>OX326998.1:74425779-84425779 GCA_946800695.1 Geum urbanum
GACTTAAAGGCTGTAGCGAACAACCATCTGGAAAGAGAAAGCAAAAACCCGAAGGTTAGCCTTGCATGAACTAGGGAAACATAGAACTCAACTTCACACTGGTTAGCAAAACCCTAGAGCTTCCCTGCTTCGGTAGAACCTTCTACTTTACCAAGTCAAAAGTTTAAGCTGGGACACCACGCACGTCGATTAACTTTGCGTTCCGCCATCACATATTCCACTTCCTTCGACAAGGAAGTCGTCATCCTTTCCGGTCGCCTCTTGGGAACGCCTCTTGTAGGGTCTTCCATACCAGGTAATGTCAGGCTAAGTAATGCCAGTTTTTGACTGGCTAGTTGTTCCTGAGCCATTACTTGACTTGAGAGGAAGCTTGCCTCAATCAAAGAAGCAAACGGAGGCGCGAAGCTCTACCCCGCCCAGCAACTAGAAGGAATTGTGGGCGAAGCGCCGTACCCCCCCAGTAAAGTATGAGAGCGATTGGAATCCTACGGGGGAGTAGCGCGACTACGCTTTTTTTTGTAGTGTAGTCAGGCGCCTTAGTTGTTAAGAGGGGCGAGAACAAGCAATCTACCTAGCACCAAAAACAAGCAAGTGTCTGTGGTGGGAGCCGTAGGGTAACCTGCGGCTGGATTGAATCTTGATTAGTTACACCTGATCTTGATTTATGACTTTATGAGTTGTCTTCCATAGGGTCGCCGAAGGTGAGTAAGCACACGACGTAGCATCATCATTCAACCTGGCAGTATACCAGAGCAAGGCAGGCCCCTATATTTCAATCTTTACCATAACAGACCTCAACGGATGGGTTTAACCAGACCTAGCACAACTGAGGACGGGAATCCCATACTCCCCGGCCTGGCAAAGCAGTTTATTAGCTTCAAGCTCTCTTGCGAATTAGCCTGTCTCTACCTATCACTAAGTGGGTAACGACCCCCGGTACTAGCTTTTTTCCTCCACTCTCTAACTAAAAGCCGGTCTAAAAGATCCCTATTTGGGCTAAGTCAGCTTTCAAATTTTATTTGCCTTGGCATAGAAAGCCCTCACGTTCTCTATCGCTAGAGCTCCTTTCCTCTCTGTGATTCAAGGCTCGTACAAAGCGGGTGACGGATCCAATTGATTGTGTAAAGCCCTGCGGAAGGAGAATATACAGAAGTTCGCTACATTCCCCCAACAACACGAAAGTCTAATGGTAGTGATTGTGGTTCAGGAAGCGAAGCTCCCCTTCTCGCCGTACCAACTGTTGTCATACCTGCCTTCTTTCTCTCGCCAGATGAATCAAGGGCTGCTTTTGGCGCACTCCTCTAACTAAGAATACAGATCAGACCACAGGGGGAACCACACCCGCTCTTATGAGCTGTTGCCGCTGACTGGCACTCAAACCCATCGGCCGACGGAGCAGCACTTGTCCTATCTTTCAGATCTGGTCAAAAGGTTACTACGGCTCATGCTTCTGCTGACGAACCGCTCATCGACCGGTGGAACAACTGCCTTATCGGCTCTTTCCCCACTAACAGCTGGAATTGCTCTCTTTGCCTAACCAGACACGCGCTTCGGCAAATACATCTACAGAATATAGGTTTGTCCTCGCCAATGGACCAACAACCTTAGCTGTTCTCTCAACTCCCGGTCGAGTAACACCGCTTCCGGATGACTTCGTCTCTTCTACCTTAGGCTGCCTCCCGCGGTACTTATGTGCTCTCACTAACTTCAGATCGTGCGCTCAATCCAAATCGGCGGAACAGCACTTCCGGGCTTTCGACTTGCTCTTTCTTCCCGCCTGCTCACACAGGATTGGTGCCTCTCACACCTAAGGCTTACTTTAAAGCTCACTCTATAGTGGCAGGAGGACTTTAACCAACGATTCTTGCCCTCGTCTCTTTCTTGGCTCTTGCTACTGACTGGGATACTATACTGGTTATTTGGTTATTAACATTCGCTATCATATTATTTGTCACACAAGCATGGTACCTTACGTTCAATCAGATATGATGATTTGAAAGCTTCAACCTCTACTGGCTGGGATAGCTTCCTTTTTCCAGCGGATTCTGAATTCAGAGATCGAATGATACCATACGCTCAATCGGCCGGGATCTGGAAAAATAAACTTCCTGCCACAGAACAGAGGGGTAGTTAGCAATGCCCATCTTTCTTCCATATCTTTCTTGGTTGGACAACCCAACCGTCGATTTCTTACAAGTCTTTCTTCTTTTTTAGAGCAAGAAGCGGAACTACAAGTGAATCTTAATCATTATGTATAACCAATTCATTTTCAAATATAGTTGGGAGACTTTACCCAAGAAATGGGTAAAAAAAATGGAAAGATCGGAACATGAGCAAGCTGTGCGACAAACCCTATCTTTTTTCCGGTTTGGCAACAACTTGGGCTAAATGGGGTTCTACCGGGAAACCATGGATTTTTTAGTTTTCGCCATTGGTTACTGGTCGAGCCACTGAAATGGAATGAGATAAGAATCTCTGGAGATCTTTCCACTCCACTTACTCGTAACAGGCTTTCCCTCTGTAGAAGACTTCTTCCGAATGGCATAATTGTCTGATTTATTCCTCGATCTTTACAGAAAACTGACTCTTATCTCTCCTCTTTACATTTGTTAGGAGTTAGCCCCCTTTGACTCTCTCTTCCTATCTGTAATTCTTCAGTAAGGAAGAGAGACAGGCGTGTAGATCATTTGACCTATACGTCGTTACGAGATCCAGAGCGCCTACGAGGTTTTCCTGGATTGGTTGGAGCTCGGCCAGTAGGACCATGCTCTCCTCAAACCCCACGTCGTGGAGAAAAGCTTTGCTCATTTGCGCAATAAAGCCTTCTGAGAGAATAATACGACCCGCTCCTGGAAAATCCTCCAGAATTTGAGCGCGATACGTTTGGACGTATTCCCGAACGGCTACACACGCTTTCCGCTGAATGTCGGCTTTTACTAAAAGCCGACGTTCATGCGTATGTTTTCTGTCGGAAGCTTCATCCTCCGCCTGGGGTTGGTCTTCCCCGAAAACCCGAGGACCGTGGGGGTCTGAAGGGGCTGGCGGTTCTACTCTTTCCATCGCTCCCTCTAATGGATAATTTGGGAAGAACTGAGAAACAGCCTTACCCAACTCATCCATCAGGAGAGTGAAAGGTGCTTGATAATATTCCATTCCTTGAGATCCTAATTGCCATGGTTCCGCTGGGAAGGAATATTAAAAAGATCAAAAAGGCCATCATTAGTGCAAACGATGCAATTGCTTCGGTTAGAGCAAATCCTAAAATAGCATAACCAAATAATTGTTTAGCCAATGATGGATTTCGGGCAACAGAATGGATCAAAGAGCTGAATACATTTCCAATACCGATTGCAGCCCCCGCTAAACCAATTGTAGCAGCTCCGGCACCTATTGATTTTGCTCCTTCTAACATCTTGACTTTTTCATTCCCGTCCCGTGCTTGTCATTATAAAGTTTCCAGGGGGAAAGCTCACTGTTAGTTCTACGCCTTCGGACCCTATTTTGAGGTGCTCATGTTTTGTTCTCATGAGTAAGAAGATAGAGGATTTGTAGCGAATAGCGGAAACAAGACGAATCGAATTATCTTTCTATACGCACTATACGCAATTACGACGCAATTAGGATAATAGTCTAGTCAGCTCGGCTTCGCTCCTAAAAGCAGCCCTTCTCTTATATACGAGTATATACGAGAGCACCCAATTCAACTTCCTTCCTGCTTCAGGCACTAATTCGGATGGAAACCCTGATCAGGCGGGTAGCCTAGCTAATAAGATCTGCCACTCAAAAGAACAAGAAGACACATAATCACACTCACAGAAAGATAAAAGGTCCATGGTTGACTGATAGTCAGCCGCCACTCACATCCACACTCAAACCTGTCAACAAGCAAATAAGAACATTAGGTTCGCTATACACAAACTCACGGAACACTTTCTTTAACCCATTGACCAGATAGTGCGAAATGAAAATGCAAGACAAGAACTCGATCATCGCATTCAGACAAGGGCTTGCTCTGCTAATAGACCTCCTCCTTTGGACATAGATCCACACTCCCAGTCATTATGTTTACTGGACAAGGATTGGTTGTCCATCAGGGATTTCGACACATCACATATTATATATATATGTGAATTGAAATGAAAGAATTGAATGAATAGAACATTTAGAGCGCTTTAGAAGAATGGATTCAGAGTTCAAGAGGATGTCGTATTCCATTTTATTTTCCTTGCGGAGTTTTTGCGCTAAGTTACTTAAGAATGAAACTAAAGAAAGGCAGGACACTAGCTAGCTAACCACACCCCTTAGCGATAGCTTGAGGGCCACCGCTAATAAGAGATTCGAAACTAAAAAGACAAAGGGGCTTTTTTTTCGTCTTGACCGATTCCGCTTCCACCTTATCTGTCTCGCCTCTCAGTTCGTTGACGTCTTCGCGGACTATTCTTTCTGCCTGCAGTCGAATGAACGTCGATAGAAGTTCCTCCTAGATGAAAGGAGCTTTCTATCCTTATCCTTTCTTTCAAGTCTAATAAGGAGTAAGAGTCGAGTCCGGCTATTACTGTTAGTTGTTCCGTAATAGGCACTATGGCCCACTAAATGGTAGAACCAATACATAGACAAGTTAAGACACGGATAAGATTTGTGCCAACGAGGAAAAAAATCATGTAACAAGATCCATGGACCTTCAGTAAGAAGCCCTTCATACTAAAACCATGGTCCTCTCTCGATGAACCAAGACTCTCTTTAAGCCTATCTGGATAAGATACCCTGGCTTTCAGTTGCAGTACTGGTCATTGGCTACTTTGGGATTGGGACGCATCTTCAGTGTACTGGGCATCCCCCTCCTTTGCCTCAGTTTGCATTGAGGTTGAAATTTAGAAAAATGTTTTCATCTCTCAACCAGTTGAATACGAATGGAGACCAGAGGGATGTGAGTCTTGCTAGTCCTTAACTCATAGATCCCAGTGCCTTTGCTCCAAAAGAAGTAAGGGATGCCCACCGCCGGGTTAATCGCATCAAAGGCAAAGGTGCTCAATCTGCTCGGTCTCATGCACATCATGTCTCTCAACCTCTCTCTCGAATAGGCGGCTCGAGATCCCCTTCTTAAGGCATTTGGTAGCGAGAGTAAATCCATTCCGAACGAATAATACGTGTTAACTCCCCGGGCCTTGGAGAAGAAAGGCTGTAACAGCTAGCGCGGAAAAGCAGAAAAGAAAGCCCAAAAGGTACAACCTAAAGAACCGAAGGACTTGCTCGAAAGAACAAAAAGGTTACGAAGTAAAGATATGCCCCCTCGCGTTCAAGAGTTAAGAGTCTGCTCAAGGTAGCTTGGAAAAAAGTACTGCCCTTTTCCTTCGCTACTAGGAGAGTCAGCAACTTCTATTAGCGCCGGACCTTGAGTCGAATTGATCGTGTCATGTGCAACGTCCATCAATGATGGTTCATTAATGTCCATTGATTTAGACTCCTTCCCCTTTCCCAACTACGAATAAGACCGAGGGGAGCCCGAGAGCCCCAAAACCAAGAACGGAAACGGAAGCCTTTCTATTCAATCCTCATTCTCTCTTAAATAAAGCTCGCCCTCGGGCCGGTCCGCCGGGTCTTTCCCTGTTGTTCTGTTACCGCCACGAGAAAGACGCACAGAAGAGGTATGCCCAGCGCGCGGAGGATCCGTTGAGAGGTTAGGGAACTGTACGATCTTTTCCCCTATTGTATTGAATCAATAAAAAAAAAGAGGTCAGTGCTACGGCCCCCTATTCTTTGATCCAATATTGACCGGGGACGAGCCCCGACTTACATAAGTCCTTAGCGCAAGCACGGAGTAAGCAAGCTACCTTGTTTTGACCTCCCGTAGTGGTCCTTGATTTTAATAAAGTGGAGCGGGGAAAATTTCTCGTACTTGCTCAGTGTGCTCCCCTTTCGTCGAGTGCCCCGCCCGGTTCACTGGGCTGTTGGCCTACCAAGCACTTGCCCGCTGCTCCTGCCGCCCGGCGGAGCGCTCGTTCTCCTTACTGTTCTCTCCGCTGGAGCCCCCTCCCATTGCTCTAGCCATAAGCTATGGCAGCTCCAGCTCGCAACCACGGGGGCCCGCCCCGCGAGGCCAGGGTGGGCTCAGCGGTCAGGTTAGCCCTCATTCGAATGGGTCTTTCACTTTTGCCAGATCTAGAGAGATACTACGAGTCCTCCGTCCCAGATTCCATCGCCGCGGCCATCTGGTTCACCGGTACTACCAAAAAGTCTCATGCTTATGTTACTGTTATTGATGGTTTTATTATCTTGGACCACGAAGACCCGGTCGTGCTTCTGGTTTCCATTCCCATCATCATATTGATGATAAATCTCCTCGTGCTCTGCCATAAGAACTTGGAGTCCGTATCATGGTGAAGGTAAGGTAACGCTGTGATTCTTGCTCAAAAAACAGACCGAACGCGTTCGAGTTATTGGCTCGTCCAACCCCGCAGCATTCATGAATCGCTCGTTCAACTGTCCCTCGGAGACACGGGCGAGAAGTACCATGCATGGTTGCCCCCCGTCCTTTCTTTATCTCGATACGGCTCAGCCAAAAAACGTGAGCGTCCCTGCGCGAGCCTTATTTTATTAGTAAAGTCAAGCTTTGGCTCCCTAAAGACTAAACTAAAGAAATGGATCAAAAAAAGGGGGGACTTCCGCAACGGGCTATGCCACCCAAACCAACTTATGAGCATCTGTAGCGGCATCAGTAACGAGGGAAAGAGAGGCGGAAGGCGCCTCCTCCAAACAATGAAAAAAATACGGGGAACTTAGAAGTTCAAGAAGCTATGAAGAATGGTAAACTCTGAAAGATGGAAACTTGAGAGTTGGCTGATAAAGATGGACAGTAAGGATCGCGTAATATAAATTTATCGTCCTCGGAAATTCTAAGCTATATGGGGGGCTTGGATGGTGAGCAAAAACAATTGATCAAGAAGTTGGTCAACTTTCGCATGAAAGAAGGTAAAAGAACGAGAGTTCGTGCTATTGTTTATCACACTTTTCATCGCCCTGAACGCAATGTAATCAAACTTATGGTTGACGCCGTAGAGAATATAAAGCCCATATGCGAAGTGGAAAAAGTAGGAGTCGCTGGTACTATTTATGATGTCCCTGGTATTTTAGCCAGGGATCGTCAACAAACTTTAGCTATTCGTTGGATCCTTGAAGTAGCTTTCAAACGACGTATAAGCTACAGGATAAGCTTAGAGAAATGTTCATTTGATGAGATACTGGATGCTTACCGAAAGAGGGGAATTGCACGTAAGAAAAGGGAGAATCTTCATAGACTGGCTTCCACCAATCGAAGTTTCGCCCATTTCAGATGGTGGTAAAGTGAGACCACATAAAGAGCTCTTTCGTCGAGTGCCCGATCATGACAGGACTCGAGGAAGAAGCCCCGGCTAACTCCGTGCCAGCGCTACTAATTGAGTGCCAGCACGTAGCTGTGCTGTCAGTAAGAAGGGAGCCGGCGCCTTTCACCGGGGCTCCTTTGTCTCTGGACCAAACGGCGGCCTCCTCCAATCCAGGGAGTCAGCCCCCGGCCCCGGCGCCTGCCCAGATTCAAGCGCAGGCCGAGCCCCCTGTAGTTAATGATAGAGGGGGGCCACGCCTTTTTGATCTCAATTTATCATGCGTCTGGTTCCACAGGGAAATTGAGAACATAGCTAGCAGGCTCTCCGTGCCTCATAATTGGAAAAACGAGCACCGTGGAAATAGATAGGAAATATTCCATCTATCCGAGATATGGAATAGGAAAGACTCCAGCTATCCGGATAGAAAGGACTCAAGCTATCATGAATATAGGATAGGACACATTTTTTCTATCCTCTGTGAAAAGCCATGAGATGCATATGCATGTCATAAAGCCTTTCTTATGATAAGCACCGGAGGCCTTCTTGTTTAGTGGGCGATCTGGAATGATAATAGGATAGGGCGTTCGGTGGCGACATTCAGAATAGCTTCTAATATGTTCTGGTGTTGATACGGTGGGTTTACAAAGGAGAACTGGCTAACGAAGCCTTTAGTACTGACCCGTAGTACGTACTCTTTCGAAGTCCTCATAGTTGAACTAGTATGTGTTTGTTTTCTCGGGTTTGCTCGCATTTGAGAGCCTTACCTCTTCAATGTTTATCCTTCCGGAGTGAGTCCCACGAGATAGATCAGATCCTTAGGAAGGTGGCTGGTAGCCTCCTGTGGTCTAGGTTGTTGAAGCAGCAAAAGCGGGAAGGTGTCCTTTTCCATCCGCTTGGTTATTCTGTCTTTTGAAACCAACATTAAAGAAAAGGATTTTGACCCCACCTAATGTATTTATACAAATTCGAATTCTTACACAAGCAAGGCTCTAGGGGCTCTCGCTCAGTAAAATCTATGAAAGTGGTTTAGGTGCTTTATTTCGTATCTCTCGCTTCTACGCAGCGAAAATGTTCCCGCGGGCTGAGTATGGGAGGCTCGCTCCGGGCAGGTTCGGATCACTTACCATACACGGCTCTACGAGGTTAGGAACGTTTTCAATATGATTCTTTTCCCGTATTTGTTGTATGAGGAATGCGAGTCTGTTTTGTCCACTTTCTCCATCCCCCTCTATCAAAAAAAGGAGGGCGAGCTTGCTTCTTATTCCCGTGTTCGATCTCTTCCATCTCTGCCCCGCTCGTTGTCACCTATGTTGAAGAAATGGTTGGAACCCTATAGAGAATGAAGAGGAGCAGTGTAATGTAACTGCCCTTCCTCTCAACAGTGCTTCTCGAGGCTCTACTCTCTCCCTGTGGGGGATAAGGAATAAGGATTGAAGCCCCCTTAGCTCCGCGGACAGGGGTTAGCTCTGTAAATGTGTAGAGCCAAGTGTAGTGTGGTGTAGTAGTAGGCACTTCTAGGCCCCTTCCCGGCTACTGGATCACTCCAGCGCTGTGGGTACTACGGACCCTCTGCCATCCATTGCAGCAGAGCCGTTTCATGAGCGGGGGGGCTAAGCGCTGTTCTTTGAATCAAACGTTGAATGAAATCTATTCTTTTTTCTTCTATAAAAATAGGATAGATGGATGGATCTATCTTTCTATTCATATATATTACTAAAACAAAAAATGGATTTTATTATATAATTATATCATAAAGTAGCGTAGCAAGAAGCCCCAAATCCTTGATTTGGCCAGACTGCACTGCTTTGGGCCCAGGAAGCGAAGGGAATGAGCTCGGCTGCTTCTCCTCCACACTTTTTTTTCTCCGTGCCCGTTCCGCATGCGCTTCGCGTGCCATTGGCGCTTTGCTCTCCTCTTTATTATTCATTGGACGGTTCGGATGGACTTCGCCGTTCTTTACCAAAAAAAAAAACAAAAGGCTGTATCACATCGAGATGTCTATTCGTTTTCCGCCCGCAATGAGATGGGGAATTTGTAACCCCCTATTTTGTACTTTTTGGCCCTTCATCTTTCTGAATCGAGGCCCAGCCCGGCTCGCGTCGTTCCAATAACCGGCGGGGAGCACCCCAGTATATGATCGCGCACAGTAACTGGGAGTCCCTATTACACCTAAGGTCAACTTCAATTCACCAAACCAAGGTTCATCTCGTGTAGTGATTGTGGACTCATACAAGGATATTGAGTAGACGGGTGATGTATCAGACTCGACTCTCTCTTTCGTAGCATGCATTCCCATCCGTGTCGCAACTGGATTCGATAAGCTACGTGTCCGGTGCACGGAGAACTGCCTTCGGTCCCCCAAACTGACTTACTCGTGGCAACCTTCCGGCCGCCCAACGACCTATAACGCTAGTCACTACTCCCACTGGGGCTAGGAAGTAAGCCCCACAACCCAAAGCGGCGAAGAACAAATAGAATTTGCTACAAAAGCCGGCTAACGGGGGTATTCCTGCGTATGAGAACATAGTAAAGAAAATAGAATAGCCAACCTGAACATTAGAGCTTTGAGCGCCCAGGAAGAAAGATAAAGTTTGAAAGCCCAGAAGTGAGGTTGCTCCGCCCATCGAAGGTCAGTAATTCATTGAGAAATTTCCTATCCGATGCAGCGGGATCCCCTTGAGGAGAAGTTTGATTTGGTTCGAACAGGTGCATAGAGATGATAGGAGACCACTGCCTACCCTATTTATACAACTCGATGAATAGCGCAAACAAGAAACTCATATGGAAGAAGGAAATGAAGAACGGGAACGAAACGAAATAAGGCGTTTCTAGCTCTAATTTCGGCGGAGCTTCTCTCAATTATGTCTGGTAATAGAATAGGGCGGCTTGCTCTGACCAAGACTCCACTTTTTGCTCCGTCCATGGAGCGTATGAATTTCCTCGAATGTATATAGACCAAAAGAGGGAATGCGGGGATAGGAATAGGAATTATAGTACCATTGGAAGAAGGGGCACCTGTGGGAACATCTCTACTGACAAACCATTTCAATAGTACGGGTGCTGCCGTGCCACAAGGCACGACCATGGAAGTAATGAAAAAGAAAAAGTTATGTAGTTGGACCATCCGCTCTATCCGTTCTAGTTTTGCTTCTCTTGAGAAGATGAGACGCTAAAAATGAAAGTGTTCGCAACGCATACCGAAAGGGTACCAATGAAGCTGACCATTAATGACTATTTCGAACACCAGGAGCGGTCTGATCAAATAAGGGATCAGACCGCTCTTAGAAACATGAAACAAAAGCAAACTCTCATAGTTCGGAGCCCAGCTCCAACTATTTCTTCGTAGAGGCAAGTGAAGTTGGTGAGCCGTATGATGGGCAACTATCTCCTGCGGTTCGGAGAGGACTCAGCTGTTAGTTAGAACCCCCTTGGTTTCGGGGTGGACCCTTTCACTCTATTTTATTATATACGCTTAGCGAAAAGAATGTTTTTTGATACACCTAGGACATGGATTCTATATGAACCAATGGATCGTGACAAGTCGTTACTACTAGCAATGACTTCCTCTTTCATTACTTCATCCTTTCCATATCCCTCTCCCTTGTTCTCGGTTACTCATCAAATGGCACTCAGTTCATATCTTTAAGTTCGATCATTGACAAGGTTCAAAGAAAGGGTGGGCCATTGAAAAAGAATGGATTCCAAACCACAATGCTAGCAGATGGCAGGCCTACACTTTTATTTTCATTAAAAAAACCCGCCGGAAACAAATTAAGGCCTTGTTAAAAAGACAAAAAAGGGGGTTCAGTGGCTAAGTGATCCTACTCACATTGGACCTAGTGCCCAGGTGGTTTGGCCAATAGTGGGTCAAGAAATATTAAATGGTGATGTAGGTGGGGGTTTCCGAGGAATACAAATAACCTCTGGTTTTTTTCAGCTTTGGCGAGCATCTGGAATAACTAATGAATTACAACTCTATTGTACTGCAATTGGTGCATTGGTCTTTGCTGCCTTAATGCTTTTTGCGGGTTGGTTCCATTATCACAAAGCTGCTCCGAAATTGGCTTGGTTCCAAGATGTAGAATCTATGTTGAATCACCATTTAGCAGGGCTACTAGGCCTTGGGTCTCTTGGTTGGGCGGGGCATCAAATACACGTCTCATTACCAATTAACCAATTTCTAAACGCTGGAGTAGATCCTAAAGAGATTCCTCTTCCTCATGAATTTATCTTGAATCGGGATCTTTTGGCTCAACTTTATCCTAGTTTTGCTGAGGGAGCGACCCCGTTTTTCACCTTGAATTGGTCAAAATATGCAGAATTTCTTACGTTTCGTGGAGGATTAGATCCAGTAACTGGAGGTCTATGGCTAACGGATATTGCACACCATCATTTAGCTATTGCAATTCTTTTCTTGGTAGCAGGTCACATGTATAGGACCAACTGGGGCATTGGTCATGGTATAAAAGATATTTTAGAGGCTCATAAAGGCCCATTTACCGGCCAGGGCCATAAAGGCCTATATGAGATTCTAACAACGTCATGGCATGCTCAATTATCTCTTAACCTAGCTATGTTAGGATCTTTAACCATTATTGTAGCTCACCATATGTATGCGATGCCCCCTTATCCATATCTAGCTACTGATTATGGTACACAACTTTCATTGTTCACACATCATATGTGGATTGGTGGATTTCTGATAGTTGGTGCTGCTGCGCATGCAGCCATTTTTATGGTAAGAGACTATGATCCAACTACTCGATACAACGATTTATTAGATCGTGTTCTTAGGCATCGCGATGCAATCATATCACATCTCAACTGGGTATGTATATTTTTAGGCTTTCACAGTTTTGGTTTGTATATTCATAATGATACCATGAGCGCGCTAGGGCGTCCTCAAGATATGTTTTCAGATACCGCTATACAATTACAGCCTGTTTTTGCTCAATGGATACAAAACACCCACGCTTTAGCACCCGGCGCAACAGCCCCTGGTGCAACAACAAGCACCAGTTTGACTTGGGGGGGAGGGGATTTAGTGGCAGTGGGCGGCAAGGTTGCTTTGTTACCTATTCCATTAGGAACCGCAGATTTTTTGGTACATCACATTCATGCATTTACAATTCATGTGACGGTATTGATACTCCTGAAAGGTGTTCTATTTGCTCGTAGTTCGCGTTTGATACCAGATAAAGCAAATCTTGGTTTTCGTTTTCCACCACCACCTGCACAATGCCACTATTGGTTCTACGACGTCCCGAGGCAAGTATGGTCGAATTACCACTGGAATCAGACGTCGTAGCATAACGTGATAGTCATGTGTCTTTAGACCAACAAACTTGTGCTGCACCTCGTCCACTGCTCCAGTTATAGTAGCTGCATACGTAGCCGGATAACGAATGCCCTTAAACCAGTGAAATACAGAACGTCTAAGCGTCGGCTTCACTGTGTAAGGTGCAGCTAGCATCTTGTTGTAGACTCCTTTCCTATCCCTCCTCAACCACAAGGGACGACGTAGATTCATTGATTCCAAATCTTTGCGCGCTTTGGGAGTATCTTTAGTCTTGAACTTAATACCGAGAATTGTTCCCACCACGCTGTCGCACACATTCTTTTCTATGTGCATCGCGTCTAAGTTGTTCCTCAGCTTCAACTTCGACCAGTAAGGGAGTTCAAAGAATATACTCTTGTGATCCTAATAGCTCAGATCATGTGGAGGAATTGGATTGCATTTCTTTACATCCGCGTCATTGGTCAACACACCAAAGTCGAAATAGCTCAACCTCTCTAAAATCTCTTCGCCCGACCAACTACGGGGTTTAGGATTGTTCTCTACCGTCCCGTCGAAATGAGCTTCATTCTGTCGCCACGGGTGGTCGTGAGGAAGCCATCTACGGTGACCCAAGTAACACACCTTCCCCGCGTGCCAACTAGAGTTCACGTCATCCAAACATATAGGACATCCATTATATCCTGTTGTTCTGCAAGCTGCCAACATCCCATAAGCTGGAAAATCGCTGATCGTCCACATTACGGCAGCCCTCATCGTGAACATCGTGTCAGTGAATTTGTCATAAGTTGGGACTCCATTTTTCCACAACAGTTTCAGCTCGTCGATCAAAGGTCTGAGGTAGACATCTAAGCACTTCCCTGGAGATTTAGGACCTGGAATTAGTACGGTAAGGAAATTAAATTCCTTATTCATGCACATCCACGGAGGAAAGTTGTACGACATCAGAATAACTGGCCAAGTGCTGACGACGGAGTTATTACTTCCCCAAGGATTGAATCCGTCTGTAGATAGGCCGAGTCTAACATTTCTAACCTCTGAAGTAAAGTCTCCAAATTCTCTGTCGAAATGTTTGAAACCCTCCCCATCCGCGGCGTGTCGTAGGACATCGTCATCTATTCGCTTTTCTGCGTACCATCGCATCGCCTCTGCTGTGTGTAGAGACATGTACAGGCGCTGCAATCTGGGAATCAAGGGAAAATATCTAACAACTTTCACAGGAATTCTCTTTTTCGAACTCTTCCTATTCAGCTGGAATCTGCACTGGTCACATACGGAACAATAGTCCAAATCTTTATACTCTTTGTAAAATAGCACACAATCATTCGGACATGCGTCAATTATCCTGTACTTTAGGCCGAGGCTGCTCAAGATATTTCTAACCTTATAATGAGATTTAGGAAGATTGTGGTCACTAGGAAGCAACTTACATATTTGCTCCTGAATTTCGTCAAAAGCACTCACTGACATTTTGTGCTTCACTTTTATCTTCATTTGCTCCATCACATATTGCAACACATTCTCTCGACATCCAGGGAACACTGGGGTCTGCACTTCAAGTAGCATCCGGTTGTACTTATCCATCTCACTGGTGTCAGTGGCCAAGCTAGCAGTGGGGAATGTGTCATCCTGCTCATTAGTGGTACTGTAACCTCCGTCTTGGTGTTGGTGTCCACCATGACTACATCCCGAAAACGCATCATGGACCAAATCTGCAGTTGGGTTGCAAGCTGGGGGTCCGGCACCACTGCCGCTGGATGAGGCACCATGGTAACTGTACCCTGAGCTGAAGTCTGCTGTGCTGAACTCTACTGCTTCACCATGCTCGCTCCATGTAGTGTAACTCCACATCATACCATTTTCGTACAGGTGTTGCACCAAAACATTAACCTCCATATACTGACAATTAAGACATTTCTGGCACGGACACCTGAAACGCTTCTTTCCCTGACCATGTTCTATCGCAAAATTCACAAATTCGCTAATTCCATCCATATACCGGACATCACATCTATTCTTCAACTTCATCCAACTCTTGTCCATACTGCTACAAAATATTATAATTAATTAATTATTACATATATATATTAGTCCATTAATTTACGCTTAATTATACGTACTCGATCTACATCGATCCATCAATTACGTACGTACGTACGTAATTTAATATGTATATATAGCTAACATCCATGCATGTATGTACGTACGTTTTCACTAAATATATATTAAGCAAATTTTAACTGCATACGTACCTGCTGGCCTTCTCGATATCAGTTAATTAAGCTAGCTAGCTAGTCAGCGGATATCCCTGATCCTGATCCTTCTCGGCCTTCTCCCTTCTCATTCTCCTTCTCCTTCAATTTTTCTTCGAATGGAATGAATTAATTAATTGAGGATCGGATGGAATTCAATGAAGAGAGTTTGGCATCGGGCTTATATAATGCTTCACTTAGACGACGGAGGTGTCGGTACGTCGTCTAAGTGGAAGTTACGTACTCGGACCACGGTGTGTCGGTCCGTCCTCCAGATGATCACCTGGACGACGGAGAATACCGTCTCCGTCGTCCAAATGATCACCTGGAGGACGGAAAAGACTCCGAGGTCCAGGTGGTACTTGGACGACGGAAAAGTCTTCGTCGTCCAAGTGTCACTTGGACCACGGAACAATTACGTTTCCGTGGTCTAAGTGCTGTTTTCTTATAGTGAGCACCCCCCCCCCATTTTCTCATTCCATCTCCTCTCCTCTCCTCTCCTCCGGCGATTTTCCTCCTCCGGCGACGCTCCGACGACAAATTTTTCGGCGTGGTTCCTCGTCTCCGACGACTCAACTCCGGCGATATTCCCGATTATTCCGGCGAGGTAAATTTCTATTTTTTACCTTATTAGCATTATTTTTATTTAATTAATTAATTTCTAAATATAATTTAATAATTAGTTTTACATAATTCATTATTGTAATTATAATAATTTTTAGTGGTTATTATTAATATTTAGTAATCATTTAGTTATTATAATTATTCTAATTAATATTTGGTTGTTATCATTTAATTATTTAGTTATTATAATAGTTATTTGGTAAATAATAATTATTGTAATTAAATAATAGTAATAATAATTATTGTTAATAATAATTAATTATATTGGTAAATGAATAATTATTATTAAATGCATGATAAATAATAATTCATTATTGTCATTATTTATTGTTTTAATTAATTGATAATTACGTGTATTTTCTAGTAAATTGCATGGTAGTACGTTTTCAATTTAAATTTAGTACATAGGCTTGGTTTATTAAGTCGCACTCTTTGGAATAGATGGCACCTCTTTTCCTAGCTTATCTCCTTAACCCCTCGTGATGTGTGGATTTCATCACCGCACACCATAACCTAAGTGAAGTTATGGACACGAGGTTGAGGGCGGAGTTTGCAAAGGACTTGAGGCAGTGTAAATTTTTGAAAAATTGGCCGAATGTCGGACATGGTGTCTAGAAACGGGTTATGACTGGTGACAGGTTTTGGATCTAAGAAAGATGACACCAATAGGTGTTTTGTCGAAATTAGTCATGCCTCTCGCGTTATCTCTATCCCTAACTGGCCATGTTTTTCGATTTAACCAAGGCTGATTAATTGAAAATTTACACTTTATCGCGCGGGTCGTACGTCCATTGAACGACCGAAAAAGCTAAGCTAGTGTACTCTATTTAAATCTTAACCGTACTTAATTAGCGTAAATTTTGCACTTGTAATTATTATGGTAAGTAGGTATTTTAACAACGTACTCCTAGGTTTAAATTGCTCCATCCGGCAAGAAGAAAGCCCAACAGGAGGCAGAAGATGTCATGCTCCGCCGCTTGGCGGACCAAGTCGGTTGGGTTCAACAGGAGGGCAACGACGCCCTCAATCCGGACCCTTCATCTGGTTCGGAGGTGGCGCCTTTTGGGGAAATTCCGTCTGCCCCATTTATCTCCAGTGGTGATGACGTCGACCCCTTTTCAATTCCGACGCCCGGTACCGGTTCAATGGCAAGTACTCAGGCGTCCTCGACCGCTGAATCTATCATGTACAGCGCCCGCCGTAAGCAAAGGAGGGCCCCCACTGACCCGGAACCGAAAAGGACTCGGGGTCTCGTTAAAGGGGGCAAAGCGGAGAAAATTTGCAAGGCGACCGGGAAAAAGATCGACTTTCCCTGTGACGAATTCACCGGTGGCCCTCCCACAGCTCAGCTAGCAAGTCTCTCGGCGCATAGCATAGGGTCAATCGTTCGTAGCCGGGTTCGAATTAATTCCCCTAATTGGAAGGAGGTGCCGGATGATGAGAAGGCGAAAATCTTTAAAGAACTTTCGGTACGTAATACGTCCAATTTTAGTTATTATATAATATTGTTAATATTAGTTATAATTTCATAATATATACGATTATAATTTTCTATTTATTTCTGATAGGAACAATGTGCGGTGGATCTGACACCGGCGATGTTGAGGCATATCAACCAAACCGCCAACTCCATCTACAAAGATTGGAAGTACAGGCTCCATAAGTACTTCCAAACTGTTTGTCCCGCGCCTCCCCCCGTAGAGCTGCGTGGGGATAGAGAAGATGAGTGGCAGTGGTTGTGTAACCACTTTGCCGATGAAGAATTTAAGGTGTTAATTTACTTTTTTTTATTTCAATTAAGATAATTGAATTATTTAAATTTTAGTTACTTATTAATTTTTTAATGATTTAATTATGTTGTCTAACAGAAATTCTCCAGTGTCAACAAAGCCAACCGGGGGAAGAAGGACAAACACCATACTTCCGGCGCCAAGCAACTCATTCAAATAGCCAAGGAGCACAGGGATAAGGGCTCCAAACACCCTTATCTCGATGCAAGCATAAGCGCGTACGTGACGCCTGGGCTCGATAATGAAGCGAGTCAATGCGGCGTATGTGATATATATATATATGTGTGTGTGCGCTTTTAATTATAGTAATTATTATTTAAATATTATTTCATTATAATAAATTAATTATTCTTTTGTAGGCAAGGGTGATAGAGCGTGCGCAGGAAGAATTGGCTAACACTCAGCTTGCGTTCCCAGATGTGCCGCCGGAAGACCTGCCTCCTCTATCCATGGAGAGTCAAATTGCAATCGCGGATGAGGTTTACGGTCGTAAAGCTGGCAAGGAGGTTAGGTACTTCGGGCCTAAGGTGGTTCGAGATTTGTCGACGACCTCCGACTCATCATCTACGGGAGGTTCGGGGCAACGGAGAAGGACTCAGGCTGCGGCTGTCGAAGCAGCCATTCAAGAGGCTCGACTGGCACGAGAGGAGAATCGACTGGCACGAAAGGAGAATCAATCCATGCGGCAAAGATTTGATGAGCAACAAGCGCAAATAGCCCAACTCATCGCCCTCATGCAACAATCTCGAGAAGTATGTCAACCTCCTCCGAACCCATACCGCGACGACGACGACCCGGCTGGAGGCGGGGGACGTGGCGGTGCATCTGCTTCTCCAGTGTGTTAATTAGCTAGTAGTTTATTAATTATCTCGTTTCTTTCCGCATTCCGAACAATATTTTCATTTTTATGGGTTTTTTGGATGTGTATGTACAAATTAATTTTAATTATTTAATAATTAAGTAATATTAAAAATTTAGTTTATTTAATGAATTTTATCATTTTTCATTATTTAAATTCAATTAATAATAAATTAAATTAATAATATTTAATTACAATTTAATTTTAAAAAAAATTAAATAGGCACTTGGACGACGGAGAACTTAATCTCCGTCGTCCAAGTGCCTACTTGGGCCACAGAGATTGTTAGATTCTCTGTGGCCCAGGTGAGCACCTGGACGCGGAGATTAAGTTCTCCGTCGTCCAAGTTCTCACCTGGGCCACGGAGATTGTCCGCGGTCCAAGTGAACTTGGACGACGGAGATTAATTTCTCCGTCGTCCAAGTGTTTGGACGACAACACTTGGAGCACGGACCTTGGACGATGGAGGTTCCATCGTCTAAGTACTTAGACGACGGAAAAACGCACTTAGACGACGGAAACGCTCCGTCGTCTAAGTGTGTTTTTCTTGTAGTGTTTTAAAGGAAAACAAAAACTAATCTTACTAATTAAGTATCTTGACCAAAGATGTTTCAAAAAGAGTTTTATAAACAGTTTATAGTCTTGAGATAATTTTCTATATGGAATAATAATAATCTTGAGACTTCAGGGATAGAAAGCTCTTTAGGTATCCTCAGTAAAATAGTGAAATACATATGCATGCTTTTACCTGAGACATGAAGTTTTCATGATGTCATCTTTTGATGATCTTCAATTTTCAATCTTCAATCTTCAATCTTCAATGTTTTCATTCTCCCCCTTTGACATTCTTTGAACAAAACATATATTTTTACTATGCTTATGTCTAGAGATATCAATCTCTTTGAAAAGTACCTGCATATATAACAAATCTTAACCAAGACGTAAGTGAAGTATAAATAAGACCAGTAGAGAGTTATAGATGATGCTGAAATAACAATATGAATAGATATATAGCCATAGTCTTTACTGATTTCTCCCCCATATTGTCACAGAATGACAAAAGGGCATACCAGATGCATATCAAGCAAAAAAGCATCTTGCAAAAAAAGGTGAGAAATAAACCCTAAATCTGTTGGATTATATAGCCAAGATGAGAGAGTGAACATATCAGAGTGAGGTGGAGATGAGAGGTATGATGGCTGACAGCGAAATATAACTAGAAGTGACCGGTGAGGGTTTTCTGGAATTGGGAACGACCTGCTGGGATGAGTGAGGTAAAAAAAACTTTTTTTATCTCAATAAAATCACATATTTTTCATAAAGGCCCATACCTTTTCACAAATAGCTTAGCCCAAAAAAATAATCCACCTGGACAAGCTAGCCCATAACTTGTACCATAATTATCTTGAAACTAGTTCCAAACTCATCCAAGTATAACCAGTTCTAAGAAGAAATCTAAAAACGAATTGGAGACAACTTTTATGATTTTCACATATAGAAGTAGACTTGTAATGAGATGAGTTGAATTCCGACGAGGTCTTTCAAATGTGACTATAAAAACATCAGTTTGAGTATGATCAAAGTACACCATAAATCTAGGGTATAGATTTTTCTTTAAACCATGGCTTGACAATTTTTTGATTTTGAAAACAACACTAATGTACAGCACATTTGTGATTTACCCAAAGCAGGAGTACTCCCCCTAGGTATATGCATACATATGTGATATATATATATATATATATATTGAAACAAGTACTTGTTTTTTGGAAGTAAGAACTGAAATAGTGCTAAACATATAAGTATTCATGAGAGGTGTTTTGCACATATCTTGAGAGATATAAATGTAAATTTGGAGCATTTAGTTCATGTATTTCATCAAGATATCCTCTCAAAACTTTTATGTGAAACCAACCAAGTTTTTCGGTTTGTGAGCATATGATGAGAACATTTGTCTTTGTATGCTTTGCTTCCTTTTCATGCTTTCATTTGCATATGCTATAAGGAAGAGATTTGTCCTTATGCTCATCTGAAAATTGTCCTCTTGGATTCATGTAACAAAGAGGACATTGCTCAAAAGGGAAATATGTGTAACAAGGACACTCAGAGGATAACAACTTCGAATCTATTGGAGGATAGACTACATTTCAGGGATCCTGAATTGATTGGCACCCAAAGATAAGATATTGTGGGGCTTTATGTATATATATTTGTATAACATTTTCAGTTCGATGAGAGACTGACATTTGATATTCTGTTCATTAATAGGAATTAGCTCTTTCAAGGATTAATTTCATTTTAGTCTTTTTCATAGTCATGCAAATTCTAACAAGAATCTCCCAATGTATGTGTAAAACAAAGAGTCACGAGTACTATAATGTCTAGAAATATAGTAAAAAGAGAAAAATGAAAAAATATAACATAATAATAATTTTAAAAAAAATACATATGTAGCTAAGAAAAGAAATTAACACAAGGTGGAGCAAATACCAATTGCTTTTCGAAGACTTTCAAAACAAAGATTATCAAGTTGTTTGGTAAACAAGTCAACCAATTGATTCTCTGTTAGAATAAAAGTCATCTCAAGCAAGTTATCTTCTACTAGGTTTAGGATAAAATTATACATAATCTCAATATGTTTAGTACGAGAATACAACACAAGATTTTTTGAGATGTTTATAGCACTTGTATTATCACAAAACAAAGTATGTGTACCTTGTAGAAATCCATAATAATGTAGCATATGCTTCATCCATAACATTTGAGTACAACAATTTCCTGCTCAAATATATTTTGCTTGGGCAGTGGATAAGGAGATACAGTTTTGTTTCTTACTATGCCATGAAACCAGATTATTGCCTACAAAAAAGCTTCATCTTGAAGTGTTTTTTCTGTTTGTAGCATCACCAGCCTAATCAAAGTCTGACTATCCTAAAATTTCAATGTTAGAGTCAATTGAGTACATTATACCAAAATCAGTTGTTCCAGAAAGATATTGTATGATACGTTTAACAGCCTTGACATGAGATTCTTTGGGATTTGCTTGATAACATGCACAGACTCCCACACTATAACAGATGTCAGGTCTACTAGCAGTGAGGTATAGAAGACTCCCGATCATGCTTCTATAAAATGTAGGATTAGTATCAATTTCTGTAAGATCAACATTGATTTTACAGCTTGTTCCCATTGGATTTCGAACAGAAAAAGATGTTTCCATGCCAAACTTTTTAACCCAATCTTTGGCATATTAAGTTTGAGAAATGTACAAGTTGTCCTCTCTTTGTTGTACCTGTAACCCTAAAAAATAGCAAAGTTTGCCACAGTGGCTCATTTTGAATTCTTTCTCCATTGTATTAGTAAAAGTTTTGATTAACAAATCAGAGGTAGAACCAAAAATGATATCATCAACATAAACCTGAACAAGAATAACATGTTTAGAAGTACTTTTAACAAACAAAGTTTTGTCAAATGAACCTCTAACATATCCATTTTCAATGAGATAAGAGGATAACTTGTCATACCATGCTCTGAGTGATTGCTTCAGTCCATACACAACCTTTTTTAATTTGTAAACATGATCTAGATGACTAGTTTTAGGAAAGCATGGAGTTTGTTTAAGATAACTTCTTCCTTAATGTCCCCATAGAGAAAATCACTCTTGATGTACATTTGATATAGAGTAAATTTCAGATAACAAGAAATAGCCAACAAGACTCTTATTGATTCTAACCTTGCAACAAGTGCAATTGTTTCATCAAAGTCTAAACGCTCAATTTGATTATAGCCTTGAGCTACTAATCGTGCTTTATTTTGCGTTATAGTGCATTTTTCATCAGTTTTGTTCTTGTAAATCCACCTAGTTCCAATGATGTTTTTGTTACTAGGTCTAGGTACTAATTCCCAAATATCACTTCTTTCAAATTGGTTCAACTCCTCTTGCATAACTGAAATCCACTCAACATCACATAAGCCCTCTTATATATTTTTTGGTTCAACAATAGATACAAACCCAAAATATGATATGATGTTAATATCTTTTCAAAAACAAGCAAGAAAAGATCGAAGGATTGAGAAATTACTTATAATATTTTGTGATGCACTTATGGTTTTCATTGGTTCAAACCAATGTTCGAAAACACAGTCTACACGGCCGATTAATCGGTGTGTAATCAGTAATCGGTAAGAAACTGTGTAGATTAAACCCTGAACGGCCCCCTACACGTGAACTGTATAGAGACCGATTAATCGGTCGATTCACCGATTAATCGGTGTGTTACACTGCCTACACAACCAGATATTTTTTTTAATGAGAAATCAAAATTTAAAAATAATAACCCAAAACCCAATTTTTTTTTTCAAGGAAGATTTGGCTCGGAGTGATTTTCTTATTTGAAATGTATTTTGTTATGTTTATTATTTTAATATTGAAATATGTGTTCAATTTTGATCACTTTCCTAATATTTTTTTTGACTTAATCATTTTACCTTCTCCAATGGTGGAGTTTTAAATTCTAAAGTTAAAATTGTCTAAAAGTTAAATATAGTTAGATGATATATATAACTTGTGAGGTAGTAAAAAAATTACTTAAAAGTTAAACTAGACTAAATTGAATGTTAAAACAATAAAAACTGAAAGATGGAGAATATGACTTCAAGTCATTTTCTCTCTCCACTTTTGTTAAATATAACTTCAAAATTTAACTCAAAGTTACATTTAACTTTGCTTTAGGGTACCCGTTGGAGTGATAGTTTGCGTAAGAAAAGTTAAAATTTGACTTTATTTGTGAAATAGGGTATCGTTGGAGATGCTAATGATCTTTTAGATTTTTTTAAAATATATTACTAATTATAATATTATTTAATAAATAAATAAAATACCGATTCTGATTAATCCCGATTAATCACCGAGTAATCGGCTACACAATAATCAGTACCATAACGATTCGTGTCCGATTACCGTTTTTTTTAACATTGGTTCAAACACATTACCAATAACATCAAAAGTTGAGTGATCTTTTCTTATTTGTCGAGTTTCTGATCTGTGTAGAGGTTGGATAGCAAGGGTAACATCTATCCATGTGTTGGCATGATCAGTTTCTGGTTCATGTTCATTTCCATCGTCATCTGATATGAGATTTTGATCATCTATAAGAATTTCCTTCTCAGTTGAAGGAGATGAGGCAGTGACAACCAGATCAAGAGTGGAAGATGTGTGAGTACAAATGGGACCATCATCAATAGCAACATTAACAGTTTCTATAATTTTGCATGATCTTTTGTTATAAACTCTATATGCACGACTATTCGTTACATATCCCCGGAGTACTCCTCTATCACATTTGGGATCAAATTTGGTGAGATAGTCTCTGTCATTGTAGATGTAGCAAATGCTTCCAAAAACTTTCAAGTGAGAGATATTTAGTTTTCTTCCTCTCCAAAGTACATAAGGTGTTTTATCTATTCCATGCCTAAAAATGACTCTATTTAGAGTATAACAAGCATTAGATACAACCTCTTCCCAAAAACAATGTTGAACATCTGCAGAGTTAATTATAACTCTTCCCATTTCAACAAGAACATGATTCTTTTTTTCAACAATCTCATTATGTTGAGGAGTAATAGGTTCATGAAACATGCCAGATTCATCACATTATTCACGGAAAGATGCACTTTCAAATTCAGTGCCATGATCGGATCTAATTCTAATTATTTCTTTATCTTCAAAAAGTTTTTCATTTGAAATTCTTTCAAGACTAAAAGATTGATCAAAAGTTTCCATTTTATCAGCTAGAAATTTCACCCAAGTAAACCTTGAAAAATCATCAACAATAATAAGTGCATAATTTTTTTCATGAATACTTTGAGTTTCAACTTGACCAAGTAAATCAAAATGTAATAGTTCTAACACATTTGAAGTTGGTTTGGCATTTAAAGAAGAATGAGAGGTACGGGCAAACTTACCAATTTAACAGTCACCACACATACCATCTGGTTTACCAATAAGCTTTGGCAAACCCCTTACCACTTCCTTGGTTGATAATTTGACAATGTCTTGATAATTTAGATGACACATTCTTCTATGACATAGTTCTAATATGTTTGTAGATACAAGTGATGTAAAACATATTTCAAAGGAAAATTTCATATTTGCAAGAACACAATAACAATGTTCTTTTGTTCTTTCACCTTTCATAAGAATTCTTCATTTTCCATCAAGGACAAGGCATCTTATTTTATCAAATGTCACAAAATCATGTTCATCCACAATTTGACTTACACTCAAAAGACTGACTTCTAATCCTTTAACAAGAAGTACATTGTTATGATTTGGAAGACCAAGAGGTTCACCATTCCACATCCAATGATGCTAGCTTGAGCACCATCACCAAACACAACTTTTCCATATGGAAAAGACTAATTCATGGACGTAAACCATTTTTTGTTTCCTGTCATGTGTTTGGAACATCCAATATCCATGTACCATGAATCAAACTTTCTTACAGTAAGGGCTGTGAGAGCAATATTACAGATAACAACAATCTTGTTATCTTCCTTGGGTGAAGAGATAACACATGAGAAATTACTTACATGATTTTGTTCATCATCTGAACTATTTCCACAAAGATCCCAAGGGGGATAGCTAGGAAAAGGTTTAAAAGGTTTTGAAGTCCTTCCAATAAACTTTCTTTTCTGGTATCCAGATGTGGGGATGGTCAAATTTTTTGCTATCCTTGAAAGTTCTTTGACAAATTTTTCCAAAGAAGATTGAAATGAGGAGATTAAGTCATTTTGATGAACATTATTTGTCTGACTCCTATTCAACTTTCTACACAAAGGTCTGATGTGGCCAATAACTTCACAGTGATGACAAGTTTGAACAAAACGCTTAAAAGATTTTTCATGATCCAAATTTTGACTTTTGACAAAAACAGTAAGTTTTTTGGGTTGTGAGTTTTCACCTTTCTCATAACCTATATCAGATTTATTTTTATCAGGTTTGTCAAGACCACATAGTTTGGTCAACTTTTCTGAACCTATGCATGTTAAACTTTTGAAACTGTTGTTGAGATGCATCTAAAGAGTTTTCTAGATCAAGTTTTTCTTCCAACAAGGTGGATACAAGTCTAGTTTGAGTGTCCAAGCTCTCTTGAAGACAATTGACATTATTCTCAAGACAAGTTTTTTCCAACTTCCATTTGGTTTTTATAAAAACAAACTTCTCTTGAATTTCAACTTTTCTCTTCTCACTTATTGATAACTCACTTTGAAGAGTTTCAATCTTAGCGATCATAGATGTAGGTGCAACACACATTTCTGCATACGTGCTATCCAAAATATTTTCGAATTCACTATCCTTTAGGGATTCATCTGAGATAAATGATGCCATGAAAGAAATTGTTTCCTCATCATGTTCTGAATCAGATTCAGATTCACTATCACTTCATGTTGCTTTAAAAAATTTATGAGTTTTGCCTTTCCTGTTTGCACAGTCAGCTGCTTTGTGCCCCACACCAGTACATTCAAAACATCTTATTTGATCATCCCCTTTTTGTGAAGAATTTGGTTTGAATGATCTATCATTTGAGACATCATTGATTCTAGAATTTCAAGAGCTAGAACCTGACTTGAAACCTTTTGAAGAGTTTTTGGATGAAAAATGAGGTTTCTTATTTTTGAGGAACTTCTCGAACTGTTTTGTCATGTATGCACATTCTTCAACAGAGTATGAAATATTTTCATCAACATCAGATTCTTGCTTAACATAACTAAGAGCAATGGTTTTGTTTCTTCCTGGTTTAGTTCTTTTAGCTTCATAAGTCTTTAGATTACCAACAAGCTCATCAAGAGAGTAAGTCTTCATATTATGGAATTCCTCAATAGTGAGTTGTTTAGGAGAAAAATAAGAACTCATAGATCTTAAAAACTTATAAACAATAGCTTTTGGTTCAAGAGGACTAGGCCTGGATATTGATTGGTTATGCTAAGTAGTCATCTATGATAATCATCAATAGATTCTTCTAGCATAAATATTTGTTCAAAATCAAGAGTCAAGCTTTGGAGTTTTTGAGTTCTTACCTTAGAATTTCCTTCATGAGTAGTCTTTTATAAATCCCATGCATCTTTAGCTGTTTGACAATGGAGGATTCTTCTTATCTCTTTTTCAAACAAGACTGAAAATAAGCTGTTTAGAGCCTTAATATTCATTCTTGCTTAAATCTTTTCAGCATCGGTCCAAGGACCTTTGGATTTTAAAGACAAGCAAATCTGGTTTGTCTGTAGATGGAATCTTTGGTGGAGTATATCCATCATCAACAACGTCCCATTGTTTTCCATCATCTTGTGACACTAGAAAAGAAGACATCATGATTTTCCATTGGAAATAATCACTTCCATTAAAGAATGGTGGAACATTGATGGAGGTAGAGCCTCAATCCATTCTCGGTTCACAGAGGATCTCATTAATAAAGTTAATGGCTACTCTGATACCACTTGAAAGTCCTTGGGGGGGGGGTGATTAGACTTTTAACTACTTTTTACCAAAAGTAATGTATGGCTGTTATCAAGGATAACAAGATGTGGGTCATCATATTGCAGCAGGGACCTTAGGCATATTGGCAGGTTTATTCCATCTTAGTGTTCGTCCACCCCAACGTCTATACAAAGGATTACGACAAACAGTTTATGAAAGAAACAAACAGTGCTTATAAGTAGAGACTAATAACACAATTATGTTTTCTCTTTGCAGAAACCCCTAAATTCAAGGATGAAAACTGCAAAATCTTTCCACTATTTAACAACTCTTATTACAAGACTATAGTTATTCTAATAGCAAAGTTTCGGTGTTATCCTTTCTCTAGACTCGCGCGCTAGATGTAAGAGTTATAATCCACCTTATTTTATAAAGATTTACAATAGAAAGATACACAAGTTCTAGACATGAATTTAGTTATCGCACAACTAACTCATTATGAACACTTAAGATGCTTGCACCTAACTCATGGCATGCAAAATGTATGCATGAGTTTAAAGGGTGTTTGTGAAGACTTTAATATATAAAGATCAGTACAAAAGAGCATGTATAAATAGACTCAACCTAAGAGAGAAAATGAACAATGATAATTTTCACAACTAAGAAAGATAAGGCATGCTTGTTCTTTATATATGCCAAATGAAATGACATATATATGAAGGAGGTCAACAGTCTTAGCCAGGGAAATCAAAAAGAGTTTTAAACAGGTTTTTAATCCTAAACCAAGAAATCCAACTTGACAGCCACACAAAACCATTGTTTACTCTTTAAAAATATTTTCACTTTACAAAGAGATAAAGATGAATATTTAAGTTTAAGTTTTAAAGGGAAACAAAAACTTATTTTAGTGATTAAGTATCTTGACTAGAGATGTTTTAAAAAGAGTTTTATAAACAGTTTGAAGTCTTGAGATAATTTTTTATATAGAACAATAATAATCCTAAGACTTCAAGGATAGAAAGCTCTTTTGGTATCCTTAGTAAAATAGTGAAACGTAGATACATGCTTTTACCTGAGACCATGAGGTTGTCATGATGTCATCTTTTTGATGATCTTCAATCTTCACTTAATTTATACCTACAATTCATATTTTGTTAGACTTTAAGATATGTCAATATTCATATGCATGCATGCAAGTTCGATGTGAAACTAGGCATTTATGCTAGTAGGTATAAGTATATATACTTGTCAAGACGACACCTTAGTTAATTTGTTTGTAAGAAGATCGATAGATCAAGAGCTAGGAGATATTTCGACAACTACATATGTACCTACGTAGACATATGAACAACCTTATTTGCAATTCAATTAATAGGAAATTACACCTAAGGTCACTTAGAGGCCTTAGATTACACATAAGTTCTTTGTATAAGTTTTACACACATAAGGTCATTATATATTCCATTAAAAAAAATAGTTTCCATAATTATCCCTCAATATATAAACTATCTACTGATTTTGAATTCAAATTGAATTCAAACAGAAACGGCCAAACCGAAACGGAGAAAGGGAGAGAGCGCGATCATTCTAGAGAGAGAAAGAGAGAGAGCTCCAAAACGAAGTTCGATTCTCTCAATCATCCCTCTGTGTTTGTGTATTAGAGAGAGAGAGAGAGAGAGAGAGAGAGAGAGAGAGAGAGAGAATGAAGAGAGGGGAGATGAATTGTTCTGCTAGGATTTTGAGTTTGAACAAATAAAAGAGTAGATAATTTTGTGAATGATTCTTATGTTTATATACGATGGTATATATGTAATTAGATTAAATTTTCAAATTCTATCTATTTTAGGTTTGATTTATTTAAGATAAAATTGTAGAGTGATAAGCAATATTATGTTTAATTTACCCTTCAATTAACTACGTACGAAATGGTCACACCAGCCAGTCTCGCCAACTGTTCTGTGAAGTGAGATGTGTGATAATTATATTGCAGCTAGACTTGAGGACAAGATCGATGTCGATCAGTTTTTTAGTTTAATTAGTTGGTGCTCTAAACGCGTATCTAGATATAGCAGAATGAATTATGACATTATGCATAATAATAATAATTTGACATATCTACACAACCAAATTAGTTGCCTTGGTCTTTCGAGTGTTTGGGGAGATCGGGGTTTTTGCCGATGTTCTCCTCTTCTTTTCGGGGAAGGTTTTTTTTTTCTTTTTCGATTTTAACTTTTCGGGGAAGGATTGTTGTCTCACATATAATTACAATCTACATCGATATTAAAAAAATGATCAGTCACCTCATAATTTCTTTTGTGACTGTTCTAACCGATTGATATAGATCTAATACATGAAGTTTAATTTATGTGAGGCACCGAGAAGGCTTGTCATTACAAGCCACAATACTGGGCCGTGAAAACCCTAGGGGTCGCACCAGCCGCCAAAGAGAAGAAGGAGAAACCTTTGACATTTTTTTTTATTTCTGCAGGCAATTATTGCTCTACCCGTATATTGTCGTATACATTATACGAAATTTAGCTTCGGTGTCGTAATTTAAAGTTGTGTCGTAATTTTATTTAATATAGATTTGGTGTTAACTTTGTTTTTCTTTGTTATATAGAAATTTGGTGTCAATTTTATCCAACAAAGTTAAGTAGTAATTTACATGGGCTTCACTACTTCAGATACATAGTTATAAGCAATAATTCTTTTTTGGATAAAATGATAGAAAATTAGTGTACGTGAGATTCAAACACATGATTTTAAAAATCACGACATGAGTCATTATCATTGAATTATAACTCAGTAAAAATGGCACATTAAACTAATTATATGACAGTCGCACTCCACCACTAAACTTACAGCAGAGGACACCTCCATGACGAGGTATGATGTTGCCCTAACCGATATGGACACATTGTCTGCCAGCAAACACTACTCTTTAATATTGCTTTATAATGTCATGTCATATACACAATCTTGTTGTCAAAGTGGAATAGGATGTATGGGATATATGTGAAGGAGTCTAACTCCTGTTTGATTAGTGTAAACGTAAATATTGAATCATGATATTGGTAGGGAGATAATGTAACATGAAGTGGCTTAATGGTTCATGTTTAGCTAGTTATATGTGTTTTTCAACAAAAATTTGAACCATGAAACTGTCGAAATGACCAGACATGTAATACACTACACAGTTAAAATATTTCACATGTACTCTACTATAAAAATCACATGTAGAGAGATTAACTTATGGATATAGGGAAGCTAATACTATAAAAATCAAATGTAACATGCAACATACGCTGGCAAAACAAATAAGGTCCCCCCCCTCCCCCCTCTAAAAGGGAGTTTATACTGTCCACCTTGTGCCCTTGCCATTGGTTACCAATAGGTACCTGCGTAGCACGTCCGCCATACCCAAGAGTTCAAGGCCTTCCCCCTTCTTCAGCAATTTGGGGAAACAAATCTACCATATATTCCACTCAATCCAATCGAAATTAATCCACAATTGTCGTCGACACACGTAATTGACGTGTATTTTTATACGTGGCGCCCAAAAACCAGTCAAAACCTCTCTCCTCTTTCATTGCATTCCTCTTCTGCTCTCTCTCTCTCTCTCTCTCTCTCTCTCTGTAATGCCCACCTTCCTATATTAGTATATTGCTCGACTTTACTCTTCTGTCTCTGCGCTCCATCTTCTTCGCCGGTTGCTTCATCTTTACGGTTCCTTATTGCCTGGAAAACACCAAAACATTCCTCCTTTAGTTTTCCTCATCTGCTCTGTTTCATCTATATACTATCTCATTTCAACTCCCAACTTCCATCTTGCCATTTTGGGTAGTCAATTCTGTTCTGGGCAGCTCCAAAGTTTCAATCTTTGCATTGTTAATTGTTGATTCTTTGGTCTTCCGGGTTCTGGACTTCCGGTTCCTTTCTGGGTTTTAATGGGTTTTGCCATTTTCTTCAGCTTTGAGAGTTAAAGCCTGGAACTTGGGCTTTTCCTTCCTCAAATTTGTGATCTTCCTTTGTTGGTTTTGGGATGGGTTTGTGATTGAGTTTGAGTTTGGGACAATAGAAAAGAGAGTCAAGTTGGTTCCTTTGGTTGTGGAAAAGACTCTATAAAGTTGTGCTTTTTGGAGGTTTGAGTTTGAAGAAGAAGAGATGGATATTACAGAGGTGACACTGATTCACCATGTGGGGATCGTTTTAGCTGTGCTCTGGTTTCTTTCTCAGTACAATTGCTGCCACGCAATAGCCTACTTTATCTCGCTGATTTATCTCTTTGTGGTATGGATTGCTCTTATTGTTGGTTTTAGATTTTGTCATTCAAGTTTTTTTTTTCAGTAAAGGATTAGTTTTGTTCCTAAAGCAAGGAAAGTATGTACGATCTGTTCTTTATGCTTGGAATGAGAATCGATTAGAGTACAGTTTGCAGGATTTGTATAAAAGACTATGGATTTTTGGTGTGGAGGTCCCTATTGCAAAGCTGCCTCCTTTTTTTTGCTTTTTTTCTGTGGATCGTATGCAATGTGATAATTTGATAAATGTTGAGATGGAAACTTTTGTTTGTGCTTTTGAAAGGTTCATGAGCGCTATGTTATGAGGCTGCGGAGGAAGCTACAATTCGAGGAAAAAAAGCAGGGAAATCAGAGAAGGGTAAATTCTATTGCTCTGTCAATCTTTTCACTATACAGTTGTCTAGCTTCATCAGATAAAATAGTCTATGTTCTTTTTTTGACTTAGAAGTTGTTCAAAATAAAGAAACACAACGAAAGAAGACCACAAGAAAGCTTCTTTGAAATAATATTTTGAGCAATAATTATTTGCAGTTCTTGTTAATGAGTTTGTCTTGGCATTTATTTGAAGAATGAGTTGGGATTTTCAAATGTATACTTGAAGTAGCATGGCTGTGTGATATCTCTTGTATTGTCTAATGTCCTTTCCAATTCTGCAGGTACTTTCAGATTCTGAAACGGTGCGGTGGTTGAACCATGCAGTTGAAAAGATTTGGCCCATATGTATTGAACAGATTGCTTCCCAGAGAGTCCTTCTCCCAATCATACCTTGGTTTTTGGAGAAGTACAAACCATGGACTGTGGTATGACTTTATTCCCTGACTTATCATATCCATTACTCTGCTTGTGCGTGCTGCTCCATTAATTTTTGGGTTGATCTTTTGGTCCAAGAAATGTTTTGGATCTCCCATTGTATTTTGATGACAAAGTGATTCCTTTGTCTTTGCCATGTGTGCATCTGGAATTTTCAGCAGAAGGATCTTTAGAATGCTTTTACTTCTTAATATCTGGCATATGGTTTAGAATGTTAACCAAAAACCAATTGTTATTCATCAGATTTGTTTGAGTAGAATGAACTGATGTGTTATTTAAAATTTTGGCATGCCAAAATCTACAGATACTCAGCATTTAATTGCTTCTGTAAGTTTCCACTTCTAGTTGGTGGGAAGTTTTTTTTTGCTGTGTGTTGCTTATACATATGTACTCTACGCATAAATCTTTATCTCGTAGTGACCTGTTAAATATCTCAGCATGGTGGTTATGTTTTGATAGAGTTTTTTGAGTGAGTGTTATCTATTCTCTGTATCCAGAGTAAAGGTGTTCTCCAGCACCTCTATTTGGGAAGGAATCCACCTATGTTCACAGAGATGAGAGTTCTTCGCCAGTCTACTGATGATGACCATTTGGTATGCCATACATTCTCCAGTGTGCTGGTCAATAATGCTGATGTGCTCTTTGTGGTCAAAGTATTAAAGTCCAACCAAGCTGAAGTATTATAGTGTACTCAATGCAGGTTCTGGAGTTAGGAATGAATTTTCTGACAGCTGATGATATGCTTGGAATACTTGCTGTGAAGCTGAAGAAAAGGCTGGGCTTTGGAATTTGGGCAAAGTTGCATATTACAGGCATGCATGTTGAAGGGAAGGTATGAACGTGACTAAGATGAAATTGATATATCTTTAGTCCTTGGTCATACTTATAAAGACAAGTTTTTCGATAAATATAACTCATTGTCTCATACATAGAAAGCAGGTTAATTATTTTTAAGTAGCTACTAGTAAGCTTAGCCAAGTCATCTGTGTAGAATATGATTAATGAATTCTGAGCTTTTAAACACATTCAAAATCACCTTTATGCAATGCAACAGATGTATTAAAATCCTATAGTTCTCTTGTTTAATTGGTTCAGTTAGTGTAAGTTAAGTAAGCTCAAAATTGTCCAGTCTATGTTGATCGCAGAATGAATAACCTGGTTTCAGGGAAATAAATTGTCCCCACCATGCACATGCAGGTTTGATTTCTGATCAGCCGTGTTTTCCATTTTCTTTTGTAGGTCATGATTGGGGTGAAGTTCCTTCGCAAATGGCCTTTCCTTAGCCGTGTGCGGATATGCTTCGTCGAGCCTCCATATTTTCAAATGACTGTAAAGCCTATCTTTACTCGTGGGCTTGATGTTACAGAAGTCCCAGGGATTGATGGTTGGCTGGTAATTCATTTATAATATAAGCAGATAAATTCTAGGCATTCCTCAACTCAAACTCTGTACTTCTTTGTTATTATTCATTCTAATGTGATCATGTTCCTATCGTCCAGGATAAGCTTCTCTCAATTGCCTTCGAGCAGACACTCGTTCAGGTAAAATCTTTGTACTTAGGCGCTCAAAATATGTAACTATTTGATCTCATATGGCTAAGCTTCCCAAATTTTTCGTGTATTGCATGGTTTTAAATGCAAATTTGGGACACCTCCTTGCATTTTGGAAAGAGGCATTTACATAGAGTCTACAAGCCATTGGCTAATCTTTCCATCTGTATCTGTTTCAATTTCACCTTTGGAAGTATGTTCGTTTAATCTTTCCATCTACATACACTTTTGTATGTAGTTTCCAAGTTATAGTAAAGTCCCGTTTCTCTACAAAAAGTGAAAAAGTAAAATTCTCCGTCCATAGGTATTTCGTTAGCTTGTCGCCATTGGCTTGAAGAACACACTTGTTCAGGTATAAGTTTTTGAGCTTTGCCACTGCAAAATGTAATTCTCTCATGTCAGTGGATATGCTCTGCAAAGCCCTTACGCATTGCCTGGCTTTGAATGCATCACTTGTTACACCTCTTGCAGTTTGCAAATGCGGGTTTTGTCATCAGGCTGAAGAGAAGTTGGCCTAAGATTCCATTTGTATTTGTTCGAAATTTCAGTAATATTCTTTATTTACCACCATAGGTTGAATAATTCTTAACCCACACCCTTCATTTCTTGTTTTTAAAAAATGATACTTTCCTTTCCAGTGGTAAAAGAAAAGGTTCATAGTTTGATAGCTTCCCAATAATTTGGAGCTGGGTGCAATTTCTTGTGACTTGTTATACAGAATATCAGCTTCTATTATACAGAATTTGAAGCTGGATACAATTCTAATTTTTTTTGTACTTGGGCAGCCTAATATGCTGGTTGTGGATGTAGAGAAATTCATTTCACCAGAACAAGGTAAAGTCCATAGACATACATATTCAGTAGCTTTACGTGGACTTAGTTCATCATCTAGGAAATGCACTTCACTACTGTTTTATCAACAAAATGCAAGACTTGGCATTGAATATATTATTATCTCTTGTACCTAGTCTCCTGTTAAAAGTTTTTACAGTCCTTCCTTTTCTGAACATAGCAGCTTAGTTTGGCTGCCGAATATAAAAAGTAATAATTTGTTTCTGTGTATTGACAGAAAGTTGGTTCTCTGTGGATGAGAAGGATCCTGTTGCACATGTCAAAGTAGAAGTTATTGAAGCATCCGACATGAAAGTCTCTGATTTAAATGGTTAGTGTCTTGAATATTAAAATTTTCAGCAATTTCAGCAAGTTACCTCAGGTAACATGAAATACTGACTGTATTTCATATTTTTGTCATAACAAATATATCTAATTTTTCAGGATTTGCTGACCCTTATGTGAAAGGTCAATTTGGCGTTTACCAATTCAAAACTAAGATACAAAAGAAAACATTGTCCCCAAAATGGTTTGAGGAGTTTAAGATACCAGTCATTACATGGGATTCACCTAATGTGCTATTTATTGAAGTTCATGACAAAGACATATTTGTTGACGACACCCTTGGGTTTGTTTCTGAACTTTCTTCTTGCATTATGTCTTACAATTAATACTGCCAAGACTGTAGAGGAATACCCATCAATATCTTTGTAAATCACTAGACGCATGTACGTGCTTTCAGAACTCGTGTTAGTTGTCCTTTCATTCAGCTCTTCAATTACTGCTTCTAATTACATTGGTATAGTTATCAGTGAAGGTTTTACATTTTAGGTGCTCTTGTTACATAAGTCTACATATTAGATTTCTTGATCTCACATTATCTAATTGTCTTTCCAACCAATGATATTTGAATCTATTTTTGGTTCAACTTACTGTCACCTTTATGTGATATAGGTTTCGTAGGTGCTGTATTATTTGTATGACTAACTGATTTTTCTTATGCATCAGAAACTGTTCCATTAAAATCAGTGACCTTAGGGATGGTGTGAGACATGACATGTGGTTGCCTCTTCGTAGCATCAAAACAGCAGGAAGGGTGCATGTTGCTATAACTGTACTGGAGAACAATGGAAAGGTACCTATTACTTCTTTCAAAGTGTTCTGTTGATTGGAATGATTTGCAATTGGAAGCAACGAGATCGATATATCTTACATAGTATGTGAATAAACTAGAATTTAAGGGTTGGATGTGCATTTCAAGTATTTAATTTGATCCCATACATGCATGCAGAGCAGTGAATTTCCGGATGTTAGCGAAACAAAAATGCCAAATATGGAAGATAGAAGAGATTCGTTTTCCAGTGAGACGGCTAATAAAAATTCCTTCTCATCTGTATCCTCTGAGAAATCTCCTAGGGTGGCAGATAATTATGAGCCCATTGATGTTGAAGGGCAAAAAGAGACCGGTATATGGGTCCATCACCCAGGTAGTCAAGTTTCACAAACTTGGGAGGCTAGGAAAGGAAAGGATCGGCGTCTAAATACCCAAATTCAAGGGGAGCCTAATGGGAGCAGCGGTACTGATCAGGATGATAAACATTCGATGCAATCAGTTCGACAGAGTCTACGTAAACTCGGCTCGGTATTCCAGAGAACTCCCAAAAAGGTGGATGCTCCAAGCAGTTTTACAGAGTCTATCCAAAGCCCTGTTACTCCACGTGTCAATTTGAGAGCAGTTAATGAAAAGGACAAGGACATCGGGGTAAAATTTGAGGTGGAAGATGGTAAGGTTGTAAAGGAAGGGGATTTAACTTCTGGAGATAGTAGCGCAGGTAGCCCGGAAAAGGCCAAGGTGAAGGGGAAGGCAAAGAATTTCTTTAAACATGCTGAAAGATCAGTAAAACATGCACTTTCCCGCAAGGGTTCTAGGAAGTCGGTGAGCGATAGAGAAATTTTAGGAGATTCCAACTCTTCTGAAGATGAGGAGTCTCTTCCCTCCCCATTTGTTAAAGTGATACCAGTTGCCTCCAGGGATATACTTCGTCCCCCCGGCGACGAGTCGGTAAAATCTATTGAGCCAGATGCAAATGTTCAGTCACCTGCAAGCTTTCTTAGTGGCATTGCAGAGGACGTTGAACTCCCGGAGAAGAAGGGCGAACTTGAAGACACGCAAGAGATGCATGATGATATGCCGGACAACCCTGAAAGGAATAATGAGGGATCTTCGGAGCCATTGAAAGTTGAAGCTAGATAATGCACATTTTCAAACAAAGAAGACAACATTGTGAACAAGATATGTTATAACTGATAGCTCATACGTACCATGAGTCGTGAGTCGAGGGCTCTGATCGAAAACACTTGTTGGATAAGCAGGTGGCTCTGGAAACCTGCTTTGCGGCTGAATTAAGTTTGCATGTCAGAGGCACATGTAAATTTCTTGTACGTTCACCTCACCTACTCATATATAGGTACTTTTTGGTTTTAGGATTGTGAATCATGCATGCAAGAGATCTAGCTTGCTCCATTTGACCTTGGAAAGAAATCGACTTCTATCCAAGGTTTGGAGGTATTAATTAGTTGCAGCAGCTGTGGTATGTACGTAGGTTGATATATATTATGTGTAGCTTGTTGGAGGGTGGGTGGGTGCATGCATGCATGGTGGAAGAATGTGATTTCTGTGTGTAAATACGTTAAAAATGATTCCTAAGATGTGATGTTTTGGTTTCAGAGAAGAGAAGAAAATCTTCTGGCCTTGATTGATCGGATAGATGATTGAGGTTGAAGCTAGGTCGCAACTTGATCCCATTAATTAGTTGTTGTTTGTAATCCAGCTGATCGATCTCTCCCAGGCCAGCTTGCTGTTCTTTTCGACATGCTTCTATTCACTTGATGTGGATGTGTTCGATCTTCTTGGCACGTCCATCTTCTCTCTTTGTTGAATATGTCAAATTAGAAAGAGAGGGTTGCTAATTAGTCTGTCTGCGTCCAATTACTAAACTACGGACAAATTAAAGAGGTAATGGGATTTGTTTTTTTTTTCTGCAAGAAAAATCTGAATTGAGATGGAATATATTGGTGTAGAAAGTAGAAACTATGAATGTATGCGTTGGAAGCCGAAGTAGAGAGATTATGGGTGGAGGAGGCCGGGGTCTAATTTGCAAATTAAATGTCGCACTTACTTTGGATAACAAATTATCCCTACTTCAATCAAAAGCTTACACAAGCTACAACTATTGCCATATCAACCCAACCAATACTCTTTGGTAGCAACCACGCTCTCACGCAGGAACTCCTTGAATGAATGGATTGATCAACTTCGAGCATTTTCAAGTGCATTATTATATGTGCTTGGCTTTTATATATGCTCTTCGATTGTTATTTTGTTAAATATATTTTTAGATATTTTGATTTTGGGTCGAATAATTCTTGAAAGCCTGTTCTTTTTTTTCTTTTTCTTTTTATGAATAAGAGGTGGGTCAAGATTGATGAAGATTAATGGTAGTTGTTGAATATCAGAATATCGTTGTCTTAACTAGGGCCCAAAACGATGAAGAAATATGAATATTGTTAAGGTGGCCAACAACTACCACTTAACTAAAGTGTCCTTATAAAAGAAAATTGCATGCTAACTTTGTAATTCTAAAATGTTTCTAATCACTGGGACAGATCGAAGCATACTGTAGAGTGGTGTTCATTATATCCACACTACAATATGCGCCATGTAATATTATAAAAGCCAAGAACATGGAGCATTTTCAAGTGCATTATTATATGTGCACTAGCTAGATCGAGTGGTGTTCATCATAACCACACTACAATATGCGCCATGTGTGATTATTTTAAGGAGCTAGTTAGCTGCATCTAAACCCCTGCCCTTTTAAAGCATGCAATTCGGTAGCTAACCCATCCATGAGTAATGAGTTTGATGAGCTGCTTTAGTTTGAAGATACGAATCATACAATAAGAGGAACTAAATTAATTAAATAATTAACATAACATGAGTTTCATGATCGCATTAACAATCTAATCTGTTGGCCTAGAGTTGGTGAGACATGCATGTTTCTCTGGCCTGGAGCTAATGTGAGAACTAACAGCCATCGTTGCTGAAGATAGTCCTTCTGGCATGCATGGCTATAGGGTTTTTATGTCACGCATGCTCAAATTAGTGCGCAGGCAGAAGCAATGCAATATAAACAATTTCTAAATGGGATTATATTGACTTTTCCCGCCGTCCATTCATAATCATACTCAGAACCTAATGCTTATCTGTTAAATAATGGGGGCCCTCACACATCGATCGATCGTTTTGCACTTATACATAGAGAGCTGCCGGTGTTTCTTTAATTTGATACGAATCCGAAACTCATGTGGTAAAGTGGAGCTGGGGAGATCCATGGGTTCAGAGCAGCTAGCCAAGGTTGAAGTTATTCACAGAGAAACTATTACACCATCCTCTCCAACTCCTCACCACCTTAGATTTTTCAGCCTCTCCATTTTTGATCAGTATTCTCCTCCAATTCATTTCCCACTGCTTCTCTTCTATCCCAACAATTATCACGAGGTCAATGATGTTAATCCCCGTACTACTGTTGCTGAAAGAACCAAGCTTCTGAAAAAATCACTATCCGAAATCCTAACTCTCTTCTATCCATTTGCCGGAAGAATCCATGACCATGCTTCGATTTGTTGCGACGACCAAGGAGTCACGTTTCTTGAAGCTCACGTCACCTGTCCCATGTCTACGGTTTTGAATGATCCAGATCTCGAGTTTCTTAAAGATTTGATTCCCAAGTTGAAATCTGCTCAAGAAGAAACAGGTGACGCTCTTGTACTAGTTCAGGCCAACTTGTTTGAGTGTGGCGGTATCGCAATCGGATTCAGCGTCTCGCATAAGTTCATTGACGCATACACGCTCAGCACATTCATCAATAGTTGGGCTGAAACTTGCCGTGTACTAAATAGTACTAGTGATCATGCAGTGCTTCCTCCACACCAATATGTCGCTGCAGCTTCTCGTTTTCCACCGTTGGATGCGTTCAAGCCACCGCCAGCCTTCGGTGAGTTTGCTAAAGAGAAGCTGATAACAAAGAGATTCGTGTTCCAATCTTCCAAGATTGCAACTCTCAAGTCCGAAGCTGCCAGTGCAGCCGCGCAAAATCCAACACGAGTTGAAGTCGTGTCGGCACTGATATGGAAATGTGCTCTGAAAGCATCGAGTGCAAACTCATCATGGGATGATTCGATAAGACCATCGTCGGCATGGTTGCAAATTGTGAACATGCGGAATATATTGACGGAGCCATCTTCGGGAAACTTGATGGGGAACCTTTTGGGTTTCTATGCAGCGCATGTATCCGGCGAAGCGGAAAGGGATGGTGATCTTCAAGGCTTTGTTGCTAAGATGAGGAAGGGATCTGAGGCATTCAAGGTGAAGTATGGTGCTAAAGGTATTGGCGGGGATGATATTAGTAAACTCCTGATTGAGTATGGGGAGCAGTTGCAAAAGAGTCATATAGAGAGCTATTGCTCCACCAGTTGGTGCAGGTTTTCTTTCTATGAAGCCAACTTTGGTTGGGGAAAGCCATTGATGAGTATCCCTGCTACGGAAGAACTCAAGAATTTGATGACCTTGATGGATACGAGTGATGGCTGTGGAATTGAAGCGCGCTTGACTTTGAAAGAAGAAGACATGGCCATATTTCAAGCAAATGAGGAGCTACTTGCATATGCTTCTGTGAACCCCACAATCACTTAATTGGTTGGGTTGGTGTCTCAGCCAAAATGGCTAGCCCCCCGGCCACGTAATTATGTTTCTTAGCTTATTAATTAGACAATGGTTTGCTACGAATCCTACGATCTATATCTACCTGTTTCGACTTATAGTGACAAAACTTTGATGAATAAAAGACTTAATTATCGCATTCAAGTCTTCTGAGCTATATGGTCATAGATACAAGCAATGCCTGAGCTATATGGTAGTAAGGAATTTACATCTAAGTTTTCTCTATCTATACACACCCCAAAGTAGAGAAGTATTTGGACACAACCCCCCCCCCGCCGCGGCACTTCACACTTGCTCGCTCTTTCTCGAAATGCACGTGAGGTACATGAGTCGTGTGCTAGAAGTTTTGTTTCGTTTCAAAGTGTACGTAAGAAGTTTTGAGAGTCTTTGGGGAGGAGCATAGTCATTGGCGAGAGAGTCATTGACGAGAGAGTTGTGTTGAGATAAAAACAGATAAGTTTTTCTTTCTCAGTGATAGAGTGTGAGAAACTCCTTTGTTAGTTGATAGCTTTCTCTATTTGTAAACCTCCATTGATAGTGAAGTATTCTCCCGTTGCTCCATGGACGTAGACTATTGTCGAATCACGTATATCTTGTGTTCTTGTTCTTGTTTTCTTATCTTCTATGTGTTGCTTGGGTTGTTGTTGATTTCTATTCTGATCCTCTTGCAATTGTGTTCATCTATCTTGTTGTTGGGTCATTCGGTATTGTTTCGCACTACAAGTGGTATCAGAACTTCGACTTTGATCCGGTTGAGATAGATGATAGATAATAGAGATGGGGATGTCAACCCATTTGGTGGAGCTGAGAGCTCGAAAGTTACGAGGACGACAGTTCAGAATGCAAGATTTGAGGTGGAGAAATTTGATGGTACAAACAACTTTGGAATGTGCCAATGTGAGGTAAGAGATATGTTGACACAACAAGAGTTTGATATTGCTTTGGAAGATAAGCCCCAGTCGATGTCAGATGCCGATTGGGACAAGATAAACAAGATGGCTTGTTCGTCAATTAGTTTATGTCTTGCAAAGCCCCAAAAGTTTGCTATGATGAGGGAAACGAAGGCTAAGGATTTGTGGCAGAAACATGAAGACAACTACATGTCAAAAAATGCCGAAAACCGTCTGCATATAAAGAGGAGGGTGTTTTACTTCAAGTACAAAGAATGTACGAAGATGATCCACCAGCTTGATGATTTTAATAAGCTAGTTGCAGATTTGTTTAATTTGGATAAAGATATCAAAGATGAAGATAAAGCTTTGATTTTGTTAAATTCCTTGCCTGAGTCATATGAGCATTTGATTACTACTTTGTTTCATGAGAAAGTGACTATTAAGTTTGAAGAAGTATCTAGTGCATTGATGAATCGTGAGATTATGCATGTAGACAAGAGGAGTAGTGCTTCTACATCAGATGTTTTGGTAGCTAGAAGTAGAGCAGTTGAAAAAAAGGGTTTCAACAACAGGAGAAAGTCTCATTCTCGTACCAACACTACCAACATAAACACTTTAGGCAACGAATTTGAAAACAACGCGCAACGAGGTGGTAAATTCGTTGCCTATAGTATACTATAGGCAACGACAAGGGTTTTCGTTGCCTATAGTATACTATAGGCAACGAACTCGTTGCCTGTTGATGAAAAATCGTTGCCTAATGTTTGATTTATAGGCAACGAAAAAAATCGTTGCCTAAACCCTAAACCCTATACTATAGGCAACGAGTTCGTTGCCTATTGAAGTGAAATCATTGCCTAATGTTTTATTTATAGGCAACGAAAAAAATCGTTGCCTAAACCCTAAACCCTATACTATAGGCAACGAGTTCGTTGCCTATTGAAGTGAAATCGTTGCCTAATGTTTGGTTTATAGGCAACGAAAAAAATCGTTGCCTATACAAATTGTTGCCTAAAGTATGGTTTTTCGTTGCCTATAGTTTAATAGGCAACGAAAAACAATATAGGCAACGAAATAGTAATTCGTTGCCTATAATTATTATTATATCAGATCTAGCCAGCAGCTCCTCCATTCAAATCAAAATCGGTGGAAAAATCTGAAACGTTCTGGAATCGCCAGTGCATTTCAGGATGGACAAGAGTTGGATGAGGCTGGATAGAACTGATGCAAGATATGGGCAGGGAATTAGGAGATTTCTGGAATTTGTGGCGGCTAATTGTGGAGAGTTGCCAGTGCATTATTGTCCATGTAAACAATGTCGGTGTCGCGGCAATCGTTGTCCCATTGCTACAGTTGAGCGACACCTTCATAGAAACGGATTTTGGAATAAGTACACCCGTTGGATTTATCACGGTGAAGCAACAGCAGCCGATCCGCATGATCATGGACAATTTGCTGATACTGCGAGTTCATCCAATTATGATCCCACCAGGAGGTTCATCGACGATATGTTTCCTCATGAGAGCGGTGTATTTCATGATTCTCAAGCACCCGTATATGTTCCTCCAGAAGTTGAGAATTTCCCTCACATTGAGCCAGTCCAGCCATTACCTAGAGTTTATGTCAACACACGTGGTATGGACAAGTACCACAACCTGATTCAGATGCATCAAACTCCGTTGTACCACGGATGTCCTAAGACAGTCCTTGAAAGTGTGATGGCAGTGATGCAGCTAAAAGTGGAGACCAAGAGCACCGTGGCAGCGGTCGATAGGTGGCTTCAGTTGACTGGTGATCTGCTGCCCCCCGGTCATCGTCTTCCCCCCACTCATCGTAAGATACGACATGTCCTCAAAGATCTTGGACTTTCCTACACCAAGATTCACGCATGCATGTATGATTGCGTTCTCTTTTGGGGTGTAGACGATGACGGGAAGGATCTATCAAAGCTTGATTACTGTCCGGTGTGTGGTACGGAAAGGTGGAAGTACACTCCTGCAGGAAACAAGAAAGCAGTGAAGATACTTCGGTATTTCCCACTTATTGATAGGCTGGAAAGGTTGTTCATGTGTGCATTCACGGCGAAAGCTATGAGATGGTGGGCTGAGAGGACTTCGCCTGACGATGATGTCCTTAGACACCCTACTGATGGTCAGGCTTGGAAGCACCTGGTGAATGTGTTTTCTGATTTTGCAGCTGAAGTCCGAAATGTTTGGCTGGGGCTATCGACTGACGGATTCAACCCCTTCGGCAACATGAGTCAAAAGTACAGCATATGGCCCGTTATATTGGTACCGTACAACCTTCCTCCGTGGATGTGCATGAAGAAAGAATATAATATGCTGACTCTGTTGATTCCAGGGCCGGGTTATCCAGGAAAGTGTCTGGATGTGTACATGAGGCCATTGATTATGGAGCTTCAGCAATTGAGTACAGTTGGTCATCCCACTTACGACAGGTTTAAAAATGAGATGTTCCGAATGCGTGCTATGCTTGTGGGCACAATCAGTGATTTTCCAGGTCGAGGGATGTTGTCGGGAAACCCAACCAAGGGGTACAGGGCCAGTCCAGAGTGCATGACTGCCATGTTTGGACAAGCTCATTGCTCGAAGATTGTCCATATGCGTCACCGATGTTGGCTTCCACGACATCACCCATTTCGCCAGGACGCCCAGGCTTTTGACGGCACTGTAGAAGAAGGTCTGCAACCCATGGGATGGACTGGAGATGAAATCTTAGAAGTCCTGAATGAGTATAATTTTGGGCCATTGAGCAATCATCCTGAGGTTGTTGCGACTATACCGAAGATACCCGACATGTATAAGTTCTGGACCCACAAGAGCATCTTCTGGGAACTCCCGTACTGGCGGATGTTGCCTATCAGGAACTATCTAGATGTCATGCACATAGAGAAGAATGTGTGTGAAAGTGTGGTGGGCACCGTTCTAAATTGGCAAGGTAAAACCAAAGATGGCCCTAAAGCTCGCGTTGATTTGGAAAAAATGAAACTGCGGGAACATCTGTGGTTGAAAAAGAAGGGGAGAAAGATGCCCCAAGCTCCTTACACGGTCACGCGTGACGAGAAGCATGAAATTTTTGTGTGGATGGCTAACGTCCAGTATCCTTATGGGTTTGCTGGAAATATAAGTCGGTGTGTTAACTACAGGGACAATAAGATTTATGGATTAAAGAGTCATGACTGCCATGTACTACTTCAACGCCTCTTCCCTATTATGATTCGAGGGTACTTTGATGATAAGGTGGTAGAGCCGTTAGTGGCGCTGTCAAGGTTCTTTCAAAAGTTATGCACCAGAGAAGTGAAAATGTCAGACCTCGAAGAAATGCGAAAGGACATCATTTTTATCATGTGCAAGTTGGAGAGGATTTTCCCCCCAAATTTCTTCGACATCATGCCTCACTTGATGATGCATCTTCCCGAGCAATTGATGCTCACCGGTCCCGTTCACTACACTTGGATGTATCCAATGGAGAGGTATATACCTTGCATTTGTATGATGTTTGCTAATTAAGTCTTTATATATTAATTTATTCTTGTTCTACGTACAACAATAATAACAAGCTGTTTTCATCTTTGTAGACAACTGGGAGACTACAAAGGGTATGTACATAATACATCTGCACCTGAAGGGTGTATCGCCGAAGCATATCTTGCGCACGAGTGCGTAACGTACGTCAAACTGTATTTGGGAGCGCTTGAGGACCCACATTCGAATATGTCGGTAGATGAACCCCAGTTCAACCTTTCTGTAGTCTCTAATGATGTTTACCCACAGAGTAGGTTGCACGGGGAGTGGGAGTTGACACCATATGAGTTAGACATTGCACACTGGTGTGTACTCATTAATTGTCAAGAAGTTAAATATTGGAAAGACACACACCTTGGAAGTCCACAGGTTCGCGGGGATGTTGCGTACCACAACCGGACCTTTGCAAATTTTTTTGGCACATGGGTGAGTATATATTCATTTAGTCATAATATATATGACGTGTAAAAGCAAATTGTGACGGTTATTTATATGAAATGTTGTATCTAATGTTGACGGTTATTTGTTTCAGATGAACTATGTAGAAGATGATGGTTACCCACAATGGTCACACGCATTGAGGCTCTTGGCTATGAAACCTATATCATCAAAAGTTTACGCGATGTGTAGGGTCAATGACGTGAAATTTATGTGTCAAAAAAGAGACAACAGGGTGAAGACACAGAATTGTGGGGTAATGGTGCATGGTGGGGATAACGACCCTGACTACTACGGTGTACTCCATTCAGTGGTTGAACTCATGTATGGTGAGCGCATGAAAGTTTACTTGTTTAAGTGCAGATGGTTTGATACTCGTCCGGAGAACGTTCGCATCGATCAGTATGGATACATTTCTGTGAATACTGCCACAAGCTGGTATGAGGAGGATCCTTTCGTTCTTGCCACATCGGTCAAACAAGTGTTTTACCTTGACGATCTTATGAACAGACCCCCGTGGAAAGTAGTAAACCATGTGCAAGCTAGGAATGTGTACAGTGCTGCCACACTTGGTGAGAATGAAGATGACGAAGAAGTTGCAGCATACCAAGAGGGAAATGGAATTGACATTCCGGAATCCGATACAATTCGCCTTAATAATGTTCGACCTGGTATTGTGGTTCAAAATTCTGGAGCAGCACTTCTAAATGTTAATCCAAATGACTTTGATGAAGACTCGAGTGACGAGGACGAGGAGCGACACCTATTACCAGACTTCAACTATCAAACTGCGTCAGACTCTAGCGATGATTCTGATTCTGATTATCAGCCTTAGTTAGAGATGTAATTGAGTATAGTCTTCGAGCTTGGTTCACCCTGGTTCACCTTGAATTGGTTCACCCTGGTTCAGCTTGGTTCACCCTGGTTCACCTTGAATTGGTTCACCCTGGTTCAGCTTGGTTCACCCTGGTTCACCCTGGTTCACCTTGAATTGGTTCACCCTGGTTCACCCTGGTTCACCTTGAATTGGTTCACCCTGGTTCAGCTTGGTTCACCCTGGTTCACCTTGAATTGGTTCACCCTGGTTCATCCTGTGAACTTGAATGGCTATGTAGACTTTATGAATTTCGTTGCTTATAAATTGATGTTCGTTGCCTTTAATAATGAATTCGTTGCCTATACTATAGGACACGAAAATTTCGTTGCCTATAGTATAGGCAACGAAATTTTCGTTGCCTTTAACATTGATTTCGTTGCCTTTGATATTTGTGTCGTTGCCTATAGTATAGGCAACGAAAATTTCGTTGCCTTTAATATGGATTTCGTTGCCTATACTATAGGCAACGACACAAATCGTTGCCTAAAGTATTAGTATCGTTGCCTAAAGTCCTCCTCGTTGCCTAAAGTATAGGCAACGACACAAATCGTTGCCTAAAGTATTGGTATCGTTGCCTAAAGTCCTCCTCGTTGCCTAAAGTATAGGCAACGACACAAATCGTTGCCTAAAGTATTGGTATCGTTGCCTAAAGTCCTCCTCGTTGCCTAAAGTATAGGCAACGATTCTTCCATTCGTTGCCTATAATAGGTTGAATAAATGACCCAGTCGCGACCAGATTTCTGCCCTCGCCCTCGCCGCAACGACCGCCGCCGCACCTATTACTCTCGCTTGAGTATATATTCTGCCCTCTCCCGAATATAGGTTCGCATTCTCTCATGATTCTCCTTACTTGAATATATAAACAACGTGATTTAGGTTGATTTTAGTTGGATTTGTGTTGGATTTGTCTTGTGATTTATGTTAGGTTGTGTTGGATTTGTGTTGGATTTAGGTTAGGTTGATTTTAGTTGGATTTGTGTTGTTATTTAGTTTGTATTGTTGAATTTAGGTTTTATTTAGGTTTGATTTTGGTTTGATTTTGGTAAGGATGATGAACTATGTTGGATTGTTGATTTAATTAGGTTGGGATTATATTGTGGATTAGAGGATTTAATTTGGTTATTTAGTTTATGTAAGGTGAATTGGGAATATAAGTGTGATTTTAGTTTGGTTATTTAGTTTAGGTAATTAGAATTGGGAATAAGTGTGATTTTAGTTTGGGTTGTTCATTTTAGTTAGACAAAATTTAAATTTAGGTTAGTGTTGCCTCAATTGTAAGCTATTCATTATGTTATTTTGTTGCAGACATTAATAAAAATGTCGGTGTTCAAAAGATTGATTCCCGGGAAAAGTGGGAAACAGAAAGGAGCTTCCTCCTCGTCACCTCAAGGAGCGACACCTCAAATGTCCTCCGGGTTGAACCCTCAAGGACCCAGGAGTGGGTCTAGGTCCGTTGGTCAGAGTGCTGGAAGCACCGTACCGGACAGTCTTGAGACCGTCTATGTACATTCCAATCGTCACCTCCAACTATATACAGCATCCCAGGATCCCTAAGGTCCACGTCACTCGGTGTCTCATGAACGACCCTCCCGCAACAGCAGCCGAAACTCCACCACGGAATCCGGTCGTCACTCAGTCAGCAGCGAACGCCCAAATAGTACGAGGGTACTATGGCCAAACCAGCAGGACCCACCGCGTATGCCACCTCTTCCTCCCAATCCGGCGACGCCACACCCTAATTCCGGATCATCTGGGCCATCCGGCAGTGCATCCCGCACGGATTCTGTGCACTTATGCCCGCCTAGGGACTTGTTCTTCCCTACGGTTATTCCGAAGATACCTCAGCTCGACCCTAACAACGTGGCCATATATGATGAGGACCCGTTCACGACGCCTGAGGAAGCATACACATATGAGCCGTTCTCTCAACCTCTGTTGAGTGTGAGGGTTAAGGGCCAGCTCACTTACGAGAATGGTAAGTTTATGTTCTTTTAGTAGATACAGTACATTAAATTAGGTTCTATTTCTTAATTTCCTTCTTTTGTACCGTGTCTTAGGCACCGTCGTCAACCCTAAAGCTAAAGCGAGCAGAGGTACCACAACCGGGAAGGGTATTGAAGATCGAGTTGGTGACAATCGGGCTCATATTGATTATGAGGACGATGGCTCGGCTATCGAGTATTCTGACAAAGGGATGTATGCTAGCCAAGCAGGATTTGTCATACGTGATTTCGTCCCGATGTTGTGGGACTCGTGGGGTTCAGTTGATGCTCAAGTGAAGGCCCGAGTGCATAATGCACTGTCGGTGAGTTAAATTTACATTAATTTGTCATAAAAATATGGGCATTCTTATTATTATAAGCCACCAAACATACATATTTATGAGGCTAATTATGTATACGTGTATTGCAGCAATGGTTTATTATTGACGATCGGCTGAAGCAGCCCGGGGGGTGGTGTGAACGAAAGCTTGCGTCTAGGTGATGTGATTTTGGATTTATATAAGGCTAAGTATCCTGAATACGTTAGATTTGTGAATATAAAGTGTTGGTTATATGATATTTTTGTTGCATCAATATAGGTATCGAGAGTGGAAGTCCCACTTGAAGACGTTCTGGGAGGAGAACATAGATAAAGGCCGAAATGGCACTCCAAGTGAGTTCAGATACCGGGAGTACGAGTGGAACTGGCTTATAGCCCACTGGAAGCATCCCAAACTTGTGGTATGCACATGAATTGATTTGCGTACCTAAATCTAAACTAATATTATTATTATTAATTTACCTACATTTTATGATATATTATTTTATATACGCAAGAGGTAGTAGGTAAATCTCTATCTATGTTATTAATTTAATATGTAGGTAAATCTCTAATATATTGTGTAGGTAAATTAAATGGGTTGGATTTTAATCAAAAAAATTAATGTTGCGAGAATATTCTCTAATTTATGCTATATATATAATTGGCTAATAATTGTGCACATTTTCTTATGGTCACAAGCACATTTCGAAACAAAATGCTAAAAACCGAGCGCAGAACGTGAACCCACATCATTGCGGTTCCCGAACGTATGAGAGATGGACTCGTCGTGGGGCAAGGTTGGAACCAGAGACCGATCCTCTCGTGTATTCCATCCGACATGGGTATCCGAACAACCCTGAATATGTTGTAAGTATCTAATAAATATTTGTCCATATTTGATACATCTCATGTTTAATTAATTCTTGTATTTTACTCAATTATTAATGCGTCACCGATTTTGCATTGTCTATTAGGAGAGATTGGTTGAGTCGATCCCGAAGGTGCGTGCTAAAGTAGCTCGAGAGCTGCATCAGGGGTGCACGGAGGAGGAGGTGACCCAGTATGCATCTCAGGTTGACCACATGACGCCCATTAATGCGGCGAGGTGCGTGTCAGATGCGCTTCCCGTTGGAAAGAACAAGTTTTGGGCCAAGGGGATGGGTTACAGAGGAAATGGAGTCTTGAAGATGACTCCAGAATTCTCCAGCGGGTCCAGCAGTTCTAGGTCGTCCGGCCAACAAGAGCAGATTCGGAGGCAGGAGGAGCAGATTCGGAGGCAGGAGGAGGAGTTGGAGGAGATGAGGCGTGCCAGGAAAGCCATGGAGCAGGAAAGAGCCCGTGAGAAGGAGCAGCACGACCAAATGTGGGCATTCTTTCAATCTCAGCAACCTCGGGGGGCTTCGCAGCCGCACCCACAGACTCAGCCAAATCTGTTCACGCCTACAGCACAGCCGCAGTATTTTGGGGGTCACCAGCAGCCGCCGTTATATGGGGACCACCAGCAGCCGCCGCAGCAGCATCAGTTTTTTGGGGACGCCGAGCCGCCGCAGCAGCATCAGTTTTTTGGGGACGCCGAGCCGCCGCTGCAGCATCAGTTTTACAGGGGTGACGACCAGCAGGAGGGTTCACACGAGGACTTCCTCAATTGTGTTAACTTTGATCAGTAACACGTAGCTAGTTTTTGATTTAGGTTGGAATGTGTACGCTTTTGTGGTTTGAAATGTAAATGTTGCAGATTCTGGAATTGGGCTCAATCCAGAATCAAGTATTTTTTTTTAAAATAACACAAACTATAGGCAACGAATTGGTCCAATTTCGTTGCCTATAGTTTGCCACCAAAAAAAATTTCAAACTATAGGCAACGAAATTGGACCAATTTCGTTGCCTATAGTTTGCCACCAAAAAAAATTTCAAACTATAGGCAACGAAATTGGTCCAATTTCGTTGCCTATAGTTTGCCACCAAAAAAATTTCAAACTATAGGCAACGAAATTAGTCCATTTCGTTGCCTATAGTTTGCCAGAAATACAACAATTCAAACTATAGGCAACGATGTTCTTGACTATAGGCAACGAAATTCTTAAGTATAGGCAACGAAGTCGTTGCCTATAGTTTCAAAATTGGTCAAAATTGACCTGTTGGTTTAGCGTTTAGGCAACGATGAAGTCGTTGCCTATAGTGAAACTATAGGCAACGATTCACTCTAGTCGTTGCCTATAGTACAAAACCCTAACCCCTAAACCCCGAACTATAGGCAACAAATCGGTTTAAAAATCGTTGCCTATAGTATAGTCAACGATGAAAAGGCAACGACGGTATAGGCAACGAATTTTCGTTGCCTATACTTTTGGCAACGATTTTTAAACTATAGGCAACGATTTTAAATCGTTGCCTAAAGCTGTTATGTTGGTAGTGCAAGGGAAATTTCAAAGGTAGAAGAAGTTTGGGAAGAGATGAGTGTGAATTTTGTCTGGAAAAGGGTCATTGGAAGCATGAGTGCCCGAAGCTGCAAAATAAGAACAAAGACCCTCATGCAAATATGGCTTCTACTGATGATGAAGCTGATTATGTTCTCACTATAGCTTCTAATTGTGTTGCATCAGTACATGAACCTGATTCATAGCTTTTGGATAGTGGCTGCTCCCAACACATGTGTGCAAATCAGGATTGGTTTGCTACTATGGATACAAGTGTCACCGGAAGTGTGTTTATAGGTGATAACTTTGCATATGACAAGAAAGGAGTAGAAACAATCAAGTTGAAACTCTATGATGGTGTGGTTAGGGAACTAACAAATGTGTGGTATGTACCTATGCTTGGAAATAATCTAATTTCTTTAGGAGCCTTGGAAGCTAGTGGTTGCAAGATTACTATGGAAAATGGTGTTATAAAGGTGACAAAATGAGCTTTAGTGGTGATGAAAGAGAAAAGAAACCAAAATCTGTACTGCAAGGTGAAACAGTGATTGGTAATGTTGCTGTAGTTAGAGATTGTACAAATGATGCTACTAGATTGTGGCATATGAGACTTGGGCATGCTGGTGAAAAAGTCTTGCAATGTTTGGTGAATCAAGGGCTCTTGAAAGGAACCAAAACTTGCAAGATTGATTTCTGTAAGTTTTGTGTCTTGGGTAAACAACACAGAGTGAAGTTTGGAACCGCTGTGCATCAAACCAAAGGCATCCTCAATTATGTGCACTCTGATGTTTGGGGACCTACAAAGAATACTTCCATGGGTGGTAAGCATTGGTTTGTAACATTTTTGATGACCTTTCTAGAAGGTCTTGGGTTTACACAATGACACACAAGGATGAGGTGTTGAGTATCTTCCTTGATTAGAAGAAGATAGTAGAAAACTAAACTGATAGGAAGGTAAAAGTTTTGAGGTCTGACAATAGTGGAGAGTATACATCTGATCCTTTTCATAGAGCCTGCAGGGATAGTGAGGCATTTCATTGTTCCAGGATTTTCACAGCAAAATGGAGTAGCTGAAAGACTCAACAGAACCTTGTTGGAAAAGGTGAGATGTATGTTGTAGCAATCTGGTTTGAGTAAAGCTTTTTGGGCAGAGGCGGTTACTTATGCATGTCACCATATAAATCGCTTGCCATCCTTTGCGATTAATGGTAAAACACCTATTGAAGTATGGTCAGGAAAACCTGTTGATGATTATGATCATTTGCATATGTTTGGTAGTCTTGTATATTTTTATGTGACTGAAACTAAACTTGATGCAAGGGCCAAGAAGGCTATATTTGTTGGTTTCAAGAGTGGTGTGAAAGGTTACAGGTTATGGTGTCCAGAATTGAAAAAGCTTCTGATCAGCAGGGATGTTACCTTTGATGAAGCTAGCATGCTTCACCCTAATGATAAGGCTACAAATGAAGAAAATCAAAAGAGTGACAGAGATGTCCAGCAGGTGGAGATTGATAAAGTTGTTATTAATGATGCCACTCTTGACCAAGCTGAAGATAGAGAGTCTGGAAGTAAAGAAGAAAATGAAGTCCAGAACAATGAAGATGGGCATGACCAAGATGATATTGAGGCACATGTTAGAAGGCAAAGACAAGATCATGTACCTGATCCTAGATCCATTGCAGTAAAGAGACAAATGAGGGAAGTCAAGAAACCTACAAGGTTTAGTAATTGTGTTGCTTATGTGTTTCCCATTATTTGTGCTGAGATCCCATCAAATATCAAAGAAGTTGTTGCAAGTTCAGAAAATAGTGAATGAGATGAAGCAATGAAGGAAGAGATGAGATCCCTTGAGAAGAACATGACTGGGGATCTAGTTCAGTTGCCTACAGGGAAGAGAGATATTGGGTGCAAATGAGTTTATGCAAAGAAAGATGCTACTGAAGACAGTAATAGCATAAGGTACTATCCCTGTGTTGCTAGCATTAGTAGTACAGTATGATCTTGAGTTGGTACAACTTGATGTGAAGACAACCTTCTTACATGGAGACTTAGAGGATGAGATTTATATGTCTCAGCCTGATGGTTTCAAGGAAGATGGAAGGGAGAACTTGGTGTGCAAGTTGAATAAATCTCTCTATGGTTTGAAGCAATCACCGTGACAATGGTATCTCAGATTTGATGAGTTTATGAAGAGGCAGAAGTACACTCGCAGTAGGTATGATCATTGTGTATATTTCAAGAAGTTGCATGATGGTTCATTTGTCTACTTATCAATTTATGTAGATGATATGTTAATTGATTCAAAGAATGTGATAGAGATTGAAAAGTTAAAAGAGTAAATGAAGAAACAGATTGAAATGAAGGATCTTGGTGAAGCCAAGAAGATCTTTAGGATGGAAATTACTCGTAACAGGAAAGATGGTTTGGTGTGGCTAACTCAGAAACAATACATTGAGAAGCTACTACAGAAGTTTGGAGTTTGTAGTTCAACCAAGCCTGCGAGTACTCCTTTAGTTAATCATTTCAAACTTAGTGCTCTGTTATGTCCCAAATCTGATGAAGAGAAGCTGGAGATGAAAAATATTTTATATGCTAATGTAATTGGAGGATTGATATATGCTATGGTCTGTTCTAGACCTGATATTGCTCATGTTGTTGGTGTTGTTAGTCGTTATATGCACAATCCAGGAAAAGAGTATTTGAATGCAATTAAGTGGATACTTAGATTTCTCCATAGGACTAGCGATGTTGGTGTGTGCTTTGTGAAGTGTTCTGCAGGTAGTTATCTTCTTGTTGGTTACATTGATTCTGGTTATGCTAGTGATTTGGATAGGAGGAGGTCTACTATAGGTTATTTATTTACCATGAAAAATGGACCAATAAGTTGGAGGTCTATTTTGTAAGATACAGTGGCCTTGTCTACCACAGAGGCAGAGTACATGGTGCTTGCCAAAGGTATTGAGGAAGTTTTGTGGTTATCTAGACTCATCAATGAGTTAAGCATATATCAGAAGAAGGTGGAGGTCCATTGTGATAGCTAAAGTGCAATTCACTTGGCTAAGTACCAGAGGTATCACTCAATGACCAAATACATAGATGTGAAATTCCATTATATGTGTGATATTATCGAAAAGAAGAAGATTGTTTTGAAGAAAGTTGGTACTGCAGACAATCCAGCTGATATGTTAACAAATGTTGTCGGTGCCGCCAAGTTTGAGTATTGCTTGGACTTGGTACACATTCTTCATGCTTGAAGAATTGTTTGAGCAATGGGAAGTTGGAGTGTAACATCATGTGAACCCCAAGGTGGAGATTATCGAGTGTGGGCTTCACACTTGCTCGCTCTCTCTCGCTTGTCCCATGTGAAATGCACGTGAGGTGCATGAGTCGTGTGATAGAAGTTTTTTTTGGTTTTAAAGCATACGTAATAAGCTTTGAGAGTCTTTGGGGAGGAGCAGAGTCCTTGGCGAGTAGGTAGGGCTATTGGCGAGAGAGTTGTGTTGAGATAAAAACATATCGGTTTTTCTTTCTCAGTGATAGAGTGTGAGAAGCTCCTTTGTTGTTGAGAGCTTTTTCTATTTGTAAACCTCCATTGATAGTGAAGTATTCTCCCGTTGTTCCGTGGACGTAAATTATTGCCAAACCACGTATATCTTGTGTTTTTGTAATTGTCTTCTTATCTTCTATGTGTTGCTTGGGTTGTTGTTAATTTCTATTCTGATCCTCTTACAATTATGTTCATCTATCTTATTTCGCCCCGCCCCGCCCCCCCCCCCCCCCAAAAAAAAAAAAACTGAAGAAGTGGAGGAGTGTATACACCCCACTAAGTTCAACGTACGTAAAGACTCCATGAATGACAAGCTAAACCCTAAAGACCCTATCTTATATATCAATGTCGGTGAGCCATACGTAGCTCATTCACATCTTGAGATGAGTGAGCAATCTCGAGGGAGTTCTTTGCATCGTTAATTGAACATGACTAGCTAAGCAGCTATATATACAGATATAGTATGATGGTAAAATATAATGAACTTAGAGACTTGTACGTTCAACTCTAAGAGGAGCTTAATTATCTAGTATTAAATCAAACCATGCACAAATAATCATCACTCATCAGCTCCGACTCTAGGTCTTCTATACTCCAACATTGTTCCTTTTTTTCCGTAGCCTGCTGCTCAGCAATCTGTTTCAGGTATGCCTCAAAGTCACCATTCATTACATGTTTAGTGAACTCATCTTGTTCTTGAGTCGTATTTGTATTGCTCTCTTCTTTAACGGCCCCATCAGGCACTTGGTCATGAAGATCTCCACCTTCTTGAACGTCAACCATCTCATCGTCTTCCTCTCGATGATCCTCGTCTTGGCGGTTCTTTTTCTTCGTTTTGATGTTCTTTCGAAGAAGGCAAAGAACAAAAATCTTGGCCTGGTTTTTGTTTCGCAGTAAAGAAGCATCAAGCTCATACTGGTGCATGATCCAGCGCCCATTTTCCTTGGAACCCTGGTTATTGTAATGAAATCTTTTTCTCGTCCCAATAACCTTTCCAGAATCAGAAAATACATTCTTGCCGGAGTCATCGCCTTTCCAGGTGCCACCGCTGCCAATAGTTCGACAAATGCGCTTTCCCTTTTCTCTCTTCTTCTTGTTTTGTGTTATGAAGAAAAGGTCCGGTTGCTCTTCATTGAATCTTCGCTGGTAAGTGTCCCATATCTGCCACGGTTCTTGATCTCCATAGAGGTCGCAGAATGGGACGAGAGTTTCGGGATAGGCTTCTCCCTCGAGTTTGGGACGGAGGTAATGAACAAGGAGTTGTTCCACGTCGGGTCTGAACCTGTATCCCGGAGGAGGATCATCGCGAGCCTCCATGGGATTTGCCATGGGATAATTCATATTTGGTTTTCTTGATCAATAGTTTCTAATTTTCAGTTGTACGTGCACTAATTGGCATGCGGGAGTGGTCCGATCATATATATGATCATTTAGAGAGGTGTGAAATCTTCATCTACATGGAAACGTAAAACCGAATCCAACATGAAAAATGACATTCCTGGAACCCTAATTCTCCGCATGCAATGATTTCAACATGCAGATCCAAGCTGAACCAGGATTTGATCGTGTGGCTGTGATCTTCATATGTAGTTACAGCAATATAGAGGTCTGTACGGGTGATCCATTAGGGTTTAAGGGAGTTGCATACATGCAGGAGCACGTACGAGATCAGTACATTATTACTTGAGTAAGCTACTTGGGTCGGGAATAATTCTGACCCGAGTCTCCGGTTATCTCGTAGTATTTAGGCCAAACTCGAGGGCCCAAAAACAAGGGCTTACCGAAAAAACCCAAAAAAAACCAAAATAAAAACAAGCCGGTCTAGCAAGAGGTGTATTCATCTAAGCATTTCATTGTCAAATTTAGTCTGTTCTAGAGGTTTAAAGGAGGAATTGTTAAGCTAGCTACTTCTTTTTGCAAGGAATAAGAATCATGCACATTTTAGTATGGAACCAGATAATTACTTGTACCTTTTTCCAGGTTCATGAGCGGTACATTATGAGATTGCGAAGGAGACTACAATTCGAGAAAAGAAGACAGTCTAATCAGAGATGGGTACTTTTATTTATCCCACCATTGTGCATGCCTGGTTTTGCTACTTTGTTTGGCAGAGAAAGTTGAAAACAACTGTAGGTTAGAAAAAAGGCTTATTGTAAGAAACATTGTTCGTAAAATAGTAGGTTTTTTGAGAATCTATATTCTACTTTAGTTGTTACTGACCATTTTAACACTTCAGGTACATTTTGATTCTGAAACATTGCGGTGGTTGAATCATGCACTTGAGAAAATATGGCCTATATGTATGGAACCGATCGCTTCACAGAAGATTCTCCTCCCTATCATACCCTAGTGTTTGGAGAAGTACAAACCATGGACTGCTGTAGGACTCTACATTTTGAACTATACAATTTATACACACTCTTTGTTGAAAAAAAATCATGTTTAAGACAGATAAATGTAACATTTCCTGAGTATCGTGCAAATTTTAGTATGTTACATTTATCTGTCCATTGTTTTATTTTGTTTGTCTGCTGAGATTGATCAAGCTCAACATCCGTAGATCTGGGCGAGATTGGGGGCTTCGACTCCGGAGGTTAGACACCTTGGTGTTTGCAAGCCTCAATTGCTCACTACAACATTGTACTTTATTTTCATAGATTCCTGCTGCTCCACATCAGATTAGGCCTCGTTGTTGGACAGAAGATTGTTTTCATTACACATTCCAGCCACTGCTTTACAATTGAATTGATCATCTATGCTCGTCGTACTTCCTCGAAGATTCTCTTGGTTATCACCTAAAAGTGCAGGTCACTCCCCCTCTTGAGTATGTGTGCTTCTAAAGCACAGGTTTAATTACCAACGCACCCTACTGTTACATTGGTTCTGGTTCTTTGTTACTGAGTCCTTTCCGATTGCCCAGGGCTCTTTCATGGTGTGTGCATTTCGAATGTAGATGAGATGGTTGTTTTAAGTAGTGGTCATGACCTTCCATCTCAATTTTGCTATATCTGCGATATTCTTTGATTTCGATGTCTTCTGGTTTCAACTGACTATGTCCAAGGAATTGATGTATTGTGTTAGTGTTTTTTATAGGGTTAGTTTTCTTATACTCGGTTCCATGTTTGAACTTAGTTGGAAATTAATATTCCTTGTGTATTATTTTTTCCTTCTGTTTGGGCTTGTCCATCAGAACATATGTTTATGTTTACTCAAAGTCTTCGGACGTGCCATGGCGTGGCCTAAATAGATCCCCACTCCCAAAAAAAGAAGAAGACAATATTTTAGATTTTTCATCTGTACTTGTAAGGAAAGTTTTAAAAATAGTTATATGTTCTGATGAGTGTTTGTCTGCCTCTTTTGCAGCTGTTGATTGGGGTTAAGTTTCTTCGTGGTGGCCTTTCGTTGGCCGCGTGTGGGTATGCTTTGTTGAGCCTCCATATTTTCAGATGACAGTCGAGCCTGTTTTCACACACGGCCTTGATGTTACAGTACTCCCCTGCATTGCTGGGTGGCTGGTAAATGTTTTTTTCACATGTGAAGTAATCCAGTGTGATTTCTGGCCGACTATTATTATTCTCCGACTTGCTCTTTCATTTGTTACGTCAACAGGAAAAGCTTCTTTCAATTGCCTTTGAGCAGACCCTTGTTGAGGTACAGGTGTTGTACTTTCAGACTCCTTTATATACTGTCATGATTAGCCAATGAATGTTCTTTACAAATTTGGGAAGACTCCTTCCTTCTTGCAGCGACCTCCCTCTGCTCATTTCTCTGTACATTTGTGATTTATGCATCACATATATATGAAGTTAGGTGAACTGGTGAAGTTTCATCTGGTGCAGTAAAATGAACAAATTTACATATACGATTTCCTGAACAATGATCACACAATTGAGGGGAGGTTGACATAGTATCAGCTACACTTTGGTTAAACTGTTTCAAAATGTAACTATTTCTTTTCCTTGCAGCCTAATATGCTGGTTGTTGACATGGAGAAATTTATCTCACCGCAACAAGATAATGACTGAAGAAGAGTACTTTCTGTCAGGTCTAGATGAATTTTTATTTTCATAATGCTGAAACCCTTACTCATTGTTGCAACTTGAAAGGTGCAACCACTAGGCACTAGTTACTATACATTCATTGTATTCGAAAATGAAAAAATTATCAAGATAAATTTTAGTAATTTTATGTTTACACAGATGCAGGATCAGGAGAAATTTTGGCATTACTGAAGATCATTGGTTTATATAAATTGTTATAAATGCTTTGAGTGTCATAAGCTTCCATCCGGCATGAAGAACAATATAGGCGGGCTAGCTTCTAGTTTTTCTTGCATTTTGTCCTTTTATCTTGGATAAAATCTTATGTTATGTTTCAGTGCCCTCAGTACAGTTGACTAATAATTTCGAAAAATATTGACAGAGAGTTGGCTCTCCGTGAATGAGAAGGCGCCTCTAGGTCATGTCAAAGTAGAAGTTATTGAAGCAACTGACATTAAAGCTTCGGATCTGAATGGTTAGTTGTTAGTGTTGTAATGCACTGATTCTCTTTGAATTTCCTAAACATAGGGTATTCTTGTTTTTCAATATTATTCAATTGTGCAACTTTTCAGGATTTTCCGATCCTCATGTGAAGGGTCAATTGGGCCTTTACCGGTTCAGGTCCAAGGTACAAAAGAAAACATCGACTCCAAAATGGCATGAAGAATTCAAGATCCCAATTTTAACTTGGGATTTGTCTACGGTGCTCTCTGTTGAAGTTCGTGACAAGGATCGATTTGTTGATGATTCTCTTGGGTTTGTTTCTGGAATTCTTAATGTGTGGTATCCTGGTTAACTGATTAGTGTTTAGTCCACATGCTGAATGACTCAGAGACACCATAATATGATTGTGTTGTAGATTTTAGGTACTGTGACTATAAACGTCACTTATTCTGTTGAATCTCAAGTCGCTGATATCGAGGAATTTTCTTATGTCACTTACTCCCTTGGTCAAATTTTTCCCGAAGTCTGTTTTGGTCTAACTTAATCTTGTTCTGTATCCAGGGAATGCTTCATATGGGATGGCCAGAGGCATGATATGTGGTTGCCTCTTCAGAATATCAAAACAGGACGGCTACATCTTGCAGTAACAGTGATTATAGAGAATGCGGAGGTATTTTCAACTATATCTCAAAATTCTTCTTCAGAATTAAGCAATGTATTTTCAACTATATCTTAACATTCTTCTTTAGAATTTGACAATGTAAGAATAAATAAGTGGTAGTTCTAGATTCCGGATAATTTTAGAGCTAAACCACAGGGTTGTCAAGTGTGCACTGTCTCTTTGACTAGTATGTAGTACTTAAATACAGGGTGATGATAATCCACATGATCAGGATACACCCAACGTGGAAGATGAAAGAAGTAGGTTTGCTAATGACACTAGTAATAAAAGTTCTTTATCATCTGTATCATCAGAGAAGTTTGACAAAGTGGCTAATAGCTTTGAGCCTATTGATTTTGATGGGCAAAAAGATGCTGGTATTTGGGTTCATCGCCCAGGAAGTGAAGTTTCACAAACTTGGGAGAGTAGAAAAGGGAAGAGTCGGCTTCTTGATAATGAGATTCAAAATGGTGGCAATAGTTCGTTCAGGTCTAAGCTCCATTAACAGTGATGACAATGACACCGATGATACTCCTGAGGAGAAACACAGGATGAAAGCAGTTCGCAAGGGTATAAACATGATCTGTTCCGTATTCCACAAGAATTCCAAAAAGGAGAATATCAGCTCTAGAGACTGTTCGATCTGGACGCAGTAATCGTAGATCAATCAGTGGAAAGGATACTGGGGTAAGATTTATTGTGGAAGGTGATCTTTCTGGGCCTCTTGATCGTAATTCTGGAGAGACGGGAAAGCACGGCCAAAAACCTTCTGGAGAAGTTACAAAGTGTCAGAGTGATCCTCTCGCAGGGGGAGATAGAGAACTTTTAGAAGATTACAACTCCTCTGATGACGATGACGCTCCTCCAAAACAGGGGAAATGATACTGATTGTTAGCTCTCAAAATCAGCATTTGCGCTGATGGCGCAGTAGACAAAGTAGCAAGTAGCTAACCACCTCTTCTGAGGTGATTCTGTCATGCATGTTTGCAACACCAATGCCTTTGTTCGCAGAAGGGAAGTACTAAATTCATGTAAATGTGTCTTTGAAACAGCATAAATATAACCACGAAAACAATGCGTTTATTTTCATGCTGAGAATGATGGTAATTAGAGCTGAAGACAGGCTTGTAGCTATGTTACGTTAATATGAAACAATAGTTGCATCGTTTTGTTATCAGAATGAACCATGTCAAGTGATTATATCATCTATAGTTTCTCCATAAGAATCACAATACCAGCTCTTCGAAAACCAGCTTCGGATCATTTGCTTCCACATACCCATCTTCGGAACAAACCCTTGCCTCATCATCTGCCTCAAAACCCACTCCAACTCCTCCACCTTACTCTCTTCAGTTGCTTGTACGACACGAAACTCGGACCAACTCGCTTCGAAATCGTCGGAATCATGAACTGGTTAGCCTCCGCAAATCTCCCTGTATCAAGCAAGCAATACAACACTTCTTGATACGAAGACGAATTCGGAGCACAACCTTTAAACTTCATCTTCTCCAAAAGCTCAATCCCCTCATCATATCTCCTTTGTTTCCTGAGCCCTGCTATCAGTATATTAAACGTGATCGTATCCGGATCAACGCCCTCGTCTTCCGTTCTCTCCAGTAACAGAAAAGCTTCGTCAACTTTCCCATTGATCAACGTCGAAAACGTCAACGCATTCGGCTCACATTTCTGTTGAGGAAATTCATTGAGCACTTGGAGAGCATTATCCAGCTTCCCACTTTCGCACAACCCTTTAATGATGATGTTCAAACAACACGAGTCAATCTGAACACCCAACTTGGTCGAGGCAAGTAGATGAAGAACAAGATTGAATGTTTTGAAGCTGGGCATGTCGTAAAGGGTCACGTGGTTACTTTAAACTTCTTGGCTGGTGGTGATCATTGAGGTTACGTGAATCCCACATACACTAATTCATGGAAAGAATTATATAATGACTGTACATTATGTACTACGAGAAGTCGAGAATCATTGACGGCTTATGCCTTGTAGAAACTATCTGTTCTTCTTTTTCCCTTGGAGAATCGGTTGGATCTGCAAGTGTCTGTTGAAGGCCTCGTTGAACAGGAAACGAGTCTGGAATGCTGATATAATAGGAAGCCATGCCAAGATAGCAATAGGTGCAAAGAGAATAACCCCCATTCCGTAGTCATAAGTTTTAGCGAGTACTCGGGTGAATTCCCACAATCCAGTCTTCTCTATCAGAGGCCTAACAGCTTGTGCAAACTGAAGGAGCAAAGTAATTAGTGGCTGCAAAGTAGTAGGAAGAAATAGCAAGCCGGAAAGAAAGAGATGCATTGGTCTTGTAAACGTACTTACCAATATCAAACCCCAACCTGTTGGCAAGAATGCTAGGCAGCACACAACCAAGTCCATCCAAGGTAGGTGACACACAAGAGAAAGAGATACTGATAGAAAGAACACCCAAGAAGAGGAATGCTTTAAATAGCCTAAACACAAGGTGATACTTAGCACTGAACTGTTGCCTTCCGAGGTTTACTGCCTTCATAAGACGAAGCCAAGTACATAATTTGAGTAAGACCATCCCCAATCCGCATTTCTAAGAAAAAGACAAACTTCTACTCTATGATTGCATGATAGTACAAGGAAAACTTCTAATACAAGGTAATGGTGAGGTTTACCTTCACTAACAAGAAAACAACAAGGATCACGATCCACGAGAGCAAATAAACCAGAAAATTCCTGCTATTCTGGGAGATGTCAAGGTGGTAGACCAGACCATACTTATACAGAAAGAACCGAACAGAAAGTAGTATTTCAAACAACCTGGAGGTCATCCCTGAATGACGAAGATGGGCTTGCTCATCTATCCACCAAGACTGCCAACTTTTATCTTGTTGAACTCCAATACCTCCCTGTTGCCTGATCCACTTGTTCCAATCTTTCCAATCATCTACTATCTTGTCCCAACTGAATCCAGAGGGATTAAATAGAAATGGAGCAAACAACCAAGTGATTGACATGAACCAAACTGAATAAGTGATCAATACATATGCCATGCTGCTCTGATAGGACCGCCGAAATAAGTCATAAACAATCAACAGGAGCAATAACTCAAATCCCTTCACAAAGTGGCTTCTTGAGTACAACCTGTAGTTTTCAGTGAAGCTAGTATGAAACACAACCACCTTACGCCCTGTTGGTCTGTATTTAGCACCACCATGCAGAATTGTTCTGCCATAATAATGTATTTTTGTTCCAAAGGAGAATGTGAAAAAGACGGAAGCTAGCTGCAATTGCATCAGGACAAAATCTTTAAGTGCATTAAGGAACCCTTTCTCTAGTCCAATTTCCATTACCATTGGCATTCCTATTAAAAGACCGAGCTGTATAAATGACAGGGAAGCAAGAGCTGTTTCCAAGGACTGTATGTTCTGCAGCCTGGCTTCGATTACAAGCGCTTTTTCCAATCCACTTAGGACAAGGTATAACTGTCCATAAAGGAACACATAGATTCCGATGATTGATATCTGAGATATTTTTAGGCAGAAATTTAGATCAATCACATCCGATGGTAGGTTTATGCCATGTATGAAATCAAGTTAGAGGTAACAGTAAGGCATCAAAGGCATGCATTCATGAGAAGCCTGTACGTCTCACAATAATATTAAACAGTATCTAGTCTACCTTAAAATGTACAGCATGCACAGACTACTGACTACTTGTGTAAATAATACAGATTGACAATGAACATAATGGGACCTGTTGTATTCATTTACTAGAATATGCAACTTCCATTCTGTAAAGATCATTTTGAAAATTTGTGTACAACATTACGCATTAAACCAGAGAATTTTAATTCCAAATCAAAAAAGAATTTAGGAAATTACCAGGCTGCTAAAGTAAAACCCAATGGTTGTGAAATAACAAGATAGCATCCTGAAGAAATCAAACTGTCGTCCAAGGCGGTATATGTCACGGCTTATAGTTTGTTCACTGTTTCCATTAGCGACCTTAGCTTCAAACTTTGAGATCTAGTTTAGGCCTACATCGCGACCCTTGCCAACTTGCATGTACTCATGATAAGAAATCCATCCACGTCGTAAGGTTGAGTTGAATCCTATATGTTATCTGATGTAAGAAGCTTGAACAAGAAAACACTATAAGTATATCATAGTTAACAAATTAACATCACTAAAGATTACCAGCAAAAACATCCTCGCTCAGGTTAATTGTTTTTGATGCTTTGCTTATTCCTCCTCTTGTGATGTGGAATAACCTGTCGAATACATCTGGATGTCCATAGTGAAATCATACCCTGTTCATTAAGAGTAGTGCAATATTTATAAGAATGTACACAAACAAGAACATAAAGACATGTTGGACAAACTAACCATTGTTACAGGACTGACACAACAGTTTAAATAACCCAGCTACTGATGTGATGAGAAACTAATCTAAAGAAGCAAAGTTCTACTGGCCCTATATTGTGCAGACTAGGGAAAGTTAAGCACACTGCACATCAAGCTAACATTTCAAAAAAATATAGGAAAGCCCTAATGACGAAAATATGGTCGCTTACCTGAGAGGATTGGCAAGAAGCCTTTGACCAATGGTGACGAAACTGGTCTCTTGATAAGACATGAACCATGCAAGAGAAGAAACACTGAAGTTTGCAAGGAAGTATGAGAAACATTAGAAAAGCAAATAGTTATTCAGTTTAACTTTACATAGGTGAAGGTTTCAACAAGTCAAACAATTGTGCTAGTGATACTTTGGCACTTCCAAGTCATTCTTCACAGTACTTTATATTGAAATTATGATAATCAAACTTTTACTATGCCACACTTATAGATTTTTTGTATACATTTTTAACAATCTTTCAAAGGTCCCATCAAGGAAGTTAATATTGGAAATACTGTGAGATATCTTTCTGTATCGCAGCTCCTATCGCCGCTGCCTCAATTTTTTTCTTTCTCTCATTTCATTCTCAACAGGATTATATTGAAGAGTTATTTAACTGTTTGGCCATGTAAATAGGTCTAGACATAAGTTACTATTAGGGATATCAAGTATATGTGATAAGCATCGGAATCATCAACCCAAGTCATATATTCAAAGTTACTGAAATCATAATTCTTCTTACTCTAGGTTGTGTAAGTGCAAAACTCTTAACTATTTTGCATCGTAAGGTATACACTAAGGGTTAGTATCTCACATGAGTTGATATCAGTTATAACGTTATATAAATGATAGGATCTAACCTTCTAGTAAATATGTGTTCTCTCAAACCAAGTAGTATAGGAGGTCGGCGCCCTTGGCACTGAAGAAATTCTTGCAGAAGATTTCTCATTTTAAATGCTTCTTCCAGATAACTGTCCTACAAAGACAGAAATTTAAAGAGCAACAAACATAAAAATAACTAATATTTAGGTACTGAACAGAAGCTTACTTGGTTCATATCGATGGTTTGGAGGGCTTCGCCACAGGTGAAGATTATTCCATGGTTCTGGTTTTCGGGCTTTCCTTCACCAATGGTTGGTGGACCAGGCAGCTTTACACGATATATTTCCTATTAAAGACAATGATACATCTGAAGTAAGTTGTGAGATCATAACTGGTTATAAAATATGATGAAAGGGATTAACATCAGCCTTTCATATGAAAATCAAACAGTATCAAGTCCCTATCACTTACTCATGTCTCACTGAGACATTACCTAGTATTGCAAAAGAAGTTAATGAGACTACAGAACAATACTTTATCTACGTCAATAGCACTACATTGGCACAAAAGTATTATAGTTCAAATAACCTTACCTGATCACCAAAATCAGGGATAGCTTTAACTAATATGGAAGAATAAACTTTGTGAGGCTTGTCCTCCACTATCTCTTCTTTCTCTTCGACATAAGCAACACGGAGAGATGGATATCTTCAAACAATATATGAGTCTAGTCAATTTACCTCAAAAATTATTTAAAATTTGTAGTACTAGTGCAGAAGCTACCTTAACATCAAGTCAATTAGGTCTTGTGCATGTGGGTCTCCAGCAGCCTTTTGGGATCCAAATAGTTGACAAGTAACTACATATGTGAATTTCATATCTGCTAATGCATCTAGCTGAGCAGATAATGCATGATTTCTACTTTCAACACCATCATAACCTTCAAGAATATCTGCAAGAACAAAATCAGCCTCGTTGTGTATGACTCATGTGATGTTTTATTAAAATTTCAGAAGTATAAGTGAGCATCATTAAGGACAATAGTTTAATTAAAATCCAACAAATACTAATAAATAATAATATGTTTCAAATTCAAGATTACAAACCTTCATCTTCAGCCATGTCAAGAAATGCTTGTAATTTTAAGGCTTCTCTATAGTACATCATTCCTCTAACTGTCAGAACCACAAAAAGAATACTGGAGGTTACCGACATGACGAACTGGACTGGGTTAAGAATTTAGAGATTAGACAATATCAAATCTTATGAATTACCTGTTCTGCTTAGTGTTTGTCCCCGGAAAGAAGCCCAATTTCTAAGCTCTTCCTGTTTGTCCTTCTCCAATTTATCCAGATTTTCATAACCCATGCGCTCCAGGAAATTTTTCCACTCATCTTAGAAGGATTAGAGTCAGTTTTCTAGTGAAAAGACGCAGATAGATAGCATATAAGGCTACTACATAACTATATCACATTGTATTCACCTGGAAATATCTTTTGCATGTAAAAGATGATGGAAACCTCTCGCTGGCTTGAATGAAGCTCCTCCATTGAAAAATTAATATCCTCCAGGTAGTGTGGTGTCATGACACTGTAGAGAAAAAAAAATCTTTCAGCAGTTGCAATTAAAGGAATCCGCTCTATATATAAGATGATATTCACCAAACTGTAAAGCACATTGGGAAGAATCACAATCAGTAGGACTCTTGTTCAGTTCCAATTGCTTCTTAATATAAAAGGCCACCATTAAGTACTATGAGTACATTTTGTATACAACAAGTCAACAACAGAATGAAATCTACTGAAATGATCAATGCTAACCAATAGATCAATTTTTGTTTATCCTGATGAGTTAAACTAATTCACCTGTAAGACATGATACTCGAGCCAGAGAAGAAATTAGACCTGAATGACAGCATATTGCAGACTTTGGGTACGCCTGGCATATTCATAAAGAGAGAGGTGGCAAAGAAAGATATGCGTCTCCGAGCTTCTAAGTTAGTTGGAACGTCCATTGCTGTATCTTGGACAGTAAGCAACAGAAAAAAACGCTTGATCTGTAATTTAAATAATTTTCATCATTATTGGCATAATTCTTACAGGCAATCGTAGATATGTTTATTTATTTATTGGTGTATTAATATATATGTAATTAAGCTACACATGTATTTTATGTACATGTAGGAATATTTTCCATGGTAATATCTCCTAATCAAAAGTGGAAGTCATGAGTATAGCAGGAATTGATCATTCTAATCCAACGTTATGATTAAACCTCAAAAGTACAGATGTTCTAAACTAAGAAAAGTTTCATAGTTCCAACAGGCAGTTTTATACTAAGTCAAAAAAATTAACAGACCAGATGGCAGGAAAGCTCACCTGCTCATTCAGAACAACATCGTCTGGCACAGGGAAATGGATAGCAGATGCGAATAATGGGGATTCAATAATTCCAGAAAAGTAAGCAATGTCTGGTTCAGTCAGTTGGGATGAATCGAGTAACTCTAATATCCTGCGCGATTACATGAACAGTTATGAGTTGTTGTGCACGAAATGACTTCAAAATGGTACACAATCTGAATAGACCTACCTGAAGCCATTAGTCATCATATCAGTGGTTACAAGCTCAAAGATATCTTGGAGAATTTTCCCAACTTTACCATGATGGTCTTCATTTCCCACAACCTTATAATATACCCAGAAGAAATGAGAGACCTTAGCATTACTTATCTTTTAAATTTATACAATCAACAATACTATAATGCCTTTGCAGGAAACAAAACATTTACCAAAAGTTCAATTAGCTTGATAGATTTAGAGAGAAGATCTGGAAGTTTTATCATCCTAAAGTCCTTAAGGAGACTTGATCTTGCAATGCTTTCATCAACTTCAGTCAGTATGGCAGATACAATCCTGTAATGTGCACACACACAAAAAAAAGGATATAACTTGGCCAATGTTATATTAGATTTACTTCCCTTTAAGAGAGGAATGATATAAAATGTAAAAGATATAAATGGAATTTTTTACTAGAAGTTATTATAAAATCGGAAATACACAATAGAAATACAGATATAATTGTCAATGTCCCTGTACCTTTTTTCAAGGTCACCAATAATAAGGATTTCAAGGATGTACTTCAATGATTCATAGCACTCCTTCACAGCACAATACATGTACTCATCTTTTCTAATTCTTTTGTAAAGAAGTTCATCCTTCCCCACAAAATCCTTTGCAATACTCAAGGCTGTTGAAAACTTACATGTATAGGAGAAATATTTATATAAAAGAACCAGAAAGACCACTGACTGAATTTGTTTTTTTCTCTTGAATATATAAATACCTTATTTGCAAGAAGAAATACTGGCCAACGAACTATACTGGAGAATAACTCAGATGACATTGGCATTGTCATTAAATCCAACTCCCTATTTGAAAGCAGAATTTTGTTATGTAATATATTATAGTTTTGTTGGGGAGGAAATAACATTAAATCAAAAAATGGAAAGCCAAAAAGAAAAAAACCTGTTGTTTATCAAGTCCTCCAATTGAAAGTTATTAATAATTTGGTTCCAAACCAAGACAAACTTGGCAAGACCATTTTTTTCATTCTGTGACACCTGAAAAGATAGGCTTTACATTTAGCTAGAGATTCATCAAGAAATAAGATTTCAGAAACCTAAGATCTAATACCTTTCTGAATTTGTAGAAGAAACCTTCTCTCTTTTTGTCATTTCTTGATGAGGGTGGGATAAGGGAAATATTGAATGCAGAAGGCAAGGTGTGAAATCTACTCCTCAACATACCCAACGTCCGAATCTATAACAGAACAGAGTACGGCAGGTAATTAAATGTGTTTAACAATAATAAAAAGGGAAGAGTCAGCTTACCTCCCCAAGGTGATGCAAAATGCCATACACTCCACCAAAGATTGCGCAAAAAACAGAATACCATATCTGGGTGTCCATAAAGTACACCTAATTAGTAGAATATGAGATAAGTGTGTATGAGTTCAGGATCAACATATTAAATGTATCACCCAGTGAAAATGTAAATCTGTTCATAAGGTATGTTCCAGCACTTCTTATATCAGCTTCAATTTTTATTCCTTACTTCTATGACTTTTATCCATCTGTAAAGCCAGAAAGTTCAACATCAAGAGGACCAATTTTCGAAACTTTAGAGGAAAGAAAAACTTACAACTATTATTGGAGCCCATATAGCAGCAATTGCACCGGCATTACACTTGACTGTGAGAGAACAGTTAGATTTGTGTCTTTAGCTATATATAATGTAATCTTTTTAACTCTTATGTACAAAAGAACACTCATAAATACCTTTTGGAAAAAGCTCATGCCAATCATACATTTGCACACCAATTTTCATGATCTGCCTTGTTGGCTCTATGAGGGGTTTTATCTGCATTATTTTCAATTGACAATTGTAATATATTAATGTCGTTTATCAAACTTTCATTAATCAGTTATGATCCAATTATATTTCAAGATCTAGGAAAACTGATTTTTGTGAGAAAATAATAATCGTATTGATTAGTACTTGCAGTAGACTGTACTTGGATCATAATATTTTCAATCAAAAGAGCAGTTGCACCATTTTCATATTTATGCTAATACATAGATATAATTATACATACAATATATATCTAGAAAAGTCCCTCTCATCTTTCATATACCAATGCAATCGTTATAGTTAGATCTTGTTCATCTCTATAAATATGTTACATATTAACTGGAAATTCATAGCTGCATGCAACAAGTTAATTAATGTTAGGCACTTGTTGAAACTACAGCATTCAACTCCATTGGAAATAAGCTGAATTATATATTACGAAGCACAGGCTTAGAACCTGAGATGTAGTATTCTAGATTCTCCAGCAAAATCAGAGTCTCAGAGCATAGTTGTGAATATATATATATATATATATATATATGATATAATAGAATGCTAGATGGAGCAGTAGACAGTAAGAGACATTGAAAGATTAATCAATTTGATAATTTAAGCACCCACCTCAAAAAAGTAGCTGAAAGAGAACTTGCTCAGTAGTAAAAGTATCCAAAAAATTGTATACCTATGGCATAAGGAGGGAAGAAAGCCGATCAGTAACAATATATGGAAGAACCATGTAACTGAAAAAACTTATGATAGAGTGTGGTATATACTTCAATACTGAAAGCTGGCTTTCCTGCAGTCCACGCACAACATATAACCTAGGCTACATTATCAAATCAAAAGTCAAGTATCACCCACATATTTCAAAACCTACAGTCAAAGTCAAACTGAGAGGTGCAGCTATCCATAAACTCAATAATCTATTACATCGTTGCATGTGGTCTTTACGCCATAGTAACTATTCATTGTTGGTTATGTTGTGTGCATTTTATAGCAATAATATTGACTATGCAGTCTATAACACATATTACTATTTCTTTTCAAATTGTTCTATTGTGGTCAGTGTCTAACCGTCTATGCCACTGTTTGAAGCTCATAACCTTCCCATGTAGAAAAGAAGTTAACTGGTATTGCTGTCTTATGTCCATAGGTCCATATTTAGTCAGATATTTGACAAAAACTGGAAAAATAGTATCAATAAAAATTCAATGCAAGATTAGACGCAAGATCATTAAAAGATCAAAGATTTTTTTTAATGTATTCTTAACAAAAAGTACCTGTGTCCACCAAGACAGAATGATGCATATTCGGTAATTTGAGATCTCAATGTATTTTCGGACAGACGGAACCAAAAATAACACCATCTCAACTGCATTAGTTATCAAATAAACTGCAACTGCAATCATAAAGGAAGAGAAACACCATTCTTGAAGCCAGCTTCCATATGTTGTGGGATAACAAGTATATTTCCTTCTGGAATTCGCATAATATACAGGAAGAGTTATAGTCCATATCATTGCCACACCCAGCTTCATAACATGTTTTATTTTTGCAGGGAAGTCCAGTGTTTTTCTCACTTTCCATGTAAAAGCAACGTCGAGTATTGCTGCAAATCCCAAACATAAGTTAGGTTTACAAAATGCATAACCATACATATTACAAGGTAATTCTTATATTTGAGTAAGCAATGTTAGCCAGTAATTAAAAATGTAAATCATTCATTTTACTTCTAGCATACACCTTACCCGACAGTATTTTCTGTCTAACTTTAAAGCCCTAGGTATGTTGAAGCAATGCGAAACCTTCAGCCAAGGTCCACAAGTATTAAATTGGCGATGTGCTCGCTATATAAGGTGATACCATACAAGAAATCTAATTGAATATTATTACCAAATACACAATTGATGTGGGACTCCAGTCAATACACTTACATAACACGAAACAGATTCGAAAATTTTATGTAAGAGCTTGAAACAAACTAAAGCTATTAATAACCACGTCAGAACATGACTAATGAGTTAGTAAAACACACATGCAGATCAGGTACTCTTACATAACAGTTACAAATTTTACCTTGTATGAATTTAAGAAATGCAGATGTAATGAAGATGCTCATAATATCCTCAAATATAACTTTGTCAAACAATTGAAGTGGAGAGTCCAATTCATGGCATGCCATAATTATCAACGCCTACAAGGCAAAAGAAAAAGAAGTAAGCAACGTAGTGAACCATAGCATAAAGGTCGTATTGGTCGAGCAGTTGCACTAATTTTGTGTACCTGAAGTGAAACAATAAAGAAGCTCCACATTCTGTCGAAGCTTCTGAAAATTTGCCAAAACGAACGTACTTCTACAAAATTTGTTTTACCCAACCATTCGGGTTCACGGACTTCTTCTTTAGTAACCTGATAGAACAGAAATCATGCGACACATAAAGAGGAGTCATCAAACTTTTACACTGATATATATGATAGGAATGAGTTAAGTAAAGTCATACAGCAGAGTCACCAAGGAATTTGCTAGACTAGAGCTCTTAGTAAAAACATGCTTTGTAGTTCTGTAACTAAATAGCCATCACAAGACCATCATCCAGTACAAATATATGCACATGAATACTTGTTAGTTCTTACGGACTATGTTAAAGCTTTTTTTCCATCAACTGCAATCATGATTTAAAGCTCTCACTCAGTATAATTATATTTCTAAAAAAAAATATTGAATGAAAAAATCAATAGAATGATGCAATGTAACATACCGCAACTTCATTCTCCAACCCATCATCCTTGCTTCCTTCTTCTACAGAACCAGTGGATCTTGAAGAATTTTTTACCTTGGAATTTTTTGAAGACTTTGTACAGAAGAAATCATGATCTAAACACATGGGCCAACCAATTTCGAAACAATCAAGAGACCTGCCAAAACAAAGCAGATGAAACTCTCATGATCCAACTCATTGGAGTAAAACTTTGAATCACAGGCTACAATACACATCTACAAAAGTATAACTCAAGTACAGTGCTAACCAAAAGTACTCATTCAGATCATCATAGTTTCTCCACGTTGAATGGTCGGCTGTCCCGTTTTTGCTTTTCTCGGCTTCCTTCAGTTTTGTCAGAGAAAATATACAATGGATTAGCTACAAAATCTGGTTAAAGTCAAACTGTAGGTTCAATTCATTTAGTACCTCTCTTATAACCCTATATATTGGGGTAACTATATTGTTAAGGAATGACTCAGACTGCCCTCCATATGCTGGCATGACCTTCTCCCATGTTGTCATGCTAACAGCGCCAGTTAACATGCCATGTAGTTCATATGCCATCTTAATACAAAATTGTTTAATCAGTAATGACATACAAATTTCAAGCACGACCTACAAAATGGAGCTCTTGGTATTCTTATTAAATGTCGATGTGCAACAGAAATATGAACAGATTATTTGAACCAGCCTTATGCAAGATAAATATACAACTGATAAGCTTACGTGGTGAAAAATATAACACAAACACTCTGGCATGAATCGCAGGTTTGCAGCCTCCCCCCAAATAAGAAGGTAAAGGCTCAGAAAAAAAAGTTTATATTGTTGGGCTTCTTGTTTTACATAAGGCAACCTACATAGGCAACATATTGGAATTATTACAAGGAGGAAAGACAAAACTCACACAAAATTAAGTACCAAGAGTACGTGAAACAGAAGGGTTGCAAATGAAAAAGTAATTAAAGGTAACATAAAACGATTAAAAGCAATTAGTATATAACAAAGATATGGACAAGTCGCTATTTAAGGAGTTAGATCATATGGAAACTAAATTCCAGACATTGAGTCAAAATAATAAAGCTTCATCTATATTTATCAGTTCTTAAAATCATCTTACCGGATGTTGCTTTTCCTTCCCAAATATTTGCACCAGTTTGTATAATTTTTAAAATATTTCCGCATTAACTCATCCACTGCACCATCTCCTAACTGATTTCATAAGAACAAATTGTATCAACAAAAAGCAGAAAAAAATATAATAATATACCAGCATCATGTATAAACTCCATAAATAAAAACACCTTTGAGACAGATGTCTGCTTATGAGTTTTCCGTTTGTGAATATTAGCAAGGAGTAGCAGGAGATGCTCCCTCTGATTGGCTACATTCCCTTCCTGACATAAGATAATAAGCTAAACAATTCTGAAAGTACGAATCAATAAACAAAGAAAACCATGTAGCCGTGCATTTCCAATTGGCCATTCACTAGTACATACGTTATGCAGCAACGACAAAAAATAATAGTAGAAAGAGAAGGAAGCCAAGAGGGAGTTAAACTGAAATTTGGAATATATTACCTGAAATCCAAAGCAGTACTGAAGAAAATCAAACAAGTCAGTAAAAGTCCCATGCTTTTGAAAATCTTCGGCAGACGGTATGCCACGAATATTGTGAATTGCTGTTACAGCCGCCTTAATCTGTAGTATTACATTAACTTAGTAGAGCTAAGTCCCCATTTTACAAACCAAAGACTTGCTACATTATCATGTACTGCTATGACTGACCACTTTGATCACTAAGTGGATTTGAAAGTTGCAACAAAAGGTTTTAAAGAAGAAACAATTGAAATGAAATAAAATAAAATAAAACACAACTATGTTGACACTTAGTACCAGACCTCTGGTAGCTGCATAATCACTTGCTGAGTACCTCCATGATCAAGTGGTAGAATATTATATGGCATGCCAAAGAGATCATAATGTTTAGTACCACCTCTATTAGCAGGAGCCTATGGACATAAACATTAGATAAAATAAAATATAAAGCCGTATCACGAAATAAGGTCAGATAATAAAAAGTAAAATAAACTTTGCCATTATGTAAGACAAGAGAAAGTGGATAATGCATATTATGAAATAAAAATTTATAAGAAAATTACTTGAGGACCGGCTGTGCTTGAAACAGTCTTCAGAACTTCAAACAACACAGAACCAATTATACGTGCATTTATCAACTTCTCTCTGTGACTGTTCCAGATGAATATCAGAGAACTAACTTCGATCACTAGGCAAATCGATGGTTCGGAATGATTACACCAAGCAGCATAACTAAATTTCACTCTATATATATGCAAAAAGACAAATAAATGAGGATGGGATGTAGTTACCTATTTTCAAGGTTAAATGCTCCTTCATGTTTGATGATGTACTCCTTGTAAGCATGATAAACACGTCTCAACTCTCGTATATCACTCTTTTCCTTTTGCTTCCTAATTGTAATTTCTTCATCCTATAATCCATGACAACCCACAGTTCAGAGTTGGAAATACTAAAGAACCAACTTTTGCATAAAAATGTTATCACGGGAGCTTTAAGGTATTCCGCATACATCCGACTGACAGAAGAAAATATGAGAGAAAAGACTATTTAGAAATACAGAACTCTAGATAATGACAATAAGGAGAGTGATATATTCCTAAACTCCTTTGTCTACCAAAAGAAGTGTTTGTTTACAGTGTAATGCCATTTCAATCAACAGCTGGTATCCCCCAGTTAATGATAGGTGGATAGAAATATCCTTTCAACATGAGTCTTAACTAGTAATCTAGCACGTGAACATCGATGTATGTTAGGTTTAGATTCACTTTTGAGACTAGTTAAACTTAATAGACAGTCGGCAACTCGAAAGACACCGGCAGGACATCTGTTTACATCGGAATTGCCTGTAAGGTTCTGAGTCAATTTCAACCTAATGCTACTACAGGCATGCAAAGTTATGCAATTACAATCATATGCATTTGCATAAATTAATATTGTAAAATTCATACGGGTAACAACCTGTTCAAGTCGCTGCAGTAAGGTGGTTTTGAATTGCCGAACACCCCGGCCATTCGAATTGCGGTCCATATTATGTGCTATTTCAAAGGCATGAAAACGGCCTGCCAAAAAAGTCGACTAAGACAATGTTATCGCTCCATACATTTGTTAACTCAAAGTGCTTGTAGGTTCAGGTTCTAAATTTTTTTGATAAAAACAGTAAACAAAAGGAGTATAAATACGTCTGCAATGAGTAATGAATAAAAGGGAACACTGGGAAAGTAGTTCCTTTCCAAATGTTTTGATGATGAAGGTCAGGTAAGTCAATCAAATGACCTCTTGAAACATTTCAACTTAATGCAGATATCTTTTACAGCCAAAACAACAAAATATACTAATCTCAAAAGAGAAAAAGAAAATTAAACACAGCCTGGACTTTATTTCAGGTTTTGGTTGGTAGAATAAACATTTCCTTTGAATGTATTTCTCAGCTCTCTGAAAAAACAGTTAATCATCTTAAACAAACTTGTTCATACCATACAAACCACATTAGTGCAAGATTTTCTTAACCCCTTGTCAATTTTCATGACTGCCCACTGCACCAAAATGTGATCAGTAAATCGGTTTTTTTACCATAGTATTGTAAGTGACTCGAACAAATACTACATCCTATGATTCACAATAAAGCCAGTAACTTTCAAGTTAAAAACTCCAATACTTGCTCTACTTAAGATTATAAAGCTTCAAATGAATCAAAGAAGAACAAACCCAATTGACCAATTCAACAACAAAAGCTAAAAACTTACACAGATAAGCAATCCTCGGCTCGTCGGTTTCGATCAAGTTGGCGACTCTTAGAAACATCTGGATTTCTGAGGCCAAAGTGGCAGGTAACCTCTCGCTCTCAAATGGCTCGGGAGCATTGTTGCTTCCCATAGTGATGTACCTCGTGACGGGTCTGCGTTGCTCTGATGCCTCATTATCGTAAATGGGCTCTGCAACAACAATCTCAGACGACGACATTGGTGATCGAATGATGATGATGGGACTGTGATGAACAAGGGAGGAGAGTATGACATGGGTTTTGAGGAGTATATAAGTAGGAACTTCTTCTTGTTCTCCATGAAATGAATTGCTTAATGCAGTCAGTCAGCTTTGGCTGTTTTGGCTTTTGGCATTTGATTAGAACAGAGGATTGGTGATGGTGATCGATCCTCCTTTATTGCTTTTGCTTTTCAAGAGTTACTGTGTGTTTGCTTTCTCTCTTTCTTTTGGGAAGCACAATCGGATTCTGGGAATGGACACCAACAGCAGCCAAATCAAACTAGCTGACTGCGATGCCGCAGCATCCTGGGGCAGAGAGCCCTCTCATGGCCTTGGATTTTTGGCAAGGTGACCAACATATGCAATTTTGTCCGCAACAAAGATCATGCGGTTACTTCAAAATGCAAAGGATTCAAGTGTTCATTCAAAAAAAAGTTCATTTCGAGTGCTATGTTAGATGAGTTGCACTACTACTACTACTGTTGTTAATAACATCTAGTTAGTAAGAAACATAACTCAACGATTTTGATATCAATGATTCTTTTTTACCTCAACACATAACGCTTGGTACTGATAGACAACATCAAATTTTTTTTCTTTGAAAGAATATAACATCATATTTTATATGGTGGATATTTTCTGATTCAGAATCATAACTAAAATTACTTTCTTCATCAATTGAAGCATCTTCAAAGAAGTACTAAAGTAGTATGGCTGTATGGATTTATATTTGAGAAACGAAAAGAAATAATAATAATAATAACAAAAGGCTGTGATTGCTGCCTAACTGTGATTGCTGCATTTTCCTTTACCCATAAGTAATATACAATTGCATCTAGAAAGTCGTTAGTCTTGGTCTCGTGGCATTGCCTTCCCATTTTAGTATTAGGTGTATCCCAACAACAAGGCTAAGAAAAACACAACAGAGACAACCCAAAAGCTCCCAAAATTCAAGCACCAAATTCAAGCCTATATAGGAATGCAATGCAATGCAATGCAATGCAAAGGCAGAAAGCAATGTGTACAATTAGTGGCATATGTGAAGGTCAAAAGGTAAAAAGTTTAAGAGAATAGCTTTGCATTGATCACTTTTCACTGGCAATTTAAAAACTAAAAGACCATTGCTAATGGCTAGGAACATGCCATGATTATCTTGTACATTTTTTATGGTCTTACCCTTCATGCCCAACTTTGGCAACTTCAGTAGGCAAATGAAAAAAATGCAAACGAATAGCAAGGTGGCAATTTGAAAGGAAATCTGAAGCTCCTAAGCGATGAAAATTACACATGTAAGGGTCAAATGCCCCATATCATTTTACTCAAGGACGGAGTTAAGATTTTATAATGAGGGAGACTAATTTTTTTTTCAAATAAATTTACTCATTATGTAGGAGTTAGATGTACAAATTTAAGGGGAGCTAATTTTAAAATTTTAAAATTTTACACAAAAAATTAAGTTATAAATAAAAAAAAATTGAAAATTTGAAAAAGGGAGGAGGGTTGAAATTTAGCTAGATTTTACCTACACTTGTACTAAAATAACAAAACAGAACCTCAAAGTGATGAACGTCATATTACCATTGCACAATAAACCGAATGTTGGTGGGCTTTGATAAAAATTAAAGGGCCCAAGAATGCCATTTATTTTCGATAAATTGGGCCTTGTGGTTCCATTATTTCAGCCTACGTGCGTGTCAATTCTTTTACGACCTGGTTTAGGTTAAGCTTAAGCTCCACCATCTATAGCATTTCACGATGATCCTCCACCGGGCTACAGGTTTGTACCTGACGAAGAACAATTCCTTGTACGTGCAGAACTTGAGGGAGAATTTTTTCGCGGAGATCTTGTCCCTAAGTGTAATATATATGTATGGAGATGAGGAGATCAAGAACCATGGCAGATTTGGAAAGCTTACGATGAATTATTATAAAACTACAAAACAAGGAAAGACCTCTACTTCATTACCAAACTCAAGAAGAATTCGAAGACTCCAAAGGGTGCGCGCTATAGCCGAACAGTGGGAACTGGCATCTACAAAGGCGACGAAGGCGCCAAGGAAGTACTTGGTGCCTCACGTAGGGTTATTAGTAAGAGAAAAACAATTTGTTACGAGAACAAGGACTCGGAGTAACATTTCAGTGTCTCATGATCACTCATGTATGATATGTTAAAAATTTTAATCATTCATTGATGACAAATATCATTAAGGTCATTATTGAACTACATCATTAATCATTTTGATCCCTCCATCTCAAACCGAAACATTAAAAAATAAATGACATCGTTAAAACAAAACAAATTTCATTCACGTGCCATTTATTAGGTTTTTTTTATTCGGAAATTTACATCTCTCTCTCGGCATCTGGCCATCGTCTGGCAGCCCTCGCCTCGAATTTTGGTCGTCGCTGAATTACCGTCGTCGTCACCTCTAGCCGCACCGACCATGAAAGTCGATCTGCTTTATTTTTCTCTCGACCCATAAACCTCGCTTGTCCTCTCTCATCGCTAAAACATAGTGCTCGCCTCTGGACCTCACCCTTCTCTCTCTCTCGCTCGCTCATCCAAGCCTGCCTTGCTTTTGTTGACGGTGAATTCCACCACAACGAACGATGTGACTTACCTTGAACGCCGCGATAATAGACTCATCGGCAACAGTGACGGCGAACGCATGTAATCTAGATGAGGAACACCCCCGACTCTCGGCCAAATATAACCGATAAGCTTTCTCTCCTCCCCATGGAGAAGCACAAAATTCAATAATTAAAGCTTAATTAAACTAATTAAAGTGGATAAGATAATGTCTTGCTGCATTCCATTTCCCTCACTATGCACCGTTCTCTCCTTCACCGCGGTCAAAGTGGTGGTGGTGACCAGTAATCTCGAGAGTGAAACCTGGAACAACGGTGTCCCCGTTTGAACCGGCGGTAACACCCTTGCGACCACAACATCAACATCTGAGCTTAATCCACGCGATTAATCCCACCACTGTTGTAAGGACGGCGGCAATCTCTGCCAGTGTGGTCATGGACAATGATGGGATGATCAACTAATTTGTCATTATCTACAGGTAGGTCAATGCCACAATAATTAAGCAACAAAAACACTAATTAACACCAAACAAGAACTAGCGAAGCACAAAATTGAATAATTAAAGTTAACTATATAATGCATTTTTCGTATACTTCTGATTAGCTTAAGATTTTCTCTTGGTATGTTAACATCTTATGTTGTCATTAAACAATTGAATCATAGAATCTACGATTTAGTTAGTTGAACCGTAGAGTATTCTAGACTTCTAGTTACGTACGTAAGATATGAGGGTGCATCGGTGCAAGGATCATACCATACAAGTTAATTTTTTATTAATGTTGGCGGCCACCTTAACGATACACAGATAGATATACGATGACAATTGGCTAATTAGTGGGTTGTCGATGTTAATGGGCGTGGTCGGACATGAAATTATTAAAATTGAGACAAATTTTAAAAAATGTATTCCTCTAAATTTAATGTTCATGTTAAAAAAAATATTAATTTTCATGCGGTCATAATATTAATAACATAAAATACATATTTGGTTTGTTGTTTTATTTTTCAATATTCGCTTAAAATCATAATAAATAAATAAAATTTTTATCGCAAAAGTGTGATATGAAATCAATATTTAAGACCGGAACACATTTTAGAGAAATTAATATACATAAGAAATGTTACGTTATTGACAACCGGTGTTTTTCACACAGTACCTCTTGAGAAGTTTCAACATTAGCTCATGACATAAATATATAAATATAAAATTATAGCTATTTTTATAGACCATATACGTAATGTTTTTATTCTTCTCTTTTTTTTTCTTCCTCGCTTCAATCCCTCTCTCCCATCAACACTACCACATTAAGTACCATTGTCGGCAATTTTTTAAAAAACAAGGCCGGAAATGCTTCAAAACATCGCCGGCGACCTATTCCGTCGCCGGCAATGATTGGGCAACCATTGCCGGCGAAATTCCGGCCGGAAAATCGCCGGCAATGGTTGCCCAATCATTGCCAGCGACGGAATAGGTCGCCGGCAATGTTTTGAAGCATTTCCGGCGATTTTTGGCCCGAATTTCGCCAGCAATGACTCCATTTCCGGCGATTCATTAAATCGCCAGCAATACCTCTTATATCAGATGCAAATCCCAGCAGCTCATTGATTTGGATAGAAAAAAATCAGGTGAAATTTCCAGAAGGAAAACGCTCTGAAATCCTCGGGTATTGTCAAAAGGCGTCGAAAACTCGCTCGGGAAGCTATATACGTAGCTATATATAGGTACGTATATACGTATGTATATATATGTGTGTTGGTTTAATTAGATCGATATATATATATATATGCATGTGTTGATTTAGAGTTGAGATATCGATTATTGGTTTGATATGCAAATAGAGTGGATATATTGTTGATTTCGAGTGATTGACTGTTGATTTTGAGTGGATATATGCATGCATGGGTCGACTTTTGTTAATTAATCGGATGAATTCGAATGTAATTAATGATGATTTATTAATTAATTAGTAGTGAATGTGCGTATATATATATATATTCTAGTACGTAATATTGTTAGAATTTTCAGGATGGACAAGAGTTGGATGAGCCTCGAAAGATGGGATGTGAGATATCACCAGGGAATTAGGAGTTTTGTGAATTTTGTGAAGGCTAATTGTGGAGACACTACACTTCATTATTGCCCGTGTAAAGAATGTAAGTGTCGCAGCGATCGATTTCGTTTTCCCATTGATAAAGTCCAGAAGCACCTGAGTAAATACGGGTTTTGGGATAAGTACACTTGTTGGATTTATCACGGTGAAACATCGTTAGCGGGTCCGCATGATCATGGACAATTTGGTGAGAGGGCCAGTCCATGCTATGATCATGGACATTTTGCTGAGAGGGGCAGTCCATCCTATGATCCAACATCGATGTTAATCAATGATATGTTTCCTCATGAGAGCGGTGTATTTGCTGATCAAGCACCAAATGTCCCTCCCGTCGTGCAGGGTTTCCCCCATATTGAGCCAGTCGAGCCATTACCTGGAGCTCATGTCAACACAAGCGGTATGGACAAGTACAACAACCTGATTGCAATGCAATAGACTCCGTTGTACGACGGTTGTAGTAAGACTGTTCTTGAAAGTGTCATGGAGTGATGCAGCTCAAAATGGAGAACATAATGTCTTTCAAAGCTGTTGATTCTTGGCTGAAGTAGACTGCTTCGCTATTGCCACCCGGTCATCGTCTTCCTACCACTCATCATAAGGTGCGACATATCCTGAAAGATCTTGGGCTTTCCTACATCAAAATCCATGCATGCAGATATGATTGTATTCTCTTCTGGAGAAAAGATCTTGAAGACCTTGAAGCCTGCCCGGTATGTTTTACAGAAATGTATAAGTTGACTCCTGCAGGCAACAAGAAAGCTGTGAAGATACTTAGATATTTCCCGCTTATTGATAGGCTGGAGCGGTTGTTCATGTGTGCTTTCACGGCCGAAGCTATGAGATGGTGGGCTGAGAGGAATTTGCCTAACGATGACACCCTTATACACCCTTCCGACGGAGAGACTTGGAAGCACATGGTCAGGGAGTTTGATCATTTTACAGCAGAGGTCCAAAATGTTTGGCTAGAGCTCTCATCTGACGGATTCAACCCTTTTGGCAACATGAGTCTTCAATACAGTATATGGCCAGTTATTTTGATACCGTACAACCTTCCACCATGGATGTGCATGAAGAAGGAATACAATATGCTGACTCTGTTAATTCCGGGCCCGGGTTATCCAGGAAAGTGTCTCGATGTGTATTTGAGGCCTTTGATTGAGGAGCTTAAGTACCTGAGTGAGTGTGGCCACCCCACTTACGATAAGTTCAAAAATGAGATGTTCCAGATGCATGCCATGCTTGTTGGCACCATCGGTGATTTTCCTGCCCGCGGTATGTTGTCGGGCAACGTTACCAGGGGTTACAGGGCTTGTTCAGAGTGCATGACGGTTGATTGTTGCAGTCCTCATTGTAGTAAAATTGTTCAGATGCGTCACCGTTGTTGGCTTCCATATGATCACCCATTTAGGCAGGATCCAGACACGTTTGATGGGACTGTGGAAATAGGTGTGGCACCCAGGTGATGGACAAGGGTAGAAATTTTGGAAGTGTTGAATGAATATGATTTTGGCCAGCTGAGCAATCATCCTGAGATAGTGGCGTCAATTCCAGACAAGCCCGAAAGGTATAAGTTTTGGACACACAAGAAAATATTCTGGGAACTCCCCTACTGGCCCAGGTTACCTATCAGACACTACCTAGATGTCATGCACATAGAGAAGAATGTGTGTGAAAGTGTGGTGGGCACAGTTCTTAACTTGGAGGGGAAAACAAAAGACATCCCTAAGGCACGCATTGATCTGAAAGCTATGGGACTGCGGAAACATTTGTGGTTAAGAGATGGTAAAAGAAAAATGCCGCAAGCTCCTTACACCGTCAAGCCGAAGCATAAGCATGAAATTTTTGGGTGGCTGAGTAATGTCAGGTATATATTCTCATGGCTATGCAGGAAATTGGCCTTAAATTTTTACTTATATATGGTTATATGCGAGAAATATAATTGTTGCCTATGGCTATATATATATATATATATATATATATGCAGGTATCCTTATGGCTATGCAGGAAATATAAGCAGGTGTGTTAACTTCCGGGACAATAAGATGTACGGATTAAAGAGTCATGACTGCCATGTACTGCTTCAACGCCTTTTCCCTATTTTCATTCGAAGGTACCTGCCCAAAGAGGTGGTGGAGCCGTTGGTGGCCTTGTCAAGATTCTTTCAGAAGTTATGCACCAGGGAAGTTAAAAAATCAGATCTCAGGGATATGTAAGATGACATCATTTTTATCATGTGCAAGCTTGAGAGGATAATTCCCCCAAATTTTTTCGACATCATGCCTCACCTGATAATCCATCTTCCCGAACAATTGTTGCTTACCGGTCCCATACACTACACTTGGATGTATCCCATGGAAAGGTACAAATGATTCATACATTTGGTTAGCCTATGTAAATTCTTAATTTTTAAGTATCATAACATGCACTTGTTAACTTGTAGACAATTGGGAGCCTACAAGGACTATATGAAGAATAAATCTGCACCTGAAGGGTGTATCGCTGAAGCATATATTGTGCACGAGTGTGTAATGTACACCAACGTGTATGTACACCAACGTGTATTTGGAAGCGCTTGAGGACCCCCAACAACAGATGCCGATAGATGAACCCCAGTTCAACCTATCTATCATCTCCAATGACGTGGTAGTACAGGGAAGCTTGCCAAAGTCGTACAAGTTGGATGGAAATGAGGTAGCCATTGCCCACTGGTCGGTACTGATTAACTGTCCAGAAGTACAATATTGGAAAAACTATCATCTTCACTGCCCTGCTATTGCCGGAAATGTTGATTACCACAACATGACGTTTGCAAACTACTTTGGTCAATGGGTAAGGGTATATGTGTATATATCTATTTTTTATATCCTTATATAGCATGTGTCTACGTACGTGGTTTTGTGGTTTCTATGTTCATAATTTCTTGTGTGGTTTCTTATCGTTTTCAGATGAACCATGTAACAAATGATGGTTGCCCAAAGTGGTCAAACGAATTGAGGGTCCTGGCGATGAAACCGATAGCTTCAAAAGTTTACTCGATGTGTTAGGTCAATGGCGTGAAATTTATATGTGAAAATCGAGACGACCGACTGAAAACACATAATTGTGGGGTGATGGTCCATAGTGGGCAGGATGGCGTTGACTATTACGGTGTCCTTCATTCAGTTGTTGAACTAATTTATGAGAACCGCATAAAAGTGTATTTGTTCAAGTGTAGATGGTTTGATACTAGCCCGGAGAACACACGGACCGATCAGTACGGAACATTTTCGGTGAATACTGCTACAAGCTGGTATAAAGAAAACCCTTTCGTTCTTGCCACATCAGTAAAACAAGTGTTTTACCTTGGTGATCTTCTGAACAAAGTCCTGTGGAAAGTGGTTAACCATGTTGCTCATAGAAACATATACAGTGCTGCCACACTTGGTGAGACCGTAGATGATGAGGAAGTTATTGCATACCAAGAGCCGAACGCTTTTGACATTCCGGAATCATCTACGATTCGCCTTAATAATGTGAGATCTGGGAGTGTGGTTCGAATTACTGGAGCAGAACTTCTCGATGTTAATCCATATGAAGTTGACGCTGATTCAGATGACGAGGAGCGGCACATATTGCCAGAGGTTACCTATGAAACCGAGTCAGACTCAAGTGATGAATATGATTACGATTATCATCCTTAGTACGTTAATGATGTACGTATTTTAATTATAGTCGTAAATTCTAGTAGGAAATTCTAGTCGGAAATTCTTGTCGAAAATTGTAGTCGGAAATTGTAGTCGGAAATTGTAATCGGAAATTGTAGTCGGAAATTGTAGTCGTAAATTGTAGTCGGAAATTCTTTTGCCGGGAATCATTATCATTACCCACGAGTTAAAGAGTAACTCGCCGGCAATGGTGATGTTTTAATTTCCAGATTGGGCAGCTCCTCCTCCCCTCACCTCATTTCTCCACATTTTCCTCTCAAACCCTCAAATCTCCCCCTCTCTTCCTCACCTCGCCCCTCAATTATATTCCTCTCCTCAAATCTCTATCTCCTCCCCTCTCCCTCTCCTCTCCCTCCCCTCTCCCTCCCCTCTCCCCCCTCCCCTCTCCACACAAACACCCAAAAACCCCAAATCTCCCCTCCTCCTCTACCTCCACCCCTCACCTCATTTCTCGGGAAGCCCACTTGGAGCTCGACCATGACAGGTTCTCCTCCCCTCTCTCTCTCCCTCTCTCTCTCTCTCTCTCTCTCTCTCAATTTTAATTTTATTTTTATGCATTTTAATTAACTTGATTAATTAAGTTTTGGGTGCTGTTTTAATTTTTGATAATTTAAGGTGATGTGTATATATATGTGATGTATGTATGTGAAAAATATTTGGAAAATTTAATTAAGGTGATGTATATATATGTGATGTATATATATATGTGGAAAATTTAATTAAGGTGATGCATGTATAGGTGATGTATATATGTGGAAAATTTAATTAAGGTGATGTATATATGTATGTGATGTATATAATTAAGTTTTGATAATTTAAGGTACGTGATGTATATATGTGGAAAATATTTGGGTAATTTAAGGTAATTTGGGTGGATTAATTGATATAGGGTTATAGTTCATAATTATATTGTATTTTTAAGGTGTTGCATATATAGGCAAATTAATTTAGGGGTTGGATTCATTGATATAGGTAATTTAAGGTAATTTAGGGTGTTGGGCAAATTAAGGTGATTTGGATTAATTAATTGATATAGTTGATAATTTAAGGTATATTTGTAGTCGTATATTAATTGGTTAAATAAGCATTTGGGTAATAATTAATTGATATTTTGATAATTATATTCGTAATGATCGATATGATATGATGCAATTTAATTTAATGTTTAATGTTTAATTTAATGTACGATATCATAACCGCATTTAGAACCGTTTGGATCCGGAACCGTTTGGAACCGGAACCGTTTGGTTTGGAACCGATAACCGCTAGAACCGGAACCGAAACTGAACGGTTCCGGTTCCAGACGGTTCTGGTTTCAAATGGTTCCGGTTACAAACGGTTCCGGTCCCAAACCCTTATCGGTTCCAACAATTAGTCCTGGATTAGGTTGTATGAAAAACCGGAACCGTAACTGGTTGGAACCAGACCGGTTTGAAATCAAAACCGTTTGGAACCGGAACCGTTTGAAACCGAACGGTTCCGGTTCCATCCTTACCCGAGTTCAAACGATTCCGGTTCCAAACAGTTCCGGTTCTGATTTGTCATAGAACCGAATCCATGACTCATTGTTGGAACCGATAACTGTTTCGAACCGGAACCGTTTGGAACCGGAACTGTTTGTAACCGGAATCGTTTGAAACCGAACGGTTCCGGTTCCAAACGGTTCCGGTTCCGATTTGTCATAGAACCGAATCCATGACACATTGTTGGACCGATAACTATTTCGAACCGGAACCGTTTAGAACCGGAACCGTTTGAAACCGAACGGTTCCGGTTCCAAACGGTTCCGGTTCCGATTTGTCATAGAACCGAATCCATGACTCATTGTTGGAACCAATAACTGTTTGGAACCAGAACCGGAACCATTTGGAACCAGAACCGTTTGGAACTGGAACAGTTTGTAACCGGAAGGGTTCGAAACCGAACGGTTCCGGTTCCAAACGGTTCCGGGTTCAAACGGTTCTGGGTCCAAACGGTTTCGGTTCCAAACGGTTCCGGTTTCAACCGGCACTACCAGAAATGGAGACATTACCGGCGACTTGCCGTCGCCGGCCTTGTCTTTTTTTTTCCGCCGGAATTGTCATTACCGGTGACAAGTCGCCGGCAATGACGTCGCCGGAAATCCCCCGTCGGTATTAACGACGGGCCGGAATGTGAGACATTGCCGACGACTGAGGTCCATGTCGCCGGTAATGTCTGGAAAAATTTTGAAAAAAAAACGCGGTTCTGGATTGGGCCCAATTCCATAACCTGCATTGAAAGACATAAACCGTACAATCATACAAGTTCAACAGTACACATAAATGTCGAACGTACAGTACAAATAGCAACGACGATACGAAAATTAACTACAACTACAGGTCAGGGTCGAGGAACTTGCGGGTCAGGGTCGAAGTAATCCATGTACTCATTTGAATTCCGGTGGCTACCTTGGTCTTGCTCTGGCTTTGACTGGTGCGGTGGTGGTGGTGGATAGTTAGGGAACGGAGGGACCGGGACCGGGGGAGGTGTGGGGAACGGTTGTCTGGTAGTCTGAGCCTCGTACATCGTCCGCATCCATGTGTACATCTGAGCCTGCATCTGTGTCTGCTGCTGGACCATGTTTTGGTACTCGGCCATCTGCCTCTTTTGCTCCTCCAACTCCCTCTGCGTCCTCTGAAGCTCCGCTGCGAGGTTACGACTAGAAGTTGAACTTCTTGACCCGGTAGAGTATTGTGAAGTGTTTTTCAATACTCTTTCGCCCGCCGAGCCCATTCCCCTACAATAGTAGGTATTCTTTCCAGTCCCGCACGCTTTTGCCATGATCTGAGCCGGTATCGGGGGATCAAGCGGATCGATCTGAGAGGCATACTGGGTGACTTCTTCCTCGGAGCAGTCAGGATGATTAGTCCGAGCTATACTCATGGTCACTTCTGCGGTCGCCTTCTCCACTCTCGCCTAATTGAAAAGCGAAAATGAACAACGTATTAACTAACAAAATCTATTAATATCGAAAAATAGTTTTATTAACACATGGAGAGGCGAAAGACTTACCGCTTCGTCAGGGCACTGCGGATAGAACTTCTGATGAATATACACCAAGGGGTTCACTTCTTGTTGTTGCTGCGCCTTAGTCGACCAACCCATGTAGTTGAGTGAACCTGCATGATGGGCCCTGGTGTTTTTCAATCTATTCGCCCGGTTCGTCTTCGAAATCGCCTTGTTTGATAAACATATGGAAAAAAATTAGTAACTAACTATTTCAATCTGATACGATACATTAGGCTTGTAAGATATATTAAGGATGCATACCTGAGCTTTGGGGTGCTCGAAGTGGGCTATCAGCCACAGCCACTCGTACTCCCTAAACCGGAATTCGCTAGGGGTAGAACCTCGGCCTAGCTCCTTGTATACAGTGTAATGGGAAGAAAGCTCGTTCTTCCACTCTTTATACCTATATTAAAACAAGGAAAAAAAGTTAGAGATATTAAAACACTTGATAAACAAAAATCTAACTCGATATATATTCAAATAAGTCGAAGCACATCACCTCATATGTAGTTGACGCTCTACCCACATGTGAATAAGAACTTCATCCACGTCAAACCACACCTGCAATATGAATATATAAAAGGTAAAATTATATATTTATTCGGACTTAATTAATAAATGTAAAATTTACGTAATGAAAATACGATTTTACTCACACTGAGTGCATTATGCACTTGCATCTTCACGTAGATAAGCACAGATTCCCAATCTGGCCAAAGCATTGGGACCTTGTCCCGCACGATCGCACCGGCCATGCTGACATATTTGCGCGTGGTGTTGAATGCCTCGATCACCTCGCCATCCTCATTGGCCCTTATGGGCGTTTTCCTTCCGCCGGTGGCCTACTCAAGTCTCTTCCCGGTGCAGGTGCCTCTAGCCCTTTTCCGTTTTCCAGTCCCATTAACGAAATTGCCTAATAATACAATGTCAACAAATGGATATCATTAATTGAACCTATCGCAAGTCTTAAGTAATAATTAAGTAATCAATCTGATGTTAAATAAAATTTACCTGCATCGTCCATTTGTTGGTTGGTGCATCTCACACTCCAAAGATACACGGGGTCGAACGGGAGGAAGTTATACGCTTCCTCCACGCTCAGGAACTCCGGCCGTCCTTCAACATAAACAGGCATCCCCCTACCATCGAATTCAGGGATGACAGGAATCTCGTCGGGTAGGAAGAGACCGGACGGCGGAGATAGACGAGGCCTGGACGATGAGGCGCCAGCACCACCATGTGTCTCAAATGATTCCCGTGAAACGGGAGTAGGCACCGGGCGAATATGGGGCATTCGGACTGAGGGAGTTTCTGATGCCCCCGTTGACTGTCGCTCGTCTGAGGCTCTGCCACCGGAGGGACGTGTGCTGATTGAGCATCTGGAGACTGAGGCTCGAGCCTCGACTTCCGGTTCCACGGCTCTTGATCGTGCAGCTTCCTCCTCAGCTCGCGCCTCTAGCAAGGCTCTCGTGCGAGCAGTCATCATTGGCCCACTGGGCGTATTGCTAACTGCGGGCGAGGAGGAAGCTTGACTACTGTTCCCTCCACTATTTCGGGAACCTCTTCGAAGCCAATTAGCCGCAAAACCTCCTGGACACCATAATAGTCATGGATTCGGTTCAATAACAAATTGGAACCGGAACGGTGTGGAACCGGAACCGTTTGAAACCGGAACTGTTTGTAACCGGAACCGTTTGTAACATAACGGTTCCGGTTCCAAACCATTCCGGTTCCAAACCGTTTCAGTTCTATAACAAATCGAAACCGGAACGGTTTGGAACCGGAACCGTTAGAAACCGGAACTGTTTGTAACTGGAAACGTTTGTAACATAACGGGTCCGGTTACAAACAGTTCCGGTTCCAAAGGGTTCCGGTTCCGCGCGGTTCCGGTTTATAACCGTTCTGGTTCTAAACCGTTCCGATCCCGATTTCCACATTCATTTATACGATTAATTAACAACTATATCACCTAAATTAACATATATACATTTTCCGACTACATATATATATACATCATGCATCTTAATTAAATTTAATTTTCACATATTCATCCAAATCACAAACCCTAATTAATTTTCCACATTTTTCACACATATATATACATCATGCATCTTAATTAGGTTTAATTTTCACATATATATACATCACATATTCATCCAAACCACATATATACATAATTTGCACATATATATACATCACATAATTTTCACATACCTATATATATATATACATCACATATATATACATTGCATATAAATTTACAACTTATCACCCTAATTTCCAACTTAGCACCCTAATTAATTTACACATACACATACACATACACATACACATACACAAAAATAATTAAAAATTGAGAGAGAGAGAGAGAGGGAGAGAGAGAGGATCGGACCTGCCATGGTGGAGTCTGATCTGCTTTGCTGGCGACGGAGGTGAGGGGAGGAGATGAGGGGAGGAGGAGAGGATCGGAGGAGGAGAGGAGATGAGAATCGGTGGAGAGGAGGAGGAGGAGAAATAGGAGGAGGAGAGGCAAACGAAGGAGGAGGAGAGGGAGAGGAGGAGGAGGTGAGCTAGTTTTCGGATAAGGAGGAGGAGAGGGAGAGGAGGAGGAGGAGAAATGAAGCTCGGACTCGACTGGATCGGTTCTATCCAGACAACATTGCCGGCGAGTTTCTTATAACTCGTTGGTAATTCATTACCAACGACTTCAACTCGTTGGTAATGACATTACCAACGAGTTATAAGCAACTCGTTGGTAATGACATTACCAATGACGAGTTAACTCGTTGGTAATGTCATTACCAACGACGAGTTAACTCGTCATTGGTAATGTCATTACCAACGAGTTGCTTATTACTCGTTGGTAATGTTGACATTTCCCGAAAAATATCCGACAACATTTTCCGACTACATTTTCCGTCCACGATTTCCGTCTACATTTTCCGACTACATTTTCCGACTACATTTTTCGACTACATTTTCCGTATACGATTTCCGTCTACATTTTCCGACTACATTTTCCGACTACATTTTCCGACTACATTTTCCGTCTACGATTTCCGACTACATTTTCCGACTACATTTTCCGACTACATTTTCCGTATACGATTTCCGTCTACATTTTGCGACTACATTTTGCGACTACATTTTCCGACTACATTTTCCGTATACGATTTCCGTCTACATTTTCCGACTACATTTTCGACTACAATTTCCGACTACATTTTCCGACTACATTTTCCGTCTACGATTTCCGACTACATTTTCCGACTACATTTTCCGTATACGATTTCCGTCTACATTTTGCGACTACATTTTCCGACTACATTTTCCGTATACGATTTCGGTCTACATTTTGCGACTACATTTTCCGTCTACGATTTCCGACTACATTTTCCGACTACATTTTCCGTATACGATTTCCGTCTACATTTTGCGACTACATTTTGCGACTACATTTTCCGTATACGATTTCCGTCTACATTTTCCGACTACATTTTCTGACTACATTTTCCGACGAAATTTTCCGTCTACAATTTCTGACGACATCATTAACGTACTAAGGATGATAATCGTAATCATCGTCATCACTTGAGTCTGACTCGGTTTCATAGGTAACCTCTGGCAATATGTGCCTCTCCTCGTCATCTGAATCAGCGTCAACTTCATATGGATTAACATCGAGAAGTTCTGCCCCAGTAATTCGAACCACACTCCCAGATCTCACATTATTAAGGCGAATCGTAGATGATTCCGGAATGTCAAAAGTGTTCGGCTCTTGGTATGCAGTAACTTCCTCATCATCTGCGGTATCACCAAGTGTGGCAGCACTGTATATGTTTCTATGAGCAACATGGTTAACCACCTTCCACGGGACTTTGTTAAGAAGATCGTCCAGGTAAAACACTTGTTTTACTGATGAGGCAAGAACGAAAGGGTCTTCTTCATACCAGGTAGTAGCAGTATTCACCGAAAATGTTCTGTGCTGATCGGTCCTTGTGTTCTCCGGGCTAGTATCAAACCATCTACACTTGAACAAGTGCACTTTCATGCGGTTCCCATAAATTAGTTCAACAACTGAATGAAGGACACCATAATAGTCAACGCCATCCTGCCCACCATGGACCATCACCCCACAATTCTTTGTTTTCAGTCGGTCGTCTCGATTTTGACATATAAATTTCACGCCATTGACCTGACACATCGAGTAAACTTTTGAAGCTATCGGTTTCATCGCAAGGACCCTCAATTCGTTTGACCACTCTGGGTAACCATCATCTGCTACATGGTTCATCTGAAAACGATAAGAAACCACACAAGAAATTATGAACATAGAAACCACAAAACCACGTACGTCCACACATGCTATATAAGGAAAATGGCAATAAAAATAAATACATATACATATATACCCTTACCCATGGACCAAAGTAGTTTGCAAACGTCCTGTTGTGGTATTCAACATTTCCGGCAATAGCAGGGCAGTGAAGATGATGGTTTTTCCAATATTGTACTTCTTTACAGTTAATCAATACCGACCAGTGGGCAATGACTACCTCATTTTCATCCAACTTGTACGACTTTGGCAAGCTTCCCTGTACTACAACGTCATTGGAGATGATAGAAAGGTTGAACTGAGGTTCATCTATCGGCATCTGTTGTTGGGGGTCCTCAAGCGCTCCCAAATACACTTTGGTGTACGTTACACACTCGTGCGCAACATATGCTTCAGCGATACACCCTTCAGGTGCATATTTATTCTTCACATAGTCCTTATAGGCTCCCAATTGTCTACAAGTTAACAAGTGCATGTTAAAAGGGGTAAAAATAAGACTTTACATATAAAAACAGAGGCAAACCAAATGTACCTTTCCATGGGATACATCCAAGTGTAGTGTACGGGACCGGTAAGCAACAATTGTTCGGGAAGATAGATCGTTAGGTGAGGCATGATGTCGAAAAAATTTGGCGGAAATATCCTCTCAAGCTTGCACATGATAAAAATTATGTCATCTTGCATCTCCCTGAGATCTGATTTTTTAACTTCCCTGGTGCATAACTTCTGAAAGAATCTTGACAAGGCCACCAATGGCTCCACCACCTCCTTGGGCAGGTACCCTTGAATGAAAATAGGGAAAAGGCGTTGAAGCAGTACATGGCAGTCATGACTCTTTAATCCGTACATCTTATTGTCCCGGTAGTTAACACACCTGCTTATATTTCCTGCATAGCCATAAGGATACCTGCATGTATATATATATATATATATATAGCCATAGGCAACAATTATATTTCTCGCATATCACCATAATCCGGTAAAAATTAAAGGCAAACCAATTTCCGTACTGCATAGTCATATATAAGAATATTTACCTGACATTACTCAGCCACCGAAAAATTTCATGCTTATGCTTTGGCTTGATGGTGTAAGGAGCTTGCGGCATTTTTCTCTTACCATCTCTTAACCACAAATGTTTCCTCAGTCCCATAGCTTTCAGATCAATGCGTGCCTTAGGGATGTCTTTTGTTTTCCCCTCCAAGTTAAGAACTGTGCCCACCACACTTTCACACACATTCTTCTCTATGTGCATGACATCTAAGTAATGTCTGATAGGCAACCTGGGCCAGTAGGGGAGTTCCCAGAATATGCTCTTGTGTGTCCAAAACTTATACCTTTCGGGCTTGTCTGGAATTGACGCCACTATGTTAGGATGATTGCTCAGCTGGCCAAAATCATATTCATTCAACACTTCCAAAATTTCTTCCCCTGTCCATCGCCTGGGTGCCACACCTGTTTCCACAGTCCCATCAAACGCGTCTGGATCCTGCCTAAATGGGTGATCATATGGAAGCCAACAACGGTGACGCATCTGAACAATTTTACTGCAATGAGGACTACAACAATCAACTGTCATGCACTCTGAACAAGCCCTGTAACCCCTGGTAACGTTGCCCGACAACATACCGCGGGCAGGATAATCACTGATGGTGCCAACAAGCATGGCATGCATCTGGAACATCTCCTTTTTGAACCTATCGTAAGTGGGGTGGCCACACTCACTCAGGTACTTAAGCTCCTCAATCAAAGGCCTCAAATACACATCGAGACGCTTTCCTGGATAACCCGGGCCCGGAATTAACAGAGTCAGCATATTGTATTCCTTCTTCATGCACATCCATGGTGGAAGGTTGTACGGTACCAAAATAACTGGCCATATACTGTATTGAAGACTCATATTGCCAAAAGGGTTGAATCCGTCAGATGAGAGCCCTAGCCAAACATTTCGGACCTCTGCTGCAAAATGATCAAACTCCCTGACCATGTGCTTCCAAGCCTCTCCGTCGGAATGGTGTATAAGGGTGTCATCGTCAGGCAAATTCCTCTCATCCCACCATCTCATTGCCTCGGCCGTGAAAGCACACATGAACAACCGCTCCAGCCTATCAATAAGCGGGAAATATCGAAGTATCTTCACAGCTTTCTTGTTGCCTGCAGGAGTCAACTTATACCTTTCTGTAAAACATACCGGGCAGGCTTCAAGGTCTTCGAGATCTTTTCCCCAGAAGAGAATACAATCATATCTGCATGCATGGATTTTGATGTAGGAAAGCCCAAGATCTTTCAGGATATGTCGCACCTTATGATGAGTTGTAGGAAGACGATGACCGGGTGGCAGTAGCGAAGCAGTCCACTTCAACCAAGAATCAACAGCTTTGACAGACATTTTGTTCTCCATTTTGAGCTGCATCACTCCCATCACACTTTCAAGAACAGTCTTACTACAACCGTCGTACAACGGAGTCTGTTACAATGCAATCAGGTTGTTGTACTTGTCCATACTGCTTGAGTTGACATGAGCTCCAGGTAATGGCTCGACTGGCTCGATATGGGGGAAACCCTCAACGACGGGAGGGACATTTGGTGCTTCATCAGCAAATACACCGCTCTCATGAGGAAACATATCATTGATTAACATCGCTGTTGGATCATAGGATGAACTGCCCCTCTCAGCAAAATCTTTATGATCATAGCGTGGACTGGCCCTCTCACCAAATTGTCCATGATCATGCGGACCCGCTAATGATGTTTCACCGTGATAAATCCAACAAGTGTACTTATCCCAAAACCCGTATTTACTCAGGTGCCTCTGGACTTTATCAATAGGAAAACGAAATTGATCGCTGAAACACTTACATTCTTTACACGGGCAATAATGAAGTGTATTGTCTCCACAATTAGCCTTCACAAAATCCACAAAACTCCTAATTCCCTAGTGATATCTGACATCCCATCTTTCGAGGCTCATCCAACTCTTGTCCATCCTGAAAATTCTAACAAATTTACGTATTAATTATATATATATATATACACACATTCACTACTAATAATCGACGCGATATCTCAATTCAACTCGCCTTAAATCAACACATGCATATATATATATATATATATATATATATATATATCGATCTAATCTCTGAATTCGATTCAGTACTCGATGATGGTATTCTTGTTTTTTCAATTCAAAACGTATTTGACTAGGTAGGAGGCTCTGTTAAGCGTGGCTCCGATAGCACTACGATAATACCAGTCGTTGATTCAGACACAACATCAACAACATTTCATATATATCTCACGAATTGGATTTGATCAACACACACATATATATATATACCTTCATTTATACGTATATATATATATACACATACCTATATATATAGCTTCCCGACTGATCGAGTTTTCGACACGCGCCTTAAATTTGACAATATACCGAATGATCGATTTCAGAGCGTACGTTTTCCTTCTTTCGATTTCTCTGGATTTTTTTCGATCAAAATGAATGAATGATCGAGCTGCGACTAATATAAGAGACATTGCCGGCGACGGAGTAAGTCGCCGCAAATGAAGACATTACCGGCGACTTTACGCCAGAAGATCGCCGGTAATGTTTCAAAACATTACCGGCGACTCCAACCGTCGCTGGCAATGTCGAGCCACACATTTCCGGCGAAATTCCGGCCAGAAAATCGCCGGAAATGTGTGGCTCGACATTGCCGGCGACAGTTGGAGTCACCGGTAATGTTTTGAAACATTACCGGCGATTTTCCGGCGACATTACCGGCGACGGAGTAAGTCGCCGGTAATGATGAACATTACCGGCGACTTTTCCGGTCGCCGGCCTTGTCTCCGGTGATCTCGCGGTAATGTTCACAAATGTGGTAGTGCGGTTCCATCCTTAATTTTCATAGAACCGAATCTAGGACTAATTGTTGGATGTGCAGGAGGTTTTGCGGCAAATTGGCTTGGAGGCATCAAACGGAGAGGGACTAGAAACAGTGGAGGGAGCAGCAGTCAAGGTTCCTCAGCCGCAGTTAGCAACACGCGAAGTGGGCCAATTATGAATGCTCGCACACAAATGTTGCTAGCTGCGTGAGGAGAGGAGGAAGCTGCACGATCCGGATCCGTGAAACCCCCAGTCCAGCCTCGAGCCTCAGTCAGCAGACCCTCAGTCAGCAGACCCTCAGATGAGCGACAGTCAACGGGGGCATCAGAAACTCCCTCCATCCGAATGCCCCATATTGGCCCGGTGCCTACTCCCGTTTCACGGGAATCATCTGAGGCAGATGGTGCTGGCGCCTCATCGTCCAGGCCTCGTCTATCTCCGTCGTCCGGTCTCTTCCTGCCCGACGAGATTCCTGTGATCCCTGAATTCGATGATAGGGGGAGGCCTATTTACATTGAAGGACGGCCGGAGTTCCTGAGTGTGGAGGAAGCGTACAAATTCATCCCGTTCGACCCCGTGTATCTTTGGAGTGCAAGGTGCACCAACCAGCAAACGAACGATGCAAGTATAAGTTTATTTAACAAGATTGATTACTTAATTATTACTTAAGACTTACGATAGGTTCAATTAATGATATCAATTTGTTGACATTGTATTATTAGGCAATTTCGTTAATGGCACTGAAAAACGGAAAGGGGCTAGAGGCACCTGCACCGGGAAGAGACTTGAGCAGGCCACCGGGGGAAGGAAAACGCTCATTAGGGCCAATGAGCATGGCGAGGTGATCGAGGCATTTGACACCACACGAAAGTATGCCAGCATGGCCAGGGCCGTCGTGCGGGACAAGGTCCCAATGCTTTGGCCAGATTGGGAATCTGTGCCTCTCTACGTGAAGATGCAAGTGCATAATGCACTGAGTGTGAGTTAAATCGTATTTTCATTACGTAAATTTTACATTTATTAATTAAGTCCGAATAAATATGTAATTTTACCATTTATATATTCATCTTGCAGCTGTGGTTTGACGTGGATGAATGCCTTATTCACACGTGGGTAGAGCGTCAACTACATGTCAGGTGATGTGATTCGAGTTATTTGAGTATATATTGAGTTAGATTTTTGTTTATAGAGTGTTTTAATATCTCTAACTTTTTTTTTCTGGTGTTAATATAGGTATAAAGAGTGGAAGAACGAGCTTTCCAAACATTACACACAGTACAAGGAGTTAGGCCGAGCTTCTACCCCTAGCGAATTCCAGTTTAGGGAGTACGAGTGGCTGTGGCTGGTAGCCCACTTCGAGCACCCCAAAGCGAAGGTATGCATCCTGAATATATCTTACAACCTTAATGTATCGTATCACATTGAAATAGTTAGTTACTAATTTTTTTACATATGTTTATCAAACAAGGCGATTTCCAAGACGAACCGGGAGAATAGATTGAAAAACACCAAGACCCATCATGCAGGTTCACTCAACTATTTGGGTTGGTCGAGTAAGGCGCAGCAACAACAAGAAGTCAACCCGTTGGTGTTTATTCATCAGAAGTTCTATCCGCAGTGCCCTGAAGAAGCGGTAAGTCTTTCGCCTCTGTATTTTGTACTTCACATATCCATGTGTTAATAAAACTATTTTTCAATATTAATTTATTTTGTTAAATAATACGTTATTCATATTCGCTTTTCAATTAGGCGAAAGTGGAGGAGGCGACCACAGAAGTCACCATGAATATAGCTCGGAACAACCATCCTGACTGCTCGGAGGAAGAAGTGACCCAGTATGCCTCTCAGATCGATCCGCTTGATCGCCCTATAGCGGCTCAGATCATGGCAAAAGCGTGCGGCACTGGAAAGAATACCTACTACTGCAGGGTAATGGGCTCGGCGGGCGAATGAGTATTGAAGAACACTTCGGAATAGTCTACCGGGTCAAGAAGTTCAACTTCTAGTCGTAACCTAGCAGCGGAGCTTCAGAGGATGCAGAGGGAGTTGGAGGAGCAAAGGAGACAGATGGAGGAGATGAGGCAAATGGCCTAGCAGCAGGCAGTCAGAGATGCCGAGTACTGAGGGATGATCGAGCAACACCGACTCATGGTCCAATAGCAGACACAAATGTTCACATGGATGCAGACCATGTTCGCGGCTCAGACTACGTACCGGACAACCGCTCCCCACACCTCCCCCGGTCCCTGTGTTCCACAGTTATCCACCACCGCAGCAGTCACCGCCACAGCAAGACCAGGGTAGCCACCGGAGTTCAAATGATTACATAGATTTCTTCGACCCTGACCCGAGAGTTCCTCAACCCTGACGTGTAGTTGTAGTTTATTTTCGTATTGTTGCTATTTGTACTGTACGTTGGACAATTATGTGTGTACTATTGAACTTGTATTTGCACGGTTTATGTTTTTCAATGCAGGTTCTGGAATTGAGCCCAATCCAAAACCGGCTTTTTTTTTGACAAATTTCCCCAACCATTGCCCGCGACTTGGACCAAAGTCGCCGGCAATAGCCCTCATTTTCCGGCCACCGGAGTAATCATTGCCGGCGACTCAAGTCGCCGGTGATGATTAAGCATTGCCGGCGACTCAAGTCGCCGGCAATGATGAAGGCCATTACCGGCGACTTGAAAAATAAGTCGCCGGTAATGCTTTCACCGGCGGCCAATTTCCGGCGAGAGCATTACCAGCGACTTGTCGCCAGTAATGTCATTTCCGGCAAAAAATAAAACAAGGCCGGCGACTTAAAGTCGCTGACAATGGTACTTAATGTGGTAGTGCAAGCTCATAACCAGACATTTCACTATGCACCATTCTCGAGCTCTCCTTCATTATGTAAGCAGTGGTGAACTGTAATCTCAAGAGTACGACCTGGAACGACGGTCTGTCTAAACTGACAGTAATGCCCCGACAACCACAATCAGGGATGGAGCCAGAATTCTTGGTTAGGGGGGGCCTAAATGAAAAGTTTAAAAAATAGTCTCGGTTATGGTAATCAATTTGATCTTGATTTGTATGTTTTGCCAAAACTGTCTCAATATGTTGTTTTTGGTTTGATAAAGCATCACAATTAGTCGCAGCCTGATTATGAGTAATATTTGATCCTCCAAAATGTGATATTAGCGTTTGCTTCTTATTCCAATTACTGAATCTATGACCACCACCAACAAAGTTTCACCGCCGCCTTGTTCTCCAATAGCTGGTTTGAAAAGATAACAACATAAACAAAATGTAGTATTCTCTTTAATACTGTATTCTAACCAATATAGAAATTCAATAAACTAATCACGAATAAACCTTATTTTCTTCTTTTTTCCCCCAAATTCCGTAAAAGGAAAAATATGATTTTTAGGTCGACAAGGTCCTTATTGCAGATAATATCTTCGAACTTCTTCTTGAATGTTAGGATGATAACTTGAAATTGGCGGGCGTTTAGCGGGATCCAATGGATACTTTTCTGTAATATCTCCAGCACGAGGCTTTCTCATATTGTTATTATTCTTCTTTTGAATTTTCGTAGGTGGTTGCTCATCTGATGTGGGAGTAGAAGAAGAAGGTTTTTCTTTTCTTTTGAAGTGTCTCTCCATATCTAATAAAGTTAATATAATTGATTGTATGTTAATCTCATGAATGGTAGAGCTTTTATAAAGAAAAAAAGACCATAAACTCATAAACCTGGTAAGAGATTGAATCCTAATTGATCTAATATTTGAACTTTATTATTGAAATAATATATAATAATATTCTTACAAAATCGTCAGATTTGAATTAGTTATGCACTCATACACGTCATTGAAATTTAGATATATTTAGAATAAATTATAATATTTATATTATATAATAATAATATAATAATTTTTTTCCATATAAATTCGGAGAGCCCCAACCCACCCTAGCCTTAATGTCTCTCCGTCGATGAACACATTAACAACATTCGAGCTTAATCCACACGACTAAGCCCACCAATGCTACAAGGACACTGACGATATAGAAGTTACACGCAAAATGAGAACTGCTCATCATTTTTGATTTGTCGGAAACAACAGATCTTCAATTCACCTCACCACCTATATTCCATGTCTCAGTGCTAGCTCTCATCTCTATCTCTCTCTGCTCCTCAGATTATTAAATATGAGTCGAATTTTAAAAGGTGTCCCTCCAAACTTATTGTTCACTTGAAAAATTAATAAAAGCAGTGATTTTCAAAAATTTGGGTTGGTTCGGGCGAGGGATTTGTTTTGTGGTATCTTAGCAGACTCGCAATACAATTTATCTAGTAAATCAAAGATTACAGATAAAGACTCGTGAGCAAGTTCAGCAGATTAATGAGCAATTTTACTACAAATTCTTGAAAAGTTTCAAAACTTTAAATTCGAGATCACAATTTCAGTTTCAATTCATTTGAACTGTAACTATATAGCTTGGTGCATACTTTAAAACCTTTGTAAGATACTAAAAAAAGAGCTCCGCGAAAGTGGGAGACACCACCTAGGGTTTTCTCGCAACTTTTCTGGTGCAACACCCATCTTCTTGCTTGCGATGTCGGATTTTGGTCTCACGACGGCTAGCTGCAACTCTCACCGTCTTTGACAAGGACCGCACCACTTTTGGGGTCAGCGTTGAAGCTCCATCGGCTAAGACCTACCTAGTTGGTCGTCTCCTCAACTTCAAACACCATAAGGATCTAAAAGTATTCCCGGGAACCATCTCTGGGGCCTGGGATCTTGGGCTCTGTTTGCATATTCGTATGTATGGCGACCATTTTGTGTTCTCTTTTGACAAGGAGGCAGAGGCCAAAGAAAAATTGAATAGTGGCCCGTGGTTTTTTGGCAAGTAGAACTTGGTTCTGGCTGAGTACGGCTGTGTGGTAGAGGTGGAGGATGTGTCCTCCGGCAATTTTCGGTGTGGGTCGATCAAGATTTTAGGATTATCACCAAAGTTGCAAATTGTTGATGCAGTGGAGCACATAGGGGAAACCCTATTGAAGTTCTCCTAGATAATTCCGGAATACGCAGTGGGAAGAAGATTCGTCTTCGGATTTGGCATGATGTTTAGATGATGATGAAGTAAGCTTAGCCGCCTTTGGTTTTTGACTTTCAGAATGGGAATGTGACAAAGGAAATGTGTTTACTACCGTGTGGTGGGTTTTTATAGGGTTTGTGGCATCCTCGAGCATGAGATGTGTCCTATTCATCCTGATATATAGGCAACAGTGAAGTTTGGGGCGGCCCTCAAGAGTCAGGCTGTTAGAGTTCCTGTTCCTCCGATGGCGAGCCCTGCGTCTTCTGGAACAATTGAAGTGAAGATGGATGCAGCTTCGGCTCCTGGTTTCTCGACTCAAGAGCTAGCGACTCAACTTCGTCGCTTCACTTTCTCGGCCCATGCTCCGGTGATTGAGTGTTCATACTGTGGTTTCAGGAATAAAGAGGAAGGGGATGGATGTTTTTGCTGAACACCAATCGAGGTTGAAGACTTTCCAACATCGATTGTGGCTAGTAGATGCCACTACTACCCCTCCAGGTGTGTTGAGTCGCCGGTGATGTTTGAACATTGCCAGCGACTCAAGTCGCCGGCAATGACGAAGGACATTACCGGCGACTTGAAAAATAAGTCGCCGGTAATGTTTTCACCGGCGGCCAATTTCCGGCGACAGCATTACCGGCGACTTGTCGCCGGTAATGTCATTTCCGGCGAGAAAAAAAACAAGGCCGGCGACTTAAAGTCGTCGGCAATGGTGTCAAATGTGGTAGTGTTGATCTGTTCGTCTAATAGTTGTGATCATATTGTCTTTAATAATAAAACGCAATTTGTCGCTTCATCATCAATAACGTGACACCAAGTTTCTCATGCGCATTATTACCATATAAAAAAAATACCAAAATCTTAAACCGTAAATTCTAGACCCTAAACCTTACACATAATCCTTAAACCCTAAAAAACAAAAACAATAAAAATAAGTTAAAAGACTTATTATTTGACTCCTAGGTTTACACTGGTCAATTTTATTTCGCTCATACACTCGAGTCTCTCAAACTCTCTCTCTCAACTCTCTCAAACTCAAATCTCTCACCATCGACTCGAGCCCCCCTCAAGGCCACTCACCACGGCCTCCGGCCTCCGGCCAGTTCAACGACACTGTGACCAACCATGGCCTTAACGACGGCAATTTCGATGATGCAGGAGAATCACTGAGAATCAGAGGAACGTAGCAGATTGAATCTGTATCACAAGGACCCGCGGGTGATGCAAGCCCTAGGGTTTGCTCAATTTGAAGCTCGGCCACGGAGGACGAAGATATTCCCATGGATGGGACTAAATATTGCTTCCCTAAAAGCTCCTGGATTTGGAGACCGCAAGAGCCAGTATCTCGATGACATTGCTATACTGACCGGATGTTATTTCCCTTCTTTTAGCTCTCTTAGCTTGTTGTGTCTTGCTCTCCCCTTCTGTCCAATACCAGATTCCAGGTGAAGAAGAAGCAATTTTTTCCAAAACTTTATCACAATCTCTTCGTTGGGTGTTGTTGAGCGGTCACCCCTGATATCCTTTGTCATCATATCATTCATATGGCAAGGTAAGTTGAGCGGTCCAGCCAAGCAATGGTGTTGATATTACAATAGAATCTTATAGCTGTGGATTTAACTTTCATAATATTGATCCAGGTTCGACGACGCTCTTGTTCAAAGACTTGAACATTGGTTTCCTTGAGATTAAGGATTATCTTGGTAACCTCTTGACTGATTTACCATTTTCACGTTGATAATGTTTTCCATCTAATATGACATTTGCTATGTCTGAGATTAAACATTTCATTGAGATATGATGATAGCAGTTAGCGTATGGCTTCTGCCTCCCTCCATGACTTGAACTCGGATATTGGTATCCATATAGTGTAGTGATGGAAACTTTACATTATGCTTACATCAATTATTTACCTTCCTGATCAATTATGTTTGATTGATACTTGACAAAATTGTTTCTACCGGATTACGTGGGGCGCAATCTAGCAGAAGCAAGTACGAGCTTCTTTTTCTCCTCTTCGTCCGAACGCTCGGGCTGTTCGGATGGTCGGGCCCTTCTTCTCTCTTCGGGTGTTCGGGCAAGCGTGTTCGGATATGGCTGTTAGAAGAATACAACGACAAACAGACAGTCAGGGGTCGAGACAGGGGTGACCTGCCTTCAACGCTCCGATGCCTAAGTTAGAAGATGTATTGGATATAACAGTCAAGCGCGTGAAAGTAGGTTGGAGTGTTTAATGCTCGGATCAGAATGTCGTTACCTGTAATAAATACCTTACATATATAGGTGGTTGAGCTTGGTGTTTGCTGGTGGTCTTCAATGTGGGACTGGTCTGGTTCTTTTGATGTGTGATCCGCACATTCGGGTATACGCCCTACGGGCGCGTGCGCGCTCGGATGTGGTCGGTCTTGTGAACAGAGTTGTAGCCTTCCTGGTGGTCTTTCGGGCGGTTGGGTAGGTGTTGATTACCTGCTTAAGTGGATAAGTATATTTAATCGGACAACTAATGATGCTATACTAACAAGTCCCCCAAGTCAAAGAGAACTTTCTTGACTGGGGAGTTGAAAAAGGGTTCGTTGCGATTAACAAGAATACTTATTCGATTGAGCAGTGGTGTACGATTCTGTAACCCCCAAGTCCCCCAACTCTCCGGTCAAGGAAGGGCTCGCATGACGGAGTGGGTATCTGCGCGTTTTGATTGTGCACCTGTTCCTGTATTCTGGGCCCGGCCTCAAAACGGGTCTTGCTAGTTTGGAGCCGCGCACCCGTGGAGTGTTACCTGGTGAACATACATAGGTGCAGCATAGATACATAGGTATGCAAATAAGTTAATGTATGGTATGATGCGTGAATGTATTTGAATGTTTGTCGTACGCCAACGTTGGATTGTCGCTGCGTACGTCGCACGTCAACGATGATGCTGTTGCGTACGCTGTATCGTCAACGGTGGGATCAAGACCGCGACGTACAATTCCTGTGGCGCGCACGGAGGGACGGCCAGCATGCCCGTGCCGCCCATCGGTCTTAGCGCGCGCAGAGGCCTCTGCCGCCTAAACCGGGTTGCTTTCGCGCCCGGGGAGGGACGGACCCATGCCCGGAACGCTCATCGGTCTTAGTGCGCACAAGGAGGGGACGGACCCACGAGCCCTTGTTGCCTAAGTCGGCGAGTCGTATGTTAACGTTACGCACACGGAGGGGAAGAACCCCACGCCCGTGCCGCCCATCGGCTTAGCGTGCGCAGAGAGGAGTTGGCCCTATGCGTCTGCCACCACGGCCGGCTTGCTTTCGCGCCCGGGGAGGGGACAGACCCCAAGCCTGGAACGCTCATCGGTCTCAGAGCGCGCAAGGAGAGGACGGACCCCACACCCTTGCCGGCCGAGTCGGCAAATCGATCGTTAACGTTGCGCGTACGGAGAGGACTGACCCCACACCCGAACCGCCCATCGGTCTTAGCGCGCGCAAAGAGGGGACGGACCCCATGCCTGTGCCGCCTAATCCGGCTTGCTGGTTCTTACCGGCACGCGCACGGAGGGGGGATGCCCCACGCCCGTGGCGGTGATCTTTGCGTTCGACGTTTTGTGGGCGTTCATTGTTTGTTGGTCGTGCGGGTGGTGTATGCGCCAGTACGAATGGCGGGAGAAATGGCGTGTCTTGCCTTGGGTGTGGTGGTGCTCTGTTTGGTGAGGTGGTTGAGGTGACATTCCTTTTGACTTCTTCTTGGGAATCGGTGTAATAAATGCTAGACGTCGTAATTAATGCTGGCGTGCCCTAGGTATTTAAATACTGATGACGTAGTAACTGCTCGAAGCTCAGGCGTCAGGCGCGTGGGAGCGTGGGATGATACATGCATGACACGTGTTGAGACGTGGGAGACCGTGTTAGGTTTTGAAATCAAGGCGGGAAGCTGAAGAGTTGGCGCGGTTACTAAGGAGGGCAAGTAAACCGCCCTGGGGCCACGTGTCACAATTTGACGGTGGATACGCGAAAATGGACGGCTGGCGTTCGTTCGCGTAACCCGTCTGATCAATATAAATAGGGCCTTGAGTGTCGTCTTCCTTATCACTTTCATAATTTACCAAAACACTGCCAAATTTACTCTGTAAGTAGTGCTCACTGATCTCCTGTGTTGGTGTTTTTCTTGCCGGAATCTCCTCGCAACGTGCAACCTCTACCTTCGATCTTCAAATTTTGGTGAGGCTTGAATCTGTTGTTTGTTTTGGTTTTTGTCGTCTTTCTATTTTATGTTTGTTGGTTTTTGGGGTTTTTTTTGTTGGTTTTGGATTTTTCTGGGTTTTCATCTCAAGAATGAGGCGTGTTCTTAAGGTGTGTCTGGTTTTGATTTTGGTTTGGGGTAGGTTTTAGGTTTTTTTAGTGTTTCTGGTAGGTTTTTTTTTTCTAAGTGTGGGTTCGTGTGCGTGCGTTTAGGAATGGAGCCAATAGAGATATCGAGCGGGCAATCGCGTGAGCGGATGTACGTACCGGGGGTAGGTTGGTTAAGTTGTGGGTCGAGCGGGTCGAGTACGTCGTCGTATGAGTCCGTGCTGAGTGTGGCGCCTCTGCGATACATCCCTAACACTTCTCCTGTGGTGCAGCCAATGGATGCCAAACAAGCGCTCGCATCCGCAGGGTTGGGGAGCTCGTCGGGGGCGTCAGACGCGTCTTCGTCCGGTTCTGGACCGTGGGGTGAGGAAGGCGTGCACCAGCAGGAGCCATTTCCCCAGTTTGCGGAAGGCGGTCGCGTCCACTGGGTGCTGCTAGACGGGACGCCGGTCCAGGAGCCAGAGCGTGCGCCGTCCGTCAAGGAGATGGCAAGATGGACGCGCGACTGTCATATTCCGAGCTCCGTGCGCCTGAGGATCCCAGGAAAGGGCGATACGTTCACCCGCCCTCCGCTCGGCCACGTCTGCCTGAGCAAGTTTCACCTCAAGGCCGGGATTAAGCTGTCGTTGCATCCGTTCTTCCAGTACATGCTGGCGCTGCTAAGGATCTCTCTCGGCCAATGCGGGCCCACGCTCACCCGGACGCTTGTCGCCATGTTTAATATCTTCCGGGTGAGCGGAATGGATCAACCGACGCGGGCGGAGTTCCTCCACTTCTTTCGCCTGCGATACTCTACGCGCCAGAGGGACTCGGGGACCTTCACGGTGGAGCCTCGCGTGAAGTGGTGGCCGGTGGACCCACCCAGCTCATCAACCTCCTGGCGTACGATCAACTGTTTGGTGGGCGGGGATTGGGAGTTCGGCGCCTTCCCACCCGAGTATGCTGCTAACGCCGACAAGATCGATCGAGTCCCCCAATTCTTCCATACACTCGACACGAACGAGTATCCGCTCACGCCTGTCGAAGAGGCCAGGATAGCTCGCCTTAAGTTCGTGTTCGATCCCGCGCCCGAGTCAAGATACTTCTGGGCCGCGTGTCATTGGGATCTCATCGAACGCACGCATCTCGCCAGACCGCCTGGTCAGTGGGTTGTAGTTTTCTGCTAGGAGTAGGGGTAGAGTATTTTTACCAAGTGTTGTATCTGTTCACTAACCTTCCATTTGTGTATTCTGCAGCCAAGATGACGAAATCCAAGGCGACGGACAAGGATGAAGCACTCAAGCGCCGGATGGCCGCGATGCTGTTGACCGCCGAGAAGGTCCGCAAGGTGGCGGATGACGGGCGTGGTGGGCTCGTTCTGGGGGACAGCACCCAGGCGAAGATCCCCATCCCTGACGTTGCTGACTGCGCCCAGCCCATCCGAGCGGATGCTCCCCGCTCGCCCCAAGGAAATGCTGGTGGATCAAAGGCTCAGGATCGGGCGGACAATCGCGATCGCCAGCATCGTGAGAAGGAGCAGCGCCAGGCGGATCGTGATCAGCGCCGGTCCGATCGGGTGGAGCAGAGGGACAGGCGTGATATTGTCCGCACGCCTCAGTCTTTAGGTCCGCCTTCAAGTCCTCCACAAGCGCCTCAGCTGGGGGGGAGGTGAGGAGCGTGCGCAGAAGCGGCCAGGGACGGATGCTCCCGGTGGTCCGCTCGCCTTCTGCGAGCCTTTGATGGACGCCATTCAGGTCGCAGTGAGATCTGTGAATGGGCTGCTGCCTCCGGGACCACTTGTCCTGGATGATATGGACCGGGCGTATAACACCTGCGCGATGATGCAGCACAAGCTCTTCAGAGCGCGCCAGCAGCAAGCGAACGACCGGCAGGCGGAAGTGCTGAGGGCGGAGCTGCGCGGGCTGACCGAGTCAAACAGAAGGCTCCAGCATGGGCTGTCTAAGTCCAATGAGGTGGGGAATCGCCAGCTCCGTCAGCTCCACGAGGCAGCGGAGCGGGAGGCGCTTCTGAAGGCCGAACGGGACAGCGCTCTTGCCGCGGTTGAGGAGGCGAAGGCTGAAGTGGCGAACCGGCTGGCGGAGATGGAGTCCCGCCTGATGGAAGCCGAGCGCCACGCGTGGACCGAGGAGTACTTCCATCGGGCCCAGGCGGTTGTTGCCTTCAAGAATTCTTCAGAGTTTTTGGAGTTGGTGGCCGCTGAAGCCGACAGCCAGGTGGCCGAGTTCTAGGAGGCGGTGTCGCCCTTCCTGGACTTGGAACGCTACCGCGCCCATCTGGAGGCTCAGGCGGGTGGGACGTCCGTCGAGCCGGAGCAGGGACAGCCGGAGGCGGGGGCTCAGGAGGCGGCTGGCGGGGGAGATGGGGCGGTAGAGTAGATTTTCCTTTCCTTGTAATAGTGTAGGGTTTCTTTTGTAACCGTAGTGTAGGACTTTTGTAACAGGCCTTGTGCCTTGATGAATATAATGAAGTTTCTTTCCTTCCGCTTGTGTGCCTTGTCTGATAATAATAATATTTTTTTTTGTTTTTTTTTGGCATCTTTTGACTGACTCGCGCGAACATGCGCCTTCCCTTTGCATATTGGGATGGAATTTTAACCAAGTGTTACATTGATGTAAATAACCTCGACCCCCAGTCCCCCGAGTATCGGGCGGGCGGGTTAAGGACAAATGAACGCGATAATAAAATGAACTAAAAATGGAGTAAGTATATAAACGTCACAACAGAATTTAATGGAAGTATTTTCTCAAATGTTGGATGTTCCACGGGTGCCGTAGTCGTTGACCCTGCATGTCTCTCAGGAAAAATGTGCTGGCACTTATCACCTCATCGACGACGTACGGGCCTTCCCACAACGGGCGGAGTGCATTGACCTTCTGCTGGACTGCCTTCATCACCCAGTCCCCCAATTGGATTGGTCGAGCCCGAATGCGCTGGTTGAATAACCGGGCGATCCTCTGTTTGTTCGCGGCGTTGTGGAGATGCGCTGTGTCCCTCCGTTCATCTTACAGATCGTTGTTGAGGCGTAACCCCTCACTATTCGTGCGTGGATCGTACCCCTCGATCTGTGGGCTCTGATGAGTGATCTCTAGGGGTAGCACAGCTTCCGTTTCGAACGTCAGGCTGAACGGGGTTTCGCCCGTGGCTGCATTGGCGGTCGTTCGGATGGACCACAGAATCTCCGGGATAACCTCGGGCCAGCGCCCGTATCCCGCATCCCCGGGTTCGATGTCTTCAATTTTCTTCTTGATACCAGCCTTGATGATCTTGTTGGCTGCCTCTACCTGCCCGTTCGTCTGAGGGTGCGCTGGTGATGCGAACACGAGGTCCGTCCCCTGCCTTTTGCAGAAGGCTATCAGTCGAGGGTTGTTGAACTATGGCCCATTGTCCGTGATGATGCTGATCGGCGTCCCGTAGCGACAGAAGAGGAAACGCCAGAGGAAGCACTCCACCTTCTCCGTCGTGATCTTCGCCATTGGTTGGGCTTCGATGAATTTGGTGTGGTAGTCAATGATGACGATCAGATATCTGTATTGTCCCTTCGACTTTGGGAGCTCTCCAATCAGGTCCAGTCCCCACTGTGCAAACGGAACGGGCGACAGGAGGATGGAAAGTGGGACGGCGGGCGTGTGGTGGTGATGCGTGTGCAGCTGACACTGGTGGCATTTGTTTGTTAACGCCGTAGCGTCCGCGTGGATGGTGGGCCACCAGAATCCACACCGAAGGGCTTTGTGTGCGATAGATCTGGCGCCCGCATGATGGTTGCACGTACCCGAATGGATTTCCTTGATGATCAAGTTGCCCTTCGTTGGAGTGACGCACTTGAGGCTCGCCCAAGTCCTCCCTTGTCGATACAATGCTCCATCCCGTACGCTGAAGTTGGATGCCCGTGCGTCAATGGTTCTGGCCTTTCGCTTATCTTTTGGTAGTTCTCCCCTTGTTTTATAAGCGATGAGCACGTCCATGTAGCTGTGCTCATGCGGTTCGATTGCCAGAACCTGTACTGCTCCCGAGATTCTCGGTCGTCGCAATACCTCGATGATCCGCTGCCCTAGTCCCGTGTGCACGGGTGCCGTGGCCAATCGGGTGAGCCTGTCCGCCTTTGCGTTGAACCCTCTATGTATATGGTTGATGTTGACGTACTTGAATCCACTGATTAGCGCCTTTACGTACTTCAGATAGGCGATCATGGATTCCCCCTTCGCTTGGAATTCTCCTCCGACCTAGTTCACCACAACCTGGGAGTCACTGAACACATTGAGGTCGGGCGCCTCCGAGTTCTTGGCCAGCTGTAGCCCCGCAATGAGCGCCTCGTACTCGGCCTTGTTGTTGGTTGTCTTGAATTCGAACTTGAGAGCGTACTCCGCGTTTACCCCTCCCGGCCCGGTCAGGATAATCCCGGCGCCGCTTACCTTCTTCGTGCACGAACCGTCGATGTAGAGGTTCCACTCCGACAATGGTCCTCTCTTGACCTCTGGTTTGTCGGACGCCTCCCTCGTCGGGCCGTCGGATATGCCAACCGGCGCCGCCTCTACTTCCGTGTATTCGGCAATAAAGTCCGCCACTGCCTGTCCCTTGATTGCCGTTCGAGGCTTATACTGGAGGTCAAACTCACTTAGCTCAACTACCCACTTCGCCAGGCGACCGCTGTGATCGGGCGATTGGAGTATCTGGCGCAGGGGCACATTGGTGAGGATGTGGATGTTGTGTGCTTGGAAGTATGGCATCAACCGTCGGGCGGCGGTGACGAGCGCGAGCGCCATCTTCTCGATTGTCGGATATCGGGTTTCAGCGCCCGTCATGCCCTTTCCTGAGAAGAAAACGGGCAACTCCGTGCAGTACTCCCTGCGGACGAGGGCAGAACTGACGGCTGTGAGCGAGGCGGCCAGGTAGATGTACAATATCTCCCCTCGGATGGGTCTGGAGAGAAGTGGGATGGATGCCAAGTACTCCTTGATCTGAAGGAAAGACGCCTCGCACTCTGGCGTCCACGCGACCTCTCGCTTGTTCGTTGTTCGGAGAGCCTTGAAGAATGGGGCACATCTGTCCGAATATCGGGAGATGAACCGGTTCAGTGATGCGAGCTTGCCTGTGAGGCTCTGCAGGTCTGCCTTGTTGACTGGTGGCTTCATGTCGATGATCGCTTTTACCTTGGCGGGCGCGGCTTCGATTCCCCACTGGCTGACGATATACCCAAGGAATTGACGTGCACTTGGCCGGATTTAACCTCATGCCGTTCCCGATAAGGACGTCGAGCACAGTCCCCAAGTTCTAGACGTGGTCGACCGCCTGGACGCTCTTCACCAAGATGCCGTCCACGTACACGTCCACAATGTTGCCGATCAGGCCATGGAATATCGCGTTCATGAGCCTCTGGTATGTGGATCCGGCGTTCTTCAACCCGAATGGCATGACAATGTAGCAATATAGTCCCTTGTCCGTGACAAACGTCGTTGCCTCCTGATCTTCGGGATCCATAAAGATCTGGTTGTAGCCTGAATATGCATCCATCATTGAGAGGAGCTCATGCCCAGCTGTCGCGTCCACCAACTGATCGATCCTTGGTAGAGGGAAGCTGTCATTGGGGCACGCCTTGTTAAGATCACTATAATCGATGCACATCCTCCACTTCTTGTTGCTCTTCTGCACCATCACAGCGTTGGAGATCCACTTCGGATAGTCCACCTTGCGGATGAACCCGATGCCCAGCAGTCGGTCCATCTCCTCGTGCATCGCCGCATAGTGCTCCGCTTTGTATGCCCGCCTCTTCTGCTTTACCGCCCGGGCGCCGGCGCCGACGCTTAGCTTGTGGGATATGATGTTTGTGTCGATCCCGAGCATATCCTTGTATGACCATGCGAACACTTCCTGCTTCTCCTTCAGCAGTGCGATCAGCCGTTCGGCTATCGCGGGAGCCAGTGATGCTCTAATTCGGACCGTCCTCTCCAGGTGTTCGTTGGATAGCTGAATCGTCCTCAGCTCTTCGCGCTCGGGGACGGGCGATACCGCCATCAGCCCGTCACGCGGATCGTCCGGTACCTCCGTTCCTGGTGTAGGTTCTAGGGCGAGGACTTCCTGCCTATCCCGGGGTTTTGCGGTCTCCTCGTAGCTGTATCCTCGAACGTACCCGACCCCATGCTCGGTTGGGAATCGTCCCAAGAGCAAGTGTCCCGCAATGATCATATTCAGTTTATTGATCCCTGGCCTCCTAAGTATGGCGTTGTATGGGGAGGGGGTGTCCATGACGATGAAGTCCGTTCGGACCTCACTGTGCGGGGAGTCGGATGCGCCGATTCTGACTCGGATACTGTCGCTCCCAATCGGGTACGAAGTTTCGCCCGTGAAGCTGGCCACGCACTCATGGTCCTGCGTCATCTTGTGCGCAGGTCTGCCGAGCGCTGTGTATGCGTCCAAGTAGATCACGTTAACAGACGCCCCACTGTCCACCAACACCCTCTTCACGAGGAAACGGTCGATGATCGCATCGATCACGAACGGTAGGGTGCTGTCCTTCGGGCTACCTTCGTCATCCTCCGCCGTGAAGCTAATGGCGGGCGCCTCCCGTCTTCCTGCCTTCTGCGTTCGTCCCGCCCTGATCGTCAGCACCTCCCGGCTCGAGCGATCGGGCGACGAGGTGCCCTCCTTGCGTTTCCCCCCAGATATTGTGCTGATGGTCCCCCGGGTCTCGATGTTTGCTTCGTGCTGTCGCTCGCCCGCCCTAGGAGGGGTGACCCGTCCGTCCCTCTGCATATCTGCGAGGGCCTTCGTTAGCATGATGCAGTCGTTGGTCTGGTGAGAGGTGGCGTTGTGGTGCTCGGACCAGACGTTCGGGATCCGCCCGTACAGAATTCTTTCCTTCGACAGGTTGTTGGGTGGTGGGATTCGGCGTCGATGTGTGTGGAGCAGTTCCTCGTTCGACTGTTGGTTGATTGCGTAGACCTCCTGAACCGCCGGTCGGTATCGTGGCGCTGGCGGTAGACGGGCCTCCTGCTGTGCTGGTCCCCTCGTCTGGTTGTAGCGGTTGTTGTGGTAGCGGGAGGATGGCCTCTGGTAATTCTGTCTTTGTACGTCCCGATTCCTCTTGTAGCCCCCGGTTGGCTCTTCGTCGTCTGCTGATTATCGTGGCTGGGCGCTCGCCTTCTCTGGTCTGTTGGTGCTAGACTCGGAGGTGGTCCCGTACACCCGCGTTTCCACCAACGCCTTCTGTACAATCAGGTCCATAATCTCGTCGTAGTCGAGATACTCCTTCGTCACCAGTTTCTCTACGAACGGCGTGGCGAGCATGTTGTCCATTAGGGCCACCTTGGCCACTCACTTGTCAAGGTCCCTGCACATGCTCGCAAGCGTCCTCCATCTGTTAATGTAACTGGACAAGCTCTCGTCCCTCCCCTGGCGGACTTTGAGGAGGATGCCCGTGGTGTTGTATTTGCCCTGGAGTCTGTACCGCTTCTGGAAGCTCTCCGCCAGCTCGAGGAACGAATGGATGGAGCCTGGCGGAATCTCATAAAACCAGCTCATGGCCTCCTCAGTTAGCGTTTCCTGGAATAGAAAACACAGGGTTGGATCCGAGTATCGGGTCCCGTCCGTGGTGGAGCGAAACTCGTCAATGTGTGTGCGGGGGTCCCCGCTCCAATCGAATCGGGTGATCTTCGTCGTCTTCGCGTGGAGGTCTCTTCCCCTTTCCAGTATGTGCGCTGAGAACGGGCTAACCCGGGGGGTGAACGTCCCGCCCTGCCCGGCGAGCTTGTCTTTCCGTAGGCGCGAAACTTCTTCCGCCAATTCTTCCATCCTCCGGAGGATCCGGGCGTTATCCATCGGAGGTAGCGACTCCCCTCCTGGTGTGGGCGAGCGGGCTCTCCGGGCATTAGCCCCACCGAACGGATGCAGCTCCTTGTCGGTGGTGTCCCGGGTCCGTTCGCGTTGCCCCTGCAGCGGGCCGACGAGTGCGTCCAACCGTTCCTCCAGCCTCTGCCGAATCTGGCGCTCCTGCTCCCTATCGAACGCTGCCTCTCGCAGCTCTCGGAGCAAGCCGTCGACGGGCTCCTCGCTGCCGCTCGTCCCTGGTTCTACTACTTGTCGCTCCAGTGCGTTCGCGGGTGTTTCCTCGAATGGTGTACTGCTGACATTAGTCTCTTGGATAGGCATGTGGGCTTCTGGTTAGTGGTGTTTATACGAGGTTTGCAATTTGTAGGTTTTCCATAGACGGCGCCAACTGTTTCTACCGGATTATGCGGGGCGCAATCGAGCAGAAGCAAGTACGAGCTTCTTTTTGTCCTCTTCGTCCCAACGCTCGGGCTGTTCGGATGGTCGGGCGCTTCTTCTCTGTTCGGGCCTTCGGGTGTTCGGGCAAGCGTGTTCGGATATGGCTGTTAGAAGAATACAACGACAAATAGACAGTCAGGGGTCGATAAGTATATTTAATCGGACAACTAATGATGCTATACTAACAAAAATATTCCAGCTTCTTGCATATTTTTTTCTTCGGTTTGAGTTATCTTTCCTGTACTTGAAGCCTGTATACACCATTCCTTTTTTGTTTTGTTTTATTTTCTATTATTTTGGTTTCACTCCACTACTTGTAGCACTTGGAGCCATCTTCTTCGCTACACATACTGTTTGCACACTGCAGGTATGAATTACTCCAAGGCCATGATCCTGCTTACATAAGCAAATAGTGACCGGCTACATGAAAGGAATATATCATTATTGACTTTGTATGTCATGTTGGCAGGTGCTTAATCAAGATGAGACACCCTTACTGTACTGTCTGGTGTTCAGAGAAGGTGTTGTAAAGGATGCCACAGCTGTGGTCCTCGTTAGGACTCATGGTTTATTGAAGAAGAAAGCATAAAAATAAAGGAAAGCAAGTAAAAGAAAACGTTGAGACTGTGATGATCTACATTGTTACAGCATTAATATTGAAAACAGTACATTCCTTCTATTTATAGGCTAGGGATTATATGTAAAAGACCTCACTCATCTATACACGGTTAATAGTACTTTTCAATGCAATCCAGCGGTTTGATGTCTCCCGCATCACCTCAACTGTTGCCACAGTTCTTTGTACATTTCTTCTATCTGTTTCTAACAATCACGGTGCTTGGTATGCCTCTCTCTCTCTCTCTCTCTCTCTCTCTCTCTCTCTCATGACGCTTTACAATTAGTCTGCAGGGGAAAAATGAGGGAATTAATTAACTGAAGCTGCTACTCCATATCAGTAGTAGTATGATGCTTTTTCCTCTCTCAGTTTAAATATTAAATAGTATTAGAGAACTCATGGTCCTATGGAGGTTTCATTGAAGACCAATCTGGAAAAGGATAGACCGGATTTTCAACATTTTAGTGTCTGCATCATAGGAAGTTATGTTCTATAAAGATGAGTTTGCGATGTTCTTTATGGTGAAACTTTTTGACTTGCACTTATAGGTTGGATTGCTTAGCGCGAACATCATAAAGAAATTGTACCCTGGCAGGTAGCTTCTAATCTTTATCATTTCCTTTTCTCTTTTCTTTTCAGGCAGCATATACTAATAAGATCTTTCGAATATATACTATTGAAGATTACTCAACGTGATCTTTTGATGAACTCTATCAATATCTCCAGGCACTTTACTGATAATGAAGTTGCACTGATGATTCTAATGGCTTATCTTTCATATATGGTGGCAGAAGTAAGATTATACTGAGCCTATTGGACTGGAAGCTCCATCATAGTTGCAGTTATTCATTATAACACAGTTTTTCCTCTTTAACATTGTTGAGAAATTTTGGTTCTCTTTCAGCTATTCAATCTAAGCAGCATTTTTACTGTTTTCTTTTGCGGAATTGTCATGTCACACTACACCTGGCATAATGTGACTGCAAAATCAAGAGTAACAACCAAGTACGTGACAGATTCATTTTTCTTTTATCATGAGATGTGTGCACACAGATGGAAAGAGAAGTTTTCTCTGTCTCTCACATTTTGTTTACCATCTCCGCAGGCATGGTTTTGCATCACTGTCATTTGTTTCAGAAATCTTCATCTTTCTGTATGTTGGTATGGATGCATTGGACATCGAGAAGTGGAAACTTGTAAGCAAAAGGTAACACTTCATTATAGGCCATTGTGAAAGGATATGGCAGTTAGAGGGACTCGGACCTAGATGGTGGCCACAAGTTGGTAGAAAGTAGTAGATTTTATGAATGGCGGAAGAGCTTTATCTTTTTGTACAGTTAACTCGTGTGAACTTGAATGATTATTTAGACTTTATGAATGATAAAAATGTCTAATGTACTAGTAGAGCTGCAAATTTGCACATTTGATCAGCTCCATTCTTTTGTGATGGTCATGTTGCCATCGAAAAAATAGAACAATTTTGTTATTGCGGTTACTTGTATTTGCGACAGCAACGTACTACGTCGTTGCACTACCGGCAGAAACACTATAGTCGACGATATAAAGTCGTCGGCCTGTCCCCAAATATCGTCCGACGATGGCTATAGTATCGTCGGTAATAGACTGTCGGTGATACTATAATCGACGACAGGATATGGTTGTCGTCAGTTATAGTATAGAGCTATAGCCAACGAGATCAGGTCGTCGGCTATAGTTACATACTATAACCGACGACTTTGTCGTCGGCCATACCTCTTCCCTTGGTCAAATTGGTTGACCATGGAGGAAACTATAGCCGACGATATAAGTGTATATCGTCGGCTATAGTGTGTATTCACTACCGCCGCAAACACTATAGCCGACGAGATTATGTAAAACTATAGCCGACGAGCAAAAAATATCGTCGGTTATAGTGAAAAAAATAATTTTTTTTTATTTTTTAAAAACTCGTCGACTATAGTACTATAGCTGACGAAAATGGATAAAAAAATCGGTGGCTATACTATTACCGACGGGTTTTAGCAAACAGACTTTAGCCGACGACTATAGCTGACGAGTTTCTAAAAAATAAAAATAAAAAATTATTTTTTTCACTATAACCGACGATATTTTTTGCTCGTCGGCTATAGTTTTACATAATCTCGTCGGCTATAGTGTTTGCGGCGATAGTGATTATTTTAATTTTTTTTGCAGGTTCTGGGTTTCATCCCAGAACCTGCATTTCCAAAAGCCACCAATATTGTTCACATTTAAAATTCAAAAATATTGAAATTATACGCGTAAATAAAATAAAAAACTGAAATCGTTCAAATCTAAATACATATGCGTACTACGGGTTTCCTAAATTAATGTGGTCAAACGGATCGCCAAAACTTCATTGGTCCTGGTCTGGCGGCTACAGCTGCGGCTGTGATGCACTGAAAATGGGTGGGGGAGCTATCTGGATTCCAGATACATGCAACTGTGCATAACAGTGCTGCATCCATGTCCCCATCATCTGCTGCTGTTCGGCCAACCGATTCTGCTCTGCGACTCGCGCCTCCTGCTTTGCGGCTCTCACCCGCTCCAGCTCCTCCATCCGTAGCCGTTGAGATTCTATCTCCATCGCTTGCCTCTGAAGCTGCTCATGTAGCTCATTAGTCCTCGAAGATGATCCCGATCCGCGAGAGAATTCAGGAGTCTTCTTCAGCAGCCTTTGACCCCACTTTCTGAGTCCCCTGCAGTAGAAAGTGTTCTTCCCTGGAGGGATCGCGGCTGCCATAATCCTGGCCGCTATGATCGGATCAGATTGATCAATCTGATCAGTCGGGAGTTCCGCATCGGGGGTGTTGGGATAGCGCTCTCTCGCCACTTGAGTCAACACCTCCGGAATCACCTCCTGAAGTCTCGCCTAATTGACAAAGAAAAATAAAATGTTAATTAATGTAAACAATCTAAAAAAATAAGAAATATGTTTATTTTTTTATAAGGACACTTACAACATCTTCGGGGGACTGCAGATACGCGTGCTGCATCGTATTGACAAGCAGAGGGACTTCTGGGTAGTTGGCCGCCTCCTCGATCCAACCCGAGTATGATCTAGAACCGGCATGATGATTTTTTGTGTTTTTGGCCTGGTTCCTTGTGTTGACTTCAAAAATAGCCTGCTCGATTAATCCAACATCAAAAAAATATTAGCCAAATAATTTGGGGGAAGTACGATAAAACACAATTTTAATCGATAGAAGGTTGTGTACCTTCAATTTCGGGTTGTTGAAGTGAACCACAAGCCATCGCCACTCATACTCCCTATAACGACACTCGCTAGGGGTACCCGAACGATCGTCACCGTACTTTTTCCAAGGTTTTTTCAGCTCGCTCTTTCACTCCTTGTACCTATATTAATAAAATACAAATTTTAGTAACTTACAACATTTTATGAACATAATCAAAACAAATGAAAAATCGAAACAAATGAATCACGTAACCAGCTCCCTTGCACTTCATCTGCCCACGTGGGTCTAATGTCGTTGTCCACGCGGAACCACCTCTGCAATGCATATATATATATATATATATATATATATATCAATATTAAAAATTTATATAGAAAATATACATAATGAATATACAATTCTACTCACCGACAGCGCATTATTCAGCTCATATTTGACGGATTGCGGCACCGAATTCTAATTTGGCCACAACATAGGGACTCTATCCCGTATGATGCTGTCCGCCATCCCTGCGTACTGTCGAGTGACCTTTCCATCACCTCACCTCTATCCCCGGTCAGAATCATAACTTGGCCACCACCGGTATCCCGAATCGCGTCATCCAGTAACTTGCCGACGACGGGGCCTCTGGTCCTCTTTTGTTTTTCACCGGGCACAATCTCGCCTATCACATTTGTAGACGATTTTTTAAACATCAACACCTAATTGAATTTAAATATTACTAAGTAAAAGATATCACTAATTAATATTTACATGATTCGTCGGTGCGTTGTCCTAAAATCCTCACACTCCAGAGAGGTTGCGGGAAGGGTACATACGCGTATGCCTGGTCCGGGGTAATGAACCCTAGTTGTCCTGGAACAGGCATTCCCTTGGGATCAACGAGGGGTATCGTCGGGGTTTCCAAGGGTAAGAATAGGGTAGACAGCGGGCATAGTCGTATCCTGGCCGAAGACTGAGTCGATCCACCAGCCTCCTCGGAAGAATGAGGAGTCTGGTCGGTGGGTGGGGAAGGGTCCCGCCGATGAATGTCCCGCATTCGGACCGAGGATTGAGTCGCACTATCCGTTAAAGGCGTGCGACTGTCCTCATAAAGCCTCCTCGCGCTGGAGGGTCGACGAGGCTCGACCTGCTACTGTTGAGGTTGTCCCTGACCTAGAAGTGTACGGTGCCGAGAGGTGGGAGGAACGCTGTAAGTGTTGCCGATACTGGCGGATCCTGATGTGGACTGACTTCCGCTGCTCTCATCCCCACGTCCCGATCTCCCTCTCGACCCCCCCCCCCCCTCAACCCCCCTCGCGAAGCACCGCAGTTCAACCAATTCATCGTTTCTATAAAATTTACGTAACATACTTAATTTTATATAGTTTTTAAAATCAACAATAAAATTAAAGTTAATTCACATTAATCTATCAAATTATATTAATTCACATATTTCCATATTTAACTCACAATAATTCCATATATTACAAAAAATTCAAATGAATTCATATCTATTAATCTACCAATCAAATTCTAAATTAATTCACATAAATCTAGAATAAATGAAATTAATTCACATAAATATAGAATAAATCAAAATTAATTATTAATCTGCCAATTTAATTCATATTAACACCAAATATTAATTCGATATTAATTCATATATATATATGTTCATAATAATAATCTAAAAATTACAAAAATTCAATTTTTTTTAGTAAATTACAAAAATTCATAAAAATCGTTGCACTCACATAAAATTTTCATTATATTCCACAAATTTCATTATATATTCCTTCATATAAAATTCCATTAAATTACAAAAATTCAAAATAATTCCTAATCCAACAATCTCATATACGTATATATATTTTCATTATCCAATATATAATCCAATAATTAATATCCAATATATATATAATCCAATAATTCCAAAAATCCAAAAAATCAACAATAATTCCAAAAATCAACAAAATTCAACAATAATCCAATATATATTCACACAATTCATCCAAACATATACCACATTTTTAACCATTGCCGGCGATTTTTAAATCGCCGGCAATGTTTTTTATCATTACCGGCGATTTTTTCGGCAAATCGCCGGCAATGTTCCGCCGGTAATTAAAAAAAAAAGGACATTGCCGGCGACTTACATTTAAGTCGCCGGCAATGTCTTTTTTTTTTTTTAATTACCGATTTTTTCCCCAAAAATCTCCGGTAATGTCTTTTTTTTTAATCATTGCCGGCGATTTTTTCGGCAAATCGCCGGCAATGTTCCGCCGGTAATTAAAAAAAAAAGGACATTGCCGGCGACTTACATTTAAGTCGCCGGCAATGTCTTTTTTTTTTTTAATTACCGGTGGAACATTGCCGGCGACTTAAATGTTAAAAAAAAAAAAGACATTGCCGGCGATTTTTGGGGGAAAAATCGCCGGTAATGATAAAAAATATTGCCGGCGATTTAAAAATCGCCGGCAATGGTTAAAAATGTGGTAGTATAATTACGTACATCCACATTATCAACAAACTAAACATAAATGTAACCTAAATAAAAAAATCAAAATTGGGGATTTAGGGATTTAGGAATTCGAACCTGTTTTTGGGTTGTAGGATGAAAGGCGGAGGCTGAATCGGTGGCCAGGATGAACGACGGCGGCTAGGATGAACGATGGCCCGTGCTTGAAGGCGGCGTCGCTTGAAATCGATCGGAAGGTTTGGAAAAAAAATAGCAGTTTCGTTTCTGCCCAAAACGGCTGTTCTGGGGGATATAACCCGAGAAATTTAGCCGACGACATAAGTATAATCGTTGGCTATAGTATCACCGACGATATTTATTATAAATATCGCCGGTGATACTATAACCGACGACTTTACTTATGTCGTCGGTTATAGTTCTCGGGTTATATCCCCGGCCGGCTTTTTGGATAGTATAATCGACGATATTTATTATGAATATCGTTGGCTATACTTTTTTTTCCCTTTAATTTCACTTTGCTTTAATTTGTTTTTTCTCATGCATTTATACAAAAAGGCTATGAGTTTTTTTAGTTACTTATAAAAAAGGCTAATTAAACAAAGTGGCTACTTTACATATCACGAATGTCGACATATATTATTAATTAATTCATTGCATGTTCATATTCAAATTGCACGCCAATTCAAAGTCATCATTGTACACATCATTTTACATTGCACGTTCATACTCAAATTAACATACGTACACTAAGGCTCATAGTCAGAATCATCGCTTGAGTTTGACTCGATTTCCGAGTTTATTTCAGGTAAGATGTGTAAGCCCTCGTCACTTGAGTCTTCATTGTCTTCATTTTGATTAACATCAATAAGTTCCGATCGAGGAATTCGTCCTATGATAGCGCGAATGTTGTTGCTGTTCGGCTATCGGATTGGACTCCGAAACCTGATGTTGTTGTTTGGAGCCGCTTATGTGTCGGGTATAGCTCTGCTCTATCGAGTGGATTGCTTAACGGGAGGTCGCAGACCTCAGTCTGTTAGCCTCGAACGATGGCGCAGGTCATGATGGTATAAACTGTGCGCATAATAGCGCAAGCATAACTGCCACTTGCCTATCGGGTGTTGCTCTATCGGGTGGATGCGTAACGGGAGGTCCCAGACTTCAGTCTGTTAGCCCCGAATGATGGCGCAGGTCATGATGGTATCAACCGTGCCCATGATAGCGCAAGCATAACTGCCACTTGCCTATCGGGTATTGCTCTATCGGGTGGATGTGTAACGGGAGGTCTCAGACCTCAGTCTGTTAGCCTCGAATGATGGCGCAGGTTATGATGGTATCAACTGTGCCCATGATAGCGCAAGCATAACTGCCACTTGTCTATCGGGTGGACTCCGAAACGGTGTTGCTGCTTCCGAAGTGGGCCCCTCTTGTCTTTTCGTATTCTGACCTTTTCGTATTCGGAACGGTTATCCGTCGCTTGAGGTGATCGTGTGTCAGACGGTTTATTTAAGTTGTTTGCTGCATGCGTGACGCATGGTGGGCAGAATTCGAAGCGGTAGGGTAATTAATTTAGGCGGGAGCTCGTGGGGCGCGTGAGACACGTGTCGTAATCCTGCGGATGGAAGCGCTAAAAATAAACGGTAGGCGTTTGCCTAGGGTTAGAATTGTAGCCTATAAATAGTGGTGCTTTCACTTTCACCTTTTTACACTTTGCTTGCTTGAACTAAAACTCCATGTAAACGTGCTCTTGAATCTGTGTGCTTTGTCAATCTTGGAGTGTTGCTATCTCGTGAATTCTCGTCTCATCTCTTCAAAGGTAGTGTTTTTGTTTTTGTTGCTTTTCGAAAATTGTTTTGTGGTGTATGGCTTTTGTACTTGTTTTGGGTACTGTTTTTGCGGCAATTTCTGGGTTTACGTTGCTCTGTGTTGTAATGTGGAGAGAATTTCTGGGCTTTTTCTGGGTATTGGGAAGAACAGCTTCAAGTTCTTGAGTTTTTGTTGATTTTTTGATTATTTGATCGATTTTTGGGTATTGGGAAAGATTTGTACTTGTTTTTGCTGGGGGATTGGGGTTGCGACATTTTGCACGTTCACCGTTTTGGCTTATCATCACCTGTTTACTTTTCTCTTAGGATCATGGAATCGGTAGCTGTATCCAGTGATGAGTCACCTCCGTCAACCCCTACGTTCCGTGTAAGGTCCCGGGTTTCATCCCATAGTGTTTTGGACTCCTCGTCCGATAGCGTACTGAGCGTCTACCCACTGTCCGTTAACGCCAGTAGTGTTTTGCGTAGGTCGTCGGTTCCAAACATGGAGTAGCCTGGGTCAAGTCGAATGCTGACTCGTCCTCCTCCTCCGGGGGATCAGATGGATACGTCGTGCTCCCATGCGATGAGTAGGCGTCGGGGGCTGCCCTCCCGTTCTTCCTCAAGGCGGGCCCGTATTGTGGTGACTGGCGGACGGCCAGGTGGTGCAGGAGCCAGAGGGGTCCCCGTCAGTGCGGGAGATCGAGCGATGGTATCGGGACTACCATATCCCCCGTACGGTGAAGCTGAGGGAGCTCCGTCGGGATGAATCGTTCACACGCCCCCCGCGCGGCTACGTGTGCGTGAGTGAATTCCAGCTGAAGGCCAGACTGAAGCTTCCCCTTCATCCGTTCTTCCAGTATGCGCTTGTGCTTTTCAACATCACATTAGGCCAATGCGGGCCAACGTTAACTCGCATACTGTTTGCCTTCCACAATATCTGGAAGCTAAGTGGGCTGCAGTTCCCCACACGGGCGGAGATCAGGCACTTCTTCCGTTTGAAGTATTCTCCTTGTATGAAGGACAAGGGTACAATGACGGTCGAGCCCCGAATGAAGTGGTGGCTAACGGAGCCCCCTTCCTCCTCCACTGCTGGGCGCCAGTATCACTGCCTTGTTGGAGGCGAGTGAGAATTTGACAAGCCAGATGACGCTCTATCGTGCGGGCGCGATCAAATACACCGAATCCTCGAGTCTTTCCAACCGCTAGGTGTGATAAGTGTCGACTGGCGGCGTTTGCCCTATTTGAAGTTTGTATTCATGTTTGCTAATTCGTTTATGCTTTTTGCAGATCAGAGTTCATATCCCCTCACCCGTTTGGAGGAGAAATGGTTGGCGAGAATCAAGTTCGCTTTCGATCCCCATCCAGACCCTCGAAACTTCTGGGCAGCCAACCACTGAGAGCTTGTCGAACGCTGTGGTCTTTCACGCTCTCCTAGTATGTATCTGCTTGTTTATGGCGTTTGAGTAATCCGTTTGTGTAGGTTGTCGGGCTGACCTTTTGTGCACTTTGTAACTAAGATGAAGAAGTCCAGATCCTCCACCAAGCAGGATGTTGCCCACCAGCGTATGTTAGTGCTAATGGAGAGGGCCCGACAAGCCTGCATGGTTGTCGAAGACTCGATTGGCCAGCTGGTGCAAGGCGACACTCCTCAGGGTGTCATGCAGCTCCCCAACTGCAATGAGTATCTGGACCCGGTACCAGAGGGTGATGAGGAGGTCGAAGCCGTGGGCGCGGATGTCGGAGCCCCAGCCGTCATCCCAGAGGGATGGGCTGAAGAAGCTGCCCCCCAAGTTCAAAGGGGAGAGGCTGAACTTGCCCGAAAGAATCGCCTCCGGCAGGAGAAGGAGATGCGCAGCCGAGAGCGCGGCGAGCATCGCGTCGAACGTGTGGATAGGCGCGTCAGCCAAGGCAAGTCTCCTTCCACCCACACAGGCTCCTCGAGGAGCTCGTTCGAGATTTCCCCATCCGTCAGCCTGGAGAGGCGGATGGCAACCGGTCCCAGACCTCAGCTAGGAGGCCAGACAGCCAAGGCACCTCCAGCCGCCCACAGAAGCGCCTTCGTCCGTCCAACGAGGCCCCTCCTGCCGTGACTGTTGCAGTGGCCGGCAAGACAGTGCTCTCGTCAGAGTTCATTGCTCGTATCCAGAGCTCCATGGGTGCGGGCATTGAGTCTCTCCAGAAGTGACATCAGCTGGGCGCCGACCCGAGCGAATCCCTTAGTGCAGTGTTTGATACCTGTACACAGCTCCAGCATTAACTCTTCCTTATCAAGGGGCTCGAGGGGTCAATGCTGCAAACCACCCCGCTGTCGAAGGCGAAGGCCGAAAACTGGAAGCTACAGGCTGACGTGGGCAAGCTGCAGCAGGCTCTGACCAAGTCCACCGATATAGCCAATCGGAAGATCGCACGGGTAAACGAGCTTGTGCGTGAGGTCGATAAGTTAAAGAAAGGTAAACGAGCTACTGGCACACAAAAAAACGTACCTATGCAATCACTAGACTAACGTGCGTTTGGATTACAAGAGGTGTTTAAACGCAAGTAGATGAATACTTAGTGAAAATACTTCTTTAGGTGTTGTGTATTCCAGGGATTGCCAATCCTTCTCCCAAACATGTCTTTGATGTAAAACGTACCCGGACTTGCGACTGTGTCGATGACGTATGGGCCTTCCCATGACGGGAGTAATCCCTTGGACTTCGTTTGAATTGCTTTCATGACCCAGTCCCCCAGTTGGAGTGGGCGCTCCTTCACACGTTGGTTGAATAGTCGAGCAACTCGCTGCTTGTTCGCGGTGTTGTGAAGGTATGCTATGTCGCGTCTTTCTTCGAGGAGGTCATTGTCGAGTCTGAGTCCTTCGCCATTGGTGGTGGGGTCGTAGCTTTCGATTCTGGGGCTTCTGTACGTGAAATCGAGTGGTAGTACGGCCTCCGTTCCGAATGTGAGGCTAAACGGGGTTTCTCCTGTTGCTGCTGTTGCCGTAGTTCAGATTGACCATAGTATTTCAGGGAGTAAAGTGGGCCATCGTCTGTACCAAACGTCTCCCTTCTCGATGAGCTCGATCTTCTTCTTGATTCCTTCCTTGATGATTTTGTTTGTTGCTTCTACCTGTCCGTTTGTTTGTGGGTGTGCTGGTGATGCGAATATCAGATTGGTACCTTTGCCTTTTACAGAATGCTTTGAGCTCATCGTTGTGGAATTGTGGTCCGTTATCGGTGATGATGTTGAGCGGGGTGCCGTAGCGACAGTAGAGGAAACGCCATAGGAATCTCTTCACCTTTTCGGTTGTGATCTTGACCATTGGTTCTGCCTCAATGAACTTGGTGTGGTAGTCAATGATGACTATGATGTATCGGTATTGGCCCTTGGATTTTGGAAGCTCTCCGATGAGATCGAGTCCCCACTGTGCAAATAGAACAGGTGAGGTGAGGATTGATAAGGGAACCGCGAGCGCGTGATTTTTGTGGGCGTAGAGTTGGCATTGATGACATGTCGTAGTGATTGCGGTTGCGTCTGCGTGGATGGTGGGCCACCAGAATCCACAACGGAGTGCCTTTTGTGCTATGGATCTTGCTCCCGCATGGTGGCCACATACGCCCGAATGGAAATCCCTGAGTATCTTGTCGCCCTGCTCCGGTAGAACGCATTTGAGGTTGGCCCATGTCTTCCCTTGTCTGTACAGGCTGTTGTGTCGGATGTTGAAGTTGACTGCTCGGGCTATAATGTTTCGGGCCTGGGCCCGATCAGCTGGTAATTCGCCCCTTGTCTTGTATTTGATGATCGGATCCAGCCAGCTGGCTGTGTGTGGTTCGATCGTGAAGATCTCTTCTGTTGTTTTGGTGATGCTTGGCCTCTTCAACACTTCCACTACTCGTTGCCCCGGCTCCATATGTACGGGGGATGTTGCTAAGCGGGCAAGTGCGTCTGCCTTGGTGTTTCTTCCCCTTGGGATATGGTTGATGTTGAAGTATTTGAGCTTTCTTAATATTGTGCATACGAGGTCATGGTATGCCGTCATCGTATCACCGTTTGTCTTGAAGTCACCCCGGATTTGGTTAACGACTAGTTGTGAATCGCTGAAGATGTTGATGCTCGGGGCTTCTGAGTTTCGGGCCAGCAGTAGACCGGCGATAAGAGCTTCATATTCGGCCTTATTGTTCGTTGCTTTGAATTCGAATCTTAGCGCGTACTCGGCTCGTACGCCCCCGGGCCAGGCGAGGATGATCCCAGCTCCACTGGTGTTTTTGGTGCATGACCCGTCCACGTAAAGGTTCCATGGCGATTCGGGTGTTGGGGGTTCTTCCTTGGGAGGTTCCAGGCTAACGGGCGGCGTCTCGAGGATGGGCTGTGTTGCTATTGGCCCTTCGGCCTCCGTGTACTCGGATATGAAGTTTGCGATAGCCTGACCCTTTATTGTTGTTCGAGGCGCGTAGTGGATGTCGTATTCTCTTAGCTCGACGACCCACTTCGCCAATCGACCACTGTGGTCAGGCGATTGCAATATCCGTCGTAACAAGACATTAGTGAGGACATGGATGCTGTTGGCTTGGAAGTATGGCCTGAGTCATCTAGCAGCTGAGACGAGCGCCAGTGTCAATTTCTAGATTGTAGGGTAACAGGTGTCTAGGGGTGTCATGCCCTTTCCGATAAAGAAGATAGGTAATTCAGAAGTCGTTTCTCTTCGGACCAGGGCCAAACTGACGGCCGTTAAGGAAGCAAATAAGTACAGGTAGAGGGCTTCTCCCTTGACGGGTCTGGACATGAGGAGGATTGAGGCGAGGTACTGCTTGACTGATGCGAATGCTGCTTCACAGTCGGCTATCCAAATGACGCTTCGCTTGTTTGTCGTTCGGAGGGCTTTGAAGAACGGCGCACACTTGTCGGAATAACGGGAGATGAAGCTATTGAGGGATGCCAGTTTTCCCTTGAGGCTTTGGAGTTCGGCCTTGGTCGTGGGGGGTTGCATGTCTAGTATTGCCTTGACCTTTGTTGTTGATGCCTCGATGCCCTCCTTGCTGATTATGTATCCAAGAAACTTGATTGTTGTTACACCGAACGTGCAATTGGCCGGATTCAATCGCATGCCGTTCTTGATTAGGAGTTCGAGCATGGTTCGTAGGTGTTCAAGATGATCTGCTGCCTTGGTGCTCTTAACCAGTATGTCATCGATGTAGACCTCTACAATTTTGCCCATCAGCCCGTCAAATATGATGTTCATCAATCTTTGGTATGTGGAGCCCGCATTCTTCAAGCCAAACAGCATGATTACGTAACAGTAGAGCCCTTTGTCCGTTGTGAAGCACGTTGCCTCCTGGTATTCGGGGTTCATGAGGATCTGGTTGTATCCTGAGTATGCGTCCATCATGGACAGTAGCTCGTGCCCGGCAGTGGCGTCTACGAGCTGATCGATCCGGGGTAACGGGAAACTATCTTTCGGACAGGCCTTGTTCAAATTGTTGTAATCTATGCACATGCGCCAAGATCCGTTTTACTTCTTGACCATAACGGCGTTGGAGATCCATTTTGGATTGTCAACCTTTCGGATAAAACTGATTTTCTGTAGTCTGTCGACCTCCGCGTGCATAGCCGCATACTGTACTTGGTCATATGCGCGCTGTTTCTGCTTTACGGGTTTTACAAGTGAGCTGATGTTGAGTTTGTGGGAGATGATGCTTGGATTGATTCCGAGCATGTTCATGTAGGACCATGCGAATACCTATTGGCAGTCCGTCAGGACCTTGGTTAGCCGAGCCGCCATGTCGGGCTCCAATTGCACGCCGATGAGGATCGTGCATTCCAGATGTTCACTGGATAGTTGTATCGTGCGTTGCCCCTCCCGCTCTTCAGCGGGTCGGATAGCGTTCAATCCGCCACGCGAGTCATCAGGTTGCTGCTCCTCAGTGGAATACGCCGCCACTGCGAGTACTTCCAATCGCGTGTTGTCTTTGTCTAGTGGAACAGTTTTTTCCACGAAATCATACCCCCTGACTGTGCCGATTTCGTAGTCCGTCGGGAACTTTTCCATGAGTAGGGGGCCTGCGATGATCAGCCTCAGCTTCGAGATACCCAGTCGTCCGAGGATCATGTTGTAGGACGTGTGGAGGTCTATGATAATGAAGTCTGTTCTGATTTCGCTCTGGGGGGTTCCTGGTGCACCGATGCAGAATCGCATGTAGTCGTTACCGAGGGGGTAAGTGGTCTCACCTGAGAAGATGGCGATGCTCTCGTGGTCCTACGTCATCTTGCAATGCGGGCGCTTGAGGCCTTTGTATGCTTCTCGAAAGATGATGTTGACGGAAGCTCCGTTATCGATGAGGATGCGCTTGACTAAGTATCGATCCACAATTCCGTCAATGACGAACGAGAGCGTGCTGTTCTGGTTGCCTTCTTCTTCGTAGGTGAAGGTGATTGGGGGCCAATCCTTTTTGACTGCCTTGGGTGGATTTCCAGGATGTACTGCAAACAGGTCCCTAGGTCGGGGTCCTTCCTGTTCCCGTGGGCATTCAGCCTTCCGCTTTCTGCCCGTGATGTTGTTGATGATGCCCCTTGTTCGTATGTCCGTTGCCGGGCGTTCCACGTTCGTCGTTCAGAAGATCAATGTTCCCTTTGTGTGCAATCGTTCGATTTCCTTGGTTAAGATTTCGCAGTCATTAGTGTTGTGGGTATTCGAATTGTGATACATGCACCATGTTCCCCTGTTGTTCTGCATGGGGGCGATGCCGGGTGCCCTAGGCATGGGCAGGCGGATTTGTCGTTTGTTCTGCTTGAACACTTCCATGTTTGTGCCCTGCGTGATGGAGAAGACTGCGCGTCGCTGGTGTTGATCTCTGGGCGGTGGGTTTCGTAGTGGTGTGCGCTCGCGGCGCGCCTGCTGATACTGCTTGTGGTTCCTGTGCTCGCGATAGTGATCTTCGCGTTTGCGGGATGCGGTGGGCTGTGCTTTCGGTGGCGGATCCTTGGCTGTATGCGGGGATGACAGGCGATCTTGCGTGTAGCCCTGTGTCTTCGGGGTCTGCGTCGCGCCTGGGCCTTGCGCTTCGTATACGTGGGTTTCTACCAGTGCCTTTTGGACGATTAGGTCGATGATTTCATCGTACCCAAGGTAGTCCTTCTTGACCATCTTCTCTATAAATGGAGTTCCCATCAGGTTTTCTAGCAACGTCGTTTTTACTATGTTCTTGTCGAGGTTCCTGCACGTGTTCGCAAGGGCCCTCCACCGGTTGATGAAGCCGGATAGGTTTTTGTTGTCCCCCTGATGGACCTTTAGTAGCGTGCTGGCGATGTTGTACTTGCCTTGTAGCCGGTATCGCTTGAGGAAGCACTCCATGAGTTCATCGAAAGAGCAGATGGATCCCGTTGGCACCTCGTAGAACCAATTTCGTGCTTCTTCCGACAGTGTTTCCTGAAACAGGAAATAGAGGGTCGCGTCTGAGTATCGGGTACCTGCGGTGGCGGATTGATACTCATCAATGTCTGTTCATGGGTCTCCCTTCCCGTTGAACCTGCTGATCTTGACTATTTTGGAGTATGGATCTCTGCCCTGCGCCAGGTTGTCGTCCGATAAGGGGCTCACGCGGGGACTGTACATTCCTTTCGGCTCGGTATGCGTGCTCTTCTTGAGTGAAATGATTTCGGCCTCCATCTCCGCCATCCGCCGGAGCATGGTGCTCCCAGCCGTTGTGGTGGGTTCCTCGTCGTCATACCCCCGTATCCTTTCGGGCGACGATGGATGTCCTGGGAGCCGGTCGTTTCGCCATCCCCACGGTGGGTCTACCCTGATGGCTTGCCCGCTCGTTCTTGGTTCCTCCGTTGGTTCAGATTCTTCTCGTTGGGTCTCTTGGCTTCGAATGAACACGTCAAGCCGGTCCTCCAAGCGCTGTCGGGCTTGGCGTTCCTGGTCTCTCTCGGTTCGGGCCGTTTGGAGTTCTTTCACGAGCTGGGCTCCTGCTTCGTCCTCCGTTAGGTCGTTGATGTTGCTGATCGCGTCGACCGGCGTGTCTCTCATTTTTTGACTTTTGGGTGTAACGTGGTCTGTTGCCATCTTCGCTGCTACGGTTTCGGGTGGCTTATGATTGCTTTATTCCCATAGACGGCGCCAATTGTTTCTACCAAATTCCGTAAGGACTCCAGCAGAGGTACGGATGGGGTCAGTTCTGGTGATCCAAGCTATCGCACATGTATCGTCCTTTACCTGTTGTTAAGAGTAATACACCAAACGGTCGTTAGAAGCCTTGACGGGTTGTTCCCGCCTTCGACTGTCCGACGATCAAGTTAGTGTATGAAGCGTAACAAATAGTATTGGTTGAGTAACGGGCGTGATATGGCGTACCTTCTAACTGTCATAAATGTGTTGGTATATATTGGCGGTTGAGTATGGGGTCTTTTGTTGTTCTTCGATGTGGGATCTTGCTTGTTTGTTAATGTTGTGTCCTGGTATCTTCCGTTTGCTGTTCCGAGCGCGTGGGCTTTCGGATGATGTTGCCTCCTTGTTTAAAGTTGAAGCCTGTGTTGCTGTCTTTCGTTTGGTTTGAGCTGTGTCGATCCGTTTGGAGTGACTAAGTGTGCAATAATTGTGTTTACGGGATCACATACTAACACTACCACTCTTAAAAAATTGTCTATGATCATGCTGACCAATTGATGAGCTTTCACCGTGATAAATCCAACATGTGTACTTATCCCAAAACCCGTTTTTCTTCAAGTGCTCCAATACTTTTATTAATGTGAAAACGATATCGCTCGCTGTGACTGACATTTCATACACGGACAATAATGAATTGTCATCCCTCCACAATTAACCTTCACATACTCCACAAAACTCCTAATTCCACTGTGATATCTTACATCCCATCTTGGAAGACACATCAAACTCTTGTCCATCATGATAATTATAGCTGTATATATACCCATGATTTAATTAATTAATTAAAAGTTCATCATTATATATATATCGATATTTAAATTATAAATTACATTATTTAATTATTCTACTCTATCGATCCCTAATTAATTACAAATGAACATATATATATTGTCTAATAATAACCACACTACAATAATCACAATTAACCAAAACACACAATATATAATCACAATATATATATTAACCATAATATATAATCACAATTAACTACTCTAGCTATAATAATCACAAAAATCAAATAAACCATCCTATATTTACAATAATCAATGACAATTAGTACAAATTAACTATCAATCACTCAAACCCAACAATCGATCAACTCAAAATTAACAATATATATATATATCTCAACTCGATCTATACATCATGCATATATATATATATGTACGTACGTACCTATATAATGAATCATGAACTCATCGTGGACAGTTTTCGACAACACCCAATGATTTCGGAGCATTTTCAGTTTCCGCGGGAATTTTTTTTTTAAATGACCGAGCTGCTACCCAGATTGGATCTATAAACCAGCCATATAGCCGACGATGCTAAAAATTCGTCGGTCATAGTCCCGGAAAACTCGTCGATAATAGTTACAAACTATAACCGACGACTAGAATCACATCGTCGGTTATAGTTCTATGACCGACGACTGGAGAACCTCGTCGGCTATACCATACTATAACCGACGATAAGGGTTGTCGTCGGCCTGGTTTCCGGAAAGTCGTCGGCTATAGTGTTTCTACTGGTAGTGTTGCAAAAGTTATTTTTTGCGACGGCAATATACCATTGCAAAAACAAAAACAACACTACGGTCAACCAACTTTGGGACGGTAGACTTACCGTTACAAAAAAAAATATTTGTCATGGCAAAGTTTTGCCGTCGCAATAGAGTTCGGACGATGGCAAAAACCGTCACTAATAGCAATTGCGTCATTGGATATTGTAATGGAAAAGTTGTCGTCGCAAAAGATCATTTGCTATGATATTTTACTCTTTTACAACGGTAGCTTCCTGTCACAAACTGCATTTTTTTGTTGTAGAATTATGATAACTTCTTGCTTAATTATAATGTCACGGTGGAGTCTGAACAATAAAAATTAATAGAAAAAATTTCACGGGTGGTACCTGAATTTTGACAGTCAGGTCAACTTGATACTGAACTTCACAGTTATCATTGTGATATCTAGACTATCAAAATCATATCATCGTGATACTTACGTAACATTTTCCATGGAGTTGGATGGAAAAGATTACGTAAGTATCACGATAATATAATTTTAAAAGTCTACGTATCACATTGATAAATTTAAAAGCTTAAGTATCAATTTGACGTGACTGTCAAAATTTAGGTACTCTGGTAAATTTTTTCTATAAAAATATGTTAATTAGCAACTATCTTTGTGATATTTCTTTGGATGCGAGTTTCGTTCTAAATTAAGATGAACGGTTTACGAGATAATGTTGTTGCAGTACAAGCATTCATTTATATATATATATATATATATATATATATATATATATATGTTCTAATCAACTCTCCATAACACTCTGGAAAAGATTTGTGACTTGTGAAGGCTCTGGTATAAATTAAAGTGTATAAACTAAATCAAAATATACATATACAAGGGTGCATGGAAAACTAGCAATGCCAGCATATCGCTTAGTCATACATGATTGGATCATATGCAGCATCCTCCCGTACCGAGCTGTACACATTGTCTTCTAAACTGGCTTCATAGCAAATATTCACTAACCCATATTCCAGAGTCAGTTGGACAATCCATCTTATATTCGCGAGAATCCACGTACCAGTTCATGTCTTCACTTGGTGAGAAGGTACCTGCTCCACATCAAACCAACCACCCAACTCGCTATCAACTGTGCTAATTGATGAACCAGAGCAATCGTTGCCGTCCTCGAATTCTTCGACGGTCAACTCGGAGTCGATAGAACAGGAAGAAGTGCTGTCCGGTGTCGCATCTGGACTAGCTATTTCTGCTTCCTGAGATTGCATTAGGCTACTCACTCTTTCCTCGTCGTCGCGATGTTCTTCTTGAAATTCTTCCAGCAAGGACATAAGAATGGCATCGTTGGTCTGAAAGGCCTCTACTACTACCGTATAAGCAACTCACTTTAAGTCGGTTGAGAGGCAAAACATTCAAAAACTCAAAATTTACCCTTCCTTCTCTATATTGTTTACAACCCTCAGATTTGAAAGGAAGGGATACAAAAGTAAGAAACAAACAAATGGACACGTGCAAGAAGAGGAGGAAACCAAAGACACGTCAAGATGGGAGACTGGGGGAGAACAATTACCCCTTTCTTTTCTTTATTCTTTTTTTAAAGAAAGAGAGCAGTTAGAGAGGATAAAAAAAATGTCAAGAAGGGAATGGCGTTGAACCATCGCAAAAGTTAACCTGGGAGATGGATCATATATACATGTTTGATATCTAATCATGCTTTTATAATTATTACATTTCAACTTTCGAAGAGAGTTCAGAGTTCATACCCACAAATAAAAATAGGAGCAAAATAAGAATTTTAATCCACTCAATGGTTATCTCCTTTTGGTTAAAGTAAAATGAGTTGCAATTACTAACATGTTGGTTTTGATTTTAGATTCTCATAATTTATCCGTACTCATGTTAGGGTTTTTAGGGTTGTGTTTTGAGGATTTGCATTCGGGTTGCAGCCAAGCATAAGGTTTGAGTTTGAGGGAGAAGCTTCTCAATGAGTATAAATGCTAGAGACTCAGGTATGTATATGCAAGAAGTTTAACAATTCTTTATACTACCATCGTCGGGTTAATTTGGAATTCGATTTCATGGAATTCTTATTTCATTGCTGAAATAACAAAATGACGACTTGGACGTGGATAGTCTATGGAGTATTGCCGCTTACTTTGTGATCATTGCTGAGAGCACACAACATGTATTATTCCAATGTAATTTTGGTAGTGAAATTTGTAGTTTTCATTGAGTTTGTAAATTGGGAGTTCTTTTTGTTGTAGGGAGAATTTAGGAAAACAACAGTTACTGGTGCTTGCTAAAAAGCATAATAAATCCAAAATTGAAGGTAAACCTAGCAAGTATATTTTTATTCTGATGCCTCATTTTAGGTGTTTGAATATCTAATAAAGTCGGTGAAATGAAGAAGTTGAGAAAACATGTGAAGGATAATATTCAATTAGTTTTTGTGGCAGAATTGGTAAACCCCTAGAGGAGTATGACCATAAGTAGGAACATGTATGTATTACTCAGCCATCCTCATCTATTCTTTATAAGAGCCATTATCCATTACTGTTTATATAGTTGTTGATGGAAAGGCACAAGGTCAATTAATTCCTTAACAACAGGGAAAGGCATAGACAATCGTAGTCTAGAGTACTGCTATTGCAATCTGTTGTCTTGCAAAATTTCTTTCACCATTCTCTCTTCGGTTTGTTTTTAACCATCTATGTCGTCTAATTTTTCAACTTCCCAAAATTGAAAATTAAAATTATGTTCTTGCTAACTTTGGTCATCCAGATTGATGATATTCTAACTAGGCTTTTCATATCTTATGTCTTCAGGTTAAATATGTGATATACCTTTGATATTGTCCATATTATGTGAAACCTATTCTTCTCATGTACAACCAAAAACTGAGAATGGGCATAAATGAACGAAGTTGAGAGTGCACTTTGAGGAGATAATAATCTTCCGTCAGATTGGATACCATGTCTTCATGTAGATGGGTATGTGGTTAGTATTAAATCCTACCTCTAAGCTATGTTCAAATCTGGTGTTGAATTTTTAAGCAAAGAGGGATACTGTATAATACTTTTATAAAATTCCATCGTGTAATATTCTCAGAAAGTATGTAGTTCATGTGCATTTATCATTTCACAAGCAAGAAGTACCCCAATGGCAACTTTGAGATCTCTATTAATTCTTGCATTTATCATGTGTAGAAAAACGACGTGTTCGCGCATGCAAATTGTTGATGTATTTATTGAGCGTGTGGACTTATTATCGAACATCATAAAAAATCTAAATGGGTGTTAAGATTTTCGGACTTCGTTGGAGATCTCGACATCAATACATCTCTCAACTTATTAATTCTTCTTTCAACAACTTCATTTCATGTGATTTTTGTTCCATTTTTCATTAAATAGAGTCGCGATGGGGAACAAAAACTTAGTAGTGATTGAATTATATATTTTATAAAATAATTTAATTATACAGTCTCAATATATATATTCCAATAATTTGCACGCGCGAGTGCGACATCTTCTGCTTGTGCGTAAGCACATGCAGGAAGGCTAGTATATAAGAAAAGAGACTACTAAAATCAATGAATTGTTAACGTTTTAACTTTACAACCATTTACTATTTGATTGGTAACCATTATATATTGTTTCAAATTATTTTTTTGTTTAATAAATTCATTGATCGAAATAAAATATATTTTTATATTAAATTCGGGGTATGAATTCTCAATTTTTTTTATCATATATAACTTTTACGTCGTTTAAAAAAATTTCCACGCCTAAACTAAAATATTTGCTATGCCACTGAACACCAAAGCAAGATATCAAAAGGATCGATCACCACTAGTTATCTAATAACATTGTGTCCACCTTTTAGGCCCCAAGGGTGATGCAACTCCTGACCATGCATCCCCTTGCTACTTTAAAAATTGTTGTGTTTTGGTGTTGGATGCAAATATTGATTAATTAATTGAACATTACATATATGTTGTGTCTTTCGGTTCTCCTGCTATGGACTTTTATTAGCACCGATCGATATGATCTTGCTTGTTTGGAAAGGTAGAAAGGCTTGAAAATGTAATGGCTCATTCCTCTAGTGCCGGCGGAATGATCGTCGTATCCATTTCAAAACTTAATGATCTCTCAATTCTGAATGAAGTTTTTGATGCATTTAATGGATATGATATTTAGTTGATAACTGGTTATTTTGATGTCTCTTTGCGGACTCCATATGTAAAATACGAGTTTATATATATTATATATTATACATATATTAGCTTTTCTTTGATGTCGCACTCACGGATACAAATTGTGGGCCGGGATATATATTGAGACTGTATAATTAAATTATTTTATAAAATATATAATTCAATCACTACTAAGTTTTTGTTCCCCATCGCGACTCTATTTAATGAAAAATGGAACAAAAATCACATGAAATGAAGTTGTTGAAAGTAGAATTAATAAGTTGAGAGATGTATTGATGTCGAGATCTCCAACGAAGTCTGAAAACCTTAACACCCATTTAGATTTTTTATGATGTTCGATAATAAGTCCACACACTCAATAAATTCACCAATAATTTGCATGCGCGAACATGACGTTTTTCCACACATACTTGCAAGAATTTATAGAGGTCTCAAAGTTGTCATTGGGGTACTTCTTGCTTGTGAAATGATAAATGCACATGAACTACATACTTTCTGAGAATATTACACGATGCAATTTTATAAAAGTATTATACAGTATCTCTCTTTGCTTACAAATTCAACACCAGATTTGAACATAGAGTAAAGGTAGGATTTAATACTAACCACATATTCATCTACATGAAAACATGGTATCCAATCTGACGAAAGATTATTATTCCTCAAAGTACACTTTCAACTTCGTTCATTTATGCCCATTCTCAATTTTTGGTTGTACATGAGAAGAATAGGTTTCACATAATATGGACAATATTAAAGGTATATCACATATTTAACCTGGGACATAAGATATGAAAAGTCTAGTTAGAATATCATCAATCTGGATGACCAAAGTTAGCAAGAACATAATTTTAATTTTCAATTTTAGGAAACTTGAAGAATTAGACGACACGGATGGTTAAAAACAAACCGAAGAGAGAACGGTGAAAGAAATTTTGCAAGACAATAGGTTGAAGTAGCAATACTCTAGATTACAATTGTCAATGCCTTTCCCGGCCCCGTTGTTAAGGAATTAATTGACATGTGCCTTTCCATCAGCAACTATTTAAACAGTAATAGATAATGGCTCTTATAAAGAATATATGATGATGGCTGAGCAATACATACATATTCCTACTTATGGTCATACTCCTCCAAGGGTTTATCAATTCTGCCACAAAAACTAACTAAATATTATCCTTCACATGTTTTCTTAACTTCTTCATTTCTCAACTTCTTCATTTCACCGACTTTATTAGATATTCAAACACCTAAAATGAGGCATCAGAATAAAAGTGTACTTGCTAGATTTACCTTCAATTTTGGATTTATTATGCTCTTTAGCAAGCACCAGTAACTGTTGTTTTCCTAAATTCTCCCTGCAATTTTACTGTATCCAATCAAGACTACAACAAAAAGAACTCCCAATTTATAAACCCAATGAAAACTACCAATTTCACTACCAAAGATACATTGGAATAATACCTGTTGTGTGCTCTGAGAAACGATCACAAAGTAAGCGGCAATACTCCATAGACTATCCACGTCCAAGTCGTCATTTTGTTATTTCAGCAATGAAATAAGAATCCCATGAAATCGAATTCCAAATTAACCCGACGATGGTAGTATAAAGAATTGTTAAACTTCTTACATATACATACCTGGGTCTCTAGCATTTATACTCATTGAGAAGCTTCTCCCTCAAACTCAAACCTTATGCTTGGCTGCAACCCGAATGAAAATCCTCAAAACACAACCCTGAAAACCCTAACATGAGTACGGCCATAAATTATGAGAATCCAAAATCAAAACCAACATGTTAATAATTGCTACTCATTTTACTCTAACCAAAAGGAGATACCAGTTTAGTCGATTAAACCTCTTATTTTGCTCCTATTTCATTTGTGGGTATGAACTTTGAACTTTCTTCGAAAGTTGAAATGTAGTAGTTATAAAAGCATGATTAGTTATCAAGCATGTATATATGATTCAACTCCCAGGTTAGCTTATGCGATGGTGGTTTTGCATCCCGAGTCGTTCAAAGTCATTCCCTTCTTTACCTTTTTTTCTTTATCCTCCTTAACTGCTATCTTTCTTTTCTCTTTTTTTAAAAAAGAAGGAAAAAAGGGGTAATTGTTCCCTCCCAGTCTCCCATCTTGACGTGTCTTTGGTTTCCTCCTGTTCTTGCACGTGTCCATTTGTTTGTTTCTTACTTTTATATCCCTTCCTTTCAAATCTGAGGGTCGTAAACAATATAGAGAAGGAAGGGTAAATTTTGAGTTTTTAAATGTTCTGCCTCTCAATCGACGTATGGAGAGTTATTTTAATTAATAGAGATATAGAGTTAACGAATATATTCGACTTGCTAAGACGAAATAGTTAAAACAAACTTAAAGTTTTTTTTGAAACTCTTTTCTTTCATATATTCAACAGTGTCAAAATGAATTCTATTGTATATATTAAATATTTAATAATTAAGTAAAATTATGTGATTGATTAACACAAATGGAGTGCTAGTTGACACCCCTAGTCACATGGTGACTACGCCACAGTTGGTGTTTCAAAGTATGAGGTTCGTGTAAGCTTCCTATTATTTCTTTAAATAGTTGATGATCGACTACCTTATACAATCGATGAAGAGAAGTACGTACCAATAATTAAGATGATGAATCTTCCAAGTGGGGTGTTAATATCTCCATTATATTGAACACGTAACAGTTGACACCCGTGTAAGTTGATGTTGGGTTCGCCTTTGACATAAACAATGAATTGGGTGGCCGGGTTGGATTGATGCCCATTATAGTCGGCTAATTATCCTACCATCCAATTCGATCTTACTTTGGTGCACATGGTGATACCACACAATGTTTGGTGGTGCTGGTCGTATAGATTGAGATCGATCTCTCAGAGTAATGTCTAATTCGTAAAGCTAATGGATGGTGAATGATCATATCCCACACCATGTGGGTTATGTCCGCCAAGTTAATTGATGGACCAACTTTTAACAACTCCACGGATTCGATCTATCTTTCATGTACTTGGTACATGTGAGATGTTGGAATTCATTCTAAGCAAAGCATGCACCTTCCGTTTTGTAAGTGTGTGGATCGACAATGAGGTAATGCATATGAAGCTAGCTTGCTAGCTACCATATAATTAGTGTCTTTCATTGGGGGATACTTGATTGGACTAACCAACTAATAATACGAGGACACCCCCATATTCGTACATGCATGCTTCATTAATTATAAACTACTGAAAGGTTTGTTCGCCCAAAAAATAACTATAGAAAGAAAAATGCTTGGGGATTGAGGTGCTGAAATGATGAGCAACCTAAAATTTGATTAGTTGATTGGCTAGCAAATATCGTCACAAAATTCAACTAACCAACTGCTCTCCTGAGATAAAAATCTGACTTGTAATTTTAATGATATATACATATATATGGTCATCAAATCCCATGGGTGTTTATCTATATCTTTCCCATAGGATTCTTTTCCAAAATATATCAATCTTCATAAAGAGAGAAACATTGTAACGAAGGAAAATAGATATGGCCTCATTTCATTCACGAAATAAAGGCTTAGGATGATTGAATTTTTGACCCCATGGTTAAAAAATATGTTTCTCACTCGTCAACATCTAGAAAGGTCGAATAGTGGGAAAGGAAGCTTATAAGAGAGAGTACGGTAAGTACGAAGTACTTGGTGAATCACGTTTATAGACATTTTGGTACAATATCACCACTAATCGATCGTTCATTTGATCATCTTTTTAACACGTAAATAAACATTTTCACAAATTCACCCATATATTGAACACAAAGAAAGTTATAGAAATGATTTCCTTTAGGTATATAGCCATATAGGTTAATACATATATATTATGGAATTCAAGTGTAAATCCTCGACGTTTCTATATAGAAAACAAAATGTACAAGATGATAAAAAAAATTCCAGGTTCGATGGAGAGGAATCAAACAATGTCTGCACTTTGTTTGCATATATAAGTCGTCCCTTTGTTATGTATAATAATTTCTCTTCATTAACAATAAGATGAGTAAAAACCTGTTTTACGTACGTACGTACATGCAAGTAGATAAATAATAGGTATAGCTAATTAGGAAGCCTTAATTATACAAGCATTCTTGTATCACAAGCTTCTTGCCACACATTTTGATGACCATGTTCCTCAAAGGGAGCAGTCTGAGCCCCTCCAAAATTAGACGACATGCAATCGATCTCATCGAAAGCACAATCATCCAGGTACCAATTATCAATGATTTGTTCGTCTCCCTTTGAACAAGATCCAATTTCCATTTCCATCCAACTGAATCCAGATGCCGAACAATCGCCTCCGTTCACGTATCTCCTGTCTGCCGATTGCTGAAAATTATCTGCGCTGTTGCTGCAGCCGAACTCAGCGTTATTCGCATCCATGTACATTTCATGATGAAGTCCACCAGTTGTAGTGGGATCGAGTTCTACTTCTAGAGCTCTGATGAGGCTGCTCAGCCGCTCCTCATCGTGCTCTTGATCAGCTTGTGTTTCTTCCCACAAGGATATGATTAGGGCATTGCTCATGTTTGAGTCATTCACATCCATGTCGATGCATCCGCAGCTTCCAGGTAGTGAAGAAGCCATTTTGGTTGTAAGCTAAGAAAAGAGACCAAGTGAAAGAAGGCAAACTTGATCGACTTGGAAGCTCTATTAGGAACTAAATGACTTGATTTGATGAGAAGTGTAATGGAATTAGGTCCTATATATAAGAAGGCAAACCATGATAATGTATGCATGGCATATTCTCACGTGGACACCCACCACTATGGTGTACGTACATCGATTAAGATATACACCAGTACACCCACACTTCAATATTTCAAACCATTTGAAGTCTAAAGATTATGCTCTGGTTTAAGAAAGCCAAAAACACCTTTTTAAAGTAAATTTGTTGGAATGAATATATTTGAGATCAGAGTTGCAATATTTTAGTTCTTTAAAGAAGACGTTGAAGTGAATATATATGCACACACGCTTGTAGCAGTTGGTTGCTGGATTGATGGTTTTGTAACTTTTGTTACTGCCACAATAGTGGGCAAAAGTTACATATAAGTTTGTCACAAATAATAGAATGATAAAGTCAACTTTTATTGCTACTAATATACTCATTCTTACCACCAATATATTCATTTTTGTCACAAATAAATCTATTTTTGTTATCAATATACTCATTTTTGCCACCAACAATGTGAACAGTGTAAACAACCTAATTGTGGCTGCATTGGTTCACAAGACTAAATAACCACTAATGTTGCTTGTCACCCCCCCTATTGATCACCTTTAAGTGTGTGGCTATTGCCATATATTGTAGTAGTGTGGTGCTTTAGCTACACATGGTCTTAGTTATACAATTCGTTTGATGCAAGCCAGAGGCGTAGCCAATATATAGTGACGGGTGTCAAATGACCTTCCTCAATTTTTTGATATTCATTAATTATGTAGTTAATTTTACTTAAATATTAGTGATTTATCACAATAAAAGCTAACTTTGCCACGACTAAAAATTTCAAGAAAAAAAATATTATATGTTTTATATTGTTAACTAATCAAATTATTCTTAAACTTATTAGCTAGGAGAAACAAAAATACTGTTATATAATGAAGCAATTACTAACTTTTTACAACTGTAGTAGCCTATTTGATTAATAAACAGTGTAATATTTAATTTTTTACCATCTTAATTTATTTATTGATTTCAGTCAAAATATAATGGTGTTTATATATTAAGTGTGAAATCTGAGTTTCATATTTTTTTAGGTAGAACTTTGACGTAAATGAGTTTATTTGTGTTTTTCTAATTTTTCTGAAAAATATATATATTGACATGGCTCACTGAGATTTTTGACTATGCCACTTATGCAAGCTATGAGTTAAGATGTTAATTAAGGAATTTTTCTCTTTGCAAGCATGTATGTAAGCTAAACTGGTAAACCCTATATATTGATCAAGAAATTCTCATGCTCGAATCAGTAACGAAGTCAGGATTAATTTCTCACCATAGCTAATTATAAGTAAAGGGTTGTGGTGTTGTTCTGTGCAGCGCACGATTTTTTTTTTTTGGGAACTGTATTACTTCACAATAATAGCTGTATTCTAATTTGTATGTATCATTTGTAATTTCATGAAAAACTAATGAAGTTTTGTTGACTAAGAACAAATGAGATTGTAGCTTCGAGAATGCATTATCGAGAAGACCAAGTTATGTGATAAAGAGCCGAGATGCGAATGAATGGAATAAGAAAAAATCGTACTTAATATTTTTTTTTCTATCTATCAAAGTATTCTTTTCAATATAAAATTACATAATAAATTACTTATGCAAAAAATTGGCTAAATTGGAATTAAGAGTTTGGAGAATTAGAGAGAATGGCTGGAATGACTGTTGAGTGTTGGTTTCCTCCGTCAAACATAAACATGGGGTTATACCTTTTACTTAAAAGTAGTAATAATTTTTAGTTTTAACCCTGAAATACTCACCAGGCTTTAGCCCTGATAAGCCTTTGAATAGCTCCGCCACTGGCTCGAACTACTTCCAAGAAAGTTTTTTAGGCAGGGCAACTGTTTGGGCACAAAATAAATATTACATTTATTTTTAATTCTGTTGGGCCTCAGAAGCAAAACTGGTCGGCCGCATGCGGACCGGTTGGATGCTGTGAATCAGGAAAAGGAATGTCTATACGATTCCTAAAAGATTTAGGGGAATCTAGAGACAATATAATATTCCTTTCTTTCATAGTCAATAATGTTACCTTGTCAAGTCAGGGAGATCAGAGTGCCAACCTCTATAAATAAAAAAATCAAAGAAGATTTACAGACCTCTAAACACATACAATTTGTGCACAAGCAAATCTTACTTCGCTGCGAGTAGACAACCAGCAAACAACGAGCTCAGGATCTAGGCCACCCCACAGAGCGTGGGGATTCAAACGAATTCAGGATCTAGGCCACCCGACAGAACATGGAGATTCTAAAGATCTACGAAGTCACCATATCATGTGTTCTCAACACTTCGTCCTTAGGATTCCTCTGCTTTATACTTGCCCGAGGGTTTAAAGTATCGATTCTTTATAGCTCGACAGAGAGACACGAAGCTTACGTCTTGTGTACCATCAAGACAAGTAGGACTCAACAAGCGAGGTTGGTGATTTCCTTACTCCAATCGCTTGACACAAAGCAGAGACTACGCGACGCACAATACAACAACATTCTGCTCTCGGCAGTGGCACGCCTCGCACACAGCACATCTACACCAACAGACCAAAAGAGACAATTTGAGACATCTCCAATCACAGCGACCTGACTGAAGAAAAATTGAAGCCAAAAATTTTGGCACACCTAGTGGGACTCGGGTTTAGTGTCTTATAATCATTGATCTGTATCGGAAGACTTTCATAGGTTGCCTTAAACATCCAACACCTACATTCCAGAAACACAATTCAGCCACTTGTAGGGGTTTGAGCAACGAAGAAGTAATACAAAGGTTTGGAGTAACGATGACTAAAGGTAGATCATCGTCATCAGAACCTAAAATACAAAAGAAATCAGGGTCATGGACTTTAAGGCCTATAAAGAGTATTCTCTCGAACAAGAACAGAGGAGAAACGCTAACATTGAGCGAATGCTGAACAACATGGAGGCCAGCGACAAGATGGTGTCTAAGGTTCAGAACAGGCTAAATAAACCTTTTCGAGGCTCAGGAGGTCGACCGTGCTGATAAATACAGAAAATTTGATACCTTCACAATAACCCTCGCAAATCTCACAAACACTATGACATCTAGCTTCGCTCTGATCAACGACAGAGTAGGAGAGCGAGAACCTCTCTTCCATGATAATGAAGAGGTCAAAAATGATGATATACCAGCTCCACCTCCTCTTCCGCCAAACCTGGAACAAGAATTGGAGGAAAGGATTAATCGCATTATCAATCAGAGGCTGCCAGGTGCGGGAGGAGCTCCAGTAGCCTACAATGAGCCATTCCCATCACCACCATTCAGATGGAAATGGCCAAAGGGTTATCGACCCCTCTCGTTCACTCGCTTTAGCAGTAAGGGAGCGGAGCCAGTAGCCACCCACATTGCTCGATTCAGGGTAGAATGTGGGCCATGGGGAAAGCTCGGCGAGTTCAAATTGAGAGTCTTTGCATTCTCATTATCAGGAGCAGTGCTGCACTGGTATACAAACTTACCACAAGGCTCGGTCCGCGATTGGGCAATGATGGAAAGATTGTTTATCGAACACTTTGGCGGATCTGAACCGGCTGTAAAGCTTGGTAAGTTATGCCAAATGGTGTAAATACCAAGCGAATCTCCAGTGGCATACTTACATAGGTTCAGGATCGAGTATACCAAGAGCAGGACTTCATGCACTATGGAGGAATTGGTGGACATCGTGGTAGGAGGACTCGAAGAACGTCTACATACAAAGTACATGGATGCGAAGTTCACATCGTTGAATGCTCTTATCAATGTTGTAGCTCAAACGCACGCAGCATATGAAGAAGCAGACAATAGGCATAACGCATATAGGGGGACATATGCTCCTAAAACACCATACCGAGAATGTCCTAAGATGATTGTAAAAGTACAGGAAGAAGAAGAATCTGATGGATATGATTTAGATGACGCGATGGTGGCTGGTTTGGAGCTAACATCCAAGAATACGGTCAAGTCAAAGAAAATAATTCCCTCAAAGGGACAAGTACGAGTTTTGACCAGTGCTTTCACAAAACCGGAGTTCGAATATTATACCTATGATGCCAATGTAGCTCATGAGATCATAGAAGACTTGATTGATAGGAAGCTGACCAAATCCGACTTTGGAGCATACCCTACTGCGGAGCAATTAAAGGGAAAGAAATATTGCAAGTTTCACAACATGTGAAACCATACGACCAAAGATTGCGTTAAGCTGAAGGATCGGATCCAAAAGTGGATTAACAACGGAAAACTTGCAATAGACACATCACCACATATTGCATTATTGGATCGACAACCTTTCGCAGAAACTTCAGTATGTGCAGTGGAGCTCTTGAAGCCAAAAGCCGTTAGTAGGTTCCACATCGATAGGATGGAGGAAATCTTGGATGAACTAATCAAAGCGAGCATCGCAAACATCCCTGTCCCGACAGCTTCATTTTCATAGAGAGGCCTATATTGTAAGTTCCATCATGCTTGGACACACAACACAAATTAGTGTGAGACCTTGCGAGAACAGAACCAATAGTGGATAAATGAAGGGGATATCGTAATTCTGGGTTGTGGGGAAGAAGAAGCTTCTGAAGGAGCTTTCATGGTTGGTACTCTAGAGGTATCCTGGCATGGAGGAACCAAGAGGAAACAAACATTGGATCTAAAAACCTCCAATGAAGTAGTCTCTAGCAGTAGCAACAAAGAAGATCCCAAAGGGAAACAAAAAGAGGTCTACAGAGAAGCAACTCCGGTAGTTCTTTGTACTTGATGTAAGGCAAAGTGTAGCCTTAAGATGACCTATGAAGAATTCGTGGAAACAATGTGAGCAGGACCCCCAGCCAAGTCTCCACCGGAGAACTACCAGCCAGCAAGTCCAAAAGCATCACGTCCAGTGGCCAGAGAATCCAATTTATTCAAACAAATGCGAGTAACAGAGAAAAAGATTGAAGCGGTTGGTGATAGGCAGTAAACATAACCGAGTAAGCCTTACATCCATCCAGCAAGCCAATCTGTGATTAAAGAAGACGTGTGGTATGTCAAGTCAGGAGGAAAGATTATGGAGATTACCCCCACTAGAAAAAGGAAACTACAACGTCAATTTGGAGTAGCGAAGAGGACTTTGGAAGCCTTAGACAAAAGTTTGATCAAACCAGAGAAGTTAGTCAAGTCACCAGAACAAATTCAGAGAATGATGAATAGGCTCGCAGCTACCCCGATGATTACGTTTGATAGAGGGTCCACCAGACTAAAGAAGCGAGGAACTAAACCAAGTGTGTTTTTCCGGATAGACAAGGTAGAACCTGATGCGGAAGCACAACGAGCGTCAAAGAGAACTCGAGAGATGGTTGAAGATAAGCGAGCGCGGAAATCAGTCTTCCAACGCATTGAGTCTAAGGCAGAACCAGTCACTGACCCAAGAAAGAAGCCAGTACTGCGATGGAGGCCAAAGCCTTTGGTAGTTGAAGAACAAAAGAAGCTCGCTAGCTCCTCCTCCAAACCCAGTATCAAGGACGTCACAGCTGGTACGTCAGAACTCATAACAAAAATAAACTCCTCAAAAGGACCTAAGTTAGAGGTCTACATAATAAAGCAACAAAGCCCTCCTATCGAGGATCATCAACAAGAGCCACTGTTAGTTGAAACCGAGGCAGAAAACGATGACGATAAGCAGTTAGTCGACTACGGGGAACATCAGCTTAGAATGAATCCTGCAAAGTGCATTTTTGGGGTATAAGCAAGGGATTTCCTAGGTTTCTTAGTGCATCAACGAGGAATAGAGGTATTGGATGACAAGAAAGAAGCAGTTAGAAAGGGTCCTCCTCCAAAGAACAAACAAGAGCTTCAGCAGTTACTCGGGAAGATCAACTTCTTGAGGAGGTTCATTGCAAACGCTGCAGGAAAAACCAAACCTTTCGCACCTCTACTCAAATTGCAGGGAGAGAAAGAGTTTATGTGGGAACCGGTTCACCAAGAAGCATTTGACATGGTCAAACAGTACCTGGTTAATCCACCAATCTTAGTACCACCACAAAAAAGAGTGCCGCTTAAGATTTATATATCAGTAACAGAGTCATCCATATGAAGCTTATTGACACAAGATAATGAGGTGAAGGCAGAAAAAACAATATTCTACTTAAGCAGGACTCTCACAGACTGCAAAAGTAGATACACACCAATGGAAAAGTTGTGCCTTGCTCTTTACTTCTCAAGCTGCAAGTTGAGGCATTATATGCTTTCCTTTACAATATGTGTCATAGCACAAACAAACTTAGTCCGATATATGTTAGCCTGACCTATACTTCGATGATAGATCGGGAATCAGATTCTCGCACTGTCCGTGTTTTCACTACAATATATCCCACAAAAGGCAGTAAAAGGCCAAGCAGTGGTCGATTTCCTCGCGCATCACCCTATGGAGGAACTCCCAGAGTAGAAGGAGTTAGAGTTGTCACACATCTCATTGGATCCTTGAAAACTTTACTTTGACGGTTCCAGCATGAATACTTTCGTAGGAGCAAGGATAGCGTTAGTAAACCCTCAAGGTGAGACATTTGCCTATTCCTTCCGCCTTGAGTACAACTGTTCTAACAATGTAGCTAAATATGTAGCCTTAATCATTGGACTAGAGCTTCTATGGGACCTTGGTACTACAGATATACAAGTTTTTGGGGACTCACTGCTTGTGATCAGACAGCTCCAAGCCACGTTTAAAATAGGACTAATCCTAGAGTCATATGTGAAAAGAGCTAGCAAGTTGCTGAAATTATTCATAGATGTGTCCCTAAGTCACATCCCCCGCGAAGAGAACTTCGCAGCAAACGAGTTAGCTCAGCTTGCTATAGGGACAGAGCTTGTTGACGGTGTGCATAAACGGCTAATGAAGGTAGAAGTTCGTACTCTCTCATCCTTTATAACTAGAAAGGAGGAAAATGATGAATAGTACGTCGCAACTTTGGTCACTATCGACGATGATTGGATACAACTAATTATCACATATTTATAAGATCTTAGCTCTATAATAGACAAGAAGATTAGGTACTTTGCTCTAAACTACATCCTCCGGGGAGATGAGTTGTTCTGACATAGAGAAGAGGGAGTGGACTTGGTTTGTGTATTTGGAACCGAGGCCAAACAATTGCTGCAAGAAGTACACGTTGGAGTCTGTGGAGCTCACCAATCTGGCCCAAAAATGAGATGGCTCATGCGGAGACACGGATATTTTTGGCATTCGATGTTAAAAGATTGTATAACTTTTGCAAAGGGGTGTGAGGATTGTCAAGCTCATGGACCAGTCAACCATATTCCAAACATTCCTACTCAGCCAATAATCAAACCATGGCTGACGCGAGGATGGGCATTAGATCTCATCGGTTTAATCCATCCTCATTCTTCCATGCAGCACAAGTTTATCATCGTCGCTACTGATTTCTTCACCAAGTGGGTAGAAGTAGGCCTTTGAAAGTGGTCTCGGCTACTGCGATTAGGAAGTTCCTATATGAGGAGATCATCATCGATTTGGGATTCCAAAGTTCTTCATCTTTGATAGAGAAATAATGTTCATGTCCGGAGAGGTAGAAGAGTTGATGGAAAACTTTGGGATCAAATTTTTCATTCTTCACCGTACTATGTCCAGTCTAACGGCCAAGCTGAGGCAAGCAACAAATTGATCCTCCACATCCTCAAATGCATGCTCGCCGACAATCCAAGAATTTGGCATGAATAGTTGTTCTGCACACTGTGTGCATATAGGACTTCTAAGTGCAGTCCTACCCGGACTACTCCATATGCGCTAATGTTTGGACATGACGCAGTTCTGCCATTTGAAATCAACATCCAATCCCTACGAGTCATGGATCAACACCAATTAATTGGGGAAGATTATGTGGAAGCTATGTGGTAGGAGTTAGAATATCTAGATGACAAGCGCATTAACCTACTGACCAATCTGCTCGCAGAGAAACAGAAAGTGGCTCGCTGTTATGATCGATGTACCCGTGGCCTTAGCTTTACAGAAGGAGAGCTGGTTTGGAAAACAATATTGCCTTTGGGAGAAAAACAAGAAGAACACAGTAAATAGTCTGTAAAGTGGGACGAACCCTTTATTATTGGCAAAATTTTAAGAAATGAAGCTTTCCAGCTGCGCGACGTTGATGGCGAAATTCATCGTAACCCAATCAATGGTCGTTTTTGAAGAAGTACCGGCAACCAGTTTGGGAGTACGAAGGAACAGAAGGATCAACGACTTAGTTTTGTATTCATTTGCAGCCTATGAAGAGGCTCGCTCTTCATGTAAAACTAGGGGCAACCAGTATGTCCAAAGCCAATTCATGAGGCCAAATATTGCAAAATTCAAATATTCAATTTTTTTGACATGGATTCAATATCTGTGGTTCTTTCACGTGTTACAAGTTACTTATGACCAAATTTCAGTGGTCAAATCGCTGGAGATAGTATTTTCGCTGCTTACAAAGATAAACAAAAGCAATAGAAAATACAAAGTTTTATTTGATTAAAATAAAGAGTACAATATGAGGTTTTGCGGCCTCTAGCTCTGATACCATACAAATCGAATGAACAGTCTCCTACTAAAAAAAACCAATCATAGGAAGTGGTTTAGATCTATCCCAACCAGCCACAAAAAGCCTCAGCTTACGCCGATGGGCAGTCACTAACTAAGGGATAGGTCTACCTTCGGCTCTGGAAGACTTTGAGGTACTTGCAGTTGCCCAACATTTGCGGCTCAACAAAATCATTCCTCTGATCATGATCTTAGATGCTCCACTCAGAAAGCAAGGAGAGCTATAGTGAGAGTGAGTGGGAGCATGCACCAGACTAGAATGATCAGGTTCATGGATGGGGTTAGTGAGTGCCCATATCAACTATTGTCTGTTAATTTTCAAAGGTTTGAGAATTAGCCTAGAACTGTAGGACCTAAGCTTTGGTACTACGACCTAAACCAGGTTTGAGCTTTAGTACTTCGACCTAAAAATATCTAGTAGAATACAAGATCTTGAGGCTTTGCCTTAAAGCAAGAAAGGAACAGACCGTGAACTAGAAACGCCATCTTTTTGTCACAGAGAAATCTTGTAAAATGATGAAGAAGTGACAAGCTATTTAAAGGCCTAAAAAACTCTAAGAGGCTTTGAACAAAGAGACCCAGAGCATTGCATCAATTCAACACAGCAGTTAAGGGGGCTCAAAATTCAAGCACCGATTTGCATATCTCTTAAAAGCTATAAATTTACTGTTTCAAGATACAAAGTTATGAGCCATTAAAGGTGGACAACTATTCCAAGACTCGGCGTGATTTTTGGAGGTGCGAAGTTATTTGATGGCAGAGATACACAACAAGTAATTAAGGCCATGGGCCATGAAGTATAAATTAAACTAGGCAAGTGTTTTACAAAATAAAGCCCAAAATTGGGGCTTAGTACACAAGATAATAATAAGTCTAGTACTTCACAATGGAGCTACCGAAAGCTCACAGACTAGTTTTTACTTCGAGATACCGGGCCTGTGCAGCGGTCCAAGCTCTCTCGGCATCCACAACTGTAGTGCAAGTCTGCTGGACACTTTTGGAATAAGTTTTCCCGACATTAAGAAGAGCGATAGCAGCTTGCTCCTTTCCAAAATAATCCTTTTCCTGTTGACGCAGCTTAGCCTGGAGCTTTACGATCTCTGCACGAGTGGCCAGAATGTGTACCCAGTCATCTTCGTAACTCTTCCCCATTGTCATAATTTTCTCCAAGTCACGCTTTAACCTACGGTTATGACCTACGCGGTTGGAGATAGCTTTATTTCGCTCTTGGGTAGCTGAGACTACGGTGCTAAGAAGGTTAGGTAATTCTTGCAGTAGTTATTCCATTTGATCCAAGATGGCATGGTCAACTCCTTCCATAGCACGGTGAGCTGTTTGAATATGAATGGCCAGTTCTTAACGAACAGTCTCATTCTCGAAATTCAAAGTCCATAGATCACGAAGATAGGCAATGGCGAGTTGGACCTTAGGAGGAGTTTATTCAGAGAGAGTCAAGTATTTGTAGATTTACACCGCTTCTCGCAGGGTCCTTATCATTCCATCGTTACCCCTGGTAGAAGCTGGAAGGGTTGAAATTGCAGACTGGGGGCAGCAGCTTCGCTGTAGCTACGAATGACGTTGGAAAATTCCCTAAGCCTCTGTCGACCCTCCGTAAGAGATAACTCCTGAGTACAGGGATCTTTCTGTAAGAAAACCTATATCCAGGGAGTTATGAGATGATCAAGAGACTTACACAAGAAAATTATGCACGAGTAAAGTCAAAATATACCTGAGATAAATGAGGGGGAGATTGATCATCATACAAGGCAACATTGATACAAGGAGGGGAGGACACTTCAGTAGCAAACTGCAAAGAACAAGTAAAGGTTAAAATCTGCTTAAAAGTAAGTAAACCAGGTTTAGAAGTTCAAAGGAGGTGCAAAATAGTTGACTCTATGTGGGCGGTCTTAGTGGCCAGAATGATGGAGGGAACGTCCAAAACATGAGGTTGTTCTTCATCACCTTCATTCGCAGTGGCAGGGGCCAAGTTCACAGTAGCAGAAGTATGTACTAATGTTTCTCGGGCAATTTCCTGGAGTCATACAACCAGAAATAATGGTTAAAGAAGCACAGTATTCCAGAAAAAGATCAGGTCAGAACAAATACCTTAGCATCAGTGGTGGTTTGTGGGGCAATAGCATCAGGAGCCTCAATACCTCCTTCAGCCTCAGCAGCCCTTTCCAGAGGCCTCTCACTAACCACAGTGGTAGCTATTTCTTCTGTAGTGGCAGTCACAGCAGCAGAAACCAGTTGATCGAAAGGTTACACATAAACTTGCTCAAGAAGCTCCCGGCACAGAGTTTCTTCATCTACAGCACCGGCAGGACCTACACCCAGCGGTTTAGAAGGAGCGGGTTCCCCAGACACATTCGTCGCACTGGAAGAGGACTCAAGAGTGGTAACTGGCTGCGTAAACTTCCCCTTGTTCTGCGCAGCTCGGATGATTAAATCATTCTCTGAGGGCTCACTGTCAGAAACTAGCTCAACATAGGGAGAATTCTCACTTAACTCATCTTCCAATAACCGCATGCGTTCCTTAAAGGCACAACGATTGAGGCGGCGGGACTAAAACATAAAGAAACAGGGTTAGGAGCAGAATACAGAAGGTTAAAGACTAAGAATCCTTAAAAAGATTAAAGCCATACCAGAGGAAACTCATCGTTGGAGTCTTCGTCCTCATGATCCCAAGCTTCAATAGTATTCACCTTCTTCTTCTTGGCAACAGTAGCCTTCGCAGCATCTCTCGCGGCAGGAGAGGCAGTAGCGAAACTCGCACCTATCAGCTTGTTATGCTTTGAGACAGAAGCACGAGAAGTGCTGATCTCTCGCTGCTTCCTTTTCTGACCCTTCTCCCCTTGGTTTTTGGGGCCCACAGTCAGCCTATCAACAGTTCTCTAGAAGTAATCAAGGAAAGAGGCTGGAAAGATGGTGCGAAAGACTTCAGATTTAGACTGCTCCCAAATATCATCGTAATGACGCCTATTCCACTCATGATAGTCGTTAAAAGCAGAGTAGGTTATACAAAGGGAGCGCCGACGGAACTCTGATAGGTCCAACAAGGGGAAAATTGGAGTTGCAAGGTCTTGAAGAATCGCTGCAAAAGGCTTCCCTACACAAGTCCTCCACGAAGTATAGCCATTGCGAGATTCAATCAAAGGGCAAGGAAGACCTTGTTTGCACCCAAGCTGACGAGCGAAGTGATTAGGAGCGTACAGATCAACCCATAAGACCGCATAAGGAACAATAATATCTGCGCAGGTCACACATTGAGCAAAAAGCTTCCTTACAGCAGGAGCCTAATGGGGAGTCACTGCGAATCCAGTAGACAGCTCGGCTGGGAATCTCCTCGTTACCACAAATTCAGCCATGTCTTTGGGGAAGAGCTTCTGACCCCAGAGATAATTGAAACAATACGAATAACTCAGAGGTTTCGTCTCCCCAGCGAGAGCCAAAGACCTCCCCAACAGTTCCTCAGAGACAAACTCCTTATGGTAGGGGCTGCAAAATTCAGGGAAATAAACTTGCAACCACAAAGATAAAATTCAATCGGGGCCTGCAAATTTGAACTTGAATGGATTAAGCAAAATCCACCCAAGGGCACGGTATAATGCACCCAATGCAGGCTGTGCAAGGCCAAGATAATGGCCATTGTACAGCGCTTTAGATGCCTTAGCGAAAATGTTGGTAATCTTGTCCGCAGTAACTCAAAATACATAGCGACAGAGCCAGAGTTCTAAGAATGCAATGCCACCATAGGCATTCTTTACCAGCTGATTGTTAGAGGCAGGAGTAGCCTGTAATTCCTCTGTATTATAGTGCTTACACCAATTGGAATAAGTGGTGCTGACAGTTGAGCGCGCAGGATCCATTGAGAAAGGGAAGACCTTACCATCTAAAGTACTGGGAAGGAAGGGCTCATCTGCCGTGGGTAAATCGGTAATAGTAACAACATCGAGTAAAATAATTCCTAAATGACCAAATGGGAGGACAAAACTATTGCTACTGGTTTCCCAATAGCACAAAGTTACGACGGCGGTAGCATGATTCTCACCTTGGGGAAAATGGAAACATAAATTTAGAGCATGTGAAATACCAACATGCTGCCAGAGCTCTTGATCAAGAGACTTCCGCTCCTGATACCATTGAAGTTCCTCGGCTCTAGTGCTGGGTCATTTCCCCAATTTTACTTCAAGTTCCTTCTGATCCCACTGTAGAGAAGCAGCGGCTTCACCACGTGCAACCAACGAAGGACGACGCACAGCCAAATCAAGCACAGAAGAGGCCTTTGTAATGCTGGTGGTTGGACCCAGTATAACCTCATCTCCCCTCGTAAGATCAAGCCACGAATAAGGAAGGTCTTGATCCTAATGAAGATGACAGTCCATATGAGCGCAGAAGGCTTCCACATCCTTCTCAGACACGTTGGAGAAAAATCGTTGATAAGGGGCCATTTGCGAAAGGAGGAGGGGAAAGGAAAGTTGGAATTTTGAAGAGTGATTGAAAAATTCAAAATCTTGGATTGTGGAACTTCGGAAAGAAAGTGAAAATGGGCAAAGATGATTGAATAATATAAAGGGTTGAAAATAGGCGGCGCGACTTTTAAAGAAAAACACTTGAGTAGCCTATGCGAGTCTATTTCAAGTCATTGTCTAAAAAGCGACACGTCACATCCAAGTGCTTCTAAAAAGACTCATTTGATTGCCCATGGGTTAATCTCGAGGTTTGGTGGGAAATTTTTGAGCTCAAAATAAATATTACATTTATTTTAATATTGTTGGACCTTAGAGGTAAAACGGGTCTGCCGCATGCAGACCGGTTGGATTCTGCAAATCAAGAAAGGGAATGTCTATATGATTCCTAAACGATTTAGGAGAATCTAGAGGCAAGATATTATTCCTTTCTTTCATAGTCAATAATGTTACCTTGTCAACCAAGAGAGGTCAGAGTGCCAACCTCTATAAATAAAAGAATCAAAGAAGATTTACAGACATCTAGATGAATACAATTTGCGCACAAGCAAATCTTATTCCGCTGCGAGTAGACAATCAGCGAACATCGAGCTCATGATCTATGTCACCCGACAGAGCTTGGAGATTCGAATGTTCACACAAGCTACCCAACTGGCAACAGCGAATTCAGGATCTAGGCCACCTGAGAGAGCGTGGGGATTCGAAGATTCACTCGAACTAGACGATAGCAATCGGAGGAGTCCAGACCACCCGACAGAGCGTGGAGATTCTAAAGATTTACGAAGTCACCATATCCTGTGTTCTCAACACTTTGTCTTTAGGATTGCTCTGTTTTATACTTACCCGAAGGTGTAAAGTATCGATTCTTTGTGACTCGACAGAGATATACGAAACTTACGTCTTAGTCAATTTTCCCTAATCACCTCTCTACTAGCATTATTTCATATATATATATATATATATATATCTTGTACGTCCATCCACTTATATATTCCACTTTGGTTGAAATAAACAATGTCTAGCTACTAAGCACTCGGAGGGTGATATATGATATTAATAATGATATTACTGATCGATATATCAATGTTCATAGTGAAAAATTGAGAGAATTGTTGGTTTGGTTATTTGTGTTTGACAATTTAGACGATTTGGTCACTCATGTTTGACAAATATTATATTGGTCACTCATGTTTTACCTTATTATTCAGATTAGTCACATTGTCTTTTTTGGACATTAAAAAATATATTATTTGTTTGTGTAATGTGTTTATACGTAAGTTTATTAGCTTTATAATGATAAAAATATTCATTTAAGTAAATCACGTGTGTGTTATATATGTAATTTTTAACATCTAAAATGGACAAAGTGACCAATCTAAATGATAAACTAAAACATGGATAATTAAAACGATATTTATAAAATATAAATAACCATTTCGTCTCAAATTGACAAGTGACCAAACTAATCATTTTTAAGTCAAAAATTTAGTTCGAGAAAGATGCTGCAGATCAAACCCACATATCGACACTGGCAACAAAACTAGCATATATGTGCGATCATTCAGTGGCCTATGGTTCATGTGATGCCAGCACATAATGACATTGGGTGGGACTTGGATCCCCAAAATCCTCTGCTCCTATATTAGTGGGATATGAATCTCCACCCAAATATGATCGATATGGTTCCCGACAATGCACCAACACCAATCCCATTAGATAAAGAATTAATAAAGCATCATTGTCTTCCTGTAAACGAAACATAGTTTAATTAGTACGTAGTTCGATTCACAAATTTTTTTGGATGATCTAGTTCGATTCATAATTTGGTGCTTAATTATTCGTCATTCATGCCGGCTAGCTCGCAGCTGCAACCCCCCGCAACATAGAAAGTTGATCTGTTTGTTTTGTGGTTGAAGGATTGAGTAGTATACAGAGCTGGCCCTGACTTTTTGAGGACCCTAGGTAAAATTGGGGCCTATGTTCTTCGTAGATCTTAGTTTTATTAGTTCATATATGAAGATAGAACTCAAGAATATGAACTAAAACAAACGTATAGAGTAGCTCAATTTTTGTGCCTTACAAACAGAAATGTGTTCATTTGTCCGATTACAAAACATCAAAAGTTCATTAACAAACTTTAGGAGGCGTTCACTTACTTTACAGAGTACAGATTTGCGGCAATATTGCCAGCAACTTTGTCGCGGACCGATGTCTTTCCACTGTTGGTAGTCTGCAGTAAAATCCCACTTCCACCTGCTGCCCAAGTTCTTCACTCGTTCCATTTCACATATACAATAGAAACCACATATCCAGTAGCAGAATTTTCCATTTCTATAGTGACACACAAACTTTCATATCAGCAATAATCATGAACAAATACTCAGAAATGATCAGAAATTGGAAGAGTGATATAAGCATGAAAACACTAATATCTCAAACCAATCATGAAAAGACGCGTCTCATCAAGTAGCTCAAGGCCTCTTCGCTCAGCTTGCCTTGCCGCTGTCTCAACTGAAATCAGAATCTCATTTGACTCACCCTGCAATGAACACACCAGCACACAACACTCATACATCGCCAAAACTACATCCTTTTACTTAATGACCAACTCTTAAAATACAAACAAGAATCACACTTGGAAGGACACTGTAATCAACCGGCGCCGATGTCTTTGCCCTCTTTGAATTGCTACTATCCGTCGACGTCGTCACAACCGATCGAAAGTTTCAGCTCAGGTTGAATCAATTCGAATATATTGTTAGCGAGGCGAGCCGTGATGGCGAGGCACCAGGTCTGGGATCCGGAGGCTGAGGTGTGGCATTTCTCATCTGTTCTCCAACATCGATATGATCTCTGTGTAAGGAGGCGGTGGAGTAGAGTTCATGCAGCGTTGACGAGGCCAAGGCGAGCCCTTGCGTGGCGGCGTGGGATGGCGTCTCTCCAGCGACGAGTTAGGGTTCGATTCGGCTCCCAGAAGACCCGCCCTTCACCTTCAACGACGGCGCTGCAACCCTCTCCAGTGACAGGGGCTGAAGGCGCGAGCTCATGCTACGGCGGCGCGATGCGATGGCGAGTGAGAGGCGCGTGCCTATTGTGGCGGAGCTTCAGCGATGAGGGAGCAACAACGTGGCAGCGGTGAGGTCGTGAGAGAGCGACGGCGAGGTTGTGACCCACTACTACTAGATTTTTCTTTTCTTTTTTACGAGGTGTATTTCGATCACTGATTTGTTATGATTGTTTTGTAGAATCCTTTAAAATCTTGATATATTCGATTAGGATTTTAAATAATAATTCAAAATTTAAAATTCATGGATTTAACTGGATTTGGAGAAATTCTCGATTTTCTTGTATTTCAATAGACCAAGATAAATCGGAACCCTTCTTAGAAATCAGCTCTCTGACACCATGGAATTTCCCGAATTCTATTTTCACTCACTCGCTCTGAAGATGAACGGATCATGAGCTTCCATTTTTCTTCAGTGCTCTATTAGAGATCTCTTTCACCTTTGTTCCTCTTCTATCTTTGATCAATCTTTTCCTCTTCCTCCTCTTCTTCTTTGTTTTCATATCCCTCGAGTTGCTTGTAGTAGCCTGAGAGGCATGTTGTAGTGGTGAGAGTCGGCGGTGGCCAGTGGTTACCTACTCATCTTTTCCAACCGATACCTCCTCGTCTACTATATACTACGACTTATCGTCTTTGACTATGTAATCATATTGAATGTTACAAATACAGTTTAATAACCATATAGCTCTTACATCAAATGTATACTCTAACTAGCATCATCATATTGATCACAATTCTATCAAAGATATGGCATTGGTCTGTTTGTACGCATTTGTTGATATTTTCTTTGAAATGTTTTAGGTGGTTGTGGTGTTTGGTTGCATGTCATGGACGGTTTAGATTGGTTTAGATGAGCTACATATGGTGGTGGTTTAATTTTGGATTCACAGCATATTGTCACGCCCCGCCAACATTCCGAGGATTGCCTTGAGCATTCGCGAGGGAAGCATGGCTCAAGGAAAGGGTTGGAGCACCCTAGAAGCATCCGAGGACAGCTAGAGGCACCCAGAGGGAGCTGCCAGACACATACAAGGGCTGCCCAAAGCAGCCAGGGGGCTGTCCGACGCGATAGAAGGCAGCCGGGTGCCACCTGGGTGGCTGCCAGAGACACCCGGAGGGTTCCAGAGGCATCCGGGTGGGCTGCCAGGGGCACCCAGGGCGCTGCCAGAGGCACCCAGGGCGCTGCCAGAGGCACCCGGGGGCTGCCAGAAGCACCCGAGGGGGCTGCCAGAAGCACCCGAGGGGGCTGCCAGACGCACCCAGGAGGGCCTGGGAGGTGCTGGAAGGGTGCTGAACAGCAGAGACAGTTCCGGAAAGGTCCGGAACATCGGGGTTAGTTCCGGAGGGGTCCGGAACAGCGTGGTAGCATCCGGAAGGGTCCGGAATGGTACGGAGGCACCCAGAACACTACGGAAGATTCCGGAAGGCCGTGGAAGGCCTTAGAAGGTTGCGGAAGGTTGCGGAAGTCTCCGGAAGACTCGGGAAGCATCAAGAGGGGTCTTGAACTCTCTAGAACCTTAGAGAGGCTCATGGGTCAAGGTCACTCCGGAGATCTCTAGAATCGTCAAGGGACATCCTGGAGTTGTCTAGATAAGTCTAGAACTCCCTATATTTGTATATGTGCTAGATTAGTCTAGAAACACATAGGCTTGGAGGTGGAGACTATAAATAGGGAACCTCCCCTCCCATTTGAGATTGGGTAGATTGGAAAGATTAGAAAGAAGTAGTGAGAAAAAGAGTAAGGAACTCTAGGAACTCACCTTTGTAAAGCTTTCTTTAGCAATACAAGTTCTTCTTTCAAAGCTCTTCTCCCTTCGATCTTTCGGTTGTTCTAGCCAAGCGTTGGCGATAGTTAGGCTGACTTAGCATAAGGGGAGTGCTAAGGCCGCACGAGTGCTAGCAGAAAAGTAAGCTCGTGACAGTTGGTATCAGAGCCGAAGTTCCTTCAGAGTCTCATTCAACAATGGTGAAGCAAACAGCGAGCAAAGGTGCATCGCTTGACATTACCAAAGGTGCGTCGGGGTCCAACCTTTCCGATGTGGTGACGCAAGAGGGAGTTCGTGAAGAGCTTGCCAACCCAAAGAGGTCTACAAAGGACATGCTTTCTTCTCTCGACTCACGCCTAGCTCAGGTGGAGGAGGCCATGAGTGGCATGGGGGCCCAGGTGGACGACCTAAGCCAACAAGTGGAGGGCTTAGAGGCGGAGGATATCGCCATCCACACTGCGATCAAGGGGATGCTAGTCCAATTGGAGGAGACCTTGCGTGGCGAGATGGGGAAGATTCGCGAGGAGTTCATGGGGGAACTCGCAAGGATGCGTCAAGTCCACGAGAAGGAGTCGAATAGCACGCTTGCACGCATGGAGGAGATGCATGGGGACTTGACCCTATGCAAGCGCGCATTGGCATCGACGGGGACAAGCACCAGTGGTATGGGGGAGGCTAGGCACGTGGAGGTGCCAAAGCCAAACAGTTTCGGAGGTTCGCGCAACGCTCGTGAAGTGGACAACTTCTTATGGGGGCTAGATCAATATTTCAAAGCCGTAGGCATCAGCGAGGAGGATGCCAAGATTCGGGCAGCGGCTCTCTACCTCACCGACACAGCCATGTTGTGGTGGAGGCGAAGGCGAGGAGACATTGAAAAAGGTACGTGCACCATCTCTACCTTTGATGAATTTAAGAAGGATCTTAAGAGGAAATTCTATCCCGAGAATGCCGAGGATGAGGCAAGAGCTCGATTGCGAAGGCTCAAGCACTCGGGGTCGATTGGTGAGTATGTCAAGGATTTCACCAGTCTAGTGCTTGAGATCCCCGACATGACCGACAAGGATGCTCTCTTCAATTTCATGGATGGTCTCCAAGCATGGGCCAAGGCCGAGTTAAGGCGACGTGGGGTGCAAGACCTTGCTACAACCATAGCTGTGGCCGAAAGCCTAATCGACTACACTAGTCGAGAGGAGACTAGCAGCCAGCCGAGGGAAAAAGAGAGTATTCATGTCAAGGGTGGGGGAGACAGAGGCCTACGTGAGAGGAACGGAAGCCCACGCAGGGACGAGTTCCGGCGAAACAGCCAATCGGGACGGAGAATGGACAAGGGCAAGCAAAGGGATACGAGGAGCTTGGGGAAGCTCAATGACAACCGGTGTTTCCTTTGCGACGGTCCTCATTGGGCGAGGGACTGCCCAAAGAAGAATGCGTTGACCGCAATTCTAGGGACCCGTCAAAGTGAGATGGAGGCCAAGGGTGGCCACGAGGATGCACGTATGGGGGCTATACAGCTGCTGAATGCGATCGAATCCACTCCTACGGATGAAGGTAAAGGCTAACACTTTGTCGACATCACTATAAAGGGAAAGCCAACGGTGGCGATGATCGACACAGGTGCATCCCACAACTTCATTTCCATTGAGGAGGCCCAAAGGTTAGGACTTAAAGGCAACAATGGGGGAGACTTCATGAAGGCGGTCAATTCACCAGCTCAGCCAACTCTAGGGAGAGTTCGAGGAGTCAAGACAAGCATAGGGGCTTGGCATGGGAAATTAGACTTCTCGATAGTGCCCATGGATGACTACAAAGTTGTCTTGGGGATGGAGTTCCATGATCGGGTCAAGGCGATTCCGATACCGTTCGCCAAAAGCATGTTCATCATGGACGGCGACAGGGTTTGTGTAGTGCCAAACAAGGTCACCAAGCAAGGCGCGAAGGTGTTATCGGCATTACAACTCGTGAAGGAGCCATCTAGGAAAGCTACGCATCGGGTGATAACAAAGGTCGTGGACAAAGTGCTCGCGGATAGTCACTTATCGCATAGGGAGGCGAAGCCACAGGGAGGACCTTATCAAGTGGAGAGGTCTACCCGATACGAAAGCCAGCTGGGAGTCCGAGGACGTTTTGTGGCGATTCAAGGACGAGGTCCGACGCTACAATGAGGAAGCCGCGATGAGGGCATCGCGATATTGGGTGGGGGAGAATGTCACGCCCCGCCAACATTCCGAGGATTGCCTTGAGCATTCGCGAGGGAAGCATGGCTCAAGGAAAGGGTTGGAGCACCCTAGAAGCATCCGAGGACAGCTAGAGGCACCCAGAGGGGGCTGCCAGACACATACAAGGGCTGCCCAAAGCAGCCAGGGGGCTGTCCGACGCGACAGAAGGCAGCCGGGTGCCACCTGGGTGGCTGCCAGAGGCACCCGGAGGGTTCCAGAGGCATCCGGGTGGGCTGCCAGGGGCACCCAGGGCGCTGCCAGAGGCACCCGGGGGCTGCCAGAAGCACCCGAGGGGGCTGCCAGACGCACCTGGGAGGTGCTGGAAGGGTGCTGAACAGCAGAGACAGTTCCGGAAAGGCCCGGAACAGCGGGGTTAGTTCCGGAGGGGTCCGGAACAGCGTGGTAGCATCCGGAAGGGTCCGGAATGGTACGGAGGCACCCGGAACACTACGGAAGGTTCCGGAAGGCCGTGGAAGGCCTTAGAAGGTTGTGGAAGGTTGCGGAAGTCTCCGGAAGACTCGGGAAGCATCAAGAGGGGTCTTGAACTCTCTAGAACCTTAGAGAGGCTCATGGGTCAAGGTCACTCCGGAGATCTCTAGAATCGTCAAGGGACATCCTGGAGTTGTCTAGATAAGTCTAGAACTCCCTATATTTGTATATGTGCTAGATTAGTCTAGAAACACATAGGCTTGGAGGTGGAGACTATAAATAGGGAACCTCCCCTCCCATTTGAGATTGGGTAGATTGGAAAGATTAGAAAGAAGTAGTGAGAAAAAGAGTAAGGAACTCTAGGAACTCACCTTTGTAAAGCTTTCTTTAGCAATACAAATTCTTCTTTCAAAGCTCTTCTCCCTTCGATCTTTCGGTTGTTCTAGCCAAGCGTTGGCGATAGTTAGGCTGACTTAGCATAAGGGGAGTGCTAAGGCCGCACGAGTGCTAGCAGAAAAGTAAGCTCGTGACAATATGCTGGTTTGCAAACTTTAAATAGGTATGAGGATGACTTCAGAGGTCTTTTGTGACTCTCTTTACTACCTCATTTTTAGGTTCTGGTTCCAATAGAAAAAACTGATCCATCATCAAATAAACGTACATTTGTACATATATACTAGTTGGTGTGAGAGGTATATGGCTATCATTCTTATCTCAAATTTCTTTTCTTTTCTTTAGACAAAAAAACAGCTAGACATCATCCACGTACTGATATGCAAGTGAAATTGTTTTGACCAGAAAAGAGAAGCCAAATAAGCTTGGAAGAGTGTGTGGAAGAAACTATGCATATCATGATCTTACAAGTTTTCTTGATTCGATAGATACTGATAATAATTGTAATTAGTGTACTTATGTTGTAACCTTGTATCTAATCTCTTTCAAGTATGATAATGTACAAACTGACCTCAATGGTTGAGTTCTTGGTAGCACTCAAGGTTAGACACAGTTTCTTCTAGTGTATTTTATCTTTCAACTTGAAGTGATATATTTGAATTTTAGATTAGTATATTTTAGTTTTTTTAATTTTTTGAACAATCATTATAAATCCAAACAAATTCAAGTAACACAATACAATACAATCATTTGAAATCTATGTGAAGTTAAAATAATCCGTGGATTAAGAAAAATCAACAACAATCCATCGATTATAAAAAATCCTTTAAAATTCTTAAAAATCAGGATTGGATACACCACCCTTAGTCGAGAGAAAGAGATGTGCACATGTTTTGGTTGGGGTGGGGGGTAATTTTGGAATAAAAAATAGAAAAAGGGAAAAAATTGAGCGATTCCCATCTGCACCGGGGGAATTTCCCCCAAATCAGAATTCCTAGGTGGGACCCAATCGAAAATAGCTTTTACTCAACATAATCTCACTCTATCTCATTGAAGGAAATAAAGTTTTATTATTTGAGTTCGACCCATTCAAAATAAAACAGAAATATTTTAATTACGACTCTTAAATTTAAGAGAAAATCCTTTGATTCCGAACATAAAGTAAATGAATTTGAGAAATATGAGATTTTGGTATTTTTGTAACTTCATCCGACGAGTTTGACGGGCTGCCTACGTACCCCCAAAGGGAATCAAGTCACTCAAAGTTCAAAGAAAAAAATTGGGTGTGAACTTTCGATGAATGAATGACCCATTAAAAGATTTGGGATTTTGGCTTTTTGGACTTGTGGTATACTTTCATGGACATTTTTTGGGTCTGTTTGCCAAATATTCACTTGGAGTTTAACTTGAAGTGCTTGTCATGTTTATTTTTGTGACTCTGACTTCATATATGATTTTTGACTTCGTGTCACGCTTCGGCTTTGTGTTGTTGATGACTTTGTGTCATGTTTGAGCTTTATGTCTGAACTTGATGCGTTAATGACTTTATGCCAAAATTTAAATATAAAATCGGAATAGTCGTGAAACTTTTCTCGACTTTTTTGTGAATTAATAAAGTCCAAGGCCCAACTCCTCCAATTTTCTTCTTTTATTGTTGGGTCAAAAGCCCATTTCTTTTTTTTTTTCATTTTTTTCTTTTCTTTCTTTTTCCTTTTTGGCCCAAACCGGCAGCCCATCTTTCTTTCTTCTTTCTTCTTTCTTCTTTCTTTCCAATGTGAAAACCCAAAATTTCTCTTGGTTGAGTCAAAAATCCATATGTCACGTTAGTTTTTTTTTTTTTTTTTTTTTTACAGTTCAACAGGGTCTCTCAACATCTTTCTCTCTCCTCTGTGAGCCTGGGTTCCACGGTCAACTCGCATAGGATGCGTCTTAAATGGAATCTTATTTTAAGACTTGATTTAATATCCTAAGTTATATTTTTAAAGTTTAGTATCCCAGATTTCAATTATTGGAGAGCTTCTTCCAACTTTAAAGCTAGAAAAATAATCCTTGGCATTTTTTATTGGAGATGTTCTTAGTGACTTTTGGATTAATGAAAATTTTTAGAAGAGTTGTTAGTCAGTGGAAAAGTTTTTTCTAAAATTAGAGTTGACGAGAAAAATCCAATAAAAATATGAGAGTAATTATAGTTTTTTGTGGTAAACGAGAGTAATTATATAGTTGCTTTATCGAGAGTATCGACAATTGACTTGAAGAAAAGGTAGCCGGGTCTGACCCAATTATGTACGGGCCGGGTCATAATTTGAAGGCCCAGCCCAATATTATGCACAGTAGTTTTCTTTCTTCAACCTTGGATTTATTCTTCATCCTCTTCATTTGATCAGAAATAAGAATCTAGTCTAGTCTAAAACTCTGAATGCCAGCAAAACTCAAAAGAACCAGTAACGTCTTCAACTATTATTACCTCTCATGGTTTAAGGTGGCCTATTCATATCTGACCACTCGACCATATTCCCAGACCCAATACTCGTCCAGGAGCAGTAAAGCTAGCAGCTTTCTTGTTTACTGCAATTCCCAGATCACTAAAAATGGAAGGAACGGTGATATCGAACAAGCCAAGTCAATCTTCAGTCGTATGCCAACTAAGGACACGATTACCTGGACTGCCATGCTCACTGCGTATGCAGAGAATGGTCAAACTAGCTTGGCACGCCAAATGTTCGATGAAATGCCCCAACGAAACATAGCATCGTATAATGCAATGATCACAGGTTATGTTAGGAGCAAAGGGAGGCTAGATGAAGCTTTTGAGTTGTTCTTAAGCATGCCCGAGCGGAATGAGGTGTCGTATATAGTAATGATCACGGGTTTCGTGAAGGCTGGGATGTTTGAAGAGGCTAAGAAGATTTACTGTGATATGCCGGTTGTGTGGCGGGAACCAGTTTGTTCAAATTTGTTGCTAAATGGGTATTTGAGGGCGGGGAGAATGGACGAGGCGGTTAGAGTTTTCGAGGGATTGGAGAACAGAAATGTGGTTTCTGAGACTTGTATGGTTGATGGGTATTGCAAAGTGGGAAGGGTTGTTGATGCTAGAGACTTGTTTGATAGGATGCTGGAGCGGAATGTGGTTACTTGGACAGTAATGATTGATGGGTACATGAAGATGGGAATGTTTGAAGGGGGGTTTGAATTGTTTTTGAACATGAGAAGGGAGGGAATGGTGGATGTGAATTCGACTACCATGACCATAATGTTGGAAGCTTGTGGTTGTTTTGGTAGATGTGGAGAAGGGACTCAGATGCATGGGTTGAATTTCCGTATGGGATTTGACTTTGATGTGTTTTGTGGGAATGGTATTATCAAAATGTATTGTGCCTGTGATCGTATAAATGAAGCTGCCAAGATGTTTCATTGGATGAGCAAGAAGGATTTAGTTTCTTGGAATTTCTTGATTACAGGTTATGTGAAATGTGCCAAAATTGAAGAAGCTCTAAAACTGTTCGAGTTGATGCCTGAAAAGGATGTAATCTCATGGACGAGTATGGTATCAGGATTTTGTAGGAAAGGCATGACTGCGGAAGCCGTCCAATTGTTTAGATTGATGCCTGAAAGGGACGATGTTGCTTGGACTGCTGTAATTTCAGGTTTCGTTAATAATGAAGAATATGAAGAGGCTCTCCAATGGTTTGTCAAGATGCTCCGGATTGCAATCAGGCCTAATCCAATTACCTTTAGCAGTGTACTGAGTGCTTCAGCCTGTTTGGCCACTCTAAATGAGGGTATGCAGATCCATTCTCTTTCATTGAAGTTGAATGCGGAAGCTAATTTATCAGTTCAAAATGCTCTGGTTTTCATGTACTCGAAGTGTGGAAATGTCGTTGATGCCAATGGGATCTTCACAAATATTGTTTCACCTAACACTGTCTCATTCAACTCCATGATTACTGGATTTGCCCAAAATGGGCTGGAGAAAGAAGCACTGAATGTGTTTAGGTGCATGCAGAAGGAATGCTGTGAGCCAAACGAAATCACCTTCCTTGGTGTTCTTTCAGCTTGTGTCCATGTGGGACTAGTTAAAGAAGGACGACGCCTTTTCAATTCAATGCAATTGGTACATAATATAGACCCAGGACCTGATCACTATGCTTGCATGGTTGATCTCCTTGGACGATCTGGATTACTTGATGAAGCTGTCGATTTGATTCACTCAATGCCTTTTGAGCCCAATACCGGTGTTTGGGGAGCTCTTCTTGGTGCCAGCAGGACTCATTTACGTCTTGATCTCGCAGAGCTTGCAGCTGAGCACGTTATCAAGTTGGAGCCTGACAATGCAACCCCTTATGTGGTCTTGTCCAACATATATTTTACTCTAGGGAAAGTGAAGGAAGGGAACCAAGTGATGACCTCCAGGTATTCAAAGGGAATAAGGAAGAGCCCTGGCTGCAGCTGGGTTACTTTGAAGGACAAGGTTCATTTGTTTCTTTCAGGAGATCAATCACATCGAGACTTCCAAGACATTGAAGAAATACTCTGGATCCTAACAGTGGAAATAGGAAGGATCGTCCAAAGGTAGAACAACAGTGTATTGATAACATGGTCATGATGATTAGCTAGATCCAGCAAACTTACGTACAGAAGCTCAAGGTTAGAGACGTCAAAGAGATTTATTAGAGAATTTTCGGCAGCATAACGATGTTTAATTTCTTTCTATAGTATTCAACTCACCAAAACATACTACAGTCTAGAGGTAACAAGGTTGAGAGACATAATCAATGTGCTCTATCAACATGTATAACTTCCAATTAGGTTAAGAACAACACATGAATATTAAGAACCACCCCCACCCCCACTTCCGCCTCCACCGCTGTCAATCGCTGGCATTAGCTCCGCTGTGGACAGAGCAGCACTAGCTCCCACCAAAACCATGACTCCACTACCACGACCTCCTCCAACATCTGTACCTCTGCAGCTGGTTCCCAAAACTTGTTGCATGTAAGCTTGATGGGCCTCTTTGGTTCTGGCATCACATCGCTGATTCTTCTTGTGGTTGACAATGTGAGCATTTTGGCATCTGTAGACAAACCAAAGCATTAATAAACAAGCAACAACCATCACAGAAGCATCCCCATAGGTTATTGTTTGTCTAATATCTACTATTTCGATCTTCAGAATTAATTCAATTTTGCATATCCAGCTACATGTAGCGCACTCGATCTTATTACAAATCAAGGTTAAGAGTGAATTCAAGGACTGAATTTAAACGCTTTGATTTAGGAAGATTTTATTTACACATCCATTTTTACTCGATGCACATACTAATTTTTTGAAACGTTTTTAAATTCTATATTACCCCTTAGTAAACTTTGAAGGGTAAAAAAACTCTGCTATTAAAACTTCATTTTGCAGAACGGAACCAAGGAGGTTCAGCAAGAACGTACAATGCCTAAAAGAGAGTTAAATGGCTCTTTACGATCCCTTAAACTCTTACCATAATTTAGATCACAATTATGTTGATCAATCCAATCTCTACACTTTCTTAATTCTTATAATATAAATCCCACTGGTAATATTATTAGGTGTCTGGCTAGCAAAGATGATCTCGATCAATGCAACAAGTTGGAGACCCGGCGATCACGAGATGACGACGGTGTCAATCCTAGGTGTTGGATGAGGTAGGTAGAGATTGGATTGATGTTGAGAGAGAGGTGAAAATATACTGCAAAGGAATTGGATTGATGTTGAGAGAGAAGAAGAAGAAGAACAGTAGGGGATCGGATATGATGCTAGAAAAGAAGGGAAGAGAAGAGAAGGGTGAAGAGACAAAGATGAAGAATGATTAATTAAAGAGCAAACGCGGAAGATCAGGATTTGCGTCAAAAATAAAATTAGGGGTGTGTATCTAGAGATTAGGAATGTGCAAATAAAATTTTTCTTTGATTTACCGTGAGAACTCTTTGGAATTTAATCAATTCGAGAAAGAAAGCGTGAAATGCATATTTTTATTAAGTTTAAACAAGAAAGAGCATATACACTATGTGTATGTGTAAGTAGTGTATGTATAAAATTAAAAAAATAAGAAAAAATAATCTGAAATAATGCACACAGAAAAAGAAAGAAAGAATTTGTTTTTTTGGAAGTTATTGAAACAATTTGAATGAGATGAAGAGAGAGAGAGAGAGAGAGAGAGAGAGAGAGAGAGAGAGAGAGAGAGAGAGAGAGAGAGAGAGAGAGAGAGAGAGAGAGAGAGAGAGAGAGAGAGAGAGAGTGGCGAGAGAAAAAACGGGATAAAATTATTTTTCTATTTTTTTATAATTACAATAAAAGCCCCCAATTTATTTAACATAAACTAAGAAAAAAGGGTAAAATTGAAAAAAAAAATCACAAATAAACCTAGTTCTCTTAATATATACTATAGATAACAAATTTGGGGGATAACATTTCTTTCGAGACTTGTTCATAATAAGTTGACTCCTTTTTTTTATGTCAATATGTCGACTATATATAGCTAGCTATTTGGTACATCGATCGATGGTTCGATCTATATGCGCTGAGGAATATTCAATTGATTCATTCCTTTTATCCTTTACAGATGAATGAATGGATGATGATATCGTTGCATCAGTTATTGTTTAGTAGAGATTTCATTAATGCAAAATGATCATAATTTTGTTCATTTGCCTAAAGTCCTATATATCATATGATGGCTCTCTTTTCCTTTTGGGAAGAGATGGTGTTTGGATTTTATCCAAACAGTTGAATGGATCTATGATCCATTTGTTTATGTCCAATTTTGTCAAGAAGATAGTTCTCTTCTACGAATTTGTTTTGATCGATACATCTTTGTCTGCTACACATATTGATCGATCTTGGAGATTAAAGTTTTCTTCGATTAATTTATCTTTACTATTTTCACTTTTAAATTATGTGTGGTTGGTCTTTTTTCACTATTGTATCAAAATTGTGTGTTTGGAATACAATTGACGCAAGGCTGTAGGTTCTGATTAGTATTGGATTTTTCTAATGATCTCACTTGGTATGGCAGGTTTGATATAGGTCGCGATCATTTCATGAAAATAATCTATCTTCAGTTCTCCAAGACGTAAAGATTGTGGAAGATAGCTTCTGGTATGAACATTCCATGTACATCCTTATCCACTTTGAATTTCAAACAAGTATGAATGACGGTTCCAACATCTACCTTCAGTAACCAAGGGTGGAGTTCCTCACAATTAGATGTTGATTCCTCTATTTTGAGTGGATTACATACAACATGGATTTGTGAGAGAGGACTAGAAAGCAGTATGGGATGATTGAGTGGCAACATACCAACATCGTCATCTTTGCGAAGTTCCTGTCATCGGTGACCCAAGCCAACTAAGCGGCCGAGTGTTCCAGTCTAGATGTCTCAGATTGGTTTGATTCAAAAGCTCTCTCTTTGGTATATTGATAAATGATTTCAAAAGCTCTACACCAAAACACCAATTTAGGAGTTTTACAAACAAGTTCGGGATTCAAGTTTGGGATTCGATCACTGGATATTCGAGTTTTGAAGTGTTCGGTCGTTCTCCTACATGACTGCTGGATCATGCATGGTGTCACGGCGGTGACGATTTTTAGGCAGTTTCTTGACGGTTTTACTTCATTCAAGCAAGTTACCTTGCAGTTAATTTCCTTTTGACGGTTTTGCTTCTACTTCCGTGACTCAAACTTGGGCATCAGTTAGTGTCGATCTCAAAAATATTAAAATCTAGAGGCTACTTTCAGTGTCGTTCTTCCTCGGACAGTCGACATTATCCCTCGACTTGGGTCCTTTAAGTCAAGAGGCTATTTCTTCTAAATCCTTTGGATTCGGGACCAAGAAGGGGTTTTGCTTGTTTATCTTCGTCTACTTTCATTCCTCCATGGTTGTTGTACTCACTATAAATGTTGCACATGCCCTTGTGTTCTCTATACATTCGATGATTTCGATCAAACTGAATTATAACAGACCTTCAAGGTGTTGTGGCTTCAAGTTCTCATCTTCTATTCGTTGATGGGTAAAGAATATATTAAAGGTTCATGCACTTTGTTGTTCGTAGCTCTTTGCTTGCATTTTTTCTCCTTCAAGCTAGCTAGTGTTTGTTGTTTGCTACCGGCTCAAGGAAGTGTTAAATGATTTTGTCTGTGCCTTCAATTTTCTACTGCTTATGGATAGTGCTAGCAACTTACGAAGCCCCAATAATTGGAGAATGGCTTACCTGCTCTTAGAACTGTCACAACCCATGTTATTTTCTTTTAAGGTTGCTTTTATGATTGTGGCAGTAGGTTTTAAATTTGAATTTATGACGGAGTTGAAAATTGAGTATCAAGAGAGAGGCGAGGAAGCCATTAAAGCTACATTTTGTGATCACGAGTAGCTGTGGAGGATAACTTATTGTGGCTTATGTCTCACCTTTTTAAAAACTGCTTAACATCGTCTGCAACAATTAGTTTTATTCAACATGAATAGCCCCCATCATGAGACTAACTGGAAGCATCACGTTCTTCAAAATATGTCGACAATACTATTCTCTACTGCTCCTCTTTTTCACTCTCATAGACAAGTTATGCCAAATTCTTCATATGGATGTTTTGTGGGCTATTCATTATTTTTGCTTAATCGTAAATTATTGCTAAACACGTGGGGGTTCAATTGAAGAAGGTTGGGTCTCACCAAATACTGCAACATTACTGCCAATTGGGATCCTTCATACTCCCCGCCTACCTTGTACATATTTGAGATAGAGACTCTCTCGACTTGTTCAAATCACTTATCAGTTCCTTCATTCAATCCTTTGTTTCAATTCTACATTGATCGTGGCTTCAGTTTTTCCCTCGTAGTGTTCTGCTCAACATCAAAGTCTTGGAGTCTCACAAGTCAAAATTACTCAAAATGCTTAGTTTGCTTCACTTTTTCAAACTAGATGTGTGTGGGTGATACATACAATTGCTCAAATCAATGGCTCTCTACTTTGGTAGCTAAGATCATCTACATATTCTTGAGCAGCTTTGGGGTACCCTATTTAATGTTGATAATGATCGTTCAATAGTAAGTTTTATGAGGAAGTGAAATCTCTATTCACTTCTTCTCATCAATTATGAGTATTTGTTTCTAGAAATGTATTTAGGTTGCGCATATTTAATTAAGAAGACATTTATGTTTCATGCATTTCTTTAGTTTGTAGTTAGCCATAATGGATAACTACAGTACTTGTAATCTGATATACGTATCTTTGTTGCTTAATGTAATTTCTCTTTTTCAAAAAAAAAGTTATTGTTTAGTTACCTCTCCACTTGCTTCTTAGCACTGCATCTTGGGTTTGTGCATCTGTAGTAGCGCCTGTATTGTTTTACCAACACACAATCCAGAAAACAAAAGCTTGTTAAGAAATTGCACTATGAAAACAAAGGAGGAGCAAAAGAGATCAAGGAGAATTGCAACCAATTTGTGAGGCTGGGATCCAACCAGAGACGGACTTAGAGGTGGGCTGGGATATGCTACAACCTACTTAGGATTTTAAACAAAAAAAACATGTATTGAAAAATAATTAGTTCAGTAGCCGACAATGACATTTTTCTTTCGTTCCTCACTGTTTCTCACTTCCTTGCTCGTCGACGATCAGTCATTCTCCATATCAGTGTCATTCTCCGAATTTTGAAATCATCGAATTTTGATCCATCTCTCATTCTCTAGTTTGTGTGGTCTCTCCAACTCTCAAGATATTTTAGAATCCAATTTACTCATATTCAATCTTCAAGATCAGCAATTGAATCCAATTGAATTTGAGGATTTGTAGATATAGGTTTTGTAATATGTAATTGATATAGGTATATATTTGTATTTGAAAAAAATGATAATTGATTCTTTTTGGTAATTGATATAGTTCGTTAAAAAGTCAGACAGACTAACTATAATCTAGCCATTGATATATGTTTCTCTATTTGTTTTTCAGTTTTTGTTTACACCATAGCCATTAAGGGATGAGGTTCCCTCCAACCCATCAACAATCGCAACATCAGCTTCCGAATCAGAAATCAGCGCACAAGACACCTCAGAAACAAAGCTAGAAGCCGGAGAATGATTCAAATCCAGACAAGATTTAGGAGCATTACCAGAACCTGACGTAGCTTTCGGTTTCCTACCCTTAGAAACCCGCTCAGCCTTCTGCTTTTTCCTTCTCCCAGATAAATTAACGCGACTGAACCCATCACTGGGATCACCGCAAGGAACACCCCAACGAGTCTTGAGTTGCTCAAGGTTGGAGGCAATCCCTCTACACTTAGAGCGATCCACAAGCTGCGGCCAGCAAACTTTGGAGCTCAACCTCTTGTTACTCTGCAAGCGACCAAACGATCCTGAATTGACACCAACGCTGCAAAGAGATGGAGAAACTCTCCCCATCAATATCCTCACGCTCCTTAGAGAAAGGAATAATGGTAGACTGCAACCCATCACAAGTTGGATCCGAAGGCCCGGCCTCAAGAAGTAAGGGCCTTGCATGAGTGGGCACAGGCATCTCCAAGGAACCACTTGGCTTACACATCGAACTGGGCCGAGAAGCATAGCTCCCAGCCGGCCAATCCGAATAGAGAGCAAGTTCCTCTGGAGGTGCCGAATTTGGAACTCCCCAAATTCCTTCCATGCACCACATAGAGACCCCTTAATTGCACCAAAGTTAGGCAAGACATCAGCAATTAATGCCCTCATAAGCAGGACTGCCCGATTCACCTCATGACGAGGAAATCTTCCAACAACTCCGCCAAATAATCATAAGACCCATGATACCGACAAAAGAGCTACCACACAGGTAGAGCAAACAAACTGTGATAAACACAGAGCAAGATCTCACCAAGAAGGCCAGGAGAAACCACGATAAAGACAAACTAAATGAAAATATCAGCGGGGTAGTAACCAAAGGAGGGTCTTCCAGTTAGTAAAATATCTCCCTGAGGGTCTTCTAGTTTAGTTACATACATACATACAGGTTCTGTTGGTGTGAACTTAATTCTCATACTCATACTCTACTTGCATCATTTGATGGATGGAAATCATTGAAACTTGACTGAAATTGTACTCATCATTTTCTAGTTGATGATGGGCATAACTTGCCTAACAAAGACAGATATCCGAAGATAGCTCAGAACTAAATCGGTAATGTAGCGATATCTTAGAACTTTCCTCAGAGTATACTTATGCTCAACCTTGCCCAAACATTAGGAACAAGACGCATATCACATGGTGAACTAACTATACACCAATACAACTATACAAGCTATATAAGCGGGAGAGGGAAAAGATCTAACAACCACCACCGTTTTCTAACAATCTCCACCTTCAGTGGTGGAACTTAAAAGTAATTGTCGAGGGTCAAATGAGCAATAAATTTCATTTCGAAAGGGCTATAAGTATAATTTAATATATTTCAATACATGTTTATGCATTAATCAAGCAAGATTGCCTTTGTCCACCTTATCAGGATTAGAATCATCTCCAATCGTCTCAAGATCTAAATTGCAAGGCGCAGGAGCAGTAAGAGAATCAACCAGAAAATTTCCTACCCTCCAATGCAACGTTGCATCGGTTACATACTAACAATCGGTGTTTAATATGTTTTCACATATAATAGTCCAGATTCCGCTGAAGTTCTACAAGTGTCATTGCTTAGATTGATCCGACGGTCTCGATATTGTAACCACATTAAAACACTAGTCTTTGCAATTTTTGTATTAGTGATGTTAACACTGGGGTTAACGGAAGTTATCTCCTATATTTTTAAGATGGAGACGATGAACTTAAACGTTAGGGCTTTTCTGTGATTGATTGAGTTCATTGATGAAGAAAGTGAATCAAATACCATGTCTTTTACTTGATTGTATCGTTGGCGTAAAAGCCGTGAATATGCCAAAGCATCTCTCGATCTAATATGATCGTTAATTAGATTAACAAACTAAAATTAACAAGAGATATATGGTTGTAGAGTGATACACATAAGACACACCATTTGTAATTTGTGGCAGAGTTACTTTTCAATAGAAGGTTCGTTCATATTATATACATACACAAGATCGACAAGCCATGATGCTAATTCAAAGTTAAAGCTACTACTCTAGATCGACTTCTTGTCCGATCCTACTCCTGCCACTTTCTAATAACGTAGTCGGCGGCGGAAACCATCCCTCCTGTTTGAGTCCCAACCTGTGTTGGAACTTTGTGGGAAGATGTTGTAAGGATCATACCCTTAATAAGGGATCTCTTGTAGGGTAGTAAATGAAAGTGGACTTAGATAAGAGAATTTTAAAGATAAGAGAATTTTAATGAGTTTTATTGAAAATTCCTCTTAGGCTTATTAGTGGGTTATGATGATTATTCATAGATTGGGCCTTGGGCCTTGGTTGAAATCAAAATAAGTTTTTGATTCGTGATCATTTTTACGTTAAGATGCGATTGTTCGTCATTGGAACAAGACGGTAACAAACGTCAAGCGTCTATAAAAGAAGCCTGAAGGATCTACTTCAAATCATTGAAAATCGATTAAAATCTTCCATAATATACAAGAGAGAAATACATATTGAAGTTCGAGATAGAATTCAAGGCATTCTGCAAAACCTTAAATTGAGAGTTGTATCCTGGGGAACAGATGTCAAGAAGATTCTACAAGTAGAAATATATGGACGAATTTCTGTCTTATAACATTGCGATTAGCAAGCCTCTCTCAAAAATCAAGTTAGTAAATTCGAATTATTTTCTTTATTTTATTTTTTATATTTTATTAAAAATATTTATTTCGAATTTAAAATTTAATTCTTTGTTCTTTAAGTTTCATTAATTTACGTTGTACATATTCAGTGTCTGTTGTTTCATAAATTTGATCCACACTTCTAATACATATTTTTCAACAACCTGAACCATAACCACATGCACTTTCATATCTCCTCGGTCTCTCATAGGCCCTCCTATAAGGCCTCACGTCATCAGATGGCCCACGAGAGTAACAAGGCGACCTAGCCTCGTAGCGCTCGCAGGGACCATGGATGGCTCGATAAGGCTGCTCTCGCTCATATGGTGCTTGTCCAGATTGCTCATCATGATCACTCGGTGGCGGCGGTGGTGGAATGCGCTGGTTGTATTGCACCAGCTTCTGACGCTGTGCCGCATTTTGTTCTTCAAGTTGCATTTGTTGCAGCTTATGCTTCTTTTGCATTTCTTGATTGACCTCAAGCTCATGTGTCGATTCATACGTGGGTAGACTCTTGGGATCACAAGGTAAAGAATGAGTCCAGAAGTAGTCCGAAAGAAGAGCATCCTTGTCAGATATTCTCTTTGAAGGATCGAGCGTAAGCATTTTCTCCCACAACTCCAAACATTGAGGGTCACAATGTGTGAAAACCTCCCCGAGAGGCCTCTGCCGTGGTCTCATTTCCTTGAAGTTAACTTTTCCATACAAAGGAAGGTTTGAAACTCCAGGCCAGTTGGTCTCATCAGGAGCTCCACACACCTCAATAATCTTACTCTACACATTCATCTCCTTTTGACCCTCGAAAAGCAGCTTTTGACCCTCGAAAAGCGGCTCGTCGTGGGTAGAAGCTCCGCAAGGATGCATCCAGCGGACCACATGTCAATAGCCGGCCCATACTTATTAGCCCCAAGAAGCAACTCGGGAGGTCTATACCACATCGTGACAACTTGATTTGTGAGCCTACAGGCATCATGGACGTCCTTTGATGAAAACAGCAGCGCAAATCCGAAATCTCCTAGCTTTAGACTTCCTTGATTGTTTAGGAGAATATTGGAGATTTTAATGTCACGATGTGGAGATTTTAATGTCACGATGAAGCACTCCATTGGCGTGACAATAGTGAAGCCCCTTCAAGAATTGGTACATGTAGCACTTGATCTGAGGGACTGTGAATGAGTCTCCGTATTTATGAGCCAGGCCTGTCAGATCATGGTCCATGTACTCAAAGACCATGTAGATGTCACCGGGATCATCATGCGCCATCGACTGGTTTTGCCGCGGAGGAGATGTCACAATCTCTTTCAGCTTGATGACATTTTCGTGACGAAGCTTGTTGAGGATCCTGATTTCACTTATGGCAGAAATAGGGAAGCCTTCGTGATTGTCCGCCTTTGTCAGTTTAAGTTTCTTCACGGCCACAACTTCTCTACTTCTTTTTTCTCTAGCCAAGGAAACTTCACCGTAAGTTCATTGGCCAGCAAGTCTCAGTTTCTCGAAGCAATCGAAGCTTCTGCATCCTCCTCCAGGGACTTCATTAAAGTTGACCAGCCCATGAGTAGCTACAGCCATTTGAACTATTCGATCAGTTTCTATTTGGGGTATGATAAGTTTCAGAGCGATGAAAGATCAGGTCCTTTTGCGTTTTCTTATACACACTTTCGATCTTAGTGTGCGAGGAATTCGTCTTCAATTAGGAAAGGCAATCCCTTTCGGATATGAAAGCATTCCCATTCCTACCCGGAAAACATTTGGGCCTTTTGGTTCTTGATCCATAAAAAATCTAGCCCAAAATGATATGTATGAGCCCAAACAAGTCTGGGATATGTATAACCCCATTCATCCTTCATCATTCCTCTTCTTCTTCTTCTTCTTCTTCTTCTTCTTCTCATAGTTCTTCAGTCTACTCAGGAATATCTACCTCTGAATCGCAGCTGGGCTTTCTTTGTCTACAAGGTAAAAACAATTTCCCACATATGAAAACAATTTCCCACATATGAAAATCGAATGTATGATCTTAGTTAGAATTCGAATTTTACTCTCATAGACTTGATGATTTACCGAATTGCTGTGTGAAATAGAACGAGCTAGGTTTTGTACTTTTGACCAATTTGATTATATGAATGTTAATCTGCTCTCGTTGCAAGCTGTAGTTAATTTGAGTAATTCAGTTATAGCTGATAGTCATGATAAGAACAGAGCTGTTAATATTTTTTTTTCTCTTCAGTTTGTTTTACACATTAGCTCGTCGAATGTGAATTGATTTGAATTTGGATAATTTTTTTATTTATTTTAATTGAAGTGAGGAGAATCAAAATTTGAAGCAATGATCAAATTGTTACCCGAAGAAATAAGAAATTATATCTTGTTTAGACTACCTGGTTAAGGATTTGGTTAAGTGCACCTCCGTGAGCAAGCCATGGTTGTCCATTGTAAAAAATTCTGGTTTCATTCGCGCCCACCTTCAACGTGAATCAAATAATAATAACCAGCATAAAAGTCTCCTTCTACTCCACGTTAGCTGCTGCAGTACTGACTGGTTTGGAAAGGCAGAAGAAGTGGTTTACAGTTTGCGTTATGATAACCCTGAATTTGATGAATACTGCCAGGTAGACTTTCAAGATGATCGTATCTTTGACCCGTCAAATATCCGTGTGGCTGGTACTTGTGATGGGCTGGTGTGCATAGCAGATGATATATTGAGTAAGAATTTAACCTACATATTATGGAACCCATCAATAAGAAAGGTAGTGAAGCTTCTCTGGCCTTGTTATCACTTCTTCCCTTATTGTGCTTTTGAAGATTCTGTAGGGTTTAGATTTGACGCAACGACTAGTGTCCAATGACTATAAGGTTGTTAGACTTGTCACTTTTGATGAACTTCAGAAAAACAAGTATGGGGAAAGTCCAACTGTAGCCGAGGTTTATTCACTAGCTACAGGATCATGGAGAAGTATTGGTTTTGTTACTCCTCCATGCCGAATAGATTAAACTAGACCCCATGCTTTCTTTAATGGGGCTATTCATTGATCTGTAAGACGGTGCAGACAGGATGGGGCTTGGTGCTTTTTCAGTTTGACATTTGATCTGAGCTGTGAGTTATTTAACGAGATAATAATGCCAAAAGGTACCGAATTGCATGACTCGCTAGTATCTATCTTAGGAGATGGGAAATCCCTTGCACTGTTCAGTTGCATGAGAGGTTCCCCTGACCGAATTGATATATGGATAATGAAAGAGTACTACAAACAGGAGTCATGGACCAATTGATAACTCTAGGTCTACAAGGATTTCTACACCCTTAATCATTATGTTTCAGAAGAAGAGGTGGAATAATTATGATGCTAAAAGAAATTGGTTGTGCATGTCAAACATTAGTTTCTCTTGACACAGTGAGTCAAAAATTCAATAATTTTGGGAGTGACAAGTATGAGAATTGCTCTATTCATTCTTATTGGATTTTGACGATGCAATTTCTTGTGAACAAAAAGAACTGGATGAGGTATGTATTGCAGTGATGCCTCTAACTTTCTCCTAAATATGCATATTACTTTCTTTGTATAGTTGGTTCGTAGATCTTTTCATTCTAGGTGTCCAATGACTGTCTTTAACACTTGGATATCATCTCTTAGATGTTTATTTACCAGTGATACTTCAGAAATAATAATATTTGCGTACCTTACTTCAAAAACTCTCATTGTTGCTCGCTAGCCTGCACAAGTTTAATCTAAGGGAGTAAGGACCCTTCACAACACCATTGTTCAAATCTGTGTTAAGAGATCATAAATTCACTAAATCTGACTTTTTCTGAACCTCTTTTGCTTTTCTTATTAATTATGTTAGTCTACTAACAGTTAGATGTTCCAGCATCTTGCTAAATCGTAATTGCTTACATCATTCGTTCGTTCATTCATTCATTCTTGATTCACTTAACCTTGTGCAGGTCTGAAATTGGTGCAGATAAATTTAATGACCTTATGGTTAAGCTAGTACGAGATTTGTGTAGTTGTGGAGCACCATAGTTTTTGTTTTTGTGGGTTATTTTTCCGGCCACCATATCTCATAGTAGTGTTGGCAATATGGGTAAACGAGCGGGTACCCGCCCATTGAATGAAATACCTAATACTGAACGGGTAAACCCGTTAATACCCGTTATCCGCAAAAATGATAAACGGGTAATACCCATACCCGCCCGATCAAACTTCGGTTAACTCATGGGTACCCATTCAATTTTTTTTTTAATTTTTTTTTCTGTCCCGTCAGAGAACCACCGGCGGCAGCGGCAACGCTACCTCCAATTTCGGCGACCAAAAGTCCAACGTGTTCCAAATCAACCCAACAACAATTCTTTTCAAAGAAACATTAAATTCTAAACAAAATTCAACGAATTTTACTTTGAACACAAAATTTTAAATTTTTTCAAATTTTCAATTTGACCGACTCCGATTGAATTGGGAAACAAACAAGGTATGGTTAGTTTCATGGTGACAAGGGCTACAAAGTCCAAATGGTTTCTTTAGCCAATTTGTTCTCAAAATATAAACCCCCAATTTCTATGGTTTTAGATATTTTCTCTTGTTTTTTTTTCAAAGTTTGAGTTCTTTATGGTGCAAAATAGAGTTGAAAGTTAGTCGGTGTGGTCATTTTGATACCTTACTCAAAGATTTTGGTGGCTGAACGGCGAGCTCCGTTGTCGGAGTTTCGGCGAGGAAGAGAGAAAAAGAGAAGAAGAAAAAAATACCCGCGGGTATACCCATACCCCTCCCATATCAATCATCGGGTATTTTGAGAATATCTGTCACCCTCCCGTCCATATCAAAAACGGAATAATACCTGTGTGTACCCATACTCGCAAGTAAAAATGCCAACATTATCTGATAGTAGCTGGCTGCTAGTTGATCTTTATTCTACTACTGATTATCAGACCTTATGAGTTACGATTCATTAGCCTTGACATTTCGGAATGGTATATTTGTTCTGTTACTTATTGCCTTAATTTACAATGAAATAACTGCTTTCTTGTAACTTGTGGGAGTTGTGGGTTAGATACTTAGATTAGTCATGACTCATGGTTGAGTTAGACATCGCCATCGTGCAACACTGGAACACTCGATGAATCAAAGTTAAAATAATAGTTTGAGCAAATCATTCCATGATTCGTTTGCTGCCTTCTAGCAGACGGAATTGTCTTTCAACTCTTTTGTGTTGAAGCTATTATGTACAAAATTGAGCATCGGTTGCTTATCTGAAACGAACTGCATCTGTTCTGTTTGTGGGGGCTACATATATGTCGCCGAGCATATAACATAAGTCAGGTATCAATTACATGCCATCTCTTTTACAATGTATATATTGTAATTCATTGACGCCCTGATCGAGCTAGTACCATCATTTCCGTCATAATTGAAGGCTATTAGCTTTGCTCTTAGCAAGAAATTGAAGAAGAATACGGCAAGTTAAGTTAGTTAGTACCATCTTCAGTTTTCTGTTTTGCTATATATTGACTTTTTTATTATTATTTGTGGACAAAAGATGTATTATTGAAGCATTACACATCTAAATCACCATTTTCTGATTAAATGGTACAAATGTTCTCAAAATGAACATTTTTTTATGATCATATCATCATTGTAATTGAAGACGTGTAAATAAAGGTAGTTATTATGCATGATATAATCACTTTGATATCCAAAGCATGTAGCAGCTAGATCGAGCTTCCTCATTTCTTCTGGCATATTGTGTAACTACCTATATACTTTAGTGTTGGCCAAAAGTTCCAACATAATTTGCCATTGTTTGAAAAATCCGCAGTCACAAGTTTAGGAAGGTTTCCTAGCTGGGACGGGATTGGCCCACTGAGCTGGTTGTTATTCAAATTAAGCTGCACGAGGTTCTTGAGGTTACCAAGCTCAGCTGGAATTGTTCCTGCGAGGTTGTTTCCGTCTAGTCTTAGAGCCACGAGAGACGCAAGTAGTCCAAGCTCAGGTACCAAACGTCCAGAGAGATTCTTCTTACTTAGAGCTATATCAATGACCTTCTTGTCATTGTTACACCTGATGTGACCCCAGGTGCATGGATCTATAATACTTGCATCCCAGGTGTTAAGCGTATTGGTTGGATCAGTTAAGCTTTTCTTGAATGCGATTAAAGCGGCTCCCTCTGTGAGAGGGCGTTGTGCGTGGATGAGACTTGCGCTTAGGGCTAGAGTGCCGATCAACAACAACATCCAGTAGGTTGTTCCCATCGCCATGATCGAAATTGTAATTTAGCTTTTGAGAGTAAGAATGTAGATGATCGAAGAACAAGTGTCTGTATATGTTTCATAACATTGAGAACTGGATCAGTTTATATAAAAGCAGAGATTGCCTCGAAAGAAAAGAATCTGTTTTATTCGATAACGTCGAATCACAACCTGTAGATCTTTGGTTAGTTTAACAGCTTTTTGTTATTGATCTCTAACTGTTAATCTGTTACACACTTGTCAGGATCTTATATATGGTCTAATTAAGTCATTTACTATAAATTGGTATAAGCAGTAGGTCTGACAGCTTAAAAATATATAAATAGAAAAGACAGTCAAAGACAATTATAGTATTAATAATATAAAAAGCTCAAACACCCTAACATTTAGACAATTCAGAACACCACGCAAAGTCTAAAATGTAGTAACATAAACCCAAACCAATAAATAAATAAAAATACAATTTTACCCTCGTTTCTATTAGAATTATAGAAGTATAGTGTAACTGTGTAAGAGTATTAACGTGGTTATATGTCTTGAGCTATATTTACACTGTTGTAATTCTCATTCTTTAAGGATTAATGAACAAGATGTAGCCTCTCAATCCTCTCTACGTTTTCCTTTTTAGTTTTGCCTTACTTTTCTGCAATTCTCCTCAATAATTCATAGATGTTAACATGGTATCAGAGCCCATCGTATCCGATTTGGTACCCTGTGGCTTTTGTGCTCTTAGTTTTGCTTCCGCAATTTCGTTTTTCATTTTGAGTTTTCTAGAATTCAGTTTTTCCCAATTCAAAACCCTAATCTCGTGTCAGTGCTCCAATTTCTCGATCTGGTGTTGTCGTCTTCAATCGGTCCTCAACTTAGTTGCCTTCGCTGTTAGCGTCGAGCGTAGCCATCTTCGGCGCGATGATGCACCTCTGATTGGAGGCGTTGTCGTTGACAAGTGTTTCCCGATCTGTATATGGTGATGTCACAATCGTCCTCACCAGAGTCACGGCGCCGTCTTCGGCTCTTGGCTAGGAATACACCAGATTGCATTGTCCCCGAAGGAGGAGTGATTCCACAGTGCACCAACGCTTGTGATTTAGTCTGACATCGCTTGGACCTCGCAGTCAAGGGGAATGAGTACTTTGAGCATCTTCTTCAAGACTTCAACCCTGCAACACAATTGTCATTGCTCCTCTACATCTCACTCTGGTACAGTAAATTCGGTACTCTCTGTGACCATCCTTGATTTTATTCTGTGGTTGTTTTTGTATCTGATGCCTCTACTCGTGACTTGAATTTGAGTACCAGTGGTATGTTACTTGAAAAAAAAAAAAATTGTCGTCATCTCTCAAAAATTGGTGAAAAATTGTCGTCATCTCAAAAATTGGCGAAAAGTTGTCGTCATCTCAAAAATTGGCGAAAAATTGTCGTTGTATCTCAAAATTGGTGAAAAAAAAATGTTGTAGTAGCCCAAAATTGGTGGAAAATTGGAGTCGTAGAGTAAAGTCATAGAGTGAATTCGACCTACTGTGGTTGAGGGTGGGAATAGAGTGAAGTTTTGAAGTTTACGTAGTGCATTTGGTGCTGGGAAATGTGTTGTAGCTGAAAATGTTGATTGTTGCTGAGTTTGTGAGGAACTATTGTTATCTTACTGTTGTGAATGATGGAGTGTTGAATGGAGGAGAAGTTGGAGACGTTATGTCTGATGCTGTAGTTGATCGATGGAATGATTTGAGTGATGAATGATGGTGATGACAGTTTGCATTGGTATTGGATAATGGTGATGAAAACAGCACCCTAGTTTTACCGATAATACTAGTGTTCTACAGTTGCCTCCAAGATATCAGATTTGATCTTCAGAGTAATGATTAGGTGGTAGATTTGCATCTTTTTCGAGTATAGGGCTATGGAGTTGAAGATCATGGGATGCATGGGATGCCGAAGAAAGATTATGGTTGGGGTTATTTGTCAGATGAGCTGGACTTTTTTTTTCATAGATATGGAGGTTATTCTGATGATAAAATAAGCATCTTCATGAAATTGGTGCATATCTGTGTCATTGTCCTCTCTACTTCACTCCAAGACAATTGAGGAAGAAAAACAGATTCAGTGGAGATAATATATTGGCTTCTTCATGTTTCTACAACGCACTTTGGCTCAAATGGGGATGATTACAGTGTGTTAATAGTGGCAGGCTTTGTTCTGTTTTGTTCTCCACATGATGTACATGGTTTACCTCCATTACTTATCTTAGTGGAAGTATTGCCAGAGAACGTTATACTTGGTCAGTGTACCCTTCTCTGCGTGTTCACATAGCTCACCCAAAATGCTGAAACAAGAGGAGCAATTGCAGTCTTGCGTGAATTGGTCATATGGGATTGTGGTGGAATCATCTCTTGTGGACTTAAGTTTCTTAAGTGAAGCATTAGAATGGTTAAGAATATGAAGTGTGCACCATTACAGTTTTTCGTTACTTTGATCTTGTCCTGTTGCTGTGTCTGTTATGCCTATCTTTCCTGCTCCACCATGGCTGTTATTCAGTTTTATATGTGGCCATCATCTGCTGGTCACTCACGTTATCTCTACTACTGTTGCCATCGAGATTTTGGGAGATTCATTCATCTTGCTGTGGTGCTATTGGGTTTGTGTATTGGGATGTTATCTTGTAATTTGGCTATAGGCAGTTTTCTTTGTTCCAACCATTATACTAGTTCCTAGCATATAGTCGAGGGAGGGTGTTAGAATTATAGAAGTATAGTGTAAGGGTATTTACGTTGTTATGTGTCTTGAGCTATATTTACGCTGTTGTAATTCTCGTTCTTTAGGATTACTGAACAAGATGTAGCCTCTCAATTCTCTCTAGGTTTTTCTGTTTAGTTTTGCCTTAGTTTTATGCAATTTTCCTCAATAATTCGTACAGTTTTTACACAAAAACCCTAGCCATTAAAATCAGTTTGAGCCTCTCTCTCTCTCTCTCTCTCTCTCTCTCTCTCTCTTCACCGAAATGTAGTAGCAGAGATCAACAACTCCGCGGGGCTTGGGTCTTCAGCGCCGCCGCCTCCAGGTGCACCCCCGTGCTTTCACCTGCCGCTTGGAATTCTGTCTACCGCCTCCGCGCTCGGCCTCGTGACATCCTCCACGCCGCAACACCCTTCGGCTCCCTTATCGTCGCACTTACTTGATCTCTTGCCGCCGCAGCCTCGTGAGCCTCTCCACCTTCGCCTCTCGAACATCGCCACTGCAGCCTCGCGCATCCAGTTGCCTCAGCCTCCCACCTTCAGACTCTTGACGCACACAGCTCACGCGCCGCCGCAACTACACCTCGCGACTTCCGACTTGTTGCGCCCGGATGCCTCAGTGGCCTCCAAATTCTTGCGCCGCCGCTTTCACTTCCGCAGCACAACACCTCAGAGTAGATTTTCACCTCAGAGCTTCGAATTTAGTTTTTTCTTCTTGAATATGAGTTCAAGAAGAAGCTCCTCGACCTCCCTCAATATTAGCTGCAGATCTTGATTTTGATTTATGAGTTATTTTGTTCGTTCTCAATTTGAAAATTTTCATGACTTATTTCTGTTTTGGTTTGCACAAAGATTGTGATATGATTAAAATTAGGGTTGTTGTTTTTGTTGAGAAGTTTTTGATAGGTCATGGAGCTTTGAAATGTAGTATGCTATAATGCTGTTGTTTTAGTAGAACAATTGAATTCGTGATTTTCGAAATTGAAATTTCTAAGGAAATTGAGTCGGTTTTTCTTTACATTGTTTTGGTCCACTAATTGCTACTATACATGAGCAGCAGAGTTTTTAGAAGTTAATTTACTTTTAATTTGGTTTTATATTTTTTGAGAACTGTTATTACATTTTTGGAGATCGATATTGTAATTTTTGGGCTGCTACTATAAATTTTGGGATTGCTTCTGTTATTTTGGGGACTAGTACTACATTTTTTGTCTAGTGTTGTTACATTTTTCAAGTTTGCTACTATATTTTTGGTTAGATTCTAAGCATTTTCGGTTTAGTGTTGCAGTATTTTCGTGGATTGGTACTACATTTTTATGGGATTGCTACTGCAAATTTGAGATTACTACTACATTTTTGGTTCAGTGCTACTGCATTTTCGGGGATTGTTACCTCAACTTTTGGGATTGCTATTGAAATTTTGAGCGAGACTACTACCGCATTTGTATCAAATTTGCTAGTGAAATTATATCGAAACTATTAATAAAGTTGTATTGGAACTTTACTCAATTTGTGTTAAAAGTCTTATGAATTTGTATTTGAATTTGTGTGAATTGATATTGAAGTAATTTCTTCCAATAAAAAGTTAATTAAGAAAAAAATGATCGAAGATAAAGGGCTATTATTGAATGGTTGCTGCTAAATCAAAATTGCTACTAAATTTAACCAACTGAAACCGCTACTAAACTCACCGAGGTGGTTGAATGAATATATCATCTTAGAGAAAAAAAATTGAAAGAGGAAATATTGAAAAAAAAGTGTTAACGGAAAAATTCAGTAGCACCGCTTGAAAAATTCAATCTCACTTTTGATATAATTACAATAAAATTTTGAAAACGTTGTAGCAGCAACTCGATAAAACTTCAGTAGTAACTCGACGAACAATTATCATTTCGATAATAATTCAATAGCAACTGGATGAAACTTTATTAGCAACTCAACGAACAATTATCACTTCAATAATAATTTAGTTGCAGCTCAATGAACTTCAGTAGCACCTTAACGAATGATTCAATATCAACTAAATAAAACTTCAGTAACAGCTCGACGAAACTGTAATAACACTTCAGTAGCAGGTCAACTAACGATTTAGTAGTTTCAGAAAACAACACAAAATTGAAAAAAGCAGTAGCAGTCATTTAACAAATGCAGTAACAACTTGAAAAACACAATATCAGTTGGAAAAATGCAGTAACAGTTGAAAATTATAGTAGCAGCAGTTAAACAAATCACATAGTAGCAATTATATTTCGAAGTTCAAACAAAAACAATTGTCATAAGAAATATCCAAACTTTTACGTCAGACTATCGATCCCTCTATTGTCATCAATCATACTAAACCAGCTCACAATCAATAAAACTAAACCAAATTCTACAAGTTTTAGAAAGAAAAAAAAAAGAAAAACTAAGTCACATATGTTCTGCAAATCACATGTTCTACTACTGCAAAACAAAACCGAATCAAATAACACAAGCAAAATCTGTTAGATCTGAATATAATACCAAACTAGGCACACAAATTCTAAAAAACAAACAAAATAAAATCTCATGTGTCTCATGAACAAAGAAGCCTCGCATGATGTAGAAGCTCAAGGAAAGCCTCCTCGTGGTACTGCTTATGAAAAACTAATACAGTTTCAACAACAAAAACTCATATTTGCCGAATTGACAAAAACAAATTTGACCGTCTGAAACTTCTCAACTTTATGAAATGTAGTTACACAAAAATCATTCTAGTATCAAATTTATAATCCTTGGTAAATCTTAAGATGGATCCAAAAGTCCTATGTATTTAATGGCCAAGAAAACTATTGTTTCCTTCCTCTTCCTTTCTTGGTCGGCTATGCATCCATCTGATCTTTTCCAGCAACGTCTGTTGGATCCACTGCAAAAACAAAAACATTTGTCAGTATCAATGAATACTACATCAAAGACAAATGTGTGTAGAAAAACACAGATTCCAATGACATCCAGAGGACACAAATTAACAATTTTTTGAACAATGCAAAAGATTACAGTTGCAGAGCAAAGCACTTGAAACTAGTAATAGAGCTCCAAAACTCCTTTCAGTAATCTTTAAGGAATTTCAGAAACAACCCAAATGTAGAGATATTATGGCATTTATGCCACAAAGAAAACATGAAACTTTGTTCCAAATGCAGCCATATAGTATGGGGTAGTAACTTTTTGAGGCACTATAGTAAAGAAGCAACCAAAAATAACTCCAGGTCCACGGGGCCATCAAAGTGAAGAATATGTTAAGTTTTTCCATCTTCTTAGCATCTTGCACCTGGTCAGTCTTAAATTTCGGACACTGTAAATGAATTGATCACATTAGCAAAGTAATTAAAAAATTGTGTTCATTGTAATCTTAACAAAGTTACAACTGATATGCATGCAGACATCACTTATTCGAGTTCATTGCGATCATAACATTTGGTATGCACACATCACTTATTTGAGTTCAAAAGTGCATCCAATCAGTATGCAGAGTAGCATCATGTATAGTCATACAATAACGGACAGCAATATGCACACGTTTTTGCCTTGTGTAAAGTGTTCCAATCCAGGATTCCAAAGGTAAGTCCAAAAGATGCGTGGATTTAATCGAACATTCTAATTTTTTCTATATATCAAACAGTGATCTTTTCATGTAAAACTATCATAGTTCAAGTACGTTCTGGAAAGCCTAAATTTACTAAAGTATCTAAACATGAATCAATCATGACCCCCGAAACTGAAAACTCGAATCCGAACCCAAACAAGTAAACTTCAAAATTCACCTTTCTAAAAACTCTAATTCAATAAAAACTAGATGAACAATCAACAATGCATCGAAAAAGCTAATTCAAGAATCTCAGCCAATGCAACAAGTATAAACACTAGATATCTAAGTACCCATTTGTTATCAGTGACCTTGAGAACCAATTTTCCATCGCAATGTCAATACTCTGATAAATCATTTTCCTATTGCTGAAAGTAGAACTTCATTGCCTCCGGGAACTTCATTACCCACATCATACACCTAATATTTGCCAATCAAAATAAAAAAAAGGACATGCTTGTGAGATTGGGACTGCTGTTTTTAGTCTTAAAAAATACAAGTTGTTGCTAAATAATGACTGCAATATTCTCTCCCCCTTGTAGAATTATATGTGGCATGATCTTCACGCCAAGCTCTCTTGTGTCTTTTTGTTTCTACCAATTCGCTAGCTGCATCTATGTATTAAACAAAGTAATTTGATCTCACACCTAACCTATATGATCAAACACATATAGAAATTAAGCATTACTTCAATCAAGCCCAACATTCACTGCTACTACTAATCGAGATATGCAGTAATTCAAAATGCAGTAACACACTCAATCACTGATCAAAATATAACAATTCAAAGCTGCTACTAAACAATTCAAATCGAAAAACCACAAAATAGTAAATGCTACTGCAAGTTAAAAAAAACATTGAAAAATAAAATCTAGCAGCACATATGAAAGGAGGTTAGGCCTTTACGGTCGTTTCTCAATTTGAGGCTCTCGACGACGACGTCGAACTTGGATGTGGGGTGAGGGTGAGCTTGTTGGATATTCAGTTGCTTGAAGACCAAGTCTTTCAGACTTGGAGAGTTGGAATTTGTTTCTGTTAAATAAATCCCTGGTTTGTAGGGATAAACATGCTTTGAATTCGTTCTTCCTTTAGAATAGCTAGTTTGAATTCCTCTTACGTACTTTTCTCTTTTCTGGTTGTAAAGGCTTTATAAAAGCCACAACAGTTGTTAATAAATCTTAAGCTTTCACAGCTACATTCTGAGTTTATATCACTAATATCAAATAGTGGTATCAGAGCCCGCAAGGGCCTGATTTTGAGAAGTAGAGATAGAGGAAAGAAAAGGAGAGTGTTCGAGTGAAACACATAGAGAAGAGAAAGAAAGGCAGAGAGAGATGGCTGACGGCAACAACTTCCTGAGTATCCCTAAGTTTGATGGGGATTACAATCACTGGTCCATGTTAATGGAGAACTTGTTACGCTCCAAGGAGTACTGGATCCTGGTGGAGAACGGCTATGAAGAGCCTGAGAATTTGGAGACACTCTCTGGAGCACAGCGCAAAGCATTGGAAGAACAGAAGCTAAAGGACCTGAGAGCAAAGAATTATCTATTCCAGGCAATTGACAAGAACATCTTGAAGACCATCACTCAGAAATCAACCTCCAAACAACTCTGGGACTCGATGAAGAGAAAGTACCAGGGAAACAACAGGGTCCAAAAAGCTCAACTTCAGAAGTTGAGAAGAGATTTCGAGATTCTAGAGATGAAATTTGGTGAGTGCGTAAATGACTACTTCACTAGAGTCATGATGATTGCCAATGACATGAGAAGTGCAGGAGAAGGAATGGAGGATTCGCAGATTGTTGAGAAAATTCTACGCACATTCTCAGACAATTACAACTACATAGTATGCTCAATTGAAGAATCAAAGGACATCGACACCATGTCTGTCGATGAGTTGCAGAGCTCATTATTGGTTCATGAGCAGAAGCTTAAGAAGAAAGATGTGGAGGAACAAGCTTTAAAGGTTACAGGGGGAGACGGCTCTAGCACGAAAGAAGAAGAGAGATTTGGTGGTAGAGGTAGAGGACGTGGTGGATTCAGAGGAAGAGGAAGGGGTCGAGGAAGAGGATTCAATAAGGCAATTGTTGAATGTTATCAGTGCCACAAATTGGGACATTTTCAGTATGAGTGTCCCAACTATGCTCACTATACCGAACATACAGAGCTAGATGAGGATCAAGAGTTGTTGCTTATGTCTTATGTGGAGATGCAAGGAGCTGCACGAGATGAGGTGTGGTTCTTAGACTCAGGAAGCAGCAATCATATGAGTGGAGATAAGAAATGGTTCGGCGAGCTCGATCACTCATTCAAGCAGTCTGTGAAGTTGGGGAACGATTTGTGTTTGGACGTTGTGGGGAAAGGGAACGTCAGAATGGAGGTTGAAGGAAGAACCCAAACTATCACTGAGGTATTTTATGTTCCCGATCTCAAAAACAATCTTCTTAGTATTGGACAGCTCCAGGAGAGAGACTTGGCCATTTTGATTCAGCACAATACTTGTAGTATCTATCATGATAGAAGGGGTTTAATTATGCAAACAACTATGTCTGCAAATCGTATGTTTGTATTGCTTGCCAATGTCCCTACTAAAGCAGCTTCAGGACCAACATGTTTCCAAGCATCATCAGACGAGTCCACAAACTTGTGGCACCAAAGGTTTGGTCACCTCAACATGAAGGGGCTGCGTACATTAGCATACAAGAAGATGGTTAAAGGCTTACCAATTCTGAGAAACAGTCCAAAGATGTGCACCGAGTGTGTAGTAGGAAAGCAGCATCGTGATCCCTTCCCAAAAAAGAGTGCATGGAGAGCCTCAAGGCCTTTGCAACTTGTCCATTCCGACATATATGGTCTGATCACTCCTGAATCCAACAGCCATAAAAGGTACATCATTACGTTCATTAATGACTATAGTCGTCGAATGTGGATTCATTTGCTGCATGCTAAGTCAGAAGCATTAACTGCATTTAAGAAGTTCAAGATTTTGGTAGAGAAGGAGATAGGAGGGTATATTAGCTGTTTGCGTACTGACAGAGGAGGGGAGTTCATCTCTTCTGAGTTTAACGATTTTTGTAGTTCAAATGGGATTGGTCGTCAACTCACTGCGGCTTACTCACCACAACAAAACGGTGTCGCAGAGAGAAGAAACCGAACCCTTATGAACATGGTGAGATGCATGCTTGCTACAAGAGAAGTTCCCAAAGAATATTGGCCAGAGGCAGCTATTTGGGCTGTTCATGTGTTCAACCGGTGTCCTACCTCAGTAATACAAGACAAAACACCAGAAGAAGCATGGAGTGGAGTTAAGCCTTATGTGGAGTACTTCAAAGTGTTTAGGTGTATAGGGCATGTCCACATTCCTACCGTCAAGAGAAAGAAGTTGGATGAGAAGAGCTTCAAATGTGTATTTCTCGGTGTTAGTGAGGAATCAAAGGCCTTCAGAATGTATGATCCAGAAGCAAGAAAGATCATTGTTAGCCGAGATGTGGTTTTTGAAGAAAAAGAGAAATGGGACTGGAAGAAAACAGAGCAAGAAAAGCATGATGATGCTCTTGAATGGGGTGATGATGAGAATAGAACAGATGAAGGAGAAGAAAATGGAACAAATAGAGAAAATGAGGCAACCGAAGCAAGAAACTCTTCAACCTTAGGGAGGAGAATAAGAAGGCAACCTGTATGGATGCAAGATTATGTCACCGGCGAGGAACTTTCTAAGGAAGAAGGAGGAAGTCGAGCAGCTCACAACGGAGATGCATCAGCTTGCTATGTTTGCAAGCTATGATCCAAGCACATATAAGGAGGCAGCTAAGAGTGTTGTGTGGATAGAAGCAATGAATCAAGAAATTGAAGCAATTGAGAAGAATGGGACTTGGGATTTGACTGAGCTTCCAAAGGGAGCAAAGAAGATTGGTGTTAAGTAGTTGTTTAAGACTAAACTGAACGAGAAAGGAGAAGTTGATAAGTACAAAGCCAGACTTGTGGCTAAGGGATACACGCAATAAGCCGGAATTGATTATACTGAGGTATTTGCTCCTGTAGCTTGCTGGGATACAATCCGTCTTACTCTCGCACTTGCAGCTAGTAAAGGTTGGAAAGTTTTCCAACTTGATGTTAAGAGCGCCTTCTTGCATGGAGAAATCAGTGATGAGGTGTATGTGGAGCAGCCAAAGGGTTATGAGGTGAAAGGAGAAGAAGAGAAGGTTTACATATTGAAGAAAGCACTCTATGGGCTCAAACAAGCTCCACGTGCTTGGTTTAGCAAAATTGAAGCTTACTTTGTCAAAGAAGGCTTTGAGAGAAGTGAGAGTGATCACACTCTGTTTACAAAGAAGAATAGTGATGGAGGTATTCTGATTGTGTGTCTATATGTTGATGACCTTATATTCATAGGGAACAATGAGCAGTTGGCTCAGCAATTCAAGAGTTCAATGAAGGAGTTTGATATGTCTGATCTCGGATGTATGAGATATTTTCTTGGTGTAGAAGTCACACAAAGCTCAGAAGGTATTTTTATATGTCAACATAAATATGCAAATGAAGTGTTGGAGAGGTTCGGTCTGCAGAACTGCAAGGCTGTAAAGAGTCCAATTGTTCTTGGAGCAAGATTGATCAAAGATGAAAGAGGTTACAAGGTGGATGCAACAGCATATAAACAAATGGTGGGCAGTCTCATGTACTTGACTGCTACACGACCAGATCTTATGTTCGTCTTGTGTCTTGTAGCTAGGTTTATGGAGGCTCCTACTGCTTTACATCAACAAGCTGTGAAGAGAGTGTTTCGATATCTAAAAGGGACTACTGAGTTGGGGCTGTTTTATAGAAGAGGAGAGGAGCAGAAGTTAGTTGCCTACACTGATAGTGATTATGCAGGGTGTTTGGATAGCCGAAAAAGCACTTCCGGATATGTTTTCAAGCTGGGAAGTGGTATTGTTGCTTGGAGTTCTAAGAAACAACCTGTGGTGTCACTTTCCACAACTGAGGCTGAGTTTATTGCTGCTGCTTCTTGTGCATGTCAGTGTGTGTGGATGCATCAAGTGTTAAAGAAGCTTGGAGTGAATCAAAGTAAGTGTGTTATTTATTGTGATAACAGTTCTGCCATTAATCTTTCGAAGAATCCGGTTTTACATGGAAGAAGTAAGCACATAGATGTTCGGTTTCATTTTCTTCGAAACTTGGCAAATGATGGTGTTGTGGAGCTAGTACATTGTGGCACAAAGGAACAGCTTGTTGATATCTTAACAAAGCCTTTGAAGCTGGATGTGTTCTTGAAGCTGAGAGATGAGCTTGGTGTGCGCAGTAAACTGACTGTTTAATCACAGTTCAGTTTAAGGGAGGATTTGTTGGATATTCAGTTGCTTGAAGACCAAGTCTTTCAGACTTGGAGAGTTGGAATTTGTTTCTGTTTGCTTCTGTTAAATAAATCCCTGGTTTGTAGGGATAAACATTCTTTGAATTCGTTCTTCCTTTAGAATAGCTAGTTTGAATTCCTCTACGTATTTTTCTCTTTTCTGGTTGTAAAGGCTTTATAAAAGCCACAACAGTTGTTAATAAATCTTAAGCTTTCACAGCTACATTCTGAGTTTATATCACTAATATCAAACATAGCTGGTTTTTGAGAAGGTCTGTCCAGCGAGGCGAGGCGCGGCGCAGATCTAAAGGCATGGCGTTCGACGAGGGAGGAACTCCTGCTAATGAACGAAGAGGCACAAAGGCTGCATTGGAGGCGATCCAAACTCGCGGCGGTATGAGGAGAGAGAGGTCGTGGGCCAACGTGTGAATCCGAGCAGAGGTAAGGAGCAGCGAGGACTGGGGGCAGCGACGGCGTCGATGCCGTGACGCGGCTTCCACTGCTACTGTGTTCTCAGTATGAGAGAGAAGAGATTGAGCACACGAATTATTTTTTTTATGAAAGTAGGTGTTAAATTGAAAACAAAAACAAAAGGGTAAAAATGTAAAATTGTCTCTGTCGCGTCTGGCAGGTGACAGTTTATAATTATATTGTCTTTATTAGTAATTAAAATAAAGAATTTTATCTTAAATGTACTAAATAAGAAAAATCTGTGCGAAGCGATAAAATTGAGGCTCTTGAGAAAGTAAAAGTATATATATAATAATTATTTTTATTTTTTAAAAAAATTTTATTTATTTTTTTATAAAATTAAGAACTAATTTTTTATTATTATTATGGACATTTTAAAAAATTTATATTTTAGTGAAATTGAAGTGTGCTTAACTTTATAGTAAAGTTTGATTCCTTCAAACTGTTCTTAAGAATAATCTGCTGAAATATAAAAAATGTGAAGATCCGATTCATTTTCTGCCTCCAATATCATCATCATGGTCTAGGTTTTTCTTCCCCCCTTTTCCTTTTACTTTCACCACTTGAATCAGCAGAATTAATTTTCCCTATTAATTATCACTACGTGTACACACATTGGCCTCTCGAAGAAGTCATAAGTGCCCAAGTAACCTTCCCTGAACGACAAACAAGTCTGCCCTCGTCACAAACCACAACAGAATAACACCCAAAGCCACAGTCGTGTATATGTTCAACCTTAACCAGGGTATTTTACTTCCACAAATCTCAGATGACTAGAGTTATAAACTTGTGGCCCTTAGACATCGATGCTCTCGATCAACAATCCAGCCTTTCGCTCAACTTTCGCCATATCTTTGTGTGGAATACAAATACACACAACTCCTCCATTACTCGACCAACTAATTAATCCAAGACATGGCTTCCTTGTTTAAGCTCTCTGTTTTCTTGAGCCTCATCTCCAATCTGAACTTGAGTCTCTGGCCACAAGCTCAGAAAAGCCTCACAACATTTCCACAATCATGTAACAGCATAGAGTGCCCAACTTACGACTCCATTGAGGTTGGCAATGACTATGAAGTTCGTCGTTACAATTCTAGCGAGTGGATATCAACTGCTCCTATTCAAGACATCTCTCTGGTTTCAGCCACCAGAACTGGCTTCTTACAGTAAGTTTATTTTCTCTTTACCAGTAATTATACTGTCACCAACTTGGTCTATGAAACTAGTACTTAAATACTTGGTACATGTGTTGTTCTTGGTTTGTATGTTACAGGCTATTTGACTACATTCAGGGAAAGAACAAGTATGGAGAGAAAATAGAGATGACTGCGCCGGTGCTCAGCGAGGTTCAACCGAGCGATGGACCTTTCTGTGAGTCTTCATTTGTGGTGAGCTTCTATGTGCCCAAAAAGAACCAAGCAAAACCACCACCCGCAGAAGGGCTCCATGTTCAGAAATGGAAGCCTACATATGTGGCAGTGAGGCAGTTCAGTGGCTTCGTATCCGACTACGATGTTGGGGTGGAAGCTGCTGCTTTGCAAGCTAGTCTTGCCGGCACTGTTTGGTCTGCTGCCATTGAGAAAAGCCATGGAGCTGATCATACTACAGTTTATACTGTTGCACAGTATAACTCTCCCTTTGAGTTTGATCACAGGGTGAATGAGATTTGGATGTCGTTTGATTTAGAAGAGTAGTATGGGAACTAGTTGAATCACCATCTTCCAATATGTTGTTAGAGATGGTAAGGTGAAGGTGGGCAAATCCTAATGTGGTGAGTTCATATCTGCTAGTTCTCTGTAATAGTGAGAAAAGTTGTATAACTACAGGTGTGAAACTTTAGTTCACAGAGAATAAAGAGGCAGCATGTTTTTGTAGTCAAGTCCTAGTTGCCTGCATGGATTAACTAGTGTGAGGATGATGAAAACATGTGGAAACAACCAAAAAGCCTGGAGCTTTACAACTCTACAGTGATAAAATCAATGCCTAACAAGATTAGTTGTTCATTATAATTGTTTTGATGAGAACCACATGCCCCAATCAACAAAAAATTTGAAAACAAAAAATTAGAAGCATAGATTCTATCAGACTAATTCATCTATGTAATCAATAGCATCTCTTAGCTACTAGAGTTCACAATGATCAAAAGTTTGGTCAGGACTCTCAAGGCTGATGGGTTACTCCCATATCTTACAGACACCGCATTAAGGCTGTGCAGTTGAAGAATGGCTGACCTGCTTTAAATAGTTCCAGTTCTGTACTCGGTCAATTGGATGGTGACAAGTACAAACCCAAACTAACATCCTACTGCGAAACAAAGTTAGTATGTGCCCTACTATTTGAAAATTTTCTACAGGCAACAGAACTCCGAGAATGCTTTGGCACATACAAGATGTTGAAAATCGACGAGATTGGATCCATATTGCCAGCATCTGCATGATCAACAGTACTGAAAGAGTCTCTACTCTCGGTTGTGAAAGAAGCCTCATCCGAACTTGTAAAGAGGGACCAATCACTTGATGTAGCATCTGAGAACTCCATGACGGTGGGGTCAACATATGTCTCTGCTATTGGGAAAACGTTCCCATTAGAACTTCTAAGGATGTCATTGCTGTAGGCAAAGCCATTTGCAATATTTGGCCTGATATATTCAGGTAACTTCTCTGGGTTAACAAATTGGCCGCTGGGTATGCTTTGGCCTGGCCTTGGCCTCTGAGCTTTTGGCATGCAACCACTTTCAAGATTTGGAATTTGCTGCCTGATAACTTTGCCACTAATTGCTCTTTGAGGGCGAGGGCAAGACCTGAAGACAAGAAAATTCCTTATGAAGAAACAAAAATATCCACATTATATGCTAAATTGCTAATTAATATCACAAATAGATTTTGTTTCTCAGACCCCGTAAGTCTTACCTCGTATAAAACAATATATAAGCCCCTTCCATCATAACCTGGCTCATGGACACAGGCTGAACCTGTTAGCAAAGCATGATCGACCTCAGAATCCAATTGATAAAAAAGAGAGCAAAGAAAGAATATACTGCAACATAAAGTTCAATCATTCTTGTGCACCAAGGGGACCTTGTGAACTACAAGAGAGCATATTGTAAAAATCAAAATCCAGATATGCATTTCCACTTTTTTGTTTATGATGCTCATGAATAGTCAGTGTGGATGTGTAGTGAGGGAGATTTTACAGAGATGTGTGACAAACCCCTACATGAAATGCCAATCAGGGAAAGCATGTACCTCAGCATCATCTATCCTGAACCAGTTGCCTCGCATGTCTTTCACATATGCCACGTAATGTCCAGAGAAAGATGCATTTTGCGTATCCAAATGCACCACAACAGCATACAGCAAGTACAGAGGAGGAATGTCTCCCGTTCCCGTCATAAATGGAATCATATCCAGCATGTCCGGAAAAGTGATGCACTTGTTTATTTTCCCATATCTTCCTTCCTGATGAGGCAACAGCCATGACTCGATATTCCAACCAATAATGTCTAGATAACCGTTATCAAGCACAAAGGTGTTAAACTGATCTATTTATTTATTTTTTGTAATTGGGTTATGATAAGTATGTCATAGGATGCTGCCAAGGCAAAAACATAACCTGACTTTCTTTCTTCCTTACATATCCCTTTTAAGTTTCTTTACATGAATAAGGTGCAATAGCAACTTTTGTGGTGAAAAAAATGAATTGCAAATCTGATGTTTTTCGCAAGCTATATAGAACTAGAAAAGATGTTATCCCTCAATCAAAGCCAGGAATGTTGTTTAAGAAACTTCGGAAGGAAAAACAAAACAAAAAATCTTCCACTAATATAAAAATAAATTGATACCTGAAACCTCTTCAGGACAATTGTCAGGATATTTGGTGCCTCATGTATGCTCAACTGCTTCCTGGCTCTAACATATGCAGCGCACCTTTCCCCCCAAGATTTGAGTTTGTAAGTCATTTAAGTTGTACTATAAGACTAAACCAACTAAATTACATGGGTTTAACCACAGTAAAAGAAGAGCATTATACCTTCCACATCTATACATGTTTTCACCATCCAAATCTTCAGGTGTTGTAAACTGAGTCAGCGCATCTTCGAGTGACTCAACCCAGCCATATATTTCTAATGTAAGATCCATGATGTTTTCATATCGTTCAGACTCATGATGACATCTCAAACACTTGACCTGGTGGCATCAAGATTGATATAGCAATGATTAATGTGAATAAGGGAAGACCAACTTAAAAGTAAAAAACATCAATTTGATGAATACAGTGTAAGTCCGCATTAAGTACCTTGGATCTGAGATGCCCACCAAATGTGTGTTGTATAAATGTTGTTTCTTGTAATCTGGGATCAACCTTTTTTTCACCACCCAACCCCTCCAAGCATATAGATTGCATTGATGCAAGTAGAAGCCTGAAAAAAGCAGCAATGTATCATATACTATTTGAAACAGATGTAAAATGGCAGTGCACTCAGGGCCAACTAAAGAAAATATAGTAGTGGCAAATTTCGACAGACCTTAAGAATTCATGCGCATCTTCCTGACTACCATCACCAATCTGGCAGTTGATCCTCCTCATATGAAAAAGAATCTGACGAGGAGAAAGAGCACCCCCACTTTCTCGTAACATCATCACATGCTGCTCTAGTTCACACATGAGACACCAATCTTTCCCACAACCTACATATCATAGACAAAATGGATTATGTACCTATTCAAACAAAAAGCACTTCGTGAAATATATTTCACTAAATGAAGGGATATGAGAAAATGATAGTACATGATCTTGAATGTGATCGACAAAGCAAATATATAATGAGAGGCTTTGTGCAGGTTAGGCATTGCAAGACAGCATTTGCATAACAACTGCAAGGAGAAGAAATTAATATCAACAGAATGGATAGAAGATTCATACAAAATCGAATAAGCACCTGTGCATAAAGCAAGGCTTGGTCATTTTGGTACAGCATAACACAATTTAAAAAATTACATGATTGGACATTTTGATTATTTATATGAATCCCATTATCATTCCAGTCTGCATCATAATGACGTCCTTAGTCCTTTTCCCAGTCAAACTTCATCAAACATGTACTAATTTATCTTACAAGAAATCAAAATCACAAAACTACAGTACAGAGTTGGAAAAGTCACTTCATTAGTTGCATTGACATTTATCTTCTTATTCAAATTTGTATGGACAATACTCTTTCCAGTATAATTCATAAGTGCAATGTAGTTGTATAACTCAATGATATAATAGGAACCAATCAGAAAGAATCAAGTTTTTTGTCTACTTGTGATCTAGATACGACAATCATTTATTCTTCATTTCTTCACTTTCGGAGCCTGAATGGAGTTTGAGTTCTGACACATGAATCTATTTCTATACTCCTGACCTAATAAAGTTTTAAAAAAGATTACCATACCTGTTCCCACAATTTAGAAGTCCCCGAGGCGTTAAGTCCAAGACTTCATAATGAAAGTACTTCACAAACTCATCATAAGGAAACAGGACCTGAGATTTCAAAGGGCATAAATCAATGAAACTTGAATTCAACTCAGAACCCATAAGACTGATATAATTCCTAGAGCCACATTGACCAGAAAGTGACCTTAGTTTTGTGTCGATAATCACCGGCTTCAGGGACATCCTGTCGGGTGATATTTTTTGACTTCTTTAGGCCCATCATCTTCATAATCTTTATGTTTGACATTCCATTGCTTCCATGTGTAGGTGATTCTCTCATTCTTGCTACTTCTGCACCACCAATATAGGATTAGAGGAACAGTGAAATGTTCAGGATATGTTTAAAAAATACTCGATTCATAAGACATACTTGAATGATCAGCTACTTGTCCCTGCCTCTCTACATCAGAGCAATATTGTTTTCCAGAGTCTTTGGCTGTTGATTTGGATAATTTAGGCACCTTTGTCCCAAGAGTATATGGAGCTTTTTTAGGCTTTACACTTCCCTTCACTGCAGTCATTTCAGAAACTTTGAAGTCTACATTTTCATCATTTGAAGTTTTTTCTCCTTGAAAGGAATGTCCTCCATCAGAACTTGTGTCCAACCCCACTTCATGCAACTCAGCTCCACTTTTGGAAGAGTATGACGAGCACGTTAATGCAGAGTTGCTTCTTGACTCAAAGATATTGCCATCTTGACTTTGAAACTTATCATCCCCATGCACTGTATATCCTGAAGTAGCTTTTCCATTGATATAAGCATCAGAGAAATTAGTATGGTACTTCTGCGGAAATTCACCCTCTGATAGGACAGAGTTGAAATTTGTTGGCTGCAACCATATATTTATAATTATTATCCAACATATATTAGAGAAAGGAGAAAAATACTGATAGAAAATGACGGTGATACAAACCTTATGCTCCACAAAAACTTCTTTTGCTGCAATGTTAGAAAAATTTGTTGGGGTAGACCTAGCACCAAACAATTCTTCAGAAGAATCAAATGCTACTCCATCCTTTTTCCTCAGGAGTACAGTGTTGGATTTTCGGGAAACTTTCTTGTCCGCAGTTCTTTTCTCCGGCATGGAAAAGTGACAGGGATCGACCGAAGCACCCTGAACCATGTTAGGGATACCAGTGTATATTGGAGGATAAATTAAATTTTCCGCTGGTGCTTGATCTGTCAAAATCTGGTCCATACCACACCCAAAGTACTGTAAATTGACATTGTCCATATGAAATGATTCTCCATATGAGACAGCCACAGGAGAAGAGCTTGGACTATTAGGTTCCAACTGCAGGCATGTTTGCCTGTGAGCTTCCCTCCAATGCACAATTTGACACTTCCCAGAACTGCATTGATAAGTACAAACATTGAGACACCAACCTCAAGAAGCACTTTTAGTTCATAAGAGTATTATGTCTCACATCCATTTGGTTTTCTCCTTAATTCTTTTTCCATTTTCATTACATTATGCTGAGTTGGATACAAAACAAAGTTGAAACCACCCATTTACCTACTCCTGGTTTTTTTGCGACAAACAATTTCTGGATTTAGTTACTATATTAGCTGCACTCAGTTACCTCTTTCTCATATTTTGAGTGGCATGTGTAAGTTCCTTTCATATATTATACTGTGGATAGAAATTCCAAACCTCCTACAATGGCACAATTGTAATATGCTTCATAATCTAATCAATTTTTTGCAGACATGTAAATTAAATTTGAATACTGATGCTGAAGAAAAGTTTGAGTTTTCTGTTTATTGACAGAAGTGGCCAAATCAGATTCTTAATTTCAGAAGCGCTGTCTGGGAGCATGTTACAAGCATGAAATGTAGACTTCAGAAACCTCGATAGCTATCTATGTAGTCAAATTGTTGCGATATTAATCACTAAATTTTTTATTTTATTACTAGACGAGCATATAAATAAAAGAAAAAACATACCAGTATCTGACAGACTTGCATCTAGAGCAGCGGGTAGTGGCTGGCCTACAGCATCTGGCGCATGCAGGAACTCCACTTTTAGAAGAAGACACTGGTGGAATAACATCAGCAACAGCCATTGCTTCTGCTCTAAGAGCTTCTTCTGATGCAAGTTGAGCTAGCAAACTTACCCTCTCTCTCTTCTTAGAAGCCTCACTCCATTGTCCAAGTAAAAAATAAGCAAGCAAAGGAAGCACAACGAAAACCAAGAACAGGGCAGGTATATCAGCTTCCCTTGGCTCAAGCATGTCCCCACCAGCATACTCATGTCCAATATCCCCTCAGACTAACTAACCCGGAGATGACCACTTAATGTTAGACATGACCAAGAAGCTTGACATCTATGTTCAAAACAAGATAGATCATATTCCACCAGGGCCACCACTCAAACCTGTCATATGGTCACGAAGTACACCCAATTGAAAACACAGCAATAGTACCACATTTACCTTTCTAGAGTACTGAAAATACTCGGATGTAAATCAAGAATTGAAAAGCAACCGAAAAAGTTCAATGTGAGAGCTGATAAATTGGCAATAAACCCCTGTCAAAAACTTCTATTTGACTAAAACAACACAGTATTATCAGCTTAGGCAAGTAGATTACACTAAATACTCGAATACCCAAATACCAACTGGACCTATGAAACCGCATTCATATATCATCCAACATTTGAGCAATCCATTATTGCAAATGAAAAATCTAAGCCAACCCCATTTAAGATATCCACTTAATATTCCCAATCTTCATAAAAAAAATTGCATCTTTCGAATCAAAACCCTAAACACACTTTTATCATAAATGCCGGAACTTCCACCAAGAACACTAATTGAAAACTCACACTCATTCACACACTCTCCCAATTCAACAAAAACACATACATACTCCTCTCATTTCTCCTAAATACCATAACACAGAGATGCCCAGAAGATAACAAGCAAAGTAAATCTGAGATTCAAGTACAGCAGAAGAGTGGAATAGTCTCTCATTTTTCTTTAGTTTTCAAAATAAAGTATAAAGAAACATAAGAACTTGAATGAGCTAAAAGAGCATACCCTCATGCACAAGCAAACCCAAGCAAGTAAAACCCAGAAAGCCAAACACTTGTTCTTCTTGTTCTTCTTCCTGAAACTTAAAAATGATTCCTTGATTCCTCAGTCAGTAAGCTCACTAGTCACTACAGACTCTTCTCTCTCTTTCAGCTCTCCTCTTCTTCTCTTCACAACCCCAAAAAAATAGCCCAACTCTCTCTGGGTTTCACTCCCCTGCATCCCAGCTTAACCAAGTTCCGGTGTGCACTCATTGATATCGTGGGACACGCGGCGAGAACCCATTTGATCTGAAGCCTCAGGGGAAGGGACCCACATGAGGTAAAGCTGACAAGGTGGGATAATGGGATTGACGTTGGGCCGTCGGATCTGGGGGGAAGGTTGGACTGAAGCCTAGGTCTGGCATGTGGAAAATATTTACCTTAATAATGTGTTGGGCGGACCCACTACGATGATGTTCCCAAGGGTTTTTACAGAGGGCCACGTTTACTGGTCGAATGGAGAGAGAAAGAGAGGAGAAGATAATTGTTTTGCGGAGGCAGACATGGCTCAAAATTAATATTATTTGTTTAGCTAGAGAATAAAGAATGAAACTTCAAGAATAACCGTTGTAGCTGTTCGTCTGAATCAGAAAAGTTTAATCTCAATCGATTTTTGATGAACAAGAAAGCAGAAGTATTTAGACGAAAATTTGCGATACGGACTAGTCTACGGACCTATACAACTATTTGTGGGAGAACTCAGTAATAAAAGAAAAATGAGGTTTTTTTTATGACAGAAAATGAGGTTCTTTTATAATGTTAAGGGAAAAAAAAATGAGGCATGGATGATGGGCATCTTTGTTATTCTTCCTAGCTTGGTCTATGAGTTTGAGTGACGCAGAGACCTTTTGGATTCGATGTCAATGAGTGTGACGGACCGTTCTCTATTTAGAATAGAAATCTTGTCTTGTTCTTGGTGGTTTTTTCTGAAAACTCTATTTAAGGAGGGATTCAATATTCAACCCGTGTATGGGAATCATGGCGTGCATGGGGACAGTGCTTACAGAGCCAATATGTCCTGGGCAATTTCCATGTTATACAGGACTGGTAAAGTTTCTGACTTTATTGAGGGACTTCATTGAATAGATTGTTTGAGGCTTCTTTTCTTTCCAGCTGCCTCCGTAAGGTGTGCATTGATTGATATGATTTGTTTGAGATTCTGGATTTTCATGAGGTTCGAAATGGCATGTATATCATGACGGTTGACCGATGTGCCAATGTAGCAGTGCTTGAGGCATTAGTGCGTTACTAAGATTGGGCATGACTTCTGGCGTATGAGTCAGAAGCCTAGAGCCATATATAGAGGAAGAATGATTAAGTTGTGTGATGGAAACCGACCACGAGGTTGTAGTTCATCCATGACCGGCCGGAGTTTTATAAGGACCGTTCTCGGTTGTCCAGCCATGGGCAGTCTCTCCTACCCATATCCTAAAGTGTGTCACATGACCTGGTTTTAATCATCTCCTATTCTCCTCCTTTTTCTGTAAGACTCATCTATGTAAGACTCATCTATGGATTTCAGATCTAAGTATGCAAAAGATTGATTATGATGCAAGTGATAATCACCAGTAATGCTTTTGATCTCACGGGAGAAGAATTGACATTAAGAAACCCAGTTGTAGTGGGTCATTAACACAGAAATCTTATAACATTGAAGAAGAAGATGCACACAATATAGCAAAAATTGGACACATGTCAAATTTTAATTGAAAATGGGCAGCTCTTTCTACCCTTGTAGGAATAGCCGAGAACTATCATTTTAATAAATGCAATTTAGAATGTATGAACTTGAGATCAATGAGCCAAAAAAGACTATGATGATAAAGTAATATGGATTTGAAGTCCAAAATTAGTCGGCAATGATTTGATTTGGTTTGATATAATTTTTTAGTCATTACCTGGATAATATAGTTAAATGTAAATTTTATCTCTCAACGTTTCCAGAACACCACCCGCATATGAAAAATGTGTCATGGATAACTTTTCTCTTGTCACCATCGTTTTCAGGTGTGACAACCAAAACTCCATTAGGATGTTCTTGTAGCTCGGTAAAAAAAATTGTGATATCCAGATTTTTTTATATATTATTTATGTTATTTATGAATAATTTGAGTATGATTTAGTGATTGCGGAAAATACCGAGGTGTCTCGGTTTAACTTTTTATTGAATTATCGAAGTCGGTTGACTTTGGGTGAAAATCGTAGTATTTGTCAATACGAATTCTTAGACGCGAGAATCATCGAAATCGGAGTTACGACAACAAAGTTATAATCAACAAAAGTTTATCGGAAGTACATTACCGTCGGTTTAACTTTTTATTGAATTATCGAAGTCGGTTGACTTTGGGTGAAAATCGTAGTATTTGTCAATACGAATTCTTAGACGCGAGAATCATCGAAATCGGAGTTACGACAACAACGTTATAATCAACAAAAGTTTATCGGAAGTACATTACCGTAAATAATAGGGGTTTCCGTTTCAAGTAAGTGGGGGGGAAGGGGGGGGGGGGGAAGAGGGCCATTGTAACTCGGTTTTGACCCGAGTTCTCTCTCTCTCTCTCTGACTCAAATCGCCATCGAGGTGCACTCCGGCGAACAGAGGTCATCCGAGCACCTCCAACCATGAAACTGCTCAGAATCGCTTCATTAGATCATCCTCTACCTCTTACTAGTCTCAATTCGAGCGATTGGAAGCCGAGGTGAGAGAATCGACAAGGGTAAGTTTTAGGGTTCCGGGTTGGTTTCAGTGTCGTCACCGGTGAGAATTCTGGCGAAGATCTTTATGTGTATTCTATGTTTGTATATAGTTTGGGTGATTTGCAGGTCAAATTGATGGGGTTCGAATTGAACCTGATTCGGTTCTTCACCTCCATCGTTCGGCGTCATCGTGATGACGATTTCCAGCGGTTGCGGAGATCATGGATAAAGGGGGTTTTCTCCCCTCTATCTCCCGAGTCTATTGGGACCAGCCTCGAGCCCAGCCATGGCTCGACCGCAGAGATCGGTGCTGGAATCAATTTTCAGCCGATTTGCTTTCGAGTAGGTTTTCGGCCAATTCCCGGCAAAAATGGGCTTTGTATTAGTGTAGTAAGTTTTTGAGCTCGATGAGAGATTTCCATTGATGGGTTAATCTCCACCGCCGGCGGTCGTCGCCGGTAGTGGCGCATAGGCGGGAAAGTTGACCAAAAAAGAATTTTTTGAAACGGATCGAGTTTTATATGGTTAGATTCGTATTGACGTTGTGATCGTATTCGTGAGGTTTAATTTGCAATTAGAATTCGTCGTCCCAGTGGGTGAGCGGTGGTGACTAGTATCTCTGCCAGAGGCGGTGTGGGCAACGAAGAGCTAGATGTACCTTGTAACATTAAGCTCATAATACTATATCATGTTTGTGGATAAAGTTTTCGACACTATTTGATTGAGTTAAAAATTAGTCGAGCATTTACCAGATTTAGTAGAATATTTTATTATGTTAATATTGGGACGATTTTTGTTTTGTTGCGATAGAGTTAATCTGAGTTGATTATTTTCTAATTAGATACGATGTAATTATTTATTTGAATTTACGGTAATTAAGTAGGTTCGGGTTGTCACAAATGGTATAAGGGCATGGTTCAACTCTCGGATTTCGCTTCGTTGTGTCTTATGTTAGACAATTAGTTGTGAACATGAGCCTAGAAAAAAAAAGGGTGTAAATTTGTATTATTATGATCATCGCAAAGACGAAGAAATGGTGGTCCTGGACGTGAAGTGGTTACGCATTTGTAGATGCAGGACCTAAAGTACGCGGTTTTGTACTACCTCTTGTAGATACAGTGTAGTTATTGATATTTATTTATCGATATATTTTATTGATATTCGTTTATCAATATGTTATCGATATATTTTTATTTGATATCAGTTTATTGATTTATATTTTTGAATACTATATTGATTATGTATATTGTGTTTCAACGAACGATATTTGAAACATGAAAATCGAGACAGTTACAGAGTTGTAACGAAACAACAACATGAGTTGTCAAACGAAATGAAAACGTGATATTACAACGATCAACAAAAATGAAAAATATATTATTTTATTGTTCTTGTGATTATTTGTACAATATGTACAATAGACGAATTGACTATTTGCATATTGATGCAAAATGATTGATGATCATGATCTATGATTATTTTGACTTGATTAGAATCCAACGTGATTCATAAAAAATTACTGAACTAAAATTGTTACGATTTCAATTATTGCATCGATGCACTGGCCTCTCGGCTGATCCCCGAGAGGCTCCGGAAGGGATAAGAAAAATTCCTGACCCGAGGATTTACACAGTACCCAGGAGAGTTAGGAAAAATACCTGACTTGGGCATTCTTGTAATTTTGAGGAAAATGTACTCAAGTTACTGCCTCCACACATTACACAGTACTCTGGAGGGTTAGGACAAACACCGGACCTGTGCAGTATTGGGACTTGAGGTTGAGTGACTCGAGACGTATTCTCCACATATTTTGTAGTACCCAGGAGTACCTGGATGATCATATTTTTAGACTCGCATTATTTTTAGGTACATTTATAGTGAAAGACATATTATTTATAGTTTCCAGTTTAAAGTGAAATATTATTTTTGTTCACTCACTTTAACAATTTAAAGTGAATGATTTGGGTGCAATTTTTTCGCAATTTATCATTCTTTATTATTAGTACTATAATCAGTTTGATACCTGAGCTTTGTGTATACAGTTGTGACAATGTTGAGATGTGATTGTTGAGAAATCTGGACGAGCATTGGTGGCTGGTGGTATAGTTTGTGAATAGTGATTATAGAAGTGTATTTGAACATTTGTAGGTTTTTGGGTTTCCTAGTTATAGAAGGGACTCTGCTCGATTTTCCGAAGAAAGATTATGCAATTTTATTTTTGTAATTTCAAGGACGAAATTATTTTAACGGGGGTAGTTTGTGATATACCGATTTTTTTTATATATTATTTATGTTGTTTATGAATAATTGAGTTTGATTTAGTGATTGCGGTAAAATATTTTTACCGTCGATAAGTACCAAGGTGTCTCGGTTTGACTTTTTATTGAATTATCGAAGTCGGTTGACTTTGGATGAAAATTGTAGTATTTGTCGATACAAATTCTTAGACGTGAGAATCGTCGAAATCAGAGTTAGGACGAAAAAGTTATGATCAACGAAAGTTTATCGGAAGTACATTACCGCAAATATCATAGTATAATAGGGGTTTCCGTTTCAGGTAAGGGGAGGAGGAGGGCCATTTGGGGTAACTCGGGTTTGACCCGAGTTGACTCTCTCTCTCTCTCTGACTCAAATCACCGCCGAGGTGCACTCTGGTGAAAGGAGGTCATCCGGCCACCTCCGACCATGAAACTGCTCGGAATCGCTTCCTTAGATCATCCTCTACCCATTACTGGTCTCAATTCAAGCGATTGGAAGCCGAGGTGAGAGAATTGACAAGGGTAAGTTTTAGGGTTTCGGTGCCATCGCCGGTGAGAATTACGGCGAAGATCTTTATGTGATTCGTCTGGATTTTGTGTGTATTCTATGTTTGTATATAGTTTGGGTGATTTGCAGGTCGAATTGATGGGGTTTGAATCGAACCCAATTCGGTTCTTCACCTCTGCTGTTCAGCGCCGTTGTGGTGACTGTTTCCAACGGTTATGGAGGTCATGGATAGAGGGGTTTTGCTCCCCTCTATCTCCTGAGTCTATTGGGATCAGCCTCGAGCCCAGCCTCGAGGGCAGAGATTGGTGCTGGAATCAATTTCCGGCTGATTTACTTTCGGGTAGGTTTTCGGCCAATTCCCGGCGGAATTGGGCTTTGTAGTAGTGTAGTAAGTTGTTGAGTTCCAGGAGAGCTTTCCATTGATGAGTTAGTTAATCTTCGCTACTAGCGGTGGTCGCCGGTGGTGGCACATGGGCGGCACACGCCGCCGTCTGTAGAGGCGCGTGGCCGGAAAATATTTTTCTGAAACAGGTCAAGTTTTATATGGTTAGATTCGTATCGACGTTGTGATTGTATTTGTGAGGTTTAATTTGCGATTAGGATTCGTCGTCCCAGTGGGTGGGCGGTGGTGACCAGTCTCACTGCCAGAGACTGTATGGGCGACGAAAAACTAGATGTCCCTTGTATCATTAAGCTCGTAATACTATATCATGTTTATGGATAAAGTTTTCGACATTATTTGATTGAGTTAAAAATTAGTCGAGCATTTACCAGATTTAGTAGAATATTTTATTATGTTAATATTGGGACGATTTTTGTTTTGTTGCGATAGAGTTAATCTGAGTTGATTATTTTCTAATTAGATACAATGTAATTATTTATTTGAATTTATGGTAATTAAGTAGGTTCGGGTCATCACAAAAACATTCTTTAACAATCTCATACTTTGAAACTAGTTATAAATTAAAGAATGTTAAATAGTGACAAATGTGGCATGTAGACTTTCAATCTCCCCAAAAATGAAAGAAAACAAAATATCACGTTGGATATAAGGCGTAAACCTCGTATTACAATGAGTACTACAATACTCTTGTATAATAACAAGATAACTCATAATACATATGCATTCAAGCTTGCAAAAATTAATATAGTGTTAATCGAAACTATAAAATATATATTGTCACTGAAAATTATATTTCGTAAGATGCACTCATTATTTGGATTGATTATGCACAATGATGGCTATGTTGATGTACATACATTGAACATAAACGTCCCCTGCTTCACAGATCACAATTTAATGTAGGAAAAATTTCACCAGTGGTACTTGAATTTTGCAATCATGTTAATTTGATACCAGAATTTTTAAAATTATTAATATACATGATACATGAATTTTCAAAACTCTACCATTGTGGTACCAGAATTACATTTTCTAACTAATCTCATCAACTACGAAGATATATTACTCAATTTAACTATTTTTATTTAAAAAATACATTGACCGTTTATTTTTCTTAATTTTTATTCTCTATTTTCAGTTTTTCCATCTTCCTTGCATCATCTACCTCTCTTGGCATGGCATCATCATTTGCTTTGTATTGGTGCAAGTAGTGACTCGAGTATTTATGGTGAGTAGCGATCTAATTAGGCTAAAAAAAAGCTTTTCATAGACATATAAGAAAATGTCCTTATAAATAGTCAAAGATAACGCATAATAGTCTTCAAACATTATTGGGGACAGTACGGGGACAAATAGTTTGAGTATTTATATTATTGGGGTTTACATTGCTCATTAAAAATCAAAGACCCCCATACTTTTTCCAGTTTTGAATAAATTTGTAGGCTGATTTTGAGGAGTATGGATTACAAATATACAGCGCTTCTCCAGCACGGACGTCCGTTTTAAGTCTAAATTATGGATGATGAACGTCAACCACTATTATCAAATTAAATGAAAGTCAAGGGCTGTGATTAAAAAAAAAGGGTCAAATTAAAGCCAAATAGGTGGGTTTTCTACCGGGTTCGACCCGGGTTGAATAAAAAGACACGCCAACATCGCGCTCTTCGGTTCCCGCTCTTCATTCCCACTCTTTGGTTCCCAAATTTCAATCCTCCAAAACTTCTAAGCTTCCTGATTTGCTATGATGTATCTATGCAAGGATTGGAAATAGAGCAAAAAGGTTTCAACCTCCAGTGATAAATCGACCTCTCAGGTGCATATTTTTCCAATGCTTATTCATGATTCCGTCTCTCCTGATTTCTTTGATTTTGCTGTAGTTGTAGCTAGAGTATATGGTTTACTTGATAACTAGTATACAGTATACTTGATTTGGGAATCGAATCACATAAATAGCCCTAAAGGGTCTGTGCAAACAAAGCAAATTGCACTACTAGAAAATTGCATGACAACCAATAAGAAGCCTAAACGATTGTGCATTTGTTTACAAAATTTTTCAAGCGACTCTTTATGGGTTTTTGTCTTTTTGAATGATTTTCAATCTCCTATAATTTGTTTTTTCATTTACTCACTTTCTTCAAAAATACAAAAACTGTTATGTAGTTAAACGTTATGTGGTCTCAATATGTTCTAATGACAACTTATAGGATTGAGATATTGTTCCAGGGGTTAGCTCTGAGGCAATGAACTGAATTGGGATAATCTTTATGGTCCGTTGAGACCTCTCAAGTGTACATTCCTCAAGTAGCTGGTGTTTTGAAGCCAACAAAAAACCTTGAATTTCATACTCTAGATGAGTTATATGACTTTTACAACAAGTATGCTTTTAAAGCTGGGTTTAGTGTTCGTAAAAGCTCCACTACAAAGAGTAGATGTGGTTCTGAGATTGTAAGACAAGAACTTTGTTGTCACAAAGAAGGACATTCAAAGAAGATGCACACGATTCAACCGAAAAGAAAAAAAGGGGTTAGCAGAACGGGTTGTTGAACAAAGGTTGCAGTTGTAAAGAAGTCTAGCACATATATGATCACTCAATTTATGGAGGCTCATAACCATCATTCGACACCTCCTGGTAGTGTTCATTTGTTACCATCTCATCGTCAAGTTTCAGATGCTACCAAATGCTTAACAATGAAAACTTGGACTAGTAAATATTTCGACCCACCAATAAATCAATTTGCTAGAAGTCCAATCAGGAGGAATTGGGAGTATGGGCTGCATAGATAAAGATATATACAATCATAACAAAGATATGTAGGCAAAGCTTGATGGATATGACGGAGATATGTTGTATGCTCATTTCTTATCACAACAAGAGAATTTTTTTTCACTTTCAAGATAGAAGAAGACAGTGAAAATAGAATCAAACATTGTTTTTGGGCAGATGCGACTTCGAGGAGAACTTACAGTTTCTTTAGGGATGTGGTTTTTTTTAAACGACATTCAACACTAATAAGTATCAACTGATATTTGCACCACTTCGAGTAGCCAAACCAACGAATCAGTTGAAAGTTCAGGAAGTGGATTACTTGCATCAACAATAGATTTTGAAGAAATAGACTAAGGTTGCAAAGGCTGTCGAAGTCAAAGACCTAGATGGCCTGGAGATAACAGACACAAATGCATTGGTTGTGAAGCGTAGTAATTTATTTCATCATGCTTCACTTGTTATTGGAATAGTTGATGAAACTGAGATGGAAAGCGAGAATTGAGCCGAAATCTTGTTGGCATGTCTTTTTATTCAACCCGGTAGAAAACCCACCCATTTATCTTTAATCTAACCCATTTCCCTTTGTTTTAATCATAACCCTTGACTTTCATTTAAATTGATCTAGTGGCTGACATTCATCATTCGTAATTTAGACTTAAAACGAATGTTCGCGCTCCGTCCAAATATAATATAGATACAATACAGTTTACAAACACATGTCAGTCCCCAACAGAAAACAATTTTTTTTAAAGTACACTGACCAACCAAAAACTAAAGCAGCTAGCCCCGCCCCTAAATTTACAAATTTACTCACTGAGTTTAAGACTTCCAACATTATGAACCTAAAATGTCAAGCAATGAGAATTTATACCTACAAGTAACAATATCAAGCTACAATATTGACAGTATTCCTATATATCACTGTCAGTTTTGATACATAACAAAACGAGAATTAGGCTTAACATATCAATTGATCTCTGCTTAAGCACATGAAATGAATCATGCATTAGATATCAACTTACTTTATCCGTTAGAAAGATAACAAAGATGTAGCTTGCTAGAGTAAGAGAAAACAGTTGAACAGATTTGCAGCACTTTCAAAGATATAAGAGATATATGCTGGCATATGACAATATCTTGACAAAAAATCTGCAGAAAGAGCGCTTAGAGATAATATTTAGAAACATATCGTGTGATTTCTACACTTCCTGCGCTAAAGCATACTCACTTTATGCTTTGCTTTGCCAAATATGTCTATCTATATTGCTCAGTCTGCATGAGTAGATTTTGTTTGTATGTCTGCATCTGAAGTAATTTCACGTGAAATATGCAATCGTGACTCTGACAAAATATTATAAATGATTTATAGAAAGTAGGCAAGTGAAATTCTAAATATATTAAGATTTCTCATGTATGTTCTGTCAATGAATGTGCTATTATGTAGGGATCTCAATCATATTTTCCAGTTACTACTTATAGTGGTGGGATCGGTTCGGTATTGGGTCAAAATTTGTACCGTACCGTAATAAAATATTCAGTTTGTATCTTATTCGGTTCGATTTTTTGGCAAGTCCGTCCCACGAGTTTCAGTCCCAATGGGCTTCGGATCAGTATATTTCGGTTTCGGATCGGTTTTTTGATAAAAATTTTCTAGGCCTAAACAATTGTTTAAATTAATTATTGTTTGAAAAATGCAATATCATAGAGAGATAGAAGAAATATGAGAGAATAAGAGTATTTTTATAAGGATTTTCTATACATATGTCCTAAAAAGATTCAAAATTGGTGAATGTATATTCATTTGTGTAAAGAAATAAGCACAATTTTGTCACATATATCATTTCGGAATGGTTCAATTTTATTCAGTACTGTATCATAAAAATTCATTCGGTTCGGATTTAGTTCGGTTCGGTTTCTAAGTTAGTCCGTCTCACGAGTTTCGGGTCCAACGAATTTCGGTTCGATTTTTCGGTAAAACATCCCACCCCTAACTGCTTATCCACATCATACATGTACATAGTAAATAGAGGTAGATGGCTAAAAAAAACTCAAATGATTAACATGTGACGAGCTAACATCAAGCTTAATCTACATATAATGTCAGTATACTAACTTACTACATTGATTTGCAGCAATAATTACAATATAGAACAAGCACAACAAAAAATTGAATTATAGCAAAGAGTCTAAACACCTTCAGCACTGCACCAAGATCTAATCAAGATCTCCAAAGCTAAAAAGAAGACCAATAGCAGAAAGTTACATATTGTAGATGTAAAAGATCTGACGTACTTACGTTGAGCATGCCTCGTTAATATGTCCTTCAAATTTACTTCCTCCAATATAGCTGCAAATAATAAACATAAATGATGAGTTCTCTGCATATCAACAGCCTTCCAAACATATGAAAGTGCATCACTTGTATGTGACACAGATCCACAATTACTTGCACTAACTACAGAATACAATCAGTGAGACCATGTTATTCATGTCATCCCCAAAATTTCAAATGTCCATTGCCTAGACTCATATCCAAGTAACTGAATTATTCCTGTTATACATAAACTCAAAGAACACAGAAACTTGTCAAAAATTACACACACTGTACCAGAGCATTTGCCTTGCCAAGCCACATCTTTCCTTTTCTCTTCTTTCATTTGCTCGATAAACCCAGCTCCTAAGCCTGTGCTGGGCAATTCACTTCTCTAATTTTGTCTATTTGAATTACAAGACTATAACTTATTCACAACCTGCTTGTCTATCAAAAACAAATTCCACACAATGTTATATCTTCCCCTAAAAATCTACCATGAGATAAAAGGAAATAAAATTCCTGAATTGAAAGCTCATGGTATGATAACAATGAGTTCAGGAGCCATTAATAAGCTATGAAATAGGAATCAACTCAGTCGATGAAGCTCGTGAACAACCCTAAGGCTAAGAGAATGAGACTGTAAGAGTACTACCAAAAAAGAAGTAGTAACTTAGTCATCGGTGCAATCTCTTGATCAGATCTTGGTTGTCGGAGCGAACCCCCTGGAGTATGGTGTGCAAGTCAACGACGGCCAAAATCTAATCTGAGCTGTGCAAAACTGACTCATCTCTTGCGCGAGAATAGCAAAGTCGCGTGAGCTGCTCAGAGGCTCAGATCTAGGTTTTGTAGTACAGAAACGAAATGCTCAGGGAAAGTAAAGTTCGTATCATCGGGTGTTATTAGAATACGGATAAAAAAACGCAACAGAGGGACTCTTGACTATGCATCCCTACGAGTTGAACAATAAGAATACGTATATAAAATGTAAAAGAGGCTTCCTCTTTTTTTGAAGGAAAGACGAGAGAGTTATTTCAAGAATTAAGTAAGCAGAGAGGGGAGATATGTTCCTTAATAGCATTATGAATCATACTAAACCAAGCAATCAAAACATTACAATCTATAGCAACTTTGCTTAACCAATGCGTAAGGGTATTAGCCTTCCTATACACATGCTTTACTTTGGCGCTAGGGCAACGCACCATTAGCTCTTCGATGTCCTCTAAGATATTTCCTGCCACTGCATCGTGACCATCATGTCTTGAAACGTATTACACCAGCTGCAAGCAATCCAATTCTACAGTGATAGGTTGAAGACCTTGTTCATAGATAATCTCACAGGCTCTTCTTAATGCCAAAGCCTCTGCCACCAAAGCACCGTTACATGTTGTATGGAAACACAACAACCTCCAGGATTTGGCCGTTCGAGTCTCTCTATACCATCCCCAAACCATACTTGCCGAGACTCTATGTTGCATCAATATTCATCTTCAAGTACCCCTGTAAAGGCCTTTCCCATTTCACTTATGCTCAGCGTGGAGGTCGAGTACGACTAGGGAAAAGAACAAGGTACTCGTTATACGAGTGACAAGCCTACATGAGGATACGATCTCCCTCCATTGCTTTGTCGGTCCATATTCTCCTATTCCTCTCTTTCCAAATGGACCATAGCACAAAACATAACCACGCCGCATCCGACATGGAGAGGCGCTTAAAACAATCAACTAACCAACCACTACAGCCATTCAATTCAGTGTTTGACACACAACAAGCAAGACTAGGAATAGCTGAAAGTACTTGCCTTGTAAATCAGCACTCTCATAACGAATGCATGATTGTTTCCTCCTTTTCATAAAACTTGTAGCAAATCGGATGGACACCCACCCTTTTGGTACGTAAAAGCGAGGCCACAGGGAGAATGTGGAAACATGTCTTCCACATATGAACCTTCACCTTATGTTGAATATGCAATTTCCAGAGCCTCGGCCACACTTTCGAATCCTCCTAAGAGCTTGAGGCCATAGCCACTCGACTCACCAATTCTTGGATAGCTATCTTGTACCTCAACCCTGTAGTGTAGTGCCCTTTCTGATTGTGAAACCAAACAACTCTGTCGTCACCACCATTGTTACCCAAGGGGATGGCCAATATAGATTCGGTTTCATCAGGATGAAAAATATCATGGATAAGATCTTCCTTCCATGATCTATTATCTGTAATCAACTCATTCAAAGTGTTAACTCGATTCAATAGGACTAGATGGATGAAAATTACCAAGACGTGGAATCCACGCATCTGTCCAAACCTTAGTGTTAACCCCGTTTCCGATGCGTCGAATAGTCCCTTTTTCTAGAACTTTCCTTGCTTTCAATATACCTTTCCAGCATAAAGAAGGAGATGAAGTCAGTGGTGCATTCCAAAAAGAACATTGTGGATATTATCTTTCCTTAAGCAGTCTGGCCACCAGTGAATTAGTGTTACGCGCAATGCGCCACCCTTATTTGGGCAAAAGAGCCAGATTATATGCATGGAGGTTTTTAAAACCCATCCCTTCATCGTCCTTGTATAAACACAATTTATTCCATGCAAGCCAGTGTATTTTCCTGTTTTCTGGAATACTGCCCCACCAAAACTTAGCACAAGCCTAATGTAGAGAATCACATAGTTTTATCGGAAGAAGAAAACAACTCATCGCGTATGTAGGAAGTGATCCACGACTCTAATTAGAATATCTTTTCCTGTAGCTCCAAGGAGCTTACCTTGCCATTCTTCAAGTTTTTTTGTTGAGTTTCTCTTTGATAAAAGAGAATTTTTCCACCCTTTTGCGCCCGACACATGTAGGGAGACCCAGATACTTTTCATGTTTAGCTTCAATCTCCACACCGAGAATACTAACTAATTCTTCCCTTAGAGATTCTCCTTCACACCTATACTGAAAACAATGCTTCTTTTATTGAAATTCAACATTTGACCCAAAGCCACTTCATAGTCTTCAAGCACCTGTTTCACCTGCCAGATCTCTTCAACTGTAGCCTTCTCAAAAAGCACATTATTGTCTGCAAAAAGCAAATGGTTTATCACCAGGGCACCATCACAAATCTTCACTCTCTTTAAGGTTTCTTCATTAACTCTTCTTTCCAATAGGGATGTGAAAGCTTCTGTACCAAGTAAAAAGAGGAATGGTGATAAGTGATCTCTTTGCCGTAACCCACAAGTAGGAGCAACATACCATACAAGTTGTCCATTAATTAGGAAGGAATACTTTACTGTCTTAACACACTGCATCACCAACCCAATCCATTGACTATCAAACCCTAGTCTTATTAAAATAGCTTCCAAAAAGCCCCACTCCATACGATCGTATGCTTTACTCATGTCAAACTTCAAAGAGAAAACACCATCAGTACAAGAATTGTTAGTATGGATGAAATGGGATACCTCATTAACAACGAGAGTGTTATCTGAGATCAAACGTCCTGGGACGAAGGTACTTTGATATGGAGAAACAATTGCATCCAGAATTTTCTTTAGTCGGTTGATAATCACCTTCGATACAATTTTATATATCACGTTGCATAGCGAGATCGGCCAGAGATCAGCCATCCTCTCTGGTTTAGGCACCTTTGGTATAAGGCATACATGGGTAAAGTTGACTTGCCCTAACAGTATGCTGGAGTCCATGAAGCTCTTGGTTGCTTCTACCACTTCTTTCCCAATGATCTCCCAATTTTTTTGAAAAAAATAAGGGAGGCATTCCATCTGGTCCAGGACTTTTAGTCAAATGCATTTGAAACAGCGCAAACTTGATCTCTTCCTCCGTATACTCCTCTATCAATGCAGTGACCTTTGGCTTGATGAGGTTGATAACCTCATGCATCTTATCATAGTTTATAGAGCTAGCCGTGAACATTGCACTAAAATAGCCTACAACCACTTTCTCAATCCCTTCTAGGGTCTCTTGAGCAACTCTAGCCTCATCCACGAGTCTCACTATTTGTTTCTTCACCTTTCTATTCGAGCATTTACGATGAAAATGCTTAGTGTTCCCTTCACCTTCTGTAATCTATAGGACCTTCACACTTTGACCCCAGTACTTGTACTCCTCAAGCAAAAGCGTATCAATTCGTACAGACAAAGTTTCAAACTCCTTCCTGTTCTCTCCGGATAATGGAAGAGATTGGAGAGTTTGGATACGATTCCGGATTGCATTAATCTCACGTCCTCTGTTGCAAAATGTGACCCTTTGCCAATCTGTTAACGCAAATTAGGGGTCATCATTTGGCCCGTGGGCCTCGTGGGTCGGTGGAGGCCCGCAAGCCCGTGAGCTAAAAACCCGGCCCGACCCGCCAAAAAGCCCGCAAAAACCCGCCAAGGTGGTTGGTGGGCCGACCATGGTTTAGAGAGCTAAAGCCCGGCCCGGCCCGCGGGCCCAGCCCGCCAAAAGTCCGTCAAAGCCCGTTAGGCCCGGCCCGTCAAAGCCCACACACATATTGACATATATCAATATATCATTTAATCATTTAATTAATGATTTTAATCATTATACAATTTATACCTAGTTAAAGTTTACCTACACACATATTGACATATATATATATTAATATATTACATATAGTCATATACATGTATTTATTGTATTATGTATAGATTGAATATTTGAATTCCATATATAATTAAATTTGTGTATCTATTTTACTATTAAGTCATTATTTAAAGTTTAACACTTTAGCATAAGTTAGGGTTTAGGTTTAGGGTAAGTTAGGGTTTAGGAGATTAAGATTTATGGTAAGTTAAGGTTTAGGAATTTGAGGGTTTAGGGTTTAGGGTTTAGGGTTTGGGGTTTGGGGTTTAGGGTTTAGGATTTGGGTTTAGGGTTTAGGTCCAAAATTCATAAAAATTAGGGACGGCCTACTTAGAATATTATGAACAACCAATCCGACAGTTAATTTTGTAAAATGATGACACATGATCGATTACGTTTCACAAAAATCTTTCATCGATTCCATATACCTAAGGAATAAATGTAAGAACTAATAGTGTGGATATAGAGAATTCAAACAATATAAGAATTTAAAATGTTTTCACAATAAAGAAGGCCATATATAATAGTTCACTTTGTAATAAAAGATACTTTACGTAAAAATTAGACTAATCGAAGTAAGTTTAGACGTCGATCAATATAGTTAAGCAAAATTTGTGAAATAACTAAAATACACTCATTTTATTTTGCTTATTTTCCTATGGGGAGAGTATGTAAATTGTTTTTTTATGTAAATTTTTTTGACACTATGAGATAGATATGTAATCCATAAGAATATGTGTCCAAAATTTGATGTCAAAAAATTATTTTCTGGAGGAGAAATTTACGTTCAGTCGTAGAGTACTACAGTCACATTTGGCGAAATGCATAGATCGATGTCTAAATCAAGTCCAAAATTTATAAAAGTTTAAAGACATTGTAAGAATATTCTAACCAATCAATCTGACGGTTAATTTTATAAAATAATTAAACATGACTGATTAAGTTTCACAAAGATATTTCATTAAGCACTAAGGTGTGAGTCCCCAATAATATATGACATAACTCAATAATATAATCTTCCTCATCATTTATCCAAATAAAAAGTATAGATTTAATTATAATCGTAAAATATGATTTTTTGAATTTATTTTTGTGTATAATTAAATAGAAACATGTAGAGTATAGATTATATATAAATGATATAATTAAATAAACTAATATACGATCTAACGGTTCAGATTTATTTTTTAATAAATATTCAACGGTCTAGATTAACCCTAACATTCTAACCTAACCCTAGCTCTCACACAGTCATGTATATAAGCTTATAACTTAGACTCTTAGAGCCGTTAAGGACTCACATTCTCACTCTCACAGCCTCTCAGCTCTCTCTCCCTCTCCCTCTCCCTCAGTCTCGATCTCATCTCACAGTCTCACACTTCTCAAAGTCTCACACTTCTCAAAGTCTCAAACAGTCTCGACCTCGCCTCACCCTCTCGATCTCGACCTCACCAGCTCAGCTCACCTCACCTCACCTCACCTCACCTCACCTCACCCTCTCGATCTCGACCTCAGCTCACCTCACCCTCTCGATCTCGACCTCAGCTCACCTCACCTCACCTCCCTCTCCCTCAGTCTCGATCTCACAATCTCGATCTCATCTCACGGTGAGATTCTCACCTCACCCCCTCGCCTCACCCTCTCGATTACTAGCCAAGTTAAAGCTCTTGCCAATGTCAAAATCGCTCAGGTAAACTTTTCATTTTGACTCTGGTTAGAAAATAGAGGCGATTTTGATTATTTTATATTAATGTCTGGTTAAGATTTGACTGGAAATGGTTTTGTTTTGATGTGTAGGCTGCTATTGGTGGATGGCACTGTTTGGCTGTTGATGATCAAGGCCGTGCTTATGCTTGGGGTAATCGCTCTTTAGTGGTGTTTTGAGTTTTTATTGGTTTGCTTTCGTTTATTTATTTATTTTCAGCATTTTAAGGGTGTTGGAGTTTGATTATGTCAGTTTAAGATTACTTAACTTGTTTGGTTGCAGGTGGAAATGAGTATGGACAGTGTGGTGAAGAACCTGATCGTGATACTGGTAAACCTTTGAAACGGGACATAGTCATTCCTCAGCGCTGTGCACCGAAACTAGTAGTTCGCCAGGTAAATTGCTTTTGCCCCAACCTTTTATTAAATGCATTATAGAAACTGTTAAATGTGTATCTGTTATTCAAGGCAAGAGATAGTGATTTTCCTCCATAACCCTTTCTGATCCTCATTCAGTCCTGGAAATGCAAATTAAAGGTCTTTATAAAAGGAACTATGCAAGCAATTTAGCATAGCATAATTAGCCTGTAGTTGTTGATAGCATTAGCTTCACGATTATCATTAATGGTCCGAGCGAATCAGTTTCAAATTACATTTGGTAGGTTCTAATTTTCACACCACAGGTTGCTGCTGGAGGAACTCACTCTGTAGTTCTTACACGGGAATGGCATGTATGGACGTGGGGACAACCATGGCCTCCAGGAGACATGTATGGTGCTCCTATACCTGACTGTTTCAACTATATTTTAGCATCTTTCGTAATAGCATAATGTAGTAATGTACTATATCTACCCTTTCATATCATAGTACCAATCTACACGAATGTAACTGAGAACTCACTGTACTGTTATTAATCCTACCACAGTCTGTGATCTTTTCTTCTAACTTTCAGTAATAAAATTTCTTGATGTGTAGGTCATTAACATCTTTTCTATAATGTGTAGGCCATATTTCTTGATGTCTCACATCCTCCTCAAGAGAGGACTCCGATAGAAGTTGCATCTGAAGTTTTCTCATCAACTAATCTTCATGATTCTTATTGATGTAATTTTGATTTTTGGATTTATAAGATGTAATTTTGGACTTTGAACTATGGACTTTAAAGCATTCTTGATTTGGATTTATATCATTCGATTTGGATTTATAGTATTCTGTATTTGAATTTTAAGTATTTCATGGATTTGAATGTTTAGCATTTTGAATTTTTGCAACCAATATTTGAAGCATTGTGGATTTGTAAATTTGAAATTTTGATTTGAAGATGCAATTTAGATGTAAAGGGGTATTTTAGATTTGGATGTGTATTGTTTTTAAACTTTTGATTTTAATCATTTCAATAAGCCCGGCTCGTTAAAGCCCAAGTGGCCCGGCCCGTAAAAGCCCGCTAAAGCCCGCGAAGCTCGCCTGGATGGGCCGGGCCTGGATCTCACTATAAATTGAAAAAACCAGCCCGGCCCGGCCCGCGAACATTTCGCCACTGTTGAAGCCCGGCCCGTGCCAGCAAGGGCCGGGCCGGGCCCGATGCTGACCCCTAACGCAAATATAGTGTTTTGAATACATTGAGTAGCTTTATGTATAGGAGAAGCCACTCGACTTCGGTGCCACCCCCTTCTAATCACCTTCTCATAACCCTCGTTTGATGTCCAGAAGGCTTTAAACCTAAACCTGGGTTTAGGTTTACTACACACCATCACCGACTCTGCATGAACACCTAATAGGATAGGAAGGTGATCACCATGGATATGTCTGAGATTTGTGACTTTTGCTCTCGAGAATAAATCAACCCAAGATCGTGTAGCAACAGCTCTATCTAGTCGTAGTTGAACCCCATCTCTTAACCATGTATAATCTCCTCCAGTATAGCCTAGGTCATGGAGTTCATAGTAAGACAAGAGTTTTGGAATAGCTTCATCTGCCTATCTCTTCTTAAAGGTCCTTCATCCTTCTCCCCATTGTGAAGAATCATATTAAAATCCCCTAACACAACCCATGGAAGAGACGTAGCATCACACAGAGATTGGAGTAAATCCCATGTTTGATGACGCTCTGTTGTAGTTGGATGCCCATAGAAACCCGTTAACCTCCAACTGCATATTTTGTTCACTTGGTGGACAACTACATCAATATGGTGTAGCGATTTCGATATGAAATCAATGTTGATATCGTTTCTCCATAACAAAGCAACCCCTCCCGACTGTCCCACACTTCCATCCTGACCAATGCTGTACACAACATCACAATTCAAAAACCCTAAGTCCCTTCGGAGCTTGTCCATGACGCTAGGTTTGAGATCTTGGTTTCTCTAAAAAAGATAATAAAAGGTTTATTTTCGCGAATCAAAACCTTCAGTGCTTCCACTGCAGAGTCGTTACCTAGCCTGCCGTAATTCCACGCTAATACATCCATCCTACACGGCGGAGATCAGTGATTTGCTGAGTACATAGTCTTAGAGAAAAACCCTAGTAGGCGACGGCTTTATAATTTTTTTTAAATACACGTAAAAGAGGCTCTTGGTTGTACGTCCTTATCTTAATTGTATCCAATACAAACTACATATTTGATTTTGTCATTCGGGACACATAACCATCCCTTGCAAGATCGAAAGTGACTCTTGCTAAAGTGACAACAGTTCCAAAGGAGTTCAGATGACCAGATTTGTAAAAGAAGCAAAAGAAAATATACAAACTACCAATTATTTTCATTCGACTCACAAACGTCCCATGTATACATCGGAGACAAAATTGTGTATCCTAGTAAATGAAATATTCCAATTGGGACTTGGACTAGTTTGTATAATTGGGACTTGGATTAGTTTCTATAAGAGGAAGAGACCAATATTAGTCCCAATAGTCATGGTCCCCGAAGACCTTTTTTCTACTCTTATAAGAGGTCACATTCTTCTACTTCTCACCTTCGTTAGCATCAACTAGTACTCTTCAGGTATGTCTTGCTGCCTTTATAGAGATGTCGATGAACAAACCCAAAAACTACAAGATCAATTGAATGATAATAAAATAAAAAGAACCTAAAAAACAGAAATAAAAGAGATAAAAATAAAATGAAATTCCAGGAGAAATATTTTTGGTATCTCGGTGTGTGTCTTGTCCTAATTAGAATAGAAGTAGATATTCTCTCAATGCCTAATTTATATGGATATTGATTGTATCATATTCTAATGCATATTTAAGGTCCTCTATCAATGAATACAGTACAGTTTCAGATATTTCTCTTGTATATTTATTTTTCTCATTTAGCACATTATCAGTAGCTCTTGAGTTGATTGTCATCACCCCAAACCCTAAACAGAAAAATACCCGAAATCCAAACAACCCTCCACCGCCAGAATTACCTTCACCGCCGATCACACCGTTTGTCACTAGAGTTCGTCACCGTCACTGGATTTCGAGGATCTTTGCTTCAAACTTCCGTCACAATATTCGGAGTTGATTTGTGTACCAAACTAAATCGGCTAAGCTACAGCTAATGCAGAAAATAAATGCTGAAAATAAATATACTAATGAATGCAAAATGATTTACTATATGATGAATGAGTTAAGAGGAATGCAATCAACACCCATCATTCCATCTATCTAACACATACTTAATCTAATGCACATATCCAGTTAATGAAAGTTCTCAGCAATGGCCGATCATTACAACCACATCCTATTACCTAATCCTTATGTCTATGCGAATTTGTCATGGACCCCCCCCCCCCCCACATCTATCTTTCTATTGAACTCATAGTCATGGACCCCAAGATTTACAAAGAAGAAAGCATTAAGTTCTAGAAAATGTTTGAGAATCTACAAGGGTTCACATGTACGCTATAGGTATGTCCTGCTAGACCTAAGGTTTCAGTCCCCCCGACGAAATAATCTATCCAGGGTGTCACTATAGAGAATCTGGTGGAAGAAATTATCTTCAGTCCCACGTATCTCATAACAAAAGAATCCTAGCATGCATACTAAGTTGGCCACTAAAGCACACATACAAGAAATCATCAATGAATCACATAGAGAAAGAAACCTCGTTCGAATTGAATATGTGAAACTAGATTAAAGTGTATGAATTAGAAAGACTTCATGTACGGGGCTTCAAGCAGCCCATTAACAAGATGTTTAACTACTAAAATTTATAATGAAATAATCAAGACAATCATAGAGTTTATAGATCAAGATTGGATGAAGAACTGAAATTGTCATCCAACTTCGATGAGTCGAAGCTGAGTCTTTGATGGATCGAAGACTGGACTCTGGCTCCTTTGCGGCTGCTCTCCTTCCTTGCTCGAGTTTCTCTTCAATAGTTTCTGATCAGCCTCCCCACAAACCCACAAATGAGTTTATATATGTCTCCCAATTGATCTCATCAAGTCCACATTGGAATAGACTTCTTTAATTACACAAAACTCCTTCTTAAATCCATATTGATCTAGGAATCCCTATTTTATTTCATTTTCCTTTATTCCTCCACAAAACCTATAAAATAATAAATATTAATTAAATACTCAATTATATAATAATAAACTAAATATAGAGAATGAATTAAACACCAAGTAGACGCATAAATATGCGACTATCAAAATACCTCACACTCAAACATTGCTAGTCTTCAAGTAATACACTAAACTAAGATTCAAAAACTTCAAAAACCAACTCTAACGCCCTCAACAATTTGCCTCAACATTCTTCCACAAAATTGCAACACCAAGTTCACATATACCTTTAAGTTACTAAAGATAACTCTAACATATAATACATATGTAACATGTAGGACACATACATAATCAAGGTGAATAAAAAGCTAGAACATACATAAAACCAATCAAGATTCAACCTCACATCGATATGCTTTCATCAGTGTTTCTCTCAAAATATATCTTAGGTAGCACTTAATTCGATTACTTTCCAAATAGACCAAACCATATGCTCAACTCTTGTGACCAATCTCCATAGATCAAAGACTGTCATATTGATGATCAAAAAGGACTTTTCAAGGTTGTAATGAGGCTTGGCTTATAGGTTAAAGAATAAATAGATATGGATTATAAACACTGTTCTAGAACCTAGTAGAGCACCAAATAAGAGACTTCTTCAACTTTACAACCATCAATTTTTTTCACTATTGTTGCCAGATTTCATCTTGTTGGGCCTTCACATCATTCTTTTCATCAACAGTTAACCCCGGGTATCAAGCTAGATATCACAACTTTTTTTTTCTTTTTTCTTTTATACTGGCTTGATACCCCACACTTATTCCTTTGTATCACCTTTCGACATTGTTGCTGTCTTCACATACTTGTCTCATGTATAGCTCTACCAAGTCCTAGAATAAGGGTAAAAATATAACTATTCTAAGGTTCAAGGTCGGAAATATGTGGGTGATAACATAAAATTTCACATGTAGGCTCAAAGTGGTTAATTGCGGGGTGCATATCTTGTGTACACAAAATCAGGACACAAGCTTATATGGCTATGATGGTGTCCCCTAAATGCCTTTATCACTTCCTCAATCGAAACATGTATTGACTAAAAGCTTTGAATAACACAAGAGCAAGTTCTAGTAATCTCTAGATTCCATTAACTTAATTTGCGGTAAGTAATTGACACTCAACAAAGAAAGCATGTATATCACATTTAGGCTTAAAAGCTTATGGGTTAAATGAATCTCAATAAAGTTTATGTGATAGTCACATATTTATGTGTCTACTTGGTATTTAATTCATTCCCTATATTTACTTTATTATTATTTAATTGAGAATTTTAATTATATTTATTATTTTATAGGTTTTGTAGAGGAATAAATTAAAAGGAAATAAAAGAGGGATTCCTAACTCAAGACGGATTCAAGAAGGAGTTTTGTGCAATTAAAGATGCATATTCCCATGTGGACTCTAGAAGATTAATTGGGAGACATATATAAACCTATTTTAGGTTTTTGAAAAGGCTAATCAAAAATTAAGGAGAAAAACTTGAGCAAAGGAGGAGAGCAGCTAAAAGGAGCCAGAGGTGAATTCGATCCATTGAAGAATCCTTAGCTGGACGACATCTTTAGTTCTTTATCTTTTCTTGATCTGTAAAACTCTATGCCTTATTTTGATTCGATTTTAATTATGAAATTCAGTAGCTAATCCTTTGTTAAGGGGTTTCTTAAAGCCCCGTACATAAATTCTTTCTACTTTATACACTTTAATCTAGTTTTGCATATTCAAATCAATTGAGGTTTATTTTTCTATATGACTCACTGTATGAATTCTTGTATGTTTGCTTTGGTAGCCAACTTACTATGCATGCTAAGATTTTATTGTCATGAGATACGGGCAACTGAAGATCATGGTTTTTCCATCGGATTCTCTATAGTGATACGCCGATTTTACCGTCGGGTGATTGAAACCCTAGGTCTAGTAGGACACGCCTATAGTGTACATGTGAACCCTTGTAGATTCTCAAACCTTTTCTAGAAATTAATGCTTTCTTCTTTGTAAACCTTGGGGTCCATGACTATGGGTTCAATAGAGGGATAGATGTGGGGGATGTCCATGACAAACTCACATAGGCATAAGGATTAGGTAATAGGATGTGTCGTGTCTATTGATCTTCCTGAGAACTTTCATTGATTGGATATGTGCATTTGATTAATTATGTGTTAGATAGATGGAATGGAGGTGGTTGATTGTATTCCTCTTAACCCATTAATCATATAGTTAAACCTTTGCATTTATTAGCATATTTAATTTCAGTATTTATATTCTACATTAGCTGTAGCTTTGCGGATTTAGTTCGGTACCCAAAACAATAGAACACCCTCAAATTTTGTGTGGTAGTCCGCCTTTTTGTTTATATTATTGTGTCAAAATTTAGTGCCATTTGAGTTTGTGTAGAGTAGTGTCGTGGTGTCATTAGTGTACTGTAGTCAAGTCTGTCAGCATTTTAGTTTCGTGTTAGGATTTAGTTACACAAATTTTTCGTGTTCGATAACCCCTATTTATCATACTACATTGATATATCCAAGCTAAAGATGGGGTATTTTTGCATAGGTATTTACCTGCCTATCATATTTTGGCGCCGTTGCAGGGGAATTGCTTAATTCTAAGTCTTAATAGAGCCTTTTAATTTCTGTTTTAGTTTTTTTTTAGTTTTTTTTTTTAGTTTTTTTTCCTTTTGAGTTTTATAGTTTGTTTAGTGTGCAGGAACATTGTGTATGCGTACTAAGCACACAAGAAACGCTGAGCCATTATTACTTGATCCAGAGATTGAATGCTCAGCAAGACAAAACAGAAAGTAGTAGGGACAATGGTCCATGAACGAGGGTAGTGGTGGCGAACCATCTGAGCAAGAAAGACATTTAGGTTCAGAGTCTAAGTTTGAGAAAGAATAACATATTCCAACACCACCACCATCACCAAGAAGAATGGAAAACGCTACAAAGTTGAGAGAGTCCTTCGTGCCAAGCACAGGTGCAGCAGATTCATCGGTCGTTCTATCTGAAAACTTGGGGGCTTATTCTATTCCTCCATCCCTTATATCGAATTTGCCACACTTCAGATGAACGCTTTCTGAAGACCCTTAGGACCATCTCGATGAATTCATAGCGTTATGCAGAATCCAGAGATCAACTAATGTGGAAGATGACATTGTCAAGCTCCTCTTGTTTTAGTTTTCACTAAAGGAGCAAACAAAAGCATAGTAAAATTCTTTAGATCCTTTATCTATGGACATATGGGAGAAGATGTGTTCTGCATTCATGAAAGAGTTGTACTCTGCTTCCCGCACTAAGAATTTGAAGAAGCAAATTAGCAAATTCATGCAGAATGACAGTGATGAACTACATGAAGCTTGGAGCCAGTTTAAGAGTCTTCTTCGACAATGCCCTCATCATAAATTTGACCTCAACACTCAAATGAAGTTCTTCTATGAAGGACTTGATTCTTTGAACAGGTCAAAGCTTGATTTAGCTTGTGGAGGAAATTGGTGGAATATGACTAGAACTGAAGCCAAGGAAGTTGTTTAGAATCAAGCTGAAAATTCAAGGCAATTCTAGTCAAGGGATAGGTCCATGGGAGCAAGTAGAAGATCTCTCAATGTAGTTACAATCGATGGAGCCATGGAAAAAATATTAAGTTCTATGGAAAATGATATTGCTCTGATTGCTAGTAGTTTGAAAGTGGCCAAGAAGACAATAGTTGCTGCAACTCAGGTTGTGTGCACTCTATGTTCAGCTACAAATCATCTAGCAGAAGATTGTCTCCAGTTCAGAGCAGATGAATAGGTTGACCAAGAGGAAGAAGAAAATTACTTTGAGAGACAACCCAACACATATGGTGGAAACAGGGACATATTAAGCTATAGGAGCCACAATGTGCTCAATCCTCCAATTGTTTTACCCGGATTTCAGCAGAGACAACTTATAGGAGATGGGCAGCAATTTGGCCAAAGGTGTATGCCTTAGCAACAACAAGCTCAAGCTCAAACATCATAACATAATTTTACCTTGGAGGCCATGATGCGACAAATGATGTTTGACAACAAGACAGAGCGAGAAGAGAGTAGTGCCTTTTCCCAAGATATCAAAGCTACAACTCAACAGTAGGGAAAGGCAATCGACTTGCTTGAGCAATAAATGAGCCAAGTGCAGCAAACAATGGCTCAAGTTAAGGAAGGAGGTCTTCCCAGCAACACTCTTCCCAATCCCAACACAAAATATGAATCTTATGCAATAACCTTGAAGAGTGGGAAGGTGTTGGAAGAACTACCCAAGTCAACAAAGAGAAAGTGGGAGGAGCCTGTGCTTGAACAGGTTATCCCTTACAAGCCGTTGAACAAGTCGTCAGAAGATTCTGCAGGAACCCCTATTCGAGCCGTTGAAAATGCACCTGAAACAAAAAAACTTACAAATCAAAGATCAGGCTTGGTATCCTCTACTCATTCCCCTTCTATTATTTCTAATGTGCCTTTTCCTAACAAGTTGAAGAAGCAAGTGAATGTTGATAAAGAAAAGGAGATCTTGGATATGTTAAGAAATGTAGGAGTAAACATCCCATTGTTGGATGTGATCAAGCAGATACCACAGTATGCAAAGTTCTTGAAAGATTTGTGCACAACAAAGAGAAAATTCTATGAAATTGAGACCGTGACTTTGGGAGAGAGAGTATCTGCAGTTATTCAAAGAAAGCTCCCACCTAAGTTGGGTGATCCAGGACGTTTTACAATCCCATGCACTATTGGTGATTACAGGTTTGCCAGTGCTCTACTTGATTTAGGTGCATCAATAAATTTAATGTCATACACTGCTTATGAGAGGTTAAAAATAGGGGAACTCATTCCCATTGGTGTCACCATTAAACTTGCAGACAGGTCTAACTGTTACCCTCGAGGTATTATTGAGGATGTCTTAGTGCATGTGGGAGATTTGATATTCCCAGCAGATTTCTTTGTGCTGGAGATGGAGCATGAGCCAATGCCATCAGAAATACTATTGATTCTTGGAAGACCATTCTTGAGAACAACGCGTACAAAAATCTTCAATCCATCAAAATTTTTTCCTACATCGACGTAACCCAAGAGGATGCTTCGATGGATTGAGGAGTAAATTTTCGATCCATCGAAGAAAAGCCCCTGGACGATCCACCGAAGACCAAGTTTCAATCCATCAAAGCTGAGTCTCAGCCTATCGAATTTTAGCCTATTTTTGAGATTGCTTAACCTGAAGACCTTGAGATGGCAGAGGAATTCTATGCTATGGAAGAGGCACTTGAATCATTTCCAAGTATGAAAGGTAAGTCATACAAACCTATTCTTCTTCCAGTTCCAGATGATATTCTTGTTCCATTTGTACAGATGGTACCCACTTTAGAGCTGAAACTTCTTCCTGAGCATTTAAAGTATGTTTTCTTGGAGGAGAATGATACACTTTCAGTTATCATCTCTTCCAAGCTCTCAACGCTACAAGAGGAAAATTTGCTAAGTGTACTTAAGGAGTACAGATCCACCATTGGATGTACAATGGCAGATATCAAGGGCATCTGCCCAACATTGTGTACTCACAGGATACATTTAGAGGAGGGAGCTAAGCCCACAAGAGAAGCTCAACGTCGACTCAATCCTCCCATGATGAAAGTTGTCAAGAAAGAAGTCATCAAGCTTTGAGATGCATGTATTATTTATGCTATTTCTGACAGCAAATGGGTTAGTCATGTGTAAGTTATGCCCAAACGTTCAGGAATCACAGTGGTAAAGAATGATGAGAATATGTTGGTGTCTCAAAGAGTTCAAACGGGGTGGAGAGTGTGCATTGACTACCGAAAAATAGATGCCACAACAAGGAAGGACCACTTGCCACTCCCATTCATTAATAAGATGCTAGAAAGATTGGCTGGGCATGAATATTATTGTTTTCTGGATGGATATACTTGGTATAATCAAATAGCCATACACAAAGATGATCAAGAGAAGACCACATTCACGTACCCATATGGTACTTTTGCATACTGGAGGATACCCTTTGGTCTATGCAATGCACCTGCCACATTTCAGAGGTGTATGGTGAGTATTTTCTCAGACATGGTTGAAAAGATCATTGATGTATTTATGGATGATTTCTCTATATTTGGTGATTCTTTTGACTTGGTCTCTACAATCTAGCTATGGTTTTAGAGTGTTGTGTAGAAACTAACCTTGTACTTAACTGGAAAAAATGCCACTTCATGGTGGAACAAGGTATTGTTTTGGCCCATGTCATATCGGCTAGAGGTATTGAGGTTGATAAAGCTAAGGTTGATAATGTGTGTAGTTTACCCACTCTTTCTAATGTGAAGGAGGTGAGATCTTTTCTTGGACATGCAGGATTTTATCACATGTTCATCAAGAATTTTTCCAAAATATCCAAACCATTGTGTGCACTACTCCAGAAAGATGTAGCTTTCAACTTCACGGATGAGTGCTTGACAACATTCAACAAGCTTAAGGAGCTTTTGACAACTTCCCCCATCATACAGGAACCTGATTGGAATTTACCTTTTGAATTGATGTGTCTGATTATGCTATTGGAGCAGTTCTAGGCCAAAGGCCAGAGAGGTTACCCATATCTTTTACTATGCTTTCAACATTTTAAACGATACACAGTTGAATTATTCAACTACCGAGAAGAAACTCTTAGCATTAGTTTTTGTGCTTGAAAAGTTTAGATCTTACTTGTTAGGAACTAAAGTTATCATATATTCTAATCATGCTGCTTTGAGATATCTGATGACCAAACAAGATGCCAAGCCTCGATTGATTCGATGGATGCTCTTGCTTCAAGAGTTTCATATTGTCATCAAAGATAAGAAGGGCACTGAGAATGTGGTAGCTGACCACTTGAGCAGAATCACTCATGGTTCTAACGCAGAAGAGGATAAACTTCCTCTTCGAGATAGCTTTCCGGATGAACAACTTTTTGCTATTCAAGATTCAGTGCCATGGTATGCTGATATTGTAAACTACAAGGTCAGTAAATACATTCCACCTGATTTCACTAGAGCACAGAAAAACAAGCTAGTAAAGGAAGCTAGGTACTATGTGTGGGATGAACCATATCTATGGAAACATTGCACTGACACCATCATCTACAGGTGCGTCCCTGAATCTGAATTTCACACTATTCTAGTTTTTTGTCACTCACATGCAGGTGGTGGACATTTTGGAGGGAAGAAGACAACTCTCAAAGTGCCTGAGAGTGGATTTTATTGGCACACCTTATTTCATGATGCACATGTTCTCTTTAAATCTTGTGCCATGTGCCAAATGACAGATACATAGGTCCAAAAGACCCATGCCTCAACACCCCATTCTTATGGTCAAAATATTTGATGTGTGGGGTATTGATTTCATGGGACCATTCCCAAATTCTCAGGGGTATTTGTATATACTTGTTGCAGTTGATTATGTGTCTAAATGGGTGAAGGCTAAAGCCACCCAGACTAATGATTATAAGGTTGTTCACAGTTTTCTTAAAGAGATATTCAGCAGGTTTGGAATACCTATATGCATAATCAGTGATGGAGGATCCCACTTCTGCAATAGGACATTGATGCCTTGCTTAGGAAGTATAATGTGACACATAAGGTGGCAACTGAAAGGACCCAACCCCGATTCAGTAACCTAAATCGGAATCGAACCCCTTCGAAAATTACGAACCAACAAAAAATTTTCAAAATTTTGGCAGAGTTTCGTTACTAACGTGGAATTGCATAAACCTGCACCCTGTAAACAACACTTCATCCTATGCCACAAAAGCCAAACCGTGGGCACCAATCCCATCCGGATTTCTCAATATCAATATAATCAATAACAGTAAACAAACTGTACTATGTATATATGTATATCCAAGAAAATCCGTATAAACAAGTATCAGAATGTATCAGAGCGACCTCTAAAGTAAAATATAAACAATATACACATCAGTAGGCGAAACAAGAACCTACTGGAAAGCACAGGTAACTCTGATCACTAGCCTCCAAACCGCGACGTGAAAACACCAAACCTGAACTGCAACTGGGCACGGAAACTGAAAAGCCCAGGGGAAAGACAATAAACACGTTAGAGTGAGTGGACGAAAATAAATGTCTTTCACCGAATAATATATATATTATAAAACATATGCGAGTCCAAATACATAAGTCAAGAAATGGTACACGAGGGAGACTCTAACTCCTCACGCGTCCGAGTACACGAGGGAGACTCTAACTCCTCACGCGTACGGAGCATGCAACATAAAAATCGTGGAATCACTCATGGACTACCACGCGATAGCACAGTCTGAATCACGGGATCCCAGACCCACACGTGATTCCTAGCCAGAAAGGCCTCGGGTCAGGATATCTGTCCCCCCCGGAGCGTACTCGGGGATCAGCCGAGAAGCCAATGTGTATCGATACAACAACGTAACCAAGACTGTACTCTGTGTAAATCAAATCATAAATCCTTTCTATGCACATGCTTAAAACATAATATATATACATATATACTCGTATACGTATATTCGTATATGCATAATCGTAAAACACATGCTCGTAAAATCATAATCAATCTGCATGCTCAAGTTCGTAAATCATAAATAAAAGACTCGAATCAATCCGTGAAAATAAATGTCCACTCACAGACTCGCGTAATGCGCACTCGCGCTAAACTCGTGGTCCGGCGGAAGATCCCTCGCCTGAAGCACGATCACGATCCAGGTCACGATCTCGATCTCCGGAATGTTCACAAAACATAACTGATCAATATTGTAATCCATAACACTGTACTGATGCACGGAAACCAACCGTTCCCGGAAATACGAAATGCAGTACAAAATGAATTACGGAAATCCCGAAACCCCCACTCGAAATCTCGACTGAAAATCGGCTAATCAAATCGACCCAAAAACCTCTGGACGACGATCAGGGCGTGATTACGAGAAAAATGACATTAAAATTGTCGAAATCTGAAAAGTTGACTTTTCTCGCCGGAGCGCCGCCGTTGACCACCGTTAATCGCCGCCGCCGCCGCGTCAACGGCGAGATTCTCCGGCGGAGAACTTCCAGTTTACAAGATCTCACCCATCCAAACACTTTTCATAACTGGTACCTAGGCCAATTCGAACTCAAACCTCATCAATTCCATTGAAAACCAGTTTGGAAACTCACCGGAAAACCCAATCGGGTTCAAGCCAAAACTTAACCAATTCTGAAACAAACCATATAGGAAGCTTCCTTGGGGCAAGGTGAGTCAAAGCCCTCACCCCTCGGCCACCGAAACTCACCGGAAAACGTCCCCCCGTTAAGGCCGATTTCCAGCAACCTAACCCGAATCGGGTTCACACAAAACCAAACCAATTTCCACAAACTCAATTACCATTCAACTCGAAATTGCACAAGGAATCGAACCATACCCTCACCGAAGTCGTTGGTGGCCGGAATCTAGGTCGTCGGATGGTAACTCCCAAACGGGAAACTTCCTCCTCGGTCAAAGTAGTCAACTTGCCAAATATAGAAAGTCAACGTCTGGTCAACGAAAAAACAATGTTTTACGACTAATTCTCGACTATTCCGCTATTTATACTCGAGCCTCGGGTCGATCGACGGTCCAAAACGAATATACGAAATGATTCGGATAAACACGAAATAATCAGATAAACTCGTCGAATACTGAAACTTCAAATAATCATAAAATATTCCTTGGTTATCGGAAAAATCTTCCGAAACTGCCTACGAGCTCGAAATCACGTACTCTACAATTTCCGTGAAGACACCCAACTCAAATTCTCGACCGAAAACATAGTTGCGAATCGAATCGGCAAACCACAATTACGACAATAAACTGCGACTAAACTCAATCTCGAGAATCGTGCCGAACATGCATCAGATTCTGGTTCGGGTCGTCACAGCAACACCTTATCATCCTCAGACAAGTGGGTAGGTAGAGGTATCAAATAGAGAAATCAAGCAGATCCTTGAGAAGACGGTTGGACCAACTTGGAAAGACTGGAGCCAATGCCTTGATGATGCGTTGTGGGCTTACAGGACAACGTATAAAACACCTTATTAGGATGTCTCCTTATAGGCTGGTGTATGGGAAACCTGCCATGTTCCGGTTGAACTTGAGCATCAAGCGTATTGGGCTGTGAAGAAGTTCAATTTTGACATGGATGCAACGGGTCTTCATAGGAAATTGCAATTCAGTGAGTTGGATGAGATCCTCCATATTGCTTATGAGTCCAACATGATATATAAGGAGAGAACCAAAGTTTTTCATGATTGAAACATAAAAAAAAAAGAATTTGTAGTTGGTTAGAAAGTTTTGCTGTTTAGTAGTCGTACGCTTATTTCCAGGTAAACTTAAAAGTAGATGGACTGGACTTTATATTATTACTAATGTTTTCTCTCATGGTGCTATAGAGATGATGAGTTCAGCAACAGGGAAAACATTCAAGGTGAATGGACAACGACTCAAGCCTTTCTATGAGTCATTTGTGGAGCACGTGTTTGAAGATGCGAACCTTTAGGACACGCCTCCTATGGAGACTTGAGTAGATTCGTCGTCTGGCTGAAAAAGTTAAACTTAACGCTATTTGGGAGGCAACCCATGTGGATGGAGAAGCTGGTGATCAAATTTGCTTTCTTATTCCTTTACTTTATTTTTCTCCACATATTGTGTTTTGTGTGTGATAAGTGTTCTATGTCATACTTGGTTGGTGTATTGTATAGTCTAATTTTGGTTTTTACATTGAGGACAATGCAACTTGCAAGTGTGGGGTGGGATTATATCATATACTTAGCGTCTAGATATGGATTTTTAGTTTTTTGAGTCAGAATTTTTTATTTTTGATGTAGTGTAACTTTTCAGACATAGCTAGAGGTCTCAGAAATTTTTGAAATTTTGAGTGTGTCTTGGTATTTATGTCTAGTTTATGCTCACAACATTTCAGCTAATTCGGACGTATGGTTAATTCTGTAGAAATTATACAAGTGAGAGTATGTAGTTTCTTCAATTTTGTTTGTTTTGCCTAGTATTTCCAGAGGAGACCCTTCAATCCATTGAAATGTCATTCCAGAATGACACCTGAGAGCTTGCTTCGATGCATTGAAGGCAAAAGTTTCGATCCACCAAAAAGTCACAGTGCCAGTTTTGAGTTTTTCTTTATTTTCTTGTGTGTTTTAAGTGTCTTATTTGAAAAAAAAATACAAAAATAAATAGTTTCAAGAAAATATAAAAAGAAGAGTCTTAGGAGCCCTTAACAAGTCAATGATGTGTTTATTTCTTCCAATTTTGTGACTAAGAGATGATTATGTGACTCGAGTTTCTTTGGTTAATTTTGATATATGATGCATATTTGAATATGTAGTGGATGTAGAAACGAGTTAACATGGTATAGATTTTTGAGCATGCATAGACCTTATTGAGATTCATTTAACCCATGAAGTTTTAAGCCTTTATGTGATATACATGCTTTCATTGTTGAGTATCAATTGTTTGCCATAGATCAAGTTAATGGACTCTAAAAATTACTAGAACTTGCTCTCTTTCTATTCAAAGCTTTTAGTCGATACATGTTTTAATTGAGGAAGTGATAAAGGCATTTAGGGGATACCATCATAGCCATATAAGTCCGTGTCTTGATTTTATGTACACAAGATGTGTAGTTAACCACTTTGAGCCTACATGTAAAACTTTATGTCATCACTATCCCAAACAATCACCCATATAATCCTGACCTTAAACCTTAGAATAGTTATATCTTTACCCTTGTTCTAGGACTTGGTAGAACTATACATGAGATAGGTATATGAAGACGGCGACAATGTCGAAATGTGATACAAAGAAATAAGATTAGGGTATCAAGCTAGTGTGAAAAAAAGTACAATGAAAAAAAGGAAAGAATAGAAAAATTTGTGATGTTTAGCTTGATACCCGAGTTAACTGTTGATAAAAAGAATAATGTGAAGGCTCAACAAAATGAAATCTGACCACAATAGTAAAAATTTCATGGTTGTAGGTTTGAAGAAATCTCTTATTTGGTGCTCTACTAGGTTCTAGAACTGTGTTTGTAATCCATATCTATTTATTCTTTAACCTATGAGCCAAGCCTCATTACAACCTTGAAAAGTCTTTTTTGATCCTTAAGATGACAACCTTTGATATGTGGAGATTAGCCACAAGAGTTTAGCATATGGTTTGGTCTATTTGGCAAGCAATCGAATTGAGTGCTACCTTAGATATATTTTGAGAGAAACACTAATGAAAGCATATCGATGTGAGGTTGATTCTTGATTGGTTTTGTGTATGTTCTAGCTCTTTATTCACCTTAATTATGTATGTGTCCTACATGTTACATATGTATTATATGTTGGAGTTATCTTTAGTAACTTGTAGGTACATGTGAACTTGGTGTTACAATTTTGTGGAAGAATGCTGAGGCAAATTGTTGAGGGCATTAGAGTTGGTTTTTGAAGTTTTTGAGTCTTAGTTTAGTGTATTGCTTGAGGACTAGCAATGTTTAAGTGTGGGGTATTTTGATAGTCGCATATTTATGCGTCTACTTGGTGTTTAATTCATTCCCTATATTTACTTTGTTGTTATTTAATCAAGCATTTTAATTATATTTATTGTTTTACAGGTTTTGTGGAGGAATAAATAAAAAGAAAATAAAAGAGGGATTCATAACTCAATACGAATTCAAGAAGGAGTTTTGTGCAATTAAAGAAGCTTATTCCCATGTGGACTCTAGGAGATTAATTGAGAGACATATATAAACCTATTTTAGGTTTTTGGGAAGGCTAATTAGAAATTAAGAAGAAAAACTCGAGCAAAGGAGGAGAGCAGGGAAGGAGCCAGAGGTGATTTCGATCCATCGAAGCTGGATAACAGCTTCAGTTCTTCATATTTTCTTGATCTTTAAAACTCTATGCCTTATTTTGATTTGATTTTAATTATTAATTTCAGTAGCTTAACTATTGTTAAGGGGTTGCTTGAGGTCCTGTACATGAAGTCTTTCTAATTCATACACTTTAATCTACTTTTGCATATTCTAATTAATGGAGGTTTCTTTTTCTATATGACTCACCGTATGAATTCTTGTATGTTTGCTTTGGTGGTCAGCTTAGTATGCATGCTAGGATTCTATTGTCATGAGATACGGGTGACTGAAGATCATTGTTCTTCCACCGGATTCTCTATAGTGATATGCCGATTTTACCGTCGGGTGATTGAAATCCTAGGTCTAACAGGATACGCCCATAATGTACATGTGAACCCTCGTAGATTCTCAAACCTTTTCTAGAACTTAATTCTTTCTTCTTTGTAAACTTTGGTATCCATGATTATGAGTTCAATAGAGGGATAGATGTGGGGGAGGTCCATGACAAACGCACATAGGCATAAGGATTAGATAATAGGATGTGTCGTGTCTATTGATCTTCCTGGGAACTTTCATTAATTGGATATGTGTATTAAATTAAGTATGTGTTAGATATATGGAATGACGATGGTGGATTGTATTCCTCTTAACCCATTAATCATATAGTTAAACCTTTACATTCATTAGCATATTTAATTTCAGCATTTATATTCTGCATTAGCTGTAGCTTCTTCGATTCAGTTTGGTACCCAATATAATTCAAAACATCCTCAAATTTTGTGTGCTAGTCCACCAATGTGTCTATATTATTGTGTCCAAATTTTGTGCAATTTGAGTCTGTGTAGAGTAGTGTCATAGTGTCATTAGTGTACTGTAGTCGAGTCTGTCAGCATTTTAGTTTCGTGTTAGGATTTATTTTCACCAATTCTTCGTATTCGATAACCCCTATTTAGCATACTATATTAATATATCCAAGCTAGAAATAGGATATCTTTACATAGATGTTTACCCGCCAAAAATATCTGTACCAAGTTAACTCGTTTCTACATCCACTACATGTTCGTATATGTATATCAACATTATCCAAAAAACTCGAGTCACATAATCATTTCTTAGTCACAATATTAGAAGAAATAAGCACATCATTGACTTGTCAAAGACTTCTAAGACTCTTCTTTTTGTATTTTTTGACACTATTTTTTTTGTATTTTTTTTTTCAAATAAGACACTTAAAACACACAAGAAGACTAAGAAAAACTCTAAACTAACACTAACTTTTTGCTGGATCGAATATGGTCCTCGATGGATCGAGGACCTCTCCCTAGTCTCGCTCTGAAAACACCCTTTGATGGGTCGAAGGATATCTCTTGATGGATCGAAAGGTACGCCCTAGACATTCTAAGCAAAACGGAATAAACTGAAGAAACTGCGCACTCTCACTTGCATAAATTCTACATAATTAAACGCATGCCAGAATAAGCTGAAATTTTATGAGCATATACTAGATATATATACCAACACAGACTCAAAATTTCAGAATTTTCTGAGACCTATAGCTATGTTCTAAAAATCACAATACATCAAAAATCAAAAATTCTGACTAAAAAAAAAGTTAAAATGTATATCTAGACGTTAAGTATATGATATAGCCCCATCCCACACTTGAAAGTTGCATTGTTCTCAATGTAAAAAATGGTATTAGACTATACAATACACCAAAAAAGTATGATACAGAACACACATCACACACAAAACACACTATGTAGAGAAAAATAAAATAAAAGGAAAAAGAAATAAAATCTAGTCGCCAATTTCTCCATCCACATGGATTTCCTCCCAAGTAGCGTTAAGTTTAACGTCTTCAGCCAGGTGATAGATCCACTCAATTCTCAATAGGAGGCATAGCTTGAAGGTCCACATCTTCAAACACATGCTCCACAAACGACTCATAAAACGGCTTGAGTCGTTGGCCATTCACCTTGAATATTTTCCCTGTTTTTGAACTCATAATCTATAGCACAATGAGGAAAAACATTAGTAATAACATAAGGTTTAATCCATCTATTCTTAAGCTTACTTGAAAATAAGCGTAGACGACTACTAAATAACAAAACTTTCTAACCAACTACAAATTCTTTTCTTTTGATGTTCCGGTTATGAAAAGTTTTAGTTCTCTCCTTGTATATCAAGCTGGACTCATATGCATTATGTCAGATCTCATCCAACTCACTGAGTTGCAACTTCCTATGCAGACCTGCTTCATCCATGTTAAAATTAAACTTCTTCACATTCCAATATGCCTTATGCACAAGGTCCACCAGAAGATAGCAGGTTTTCCTATACACCACCTATAAGGAGACATCCCAATAGGTGTTTTATAAGCTGTCATGTAAGCCCACAACGCATCATTAAGGCGCTGACTCCAGTATTTTCGGGTTGACCAACTTTCTTCTTAAGAATCTGCTTGATCTCTCTATTTGATACCTCCACATGTCCGCTTGTCTGAGGATGATAAGGTGTTTCCACCTTATGTATCACATTGTACTTCCTATGCAAGGCATCAAAGGTCTTGTTGCAGAAGTGAGATTTTTCATCACTGATTAGGCATCTAGGTGTTACAAACCTGCTGAATATTTTCGTAAGAAAACTGTGAACAACCTTAGAATCATTAGTCCGTGTGGCTTTAGCCTCCACCCATTTAGATACATAATCAACCGCAACAAGAATATACAGATACCCTTGAGAATTGGGGAATGGTTCCATGAAATCAATACCCCACACATCAAATATTTCGACTACAACAACGGGGTGTTAAGGCATTTGGTCTTTTGGACCGATGTTACCTGTCATTTGGCATCTGGCACAAAATTTAAAGAAAATCTGTGCATCCTGAAATAAGGTGGGCGAATAAAATTCACTCTTAAGCACTTTGAGAGCCGTCTTCTTCCCTCCAAAATGCCCACCACCTGCATGTGAGTTACAAAAAATCAAAATGAAGTGAAATTCAGATGCAGGGACGCACATACGGATGATGGTGTCAGTGCAATGTTTCCACAAGTATGGTTTTTCCCACACATAGTACCTAGCCTCCTTGATTAGCTTTTCTTTCCGCGCTTTGGTGAAGTCGGGTGGAATGTATCTACTGACCTTGTAATTGATAATATCAGCAAAGAGCTATTCATCTGGAAAATTGTCTCTAAGAGGAAGATTATCCTCTTCTACATTGGAACCATGGGTGATTCAACTCAAGTGCTCAGCTACCATGTTCTCATTACCCTTCTTATCCTTGATCACAATGTCAAACTCCTGAAGTAAGAGCATCCATCGAATCAATCTAGGCTTGGCATCCTGTTTGGTCATCAAATACGTCAAAGTAGCATTGTCAGAAAATATGATAACTTTAGTTCCTAACAAGTAAGATCTAAACTTTTCAAGAGCAAAAATCATTGCTAAGAGCTCCTTCTCAGTAGTTGAATAATTCAACTGTGCATCATTTAGGGTCCTAGAGTCGTAATAGATGACATGAGGCAACCTCTCTGGGCGTTGGCCTAAACTTCTCCAACAGCATAATCTGAAGCATCACACATGAGCTCAAATGGAAGGCTCCAATCTGGTGCCCGAATGATGGGGGCTAAGGTGTCAACAATTCCATGAGTTTGTTAAAAGCCTAAAGACACTCAGCTGTAAAGTCGAATGAAACATCCTTCCGCAGCAATGCACACAATGGTCAGGTTATTTTGGAAAAATCATTGATAAACCTGCGATAGAAACCTGCATGGCCAAGAAAAGATCTCACCTCCTTCACAGTATAAGGATAGGGTAAGGTCCGCACAATATCAACTTTAGCTTTGTCCACTTCTATGCCCCTAACTGATATAACATGTCCCAAAATTATACCATGTTTCACCATAAAGTGGCATTTCTCCCTGATAACGCGTAAAAGATGCATAAAATATTAACACAAAGTAGACACTTAACACATAGTTCACACGTATGCAATTTAAAACCCTTCTTTGTAGATGTAGTATTGATAAGTAGGGATCGTTCTTAACCAGGGATTGAGGGTACTAAGCATGACAACGTTTGTAAACATAAAATAAAATGTATGGGGGGTTTGAAAAGTTTGGTTTAGTGATCTACGAAATTAAGAACAGAAATTGGTAAGCAAACATATTCAGAAATCCTAGATTCTATCATGTTTCACTCATAGACAAGTAGAAAACAAACAAGAACAAAGAATCCTAAACATGCTTGCTAGACCGAAAAAAAAACACTAATTCTATTTATTTGCAAGTGATCACCTCATCTCATCACCTTAACTCTTTATAACCTAACCAATTTCATGCATCCTATTAAGTATCTAAGCCTTTTACTATATTTTTCATGTATCTTTTGCAGGTAAGTATTCAAACCAAGATTGCTCGCATTTAAACACTTAAGAATATCATAACCTAAACCAAGATTGCTCACATTTAGATTAAGCATTAAGATTAGAAGACACATGCATAGAAAATACCTAGAGACATAAGAAGACACACGAAATTGTTAGAATCATATAACTAAAAGTACTTCTTTAAACTCTTCCTTAAAAATCAGAAGTTAATACAAAAAGATAAAGAAAATAGAAGGTGACATGTTACACTTTTTATTTTGCGATTGCGCTAGTACAAAGCATAGAATGACTTTCTAGTGGATGGAGGAGAACACCCTTTGATTGCATTAGGTGTTCTTGGAGGCACGGCGTTGATGGAGTCTTGGAGGCATGGCGTTGATGGAGTGTGGAGGAGGACAGACCTTCTTGATGATTTCATGTTTTGGAGGAGACAAAGAATTTTAGGCAGACCTTTGACTTGTAGAATGAGAGATGAAGATGAATGAGTTGAGCTCTCTAATTTATAGAAGATTAGGTCTTTTCCTACCAAAATAAAACTTTCATTATGTACCCGGGTAAATCTGACAGCCTGTCTTCAAATGCATTTTCCCGGAGCTGTAGACATCAGAAAATTATGATTCTTGATTCGTTGGAAACAATACTTCAAGGGCTTTAAAATACCATATCTGATAATTAAATTCGGCATTGATTTGCATATTCGGTGCCCTTTTGAAATTGGGTGACCTGGCAACCCAGATTTTCTTCTTTTACAAGGAGTAGGAAATCTTGATATCTTCAAATCTTGCATTCCTTATTCTCCAATCTTCCTTGGCCAAATATACCATATATTTGCACATATTTTGGCCTTCAAATCAGGTACAAATAATCTTCAAATATATTCCATGACTTCGGCTTCAAGGATCTCCATAATTTCGGCAATATTGCTTTTTCTTGGTTCGCGCAGGAGAAATGTCTTCTTCCTTATTTGCACCATTTTGTTATCCATTTCATTTGTCAAATGGTTTCAAATTCTTGAAAACATATGCGCATGCATTTTTGTAACCATTTAAAGACCATTTCTCGGACCATTTCTTCTCCAGAATTAGAAACTTCCTCCTTAATACATTTTCAGCTCCATTTTGCTTCTTTTGTCCATCCTCCTTTATTCTTCTACCTAAAAATATAAAGTAAGTTAGAAACATATTCACTAAGCTCATAGCATAGCAAAATGTAGAGAGAATTACATTAATAATCAAGCAAAAATTGCGTAGATCACTCCTTGTTAAGCACAACGTTAGTTTCTACATAATGCATGCTCTAAAACCATAGCTAGATTATGTAGACATAAGTAAAAAGAATCAACAAAAAAAGATAAGTCATCCATAAATACCTCAATGATCTTTTCAACCATGTTTGAGAAAATACTCACCATACATTTCTGAAATGTCACAAGAGCTTTGCATAGACCAAAGGGCATCCTCTGGTATGCAAAAGTACCATATGAGCAAGTGAAGGTAGTCTTTTCTTGATCATCTTTTTGAATGGCTATTTAATTGTACCCAGAGTAGCCATCCAGGAAACACTAATACTCATGCCCAGCCAGCGTTCCAACACCTGATCAATGAATGGGAGTGGAAAGTGATCCTTCCATGTTGTGGAATTTAGCTTGCGATAATAAATGCACACTCCCCATCTCGTTTGCACTTGTTAAGGCACCAACACGTTCTCATCATTCTTTATCACTATGATGCCTGAACATTTGGGAACTACCTGCACAGGACTAACCCATTTGCTGTCAGAAATATCATAAATGATACCTCCATCTCTAAGCTTGATGACCTCTTTCTTGACAACTTCCATCATGGGAGGATTGAGTCGATGTTGAGCTTATCTTGTGGGCTTAGCTCCCTCCTCTAGGTGTATCCTGTGAGTACACAATGTTAGGCAGATGCCTTTGATATCGACCACTGTCCATCCAATGGCAGCTTTGTACTCCTTAAGTACACTCAACAACTTCTCATCTTGTATTGTTGAGAGCTTTGAAGAGATAATGACTGGAAGTTTATCATTCTTCCCAAAGAAAGCATACTCCAAATGCTCGGGTAGAAGTTTCAGCTCTAATGTGGGTGCCACCTGTATAGATGGAACGAGAATGTCATCTAAAACTGGAAGAATATGTTTATAAAGGTTACCTTTCATGCTTGGCAATGATTTAAATGCCTCTTCCATAGCATAGTAGTCATCCTCTATCTCAAGGTCCTTAGGCGAAGCTATCTCAAAAACAGGTTGAGCTTTGATGGGTCGGAACTCATCTTCGATGGATCAAAGTTACGTCACGGATTGTTCCAGGAAACTTCCTTCGATAGGTCGAGGCTTGGTGTCGATGGATCAAAATTGGTCTTCGATGGGTCAAAGATTTCCTCGATACATCGATGCATCCACTCTGGTTGATGTTACGTCGATACATGAACAATTTTTGATGGGTCAAAGATATTCTCCTCAATCCATCGAAGTATGCTATTTGGTGTTGACTACAGATTTCTTTCGATGGGTCGAAGGAATCCTTCGATGCATTGTAGGGTACACCCTGGTTTCTTCTGCTTTTTCAATGACTTTTCTCAAAGGATCATCATCCAATGGGTACTAAATAATTTCCTGCACAAAACTCTCAAAAGTGTCAATTGAACAACAAGAATAAGCATCATCACTATTTGGATGTTTGAGAGCTTTATTAACGTTGAAGTGGATCTTCTCCTCCACCACTTTCATGCTCAATGAACCATCTAAACAATCAATCTTTGTACGCGCTGTTCTCAAGAATGGTCTCCCAAGAATCAATGGTATTTCTGAAGGCATTGGCCCATGCTCCATCTCCAACACAAAGAAATCTGCTGGGAATATCAAATCTCCCACCTACACCAAAACATCCTCAATAATACCTCGAGGGTAATAGTTAGACTGATCTGCAAGCTTAATGGTGACACCTGTAGGAATAAGTTATCCCATTTTTAACCTGTCATAAACAGTCTATGACATTAAATTAATGGAAGCACTTAAATCAAGTAGAGCACTATTGGAAGATTTATATCCCAACACTTAGTAGGTTATTAGCTAACTCATAAGTTTAAGAACGATCTTCACCCGCAAGTATACGGGGACAAGTAATAGTATAGAAAAGGAAATTGAGTGTCGAACCCATGAGGATTAAGCACTTAGATTCCTTAGCTCGGAGTGAAAAGCACAAAGACTACGACTCACTAGACAATACTTGACACTAAAAGGAAATAAAATGTGAAAGTGAATCTCACACCACTAAGTCCTTTGGAGACTTAGCATTGCGAGGGATGGTGAGATTAAGATGAGTAATTAACGAAGTTTGATTGGTTGGTTATTACACTAGCATGTGGAAACTAAATAACACAAATTCAAGATAAGGAAAGTAGGTCGGCTAGGGAAGTCCCGCTAACCATATGATGCATCAAACAATGTCTCGGTTTATGTAATGGATTAAAGTCCATTCACATAAGTTGATGTCCAAATCGTGACATTTTGGGTCACGTTGAAAGGACCCAATCCCGATTTAGTTTCCTAAACCGAAATCAAACCCCTTCTGAAAACACGAACCAACAAAAACCAATAAAATTTCGGCAGAGTAACGCTACTAACGTGAAATTGCCAATACCTGCACCCGGAAAATACACTTCATCCTATGCCACAAAAATCAAACCGTGGGCACCAATCCCATCCGAATTTCTCAATATATCAACAGTAATGTAAAGTAATAAATATAACTATACTTTATAGAAATCCGGGGAAAACCGTATGAAAACATGACATCAGAATACTCAGAGTGACTTCTAGTATATATACAAATAGTAGGTCAAACTAAGAACCTACCATAAAAGAAACATCGCTCGAATACTATGCCTCCGACCACAACGTGCGACACCAGAGTCCGAACTGCAAACTGGACACGAAAACCGAAAAGCCCAGGGGAAAGGCAAATAAAAACGTTAGAGTGAGTGGACGAAAATAAACATATGCCTTTCACCAGTTATATACATAATCAATGTAAAACAATGCGAGTTCGGAAAGTATATATGGAGGTTGCCAGGCGAATCTCTCAAGCCCGACGGTCAGGTGAATCGCTCAAACCCGACAGTGATAGGCCAGAGAAATCTCTCAACCCCGGCGGCATACAGGGGAATCTCTCAACCCTGCCCAGAGGAATCTCTCAACTCTGGTCCAGAGGAATCTCTCAACTCTGGCGGACTACCGGTGATCAGCCGAGTAGCCGAAGCATCGATGCAGTAATACCATCACCAATAAATATAAAATAATACCTCCAAAAATAAAATATATCTCAACATCGTATAAAGTAAATATGGAAATTCATGAAAAATCACGAACTCGTAAACAACTGTGAAAATATAAAAATGTCCACCCACAGGTAAGCGTAACGCGATACGCGTTAATCCCGTGATCCGGCGGAAAATTTCCCGCCAAACGAACGATCACGAACCCCTGAATAATCATAATATTCATTTCTCAAAATTATAATTTGACACCTCAAATCAAATCACGAGAAACAACCGTTCCCGGAAACATATAGTTCAATAACGACGAATTGTCGAAAATCTAATAATCACACCTCAAAACCTCGCTATAATTTCCGATACTCAAATCGAAAAACAAACCTCACCACTGCGATCGGGGTGCGATTCCAAGTGAAACGACATATAACTCGTCGAAACCACGTAGGGCGAAAAGTCGCCGCCGCCGCCGCAGCCTCCGGCCACCGGAATTTTAGACCTGCCCAGAAAATTTCATGCTACACATGGTTTTGAAGATCTCGGCGATTCCAACAACTTTCCAGTAATAAGTTAAGGCTAATTTTGACCGGAAAAAGTCCAAAACTCACCTTGAAAGTACAAACCCTCGCCGGAATTTTACATCGATGGATCTTTCTCCTCCGGCCACGGCAACCTCTCAAAGAACTTGCAATAGCTTCCTCTCATTGAGGCTAACAAAACCCCTCAAGGTAGAGCCACCATCTCGGCCGGAAAAATCACCTCCGACCACCGTCGAACTCACCGGAAATTCACGAACTTCAAAACGTCATAACTTCTTCATCCGACAACCAAATTGAATGAATGACCTATAAAAATAAAGAGGAGCTCAAACCCAACAACTTTCATGAAGACACCATGGCCAAAAGAGGCCGGAATCAAGCTCAACGAATGCAAACAAAATTCGGCCTGGAAAGGGAGAAAAATGGCTGGTCAACCCGAGTTGACTCAGTCAACACCCAATTCTGACTTACCCAAAAAGAAAACCCACTATTTATACTTTCCATTTTCGGAAACTACCATAATTAACTTTTCGACAAACTTCAAACACACGTAACTTTCGTATCGTAATTCCGTTTCCAACAATTCTCGCGGCAACAAACTCATCTCGACAAGTCCTTCAATTACCACCCGAAGTCAAACACATCGACCAATCCGATAAAAAGTCAACGGTTCAAACCATCACAAGCTTATCCGATTAAATGATCAACGGTCGAAAATATTCATAACATAATCCTCGTAACTCGGAAAAATTCTCCGGAAGTTCCCACAAGCTCGAAATTAAATTCTCTACAATTTACACGAAGAATCCGAAATCAAATTCTCGCCCGATAATTTAGTCGCTAACAAGGCCGCCATATTAGCAGATTACGTCGAAATCACAACAAAACGTGAAACTCGCAAATCAAGTCGATAATCATTCCAGTTACGGTTCGGGTCGATCAACGGTCCAAAACGGATCACAATCACGATTCGGATAGACTCGAACATGAACGGATAAACTCGACAATATACCAAAATTTCAAATATTCATATTATATTCCTCGGTCGTCCAAATATTGATCCGGAACCGCCCACGAACTCGAAATCACGCGTACAACAACTCTCGAGAAGAGACTCAACTCAGATTCTCGGCCAATAATTAAGTTGTAATCAAAGCCGACGATTCAATCAATTATCAGAAATCTGCGATTATACGTTAACTCACGAATAAAGCTGATTACACTTCTGATTCTATTCCGGGTCGTGACAAAATTCTCGCCCGATAATTTAGTCACTAACGAAGCCGCCATATTAACAGATTATGTCGAAATCACGACAAATTGTGAAACTCGCAAATTAAGTCGATAACCATTACTTTTACGGTTCGGGTCGATCAACGGTCCAAAACGGATCACAATCACGATTTGGATAGACTCGAACACGAACGGATAAACTCGACAATATTCCGAAATTTCAAATATTCATATTATATTCCTCGGTCGTCGAAATAATAATCCGGAACCACCCACGAACTTGAAATCACGCGTACAACAACTCTCGAGAAGAGACTCAACTCAAATTCTCGGCCAATAATTAAGTCGCGATCAAGACCAGCGATTCAATCAATTATCGAAAATCTGCGATTACGCGCTAACTCATGAATAAAGCTGATTACACTACTGATTCTGTTCCGGGTCGTCACACACGTTTTGTTTTGAACCCAAGTTCCTAGATCATTTTAAACCCTAGATGACTTGAGCCTAACATTGAAGTATTTCGTGAATCGGAACCCACACCAAAGCCATTTTTGGGCTTGTATCTCGATTGTATGTCACGTTGTGAAGTCAACAAGCATATCGTGTGATATAAGTGGAAAGGTTCCCCTCTGAAATCTCTTTTGGATAATTCGAGAGGACGTCTAGTTGAATCCCTCAACTCACACCTAGTGAGTTACGAGCTAAGAGATCCTACGATTTGCCACAATAACCTTTTTAATCAATGTGTGCTTGATTAGAGTCCTTCAAGTCTATAGAGACTTAAAGAAGCTCTAGTACATGTTAAGTGCTAGAGAACCAAATCTTAAGATAAATCTCGTAGATAATACTCTAATCTTGTTTACATGCTCATCCATCCTTAAGTGAGTAACTAATTCATTCAAGGTTATTTTTAAGTCCTTTAACTCATACTTCAATCTAGCTAGAGTCAACACATGTATATAAGAGACTTAGACAACAAGCTCAAGCATACAAACATACCACAATCACACAATAAACTCATTCACAACACAAATCTTCATAACATACACTAAAACTATGAAGCATACATAATCCAAGACATGTTCATCACATCACATGGCTAGGATTCTAATCGCAGCCTCCCAAAATTGTCTACTCACTACCCATAACAAGCATAGAGTCTAGATACACGATTGAAATACAAAATAGGATGAGAAATAACCAAGAGTCCCCAAAAGCTCCAAGGTCTTCTAGGTCTTCTCTCCTTATTCCAACCTTGCTCCAAAGCTCCAAGAGTTCAGTCATCCAGCTAAAGCTAGAGGGGTGGTGATGTAAATGGAATTATGATTGTGGTGATGGATATTTCTAGGCTTTAGATGGTGGTTATGAGTATTTGAGAGGTGGAGGAGATTACTATATGGGTTGGGTATGGATGGAGGCCTAAGAGAGAGACTAAAACTAAGAAAATCTGAAAATGAAGTGAGTTGTGTATGGGTGTAGTGGGGAGCTCGACCTCTATAGCTTTGTATGAGATATTTTTCCATCAACTAATTCAAAATTAAGGTTGGACATGATCCACAATTTTAGGCTTTACTTGGTGGTCTAAAGATGACTCACCAAGCATGTGAGTGACACATGTCTCTACCAAAATATCTTCTCCCTTGAGCTTATGGGCTTGCACTTGGAATTCTTAGGCCTTAAAATATTCTAGCAAGGGGTCACCATAGATGGCTGCCGGAGTTGACGGTTGACCGACCGGAGTTGACTTTGACCGGTGGTTGACTTTTCGTCATTTTCTCGGTTTTGCTTCTTCTTCTCCCAATACTTAGGAAACTTGTTTGGCTTCTCCAAAAAGTGGTTGATTTCCATCTTTTAACTCGTTTCCTCGTAAACTCTCCATTTCTTAGCATGATAAGGAAACGTATTAAAAATGATGCTTTATTCCAAGAAGGCAATCTTTAAGCATAAGGTTAGGTACATAATTGGAACACAATTATGGTCCTAACAAATTACCTCACACTTAAACATTGCTTGTTCTCAAGCAAACTAAGAAGAAAATAATTAAGCCAAGCTAGACTTAAAGTACATAAAAACACACAAGCATGTAAGTATCCTAAATGGTAGATTGTTTTCCCTCAAAGAACTTTGGCTAAATGGATTGAACTACTCTTGAGAAACTCTTTTAAAAACATGAAACCAATGCACATGTTATAAGTCAAAATAATCATGCTATATGCTAAGCCAAATGCATCACAATGAGATGTATTCAAATTAACATGTTTCCTAACCATCAAACTCACTAGATATCACTCAATGCACACAGGTGTTTGATGGTTAGTGTTTGCACTCAAAAATTGCATCAATAACATGTTTTCCATAAGCTTGGTTTTCAACCAAATGCTCCAACAATCCAAAAACATAAGTATTTCAAATCAAGAGGGCTTTTATTCGGGTTGTAATGGGGCTTAAGGAAATGAGTTACATGAAAGAAGGGTATAAGAGTTTGAGAACCAAGTAACCTAGCAAGCAACTCAGATGTTGAATTTCCAACACAACTCTAGGTGCTACTAAGTTTCCCTTTTTCAAACAATTCTTTTCCAAAAACACTTATTTCTTATGTACAACTACCATCTTTTTATGGAATTCTTTTCTATTTTCTACTTTTCTCTTTTCTTTTCTTTCGTATTTTTCTTTTTCTTTTTGAGCAAGATACACTAAAATTTGAACATCACAACAACCTCCTCAACCTCACACCTTATCTTTTTGACATTCTTCTGATAAACACAACATTAAAAGCACCTCCTCCTAGGAATTCATCATTGCTTGCTAAATTTCCGGGTTAGGAGTAAGATAAGTGTTTAAGCTAGGTAAGATTTTGTGGTGTTCACGAAATGAAATGCTAAGTAAAATAAGGCTCAAATTGGCTTACTAAGGGTACATGCATCATAGGTTCAATAAGCAATTTGGCCATAGTGGTAATCTTAATGCCTCTATCATTTTTGAAAATATCTCATGATTTGAAAACTGATTCACACGGTTTCAAGTAAGTTCTAGATTACAGAATGATCAATCGATATCACATATGAAAGAATATGTGCATAATGTAGCTATGCATGCATAATTAGGCTCAAAGTCTCACATGGGACATGGATAGCTTGAAAACATGTCAATCCTTTTTTTTTCTCATGTGAATGCATTTTGAATTACATATGCGCTTTTCAATTCGATTAAACATGCATTGTTTTCTCTTTTTAAACATGCTCAAAATCATGCAATCTACTAGTCATAAGTTCAAGTCTCATCATTTGGAGTGATTATTTGGAACATAAACACAACAAAAACACACATATTTTGTACAACATTTTTTAAATTTTTATGGTTTTTCAGATAAGGAGTGAAAATGACTTAGCCACCTACCTCACACTTTAGAATCAAATTGTCCTCAATTTTCAGAAAGCCATATAGTAAACAGAAGTGTACACAAGATAGCAAGGCATCACCATTTCACCAATTTATTCTCCTAACACATTTTCTCCTAGGCATAGTAACTAGCATGCATTCACACTTAAGGGGTCATATAGTCTCTAAGAAGTAATGAAGCTATTAGAGTCCTATCAACCACATTGGGGGCATGCATACTAATCACATTTCAAAGAAAAATGACATTATTGTCTATCATGTAACACGAGGGGACCTTACACTTAGAACTTGAACACCCTAGCATGAAATAATCAGAAAACTTACGAAGGCATTTAGTTCAAAGTACGGAGTATCACAATCACGCATCACACTAAAGCTACCACATGCTAACACTACTCGATGAAACACTAAGCATCATTTTCAATAAAGAAAAGTCATGTGAAGAGATAAGGAGAGTAGGAGAGAGAGAGAGTAACCAAGAGAAAAGAGAAAACTGAAAAGAATGAGAGGGGAGGCGGAAGAGAAGAAGAGAAAAGAGGGGAATAACCCTTCATTAAAATTCAACTTTTAGTCAATTCGTCCCAGACCTGGTTTTGACCCGTTGAAAATTTTGAACTAAAATTTTTTGACCGGTCGATGAAAACACACTGCCGCCTCCGTGACTTTTTTTCGACCGATTGAAATTTTAACTAGAAAATTTTAACCTGTTGATGAAATCAACCTGCCTCCATTGTGTCACTTTTTTGACCGATCGAGGATTGTGAACTATCATTCCTCTACCGGTCGAAAATCTCCAGATTTCACTTCTAGAAAAGACTCAACACTACACATGCAAACTTATATATTTCCTACCACAGTTTCACACAAACAATGCTAGAATACCACATACACAAACAAATGAAACAAGCATAAAAGTGAGATTGAGGTAAGTGATAAGAAATGCTCCCCCTTGAAGACTGAAAACTTAGCATTCAAAGTCACCGACAATCACCAACATGCAAAACCAATGTTGGTCTTGCCTTCCATGCTAAGCTTTTATGCTTTTCCAGGTCACACCAAATCCGCTACCTCACACTTTATTCAACGAACATTTTCCTATGGACTCCGGCCATTACGGGTTGTAGTTTTTACGGACGTAAACATGGTCCGACGAAGGAAGGAGGTCATGCCATAGTGGTTGGGTTCTTAGAATGAAAGACCATCCCATTGTACTTCGTTGTTGCCTCCTTAAAGGCCTCCACTTTCTCTCTATGAAGCTCCCAAGTCTTTCCATTCTTCAAATTCCTCAAGCGAACCACCCCACTTGGACATGTCTAAAGAAAATTGTAGCATGCATCCCTTGAGGAGTTGGAGTTTTTCAAAGCGAATTTGCTTCCAAGGAAAAGCTTTTCCAGCTTCAACCTCTACTTTGCACGATCCTTGACCTTATTGGATGCCATCACCTTTTCGACACTTATTGCATTGGCTTCCGGCCCCATGTAGCTCACATCTTCATCATTTTCGGTTCGAAGTTACAATCTTGATACTCATGGCCTGTAGAGAAGGGATCTTTGTCGACTTGTCAAATATCTTGAATCCCCTTGTCTCCTCAAACACGGCCATGGTAAGCTCTCCGACTTTAACATCAATCTTGGTACCCACCGTGGCCATAAAAGCTATTCCAAAGATCAAGGGGAGATCATCATACCCTCTTGTTTCTTCCATGTGAAGAATAACAAAGTCGGCCAGCACTATGAGATCTTCAATCATAACAAGCACATCTTCAACTATACCCCTTGGATGAACAATCATATCTACCGGCTTCAACTTTCCCAAGCCAATGGACTTGTACACGGAATATGGCATCAAGTTAATGGAAGCTTCAAGGTACATCAAAGCTTTCAGAAAGTACTTTGTTCCTATGGTGCACAGTACGTAAAACATCCCGGGTTTTTCAACTTCTTGGACACCTTTCTTTATATGATAGCCGACACTGTTGCGTTGAGCTTGACCTTCTCGCTCTGTTCCTCCCTTTGAAGCTTGTTTTTTAACCGGCGATTGGTGCAAAAATCCTCGAGGAACTTGGAGTACATGAGGATGGTTAAGATGGCGTCAAGAAGGGGGATATTAATCACAACCTTCTTGAAGACATCTAAACACTCATTTGTCTTCCGGTCCAAGTTCAATTGTGTTCTCTCTTTGTTTTGCACTTGAGGGAAGGGTAGACACAAATCTTAATCTCTTAGGGTCTCTTCAGAATGCCTCTTGGACTTGGCCTGACCATGTTTTTTGACGGGTCGAGGATTATCCTCGACGGGTCGAAAATGCACCTCTTCCTGGACAGGTTGCCATCTTCGACCAGTTGAGGATTTCTCTCGATCGGTCGAATTCTGGGCATCTTCTTCACTTAGTGTCTTCCTCAAATCTGCCTTGAAATGTTCTCTATCCACATCTCTACCCTCATGACTCTTTCTGGAGTTCCCATTGTGACCCAAACTGATCTTGGACCCCGCATTCTAAATTTCTAACTCATCTTCTTCATCATCGGATGCCTCGACATCTTCAAATAGGATAACTCAGTCCTTTTTTGGAACTTTACCACTTTATGTTTACTCGGAGTACCTTTCTCAATTCGAGGGTGTGACTTTGACACCAATGGAGTATCATCGTCATCTTCATCATCACTCTCCACAGTTGGAGCATCATCAATGTTGTTAAATCCCCTTCCGGATCTTAATACCGTTTTTACCACGTCGACTTGATACTTAGGATTCCTCTCCGTAGTAGAGGGAAACTTGTGAGCTTTACCCTCCCGTTGGTTTTGGTGTGCCTTAGCCAATTGGTTCACTTGCATCTCAAGCTTGTGGATGGCACTTTGGTTCTCATTGCGAAGAGCTTAATTATCATTCTTCATAGTCATAAAGATGTCAAGATACAACTTCTTATCCTCTTCTTGGTTCTTGACGAGCTTGGCAAGCAAATCGTCCGTGGTGGACTTAAGTGCCTCCAATTGAGGTGAAGGAATAGGTGCTTGAATCATTGGTGGTTGTTGTTGTTGTTGTTGTTGTTGTTTTTGTTGTTGTTGTTGAGTTTTAGGTATGAAAGGTGCTCTCGCTTGGTAAGTATTACCATTCGAGACATTTGCAAATCCTCCACTAGACCTCGGTGCAAATCTGTGAGCTCCTTGATACATAGGCACTCCCTTGTTTCCACTTCTCGAAGCACCATAACTACCTTGACCTCCACTTTGATTGTTAAACCCTCCATTTGGTCTTTCAAAACCACCTTGATATCTTCCCATTTTCCTTGGAGATCCTCCTTGACTACTTTTCCCTTGACCACCCTTAGAGAAATTAGGGTGGTTCCTCTATCCCGAATTGTAGGAGTTGGCATAAAGATTGTTCTTTTGAGGTTGGTCATAGAAGACCCCTTTGCACTCTTCAATATTCTCTGGATAATCCTCTTGATAAGGACATTACAAGGTCTCAAGTACCGTACTCTCACAAATCATACAAGTAATCGGTTCCACCCTTATCTCCAATACTTGATTGACTTACCCTCCACTTCGGTTTTGTTTCATCAATAAGTCAAACTTCTTGTTCATGGACTCTTCGAGCTTCTTAATGGCGTCTTCTTGAATATGATTCTTATTCAATTCGTAGATATCACCTCGGTTAGCTTGTGTAGCTTCTCTTATAGAGACCATCGGCTTCTTCACATGAGGTTTAATATCCCACAACGCCGATCGCTCCACCAATTTCTCCAATAAGATGTGGGCTTCATCCGCGGTCTTATCCATGTAGTTACCACCACATGCATTGTCCACCTTCCGTCTAGTCTCCATGCTAATCCCTTGATAGAATAGGGACATTAGAATTTCTTGAGATTGCCCATGGTTGGGGCAACCAAGCTCCAAATCTTTAAATCGCTCTCATGCTTCACAAAACAACTCTCCATCCTCTTCTCGGAAGGTCATCAAACTTGTCCTCCTCTCATTGATCTTGCTTGGTGGGAAGTATTTTGTAATGAACTTCCTTTGGAATTCCTCCCATGAATTGATGGAGTTGGGAGGAAGCTTATTAAGCCATTCCTTTGCCTTATCATGCAAACTTGATGGAAAGACCCTCAACCTCAATTGACTCGGGTTCATGTTGCGGATATTTGGCTGGGCACATGCCTCCTCGAACTCTAGTAAGTGTGAGTAAGGATCCGAATTGGCATGGCCAAGGAATAATGGTAGAGTTTGTAGAAAGCTAGACTTGATCGTAAATGATTCGCTTACCAACGATTGGAGGATAATGAATCCGGTATGTGCCGCCAAAGAGGGAAGTGCACACTCCCTCAAGGGTCGTCCTTCATAGATTTCTCCATCTTCTCCCATAACTATTGGCTCTATTCAAGGTACACTTTTCTCTTTGGATGAGGAGCCTTCTCTGTGCTCACTAGCTTATTCTTCAAAATGAGGAACAACTTTGATTGTGAACACTCAGCCTCCACAAGAAAGATTCTCTCGTTGAGCTTTTAGAGCAAGATCAAACAAATTTTCAAGTGCTTCCCGGTTACTAATCTTCAATCGGTATACCACTCCCTTCTTCACTACTTGCACTAGCTCCTTTCTTGTAGGAGCCATGTTGTCGAAACCCAAATTAGTCTTCCATAAAACGGGTGACGAACTAGAAGATGGAGTGTGTAGACATGTGTGACGAAAGGGCATAAACCTGAAAGCACACTAGGCAACCAATAAATGTTAGGCCTAAACTCTCAAAGTACTCAAAGCCTTGAGGGCCTTCTACGGAAACATCAATGAGCACTTTAAGAGTTTTAACGGGATTTCGGTACGTGGTACAGTGGCATTCACTGTGCTATAAACACCAAGGAGAACCGAGGTAAAGGCTTGCGTGACCCAATATACCGGAATCGCCAAATAAAGTCCCAATAATCAAATGTGCAATGGAAATGAAGTTCGATAAAGTAAGACACACACTAGTTACAAAACGTAAAAATAAGACTAAATATAAATGTGCTTCAAAGGGATATAGATAAGTAAAGGTAAAAGAGTAGGGATGGAGTAAACAACCTCAAGCCACAACCCGGCCAGTTTTCTATAGGTTAAAAAATTTCACTAGAAAATTTCCACCGGTCGATGAAACCAATCTTCTACGTTTGTATCAATTTTCGACGGGTCGAGGATAATCCTCGACAAATCGAAAATGCCTTGCAACAAAGGTTAGAAATAACAATTTCTAGCACCCTTTTACCCAAAAAATCCTACCAAAGTATCCTTATGAAGTAATCAAAAGCAAAGAAACAAACATCAAACAATAATGTCCGGATAATCCGCAATCAAAGGCTAACCGGTTAAGGAATTAAGATAAACTTAATCCCCGATAACGGTGCCAAAAACTTGTTGGAAGATTTATACCCCCACACTTAGTAAGCTATTGGCTAACTCATAAGTGCAAGAACGTTCTTCACCCACAAGTATACGGGGACAAGTAATAGTATAGAAAAGGAAATCAAGTGTCGAACCCACGAGAATTAAGCACTTAGATTCCTTAGCTCGGAGTGAAAAGCACAAAGGCTATGAATCACTAGACAATACTCGACACTAAAAAGAAATAAAATGTGAAAGTGAATCTTACACCACTAAGTCCTTTGGAGACTTAGCAGTGCGAGGGATTGTGAGATTAAGATGAGTAATTAACGAAGTTTGATTGGTTGGTTATCACACTAGAATGTGGAAACTAAATAACACAAATTCAAGATAAGGAAAGTAGGTCGGCTAGGGAAGTCTCGCTAACCATATGATGCATCAAACAATGTCCCAGTTTATATAATGGGTTAAAGTCCGTTCACACAAGTTAATGTTCAAATCGTAACCTTTTGGGTCACGTTTTGTTTTGAACCCAAGTTCCTAGATCATTTTAAACTTTAGATGACTTGAGCCCAACATTGAAATATTTCATGAATCGGAATCAAGACCTAAGCCATTTTTAGGCTTGCATCTCGATTATATGTCACGTTGTGAAGTCATTAAGCATATCATGTGATATATGTCGAAAGGCTCCCCTCTCCAATCTCTTTTGGATAATCCGAGAGGACGTCTAGTTGAATCTCTCAACTCGCACCTAGTGAGTTACGAGCCAAAAGATTCTACGATTTGCCACAATAACCTTTTTAATCAATGTGTGCTTGATCAGAGTCCTTCAAGTCTACAGGGACTCAAAGAAGCTCTAGTCCATCCTAAGTGCTAGGGAACCAAATCTTAAGATAAATCTCATAGATAATACCCTAATCATGTTTACATGCTCATCTATTCTTAAGTGAGTAGCTAATTCATTCAAGGGTTATTTTTAAGTCATTTAACACATACATTAACCTAGCTAGAGTCAAAACATTCATATAAGAGACTTAGACAACAAGCTCAAGCATACAAACATACCACAATCACACAATAAACTTATTCACAACATAAATCTTCATAACATACACTAAAACTATGAAGCATACATAATCCAAGACATGTTTATCACATCACATGGCTAGGGTTCTAACCCTAGCCTCCCAAAATTGTCTACTCAATACCCATAACAAGCATAGAGTCTAGATACATGATTGAAATACAAAATAGGATGAGAATAACCAAGAGTCCCAAAAAGCTCCAAGGTCTTCTAGGTCTTCTCTCCTTCTTGTTCCAACCTTGCTCCAAAGCTCTACGAGTTGAGCCATCCACCTAAATCTAGAGGGATGGTGATGTAAATGGAATTATGATGGTGGTGATGGAGATTTATAGGGTTTAGATGGTGTTTATGGGTGTTTGAGAGATGGAGGAGATGACTATATGGGTTGGGTATGGATGAAGGCCTAAGAGAGAGACTAAAACTATGAAAATCTGAAAATGAAGTGAGTTGTGTATGGGTATAGTAGGGAGCTCGACCCCTATAGCTTTGGATGAGATATTTTGGCATCAAATAATTCAAAATTAAGGTTGGACATGATCAACAATTTTAGGATTTACTTAGTGGTCCAAAGATGACTCACCAAGCATGTGAGTGGCACATGTCTCTATCAAAATATCTTCTCCCTTGAGCTTGTGGGCTTGAACTTGGAATTCTTGGGCCTTAAAACATTGGGGCAAGGGGTTGCCAGAGTTAACCGCTGGAGTTGACCGTTGACCTGCCTGAGTTGACTTTGACTGGTGGTTGACTTTTCGTCATTTTCTTGGTTTTGCTTCTTCTTCTCCCAATGCTTAGGAAACTTGCTTGGCTTCTCTAAAAAGTGGTTAATTTTCATCTTTTAGCTCATTTTCTCGCAAACTCTTCATTTCCTAGCATGACAAGGAAACGTATTAAAAATGATGCTTTATTCCAAGAAGGCAAGCTTTAAGCATAAGGTAGGAATATAATTGGAACACAATTATGGTCCTAACAAGCACCCACAAACCTGTGATCACCAATAGTATATGGGATCATAAAACATCTTAGATCGTCCAACTTAGGTGGGAGCTTTCTTTGAAGAACTGCGGATACTCTCTCTCCTAAAGCCACGGTCTCGGTTCCATAGAACCTTCTCTTTGTAGTACACACATCTTTGAGGAACTTTGCATACTATGGTATCTGCTTGATCACATCCAACAAAGCGATGTTCATTCCTACCTTTTTAAACATATCCAAGATCTCCTTCTCTTTCTCAACCTTCACCTGCTAGAAAAAGGCATATTAGGAGTAATCGAAGGAGAGAGATTAGATAGTACCTGGCCTTCTTTAGGGAATGAGTTTGTCCAATGTGAATTTTCGCTTATCGAATTGGGGTTCCTGGGCTATCTTTCAATGGTTCACCTGATGTAGCTAGTTCGGTGACCGATTCTTCCCACTTTCTTTTTGTTGACTTTGGAACTTCTTCTAACACCTTCCCACTCTTCAAAATCATTACATGAGCTTCATATTTTGTGTTGGGATTGGGAAGAGTGTTGTTAGGAAGATTTCCTTCCGTTACTTGAGTAAGTGTTTGCTGAACTTGGCTCATTTGTCGCTCTAGCAAGTCAATTGCCTTTCGTTGTTGTTGCTGTGTGGCCTTACTTTCTTGATGGAACATGCTCATCTCTTATCTCTCTTTCTTGTTGTCAAAAATCATTTGCTGAATCATGGCTTTAAAGGTAGAATTTCTTATTGATGTTTGAGCTGGAACTTGTTGCTGTTGTGGCACACGCCTTTGGCCAAATTGTTGCCCATCTCTTGTAGACTGTCTTTGCTGAAATCCAGGTGGAGTAGCTGGAGGATTGAGCACATTATTGCTCATATAGCTCAATAGTGGATGATCCATATTCCCACCATATGTGTTCGGTTGTCTTTGGAAGTAATTTGATTCCTCCTCTTGATCGACCTCTTTATCCGCTCTGAACTTGGGAAAATCTCTGCTAGATGATTTGTATCTGAACATAGAGTGCACACAACCTGAGCTACTGCAACTGTCGTCTTCTTGGCCACTTTCAAACTACTATCAATAAGAGAAATATCATTCTCCATAGAACTTAATCTTTTTTTTCATGGCTCCATCGATTGTAACTGCATTGAGAGCTCTTCTACTTGCTCCTATGGATCTATCCCTTGACTGAAATCGCATTAAATTTTCAGCTTGGTTCTCAACAACTTCCTTGGCTTCAGCTCTAGTCATATTTCACTAATTTCCTCCACAAGCTAAATCCAGCTTTGACCTTTTAAAAAAATCAAGTCCTTCATAGAAAAACTCCATTTGGGTATTGAGGTCAAACTTATGATAAAGGCATTGTCGAAGAAGACCCTTAAACTGGCTTCAGACTTCATGTAATTCATCTCTATCGTTCTGCCTGAATGTGCTAATTTGCTTATTCAAGTTCTTGGTGCATGAGGCAGAATAGAACTCTTTCATAAATGCAATATACATCTTCTCCCATGTGTCAATAGATATAGGATCTAAAGAGTTGTACTATGCCTTTGCTTGCTCCTTCAGAGAAAACAAGAACAAAAAGAGTTCGACAGTGTTTACTTCCACATTTGTAAAATTCTGAAGTATACACAATGCTGTAAATTAATTGAGATGATCCTGAGGGTCTTCAAAAGGCATTCCTCTAAAGTGTGGCAGATTTGATATAAGAGATAGGGGAATAGAATAAGCTCCCAAATTTGCTGGTAGAACGATTGGCGAATCTATTACACCTGTGCCAGGCACGAATGACTCTCTCAGCTTTGTGGCATTTTCTATTGTTGGTGGTGATGGTGGTGGCGTTAGATTGTGTTCCTCAAATTCAGACTCTGTATCAAAACATATTTCTTACTCAGATTGATCACCACCAATATTCACGCTCATAGACCGTTGTCTTTACTGCTTTCTGTTATGTTTCGCTGAGCGTTCAATCTCCGGATCAAGTAATAATGGCTCAGTGCTTCTAGTACTCATACACAATGTTCCTGCCCACGGAAGAAATAATAAGACTCAAAGGAAAAAGAAAACTAAACTAAACAAAACTGAAATTTAAAGACTCTATTAGAATTTAGAATTAAGCAATTCCTCGGTAATAGCGCAAAAATTTGATGAGTGCAGAACCACCTATCAATGTACCCTATTCTCAACTAAGATATATCATTGTAATAACCAATTAGAGGGGTTATCGAATACAAGGAATTGGTGAAACTAAATTTTAACACTAAACTACAATGCTGACAGACTCGACTATAGTTCACTAATGATATTACGACCCGATTCTAAATAAACTCAAATAACACGAAATTTTGAAAAAATAATAAAGACACAGTGGTGGGCTATCACCTAAAATTTCAGGGTATTTGGAGTTGATTTGAGTACCAAAATAAATCGTCTAAGCTACAGCTAATGTAGAAAATAAATGCTGAAAGTAAATATGCTAATGAATGCAAATTGTTTTACTATACGATGAATGAGTTAAGAGGAATGAAATTCACACCCGTCATTCAATCTATCTAACATATACTTAATCTAATGTACATATCCAGTGAATGAAAGTTCCCAGGAAGGGTCAATCTTTACAATCACATCCTATTACCTAATCCTTATGCATATGCGAGTTTATCGTGGACCTCCCCCACATCTATCCTTCTATTGAACCCTAGTCATGAACTCCAAAGTTTATAAAGAAGAAAGCATTAAGTTTTAGAAAAGGTTTGAGAATCTACAAGGGTTCACAGGTACACTATAGGCTTGTTCTGCTAGACCTAAGATTTTAATCCCCCGACGAAATAATCTATCCGGGGTGTCACTATAGAAAAATCAATGGAAGAAATTATCTTCAGACACTCATATCTCATAACAATAGCATCCTAGCATGGATACTAAGTTGGCCACCAAAGTACACATACAAGAAATCATCAATGAACCACATAAATGAGAAACCTCATTCGAATTGAATATGCGAAACTAGATTAAAGTGTATGAATTAGAAAGATTTCATATATAGGGCTTCAAGCAGCCCCTTAACAAGATGTTTAGCTACTAAAAGTCATAATTAAATAATCAAGACAAATCATAGAGTTTACATATCAAGATTGCATGAAGAACTGAAACTATTATCCAACTTCGATGGGTCGAAGCTGAGTTTTCGATGGATCGAAGTCTGGACTCTGGCTCCTTTACGACTGCTCTCCTTCCTTGCTCGAGTTTCTCTCAAATAATTTATGATTAGCCTTCCAAAAAATCCTCAAATGAGTTTATATATGTCTCCGAATTGATCTCCTCTAGTCCACATTAATTGAAATAGGCTTCTTTAATTGCACAAAACTCCTTCTTAAATCCATATTGAGCTAAGAATCCCTCTTTTATTTTCTTTTCCTTTATTCCTCCACAAAACTTATAAAACAATAAATATTAATTAAATACTCAATTATATAACAATAAACTAAATATAGGGAATGAATTAAACACCAAATAGAGGCATAAATATGCTACTATCACAATTGCAGGTTACCCAGGTCGTCGACTGAGCCCTGAACATATGTATGACCAAGTCATAGATATGGCTCCTTATACTAATCCATGTCCGATTGATACTCTCACTAGATAAGCTGATGCAGAATTCTTCTTTGATCCACATAATGGACGTTCCCAAACTGGTTGTGTATTTACCATAAGAAATACAACAATATCTTAGAGGTCTACCACACAGACCCTTGTTGCCACGTCATCTAATCACGTGTTTGGCTTCGCAGTATCATCTCCCATATTAGGTCGACATGTGGAATTAGATGTATAACAGATGATCCTACTGTTTTGTTCGAGGACAATATAGCTTGCATTGAACAAATGAAGTTGGAATTCATAATAGGAGACAACATCAAGCATATTTCGCCCAAGTTCTTTTATAATCAGCAATAACAAACTCTACTTTACATTGCTATTACACAAGTGAGTTCAGAGAAAAACTTAGTAGACTTGATTACCAAGGCACTGCCTAATTGTCCTCTTTCGAGAAGCATGTATGGAATATTGGTATGCGTCGTTTATCCGAGTTAGACTGATCCACCATCAGTCAAGACACTGACTTCAGGGGGAGCTTTAAGTTAGAAAGGCGTCGCGTTTCATTCGAAGTGTAAGACGTGTTGTACTATTTTCCTAGTTCAAGTTTTTGCACTTTTTTTCCTACTTGTAGGTTTTTAATTTTATCGGTAAGGTTTTTAACGAGGAAACCAAATCGTGTTAGAAGAGCGGATACTATCAAGACTACACAATGGTGAACGTTTCAGAAACCACAAGGGGGAGTGTTGAAATATGCCAAGATATGTGTGTTTATCCTCACCATAATCTAGATAGATATCCTTACTTTATTATGTCATAGAATATATTCTTGTTTGTCTACCAAGTTATGGTTTACTTATTCTTATATGGACTTTGTAATGATGGATTCCCATAGAAATGATCATCCTCTATGAATAATATGAATATTCTCTTCTCTTTTCCAAACTTATTCCAACAATGACCAAATTAAGTCCCGTGATTGGTGTATAAATATTCACTTCTAGAAAAGGAAAACAACACAATTAAAATTCTTACTAAAAACCTAAAGAGAAATTAACGTAGCTCGAATGCTCGCATGAATTCAAATCCATACCATGAACTTAGCCTTAAATCCAATTCAATTACAAGATGACAAAGCCAAGAACTCTCTCACCCTCAGTCATCCATCGATCCCCAACCAAACTCTCCCTCTATCACTCCCATACAAAAACCAACTCCTATGTGATCGACCCTTTACGCTTCTCGACCTTCTCTCAATTCCTTCAATTCCAAACCAACGATCAAAGAAACAAAAAATGGAGCAAGAAATAGAGGAGACCAGAAGCCACTGGCATCGATGGAGTAAGCGCGTCTTCTTCTCGGAACCTACTTTCCAGTCCTTAAGTTCGTACAAAGACGCCCTCTCTCACACTCCTTCTCGTCTCAAAGACCGCCTCCTTAGCCACTCCTCCGACTTCTTCGAGCTTCTCCACCTCCCCAAACAGAGCGAGAACAACATGAAGCACTGCCTACCTGGTGGGACCTCATCTGGCTCAGCTTCGGCTCCGGCATTTTCCCCATCACAGGCCAAGCCACCCTCCAAGCCGACCCCGCCATTTTTCTCTCCTACACCATCTCCGGTGTCTCCGCTCTCCTCTCCGTCCTCTGCTACACCGAGTTCGCTGTCGATATCCCCGTCGTCAGTGGCTCGTTTTCCTATCTCAGAATAGAGCTCGGCAACTTTGTGGCTTTCATTGCGGAGGGCAACATTCTCTTAGAGGTTATTGTTAACGTGGTTGGACTAGGCCGGTCGTAGTCTTCCTACTTTGCCAGCATTTTTAGCTCCAACATGAATTTGTTGCGGTTTTCGGTAACCTGGTTGCCTGAAGGGCTTAATCTTTTGGACCCTGTGGTTGTTTTGGTCATTCTGATTGCAAACGGTATAGCAATGCATGGGACTAGTTTGACTTCAATCCTGAACTGGATCACTTCTATTGTTAGTTCTCTTGTCATTGCGTTCATCATAGTTGTTTGGTTTTGCTAATGGTAACACTTCAAATTTGAGCACTTTTTTCCTTATGGGGCAGAGGGTGTTTTCCAAGCTTTGACTCTGGTTTACTAATCTTACACTGGATTTGATCCAGTTTCAACTTTGGTCGAAGAAGTTAAGCGGCCCTCGAGGGACATACCACTAGGTTTGATCGGTTCTATGAGCCTGATCACCATGATTTATTGCTTGATTTCTTTAGCTTTGGTAATGATGCAGAACTACACTCAAGTTAGCGTGGATCTTGCGTATTCGGCTGCCTTTCAATCTATAAGGATGGAGTGGGCTAAGTACTTAAGGGAATGACTACAAGCATGCTGGTTTGCTCACTTGGAAAATCTAGGTATACGACTCAGATTGCAAGAGCTCATATGATTCCACCCTGGTTCGCTCTGGTTCACCCCAAAACTGGAACCTCAGTTTATGCTACTATTCTGGTGGGGTTAACTAGTGCAGTTGTAGCCCTTTTTTCAGACCTGGCTGTCCTAGAGAGTGTGTTCTGTTTCAGTACATTAGCAATATTTTTTTGTGTGGCTATTGCATTGCTGATGAGGCGGTATTACGTTAGAGATGTGACATCTAGAAACGACTTGGCTAAGTTTTTGACAAGTTTGTTTGTCATACTTGGTTCTTCAATCGGAATTGCAGTTCTTTGGAATTCGAACGTGCGAGAGTGGATTTGGTACTTAGTAGCTTCTTTGATATTTTTGTTCGGGATAGTGATAGTCGCTTACTTATGCGTCTGTTCGGTATTTAATTTGTTTCCTATATTTAGTTTATTGTTATTAATTGAGTGATTTAATTATGTTTATTATTTTAATAGGTTTTATGGAGAAATAAAGGAAAATGAAACAAAAGAAGGATTCCTAGCTCAATACGGAAAGAAAGAAGGAGTTATGTGCAATAATAGAAATCTATTCCAACGTAGACTCTAGGAGAGCAATTAGAGGAAGTATATAAACCTATTTTTAGGCTTTTAGAAAGGAGAATCAGATTATTAGAGGAGCAATTTCGTGCAAGAAGGAAGAGCAGCCAACAAGAGGATTCCAAGTAGTCTCGGTTCGACGGGTCGAAGAATACCTCAACGGGTCGAATTCTGGCTGCCCAGAACTCTTCTTCATCTAGTTTGTTTGTTTCAACTCTATGATTTGTTTTAATTATTTACTTATGACTTTTAGTAACTAAACTCATTGTTAAGGAGTTGCTTGAAGCCCCGTACATGAAGTCTTTCTAATGCATACACTTTAACCTAGTTTTACATGTTATTTGAATGAGGTTTCTTTCTCTGAATGATCACCGTATGAGTTCTTGTATGTTTGCTTTGGTGCGCAACTTAATATGCATGCTATGATTCTAGTTTCATGAGATACGGGCGACTGGAGATAATTTCTTCCACCGGATTCTCTAAAGTGATACACTGATTTTACCGTCAGGAGATTGAAGTCCATAGGTCTAGCAGGACACGCCTATAGTGTACTTGTGAACCCTTGTAGATTCTGAAACCTTTTCTAGAGTTTAATGCTTTATTCTTTGTAAACCTTGGGGTCCATGACTATGGGTTCAATAGAGGGATAGACGTAGGGGAGATCCATGACAAACCTGCATAGGCATCAGGATTAGGTAATAGGATGTGGTTGTAACGATCAACTCTTCCTGAGAACTTTCATTCATTGGATATGTGCATTAGGTTAAGTATGTGTTAGGAAGATGGAATGGCGGTGGTGGATTGCATTCCTCTTAACTCTTTAATCATATAGTTTAACTCATTTGCATTCATAAGCATATTTACTTTCAGCATTTATTTTCTGCATAAGCTGTAGCTTAGCCGATTTAGTTTGGTACTCAAAACTACTCCGTATACCCTCAAATTTTGTGTGGTAGTCCGCCACTGTGTCTAGTTCATTGTGTCAAAATTTCGTAGTATTTGAGTCAGTCTAGGTTAGGTTCGTAGTGTCATTAGCGTACTGTAGTCGAGTCTGTCAGTATTTCAGTTTAGTGTTAGGATTTAGTGTCACAAACTCTTTGTGTTTGACAACTCTTATAAGTGACTATTGCAATGATATATCTTGGTTGAAAATAAGGTATTTTTGACTAGGTGTTTACCTTATTTTCAACCAAGATATATCATTGCAATAGTCACTTATAAGGGTTGTCGAACACAAAGAGTTGGTGACACTAAATCCTAACACTAAACTGAAATACTGACATACTCGACTACAGTACGCTAATGACACTACGAACCTAACCTAGATTGACTCAAATACTATGAAATTTTGATACAATGAACTAGACACAGTGGCGGACTACCACACAAAATTTGAGGGTATACAGAGTAGTTTTAAGTACCGAACTAAATCGGCTAAGCTACAGCTTATGCAGAAAATAAATGCTGAAAGTAAATATGTTTATGAATGCAAATGAGTTAAACTATATGATTAAAGAGTTAAGAGGAATTCAATCCACCACCGCCATTCCATCTTCCTAATACATACTTAACCTAATGCACATATCCAATGAATGAAAGTTCCCAGGAAGAGTTGATCATTACAACCACATCCTATTACCTAATCCTTATGCCTATGCAGGTTTGTCATGGACCTCCCCTATGTCTATCCCTCTATTGAACCCATAGTCATAGACCCCAAGGTTTACAAAGAAGAAAGCATTAAACTCTAGAAAAGGTTTGAGAATCTACAAGGGTTCACAGGTACACTATAAGCGTGTCCTGCTAGACCTATGGACTTCAATCTCCTGACGGTAAAATCAGTGTATCACTATAGAGAATTCGGTGGAAGAAATTATCTTCAGTCGCCCGTATCTCATGAAACTAGAATCATAGCATGCATACTAAGTTGTGCACCAAAGAAAACATACAAGAACTCATACGGTGATCATTCAGAGAAAGAAACCTCATTCAAAGAACATATAAAACTAGGTTAAAGTGTATGCATTAGAAAGACTTCATGTACGGGGCTTCAAGCAACCCCTTAACAATGAGTTTAGTTACTAAAAGTCATAAGTAAATAATTAAAACAAATCATAGAGTTGAAAAAAATAAACTAGATGAAGAAGAGTTCTGGGCGGCCAGAATTCGATAGGTCGAGGTATTCTTCGACACGTCGAACCGAGACTACTTGGAATCCTCTTGTTGGCTGCTCTTCCTTCTTGCACGAAATTCCTCCTCTAATAATCTGATTCTCCTTTCTAAAAACCTAAAAATAGGTTTATATACTTCTTCTAATTGCTCTCCTAGAGTCCACGTTGGAATAGACTTCTATTATTGCACATAACTCCTTCTTTTTTTCCGTATTGAGCTAGTAATCCTTCTTTTGTTTCCTTTTCCTTTATTTCTCCACAAAACCTATTAAAATAATAAACATAATTAAATCACCCAATTAATAACAATAAACTAAATATAGGAAACAAATTAAATACCGAATAGACGCATAAATATGCGACTATCAGATAGTGTGGATGGCATTGCTTTCGAAGCAGAGAGTTGCCAAGGTTTGGGGTGTTCCATTAGTTCTATGGTTGCCTGCATTGTCCATTGTAATCAATATCTTCCTTATCGGGTCTCTAGGTTATCTTGCATTCTTCAGGTTTGCCATTTTCACCGTGGTAATGGTTGTATACTATTGTTAGTTGGTGTACATGCAACATATGATGTAGCTCACCAGATCGATAAAAAAGATTCAAGAACCGTGGAGGGAAATTCTAGTTAATATGCTTCATATGAACATAAGTCATGTGTTGGCATATGTCATTAAGCAGGTGTTTCAATTTCCGCTACTTTTAGTATCATGTCCCATATTGATGTAGTTTATTGGTACAGAGTGAAGTTTCGCTTTGAAAAAACGGAACGAAGTTCCGATTTGTGACGACCCGGACCAGAATTAGCAGTGGAATCAGCTTGATTGATGAGGTTGCACGTAGTCGCAGAGTTGCGACAGTCGTTTTAATCGTCGAAGCTTCTTAACGACTAAATTATTGGCTGAGAATTGGAGTTGGGTCTCTTCTCGAGAGTCGTTCTACGTGTGATTACGAGTTCATGGGCGGTTCCAGATCGTTATTTGGACGACCGAGGAATTAGTTATGAATATTTGAAGTTTTGACCGAAACGGATTTAAATGGCAGCTTTATTCACGACTAAATTACCGGACGAGAATTTGGTTTTGGCTTCTTCACGAAAGTTGTTCAGAATTTAATTTCAAGTTCGTAGGAATTTTCGGAGCATGATTTTGAGTTACGAAGAATTAGTTGCGAATATTTCCGTTGTTTGTTTAGTCGAATTAAATGTGTGTTGCTTTAAAGGGTTGACTTTTTATCCGTTTGGCCGATGTGTTTGACTTTGGATGATTATTGAAGAGTATGTCGAGACGAGTTTGTGGCCACGAGAATTATCGGAATCGGATATACGACGAGAAAGTTATGCGTGTTTAAAGTTCGTCGAATGGATAAACATGAAGTTTCCATTTTGGGAAAGAGTATAAATAGTACCTTCCATAAAAGGAAAGCCCATTTAATGAAGTTGACCGAGTTGACTGGGTCATCTCGGTGGTGGAGGAGGCCGACGGGAATGGAGGAGCTCCACGATGGCGTGGTGGTTTCCGGCCACCCCACGGTGCGGCACGGGTCTTGATCGATTCGTCTTGGAGTCCTCGACCTCATGCCGGCCACCGTTCACGGCGAGGTGGACGGTGGAGGAAGGATTTTCCGATCAAAAATGGAGGAAATTGAGGTAATTCGGGTTTGTGATTTTTGGCCGAGTTGAACTACAAAATTGATTGGGCTTTGTAGCTCTTCCCTCCACGAATCTAACCACGTTGGTTTCGAGTTTCAATTTGATGTGTGTAGGGAGAATTCTTGATTTGAAATTTGTGGAACAATTCGGTTTTTCGTGAAATTGGATGAGTTAGAGTTTGAATTGGACTTCGGTGCAGTTATGGAAGTTGCTCAGTGGACGATTTTGAGTGGAATTGGTGCAGCTCCGCCGTGAAATTCTTCGGCCGGTGGCGGTCAACGGTCAACAGGTTTGACTTTTTGGACTTTCGACAAGTTGCATGTCATTTGACTCGAAATCGCGCCCCGATCGCTGTGGGGAGGTTCGTTTTTCGATTTGAGCATCCGAAAGTAAAGCGAGGTATTGAGGTGTTATATACGGATTTTCGACAGTTCGTCGACATTGAGTTATGTGTTTCCGAGAACGGTGGTTTCTCGTGATTTGTCTTGTATTGTCGAGATATGATTTTGAGATATGGATTTTATGAATATTCAGGTATTCGTGATCGTTCTTTTGGCGAGAGACTTTCCGCCAGATCACGGGTTAACGCGATACGCGTTACGCCAGACTGTGAGTGGACAGTTTATTTTCACGGAATTATTGCGAGCCTTTTATATACGTTTTATAAATTGAGCATGCAGCATGATTATGGTTTTACGAACATGAGATTTCATACGAGATTATGTTTATTACGAGCATGTGTTATACGATTATACTTATACAAACATACGTATACGAGTTTACATACATCTATATGTTATTTCATGCATTTGCATCGAACTGTTTATGATTTGATTTACACAGAGTACAGTCTCAGTTACGTTGTTGTATCGATACACTTTGTCTCTCGGTTGATCCCCGATGGTAGGCCACCAGGAGGGGCAGTACCCCAACCTGACCGGTGAGGGGCAGTACCCCGGAACCGAGGCCATTTCTGGCTATGGATCACGTGGAAGTCAGGGACTCCGTGATTCCGACTGTACTAGCACGGATGTGTCCATGAGTGACCCCGTGAGATTTTCCTTGCATGCTCTGTACATGAGTGGTAGTCAGCGTCTCCTCACGTACTATTTGATTTTATGTATTTGACTCGCATATGATTTTATACGTATATAATATTTGGTGAAAGACATTTATTTTCGTCCACTCACTCTAACGTGTTTTATGTCTTTCCCCTGGGCTTTTCGGTTTCCGTGCCCAGTTTGCAGTTCAGGCTCTGGTGTCGCACGTCGTGATCGGAGGCATAGTACTCGAGCTACTTTGTTTCATCCAGTAGGTTTGATTCCGGTTTAAGAAGGGGTTTGATTCCGGTTTAAGAAACTAAATCGGGGTTAAGTCCTTTCAGTAACTCTATCCCTTCATCGATGGAGTCATGGTTCCTTTTCCGCACCATATCTAAACACCAATTTCAAAAAGAAAAAAAGAGAGACCAATTTCAAAAATTTACGGACATCGTGCACAAAATTCAATCAGCGAAGTAAAAAATTAACCTAAGAACATCCAAAAAAGGGACCTTTCACCTTATTGACACTGAGGAACAAATTTTATTTCAAGAAAAAGTTTGGCCTTAGTGAAAAATAAACAGGCCATTAATTCAAAACACAACCCAACAATTCATAAAACCCCATAAGTCACTGTATGTGTATACCACCTGACATAAGTTGGTAAAGATAACCTGCAACCCAGGTTTGATTTCAAAAACCGAACAAAAATAAGCCTGCATGTTCTATAATCGAAAATAAAAATATTGATAATCTAACAACACTATATTAGCGACTATTAACAGCTTTATTGAAATATAACATAAAAATAGTCCATATTGTGAACTACCTATGATAACTTTGTGAAGATTTCCATCATCATTTTCTAGATCATGGCATGCGGAGACATCTTCAGAAATAGATTCGAAAAAGGACTGTCTTTGCTTAGAGATCTCTTGTTTTGGGAATTTGTTGAAATAGACAATATATATAATTAGGTTATTCTATAATGGAGACAAAGGCTAATCCAAAGAAGAAGAAAAAACTAAAATTCTGGAAATTTTAGACAGAACTACCAAGAAATGGTTTTTATTTCTTCCATTTTTGTCAGTTTTATCAAAACATAACAGAAAAACAGTTCATATTGTACACCACCTGAGATAAGATGGCGACAATCTCGATCATAATTACTGTCAAGTGTTGTTGTTTCTGGACCCTCGCATCTTGAGGATTCTTCGACATGCCTCCAAAAAGCTATGTCTCTTACTTGAAGATCTTTTGTCTTGGGAGGATCCTGCAATGGACTCCAATGTAGCAACAATATTTTTTTGGTGCCGCATACCTTAAACAAGAGTATTAAAAATGAGAATTTTTATTTAAACGACATATTATGAGAGACAACATTAATCAGGAAAAATACACACTTGACTGTTGAGGAAAAACTGAAAATAGAGACAACAATTGCCAAAGAAACAACAACACAAAGATACAACAAAGTATCTTCTGCATATAATTTATGAACCCTGCAAAAAAAAAATAGGAAAAACATTCAGCATAAACCACTTATATCCACAAAGAACAATACTTTACGGAAATGACATAAACATTCATGTAAAGATGTTTATGACATGGTGTATATGGAGCAACACATATGGCATGCTAAAGAGTAAGAAACGACGCTTTTAGTAGTAGAGAAGCTCACATACATAGTTTCAATAGAAGAAAGAAGCTCATAACAAAAAAAATTCAAAACGTGACTCATCACAACCCAAAGAAAAATAACCAAATAGTTTTAGAATTAGAACCCTAAAACCTTCAAAGTTAATAAAAACTAGCAACCGAATAGAGCGAAAACAATAACGAAACAAATAATCTACAATTTTAAAATTGATGGCTATAAATCAAAGATCCAAAGAAAAACAGACAAAAATTGATCAAATACCAACAACCCACACTATATACAGTCACATTCCTCCACATATACGCATGACCATTCAAGCCTTAAATCAACAACAAACCGGGAAAACAAAATTCCGATTTTCCACATGCATGAAACTACCATATACCCAAATATCATATTGATTAGAGTAACTACAAAATATAAACAAAAACCAAATCACCGCCATCACATCTAACATATCTCTTAACATACAGTTCATTAAACACCATAAATATTGACCAAGAATTGGTACCTTGAAAGAGCAAAAATTCAAACCACGAACAAAACTTTATACGCTGCTGAAATCAGGAGATTCAATCATTGTAAAACAAAAGACTTTTGTTAAATATTGAATCTTGAACCAAGAATCCAAATTTCGTGCAACGGAGGAGTAAGTATATAATGCTCAACAAAACTTGCTCCCAAAATTAATTGATTTACTTGGAAACCAATTCAAAAATCCAATATCCCCTTTTAGAAAACCAAACCAATCATATTTACATGTAAACTTTTGTTGATTGCAGATGAAGTGGCCAAAACACCTGGATTGAAAAAAATCAAAAACCAATCATATCCATTGCTTACAACCCCAGAGTATCACCTTAATATTTCAGAATCACATCCAATCATAGAGAGCAATCATATATAGCAACCATAGACAACGACCGAAAGCATAGAGACCAATAATATATAGCAACCATATATCCAAATCAAAATCCAGCACCAACAACAATCATAGAGACCAATCGTGGGGTTTGGAGAAGGAAAGAGGATCACGAAACAAAAGATAAGAGTCCATCACCCATATTGAAAAAAACCAAATTTTCACCCAAACACCCCAACATCGTAATCTACTTCTTGATCTAAACTACTCTATAAAATTGAAGAAAACGAAGAAAGGAATTGGAAGCACACCTATTGTATAGCAAAACTATTCGATCATACCGATCGGTGAGCAAGCTTGCTAGCTTTGATTAACAATAAGGTTCCTGCAATTTGTAAAACACCACTATAAGTTTTATCGATTCACAGTAAGGTTCATGAGAGACAAACCCGTTGAAATCTCACACCACAATATAAATATGACCAAGATTACAGTATGCTAGAAGAAAAGAAAAGAACAACTATGTCTCTCATGAATCTTACATTCTCTTTCATCCTAATTCAATATCAACACTCTATACCAAAGCCTGATGATCTTCTAGCCAGTAGCATAAGCAATCTTGCAACATCCAATACTAATCATTCATAGGAACCTAATATATCTTGTTATGTAAATCCAATGAACATAATAACCCTATTCGGTTAGGATCTCATGAACTTAATTTGGTATCCAATGAACGGATAAGTTGGGACATAGGAAGATAGTAATATATCTTATTATGTAAATCCAATGAAGGGTACGAACACTGTGAGTTGATTTACACAATTTTGCTGAATTTATAATGGAACTATACCATTATAGATGCTAGATGTATAGGAAAATTCATTTATTGCATCATAAAACAACTTCATTTAATGTAAAATCAAGGAAGCTAGCTTAACGTATTCTATACATCCATATATTGCTATCATCAAAATCAAAACCGATCCATCAAAATCAAAATCGATTCATATACAACTACAAACGTTAGCTTTATCTCTTCTCACAATCTCCAAATTTTTTGGCTACTAATGGATTCAAAGAGAAGTGATTATAGGAGAGAGGCTGATCGCAAGATACCTGTGGGAGATTGTGAGATACACCTTTACTGACATCGTGCCTCTCTCTTAGCCAATTCAATCTTATCTAAGATTGGGTTATATCAACCAAATCCAACTATAATACTTTACTGGTCTTTAATCTGAACTATATATCAAACAAATGCTTCAATGCTCACAATTTACCGATCATAAACAAAACCAACTATAATACTTTACTTTACTGCTCTTTAATCCAACTATATCAACCAAATGCTTCCGCACTCACAATTCACCGATCATAAACAAAACTAACTATAATACTGTACTGCTCATGACCTACTAATCAATATATTGGTACGAAGAAACATGGACATCAAAACCCAATTACAAACTGTTCACAAAAATGGTGAGAAACTCAATATGAAAAGTTTGAATTTTTGCATACCTGATGGTCAAAGACGAAGAAAAATCTAATGAGAGGCTGAAGGACTCGTCTGAGTGTGTGAGCGTGTTTGAGTGTGCAGAGGAGATCAAGATAAGAGACCGGATATAGGTACCCAACAGCTCCACGTGTTGCAGAGAGGCACGACGTCGATGGTCTCCTGCACAATTGCAATCGATCTATCAACTAACCACGAAAAGTAACCCATCTAATCGGAAAATGAAATCGATCGGACCAGTAACCAGGGAAAACCCAAGGCACAGAAGAACTCATTCAAATTTAAAACTAAACCCAAGCCGAGAAGGAACCCGAAACAGAGAATAGAAGAAAGAAAAGGAAAAAAAACCAGTTGGGCTAAAGCTTGATCAGTGAGACGTCGACTCCATAACTTGGATTCAAAGAGATAAGCAAGACACCTTTGCTGATCGCAGAATAGCTGTGGGATTGAAATACGAAAGCAAAACCCACAACAATTGAACGATACCAAAACTTTCAGTAATCACAAAAGAGAAGAATAGAGGCTACAAACCTGCGATGAGCAAGACGCTGAGACTATCTGATCAAAACTATCCGATCGGTTCAAAAATGATGGTAGGAAGACACCGGTGTGCAAGGAATTGGAAACACACCTATTGTTCCTCTACCGATTACTATTGGGTCTTCTCGTTTTCTACCGAAATTAGATGATAAACAGAGCAAGAATCCAACAGAAAAAAAAGAAAGAAAAAGGAGGAGTATGACACGGCAGAAATAAATTGATTGAAGAAAGTGGGTAGAATCGATCAAAGAGGAGGAGGTTTGGGGAGAAAAGCTGGGAACAAAAATGAACGAGAGAGAGAGAGAGAGAGAGAGAGAGAGAGCGTTCAATGTGAGAAAACAAAGAGTTCTCATGTTTGGCATACGTGTGAACAGTTTGAGAAAATGTGAACAGTAAACAGTTGTCTGATGTTTGTTATATAGGAAATACGTTTAAGAAAAAACAAACGAGTGTTATAAAAAAACCAAAAGATCAAACAACATGATCGAAGGAAAAGAAGATGAAACCCTAGTTTAAGGAATTGATCGAGCAACAGTAATTAGATTAGACGTTTTCGGTAGTAAGAAGTGGGAACCCGGGCTCCAAACCTTCGACTATGGCAAGCAGCTCGGCTTCAAATCAAACACAACTCACAAAATCCAATCACTTTCTCAACCTAAGAAACAGAAAAAGACCGGCCACCATTTGCAATCCTTTGGTTGCTTTCCTCTCAACGAACCACCAACATGAGACACTGATCACACTACACATAATTAAGTAATAAGTTTACATAACAGCCCAAATCAGTCCAATGTCCTACCTCTACCATGGTGGATGTATCTATGAATGCATATAAATGATATAATTAGCCAAAAGGGAAAATTAACTTATTCATATCCTTGCGACTGCCATAAAGTCGTGCATAGTGTTCTTCGGAAAACAAAGAGCTTGCTCTGGAACTAAAATCCAAAAACGACTAAACTTGAAAGCGAAATTATCATATAGCATGATGCATATGCTACTCGATCTACTAGAGCGTCCTAATTTTTAATTATTTGGTGAAGCATGGGCCGGGTTCTCCTTCTTCTTGACCTCACCACTCCCCTGCGTCTTATCATTAGCAGGGTGGTTCTCATGGATTAGCTGCACTTGCTCCACCTTAGCAACCGTCTGGTTTCCTCCGTATATTCCTCTGAATCCATCATGTACACAACGCGGTCGAGTACCCTTTCCTAAAAGAATGAGACATCATGTCCCCAGATTTCTTGTATGGGTTGTCATCCATGTCGGGCTCGCTAATTGGCTCAGTCCTGTCTGAATCCAAGTAGTTTGCTGGGTGCAGAGACTCTGTGGTATTTGTTAGAGCTGGCGACTGTGTTCTTTTCGATCTGATTGCGTTGATCATCTTCGAGGTGTTTAGATATTGATCGGTTTGATCGGGTTTTTTCTTTTTTCGATACTAGACGTTTGGTTTGATCTTCTTTTTGTTCAACCACGTGGTATTGATCTTTTGAAAAATTCTATAATGCATCCCATTTTTATGCACCATTATACTTTATTCGAATATGTCACGTGTCACAATATAATTGGTTTATTCTGTCAACTTTTTCAAAGTCAACTGAGCTTATGATAAACTCAACCCACAAGAACTCTCTCTATCTGAGGAATGGATCCAACCGTACTACTTGGCGGCCCGAAAAAAATCCTATTGAAACCGGACCTCTACTCCACCGGCATCATCCACGGCGACGGCGATTCCAACTCCGAAATCGAGACCAAAAGCCGAGTGTGCCCCGACCTCCACGCCTCCCCTTGTGGCCTTCCGGCGAATTCCTGATCTGATGATGGAGCTCAAGGCACGACAGTGCGAGGATGGACTGCGGTGGGAGAATTAGCAAGGTTAGAGTTGTTGGTCGACAAGGCCAAGACACGGTGACTAAGTACCGATCAACAACGATGGTTGTTGGAGAGCTCGAGGCCGAAGCGGCGACACCTACACAGCATGAGAACGAGGTTGAGAGGCGAGCGGTCGGGCGAGCAGTAGGCAACTAGACGACGACTTGGAGGCAGACGTTTAGTGGTGGCTTGGAGGACAATCAACAAAAGCTAGCTAACATCTTGGTTAGAGAGAGAGGTTCTAATGGCCTGAACTTATCATAAGCTCGATCAAAGATGATAAAAGTTGAAAAATTGGAAGGCTGAGATTGTGCCACATGTCATGTTTGGTAAGAAGTCTATTGGGTGCTTAGACTTGGGGTGCAATCCAGCCTGATCTTTTTTTTCTTAGACGTATTGCGCTAACATAGTTAAGAGATGGTTAAGAGTTAAGTAGAGTTAGCTTGAAAGTTAGACTGATTTTCATTTTAATATGTCGTAAGATTAAGAGCATTAGTTATAAACTAGGGGTCATCATTTGGCCCGTGGGCCTCGTGGGCCGGTGGAGGCCCGCAAGCCCGTGGGCTAAAAGCCCGGCCCGGCCCGCAAAAAAGCCCGCAAAAGCCCGCCAAGGTGGTTGGTGGGCCGACCATGGTTTAGAGATCTAAAGCCCGGCCCGGCCCGCGGGCCCGGCCCGCCAAAAGCCCGTCAAGGCCCGTTAGGCCCGGCCCGTCAAAGCCCGTTAGGCCCAGCCCGTCAAAGCCCGCACACATATTGACATATATCATTAAATCATTTAATGAATTTTAATCATTATACAATTTATACCTAGTTAATGTTTACCTACACACATATTGACATATATATATATATATAAAATATAGTGACTAGTAGTCTAATAGACTAATACTATATAGATATATATTTTACATTTGTGTATATATGTTAATATATTACATATACATGGATAGATTGAATATTTGAATTCCATATATAATTAAATTTGTGTATCTATTTTACTATTAAGTCATTATTTAAAGTTTAGCATAAGTTAGGGTTTAGGTTTAGGGTAAATTAGGGTTTAGGAGATTAAGATTTATGGTAAGTTAAGGTTTAGGAATTTGAGGTTTATGGTAAGTTAAGGTTCCGGTTCTAGGATTTTATTATAATTTTTTTAGGGTTTAGGGTTTGGGGTTTAGGTTTTAGGGTTTAGGGTTAAGGGTTTAGGTCCAAAATTTATAAAAATTAGGGACGGCCTACTTAGAATATTATGAACAACCAATCCGACAGTCAATTTTTTATATATATAAGATAGTAGTACGTATATCATTATACCTACACTTATATATATAATATAGTGACTAGTACTATATATATATTTTTTATATTTGTGTATGTCTATATTAATATATTACATATACATATATTGATCAAATATTGGAATTCCATATATAGTTATATTTGTGTATCTATTTTACTATTAAATCATTGTTTAGAGTTTAGGATAATTAAGTTAGGGTTTAGGTTTAAGGTAAGTTAGGGTTTAGGGGATTGAGATTTATGGTAAGTTAAGGTTTAGGAATTTTGAAGTTTAGAGTAAGTTAGATTTTAGGTTTTAGGAATTTTGAGGTTTAGAGTAAGTTAGGGTTTAGGGATTAGGGTTTAGGGGTTAGGGGTTAGGGTTTAGGGGTTAGGGTTAGGGTTTAGGGTTTAGGGTTTAGGGTTAGGGTTTCATTGTAATTTTTTTATCGATTTACACAGTAAAACAGTAAATATAATAGATGGTTCAGATTAGATATTGTAATTTTTCAATGGTGAGAGTTTAATTGAGAGTGTGTGAAATGACATCAATACCCTTCTCTTATATATTGCTTATTTTTCCATGGAGAAACTAGATAAATTAAATTTTTATATCAATTTTTTTGACACTATGAGATAGATATGTAATTTACAAGAATGTGTGTTAAAATTTTGATCTTAAAAAATTCCTTTAGGGATGGGTAATTTATGTTTTAGTTGTAAGGGTACTACGGTCACATTTAGCGAAACTCATAGATGTAGGTCTAAATCAAGTCCAAAATTTATAAATTTTTAACGGCATGCTTAGAATATTATGAACAACCAATCTGACAGTCAGTTTTGTAAAATGATGATACATGATCGATTACGTTTCACAAAGGACTTTCAACCCATATAACCAAAGAATAAAGGTAAGAACATTAGTGAGCATGTAGAGAATTCAAGCAATATAAGAATTAAAAATGTTTTAACAATAAAGAAGGCCATATATAATAGTTCACCTTGTAATAAAAGACACCGTACGTAAAAATTAGCATAATCGAAGTACGTTTGGATCCCAGTCAATACAATTAAACAAAATTTGTGAAAACACTAAAATACACTCATCTTATTTTCCTTATTTTCCTATGGGGGGAGTAGATAAATCAATTTTTTATGTCATTTTTTTTGATACTATGAGATAGATATGTATTCCATAAGAGTATGTGTCCAAAATTTGATGTTAAAAAATTATTTTCGGGATGGGTAATTTCCGTTTTAGTTGTAAGAGTACTATGGTCACATTTGGCGAAATACATGGATCGATGTCTAAATCAAGTCCAAAATTTATAAAATTTTAAAGGCATGGTTATAATATTCTAACCAATCAATCTAACGGTCAATTTTATAAAATAATTAAACATGTCCGATTAAGTTTCACAAAAGTATTTCATTCCATATAACAAATGAACAAACGTAAGAACATTAATATACATATGGAGAATTCAAGCAATATAAGAATTAAATATGTTTTAATAATAAACGAGGACATGTAGAAAACTCCATCTTATAGTGATAAACATCGTACGTAAAATTTAGACTCGTCGGAGTACGTTTAAACCCCGGTGCATGGATGAAGGTTACGTTTATTTTGAAATGTCTTATTTTTTTAATAATTAAAGCCCGATAGGCCCGGCCCGCAAAAGCCCGCAAAGGCCCGGCCCGCAAAAGCCCGCAAAAGCCCGCAAAGCCCGCTTGAATGGGCCGGGCTCGGATCCTTATATAAAAGATAAAGCCCGGCCCGGCCCGGCCCGCATATATTAAAATGTTGTTGAGGCCCGGCCCGGCCCGGCCCGTGCCGGCTATACATGGGCCGGGCCGGGCCGGGCCGGGCTTTTGCCGACCCCTATTATAAACCACTGCAAGTGGTATAATGGTTCTTGTTTAGTTAGGTTTGCTCCCCAACTTAAGTTCGAACCACGAAGCCGTCAAAGTGACCAGACACTGTACTGTAATGTACAGTTGGACAATTTCACATAGATCGAAAGATCTGTTTTAGGTCTAAAATACTTTTGAGTTATTCTTTGACAAAGTCAAACAAAAAAAAGCATTAGTTAGATTAGAGGACGGAAAAAAATAATCAGGCGCATTTAATGTAAAAGGAGAGGATCCTTTTTACCTAAATTTATAAACTAGAATGCCGGAATCAATTCAACTATAATCGCGAGTATCCGTGATTCTAACCCTTTTAAGGACTGTGACAAAAACATCCATCACTTCACCACACCTAATTCTGTGACTCCAATCATTCTCTGTTTTACTCCCCATACACTTCGAACTGATCGAACTCAACAATGGACGACTCCAATCCCCAACCAGAACACAACCCAGAAACCAGAAGCTACTGGCGCCGATGGACCAAACAAGACTTCTTCCCGGAACCCACTTTCCGGTCCTTAAGTTCGTACAAAGACGCCCTCTCCCAAACTCCTTCTCGCCTCAAAGACCGCCTCCTCAGCCGCTCCTCCGACTCCTTCGAGCTTCTCCAACTCCCCAAACAGAGCGAGAACACCATGAAGCGCTGTCTCACCTGGTGGGACCTCATCTGGCTCGGCTTCGGCTCCGTCGTCGGCTCGGGCATCTTCGTCGTCACCGGCGAAGCCGCTCTACTCTCGGGTCCCTCCATCGTCCTCTCCTACGCCATCTCCGGCCTCTCTGCTCTCCTCTCCGTCCTCTGCTACACCGAGTTCGCCGTTGAAATCCCCGTCGCCGGCGGCTCGTTTTCCTATCTCAGAATAGAGCTCGGCGACTTTGTGGCTTTCATTGCGGCTGGAAACATTCTCTTGGAGGCTATGGTCGGCGCCGCCGGGCTTGGCCGGTCGTGGACTTCGTACTTCGCAAGCATTATAAACACAAACAACACGGACTTCCTGAGGTTTCGGGTGAGTTCTTTGCCTGAAGGGTTTAATCTTTTGGACCCTTTGGCTGTTGTGGTGCTTCTTGTTACTAATAGTATAGCAATGAGTGGGACTGCTATGACTTCTTTGCTGAATTGGATTGCTTCTATTGCTAGTGCATTGGTCATTGTGTTTATCATTGTTGTTGGGTTTGTTGAAGGCAAGACTGAAAATTTGGTGCCGTTTTTCCCAAATGGGGCAGAGGGTATGTTTCAGGCTTCGGCTCTGGTTTATTGGTCTTACACTGGGTTTGATATGGTTGCGAATCTTGCCGAGGAAGTTAAGCGGCCGTCCAAGGATATACCGATAGGTTTGATCGGCTCTATGAGTCTGATCACTGTGATTTATTGCTTGATGTCATTGGGTTTGGTTATGCTGCAGAAGTACACAGAGATTAATGCGAATGCTGCTTATTCGGTTGCATTTGCAGCTATTGGGATGAATTGGGCCAAGTATTTAGTGAGTATATGTGCCCTCAAGGGAATGACTACTAGCATGTTGGTAGGATCTCTTGGGCAAGCGAGGTATACGACTCAGATTGCAAGAGCTCATATGATTCCTCCTTGGTTTGCACTAGTTCACCCGAAAACTGGAACCCCGATTTATGCTACTGTATTGGTGACAACAGCCAGTGCAATTGTGGCATTCTTTACTAGTCTTGATGTCCTGGCGAGTGTATTTTCTTTATGTACTCTCGGTATATTCATGTGTGTCGCTATTGCATTGCTGGTTAGGCGATATTATGTTAGGGATGTCACGGCTAGAAATGACCTGGTCAAGTTTGTTGCAAGTCTAGTTGTTATCATGGCTTCATCGATTGCTATTGCAGCGCTTTGGAACACAAATGTGCGTAATTGGGTTTGGTATGTTGTGGCTGGTTTGATCTGGTTTTCTGGGACTTTGTGGATGGCATTGCTTCCCAAACAAAGAGCTGCCAAGGTGTGGGGTGTTCCTCTAGTTCCATGGTTGCCTGCATTGTCCATAGGAATTAATCTTTTTCTCATTGGCTCTCTTGGCTATCTTGCATTCTTGAGGTTTGCCATTTGCACTGCAATAATGATTATCTACTATTTGTTTATTGGTGTACATGCAACGTATGATGTTGCTCACCAGATTGACCAACAAGAATCAAGAACTGAGGAGGGAAATGCCAGTTGACAGGTGCTGGTGCAGAACTGCAGGTATGCTACATATGAACATTTGTTAAACGTAAAATGCTTTTGTATATTTCATTAGGTACGTAGTGCTTATATTTCTGCTTCTTTCAGTATGATTCTTCATATTGCTGTAGCTTATTGGTACAAAGTAATCGTAACATATGATATTCAAATTTCATTCCAAATAAAGATCTTCTGAATTGGTCATTACATTCTGTTCTCCATAGTACTTTGAGTCTGTATATAATGGCTCCTTGTTAGTAGTAATGGTGACATTCAACTCTGAAGCTTTTAAAAAGGTATAACTGGAAAAAGTATTCTGAGGAAATTAGTTTAGAGAAACCAAAGCACTTGCTACAAACAACAGTCCGTCTCTAATCAGATTTGTTATGGTAAATTCCTGAGACATTAGATTACAGAAGCACATGTACACTCACTGGTGACCTTAACAACACTGGTGTGAAGAGATTATGAAACAATGATGAGGAAGCTGGTATTGCTTATTGCTTTAAGAGCATGTTTTGAAACAGGAATACTAGAGGCTTTGATTCCAAAATGCACACCTAAGCTAAGCTAATAGGAGGTAGAATATTTTGGAAAAAGAATAAGAATGTTGCTAGTTTCCATTGATGTTGTTTACCTATCTCATGAATTAGAATGAGATTTAAACAAATTACTATATCCATCAAATATACGTACATAGCAACAAGTCTACATCTCATCACGAGTCTTCCACCAAAATTATAAATTTACATTAACAGTCATTCAAAATATAAAAGTAATAAGTAAACCAATTATCATAAGTCTATAATTGATCTCTTGCTTGACAATCCATGAGGAATGGAATGGGATGTCCAGGTGGATGGCTAGGATTTAACATTCTCTCTCTACTTGACATGCACTATTTATTAAGTTTTAATCTTAGTATATCCCATTCATTCCTCATGGATTGTAAAGTAGGAGATTAGTTTTGATCATAAGTTACAATAAAAGATTATGAATAAGATTTTTATTTTAAAAATGAAGGACAATTTTGAAATTATGAATTTTGATTTGGGTAATTTGGGTATAAAAATTTGATTCCAAGTGATTGCATTCTAAATACATATCGTCACTTGGGCATCAAGTCGAGGGTTTCTTCAGGAATCGATTCTCGATGAAAGTGTGTCTCATTTTATTCCAAATTCAATTTACACAAGTAAATATAGTAATACTCATAAATTAAAATTGATTCCTGATTTTTCATACTAATTCTAGGTAAGTAAATCACGTCCTTTGTGGCTATATGAAACCCACCGATTTCTCATGTGTTTCTAGATTTGACATGACGAATTGGTGTTATGGGCCAAAAGCTCGCTGTTTTCTTAGTTATGGTCTTGTGGACCGAAAGTTGACGAACACAAGACGAACAGATATAAGTTTTCACTTGTCAGCCCACCCCACAATCTCAGACCCAATCACTACTCTTTTTGCAATTTGCACACTACCAATCGGACCCATTGGGACAATGGAACCCAAACAATCCATCATCCTGCCGGCATTGCGTGTCAATACCGGTGCCGGTGTTTGCCGGCTGCTGGACAAGCCTGAGGTTGAAAACTGAAAACAATCCTAAAAATATGTGAGGCGCGCTATAGAAAGAACGACAATAGCCAATTGTGTTTATTTACTAAATTACTCAGTTTTTATATCATATATATCTATACTATCTTTAAATAAAGTCATTTTGACCGCATGCGGTAGTAGATCGTGAAGTGGGGAAGAAGGTGGTAGCAGAGTTGGACCCGACCCAATTCTGTCCAGTCTTGATCGGAGCTAGTCGGCCGGAGTTCGGTTGCGGCGCAGGACGTGTTTAGCAGCTGGTGTGTGTGCAAGGATGCAAGGTAAAGTTTGGGTATGCTATCCTTTCTTTTTTAGGCTTTGGTGTAGTTGGGCTTGGGTTTTAATCATAGCCCGGATTGTTTTAGTATTTTTTATTATTATTTTTCTTTAAATAGTAGTAATGTTATCATTGCTATGTCATTAATAAATCTCTATGCTATGTGGCTAGGGTTAATAAGGCGTCTTAGGTGGTTGTCTGTGTGTGTACATTGAGTGTTTTTTTTGCTCTAATGCAGGTGCGTTCTATTAAATGGACATATCCTCCAAATAATAGGATAAAACGTAGTGTCGACAACTAAATCGTCGTTTGTTTCTAAGGGCATCGATGGAATGCTTTCGCGAGGAAAGCAACAATTTGACCTTTTTAGTGGGTCGCCATATTTGTAAAGCGAATATAATATCCTGTAGATCATTCTCTATTAAATGGTGCATGTGTGATTACATAGTTATCGTAAGATGTTCTGTGACTATCCGGAATGTTTTATATGTGCTCAGTGTAATATGGGAGTCAGGTTTTATGTCCATCACAATGTACTCAATGATTTCATCAGTAAAGACTTGAGGATTGCCGTACCGCTCTTTCTTTCACACAAAAAAAACTTTGTTTTCCTAAAATACCAAAAACGGACAAAAATATCTTTTAAGTCTAGGTAAAGTTTAATTAGTGAGGGATATATTAGTAAATAACTAAAATAACATATATATATATATATAAAGGAAACCACTTTTATCTCTATATATAACTAACACTTACATTTTTTTATGGGGAAATGAAAAAAAAAATTCACCGCTCTATTTTCTTAAAAATCCACCATAAGTTTTTCAATCTCAAATAAACTCATTATATTTTTTAAGTATGTAACAACCAAAATTTATTCTCATATTTACTATAGATACCACTGATTTGTGAAACCCATTCCTCTCTCTCTCTCTCTCTCTCTCTCTCTCTCTCTCAGAAAATACAATAGCAGAGCACCATTCATCCCCGAATCTAATCATGCCGAGTTCAATCCGCCACCTCTTGGCCTCTTTCGCCGTCCTTCGACACCAAGCACATGCAAGACACGAGCAATAATGACTTATCGTCGTCTTTTCCTTCAATCTCCTCCGACTCCGATGACTGCTCCTCCTCAAAACAGCATCATTGCTACCAGCAAGACAAAGAGAAGAGAAAGGAGAGGAGAGAGAAGCGAAGGAGTAAGAGAGAGAACACGATGCGGTGACATGGGCTTGTTTCCATGTACGCAAGATACGGTGCCATCCATGATGCAAAGCAGGCGTTTACTTTGATGACAAAACACGATGTGGTCTACTAGAATCACTACAAGAAAAAGTGACTTAGACGACGGAGAATTTCCGTCGTCTAAGTGCCTATCTCCGTCGTCTAAGTACTTGGACGACGGAAAATCCGTCGTCCAAGGTACGTGCTCCAAGTGCTGTCGTCTAAGTACTTGGACGACGGAGAATTTAATCTCCGTCGTCCAAGTTCACTTGGACCACGGAGAACGTCCGTGGCCCATGTGGGGACTTAGACGACGGAGATTAATGTCTCCGTCGTCTAAGTCCCTACATGGGCCACGGACGTTGTTAGCTTCTCCGTGGCCCAGGTGGTGACTTAGACGACGGAGATTAATGTTTCCGTCGTCTAGGTTACGACCTGGGCCACGGAGAAGCTAACAATCTCCGTGGCCCAGGTGGTGACTTAGACGACGGAGACATTAATCTCCGTCGTCTAAGTCCCCACATGGGCCACGGACGTTGTTAGCTTCTCCGTGGCCCAGGTCGTAACCTAGACGACGGAAACATTAATCTCCGTCGTCTAAGTCACCACCTGGGCCACGGAGAAGCTAACAACGTCCGTGGCCCATGTAGGGACTTAGACGACGGAGATTAATGTCTCCGTCGTCTAAGTGAAAAATTAATTTAAAAAAAAAAATTAAATTCAAAAATATTATTAATATTAATTGAAAAAAAATTAATTAAATTAATTAAATACACTAAATTAATAAAATAATTAAAATTAATTTGTACATACATAATCGAAAAAACCCATAATTAAAAATGAAAATATTGTTCGTAATGCGGAAATTAAGAAACGAAATAATGAACTACTAGCTAGCTAAAACACTGGAGGAGCAGATGCGCCGCCTCGTCCTCCGCCTCCAGCCGGGTCGTCGTCGTCGGGGAATGGGTTCGGAGGAGGTTGACATTGTCTTTGAGCTTGTTGCATAAGGGCGATGAGTTGGGCTATTCGCTCGTCTTGCTGGTCCATTCTTTGGCGCATGGCAATATTCTCCTCCCGTGCGATTCGAGCCTCTTCATAGGCTGCCGCAGCTTGAGAACTTCTCCGCCGCCCCGAACCTCCCGTAGATGATGACTCAGAGGTCGACAAATCTCGAACCACCTTAGGCCCGAAGTGCCTAACCTCCTTGCCAGCTCTACGACCGTAGACCTCATCCGCAATTGCTATTTGGCTCTCCACAGATAGAGGAGGCAGGTCTTCTAGCGGCACATCTGGGAACGCAAGCTGAGTGTTAGCCAATTCTTCCTGCGCACGCTCTATCACTCTTGCCTACAAAAGAATAATAAATTTATTATAATGAAATAATATTTAAATAATAATTACTATAATTATTAGCGCACACATATATATATATATATGACTTACGCCGCGTTGACTCGCTTCATTATCGAGCCCAGGCGTCACGTACGCGCTTACGCTTGCATCGAGATAAGGGTGTTTGGAGCCCTTATCCCTGTGCTCCTTGGCAATTTGAATGAGTTGCTTGGCGCCGGAAGTATGGTGCTTGTCCTTCTTCCCCCGGTTGGCTTTGTTGACACCGGAGAATTTCTGTTAGACAACATAATGAAATCATTAAAAAATTTATAAGTAACTAAAATTTAGAGTATTCAATTATCTTAATTGAAATAAAAAAAGTAAATTAACACCTGAAATTGCTCATCGGCAAAGTGGTTACACAACCACTCCCACTCATCTTCTCTATCCCCACGCAGCTCTTCGGGGGGAGGCACGGGACCGTTAGTTCGGAAGTACTGATGGAGCCTGTACTTCCAATCTTTGAAGATGTTGTTGGCGGTTTGGTTGATATGCCTCAACATCGCCGGATCCGGATCCACCGCAAATTGTTCCTATCAGAAATAAATTGAAAATTATAATCGTATATATTATAAAATTATATATAACTAATATTAAAAATAGTATATAATAACTAAAATTGTACGTATTACGTACCGAAAGATCCTTAAAGACTTTCGCCTTCTCCGAATCCGGCACATCCCTCCAAGTAGGGGCAGTGATACGAACCCGGTTACGAACAATCGACCCAATGCTATGAGCCGAGAGACTTGCTAGCTGAGGTGTGGGAGGGCCACCGGTGAATTCGTCGTAAGGCAAGGCGATCTTGCTCCCGGTCGCCTTGCAAATTTTCTCCGCCTTTCCACCTTTAACGAGACCCCGAGTCTTTTTCGGTTGGGGGTCAGTGGGGGCCCTCCTTTGCTTACGGCGGGCGCTGTACATGATAGACTCGGCCGTCGAAGACGCCTGAGTACTTCCCGTTGAAGCGGTACCGGGCGTCGGAGTTGAAAAGGGGTCGACGTCATCACCGCTTGAGAGAAATGGGGCAGAGGGAATTTCCCCAGAAGGCCCCGGATTGAGGGCGTCTACCTGCGGTTGAACCCAACCGACTTGGGCCGCCAACATTTGGAGCATCTCATCTTCTGACTCCTGTTGGGCTTTCTTCTTCCCGGATGTGATCTTTGGCGGAGCCATTTAAACCTAAGAGTACGTACGGTGTTAAAATACCTACTTACCATAATAATTACAACGACGGAGAATTTACGCTAATTAATTAAGTACGTTTAATATTTAAATAGAGTACACTAGCTTGGCATTTTCGGTCGTTCAATGGACGTGCGACCCGCGCGATAAAGTGTAAATTTTCAATTAATCAGCCTTGGTTAAATCGAAAAACATGGCCAGTTAGGGATAGAGATAACGCGAGAGGCAGGACTAATTTCGACAAAAGTCTTTCTTAGTCCAAATCCTGTCACCAGTCATAACCCGTTTCTAGACACCATGTCCGACATTCGGCCAATTTTTCGAAAATTTACACTCCCTCAAGTCCTTTGCAAACTCCGCCCTCAACCTCGTGTCCATAACTTCACTTAGGTTATGGTGTGCGGTGATGAAATCCACACATCACGAGGGGTTAAGGAGATAAGCAAGGAAAAGAGGCGTCATCTATTCCAAAGAGTGCGACTTAATTACACCAAGCCTATGTACTAAATTTAAATCGAACACGTACTACCATGCAATTTACTAGAAAATACATATAATTATCAATTAATTATTATTTATCATGCATTTAATAATAATTATTCATTTACCAATATAATCAATTATTATTATTACTATTATTTAATTTTAACTAATAATTATTCTTTACCAAATAATTAACAACTAATAATGATTACTAAATAATAATAATAACAAGAAAATAATTATTATAATTACAACTATTTATTATTTAAAACTAATAAATTAAAAGTATTTAGAAATTAAATAATTAAACAAATAAAAAAATTGTTAAAGAGTTAAAATTTCGAATTATTACCTCGTCGGAATTTCGCCGGAATATTGGAAGAGTAGAGTCGTCGGAGAGGGGGAACCACGCCGGAAAATTGGTCGTCGGGGCGTCGCCGGAGGAGGATCGCCGGAGTGAGAGAGAGAGGAGAGGAGAGTATAGAGGAGGAGATGGAATGATGAGAAAATGAGGGGGGGTGCTCCTCCTTATATACAGTTTCACTTAGACGACGGAGCACTATTCTCCGTCGTCTAAGTGCACTTAGACGACGGAAACAGTGTTTTCCGTCGTCTAAGTGAAGGGTCAAATTTTTTCGAACCGGCGCCAAATAAATGGGCGGGCCGTTTCACCGCCATAAATGTTGACTTAGACGACGGAGACAGTGTTTTCCGTCGTCTAAGTGGAATTTCAAGCGGTGCCGAAAATTGAAGCGGCAAATTGAACCGCCATGTAAATATCGACTTGGACGACGGATATGTAGGTTTCCGTCGTCCAAGTTTTCACTTGGACGACGGAAACCTACATATCCGTCGTCCAAGTCGATATTTACACCGAAAAAAAATAAAAAATTGAACCGCCATGGTAATTTGAACCTAGACGACGGATACGGTTAATTCCGTCGTCCAGGTGAACACTTGGACGACGGAAACTGACAGTATCCGTCGTCTAGGTTCAAATTATGCCAAAAAAAAATTTTAAATTAATTCGCTAGGAATTTAGCGATTTGTCATTCGAGTGAAATAGTCGTACAATATCGATGAACGCATCGTATATATAAACAGTTAAATTTGAACCGCCGAATAATTTTACGTTTTGAAAGTTGTTAAGTATCGACTAATCTTTAAGACTTTAGTGTTCATGAGTAGTTGCTGATTTGCAGCAGAGTGCTAACGAAATTGAATTTGGACAAAACAACCGTTGGATATGTTCGTCGTAACATAATATATAATTACTATAAAGGACCAGGAAATAATAAGTTCGGGAAGGGTTTCATCGGCACAGTCAACCGCAAAACCGAGAATTTCACAAACCGGAAACGTGGATACAGGACATTTCGCAACTCCGATTTTCGAACCGTCGAAGCTCACACACCAAGAATATACTACTCTAAAGTCTTGACGAAAAGAATACGCATTCGAAGATGGTCTAGATGGTCGTTGTCTTAGAAAAAATTACGAAATTTACACCTGGACGACGGATACGACATTCTCCGTCGTCCAAGTAGACACTTGGACGACGGAGACGCTAATATCCGTCGTCCAGGTGTGTACTTGGACGACGGAGAATATAGTATCCGTCGTCCAGGTGAATATACCCTGAATTCAGGGGTTAGGGGTCCTTAGGGTTTAGGGTATATGGTTTTACACTTGGACGACGGAGAATGACTGTCTCCGTCGTCCAAGTGTGTACCTAGACGACGGATAATGCCTGTCTCCGTCGTCCAAGTTTAAAAACCCCGAATTCAGGGGTTAGGGCCTTAGGGTTTACGGTTTAGGTCGTCCCCGGTCATTTGTGTGTGCGTTCAATTATTCTGATTCAAAAATATAATTAAAAAATTGATCGATCGATCCGAACTGCTAGATTTAGGGTCCAAGATTTAGCTAGGGTTTTATATGAGATTGAGATTTGGCGCCAAAGGTGAATCTGCAATTAATTTCTCCGTTCTCGGTTAGGGGTCCTTAGGTTTAGGGTATAGGGTTTAGGGTGAATATACCCTGAATTCAGGGGTTAGGGGTCCTTAGGTTTAGGGTATACGACTGTCTCCGTCGTCCAGGTGAATATATATACCCTGAATTCAGGGGTTAGGGGTCCTTAGGGTTTAGGGTATCGGGTTTGTCATCTGGACGACGGAGACGACATTCTCCGTCGTCCTAGTGTGTACCTAGACGACGGAGAATGACTGTCTCCGTCGTCCAAGTGTAAAAACCCTGAATTCAGGGGTTAGGGCCGTATGGTTTAGGGTTTAGGTCGTCCCCGGTCATTTGTATGTTCGTTCAATTATTCTCATTCAAGAATATAACTAAAAAAATGATCGATCGATCCGATCTGCTACATTTAGGGTCTAGGATTTAGGGTTTGAAGGGCTGCGTGAGCGAAATGTAGAGCAGCTTCAGCTTACTTTTAATAAGATCAGAGAATACACCGATGAAGTTGAAAGCAAAGAGAGGGGCCGGGACTAGAAAAACAGTCCAAAGACATTCAATTGAAACAGAGAGAAGTCGACTTAATTAAAATCTGAGGAAGTTAAGCTGGCGGAGATCGATCATATATATAGTATTTAAAAACAATAAAACCAACCAAAGCTGGACGAGGAATCTTAAAGTCTCGACATAATAGAAATCTTTCACCTTTTTACGATGCATCGATCGATCATATATATATATATATATTACAATAATAAATTAGGGTTTACCAAGTAATGATCCTCGTCGTGTGACCGTACTCTTCGTCATAATCGTCATCATCATCATCACCATTATCCGATTGCTCATCCTCCTCATCGTACTCAACATCGTCCGAGGAATAACCAGAGTCGTCGTCATCGTCCTCATCCTGCACGTCTTCTTCATCTACCTCAATGATCTCTTCTTCAGTTAGATCTGTACAACCATCAGGCATGGGTAACCGTTCACCGTCTTGAACCAGGTCCATTATGTCGGAGCGGATGACAGAAATATTAGGCTCTTGATAGGCAGGAATGTCTCTGTCTGGTTCAGCAGCATCTTCAGTCGTCGCCGGTGTCCCTTCAATTGTCTCTGTATTCCAAACTCCTCGATGAGAGATCTGGTTCACTATTTTCCACCCGTCACCAGCTTTCGGATCGTCGAGATAGAACACCTGCCTAACTAAGGTGGCGAGAGCGAAAGGCTCATCCTCATACCAGCTTGAGTTTGTATCGACTGATAAAAGTCCCAGGTCTTCCTTTGTACGCTTGAACCATCTGCACTTGAATAGGAAAACGTTGACATCATTCCCGTAACATAGCTGAACCACATATACGATCATTCCGTAATATAGATCAGGGTCTTTCCCAACCGCTATCCCACTGTTTTGTGTTCTTCTTCCTTCATCTCGCGCCAATGAATGGAACTTCACACCGTTCACAAAACATCCCGGATAAATATAGTGTTTAATCGGCTTCCCTGCTAGCAAGTGCTTTGGCCAAGACCACCACCCCCCGTGGTTTTCGGATTTTTGCAGATCAATCATCTGCGAAAATGGAAAAATGTAAGGGTTTACTTTCTACAAATTAAACATGCATGATCTCAATATGTATATAAATCACTAAATACGTACCCATTGGAAGAAATAATCGGGGAACTTTTTCTTAACCATTTTCTCAATCCACGCCGAACTCTTGTCTGGATATAACGCCTGAAGCCTCTCCCTGTATGACATCATGTACGGCTCAACTTCGTCACAGTCTCGTAACACTACCCAATGTGCCTCAATAAGTTCTTCCTGTGTTAACGTTTCCTTTAATACTCCTCTAAACGGTCGGACGACATTGGTGACGACAGAAAGATTGATGCGGGCACTGGGATCGGAGGCAGTTGGAGGTGGTGGATCTTTGAGGTACCTGTTGCAGTAAGTAACGCACTCATGCATTAGGTATGTCTCTGCTATGGAGCCATCCGGAGCCGACCTGTTTTTGACGAATGACTTATACTGTCCAAGCTGTCTACAAAATTAATCAAACGTACAATAAAAATAAGTACATGCATATAGCTAGCTAGTAATCTCCAGTGGAACAAATTATGAATCGAAAAACCTGTATAATTAATTAGTTGTACGTACCTTTCTTGAGGATACATCCAAGTGTACTGGACCGGACCAGAAATGAGAACCTGCTCGGGCAGGTGGATCATTAGGTGAATCATTATGTCGAAGAAAGCAGGAGGAAAAATCCTCTCTAGTTTGCAAATGATGTGCACAATTTGTTGTTGCAATTCCACGACATCTGACTTCTTTAATTCTCTGGCGCATAACCTCTGCCACCATCTGCACAATGCCACTATTGGTTCTACGACGTCGCGAGGCAAATATGGTCGAATTACCACTGGAATCAGACGTTGCAGCATAACGTGATAGTCATGTGTCTTTAGACCAACAAACTTGTGTTGCACCTCGTCCACTGCTCCAGTTATAGTAGCTGCATACGTGGCCGGATAACGAACGCCCTTAAACCAGTGAAATACAGAACGTCTAAGTGTCGGCTTCACTGTGTACGGTGCAGCTGGCATCTTGTTGTACACTCCTTTCCTATCCCTCCTCAACCACAAGGGACGACGTAGATTCATTGATTCCAAATCTTTGCGCGCTTTGGGAGTATCTTTAGTCTTGAACTTAATACCGAGAATTGTTCCCACCACGCTGTCGCACACATTCTTTTCTATGTGCATCGCGTCCAAGTTGTTCCTCAGCTTCAACTTCGACCAGTAAGGGAGTTCAAAGAATATACTCTTGTGATCCCAATAGCTCAGATCATGTGGAGGAATTGGATTGCATTTCTTTACATCCGCGTCGTTAGTCAACACACCAAAGTCGAAATAGCTCAACCTCTCTAAAATCTCTTCGCCCGACCAACTACGGGGTTTAGGATTGTTCTCTACCGTCCCGTCGAAATGAGCTTCATCCTGTCGCCAAGGGTGGTCGTGAGGGAGCCATCTACGGTGACCCAAGTAACACACCTTCCCTGCGTGCCAACTAGAGTTCACGTCGTCCAAACATATAGGACATCCATTATATCCTTTTGTCCTGCACGCTGCCAACATCCCATACGCTGGAAAATCGCTGATCGTCCACATTACGGCAGCCCTCATCGTGAACATCGTGTCAGTGAATTTGTCATAAGTTGGGACTCCATTTTCCCACAACAGTTTCAGCTCGTCGATCAAAGGTCTGAGGTAGACATCTAAGCACTTCCCTGGAGATTTAGGACCTGGAATTAGTACAGTAAGGAAATTAAATTCCTTGTTCATGCACATCCACGGAGGCAGGTTGTACGGCATCAGAATTACTGGCCAAGTGCTTACGGCGGAGCTATTACTTCCCCAAGGATTGAATCCGTCTGTAGATAGGCCGAGTCTAACATTTCTAACCTCTGCAGCAAAGTTTCCGAATTCTCTGTCGAAATGTTTGAAACCCTCCCCATCCGCGGCGTGTCGCAGGACATCGTCATCTATTCGCTTTTCTGCGTACCATCGCATCGCCTCTGCTGTGTGTAGAGACATGTACAGGCGCTGCAATCTGGGAATCAAGGGAAAATATCGAACAACTTTCACAGGAATTCTCTTTTTCGAACTCTTCCTATTCACCTGGAATCTGCACTGGCCACATACGGGACAATAGTCCAAATCTTTATACTCTTTGTAAAATAGCACACAATCATTCGGACATGCGTCAATTATCCTGTACTTTAGGCCGAGGCTGCTCAAGATATTTCTAACCTTATAATGAGATTTAGGAAGATTGTGATCATCAGGAAGCAACTTACATATTTGCTCCTGAATTTCGTCAAAAGCACTGACTGACATTTTGTGCTTCACTTTTATCTTCATTTGCTCCATCACATATTGCAACACATTCTCTCGACATCCAGGGAACACCGGGGTCTGCGCTTCAAGTAGCATCCGGTTGTACTTATCCATCTCACTGGTGTCAGTGGCCAAGCTAGCAGCGGGGAATGTGTCATCATGCTCATGAGTGGTACTGTAACCTCCGTCTTGGTGTTGGTGTCCACTATGACTAAATCCCGGAAACGCATCATGGACCAAATCTACAGTTGGATTGCAAGCTGGGGGTCCGGCACCACTGCCGCTGGATGAGGCACCATGGTAACTGTACCCTGAGCTGAAGTCTGCTGCGCTGAACTCTACTGCTTCACCATGCTCGCTCCATGTAGTGTAACTCCACATCATACCATTTTCGTACAGGTGTTGCACCATAACATTAACCTCCGCATACTGACAATTAAGACATTTCTGGCACGGACACCTGAAACGCTTCTTTCCATGACCATGTTCTATCGCAAAATTCACAAATTCGCTAATTCCATCCATATACCGGACATCACATCTATTCTTTAACTTCATCCAACTCTTGTCCATACTGCTACAAAATATTATAATTAAATAATTATTACATATATATATTAGTCCATTAATTTACCATTAATTATACGTACTCGATCTACATCGATCCATCAAATTACGTACGTAATTTAATCTGTATATATAGCTAATTAACATTCATGCATGTATGTACGCACGTACGGTTTCCCTAAATATATATATATTTAATCATGCAAATTTTAACTGCCTACGTACGTACCTGCTGGCCTTCTCGATATCTGCAGTTAATTAAGCTAGCTAGTGATCGAACACCGGAGATCCGATCCTTTAATTAATTTCTAGCCCCGGCCTAGCCTAATCCGGCCTTCTCCTTCTCCTTCGATCTCAAAAATTCCCCACGGGAGAAAATATAATGGAATGATCGAAGCTAAGAGAGTTTGGCATGGCCTATATATATAATGCTTCACTTAGACGACGGAGGTGTCGGTACGTCGTTTAAGTGGAACTTACACCACGACGTGTCGGTCCGTTGTCCAGGTGATCACTTCTCCGTGGTCCAAGTCACACTTAGACGACGGATATGTAATTCTCCGTCGTCTAAGTGTTACTTGGACCACGGAGATTTCTCCGAGGTCCAAGTAACACTTAGACGACGGAGATGTAATTCTCCGTCGTCCAGGTGATAACCTGGACCACGGAGAAGTCTCCGAGGTCCAGGTGCTTACCTAGACGACGGAGAAACTTCACATCCGTCGTCTAAGTGTTACTTAGACCTCGGAGATTTCTCCGTGGTCCAAGTAACACTTAGACGACGGAGAATTACATCTCCGTCGTCTAAGTGTTACTTGGACCACGGAGAAATCTCCGAGGTCTAAGTAAGACTTAGACGACGGAACTAATACTGTTCCGTCGTCTAAGTCCTCTTTTCTTGTAGTGAATACATTATTATCAGGTTATGCTCATCATAGATTTGGGAAGGAGACTGCTGAGTTGTTTGATGAAATGAGATGAACAGATGTCAAACTAGATAATACCACATTCCTAATTGTACTAACTGCTTGTAGTAATGTTGGTTTGTTGGACGAGGGACTTGAGTATTTTAATCTTATGATGAATGGCGATTTGCTTGAACCACCCAAGATGGAGCACTACGCTACCATCGTTAATCTATCCATTGATTCACTCATTCATGGATAGTTGTCTGGATAGTTATCTTTAGCTTAAGAACTACATTTCAGTACCAACTATACACCCAACTTTGAGTTATTTTTGTGTTGTAAAATGCGTCACAAAGTGCAAAAATAAACATTTTATTTCATAGGCTTAATCAATTGATTCACTCATGAATGGATAACTGTCTAGAGAGTTGTTCAGCGAGCTGTCTGGATAGTTGTCTTTGGCTTAAGAACTGCGTTTCAGTACCAACTATACACCCAATTTTGAGTTGCTTTTGTGTTGTAAAATGCATCATAAAGTGCAAAAACAAACATTTTATTTCATAAGCTTAATCCAGATGTTTGGAGAGCTGTCTGGATAACTGTCGAATTCTTCATCCATTTTTCGGCGACCCGAGACTTATTCTGCTCAAAATCAAACAACAAACAACTTTCTCTAAATCCTTCAATTCTAGCTACAAAACATCGAATTTACTTTTGAACATCAAAATCCCAAAATCTTCAATTCTTTGATTCAGCAAACACTGATTGAATTAGGAAGCAACCAAGCTATGGTTAGCTTCATGGAGGTAAGGGCTAAGCCGAGTGAGTCTTATCGTCGGGTTCGGCTTGAAATTGATCAACCCCCAATTTTTAGGATTTCTAGTTTTCTCAAACTTTCTCTTCACTTTTCTGCGTGATTTAGCCAAGGATAAGAATAAGAGTTGAGGGAAAGAGAAAGAAGACGTCGAGGTGGTCATTTTGGTATCTTACTCGAAGGTTTTGGTGGACGGACAACCTTGGTCCGTCGTCGGCGATTTCGCTACAGGAGAGAGACAGTCGAGGAAGAGAGAGAAGATCAGGAGAGATAGATAGAGACTAAAATAGAAGAAGATGAACTGACTAACCAACAATCCCTTTATTGGCAAAATTGGAATGTCAAAATTATGTTTTATAACTTTTTGGGTTTTTTTTGGAGAAAATGATGTCAACTATTTTTTTTTTTTGAAAAATAAAGGACATAAGTTGGGCATTTTTTTTACCGTGGTGTAATAGGTTGGATTTTTTTGTAAATCAAATGTGTTTTTAAATAATTTCTCCTTTTTTTTATCTCTTTCTTACTAGATAACAAAAATCAAAAACTGACAATTTCTTTGCAGAAAAAAAAACTTCCACGAATATTTTTTTTTTCTTTTTACCTTTTTCACAGAATTTATTTTACTCTTTCAATGAAATTAAAATTACTTTACACACGCATAGCATGTGTGCATTTTCTAGTATACTATATAACAATAGGAAGTTTTCTAAGGACCAGTGCTTTGACGAAAAAGACATGCTTATGAGATGTAATTATAATTAAGCCATTGTTGTATTATTCAAGTTTTATGTTGTTTTACTTTTTATTTTATTTTTAACAGTTTTAATTTTACTTTTTAACATTTACTCATATTTTTAACAGTTTGATTCTTTATTTTAACAATTTTTCACTGTTTCTTTAACCTTTTTTTTTTAAGCTTTACCTTTACTTAAATTTTGTTGTAGAAAACTTTCTACTAAAATCTAAGCTCGCTCACGTCATTCTTTCATTGCTCATTAATAATACTATGCCTATGACGCAGGTTCCTTGTTTAATAATTAGTAAGTTAGGCATGCAACATAACAAAATAGTGCGAAAGTTCTCAGGTGCACCATGTGCACTGTGAACGACCTCAAAATCCCTCACAAACCAGGTGGGCCTTGCTTTTCCCTTGTGAATTCCACCTAATTTGTGAAGGATTTTAAGGCTGTTCACAGTGCACATGGTGCACCCCACCGTACAAAAAATAGTGATACCGAACATCATCGTTGCTAAAGAAGATAGTCCAAAAGACATTATTTATTTCTCTCATTGAGGATAATCACTTATCACCATTCAATTTGTGTTTGACATGCAAGACTTCTAGTTATACTGCGGTCTACATGCTGACTCTTTTATTCGATGATCCTTCTGTTAAGGACGTTTATTTAAATGAAGAAGCATGTATATATATGTAGGTATAAAATTTGTTGGCAATCCTCCTAAGGAACAAAATACAATCTTTGTAGTTCTATGTGTCCAAAATATAAAGATCAAGTAAGAAGAATAAGTGAAGAACCTGCTGATCTCATTGGTATTCAGGTAAATCATGTATGTGTATTCCATAATTTTTCATTGAGGATGACTGCCTAGCCTCCTATCCTAAGTCTGTCCATCTTAGCCGAAATATACTGATGTATCTTATTTTTGAAGTTGATAACTAGGTTTTCTGGGATCGAAATCATATGGTTGAGTCAAATTGTTTTCCCTTGGTGCCTAAGAAGTTTTTCTACAGTTAAGGCTCTCTTGCAACCCCTGACTTTCCCTTTTTTGGGATTTATTAAAGGCATCAATTGGTTTTGTGATACACAAACTAATATACCAGCTGGACACGTTTTTGTTTCTTCAAAAAGAGTTTTGACAGCTCATATGTGAGCCTATATTTAGAGTTAGTCGGGAAAATCTTTTCGATTTGATTTGAAATTAGATCAATTTTTGGGAACCTCTTATTTGTCTTTCTTGCTTAGCCTTGATATTCATACGTCACTTTCTTGCATTTGGCCAAGTACAAACGTCCAAGAAGATTTTTTATCTAGTGCTTATGTGGCTGCTCTCACAGTAGACCTCATTGACTATATAAGAACAACATATCACTCTTAGCACTTGGTTGTGAAAATTAGATTTGTGCATCTTTTCAAACCTAGAGTTCGTTGTTGTGCTCTTTTGTTATCTTTAAACATTCTCTTCTATTGTATGTAAGCCTTAGAGTCTAGTACAAATTTTTTTATCATTCATACTCATATGTATCTTGTGTTAGCATAAGCAGTTATGCTCGCTGCTTTGTATACACTTTGTTCAAAGAGAAAACAGGGGAGGCATGCCAAGTCCCACATCAAAGAAAGAGGAGAAAGCGTGTTTCCAGATAAGTATATAATACATTAATCGTCATTAAAGAAAGGTAATCCATATTACTACCTTAAATACATCTTCATTGATACCTCTTTATCATTACTTACTTAAGCATCGAAGTGTGATAGGTGGGCTACACTTCTGACCATCTTTCATCTTAGGAGCTCAGCACAAACACAACGGGTCAACTCCTCATTTCGCTCTCATCTCTCTTAATCTAGGTGTTTCATCAGTATCTGCTCGGATTCTGGTACAAACATCTTGCACACCATTGAGATTGGTATGGTAGTGCAGCAACCCGATGAGCATTTCGTGAAGAATCAGTTTACAAATAACTAAGTTCTAAGGTGAAGCTTCTGATAATCTTTTATGTGTAAACACTTAGAGGCAAGAAAGAGTGCAAGTCTTGTAAGAGGTGTCGATTACATAGTGAAAATGTTTGCCCCTCAAGAGTAATGGGCACTTAGTCTTTCTCCCTGATTGCAGGATTTTTACGAGTAAAAAACATCTTAGTGTTATGTGTTGATTTATCGTTTTGATTTACTTTCAATAATCATACATCTATTATTCGGGATAGTTCACTCTATAACTATCCCTAAAATAAAGTTAAGCAAAAAAATTAATAATAGTCTACTCACTTCCCCTCTAAGACCTTCAATATATATATATATATATATATATATATATATATATATATATCTAGTACAGAAATGGCTGCACAATTGTTATGGCAGGAAGTGGACCGAGATCGAGTCTATATATATCTGAAGAGACTGATAAGTCATACTTGATGCATACATAATTTTAAGATATTATCACGCGGCAATCAACTTAATTCCTTTTTGACCAGTCACTCCCATTCTTTTCTTTTCTTTGTGTCCTTATCAAGACCAATATCATGCTGAGATTGCTGACCCAACGAATAGAGAACTCTTGCCTTAACTATCACGTACACCGTTATAAGGTATAAGGTATGACACCCTAGTACCATTAAAATCTTACATATTGAGTACACGAATATGATTGCTCCATATTGGTGTTAGATCACATCGAATGCTACAAGTAGCTAGATATCTTTGCTTTCATGCGATTCGATAGAGATCAACAAATACACCGAGCGATAGAAGTTGGGAAAATAGATGTGACAGATTCCAATCCCACAAAAGTTTCAATCTTGACACGATCCTCCCTAGATGATTAACATCTTGTTTGGCTTCGATTTTTCTCTAGTCAGATTGTTGCGATTGGAGATATCGCAAACTGTCTCTTTTAGATCCGCGGTTGTAGATGTGTTGTGTGCGAGGCGTGCCACTGCCAAGGGAAAAATGCCGTTGTGTTGTGCACCGCATAATCTCTGCTTCTTGTCAAGCAATTGGAGCAAGGAGAGCACCAATCTCGCTCGTTGAGTCCTACTTGTCTTGATGGTACGCAAGATGTAAGTTTCGTGTCTCTCTGCCGAGGTACAAAGAATCGATATTTTATACACTCGAGCAAGCATAATGCAAAGCAATCCTAAGGACAAAGTGTTGAGAACACTGGATAGAGTGACTTTGTAGACCTTTAGAATCTCCACGCTCTGTCAGGTGGCCTGGACTCTTCCGATTACTGTCATCGTAGCTCGAGTGAATCTTCGAATCCCCACGCTCTGTTGGGTGGCCTAGAACCTGAATTCGCTGTTGTCGGTTGGTTAGCTTGAGTGAACCTTCGAATCCCCACACTCTGTCGGGTGGCCTAAATCCTGAGATCGTTGTTCGCTGATTATCTACTCGCAGTGGAGTAAGATTTGCTGGTGCTCAAATTGTGTGTATGTGTAGAGATCCTAAATTCTTCTTTGCTTCTTCTATTTATAGAGGCTGGCGCTCCAATTTCTCTGGCTTAAGATGTTTCTAAGAAAGATGTGGAAACCTTCATCGCTTATATGGACCAGCGTCTCCATCAAGATTAAGACCTTCCTTATGCATGGCTTGATCTAATGGAAGGAGATGAAGTTATACTGGGTCTGACTACCAATACCACGATGGCCTCTTCTATGCTTGATTTAGCTGTGCGTTGTCATCTATTGGTCGTGCGAGGTGAAGCCATTGCTCATCTTCAGTGGGATCAGAAGAAGCTTGAAGTAAAATTTGGGAAATGGCCCAGCACCAGAGCCGAGGAACTTCAGTGGTACCAGGAGCGGAAGTTTCTTGATGAAGAACTCTGGCAACAAGTTGGTATTTCGCACGCTTTAGATTCATGTTTCCATCTTCTCCAAGGTGGGAATCGTGCTGCCACCATCGCTACTTTGTGCTTTTGGGAAACCAGTAGCAATATTTTCGTCCTCCCATTTGATCATTTAGGAATAACACTACTTGACGTTGTCACTATTACCGGTTTACCCACTGCGAATGAACCTTTCATTCCCAGTGCTTTAGACAATAAGGTCTTCCCTTTTTCGATGGACCTTGCACGTTCATTTGTCAGCACCGCCCCTTCAACTGGCGTAAACATTACAATGCGGAGGAATTTCAGGCCACTCCTGCCTCTGATGATAAGTGAGTGAAAAATGCCTATGGTGGCATTGCTTTCTTAAAATTCTGGCTCTATCGTTACGTATTCTGTATCGCTGCGGACATGATTACCAATACTTTCACAAAGGCAGCCGAGGCGTTGTATAATGGCCACTGTCTTGGCCTTGCTCAACCCACTTTGGGCGCATTATACCGTGGGCTTAGGTGAATTTCGCTGAATCCATTCAAGTTGAAGTTCGCAGGTCCTGTTTAGATTTTATCTTTGTGACTGCATGTCTATTTTCCTGAATTTCGCGGTCCCTACCACAAAGAATTTATCTCTGAGGAGCTGCTAGGGAGGTCCCTGGCTCTTGCCGGGAAAATGAAACCTTTGAGCTACTCGTAGTGTTTCAATTATCTCTAGAGTCAGAAGCTTTTCCCCAAGGATATGGCTGAGTTTGTGGTAACAAGAAGATTCCCTACCGAGTTGTTTACTGGATTCGCAGTGACTCCCCACTAGGCTCTTGCTGTGAAGAAGCTTTTTGCCCAATATGTCACTTGTGCGGATATTATTGTTCCTGACGCGGTCTTGTGGATTGAGCTGTACGCTCCTAATCATGTCGCTCGTCAGTTTGGGTGCAAACAAGGTCTTCCCTATCCTTTGATAGAATCCCTTAATGGCTATACTTCGTGGAGGACTTGTGTAGAGAAGCATTCCGCAACGATTCTTCAAGACCTTGCTACTCCAACTTCCCCTTTGCTGGACCTCTCAGAGTTCCATTGGCGCTCCCTTTGTATAACTTACTCTGCTGTTGAAGATTATCATGAGTGGAATAGGCGCCATTATGGTGATATCTAAGTGTAGTCCAAATCTGAAGTCTTTCGCACCATCTTTCCAGCCTCTTTTCTCAATTACTTCAAGAGAATTGTGGATAGGCATGCTGTTGGCCCCAAATAACAAGGGGTGAAGGGTCAGAAAAGGAAGCAGCGAAAGATCAGTACTTCTCCGGCTTCTGTTTCAAAGAGTAACAAGCTAATGGGTGTGAGTTTCGCTACTGCCTCTCCCGTTGTGAGAGATGCTGCAAAGACTGCTGCTGACAAGAAGAACAAGATGAATACTGTTGAAGCCTGAGATCATGAAGAAGGAGATTCCAATGATGAAATTTCTCTTGTATGTCTTTAATTTGTCCAAGGATTCTTAGTTTTTAACCTTCTGTTTTCTGACTCCAACCTATTCTTTTATGGTTCAGTCTCGCCGCCCTTATCGTCGTGTCATCAAGGAACGCGAGCGGCTATTGGAAGATGCTGAGTGGGAATTCACCCTCCATTGAGCTAGTTCCCGACAGTGATCCTTCGGAGGAAGACTTACTCTTTCAAGCTGGGCGGAACAAAGGGAAGTGTACACAGCCATTCGCCACTCCTGAATCCTCTTCCAATGTTGCGAATGCGTCTGGGGAGCCCTCTCTTCCTAAACCTCCGGGTATAGATCCTTCCAGTGCTGTAGATGAAGAAACTCTGCGCCGGGGACTTCTCGAGCAGATTTATGATCAACCTTTCTGTGATGACCCAGAACAGAATCAGCAGTGGAATCAGCTTAACCTACGAGCTTGCGCGTAGTCGCAGATTTCCGACAGTTATGTGAATCGCCGGATTTGTTAACGACTAAATCATTGGCCGAGAATTGGAGCTGGGTCTCTTCTCGAGAGTCGTTGTACGTATGATTTTGAGTTCGTGGGAGGTTCCGGATCGTTATTTGGACGACCGAGGAATAAGTTATGAATATTTGAAGTTTTGATATAATCGGTTTTATATGTCAGATTTCTTAACGACTAAATTACTGGTCGAGAATTTGGTTTTGGCTTCTTCATGGAAGTTGTTGAGAATTTAATTTCGAGCCCGTGGGAACTTCCGGAGCATTATTCCGAGTTACAAAGATTAAATTGTGAATATTTCCGATTGTTGATTATTTAGTCGGCTTAAATATGTGTTGGTTTGAAAAGTTGACTTTCTATCTGATTGGTCGATGTGTTTGACTTCGGGTGATAATTGAAGAACATGTCGAGTCGAGTTTGTTGCCGCGAGAATTATCGGAATCGGAATTACGACGAGAAAGTTACGGGTATTTGAAGTTTGCCGAAATGTGAATTATGTGGTTTCCATTTTGGGAAGGCCTATAAATAGAAGTTTCCTATTTGGGGAAGTCAACTTTCCATTTCTGTTTGGTTGACTGGGTTGACCATGGGTCATGGGTGACCCATTTTACCATATATTTTCCGTTCGGTTTTGGTGATTTTTGAACCCTTTTCCGGCCACGATTGGCCGAGGTTCCTTCTTGAGAAATGTTGGGCTCGTGCTCCTCTTCGGATTGGTAGGTGGATCGTTCCGTGAGGTGGCCGGAGGAGGAAGTTATGGTTCGGCAAAGTTAGTGAAATTCCGGCGAGTTTTGCTCGATTCGGGTGGCGGCGTGGAGGCCGAGATGGTGGCTCCTCTTTGAGGGCTTTTGTTAGCCTCGAGCCAAGGAAGCTTTTCCAAGTGGTCTTGAGGGTTGCCGTGGCCGGAGGAGAGAGATCTGTCGAATTGAAATTCCGGTAAGGGTTTGGAACTTTGGGTTGATTTTTGGAGGTTTTCCGGTCAAAATTGGCCTTAACTTACAACTGGAAAGTTGTTGGAATCGTCAAGATCTTCAAAACCATGTATGCCATGTATTTTTCTGGGCAGGTATAGATTTTCCGGAGACGGGGCAGCGGCGACGGCGGCGGCGGCGATTTTTCGCCCGTCGTAGTTTTCGACAAGTTGCATATCATTTCACTCGAAATCGCGCCCCGATCGCAGTGGGGAGGTTCATTTTTCGAATTGAGCATCCGAAATTACAGTGAGGTATTGAGGTGTGATTTCCGAATTTCCGACAGTTTGTCGTAATCGGATTACGTGTTTCCAAGAACGGTGGTTTCTCGTGATTTGTCTTGAATTGTCGAGTTATGATTTCGAGTAATGGACTTTGTGATTATTCAGGGGTTCGTGATCGTTCGTATGGATAAGGACTTTCCGCCGGATCACGGGTTAACGCGAACTGCGTTACGCTAGTCTGTGAGTGGACAATTTCTTTTCACGGATTGTTTGCGAGTCTTTATACACGTTTTATGAACTTGAGCATGCGTATGAGATTTCGGATTACATGAGCATGTGTTTTACGATTATATACATATATATACGGATATGCGTATACGAGTATACTTACACTTATATGTTGTTTCATGCATTTGCATCGAACTATTTATGATTTGATTTTCATAGAGTACAGTCTCAGTTACGTTGTTGTATCGATACACTTGCCTCTCGGCTGATCCCCGATGGTAGGCCTTCTAGGAGGGGCGTCGTCACCCCGACCTGACCGGCGATGGGAGTTTCCCCGGAACCGAGGCCTTTCTGGCTTAGAATCACGTGGACCAAGGACCCCGTGATTTGGACTGCACTAGCACGGGTGTGTCCATTAGTGACCCCATGGGATTTTTACTTGCATGCTCAGTACGCTGGAGGAGTATGAGTTTACCTGGTGTACTTTGTTATTTCTATTTACCTGGACTCGCATATGTTATTTTAAACATATATATTAACTGGTGAAAGACATTTATTTTCGTCCACTCACTCTAACGATTTTCATGTTTTTCCCCTGGGCTTTTCGGTTTCCGTGTCCAGTTTGCAGTTCGGACTCTGGTGTCGCACGTCGTGGTCGGAGGCATAGTGCTCAAGCTACCTTGTTTCTTCCAGTAGGTTTATTGTTCTACCTATTGTGGTATACGTATATGATTATACATTAGAGGTCGCTCTGAGTATTCTGTTGTGTATACTATATGATTTTACTCCGGATTTCAGTAAAGTTCAGATATATTTACTACTTTACATTATTGTTGATATATTGAGAAATCTGGATGGGATTGGTACCCAGGGTTTGATTTTTGTGGCATAGGATGAAGTGTATTTTCCGCGTGCAGGTAATGGTAATTCCACGTTAGTAACGAAACTCTGCCGAAATTTTTACGGTTTTTGTTGGTTCGTGTTTTCGAAGGGGTTCGATTCCGGTTTAGGCAACTAAATCGGGGTTGGGTCCTTTCAGCTTGGTATCAGAGCATTAGGTTATAGGTTTTGTAGACTTCTGTAGTCGTGTTTACTAAGGATATTTGAGAATGTACAGCATGTCTGGAATGGTGACCCGACCGGCCGGCGGATACTCATCAATACTCCGGGTGTTGTATACTTTCAAATATTTGAAGTTCCATGATTACGTTCCACTTGTTGTGAACGATATTTTATTCATTAGGATGCCTCCTTGACGTGCTTTCCGTGTCGGTACGGTTGTGGATCCTATTGAGGATCAATCGACGCGCGATTTGCCAGTGAACTGTGGATTTGGATGAGCATTCTGAGTTCAGAGAATTGTGTGGCATGGTTTGCCTGGTTGTGTGTGTATGAGCGTCTACATGTTGCTTCAGAGCTGAGAATTTTGGCAGTTGATGTTTGCCTGAGTCAGATCATTGTATTTGGTGAGCTGATATTGTGTGAGTTCCTGTTGCGACTCCATGGCCTACATTCAGGATGTTGTTTATATGGTAATGGTTTTATCAGGCCACCCAGCAATCGAATGAGGAGTGTTTACCTACCTGAGGCAGAGATGCATTGTCCCTATTTGCACGAGTTATGTGGCTTCAGAGGAAGCGGTGCACGAGGTTCGAGATGAGTTTGAACCTGAGTATCAGAGAGAGTCTGATTGATGTGCCTCGAGATAGCCGTGAGGAGCTTAGTGTGCTGCGCTCAGTGGCGAGGCTATTGAGAAGGAAAGGTGTACACAATTTCCGATGTGATGGTTTGAGGAAAGTGGACTTAGTAGAGATTTTGATGAGGTTGAGTTCTGACACTTCGGGATCAGTGACGTCTTCAGGCTGTGGTTTTTTCGATTATGTTGAGGGTCATCAGATCAGGCAGAGGATCCGTTTGGCGATGGCGGAGATCACAGTGTAGCGGACATGCTCCTGTGGCATGAGTTTGGGTGATCATTGGTGATCCTTTGACGCAGCATGTGTTGCGGTGACTTGTGTTCGTGGAGCACTTTCAGTTGCTGTTTCGGTGGCCAGGAGGGTCACATTACGAGGGAGCGCCCTCAGCCAGCTGTTGTAGCGGTTCGGTAGCTCAGAGTTTACGAGGAGATCCTTATGTTGTTCCTGAGGTCTGATCAATGTACCCTTTTGATGAGTTATTCAGCAAGTCGTGATTGATATGGGCGGCTAGTTGGGCATGTCGGAGTTCGTGCCATGACTTTGTTTGAGGACAGACTTTTCTCCGAGGTTACTGTTGCTTGATATCCATGGCTATTGTACCTGCATCTCCACTTTTGAGTTTTGGAGAGTGTTGTATCCATCCAGAAGTTGTGAGATCCTTGTTAGAGGATATGGGTTAGCCGCGGATCTGTTATAGCTGGACATTATGGTTTTGGTGTGATTGTGCGTATGGACTTATTGGCGACGCATTTGGCTGTGTTCGAGTACCTCGAGAAGGAGGTTGTGTTTCGACGACCAGACTTTCCCCGAGATACTGTTTCGTGGTGATGGTCGAGCGGATGATGGAGACGGATTATGTTGCTTGCTTAGTTTATGATATGGATACTATGGTTGTTGTGCCCGACATTGGCAACATTGAGGTGGTTCCCGAGTTTCCAGGTGTGTTCCGGAGGAGTTACCAGGTGTTCCTCCAGTTCGGGAGACTGACTACACCATTGAGCTTGTACCAGACGCTGGACTCATTTTACCGGCATCTTGTCGTTCGGAGCCAGCGAAACTGATGGAGTTATAGTTTCGACTCCAGGAGTTGCTGGAGGAGGTTTCAGGAGATTTCATGCGACCCCACGTATTTGTGTGGTGTGCTCTTGCATTGTTGTACGGATGATGGATGGTTCAATGAGGTGGTGCGTTGGTTACCGAAGCCTGATTCGCTTCAGAGGAGAGTGAGTATCCTCCGCTTCGGATTGACGATTGGTTTGATCAGCTCGCGAAAGCTTCAGTCTTTTCGAAGATTGATTTCGGGTTTGGATACCATTAGTTGGGGATCGATGAGTCAGTTGTGGTTTGAACAGCTTTCAGATCTCGGTGCGGGCATCAGGAGTTCTTGGTCATGCCATTGATTAACCAATGCCCCGTAGATCTTGTGGACTTGATGGACTAGGTGTTCAGACGGATTCTGGACGAGTTGCGGTCATGTTCGTTGGCAACATCCTGATGTATTCCAGGAGTGTGGGCTAGCACCTGGAGCAATTGTGAGCGGTTTTGCGGACTTTGCGAGATGATCAGCTATTTGCGAAGTTCAGCCAATGAGAATTTTGATCGATTAGCGTGAAGAATTTGGGCCACGTGATGTTAGCTGAGGGAGTCGGCGTGGATCCTGACCAGCTAGAAGTCGTGTCGATTTGGGGATTGCCCTACCATTGTACCAGAGATCGGGAGTCTCTTGGGTTCGGCAGGCTATTACCGACGGCCTGTACAGGATTTTCTTGGATTGCCACTCTACTTTCCGGATTGACGAAAAATGCGTCAAGTTAGAGTGGTTCGATGCACGCGAGGAGAGTTACTTACTCCTGCAGGATGGTTGACCGTTGTTTCGGTTTTGACCTTACCTAACGACTGCGACGAGTTCGTGGGTTATGGCGATGCATCGAGGTCTGGATTTGGTTGTGCTTTGATGCTGTGTAGCAGAGCGGTGGCTCATGGTTTCAGGTAGTGGAAACTTTATGGGGCTACGTATCCTATGTATGATTTGGGTGTAGTTGTCCTTATGTTCGCATCAGAAAGTTCGAGACACTACTTCTATGGCGTGCAGCGCAGTGTAGGAGGTACACTGATCACTTGAGTTTCATCCACTTACATTTCGGCCAGATTTGGGCTTGAGGCAGTGTAGATGGATAGGGTCGATTAAAGACTATGGCTGCACCTTTGAGCTTGTTTGAGAAGGCTAGAGGTTGTACTTTGATCATCCATCTGGGATGTTGTTGCTGATGCATTCTGTTGGAAGTCAGGAGCTTCAGTGTTTCATGTGTTTGTGGCTCGAGTTTCCGTGTTAGCCGAGTTGCACTATGGGAGCTGAGTTCGAGTGTGATGATGTTGAAGCTCATTGTTTTGCATGTGTTTGGCGCTAGTGATGCGGAAATGTATCAGATACTTCGAGTTTACTACTCATGACGTAACATGAAGAGTAATATAGCAGCTTGTGTGTGCAGATGCCACATTTGTCAGCAGGCGATGGCTAGGAGGCGGAGACTTGCCAAAGAATTACAGCCATTTGGGATTTCCGATTAGACGTGGCGTTTATCGCTGTGATTTTGTGTGCCAGTACACACTTCGGTTTGTAATACCTGTTGTTAGGCTATTGTGGACCATTTGATGAACTTAGTACGTTTCCTTGTACTTTCGGAGATGATTTCAGTGGCAGACTGGCTTAGTTGTGTTTGGCGGAGGTTGTCCATTCCCGCGGTGTACCTGTGTCCCAGTTTGTTGGTCGAGGTAATCAGCTACAACAAAGTGTTGGCGAGCTTTGCAGCGAGCATTGGGGACCAGATTACGAGTTAGTACCAGTTCTTATCCTCAGATTGGTTGGCGATCTTTGAAGACTATTCAGACCTTGGAGGGCATATTGTGGACCTCGGTATTGCAGTTCCGGAGGATTTGGGACCAGCAGTTTCAGCTGTTTGAGATTGCTTGCAGTACCAGTTTGTTGATCACTATGATTTTGACGTAGCTTGACGTCGATTTAAGGTATGATGTTGTACTCCATTGTGTTGGAGCGAGTTCGATGTAAGATGATATTTGATTCGGATTTTGTGGAATGTGCTACCACAGACTTTTGATTTAGCGGAAACAGGTTGATAATTGCCCGAGTTCGATGTTTGAGTTATGTTGATGTGTGTAGACTGAGTTGTGTTTTGCCATATGGTTTTGATCCGTATGTGGTCATAGGCGAGTTTGTGTTGTGCCGTATAGTTCGGCGTCGCCTATAGCGTTGGCTTTTATGTGTGTTGTGTTCCGTGTTGTGGAATTATGTTTCAGGTTTGTTACGTGTTGTGTACCCTATCTGTTCCTTATGCAGGAACACTTGGCTATTGTGTGGAGCCAGTTCAGATTTAAGATTTGAGGGTACATGGATTTCAGCATGGAGCTATCTCCTATTGTGGAGTCTGTTGTCAGAATTGTTCAGTTGACATTATCGCTGGAGAGTTGAGCAGTATGCAGAGGCAGTGCTCCTACTTTTAGCCGACAGACTCGGAAATTTTGAGGTCGAAATTTTTTTAAGGGAGGTCGATTTGTGACGACCCAGAACAGAATCAGCAGTGGAATCAGCTTAACCTACGAGGTTGCGCGTAGTCGCAGATTTCCGACAGTTATGTGAATCGCCGGATTTGTTAACGACTAAATCATTGGCCGAGAATTGGAGCTGGGTCTCTTCTCGAGAGTCGTTGTACGTGTGATTTCGAGTTTGTGGGCGGTTCCGGATCGTTATTTGGACGACCGAGGAATAAGTTATGAATATTTGAAGTTTTGATATAATCGGTTTTATATGTCAGATTTCTTAACGACTAAATTACCGGTCGAGAATTTAGTTTCGACTTCTTCACGGAAGTTGTTGAGAATTTAATTTCTAGCCCGTGGGAACTTCCGGAGCATTATTCCGAGTTACGAAGATTAAATTGTGAATATTTCCTATTGTTGATTATTTAGTCGATTTAAATATGTGTTGGTTTGAACAGTTGACTTTTTATCCGATTGGTCGATGTGTTTGACTTCGGGTGATAATTGAAGAACATGTCGAGTCGAGTTTGTTGCCGCGAGAATTATCGGAATCGAAATTACGACAAGAAAGTTACGGGTATTTGAAGTTTGCCGAAATGTGAATTATGTGGTTTCCATTTTGGGAAGGACTATAAATAGAAGTTTCCTATTTGGGGAAGTCAACTTTCCATTTTTGTTTGGTTGACTGGCTTGACCATGGGTCAGGGGTGACCCATTTTACCATATATTTTCCGTTCGGTTTTGGTGATTTTTGAACCCTTTTCCGGCCACGATTGGCCGAGGTTCCTTCTTGAGAAATGTTGGGCTCGTGCTCCTCTTCGGATTGGTAGGTAGATCGTCTCGTGAGGTGGCCGGAGGAGGAAGTTATGGTTCGGCAAAGTTAGTGAAATTCTGGCGAGTTTTGCTCGATTCGGGTGGCGGCGTGGAGGCCGAGATGGTGGCTCCTCTTTGAGGGCTTTTGTTAGCCTCGAGCCAAGGAAGCTTTTCCAAGTGTTCTTGAGGGTTGCGGTGGCCGGAGGAGAGATATCTGTCGAATTGAAATTCCGGTAAGGGTTTGGAACTTTGGGTTGATTTTTGGAGGTTTTCCGGTCAAAATTGGCCTTAACTTATAACTGGAAAGTTTTTGGAATCGTCGAGATCTTCAAAACCATGTATGCCATATATTTTTCTGGGCAGGTATGGATTTTCCGGCGACGGGGCAACGGCGGCGGCGGCGATTTTTCGCCCGGCGTAGTTTTCGATAAGTTGCATGTCATTTCACTCGAAATCGCGCCTCGATCGCAGTGGGGAGGTTCATTTTTCGAATTGAGCATCCGAACTTATAGCGAGGTATTGAGGTGTGATTTCCGGATTTCCGACAGTTTGTCGTAATCGGATTACGTGTTTCCGAGAACAGTGGTTTCTCGTGGTTTGTCTTGAATTGTCGAGTTATGATTTCGAGTAATGGACTTTGTGATTATTCAGGGGTTCGTGATCGTTCGTATGGCGAAGGACTTTCCTCCGGATCACGGGTTAACGCGAACTGCGTTACGCTAGTCTGTGAGTGGACAATTTCTTTTCACGGATTGTTTGCGAGTCTTTATACACGTTTTATGAACTTGAGCATGCGTATGATATTTTGGATTACATGAGCATGTGTTTTACGATTATATACATATATATACGGATATGCGTATACGAGTATACTTACACTTATATGTTGTTTCATGCATTTGCATCGAACTGTTTATGATTTGATTTTCACAGAGTACAGTCTCAGTTACGTTGTTGTATCGATACACTTGCCTCTCGGCTGATCCCCGATGGTAGGCCTTCCAGGAGGGGTGTCGTCACCCCGACCTGACCGGCGAGGGGCGTTTCCCCGGAACCGAGGCCTTTCTGGCTTAGAATCACGTGGACCAAGGACCCGGTGATTCGGACTGTACTAGCACGGGTGTGTCCATTAGTGACCCCGTGGGATTTTTACTTGCATGCTCAGTACGCTGGAGGAGTATGAGTTTACCTGGTGTACTTTGTTATTTCTATTTACCTGGACTCGCATATGTTATTTTAAACATATATATCAACTGGTGAAAGACATTTATTTTCGTCCATTCACTCTAACGATTTTCATGTCTTTCCCCTGGGCTTTTCGGTTTTCGTGCCCAGTTTGCAGTTCGGACTCTGGTGTCGCACGTCGTGGTCGGAGGCATAGTGCTCGAGCTACCTTGTTTCTTCCAGTAGGTTTATTGTTCTACCTACTGTGGTATATGTATATGATTATACATTAGAGGTCGCTCTGAGTATTCTGTTGTGTATACTATATGATTTTACTCCGGATTTCAGTAAAGTTCAGATATATTTACTACTTTACATTATTGTTGATATATTGAGAAATCCGGATGGGATTGGTGCCCACGGTTTGATTTTTGTGGCATAGGATGAAGTGTATTTTCCGCGTGCAGGTAATGGTAATTCCTCGTTAGTAACGAAACTCTGCCGAAATTTTTACGGTTTTTGTTGGTTCTTATTTTCGAAGGGGTTCGATTCCGGTTTAGGCAACTAAATCGGGGTTGGGTCCTTTCACTTTCGATCAGTTGGTCTCCGCTGCTGTGACTGTTACTGCGGAAGTGATAGCTACCACCGTGGTTAGTGAGAAGCCTCTGGAAGGGACTGCTGAGGCCATGGGAGATACCTCGGTTCCTGATGTTGCTACAGTACAGACTACTAATGTTGTTAAGGTATCTGCTCTGACCTTATCTTTTTCTAGAATATTGTGCCTTTCTAACCACTATTTTTGGTTATATGGTCCCTGGATACTGCTCCAGAAACACAGGCACGCGCTCCTGCTGCTGCGAACGTGGCTTCTACTACTTCAGATGGAGGTGATGAAGAACAGCCCCGCATTTTTGGATACTCCCTCCATCATTCTGTCCCCTGAGACTGGCTATGTATAGTCAACCGTATTGCAGTTCTTTTGAACTTCTAACTCTAGTTTACTTTCTCTTAAGCAGATTTTAACCTTTTCTTATTCTTCACAGTTCACTACTGAAGTGTCCTCCCCTCCTTACATCAACGTTGCCCTGTATGATGATCAATCTCCCCCTCATCTATCCCAGGTATATTCTGACTTTACTCGTATATGATTTTCTCGTGTAAGTCTTTTGATCACCTCATAACTCTTTGGGTATAGGTTTTTCTGCAGAAAGATTCAGGTACTCAGGAGTTCTCTCTCACCAAGGGTCAACGGAGGCTTGGGGAATTTTCAAACGTCATTCGTAGCTGTAGCGAAGCTACTGTCCCCCAGTCTGCGATTCCAACCCTTCCAGCTCCTACCAGGGGTAACGAGGGAATGGCGAAGACCCTGTAAGAAGCAGTACAGATCTATAAGGACTTAGCTTTCTCTGAAATAGATCCTCCTGAAGTCTAACTTGCCATCGCCTATCTTCGTGATCTATGGACTTTGAATTTGAGAACAAGACTGCCTGTCAAGAACTGGCCATTCACATTCAAACAACTCGATGTGTTGTGGAAGGAGTTGACCATACTGTCATGGATCAAATGGAAGATCTACTGCGAGAGCTCCCCAACCTTTTTAATAACGTAGTCTCTGCCCCACCCATTAGCGAAACAAAGTTATTTCTCATCGCGTAAATCATAATCACAGGTGAAAGCGTGACTTGAAGTAAATTACGACAATAGGAAAGAGCTATGAAGATGAGTGGGTAGATATTCTAGCCATGCGTGCGGAGATCGCAAAGCTCCAAGCTAGGCTACGTTAAAAGGAGGAGGAATATTTTGGAAAGGAATAAGCTGCTATCGCTCTTCTCAATGCTGGGAAAATTCTTTATAAAAGTGTTTAGCAGACTCGCGCTGCAGCTGCGAATGCCGAAAGAGCTTGGGCCACTGCACAGGCCCAGTATCTCCAAGTAAAAACCAGTCTGCGAGCTCTCGGTAGCTCTGTTGTGAAGTATTAGACTTGTTATCATCCTGTGTACTAAGCCCCAATTTTGGGATTTATAATTTATTTTGTATAAACTCTTTCTTAGTTTAATTTATTTTTTATGGCCCATGCCTTTAATCACCTGCTGTGTAACTCTGCCATCAAATAACTTCGCTCCTCCAAAAATCACGCCGAGTCTTGAAATAACTGTACTCTTTTAATGGATCATAACTAAGTATCTCGAAACTATAAGTTTTCATCTTTTAAGAGATATGCAAGTCGGTGATTGAATGTTGAACCCCCTTAACTGCTGTGTTGAATCAATATAACGCTCCGGGTCTCTTTATTCAAAGACTCTTAGAGTTTTTCGACCTATAAATACCTTGTCACTTCTCCTTCACTCCACAAGATATCTTTATAGCAAAATGATGGTGGTTCAAGTTCATAGTCTGTTCCCTTCTTGCTTTAAGGCAAAGCCTCCAGATCTTGTATTCTGCTAGACGTTTTTAGGTCAAAGTACCAAAGATCAAACCTGGCTTAGGTCGCAGTACCAAAGCTCAAGTCCTTCGGTTCTAGGCTAATTCTCAAACCTTTGAGAATTAGCAGACAATGGTTGATATGGGCACTCACTAACCCCATCTTTGAATCTGATCATCCTAGTCTGTTGCATGCTCTCAATCACTCTCGTTGCAGCTCTCCTTGCTTTCTGAGTAGAGCATCTAAGATCGTGATCAAAGGGATGGTTTTGTTGAGCTGCAAATGTTGGGCGAGTGCAAGTATCCCAAAGTCTTCCAGAGCCGAAGGTAGATCTATCCCCTAGTCAGTGATCGTCCACCGGTGCAAGCCGAGGGCCCTGTTGTGGCTGGTTGGGATAGATCTAAACCACTTCCTACGATTGGTTTTTTAGTAGGAGATTATTCATTCGATTTGTATGGTATCATAGCTGGAGGCCGCAAAGCCTCATATTGTATTCTTTATCTTGATCGAATGAAATGTTGTATTTTCTACCGCTTTTTGTTTGTCTTTGTAAACAGGGAAAATACTATCTCCAGCGAAAATACCACTAAAATTGGATCCATGTTAATAAAAAAATTTGAATTCTGGAATATCAATATTTTGGCCACATGAATTGGCTTTAGACATACTGGTTGCCCCTCTAGTTTTACATGAAGAGTGAGCCTCTGTTATAGGCTGTGAATGAGTGCACAACTAAGTTGCTGTTGTCTCGCACTCCCAAACTGGTTGCCAGTACTTCTTCAGAAAGCGATATTAATTGGATGACAATGAATTTCTCCATCAACGTCGCAGAGTTGGACAGCTCCTTTGCCTAAAATCCTATCAATAATGAAGGGTCCTTCCTATTTCGTAGACCATTTTCCGCGTCCTTTTTGCTTTTCGCCTAAAGACAATATTGTTTTCCAAACCAACTCTTCTTCTGTAAAGCTAAGTCCACGGGTGCATCGATCATAGTAGCAAGGCACTTTCTGTTTTTCTGCTAGCAGGTTGGTAAAGGGGTTGATGAATTTTTCGTCTAGATCTTCTAATTCCTGCCACGTCGCCTGTACATAATCTTCTCCAAGCAATTGGTGTTGATCCATAATCTGCAGTGACTGAACATTAATCTCTAATGGTAAAACTGCATCATGTCCAAACATTAACGCATATGGAGTAGTCCCAAATGGACTACGCTTAGAATTTCTGTATGCCCACAGTGTGCTGAATAATCCTCATGCCAGAGTCTTGGATTGTCTACGAGCATGCGCTTAAGGATGTGGAGGATCAGTTTGTTGCTTGCTTTAGCCTTGTCATTAGACTATGCATAATATGGTGAAGAATGCAAAATTTTGATCCCTAAGTTTTCCATCAACTCTCCTACCTCTCCAGACATAAACGTCGTTCCTCGATCATAAACAAAGCATTCTGGAATTCCGAACCGGCAAATGATATCCTCATATAAGAACTGCCTAATCGCAGCGACAGATGCCACTTTTAAAGGCCTTGCTTCTACCCACTTGGTGAAGAAATATGTAGTGACGATGATAAACTTGTGTTGCATGGAAGAATGAGGATGAATTAAACCGATTAGATCCAATGTTCATCCTCACGCTGGCCACGCTTTGATAATTGGCTACATAGAAATGTTTGGAATGTGGTTGACTGATCCATGAGCTTGACAATCCTCGCACCCCTTGGCAAACATTATGTAATCTTTTAACATTGAAGGCCAAAAGTATCCTTGTCTCCGCAAGAGCCATCTCATTTTTTGGGCCAGATTGGTGATCTCTTCAAACTCTAAGGTGGTAGTTCTTGCAACAATTGTTTGGCCTCGGTTCCAAACACACAAACCAAGTCTACTCCCTCTTCTCCACGTCTGAACAATTCAGCTCCCCGAAGAACGTAATGTGGAGCAAAGTACCTGATTCTCTTGTCTACGGTAGAACTAGGATCTTGTAAATATATGATAATTGGTTGTCTCCAATCATCGTAAAGTGTTCCCAGAGCTGCGACGTACTATTCATCAGTGTCATCTTTTCTAGTCATGAAGGATGAAAGAGTGCAAACTTCTACCTTCATTACTCGTTCATGCATATTGTCAACAAGCTCTGCCCATGTATCAAGCTGAGCTAATTCGTTCACTGCAAAGTTTTCTCCTTTTGGGATGTGAGTCAGGGATACATCCGTGAATAATTCCAGTAACTCGCTAGCCCTTTTCACATATGGCTCTAACATTAGTCATATCTTGAATGTGGCTTGGAGCTATCTGATCACAAGCAGTGAGTCTCCTTAAACTTGTATATCCTTAGCACTAAGATCCGATAAAAGCTCCAGTCCAATGATTAAGGCTTCATATTCCACCACATTGTTAGAACAATGGTACTCAAGTCAGAAGGAATAGGCAAATGTTTCACCTTGTGGATTGACCAATGCAATCCCCGCTCCTGCGGAAGCACTCATGCTAGAACCCTCGAAGTAGAGTTTTCAAGGAGCCAATGAGATGTGTGACAACTCTAACTCCTTCTGCTATGGGATTTCCTCCATATGGTGATGTGCGAGGAAATCGGCCACTGCTTAGCTTTTTACTGCGTTCTGCAGGACATATTGTAGTGAAAACTCAGACAATGCGAGAATCCACTTCCTTATCCATCCTTGAAGTATAGGTCGGGCTAACATGTACCAAACTAAGTCTATTTGTGCTATGACTGGTGAAGGAAAGCATATAATGCCTCAACTTGCAGCCTGAGAAGTAAAGAGTAAGGCACAATTTTTCCATCGGTGTGTATCTACTTTCGTAGTCCGTGAGGGTCCTACTTAAGTAGAATATTGCTCTTTCTGCCATCACCTCATCGTCTTGTGCCAATAAGCTTCATATGGATGACTCTATTGCTGATATATAGAGCTTAAGTGACACTCCTTTTCACGGTGGTACCAAGATTAGTGGATTAACCAGGTACTGTTTGATCGTGTTAAATGCTTCTTGGTGAACTGGCTACCACACAAACTCTTTTTTCTCCTTGCAATTTAAGTAGAGGTGTGAAAGGTTTGGTCTTTCCCACAGTGTTTACAATGAACCTTCTCAAGAAGTTGATTTTCCCAAGTAACTGCCGAAACTCTCGTTTGTTCTTTAGAGGGGGAGCCTTTAGAACTGCTTCCTTCTTGTCGTCCGACACCTCTATTCCTCGCTGATGTACCAAAAAACTAAGGAAGTCTCACGCTTGCACCCCAAAAATGCACTTGGCAGGATTTATTCTAAGACGATGTTTCCTCATTCGCATGAACACCTATCTTAGATCCTCCACATGGCTTGACCTCTGCTTTGATTTAACCACAACATCATCAATGTGGACTTCCATTGTATCACCTGCTAGGTCGTGAAAGATATAGTACATTGCTCACTGATATCTCGCCCATGCATTCTTCAATCCAAATGGCATATTTACGTATTCAAATACTTCTAACACCCTTGGGTATCTAAATGCAGTTTTGTGCCTATCCTCCTCATCGACTGAGATTTGATGATATTCCTCTGTTCCATCCATGAACAATAGCATCTTGTGTCTTGCCACCGTATCAATTAGCAAATCAGGTACCGGCATAGGGTAAGCATCCTTTGGAGTAGCCTGGTTTAGGTCTCTATAGTCCATACATGCTTTAATCTTCCCATTCTTCTTTCGTACTGGGACTATGTTAGATATCCACTATGTGTATTTAGCCGCTTGGATGACTCCGGCAACATTTTCTCGATTTCTTCTTTGACCAATTTTGTTGTATTCGGATTCATCTTCCGCATCTACTGCTGGACTGGCTTTCTCCCTTCTGTGATTGGAAGTTGATGGACAACCAGTTATGGTGAAAGTCTTGGCATATCTTTGTACTCAAACAACAAGGAAACGAGTCTCTTTCTTTCATCAGGCTCTAAGAAGGTACTAATAGCTATCTCCATTGGCTCATCCACAGTTACGAGATTCATTTTCTCAATTTGATCGTGATAGATGTTGCTTGAATGGCTGACCTTGGAATACTAAACAATGTCATTGCTCGAGTAGTCAAGACATTCACTACTGCTCTAGTATCCACCATAATCTTGCTAAGATGGATGCCCCCCATGCTCACAGTGATATACAATGGTCTCATATGCGACACCATTGTGGCTGTTGGTTTAGAGAACACCATGTAGGATTTTCGAATAACAGGGTCCACAATTGGTCTCTGTTCCTCTGGTTCTTCAATTTCTACCAGAGTTAGTTCTTGAGCTGCCTTGCTTATGATGGCCACGTGCTTTACCTTGACTGGTTTAGCAAGTTTGGTTGGTAATATGTACACCATGTCTACGTGCATGTCCTCGGTGTAAACCTCCTCTAAGTCTTCATTGTCTTCTCCGTAGTCGACTAACTGCTTATCATCATCATTTTCTGCCTCAATCTCAACTAACAGTGACTCTTGCTGACGGTCTTCGACGGAAGGGTTCTGTTGCTCTCTTATATAGACCTCTGACTTAGGTCTTTTTGAGGAGTCTACCTTCGCCATGATTCCTGACTCGCCAGCTGTGACTTCCTTGATACTGGATTTGGAAGAAGTGCTAGCGAGTTTCTTTTGTTCTTCAACCACCAACGGCTTTGATTTCCATCGCAGTACTGGCTTTTTTCTTGGATCAGCGACTGATTTTACCTTAGACTCAATGCGTTGGAAAACTGATTTCCGTGTTAGCCTGTCTTCAACCATCTCTCGAGCTCTCTTCGGTGCTCATTGTGCTTTTACATCAGGTTCTACCTTGTTTATCAGGGAAAACACACTTGTTCTAGTTGCTCGCATCTTTAGTCTATTGGACCCTTTATCAAACATAATCATTGAGGTAGTTGCGAGCCGATTCATTTTTCTCTAAATTTGTTCTGGTGACTCCACTAAATGGTCTGGTTTGATCAAACCCTTATCTAAGGCCTCTAAAGTCCTCTTCGCAACTCTGAATTGACGTTGTAGTTTCCTTTTTCTGGTGGGGGTAATCTCCACCGTCTTTCCTCCTAATTTTACATACCACACGTCTTCCTTAATCATAAATCGGCTTGCTGGAGGGATGTAAGGTTTGCTCAGTTCAGTTTGCTGCCTGTCACCAGCTGCATCAGCTCTCTTCTTTGCCATTCGTATTCTTTTGAATAGATTAGACTCCCTAACCACTATGTGTAGTTCCTTCGGGCTCGTTGGTTGGTAGCTCTTAGGTAGAGACTTGATTGATGATCCTGCTTGCACCACTTCTACGAACTCTTCATAGGTCATCTTAAGGTCACACTCTGTCTTACATCGAGTACAAAGTACTACCGGAGTTGCCTTTTGGCTCTTCCTTGTTGCTACTGCTAGAGACTACTTCATTGGTGGTTTTTAGATCCAATTTTTGCTTTCGCTTTGCTCCTCCGCGCCAAGATACCTCTAGAGTATTGACCATGAATGCTCCTTCAGAGATTTATTCCTCCTCACAGCCTGGAATTACAATGTCCCCTTCGTTTATCCAGTGTTGGATTTGTTCTCACAAAGTCGCACATTGGTTTGTGTTGTGTGTTCGAGCATGATGGAGCTTACAATACAATCATTTCTATGAAGATGAAGTTGTGGGGTTTGGTACGTTTGTGATGCCTAATTTGATTAACTCATCCAAGATTTCCTCCATCCTATCGCTATGGAATGTACTAATGGCCTTTGGCTTTACGAGCTCTACTGCTCTTACCGAAGTATCTACGAAAGGTTGACGATCGAGTAGTGCAATCTGTGGTGATGCATCTATCATAAGCTTCCCTTCGTTGATCCACTTCTGGATTTGATCCTTCAGTTTGATGCAATCTTTGGTGGTATGGTTCCACATGTTGTGAAACTTGCAATATTTCTTTCCCTTTAATTGCTCCGTAGTAGGGTACGCACCAAAGTCGGATTTGGTCAGCTTTCTATCAATCAAGTCTTCTATGATTTCATGAGCTGCATTTGCATCATAGGTATATGACTTAAACTCTAGTTTTGTGAAAGCACTGGTCAAAACTTGCACTTGTTCCTTTGAGGGAATTATTTTCTTTGACTTAACCGTATTCTTAGCTGTTAATTCCAGACCAGCCACCGTCGCACCTTCTGAATCACATCCATTAGACTCGTCTTCTTCTTGCATTACTGCAATTATCTTAGGACGTTCTCGGTACAGAATCTTTGGAGTATATGTTTCCCTGCATGTGTTGCACCTATTGTCGGCTTCTTCGTACACGACATGCGTTTGAGCTACAACATCAATGAGAGCATTTAACGATGTGAACTTCACATCCACGTACTTTGTATGTTGACGTTCTTCAAGTCCTCTGACTGCGATGTCCACCAATTCCTCCATAGTGCATGAAGTTTTACTCTTGGTATACTCAGTTCTGAACCTATGTAAGTATGCCACTGGAGATTCGCTTGGAATTTTCCCTATTTGGCATAACTTACCAAGCTTCACAACCGGCTCAGATCCACCAAAGTGTTTGGTAAACAATCTTTCCATCATTGTTCAGCCGCTGACCGAGCCCTGTGGTAAGTTTGTATACCAGTGCAGCACTACTCCTGATAATGAGGACGCAAAGACCCTCAGTTTGAACTTGCCGAGCCTTCCCCATGGTCCACATTCTACACTGAATCAAGCAATGTGGGTGGATGTCGGCTCTGCTCCTTCACCATTGAAGCGAGTGAACGAGATGGGTCGGTAACCTTTTGGCCACTTCCATCCGAATGGTGGTGGCGGGAATGGCTCGTTGTAGGCTATTAAAGCTCCTCTTACACCTGGCAGCCTTTGATTGATGATGCGATTAATCATTTCCTTCAATTCTCGCTCCAGATTTCGCGGAAGAGAAGGTGGAGCTAGTATATCATCATCTTTGACCTCTTCAACATAATGGAAGAGAGGTTCTTGCTCTCCCAGTCTATCGTTAATCAGAGTGAAGCTAACTTTCATAGTGTTAGTGAGATTTGCGAGAGCTTCCGTGAGAGTATCGAATTTTTTGTTGTTATCGGCACACTCAATCTCCCGAGTCTCATGAAGGTTATCCAGTCTATTCTAAACTTTAGTCACCATCCTGTCACTGGCCTCCATGTTGTTTAGTATTTTCTCAATGTTAGTGTTTCTCCGTTGCTCTTGTTCGAGCGAATAATCTTTGTAGGCCTCAAAGTCCTTGGCCCGACTTCCTCAATGTTTATAGGTTCTGATGATGATGATGATTGTGATCTACCCTTAGTCATTTTTATTCCGAACTTCTGTATTATTTCTTCATTGCTTAAACCCCTCTAAGTAGCTGAATTGTGTTTCCGGAACATAGGCGTTGGATGTTTAAGGTAACTTATGAAAGTCTTTCGATACGGATCAATGATTGTAAGACACTAAACCTGAGTCCCACTGGGCGTGCCAAAATGTTTGGCTTCGAGGAGAGCACCAACCTCGCTCATTGATTTCTACTTGTTTTGATGGTACACAAGACGTAAGCTTCGCATCTCTCTGCCGAGCCACAAAGAATCGATACTTTAAACCCTTGAGCAAGTATAAAGCATAGAAATCCAAAGGACGAAGTGTTGAGAACACTGGATAGGGTAACTTCATAGATCATTAGAATCCCCACATTCTGTCGGGTGGCCTGGACTCCTCTAATTGTCGTCATCATAGCTCGAGTGAATCTTCGAATCCCTACGCTCTGTCGGGTGGCCTAGATCCTGAATTCGCTGTTGCCAGTTGGTTAGCTTGAGTGAACCTTTGAATCCCCACGCTCTGTTGAGTGGCCTAGATCCTGAGCTTGTTGTTTGCTGGTTGTCTACTCGCAGTGGAGTAAGATTTGTTGGTGCGCAAATTGTGTGTATGTGTAGAGGTCCTAAATTCTTCTTTGCTTCTTCTATTTATAAAGGCTGGTGCTCCAATTTTCCTGGTTTGACAAGGTAACATCATCGACTAGGAAAGAAAATGGATAATATCTTGTTTTTTTATTCCCTAAATCATTTAGGAATCGCATAAATATATTATTTTTCAATTCACAGCTCGAATCAGGCTACATCTGCTCGGCCTATTTTGTCTCCGAATCCCAAAAACATTAAAATGAATGTTATATTTATTTTTGAGCACAAACACATCTGCATGAGAGGATGAACTTCATTTTATTTTATGTCTCCCATCTAACTTGTTTAGTTTTTTAAATCTATTGTTTCACTGAACATGCATGAAGCTATAATTTTAGAAAGAAAAAAATGACAAATAATTGAGAAGTGTTCTAAAGTGTGTGTGTATATATATATATAAGTCTAGCCGTCTGTGCTGCTTTATCTAGATCATTTAGATAGAGGATTTGCCTAGTCAAATTAATTTACACCTCTCATTTTTACCAAAGTGAGACTTAATACCATTTTAATTAGAATGAAAAGTTGTTTCAATGTTGACCAAGGATCATATGACCTCCTTTTGACAATGATGAACCAGAACCATGCTAAGCTAGCTGTGAACCTTTCCACCTAAAACCTAAGTGACATCTCAACGTTTCTTTCTTTCTTTCTTTGTCAACTGCATTTCAATTTCAATAAGAACAGTCGACAACGTGGCTCGAGAATAGCACATAAATGTGACACCCACTATGGTGCATTCCACGCCTCCCATGAGTCCATGACTCTTGAACGAAGAGAAGTTTGTGACCTCCAAACCAATTTGGATCGTTTGTTTATAAAATAAAAAAATCCTTCTCTTTTAGAGTTTTAGGCAGGAGGTATTGCATATAATAACATATATAATACGAATATTTTGATAAAAAAGAGATGTCATATGTATGTGACCACAGACATGAATCGAGCCAATGTCTTCGGGTGAAGACTTTCAAAGACTGTGTCTCCATTTTCATGATTATTTTTCTCGATTCTCTTTTTCCGAACTTCCCCAAATGTTCTGCTTCATATTGAAAATCAAGTCATTCGAGTGTTAAATAATAAAGAATGTGTTGAAGATACTCGCGAGCATTGACTTGATAATGTGCTCGCATGACCATGTGCTCGCATACATTCTTCACGCGAGTGCCTCTTGGCGAGCACTCGCGTGTATCTCGTGAGTCGCACGTGGGGTGCCTCTTACGCTTGACGAAGTGTTCGTGGGTCTGTCTGAGATTGTGTATCCCAAGACCAGTTGACTTATATCGTCTGCTCTTGGTATCTGTTGTACCTATCTGAGTTATGCTTTCTTTCTGTCGGTTCCACTGGTTTGTAGTGGTCCTAGAACGGCTTTTATCCGTTAGGTTATCTCTTTCATTGTACATATATATACTGTTCTTGTAATTCTAAAATCACCATGAATAACATATTATCTTCAGCTACTAGTCTGGCTGTGTTTTTCTACAGAATGTCAATGAATCTAACCCTTTTTTCCACAAGGAATGAGGCCTAATTTGATCAGTAATGACCCTAATGTAGAGTTAGGCCGATTCTTTTCATCTTTTTAATTTGTGGTTGAAATTAGGATTATGGTTAGGTTAAGAAATGTACTATTTTCTTTTATCTAATTGATCGATCATGTCAACTTTTCATATTATAAGGTGATTATTACCCGACCACAACATTATCAATTTATGTTGTGATCAATTATCGATAATGTCATATAGGGTATATGTAATGTGTATATATATATGTACTGCATCTAGAAGAAAATAAAACCTTAAAACAAAAAACAAAAAAACATAGATGTGATTTTGAAAATTTACAAATTGTGACACCTTATCTACTAGAAATAAAATCCGTGCGTGAGGCGCGGACAAGACACCTAAACTTAAATGAAGAGAAGATTAACTTCATTCATCGTTTAGAATCTGTACATAACACAAAATAGTATAATAAATATTATACATATATATACATATATGTCAAGACTTTTAGTTTCTTGATGGTTTTGTTCAACTTTGAAGTGTCGGCAAAATTGACCTTCTCATTCCTTTAGTTTATACAAATATTTACATAAATGGGTAAAAGATGCAGTGTGGGGCTTGTTGGGATCATCAAGTTTTTTTCTTCTCATCCTTTTCTTCACAATTTTATTCAATTTATATCACAATTTATACAAATAATTATTTACATCATGAATCGTTAAGTTTCAAGGTGTAACTATAACACGTTCTTTTAAATAGTTGACATCATTGTATTTAATGTTAAAGTTTGGATACGTAGCTAAAAATATTGATTGTATAGAATTTGTAGTTGAAGTAATGAATAAATCTTCAAGAATGTCAATCCAAGACACATCTATATCATTTGTAATGTAGTTTGATTGTAATTTTCCTTTGCCTATTTGCAATAGCCAATTTGCAAAATTTTTAATTTCAATTTTTTTTCCATCAAATAAATTGGGTCTTGATAATCTCATATCTTCTGTTAAATTGAATACCTTAAAAGAATTCCCCATGTATGAATTTTTTAATGATGCTTGGATAATTTGTTCTATAATTCCTTTTTTTATGACTGGTAAATTTTGTCTAAAAATCTCCACCTAATATGATAGATTTACCTCCAAATGGTTTGTAAGTATTTTTATTGTTGGAGTCTGATAAAATGTCATGAAGAGTTTTGTCTAATGATTCAAAACAAAGCTTATTATTCATTGGAGCTTCATCCTATATAATTAAACCTGTTTTTTGAATTAATGTAGTGAGGTGAGTCTTTTTGGGTATTGAACATGTTGAAGTTTCTTTGATTATAAATGGTATTTTAAACCGTGAATTTGTTCTTTCATTCTAAAATAATAATGAAGTAATACCAAATAAAGCAACGGTTAAAACAATTTTTTCTTCAGATCTTAGTTTAGCAGTTATCATATGCCATAAAAAAAAATTTCCAGTTCCTTTACTACCACGCACAAAAAATGATTTTGAATTTTTTTGTTCGATAATTTCAATTACCTCATCGTATATAATCTTTTGACAACTATTTAATTTAGCAAGAAGATCAGAATGTTCATGTTTTAATGCATCACAATCATAATCAAGTTCTTCTCTCATTAGTTTATTATTAACTTGCAATACTTTTTCTGCATCTAGCATTGGTAATTTTAAGTTTTCTAACGAACTGGATGACATATTGAATAAATTTTCTAATTCGTATAGAAGACTATTTTTAATTATTGTTCTGGTATATTAAGATTCAGCATATTAAATTCTAATTGAAGTTTGTATAGAATATCATCTCACATATTTGGCCAATGCGCCTCAAAGAAAGCCTCAGGGTTTACTATATAGAATAATCATAACAAATAATTGTCGCATTTGGTAGGATATTGCAGTAAATGTAGATTGTGTTAATACTTCAATCCATTCTTTATCATCTTTTAATAATCTTAATGCTCGACATGCTTCTTGAAAAGTAGTATATGTAATGCCATTGACTGTTTTTATTGCGTTGAAGTGACAATATCCTTTTTGAATATTTAGTAATATTTTCATATAATATAATTCACCTGCAATGGGTGGTACATACTGCATTCTACCAATAACTTCATATTGTTGTCTTGGATACCACATTTTTTTTGTCTTGATCCCAAACAAACTTAGTAGGAAATTCAGCATAAGTTAATTTAGTTGCGTCTTTATAGATTGCATTTGCCTGAAATCATGTTATCAGCATCCTATATTTTGTGTCTGAATTTTGTAGCACTTTTTCTAAAAATATAGCTTCATTAAACACCATAGTTTGTTTGGAAGGCAAATGAATCTTTAATTACTGCACTGCTGAGTATTTAGAATGCGTGAAGAATTGAAATAATCTTCATACAGATTCATGAGATGTTAGATAATGACAATTGACATAATTTTGAATTTTATCATTCGTGTTATGAAAGAACAAAACTTGAGCTCTATCAGAACCTTTATTTATATATTTGAACAAATATTTTATCACATAGATTGTGAACATGATTCAACATTAATGTGAGCGTTATACCTTAATAATAAATTGGAGTTATAAGGAACAACAAAATATTGTTGCCAATATGAATTTTATTTTTTAATACAAATTTTGTATCATTGTCACATCGTTTATAGATTGAAGGTTTAATTGCTTCAAATCTTGTGTTAGAATTGTATGGTTTTGGAAAAATTTAGTACATTTTTCATCTTGCATACACAAATTTTTTGAATTGATTTGTCCGCAAGGGCCATGAATCATGAATTGACTAACGATTTCAAAAAGTTATGGATTAATTGTTTGATTAGGTTGTTCAACATAGATTATGGAATCTATATCGACTAGTGTGTAACATTTGTATGATTTTTGAAGCCAAAATAGCATATGAGCATGGGGCATTCCCTATTTTTTAAATTCAACAATACAAACATGTGCATCTACATCACCAGATGGCTCTCCAAATTTAATATAAGCAAGTATATCTTCTAATTTTAGATTAAATACTCTTGAAACTACATCTGGTCAATCTTTTGGTTTGTATCCAGGTGTCTTTTCAAAATATCTCAATATTTCTGGTTATTTGACATCGCAGGTAAAAGTTATAAATAAATCGGGGTTACCATATTGTCTGCAAATTGTCATTGCATCTTGATAATTATTCATCATACCTCTAGGACTCCCAGTATGAGACTTTGGAAGAAAGGTCCTTTGACCTAAATCAGAAGTATTAGTAATTCCTGATCTACGCATTTTAGGCGTATTAATTAATATATTTTCTCTACATTTTTACTTTGTTAATTGCTTAGTTTTATTAGTTTTGATTCATTTTGTTGTTTTTAGGTTTTTGTCAAAAGAGACGGAGTAAAGAGGTCTACAAACATTTGAGACGTGGAAAAATGAAGCAAATAGAGGAGTTTGCCGAAATTCCATGGATCTTGAAGAAGAACAAATGAAAATGATGCAAATAAAGAAGAAGACATTTCTCTTGCGCGATCCAGGAAAGCACAACCTTGCGGAATTAATAAAGGACCATTGGGCCAAATTTTTGGAAAATATTCCAAGATGATATGGATATTATTTGAGGCCTAAAATATGTGCAATTAAATGGTATTTTTGGACAAGAAGAATTGGAGAGCAAGAAATCCAAGATTTGATGAGATTGGGATTCTTAATACTTAAAAGGAAGGAAATCTGAAGTTACAAAACAACAGACTTCTATAGGCTGTAGAAATGATTAAGGAAGGTATTTTATAGCCCTCAGAAAGATATTTCCAATGCCGCAAGAATCACGCAATTCGGATATGTATAATTCAGGAAAATTGCGTTTTACTATAGGAGGTCAGATTTCTCCGAAATTAATGTGGACTTCTTCTTATGGTAGCAAAAAAACCTACTCTTCTCCTATATAAAGGGGAGCTCAGCCTCAAAGTAGATCATCACCCATCTTAGAAGCCAAAGCTCTGCAAAAATACCTCTCCTCCACAAAGAAGCCGTCCAGCCTCTCCAAAGCCGAAGTGTTTAGCCTTAACGAGCCTCGGATCACTCACAATACGCTAAGTCCCTTGTGAGTGAGAACCATCCTCCCTAGAAGTCATCAAGCACCTAGAGTTGCAGTGCGATTCACGGATTCAAAGTGTAACCATGACCTTCTATTTTCATTCTTTGGTTTTGTATAGGATTTGTTTCGGTTATTTGATGAAGAATCAGTTTGGTTTTCAACTATATGTTTTGATTTCTTTTGTAGCTTCCATGTGTTTATAATTCAAAGTCTTTTACATATGTTTGTTTTGAGTCTAATGCTTCGATGCCATGTTCTAGATGATACGCTAAGTCCCTCTCTTTTGCAGGTTTTGATGAACTTATTTAAGATGAATTGTTTAGGGTGTTTAGACGCTAGTTGTAGTATAATGGTAAGTATTCCTGCTGGTCATGTGGGCGGCCCGGGTTCGATCCCCGGCAACAACGTCAAGACACTGAGTCGCACTTCTATACAATAAACAAGCATGTGTAGTTAGATTTAGAGTTATGAATTTCGTTGTCTACTAAAGTCTTCTAGCATGAAATCGGCTAGGTTAATTAGACAGGATGATCAATTGTAAATATGTTAGTTATAGTCTTAGATTTTATTTTCCGTTTAGAAAACATGTTTAGGATTCTATGTTCTTGTTTGTTTTAGCTTGTCTATGAGTTGAAGCATGATAGAACTTAGGGTTTCTCTATGTGTTTTCTACCCTATTTTGTCTTTATATTTCGTAGATTAATAACCACACTTTCAAACCCCCCATACCTTTTATTTTATGTTTACAAACGTTGTCATGCATTAGTACCCTCAATCCCCGGTTAAGAACGATCCCTACTTATCAATGCTACATCTACAAAGAAGGGTTTTAAATTGCATATGTTGAGTATCTACTTTGTGTTAATATTTGATGCATGTTTTATGCGTTATCAATTCCACGTGAAACAACAACAAAGAGTTCATCGCGGTTTCCATGTCTTAATTTTCCTTAATGTTTCCTGATATAGTCTAAATGATCTTCCTCAATAGTTGCATAGCAATCAACTAAATATTGTTGAAACAATCTTCCACCTTTTAATAAAGTACCCGTATCATTTTGTCTATCATGAATATGGTAGCAGACATATTGTATCGTCATAAGTTTTGTTCTTCTTTTTTTTCGTGTTCTCTAGCACTCGGTTGCAATAACAAACAAAGTTTAAATCCATCATCACCATGTGAAAATTGTAAAGGATATTGTAAGGACATATACTTTGGATGTAATTTAGAAATACGTTGTAAATGTCCATCATTTGATTTAATAATGATATCTCTATCAGATTTAAATTGTCCAATATCACCAACAATTAAACCTTTAACTTCATCAGCACTTGGTAATTCATATTGTTTACTATCAGCTAGTTGTCGATCAAATACAGTCATATTAAATATAGGCAATAATGTTTTTTTAAAATTTATCTCTCACAGATTGAAATTCTTTAGTTATTTCATTAACTTCGTCAAACATTTGTACTAATCCACTGACAACGTCAGCTTTGATTTTCAAATTCACATGAAATGGGTCAATAGCATCAATACAATTTGAAATTTCATTAGCAGTATAATAAACATATAATTGAGCATATTTTGGACATTCACCCTCAAGAATACAGAACTCATTTGATGATACACTTGTCCACATATTTTAAAAATATACGAAGATGAACCATTATTTATATCGTACTCAATTTTTGCACTCATAGATGTAAAATCAAACATTGAATTATAGACTCGAATATTCTGATGAAAATGTATGCTTTTTTGACCATTATTTGGATCCAATAATTCTTGAAGAAATATTGGTGTTGGATAGGGGTAGTTTAACGTCTCCTTTATGACAACAACCAGTGTAAATAAGTGCATTATTAACTCTCTTTTTTTGCACCTCATCCAAGCAAAAATAAGCACCACAATAATTACATTCATACAAATTGTCACCAGAGTCGTTATAGTTTAATGACACTTGTGATTATAGTTGTTGAAATTTGAGTGATAGAAAAGATAATACACTAATTAAAAATATAATTTGTTAAAAATACTAATCTTGATGGCTTTTTTGATATGACGCCTGACCAAAAGAACTTGAATTAACCACTGCAATAGGAAACACTTGTTAGGTTTGTTTACAACTCTATGTAAATAGCTTATAATGGTGATCTTATGAACATGTGTAATTAGTATGCAATGTCATCTCATGACTACCTGATCTTTTATTAACATCCATGGTGACAACATTAATATTTTTGTCTTTGTTTCTTGGTAGGGTTTGATCCACTTGCACCTTCATCTCCAAAAGAAGTTGAATTGACCACTGTAATAGGAAATACTTGTTAGTTTTCTGCACTACACTATATGAATACCTTATAATTGGGAAATATGTCTAATTAGCATGCAAGGTGATCTTATGACTACCTGATCTTTCATTAACATTCATGGTGACAATATTAACTTTTTTTTTATTTGTTTCTTGGTAGGGTTTGATTCACTTGCACCTTCGTCTCCAAAAGGAGTTGAATTGACCACTGCAATAGAAAATGCTTGTTAGTTTTCAGCAATACACTATTCAAAAAAACCCTATTAGGGATTTAACTATAATCATGATTAAGCTAACATGTGTAATTAGTATGTTGTGTGATCCTATGAGTACCTGATCTTTCATTATCCATGATGACAACATTAACATTTTTGTCTTTGTTTCTTTTTGCTTCTTAGTAGGGTTTGATCCACTTGCACCTTCATCTCCAAAATAACAGAATTGTGTTGTGGTCTCATGGACTGTCAAGTCATGTTGATAATTGTACAACTGTTGAACCCCTACGACCTCATAGCTGAAGAGAATATGAAAATGGATCAATAAATATTAATTTTGAAATGGCATGTACAAAACTATAAATAATAGTATAGTTACTATCTAAATTTGTAAGGAAATGTCCATATTTTCCTGACTGGATTTTAGAAAATAAAAGTAATAATCTTAAACTAGAAATTTGTAATGCTTAGTCAGCATTATGTCTTTCACACTTTATACATTGCAAATGAAATTTGAAATTCGCTTGTATTAGACTGACCGATGAATAGTATACGCATCCTATCCTATGTCGACTGAAACCGATTGATAAAGTTGGAAGTGTGTACTCTTATATCTTAGGCTGGCCATTTGGTTTCCAACTTAAATGCTAATGTGCTCTACAATTATGAATTTATTTTTTGTATGTATTAAACTGTCATATTTTAATCACTGTTAGTAGCCACAATCTATTCGCAACAGAATATACAATGTAATTTATAGTAGTCACCAATAGACACCAATTACCTAATACAAGAATTTTTACCCAAAGTTAAAACAAATTTTTCATCTATTAATTTGACCTACATAAAGAGGACACATTAGTTATATTGATACTAAGTTGGTTTGAGGATAATGTGACCTTACACTACCAAACTTTTCACCAAACAAATATGCACCCATGCAGATGAACATGAGATAACATATCATAGTTCATCTACAATATATTAATGAAGGTTTGCATTGTTAGATGACTTAACATTATATTGCAATCAACTGCTTCAATACTTCATTTTAACCCAATCAATTTAACCACAAGCACATATCGCAATTTCATATGCAAGTAAGGATGATCGAATTAATCTGTCAACCTCTAATAATTGTAATAAACGATTAAAGCAGACCCTAAATTTAAATGTAATTATGTATTAGCTAACATGATTTACGGGTGCAGTTTAGGTCAATTTTTGTGATGAATACAAAAATTTATACATAAGCAAGTAACAACTATATCATTCACTACTAATGAAAACTAAGACCATAAGTTTTGAAGTCCACCCTGTGAAAAGATTAAATCTTATGAACACATTTGTTTAGTAGCTTTGACATGAATTCCCAATCCACACGAAGGTGTGAATGAAAAAAAAGAATATGAAAGAAATGGGAATCCCTCCCTGTTTGGTTGATTACCCAACAAACACTACATTCTCAGTAGGTTCATTACCCAAAGAGAAGACGATAATGGATCAATTTTTATGTAAACCTTGAAGCCACCTAGGTAATCCATTCTAGAACTACCCCTCTTGGTCGTGAGATGCAAGTGAGATCATTTTCATTGCATGTAGTGACATAGTAATTGAAGAGATCAAGTAGTGATCTACTTTGAAACAAAATCTCAACCACAAAATCCAATTTCTAAGTAGACTGATGAGCAAACCCTAGAGTTAACAAATTTATCTCCTCAGTTTATAAAACCCAAAATGAAAGATACCCACCATTCATAATCAGAAACTAATTATTCTCTACCTCAAATCAAATCAGATTTCTAGGGTTTACCAAAATATAAGAATCCAAAGGACCAAGTTGTTTACGGAGCCACAAACATCACATGATGGAAACTTCACAGCATAAAACAAAATTGATCAAACCCAGCAAATTAGAAAAAGAATTTGGAACAAAAACAAACTAACAAACAAAATCAAAGCAACGCAGATGAAATTGATTGAATCGAACAAATCAAAATCAATGTTGAATAAGTTGAAACCCGAGAGAAGCAAACAGATAATGACATAGAAGTGATAAAACATATGGTCGATAAGTCGAACCTGACCTTGATGAATTCGTCAAGATATACCCTTTACGTGATGTTATTGCTAACAGGCAGTGACAATAATGTCTGACTTGTAATGAGAGCGACGGAGAGAAGAGGCGAATAGTAGGGATTTTTATTCATCCATTGGCATATATTGTAAATATATACAAAGTGGGGTAAAATTGGTTTTTCCGGCGTGAAATGAATAGTGAAGCAGCTAACCCGTTTAGTATATTACTAAATAAATGTCTACCCCCTCTGACGAGCTATGTATGTCCATCCATAATTGCATATGATCAATTCCTGGGATCAATAAATATATATATAGTTATTGTGATCACATCAATTTACTACCTTGGAAAGGTTCGGGATCGATATTGGTGTAGGGCAAGGCGTATAATGAAGCTTATATACCGCAAAGATGAAAGAAATCGATCGAGCTGTGAACTGTGATCGACTTTATGAAAACTAGCTAGTTGAGAAGCGTGAGCAAATAATTGTGGTACTTTTCAAATTTTGTATGAGATATTATAGATGTGATGGCATCATAATGTCATTTTCGAACATTTAAATCATGAAGAGTGGATATTGATTATTTCTGGGGTCTAAGAATCCCGATCACTATAGCATGGGTCAGAAGTACTCAGAAGATGATGGAATCTAAATCTGACTGATCCAGTAGGGGTCATATCCTCATGCCATATGTCGAGCAGTTGTGTCAATCATCACCCAACGAATTAGCTAGATCATCAACACGTTGGAAACTTCTTCGTTGTATTCATTCTTCAGCGTCTTAAGTACGAATCTTCATGAATCTGGATGGATCGATGGTAAATTTTAAACAAGCATTCAGGTTCGACTTAATTTGACGATATAGTAGATCGATAAGAAACATATACCGGCTGGCATTAATGACATGTAACAGTCGGGTTTTAATAATAAGCAAAATGAAAGAGATGGCATCAACTCGCTAGCTATTTCATATCAAGGGCTCGTATTAAATTGAGGTGGATCAATACGTTGATTGGTGGGGAGTTACTTTTCTTCGAATTCTTTTGCTACGAAGAATAGCAAAACTAAATAAGGAAGTCCATCATGGTTCGTTTATTAATTAAGTTCACGCTTGATTCCTCAAAGAGACTTCGATCTCTAAAAAGACGTCGACGAGTTGTAGGACATCTTCATATACGGAAAATAGAGGAAAGCGGGTTGGTTGAGTGTGTATAGATAGCAGGATCGAAATATGATCGATGATTAAGCGTTGATCGACACAGAAGGTGGGGAAACTATGAATGCGCCGCATGCGGCCGTTAGGTGCGGTTAGGAGGTAGTAGTAGTCGCCAAGTCCCTCGCCATTCTGAGCTAGCTAGCTAATAATTGTAGAACTTGCTTTGAACACTAAAGACATTATTGTTGGAACTTTGTGGGACTAGTTCCACACGAAGATGTTTAAGAATTTCTACCTTTAATAAGGGATACTCTATGTAAGATATTAAATGGAAGTGAGTTTGAGTAAGGGAATTTCAATAGGTTTTATTGAAAATTCTCCTTGAGCTTCCTAGTGGGCTTACATGACTGTTTAATAATTATAGATTGAGCCTTGGGACTTGGGACTTGGTTAAAAATCATAGTACGTTTTGAGTTTTTGAAGAGCGAGCCTTTTGCGTTAAGACGCATCTGTTCGTCATTGAAATAAGACGACATTTTGTTCAAATCGCTGAACAGACATCAAGTATCTAGAAAAGAAGCATGAGAGATCTGTTTCAATGACTCAATTCGATTACTACAATCTTCCATCTAATTTTCAAAGAGAGAAATATAGACTGAGGTTCGAGACAGAATTCAAGGCATCTCTGCAAACTCGTGAATTGAGAGTTGTATCCTGGGAGACAGACATCAAGAAGTTCTACAAGCAGAAGTGTAGAGACGAATTTATGTCTTATGATATTGCGTTTGCAAGTCTCTCTCAATAATCAAATTAATAAATTCAAATTGTTTTCTCTATTTGATTTCGATATTTTGATTGAAAGCTTTATCGAATTCAATTCTTTGTTGTTTAGTTTCTTTGATTTCTACATTTAATAACGTTTATTACGATATTTATTGTGATCCATAAATTTGATCCATACTTATTATATAAATATATATATTAACAGTTATGACATTTATATCCCTCTTGTTATTTTCCCTCTTCTAAATTCCATCGAGGTTGGAGGTATGTGTATTTTTGGGGTCTAGAAAGATCATCATAATATCCTATAAGCATATAAAACATGCATGGGGTGATATTTCTCCTTGAAAATGCATAGGTCACGTCAAATAATATAAAGTTATGCCAATGATGAGCTGTTACAACGTCCAAATTATTGTCAAGCTAGGCTAACGATGTAGTTTTCTTGGCTTAGCTACAAAAGAGAACTCTTAGGACACCCAAATTATGGAGCTCAAGTCGGCAGTTGGCTTATTGTAGGGACACTCCGGCCACCTTCTTTGCTTTGATGTGTTTTTCTCAAGTTACTAGCTCGAGAACTTTGATCGAGAAATATATAGATTTCTATTTTTGGTTCAAAGAGAAATATATAAATCAAAGTTCACTCCAGTAACTTAAGAAATATATACAGTAAAATCTTGATAAATTAATAATATTGAGATTGACAAAGTTTATTAATTTAATGAGGTTATTAATTGATCGAGTATTAAATTAATACTCAAGTCCTTTAGTTGTGACCGACAAATAATATTATTTTAACAAAATTATTAATTAATGAAGTATTAAATTATCAGAATTTTACTGTATATTCACTTGAGAAATTTTAATGTAGGTGAAACTCTTTCAGAGAAAAAAAAGTAGGTGAAACTCTACAAGTAAATAATATGTCAAGGTAGATTTCTCATTATCGTTCGCTTACCATATTCAAGTACATTGTTTTTCCGATAATAAAATTTGGCAAGTTTAATTGTAATTTGACAACGAGAAGTTTATCTGTATCATGCAATACAATGAATTATAGTTAAGTGGAACACGTAACTATTGTAAGTATGTCAAGACACGTAATTGTCACACCGAGTCAATGCAATTATCTCTTTGGAGGCCGTTGTTTTACCCCTTATTACCTTAAGTGTGTCTCACTTTTTGCTTACCACTTCGATAGGAAATGTGCTATTAAGACATTATATTTGTGTGCAAAACATGCTATTCGTACATAAAAGAGTTTAGATATGATAGAAATCGAGATATGAGATTTATATATATCCATTCAAATCTAGGGGAGGACACATTAGAAATCACATTCCACCAATAAGAATAAAGACGGATCTATGACATGAATATGAGATAAGACTTTGAGAAAGAAAAGCGTGCCAAAGTTGATGGGAGTGTGATATATACTGATATAAAAAAGAGTTAATTTTAATTATAATAAAAATATATTTTCCAACACTCCCTCTTAAATTGGAGCATAGATATCAATCATGCCAAACTTGTCGATATAGCCTGCAAATACTTGGTGTGACAACCCCTTTGTAAGTACATCTGTCAGTTGTTCTTCAGAAGTTACAAAGGGAAACCAAATAATTTTCTTATCAAGGTTTATAAAATGTTCATCAATCTTCACATGCTTGGTTCTATCACGATGTACAGGATTATGAGCATTCTCAATTGCAGCTATATTATCACAATACAAATCCATGGCCTTTTGAAGTTTGAAACCTAGCTCCTGTAATACATTTCGGATCCATTATAGTTCACATACTCCATGTGCCATTCCACGGTATTTAACTTCAACATTAGAAGGGGCAATCACATCATATTCTGCTTCTTACTGCGCCAAGGTGAAATATCCCAAAGTAGACGCCCTATTAGTCTTATCACCCACCCAATCTGCATTAGTATAGCATGTAACTCCAAAATCATCATTCTTTGAAAATAGTAGGCATGTACCAGTTGCAGACTTCAAATACCTGATAATGCATATCACAACATCCATATGTTCTTCACTTAGATCATGCATGAACTGACTGACAACACTTACAACATATGCAATATCGGGTCTAGTATGTGACAAATAGATCAATCTTCTTACTAACCTCTGATACCTGTCCTTGTTTGTTAGAACTTGACTAGGATACAATTCTAACTTGTGATTCATCTCAATGGGAGTATTAGGAGGTTTACAATCTAACATTCCTGTTTCAATAAGAAGATCAAGTACATACTTTTTTTTGTGACAATGTGATTCCAAACTTGGATCTTAATTACAACTTCAATTTTCAAGAAATACTTTAATGGACCCAAGTCCTTCATCTCAAACTCTTGGGATAGACGCTTCTTCAAATCTTCCATTTCAACCGGATCATCACCCATGACAACCATATCATCCACATAGACAATCAGAGTAGTAATCTTACCATCCCTGCGTTTGACGAACAAGGTATGATTGGACTTTATCTGTCGATGTCCAAACTTCTTCATAGTTCTAGAAAACCTCCAAACCGAGCTCTTGAAGATTGCTTCAAACCATACAAAGCCTTTTTCAGTCGACAAATCTTTCCAATATCACACGGCCTATAGTTGACCCTCGGAGGAATGTCCACGTACACTTCTTCTTCCAAATCTTCATTCAAGTATTCTTCATATCAAATTGTTGTAATGGACAATCATGTTTAGCTGGTAAGGCAATGAGAATGCATACAATACTGATATTTACTACCGGGGCAAATGTCTCTTGATAATCAACTCCATATCGTTGGGTGTAACCTTTAGCAACTAGATGAGCTTTATATAGATCAATGCTTCCATCTACCTTCAGCTTCACTGTAAATACCCATTTACATCCAACTGTCTTCTTTCCAGATGGTGCAGAAATAGTCTCTCACGTTCCGTTCCTTTGCAAAGCTTCCAGTTTTTCATTCATAGCTTGCTTCCTCTTTGGATCTGCCAAGGCATCCTACACATCACTGGGAATAGATATTGTAGATAATTGATTAACAACAAGTGCATGTTATCCAGACAACCAATGGTGAGGTACAAAGCTAACAATAAGGTATTTGGTTTGGGCTTCTACGATTAGTTCATATTATTTCTTTGGAACCTGTTTTGTTTTCCATTGAGACCTCATAGGCATAATAAATTTTTACTACCCGATTCAATATTATCAGTACGTACCTCTGGTAAGACATTATAAACAAGTTCTTCAGTTCATGGAGTAGAATGAGGGTTTTCAGGTGTGGTCACTTCAGTAGAAGGAATTTGAGGTTCAGGTTGACTTTCTGGTGTTTAAGTTCCAGGTTCATTCCTTGTCAGGTCGAGACTATTTCTCGATGGGTTGATGGCTTCACTCTGTCCCATTTCTAGTCCATTTTTTGACGGGTCAAGACAGGTTCTCAACGGGTCAATTGAAGCACTCCATCCAATTTCGGGTCCATTTTTCGGCGGGTCGAGGCAGTTTCTCGAAGGGTCACACGCATCCTTCTGTCTTGTTCTGGATTAAATGTTTGATGTCAAACTGGCTTCCTGTACTTTCTGCCCAAGTTTCAGCTTCAAATCTCCTTTCCAAATCCTCTAATTCTTCAAATTCTGTCAAATTTAGAGGATTTCCTTCACATACACTTTTCTCCTCCTAAAGGGAAGACTCTAAAATTCCCTTGAGTAATAAGGTTCAAATTCAAAGAAAGAAACATCCAGAGAAACATGTATTTTGTTCATAATTGGATCATAACAACGGTATCCTTTTTGGATCTCAACATAGCCAACAAAGACACACTTCACAACACATGTATCAAGCTTTCCTCTCAGTTGTTTGTTGATGTGAACATACATAGTACACCAAAAAACTCTAGGCTCTAAATTTGGAAAAAATGCCACATTTAGCAACGCATACAACTTCTGATAAAGATTCTGAAACTCAATCACACGAGAGGGTGTGCGAATAATCAAATATGCAGCAGAACATACAACTTCTCCCCACAAATTTTGAGGCACATTAACAACTTCTCCATCAACTGTCTATTCTTTATTTCAGCCAATCTATTTTGTTGAAAAGTGTAAGCAATAAAAGTCTGGTGTCGAATCCCATCAGTGCCTAAGTAAGCCGACATCTCCACATTCATAGATTCTCTACCATTATCATATTGAAGTACCCGGATTTGCTATTGGTACTGGGTTGCCATAATCTTGTGAAATTTAGTAAATTTAACAAACACACCACTTTTACACTTCATCAAAGACATCCAAGTCATTATAGTGCATTAATCAATAAAATTCACAAAATAGCGATAACCAGAATGAAAAGAGATTCTAGCAGGACCCTAAACATCAGAACGAATCTTCATAAAAGAAACTGAACATCTATGCAAACTTGGAGAATAAGTAATACGATGACGCTTGATCAGTTCACAAATATCACACTTGAAATCTAATTCTTCAACAACTGAAAATAACCAAGGCTGTAATTTGTTAAGGTATCCAAAAATTCAAATGGCCTAAGTGACGATGCCATAACCACGCCGCTTCTTTAGCTTTATTCTGATTACTGGTACTGTTTGCTTAATTGACCGAACTCAACTATCGTTGCCCACTGCTTATTAACTTCAGGTAATATAATTTTTCCCTTCTAACACCATATTCAAGAGTTCTCATTATCAGATTATCCTGAAAAATACAGAAATTTGGATAAAAGGTTATAGAGAAAGAGAGGGATTTAGTGATTTGATTCACAGATAATAGGTTATATGCTAGAGAGGGAATAACAAGGACATAATCAAGAGTTAATTCATTAGAGAGTTACACGGATCCTTTACCAAGAACAGGAGAAGGAGAACCATCGACAATAGAGACAACATGTTGTGGGGATGTCTTAAGGATATCAACAACACTATGATTATTTGTGATATGATCAGTTCACTAGTATCAATTATCCAAGATCTATCCGCAGATAATGTGGTGAGAGATGATGCCTTACCTCCTTTATTTGTTTCAACGATGAGTGCAGATGGTTGTCCAGATAATTATGTGGTAGTTACAGCTACTTTGGGAATGTTCTCGTGTGGCTTCCTCGAGAAATTTCACCATTCAAGGTATCCAAAAATCTCATAACATCGCTCATTTATATGACCAACCTCCTTGCAATGACTACAAGCAGGATTGAGGAATTTCACTTGGGGTTTTCCACTAGATCGAGGAGGACCAGAGAAGCCAGAATGAGGGCCTTACCGACGCTGGGAGTTGGTGGCATTGGCTTCGCTAGGGGTGGCGGCGGCGGAGTTAATGTGGTCATGATGTAGGCTTCAGGATGAGTTGCAGAGTGAATGATTCGGTTGTTGTGGAATCTTCGTACATGTGCATATGTTTGCTCCATATCTAACTTATGTTTTTTCCTCAGAAGATCTTCAAGAACTTGATTAAATTCATAATCAAGTCCAGTAAAAAACATGTGAACTCTCGGTCAGGCAATATATGAGGATTCATGCACAACGCCATCAACAGTAGAATGATAATGTGTCAGGCGTTGATTCATCTTATCCAATTATCCTACTAGTTCATTGTAGTAGGTTGAAAAAGGTCTTCCATTCTGTTTCACCTAAAAACATAGGCGATGGAGTTCAAAATCAGAGGTTCATCTGATTCATCATAATAGGTCTTGTACAGGGCATCCCAGATTGCCTTGGCAGCTGGCAATCGAAGGTATCGATTCCTCAATCCTGGGGACATGTTTTCAACGAACCAACACTTCACTTTTTCATTGTTAATGACCCATGATTTGAATCCTGTCGAGGCGATTTCAGGTGCATATTTAGTGAGGATTTCAAGCTTATTCCGTCCTTCAATATGAATCTTCATGAGAGAATCCCAATTAGAATAGTTGAACTCTGTTAAGAGGTCGCCAGTATGAAAAATAGAATTGTCTTGGATGGTGTTGTGGAAGTGTTAATGATTATGGATGGATTGTCCGACTGCTCCTCTATTGTTGTCGACGATTGCTCTTTCGTTGTTGACAAGTACGTCTTCATTCTTCATCTCTTCAAGTTTTCAAAGTTCAAGTATAGCGGAAAGAAAAAAATGGTGGTGGTGATTCAACATTTTCAATTCAATTTAATTTAATTCAGGGTCTTCATATTCTAGGAATTTGGCTCTGATGTCAAGTATAAAAGTGTTTCAAGGGAATTTAATGATTTCATTTATCTCAATTTTGGAGTTAATATAACTTTACAAGTAGTTTCCTAATAAGAAAAATATAATGTTGCCATATCCCATGTTCAAAAATAAGGTAAACGGGAACGAAATGGTTGGGTACTGTTTACTGTATAGTCGTTTAAACGGTAACCAAACGGGAGTAAACGAAACGGTATATTTATTTAAAAATAATATTATAATATTGATATATTAAATAAATAAATATAATAATATAAATTTTATTAATTAGAATATAAAATGATTAAGTTAAAAAAAATGTTATGAAAATGATCAAGATAATTAACACATAGTTCAAGTGTTCCACATATAAGCATAAATGCATAACAAAATGTCTTTGAAACAAGAAAATCACTCTATATTGCTAAACCCTCCATAAGCATAGTTTTAGTTTTTTTTTTTAAATTTTCAATTAATTAAAAAAATTCAAATAAAAGAAGAAGAAGTTAATTTAAAAAGAGGTTTGATCATTTAATTACCGTTTAAACTGTCATTTTGCCATTTAATCGACGATTAAACGGTAAACTGTTTAATGAGTCGTTCAAGTTAAAAACGTTCGACTCTTTTACCGTTTATCGTTTAAACACCATGGTGTTTAAAATACCGCTCAGACCATTTTTTTGAACAATGATCATATCTCCGATAATTCATTTGAATTACAAAAAACATATTTTTTCAAGGGATAAACATCGTGATAATGCATGGGAAGATCGACTTTAGAAGAACAATACAAAATAGGAAATCCAAGGCGGCGTGCGGTTAGTGCGGGTGGGGGTGACTGATGAGATACTAGCTAGCAGCGTAGAACTGTAGTAGAAGAATCAGCAAAGGACAAAATTATAACTGGGTACGTAACGCAACCCACGTAGAGATCGAGTTGCTGCTAGCTGATGCAGTGATCGATGCAATGTCAAATAAACACCGATCGAGTAAAACCGACACAATTCAAAGGAAGGACGGAAGCGAGGTTATATCTAGAGCCTGCGAATGCTAGGAGGCCGCGTCGATGCTTGCTGCTCAATGGGACCGCCGTCTCGTCCCGGGGTCCCCTACCCTAACCTCCATATATCGATATATCAGCTCTCTCTCTGTGTGCCGCCGTTGCGACACGTTTGTGTCCGAAAACTGCAATGGCCGATCGATCTGGAAAGGCTGGGATTCCTTGCTTATTCATGGAGAAGTCAACAAACCTATCTCTCTCTCTTTTTCTCTGTGACGGAGTTCGATCTTCTTAGCACCTGTCACTAGCACTTGTGATATATGCATGGCGGGCCCCTCTAAATCATAGGAAAGAAAGAAATGATAATACTTTTTAAAGAAAAATAGCTTCTTCTAGAGGGTTTTAATGAAGATTCCAAGTTCTCTCTTTCCTTATAAATAGCCGAGTACCAAAACCCCAAACACACTTGCCTCAGACTTCAAACTCTCCCGTATATACACACATATTTATTAGTATGTGTATATATATATATTTTTTTTATTATAGGTATAAGCATTATACTAATTTTGTGATCATATTTTATTATCTCCATCATTCAGATTTTAGGTTCTAATGTATAGATCAAATTTGTAAATTTTGACACTTTAACGACCACTATTTTGGCTGAAAATTTACAGGAATGATCTACTTATATAGACCTAATATTTAAACGGTGGAGATATTAAAAAATGATCGAAAAACTTGTCTAATGCCTTAAACTTGAAAATGACCAAAAATAGGTATACCTCTCTCTCTCTCTCTCTCTCTATATATATATATATTATACCTATTTTTGGTCATTTTCAGGTATAAGGTATTAGACAAATTTTTCGATCCCATTTTAACATCCCCACAGTCTAAATATTAGGTTTATATGAGTAAATCATTCATGTAAATTTTCAGCCAAAATGGTGATTGTTAAGGTATCGAACTAGATTAAATCAAGGAACTAGATTAAATCTGTCAAACCTGAACCGTTTATACTTATAAACTTCAATTGCAGTTTTGAATACTTTAACGATCATTATTTTGGCTAACAATATACATGAATGTTCTATTCATGTAGACTTAATATTTAAACAGTAGACATGTTAAAATATGATCCAAAAATTTGTGTAATACCTTATACTAAACATAAATATATCTAAATAGAAAGAGCCTATATATATATATATATCAACTTCCGTCATATTCAATACACACAACTGGGTCATCCTTTTCCAGCTAGAAAATGGTGCTTCTATCCAAGCCAGCTACAGAACAATTCTCTAGTTATAACAGAAGCTCCAAATCCTCCGAATCATTCTCTGGAATTCCACTCATAGACATGTCCGAACCGAACTCCAAGCAACTCATTGTGAAGGCTTGTGAAGAGTTTGGATTCTTCAAAGTCATTAACCATGGTGTTCCAATTGATTTCATCAACAGATTGGAATCTGTAGCAATTAAGTTCTTCTCCTTGTCAGATTCTGAAAAAGAAAAGGCAGGGCCTGCTCGTCCATTTGGATATGGCAGCAAGCATATTGGAAGAAATGGTGATGTTGGCTGGGTTGAATACCTTCTTCTCAAAGCCAGTCTAGAACCCAACTCCGAAAAATTCAAACCAGATTTTGGAATAGACTCGGATGAATTCTGGTATGTTATAACCTGGATTCCGCAGTTCATCATTTCTTGGCATTGATTTGAGAGTTCATTTTCTTTAATGTTGTTTTTCTCTTGTAAAAAATTACAGCTCTGCTCTGAATGATTATATACAAGCTGTGAGGAACATGGCATGTGAGATTCTTGAACTGACGGCTGAAGGGTTGAACATTGGGCCAAGAAATGTGCTAAGTAAGTTCTTGCTGGATAAACAGAGTGACTCTTTATTCAGGCTCAATCACTACCCACCATGCCCACAACTTTTAGGCTTGAGTGAACAGAGTGACAAAAATGTGGTTGGATTTGGAGAGCACACAGACCCTCAAATCATATCCATACTAAGATCCAACAACACCTCTGGCCTTCAAATTCTGGGAGATGGGACCTGGATTTCAGTCCCTCCAGACCAGTACTCCTTCTTCGTTAATGTTGGTGACTCCTTGAAGGTACTACCACTCTGTTCCAACAAGCTAGTATCCATCTTTCTTATATATATACGTCCTCATTTTCTTACGTTTTTTTTTTCTTTCAATTTCAGGTGTAAGACATTACACAAATTTTTAGATCATATTTTGACATATTTATTGTTTACATTTTAGTTTTTAATGTGTAGTTCACTTATACAAATTTACAGCCAAATTAATTATCGCTAAGACATTCAAAACTGCAATTGAAATTTATAAGTATGAACAGTTCAAGTTTGACAAATTTAGTCCGTCCCTTGATTTAATTTAGTTCGATACTTTAAGTCTTTAACGATCATCATTTTGGCTGAAAATTTTTAGGAATGATCTACTCATATAGTCCTAATAATTATACGATGAAAATGTTAAAATATGATCAAAAAGTTAGTGTAATGTCTTATACTTGAAAATAGACAAAAATGGATACCTGAAAATGAAAAAAAAAGAAAAGAGATCCCTAAAATATATATTTAGGGCAAAAGATTTTGACTTTTAAGTTTAAACTTTCACCGTCAACTCCCTATTGCCATGGATACGAAACACTAAAATATCAGAATTGCAACCTTAGTTCTGTTCTGTTTCTTATTTCTAATTATTTACCTAGCAATGAATACCATCGATCGATCTAATGGAGTTGAGTTTGCAGGTTTTGACAAATGGGAGGTTTCAAAGTGTGAGGCACAGGGTTTTGGCAAACGGGTCGGAATCTCGAGTCTCACTGATATTCTTTGGGGGATCACCCTTGACTGAAAAAATAGCTCCATTGCCATCTTTGATGAAAAAAGAGGAACAGAGCATGTACAAAGAGTTCACATGGTGCGAGTACAAAACAGTCTGTTACCACTCGAAGTTGGCTGATAATAGGCTTGGACACTTTGAGAGAATTGAAGCCTCTTAATGATCTAAACTCCTCCTTTGGTTGGTTATACTCAGGGAGATAGGTCAAGATGATCAAATAAACTTTTCAAAAAAGTGCCAGCTTATAGCTTCTCCATGTAACTAGGGCATTTTCATTTCTTTGTAGAAATTATGATATTCACTTTGAACAGACTGGAATGGAAAGCTATGAGAAATAGGTGGATTGCTGATCGATCAATATGTCCCCACGCACAGGATATTTGTTCATCAACTCCATCTTCATCTTCATCTACAACTGTCAATGAAAAAAATTAAAACTCGATGTCAATGACGTAAAAAAAATCATTGTACTCAAGAATCTTTATTATTTGGTACAAGTTATTGAATTGTCTCACTCTCCATCCCTCATCATCTCTCATTCTTCATCTATAATAAGCAAATTCCACAAACAAAACACGGTCATCAAATACAACCAGATCAAGTAATTGCATTATTTGCATACATGAAAAAATTAAGAAAAGTAATTGCATACATGACCAATTAGGTGTTAACAATTATGATTTTGGTAACGAACAAGTACATATCGCTAATTGTTTCATCGATCTAATTGACATATATGGTTTTGTAGCCATCAAATTTAAATTTCTCGTTTTAGAGTACAATTGGCATTTGTCAATGGATTTAGCATTTTATCATATCGATTCGAAGTTCTTTATATATTATATTTATTATTTTGTATGCAAAACAATAAAAGTTACAAAAAATAAATTGGTACATCGCATGTCTCTTTCCACTCCAATCATTTTCATCCTCTTTCCCCGTCGAATTTCCCTCTTCTTTCTTTGATCTTTAGAATTGAATGAGCCTTGTCCCTAGCTCCTGTCGTGGTCAACATCGTTGGGTCACTTCAGTGGTGGTGCCCTTGCTTCGTGTTATGCCGCTTTACCTTTCTCTAACATTATTAGTTCATGCCAGAAAAGTCTGAAGAAGAATATCGAAGAGAGGAACACAATTGAACTATTCCACCAGAGTTTATAAATCAGAAAAGTTATTAAGGTTTCTGAATATGGAGAATTGGAGATTTATTCCGGGGCTCTAGGTCGATCTCATATATGATAATTAAGAGAACACTGTTGAAATGGACATATATAGAATCTCACCTGAATACTCATACTGGAAGTTGGTTTCAAATGTTATATTGAAATGAGTTTTTACATGCAGTAGCCTCAGGTTAAAAGTGTTCAAACTCTACACTTAATGAATGAATACTTCATATGAATACTATATATATATATATATATATCTTTGAGCTTGGTTCGAGAACAAGGAGTAAAAAGTTACTAATAATTAATATGATCTTCTCACATCGATCACTAGCAATTTAGTTTGTCTCATCATTTATAGAGATATATGGACCCCTAGGCATTTTCTGATACTGAGGGCTGAGAATACATGCAATGAATTTGATGCAACTGGTCCTATATATTCTGGAGTCCAATATATGATCACCATCACTAATAATTGAACTGGAGAGGGCCATTCCAGAATGTTCACTCAGGCCCATCCTACTTCATAGAACAAAGACATATCATGGGTAGAATAGTGACATGCACGTTGGAACTACGGAAACACTCGCTCTATTAATTTTTGCAAATTATGCACACATGCATATAACGATGGCGTCCAAAAACTAAACCCAGCTCGATGAGTCAGTCATTGATCGAGTCTCTCGATCAGTGCTAGCTGTAATTGTACTGCAATTCTGCAATGCAATTCTAGAGCTACAAAAACTACTGGTGTGACACAGCTAGACCTTGCATGCATATCAATTTGGAAGCTTCTCATAGTCAGCACGTAGGTATCAACAAATATAGAATCATCGAGAGGGCTTTTCGTCCTGTTTCTATATATATCTGACCATGGACGGTCCTGAAGTGATTAGTGATATATAATAATTGACATACATGCGCGTTTAAACAAGTTTGCTTTGCATATATACTCTCATGAATTATGATTATAAGAAGTTAAGGTAAGATTGTTCTAATTAGTGCATGGATGCGATAACGTAATATTATATATGTAAGGTACTAAGGTGGAATTTGGCGATCGAATGATACAGAGAGCAACTCAAGGATGATATATATATATATATATATATTTATACACACACTTATATAGGCCATAAATATATATAACAAGCTCTAAAGAAATGCTTTCGGAAGCAGTTACGCGCGGGGCTGGATACGCAAGGAAATACATGATCGAATTCGATCAGTACTTTGCTAACCCATTCACAATGTATAAAAATCACATATATATATGTATATATGTTCCCTGCTCATGAATCACGCATATGAATGGTTAACCATATGGTTTGCACTGTCCTTTGGAAAAACTATAACAAAGTTTTATCCAGAATTTCGAAGCAATTGTATCTTGTTAGTACTGCATATGCATGCATTTTGCGTGGGAAAATTCATGAGGCCGAAAAAACTGACGGTTGCATCGAAACCCAGTACCCCGTTCCTTCATTTTGCAGTTTTGCACTCTTTCTTTTAAAGCTCATTTGTTCTTTTTTATCTTTTGATCAAGGCCCGACAATCAATATGTCTCGAGCCGTAGATGATACAGTTTAATCTCTCCGGCCCATATTAAGTTGTTGAGATCTGCCGAAGCAACATATGCTTGTGGGGAACTATAACAGCATAACTACTAGGTAGGATTTCTTTTCCCACGGGCTTAACTCAACATTGTCTCAAAGTCTCAAAACTAAAATCATTAACACCATATCCAGACTGTAAGCTTACTCGAAAAAATAAAATAAAATTAACCCCCTTCATTTAATTTTGAAATTCTATCTCAGTAGTGGATCCAAGTCCCTCCAATTTATATTATACCATCAAAATCCACATCTCATTGGTGTGGAAGTGGCATTAAAAGATAAACTGAAAGCAGTAGTTGTATTTTTACTATGCGGCATTGCTGCCTAGCTTGTTGACGCTGTCTATTTTCTATTTCTGCCTATGCATGTGCTCATTGAAAAAGAAAACCTTACTGGATTGAACCCCGCTGCAAACTTCTAAAACTCTAAGCGTTTTCGTGTTTCTCAGCTGACATATTGTACGAGATCGATGCATGACTTTGATGCTTTAAGTTGGGTAAAGTATTCACTCGGAATCATATCTGGAACTGAAAGATGTGAAGGATTTCAATTCAGATAAGGCAAGAAGCATTGGTCTGGAAATATCTATATTTAGCTGCATAAATAAAGAAACTTCTACTCCTAGCTGGGTAGCTACATTATTAAAAATCATATCAATGCATGACACACGTACCTCTCTATTTTTTTAGAAGAAAAGAGCAAATTACACAAGAACCGTTTGTCTGTTGCATCCGGAACCAGTAAGATAAAAAATGTTTTCTTGCAACATATATAAGGGGGTAAAGAACCCTCCCATCTTCTTCTATCCTGAATGTTATGATCTGCATTTGTAACTCTATCCGCAACATAATTGGTTTCATGAAAAAAATGAGAGAAACCAATAATGTTGAGATCATCCACAATCTTCCTTATATTATAGATAATTCACTTGAGCCTCTATAAACTTTCAAACTTCTCGTGAATACAATTTATGATGAGATGGGATTCACCTTTGATACGTGAATGCATCACTTATTTTTCCACCCATTATAGAATGCATTCTGTTATCTCAGCAAGATTTGATACCATTCCCGAAAATGCATTCTGTTACCTACTGAGCATTTTCTTGATTAAATATTATAGTAGGTTGTTTTGTTGCTCCAAGATCACCTTCAGTCGATCTACCTCCTCCGGTCTGCTAGCCTGAACCCTCTAGAAACGATGGTCTCAGGATTCATTCTGATTCCACCCTTCGGAGGGACCAGGATAAGTCTCCATAGTGTACACACAGACAACACTACTTTGACAACTAGCGGATCCTTCCCATCTCGGATCAGTTTTCGATACATGGGAGGGATTATGCGTGGTATACCAATTCGGGTTAGAGAAACATACGTCTTCATTTTCGGAGATTGAGCACGATCACAACCGCGCCTATTTGTATTGCTACAATCATGCTTACTGATATGCAACTGACTGAACAGGACATATGGCCGGGCAGGACGGCTTTGCTTAAGACTGGAATGCTACCCCTGCTCGAACTCAAGAACTAAAGTAAAGTCATTGCTCATTCCCGCTCATGCTTGCTTCCCTTGCTTATCTAAAAGAAGAAAAGATGCACGAGCCACTCTTTCTCTTATATACGCTATTTGAAGATAGTGATTTGAATGCCTATCCCCTGCCTATGCGCTTGCCTTTACTACCTGCCTGCCTTGAAGTGGATCTCCTATCTATATTCGACAGCTTGAAGAGGGAAGAAGAAGTAGAGCGAATGCTCGTTCTGTTGGAACTCTTGATCTGATCTTGAAAGAGGGGAAGGGAGATCGATCTCAATCTGTCGAATCCTTCTCTCCTTCCATCGATCGTCCAAAGGGTCGTTTCGGTCGAGTGTCCTCAATTCAATCGGTCTGGTAGCATTTCCCGTATCAGCTCTTCTGATCTGTATCAAGGCTCTATCCAATTCTTCTTCTATTCTATATGGCCGATTCTCTTTAGCAAGAAAGTGTGTTCAATGGATCGTAGGGATTAGTGCGTGAGACCGTGATCCACATTGGACCTAGTGCCCAGGTGGTTTGGACGTAGGGATTACGTTATTCTGATTCTTCTAGCTTTATAAAATGGAACTTCTGCGTGATTGTTCTGACCAAAATCAAGTTCCGCAGCCCCATGTGAGACTTTTAGTAGTTAACTTTGATGCTACATAGATTTAGGCATTCAGCAAAGATCATCGATCAGAAAGTTCTAGACAACAGTTCTAGAGCTTAGCAAAATTGAACAATGTGGGTAGAGCTAAAGCCTATAGATTTGGTTGAATTTACTAGAATATGAATAGCCTATCATGAAGCCTATATAATTAATAGCTTACATTCCTTGAGTTTCTGTCACAGATATAACGATATGATCTGTATCTTATTAGTTTAATCCAAAATTTCTTGTGTTTCTCAAAGAAAAAAAAACAGTTTCTGGTGAGGAGTTGTTGTTTATGATATACCAAGTGTGATGCCCGCGCGTTCAACGGGTTATGCAATATAGTTGCATAATACAAATGTCTGTGCCAGAATGAAAATTAGCATGAGGCGCAAATGATTTTTTTTTTTGACTTTGTCGAGGGTAACCCAAATGGTTCCTAAGCGCAAATGATCAATTGAAATAGAATTCCGGTTATGTAACCGTAAAAGAAAACTGCGTCTGTGCACTACATCATATATAGCAAGATTCTACTTTTTATATTTATATTGTTGAACATTCATTCGATATATTTTTCAAAATGAGAGAAGTAACATCATCGAGTAGGAATTTATACAATCAGAAGAGAATCAACCCAAAACAAAAGAGAGCAAAATGAGAGAGCAACAGATTTTGGGTAAATACTTATCCAAAACAGTGAACCCAAATGAGAGAAAAGGTCGAAGAAATGCTATATAAGATGACATCCTTTTAAAACATCTTATACAATCAGAATTATACATATCATTAATTCCAAGCTTGACTTGCGTGAGTTATCAATGCAAATTGACATCATTGTTCAACATTTTGCTCAAACAATTAATTGTTAAGATATGATCCATATTAACTAACTCACGAATCAAAAAATGACTATACCCTATAGCCATGACAAAGACAATAGATCGAGGTAGTAACTATCGATTAAGCTCCAGCACCAGCGCTAAAATCCATGGCATAAAAGAACATGCAAATCATCCAAAATTCATTCCCAACTAGAAACATGTATCAAACTAAATCCAAAATACTAACTGAACCAAATCTAAAGTGTCGTCTGGGCTAAACACGGATAATATTTTATTGAAAACTATATATTAGCAAATTTTGTACATCTAAGTTAGTCAAATAGTAATATCTTCATAACTTTTAGATAAAAAAGATACATGCACATATTGCTTCACCGATAATGAAATGCCAGAAGCCAATCTAGTTCTCTAAAACATAGTTCATATTTCAGCAAATCCAACTTAAGCAATCACCAGTGCATTGCATGAGTTCATGCTCTTATAATGAATTTGTGCATTAAATGTATAGTCATGTACCGTGGCTAATCTTGAGCTTCTTGGCTGCTATCAAAAATTGAGAAGCACTATCAAATCCACATTTTTATGACATATAGTATAAGCTTATCATGGATTATTCAATAAGCACGGGAGACAGGGAACTATATTGCTTCTTAATGTTTGATCACATTAGCGCTAATGTGGAGTGCCTTATATATACATGTAGTGTTCAATTCTCGCCAGTCTTTGTCACTTTGCAAAGATTTTTTCAAATATGTAAACACTAAAAATAACCAAAACTGTCCCTTCTCAAATATGTTTTCTTAACTGCGAAAAGGAATAATATCGATTGAACAAAAACTCATATCAATCCCTGAACTATGAAAAGTAACTCTTATTCTATAATCAACATGTGCTTGTCAATCACATTTCAAAAGAGGAAATAGGAAATTAAGCATAAAAACAAAACAGAACGTCTAACTTTCAAAAATTATTATCAGTTCACTTCTTAAGCAGCTTAATACAATGTTCATTCATTTATCCACAATTTGTTATGGCTGGCTAGGGATGCATAACATGTATGACATGTATGGCAGCAATATTATCTGTGCAAAACCCTCTTGATCTTTCCAAGATTGTCATAAGCATAGATTAATTTCAAAAAGGTGACTTATTTCATGTATGTATAGATTATCATCTCTGTAAATAAGCATAGATTTTCATCTTTGTATATGTATAAACATAGATTACTATCAAGATTAACATAAGCATAAATTATCATATCTCTGTATACACGTAAGCCTTGTTTAATTCCAATACCAACATAAGCAAAACTAACATGCATTAGTTTGGTGAGCAGCATGTGTTCATACATAGTTACATACTGTGTGCAACAGTGCCATATATGACATTCACCCAATTAAGAAAAAATGCAAAGTAAATTCAAGACTACTACATTCAGTTGAAATGGTCTTTTAGTTAATCTCTCAATAAAAATCTAATCAGAGAACAGAAAAATTAAAACTTTGTAGTTTAACAATTTCTACTTTCAGCGTAGCACAACACAATTCACTTACAACAACATATATGTCCTACTCTCAATGGCTTGCAGTACATCAAGTCATTCATTTTGCTGAATCACCTCCAGAATATTCAGCTCCTTCATCAATTAGAATGGCCGATTCATGCCCTGCAAAAGAAAACCACAACGAAGAAAATCAAAGCAGGTGTTATTTGAGCAACAAAACACAATAAGCATGTCTCATTTAAGACCGTTCTCTTAACTTTCATGAACTTAAATGCTAATAACTCACCAGGGAAGTATGGAAAACAGATCATTGGAGATTTTTAAAGCCCCAAACTATAAACTACATATAATGCAGCAGTACCCATATCCTCAAATTTAAAAAATCATGATATAGAGGTTGTGATCCAGTATATATATAAGATGATCAAGAACTGGAACTCCCATTAGTCTTGCTAATGCTTTGAAACAATCATGATTATCCTATATTAAGATAAAATCACCTTCTTCTTTTTTATTTTACACCATAATCAAGTCTGTAATAACTAAATTCACTCCTTCAGAATCAAATCCATAACAGTTTCCCACTCTTAAGAAGTAAAAAGAGCAACAATATTCATAACTCAAATTTTCAAACGCTTACAGTTTCTAGTTAGCATAGGAGCTTCACAAAACCAGCATAAGCAGCAACAATAACCCAAAATCCAATATCTCATTAATAAATTAATACTGAAATCAGACAAAAGATTAGCATGAAATACTAATATGAAACTCGTCAAACTCCTCTAAACCCAATGGATATTATCTGCAACTAAGCTCTTTCTCTCTTAATTGAGAGAAATGATATGATTCGATGACCAAATTACTATCAAATTAATCTGATAATTTGTAGACCAATATAGTATTTGTACCTTCAACAATCCCTTTTTAACTATAGGAATGCCTGAAAAAATAAAGACAAACCTTATGAGTTGGACATATAAATATTGAATATACATGCAACCTTCAGAATTTGCATTCCAAAAAAATGACCCAAGTTTAACTGAATAAAAAGAAATGTGTGTTACATAAATGATCAGGATATAGGTTTATCCAATCAAAAGTTCTGGATATATACTGCGCCCATATAGTATCCGAACATAGATAGAAATGAAATGCTAATATAGAATCTGCACCCATATACTGCCCCAATACATAATCTGAACTTAGATAATATAGAAGTGAATGACCAACAAATTTCCAAACAAATTTAAGGAACAAAGAAACTAAAAGCCATGAATTATACCGATATTGTCCCAATATTACAATTCAACATTGCCGATATTGTACAAAATTTGAATTGATGGAGCCAGAATCATTTATTTTAGTTGCAGTAACGTTCTGGAGAAAATTAGTAACAACTAACTCAGGTGATCAACAATCATCATTTTGAAATGAAAATGAATGCATACAAAAGTGACCTTCACAACAATAAGCCGTAAAAGATGCTTCAAAATCTATAATAAAGCATTATGTTCAGGATAATGAGTTTTAAAAAAATAAACCTCTGTTCTGTAGCGTGTATCAACTAGTGGAATCTATAACCTTGCCTTCCAATCTTGCAAACTGAAAAGGATAAAGAGAAACATAAAGGAAAATAAAGGTAGAGCATCTAAAGAGGTTGCAAATACTTAAGCAAAAGTGAGAAACAATAGCAACCAATTGTTGTGTATCATACCTTTATACTAAATCTGTGCCTCTTTATTTCAAAACCAATCCATTCGCTTTCAGCTGTTCAAAGATATCCGAACTTTACCTTGTTAGAACCTAGAACCAAGATCTAGGAAATCAAGGTCGACAAATACCTTTGTCATCCCGGTGCCCTCTTCTTGGGATCTTGGTCAATGTTAATATCAATGTCTGATATAGCTATTATGAATGGCTCCTTTGCCTTTCTTGTGATAGGCCCTTCGATCTTTCCAACCTTGCTATTCTATTTCTCTTTGGAGGGTTTGCCCACTTGTATTTCAACTCAGTGATTTCAGCCTCGACAGTTTCCACCTCGACAAATTCCACCAATGATGAGAGGTGAGTTATGTGATGATGGAGACTGCGTTGGTCCATGCAGAAGGATAACTTCTCGTGGGATTGGTGATAGGATCTTGCCTTCTAAAATTTCATAGTTGGTGTTGTTATCCACCCTTGTACCTAAAATTTATATTGTAGATCAGTCCATTGAAATTAGATAAATGAAAAGGACTGTATACAGTTCATATCAAGGCTGTCTACCCATCGACAAATAGCCAAGCAAATGATGATGAATAGATATTCAATTATGGATCCAATGATTGTATACAGTTGTTTGTTTGTACTTTCATAGTTAATGTTAATTCTATGAGGAAAGCTCAGTTCAAATATGTACCTATAACATTTACAAAATGAGGAGAATTTAGATTTGAAGAAAATACTTGATATTAGTGGAGTTGGAAATCATCATAGCATACCATAAACAAAAAGTAGACTTTCGCCAAAACTAAGTAACGTTATCAACATCAATTGAAGTACGGGGGAGAAAATTTGTCAGCATAAATATTATGAAATTTTCTCTGTTGAACTTGAGAAAAGTTATGTTACAAAAGGAATTAGAGAAAATGATAAATAATATGAACTTTTCTCCATTGAACCAAATGTAATGCACAATACTAAAACTCAAAAGCAGATACACCAAAATGACAGCATAAAACTAATCAGCAGAAGTTATTAGGGATTAGCTACACTTCATCCAACTAAGTTATACATCCACCTAACTATGACTAACTATGCAAAATATAACAGACATTTAACTTCTATTTACTCAATTCAAGCATCAAGCCTTTTGTTTCTAAATGAGGGGATGCCATTTACATCACAATGCTTCACATCAATAGACAATTCACACACCGACAATATTAGATCGTCATAAAAAAAATGAACAACCGAATTCACATACTAAAAGTGAATTTCTCTTTTATCTATAACTGAATTTCAATTCTAGTTCTAGTTCTCCTTTCCAAATAAGAAACACAATATATAGATTATAGAATTTTGGCAACCTTGAGTTTGATTAACATTTTAGGACCCTATCCACAATAGAGGTAGAAAGTTTGGGACCATGTTAGCTGACCATCCCAACATAATACATAATTAATACTGCACTAATATGGGAAGGAAACAACATTTATGCACCAAAAGTAAAGTGCTGCTATAGCCTATAGGATTTGGTATTGTATATGGCAAGGCTAACCTCATGCATATGCCATAATGAAGCATACCATAGTGCTTTGTGTGCCAATCTTGCCTAGTACTTCATTGCCACCTGCGAATCAAATCAATTCCAAATCAAATTACCATTCAAACGAACCCATTTTGAATTTTCATGTTCAATACTTATGTAGGGATCTGTAGATGCTGTAAGTTAAGACCTGGTTATGTTTCAGTTGTTTGTGTTATGCATGACAACAGTGTAGACTGAGTTTGTTAAGCACTAATGATTTTGGGTTCGGTTGCTTGTTAAATAGAGAACATGCATCTGTATAAGAATTTATTCAACACGTAACTTCGATATAGGCAAGAATTGGAATTACCATCTATACTTCTTTCAGTTTTAGTTGTTTTGTTAAGTATTTATTATAAATCCAAACACTGTGTTTTAACTTGCATATGTATGTTTATTGATTTGTGTGTGCATATTTGACACAACTTCAGCTATCAGCTTAGGAGTTTTTCTATATAAGGATTTCTGGACTTATAAGAGTTGATAGTCTTAGCATTTATTTTCTCTGAGTATCTTAGTTTATGCCTGCTTTTTTATATTTAGTTTACTTCCATTTTGCATTGCTTGTTCTTTTTGCCATATTTGCTAACTTATTTTCTTTGGTCCTGATGCCACGCCTTGTTCATGATTCTAACTTCTTTTTCAGTCCCAACATGGTAGAGTATTTTGAAAGGACCCGACTCCGATTTAGTTTCCTAAACCGAAATCAAACCCCTTCGAAAACATGACCTTAATTTTTTTTTGCCAGAGTTTACTTTGAAATACGTGAGCCAAAATTAGAACTTGCAAAGAAAATCACACTTCGAATATTCCACAAAAGCCAAACCGTGGGGCTCCGTTCCCCATCCGAATTTCTCAACATCATATATATAATAAACCACAAGGTTTACAAGAAATCCAGAAAGCATTCAGGAGTAAACTCAACTGAAAACACAACAAAAGTATTCAAAGTGACTCCTATATACCTCATATACAATCAGTAGGTCAAACAAAGAACCTACACAAACTGAAGTGTGATTTGAACTCTACGCCTCCACCGTCGACGTGCAACCCTGGAACCCAAACTGCAAACTGGGCGAAAGAAACCGAAAAGCCCAGGGAAAGGCTAATGAAATCGTTAGAGTGAGTGGACGAAAATAATAATATGTATTTCACCAATATAAACATGAAATCATGATGCGAGTCTAAAATCATCAATCACAGGTAAGGTGGTTGTCATAACCTTCCTGGATACCGAATAAAATATGGAGGCCGTAACTTGAGTACATTTTCCTCAAAGTTACAATCATGCTCAACCGGGTAAGGGGTTTGTCATAACCTTCTTGGGAGACATATAATCACGGGTCAGGCGTTTGTCATAACCTTCCCGGAGCATCTCGGGGATCAGTCGAGAAGTCATGCATCGATGCATCCATATATCCATAATTCATGTAAAACAAATCATATATGTGCCTCCAAGTAAAAATACATAATCATAAATGCATAAGAATAATAATTACATACTCGTAAAATGCATAATCATGACTCGCAAATTGACAGTGAAAATCAAAGTGTCCACTTACAGTACGAAGCTAACTCTGAGGTCCGGCGGAAGATCCCTTGCCAAACACTCGATCACGATCACCTAAACAATAGGGATACGATCAATACATATAGAATCACGACATACGGAGCTAATACGTCAAGAACCCCGCGTTCTCGAAAGACGTATCGCTCAAAATATCGACGAGGAGCAAAATTCTCAAAATACAACTCACGACAACCCTCATCCCAAAATAGAATACTCAAATCAACTCAAAAACCTCACGACTACGATCGGGACGTGATTACGAGCAAAACGGTATAAAATCAAAAATCCCAAAAAGTCAACCTCGCCGGAGCTCCACTGTTGACCGCTGCCGCCGCCGCCGCCGCGGCGTCAACGGTGACATTCCCCGGCGACCCATACCTCAAACTCTTCCTCTCCTCAAGCCCAACACCTTTCCTCAAAGTTACCACATCATCCAACCACCACCGTGGTCAGAATCAAGCTCGAAAGTCAAGACCACCATTGATTCCGGCGAGATTCTGGCAAGCTCTAAACGTCACCCAATCCCAAAATTTCTTCACCCAAAAGCATTTATAGGTTGAGGGGAGAAAAACCCTCAACCCCAAAACTGGTCGGAAACCGCCACCCGAATTTGGTAAGTTCCAAGAACTTCACCGAGTTCAAACTCCCTCAAATCTCAACCAAATCCGCTCAAACCAAGTTCAAATCAATAGGAAATCACAAGAGGAAGCTAACCATACCAAGCTTTTGGTCTGAGGTGGCCGGAATCAGAAAGTTAGCCGGTGGTCAAGATTTTCTCCGGTGAGCCACGGTCAATACGGGTCAACGAAAGTCAACGGGTCAAAACTGGTCAACTCGTCCTAAATGTGACTTTTCAAAAATTCCACGACTATTTCAATATTTATACTCGCGACCAAAACTATCAACGGTCCAAAACGAATCGAAACCAAACGGATAAACACAACTAAATTCAATGGCCAAAAATATTCATAACTTATTCCACGTAACTCGAAATAATCCTCAGAAAACTCCCACGAGCTCGAAATCACGTACACTACAACTCTCGTGAAGAAACTCATATCGAATTTCAAACCAAAAATCTCGTCGTAAACAAACCCGCCATATCGATCAATTACGACAAACTGCGACTAATCATGAAACTTGCAAATCAAGCCAATTACCATACAATTTCCGGTTTGGGTTGTAACAATTTTCTCCCGGCTGATTTTTTTGCTTCCGTTTGAATTTTGTTATCCATCACTTTGAAATTGTGTTTATGACCAATGCGTTGTTTTTTTGGCAGACAACACTTATGGGGTTCATGTTCTTGCTCACATATGCGCTGCTTGGCTCTGTGAGTGGAAACTTTTCTCATCATGTCTTTTGTTAATATCTGACATATCTGTTAATTTTCATGATGCTGCTAATTTTACACTTGAACATGTACACATGTTTGTAAGTTTAATATCTTGTATTGTGCATCATTGTCAAATGCTATGCTCACTGAGCTCCCATGTATTTTGTGGTGTTATTTTCTTCCAGATATATTCACCAAGATTGGATTCAGCTCCTCCTAGATGGGTTAAATTTGTTCTTGGATTGCTACCGTTCCTATACCAGGTTTGCTTAAATCACATTGGATTTATGACGACCCGAACCAGAATTGGAATAGTAATCGGCTAATCCGTGAGTTTACGAGTAATCACAGTTTATCGTAAATTAATCGAATTGGCAGTTCGGTTCACAACTTAATTATCGGGCGAGAATTTGAGTTGAGTCTCTTCACGAGAATTGTAGTACGCGTGATTTTGAGTTCGTGAGTGGTTTCGGATAATTGTTTCGATAACCGAGGAATATGTTATGAATATTTGAAATCGCGTAATTTCATCGTGTTTATCCGTTTGAGTTTGAGTTATCCGAAACGTGGATGTGATTCGTTTTGGACCGTCGATCGTATCGAGCCGTGAGTAGAAATATCGGAATAGTCAAAAAAATTTCTGAAAACACTATTTTGGGAAGTTTGACCATCGTTGACCAAGAAATTGGCGTTGACCCGCGTTGACCGAGGGAGAAACGGACCACCGTTTGACTCGCCGACGACTTTTCATTTCCGGCCACCTCCGGCTCCGATTTGGGTATGGTTCGATTCTCCTCTTGATTTCTTATGGTATAGCACTTTGATTTGTGAAATTTGGTGAGATATTGAGGGAGAACGAGGAGCTTAAAGTTTTGTGGTTTCGGGGTCGACGGACGGTGGTGCTCCGGCCACGGTGGTGGCCGGAGATTAGGGGGGTTTGACTTGTGGGGCCACGGCGATGTGTTTGGATGTGGCCTCGAGGGCTGCCGTGCGCCGTGGCCGGAGTTTCGACGGAGAACAGGGTCGCCGGCCAGATTGGGATTTTGTAACTTTCGAGCTGAATTACGGCAGTTCACAGTGGAATTGGAGGAGGTCGTAGTTGTGAGCTGTGTTGGGCTCGAGGAGAAGAAGAAATCTGAGCATCTCATGTTATGAAAATAGCTTGGTTATCAACTCCTCCAAGTTAGACTTTGACAATTCTCCTCGAGGTGGGGGTGCTTGTGGCATCGAAGCTTGTTGTGGTATTGGAGAAAAACATGCTTTTGGTTGGCAAGAGTTGCCTCCCATAACATTAACAAACTCTCTACTAGCTCTTGTAACTCTGATAGCTCCATGCTTAAAGTCTTGACAATTTGCTTAAGCACAATGGTTGTCTTGGCTGGGATCATCCTATGAGAAAATAGGATTGGTATGCCAACACGGATTACTTCTTTGTGCACCCAATGCCATGTGCTTCCACTCCTCAATAGTCTTCGGATGGTCTCCTTGATGTGGGCAATATGGAGCCTCATGCCTCACATTCTTACAAATCATGCAAGGTGCCACACTAGTCTTCGCAATTTGGTTAACATAGCCTCCATTCTGAGTTTGCTTCAACAAAAGGTCAAATTTCTTGTTTATGGTCTCTTCAAGTCGCTTGATGGCATCCTCTTGCACATATGCGGCTCCCTTGACTTCATGTATACTTCCCCGGTTGGCTTGGGTGACTTCTCTCAATGATATTGTGAGTTTTTGAACATTGGGCTCGACATCCTATAAGGAAGACCGTTCCAACATCTGTTCAAGTAGAACATACGCCTCCTCGTCAGTTTTATCCATGAAATCTCCACCACTTGTATTGTCGGCCTTCCTTCTCGTCTCCATGCATAATCCTTGGTAGAAGAGAGACAATAACATGTCTTGGGTTTGAGCTTGGTTGCTGGGTTTGACCGTGGTTAGGGAAACCAAGCTCAAGCTCCTAGAAACGCTCCCAAGTCTCATAGAACAACTCTTTATCCTCTTCTCGGAAGGTCATCAACCTTGTCCTTCTCTCATAGATCATCCCCGGTGGAAAATACTTGGTGATGAACTTGCGTTGCATCGCCTCCCATGAGTAAATAGAGTTAGGAGCAAGTTTTTTGAACCATATCTTTGCCTTATCCCTCAAACTTGAAGGAAATACCCGAAGCTTCAGTTGTCTCGGGTCCATGTTCCAGATGTTAAGCCTTGTACATGCTTCCTCGAACTCCAACAAGTGAGAATAAGGATCAGAGTGCGGATGTCCCATGAAGATTGGTAAGGTTTGGAGAAAATTAGACTTGATCTAAAAGGATTCGCCTACTAAGGGTTGAAGAATAATGTAATCGGTATGCCTCGACAAAGTTGGCAAAGCACTGTCCCTCAAAGGTCTTGCTTCAATGATGTCCTCGTCCATGATGGGTTCTTCCTCGAAAAGAGGATTCGAAGGCATGACACCTAAAATCACACTAAGAAACCAATAGATATTAGTCCTCCAAACTCTTAAAGTACTCAAAGCCTCGAAGGCCTACCATGGTGCTTCTTTGATACCCCCCTCAAGGAAACATCATTGAACACTCTAAGAGTTTGAATGTGATTTCAGTACGTGGCGTAGTGACATTCACTATGCAATGGACACCAAAGTGAACCAAGGTAAAGGCTTATGTGATCCAATATACCGAAATCACGAAATGAAGTCCTAAAAATCTAGTGTTTAGCGGAAATTAAGTTCGCTAAATCTAGACACACACTAACTACAGTACATAAAAATAAGACACTATTTAGATATGCTCAAAAAGGATATAGATAATCGAGGGGAAAAGGAGTAGAAATGAAGTAAAACAACCATAGCACAACACACTTTTGATGGATCAAAGCATAAGTTGCATAATTTACACAGAATTAATCACATGTAGGAATGAGCTGAACTTTTATGAGCATAATTTAGACACATAAATAAACACTCTCTCAAAATTTTAGAATTTTCCGAGACCTCTAGCTATGTCAAAGAATTTCGATGGATCAAAAGAAGTTTTCGATGCATCGAATGAGGCTTTCAGGTCTCTTCTGCAAACCAGCTTCGATGGGTCAAAGGGGATTTTTTGATAGATCGAAAGTTGTCCTACAACAAAGGTTAAAGCACAAATCCTAACACACTTTCACCCCAAAATACCTACCAAAGTATCCTATGGAACAAAAATTAGAAAAATAAAGTTCTAAGTGATAAATTGAAGAAAACTAAAAGCTACGAAACAAATCATCAAGTCAAAATGTCCGGATAATCTGCAATCAAAGGCCAACCGAGCTAAGAAATTAAGATAAACTCAATCCCTGGAAACGGCGCAAAAAACTTGTTGGAAGATTTATACCCCCACACTTCGTAAGTTATTGGCTAACTCATAAATGCAAGAACAATCTTCACCCACAAGTATACGGGGATAAGTAATAGTATAGAAAAGGAAATCGAGTGTCAAACCCACGAGGATTAAGCACTTAGATTCCTTAGCTCGGAGTGAAAATCATAAAGACTACGACTCACTAGACAATACTTGACACTAAAAGGAAATAAAATATGAAAGTGTATCTCACAGTACCAAGTCCTTTGGAGACTTGGCATTGCGAGTGATGATGTAATTACGGTGAGTGATTATACGAGTTGATTGGTTGATTAACTAACTAAATAAAGTGAAAACATAAAGTAAAGCAAATCAAAGAAAATGTTTGGTCGACTAGAGACATCGCCACTAGCCAACTCAATGTACCAACAATGTCCAAGTTATGAGTTTAGTTCAGTTCACATGCGCTTGACCAACTTGTGATCATTCTGAATCACCATTTGTTGTGAACCGAATCTCCTAGGTCATTAGGGCACTAGAAGTGTTCAGCCCAACATTCAAATATAAAGCAAACTATAACTAGAATGCAACTCAATTGTGAATCATATCCTAATTATACCACATGCCTAATGAGTTCAATATGTGTTCACTTATGATGAATGTGAATGGCTTTCCTTCCAAAGTTCCTATTAGAGGACATGAAAGTATGTTCTAATGACTTTCCTAATCCACACCATTTAGAACATGAATTAGAAGAAGTAACGAGTAGCTACAAACCCCCTTCGAGTCAAAGTAAGCTTGACCAAAGCTCCTTGAATCATTCAGACTTCAAGAAGGCTCCGGTCTATGCTCAAGCCCAATGAAAACCAAACTTTAAGCTTATCCTCTTACGTGTAGACCTAAGTTATGTTTACATGCTTATCTTCCTTAGGTGAGTGACTAATTCACTTAGGTTCACTTTTACCTAGCTTCCTTAAACACATCTCAACTTAGTCATGGCCAAGACATGAATATGAAAACATTGAATCAAGCCCAAATATGCAAACATACCACAATCACATTACAACCTATCAAACTCATTCACAACATGTAATAAAGTAAACCAAATTCAAATATCTATAACTCAAAACATAATTGGATGTACATCAAATTAGCTAGGGCTAAGCCTTAACCTTCCAAAAGACAACTACTCACTACTCATAGCTAAGATAGAGTATAAATATATAAATTAGAGACAAATAGGAGAAGAGACGTACAACCAAAGAGTCCTAAAAGCTCAGAGCTCTTCAAGCTCTCATTCCCTTCTTGCTCTAAAAATGCTCCTATTCTCCAAGAACTTGAGTCACTCACCTTAGGCTTAGGAGAAGATGCTGTAAATGGAAGTATGGTGGTGGTGATGGAGGTTTTCAAGCTTTTTAGTAGTGCTAATGGGTGTTTGAGAGGTGGAGGAGATGACTATTGGGTATAGATATGGATTGAGGCTATTTCTAGAGACTAAAAGTATGAAAAATAAAGAAATGAGGTGAGTTTTGTGTGTGTGTTGTGGGGAGCTCGACCCTTATAGCTTTGGATGGGATATTTTGGCATCAAATAATTCAAAATTAAATCAAGACATGATCCACAATTTTAGGGAGTTGTTGGTGGTCCAAAGATGACTCACCACTAACATGTGAGTGACACATGACTCTTCAAAATATCTTCTCCAATTGGGCTTGTGGGCTTGGACTTGAAGTCTTGGGCCTTGGCACATTCCGGCAAGGGGTCGCCGGAGTTGACCTCCGAAGTTGACCGTTGATCGGCCAGAGTTGACTTTGATCAGCAATTGACTTTTTGTCCTTTTCCCGGTTTTGCTCATTCTTCTTCAAATACTTAGGAAACTTAACTTGCTTGGCTTCTTCAAAAAGTGATTAATATCCATCTTTTAGCTCGTTTTCTCGCAAACTCTCCATTTCCTAGCATGACAAGGAAACATATTAAAAATAATATTTTATTCATAAAAAATAAACTATATGCATAAAGTTAGGAGCGTAATAGGTACATAATTATAGTTCTAACAGCTACCACCTTGTTATTGTTGATCATGGGTTTGCACTAACGAAGATTAACCTAACAGTCGATCAAAGTTTTTACAGGAGACTCAAGGTTACTTGAAATTATTCCTGCACAATAATAATTTCTAAATTTTTTATGGAAACAAAACAAAGAAACTAGGAAATTTGGTGGAACAATCGCTAGAGATTAGAGAGAAGAGAAGGAATGAATGATTCTTGAAGTGGACGTCCAACTTCCTATTTATAGGAGTGATCAAAACTTTTCAATTTGAAACAAAGCTTTTCACTAAGAATCAGATACTTTGATCAAAGGTTGCACCCCTTTGATCATCACATCCTTTCATAAGCAACATGTTGGTTAATTACCAACAATCACATTGGTTTGTTAACCACCTCATGCCTTCGTACAGAACTTGGAGATGACGCATGAAGAGCTGCCTCCTCTATCAAAGGAGACTCAAATTAATATTACAGATACTGTTTTTGGCCGTCGACCTAGGAAGGAGGTTCGTGGCCTTGGACGAGAAGTCAAGCGAGATTTGACCCAACCCTCAATTTCGGCAAGTAGACGTTCGAGTGAGGTGGCTGCCGAGGAGCGAGTTCGAGAAGCCAAGAAGGAGGGTCGAGGGGCCAAGGAGCAGGCTCGAACGGCCCAGGAGGAAGCTAGATCGGCTCATACTCGAACTTATATGTTACAGGCTCAGATAGATTATATGGTCAACTACCTCATGTCGTTGGGCATGATTCCTCCTACTTGTCATCCAAATGTCACGCCTTGGGATTCTAGACTCGACGACGTCGATGACTCGAAAACAGGAAAAATCGACGAAATCCAAACTCTCGATGTCGATGTCGATGTCGATATCGATGTTCTTGTTTAGCTTCGTAGTTTATATTTTGATCGATAAACTTTTTATGTACAAATTTTATAGTTAATATATTAAATAAATATTTTCTTAATTTAATATGTAAGTTAATTCAATTTCTAATTCTGAAATAATTATAAAAAAAGGGAAAAAAAACTGAGAGGGCGAAATTGGAAGAATTCGTAGTCTAGTTGGAATGTGTTACGAGAACCTTAAAGACAACGGAAATGCTTTTGTCGTCTCGAGTGGATCAGTTAGACGATGAACGTATATGCTTCGTCGTTTAGTTGTAGTTACTAAGACGACGAAACAGTTTATGTATTCGTCGTTTAGGTGAGCTAATTAAGAAGATGAATAATACGGTTTGTCGTCGAAGTCATAACATCTAGACGACGGACATTTTTTGTTGTCTAAGAAATTTTACGCGACGAAAAATTTCGTCGTCTTTTTCGGTAAAGTTTCGTTGTCTTGAAACCTAGACTACGACGACATGTTTCATGGTTTGAAATGTGACTTAGACGATGAAGATTTTTTAATTCTTAGATATGGTGCAGTCGATCGATCAACAGCACCGAAATGATCATCAGGGACCATCACTTCTGTCTAGATCTATCTTCTCCGCTCCACATGCACTGGGAACTAACTTTAGGGTTTTCAGACGTTAGGTTTCGGTGGAAAGAAGCACTTCTTTGCCAATTGTCCAGTGATAGAGTGAATGAGTCCAAATACTTTAACCCTAAACCATCTTTCTGATAAAAAGCAAATCGAGCGTTTACGTTCATTACAGGCATCTTGGGCCCCCACCATACAAACTTGCAAAGAATCTTCGATCTTCGATCTTCAATTTTGGGTTTGAGAGATTCTTCTTCAATCTACAACAGTTTTTTCTATTTGGTTCCATTTTCCAAATTTTATCCTGTAATATTCCGTCGAACATTCTATTCAATAATTCATTGAATGATAATTTACAATATATATGCTTAAATTTCTGTCCTCAAATTCCAGATAATCCCCTAGCCGATCTGCCTCCCACCAATTGCAGACGTTATAAAGATTTCGTTGACTCGTTGTCTGCTTTTACATGGCCGGGTAACAACTTCATTATTAGGCTGATACAATACCAATATCACTGTTGTTGTTGTGATAAGTTGATAACTATCAACTAGGATCACCAGTCACCACACACAGAATCAGAATAAAAATACCTAGCAGATGGTTGCACGTTAAATCTATTTTGATACGAGATGTGTATTTTCGACTATCAACTACGCCTGCTGATGAGTTTAAAGTGGCCCTTCATCGTGCGGTTCAGCTTTAGCAAGTCTTCGTCACACAAAACCACAGTAAATATCCTAGAAAGTTCTAGACCTTTTCATGATTTTTGAATGAGAGGTGGTTTGGTACGTATATACATTTTCATTTTGAAAAGGAAAGCTTTTCCCCCATTCCCAATCCCTTGTGTTCAGAGAATACAATACCCATCAACGTAAGTATCCCCCAACCCACCCCGGTCGCCTTCAGCTTCCGCCGACCAGAGAAATCCACGATCAAGAAAGCACAGGCATAAACCTCAATCAAATACCGGTGTATACGACGAGACAAACAAGGTAAATCTTTAATATCATAATAGCTACTCAACTTTGTTGCCGAGTTGGCGGTATCTAGGTGCCTGAGACATTCCATGAACAAGAATGGCGATGAATTCGAATGAGATGTCGTTTTCCCACAACAAAACCCTAATTAAAAATCCCATACTGTCTGTCTCTCATCAGTTCCAGTTTCTACTATGCAGCAGCAGACTATATATAATTCCAGTCAGCACCCGAATGATCAAACAGGACCACTGTGTCTCTTAGCTCTCGAAGGCCGACACGTAACGAACATTTCAACATATACTGTTTAGTTCAATTATTCTTTTCTCCCGCCACTTGATTCAGAACCTTTTATGGTTTTGCAGCTAGTGATCCAAACGACCGAGAGCAACATATGATGAATTTTGTCCAAGCTTGCTAGCTTGAACATGAGTCGGTCCAATACATGCTCAATTATTGGATCAAAATCTGCTTTGGTTTTCGTCTTGTAGTCCGGTTAGCCATTTCTGCAATTCGGCGTATCATGCATGTATTGTTAATCGATTTATGGTTAGATAGCTAAGCATACATAATCGGTGGCGAGTCACTCGGGTTCGATCAAATACATACTGCCACGCGGAGCGAGTGACTCATTTTGGCTGAAGTGTCGACATAGATAATTTATGATTAGATAGTATTCCAAAACTCTATTCGATTGCTTATTCAACACATATTTCTTGATAAATAATGTTATACGTCCTATAATATGATATGTTACATCCAGATCAACCTTTCGATCTACTTCCCACCAATTGAAAACGTTATACGGATTGTGTCAAATCCTTATCTCTGTTTATATAAACGCAGATCAGCAGCTGGATTTCATTATTGACCTGACGCATTATTCCTACCTACATACAATTTGTGCATATGATGAATCGACCAAGAAATGAAAATAAAGTGACGGCATGCAGTACTCGAAGTCCACAATTCCACGTGAAAGCCGTAAAATTTAGTTAAAGTTATCTGACAGAATCAATCACTAGAAAATTCTAGACCTTTATTCTCTGAACTGAAGAAAGTTCCAGACAAGTCTTACATATAGAAATTGACAGATGGAGATAAGGAATATAAATTCCACTGTAATTCGTCGCCGACAAAATTTCCTTGACGTAGCAATTCGTCAGGAAGTTAATTTATGTATAATGCATGATCCCGCCATTTCCCAATTATAAACGTCCTTCTAATTCTTCAATGTCGTTGCTCCTATTCAAATACAAAATCTATAAAGAACAAATCCCATACAGCTTGAGTTCATATATTGTTGCAGCTTGTATGTCAACGCGTATATTTGAATTTCTGAATTTAAGTGCAGCACTAAATTTTATACACATTTAAGTTCAAGTTCTTTTTTTCTTCTTTAATAGGGTTCAATTTTCAAAGCTTGTAAACTTCTCCGGGTGAATTAAAAAAATATTCCCTGCACATTTATTTCTATAAGACATAATCTAATGCATTATTTTTTTACAAGAAATAGGACACTAATAATTACACACTATTAATTAAATACAAAAAATAATATGTAAGAATACCACAATCTATCAATATGATACCTAAGTTACTATCTAAATTGCCATTATAGTCGATTTGTATTCATTTTGCGAATATTTACCTAAATTAATGTGTCATTGCAATATGAATTATGTATTTGTATAAGGAGATTTATTCTTCGTAACTTTCGGTATGTCTTCTCCTAAGTAGATATAGATTAAATTAGATATAGATTCATATAATACTTATTATATTGAGACATTGATTGTAACAGATTGTATCAGCTTATATATATGGCATTCTATCAATGAATGAATTACAATTTTCAGTCTATCAGTTATTCTCCTTCAACACGGAAAAAAAAATCGTCGGCATTAAGTTAAAACTTTTGCCGATGATAATGTCGTCGGCAAAACCTTCCCCAGTGGTCAAAATGGTTGACATGATTAAGACTATAGCCGACGAGTCCCAAATGATGTCGTCGGCTATAGTATTTGAACATCGTTGGCTATAGTTTGCAAATCGTCGGCTATAGTGTGAAACTGTATTTTTTATTAAAACTTTAGCCGACAAGTGGGGTTAATATCATCAGTTATAGTTTGTGATTTCTGAAGAAGAAAAAATGCAGATTCTGGATTTCTATTCCCAGAACCTACGATTGTATAATTTTATTTACACAATAGCCAACAACACATATTCACCAACAAACACATCCTCACCAACAAAACACATATTCATCCACATTAAACCTACATTAAGGGTTATTCAAATCTATGTTATCAAAAATAGAGGCGTTACCACCAAGAGTTTGCGGATCCTTCTACGGCTGTGGAGTAGGAAAAGGGAACAGAACTGGGGCCGGGACCAGGATTCCAGAAGCCTGAAGCTGTGCAGTCCAATCCTGAAACCAGGAAGCCAACGTAGTCTGCTCGGCTAATCTCGCCCGCTCCATCTTCTCCATCCATTTTTGAGTCTCTTCCATCTCCCTCTGATGCTCCGTCGCCTACCTCTGAAGCTGTTCCTATAGCGGAGAAGCCCTGGAAGTTTCTGACTTGCATGAGAAACCAAGAGTGTTCTTCAAGACCCTCTCACCCTTCTATCCTTGACCCCTGCAGTAGTAGTGTTCCCTCGTGGTGGGAAAACTTCGGCCATGATCCTCGCCGCTACCATCGGGTCAAATTGATCAATCTGAGAGATGGCTCGGGGAAGGTCCTCATCCTGGGTCTCAGGCCATTGCTCTCTCACGATCTGAGTCAACACCTCCAAAGTCACCTCTTGCACTCTCGCCTAATTGACAAGGAAAACAAAATAACATATTAGTAAACATACGTTAATTTTTTATAGAGAAAATACATATATAAGAAAATATGTTAATTAAGTTATAAGGGCATAAGACGTACATACAATATCTTCAGGGCATTGAGGATACGTTTTCTCTAACGTATACTCCAACGGGGGGACTTCAGGGTGTTGGGTGGCATCCTCCATCCAATCCGCAAAGAATCTAGACCAGCACGATGGTTTTTCGTGGTACCCCCATGGAGGTTGCCGTGGTTCTTCCAGTGCTTTTTTAGCTCACTTTTTCACTCCTTGTACCTATATTAATGCAACACAAATGTTAGAAATTGATAATAAATGATCAACAAAATATAACTCGATATATAAAATATTAGTCAGATCCCATCACCTTTTTTCTTGCATGTCATTTGCCCACGTGCATTTGAGCTTCTCCGGCACAATAAACCACACATGCAAATGTATATATAAATGATAATATTTATATATTTATTCAGATTTATTTAATAAGGGGATAGACATACATAATTAATGAATATATAATTAACTCACCGACATTGCATTATTCACCATGTCCTTCACACACTGTGACACGGAGGACCAGCTTGCCCACAGAACTAGGACTCGATCACGTATGATAATTTCTACTTGATCGACCTGAATACCTATGCGCATTCTTTCCTAAAATTACTGATCCATCCTGCCCGGTCTCTATGACCAGTTTCCCACTGTCGTTGATCGTTCTCTCTAGTAGCTTGCCTGTGACAAGGCCTCTCACTACCACATTTTGACCCATTGCCGGTGATTTTTAAATAAATCGCCGGCAATGTTTTTTAACATTACCGGCGATTTTTGCCGGAAAAACCGCCGGTAATGTCTTTTTTTTTTTAACATTACCGGCGACTTAAATGTAAGTCGCCGGCAATGTCCCGTTGGTAATGCAAAAAAAAAAAAGACATTGCCGGCGATTTTTCTGGCAAAAATCGCCGGTAATGTTAAAAAACATTGCCGGCGATTTATTTAAAAATCGCCGGCAATGGGTCAAAATGTGGTAGTGTGATCTAGTCTTTTTTTGGTTGCCTCTGGCGTCTGTTTCAGCTAAGATAAGCTAAAAAGATCAAAACATAAGCACTCAATTTAATATAAATTCTTTTAATAAGTTTGAAATTAAATAACCAAGGTTGTTAATATTTACCCTATTCTGACGTCAATGTTTTTGATACCCTCGCACTATATAGAGGTGTATCAAATGGCACATAGACGTATGCTTATTCCGGGGTAGTAAAACCAAGCTGTCCTGGAAAAGGCACTCCCTGATCATCGAGAGTTAGTATGGCAGGTATCTCTCGGGGCAAGAAGAGGTGAGGCGGCAGACTACATACCTCCGCTGAGGAACTACTTGAAGCACCAGCCTTAGCCTCAGAGGAATGTGGAGACTGAGTCGTAGAGGAAGAAGGCTCCGGCCGGCGAATGTGTGGCATACGGACACCCGAAGGAGCGGGACATGTTGAGCCAGCCAGTGAGGGCCTGGAGGGGCCGTCTTTGTTCAAGAGGTACCTCATGCTGGCGGGTTGGCGGGCCACTACATCTTGCTGCGGCGTCTGCTGAAGCAGTTGAAGATGTCGAGAGGTCCTAAGGCTGCTAAAAGTGTTGCTGATAGAGGCGCCACTAGACCCATTTCCTTTCTTAGATCCCATCCAATTAATTCACCCATACATAATTCACCCATATATTTCACATCTCAAACCCTAAACATATATAATTCACCTATCTATAATTCACAAAATTCATATATAACGCATATATAATTCACCCATATAATTCGAATCTCAAACCTTAAAAATATATAATTCACCCATATAAAATTCACAAAATCCATATATAACCCATATATAATTCACAAAATCACATAAATTTCACAAAATTCATAAAACTCACATAACCATATATTAGGGCTGTTAATCCCGAACTGAAAACCAAAAAAAAAATTGAACCGAAATCGAACTGTACCCGAAAAAACTGAAACCGAACAAAAACCGAACCAAAAAACAAAAAAACCGAACCGAACCGAAAAATTTGGTTCGGTTTCGATTTTCGGTTCCAAAAAAACTGAATCGAATCGTTTGAACCGAAATGAATAAAACGACATCGTTTTACAAGTGTCAATCAAGTTTGATGTTGTGGGGTATGTTGTTGAGTATCTCTCTTTGTCCCATATGAAAGTAGTATTTGGTATGTGCCATAGTTTGATACTTAACAATGATTATTGGGGTTCTTGTAGGTTTAAGAAAAGGAATGTTAAGTTGCCAAAGAAAAAACCTCTAGCTGAGAAAGTGAGAATGGTGGACAAGTTGAGTATAGTTTGAGAATGGATTCAATTGAGTGTTTTTATGTGATATTTGGATTGTATTTTTTTTTTGGATGGACTGTAGACTGTTTTAAACTTGGACTGTGGAGTGTGGACTTTGGTTTATGTTTGTTGATGTTTAAAACTTTGAATTTGTGATGTAAACTTTCGATAAGCATTTGCTATGGTTTGAAACATTGAATGTGTGATTTGTGACTAATTATATTTGTTGTAGTTTAATTCAATTCGACACAAACTTTCGGTACAAAGTTATTAAAAAAAGTAGCTAAGAAAGATCTGCTTCAAATTTTCGACACTAATCGAAAGAAAGAGTATTTCTTTTAGAAAGAAAGAAATTCTATTTTTGTTTAATTTAAAAAAAAACAAACCTAACTGAACTATTTCTAATCGGTTTTTTAAAAAAATATCAGGAAAACCGAATCGAACTGATTAAAAAATACGATTCGGTTTTCGGTTCAGCCTAATTACCGAACCGTTTGTACCGATTAGAAACCCTACCATATATAATCAAATTTCATAATCAATCACATAATCAATAACACATAATCACAACATCAACATTTCACAATCACATAATTAAATTAGAGAGAGAGAGAGACTAAAAATTGATAGAGAGAGAGAGGACTGGCTAGGCGGCAGCGGGCGAGCGATGGCAGTGGGCTAGGTGACTCCCAGCGAGATGGGCAGCGGTTTAGAGGTTTTTAGGGTTTTGGTTCAGCTATGCGGCGCGGGCTAGGCGACTTAGGGGTTATAAACCCAAAAACTATAGCTGATGACTTAAAAAAAATCGTCGGCTATACTATACACAACAACATTATACATGAAGGTCGTCGGCTATAATATAGTCAACGACATGTGTCACAGTCATCGACTATAGTAACTATGGCCAACGACATAAGCCGATGTCGTCGGGTAAAGTGTGATTTAAAAAAAAAAATTAATTAGACTCATGTGAAAACACATTTCCCACAAATACTTGTTTAACTTGTTCAAGAACATAATCAGACTAATCGCGATATTCAGAAGTGTGAAAAAACTTTACAAACACAAACTCATGACCAATAAACATGTTTAACACAAATTCATTTTTAACTAAGGCTTATAATCAGAATAATCACTCGAGTCTTCTAAGCTAATTTCTGGTAATATGTATCGCTCCTCGTCACCGAAGTCTTCGTTGTCTTCATTTGGATTAACATCAATAAGACTTACATCTGCTCGAGGAAGTTGAACCACACTACCCAAACTCACATTATTAAGGCAAATTGTAGAGGATTCAGGAATACCAATTACGTTCGGCTCTTGGTATGCAGTAACTTCTTCATTATTTGCTGCCTCACTAAGTGTAGCAGCACCGTATATCTTTCTAGGAACAACATGGTTGACTACTTTTATCGCGCTCTTGTGCACAAGATCATCAAGATAAAACACTTAATTTACCGATGTGGCAAAAATAAAATGGTCATCTTCATACCAGCTTGTAGCAGTATTCACTGAAAAAATACCGTTCTGATCGGTCCTTCTGTTCCCAGGGTTAGTATCAAACCATCTACACTTAAACAAGTGCACTGTCGGCTCTATCAGGTATTGCTGCCACTATATCAAGATGATTACTGAGTTGCTCAAAATGGTATTCATTCAGCACTTCCAAAATTTTCTCCCCCGTCCATCTCTTGGGTTGCATATCAATTTCTATAGTCCCATCAAATGCTTGGTCATCCTCCCGCCATGGGTGATCAAGTCCAAGACAACAACGTGACGCATCTGCACAATTTTCCTGCAATGAAGTCTACCGCAATCAATAATCATGCACTCTGGACAAGCCCTGTATCCCCTGGTAACGTTGCCCGACAACATCCCATGGGCAGAAAAATCACTGATGGTGTCAACAAGTATGGCATGCATCTGGAACATCTCGTTTTTGTACTTGCCAAAGTGGGATGACCAACGTTACTCAGGTCCTTAAGCTCCTCAATCAAGGGTCTCAAATACACATCGAGACACTTTCCTGGATAACTCGGCCCCAGAATTAACATAGTCAGCATATTGTATTCCTTCTTCATGCACATCTATGGAGGAAGGTTGGTACCAAAATAACTAATCATATACTGTATTGAAGACTCATGTTGCCAATAGGGTTGAATCCGTCAGATGAGTGCCTTAGCCAAACATTTCGAACCTCTGATGCAAAATGAGAAAACTCCCTAACCATGTGCTTCCAAGCCTCTCCATCAGCAGGGTGTATAAGGGTATCATCGTCAGGCAAATCCCTCTCAGCATGCCATCTCATAGCTTTGGCCGTGTGTGCTGACACGAACAACCGTTCCAGCCTATCAATCAGCGGGAAATATCGAAGTACCTTCACAGCTTTCTTATTCCCTGCAGAAGTTAACTTATACCTATCCGTTTGACAAACTAGACAGGCATCAAGGTTTTCAAGATCATTCCCTTTAGCATCTTCACCCCAGAAGAGAACACAATCATATCTACATGCATGGATTTTTATGTAGATAAGACCAAGATGTTTCAGGATATGTCACACCTTACGATGAGTGGTAGAAAGGCGATGGCTGGGGGGGGGGGGCAGCATCGAAGCAGTCAATGCCAGATAATCATCAACACCCTTGACACTCAATTTGTTCTCCACTTTGACCTTCATTACTCCCATGACACTTGCAAGAACAGTCTCATTACACCCGTTGTACAACGGGGTCTGTTAGAAGGCAATCAGCTTATTGTACTTGTCAATACTAGCAATGTTGACAGCTCTAGGTAATTGATGGACTGCCTCAATAAGAGGGAAACCCTCAATGGCGGGAGGGATATCCTCACTAAAAGTAAAAATGCACCTAGACCATTGAACTTTTATGGTTCCGTGGTCTAAGTGTAACTTAGACGACGGAAACAATGTTCGTCGTCTAAGACACACTTGGACAACAGACCGACACGCCGTGGTCTGAGTGGCTACTTGGACGATGGGGTCTAGGTCCGTCGTCCATGTATCCACTTAGATGATAGAAACTACCTAAGTCCGTCGTCTAATTGATAACTTAGACGATCCACAAACGCTCTGTCGTCTAAGTGAAGAATTATATAATGTCCATGCCAAACTCTCTTCTTCTCCGCTCGCTCGTCTCAACTTCATCCTCATATATATTGATCATTCTCTCTCTTGATCAGACTCGCTCTCCTCACGTGTACATGCATGCAAATTCTAGCTAGCTAGCTAGCACTATATATATATATATATCTCCGGCTCTGACCATCGATTCGCCATATATCGGAGAAGGCTAGGTACGTATGTACATAGTTAATTTCTCAACACCATTAACGTTTATATATATAATTAATTGTACATTTGATTGATTGCATTGTTAATTAGTACGGCTAATATACATTTATTATTAAGTTAGGTAATTGATGATATATATATTAGTTAATTAATATAGACTAGTAGTAAGTATATATGCATGGATGTTTCAAAATTTGGTTAATATTTAGTTAACACGTACATGCATGTTATACATATTAAAGTAATTGATGTAGAGTACGTATATTCACCAATAATTAATAAATGTAATTATTGAAGGTAATTAATTAATAATTTAAATTAATTAAGGTAGTTAAAATTTTGTGTATATAATAATAGTTTAATAATTACTTGAAAATCTGTATATATATAATAGTTGACTAATATGATAATTAATTATTAAATTTCGTAGAAGTATGGACAAGAATTGGATGAAATTGCCGAATAGAAGTGATGTCTGGTATGTAGATGGAATTAGCGAATTTGTGAATTTTACGATAGAACATGGTCAGGGAAAAAAGCGTTTCAGGTGTCCGTGCCAAAAATGTCTTAACTGTCAGTATGTGGAGGTTAATGTTATGGTGCAACACCTGTATAAAAATAGTATGATATGGAGTTATACTACGTGGAGCGAGCATGGTGAAACAGTAGAGTTCAGCTCAGTAGACTTCAGCTCAAGGTACAGTTACCATGGTGGCTCATCCAGCAGCAGTGGTGCCGGCCCCCCTGCTTAGAACCTAACTGCGAATTTGGTCCATGATGCGTTTCCAAGATTTAGTCATGGTGGACACCAACACTAAGAGGGAGATTACAATACCACTCATGGGCATGATGACACATTCCCCGCTGCTAGCTTGGCCACTGACACTAGAGAGATGGATAAGTACAACAAGATGCTACTTGAAGCGCAGACCCTGGTGTACCCTGGATGTCGAGAGAATGTGTTGCAATATGTGATGGAGCAAATGAAGATAAAAGTGAAGCAAAAAATGTCAGACAGTGCTTTTGACAAAATTCAAGAGAAAATATGTAAGTTGCTTCCTGATGATCTCAATCTTCCTAAATCCCATTATAAGGTTAGAAATATCTTGAGCAGCCTCGACCTTAAGTACAGGGTAATTGCCACATGTCCAAATGATTGTGTGCTGTTTTACAAAGAGTATAAAGATTTGGACTATTGTCCCGTATGTGGGCAGTGCATATATGAGCTGAATAGGAAGAGTTCGAAAAAGAAAATTCTTGTGAAGGTTCTTCGATATTTTCTATTGATTCCCAGATTGCACTGTCTGTACATGTCTATATACACAGCAGAGACGATACGATGGTACGCAGAAAAGCGAATAGATGGAGATGTGCTGAGATACGTCGCGGATGGGGAGGCTTTCAAACATTTCGACAGGGAATTTAGAGACTTTGCCGCAGAGGTTAGAAATGTTAAACTCGGACTATCTATAGATGGATTCAATCCTTGGGGTAATAATAGCTCTGCCGTCAGCACTTGGCCAGTTTTTCTGATGTCGTACAACTTGTCTCCGTGGATGTGCATGAACAAGGAATTTAAGTTCCTTACTCTGCTAATTCCAGGTCCTAAATCTTCGGAGAAGTGCTTAGATGTTTACCTCAGACCTTTGATCGACGAGCTAAAATTTTTGTGGGAAAATAGAGTCCCAACTTATGACAAATTCACTGACACGATGTTCATAATGAGGGCTGTCGTAATGTTGACGATTAGCGATTTTCTTGTGTATGAGATGTTGGCAGCCTGCTGGACGAAAGGATATAAGGGATGTTCTATATGTTTAGACCACGTGAACTCTAGTTGGCACGCGGGGAACTGTCGAGAATAATCCTAAACCCCGTAGTTGGTCGGGCAAAGAGATTTTATAGAGGTTGAGCTATTTCGAATTTGGTGTGTTGACCAATGACAAGGATGTAAAGAAAATACAATCCAATACCTCTACATGATCTCAGCTATTGGCATCACAAGAATATATTATTTGAACTCCCTTACTGGTCGAAGTTGAAGCTGAGGAACAACTTGGACACGATGCACATAGAAAAGAATGTGTGCGACAGCGTGGTGGGAACAATTCTCGATATTAAGTTCAAAACTAAAGATACTCCCAAAGCGCGCAAAGATCTGTAATCTATGAATCTACGTCATCCCTTTGTGGTTGAGGAGGGATAGGAGAGGAGTGTACAACACGATGCCAGCTGCACCTTACACAGTGAAGCCGACACTTAGACGTTCTGTATTTCACTGGTTTAAGAGTGTTCATTATCCGACTATGTATGCAGCTACTATAATTGGAGCAGTGGATTAGGTGCAACACAAGTTTGTTGGTCTAAAGACACATGACTATCACGTTATGCTGCAATGTCTCATTCCAGTGGTAATTCAGCCATATTTGTCTCGTGATGTCGTAGAACCAATAGTGGCATTGTGCACATGGTGACATTGTGCATATGGTGGCAGAGGTTATGCGCCATAGAATTAAAGAAGTCAGATGTGGTGGAACTGCAACAACAAATTGTGCACATCATTTGCAAACTAGAGATGATTTTTCTCCCTGCTTTCTTTGACATCATGATTTACCTAATGATCGACTTGCCTGAGCAGGTACTCATTTCTGGTCCGGTCCAATACACTTGGATGTATTCTTAAGAAAGGTACGTACAACTAATTAATTATACAGGTTTTTCGATCTATTATTTGTTACGCGGGGAGATTACTAGCTATATGTACTTATTCTACAATGTATTAATTGAACGTTCGATTTTGTATACAGCTTGAACAGTATAAAGGGTTCGTCAAAAACAGGTCGGTCTCGGATGACTCCATAGCAGAGACATACATAATGCATAAGTGTGTTACTTACTGCAACATGTACCTCAAAGATCCACCACCTCCTACCGCTTCTGATTTCAGTGCCCGCATCAATCTTTCTGTCGTCATAAATGTCGTATGACCGTTTAGAGGAGTATTAAAGGAAGCGTTAACACGAGAAGAACTTATTGAGGCACATTGGGTAGTGCTGCGAGACTGTGATGAAGTTGAACAGTACATGATTGGGTACAGGGAGAGGCTTTAGGCGTTAAATCCAGACAAGAGTTCGGCGTGGTTTGAAATGGTTAAGAAGTTGAAAGGACCCAACCCCGATTTAGTTTCCTAAACCGGAATCAAACCCCTTCTGAAAACACGAACTTATAAAAACCATAAAAATTTTGGCAGAGTTTCGCTATAACGTGGAATTGCCATTAACCTGCACCCGAAAACACACTTCATCCTATTCCATAAAAGCCAAACTGTTGGCACCAATCCCATCCGGATTTCTCAATATCATAAAAATAATGTAAAGTAGTAATCAAAACTGTACTTTACTGAAATCCGGGGAAAATCATATGAAAATATGACAGTAGTGTAATCAGAGCGACCTCTAGTGTATATATATATATACAAAAATATACAACAGTAGGCAAAACTAGAAACTTACTGGAAAAGAAAGGTAGCTCGAACACTAAGCCTCCGACAGCGACGTGAGACACCAGAATCCGAACTACAAACTGGGCATGGAAACCGAAAAGCCCAAGGGAAAGGTAAATAAAATCGTTAGAGTGAGTGGACGAAAATAATCATATGCCTTTCACCATTTATATATATCATAAAACAAAGCGAGTTCATAAAATGAATGGAGGTGCCAGGCGAATCTCTCAAGCCCGACGGTGATAGACTAGACGAATCTCTCAAGCCTAGTGGGCACATCAGGGGAATCTCTTAACCCTGGATCTGGACTACCGGTGATCAGCCGAGTAGCCAATGCATCGATGCTAAGTAAATGCCATCACCATATAAAATATAAAATAATACCTCCAAAAGCAATAAATAATCTCAACATCATAACGTAAATAAATACTGAAATCAAGAACTCGCTACGACAGTGTAATTAAAAGTGTCCACTCACAGATAACACAGCGCGCAACGAGCTAATCACGAGATCCGGCGGAAAATCCCTCGCCCAACGTACGATCTCGATCCCCTGAATAATCACAAAATATAACTGATCAAAATCACAATTCACTACTCTGTACCACACATCGGAAACGAACCATTTCCGAAAACATATAACTCGATAAAAAATAATCGTCAAAATTTTCCCAAACTCTCCACATAAACCTTCAACTAAAAATCTGATACCTAAATCAACTCGAAAACCTCAAGGCGATGATCGGGGTGCGATTACGAGAAAAACGACATAAAATTCATCAAAATCCAAAATGTCAACGGGTCGCCGGAACTCCGCCTTTGACCGCCGTCGCCGCGCCGTCAACCGGAGGAATATACCGGCGACCAAGCTCACCGTAGCTTCTCCTCCTTAAGTCGAACACATCTCTCAACTATGCCATCCACCAATTCTACCTCAAATCGCCGGAAATCAGCTCGAAAAATCCAAAAACCAAAACCGGCCGGCAGCATTTTTTTCCGCCGATCTCCGTCCATGGCGCACGGCGGCCCTCGAGGCCACTCCCAAAGGCTCTGCCATGGCCCCACGAGCCAAACCCCCCTAACCTCCGGCCACCACCGTTGCCGGAGCACTGCCGTCCAACAACCCCGATTCCGGCCGGAAAATCAAAAACTTCAACTCACTCGTTCTCCCACAAATCAAAATCAATTTCCACAAATCCAAGTTCTAAACAATTACAAATTTCAAGGAGAATCGAAATATACCAAAATCAAAGCCGGAGGTGGCCGGAAATGGAAAGTCACCGGTGAGTCAAACAGTGGTCCGTTTTCTCCTTCGGTCAACGCCTCCAAGTTTGGTCAACGCCGGTCAATCTTCCCAAACAGTGTTTTCGACAAATTTTTGACAATTTTCGATATTTATACTCGCAGCTCGATACGATCGACGCCCCAAATCGAATCACAATCACATTTTTGATAACTCAAATCCAAACGTATAAACACGGCGAAATTATACGATTTCAAATATTCATAATATATTCCTCGGTTATCGAAACAATTATCCGAAACTGCCCACGAACTCGAAATCACGCGTACTACGATTCTCGTGAAGAGACTCAACTCAAATTCTCGCCCGATAATTAAGTCATGAACCGAACCGCCAATTCAATTAACTTACGGAAAATTGTGATTACGCGTAAATTCGTGGATTAAGCCGATTATCGTGTTAATTCTGATTCGGGTCGTCACAGTAGATCCCCGATTATTTCTTCCAATGGGTACATACGTATGTCTCGGTATTTAGTTCATATACATGTTTGTAGAAAGTTAACCCTTTAATTTTATATATATTTCCCATTTTCTCAAATGATTGATCTACAAAAATCCGAAAACTACGGGGGTGGTGGTCCTGGCCAAAGCACTTGCTAGCAGGGAAGCCGATCAAACACTATATTTATCCTGGATATTTTTTGAATGGTGTAAAGTTTCATTCATTGGCCCGAGATGAAGGAAGAAGAACACAAAACAGTGGGGTAGCCGTTGGGAAAGACAATGATCTATATTACAGGGCTATTGTATATGTCATTCAGCTATGTTATGGGAATGATGTCAACGTTTTCCTATTCCAGTGCAAATGGTTCAAGTGTACAAAGGAAGACCTGAGACTTTTATCAGTCGATACAAACTCAAGCTGGTATGAGGATGAGTCTTTCGCCCTCGCCACCTTAGTTAGGCAGGTGTTATATCTCGATGATCCGAAAGTTGGTGAAGGGTGGAAAATAGTGAACCATATCTCTCATCGAGGAATATGGAATACTATGACAAGTGAAGGGACACCGGCGACTGAAGATGCTGATGAACCGAAAAGAGACATATCTGCCTATCAAGAGCCTAATATTTCTATCATCCGATCCGACATAATGGATCTGGTTCAAGCTGGTGAATGCTTACCCATGCCTGATGGTTGTACATATCTAACTGAAGATGAGATTATTGATGCAATTAATGAGGCAGATTAAGAAGAGGTGTAGGACGAGGACGAGGACGAGGACTCAGGATATTCGTCGGACAATGTTGAGTATGATGAAGAGGATGAGCAATCAGATAACGAGGATGAGGATGATGACGATTATGATGAAGAGTACAATATAACGACGAGGAATATTAATTGATAATTAATTATTGTAATTATTGTAATGATGCATGATCGATTAATTATATATATTATGAGGATCAAGGAGTATGTACAACTATTAATTTTGTATTTAATTTTATAATTAATTAAATAGCTTGTTCGCTTCGACCAGCGGAAATTTAAATTAATTAATTAATCCAGAGGATTGGATCGATCGATCGAGAATCACATTTTCACGAAACCCTAACACGGGAACGAAAAAACGACTTTTCGTAGTCCAACACAATAGTAATTAATTATACATATATAAAACCCTAAATCCTAAAAATAGCACTTAGACAACGTAAAAGGGTCAAACCGTCGTCTAAGTATACCATAAACCCTAAGGCCTTAACCCTAAATTACGAAATTTTCACTTAAACGACGCAACGACACGTTTGCGTCGTCCAAGTAAGCACTTAGACGACGCAAAGACACATTTGCGTCACCTGGACCACAGAGATAGACCATTTTCGTCGTCCAGGTGACCACTTTTACGACGAAAAAAGACCATCTCCATCGTCCAAGTGACCACTTCGACGACGGAGATGGTCCATCTCCGTCGTCTAGGTTGAAAAATTGGCGGTTCACTTTCCACCGCCAAATTTTTGGGGAACGGTTCAAATTTCACCTGGACAACGAAAATATTCATCTCCGTTGTCTAAGTAAAATTTGAAGCATTCCCAAAAATTAAGGCGGTTAACTCCTACCCGCCAAATTAATTGGGAGCCGATTCCAAAAATTGAATCGTTTCACTTAGATGACGGAAAAAATACCTCGATCGTCTAGGTATACCTCTATATAAAGGCAGTGGCCGATCCTTTTTTCCCCATCCCATTCTCAAATCAATCCTCCTCTCCTCCCCCCCCTCTCTCTCTCTCTCAAAAATTCGGCCTCCCTCCGGCGACTCCGCTCTCCCGCGACTCCTTTTTCCGGTATTTTTAAATTTTTTAACATAATTATAATTTTTTTAATAAATTGGTAAATTAATTAGTAAAAATAATAAATTAATAATAATTGGTAAATTAGTAATAATAATTAATAATAGTTGGTAAATTGGTAATTATAGTAAATTATAATAAATTATGATATTTATGATTAATTTAGTAATTAATTATTTTTATTATTGTAAATGCATAATAATTATTATTGTATGACAATTTAGTAATTAATTATTTTATTATTGTAAACCTGAGAAGTTGTTCAAGGTGACCGGGCAAAAGATCCAGTTGCCGTATGACCCTCCCACATCTCAGCTGGCTAGTCTCTCCTCGCACAACATCGGGTCAATCCTTCGCAACAACGTTCTTATGATTGCGCCTACCTGGAAGGAGTTGCCGGCTGAAGAGAAGGCGAAAGTGTTTAAAGAACTTTCAGTACGTAATACGTACAATTTTAAATTAATTTTCTAATAACCACTAAATCATAATTTGATAATATATACGATTATAATTTTTTATTCTTTTCTTATAGGAACAATATGAGGTGGATTCCACACCGGAGATGCTTAGGCACATCAACAGCACTGCCAACGCCATCTACCATGATTGGAAGTACAAACTTCATAAGTATTATGAAGATATCGGTCAAGTGCCTACCCCCGTAGAGCTGTGTGGGGATAGGGAAGATGAGTGAGAGTGGTTGGTCACCCATTTCGAAGCAGAAGAATATCAGGTGATTATTTTTTTATTTAAATCGACGAAATTGAATTATTATTTTTTTAGTTAGTAATTAATTTTTTAATGATTTATGTTGTCCAACAGAAATTCTCGAACATCAACAAGGCCAACCGGGAGAAGAAGGACATGCAGCGTCAGCGCTTATGTGACGCCTGGCCTCGATAATGAAGCGAGTAAATATGGCGTAAGTGCCGTATATATTTCTTCTTAATTAGGGTAATTATTAATTAATTATTATTTATTAAAATATCGTACAAATTTATAATTATTTAATTATTATTATTATTTTCAGGCAAAGTTGGTAGAACGGGCGCAGGAGGAAGTGGCCAACATGCAGCTTGCACACCTGGATTTGCCGCCAGAAGACCTGTCTCCTCTATCGATGGAGAGCCAAATTACAATTGCCGATGAGGTATACCGTCGTCGAGCTGGCAAGGAGGTTAGGGGGATGAGATATAAGGTGCAGTGAGATTTGTCTTCTAACTCGTCTATAGGATGTTCGGCGAGGAAAGGTGCTCGGGGTGCGACCATCCAAGCAGCCCTTTAGGAGGCCCGACTCGCACAGGAGGAAACGCAATCTATGCGTCAGAGGCTTGATGAGCAACAAGCGAAGATAACCCAACTCATCGCCCTCATGCAAAATCAGGCTCGACATCAGTGTCAACCTCCTCCGAACCCATACCCCGACGACGACAACACGGCTAGAGGCGGGGGACTCGGCGGCGCGTCTGCTCCTTCTGTATTTGAATAGTTTGTATTCTAGCTATATAGTTTATGATATCATATATTCGATTTCGAACGATTTAATTTCGTGTATGTACAAATTTTAATTATTTAAATGATAATTTAGTATTTTAATTAATTTATTAATATTTTACTTTAAATTCAAATTTTAATTAAAAATAAATAAATAACCACTTAGACTACGGAAGATATTCATATGCGTGGTCTAAGTGTTCACTTAGACTACAGATTATAGCTAAATATCCGTGGTCTAAGTGGTCACTCAGACTACGGAAAATAGATATCCGTGGTCTAAGTGAACACTTAGACTAGGGAGTTTTTGCGTGGTCTAAGTGCTCACTCAGACCACGCAAAAACTCCATAGTCTAAGTGACCACTTGGCCGACGAAATTATTGCGTCGTCCGAGTGGCACTCAGACCACGCAAAAACTCCATGGTCTAAACGACATTTACGTCATCCAAGTACCTAGACGATAGTACTTGGAGGACGTACCCTAGATTACGGAGAGCGACTCGGTACTTGGACGACGAAAATGTGCACCTAGACGACGAAAATGGTCCGCGGTCTAGGTGCGTTTTTCTTGTAGGATCTTGTGCTTGAGCAAATACACCGCTTTCATAAAGAAACACATCGTTGATCAACCTCGTTGTTGGATAATTGGATGTACTGGCCCTCGTAGAAAATTGTCCATGTTCATGCTGACCCGCTAATAATGTTTCACTGTAATAAATCCAACATGTATACTTATCCCAAAACCCATTTTTCTTCAGGTGCTCCCATACTATAGCAATGGAAAAACGATACAAATCGCTGCGACACTGATATTTTGTACACGGGGAATAATGAATTGTTTTCCCGTTAGCATTAGCTTTCACATATTCCACAAAACGCCACATTCCAATGCCATATCTTCGATCTCATTTTGGAAGGCAAATCCAACTCTTGTTCATCCTAAAAATTCCTACAATATATACATATACATGCACCAATTAAAAATTAATCATTAAATCTATATATCGATCTTTAAATTAACTAAAAATTACATTAATTCTTCTACTCCTTAATTACAAATTAACATACACACACACATATATATATATATGCATACTATATATCAGCAATTAACATATAATTATATATATACATATATTTTCAGTGAATTCAACTCAAAATCAACTCAACTCAACTCAAAAGCAACAATAAAAAATTTACTCTAAATCAAAAATCAACACACACACATATATATACATACCTATATATATGTAGTGAGATATAGATTCAAGAACTCATTTTGGACAGCTTCCGACAATACCCAACGATTTGAGAGCTTTTTGTGTTTTTCTCACCGATTTTTTTGAATGAGTGAGTTACTGCCAAGACCTGTAATAAAGAACTATAGCCGATGACTTAATAATATCGTCGGCTATAGTTAAATATGTCGTCGACTTTAGTCGAAACTATAGCCAACTAGTTTCTCTTCAATTCACAAACACTGAAGACTTTTTGTGTCGTCAGCTATAGTATTATAGTCGACGACTGAAAACTATAGCTGACAAACCATTTTTGTCGTCGGATATACTATATTATAGCGGACGACATAAAAAGTCGTCGCTCTGTTTTTCTTCATTTTGTCGGCTATAGTACTTATTCTGGTAGTGCAGGCACGCTTTGAGTTAATAGCCAGTTATCACCACAAAAAAGAAAAAAATACCCTAGCCCCAAAACCCTTCACCGCTGCCGATCTTCAAATTCGGCCTCCATCACCGACGATCCTCACAACTTCATCAAGATTGCTCGACTTCCAAGGAACCGCTATAGACAAGCTCTTTCTTAACGCCGTCCAACTTTTTTCCTGCTCATACAGAGCATAACATCCATCAAGGTAAATTTTCTAAATCCACACTCTTTAGATCTAGGACTAAAACTTACTTTCTGCAAAACCCTAGATCTAGGATTATGATATTGTTTGTGATTTATTATCTATAACCTAGTTCTTATGGACTTGTATCCATAGAATATAAGTGACGGTTCTGGGGGAGTTACAGTTTAGAAAAGAAAAGAAAGAAAGGGAAATCGATTCTATGTGACGGTTAATCACAATTCCTGGGTATGGTTTTTGAGCCACCATTTATTGATAATTGACTTTGTGACCATATATCATGGATCACGTTCTTATTCACTAAAACTTAATGTTAGTGATCATGGTTTCTTTTTCGATCGATACTAATGAAATCTCTTTGTATTTTGTAGATGAGTTTGAACGCGCCGGTTAGGCCAGAATTCGACATCCTCGATATTCAAGGAAAGGAATACCACTGCTGGGTCTCTTATGTGGTTAATACATTCATTGAAAAGAGATTCAACATCACCATTCAACCCTCTGGACCAAGCGTCATTCCACCAACAACAGAATCAAAAGCTCAAGCCCTCATGTTTTTGAGGCGTCACATTCATTCAACTCTCAAGAAGCAGTATTTACAAAAAATAGATCCTCTGGAATTATGGGATGCTTTGAAGCAACGCTTCGATAATATGCATGATGCATAACTTCCTGAGTTGAGTCCAACATGGAAAGCTCTTCAGATTCTTGGCTTTCCAAAGATCCACGATTATAATCAAGTGGCTTTTGATTTGCAGTCTGATTTGAGCTTCTGTGGGGTGGTGAAGATCGAAAAAGACATGATTGAAAATTCTTTGAACACCTTCTCGATCTCTCTGAGAGAGCTTGCTCATCAGTATAGGATAGAGGTAAAACAGGGAAGGATTGTTAGCTTCAATGATCTCATTAATAGTCTTGCCAAAAAGGAGAGACATCAAGATGTCATTCTCAATAATAACTCACGACTGGATGATACTAAAAAGCCTGAAATTTACCAAACTGGAGGAAAGGCCCGTAAGGACAAAAAGAACGGTCATTTGGAACCTTACAATCATGGTGGACAAGCTCCATGTGGCAGGAAAGGAGGGCGTGGGCGTGGCCGATGTCGCAGTCAAAATCTGACTTGGCATAGAGATCAGAACGCCAACTCCAACAAGAGCCAATCTAGTTCGGGCAATGGTGGACAAAGGAATTCCAATTCTGGGACATTCACCTGCTATCAGTGTGGATTAACGAAGCATATACACAAGTAGTGTCGTGTTAGCAAAGAAATCCAGAACATCTATACTTGGCACAGACAATACTTGGCTCAAGCGTCCAACTTTGCACGACCATTGTTACTCCAGATTTGGAATAGCCTATGAAAAAGGCATTATCTCTATAATAGACTCAAGTTTTTGGCTGGTGTTTTTGCCATTTTTCTTAGACTATTGTCTTGGTTTTTATTTGATTTTTGGATAAGAACATCTATGATGTAACTTTTTAGTTGACAAGTAATGGAACTTTCTCTATTTTTCGGTATATGAAAGTGTTGAGAATGATTATTTCACTACTTATGCAGTGTATGGTTCGATGTTTACAATTCTATATGGCATAATGACACAATGATCTAGTAAAAAAGAGACACGATAAAGTGGATATTTTGATCTCTGAAAATTTTTGGCCCGTTGAGATTCTTCTTGAATCGTCGAATGTTCCAAACTAGATCGGTTTTAAACAGTTTTCGACCCATCGAAAACTTCCTCAACCCATCGAATATTTGCTTCTATCTCGGTTTATGTCTAATTTCGACTCGTCAACAATTGTGCTCGAACCGTCAAAAATTAGATATTGAAAAATCGATATCGGTTTTAGGGTTTCTTCGACCTGTCGAAAATTTGCTCAACCTGTCGAATGTATACTTCTGGACTACCTTTTGACCCGTCGAAAATATAATATCGGAAAATCAAATTTTTTTTTGGGTTTCTTTGACCCATCGAAGGTTATATTTGATTTTGTGATGTTTTTGATGTATCATACATCGGTTTCTTGCAAAAAGATGAAAAAAATGTGAACCTGAAATTCAACAGTATATATGGTTTTACATCGGTTATATAAACACTCAACAAGGGTCACATCCCTATTCAAATCTTTAAATATCTGCTTAAAGTGTCTGCCTGGTCTTTTGTTCAAAGACTTATTTATTTACATTTCTTTTGTAGATGTCTCAAGGTGAGATTGAGTGTCTTGCAGATAGTAGTACTACTTACACAACTCCTCAGTGACTACCATAATAGGGGCAGCAACAGTTATTAAAGGGCGTGGTTCTATAGAATTTATGATGCCTCATGGCACAAGATTCTTTATCACTGATGCCTTATACGTGTCAAAGGCCAATTGAACCTTGCTAAGTTTCAAAGATATTCGCACAAACGATTTCCACTTGGAAAGGTTTTTTCAGAATGGACATGAATTAGTGTGTATTACCTCCGTTGAATGCGGTCGCAAGCGCATTCTAAAGAAGTTTTCAACTATTCATAGTGGTCTATATCTAACTATGATTTGGATCATTGAATCCAATGTCATGACTCACACGACTCCGTGTGACTCGGAATCATACAAGCTTTGGCACCTTCGACTGGGACATCCAGGTCGTGACATGATAATCAAAATATTGAAAAATACTCATCGTTATCCATTCTACAGAGCAAACAAGCATGTGGGAATACCTAAATCTATCAGTTTTGATTGATGGGTGGGGGGTGAGACTACTCCTCTCAACCCTGGCTCGGTTTTCAAGACGAGTGCATCACAATCCCGACAAAGTACCGTTGTGGCACCATGTATTATCCCACTAGATTCTTATGTTGCAATCTCCGATACACATCGTTCGTTTTGCAAAACTTGCTCTTTAGCAAAGTTACATGCACGTCCTTCTTTTGTTGTTGATAACACCAAAAATATTCCATTCTTACAAAGAATCCAAGGTGATATTTGTAGACCTATCAAACCGGAATGCAGACCATTTAAATATTTCATGGTTTGGTAGATGAATCAACACGATGGTCACATGATACTTTGCTATCTACAAGGAATGCTGCGTTTACAAATTATTAAGCTCTGGGATCACCACCCGGATCATCCAATCATGTCTATTAGATATGCAAAAGAGTTTACATCGAAATCTTTTGATGATTACTACATGTCTCATTGAAGTTAAACATCTCATTCCTCACGTGCATTCTAAGAACGGTTTAGCTGAGACACACATCAAGCGGTTACAGCTTATGTCTTGCGCATTGGTAATGCATACAAACTTACCGATATCTGCATGGTGTTATGAAATGTTACACGCAGCTATGCTTCTTCATTTTCGACCCATAGGATGCCAACCAATCAGTGCGGGCATCAGTTGGTAACTGGATATGAGCCTGACATTACACTTCTATGCATTTTTGGTTGTACAGTATATGTGCATATTGCACTTCCACAGCACACCAAAATGGGTCCTTAACAAAGATTAGGCATTTATGTTAGCTATGAAGCTCCAACGATAGTCCGCTATCGTGAATCTTCAGCAGGAGATCTCTTTACTGCAAGATTTTTTAGATTGTCACTTCGATGAGGCATATTTCCCAAAATTAGGGGCAGGAAGGAATATATCTATTCCGGTTCAACGTCAGGAATTGACGTGGACTAATCCTACTATGCCTCATCATGATCCCTGCAAATCTTAGACTGAGATTGAAGTGCAAAGAATACTTAATCTTCATAAAGTAGTAGATTGTATGCCTGACTCCTTTATTGATATCGCTAAAGTGATGAGATAGGAAATACCTGCTGCAAACATTCTTGCAAGGTTAGAAATCCTTAAAAGAGGATTGCTGAGTGCCAACACCGAGCAAGGAAACGTTCCTCCTGCCCATGTGGAAGGTGTTGCGTTGGCCTTGGCTACCACCAAGAAGAAGGGGAGACCAAGAAAATTCACTAATGAGCCACTGGTTAAAAGGCAGACCATCGAGGCACAAAATAATCCATTCATCATCAACATTGTGAATCCTTAACATGAGATTGTCTCTGACTACAGTTATGTCCTTTAATCGTAATTGGCATGTATAGGGGATGCCTCAAAAATCGCTTGTGATGTCAGAGAACAAAGAAATCTTGCTTAAAATAAATGATGTGCGTATTTTATGGATAGATCTTCCATGTTAGTTGATGATGCATTTGTTTATTCCGTCGCTCAGGAAATAATAGACGATAATGAAGTGGAACCTCACTCAGTGGTGGATTGCCAATAAAGAGAAGATTGGACGAAATGGAAGGTAGCAATTTAGGCCGAACTAGACTCTCTAAATAAAAACCAAGTTTTCGGTCCGGTAGTGCTATGCCCACCAAATTTTAAGTCGGTAGGACATAAATGGGTCTTTTCTCGAAAGCGTAATTAGAAGAATGAGGTCTTGCGTTATAAAGCTAGACTTGTGGTGCAGGGTTTCTCTCAATGCCCTAGGATTTATTATGAAGAGATGTATTCTCTGATCATGGACATCATCACCTTCCGCTACCTAATTAGTTTGGTAGTTTCCGAGAAACTAAATATATAGCTTATGGATGTGGTTACTGCATATCTCTATGGTGATCTTGATTCAGAGATATACATGAAAATGCTAGATGACATTGCTATGCCCAAAAGTAACTCTAAACCACAGAGTGCTCATGTAATCAGATTGAGACGTTCACTATATGGAGAAATAATCCAGTAGGATGTGGTACACACGTCTTAGTGACTACTTGATTGGGAAGGGATACAAGAATAATGACTTATGCTCTTGCGTGTTCGTTAAAAGGACAAGTTCAGGATTTGTTATAATAGTTGTATATTTAGATGATATGAACATCATCGGAACTCTTAATGAGATCAATGAGATGGTTAGGTACTTGAAATATGTATTTGAGAAGATAGACCTTGATATGACTCGATTTTGTCTCGAATTAGAGCTAGAACATCGAGTTGGTGGAATTTTTATTCACCAGTCTGCTTATGTCCAAAAGATGCTCAGGCGATTTAATATGGACAAAGCACACTTTGTTAGCACGCCAATGGTTCTTCGCAATCTGGACCCCAAGAAAGATCAATTTCATCTAGTAGATGACAATGAGGAGATCTTAGGAGCTGAGAAATTCCATATCTTAGTGCTATATGGTGTTTTGTTGTATCTAGCCAAGTGCACACGTCCAGATATTGCCTTCTCAGTGAACATGTTGGCTAGATTTAGCTCTACGCCTATGCAACATCATTAGAATGGAGTAAAACAAATCTTCAGATACTTGAAGGGTTCCATTGACTTGGGTTTATTCTTCCCTTACAAAGAGTACATAGAGAAATATGAAATTCCCAGAAAAGGGATGGTTGAGTCACAACACACAAATTCTAACTCCTTCGACCCATCGAGTAAATCATCCGACCCATCGAAGGGAGTAATCTGTGATAACCTGGGGGCGTTTTCGACCCATCGAGGAAAGGTTTCGACTCGTCCAAACCGGTACCCTGGATCAAACAAAACTATTTGTTCGACCTGTGGAGTGACGATTTTGACCCATCGAACTCCTCCCCTACTGTGAGCAGTTTTACTACAGTCCCCTATTTTGAAACACCGGTTGATATATTGGTTGGATTTGCTGATTCTAGGTACCTCTCTGATCCACATAAAGTTCGTTCACTGACTGGTTATGTTTTCACTATGGGAAATACGGCGATTTCTTGGAGATCAACTAAGTAAACCCTTGTTGCAACTTGCTCGAATCATTCACAAATTATTGCTTTGCATGAAGTAGTTAGAGAATTTGTCTAGCTTAGGTTAGTCATTCATCACATTCGAAGGTCTAGTGAATTACCATATACTACGACAACTCCCACTTGCATCTATGAGGATAATGCGGCATGCATTGAACGTATGAAGTTGGGTTACATTAAGGGTTGACAATACAAAGCATATATCACTAAAATTCTTCTTCAATCAGCAACAACATCAGCTGTTGGATATCCATGTGAACTAGGTTGGTTTGGCGGACTTGTTTATCAAGTCACTACCTAAATCTATATTTGTGAAACATGTGAGATGCATTAATATGCACAGGTTATCTGAACTCCATGAATGAGTTTACAGTCAGGGGGAGTCTACATCGCATGTAGTAGCATTTGTAGTTGATGCATTGTACTCTTTTTCCCTTAGACCAAACTTTTTTTTACCTATGAGGTTTTTGTTTGCTTGGCGATGTTTTTAGTGAGGCAACAGGTCATGCATAACTCATTAGGCCATCGACACAAGGGGAAGTGTTTAAGGAGATTTATTCTCCATAACTTCCGGTGTGTATCTTGTCCTAATTAGATACATATTAGATTAGATATATATTCAGAGAATCCTTGTTATATTGGGATATTGATTGTAACAGATTGCATCAACCTATATATATGATATTCTATCAATGAAAGAGTTACAGTTTTCAGTCTATCAGTTATTCTCCCTCAAAAATATTCAATTGTTCAATGCTAAAAGGCTGAAATCCCAAATTTTGAGCCTCATATTCAAGTTTCTTCGGCTGTCAATTTACCTAATCAATATATTGTAGCAGTAGGTAAATTGAGTAGGAAATCGGTAAATTAGGCAAAGAACTGGTGAACTGGCAGTAGATCAATGAATTTGGGTTGTAGTAGGAAGTGTAAAACAACTTTTGATGAGTAGGTAAATTGAGCAACACTTGGTAAATTGGTTACAGCATGTAGGCTAGCTAGATCAATTAAGTTGATTTTTTGGTTTGAGTAGGAACTAAGGAACGATATACCATATAAAATGTTGTCATCGGTTAAAGTTGAAACATTGGAAAATAAGTAATGTTTTGGGCTCCAAGTAGAGGAAAGGGTACTATAGGAAGTGTTTGACAAAAAAAATCTCCTAGCGGATTTGAGAGATCTTGCAAACTGTCTCTTTTCCTCGATTATGGTTCGTGCGCTGACGTGCTACTGTCTCACGATGAAATGTTGAATTGTAGGCTAGTGGCTACTGACTTCTTAATAAGCGATTTACACGAGGAGAGCACCAACCTCGCCTGAATGGATCCTTCTTGCTTAGTGACGTAGGACTTGCTGTTTTGGTGTCTCTAGCTAAGCCACGGAAATCGATACTCCACACTCTTCTAGGTGTAAAGCAAATCAATCTCCTTGATGCGGTGTAGAGAACACAAGGGTGTTGCATCCTTCAACCTCGAAACTCTCACTCTTTCTGGTGACAAGCCTCTTGATCACCAGTTGCAGGTTTTTGTGTCATTGAATCGCAAGAATCTCACGCTCTTTGGGTGAAAACTCTTTTAATCCCTGGTTACATGGGTTTTCTCGTATAGAGAAGGATATTTTGGTGGGAGAAAAATATGTATTTGATCGAGGATCCCTTGTAAATCATTCTTTAACTCTTTATATAGCAGATTGTAGCCGTATTCTACTTCACTTGGAATTCTTTGGTATTGGTAATTAGACTCTTAATGAAACTCTAAGTACTCAATATAGCTCATCCCATACGTATAGATAACTCTCATAACAGAGTCCTAACCACTATAGGAAAGGTTAGATAAAAACAAGCCGCATTGATCAGCTTTCAATATTATTTCTTTCAATCCCATTCCAATTAGGACTTGTACACTCCACTCGGGCCGCTCGCCTAATCTAGCCCTCAAATCCCAATAAGAATTACTTTATTCAAATCCCAATAAGAAATACTTTATTTCGGGCCCAAGCATTGCCCCTCAAGCCTTGAGATTAAATTCAATGCAAACGAAAGGCTTGTTTTACCAAACGACATGCCGATAACACCAAACGGTAACTTTATATATAAGTGCCACATCGTCTCTCCTCTCCTGAAAAGCTGTGCCACTTCGGTTGACGTCACATAAAAAGTGCACGTTCGCGTCAGTCCTCACTTCCAACACAAACTCTTCTTTTCATTTGAAATTTAAGCTTCCCTCAAAAGCCAACCTTTTTGTCTCTACACCGACGTCAATTTATGACTATTTAACATGCCGCCTCACAAAGATAGATTCCCAGACGTCACCCAAACCGAGGCAAACTGTCTTGCCGCTGATATTTGCTGTGTTACAGCTCACAGACAACCGAGTACTACTCTTACTCTTAGTGTCACTTCCAAGGGTACCGGCCTATTCCCTTCCTCAAAACACCAATCAACCCATGGCTCGTCCTTGTGCTTCGCCGCCCCTATTGCAACTTAGCACTGATTTTTTAAGATAACCAGAAAGCTAACGCCGCAGGATGGACGAAGAAGGATACATTTTCTTCAATAGGCAAATGGCCCAACACCTCCGAGAAAGACCGCGCTTGGTATGCTTATCGCTGGAAACTGGACTTAATTCGATGGTAAGCGGCTGGCGTTGATTAACTTCTTGACCTCTGCTTCACACTCCCCAGTGGTGGAAATCGCGCTCCATTCGCTATTGCCATGTGTTTTTAGGACTCCACGTGCAACTGCTTCTGTCTACCTTGTGGCGATGTAAGTATCACTCTCCTAGATCTTTATGTTATATTCGGAGTTCCCGTCGCCAACCCCATCTGAAAACAAGGCGACCACATCGAATATGCCATTCATGCTAATCTTTATCGCCATGCTTCATACTCCGCCTGGACAACCACCTTCATCAACAACCAGACCGATCAAGGAGGGTAGCTTTACTTGAATTCTAGTTATCCAAATACAGCTTCTGCCCTTCTTCTCAGAAGGTAAACAAGTGTTGGACCAACCTCGCCGAACGTCTTTTCGAGGGTACAAAATTGGGTCTTGCACAGTCTATCCTTGCTAGCATCTCTCGCAGCCTAAGGTGGATTATGCTCTTGTGAATCAACCTCAACCAACCAGGACCACTCTGGATGGTAGAGCTATGGCTTCGAATGTACTTCCTCATTTTCCGTCATCCCACCAACTCCTTTGACGGGTAGACTTACCAAACATGCTTCATTGCTTTTTGCTCGTATTCAGAGTTTCCTGAGGCTGCGGTCGACACCATTTTAAGCCGCAACTTCCCCCAAGACCTTGACACTGCCTTCCTTCCCTCGCCAGAACAAGATAACATGGCGAGGATCATTTTCCTTCAGAGCAACACATGTGGTGACTTACTGGTTCCTAATCCTTCTACATCTAGGCATGAGTTATATGCTCTGAACCACTTTTCCAGGCAACTTGGGTTATCCCAACATGCCCCTATGCCCCTTTTGTGCTCAATGAACTGCTACAGCATCAGGCGAGTCACCTCTCGTCTAAATCCTACTGACTTGATTGACGGTCACTACGGCTTCCCTCTTGTCATGCTTCCTAAACATGATTTCGAGCATCTATTGCTCCATCCCTTTGCATGATTGAGAACTATCTTGTTTGGAAATCCCACTTCTGGGACGGGATAAGACGCAAACCACCACTAGTCCTATTTGGTGCCATCTTTCGTAACTTTACAAAAAAATTGTGGATGACTCTGATCGGCAACTGCTATGCATGTTCCATGAGGACACAGACGACACCCCTTGGCCAGTGGTACGTAGCTATACTTACTTATTTTCTTTTTCCACAGATGTTGGTGATATTACTGCATTATTTTAATTCACTTTCTCTTTGCTGGATCTGTATAATATTATGAAGAACCTGGAACCCAAGAGGCAACTGTTGATGAGGAGCCTTACCAGAGGATGGAAGAAGAAGAAGAAATCCCACGAACTGTAAGTATGCCATTCTCCGACTACCTCACCATTTTAAGCTTTCAAATAATATAACTATTCTGCTCTATTCCAGCGATCTTACAAGCGGACTCGAACTGCCTCGACAACCGATGGTTCTCACAAATGCAAACAACGCCGCCATGAGATCACCATTAAGGATGACTTGGAGGAATAAGCAGTGCAAGACGAGCCTCCTCGCCAAACCACGACTGAGCCTTCCTCTTCTGTGGCAACAACAACTCTCTCATGATCGCCAGAGATTCAAGTTATCATGGTCATTCCTTCCCCACAGACTGACAACGTCTCTACCGAGCAACCACATGAGCTGGTTGAAATCAACCTTTCACCTTCTCTCAAGGTAAGATAATTCAATCTTTAACACCCTAGGAAATAATTAGTTACACTGTTACAATTCTAAACGTTTGTTACCTTTAGGACCTGTTCACCGCTACTGAAGAGAGCATCGCCCTCAACATTGAATTTGTTATTACCGAGAATGCTCATAATCCTATGGTGAACACTTCTGGCTCACTCTTCTCTGAACTTGCTCCAGATGCCAGATTACCCTAATGCCAATATTTCCTAGATTTTGCTAACAAGTCTGAGGAGCAAGACACCACAAATGAAGGTGGTGCTGCTTCCTTCTCTTATCATTCCCTGTATTATACTCTGGAAGAACAACAAGGCATGTAGGAAGGGCGCGTAGTACCTACCTCTCATCCAAAATCCCCAAGCGAGCCTAACTCATCTCTGGAGTAAAGAGTACTTCATATACTGCGCTCGCCTGCATCGCATATTCTTGGCGAGCCTAAGGTATGCTTACTATAACCAACTCTTCTTCTTTTTCATATTTCATCACCCCTTGTCCTGAATCAAGTATCTCTAACAGAACTCCTGGCCTCAGAAATCTTTTACCACTTTTCTGGCGCTGAGACTGCTTTACCAGAATGTTCAACTCTCATCGCCATAGTTAGAGTAGCTCCTAGCAACCAAGAAACGTCTCCATGGGCCTCGTCATCTTCATGTTCCGCCTGCCAAGTAGCCGCTCTTCAAGACCAAGCTTTAAGTTTAGAAGAACTATCTGCCAGGCTTGATATCTTGAGTCCCATTCCGGCCGACATCGCTTTTTCTCGAGCCGCTCTTAAAGAAATCTCTCAAGCCAAGCTGGATTCCTTCGAGAACATCAACGATTCTCTGGACAAAGTCAGTGACCTGAAGGAACTACCCCTAGCGAACTCCTTGATACTCTCTCTGAGTTTGAGCAGGACCTTCGTGAGCTCAACAAATTATATAGCCATCAGGATGACTTGAAGCACAGAGTGGATCGCAAAAATGGGAGATGGTAGCTGAGATGGCCAACCAATTACAGCAGGATCGGGGTCAAGTCCAGGAATTCCTGAAGAGTGCTTTAACCAAAAGAGAAGCTCTAGCCATCAAGGAAACTGAACTAGCACTTCTTTAGGCTGAAGTGGAACTCTTGCGGGTTGATGCTAGTTCTACTCATGTAAGCACCCAAAAACTTCTAGAAGATAGCTCTTGTTGCGCGAATCAACTTGCCGAAGCCGAGGATGATGCTTCAGAGCTCCTGGACTCGTACAGCTTGGCTTGGACAAACTTCAAGTTCTTCAAAGTGGGATTGAAAAAAAAAGTTCTTCTGTTATAGTCTTTTGGGCCTCTAGTATTATGCCCAACGTTTGTATTTTATGAACCCAAAACGAAAATTTAATTATCTTGGTACTATTACGATCCATCTAGGTTCTGAATATATTACCGGGCCTCAGATATAGGCTTGCTAAAAATAATCCAACAATAACTGGCCTGCTATGGAAATTACATGCCTGCTAAAAATAATCCAACAATAAATAGTCTGAAACGTGTTGTCCTATCCATCAAATCTCCATCCATTTAATTGCCCAAAAAATCTTAATTATGGCACTTTTATCTCGGGGAAGATAGACCGTCTTATTGCTTAATCCCCTATAGACACGTGTGCTTCATTAACAGGTGTGTTTTTTCCCGAGAGTCTTTACCGCTCCATTAGACGTAATGGTTCAATACTTACTTCTCCTATAAATGCAATTCTCATCCTTTGTAACTATGCACCCCTTCAATCTTCATAAACTCGATTTTGCTATGTTTACTCTGGCTCTCGCTTTAAAAGAAACCTCCAGATATAATCCTCCCACACTATAGACCTTAGATAGTGATATCCATGTCTAAATCTGGACTAGATGGGTGACATCTATGTTCAGATGATTCCTTGGCTAAATCACTCTAAGTATCTTCAGGTTGATGAAGTCTAAACGGCAAGGATGACTTCTCCATGGCTTCCTCGCTAGCAACCGATCCGTTTTTCTGTACATAGAGGCTACATGTCTTATGAACATGAACATTCTGGAGAGGAAAGACAGGGCGTTCAACCTAGAGAAGGGAAGCACGATGCTAACTTGCTTCCAGCATTTTTTTTGGGCTGCTGAACTAGCTTCCTTAGCGCTTTAAATCCTTATTCTGTTGTCTCTTGAGGTCATTCTTCATGTATGCATATTTGATACGTGTGCCCAGATACTAGTTATAACCGTTTGAGGATTTGGGGGAATAGACGCCATTTTCCCCTTTTTGTTTCTCATGTCACTCGTAGCTTATCTTCATATGGTATCAGAGCTTAAGGCTGCAAAGCCTTTGTAATCTTGTATTTTAATGTAATCTGTTTGTGTTTAAAGAAAAGAGTTTCTCTTTGCAAAACTTTGTTCGTATTGATAAACTCAAACACTGTTTGTATATAAAACACTTATGAATTTGGCCACATAAGTTGGCAAGTACAAACTAAATACTAACTATTGACAAAAGACTTAGCCACAGAAATTGGCTGTAAAAATTTTAGAAAAATAATAAAATATCACTACAAAAGATAGCCACAAAAATTGGCTGCTAGAGAAGTCTCTACATTATACCCCTTCAGTCCATTCAGGAGAGGAGTTTCCTTAGAGGCTGTATGGACTGAATTACTCTATTGCTGGCGGGTCGTCGTACTCCCATACTGGCTACAAATATGGCTTGAGAAAATAGCCATTGATGGGGTTAGCATGGATTGTACCATCTCGATCACCCAGACGCACAGCTCCTCTCCCTTGATTACGATCTATGATGTATGGACCTTCCCACTTTTCAGACCATTTGCCTCGGTCATCGATCTTCTTGCCAATTTGAAGTACCACTCTCTAGACTAAGTCTCCTTCTGCAAAGCTTTTGCCCCTTGTGCACCTGTCATAAGCACGTGACACTCTTTGCTTCTCAGCACGTAGGTTGTCATAAGCCTCTAAACGCTTCTCGTCTAAGTCCTCAAGCTCCTACCACATTGCTTGCATATAATCTTCGCCTATCAAATCGTGTTATACCATAACCCTCATAGACTAAACGTTGATTTCTAATGGTAAAACAATATCGTGGTCGAACATTAATGCATAAGGAGTTATGCAAGTGGGGCTTCGTTTGCTAGTTCAATATGCCCATAATGAATTAAATAAATCTTCATGCCATAAACAGGCGTTGTTGGCGAGTATTCTCTTCAGGATATAGATGATTATCTTGTTGCTTGCTTCAGCTTGACCGTTGTATTGAGCATAATACGGGGTAGAATGAAGAAAATATATCCCTAAGTCTTTCATTAGCTCATCTACCTCACCAGGCATGAAAGATGATCCTCTGTTTAACACAAAACATTTTGAAATTCTAAATCTACAGATGACATTTTCAAACAAAAAATGGCAAATGGCTTTCGCGGAGGCCACTTTTAAAGGCCTAGCTTCTACCCATTTGGTGAAAAGTCAGTCGCAATGATGATGAACTTGTGTCCTTCCGATGAATGAGGATTAATCATCCCGATTAAATCCAAAGTCCATCCTCGTGCTGGCCAGGGCTTGATGATTGGTTGTAAAGGGATATTGGGCATACAGATGATTGGGCCATGTGCTTGACACTCTTCACAGCCTTTGACGAACATATTACAGTCCTTGAGCATTCCTGACCAGTAGTAACCATGATACCGTAATAACCATCTCATCTTTGGACCAGCTTTATGTGCTCATGCTGCCCCTAAGTGTACTTCTCTCATTATCCGATTAGCGTCACATCCATACACGCATCTTAATAACAGACCTTCTTCTCCTCGTCGGTACAACGCATCTTCTTTGAGTACATAATTCAAAGCTAGAAACTGAATCCGCTTATCTACTGGTTTGTTAGGATTCTGGAGATACAAAACAATCGGTTGTCTCCAATCGATGTCAATATGGTCAAGTGTGGCGATGTACCATTCATTGTTTGCTTCTTGGCGAGCAAAGAAAGAAGGAAGTGCCCGTCATTCTACTTTTAAAATCTGCTCGTGTGCTCCATCCTAAAAGCTTACTCCCGTTGCTAACTGTGCTAACTCGTTTGCTGCATAATTCTCCTCATGAGGAATATGACTCAATTCTACTTCAGTAAACAACTTGAGTAAATCACATGCTCGCTTGGCATACGGCTCTAATACTGGACCGGCCTTATACTTTGTCTCGAGTTGTTTAATCACCAACATGAAATCTCCATATACGTGCACATCTGTAACTTCCATATCCAGCAAGAGCTCCAATCCTAGGATAAATACCTCCTGCTTCGCCTGGTTATTCGTACACTAGAATTCCAACCTGAAAGAATACGAAAAAGTTTGGCTATGTGGAGTAACTAAGGGGACTCCTAATCTGGCCATGGTGCTAATACTTAAGCCATCGAAATATAAACACCATGGGGCAAGATCAATATAAGCTAAATCCAACTCTGGACCTTCGTGGACATCAATCATCTGATGATGGGCAAGAAAATCAGCCACTGCCTGGCCTTTTACTGCTTTTTGTGGTACATACTGTAGTGAAAATTCAGAAAGTGCCAAGATCCACTTCCCAATTCTGCCCTTTAGTATCAGCCGTGATAACATATACTTCACCAGATCGGTTTGTGCAATTACGCAAGTGGTGAATGATAGCATATAGTGCCTCAACTTGCATGTTGAGAAATACAAGGCCAAGCACAATTTTTCCATTGGCGAGTATCACGTTTCGTAATCTGTTAACGTACGACTAAGATAGAAAATAGCACGCTCGATGCCTGCTGTATCGTCTTAAGCTAATAGACTCCCAATGGAATGGTTTATAGCTGATATATACAGTTTAAGAAGGACCCCTAGTCTTGGTGGGACAAAAACTGGTGGGCTCGCCAGATACACCTTGATGGTATCAAAAGCCTCTTGATGAACAGGCTCTCATCCAAAGTCTTATTGATTTTGAAGCTTGAGTAAGTGCGAGAATAGCTGTGTTTTCCCAGCTGCATTTGCAATAAATCGCCTAAGGAATTTTATTTTTCCCAACAATCATTGTAACTCTTTCTTATTCTTTGGCGAGACTGCCTTCAGAACTACTTCTTTCTTATCATCTGGGACTTCGATTCCCCGTTGATAGACCAAGAAGCCCAAAAAGTCTCCCGCTTGTACTCCAAAAACGCACTTGGCTGGGTTCTTTAATCGATGCTGTCTCATTCGAATGAACATCTGTCTCAGGTCTTCGGTATGGTCTGTTTTGCATTTTGTCTTGACTACCACCTCATCGATATAAACTTCCATGGACTTCCCTATAAGGTCATGAAATATTAAATTCATAGCACGCTGATAGGTGGCCCTTGCATTCTTGAGTCCAAATGGCATGTCCACGTACTCAAATACTCTTGCAAAACTCGGACACTGGAACGTTGTCTTATGCCTATCTGTTTCTGCCACTGGAATTTGATGATATCCAGTTGTCCCATCCATGAATGATAACATTTCATGGCATGCGACTGAGTGCACCAACAAATCTGCTACTGGCATAGGGTATGCATCCTTCGGCATTGCATTGTTAAGGTCTTGGTAATCAACACAAACTCTCATCTTGCTATTCTTCTTCTTTACCGGGACTACGTTTGAAAGCCACTTGTTGTATTTGGGTACTCTAATAATGCATGATTTAAGAATTTTTTCAATTTCTTCCTTGACTAGAATTGTTGTTTCTGTATTCATACGACGCATCTCTTGCTTCATAGGTTTCTTACCTTATAGGATAGGTAAGTTATGGCACACTAGGTCTGGCGAAAGGCCTGGCGACAAGTCTGGCATGTCTTTATACTTTTATGCAAAACAGTCTGCGTATTCCTTCAACAATTCAATGAGCTTCTGTCGTTCTTTTGATTCTAGAAAGGTACTTATAGCCACAGTCATTGACTCTTCCGAAGTCCCAACATTATTCTTTTTGATGGGATCTTTAACCTTAGGAGGTGTATCGTCTAAAGCTGCTGGAGCTAATTGGATTTCCTCCTCTCCATCTGACTCATGCAGTACGTCATCATCCACATACTCCAATGTTGTAATCATCGGAATACTCTCGTAGGCTTGACTCTACATTAGAAAATTGTGAAATCGTTCATACAAGGAGAAGCAAACCTCAGTCTCTATGCTTGATACAGACCGCATCATTAGGATGATTTGGGTGGTAGCTCAATGGTGTAAGGTCGGTGGCCATCCTTGCCTACCTAGATGATACCCCAATGAGCTAATTCAGAGGCCGTTACTCCAACTGGGCAACCCTTGTTATCTACGCCACACACTTCCAATGGTCGGAGGTCACTACTGTATTAGCTGGCATCCAAAGCATTGGCAGATACGGAGTAAGGACGAGGATCGGCGTCAATAACTTCTGCCTCACCTGACTCCATATTCCACACCACCATTTGTTGATGAACAGAAGAAGGTACACAATAGGTTCTGTGAATCCAATCTCATCCCAGGATTGCGCTATATAATGTTGTACATTCTGCCACAAGGAATATGTATATGCTTGCGGATGATCCCACTTGCACATGTATGAAGACAATTCCTAAATTCTTTGAAATGTGGCCTTGGAAGTTTTGAACATTCAAGGCCGTTTCTTAAATAGCGAACTTGGGAATTCCTAGTAGTGTCATTGCTTTAACAATGATAATGTTGATGGATGTCCCTGAATCTACCAAAAGCTTATTGATTCGGATGCCTTGGACCTTTCCTGTGACGTATAACGGCCGCATGTGCATGGCCATATTCAGGGTAGGCTTCGCGAACATCATATATTCCTTCTTCAAAGACAAGTCAACCTCTGACTGCTTGGCAAGCGACTGCTGATCGGATGATATAGTGTCTTCTATGGTCACCAAGTTGTTCAAACTTTTTTTTGGTTTAATGTTGACGTCTACTAGTTTTGGAGAAGGTCCTACGAATTTGGAGGGTAAGATAAACACCATATTAATATTAATATCTACCTCATCCTCGTATTCTTGCATATCCTCATCCTCGTCTTCACCATAGTCTACTAGTTCCTCGTCGCTGTTGCCTTCGACACCTTCTTCAGTCTTCTTAGCATCCATGTCTACATCATCAGTGATATCTAAGGCGGCAACGTGTTGTTCTTGAACCTCAGGTATTAGTTCTAATGTAGTTGGTTGAAACAAACCGGAACTTTTCTTTTTTGAGGTGGGAAAAGACTTGTTCAAGCTAGCCTTTTTCCTCTTTTGTTTCTCAATCAGAGGCTTTGGCCTCCAACAGAAACCCTTTGTTTCGCTCATTGTAACATGACCCTATGCAGCTTTCGTAGTTCGCGGAGGGCTCTTTGCTAATTGTGTAGCTTCCTTAGCAAAGTGGAGACGTTGCCTGACTGTTCTGTGTTTCCTTGAGTCGCAGGGAACCTCAGGTATAGGTTTTTGTGTCTTCTATCTGGCCCATAACTCTGGGATACGATCGAAAACACTTGGTCTAGCTGCTCAGACTTTGGGTTCGCAAGACTTCTTTCCAAAAATAACCAATGGACTCTTAGCTTCTCCAAAGCGTCGTTGTAAGTTATGTCTCCTGCTCAGAGTCACATCCACCATCTTACCTTTCTCTTTCACATACCATACATTCTCCTTAGTGATGTTTCTTGAAGCGAGTGGAATATATGGTTTAGCGAGTGTATCGGCTACGGCTGCTTCAGAGTTCTCTGATCTGGTAGACTTCTCCATAACTCTTCTTCGTTTGAAGTACAGTTCTATCCTTTGACTTAGCTCCATTGGACTGCATGACTGATAGTGTTCAGGTGTTGAGATCAATTCCGAACAGACTTTAACCGCTTCTTTTAACTCCTCATATGTGATCTTCAACCCACAGTGAAACTTGCATCGTGAACACAAAGCCACTGGCGATTCGTCTTTTGGGTCGACCTTCTCCTTCCCTTCTGATGTACTATCTTGTGTTCTCCTTGAAGTACCCTCGCTTGGTAATTTTCTTTTATTTGGGTTGCCCCTTGACAGTTCTATCATTCCAACCATCAACGCTTCTTCGATCGCCAGGTTTGGCGAGGGTGCTGCAATTTGCACTTCTCCCTCATCTATCTACTACTGAATTCTATACATTAAGTTAATGCATTCATTGGTGGAATGACATCCCCATTTGTTGTGGTATTGGCAGTGAGGTAAACCTTTTACATCTCCAGGATTTGGGTATGGAGTCCCCCAATTATCGGGAACCACTGCTAACCCCGCTAGGAGTAGCTTTTCAAAAATCTCTGCTCGTCTAGATGCATCATATGTGATCTTGGCCCCCCTGGTTGGACAAATGCGATATTGCGCTTAGGTCTTTGCCTTGATCTTCTCCATCTTTGTGCTGGCCCAGATGCATAGTGAGACGCGGAAGTTTCCTGAATTGTCATGGAAGGTGGTGTCGTCTTAGGATGCCATTCTACTACCCCTTCTTGGCTAACTACAATCACTTCTCAGTTAATCAAACCCTGAATTTTGTCCTTCAGGGCAGAACACTGTTCGATGTCCAAATGCGTTGTGGAACCTGCAAAAATGCTCGCCTGGCCACTTATAATTTAGGTGTCTTAGCTTGAATGCTGGCTAATAGACGATAAGTTTCATCTCTTGCAGTCCATCCACAACTTCTTCCACCTTATCTTGTGGAAAAGTATACTGCGGCTGAATTAGTGCATTCTCTTCTTCAGCTCCTACTGCAAAGCTATCGGTTGGCGAGAAACTGACATTTACCATGTTAACCTAAGGTGCCGGGAATAGTTGAGAATCAACTACCGAGGCCGTCTTGGAAGCTCCTTCTAAAGCTAACTGGCCCTCATTAATCCACTTCTAGATTTGATCTTTCAACTTGATGCAGTCTTTAGTCATATGATTCCTTGCCCCATGAAACTTACAGTACTTCTTCCCTTTTAGTTGCTCCGCGCTAGGTAATGGGCCGAAGTGTCTTTGCGGCTCGCATATTGAAAAGCTCGTCAAGTATCTCATGAGCCATGTTGGCATCATATGTATACGTCTTGAATTCTGGCTTTGCAAAAGTCACTGTCGAGAGCTTTATATGACCTTTGTTCTTCTGAAGCTTGTGGGGCTTAGTACTTTGTTTGTCGCCAACTCGATAACACCCACTTGTTCTTCTTCAGAGTCTGATTTCTATTCTACTCGGTCCTCTATATGAGCCACAATTCTAGGTTTGTGTCTATCGTACGACCTTGATGTATATGTCCCTTTGATGAGTTGTGCTTGTTATCGCACTCTTACATGACATTATGAGCTTCTATTATAGCCATGATAAGCTCATTTAAGGTAAAGTATTTGTTGTTGAAAAAAAAATTGTAGTACTGGTCTTCCAAGCCATTGTTGGCCATTTCAACAACTGTATCTTTACCCAACGGGGTTCTTTATAGGTTATACTCGGATCGGAAACGATGAAGGAAAGCTACTAGTATTTCTGTTGATGACTGACTCATGGTCACGAGCTTTCCGATGCTGGTTTCCAGTCTTGTGGTCTCGAAATAGTCTATGAACAATGCTTTCATTGTCTCCCACTCCGTGATGGACCTCTTCTCCAAACTTGTATACCAAACGAGAGTTGATCCAGACAAAGATGAACTAAAAGTTCTCAACTTTGATCTCATCGTCATCAGCAAAATGCCCTAACTGCATGGTGAAGTACGCCAAATGTGTCGTTGCGTTGGCATCATCATCCCCTGTGAAGGTTTGGAAATTGGTCTGCTTGTAATGTCTTGGCCACTACCAAGCATTAGTGTCATCTTTCTAGACATGCGGAAAATGAGTTTTGTATGACTCGTGTGCTTTAGCGATGTGAATGTCACATTCATCCATTAATTTCTTTAAACGCTCTTCCCATGCATCCAGGAAAGCCTCTGCTTACCGTATTTTCCTGATGAGATCGAAAACAGACTTGGTAAGAGCTGAAATGTCTCTCTCCATACTCTGAAATTGTGTCACCACTGCTTTGGCCTATTTTGTGCGGTTTGCATCTAGAGTATGCATGATCTCTGCATGCATCCTCTCTTGACCCTCTGCGAGGGTTGATATCTGAACCTTCGGCAACTTCTGGTCTTCCAACCCTTTATTATGTTCTAGCCTTAGAGCCTTGATTTCAGCTATCGCCGTGTCCGTCTTCTCGCTATTGGAAGCAAGCAAGTCTGCTTGTGATTCAAATCTCTGTTCGATTGTTTCATAACCTCCAAGCTATACGTCCCGCCTAGCGGCGCACACTCGGTACTCTTCGTAACTTAGGTGATTAATGTCACCCTCACTTAAGAAGTTAATGTCCATATTCGAATTTTGTGTAGTTCCAAAGATGATGTCAACCGCCTTCTCGGATAGCGAACGACACTTAGAGGAAGTGTATTCCCAGTACATCGGTTGCGGGTATTTACGACACTGAGGGTATTCCTTTTTATAAGGATCCCCTATTGTTGCTTAAAAAAGCTAAAAGCTTGTCCCACTGGGCGTGCCAAAATGTTTGAGACAAAAAATCTCCTAACGGACTTAAGAGATCTTGCAAACCCTCTCTTTTCCTCAATTGTGCTTTATACGCGGGCGTGCCACCGTCTCACGATGGAATGTTGAATTGTAGGCTAGAAGCTATTGACTTCTTATTAAGAGATTTAGATGAGGAGAGCACCAACATCGCTTGAATGGAGCCTTCTTGCATAATGACCTAGGACTTGCTATTTTTGTGTCTCTAGCTGAGCCATGGAAATCGATACTCCACTCTCCTCCTGATGTAAAGCTGAGAAATCTCCTTGATGCGGTGTTGAGAACACAAGGGTATTACGTCCTTGAACCTCGAAACTCTCACTCTTCCTGTTGACAAGCCTCTTGATCGCCGGTTGCAGGTTTTTGCGTCCTTGAATCGCAAGAATCTCACGCTCTTCGGGTGACAACTCTCTTGATCGCTGGTTGCAAGGGTTTTCTCATATAGAGAATGATAGTTTGCTGGGAGAAAAATATATATTTGATCGAGGATCCCTTCTAAATTGTTCTTCAACTCTTTATATAGCAGATTGTAGCCGTATTCTACTTCACTTGGAACTCTTTGGTATCAGTAATTAGACTCTTAATACAACTCTAAGTACTCAATAAACCTCATCCGATACTTATAGATAACTCTCATAACATAATCATAACCACTATAGGAAAGGTTAGATAAAAACAAGCCGCATGGATCAACTTTAAATATTATTTCTTTCAAACTCATTCCAATCCGAACTTGTACACTCCACTCGAGTCGCTCGCCTAATCCATCCCTCAAAACCCAATAAGAAATACTTTATTTCTGGCCCAAACAGGAAGATTAAGACTTGTAGGGCTGAGTTATGAGACTGGAAAATTTATTAGCTAAATGATTAATCTGGTGCTAGATTCATCAATAATAAAGTACCTACATTTTTTTCAAAAATATAAAAACGGCAGGGAGTTTTCCTTAATTTTATTTTAATTAGTTAAGACAATGCTAACTGAAAATTAATGACAACGCATACTCAAGTATAATCTTAACACCGACGGAATTTATCTAACTTCTTCATGTGATCGGAAGTAAGCTTGATAGAAATCATAGAATGGGGATGACGTTTGCGCCTGTTGCGTCTAGGAAACTTATTCTATGATTTAAGCTTGACTGGTAAATGTTGTCATCATCAATGAACTTATAGTCAATTATAATCATCTCTTAGTGACGTCTTTGATGATCGAGGTTGTTTCTAAGTAGCTATTTATGGTAAGTTTTCGACTTTTTGTACAACAAGAGCAGTATATATATATATATATATATATATATATATATATATATATATATATCAGCACCCTTCTGCTCAGGTCATTACACCAACTTTTAGATCATATTTTGACAACTCCATCGTTTAGATTTTAGTTTCTAATGTGTAGAACACTTATGCAAATTTTCAGCTAAATTGATTATCGTTAAGGCATTCAAAACTGCAATTGAAATTTTATAAGTATGAACGGTTTATGTTTGACAGATTTGGTCCGTTCCTTGATTTAATCTAGTTCGATACCTTAACGATCACCATTTTGGATGGAAAATTACAAGAATGATCTGCTCATATAGTCCTAATAATTGAACGGTGGAGATAATAAAATATGATTGAAAAGTTGGTGTAATGCCCTATACCTGAAAAGGGACAAAAAAAGGGATACCTGAGGAGAAGTGGGTTGTATATATATACTAATAAGTATTGTTATCCTCATATGTAGCTCGCTGGTAAATTGCTTGCTCATCAAATCGGATCAATTCATCGTGTTCTGATTGTGAACACACCATCTTGAAGTTTACTATATAGTTGATAATGTACAAATGGCCAAAGACTTCGAAAACAAAGGTTTATATTATTAATAAATATAGCTACAGTTCTTATCCAAAGCAGAGCTTTGCTTTTAAAAAAATAGAGCGAAGTTTTAATTTTCATAAGATTGATAAAGTTGTTCAACGATTGAAACTAGTCATTGTTTAGATTACCATTAGACGATCATACTTATAAAAAATCAACCCAATCAAAGATAATTTGACCATTTGATCATCACGTTCAACTTTTGATGAACACAGTTCATCTGGTATAGCTGAAAAGTTTAATATAGCAATCAAATGATCAAATCATCTCCGATTGAGCTGATTTTCTGTAAGTATGATTGTCTAATATTAATTTAAAGAATGGCTAGTTTCAATCGTCGAGCAACTTTATCAATCTTGTGAAAAGTTCAACATGTTTGAGCTTAGACTGGTACACAGGATTTATAGCTAAAGCCGATGCATACACATTATCACAATGTAGTGTGGGAATAGAGGCAAGCTCAAGTCTGAGATCTTGAAGTAAATGAGGCAGCCACTGTATTTCAGATGTGGTATATGCCATTGATCTATAATCAGCCTTAGTGGAAGAACTTGATGCAACTGTTCTCTTTCTTCTACACTAAGAAATTGGAGCTCCATTAAACAGAATAACAAATCCAGTTGTGGATTTTCTATCATTAGGGTCACCAACCCTGTCTGCATCACAAAAAGCAAGGAGTTCATGAAGCTATTGTTTCATTTGAGTTAAACCAACACCCTTCCTAAAAGTGATGTCATAGTCAAGTGTGCCTTTGACATAGCGTAGAATCCTCCCATCAGCTAAAAGATGAGTCTGTGTGGGAGAGTGAAGAATTTGACAAACCAAATTGACACTGAAAGCAATGTCAAGTCTGGTAAAGGTGAGATACTGCAAACATCGAACTACACTGCGAAATGTGGAAATATCTACACCAAACAAAGGAGGACTACCATCTTCATATAATTTCAATCCATATTGACAAGGTGTGAGATGTGGTTGACAAGACGTAAGGCTTGCTTTGTGTATAACATCTTGAGCATACTTATTCTGAGACATAAATAAGCATGTTGAAGTATAAGAAATCTCAAGGCCAAGAAAGAAATGTAGCAGACTGAGGTCCTTCATATCAAATTCACACTGTAAAGCAGCTTTAACTTCACTAATCAATGCCTCACAATCACCAGTACAAATGATATCATCAACATAAAGAAGCAAGTAGACTTTAGACTTAGCTGTGACTTTCATAAATAAAGATGAATCAGCATGAGAAGGTTTGAATCCCAGAGTTAGCAAGAAGTTTGTAAAACGTTCATTCCATGCTCTAGGGGCCATGCCTGCTTAAGGTCATAAAGAGATATTTGTAACCTACAGACATGTTGAGGATAGGAAGGATCTTCAAAACCTCTTGGTTGGCACATGTCAACTTCTTCATTGAGAAGTCCATGAAGAAATGCACTTTTAACATCTAATTGATGAAGTTTCCAACCATGGAAAGAAGCTAATCCAAGAATAAGGTGAACTGTAGTATGTCTAACCACATGAGAGAAATTTTCCTAATAATTCACACCATATTCTTGACTGAAACCTCAAGCAGCAAGTCGAGTCTTGTGATAAGCAACAGAACCATCTGCATTCCTCTTCACTTTAAAAATCCATTTGCAAGAAACTAAATTCTTGCTTAGGGAAGAGGGACCAGAGTCCAAGTCTTTTGAGTTTGCAAAGACTCAAATTCCTCTTGCATTACCTTATACCAGATAGGATCTTTCATTTCAATCTTGTAATTAGTTGGTTCCAAAGTGGAAGAATCAACAGAGGAAGTGGTTTTAGACATCACAGATAGGAGACATTTATGTTTAGAGATACCTCTTTTGCTTATTGTGACCATACCATGAGTATTACCATCCATATTAGAAAGACCCTCAACAAGATGAAGGTTATTAGCCTCTGATATCTGAGGTGTAAATCTTATAGGTGCAAACTTAATAACTATAGATAACCCATCTCAAGGATGTGCTTGCACATTAAGATCACCTATTTCTTCAATAAATTGAATTTCAGTATGCACTTGAAGACTAAGGAATACAAGCCTGAGCAGTAGTAGATGGTATGCCCTATACATATGGTAATGAAGAAAAGGATGAGAAAGAGTTTGATGGTGTACCTGATTGTGATACAGTATGTAGGATAGGTGAAGGCAGTGTTCTTGGTGAAAGCACAAGGGGACTGTGTAATAAGAGCGTTCTGCACATGTGTAGTATCTGTGAATGAGGGAGAGCTTGTCTGAATAGTTATGCTCATAGGCATAGATTATGAGACAGGCACATGCTTCTGACCATAAACAATAGAGGTTTGAGCTGAAGTATGAGCAACATATGGAAATTGATCCTCATAAAAGACAACATGTCTAGATATGTGACACTTTTTGGTCTAAAAATTGTAGCAAATATATCCCTTATAGCTTGTGGTAAAACCTATAAAAATGCAAGGAGCACTTTTTGGTTGTAGTTTATTGGTTCCATAGAAGTCTAATAACGGATAGCAGAGACAACCAAAGACATTAAGAGTGTCTAGATGAGGTAGTTGTTGAAACAATTTCTTAAAAGGTGATTGCATGCTCAAAACAGAAGAGAACATCATAATAATGAGGAATATAGAAATGGCAATAGCATGGTACTAGAACATGGTTGGTAAGAAAACTTGTTGTAAAAGAGTAATGGATGTTTCTCTAACATGTCTATTTTTCTTTCAGAGACATCATTTTGTTCTGATGTGCGTGGACAAGATACATGATGGGCAATACCATGTTGTCTTAAAAACTCTTTGAATTGATGTCCCATGTATTCATCTCCCTCATCAGACTTGAGTGCCTTAATGATTTTGGAAAATTGAGTTGTGACAAAGGCACAAAGAGCGTGAAAGTAACTCAACACTTTTAACTTCGCTTTCATGGGAAAGACCCAGTAGTGTTTAGTAAAATCATCTAAAAACATAACAAAATACTTAAAACCATCCATGGACATATAAGTTGCAGGACCTCAAACATCACTATGCACAAGCTCAAAAGAGTGACTGGTCTTAGTATGTGATTGTCCAAAAGGGTAGTTTATGGAATTTACCAAGAAGAGAAGGTTCACAATATGAAGGTTTAGACTTTGGTATACTCGAAATATTACACTTATTAAGCATATGAGTAACTACATCACTACTAGGGTGACCTAAGCGCTCATGTTACAGAAAATGTGTGACAAGCTTGCCAAGATTGGCTCTTGTGGTAGATGATTGTTGAGTTGCAGTTGTTGGTAGAGAAATAGGTACTGGATATAGGCTTTGATTACACAGTCCCTTGTACAAAAGTTTGCCCTCCACCTTATTCTGTAGTACAATAGAAAACTCATCAAATGTAACACTGCATTTATTTTGACAGCATAATTGATAAGCACATAACAAGTGGGCAACTAACTCAGGAATAAGAAACACATTGTTAATCTTGAGAGGACCAAGAGTAGTATCACCAGAATGAGTGATGTGAAGTTCTTTACCATTATCCACTTGAACAATATCATTAGTTCCATATGGTCGGACATTTTAAAGAAGTTGAACTTCATTGGTCACTTGGTTTGTGGCACCAATTTCAACTAGCCAGCATAGAAGTTGAGGTTGTCCTACAATAGCAAACATGGTTTGAACATTCCTAACATTTGGTGGAGCAGTTTGTTTGTCTAGAAAGCCAATCAGAAAAAGTAGCATTTTTCAATGACATGATTAGAGTAGTTGCAGTAGATGCACCCGCTAAAATTAATAGCAACAACAGCTGCAACATTCAACAATTGCTTGATATTGGCATTCACAGGAGTATTCTGAAAGTCTCTGCATGTCCTAGAAGCATGGCCTTGTTTACTAAAATTGAAACATATCAAATTCCCAAGATTAGGCCTTTGAGTGCCTCTATTCCCAGCAGCATTGGACCCTCTCCCAAAGTTAGCCTATATATTGATAAACGTATATCAATATATCGATCAATGAATATCAATAATGGTTTGACCTCTTCCAGCATAGAGAGCTTGAAGAACAGTCATGTCAGAACCAAAGGGATTGTAAGGAGCATATCCAAAGGGAAAGCTAGGATTATGACCATATGGATTGGGAATAAATCCTGGAGGAACAAGTGGTGTTGAAAATGTAGGAAGTTGGTGATTCATAGTAAGAAACTGTTGTTAGTGCATAATTGGAAATGGTTGTTGTGAAGTCACAATTGGAACACTAGTAGTAGACACCATGGAATTAAAGGTTGAAGCATGTGGAGTGGAACTAGAAGTAGTAGTTGATTGGGGATTCTTGATTTGGCTAGCCACCATGCCAGTCAGCATATGAGAATTGTTATCAGCTTCACTCTCAATTTCATACTAAACAGCTTTGAGAAGATCCTTCAATTATGTCATTGTACATCTAACATATTGTGCTCTAATTATAGTCTTTATAGTATCATATGAAGTAGGGCTGTGACTTCTAGACCAAAAACCGAAAGAAAAAAAATGACCCGAAACCAAGACGTAACCGAAAAAAAACTGAAACCGAAGAAAAATCGAACCGAAAAGAGAAAAACTAAACCAAGCTGAATAAACTCAATTCAGTTTTGGTTTTTCGGTCCAAAATAACCTAACCGAACTGATTGAACCAAAATATTTGAAACGGCGTCGTTTTAGGTTTATTTTTCCTTACCCTAAAATCCCTATCGTGCGTAAGCTCAATGCCTCATGCCTTCAGTCCCGTTACTGCCCTCCGTTTTTTGGCTTTCTCACTTCACTCTCTCAAACTCAGAGTCATGGTCCGGCCTGACCCTGATACTCAACGACCTCACCCCAATCCGCCAGTCGACCCTCTCGATCTCTCATTTCGTCGGCATATCTCTATGACCCTCTCTCATCTCCTGACCTTGACTCGTCCCTGACCTTGGCAGCTCCGTGCTCTCTCTCGTGCTCCTCCATCTAGAGTCTAGATCGATCTCCAAGTAGTCCAAGCTCTACTGATCTCCTTCTTACTTTCAGGCAATCCAATTTCCATCGGAATTGAATAGTTGGTTAGGCTAATTTTTTTTGCCGGGTAATATGATTTACGAGCTATTTAGTAATTTTAGTCTAGTGTTTCATCCACAATTATGGAGATTCATCCACTAATCTCCCTTCTAGATATGGTGATTTATCCATAGTTCCACACCAACATCAGCTCAAAGCTTTCAATTGCCAGCAGATGGTTCTAGTGAAACACTAAAATAATGCTTGAAAAAATAGTATTGATTAATGAACATGCAACATTGAAAAAATGCTTCAGAAGAACAATATATTTTAAATTTCTTTTTCAGTTTTCTTCAAAAAAATTCTTTTTTTCGAAAATTATACAAATAAAAAAAAACATAACAAAAAATCCAAAAAAAATGAACCAAACCGAACCGTTCATGGTCAGTTTTCGGTTTAAAAACTAGGAAAACAAAACTGATTAAAAAATTCAGTTCGATTTTCGGTTTGGGCTATTAACCAAACTGTTTGAACCGATGAATAACCCTAATATAAAGATAGCAAGCAACGTAGCACATATACTATAACGTCTTCATCATCCATAACAACATTAAAAGTAGCTAGTACATCTCTTGCAACTTTCACCTTATCCATATAGGTTTCAATTGAGTCATTTCCCTCCCTAACAAACTACAAATTGGACTATAGCTGCATGATATTCTGACGATTTGGTGTAGTAAACTTTTTTGTTTGAGATTAAGCCACATTTCACGAGAAGTTTTGCTACGAACAACATTAGAAACAACATCATGACTAAAGGTTTCACTAAGCATACTCATAATGCTTTAGTCCTTAATTTTCCAAGGAACATAGTATGGATTCTCAAATTTGTTGGCATCATTATTATTAACAAATTGAGGTGAACACACATTTGTGTCATCTACAAATCCAAGGAGATTCTAACCATAGAGGAATGATTGAACTCGAAAATTTCATGTAGAGTAATTAATTTCATCTAGCTCAATAGTCGAAAGGTAAATTATGATTTGAGTAAACTGTGTTGATTGTGAGGTAGGCATATTTGGTAAACTTGGGTATAATGAGGTGTATGGAAAAAATTTGAGTGAGTTCTTATGATACCTCAACCTTTTTATATAATCGTTGATAGTTATGACGGCCGCGGTAAATAATTTTTATCGTCGATAAATATTGAGAGGTCTCAAGTTGACTTTTTACCAAATTGATGAAGTTCGTTGACTTTGGATGGAAGTAGTAGAATTTGTTCAGACGAGTTAGTAGACGCGAAGAACGTCGAAAATAGATTTATGACGTAAAAGTTACAATTAGCAAAAGTTTATCGAGAATTATCTTTCCCTAAATGGAAGAGTATATAAAAGACTTTCCAGTTTTAAAAATTTAGTTTGGTTGACCTAAGCCAACCTTCTCTCTCTCAGGTGAGAGAGATCGGGTCCGACCCATTTTTGGTCAAGTTACGTTGGCTAGCGTCACGGTACCGTCAGGCCACCTCTGGCCACGATTGCGGTCAGAATTGGAAGCCCTCTTCTCCCTCTTTCTATTCGTGATCTTGATTTCAATGATGGAGCCTCAAGGAGGATGAATCGAAGAGGATAAATTTTAGGATTTTCGGGTGAATTCGCCACTGATGTTAGCGAGGTCTCTGGCATCGAACTGGGTATGGTTAGGAAGCACTCTCCTTCCTCTAAGTGTTATTGTTGTTGTTGTTGTTGTTTTATATTTACATGTTTAGACTCCAACAGGATTGAACGAAAATTACGAAATTGAAAATATTACGAGACAATTACAACTATAAACGAGAACTACAATTACAAGGAAAAAAAACCTGACTCTATTATATATACGATTATATATGAGATATGAGATATATAGATAGGCTACCACAGACTGGTAGAGCTGGAAGGATGTGGCTAGGTTTGAAATCCTGATTGGGGCCCATTTATAGGCGATAGCTAAGTAGGGATTGTGCCTCCCTGGGGTGAAGAGACCCAAAACCAATCAGGTGTTGTTCTCAATGTCATAATTCAAGAGATACCATATGTACGGGGTGTTCTCGATGTTTTAAATTCGAGAGTATATTATGTATGATTACCGTTGATAGACGAGGTGTTCTCTATGTCCTTAATTCGAGAGTATATGATATATGATGGTACGATTTGAAACATAAAACGATAACGTGAAATGTGAAATGATTTATTGAGATATATAATTTGATTACAGTTTTTGGGCGGATGATGATGTGATATAAATTAACTCGCAAAGAGAGTATCGAAATATGATTGAGCACACAAGATGAGCATTGTTATTTGCAGTTTGAGCTCACGAGATGAACAATATAATATACAATATAACTTGAGCTTGTAATGCGAGCATTACTACGTGATATTTGTTCGCGCAGCAAACATGACGATATAATATAATATTTGCTCACGTGATGAGCATAAGAATATGAGAAGATTTGATTTTCACTTGAAATGTGAATATACAACGTGAAATGATTTATTCGTGCCACAAACATAATGATATAATTTGAAACACATTTGATAAGTATGAGAATACGATACGATTTGAACTAGTGAAACGAGCATGAGTGTGATTATAATATTATGTATTTACGCGGTAATATGATGATTGAAAATTCAAAATAGTGATTATCGATTTTATCGAAACAACACAAAAATGAATCATTATAAAATTTAATGATTCGATGATTATATTATCATCATGATTCATGTTTATTATCAACGAGTTATCAATGAGTAGCGGAGAAATCATTATAAAATTTTCAGTAGTTATCATTTGAGAATATGTTTATTATTTTCGATATTTTATATGAATTGTAATACTGTTGATTTGTTAGTGAAGAAATCCGGACGAGCATCAATTAGTAGCGGTATAGGTTGGGAATTGTGATTATAGAAGTGTATTTGGACATTTTTCAGGTTTTGGGCATCCTACTGTTAGGGGAGACTCTGCCCTTTTTTCTGCAGAAATATTCTGCAATCTTTGTTTTGTAATTTCTAGGACGAAATTATTTTAACGGGAGTATATTTTAATACCCCAAATTTTTTACATAATCATTGATATTTATGACGGCCGTAGTAAATAATTTTTATCGTCGATAAATATTGAGAGGTCTCGAGTTTAATTTTTACCGAATTGACGAAGTTGGTTGACTTCAGATGGAAGGCGTAGAATTTATTGAGATGAGTTCATAGATGTGAAGAACGTCAAAAAATGGAGTTACGACATAAAAGTTACGATTAACGAAAGTTTATTGAGAATTAACATTCGATAAATGGAAGAGTATATAAAGGACTTTCCCATTTTGGAAATTTTGTCTGGTTGACCGAGGTCAACCTTCTCTCTCTCGGGTGAGAGAGATCGGGTCCGACCCATTTTCGGTCAAGTGACGTTGGCCGACAGCACAGTGTCGTCAGGCCACCTCCTGCCATGATTTCGGTGGGAATCGAAAGCCCTTTTCTCCCTCTTTCTATTTGTGGTCTTGATTTCAGTGATGGAGCCTCGAGGAGGCCAAATCGAAGAAGATAAATTCTAGGATTTTCTGGTAAATTCGCCACCAACACTGATAAGGTATCCAGTGTCGAACTGGGTATGGTTAGGAATCTATCTCCTTCCTCTATGTGTTGTTGTTGTTGTTGTTGTTGTTGTTTGGTCGAGACCGAGGGAATCGAATTGATTCTCGTTTCATTTCCGTTTCGGCCTCCGTCACGAGTCGGGGTTACAGGTGGTATGAGCTGTCGAGTGTATAGGGGTTTTTTCTCCCTTCATCCTTGTGAGTCGATTGGGACCGGCCGCGATCCCAAGGTTGACTCCACGGCAGAGTTTTGTCGCCGGAAAGATTTTCTAGACGAGCTGTTTCAAGGTCGATTCTAGCGTAATAAGCCGGAATCAAGTATAGGTCATCTGAGGAAAGTTTTTGGGCCCTTCAAGAGATTTCTAGTGATGTGTCAATCTTCACCGTCGACGATGGACATCAGTGCATGTGTCGGCCCGTGGCCAGAAATTAGTTTTTAGAAATTGATCGTGTGATTTGTCATCTATCGTTATGATCGCTTCATCATAACGGATTTGTTGAGTTGTTTCTTTGACTAGATTAGTCGGAGTTGATTGTAGATCGAGTACTTCCTCGATTTACGGGTTTATATATTAATTTTGACGACTTTCGATAAGAGTCAGATTGTCCAAATTGTATAGCAAACAAGCACTAGTATGAAGCTAAGAACAAGATAGAGTATGATAGACAAGATTTACGAATGTATGAACATGTTAGGGTTTTAGGCAACACAAAATTTTCAAATCTAGGGCAATTGATTTGAAATTTCACCAGCTTCCTTCACAAATATCATGTAGAATGATAAACCAAAGCTTCGATGAAAATCAAACACAACATTCAAGTAAATTCAACAATGGATGAAATGAGATCTTCAAAATGAGCTAAAAATTGAGCTAGATATGAACAATTACTTAGCTTTCTGCGTGAAATGTATAACCATGTCACAAATGAACCTAACTTATGATACCATGAGAGCATCCAAGAAAGCTCGATAAAGTTGCAGAGAAAATTAGAGAAGATGAAGCTGTGTATTTGATATATTGACTGTGTTGGTTACAGACACAGTAACTTAGCTATATATATATGCTCAGTACATGAGCAACACATGTTAGACAGCTATAGCTACTATGAAGATCAAATAGATGACGTCATAAATGCCTATAGTTCAACAGAATAACCAGAAAAACAATAGATAAAAAGATATTTTAATTATATCTAAAAATTGTGACCGTGTGATCAACAGATCGATCATCACATACTGTATAAAGTACGTACAGTGTTTATTGATTCGGAAATGCCTTTGCATTCCTATTGATCCTGAAGCTGCAACTGTTTTATAGTTAATTCATGAGAGGTGCACCCTTACCCCGTTACCCGTTTACTAATTGAAGGAAGAAAACGACTGGGAACGACAAATCCTGGCAAAAAGGAAAAGCAAAAAAGACTGGGAATTGCAACTACCTTCCATTATGAGTAAGTGGGAATATAACGTGGCTATCTGACTAATCTGAGGATCAGTGAAACGACATGAATATATACTTTTAGTTAATAAAAAAAATACATTGCTGGGTCCCTAATCCTTTCCACAGATTATGACCTTCTTTTACGTACTCTTTCTTATTCCAAGAGAGAACTATGATTTGTTTTTTTTAAGGACAGGAGAAGAGCCTATAGCATATGTTAAGTTCAGGACTCCTAATTTCACGTTTTATATTATTAATATTAGAAGTATTTATCAGCAGAATGGACGTGTTGCCTAAACTTCGGGCTATACAAAAAAGTTATCACAGGAACTATAATTTGTTGACTCCTAAACGTGTGAAAATGTAGTTCATGATTATCAAAGTCATTAATCTTGGTGGTGTTTATAACACTATGCCAAATCATAAGGAATAAATGCAGGCTTAAGATCGTGTACGTACGTACATCGTCATATAAGAGTTGTAAGAGATCTTGGTGTCTAAGTTCTTGTTTAATTAGCTTTCTTTTCTCTTTAGTCTGACTTGATCAAATTTGAAGTTAAATGTTTAACTTTTTGGTACCCTTGTGTACGTATGAAGTAAATGATGTGTACATGCATGATTTCATCATATATGTAAACAAGTTAAGCGTGTTATACATAAATACAAGTAATATAAACTGAATAGACAATCCCATGCTAAACGTACAACGTATAAATTAAGTGAAGGGCAAACACATCATGATCACGATCCTAGTGTTGTTAATGGTGTGCCTTTTCGATTGCTATCCACAATCAATTTAAATAGAGTATATCAGTCAAATTCAATCCATGTCGGTCTCCTGTCTACACATAAAGTCAAAAAAATTTGAAAATAACAAATCATACCTGAGCCAGGTGTCAAAATCTCTACGAATACAATAACACCAATACTGATCGATTCTACAAGAAACATGAATCTGGTCGCTTTTCCCTTCCAGTGGGAAATGAAGAAATTACGAGTGTGAATGTTGATGAATTAACAAAGTGCCTGCCGACTGGTCGCTGTAGAATCAGAACTAGCTGGCATTGATTAGGGAAGAAATGGACGAAACATATATGGGACGAAAACAACGATGAAAATGAATCCTAGGACGAATATTATCATGTGTAATTACATTGGTGGAATGCTTTCTAGTTTCTAGCTCCTTTATTAGTTAATTAGCTCTGTCAGTGAATTACAACAGTAGTATCATGCACATATACGGTCCTAGCCTCTTCGCGCGCAACAAACAGATATGTCAAAAGACAAAACTAGGGATGATCGAATGAGTTGTTAGATTTATATACAGGATCAAACTGCTATCCATCACAGGTTAAGCATCCGGGCGCTATTTTTGAAAGATTGATACATGTTAATTGATGAATGGTTAATTTTGTCAACATATTCTAAGATTGACTGAGTTTATAGTGGGTTATGTGTGGTGGATCACACCACCTTAAACACAGAAGTAGCTTGTCTCCCCGGCGTCGTCATCACCGCACACATTTTATGCTTGATTCTTCACGTATTTCTCTCTATATTTTTTTATGTTGCGATCTTAGTATCTTTGTTTCTTACTTACTTTATCATTTTTAGGTCAAAATAAAGATGAATCACTAAAGGAGACGAAATGGAGTTAAAAACGTGCTTAGTGGAGATTTCCTACTTCGACTAATGGTATTTTCCTACTGTCACTAGAATTCCTACTTGGACTAGGAAAGTGAAGGAATGGTGCTAAAATTGTCTCCAAATGTTGTCAAGAAATAGCAATTCAAAATGGACAATAAAACTGATGTCAAATGGTGAAATTGAAGAAGAAAGAAATTTCTCCTACTTGGAGTAGGAAAGATGGTGGATGGGAAAATGGGACCATTTGAGGCCGATCCAAATGAAGATCCAATGTACCTGATTTGATGCCCAAAATTTATTTCCCAAATGATATTATTCGGCATATATTCCTTGGAGAAGAACAAATACAAGATATGAAAAGATTAAGATTTGCCTACTCCTAGTTGGAAGAGGGAATTTGGCCTGCCAGCTCAGCCAACTTCAAGAAATCATCGAAGATGCAATTAAACTCCAAAAATAGTGATATTATATCTTTATGGAAAGCTCTTGAAGTCCTCTTTCCAACGAGTATAAGATCATGATTTTATGAGTTCTACAACTCCCGAAATACTCATTTGAAAACAAGTTGACATATTTACTCGGGTACACTAGGAAAACCTAATTTTGAGAGGAAAATCCCTAATCTTCATCTATAAAAGAAAGGGTTCGGATCCTCATTCATCATCATCCATCATAGAAGCTGAACCTCTGCCCCAAACACTTCTCCTCTCATCCAAATCTAAAATTCTCTCTAAGGCCGAGTCTCCACCCTCCACGGATAAAGTGCAAAGGCGTTATTCGTTCTTGTACTTGAGAATCACCACTTAGGTGTTGTAGTACTCTTCATAGGATCCAAAGTGTAACCATGAAACTTCTATTTCATTATTCTCCTTGTATTGAATTTGGTTTATATTTGATTGAAGTTTTGTTTGACAAAAGGCTTTATGTTTCTTATTTGCTTTAATATCTTCCATGTATTCTTAGTTTTCAGGCTTTAATTTGTATGCTTGCTTATGTGCTTAATGCTTCTTGGCATGTTTAGATGATACGCTCTTCGTTCCTCACTTAAGCATGTTTTGTATGATTTTTAGATTAAGGTGGTGCACTCTTTGTTTACATTCTTAATAAGCATGTGTAGATGAGACTTAGAATTTCGTTGATATTAAGTAAAGATGAGCATAAAATCAGTTAGCTTAATATGATGTGATGATCACTTGTATATAGTAATTTAGGTTTTAGTTTCAGTCTAGTAAGCATGTTAAGGATTCTATGTTCTTGTTTGTTTTGCTTGTCTATGAGTTGAAGCATGATAGAATCTAAGGTTTCTAAATGTGTTTGCTTGCCATGTTTATGTCTTTATTTTCGTAGATAATTAATCAAACTCGTATACACCCTTCTAAACTTAGCGTAGTCATGCATGCACCATCAATCCCCCATTAAGAACGATCCCTACTTATCAATGATACATCTACAAGAAAGGGTTTTAAATTGTGTGTGTTATTTCTGATTGTTAAGTGTTTATTTGATAGTTAATTTTAGCGTTATCAATTTTGTGTGCTGTTGTCGGGGATTGAAAAGAATTGTGTGATTTCGTTTGTAAATATGTGAAATTGTGTGGATAATACAAAAAGCATGTCTATAATAGTTGCGAAATTTATATACTTGTTAATAACACTCTGATTGTTAAGTGTTTATTTGATCGATAGTTAATTTTAGCGTTATCAATTTTTTGCGCTATTGTCGGGGATTGAAAAGAATTGTGTGATTTCGTTTGCAAATATATGAAATTGTGTGGATAATACAAAAAGCATGTCTATAATAGTTGCGAAATTTATATACTTGTTAATAACACATACTTGTTCATACTTACAATCTGTTTTGCAGCCATATACACATGTTATAGGAAGTCTTCAATTTACATTAAGTACATATGCTTGGTTGATTAAGTCTCACTCTTCTAGAATAGATGGCACCACCTTTTCTTGTTTAATTATCTACTTAACCCCTCGTGATGTGTGGACTTCATCACCGCACACCATAATCGAAGTGAAGTTATGGACACGAAGTTGAGGGAGGAGTTTACAAAGGACTCGAGAGAGTGTGTTTTCTCAAGATTTTGGCTGAATGTCGGGCATGGTGTCTAGATGAGTTATGATTAGTGACAGGTTTTGAATATAAGAAAGAGAAACATCAATGGAGCATATACCATTGGCCAGGTTAGCCTTGAGGTGTTTTCTCAAAATTAGTCATATCTCTCGCGTTATCTCTATCCCTACTAGCCAAGTCACGATGCTTACCTAGGCCGATTGACTGAGAATGCATAATTTATTGCGTGGGTCGCATGTCCGTTGAAAGACCTAAAGATCAAGATAGTGTACTCTCTTTAAATCTTATGCGCACTCAATTTGGATAATACTTGTAAATAATACATGTCGAAATTGTGTGTTTTTGCATATAAACTTGTAAAGGATTAACCACATTGCATTTTAGCTTGCATAACCTTCTGGCGGTTTTGTGATGCTAGGATTTCACCACCATATACCATAATCTAGGTGAACTTAGGGACATGAGGCCAAGAGATATGTCACGTTGCATTCATGATTTAGCACATAACTTGTGTGTTTATGCAGGTTTCCAATGTTTTCTCGTAAGCATTCACTCCATACTTCACTTGGGTTCTTGTTTGAGGCATTTGGATGACGATTTAAGTGTGTTATGCATGAATTCGATGTGATTTATTGTTACTTGCATTTCTAACATGTATATATGTGTTTCTAATGTTTACTCTAAGTCTTGCATTGTATATATGCCAAATTTTGCAGAAAACGTTGTTTATATGTGTTTTAGCTTGTTTTAAGCATTTTAGAGCATTCTAACCACTTTTCATACATTTTAGGTTGTTTAGAGCCATTGCATTTAGTGTCTAGACGTCATTTTAGTGTGTTTTAGAGCTTTTTGAATCATTTGTGTGATTTTGATGTGTCTGACTGTGTTTTTGTTATTTTTCTTTTCTTGTCGATATTTTGGCTAGTATCTTGCATTCATTGTGTATTCTTTTGATACTAACACTTGATTTTTGGTGGATGCTTAGGCTTATGAAAGTCCGATCTGAATCTTGCGTCCTCTAATAGTAACCTACAAGCACTTGCGAACCAAATAGCAAGTTTGAAGTCTCAAGTAGTTCTAAGGAAGCAAGATCTCAACCAACCTGTCACCAAGGAAGGTTTTGACTCTCCACATTCATCGTATCAATCCACCGAGCATTTTTCTGAAGAAGAACACGAGCAAGCTCCAATGGCGGGAAAGAATGAGCGTACGTCACTACTCCAATGCACCTGCTCAACCAAATGGAGTAGTGGTCCATCATGCATTGCCTTTCCGGAACCAGAAGCGGATAAGAAGGACATTGAGCTTAAAAGAGGGTTTCTACACTATTTACCTACCTTCCAAGGGCTGTCCCATGAAGATCTGAACATGCATCTCAAGCAATTTCAGTTTGTGGGTTCAAGCATGAAGCCAATGGATGCGGATGAAGAACTACTCAAGCTTAAGGAATTTCCCTTCACTTTGATGGATAGAGCTCAAACCTGGCTTATGGGACATCCGCTGATTTACATACTAAAAGGAAGCAACTCGCAGATGCATTCCTAGGAAAATACTTTCTAGCCTCAAAGATCATTGTATTGAGGAAGAATATCACGAGAATTACACAAACACCGGATAATTCCTTTGGTCAATACTATGATCGTTTCAAGGTTCTATGCGTCGCCTGCCCTTCCTATAGTTTTTCACAGACAAACCTCATGAATTACTTTTATGAAACCGATTGATAGAGAGCTTCTTGATGCCGCTGCAACTGGAGCACTCATGGATTTAGATGAAGCAGAGGCTCGCAAGTTGTTGGAAAGCCAAGCCAACAATAATGCTCAATGAAAGGACCCGATCCTGATTTAGTTGCCTAAATCGGAATTAAGCCCTAACGACATCTGAGTCAACAAAATTTTTGCCAGAGTTTCTTCTAGAATCAAGAAACCCAAAAATCTGTAGAGAAAACATACTTCTAAAATGTCCACAAAAACAAACCGTGGGCACCAAATCTCATCCGGATTTCTCAAATCAACCAAATTATAAGTTTACTATAAGTATACACTGTTTACAAAAGGTGATAAGAAATCCGAGAACTGTGTGGAAAATAAAACGTAACAAAATCAAACTCCATACAGTATTTATAGTGACTTCTAATATACATATTACACAAGACTAGCATGTTAAGCTAAGAATCTACAAGATGTGTACAGTAACACAAACTCTATGCCTCCATCTCCGACGTGCAATCACAGGATAATGACTGCAAACCGGGCGGAGAAAACTGAAAAACCCAGGAAAAGCATATAAAATAATTAAAGCTGTTAGAGTGAGTGGATGAAAATAATATTTCATTTTTAACTGAAACTGTGAATAATATGCCTTCATAAATAATGTACATAAAAATAATGCGAGTCTGAAAATAAACAAGCCCAGGTCATGTATTTGTCTTAACCCTCCTGGGTACTGTGCGTGGAGGCAGTAACTTGAGTACGTTTTCCTCAAAGTTACAATAAAGCCCAGGTCAGGTGTTTTTCCTAACCCTCCTAGGTACTATGAAATCCACGGGTCAAGAGTTTGTCCTATTTCTCCCAGAGTATCTAGAGGATCAGCCGAGATGCCAGTACATCGATGCAACAACTGTGACTATGCTCTGTGTAAAACAAAATTATATGTGCCTCCATGCAAATGCATAATCGTAAATACATACTCATAAAATGCATAATCATACACTCACAAATCGACAGTGAAAATAAAGTGTCCACTCACAGTACAAAGCTAACTCTGTGGCCCGGTGGAAGTTCCCTCTCCAAAATCTCGATCACGATCTCCTAAATAAATAACACAAACATTTAATACCGGAATTCGATAAAACGTGCAAAAGTCAACTTCAAAACTATTATGGAAATTTTCTGAAAAAAATTATGATTTTACCCTCACCGGAGCTCCGCCGCGGACGGCGACGTGTGGCGGCCACGCGCCGCCTCCGGCGACCAACTCCAGCGAGGCCCAAATTTCACAGGTAGCTTCCCCACACGGTCCCCAACAACTTTTCCTTCTTTTTCGGAGGCCCAATCGGTCGGGAAGACGTTGGAATCGCCGCCACAGCCGGCGGCAGCGGCCACCACCAACCACCACGGATGGTGGCGGTTGACCCCTCAATCTCTTCCTCTCTCCAAGGCCAACACTTCTCCCTTCTATCGCTAAAGCCAATTTACACCACGCCGGCCGAAATTTCACTTGAAAGCCGCCGGCCCCAAAATCGCCGGCGTGATTTCGGCGACGGCGCCACCCCTCTCCCACCGAGACCACCTACAAAATACTCCCCTCCATCCCCTCTACTTTTTTCCTCTATCCCCGGCCTCCCCTGTGGCTGGAGCGCCGCCGTCCAACAGCCATACTGAACTTCCGATCGGATTTCCGATCGGCTTGCTTCAAAAATCCCCCAAAACTCAAATATAAGTATGCCAAGCCATTCATGGGCAAGAGAGGATGAATTCCCATACCTCAAATTTAAAATAGGTGGCCGGACGGTGAAGATTTCGACAGGTCACAAAACTGGTCGGCGAACCGGTCGGTCAACAGACAGTTCATCTTTCCAAATCGGGTAACCTGGCTATTTTCGGAAACTTGCTATTTATAGGGGAAGCTCCTCAATTGATCGATGGCTATTATTCAACTAAATCACGATCGTACGGTCATTAATTAACTGATAAAATCAAATTTCCTTTTGATTTATCCGTTACGACAATTTCCGATAAACATCGCGATAGTTATCCGAAAATAAAAACATCCAAAAATCATAACAAATATCTCATAAATCAGAAAAATTTCCCAAAAATTTCTACGAGCTCGAAATTAAATATTCTACAACTCTTAAGAAGGAAATCAAGTCAAGTTCTCCCCCGATAAAAAAGTCGTTAATAACTCACGTGATACGACTAATTCGCGATAATATAGTTTTGTGCTAATTATACGTGAACTTTGGTTCGGGTTGTTACACTTAATAGGGGATGGCTCCACAAAAATCAGTGCATGAAGTGGTTTTTAAGCAAGCTTCTGATGAGAAATATGACAACCTAGCCTCAATGCTAGACAAAGTGTTAGAACTCGAGACAAAGAGAGCCAAGGCAGCCCAAGGACTTATTTGTGGAGTATGCCATATGCAAGGGCACCATAATGATCAATGCCCTACTTTGATGGAGCAAAATGGAGAAGCGGAACAAGTGAATGTAATTTGTGGATATCAAGGAGGCCAACGTTACAACAATTACAACAATAAAAATTTTGGCAACTGTGATCATCTGGCTTTCAAGTGGAGTAGCAATGAGGTATGTTTAAACCCTCTGGCACCTTAACAAAGCTATCCACGTACTCAATTTCAACCAAGGACGCCAATGCTTCAAGCTCCAATGCAACCTATGCAACAAGATCCTCCGGTCCAACAACACACTAATCTGGACTATGACAAAATTTTGGCCCAATTGTCTGCCTCAACATAAGTTCTTTTGGATGGTCAAGCCAAAATGAAGGAGACATTGGATAGTCATGGCTAAGATTTTCCAGAGATAAAGAAGAAAATGGGCCAATTCGTTTATTTCATGGGTCAAATAAGAGAGACCAGACAACTACCTCCTCAATCACTTCCAAAATCCGAGGAAGTTACTGCTATGGTGACAAGGAGTGGGAAGGTACTAGTGGTGCCGACACCAAAGGCAAGAAAAGCACATCATCAACATGTTTTTGAGGATGAAGACTTAGAAGAAGATCCGGCAACCAAAGAGGCCGAGAAGAAGATTAAGGCACCATCTCCTATGTAACCTGCCCTAATGAAAGGTAATAGCCCTATCCCTTCAAGTTCGGTTAATACTAATACCTCATTTTCTCGTGCACCATTTCCACATAGGTTGTCAAAATTTAAGAAAGATGATCAATACGAAGAAATCTTGAATACTTTTCGAAAAGTGCAAGTCAATCTGCCCTTGATTAAGTACATAAAGCAAGTGCCTATTTATGCCATGTTTTAAAAAAAAATTATGCACCCAAAGGAGGCAAACACGGGCGAAGGAGGTTATGAAGATGAATGCAACCATTTCAGTAGTGTTACAACGTCATCTATCCCCAAAATTGAAGTATCTAGAGAGTTTTTTAGTTCCTTGTGTTATTGGTGATAAGAGGTTCGAAAAGGTCATGCTAGACTTGGGTGCATCAATCAATGTTATGACGTACTACTTATACGTATCCATAGACCTAGGCGAGCTGACGCATGACAATGTCATCATATAATTAGCCGATCGTTCACATAAGTATCCAAGGGCATATGTTGAAGATGTTCTAGTGCAAGTCAACAATCTTATCTTTCCTACTGACTTCTACATTGTTGACATGGAGGAGAGTCCATTGAACACAATGTCATTGCTATTTTGACGACTTTTCATGCAGACTGCTAGAACAAAGATAGATGTGTTTGAAGGAAAGTTCTCCGTAGAGTTTGATGGAGAGAAGATCGAGTTTAACATTCTTGATGCAATGAAGTTTCCAACGTCAAGTGTTGGTGATTGTTGTTCGATAGACATTGTGGAAGACATGTCACAACAACACTTAGACACCATTAGACAAGATGAACTTGATATGGTCATTCAAAAGGAAGCAGAGCTGACTCAACTCGGGGATAAAGCTCTTATTGATGCATTGATAATGATCATGGAGACTAGATTCCAAGAAATGGCCATGACACTTAACGAAGTACCATGGGTTGTAAGTCACTCTCCTCCTATTCCGATCATATATGGTATTAACACACTCGTTCCCTCCATTGTCAAAGTACCAGAGTTAGAGCTAAAAGTGTTACTGGATCATTTGAAGTATGCATAACTGGGAGAGAATGAAACTTTATTGGTTATCATCTCATCAATGTTGGAGATGGAACAAGAGGTGAAGTTGGTGCAAGTGTTCTCAAAATACAAGACAGCCACAGGTTGGACACCGGTGGATATCAAAAGAATTAATTCGGCAATATGTGAGCATCAAATTTTGCTTGAAGATGGCGCCAAACCTATAAGGGAAGCTTAAAGAAGATTCCATCCGCCAATGATAGATGTTGTGAAGAATGAGGTAATTAAACTCTTGGATTGTGGAGTTATTTACCCTATTTCAGACAGTCGTTGGGTTTCACCCGTGCAAGTAGTGCCTAAGAAGTCCGAAATCACCCTTGTGAAGAATGTGGAGAATGAGCTTGTCCCTTAAAGAACTGTGACCGACCATAAAGTTAGTATTTATTATAGGAAGCTAAATACCACCACTCGCAATGACCATTTCCCATTGCCATTCATTAATCAAATGCTTGAGAGATTGGAAGGCCATGTATACTATTGCTTCCTTGATGGATATTCCGCTTATAACCAAATAAGCATCGCAAAGGAAGATCAAGAGAAGACAATGTTTACATGCCCTTTTGGAACGTTTGCTTATAGACGGATGCCGTTTGGTTTATGCAACGCACCAGGTACATTTCAGCGTTGCATGCTTTCAATCTTTTTCGATTACATTGAGAAAATAATTGAGGTTTTCATGGATGATTTTAATGTATTTAGGAGGAATTTCGATGCATACTTGGGGAACTTAGAATTAATTTTTCAAAGATGAGTTAAAACTAACCTAATGCTTAATTGGGAGAAATGTCATTTCATGATTACTCAAGGAATCATTTTAGGACATATAGTTTCGGCTTGGGGGATAGAACTTGATAAATCTAATGCAGATCTTGTTTGCTACTTACCCTCTCCAACTTCGGATAGAGAGGTATGTTCTTTTCTTTGTCATGCAAGTTTTTATCGAAGATTTATCAAGGACTTTTTCCATATTTCTCGCCCTTTGTGTAAGCTACTCCAAGAAGATACTCCCTTTGTGTTTGATGATGATTTTCGAATTGCATTTGATAAGCTAAATGAGCTTGTCACGAGTGCTCTATCCTTTGTATCCCAAATTGGTCTCTTCCTTTTGAATTGATGTGTGATACCTCAGACTATGCCGTTAGAGCAGTTTTAGGTCAACGGAAGAATAAGAAACCCTACGCCATATATTGTGCCTCTCGGACACTTGATGAAGCTTCAGCAAATTATACAACAACCGAGAAGCAGATGCTCAATGTGGTGTTTACACTTGACAAGTTTCGATCATATTTGTTGCAAAGTAAGGTGATTGTCTACACGGACCACACAACCTTGAAGTATTTGATAACAAAAAATGATGTCAAGACACGACTCATCAGGTGGATACTTCTACTCCAAGAGTTTGACAGTGAAATAAAGGACAAAAAGTGAGTAGAAACCGTGGTGGCTGATCATTATCAAGGATTGAACATGAGAAATAAGTCGTTGCAATAGAGAAACAAATTCCGGATGATCAACTTTTCATAATTTCAGTAAGAGCTCCTGAAACTCCATGGTATACGGATTTTGTCAATTACTTTGTTACCAATGAGTTTCCATCTTCCATGCCTAGTGCTCAATGTCAAAAGCTTAGGGATAATGCTAAGACTTTTATTTGGGATGAACCTTACTTGTGGAAATAATGTTCTAATTTAGTTATTAGGAGGTGCATGCTGAATAATGAATTTAAGTCAATTCTTGAGTTTTGTCATAATGGTGCATGTGGAGGTCATTTTGGTTCGAAGAAAACGTCTCTTAAAGTGTTAGATTGTGAATTTTTTTTGCCTAGTTTGTTTCGTGATTCTCATGATTTCTGTGCTAAATGTGACAGGTGTCAAAGATCAGATAATTTAGGACCTAGGGATCAAATGTCGCAAGTCTACATTCTTAATGTTGAAATTTTTGATGTGTGGGGCACAGATTTTATGGGTCATTTTTCTCCATGTAACGGTTTTACTTATATTTTGCTCACTGTTGATTATGTTTCAAAATGGGTGAAAGCAAAAGCCACTTGTACTAATGATTCGCGAGTTATTGCAGATTTCCTTAAGGCTAACATTTTTACAAGGTTTGGAATACCGCGCGTTCTAATCAGCTATGGAGGGAGTCATTTTTGCAACAAGATGGTGGAAGCATTATTGAGGAAATATGGTGTCACGCACAAAGTTTATACACCTTATTATCCTTAAACGAATGGAATGGCTGAGATTTCCAACCATGAGATAAAGAAGATCTTGGAGAGAATCGTTAAGGTAAACCGAAAAGATTGGAGCCAATGTCTAGATAATGCGTTGTGGGCTTATAGGATTACCTACAAAACTCCCATTGGTATCTCGCCTTATCGTTTAATTTATGGGAAAGTATGTCATGTTCTGGTGGAGTTAGAACACAAGACATGGTGGGCTGTCAAGAAGTTTCACATAAATCGAAATGAGGCAAGTCTACATCGAAAACTACAAATTTGTGAATTTGAAGAGATGAGGAATGATGCTTTCGACAATGCATGGATTTACAAGGAGAAAACCAAACGGATCCATGACAAGATTATCCATGGGACGAAATTCGAACAGGACAGAAAGTTCTACTCTTTCATTCAAGACTTAGATTTTTTTTTGGGAAAGCTATGCTCACGATGGATCGGTCCTTACATTGTTGCTCAAGTTTTTATCCATGGAGCTATGGAAATACAATCTTTAGATACCGGGAAGCTATTCAAGGTGAGTGGACATCATTTGAAGCCTTATTATCAAAATTTCAAGGAGCATAATGTTGAAGAAGACAAGCTTGAAGAGCCAATCACTTCAAACACACGAAGAAGCATCACGTCTAGGCTGTAAGACATAAAAAAAATAAACGCTTGTTGGGAGGTAACCCAATAAAGGAGTCTACAAACCAGATTTTCTTTCTCTTCCCATTTCTCTATTTATTTTTGTAGCCTTTAATTTTCTTAGTTAGATTGTCGTAAATCCTAGACTCCATACTTGATTTTATTCTTTAATTTAGTACGTTGAGGATAATGTAGAGTTTAAGTATGGGGGAGGGGTTTACAACTTTATTTGAGTCATAAATTATAAAAACCGGGCGGACAATGAAACTTTTCGGTGAATGATGCCCTAAAAGAATTTCTTTAGTGTTTTTAGTTAGTGTATTTCGAGTCTAATTTAGTCTATGCGGATGAATACTTGTCTTTTAGTAAGAATAGCCTATGTGAATTGGTGTCTAGAAGGGGACAGTTTCTAAGACAGGTTTTGGATGTGAGAAAAGACAACCTCAAAAATCACTCTTACCTCTCTTGGTCTCTCTTGCCAACTGACCATTTCAGTAAGGTTGCCCAAAGAATACAAAGACTAATTCTACGCTTGTTTGAGTGTCTTGAGTCTTATTGTTTAACTTAGTATTTTAAAGAGTCTTTAGGATGCCCTTAGTTAGTTTATGATGAAATTTGACTGAAAAGAATACAGTGGCGTTGCAAAATCACTTAAAATGATTTCTAGTACTAATTGAGATATTTTGGTTGTCATAACATGTAGTGGATATGGTTTATATAACATGGTATAGATTTCGCATGTTAGAATAAGCTTTTAAATCATACAAGCCTTAAAGTGAGTTTTTGAGCCTACATTATTTCTTTGAGAATAAGCTTTTCGTGCAAAAGTCTCAAAAACATTCATATACCGCATCTAATTGCTTGCCATTTATTTCAATGAACTAGAGAATACTAGAACTTACTCATGTAGACTTGCAAAACTTTTAAGTTGATATATGCTTTGATTTTGGATATGATTCAAGGCATTTAGATTGCCACAACTTAACTAAAGAACCATGTGTCTCTTTTCTGCGCACGAGTTGCGACATCCTTAGATAACCCCTTTGAGCTTACATTGAGCATGTTCTTTCATTGCCACATATATCTAAACACTCAGCCTAGTATAGAGTTTCCTACCCCTGTTCTAAAGAATTGGTAAAGAATTTCGAAGCTAGCTCATGAAGATGGCATGAAGATAAAAGAATGCAAATATACGGAAGACTTGTCCAAAAGCTTGAAGAAAAAAAGTGGATTTCTGAGAAAGAAAGAAAAAAAGAAGTTCTCTGGTAATATGTTCTAAATTATGAAAGTTTGGATCAAGTGAAGTTTAGAATAAAGTAAGGGCCAAAAAAGATGAAATTTGGCCCCCGTTTTTGAAGTTTGACACATGAGAAAAGATGGAACTCGAATTGACAAAGTGTTGACTAAGTCTTTGAAACATTTTTACCATCACAAATCTAAATTTTGAATTTCTTAGTCTCAGCCCCATTACAACCTTTCTAAAGATTTTTATGATCCTTAAGATGAGTAGCATTTGATTAGTTGAGTAAGTTGCATGAATAAGCATATGTTTTAGGTTAATTTGTGTAAGTAATTCATCATATTCATGAGGTTTTCAATTCAATTCATATACATTTTGAGTGAACCCTTTTTCATAAGTGAAAATATGATGAGTGCATCCATGTGAGATTGATTTAAACTTGTTCGAAACATGTGTAGCTTTAACTTCATCATTGTTTTCTCCAATTCCTACTTGTTCATGACATGATCATATCTCTATTATCTCTAGAAAGCATTGAGCTTTAACTCTAAATTCTTGTGATTCCATCGTCATAAACTTCAGCAATTTATGAGATTTTTCAGCTAAGGGCTTAGAAGTGTTTTTAGTATTCGAGTCATTAAATTCCTTAGAGTTTTCCAATTTTGGGTTTGTGTGTTTTCTTTATTTCAAGTTTCATTTTATTTTGTTTTTTCTAAGGGACTAGCAAAGTTAAAGTGTGGGGGAATTTGATCTACGCATTTTATGTTTGATTCTTAACATATTTCTCTCTACAATTTGCTATGTTATGAGCTTAGTGTCTTTGTTTCTTACTTACTTTAGCATTTTTAAGTCAAAATAAAAAGGAGTCAATAAAGGAGGAGAAATGGAGCTAAAAACATGCTAAGTGGAGATTTCCTACTTCGACTAGGAAAAATGGTATTTTCCTACTTGGACTAGGATTCCTACTTTGGCGCGAAAATGGTCTCCAAATGGTGTCAAGAAATAGCATTTCAAAATGAAAAATGAAAATGATATCAAATGGTGAAATTGAAGAAGGAAGGCATTTCTCCTACTTGGAGTAGGAAAGATGGTGGACGGGAAAATGAGACCATTTGAGGCCGATCCAAACGAAGATCAAATGTACCTGATTTGATACCCAAAATTTGTTTCCCAAATTATATTATTCGGCATATATTCCTTGGAGAAGAACAAATACAAGATATGGAAAGATAAACCTACTCCTAGTAGGAAGAGGGAATTCGGCCGCCAGCTCAACCAACTTCAAGAAATCACCGAAGATGTAATTAAACTCCAAATACAGTGGTGTTATACCAATATGGAAATATCTTGAAGTCCTCTTTTCAACGAGTACAAGATCATAATTTATGAGTTCTACAACTCTCGGAATACTCATTTGAAGACAGACTGTCATATTTATCCGAGCACACTAGGAAAACCTAGTTTTGAGAGGAAAATCCCTAATCTTCATCTATAAAAGAAAGAGTTTGGCTCCTCATTCATCATTACCCATCATAGACGCTGAACCTTTGCCCCAAACACTTCTCCTCTCATCCAAAGCCAAAATTCTCTCAAAGGCCGAGTCTCTACCCTCCACGGATCAAGTGCAAAGGTGTTCTTCATTCTTATACTTGAGAATCACCACTTCGGTGTTGTAGTGCTCTTCACAGGATCCAAAGTGTTACCATGAACCTTCTATTTCATTTTTCTCCTTGTATTGAATTCGGTTTATATTTGATTGAAGTTTTGTTTGACAAAAGGCTTTATGTTTCTTATTTGCTTTGATATCTTCCATGTATTCTTAGTTTTCAACCTTTAATTTGTATGCTTGCTTATGTGTTTAATACTTATTGACATGTTTAGATGATACACTCTTTGTTCCTCTCTTAAGCATGTTTTATATGATTTTTAGATTAAGGTGTTGCACTCTTCGTTTACATTCTTATTAAGCATGTGTATGTGTTTTAGGTTGAGACTTAGAATTTCGTTGATATTAATCAAAGATGAGCATGAAATCGGTTAGGTCAATATGATCTAATGATCACTTGTATATAGTAATTTAGGTTTTATTTTCGGTCTAGTAAGCATGTTTAGGATTCTATATTTTCTTTTTGTTTGTCTATGAGTTGAAGCATGATAGAATCTAAGGTTTCTAAATGTGTTTGCTTGCCATGTTTATGTCTTTATTTTTATAGATAATTAATCAAACTCTTATACACCCCCCTAAACTTAGCGTAGTTATGCATGCATCCTCAATCCCCAGTTAAGAACGATCCTTGCTTATCAATGCTACATCTACAAGAAAGAGTTTTAAATTATGTGCGTTAATTCTTATTGTTAAGTGTTTATTTGATAGTTAATTTTAGCGTTATCACACTCGATAATCCAAAAGTACTACATAAGAACTGAACTCAAATACTAAAAGAGTACTCAAAAACGTACTTAATCATGACTTACTACATACAGCGGAAACAAAACATGGAAATCAGAGTGACTTTTAATTTACATATGATACAGCTAGTAGGCTAAACTAGAAACCTACAAATGATGGCAGATGACTCGATCTCTAAGCCTTTGACGTGAACCAGCGACCTCTAAATAGATACTGCAAACTGGACAATGCAAACCGAAAGACCCAGACAAAAGCATAAAAAAACATGAAAAACTGTTAGAGTGAGTGGACGAAAAATAATAACTGTTTATAATAGAAAATTGTGAAAATAACTCAGCATGCCTTTCCCTAGTGTAAAATACTATGTGATTCTGTAATAAATAAATAAATATCCTCTAGGAATTTTACCATAGCCCAGAGACGATAAAAGACAAATGGAGGTAATGACTAGAGTACTCCAACCAAAATACAACCTCCAACATGACTGAAAACTGAAAATACATATACATAGCCTCCGTATTTAAATGAACTGAGAAATTGATATAACTTAATCATAATCAAATCATAACGACTATGAAAGAAAGGTGTCAACTCACAGTATACGGTTAGTCCTGCTATCCAGCGGAAGTACTAGTCCCTTCGCCAAAGTCCTAATCGTAATTTACTGACCATAGAGAAATTGCTCAACATCGATGAAATAAATGCACAAGTGGTCTAAAAAGAACCTCTAAAAACCCATCTAAAAAAACTAAGGGTCAGAGCTCCACCGTGGATGGCGACCTCCTCGCCAGGAACTGCCACCAACGGCGACACCACATACCCCAATCTCCTCCTCTCGTCGAGCCAGTCACTTTCCTAACTACCCCGTCTACCGATTCGGCGTAGAATGGCCGAAAAATTGATCGAAAGTCGTCGGCCTCCAAATTTCCAGCTCGATTCATTGGCGACGACGCTCAACGGAGCCTGAGGCTATGGGGTTTCGACTCCAAATTAAAAACCCCGCCAGCAAAGAACCATCGGAGCACCACCAAGCCCGACAACGGTTCTTCTCGAGTTAACCTAATTCGGGTCGCCCTAAAATCCAACAACAAACTCACAAAAATTCCCAAAAACAAACAAGGAAGCTTCAAGCTTCAAATCCCTACTTTTCTCGACGTTGGAGATGGCCGAAAAATGGAAAATTTTGTCGGGTTAGGTTGGCTTGCGGCGCGGGTCAATTTCCGAGCAAAACCGGTCGAGCCCGATGTGTTTTGGGGTTAAGGTTTCGGTTAATTTTCCTATTTATACTCCTAAACTCCTCTCCAAATCAACAGCCCAAATTTGATTTCAGCTAAAATCAAAGGCTGAGATCAAAGTGCCAGAAAATAAATTTCCTTCTTATTTTACTCGCGCTCATCTTAAAAAATTCGTAAAAATTAGCTCGGGTATCCGAAAAATATACTGTAAATTTTCACGAGTCTAAAATAAAATTCTCAACAACTCTTGTGAAGGAAGTTAAATCCAAATCTCGACAGAAATAAAATTCGTTAATAAACTCTTAATTTAGACGAATTCGTGGTAACACAAATTACGAGACGTTAAATATGATATTTTGGTTCGGATCGTTACAACGTCGGAGCAAAGACGCAGGCGCGGTGAGGCTATATCGATAGGGCGAGGTGTGGTGATGGGGAGAGGCCGACTCTTGCTATGCAATTAATAAGGCAGAGAGAGAGAGAGAGAGAGAGAGAGAGAGAGAGAGAGAGAGAGAGAGAGAGAGAGAGAGAGAGAGAGAGAGAGAGAGAGAGAGAGAGAGGACCAAAAAAGGATTTAAAAAATAAGCCAATCATGTGGTGACACATGTCAATTAGAAAATAGTCCTTTGGGTGTATTCTAGAATGTTCCTCATATATAACGTACTGACAATGATCTCCCTAATATAAAGAGTTGAACTTGAGACTTTCGTATAATTTTAGCACCAATTGTGCATGTATCAAACATTGTTTTGAACTAAGCATCCACCTCGAAATAAACTACGTTCTCACGCGTAGGATCTAAGTATGTTCAATTCCTTTGAGTTTTATGGTGAAAATTACTCTCTACATTTTCAGACTTTGAAGAATTAATATCGTCTAATTTTTTATTCAACTTATATCTAAAGAGGACTCAACATATCGAACTCTTACGAGCTATCATAAGATCAGAAATTCAACTTTGTGATAGAGAATTAACGTACGGAAGACACCAGAGTTTGACTAATTGACTTAACTCAGAAACAGCTGAACAACCTGACTAGCTCGCTACTCATGTATCATGCATATATATATATGCACGCGCGCGCGCGCTAAGCAATCAACCTAAACAAAATGGGAGTAAGTGGAAATTACTTCAGAAGTTCTTTTCTTTTTCTTTTAACGTTACTCCCAGTACTACACAACCCAAACGCAGGCCACATAATAAAATGGCTATTGCCATGTTTTTATGTCAGTTTATGTGACAATATTATATACTTGAAGGACCCTCGTACTCGCAAACACCACGTCAAATGTGTGATCCAAGATAAGGAAATGACTCCAGATGTGAGCATGCAAAGTATAAGCCACCTCATTTGCTAGGCGACGGGATCGGAAGAGCAGTTGGAGTTCGTTGATTTGATCTAAGTTGTGCACCATGCATGTTAGATTCAACCTAGCTCAGACCTCAGTGCAGAACATACTAGAGATTACTCCTCGTTAGCTATTAAAAACAAAACAAGACCATCACTCGATCAAACTTTGCATCATGAGTACGTGAAGCATACCTCAAAGGCCATCGATCGAACATCCATATCGTTAAGATAAGACCGTCACAGGCCCCTACACATACACTGATCGATCATGAACCACAATCGAAACACGATGAACAGAAAAGTCCATTCCTCCATACAACTAGCTCTATATATTGGTTGTAGTGGGAGGCATATTGGTTGTATAGGTCTTTGACACTGTTAAAACCCACCTTAAATAGTTGCTGTGAAGCTTGTATGGAATGGACCCTCCGAGCACCAAAGACAGTCATTTGAAAGGAAGAAACTGTGATATCCGTTTCGAGTATTCTTTATTTATGATTTATTTGATGGTAATTAATTTATACCATTGATAGTTATCGATGGTATTTATCAAAATTTTACAGATTACGTTTTTCGAGGAAGTTCTTTGCGAAAAGTCATTGAGTTTATCGAGACGAATTCCTGGCCACGTCAAGAGTTTAAATCGGAGTTACGAGTAAGAAGTTATAGTCAACGAAAGTTTTGTACGAGGTTACGATACATTTAGTCGCAAATTTCGATTATATATAGAAGTTTCCGTAAATGGAAAGTCAACTTTTTCCCTGTTTTGGTAATTTCTTTTTTCTTCTTTTCTCTCTCCTTTCTCTCTCTTCCCTCCCGTTCTCTCTCTCCCTCTGTCAGCCTCACCGCCGACGAATGACCAGACGACCACCAAAACCGGCGAGGCTGGTATCAAAAGTTGCGCCTCAACCTCCTCTATTTGTTGATGGGTGATTTTACGACAATTGGTGGCGGAGGAAGGAGGAACGACACCGTGAAGGTCACAGTTTCATGGGTTAACTAGTGTCGACTCTAGCGAGGTTTCCGGCCACTTTTCAGGTAGAATTGGATTGAGTTTTGATCCAAGATTGTATTGGTATGTTTGTTTTAATACAGGGTGGTGCAAATCGATGGAAATTGTATGAATATAATCGGCTCCGGGGAGAATGGTTCGGGTCCACGCCGTGGGTGGTGGTCGACGATGAATTAGACGGCGGGGTGATGGGATTATAGCTCCCCTCATCACCCTGAGTCAATTGGGGTATGCCTCGAGCCACGAGGTGGCTTGACGGCGGAGAATGGTCGTCGAAAAGGATTTTCTGGCTGGAGAGTTTCGGGGACAATTCCGGTTGATTGGGACGGAATTGGAGGTTGGTCATTTAATGAATATTGTTGTTGGGTTGATTTTGACCAGATTGAGCTTCGGCTCATCGGTAAAAGTCACCGGCGCTGTCGGCAGCGACAGTGGTTCACGGCTAAGCTCCGGCGAGGCCGTTTTTCGGCAGTAATTTTATATCGTTTCATTCATAATTATGTACTGATTCTAATGACGAGATTATTGAATTGATTTGTACATAATTGTTTAAGACGTATGGTTAATCAGATAATAATTAAATATTTTTATGTTATTGATAAGCTGTTGCATTGATTATCAATTCGACTTCGAGTTCCGTAACGTTTAAGGTGTATGTTGCGATTTTAAAAAGAATTCAAGAATTAGAAATTGAAATTAGGAATTAGATTAGAGCTCAGTATTATTTCGGGAAGCAAGATTTTCGAGAATGCGATATTCTCGACAGTATTGCTCATTGGTAACGAGTTTGGTTATTCGATATGATTTTCGACAATTAATTTTTACATATTAATCATTATTTCAAAACGACGTATTAGCAGTTAGTGATAGATATATAGAAACACCAATAAATGTGTTTGGCTAATTGGAGATCACGGCACAGTACTGTGAGTGGACTCTTTTTATTTTCACAGTCGATAGCGAGTTCAATTTTCAGAATTTCAATATTTCAGTTATGTGAGTTCATTTTATTTCAGCATTACAGTATTATAGTTTAATTTACAGTATATTTTTAGAACAGTTTAAATTTGGAAGTTTTTCTTGTGATGGCATTAGTTAGTTGCATCGATGTACTCACTACTCAGCTGATCACTGGATAGTCCAGTCAGGTTGCCTCGTCTGGCCGTCAGGGGAGGTCAAGTTGCCTCGTCTGGCCCATCACTCATAGTTTCTTTTTATAGTTTGTCGACTCAGGTTAGGAAAAATCCCTGAGCGGCCACCTCCACAGAGCAGATGAACTCTCTTTATTTTACACAGATCAGTGGAAAGGCATTAGATTCAGTTTACTTCAATTTTTATGATTATCGTACAATACTGGTTTTTTTCTACTCACTCTAACGTTTTATGTTTTATGTCTTTCTCTTGGCCTTTTGTTTTCAATTGTACAGTTTGCAGGATAGCAGGTTGAAGTCGTGACCGCCCAGAGTTCGAGGCATGATAGTTTACAGCTTCTGCTTTCTCAGTGTAGGATCATAGCAAGGTTTTAGGTTGCTCGTGCTAAGGTAGCTGATACCGACTAGGCGGTGCTAGAGACCTTAACACGGGTCTCGCAAGACTTATCTCTGGATTACTAGAGTAATTTGGAACGGGTCTTATCAGAAACTACATAGCTTCGATTGATTTCCATCCTCCAAGTCTCCTCATTTTCATATATATATATATTTGTATATGTTCATGTCTTCTTTTTCTTTTCTTTTTAAAGTTTTTTTAGAGGAGAGTATTCCCATACCATAATTAGAATGATGAAAAAATAGTACAAGAATTCGAAGAGGACATAGTCTTTATTTCAGTCAACAAATAAAGCCTCACTAATTTTTTTCTCTCACAAAATACACATGGATGTGGCTATTCACACCCCATTTTTTACTCTTCACAGCCTATATTATTTGTATTATTGAATTACTATTTTATCCTTAGCATAATTTGCATAAACATCCTTATTATTACTTAAAATTACGATTTTTAATGCTTCCACACCCCAACAAGTAAAAGTGAACTAGACCTCATTTGTTCTCTGTCTTCTCCAGCTCTCCCCACCACAAATTTAACTTTCTCTCCCCAACATCACCATAACCAATAATCTTGGGCGTTCGTTCTTCTCTAGCGGTCCTAAATATTTTTTGCTCTCTCACTCTCTCTTTTAGATGCAACACCTAATAAGTCATTGTCCCTTCTCTCTTATTCCTCTCCCATCATCTTATGTCTCTCTCTTTTCGATCGGGGTTCATCTGTCATGAGCACTATGACCCAAATCTCAAAAGTCAAACAATGGGTTTAAAGTATTCATATTTGTTGTGTTCATCGTCTTTCTCTCAACTTCTCTATTAATTTTTGAAACTCCTTTTAATCAAACTCCGTCTACTCAGTAATTCGGTGGTCGAAATTCTGAGCTTTGATCGATCGAAGTTCATCTAAAATCCCCCAAAATTATTACATTTTATACACAAACATATATAATGAAAGTGAGGGAAGGAGCACAATGAGAGGGCGTTGAACATACTATGTATTTCTTCATCTAATTTATCAATCGCTCATATGGGTATCCAAATTAATCATGATGAGAATTAGAATTGATGAAACTTATAACTAATTGGATCCGACCTTAATTAAGATGGAGAAACTGATTTCTTGTGGTAGAGAGATGAAAGAGGGAAGATTGTTATTACTGGTGAAATCTTGGAGCTGAGTTGTGGAGAGAAAATATTAAGAGATGTTGTGAGTTTGCAAGTGAGGTTCCAGATCGAACAAAGAGTTTAGTCGAGTTCATGGAAAAAAAGAGAAAAGGAAGCAAATGGGGTGATTGAAAATAAAAATATCCCATGGCATCGTGAATATGCCAAATAAATAGAAAGAAATGATTTCTAAACATAGGATTAAAATTCAACTGCTATCTACATAGTTAGTCAAAAATTAGGAGAGAGAGGTTAGAAGAAGATCCGAGTCCTAAAAGAAGATCGGGGTGTATCGAAGTTTTTTTATTTTTCCTAATAGGTACACCCTAATGAGTATTTTTGTAAAAAAAACTTGTGAGTTTAGTATTTTATATTTTCTAGAAAAAATTAATAGGATGTAAAGGGTAATGGGATGTGAAGAATAAAAACTGGGGTGTTAATATCCACGACCAATACGCATTTGTCAACTTTAAATATAAAATTGATTGATTGACCCTTCAAAAAGTATGATTCCTGACTACTTCTTGTAAAACTATAGTGAGTCTCGTCGAAATCGTTTATGTCATAGAAAGTATTTTAGTTGGTACATTCCCTAAAATATGTAATACTTCGAGAAATGAATAATGTTTGGTGATCGATTAATTTGTGGTCATTGTTTCCTATCTCTCGTATTTGTGGTCATTATTCATTGTTTCCCTAAAATGAATAATGTTATATGTCATATAACCGTCAAAGACATCAATGCTTCATCAAAGTGAACCGGCCTTATGGTTAGGGGTGGGATGTTTTACCAAAAAATTGAACCGAAAATCGAAATAAACCGAACCGAAACTTGTTGGGGCCGAAACTTGTGGAACGGACTAATTTAAAAATCGAACCGAAATAAATCCGAACCGAATAACTTTTTATGGTACGATACTAAATAAAGCCGAACCGTTCCAAAATGATATATGTGACAAAATTGTGTTTATCTCTTTACACAAATGAATATATATTCACCCATTTTGAATCTTTTTAAGACATATATATAGAAAATTTTTACAAAAATATTCTTATTCTCTCACATTTCTTCTATCTCTCTATGATATTGCATTTTTTAAATAATAATTAACTTAACAATTGTTTAGGCCTAAAAATTTTTGTTGAAAAAACCGATCCGAAACCGAAATATACCGATCCGAAACTCGTTGGGACCGAAACTCGTGGGATGGACTTGCCAAAAAATCGAACCGAATAGGATCCGAATCAAATATTTTATTACGGTACGGTACGGGTTCCGACCTAATACCGAACTGATCCCACCCCTACTTATGGTGATGAAGCTAGCTTCTATTGCAAGAAATCTTCGAGCACCAAAAACCACTCATAATCGATGTGGGAACTGAAGGAAAGATAAAATCTTTTCCTTCGTACAGTTTAATTTTTATTTTAATTCTAGATAATGCGGTAGAAAATATCGATTATCGACCAAACAGAAAGAACCTTCTAGAATAACTTATACTATTACATGTTCAGCTCAAATACTATTACATAACTATATGAACTATATGTAAAAAATGACTAAAAAAATTCAAATTCTACGTCCTATCTAGTTTCGTGTGAAAGTCAAATTCTCGCAACAAATTGCTTGAGCTCTCTGTGTGCTGTACAATCATCATCCTGATCGATAATTTCTTTTCCTCTCGACATCATTATGGAAACTCATTTATCCGAACGGTATCGTATAAACGCAACAACTTCTATGTGGAAAACCGTCATTTATGTAAAACTCTATCTTAAAACCACTTTATTATCGATTTCCTTTGCATAGTTGCTGATTAAAAATATCCATACCCAACTGAGATGAGGAAGTCAACCTTCGAAATATCTTGCTCATGCACCATCAACATGGCAAGCGTTGAAGTTTTTTTTGTCACTTCTGCTATAATGTCTCTTGCAAATTAAAGCAACCATTCAAGGATCGCCACCACCCTCTTTCTATTTTGCGACAGCAGTGAAAAATTATGAATTACAGTAATTTTTTATGACTTTAAAAAGCAATCAAGCACATCTATTGTTACCATTTCGAATCTATTAGCGTTACCCTAGCTAATAAACCACCCCATTGTCGGGTATCAACTCAATTTCAGATTGAACTCTTTACAGTTCTCCACGATCCAAGTGCCAAAATGGATGGAAATTAGGCCAACATGTTTCACATGATTCTTTTCTATTTAGTTATTTTCTTCCTTTTATTTTTGTTTCTTTCACACTGTTAAAGTAAAGACCACTTTATGATGTAGAGAATTCTAGAAGCTAGAAGTATAATCAAGATGAGAAGCATCTAGATGAAGCTTGATTATTCAAGCTTAAGAATGATGTTGGTGGTATGAGCTAGAGCAGAGTAAGAAGAGATGAAGTAGAACAATCAAGAAGAAACTAGAAAAGAAATGAAGAGAGGAGAAAATGATAGTTGGTGAAGGAAGAAGATTAATCAAGAAGCTTCAAGAAGAAAGAGAGGAGGTGGAACACCTCTATAAATAGAGGATTGGTGCTCCTCTCTTGAGTGTGCATCATAACCAAGCTAGCCTAATCCCCTCTTCCCTCTAGCCTCCCTTACGTAGAGTCCACCATATCATACACTCTAGTGTTAGTAAACTCCTCCAAGTGTGAGAGAGTTGTGTTTAAAGTAGTGTAGTATTCTTCTCTAGATTGAGAGAGAAGTGTCATCAACCTTGTAATTCCCCTTTTCTTCTAGTGAAATCCTCCTACTTGCCCGTGGTTTTTCCCCGATTCTTTTTGGGGTTTTCCACGTAAATCCTTGTGTCTCATCTTTTACATTTTCTTTGCACATCTCAATTGTGTATAACTTCCTCACGTAGCTCCTAACAGTGGTATCAGAGCACTGGTTGTGCGATCATATAGAGAGCTGGTTCTAGAGGAAAGTCATTCAGTTCGAGATGGCGACAAAGTTTGATATCGAGAAGTTTAATGGGACTAACTTCTCGTTATGGAAAATGAAGATGAGAGCACTATTGCGGAAGGACAATTGCTTATCCACAATTGGGACAAGGCCTGCAGACTTCATGGATGATGTAAAGTGGGATGAGATGGACGCCCTCGCCATGGCGGATCTTCACCTTGCATTAGCCGATGGGGTGTTATCAAGCGTGGAGGAGAAGAAGACGGCAAAGGAGATATGGGATACGCTTACAAAGCTGTACGAGGCTAAGTCGCTGCACAACAAAATTTTCTTAAAGAGAAGGCTTTACACTCTTCGTATGGCAGAATCTACATCAGTGATCGAGCACATCAACACTTTGAATACTCTATTTTCACAGCTCACAAACATGGGGCAGAAAATAGATTCAAGTGAACGGGCGGAGATTCTACTCCAGAGTTTACCTGACTCGTATGATCAACTCATCCTCAATCTGACGAACAATATCTTCACAGACCACCTAGTCTTCGATGAAGTTGCAGCTGCTGTATTAGAAGAAGAGAGCAGGCGCAGAAACAAGGAGGACAGGTTGGCAAGTTCGCAGCAAGCGGAAGCTTTGATGGTGAGAGGAAGATCAACGGAGCGTGGCTCAAGTGGGAGCCAAGGTCACGGTAGATCGAAGTCAAGGCCGCAGAAGAATTTCAGGTGTTATCACTGTGGCAAGAAGGGACACGTCAAAAAAGACTGTCGACTTCTGAAGAAGAGCAGAAACCCTGAATCATCAAACGCTCAAGGGAACGTGGTAAGTATCTCTGATGACGCTGAAATTTTATACAGCGAGGCAACAACTTTTGAAGGCAGGAGAAAATTTGCCGATGTCTGGCTTATAGACTCGGGGGCAACATGGCACATGACTCCCCGGAGAGATTGGTTCCATCAATATGAATCTATCTCTGGTGGATCAGTGTACATGGGAGACGACCATGCCTTGGAGATTGTTGGGATAGGTACCGTCAAAATAAAAATGTTTGATGGTACAGTTCGTAGTATTCCGGAGGTACGGCACGTGAAAGGCCTGAAGAAAAATCTATTGTCCTGGGGACAATTAGATGGCAGCGGGAACAAGATGCATAATCAAGATGGGATCATGAAGGCTACAAAAGGTGCACTTGTGGTTATGAAGGCGAAGAAGATCGGGGCAAATCTATGGATGCTTCAAGGAGAGACATATCAGGAAGCTAACGCATGTACTGCTGCAGCCAACAATGGAGAAGAATCGACAATGATGTGGCATCTTAAACTTGGTCACATGTCAGAACGAGGTTTGAAGATTCTCTCTGATCGGAAGCTACTTCCAGGGCTCAAGCAGGTAAATTTACCTTTCTGCGAGCATTGTGTTACAAGCAAGCAGAGTAGATTGAAGTTTGATAGGTCGGTCTCCAGAAGTAAATGCATCCTAGACTTGCTACATTCCGATGTGTGGGAGTCACCGGTTGTGTCCCTAGGAGGTGCAAAGTACTTTGTGTCCTTTATTGATGATTACTCCAGGAGATGCAGGGTGTATCCGATCAAGAATAAGTCCGATGTATTTTCGGTATTCAAGGCCTTCAAAGCAGAGGTGGAGCTTGAATCTGGAAAGAAGATCAAGTGCATGAGGACTGACAATGGGACAGAGTACATGGACGACGAGTTTCTTGCACTTTGCAAGCAAGAAGGTATCAAGAGACAGTGCACAACCACGTACACTCCTCAGCAAAATGGAGTTGCAGAACGGATGAACAGAACTCTCGTAGAAAAGATGAGAGCCATGTTAAGGACTGCGGGACTACCCAATACATTCTGGGCGGAAGCAGCCAAGGCCGCTTGTCACGTGGTAAATCGGTCTCCATCAACGACAATTGAGCTTAAAACACCGATGGAGATGTGGACTGGTAAGTCTGCCAATTACTCTGATCTACATTCGTTTGGATGTCCTGCATATGTAATGTACACCGTCCTGGAAAGGAAGAAGAAAAAGTTGGATCCTAAATCCCGGAGGTGTATATTCTTGAGGAATGCTGATGGAGTAAAGGGGTATCGCCTGTGGGATCCCACTGCCCGCAAGGTTATTATCAGCAGGGATGTGATCTTTAAAGAAGATCAACTACTACAAGGAGGTCGTGATGATAGCAATTCGAGTGAGAAGACTACAGTCATACGAGTCGATAGTAAACCAGAGGAGGAGAATTCAAGTTCTTCTGAAGAAGTACCCAACCACGAGGATGAAGAACCATCTGAGATGGAAGGCCAAGAAGTTCGCAGGTCGACCCGTGCGAAGAAGCCACCAGCCTGGCAATCCGAGTATGTTACAGAGAGCAATGTTGCATACTATCTTCTAACGGATGATGGAGAGCCGTCAACTTTCCATGAAGCCACAAGCAGTTCAGATGCAGCTCTGTGGATGACAGCAATGCAAGAAGAAATCGAAGCTCTACATAAAAACAAGACATGGGATCTTGTTTCTCTACCACAAGGAAGGAGAGCCATTGGTAACAAATGGGTCTACAAGATCAAGCGAGATGGCAATGATCAAGTGGAGAGGTATCGCGCTAGACTAGTGGTGAAAGGGTTCGCTCAGAAAGAAGGTGTTGACTTCAACGAAATATTCTCTCTTGTTGTTCGACTCACAACTATTCGAGTAGTCTTGGCGATGTGTGCTACGTTCGACCTACATCTGGAGCAGTTAGATGTGAAGACTGCATTTCTTCATGGAGAGCTTGAAGAAGAAATATATATGCTCCAACCAGAAGGTTTTGCTGAATCAGGCAAGGAGAACTTGGTTTGCAGGTTGAACAAATCTCTATACGGTCTCAAACAGGCGCCGAGATGTTGGTATAAGAGATTTGATTCCTTCATCATGAGCCTTGAGTACAACAGACTTTATGCAGATCCTTGTGCCTACTACAAGAGATTTGGTAATGGTGACTTCATCATTCTGTTGTTGTACGTTGACGACATGTTGGTAGCAGTCCCAACAATGATCGTATTAAAGACTTAAAGGCTCAATTGGCTAGGGAGTTTGAAATGAAGGACTTGGGACCAGCAAACAAGATTCTGGGGATGCAAATTCACCGAGACAGAGAAAGTAGGAAGGTTTGGCTGTTGCAGAAGAATTACTTGAAGAAAGTCTTAAGCCGCTTCAACATGCAAGACTGTAAGCCAATCTCTACCCCTCTCCCTACTAATTATAAATTATCCTCAAGTATGTGTCCTAGCAATGAAACAGAGAGGATGGAGATGTCTCGAGTACCGTATGCATCAGCAGTGGGAAGCTTGATGTTCGCCATGGTTTGCACACGACCGGACATTGCACAAGCAGTGGGAGCAATTAGTCGATACATGGCGAATCCTGGTAAGGAGCACTGGAATACTGTAAAAAAGATCCTGCGATATGTCAAGGGTACCTTGGATGCTGCATTATGTTACGGAGGATCAGAGTTTACTGTCAAAGGTTATGTTGACTCGGATTACGCAGGTGATCAAGAAAATAGTAAATCCACCACAGGGTATGTGTTCACTCTTGCTGGAGGTGTTGTAAGCTGGGTTTCAAAACTGCAGCCGCTCGTGACAACGTCTACGACAGAAGCAGAATACGTCGCAGCTACACAAGCCAGCAAAGAGGCAATATGGTTACAAATATTGCTGGAGGAGTTCGAACGCAAACAAGAGAAGATTACTCTGTTTTGCGATAGTCAGAGCGCTTTGCACTTAGCAAAGAATCCAACATTTCATCCGAAAACCAAATACATACGAGTTCAATATCACTTTGTTCGTGAGGTGGTGGAAGACGGATGTGTGGATATGCAGAAAATCCATACGAATGACAACCTAGCGGATGCTCTGACGAAGCCGATCAACGCGAACAAGTTCATTTGGTGTCGATCCTCTATTGGCCTAGCAGAAACGTAAGCAGCATGGAAATGGCAAGTGTAGGAAGGATGAAAGGATCCACAAAGTGGCTTTAAGTGGGAGAATGTTAAAGTAAAGACCACTTTATGGTGTAGAGAATTCTAGAAGCTAGAAGTATAATCAAGATGAGAAGCATCTAGATGAAGCTTGATTATTCAAGCTTAAGAATGATGTTGGTGGTATGAGCTAGAGCAGAGTAAGAAGAGATGGAGTAGAACAATCAAGAAGAAACTAGAAAAGAAATGAAGAGAGGAGAAAAAGATAGTTGGTGAAGGAAGAAGATTAATCAAGAAGCTTCAAGAAGAAAGAAAGGAGGTGGAACACCTCTATAAATAGAGGATTGGTGCTCCTCTCTTGAGTGTGCATCATAACCAAGCTAGCATAATCCCCTCTTCCCTCTAGCCTCCCTTACGTAGAGTCCACCATATCATACACTCTAGTGTTAGTAAACTCCTCCAAGTGTGAGAGAGTTGTGTTTAAAGTAGTGTAGTATTCTTCTCTAGATTGAGAGAGAAGTGTCATCAACCTTGTAATTCCCCTTTTCTTCTAGTGAAATCCTCCTACTTGCCCGTGGTTTTTCCCCGATTCTTTTTGGGGTTTTCCACGTAAATCCTTGTGTCTCCTCTTTTACATTTTCTTTGCACATCTCAGTTGTGTATAACTTCCTCACGTAGCTCCTAACACACACAAAAAAGAGAGGATTCAAATTATCACTTAAGTTTGTTATAATCGATAATTTAATCCTTGAACTTTAGAATATATCAAAATTGTCACTGAACTTTAATTTTGTAATTCAATTTGATCACTTTATCTATTTTAAACATTCTAATTTATCAAATATTTTGTTTATATATATATGAGATTATGAGAGAAATGCACATAGTTTAAGTGGGAGAAGTATGAAAATCATCATGAAATAAGAAAACTTGACATCCAAGATAGGAGAAGTGATCATTTGATAGACAAAGTTAAAATTCAGTGACTTTTTTGATATTTTCTATACTTCAGTGATCAAATTGTCGATTATGACAAACTTGAGTGACCATTTGAGTTATTTTTCCTTATAAAAAATGTGGATTATAATTTCATTTTATAATGATACAATATTACATAGATGTGTGTTGGGGCAGTCCGCTGCTACGTCAGGCGACGTCATGGTCTCAAGGCAATGGAAGTGTACTCGGAAGCTCACCCCGCTCAAATTTTATGTAGTCATTAATTTACTCTTGATTACCTGTTGTGTGTTATGCGTGAATCTTGTAATAATATAGTTTGCTTTGTGATTTCATTTTATCAATCCAAGTAATTCAATGAAATATTGTAAGCTATAACATTCTTGTAATAAATTATCGACCACCCTAAATATATATATCGTTTATATCAGGTTTAACATGCACATACACTCTCTTTACAATAATTTTCACATTTGGACATTTTGTACACTCAAGCTGACCCTCAGATTTAGGGGCTCTAGGAGAAAAGAAAAATGGGGTATTCGACCGTTTTTTTAGCTCAAATTAACTAAATAAATAAAGATAGATTGAAAACAAAATAAAAAGTAACTATACTGTAAAAACAATGAGAGGGTATTCTCTCCAAAACCCCAGTAAACTTTCAGCGGCGGTAGCGGCAACGGCCTTTCGTCTTTCTTGGCGTGTGTCAAGCACCTTGGCGGTCTCCCCGGATGCCGCTTCTCCTCGTACGCTAGTTCCTAGCATTGCTCATGTCCTCTCCGCTTGTGTTGAGGAATATTCTTGGACTTCTATTTGGGCTAGGAGCGACGCTCCGGTTCACGGTGTCTGTTTGGTCTGGGGTGATGGACGACTACTTCACCCTCAAGAACGACGGTGGGTCTGGGACAGTGGTGACTTTTGGAAGCGAGGCAGTGATGTATGGTTATGGAGGACCTAGAGGAAGCACTGGCGTGGTTTGCGGGCTATATCGCTAACGAATGCGGAGCCGTTCTGGATGTAGATCTGGCTAAAGTGTTTTACGGCGATGTCATTGAGTCGGAGGTGATGGGCAGGTTGTATACACCTTATGTTGCTTCACTGGAACTTTGTTGCTCAGAGGGATAGGTTGACCACGGCGTCGAGGATATCTAGGTCCGACCGGATTGGTCGAAATGAAGTGAGCAGTGGCCAACCTCTTTGGTCAGTGACAACGTCGTGCACGAGGAGGGGAGTGAGTCCCGAGATCCCCTCTAGAGTTAGGTCGAGTGGGCCTGGATTGGTCTCCTTGGGCTAGAATTTTGATCTTTTGGATCATGATATGGGATCCGGGAAGATTTTTTTCTTTGCATGTCCTGTCCTCTATGATTTGCATGTCCCGGAGTAAGTTTAGGCGAGCATTACATTGGTTTACTCGTGTTGGTGCTTACCTAGTTCTCGTGAAGCATATCCTCGGTTACTATTTGTGCACGAATTCAAGTACAAAGTTTGTTGGCTAATGTAGGGTTTATCTTTAGATTAACTTGGCAGTGGTCTTTTCTCACGTATTCTTAGGGTGTCTACTGTGTAACTTTGTTTACTGCATGATTTATAATAGTATTGCCTTGCGTCTTTGCCATAAAAAAAATGAAAACAAAATAATCAATTTTACATGTATCGCACAAATAATTATTTGAGAAGAACATGAACAATCTTAATGAGATGAGTCTAAGAAAGAACGTCGAGAGAGAAGAGTAGTTATTGTGAGTTATAAATAATGACAGAATGACTTTTTTGTTTGTTTGAGGAAACCGATAAAAAATTTATCGACACCAAACAAAGAGAAAGCTAGAAGAAACGTACATGGAATACATTTTCGACACTATCCAGCCGAATGGTCCATTTGGCCATTGTATGACAGAATGACTTAAGCATAAGAAATCAAGTTTGGATTTATACAACAATTATCCAAATAAAATATTTTATTTTTCAATTTTGATAAATAAAAATTAAATATAATAAAAATATTAACAACAAATTACAAATCGAGTTCTAGGCCTATGCCTAGTCTCTACCCTCAAGGCCGGCCCTGCACTCACTCCATTATGGCTCCAATATGACTTAGCTTGTAACGTACATTCACGTTGTTATTCAGAAAAGCTAGTCAACATATGATGCACGTACATATCTTCTGCCATGTTATTTAGAATCGATCAGAGTTAATCATTAGTTTAATTTGACTCAAAATATGAAATGTAAGTTTCGAAATTGAGTTTCAAGAATTTCAAACATAAAATTGAAACTTTGCATTCTTAGTATTGACAATTGCTTGGCAAGTCTAAATGTGCACTTTCAGTGTGCAGCCCACCAATTTACAAATTAAAATTTGCACTAATGTTATTTCTCATCTGTGTCTTGTCCATATCACTTTGCGCATAAAAATGTATCCGCCCACCAATTGATGGCCAAAGGGATGACACATTAGAGCACCGGCGAGCTATTTTTCGCTGAGCTGCTCGAGCAAAGGCAGGACCCGTTGACAACCGATCGAGCAATAAGAAAAATGGAATGCAGCGGGGGAAAAAATCAGACAGGCTGCTCGTTGACCCGAGCTTGAGCTCCGGATCTAGCAAAACCGGGGCGAGCTGCTGCTCGAGTAGCTGGCGGAGCCCACTGACACGTGGGTGACGACGGGTTTTTTTTTGCCTCAGTAAAAAGTGAAAAAAAAAAGTTACCAACCAATCATGGGCTGATACATGGCCTTACCGAACCAGAAAAAAAATCCAACAGGCCAGTTGATCTGGGCCGTTGATTTTGAAATCAAAATCTGATCCAACGGCAGATATTCAAACAGAACAGTAACTTATTTTTCAGAACGGATATAAATGGGAATACCCAAAATATTTGCAAAAAAAAATCCAAAAAAATTGCAAAAAAATCCTAAAAAAATGCATAACACCCCCATAATATTTTCCTATAAATACTACACCATTTATTTCACAACTCACACTAATTTGTGTACAAAAAATTTCACATCTCCATCCATCTCTTCTCCATCTCTACTCTCATTTTCTTGAGCCTTTTTTCAAAAAAAATGGCCACCCATTGGTTTCCTTCCGAAGATTTACAAATGTGCATCTCTTTCGCACGTCATAGTATTGATGAATTCAATGGCAACAAACAAAGGAAGAATAAATTGTGGGAGAAATTCATGTCGATTACATGCAAAATTGGGTGTCATCGGAAGGAGAAACACCTCGAGAGGAGGCTAAGTCTCAAATTGCGCTTGCGTCTCACTATAATAAATTCAAGATACCATTGCAAAAAAGGGGTCAATGTTTGTGAGACGCACGTAAGCATAGAGCTAGAGGCACTTCTCACATAGATGAGGTAATTCCTTATACTCATCATCTCATTTTTATTTAATTTCTACTATGTAATTAATTTAGTGAATTTTTAATTAAATTTTTATATGTCATTTTAATCTAATTAATTTACTACATTTTTTTTAGATTAAGCAAGCTCAAGCATACTACTATGCCGCTAAGAAAAGACCGTTCATCCACTTTGAATGTTATGAAGTTCTTAAGGACCATCCAAGTTACCGAGATGTTGAACCAATTACTCTGTCTCCGTATGTAAGCTCATATGAAGAGACTCCCTCCGTTACCGAATCATCTCCAATCATAAATTTGGGTGACGAGGAAGTGAATGAAGCACCACCCGCCTATGTTGGCACTGGTCTATCGAGTCCGGTTAGACCAATGAGATGCAAGGCGGCAAAGGAAGCAAGGCGTCAAAAGAAACAAGGTAAGACTCATATTGATCAACGCACTGAGGTTTTGCAAACCATGGCAAGTGATCAAGCATTGTGGCATTCCGCGAGGAAGATGCATAATGAAAGTGAGCTCAATTATTACAAAGAGTATATACAACTTCAACAACGAAAAGAAGCAAGGGCAGCAAGTGAGCTCCAACTCAAGAAACAAGAGGAAGAAACAAGGATCATGACAATGAATTTGGAGGCTATAATCCCGATCTCCAAAAGGTACTTTACCAAGAGGAAACTAAATATTCTTAAGGAAGAAGAAGATAAGGAAGGTGAAGCTGCCGATGATACATTTGCGGATTGTTATCAACCACGCATACTCTTTCCAGAGTAATTTTAGCAATTGTATTAAGAATAAATGTTGTCATTTATGTTTCTATTATGTTTTCATTATCTTTCCATTATGCATTTAAATTTTCGAGAAATAAAATTGTAATTTCTTTATGAAATTACTTGCCAAAAAAATACATTATATTTATTTTGTCAAAATCACAATTCGGAAATGACACATGTCACGCCCTCATCTGATCACTGAATACTAATTGCTTGAACAATTTGTGAACTGCTGCATTTTATTTTGGAATTGCTCAAGCAGTTTAGTGATTTCAAACTGCTCAAGCAGTTTGAAGAATTACTTAAACAATTCCTCAAGCAATTTGCTCTTGTATAACCTCCCAAGTCCACCATAAATGTTGGTTGTTACATCATTCATACATGTGGAAACTGGAAACATCAAAAGATAATGACATTGAGGACAGAAAATTGCATTGCTTACATATTGTATATTGTATGATTAGAATTGATTTTGAGTTAGATGTTCGATTTGGATGGTTAACTAATTTAACATATGACGTCGCTCAATCAAACATCATGTCTCCAATCTGATGGACAAAGCAGGTAAAAAGGATGGTTATAATTTGAAATTGAATAATATTTTACCACAAAGGATGCTAGCTAGTATTATATATAGAAACAGAGCAAAATTTCTACGATGTACATGGGGAAAACAGAGCATTACGTACAAACACTCGTCGATATACAAAGATCATCATGTATATACAGTAAATTCCATGACAATTATTCACACATAAGTGAAAGAATCGGCAGAAAACCAGCTGAGCTTCACCTAGAGCTGAACTCCAAAGCTACAAGCTGGGTACCCCAAAACCTTCCACTCCAATCCTAAAGTCTCTAACAAACTAATTTCACCACATACGTACACAAGATCGACATCACTGATCGATCATCAGGACGGATCGAGTCGTCGGGAAAATGTAACTAGGCAGAGACTCCGGGGGCTTAACTGGAAGCTTCCCACTGATAAGTCTCCACTAGTTCTGCTAAATTATCTAACAAACTACGCTTGCGTCTGCAAATCCTTGGCACTTATAAATGTCCCGTGAAAACCATAGGGAACTCTGGAGGGTAACTTGATCGTGGCCTCAAGCTTCAGAGTCATGGCATTCACTACTTGAAGCTCAGACTCCCACTGCTTCTCGTCGTGAACGAAAGCCAGAATGTAACCGTCGTCTTCGCTCTCCGAATTCGGGTCTCTAGGAAGAAACAGAGGCTCACCACCAAACCTCTGTTCGCCGTAAATATGTTTTCTCACCTCCCCGCTAAAAAGGTCCACTTTGGCAAACCCGGACACTTTCGGCCACGGCTCGGCCAGAGCCAAGTACGCGAACCGGGTCTTCCTTCCGAGTTTGTTCCGGTTCACCATTCCGGCTTCCAAGTTCATATGGTCGGAGCAGATTGGACGACGTGTCGACTTTCCGGTCTTCAAATTGAGCCGGATTTCAGAGAGCACGCTCTGTAAATTCTCGTCGCATTCGTTGAAAATGGAGTCTGGGGGAGTCATACACGACCCTATCACAACCACCTCGTTCGTCTCCGGCTCCTCCCACGCGTTCCACAGATGGAAGCAGAAGCAGTCGGGAGCTTCGACCCATTTAATCTCCGACGCGTCGTTGGCATTCTTGTCTAGAATCCCAAACCTCGACACCTTGTTCTTGTCGTAGATTACAGGGGACCCACCGCGTATCATCTCCGGGAGGTTGAAGACCACTTGCTGGTCGGGAATCACGACCAAGTTCTCGGTAATGGCGAAGTCGTGCATCATGGTCGGCTGTGCCAGGGGAATTGCCACGTCAGGGGACTTGGTCCCGTCTGCCGAAAATTTGAAGTACTTCAGGTAAGGCTTCTGGACGACGTCGTAGCTGAGCGCGAAGAGCTCGCCGGTGGCGGGGTCCACTTTCGGGTGTGCGATCATTGTGGACTTGAGCTGGTCGTCGAAGTCGTATCGCTCGACGGTTTTTAAGTCCCCTGTTTTGGTGATCCTGACGTGATACGGCAAGTCGTCTTCGGACATGGCGAGGAGTCTGCCGTTAAAGTAGACGAGGCCAGCGTTGGCCACGCCGAGTCCGTGGCTGGGGTCCACGAGCCCGCAAGCCCCCCGCATGTAGAAGAGAGCCAATCGTGCGATGCCAGAGTGGCCATGGAGCTCGCCAATGGCCTTGGGGAACATCGGGCGACCCACGGCCCGCTCCTGAACCATACGGTGCGTTTCGGTGAAGCGGCAAGCGTAGCTGGCGGACCCGTTGGAGTTGAAGCTGAGAGCGTGGACCATGCCGTCGCCGTCGAAGAGGTGGTGACCCGCCACCGGCTCGTGAAGTGGGTTCGCGCCGTTTCTGACGTATACGCCGCGAATGCATTCAGGGATTTCTCCGGTGACGAGGAGTGAGTGCTCGACGGGGTGTTCCGGCACCGGAGCGAAGTTCCCGGCGATTTGGACTTTTGGGTCCGCGGTTTTGGGAAGTGGGTGTTCGAGCTCTTTAGTCGCCAAGGCGCTCTCCAATGCGTCTATGGCCATGGCCGCGGCTTTCTGAAGGAAATTCCATTGCTGTGGCTGTACAACAGTCTTGGAAATATTACTTGTTTTTGTGTCTTTTGGGTTTTTAGCGAAAATATTACTTGATGATGATGAAGACTGTGACTGTGAGTAGCTCGGAGCTTGTTTTGGGAATTGGATGAAAGACGGAGTTTGAAGAGAGCAACTAATGGAGTTGTCCCTGGAGCTTGAAATAGAAAGAGAAGTAGCTTTTCCCAAGTCTCTTCTGCTTGAAGAAAGGAATCTCTTGGGCGTAACCAACCATGTGCCAGAAGTAGAAGTAGCTGTTGCAGCAGTGGAAGGCATGGTTCCTTCTATTATAGTAATAGTAAAAACAAACTAAGGTGTGTTTGAACTTTGAAAGTTCCAAAAGCCTGCGCTAAAAATAGCACCAGCAGTGACTCAAGGAACTCCTTGATTGGCCTTGAAGAGCAACTAAAAGAGCAAAGTAAAGTCTATATATATATGTCTGCTTGTGGCTGTGAGAGAGAGAGGAGAGGGAGAGGGAGATAGAGAGAGTCGTTTTTTTTTTGTGTGAGATTTGAGGGCTGGGGTGAGAGAGCTGGAGTGGTTTATATAGGGAGGAGGAGGGCAATGGAGGTCCACCTCAAGCAGGTAGAAGATGACCACGTGTTAGATTACGAGAATGGGATCGTAACGAGGGTTGTGGAGGGACATAGTTGCTTAATAACTTGACACGAACCGTTTTGGTAAGCCGGTCAGAAGAATAAATTCGTTTTGAAAAAAAAAGGGAGTGAAGTTTTAATTTTCACAAAATTAACAAAATTGTCTGACAAATTAAATCACTCATTCTTTAAATTATTTTTAGATGATCATGCTTAAAAAAAAATCAGCTCAATAAAAAATAATTTGACAATTTGATCATTACATTCAACTTTTGATGAATATAGTTCATCCGATATAACTTAAAATTTGAATGCAATGATTATGTAACTTTATTATATAAATCTCTTTTCAATTTTATATATGTATTATTCTGTGAGAAAGGTTCCTTAAGTTTAGAACAAAAAACCGCACTGCCATTGTCACATTGATTGCCAATGATTTTAAAGTACAGGGTATGATCTCCAATAACAAACTTCTTGTAGGACGAGCACAAACTTAACCACGCATAGATAAAACCACAACTATTTAGGTGACTATTAATTTTTTGGCAGCAAATATCACACCGTAAAACACAAGTTTCACAATTGATCAAATGAGAATATGCCTACTCTCACTGAGTTACTATCAATGTATATCAGTCTATAGTACATTTTGAGTAACAATTTTTTAAACTTCGGATTTTATTATGACAACGAATTTGAATTATATTATATTTTAGATGAATAATACACCAACGGTCACACCCAACTGAAAAAAGGTGAGTGTTTAAAGTTTGGTTATTGGCCCATTTTATAGTGGTATAAGAATTGAGATCAAATGGACATTTGTTGGGTTTGGGATTGTTTTTTTGTGAGGAGGTAAAGGTATTGGTCCCTCCTAGGGTACACGTCGAACCCCGCGTTCCTCCCTCAAAACACAATCAGAGTCACTCATAAACACGTGGCGCCATTTCCTGGTCCTCTTGTTCACCCTGAAAATCTTGGTCACATCAAATGTCCCACACGCTTAAACTAGTCCATGTTCATCACACTTCACTAATGATATCGAGATCTCACACGTTCTAAATTTTATTTACTCATGTATGACAAATATCATTTTGCTCACTATCGAATTACATTTTTACTCATTTTACTCACTCCGAATTCTGTAAGAGCATCTGCACTGGTGAGTAAGATTTGCTCAAGCAAATGGTGGACTCCACCACAAATTTGCTTGAGCTCTTGCTCAAGCAAGAGCAAAATTTTGCTTGAGCAAGCAATTTGTGGTGGAGTCCACCATTTGCTTGAGCAAATCTTGCTCACCGGTGCGGATGCTCTAAAATTTGGGGTTTTGAATTGGAGTTATAATCGACCAAGAAAACCTATCAGACATTGTATCTTTCTTTCTTGTGAGTCATTTCATACTAAGGTCGAACCTCAATTCAAACAGAGGAGGGGGAATCGAAGATTGAAGTTTTGGATGTTCTTGACTTCAAATGCCAAATTCAACCACTTCCATGATGAATTGGACTTATGTGTAATTAAGAAAATTGTTGTTAGGTTGATTTCGTACAGATTGAGCTCCAGTTCGCCGATAATTGGAGTGGCGCCGCCAATTTCTCCGATTCGGAGTGATCAAAGTGAGTAAAAGTGTAATTTGATAGTGAGCAAAGTGATATTTTCCATACATGAGTGAGCAAAGTTTAGAACGTGTCATATTTGGGTGGTCATCCGAGTAATTTTTCCTTAGCATTAATACAAGTCCTTTTTAGTGAAATCCATCGTGTTGATTAATACATAAGTATACAAAAAGCACTCATCCTTTTTCTATAAAATATAAAACAAGATGCATGCATCATTTAATTTTTTTAAGGTAAATTTTAGTTTAGTATCATGTGGTTTGGGTTGTTCTTCATGTCACTACCTGAAGTTTTAAATTTTTCAGTTTACTACTTGATATTTGAATTTTTTTTCATGTTACTACCTGAGGTTTTTAATTTGTCAGTTTACTATCTGACGTCTCATTTTCTCATCACTTTTTATCTTTTATTAAAAGATTATTTAAAGAGGGAGGATATTTTGGTCAATTTATTTATTTTCAATAAAAGAAAAAATTTGATTTTCTAAAATTTTTATTTCTAGAAAAATAATTATATTAATTTTATATATAAAATAGTCGGTTGTCTAAATATGTCATGCTTACCCTTGACACATGAGCCGATGACATAATTTATATCAAGACACATGAGCCGATGACATAATTTATAGGAACTCATAAGGTTGACTCACTTGGTCAACCCTCAATTTTTTTATAGAAAAAATATAAATTTTTTATTCTTAACTAAATAAATTTATAGAAAAAATATAAATTAAAATCATTTTCTCATCACTTTTTATCTTTTATTAAAAGATTATTTAAAGAGGGAGGATATTTTGGTCAATTTATTTATCTTCAATAAAAGAAAAAATTTGATTTTCTAAAATTTTTATTTCTAGCAAAATAATTATATTAATTTTATATATAAAATAGTCGGTTGTCTAAATATGTCATGCTTACCCTTGACTGTATAGTGCCGTATAGATATCAAGACACATGAGCCGATGACATAATTTATAGGAACTCATAAGGTTGACTCACTTGGTCAACCCTCAATTTTTTTATAGAAAAAATATAAATTTTTTATTCTTAACTAAATAAATTTATAGAAAAAATATAAATTAAAATCATGCTCACAGCTATTTGGTAAGCTTGTTAATTATAATAAATAACTGAGATATCTCCTCGCAAAACTTATTTTGGTCGTAGGAATAAAAAAAATAAAAAATTATTTTTATTAAATATAAATAAATTTACCAAAATACGTCCCTTTTTAAATAATTTTTTAATGAAAAGATAAAAAGTGATGAGAAAATGAAACTTCAGGTAGTAAACTGACAAATTTAAAACCTCAAATAGTAATATGAAGAAAAATTCAAACCTCAAATAGTAAACTGAAAAATTTAAAACCTGTAGTGACATGAACAACAATCCAAACAACAGGGTATTAAACTGAAATTTGAACATTTTTTTTATAACATATCAACATATGTTATTTAAGTTATTATATTATAACCTATTCAAGAAGTTAGTCATTACATTAAAAAACTAAAAACTAAAGGTGATTTATTCGACACCTTTTAAGTGCTTAACCTAGAAAAATATCACTTTCGTTATTCAATTAGTGCTTCTTCAAAATCTATTTGCTTTTTGTTTTAAGTTTTGTTATAACCTTGACTTGTCAAGTATTTTTGCCCGACACTCTACTCGTAAGTAGATATACCTAACTAAACCTCGAGAGTTTAATCCGTACGGTCGAGCCTTGTATGTGGACCAAGAGATTATTGTAGATTTTTCTTGTGAAGCTTTAGTAATTTTCTTTGGGTGATTACAATATGAAAGAAGATTTCAAAGACTGCAATGCATTAGTCAGCCTAAACCTAATTGCATGCATGTGCAAAAAGAAAGAGTACAAGAAAACTTCAAGAATCAACTAGTATATATTAATGTTTAAACGAGCCTATTATACAGAACAATATCCTCATTAATTAGTATGTTAATCATTATTCTTTTTACAAGTTTTTATGTTTTTATTTTATGGGATCGTTAACATATTGGTCGAAGCTCTTACGATAAGTAGCAAGCATCTCATGAGTCATGAAAGAGGGGACAAGGAGAAAGCACTAGAGGCCGAACTATAACATGGATCACATATTCACAAGAAATAGGATTAATTAACGGTTCAAACGTCTCTACCCTCTTAATACAGATAGACGAGCCTCCGTCTCCTATAGTTCTTTTTCTAGTAGTAAGAACCTAGCAGGGATCATGCGTGTTTCACATGCGTATAGTACCGGGTTTAGCTAATTAGTTGTTAAGAAAACCTTCCAATGAAAAAATTGAAACAGGTCGCAGTCGATGTTAGGTGCATTCTCAATAGCTTGGCTAGTTTTAAGAAAACAAGAAGTATCTGCACACGGAATGGCATTTGATTATTAGGAAAACTGTTTGACCGGAGAATTTGGCAAGGATTCCTGAAAGTCTCGAAACCTTATTTTCCAAAGTGGAAATGATGGATTTCGGTGCAGGATCAAGAACCTTCCGTCAAGAAATAGATCATTTGATTTCCAGGTTCTTTTGGCATGCCCCAGTAAAGTCGGTGGTCAGAGAAGACCAATAAGAGAGTAAGATCGAATGCTCCACTCAAACCCGTTTACTAGAAAGCTAGTTTCGACCTACTCTCATTGGAATGACGAGTCGTTTGTGCTTTGTACTTCACACAGTCAACACGGTTTTGTTTGTGTGTTAGTTAAATGGGTTAGTCGATCCATCCAAAGTGAGGAGGAACCAGTTAGACGTCAGGACATTACTAAACCAAGAAAGCAAGCCGATCGATATCTATCTGTTTGGCCGTCGAATTACATCAGAGGACGGCCGGATTTTATGTGCCTCTTGCAACCTTAAAATGACCGTCGTCAACTAATTAGCACTCAGAAGTCATGACCAATCCTGTAGTAAGCAAATTTTCGGTCTTGTTCAATTTTTTTGTAAGAAAGAAAAAATTTGTTGAAAACATATATGGTTCTAGAGGGTAGGTATACTGTCAAGTTTTTTCTTTTTAGGAATTAAAAACACTTCTAGTATTCTCTAACCGGCCTTTTAGTTTCCAAATGCAGTCTTACCACTTCAGTGTTTCCCTAATCAAAAGGAAAAACCATCACTTCATACTTCACAGGAAAGAAAAGATATGCGTTCTTATTATTTTGGAGAAAGATACCCCATTGTGAGTTCAACAACATATCTTTGAAAATGTAAGATTTTTTTTGCAGGAAAAAAGTATGTAAACTGAAAATTATTACTTTTTCATCGATAGAATACTTTAAATACAGTATGATACAATTTGTTACAATAAATGTCCCAATATAACAGGGATTCTCTGTATCTATCTAATATAATACGTATCTAATTAAGACAAGACACACACCGAGAATTATGGAGAATAAATCTCCTTAAACACTGCCCTTTGTGTCGATGGTCTCAAGAATGATGCATAACTTGTTGCCTCACTAAAAATCTCGTTAAGCAAACAAAAATCTCATGGGTAAAACAAAAGCTTGCATGGGTTAAGGGAAAAAGAACGCATCAACTACAAAATCTACTACATGTGACGTAGACTCCCCCTGATGTCTATAGAAATGTAACTCCCCTTGACGGTAAACTCAGTCATGGGGTTCAGATAAACTGCGCATACCAATGTGTTTCACATGTTTCACAAATGTAAATTTAGGTAGTGACTTGGTACACAAGTCTGCAACATTATCAACCGAACTAAACAAGTTCACATAGATAATCAATATCTGCTGCTATTGCTGATTGTAGGAGTACTACGATGAAATGAGTTAAGTATGACACCCTTAATGTAAACCAACGTCATATGTTCAATGTAAATCACATTATCCACAAGGATGCAAGTTGGTGCTGTCATAGTAGATGGTAGTCCACTAGACACTCGAATGTAGTGTATTATTGTCCTAAACCAAACACACCCATCAACAACTTCATAGAAAACTTTAATCTTAAAATAGTTCGAGGAAGTAGCAACAAGGGTTTACTTTGTTGTTTTCTAAGAAATCGCCATGTTCCCAAAGTGAATAACCTGTATGGGAACATCCTATATATGGGTCAGAGAGGAACCCAATATCAGAAAATTCAATCAACACATCAACCGGTGTCTCGGTATAAGGGGGTTGCAGTAAAACTGCTCGCAGCAAAAGAGGATTTCGACGGGTTGAACAGATGGTTCTGTCCGATCCAGGACACCGACTTCGACGGGTCGAAAGACCCCTTTGGGTTATCACTATTCATTGCATTCGACGGGTCGAAGGACCCCTTCATACTCAGAAGCACATTCTCAACGTCTGACACCCAACAATAATATTCTACTCCTTGAGGATCAATGATACCAATTCAGATATTTCTGGCTCAATTGATGTCATCCACAAGTGAGACACGAGATATAATTAGCTTAACGATCGAAAAACTACGATCACTAATATCAAGTGTATGAGAGTCAAATTTGGCCACATAAAGCTGGAGGGATTCTGGTCCCCCATGTCAGCAAGCAGAAGAGGTCCAATATTGGAAGTAATAGGCTTGGGCCTATACGATTAGGGTTCCAAGTATTAATTGATTAATCTAGAGGTTTCTAGAAGTATCTAGAATGATCTAGAAACCTCTAGAATATTCTTATGATGGTGTGACAATCCCAAAGTATGATTAGACCTCAAGGGATAGCCTAATCAGACCTTAAGGGATTGCATGATCGGACCTCAAGGAACAGTACGATCGGACCTCAAGGGATTGGCAGAGTCAGACCTTGAAGGATTGACTGAAATCCTAGGGGATAAGAGTAAGATTTGTACAAATATATCCTAAGGGAATTACACCAAAAGGCCTGTGCCTAAAGGGCATGTGATAATCATAAGATATGATTAGCCCTGGATATGGAGATTCAATCCTTAGTGGATTCCTCTTATCCGAAAGTAAAGTAATCCTATTTGATATGGATTATACTTAGACCTAACTCGATCACTATATATAGACCATCTCATCATGGTTCAAGGTAACGAAACTCTCCCCTATTTACTATTCGATTCTTGAGATATGAACTGACATGAGTGTCAGAGGGCCTAAGCACGGTATAACACTATCACATTTTGACCCATTGCCGGCGATTTTTAAATCGCCGGCAATGTTTTTTAACATTACCGGCGATTTTTGCCGGAAAAATCGCCGGTAATGTCTTCTTTTTTTTTTAACATTACCGGCGACTTAAATGTAAGTCGCCGGCAATGTCCTGTTGATAATGCAAAAAAAAAAAGACATTACCGGCGACATAATTTCCGTCGCCGGTAATGTTTAAAAAAAAAAAAAAGACATTGCCGGCGACATAAATGTATGTCGCCGGCAATGTCTTTTTTTTTTTTGCATTACCAACGGGACATTGCCGGCGACTTACATTTAAGTCGCCGGTAATGTTAAAAAAAAAAAAAAGACATTACCGGCGTTTTTTCCGGCAAAAATCGCCGGCAATGGGTCAAAATGTGGTAGTGGTACTACGCCGTGCTCTGACTTATTTTGTAAGTTTTCATGGAAGAATGCTCAGAGGAAGCGATATCGCAAGGTCTCACATCATCAACAGATCTCAAAAGAAAGGTCTTCACCTTCAACGATCATAGAGAGCCCCTATGATTTGGTGCTTTCATTAACCAAGGGAGCCTAAGCTCGGGGGCGTCACAAATCTACGCTGACAAATTGGTGCTCTCGTTGAGAGTTCTCCTACTGTAATGATTCAATGATCCTTCCGTGAACAAGCTCTCCAAGAATCCAGATCTATCGGGTTATCACCAAAACCCTAAAAAATACGATGAAGAACGACGTTTAGAAACCCAGAAAAACAGAGCATTTGTTCGTCAATATTCTGGCAATGCTACAGGAAACATCAGAGAACTAATGTTACAACATTGGAAATCTGTGGAAGTCTAGTTTCCAACGAAATTAATTTTATCTCAATCGAAGTTTGGAGCAAAAAGATATGGCCAAAATACCGGCCGGAGGTTGAGTCTAACTAAAACAGCACCGTTGCTTCTAGTCTATTTTGCGGGCTATTTTGGATATCAACATCCAATACCTAAGAGGGGTATAACTAATGGTTGGAAATCCCCTAGAGTCTACTTTCCAACGCCATATTAATTGCATCAATCGGAGATCCCTGGAAAAAGATATGGATAAAGTTCCAAGACGTGTCAGAACGCGAAAACTGGCCAGAAAACATTTTTTAAAAGCGATACCAAGTATGACAACAACAAGGATGATGAAGTTATCAGACTAGTCTGGACGGATAGGATGGGGGTTATGACACCCATGGACAATCTTGCAATTTCATAGAGTCTTGAAAGCCTGATGATTTCCAAAAAATCGAGTTCCCCGACTAGTTTTCCAAAAAACCAACACTCGAGAAAGACGTAGTTCTCCATAAGAGCAACAGTTTTCAATGACGACGAACGACTACCGACGAAGCAACCGCTTTTATCAAAGACAATGTCTTGTGCATGGAGGCAACAGTTCCTCATGATGCAAGGGTAGCTCTCCAAGGGGGAGGAACGATAGTTTTTACGAAAAGAAGATAGCTCTTTGAAGTGTACGGGTTTCAACAAAAACAATGCATTTTCAGCGAAAGCAGTCCTCTTCCTTAATAGCAGCAATATTCTACGATGACTTATCTTCCCAGCAGGGTTGATTGGAAAGCACACAATCATAGTATGAGAAACCTCAAGGAACGTTCGCTTGAAAGCTGGGAAAATATGGAAGTTCGAAGTTCTCAAGCTTTTCGTGAGGAGAAAGCTTATGGTGGTTTTGATGAAAGTAAGGGCACGTCGTTGGAAGATCCGGAGGAGCATCCTCAAGGTTTTGAAGAGTTTACTGGCTCGACCTTTATGATTTCCGAACATGGAATATCATATACGAGGAGGAAAGACATAGTCTCACTTGATATGTGCACAAGTAGTCTCAAGAAGATATCCAACAGCTGGGGGTTTGGAAGATGTATCCGAACACTAGAGGAAGTTTGGAATGAATAAGAAGAAAATGAGAAGAAGAAAGGTTTCAAGCCCAAACTCGAAAATATGCCCATGCAGATTAGTAGATTTCAAGGGAAAACTGGGAACAGATTATAATGAACTAGATTGCGATCTTCATATACACGGAAAGCCCTAAGTGTCTAGTTTTTGGAAAATCTTCTGGATTGTGATTATCATGTTCCACGAAGAAGTTATTATCAATTTAGTACGAAGGGGCCAGTCTGCCTAAGAATTTAGGTTTTCACCTTATCTTGGGGTGAAGCTTGAGGATGATCTTTGGGTAGTAGCGTGACAGGGAGTGACGACAAAAGTCAGGAGATGAGGATAGAAGATGGAGGTCTGATCTCTCGAGCAAGATCAAGTAGCTCAAGGAGGCCAACTAACGCCTCTATTTTAACAACACTTCACCATACGAAAGACGAGTTGCACTTGAAGAGACCTATCCACCACCCGGATCAATCCGAGACCCTTTCACTATGAGATGAACGATCTCGATACGATAGATTATGGAGTCCTTAAATAAACACTTTATCGAGCTGGTTGACCAGAGATAGTGTTGGGAGTATTTGGCCGATGAATACATGAGAAAGCTCGAAGATTCAGTGAGGCCTCAAGGTAATGACAAGCATCCTAAGAATGACTGGACCTTGCCACCACTAGCTAAAGGCCAAGAGAATAAGTACTTAGTGCTACACTGTATCATCAAAACTCCCAAATACTCTGGAGTAATGATCCTTCCGAGCAACAATTGTGTAATGGCAGAAGTGGTGGAGCTAGGGGTATCCTCCAGCTCAGAATACTTGAGGTACAAATCTGGAGACCTGGGGGCATCCCCAGGTTCATGAAGCTCAAGGGTATGGCAAAAAGGCTCAAGGCATAGGGGTGCTTGAGGAAAGATGAGAAAATATTGAGAAAGAAGGCGAGAATTATTGGACAAGAAGCCCATTCCCCATCCTCCACCAATGAATGATTATGCCGTGTTGCACACCATTTAACTAGTGCCAGAATCCTCAAGGACTGAGAAAGTCTTCTGACCTACGGCCATAGAGCTCGAGGTGTGCTGAAGTCAATTAGCAACCTCAAGGGTAACAGGTCAGGAGAAGACCTAAGTGGAGATCTCCAGAGAGACCTCGAGAAACATTAATTCGGCGTAATAGACAGCAAAATAAGGCCAGAAACAAAGCGTAGAAGGGATGCCCCTTGACCGAGAGATGGATCCTTAAGGTTTCCACGAGAATCAACTTCAGAGCTCGTGGAGACTAGAGGAAAAAGGCTGACGACCATGTATGCTCTTACAAACAGTGGGAGAAATACATCCTACTTACCTAGCCAGAATATGATCGCAATCGAGCATAAGGAAAAACCACGACCTCAAGCTTTACGCCGAAGTTGGGGGTTAGTTTTTTTGAAGAACTAAGGGACAGACCTGGGGGCATTGTTCCCCTTAGCTCGAAATTTTTTGGGAGTAAGGTTACCACACCTGCACACTCGAGCATTGTGTGGAATTCACCAGGAAGCTGATAAATTAAGGAGGATACCATGAGGGTGCACACCCGAAATCCCAAAAACTTGAGGGATCATGCACACTCAAGATCTGGAGAACGATGGACTGTTTCACTCTTAGAAGCTTGTTGGACAATTATTGGAACAAGGATCGAAAGTACACGAGGTCATGCACGGAGAGAATCCAATCTAAGTGCATTGAGTATTCTCCAAGACTCGAATAGTCTAGCAGAATACTCGGGGGCAAAGAGTTTCTACCCAAATATCACTCTTTTCAAACGCAAAGTTAAAAGATAATGTACCTCGATAGGGGCTTGTTGCAAAGGAACTTGATTTTCTGATTGGGGAGTTAGTTTCAACTAATGGTTGACAAAACTGTAGGAATTCAAATTGTTCTTCACAAGAGCATGGGGTTGACTGTTGGACTTTGTACGTAGATGGGTCCTCAAAAGACAAAGGTGTTGGAGCAGGTCTGTTACTTAAAACTCTAGATGGTATGATCTTGGAGGAAGCCCTAACTTTAGGGTCGAAGGCGACAAGCAACGGAGCCGAGTGTGAATCCCTAATGACAGGGTTGAGGTCAGAAAATACATATGCACATGCACTAGCCAACCTGACATCTAGCGTAGATTATCAGCTGAGGTGAATGATCCCTGTGGAGTATTTTCTTATGCCCAATATGGGCAACGAGAAAGCATGACATTGATGGATGAACTAATGGATGGATAAGATGGCGGATTACAGTGAGTCGGGAATTCTCCCTGAGGGGCGTACAAAATTCAGAAAGGTTATTCGACAAACAACATGATACAATATCAGAGATGATAAGTTGTACTGATAACCCTTAAAGCAGGTTAGACCTGCTGACGATGCATCCCTCTAGCACAGATGATAAAGTAGGAATTGTACTATGGGATATGTGGCATGCACATCGGTGACACAAACCTTCATGGTGAAGGGGCAGCTGAGCTGATGGTTATCTATTTCCTCGGAGATAACCAATGTTCAAAGACCAAACAGGGGGTTGAGCATTAGCACGTGGGCCGAGCTGGGGGTTGAGCATCAGCACGAGGACCGAGCTAGGGGTTGAGGACCAAAGATCCTCAACGAGCTTGAGGGATTGATCAAAGACCACTAGGGTCATGAGATTTCAAAAGGAAAGTTCAGGGGATGATTGTTGACCTGGAGGGAACGATTTCTAGCCTAAAGGGAATGATTTCTAACCTGGAGGGTTAGAGGCTTTTGGAGCTTGAGGGGTCAATCAGAAGGCTTGGGGTCAGACACTGACAGAGCTTGAGGAGCTGAGCAGAAGCATCAAGGCTATCACAACCCTCTACAATAAACCATGTCCAACGCGGATCATGCTATCAAACATGGCTAAGGTTAGTATTACCTTTCGAACCTTGATTCGTTATGAGGATGATTGAATTAAACACAAGGTGTGGAGATCGATGGAGCATATTTGCTCAGAACTATAGCAAGATCATAGAGTATGATGATGTGTTCGATATGTTCATGTGTACGATTTATATGAAGCCTCTGTGGTTGACCTTGACTACAATAAATGGGAAAAACTTCATACTTAGCATCAGTGTGGAAATCCCGAGGTTTCTTACGAACCCTAAGGGTATCCAAGAAAGTTTATCAGTCTTCATCGTGAGCTCGAGGTAACCCAGGAAATCGAAGGAAACCTTGAAGGTGCTATTTTGCAAGCTCTCAAGTCACGTGGAGAAGATGATACTAGCTGAGGGGATGCCTTCCCACGAATCTATATAAAGTCCTCAAGCATCGAACGTGTTATTGCTGGGGATGACGATGATGGGCTTGGTCAACCTTGAAGTCTAGAGTATTCCGAGCGAATCCATTAATGTGGATATCCTAGCAATGTAATCCCTCGAGGTTTCCTCGATTCCAGAAAGTTCCCTCGAGGTCCGCGACAGCTGGGCATTCCCTTCAGGTTCGTGACAGTAAGTCAGAACATCTCCCCGGGAGAAGGAATCTCTTGGACAAGCTCCAAGAAATATATCCAGAAATCACTCTCATCCCTTAAAAGGATGGTTTCCATGATTTATTCGATGGATTGATTGGGCATGATCAAGTACGATTAGTTAGTAATGTTCGATTCTGTTTGATATACGATTTTGTTAAAGTGTACAATCCGTTCGATGTGTTATTCGATTATGTTCGATGTACGATCTGGTTTAAGTATACGATCTGTTCGATAAATACGATTAGGGGGAGCTTAAAGCCTAGGAAAGGCAATGAGCTTGAACGGGGTAGATGACGTTGGTTCCCAGGGAAGGACTTTCACTCTACAAGCTGGTCGGCCCTTCCAAAGGTAATGCTCCCTGTGGGAGGGAGGACTAGGGAATTGAGGACGATGCCCGTGGATAGACCAAAATATTCGGAGTAAAACCCCGTGAGAGCTCACAGTAATCTTGGGTTAGTAAAGTCCTCAAGGTTAGAATGTACGTGGTAAGATTAACAAACACCCCAGTGGTGGCTTGGCCATATTCTGGCAAATTAGTCATATTCTAAGTCCCAAGCGTATACACCTGACGACGCCATAGGGATACATCAAAGTCGATAAGAAAAGTGTTGGCGGACCCCATCTCAGCACTGCAGACAAGCCCCATTGGTGAGATCTGAGCTCGAAGGACAACCCTGATCAGGTGCCTATATGAAGGCTAAAATCCCCCAAGACAAATAGACTTGTTCGAGGGAAGGGTTTGGAGTACGGTGATCTTTATATAGACCGAAATAGGCATGCCCCCCCTCCCCCCCCCCCCCCACATTAGAGAGGCCGTCTCAAAACCGCGAGCGCCTCCTAAGAGACCTTAAGGTTACCAAGGCAATCTCTTTAAGCCTTTTTCGAGAGCATTTAGTACGTGTGGGGGTCCGAGAGTCACACTGAGGCCAAAGGTACTCAGAGGCAGATCCCATAAGCCCTATAAGTAAGATCGATGGGCATGAAATAAAAGCATAATACGGAAAGGTACGAAATAGTTGAGCATGATGAGCTAAGTACAATGAACTAAGTACGATATTTACTCTTGGCATAAGAGTTTTCTGAGCTAAAGTCTCAGGCCAAGATTGACAAAAACTATGTAACATAAGAAAGAAAAGAACAATTTGTTAGATGTAAAAAGAACGATTGAGTAGACAACCCCAAAAGATGTCAGGTGTATGAAAGAGCTACTCGGTAGAGGGAAGTCCAAGACGTCATCATCAAGTCCCCGGTTTCCAAGGATCCATGATCCTCGACGTCCTGCTCAAGAATCATACAAACCAGGGGTGGGCACACAATATCACCACGAGCCAAACCCGAGAAGAATTGGAAAGAATGAGCTTCCCCACGCAAAAGAGCACGGTGCCCTCGCCAAAGGCCTCTATCTCCTCCTCGGTAAGGTCACGAGGGGGCTGGACGACGTAGCCCTGGTCCAATTAAGACCTTTTTAAGTGGACCTTGGGGTGGTCGGGCAAGATTCCTTCAACCCCCTCCCCAAGGGGACCTGTACGATCAACAATATAACAGTTCACATACATTTAGCAAGCATGGCACAAGCAGATAAAGGTACGACAAGATCATGAAGGCATGATGCAGCCACAGCTACTTAGAGGCGATCCTGGTTATGTTGAAAAAGTTGAACCATTTGCTTGAGAAAGATTTGTTGATTGATCAAGAAAGATGCGTTTGATGAAAGTTTGAACAATACTGTTCGTGATTAGCTCGGAGCTCAAAAGAGAAAGATCTATTGCTCGAAAGCTCGAGGAAAATAGATGGATTTCTTCATAAGCTGAGTACTTTCAAATAAAGAAGTTATTTTCCAGAAAAGTTACAGTTTTCCAGAAAGCCCCGAGCTTTCCGTAAAAACTGGGAGTAATTGCTCGAAAACTTGAGGAAATCTGGAGGAAGGTTCTAGAAAGTTGGAGGAAAGTGTCACAGAGTTGGGGCAGATCACCACCATACATTGTGAACTATCTAATCTGGAACGTGAGGTTGTAAAGACGAGAAAGAAAGAACTATTCGTTCATGCCTGTTTGATCGAGCACGAGGAAAGATGTTAATTTTGATTTGTTGGGCAAAAGTACATGCATAAGATAATCCTACGAACCAAGGTAGAAGATGATCGTGTTCGCAGGAAAGCATTCGTTTTCTTTGAGGTTTCTAAGTAAGCAATCTATAGAAACCAGGGGGGTTTTCCTGACTTTAAGGGTTTTCCTAACCTCGGGAATTTTTTCCTGACCTTAAGGGTTTTTCAGAAACCATGACGAATTTTCCAGAAATTTCAGCAGCGACTTTTTGGTGAGCATTCTCTATGGAGACCAGGTTATAACGATTTGTTTGGCGTTCCAAGCTGAGGGAAGACTCCAAGGAAAGATATGAATAGATTTTCAAACAATCCTGAGCTCATCATGGCAGAAAGCTAAAGGATTCGAGTTAAGCAGGCTGCTTAGCCTATTACCTTCATCTTTATGAACAATTGGCCTACTGGAATATTGAGGTATCACATGGAAGATCTGTGGGAATAAGAGAACTTGCATGAAGAATAAGAAATCTCTCAATGGAGTTTCACTACCATGAAACAATAATGGCTAAGGTGTGTGTTTATTTTTCAGTTTGATATTATTGCTTTGACGTCTTTGTAGGCTAAATTAGCTGGAGTGTGAAGCCAGACCAATTAACAAAGTCTGCTTGGCGTGCCTTGGGGGTATTTGTGGGAGTCAAATTTGGCCACATTAAGCTGGAGGGATTCTGGTCCCCCAGGTCCGCAAGCAGAAGAGGTCCAATATTGGCGGTAATGGGCTTGGGCCTGTACGATTAGCGTTCCAAGTATGAATTGATTAATCTAGAGGTTTTTTTGATGTATCTAGAATGATCTAGAAGCCTCTGGAATGTTCGTAAGATGGTGTGTCATCCAAAAGTACGATTAGACCTCAAGGGACAGCCTAATCAGACCTTGAGGGATTGCATGATCAGACCTCGAAGAACAGTACTATCGGACCTCAAGGGATTAGCAGAGTCAGACCTTGAAGGATTGACAGAAATCCTAGGGGATAAGAGAAATATTTGTACAAATCCTAAGGGGATTACACCAAAGGGCCTGTGCTTAAAGGGCATGTGATAATCATGAGATATGATTAGCCCTGGATATGGAGATTCATTCCTTAGTGGATTCCTCTTATCCGAAAGTAAAGTAATCCTATTCGATATGGATTATGCTTAGACCTAACTCGATCACTATATATAGACCATCTCAAAATGGTTCAAGGTAACGAAACTCTCCCCTATTTAATATTCGATTCTTGAGATAAGAACTGAAGTGAGTGTCGGAGGGTCTAAGCATGGTACCATGCGGTGCTCCGACTTATTTTACAGGTTTTCATGGAAGAATGCTCAGGGGAAGCGATATGGCAAAGTCTCACATCATCAACAAATCTCAAAAGGAATATCTTCAATTTCAATGATGATAGGCAGACCCTATGATCTGATGCTTTCATTAACCAAGAGAGCCTAAGCTCGGGGGCGTCACAAATCTGCGCTCACAAAGTGTAAGGAATAAGAACGTGATCCATGATGTATGGTCACAAAAATTGATTTATAAATGGTGGTTCAAAACCACACCCAACAACCGTGACAAAACCGTCACATAGTATCGATTTCCTTTCGTTTCTTTTCTTTTCTAAACCGTGACTCCCCCAGGACCGTCACTTATACTCTATGGATATAGGTCCATAGGAACTAAGGCAAACATGCAATATATATACAATTCATATCGTAATTATCATCAACTTAGATCTAGGATTTTGCAGTAAGTAAGTTTGATCCTAGATCTATAGATTGATAGTTTAGAAAATTTACCTCGAGGGTGTTATGCTCAGTATGAAAACTTTGCTTTGAAAGAAGTTTGAACAAGTCCACGAAAATTTCAGCAGAATGAGGATTTCTTCTTCTTTTCTTCTTTTCAGGCAGACTGACCTTCATTCATTTAAATGACTATAACTTTCTCTACACACCTCCGAATTTAGATTTTCCAGTGATTTTGGAGACTAGACATCTGGAGCTTTCTGTGCATATAAAGATAGCCCTCTGGTTCGTCCTGAACTGTTCGCAATCTTTTGTCAAAGTTGGCTGTTTTATAGAGGCTCGATTTTGGCCGAAAATAAATTGTGACGACCCGAACCATAATCAGTTGCGTAAACGGCTTAATTCACGAGATTACGCGTAATCACTGTTTTTCCGTAAATTGGTTGATTTACCGGTTTTAATCACTACTTAATTATCGGCCGAGAATTTGAGTTGAGTCTCTTCTCGAGGGTTGTGGTACACGTGATTTCGAGTTCGTGGGCGATTCCAATTGATTTTTTTGATGACCGAGGAATATAATATGATTATTTGAAGTTTCAAAATACCGACGAGTTTATCCGTTCGTATCGAGTTTATCCGAATCGTAATGGTTATCCATTTTGGACCGTCGATCGTCCCGAGACGCGAGTATAAATATCAAAAACAGTCGAAAATTGTCGAAAAACACTGTTGGAAGTTTGACTGGCGTTGACTTTCACTGTTGACTCGTTGACCCGTGGAGAAACGCGACCCGGTTGCATTTCGCCGGCCGACCCGAACTTTCCGGCCACTTCCGGCCACGCTTTGGGTATGGTTAGACTCCTCTTGAGTTCCTTTATCGATTGGTATTTGAGTTTGTGTGAATTGATTGAGTTTTGGGAGGTTTCGAATCGGGCTAAGTTCTTGGTTTTCGCCGGTGACGGGGGGAGGTCCTCCGGCGAGCTACGGTGGCGGGGGTGAGGGGTTTTCGACTCCCCTTGCTCCGTTGATGCTTTCTGGGTAATCAATTTTGGACGAGATGGGGTTTCCGGTGGAACCCGTGGTGGTTGCCGGAATTTGAATTGGACGGTTTTGCCGAGCTGTTTTCCGGTGGATTTTGTATGAATCGAGACTTGCGGTAGTTATAAAAGATGTTGGGCTTGAGGTAAGCTAGAGAACTGGGCTTTCCTCGCCGGAGAAATTCTCCGTTGACGGGGCGCCGCCGCCGCCGGCGGTGCTCCGGCGAGGGCGTTGACTTTTTGGTTTTCAGTGGTTTTAATGTCGTTTTACTCGTATTCGTGCCCCGATCGTCGCCTTGAGGTTTTCGAGTTGATTTGAGTATCGTATTTTCAGTCGAAGGTTTTGAGTGGTGATTTCGGGAATTTCGTTGATTATTTCGCACTGTGTTATATGTTTCCGGGAACGGTTGATTTCCGAGGTGTGGTTCAGTGTTGTGAGCTATGATTTTGATCAGATATATTTTGTAATTATACAGGGGATCGAGATCATGCTTCGGGCAAGGGATCTTCCGCCGGACCACGTGATTAGCACGAGTGCGCGCTTTACTCGTCTGTGAGTGGACCTTTCTTTTCACTGATCGATTGCGAGTCTTTACATTACATTTTACGAGCATGAGCATACGTTTGTGATTATGACTTATACGAGCATGTGTTTTATGATTAAGCTTTATACGTATGCATGAAACTATTTATGATTTGATTTACACAGAGTACAGTCACAGTATATGTTGTTGTATCGATACACTTGCATCTCGGCTGATCCCCGAGGATATCTACCAGGGGGGAACTGTACCTTGTGCCGATGTATTTCCGGGTAGGTACAGATTTCTGTTCCTCGTGTCGATGTATTTCCGGGTGGAAACAGATACCCTGACCTGAGGCCTTTCTGGCTAGAATAACGTGTGGGTCTGGGATCCCGTGATTCGGACTGTACTAGCACGGATGTGTTCACGAGCGACCCCGTGGGATTTTTCTATGCATGCTCTGTACGCTGGAGGAGTTTGAGTTCACCTCGTGTACTATTTAATGTTCATTCATTTTTGACTCGCATATGTTATTATAACATATATTATTTGGCGAAAGACATTTATTTTCGTCCACTCACTCTAACGATTTTCATGTCTTTCCCCTGGGCTTTTCAGTTTCCGTGCCCAGTTTGCAGTTTGGATTCTGGTGTTTCACGTCGTGGTCGGAGGCTAGTTATTCGAGCTACCTATGTTTTCCAGTAGGTTTCTTGTTTCGCCTACTGTTGTATATTTTGTATATATATACACTAGAGGTCGCTCTGATACGTTACTGATACATGTTTTATACGAATTTTTCCCGGATTTACTATATATTACAGTTATGTTTACTGTTTATTGCTATTGATATGATATTGAGAAATCCGGATGGGATTGGTGCCCACGGTTTGGCTTTTGTGGCATAGGATGAAGTGTTATTTTTCGGGTGCAGGTAATGGCAATTCCGCGTTAGTAGCGTTACTCTGTCGAAATTTTATTGGTTTTTGTTAGTTCGTGTTTTCAGAAAGGGTTTGATTACGGTTTAGGAAACTAAATCGGGGTTGGGTCCTTTCATAAACAGATTTTGGGAGGAGATGCTGATTGGTTGTGATCGGCAGTGAAGGTGGGGCTGCCCACGGTGGAGTTTGTATTTTAGGGGTTAGGATTTTTTTTCTTATTATTTCTTTGGTGGTGATGGCTATCAACCCAGAGAGCGTGCTGATAACGCGTTGCAGGAGAAAAGTATATAGACTAAAAACTATTACTCTTTCATTGATAGAATGCCTTAAATACAAGCTGATACAATCTATTACAATAAATATCCCGATATAACAGGGATTTTCTGTATCTATCTAATCTAATATGTATCTAATTAGGACAAAACGCACCGGAAATTATGGAGAATAAATTTCCTTAAACAAGACTAATGAAAATATTTTAAATTTATGTGTTATTAACATTGTAAACGTATAATTTATTATGAAACAGAAAAAATTGAAGTATTAACTTTAATTATATTTGTTAATAATTATTTTTCTTTCTTATATAAACAAATTCGAAACCTAGGTTGTGGTGTGTTTGATCCCCAACTTAGATTTTAATCACAACGTCGTCAAAGTGGTTAGACACTGCATTGCAATACATAACTGGATCATTTCACATAGACTGAGGATATGCACTAGACCTAGAAAGCCTTTGAATTACTCTTAACAAACTAAAAAAAATATTCAAAACCGAAAGTTAGATCATTGATATGGTTAAATCGATTCAAACCAACCGAATGACACCCCTATATTCGGCTATATGTCTTGGGGAAAGATCTTTTTCGCCAACCTAACCTCAACTGTCTTGATTTATATTTTGTCAAGGCTAACCGATTTCTTATTATGTTCCCTTGTTGTTGTTTATTGTTGGTAGACTGGTAGAGATTCCTTCTTCTACCATGTTCTTGTTGACATAAAACCTGTATAGATCAACACTTCAACAGGCCAGCTCCCAACTTCCCAATGATGGTTCATAACCACTAAATCGGTATATCCCCTCCTTCGTGGTTTTTTTTTGCACATAATAAAATAACATAAAACATTTTGATAATGAGTGTGCTATATCGGATTAGTCTTTTTGATTAATGTCATGGATGACTCTAATCTTACAAAAAGGGCGAGTATTTTATACCTAGTTCCCAGTCTCTATCACCAAATTAAAATATTTCTGCAGAAGATCTTTTTCTCGATTTCCATCGGATCTTCTTCTTCTTCTTCAACATTCTTTAAGCTGGCTAACGTGTCCCGGTTGAAGATTATAAACTATAAAGGAGCCGATTGGATCCTACCTTCTATTAATTTTTTCTAGCAGTTTTTGCTTTCTTTTGTTTTTTTTTACTCGCTATATGATTCACACCTAATCGGGACTACTAAAAATTCTTTTAGCTACATTTCGTATTGGCAACGGATAGACTTCTTGGTATACTTGCAGACTTCTTTGTCATATGTATAGTTTATAAGTTACGGACATGTTAAATCCTTTATGTTTTCTTTCTTTCAAAGACTCCTTGTTTACCTTTCGAAAAGAATCACGGTCTATACCAATAAATGTAGTTTGATTTTCTTTCCAGCTAGCTAGTAAATCCGATGGGAAGCCGTGACGCAAGTAGATCAGACTCTGTGACAACATTTCCGCTGAGAAGATCCAATGTAGTTACATGAATGAACTAAGTATGTGAAACAACGAAAAGAAGATGATTCTTCTATATCACTAAACTAACTCTACAAGATCGCTGTTTTCTTTGAAGGGATACACATGAAGCGTCACTCCTCACTAAGAAACAAGATAATGCGAGATTACAACCATGACTCCCCAGCTATAAAAAACCATAGTCTAAAAAAGTTACATAACCAGAGTTATCTACCACCAGTAAGATTTAAACAAGGCAACAGCTTTGGATGCTATATACTTTGATTCTTATTCGCTTTTCATCACGAATCACATCACTGTCCATTCCACCAACAGTATGCAGGAACATCACAAATTTTATGAACTCATTTTGTTTGGGTCAAAAATAAACATTCTTTACTTTATGGATTAGTTACAATCTTTGAATTGACGTCTGCGGTCCTCGCGAATAAAGCTTTTCTGGCGGAAGAAAGAATCTTGAATGATCCTGATAATCGTAGATTAATTAGGAGAATGAATGATATAGGATTCTTGGCAATTAGAATCATTTAATGATATTGTTTGCTAAAATCTTATGATGACTACGACAAATAATTGCACGATGTCTATAAATAGAGAAAATTTGTATTCAATCGGGACCTCTCTCAACACATATACACTTTTGCTCTCGACAAACGTAACTTTCTCTTCTTGAGAAACCCTACTTCCAGTGATCCAAGGATTCTCACCAGATAGGGCGTGAAACATCTGGCGATTCAAGAACGTGACAACTTGTGTTCTCAACACTCGCTAAGAAAATTGCTCTTCTTTGCATCGTATAGGGTGTGTGAAATATCGATTCCCGTGGCTCCGCAGAGAGACACAAAACTCAAGTCTTAGGTTACCTAGGCGAAAAGGACTCATCGAGCGGGGTTGGTGCTCTCCCTGTTTCAGTCGTTTCTTAGAAGATCAGCAATAGCGACGCGACAAACGTTCAATATTTTTCCCCACAGCAATGACACGCCTCGTGTACACTTACACACGTTAAAAGAGACAGTTTGAGACTTCTTTGGTTCTGGTAAATTTTGCAAACAAACATTTTGGCACGCCTCGTTGAATCAACTTTTGTGTCTCAAGCATCCGTAACTAGCTTTTCGAGAGCATATTGCTTCCCATAGATTATCAACAGAAGCATTAGAGGCACATTTTGGGAACAAACATTACTCAGTAATGGCGTTTGGATACCCAACCTCCGAAGAGATGGTCGACATGAATTTTGATCCCTACCGAGAGTATGCCATCCAGCTTGATCAACACCAGGCGAGGCAACTAAATCACCTGACCTCGCAGCTAGATGCCCAAGAGTCTTTACTCTCGATGGTCGGGGAGAGTTCTAACAAGCTAGCCAACAGGTTTGGGACCACCAAGTGAGAGTTTGCGAGAAGTCAAAAGGACCAGGAGGCTTACCTAGCTCAACTCGAGAGCCTGGTGGAGGGCCACATGAAGGCTAGGGATGACATGACAAATTTAAAGACATCCATGGTTGGAATGTCTCGTATGCTTGGCAGCGACATCTCGAAACTCTCCAAGGTGGTGTCAAATCTCATGTGAGATCGTCACCTGGCCGAGAAGTTTCCAGAGGCATGGAAAGAGGAATTCCAGAAGTTCATGGAGCAGTGTAATCTATAGGTTGTTTCAGAGGCCCGGTCCTATGAGACTCTATATCTGGAGCTTACTAAAGAGGACACTTAGCAGTGCCTGAAGTCATATAAGCCGATCAATTTCCAGACCTTCACCAGTGAGGGCGAGCAGAAAGCGGTCGCTCATATAGCTCAGTTTAGGCTGCAACTTGGACATTTGGGGGATGATCTGGAGTCAAAGCTCAAGGTGTTCAGTTCCTTGCTTACTGGTTTTGCCCTCATCTGGTACACTGGTTTGGCTCTAGGCTTCGTGTTGGACTGGCTGACAATGGAGAAGTTATTTACTAATCACTTCGGAGTGGCAATCCCGGAAGTGAGCATTGCCACACTGTGCCAGATCTCACAGACATCTTCTAAAACTCCGTCGGCCTTCTTGCATCAATTTTGAGCCAAGTTCAACATGTGTAAGATGCAGTTGGATAAGAACGAAGTCATCGATATGGCCATAAATGGCCTTGAAGATCCGATATACACCATGTTTTTAGGCTCCAAGCATAGTTCACTGAACAAACTCATTAATGCAGTAACCAAGGCTCAGAAAGCCATGCAAGAGATAGACAATATGTGTAATTCCTCAAAAGGTACATACGCACCGAGGTTACCGTATACCTTAAAATGGAGCAAGCCAGTGGCAGCGGCTTAAGTTGAGAGTCCCAGTGAGGGGGATGATGACTCAGACAACGAGCGAGTACACGTTGTCAAATTAACAACCAAGAGTGTCTTGAAGCCTAAAAAGCTTCAGCAAAGCATGTGTCCTCTTAAGCTCTCAACATTGGCATTCACTAGGCCCGAATTCAAGACATATTCCTATGATGCTAATCTCGCTCATGAAATATTAGACAAGTTAGTCAGTCAGCGATAGGTAAAGACGGATTACGGGCCGATCCCTAGTCTAGAGCAGCTGAAGGGAAAGAAATACTGCAAGTTTCATGGTATGTGGAGCCTCTCCACTAAGGGCTATGTTAAGCTAAAGGATCAGATCTAGTAGTGGATTAATGAAGACAAGTTCGTGTTGGAGGTTCCTATAAAAATAGTATCCTTAGTGGACACCCATCTATTCCTAGAGCCTCATGTCAACATGGTGGAGCTGCACGGGGTACTCTTCAGGCAACAACAAGAGGGAAGGCCTCAAGCGAGAAGTAGGGTGATGGGGATACTGGATGAGCTTGTAGCAGGAGGATATGTGACTTAGATGCCTATGCGGAGGCTTGAGGATTAATTTAGCCTATGTGAGGCCTAGTGATTTCTTCTGCAAGTACAATAACAAGTTTGGTCACGTCACCTCAACATGTAGGGCTCTAAAAGAGAAGATCCAAGATTTGATTGATGCTGGAAAGATCGAATTTGGACCTTCGGAGAAGCAAGCGAGAAGTTCCTCATCAAGCGAGAACTCGCCACCGAAGAAAGCTAAGCGGAAAATCACTTACAATGTGTCAAAGATGGCCCAGATCTTGGATAATCTAGTCACAACAAGTATAGCATGGGTACCTTTTTTACCTTCTCCTAATCTTGAGCAGTTGGCAGGGAAACCTCAGTGTCGTTTCCACCATGCGAACTCACCCTACCGAACAATGTACCAACTTGAAGTATTGGATCTAGCAGTGGATTGATGAGGGTGAGATCACGGTGCAACAACCTGGCAAGGAGGCCGGGTCGCAGATCAAAACTAAAGAAGGAATCATGGTAGGCATGCTTGACCTTTAGTGGAATAACTCGCATAAGAGGAAGCAAACTCTGGACATCCACACGTCTAGGGATAGCATGGCGAGCGCTTAGCAAGGACCTTCTTCAAAGGGCAAAGAAAAAGTCTATAGGCAAGAAGTCTCGCTAGTGGCACTTTGCTCTTGTTGCAAGGTCTATTGTGATATGAAGATCACCTATAAGGAGCTGTTGGAGGTGGTCAAGATTTGTCCTTAATTGTTGTCACCATCAGAGAACACTACCAGCCGACGAGCCCAAAGGAAGTGAATGCCCTTGATTCACAGGCATATAAGAGGAGGGGGAAAACCGAGAAGTTCATGAAACCAAGTAGCAGCTCTGTTGGGGTGTCGGACAAGACATCCAAACCTTATATCCCACCAGCTTCCAGGTTAGTAATCAAGGAGGACGTCTGGTACATCAAAGAGAAGGAGAAGATGGTGGAAATAACCCTTAGCAGAAAGAGGAAGCTACAACGGTAGTATGGTGCCGGCATAAGGGCATTTAAGGCCTTAGACAAGGGCATAACCAAGCCAGAGTAGTTGACCTAGAAACTGCAGCAGTTGCAAAGGCGGATGAGCAAAATTGTCTGCCAATCCAATCATCGCTTTTGGTAAGTGATCGGATGAACCAAAAGTCCGAGCAGTTTGACCTAGTATGTTCTTTAGAATATCTCTAAGGCGAGCCTATACTTGAGGTTCAACATACTGCTAAGAAGCCTAAAAGTTACATGGAGTCGAGGAATGACAAGCGAGACGCTAAACTTTTGGTGCTTAAAAGTCTCCAGCGAGCATTAGAAGTTGACTCAGCCTGCGTGATTTCTTATGAGTTGAAGAGTCTCCGATGGAAACCAAAGTCATTGATCATCAAGGAACAAAAGAAGGTTGTCGCTACATCTACAACAATTACCATGGCAGTTTTGACCGAACAAGTAGGACATCAGATGGCTGATCAGGGGGGGCTTCATTTGTTGCAACAAGTGTTGAGCCTATACCTAAGGTTCCATTCAATGAGGTTTTGGTAGAAGCATTGGAAGCATTGATTCCTACGGATCAAGTGATGGTGGATAGCTTACCAGCTGTTGGGAAAGCCCACAACGATAATTACGAGATGGATGACAAGGAGCTTGTCGATTAGGAGATGATAAAGACGTAGTCGGGGTATGGGAGAGGACGTTGCGATCAACATGGTGTTTTTACTCAATGCTGAGTTTGCAGCTCTTGTGCCCCCATCCCCCACGTTGCAGGCATCATAGGCAATAGTGCTCGCTAATCCTGGACATGTTAATACCATTGTGGTAATGACACAGGAAGAAAGGGTTGAGCCTCAACTAGCGATAAACATATCATTAAGGAAATATTTTATATTGTTCAGGAAACCTACCTTGAATATCACTATGCATATGACGTCTCTCTATGTCACTGCTAATGTAGGAGGCATAGAATTCAACAAGATGCTCATGGATTCAAGCGCAGCCGTGAACATCATAATCATCTTGCTCAATGGTTTTGCTTGGCATTCCTAAGTCAGCCATCCAGGATACATCTTTGAATGTCCAAAACTTTCAAGGATCAATTTCCAAGACATCGGGCATTGTTTTTCTTCACATGCAGGTTGACCCCACTGTGGGTACTCACACCTTTTTCTTGGCAGAATGTACTGCTCCGTATAGCGATATTTTGGATAAAGATTGGATCCATAAGAGTTACTATATACCTTCTTTGCTACACCAACAGCTGGTACTGTGGAATATGGAGATAGAAGAAGTTGAGATCATCAAAGTTGACCCATGTTCATTTTCAGTTTCTGCCAGTGCACTAGAGGCTAGTTACTACAATGGAGACTTGCCCCCTTTGGAGGTTTGTTACGTCGATGACAAGGACCACCTCGTAGGGGTGATGACCTCAGAATTAGCTCAATCGGGCATCATTCATGCTGGCAAGGATACTGTGTGACTTTAAACTCACTACATGCTACACCTCTTAAATGATAGGATCTATATCATCCATAGAGGTACGCAGAGGCCTGTTTTTCTATCCACAAGCGGTTACACAATTACTTGATGGAGAAGTAGGTCTATGAGCATGTTCTAATAGTTGCAGCGTTGAAACATGTGGATGATGACGTGTTGCATGAATCTGAGGAGGAGGTGATCCAATTGGCCTCAACAGGTTTGGATGACACTTCACCTAAAGTGAAAGACCCCATCTAGAAGATCAACTTTTGGACTACAAAAGAGCCAATGCATATGACCATCAGTATCTTCATAGAGCCTGAAGAAAGAAATAGGCTCATTAAGTTGATACAAGAGTTCAAAGACTGTTTCGCTAAAAAGTATGAGGACATGCCCGATTTGTCACCAGACCTGATACATCACGAGTTGCCGATCTTGCTAGACAAGTAGCCTGTGAAGCAAGAGATGTGAATGATGAATATGAAAATGAAAATTCTAGTAAATGAGGAAGTCGAGAAGATGCTCAAGTCAGGAATCATTAGGGTGGCCAAGTATAACGAATGACTATCGAACGTCGCCCTGGTCAAGAAGAAAAACGGGAAGATGAAGGTCTACGTCGATTACAGAGACCTTAACAATGCAATGCAAAAATATGCATACCCACTGTCAGTGGTAGATTTTTTTCGTCTATTCAATGGCTCGCCATGAGATACTCTCCTTCATACTGCAGGTTATCACCAAATCCAGGTAGCCGAGGAAAATAGACATAAGACTTCTTTCTGGTGTCCAAGCTTCGTTAGAGTATTTGAGTATGTGGACATGCCCTTTGGTCTGAAGAATGTAGGGGCAACTTACTAGAGAGCCATGCATCTTATTTTCCATGACCTCCAAGGAAAAAGCATGGAGGTATATATCAACGATGTGGTGATTAAGTCTAGGCAGAGGCAGGATCACGTGGATGATCTAAGGCAAGTGTTCGAGCGGATGAGAAAACACCAGTTGAGAATGAATCATGCTAAGTGCATCTTTGGCGTCCAGGCAGAAGACTTCCTAGGTTTCTTGGTCTACTAGAGGTGCATAGAAGTGCCTAATGACAAGAAAGAAGTCGTTATCAATGCTAGTTCTCAAAAAATTAGGAAGGAGCTTCAGCGCTTGCTTGGAAAAATTAACTTCTTACGCCGGTTTATTGCTAACGTTGCCGGTAAGACTCAACCATTCTCGTCATTACTCAAGCTCCTCAAAATCATAAGAATTTTGTGTGGGAGCATGTACATCAAGAGGCCTTCAACACTATCAAGCAATACCTTTCTCACCCACTAGTACTGGTGCCTATGAGGCCTAATGACCTCTCAAGTTATACATCTTAACGGCGGAGGGGTCAATAGGTAGTCTGTTGGCACAAGACAATACTACTGGCACTGAGAGAGCCATATTTTACCTTAGCCGAACTCTAATGGATTGCGAAACCTCTCTAATGAAAAAACTATGCAACTACAAGAAAAACGCACTTAGACGACGGAAACGGAGCGTTTCCGTCGTCTAAGTGCGTTTTTTCCGTCGTCCAAGTACTTAGACGACGGAACCTCCGTCGTCCAAGGTCCGTGCTCCAAGTGCTGTCGTCCAAGCACTTAGACGACGGAGAATTTAATCTCCGTCGTCCAAGTTCACTTGGACCGCGGACAATCTCCGTGGCCCAGGTAAGCACCTGGACGACGGAGATTAAGTTCTCCGTCGTCCAAGTACTTACCTGGGCCACGGGGATTGTTAGCTTCTCCGTGGCCCAGGTAAGAACCTGGACGACGGAGAACTGAATCTCCGTCGTTCAGGTGCTTACCTGGGCCACGGGGATTGTTAGCTTCTCCGTGGCCCAGGTAAGAACCTGGACGACGGAGAACTTAATCTCCGTCGTCCAGGTGCTTACCTGGGCCACGGAGATTGTTAGCTTCTCCGTGGCCCAGGTAAGCACTTGGACGACGGAGAACTGAATCTTCATCGTCCAAGTGCCTATTTAATTTTTTTTTAAATTAAATTGTAATTAAATATTATTAATTTAATTTATTATTAATTGAATTTAAATAATGAAAAATGTTAAAATTAATTAAATAAACTAAAATTTTAATATTACTTAATTAAATAATTAAAATTAATTTGTACATACACATCCAAAAAATCCATAAAAATTAAAATATTGTTCGGAATGTGGAAAGAAACGAGATAATTAATAAACTACTAGATAATTAACACACTGGAGGAGCAGATGCGCCGCCGTGTCCCCCGCCTCCAGCCGGGTCGTCGTCGTCGCGGTATGGGTTCAGAGGAGGTTGACATTCTTCTCGAGATTGTTGCATGAGGGCGATGAGTTGGGCTATTTGTGCTTGTTGATCATCAAGTCTTTGACGCATGGATTGATTCTCCTCTCGTGCTAGTCGAGCCTCTTGAATGGCTGCTTCGACGGCCGCAGCCTGAGTCCTTTTCCGCCGCCCCGAACCTCCCGTAGATGATGAGTAGGAGGTCGTCAACAAATCTCGAACCACCTTAGGCCCGAAGTGCCTAACCTCCTTGGCAGCTCTACGACCGTAGACCTCATCCGCGATTGCAATTTGGCTCTCCATGGATAGAGGAGGCAGGTCTTCCGGCGGCACATCTGGGAACGCAAGCTGAGTGTTAGCCAATTCTTCATGCGCACGCTCTATCACCCTTGCCTACAAAAGAATAATTAATTTATTATAATGAAATAATATTTAAATAATAATTACTATAATTAAAAACACATATATATATATATCACTTACGCCGCATTGACTCGCTTCATTATCGAGCCCAGGCGTCACGTACGCGCTTATGCTTGCATCGAGATACGGGTGTTTGGAGCCCTTATCCTTGTGCTCCTTGGCTATTTGAATGAGTTGCTTGGCGCCGGAAGTATTGTGTTTGTCCTTCTTCCCCCGGTTGGCTTTGTTGACACCGGAGAATTTCTGTTAGACAACATAATTAAATCATTAAAAAATTAATAAGTAACTAAAATTTAAATAATTCAATTATCTTAATTGAAATAAAAAAAGTAAATTAACACCTTAAATTCTTCATCGGCAAAGTGGTTACACAACCACTGCCAGTCATCTTCTCTATCCCCACGTAGCTCTACGGGGGGAGGCGCGGGACCGATAGTTTCGAAGTACTGATGGAGCCTGTACTTCCAATCTTTGTAGATGGAGTTGGTGGTTTGGTTGATATGCCTAACATCGCTGGGCTCGGATCCACCGCAAATTGTTCCTATCAGAAATAAATAGAAAATTATAATCGTATATATTATGAAATTATAACTAATATTAACAATATTATATAATAACTAAAATTGGACGTATTACGTACCAAAAGTTTTTTAAAGACTTTCGCCTTCTCATCATCCGGCACCTCCTTCCAAGTAGGGGAATTAATTCGAACCCGACTACGAACGATTGAACCTATGCTATGCGCCGAGAGACTTGCTAGCTGAGCTGTGGGAGGGCCACCGGTGAATTTGTCGTAGGGCAAGTCGATCTTTTTCCCAGTTGCCTTGCAAATTTTCTCCGCTTTGCCCCCTTTAACGAGACCCCGAGTCCTTTTCGGTTTCGGGTCAGTGGGGGCCCTCCTTTTCTTACGGCGGGCGCTGCACATGATAGATTCAGCGATCGAGGACGCCTGAGTACTTGCCGTTGAACCGGTACTGGGCGTCGGAGTTGAAAAGGGGTCGACGTCATCACCGCTGGAGATAAATGGGGCAGAGGGAATTTCCCCAGAAGGCGCCACCTCCGAACCAGATGAAGGGTCCGGATTGAGGGCGTCGTTGCCCTCCTGTTGAACCCAACCGACTTGGTCCGCCAAGCGGCGGAGCATGGCATCTTCTGCCTCCTATTGGGCTTTCTTCTTGCCGGATGGAGCCATTTAAACCTAGGAGTACGTTGTTAAAATACCTACTTACCATAATAATTACAACTAAAAAATTTACGCTAATTAAGTACGGTTAAGATTTAAATAGAGTACATTAGCTTGGCTTTTTCGGTCGTTCAATGGACGTGCGACCCGCCCGATAAAGTGTAAATTTTCAATTAATCAGCCTTGGTTAAATCAAAAAACATGGCCAGATAGGGATAGAGATAACACGAGAGGCATGACTAATTTCGACAAAACACCCCGAGGCTAACCAAATGAATGGTATATACTTTATTGGTGTCGTCTTTCTTAGATCCAAAACCTGTCACCAGTCATAACCCGTTTCTAGACACCATGTCCGACATTCGGCCAATTTTTTGAAAATTTACACTCCCTCAAGTCCTTTGCAAACTCCGCCCTCAACCTCGTGTCCATAACTTCACTTAGGTTATGGTGTGCGGTGATGAAATCCATACATCACGAGGGGTTAAGGAGATAAGCTAGGAAAAGATGCGTTATCTATTCCAAAGAGTGCGACTTAATAAACCAAGCCTATGTACTAAATTTAAATCGAAGACGTACTACCATGCAATTTACTAGAAAATACACGTAATTATCAATTAATTAAAACAATAAATAATGACAATAATGAATTATTATTTATCATGCATTTAATAATAATTATTCATTTACCAATATAATTAATTATTATTAACAATAATTATTATTACAATTATTTAATTTTAACTAATAATTATTCATTACCAAATAATTAACAACTAATAATGATTACTAAATATTAATAATAACAACTAAATAATTATTATAATTACAACTATTAATTATTTAAAACTAATAAATTAAAACTATTTAGAAATTAAATAATTAATTAAATAAAAAAAATGTTAAAGAGGTAAAAAATAGAATTATTACCTCGTCGGAATGTCGCCGGAATATCGGAAGAGTAGAGTCGTCGGAGAGGGGGAACCACGCCGGAAATTTAGTCGTCGGAGCGTCGCCGGAGGAGGATCGCCAGAGGAGAGGAGAGGAGAGGAGAGGAGAGGAGGAGATGAGCTAGAGGAGATGGAATGAGAGAAGAGGGGGGTGCTGTTCTATATATAGGCGTTCACTTAGACGACGGAGACCTATTTTCCGTCGTCTAAGTGCACTTAGACGACGGAAACAGTGTTTTCCGTCGTCTAAGTGAAGCGTTAAATTTTTTCGAAGCAGCGCGTAATTAATGGGCGGGACGTTTCACCCGCCATAAATTTGGACTTAGACGACGGAGAATTGATTCTCCGTCGTCTAAGTGAAATTTCAAGCGGTGCCGAAAATTGAGGCGGCACAATGAACTGCCATAATTTTCGACTTGGACGACGGATATGGTCATTCTCCGTCGTCCAGATGAACACCTGGACGACGAAGAATGATATCTCCGTCGTCCAAGTGCAATTTACATTGAAAAAAAAAATTAAAAAAAAAATTGAACCGCCATGGTCATTTGAACCTGGACGACGGAGATGGTCATTCTCCGTTGTCCAGGTGAACACTTGGACGACGGAGAATGACCATCTCCGTCGTCCAGGTTCAAATTACGTAAAAAAAAATTAAAAATTAATTCTCTAGGAATTTAGCGATATGTCATTCGAGTGAAATAGTCGTACAATATCGATGAACGCATCGTATATATGAACAGTTAAATTTGAACCGACGAATAATTTTACGTCTTGAAAGTTGTTAAGTATCGACTAATCTTTACGACTTAAGTGTTCATGAGTAGAGCCTCATTTGCAGCAGAGTATTAAAGAAATTGAATTTGGACAAAACAACCGTTGGATATGTTCGTCGTAACATAATATATAATTACAATAAAGGACAAGAAAATAATAAGTTCGGGAAGTGTTTCATCGGCACAGTCAACCAGAAAACCGAGAATTTCACAAACCGGAAAAGTGGATACAAGACATTTCGCAACTCCGATTTTCGAACCGTCGAAGCTCACACACTAAGAATTGTTTACTCTAAAGTCTTGATGAAAGGAATATGCATTGGAAGAAGGTCTAGATGGTCGTTGTCTAGAAGCTCATCTCCGTCGTCCAGGTACAGAGACCCTGAATTCAGGGGTTAGGGGGCCTTAGGGTTTAGGGTATAGGGTTTGTGAACTTGGACGACGGATATGATGGTCTCCGTCGTCGTAGTGAGTACCTGGACGACGGAGAATGACCATCTCCGTCGTCCAAGTGTACAAACCCTGAATTCAGGGGTTAGGGCCTTAGGGTTTAGGGTTTAGGTCTTCCCCGGTCATTTGTGTGTCCGTTCAATTATTCTGATTCAAGAATATAATTAAAAAAATGATCGATCGATCCGATTTGCTAGATTTAGGGTCAAGGATTTAGGGAGATAGCCAAAATACCCAAAAGGCAACAGTCTGCAATTAATTTCTCCGTTGTCCAGGATATATAATTCGGATTAATTAATTAATTTAATTTAGTTTACGTACGTCGGTCGATCCGATCTGATCGAGCATGGACGCGTGTAATTAATTAATTAATTACAATTCAAGTCGAAGATATACGTACTTATATATATACATTCTCCTTCTTATAATATTTATATTAATTATTGATCGATGATGCATCGATTATATATTACAATAATTACATAAATTAATTACCAATTAATTTTTCTCGTCTTAGTTAAGTAGTCATCATCATAATCGTCACCATCCTCGTCCCCGGTATCCGATTGCTCATCCTCCTCATCGTACTCAACATCGTCCGACGAATAACCTGAGTCCTCGTCCGCATCCTCATCCTCATCCTGCTCGTCTTCTTCATCTTCATTAATGGCATCGATAATCTCATCTTCAGTTAGATCTGTACAACCATCAGGCATGGGTAACCGTTCACCATCTTGAACTAGGTCCATTATATCGGAGCGGATGACAGAAATATTAGGCTCTTGATAGGCAGGAATTTCTCTTTTTGGTTCAGCAGCATCTTCAGTCGTCGCCGGTGACCCTTCAATTGTCTCTGTATTCTATATTCCTCGGTGAGAGATATGGTTCACTATTTTCCACCATTCACCGGCTTTCGGATCGTCGAGATAGAACACCTGCCGAACTAAGGTGGCGAGAGCGAAAGGCTCATCCTCATACCAGCTAAAGTTTGTATCGATTGATAATAGTCCCAGGTCTTCCTTTGTACGCTTGAACCATCTGCACTTGAATAGGAAAACGTTGACATCATTCCCGTAACATAGCTGAACCACATATACAATAGCCCCGTAATATAGATCATTGTCTTTCCCAACCGCTACCCCACTGTTTTGTGTTCTTCTTCCTTCGTCTCGGGCCAATGAATGGAACTTTACACCGTTCACAAAACATCCGAGATAAATATAGTGTTTAATCGGCTTCCCTGCTAGATGACCACCACCCCCCCCCCCCCCCCCCCCGTGGTTTTCAGATTTTTGCAGATCAATCATCTGCGAAATTGGGCAAATTAATATAAGGGTTTACTTTCTACAAACATGATCGATATGTATATAAATTACTAATTAAATACCAAGACGTACGTACGTACCCTTTGGAAGAAATAATCGGGAAACTTCTTCTTAACCATTTTCTCAATCCACGCCGAACTCTTCTTTTTATTTAACGCCTGAAGCCTCTCTCGGTATGACATCATATACGGCTCAACTTCGTCACAGTCTCGCAACACTACCCAATGTGCCTCAATAAGTTCTTCCCGTGTTAACGATTCATTTAATACTCCTCTAAACGGTCGGACGACATTGGTGACGACAGAAAGATTGATGCGGGCACTGGGATCAGAGGCAGTGGGAGGTGGTGGATCTTTGAGGTACCTGTTGCAGTAAGTAACACACTCATGCATTAGGTTTGTCTCTGCTATGGAGCCATCCGGGGCCGACCTGTTTTTGACGAATGACTTATACTATCCAAGCTGTCTACAAAATCAAACGTACAATAAGAATCAGTACATATAGCTAGCTAGTAATCTCCAGTGGAACAAATTATGAATCGAAAAACCTGTATAATTAATTAGTTGTACGTAACTTTCTTGAGGATACATCCAAGTGTACTGGACCGGACCAGAAATGAGCACCTACTCGGGCAGGTGGATCATTAGGTGAATCATGATGTCAAAGAAAGCAGGGGGAAAAATCCTCTCTAGTTTGCAAATGATGTGCACAATTTGTTGTTGCAATTCCACCACATCTGACTTCTTTAATTCTCTGGATCATAACCTCTGCCACCACCTGCACAATGCCACTATTGGTTCTACGACGTCACGAGGCAAGTATGGTCGAATTACCACTGGAATCAGACGTTGCAGCATAACGTGATAGTCATGTGTCTTTAGACCAACAAACTTGTGTTGCACCTCGTCCACTGCTGCAGATATAGTAGCTGCATACGTAGCCGGATAACGAACACCCTTAAACCAGTGAAATACAGAACGTCTAAGTGTCGGCTTCACTGTGTAAGGTGCAGCTGGCATCTTGTTGTACACTCATTTCCTATCCCTCCTCAACCACAAGGGACGACGTAGATTCATTGATTCCAAATCTTGGCGCGCTTTGGGAGTATCTTTAGTCTTGAACTTAATACCGAGAATTGTTCCCACCACGCTGTCGCACACATTCTTTTCTATGTGCATCGCGTCCAAGTTGTTCCTCAGCTTCAACTTCGACCAGTAAGGGAGTTCAAAGAATATACTATTGTGATCCCAATAGCTCAGATCATGTGGAGGAATTGGATTGCATTTTTTTACATCCGCGTCATTGGTCAACACACCAAAGTCGAAATAGCTCAACCTCTCTAAAATCTCTTCGCCCGACCAACTATGGGGTTTAGGATTGTTCTCTACCGTCCCATCGAAATGAGCTTCATCCTGTCGCCACGGGTGGTCGTGAGGAAGCCATCTACGGTTACCCAAGTAACACACCTTCCCCGCGTGCCAACTAGAGTTCACGTCGTCCAAACATATAGGACATCCATTATATCCTTTTGTCCTGCAGGCTGCCAACATCCCATACGCTGGAAAATCGCTGATCGTCCACATTACGGCATCCCTCATCATGAACATCGTGTCAGTGAATTTGTCATATGTTGGGACTCCATTTTCCCACAACAGTTTCAGCTCGTCGATCAAAGGTCTGAGGTAGACATCTAAGCACTTCCCTGGAGATTTAGGACTTGGAATTAGTACAGTAAGGAAATTAAATTCCTTGTTCATGCACATCCACGGAGGCAAGTTGTACGGCATCAGAATAACTGGCCAAGTGCTGACGGCGGAGCTATTACTTCCCTAAGGATTGAATCCGTCTGTAGATAGGCCGAGTCTAACATTTCTAACCTCTGCAGCAAAGTCTCCAAATTCTCTGTCGAAATGTTTGAAACCTTCCCCCCATCCGCGGCGTGTCGCAGGACATCGTCATCTATTCGCTTTTCTGCGTACCATCGCATCGCCTCTGCTGTGTGTAGAGACATGTACAGGCGCTGCAATCTAGGAATCAAGGGAAAATATCGAACAACTTTCACAGGAATTCTCTTTTTCGAACTCTTCCTATTCACCTGGAATCTGCACTGGCCACATACGGGACAATAGTCCAAATCTTTATAGTCTTTGTAAAATAGCACACAATCATTCGGACATGCGTCAATTATCCTGTACTTTAGGCCGAGGCTGCTCAAGATATTTCTAACCTTATAATGAGATTTAGGAAGATTGTGATCATCAGGAAGCAACTTACATATTTGCTCCTGAATTTCGTCAAAAGCACTCACTGACATTTTGTGCTTCACTTTTATCTTCATTTGCTCCATCACATATTGCAACACATTCTCTCGACATCCAGGGAACACCGGGGTCTGCGCTTCAAGTAGCATTCGGTTGTACTTATCCATCTCACTGGTATCAGTGGCCAAGATAGCAGTGGGGAATGTGTCATCATACTCATTAGTGTTACTGTAACCTCCGTCTTGATGTTGGTGTCCACCATGACTACATCCCGGAAACGCATCATGGACCAAATCTGCAGTTGGGTTGCAAGCTGGGGGTTCGGCACCACTGCCGCTGGATGAGGCACCATGGTAACTGTACCCTGAGCTGAAGTCTGCTGTGTTGAACTCTACTGCTTCACCATGCTCGCTCCATGTAGTGTAACTCCACATCATACCATTTTCGTACAGGTGTTGCACCATAACATTAACCTCCACATACTGACAATTGAGACATTTCTGGCACGGACACCTGAAACGCTTCTTTCCCTGACCATGTTCTATCGCAAAATTCACAAATTCGCTAATTCCATCCATATACCGGACATCACATCTATTCTTCAACTTCATCCAACTCTTGTCCATACTGCGACAAAAAAAATTATAATTAATTAATTATTACATATATATATATATTAGTCCATTAATTTACGCTTAATTATACGTAGTCGATCTACATCGATCCATCAATTACGTACGTAATTTAATCTGTATATATAGCTAACATCCATGCATGTATGTACGTTTTCACTAAATATATATTAAGAAAATTTTAACTGCGTACGTACCTGCTGGCCTTCTCGATATCAGTTAATTAAGCTAGCTAGCTAGTCAGCGGAGATCCCTGATCCGGATCCTGATCCTTCTCCTTCTCCTTCTCCCTTCTCCTTCTTCTTCGATCTTTAAAATTTCCCGCGGGACAGAGGATCGGATGGAATGAAGAGAGTTTGGCATCAGGCTTATATAATACTTCACTTAGACGACGGAGGTGTCGGTACGTCGTCTAAGTGGAAGTTACTCGGACCACGGCGTGTCGGTCCGTTGTCCAGGTGATCACCTGGACCTCGGAGACTTCTCCGTCCTCTAGGTGGTCACCTGGATGACGGAGATAGTATTCTCCGTCGTCCAGGTTACCACCTGGAGGACGGAGAATACTATCTCCATCGTCCAGGTGGTACTTGGACGACGGAGAAGTCTCCGTAGTTTAGGTGTTACTTGGACCACGGAACAATTACGTTTCCGTGGTCAAAGTACTGTTTTCTTGTAGTGTGCCTTGCTCTTTACTTCTTGGGGTGTAAGATGACACACTACATGTTGTCCTTCATCACTTGTGTCATCGCCCAGACGGATCTTGTGAAGTACATGTTATCGAGGCCTATTCTCAATGGCTGGATTGGAAAATGGATTTTGATGCTATAAGAGTTCTCACTGCAGTATGTCCCGCCAAAAGCAGTGAAAGGCCAGGCGGTGGTCGATTTCCTAGCTCATTAACATATGTTGGAGGCTCAAGAAGTTAAGGAATTAGAGTTGGCTAGCATAGCGCTCCCACCATGGCTGTTATATTTTGACAGATCGAGCACTAGCACTCTCGGTGGGGCAGGCATAGCGCTAATCAATCTGGAGGGGGTCACCTTTGCTTATTCTTTCTGTTTAGACTTCCAATGTACTAATAACCAGGCCGAGTACGAAGTATTTATCATAGGCCTGGAAATACTAGTTGATTTAAAGGTCGCCAATGTACACATCCTGGGGGTTTCGATGCTTATTATTCGTCATCTCAAGACTAAGTATAGAGCTGGTGTTATCCTCGAGCCATATACTAAGCGAGCGGGTGAGTTGTTAGACCTATTCACTGAGGTTATGTTGGAGAAAATCCATCACGATAAAAATCAAGCTGCCAATGAGTTGGCTCAACTTGGTACTCGTATTAGTCTCCGAGACAGTGTCTACGAACGTATCCTGAAGGTCGAGCAACATAATCTACCTTCATTCATAGTAAGTAAAGAGGAGAATGATGATTGGTATATGGCAACGCTAGACCATATTAATGTGGATTGGAGACAACTTCTCATATCTTACTTGCAAGATCCCAACACAGTATCAGACAAGTGGATACGTTTCCTTGTCGTCAACTACGTACTAAGGAGTGGCGAACTGCTTTGGAAAAGCGAGGAAGGCATATAACTCTATTGTATTTATGGAAGAGAGGCTAAGCGGTTAATACGGGAGATACACTTAGGGGCTTCCGGGGCACATCAGGCACATCCCAAAATGAGGTGGTTGCTATCTCGACATGGTTACTATTGGTTGACCATCTTGAAGGATAGTATTGGTTTTGCCAAAGTATGTGAAGACTACCAAGCTCACGGTTCTGTCAACCATCTTTCTAACATCCCCATACAGCCTATTATCAAGCCCCGGCCTTCCCGTGGTTGGGCATTAGACTTGATCATAATGATCCATCCCCATTCCTCAGAAGGCCATAAGTTCATCTTGGTGGCCACAGATTTTTTTACTAAATGGGTGGAACCTAAGTCATTGAAAGTGGCTTCAGCAAGAGCAATTTGACAGTTCCTATTTGAGGATATTATTTGTAGGTTTGGCATTCCAGAGTATTTTGTTTCAGACAGGAGAGCAGCGTTTATGTTAGGGGAAGTTAAACAGTTAATGACTGATCTCAATATCCAAATCCTTCACTCATCTTCCTACTATGCTCAGTCTAACAATTAGGTGGAGACTAGTAACAAGCTCATCTTACATATTCTTAGGCGGATGCTCGCTGAAAATACTATATTATGGCTTGAAGCCTGTTCAACACGCTTTGGGCATATTCGGACAACCAAGTGTAATCTTACAACTACCACACCATATGCTCTCATGTTTGGTCACGACGTTGTTCTGCGTATGGAAATTAACGTCTAGTCTTTGCGCGTGATGGATCAAAACAACCTAATATGTAAGGATTGCATTCAGGCTATGTAGCAAGAGCACAAGGGCTTAGATGAACAACGGATCACAGCAATTTGCACACTAAAAAAGAAACTAGTAGCTCGCGAATACGACAAATGTACAAGGGGAAAAATTTATGTGGAAAGCGAGTTAGTGGGGAAAGCAGTCTTGCCCATTGGTGAGAAAACAGAGGGTCATGGCAAGTGGTTCGCCAAATGGGAAGGCATATACATTATCGATAGAATCCTTGGGAAATGGGCAGTCCGACTTCGAGACAAGGATCGATGACACAATTCACAGGAAACCCATTAATGACCATTTTCTTAAGAAGTACATCACATTGGTGTGGAAATTTGAAGACCCGCCAAGTACAGCGTAATTGAGTCTGACCATGCTCGCTCGCTAGCCTTCTAGAGGCTTGGTTCTCGCTCGTTTGTTCAAACTCAAAGGGAAATCCATATACCCTACTTATCTTGAAGCCAATTCCTGTGGCCAAAATTTTTGCACATTTTTGTCATACTTTTGCTTAGGCCAATTCCGATGGAAAAAAAATTGTATACCAAATCTTTTCCTTAATATGAAAATTTACATTTGGTCTTGCCAAACAGTTAGGGTTTACCATCTTACGTCTTACATCATGCTATTAGTTTTGTTCTCACTGGAAATAAACAAGGCATATATGAAAATAGAATGGGGTTGAGTTTTATTCAAAGGGGCTTTACGGCTTTAAACTCTGATACCATCCATAAAATACATACTATAATATGGCCAATTAAAGTGGCCTCAAACGAAGAGAACAAACAAGAAATAGTCTATCGGCGGGCCATCAGTGTCCTCAGGTATATCATTGGCGTTGATGGTGCTAGATCAGTCTTTGATGGTGTTGGTTCGCGATCGTTGGGTGACTCCATCCTCAAACCATCTTCCAAGTTCATATCTCTCCCTAGAGCTCCATAGCCTTACCGCAGGGAAAGATTTGTGGAACGGATTGCTCTGAGGGGTCACTGGATACATCTCTTCTCAAATTAGAGAGATTCAGAAAAGCCACCGCTGAAGATAGAGTTGGGACCGACTCCCCAACGTCTAAACCTGGTTGTCCCCAAGTTTCAAGGGGAAACCGCACCATCGATAAACTTGGGCATACATATTGTCACTTAGCCCAGGTCTGGGCCTAGGTATTATCACTTAAGCAGGGGCTAACAATAGAGAAAGAGATCAGGAGGGAAGGTTATTAAGCAGAGCCAAAAGAAGAGAGCGAAGGACGACATTTTCTTTGTTCTGAGGCTTCAGAGTTTTCCTTGACGGTCTTTGCTTAGTGATGATGGAATTTATAGCGGCTTCATTAAAATGGGGCATTGTTTCATTCATTCAATGCACCTATTTAATTGGTGCAGGCGTGAATGCACCTGTACATGATATTCATTTGAACCAAATTTCTTCCTTCCCAAGGAAGGCAATTGAGTGTTATTTATTATCGGATCGGTGAGAATACAAGGGATAGTTGGAATCAGGGTGAGTGTAATTGTTGCGACGATGTGCATACAGAATCCAAAACCTAAAACAAACCATTAGTGGGTTGGACCTGATTAAGTTTGAAGGAAGTTTTGTTACACAAGTTGGATTAGGCCGGTGAGAATACGTTGTGAGTGTGATTGTGGTGACGACGTGCATACAGAATCAAAAACCTAACACAAACCATTAGTAGGTTGGACCTGATTAAGTTTGAAGGAAGTTTTGTTACAAAAGTTGGCCCAATCTTAAAGTTTGATTACAAACTATAGAAGATAAGCTAAGTCTAGATAAGCTAGGCTGCGCGTTTGATCTTAACCTTGGCATGTTCATAATCTGCCCAAGCTTCGACGAGCGCCATCTTGAACTCCTTAGTGTCCTTCTCGACATTTTTTAGGTCGTCAACGAAAAAGGCGGTGTGCTCCAGCAAAGTTGCTACCTTAACCTGGACTGGCTTAAAGTCTTTCCGCATCTTGGCTACCTCCGCTTGCAGTTTGGCGACCTCGACCTCTTTTTGGCCAAGAGCATTATTTTAAGCTGATACCTTCTCGAAGTAGGTCATGAGCTGGTCACGATTGTCATGTATGGCTTGTGCTCGAGTTAGTTGTCTACTCTTGTGAAAGCAAGTCTTTTTGTCTAGCCAATCTTCCCGTTGCTTGAGGTTTTTTAACTCATTGATTTTTTCTTTAAATGAGCTCAGGGTGGAAGCGAGAGCATTGGGTGCGTTCTACTGTGAGAGCACAACCTCTATCAAGGCTTTCTTAAGGATGTTTGGTGAGTCGAGGTTTGTGTTTTGAAAGTCTCGGGGAACGACTTTGGCAAGAGAAACTTCACGTGACTTAGGCTTGGCGGAGGCAACTTTCTTGTAATAACCCAGCAACTTCTTAATTCTGGGAGAGGCTGTTGCAGCAGAAGGAGCAGAGTCAGCTAAAGAGGAGGCTGAAAAGCTGGGGAAATCCAGCGAGAGGTTCTACGAAGAACCCTAGTCGAGGGTGTTGATCGCAGCCTATAGAGAAGCCATGGCAACAACGAAGGTTTTGTCCTGTAGGAGACTGGCATCCTACGATGGTCGTTCAACCCGTTAGGAGGTTGTGAGTCAAAATGTATGTTGAGAACAAAATGTCGAAAGGAAACTTACCGGAGTTAGGCCAGGCAGCAGAGTTGCAGGCTTTGTGGTAACTTTTACAGCAGGAGTCTCCTCAGAAGTTTGCCCGAAAACAGGTTCCATCAGGGTGGGAGAGGAGCTTCCTCGTCATGAGAGTCTGGAACGTGTAGCAAATCCTTCAGGAATACCCACCTTAGGACCTGGGGGAATGTCTTCTCTTGCTTGAGTATCTTCTGCTTGATTTCTCCTTGCTGATTGTTCATTCGTTGGCTTTCCACTAGCCTGTTGTGGACCCGCTTGGGTTGTTTCCAGTTGTCTTGGTTCCACTGGAACTCTGCTCGCTAGGTGAGGAATTTCTGAATTCACGGCCACCTTGCTAGTATTAACTTTCCTCTTAGTGGGAAACATGACCGAAGAGTTCACCTAAGGATAAGGCTCCTTAGGAGTTACATCTTGCATCAATTTAGGTTTAGCCAAAAGATGCAGCAAAACATCACATAGTTCTCATAACGTTAAATACCTTAGTGGTTTCCATCACGTGGATGTCCTGGGGATTTTCCTTGAGAGATAGTGGAGCCAGCTCAGTAGGGGCAGTCTCAGGTAACTCGGCTCCAACATTAGCACTTCGTTGCTTACTCATAGGAGAAGACTGTGGGATAATAAAGTTGGTTGCCCCGAAGAAAGTGGGTTTCCAATACTGGTCAGCCCAGTGAGTTTCCGTTGCTCTATCTTCTTTTCCAATCCCCTCGTCCCCTCTTGTTCCAGCATCAGATAAGGGAGTGGAGGAAGAACCAACAACTAGGCGATGGAGCCAGTAGACTAGAGGTGTCTCATCATCCTCTTTCTCTTCAGATCATCAAAAACAACAGTTTGTCGCCGTTTATGGCATCGCTGGAAGGAAACGGAAGTGGAAATTCTAAGTATCTAGCATCACGGCTTAGTCAACATGTAGATAGAAGGTGACTTACTCAGTGAGTTTCTTCTTCATCATCGTTTCCGCTCTCTCCTTCAGCACCAGAGCAAGTCAGTGCTTTTTACTTAGAGGGGAGAGAGTCTTGGCCTACCACCGAATGGGCCTACGTCGACATCCTTATTGGCATTGGGTTCTTAGTGATATGGTAGGAATGTAAACACCAATGGCAAATCAAAGAAAAATAATGTAGCACTTGTGTAGAGACATACCCGTGGCTAAATTGGAGTTGCAGGGGGTCTTCGCTACTGGAAGGGAGTGAGATCATTATGATCACTCTTAAGGACTTCTTTGTGAGCCGCAGAAGTGAAGAACATTGAGAAGCCCTTAAATATCCTTGTGAATACAACAGTGAAAGATGAATTGTTCATCACTTCCCGATAGTGGGATCGCCAGAGGTTGTAAGCCTTGGTCACTCCAAAGGAAGGCAACAATGTGCATCAAGAAAAACCTCTGTCGGGCATTACATGGTTGGGAATCCGAATTCCTCGTCCGCTGCGTCATTAGGGACGTAAAAGGCATTGGACCTTTAGGAGGTATACTGGTTAATTGAGCCAAAGAGGGGGAGTGGAGTATCTTAAGCTAAATTGAATTACCTAGAAAAATGGTTAGGCACATAGAGCTCATATCCTAGAATTGCGTCTGGAACCCGCAGATCCGTGCAAGTGATGCTTTGGATAAATAACATCCTAGCTGGCTCGGCTTGGTCTGGAGAAGAACAAAATTCACTGCTCAGTTCCTCTAGGTAGCATCAGCCTAGGATGAGGTTGACTGAATCCTCTAGATATTCGTTCAGTATGTAGAAGATCTTAAAGCTGGAGAATTGGGTAAGGGGGCCTGGTTAGAGTTTTCTTCTTAAGCAAATCTTCCTTGAATGGTCTCGTCTTAGGATATCGAAAGATTGGGAAGTAGACATGTATCCATAGGTCCAACATCCATAAAGGTCGAGTGACCGTGTACTTTAGTGGCTCTAGCGAAATCCACCTCAGGCTTCAGTAGAAGTAGGCTAGAACTGATTGGGTAAGCCCAATTTTTTGACGCTGTCAAACATTGCCTTAGCGATCTGAGTCCAGCTCGAGATGATTTTCTCTGAAGAGGTACAAAAAATGAACATGCAGAGCCAATATTCTAAGAATGCGACACCTTATTAGTCGCCATCGACTTCTTGGTAGCACTTCCGCCAGGCGGTGTAAGAATGAGCAAAAACTTTGTGGGTTGTACACGCTTTTGTGTGGGGGAAGTAGTGGCTCAGATCGCCCTGTTTGTATGGCACAGCGGTGGTGGGTAGCCTGAAGATTATGACCATATCGAGCAGGGTAATGTTCATATCCCCGCACAGAAACTTGAAGGTGTTACTGCTTGGATCCCGAAAATAAACAACAACAACGTGAGGCACTCGGTTGCCTCCTGGGGAAGAGAAAAACATAGTTTCAGGAGAGGCATGATTTCAGCAGCTTCCCATTTCCCGGAATCAATTTAGTTGTGGCCTTTGTACCACGCGATTTTCTCTTGGAGAATAGTGGGCCATTTTCCAAGTATGCACTCAACGCCTTTAGCTCCCATTGAAGCGGCGAAAAGCTTTCATGGAGAAACACGAGTTCTTGTCGACAAGACGAGGGCTCAAAGAGTTTTGATTAGAGCCAGGTGGAGTGGCGATTTGATGGAAGGGCCAAGGCGAGCCATGTCATTATCTGCCAAGCAGAGGGAGATGGTGCTGCTGCTGGGTTTCTTTCGGGTGACTATTGTTGGTGAAGGCCTGAGCTTATGGGATCATATTTGGTCTTGTGCGGAGGCATCTTTCTGGGTATAGAACGTCGAATTTTGATCAAAAAAGTATGAAGCTTTGCAAGGAAGTTTTTAGTGATCTGAAGATCAAGAAAAAAAGGCAGAAGTGGTGTTTTGGTTTTTTTTCACTATTGACAATCGTGCGGCTTCAAGTAGGTATGATGTCATAGAGGCACGACTTTTTAAGGGTGATGAAGTGAAAGGGCGAAGCAAGTCAAAAGTTTTTCTTTGATCCTAGATAACGTATTGCAATTTCAAACATCTTTGATTGCATTTGGACCTTATATCAAGGTTTAATGGGCAATGTTTGAGCCCAAAATAAACATTTTCTATTTTGTGGATTAGTTACAACCTTTGGGCCGACGTCTGCGGCTCGCACGAATAAAGCTTTCCTCTTGGCAGAAAGAATCCCGAATGATCTTGATAATCTTAGATTAATTAGAAGAATGAAGGATATCTAGCTGATTCTTGGAAATTATAATCGTTTATTGATATTTATTGCTAGAATCTTATGATGAGTACGACATGTAATTGCACGATGCCTATAAATAGAGGAAATCTGTATGCAACCGGGACCTCTCTTAACACATATACATTATTTCTCTCGGCAAAACGTAACCTTCTCTTCTTGAGAAACTCTATTTTTGGAAATCCAAGGATTCTCACCAGATAGGACGTGATGCATCCGGCAATTCAAGGACGTGACAACCTGTCTTTTCAACACTCCCCAAGGAAATTGCTTTGCTTTGCACCGGATAGTGTGTGTCAACTATTGATTCTTGTGGTTCAGCAGAGAGACACGAAACTCAAGTCCTACGTCACCCAGGCGAAAAAGATTCATCGAGCGGGGTTGGTACATACTCTCCCCGTTCCAGTCGCTTCTTAAAAGATTAGCAACAGTAGTGCGACCGACGTTCAACATTTTGCCCCACAACAATGGCACGCCTCACATACACATACATACGTTAAAAAAGACAATTTGAAACCTCTCATGAGAATTTTTCCGTCATACACATTTAGATATTCATAAATTCATACTATGCATGAGGCCACACCACTAGTTTGGGTTATTATCCAATTGCGCGCAGCACATTATAACATGGTCGATGAATATGGATTTGAAATAATAAAGGGAGTAGGTCAGGAAAATATGTGCTTATAATTATTGGGTATATGTAAATGTATATAATTAAGTGTGTAGATCGATATGTATATTTTGAGAGCTCGTGACACACGAGAAGTGGAATAAAATTATTTGGCTAATTAAGGTAGCTTGTTAATTAATCAATGCATGCGGCTACATAACATGGAGTGAATCATGCATGCATGATTAAGCTTAAATATTTCCTAATGTGCTCCATCGATCGATCAATTATCATTTCCCAGCAGTAATAGGCACATGACATCATGCATATCAATTGCAAATTTAGTAAATAAATGCAACTGAAAGTTCATAAAATGTTATATGAAACATAATTAAACTATCATCGATCGTCATCATCTCATGATTAAGTTATGATTCTCTGAGCAACTTCAATCATGCATATCGAAGACCATGGTTGATCATCTTCCCCGTGTGCACGAATCACTTTGATTATTTTTATTGTCTCGATCAAGTTGAATTTTTGTTAATAAAGATTTGTCTTATGGTGACGGTGGTTTTCGAAAGTTAAAATTTTCTCTCCATTTTTATCCTAACCTAAACCCTAGCCACGCCGACCACCTCTTCTCATATCCCCCTCATTGCCTTTCCCGACACAGACTTCGAGATCGCTTCTGACACCGGTTAATTTGGCTTCTCCTTCCTTCCTTCCTTCCTTACTTCTTTGCCTCATTTCGTTACCCTTTCGCACGTAGTGGAGCAACACTACAACGATTTCCAAACCTTAAATGATTATCAATATTGAGAACGACATGACAGATAAAGATGACTTTGGCTTTGTCGTGATTTGGGTTTTCTTTCCCCGATTTCTTTCGGATGATCGAGCGAACTCCCTTAAACATTGGATGATCCATCTTTGGCATGGTGAGGCAGGCTTGAGCGCCATCAACATGTGGAGGTGAACTCGGAGTCGTTTTATTGGATGATTTCGGAGCCCAACGGATATGCGTAGGGCTATCAACCAATGATCTTAGTTCTTTGAGGATGTGATAGTCCTAGTTAAACAGTTTGATGGACTTATCCTGGTGCAATCCATTCCAGTTTCCTTGGAAAAGGTCTGGATTAGGGTTCACATTGTGGGGGGTGATCTTAATGACGAGCTATCGGTACGTGATTGCTGGCACAAGATTGGGAACAATAAGGGTCGATGCATTAACCTAAACTGTGAGAGAATGCAAAGAATTGAGGATATTCGTATCCTGATTGAACTGGACCTAGAGAAGAGGCTCACAACTAAGCACTACAAGAAAACTGCACTTAGACCACGGACCATTTCCATCGTCTAAGTGCAGTTTTCCGTCGTCTAAGTACTTGGACGACGGAAACTCCGTCGTCCAAGGTCCGTGCTCCAAGTGCTGTCGTCCAAGCACCTGGACGACGGAGACTTAGTGTTTCCGTCGTCCAAGTGAACTTGGACCTCGGACATTATCCGTGGCCCAGGTGTTCACCTGGACGACGGAAACACTAAGTCTCCGTCGTCCAGGTGAACACCTGGGCCACGGATAATGGTAGCAATGTCCGTGGCCCAGGTGTTCACCTGGACGACAGAAACACTAAGTCTCCGTCGTCCAGGTGAACACCTGGGCCACGGACATTGCTACCATTATCCGTGGCCCAGGTGTTCACCTGGACGACGGAAACACTAAGTTTCCGTCGTCCAGGTGAGCACCTGGGCCACGGAGAACAACAGGGTTTAGGGGTTAGGGGTTAGGGGTTAGGTTTAGGGTTTGTGCACCTGGACGACGGAGAACATAATCTCCGTCGTCCAAGTGAGTATTTAATTTTTTTTTAAAAATAAATTGAAATTAAATATTATTAATTTAATTTATTATTATTTTAATTTAAATAATGAAAAATGCTAATATTAAATAAATAAACTAAATTTTGAATATTAAAATTAATAACTTATATATATAATTATTAAATAATCAAAGTAAATTAATTTGTACATACGAAAAAACCCATAAATTAAAAATTAAAATATTGTTCAGAATGCGGAAAGAAACGAGATAATATACTACGTGCTAGCTAATACACTGGAGGAGCAGATGCGGGGCCGAGTCCTCCGCCTCCAGCCGGGTCGTTGTCGTCGGGGTGTGGGTTCGGAGGAGGTTGACATACTTCTCGATTTTGGTTCATGAGCGCGATGAGTTGGGCTATTTGTGTTTGTTGTTCGTCAAGTCTTTGCCGCATTGACTCATTCTGCTCTTGTGTCCGTCGATTCTCCTCTCGTGCCAGTCGAGCCTCTTGAATGGCTGCTTCGACGGCTGCAGCTTGACTCATTCTCCGCTGCCTCGAACCTCCCTTAGATGATGAGCCGGAGGTCGTCGACAAATCTCGTACCACCCTAGGCCCAAAGTGCCTAACCTCCTTGCCAGCTCTACGACCGTAGACCTCATCCGCGATTGCAATTTGGCTCTCTAAGGATAGAGGAGGCAGGTCTTCCGGCGGCACATCTGGGAACGCAAGCTGAGTGTTGGCCAACTCTTCATGTGCACGCTCTATCGCCCTTGCCTACAAAATTATAATTAATTTATTATAATTTTGTAATCATATTTAAATAATAATTACTATAATTAAAAGCACATATATATATATACATATCACTTACCCCGCATTGACTCGCTTCATTATCGAGCCCTGGCGTCACGTACGCGCTTACGCTTGCATCAATAAAAGGGTGTTTGGAACCCTTATCCTTGTGCTCCTTGGCAATTTGAATGAACTGCTTGGCGCCGGTAGTATGGTGTTTCTCCTTCTTCCCCCGGTTGGCTTTGTTGACACCGGAGAATTTCTGTTACACAACATAATTAAATCATTAAAAAATGAATAACTACAATTTAAATAATTCAATTATTTTAATTGAAATAAAAAAATTAAATTAATACCTTAAATTGTTCATCGACAAAGTGGTTACACAACCACTCCCACTCATCTTCTCTCTCCCCTTGCAGCTCTACCGGGGGAGGCACGGGACCGACATCTTTGAAGTACTTATGGAGCCTGTACTTCCAATCTTTGTAGATGGAGTTGGCGGTTTGATTGATATGCCTCAACATAGCCGGTGTCGGATCCACGTCAAATTGTTCCTATGAAAAATAAATAGAAAATTATAATCGTATATATTATGAAATTTTAGGCCGAGATTAACAATATTATATAATAACTAAATTGAACGTATTACGTACCGAAAGATCTTTGAAGACTTTCGCCTTCTCATGATCCGGCGCCTCCTTCCAAGTAGGGGCAGTGATACGAACCCGGTTACGGATGATTGACCCTATCCCATGCGCCGAGAGACTTGCTAGTTGAGCTGTGGGAGGGCCACCGGTGAATTCGTCGTACGGCAAGTCGATCTTTTTACCGGTCGCCTTGCAAATACGCTCCGCTTTCCCCCCTTTAACGAGACCCCGAGTCCTTTTTGGTTCCGGGTCAGTGGGGGCCCTCCTTTGCCTACGGCGGGCGCTGTACATGATTGATTCGGCGGTGGAGGACGCCTGAGTACTTCCCGTTGAATGGGTACCGGGCGTCGGAGATTGGAAGGGGTCGACGTCATCACCGCTCGAGATGAATGGGGGAGCGGGAATTTCCCCAGAGGGCGCTACGGACGGACCAGATGATCCGTCCGGATTGAGAGCGTCGTTGCCCTCCGGTGGTAATTCCCAACCGACTTGGTCCGCCAAGCGGCGGAGCATGGCATCTTCTGCCTCTTGTTGGGCTTTCTTCTTGCCGGATGTCGTCTTTGGCGGAGCCATTTAAACCTAAGAGTACGGGGTTAAAATACCTACTTACCATAATAATTACAACTTAAAAATTTACGCTAATTAATTAAGTACGTTTAACATTTAAATAGAGTACACTAGCTTGGCATTTTCGGTCGTTCAATGGACGTGCGACCCGCGCGATAAAGTGTAAATTTTCAATTAATCAGCCTTGGTTAAATCGAAAAACATGGCCAGTTAGGGATAGAGATAACGCGAGAGGCAGGACTAATTTCGACAAAAGTCTTTCTTAGTCCAAATCCTGTCACCAGTCATAACCCGTTTCTAGACACCATGTCCGACATTCGGCCAATTTTTCGAAAATTTACACTCCCTCAAGTCCTTTGCAAACTCCGCCCTCAACCTCGTGTCCATAACTTCACTTAGGTTATGGTGTGCGGTGATGAAATCCACACATCACGAGGGGTTAAGGAGATAAGCAAGGAAAAGAGGCGCCATCTATTCCAAAGAGTGCGACTTAATTACACCAAGCCTATGTACTAAATTTAAATCGAACACGTACTACTAATTAATTTACTAAAAAATACACGTAATTACATGCAATAATTTATTTTCCATTTAGCATGCAATAATTAACCATTTAATTAATTAATAACAATAATTATTTATTTAATTAATTAATAACAATAATTATTTATTTATTTATTTAATAACAACAAATTTACAATTATTCATTTAATTAGGAAACAATAACAATAATTATGATTTAATTAATAAATAACAACAATTAATCATTTATTAAATATTTAAAATTAATTACTAAATTAATTTCTACTAATTAATTATATTTAGAATTTAATTAATTAATAAAATGAAAATTATTTAAATAAGGGAAAAATAGAAATGTACCGAAGCGGAGTTTACGGGAATTTCGCCGGACTTGAGTCGTCGGAGAGGAGGAACCACGCCGGAAAAAATGTCGTCGGAGCGTCGCCGGAGGAGGATCGCCGGAGGAGAGGAGAGGAGAGGAGAGGAGAGGAGAGGGAGAGGAGGAGATGGAATGATGAGAAAATGAGGGGGGGTGCAACTCTATTTATAGAGTTGCACTTAGACGACGGATCACTATTCTCCGTCGTCTAAGTCCACCTGGACGACGGAAATAGTGTTTTCCGTCGTCTAGGTGGCGGTTTAAAAATTTTCAATCGGCGCGTAATTAATCGGCGGGACGTTTTGAACCGCCATGATTTTGGACTTAGACGACGGAGAATGAATTCTCCGTCGTCTAAGTGAAAATTCAAGCGGTGCCGAAAACGGAAGCGGTAAATTGAACCGCCATAATTTTGGACTTGGACGACGGAGATGGTCAGTTTCCGTCGTCCAAGTGAAAATTACATGAAAAAAATAAACAAAAATAAATTTGAACCGCCATAGTTTTTGAACCTGGACGACGGAGATGGTCATTCTCCGTCGTCCAGGTTCAAATTACGTAAAAAAAAAATTTAAAAATAATTCGCTAGGAATTTAGCGATCTGTCATTCGAGTGAAATAGTCGTACAATATCGATGAACGCATCGTGTATATAAACAGTTAAATTTGAACCGACGATTAATTTTACGTATTGAAACATGTTAAGTATCGACTAATCTTTACGACTTAAGTGTTCATGAGTAGACGCTCATTTGCAGCAGAGTATTAACGAAATTGAATTTGGACAAAACAACCGTTGGATATGTTCGTCGTAACATAATATATAATTGTCTTCAAAGGATCATAAAATAATAAGTTCGGGAAGGGTTTGATCGGCACAGTCAACTGCAAAACCGATAATTTCACAAACCGGAAACGTGGATACTAGGCATTTCGTAACTCCGATTTTCGAACCGTCGAAGCTCACACACCAAGAATTGTTTACTCTAAAGTCTTGATGAAAAGACTTTGCATTGGAAGAAGGTCTAGATGGTCGTTGTCTTAGAAAAAATTACGATATCTGCACCTGGACGACGGAAATGAGTGTTTCCGTCGTTCAGGTAATCACCTGGACGACGGATATGAAGTTATCCGTCGTCCAGGTTCTGACCTGGACGACGGAGAATGACGTTCTCCGTCGTCCAGGTGTATAGACCCTGAATTCAGGGGTTAGGGCCTTACTGTTTAGGGTTTGTGAACTTGGACGACGGAAAATGACCATCTCCGTCGTCCTAGTGTGTACCTGGACGACGGAGAATGACCATCTCCGTCGTCCAGGTGTAAAAACCCCGAATTCAGGGGTTAGGGCCTTAGGGTTTACGGTTTAGGTCGTCCCCGGTCATTTGTGTGTGCGTTCAATTATTCTGATTCAAAAATATAATTAAAAAATTGATCGATCGATCCGAACTGCTAGATTTAGGGTCCAGGATTTAGCTAGGGTTTTATATGAGATTGAGATTTGGCGCCAATTAATCTGCAATTAATTTCTCCGTTGTCCAGGATATATAATTCGGATTAATTTCTTACCGTAAACTAGCATCGATCATATATATATATATATATATATTACAATAATTACAGTAATTAATTACCAATTAATCTCCCTCGTCGTATGACCGTACTCTTCGTCATAATCATCATCGTCCTCATCCCCGTTAGTCGACGGCTCATCCTCGTCATCGTACTCAACATCGTCCGACGAATAACCTGAGTCCTCGTCCGCGTCCTCTTCCTGCTCGTCTTCTTCATCTACCTCATGGATAATCTCATCTTCAGTTAGATCTGTACAACCATCAGGCATGGGTAACCGTTCACCATCTTGAACCAGGTCCATTATATCGGAGCGGACCATAGAAATATTAGGCTCTTGATAGGCAGGAATGTCTCTTTCTGGTTCAGCAGCATCTTCAGTCGTCGCCGGTGTCCCTTCAATTGTCTCTGTATTCCATATTCCTCGGTGAGAGATATGGTTCACTATTTTCCACCCTTCACCGGCTTTCGGATCGTCGAGATAGAACACCTGCCGAACTAAGGTGGCGAGAGCGAAAGGCTCATCCTCATACCAGTGCGAGTTTGTATCGACAGATAATAGTCCCAGGTCTTCCTTTGTACGCTTGAACCATCTGCACTTGAATAGGAAAACATTGACATCATTCCCGTAACATAGCTGAACCACGTATACAATAGCCCCGTAATATAGATCATTGTCTTTCCCAACGGCTACCCCACTGTTTTGTGTTCTTCTTCCTTCGTCTCGGGCCAATGAATGGAACTTTACACCGTTCACAAAACATCCGGGATAAATATAGTGTTTAACCGGCTTCCCTGCTAGCAAGTGCTTTGGCCATGACCACCACCCTCCGTGGTTATCAGATTTTTGCAGATCAATCATCTGCGAAAAAGGCCAAATTAATATAATGGTTTACTTTCTACAAACATGAGCAATATGTATTTAAATAATTAATACCGAGTCGTACGTACGTACCCATTGGAAGAAATAATCAGGAAACTTCTTCTTAACCATTTTCTCAATCCACGCCGAACTCTTGTTTTGATTTAACGCCTGAAGCCTCTCCCTGTATGACATCATGTACGGCTCAACTTCATCACAGTCTCGCAACACTACCCAATGTGCCTCAATAAGTTCTTCCCGTGTTAACGATTCCTTTAATACTCCTCTAAACGGTCGGACGACATTGGTGACGACAGAAAGATTGATGCGGGCACTGCGATCAGAGGCAGTACTGGGAGGGGGTGGATCTTTGAGGTACCTGTTGCAGTAAGTAACACACTCATGCATTAGGTATGTCTCTGCTATGGAGCCATCCGGGGCCGACCTGTTTTTGACGAATGACTTATACTGTCCAAGCTGTCTACAAAATCAAACGTACACATTACATAAGTACATATAGCTAGCTGGCTAGTATATATATAATCTCCAGTGGAACAAATTAATTAATTAGTTGTACGTACCTTTCTTGAGGATACATCCAAGTGTACTGGACCGGACCAGAAATGAGCACCTGCTCGGGCAGGTGGATCATTAGGTGAATCATGATGTCAAAGAAAGCAGGGGGGAAAATCCTCTCTAGTTTGCAAATGATGTGCACAATTTGTTGTTGCAATTTCACCACATCTGACTTCTTTAATTCTCTGGCGCATAACCTCTGCCACCACCTGCACAATGCCACTATTGGTTCTACGACGTCCCGAGGCAAGTATGGTCGAATTACCACTGGAATCAGACATTGCAGCATAACGTGATAGTCATGTGTCTTTAGACCAACAAACTTGTGTTGCACCTCGTCCACTGCTCCAGTTATAGTAGCTGCATACGTAGCCGGATAACGAACGCCCTTAAACCAGTGAAATACAGAACGTCTAAGCGTCGGCTTCACTGTGTAAGGTGCATCTGGCATCTTGTTGTACACTTCTTTCCTATCCCTCCTCAACCACAAGGGACGACGTAGATTCATTGATTCCAAATCTTTGCGCGCTTTGGGAGTATCTTTAGTCTTGAACTTAATACCAAGAATTGTTCCCACCACGCTGTCGCACACATTCTTTTCTATGTGCATCGCGTCCAAGTTGTTCCTCAGCTTTAACTTCGACCAGTAAGGGAGTTCAAAGAATATACTCTTGTGATCCCAATAGCTCAGATCATGTGGAGGAATTGGATTGCATTTCTTTACATCCGCGTCATTGCTCAACACACCAAAGTCGAAATAGCTCAACCTCTCTAAAATCTCTTCGCCCGACCAACTACGGGGTTTAGGATTGTTCTCTACCGTACCGTCGAAATGAGCTTCATCCTGTCGCCACGGGTGGCCGTGAGGAAGCCATCTACGGTGACCCAAGTAACACACCTTCCCCGCGTGCCAACTAGAGTTCACGTCGTCCAAACATATAGGACATCCATTATATCCTTTTGTCCTGCAGGCTGCCAACATCTCATAAGCTGGAAAATCGCTGATCGTCCACATTACAGCAGCCCTCATCGTGAACATCGTGTCAGTGAATTTGTCATAAGTTGGGACTCCATTTTCCCACAACAGTTTCAGCTCGTCGATCAAAGGTCTGAGGTAGACATCTAAGCACTTCGATGGAGATTTAGGACCTGGAATTAGTACGGTAAGGAAATTAAATTCCTTGTTCATGCACATCCACGGAGGCAAGTTGTATGGCATCAGAATAACTGGCCAAGTGCTGACGGCGGAGCTATTACTTCCCCAAGGATTGAATCCGTCTGTAGATAGGCCGAGTCTAACATTTCTAACCTCTGAAGCAAAGTCTCCAAATTCTCTGTCGAAATGTTTGAAACCCTCCCCATCCGCGGCGTGTCGCAGGACATCGTCATCTATTCGCTTTTCTGCGTACCATCGCATCGCCTCTGCTGTGTGTAGCGACATGTACAGGCGCTGCAATCTGGGAATCAAGGGAAAATATCGAACAACTTTCACAGGAATTCTCTTTTTCGAACTCTTCCTATTCAACTGGAATCTGCACTGGCCACATACGGGACAATAGTCCAACTCTTTATACTCTTTGTAAAATAACACACAATCATTCGGACATGCATCAATTATCCTGTACTTTAGGCCGAGGCTGCTCAGGATATTTCTAACCTTATAATGAGATTTAGGAAGATTGTGATCATCAGGAAGCAACTTACATATTTGCTCCTGAATTTCGTCAAAAGCACTCACTGACATTTTGTGCTTCACTTTTATCTTCATTTGCTCCATCACATATTGCAACACATTCTCTCGACATCCAGGGAACACCGGGGTCTGCGCTTCAAGTAGCATCCGGTTGTACTTTTCCATCTCACTGGTGTCAGTGGCCAAGCTAGCTGCGGGGAATGTGTCATCATGCTCATTGGTGGTACTGTAACCTCCGTCTTGGTGTTGGTGTCCGCCATGACTACATCCCGGAAACGCATCATGGACCAAATCTGCAGTTGGGTTGCAAGCTGGGGGTCCGGCACCACTGCCGCTGGATGAGGCACCATGGTAACTGTACCCTGAGCTGAAGTCTGCTGCGCTGAACTCTACATATTCACCATGCTCGCTCCATGTAGTGTAACTCCACATCATACCATTTTCGTACAAGTGTTGCACCATAACATTAACTTCCGCATACTGACAATTAAGACATTTCTGACACGGATACCTGAAACGTTTCTTTCCCTGACCATGTTCTATCGCAAAATTCACAAATTCGCTAATTCCATCCATATACCGGACATCACATCTATTCTTCAACTTCATCCAACTCTTGTCCATACTGCTACAAAATATTATACTTAATTAATTATTACACATATATATATATATTTGTCCATTAATTTACGCTTAATTATACGTACTCGATCTACATATCGATCTACATATCGATCCATCAATTACGTACGTATGTACGTAATTTAATCGATCTGTACATATATATATATATAGCTAACATCATCTAACATCCTTGCATGTATATATATATGTACGTACGTTTTCACTAAATACATATTAATTAAGCAAATTTTAACTGCGTACGTACGTACCTGCTGGCCTTCTCGATATCTTTACGTTAATTAAGCTAACTAGCTAGTCAGCAGAGATCCCTTATCGATCCTGATTCTTCTCGGCCTAGCTAGCTTCTAGCTACCTAGCTCGAGCTCCCTAGCTTCTCCTTCTCCCTTCTCCTTCAATTATTCTTCAAATGGAATCGATCATGAAGAGATCGAGGCTAGCTAGGAATGAATTCGATCAGTTTGGCCGGCAGTGGGCTTATATAATGCTTCACTTAGACGACGGAGGTGTCGGTACGTCGTCTAAGTGGAAGTACGTTTTGTGAACTCGGACGACGGCGTGTCGGTCCGTCCTCCAGGTAATCACCTGGACGACGGAGAATACCATCTCCGTCGTCCAAGTGGTCACCTGGAGGACGGAGAAGACTCCGAGGTCCAGGTGGTCACCTGGACGACGGATAATACCATATCCGTCGTCCAAGTGGTCACCTGGAGGACGGAGAAGACTCCGAGGTCCAGGTGGTCACCTGGACGACGGATAATACCATATCCGTCGTCCAAGTGGTCACCTGGAGGACGGAGAAGACTCCGAGGTCCAGGTGGTCACCTGGACGACGGATAATACCATCTCCGTCGTCCAAGTGGTCACCTGGAGGACGGAGAAGACTCCGAGGTCCAGGTGGTCACCTGGACGACGGATAATACCATCTCCGTCGTCCAAGTGGTCACCTGGAGGACGGAGAAGACTCCGAGGTCCAGGTGACCACTTGGACGACGGAGATGGTATTATCCGTCGTCCAGGTGGTACTTGGACCACGGAGTCTTTTCCGTCCTCCAGGTGACCACTTGGACGACGGAGAATTAGTGTTTCCGTGGTCTAAGTGCTGTTTTCTTGTAGTGAAGGCACAAGTGAACTTCACTCCCCGACACTGGGGGGATTGTGGATTCGAGTACATTACCTTCCGAGGGTATTTCATGGGATGTGTCCTTCTCGAAGCTGAGGAAGATGGCTACCCTGACAAGTGCGGGAAACTAGAGGTATGCATGCAAAGGGAGGACGACATTCGTCAAGAAGATGCTTTGTAGGGCATGGATGGGGAGCTGGCACCTGAATGAAGGAGGTAGCTGATAGTTGGAACCCTAACCGAATAGTATTGGAGGCTACTGGGGACAATAAGATCCTACCTCTACCACCTGGGCGACCATTGGAAGCTCCAAGAGCGGAGGTGAGGCATCAGACCTTGGGTAAGAGAAGTTATTCAACGGAGCGGACTAAATTGAACCCTGGACACATAGCTCGCAGGCCTAGGAGGACCATAGGCTCCTATAGGCTTCACAGTTCTGAGCTCATACTGACCACATTGCTTGTGGCCCAGTAGATTATTGACCATTGGAATCTTCCCCCTATACTTCAGAGCGATGCAGTAGTTTAGAACTAAAGGATGGCCTAATAAGGTCACTCAAAAGAGAATATGCCTCGCTAGCTAAGAGCAACTCCAACCCATATGTCAAAAGTCTACATGAAAATCTAACGATAACTTTTGACAGAAGAAAGAATGTTTTTAAGGCCTTCAACATAATAGCCAAATCCACCGTGGATGACATATCAAAGTTCATCTGCCAAATTTGACAAATCAAAACCAATATGCCATTCTTTGTTTATCATTGTTTTATCTTTCTTCTTCCTCCTCTCTGGCTCTCTGCACTCCTTCTTCTTCACCCATATGAGACGGTAGCATAATAGTGCAGGTTATTCATCATACTCCCAAGTAATTAAAAACAAGCCAAATTTCTTTGAAAAAAACACATGCAAGATCAGATCAAGGAAAGAGAACGAAAGAAAATTTGGGATCTAACAACATTGATTTAGATTAGAAGCAACAAGAATGAAATAGAACTCAATAGCAACCAATCAACGGGAATCTAAATCAAAAAAGATAAGCCATCGAGATCCCAATACAAAGCTAAATCATATTTCATCTGGGTCGGTTTCACATCTTTAAAAATACAAATATCCCATATCACCTAGTACTATGTTGATACAAAAAACTTGATTAGGAGAATTAGAGTGAGTGAGTTTGTATGATTTGTCTACAGATCAATTGGATAATGGGTGTTGGGTTATGTTGTTAGTTTGTACCATAAAGAACAAGAAGATGAGATGAGGAACGAAAACGAGCAGAGAAACAAAAAGATGAAGTTCTAGAAACAAAAAGAATGAAAGATATTTTGGTGCTTAAAATAAAATAATATATAACTTTAACATATAAGTTGGAGTGGTAAAATGTCAAATTGAGGTTTTGCCAACAGCTAAAATTTGACAAAAAAAATTGACCAAATCATTGGAGGTGCTCTAAGGAGTGGAACGCCAGATTCTTTTATAGTTACTTATGTTACTCTTGTTTGTTAGTCTAGGGTTGTGTGTTTGTCACATAAATTATTAATATAAGGATATAATAGAACTTCTCATTGTCGGGTCGGATAATCCGATAAAGTTTTATATACCTATCGCATTTTCTTAATAGATTTCTAGATCAACCTTTTAAAAAAAAAGTCTTGTGATGTGTTAATGATTTAGTTGAATGAGTGTAATAACATACAAGTATTAATCTGATTTTATATTAATATATCAATTATTGATCAAGTATGTCGTGGTCCACTGACCAGCTTCACTAATTAACGTGAGAATCACGAGCTTGAATCATGATGACGTTAACGTGGTATAATGGTTTGCGTTTGTGTGTTATCGATCACTAATTTCCATTAAAATGACCTGTTAAAATGTAGCCACTAGTTAGAATGACTTAGCTTTTTAGTATAGACAGATTATTTGGATGTGACCAAGCTTCGTTAAAATGAATCGGTCTTCCAGTTTCACCATATGTATGTATCAAAACGTTAAAATTAGATCTCTTTGTACAATAACTCAATAAGTTAAAATGAACTACTAGACATATATTTTCTACGACACACATCTATCGATTAAAGCTGTATACTACCTACAGATGAAACCCCTTCAAATTGAGTCCCATGTCAGTTAATGAAACATCATGCATGTTATGGCTGATAATAGTCTAGAGTTGAAATACATGCAAGTCCTCTTGTTAATTAGCTCAATAGCTCTTCCCTCAAAATTAACTAAGCGTTCGTTCTATTATTGTTCAATTCATCGTTCCCATATATATATATGACTTCAATGTTTAATGAGGATAATCTGAGCTTTGGCAAACTGATAATGCCCAAATCATTGAATGTTACAGTTGGGATCGGGATGATAATATGCAAAACTTTAGCCCTTCTTTGTGATCAATATATAAAACTTATATATAGTTCCGTTGTTGCAATCAAAATGGAGTCCCCACGATTAAGGCTTAACCTTTACGCAAGTTGGTCACCGTCTTTCTAAATTATCCACCTGCGTAGCCCTAGCTAAATAGATATTATTCAATCAGTTTTGTCTTAGGAACACACTCCAAAAAATAATTGAAGGAATCCTAACTAGCTAGGTCAAATGACTTTACCAGAAAAAACTGCCCAACGAACATGGTATCCCTGTAGCAAGTGTTACTGTCGTATATAATTCTCTATGCCAACATGCGCTTGTAATATAAGATCCAACCCTTCTTCGAGCAGAAAAGGGTTATTGTTATGAATATTTAATCGCTGTTCGAAACCCAGTTGAACCAGCTGATCGAGACCAACAGATTTGAGGGTCCGAAGAACAAGGAAGTGCATATTCAAACAAATTAGTTTTTGGCAACCATATTCAAACATGGTGATGTTGCTTAATTATTGGTGAAGAGGGTTGGATCTTTCGAGTTCTACTGTAGCAAATGAATCATATATATTAATATATATAAGCTGTCAAACTGACATCCATGGAGTACATTTCAACTCTGCAACTCAATTCTATTTTCTTCAATTCAGAAAAAGTATTATACATCATGAACTCATATACAATTGGTTATGGCAGAGGAGGGGCCCTGCATGATTCAAAATTGGAATCCTTTTGTGTATTTATTCATATTATAAACATCAATTAGCTGAGCATAAGATATTTATGCGATGGTAGAGAATGATCGAGTAAACAAAAAAAATTGGCGGAGAAATATATCAAAAATATCTTGTACGCTATGTTGTCCAGACATGGACATAGAAACGAGGACACGAACATGCAGGAGCATGACGAAATCTAAAAAAAAATAATATGAACACGGCATAAACACGATAATTAAATTTATATTAATATTAATATTTGATATATATAATAAGATAAAATTATGTTAAAATCAAAATTATTCCTGAATATATCTTTTAAAAATTCATACGTCTTTGAAGAAGAAAAAAATGCTTTGAACCGAAGAATAAACTAGAGACAACATCAGAATATGGGTTAGAGTACGGATTTGAATGATTTTGTTCGTGTATGAAGATTTTTAACTCTTGATAGGCAGAAAACCATTTATCAAAGATAATTCCTACTTTGTACCTAAAGATGTCAATGTTGTATAATGGAAGTAGGGGTCATTCTCACAGAGGACTAATGAGACCTAAATGTTTAAACACCATTTAAACGCAAATGACAGAAAAACTGACAGTTTCGACCACTAGACACAAACGTAATTACGAAATATACATATACTATTCTAAATGCCGCGAAATTTATACACATGCAACTAAACTCAGTTGTGGACTACCACATAAAAATTCAGAGAGTTTCGATAAGATTTGATTGCCGAACTTAATCGGTGAACTACAACTAAATACTGAAAAGTAAATGCTGAAAAGTAAAAGTGAATCAACAATGGGAAAGAAAAACTAGGAACTTTTCTCCACCCAATCGAGCCAATGTCGGTAGGACATCGATTCTATTACACTCTCTTCCTGGTCGTACTGAGCAGAATGTCGGTACTGACTTAGCTTGATCATAATTTGTAGATTGGTACATGTCGGCATCCTAATCTAGTCAACTAGAGTCATTATGATCTAAGAGTATTTGAGAAACAACATAGCTTCTAAGGCCGATACAGTGGTCGCCTTAACATCACTAAGGAATTATTTCACACAAGTTATCACAATGGGCTTGCTTGTCTCTATTGAATATGTATTGATATAGCAGTCAATCACACATCCTACACTCTAAATCCTAAGTCATGCAACTAAGCGTGCATTCAAAGAAACATGAATATAGAAATCAACAATAGAAAAATAGTGAAATAAAACTAATCCAAATAGTTATTAAAATAAAAAAGGGTTCGAAATCGCAAGCATGTCTAGGCTTTGATCAGCCCCTAACTAAGTAATTATCCTCTCATGGACAAGGAATGTAGACTACAAAAGTTCATAACAAAAGAAAGCAATAAAAGATAGAGAATGAGAGAATCTGGCTTCGTCGAAGTCGTCATCTGAAACTCCTACTTGTGGCTCTTCTTAAATTATTCTTCTCCCCAAAGTTGATTAACCTTCACCAAAACCTCCAAAAAAAATATTTATAGTCTTGATTGGGCATCTCCTTGTTCACTTAGGTTTTGGGCTCTCTTCTTTGACAAGTCAAACTTTTTTAATCATTTTAACTCTTGACTTCTTTTTCATAAGTCACATCAGTAAATAATTAGATTTTAAAGTACAAATATTTACAGAGCTACACTCTCTCTTGTGTCTAAGTGTTTACAAATGAAAGTTTTTCAGAAGCCTCATATCAGAACTTAACAATTTGTATGCTAATTCTTCATGATCTGCTTCTCGGGTTGAGCACTACCATACCAATCTCAATGGAGTGCAAGATGCATATGAGTTTAAATGAAAAACTTATTTGTGCAATACTCCAAGGCTTACATGCGGTAGAATGGAAAGCTTAGAGAAAACAGAAGAGTTTAACTCATTTTTGAAAGAAGAACAAAACTCTCAAAACAACCAAGGAACCAAGACTAGCCTGCTATTCTTATATAGCCAGTGAGGTCTGCTAAGAGAGTAGCCACATAAGCAACATGCCAGAGTCCTTTCAGCTATTTGTGCCTTGCCCAGAAGTTAAACTTGACATGTGAATGACAAGGACAAACAAAAGAGACAACCATAAGCATTCCTTAAAGGAACATGATTTCAAAATAAGGGAAAAGAGCTTTTCTATTTCTAACTCTAAATAGAGGCTAAACCATAATAGGGCAAAATGACTTTTCCAGAAATCAAAACGTCCAGCCCACATTTTGGTTTTCACAAGAACCCAGCTGGAAACTATTTCGTAAACCCCAACAAGAAAAGTCAGGGGTTGCAAACAACCATTTTCTTATATAGAAAAGCTTCTTGGGTATCAAGTAGAAATATTCAATGCAAAATAATTACATGCAGAGAGTTAGATGCAATAGAAAGAATGTAGGCAAAACCGACAACTATGCATGTATCAAGAAAAGTTTGAAAAACAACTGTCATAGGGAACAATAAACAATCCCTACATAATATTATGAGATGAAGCTCAAAATCAATAATGCAGAAATTTGAGCATGTTTGATGTATTAGAACTCGATCCATAGTAGAGAAAAGGATATTGGGAGAACCTACAAGTCATCAATCAACTTTTAACAAAAAGTAATATATTGCAAAGTCTTTGACAACCTTTATCAAGGAATTAAAATGTATCGATGTGTATACCAAGACTTCGAAGACTCCCTTTTAGAGTGTGCATGAAGAAAAGAAAGAAAGCAAAAGAGCAGAAAACTAGGTAGAAATGACAGGATAAGTCAGGGATAGAGAGAGATGGTTGTATCCTTACATCAGAAAAGTTTGAGCATAAACTCACAAAGTGTGACACCAAATTTTCAAACATATTGGTGGCTCAAATTTGACAGATGAATGTATGACTGAAAGATGGCACCATTGTCATGGTTCAAATAACCAGATCTTGGAACCTCAAGATGTGTGTGTGTGTGTGTGTGTGTGTGTGTGTGTGTGTGTGTGTGTGTGTGTGTGTGTGTGAAGAGATTAACCCATGGGCAAAGTTAGAGCATCAAATGATATGAGAGAGATAGTAACCATGTGACTTTGTCACATTCAGCCTTTTGGCTTTAAACACTTAAGTTCAAGGCATTTTTCCACTTTATTTAGCCAAGAGCTCATTTGAGAAATTGTCTTCATAGGTTCATGCAGCGAAGTAGTTATCATTGACTCTCTGAGCAGATGCTCGAAAGGGAAATATGTGTAACAAGAACACTCGGCAGATAACTAGTTCAAACCCATCAAAGGATAGAATACATCTCAGGGATCCCTACTGGTTCCATGAATGTGCACCCAGTGAAAGACTAGCTTGTAAATTACTTAACACATTCATCTGTCGGTGTCAATTTAATTTTAGTTTCATTGTACCAGAACACAGTCTTTCTTCAACAGCTCATTTCATCTCAGTTTTCTAACTCAACTTAAGGCAACCCACAAAGTTCACCTTTGTGATAAGTAAGTCTATAAAGTCCCAAGAATGATTAAGATCACAGACAACAAAGATCTTCTAGCACAAATGCATACATGCAAGCGAGAAATACAGCAAATCAAACTAAAAGGAATGAAATGTGGACATAGCACTTAGGTCAAGTTCAAAAACAATCATGAACATACATAAAGAAGCTCGTATCCCAGACCAAACAGACAAAAAATTCCACTTTTTGTTTGCTTTTTCTTTTCTCATATTTTTTTTTTTGAAAAAGAAACATATATATAGCAAAAGAAAGTTTTGCGAGGAGAAGAGACACTACCAGAATAAGTACTATAGCCAACGACTTTTGAAAAAATAGGCCGACGACTGGTCTAGTCGTCGGGTATAGGTCACTTTAACCGACAACACAATTAAGTCATCGGGTATAGTCAAAACTATACCCGACGACTGCTATAGTCATCAGCTATGATACTATAACCGACGACCACCCCCTAAGTGGTCGGCTATGGTGATGCAACTATACCCAACGACCTATAAAGTCATTGGGTATAGTTTGACTATACTATAGCCGACGACTTTAATGAAGTCGTCGGCTATAGTTCATTTTATACAGATCTGGGCAGCAGCTCGATCATTTGAAAAGAAATCGCCCAAAAAATCCCAAAACGCTCTTAAATCGTGAGTGTTGTCGGAACCTGTCCAAAAAGAGTTCGTGATACTCTCCCGCTATACATATAGCTAGGTATGTATGTATGTATGTATGTATGTATATATATGTGTGTGTTAATTAATATTGTTGATTTAGAGTTGATTAATGTTGATTATATATATAGATATGAATGAATGTGAAGATTTTGAGTTAATTGTTGTGTTTTAGTTGAGTTGAGTTGATTTTGAGTGAATTGTTGATATATATATATATGTATGTGTGTTAATTTGTAATTAAGAATATATAGAAGAATTCATGTAATTAATTTGAGTTGTTAATTTGTGTTGATATTGTTGATGTTGAGGTGATTAATGTTAATTTTGAGTTGTTTTTTAGTATAGTTGAGTTGATTTTGAGTTGAATTCAATGAAATTATGTATATAAATATGTTAATTGTTGATATATATATGTTTATTAATTTATAATTAAGAATAGAATAATTAATGTAATTAATTTGTAGGTTAAAGAGATTTATAGATATAATGTTGAATTTTTAATTAGTGCATGTATATATTAATTTATGTATATACAGTAGGAATTTTGAGGATGGACAAGAGTTAGATTTTCCATCCAAAATGGGATCGAAGATATGGCGTTGGAATGTAGAATTTTGTGGAATATGTGAAGTGTAATTCTAACGAGAATACAATTCAGTATTGCCCGCGTACGCAATGTCAGTGTCGCAGCGATTTGGTTCGTTTTCCCATTGATATAGTATGAGAGCACCTAATCGAAGGTTATGTGGCTAATAAATCTGCACCTGAAGGGTGTATAGTTGAAGCATATCTTGTGCACGAGTGTGTAAAGTACACCAAGATGTATTTGGGAGCGTTGGAGGACCATCTACAACATATGCCGGTAGATGAACCCCAGTTCAATCTTTCTATCCTCTCGAATGAAGTTGAAGTATATGGACAGTTGTCAAAGTCGTACAAGTTGAAATCGTATGAGCTAGTCATTGCCTACTGGTGGGTATTGATAAATTATCCAGAAGTTCAATACTAGAAAAATATCCATCTAAACTACTTTGCGGTTGTCGGTGATCTTGAGTACCACAATAGGGAGTTTGCAAACTATTTTGGCGACTGGGTACGTGTTTCAAATTGTTTTACTTCTATATCTTCATAAATCAATGTGAAGATTATGAGTTAATGGTTGCTGTTTTTATCTTCAGATGAACCATATACAATGTAATGGTGACCCACACTGGTCACACGAATTGAGGCTTTTGGCAATGAAACCGATAACTTCAAGAGTGTATCCAATGTGTAAGGTCAATGGTATGCAATTTATATGTCAATATAGAGATGACAAATTGAGAACATAGAATTCTGGGGTAATGGTGCATGGTGGGCAGAATAACATTGACTATTACGGTGTTCTCCATTCAGTGGTTGAACTAATTTATGGGGAGGGCATTACCGTGCACTTGTTTAAGTGTAGATGGTTTAATACTAACCTTGAGAACATAAAGACCGATAATGAAAGGACCCAACCCCGATTTAGTTTCCTAAACCGGAATCAAACCCTTTCTAAAAACGTGAACTTTCAAAAACCGAAAATTTCGACAGAGTTTCCTCTATAACGCCCGGTTGCCATTAACCTGCACCCGAAAAATACACTTCATCCTATGCCACAAAATCCAAACCGTGAGCACCAATCCCATCCGGATTTTTCAAAATTATAACATAATATAAAATAATAAGCAAAACTGTAACTTTACAGAAATCCGGGAAAATCATATGAAAATATAAACATATCCAGTATTCAGAGCGACCTCTAGTATGTACATATATACAAATAGTAGGCCAAACTAAGAACCTACCATAAAAGAAATATAGCTCGAATACTAAGCCTCCGACTGTGACGTGTGACACCAGAATTCGAACTGCAAACTGGGCACGGAAACCAAAAAGCCCAGGGGAAAGACAAATAAAATCGTTAGAGTGAGTGGACGAAAATAAACATATGCCTTTCACCATTTACATAATCATAAAAATAATGCGAGTTCTTAAAATGAATGGAGGTGTCAGGCGAATCTCTCAAGCCCGACAGTGATAGACTAGACGAATCTCTCAAGCCTAGTGGGCACATCAGAGGAATCTCTCAACCCTGGAACTGGACTACCGGTGATCAGCCGAGTAGTCAATACATCGATGCTAAGTAAATTCCATCACCATTAAAACATAAAACAATACCTCCAAAAATAATAAATAATTTCAATACTGTACTGGAAATAAATACTGAAACCAAGAACTCGCTACGACAGTGAAAATAAATATCCACTCACAGATAAGCACGACGCAAAACGCGTTAATCCTGTGATCCGGCGAAAAATCCCTCACCAAATGAACGATCACGATCCCCTGTATAATCACAAATACCACTGTTCAAAATCACATTTCAAAATCCTGAACCACATCTCAAGAACCAACCCTTCCCGAAAACAAATAACTCAAATATCGACGAAATCGTCAAAAATTCAATAAACACACTATAAAACCTCGCCACAAATTCCGATGCTCAATTCAAAATATAAACATCATCACTGCGATCGGTGCGCGATTTTGAGCAAAACGACATAAAACTTGTCGAAAATCACCTCGGCCAGAAAACCGCCGCTGCCGGAAAATGTCATTGGCCCAGAAAATTTCAACCTACACATGGATTTGAAGATTTCTACATTTCCAACAACTTTTTAGGTCAAAGTTAAGCCCAATTTTGACCGAAAAAGGTCCAAATCTCACCTTGAAGTTGAAAACCCTCGCCGGATTTCATTAACTCCGATCGGCCTCCTCCGGCCACGGCAAGGTGCAAGAACACTTTTAAAAGTTTCCTCTCCCCAAAGGTTACAAAACCCCTAACAAGTTGACCCCCAACTCGGCCGCCTCCACCGCCACCATCGTCGCCAAAACTCGTCGGAATACCACCGAAATTCCCAAACTTTGACAAGCCATAACTTATTCATACAGCAACCAAATTGAGTGAATGACCTATCAAAAGAAAGAAGAGCTTAAGCCCAACAACTTTCATGAAGACACCACGGCCAAAAGATGCCGGAATCGAGCTCAACAATGGCGAAGAACCCACGGCCCGAAACGGGTCAAAACCACCCACGGGTCAACATGAGTCAACACCCAGTTTCCAAAATTAGAAAGTTTCCTAATTTGTCACGTACTCCTTCCGTATTTATACCGAACACGTATCGAAACTAAACGGATAAATAAGGTAAAATCTAACGGCCGAAAATATTCATAACTTATTCCTCGTAACTCGAAATAATCCTCCGAAAATTCCCATGAGCTTGAAATTAAATTCTCTACAACTTTCATGAAGGATTTCAAATCAAATTCTTGCCCGATAATTTAGTCTTTAACAAGCCCGTCATATTGATCAATTACGACAAAATCGCGACTATTCGTGAAACTCGCAAATCAAGTCGATAAACATAACATTTCCGGTTTGGGTTGTCACAGATAATTACGGTTTTTTTTTTGTGAATACTACTACAAGCTGGTATGAGGATGACCATTTTATTTTTGCCACATCGGTAAAACAAGTTTTTTATCTGGATGATCTTGTGCACAAAGGGGCGGGGAAAGTAGTCAACTATGTTGTTCTAAGAAACATATACAATGCTGCTATACTTGATGAGACCGCAGATATTGAAGAAGTGACTGCATACCAAGAGCCGAACGCAATTGATATTCCTGAATCTTCTACAATTCGGCTAAATAATGTGAGACCCGATAGTGTGGCTCGACTTCCGCGGGCGGACGTAAGTCTTATTGATGTTAATCCAAACGAAGACAACGAAGATTTCGGTGACGAGGAACGGCACATATTATCGGAAATTAACTCCGACACTGATCCAGACTCAAGTGATGATTTTTATTATGAGTCATAGTTAAACATGAATGTTGTTAATTAATTAAATGTGTGGGTTTATCTAAATGTGTGGGTTGATCATGATGTTTTTAAAATGATTTCTTCATTTCTGTTATACTATTAATTAAACAGGTGTTACTGTGAAACAGGTGAATTTTTCCGATGAGACCTGCGTTTTAAATTTTTTTACATACTATACCCGACGACTTGCACAAAAGTTGTCGGGTATAGTTAAAAAAAATTTATTTTAAAAAAAGCATAGCCGACGACATGAATGAAGTTGTCGGCTACGGCATAGCCAATGACATTCATTAAGTCGTCGGCTATGGTTCGACGTTATAACCCAAAAAACCCAGCCCGAGACCTCACTTCTTCGGCTTATCCTCCTTCAAAAACTCTCCTCCTCTCCCCCAAATCCCCGGAATTCCTCCTATGACGTCCCAAATTGCCGGAAACGCCCCCAAATTGGTCTCAATCTCTCCAAAACAGGTTCTCCCCCCCCCCTCTCTCTCTCTCTCTCTCTCTCTCTCTCATTTTCCCCCTAAAGTTTAGGGTTTTAGCTTTATTTAGGGGTTTTAGTTTGATATGTGTTGTTTTATGTGAATGTATATGAGTTTTGATTATGGGTTATGGATTTTGTGATTAGGTTATTAGGTTGGGTTATTGAATTTGTGTATGAAATTTGTGATTGGGTTATTGAATTTATGCATGAAATTTTTGATTGGGTTAATTGAATTTCTAAATTTTATGAAATTTGTGATATATGGAATATATGATGATTTGAGGGAATATTATGTGAATTTTATGTGATTTTTTGTGAATATATAAAATATGTGATTTATGTATGAATTTTGTGAATTTTGTGATTTATGTATGAGTTTGTGAATTTTGTGGTTTATGTATGAATTTTTATTTGTGTATGAATTTTGTGAATTTTGTGATTTATGTATGAATTTTTTGATTTATTTATGAATTTTATGAATTTTGTGATTTATGTATGAATTTGTGGTTTGAATTATGTGATTTATGTATGAATTTTGTACTTTATGTGCTTTATGTGTGAATCTTGCGATTTATGTATGCATTTTTTGATTTATGTGTAGTTTAATTTAAATAGGATTTAATTAATTAGGGTTTAATTTAATTAGGGTTTAAATAATTAGGGATCATGAATTTGTTAAGTTAGAAGAGTTTGAAGGGCTCTAACAAAAAAACCGGGTCTAGCGGCGATAGTTTCTCATCCGCCTCTATAAATAACACTTATTGCCCCGAGGACCTCTCGACACCTTCAACTGCTTCAGCAGCCGCAACAAGATGTAGAGGCCCGCCGACCCACATGCACGAGGCCGCTCTTCAACGAAGGTGCCACTCCCTCGCCGCAGCCGGCCGCCTCTAAGGGTTCCATACATTCAGGTGTCCATATGCCCCCCATCTCCTGGCCAACGGCACCTACTCCCTCGTCGTAGCCGTCGGCCTCTAATGCAGGTCATTCAGATAGTTCATCTACGACGACACGTGGTAGTCCGCCGCCACACCTCTTCATGCCCGATACGATACCATCCATACCTGCTCTCGATGATCGAGGAGTGCCCATTCCAGGACAGATTTGTTACACTACCCCGGAAGAGGCATACTTCTATGTGTTGTTTGATACACCTCTGTATAGTGCGAGGGTAGCAAATACATTGACGTTTGGGTAAATATTACCAAACTTAGTATTTAATTTGAAACTCATTAATATTAGTGTATATACCGCTTAAGTGGTTATGTTGAAATTTTTTTCCCTTCTGTTAGCCGACACCGACGCTGGAGGCAATGCAAAAAAGACAACTAGAGGCACGGTCAGCGGAAAGTTACTTGACAAGGTGGTCAAGGACAGTGGGAAAGTGGTCATACATACCAATTAGAATGGAGACATGATAGTGGAAAAGAATACGCGGAAGTACGCCGGCATGGTAGGGAGTATAATACAAGACAGAGTGCCAGTTCTATGGGGAGAGTGGTCATCCGTGCCACAATGTGTGAAGGACTGTGTGAACAATGCATTGTTGGTAAGTTAATTATATATTCATTATGTATAATTATCCTTTATATATTCATTATGTATGTTTACCATTTATATATTTATTTATATATACATTGCAACTGTGGTTTATTATACCGGAGGAGCTCAAATGCACGTGGGCAACTGAAGTGCAAGGAAGAAGGTGATGAGATATGGAGTTAAATTTTAGACATTTTGTGATCATGTATTGTCAATTTATAACATATACCTCCCATATATAGGTACAAGGAGTGAAACAGTGAGCTCAAACGGCACTGGAAGAAGCACAACAACCTCCATGGCGGTACCCCTATGGAGTTTATGTATAGGGAGTACGAGTGGCAGTGGCTCGTAGTTCACTTCAACACCCCAAAGTTCGAGGTATGCAACACTCCATTCGTGCTTACTTGTTTCATATTTAGCAAAAATAGATTCCTAATTAATTTTTTTTACACATATGTTCATCGAAGAAGGCTACTTTTGCAATAAACGCGGTGAACTGGGGAAAAAACATGAAGAACCATCATGGCGGTTCGAGATCCTTTGCGGGTTGGATGGAGGAGGCCGCCCAACACCCTGAAGTCCTCCCTTTGGAGTATATGTTACAGAAAGTGTATCCTCAGTGCCCTGAAGATATTGCAAGTCTTATACCCTTATAACTTAATTAACATATTTGCTTATATATCTCTAAATATTTTTACGTATGTTTACTGGTCCAATTTATTTTTTTCCTTGTCAATTAGGCCAGAGTGCAAGGGGTTACCCCGGAGGTGTTGACGCAGATCGTGAGAGAGCAATGGCCTGAGACCCAGGATGCGGACCTCCACTGGGCCATCTCTCATATTGATCAATCTGACCCGCTTGTAGCGGCGAGGATCATGGGTGAGGTTTTCCCACCACGGGGAAGCGGCTACTACTGCAGGGGTTTGTGACAGAAGGGGGACGGGGTGTTCAAGAACACTCCCAGATTCTCACGCAGGTCAGTAAGTTCAAAGTCTTGTTATCTACAGGAACACCTCTAGAGGGTGACGGTAGAGCACCAGAGGTAGGCGGCAGAGCACCAGAGGCAGGCGGCAGAGCATCAGAGGGAGCTGGAAAAGACTCAAAGGAGGGTGAAGGAGATGGAGCGGGAAAGATTAGTCAAGTAATCTGCAATGGCTTCCTGGTTTCATGATTGGACTGCACAGCTCCAGTCATCTGAATTCCCGATCCTGGCTCCATCTGTGTTCCCTTTTCCTGCCTTGATATTAACGTCGATGTTTTCAATAACATCAATTTGAATAACCCATAGTGTAGGTGTGTAATATGTGTGAATTTGTGTTTTGTTAGTGAATTTGTAATGTGTTTTGCAATTTCGATCAATAATATTATGTAATTGTAGATTCGGGGATTATAATTGTATATTTTCGGGTATTTTTTTTCTTAAATTTTCTATTATAGCCGACGACACAATTCAAATTCATCGGCTAAGGTAAATACTATAGCCGAAGCCGACGACTTGGTGTCCTGGTCGTCGGCTATAGTCGCACTCGGTCAATGCAGGTTGTTGACCGGTCATCGACTATAGTGAAGACTATAGCTGATAACTTCATCTTGTCGGTTATAGTTTTAACTATAATCGACGACTCACTGTAAGTTCGTCGGCTATAGTTTTGCCAACGGCTGGTTGTCAGCTATGACTATAGCCGACAACTGGTCTTGCTATAGCCGTCGACTTTAAGTCGTCGGTTATAGTGCCTGATTTTGTAGTGAGATTAGGTAGTGGTGCACACACCAATAGCCTTTCTAAGACTTTCAAACCGTAGGTTGTCTTAATGCTTTGTAAACGAATCAGCTAATTGGTTTTCACTTGGAATAAATGTCAATTCAAGCTGATTTTCTTCTACCAAAATACGAATAAAATGGTATTTGGTCTCTATATGCTTTGTCCTAGAATGCATTACAGGATTCTTAGAAAATATTGATGGAAGATGTATTATCACTGAACAGGGATATCATACCTTGCTGGAATCCGTAATCGCTTAACATGTGTTTCATCCAGAGGAGTTTTGTGCAATTGCTTCCAGCAGCTATATACTATGGTTAGGTAGTAGACAGACATACACAGTTCTGTTTCTTGCAATGCCACGAGACGAGGTTATTCCCAACAAAGAAACATCCACCCAGTGTACTTTTCCTATCCGTGGCATCCCCAGCCCAATCTGAGTCAGAGTACCTTGCAATTTCCATATTAGATTTGGTTGTATACAAAATTTCAAAGTTACTTGTACCTGAAACATATCGAATGATACGTTTAACTGCATTCACATGGGATTCCTTGTGGTTAGCCTGATATCGAGCACAAACCCCTATGTTGTAGAAGACGTCAGGCCTGTTGACCGTGAGATAAAGAAGGCTACCAATCATGCTCCTGCACAGTGTTTGAGCTGCATCAATTCCTTCTGAATCGGCACTGATCTTACATGAGGTTCCCATAGGGTTCCGAATAGGAGTGGATGTTTTCATCCCAAATTTTTTTACCAAATCTTTCGCATACTTCTCTTGTGAAATAAATAACCCATCCTTCCTCTGCTAGACTTGAAGTCCAAGGAAGAAATTCAACTTACCACACAAGCTCATTTCAAACTCTTGCTTCATTAGAGTGACAAACTCTTCAACAATTTTTTGAGAATTAGAGCCAAATACCACATCATCCACATATACCTGATCTATAATCATATGTTGAGAAGTACTTTTGACAAACATGGTCTTGTCAATAGATCCTCTTACATATCCATGATCAATCAGATGAGTAGACAATTTCTCATACCAAGCCCTAGCTGCTTGTTTCAGCCCATAAAGAGTTTTATCAAGCCTGAACACATGGTCGGGAGAGGAAGAGCTCTTGAATTCCAGAGGTTGTTCCACATACACTTTTTCCTATAAAAATCTATTTAAGAAATCACTTTTGACATCCATTTGGAAAAGATCAAATTTTAGAAAACAAGCAATGGCTAAAAGAAGTCTGACAGATTCAAGCCTAGCTACGGGAGAAAATGTTTCATCAAAATATATACCTTCTATTTGAGAGTAACCTTGAACAACTAGCCTAGATTTGTTTCTAGTTATGATCCATTTCTCATCAGTTTTTTTCTTAAAGACCCACTTTGTACCAATAACATTTTTATCCTTAGATTTAGGAACAAGATGCCAAACTTTACTCTTCTCAAATTGATTCAATTCACTTTTCATAGCAACTATCCAATCTTAATCCTTAAGAGCATCCCTAATGTTTTTAGGTTCAATGGATGACACAAAACCATAACAAGAGATACAATTGATAACCAACCTATGAATAGTAAGAAAACTTTTGACAGTCACAAAGTTACTCACAAATTTATTTGACTTACTCTTGGTCTTTATTGGCTCATCAACTGTACCTATTACATCAGAAGGTGAATGATCCTTCTGAACTTGTTTCTTTCCAGTGCGATGTGGTTTCTATATAGCAAGTGTCTGATCTATCCTAGACCCATCTGAGTCAGATTCTGCATCTGAGGATACATCATCTGGGATAGGATTTTGCTCATCAATGTGAGTGTCTATAGCGTGATGTGACACTTCAGCCTTTGTGCTTCAGTCTTCTTCCTGTATAGATCTAGAGAAATGGTTGTGAGAACACACAAGAGAATCATTGATGCCACATTTACCGTTTATACAATCTTGGAAGTTCTTTTATTGTAGACACGATAAGCATGGTTATTCAATGCATAACCCAAAAATATAGTACGATCACACTTGGCATCAAATTTCGTCAAGTATTCCCTATCTCTATTGATAAAGCAAGGACTACCAAAAACTTTCAAGAGAGAAACATTGAGTTTCTTTTCTTTCGACAATTCATAAGGTGTCTTGTCTGTGCCAGGCCTAAGTATCACACGATTGATAGTGTAACAAGCATTGTAAATGGCCTCAGCCCAAAACATGTATGGTAAATTAGCAGAACTAAGCATCACTCTTCACATCTTAACTAAAACTCTATTTTTCCTTTCAATTATAACATTTTGTTGTGGAGTTATGGGAGTAAAAAGTTCATGATGCACACCATACTCCTCACAATAATCAGCAAAAGAATAGTTTTCAAATTCAGTTCCATGATTAGACCTAATTCTAATGATGCGTTTATTTTCATAAAACTTTTGATTTGAAATTCGTTTTGCAAGCTCAAAAAACTTTTCAAAAGTTTGACTTTGGGTTTTATCACTCAAAAACATTACCTAAGTGAACTTTGAGAAATCATCAACCACAACAAGCACATATTTCTTTCCAGCCACACTTTCATTTTCTACAGGACCTACTAAATCAAGATGAAGTAACTCAAGCACATTCAAAATAGGTTTAGCATTCAAAAGAGGATAAAAAGTTCAGGATAGTTTACCTATATTCCAATCCCAGCACATGCATGCTGCATTTCCGTTAAGTTTAGGCAAAACTCGAGCTCCTTTTGAAGACAGCTTCACCACGTCTTGGTGATTCAGGTAGCACATCCTTTTGTGCCAAAGATCAAGAGGATTCTCCTACACTAGAGACCAAAAACACGGCTCTGGTTGAAACTTCTTGTTGTCACATACATAATAGCAATGGTTCTTTGTTATTTTCCCTTTCATGATACTTTTTCCCTTCCTATCAAGAGCAACACACTTGAGGCGATTGAAAGTCATTGTTTCATGCTCGTCAACAATCTGACTCACACTTAACAAGTAGACCTCAAATCCTTTGACCAGAAGCACATTCTTCAAGTTTGGAAGTCCAGGGGTGTCAACCATCCCGCTTCCAACAATTTCTGCCTGGGCACTAACACCAAACACAATATCTCTAATAGGGTGTGTGTTATTCATGAAAGTGTACCACTTGCTATCACCAGTCATATGCTTAGAGCAACCATTATCTATGTACCAAAAGTCAGATCTCCTAGCTGATAGGGCAGTCAAGGCGACATTACACATGGCAACAATCTTTCATTCTTCCTTTGGAGCTGTCCTAATCCTTGATAGAAAGAAAACCACATCTTCATCCTAATTTTCCTTGACCTCAGCTTCTATAGGAGAGATTGTGGCATAGGTATCCTAAGTCTTTGGACTTGTCTTCTTCACCCAGGTTGAAATGCTTGTCTTCTCCTTCCGGTTGGGGTTAGCAAGAGACTGAGCAATCCTAGTCAGCTCTTTTAAAGACTTCTGAAAGGACGAAAGCAGATTGTTTCTCTGTGAGATTCTTGTTGAAGGAGGGTTTCTTCTTAGTTTGTAACAAAACCTACGAATATGGCTACTGATCCCATAATGGTAACACCTAGGCGGGTAGGACTTTGCAAATCTAGGGATCTTGGTTGTTTCTGCCTTTTTTATCACTGGCTGGGATGGAGGCTTTCCCAAAATAGAACTGGTACCACTACAAGAAAAACTCACTTAGACCACGGACCATTTCCGTCGTCTAAGTTAGAGTTTATGTAGTCTAAGTACTTAGACTACGAAATCTCCGTCGTCTAAAGTCCATCGTTCAAGTGTCGTAGTCTAAGCACTTGGATGACGGAAATAGTCCATTACGTGGTCCATGTAACGTCTTAGACGACGCATTCATTCTGTCGTCCAAGTAACATTTTAGACGACGCAAATAACATGTGAGTCATCCAAGTACAACTTATACCATGCAAATCTTATGTGCGTCATCCAAGTCATCACTTAGACTACGGAATTTTTGCAAGGTCTAAGTGATGACTTAGACCACAAAACTATTCTAAGTCTAAGTGATCACTTAGACTACGTGTGTGTATATATGTTTTGTAGTCTAAGTGAGTATTAATAAATTAATTTTTTTAATTAAAATTTGAATTTAAAGTAAAATATTAAATTAATTAAAATACTAAATTTAATTTAAATAATTAAAAATTGTACGTCCATCAAAATCGTTCGGAAAAAACGATATATATATATCCTAAACTACGTACAAACTACTAAAATGCGGCAGGTGTAGACGCGTCGCCGAGTCCCCCGCCTCCAGCCATGTCGTCGTCATCGGGATACGGGGTCGGAGCAGGACGACAATCTTGTTGAACCTGGTTTTGCATGAGGGTGATGAGGTGGGCTATCTGCACTTGTTGCTCATCAAGCCTCTGACGCATAGATAGCATTTCCGCCCGTGTGAGTCGAGCCTCCTCAAGGGCTGCTTGGACTGCCACATCCCGAGCACTTGTCCTCGCCGAGCGTACCGTAGATGAGTCAGAAGATAAATCTCGCTGCACCTTGCGTCCTAATCCCCTAACCTCCTTGCCTACTCGAAAATCGTATACCTCATCGGCGATTGCAATTTGGCTCTTCCTCGATAGAGGAGGCAAGTCTTCCGACGGCAAATTCGGGTGTGCAAGTTGCGAGTTGGCCAATTCTTCATGCGCCCGTTCTGCCAACCTCGCCTGAAAATAATAATAAAAATTAGATAATTATAAATTGTATAAGAATTTAATAAATAATAATTACGTTAATTGAGAAGAAATATATATGGCTCTTACGCCGCTTTGACTCGCTTCATTGTCGAGCCCAATTGTCAAGTAAGCGGTGACGCTAGCATCCAGATAAAGGTGTTTGGAGCCCTTATCTCTGTGCTACTTAGCGATTTGTATCATCTTCTTAGAGCCGGAGGTATGATGTTTGTCCTTCTTCTCCCGATTGGCCTTGTTTACATTTGATTGCGTCTGTTCGACAACATAAATTATTAAAAAATTAATAAATGACTAAAAAAATATATTCGATTTCATCAATTTAAAAAAAAAATACGAACCCGATAAAAAAAAAATTCATAGTGGTTGACCAACCACTCCCACTCATCTTCCCTATCCCCACGCAGCTCTACGGGGGCAGGCGAGCGGCCGAATTTGAGGTAATACTTGTGAAGTCTGTATTTCCAATCACGGTAGATGGCATTGGCGGTGGTGTTAATGTGCCTAAGCATCTCCGGTGTGCCATCCACCACATATTGTTCATACAAGAAAAGAATAAAAAATTATAATCGCATATATTATGAAATTATGATTTTTATTAGTTATTAAAAAATGAATTTAAAATTGTATTATGTACCGAGAGTTCTTTAAACACATTTCCCTTCTCCAATTCTGGCAACTCCTTCCAGCTAGGCGCAACCATACGAATCTTGTTGCGAATAATTGCCCCGATGCTGTGCGATGAGAGACTAGCTAACTGTGAGGTGGGAGGACCATCGGTGAAATCGTCGTACGACAACTGGATCTTTTGCCCGGTCGTATTGAACAACTTCTCAGATTTTTCGCCCTTTCTGAGTCCTCGGGTCCTTTTCGGTTGAGGGTGTGATGGGGCCCTTTGGACCATGCACCGCGCTGTGTAGAGAATAGACTCGGAGGAGGCCGACTCTTGGGCACTTTCTGACATCGATGATCGGTCGGAAGGGGTGTTATCGTCATCGGTCTGTATATCTGGGGCATTAGAAATTTCTCCAGTCGCCACAGCCGAGGGACCAGCTGAAGGGTCTGGAGGAGGCGCGACGTTGTCTTCCTGGCTCTACCAACCCACTTGCTCTGTGAAACGTCGGAGTTGAGCATCTTCCTTCTCTTTTTGTTCGTTCCTTTTACCCCATGTGGCCATTTTAACCTAAGAGTTGTAAAAATCAATTTATTATTTTTCATATTTACCACAACATTTACTATATTTACTATTTTCATTTGTAAAATTTACCATTTTTTATATTTATTATTTTTTAATATTAATCAATTTATAATTTTTATCCTTTTTAACAATTCACAATTTTTATTATTTACTATTTGGTTTTATCATGTTTCTATTTTACCATTTTTTTCATATTTAGTATTTTTAAATTTTATCATTTTCAATATTTCCCTTCAATTTTTATATTTTTACCATTTTTATCAATTTATTATTTTTACCCTATTTACAATATTCATCAATTTACAATAATTACTAATTTATCACTTTTACTAATTTACAAAATTTACCAATTTATAATATTTGCTTTATTTATAATATATTTAGAAATTTATTATTTTTACTATTTTTTAATATTTACGAATTTACAATAATTACTAATTTACAATAATATTTACCAATTTATTATTTTTATTAATTTACCAATTTACTAATTACCAATTTAGTATTAAACACAAATACACAATATTTATACCTAAATACATAGTATTATACTTAATTATATTTATAAAAAATTAAAATACATACGAACGTACGTAAAAAAAAATTAAAACTTACCGGCGGTGGAGATGGGCGACGGTGGGATAAGGCGGCCGGTGACGGTGGGAGATGGAAGGAGGGGAGGTCGGAGGGAGGGAGCGAGGGGAATCGACGAACGTGGTGGAGGGAGTAAGGAAAACTCACCGACGGTGGAAGAGGTGAGAGTCGACAAAGGGAGGGAGTCGCCGGAGGGAGGGAGACGCTAGAGTTTGAGAGAGAGAGAGGAGAAGTGAGAAGAAGTGATGGATCGATCGAAACTACCCAAAATTTTGCAATTACACTGTTTCACTTAGACGATAGAGGGTGATTTTCTGTGGTCCAAGTGCCCACTTAGACGACGAAAAAGGCCATTTCCATCGTCTAAGTCAACATCGGTTTCTCCCCCAATTAATTGGCGGGTCAAAGTTGACCGCCATATTTTTTGGGAATGGTTCAAAAAATCATTGTCTTTCCCAACCGCTACCCCACTATTTTGTGTTCTTCTTCCTTCATCTCGAGCCAATGAATGAAACTTTACACCATTCACAAAATATTCGGGGTAAATATAGTGTTTAATCGGCTTCCCTGCTAGTAATTGCTTTGGCCAGGACCACCACCTCCCGTTGTTATCGGATTTTTATAGATTAATCATATGTGAAAATGGAAAGAATATATATATATATATAATTAAAGGGTTTAATTTCTATAAACATGTATATAAATTAAATAAGTAAACATACGTACCCATTGGAAGAAATAATCAGGGAGCTTCTTCTTAACCACTTTCTCAAACCACGCCGAACTCTTGTTTGGATTTAACGCCTAAAGCTTCTCCCTGTTTCGAATCATGTAAGGCTCAACTTCGTCACAGTCTCACAACACTACCCAATGTGCCTCAATAAGTTCTTCTCGTGTTAACAATTCATTTAATACTTCTCTAAACAACCGTACGACATTTGTGACGACAGAAAGATTGATGCGGGCACTAAGATCGGAGGCGGTGGGAGGTGGTGAATCTTTAACGTACCTGTTGCAGTAAGTAACACACTCATGCATTATGTATGTCTCTGATATGGAGCCATTCGTGGCCGAACTATTTTTCATGAATCCTTTATACTGTCCAAGCTATCTACAAAATCAAACGTTCAATTAATACTTGTAGAATAAGTACATATAGCTAGTAATCTCGAGTGGAACAAATAATGGATTGAAAAACCTGTATAATTAATTAGTGTACGTACCTTTCTTGAGGATACATCCAAGTGTTTTGGACCGGACCAAAAATGAGCACCTGCTCGGGTAAGTGGATCATTAGGTGAATCATGATATCAAAGAAAGTAAGGAAAAAATCATCTCTAGTTTGCAAATAATGTGCACAATTTGTTGTTGCAGTTCCACCACATCTGACTTCTTTAATTCTCTGGTGCATAACCTTTGCCACCATCTGCACAATGTCACTATTGGTTCTGCGACGTCACGACGCAAATATGGCTGAATTACCACTGGAATCAAACGTTGCAGCATCACGTGATAATCATGTGTCTTTAGTCCAACAAACTTATGTTACACCTCATCCACTGCTCCAATTATTGTAGCTGCATACGTAGCCGGTAACGAACGCTCTTAAACCAGTGGAATACAGAACCTCTAAGTGTCGACTTTAGTGTGTAAGGTGCAACTGACATCTCATTGTACACTCCTCTTCTATCCCTCCTCAACCACAAGGGACGATGTAGATTCATAGATTCCAGATCTTTGAGCGCTTTAGGAGTATCTTTTGTCTTGAACTTAATATCAATAATTGTTCCCACCACGTTGTCGCACACATTCTTTTCTATGTGCATCGCATCCAAGTTGTTTCTCAGCTTCAACTTCAACCAGTAAGGGAGTTCAAAGAATATACTCTTGTGATGTAAATAGCTGAGATCATGTGGAGGTATTGGATTGCATTTCTGTACATCATTATCATTGGTTAACACACCAAAGTCAAAATAGCTCAACCTCTCTAAAATCTCTTTGCTAGACCAACTACGGGGTTTAGGATTATTCTCTACCGTCTCGTCGAAATGAGCTTCATCCTGTCACAATGGGTGATTGTCAAGAAGCCATCTACGGTGACATAGGTAACACACCTTCCCCACGTGGCAACTAGAGTTCACATCGACCAAACATATAGGACATCCATTGTATCCTTTCATCTTGCAGGCTGCCAACATCCCATGCGCGGGAAAATCTCTGATCGTCCACATTATGGTTGCCATCATCATGAACGTCGTGTCAGTGAATTTGTCATAAGTTGGGACTCCATTTTTCCACAATAGTTTCAGCTCGTTGATCAAAATTCTGAGGTAGACATTTAAGCATTTTCCCGGAGATTTAGGATTTGGAATTAGCAGAGTAAGGAAATTAAATTCCTTGTTCTTGAACATCCACGGAGGCAGGTTGTACTGCATCAGAATAACTGGCCAAGTGCTGACGGCAGAGCTATTACCACCCCAAGAATTGAATCCGTCTGTAGATAGTCCGAGTCTAACATTTCAAACTTCTGCGGCAAAGTCTCCATATTCACTGTTGAAATGTTTGAAAACCTCCTCATCCTTGACGTGTCTCAGCACATCGTCATCTATTCGCTTTTCTGCATACCATCGCATCCTCTCTGCTGTGTATAGAGACATGTACATACACTGCAATCTGGGAATCAGTGAAAAATATCGAAGAACCTTTACGTGAATTTTCTTTTTCGAACTCAGAGGACCCAACCTTAGATTAACTAGTAATCTAGAATCAAGCCCTAACAACTGACCCTAATCTACTAGTTTCTGTGAAAATTTTGACATAACTTCTCTTATAAAAGAGGTACCCAAAATCCTGCAAGGAAAATTGACACTCCGCAATTAAACCCACAAACAATACCGTGGACCACCGATGTCCATCCGAATTTCTCAACATAAGACGAAAATCAAAACTGATACATTAATCAGAATTTGAAAGCATGCTTCTAGTAAATATGGATTCACATACAAAAAAGCTCAACTCGACAACTATACGAGTGACAACCTATTCACAAGAGTCTCACAAAGAAGATACTACAGATCACTAGTATCCAAAAAGACTTCAATAACACAAGAGACATACTGACAGTGAACTGGAACCTACTGCTGAAGGAATTGACTAATGGACTTGACGCCCTCAGCGACATCCGACACCCTCATGATACACACTGCAATATGGGAAAAGAAAACCGAAAAGCCCAGGAAAAAGGCACATAAAATCATAAAAATTGTTAGAGTGAGTGGACGAAAATAATATTTCACTTTTTAACAGAAACTGTAAATAATATGCCTTTCATATATAATGTGCATAAAAATAATGCAAGTCTGAAAATAAACATGATGCGAATTTAAAACCGCGGGGTCCCTCTCAGACACATCCGCAACAGTACAGTCTAAATTACGGGATCCCAGACCCATACGTGATTAAATAGTCAGAAAGACCTCGGGTCAGAATATCTGTCCCCCCTGGAGCATCTTGGGGATCAGCCGAGCATGCCGACACATCGATGCTTTTACCTCTGAGACTGTACTTTGTGTAAAACAAATCATATTTGTTTTCATGCACATGCATAATCATAAATGCATACTCATACGACAAATAATCATAAAATACATAATCGTGAAGGCATAGTCATAAAATGCATAAACACAAATGTATAATCATAAAATGTATAAATCAAGACTCGCAGGTCAACAGTGAAAATAAAATGTCCACTCACAGGTAGCCAAGATAAATATAGAGCTAAAACCCTGTTGATCGGCACAATTATTCATCTGATACGCCCACTAACTCATGATCCTAAAACCACGATTAAAATAATATCTGATCATTGGAGTTCACACTGAATAGCAAAGATCCTAATCTGGTGAGTAATAACATCGAGAATCTCGAATACTCGAATAACGTATTTTCCTGTTTAATCATTGACTCAACCAAATAATGAATTCAATTCCCTGTAATCCCTCATTTTAAAGAGTCGCAAAATAATCTCGAATATCAAACGACTCGCAAATAAATGGATAATCAAAGCGTTCTTTAATATTGTCGTGAATTAAACTGATAATTGTCCGATTAAATACTCGCCCAAATTTAACAAACTCAAATCCGAATATAAACCTCACCATTGCATTCGCCATGCAAAAAACGAGCGAAAGGACACAAAACTTGTCGAAAATTTCACTTCGCAGGAGGTTCGCCGCTCACGGTGGCACGTGGGACCGCCACCGTCGGCCGCCGGAATTTCACTGTCCAAGAAAACTTCGACGTATACATAAATTTGAAGATCTCAACATTTCCAACGTGTGTAGTTCAAGGCTAAGCCCAATTTTAACCGAAAAATATCCAAAACTCACCATGAAGTTTGAAAACCCCCATAAGGTCGACCCTCAACGCCACCGGTATCGCCGCCACCAACTCCGCCAATTCCGGCCAGAAAACTCTGTTTTTCTTCATGTCGATTCTTCCTCCTCCGGCCACCAAACTCGACGATCCACCTATCAAATTGAAGAGGAGCTCGAGCCCAACAACTTTCATCAAAGAAGCACGGCCAAGTATTGTCGAAATAGAGCTCACCGCCACCGAGAAGATTCGAAGCCAAAATGGGTCAGTTTTGACCCATGGGTCAACATGGGTCAACCCATAAAATCCCAAAATGGAAACTTTCTAATTTTGTCTCGGATTTATACCGTATATATACCGTACACATACCTGCCTCAAATCGACGACTATGGTTCAATCTGATCAAGATCGGACGGTCACGATTAAATCAACAATAAAAATAACACTTTTATATATTTTCACCAACCGATTTCAAAACTCGATAAAATATTGCTCACTTATCCGAAAAATTTCTCGAAAATTCCCACGAGCTCAGAATTAAATAATCTACAATTCTCGTGAAGAAAGTCAACACAAATTCTCGCCTGATGAAATAGTCGTTAACAAACCCAATTATGCGACTAATCTGGGATAATTCAATTTTGTGCTGATTAATACGTAGATTTTGGTTCGGGTTGTCACACAAACTCTTATTATTCAGCTCATATCTGCACTGGCCACATATATGATAATAGTCCAAATCTTTATACTCTTTGTAAAACAACACACAATCATTTGGACAGGCGTCAATTATCCTGTACTTAAGGTCGAGACTGCTCAAGATATTTCTAACCTTATAATGGGATTTAGAAAGATTGTAATCATCAGGAAGAAACTTACATATTTGCTCTTAAATTTCGTCAAAAGCATTGACTGACATTTTTTGCTTCACTTTTATCTTCGTTTGCTCTATCACATATTGCAACACATTCTCTCGACATTCAGGGTACACCGGGGTCTGGGCTTCAAGTAGCATCATGTTATACTTATCTATTTTACTAGTGTCAGTGGCCAAGCTAGCAGCGGGGAATGTGTCATCATGCCCATAAGTGGTATTGTAACCTCCCTCTTGGTGTTGGTGTCCACCATGACTAAATCCCAGAAATGCATCATGGACCCAATTCGCAGTTGGGTTTCAAGCAGAGGGGCCGACACCACTACCATTAGATGAGGCACCATGGTAATTGTACCTTGAGCTGAAGTCAGTTGAGCTGAAGTCTACTGCTTCACCATGCTCGCTCCACGTAGTATAACTCCGCATCATACCATTTTCGTACGGGAGTTGCATCATAACATTAATCTCTACATATTGATAGTTAAGACATTTTTTGTATGGACACCTGGTACGCTTCTTTCACTGACCATGTTCGATCACAAAATTCACAAATTCTCTAATTCCATCTATATACCGGACATCACTTCTATTCTTCAACTTTATCCAACTCTTGTCCATACTTCTACGAAATTTAATAATTATCATATTAGTCAACTATTATATTTACATATTTTCAAGTAATTATTAAGCTATTATATATATAAATTTTCAATAACCACCTTCATTATTAACATATAAATAATTAAAATATTTATTAATTACCTTTATTAATTAATGGGGAATATACTATACATCAATTACTTTAATATATCTAACATGCATGTACGTTTTAATTAAAATTAACCAATTTTTTAAACATCCATGCATGCATATATATAAACTAGTTAATTAATTAACTAATATATTTATATCAATCAATTACTTAACTTAATTATAAATATTAGATCTACTAACAATCCAATGCAATGCAATCAAACGTACAATTAATTATATATATACACGTTAAGATTGTCAGAAATTAATTACGTACGTACCTTGACTTCTCCGATATATGGCGAATCAATGGTTGGAGCCGGAGATATATATATATATATATATATATTTATATATAGTGCTAGTTGTATGTGTGAGGAGAGTCTGATCGAGAGAGAATGAGAATGAGATCGAATGAAAATGAAACGAGCGAGCGGAGATGAAAAGAGTCTGGCATGGACAATAGATAATGCATCACTTAGACGACGGACATGAGTATTTGTCGTCTAAGTGACCACTTAAAAGACACAGCGTCGGTGCGTCGTCTAAGTGGTCACTTAGATGACAGACCTCTGTAGATTACGTCATCCAAGAGGTGAATGAAATGATGCATAGTCGATGCATCGTCTAAGTTATCACATAGACGACGGGTACGTCGTCTCATCCTACACTTGGATGACACAGACTCATTTCCTTCGTCTAAATGGTCACTTAGACGACGAAAAAATGATTGAGACGACACAATTTTTTGGCGTTGTATAAAGTCTACATATACAATGAAACCTTTACTGTTCCGTCGTCTAAGAGGCTTTTTCTTGTAGTGTACTCTTGAAAAATACAGTCTTCCCTGAATTCTTAGAGCTTTCCCTATTTCTGAAACTCAAACCCCTTTTGTTACCATAAACTTTTCCCATCCCACTCACTTGGGATAAAAACTTTGCAAATTGAGCTTAGGATTCTCTTAAGGATTCTTCCAGAACCGACTAATTCTCTGAAGTAAGTGTTTCAACCAAGCCAGTTTGATGATCAAGTTTCTCCTAAAGAGAGTTCACCTAATCCTCAAGCCAAGACTTATCAAATTTCCACTTTGCCTTTCGGGATACATATTTCTCTTGTATCCTTGCATGTGCCTCCTCCCTTCTTGAAAGTTCATTTGTTGGAACCTCAATTTTAGTAAGCATAGACTTAGAAGCAACACATTCTGAATCTGAAAAAGAAGAAGATGAAAATATAGCTTTTGTGTCTTCGGTTACATTAGATGAGTCCTACAAGGGCAAGGAATTACTATCACTCCAGATTGTCTTGAGCACTTTGTGGGACTTATTTTTTCCGTTTGCACAGTCAACAGCTTTTGCACAGTCAACAGCTCTATGTCTCATTCCATTGTACTCAAAACACATGTTGTCCTACTTGGGGATAGCATTAGACTTGGTATTCCGATCTTTAGAAGAATCATTGTATTTACAAAACCTAGAGCTAAACCCTTTTGAAAAGTTCTGATTAGAGTTGAAAGGTTTTCTTTTTGAGTTTTTGAGAATTTTTTTAAATTGTTTATTCATGAAGGCAATTTCATCAATACTATACTCAACATGTTCCGAACCCTTTTCTTCTTCGGTTTTTATCGTACTCAAAACAACGAACTTTTGATTTTTGGTTTTTTTGTTAAGAGTCTCATAGATTTTTAAGTTGTCAATTAGCTCTTCTAGAGGATAAGTATCTAGATCATGAGCTTCATCAATGACATTCAGTTTTAAATCAAAGAAAGGAGACAAAGCACTTAAGAACTTCCTAACAATCTTCTTAAACTCTATGGCTTCTCCTAGACTTTGACACTGATTTGTGATACTAAGAACACGTCCATAAAAATCATCAATTGACTCATTTTAACCCATGGACAAACCTTCAAACTCAAAAAAAGACGTTGAAGTTTTTGTTGTTTAACACAAGAATTACCTTCATAAGTGTTGACAAGCACGTCCCACACAACCTTGGCAATAAGACAATGGATGATTCTCTGACGTTCTCCTTCAGATTGGGCATTCAAGAGACAACTTAGAGCTTTAATGTTTGCTCTAGCAAGATCTTAGCCCATTTATCCCATTCAAATTTTGGTTTCGGGGTATGAACATGGGAACCTTCTGTTTTTGGCTTCGTGGGATGTGTCAGCCTTCCTCAACCACTTGCCATAGTAAACCATCTTCTTGGTAGGATAGGAATGCACTCATCGTGATCTTCCATTGTGAAATCATGTTTATCAAAAAATGGAGGGACATTAATGGAAGATGAGCCTTCTTCACGCTTTATATCTAGTCCTCAGGGGATCTCACCAGGAATAGCTAGTGGCTGCTTTGTTACCACGTAAATGTCCTAGAGGGGGGTGAATAGGCTCTTGACAACTTTTTTGCTTAAGTTTGTTCTTTGAGGATAGCATAGTATTGAACTATCCTGATTAACAAATATTCGAGTACTTGAAATTGTAAAAATGATAATTCAAGTATAATACCAGGATATTTTTCTTTAACGCAAAAATCCTACAACTAGAGAGAAAAACTACATGCCCCTAACTCTTGAGGGACAAACATTTCCACTAAGAACAACACTTCTTTACAAGACTCTTGTACACTGGGGATACATAACCCGTATGCTATCCTAACTAGTCTCTCTACTAGTTCTACAGAGCTACACTATCTCTTATGTCTAAGTGTTTACAAATGACAAGTTTTCAAAAGCCTCATCTCAGAACTTAACTATTTGTAAGCTAATTCTTTATGAGTTGCTCCTCGGGTTTAGCACTACCATCCAAATCTCAATGGAGTGCAAGATGCATATAAGTTTGAATGAAAAATTTGTTTGTGAAATACTCTAAGACTTACATGCAGTAGAAGAGAAAGCTTAGTGAAAACAGAAGAGTCTAACTCGTTTTTGAAAGAAGCACAAAACACTCAAAACAACCAAGGAGCTAAGACTACCTTGCTGTTCTTATATAGCCAGTGAGGTCTGCTAAGAGAGCATCTACATAAGCAACATGCTTGAGTCCTTTCAGCTATTTGTGCCTTGCCCAGAATCTAAACTTGACATGTGAATGACAAGGACAACCAGAAGAGACAACAAGAAGCATTCCTTAAAGGAACATGATTTCAAAATAAGGGAAAAAAGCTTTTCTATTTCTAACTCTAAATAGAGGCTAAACCACAATAAAACAAAAGCACTTTTTTCAAAAATCAAAACATCCAGCCCACATTTTGGATTTCACAAGAACCCAGCTGGAAACTATTTCGCAAACCCCAACAAGAAAAGTCACGGGTTGCAAACAACCATTTTCCTATACAGAAAAGCTTCTTGGGTACCAAGTAGAAATAGTAAAACCTAGAAACAATTTTGAATTCTAGATCCCTAGATTTCATAACAACAGACAAAGATATAGGTTGACATAGGTATGCTGATATGTTGCTTTTTTTATCATGAAAAGCTAGCTGGACCCAATGAAAAAGAGGTCACGGGTTGCAAAGAAAATAACATTCCTATCAGAAAATATCTTCTTGGGCACCAAGACAATCAAAGTTGTCATAATAAAACTCTTTTAATATTATGGAGATTAAAAATGAGCTTCAAAACAAAACCACAAGTATTTAAGACAATGACATACTGACTTAGGATAGGTGACAATGATGTCATTCTTAGTGAAAAACATGATATGCATATGCATGCTTTTATCGGTTTACCATTGAGATCCCTACGTTCTTCATTTCAATTTTCTTCACTTGTTACACTGATTATTCAAACAAAATGTATTTTGTCTTCGATAAAGATTGCCGATCAACAATATGCCTAATAGACACGACTTGACATGCGCTGAATGATGGAGGACAATAATGCTTAATGCTTAAAGATGAGTGAACAGCACTGCGAATTCTGGGTCACTTTTTCAGTTTCAGCTTTTTGTCCAAGGCATAGAGCATAGAGTTCGGGGCGGGGGGGGGGGGGGGGGGTTCAGTTTCAGCTTTTTTTGTCCAAAGGCCATAGAGCATAGAGTTCCGGGGGGGGCGCGCTCGGTTCCCTGGAGCAGATAAGGGCAAATGGCAATCAAAACGCAGAAGAGTTTGTCTTAAGACTTGGGACATGTTTGGGAATAGTCAAATAGTCAAATGGTGTGCCCTAGCCAATGCTTCAAATAATTGCCCGTTACTGTGCTTGAAACGAATTTTATAGCTGGGTAAATATATACGTGCAACATCATGCCAATCGCAGCTCATCCAAGAATTGTGTTAGGAAACATTCATCAGTTTGGTAGTTTCTGCTATCAATAATTATTGGACTTCACTAAAGCTGATGTTCAATCTAGTTCAGCACCACCACAAAATATATAGCAGAACGAACGGACAATGAAGTAGATATAAAACCTAAAAAAATAGAAGTAGAAGGTTAAAAAAAATGCGAAGATAAGGTAAAAAGAATCGATCTCGACTACTTTTCATCTTTAACTTATTACCTTGGATGCTTCAGTGAGATTATTCAAGTGGGGAACTGCGTATGATGCCATTTTAATCAGACCTGAATCTCGTACGTGCTCGGTGGCTTGTCCCTTCGCCAGCTTTTGTAAAGAAAACAAGCCGGTACCGGCAGTTCAGCGCACACATGGGTTTAGTCCTCTCCTTACTCCTCAGTGTGGCCAGTCCTCAAGTGGAACAACGACGTAGGTCCCGAGTGAACAAATAGCGGCATCATTGGTATCAATGGCATGGTGCATATTGTGGCCGTACTTCTAAAACTCTATAGCTAGCTAACCCTTTCAAGTACAATACTGCAGCGTCGAGAACTTTGAAGATAAAGTCATAAAAATGGCAGGAGTGAATGTTTGGACCATATATAATTTATATAGACTAACTGAGAGTCTAGAACATTACATTCTTACACATATATTCTTTTAAAACGATTAGGATATGAAAAATGTATCTCTCTTTCGATTGGTCACTGCTAGCACCTCTCAATGGTAATGGTGCATTGGTGCACAAAAATTATTGAACTCAAAGTTAATTTGGATATATTATGCGCAAGTTTCTGGTAATCAGTAGAATTTGTGGATAATGTGGGCAATCACCTTTATGTCTGAATCCAAGATAAATAACATAGAAATTAAAATACAATTGTCTTGCGTCATTATTTACAAATTTAATAGCAACTTACTGTTATTAATTACTGTAATCGATGACAAATGCTACTAATCCTATTATAAGAGCAATTCCAACAACTTCCTCATTATAGAGAAAAAAAATATATTTTAGAGAATATTGGACATTTTTTCACTCTAACAGTTTCCTTATCTCATTCCCCAAAATAGAGAAAATGACGGAAGAGAACAAACAATTTCCTAAATTTAGAGCAATCTGCAAAATTTTGGAGAATGGATTATCATTAATATTTTGCAAGTTTCAAATGTCTCCCAAGCTCTTTTTCCGTGAGTTTCAATAAAAAGTATCACTACCGCCGCAGACACTATAGCCGACGAAATTATGTAAAACTATATATAGCCGACGAGCAAAACATATCGTCGGCTATAGTAATAATTTTTTAAAAACTCGTCGGCTATAGTACTATAGCCGACGAAAATGGATAAAAAAAATCGGCGGCTATACTATTACCGACGGGTTTTAGCTGACGGACTTTAGCCGACGACCCCTAAAAATCGTCGGCTAAAGTTCGTTGGTTAAAACCTGTCGGTAATAGTATAGCCGACGAGTTTTTTATCCATTTTCGTCGGCTATAGTACTATAGCCGACGAGTTTTTAAAAAATAAAAATAAAAAATTATTTTTTTCACTATACCCGACGATATTTTTTGCTCGTTGGCTATAGTTTTACATAATCTCGTTGGCTATAGTGTTTGCGGCGGTATATAATATTTTACTGTTGTAATGAATAAAAATATAGTTGTAATAAATGCAAAAATCTGTAAAATATGGAAGTTGTTAAAGTTATAGCATAAACTTTTTAGAGATTTCGACTATTGTTTCTCTATTTTACAAAAATTATAGAGAAGCTGTAGGAGATGCTCTAACATTGTGAATATAAGAGAAATTTACTAAAGAGGTCACTCATGTTTGACATTTAAGACGGATTGGTCACTCGTGTTTGACAAATATCGGATTGGTCACTCGTGTTTGACATTTTCATTCAGATTGGTCATTTTAAATGTTAAAACTCACGCATGTAAACCAATCCATCTTATCTATCAAACATTAGTGACATGTTCAACAATTTTTCCTTAATATAATGTCGCTCATATATGATCGTTTAGATATAATTGATTCACTAATTATAACACTGCGTTTGTCCGGCCAGATAAACACTTACTCTTTGTGTAAGCATTTAAGACTTGTATATTGTTCTATTTATACCCCATGATAAATTCAAATCTCATAGAATTCCATTTTGATTATGTAAATACGACAAAGAAAAAGAATAAAAATCATAGACAAGCATGTTAAATATGTGCATGAACCTTGATCGACCAAAAGTCGTGGATAATTTTGTTCTCGAATGTAAAATACCAATGTTTAAAAAATCAGTAATCAACTGTGATTCGTTTTCTTACCAATTATCGCACAGCTGAATACTCAGGGAATACTCGGAATCGTTATTTTTAATTTTTAAATAATACAATAATTATTAATATATTATATATATATATAAATATCATTAATTAAAATATAAATAATAAAAATAAAATTGACATCAAAGTTATCAAAACCATTAAACACATAGTCCATACTCAAAGAAAAATATTATTAATTAAGTGTATTTCAAAATTTAAAATTACTCCATATTGTTAAACCCTCTAAATAAAGTTCTCAATTTCTTCAACTTCAGATTAATATTTACGTTTTGTTTTGAGTTTTTGGATGTTTAATTTCATTTTTAGAAATTAGATTTCTTTTAAAAAAAATTGTTAAAGTGAGACTGATTCGGGTTGATGAAGCGGACGATTTGGGTTTACTCGGCGATTAATCGAAGATTACCCGGAGATTACTCAACTACTGCTCAGGGAGAGGAAGTAGGCCCAAAATAATTTTTTTTAACTGAGTAGCGAATACTCGCCGAGTACTCGACCAATTAGAGCAAGTTTTCGAACAATGAAAAATACTTGTGAATTATATATGCAAGGCCAATTCTTGGCCCCATTCGAATATGAAATGTGAGTATCATTTTTTTTCCAGGGTTAATAGTTAGGTGCATGCATGAGTGATGACTATATATATCTCTAAGTTTATTCGGTATAAACTAATTATCACTATTTTGTGACCTAATTGCTAGTAAAGCAAGAAGTTAAAAGATTTCCAAAACTTCTTACATAACACCCTCTTTATATAGTTGGCGATTGCTTACATAAATTAGAACCAAGTCTTATTCGTATATGTGATCTTGTCACGCGTGCATTCTCAGTACACAATACTGACATCAGTATACATCTATATAAATATATTCATTTCTATTAATTTTTTTTTTAGCTCAACGTGCAAGCCAATAAGACCAATGACGGAACTTGAAGCAGATTGTCAATGGGCCAAACGAGCAATAATCTCATTCTGAAGAGGCCGTAAGTATAATTTAGTGTAATTTAATAATAATAATATATATATTAATAAAAGAAATTAACCTTAATTTTAAAAACTTCGGGGCCACATCCCCCTCCTGCCCCAACTGAGTTCCGCCCCCGAGTAAGACGTCAGGGTTGATCACTAATTCTCATATGAATTCATATATATATGGTTCAGTATTGGGGTTACTATGATATATATGATGAAGAACCATGAATCAAATGAGACGTTATGGTTTTACTATGTCTGCTATGTAAAAATGAGCACATATCAATTTGTAAGGGTCACAACAGTACCTGATTGAAAGGAGAACCCAAGAAGCTTCCAACCAAGAATAAGAAATCGCTGGGGTTCTTCGTGTGTTTGATTATAATGGATTTGGATATATGGAGTGAATGGACATGCACGCACCACCGCACTAATTAACACTGAAATGACCACAAACAAGAATCTCATTTCAAAAGACATAACATCCCAACGGTCTAAACCTGCCGCCAAAGAGTTAGCCGTTGGTTGCCCGACACGTCGTCGTAGGAATCTCCCTGAGCTTTGCATCATTCCACCCACACTCCGACGCGTGTAAGGCCGCGTAAAATCCATTTCACCGACATTTCTGTTATAATGACCCGGTGACGACGCTGGTTTTATTTCTCTTCACGTTTTTTATGCGAGAGTTATGCTTTCAGGAACGAATCTCTCTAGAGGCCCTTGGACTTGCTACTGTTTGTAGTGGGACTTTGCCTAGGGAAAATTCTTAGAAGCATTTGAGAGGCAAAGTCGGTGAAGCTCATGTTTTTTTCTTTTTTTTGAAAACGAAGCTCATGTTTATGTACGTGGAAGCATTTCAGAGTCGTTCACTTTTGGTGTCAATTTTTTTAGAATCTTTTTCGAAACATCTAATAAGACAACGAATGAGGCGACTTAATTTTGGGTCTGGAATATTTATTGTGTCCCTGGTCTACTCTACTGTTAAGTCTGGACTTGGGCTCTGTATTTTGACGGTCCTGTGCCTCCTGTCTTTAAAGTTTTTTTGTATTTGTTTTAGCTTTAAATTTATTATTTTAAGTTGTATATAAATAGGCCTGTTAATGGTACGGGTTTTGATCCGGATTCATTCTAGACCTGTATATATTAAGCGGATCCAGATCTACTTTTAGACTCGTTGATTTGTTTGTGATCCGGACTCGTTGACCCATTTATTTAACGGATCGGATCCGGATCACAAGCGATTAGATCCGTTTATGATCCGCCCAATTTATATTTTTTAAACTTATTATATAATTTACTTTTATTTACATATATGAAATGTTTTTAATCCAAAACTCTCTTTTTAAAAAATAAAATATAAATATCTTTAGCAAAGTTATATAAAATTATTAATAAATTAAAAGATTAAAAACCCAAAATAATTTGTTTCTTGTCAAGTTGCTCGATGTAAATAGAGTTTTTTCTTTAATTTTGGTCTCTCTAGTTTGTTTAAATGAAATATTTGTTTATGTAAAGAGATTATATGACATATTGGTAATAATTAACATATTGATAAAAGAAATAAATTTAGTAATTAGCATATTGATAAACGGGTCTGGATCCACTCCGTTGATTCATTGATCCGCCGGATCCGAATTCGGATTTGATTATTAAAGATCCGCCGGATAAACGACGCATAGCGTGTCTAATTTCTTCTCTCGTTAAACGGATTTGGATTTAGGTCGATCCCGTCCGGATCCGCCCCATTGACAGGCCTAATAATAAGACGCATTACGTATCTTTTTTTTACAATGTCTAGGTACCGCAAGGTTTTCTAGGCCCAAAATTTAATTTCTTGATGCATGTGAAATATCACAATTATGCATTGTAGCATAGTATCTAGTCACTTCAGCAGCTTCGATATTTGAACCTAAATTGAAAAACACATCCAACTAGACAAGAATCACTAGACTACTTGCCACTTGTCAGTGGTTAAGATGCGTCAGATGTTTTGTCTGTGCGCAGGTACTTATATGCTTAGGTTTGATTGGGGTCTCTGATCCTGACCTAAAGCAATGTCATTGTTACCTCTGTAGTTGTTAGAGGTCTAGTGGTTATGGTAGACTTACTACAATTGCATTTTGTAGCTTTAGTTTTGTCTCAAATCTTTTCCTTGTTCTCAAAGCGGATCAAAGATCAATATATAATTTATCTATTTTCTAATATTAATAATTTTTTTATTGACACCTCTTAAAATAAAAAATTAATAATCTTTTTACACTCTACACTTGCAATCTTAAGTTTTTAACCATAAAACAATGAAATAGGGTTAGTGACGGATCCAGGATCGAAAAGTTACCAGGAGAGGAGATATTATGAGCATTATCCCTCGCATGCAATTGAGTACAAGTCTCTAAATTAGAAATAAAAAATGAAAGGACACTATAGTGTGTTAACATAATCTACAATAAAACATATGTTATAAAAATGACTTGATATTACAGGTCAATCATTAAACGGTAAACATATATTTTAAGTTAAGGTTCTATGTAAACCTAAATAAGTAAATGTAAGGCCATATTTTGTCAACTTGTCAAAGTTATACGTTTAAGGTTAAAAATGAACCTAAATAAGAAATTTACAACATAAAAGACAAGTTTGTAATTTTATGGTTCAATAAACACCTTAAAAGGTAACTCCAACGACCAAATGTAGTAATCTTGTAATCTAGTTAAGTTACTCTTCCTCTTCCTCCTTATGGCCTGAAGCAACTCTTCGCATTCCTCACAGAGATTCCCCAATTCATCACATCACTCTCCAACGATCTGACCCCAGCCAGCCCTACAATTCTCTCTCTGACTTTGGTTAGATCTCTCATCCGAGAAAACAAGCCTCGCCTGAGTATATTTGACAACCGCTGTAAAACTGCTCTTTCTCTCTCTCTCTCCTGAATCAGAGTCCCATCACCTCTCTTCAGTGTCTTGCCTTTGACAATAACGGTGAGTTTTAAAGAAGCAATTCTCTGGCCGATTGAATATCGATGTTCATGGGCCACAATTCAATTTTGTGAATTGGGAAAAATTGTGTTTTTTTTTGTTAGGGGTTTTTGGTACTTTGATGTATCAGGTGGATTCGTATGGTAGAACGGGTCAGTGAACTAAGACACTTGGACGAAGAGTGATCGTGCCCTCATGTATCTGCTGTAGTGATTCCCTCTGTGGCGAGAGTGATCATCACATATGGAACTAAAGCTTCATTTGCAGAGAGTCGCATCACTGAAATCTTTTCGAGTCTTCGTTGAGAAGGTTAGGCAAAACGAGGTCATTTTCATCGTTTCTATGAAGATTTGATGGAGGAATAAGTTATTGATCTTCTTTCTAAGCTTAAGTCCTTTTTGATGGTCAAGTAGAATATGTAGTTTTGGTGATATGCGGAAAGACAATGCTGCAAAGGAGAAGGCAAAAAACCAAGCAGAATGTGATCTTCTACAAATTGAAGCGGTGAGTAATACTGAAGTTTTACAAAGTTATGAATCAATTTTGAATATATATATTCCAGTGATGGAGCATATGGTGATTAAATGATGAAATCTCAAAGGATAATCCATAACACTTTGTCTATGATTGATTTCATCTTTCATCTGTAACAACCCGAACCAAAATCTACATATAAATCAGCACGAAATAGAATTATCGTGAATTAGTGATATCGCCTGGGTTGTTAACGACTTTTTCATCAGGCAAGAATTTCTGTTAACTTCCTTCACGAGAATTGTAGAGTATTTAATTTCGAGCTCATGTGAAGTTTTGGGGAATTTTTTGGATAAGCGGGCAATTATTTAACGAGTTTTGAAGTCGGTTGTGAAAATATTTAAAAGTGTTAATTTTATTGTTGATTTAATAGTGACCGTCCGATCTTGATTAGATTTATTTTGAACCGTTGATTTGGGCTGGTATGTGTACGATATGTATACGGTATAAATATGAGATATTAATGGAAAGTTTCCACTTTGGGAATTATAGGTTGACTTGTGTTGACTACGGGTCAAATCGACTCATTTTGCACTGTGAGTTTGTTGTTGGAGGTGAGCTCGATTCCGGCCACCTTTGGCCATCATCCCTTGATGGGAAATGTTAGGCTTGGACTCCTCTTTCATTTGGTTGGTGGGTCGCTCATGATGATGGCCGGAGGAGAAGGAACCGACGCGATGAAAATAGGGGATTTCCTGCCGGATTTCGTCGGTGACGGAGGCGTTGGGGGACGAAACCATAGGGGTTTTGTAGCCCTTGGGATGGTAAATATATCCAAAGTGGTTTTGGGCCTTGCCGTAGCCGGACGGAGCCGATCGGAGGAAATGGATTCCTGCGAGGGTTTTCAATTTCACGGTGAGTTTTGGACATTTTTCGGTTACGATTGGGCTTAGCATTGAACTACAAAGTTGTTGGAAATGTTGAGATCTTCAAAATGATGTATAGGTCGAAGAATTCTGGGCCGATGGAATTCTGGCAGCCGGAGACCACACGTGCCGTCGTGCACGGTGGAGCTCTGGTGAGGTGGAATTTTCGACAAGTTTTATGTCGTTTCGCTCATTTTCGCGTGCCGAACGCAATGGTGAGGTTTATATTTGGATTTGAGTTTGATAAATTTGGGCGAGTATTTAATCAGACAATTATCGGTTTAATTCACTATATTAAGGACGCTTTGATTATCCGTTTATTTGTGAGTCATTTGATATATCAAGATTTGTTTGCGACTCTTAAAAAGTGAGGGATGACAGGGAATTGAATTCAGATTTGGTTGAGTTATTAATTAAATAGAAAATACGTTGTTCGAGTTTATGAGATTCGTGATGTTATTACTCACCAGATTACAATCTTTGCTATTTAGTATGAACTCCAATGATCAGATATATTTTAATCGTGGTTTTAGGATCATGAGTTAGCGGGCGTATCAGATGAATAATTGTTCCGATCGACAGGGTTTCAGCTTTATGTTTATCCCGGCAACCTGTGAGTGGACATTTTATTTTCACCGTTGACCTGCGAGTCTTGATTTATGCATTTTATGATTGTGCATTTGTGATTATGCACTGTAAGAGTATACATTTACGATTATGCATGTGCATGGAAACAAATATGATTTGTTTTACACAGAGTACAGTCTGAGAGGTAGAAGCATCGATGCGTTGGCATGCTCGGCTTATCCCCGAGATGCTCCGGGGAGGGGGGGACAGAGTCCTGACCTGAGGTCATTCTGACTATTTAATCACGTGTGGGTCTGGGATCCCGTGATTTAGATTGTACTGTTGCGGATATGTCTGAGAGGGAGCCCGCAGTTTTAGATTCGCATCATGTTTATTTTCAGACTTGTATTATTTTTATGCACATTATATATGAAAGGCATATTATTTAACGTTTCAGTTAAAAAATGAAATATTATTTTCGTCCACTCACTCTAACAGTTTTTATGATTTTATGTGCCTTTTTCTTGGGCTTTTCGGTTTTACTTGCCAGATTGCGGTGTGTATCATGAGGGTGTTGGATGTCGTCGAGGGCGTCGAGTCCACTAGTCAATTTCTTTAGCAGTAGGTTCCAGCTCACTGTTAGTATGTCTCTTGTGTTATTGAAGTCACTATGGATACTGATTCAGTAGTATTGTCTTAGTGTGACTCTTGTGAATAGGTTGTCACTCGTATAGTTGTCGAGTTGAGTTCTTTGTATGTGAATCAATGTATTTACTGGAGTTATGTTTTTAAATTCTGAATAATGTATCAGGTTTGATTTCAGTTTTATGTTGAGAAATCTGGATGGACATCGGTGGTCCACAGTATTGTTTGTGGGTTTATCTGCGGAGTGTCAGTTTTCCTTATAGGTTTTTGGGTGCCTCTTTTATAAGGGAAGTTATGTCAAAATTTTCACAGAAACTCATAAATTAGGGTCAGTCGTTAGGGCTTGATTCTAGATTACTAGTTAATCTAGGGTCGGGTCCTTTCACATCTATGTTGAGGATCTAGTATGTTTGCGAAAGTTTTGAATGAACTTTATAATTCCTTTGTCTACAAGCCTAGTTAGCAACACTGATATATAAGAAAACAAGGCTGATACGAATGTGTGGCCCAGGTGGGTGCTTGGGTTTTGGAATGGATAGGGAAGCCGAAGTTGTTAGTGCCCGAGGGTAATTTACTGTCTAACTTAGAGAAATTTATAAAGTAATATATTTTAATTGATGACACATACACAATTTTAAATGTATTAACTTTTGATGGTTGTGAATTTTATGAGAGGAAATGCTTGAGCAGATTCATAAGTGGTGCAGGAGAAACTGAACTTCAACTTCAAAGACGAAGGTTCATTTCATGATATTGATTCTTATGTTCTCTTTATGCGAAATGCTTTATTTCTTAGTCAAGTGCCTATTTATTCTTTATTTTCTTATGAAGACAAAGAACTCATAATTTATAAATTCAGATGTTTGACAAGTCTTCTAGATAAAATAGTGTCATTGGATAGTTTACAGGCAATTCAACTATAAAATAGTATTTTGTATGTATCAGCCACTTAACATCCTGAAACTGAAAGTTCATTCCTTTCTTGTTCATGTTACAATAGTTTTGTTTCTCTATCAAATTTCATAGTTATGATATCAAAAATCACATTTCGTATGAGTGAAGTCATGATAACTACTATTTAGATATGTTTATGATATGTCTTCCTTTGCATACTTATATACTAATATCTCTATCATCTTAGAATTGTAGAAAGGAGGAGTATTTTGCTATCTCAAATTAAGGATGTCCGTCATACTCGAGTTGTGCAACGTGCTTCTCGCAAGAGGCATGGAAGCTCTGGTCAAGGCTTAGCTAATGTTGCTGTTGTGGGTTATACAAATGTTGTATGTGCTCTAGTTTGGTCATAAGCTTCTTTTTTGTTATTACACAAGAGTCAAAACGTATAACATCTTACTTGCTCTGATAAGGGAAATCTACATTGGTGAGTGCCCTCTCATATAGTGATCCCTACAGTGATTCTCGGTAATATATCTAATTCATACAGCCCTTATTTTTTTTAAGGTAATTAATTAGTTATGTAAAGCTTGATGTTTGCTTATAATATCTCTTTGATAATGTCTAGTATTTTTTTTCCAAATTGTTTGCAACAGTTGATCCTAGATTGAGAAGTGTTCTTCTTCCTTCAAGGTAATTGCAATTCAACTTTTTAATGAGTTTTTCCTCGAATCACTTCCTAGAGTTTCTTTATCATATTTTCTCTGATCCTCTTCATTATTTGTAAAATCTAGTTTTGCAGTTAGTCGAAGCATTTCATGCAACTTTGGAAGAAGTAGTGGAAGTTGATCTGCTTGTGGTATGACTACTTTCTTTGTCATTTGGAAAAAAACGGTCTTCCACCATTTTACACTTGAGAATTGAGATCTTGTGATGATGCCATAACATGTCTCATAACATGATGAATAAAACCTGCAATCACTTCTACACAGAGGCTAATATTGAAAGACTTGGCACTCTCTCTTTAGCTAGTTTGATCAAATGAGCACATTAGCCTCACATGCAATGAAGATTAGTGCAGCTTTACTTTTTTAGGTGGTAGTAAGGGTTATATATCCCAAGGAGATTGAAGATTGTATAGACTTTTGGGTGTGTTTTATGGTATATCCATGAGCTTAGGTATCCTGACTTCCTGAGATTGGAGGAACATTGTAACTACTGACCGACCAGTAATACAATCTTGTTATTTGGTCTGCACAAGCAGCTGAATTACATTTTTTGTTTGCCTTGAGACTTATCTAGTAAAAGACTAGCACATATATTCACAGACATATATTCACAGACATATATTCACATTTTTTGTTTGTTTGTTTCGTTTTCATTATCAGGGAGCTAAGATAACACTGAGGACTGAACCATATCAAACCAGTTTATGAAAAATTGAACAAAACAATATGTAAAACACAGATGACACCAAACAAGACTTGTATTGATGAAAAATCTTCTTGCACCCAATTGTTACATTACAATCTATATCACTGAGGAATGTGGCTAGATAGAAAAACAGTCCTGGCTCTCAGCTTCCAAAAGAGTATACAGAAACCACTACACACCACTCCACATTACTCATACAGCCGATAATCACTGAACAAGACTAACAAATATCCAAGAGAAACTCTGTTATATACTTATATGTCCTAAATGTTGCATGGATTATGAAGGCTGATGGGTTCACACAGTTGCTCCCCATCTCTTATTCTAGAAGTGTCAATAATTTAACTTTCGTCCTCTTATAAATTCAAGCTTCAGCTTCAGGATCCCAGTCAAATCTGAAAGGACCAATGTATGAAGAAAATGAAGCTTTCAGATAACCCAATAGGATGCATAACCTTTATTATCGGAAATTTAAAAGACCGTGTCTTTATGTAAATAAAATGCACAAAATCAAAGACTTAAACGTATCAACTAACTCGTTAATCACATGACTAATTTACAAAGATTCACATTCGACTCAATTAGTAATGAACTCATAACTATCATTATACTTGTATCTTTCGTTCAAAGATCTAATATTTATAATTGCATTATTTGTTGTTCAACAATACATCTAATTACAACCATTCCTTAATCTCAAAGTATGGAAATAAAGTTCAAAATGCACTATCTCTTTTTAAACTCCAATCTCATCATCACATAAGTCCATAATCAGTTGAGGTTTCTGGAAAATCACATTTCACCTTTGGCAGATATTGGGTAACCTCTTTGCCATTGTTGTAATCAAGGAATGCAAAATCGAAATTATCGGCGATATTTCGCCGATATTTCGATTTTTTGAACTTACCTGAAAAATCCGTGAATATATCTCCAAATTTTCCGAAATTTTCCGAAATTTTCCGATATTTCCGATATATCCCCGATATTTCCGATATTTTCCGATATTTACCGAAATTTTTGAAATTTTCAGTAACTTTTTTAATTTAACAAAATTAAAAACTTGTCAAAATTTTGCAATGCCTTATCCTTCATATATCATGCCTTATAGTCTTCCAACAAGTGAAAACTCATTGTTACAATCACAAACAAATGCCTCAAATGATGATACTGGTTCATACTACGAGCTCCAAAATCTTCAAAGACCGCCCCCTGACCAATATGGTTGGCATGTAAGTCAATACGTACAGAATTACATGGGAGAGCAATCATTTAATGAGTACTCTTCACAATACACACATGATTATGCACAGAGAGATGAGGAAAATAGTGTGAATTTCGAACCTCATAGGTCCTCTATGTGGTTTTGAAGTATTTATATATTTGATTTTATAATGTGTGATGTGTAACATATTGTACAAAAATGTGATGGTCTAGCCTCCCATTAAAGTTTAGCCATCAAAAAAATAAAAATAGAACTATTAAATTATATTTTAATAGTTATCAGCACTTAACACATACTAATTCATATAGTAATATAGCAAATTCATATGTTTTGATGTTTGATCAATATTTTCTTTTTACATAAGGTAGGTAATTGATCATATAACAACCTCCAAAAGTTTCATTACAAATTTCCATATATTTTTATTAGTTTCCGTCATTTCCGTCAGAATTTTCAATGGATCGATATTTCATCGATATTTCCGTCGATATATCCAAATTTTGGACTGTCGATATATCCTCGATACCCGATATTTTACTCTTTGGTTGTAATCGATGTTTATCCAGTCTTTGAATTTCCCTAACCATTAGCAGAGCTATAGCCAGCCAACCACAGTAACCATCATATAATTACAAACATCAAAAATTGTGAGGAGATAGATAAGGTTTCTCTCCAGTTTAGATTAGAGCTAGAAGAGTTTAAGAAGAGAAAAGTGAAAAGACTTATACTACTGTAACATTTCCAAAAGTAGTTGTTTTGTCAAAAAAAATGGTGCATTTTTCTCTCTGCAATGTCCATTTCTTTCTTTCTTAAAAAAAACCACCACTCTTCTCTCTTCTCTCTTATCTCAAGTCAACACTATGTCAAAGCTTTTCTCTTTCTCAAAATTCAAAATTCAACCAAAACACAAACAACAGTATTTTTCAACTGTTATTAAACGAATTCTAATAAAGATTAAAGCTTCTAAGTATCAACTTGAATAATCTAAGATTGATTGAGAAAGAGGGATTAGAAATCTACAAGCATCGTCATGACAAGCGTAAGGGGAGAACGAGAGCTTGGAAGGAACCGAGTTCCTAGAGCCGTCGCGCATGACGGTTTAAAGAGCACCAATCGAAGCATCTCCATCACCATCTTCTCTTTCTGTTCTCTTCTCACTCAGAAATTTGAGTCGGCTAAACACGTTATCTTTGTTCTCTCTTCTCGATCAGAAGCAGTTCTCTTTTCAGGTGGTAAACAGGTAGCAGGTAAGAGTTTTTGGTATAACACGATCTGTTAGATCAAATTTAAAAAAAATGAATGGTCAAGATTAAATTATAAATTTAAAATAAAATTTTACTTATTTAGGTTTAGTACTATTCCTTAGAAGAAAACTAAACTAGAATTTTCAACCTTAAAAAAGTAACTTAGTTTACCATTTTATGGTAAACTCATAAACATGTATTTTTTTGTAAACAGTGTTAATACACTGAAGTATTGTCCAAAATGAAATACATAATAAAATAGTAATATAGAACACAAAACCAATGCATAAAAACTAACTAAATCTTACTCTACGAGACCCTGAAGCTTAAACTCCTTAATCACATCATCAATTTCAATAGGGCTTGGAGATTTACTCGTGTGCGATGAGATATTGAAATTTAGAGAATTAAATCTCAATGAGACTATGAGAGTGTGTTATGAGATAAAATTAAGAATTTGGCTCCATGGGAATTAAAGGTTTGTGGGGAATGGTTGCTGAGTGGTTTGTTTCTTCTATCAAACCTCAACAGATAGGGCTTTGGCTTATTGTGGGCTTACTGGGCTGTGATGACCTGTTGGAGAGATTTATAACCTCAACCTTTTGACTATTGATTAGTCTAAGGTTAAGTGAATTTTCTCTTACCTACAAGTATACGGGGTCAAGTTATAGTATTTATAAGAAGTCGAGTGTCAAACCCACGAGGATTAGCCACTATAACTCCTTAGTCCGAAATGATTAGTACTTAAACTATGGTTAACTAGACACTACTTAACGCTAAACTAAGAATAAAATGCATAAATGTATATCACACCACTAAGTCCTTTGGAGACTTAGCATTGCGAGAGATGATTAGATTACGGTGAGTGATTAAATGATTTTTGGTTGATTGATTACACTAAGATGCGGAAACTAAAATGGGAACAAATTCAATACAAAGAAGAATGGTCGACTAGGAAAATTCCTGCTAACCATATGATACCCAAACAATGTCTCGGTTTATGTAGGTGGATTATTAGAGTCCATTCACACAAGTTGATGTCCAAATCGTGACCTTTTGAGTCACGTTTGGTTTTGGACCCAAGTTTCTAGGTCATTTTAGACTCTAGACGACTTAAGTCTAATGTGAAAATATCTAGTGAATCTAGACCAAGACCCAAGCCATTTCGAGTTTACATCTTAACTGTATGTTACGTTTGTGAAGTCAACAAGCATCCCATATGATACATATGGAAAGTTCCCCTTCCTTAATTTCTATTGGAGAATTCAAGAGAAAGTCTAAGTGAATCCCCAACTCGCACTTATTGAGTTACGAGTCAAGTGATTCTACTATTATCCACAATAACCTTTTTGATTCAATGTGTGTTGGACTAAAGTCTCTCAAGTCTATTGAGACTCAAAGAGCTCTAGTCCTTGCTTAGTGCTAAGGAAACCAAGCCTCAAGGTAAAACCTCTTGGAATAGACCATAATAATGTTTATATGCTCATGACTCCAAGTCTTCTAGCTTAACTTCTTCACTCCAAGCTAGCACTAAATCTTCAAGAGAAGGTAAGGATAGCCCTTAGTATTCCAAGGAGCCAATGGGAAGAGGGATTGCTTCCCACTCCTTTGAACTCTAAAAACTAAGCCAAACCCTAGAGGCAAAGATGAGAGGAGGAACACCCAAAATAGGCCAAGTGGACGTGTGGTGGTGGAGAGGTTTGGCTCTACCCAAAATAGGAAAGAGCTAGGTCTCTAATGGTAGTGGTTATGGAGGAATTTTGGCCCAGAAAGGGAGGAGAAGAGATGGGAGAGAGTGTTTGAGGGTTGGGGTAAGGATAAGGGGTTTAGAGACAGCCTAAACTATACAAAAATGAGAAAATGGAGTGAGATATGTGTATGAGAAGCTCGGCCTAGATAAGCTAAGGGAAATATTTTGGTGTTTGAAATTCAAAAATTGATGCTTAGAGATGATCCAGAAATTTAGGTTTTAAGTGGTACAAAAGGTGTGACTCATCCCAAGTCATACGACTTACATGTGCACCAATCTTCTCAAAATATCTCCCAAGTGAGCTTGAGTTTTGAGGCCTTGGCCTAACTTGACTTGACATTGCCATTGATAGGTGAAGACTTACTGAAGTTGACCGTTGACTGCCGGAGTTGACCATTGATTGGCCGTCATTTTCTCAATTTTGCTCCATTTTCTCCAAAAACTTAGGAAACTTACTCGACTTCTGCAAAAAGTGATTAGATTCCATCTCTTAGAGCATTCCATGTTAATTCCTTATTTCCTAATTCCTATCATAACACGGAAACATAGTAAAAATGATGCTTTATTAATAAAAGACAAGTAATAAGCATAAAGTTATGGACATAATTAGAGCATAATTATGGGGCTAACACGACCCAACCTTACTCAAAATTTGTTAAAATTCCATTACCCTTTACATATATCTAGTAAACACTACCAGAAATACACACTTAGGCAACAAAGCTATTTCGTCGCCTAAGTGATGTTTTCTGTCGCCCAAGTACTTAGGCAACGAAACTTTCGTCGCCTAACAATCGTAGCCTAAGTATTTAGACGACGAAATTGTTTTGTTTCGTCACCTCAGATACTACTTAGGCTATGAAATCAGTACTTAAACATCGAAAAATTCTTTCTCTAAACGACGATAGAGTTCGTCGTCTATTACTCTCTTTATATGCATTGTCATTCTCTACTTTAGTGTCAGTCGCTGACGTCCCTTCAAGTGTGGTGGCACTCCATATTCATTGGTGAGACAGATGGTTAACAATTTTCTATCCTTCACCAGCTTTCGGATCATCTAGATAGAACACCTGCCTAACTAAGGTGACAAGAGCGAATGACTCATCCTTATACCAGCTTGAGTTTGTATCTATTGATAAAAGGCTCAGATCTTCCTTCGTATGCTTGAACCATTTACACTTGAATAGAAAAACGTTGATAGCATTCCCGTAAAGTAGCTGCACGACATTAACAAGAACCCTGTAATATACATCAGCACATTCCACAACCGCAATCCCACTGTTTTGTGTTCTTCTTGCTTCATCTCGATCTACTGAATGAAACTTTACACCGTTGACAAAACATTCGTCATAAATATAGTGTTGAACTGGCTCATGCACCAACAAGTTCTTTTGCCACGACCACCACCCATTATGGTCACCAGATTTTTTCAGATTAATCGTCTGCAAAAATGTTAAGAAGATACATAAATGTGTATTTAATTTCTACCGAAAATTTGACATGGTTTTCCCTAAAAAAAAGGTAACCAAAAACCTGCAAGTCGACACTAAGGCAATCCACTTCGCATAAGAAAACACCACATGTCATTTGAATTTATCGTTGGCACCTATTCCTATTTGGATTTCTCAATTTCATAAAAAAAACTAATTAATCACAACCCAATGTGCATGCATGGTTTAAATTAATTAAATATATGTACCCATTTAAGGATATAATCATGAAACTTCTTCTTAAGCACCTTTTAAACCCAGTTAGGACTCTTGTCCGATTTAGCTATTTGAATTTTCTTCCTGTAGAACTTTATGTACTGGTCGACCTCGTCACAGTCTCCTAACACTACCCAATACGCTTCAATAAGTTATTCTTTAGTTAATCTTTCGTTTAATACTCCTCTAATCGGTTGTACAACATATGCGACGATTGAAACATTATTGAGGGCATTTCGATTAGAGGAGGTGGTCTGGAACCGATACTTGAGGAACCTATCGCAGTAGGTAATACACTCGTGCATTAGGTATGTCTCTGCTATTAAGTCATCCAAGGCAAATTTATTTTTGATGAATCCTTTATACTGTCTGAGTTGTCTACAAAATAGTCAATAATTAATTATATGAAGAATAGTAGAAACACTTGAAAATATATATGTAAGTGATGAAAAATCGGTTATAAATAATTGTACCTTTCTTGAGGATACATCCAGGTGTAGAGGACCAGACCAGAAAGCAGCACTTATTCGGGAATGTGGATCATGGGGTGAATTATGATGTTAAAGAAAGCATGGGGAAAAATCCTCTCTACTTTACAAAGGATGTATACAATTTTGTATCGTAGTTCGACCATATCTGACTTCTTCAACTCTCTAGTGCATAACTTCTACTATCATCTACACAATATTACTATTGGTTTGACGATGTCACGAGACAAATATGGTCAAATGACCACTGGAATCATACATTGTAGCATAACATGATAGTCATGAGTTTTTAGACTAATGAACTTGTGTTTCTCAAAGTTGACAGCACCAAATATATTTGTTGCATAATTAGACGAATAACGAACACTTTTAACCAGTTGAATTCAATATCCCTCTGTGTAGGTTTCACTGTATACGGTGCATCCGAAGTCTTGCTATACACACCATTTTCATCCCTCTTTAACCACAAGGTACGAAGGAAGCTGTGAATTTCAAGATCTTTTTAGGTTTTAGGAGTATCCTTAGTCTTGAGCTTAATACCAAGAATTGTTCCCACCACGCTGTCATGCACATACTTTTCTATGTGCATGACATCTTGGTTGTTCGTGAGTTTCAACTTCGATCAGTAAGGTAGTTCAAAGAAGATACTCATATGGTGCCAATATTTAAGCTCATCTGGAGGGACCGGATTAAGCTTCTTCACATCATCGTCATTGCTCAACACACCAAAATTGAAGTCAATTAACCTCTCAAAAATCTTTTCGCCAGACCACTGTCTGGGTTGCAGATTATTCTCTATAGTCCCTTCGAAATCATCCTTAGCTTGTCGCCAAAAGTGACCATGAGGAAGCCATCTACGGTGACCCAAGTAATACACATTCCCTGCGTGCCAACTAGGGTTGACGTCGTCCATGCAGACAAGACATGCCTTGTACCCTTTGGTTGTGCAAGATGTCAACATCACATATGCAAGAAAATCACTGATGATCCACATTAGAGCTGCTCTCATCATGAACATTATGTCAGTGAACATGTCATACGTTAAGACTTCATTTTCTCACAACAGTTTCAGCTCGTCAATCAATGGTCTGAGATACACACCTAAATATTTTCCTGGAGATTTAGGACCTGGAATTAGCATAGAAAGGAAATTAAATTCCTTGTTCATACATTTCCATGAATGCAGGCTGTACGGCATGAGAATAACTGGCCACGTGCTGACGACAACGCTATTATTATCCCAAGGATTGAATCCATCTGTAGAAAGTTTGAGTCTAATATTTTGAACATCTACTGCAAAGTCTTGAAATTCATTGTCAATTTTTTTAAAAGCCTCCCCATCTGCCACGTATCTGTGTACATCATCGTCTATTCTCTGTTTCGCGTACCACCTTATCGCCTCTACTATATATAGAGACATGTACAGATGCTGCAGTCTGAGAATCAATGAAAAATTCTGAACCACCTTCACAGGTATTTGCTTCTTTGAACTCCTCCCTCTTCCCCGGTTCAAATATCTACACTGGTTACATACAGAAAAGTAGTACAAATGGGCATACTCTTTGTAAAATAGCACACAATCATTTAAGCACGTGTGAATTTGCTTGTACTTTAGGCCGAGGCTGCTCAAGATCTTTCTAACCTTATAATGTGTATCCGAAAATTTGTGATGATCAGGAAGCAACTTAAATATATGCTCCTTTATTTCGTCAAAGGCACGCTTTGACATTTTATCTTTCACTTTTATCTTAATTTCCTCTATTACATATCATAACACATTCTCTTGACATCCATGGTACACCGCGGTCAGCGCTTGAAGTAGCATCATGTTGTACTTCTCCATCTCAGTAGTGTTAGTGGACAAGGAGGGATGGATTGTGTCATAATGAGTAGTATCGTAACCTCTCTCTTCGTATTGGTGTCCACCATGAGTAAATTCCAGAAAAGCATCATGGACCAAATCCACAGTGGGGTTCCAAGAAGGGGCACCATTACCGCTGGATGAGGCACCCTGGTAACTATACCCTGAGCTGAAGTCTACTACTTCACCGTGCTCACTCCACGTAGTGTAACTCTACATCATACCGTGGTCATACAAGTGTTGAGATATAACATTAATTTCCACAAACTGATGGTTAAAATATTTTATGCACGAACATCTGTAACACTTCTTTCCCTAACCATATTCCAGTGCAAACAACATAAACTCTCTGATTCTGTACATATACTGCGCATCACTTCTGTTCGCCAACTGTAACCAACTCTAGTCCATATTTCTGCGTAAGTTAATAATTATCATATTATATAATTTTTCAACCAATAATTAATTAATCTAATGTACTATATATATAATATCAAATGACACATAACACAATTAATTAAATAGCATACATATGCTATTATCAATCTTATACTATAATTAATCTAGCTAATATTATATTATATTATTAACTTTATATGAATGCTATAATTTATATATTATATATATATTAACTAATTATTCTAACATATATTAACTATTACCTTAACAAAGACATAAACATACAATTACCTTAATTAAATTATTAATTAGCTTTACAATTACAATTAGCTTAATTAACAATATATTAAACATACATGCAATTAATTAAGCTTAACTACCTAGCTTAAACCATTAGCTTAATAATTAAAGAACCAATTAGCTTAATCTAACATATTTTAACTAATTAATCAAATTAAACATACTAATTAACTAACCAATTAGCATGCAATTAGATTAAAAATACAAAAAAACAAGTACTTAAGCTAAGGTCGCCGGAAAGTACTATATATTCGCAGAAACAATCAATCACCATACGTAATTTACGTACGGTATTAAATTCAAAAAAATTAATCGAGAGAAACGAGTTAATACCTTCACCGATAAGGAGATAAGCGGGTAAAATAGAACTCCAAGGGTTGCAAAAGTAATATTTGATTTTTTACCGGTCGATAGAGGTCCGGTGGGTGTTGTGTTGAGTGAGGAGAGAGAGAGAGAGAGAGAGAGAGAGAGAGAGAGAGAGAGAGAGAGAGAGAGAGAAGTTGAGAGGATGAGGTGAGATAACCTGAGGAAAAAAAGGAATATGATCTAATAATTGAGTTTTCTTAGGTGACGAAATTATTCCTTGTCTAAGTGTAAATTTCCGTCACCTAGGTTTACACTTAGGCGACGAAAAGAGGTTCATCACCTAACTGAGAAAATAGACGACGAACCATATATATATGTCGTCGTTCAAGTGTGAACCTAGGCTACAAAACTACATTTCATCGTCTAAGTTATTAAATCTAAGGTGACGATTTAAAAAATTCATCGTCTTAGCGATCACTTAGATGATGACACACGTTTTGTCGTCTAAGTGTGTCATACTTAGCTGAAAAAAAACAAATATACGTCGTCTTAGTGTGCATCTTATGCGACAAAAAATAATAAGCATTGTCTACTTACACACTCAAGCGACGACTTATGTGGTCCATCGTCTAAGAAAATTTTTGGGCGACGAAGATCTTGTTTCATCGCCTAAGTGGTACTTAGCTGACAAAAAATATTTTTGGTGGACAAAACAATATTTTGTTGGCAAAGTCTCACTAAGGCGACGAAACTTTAAAAATGTCATCGCCTAAGTGTGTATTTCTAGTAGTGAAATAATTGACCTGGATTAAACTCTGTCAATCGAGTCAAAACCTTTTTGACGAATCCGTTACGATAATACGATCACAATGATATATAACATCCTAAATTATTCTGTCGACCACACCGCCACTGGCAATGACATGAGTCCCCATACGTCACCACTGCCCACCCATGCGTGTGCACCCATGACCCACTAAATGAAAGCTCTAGAAGAGAGCAACTTTCCTTAAATGACATATACCTGATTGAGGCTCATTTGGCCGGAATTGGCCCTGAATCATAATCGGCCGAAATTCGAACGATAATGCAGTGCCATTGTCGAGCCACTATAGGGCTTGAGATGCGCCGCGTTCCACTCACCTTGAGGGGAGCAAAAGCCCCCAACCCTCACTAGCCAGAACCACTAGGACCGTTGACCATGGCAGCGTCGATACCAGTTCAACGGAGACCGATCTCCTCGAATCCCACCTAGAAACATGAAATTCATAGCCCAAAACACAACAGCACATAGAGGAGAAAGATATGATCTAAACCATACCAATATTGGCGACCAAATTGGTCGGCAACCAATTGGCCTGAAACCTAGAATTTCTCGACACTTCCTCTTGAAATTCCAGCTACCTCCGATCAAATTGGGGATGAAGACCTTAGGGAAAAGGAAGAAAGCAGTGAGATGGTAATTTCAGAACCAAGATCGTCCGAGATGGTGGTTGGACGGCGAAGCCTCTCCGAAGCTGAAGTCGGTGACGATTTTCTTCGCCAGAGCCCGGTCAACGGGTCAATGGCCCAAAATGGAAAGTCTCATTTTCTATATGTGGCAGACTCTATTTATAGTCCTGTACTTTTGTTTCTGTAATTCACGACAAAATTTCACTGATCATAAATTCATAACTTTTATGTCGTAACTCCGATTACGACATTCTGCGCACCGACGAACTCGTCTCAATAAATCTTATGACTTACTTTTGAAGTCAACCGATATAAACAGTTCGTTAAAAATTCATCTATAACTCTCGCGATCTTTACTGTTGATAAACATTATTTACCGTGTTCAGTAATCGAATTAGAAATATCGCTAAATACCAATAATCATATGAAAAAATTGGGATAATACATGAGTTATTGCACTATGCACTATATAAAAGGCTATATGATAGTTTATTCTTTTTACTTAAGATTAAAAGTAGTAGTTTTTTTACCCGTAAAATTCTCACCAGGCTTAAGCTCTTTTGAGCTTTGACGAAGCTCTGCCATTGGGTACGACTGTAGTGCACCTGGTTCAAGCTGAATCAGGTCAGTTTTATACACAATCGGGTGGGGCCCGCTCGATGGAAAAAACAGGGTCCACCTATTTGGTTTGTAAAACTGGCTTGGTTCACTGGAGAACTCCAAAAACAGCATGAGTATATGAATAATTACAAATCTTTATATTAATAAGAAAACATATGTGAGGACAAGTATAGTGTGACAACCCGAAATGGAATTGGTATATTAATCGGCTTAATTCGTAGGTTATACGTATAATTGTGGTTTATCGTAATTAATCGGTTATGCGACTTAGTTCACGACTTAATTATCGGACACGAATTTGGTTTGGATTTGTTCGTGGGAAATGTAGAGAATCCGATTTCGAGTTCGTAGGAGATTTCCGAGGATTTTTCGGATAATCGAGGAATAAAAAAAGAATATTTGAAAACCCGTGTTTATCCGTTTGAATTTGAGTTATCCGAATCGCGGATAGAGTTGATTCGCGACGTATAAATAGCCGAATAGTCATAAAGTTGTCTAAAAAGTTTGAAAATGGGCTGTTTGACCGAGTTGACCTATTCTGGCCGAGTTGACCGAGTCAACCTGTGTTGACTCAGTGAGCCATGTGTGATGACCCCAACCAGAATCAGTAGAGTAATCAGTACGATTCACGAGATTATGCGTAATCGCGATTAATCGTTAATTGTGTGATTTGTCGGATTAGTTCGCGACTTAAATATCGACCAAGAATTTGAATTGAGTTTCTTCACGAGAGTTGTAGAGCACGTGATTTCGAGCTCGTGGGCGGTTCCGGATGATTTTTCCGATAATCGAGGAATATAATATGATTATTTAAAGTTTCGGTTTATTGACGAGTTTATCCGTTCGTTTCGTATTTATCCGAATCGTAATGGTTATCCTTTTTGGACCGTTGATCATCCCGAAACGCGAGTATAAATATCGGAAATAGTCGAAAAATTGTCGAAAGCACTGTTTGAGGCGTTGACCAGCGTTGACTTTCCATTTTGGGCAGTTTGACCGTTGACCCGAGGAGACTATTCACCCGGTTACTGTTCATCGTCGGAGCTGCTGTTCCAGGCCGAATTTGGCCACGACATTGGAAGGTAAAATCTTCCTCTCGTGATTCTAAGCAGTTTAAAACTTGGAATTTCGTGACTTGGTTGAGACTTGAGGGAGAACGAGCTCGGTAAAGTTCTTGGATTTTGCCGGATTCGGGTGGCCTTCTCCAGCGACTTTTGGTGTCGAGGCTTTGGGGGGAAAAGTTCCCCTCAACCTATAGATGCTTTTGGTAGAAGGAATTTGGGTTTGGTTGTTGTTTGAAGCTCGTCGGAATCTCACCGGAATCCATGGATTCCGTGAGTTTCAAGCTCAATTCCGGCAGGTGGGCTTAGAATTAGGTCTCGGTGTAGAAGATAAATGTGTTGGGCTTGAGGAGAACTTGTGATCTGGAAATTTTGGCCGGGATCCGTCATTGTTGACGCCGCGGCGGCGGTGGCGGCGGCGGTCAACGGCGGAGCTCCGGCGACCGTTGACTTTTTTGGAAATGTGTCGAGTTATATGTCGTTTTGCTCGTATTCGCGCCCCGATCGTCGCCTTGAGGTTTTCGAGTTGATTTGGGTATCAGATTTTTAGTCGAGGGTTTCGAGTGGATATTTCGGGAATTTCGTCGATTATTTTGCATTGTGTTGTATATTTCCGGGAACGGTTGGTTTCCGAGGTGTGGTACAGTGTTGTGGATTATGATTTTGATCAGATATATTTTATGACTATTCAGGGGATCGAGATCGTGTTTCAGGCGAGGGATCTTCCGCCGGTCCACGTGATTAGCGCGAGTGCGCGTTTTGCTCACCTGTGAGTGGACAATTTCTTTTCACGGAATGATTGTGAGTCTTTATACACATTTTACGAACTTGAGCATGCATACGAGATTATGTTTTATATGAGCATGTGTTATTCGATTATGCTTATACCATTATACGTTACGTATATACATTTAAATATTACCTTATGCATTTGCATCGAATTATTTATGATTTGGTTTACACAGAGTACAGTCTTAGTATATGTTGTTGTATCGATACACTCGCATCCCGGCTGATCCCCGAGGGTGCCTACCAGGGGGGAACTGTTTCTTGTGCCGATGTAGTTCCGGGTGGAAACAGATATCCTGACCTGAGGCCTTTCTGGCATGAATCACGTGTGGGTCTGGGATCCTGTGATTCGGACTGTACTAATACGGATGTGTCTACGAGCGACCCCGTGAGATTTTCCATGCATGCTCTGTACGCGCGAGGAGTTAGAGTCTCCCTCGTTTACCATTTGATTTATATACATTTGACTCGCATATGTTTTTATAACATATATTATTCGGCGAAAGACATTATTTTCGTCTACTCACTCTAACAGTTTTCATGTCTTTCCCCTGGGCTTTTCGGTTTCCGTGCCCAGTTTGCAGTTCAGGTTCTGGTGTTTCACGTTGTGGTCAGAGGCTAGTAGTTCGAGCTACCTGTGTTTTCCAGTAGGTTTCTTGTTTTGCCTACTGATGTGTATATTGTATATATTTACACTAGAGGTCGCTCTGATACATTCTGATACATGTTTTGTGCGGATTTTCTCGGATATATTATATATTACAGTTATGTTTACTGTTTATTGATATTGAAATGATATTGAGAAATCCGGATGGGATTGGTGCCCACGGTTTGGCTTTTGTGGCATAGGATGAAGTGTTATTTTTCGGGTGCAGGTAATGGCAATTTCGCGTTAGTAGCGTTACTCTACCGAAATTTCTAATGTTTTTGTTGGTTCTCGTTTTCAGAAGGGGTTTGATTCCGGTTTAGGCAACTAAATCGAGGTTGGGTCCTTTCACCATGACTCGCCGTCGTGGTGGCTGCCGAAAAACGGCACGGTTGCCGGAAATAAAGGTAAGGACACTACAAGAAAACAACACTTAGACCACGGAAACGTAAACGTTCCGTGGTCCAAGTGGCCACTTAGACGACGTACCGACATCTCCGTCGTCTAAATGAAGCATTATATAAGGCCAATGCCAAACTCTCTTCCTCTCCGCTCACTCGTCTCTCAACTGATCGATCATAATCTCTTCCTGTCTTGATCAGCGCCTCACGCGTGCACGCAATGCAAACGACGACGTCCTAGCTAGCTAGCTAGATAGCACTATATATATATATCGATCTTCGGCTCCGACCATCGATTAATTTGCCATATATCGGAGAAAGCTAGGTACATACGCAGTTAATTTTCCAATACCATTAACGTAGGTTTTTATATATATATAATTAATTGCATGTACGTTTGTTAAAACGCCCATTGTTAATAATTAATTAGTACGTCTAATATATAATTAATATATTAAGTTAGGAAATTGATGATATATATATTAGTTAATTATAGACATGTAATACATATATATGTATGGATGTTTTAAAATTTGGTTAATATTTAGTTAAAACGTACATACATGCATGTATGTTAGCTAGACATATTAAAGTACGTAATTGATGTAGATCGAGTACGTATAATTAATAGTTAATTGACTAATATATATGTAATAATTAATTAATTATAATATTTTGTAGAAGTATGGACAAGAGTTGGATGAAGTTGCAGAATAGATGTGATGTCCGCTATATGGATGGAACTAGCGAATTTGTGAATTTTGCGATAGAACATGGTCAGGGAAAGAAGCGTTTCAGGTGTCCGTGCCAGAAATGTCTTAATTGTCAGTATGTGGAGGTTAATGTTATGGTACAACACCTGTACGGAAATGGTATGATGTGGAGTTACACTACATGGAGCGAGCATGGTGAAGCAGTAGACTTCAGCTCAGTAGATTTCAACTCAGGGTACGGTGCCTCATCCAGCGGCAGTGGTGCCGGCCCCCCTGCTTGCAACCCAACTGCAGATTTGGTCCATGATGCGTTTCTGGGATTTAGTCATGGTGGACACCAACACCAAGAGGGAGGTTACAATACCACTCATGAGCATGATGACACATTCCCCGCTGCTAGTTTGGCCACTGACACTAGTGAGATGGATAAGTACAACCGGATGCTACTTGAAGCGTAGACCCCGATGTTCCTTGGATGTCGAGAGAATGTGTTGCAATATGTGATGGAGCAAATGAAGATAAAAGTGAAGCACAAAATGTCAGTCGGTGCTTTTGACGAAATTCAGGAGCAAATATGTAAGTTGCTTCCTGATGATCACAATCTTCCTAAATCTCATTATAAGGTTAGAAATATCTTGAGCAGCCTCGGCCTAAAGTACAGGATAATTGATGCAAGTCCGAATGATTGTGTGCTTTTTTACAAAGAGTATAAATATTTGGACTATTGTCCCGTATGTGGCCAATGCAGATATGAGCTGAATAGGAAGAGTTCGAAAAGAGAATTCCTGTTAAAGTTGTTCGATATTTTCCCTTGATTCCCAGATTGCAGCGCCTGTACATGTCTCTACATACAGTAGAGGCGATGCGATGGTAAGCAGAAAAGCGAATAGATGACGATGTTCTGCGACACGCCACGGATGGGGAGGGTTCCAAACATTTCGACAGAGAATTTGGAGACTTTGCTACAGATGTTAGAAATGTTAGACTCGGACTATCTACAAACGGATTCAATCCTTGGGGTAGTAATAGCTCCGCCGTCAGCACTTGGCCAATTATTCTGATGCCATACAACTTGCCTCCGTGGATGTGCATGAATAAGAAATTTAATTTCCTTACTGTACTAATTCCAGGTCCTAAATCTCCAGGGAAGTGCTTAGATGTCTACCTCAGACCTTTGATCGACGAGCTGAAACTGTTGTGGCAAAATGGAGTCCCAACTTATGACAAATTCACTGACATGATGTTCACGATGAGGGCTGCCGTAATGTGGACGATCAGCGATTTTCCAGCGTATGGGATGTTGGCAGCCTACAGGACAAAATGATATAATGGATGTCCTATATGTTTGGACGACGTGAACTCTAGTTGGCACGCGGGGAAGGTGTGTTACTTGGGTCACCGTAGATGGCTTCCTCACGACCACCCGTGGCGACAGGATAAAACTTTTTTTGACGGGATGGTAGAGAACGATCCTAAACCCTATGGTTGGTCGGGCGAAAAGATTTTAGAGAGATTGAGCTATTTCGACTTTGGTGTGTTGACCAATGACACGGATGTAAATAAATGCAATCCAATTCCCACTACCACATTTTGACTCATTGCCGGCGACTTTTAAGTCGCCAGCAATGTTTTTGGACATTACCAGCGATTTTTGCCGGAAAAATCGCCGGTAATGTCTTTTTTTTTTTTTTAACATTACCGGCGATTTATGTCGCCGGTAATGTATGTCGCCGGCAATGTCTCGATGGTAATGTAAAAAAAAAAAAAACATTACCGGCGACTTCATTTATGTCGCCGGTAATGTCTTCTTTTTTTTTTTTTTACATTACCGGCGACATAAATGTATGTCGCCGGCAATGTCTTTTTTTTTTTTTTTACATTACCATCGAGACATTGCCGGCGACGGACATTACCGAAAAAAAAAAGACATTACCGGCGATTTTTCCGGCAAAAATCGCCGGTAATGTCCAAAAACATTGCCGGCGACTTAAAAGTCGCCGGCAATGAGTCAATATGTGATAGTGTCCTCCACATGATCTCCGCTATTGGCATCACAAGAGTATATTCTTTGAACTCCCTTACTGGTCGAAGTTGAAGCTGAGGAACAACTTGAACGCGATGCACATAGAAAAGAATGTGTGCGACAGCGTGGTTGGAACAATTCTTGGTATTAAGTTCAAGACTAAAGATACTCCCAAAACGTGCAAAGATCTGGAATCAATGAATCTACGTCGTCCCTTGTGGTTGAGGAGGGATAGGAAATGAGTGTACAACAAGATGCCAGCTGCACCTTACACAGTGAAGTCGACACTTAGACGTTCTGTATTACACTGGTTTAAGGGCGTTCGTTATCTGGCTACGTATGCAGCTACTATAATTGGAGCAATGGACGAGGTGCAACACAAGTTTGTTGGTCTAAATACACATGACTATCACGTTATGCTGCAACGTCTGATTCCAGTGGTAATTCGACCATATTTACCTCGTGACGTTGTAGAACCAATAGTGGCATTGTGCAGATGGTGGCAGAGGTTATGCGCCATTGAATTAAAGAAGTCAAATGTGGTGGAACTACAACAACAAATTGTGCACATCATTTGCAAACTAGAGAGGATTTTCCCCTCTGCTTTCTTTGATATCATGATTTACCTAATGATCCACCTGCCCGAGCAGGTGCTCATTTCTGGTCCGGTCCAGTACACTTGGATGTATCCTCAAAAAAGGTACGTACAACTATATTAATTATACAGGTGATTCGATTCATAATTTGTTCCACTGGAGATTACTTGCTATATGTACTTATTCTTATTGTACGCTTGATTTTGTAGACAGCTTGGATAGTATAAAGGATTCGTCAAAAACAGGTCAGCCCCGGATGGCTCCATATCCGAGACATATCTAATGCATAAGTGTGTTACTTACTACAACCGATACCTCAAAGATCCACCACCTCCCACTGCCTCTGATCCCAGTGCCCGCATCAATCTTTCTGTAGTCACCAATGTCGTCCGACCGTTTAAAGGAGTATTAAAGGAATCGTTAACACGGGAATAACTTATTGAGGCACATTGGGTAGTGTTCCGAGACTGTGACGAAGTTGAGCCGTACATGATGTCATACAGGGAGAGGCTTCAGGCGTTAAATCCAGACAAGAGTTCGGCGTGGATTGAGAAAATGGTTAAGAAAAAGTTCCCTGATTATTTCTTCCAATGGGTACGTACGTACGTCTCGGTATTTAGTAATTTATGTACATATCGATCATGTTTGTAGAAAGTAAACCCTTAAATTTTCCCATTTTCGCAGATGATTGATCTACAAAAATCTGAAAACCACGGGGGGTAGTGGTCCTGGTCAAAGCACTTGCTAGCAAGGAAGCCGATTAAACACTATATTTATCCCGGATGTTTTGTGAACGGTGTAAACTTCCATTCATTGGCTCGAGATGAAGGAAGAAGAACACAAAATAGTGGGATAGCGGTTGGGAAAGACAATGATCTATATTATGGGGCTATTGTATATGTGGTTCAGCTATGTTACGGGAATGATGTCAACGTTTTTCTATTCAAGTGCAAATGGTTCAAGCGTACAAAAGAAGACCTGAGACTTTTATCAGTCGATACAAACTCAAGCTGGTATGAGGATGAGCATTTTGCTCTCGCCACCTTAGTTAGGCAGGTGTTCTATCTCGATGATCCGAAAACTGGTGAAGGGTGGAAAATAGTGAACCATATCTCTCATCAAGGAATATGGAATACAGAGACAATTGATGGGACACCGACGACTGAAGATGTTGCTGAACCAGTAAGAGACATTCCTGCCTATCAATAGCCTAATATTTCTGTCATCCGCTTCGATATAATGGACCTAGTTCAAGATGGTGAACGGTTACCCATGCCTGATGGTTGTACAGATCTAACTGAAGATGAGATTATTGAGGCAATTAATGAGGTAGATGAAGAAGACGTGCAGGATGAGGACGAGGACGAGGACTCAGGTTATTCGTCGGACGATATTGAGTATGATGAGGAGGATGAGCAATCGGATAACGGGGATGAGGATGATGACGATTATGACGAAGAGTACAATTAAACGATGAGGATTATTAATTGGTAATTAATCATTGTAATTATTGTAATATATGATGCATCATCGATCAATAATTAATATAAATATTATAAGGAGGAGTACGTATGTATGTATGTAAAACTATTATTTTTGTACTTAATTAATTACACACGTCCATGCTCGGATCGGATCGACCGACGTACATAAATTAAATTTAATTAATTAATTAATTGATCTGGATCATATCGAATCAAATCGGATCGATCAAGGAGCGGATCAGATTGGAGCGGATCAGATAGATGATTTTTTCAATCGAATTGAATCAGAAGAATTGAACGGAGACACTTGGACGACGGAGACTCCATTTTGCGTCGTCCAAGTGAAGCAAAACCCTAAACTCTAAATAGTTAGGCCCTAACCCCTAAATTCAGGGTTTTGTACTTGAACGACGCAAATGAGATTCTCTGTCGTCTAGGTACTCACTTGGACGATGGAACACTCGTTCTCCGTTGTTCAGGTACTCACTTGGATGGCGGAGAAGCTCATTTGCATCGTCCAAGTTCAGAATTCGTAATTTTATCTAAGACAACGACCATCTAGACCATCTCCCAATGCATATTCTTTTCATCAAGACTATAGAGTAAACAATTCTTGGTGTGTGAGCTTCGACGGTTCCAAAATCGGAGTTACAAAATGTCTTTTATCCACGTTTCCGGTTTGTCAAAATCTCGATTTTGCGGTTGACTGTACCGATGAAACCCTTCACGAACTTATTTGTGACGACCCAAACCAGAATCAGTAGTGTATTCAGTACGATTCACGTAAATGTGCGTAGTCGCGGTTTCAGGTTATATGTGTGATTTGTCAATTTCGTTCGCGACTTTATTATCGGCCGAGAATTTGAATTGGGTTTCTTCACGAAAGTTGTAGAGCACGTGATTTCGAGCTCGAGGAAGGTTCCGGATGATTTTTCCGATAACCGAGGAATATAATATGATTATTCGAAGTTTTGGTTTATCGACGGGTTTATCCGTTTGTTTCGTGTTTATCCGAATTGTAATGGTTATCCGTTTCGAATCGTCGATCGACTCGAGGACGAGTATAAATATCAAAAATAGTCGAGAAATAGTCGTAAATCACTGTGTGAGGTTTGACTGATGTTGACCACCTGTTAACTTTCCAAATTTGGAAACTTGACCGTTGACCGTGAAGGAAGAACGTGACCCGTTTGAGCTCGCCGGCCGACCCGACTTTTCTGGCCACCTCCGGCCACGCTGTGGGTACAGTTCGAATCCCCTTGAGTTCCTCTTTCGTTTTATGTTTGAGTTTGTGGAAATTGGTTATGTTTTATGTGGTTTCGAATCGGGTTTAAATCCCGGATTTCGCCGGCGACAGGGGGGCTGTGCTCCGGCGAGTTGTGGAGGTGGAGAGGATGGGGTTTCAACTCCCCTAGCCTCGTAGGTGCTTGTGGAGTGGTTAGTTTGGAACGAGGGGGTGTTTTCCGGCGAACCCGTGGTGGTTGCCGGATGAGGATTTCAGTTTGGGTTTGAGTGAAATTGACATGGTTCTGATTAGAATTGGCCTTAGTGGTAGTTGAATATGTGGCTGGGCTTGAGGAGAGCTTCAATTCTGGAGCTTCCTTGCCGGAGAAGGTCACCGTTGATGGTGCGCCGCCGCCGCCGCCGGCGTCGGTCAACGGCGGCGCTCCGACGAGGGGTTGACTTTTTGGTTTTCGATGAATTTAATGTCATTTTTCTCGTAATCGCGCCCTGATTATCGCCTAGAGGTTTTCGTAGTGATTTGGGTATCAGATTTTTAGTCGAAGGTTTCGAGTGGAGATTTTGGAAATTCAGTCGATTATTTTGTACCGTTTAATATGTTTCCGGGAACGGTTGGTTTCCGTGGTTAAGTACAGAGTTTTGGGATATGGTTTTGATCAGTTGTGTTTTATGAATTTTCAGGGGATCGAGATCGAGATCAAGATCGTGCTTCGGGCGAGGGATCTTCCGCCGGACCACGAGATTAGCGCGAGTACGCGCTTGCTAATCTGTGAGTGGACACGTTTATATTTTCACTGTTGTTTGCGAGTTCGCGATTTATTGTGATTTCCGTATTTACTTTATACGATGTTGAGTTATATGTTATTTTCGGAGGTATTGTTTTATACTTATTGGTGATGGCATTACTGCGTCGATGCTTCGGCTACTCGGCTGATCACCGGTAGTCTGCCAGAGTTGAGAGATTCCTCTGGACCAGAGTTGAGAGATTCCTTTAGGCAGGGTTGAGAGATTCCCCTGTATGCCGCCGGGGTTGAGAGATTCCCCTGGCCTATCACCGTCGGGTTTGAGCGATTCACTTGACGTCGGGCTTGAGAGATTCGCCCGACAACCTCTATATATATATAATTTCCGAACTCGCACTATTTTATATTGATTATGTATATAACTGGTGAAAGACATATGTTTATTTTTGTCCACTCACTCTAATGTTTTACTTGCCTTTCCCCTGGACTTTTCAGTTTCCGTGTCCAGTTTGCAGTTCGGATTCTGGTGTTTCACGTCGCAGTTGGAGGCTAGTGATCTGAGCTACTTGTGTTTTCCAGTAGATTCTTGTTTCTCCTACTTATGTATATATTGTATATATTTACTCTAGAGGTCGCTCTGATACATTCTTATACGTGTTTTATACGGATTTTCTCGAATATAATATATATATTACAGTATGTTTACTGTTTAATGATTATGATATGATGTTGAGAAATCTGGATGGGATTGGTGCCCACGGTTTGGTTTTTGTGGCATAGGATGAAGTGTTATTTTCAGGGTGCAGGTTTATGCAATTCCGCGATAGTAACGTTACTCTGCCGAAATTTTGAATGGTTTTTATTGGTTCGTGTTTTCAGAAGGGGTTCGATTCCGGTTTAGGTAACTGAATCGGGGTTGGGTCCTTTCATTATTATTTTCTGAAAATTATTCTAATTATATATTATGTTACGGTGAACGTATCCAACGGTTGTTTTGTCCAAATTCAATTTCGTTATTATCGATATGCACATGAGCCTATACTTAATAACACTTAAGTCATAAAGATTAGTAGATACTTAACAAGTTTAAAGACGTAAAATTATTCATCGTTTCAAATTCAATCGTTTATATATACGATGCGTTAATCGATATTTTACGACTATTTCATTCGAATGACAGATCGGCAAATTTCTTGCGAATTAATTTTAAAATTTTTTTTAACGTAAATTCAACTTGGACCACGGAGATGGCCTTTCTCCGTCGTCCTGGTGCACACCTGGACGACGGAGATTATCTTCTCCGTGGTCTAAGTTCAAAACCCATGGCGGTTGATTGTACCGCCTAAATTTTTGGCGCCGTTTCGAAAGTTGACTTAGACGACGGAGGATCTATTCTCTGTCGTCTAAGTCAACATTCGAAACGGTGCCCAAAATTAACGCGGTTGAAACCGTCCCGCCGATTAATTGGGCGCCGTTTCAAAATTTTGAAACGGTTGACTTAGACGACGGAAACACTCTTTTCCGTCGTCCAAGTGAACTTAGACAACGAAATATAGGACTCCGTCGTCTAAGTGAAAGTCTATATATAACACTGCTCATTCTCTCTTTTTCTCATCCCATCTCATTTCCTCCTCTCCTCTCATCTCCTCTCCTCTCCTCTCCTCTCACTCTCTCTCAAAACCTCCGGCCTTTCTCCTCCGGCGACCAAAATTCCGGCGACTTTCCTTCTCTCCGGCGACTCTCTACTCCGGCGACTTTCCGGCTAGGTAATAATTAGATTTTTTAATTAACATTATTATTAATTAAGTAATTATTTAATTTATAAATTGGTTAATTAATTAGTAATTAATGTATTAGTAAAAATAAATTATTAGTAATAATATATTAGTAATAATTATTATTGGTAATGATAACTAATTATTGGTAATAATAATTATTAGTAAATGAATAATTATTAGTTAAAATTAATTAATAGTAATAATTATTATTGTTAATAATAATTAATTATATTGGTAAACGAATAATTATTATTAAATGCATGATAAATAATAATTAATTATTGTAATTATTTATTGTTTTAATTAATAGTATAATTGGTGATTATTATTGCATGTAATTAAAAATAATTAATTGATAATTATGGGAATTTTGTAGTAAATTGGTAGTCTTTAATTTAAATTTAGTACATAAGTTTGGTTTATTAAGTCGCACTCTTTGGAACGCCTCATTTCCTAGCTTATCTCCTTAACCCCTCGTGATGTGTGGATTTTATCACCGCACACCATAACCTAAGTGAAGTTATGGACACGAAGTTGAGGGCGAAGTTTGCAAAGGACTTGAGGGAGTGTAAATTTTCGAAAGATTTGCTGTATGTCGGACATGGTGTCTAGAAACGGGTTATGACTGGTGACCGGTTTTGGATCTAAGAAAGACGACACCAATAGAGTATATACCATTGATTTGGTTACATTCGGGGTGTTTTGTCGAAATTAGTCATGCCTCTCGCGTTATCTCTATCCCTAATTGACCATGTTTTTCGATTGAACTAATGCTGATTAATTGAAAGTTTACATTTTATCGCGCGGGTCGCACGTCAATTGAACGACCCAAATACCAAGCTAGTGTACTCTATTTAAATCTTAGGTGCACTCAATACTAAGGTGTAATTACCGTAAATTTTTTTTATATAATTATTATGGTAATCAGGTATTTTAACAACGTACTCCTAGGTTTAAATGGCTCCATCGGGAAAGAAAAATGCCCAACAGGAGGCCAAAGATGCTATGCTTCGACGCTTGGCGGAGCAAGTCGGTTGGGAATTACAGCAGGCCAACGACGCGCTCTTTCCGGACCCTTCAGCTGGTCCGTCGACAGCGCCCACTGGGGAAATTCTTGCTGCCCCAGTTATCCCCTCCGGTGATGACGACGCCTATTCCAGTCCGATGCCGGTTCAGCAGGAAGTACTCAGGCGTCCTCGACCTCTAAATCTATCCTCTATAGCGCCTGGCGCAAGCTCTGGAGGGCCCCGACAGACCCCGAACTGAAAAGGACTCACGATCTCGTCAAAGGCGGAAAATCGGAGAAAATTTTAAAGGTGACCGGGAAAAAGATCGACTTGCCGTACGACGAATTCACCGGTGGCCCTCCCACAGCTCAGCTAGCTAGTCTCTCGGCACATAGCATAGGGTCAATCCTTCGTAGCCGGGTTCGTATGACTGCCCCTACTTGGAAGGAGTTGCCGGATGAAGAGAAGGCGAAACTGTTTAAAGAACTTTCGGTACGTAATACGTACAATTATAAATTTATTTTCTAATAACCAATAAAAATTATAATTTCATAATATATACGATTATAATTTTCTATTTATTTCTGATAAGAACAATATGAGGTGGATCCCACACCGGCGATGCTTAGGCATATCAACCAAATCGCCAACTCCATCTACCGTGATTGGAAGTACAAGCTTCATGTGTACTTCGACAATATCGGCCATGTGCCTACCCCCGTAGAGCTGCGTGGGGATAGGGAAGATGAGTGGCTGTGGTTGTGTAACCACTTCCAAGATGAAGAATATAAGGTGTTTACTTTTTTTTATTTAAATTAAGAGAATTGAATTATTTTTATTTTAGTTACTCATTAATTGTTTAATGATTTATATTGTCCAACAGAAATTCTCCGAAATCAACAAAACCAACTGGGGGAAGAAGGACAAACACCATACCTCCGGCGCCAAGCAAGTGATTCAAATAGCCAAAGAGTACAGGGATAAGGTCTCCAAATACCCTTATCTCGATGCTAGCATAAGCGCGTAAGTTGTGCCTGGACTCGAGAATGAAGCGAGTCAATACGGCGTAAGTGATATATATATATATATGTGTGTGTGTGCTTTTAATTATAGTAGTTATTATTTAATTATAATTTTTTTTAATTATTATTTTTTGGGCAAGGTTGGTAGAACGTGCGCAAGAGGAATTGGCCAACACTCAGCTTGCATACCCAGATTTGCCGCCCGAAGACCTGCCTCCTCTATCGATGGAGAGCCAAATTGCAATCGCCGATGAGATATACGGTCGTAGAGCTGGAAGGAAGGTTAGGGGGATGAGACCTAAGGTGATTCGAGATTTGTCGACCTCCGACTCATCATCTACGGAAGGTTCAGCGAGGAAAAGTACTCAGGCTGCGGCCAAACAAGCAGCCATTCAAGAGGCTCGACTCGCACGGGAGGAAAATTAATCTATGAGCCAAAGGCTTGATCAACAAGAAGCGCAGATAGCCCAACTCGTCGCCCTCATGGAAAATCAAGCTCGACGACAGTGTCAACCTCCTCTGAACCCATACCCCGACGACGACGACCCGGCTGGAGGCGGGGGACTTGGCGGCGCATCTGCTCCTCCAATATTTTAGTAGTTTATTTGTGTAGTTTATTATATCATTTTTTTCCGATTTTGAACAATATTTTAATTTATATTTAATTTCATGTATGTACAAATTAATTTTTATTATTTGATTAAGTAATTACAAATTTATTTTATTTAATTAATTTTAACATTTTTAATTATTTAAATGAGATTGGAGTTTTTTAATTAAATTATTAATATTTTACAACAATTTAAAATTTAATTTTAAAATTGAATAACCACTTAGACCACGGAGAATTGATTTCCGTGGTCCAAGTGAGAACTTAGACCGCGGAGTTTTTGGGCTTTCTCCGCGGTCTAAGTTTTCACTTAGACCACAGAAATCAATTCTCCGTGGTCTAAGTGGGCACCTAGACCGCGGAGAATTTTCATCTTTCTCCGCGGTCTAAGTTCTCACTTGGACCACGGAAATCAATTCTCCGTGGTCTAAGTGAGAACTTAGACCGCGGAGAAAGATGAAAAACTCCGCGGTCCAAGTAAGCACTTGGACAACGGAGAATGGATTTCCGTCGTCCAGGTTGTTACTAAGACCGCGGTCCAAGTCTCCGCGGTCCTAGTAACAACCTAGACGACGGAAATTCATTCTCCGTCGTCCAAGTTCTTACTTGGACCGCGGACAATCTCCGTAGTCTAAGTGCTTGGACGACAACACTTGGAAGACGGAGGTTCCGTCGTCTAAGTACTTAGACGACGGAAAAACACACCTAGACGACGGAAACGCTCCGCGGTCTAGGAGCGTTTTTCTTGTAGTGGGAAATGAAGCTTAGGACCTATGCTTTCATTTGAGGTACTTTGTGTGATGTTTGATGAAGGTTTTGGGATGGAATTTTGTTTGAGAAATGGAGGATTTTTGGGGGAGATGGACGGCGGTGCTCCGGCCACGGTGGAGGCCGGGGATAGGGGAGAAATGTTGTGTGAACCACGGCGAGGCTTTTGGGAGTGGTCTTGTGGGCCGTCGTGAGCCGTGGTAGGAGTTCCGGCGGCGGATCGATCGCCGGCCGGTTTGGAATTCAAGAATCTTTCGTGCGAAATTTCGGTGGATAACGGTGGAATTGGAGGAAGGTGAAGAAGAAGGAAGTATTGGGCTCGAGGAGGAGTTGAATTCTGTGTTTTTCCCGCCAGAAAATCTCACCGGTGACGGCGCGCCGCCGCCGGCGGAGCTCCGGCGATGCGTTGACTTTTTGGATTTTGTCAAGTTTTATGCCATTTTACTCGTAATCACGCCCCAATCGTCGTCTTGAGGTTTTCGAGTTGATTTGGGTGGTGGATTTTATGTAGAGGAATATGTGGAGTATTTATGGGATTTTCGACGATTTTGTTGTTATTTGAGTTATTTGTTTCCGGAAATGGTTGGTTTCCGAGGTGTGGTTCAGAGTATTGAATTGTGGTTTTGATCAGTGATATTTTGTGATTATTCAGAAGATCAAGATCGTACGCTTGGTGAGGGATCTTCCGCCGGATCTCGGGATTAGTGCGTTTGCGTGGTGTGCTTGTCTGTGAGTGGACACATTTCTTTTCACTGATTGGTTGCGAGTCTTTATTATACGTTTTATGAGCATGAGCATGCGTATACGGTTATGATTTATACGCATGTGTTTTACGATTATGCGTTTTTGAATATGCATCGACGAATATACTTTTATAATTATGTATTATGAATATGCTTTTACATTATGCTTTATACATTTGCATGAAACTATTTATGATTTGGTTTACACAGAGTCTGTCTTAGTATATATTGTTGTATCGATACACCTAGCATCCCGGCTAATCCCTGAGGATGTTTACCGGGGGGGACTATGACCCTGACCCGGGGTCTTTACCGGGGGGAAGGGGCAGATACCCTAACCTGAGGCCTTTCTGGCTAGAATCACGTGTAGGTCTGGGATCCCGTGATTCAGACTGTACTAGCGCAGATCTGTCCATCACTGACCCCACGGGATTTTTTATGCATGCTCTGTACGCGTGAGGAGTTAAAGTCTCCCCCGTGTACCATATTATTTTCATGCATTTAGAATCGCATATATTTTTATAACATATATTATTCGGCGAAAGATAATTATTTTCGTCCACTAACTCTAACGGTTTATATGTCTTTTCCTGGCCTTTTTGTTTTCAATACCCAGTTTGCAGTTTGGATTCTGGTGTCACACGTCATGGTTGGAGGCTTAGTGTTCGAGCTACTTTTCCTTCTCAGTAGGTTTCTTGTTTTACTTACTGTTATGTATTTATGTATATACTAGAGGTCGCTATGAGTACTTTGATGTTTATATTTTCATACGATTTTCCCGGATTTCTGTAAAGTTACAGTTTTGTTTATTGCTTTACATTATGTTATGTTTTTGAGAAATTTAGATGGGGTTGGTGCCCACGGTTTGGCTTTTATGGCATAGGATGAAGTGTATTTTTGGGTGCAGGTTAATGGTAAGTTCGCGATATAGTGAAACTCTGCCGAAATTTCTATGGTTTTCGAAAGTTCATGTTTTCAGAAGGGGTTTGATTTCGATTTAGGCAACTTAATCGGGGTCGGGTCCTTTCATATAGTTGCAATAATATAAATAACTCAACCACACTAATATTTAGACAACAAAATTCACATGTCTCTAGCCCAAAATTTAGGATCAGAAGCCCATACCATTAAATAAGGTCAAAATACAACATTACGTTTCTATTTATAAAACAAACTCTATCCAAACATTATCAGAAAAAAAGTCACTTTCTATCTCTCATTCGAAAATGTAGTAGCTGTGGAAGTTATGTCCCACCACCGCTCGCGACCTCACTAATGACGCCCTCATGTTCTCGCGCGGCCTATGCGCTCGTCGTCGTTGTCGCCAGCCTACAACAGAAATAGGTTGTCCTCGTGCTATTAGCCTCTCTGATTCCTCATTGTCGCGGCCTCTGTTGCTCTTCTCTCGATGCCTCTGATCACCTCCATCCTTAAGCAGCAGCAACGTCGCACCATCCTCCAACTGTTGCAGCAGCGCTGCACCTCGAGATCGGCGTTGGTTCGGCTTGCCGCATGGGCTCGTCCGCAAGTAGCCTCAAGCACCGCATCTTCTACTCTCACAAGCGCACTCTTGCTTGGCCACGCCACAGCCTATCGTAGCCCTCCGCCGCTCGAAATAGCAACTACTTGGCTAATATCGAGCTCCACCACCAGATCCTCGAAACATTGTTGTCTTTCATCCTCGGCAAATCACTGCCGATCAAGCTTTGAATATTGCCACATCAGAATATGTTTTGTTTGAATTGTACTATTTTGGCTTTTTGTCCTGATATCACAGTAGCAACAACACATGTTTGGTTTATTTTTCTAAAACTTTTTTTTTATTTGTGTGGTTTTTCAATTGGAAGAACATAGTCATTATTAATTAAAAATGCAATAGCGGTTTTGTTTCTATGCCGATGCGAAGTGATTGCAACCTCATCAATATTTTTAATTGGTATGTTTTTGTGACTGTTACTGTATCTATACTATATATTAAGGAAACATCCGTTGTTCTTCTTTTTGCTATTTCTTTCCATTTTGTCCTTTTAACCTTACAAAAGTATAATATTTTAAGGATATATGTTGGTAACTAACAAAAAAATAAAAAGAATTAAAAAATTCATACAATCTCTCCAACTTTCTCGGAGCAACAACTGCTTCTTTCTCTCTACAACTTTTCCACCTTATTCGATAATTGATACTCTTTAATAAATTATTTTTTCAAAAAGTGATGCACATGCCTAACATGTGTATAATGGCTAGTTTCTTTTTAAAAAGTTGTTTACGGTTTTTTTTTTTTCAATTGTGTATTTTAATGTTATTGAATTTTTCAAAAGTGACTAATTAATATGTTTCAAGATGGGGATGCTAAGGTTTTCCTCTAGGTTCCACAACACTCTCCTACGCAGAAGATCACTATCGGCCTTCTTGAGACCATGTTTTGAGAGCCCATCCCCGGGGGGTTTTCTTGTCTTCTTCGATTGTGTTGAGGAACCTCCTTGTGCTTCTAGTTGCGGCGGTTCTCCAGTTCTCGGTTTGTGTCTGACTCGTGGTGATGGACGACTGCTTCGTCCTCGAGAGCGACGGTGGATTTGGGATAGTGGTGGCCTTTAGAAGTGAGTTCGTGATGTATGGTCATAGAGGGATTGGAGGCAGCCTTAGCGTTGTTTGCTTGCTTCTTCGTTGGCGTATGCGAAGCCGATCTAGAGGAAGATCTGGCTCAAGTGTACTACGGCGAGATGGTTAGGTCAGAGGCGATGGGCAGGTTTTGCATACTTTGGGCTGCGCCGCTACATCTTAGTTGCTCAGAGGGGTACATTGGCCGCAACGACGAGGGCTTCTAAGTCAAATCGGACTGGTCGGGAAGAAGTGAACAGTAGCCGACCTCTTCGGACAACGACGACATCATGCTTGAGGATGGGAGTGGGCCCTGAGCTTCCCTTTACGGTTGGGTCAATTGGGCCAAGATTTTTGGTTTCTTAGGCTAGCATCTTGCTCTTTTGGATCATGGTATAGGATCCGGGAGGATTTCTTTCTTTGCGCAATTTCAAACAGTGGTCTTGTCCTGTCTAATTCACATACAGTAAGTTTAGGCGAGCATTACCTTGGTTTACCCTTGTTGGTGCTCGCTTGGTTCTAGCGTGGCATGTCCTCGGTTAATTTTGTTCTTATTTCAATTACAATGTTCGTAAGTTACTATAGAAATTTTCTCTAGGTTAGCTTAGTAGTAGTCTTTTCTCTCGTACTCTCTAGGTGTCTATTGAGTATCATTGTACACTGCATTATTGCATTGATCAATATATTGCCTCGAGTTTTAGCCTTCAAAAAAAATTAATATGTTTCAAAAATACTGTTATTGATTTTTTTCAGGAATATTACTTAAACTTATTTTTTTAGACTGCAATTGTTTTTTTTAAGATTGTTACTACATTTTTTTAGATTGCCACTGCATTTTTTGAGACTGGACTATATTTTTTTAGACTATTACTGCATTTTTTTAGACTGCTACTGCATTTTTTACACTGCTACTGCATTTTCTAGGTTGTTGCTGCATTTTTTGAAATTGCTACTACATTTTTTAAGTGTTAATGCGTTTTTCCGAATATGTTATTGTTACTGTGTTTTCACTAGTGCTACTGTGTTTTTCGAAGCTTTATTGAAATTGTGATTTTTGAATTTATTATTGTGTTTCTCGAGTTCGGTGCCACTAAAACTTGTTTTTCAAAACTGCTATTGCATTTTGAAGTTGCTATTATTTTGTTTTTCGAGTGTTTTAAAAGCTTCTATTGTTGTGTTTTTTGCAAGTGTTATTGCATTTTTGAAATTGTAGTACATTTTTTTGAAATTGATATTGTTATTGTAATTTTTTTTGTGTTAATGATGTTTTCAAATATTTGATTCAAACATGTTGTAATTGTTTTGAAACTGCTATTAAATTATTTTTGAAGTTGTTACTGAATTACTTTTGAAGACACTACTGAATTTGTATTAAATGTATTATTATATTTGTATAGAAACTCCTATCCAATTTGTATTGAAACATTTATCATTGAAGTTGTATTCGACCTACTAGTTTATTGGAACTTTTACTAAATTTTGTATCAAAATTTCTATAAATATGCATTGAAACTGATACTAGAGTTTCATGAGTCTGCTACTGGATTCAAGGAAAATTCTATAGTGTTTTATCACATGGCATGCTATAACTCTTTAGAATATTTATAGCCATTGATATATTCAATATATCTAATGGTCACAAAAAATCCTCATGTGTTAATCTGCTTATCCCTTAAGCCTTAAAAAAAAGACTTCTGAATCGCATAACACCGTGAAACATTTCAAACGCAGCAGTCTTACGAGCCTCAAATCGTGGAAAACTTCTTGGATTGTTGAATTGACGTCTTTATTGTATATGCATTGCTAAAGAATGAATCAATAGCCATTGAAGTATTCTCAGTGAGTTCAAATCGCCAAAAACAAGGTATGTATGGATAAATTGTATTTTATAGGATTTTCAAAAGAAAAAAATATATTGTTTTGTTCAGGTCTTAATCATTGTTAAGTGTAAATTATTTTCAGTTTGATGTTTATTTTCTGATTTCGTTTCTGTATTTCGCATAACAAATATAATCTGATCAGATTAAAATTTTGTGCGTTCGTTCATCAAGGTTTCAATAATATTAGGTTGAAATTTCATTGAATTCCAACGGTTAGATCTCCAGATATATATATTTTCTTATGTGATTAGTACTTTCCAGTTTTATGTTGCAATTCATTATCGTATGCATATTTGGGATATCAAATCTATTTCTATTTTGTCCAATTTTTGTGCATCTGTTTTTGAGAATGTTAGTAAGTTCTCTTCAAAATTTCAATAAATTCTATCGGTTAGATCTGCAGATATATAAAATTTTTTAAGTGATTAGTATTTTCCAGTTTTATGTTGTAATTCATTATCGTATGCATATTTCAGACAACAAATCTATTCCAATTTTATCCAATTTTAATGCGTCTATTTTTGATAAATTCTATCAATTAGTTGTAAATGATATTTTTAGATTTTTAGTTTAGTTAAAGTATTTTTCAGTTCTAGATGCTTCATCAGTTTTGTTTTTTAATTGGGATAGAAATACTATTTTGATAGAGGTGGTATTTATGTTGAACGTTTATGAGTGTATAAAAATAGTTGGTAAAAATTTGAAGGCATTTCAAGGGTTAGATATTGATGTGTAAAAACCTCTAAATGGATAGTCAGATGGAATGCAAACCAGTTTTTGTTTTGAATTTGTTTTTGTATGTGTACTTGGAATAGAACTACAACTCCGATTGAACTCAAATTTTTTGTGTACGCTTCTTAGTGTTTTAGTAGGATGCCTTAGAAAATTCATTGAGTTTCAATGGCTAAAAAAATCACTGAGTTTCAATGGCTAAAAAAATCATTGAGTTTCAATGCCTAGATCGTTGTTTGTCATTTTTTTTAGCAAAGTAGTCAACTTTGAAAATTTGAAAATGGTTATGTATGTTTCAGGGATGGATACATCATCTGAATCTCCGGTAGCTAATATTTTTCATGAAGAAAGTGATATCGGTAAACTGCAATATAATGGTGTTGATTTTGATAAGTTGACCAAAGAAGACATGATAGGGGCAGAGATTAAGACTGTTGAGTAAGCCGAAAACTTTTACTATGCTTATGCGAGGGAAATTGGTTTTGGTGTTAGAACGGGGTATATGCAAGTCAGCACACGTGTGCCGAGGAGAGTCACTTCTCGTTTGTTCATTTGTTCTGCTGAAGAGAGAAGGCAAGAAGAATACAAGAGTAACAGTAAGCGGATACACACCTAGAAATAGACAAGGTGAGATTGTCCGTGCTTATTTAAAATAAGGTACAATTCTAAGAAAGTATCTTATGTCGTCCAAGACTTCAAAACTGACCATTCACATCATCTTGCACAATCATTTGAGGCACATCTATTGAAATCACATCGATCAGTCCCAGATTCACATATAGCTCTAGCCACTTCCATGTAGAAAGTATCAATTAAACCTTGTCATGCATATGAGTAAAATGTTGACAGGTACGGGGGATTCCGAGTTGTGGGTTGTACTATTAAAGATTTGTACACCAAGATAAATGAAACAAAGTGAGAAATCATGCTTCATGGTGATGCAAAAGCTGCACTTGCATATATCAGGGAAATTTTTTCCACGGATTCAAAAATGTACTACAAGTTTAGCATAGATGAAGACAACAGATTGGCCAACATATTTTGGAGAGACAAGTGAGGAAAACCAAAACCAAATGAAGGCACACACCTTAACGATGACAAGCGGATTAATCATAATTGTGGAGAGAAAGCTTGCTCCATAACCCTAGCTACCAATCCGGCTCACCGCTTGTGCTTGCGACTTTTTCCAGCGACGGCCTGAATTCGGCATCTCCTTAGTCCAAAATCGTCAGCTCCGGCATGATAGGCAAATCTCTACCATCTATTTCAACTCTCTGCTCTTCAATGAAAGTAACCCAAGGATTTTGTGACCTCTCTAACTCCATCATCGCGAACCTCGCATTATAATACGGTGACTCTAATCGACTTGGTGTCGACGACGGTGTAGGCTGAATACTCTATCATTATTGCAAACCAGACCACAGCTTAAAAATGAAAGAGGAGGGTGAGGAATTTCATTTCGGGGGAAAGAGAAGTGAAGAGAAGCTAGAAGATCACCGGAGATCACACAGTCAAGGCGGAGAGAAAGGGGTCGGGTGAGAATAATCGAAGAACTGAAAGTTTTGATAGTGTATTTGATATTTGATATTTTTTTAATAAATTTAATCATTTTAATAAAATTACTTGTTTGATGATGTAAATTATATATCAATTACTATTTTAAAGTATGAAGTAGTACAATATGTGTTAATTGTATGAGTTACAACTTTTATGGTTGATTTTACACTTAGATGACATGTATGTTATTAAAATGATAAAATACTTAATAATATGACAATAACGCTATTGATGCAATATAGTCCACTAAGTTGTAAAACTGATATTATTTATGTCAAATTTTGTTAGTGTTGAAATAACCACTTCTCTAAGGATGCTTATTACAACAAATGACAACAAAATATATATGAAGTAGTAATATATATAGTTATTTTGATAATTACTACATTGATAACTGAATTTATTAGTTCGACAACAAGTATAACATTATTAGGAAATTAATTATAAGGTCAATTAGAGACCATATTTCACACATGAGGTCATTTATACTTTTTATCCTAATTAAGATCACTTTTTTTTATCCATATTTTTTTTCTTTCCAATTTTACCCATTTATATTAACTTTTTAGGTCATTTATACTTTTTATCCTAGTTAAGGTAACTTTTTTTTATCCATGTTTTCTATCTTTTCAATTTTTCTAATTTATATTAACTTTTCTTTCTTCGTCTTCTTCAAAATTTTAGAGAGAGAGAGAGAGAGAGAGAGAGAAACAATGGGGGACTACTGTTCTATAACACAATGTACTACTGTTTTGTAACACAATGTACTACTGCTGTTTCTAGTAAACACTACTCCAAAACATTCAGGATACTACTTCAAAACATTGTCAGTACTACTGTTCTGTAACACAATGTACTACTGCTGTTCTAGTAAGCACTACTCCAATACATTCAAGGTACTACTTCAAAACATGGTAAGTACTACTATTTTGTAACACAATGAAAAACATTCAACATGGACCCTAACACAATGTAAAAACTGTCACTACACTACTACTTGGAGTTTGAAGCTTTTGATTACCTTCTTCCTGATGTGTAGTCGAAATGAGCATCCAAGTTTGTCGTCTTCCTCTTTTTGACGTGTACCATTTTTTCCTCTGCCAAACAACAAAATGGACATCAAAATAAAACTACTGCTTAACAACACATGCACTACCAATGAATCACAAATGCACTACTATTGTTTCACAAATGCACTACCACAGTTTCACAAATGCACTACTACTTTCATAAATGTACTACTACCACTGAATCACAGATGCACTACTACCACTAAATCACATATGCACTACTACGGTTTCACAGATGCACTACTACTGTTTCACAAATGCACTACCACTGTTTCATAAATGCACTACCACTTTCACAAATGCATTACTACCACTAAATCACAACTGCACTACTGTTATTTCACAAATGCACTACTACCAATAAATGCACTACTGCTATTTCCCAGATACACTACTACCACTTTCACAGATACACTACTACCACTTTCACAATGCACTACTACTGTTTCACTGATGCACTACTACTATTTTACTGATGCACTACCACTATTTCACATATGCATTACTACTGTTTCACATATGCACTACCACTGTTTCACATATGCACTACTACTATTTCATAAATGCACTACTACTATTTCACAGATGCACTACTACCACTGGATCATGTATGCAATACTACTGTTTCACATATGCACTACTACTGTTTCACATATGCACTACCACTGTTTCACATATGCACTACTACCACGGAATCACAAATGCACCACTACTGTTTCACATATGTACTACCACTGTTTCACATATGCACTACTATGATATAAGCAAAACATGCATCAAATTAACACTTAACACATAAATCAATCATATAATTTAAAACACTATAGATGTAGTATTTTAAGCAAGTAATGATCGTTCTAACCGGGGATTGAATGGTGCATGCAATTATTTTGTAAAGAAGGGGGGATATCAAGAGTTTTTTTTAATTACCTAATTTGTTTACTAAAAATGTCTCAAACATAGCACATAATCTGAGGACTCTAACATGCATTGACTCATAAATAAGCAAACACATAGAAGACCCTAAAACATATACCATGTTTTGAAACAAAAAGAAAACCTAATTAATTATATACAAGTGATCATCTTAATTCATAATCTAACTCATTTATTAACACGTGCAAATAACAACACTACCAAAATTTCATAACCCTAAATTTCGATTAAACAAGCATAATTCATATTTTGTGCTAGGCATCCCCTAAACACCATTGATCTAGACCAGGAATCCTCTAAATCAAAACCAAAGCATTAAGAACCAATTAAATTCATGCAAATTGAAATCTAGAATCAGGAACACATGGAAAAGTTATTAAAATTTACTCATATAATAAAACCGAAATACAATCATCCAAAACACATAAACAAGTTTCATAAACAAAGAGAGACTATGGAGTAAAGAGGTCATAGTTACACTTTTATATCTTCGGAATCCCCTATAGATACTCAAGAGAACTAGACTTCTTTGGTGGATGACGTTCGAAATTCCCTATGCGTCGGTGAAGGTGCAGCGGTTTGATGGCGTAGTCGGCTCCTTGAGAATGTCTGCTTAATTTATGGGGAGGAGGAGAGTATTTGGCAGAGCATAGGCTATGGAATAAGTGATCATCTGCTTTGAAGCCGAGCTCCTTTTTATATAGGAGAAGGGTAGGTCGTTTCCTACCACAACAAGAAGTCCACATTAATTTTAGAGAAATCTGACCTCCTGTAGTAAAACGCGATTTTCCTAAGTTCTACATATCCGAATTGCGTGATTCTTGAGGCATTGGAAAGCTCTTCCGAGGGATATAAAGTATGTCGAAGTCTGCTGTCCTATAGCTTCAGATCTTCTTCCTTTTTAAGTATTAGGAATCCTCTTCTTGCCATAACTTGTTCTCCACGAAATTGGCTGCCTTGTTCTTCAAGTTTAGACTTTTCAAATGGTCTTTTAATTAATTTGGTCTCTTTTCTTTTGTTCTTCTTCAAGATCCTTCTGGAAGCTTCCAAATCTTACCCAACATAGGAAAGGTTTTCCTAGTCAACAAATGATTTCTTTTTCTCTTCAATTTTTCTTCTTTCTTCCTTGGAATTTCGAACCAATTTCTTCTCTCCATTATTTTGCTGCGTTTTGCGTGTTTGTAGACTCCTTTACTTCGTTTCTTTTGGTCAACACCTGAAATTAACAAAATAAGTCAAAACTAATAAAACTAAGCAATTATCAAAGTAAAAATGTAGAAAAAATATATTAATTAATACGCCTAAAATGCGTAGATTATACTACTATTTCACAAATGCACTACTACCACTAAATCACAAATGCACTATTAGTGTTTCACAGATGCACTACCACTATTTCACAGATGCACTACTACTATTTCATATATGCACTACCACTGAATCAGAAAAGCACTACTACTACTACTACTACTACTGAATTAGAAATGCACTACTACTGTTTCACAGATGAACTACCACTATTTCACATATGCACTACTATCACTTTCACAGATGCACTATTAGTGTTTCACAGATGCACTACCACTATTTCACAGATGCACTACTACTATTTCATATATGCACTACCACTGAATCAGAAATGCACTACTACTACTACTACTACTGAATCAGAAATGCACTACTACTGTTTCACAGATGAACTACCACTATTTCACATATGCACTACTATCACTTTCACAGATGTACTACTACCACTATTTCACATATGTACTACTCCTATTTCACATGTGCACTATTACCACTTTCATAGATGCACTACTATCACTATTTCACATATGCACTACTACTGTTTCACATATGCACTACTATACTTTCACATATGCAGTACTACCACAAATACAGTAAATCTTATAACCTTTACCTATTTCTGATGCGGGTTGCGATAGGAGGCGCTTTGCAGCTGCGAGAGGAGCCATCGGCGGAGGCTAGGTTTTACAACTGCACATGTATATATCTGATGCAAACCTTATGATAAAGTTGGGATCAGAACAGATGGAGTGGCGAGCTGAGTCTCCTTCCCTGGATAGAATAGATCGATCAAAACGGTGATGGCTAGCTGTGGCAGAGGTAATTGATCCATGCACCTTCGACGCGTGAGTGGTTTAAATGTAGGTGATTGAGAGAGAGAGAGAGAGAGAGAGAGAGAGAGAGAGAGAGTTGTACCGATTGGAATCTGGAAACAGGTGGCGGCAGCGACGTGGAGAGGCGGCGACGACGTGGAGAGAGCTGCGAATGAAGAGTGGAGAGATGGATTGCTCTGCTAGGATTTTAGGTTTGAGCAAATGAAAGACTAGATGATTTTGTGACTGATTCTTATGTTTATATACGATAATATATATGTAATTAGATTGAATTTTAAGATTCTATCTATTTTAGGTTTTATGTCAGGTGACCTTATTTGGGATAAAATTGTGGAGTGACCTTATCTAGTATACATCTTATGTATATGACCTTATATGTAATTCTCCTTAACATTATTGTGGTAATTTATCAATTTATATAGTAACTAGAGTGAACATCACAAAATATGTAAAAAAAACATTAATGCGTAATTCACACGTTTTTTTTGTTGTAAAACTCATTATTAGTGAGATAATTACTAGTCTTAGGAAACAATTACGACAGTTTTAACAATTGATATATAAAATGGTTAATTTTATATCATATATGATAATTACCACTACCACATTTCTTCCCACTGCCCACGAAATGGGAAAAGAAATGCCGACGATACCAAACTGAAAGGACCCAATCCCGATTCAGTTACCTAAACCGGAATCGAACCCCTTCGAAAATACGAACCAACAAAAAATTTTCAAAATTTCGGCAGAGTTTCGTTACTAGCGTGGAATTACCATAACCTGCACCCAGAAATAACACTTCATCCTATGCCACAAAAGCCAAACCGTGGGCACCAATCCCATCCGGATTTCTAAACATCAATATAATCAATAACAGTAAACAAACTGTACTATGTATATATGTATATCCGAGAAAATCCGTATAAACAAGTATCAGAATGTATCAGAGCGACCTCTAAAGTAAAACATATACAATATACACATCAGTAGGCGAAACAAGAACCTACTGGAAAGCACAGGTAACTCTGATCACTAGCCCCCAAACCGCGACGTGAAAACACCAAACCTGAACTGCAACTGGGCACGGAAACCGAAAAGCCCAGGGGAAAGACAATAAACACGTTAGAGTGAGTGGACGAAAATAAATGTCTTTCACCAGTTAATATATATGTTATAAAAACATATGCGAGTCCAGGTAAATAAAAACAACATAGTACACGAGGTAAAACTCACACTCCTCCAGTGTACAGAGCATGCAAGTAAAAATCCCACGGGGTCACTCATGGACACACACCGTGCTAGTACAGTCCGAATCACGAGGTCCTTAGTCCCCGTGACTCTAAGCCAGAAATGGCCTCGGTTCTGGGGAAACGCCCCTCACCGGTCAGGTAGGGATAACGACGCCCCTCCTGGATGGCCTACCATCGGGGATCAGCCGAGAGGCAAGTGTATCGATACAACAACGTAACTGAGACTGTACTCTGTGAAAACCAAATCACAAACAAATCGATGCAAATGCATGAAACAACATATAAGTGTATGCATATTCGTATACGTATATCCGTATAAATATAATCGTATAATCGTAAACACATGCTCATGTAATTCGTAATCTCAATATGCATGCTCAAGTTCGAAAATCATATAAAAGACTTGCAAGAATTCCGTGAAAAGAAATTGTCCACTCACAGGTGAGCAAAACGCGCACTCGCGCTAATCTCGTGGTCCGGCGGAAGATCCCTCGCCTGAAGCACGATCACGGTCCCGATCTCGATCTCGATCTCCTGAATATTCACAAAAACATAATTGATCAAAATCATAGTTCTCAACACTGTACTGATGCACGGAAACCAACCGTTCCCGGAAATGTGAAATGCGGTACAAAATGAATTACGAAAATCCCGAAATCCCCACTCGAAACCTCGACTGAAAATCGGCTAATCAAATCGACCCAAAAACCTCTGGACGACGATCAGGGCGCGATTATGAGAAAAATGACATTAAAAACGTCGAAATCTGAAAAGTTGACTTTTCCTTGCCGGAGCGCCGCCGTTGACCGCCGCCGCCGGCGGCGGTGCGCCGTCAACCGAGACTTTCTCCGGCGGAAAATCTCCAGATCGCATGAGCTCTACAAGCCCCATCTTTTCCTTCACTAACACAAAGCCCAAAACAGCACGGAACCTTGCCAATTCCAACATGAACAGATCGGAGCCCAGTTTTCCGGTAACCCACTCGGTCCTCCACAAAACTCAACCATAGTTACAATTAAACACACCACTAGACTCAGAGTAACTAGGGGAGTCTTTCCCCCCAAACAACCACCCTCAAAGCCCGCCGGAAAATGACCAACCGCCACCGGCGACGAAACCTAACTCGGCCCAACTCGGGTTTCATCAAAACGGAATCATTTCAAACCAAACCAAGTTCCACCACACTCGAAATCAAACAAGGAAACTGATTATACCTTTCTCGAAGCCAAAGGTGGCCAGAAAACAGGTCGCCGGACGGTCAACCAAATCGGGAAACTTCTCCCCCTCGGGTCAACGGGTCAGCTTTCCAATTTTGGAAAGTCAAGGTAAGTCAACGTTAGTCAAAGTCCAGAATGAAGTTTTCGACTAATTCATGACTATTTCGATATTTATACTCGTCCTCGGGTCGATCGACGGTCCAAAACAATATATACGAAATAATTCGGATAAGCTCGAAACAATCGGATAAACTCGTGGGATACCGAAACTTCAAATAATCATAAAATATTCCTCGGTTATCGGAAAAATCTTCCGGAACCGCCCGCAAACTCAAAATCACGTACTCTACAATATCCGTGAAGACACCCAACTCAAATTCTTGACCGAAAACAAAATCGCGAATCGAATCGACAAACCACGTACACGACGAAAACCCGCGACTAAACTCAATCTCGAGAATCATGCCGAATATGCAACAGATTCTGGTTCGGGTCATCACAAATCTACCCCCCTTTAAGAAATTTCGACCTCGAAATTTACGTACCTGTCATGTGAACAAATGGGGATACTGCTCCCGCATACGCTACTCGGTCTCCTAGGTGGCCTCCTCAACTGAGTGGTTCTGCCACAAGACCTTCACCAGCGGAATCACACGGTGCCTCAGCTCCTGCTCACGACGATCGAGAATCTGCACAGGCTCCTCAACATACGATAAATCCTCTCTGATCGGCAACTGCTAACACATGGGGTCGGTACTGATTAACTGTTCAGAAGTACAATATCGGAAAAACTATCATCTTCACTGCCCTGCTATTGCCGGTGATGTTGACTACCACAACAGGACGTTTGCAAACTACTTTAGTCAATGGGTAAGGGTATATATGTATATATATTTTTTATATCCTTATATAGCATGTGTGTACGTTGTTTTCTTTTTCTATGTTCATAATTTCTTGTGTACGTGGTTTCTTATCTTTTTCAGATGAACCATGTAGCAAATGATGGTTACCTAGAGTGGTCAAATGAATTGAGGCTCTTGGTGATGAAACCGATAGCTTCAAAAGTTTACTCGGTGTGTCAGGTCAATGGCGTGAAATTTATATGTGAAAATATAGACGACCGACTAAAAACAAAGAATTGTGGGGTGATGGTCTATAGTGGGCAGGATGGCGTTGACTATTACAGTGTCCTTCATTCAGTTGTTGAACTAATTTATGGGAACCGCATTGAAAGTGCACTTGTTCAAGTGTAGATGGTTTGATACTAGCCCGGAGAATACAAGGACCGATCAGTACGGAATATTTTCGGTGAATACTGCTACAAGCTGGTATAATGAAGACCCTTTCATTCTTGCCACATCAGTAAAATAAGTGTTTTACCTTGACGATCTTATGAACAAAGTCCCGTGGAAGGTGGTTAACCATGTTGCTCATAGAAATATATACAGTGCTGCCACACTTGGTGAGACCGCAGATGATGAAGAAGTTACTGCATACCAAGAGCCGAACGCTTTTGACATTCCGGAATCCTCTACGATTCGCCTTAATAATGTGAGATCGGGGAGTGTGGTTCGAATTACTGGAGCCGAACTTCTTGATGTTAATCCAAATGAAGTAGACGATGATTCAGATGACGAGGAGCGACACATATTGCCAGAGGTTACCTATGAAACCGAGTCAGACTCAAGTGATGAAGATGATTATGATTATCATCCTTAGTACGTTAATGATGTACGTATTTTAGTATATATAAACGTGCATGTATGTTTGTTATGATCGACGAGTCGGAAATACTATCACCGAAATAGAAGAACTCGCACAGCTTCGTAAATTACAAAAAGGTGGCCAACGTCATATCGATCAGCCACATCAGTGTTTATACTACATTAGACTTGAAATGGAAAATGAACACAGAGCCTTCGATAATGGCGTTATTTGTTGAAGAAATTTGGGAAGCACACTATCACCGACGAGTTGCTTATTAAACTCGTCGGTGATACAATCACCGACGAGTTGCTTATTAACTCATCGGTGATAGTATTACCGACGAGTTAATAGCAACTCGTCGGTGATAGTCCTGTCCATATATTCCAGCCTGACGGGGCAGAAGGCCATTTCTTCAAACACCCAAAAAAACCCTAGAATCCTCCTCTCTGCCTCTCGCCCCCGACCCTGCCGAAATCACTCCCCTTAGCCTCCCCTCTCCTCCTCCCCTCTCCCTTCCCCTCCTCCCCTCTCCCCTCTCCCCCTAAAAAAACCCCAAATCTCCTCTCCCCTCTCCTCCTCCCCTCCTCCCCTACCCCCTCCCCTCCCTCCGGCCGCTGGAATTCGAGCACCGCCGCCGCCCTCTCTCTCCACCCGAAGAATGACAGGTCCCCTCTCTCTCTCTCTCTCTCAATTCGATTTTTGAATCTTCAATTTTAATCACATGACATTTTAATTAAGTTGGTGTATGCATTTTAATTAAGTTGGTGTAAATTTGTATAAGTTGGTGTTGGTATAATTAAGTTAGTGTTGGTATAATTTTTTGTGTAGAAAATATTTTGTGTAGAATATGATTTTGTGTAGGATATTTTTGTGTATATATGTAGAATATATGTAGGATATTTTGTGTATATATGTAGAATATATTTTGGTAAAATTATTTTTGTGTTGGTTAATTAAGATTTGGGTTAATTGATATTTTTAATATTGGTAATGATATTTTTTATAATGATATTGGAAATGATATTTTTGATATTTTGGTTAATTGATATTTTGGTAATGATATGTAGGATATTTTGTGTATATATTTTTGTGTTGGTTATTTTTGGCATATAGAATATATTTTTGGCTGTTCTGTTTAATTGTTGGATGTGCAGGAGGTTTTGCGGCAAATTGGCTTGGGGGCAACAAATGGAGAGTGACTAGATCCAGTGGAGGGAGCAGTAGTCAAGCATCCTCATCCGCAATCAGCAACACGCGTAACGACCCTATTATGAATGCTCACACACAAATTTTGCTACGTGCGCGAGAACAGGAGGAAGCTGCACGATCCGGATCCTTGCAACCCTCAGTCCAGCATCGACCCTCAGGCAGCAGACACTCAGACGAGCGACCCTCAACGGGCGCATTAGGAACTCTCTCCATCCGAATTCCCCCTATTGGCCCGGTGCCTACTCCCCTTTCACGGGAATCATCTGAGGCAGATGATGCAGGCGCCTCATCGTCCAGGCCTCGTCTATCTCCGTCGTCCGGTCTCTTCGTGCCTGACGAGTTTCCTGTCATCCTTCAATTCGATGCTAGGGGGAGGGTTATTTTTATTGAAGGACAGCCGGAGTTCCTGACCGTGGAGGAAGCGTACGTGTTCAAGCTGTTCGACCCCGTGTATCTTTGGAGTGCGAGGTACATGAACCAGCAAACGGACGATGCAGGTAAATTTTATTTAACAAGATTGATTACTTATTTATTACTTAAGACTATAAATAGTGCCAATTAATAATTTTGATTTTTTAACATTGTATTATTAGGCAATCTCGTTAATGCCAATGGAAAACGAAAGACTAGAGGCCCCTGCACCGGGAAGAATCTTGAGCAGGCCACCGGGGGAAGGAAAATGATCATCAAGGCCAATGAGCGTGGTGAGGTGATCAAGACAGAAAACACCACGCGAAAGTATGCTAGCATGCCCGGGGCCGTCGTGCGGGACAAGGTCCCAATGCTATGGCCAGATTGGAGTGCTGTGCCTCGCTACGTGAAGTTGCAAGTGCATAATGCACTGACTGTGAGTTAAATCGTATTTTCATTACGTAAATTTTATATTTATTAATTAAGTCCGAAGAAATATATAATTGTACCATTTATATATTCATCTTGCAGCTGTGGTTTGATGCGGATGAATGCCTTATTGAGACATGGGCAGAGCGTCAACCACAAATCAGGTGATGTGATTCGAGTTATTTGAGTATATATCGAGTTAGATTTTTGTTTATCAAGTGTTTTAATATCTCTAACATTTTTTTCTGGTGTTAATATAGGTATAAAGAGTGGAAGAACGAGCTTTCAAAACATTACATAAAGTACAAGGATCTAGGCCGAGGTGCTATCCCTAGCGAACTCCGGTTTAGGGAGTACGAGTGGATGTGGCTGGTAGCCCACTTCGAGCACCCCAAAGTGAAGGTATGCATCCTGAATATATTTTACAACCCTAATGTATCGTATCACATTGAAATAGTTAGTTACTAATTTTTTGACATATGTTTATCCAACAAGGCGATTTCCAAGACGAACAACGAGAACAGATTGAAAAACACCAAGTCCCATCATGCAGGTTCACTCAACTATTTGGGTTGGTCGAGTATCCACCTTATGGGTGCAGGGTTTTGATGGTGATTTATGTGCCACTTCTGTGTTGGAACCGCACTACTACCCATGTACTTACCTTGGTGGGACCTTGGTTAGGAAATCTTCGGGTAAGTCTAGCCAATAGAGTTAGAGTATGTTGATAAATTTGGCCATTAGTTTTTGCATGGATATCGAAGCTTTTAAGTATGCACATCATTGAATTGGAATTCTGCCGCTCCTGGTAGCAGATTTTTACTTGGAGTGGTTATTGTTATTTCAAATTTAATGAGTGTGACATGTTTATGAAATGTTAGTTTCATAACAAGTTTGTGGATCATTATGTTGCGGCTGTTCTTATGAGCTTGACATCACTGGCTGGAGCGTTTATATGTAAATTTCGACGGCAGATTTTTTGTAAGGGAGGTAGATTGTTATGACCCGGAACATCATTATACAATAATAAAAACTTATGTGGTTAGTCACTAATTAATCAGATTAATCGTCGATGGTAATTAGTTTTTACCGTCTGTAATTTTCGCTGGCATTTCGTCAAGATTTTATCAATTTTATTTGTTTTTCAAGAAGTTTATTATGATAAAGTTGTAGAGTTTGTTGATACGAGTTTGTGGTCACGTCAAGCGTTGAAATCAGAGTTACAACGAAGAAGTTATAATCAGCGAAAATTTTACAGAAATATCATAAAACGTTTTATCGCAAAATCACGGGTATAAATATGAGTTTCTATTTTGGGAAAATTAGAAGTTTTTATTTTTGGCAAGTGGGTTGACCCGAGTTGACCGAGCTCACCAACCCAGAATCGCCACCGAATGCGACGGCGACAGTGCAACGGTTTCCGGCCACCTCCTGCAGTAATTTTTGTGGAAACGGTTGGGTTTCTTCTCCTCTATCGATTGGTGGGTGCATCTCTGACATTGGTGGCTGGAGGAGGTAGAATCGAGGCTGAGAAAGTGGCAGTTTTCAGGTTGATTTTCTCAGCAACAGTGGCAGCGCTCACGGCGGTGTTGAACGTCGAACCCAAAGGGGTTTTGAAGCCTTGGAAGAGGGGATCGATTACGATGGGTCTCGGACCCTGCCATGGCCGGAAAACGACTAACAAAGAAAATGTTTTCCAATGAGGGTTTGTAATTTCAATGGTGAATTTCGTTACTTTCCGGTTTGATTTTGATTTTGATGTTGTGTTGTACTACAATGTTGTTTGGCTTGTTGAGATGAACATTTTAGTATGCAGGTTGCTTGATTTGGTGCGTAGTCCCACGCGCTGTCGTGCGCGGTGGAACTTCGGTGAGGTGGAATTTTTGGCAAAATTTTATGTCGTTCTGTTCATAATTTCGTGACGAACGCAATGGTAGAATTCTTGAATGGATTTGAACTTGATTAATTTAGACGTGCGTTTAATTGGATAATAATTAATTATTTCTTGATATTATTAACAAATTATTTGACTATTGATTTAAATTTGAGTCGCTCGATATTTGAGATTTATGTTGTGACTCTCAAATTTCTTTATAGTGAAGGAATGTAAGGAACTGAATTCAGAATTTGATTAAGTTTATTTTTAGTCAGAAAATACGTAATTCAAGAATGTTTGATTTCCGAAATTGCTCTTCGGATTATGAGCCTATCTATTTATTATGAATATCGACGAGTAGATATTAATTATAATCTTGGTTTCAGGATTACGAGTTAGCGGGCCGTGTCAGATGATTATTGCGCCGTTTGACAGGTTTTGGCTTTATGAATATCCCAACATAGTACGGTGAGTTCAGAGATTTATATTCACACTGTACTTTTAGTTTATAGATTATAATTTCCAGTTTATAGTATATTAGACCAAATTAAATTTGGAGGTTTTTCTTGTGATGGCTTATAGGCTAGCTGCATCGATGCGTTGACTGTTTGGCTGATCACTGGATAGTCCCTGGTCAGAGGAGGTTAAGGTGCCTCATCGGACCCATCAAGAGAGGTCAGGTTGCCTCGTCTACCATCACCTTTTATTTTTATTTTTCGTAGCTACCAGTCAGAGGAGGTCAAGATACCTCGTCTGACCCATTGTTCTCTTCATCGTTTCTACTATTCAGGGGAGGTCAGGAGTCCTGGTCTGACTACCTCCATAATTTTTTACAGTTTTATAACTGTTGAACTCACAAGTTTTTATAGAAATTGATGGAAATGCATAGATAGAATATTTTATTGTTTTACACTGATTGTGAGTTTTTGTCCACTCATGGTAACGTTTTGATGTTTTTATATGTCTTTCCTTGAGCCTTTCGGTTTTCCGTGCCCAAATTGTATTGCTTCTTCTAAGTTGAAATTTGGTCTCCAGAGGCTTTGAGTTCACTGGATTATTATACCTTTCTATAGGTTTCGGCCCACTAGCAGTATATTTTCATATATTTTATACTACTCCTAGAAGTCGCTCTGGACACTAGTGTTATAAGTGTTTTTCAGTGCTGGTTGTGAATTGTTAGTCTTGCTGGATTATGAATTTTCAGTTCCTGTAATATTATTTCACATTTTAATTAATTTACTTTCCGCACTTTATTGAGAAACCTGGATGGACATCGATGGACTACGGTATTGTTTGTGGAAAATCCGAAGTGTGATTTTCTTGCAGGTTTCTGGTAGTCCACTTCGTAAAGAAAATTATGTCAAAATTTTTACAGAAATCCCTAGTTTAAGTCTTCTTATTAGGGCGTGATCCTAGATTACTAGTTAATCTAGTGTTGGGTCTTTTCACATAAATCCTAATCCCTAAATCTTAAATCCTAGGTCTAAGTCTAAATCATAATTCCTAAACTCTAAATCTTCAACTCTAAACTTAGAATCCTTAACTTGAAACCACAATCCTAAACTCTAAATCCTAACTCTGTACCCTAAATCCTATAGTTAAAACCCTAAATCCATAATTTGAAACTGTGAATCCTCATCCTAAACCCAATTGCATATACATATAGTTGTGAATCATAGGTAGGAAATCCAAGCAGGGCCAGCCTTGAGAATTTGGGGCACAAGGCGAAATTTGTTTTGGGGCTCTAACATCGCGGAACATATAATACTTAACAAAGTAACGGAAATTTTTTTTTTAATAGATTATACATCAAAATGAGTACATGATCAAATTTAATCCAATTAAGATGTCACTACCGCTGGAAACACTATAGCCGACGATTTTTTTAAAACTATAGCCGACGAGATAAAAATCTCGTCGGCTATAGTGGAAAAAATGATATTTTTTTTAATTTTTTTTAAAACTATAGCCGACGAGATAAAAAAATCTCGTCGGCTATAGTTTTAAAAAAATGATTTTTTTTTAATTTTTTTTAAAACTCGTCGGCTATAGTACTATAGCCGACGATAATGGGTAAAAACCTCGTCAGCTATACTATTACCGACAGGTTTTAGCCAGCGACTTTAGCCGATGACCCTTAAAAATCGTCGGCTATAGTGTGTCGGCTATATTATAGCCAACGATGTTTTTGCCTCTTTTTCGTCGGTTATAGTACAGCCGACGATTTTTTGTTGATTTGTCGTCGGCTATAGTGGAAATTGTCCACTATAGCCGACGACAAAAAATCTCGTCGGTTTTTTTTTTTGTCGACTATAGTGAAAATGCTGGTAGTGTGTCTTCAAAAACCTTTTAAAAAAATGTCTTCAAAAGAAAAAAATTTGTAACATCAAGGGTTTGTCGAACCTAAAATCATTAAAATACAACTCGTCGTGTTTTTATATGTATGATAATTAAATTTATATAAAAAAATTTTTTAACCAAATCTTCCTCTCGATTGATATTATAACCACTTAAATGTGAAAATAGTAGCTATTAGTGTTTTGCTAAACAAAAACTAAACAAAAGTACCCCGTAACACAAGAAAAAAGGAAAAGAACATTGAAGATGAATTAATTGATACTCATATTAGTCTTGGGCGCTTAAACGGTCCTTTCGGTAACTGATTCAGGTTGGGGGTTTACCGTCGGCAGAGGCTAAGGAGGCTTGGAGGGGCGAGAGAATGCCAGAGTGGGATGCGGTTGAATTCGCGCAGGTCGAGAAGTGATTTTGTGGCTGCTTGATTCTCCGGCGAACATATTCAGGTCTTGGTGGCTTAGTGCTCCGGCGAGCATATGAGTAGACCGTGAATTAGAGATGAGGCCGCAGCTTGCTAGAGGCGAGGATGGCGCGGTTCGCGACTTGGAGGGGAGGGAGAGGGCAGTTCGACTTCGACCAGTGAGGCTGCCGAACAGAGAGAAGGAAAAAGATTAAAGAATAAAGGAAAAAAGTAAAAAATAAATAAGAAAAAATAAATAAAAAAGAGAAAAATTTGGATGGTGGTCAAAAACAAACGTTAGGATCTGTTGAGGGGTGTTAACACTGAAGATGTTCTCGAAAAACAAAATACGAGAGAGAGAGAGAGAGAGTAGAGAGAGTAGAGGGTTACTCAGCATTTAGCCATAAAAGCCAAACCCAGGGCCAACTGTTTGCTCCTCCCAACACTTTCACCTCCATTTTCCATCAACACCTCAGCTCCTCTGATCATTGTCCACTAAACCCCATATTCCTCCTCTTTCACCCATTTTATTCTCTCTCAGTATTCCTCTCAAATTTGCTTCCTTTTTTCCATATCCATCAACTTGCATTCCAAATTCTCAAGCTATAATAAAACCCCTCATTTCCCAGAGGGATAGCACCAAAAACAGGGAAACGAGGAAGAACAAGAAATCAGCTGAATTCTATTAATTCAGTTGAAAATTTCTCATTCCCATATAAAGTTTTGATCTTTATTTTTGTTTTTGAATTTTTGTTGAGGGGTTTAGATTCCATGGCTGCAGTTGCTGAGATTGCCGGTGAGGCAGGCTCTGTCAACAACAACAACAACAACAATCCGAACCCAAGTTTGGATTCAGTGCTGAAACCTGTCTCTGAATCCAAGCCCAAATCCGAATTCGATGTGCAGAAGCTGGTGGATATGTTCACAAAGCTCAACCCTTTAGCCAAAGAGTTCTTCCCTTCATCTTACTCACCACTCCAACATCACAATTTTGATAACTTCGTCAATAACAATAAGCTCTTCTTTACTGATAATCAGGCCAACACTCGAAGGGTACTACTCAGCTTTCACTATTGATCCAATTTTTTTGTTGGAATTATGATTGGTTTCTCTTGTCTGTAGTAAGTTTTATGGAATGTGATCTGAATTGGGTTTCTTGTGGAATTGGTCGCTGTTTGTGTTTTCGGTAGTAAAGTTCATTTCTTTATCTGCGGTTTTGTATTCCTGACTGTTCTTCAAATGTTGAGCTGTTGTGGATAATGATATAAGTGAAAAAGAGTTTATGGATACAAGTAACTATACACTGTGGCATTGAGCTATGCACTGATATTGTTTTAACTTGGGATCAAGGTAGAGTTTTTGCTTGTTTTCATGGAGAGTGTAGTGAGTTCTATGTTTTGTAGTTGCCCTTTTGAATTTTGGTTTATATACTGGTTATTTGATTGTGTCTGGAGTTTGTGTTGGTCGTTGAGAGTTGTTTGCTCCTGCAATTAGCAAAGACTGTTGGGATATGCTTATCACTAATTACTCAACATGGGTCTTTCTTGATGCATTTGTAGATTATGTCCATGACTATACCATCAACATTGTTTTAAAATTAGCATCAATTTGTCTATTGTATTTGTATTACACGTTCATCACTATTATTTTATTGATTGTTGTCTTGTTTTGATTGATGTTTTTTTTGTTTGATTGGCTATGTCAAATAATACAGTTGCTTGTTCCCCGTGAAGAAATAACTGTAATTAAGGGGAATAGAATGTTATGATTGTTTCTTGGTACACGGATTACATTCTGATTTTCTGAACCTAAAGCTGTAATTTTCCTTCATTGTGTTATTTTTGTAACTTTGCGCTTTTTGTGTTTTTTTTTTTTGTATTCAGAGAAGAAATAGTTTTAATCAGGGGAAGAGAAGGTTAAGTGGGAGAGCTTTCAGAGCTGAGCGGGAAAATAGTATTAGGCGAACAGTTTATGTTTCTGATATTGACCAGCAAGTAAGTGGATTAATAGATCTGTATATGTATTCCGATCTTATAATTAATAGCTGCCATTAAAAACCTTCTCTTTCAAATGTAGGTTACTGAAGAGCGTCTTGCTGCCATATTTAGTAATTGTGGTCAGGTAAGTTGCACACTGTTTAGCTAGAAAATGGTTGCTGTAGTAATTTTTTTTCTTTAATTTAAACCTGGGTACCTTTTTTTCTTCTTTGGTTTCTAACATTCTTGGTTCACTTAACCTTTGGGAATTAACCATATATTGCAATAAAGTTACACCTTTTTCTCCCAAAGTGAAGTTCCCCTTGCATCAATCATTTGAGAGCATAATAAAGAATGAGGGCTGTGATTATGTATAGAAGTTTTTGATTACCTGTTTGCTAGATTTCATGTGATTGCCCTTTGGGATTGTATGATTAAGAGCATCATGAATGTTCTTACATTTCAAAGAATGAGACTTGGATCAGTTTATTTTAGATATGTTTGCAACACGGTTCTGTATGAAATGAGTCACTTTGCTTTATCCACACACACAAATGGGTGAATATAGTTTGAGGTTTGCCTTAATGCTCCTCCGGCCACTTTGCTGTTTTCGTTGTTTTCTTATTAATGTCAAGCTTCAGTCAAAACATCTTGGTTCTTCTTTACATTCTAAAAATGAGAGTTTCTTTTCCAAGTGAAGATCTGCTGGATTTGTATTAATTGTAAAGCACTGAAAAATCTTTTCAATAAGAGGAAACATGTTTGGTTGAGATTTGTTGCCCTTTTGGTATATATGAAGGTAACAGTAACTGCTATCAATTGCCTTATAGGGGCTTCTTTATACTTCATCAGTTCTTAATACTTTTAGACTAGAAATGTGTGGTTAATTACTGGTGTACTATCAATAACTAAATGGCTGAACTTATAATATATTTTTCCCTCTTTTATTTTATTGAATGTTCCTTAGTCATTCTAGCTTTAATCTGAAATCTTTAACAATTAAGTTTTCCAATTTATGTCGGTCCGGTCCCCCTGTTCATTCCAGTCTTTTTACCTATTATCCCTGAGATGTGCCCACATGCTTCTGTAGCTTCATGTATATCCACATATCCCCATGCTCTTTCCTACCATTGATGATGTTAAGGGGACAGTAGCTTGTTTGCTTATTGATGTCAAGCTTCAGTCAAAACATCTTGCTATGTCTTATGAGGTTTTGAGGTCACATGGAAGAATAACACTGTTGAAATCAAAGACTTAAGAACTCCATCCAAATATGTAGTTGTAGCACAGTATTGAAGGTCTAGAGAGATCATCTAAACCGTGTTGACTGCTGGAAGGATATTATGCGGTGTGTGATGTTGATTTGGTGAAGAAAAATGTGTAAGAAGATGCTGGTGTGAGGAAAGAATTATAAGTAAAGATTTATCATCATTTCACATCATTCGTGAGCATTATGAACAAGGCACACTTCAGTAGGGATAGCTGAGATTATACGAGTTGATAAATCAGTATAGAGTAACATGTAGCTATCAATGAACATGTAATACTCTACCATTTGTTTATTATGAATTGGAAAGATGTGCAGCTGCATGACAACACTTGATACTATTCTGGAATTTTAGAAAGGTTAACATCATTTTTATTTTATTTTTTGTAAAAAGCGGTGAGTGAGAAATTTTGACAACAATACTTAGAAATCTGTGTTTTGATGTTTTATTTGAATCTTTTAGCAAGACTAGTTGGTCTCTTTTTCTATATATATCTGCTGAAATGATGTGCTGTGTGGGGCGGGGGTATATGCTGTTTATTAATGTAAAAATGATCATAAGATTAATCTCCTTTTTTATAATACAAGGTTCAGATATGATTCATTGCTTGTTCATGCATAGTTAATGTCTCTTAGAGGATGCTCCTAAAGTTTTGTTCTTTATATTTTAAGGTTGTTGACTGCCGAATTTGTGGTGATCCACATTCAGTACTCCGTTTTGCATTTGTGGAGTTTGCTGATGAGCGTAAGATTCTTTTGGTCTGCAAGAGTTAGAAACACATTATCATTACTCATTTATAGGGTGTACAACCATGGTTTTCTTAACAGATGGTGCAAGAGCAGCTCTGAACCTTGGTGGGACAATGCTAGGGTATTATCCTGTTAGGGTTTTACCTTCAAAAACGGCCATTCTTCCTGTGAATCCTACATTTCTCCCTAGGGTATTAATTACTTTCTAAGAATTTGGCTTCAATTTCTGACTAAAGCATGCTCACGAGGTCACACTTTGAAAGTTTTCCTATCAATTCATGTGCAGTCAGAAGATGAACGGGAAATGTGTAGCAGGACTGTATACTGTACAAATATCGATAAGAAGGTTTACACTTCTCCTGTGATTCATTTTGTCCCAGATGAAAACTCTGGAATTGGCCACTAGGGCTTCTAAAGGAATATATGGCAGTTGCATATCTGGAGATTTGATAGTTTGCTGACTATATGTGCAGGTTTCTCAAGCTGAAGTCAAGAATTTCTTTGAAACAGCTTGTGGTGAGGTATTGAAGAGTTCCTAATCGTCTCATCCGTCAAGAATTGTTTCTGAAACAGGATGTAATATTTGATATATATTACTGAGGTCATTTGATATTTTCTTTGTTCCAACATGTGCAGGTTACTCGTTTGAGGCTTTTGGGAGATCATGTGCATTCAACTCGTATAGCTTTTGTTGAATTTGTGATGGTAAGTTTATGGTTAAAACATTAAGATTAGATCAAAATTTTGTTGAGATGTGCAACCTGGTTTAACTCTAAACTAATTATCCATTTAATTGTGGCTCTCTTGCACTTGAAAAACCTTCCTTCCCAAGGAGTACATACTTCTGGCACCTAATCTATCCCAATTTTAAATTACCAAGTGATGTGGTAACTGATATAACATGATTGTATTAGTTAGAAATGTTTGGGGCTCACATGAAACAGCAAGTGAGATCAAACTTCACAATAAATCATTGCAACATCAATTGGTATATAACTTGGATTTGGTCACTTCTCTCTCTTGTATATCTTGAAGGGTAACGCGTCTAAAGACTGTTGGAGGATTTAAATATCTTGCCAACAGTTTACTCTTTTTGAGTTGTTACACATTTAGAATATATTTACTTAAAGTCGTTTTATTTTCCACCCTTGGATATAGATCCATTGATTGCGGAACATGATTTCTCTGGTCAGTCAGGTAAGCACAACTGTGTATACCATATTGATTGCATATTTCTCATCTTCGTGATTACTTTTTATATCTTGTGCTGTATACAACTTCATGGTTTTTCACAAGAATATGAAGATGTGAATCTAATTTCTATTGCATTGAAATCAAATAATGTTGTATATAACTAAAACTAAATAAATCTAGCATCCTTCAGCATTGTTATATTCAGAAAAACAAATAAAATAATTGTTTTAAGGAACTTTAGAGTTTTAATCTCTGGATTCTTTGTGATGTCTGAGTTGGTGATAGGCCTACAGTTCAAGAGATACATCATCTTACTATCCCCAGTCTTTGTATTGTCAAAAATATCAAAGGAAAAAAAACTACAAAGATTGGGATTATTCTTTTGACTGTTGACACTACTGTGGTTTTATTTGTTCTAGTATAAGCTGGTTAATTTGATTCTTTGCTCTTATTCTGGATTTTATGTTGAATTGCATAATATATCATAGCTTTCTTTATTTAATTATATAAGACACCAATGTGATACTTTGATTGGTTTTTAGTCTGAGGTGTGCACCAGCTTAATTTATAATAATCCACTTGATGATTGAGTGAGAATTCAGTAACAAAATAGTCAGCTTATCTGACAAGAGAACACTTCCCCATGGGTGTTTGTATACCCAATAATATGAGTATTATATCTATCTGTTCTGCCTCACACTTTTCTATAGCACATTTGTTTAGCAATTTGTCCTGTTAATTGAATCTCTGCTGTATGGTTTTGAAGACAAATGAGATCTTTTGAAAAATACATGCTTACTTTTGCTTTGATGTACAGGCAGAAAGTGCCATACTTGCTCTGAACTGTAGTGGAATGGTGCTGGGAACTCAACCCATCAGGTGTGGTCTCTAAACCAAATGACATTGCTTAAATTCCTCGAGCCGGTCAATATCATAATATCTTGTATACATTGATTTCGTAGGGTAAGTCCTTCAAAAACACCCGTCCAGCCACGTGTCACTCGTCCAACATTGCACTAACCCGTACAATCGGGAAACATCCTCGGATGGAGCTTGGTAGGGGAACTTGACAAGCACAAAGAAACTTTCTTATGTTTGGAGGGGTGATTATTATCTATTCCTTTAGTTTTTCCATCTTTTCCGTTGCAGTGGTTCTTTTTATGACTAAAATATTCGGACCCGCTTCAGTTGAAGTTTCGAAAGATGGTTTGGATCTTGACATATCTTGGCTTTTAACGTCACTGATTTGAAAGTTCTAGTTCTAGTTATAGTAAACTTGTTATGATGTGATTGCGAGTGTCTATCCTTGCTCACGCTGGTGACTTGTGCGCGCACTCAAAAGCTTAGATACCAATTTGTATTTATCGAATAAACAGTGCAAGTGCAAAGTTGCTGTTTATCAATGTCTATGTCAAATTCCGATATAATCTAAAGTCTAGGATGACCAGGTGACTAATGAAAACCAAGAACAGACCTTCCTGACAAAAGAATTGTAGATATAACTGTCCTGGTATTTGTGTTCATTTTCCATCCCTAACATCATTTCTGATTAATCCAGCTAGATGTGGAATAGTATAGTGGTCGCAGTCTCGCAGACGTTTTAAAGGTTTTGCTAGTTGTAATGCCTTTTTGGTTAATCTGGTGTCTGCAACTCTGCATTATGAATCAAATATGAAAAGATGACCATTTTGTTGCTCCTCCGCTTTTGGCCTCCTTTTGTGTCGAAAGATTTTGAAAGCTATCGATCAAAACATTGCAAGTGTTTATACACTTATACAGCGCATGGAGTGACTTCCGCGGAATTAGTGGTGATCATTCTTGCTTCCATGTCAAATAGGAGGAACTATTTCTTGTTGAAGCGTATAGAACGATAAGAAATCAATTATGTGGATGGAGCAGAAACCCCATTTGATTTATGGTCACATCAAATTGTTACAGTGGTGAAAGATGTTACACTTTCTCATGCATGCCATGAGTTTGCTACTGACCAGCAAGTCAGCGAAAAAATCAAAACTAGCCTGCTCCATATATATCAAGACGTACGTACTGATTGAAAGTGAAAACCATGCATAAAAACTGTGCAAGTCTGGATGTTATATGCAGGAACGAGGGTTTTGTGTGCCGGTAGATGTTCCCATGGCATTTTCGCAGTAAGAACTCGCAGCACCTCCAGGACCATTAGATAACTGGATATTGTTCATCACCATGTTCTTGCATGGGCTGCTTCTACTGCATTTTAGAGTCACTGCTCCCTTTGAAACCGAAGTACCCCTTATGTTACTGTATGCCACATCACTAATTTGCACATTAGAATTAACCTGAAACAAATATACCCTCGTTAGGTTTCAATGGTTCACAAAATCGAAATGATTTCTACATTTCTACATACCTTGTCATTGCAAGGAGGGATCGGGCAATAATTCTGATCGATGATAATTGGATTCATGACATTAGTCATCACAATGTTTTCGTATCGAACATCTGAAACCTTCAAGGGATGAGAATCCGCCCATGTTTTGATTCTCAGACCATTAGTTGTCCCATTTAAACCACTATCTTTCACATACACTCCTTCCACATCAAATTCGTTTCCATACCCTCCCAGGCTTCCAATGCTTATTCCGTGCCCCGGACCACAAAAGATTCTAGAAATGTGGATTTGTCTAGTTCCTGACAATATTGCGATGCAGTCATCGCCGGTGCCGATAATCGAGTGCGAGATTCGGATGCGGTACGAGTTTCCGATTTTTATGCCATCGGTGTTGGGGCTATCACCTGGAGCTGACAATCTAAGTTTGATGAAGTCCATTTTGCTGCATCCATTCATCTTGATATGCGCATTTTTGCTGTTGTATGATCTCAAGTGAGACACGGTTGAATTTGTCACGAAGTCAAAGCTCAAAGACTGAAAATTTCACAAGCCAACACAAGATGTTAAATTATTGCTCTCTATATATAGACCTTATAATACTTTTCAACATTAAATATAATATCAGATGATTAGTTTGGTTGCCATGAGTACAAGTATATATGCTATCATAGTAGCGTACGTAAATGAAAATGACATATATCTAGGGCGCGGCACTTACGATAGGGAGAGTTCGGCATGGACGATTATTGCAGTTGTTACGAGGCCAAACTAGGGATCCTTGGCCGTCCAAGGTACCGCCTCCGGTAACGGTTAACTGCTCCAGGTACCGGAAGTTTATCCAATTTTCAGAATCCAAAGTAGATGGATTAGTAGAAGCTGTCAAAGTTCCCGTAATCAAAAAAGTGATCGGACCATTGCATGGACCTGAGAATATAACTGGAAACAACTTGAATGTTCCTCTGGGTATCAAAACCCTTGCCCTTCCATTCCATTGACATGCATCTTTCCAAGCTTTCAAAAAGGCCTACATTAACATTGGAAAATAGTATGGTGTCGTTAACTTGTATCAGAAAGTTTCCTCGCTTTATCGAGTGGACGGCAGATCGTAGGATCACATAGTAAACCAAAATCACAAAATCTTACAGAAGAACAGTCGATATATACCTGGCTGTTATCAGTTATTCCGCCTCCAACAGCTCCATAATCCATCACATTGAAAAATTTGGGTCGACCAAGTTGTTCGGTTAGACGGAAGAGGTTGCGATCAAGATCTTGGCTTTCTGTTACACTAATGAAGAACACAAACGAGAAAACCATATACCCTAGAAATGAAGATATCAAACCCATACTGCTGGCTGTCTCTTCTCCTATTTGTGGCTTTCTTTCTGGGTTCTTCGTGTTCCAAGTTTTTGGGGCGTCGGTTATCTTCTTATATATCGTACAGTAGTACATGGTTTGAGGTTCGCTTCGTTTTGTTTAAGACAAGTGATTAATTAGAGATTAATTTCTTACTCGTTTGCTGATCTCTAATCATGGAATGGTTTTTAATTATGTCTGGATTTTCCCCCTTATTTCCGGATACTGATTATTTATTTCTATTAAATGAACATGAACAAATTCAAGGAGGAAAAAGATCCTAATTTATATATCAAGATAGAATATAACCAATATAAAATAAAAACGTACGGATCAACATAATCGAAAGTTACCAATATGAATGTAAAACGTTTTATGATGTTGCCCAATTTGCTTAAGTCTCAGCTAATTGTGAAGATAGGAATCATAGGATAAAGATCGAGTTCCCTTATATACCTTTCATCAAATATAGAGAGCTGATTAATAATACATTTTTCCTTCCGTTTGTTCTTTTCCTTTAGCAATTGTGTTTTTTGAGCGTTCTGTATCAGTTACCAATTAAACAAGATTTTGCCTTGTGTATAAGAACATTTTCAATTGCCTAATTAATTTGGAGCAATTCTCAAACCACAATTATATTTTGCCTAAACTAGATTCGGATTTGTAGGGATCTTTTCTACACCAATTAGGGCTTATTATTTTTGTGGTCTCGTGTTTATTTATATTGTGAAGGGGGACTATAACATTTTTGCTCATTACTGGGGATTTGGAAACTAAGGCCGACAATTTTTTAAATCGCCGGCAATAGTTTTCCATTATTGCCGGCGATTTTTCCTCCAAATCGCCGGCAATAATTGGCCGGTAATAAAAAATAAAAAAAAGTATTACCGGCGACTTCCATGCATGCAAGTCGCCGGCAATATTTTTTTTTTTTATTACCGGCCAATTATTGCCGGCAATTTGGAGGAAAAATTGCCGACAATAATACTATTGCCGGCGATTTTTGGGAGAAAAATCGCCGGCAATAATGGAAAACTATTGCCGGCGATTTTTAAATCGCCGGTAATGAACAAAAATGTTGCCGGCGGTTTTTTTAGACTATATTAGTGAAACGTTTAGGTTTGTAGAGAAAATGATTACAAATCTGGTTCTTGGCGGTCATTTCAATCCCTACGTACGAATATATATATATATATATGTTTGTTAGTAGGTAAATTTTTTTCGAATAAAAGAAGATTTTATTAAAATAACTTCACGACCTGAAAAGTTTATACACCAGTTAATAAGTAACCTTAACTCTATCAAGAGAAGAATAACAAAATCAGAAACAAGAACAAATTAAATCTTTGCACTACTACTTAGGCAACGAAAATCCGTCGCCTAAGTGGCGTTTTTCGTCGGCCAAGTACTTAAGTGACAATGATTTCGTCGCCTCAAATTCATCGTGTAACAATCGTAGCCCAAGTACTAAGGCGACGGATTTTTTTTTCGCCTAAGAAGCTAGTTAGACGACGAAAGATAGTTCATCGTTTAAGAACTTAGACGCCGAAACAATCTTCCTCTAAACGACGACAGTGGTCGTCGTCTAAGAATCATCTTAGGCGACGAACAGCTAGAGTCGTCGCCTAAGTGCTGCCACTTAGAAGACGACTTGCTTTCGTCTAAGTGAGACCACTTAGACGATGATTATTGGTCGTTGTCTAAGTAATGCACCTAGACGACGACTTGTTTGTAGTCGTCTTAGTAATTCACTTTGACGACGAAACGAAAAGTGTACGTCATTTAAGTTAATTTTTTTTAATTGTATTTTTTTATCTGAATTATAAAATAAATTTAAAATATATAAAAATTTATTAATTAAATTAATAAAATATTGATTAAATATTTTAAGTGTACGTACATCAATAGAAATAATAATAAAATAATAAAAAAAAACTACTAAACTAAACTGGGGGTAGACATGTTGCCAATTCCCCGCCGCCACTCGAATTGTCGTCGCTGGGGCCAGAAGTGGGGTCGGGGCAGGACCACACTTGTCATCAAATTCAGGAACAGACAATCTCATTTGTTTGCATGCCTCGTAGAAGGCGGCCATCTTACGGTTGTGAGCGACAAACCACGCCTCCACTGACCTCGAATGCTCCCAGGCACAATCGGCCGACTCTTGTGCCAATTGAAGGTCGGCTTGGAGCGCCTCGGTATCCTCCCTACCGCACCAAGTTGACAAAGCGGATGAAGCAAACAAATCTCTCTACACCGTTGGTCCAAGTCCACAAACCTCCTTGCCAGGTCGGCGGCCGTAAACTGCATCGACAACAGCGATCTGACTCTCCATCGACAGGGGAGGCACATGTTCAAGCGTCATCTTCGGGTTGGCCAGCCGGGTCGCAGCTAATTTCCCCCGGTCATTTGTATCAACCTCTCCTGAAATTAATCAAGTGAAAAATACATAAATATGATATTAATTTATAACAAAAAAATTGGCATAATTTCCCTTAAAAATTTTCGAAAACCAAAAAACTTGCAAGTAAGATTACACTTCGAATAACCAATTATAATAACACAATTACACCGTGGCACCGATTCCCATCCGGATTTCTCAAGTTAAAAATCATGATTTAATCAACTAAACTAAAGCATAACCAAATTTAAGTTCAAAATCATATTCCAATAGTACAACCTAACTAAATCATGCACTAATCATAATTCAATTTCTTAAAAATACAATCAGTGTTATACTAAATCTCGATATGCTTTGAAAGTAGGAGTAAATTCAATTGATTTTAGAAATGTGAGTTACTTACCCCTTGTTGACTCGCTTTATTGACGACCCTGTGATTTACATAAGCTTAGACGCTGGCATCCAAGAAGCAATGCTTCGAACCCGCATCTCTGTGCTCCTTCGCAATGTAAATGAACTTTCGCAAACCCGATCCATAGTGTTTATCCTTCTTGTCCCGATTTGCCTTGTTGGCGGAGGACCTTGTCTGTTACATAACAAAGATAATTAAATAATAAATTAAAAATAATAAATTAAAAATAATAAATTAAGCTATTTTCATTATATTAAAGAAAATAAAGACGAACCTTATACTTGTCAATTTGAAAGTGTTCGACCAACCATTGTCACTCCTTTTCTTTGTTGTTCCGGAGCTCCAAAGGCAGAAGCGAGGCGCCATGTCACTGGTAGTACTTGTGAAAGTCATACTTCCTGTCCTTGTAAATGCGGTCAGCCGTCTCCTCTATATCCTTCATCATCTCCGCTAAGCTGGAGATTTCAAAATGATTCTAGAAATATAAATAACAAATTAAAATTAATTAGAGAAATAATTCATTTATATTTTCTAATTACTTAAAAATAATAATAATAATAATAATAAATAGTATTACCGATAGTTCGCGGTACACCCTCAACTTTTCAGTTTGGCAGCTCGTTCCACGAAGGGGCAACCATATGGATGTTGTTCTGAAAGGACCCGATCCCAATTTAGTTGTCTAAACCAGAATTAAGCCCTAACAACACCTGAGTACGTCTACAAAAAAAAATTCAGAGTTTCTTCTAAAACCAAGAAACTAAAAAAAAACCTGCAAGGAAAAACACACTTCTAAAATTTTCACAAAAACAAACCATGGGCACCAAATCTCATCCGAATTTCTCAAATCAGTCAAACACTAAATCTACTAGATATATGAAATGTTTATAGAAGATGAGAAGAAATCTGAAGACTGAATGAAAAATACAACACAACAGAAGTAAACTTTATACAGTATTCGGAGAAACTTCTAATATACATATTATACAATACTAGCAGGTTAAACTAGGAACCTACTAGATGAGTACAGTAACACAAACTCTACGCCTCCATCTCTGACGTGCAATCATAGGATAACAACTGCAAATTGGGTGAAGGAAACTGAAAAGCCCAAGAAAGGCATATAAAATAATAACCGTTAGAGTGAGTGGATGATAATAAATTCAAAAAATATAATGTGAAATCTACATTATGCCTTTCAGTAAATAAAATCATTAATTCTGATAGCGAGTCTAGAATACTGAAAATGTAATAATAAGGATACGTCGAGGGGGACATCTGACCCTTCTCAAGTATCGTGCTCAAGTGGAGACAATGACTAAGGTCCTTTGACCTCGAGCCACTAAACTCGTCTGGTGATTCCTGACACAAAGACGACGTGAATGTCAGAAGGTAAGTGCTGCTACTTCCTTGGAGCCACTCGGGGATCAGCCGAGTAACCAATGTATCAATGCACTACTAACTGAAACAAGCCCCCAAAAATATATACTGAATACTGAAAGTACAAACTGAACTAAAATTGAAAAATGAATTGAATATAATAATAAATAGACTTGCTAATCAACTGTAAAAATAAAGTGTCCGCTCACAGTACAAAGCTAGCTCTGTGGTCCGGCGGAAGTACCTTCGCCAAAATCTTGATCACGATCTCCTAAATAAATAACACATACATTTAATACTAGAATTCGATAAAACGTGCGAAAACCAAGTTAGAAACTACCCCAAAAAATCCCTCAGACAATTTCAGAATTTTTCCTCGCCGGAGCCTCGCCGTAGGCGGCGACGCGTGGCCGTCACGCCCCTCCTTCGGCGGCAGCCCGTTAGCCACACGTGCCCCCCAACCAGACAGCTTTGTTTGGAGCGTTCGACCCACCAATTTGAAGATCTCCTCGAGCCCAACCTTTTTCCCTTCTACGGCATCCACCAATTTCGACCATATTGGCTGGAAAATCCCTCGAAAACTGGCGGTCCAAAACCCGACCAGAAAATCTCCTCGACGTCAAACGCTGGCTACCGCGCACGGTGGACTGCGGGGCTAAGGGGTTTCGACTCCTAGGACAAAACCCAGTCGAACCCACCCCTCGCCGTCACCGGAGAACAACCGGAGCGTCGTTGCCCACGGCGTCCATGGGTACCTCCTCTAAAACCCGTTCGGGTTTCTTCAAAACGTGCCTAAAAATCCCAAATAATCACACCAAGCCACCCATGGCAAGAGGAGAAGAAAATCCATACCTCAATCGCCTGAAACGGTGGCCGGACGGTGAAGTTCCCGATGGGTCGCGAAAACGGGTTGGAAATCCTGGTCGGGTCAACGGGTGAGTCAACGCCTGGTCAACTCACAGTCTGACTTTCTAAATCGGGTAAACCGGCAATTTTTGGAAACTTGCTATTTATAGCGGAAGCTCCTCAATCGATCAACGACTATTATTTGACTTTATCGTGATCGTACAACCAATAATTAACCGATAAAAACAACTTTCTTTTCGATTTATTCATTACGACAATTTCCGATAAACATTGCGATAGCTATCCGAAAATAAAAACTTCCAAAAATCATAATAAATAGTTTGTGAATCTGAAAAATTCTCTAAAAATTTCTACGTGCTCGAAATTAAATATTCTACAACTCTCGTGAAGAAAATCAAGTGAAATTCTTGCCCGAAGAAAGCTCGTTAATAAATCACGCGATACGACTAATTCGCGATAATACTGTTTCGTGCTGATTTATACATGAATTTTGGTTCGGGTTGTTACATGTTCCGTATGATTGAGCTGATGGAGGGCGAAGTCAGACTCTCGAGCTGCGCGGTCAGAGGGCCTCAGGTGAACTCGTCATATGGGAGGTCGATCTTCTTCCCGGTCGACTTCACTATGCGCTCGCCTTTGGCGCCCTTTCCTAGTCCCCGATTTCTTTTTGCAGGCTTGTCTAATGGATGCCTCTTCACCTTGCACCAAGCGTTGTAGATAATGGTGTCGTCAACCGACGAAACTGAAGACGATTGGAACTCGTCCGGCTCGTCCGTAGACGCTGAGGCCTCCATACGTGGAGCATGATGGATTTGGCTAGTTACCAAAGCCGAAGGTCGCTGCGGAGGATTTGTAACGGTTTCCTCTGACTCATGCCTCCAACCCATTACGCGTGTAATGACTATGCTTTCGGCCTCTTTGTCTGCAGCTGTGCGCCTCTTCCATGGAGCCATAATTATGTTGAAAAAAATGAAATACCTGAGCATAATTCATCCAAATATATCCAAATTTCATCAAATTTATCCAAAAATTCAAAATTCACAAATATATCCAATGTATCAAAATTTCACAATATTTTTTAAATTTATCCAAATATAGCCAAATTTATCCAATTTATCAAAATTTGTATGCATAAATATTATATACCCAAATTAATCAATTAATATATATATTCCATTCAATATACCAAAATTAATCCAAATATATTCAATATACCTAAATCAATCCAACGGAGAGGATCGGAGATACCGACGGGGAAGGGAGAACGGGAGAGAGGACAGAGAGAGAATCCGGCCGGGGCGGCGAGCAACCGGGAGAGTGGGACTATTGTGTGGCGGCGGTGGCGAGGAGAGGAGAGAGAGGCCCCGGGGGGGGGGGGGGGAGAATCGGCGACGTCTTGGGTTCTGGTTTTTGAGATCGAAGTCGAGAGCGAATCGGCGGTCGAGAGAGATTGAGAGAATCATCGGCGACTTCGATCCAATTTTTAGGATATATCGATCCACTTAGGCGACGAATACATCAATTTTCGTCGCCTAAGTAGTTTTTAAATGGGACACGAAAAATTTGGCGGAAAAAAATGAACCGCCCAAAAAAAATTAGCCTTAAGCGACGAAACGAGTGCATTCGTCACTTAAGTACTCACTTAAACGACGAACCTTTTAGTTTCGTCACTTAAGTAGTTTTTAAATGAGACCAGACAAATTGGCGGAAAAAAAAAAGAACCGCCCAAAAAAATTGGCCTTAGGCGACGAAACGAGAGGATTCGTCGCCTAAGTACTCACTTAGGTGACGAAACGAGTGTATTTGTCGCCTAAGTACTCACTTAGACGACGAACCGTGAAGTTTTTTCGTCTAAGATTTCAGGGTTTAGAGTAAAGGGATTAGTGTTAGGGTTAGGTTTAGGGTTAGGGTTTACCTAGACGACAAAAACATTATTTCCGTCATCTAGGTAGTTCTACTTAGCCGACAAAATATTCTATTTTCGTCGTCTAAGTGTACCTTAGATGATGAAATAATCCATTTTCGTTGGCCAAAAGGATTTTTTATTTACTTTTTTTTTCCTAATTCCAAACATAATTTTATTTCAAGCATCACCATTTGGCCTTATTAATTCATAATCTAGCTTATAGATCAAAAGATAAATAATCAAATTTATTTATCTCCTCGATCCGATCCGATCCCTCTATAGACTTCCGATTCTCCTTGGTGCCCTCACCATCTTTCGTTATAAGCATGACCACGAAGAATATTTTATTCATTTGGCTCGATCTTCAAATTATACATAATTCAAGTCCTCAAATACACCATTTGCACTCAAATATATATATATATATATATCTTTTTACATATATAGTACATGACTGTAAATTAATTAATTTATAATATAATTATATAGTAATCCAGCCTCATATCAATCCTCATCCTCATAATCATCATCATCTGAATCATCCTCCTCACTATCATCTGATTGCTCCTCATCATCATACTCTACATCGTTTGAATTGTATCTGACATCGTCATCATCCTCAGGCTCCTCAACTTCTGCATTCTGCTCTAACTCTCTAATCTCCTCTGGAGTAAGATTTGTGGTGGCATCAATCGGGGGTAAGAGTTCGTTATGCCGAACTAGTTTCATTACATCGGGGATGACTGAAGTATTAGGCTCTTGACATGCATTATCTCTATGCGCTTTATTCTCAATCTCCGACGTCCCATCAAGTGTCGTTGCACTCCATATTCCTCGGTGTGACATATGATTTACTATTTTTTAGCCTTCACCATTTTTCGAATCATCCAAATAGAACACTTTCCTAACTAAGGTGGCAAGAGCGAATGACTCATCCTCATACCAGCTTGAGTTTTTATCGCCTGATATTAGCCCCATATCTTCCATGGTATGCTTGAACCATTTTTACTTGAACAGAAAATTGTTAATATCATTCATGTATAGCAGCTCAACGACATGTTCAAGAACTCTGTAATAGACAGCATCGTCTTCCCCAACTGCGATCCCACTGTTTTGTGTTGTTCTTCCTTCATCTTGAGTCAATGAATGAAATTTTACACCGTTCACACAATAGCCGGAGTAAATATAGTGCTTAACCGGCTTATGGGCCAACATATGCTTTTTCCACGACCACCATCCCTCGTGGTTATCAGATTTTTGTAGATCATCCATCTGCAAAAATGTGAAGAATATATATGAATGTGTAATTTATTTTCTACTAAAAATTTGACATAGTTTCCCCTAAAAATAAAGGAAACAAAAAATCTGCATACACAAAGTAAGGCAAAATACTTTGCATAAACAAACACCAAATGCCCTACGTACTATATATGAGAAAAGAGTATTAAAATAATTAGAAATATGTACCCATTGTTGGAAATAATCGGAGAACTTCTTCTTAAGCATCTTTTCAACCCAAGCAGGAGTCTTGTCCGATTTAATCGTCTGAATGTACTCCTTGTAGTACTTCATGTAACAATCGACCTCATCACAGTCTCGCAATACTACCCAATGCGCTTCTTCAAGTTCATCTTTAGTTGATCTTTCCTTTAATACTCATTTAAATGGTCGTACAACATTTGTGACGACTTAAAGATTGTGGCGAACATTTGGATTGGCCTAGAATAGATCTTTGAGGTACCTATTGCAGTAGGTAACACACTTATACATTAGATATGTCTCTGCTATGGGGCCCTCCGGGGCAGATTTATTTTTCGCAAATCCTTTATACTGTCCGAGTTGTCTACAAAATCATACAATTAATAATTTGAAGAATAATAGAAACACAAAAAAAATATAAAAATGATGAACAACCGTTATAAATAATTGTACGTACCTTTCTTGAGGATATATCCAAGTGTAGTGGACTGAACCAGAAAGGAGCACCTGTTGGGGTAGGTGGATCATGAGGTGAATCATGATGTCAAAGAACGTAGGGAGAAAAATCATCTCTAATTTAAAAGGATGTGCACTATTTCGTATTGAAGTTCGAGGACATCTGAATTCTGCAACTCTCTGGCACATAATCTCTGCCACCATCTACACAATGCTACTATTGGTTCGACAATGTCATGAGATAAAAATGGTCGCATTACCATTGGGATTGTAGCATAACGTGATAGTCATGAGTCTTTAGACCAATGAATTTGTGTTACACCTCGTCAACTGCTCCTATAATATTCGTTGCATAAGTAGACAGATAACGAGCAGTCTTAAACCAGCTGAATACAGAATTCCTTTGTGTCAGCTTCACCGTGCAAGGTGCATCTGGCATCTTGTTGTACACTCCGCTTCTATCTATCATCAACCACAAGTGATGGCGCAAATTTATAGATTCTAAATCTTTGCGCGTTTTGAGAGTATCTTTAGTCTTCAACTTAATACCTAAAGTTGTTCCCACCATGTTGTTGCACACATTCTTTTCTATGTGCATGACATTAAGGTTGTTCCGGAGTTTCAACTTGGACCAGTATGGCAATTCAAAGAAAATACTCTTGTGATGCCAATAGCTGAAATCGTGTGGAGGGTGTAGATTGATTCTCTTCACTTCTTTGTCGTTGGTCAACACATCGAAATAGAAACTGTTCAACCTCTCTAAAATCTCTTTGCCAGACCACTGTCTGGGTTTAGGATTATTCTCTACCGTCCCGTCGAAATGAGCATCATCCTATCGCTACGGGTAATCATGAGGAAGCCATCTACGGTAACCCAAGTAACATACATTCCCCGTATGCCAACTGGAGTTGACACCATCCAAACAGACAGGGCAACCATTATATCCTCTGGTTGTGCAAGATGACAACATCCCATATGCAAGAAAATCGCTAATTGTCCACATGACAACTGCTCTCATCATGAACATAATTTTAGTGAACTTGTCATAAGTTGGAACTCCATGTTCCCAAAACAGTTTGAGCTCGTCGATCAATGGTCTGAGGTAGACATCTAAATAATTTCTCAGAAATTTAGAACTTGGAATTAGCAGAGTAAGGAAATTAAATTCTTTGTTCATGCATATCCACGGAAGCAGGTTGTACGGCATAAGAATAACTGGCCAAGTGCTGACGGCAACGCTATTACTACCCCAATGATTGAATCCATCTGTAGATAGGCCGAATCTAACATTTCGAACCTCTACTGCAAAGTCTTCGAATTCCCTGTCGAAATTTTTAAAAGCCTCCTCATCTGCTGCGTGTCGGAGCACATCGTCATTTACTCATTGTTCAGCGTACCATCTTATTTCCTCTGCTGTGTATAGAGACATGTACAGATGCTACGGTCTGGGAATCAATGAAAAATACTGAAGCACCTTCAAAGGTATTTGCTTCTTCGAACTCCTCCCTCTCCCCCAGTTCAAATATCTGCACTGGTTGCATACAGGACAATAGTCTAAATGTACATACTCTTTGTGAAACAGTACATAATCATTTATGCAAGCGTCAGTTTTCCTGTACTTTAGGCCGAGGATGCTCAAGATCTTTCTAACCTTACAATGACATTCCGGAAGTTTGTGATGATCAAGTAGCAACTTACATATATGCTCTTGTATTTCGTCAAAAGCACTGTCTGACATTTTATTCTTCACTTTTATCTGAACTTCCTCCATTATATATTGCAACAATTCTCTGGACATCCAGGGTACATCGGGGTCTGGGTTTCGAGTAGCATCTGGTTGTACCTATCCATCTCTATAGTGTCATTGGCCAAGCTGACAATGGGGAATGTGTCATAATGAGTTTTGGTATCGTAACCTCCATCTTGGTGTTGGTGTCTACCATGACTAAATTCTGGAAAAGCATCATGGATCAAGTCTACAGTTGGGTTTCAAGCAGGGCCGCCGCTACCGCTGGATGAGGCACCATGGTAACTATACCCTGAGCTGAAGTCTGGTCCTAAGCTGAAGTCTACTACTTCATCATGCTAGCTCCACGTAGTGTAACTCCACATCATACCGTGCTCATACAGATGTTGAGCCATAATGTTAGACGGAACAAACTGATGGTTGAGACATTTTCTGCACGGGCACCTAAAACGCTTATTTCCCTAAGTATGTTCCGTCGCAAAATTCACAAAGTCTCTGATGCCGTCCATATATCGCGCATCACTTCTGTTCGCCAACTGTATCCAACTCTTATCCATATTTCTGAAACCAATAATTCATTAATCTAATATACTTTATATATATTATCAAATGCATCACACATACTTGTAATGAATTAATTAATTATATATATTATATTATTAACTTTATATAAATACATGCATTAATTAATTATATATGTATATTTCAACCTAATTATTCTAACATATATATAATAATTAACTATATATATTTATGCATGCATGTTTTAATTAATTAATTAATCAAATTAATATATATACAAATTAATTAATTAACTAATTAGGATATAGCTTACAATTAGCTTAACAATGCAGTACAACAATGAAAGTAATGCTAATTAAGGTCACCGGAACGTACTATATATATATTCGTCAAAAAAATCAATCACCATATGTAATTACGTACGATATTAAAAAAAATTAATCAAGAGAAACGAGTTAATACCTTCACCAATAAGGAGATAAGTGGGTAAAACTAGAACTTCGGAAGTTGAAAAATCGAGTTTTGATGAATTTTTGCTGGATATAATTCAGAGTCGTTGGCGGTGGGTTTTTTTGAGTAAGGAGAGAGAGCTAGCTGAGAGGGAGAGAGAGATAGAAAAGTGATGAGGAGATAAGGAAATCTGGTCGAGAGATCTAATAATTGACTTTTCTTAGACGACGGAATATTTCTTCTCCCAAGTTTCATGTTTTGTCGCCTAGGATATAACTTAGGCAACGAAACTGTTTCGTCGCCTAGGTGTTCAGTTAGGCGACGAATGACTCAAGTCGTCATGTAAGAGTTCACGTAGGCGGCGAAATGTGTATCGTCGTCTAAGTGTATAATACTTAGACAACGACAACAATGGTCATCGTCTGAGTGTGCATCTTAGGCGACCAAACGACAGGTTTTGTCGCCTAAGTGCACACTTAGGCGACGACTTTTGTTTCGTGGGGCAAGTCGCACTTTGGCGACGAAACTATTAAGATTTCGTCGACTAAATGCAGTTTTCTGGTAGTATTGTAACACTACGGCCCAACATGACACGTCGGACTTGCATGTTCCTTACGTAGTCTACGCAGAACATGTATCATGGTAGAAGACACACCCCTGAGAATTCAATTGTGGTAAGTGTGTCTAAAACCCATGAAATGCGCATCCAATATAGGAAGCATGCAAGCCGATACCAGAAGGTGCCTATATCTCCTTCTCCTTGCCCGAAGTCGAGTTAGGAGTCTTCACCGGGTATGTCAGACGAAGAGGAACCTCCACACCCTTGCCTTTGCGTTTCTTACCCACTGACTCATCCATAGACAAAGAATCATACTCCTTCTCTTCAAGCGTCTTCGGCTTATTCTTCGAACCCAAAGGACATCCCGGCCGTTTCTTGCGCAGCAAAACAATGTCTCCAGGTTTTTCCACAAGGTCGAGTGAGGCAGCCTGCAACCTGTCTGAAAAGGAAGGCACTTTAGCGCGCTTGGTTTCACCATTCACATAAGTCATCGCAGTCGGGTTAAGCTTAAATTTCTTTGGGAAAATCTTTGAATGAGGAGCTCGGCTACGTTTACTTCCCACTGCATCCACAAAAACAAGGGGAGTAGCTTCCATGCGCATCTTCTCAGGACGTTGGATGATGATAGAAGTTTTGGTCTTCTTAACAAAATCCATAGGCCCCAGACTGCTACTGCGTTCCTATTACCGGAACGGATTATGAGCTCCAAACCTGATATCCTCGTCGGGGTTACCTAACTCTAGAGCCTCACGGAAACCAAATCCAAGGTTGATTCTTGGCATCGAATTAGCAACCATTGTTCCCGAGTTGTTCACCTCCTCCAGCTCGGCCTGACTCTCCACATTTGGTTTCCCAAAAACCGTAAGCACCGTCTTGCTCGACTCCTTCATAGGCAGTCTTACACCACCGAAGATTCTTTCTGGGGCTACAGCTCATGAGCCGGATTCATGAAAGACCAATCTACACGTACCACAACGGCCCTTAAGGTTTTTGAAGAAAAAATCGATTTCGGCTTCGATACCATCTGCCAGCTTCATGTTTATTTTGAACACCACTGGTTTGTTAATTAGTTGCGCAACACGCACCCTAATCAAGCCTTTCTTCCTTGCAAGCTGATCAAATTCCAAATGTGTTTTCATCTTTGTCAAAGCGCAGAGGGATGTTAGACACACGAACCCAGTAAAAGAGCCTGTCAAACTTGATGCTCGCCATCATATGGCAGCGCCATCAGCGGAGCTTTTCTGTAGTGCCACGGACCACCCCGTAAAACCTTGTTTCTTTCACGAATAGATTTCGAACGTGATGATGAGAATCCCGTGTAGACGTTCTTGAACTCTGAAACATCCATCTAATAGCCAAACTCTGTGAAATTGCTGCTTGAAGTCGTTGTGGCTCATTGTCTTGCCTAAAACCTTCCCAGCAAGGAAGATCTGAGAGTCTTTTGGGGTGTCTTGCCTAAAACCTTCCCAGCAAGGAAGATCTGAGAGTCTTTTGGGGCCGAGGAGTCATTCAATCGGTGGCTGATGTGCACCGTCTCTGTTCCGAGCACCAAGGTAGAGAAGAAGGAGGCTGCAACTTGTTCGACGGTGTCGGACAAGATGATCGGGTGCTACGTACGAGGCCGGCGCAAAGTTTTCCTACTCGGGAGGAAACTAGGGTTTCTTTTTCTTTTTCTTTTATGTATGGGGCAATCTCAATGACACACTGTTACTAGGTCAATTAATCCATCTTTCAAATGTAATATGTTTCTCAGGTGTTGTTTAAATCCCAGGTATATATAATGTATACCTATAAGCGTCGATAAAATTGACCGTTAATGTATTTAGGCATACATTAAGGGCTAAGCGCGCTAAAACCATGTCAAAGCCCGTACGTGTGTATTTTCTACTATATATATATATATTGAAAGAATACATGCAATGTCAAAGTACGTAACTTCTTCAGTTCTTCTAGCTTGAAAGTTGAAACTCGTCACGTAAGTACATACAATACTTCTAATCAAAATATATATTCAGAGATCGAGAAGTACATTGATACATTGACAATTGTTGTTCTTTACCTAATACGACAAATCTAGACTTTTCGACCTTAATTGACAATTGGAAATATACGTACGTATGTGCAACATTTTAGACCATGAAGTTAGTAAATCATATATGAACTTTGTACAGACAGATGTGTATATATACGTACGATTCCAATTGGCACAAGATTATGAAAAGATCGAATTCAAAGAAAAACATAAACCCTTTGAACCTTCACCCCCACGTAACCTTTAACCAACGTGCGTTTTGTATGAAAATTTCAAACACGTAATTTTTCATGTATGTACTTAATATCTAGTAAAGCACGTACATGATCAACCTGTTCTCATCGAAGAAATACTCGATCGATCAACCTGCTGTGATGATAGTCATCATACAAAATCGGACAAGGAATTGAATTGTCTCAAAAGTCTACATACACAAGTACACAACGGCTTCTTGCACATTCTTTTCTCACGAGTGAATTCAACGAAATACCAAAACATCCACTACAAGATTTTAGATAGATGAGATAACACGTACTATTACTTTTTGTCGATCTCACGTGCATATGAGTACGTTCATGCAACTCGAAGGGTTTTTGATATAATTTTCTATAGAATATACAAATATTACAAGTTGATCAATTGATCAAATTACATTAATTAATCGATTATACGGAAGTGTGTGATTTACTGTTTTCAATCATGATCTTCGTGCCAAATTATCTTAATTACTTGTTTGAATCAGCCCTGCCATGCTGCCAAACTAATTTGCATATCTTAGTTATCTTTAGTCTTCAGTTAATTACTAGCTTGTAATTAATCTAATTAATCCTTGCGGGTCCACATAGTGATGGGCCAGCAAATTAAGAAACATCACGGACAGCATCATCACCTTTCGTATCATACGCATGGACTATATGACTTTCCCCTCTCTCGTGCTTTGACCCAAGCATCCATGCTAGTCACGCACCAAGTCCTCCTAGACTGCTTCCTTTTCGATCTTTCCATCCGATCCCCTAATTTTTTTTCTTTCTCTTGACACATAAAACAACGGTCAACTTATGTGCATCAGAATTCAGAACTAATCGATAACCCTACATCTATTAATTGCCGTACAATCATCCATGCAGTGATGCACCACCACACTTTCCTTTCCCTACCCACTTGTATATAGCTAAGGTCCCCTTATAAAACCCTGCCCCAGCTCACACTGAATCTCCCAAACCTAATCATCTCGATCAGCTTTACGCACACCAAACCGAAAACCCACTTTTGGATTCCTCCTCAGATCTCAAGCTTCTTCTTCATCGACTTCGAAAATCTAGCAAAAATCTTTCTATTTCATCTATATACATGTCGAGCCAGGGCAGAGGAGACCGGTCGTCTGTGAAGATCGTGATCATCAACACCAAATACGTGGAGACCGACGCCATGAGCTTCAAAGATGTGGTGCAGAAGCTAACCGGGAAAGACTCGAAGGTGGCGTATGAAACCCAAGAGCCGCCGCCGGCGACGGATACTAGTACTTCGTCCCCGTATAGCGATGTCAGAGATGAAGGACTAAGCAATGGGGTTAGGTCATCATCATCAACGAATAGTCACTCGAACAATCCTGTTGGATTCATGACGTCGTCGACTAGGAATAATTCGTCGGTTATGATGAGGAACATCTCCTTCAAGGAGTTGGAGATATTGTTCAGAGAGATGCCGCCGATGGAAGAGTTTTGGACGACTGATTATTGAATTTAATTAATTTGTTTATTTTGTTTGATCTGAGAAATATCTTTGTTTGTTTACTTAGCTTGTTCCTATAGATAGAGCTGTTAGGGGACACAATATTAATTGTGTTTGAGTTTTTCTTTATTTCTGGACGTGGCCCTCTGATTGCCAGGGAAATGTGTATGGCTGATGTATCGCTATGACGTTATCGTTTCGCATCATTTTGGTACATGCTTAGTTCATCAGCCATGTATGTATAAACTTCAAATCCGACCTAGCTTGAGGCAACGGCTACGATCGCTTCATCGCTACATTTATGTTCGATCATATATAACTCATAAGTATCTGAAACCCTAAGCGCGCTCTCAATCTCCTGTGCATGAGTGCTCTAGAAGCTAAAACATTCGACTGATCTGATCGATGTGGAAATGCAACCTTGAACCAAAAGTAAAGCCCAAATGCATGTGCTGTAATTAGTTACTCTAAGCTTCACTAGCTAGCGCGCTATGACTCCTATGAGCCTTGAAATGAGTCCTTACTCTCGATCAGTTATAGTCTTATAGAGCTAGCGTGCCTTTTGGCTCGAAGATAAAATGAAACCAATTAAGCTTGGAACTCTCGGAACCTCTACTCTTTGAACCCTATAGATACAGTAACAAGACGATGGTTATGTTTGACGATGGTTTTTTTAAAAGAAAATTCAACTTTTTTTCTTTCTATCACTACCACATTTTGACTCATTGCCGGCGATTTTTAAATCACCAGCAATGTTTTTTAACATTACCGGCGATTTTTGCCGGAAAAATCGCCGGTAATGTCTTTTTTTTAATTTTTTTTTAACATTACCGGCGACATACATTTATGTCGCCGGCAATGTCTCGAAGGTAATGTAAAAAAAAAAACGACATTGCCGGCGACATAAATGTATGTCGCCGGTAATGTTAAAAAACAAAAAGACATTACCGGCGATTTTTCCGGCAAAAATCGCCTGTAATGTTAAAAAACATTGCCGGCGATTTAAAAATATTCAAATAAGCTTTTTAACAAAAAATGAGGGGGCGTTTGATAAATACTTTTTTTAAATGACTTTTAAAAATAGAAGTGTTTGGTAAATCTAAATCTAAAATTAAAAGTCACAAGTTCATTTATTTTTCATTTTATTTTTTTATTTTTTATTTTATTTTAATTAAATATTACCTATAATAATAAAGATTGTAAAAATACCAATCATCTTACATACGTTCTTGATGTTATGTTCGATATTTTAAATGATTGATACAAATGAAAAGATCGAGACTCGTCCCTGATTTAATATTAAACTAAGATTAAGCTTTGACTACATAACTCGACACATAAAAATCTATCGAAAATGTTTGATTAGTCCCTAATCAAACATTTCGGCTACTGATTAGACTCCGCGCTATGTTGTTCCTCATTATTTCTATTTGTCATGCTCCTAGACCTTCGGTAACTGAAGATCCTTTCTCTTTTGCATCGTCCTCACCATTTGCATTGTCACTTGATCCTTCTCCAATGTTAACAAAATATTTATCAAGACGTGAATGTCTCTTTACATAGTTGTGAAAGGCCAAGTGGTAATCGCAATCACAATATTAAGTTAACACACTGGTACATACACAATTCACTAGTCAAGAATAGTAGTCATGAGTTCCAGTAGCCTAATGTGCCACAGCCAAAAGCTTAATCAATAAGTACAGGGAGCTATATCAACATATACAAACTAGATGTCCCTAAGTTGTCGATTAACATAAAATAGAGCCATTACAATGAGACGGTTGCTGCACACAAGTTTGAGACGACGTGCTTTATCTAGGTACCCAGAAAAGGACATTGTTTCTTGGCATGCTCTGGTATCAGCCAGGATACAAGATCAAAAGTTCCTCCTTTCAACTCTGCACAGCATCACATATCATTATTATCTTTCTAATCACACATCACTGACCCATACAAATAGTCACATACACAAGAAACATGGAGAAAAGAGAACCAAAGAACACTACTGGAGGAGGAAATCGGGGCGACGTAGATAGGTGGTCGCCTCGTATGGATTTTACGTCGCCTCGATTTCTTGTGACCAAAACTACGTCGCCTCGTCTTGTCGCTTCAGATTGATCACGCCACCATTGAGGCGACGTAGATACAATCTACGTTGCTTCGTTTCATTTCACGCGACGTAAATAATGTTACGTCGCTTCAATTGAAGCGACGTAGATTGATCACGTCGCTTCAACTGAGGCGACGTAGATTCATCAATCTACGTCGCTTAATTTTATTTATTTTTAATTTATTTTATTTTTTTTAATAAATGGAAGTGACGTAGATTGATCAATCTACGTCGCCTCAATTTATTTAATATTTATTTTATTTTATTTTTGAATACATTGAAGCGACGTAGATTGATCAATCTACGTCGCTTAAATTTATTTTATTTTATTTTTGAATAAATTGCGGCGACGTAGATTGATCAATCTACGTCGCTTCAATTTATTTTATTTTTGAATAAATTGAGGCGACGTAGATTGATCAATCTACGTCGCCGCAATGTATTTAATATTTATTTTTTTTATTTTGTAATAATTGAGGCGACGTAGATTGGGTAATCTACGTCGCCTCAATGTAGTTAATATTTTTTTTTATTTAGACAATGAGGCGACGTAGATCGAACAATCTACGTCGCCTCATTTATTAAAAAATAAAAAAATAAAAAATAAATATTATTATACCAAGTCACGACCTATCGCAATTTACAAACACAAAAACGCATTCAAACTGCAGATACGCATTCAACCACAAAAACGCATTCAATCACAAATCAAAACGTTAAAAGTTTATACAAATCAAGTTTACACAAATCAAGTTTATACAAATCCTAGATACAGTTTACGAGCCGGGAGGAGGTGGAGAAGCTTGAGGTTGTTGACTCGCAGCCTGGAATGATCGCATCATGGCCTCCATTTCTTGCATCCTTTGGGCGAGCGCATTGTAATCCGCTATGGCCTTCTGCGCCACCTCGGTCGATCTGCGCGCCTCCTCAGTCGATCTGCGCGCCTCCTCGGTCGATCTGCGCGCCGCCTCTTTGGCTTCAGCGATCTCCTTTTGCATTAGGATTTGGCGTTCCTGTACCCGGGCCCCTCCTCTCGGTTTGGGGTCGCATGTGAGAACGCGCCCCACCCCTGTAACGTCGAACAAGAACAAATATTAGTAAACTATATCGTAAACCAAAATAAAGCAAAACGTAAATCGAGATGAACGACGGTGGTTTAGGAGATTTATTACCTCTTATAGAGGTCCCATGCCTTGAACCCACATCTTCCTCTATGATATTTATTTGTGTATCAAGAGGAAGAGGCTGGGGTTGGGAAACCTCTTCGCCGTCAACTGGGCCCGCAACACTATCTTGTTGCGACAAGACTTCATCGAGTCGACGCTTCACTGCCGCCTGCTCAATTAAAATAGATAAAATAAATAATATTACAATATAGTAAACAAAAATAATTGAAATAACGTAACGTGAACCTATTTGAGCTTACCACTTTCTCAGCCGCATTCCTCTCCGGCTGGTATACGTTAATCCACGTCTGGACGGCGGGCGCTCTATGACCCTCCTTCTCCAACACCTCGCTTCGGTACGAGAGGGCGAGGGATCCCGAATGGTGGTTGAGCTGCTGCTCCTTGTTCTTGTTTCGGTTTCCTCGGTTCCGTTCGCACAATCGCTGCCACACACACACAAAAATCATTTTAAAATAAGAACAGATAAACATGCATATTGTTCGAATGTTGGCTACCAAAACTGTGCGGATAGTTTATGAAACTCACCAAGTAAGCAGGGTCTTCGAAGTGGGCTTTTAACCACGCCCATTGGTCTTCCCTCCCGAGAAACTCGGCCGGAGTCTCCTGACTGACGTGGAGATAATGTTGATGGCAATCGTACTTCCAATCCTTGTAGATTGTTTGCGCCGTCGCATCAATGAAGTTCCACATCTCCACATCAGTCGCCGGGATGTTGTAGTTTGTCTAGCACAACACATTTAAATTCCGTTATGTAAAAGTAATATTTACATTTACTACAAGTAGGTAAGTAAGCTAAGGCCAGTAAGTATACCTCAAGACTGTTACTGACGATATCGCGATGCAAATCGCTAAGTCCCAAGAAGCTAGGTGCAAGCATTGGAACTTTTCCGCGGATGATGCTACCGATGTCTCTGCACATCAGACTCCTCATTTCCCTCGTCGCAGGCCCCGCATGCCTCGTAGAGTAAGCGACTTGTAGTCGCCTATTGTTGTTCATCCGGACGAGGTACTCCGTCTTCGTCCCTACAACGACTCCGCGCTGTTGCGTCGTCGGATCTCCGGTTGCCATGTCGACCATGTCGGGGAGTTTGGTCTTCTTGCACCGGATGCTGAGGGCGGGAGGGTGATGTGACGCCGTAGTTGCGATAGTTGCGATTCAACCAAAACCCCACACTTCTTCGCCTTATGCCTCCGGGTTGGGTCCTATCCCCTTCAGGGGAACACGACATTTGTCAACGCTTTTGCACCCATGCGTTTCAGCTCCAGTTTAGGGAAAATTCGGCAGCATCTCCCTACAGTTCCCCGAGTGCACACATATCTAAACAACCTAATTTGCACTCGGGGAACATTTAAAGGAGACACTGTCGAAACCATATCCCAAAACTGAAACTGAAATCACACGAATAGCAAAAGGATCAACAAAGTCATGTTCACTTAAAGTGTCCAAAAATGGGACATTCGAGAATCAACAACTCAACTCGATCAACTAGATGAGTTGTTGATTCTCAAACGGGAGTTCTAAGTTGATAAACACCACAATTATATATAGTCATACGCTCGAAATCATGATTAACACTAATAACACTACTAATTAAGGCTCGAATACACATAATCTACACTAATCATCAATTAATTTCACTAAATTTAACCAAATTTCAAACATTAATCATGAACCCATAACATGATTTATCACAATTCAATGCTTAACACACTAAAACTACAACATAACACCAAATTCAATTCAACTTCAAACATTTCACCAAAACTTCAATTTCACTTCTAATCATCAATAAATTTCACTAAACTTAACCAAATTTCAAACATTATTCATGAACCCATAACATGATTTAACACAATTCAATGATTCAAACACTAAAACTACAACATAACACCAAATTCAATTCAACTTCAAACATTTCACCAAAACTTCAATTTCACTTCTAATTTAACATATTATGGTCATAAAGAGGGTTAAAGAGATACAAATCAAACTAACCTTACTCAAGAATCAAATCAATGGCAAGAACAACCTTCTTTCTCAATTTCCTCTAATTTCTCCCCAAAATCGCCCAAAACAGCTGCAGAGCTCGGGGAAACTGTTTTTCTAAAATACCACTTTTATGAACGGGTTGACTTTAAGAAGAAGAGTAGATCCATTTTTTAAAAAAACGAGGCGACGTAGATTGAGCAATCTACGTCGCCTCGATTTCATTCGAAGCGACCAAACTAATCTACGTCGCTTCGAATAAAATCGAGGCGACGTAGATTGAGCAATCTACGTCGCCTAGATTTTATTCGAAGCGACGTAGATTAGTTTGGTCGCTTCGAATGAAAAACTTGTCGCCTCAGCTTGTTTAAGCGACGTACTTCAATATACGTCGCCTCAATTTTTTGAAGCGACGTACTTTTTATCAAAACCAAAATACGTCGCCTCATCTAAAATCGGAGCGACGTAGAAATATAACTACGTCGCCCCGATGCCCTCCTCCAGTAGTGGAGTTGAAGAGAGGAGCCAAAGGCCGTCCATTGGGGAGACAAGTATTAGGAACACGGAGTTGATTGAAGAATGGGTGGACACAAGCTTCAAGCTGTGAATATAAAAGTAACAAGCAATTAAACAGTTGACAGTTTGACACACAATGCAGAAACATAAGGGCTCGTGCCACTAGAAACCATATCAATTGCACAGAGCCCATAATGCATCGAAACAGTCCCATAATCATTGTAAGGTTAAGATGAAGACTTATGACTTTTAAACAAATAGGATACTTACAGCCGTACACCTTAGACAAGGAGAATACTGGAGAAGTCTCGACACAAGATCTACTTGCTTCAGGGGGCATGCGCTTGTGGAATATCTACAGATGAAACAGATGTACAATTGTCAACATGGAACCTAGAAACAACAATAATAATCATTAGAGGAAAAGCACAACTGTCAGCAAGGAACTTAAAAACTCACTTTGTGCCACGGGTGAGCCTTGATCAGTGGAAACTTGAATTCTGTATAATTTGGGTTCATGCATTTGATTTCCTCATGAGTTGGGGTTCCAAGTACCTAGTAACAAAGAAAAGAAGATGCTGATCAGTCGAAGTGACATAAGCTGATGACCATTACTTTTGGTTGAAAAATTTATGACTACATCTGTCTACCAGTATGAGATCAAAATTTACCTTCATAATCTCAACAAGCTGATCAACTCCGTTCTCACCTGGGCAGAAAGGCTACAAAGGCGAAATAGGAGTAAGGAAAAAGTACAAAATTCGCTAACGATCTCTCGTAAACTTGTAAAACTAAAACGAATTAATCAAAAACATTATGTAGTATGTATGTTAGTATAGCACCATTAGTTCATAGATTAAATATATTTATCCACTTAAGCAGGTAATCAACACTTATCCGACCACCCGAAAGACCACCAGGCGGACTACAACTTCACTCGCAAGACCGAACCCATCCGATCGGGCACGCGCCCGACAAGCGCACATCCGAAATACTCGGCCCACATGACAACAAGTGCAGCCATATCCCACATCGAAGAGCACAAGCAAGCAACAATCCCACCCACCTATATAGGTAAGGCATTTACTACAGGTAAGAGGACATTGATACTAATCTTAAATACTCAAACCTACTTTCTTACACATTTGCTTGACTGTTATATCCAATACATCTTCTAACTTAGGCATCAGAGCGTTGAAGGCAGGCCAGCTCTGCCTCGACTTCCTGACCGCCCGTTTGTTGTATTCTTCTAACTGTAGAAAGCCGAACGTACAAGTCCGCATACCCGATAACCCGAACACCCGAAGAGAGAGAATACCCGATTATCCGAACAACCCAAATGTTCGGACATCCAGAATAGAAGATTACTCGTACTTGCTTCTGCTGATTACGTCCCGCGTAATCCGGTAGAAATAATGTAGGCTACCTGTGCAAGAAGTAGTTCAGCAAGCACACAACCCACAGACCACATGTCAATGGCAGTAGTGTATTCAATTGCCCCAAATATGAGCTCAGGTGCTCGATAATAATTTGAACAAATATATGATCTATCATGCATGAAATGATAAAAGAATTTTTCCAGAGAAAAAAAGAAGATTACTTTTTGTTGATTGATATCCAAATAAGATCAGATAGAATCATCTATAGCAGCATATATGTTAAGGATCATTCGGCTTTCAGCACTGCACATTCTTGATATATTCCAAGTGAACTTTGGAGACTTTCTTATCCTAAAATACTTAGGCCAGTGGCACTGCATAATAATGGTATTTCAAGTAGTATTAGTTTTGTTCACAGTGCTTTGGAATCGTATCGACATCTAAACCATAGTAGCAAACCATCAGTCCTTTTATTGGAGAGAAACCAGAGGTTTAAGATCAAGTTAAATTGCTTCACCTAGCACGACAACAAAGTCAGCCTTATTTGACCGAAAAATAGTCCTAAACCACAGTACTATTCTGAAAAACATCAGGCATAAGCAAAAATGAAAGTCCATCCAATGAGCAGTATAATCAGTACACACACATATATATGTATGTATGTACCTGAAGTTTCTTGCAAGCTCAATTTTCTACTACAATATAGAATCAAGTATCTAAATCCCAATGGAGGTAGCTAAGGGATTTCTGAAGAAGCCAAGCTAATTAGTAGGATTATCAATAGATAAAGCTCTTACCAGATATGAAAGCTAGTTTTATAACAATCAAGGAACACCATATATGCAAGAACAATAAAGATCAAGCTGCCTTTTTGGATTTATCATCTATTATTACGCTCACGGATTCCCTTTACTGCAATGATTTGTGCAAAAAAGGCTCGGCTTTGAATGAAATCCATGCTCGCTACTCTTGTATCTATGTATGATAACAAAAACGACACAAGTTTTTCCAACTTATATCCCCTTAACTCTGAGCCTAAGAATCTAACCAATTACCTAATTTTAGAACAATAAAAGGCAACACTAATCGGAGCAATAGTAACACGGAAGACACATGAATTACGCAAAAGCACTGACAGACACCTCATCTTATAACAGCGTGACACCAAGTAGCTTCGGGAACCAATGTGTACTCACGGCCTGAAAACCCTTCGTCATCATTAGTCTCCCTTCCTCAAATTCAACACAATTTCACTGCCGTCGTCGTCCGCCTTGGGTGATGTTGTGTACAGCCCCAGGGTTCTTATGATCGTCCTCAGTCCGAGCCTCACACCACCACCAGAAAACTCACAAACAAACAATAGCTCTCCAAAAGGGTACGCATGAAAACCACACAGAACCAAAACTAATGCCTTAGATCTCCAAAATCCCACTGCCTTAGATCCAGACAAACACAACCCAGATTTTAAATTCAATTTTCAGATTGGAAAACCAAAATATAGACAATTTCAAACCTCAAAACCAGCAAATTTATCAAATAAAAACTAAACTAGTTTGAAGAACATGCTTGAATAAATCAAATATAATATTCCAAATTCACATATTAACAACTTGAACAAATCGAAATTGAACGAGTTTGATAAATGAGATCAAAGAACTTACTAGAATTAATTAATTCGAAGGGCACCCAATAGTTCTCAAGCGATTATAGAGAGGTATAGCTTTGAAGGAGAGAGCTTGTGTTTCCATGGCGATTTTCTTGAAACACTTTTGTTCTCCGCGATGAGAACTTGCGGAAGAGAAAGAGAAGCGAAGAGAATAGCAGGGGACATCCGTCAATTTAGAATTGTATAAGGGTAACTTAGAAATTACGTAAGTTTCATTAAAAAACATTGTTCACACGAAAGGCCAGCTAAAAGTAGCTCCAGAGGTGCTTTTCGAAATAGTTAAGAAACCTCCTTTTTAAAAAGTTCCTACGAAAAAAAGTTAGTTTGCCAAACACTAGTTATTCTAAAAGTTGATGGAAAAACTCATTCTCTTATAAAAGAAGTTTTACCAAATGCAACTAATGCCCATTGTAATCAAATGATTTGCCCTCAAAGAATAATATACACAGATCAATTTATCCGTTCTTAAGCATGAATGACGAACCTTTTTGAGATGATTTATGAGAGTCTAAAAAAGCTTTTAGATTTGTAAGAAAAATTAATTACAAAAGAAAATAATTTAATTTTTTTTATTTAGTTGAGTTTTAGAGGCACTTGGAAGTGATCTCAAAAACACATTCTTGGTTGCAAAGTGATTTTATAAATTTTTGGAAAGCTTTTAGGGCTACAGGAAACGGTCTCAAACTTGCGTTAAATCATACTACTAAAAGGACTACACATGTTGAATGAGATCCTCTCTGTACATATATACTAATAACATTGTCGTTGCTCAAATGAGGGTACACATATCCTGGGTACATGACTAAAGTACCCTCATTTGAAATTGAATTGAATTTTAATTTTCTCTTTTTTTTAAGTCCTCTATTTTTGTCTCTCTTCTTGTGCATGCATTCCTCGAGTACAAAACTATTAAAAAAATTAATTGGTTTTATACTATTAATCACCGTTAAGGATTGGATGTAGAATATATGCTACGCGTATGTATCTATAAAACTATAAGGCCTAGAAGAACTATCGAAAAAGGGCCTTATTTTCCCATACAGGCAAAATACCTACGGGGAAAAGAAAGCATTTAATTTCCTTTTCTAGTTAGAGACCAAATTTTTGGGGCTAACATGGGATCTGTTCAGGGACCTACTTGGTTTAGGTAAATATCTCGTGACTGGAGGTTAAGTTGCGCGAAAGGCGTTGCGCTAATGCGCATCTGTTTTCTTGCTCGTTAGCACTTTCGTTTTTAATAAGGACATTTAGGCAAATTTATTTTATAACTTCATAAACTTTCTTTTGTTTTGTAATAAAATTTGAAAATTAGGGAGAAAGATGAAATAGGATGGCAGCCAAGAGCATGTCCCAAGTAAGATCCTACTTGGTTTAGTTAAATATCTCATGACTGGAGATTGAGTTGTGTGAAAGCCGTTGCGCTAACACGCATATGTTTTCTTGCTCATTAGCACTTTCATTTTCAATAAGGACATTTAGGCGAATTTATTTTATAATTTCGTAAACTTTCTTTTGTTTTTTAATAAAATTTGAAAATTAGGGAGAAAGACGAAATAGGATGGCAGCCAAGAGCATGTCCCAAGTAAGATAAAAGGTGAGCACCATTCGGAGCAGAGGCAGTTCTTTCCAGGAAACACAGACTTTCTTTCAAGAATTCTAGTTGCGCATCTCCACTCTGACAAAGTTGCCCATCTGAAAGAAAACGTGACTTTTCTATACAAATGGTGCCCATTCGGCCAATGTTGAGTGTCAGGCGAAGCTACCCCCGTATCAATGCGATCAGGGAATCGATGGCACGTATTGTTGTCAGTTACCAAGTAAAGAGAAATTTGTAGCAAAAGAAACTACCCAACTAACTTGCTAACTGTTATGTCAATCATAGGTTATGATCATCTGAAAGAAAGTGAGTAGGCACATTAAAGGTATTTCAACAAAGACTTTACTTCTCCCACTCGATTAGCTTCACTTTACTTCTTGTGATTCTATTATTTATATTTACCGCACATCTATCTGACTAAATTAGTAGAGGAGTTGAAATTGTTCGACTGACAAGGAGAGGAAGCTGTAAGTGAGAGAGTACCCTCCGGCATGAGCGAAGTCTTCAAGGCTTTAGATTGATTGACTAGTTGTTAGCTTGATTAACTCCCATTTGTCTTAACTCTGCTTGATTGATTGCTATAACCGATGTAACCTATAGCTTTTGATTGAGTTGTTATAGCTTGATTGGCTTGTGGAGAGAATGGTTTCTGGGGGAACGCATTCACATAGTCTTCAAGGGTTACATTAGCTGCTATAACTCTCTTCAATCTACAGTTGTTTAGTTTACCTTCCGATTTCTCCGGATCATCCAGACAAAATGGCACCTCCACGTGTGGAGACCTAAAAATCTTCTTGACAATTATATCCTCGGGCATTGGATTGCCTAGGTTGCAACAACCATTTACAATGACACTCAGCCTAGGATAGAAATCTCCGAATTTTTCATCTTCAGACATCTTAATATTCTCAAACCGTGTCGAGAACTATTGAAGTTTAGAGGCTCTACGAAGTTTGCTTGCCGATGGACTATTGCTATGGAATCTATTAATAGCACTCAAGGTTAAACATAACCCCTAGATAATTTCCAAAATAGGAAGTTCTCTTCTTCTTCTTCAGAAAAGAAAAAGAAAAAAGAAAAAGGATGTAATCACTACAAGAAAAGAGGACTTAGACGACGGAACAGTATTAGTTCCGTCGTCTAAGTTACACTTAGACCTCGGAGATTTCTCCGTGGTCCAAGTAACACTTAGACGACGGAGATGTAATTCTCCGTCGTCTAAGTGTTACTTGGACCACGGAGAAATCTCCGAGGTCTAAGTGTAACTTAGACGACGGATGTGAAATTTCTCCGTCGTCTAGGTAAGTACCTGGACCTCGGAGACGTATCCGTCGTCCAGGTTATCACTTGGACGACGGAGAATTACATCTCCGTCGTCTAAGTAACATTTAGACCTCGGAGATTTCTCCGAGGTCCAAGTAAAACTTAGACGACGGAGAATTACATCTCCGTCGTCTAAGTTTTACTTGGACCTCGGAGAAATCATCACCTGGACAACGGACCGACACGTCGTGGTGTAAGTTCCACTTAGACGACGTACCGACACCTCCGTCGTCTAAGTGAAGCATTATATATATAGGCCATGCCAAACTCTCTTAGCTTCGATCATTCCATTATATTTTCTCCCGTGGGGAATTTTTGAGATCGAAGGAGAAGGAGAAGGCCGGATTAGGCTAGGCCGGGGCTAGAAATTAAAGGATCTCCGGTGTTCGATCACTAGCTAGCTTAATTAACTGCAGATATCGAGAAGGCGAGCAGGTACGTACGTACGTACGTAGGCAGTTAAAATTTGCATGATTAAATATATATATATATATATATTTAGGGAAACCGTACGTACGTACATACATGCATGAATGTTAATTAGCTATATATACAGATTAAATTACGTACGTAATTTGATGGATCGATGTAGATCGAGTACGTATAATTAATGGTAAATTAATGGACTAATATATATATATGTAATAATTATTTAATTATAATATTTTGTAGCAGTATGGACAAGAGTTGGATGAAGTTAAAGAATAGATGTGATGTCCGGTATATGGATGGAATTAGCGAATTTGTGAATTTTGCGATAGAACATGGTCATGGAAAGAAGCGTTTCAGGTGTCCGTGCCAGAAATGTCTTAATTGTCAGTATGCGAAGGTTAATGTTATGGTGCAACACCTGTACGAAAATTGTATGATGTGGAGTTACACTACATGGAGCGAGCATGGTGAAGCAGTAGAGTTCAGCGCAGCAGACTTCAGCTCAGGGTACAGTTACCATGGTGCCTCATCCAGCGGCAGTGGTGCCGGACCCCCAGCTTGCAACCCAACTGCAGATTTGGTCCATGATGCGTTTCCGGGATGTAGTCATGGCGGACACCAACACCAAGACGGAGGTTACAGTACCACCAATGAGCATGATGACACATTCCCCGCAGCTAGCTTGGCCACTGACACCACTGAGATGGAAAAGTACAACCGGATGCTACTTGAAGCGCAGACCCCGGTGTTCCCTGGATGTCGAGAGAATGTGTTGCAATATGTGATGGAGCAAATGAAGATAAAAGTGAAGCACAAAATGTCAGTGAGTGCTTTTGACGAAATTCAGGAGCAAATATGTAAGTTGCTTCCTGATGATCACAATCTTCCTAAATCTCATTATAAGGTTAGAAATATCCTGAGCAGCCTCGGCCTAAAGTACAGGATAATTGACGCATGTCCGAATGATTGTGTGCTATTTTACAAAGAGTATAAAGAGTTGGACTATTGTCCCGTATGTGGCCAGTGCAGATTCCAGTTGAATAGGAAGAGTTCGAAAAAGAGAATTCCTGTGAAAGTTGTTCGATATTTTCCCTTGATTCCCAGATTGCAGCGCCTGTACATGTCTCTACACACAGCAGAGGCGATGCGATGGTACGCAGAAAAGCGAATAGATGACGATGTCCTGCGACACGCCGCAGATGGGGAGGGTTTCAAACATTTCGACAGAGAATTTGGAGACTTTGCTTCAGAGGTTAGAAATGTTAGACTCGGCCTATCTACAGACGGATTCAATCCTTGGGGAAGTAATAGCTCCGCCGTCAGCACTTGGCCAGTTATTCTGATGCCGTACAACTTGCCTCCGTGGATGTGCATGAACAAGGAATTTAATTTCCTTACCGTATTAATTCCAGGTCCTAAATCTCCATCGAAGTGCTTAGATGTCTACCTCAGACCTTTGATCGACGAGCTGAAACTGTTGTGGGAAAATGGAGTCCCAACTTATGACAAATTCACTAACACGATGTTCACGATGAGGGCTGCCGTAATGTGGACGATCAGCGATTTTCCAGCGTATGGGATGTTGGCAGCGTGCAGGACAAAAGGATATAATGGATGTCCTATATGTTTGGACGACGTGAACTCTAGTTGGCACGCAGGGAAGGTGTGTTACTTGGGTCACCGTAGATGGCTCCCTCACGACCACCCTTGGCGACAGGATGAAGCTCATTTCGACGGGACGGTAGAGAACAATCCTAAACCCCGTAGTTGGTCGGGCGAAGAGATTTTAGAGAGGTTGAGCTATTTCGACTTTGGTGTGTTGACTAACGACGCGGATGTAAAGAAATGCAATCCAATTCCTCCACATGATCTGAGCTATTGGGATCACAAGAGTATATTCTTTGAACTCCCTTACTGGTCGAAGTTGAAGCTGAGGAACAACTTGGACGCGATGCACATAGAAAAGAATGTGTGCGACAGCGTGGTGGGAACAATTCTCGGTATTAAGTTTAAGACTAAAGATACTCCCAAAGCGCGCAAAGATTTGGAATCAATGAATCTACGTCGTCCCTTGTGGTTGAGGAGGGATAGGAAAGGAGTGTACAACAAGATGCCAGCTGCACCGTACACAGTGAAGCCGACACTTAGACGTTCTGTATTTCACTGGTTTAAGGGCGTTCGTTATCCGGCCACGTATGCAGCTACTATAACTGGAGCAGTGGACGAGGTGCAACACAAGTTTGTTGGTCTAAAGACACATGACTATCACGTTATGCTGCAACGTCTGATTCCAGTGGTAATTCGACCATATTTGCCTCGCAACGTCGTAGAACCAATAGTGGCATTGTGCAGATGGTGGCAGAGGTTATGCGCCAGAGAATTAAAGAAGTCAGATGTCGTGGAATTGCAACAACAAATTGTGCACATCATTTGCAAACTAGAGAGGATTTTTCCGCCTGCTTTCTTCGACATAATGATTCACCTAATGATCCACCTGCCCGAGCAGGTTCTCATTTCTGGTCCGGTCCAGTACACTTGGATGTATCCTCAAGAAAGGTACGTACAACTAATTAATTATACAGGTTTTTCGATTCATAATTTGTTCCACTGGAGATTACTAGCTAGCTATATGCATGTACTTTTTTTTATTGTACGTTTGATTAATTTTGTAGACAGCTTGGACAGTATAAGTCATTCGTCAAAAACAGGTCGGCCCCGGATGGCTCCATAGCAGAGACATACCTAATGCATGAGTGCGTTACTTACTGCAACAGGTACCTCAAAGATCCACCACCTCCAACTGCCTCCGATCCCAGTGCCCGCATCAATCTTTCTGTCGTCACCAATGTCGTCCGACCGTTTAGAGGAGTATTAAAGGAAACGTTAACACGGGAAGAACTTATTGAGGCACATTGGGTAGTGTTACGAGACTGTGACGAAGTTGAGCCGTACATGATGTCATACAGGGAGAGGCTTCAGGCGTTATATCCAGACAAGAGTTCGGCGTGGATTGAGAAAATGGTTAAGAAAAAGTTCCCCGATTATTTCTTCCAATGGGTACGTATTTAGTGATTTATATACATATTGAGATCATGCATGTTTAATTTGTAGAAAGTAAACCCTTACATTTTTCCATTTTCGCAGATGATTGATCTGCAAAAATCCGAAAACCACGGGGGGTGGTGGTCTTGGCCAAAGCACTTGCTAGCAGGGAAGCCGATTAAACACTATATTTATCCGGGATGTTTTGTGAACGGTGTGAAGTTCCATTCATTGGCGCGAGATGAAGGAAGAAGAACACAAAACAGTGGGATAGCGGTTGGGAAAGACCCTGATCTATATTACGGAATGATCGTATATGTGGTTCAGCTATGTTACGGGAATGATGTCAACGTTTTCCTATTCAAGTGCAGATGGTTCAAGCGTACAAAGGAAGACCTGGGACTTTTATCAGTCGATACAAACTCAAGCTGGTATGAGGATGAGCCTTTCGCTCTCGCCACCTTAGTTAGGCAGGTGTTCTATCTCGACGATCCGAAAGCTGGTGACGGGTGGAAAATAGTGAACCAGATCTCTCATCGAGGAGTTTGGAATACAGAGACAATTGAAGGGACACCGGCGACGACTGAAGATGCTGCTGAACCAGATAGAGACATTCCTGCCTATCAAGAACCTAATATTTCTGTCATCCGCTCCGACATAATGGACCTGGTTCAAGACGGTGAACGGTTACCCATGCCTGATGGTTGTACAGATCTAACTGAAGAAGAGATTATTGAGGTAGATGAAGAAGACGTGCAGGATGAGGACGATGACGACAACTCTGGTTATTCCTCGGACGATGTTGAGTACGATGAGGAGGATGAGCAATCGGATAACGGTGATGATGATGATGACGATTATGACGAAGAGTACGGTCACACGACGAGGATCATTAATTGGTAAACCCTAATTTATTATTGTAATATATATATGATCGATCGATGCATCGTAAAAAGGTGAAAGATTTCTATTATGTCGAGACTTTAAGATTCCTCGTCCAGCTTTGTACGTAGTCCCGGCCCCTCTCTTTGCTTTCAACTTCATCGGTGTATTCTCTGATCTTATTAAAAGTAAGCTGAAGCTGCTCTACATTTCGCTCAAGCAGCCCTTCAAACCCTAAATCCTCGACACTAAATGTAGCATGCATGCGCAGATCGGATCGATCGATCATTTTTTTAATTATATTCTTGAATGAGAATAATTGAACGAACATACAAATGACCGGGGACGACCTAAACCCTAAACCGTACGGCCCTAACCTCTGAATTCAGGGTTTTACACTTGGACGACGGAGATAGTCATTATACGTCGTCTAGGTACACACTTGGACGACGGAGAATGACTGTCTCCGTCGTCCAAGTGACAAACCCTATACCCTAAACCCTAAGGACCCCTAACCCCTGAATTCAGGGTATATTCACCTGGACGACGGATACGACATTCTCCGTCTTCCAAGTACACACCTGGACGACGGATATTAGCGTCTCCGTCGTCCAGGTGTGTACTTGGACGACGGAGAATGTCGTATCCGTCGTCCAGGTGTAAATTTCGTAATTTTTTCTAAGACAACGACCATCTAGACCATCTTCGAATGCATATTCTTTTCGTCAAGACTTTAGAGTAGTATATTCTTGGTGTGTGAGCTTCGACGGTTCGAAAATCGGAGTTGCGAAATGTCCTGTATCCACGTTTCCGGTTTGTGAAATTCTCGGTTTTGCGGTTGACTGTGCCGATGAAACCCTTCCCGAACTTATTATTTCCTGGTCCTTTATAGTAATTATATATTATGTTACGACGAACATATCCAACGGTTGTTTTGTCCAAATTCAATTTCGTTAGTACTCTGCTGCAAATCAGCAACTACAAGTGAACACTAAAGTCTTAAAGATTAGTCGATACTTAACAACTTTCAAAACGTAAAATTATTCGGCGGTTCAAATTTATCTGTTTATATATACGATGCGTTCATCGATATTGTACGACTATTTCACTCGAATGACAGATCGCTAAATTCCTAGCGAATTAATTTAAATATTTTTTTTTGCATAATTTGAACCTAGACGACGGATACGGTCATTTTCCGTCGTCCAAGTGTTCACCTGGACGACGGAAAATGACCGTATCCGTCGTCTAGGTTCAAATTACCATGGCGGTTCGAATAAAATTTTTATTATTTTTCGATGTAAATATTGACTTGGACGACGGATATGTCGTTTTCCGTCGTTCAAGTGAACACTTGGACGACGGAAAACGACATATCCGTCGTCCAAGTCAATATTTACATGGCGGTTCGATTTGCCGCCTCAATTTTTGGCGCCGCTTGAAATTCCACTTAGACGACGGAAAACACTGTTTCCGTCGTCTAAGTCAACATTTATGGCGGTGAAACGGCCCGCCCATTTATTTGGCGCCGGTTCGAAAAAATTTGACTCTTCACTTAGACGACGGAAAACACTGTTTCCGTCGTCTAAGTGCACTTAGACGACGGAGAATAGTGCTCCGTCGTCTAAGTGAAACTCTATATAAGGAGGAGCACCCCCCCTCATTTTCTCATCATTCCATCTCATCCTCTATACTCTCCTCTCCTCTCTCTCTCACTCCGGCGATCCTCCTCCGGCGACGCTCCGACGACCAACTTTCCGGCGTGGTTCCCCCTCTCCGACGACTCGATCAACTCCCCGATATTCCCGAAAACTCCGATTCGGTACATTTCTATTTTTCCCTTATTAAAATAATTTTCATTTAATTAATTAATAAAATTCTAAATTTAATTAATTAGTAGAATTTAATTTATTACTTAGTTTTAAATATTTAATAAATGATTAATTTATTGTAAATTTATTGTTATTAATTATATTTAGATTAATTATTGTTATTAATTAAATAAATGATTACATATTGTTATTAATTAATTAAATGGTAAATTATTGTTATATATTAATAATAATTAAATGAATAATTGTAATTACTTGATAATTTATGAAATGTTTAAATATTATTGTAATTATTTATTAATTAGTTGCATAATTAAATAAATATGAGATTAAATTAATTAGTAGTACGTGTTCGATTTAAATTTAGTACATAGGCTTGGTGTAATTAAGTCGCACTCTTTGGAATAGATGGCGCCTCTTTTCCTTGCTTATCTCCTTAACCCCTCGTGATGTGTGGATTTCATCACCGCACACCATAACCTAAGTGAAGTTATGGACACGAGGTTGAGGGCGGAGTTTGCAAAGGACTTGAGGGAGTGTAAATTTTCGAAAAATTGGCCGAATGTCGGACATGGTGTCTAGAAACGGGTTATGACTGGTGACAGGATTTGGACTAAGAAAGACTTTTGTCGAAATTAGTCCTGCCTCTCGCGTTATCTCTATCCCTAACTGGCCATGTTTTTCGATTTAACCAAGGCTGATTAATTGAAAATTTACACTTTATCGCGCGGGTCGCACGTCCATTGAACGACCGAAAATGCCAAGCTAGTGTACTCTATTTAAATCTTAAACGTACTTAATTAATTAGCGTAAATTTTTAAGTTGTAATTATTATGGTAAGTAGGTACGCGTATTTTAACACCGTACTCTTAGGTTTAAATGGCTCCGCCAAAGACCACATCCGGCAAGAAGAAAGCCCAACAGGAGTCAGAAGATGAGATGCTCCAAATGTTGGCGGCCCAAGTCGGTTGGGTTCAACCGCAGGACGACGCCCTCAATCCGGGGCCTTCTGGGGAAATTCCCTCTGCCCCATTTCTCTCAAGCGGTGATGACGTCGACCCCTTTTCAACTCCGACGCCCGGTACCGCTTCAACGGGAAGTACTCAGGCGTCTTCGACGGCCGATTCTATCATGTACAGCGCCCGCCGTAAGCAAAGGAGGGCCCCCACTGACCCCCAACCGAAAAAGACTCGGGGTCTCGTTAAAGGTGGAAAGGCGGAGAAAATTTGCAAGGCGACCGGGAGCAAGATCGCCTTGCCCTACGACGAATTCACCGGTGGCCCTCCCACACCTCAGCTAGCAAGTCTCTCGGCTCATAGCATTGGGTCGATTGTTCGTAACCGGGTTCGTATCACTGCCCCTACTTGGAGGGAGGTGCCGGATTCGGAGAAGGCGAAAGTCTTTAAGGATCTTTCGGTACGTAATACGTACAATTTTAGTTATTATATACTATTTTTAATATTAGTTATATATAATTTTATAATATATACGATTATAATTTCCAATTTATTTCTGATAGGAACAATTTGCGGTGGATCCGGATCCGGCGATGTTGAGGCATATCAACCAAACCGCCAACAACATCTTCAAAGATTGGAAGTACAGGCTCCATCAGTACTTCCGAACTAACGGTCCCGTGCCTCCCCCCGAAGAGCTGCGTGGGGATAGAGAAGATGAGTGGGAGTGGTTGTGTAACCACTTTGCCGATGAGCAATTTCAGGTGTTAATTTACTTTTTTTATTTCAATTAAGATAATTGAATACTCTAAATTTTAGTTACTTATAAATTTTTTAATGATTTCATTATGTTGTCTAACAGAAATTCTCCGGTGTCAACAAAGCCAACCGGGGGAAGAAGGACAAGCACCATACTTCCGGCGCCAAGCAACTCATTCAAATTGCCAAGGAGCACAGGGATAAGGGCTCCAAACACCCTTATCTCGATGCAAGCGTAAGCGCGTACGTGACGCCTGGGCTCGATAATGAAGCGAGTCAACGCGGCGTAAGTCATATATATATATATGTGTGTGCGCTAATAATTATAGTAATTATTATTTAAATATTATTTCATTATAATAAATTTATTATTCTTTTGTAGGCAAGAGTGATAGAGCGTGCGCAGGAAGAATTGGCTAACACTCAGCTTGCGTTCCCAGATGTGCCGCTAGAAGACCTGCCTCCTCTATCTGTGGAGAGCCAAATAGCAATTGCGGATGAGGTCTACGGTCGTAGAGCTGGCAAGGAGGTTAGGCACTTCGGGCCTAAGGTGGTTCGAGATTTGTCGACCTCTGAGTCATCATCTACGGGAAGTTCGGGGCGGCGGAGAAGTTCTCAAGCTGCGGCAGCCTATGAAGAGGCTCGAATCGCACGGGAGGAGAATATTGCCATGCGCCAAAGAATGGACCAGCAAGACGAGCGAATAGCCCAACTCATCGCCCTTATGCAACAAGCTCAAAGACAATGTCAACCTCCTCCGAACCCATTCCCCGACGACGACGACCCGGCTGGAGGCGGAGGACGAGGCGGCGCATCTGCTCCTCCAGTGTTTTAGCTAGCTAGTAGTTTATTATTTCGTTTCTTAATTTCCGCATTACGAACAATATTTTCATTTTTAATTATGGGTTTTTTCGATTATGTATGTACAAATTAATTAATTTAATTATTTTATTAATTTAGTGTATTTAATTAATTTAATTAATTTTTTTTCAATTAATATTAATAATATTTTTGAATTTAATTTTTTTTTAAAAATTAATTTTTCACTTAGACGACGGAGACATTAATCTCCGTCGTCTAAGTCCCTACATGGGCCACGGACGTTGTTAGCTTCTCCGTGGCCCAGGTGGTGACTTAGACGACGGAGAATTTAATCTCCGTCGTCTAGGTTACGACCTGGGCCACGGAGAAGCTAACAATCTCCGTGGCCCAGGTAGGAACTTAGACGACGGAGATTAAATTCTCCGTCGTCTAAGTGTCTACCTGGGCCACGGAGAAGCTAACAATCTCCATGGCCCAGGTCGTAACCTAGACGACGGAGATTAAATTCTCCGTCGTCTAAGTCACCACCTGGGCCACGGAGATTGTTAGCTTCTCCGTGGCCCAGGTAGACACTTAGACGACGGAGATTAATGTCTCCGTCGTCTAAGTTCCTACCTGGGCCACGGACGTTCTCCGTGGTCCAAGTGAACTTGGACGACGGAGATTAAATTCTCCGTCGTCTAAGTACTTAGACGACAGCACTTGGAGCACGTACCTTGGACGACGGATTTTCCGTCGTCCAAGTACTTAGACGACGGAGACTGTCACTTAGACGACGGAAATTCTCCGTCGTCTAAGTCACTTTTTCTTGTAGTGAATGCTTGCTCTAATTTTGGGTTCAGTACCATTCAATTTTGCCCAAAATCATGATTTGTTATCCCGGCGGTTGAAATCCTAATGTCCGACACGTCTATCCTCTGGCGATTTCATATGCCAGATCCTTTATCGTCACTAAAGCCTTCAATCGAGAACACTTTTCAATGAGGATTCTTCGGGACAGAGGCAGTCATTACAGTGATCTGTCCTTGTGTTTCATATCTTCCTCGACGAATAGTGAAAGAGGGGTTGAGAGGTCTCAAGGTCTTATATTCCTTTGACCTCAAATCCGCCACTAACCTTTTACATGTGGTCCTCTCGAGATTGGTTTTAACGAGCTTGTTTGAACAGCCCTTGGCTCAATCGTAGGCTTTTCGACGAAACCTGCTTTATCGATATGAGAAACATGCGCTAAAAAAGATCTCATAAACCCCCTTGTCAAATGATCGAGTTTAGTTTGAAGTAATAGAATTAGTTCGCAATTACTGCCACAAGAAAACTGCCATTCCATATAGATTGTCGTGACATGAACTTTGCCAAAAAATGCCTAGCCTTCCTGTTGATCTTGATTAGTTCCATCTTGTTTAGAGTTATCTTTTCATTCTAGACTGGACCCATTTTTAGAATGTCTCCTGAAACACCAGCTTATCCTGCATGTGCTTCGGAGCCCCCCACTCATTCAATCACTTGCTTATGATTGCAGCCATTCCCCGAATCACTGAACAAGGGAATCGTCCGCTCCCATTCATGTGACAAACACTGAACGAGGTCAAAAGAATCCTCGCTACGGATTCCCACCTCTCAAGATCGGTAGTAACAGATCTAGCTTATCAAACACTAAACGAAGAGCCCTATGAGGTGAAAATCTCATGTACGGTTCTATAAAGTGGCAGTAAGGGTGCCTTATTTGTCAACTTTTCCACTCTTGCTAAGAGCAGTAATTCCTTTAGGCCACTCACTTGAACCCCAAGAGTTTGTCCTAAATAGTATTTGCTTTCCTATTTATTATTCATCGCCTTTCCTTTCGTTTCACTATCTTGGAATGTTGATTCCTTGTAAGAATAATCCTACATCTAAACCTTGTTCTTGCAACTTAGGGACTATAACTCCTAGAACTCAAATCGAATCTTTTTTTTAATACGAAATTAATTCGACCTTTTTTCAGTGGACTGAACATCAGAATAAGGGGTTATAAAAATCGTCTTATTATGCCACTGAAAAGGGGTATATCCTTCTTGTAGCGCCTTGCATTCCAGTATTTTGATCAAGAAAGAATATCTTCCTATTAAAAAATGAGGGCAACAATACTACTATACTCTGCGGTGCTGGTAAGTTGACTCTCCTTATGCATCCAGCCACTTCACTAATGTGAATAGGTTATACAGAAGAGTTGGTTATATACTCTGGCCTAGGTCGACTCGATCATGATATTTCACTCATGATCTGGCCTGGTCGACCCAATCATGATATTGAAGGATGCAACCTTTTCCCAAAAAACTCTTGATCGAGTTGAAGGTGGTGCAAGGAGAAAGAGAAAGCAGGTTGGGCGGGAACAAGCAGTGGGGAGTTTCATGTTTGGGCGTTCCAAGAATTTCACATGTTCCTAAAATCGGCATTCATTCTATTAAGTTACTCTCAGTTCTGAAACTCGCCATTGTTCCATTTTCGGCTGATTCAAAAATGAAGGGGCATTTATTCCTTTTGTACCTACTAAAGAAGCAGAGGCCATATAGGCGTAGGTGGTTGAAGAACCAATCCGGAGTGATCGAAACCAAAAGAAGTTGTTCTGCCAGATCGGTCATTCAAGACCTTTAGTCTATACTTGGACCTGATGAAAAAATGGGATCACTTCTTATGGACTTGTTGAGAATGATTATGATCTAGTTCATGGCCTATTAGGCCTATTAGAAGTAGAAGGCGCTCTGGTAGGAACCTCCCGGACAGAAAAAAAAAGATTGCAGTTAGTTTGATAATGATTGAGTGACATTGCTTTTTCGGCCCGACCCAAGGAATCCCTTAGATATGATGCAAAATGGATCTTGTTCTATCGTTATAGCTGAAAACTTCTACCCTCTTTGTCCTTTAGAAAAGAAAAATTCTCCATGTGCTTCAAGACTGCACAAAAGCTAAAACTATATGAAGGGAGTCAACTCCATTTCACTTTCACCCAAAACTCCCGTAGGATATCCTCACTTGGCTCAACAACAACTGTCTTAATCAAACAGCGCACACCAATCCAATCCCATGGAACACATTATTGACCTTCACATGCTGGCACCTTTGGCTTCAGAGGCCGTAAGGTCTAGTGCCGAAGCAGAGTACAAGGCACTAGACCTGGAAAATGTCAGTAGTTTTTTTCTTCAAGAAATAAGCAGAAGCCTGGATCGTCCACTATCAGGGTAGCCACAAGGTGTTATACTCCCGGAATAGAAAAAGGAAATGAGTAAAGAAAAGGTTGGTGAAGCTCCAGGCATGGAGGAAGAAATAAAGCAAGGGGTAAAAAAGCAATAAATCAAAGAGTTTCTAAAGGTCATCAGTAAAAGTGAGTACATGGTAGTGGAACAGCTGAATCTCATGCCTGCACAGATACCCATCCTAGGTCCCCATCCTCGCAAGCAAGGATGGTTTTTATTACTGTAGGAAGAGGTTTCCCTTTGTGTACTTGTAGTGTAATAAGTCCTCTAAGCTTGACATATGTTCTTACTTTTAGGACTATAATATAAGTGAGGAAGGGAAGGAAATGAATCTACATCCTAAGAGCAGGAAAGAGATCATTATACTATCTACTAGGATTTCTTCTTAGAATACGGCCGAAGAAAGGCAATTTACCCATTTAGCAGACAAATTCCTACTGTCACTAAATTGAGACTTTCTTATCATGATTCAGCGTCTAACCTCCTAGGGGCTTACTCCTTCATTCTAGATGAATCTAGCTAGATGGATGCACGAGTAGGTTAGGGCTGGGAAGCACTTTTTATTTTAATAGGCAAAGGATTTTCTTTCTATTAGGTAGGGACATTCGGGGAATTTGAGGTAGGGAACTCTTATTTGGGCTGATGGCAAGATATATTTTTTGTTCAGGGTTCAAAAGAAAAAAGAGTAACAGAGTAACTCAGACTCCGAGAGAGAAACCACAACCCAATGGTGCTTTTATGGAAGCACGATCACCGGCTTTTTCGACACTATTGAACCTGAAATCCACTCTCAATCGTTTGGGAGGTATTATTTAGTATCCTATACTTAAGCTAAGCGGGGAAAAAAGTGCCATATCCGCCTAGGCAGATACTAAGGGACAGTATCCGCCAAGTCAAACGAGCTCTATTTCTATGCATGCTACCAAATCCATAAGGTCCCTACCGATCTCTTTGCATTCAGGTCCCAATCTATGAGTGTTCCTAATCTCCCAAAAAGATCTTATATCAACCCTCAGAGAACTGAAACTCCCTTTAGGGAGCTACTTTCTTCTCATTCGATCAGTGTAGTTTAGGGCAATAGATTCAGAATATAAATGAATTTGCCATGCTTCCTTCATTGCTTTATTCATGTCTGGACTTCTGGAATTTCCCTACGCATAATAGTGCTGAGTCTTATACTGGTTTACTTCGTTAATTAAATGCTACGTCGCATTCCAAATTATCCAGATGTGTACACTAGATGGAATGCCCTTAGCAGTTTTGGCTCTTATATATCCGTAGTTGGGATTCGTCGTTTCTTCGTGGTCGTAACAATAACTTCAAGCAGTGGATGGAATCAATGAGTTGTGAGTTCGTTCCGCAGGGTCAGTTGTTAGTAGTACAGAATCAAAATTCTAGAATCCCAGAAATATCTTTCTTATAATATCTGGAAAGAGTCTTCACTACGTGAATACAACCGCACTCGATGATAGTCAAGAGAAGAGATGGTAGCTGTCAATGCAAGGAAGTTACAAAACTGTGGAAGAAAGGAGTAGTACTGAAAAACAGAAAGAAAGATTCTTAGGAGTGTAAAGTTCTTTATCTAATTATATTAATTTTTATTTAATTATTATTTTTTATTTCTTCGACTTTTTCTAGCTGTATATTTATATGTTATGTTGAATTATTTTCTAATTTTGGGAATGGCCAACAAAGGGCTGCCAGGATCGAGGGTGTCGGATGATCGACACACAATGAATTCCAGCTACCATATATTCTCTTGACTATCCTCGAGTGTGGTTGTATTCAGGTAGTGAAGACTCTTTCCAGATATTATAAGAAAGATATTTCTAGGATTCTAGAATTTCGATTCTGTACTACTAACAACTAACCCTGCGGAACAAACTCATAACTCATTGATTCCATGGCTGTATCCACTAGCATCCGAAGGATATAGGTAGAGTGGAAGCCTTTAGCCTTTCATTTTCTTACTATAGGTATAGGCCAAAATGTACACGAGTAAGAGGAAATACTACCTTTTTTAGGCGGGATAGGTTATTTAGGATCCCTACTCTTTCTTTTTATTTTCCCTTGTCAAAGTAGAAAGATAGTTCTTATTGAAGTACAAACAGCTCACCTCTGCTCTCTCGCGACTATGGCAGGGCGATACACTAGATAAAGCTGCCGTTTTCGGAAGGTTTTTTTAATGACAAGAAAAGTGTAGGCCCTCCATATACTAGAATTATGGTTTGGAATCCATTATTTTTCAATAGCCCACCCTTTCATTGAACCTTGTTAATGATCGAAGAAAGGATAGCTCCGGGGACTGCATCCACCGGGGGATTTAAGCGGATTCCTGTTTATTCAGCTTCAACGGTTGACTTCAATAGAGTAAACTCCCCAAATATCAACATCGTTTCTTTCTTATGCCATAGGTAGAGAATAGAACAGGTACTTAACATCTTTGGGATGTCGCCTATTTATCTACAAATGTACTATGGGGTTACCCGGAATCAAAAGTGGGTAGAGTTGTCAAAGTTCGATCAATAGGCTCTTAAAGTAGTGACTAGGCTCCACTTACTTACTCTTACTGGATTAGCTGCTTGCTTGGACTTACGAGTGACTAAGAAAGACCTACTACCAACCTCCTCTTAATTTAGCCCATTTGTCTTCTTCCGTTGTGTTTTAGAAAGGGGTAGGGTAATCAAAAGCCCTGTCGATTGCTTTTTTGACGTCTTTATACGCTAAAGTTAAGAATAGCCACTAGAAAGACTAATCCAATAATTTTTTTACCCAACCAACCCTCAAAAGCTTGCCCGCAGACGAGTCTAAAGACGATCCGCAAGCTTTTGCAAAAACTATGACCTATTTTCTCAATTTAATGTCTAATTCAGCATTTCAATCTATTTCTAATGTTGGATTCGATTGCCGCCTTTGGTTCAAAGAAATCGAGAGTGAGAGCCCTTTCCTTTAGAACTATAAAGTATAAGAGAAAAAAAAAGCTGAAGTAAAAAGTGGTTACAAATAAGAATACCAGCATGAATGGACAACGGGAATAGAAGAATTCATACGCTTTGAATGGAGTTCTTTGGATAATCCAAGCAGCAGCTCCACGAGTCCGCTCGGAACTAGCCAACAGAGTACTTCCTCAGGCTCTCAACTGGTCTAGCCGACCGGTTTGGCTTTCATCTATGGCCTCCCTAACTCTAGAAAGAAAGAGGAAATCAAAAATGAAATGAGTAATGCCTTGCATTTGAATAACAATGGCTAAAGTTCAAATCCTTCCTTCCACTTGTCTAAAAGACGAAAAGATGGATGAGCCACTTTCTCCAGCTTAGCCTTTTCCTTGCCTTGGTGCTAGCGAGTAGTACACCCTTTTAGCTTTCGCTTTTATAACTCTTAGTAGCTGTTATCTCCTTCTTTCGGATAAGCTGCAAAAATTTTGGATGAACTTCTCACTGCGAAGCCATCTCAATCCCCAATTATACAAAGACCTACCTAAGCTAAAGGGGTAGAAGTTTTGCAAATTGCACAAAAATAGACAGGCATCACACAAAATATTGTGCTCAGCTCATTTCTCCAAACATGATTTGATCAAGGCAAAATTGCAGGACAAAGAGAAGGCAAGCCTCTGAATATTAACACTGAACCATTCACCGAGGTCAACATGGTGGTGGAAGTCAACTCTTCCACTTGATAAGGATAGTGGTGTGCTTCTAGTTCTCTTGGCAGGTTGAAAGCTTGCAACTGCGGAAGCCCGTGTGTTTTGCTTTATTTAAATATAATTGTGTTACTCTCTATCCGATCTTCTTGGGTTTGGTTGAGTGAGCGTAACAACTGTATCGAATGCTTTCGTGAGAATTGGCTTCATTGCATTATGATATTACGTACGAGAATACCGTTAGAAGGAATGATAATTTTGCGGCTTTACCAACATCAACTTCAAAATAAAATGCATCTTTTAGATGGATTTTCCCTTGGACTAGAAGACCTATCATTCCTCTTTCGAGCTATATTTCTATGCATGTTATTCCGGTAATCATTCCTTGAGCTCTGTTTCGGAATTCTAGGTTACTAAACAAAAGCGTGCGTATCCAGCCAATCTCTTGTAGGGGTAAATCAAGAAGGTGGTAAGACCCTTGCAGAGTTCCCCAATAGCATAGAGTTGGGGAAGCTTAGACCCGATCAAGATATGAACAACAAGGAGCACACAACTCCTAGTCTAGTCTAGAAAAAAAAACAAGGCGTCGCGGATTCATCCCGTAACGGGTGGAGTCATTCTCCACTGGCGTATCTGAAGTCTCAGTTTACCTTGGGTACGCTTCCATGAGGCATCTTCCTAGGCCATGCACTTAAGTTATCTATAGAATTTCACTCTAGAGTTAGTTTTATAGTTGAATTGGGTTGCCTCGTATTAGGAGGACAACCTTACCTGCATTGATCTACAAGGAGCTTTCACTCTCTTAGATTAGTGAACTACTTTGTTCATGACCAAGCGCCAACCATCTGGGTGCTCGTATGAGCCTCAGTCTCGGCGAGTTTCCTGCAACGATATATATGTCTCTTTTTGAGGTTCATCACCTCTCGGGGAAGACGCACCTAGCCCACTTGATCAACTGACTAATAAATAATATAAACTAAGCAATCAATATAGACTATTTAAAGTAGTCAAAGGGATGGTGGAGTACTTTGTAAAGTATGATCTTGACAAAAAGACCCATTAAGCGTCTTCGGTCAACTGACGAAGGGTCATTGTCTGGCAGTATACCCCATGCTCAGGCATTGTTATGTTACTCTCTTTGTGGGTTTTTGGAATTGAGAGGGTGAATTTCATGACCACCTCAAGTTTTTTCTTGTGGAGTATGAGCTTTATCATTGCTTAGTTTTATTTTGGTAAGTTATATGCTAATGCAATCTGAATTTAGTTTTGAATTGGTTTTTAGTGTTTTAGTATTTCTGTTTAATCTGATTTTTTTTTTATTAGACAAGACAATGTGAAGTGTTTGAATAGGAAGATGGACATTTTTCTTTTGTCTGAATGGTTTTCTTTCTTCAGTGCATATGTTTGGGCACCTTTGCATGTTTGATTAGGTTATTGTATGTTTTATTTTGTGTAATGTGTTCGTGTTTTATTTATAAGCTCAATTCGTCCAAATCTATTTAGTCACAAAAGAAGAAGCCACGGAAAGTGTTGGATCCTCAGATGACTCTAAATTAAGTCACAATGTTGATTATATTCCTTGACACAGGCAAGGACAGATCCAGGATCTTGAGACACTGTGGGTTATAGCACAACTATTATTATGTTTGGTTGATCAAAGCCATTTGTATATGAACAAAGCAATGAATTTAATAATTGCTAGCAACATGGCCAACATATATATGAACTTAAACCCAAATAGAACTCAACAATTAAATCTGATAATGGCTCAACTATATACATATATGAACGTTAAATTTTGCTAAATGAATATTACAGTATTACTAAACTGGTTTGATCTTCACTAAATTGTGTCTCTTTTGAGAAAAAACGAGAAACTAAATTGTGTGCAAGTTTGGTCTAGCCCAAATCCGCTATGTTGATAGGCTAAACTTAATCAAGGGAAGTAGAAGCCCATTCCTCCATGGAGAGAGACCATGTGTTCTCATCCCAAACCTAGCTTCTGCTTCTCTTTATTGCATTCGATCAAAGAGAGGGAAAACTAGAGAAGCAAGCAGCTCTCCATTCGTCTTATCTCTCTCCAGCTACTAGAGAGATGTGATTGAGACTAGAGAGTCGCGATCACAGAAAGCATGTGAGGTCATGAGAGAGTGATTTAGGTTAGAGATTGTGAGGAATTAGGGAGCTACAAGGCCAACACCAGTAACGCTATATTTGTTTGGGGAGCTTTGTTGGAAAAACACTGTGGGCTGCAGCCTACATAACCCTATGTGTAGATCTGCCTCTGGACACAGGTTTATCTGGTATGGTTACCTCAAGTCTTAGAATTGGAATGTACATACAATTCAGATATATATATATATCTCTTTTTTACTTATTGACATAATATTTTGATTTGTTTGATTTACTAATTACTATGGTTCTATATCAAACCCACATCCGATAGTTCTTCTGAGGGCAGCAACAGCCCAAGATTTGCCACATTACATGACCCTATATATACTTAATACACAATTTCCTTATATACACTAGAAGCCAGGCACTATCAATATGTTTGTTGTGGATTTGCTGAGATGAACTATATTTTAGAGAACTTGATTGGTTTTTGGCTTTTCATCACTGGTGAAGTAATGTGTGTGAATGTTTTTACCTGAAAGTTGTAAAGATGTTATTTTGACAACTACACAAAAATTTATAATAATAACAATACATCAGTATCTAACTAATTTTTCATAGCTAGTTAATTAGAGCATGATAGTTTTGTAGATGGTCCCTAAGGCTTACTCCTATATGCATATTTCCTTCTCTTTTGTTAGTGTATTAGTTATGGAGTTGTGGAATTGGGATTCAACGCTTCACCATTTTTTTTCCTTAGCTATCTCGATCCACTGATCACACAGATGTTAAACCAAGTGATTTATTACTCTAAAAAGTAAATAGTATTGAAGTCTGTTGTTTGTACAATTTATGTGGCAGTGTTGACCTTCCTTTTTTCTTGCAGGGGAAGATGCATTGCAGCAAGCACAGAGCAAAGAGGAACGCCTCGATTTCTCATATACCATTATTCATGGAAAGCAATATTAGAGGAGCATACATTATCTTATGTGATGATAAAGTAATTCGGACACATCCTATAGTGTTTATTTTAACATTTCAGGTATGTGCTTCATCTTTAAAGTGTTATATTCAAAAGTGCTACTAGTGATAAGTAATTTGTGGTGAGAGCAGCACAACTGGGATGACTCTCGCTCCTGCTCTCTCCCTCTCTCTCCCTAGGATTTGGGCGGCGACTGTCAGATCTCTTTGGTCTAGGCATGAGCATCTTTCAGTGATCTTAACCTTTAGTAGCATCATCTAGACGTCCTTTCATGGCGTAGCACCCTGGCCTTCACGTGGTTGGTCGTTTTCGTCCATTCTCGGACGTGACTCTCTTCTTGCTTATGCTCCTTTTCTATCGCTCCATAGGGGCTCTAGGAACGATGGAGATCAAGGAGGCTTCAGGTCGGTAGGCTCGACGTCATCTTCTGGTGGCATAGCAGCATGCTTCCCTTTAGGAGGTTTCTCTATGGTCGCGTCCTACATGGAGTTTTGGCAATGAGGGTCATGGTGGACGCTTTTGTTTTCCACTCATGGTCTGCGACCTGTCCGAGCACGTTTGAAGTTGCTGGGTTTGGATGTATTGGATCTAGGGTCAAGCTTTGCTTCGGTAGGTCTGTCGACGCCACTCCATCTGCAAGTCTCGTTGGTCCGATCGGTCAAGGGTTTGGCTGCAGGAAGATCACGACGTGTGCCCCAACCTACTGGAATTAGGCCGATTTATCATGGCCTTTTCACCTCTTCCTTGCGGGGCTTGTGGGCTTTAGCTGTGTTTTGGGCCAAGGTTTTGGGTTCAACTCCTTTTTGGATCTGGATTTGGAATCCAGGTGGTCTTTTAGCTAGGTTGATTTAGTCTCCTTTTGGGGTTTGGCGGTCCTGTGCCCGCTTCAATAAGAGTCTAAAACAGTATTGGTTCTTGTTTATCGTGGCTTGGTTGGTTTGCCCACCTTGACAATATTTCTTAATTATGGTCACATAGTTCTATTGCGCTTCATCTTAAAGGTTTTATTTCGATCTAGGTCCTATTAGATGACATAAATTCTTTAGAAACGTTGGTGTTTCCCAAGTCATGTCCCTTTGGGTGGATCTAAGAATAATGTAACCCATTATATTATTCATGTGACAACTTTGTTTTAAAAAAATATCAATATTTTATGAGCTCAATCGATTATTTGTTAATCATTATGTTTTCGGCGACAATAAGTTTATATCCCTTCATATTCTCAATACTTATTATTTGGCCGACCAAGCCTCTAATTCTATGTTTGTAGTGGCCGGAAACCACGGTCGACAGAACCAACGGAGGTTTTGTCTTGGGCTATAAATTTCACTAATCAAATTATTCCAGTCTGGAGCAGAATTAGTCCGGTTGCATTATCCCAAAAACAAAGGTGGTCTAGGATTTGACGAGCTCTCTTCTACATCATGTTTCAAAGGACATTTATGTTCATAGGCCTGGCCTTGAATTGGTTTGCACCAACAAAAACCTAGGAACGGGAATCGGAACGGAATGGTCTTTCTCGGTTGAGTTTGTTAGTAGTTTAATAATTGGATTCGTTATGAACCAAATCGATCACAGGTCGCTTCTCGGTTGAGGTGTAGTATATGAAACCGAAAATATTTGCCTAGTACCAAAATAAACACAATTCAAAATGTTGAGCTTTTACACTATCAATACGAGAACAATAAAATATAGGTTTCTCATATTCTTTATACAGAAGCACTCTCCTGCTTAACTAATTAAATAGAAGGAACAAAATGGGATGGACTAGCGACAACTGTTCATTCTTAAAGTATTTAGTTAATCAAAGCCTCTCTCTCTCTCTCTCTCTATTCGCGCAAACTTCACACCGTCTGCTTTTTCCGACAATGAATCTGCGAGGACATGCTCCATCTAGATCTTGAACCACAGCTAATGACTCGACGAATTCCCGCAGTTGTTGTCTTGTGCCTCTCGAGCTTGTACAACACTACAGCTTCTTTGGAGGCTTAGGTAGCCGAGCGACTAAGTTGCGACAGAGGCCGCATAAGAGAGAAGTTTTGGGCTATGGTCGAGGGGCCGGGGGACTCAGGGCCGATGATGTGGAAGAGACGAAGAGGAAGCTTTGTCAACGTAAGGGAGGCCGACGACGTGAAGTTGTGATGGGTATCATGAAACACGTCGATTAGTTTGGATAATCAACTCTTAATTGATGAACGGTCATGGTTCATCATCCCGTTTCATTTCGTAAAAGTTGTTACGCAGGAGAGCGCTTCTGATTCTTCATCTAGCAAGACAACTCCTATTATCATTAAAAAAATCAACATAACATAAGCACATAAGGTCCTAAAATGCATAAACGTAGAATCACTAGATGTTAAACATACAGGGTCTAGCAAGTAAAATATTACAACGAAAAAGCCAAATGAGGGGGAGAAAGAGTGATTCAAGGTTTTCGTAAGAGTTTTAGGGCTTCGATGAGAGAGGAGCAACTGTGACTTGGTCAAAGTTTCGAGGAGTTGAAGGAGAAGATGAAGCCTTATGAATGTTGATGATTACCAGCTCGGATCCTTACCAGTGTGGTTTTCCAGTGTCCGTCCCAATCTCCAAAGTGTTAGGGTTAAATTTATGTGAAAGTTTAGAGGTATGACGGAAATAAGAGGATGATAGGCGTTGTGACCCAATATTGCTAAAGTCCACCAATTTTTTTATGGAGAATAGACTCCCTCACATTGACAACCTGTCCGCTAGATCTCACAAGAATGATGATTTTGGAAGAGCATATGCACCATTTGAGGAGGTGCAATTGCCCCACTCATACTATTTGAAGAAGTGTAATTATTATTCATCAAGTAGGAGGTGCAGTTCCTATTTTTTGTATAGTGGTAGAAAAAAAATAGCACCTCATATTGGTGTGTACTCCCATAACATGTAATTCTGCACACTTAGCCACTAAACCGGTCAACACCACTAGGCCAAACACAAGATAGCAACACGAGCTTCAACTTCGAACAAAGAATCAGCACCATTCGAGCATCCACGTGCCCGATACGACTACATCCATATCGGGGCGACCATGGACAGGAATCCCACATCGGTAGGAGGCAGCAACAACCATACTTAACCATCAATATAACCACCTCATTTATGACTAAGACAAGGTACGCCTGTTATTCTACCAATATTACTATTACATTTGATACATTCTAACTAGAGCGTCGGAGAGTTGAAGACGGCTCACCCCCGTCAAGGATCCTAATGCCCATTTTGTGTATTGTTCTTAACAACAGGTGAATGAGAACATACGTGCAGTAGATTAGATCAGCCTGAAATAGCCCCATCTGTGCTTCTACTGATCACTCTTACGAAATTCGGTAGAAATATTTTGCGTCATCTGTGGGAAAGAGCAATCGTAAACCACGTACAAACACCACAAAAAAAAACCTGCAAGACAAAAACCAGCAGCAAAGATGGCATCCGACCAGATTACCCTCGAAAGCCGAAAAACGAGAGATAACCCCAGAGATGCCATCAGCAGCATCAAGGATATGACGGAGGACGAGACGAAGCCCACCTCGTCCAGGAACTCCAATCGGTCAGGGCCGAGAGGGACCAGGAACAACTTGCCCGGCAGAGGCTAGAGGAAAGGCTGGACGTATTCATTCAGCAAAAAAGCCTGACATAGCGGGCTAGGAGCGAATGAGGAGACGGGGCCCGCAGAGGGGATCATTAGGATCAACCCGTATGCGGGACACTGAAACATACACATGCCCGGACCACCTCCTCCACCCGAAAGGATCCAAGAGTACGACGACGAACCAACCACGACAATTGAGGCGATAATGCTATGCCAAATGGAAGAACTGGAGGCCAAAATCACATCACTCAAAAGAAGCAAGCACACCAGACAGAAGGGAATGTACATGCCTTGAGTGAGCCCGCTATCAGATGCAATCCTAGCACAGGGAAAGGACCCATAATCAAAAATCGTGATGATCAACAGGTTTAATGGGAAGGGAGACTCGAGAACGCACATTGATGAGTACCAATCTGCCACTACAGGGACACGGTACTCGGACACAACCCTCTATTTCCTGTTCCAGGAAACGTTGATCAAGGGGAAACTGGTTTTACGAGGTGCCGTTAGGATCGATACATTCGTTCGAGGAGTTAACGGAGTGTTTCCTCAAACGGTATCGGCTGCTGGAAAAGTATAATACCGCAAGCATACTCCTAAAGATTTGTCAAGGAGAGACCGAAATCCTATCAGGCTTCATCAATCGCTGGAGAGCCCTCGCGAACACTTGTAGGAACCTCGACAAGAATGTGGCCAAAACGGTAATTCTAGAGAACCTGACTGCAACCTCATTCGTTGAAAAACTGGTCAAGAAGGGCCACCTGGAGTACGATGAGGTCATCGACATGATCGTACAAAAAGCGATGGTAGAGACCCGAGTCTACAGGGCACCCGGATCCAACACAACCCTACCTTCGAAAGGTGTCTACCAAAACCTCCACCATACACATCGGCCAGCAAAATCCTCACTCCAGCAAAAGCACAACCCAAATTCATAAACATAAAACGCCGAAACAATCACCACCATGAAAATAGAAACAGTAAGCCATACTAATAGCCACAAAACTGCATACACGACCCACCCACCCGGGATAACAACTGACCAACAACACCACATAATCAACACCAAAACAGCCTCCCACCTCATCGCAAAATCTTCTCAATCGCCCAAGCCTCGAATAAGGAGATACTCAAACTCAAAAAAGGCCAAATATGACCACCCATGCCGAGAGTACCCGAAATCGCACCCATGCGGAACATCAGAAGAACATGGTGCATGTACCACGAGTCCAACACCCACAACACCAACAACTGTGAAATCCTCGCAAGGGAAGTAGAAAGACTGCACAAGCAAGGGAAGAGGAAGAGGAGAACCCACCATAAGGGATGTGTTCGCAGTACACTCTGGGAATCCCCCCAAATCCGGAAGAAAGGAATAGCCTTCAATCACCTCCTTAAACAACAAGGAAGAGGGCAACCGAAATAGTACATTGCCATTCGTAACCGATGGAATGGTGGACAGATACCTCGTCAAGCGTATCCTGATCGGGAGGCATACGAAGGACACAAGCGAGCAAAATGTAAGATGATGCAGGACCATGAGAGCATCGTAAGTTTCTTGAGAGAAACTACATACCCCTCGGGAGCAATTACATAAGATTTGGGATCGGGACACTCGGCACCCCCAAGAACGAGATAAGAATGGACTTCATCATCATAGACATTCACACATCGTACAACATGATCCTCGGGAGACCTAGAACCTCAAAACTAAAACTCATCATCGCAAGCCACATGCTCCTGGCCAAATTCTTAACTGACATCGAAATCGGCACAATTCGAGGTTATGATTTTGTAGAGAAGGTCGCTCACTAAGATGGGGACAACACACGAATGGATGTCTTGGCAGTAGCAGGGACCTCACCAGAGGATCAGCAGCCGGAAGACCCAAGGGATGGATTGAATGTCGTTCAACTTGCCATTGAACACGATGAGCTACGAACGATACAACTGTCAACCGAATACCTCGAACGAACAGTACATATCGGCGCACAGCTGGAGCCCGAAATAGCAAGCAAATTAACCCATATCTTAACGGACTGCCAGGAAGTGTTCGCATGGTCTTACGCGGATACGCTAGGAATCATGAACAGCATCATCACCCATAAGCTAAGCATCAACCCAGGAGCGAAACCCGTCAAGCAAAAATGACAAGCGTATGACCAGGAGCGATATACCGCCATGCATGCAGAGGTCGATAGGCTGCAGAAACTCGGATTCAAACGAAAGGTGGACTACCCGAAATGGATCTCAAACGTGGTAATGGTCGAGAAGAACAACGGGACATCGCGAATGTGCGTGGACTACAACAATCTGAACAAGGCTTGCCCCAAGGACAGTTTCCCACTGCCAAGGATCGACCAACTGGTTGATGCGACTGCCGGACACGAACTATTGTCCATGATGGATGCATACTCGGGGTACAACCAAATCTTCATAAACCCCGAAGATCAGGAGGCCACCTGCTTCACAATAGATAAGGGACTCTACAGTTACGTCGTTATGCCGTTCGGTTTCAAGAATGCGGGCTCTACTTACCAGCGATCGATGAACATCATATTCGATGGTCTAAGAGGCAAGATTGTTGAGGTCTACGTCAATTACATACTTGTGAAAAGCACGAAAGCTACAAACCATGCCGAGCACTTGAAAACCGTACTCGAACTACTGATGAAGAATGGCATGAGGTTAAACCCAGCCAAGTACGGAGAAATCCCGAATTCCTGCGAGAAAGAGAAGAACCCACCACAAGAGACGTGCTCACAATACACTCTGGGAATCCCTCCAAATCCGAAAGAAAGGAATGGCCTTCAATCACCTCCTGAACAACACGGAAGAGGGCAACCGAAACAGCACATTGCCATTCGTAACCGATGGAATGGTGGACAGATACCTCGTCAAGCGTATCCTGATCGGGAGGCATACGAAGGACACAAGCGAGCAAAATGTAAGATGACGCAAGACCATGAGAGCATCGCAAGTTTCTTGAGAGAAACAACATACCCCTCGGGAGCAATTACATAAGATTTGGGATCGGGACACCCGGCACCCCCAAGAACGAGATAAGAACGGACTTCATCATCATAGACATTCACACATCGTACAACATGATCCTCGGGAGACCTAGAGCCTCAAAACTAAAACTCATCATCGCAAGCCACATGCACTTGGCCAAATTCTTAATTGACATCGAAATCGGCACAATTCGAGGTTATGATTTGGTAGAGAAGGTCGCTCACCAAGATGGGGACAACACACGAATAGATGTCTTGGCAATAGCAGGGACCTCACCAGAGGATCAGCAGCCGGATGACCCAAGGGATGGATTGAATGCCGTTAAACTGACCATTGAACGCGATGAGCTACTATTGATACAACTGTCGACCGAATACCCTGAACGGATGGTACATATCGGCGCATAGCTGGAGCCCGAAATAGCAAGAAAATTAACCCAGATCTTGACGGACTGCTAGGAAGTGTTCGCATGGTCTTATGTGGATACGCCAGGAATCACGACCAACATCATCTCCCATAAGCTAAGCATCAACCTAGGAGCGAAAGCTGTTAAGAAAAAACGCCAAGCATATGACCAGCAGTGATATACTGCCATGCATGCAGAGGTCGATAGGCTGCAGAAAATCGGATTCAAACGAAAGGCGGATTACCCGAAATGGATCTCCAACGCGGTAATGATCAAGAAGAATAACGGGACATGGAGAATGTGCGTGGACTACAAAAATCAGAACAAGGCTTGCCCCAAGGACAGTTTCCCACTGCCAAGGATCGACCAACTGGTTGATGCGACTGCCGGACACGAACTGCTGTCCATGATGGACGCATACTCGGGGTACAACCAAATCTTCATAAACCCTGAAGACCAGGAGGCCACCTGCTTCACAATAGATAAGGGACTTTACAGTTACGTCGTTATGTCGTTCGGTTTCAAGAATGCGGGCTCCACTTACGAGCGATCGATGAACATCATATTCGATGGTCTAACAGGCAAGATTGTTGAGGTCTACGTCAATGACATACTTGCGAAAAGAACGAAAGCTGCAAACCATGCCGAGCACTTGAAAACCGTACTCGAACTACTGATGAAGAATGGCATGTGGTTAAACCCAGCCAAGTGCGGAGAAATCCCGAATTCCTGCGAGAAAGAAGAGAACCCACCACAAGGGACGTGCTCACAATACACTCTGGGAATCCCCCCAAATCCGAAAGAAAGGAATGGCCTTCAATCACCTCCTGAACAACACGGAAGAGGGCAACCGAAACAGCACATTGCCATTCGTAACCGATGGAATGGTGGACAGATACCTCGTCAAGCGTATCCTGATCGGGAGGCATACGAAGGACACAAGCGAGCAAAATGTAAGATGATGCAGGACCATGAGAGCATCGCAAGTTTCTTGAGAGAAACAATATACCCCTCGGGAGCAATTACATAAGATTTGGGATCGGGACACTCGACACCCCAAAGAACGAGATAAGAACGGACTTCATCATCATAGACATTCACACATCGTACAACATGATCCTCGGGAGACGAAGAACCTCAAAACTAAAACTCATCATCGCAAGCCACATGCTCCTGGCCAAATTCTTAACTGACATCGAAATCGGCACAATTCGAGGTTATGATTTTGTAGAGAAGGTCGCTCACCAAGATGGGGACAACACACGAATGGAAGTCTTGGCAGTAGCAGGGACCTCACCAGAGCATCAGCAGCCAGATGACCCAAGGGATGGATTGAATGCCGTTAAACTGACCATTGAACGCGATGAGCTACGATTGATACAACTGTCGACCGAATACCCTGAACGGATGGTACATATCGGCGCACAGCTGGAGCCCAAAATAGCAAGAAAATTAACCCAGATCTTAACGGACTGCCAGGAAGTGTTCGCATGGTCTTATGCGGATACGCCAGGAATCACGACCAACATCATCTCCCATAAGCTAAGCATCAACTTAGTAGCGAAACCCGTTAAGCAAAAACGCCAAGCGTATGACCAGTAGTGATATACTGCCATGCATACAGAGGTCGACAGGCCGCAGAAAATCGGATTCAAACGAATGGCGGATTACCTGAAATGGATCTCCAACGCGGTAATGATCAAGAAGAACAACGGGACATGGAGAATGTGCGTGGACTACAAAAATCTGAACAAGGCTTGCCCCAAGGACAGTTTCCCACTGCCAAGGATCGACCAACTGGTTGATGCGACTGCCGGACACGAACTACTGTCCATGATGGACGCATACTCGGGATACAACCAAATCTTCATAAACCCCGAAGATCAGGAGGCCACCTGCTTCACAATAGACAAGGGACTCTACAGTTATGTCGTTATGCCGTTCGGTTTCAAGAATGCGGGCTCCACTTACCAGCGATTGATGAAAATCATATTCGATGACCTAATGGGCAAGATGGTTGAGGTCTACGTCAATGACATACTTGCGAGAAGAACGAAAGCTGCAGACCATGCCGAGCACCTGAAAACCATACTCGAACTACTGATGAAGAATGGCATGCGGTTAAACCCAGCCAAGTGCAGAGAAAGCCCGAATTCCTACGAGAAAGAGGAGAACCCACCACAAGGGACGTGTTCGCAGTATACTCCGGGAATCCCCTTAAATCCGGAAGAAAGGAATAGTCTTCAATAGCCTCATTGAACAGTAAGGAAGAGGGCAACCGAAACAGCACATTGCCATTCGTAACCGATGGAATGGTGGACAGATACCTAGTCAAGCGTATCTTAATCAGGAGGCATACGAAGGACACAAGCAAGCAAAATGTAAGATGACGCAAGACCATTAGAGCATCACAAGTTTTTCAAGAGAAACAACATACCCCTCGGGAGCAATTACATAAGACTCGGGATCGGGACACCTGGCACCCCCAAGAACGAGATAAGAACGGACTTCATCATCATAGACATTCACACATCGTACAACATGATCCTCGGGAGACCTAGAACCTCAAAACTAAAATTCATCATCGCAAGCCACATGCTCCTGGCCAAATTCCTAACTGACATCAAAATCGGCACAATTCGAGGTTATGATTTCGTAGAGAAGGTCTCCTTCCAAGATGGGGACAACACGCGAATGGATGTCTTGGCAGTAGTAGGGACCTCACCCAAGGATCAATAGCCAGACGACCCAAGGGATGGATTGAATGCCATTTAACTTGCCATTGAATGCGATGAGCTATGATTGATACAATTGTCGACCGAAACCCCGAACGGATAGTACATATCGGCGCACAGATGGTGCCAAAATAGCAAGCAAATTAACCCAGATCTTAACGGACTGCCATGAAGTGTTTGCATGGTCTTACGCGGATACGCTAGGAATTATGACCAACATCATCTCCCATAAGCTAAGCATCAACCCATGAGCGAAACCCGTCAAGAAAAAAATGCCAAGCGTATGACGAGGAGCGATATACCGCCATGCATGCAGAGGTCGATAAGCTGCAGAAAATAAGATTCAAACGAAAGGTGGACTACCCGAAATGGATCTCCAACGCGGTAATGGTCAAGAAGAACAACGGGACCTGGCGAATGTGCGTGGACTACAACAATCTGAACAAGGCTTGCCCCAAGGACAGTTTTCCACTGCCAAGGATCGACCAACTGGTTGATGCGACTGTCGGACACGAACTGGACGCATACTTGGGGTACAACCAAATCTTCATAAACCCCGAAGATCAGGAGGCCACCTGCTTCATAATAGATAAGGGACTCTACAGTTACATCGTTATGCCGTTCGGTTTCAAGAATGCGGGCTCCATTTACCTCCGATTGATGAACATCATATTCGATGACCTAACGGGCAAGATTGTTGAGGTCTATGTCAATGACATACTTGTGAAAAGCACGAAAGCTGCAGACCATGCAGAGCACCTGAAAACCATACTCGAACTACTGATGAAGAATGGCATGCGGTTAAACCCAGCCAAGTGCAGAGAAAGCCCAAATTCCCACGAGAAAGAGGAGAACCTACCACAAGGGACGTGTTCGCAGTACACTCCGGGAATCCCCTTAAATCTGGAAGAGAGGAATGGCCTTCAATAGCCTCATTGAACAGAAAGGAAGAGGGCAACCGAAACAGCACATTGCCATTCGTAACCGATGGAATGGTGGACAGATACCTAGTCAAGCGTATCCTGATCAGGAGGTACACGAAGGACACAAGCGAGCAAAATATAAGATGACGCAGGACCATTAGAGCATTGCAAGTTTTTCGAGAGAAACAACATACCCCTCGGGAGCAATTACATAAGATTCAGGATCGGGACACCCGGCACCCCCAAGAACAAGATAAGAACAGACTTCATCATCATAGACATTCACACATCGTACAACATGATCCTCGGGAGACCTAAAACCTCAAAACTAAAACTCATCATCGCAAGCCATAGGCTCCTGGCCAAATTCTCAACTGACATTGAAATCGGCACAATTCGAGGTTATGATTTCGTAGAGAAGGTCGCCCGCCAAGATGGGAACAACACACGAATGGATGTCTTGGCAGTAGCAGGGACCTCACCAGAGGATCAGCAGCCGGACGACCCAAGGGATGGATTGAATGTCGTTCAACTTGCCATTGAACGCGATGAGCTACGAACGATACAACTGTCAACCGAATACCTCGAACGGACAGTACATATCGGCGCACAGCTGGAGCCCGAAATAGCAAGCAAATTAACCCAGATCTTAACGGACTGCCAGGAAGTGTTCTCATAGTCTTACGCGGATACGCCAGGAATCACGACCAACATCATCTCCTATAAGCTAAGCATCAACCTAGGAGCGAAACCCGTCAAGCAAAAATGCCAAGCGTATGACCAGGAGCGATATACCGCCATGCATGTAGAGGTCGACAGCCTGCAGAAAATAAGATTCAAACGAAAGGTGGACTGCCCGAAATGGATCTCCAACGCGGTAATGGTCAAGAAGAACAATGGGACATGGCGAATGTGCGCAGACTACAAAAATCTGAACAAGGCTTGCCCCAAGGATAGTTTCCCACTGCCAAGGATCGACCAACTGGTTGATACGACTGTCGGACACGAACTGCTGTCCATGATGGACGTATACTCGGGGTACAACCAAATCTTCATAAACCCCAAAGACCAGGAGGCCACCTGCTTCACAATAGATAAGGGACTCTACAATTACGTTATTATGCCGTTCGGTTTCAAGAATGCGGGCTCCACTTACCTGCGATTGATGAACATCATATTCGTTGGCCTAACAGGGAAGATTGTTAAGGACTACATCGATGACATACTTTTGAAAAGCACGAAAGATGCAGACCACGCCGAGCATCTGAAAACCGTACTCAAACTACTGATGAAGAATGGCATGCGGTTAAACCAAGCCAAGTGCACGTTTGGCGTCACAGCAAGTAAGTTGCTTGGATACATCATAAGTTAGTAGGGAACCGAGGCTTCAACTATAAAGGTGAAGGCAATACTCGACATGAAACAACCTACCAAAGCCAAACTTCAAAGCCTAACGAGGAAGCTAGCATCCCTGAACCGCTTCCTCTCTCGTTACTCTGATAAGTGCGCACCATTTTTCAAAGCCCTCAGAATAACCAATAAACGGACTGTCAGCTGGACGTCTGATTGTGAGGCAGCATTCCTATCCATCAAACACTACCTAGCCTCAATCCTTCTCATATCCAGGCCTATAAAAGGAGAAACATTATACATATATCTATCTATTTCTCTACCGGCCTTTAGTTTTTCCCTTATTCGGAGGGAAAAGATTCGGAATTACATATTTTTTTTGAAGGAAAATGCATGAATGACATCAAGACGCGCTACTCGACAATCGAGAAAGTGGCACTCGCACTCGTAACTGTAGCCAGGTGACTGAGGCCGTACTTCCAGGCTCACAGCATCAACGCCCTCACGAACGTCCCACTTTGATAAGTGCTGCAGTCACTCGACCACAACGGCCGTTCGGCAAAATGGGCATTCGAGCTGAACGAATACGACATACACTACGAGCCCCGAACAGCACTAAAGGGACAGGTGGTAGCAGACTTCATAGCAGAATACACGGAGGCATAAGCGACAAATGGGCCAGTTGAGGACAACAACACAGCATCCGAAAGGCCAAGTAGTCCGACCAGGGAACCGCCTGCACCCGAGTCCCAATGGAACCTCTACTTAAATGGATCGTGCACGAAGAAGACAAGTGGGGTATGAATAATCTTAATAGGACCAGGGGACTCTGAGAAGAATACGCACTCAGGTTTGAATTCAAAGCCACGAACAACGAGACCAAATACGAATCCCTCATAGCAAGCTTACAGTTGGCCATGAACTCGAAAAGTGCCCAACATCAATATCTTCAGCGACTCACAACTGGTCGTTAGCCAAATTCGGGGCGACTTCAAGACTAAGGGCGATATGATGACAGCCTATCTCGGGTGCGTTCACACATTATTGAGCAAGTTCAAATTTGACAACATCACACACATCCCCAGAGGAAGGAACGTGAAAGCCGATGCACTCACCTGATTGTCTATGACACCCGTCCACACAGCACTAGGGCAACGAGTTATTGAGGTATTGAAAACGTCAAGCATTAGAAAAGACTTTGGATGAAATCTTCGTCATCGGACTGCACGTAGCCAGCTCGATGGACCCGATCATGAAGTATAAGACCAGAGGGGATATCCCGAAAGATAAGGGACATACCATAAACATCATAGCGAAAGCAGTGAACTTCAGCATCCAACACAACAGCCGACAAGGGAAAATGTGGGCCAACCTAAAATGCATTACACCAGAGCGAGGATACATGATACTAAGGGAAATCCATTCGGGCGTATCTGGCCATCACGCGGGAGCAAGATCCATTTCCCACAAGGCATTATAGAGCGCATTCTGGTGGCCAACAATCCACAATGACGCAACCGTAATTGCCATGCTTTGCCAACAATGCCAGCAATATGCACACAAGAACCATAAGTCCATAATGCCCCTATCGATCATCACATCTCCAGTACCGTTTGTACAGTGGGGACTCGATCTCTCATCATGATCATTGACTACCACACCAAGTTCATCGAGGCCGAACCGATGGTTAGAATCACAATTGAAAAGGTGAAGAAATTTTTATGGCATTTCCTCTATTGTAGCTATGGAACACCACTCAACATGATCATGGATAATAGACCTCAATTCCACAACGACGAACTGAAGGTATTTTGCAGCAGTCAGGACACGAACTTGATATTCGCATCACCAGCACACTCTCAGACGAACGGACAAGTTGAGGCAGCGAACACGATCATCAAAGAAGGGATCAAGAAGAAGATTGAGGATATTGAAAAAGGAGACATCTGGTACAGACGATGGCTCGAGCTTATCCCCGAGATACTATGGTTAATCCGAACGACAACAACGACAGCGACAGGAGAAACCTTGTTCAGCCTCACATTCGGCACAGAGCAGTGCTCTCACTAGAGATCACCCATAGGAGCCCAAGAATAAAAAGCTATGACCCAAGCATTAACGGGGAAGGACTACGACTCAACAACGACCTCCTCGAAGAGAAACGAGATACGACATATCTTCACAACACAGCGAATAAGCAAATGATCTCTCGACTATCCAACCAATGCGTTCGGGAAATACCACTCCAACTGGGGGACTAGGTCATGAAGACAATCCAAAAGAAGGCAAAGAATTTGTGACCATTATGGGAAGGTCTATACATCATTGATGCAGTCATTAGCCCAGGCACGTTCTACCTAAAAGACATGTTTGGATGACAACTACGTCGCCCTTGGAACACTCAGCAACTACGCAAGTATTTCCATTAAGTTGTATCCGTTTACATTTGCCTATGACAAGTGTGTTTGTAGCTCGCATTCGTAAACTATTTTGTGGATATGTTCCATGTTTTTTACTTAATGAGAATGGAAAATTATTCCCATCAACTATTCGAATGCGTAAAGACAACATGTATGCATGAAAAGATGATACTTGGATAAATGTCCAAAAATGAACCTCTCATTAAGGCAAAAACATGCCAAACGGAAGTATAGTACTTGGCCAAAAAAATACATGGTTCTCACTCCGAAAACGCAAAAATCGAACGAAGGCGTTAAGAGAGATTAAAAAAAATAAAGAGCATAAACGAAAAACAACGAAAGCATAAAGATCATCCGAAAGATCAGCACGCCTTAGCCTCGTCAGCACAGCTCTCCTCAGCATTGGCCCCTCTCGATCCGCTAAAGACTCTTCTAGTGAAAGCCTGAGCTTCTCGGCCTCTGTTGCCTGCCATGCCTGGAATTCATCCACCTTGATGAAGGGGAGCATGAGAGCTGAGAAGTCATCACATTGGGCGTTTGCCTCAGTGTTAACCAACTCCTCAAACTCCTCTGAATTCTTGAAAGCTTCAACCATGTCGATCTTCACCTTTTCGAACTCGGGTGAGGACTTGAAGGCAGCAACAACGTCTTCCTCAACCTTCCAATGAAGCTCGTTAGTCAGGGCACGCCCTAGAAGCTATGCAAGTCGCCGCTCCAGCTCTGAAATCTGATGGGTGCTGGACTCCCTCAGAGCAGCCATGTCTGCTTCCAAGATCGAACAACCAGACTTAGCCTCACCCAAATCCATCTTCAGCTTCGAAACCTCGCGGCTAAGCTCATGCACATGGGAGTTCTTCTTGTTGGCTAGCTCATTCGACTTGGTCAGGGCCTGTTTCAACTTCAGGAGCTCGATCGACAACTGCCTGTTTTTGGCCTTGGCCTTGGACAACAAAGACGTCTGCAACATCGACCCTTCAAGGCCCTTGATGAGGAAGAGTTGATATAGAAGCTGGGTGCATGTGTCGAATGCATGGCCAAGGCTCTCGTTGGGCGACACCCCAAGCTGATGCCACATCTGAAGGGTCTTGATGCCCACATCCATAGAGCTTTGGATACGAGCAAGGAACTCTGAGGAGAGAGCTATCTCACCCGCAACATCAACACTCACGACCGCTAGGCCCTCACCAGACTGGAGCCTTGGGCGCTTAGCAGGACGGGAAGACCCCACGTCCACCTCTGCAACTTGGGGACCCGCACTATCGTGCTGGCGCACAGGTGAAAGGTCGAAGGAGCTCTTTGAAGACCCTGACTTCTAGGGAGAATTCGACTTACTCTGAGAACTGGAACGAGCCTTACCATCACTCTCGCGACATACATTCTTTTTGAGCCTCCTCTGGCGCCACTCGATGCTCCTCAACTCCTTCTCCTGGCGAAGGCGATTATTCCTCTCCATGGCACCCTCCCCTATTCGGTGAGTGTCCAAGGGCACCGCAGCGGGAGTGTCCGAGCACATAGGCACCTCGGAGGGCTGGCCCCCAACTGCTGTAGTAATCACCTCCACCTCAGCGTCAACCTCCACTATCGGGTCAACACATTGGTTGTAGGCAGAAGGCTCGATCACGGGCTACATGGTGTCGCCCTGAGAAAAATTTTCGTTCCCGTCATCCACGGCCATCCGGGCTGGCTTGGCCTTCTCCATCAGGGCCAACATCCGCTGATGTGCGGACTCTTGCTTGGTGGAGGAACGAGACTTAGTCATTTTGGCTACAAAAGAATGACAAGAAGTCAGAACAAGATCAACATAGACAAGCGCACGAAAAGACAACATGAAGCCACAAACTTACAGAGGGGATGAGAGAGACCACAACGTTCGATCAACTCCCAGTGGTTAGTAGCCCAAAAATTTCTGACGTCCGGAGCCTGGTCAAATGCGAACTTGATGTGATTAAACCTTGTCTCTTCCAACCGCGTAAGAGGATACAATCGTTGATCAGCAAACGGAAAGAAAAACATCAGCAACAAAATCACGAACAGAAAAAAGAAAAAGCAGCGAAAACAGATACACAAAAGGCAAATGTAGGGGTTGAAACCATTCGGGAACTTGATCTATCTTATCTCAATTGTGAGAGAGTGAGCCGTTCGGTTTATCGAATTCCTACTCACCCCAGACAAGGCAATGGTACTAACGCCATGCAGTCAAGGACATATGAGGCTCCGTCAACCACCACTTCGTTCGAGGCTCTACGGTCATCGTGCCCTTGTCCTTCATGCGTGGGAAATACTTCAAACGGAAGAAGTGCCCGATCTAGGCACGGGTAGGATACCACAACCCACTTAGCTTCCAGAGGTTGTGCATTGCGATCAGCACACGCATTATCGTAAAACCATATTGTTCCAATGTGATGTTGAAGAGAGATATGGCGTACTGCAAGAACAGGTAAAGGGGAAGCTTCAAACCCGCATTGAGCTGGAACTCGCTCACACACACGTGGCTGCGAGGTAGGTGCATGAACGACTCACCCTCACGAAGGGCCCTTAGCTTCACCGTTCAGGGGATATGGTAATCCTTGTACCATCTCTCGATCTCTTTTATCGATGGGGACCTCTTCGGCTCCTGAACAGCTTGGCCATCTGAAAGACGCCATAAGACGAGACCACCCTTCAGATAAACGGGAAGAGCAGTACCCACGACACGATCATCATGAGATGTGACAATGTAATCATGTGGCCCACCAGACTCTACGCTCGACCCCTTGACGCTAGGCATCGAATCGATGGATGGACTTTTTGACCGAATGGCAAGCTTTATTGATGGATTGGATAACCTACGCAAAGTACCGCCAGCTTTAACGGATAGCGAAGATACGCCCAACACGCTATCGGACGAGGAGTTCGAAACACTATGGACATAGCTATGGATAACTGACCCTACATGGGACCTAGGGGTACATGGAGGGGACTCATCGCTTGATACCAATACAAGTTCCATAGTCCTAAGAGAAAAAGAAACGGGAGCATAAGCTAAATGGAGTATCCAGGCAATGCCATTTTCTCGCCTATCAAACAGCTAAACACTATCCTACCAACTCGCACCACCCCAAGCAGATCAAACCCACCCTAAAATCAAGAACACGAGGTAGTTCTTCAAGAACAACCCAGAAACTACACCGAGCATAAACAAGAAAAGAAGCAAAACATGCATACGTCTACCCCAAAACTAAGCAAGATCAATACCAAAAAAACCCCTACAAACACATACTTACAAAGATCAGAGAAGAAAATAGAAGAGGTACCTTTACTGAAGAGATTCACAAGTTGTGTAGCTCCAAGTTCTTGACAATATTGCTTCGAGAAGGCGTTTCGGCAGCGTTTCATTTGAAAGCGAAAGTGTAAAAAGCAGAAGGTGAAACCTGGGCTATTTATAGACAGAAGAGTTAACCCTACGAGAAACGCGCTCCGTCCATTCCGAGCTCCTCCCACCGTTGGATGGCGACACGTGCCCAACGCGCCCCATGCGTTCCACACCAAAATTAATTACCAAACCGTTTGGGTTTCTGAGAGACACACATCAACCATGCAGAGTGTATCCATTACACGTCTTTGACACACAGGCACATCACGTAGAAAGTAACCGTTACGAACCTGAAAAGACGGAATACGAAAAGATAGGTGATAACCTAAAACCCAAGGGTCACTCCGAAACAAGCAATACCGTTTCGAAATCATCCGATAGCTGAACGACAAGGATGTTTGCGTTATCCTGGTCAAAATCAGCAACATCAGCTTTTGGACCAACTCAATGATCTGAAACAAGCAATATCGTTTTGGAATCATCCGATAGCCGAACAACAAGGATGTTCGCGCTATCCTGGTTCAAACCAGCAACTTCAGGTTTTAGACCAGATTGATGATCTAAAACAAGTAATACCATTTTGAAATCATCTGATAGTTGAACGACAATGATGTTCGCGCTATCCTGGTTAAAACTAGTAACATCAGGTTTTGGACCATCTCGATGATCCGAAACAAGTAATACCATTTTAGAATCATCCGATAGCCAAACGAAAAGGATGTTAACGCTATCCTAGTCAAAACCAGTAACATCAAGTTTTGAACCATTTCGATGATCTGAAACAAGCAATACCATTTCAGAATCATCCGATAGCCGAACGGCAAGGATGTTTGCGTTATCCTGGTCAAAACTAGCAACATTAGGTTTTGGTCCAGCTCAATGATCCGAAACAAGCAAGTCCCTTTCGGAATCATCCGATAGCTGAATGACAAGGATGTTCGCGCTATCTTGGTCAAAACCAGCAACATTAGGTTTTGGACGAGCTCGGTGATCTGAAATAAGCAATGTCGTTTCAGAATCATCCGATAGCCGAACGGCAAGGATGCTCGCGCTATCCTTGCCAAAACCAGCAACATCAGGTTTTGGACCATCTCGATGGTCCGAAACAAGCAATACCGTTTCAAAATCATTCGATAGATGAACGACAAGGATGTTTGCATTGTCCTGGTCAAACCAGCAACATCAGATTTGGACCATATAAGCGGCTTCAAACAGCAACATCGTTTTAGAATCCACCCGATAAGCGGCTCTAAACAGCAACATTATTTCGGAGTCCACCCGATAAGCAGCTCCAAACAGTAACATCAAGTTTTGAACCATCTCGATGATCTAAAACTAGCAAGTCTGTTTCCGAGTCATCCGATAGCCGAACGACAAGGAGGTTTGCACTGCAAATGAAATTCGACACTCCAAGCATCTAGGCACACAGCGGGGATTGGGACCAGCTCTTCATCGGAGAGTTGGGGGGACTTAGGACATCAAGGCGTGGGCCCCTCCCCGAGTGGCTAAGTGTGCATAATCAGGAAAAAGTTTTACAACTCCCCGATCAAGAGCTGATCCCCTTGACTTTGAGACTTGGGGGACTTGTTGGTGTGTACTCCCATAATACGTAATTACTGCACAGTTACCCACTAAACCAGTCAACATCATCCAGAGCAAATGCAAGATAGCAGCACGGGCTTCAGCTCCGAACAAAGAATCAGCATCATCCGAGCATCCATGCGCCCGATATGACAACATCCATGTCGGGGCGACCATGGACAAGAATCCCACATCGGTAGGAGGCAGCAATAACCATACTCAACTATCAATATAAGCACCTCATTTATGACTAAGACAAGGTATGCCCGTTACTCTATCAACATTACTGTTACACTCGATACATTCTAACTAGAGCGTCAGAGAGTCAGAGATGAGCCCACCCCCCTCAAGACTCCTAAAGCCTGTTTTGTGTATTGTTCTTAATAGCAGGTGAAGGACGACATACATGCAGTAGATTAGATCAACCCGAAATAGCCCCATCCGTGCTTCTACTGATCACCCTTACGAAATTCGGTAGAAACACCTCCTATTACTATTCATCACTTATATATATATTTTTATATTTCTTTGTAAGATTCTAATAACTAGACGACACGTGTTGTTATCATCTGAGTAATTCAATAAGATTTTTGGTAAGATTTTCGACCAAACACGAGACAACACGTGTCACTCCTACAGTTCATTATCTTTTAAATAATTGAGCCAAAATTTTCAATAAAATTTCCGATCAATCATTTGATAACGCGTGTCACTTTTTTCATGTGTCATTGTCGTCTGAATAATTGACGAAGATTTTCGGTGAGATTTTCAACCAATCATGATGTCACACATGTCATCATCATCAAACATCAGATAACCTAGAATCGGCCATAAAAGAATCATCTATGGATCCTTATATTCTCACACCATCTACAAATTACTTGCTATTTCTTCAAACATTTCTTCACATTCCAACATTAGTAAGATGAATCCTTTTATTTTAAACAATTTTTTCACGAGGAGACAAAATAAAATGCCGGCAAAATGAGGAAATTGTTAACGCCTTCGTCAATGACACAATCATAGTAGCTGTAACGTTCGACGATGAACCATTTCACTGCCGTCCAAATGAAGAAAGATTGAGGGTGCCAAGGGGATATAATCTGATGGAAGATTACTTCATCGAATGTCCGATCTTCAATGAGCAAGCATTTTGTCAGAGGTACCGAATGACTTTGAACTTATTCAACGGTATAAAGATGGATCTCTGAACCCACGACCAATCTTGGCATCAAAGAGCAGATGCCACTGGATTCCAAGGACTTCTTCCAAAACAAAAAATGATCGGTGCTCTTCGAATGTTAGCGTACGGCTCAGCCGTAGATCAATGTGCTAAATACACAAGGATATGTAAATCAACAACACTAGAATGCCTTAAGAAGTGGTGCATCCAAGTTTACAAGTTTTACGGTGACATTTACCTCCGCAGTCCAAATGCAACAGACATCACTCGACTTCTAAGGAGGGCCAGACATCAGGGATTTCCTGGTTATGATTAGAAGCATCAACTGCATGTATTGGGAATGGAAAAACTATCCAACATCTTGGCTAGGGGCATACTCAGGCCGGAAGAAGCGTCCCACTATTATCTTGGAGGAGGTGGCCTCATATGCCATGTGAATATGGCACAACTTCTTTGGGGTACCTAGAGCATTAAATGATATTAACGTGCTCCACCAATCAGATATCTTTGATTCACTCCTTGCCGGAAAGAGCCCCCAACATAGTTATAAAGTCAACGATATGACATACCACAACACTTATTATGTAGTTGACAGAATTTATCTGATGTACTCTTCATTTTTCAGAAACAATTTTCAATCCCCAGACGTTACCACAAAATTTGTTCTCAAAGAAATAAGAGGGATAACGCAAAGATGTGGAGATGTGCTTTGACATCTTACAATCTCATTGGGCAATGATTTGTCATGCAGCTTGGTCTCACCATATAGAGGTAATAAAAATGATCATGTCAGCTTGCATCATAATGCATAACATGATAGTTGATGAAGAATTTGAGGAGGACGAATTTGAGGAGAACGAAGAAGAAGATCTACAAAACCCATCAAGTTCTTTCACAAATTATAATGGGTTAATGGATGAACAAGGTAATCATATTTCTTTTGAGCCAGTTGGAAGAGATGGACTGGATGAACAACGGTTGTCGATCTTCAATCTGTTTATATCCATGGAGTGCTTTAGAAGGACTTAGTGAAGCACAAATGGTTTCTAGAAACCGATGAACGTATCTAAATATGTTGTTTGAATTATATGTTTTTGCATTATGTGTGTTTGAATTTGGTGTGTTTGCATTTCATGTAATGTTATTTAATATCATCTCTAAATAAAAAAGTGAATTTTTATTTCTTGAAAATTTAAATTACATAATGACAAGCCAAGCCTAAATTTATTATGAAAACAAAACTATTGAAAAAGTGGGCGATAACAATTTGAAAATATTCCCTCACTATCTTCTTCTTCATTGTCATCTCCTTGATTAAGGATTTTTGCTTTCCTCTTCATGAAATAACTCTTTGAATTTGGCCCCACATTCATTGTCATGATCCTTGTTTCTTCTTGTTGGCCCCTCAATTTGTAGTATTTCTCTTGAATGAGGAGTTGTGCTTTGTGTAAATCAAAATTGTTATCCTTACTTGATTTTTTGCCTGGTGATCCAAATGGCTTGATTGGCGACAATGATTTTCAAAACCTCATCTCGTAGCTCATTTGTAGGAGTCATGAATTTTTTCCCCTTTTTTCTTGCTTCTTTTGTAGTCTTCACTCCCGGTGGTCTAGCCGGACTCGAAGGACCTTCACGGTTGTTTTGTGGTATTGCAATCACTTCATCCTCATTCAAATTGACGGTGGGATGTATTTCGCTAACGGTAGAAGTACCTTCGTAGTTTGTAAGTACGTGGAGTAGTAGCTTTGGTTTCCCTAAAATAAGGATGAGTCTTCACCACTTCCTAACATTCAAACTTCGAAAACTCTTTCTTTGTTTGCACCACAAACCATGATTAAGCTTTTATTAACTATAAAAAAAAAATTCTATGTCACAATATTATCAAATATAATATTTCCCTCTTCACCTATAAGAATAGAAATGCAGCTATTTCAAATTCCAAAATATGAGTAGCGAGTGAAGGACAAAGGCGAGTAGGTACGGTAGGGAGGGAAAACTGAAAGGTGAAGCAACAAGCAATTGTGGGCTAACTGCTTTTGTTTTCCAACAGATTCTTTCCTCGTCGGCCACTCCACCGTCGACCATCTCTCTCTCTCTCTCTCTCTCTCTTCATCAAAACAATCAAAAACCAACACCTTCCTTGCTTTGCATCATCACTCCTCGTTTTGTATAAGTTGTTCCGTCAAAGCCCGAAAGAAACTACTACTACTAACCCATCAAATACATGTTTCCACTTAAAAAAATAGTTTGAAGCCAACAAACAGAAGCCCATTTCTTTTTTAAAACTCAAAACAAAACAAAATTAAAAAAGACCAAAAAAAGAGGAAATATTTCAGTCTCTCAGAAAGAAAGTTTTAGTTCTCATCGTGTTCCTCTTGTTGTTGACAAAATCACTTCTTTTCTTCAGAGATAGAGAGATTCTTTCCTCTCTGGCTCAACCCCAACTTCTTCTTCATCTGCTTTCGATAATTGGGAGGGTGCGTTTGCTTCTCTTGAGCTCTTTGAGTTCTCGAGCTGAAACCCCAAAAAAAGAGTACCTTTTTTTCGCTCTGTTAGTTGTATTTTCCTTTATGGTTCTATATGAGTTTTGAGTTGTTTGGAAAGTTGTTATCTTTATGTGGTAGTTGAATTCAGAGGTGAGTTTGGGGTTTAGGGTCGATTTGCTTTGCTTGTGATTGTTTATGTTTTTGGTAGTAGTGGTGAATTGTCTTTGATTGTTGTCTATTGAAGTTGTGGAGGTGTTAAGGTGGCTTGAATTAGGGGCTCTTGAGGCTGTTTTTGTTAGAAAATGATGTTGTTTTCGTTGAATTTTGTTTGGCCTTGTTCATTTCTTGATGCTTTAGGTTTTCATGAGATGAAATTTGGAACCTTTCTGCTAAGGTCATCTGGTTTTGGTTGGGTGCCAATTGAAAGGTGAGCTCGGTGATGAGGATACGGCTCTGGTACACCGAGTGTAGTTGGCAGGTGTGATGATCTGTTTTCTGTATTTCGGAGTGTAGTTGACGGGCAATGAGAATTATTATTTTTGTATTTCTTTGATTATCTGTTTGATATTGTTTATGTCTTGTTGTGTACCTTATCATAAAGCATTTGGATGGCTCATAGCTCGTTGCCTAATTTTTTTTGTATTACGTGCTCATTTGAATGTTATCGAGAAGCATTGTGATTGAATTGAGGTTAACTCATCTTTCTGTGATAGAGCTAGACATTTGTATATTTGTTGGTTGAGTGTTATCTTGATATTGTTGCTTTTATTTTGTGCAGGATTGCAAGGTGTTTTCTTTTCAGCCGTAAATGGTGGCTTACAATTAGAAACATGTCAGTGTTAGTAGTTGTGTTAAAAAGCATAGTTTATCAGGATTCCCATATAAATTTGGGTTTGTAACAATGGTTTTGTTGTTTATAGAAGTTGGTAACTGCGGGAAAGCAGTATTGTGTTCTTGTTATTGTGGTTAATTTGGTTAATAAAGCAAGGAAGAAGAAGAATAAGAGAACATATTGAATGGGTAATAAACTCGGGAAAAGGAGACAGGTGATTGATGATAAGTATACGAGGCCTCAGGGCCTTTACCAGCATAAAGATGTGGATCACAAGAAACTCAGGAAACTCATACTTGAATCTAAGCTTGCTCCATGCTATCCTGGAGATGAAGATTGCACTCGTGATCTTGAAGAATGCCCAATTTGCTTTCTGGTCAGAATTTTACTATGACTCCCTTTTAAACTATCTAGACATCAATTATCATCTGTTTTTTTCTTCTTCTTTCAACTATGTTATTGTATTTTTTTTTGGTTTCAGTATTACCCAAGTCTCAACAGATCAAGATGTTGCATGAAAGGCATTTGTACAGGTGATTAATTTACAATACTTTTTACACATGATTTTGTTCCTATAAATATTTACATATGTATTAATAAGTCTTTGTTATCTGCAGAGTGTTTTCTGCAGATGAAAGTTCCCAATTCAACTCGGCCTACACAGTATCCTTTGTAATGATGTTATGCCTTCTAATTTCAAAGTTGAACCTTGATTGAAAATTCAAAACCTGTCATCTGATTTTTGTTGATGCTTATCTGTGTTTGTTTCACTTAACATGATAAGATGCCCTTTTTGCAAAACCACCAATTATGCCGTTGAGTTTCGGGGTGTGAAAACTAAGGAGGAGAAGGGCCTGGAACAAATTGTAAGAATCTTTCTATCATTAAAACTGATGTTTAATTGGAAATGTGGGATTGCCAGACATTGTTATACATCAGTTACATTTCTGATACTATGCAGGAGGAACAACGAGTTATAGAAGCGAAAATCAGAATGCGACAGAAGGAACTTCATGATGAAGAAGAAAGAATGCAAAATAGAAAAATTAGCAGAAACATGGCACCACTCGTTGATGAACACAGCTCAGTAACCGGTATACTTTCACTAAGATTGATGTTTCTAATTAGTGTACAAGTATCCATCTATTCATATATTGAAGTCTCTTCTGGCAGTTCCATCTTCCACTTCTCCAGCAGAAGGAGAGGAGATTGCTTCTTCTCACGATTCATGTGCTTCAGAGATTAGACCATCTCCACCTCCGGGAGTGTACAGGTGTGCATATTTACGGGGGATCTATTGATTATTGCTCTGGTCTTAGAATGATAGAACTTATTGTACACTTGTTCCTGGATATATATATGTGCTTTGTTGCTTTCTCTGTGTGGTATGTACTAGCTAATACTGAAGTAGTAATAGACTTATGGTTTTGGTAAACTACTAAGTTTCAAGGGACGTATAAACCTTCCAATCTGAGAATGTATGCTGTGTTACACTGAATCAGGACTATTGAATACTATGTCCTTTAAAAACTTTTGTTCTAACTAGTGGTGGATACTTTCCGTATGGAATGAACCAACACAACAGTGGAATCTAAGGTTGACTATTGTTTGGCATGAACCTGGTAAAAGTACATCTTGTTTAGGGAGATATTAAACAGCTAAAACTGCAGTTATATTAAGGTCTCCAGTAACTTGTTTCATCCTTGAAGGTTTTCTTGTGCAAAAGAAATTGTTTTCCTTGGCATTGTATGATAAACCTTTGGTCAAGTAGGGTCCATTTTTAAGTGATATATTTGTTAACGTCCTCAATGTTGAGGTTGTTCTATGAGATGTGTGGCTCTGAACATTTTATAGTATATAAGAGGGCAGGTTTTTTGTCCATCAATAGAATCTAAAAACCATGAGCACGACTTGATTGGTACCATTCATCCTGATTTTTTTTAAAAAAAAAAAAAAAATTCTGAAACTGCAGGGAGGATGAACTTGATCTGGATCTTGACGACATAATGTTCATGGAAGCAATTTGGCTTTCGATTCAGGTAAACTTTGTAAAATTATTGAAGTCTTCAATTTATTTGATAAAATTCTGCAAGTAAACCTCTACATATTGGAACATTATAGTACATTTTACTTTTTGTATATGATTAACTACAGATAGATTATTCTGGTTTAGAAATTATTCATAAGAACCTTGAAGGCAATGTGCCATAGCTATCCAAAGTGAAACCATATATTTTATAACTATATAAATATTATTTCCTTTTGTTTTCTTCTTTTAAGTGAATTACTGGATAGCCCTATGTTCTGCTCTCTTGGGCGTCTCCTCCGGTGTACTTCCTGCGCATACAAGCGGTTCACCTAATTATTACTCTGGAGGGTAAAAATTTATGATGGAATGGAGCTCTAAAGCATATTGGCTGAGTGGGATTTGGTAACCGCTTAGAATTACCTCACCAGTCCATGATGTATGATTTTACTTACTCATGGTTGGAAATTCCTTCGGCCTTTAAGGTTTACCCTTATATCTTTCCTTGTATCAAGCCTTTTAGGTTATAGCGGTTCATCTTACATATTGAAGTCCCTGTTTTTCGTGTATCTTTCATTTATGATCAATGATTTTTTTTCTTATAAAGAAAAAATGGGTATGAATGAATGGGTTCTTCCCATTTTTAGGCAGAATTATGTATATGCTTTGTTTACAAGATTATGGAAGGGCATCCTGCTACTCGACCACCTTTGTTTAATCATTTGGCTTCCGAAATCTCTCTCTGATTTACACATGGGTATAGATGTGTTTGCTAAGTGTAACTCTTAGAAATGTCTATGATTTGCAATAATTCGGATTCGATTAGAAATGTGCTTCATTTTATTGGTCTAATTTAGTGGCTTCTGAAAAACACAGAGAATACAAGAGGCAATTTCCTTTTATGTTAACTTCGTGAGCTTTTTATCTTTTCGTGAAGAAATATGTTTGTGTGGAAGTGTCTCATTGTACTGTACTTCTACAGCTAGTTGTTCGTGTGGAAGATGTATATTTATATATATCATTATTTATGGACATATGTGCTCCTCAGAATACCATCCCCCATATCTACTGCCAAGTGATCCTTTGTTGGAATAAACTCGTCGGTTACCAATTATGCTAACTTGAGGGATGAAATTGCAGGAGAATGGGAGACCTAAGGCTGCTTATGTTGATGCTGCTCAACCTGATCAATTTATCACAAGACAAGGCTATGACTCTTCAGTCATGATGCCTTCAGTTTCCGCCTCATCATCATCCCCAACCGGCGGCCTTGCTTGTGCAATAGCTGCCCTTGCAGAACGTCAACAAATTAGTGGGGAATCCTCCGTTATTCCTGGTGGTGATAATATGGTGGATTTTAATGTGGTCCCAGGCACTACCAGGTTTTATAACTGGGCTGACCAAGAACCTGAGAATTATCAGCCTGCAGTTAGCCTTTCCGAACTGTCAATGGATCACAGGATGTCTTTAACACAAGATACCAGAGAATGGAATGGTGAGACAACTCAGTCAAGTTATGCAAGCTCCGACACAACAGAAGACGCTGGCACTACATCTGGATTACCAACATTAGATGAGGTTGAGGGTGACCTTCAGAATGCCCCAGGCCATATTATTCCCGAGAGTTTTGAAGAGCAAATGATGCTCGCTATGGCCGTTTCACTTGCCGAAGCTAGAGCTGTGACGAGTGGACCTGGAGTTTCATGGCCGTAAGTAGTTTCAGACTTTCAGTTGTGCTAGACTAGCCATGGCAGTTTGTTACCTCTGTATCGATCAAAGGCAAATCCACAGAAACCACCGGTAACAACCAGTTGCCCGGTCAAGATAATTTTGATTCTCCCTCGCTTTCCTCTGCCTTTGGCTGCCTCTCTATAGACGTCTAAGGGAAACAGATATTTTAGGCCTCTAGTTAGTGTTTTTGTTTTTCTCATTTTTTATTTTTGGCAATTTCTTAATCATTTCTTCCCGTCACCCCTCTATCCTAAATGGTTCACAGCTTGTTTAGTGAGTCGCAAGGCTTGTTATCATATTTGATGAGTGCTTCATATATCCCATGTCAAGTTGTCAACATTGAAATGTAGTCGTCTCAGGATATTCATGCACTCATGCCCAAAGATAAAAGTTCCAAGAAATGGAGAGAACTAGAATTGTATATAAAGCTAGATTCAAAGCTTGCTTGTATGAAAATTAATGTTCTGCTCTCTGTACTGGCCTCTTTTTCATTGTTCTTTTTGTGTGGCCACTGCAACTTTGCAATGCTGCACACTTATTAGATTCGAATAGCATAAAAACTGATTATGTCCTAGACATGGAAGCCACAGACAGAGCCACAAGGAAGTGAAGGAACTCCAACTGTCTTAACAAACTAATGCATCTAGTAATCTTTGAGTTCACACAATGTGGTTTCTTGACAACCAATTCAGGGTTCTCAACTTGTGCTCCTTGAAGCACCATCGGTTCCTTTTGGAAGTGATGAAGAAAACATGGTGCAGTTTTGGAAATGTGGTATACAACTCCACTGAGGAAATCAAACTGTTGGCACTAGTCGGAAACTATTGTTATGGTGGCTGTAACCACCACCACGGTTGAGTACAGATCAGCTGACCGAGCTAATTGTAGGGCTTGTCCGTTGTGGTCTTTCAAGATGATGATGTAGGGCTTTAACATGGACTAAGTTGCTAGTTGAAGACTTGAAGACGACTCCAAATTATTGACTTTGATACTACTCTAATTAATGAAGTTGGAACTTAAGGGAGTCTATTTACATGGACTTTTAGGATTCTACTATTAAACCTTTTTTTATTTTGGCATAATAGTCGCTTTGCTACTTAGAAATGATTATTGTTCCAATTTATTATCTTAGGAATTTTTTCTGCCAATTTCGTACTCTAGGTTTTGAAAACTAGTCAATTTGCTACATATACATCAAATTAGGCAAAATATTTAGCTAATTTGTTACCCTAGGTTTAATTTTTTTTAAATAATTTTTCATATATTTTTTCATTTTAATCAATAGAGTAGAGGATTTAGAGTACTAAAGTGTTTTCAAATGTTTATAATTTGATCAATAAATTGAGAAAATTCAAGTAATTAGACAACAATGTAGCAAATTGGCAGGAAAATTTTTTATGATAGCAAATTGACATTGAGGTGATTCTTAGGGTAGCAAATTAACAATTAAGCATTTTTCTTTTAAGCAACGATATGCATATTCATAAAAATGAAAGAGATAAAACAATAGTTATATAATGATCACCCCAACGGGCTATGAGCAAATTGATCACTGTGATGCAAGACCTTGAGACCTAACAACAAAACCGACTACAACAAGCTAAGAACACGTTACAGTTATTGAGGTTTACACTGAGAAAATAGAAGTTGTGGACTGTCATGTCTCGTACTCTAGACGGTCACGACTTCAACCGACTAATCTGCAATTTGGACAATTGAAAACAAATGGCCCAGGGAAAAGCATAAAAACATAAAACGTATGAGTGAGTGGACAAAAATCATAAACTGTGTAAATATGTAAAACTATAAACGTATGACTTTCCGCTAATCTTTATGAAATAATGCGAGTTCAAATATCATAAACTGAACTGCAAATGAAGGTGGTTGTTCAAGGTGTTTGTTCTAATCCCAAACGATTGTATATATAAAAAGTACAGGTGATGAGAGCATCTAGGGTGTTTGTCCTAACCCAAGATGATCTGGATTGGGCAGAGTGTTTATCCTAACTCGGTCCGACCGACTATCCTGTGATCTGCCGAATAGTAAGAGCATTGATACAACTAATATGATCATCACAAACCAAACCTCCAAAACATAAAGTCTGTAAAGCATAATCCTAAACATACTGCAGAAACATAAAATCAATGAACTCGCAAGCGACTATGAAACTAAAAGGTTCACTCACCATACCGTGCTGTGATTTCCATCCAGCCAAAGCCTGTATGTTGGCGTTTCTAAACATTTGTCACTGGATGCTAACACGTTGTCCTGAAACAACAATTATTACTTAATAACTAATCGCCGAAAGTCATAATGAATAGCTAAACTCGTTAACCAATTCGCATTATCGTTGAGAACCTTGCATTCTCAAATAACGTGCTTTCCGAATTAATGACCAGCTTTAATCAAATTTTAAATTTTAATTCTTGAATCATTTTTAAAGTCGCAACGCATTCCTTAAACGTTACGTGACTCAAGGTCAAATCGACGATCGACTCAGCTGTTCAATATAATCGTAAAATTGTTGAATTAATATTGATTAATCACACATCTTAATCAAATATGTCTAATTCAATTCAATAATCTCTTCATTACAATCGGTACGTAATTGCGAGTAACAGTATAAAATTTACATCAAAATTTCCTCCGCCCGAGTGCCGCCGTGACCCACCTCCGCCGGCAAAAAATTTTGCCGAACCAAAACTCAACATGCTCAAAATCAACTTAACCACTACATAACTATAACAAAGTCCAATTCTGTCCCTAACTCACAGAATTTGGTTTTGAAACCAAAAACACCAAAATCCTTAAATCATCGATTCTTCCTCCTTGATGTACGTGAATTGGAATGAGTTATTGGTATGGTTAGACTTGTGGTAATGAGAGCTTCAAATACCAGTGCTTCTCGCTAACCAATTTGCCCCAAAATCAAACGACCCCCAAATTCAAGGGTTTGGCCATTTTGAGTCGGATTCTTCAACTTCACTGCTGCTACATCACTTAAGAGGGTTGAAGGTGTTGGGGAAAAGGTAGAGGATGTCGTAGTGGTCATTTTGACACCAAGACCACCGGATTTGGTGGCCGACCGGTAGTCCGTCGCCAGTGAGGTCGACGGGAAGAGAAAGAAGAGAGAGAGAGAGAAAGAAGGAAAAAAAACTGACTGAAATGGAAATGTTTTCCTTTCCACTTTCAAAAAGTGGTATTTATACTTGTGACTAACTGAAATCGTAAAAATGTACAAAAATTCTGCTGACTATAACTTTTTCATCGTAACTCATATTTCAACACTTGACGTGGCCACGAATTCGTCTCGATAAACTCTATGACTTTCCCTAAAGAAATTTCTCAAAAAAACTTAATCAATAAATTCTGATAGAAAGACCATCAATAATGACGGTAAAAACTAACTACCTTTCTCGATTAACCTTAACAAAATCTTAAAAAGAAAAATTCTCGTGACGGGATGTTACAATCTACCCCCCTTAAGAAAATTTCTTCCTCAAAATTTACCCACATACTAGTAAAAGACCAACACGTACAACTCTCGCATGAGTTCATATGGCCAACAAATAACATCTATAACTGAGAGGGGTTATCCGTAATACCTTCACCATATATTACTTTATTACAAAGTCTTGTTCTTCTGCTCGAGAGTCTCAAACAACTACTCACTATAAGCCTGGTACATGAAAGGGTCTTGATGCTAACTCTGTAACATAAACATCTAAAACATCTGATATCCATGCCAACTATATTGGCAAGTACTATTAATAATGTCGCCATGTTCGGTCAGTCCAGCCTTCAATTGTTGTCATGATATGCCAATTTTCTAGATGGCGGCTCGGCTCTACCTTCTGAAGTGGCTCCTGATCACCACTTGAACCCTGCACCACAAGCCTACCATAGGTATCCCTCCATGGACACTCTCATATGAAAGTAACCTTTGTGGCCACAAATGTAACTAGATGAAGACCCAGATTGACCATTCTCAAGGAAAGTTCTGACCCTACTCCATTATCTTATTCCTGAAAATTCTACTAAAAATTTGGCATAGTTTTCTCTAAAACTCAAAGAAACCCAAAAACATGCATAAGGAGAACACTTTGAATAACCAAATCTCAAAAAAAAATAAAAAATCGTGGGCACTGAATCTCATCCGGATTTCTCATAATCAAATTGAACAACACTATGAACATAAGTCACTAATACTCAACCGAATTTATGAATCACAATGATTGCAATACCAAAAATCGTAATAAATCAAATAACTCTCATTCAATACACTAACTTGACTAACTCCAATATCAAATTTAATAAATGTAATGTAGCGCGACTCAAAAGAAATAACTGAGATTTGCCTCAAACACGCCCAAAACTATGAGCGGACTCCAAAAAGTCAAACTGTGATCTCCAATGCCAATCAGATCTGGAGATAACAACTTTGCATTTCCTCTAACGTCTGACTAAACATGTTAGCTATGCATCTATCAGTAATGAAAAATAATGTCAGTGGGAAACTTGAGTCCCAAAACTCATTAACACCAATCTCATAACTCACATACTATAATCTGCATAGTGAACATCACACCCATAACTGAGTATCAATAGTTTACACAAAGAGAGCTCACATATAAATGGATCTAGTACTGTCCAAATGCTGAAAGATTCATTGAACAATGGACATAAGCCTCCACTTGCACATAAATGTATGCCTACTAATACTTTCCCAGACCCATTATCGGATTGATTAACTAAATTGCTACAGCTTCCCTCATTTTACTATTATAGATATTCCTTATTTCGTTAACACTAGTACTTATCCAACGATAACTAACTAGAGGAACAAAATGTTGTAATGTTCAAGGAATGGAACAATTCCTTGCAGAAATCAATGATAAGATTTTGTATCTCATCCGAGGTCTGAGTAATCCTGACAAGCTATATATCTGGTTGCGATGAATATGTTGAGTCCAAGAACTCACTATAACTATTTACACAACTCAAGTACCTCAAACTGAAACAATTAATATCGTACTAGATCTGAGCACCCCATAGTGCACTATAATTGATTCTACTACTATCCAACACTGAAAGGTTCATTGAGACTTATATGGGGAATCTATTTAACTTATGGAGCTTAATTCATGACTTAATCCACTCCATAGAAACCATAAAAAAAATGAACTTGAGCAATTGGTTTTGTACCCAAAAGAAACTATCTTACTTAACGAAGGGAAACCCAGTAACTATCTCCTTAAACGCATTCTCTAGGGAGTTCTCGTGATTCATAACTGAACTGAAGAAATTATAATCTGAGGCTAGTTGTTTCATGCTTGTGACATCCTGCAAGTGAGGAGAATGTTAGCGGTATACAACAAGCAATGACTAACTCGTGTGACGAAATGAAGTTGGCATCCAAATCTGAAAGTCTTTTTCTTGGAAAAAAAACTGTATAGGTTAACTCACACGTGGGTGGATGAACTTAAATCTTCGACAAAAGATTGAGATTTTCCAAAATTCAAAGCAGATAGTTGGTCTTTTAAAACTTCATGATTTGGTTAGATAGAGAACGATGCAAATCGACTACTATGTACCACTCTATACAATACAATAAAATAAAATAAACTGATTGAACTCCTGGAATGAAATAAGATGCGCTCACTATAATAGTGTGTCAAGCTGAAATCTTCATGATTCGCGATGCAAATATAAAGTTCTAAGCTACTGACACAATCCACGATAAAGGACAATGAGTTTACAAAGCTAAGATAACTCAGGGTACATACCTAAGAAACTACTTCATTCCTCACATAACTTGGTTATTCAATTCTGGTTGTATACCATACCAAAAAATAGTTAGCGGTACCTATAACGTGCATAACTGGTCGGAGCACCAAGGGATAAGGAAATAATACTCCTTGAAGAAAAATGTGTTCAATCCACTCCATCTGATATCGACAACAACAAACCAAATGCAAAAGGAATCAGGAGATAGAATTTTCAAGACTTGACCTTAAAATCCAACAAAATAGTAGCGAGTCAAATAGTCGGGTCAAGTTAAAACGAAAAGAGTGGAGCCAAAGAATACATATGTGGCTCAAGACAATGTACTCTTAGTGAAAGATATGATGAAAGGACCCAACCCCGATTTAGTTTCCTAAACCAGAATCAAACCCCTTCTGAAAATACGAACCAACAAAAACCATCAAAGTTTCGGCAGAGTAACGCTACTAACGCGGAATTACCATTACCTGCACCCGGAAAATACACTTCATCCTATGCCACAAAAATCAAACCGTGGGCACCAATCCCATCCGGATTTCTCAATATATCAACAGTAATGTAAAGTAATAAATATAACTATATTTTACCGAAATCTGGGGAAAATCGTATAAAAATATACATCAAAATATTCAGAGCGACTTCTAATATAGATATACAAATAGTAGGCCAAACTAAGAACCTACCATAAAAGAAACATCACTCGAATACTATGCCTCCGACCACGACGTGTGACACCAGAATTTGAACTGCAAACTGGGCACGGAAACCGAAAATCCCAGGGGAAAGACATGAAAATTGTTAGAGTGAGTGGACAAAAATAAATGTCTTTCGCCGAATAATATATGTTATAAAAACATATGCGAGTCTAAATGCATAAAAATCATATGGTACACGAGGGAGACTCTAACTCCTCACGCGTACAGAGCATGCACCACAAATACCGCGGGGTCTCTCATGGACTCCCTCGCGCTAGTACAGTCTGAATCACGGGATCCCAGACCCACACGTGATTCCTAGCCAGAAAGGCCTCGGGTCAGGATATCTGTCTCCCCCCCCCCGGAGCGTACTTGGGGATCAGCCGAGAAGCCAATGTGTATCGATACAACCCTGATAACTGAGACTGTACTCTGTGTAAACCAAATCATAAATCCTTTCCATGCACATGCATAAAACATAATATATATATATATATGTATGTATATTCGTATACGCATATTCGTAAATGCATCATCGTAAAACACATGCTCATAAAAATCATGATCATAATGCATGCTCAAGTTCGTAAAACGTATATAAAAGACTCGCAATCAATCCGTGAAAAGAAATGTCCACTCATAGACTAGCATAACGCAGTTCGCGTTAATCCCGTGATCCGGTGGAAAATTCCTCGCCAAATGAACGATCACGAACCCCTGAATGATCATAAAATCCATTTCTCAAAATCATAACTCAGTACCTCGAATCATATCACGAGAAGCAACCGTTCTCGGAAACACATAATTCAATTACGACGAATTGTCGAAAATCCGATAATCACCTCACAAAACCTCGCTATAATTTCCGATGCTCAAATCGAAAAACAAACCTCACCACTGCGATCGGGGCATGATTCCGAGTGAAACGAAATACAACTTGTCGAAAACTCCAAAAAGTCAACTGTTGACCGCCGGCGGCGGCGGCGACGCAACCCAACCTTGAATTTCTCCGGCGAACCAAAGCCTATTCCACTCAAAATCATCCAACAAGCAACTTTCATAACTACACCAAAGATCAATTCAAACTCTAACTAGCTCAATTTCATGCAAAACAGAAATCCCACACAAATTTCTATCCAACAATTCTCCATGCACAAAACGAATTGGAACTCCATACCTATATGGTTAGATTCATGGTGATGAGAGCTTCAAAGCCCAGTACTTCTTGTAGCTCAATTTGGCCGGAAAAATTGTCAACCAAAACCCTCAATTTTCACAAACTTTGGCCGGAAATTTCTTCCTCCTCCGGCGTCCTCGCCGCGAACGGTGGCCGGCACGAGGACGAGGGCACCAAGGCAAGTCGATAGGGTCCTTGGCCGAGGCCGGAGGTGGCCGGACGGCAGCTCGCCGCCGGCGAGCCGTGGCCACCGTCGCACTCCTCCTCTCCCCCGCGTTGACCAGTCAACCTCATTAATGAACAGTTTTGACTTTCCAAATATAGAAGCCCATTTAAATACTTTCTATTTTAGGAAATTCCCAAATACACTTTTCGATAAACTTCGAACACCCGTAACTTCCGCGTCGTAAATCCGTTTCCAACAATTCTCGCGGCAATAAACTCATCTCGACATGTTCTTCAGTTACCACCCGAAGTCAAACACATCTACCAATCCAATAAAAAGTCAACGGTTCAAACCATCACAAGCTTACCCGATTAAATAATCAACGGTCAAAAATATTCGTAACTTAATCCTTGTAACTTGGAATAATCCTCCGGAAGTTCCCACAAGCTCGAAATTAAATTCTCAACAACTTCCACGAAAGATCCAAAATCAAATTCTCGTCCGGTAATTTGGTCGCTAAGAGAGCCGTCATATTAACGGATAATCTCGACAATATTCTGAAATTTCAAATATTCATATTATATTCCTCGGTCGTCTAAATAATGATCCGGAACCGCCCATGAACTCGAAATCACGCGTACAACAACTCTCGAGAAGAGACTCAACTCGAATTCTCGGCCAATAATTAAGTCGTGATCAAGTCTGACGATTCAATCAACTATCGGAAATCTGCGATTACGCATAACCTCATGGCATAAGCTGATTAACACTACTGATTCTGTTCTGGGTCGTCACATATGATCCCAAAACTAACAGAAGATCAAACATATCGTCTATTCCCATGGGACAACACCATTTCCTAACGAAAAAGGAAACAACTTAACCCGCATCTCTAACATGTTGAAGGCGCAAGAATCACCAACTTGAGGATCAATGACCCAGAAGTTTATACAGTGATGACAACCTGATAACTGATTTCATTCCCACGGAAACCTTACTTTCTGTAGTTTTCATCAAAAATCCTTGTCTACATCAGTACTCATGCCCATGACTCATATCAGTAAACAAGTAACGAATGTAGGAACATACAAAATGAGTACTGGGAAGGGTTCATTGATCACACATAACTGAGGGGAAAACTATTATAAATCTACTAACTGTTATATAGCTCCTTTAAAGACTCGACACTAATACTAAGAAGCAAGTTCTCTTAACTCACCATGTATCTCCCCTTTTACGTTAAATGAGATTTTCTGGTAGCTTGAATGGATCGAAAAAAAAACATGCATAATCATCAAATTGGGATGAATGTGGGTACTTAGCTCTATGTTTGACACAAACGAAGATGTTGTATATGACACACTAAGGGTTCTCAAAGAAAATTGTGAAACGTGTGAAATGTTAAGGATCGACGTGCATAATCTTTTTAACCTGTTCAACAACATCAACAAAAATCTTCACCAGAAACATCCTTGTATGCTTGATTAACATCTAAGTCAACCAATAGTTGATATTTGAACTACTGGCATTGAATTCTCATAATACCCTTGTCTGACCTAATAGAAATACATTGTGATACTTACCAGAACCTACTTTCTCGTAACACAAACAATAGCAAGAACCTCCTCATGTTCTCCAAAGAATAAAAAAAAAACTAGTCCACTTACTTCCTCTAACCCTATAACTACATGTGAACTAACAAGAGCTAATGACATATCATATTATAACCACTCCTCAACAGAGAATCACGATTACCTAATCTCATAACAAGGTCTCCCTAACTACTTACATAGAAGTTCTCACGGAGGACTACAATTGATTTCCCTCGCAACACTACACTATAGGGAAACTAACCACCAAAAGACATTCATTAGTCATCCCATATGACAAGTCCAAATCCAACAGATTGGAAAGAACTATCATCATGATACCCATGACCGACTCATGATCTTACTATGTCATGGAAATCATGGAAATATGTTATAATAGAATATTGGAACCATCTCGTACACTACTAACGACATGTTTGCTGAAGTCGTCGATCACATCTATGAGGCATAACACTAGAGACCAAAGAGACTCACTATCATCTGAGACACACCTAGAATATTATCTTATACCATTAGTGATCTATATACCCGAAGGCATACGATAGGATCCGCTACAGTCGGACCATCACACTCTAAGATTCACTAAGAATATAAGATAATTGACAGGATCATGAACCTAATGCTCCCAAATTACTATAGTAATCCATGATAAGTCTTGCGGGACTCGTATTAGAATATTTAGAATTGCCTATTTGGTACTAGCTACCCTAGCACGAGCAACCATGAACTTCAAGTGAGAAACTACACTGAGAAAACAGAAGTTGTGGATTATCATGCCTCATACTCTGGACGGTCACGACTTCAACTGGTTAACCTACAATCTAGGCAATTTAAAATAAAGTGTCAAGGAAAATGCAACAAAAAAAAAACATAAACCGTTAGAGTGAGTGAACAAAATTCATAAACTGGGTAAATCTGTAAAACTATGAATGTATGCATTTCTGCTGATCTTTATGAAATAATGCGAGTTCAAATATCATAAACTAAACTGCAAATAGAGGTGGTCATTCAGAGTGTTTGTCCTAACCCGGAATGACTATATATAAAAAGTATAAATGATGGGAGCGTTAGGGTGTTTGTCCTAACTCGGTCCGACCGACTATCCAGTGATCAGACGAATAGTCAGAGCATCGATGCAACTAATATGACCATCACAAACCAAACCTCCAAAACATAAATTTTGTAAAGCATAACCATAAACATATTGTATGTGACGACCCGAACCAGAATCACTAGAGTAATCAGCGTAATTCACGAGTTAGCGCGTAATCGCAACTTTTCGATAATTGTGTGGTTTGTCGGTTTTAATCACGACTTAATTATCAGCCGAAAATTTGAGTTGGGTCTCTTCTCGAGAGTTGTTGTACTCGTGATTTCGAGTTAGGGGGCGGTTATGGATGATTTTTCCGATAACCAAGGAATATAATATGATTATTTGAAGTTTCGGAATATCGACGAGTTTATCCGAATCGTAATGGTTATCCGTTTTGGACCGTCGATCGTCCCAAGACGCGAGTATAAATATCGGAAATAGTCAAAAATTGTCAAAAATCACTATTCGGGAAGTTTGACCGTCGTTTGACCGAGCTGTGACCGTTGACCCGCGTTGACCAAAGGAGAAAATCTTCACCGCCGCTGACTCGCCGGCGACCTTCATTTTCCGGACATCTCTGGCTTAGACCTTGGTATATTTCGATTCCACTCTTGATTTCTAGTAGATTAGAACTTGGAATTGCTTGATTTGGTTGAGAATTGAGGGAGAAATGTGGATTTGAAAAATTGGAAATGTGGCTAGAATCGGCTTCGACGGTGGGAGGAGCTCTGGCGACTTTCCGAGGGTGGTTTGTGATGGAAATTGTTGGGCTTGAGGTAGGTAGGTGGTCCCTTGAGGATGGGAGTCCGTGATGGCCTCACGGTGATGGAATCGAGCAGTGGAGCATTTTCCGCCCGGTTTTGGATCCGTGGCTTTCGAGATGTTTTCTGGCGTGTGTGGCCGGAATTGGACTTAGCCATAGAAGAGAGATGTGTTGCACTCGTCGAGATGAAGCTTCGGTGAGCTCGGTCGCCGGGAAATCTCTCTGGTTGACGGCGCACCGCCGGCGGCGGCGGCAGTCAACGACGGAGTTCCGGCGACCCGTTGACTTTTTAGAATTTGATGATTTTAATGTCGTTTTACTCGTATTCGCGCCCCGATCGTCGCCTTGAGGTTTTCGAGTTGATTTGGGTATCAGATTTTCAGTCGAGGGTTTTGAGTGGAGATTTCAGGAATTTCGTCGATTATTTTGCACAATATTATATGTTTCCGGGAACAGTTGGTTTCCGCGGTGTGGTACAGTGTTGTGAATTGTGATTTTGATCAGATATATTTTATGATTATTCAGGGGATTGAGATCGTGCTTCGGGCGAGGGATCTTCCGCCGGACCACATGATTAGCGCGAGTGCGCGCTCTGCTCATCTGTGAGTGGACATTTTTTTATATTTTCACAGTTGTTGCGAGTTCGTGATTTTCCGTATTTATTTTATATGATGTTGAGTTATTTATTATTTTCGGAGGCATTATTTTATATTTATGGTGATGGCATACCTGCATCAATGCTTCGGCTACTCGGCTGATCACCGGTAGTCCACCAGAGTTGAGAGATTCCTCTGGACCAGAATTGAGAGATTCCTCTGGACAGGGTTGAGAGATTCCCCTGTTATGCCGCCGGGGTTGAGAGATTCCCCTGGCCTATCACCGTCGGGCTTGAGAGATTCGCCTGACCGTCGGGCTTGAGAGATTCGCCTGGCACCTCCATATATATTTTTCGAACTCGCTATACTTGTTTATTGTATATGAAATTGGTGAAAGGCATTTGTTTATTTTCTTCCACTCACTCTAACGATTTTATTTGCCTTTCCCCTTGGCTTTTCGGTTTCCGTGCCCAGTTTGCAGTTCGGATTCTGGTGTCTCATGTCGCGGTCGGAGGCTAGTTGTTCGAGCTACCTGTGTTTTCCAGTAGGTTCCTTGTTTCGCCTACTGTTGTATATTTTGTATATATATACACTAGAGGTCGCTCTGATACGTTACTGATACATGTTTTATACGAATTTTCCCGGATTTACTATATATTATAGTTATGTTTACTGTTTATTGCTATTGATATGATATTGAGAAATCCGGATGGGATTGGTGCCCACGGTTTGGCTTTTGTGGCATATGATGAAGTGTTATTTTTCGGGTGTAGGTAATGGTAATTCAGCGTTAGTAGCGTTACTCTGCCAAAATTTTAATGGTTTTTGTTGGTTCACGTATTCAGAAGGGGTTTGATTCCGGTTTAGGATACTAAATCGGGGTTGAGTCCTTTCAGCTTGGTATCAGAGCATTAGGTTGTCAGATTCTATAGACTCTTGTAGTTGTGACGCTTAGGGTATTTGAGTTTGTACAGCATGACTGGAGTGATGACCCGACTAGCCAGCGGTACTCATCAATACTTCAGGTGTTGTGTGTTCTCAAATATCTGAGGTCTCATGATTACGTTCTTTCTATTTGTACCTAATACTTGTCTTGTATCAGTAGGATGCCTCCTCGACGTGGTCCCCGTGTTGATCGGGAAGCGGATCCTGATATGGATCGCCAGACGCATGACTTGCTGATGCGAGTGTTGCATTTGGAGGAGCGTTTTGACCCTGTGGTCAAAGCTCGTATTGCTGGTGTGACTGTCTTTTCGAGTTCAGCTGATCCAGAGATGTGTGAGGCATGGTTGGTTCAGGTTGAATGAGTTTGTGAGCGTCTGCGATTTACCCCTGAGCAGATGACAGTGGCAGCAGTTGGACTACTTGAGTCAGATGCATACTTCTGGTGGGTTAGCACCGATCGGGTACCAGTTGATACTCCATGGACTTTGTTTCGAGATTTGTTTATGCGGAGATACTTCAACCAGGCTACCCAGCAGCGGAAGTATGAGGAGTTTACGAACTTGAGACAGGGCAGTATGTCTGTGCTTCAGTACCAGGACAGGTTTACCCGCTTATCTCGTTTTGCGTGTGACATGGTGGCTACTAAGGAAGCCAAGTGCCGCAGATTTGAGCTGGGTTTGAACTTGAACATCAAGGGGACTTTGACCACGATGCCTCGGAATAACTTTGATGAGTTTGTCAGTGCAGCACTCTGAGGTGAGGATATCGAGAAGGAGAGGTAGATGAGGTACCAGCCTAGATGGTTTGAGGAGGGTGTACCGAGTCAGGGGCCTTCCAAGAGGCAGAGTTCTGATACTTCCGGTTCGGCTTCATCCTCGGGTAGTGGACCATATCAACCACCAGCTGGTGCACCGAGATAGAGGCAGAGATGGAGGAGAGATCGACCACAGCGACCACAGTCTAGTGGGGATTCTAGCGGTTTTAGTTATTCTCGGCGTACTGGTGGCTCTTTTGCCGTACCGAAGGAGTACCCGTTGTGTAGTCTCTGCAGCAGATACCATGTTGGTCCATGTCAGCGAGGCCTTTTCACTTGTTTTCGTTGTGGTCAGGTGGGTCACTATGCGAGAGAGTGTTTCCAGTTTGATGGTGCTGGTGGACAGGCGGCCCAGAGTTCTGGAGGAGAGCGAGGTGCCACTTCGGGGGCTCGACTAGTACAGTTTGCGGGCCAGGGCAGACAGCAGGGATAGCCTCAGCGTGGACGAGTAGCCGGGCAGGCGAGGGTTCATGCCATGACTTTGCGAGAGGGCAGAGCTTCACCGGAGGTCGTTATCGGTACGTTGCATATCTTTGGTATTCCAGTACTTACATTGTTAGATCCAGGTGCTACACATTCATTCATGTCGTATAGACTATCGTCTTTAGCTACGATACATACGTCTCCACTTCTGGGGTTGTGGAGAGTATTGTATCCGTTCGGTGAGATTGTGAGTATTGGCTGGGTGTACCGGGACTGTGAGATCTTTATTGGAGGCCATGGCTTAGCCGCAGATTTGTTGTTGCTTGATATCGTCGACTTTGATTTGATCTTGGGTATGGAATTCTTGGAGACGCATTGGGCCATGTTTGACTGTCACAATAAGGAGGTTGCGTTTCGACGACCAGGCTTTCCCGAGATATTGTTTCGCAGCGAGAAGAACACTTCATTACCATGTTTGATTTCTGCGATAAAGGCGGATCAGATGATGAAGAAGGGATGTGTTGCTTACTTAGCTCATGTGGTAGACACTATGGCGGCTGTGCCGGACCTTGGTAGTATTGATGTTGTTTCCGAGTTTTCGGATGTGTTTCCAGAGGAGTTACCGGGCATACCTCTAATTCGGGAGATTGATTTCACTATTGAGCTATTACTGGGTACAGGACCCATTTCACAGGCACCGTATCGTATGGTGCCAGTGGAGTTGAAAGAGCTGCAGGTTCAACTTCAGGAGTTGCTGGAGAAGGGTTTTATTTGACCTAGTGTTTCGCCATGGGGTGCCCCGGTTTTGTTTGTACGGAAGAAAGATGGATCCATGCGGTTGTGCATCGATTACCGGAAGCTGAATCAGGTTACAGTGAAGAACAAGTATCCGTTGCCGCGGATTGATGACTTGTTTGATCAGCTCAAGGGAGCTTCAGTCTTTTCGAAGATTGATCTTCGGTCTGGATATCTCCAGTTGAGGATCCGAGAGTCTGATGTGTCCAAGACAGCTTTCAGATCGCGGTATGGGCACTACGAGTTTTTGGTTATGCCGTTTGGGTTGACCAACGCCCTCGCAGCCTTTATGGACTTGAAGAACCGGGTGTTCAGACGATTTCTGGACAAGTTCGTGATTGTGTTCATTGATGATATTTTGCTCTATTCTAGGAGTGTGGGCCAGCATAAGAAGCATTTACGAGCGGTGTTGCGGACTTTGCGGGACCATCAGTTGTTTGCAAAGTTCAGCAAGTGCGAATTTTGGCTGGACAGTGTGAAGTTTCTGGGGCATGTGATATCGGCTGAGGGAGTCAGCGTTGATCCTGACAAGATCGAGGCCGTGCTGAATTGGAGTAGACCTACCATCGTACCAGAGATCTGGAGTTTCTTGGGTTTGGCAGGCTACTACCGGCGATTTGTACATGATTTTTCTCAGATTGCTACTCCACTGACCAAACTGACGAAGAAGGGCGTCAAGTTTGAGTGGTCTGATGCATGTGAGGAGAGTTACTTACTCCTGAAGGAAAAGTTGACTACTGCACCGGTTCTGACATTACCAAACGACAGCGGTGAGTTCGTGGTTTACAGTGATGCGTCAAAGTTGGGACTTGGTTGTGTGCTGGCGCAGCATGGTAGGGTTGTAGCCTACGGTTCCAGGCAATTGAAACCACATGAAGTTAACTATCCGACCCATGATTTGGAGTTGGTCGCTATTGTGCTAGCGTTGAAGAGTTGGAGACATTACTTGTACGGAGACCAGTGTAAGATCTACACCGACCACTAGAGTCTTACTTACTTGCGGACGCAGCCAGACTTGAACATGAGGCAGCGCAGGTGGATGGAGTTGATCAACGACTACGATTGCACTTTCGAGTACCATCCAGGGAAGGCCAATGTTGTTGTCGATGCACTCAGTCGGAAATCCGGAGCTTCGTTGTTCCATGTATGTGTGGCCAGAGTATCTATGTTAGTCGAGCTTCGGGCTACGGGTGTCGAGTTCGAGTGGGATGACGAGGGAGCTTTGTTGGCCAGTTTCCAAGTTCGACCCGTGTTGGTTGACCAGGTTTGGGAAGATCAGGATTCAGATTCCTACCTGTTGGGCAAGAAGACCATGATACAGAATGGTGTGCCTACAGATTTTCGGTTGAGTGACGACGGTACATTGCTTTTCAGAGGCAGATTATGCGTACCCCGAGACGAGAGTCTGAAGAAGGAGATTATGGATGAGGCCCATAGTTCAGCTTATGCGATGCATCCCGGTGGTACGAAGATGTTTCGTACACTTCGAGCGTATTACTGGTGGCGCAACATGAAGTGGGAGATTGCTACGTACGTGAGTTGATGTTTGATTTGTCAGCAGGTTAAAGAGGAGTGGCAGAAACCTGCAGGAAAGTTATAGCCACTGGAGATTCCGGTTTGGAAGTGGGAGCACATTACCATGGATTTCTTTTATCAGTTGCCGCGTACTTCGGCTGACAACACTGGTATTTGGGTTATTGTGGATCGATTGACGAAATTTTCTCATTTTCTCGTACTTTCGGGGAAGATTTCAGTGGGCAGATTAGCCAAGCTGTATCTATCGGAGATTGTTCGACTGCACGGTATGCCTGTATCTATTGTTTCTGACCGAGACAGTCAGTTTACTTCCGAGTTTTGGCAGGAATTGCAGCGAGCCATGGGCACGAGCTTGCGTTTCAGTACAGCTTTTCATCCTCAGACTGACGGGCAGTCTGAGCAGACTATACTGACTCTTGAGGATATGTTGCGGTCTTGCGTTTTACAGTTTCGAGGAAATTGGGACGAGCAACTACATTTGATAGAGTTCGCCTACAACAACAGCTCCAGTATTGAGATGGCACCGTACGAGGCCTTGTACGGGAGGCAGTGCCGCACTCCGTTATGTTGGAGTGAGGTGGGTGAGCGATGGCTTATTGGCCCTGATCTGGTGAAGAGCACCATGGAGGACGTCCAGGTTATCTGGGACAGATTGAAGATTGCCCAGGATTGCCAGAAGAGTTATGCGGACGTGAGAAGGAAGAGTCTTGAGTTTGATGTTGGCGATTGGGTCTTCCTGAAACTATCTCCATGGAGGGGGGTTGTGCATTTCGGGAAGCGTGGCAAGCTTCGACCACGGTACATTGGTTCGTATGAGATCATCGAGAGAGTTGGAGTTGTTGCTTACAGACTTGAGTTGCCAGCTGAGATGGCTCGTGTTCATGATGTTTTCCATATTTCAATGTTGCGGAAGTACATCTCAGATCCGTCACATGTGTTAGCACCACAGCAGCTACCGATCCGTGAGGATTTGACGTATGTTGAGGAGCCAGTACAGATTCTCGATCGTCGTGAGCAGGAGTTGAGGCACCATGTTATACCGTTAGTGATGGTCTTGTGGCTGAATCACTCGGTTGAGGAGGCCACCTGGGAGACTGAGTAGCGTATACGGGAGCAGTATCCTCATCTGTTCACTTGACAGGTACGTAAATTTCGAGGTCAAAATTTTTTAAGGGGGGTAGATTTGTGACGACCCGAACCAGAATCAGTAGAGTAATCAGCGTAATTCACAAGTTAGCGCATAATCGCAGCTTTTCGATAATTGTGTGGTTTGCCGGTTTTAATCACGACTTAATAATCGGCCGAGAATTTGAGTTGGGTCTCTTCTCGAGAGTTGTTGTACACGTGATTTCGAGTTCGGGGGCGGTTCCGGATGATTTTTCCGATAACCGAGGAATATAATATGATTATTTGAAGTTTCAGAAGATCAACGAGTTTATCCGTTCGTATCGAATTTATCCGAATCGTAATGGTTATCCATTTTGGACCGTCGATCATCTCGAGACGCGAGTATAAATATCGGAAATAGTCAAAAATTGTCGAAAATCACTATTCGGGAAGTTTGACCATCGTTTGACCGAGCTGTGACTGTTGACCCGCGTTGACCAAAGGAGAAAATCTCCACCGCCGCTAACTAGCCGACGACCTTCATTTTTTGGCAACCTCCGGCTTAGACCTTGGTATATTTTGATTCCTCTCTTGATTTCTAGTAGATTAGAGCTTGGAATTGCTTGATTTGGTTGAGAATTGAGGGAGAAATGTGGATTTGAAAATTTGGGAAATTTGGCCGGAATCGGGTTTGACGGTGGGAGGAGCTCCGGGGACTTTCCCAGGGGGTTTGTGATGGAAGTTGTTGGGCTTGAGGTAGGTAGGTGGTACCTTGAGGATGGGAGGCCGTGATGGCCTCACGGTGACGGAATCGAGCGGCGGAGCATTTTCCGGCCGGTTTTGGATCAATGGCTTTCGAGCTGTTTTTTGGCGTTTGTGGCCAGAATTGGACTTAGCCATAGAAGAGAGATGTGTTGCACTTGTCGAGATGAAGCTTCGGTGAGCTCGGTCGCCGGGAAATCTCTCCGGTTGACGGTGCGGCGGCGGCGGCGGTCAACTGCGGAGCTCCGGCGACCCGTTGACTTTTTAGAATTTGATGATTTTAATGTCGTTTTACTCGTATTCGCGCCCCTTGAGGTTTTCGAGTTGATTTGGGTATCGAATTTTCAGTCGAGGGTTTTGAGTGGAGATTTCGGAAATTTCGTCGATTATTTTGCACAGTATTATATGTTTTCGGGAACGGTTGGTTTCCGCGGTGTGGTACAGTGTTGTGAATTGTGATTTTGATCAGATCTATTTTATGATTATTCAGGGGATCGAGATCGTGCTTCGGGTAAGGGATCTTCCGCCGGACCACGTGATTAGCGCGAGTGCATGCTCTGCTCATTTGTGAGTGGACATTTTTTTATCTTTTCACAGTTGTTGCGAGTTCGTGATTTTTCGTATTTATTTTATACGATGTTGAGTTATTTATTATTTTCGGAGGCATTATTTTATATTTATGGTAATGGCATACCTGCATCGATGCTTCGGCTACTCGGCTGATCATCGGTAGTCCACCAGAGTTGAGAGATTCGCCTGACCGTCGGGCTTGAGAGATTCGCCTGGCACCTCCATATATATTTTCCGAACTCGCTATACTTGTTTATTGTATATGAAATTGGTGAAAGGCATATGTTTATTTTCGTCCACTCACTCTAACGATTTTATTTTCCTTTCCCCTGGGCTTTTCGGTTTCCGTGCCCAGTTTGCAGTTCGGATTCTGCTGTCTCACGTCGCGGTCGGAGGCTAGTTGTTCGAGCTACCTGTGTTTTCCCGTAGGTTCCTTGTTTCATCTACTGTTGTATATTTTGTATATATATACACTAGAGGTCGCTCTGATATGTTACTGATACATGTTTTATACGAATTTTCTCGGATTTACTATATATTACAGTTATGTTTACTGTTTATTGCTATTGATATGATATTGAGAAATCCGGATGGGATTGGTGCCCACGGTTTGACTTTTTTGGCATAGGATGAAGTGTTATTTTTCGATTGTAGGTAATGGTAATTCCGCATTAGTAACGTTACTCTGCCGAAATTTTAATGGTTTTTGTTGGTTCACGTATTCAGAAGGGGTTTGATTCCGGTTTAGGAAACTAAATCGGGGTTGAGTCCTTTCATTGTAGAAATATGCAATCTATGAACTCGCAAGCGATTGTGAAAATAAAAGGTCCATTCACCATACTATGTCGTGATTTTCATCCAGTCAAAGCCTGTCTGTTGGCGTTTCTAAACATCTGTCTCTGACTACTAACACGTCATCCTGAAACAACGATTATTACTTAATAACTAATCACCAAAAATCATAATGAATAGCTAAGCTTGTTAACTAACAAGCATTATCATTGAGAACCTTGCATTCTCAAATAACGTACTTTCCGAACTAATGACGAATTTTAATCAAATTTAAAATTCTAATTCTTGAATTTTTTTTAAAGTCGCAACAGATTCCTCAAATGTTAAGCCACTCGAGGTCAAATCGACGATCGACTCAATTGTTCAATATAATCGTAAAATTGTTTAATTAATAGCGATTAATTACACCTCTGAATCAACTATGTCCAATTAAATTCAAAATAACTTTTTCATTACAATCGGTACGTAATTACGAGTAAAACAATATAAAATTTACATCAAAATTTCCTCTGCCAGAGTTCCGCCGTGAACAACCGCCGCCACCGATGGTGCGGTGAAATTTTCCAGAGAACCAAAGCTCAACCTTCTCAAAATCAACCCAACAACAACTTTCATAACTACAATAAAGTCCAATTCTATCCCTAGCTCACCAAATTTAGTTTTGAAACCAAGAACACCAAAATACTTAAATCATCGATTCTTCCTCCTCGGTGTGAATTATAATGAGTTCTTGGTATGGTTAGACTCGTGGTGATGAAAGCTTCAAAGCCTAGTGCTTCTCGCCGGCCAATTCCAAAGTCAATTGACCCCCAAATTCAAGGGTTTTTCCATTTCAAGTCGGATTCTTCAACTACACCACTGCTACATCACGTAAGAGGGTTGAAGGTGTTGAGAAAAAGGTAGAGGAGGTCGTGGTGGTCATTTTGACACCAAGACCACCGGATTTGGTGGCCAGCTAGTGGTCAATCGTCGGCTAGGCCGACGGGAAGAGAGAGAACACGGGAGAGAGGAGAGACTAAGGAAGAAAAAAACCTTACATAAATGGAAATGTTTTCCTTTTCACTTTCGAAAAGTAGTATTTATACTCGCGACTAATTGAAATCGTTAAAACGTACAAAACTTTCGGTGACTATAATTTCTTCGTCGTAACTCCGATTTACCCACTTGACATGGTCACGAACTCGTTTTGATAAACTGTACGACTTTCCCCAAACAACTTTCTCAAAAAAAATTAATCAATAAAATTCTGATAGAAAGGCAATCAATAATTACCGACGATAAAAACTAACTATCTTTCTCGATTAACCATAATCAAATCTTAAAACGAAAAAAATTCTCGTGACAGGATGTTACACATCGAATTGTCTAAGTCATGGATTTTGACATCTAATTAATGTAGTTACACTAAACATACACTACCAAAAAATAGGACAATTTTGCCGTCTAAGAGGAATAATTCGTCGTTTACACACTTAGATAGCGAAATATTCGTCGTTTAAGTGCCCTAATGGAACATTTTAAAATAATTAGAGTTGTTGTCGGGAAATATTAATTTTAGACTATTCAAACAATATGCTTTATTTTCTTCATAAGCTAGAATCATATCAATTACCTCTCATTCTCCAACAATGCTTAAGAAAAAAAAAAGCTTTAACACAACGATTATTAGAGTAGTTCAATACAATAATAAAGCTTAATTAGACCAAAGTATGTACGTAAGAAAATTAGATGATCGTGCAAAAGCAACTTATTATACTTCATAAGCTAGAATGAGAGGGAACTTACCTAGATTTCAATTGAAGATGTTGAAGTCGGCAGGTGACCTTGTTTATAGCGATTGAAGATGATCCAGTTTGGTTGCAAGAGCAGCTTTTATATAAAATATGAGTTTCTTGTAATCATCTAGGATGTACTTCTCGAAGAAGATAATTATAATTTATCCCAGAATTTAGGTTCTTTAATACGCTAATTTCATTTGTTTTATATTTTCGATAGATGTCAAGGAAGAGTACACACTTCAAAAGAATGTGAAGATAGAAAGTTTTGACACGATTAGAGTTGTTGTAAAATATTATTTTTAGACTAAATTCACACAATATGCTAGATATTCTTCATAAGCTAGAATTAGAACAATTAGCCCTCATTCTTGAGCAATGCTTAAGAAAAAACAAACAAAAAACTTTAACACAATAATTATTAGAGTAGTTCGATACAGTAATAAAAGCTTAATTAGACTAAAGTACATACATACGGAAATGAAATGATCGAGTTCGATCGGTTGCAAAAGCAACTTATTATAGTTCACAAGCTAGAATGAGAGGGAACTTACCTAGATCTCTATTAAAAATATTGAAGTCGGCAAGTAACCTAGTTTCCAACAATTAGAGATGATCATGTTCGGTTGCAAGAGCAGCTTCAATATAAAAGATGAGTTTTTTGTGATCATCCAGGATGTACTCCTCGAAGTTAATTGTAATTTGTCCCGGCGCATAGTTTAGGTACTTTAATAGGCTTATTTAATTTGTTTCATATTTTCGGTGGATGTTAGCGAAGAATACACACTTCAAAAGAAGGTGAAGATGGAAAGTTTTGACACAAATCGAGTTGTTGTCGTGAAATATTTATTTTAGACTAGAATATTCATATATCATTACAAAAAGGTGTATTGCAATTGTATCATGTCCACCATTTTCTAATAAAACAATGGTTTGTTTGTGTGTTGTAATTCATGCACGATTCCAAAGAACTTTGTGAATGTTTTCTGTTTTCATCTTGCTCTTGTTTTAGATTATAAAATTATTGATGTTATATGTTTCGGGTTCAGGAATGCATAAGTTTTATCAAGGCTTTAACATACTAGGGAATTTACGAGTCAAAATGTTGTAAAGCATATCGAAGAAAGCACTTTTCACCTATCCAGCTCATTAATAATTTTGTTTCAAGGCCAGAACATTCTCTGTTGCAGCAAAATACAGATCATACAGTGCAATCATAGCAATAGATTCTTCTGTGTCATCATCTATAATACATAAAAAACCACAAAAACAATAGGAATACTATCGATTAGTATCTATCTTCAGCTATGCGTGTGGTATATACATGCCTCAGGCTATGCTTCCACTGGTTCTACTATTTTTTATTAGTAGAAATAATTATGCACGGCAATCTCAAAAGTGTGACGATTTCCTGCATAAAAAAGAAACACTTAGATTAGTATGTCTATTTGGGCCTGAAATAAATATTTCATATTGGGCTTGAATGGCTGAAGTCTTGGCGATCGGCCCAAGGGATGGCTGAAGTCTTGGCGAGCGGCCCGTGAATTATAAGAGAGCTTGGCGAGCAGCCGAGTACAAGAATTAGAGTTTAGTTAGAACTGTGATTCATTAGTTAGCTGATTCCATGCGGCTTGGATGTCTATCATTTCTGTTTTATCTCATATAGGTTTCTTTGATAGAAGAGTTGTGACAGTATTGAATATCTTTAAGGATTAATAACCCGTGTGCTGGTGTCGGAGTTATGTTGGGATTCTAAGAGCAAGAATAGAGAAAGTTTAATAGAATTGAATGACTGCTGGTATGCGAGTATATAAGGAGAGTAAGAGCTTTGTGGAAGAGGTCCCCGATCAAATACAAAACATTTGCTATACACAAGTACACTTAGACAGACATCTCGTCTTCGAGATTTCTATCTTCTTTGCAACCAGAAGGTTAAAGTGCTTGTCACCTGTCGAGTGAGAGTGTTGCGACTCCAAGGAAGCAAATTTCTACTGGAAAGTTGAAGAGCTTGTCACCTGTAGGCTGAGAGTTTGGATACTCTAAGGAAGCAAGTGTTCTCAACACATCGTCAGAGAAGTTGCTCTGCTTTGCACGGATAATGGCATGTGGAGTATCGATTTCGAAGGCTCTGCTAGAGACACATATCCAAAAGTCCTAAATTACTAGGCAAGAAGGACCTATTCGGGTGGGGTTGGTACTCTCCCTGTCTAAAATCGCTTTATATAGAAGTCAGGCGGCTGTAAACAGTCCATATTCCGTTGAAGAACGATGGCACGTCAACATACGAAGCACACGATACAGGATAAACCGGTACCTGCGGTTAAAGCTATCCAAACCTGTTAAAATAGACTTCTTCGCGGAAGGATCTCTCCGCGGGAGATATTTTACGCTCGAACATTTTGGCACGCCCAGTGGGACCATTGGGATTTATTTTTCGTGTCTCTTAGCATCTCTAAGTGAAAATTGGGGATCTTTATCAAAGAGTCTACCCTCAGTGTCGCAAACACCCACAGCCGGCTTACCGGGAACATACATCTACTCGGTGTCGTTCATTGAGTATTCAAGCGGTTGAAATCATCTTCTCAAGAAACTTCAATATCATGACGTTTAAATCTTTGAGTGAAGTGGAGATAGCGGAACTTACGTTCCCAGAATACCTAGCTTATACAGCTAGGCAAGATAGCCACTAGGCTAGTTACTATGCGGCTCTCGATGAAATGATCGAGCAATAGGCGGCTCTTCTCACTACCCAGAGCGACTTAATAAATACGGCGGCAGCTGGAATTTAATCAATATGGGTAGATTTTAGTAGAGATCGAGAGGAGAGAGAGGCCATGGGAGCCCATGTAACTAGTTTTGTGGAAGGTCAAGATAAACTACGGATAGAAATCCTCCAACACTTGGGATCTAGTTTGGATGAATACCGCCGATATGCGGCGACACTGTCTCAAAGTACAGATAGGGACATAGCGTCTCTAACCAAATCCGTATTTGACTTGGCAAGAAAGACTAGACAAGCAGAGTCTTTCCCTCTTGCTTGGGAGCAACGGTTAAATAGGTTCCTAAACGATTGTGACATACATTTAGCTAAGATGTATGAAACATACGAGACACCATTTCCTCCCATGCAGAAGGACGATCATGATGCATGGCAATGGCCAAAATTTTACCGACATCAGACCTTCCAGACTTTCTCTGGCGATGACGATTCTAACGCGGCAACACACTTGACATATTTTACGCTGCAATTGGGGCAGTATGCCGATAATGAGGGACTCAAATTACGAGTCTTTGGATCGTCTTTGTCAGGATCAGCCCTCGTATGGTATACAGGAATAGAAAAGGGTTCGATCAGTGAGTGGAAGCACATGGTGGCCTTATTCATAGATCACTTTGGAACGGCAAGACCAGAAACCAGCGTTGGAAAGTTGGCCTCCTTGAGCCAATCGGCGACAGAAATTCTAGTCACTTTTTTACACCGTTTCCGATCAGAATACAATCTATGTAAGACCCCACTTGGTAAAGAAGAGGTGGTCGAGATGGCCAAGAATATTTTGGAGGATACGTACCACCAACTATTCCTAAACAGCAAGTACTTCTCCTTGAATGAGCTTATCACGGCTGTAACAAAAGCTTACAGTACTATGCAAGAAAGAGACAACAGAAGGAATGCATCCAAGGGGACGTACAATGCTAAGTCTTATGATAGACTAAAGCCAAAAATAGTGGCTTATATTGAAGATATAGATGACCAAGAATCGGACTCTGAAGGCGAGCAGGTGGGTGCTGTGGATCTAACAACAAGTAAAGTATTAAAATCCCGCAAGCTTCAAAAGAATAAGGGTCCAATCAAACTTTCAACAGTGGCTTTTACTAAGCCAGAGTTTGAGACATACACTTATGATGCCAATCTGGCTCATGAGATCTTGGACGAACTATACAGCATGCGTGCTGTTAAAACGGATTTTGGACCGCTTCCTACAGCTGAGCAATCAAAAGGTAAAAAGTACTGCAAGTTCCATGGAGCATGGAACCATATTACAAAAGACTGCATCAAGCTTAAAGACCAGATCCAGAGATGGATCAACGAAGGAAGACTGGAGCTAGAAGGAACGTCTAAAACAGCAGCATTAGTGGATTCTAAGCCTTTCCCAACACCTCAGGTCAATATGATTGATGTTGATTGGTCATCATCTGACAGGCGCATTGGAGATTGGGAGGACTTGAATCGATCTGTCTTTCTAGCCTACTCTTTCAAAAACGAACAAATGGAGGATATCTTTGATAGGCTAAGGGACATGGGTTTGATCCGTTATGCCACGGCTACTGAACTCAGACAATTACGGAATAAAAGACCAGCCCAACACTTTTGCAGATTTCATAATCACTTTGGTCATCGAACAGCGAAATGTTTTACCCTGAGGGATGAAATCCAAGGGTTTATCAATTGGGATGTGATTGAAATCAACGACAAAGGAGAGGTATAATGGCATCATCTATACCCTCATAGGCCATCACCTTCTCTCGACACAACTTGTCCTACCATCAAAACTTCTTCCCATAGCAATCAAACTGAACCAACATATAAAAGGAAGAAGTCAAGACGGAGATCTAGACGCAATATTGCATTTGTCTGACCCAAGCGGACTGAGATTACTTACAATGCGTTTAGGCGAGAGGAAATATTTGAAGAACTAGTCCAAGCAGGAATAGCAGTGATTCCTGATAATTGGGGAGCTCCCGACCCACATCCTGAGGATGTTAAGGGTCTTTTTCACTGTCGATACCATAATAGGTGGGGTCGCCATTCCACAAGTGCTTGTCGTGATTTGAAGTTCAGGATACAGCAGTGGATTGACGAGGGAGAAATAATGATAGATCAAGAACCCTCGCCAGGCTTGGCAACCGACTTATCGATGACGGTTGGGTTGTTGGAACTAACACAAGACAAATCCAATAAAAGGAAACAACCCAACAGCCATCCAACTACTGGCGAAAGTCCACAAAGTAGACAAACGACGAAACCAAACAAAGGAAAGGGAAAAGTGGACCCAAAAGCAACGTCGCCAGTAGCCCTTTGTGCTCATTGTAAACTCAGAAGTGGGTTGAAGATTTCATATGAGCAATTGGCTGAAGCAGCTAAATCATTCCCAGAACTATTTGCACAAGCAGATCATCAACCTCAACAAGCAAGACAAAGGGACACTCCAACTCCTAAGCGCTCGCGAGCAACAGAAGTGGTCAGTACTGTACACCAATCCGAATCAGAAGTTGTTGACACGCTCGCAAGACCATATATACCTCCAGCTTCCAGAAATATCACTAAGAAGAATGTTTGGTATGTGAGGGAGAAAGGAAAAACTATTGAGGTGACTCCAAGCAGAAGAAGAAACCTTCAACGTCGCTTTAGGAAAGCCAAGAGAGCACTAGAGGCTTATGAAGCAGGCCTGCTCACAGAAGAAGAACTGGTGTGTTCTCCAGAAACACTGCAAAGGCAAATGAATGCCCTTGCAGCAAACCCATTAGTGGTTTTCGAGAAGAAGTATCGCGAGCCCAAAATGAAAGCACAAAGGCCAGGTGTCTTTGACCGTAACCCAGAGTTAGAGGCTAAAGGAAAACAGCCCGTACTTACTCCTGAAGATCATTGTGAAGTTGCACAACGGAAACCAGTAAGAAGACGTCTTACTTTTGAAGATGACACGATGAAGGCAATAGGGTTACACACACCTCCTAAGGAAGGGAAATGCACTCAAAAGCAGAAAACTCTAAGTGAGCCCAAGGTCTTGCGATGGAAACCAAAACCTTTGGTTGTGGAGGAATAAAAGAAGATCCGACAACCTGTTTCCCATCCAGTGGAGCAAGATCCAGCACTCCTCATACCAGCAACTGTTGATCATATACCTGAGGATAATTTGCAACATGTTGCTTCTCTCGAGCTCACCACAGATTTGAGTCCCGAGGTGCAACCGGCTGAGGGTGACAACAGTGAAGATGATGAGTAGTTTTTGGATTACGGTGAAGGTGAAGAAGAAGAAAATCAAGATTACATCGAAGATGAGGATGTCACTGTTAACATGGTGTATATTTTATCCTCCAAGTATGCTTTTCCTTCACCAGCAATAATGGATGAGTCAATCATGAACGATAGCATCAACAACTTGGTAGTACCAGACAATGAACCAGAACCAAAAGAAGACCTAGTACTTACCAAAGCACCAGAATTTGATTCATCCACAAAGGGACAGATGATGTTCGCCAAGCCTACTGTAAACATGGCCATGCACATGCGGCCGTTATATGTTACAGGGAAGGTCCAAGGGATACAACTAAACAAACTCCTAGTGGATTCAGGGGCAGCCGTAAACATCATCACGGTTAAGACAATGGCCTTATTAGGCATTCCCAAGTCTGCTATCTAAGAATCCTCACTACACGTTAGAAAATTTCAGAGTAGCATTTCCCAGACTTTGGGCATTTTCTTTTTACAAGTTCACATTGGTCCAGCCACCGGTACGTATACATTCTTTGTAGCAGAATGTGCAGCTCCGTACACTGCAATTTTGGGGCGTGACTGGATCCACATGAGTTATTGTGTACCTTCGTCCCTCCATCAGCAGATGTTACTTTGGGATATGGAATCTGGTGAAGCAGAGATTATTAATGCTGGCCCTCGTCCATATTCTGTTTTTGCTAACTCATTAGAAGCCAGTTTTGACCACAGTGACCTCAGGCCATTAGAGGTATGTGGCGTCAATAGCAGGGGCCGCCCAGTTGGTGTTACGGCATCTGAACTAGCTCAGTGGGGTATGATTCAAATCAATCAAGATAGTGGAAGACCCTGCACTATTAAGCTACCATCCAAACTTTCTCAATGATCAGGTCTCTATCAAGTATAGAGACCGAGGCTTGTTACTCTTTACACGAGCGCTTTCACAATTTTCTGTTGGAGAGTCAAGCCTTTGAGAAGATTCCAATGGTTGCAGCATTGGAATATGTGGATGAAAAGGTTTTACAAGACTTGGAGGAAGAAGAAGAGATTAAGTTAGCTCCAGCAGCCCTGGATGATTTACCTCCCAAAGTCAAGGATCTCATTGAACATATTAACGTTGGGACAACTGAAGAGCCAATCTCTGTGGCCATTAGTACCTTCTTGGAGCCTGAAGAAAGACTTAAACTTATTGAATTGCTACGAGAATATGCTAATTGTTTTGCAGAAAAATACGACGACATGCCAGGACTGTCACCAGATTTGGTCTGTTACAACTTACCCATCATCGACGGAAAGAAGCCCGTAAAACAAGAGATGCGTCGGATGAACACAGAAACTGCAATTCTTGTCAAGGAGGAAGTCGAGAAGATGCTCAAGTCAGGGATCATATGAGTAGCCAAATACAATTAGTGGCTATCCAACGTAGTCCCAGTCAAGAAAAAGAACGGGAAAATGCGAGTGTGTGTTGACTACAGAGACTTGAACAATGCAACCCCAAAGGATGCATACCCAATGCCAGTAGCGGATATGCTGGTGGATTCAGTAGCTCGCCATGAGATGTTAACATTTATGGATAGAACTGCTGGCTACCACCAAATTCCAGTGGCTGAATCAGATCGACATAAAACTGCTTTTCGGTGTCCAGGATTTGCAGAAGTATTTGAGTACGTAGACATGCCATTTGGACTCAAGAATGCTGGGGCAGCCTACCAATGTGCAATGAATTTGATCTTCCATGATCTTATCGGCAAGACTATAGAAGTATATATCGATGATGTGGTAGTTAAAACGAAACGCATAAGTGACCATTTTGAAGACTTGTAGTTGGTGTTTCTCAGAATGAGGCAACATCAACTAAAGATGAATCTAGCCAAGTGTGTATTTGGAGTCTAGGCAGGAGACTTCCTGGGTTTTTTGGTTCATCAGCGTGGGATTAAGATACCAGACGACAAGAAACAAGCGGTACTTAGTGCAGTCCCACCAAAGAGTAAGAAGGAACTACAACGATTATTAGGAAAAATTAATTTCTTATGCCGGTTTATTGCCAATGCTGCTGGGAAAACACAACCATTCCCCACCTTGCTCAAGCTTCAAAATCAAAAAGACTTTGCATGGGGGCCTATCCATCAAGAGGCGTTTGATACCATCAAAGCATATCTGACGAACCCGCCAGTCTTGGTTCCTCCGAGACCAGGGGTTCCTCTTAAGCTGTATATTTCAGCAACCGACTTTTCTATTGGAAGTTTATTAGCTCAGGACGACACTTCAGAAACTGAACGTGCTATTTTCTATCTGAGTCGTACACTGAATGATTATGAAACGAGATACTCTCCAATGGAAAGAATGTGCCTAGCCTTGTATTTTTCAGGGTGCAAGCTGAGGCATTACATGCTTTCCTTCACCACGTGTGTTATAGCACAGACTGATTTGGTGAAGTATATGTTGTTTAGACCCATTCTCTAGGGACGCATTGGGAAGTGGATTCTGGCTTTGTCAGAGTTTTCTTTGCAGTATGTCCCCCAGAAGGCGGTTAAAGGCCAAGCAGTGGCTGACTTTCTGGCTCATCATCCAATGGAGGATGTTAGTGAGGGGCCAGAACTGGAACTTGCTCGTATTGATTTGGCTCCTTGGTGTTTATACTTTGATGGGTCAAGTACGAGTACAATGGCTGGGGCAGGAGTTGCATTAGTCTCTCCACGCGGCCAAACCTTTTTTTTATTCTTTCAGGTTGGACTTCAGATGCACAAACAATCAAGCAGAATATGAAGCTTTAATCATTGGGTTAGAACTTCTACTAGATATGGAGATCAATGATGTTTACGTCTTTGGAGATTCCCAACTAATGATCAGACAACTTGAAACCAAGTATAAGGCTGGACCAGTCCTAGAACCATATGCTAAACGAAGCTGTGATTTGCTCAAGTTGTTTACAGAGGTAGAGTTGAGTCATGTTCCTCGCGAGAGGAATTATGCAGCAAACGAGTTGGCTCGACTAGCAACAGGGGTGAGCCTGTAAGATGGAGTACGCGAGTGGATATTAAAAGTTGAAAGAAGAACCCTCCCATCTTTCGTTGCTCGCCAAGAAGACAAAAATGAGTGGTACGTTGCCACACTTGATCACGTTGATATGGATTAGAGACAGGAGATTATCTCTTACCTTCAGAATCCTAATAATGCGGTAGCAAAGCGGATTCGTTTCTTAGCTCCTAACTATGTGCTTAAAGACGATGAGTTATATAGAAGAGGAGAGGACGACATACTTTTACGGTGTGTCTTTGGACGTGAAGCTAAGCGATTAATGAGGGAGGTTCATCTTGGGATAGCAGGGGTACATCAGGCCGGTCCCAAGATGAGATGGTTACTTAGAAGACATGGCTTTTATTGGCCAGGAATGCTAAGAGATTGCATCACGTTCGCTAAAGGTTGTGAAGAATTCCAGAAACATGGTCCAATCAACCATATGCCCAGAATACCATTGCAGCCTATAATCAAGCCTTGGCCAACTCGAGGATGGGCTTTGGATTTAATTGGAATGATTCATCCTCATTCATCTGAAGGGCATAAATTCATCATAGTGGCTATCGATTTCTTCACCAAATGGGTCGAAGCTCGACCTCTCAGGGTATCATCAGTCAAGGCCATCCGCGAGTTCTTATTTGAAGATATCATTTATCGGTTTGGTATTCCTGAGAGTTTTGTTTCAGACCGTGGGGTAGCATTCATGTCTGGAGAAGTAGATGAGCTTATGAAGGATCTCGGAATCCACTTTTTACACTCTTCTCCATACTATGCCCAATCCAATGGTCAAGCCGAAGCAAGCAATAAGATCATTATCCATATTCTTAAATGGATGCTTGCGAGTAATGCCAGACTGTGGCATGAAGAATTATTTAACACCCTGTGGGCTTATAGAACAAGTAAAAGGACACCCACAGGTACAACTCCTTATGCATTAATGTTCGGCCATGATGCTGTCTTGCCTTTGGAAATAAACGTTTAGTCTTTGCGGGTGATGGAACAACACAACCTAATCGGTGAAGATTATGTACAAGCGATGTGGCAAGAGCATGAAGCTTTGGATGAGAAATGAATACAAGCTTATGATAGTCTATGTGCTGAAAAACGAAAGGTGGCTCGTGCCTATGACCGATGTACCAGGGGCATGAGTTTTGCAGAAGGAGAACTCGTCTGGCGAGTCATTTTTCCTATTGGCGAGAAGACTAAAGGACGAGGAAAATGGTCAGAAAAGTGGGAAGGACCATACATCGTCGATCGACTTTTGGGTAAAGGAGCAATTCGTTTACGAGATCGAGATGGTACAATACATGCTAATCCAATAAATGGTCGTTTCCTTAAGAAATTCATACAACCAATCTGGGAGTATGATGATCCTCCAACGGTGGCTTAATCCAGTTTATTCATGCTAAACATCTACTCGCATGAGTAAACTGCAGGGGCAACACATAGGGATTATTTACATCACAATAGCCTATACTGGAGGCTAAATCTTTGGTTAGAGCCTATATTTGAGGCCAAATTTTAAATTTTTGTATTTCTTCTAAATAAAAAGTTCGTGTTAGCCAATTACTGTGGCCAAAGTTATGTACAAACTACATCTGAGTTTAACAAATAAATTTACATAAGGAACTCTTTGCTTCAAACAAAAGATTACATTCATCAAATAGAAGAATATAAAGGCTTTGCGGCCTCAAGCTCTGATACCACATGAGAAACAAACTACAAATCAGCAACAGCTTAGAAAGATAAATACAGTTTGTTTTTCAAATCCTCTTAGTTGATAGCCATCCCCTGGGGTCGATGTATCAAATATGTACACATGTAGAGATTGACCTCGGCGAGGGGATGATGAGGACTTGAAACGCCAAGGAAATTAGTGCATCAGATCGGAAGACCCTTTACACTAGACTTAGCGTTTGTTACATTTTTTCCCGGGTCTGAGGCTCCTATCTTTCCCCCTCAGTGCAACCATGTTCATAGGGCTTACAGCCTCTATGCTATCGAAACTGAGCGTGTGCATCGGAGGAAGACGAGGAATTTTTCAACCTCGGGATTGTGGCTTTCCCTTCTTCTACTGACACAAGTTGGGATAGCCAAGGCAACGCCTGGACGTAGATGTTGTTATCTAGTTCAGGTTTGGATGTGGATGTTGCTATCTAGTCCAGGTTTGGACGTGGATGTTGCTATCTAAGGAACACGACATGAAAGATTTTATCTGGAGGTTTCTTTAGGTAGGAAGACCAGAGCAAAAGAACAAGAGGGGAGTTCATTCTCGCGAGGAAGTTGGTTCATAAGACAAGGAAAGGGAAACCTTTTATAGGAAGGAGTCACAGCGGTAAGGCTTTGCGAGAGTAATTACACCCAAAAATAGAGGACACGCGTCTAGCTGGAATTGGACCACGATGCGGTTTATCTACCCACAAAGAGAGCATGATAAATGAAAGATTTCTAGGGCAGGTAAAACGTATTTCAAGGATTTGATTGTTTGACGCGATACGGATTCCAAGCATGGAATTAAATTCCATTTAATGTTGAACAATCAGATCAAACGAACGATCGTAGCTTATAAATGAGGCTAGTTTCATTCGAACAAGTCTAGACCAGGCCTAAATCAGAGGCCCATTTTTGTTGTTGGTCCCAATTTACACTTTGTCTCCAAAATTTGGAATGAATAAATAACTACATAAAGAATTTTGGATAAAATAAAATAGGGCTTGAATCCTGAGGCCTATTAAATTTACAATAAGAGGGAAAATTTCCTCACTGTTGCCTTGGAAATTTCCAAGGCCCCCCGGGCTTGATGGACTGTCTGGCGAGCGTTTCTTGCTTCTTCTCGTGCCTCCTGCATGAGTTGAACTTGGCTCTCGCCTTCCATCACGATTTGGCCCACATTACGTTTAAGGACATCTGCTCGCAGAACATCTATTTCAGCGCCAAGGCTGGCAAGTTCAGCCTTGAGAATTTCTCTTCTAGCCTCTTTGTTCCTTATGGCTTCTTCTTGAGTAGATGTGTCCTTTAGAATCGCCTAGATTCTCTCTTTCTCTCTTCGAGTTTGATGCTCCAATGTCTCTGTTCCTTCTTTCTTACGCTCGGCCTCGAGCTTTAGACATTGGTAGGCTTCACTTTGGCTCAAGAGTTGAGAGAGGTTTTCCTCAAGTTCGTTCAGGCAGGGAATGGAGTCTGCTAGGATGGTGGCCTTCATGTTCTTGATTTGGATGCAGACGGCTCGAATGTCTTAAGGAGAATCCAGATCCCCAGATAGGATGTCCTAAATAGTGACATCAATGTCAGAAAGAGAGCTCAGTGTACCCAGTTTGCTTACAATTTCTTGCAATTATACTGTTGCTTCTTGTGGTCTGGGTAACTGAGAGGAGGCTCCTTGTGGTGAAATTGGAGCGGTAACTTCTTCGATTGAAGACTTGAGTTTTTCACCATTGACATCTGGAGAACTAACAGGCTGACTCTTGGCGGCCGTTTCAGTCGTTGGGCCTGATAGGATTGGTTGTTCCTTTGGACTTGTGGGAGTTATCTCATGTGCTTCAGTGTCCATAGGAACGCTTTTGGACTACAATACAGATACATGTTATCAGGTTCAATTAGAATTATTAATTCAAAATGAAGTAAGTTAAAAGGTTCTTACTTGTGTGGGAGACAGTGATTGTGTTTCCTCAGTTGCTTGGATTTGGAGCACTGGCAAGGAAGGAGTTGGGTCCTCGCGTTCTGAATTAACCTCGACCAATGGCAGTGGTTCGACAACTGAGTGCTCTGGCGAGGAAGGGATTTGCTTTTCTAGCTCTGTGATGACTGGGTCACCCTGAGTACTTTTTCCCTCACCAGAAGAGGAAGGAATGAAGCAAGATTGAAACTCGATATACAAGCGACGGAATAACACGACGCTATCAACAGGCTTGTTCTTCTCTTCTTCCTCGAGTTCTGCTCGATGGATTCCAGCTAGAAATTAGGCTATAAAGTCCTTGCAGCATTCTTTACCGCTGTAGATGACCTCATGACCCGTGTCATGATCTTCACTACCGTATATAATGCTTGAATCATCGAACTTCAGGATGTAGGCTTTACAACATCCCTCAGAGAGCCTTTCTCCCAGTGAGTCCACTATATAATAGGCTTCGCCTTCAGCTTTGAGGACGAAGAAATGATCATTCCAACTCACTATGAATACCTGAGGCTTTTGGCTCTTCTTGATTTGCTCCTACGATGCATCAAAAGATGGAAGACCACTCAGGGCTGTAAACCTTTCTGGGTCGAAATACCCAATGAAGGAGTCATCAGATGAGAACTTCAGTGGTCTGATGCCGGCCTTCGAAATAACGTCCAGATCAAAGTGTTGGTCTGGGAAAGCGCTTGCAAGGGCCTCGTCCTTGCACAATTCTTGCCACTCCCTGGAACCTTGGATCAAGAGGTCATCAAATTGGGAGAGCATGGGCAGGCTGTTGGGATTTGCACATAACCAGTGTGCAATGGTGAAGACCAATGCTGAGCATGCACTTGGCCCAGAGGCTTTGTCACTCCTCTGATCAAACGAAGCATAGAAGACTTGAGCTTGAAGTTTTGCTTGTTTGTCCCTACTTGTGAGCTCTGTAGCTAGCCAAGCTCCACTTTGAAACTCTTGGGGCTTCAGGTGGATCTTCCTGCGTTTCTGAGACTGTTATAGAATTTGGGTTAGTTACAACTCGGTGACAAAATCAGATATTTTCCTGGGTAAATGATTGCAAATACTTACGGAGTGCCCAGAAGGATTGGATCTTTTCTTCTTAAAAGACTGTAAGGCCACAGTCACGTCTGGTTCAGGGGTGTGCTGTGTTTAAGAAGGAAGGTTGATCAGTTACAATATTAGAAGTTGCTAATACATGTGGCATTTTTGGTTGAAGAGACATACCTGTGGCCATGGTGATATGCTTATGTTCCTGAAGGTCTTGTTGATGACAGCCAAGTCCTCTTCATTTGAAAATCTTTTGCCAAAATCATAGAAGATAGAGGCAAAGCATGTGAGTGGTCCCTTGTGTCGTATCCCTTCCCAAAGCTGGGAGCACCATACTCGGTACGACTCGGTGACCAAATGAGAAATCACTAGTGGCTTTGATATGATAGGAAGCATTATTGTTGGAAAGCCAAAGTGTTCATCTTGCACATCTGATGCAAGAGGATGACTTGTTCCTCGCCAGAGAGTATATCTGCTCACAGAGCTGGCAATGGGCATGGGTGCATCCTGTGTGAGCCCGAACTGTCTGGAGAAATGGTTAGGGGCATACAGTTCATACCCGGGGCTTGCTAAATTTGGGACTGGTAGGTCCTTGCAAGTGTTGCACTGAATGAAGAAGCTCCTTGCGAGAGCGTCTTGCTCTGGCGAAGGCATAAATCCACTCGCAAGGAGGCCAGGGTGGCGACGACTTAGTATGATATCAACTGCTACGGTTGGAAATTCTTTATGAAAACAAAGATGGTTAAAGCAGTTGATATATGACCATAGTCTGGTCCTGGTTGGTGCAGAAACCAACAATTGGCCCAGCAACTTCTGATCTTCAAAGGCAGGAGGTGCTGATGGGCAGAAGAAAGGGAAGTACATCCGCAACCAAAACTCTACCATCCAGAGTGGTCCTGGTTGATTAAGGTCGAGCTTTGAAAGTACGACTCGCCTCAAGCCATAGTAGATGTAGGCGAGAACGGACTCAACCAAGCCCAGTTGTTCACCGTCGAATAAGCGTTCGGCAAGGTTGGTCCAGCATCTGTTGACCTTTGCAGAAGAGGGACAGAAGATGTACTTCGATAGCCAGTACTCTAGAAAGGCTATTCCTCCTTGGTCTGTATCTTTTTCCTCCTGTGCAAAGTGTTTTACCCAGGAAGAGTAGGAAGAATGACGGTTGAGGGAGACTTGGACTGGTGTCCCACAGTGTCGATTGAGCGACCAGGGGTCTGTAAATGCAGGGACTCCAAAGATGGTGTATAAATCGAGCATTGTTATACTTACATCACCACAGGGGAGACGGAAACAGTTGGCGGTGCAATCCCAGAAGCACATGGCTGTGGCGAACGGTGCTCTGTTGCCACCAGCTGGGAGAGAAAAGTAGAGGTTGATGAGTTGAGTGATTCCAACTGTTTCCCACCGGTCGATATCTTGTTCGCGACGGTGCCGATACCAGTCGAGATCTTCTACGCTTGGGTGCGGCCATCTCCCAATAAGACAAAGTGTGTCTTTGTTAGTCCATTCCTTTGGGTCTGCCCTGGGGTTTTCTTGGACTATCAGAGATGAGTTACAGATGGGATGGCAGAGGATATTGAATAGCTCTGGATTTATTGGAACATCCAGGAAGGGACCAAGAATGCCAGTACCTTCGTTGGGTCTATAGAAAGGATGCAGACGGCCTCTGGGTTGTGTCGTTTGGCGACAGCTTTAAGGTGTCTGAAGAATCTCTTGACGTCTTGAGTTTCATGAGGAATGGAGATGTCTTTGTGAGGAGGCATTTTTCTAGATCGGAAAAGATGGATGGCGGCGTTAAGAATGAAAGGACTTAGCTTTTGATCGAAAAGGTTGAGAGTGTAGGATCAGGGCAAGTGAAAAGGTCTCGTTGGGGAATGAGATTTTGTTGATGGAGACTAGTGCTTTTATATTACGTCAGCCGAGTGACTGTAACTTTTCGAAGAAGTCGTGCAATGTGGCACTTAGGTGTGATGTTACCATTTGGTTTAACAGCGCGTTAGTCGGGTAATATTAAGCCTTTTCGCTTGTTCAGGTAATTCAAGTTCAAGACTTGAGGGGCAATGTTTGGGCCTGAAATAAATATTTCATATTGGGCTTGAATGACTGAAGTCTTGGCGAGCGGCCCAAGGGATGGTTGAAGTCTTGGCGAGCGGCCCGTGAATTATAAGAGAGCTTGGCGAGCAGCCGAGTACAGGAAATAGAGTTTAGTTAGAACTATGATTCATTAGTTAGCTGATTCCATGCGGCTTGGATGTCTATCATTTCTATTTTATCTCAGATAGGTTTCTTTGATAGAAGAGTTGTGACAGTATTGAATATCTTTAAGGATTAATAACCCGTGTGCTGGTGTCGGAGTTATGTTGGGATTCTAAGAGCAAGAACAGAGGAAGTTTAATAGAATTGAATGATTGTTGGTATGCGAGTATATAAGGAGAGTAAGAGCTTTGTGGAAGAGGTCCCCAATCAAATACAAAACATTTGGTATACGCAAGTACACCTAGATAGACATCTCGTCTTCGAGATTTCTATCTTCTTTGCAACCAGAAGGTCAAAGTGTTTGTCACCTGTCGAGTGAGAGTGTTGCGACTCCAAGGAAGCAAATTGCTACTGGAAAGTTGAAGAGCTTGTCACCTGTAGGCCAAGAGTTTGGATACTCTAAGGAAGCAAGTGTTCTCAACACATCGTCAGAGAAGTTGCTCTACTTTGCACGGATAAGGGCGTATGGGGTATCGATTTCGAAGGCTCTGCTAGAGACACATATCCAAAAGTCCTAGGTTACTAGGCAAGAAGGACCTATTCGGGCGGGGTTGGTGCTCTCCCTATCTAAAATCGCTTTATATAGAAGTCAGGCAGCTGCAAACAGTCCATATTCCGTTGAAGAACAGTGGCACGCTAGCATACGAAGCACACGATACAGGATAAACCGGTACCTGCGGTTAAAGCTATCCGAACCTGTTAAAAGAGACTGCTTCGCGGAAGGATCTCTCCGTGGGAGATATTTTGCGCTCGAACAATGTCAACAACCAAAATTTTAGTGTAGGGCAGTATTGTTTATAGAATTATCGATACCTGGAATGACGACGTCTTCGTCTAGAATGGCGGCCTTTCTGTTCGGACCGACAACTGAAATGGAGGCGTCTTCGTCTGAACTGCCGGCTGGAATAGCAGCCATCTCCGTCTGGAATAGCAGCCATCTCCGTCTGGATCGGCGGTAGTGCCCCGAAGACCACCACAACACTTAAGCTTAATCCAAGTGATTAAGGCGATAAGTGTTGTAAGAGCAGCCAGTACTTCACTGATTGAAGTGATCGACACTGGTGGGATGACTATCTTTATCATTGTCATTTCCTGTAAGAAACAAAACCAAAGAAACATATAATAAGTTAACATACATATTAGTTTAATAACCACATTAGTGCATTCATTACGTGGTTACGAGTAAAACGATATATAACTCGACCCGTTTAAGAAAAAAAAAATTAGGGCACGTGCCACCACCGGCAACCACCGACGACAGAGTTTAGCACATCAATCGAAAGCTCTCGAGGCGCCCAAACAACTGTTCAACAAGAGCTAAGGCCAATTCGGCCGTAAACAAACCCAAAGCTGCCCCGAAAGAAATTTGGCCGGAATCGGATTTCGATCTCCGCCGTCGGGCCACGCGGAAGCTCAGGGCTGGTCCCATTCGACTCAGGGACGAGAGAGGAGCATAACCCCTCTATCCTTACCACCCATAACCCTACGGCGGAGGCCAAAATGAACCTCAATTGGAATCGTTCGATTCCAAATCCAATCAACGTAGAACCTACAATTTCCAGCAATTCAAGCAATAACAACTCATAAGGAGGTTCTCATGACCTCTTGATACCTGAAAAACAACCAGAACTCACACCGGAGACGGCGAGCCCGAAACACCCGAACCCTAGAATTTTCAATCCTTGAATCCTCTCCTCTCCGGTCTCCTTGTCATCGATTGAACCCAGAAATGGTTAGAGGACACCGAGCCGAACCGAAGGGGACCGGTCACAAGGCCGGAGGTGGCCAGATGGTGTGGTGCCGCCAGAGCACCGCCAAAGTTCTCTCTCTCTCTCTCTCTCAAGGGTGGAAAGAGTTGACCAAAGTCAACTCTCCAAAATTCTCAGACTTACCAATTAAGGAAACCCCTCATTTATATACTTTTCCAAATACAGTAACTTCGGTAATAACTGTATGACAAATGTTTGTCGATTGTAACTTTCTCGTGGTATCTCCAATTTTGATCAACTTAACAAATTTCCCTAATATAATTTCTCGAAATGGAAATTTCATTTATACTTGTCCATTTATGACTATTACATTTCCGATAAACTTCCGCTAATCATAACTTTCTTGTCGTAACTCCATTTTTGGCATTCTTCGCGTCCACGGACTCGGCTTGACAATTTCTACGAATTCCACCCGAAGTCAACCAATTTCGGAAGTCTTATAAAAAGTCAACTAAAAAGGCTCTCAATAATTACCGACAGTGACAAAACTAATTACCATCATTGATTAACACTTAATCAGAATATAAGAGGTTAATTTCGAGTCGGGATGTTACAATCTACCCCTCTTAAGAAAATTTTGACCTCAAAATTTATGCACATACTAGTAAAATATCAACCGGTACAACTCCTATATGAGTTCGATTAGTTTGCAAGTAACATCCATAGGTACGAGAATTGTCCATAAAATTTACTGTATAAACATCCTGCTACAAAGTCTGCCACTTCAAATCTCGAGTCAAAATCACTACTCAATAAAAGTCTGATACAAGAGAGCTTACTGATCCAAACTTCGTAACATAAATACCAGGAAACATCAAGTACCCATGCCAACCCTAGTGGCAAATTCTACTAATCTAAGTAAACCCGTCCTGTTAGTCTAGCCTGGCATCTCCCAAGCTATGATCCTGATAAGATACTGTATAAATGGTGGTGCAACTCTAACTCTTGTAGTGGCTTCCAAATACCACCAGAACCCTACACCGAAAACTTAACTGAGTTGTCCCTCTGCGGACACGCACATAAAATGACCCTCCAGGCCACAAAGGTATCAAGCTGAGGACCTAGACTAACAATTCTAAGGTCATAACATAAGTGGGCATCTGACCGATCTCAGGGAACGCTGTAACCTTATTCAATTCCCTAATTCTCAAAAATTCTACTGAAAATTGGGCATAGTTTCCCCTGAAACTTAAGGAAACCAAAAACCTGCACAAAGAGAACACTTCCAACAACAAATCACACAAACAAACCGTGGGCACCGTATCCCATCCGGATTTCTCATAATCAAAATGAATAACATTAGGAACATAAACCACAGATACTCATCAGAAATTATGATTTACTAGGTTCACAATATTAAAAATCTCCATGCTTCAAGTAACATTAGTTCGATACACTGTAAAGACTAAAATCGCCTAAAATTTGCCTCTAATATGCCCAAAACTATGGGCTGACTCCACAGAACCATATGAAATCAATTCACTGTCAAATTTGGAGATATGAACTCAGTATCCCATCTTAGGTCTGAGTAATACTGACAAGTTATGCATATGTCTACAATAAGTAAGTTGAGTCTCAAAACTCACAGTCCAATAACGATAACCATAATGTGACGAGGCTAATAAGGGATCACTTGACCTTTGCTTCCGCTACATTCGAAAATATTGGCGGACTCCAACGAGTCTAACTATATTCTCCAATCACACTCAAATATTCAAATATGTAAATCAAACCCCACTGAAGACTGAGCATCACTACCTCATAACAAGACCCGCGCATAGCATATGGACAATTACCAAATGCCAAAAAATTTGTTGAAAAATAGATATGCCTTACTTAAAATATTTGTCCACTCGAGGTGGTAAAACAAAGAGGCGCTAATTTACATACTCAGACTTACTCTCAAATTGAATAGCTGAATTGATGCCACTATACTCATTATACAACTACTAAAATTTATGATTTCCTGGATACTGGATGTTTAACCAATAAAACTAATCAGAGGATGAAAATGCTATGAAATTTAAGAAATGTGACAACTCCTTGGCAGAAATCAATGACAAGACTTATACCTCATCAAGCTAATAAACCGTATCATCATTGAACATATATCTAAACCTGGTGGAAAGTTTGCGTTTTCTCGTAAAATTCTCATATTTGTTCTAGTGAGTACTGAACGCTTGGTCACTTGCATGATGCTCCTCTCTCCAGTTTAGTGTGAATCCAAAGATCGAGCAACAAATTTCGAATCAAGTCATACTCATATTTTTCTAATTTCAGCACGTGCATATGATGTACACAATTTCTTGCTGATTATCGAACTTAGTGTTTCCTAGGTGTACAAGCATAAAACGCCCAACTCTGATATGGAACCTTGATAACAACATCATCCTCGCAAACCCTTGTGATTCAAAACAAGGAAAATTATATTTCTAACTTGACTACACATCACAAAAGACATCTTTAAAAAGGGAAGTGTGTTCACGACATAAAATGAACACAACCTTCTCAAGAAGAGATTGGTGTAGAGAAACTTAAGGTTAATCCTGACTAACCAGACTAAATTAATAAAATCATAAGATAGTGAATAAATCTCCATTGCTAATGTCAATTAGAAATTCTCCACACGTCAAGGTGAGCAGTGGTGATTTTTAACCAAAATTTACAAAGTCTGAGGCCACAATATACCTCAAGCACTACAAATTCACTCCAAGAAAAATCGATAACAAGAAAATCGAACGTTTGAAATGAAATATGTACATACTTCTGCGATAATGTCTCCTGAAATCATTGCAGATTGTGATACAAACGTGAAGTTACGGGACAGTAACATAATCCACAAGAATTTTTCCACATACCCAGCTGCCTAAGGCATAATATAGTTACTCCTTACCTCCGATGTCAACCATGACACAAAGCGCATCACCGAACCAAGTGATAAAGCTACATGGAGAGAAAACTATTTGATTCACAAGTACTAGTACTCGTAGGCACCAAACCCAAAGAAAATCAAATCAAGAGAATGAAGCCTCGGAACGATATCTGAAACACAAACAGAGGTTGACTTTAAAAGATGATAGAAAATCTTACACTTAAGTCAATTCGTGCTAGAGAGTAAGAAAATAGGGTTAAATAAAACTTACTCTCGATAAAACACATTTTCCCCCAAAAAATCAAAGGATCAACTTGGGCTCTGCAATAAATTTCATCTTCAATTTCACGATCACACCATATCCGTACTATTCTATTCACATCATTCATAACTATGGCACTGCATATTTTTTCTGATGGAAAAGAAAACACATCAACCCAAAATACTTCATGCTGATGCCAAAGAAATTATGGAAATCGCTGAAATCACCAACTCGAGGTCAATGACTCTGAGGTTTGAAGTATGTCCATCGAGGGCAATCCGGTCGCTAAGTGAATTTATAAGGAAACCTTACTTCTCGTAATTATCATCACAAACACCTCGTCTACTACAGTTAGAATACCTATGACTCACATTGCCCAAACAAATATGGAATGAAGGAAAAGACGAAACGAGCACAGGAAAAAAGATTGTTGATACCACATAACTGAGGGAAAACGATTAGGAGACTATTAAATATTGTATTTTCCCCATAGAGCAACCTTATATCTCGACTAACATTCGAGTCGATGCTACAGGTCGATAACTAGACAAACTACTGTTATTGAATTCTTATAGTGCTACACAATAGACCCGATAGTAAGTGCGTAGTACTGCTCCGGTTTCCATCGTAAAACTGAGAAAGAACGCAGATGATCAATATCTTCTTGTTTTCTTCGCATGTGTAGAAACAAAAAAACTGAAACCTGAATGAAGACACGTGATATACAACCATGGAGGTGAAGTATCTGGTTGGTACCATCACAGAATGAACACAAGCAAAAGGTAGGCAGTGAATACAAGAAGTTCACCATAATACATAAAACAACACGAGGAAACCGGTCTAATACTTGACCCCTCACTGAACTTACATTTCCAAGGAACTCAATTATTTCTAATCGTTTCATCACGTTCTGCTTAACGTGGAGAAATGCCTGAATGTTTCCATATATTTATTAAGGTTGGCGCACGCAAGGCATAGTGACAAGGGCACACTGACTCATAGGCTGAAGTTCGTACTTGGTCACTTTCGTCACGTATTTGATGACGTTCAACACCGTGAGTATTTGATGGGGATCCACTGCAGTCGGGCCATCACTCCAGAAGTGTTGAGCGTAATCAAACACAACGACAAAAGAAACCAAGTACAATCTACAGAACCTATAACTTAATGCTCTGATACCAACTGAAAAGAATCAAACCCTGATCTAGTTGTCTAAACTGGAATTAAGCCTTAATGACTCTTCTAACCTCAGTTACTACTCATTAATTGACAGCCAATGTGGAGATTCAAAATTCTAAAGTCACGAAATAAAGAAATTTCCCACATTTAGGTTTACTACTAACATTATAAATTATACAACTATTTTTGACATTAGAGCAGCTAGCGAAATTAAGCTGAATATGTAAAATAAAATAAAATACTAATTCACAGGATCACCCTTGGATCTTACGGCAGATGCTGCTGTGCCATGAACTGCGTGCACGCTCGACCACAATTGAACTCTGCAAACTGGGCAAATAAACCGAAAATTTCAGGGAAAGGCACATAAAATAATAAAACTGCTAGAGTGAGTGGACGAAAATAAAGTTTAACTTTAAAATGAAAACTGTAAATAATATGCCTTTCACTGTAAATGTACATAAAAATGATGCTAGCCTAAAAATAAACAAGCCCAGGTCAAGTGTTAGTCCTAACTCTCCTGTGTATTGTGTAATATGTGGAGGCAGTAACTTGAGTACATTTCTCTCAAAGTTATAAGAACACCCAGGTCAGGTGTTTGTCCTAACCCTCTTAGGTATTGTGTAAATCACGGGTCAAGAGTTTGTCCTATCCCTTATGGATACTGTGTAATGTGTGGAGGCAGTAAGTTGAGTACATTTGCCTCAAAATTACAAGAACTCTCAGGTTAGGTGTTTGTCCTAAACCTCCTGGGTACTGTGTAAATCACGGGTCAGGAGTTTGTCTATCCCTACCGGAGCATCTTGAGGATCAGCCGAGAAGCCAGTGCATCGATGTAACAACTGTGACTATACTCTGTGTAAAACAAATCATATATGCCTCCATGAAAATGCATAATAGTAAATTGCATAATCGTAAAATGCATAATCATAGAATCCTTAATCATAAAATGCATAATCATAGACTCGCAAATCGACAGTACGTGAAAATAAAGTGTCTACTCACAGTATTGTGCTGTGATTCCACCAAGCCGAAGCCTGCTAGTCGGTGATCCTATACATCTGCCACTAGCTGCTAATCCATCGCCCTGAAACAACGATTAATGCTTAACAACTAATCATTGAGAATAATATTGAATAGCTAAGCTCGTTTACCTAACGAGCAATATCGTCGAGAACGTCGCATTCTTGACTATTGTGCTTCCCGAACTATAAACAAGCTTTAATCTAATTCCAAAATCTAAATTTTGAATCCTTTTTAAAGTTCGTAACATAATTCTTAAACGTTACACGACCTGAAGTGGAATCAATTTTCGACTCAACCGTTCGATGAAATCATAAATCGTTTAATTATTTAATTAATGTCTGATTAATCACATGTTTAAATTAGCAATGTCTAAATTAGTTTAATAACCTCATTACTGCATTCATAACGCGATTACGAGTAAAATGACATATAACTCGACTCGTTTAGGAAAAATAATTTTCCGATCAACTTTCCGGGCACGTGCCGCCACAGACGGCGACACGCGCCACCGCCGATGGTGATTAACACATCAATTGAAATCTCTCGAGGAGCCCAACCAATTGTTCAACTAGAGCTAAGGCCAATTCATCCTGAAATAAACCCAAAACCGCCCCGAAAGAAATTTGGCCGAAATAGGATTCCACCTCCGATCTCCTCCGTCAAGCCATGGCGAATCTCGGAGCTGGTCCCATTCGACTCAGGAAGGAGAGAGGAGCATAACCCCTTTATCCCTACCACCCATAAACACCGGCCTCACCGCACACGGCGGAGGCCAAAACGAACCCTAATCGGAATCGTTCGATTCCAAATCCAATCGACGTAAAACCTGCAATTTCCAGCAATTCAAGCAATAATAACTCATAAGGAAGTTCTCATGACCTCTTGATACCTGAAAAACAACCAGAACTCACACCCGAGACGACGAGCCCGAAACACCCAAACCCTAGAATTTCCAGTCCTTCAATCCTCTCCTCTCCGGCCTCCTCGTCATCGATTGAACCCAGAAATGGGTAGAGGACACCGAGCCGAACTAAAAGGGATCGGTCACAAGGCCAGAGGTGGCCGGACGGTGTGGTGCCGACGGAACACCGTCGAAGTTCTCTATCTCTCAAGGGTGGGAAGAGTTGACCAAAGTGAACTCCCCAAAACTCTCTCATTTACCAATTAAGGAAACCCCTCATTTCTATACTTTTCCAAAAAACCGTAACTTCAATAATAACTCTATGACAAACGTTCGTCGATTGTAACTTTCTCGTCGTATCTCCAATTTTGATAATTCTCGTGCCTACGAACTCGTCTCGATAAACTCGACAACTTTTCCCACTATAATTTTCTGAAATGGAAATTCCCATTTATACTTATCCATTTACGATTGTTACATTTCCGATAAACTTCCACTAATCATAATTTTTTTGTCGTAACTCCATTTTCGGCATTCTTCGCGTCCACGAACTCGGCTTGAAAATTTCTACGACTTCCACCCGAAGTCAACCAATTTTGGTAGTCTGATAAAAAGTCAATTAAAAAGTCTCTCAATAATTACCGACAGTGACAAAACTAGTTACCATCATTGATTAACAGTTAATCAGAATATAAGAGGTTAATTTTGAGTCGGGATGTTACATATTTAGTAAAATTGATTGTTTCTAGAAGCAACTTTTGTTTTCCTTAGCCTAGGAAACAATAGATGACTTATAGAGTGGGATAATATGACCGTATAATCGTTGATAATGAAAAAAATTAAATAATGACTTTATCACACACTTCTATAATAAAAAATTCATATATATTCTTAATATGATTTTAAACGAATATAAAAAAACGAAACAACAAACCAAATATTGAATTTTATATTGATAATATTATGACCGCATGAAATCATTACCTCTTTTTTTCATGTAAACAATTAAGTCTGGTGTTCCATGCGATCATATATCAACATAAAATTCAATAAACCATGGTTTATTGTTTCATTTTTCGATATTCATTTACAACCATAGTTAATAAATAAATAAATAAAATTCTTATTATAAAAGTGTGAGATGAAATCAATATTGATTTCATGGTTTCGATTCTCCGCACTCCCTTCTTGCACCTTTATTTTTAGTCTAGTTTAGCCAGAAAAACATCATCTTCCAGTTAAGTTGATAGGATTGGGGGATAGGTTGTTGGGCAGAATCAGCATATGAAATGAGCTCTATGAAAGAGTGAGAGGTTCTAGAGATGAGTGTATGAAACATTTATTATGATTACACCTTTACTTTTAGTCTAGTCTAGCCAGAAAAAACGTCATCTTCCAGTTAAGTTGATAAGACTGAGGGCCAGGTTGTTCAACATATGAAATGAGCTCTATGAAATAATGACATAATTGAGTGTATGAAACAATTATTTTGATTCCAAAAGTTTAGGATTACGATAAAAAAAAAGAGGGTAAAATAGTTTAAATGGTCACTAATTTTTGTTTAAAACAACAGTTTGGTCATTATTGTATGATATATGTTAAAATGATCACTCCCTCTAATGTTTCATTATCAAATTGGTCACTTCCGCTAATTTTTTAGGGGTAAAAAAATATTTTTATCATTAAATTGTATTTATTTATAATAATGCCATTATTAAAAGTTTTAAAAAATTATGAAATTTGCCACTCCCTCTAACGGAGGAGGGCCGCCGTCGCCATTCGGTGGTCCGGTGGTCGAAGTTGACCGGAGTTATCGCCGGTGACAGGTCTCGATCCTTTATGGTAGCCGCACTTCAATCCTCAAAACTCATACTTCATCACTGTGAGTTTGGCCTCCAGGCCTCCTCGTTGCAAACCACTGGAATCGGGATTGATCGATCGACATCGCTTAGCCACGTTGCACCTCGAGACTGGATGCAAACGACTACTAAGGCAAGGAGCTTCGAAACCTGGGTGGTCTGGTGGTCTAAGTTGACCGGAGCTATAGCCGGCGATGGAGGCCGAATGGGGAAAACCCTAGAATTTTCCTCAATTCGATTCTCCCCCCACAGTCGATGCATGTTGAAATTGAGGTGATGGCATGGGGAGGTTGAGGATGGAATGGGGAATCGATTTCGACCGGTCCAACGATCAGAAGTGGCCGGCCGGAGCAATTCTGATCGGATCATGATTCCGGTCGGGTTGTTAATTATTCGGGTCGTGAGAATGGGTTATACCCATTCAGGTAGAAATCGATCGACGGTCCAGATCATAACTAGGATTGATCATACGGTCTAGATTTAAAAAGAGGATAAAAAGACAAAAATACCTTTGAAAAGAAATAGATTTTTTTTAACGGACGAATGACCATTTTGATATACTTTCGAAAAAGACGAGTGACCATTTTGACATATGTCATACGATAGTTACTAAACTGTCGTTTTGAACAAAAATTAATCAATTTTACCTAAAAAAATTGCATTATCATATCTTGAAAACTAAAGGTGCACATGCAAGTCAGAAATCTATACAACAGAAACAAAACATTGTTTGAAACAAAACATTGTTTGATTCAAAACCAGATAGCATGTACAATGTAATATTACACATTTGTATCTATTTTAGGTACCAGATTTGATAAACATTGTCAAAAGAAAATTCACCAATTCCATGTTCAATGACTAAACATTTCATATATTAATCATCACTATTGTAGTTTTCGCACAATGATTGCAATACATTGCTTGAGCCGCTGCTCTTAAGAGTTTGGGGTTAGTTATATGTAAGGGCACCGTACTAACAACAACAATGTTTGAAAAGAAACAAAATGTCAAATTATAATTATACTCATCTCCACAAATATGCTATAGATTTATGAGAAAACATATATTATCATCCATGCATATATAGAAGTCTTGAGAACAATTTCAGCAATGATCACACTTGAGCTTTGATGAGGAAAATTATGATAGCTAATGAGCTTGGAGCTAAGCCTCGTCAAGTGACAATTTGATTTCAAAACAGAAGGGCCCGTTGGAAGAATAAGAAACTAGAGAAGTACCCCACTTTGAAGACAGCGCACGACAACGTCTTCCCTAATAAATCCAAACTTAAACTTGAGGTTCGATCGTATCTCTAGTTATACCTCTAATTTTTTTGAAGTCCTTTGTTGTCATGTGTTCTATCTTTGAAGAACTCTTGTTATTTCTGAACTCATTTAATAGAAAAACTAGTAATAAGTATAGAGAAATTAATCAAATTTGCTTTGCAAAGTTAGAAAAGAGAAGTTCTAAAGTTGAGTATGGTAAAATAGAAACACATTCTAACAATATAAGTGAACTTATTACAACGTTTGTTTATCATTACAATTGGCTTTTTAAATAAATTATAATACACATACAAACCATTGTTTCATTAGAAAACAATGGACATGATACAATTGTTAATTGTTTAAATCCTTTTATTGTGTGATGTAACACCTCGAGCCAATTTCAATCATAACAAACTACTCTACCAGAAAGTTGAAAAGGAAAACAATCTGCATGTTAAAAGAAAATAGATTAATCAAATTTAAGAACCCAATAATACCCATGAAGAACAAATCGAGGAGATCCACCGGAAAATTACCGAAGAACGCCTGAAACGCTTTTGAACTTCAGTCTTCACGTCGGTAGTCGAGTTTTTGTGTTCTTTTCTGGTGGGATTAATTCCTAGACCAAATGAAAATGCTGAACCAACGTTGAGAATGCAGAAAGAATGAGAACCTGAGAGGAATCTTGAAGATCAACCTCTCTTCCCTCTCCTCCTTCTCTCTCTCTACCACCTTCCTATAGAGAGTTCCAGAGGTCTTCCCTCATTTATAAAAAATTTTCTCCCCCTCTTTTTGTTGGTGATGATCGACCTGTACTTAGTCATCACTCAAAAAGGCATCAGATAGAATGTATGCCCCACTATCAGAAAATCAGACTTAGACGGTAAATCACTTTCGCCATCTAAGAGGAATATATAATTCGTCGTTTAGACATTTAGACAACGAAATATTCGTCGTTTAAGATTCGTCGTTTCAATGTCCTGGTCATGGTGCTTAGACGACGAAAGTAGAATGTTTCATTGTTTAAGTCCGATCTAAAACAACGAAAGCGGTTTCGTCATATAAAATTAATGATGACTAAATATTGTGACCCAAAACGATGAAATTTATCATTGCATAGAAGGACTTAGACGACAAAGGGAAATGCTTCCTCGTTTTAGTGTTTCCACCTAAACGACGAATTGATAAGACCTTCATCGTTTAAGGTGTTCCACTTAGACAACGAAATGTATGTAGTTCGTCATCTAACATTTCCCTTCGAGACGACAATTTTTTTTTTGTCGTCCATTACTTTACTTCTTAATTAGACGACGAAATGCACTTTTAGTAGTCTAAAGTATTCCACATAGTGAAAGGACCCGATCCCAATTTAGTTGCCTAAACCGAAATTAAGCCCTAACGACAACGAAATCTACAAAAAAAATTGCCAGAGTTTCTTCTAAATTCGAGAAACCCAAAAACCTGGAAGGACAACACACTTCTAAAATGTCCACAAAAACAAACCGTGGGCACCAAATCCCATCCGGATTTCTCAAATCAGTCAAACACTGAATCCACTAGAAATATAAACTGTTTACAGAAGGTGATAAGAAATCCAAAGACTGAAAGGAAAATACAATACAACGGAAGTAAACTTTATACAGTATCCAGAACGACTTCTAATTTATATAATACACAGGATTAACACGTTAAGCTAGGAACCTACTAGATGAGTACAGTGATATGAACTCTATGCCTCCATTATCGACGTGTAATCTAAGGATACAAAATGCAAACTGGGCAGAGGAAACCGAAAATCCAAGGGAAATACATAAAATAATTAAACTGTTAGAGTGAGTGGACGAAAGTAATAAAACTGAAAACTATAAATAATATGTCTTCCACTATAAATGTATATAAAAATAATGTGAGTCTAAAAATATGATCATCTAGGTACTCCTGGGTACTATAAAATATATGGAGGCTACGACTCGGATCATCCGACCTCAAGTTCTAATATTGCCCAGGTCAGGTTCCTGGCCCTCTTGGGTGCTCTATAAATCCTCAGGTCAGGTCCCTAGCCCTCCCGGAGCATCTCAGGGATCAGCCGAGAAGCAGTGAATTAATTGATGCAATAACTGTGACTATGCTCTGTATAAAACAATATGTTGTATGCCTCCAAGCTAATGCATAACTATAATAATGCATAACTATAGACTCGCAAAACAACAGTGAAAATAAAGTATCCGCTCACATTACAAAGTTAGCTCCGTTGTCCGGCGGAAGTCCCTTTGCCAAAATCTCGATCACGGTCTCCTGAATAAATAACATATTCATTTAATACTGAAATTAGATAAAACATGCAAAAATCAACTCAAAAACTATCCCGAAACCCCCCAGACAATTTTAGATTTTTGCCTCGCTGGATCCCTGCCGTGAATGGCGGCGCATAGCCGTCACGCGCCTCCAGAGGCAGCAGTGCATGAGTCACACGCGGCCCCCGGCCGAACAGCTCCGATGGGAGAGTTCAACCCATGGTTAGAAAGATCTCAACCAGACCTATCATTTCCCTAACTAGGCCTAACCCCGAATCATCGTCGTTTTGCCGAAAAACGGCCCGAAAAATTCCAGAAAACATTTTCGGCCAATAACATCGCCGCCGTCGCTCCTCGGTCCTCCAACCAATAGGGCTTCAACTCCTAGGGTGAAACCCAGTCTATTCCATCCAATCTTGCCGTCGTAAAACAGCCGAAGCACCACCCGATAACCCCAAAATCTGGCGAAATAACCTAATCAATTCGGGTCCAAACACAAACCAAAACCCAGCAACACATGCATAAAACGAAAGAGGAGGATGAGAGCTTCATTTCCCTACCTGAGTTATCACCGGAGGTGGCTGAAAAAGGCGGTTCGGGTTGGGTCGAAGGAAACGGGTCGGTGAACGGAAATACGGGTTGAGCTCGTATGTACCAGTTGCTATTTTTGGAAACTTTCTCAAAATATTATGTATAAATACCGTATAAATACTCTTAAGCAGCTGGCCCAAATCAACAATCCAAAATCATTCTGATCAAGATCGGACCACCCACATTAAACTAACATAAAAATAAAAACATTTTAATAATTACTCCTAGTGACTTCTGATAATCATTAGAAATAGCTCGCTTATCCAAAAAATTCCCTGAAAATTTCTACAAGCTCAAAATAAAATACTTTACAACTTCCGTGAAGAAAGTAAAGTCTAATTCTCGCTCGGTGAAAAAGTCGTTAACAAACCATATAATACGATTAATTAACGATAATCCTAATTCGTGCCGATTTGTGTGTAAATTTTGATTCGGGTTGTTACACCTAGACGATGAATTCTTGATTTTTGTCATCTTACTTTTACACTTCAAGATGACTAATCTTTCTTCATTTGATCATCTTGTAGCATTATTTTTTTTCCTCAAAAAATAATATAAATACAAAATTGAAATTAGAATATAAAGAAAATATTTATTAAAAATATTTAATTTGTACATAAAAAGTTTTTTAAATATAACTAAGGGATTAAAGAGGCAACATCATAATTGAAATTTCCATCGAGAGTACAGATCCCACCGTTGCCTGGATCATGGTCATCATGTCCCGGATCCTGATGCGTGACATTTAGACGACAAACGGGAGGAAGATTCATGCTGATCGTCCTCAGGAATTCCTCCAGGGCATCAAATAAAGCCCTGAGCACTTGAGCCTCCTCCTTGACTGCTCGAACCTCTTCCTACGTGCCTCGGACTAGCTCCTCAGCTACCAATGCACTCGAATGCCTGGTCAAAGGAACCGTCGACGATGACTGGCTCAAATCTCACATGTCTACATGTTCAAGGCCCCGAATCTCCTTCCATGGTCAGCTTCCGAGTGTCGCATAGTAAATCTCAACTCGAGTCTTCTAGTCTATAGGAGGGAGCTCATCAGGCGTCTTCTCCGAGGTCTGTGTCTGCATGTGTGTTATATGCTTCTCGCATAGTCAAATCATCTTTGCCTGCATTAAAATAAAATTTATATATTATTTAAAAATAAATATAATAAATATTGTGAACAAGAACAATATGAATGTCTAATTTTACCAAAAATTTGACATACTTTCCCATAAAATTGAAGGAAACCAAAAAACTGCACAAAAGAAAACAATTAGAATAACCAAATTTCAAAATAACAAACTGTGGGCTCCGATTCTCATATAAATTTCTCATGTTCAAAATAATGAACAATTATAACAATAATTAATTAACATACCCATTCGAAGAAATAATTAGGGAACTTATTCTTATGCTTCTCATCACACCAGTTATGACTCATGTTCGAATTGTTTCTCTGCATTTTGGACCTATGAGCCTTAATGAACGGCTCAACTTAGTCATAGACCCGCAACACTACCTAATCAACCTCAATAAGTTTTTCCTCTTTACTTAAGCTTTAATTTAATATTGGTCCAAACGATCGTACAATATCTGTGACGACTGAAATATTGTAGCGATCAAGTGTATTGGAGGCAGTGGAAGCGGCGGTCTCGACTAGATCTTTTAGATGCATATTGCAGTAGGTTACACACTCATGTACAATGTGTGTTTATGCTATAGAGCCATACGAAGCTTAACAATTTTTGACAAATCCTTTGTACTGTCTGAGTTGTCTGCAAAATTGTAAAATTAATATATATGTAAGACAATAATAGATATAAATGATGAAAACCATGTTTAAAAAATTATATTTTACATGAAATATTGTGTCTTTCCTGAGGATACATCTAAGTGTTTGGGAAGGTGGATCAAGAGGAGAATCATGATGTCAAAGAAAGTAGGAGAAAAATCCTCTCTAATTTGCACAGGATGTAGACAATCTCTTCTTTCAATTTAACCACATCTGACTTCTTCAACTCTCTCGCACATAACTTCTGACACCATCTCAACTATACGACTAATGGGTCGACGCTGTCATGATGCAACTATGGCTTAATTACCACTAGAATCAGATGTTGCAGCATAACATGAAGTTTATGAGTCTTTAGACCATAGAACTTATGTTCGCTAACTTTTACACATCGATATATATTCGTTGCATAATTAGACAGATATCGAACACCAATAAACCGAACACCATTAAACCAATTGAATACATTTCCCATCAATGTCAGCTTCACTGTGTAAGGTGTATTTGACATCCTGTACCTGTTTCTTAACCATAAGTGATGGCATGAACTCATAGATTTCAAATCTTTACGTGCTTTGGCAATATCCTTAGTTTCCATCTTAATACCAAGAATTGTTCCCACCATGATGTCGCACACATTCTTTTCTATGTGCATCACATCAAAGTTTTTCCTCATTTTCAATTTTGACCTGTAAGGGAGTTCAAAGAAAATACTGATGTGAGTCCAATATCTAAGATGTTCAGGAGGGTATGGGTTGTGGGTAGTCACAGAATCATCTTTACTCAACACATCGAAATAGAAGTCATACAAACTCTCAAAATCTCATCACCGAACCATTGTTAGGGTTTCAGACCATTCTTTACTGTCCCGTCGAACTTCTCCGCATCCCATCACCATTCGTGATCCTCATGAAGCCATCTATGGTAACCTATGTAACACATCTTTCTCGCATGCCAAGTAGAGTTTACGTCATCTTAGCAGACATGATAAGCCTTATACCCTTTATTGTGAAAGATGTCAGCATCCCATAAGTAGAAAAATCGCTAATGGTCCATACCACTGCTGCTCTCATCATGAATGAAGTTCAAGTGTACCTATCAAAAGTTGGGACTCCATTTTTCTATAATTATTTTGGCTTGTCAATCAAAGGTCTCATGTACACATCTAAACACTTTCTAAGAGACTTTGGACTTTGAATTAGTAGAGCAAGGAAATTAAATTTCTTGTTCATATACATTCAGGGAGACAAGTTGTACGGCATAACAATAACTAACCATATAGATGCTGATAGAAGTGCTATTATTATCCGAAGGATTATACCCATATGTCAAAAGTCTGAGTCTAATAAATTGAACCTCTAATGCGAAGTCTAGAAATTCTCTGTTAAGAGCTATAAAAGCCTCCCCATCTGTCACGTGTCTAAGCAGATTGATAGGCGTGAGAGCACCTAACTAAGATAACCCGATTCTTGAGAAAAACATATCAATATAGTAAATAGACAATAGGGGTCATTACCCATAGAGGATTGATAAAACTAAGACTCAAAAACTCAAGAAACATAAAAGACATGAAAGCCAGAAACCTGGCAGACTCGATCACTCGACACAAACTAATTTACGAATAGTACTTACACAAAATCAAAAATCACGAAAATTTAACAAAAGACACTAGACTCAGTGAAGAACTACCACACAAAAAATTAAGGGTATTCGGAGTTTATTTCGTAGCCGAAATAATTCAGCCAAGCTACAGGTAATTCAAAAAAATATAAATTTCAAAAAAATAGATTGTTGAAGAAATCAAATGAAGATGATTGTTAGGAACTTCTATCCACCCTAGACAATTCACAATTTATCCCAAATCGAATCTAGATAACCATGAATGACTGACTCCCACAATCGAGCCAATATCAGTAGGACATCAATTGTATTACATTATCTTGTTACTCGTACTAAGCAGAATATCGGTACTAACTTAGCTTGATCTTCAACTGGCAGATTGGTACATATCGGCGTCCTCATCTAGTCAATTAAAGTCATTAAAATCTAAGAGTGTTTGAAAGTCAACAAAGCTTCTAAGGTCAGTATAACGGTCGCCTTAACATCAATGAGAAATTGTTTCACACAAGTTATCACAACACTCTTGCTTGTCTCTATTGAATATGCATTGACATAACTGTCAATCACACATCCTGGACTCTAGATCCTAAGCCATGCAACTAAGTTTGCAACCAATTTAACATGAACATAGAAATCATTATTGAAAAAGTAGTGAAATAAAACTCATCCAAATAGTTATTAAGATCAAAAGGGGTTCAAAATCGTAAGTATGTCTAGGGCTTCGATCATCCCTTAACTAGAGAAGTTTAGCTACTCATAGTTAAGATTATAAAATAGCAAAACATGATGGAGAATGAAGAATAAACCAAAAACCCTAGAATTCTTGGCTAGGCAATTTTGACGGGTCGAGAGCCAGGTTTCGACGTGTCGAACTGGGATGACTGAGACTCTTGGCAACGGTGCTTCTTCTCTTCTTTAGATTTTCTCTCTGAAATTCAACAAACCTACTTTAATCATCAAAATATGCTTATATAGGTATGAGCTTGGGTCTCTCCTCATCATTCTAGGGTTGACTCATTGCCACATGAACTTCTATGTCACCAATTCTTATTCTAATAGAATTCTCTTTTTATTGCTCATTTTGTATTTTTCCTCCAAATAACCTAAATAAACAAAAATATAATTAATTACTGAAAACTAAATATATAAACCAACTATTTTCGGAATAATTAAGCAGAAGAGAATTACATATTTATATAACTATCAAAATACCCTACACTGAGTTTTTGCTAGTCATTGAGCAAAACACTAAACTAAGACTCTGAAAAGACTCAACAATTACATACATTTCAAAACTCTAATTCCCTTAAAATATTGTCTTAGCAATCATCCAAAAAGTACAACACCATGTTCACGTGATATTTCAATTTAATCCGCAAAACTTCGAACGTTAATGTCAATGCATGACACACATGTAATATGTAGGATGAAGACATCATCATGGTGAATATCAAGGTATATCATGCAATAAACAAGTCAAGATTCAACCTCACAAGGATACGCTCTAGTAAGTGTTTCTCTTAAATTATATCTAAAGTTTTCACTCAACTCAATTACTTGACAAATGAACCAAACTATATGTTCAACTCTTGTGACGAATCTCCACAGATCAAAGGCTGCCCATCTTGAGGATAAAAAAGGTCTTTCATGGTTGTAATGGGGATAGACTCATAGGTTTATAGAACAAGAGGATATGGAATTCAAGCATAAGTTCTAAAACCTAGTAGAGCACCTATTATAAGAGACTTTTCTCGAACTTTGCAACCATTGAAACATCTTCACCATTGAGTTCTTTCAAACATGTCACTATTGTGGCCGGATTTCATCTTGTTAGGTCTTCATGTCATTCTTTTCATCAACAGTTAACCTAGGTATCAAGCTAGACATCACAAAGTACTTTTTTTTTACTTTCTTGCCGATTTTTTTTCTCTTTTTTTTTACTGTTTGGCTTTTTAGATACAACACAACTAGCTTTATACCTCACACTTGTTCCTTTGCATCATCTTCATAAACTTTCACAGTTGTCTTCATATACATGTCTCATGTATAGCTTTACTAAATCCTAGAACAAAGGTAGAGACATAACTATTCTAAAATTCAAGGTTAAGGTTATGAGGGTGATGACAAAAAGGCTATTATGTAGGCTCAAATAGGTTAGGTAAGGGCCACACATTTTGCGTACACAAAAATATGAGACACATGCTATATATGGCAATGGGGGTAGATCCTAAATGCCTTTATCACTTCCAAAATCAAGAAATATAATGACTATAAACTTTGAAAAGTATAAGAGCAAGTTTTAGTAATCTCTAGATTAACTTAATCTGCGGCAAGCAATTGACATACAATCAAAGAAAGCTTGTATATCACATATATAAAGGCTCAAAAGCTCACAGGTTAAATGAATCTCAACAATGTCTAAGCAAGCTCATAAATCTGTACCATGTTAACTTATTTCTATATCCGTTACATATTCTCATATACACCATACATCAAGATTAACCAAAGAAATTCAAGTCACAAAAGTACATGATTATCTCTTAGTCACAATTTCAGAAGATATAAGCACATCATAGACTAGTTAATGGATCTTAAGACTCAAAATAGAAACCAAAGACTCTTTTTGTGTTTCTTTTCTTGACACTTTTTACTTTTGTATTTGGTTTTTAATATAAGACACTAAAACACACAGGAAAGATAAAGAAAAATTCAGAAATTCTAAAAATTGATGCAAAAACCCTTCCACGACGAACTAGTCGTCGGAAAAGACCTGTTCATCTTCAACGGGTAGAGAGAACTTCTTGGCGGGTCGAAGGACACCTACTGTCTCATTCTGGACAATTTTTCGACGGGTCAACAAAAATTCTCGATGGGATGAGACTTTGATAATGAAAATCAAGAAAAACCTAAAGTGAATTCGATATGTCGAAAACTGTTTTCGACGGGTCAAACAAAGCTTCGAGATAACCCCAAAGTCACTCCAAAATTCAGAAAACATGACTCAAAATGAAAATTTTATACATAGATGCTAAGGATACGATAGAAATCTCCACCCAACACTTGAAATTTGTATTGTCCTCAATGTAAAACAAAACTAAAGCATGCAAATAGCAAACAAGCATGAACTGAGACACATAACACATCATAAAACACACTAATCATAGAGAAAAATAGCAAAGGAGAAGGGTTAATAATAAAAATCTGCTTTCCTACCTTCTCCATCAACATAGGTTGCCTCCCAAGTAATGGTAAGTTTAACGTCTTCAGCTAGACGATGTTCTACATATTCACTCCACTTGAGAAGGATCTTGAAGGAGTAATTCCTCCATATCGCTCACTTCAGATGACTCATAAAATGTCTTGAGTCTATGTCCATTCACTTTGAATGTATTCCCCGTCTTTGAATTGTGGATCTCTGTTGCACCATGAGACACATTAAGGATAACAAACAATCCACACCACCTAGATAAAAGTTGACCTGGAAACAACTTCAAACGTGAATTGAATAGCAAAACCTTCTATCCCATAACAAAAAACTTGTCCTTAATCATATTATCATGAAACGTCTTAGTTCTCTCCTTGTAGATTCGACTAGACTTATATGCATTGTTCCAAATCTCATCTAGCTTATTCAGCTGTAACTTCCTATGAACACCTGCAACATCAATATCAATGTTACAATGTTTAATCAATATGTCTTGTGTTCAAGCTCCACCGGAAGATGACATCATTTCCCATAAACCATCTAACAAGGAGACATCCCAATCGATGTCTTGTAACCTGTTCTATATGCCTATAACACTTCATCTAAGCGTTGACTCCAATCTTTTAGGGTTGGTCCAACAGTCTTCTCCAAAATTTTCTTTATCTCCCTGTTGGACACTTATACTTGCCCGCTCGTCTGAGGATGATAATGTGTTGCCACCTCTCCGGAGCAAAGCTGCAAAAGACTTGTTACAAAAATGGGAACCACCATCACTGATGATGTACATGGGAGTACTAAATCTAACAAACAGTGATTTCAAAAAATTTAAAATGACAGTAGCATCGTTAATTCGAATGACCACTGCCTCCACCTTCTTTGAAACATAATCAACTGCAAGTAGAATGTAAACATTTTGGTGGGAGCTAGGAAATGACCCATACAATCAATACCCCATACATCAATTATCTCAACAACTAAAATTAGGTGCTGGGACATCTGATCTCTAGGACCTAAGTTACCTATGAGCTAACATCTGGCACATGATTTGTCGAACTCATGTGTATCTTTGAACAAAGTTGGTCAGAAGAAGCCACTTTCATGTACCTTCATCGCTGTTTTCTTTCCAGCAAAGTGACCTCCCTCTACATGTGAGTGACAAAAAGATAGTATAGATTGAAATTTAGTTTCAGGAATGCACCTTCTTATCAACAAATTTGGATAATGTTTTCATAGATACGGCTCATCCCACACGTAGTGCTTAGCTATCTTCACCCAACTTGTCCTTCTGAGATCTATTGTAGTCACTTGGTATTCTTCCAAACACAAGATAGTTAACAATATCCGCGTACCAAGGCTCAGAAATATTAAGAGTAAAAATTTGCTCATCTAAGAAGTTATCACGCAGAGGTAAAGATTCCTCCTCTACGTTGGATCCATGGGTGATCCTGCTCTGGTGATCTGCCACCACATTCTCAGTGTCTTTCTTATCTTTGATCTCAATGTCAAACTCCTGAAGTAGTACCATCAATCGAATCAGCCTGGGCTTTGCATCCTGTTTAGTCACCAAGAATCTCAAAGAAGCATGGTCAGGGTAAATAATCACTTTAGTTCCTAATAAGTAAGACTTAAAATTTACCAAAGAAAAGACCGTAGCTAAGAGTTCCTTCTCTGTAGTTGAATAGTTCAACTGTGCATCATTTAAAGTCCTGGAAGCATAATAGATGACATGAGACTACTTTGCTAGACGTTGACCCAAAATAGCACCAACTGCATAATCAAAAGCATCACACCACTACTAAAAATATGCAATTAGACGATGAAAAATTAATTTTTCACCCAAGAAAATAATTCGTCATCTAGATTAGACTTAGACGACGAAATACACCATTTGTCATCTAAGTTTGTGCTTAGACGACGAAAAATGATATTTGTCGTCTAAGTACTAACTTAGACGACGAATTATATATTTGTTGTCTAAGTTGAGTTTCTAGATGACGAATAAAAGTTACGTCGTCTAAGTACAACCTCTTAGACGAAGAAAATATTATTCGTCATATAAAAGATCAACTTTGACTACGTGAAAGAACCTGACCCCGATTTAGCTACCTAAACTAGAATTAGGCCCTAACGAATCTACCAACCTTAGTTACTACTCACTAATTTAAAGCCGAAGTGCAGACCCAAAACTCAAAAGTCACAAAATAAAGAAATTTTTCACATATTGGTTCATTACTAAAATATATGAAATATACAACTATTTTTGATATCAGAGTAGCTAGACAATTTAAACCGACTACATAAATAAAAAGACTAACTCTCAGGATCAACCTCAGATCCTACGGTGGATACTGCTATGCCATGAACTGCGTGCGTGCTCGACCTCAAACGAACTCTGCAAACTGGGCAATTTAAACCGAAAAGCCCAGGGAAAGGCATATAAAATAATAAAACTATTAGAGTGAGTGGACAAAAATAAATCCAAGATATGTAACATCAAATCTACAATATGTCTTTCCATGAATAAAATTACTAAAATTGGTAGCGAGTCAAGAATATTGTAAAAATAGTATAAAAGATACGTTGAGGGGGACACCTGACCCTTCTTGAGTATCATGTGCTAGTGGAGGCAGTGACGAGAATCTCAAAACCACTAGCCACCTAAATTCATCCGGTGACTCCTGACATAAAGACGACGTGAATACCAGGGGGAAGTGGTGATCCTTCCCTGGAGCCACTCGGGGATCAGCGGAGTAACCAATGCAATGATGCAAATACTGAATGTATGTATATATCTAGCCTCCAAAACTGAAACTGAAACTGAAAATTGAGCTGAATATAAATAATAAATAGACTCTCTAATCAACTGGGAAAATAAAAGTATCTACTCATAGTACTGTGCCGTGATTTTCACCAAGCCGAAGTCTGTCAATCAACATTTCTATATATCTGTCACTGGCTGCTAATACATAATCCTGAAACAACGATTCATATTTAACAACTAATCGTCGAGAATAATATTGAATATCTAAGCTCTTTCACTTAACGAGCAATACCGTCGAGAACATCTCATTCTCGAATAAAGTGCTTTTCGAACTTATGACAAGCTTTAATCCAATTCTATATTCTAAACCTTTAATCATTTTTGTTAAAGTCACAAAACAATTCTCGAATGTTACGCGACTCGAGGTTGAATCAACGTTTGACTCAACCATTCAATATTATCGTAAATTCGTTTAATTAATATCCACTTAATCACACGACTTAATCAACTATATCTAAATCAATTCAATAACCTCTTTATCACAATCCTGATGTAAATATGACTAAAATGGTATAACACTTCTGCCAAAATCCTTCCACCGGAGCGCCGTCGTGAACCACCACTGGCAGCAGCGACGACGACGACGAATTTTCTAGGTGGACCATGGCCAAACCTGCTCACAATCAACCCAACAAAATAATTGAGTTCTATCACAAAGTCCAATTCAAACCATAACTCATCCAATTTTGTTTTGAAGCCAAGAACACAAAAATCATCAAAACGTCAATTCTCCCACCTCGGGTCGAATCAAGACTAGCTTGTTCTTGATATGTGTAGACTCGTGAGGAGGAGGGCTACGAAGCCCAGTAGGTATAAGCGATCGATTATGGCTAAACATCTCCATCCCAATAAGCTAGGTTTTCGGTTCACATCGAGCTTCACCGAGGCTTCCTTGTTGAAAATTAGGGACTGAGACTATAGGATTTTACTAGAAGAGAGTGAGAGGAAAAGATTGACACCAGCCTCGCCAGCTTTGGTGGCCGGAAAACCGAGCTTCGCCGCCGGCGATTTGCAGCCTGCGGAAGAGAGAGGAGAGAGATGGGGATAAGAGAGAGAAAATGTTCTGACCCCAAAATGACCAGGTTGACTTTCCAAAACTGGAAAATCGACATTTATAGTTACGACTAATTGATTCCGTAAATCGTAAAAACTTCACTGACTATAATTTCTTCATCGTAACTCTGTTTTTAACTCTTGACGTGTCTACAAACTCATCTTAATTAACTCTACGACTTTCCTCAATATAATTTCTAAAATTAAAATCCAACTTATACTCGTCCATTTATGACTATTACATTTCCGATAAACTTTCATTGATTATAACTTTCTTGACGTAACTCCGTTTTTGGCATTCTTCACGTCTACTAATTCGTGTCGACAAATTCTATGACTTCTACTTGAAGTCTACCAAATTTGACAATCTGATAAAAAGTCAACTAAAGCTCTCAATATTTACCAATGGTGACAAAAATAAATAAGTTTCTTAATTAACCTTAAATAAATCATAAAAAGAAAATTCTCGGGACGGGATGTGACACGATGACTTATGTATTTCGTCATCTAAGAGCTAACCTAGACGACGAATATAGTTTAATCATCTAAGTTTTGTACTTAGACGACATAGTGTTACACTAATTCGTCGTCTAAAAAAACTCAATTATTTATATCAGATTCCATTTCCAGATCAAGCATTTCATCTCTCTCTCAACTTCTCTCAAAAGCTCTCAACATCACCTCCAGCCATAATTTCAATTTATACGGTTTTCCCACCTTCGGAGTTTTAGTTTTCCCACTTATCCCCTTATCGATGAAGGTATTAACTCGTTTCTCTCGACTAATTTTTTTGAATTTAATTACGTACATAATAACATATGGTGATGGAGTTCTCTAGTGAAATATTCTGGCGAATATAGTTTTCTGCGACCTTGTTTGCATATTGTATTAATTAATTGTTTAATTGTTAAGCTAACTGCATGCATGTGTTGATTAATTAAATATATTAAATATCATAGATTAATTAGTTGAAAAATTATATATAATATGTAAATGCATATTATTGTGTTATATAATTTAATAATATAGAATATTAGATTAATTACTTGAAAAATTATATAATATGATAATTAAATTACGCCGAAATATGGACAAGAGTTGGATACAGGTGGTGAATAGAAGTGATGAGAGGTATATGGATGGAATCAGAGAGTTTATATTGTTTGCGATGCAACATGGTCAAGGAAAGAAGCTTTATAGGTGTCCGTGTAGAAAATATCTTAACCATTAGTTTGTGGACATTAATGTTATATCTCAACACTTGTATGACCACGGTATGATGTGGAGTTATACTACATGGAGTGAGCACGGTGAAGTAGTAGACTTCAACTAAAGACCAGACTTCAGCTTAGGGTACAGTTACCAAAATGCCTCATCCAGCGATAGTGGCACCCCTTCTTGGAACCCCATTGTGGATTTGGTCCGTGATGCTTTTTTGAAATTTAGTCATGGTAGACATCAATACGAAGAGAGAGATTATGATATTCCTCATTATGACACAGTCACTTCAGCCTTGGCCACTGACACTACTGAGGTGGATAAGTACAATATAATGCTACTTGAAACCCAGACCTCAGTGTACCCTGGATATCTACAGAATGTGTTGCGATATTTAATGGAGGAAATTCAGATTAAAGTGAAGAACAAAATGTCAAACCGTGCTTGTGATGAAATGCATGAGAATATATGTAAGTTGCTTTCTGATCATCACAAATCTTCCAAAACCCATTATAAGGTTAGAAAAATCTTGAGCAAGCTCGACCTAAAGTATAAGAAAATTCACGCGTGCAGAAATGATTATGTGCTATTTTAAAAAGAGTATGCACATTTGGACTACTGTCTTGTATCCAACCAGTTCAGATATTTGCACCCTAATATGAGGAGTTCGAAGAAGCAAATTCTTGTGAAGGTGCTTCGTTATTTTCCGTTGATTCCTAGACTGCAGTGTTTGTACATATCACTATACACAACAGAGGCAATGAGATGGTACGCGAAACAGAGAATAAATGACGATGTGCTCAGCCACGTGGAAGATGGGGAGACTTTTAAAGATTTTGAATGGGAATTTCTTGACTTTGTAGCAGAGATTTGAAATGTTAGACTCAGACTTTCTATAGATGGATTCAACCCTTGGGGTAATAATAGTGCTTCCGTCATCACTTGGCCAGTTATTGTCATGCAATACAACTTGCCTCCATGAATGTGTATGAACAATGAATTTAATTTTCTTACTTTGCTAATTCCAGGTCCTAAGTCTCTTTGAAAGTGTTTAGATGTGTACCTCAAACCATTGATTGACGAGCTGAAAAACTTGTGGAAAATGGAATATCAACTTATGACAAGTTCACTGAAACAATGTTCATGATGAGAGAATCCGTAATGTGGACCATTGGCGATTTTCCTTTCTATGAGATGTTGACATCTTGCATAACCAAAGGATACAATGCTTGTCCTATCTGCTTGGACGACGTTAACTCTAGTTGGCATGCAGTGAAGGTGTGTTACATGGGTCACCATACATGGCTTCTTCATGATCACTAGTGATGACAAGATAAGGAGAATTTCGATGGGACAATAGAGAATAGTCTTAAACCCCGACAGTGGTCTGATGAAGAGATTTTTGAGAGGTTAAACGACTTCTATTTCGGTGTCTTAAGCAATGAAGATCGTGTGAAAAAGTTGAATCCATACCCTCCCCATCATCTTACATATTGGAAGCACATGAGTATTTTCTTTCAACTGTCTTACTAGTCGAAGTTAAAACTTACCTAGATGTCATGCATATAGAAAAGAATGGTGAGAACAACTCTCGATATTAAGTTCAAGACTAAGGGCACTCCCAAAGCGTGACAAGATCTAGAATCTATGAATTTGCGCATTTTCTTGTGGTTAAAGAGGGATATTAGAGAAGTGTACATCAAGATGCCAGATTCACCTTACACAGTGAAGCTGACACAGAGGCATACTATATTCAACTGGTTTAAAAGTGTTCGTTATCCGTCTAATTATGCATCGAATATATTTGGATCTGTCAATATTGAGGAACACAAGTTCATTAGTCTAAAGAGTCATGATTGTCACGTTATGTTGCAACGTCTGATTCCAATAGTAATTCGACCATATTTTCCTCATGACATCGTCGAACCAATAGTAGCGTTGTGTAAATGGTGGCGGAGGTTATACGCTAGAGAGTTGAAGAAGTCAGATGTAGAGAAACTACAATACGAAATTGTCCACATCCTTTGCAAATTAGAGAGGATTTTCCCCCTACTTTCTTTGACATCATGATTCACCTCATCATCCACCTTCCTGAACAAGTGTTACTTTCTGATTCGGTCCACTATACTTGGATGTATCCTCAGGAGAGGTACAATTAATTATAACATGGTTTTTCATCATTTATATATATGTTTGTGTTTCTACTATTCGTCAAAAAATTAATTTTGTCATTTTGCAGACAACTCAGACTATATAAAGGATTCGTGAAAAATAAATCTTCCTTGGATGGCTCCATATCAGAAATGTACCTAATGCATGAATGTGTTACCTACTGCAACAAGTACCTCAAGGATCCAGTTCAGACCACCGCCTCCAATCCATATGCACGCAACAATATTTTAGTCATCACAGATATTGTACGAACGTTTAGAGGAGTATTAAACGAAAGATTAACTCAAGAAGAACCTAATGAAATGTATTGGGTAGTGTTGCAATATTGTGACAAGGTCGACCCATACATGCAAGCTTACAGGGAGAAGATTCCAACAGCTAAACCAGACAAGAGCCATAACTGGGTTAAAAAAGTATTTAAGAAGAAGTTTCCTGATTATTTCCTTCAATGCGTATGTTTCAACCATATAGGTTTGTGATTTCTTTATTTTGAAATTGAGGAATTCGGATGGAAATAGATGCCCACAGTAAATTAATTTGTTATTTGATGTTTACTTATTCGAAGTGTTTTTCCTTAGTTTGTGCACGCAGGTTTTTGGTTTCCTTTTGTTTTAGAGGAAACTATGTCAAATTTTTGGTAGAAATTAAATATACATTCATATATCTTCTTCACAATTTTACAGATGATAATCTGGTAACCACAATGGGTGGTGGTTTTGGGAAAAATATTTATTGGCCCATAAGCCGGTCCAACACTATATTTACCCCAGATGTTTTTCCAACGGTGTAATGTTTCATTCATTGGACCGAGATAAAGGAAGGAGAACTCAAAACAGTAAGATCGTTGTTGGGAAAGGCGTTGATGTATATTATGGGTTCTTGTTTATGTCATTCAGCTACTTTATGGGAATGATATCAACACTTTTCTATTCAAGTGTAACTGGTTCAAGCATACGAAGGAAGATTTGGGCATTTTATCAGTTGATACAAACTCAAGCTTGTATGAGGATGAGTTATTCGCTCTTGCCACCTTAGTTAGGCAGGTGTTCTATCTAGATGATTTGAAAGAGGGTGAAGGTTAGAAAATAGTTAACCATATATCTCACTGAAAAATATGAAGTGCTACAACACTTTAAGGGACGTTGATGACTAACATTGAACCACATAATGACAATGTATATCAAGAGCCTAATACTTCTATCATCCCCGAGATAAGGAAACTGATTTGGTATAATGAACACTCACCCATACCTGATCATGTCACAGATCTTACTTAAAAAGAGATCAACAACCTAGAGAAGAATGAAGAGGAGCTGCAGGATGACGACGAGGACGACGATGTCATATATGATTAAGACGATGGAGATTATGATGATAAGGATCATTCAGTTGAGAGTGAGGATGATAATTTAAATGATGATGATTATGATGATGGAACTGATTGATATATAAATATATGTAATACTTAATTATAATTAATTAATAGATGGAGATAATTCAATCGAATTCAAACTTAATTTGTACATATGCGTACGAATTTGAATATGCGCGTGCATTATAAGGCACTAATTAAAAGAGGTTTATTTAGAGTGTTTGTAGTACTTATTATGTCTTATAGGAATGATTTTAGAATAAACGAATGCAAGATGATTTTCTGGTAAATAGGACGTCTTAGACAACGAAATCATAGAATTTCGTCGTCTAAGGTGTACTTAGATGATAAAACAATGTTCGTTGTCTAAGTTCACCTTATAAACCCTATATCCTAAGCCCTAAACTCTCTCCCATAAACCTTGAAAGTGTTAGACGATGAAAACCCTATGTTTCGTCATCTAAGTCCTACTTAGACGACAAAATTTAACCACTTTCGTGGTCTAAGTAGAGTTTCACAATCTGACCCATCTAACAGCACGATCATGTATAACATATTAGATTGAAAATTATATTCATTGAGGACATAGAGTAAACAATTCTTAGATAGTGGGTGTTGACGGTCAAAAATCGGAGTTACGAAGATTCACATATCAACGTTTCAGTTTCGTTGGAATTTCGGTTTTATGGTTGACTATATCGATCAAACCTTTAACAAACTTTGTATTGAATGAAAATTCATCTACTTACATATTATGTCGTGATGAATATATCTAAAGGTTGTTTTGTCTAAATTCAATTTCATTAATATGAATGTGGAGTGAACACAGATATACGAACACTTAAGTTATACAACATTAGTAAGTGTACAACTAATCTTGACTCTCCTATCCAATTATGTTATCAAAATTCAATTAATTTCTATCTAGTTGATCAATATAGTTTCTACGTCAGTGGAAACACTCAAAACTTTAGAAATGGTTTACAAATTATATTTTGCGATCGTTTCTGTCTTTTAACTATTTGTCGATAATCACACATCAAGATCAATCGAATCCTAAACAAATCCGAATTGTTGGATTTCTTTCAACAACATTATATGAATGTAAAGGTTGACGGTTGATTTATGAAGATTCTTAAGCAGGTACAAAAAAATTAATTTTTCAGTTATAATCTAAAAAATATAAAAAATTCGTTCTTAGGCAACGAAATCCTAAATTTTTTACGCCTAAGACCAAAAAAAAATTCATTCTTAGATGACAAATTAATATGTTTTCGTCATCCAAGACCAAATTTATTGGCAGGTATTTTTTTTGCGCCAAAATTTTTGGGGTATTTTAAAACCACTTAGATGACGAAATGCCTCACTTAGACGACGAGTTCATTTTTCGGTTAAGTGGCTTTATGAAGATCGATTTTGCCCCCAAATCAGCCTGTTTTCTCTCTCTCTCTCTATTCTCCTCCAATCAATCTGGCCTCTCTCTCTCCATCGATACATTGATGCCACCGCCATAACCTAACCTACGTCGGCCACCATTCAACCACCGCCACCACTTCACCCATGCCACCCCTCTCTCCGTCGCTTCTCCTTCTTCCCAATACCATCATCGCCACAACCCATTGACGCCAACTCCTACACCACCACAACCACCACTACTCGACGCCACCACACTCCACCGCCGCCACCACTCCTCTGTTTGTCGTACCTCTGTCTCTCTGTCAATCTCTCTCTCTCAATCTCTCTCTCTCTCTCTTTCTCTCTCTCTCTCTCCCTACTGTGTATATATATAGTAAGTTGCATGAATTTGTTGAATAAACTTGTTGGATTGTGGATTGTTAGATTGTTAGATTGTTGTTGATGAAGATTATTGATTGAATGAATTTAGGATTAATATGTATGTTTGATAATGAAGATTATGTGGACTTATTGTTGATGGAAAGATTATATAGATTATGTAGAATTGTTGTTGATTATGGAGATTATGTAGAATGTGTTCCGATAATGGACATTATAGAGATTATTGAGATTATGGTGATTATATTCTGATTATGGAGTTTATGTAGAATTGTTGTTGATGGATCATTTATGTGCTTTATTGAATGAAAATGGATCAGGCATGAATAAATAAGGAGGAGCATGTCAAATTTAGTTTGTGTTTGATGAATTTTGGTTGTGTTTGATGAATTTAGGCATGTAATAAGGCTTAAGTTGAATATGTACTGGATTAGATGAACTTTTTGTTTTTGGTATGGATGTTTTTTGATGAATATGGTTTTGCTGAGTAAATGTTGTTAATTTCCAATGTCGTAGAGCTTAAGATGCCTGGCGGGAGGAACAAGCACACTGCATAAGAAAAGAATTCCTGGCAGGAGGAAGAGACACACTGTGACTCCTAATAGGTTACAGATGATACTAAATGCTCCTATAAAGAGGTTGCAGCCTATACAGTCAAGCCAAATTTTTTTGCTTCGGAGGCGTCACAAGTTCCCCAAGAATCCATCGACGATTTTGTTTGCTATAGTGCCCGATGGAAAGTGAACATGAGGGATCCCTCAGACCCGTCCCCCAAACGCACTCAAGGACTTATGAAGAGAGCTAAAGTCAAGAAGATAATGAAGTTAACGGGGAAGAAGATCAAGGTGTCATTCGACGAGTTCACCAAAGGCCCTCTGATGCTGGAACTGAGCAGTTTGTGCTTGCACAACATTGACTCTATCATACAGAATAACATACATATAAAGGCCCCTTCTTGGGACAAGCTGCCCTAAGCCGACAAGCTCAGGGTGTACCACGAACTCTCGGTATTAGGGTCTATTTAATTTTATTTAATTTCATAATTAATTACAAAACATAGGGGCATAAGGTCTAGGAATTTAGTTTTTTTTTTGTATTTTTTTCTAGGTACATTATGACTATGAAGCCAAACCGTAGATGTGGAAATTCGTAGAGAAGACGGCTACAAACATTTACAAGGATTAGAAACACGACATACACAAGCACTATAAGGAACATGGCACCTCGAGTGTTCCAACAGAGTTGCTGACGGAGAGGGAAGTCAAGTGGGAATGGTTGGTCGGACACTTTGAGTCCGATAAGTTTAAGGTTCGTCTTCTTTTTCTTTAATATAATGAAAATGAATCATTTCTTAGTTTTAAATATTTATTTATTATTTAATTTCCCATGTTGTGAAATAGAGAAGGTCAGCGGCCAACACTACTAATCACGAAAAGAAGACAATGTACTGTAAGTCGGGATCCAAAAGGATGATCAACATCGCAAAGGTTCATAAAGATGCGGGTTCGAAGCACTCTTCTCTTGATGTCAGTGTGTCTTCTTACGTCAGGCTCGGGCAAGAAGATATCGCAAGTGAACGTGGTATAAGTAACCAATTTTTTGAAATTGATTAAGTTTAATCTTACTGTTGGTTTGAGGAAATTGAATCATGATTGTGACATTTATTAGGTTGTGTTCTTGGAATTTGGTTTCATTGTCTAAATTAAACATTATTCTGAACTTGAGAAAACCGGATGGGAATCAGTGCCCATGGTTTGTTATTTTGGAATTGGTTATTCGAAGTGTTTTCTTTCAAGCAGGTTTTTCGTTTCCTCCATTTTTAAGGGAACTATGTCAAATTTTCTTTAGAAATCAACATTCATATACTGTTCACAATATTAATTTCAGGAGAGGTTGATATAATTGTCCAGGAAGGAATTGGCGTGTGCACATTTGCAGAACCCGGAGATAACGCCAGATGAGCTTTCTCATCTATTGAAGGAGACTCAGATCCATATTGCAGATACAGTTTTTGGTCGCCGACCTGGGAAGGAGGTTCGTGGCCTTGAAAGGGCAATTGAGCGAGATTTAAGCTAGCCTTTGGTTTCGTCAAGTAGGCGTTCGAGTGCGGCGGCTGCCGTGGAATGGGTCCAAACGGCCATAGAGGAGGTTCGACAGGCTCGGGAGGAGGCTTGAGTAGCCCAGACTAGGACTGATACATTACAGACTCAGATAGATCATATACTTGAGTTCCTCAAGACTAGGCTAGGTATGGATCCTGATTTCATTTGTCATCCGAATGTCACACCTTGGGATTTTGGACATGATGATAACGATCCGAGCACCGGGGGAATCGATGGGGTCCAAACTCTCCCGTCAATGTCGATATTTTTGTTTAGTTTCGTATATAATTACGTTTATATTTTGATCGAAACAGTACAACTTTTATGTACAAATTTAATATATTCAATGAGTAATTTCATAATTTACTATTTAATTTTTAACAATTTATATTTCTAAAATAATTATAATTTTTTTTAAAAATATATACAACTTAGACGACGGAATTGAAGATTTTGTCGTCTATGTGGACATGTTAAACGACGAATTGGTTGATATTTTGTCGTCGAGCAAGAACATTCAGACGAAGGAAAAAAAATTTCATCGTGAATAAAACCTGTTAGATGATGAAATATAAGGATTTGTCGTCTAGGCTAATTCACTAAGATGACGAAAATATTTTCGTCGTCTAAGTTAGAATTTCTTAGATGATGAAACCATTTCGTTGTCTAAGTGTTCTAACTTAGACGACGAAATTTTTTTTGTCGTCTAAGAAATTGTACACGATGTCAAATTTCGTCGCCTTTTTCAATAAAATTTGGTCGTGTAGAAACTTAGATGTGATGAAGTAGGTTTCGTCGTCTAAGATGTGACTTAGACGACGAAATTTGTTTGTTTCGTAGTCTAAGTTCTTACACTACGACACTTAGCCGACGAACATTAGACGACGAAAATGTCGTCGTCTAATTACTTAGACGACAAAAAATGGCTCTTAGACGACGAAATTGCTTCGTCATCTAAGTGCTTTTTTCTGGTAGTGCACATCAATTCAAAAGGTAAATTCCAATTAGGTGCTTGTATGATTGATGCAGTTGTCAAAAGCTTCTTGAGCTTATTGAATGCCTTCAAGCATTCCTCATCGAAGTCAAAAGCTATATCTTTCTGGAGCAATGCACACAATGGTCTGGATATCTTGGAAAAATTCTTGATAAACCTGCAATAAAATCCTGCATGTCCAAGAAAAGATCTCACCTCCTACAGAGTTGAAGGAGGAGGTAAAGTACGCACAATATCAACTTTAGCCTTATCCACCTCCATTCCCCTAGTAGATACCACATGTCCCAAAACTATACCTTGCTCTACCATAAAGTGACATTTTTTCCATATCAAAACAAGGTTAGTCTCAACATAACGTTTCAAAACCATGGATAAATGGCGCAAACACATGTCAAAAGAATCATCCAAAAATGAAAGGTCATCCATAAATACCTCAATGATTTTTTCAACCATGTCTGAAAATATGCTCATCATGCATCTCTGAAATGTCGCAGGTGCATTGCACAAGTTAAGGGGCCTTCGTCTATAGGCAAAGGTGCCAAATGGACACGTGAAGGTGGTCTTCTCTTGATCATCTCGATGGATGAAAATTTAGTTATAACCATAGTAACCATCCAAGAAGCAATAGAAAGTATGACATACACGATGCTCCAACATCTGATCAATAAAAGGTAAGAGAAAGTGATCCTTACGCGCGGTTGCATTTAGTTTGCGGTAATCGATGTAAACTCTCCATCCAGTTTGATTTCTTTGTGGCACTATCACATTCTCATCATTTTTCACAACTGTGATGCCAGAACACTTTGGAACAACCTGCACAGGACTAACACATTTACTGTCAGAAATAACATATATGATACTTGCGTCCCTTAGCTTGATTACTTCCTTCCACACAACATCCATCATTGGATGGTTAAGCATGCGTTGAGTTCCCTTGTAGGCTTAGCTCCCTCCTCAAGATATATCTTATGAGTACAAAGAGTATGACATATACCCTTGATATCTGCTATAATCCACCCAATTGGTTCTTTGTATTCTCTGAGAACAGTGAGCAATTTCTCTTCCTGCAATTGGGTTAGCGTTAAAGAATTAATGACCAGTAAAGTATCACTGGTTCCAAAGAATGCATACTTCAAATGCTTAAGTAATGACTTAAGTTCAAGTTTAGGGGCTACCTTAATGGAAGGTTGAAGAGTCTTATCAGACATTGGTAATGGTTAACAAACTTTCCTGTAGCTCGTGCTATTGCATCAAGCTCAGCCACCACATTGTAGGACTCCTCATCCATGTCTAAATCTTGAAAGGCATCAATTATTAGACTCTCATCATCCTCCAACCCCACACTTGAAGGTTTGTATCCCAGCTTAGCTTTAAGCTCATCCAATTCTTCTCTGAACCGGTCATTTTCGACGAGCCGAGGATTCTGTTCTACCCATCGAACAGTGGCTACTAGACTGGTTTTGCCACCAACCTTTATGGCCTTCTTCAAAGCATCTTCTTCTATTGAATATTGGATGTACTCCTACATGAAACTATCAAACACGTCAATGGAATAGCAAGAATAATCACTGGCATTACCCAGATGCTTCATGGCTTCAAAAATGTTGAAGCGAATCTTCTTCTCATCAACCCTATGGTCAGAATCCCCTCATAACAATTAATTTTTGTGTGGGAAGTCCTCAAGAATGGAAAACCTAATATTAATGGTACTTCATAGGGCATTTGAAAGGACCCAACTCCGATTTAGTTACCTAAACCAAAATTAGATTCTAACGACTCTACTAATCAAAGTGTCTACTCATAATACACAAAAATTGAACTGGAGATCCAAAACTCATATTGGTTCACTATTAAAATATAAAAGATCTACAACAGATTTCGACATCAGAGTAGCTAGACAAACTAAGATGACTATGTAAAGTAAAATACTAACTCGCAAGATCAACCTTGGATCCTACGATAGATACTATTTTGCCATGAACTACGTGCACGCTAGACTTCAAATGAACTCTACAAACTGAGCAATTTAAACCAAAAATTCCAGGAAAAGGCACATTAAATAAGAAAACTGTTATAGTGAGTGGACAAAACTAAAGTTTCACTTTAAACTAAAATCTATAATCATTATGCCTTTCACCATAAAATATATATACGTAAAAAGATGTGAGTCTAAAAATATGATCATCCAGGTACCCTTGGGAACTATAAAATGTGTGGAGGCTAGGACTTAGGTCAAACGACCTCAAACCCAAATACTGCCCAGGTCAAGTCCCTGGCCCTACTGGGTGCTCTATAAATCCTCGGGTCAGGTCATTGGCCATTCCGGAGCGTCTCGGGGATCAGCTGAGAATCCAGTGCATCGATGCATCAACTGTACTATGCTCTATATAAAATCAAATCATATTTTCCTCCAAATGCAAATGCATAATCATAAATACATAACTATAAACTGTATAACTGAAAAATGCATAACTGCAAATGCATAACTGAAGACTAGTAAAACAACAGTGAAAATAAAGTGTCCACTCACAGTACTGTGCCGTGATTTCCACTAAGTCGTAGCTTGTCTGTCAGCGTTTCTATACATCTAACACTGGCTGCTAATATGTCGTCCTGAAATAACGATTCATATTTAATAACTAATCGTCGAGAATAATATTGAATAACTAAACTCATTCACCTAACGAGCAATACCGTTGAGAACATCGCATTCTTGAATACCGTGCTTCCCGAATTTTTCACAAGCTTAATCTAAAATCTAATTTGAATTGTGAACCCTTAATTCTCTTTGAAAGCTGCAATACGTTCTTTAACGTTACACGACTCAAGGTCGAATCGATGTTCAATTCGACCGAATAATAAAATTGTAAAAATATTTAATTAATGTTTGATTAATTCCAAGTTCACACCAAACTACGTCCAATGAATTTAATAACCTTATCATTGCAATCAATATGCGATTACAAGTAAAACGACATAAAACTTTTGCCGAAACTCATCTTCGCCGGAGCAATATCGTGAACCACCGCCTGCGGCTGCGGCGCCGGTTACATTTTTCGACGATTCGAAGCTCAAAATGTGCAAAATCAACCCAACAACAATTTTTTCTTCTACAACATATACCAATTCAGACCACAACTCATCAATTTTACCTTTGAAAGTCAAGAACACCAAAAATTCCCAAAACATCAAATAAACGATTCTTCCTCCTCAATTGGAATTGTAACAAGTTCTTGGTATGGTTAGACTCGTGGTGATGAGGCCTACAAAACCCAGTAGGTTTCCCTGGTTGAATTGAGCTCGAAACCGTCACCCCCAAAACTTAGGGTTCATGGGATTCTCGAAATTCTTCTGGCAATTTCAAGCAAATTCAAGAACTAATAGGTGTAGAGATTATGGAAAAATGATAGAGGAGATCGAGAGGAAGAATTTGCCAACTTGTTCAGCCGTTTTGGTGGCTGGTCGACAAACCTCCGTTGCCGGCGATTTCGACTCACGTGAGAGGAAAGAGAAACGCGGGAGGGAGAGAGAGAAAAAGAAAAAATAAATAAATGCTGACTAAAATGGAAAGTTTGAATTTTCATTTTTGGAAAGTCATTTATATCTGCAAGTTGCGACTAATCAATTCTGTAAAACCGTACAAAATTTTCGTTGACCGTAATTTCTTCATCGTAACTCTGATTTTAATACTTAACGTGGCTACAAACTTGTTTAGATAAACTCAACGACTTTCCTCAATTTAATTTCTCAAAATAAAAATTCATATTTATACTTGCCCATTTACGACTATTACATTTCCGATGAACTTATGTTGATCATAACTTTCTTGTCATAACTCTGCTTTCGGCATTCTTCGCGTCTACGAACTCGTCTTGACAATTTCTATGACTTTCACTTGAAGTCAACCTACTTCGACTATCCTATAAAAAGTCAACTAAAGCTCTCAATATTTACCAACGGTGACGAAACTAGTTACAATCATTGATTAACACTTAAATCATAATATAAGATGTTAATTTCGAGTTGGGATATTGCTGCATTGGTTCTCTTTCCATCTCCAAGATGTAGAAGTCAGTTGGAAAGATCAAGTCACCTACATGCACCAAAACATCCTCAACAACACCTAATGGGTAACAACTAGATCTGTCAGCCAATTTAATAATTACCAATGTGGGTTACAATTGTTGTACCAAGTTCAATTTGTTATAAACAGAATAGGGCATCAAATTAATAGAAGCACCTAAATCCAATAAAGCACCAGAAAATCTGTTATCACTAATAATGCATAGAACAGTAAAACGCCATCGGTCTTCCATCTTGGGAGGTAACTTTCTTTATAGCACAGCAAATACTTTCTCACTCAAAGTTACCATCTCAGTTGGCCTATACTTCCTCTTTGTTGTACAAAGTTCTTTGAGAAACTTTGCATATTGTGGAATTTTCTTGAGTGCTTTAAGTAGAGGAATATTCACTTGAACTTTTATGAAGATCTCCAAGATGTCATTGGCCTTGTCCTCCTTCTCTTGCTTTCTCAACCTGGTAGGAAAAGGAACATGAATGTTAGTAGAACTAGAGGGTTTAGAAGATACATACCCAAATTTTATAGTGGTCTAAATGCTGGCTCCAGGTGCATTCTCGACGTATCGAGTTGGGGTTCTTGGAGTGTTCTTTGACGGGTCGAGGGATGTCTCTCGATGGGTCGACTGCATGTTGCTGTCCAGTTCTGAAAAAAAAATTGACGAGTTGAGACTTTGTTCTCGACAGGTCGAATGATCGCTATTGTGAGTCCCTGGACTGTTCTCAACGAGTCGAGAGTTTCATTCGACCCATAGAACTGAAGTTGCTGGAATGTTTCTGACGGGTTGTCAGACACAATTTGCTTTGTTACCGGTTCCTCCAACATTTTTGAACTCTTTTTAGACTCTGGAACTGGCACTAAAACCTTCTCACTTCTCAATTCAATAGCATTCACATCCCGCTCATTCCTTGGATTAGGTTTCAGTCTTGCTAGGAAGTGCTCAAAAGTTTTGTTGAGTCAAAAGTTGTTGCACATAATGCATTTGACGTTCAAGAAGCTCAATGGATTTCCCAAGTTGCTGAGTGGTGGCCTTGACTTCTTGATGGAAAGCGCCAATCTCTTAGTGAAAATCACTATTCTCTTGGAGAGAAACACTATTCTTCTCCTTATATTTCTTGTTATCAAACATCATTTATTGTATCAATGCTTCCAAAGTTGACATACATGTTGATGCTTGAGATGGTGCGAGTGTTGGAGCTTGATATTGTTGCTGTGATGCTTGCCTTAGGCCATATGTTTGCCTATCTCCTCTAGGTTGTCTTGGTGGAAATCTGGGTGAGTTAGATGGAGGATTAAGCAATTGTTGCTCCTATAGCTGAGAAGTGGATGGTCTCTATTTCCTCCTTAAGTGTTAGGCTGCCTTCCAAAAAAATTCACATCATTTTCTTCCTCATCTGCTATAAAATTTAGAGCAATCTTCTGCTAACTAATCTATAGCTGAGCAAAGAGTGCATACTACTTGAGATGAAGCAACTGTTGTCTTCTTGTTGACCTTTAGAATGCTAGCAATCAAGATATGTCATTCTCCATGGAACTCAATCTCTTCTCCATAGCTCCATCAATCGTAACTGCATTCAAGGACCTTCTGCTTGCTCCCATTGTTCTATCTCTAGATAGAAATTTCCTTGAATTCTCAGCTTGATTCTTGACAACTTCCTTGGCTTTAGTTCCAGTCATGTTCCACCAACTTTCCCTACAAGCAGAATCAAGCTTTGACCTGTTAAAAGAATCAAGTTCTTCATAAAAGAACTCTATCTGGGTGTTGAGATCAAACTTATGATGAAGGCATTGTTGAAGTAGACCCTTGAATTGACGCTAGACTTCATGTAGTTCATCTCCATCTTTCTGCCTAGAAGTATTGATCCACTTCTTCAAATTCTTGGTGTGAGATGCTGAGTAGAACTCCTTCATGAATGCATCACCCATCTTATCCCATGTGTCAATTAATTGAGAAGGAAATGAGTCAAACCATGCCTTTTCTTTCTCTTTGAGTGAGAACGAAAAGAGAATAAGCTTGACAACATCTTCATCTACAGTTGTTGACTTCAGAATCCTGTACAATCTTACAAACTCATTGAGATGGTTCTGAGGGTCTTCAGAAGGAGTTTCTATGAAGTGTGATAGGTTTGAGATAAGAGATGGGGGAATTGCGTAAGCCCTCAAATTCTCTGGTTGCACAGCTGGTGAGGTTGCAACACCTATATCCGAAATAAAGGACTCTTTAAGTTTTTGGTTGTTGGCCATTGGTGGTGGTAATGGCGGTTGCATTGGGATACATTGTTCTTCCTGTTCCTCGACCTCAGACTCAGACTCAGAATGATGTTCAGACTCTTCACCACCACTATTAGTTGCATTCAGTTATTATTTCTGTTGTCTCTGATTTTGTCTTACTGGTCTCTCAATCTCTAGAATAAGTAACAGTGGTTCAAAACTTGTAAAGTGAAAAGTACACATACACAAAGCTCCTGCACATAGTATTAAATGTAAGACTCAAAATAAAAATAAAACTAAATAACACAAAACTAAAAACAAAAGGCATAACGAAGACTTAGAATTAAACAATCCCCGGCGACACGGCGCCAAAATTTGATAGGCGCAAAAGCACCTAACAAAGATAACCCTATTCTTGAGAAAAATATTTCAATATAGTAAATGAAAAATATGGGTCATTACCAATAGAAAATTGGTGAAACTAAGACTCAAGAACTCAAGAAACACAAAAGACATGAAAGCAAGAAACCCGGTAGACTCGACACTTGACACAAACTAATTTATGAACAGTACTTATGCTAAATAAAAAATTATGAAAATTTAAAACAAAATATTAGTCTAAATGATGGACTACCACATAAAAATTTAGAGTATTCAGAGTTGTTTTGGTTGCCGAAATAACTCATACAAGCTACAGAAAATGTAGAAAAATTTAAATTTCAGAAAAGTAAATTGTTGAAGAAAACAAATAGAGATGATTTTTAGGAACTTATCTCCACCCTAGACAACTCACAATTTACCCTAACTCTAATATAGATAACCATGGATGACTGACTCTCACAATCGAGCCAATGTCGGCAGGACATCGATTGTATTACACTCTCTTACTGACTGTACTAAACAGAATGTCGGTACTAATTTAGCTTGATTTTCAACTGGTAGATTGGTACATGTCGACGTCGTAATCTAGTCAACCAAAGTCATTAAGATCTAAGATTATTTGAAAGTCAACAAAGCTTCTGAGGTTGGTATAACGGTTGTCTTAACATCACTAAGGAGTTGTTTCACACAAGTTATCACAACGGGTTTTCTTGTCTCTATTGAATATGCATAGTTATAGCGGTCAATCATACATCCACTCTAGATCCTAAGCCATGCAATTAAGTTTGAAACCAAAGTAACATGAACATACAAATCATCACTGAAAAAGTAGTGAAACAAAACTCATCCAAATAGTTATTAAGATCAAAAAGGGTTCAAAATCATAACCATGTCTAGGGTTTCAATCAGCCCCTAACTAGGGAAGTTTAGCTACTTATAGTTAAGATTAAAAAATATCAAAACATGATGTAGAAGGAAGAAAAAACCAAAAATCCTAGAATTCTCGGCTGGGCAATTTCGACAAGTCGAAAGCTAGGTTTTGACATGTCAAACTAGAACGGCTAAGACTCTTGACAACAGTGTTTCTTCTCTTCTTTGGATTTTCTCTCTGAAATTCAACAACTCTACTTTCATCATCAAAATATGCTTCTATAAGTATGAGCTTGAGCCTCTCCTCATCAATCTAGGGTTGACTCATAGCCACATAGACTTCTACATCACCAATCCTTATTTTAATAGAATTCTCCTTTTATTGCTCTTTTTCGTATTTTTCTCCAAATAACCTAAATAAACAAAAACATAATTAATTACTGAAAACTAAACAAATAAACCAAGTATTTTCGGAATAATTAAGCACAAGAGAGTTGCATATTTATGCAACGTTCTATCACACTTCGTCGTCTATTCTCTATTCTGTGTATCATCTCATCGCCTCTGTTTTGTATAGAGAAGTGTCTAGGAGTCAACAGAAAATAGTGAAGCACCTTGACAGGAGACTTGATCCTCTTCTTGGGGTGCCTTCTGGGCGCGTTGCATACAAGACAGTAGTCCACTTCTGCATGCTCTTTGTAAAACATGACACAATCATTTTTGCAGGTGTGAATTTTCTTGTAACCAAGACCAAGCTTGTTCAAGATCTTTCTTACCTTATAATGAGTATCAGGAAGCTTGTGATCATGAGGAAGCAAGTTACATATATGTTTCTGGATCTCGTTAAAACAACCATTCAACATTTTGTTCTTCACTTTTATCTCCACTTGCTTTATTAGGGCTCTCAAAAAACTCTCTGGACATACGGGGCATACCGGGATCTGGGCTTCAAGTAGAAGCATGTTGTACTTATTCATCTCAATAGTGTCAGTGACCAAGATTTCAGAGACTATGTCATATTGAGGAGTATCATAACCTCCATCTTCGTGTTGGTGTCTACCAAAACTATATGCCAGAAAAACATCATGTACCAATGTCATAATAGGGTTCCAAGAAGGGCCGACAGTACTGCTAAATAAGACACCCTGGTTAAAATACCCTGAGCTGGAGTCTGGTTCTTCACCGTGCTCAAATCATGTAGTGTAACTCCACATCATACCGTTACCATACAAGTGTTGAGTCATATCATGAACTAACATAAACTTTCTATTAAAACATTTTCTGCATAGACACCTGTAACACTTCTTTCCTTGATCATGTTGAATTACAAACGACATAAACTCGGCGACGTCGTCCATATACTTTTCATCATCTCTTTCTAACTATATCCAAGTCTTGTCCATATATTTCGTAAGTTGACATGAGTGAAACAATAAATAAGCTAGAATTTAGCAAAAATTTGTTACAATCTATTAATTTATAGTCATCAACATGCATGATTCTCGAATAGTTATTAAAGAACCTAGCTAGCTAGCTACTTGATTTTCAGGTATCAACGACCTAGCTAATTTTGGGAAAAATAAAAATTCTACCTAATTTTGAGACAATTCAAGAACCTAGCTAGCTAGCTCCGTTTTTAGTCATCAACATATATAATTAAACATTGGCAATTCTAATTAAAGAAGCTAATAATTAAACATTAAGAATCATCTTATCATTCTTACATCCAATACGTGCTTAATAAATTACATAACATAATAATATGTATTTAAATACTTTCATCCACAATTTAATAATTTTCATGTGATCTAACATTTCACCATATATAATCAACACATGGCAAGCAATATAGTTAATAAACAATGCTATAACAAACAAGGATCGACGGAAATCATTCGCCGAAAAACTCACGTATCGTACGTAAATGAGTCAAATTTGGGAAAAAAATATGAGAGAAAAGAGATTATATCATCACTAACCAATAAGAAGAGACGTGGGTAAGCTTTAGGAGGCCTCAATCAAACATTCACTGTTATGAATCGAAATTGTCGCCGGAGGTGGTGTTGAGAGAGGAGAAAATGAAATATGTTCGATCTGGAACTAGAAATTGATCTATATATTTGAATTCACTTAGACGAAGAAGAAATTCGTAGTCTAAGAGAAAATTTTCGTCGTATAAGTATGCACGTAAGGCGGTGAAAATAATTTGTCATCTAATACGGGACATAGACGACGAAGTTGACTGAAAACGCTTATCTCGTCGTCTAGTTCAGTACTTAGATGACGAAGCTGACGACGAAAATACTATTCGTCGTTTAGTATATAATCTAAACGATAAATACTATGTTCGTCGTCTAAGAAATATTAGTTAGACGATAAATCGTATTTTTTTTTGTCTAGATGAATTACTTAGACAACGATCATACGACGAATATCCATTTCGTTGTTTAATATGTTACTTAGAAGACGAGTTGACGATGAATCTGAGTCCACCTAGACAACGAAACCTTTTTTCAAATCGACGATTCGGCCTTTCGTCGTTTAAGTTGTTGTTAGACTACGAAACCTTGATTGGTTCATCGTTTGCAGAAGTAATATTAGATTACAGATTTGATTCTAATTCAATATTCATATTATATTAAATTTGATCTCAAACAATGATTAAGACAAGTAATAACTCCATATTATTCTTACATATACCAGTTGAACATAAATCTAGCATTCAAACATACATTGTTTGATAATCATTTCGAAGAATTAGAGCAAAAGAGTAACACCTAGCTTGTTATGAACAACTTGTCCATAACTCGATAATAGATGGATGAGGAAATGCATAATAATGCAGAGTATATATTAGACCACGTGCAGCGATGAACATAGAATTGTAGTCTCTCTTTTTTCCATTGTGCTATCGTTGCCACCTCATTATTATGATTCAAACTCGGGAACGGCCGAACATCTCAAATCTTAAATCGTAACGAACAGGGGGAGGAGGTGGTGCTGGTGCTGGTGCTGGTGCTGGGGACTGATTGATTTAAAGAGCTTGGGGCCTTTGGAAGTTCAGAGTAGTTGAGGAGATATCGTAAACATTAAAAGTTCCACATGCAGTGTCTCTCTTTGTTTCGTTCACAGCCTTTTTCCATGAACTAAACCTTTCAACCTTACAATCTCTTGAGAATGGACCACTCCATATGAACTCCTACATTGATTCCTCTCTCTCTCTCTCTCTCTCTCTCTCTCTCTCTCTCTCTCTCTCTCTCTCTTCCATTTACATTATTACCTTGCAGATTACCCTGTATCGTATAGGGAGGGACAGAAGAAAGGGACCAGTACCTTAGTGTATATAGTGCTCTATATATATAACTTATACCAAGCCAACACCAACTCATCCTTACATCAAGAGCTGGAAATGGACTAGGCTAGGACATCAGCCGGTAAATTCCAACTATCATTAACCTTTAACGTACATACAATTTGCAACGATCACTTTGTTTCGTGAAACATTGTCTTTTAACTGCTAGTCTGTTACATATACTTGTTTTGGGGACCTTACGATTGTTAGTCCTCCAAACATGCATCTAATGGCAGTACAAACCGCTCTTCCCCTAACATGAGTCAATAAAAGGAGAAATTGCTGACGTTAATACGTGATAAGAATTTGAATCGACCAACGTTACAAACTTGAAAACTAGGATAGACGGTAGCTATTTCAATCGTTTTAAACTACGGCAATGGTCTTGAGAAAGACCAAATTAATTCCACATGGTCACCTTAAATTACAGTTCGTTTTTCAACGATAGACTGCTCAGCAGTCAACCTAGCTTAGAGAGGTTGAGACTTGGTTACTCAGTCATCGATAACAAGGATTGTCTACGGTCAATCAAAATTCGACACGTCACATTTTTGGATTAATTATAAGAAGAAAAAGTTAAGTTAAAGCGAAAAATTTGAAGAGATTAACCTAAAAATATCTCGTGAATTTTGATCGGCCAAATTGGATATGTAATTATTGGGTAGCCAAGTCTCATTCCCTTAGAGAATGGTTCATTGACTTCATTCATTTTCAGAAACATGCTTTTGTTCTGTAAATAGTACACATTGTACTGCTGCATATCTTTGTATTATAATTGCAACTTACTCACAATCTTTATTAAATTTTGTTCTAATCTATGAACTTTGTAGTACGATGTAACATACTAATGACAGTAGTTCTATTATTATTATTTTCTGAAGAGAAGATTCTGAAATCTTTTCTGATCAATAATATGAACATGATGTACTTGGCACATTAGAGCTCCTAATAATGTGGCATTATTGGACCAACTAAAATCATATCAATGTTAAAATTAAAGATATGATACTATGATTAGTTTGGTACTTAGTTGTTTCAACTATAATTGAGCTCAACAATACAAATGTATACTTCCTTTTAAATTGGTATTTAAGTCGACTCCAATAGAATCAAACAGATTTTTCAGGTTTTCCTTATGAAGTAGTCAGCCTCTGACAACACAAGTTCAATTAGTTCTTAACTAACCAGACATGCAGAAATTCATACCGGCTAGTTTAACTACAATGATTATAAACCATTCAAACCAAATAATCAATCTTGATAGTCATTGTGGAGATCAATAACAAGAAAAACCGCACAATCTTCACGCGTACAGTATCACAAAAGTTTCAAATTCGACTCTCAACTCTCTTTTTGCTAAGAATAACTCAATTTATAATGAATTAACAATGCATGTAATGCACGAATGCCCCACTTCAATTGAGTGTATATTAGGAGTATTGGGTTTTGGATTTAGAGCATTCGCACCCGTTCAGAAAATTTTATTGGCCCAAGAATTTTGTCACTATTCATCAAATAGGATGTCATATTCATGTTTTTTGCGCAGCATTGCAATAAATAGGAATTTTTATTACTATTCATCAATTATAAAAGCTTATTTTATTTAATTGTTAGTAATATGTTCATCCAATAGCTAGCCGACACGTGTCATTATCGTCTACATTATTGGACCAAATTTCTAATAAGATTTCTAACGAGTCATAATGTGACACATGTCACTTCTACATAACGTTATCGGCTAAATTATTGATGAAGATTTTCGACCAGTCATTGTGCGATACGTGTCACATACACGTGTCGTTGTCGGGTAAATAATTGGATGAAGATTTTTGGTAAGATTTTTGACCAATGAGGACGTGACATGTGTACTCATCTTCGAACGTCAAATTATCTAAATTTTGCCATAATGCATCGCCTATGACTACTTGAAACTTCACAACATGTACAAGTCACTTGATATTCTACACTCGTAAACACATATCTTCAAACACTTCTTCACATTCCCTCATTAGTAATATGAATCCTTTCGATTACGAAGAGTTTTCCAAGAGGAGGCGACAACAACGCCAGCAAGCTGCAGCAATTGTTAATTCCTTCATCACTGATGCGGTCATGGTAGCTGTAGCATTTCACGATGAGCCACCTCGCCGCCGCCATCTAAACGAACCAAGGCAGAGGGAAGCAAGGGGACAGAAGATGATGGAAGATTACTTCATCAAACGCCCTGTTTTCAACGAGCAAAATTTTTTCCAGAGGTTCTAAATGAGCACGAACTTTTTCAACCGCATCAAGACAAAACTCTGCAACCACGGCCCATTTTGGCATCAAATAGCAGATATCATTGGATTGTAAGGACTTATTCTTGAACAAGAGATGATTGGTGCTCTACGAATGTTGGCGTACGACGCAGCTGCAAATCGATGTACTGAATACACAAGGATGGGAGAATCAACAACACTGGAATGCATGAAGAAGTGGTGTACACAAGTGGTCTTGCTTTACCAAGACCGTTACTTCCGTGCTCCAAATGCAACAGACATCAGTCAATTCTAAGAAGGGCAAGGTAGCAGAAATTTTCTAGTATGATCAGAAGCATTGACTGCATGCACTGGGAATGGAAGAATTTCCTAACAGCTTGGCAATGGTCATACTCAGGTCGGAAGGCTCGTCCGACCATAATCTTAGAGGCGGTAGCGTCAGATAACACGTGGATATGACACAGCTTCTTCGGGACGCATTGAGCACAAAATGATATTAATGTGCTCAACAGCTTGGATGTTTTCGATGCGCACCTTGCCGAAAAAAGCCCGCATTTGATTTTTTTTGAATTTTTTTGGTGAAATTAACATAAAAGGGACGTTGCATTTGAATTCTGGTGGTCCGATCAAATTATGGATTCAAAATGTACGGCTCAGAAGAATAAAGCCGTTGGGTTCAAATAGGGAGATCACCCGGCCACGTGGCGGGCTGTCATTTGTCTATAAATGAGCAGTTAAAATTTTTTACAGAGTTATTGCGTGTGTATTACCCACACCAAAAATAAAAAAACTATGTGTCTTGGAGTCACCCACATGCGTGGGCTCTGCTAGAGGACGCTTCTTCTTTGGCTTTTGATTTCAGGACGCGAGGAAGGAATTCCTCCGAGTCAACCAGCGGTCGCCGACTGGTTTTTACACCGCTGCAACGAATTGAAGCCGAGGAATTCCTATTGCCGATTGGGTCCCGTCAGAGGACGTCCTATTTTTGACAATGCAGATGCTCTTAGGTAAACAGAATAGGAAAAAGGGAGGTGATTCCAATTTGCATCAGAGACATAAAAAGAACAAAATACAAAATGAAAAAAAGAAGAGAGAATTGTCTATTATTTTGCATGCACTGTCTAATTCATTAGCTGCATTTTTGTAAGCAACGACTGACAGTGATGGTGTTTTCTAGTGGTCAAGACGCACGCATGGTCATTTACTAAAGAAGTAGACGAGCATAAATTGTTTTGAAATTTAAAAAAAGTTTCACATTGAAAAGAGACAAGAGGACAAGAGTTAGAGAGTAAGATATACAGGTTGGATTTTCCAAGATCTTTGTGGGTTGCTGTTGCTGTTGCTTGTAGCCTTGTACAGTTGAAGAAGGATCAGCTTTGTCTTTCCAAAATTACCCTCCTGTCCTCTTCTGCCTGGTGCTTCTTGAAAAGCTGAAAGCCACTACCCTTGCCTCTCTCGCTACCTTTAATTCAAACTCCAAAGCTCTGTTTCTGTCTCTCTCTCTCTCTCTCTCTCTCGGTTCTGGGCACAGTTTTTACCGCCTAGGCTTTGTGTTTTCAAAAAGCTCAGTTTTTAACACCAACCCTTTTTTTCAAAAACCCATATCGTACCACTCTCTATAGCAAGTGTGAGTTTCTTCCATCTCCAGTGTATTGCATTTTCAAAGGGAAGGTCTTTCAGTCTTCCATGGAGTTGGTTCAGCTCAGATGGTGATCATATCATACCAGAGAAGATTGAGTCAGCTTAGCTAGTGACTGATCCTATTGTTTTGCTGCAATCTGTAGTTACATAGTTTCCAAAGGTGAGAACTTTAATTTTACCATCTTTGGCAACTGTTTCCTCTGTTTTTCCTTCCTTTTTTGTCACATTTTGCTCTTCTTAATCATGAGTTTTGGTTGTGAAGAAAGACAGAGGAAGGGAAAAGCTTATAGGCTTTTAAGATCTAATTACCCAATATTGTGTTTCCTTCTTTGCAGCCATAAACTAAGACATAAAAGGGGTTTGAGTTTGAAGGATCTTATTCAGCACTTTTGGTTTGCATTTTCTTGGGTCCTTTTCGCTTTAGGGTAATTTGGTCTAAACATGCAATGTCATCAAGTTTTTGAGCTCTCTTTGTTTTGCTTGAAGCATATGAAGAGTTAGTAAATTTTCTTTAGGATCTGGATGGGATCATGAGAAAAAAACATGGGTTTAGAACTGTAGATAGATAGAAAACACTCTAGTAGTGAAAGTAAAGACTTGATCTTGAACATGACACTAGTTTACACTGAGTATCCATTTGTCAAAAATTTAATTCTGCAGCTAAATGACAAGAGCGCCCATGTCAAATTTCAAGCCAAGAGTTAGTATGAGCTTTTAGATTTGGAAAGGATGTGGCGGATTTGATAGTTCGGTAATAGATGGGGAACATTGTTGGGGGAAGAGGCCAAGAGGGTTGTTTGAGATTGCTTTTGCACTGTCGTAGAAGCACGCTAGGTGCTGCTGTATTTTGAGGGGCATTGCAAAAGTGAGAATAAGCCTTGAGGCTTCTGAGTTTCTGTAAAAGCGTTATAAAGTTCTGAAGACTTTGTGCCTTTATTCATTACTTGTTTTCTTCTTTTAGTTGTGTTCTGTACTCCGCATAGTTTCTTCTTTTATGGAGTATGAGAAAATATCTATATGTAAAATTCTTCCATTGTGCTTTTTTTTTCTTCCTGTTTTCAAAGAGCTGAAATTGAAGAATAGTTTAGTCTTCAAATCAATAGGGATATAAGTAATCAAAGTGGGCAATGGTCAGATTTTTTACAGGCCACTTTTGAAAGCCTAATTATGTTTCCATTCTAGTGATTTTCTTTTCTCATGATCAATATTTCAATCTGTGCGCGCAGAAGGGAAGTTCTCAACCAGTAATTATTTCTTGTCTTCACCAAATCTAAGCACAAGAAATGCCACGATCAAGGTTAGAGATAACATTACTTAACAAACAAAGTTTCATTTGAGGTTGCGTTTTTGTGCATTAAAATTCGCTGTTTGCTGCCATACAGACTATAGTTTAGAATTAGTTATCAGATACATGCTGCACATAAATTGTTGTCATTCCTGTAACTTTGTGATTAAAAACATGACAAAGTTCAGCTGGTTTTTTGAAGTACTTAAATAAGTAGCCGAGCCTTCATAATTTTAAGGATGCAAATATTGCCTGCATTATATATGGCATATTCTGATCTGTTGTACACAGCAGTTTTCTCAAGTTTGTGATTATATGTACGGAAATAGAAATGATATCAGATTATGCTGATGGAAGTTTATATTGCTTTTGAGGAATAGGGGAACAGAAGTGATTCAAAAGCCAACCCTCCGAGGCTCACATAAGTTGAGGACTTCAAGCTCTGATTCTGAACCACTGCATCACCGATCAATCACTGACCGAAGTCCAAAGCTAGGAGATAGACGTTCCCCAAGAGGTTCACAATCTGATCCGCTGAACCAAAGGAAACTCGGAACTCGCCTTGCTGATTTAGAATCTCAACTTGTGCAAGCACAGGATGAGCTCAAGATTCTAAAAGAGCAGTTGGCTTCAGCTGAGGCTGCAAAGAAAGAAGCGCAAGAAAAACTGACAAAGAAAGTCAAGAAACCAGTAATGGCTTCAGAGCCAGTGAAAATCCATGAAATGACTCCTCCAATGGAAACTCAAGATTCTAACGAAGCAGACTGTTGTCCATCAGATGACAACAGCGAAAAGGAAACTGATGTCTTTGAAGTCCCAGCAGAAAAGGTCAAACCTGAGCCCACTATTGAGCCTAGCGAAACTGATCTGGTGGACGAAGAAACCAAACCAAAAGATATTTCAGCTGAACCACCATTGATTTTGGAGCCAGAGAAGTCATGTTTCAATGAGTTGGCTCTAAAGAACGATGAGATAGACATGCTCAAAACCAAGTTGGAAGAGAAGGAAAAGGGGGCAGAGGCGTTTGGTGAAGCAAATGAGAGTCTAAAGAATCAACTAAGTGAAGCAGCTTCAACTATAGCATCTACTGAGGCAAAAGAAAAGGAATTGGCCTTGAAGTTAAGCCAGTTTGAAGAAGAGCTCGACGCTAGTAAAGCAAATGCAGCTTGGTTGACCGAAGAACTGAAAGCAACAAAAGAAGCAAAGGAAGCGCTGGAAGCTGAGATGAAGAAGATGAGAGTGCAGACAGAGCAGTGGGAAAAGGCAGCAGATGCTGCGGCAGCAATTCTTGCCGGGGGTGTGGAAATGAATGGGAGAATTCCAGAGAGGTGTGGCTCCATGGATAAGCACTTCGGCGGAGTATTTCAACCACCGGGTGGCAGCTATGCTGGGTTTGTTGGATCACCTGCTGCTGATGATTTGGATGATGGTTTTGGAAGTGGGAAACGAAAGGGTTCAGGGATAAAAATGTTTGGAGACTTGTGGAGAAAGAAAGGCCAGAAATAGAAGGATTTTGAGATTATGTTTGCTGGTGATCATGTGTTTGATGGAAGTAGTGGCAAAGCAGTTTCTTATTGCTTCACATTTGATATTAATTAGTGGCCATTGTTATTTTCTTATTAGTTTCAAAGGCTTGTAGAACTGTTGAAATGGGAATCTTTGTTGTATTATTAGTATTACCTTGGTGAACCTTCTTCAATAAATGGGATATTTTGTTGCAGCGTTGCCTGATAAGACTCGGAGCTATTTTGGTGTAAAGATGCGAGATGTTTTACTCTTTAGATGAAAAGTGAATTTCAAGGAGTGCGGAAGGAAAAATTCTGTACTGTTAACATTACTGAGCCTTAGTTTGGGATTAAGACGAAAATATTAAACTTCTAAAAAACACAATTTCAAATTTAAAACACAATTTCAAATAAACAACCATTTACTTACTTATTTCTAACCGTAATTTTTGAACCAAAAAATTTAAAATAAACAATTTTTATTAGTTTACGTGTTCTATCAAAATAATTAAAAAATAAGTTGATTTAATCCAAAAAATTCAATCCCAAACAGAACCTAACTCGCTTGGCCAAACCTTACAAAAAAAACTCATTTGGCTAAAACTGATTTCCTTCTATAAAACTCATTCCGTACTGAAAGGTGCACATGTAAGTCGAAGCCTATACAACAGAAACAAACATTATTGGATTTAAAACCAGTCAGCATGTATAATGTAATATTACACATTTGTATCTATTTTCGGATACCTGATATGCATTTGGTTCAAAACATTGTCCAAAGAAAATTAAACCAGTTCCGAGTTCATTGACTGAACATTTCAAATACTAATCATCACTATCATCACTATTGTAGTTTTGGCACAATGATTGCAATACATTGCTTGGGCCATTTGTATTACCACCATCCTGATCTGGTTTACACAAAATTTTGGCCTCCTCATCAATGGCTTTCTCACCTTCTACTTTTGCTGAGTTGTGAACTTTAGGCACCACTGGTTTCTTGACTACAGCAATCCTAACAGTTGGAGACTTAAAAATGAATTTACCATCTTCAGAACCATTCTGTTTTCCTGTCACTAACAGATAAACATGTTAGAAAGTGCCAAATGAAAAGCATATGGAATGATGCATATAGTTCACCAATAAACATTTTGTGTCTGACATACCTCTGCTGCTTGAGCCATCAAAAATACTACTTTTTGTCAATGAATCTGTGGGTATGCTATTATCTTCATTAACCTTCATTCTCTGCAAAGAACATACACACATTCAATAAGTTATTATTGTCCATGATATCTTCATTAAGTTTCATTCTCTGCAAAGAACATACACACATTCAATAAGTTACTATTGTCCATGATATCACCTTAACTGATGGTGCATCTAACCAAAATAATGATACTATAAACATAAACATGGGGAAATCATTCTAATTCTATAGCCATAATGTGCACATTCCCATCCCCCATCCTTGACCCTCAAAAACATACACATTCACCAACAAGCTCGCACACACAGATGCATACACTTGTATTATTAATCATATGAAACGGGTAAAGTTATCCTATCTCAATTTCATTTGCCTCTAAATGTGCCTTCATGAGTAGTTGAACTGAATAATACCTCTCATTATCATGTCTATTCGTAAATACTGCAAAATTAGAGTTGTAATAAAATACTGACATTGTGCAACTTACGTTCATCTGCATCTACAATAAGAAAGATATTCTTACCAAACCCACTAACTATGCTAAAGTTTTATACTATTATGGCCCAGAACCAATATTCTTACCACAACCTCAGAATAAAAGTATGTCCAATAAACCTATTATAGAGATCTGAAATGTGTAAAATAAGAAATATTTCTGTATCCCATGAATAAGACCTCACAGCACACCAAATGCAAATTTCCAGAAAAGGTCAACCAAATATGCAATGAAAGCACACCCCATTATTACTAAAGCCTGTTGAACCTAAACTTTATGCATTATGTACAGTCACAGATGATATATGAAATAGCTAAGGCCTCCGAGCAGAATTCTGGAATGACAGAAAACTATTATCCAACAAGAACACAAGGCAATAAACCCCATATAAAAGCCATCTTGAACACTAGCACCCAAATAAATAAATTCTTCATACAACACTATCTTGGAAATGAAACAAAAGATGGATAGCTGGAATAATGTAACCTTGTCTAAATAATAGCACAAATGGCAATACCTTGAGCATATGATTGGACGTTTCACCTTTGGCACTTGAAGGCTCCAATAAATCATCATCATCATCTAAATCATCATCATGAATCCTTCGAACATAATCTTTTGAGTTCTGCATATATTGGGTTACAAAAAAGAAAGTCATGTCAGAAACAAATATCCCACAACAAAGAGAAACAAACATCAAGGATATTTGAAAAGAAGAGAGTAAGAACTAACATGGAATACTACAGATCTTAGGACTGCTTCATCCTCCTCTTCAATTCGTTTCTCCTGTCAGCACAACAATATTCAGTATTTAAAACTGAGATTAAACATGCAGTAACAGTTCAATGTGTCTTATATGAGTGAGTTGTTTATATTACATGGTAAATAAATCAGATGATTGGACTCAGGATAGCATATCAAGCCAATTATATTTGTGCAGCCTTAATTCAGTAGCTATAATAGTGATTAACCAACTCCCTAAACGAGGTGGCTTGGTATTTTCCCTAACACATAGTAACCACATTACATGTTTGTATAACAAATTCAAAGAGACTGACACAGGAACCAAGGTCCTACATGTTTAACTCAACAAGTCGGCTAACAAAACAAGTACACACATACATATGGAACTCATTACAATGGATTTATAAACCACTATTAGTGTGCTTTTATATATTTGGATTCTGGACTAAATATAAAGACACGTTTCATACCTTGTTTGCAACTGTCCGTTGCAAAGCCTGCAGCATCTCATCCACACTCACAGTCGCATGCCTGGACTTCATCGATTTCATCTCATCCAAAGCAGCAAGTATATCCATCTCCCTTTTCGAATCCAACGTTCTATTCTCCAACGATTTCATCGCATCTCCCATCTCTTCCGACTCCCTTTTCTGTTTCTCCTTATCCAATTCCTAAAAAACAAAACAAAACTAAATTGAGCAAGTCACTGTCCACAACACTACAACCAAAATCACAATCACAATGTACTCATTGTTTCACCTCATCTTCATTCCGCCAAGGCTCGTAGTTTCGAGTAGCGCCAGCCTCCACCACATAGTCGGAGTTCTGCGGATCCGTCTTCATCGCAAGCTCGGCAGAGCACTTGGTACACTTGAAGTAAAACCTAAATATTGGAATTCCCAAATACGTCTGCAAAAATTAGGTCACATTAGTTTTTCAAATTCGAAAACCCTAGATCGACAGCAATTTAGAAACCCTAAGATTGATTGTAAGTACCTCGCCGACGACATCTTCTTTACGGGAGTTGAATTTGGTGCCCTTGTAGATGTAGTTGCCGCAGGTATTGCATCGGATACTCATCGGAAGCATCATGCGGACCTTGATCTGTTGATTCTTGGGGCGCCGGGCTCGGGGCAGCTTCGACGGGTCGAAGTCCGGCGGGTAGTACTTGTTCAGAACCTTGCGCTCTCCCATGTTCGAGTTCGGTTCTCCTGAAACGACCGACGCCGGAAAATAGGGAATACACGGGGTTAGGGAATTTGGGATTTTACGAAGAAGAGAGCTGTATAGTAGGCCTCATCTGCTTTTCGGCCTTTTATACAGCGCTGATGAAAACGGAACTCCTTTCTTTTAAGGTCTATTTAAGTGTCACGTGACATGCACATGATCCTGGTTATGCACATATTTAGGTAATTAGTTATGTCATTTTTTTTTGGAAAAAGTAATTAGTGGTGTCACTCAGTCGGATCGACTCGGTTTAGTTACTTATTAAGTGCCTGTTTGGGGACTTCTTCAATTGAAACTAACCCTAGGCTCCGAAAACTCTCTCGAAGACGGCCGATCCCTAGCGTTGTCCAACATGAGAAATCACGACGGCGAATCCCTTGTAGGCTCTACCGGTCTGTCGTGACTACTCTACCCTCTCTCTTTTTCGATCGAGATTTCATTGATCGTCCCTTTCCCTCTGTTTGCGTCGTGCTGCCTCTTTGACTTCTCTTTAAGCCCGGTGTTGACGCTTCTTTTCCCTCTCTGCCAGAATCGTCACGTGGGCTTTTTATGGATTTAGGATTTGGTTCTGTTGGGCATTTTCTGTCATATGGGTCATTATGCAACAAGCCAACAACTTTTATCTTAAGGTTTGGCATCCAGGCATTGATTTTATTTTTTGGCGTCGAATGAGACATTCGTAAAAAGACGACACCCTCATTGTTGGTGACTTTTAGCGCCCAAAGGTGAGATCGTAACGGCTATGGATGTACATTTATGCAGTTGAAAGAGTGCTAGACTCACGAGCTCTGTTGACGATAGGAGTAGCACTGGCCGTCCCACGGGCCAACGTATCACCAATAATCTAGTATCTGACCGCACTGACGTCTCCAGCAATTGTCGATATTCAACTCTAGTTTGGTGTTATTTGTTTAGTCTTTATATAATGTCTTTGTTTCTCATTTTTTCTAGTCTCAATTTCGGTTGTACTTGATTCCCGTTTAATGAAAATTTTGACTTATCAAAAAAAAAGTGCTTGTGATTTTCACTATTAGCGCTTTTTGGTTTCGAAATCGATTTAATGTGTATGGCAACAAGAAAAACCTGATGCATATGCTTTATTCTCAAATATGGCGTTGTTAGGTTTTATTAACTTCCTTCTCAGCTCCTGCCCTTGTCAATAGCACGAACAACTTCAAAATATGAGAGCTCCGGATTTATAAGGATGTGGCTTCTCAGATCTTCAACTCTGAGCAACATAAATTCTATTTTTTAAGCCCTTTTCAACAAAATAGGCATATATGTGGTGTGGGTCGATATGATTATAGTTTGTTCCACATGCTTGTAAGATTTCCAATATATTGAACAAAAGTTTTACCTTCTTGTGGATGACTTTAAATCTCTTTCTCTTATTAGTTGAAAGATAAGAGAGATTCTACGATGTTCCGCTCATTGGTGCGCTAATTCATTTCCATGAACAAAGTAGCATGTGTAAGGCACACGAGAAAGAAAACTAGTGCAAAATTCAGAATGCACAACGGGGAGCTACACACTTAAGGTGCACCCAAAAGATACAAGCATAATTATTTTGAATACCATATAGTTTCTTCACAAGCTCTAGAGATGCATAGAGGACTCTGAATAACTAAAACTCCCAGCAATTTTTTGGCTCCATAGAATTGAGCAGTTAAGAAATAACAAGTTTATCATTGCATAGCCATGAATCGAAAGCTTCAGAGAAAATATTGGGCCTCTTGTTGACGTCAATGACATAGCCAAGCTTTGATTTTCCACCACGAGCAAGTATGACAGCTCTAGACGAGACCTGTAAAACTGGTCCAAAGCCCATCTACCCACCCTAACTCAGTCTTATTTTTTGGGCTATAGGCTTAGCTCTGTCCATTTTTGAAAGGACATGATATGGGTTCTGATTCTGAAGCCCTGCCCATTTATATAATATTAAGCCCAACCCAATATATAAAGTAAGTAGTGATTAGGTGCACTACCAGAAATACACACTTAGGCGACGAAGCAATTTTGTCGCCTAAGTTTTGTTTTTCATCGGCCAAGTACTTAAGCGACAATCGTCTAAAGTTCGTCGCCTAACAATCATAGCCTAAGTACTTAGACGGCGAAACTTTTTTGTTTCGTCGCCTAAGTTTCATCGTCTAAGTAGCATCTGATGTGACAAAATATATTTCGTTGCCTAAGTACTTAGACGTCAAAAAATTCTTTCTCTAATGACGACAGCGTTCGTCATCTAAGAGTTATCTGAGCCGACAAAAATTAATAATCTTCAACGAAGTATTACGACGTAGACAACGACTTGTTTTCGTCGTCTAAGTGTCATCACTTAGATGATGACTAGTGGTCGTAATCTAAGTATCCACTCCAACGAAAACCTATTCTTCGTCGTCTAGGTCTAACCACTTAGAGGACGAAGCTCAATATTCGTTGTCTAGAGTTTAAACTAGGACGACGAACCATTCGTCGTAGTAGTGAATGACTTAGGTGACGAAACAAGGATGTTTCGTTGTCTATGTTCAAATTTATATATATATATATATTTCTTTTGTTTCTGAATTAAAAATTAAATTAATTAAATTAATTAAATTAATTAAATTAATAAAATATTCATTAACTATAAAAAGCGTACATACATCGATCGAATAATGCGAATGAAAGAAACTACTAAACAAAACTGGGGGTAGATATGCTGGTGAGTCCCTCGCCACCACTCGAATGGTCGTCGTGGGGCCTAGGGGGGGATGCCACTCGTCATCAGGAATGGGCAACTCCATGCTCTTGCACATTGCGAAAAAGGTGTTCATCTTATTGTTTTACGCGTCAAGATGCTGCTGCATCGACCTCATCTGCTCCTAGCCTCGATCGGTCGACTCTTGTGCCAATCGACCTTGCTCAAGGGCGGCTTGGAGCGCCTCAGTATCCTCCCTACCGTGACTAGTCAACAATGCAGATGACTGGAAAAAATCTTTCTGGACCCCCTATTAAAACCCACGAACCTCCTTACTAGCTTGGCGATCGTAAATAGCATCAGCAATAGCAATCTGGCTCTTCATCAATAGCTTGGCGTGAGAGACCACAACGTTCGACGAGCTCCCAGTGATTGGCTGCCCAGAAATTTAGCGCGTCTGGGTGGGGGTCGAATGCAAACTTGATTCGCGTCAACCGCTTATCCTCCAAACGGGTGAGGGGATACGAACTTTGGTCTGCAAAAGCACAAACATATTAGCAAGTACGAATACAAACTCCAAACAAAGCAAACACCGTTAGTCGACACCATATCACACCTAGCGGTTGAAAAGACTCGAGGACTCGGTGTATCTGATCACGACCGATCGAAATAGCACCATCCGGCTTGTTGAATTCCCACTCGCCTCCGACAAGGCAGTGATACCTGCGCCAGGCAGTGGAGGAGGAAGGGGGCTCCGTTAGCCACCACTTCGTTCGGGGCTCGACCGTTATCGTACCCTTATCCTTCATACGAGGAGAATAGTTCAAACGGAAGAAGTTCCCGATCTCCGCCCATGTGGGAAACTGCAGCCCACTTAGCTTCTAGATATTGTGGAAGGCCCGCATTGGCCTAACGTGATGTTGAAAAGCGCAAGCGCATACTAGAAGAACGGATGGAAGGGAAGCTTCAGCTGGAACTCGCTCACGCACACGTAGCCGCGCGAGGGGCGTGTGAACGACTCACCCTGACGGAGTGCCCTCAGCTTCACCGTACGCGGGATGTGGTAGTCCCGGTACCACCGCTCGATCTCCCGCACCGACGGGGACCCCTCAGGCTCCTGCACCACTTGGCCGTCCGCCGAAGGTCTGGTAGGTGTTGTGTTGAGTGAGGAGAGAGAGAGAGAGAGAGAGAGAGAGAGAGAGAGAGAGAGAGAGAGAGAGAGAGTAAAGTTGAAAGGATGAGGATGAGGATGAGATAGCCCTGAAGATAAAAAAAGAATCTGATCCAATAATTGAGTTTTCTTAGGCGACAAAATTATTCGTTGCCTAAGTGTAAATTATTTCGTTGCCTAAGTGCAAATTTTCTCCGCCTAGGTTTACACTTAGGCGACGAAAACGCCTAAATGAGCACGTAGGCGATAAACCACATATGTCGTCATCTAAGTGTGAACCTAGGCAACAAAATTTCATTTTGTCGTCTAAGTTATTCAATTTAAAGCGTCGATTCAAAAAATTCATCGTTTTAGTGATCACTTAGACGATGACACACATTTCGTCGTCTATATGTGTTATACTTACCCGACGAAAACAAGTATACGTCGTCTTAGTGTGCATCTTAGACGACGAAAAATAATAAGCATCGTTTAAGTATACACTTAGGCGACAACTTATATGATCCGTCATCTAAGAAATTTCTTAGGCAACAAAGATCTTGTTTTATCGCCTAAGTAGTACTTAACCGACGAAAAATATCTTTGGGAGAAGAAATCTTAAAAATTTCATCTCCTAAATATATATTTCTGATAATAGTGAATCACTCTTTTTGTTACAAATCACACCATCTTCTTGGTTATTGGTGTGTAATTAAAAACACTTACATGAGAATATGGGTAGTGGGGTGGGGCAATTTCATCGCCCTAAGTGAACATACACAATTCAATTAAAACTAGAATAGGTACAATAGATAAGATTGACAACATAGGTATTTTAATAAAATGTGTACATCATGAGATTTTCATGAGATACGAGTAGGTTGAGCTGATCGGCCGAATAGCATGAGTAGCACGAAATTAGATGCAGCGGGGAGTTTGATGTCGGTGACTACTCGAGCAGCCTGGCATAGCCCACCTCCTGTGGGTGATGTCATGCACATTTTTTAAAAAATCGCACTAAGCCACATGATATCTTCTTGGTAGTATAATACTTGTCCCCCGTGATATTACTTTCATATGTTAAGAAATCATGAGTTCAAATCACCATAAAATTGATTTCTGGATAATTTTTTTTCTTCTTAAAAAAATCTGGGATTTAAAAATTTGATTAAATGGTCCATATTGACACCCTATGTGAATATACAAAATTCAATTAAAACTAGAATAAGTGCAATAGATTGGCAACATAGGTATTCATTTTTTTTTAATAAAATGTATACATTTTATGAGATCCGAGTAGGGTGAGTTGATCGGCCGAATAGTACGAGCATCACAAAATCAGATGCATCGGGGAGTTGAATGCTGGTATATGCTCATTAGTCGACAGCTCGAGCAGCCTGACATAGCACACCTCACGTGGGTGACGTCAGACACGTTTTTTTAATTAGAAAAATCGTATTGAGCCACATGGTGCGCACAAATTTGATATCCCCCTAATTATTTTGGGTCGTAACCAACTGTTAGTAGTACGGTGGTTGACCACCATGATATTACTTTCATATGTTAAAAGATCATGGGTTCAATTCACCATAAAACTAATTTCTGATGGATTATTGATTTTTTTTTCTTCTTAGAAAAATCTGGGTCGTTTGATTGGATTCAGAAATTTGATTAAATGGTCTAGATTTAATTTAAATGTTTAATTTTTAAAAAATTGTAATTGAAAGTAAAACTTCTAAAATTCATGATAAATAGCTCGAGTATTCAAAAATTTATACGAAAATTCCAAACGAGCTCGCAATAAGATATTCTACAATTCTCATGAAGAAAGTGTAGTCATATTTGTGTATGAAAAATAGTTTATTTTAAATGCTCATATTTATAACAAATTCGTCATCATCACTAATTGCATAACGTAGAAACTAACAAACACATATATTAGTCAACAATCTTACCAAAATTTAAAATATATAAAATTAATAAATAATAATAACACGCTCTATTTTTTTACAGCTGCATAAAAAAAACAGGGTTGCTGATTCTTTTCCATGAATAGTATTTGCTTATGCTCAATAGAATGAGCAAATGGGTAGGTGTATATGTTCTTACACAAGGCTCGGATTTCACAAATTACTAATAGGGCTGGTCTTGCGCCCCAAATTTCCTAGTTAGGGCATCTCAAATGGCAAGTCCTAAAATGGGGTGCTAGATCTATATTTAGGACCTCAATTTAGGACTTATGATTTAGGACTTCACTATCTCCAATGGTGAAGTCCTATATTGTAAATATCTTTACCGTTGATTGAATACTAATCGTTGGATCGATTTCGGAATATATTCTTTACCGTTGGATCAAAATCAGAAATAAAAAAAAAACTAAAATTTAATGAGATTGAAATCTGGCCGTCGATTTCAAATTTCATTTAAATCTGACCGTCCGTTTCCTTACCGTTGGGCTTGGTAGCTGCGCACGTGAATGGGCCCCGGAGCTGCAACGGCTGTCTCCTACTCTCTCTCCTAGTCCAGCGCGTCGCGCGTACAAAGTCTTCCCTCTCTCCTCCAGCGAGCCGCGTGGCCTCCATTCTCTTCTGCCGGCGCGTACCACATTTGCTTCCTCTCTCCTGCATCAGTCCAACGTCAGCTGGTCGGTGGCTTCAACTTGGTTTAGATTGGTGCTAAACCAAGATCTATCCTAGGACTTTATATAAGACTTGAAGCTATATATTATAGGGTTTAGATCCCTTAATACAACCATTGGAGAGGCATTTTTTCAAGCAAAGCTATTTCCTTAGGGTTTAGGACTCTCCATTGGAGATGCCCTTAGGGGATTAAAAAACTCAATATATTTTAGGGAAGGGTTGGGTCTAGACCAAGAAAGATAATTAAATGCATTCAACAAAACGGAATTCGACGCAACATCTGTGAAATTATTGATAGTACGTAGTTCGAAAAGATACTCTACATCAGAGGTTACTAGGAATGAATATTAAATGAAGAAGCAAGCAAAGACAAGACTTGATACTGAGAGCATCTGTAAAAGTTTTTTTTATAATTTCTTTATAATAAGAAAGTAAAAAAATATAACTTACCATATATTTTTTGTTTCACCTTTAATAAATTCTTTATTTTACAGATTTTAACATTCTTTTCCATTTTCTTCCTTGAGAGCATCTGAAATAGCTCTTACAAAAATTCTCTATTATACAAGATGAAAACAAAAAATTTGCAAAATAAAATGACTCCAACGTACTCGAACAGCTTTTTTATTCTATTAAACAAAATTAAATATTTTTCTGTATAATTTAATAAATCCATTTAAATATTATATATCAAACTCAAAATTCTATATTAAAACTTACTCTTTTGAGGAGAGAGGGTGAATTATAGTAGTTGAGCAATAAATTTTAGATATTTTGTGATAAATATACAAGTTTTGAGAATTATATAGATATAGAGATTCTCTATCCTTTTTTTTTCTATTTTCTATAGGATACAAGATGGTTTATAAAAGTTGTTTGAACTAAAAGGTGGTATGTTTTTTTCCTCTAAAATAGTAATTCTTGTAACTTTACAAGAGCTCTTGCTCTAAAAATAAATGGTTGCTACGAAAAACCAACTCGGACATGCATACTGCCAAGGTTCTAAAAGGCGCTAGGCAGAATTAGGCGGTGGAGCTACTGCCTAGCGTCTAGGCATTTAGGCGGAGTTTAATCGATAATTAAGCGGTAATTAGACGGATCATTTGTTATATATATTTAATTAATTATATATTTATATGGTATATTGTAATTTGAAACATAAAGTAAAAATTATAAAGAAATATCATAAAAACTCTAAACTAAGTTTATAAAGAAATCCAATTAACCATCCATCTCAATTTTTTGAAATAGATGTGCATAAACAAGAATCCCAAGAATATAAAATTATCTATTTCAAAACTGATAATTCATAAATCACAGTACATTAAGAGTTTATGACAATGAAGCTTACATTATAAACTTGCAACTATGGAAACCATTCAAACATGCATAAAGCTTCATGAAATCAAGTTTTGTTTATGTGATGGTCATAGACACTATACCCCTGCCCACATTTAACCATATTAAATTATCAACATATAACAAACAAGGATGACGACGGTGGACGGCAAGTGGCGGCGACGGCGGTGATCGGCGAGCGGCGTCCAAGTCGCGGCATTTGCAGAGGGAGAGAGACGACGTTTCGCGAAAAAAATTGGATTGGATTTTCTATTTAAAATTCATTCATTTGCGTTGTACCTCTTAATTTAAAAAAAAACGCCTAGGCGGTGTTTTTCTGCCGATTAGTCGTTAGTCGCCCGCCTAATTGCCGATTAGTCGGTTCTCGCCTAACTACCCCACCCAAGACCAAAATTAGGCGATAAGATGATTTTTTCCGATTAGTCGGTGCCTAGGCGGCCGTTTTTTAGAACAGTGATACTGCAGAGCATGAAGAATTCTCACTAGTATTTAACAATCTTCTCGGTGACGAAATTAAAGTACACGTATAAACACTAAATCTAATCCATAATTTTTTGTTTAATTGACCTTCCAGTGTTGATGTATTTTCTCCACGTTGTTAAACTTGTAGGAAATCATTGATAATGATTATCAGAGACGCTCCTTTGGTGTGTCATTCCAAGAACATATCGATCTTGACTTTAAGAAGTTGGAATATCACCTAGAGAACATCTTCTCCGAAAGAAGCACATTATCAGCCAATGTTGATGATAACAAAAAAAATGTGATAAGCGATAATGATCTACTTATAGGCAATGGTTACATTTACAGCGGCTCTCACCCCGCCCGGAGGCTATGCAGACGACGGAAAGATGATCTTGAGAAAACCGCGTATTTCAAATGGTTCCAACTATTTAACACGACCTCCTTTTTGTTCTGGTCCATTTTCCTTTTCTTCAGCTACATTGCACCACCGTATGTGGCCGGCACCATCTGTGTTGGGCAGCTCGACGAGAGTATAAGTACGGGCGAGGCCGTGAGTCCCTGCTTCTAGTTTTTTCCCGTTGTTTCAAGCGAACAGCCAAGGTGATCTGGAATAAACTGAATGAGACACGCAAGAGTCTTGGGTACGGGCGACAATTCATGTCGTAGGCCGGCCCTGCCACTAGATTTGGCTTGTTACTTTGTGCAGCTACACCCCATTGCCATTAATTGTATCTGTTTCCTTCTTTTTTTTCGATTGATCTTGCTCCATCAAACTAGGTGGTTTTGATACTATAATCAACTTCCATTTCAAATTGATAACCATGTTCTTTTCCAGTCGCTACTAATTCCCGACTCTCGACAAAGGGTATTGTTAATCAAGCTACTAAAAATAGCCAGAAAAAAGGGGGAGGGGGGGGGGAATTATTTAAGAGCTGCATGTAAGATATTCTGTGTTCATGACCTTGGTAGTTTTGAACCAAACTCGCCATGCAACTAATCTCATAAATCAGAAAGATTACAGATAGACTCGTGATCAAGTTCATTAGCTAATCAACAGTTCGTAGCAACTAGTGCATTGCCTGTCATTCTGTCAACATCATACAAAATGACACATATCATGGGGAGACAACTATCAAAACTTCTTGCACCTTGGAATCAAGGTCTCAATCTCAATTTCAATTTCAATTTCAACTGGACTATAATTACACAACTCAGTACAAAAATCTTCAGCAAGTGCTGATAAAGATGTGATGTCCCGACAAATCCAAGAGTAACATTGTTGACTCAACAAGTACCTCTGAACACGAAGCCTTTAGATAACTGTGATTCGGTCAAAGAGGAACAGCACTGCATCTTCTACCATAAGATATATAACATTGGACAAATATGCCAAGCCACCTGAAATACAACCAATGGATTGACTAAATGAGCACATGTACCTAAACAGGAGTACTCTGGTGCAATATGGAGTTGAGAAAAAAAAAATTATGAATTAAGAGCAAAGAAATAGTTCAACAGATATCTTACCCAAGGACATGATCAGTCATCCTCCATAGGCACCTCTGGAATATCAAATATATCTTCTTCAACAGGCTTAATCATCACAGAATCTGGAGAAGGTTTGTGAAGTCAAGGGGAACAAATGATATTTTCCTTTGTTTTATTCTCTTCCTCTATTTAAAATTCAATCAATAAAATTCTATCATGAGGATTTTAAAAACAAAAATATAAAAAGATTTAAAGGGAATGAAAAGATTTAAACGAACAATGTGAAACATGAATCAAAGGGAATGAAAACTAAAAGGATATCAATTGACATAAGGTCCTCCTTCTCACCACGACTGCGACTATTATCTAGCTCCTTTCTTATTTCACGAGTTACCTACAATTGCATTGCCAATTAATATTACAAAGTTCAACAAAGTTATGGAGTTGAACTGAAGCACCGGTTAAGATTGCTCTTACCAGATCGTGCCTTTGCATTTGAAGAAGAACTCTAAGATTATCTTTATCCTCATTCAGTATATCATTTTTGTACCTGCCCCAAAATTATTCACAAAATTGTAAGCTGACCACAAATCAAGAAAACCACTGCTCTTCCCTTAATTAATCAAAAGCATCCGAAAACTCTGCCTACCTTTCCACAAATGCAAGAAGTGATTGGTGCCATATCACAGGCATTATTCTAGTTTCATTCATAAATCGCATGAAATGTCCAACGAGACCATCAATTACACTGAATGGCAAAGCATACTTTTTCTCCAAAAGAAGTTTCATAAAATAGCTGCAACATTGAAAAGACCAAAAGTCAGTAACTCTATAGAAACAAAACTCCAGGAGGATCTTCATCTAAACTGGGAGAAGCTGCAATTAATATATCCGCATATATAAGAAATTTGATTGAATGGGATCTTCAAATCTATTAAGTGAATCGAGGACCTAGATCCCCATCCATGGTTTCAACCAAAGTTCTCCAAATTCTTTCTCTCAGAAATCTAGAAGTACTACAAAAGTACAGTTTCACTTGAGACAAGATATGCCTTTCCATCTTTCAAACTATTTTGGCAACAACAAAAGTCGTAGAATCAATACCTCGTCGTACCACAATATTCCATGTCTGCTAGCTTCATTAATGCAACACTGCAAATACATCAAAGGCCAAGTTAAAATCAATCCATAAATACCCAAAAGATAATAATCGTGGAATACTCTACATTTCACAATCAACGCTTAGTTATTAATCCAACGCAACTGATCATAACAGGATGGTTTCACTAGTCAGTAAAAACACATCCATGAAATATGTAATTCTAAAACATACGAAAGATCTAAATTTAACTTAAGTTGTACCACGACACCTGTTTTTACTAAAGATGACGTAAGTGAACAGAGGACAAGATATACATCTATAAACTAAACATTCGGTACAGTAAAGAAACATGCCTATTCACTCAAATAGAATATTGAAAGCCACTATTCTATATCTGCATTTCCTCTATTTCGTGAACACAACTATAGAAGAAGTTGTCACTAATTTTGATCCTAAGGGAATATTGCGACCTTTTATCAGATAATGGGTTAGAATGTTTTGGTATATGTCAAACAAAAAAAGTCTTTAACTAATGGCTTGTTTGGAAGACTTACATTGTTACAACAGTCTATTCAATGGGCAGATCACATACCTTGAATGAAGTGGTGGAATCGAGACTTTTTGTAAGACGCTCCCAATTATGACAGCTTCTCTTAGGTTACATGTCCCGGACTGGTTATGAAGGGGTGAAGGGGGTCGTGTTAGAATTGCTTAAATAAAATTCAATACTGTATGTAAGCGTAGCACAAATTTACGACAGGACAGCAGATACTTCTCATGCACATTGAAACTATTAAACATGTGCTATAATGTAATCAAGAGTTCTATTATAGTGAGCATTCCTACTTGTCTTGCACCTCAAAGAACAGTACTTTGCAATACACATACTAAAGTATTTCACTTCCAAATTAATAAATAGAGAAGGCGAAGTAATGAACATATAAACTACAGCATCTTAAGCTACAGCATCTAAACTCAGTTGGACAAGTCTAATGAACTCTAATTGTCATACCTCGCACAAAGGTAGCAATATGCCTTTAAAGAAGGCAGCAGGCTTGTAAAGAGACTTTTTCAAAGCCTGATATAAGGCAAAATGCAAGCGCTTGTTCTTCCGAATATCTTCTCTCACACGCGGGAGCAAAACAAGCTTGTAAAAACGTTGAACCTTCTTTGCTGTCAAATTAGAAGAAAAAATTTTTGTAGCTTGATACATCGCATTGGGTGACCAATTCTCAGGCTCAGTTATATATAGGACATCCTCCCATTGATTCATTGATGGGATGTGTTTAAAGGGTTTGGGAACCTTCCCAGCCGTGTATGTTTTGAGAAACTTGCCAACCCTGCATTAACAATATAACCCCACCACAAACAAGTTGGTAGGCCATTTCATAGTAAACTAAAAAGCACCTGCACATATTATATGTGCCGATCAAAGGCAGATCTAATACTCCAATGGTACATAAATACATGCATGAATTGCTTACCCCTTGAAGATTTCTATGGTGTCTGCATCCAATTTGGGCAAAGGCCTCATATCTGCAACCAAATCCAATCACAATACTCAACAGTTAGCAGATAAACAAACAACACATACAAATTTTCATTCAATTGACAATGCAGAAGTACCTGCGGTGACATTAAAATCAGTCACATTCAAATCATTCTCTTTAATCCTTGCAACAATGAGGTCTGCAAGAGTAAGCTGCGGGCCCGCATCCTTGGACAGAAATGCCTCCAGTAATCTCTCATCCTCCTCAACAACTGCCTTATCTATCACTTTCTCATTTTCCTTCCCAATCTCCTGCAAATTTTAAATTCACATTCATCTCAACAAAACACAACAAAATAAATTAACAAATAAATAAATTCGGATATGCCGTAATAAGCCCTCACTCACCTTTGTCATCCTATTCGTCACTTTGACCGCTTCATCCTCGCCGTGCTTTTCGAGAAACCCACCAAACTCAGACTCGTCGGGGTCGTCGTCATCTGAGTCAACTCGGTGCGGCTCCTCGGTGATGCCATACAGGGAATTGGGGTTCTGAGCTTGATTTTCCTCGTCTTCGACCTCCCTCTGCTGAACCTGAGCCTGCTTCAAAACCTTTGCGCTCATTCCCGAAGATATAAGAGTCTCTTCGGACTGGTGGCGCTTCGACTTGGTTCGCTTCGTGGAGGCCACGGAGGCGCCGCCGCCGTCGTCATTGGCCAGAAACGGCTCCGGATTCTGATGTCTCTCTCTTCCTCTCTTCTTCGGCATTTTCGATTTTCTTATTTTCTCAAGGATGATCTAAAACCCTAGTAATGGCTGCTCAGAGTTTAAGGGTTTTATGAAGTGACACACGGACGGACCAGAATAAAAGTAATAAAAAGACATCCAACGGCGTAGAGTCCACACTGTTTTGTTCTGTTCTGTTCTGTTTCCTTTGCCCTTTTACCTGGGAGACGACTCAGACAAATATCCGCGAAATTACTCTTGTCAAAACCTAACATAATGACAGAATCAGAATCACAACATTGTTGTATTTGCTTGGAAGAGTTTGAGGTGGATTGTGGAGCTAGTGTAATGCTTTGTAAGCATAGATTTCACAATGATTGTATTGCAGAGTGGTTAAAGATGAGCGCATCATGCCCAATATGCAGAGCAGAATTGAGAAAGCAAACAGAAGGTGTGCGCGCATCTCCTACGTCGGACGAGCATATTACTATCAATGCTCGGATGATGAGATTGCGAATGCAGCAGAGGCGTCGGAATATGCAGTAGATTATTGATATCGAGGACTAAGCAAGTCAATTTGAACACGATTCGATGTAGGGATTAGGTCATCACACAAACTGGTCGGGTCTAGAGCGATCTCCTGATGAGTCCAAGACATGACGAAACCAATCGATATTGTCCCGTTGGATAAGGCTGACTCCTTGGTGGGGAGCACCGTATGGACTTCGTGTGGTGGTCATTCAGTTAGATCCGTGACAAAGTACTTTTAAATCCGCACAAAATAAAGCAAGTCAAACTTGAAAAAGCGTGTCATTACTATGTCAACCCCCTCCGGTGATCATTTAAAAAACAGTCAGCAACGATTGCTTGTATCCAATTAATGATTAGTGAAATTGTACCATGACGTGAGAGTGTTGAATATGGATACCACGAATTTGAAAAAAATAAAATTGAATATCTGATTTTTGTATGTGATTTGATACACTTTGGTATAGATTGGAATGTAATGCATTTATGTAGATGATAACTTATCTCCGAACAAATCAACAGATATCCATAATATAGATCCTCTCTTTTACGAAACGTGCATGCATCCCCTCCCCGAACAAATCAACAGATGTCCATAATATAGATCTTTTTTTTCTTTTCTTCTTTTCCACCGGAGAGTTAGAGTCAATCTTATTGATCTAGTACAAGAATTCCATTTTGTAACGTAGCCAGAGTGACATAAGAATATAGATTTTGAATACATATAGTGCAGATTGTGACAATATAAAGACAATTAGCTCCATGGGTTGTCAAAATTGGCAACAAAACTTTTCCCTTCTGAATTTCTGGTCTGCTTACACAATTGGCTGGCACCAAATTTGACTACCAATCAAAGGGTGGAAAACCCTTAAACAGCATCTGTGCACTGATCCAAACGCTATACTTGTTAACTTAATAACTGATCAGTGCAATATTAAACTTAACACAATTAAGCATCTTATTAAGTTTAATATTGCACTGATCGTTCCATGCATATTAGTTTTAAGACTTCTTTCAATTAAGCACCATGAAATGCAAAAGAATAGAGTGAGAAACTTGATGCAATCACACAGATGTTTATGGATAACTTATTGATCACCATAGATCCAAGCAAAGACTACATGCCAGAATAGTTCTGCTCTGCATAAAACAGCATGAGCTAATATGGGATCAAAACAATAACACCTCTAGGATTTCTGGCTAATAATGAACGGATTCTCAAAGGCGTTGTTAAAAATGTGAATGCAATATAGAAAATCAGACAACAAACAAACAACTTTCTGTTTGATAATTCAAAATCAAATCAGTAGACTGAAGTATCTGATACACAGCATAAGCAAATCCCAAGGACAAACCAGCAAAATATTTCTGCAATTGCTACCTGTATATTAAAACACTAGTGACTATAACAATCAGCCCGCCAACTTGACTTAACTTACCAAAAGTTCATCAGCTAGCTCTGAAGACGATGAAAAGAGGCGGCCATTTTTCTCCACTTGCACTAGTTCTTTAATGCTTCAAACCAAGATTACCAAGAAGAGAAGATTTAAATGGACAGGATCCCATAAAGTATTATTCATATCAATTAATAGAAATATTGTACTCCTAAACAAAGAAAGAAATAAAATCAAGAGTTTACCATGTGTAGGAAACAGCACAAACTGGTAGTCCACAACCAAATACGTCCACGACCTGATAATAAATTTGTACATAAATTGTAAAAGCTCTTTTAAAGTTGGAGGATAGTCATGTTACTGACGATCAATACTATTATGGAATTGCGTTTCTGAATTACCTTCATGGGAAGATCCAACCCGGACTAGGAAGTGTGCAAGCACACAACAAGATCTGCTGATCCTATACAATATACAACGTTGACGATGTTGAAGTAAGCATGAGGATGATGTACAAGAACAGGAACAAAGCATAAGAAATTGGAATTTTAACCCACCAAGAAGCAAGGGATAGTCCTCAACTGATAACCACGCAGTGCAAAATGCCACACGTTTAAGGTTCAATCTTCTAATTTTTTCTTCATATTTTTCTTTTTCTGGCCCTTTACCTGATGATATAAGAGCCCTTTGGCTATCCCACAAGCCACACCACAAAATTAAAATGAATCCTGCCAAACTAGAACAAAGGAAAAATAGATACTACGTACCTCACCTGTAATGACAAATACCAGCCTAGGATACAAGTATTGCTTCCCATGCACCCTGCATTTCCTTCCAAAGAACCTTTTCATTGTTAGAATCGATTTCATTCAAATTTGCAGCAACATGTCTGTCATACATGACAGCTGCTTCCAAAAGAATGCCGAAATCTTCATCAGGAGTCCTATAAAGAAGCATACTCTAAAATATGAGTGGTACCATAGCAAGTTCAGTAAGATTTGTAAAAGGTTTATATTTTAATCCTCACCAAAATTTGACAAAACAGTTAGCTCAAAACACTTGATGTATAAATTATTTTTATGAGATCTTCGGTTTGTCTATGTTGTGGACATGTAAAAAGCATTCCATATTTTTTTCCTTTCTGATTACTGAACATTTCATATCTTAAACCCACAGCACAGACCCATCTTTTCATTCCAAGTTACAGACTGCCAATCTGCCCCCAAAAACAAAAGGAATCAATGGATATATTCTGACAATGCAGAAACAGTGTTTTAACAACTGTTAGCTCACCAGCTTGTACTGCTGACTATCAGTGCTGGCCAGTTTGGCTTTAAGGTAATGTCATTGTTTACATGGGTGGTAAAAATAGTCTCATCGATATCCTTGTTCATCACTTCCTGTTAGAATTATGTTAACAGATAAAAAAAATAGTAAATCTTTATGAAGATCAATTGGAGATAAAGTGTGTGTATATATAGGCACGATCAATTGGAGATAAAGTGTGTGTGTGTGTATATATATATATATATATATATATATGTCAATCGCAGTTCCTGTATACAGTTCCTATCAAGTGCGAAGCTTCGCACTGAAATTTCTGTGTGAAGTTGTATTTTACAAAAAATCGACAATGTGATTCGATAATTGAAGTCAATTATCTTTTAAATACATATGCAAGGATCGTGCATGCAAAACCTCAACTTAATTGGAGATGTTTTAACCATTTGATCGTCGCTTTATTTAACAATGCACATAGGTTGTCCGATTTAGCTCAAATTTTGAAAGTGTGATCAAATGGTCAAAACATCTCTGATTGGGCTGAAATTTTGCAGGCACGGTCCTTCTATATGTATCTAATAGGTGATTGATTCCAATGATCAAATTATTTCTTCGATTTTGTGTAAAATGCAACTTCACACAAAAGTTTCAGTGTAAAACGTCGCATTTGATAGGAACTTTGTGTGTGTGTGTGTATATATATATATATATAGAGAGAGAGAGAGAGAGAGAGAGAGAGAGAGAGAGAGAGAGAGAGATGACCATAAGTTACCTGGGCTGAAGCAACACCAAGTGGCTGCCCAAGATTTTTATCTAGTTTGAAGAACAACTTCAAAGAACTCACATGTCATTACATTTTCCAAATAAAAATGAGATAACTTTAAAAGGTTAGCATTCACTTAAAGCACCTTATGCTGTTCTTCAAGTAGTGAAGCTGGACGGAAAAACTCAAGGGGCTGATCATATAGCACTGTTGCTCTATAAATATGAAATAGAAGAGCATACAAGCACATAAGCATTTCAAAGCTCAAAAAGATTTTTCTGAATGCTAAAATTGTAGCAATGAGATGAACCTCTTACTTAATTCCCTAATTTTGAACCAATTCATGTTGCATTGGTTCAAAATTAGGGACGTACAACAAAAATTTGAAAAATGCAATTCATTGGTACCAACGGTATAATGCGACAAATCGACTACTTCTTCCAAGAGACAATCCCAGCAAAGTATTGTGACAACCCGAACCGGAATTGGTATATTAATCGGCTTAATTCGCAAGTTTCAAGTATAATTGTGGTTTATCGTAATTAATCGGAAATGCGACTTTGTTCACGATTTAATTTTCGGGCACGAATTTGGTTTGAGTTTGTTCGTGGGAAATGTAGAGAATCTGATTTCGAGTCTGTATGAACTTTCCGAGGATTTTTCGGATAATCGAGGAATATAAAAAGAATACTTGAAATTATCGTCGAGTTAGTCATGTTTATCTGTTTGAGTTTGAGTTATCCGAATTGCGGATAGAATTGATTCGCGACGTATAAATAGCCGAATAGTCAAAGTTATCGAAAAGTTCGAAAAATGGATTGTTTGACCGAGTTGACTAGAGTTGGGCCGAGTTGACCGAGTCAGCTGTGTTGACTCACTGAGTCCGTGAACTCGTCGTCGTTGTGGCCGCCGGAAAACGGCACGGTTGCCGGAGTTTAAGCTATGGTTTTGAAGCTTGTCTTATGGGCTTTCGATTGATGTATGTTTAGTGTGTTTTGGTTGTGGTTTGGTTGGTGAAATTTGAAGGTGAAAGTTGACGGAATCGGGTTTAATGGAGGGTGGTGTTCTGGCTACTTTTCGGTTGGTTTTTGGGGTGGAACGGACTGGGCTCGAGCCAAGGGTGAAAACCCCCTTGGTTTGAGGCGTTTTGGTGGCGTGACGGTGCCGGAATCGGCCGGGAAAGTTTTCCGGTGATTCTTGGCCGTGGGGCTTTTGGGGCGGTTTTGGGCAGGTTGCCGTCTGATTTGGGTTATAGTGCAGAAGGGTTTTGGACTGGGCTTGCGGAGAGGAACCTTTGGTGGTCTTGGTCGTCGAAAAATCTCTCTAGTGACGACGCACCACCGGCGACGGCGGCGGTCAACGGCGGAGCTCCAGCGACTCGTTGACTTTTTGATTTTTGGAAAGTTTTATGTCGTTTTACTCGTAATCGTACCCCGATCATCACCTTGAGGTTTTCGAGTTGATTTGGGTAGTGGATTTTGCGTCGAGGGTTTATGTGGAGTATATATGGGGTTTTCGACGATTTTCTTGATATCCGAGTTATATATTTCCGAAAATGGTTGGTTTCCGAGGTGTGGTTTAGAGTATTGAATTGTGATTTTGATCAGTGATATTTTGTGATTATTTAGGAGATTGAGATCATACGCTTGGCGAGGGATCTTCCACTGGGTCTCAGGATTAGCACGTTTACGCACTGTGCTTGTCTGTGAATTGACACTTTTCTTTTCACTGATTGGTTGCGAGTCTTTATTATACGTTTTACAAGTATGAGCATGCGTATAAAATTATGATTTATCCGAGCATGTACTTTACGATTATGCATTTACGAATATGCATCGACGAATATGCTTATATAATTATGTATTATGAACATGCATTTACATTATGCTTTATACATTTGCATGAAACTATTTATGATTTGGTTTACACAGAGTACAGTCTTAGTATATGTTGTTGTATCGATACACTTAGCATCCCGGCTGATCCCCGAGGATGTTTACCAGGGGGGACTGTTACCCTGTGCCGATGTATTTTCCGGGTGGGAACAGTTACCTTGACCTGAGGCCTTTCTGGCTAGAATCACGTGTGGGTCTAGGAACCCGTGATTTGGACTGTACTAGCGCGGATGTGTCCATGAGTGACCCCGTGAGATTTTTTATGCATGCTCTGTACGCGTGAGGAGGTAGAGTCTCCCTCGTGCACCATCTTATTTTCATGTATTTAGACTCGCATATGTTTTTATAACATATATTATTCGGCGAAAGACATTTATTTTCGTCCACTGACTCTAACGGTTTATATGTCTTTCCCTGGGCGCTTTGTTTTCAATGCCCAGTTTGCAGTTCGGATTCTGGTGTCGCACGTCAAGGTTGAAGGCTTAGTATTTTTACTTTTCCTTCTCAGTAGGTTTCTTGTTTGACTTACTGTTGTGTATTTATGTATATATACTAGAGGTCGCTCTGAATACTCTGATGTTTATATTTTAATATGATTTTCCCGAATTTCTGTAAAGTTACAGTTTTGCTTATTGCTTTATATTATGATATGTTTTTGAGAAATCCAGATGGGATTGGTGCCCACGGTTTGGCTTTTGTGGCATAGGATGAAGTGTATTTTCGGGTGCAGGTTAATGGTAACTTCGCGATATAGTGAAACTCTACCGAAATTTCTATGTTTTTTGAAAGTTCGTATTTTCAGAAGGCGTTTGATTCCGGTTTAAAAAACTAAATCGGAATTGGCTGCTTTCAGTATATCCAAAATTATGCCAATCAACTATAAATGCCGATTTCCGAAGCCAACTTGCCAATTTTACCGCCACTAAGGTTGGAACAGAAGGTGGATTCTGCCAATTTTAAGATATTTCGTTTTGATAGTAAAGAAGGGAAGTTGACATTCAGTTCGTTTAATCTGATATTAAAAATTTTAAATACATGATAATTGAGCTTTCTAAGCTTAAGTCTTGGTAAGATGTAAGACATGGTGAAGCAAAGCGACATTGTTTAGGTTAAAAATGGTTATTTCTAGCTCTTAATATTATAAGCGTTTCGTAAGCCTAGTAGCAACACAACTCTCACCTTTCTAAATTCAAATATGCAAGCTCACCTGAACTAGAAAAACATGAGGAGCAGATACCTTAACGCAAAGAAACCAAAGAAGCACAATAAACTGAATCATTGGCTTCAGCAATTGCACAAAGGGTTTAAATATCTTCGGTAGCCAAGGAAATGTTTGTCGCTGCTGAAAGGACCCAACTCTGATTTAGTTTCCTAAACCGGAATCGAACCCCTTTTGAAAACACGAACTTGCAAAAATCATAGGGATTTTGGCAGAGTTTCACTATAACGTGGAATTGCCATTAACCTGCACCCGAAAACACACTTCATCCTATGCCACAAAATCCAAACCGTGGACACCAATTCCATCTGGATTTCTCAAATACATATCATAATGTAAAGTAATAAACAAAACTGTAACTTTACAGAAATCCGGGAAAATCATATGAAAATATAAACATATTCAGTATTCAGAGCGACCTCTAGTATGTACATATATACAAATAGTAGGCCAAACTAAAAACCTACCATAAAAAAATATAACTCGAATATTAAGACTCCGACTGCAACGTGCAACACTAGAATCCGAACTGCAAACTGGGCACGGAAACCGAAAATCCCAGGGGAAAGGCAAATAAAATCGTTACAGTGAGTGGACGAAAATAATCATATGCTTTTCACCATTTATATAACATAAAAATAATGCGAGTTCTTAAAATGAATGAAGGTGTCAGGCGAATCTCTCAAGCCCGACGGTGATAGACTAGGCGAATCTCTCAAGCCTAGTGAGCACATCAGATGAATCTCTCAACCCGGGATCTGATCTACGCATTTTATGCATATTAATTAATGTATTTTCTCTACATTTTTACTTTGATAATTGCTTAGTTTTATTAGTTTTAACTTATTTTGTTAATTTCAGGTGTTGACCAAAAGAGACGGAGTAAAGAAGTCTATAAGCATTCAAAGGCTAGCAAAATGGAAGGAACAAATTCGGCTAAAGAGATGGATCGGAAATTCCAAGGAAGAAAGAAGAAAAATTGAAGAGAAAAAGAAATCATTGGTTGACTAGGAAAACCTTTCCTATGTTGACTAGGATTTGAAAGCTTCCGAAAGGATCTTGAAGAAGAACAAATGAAAATGGGTCCAATTAATTAGAAGACCATTTAGATAGCCCAAATATGAAGATCCAATCAGCCAATTTCGTGGAGATCAAGATTTGGTAGGAAAAGGATTCCCAAAGTCAAAAGAAGAAGGAAATCATGAAGAATAAGGAAGGCAGAATCTGCCTGTGCAGAAGGGCCAACTTCGAACGACATCTGGGAACGAACCAGGAGGAGTTAAGATTCGATTAACCTATGGATGGAAATATATTTGAGTCTTCTTTCCAACGACACCAAAATCATAATTTTTGGAGATCTACTACTCCGGGAAAGTGAAAATCTTTACAGACTGCCAGATCTGCCCGAAAATAGAAGGAAAACCTTATTCTAGGAGGAGAATGATTCTTGTAAGCCTATAAATACAAGAGGCTCGGCCTCAAAAGAAAAGGATCACCTATCTTACGCTCTCACGCTGCCAAAATACTCAAACACTCTCCACCACAAAGATCTCCAAAGTCAAGGCCGACTACACCATCACCACCTCCTAAAACCGATGCCATCTCCATCAAAGGGTCCTATTGCTCTCGAAGTTTGCAGTGCTGTTCACGGAACTAAAAGTGTAAACATGAACTCTTTACTCCGTAGTCTCCTTTGTCTTTGTAATTATTTGTGTAAAAACCCGGTGAATGAATGCTTATTTTGGTTTTATACACTTTATGAATTCCATGTGTATTCCATGTGTTTATGAGTCTTAGTTTCTCTTATGTGTTATGTGTTGGGCATAAAGCTTCGGTATGGGTAGAGGTTAGGATCACTAGGATGTTTGTATGCTGTTCATCGCATGTTAGTCCCTACCTTTAGTTAAATCGATGATTTAGTTAAGGTGTTTATATGCTGTTCATTGCACTTTAATTAAAAGATAAAGAAAATCATAACATGTAATTGGAATTAGGGTTTGTAGATTTCGAAGATGATGGGAGAATTAGAGCCATATAATATGCATGTGGGTAGGATGGGATGATCACTTGTATATAATTAATTAGGTTTTCTTTTTGTTTCAAACATGGTATGTGTTTTTGGGTCTTTTATGTGTTTGCTTGTCTATGAGTCAATGCATGTTAGAGTCCTATGATTATGTGCTATGTTTGAGATGTTTTTAGTAAATAAAATTAGGTAATTAAAAACAACTATTTTATACCCCCCTTTTTACTACACAAGAATTGCATGCACCCTTCAATCCCCGGTTTAGAACGATACCCTACTTATCAATGCTACATCTACACAAAAATGGTTTAAATTGCATATGGTTGAATTATGTGTTAAGTGTTTATTTGATGCATGTTTTAGTCATATCAGGATCTGGACTACCGGTGATCAGCCGAGTAGCCAATGCATCGATGCTAAGTATATGCCATCACCATAAAAATATAAAACAATACCTCCAAAATAATAAATAATCTCAATAATGTACTGGAAATAAATACTGAAATCAAGAACTCGCTACGACAGTGTAAATAAAAGTCCACTCACAGATAAGTACAGCGCGCAAACGCGCTAATCCCAAGATCCGGCGGACAATTCCTCGCCAAACGAACGATCACGATTTCCTGAATAATCATAAATTTCACTGCTCAAAATCATAATTAAAAACCTTGAACCACATCTCGAGACCCAACCATTCCCAAAAACATATAACCCGAATATCGACGAAATCGTCAAAAATCTAATAAACACACTATAAAATCTTGCTATAATTTCCGATGCTCAATTCAAAATATAAATCTCACCACTGCGATCGATGCACGATTCCGAGCAAAACGACATAAAACTTGTCGAAAAATCACCTCGGCCAAAAAATCGCCGCCGCCGCTGCCACCACTGCCGGAAAATGGATTTGAAGATCTCGATATTTCTTCGGCCCAGAAATTTTCAACCTACACATGGATTTGAAGATCTCGATATTTCCAACAACTTTCTAGTTCAAAGTTAAGCCCAATTTTGACCGGAAAATGTCCAAATCTCACATTGAAGTCGAAAACCCTCGTCGGAATTCTCCACCTCCGATCTCCCTCCTTCAGCCACGGCAAGGTGCAAGACCACTTGGGTTCCACTCACCTCTCTATGGGCTTCAAAACCCCTCTAGGGTCGACCTCCATCACGGCCGCCATCGCCACCACCGAAGCCACCGAAACTCGCCGGAAATCCTTGATCTTTGCCACGCCGATTCTCTTTCCTCCGGCCACCATACAAGGCCATCCACCTACCAAACTGAAGAGGAGCACGAGCCCAACAATTCTTGTCAATGGACCACGGCCAACCGTTGTCGGAATCCGGCACAACCAAGACGAAAACCGTTCGGCCACTAAACGGGTCGAACCACCCGCGGTCAACGCGGGTCAACACCCAACTTTCCCATTTTGGAAACTTTCCCAATTCGTCACGTACCCCTTCCGTATTTATACCGTACACGTATCGAAACCAAACGGATAAATACGACAAAATCCAACGGTCGAAAATATTCATAACTTATTCCTCGTAACTCGAAATAATCCTCCGGAAGTTCCCACGAGCTCAAAATTAAATTCTCTACAACTTCAGTGAAGGAACTCAAATCAAATTCTTGCCCGATAATTTAGTCGTTAACAAGCCCGCCATATCAATCAATTATGACAAAATCGCGACTAATCACGAAACTCGCAAATCAAGCCGATAAACATACCATTTCCGGTTCGGGTTGTCACAAATCTACCCCCCTTACAAAAATTTTGACCTCGAAATTTTCAAGTCTGCCAACTGAATAATAGGGATATTGCCTCTGCATACTGCTCAACCTCCCAAGTGACTACTTCAACTGAATGACTGCCATCAGACTTCCACAATAGGAAATATTTATGTGCTGTAATCCCTGCACCCTCAAATCCAGAATCTGAACTGGCTCCTCCACAAATGTCAAGTCTTCCTGTATAGAAAACTGATAGGGTGCTAAACATGCAATAAATTTGAAATGTAGTTCCACCACATGGAATACAACATACACACTAGCCAACGCTACAGGCAATGCCAAACTATACGTCACAACACTAACTCGCCCCATGATCATACACAGACCAAAATAACGTGGTAAAGTATACCACACCTCTCAAAACAAAACACACCTTTCCAAGGAAACCTTAGTTATCGACCTCAACTCATAACTCAACCTACTCACATCTGTATAACTTCTCTGCCGATCACGAGCAATTATCAACCTATCCCTGCTAATCCGAAGGTCTATAGTAGCGCATTCCACTAAATCAGGACAAAAGACATCTCATTCTTAACTCGCTCCAACACAGTAGAGTGCAACACTATTTCTCATATACAACTTCATACAATGTCATAACAATACTAGTCTGCAAACTGGTACTGCAAGCAATCTCGAACAAATGAAATTGCTGGTCCCAAATCCCTCTGAACTGCAATACACAGGACCACAACATGTTCCCCCAAAGTCTGAATAGTCCTCTCAGATTGCCCACAAATCTGAGGATGAAAAACTACACTAAATTGTAACCTAGTCTCCAATGCTCACTGCAATGCCTGCCAAAACTCTGTTGTAACTGATGATCTCGATCAGAGACCCGGGATACAAGCACACCATGAAAATGGATAACCTCTGCCAAATACAGATATGCCAGCCTGCCCATTGAAATCTTTTCTAGAAGTACAAGGAAAAGAACTGATTTCGTCAAACGGTCTACAATGACCCGATAACTAGTATTACTAGCCGAAGTACGCGGTAACTGATACACGAAATCCACAGTGACATGCTCCCACTTCTAATCGGGAATCTTCAATGGCTGTAACTTCCCAGCAAGTTTTTGTCTCTGTGCCTTCACCTGCTGACAAATGAGGCATCTGCTCACATAAGCTGCTATTTCCCTCTTCATGTTGCGCCACGAGTAGTAAACTCTAAGTATCCGATACATCTTCGTACCACTAGTGCATAACATACGTAGAACAATGAGCTTCAATAAGTATTTCTCTCTTTAAATCATCGTTTCTGGGCCCACATAACCTCCCTCTGCGCAACAAAGTGCCAACATTCCTCAGTTGATACTCTGCTGGAACACCATTCTGAATTGTATTCTTCTTGTCCAACCAGTAGGAATCCGCATCCTGAGCCTCACAGACCCGATCAAGTAACACAAGTTGATTCTGGAACTAGCCAACAATGCTCCAACAACATCTCACTCTAACTCAGCTCTCGTAGCTCGCAACTCAGCTAACAATGAGGTTCTCGCAACACGTACATGAAACATAGAAACTACAAATTTCAGACTAAGTGCATCAGCAACAACACCCCTGAATGATATTCAAAGTGCAACCATATTAGCCTTTCCCAGATGAACTCAAATGTGCGTCCATAATCGTTAATTAACCCCATCCATCTACGCTGTCTCATGATCAAATCTGGCTGAATACGCAAGTAGATGAAACTCAAGTGATCAGTGTACATCCTACACTGCGCTGCACACCATAGCAGTAGTGTCTCCAACTCTTCGATGCTAACACAAAGACAGCTACTCCCAAATCATACATAGGATACATAACTTCATAAAACTTCCACTGCCTGGAACCATATACCAACATATTTCCCTGCTGCATCCCAACACGACCAAAATCTAGTTTTGAAACATCACTATACATAACATACCCCTCACTGACATCACAAAATGGTGAACAATGGTGCAGTAATCAACCTCTCCTCTAACCACAACACGTAACTCTCTTTACAGGTATCTGACCATTTCAAACTCGACCCTCTGATCGAAACAGGTGATACTCAAATCTGAAATCAATCTCCAAAAACTGAAACTCCAATAAGCTGATCAAACTAGCCATCAATCCAAAGTGGAGGATACTTGTTCTTTTCTGAAACCTGATTCAGTTTCCGGTAGTCGATGCACAACCATATCGAACCATCCTACATCCTCATAGAACATACTGGAACACCCCAAGGTAAAACACTGAATCAAATGAAACCTTCTTCAAACAGTTTCTGAAGTTGAATCTGCAACTCCCTCAACTCTGAAAAATTCTCTGGAAAACATCTGGATACTCACAGATAACCTCAACATCACGAACATAAGGTATAACAACCTCAACATCACGAACATGTGCCAAGTACGGCATACATCCTTGCTTCATCATCAGCTCATCCTTATTTCTGAAACCACACATAGTAGAGAAGCATTTCTTTCAGCTCTAAACAAGATCTTTTGGCACGACTGAACATCAAAGGACTACAACATTCTTGCGACAAACAACCACAGTCCAATGAGTCACCAAGAAGTATATCCCCCAAAAACATAACAAAATCCTCAATGGCCAGCAACAAAAACTCTACAGCTAGTCCATAACCTCCTACAAACCTTATAGTCTCGATACCCCACCTGATACTCAATCTTATCAAAGTATCTCGACTAAGTTCACCTTCCTCAAACCGACATGTCTGAAACCGCATATGCCTTTCCTTCTCAATGTCCTCGCCTCTGAGTGCAACACATAAAACTCCTCACAGTTGTCTCGAGGCATAACAGTCAAAATCCATTTGATGGTCAGGTTCAAACTCATCTCGAACCTCATGCATTGCTTCCTCTGAAGCCACATAACACGTGCAAACTGGGACAAACATGTGAACAAGAACTAACATACATCCCTGCCTCAGGTTGGTAAACACTCCATATTTCCGTTGTTAGGTAGCCTGATTGAACCATTACTGTATAAACAATACTCTGAATATAGGCCATGAAGTCGCAATAGGAACTCACACAATACCAACCCACCAAATCCAATGATCTGACACAAGCACACCATCAGCTACCACAATTCTCTGCTCTGAAACAACATATAGGCACCTATACACGCACAACCGGGCAAACCATGCCACACATATCTCTGAACCCAAAATGCTCATCCAAACCCACAACTCATTTATCAAGTCGCGCGTCGACTGATCCTCAACAGGATCCACAACCTTACTGACACGGAAAGCACGTCAAGGAGGCATCCTAATGAATAAGACATTGTTCACAACAAACATGACAAAATCATGGAACTTCAAACATTTGAAAGCATACAACACCCAGAGCATTGATGAGTATCCGCCGGCCGGTCGGGTCATCGCTCCAGACATGCTGTACATTCTCAAATATCATTAGTAAACATGACTACAGAAGTCTACAGAACCTAAGACCTAATGCTCTGATACCAAGCTGAAAGGACCCAACCTTGATTTAGTTTCCTAAACCGGAATCGAACCCCTTCTGAAAACACGAACTTGTAAAAACCATAGGGATTTCGGCAGAGTTTCACTATAACGTGGAATTGCCATTAACCTGCACCCGAAAACACACTTCATCCTATGCCACAAAGCCAAACCGTGGGCACCAATCTCATCCGGATTTCTCAAATACATATCATAATGTAAATTAATAAACAAAACTGTAACTTTACAGAAATCCGGGAAAATCATATGAAAATATAAACATATTCAGTATTCAGAGCGACCTCTAGTATGTACATATATACAAATAGTATGTCAAACTAAGAACCTACCATAAAAGAAATATAGCTCGAATACTAAGCCTCCGACTGCGACGTGCGACACCAGAATCCGAACAGCAAACTGGGCACGGAAACCGAAAATCCCAGGGGAAAGGCAAATAAAATCGTTACAGTGAGTGGACGAAAATAATCATATGTCTTTCACCATTTATATAACATAAAAACAATGCGTGTTCTTAAAATGAATGGAGGTGTCAGGCGAATCTCTCAAGCCTGACGGTGATAGACTAGGCGAATCTCTCAAGTCTAGTGGGCACATCAGAGGAATCTCTCAACCCGGGATCTGGACTACCGGTGATCAGCCGAGTAGCCAATGCATCGATGCTAAGTATATGCCATCACCATAAAAATATAAAACAATACCTCCAAATCAATAAATAATCTCAATACTGTACTGGAAATAAATACTGAAATCAAGAACTCGCTACAACAGTGTAAATAATAGTCCACCCACAGATAAGTACAGCGCGCAAACACGCTAATTCCGAGATCAGGCGGAAAATTCCTCGCCAAACGAACGATCACGATCTCCTGAATAATCATAAATTCCATTGCTCAAAATCATAATTCAAAACCTTGAACCACATCTCGAGACCCAACCATTCCCGGAAACATATAACCAGATTATCGACGAAATCGTCAAAAATCTAATAAACACACTATAAAACCTCGCTATAATTTCCGATGCTCAATTCAAAATATAAACCTCACCACTACGATTGGTGCGCGATTCCGAGAAAAACGACATAAAACTTGTCGAAAAATCACCTTGGCCGGAAAATCGCCACCGTCGTTGCCACCACCGCCGGAAAACCGCCGCCGCCGCTGCCACCACCGCCGGAAAATTCCTTCGGCCCAGAAATTTTCAACCTACACATGGATTTGAAGATCTAGATATTTTCAACAACTTTCTAGTTCAAAGTTAAGCCCAATTTTGACCGGAAAATGTCCAAATCTCACCTTGAAGTCGAAAACCCTCGCCGGAATTCTCCACCTCCGATCTCCCTCCTCCGGCCATGGCAAGGTGCAAGACCACTTGGATTCCACTCACCTCTCCATGGGCTTCAACCCTCTAGGGTTGACCTCCATCACGGCCGCCATCGCCACCACCGAAGCCACCGAAACTCGCCAGAAATCCTTGATCTTTGCCATGCCGATTCATTCCTCGTAACTCGAAATGATCCTCCGAAAGTTCCCACGAGCTCAAAATTAAATTCTCTACAACTTCCGTGAAGGAACTCAATTCAAATTCTTGCCCGATAATTTAGTCGTTCACAAGCCCACCATATCAACCAATTACGACAAAATCGTGACTAATCACGAAACTCGCAAATCAAGCCGATAAACAAACCATTTTCGGTTCGGGTTGTCACAACTGCTGCTACAAATTAGATCCATTAAAAAAGGTTAAATCCAGAGGACCCAGGAACAAGAATAGTACAACCCAAAACAGGACATTATCAAGATACCATTTTGTGTATGTGGATAGATTGATGCTCTAACAAAGCATAATGCGGCTGGCTCCAAACCTGTTGAAGAAGGAACCACATGACATTAAGCCATTAACCACAACCAAATTGACAAGAAAATTTTCTCAACAACGGTGGTGACTCTGCCATCACTGAAGGAAACCTGACGGGAGAGAGAGAGAGAGAGCATACGAGGTCTTCGGCCAATGCTACCCAACATCACCACACATATTCCAAAACCCAATTTCATTAATCTCATTTATTTTCAGTCCCCAGTGAATAGGCACGAGGTTGAAATCGGCGAACCTGGCCTCTCGATCTTGGTGTTTCGGCGCCGCCTCCCCATCGAAACCGACTGCCGTTCCTCAGGCTTCTCACCTCGCTAGAGAGCAAGTTCACCGAGGTCTCTTTTATTGGAACTTGTGGGACTTTCTTTAGTCCCGCATGGAATTTGTAAGGCGCGTGCTCTTCGTAAAGAAACACATGTGAATAAGTAATTTGGATGAAAGTTCGAATATAAATTTTCACAAGAATTTGTGAGTTTGGGTTTTAGGTTATCAAGGGAACGTCTATATATATAATCGTCAAAAGATGGACCCACTTATGGAAACAAGTAAGAATATAATTAATTAAACCAAGAAAATTTTGTATTTCAATTTTAATATGAAAGATATGGGAATAGCGAATTTACGTTGATAAGTCAATGGTTACTCCATTTGATCATTCTAGTCATCTTAAGAAAAATTAAGGTGGTAGTGTGTTTCAATTTGAATATATATACAAGTTGTTGGAAGCTTGATGTATATAATGAATTGTACAAGAGCGGATTTGGCATATAGTCTAAGTCGACTTAGTAAGTACTAAAACAATCTTGGAAAAGATCATTGAATTGCTCTCGTACGAGTTTTAAGGTACCTAAAACATATAATAAATTATGGATTGTATTACACCAAATATCCTCCTCTCGTTTTAGAATGATATTGTTATGCGAATTAGATTTCCAATCATTTATAAAGTAAGTCTACAATTGGGTATGTATTTACGTTTAGAGGTGTAGCCATATATTGGAAATCATCAAAACACGCTGTGAATACACGTTCGACGATAGAAGCAGAATTTTAACCTTAGTTAAAGCCATCGAAGAAGCAGAATGTCTCAAAAACTTCATATAAGGTATTTCATTTGTGGTCTAAGCCCGTCACGACTATTTGCATATACTGTGATAGTATGGCTGCTCTTACAAGAGCAAAGAATCAAATCTACAATGGCAAATCGAGACATATAAGACGACGTTACAAGACGAAACGAGACTTGCTCAAAAATGAAATAATTTTCATTGACTATGTAAAATCAAAAAAATATATATAGTGGATCCTTTGACTAAAGGCCTTAATAGAGAGCAAGTAATATTTACATTAAGGGGAATGGGCTTGAAGCTAATACAATGAGTCACTACTTGGCGAAAACATAACCTAGCAACATTAGAGATCACATGGTCTAGGTTCAATAGGCAAACTAGTTAAGGAAGACTCAAAATGTCTAACACACACATATGTCTATTCCTAGGGTGAAATAAAGTTTGTATCTGTTGACGATTAAAGGGTTGAATATTTAATATTCTTAATAATGATAATAGTTTTGGAAAGTAGGATAATGCGGACTATTCTTAATTAGCATTACCTATATGAGACTAATGTGGGGTCACATCTATGAGAATTAAGATAACTAAGTTCTCTAATAATCTCATGAAGTAAGGAGTTGTTCATGACCGAAATGAACACAACCGTAAGAATTGAAATATGTCTAGATATGGTATGTGTGATATTTGTTGACTCAGTTTAGCACAAAACGTGAATAGTTTAAGACTATACGTTCACTACTTTACAAAGTAAATTCGATAAGTAATCAAGTTTAAAAGACACCTCTTCCGATGCATACTCTATCTAACTTTTTTGAAATAATGATAAATTCCTATATTATGTTATTTTCTATTCAAATGTGGGATATTGGGGTGAATTTCTATCTTAGGACATTGCAACGCATGCTTTTATCTGATCAAATTAGTGATTTCCAATTTTGTTTTATTGTTAATTTCAATTTCAATTTCGATTCTATTATTATTATATATATATATAGATTGTCTGTGTTCGAAAAAATGATTGGTTCTAACATCTTTTGCCTAGTTGCCACGTTGGTTTATCCCAAAAGGTATAAAAAAATTGCAGTTTCAATTCTCCACCGGTGTTTTCTTGCCCAGGCAAGAACTGCCCTGGGTCAATCGCTAGGCAGTTCTAGCATCCTGCCCTGACCTGGTTGCTGTGGTGGCAGTTTTTAATTTTGGTCGTACATACCTCCACCTCCACGTTGTTCATGAACACTCTCTAGCAGCAACTAGATTCTCGCCGCCAGGCCGAGTCCATACTTTCCCGCTTTGCCTCGAAACCCAACAATATGGGCGTTGCCGCCTCGCCTCATCTTCGACTCCTACGTTCATCACTCATCCACACATGTCAGCATCAACCTCTCCCCAACCAACGCCTCGTATCCCTATCTCTCTGCTCCTTCGCCACCATAGACGCAAACAACGCGTTGCTCGACGTTGTGTTCCGGCAGAAGCACGAACGCAGATCAGAATCTGTAAGGAGCATAAGTACATGGACCCGACCTAGAGATCCGAAGAAGGTTCCACTCACTACTACTGCATTTGTATTCTTGCATATTTTTTATTTTGCATACTAGCTGTTTGTGAAAATGCTTGACTGAAAATGAAAATGTGTTTTCTTGGATTTCTCAGTTGCTGCAATTCAGAGCATTGTATTGAATTGTTTCATGTTAAGCTCCCCTCGTGAAGTAGATACCTCAACGATTGTGTCTCAAGATTTGAATCTGAAAGATTGCATTCTATCCAAGCTTGAATTTTTCTAGATGGATTAATACACGTAATATTTGAGGTCAAGTAACTAGTCCTTCGAAATGTTGGACTATGCATATCAAATTTTGGGAAGCAACATACTGCATTCTGTATTTATTAAACCTATGTGTAGTTGGTCTGCCATTTTCTTTTTGCTGGTGTAGTGAGAGTAGATATTTCAAGAAAGGTGTATCAATGAGGTTATTTCTTTTATAGATTTATGTCTAGTGAACTCAACGTCTAGACTAGTCTACTTTGTGATCTCGAGCATCATGTGGGCAATAATAATCACTCTCGTTTATGTGACATGTTTTAGACTTTTAATTTAGTCATCTATCAAGCACTTAGGTTTTTTTTTATTACTTCTAATTTGTTTTTCATTGTTCTAAATGATTGGTATGATCTGAATGACCTATACATTCCTTGGATGAATTGTTAGTCTATGCCTTGAATCTTGAGTCGCGTCGGCGTACGCGAGGCGCGTTGGCATACGCGTGACACGTTGGCATACGTGTGGTACGCGAGCAAGAAAGAGTCTCTGGCGAGAGAGTTTTTGGCGAGCGTTGACTTTAGGAGGAAGTCTCTGGCGAGGAAGTCTTTGGCGAGGAGAGTTAGAAGTCCTTGGCGAGCAAGACTTTTACTCAGGATTTCGTTAGGACTAGGATTCCTCAGGCATTAAGGATTTGGGTTTCCTTAATCATTCTGGTTTAGGTTTTCTCAGACGTGTGTCTGGGATTCCTCTGGTATTCAGCACTCTGTTGGCTATATATATATATATATATATATAAGGGTATAAGCCATAAGGGGGTGGTGGAATATCTCTGTAATCTGGGTCTATCTTGTAGATTAGGCTTAATCTAGCGTTGGTAGATATTCGGTATAGTGTTATCCTGTAGGTTAGGCTTAACCTAGTGTGGTAACGTCAGTAATTCCTTAAGGTGGAGTTTGTAATTCCTTAGGGTGTGACAGTGATATACTGTTGTAAACCAGGTTCTCTCCAAGATAAAGTAATCTGTTCTCCTTCTGCCGTGGATGTAGCTAACTCGCGTTAGTGAACCACGTTAAATCTGTGTTTGTTCTTACATTTATTTGCTTCCGCTATAACAAACTGGTATCAGAGCATCGGCTCAGGATGTCTGGAGTGAATGTGAAGATCGACAAATTCACGGGGAGGAACAGTTTCAGTTTATGGCAGATCAAGATGCGTGCCTTGTTAAAGCAACAAGGGTTGTGGGCGCCGTTGATGAAGAAGGCAGTGGGTCCCGAGTCCGCTGAGATGGCCAGTCTGGAGGAGAAGGCACACTCGACTATCATGCTGTGTCTTGCAGATGATATCATCACCGAGGTTGCAGAAGAGGAATCTGCATCTGGTTTGTGGTTGAAGCTTGAGAGTCTATACATGACGAAGTCTTTAACCAACAAGTTGCTTCTGAAGCAACGTCTGTTTGGTCTGCGTATGCAAGAGGGTGCACCACTGAGAGATCACTTGGATCAGCTGAACACAATTCTGTTAGAATTGCGTAATATCGATGTTAAGATCGAGGATGAGGATGCTGCCCTAATTCTGTTGGTATCTTTACCGTTATCATACGAGAATTTTGTGCAATCCTTTATTGTTGGAAGGGATACGGTGACTCTTGAGGAGGTAATATCGTCTCTTCATACCAGAGAGTTGTGACATAAGGCAACTGGTACAGGTTCAGACAATCAGGCTGCTGGGTTAGTAGTCAGTGGAAGTAAAAGACAGGGAAACTCGGATGAGAAGAAATTCAAGAAGCCAAGTTTCAAGGGTCCTAAATCCAACGATGTCTGTAACTAATGTAAAGAAAGGGGACATTGGAGAAGGGAATGTCCAAAGTGGAAGCAGCATGAGAAACCAACAGGAACTGCTGTTGTAGCAGAAGATGACACCAATTCAGAAGAGGATACGGCTCTAGTTGCTGATGAACATGCACATCGCGATGATATGTGGGTTCTAGATTCCGGGGCGTCCTATCATATATGTCCGTGCAGGGAGTGGTTCGCAACCTACGAGCATGTAAATGGAGGCAATGTGACAATGGCCAACAGTGTTGCTTGCAAGGTGGTTGGAATGGGCTCAGTTAAATTACGGACACATGATGGTAAATTCTGTACATTAAACGAAGTTAGGCATGTTCCACGCATGACTAAGAATTTGATATCTCTGAGTCAATTGGACAAGAAGGGGTTTAGTTTCAAAGGAGAAGGCGGGATCTTGCGTGTCTACAAGGGTTCAGATGTGGTTCTGAAAGGTGTCAAGCGGGGTACTTTGTATATTCTACAAGGTTCTACGCTGTCTGGTTTTGCTGCTGATGCATCATCGAAAGTTCACAAGAAAGATATGATCAAGCTATGGCACATGAGACTCGGTTATATGAGTGAACGAGGGATGCAAATTCTGGAATTCTGCTGGTCTGAGTTTAATGAGTTCTGCAGGAATGTAGGGATTGCTAGGCATCATACAGTCAGGGACACACCGGGGCAGAATGGTGTGGCAGAACGTACGAATCAGACACTTCTGGAGAGAGCTAGGTGCATGCTCTCTAATGCTAGTGTTGTATCAGAGAATGGTAGTGTTGAGAAACAGGTGGAGCAGCAAGATAAGGTTGAACCACAGCAAGGAGATCAACACTTACATTCAGAATCAGAGCCACTAGTAGATAACCAGCATGGTTTGTCTCTTACTCGGGTTAGGAGAGCAAACTTTGGAAAACCGCCTACGAGGTATGGTTTTGAGGACATGGTGGCTTATGCACTTCAGGTTGCTGAAGAGGTGGATCCTCGCGAGCCATCCACCTACAAGGAAGCAGTTACATGTACTGAGTCTGCCCAATGGCTTGCTGCAATGGGAGACGAGATGGAATCACTTCACAAGAATCAGACTTGGGTTTTGGCCAAGCGACCTCAGAAGAGAAAGGTTATCACTTGCAAATGGATTTTCAAGAAGAATGAAGGGATCTCGCCTGCTGAGGGTTTCAATATAAAGCTCGCGTAGTTGCAAGAGGGTTTCATCAGGAAGAAGGTGTAGACTACAATGAGATTTTCTCGCCTGTGGTCAGACATACATCTATCAGGGTGCTACTAGCCTTAGTTGCACATTAGGATCTGGAACTTGAGCAACTAGATGTGAAAACAGCTTTTCTGCATGGAGAGTTGGAGGAGGAGATATACATGATCCAGCCAGAGGGTTTCCAAGTTCCTGGAAAGGAAGATTTTGTTTGTAAGTTGAAGAAATATTTATATGGACTAAAACAGTCACCGAGGCAGTGGTACAAGTCAGAGATTCAGAAGTTGAAGGGTCTTCTCAGTGCTGAGTTTGAGATAAAGGATTTGGGTGCAGCAAGGAAAATTCTGGGAATGGAGATCTACAGGGATAAGAGTCAGAATAGGCTGTTCTTATCACAGAAGGATTATTTTCAGAAGATATTGTCAAGGTTTGGCATGTCTACAGCAAAATCCTTAGATACTCCAAGTGCAGCGAACATTCATTTGTCCACTGCATTTGCACCTAAATCAGCTCAGGAGAAGGAGTACATGTCTCAAGTTCCCTATGGTAGTGCAGTAGGAAGCTTGATGTATGCTATGGTATGCACTAGACCGGATCTTGCACATGCTGTCAGTGTTGTCAGTAGGTTTATGGGTGAGCCTGGAAAGGAGCATTGGCAAGCTGCGAAGAGGATCTTTCGTTACCTTAGAGGTACGTCTGACGTTGGTCTCATTTATGGAGGTGATACAGGGTGTTTAGTAACTGGCTACTCAGATTCAGATTATGCTGGGGATGTTGACACAAGAAGATCTATGACTGGTTATGTTTTCACTCTTGGTGGGTCAGTTGTTAGTTGGAAAGCTACTCTGCAGTCTTCAGTGACGTTGTCGACTACTGAAGCAGCGTACATGGCTTTGACAGAGGCAGCCAAGGAGGAAATTTGGTTGAAAGGACTGGTTAGTGACTTGGGTTTACATCACGATCAGGCTATAGTGTATTGCGATAGTCTGAGTGCAATCTGTTTGGCTAAGGATCAAGTTCATCATGAGAGGACTAAGCACATCGATGTCAGGTATCATTTTCTGAGGAATGAGAAGCGGATCAGGGTGAACAAGGTGGGTACTGCCGATAATCCAGCAGACATGTTCACAAAGCCGGTTTCGCATAGCAAATTCCAACATTGTTTGGACTTGCTGAATGTCAGAAGTTGTTAGTTGCCCGTTGGGGGCAACACCTGGGTTGCTTCTCTGGGAGAAGGGAACATCTGGGTCCTTCTTTGGGAGAAAGGAACATCTGGGTTTGGTTTCTTGGAGGAACGACAGTTGGGGCAGAGGAGAAGTTTGGTACTTCGGGTACATCTGATTACTTGGGAGAGAATTCAAGTCAAGGTGGAGATTTGTTAGTCTATGCCTTGAATCTTGAGTCGCGTCGGCGTACGCGAGGTGCGTTGGCATACGCGTGGCACGTTGGCATACGTGTGGTACGCGAGCAAAGAAGAGTCTCTGGCGAGAGAGTCTTTGGCGAGCGTTGACTTTAGGAAGAAGTCTTTGGCGAGGAAGTCTTTGGCGAGGAGAGTTAGAAGTCCTTGGCGAGCAAGACTTCTACTCAGGATTTCGTTAGGACTAGGATTCTTCAGGCATTAAGGATTTGAGTTTCCTTAATCATTCTGGTTTAGGTTTCCTCAGACGTGTGTGTCTGGGATTCCTCTGGTATTCAGGACTCTGTTGGCTATATATATACAAGGGTATAAGTCATAAGGGGGTGGTGGAATATCTCTGTAATCTGGGTCTATCCTGTAGATTAGGCTTAATCTAGCGTTGGTAGATATTCGGTATAGTGTTATCCTGTATGTTAGGCTTAACCTAATGTGGTAACGTCAGTAATTCCTTAAGGTGGAGTTTGTAATTCCTTAGGGTGTGACAGTGATATACTGTTGTAAACTAGGTTCTCTCCAAGATAAAGTAATATGTTCTCCTTCTGCCGTGGATGTAGCTAACTCGCGTTAGTGAACCACGTTAAATCTGTGTTTGTTCTTACATTTATTTGCTTCCGCTATAACATGAATCATTGCTAATGGTTTGGTTCTTGGAGTGTACTTTATGGAAACAACTGCGTGGGTGTTAGTGATATTTGTTTCAGCTTCCTATCAGCTCCAATACTAGAGGTATTAACGTGGGTAATAAAGTTATGCCCTTATTTGACTTATATCAGTTCATTGATCCAAACATTAAATTCCGGAAAGATGCTTTTGTTGGAATTACTTTGTTGGACATGCTAACAATGGTGATGCAAAAACTCAGAAAGTGCTAAAAGAGTATTAAATCATATACAAAAGAAAGATTTGATGCAATGGACTAGCATGATAATTGGTTTAGCTATGCATGGGCATAATATAGTATTGTATTTCATGTCACAATTATTTCGGTTTATACAATTGCGTTCGAGGGGAGAGGTTTACGACACCCTCTCTATTTAGTGTCCAGACTTTCAAAACAACATATTAGTGGTATCTCCGGCCAATATCCGTCAGAGCATCGTCTATAACGATGTCATGACAAAAATAATAATTCAAAAATAAAAGAGAAAAGATTGTAGTACCCTTACAATTTTTGTTTATTTTTTCTTTTATTACTGGGGCAGAGGGCTAATATTTAGTATATAACAGTCATGAAGCAACTGTTTATTTCCCTGTTCACTATTCATACCATGTGCACCTCACGTGCTCCTTATCAGACTAAAAAGGCATACATGCAGAGGTTTTGCTAAGCATGAATGTCGCACTCGCCCTACACTAGCATCTGGATTGCAGAGGGATTATTTGTGTCTTCATCTCCCTCTGCCCCTTCTGCCGCCTGTACTGCCACTTAGCAAGAAGCATCCCTCGAGTACCACCCAGTTTCCTCCTTAGGCAGCTGGATAAGTTCATATTCAAGAACCTCTTCGTCGATGGTGTGCTCCATAGACCGCTCCACCTACCCACGCACCAGTGTGCCGTTCTCCACCTACTCTGGGCCAAAAGTCGATCGAGCAGACCTCCATGTTTTCTAAACCACCAATTGCGTTTTGCTCGATCCCCCTCTCTCACTGACTCCCCCCTCTCTCTCGCTGTTCTCTTGCGATTCTGATCTCTCTCTAATCAGCCAAAGTTAATCACCACCTCAAGCTCACTCTGTTTCAATTGGGTAAGATTTTGTTGCTCTGTTTCCATTGTCTCCTTCCCTTTTTGTTGTGTAGGGTTTGCTTTTAAGCTAAATTTCATCTCTGTCTATCTCATGATTTTGTCGTAGCTTTCATCTCAAGGCCTGTTATTATGGATTCATTCGGTTGATCCTTCACAGATTTCTGTTGCCACTTTTGCTTTAGCTTCTCTCAATTTGTCTCGAGTTTGATTTTGAGTTATCAATCTAGGTAGTTGAACTAGAGATCAAGCGCGATGTGCATCCATGGTTCCATTTTGATTCGCCATTGTAAAATCCACAACAAATAAAAGCACTCACTTTGTTTATGCATCTTTGGAAAACTGTATATGCTACAATCTCAATTACTGCAATACACAATAATGCTTCAAAGCTTAGGGACACCCTCAACTGTACTACACATTGATGGAATTATAACAATATGGTATTACCTTTTCCTCCCTGAAGGGCTTGAAAGAAGAAACCGGAACCTTTGAAAATGCATATGTTAAATTCTCTTGAAGCGGCTGTGGTAATTTCTTCCTGGCCTGAACCCTTTCGAAATAGGCATCGTAGCAGCTTGACCTCTTTGGGCTCTTAGGAACTTCCCTTACCTCTGGTTGTGCTTCTGTCATGTCTACAAGCACTTAAAGGTACATATTTGAAATTTTATTGGCTTCATAATCAGTCATACACTCAAGTTTGTAGAAAATCCAGCTAAAAAATTTGCCTTTTGTTCTGTTCGACATAATAACTACAAATAGTATATAAAACAACCATATCAAACAACCAGGAAATCTCCAAAATGAAATGCCATTCTTTGATTTTTTTAATATGAAAGTAATATGCTTGCAGATTGATCACAATGTAAGGCATACATATTAGATTGTGTGATAGTAGGAAAATAGATCAAGAAACGTACGTACACGAGGATCAGTTTCCACCTTAAAGTTTGTGCTTCCGATGGAATGAGAAACTGGATTTTGGGTTCTGTTGTATAACAATTCAGATCAATCTTCTCCTCCCAGAAACAGTTTCTGGCTTCTGAATGCAAGAAGAGAACTAGATTCATGGGATAGTCGATCGAGTTCAATTAACAAAGACCTGGTAGATTATGTTCATCTGTTATGCATACATTCCTGTACGTGTGGGATCTTTTCAGATTATATCTTGGTCTGATTCATGCATATACATATATATATATGCACAATTAAGAGAAATTTCACTATCGATGATATCTAAGATATCTGACCCAAGCAAACTAATCAGATTTTGGTTAGAGTTATAAACCCAAGCAAACCCAAAGAAGATGATAACAATATGAAGAGCAAAAGGGTTGGAGAATGCGTTAGAAACCTTCAAAGAAGTTGGGTTATGAATACAAATGACCATATGGAGTTCATAGGCCTATAAAACTCTGATATGATAGGTACTGGAAGTGGCAACCCAATTTTGGCATGAGTTAGACATGCTACTCATGACAAAGAAACATGAACCGGGAGTTTTAAGGTCTATCATAGACATGTTTTATCATAGACATGCTACTCGCATTTTTCAGTGTAGTATTTGATTATATAATGAGTTTACGATATGCTTCCTTTGAGCCTTTTGTTCATGTAGATATTTCTATTTGTTGTGATTGTGAATGTAGACCTGACTTTGTTCTATTGGTGAATCTGAAAAATGTTCTGGATGATGCTTTGGTATTTGTAAAATTGGAGCACCTGTAATTTTGAATCATAATTGTAATAACTATCACATTGACTTCTTTATGGCATATTGTTTGTATGACAAAACAATATGGCAATTGTTTTTTTTTTCCCACAAATATAAGTCTCTTGGTGTGAATCCTCACATTGGGGTTAATACATTGATGTTGATTTGTGATCATAGTTAGGGACTGAGGGTCTTATACTGTATTGAACATCAATAGTGCATTTGTTTGTTTGTTTGATCTACGTAAATCCTCTTATTCGTTTGAATTTTGTTGCATCTGTTATACTCTGACATATTTTGTGCGTTTTTCCCTTCAGATTTTTCTAACTTTATCGGCGCATTTACTAAGGTAGTACATCTGCATAGAAGCTTTGGCGGAGGTAAAGTTTTCGATGTTTATGCCCATTATTTTTCAAGCACTGTTACCCCACTGTTTTGTTTTATGAGTTTTGTGCTTTGTTGATGATTGAGTGAATTGGTCCTTGGGCTATTGATCTTTGATATTAATCGGTCCTTAGTTTGTTGGTGATAATCTTTACTGATTTGTGATTATGTTTGTGATTATGTTTTGCATCAATGGCTGCTTTAAGCTTCAACCCCTTTGTGTGTTTCTTTGTAATGTGTGTAATATATAAGTGATTTCTGTATTTTAAGAACACTAAATAATCGGTTAATTTCTACTTTTCAATAACGTTATCTATCATGAATGTAATGTCTGTATATATGTGATTTCTGGATTTTAAGTACTCTGCACTCCAATGTCTGTAACATATATATATGCAATACATTTTAAGTTCTGTATCATATCCTAATATCTTCCTCCTTCCTTCCCAATAACATCATCTTCAAACAACTCTTCGTTTCACCTTAACGTTCAACCGCGCTCAAGCGCGGGACTTCACCTAGTGGTATACTAAGCTTATTGTAGACTCAGTTTGACTAAAGTCTAGTTGACCAGATCAATAGCTGAGATTTAAAAGCGCTAACTGGTGGTTAAGAGACGAAGTCCATCGTGACACGCCGGCGGTTCGCTAGTTGCGGGTTGGAGCTCATTAAGTGAGCGAGGGCGAGTGCGATTTCAGATTTGGTGGTTAATAAGGTTAAGGTTTTGGGTGGCGGCTGGGATTTTTGGATTGTGAGGTTGGTGGTGGCGGAGAGTTTTTGGATGGTGAGCTTAGGTGGGGTTAGGGGATTTGGGTTGCGGGTTTGGATCACTTGAAAATGAATGCAATAGTAGTGGATATGGATCTCACCGCCACCCTCACCCAACCTCGACGCCGACGCTCTGCCACGAGCCCTTCGTCATGCTGCCGCCGACTCCTGTTCCCCCTCATGTCACATCGCACCGCCTCTCCTTGCATCATTGTCTATCTGTCGCCGTCTACCACCAGCCTCGTGGGCTCCTCGACCTCGTGGCCACTCAACCTTCGCACTCTGACGGCATCAACCGATACTGCTCACCCTTCTCCATCCATCCCATCACTCACTACATCTCCGCCCTCAGTAGCAGCGACCAACCAACTCGTTCTCAACCACATTTTGTCTCGGCGTCGCACAACCTCGTTGCGCCACCATCCACATCTTCTCGCGTCTATTCAATGTTCGGCTTAGATCTGACGCCTCCAAAGCGTTTGTACAAGTCATATGTGTGTTGGTATACTCTGAACGTTGTAGTTTGGAATGAATCTGTTGCTCTTTTCGGGTTTTCTCATTATTCATGGGGATTATGGGTATGGATGATGAGTATGGTTTTAATTGGATTAAGCTATTCATATTTGGGAAGGTGGAGGGTATGGAGAAACAATTGCAAATCTAGAAGATGGATGAGGAGGGCCGAATCATCTCCTTCAACGTTGATACTGAAACAATCAAATACATTACCAGTTCTCATATAGATTCAGATCATTTTTGCAGTCTCGAGAGAGAGAGAGAATAGAAAATAGATATACTAAAAAAAATTAAAAATTGAAAAAGTATTAGTCTTTTCAATAAATTGCCACGTGACATACACAACTTTGTGATAGAAAATGGTTTGAGGCATCAACCACCAACATATATTAAGCACCAAGTTAAACGAGGACTCCCAAGGAAAACAAAGAGCATGGAGGCACTGAAATTCAACATGAGCCATGCTATTCTCACCTTCATCCCAAAATAGACTAAGCCAAAAATTCAATAGCACAACCTCGTCAGCGATTGAAAGTGTCTTTAATTGAAGATTAATTTTGATACCTAATATGAATCCGTGTAACTGTACGTGTAAGTGTGGTAGCTACTTTCGTATTTCCATGGGAGATTTATATGCACAAAAGTTCAGAATAAAGAGAGCTATTAGTGGACGTTTCATTTCTCCTATATGTTTTGAAAAGTTCCAATGAAGTGCGATCAAACCTGCTTAGAACATCTGCAGCGGTCGACGAACAATCTCTGCTCCTCCTCTCTGTTCGTGCTCTCGAGCGAATAATTTCTGGTCCTCCCGTTACTTTTTAGCTTAATCAACGACTGGTTGCTGCTGTAGAGCCCGCTTCCCTCTCCTTGCTCGTGCTCTCAGATGCATGCTCTTAATTCAAGAGGAGTTGGTATGATTAATACACAATAGAAAACAGAGAAGAGTAAGAGAACTTGACTACGGAAATTGATTAGTATTGCAGTGATGTAGAATATTCTAGGACGAATGAAGGTTATTTTACAAAGAGTTTGATCAACCTCTTCTTGCATGACATGCCTGCAAAGGAAAAGAGAATTTTTCACTCGACGAATCATTTGAAAAATGTGATGAAAATATGCTCAACAAAAATATATAATAAAGTTTGGCCGATTGATAATTACTTGGGTGATGCTTATAGTGTGACCAATTGTCTCACTACTTCACTCAGCTAGTACTGTTTAATGTTATCTCAGAATTGTCTAATTTCTGATCGATCTAGAACTGGTTATTCCTCTTTTTCTTACATAATACGCATAACAAATATGTCCAGATGCTTCCACTACGACAGATATGGGCAATAGCTAATCGATCATGAACTTTTTCGATTGAATAATTATTTTTTCTTAAATCAAAAATATGTCATTTAGTCATATGCGTTTGCTAGCCATAACAATATTCTTTTGCCACGTATGAAAATCAACAAGGTGCAAGCACACTAGCTTTGATTTTTTTAGGGTTGAGCCCGTAAATTTTGATCTGACTCGGTTTCAAACTGTCCTGTATAAGGATGATACGAGTTTATATTTTTGAAATAGAAAACCCACTCCATCCCATCCTGATTTGTTTGAATAAAATGTGATGGATTTTGGGTTTATTTTTAGAATAAGTAATATCCTTGCCCGGCCCGAATATTACACCAAACACAATAAAACCTTATCGACTGCACATTAAAATGTTACTCTTTTATTGATCTCACTGTCTTTCCAGTGTCGTTTCATACCCTTTTCTATTGATTCTTTGTTAAACTCTATTGCAATTGCTTTTTGTAGCACAACATGTCCACCTCCAGTTCTTGATCCAAAAGCAAAGAGCAAGGCTCTTATTGATATGTGAGTTGGGAATAAGCTTATTGGCTTTTGGTTGGTTTGAATTATTTCTATTTTCAGACTTTCTTTTTAGAAATATTTTAAAGTTAATTTTGGATTGTTCGGAGATGTGATGACCATTATAAATTTATTGAAGTGTTTCTGTCTGGTCGTTTTGGGACTTTTAGATATACTCTTACTTTATTTATTTTTTCTATCGAAAAAAGAACATAGAGATTTTGAAATGAACCCGTACCATCCGTTTGGGTTCAGGTCTTCTCAGAATTTATTTTTAGAATAATAAATCTTATCCCGATTCGTTCCGCTTAAAAATTATAAGATTATCATCATTTTTATCCATCATATCTCGTGGCTAGTCCTAATATTTTTTGTTCTCAATCTCTCTATGATCTTTGGAGAAAGCATTTATATCACGACGTCACTAAATGGTAACGTGCCAAAATCCTTATTTTTTATTAGCTAGCTAGGTTTCCATGTTCTGTATTCTTCGGTTGCAGTTCGGAAATCTACTTCGATCATATGATACATCTATGCTTATAATTCTTACAACAGGAACAAGCTTTCTTCAAAACAGTAACCAAAACAAGTAAAGAAATCATGCACGTCGCAATTTTTTGTCATCATCAAATACATTTCTGCTTATGAAAAGAATATACAGTGAAGGCAGCAGTAGCCATGTATGTATTATATTATCATCCATTCCATTACAGAATGCAGAGGCAAGTAGTTCAAGAAAACAAAGCCACACGCTGATCTGAGGACCAGGCCGCTGGTTCAAGACACTCTATAACCTGGGTACTGGGCGATGAAGGTCCCACTCGGTCACGATGTGATTGCGGGTGATTTCTTTGAGCGAACGGCATCCACTTAGAGCCATGGTTAGCTCAAACTCCTCGCGCAACATCTGGAGTACTTTTCTTACGCCAGCCTCCCCTTCAGCAGCCAACGAGAACACCACAGGGCGTCCAATCTATGGTCAAAGTCAATCTCAGAATACTTCTAACAAACAATATATTGAAGTAGAACTAATGGAGCATTTCTGTTCAGTAAGTGAACGCATAACCAGCTTGATTTGTAGACTAAGGAGTAAACATGCATGTTAACCATTACAGATGCAGTTTATCTTGATCTCCTTAAGGAGCAGATGGAATCTTAATCTCCTAAACTCGGCACAGTAGTGGGGTGGTTGCAGTTTATCTTTCTGGAATCATAATCTCCTAACTCAACAAAAGTGATCATGGTATATTCTCCTTCGATGATTATGTAGCAAACTGTGATCAAGATTCTACTTACAAATATCCCAGAAGCACCCAATGCAAGTGCTTTAAAGACATCTGTTCCACGACGAACACCACCATCCAAGAAAACAGGAATACGTCCTTGGGCAGCTTTAACAACCTGATTTTCAAGAGAGCCACAATGTTAACTGGTATTGAGCAATATCAATTAATTTACAGGAAAGAGGCCCCATAAACAACTACAGCCAAGTTCTTGTACCTCTTCTAAGGCCATGATAGTTGAAGGGACATAATCAAGTTGGCGAGCACCATGGTTGGAGACAATAATCCCCGCTGCTCCAGATTGTACGGAAAGCCTTGCTGCAAGATGTGGATGAAAGAGTTATTTAAGCATTACATTTACAAAGCTATCCAAATAAGCATGAGACGAAATCCTTTCAACTATATATACCATCTTCAGCAGTGAGAACACCCTTGACCAGAATAGGGAGTTTAGTGATTGTCTGAAGCCACTGCACATCCTGTTCACATAAGACATCAGATTATTAACTGCGATTTGTATTGAATCATATGCCCAGATGTCAATACAACTAGCTTTCAACAAGCTTGTACTTATATATCGCTAGCCAAAAAACAATTTCTATTTTTTTGAAACATAGATCAAAGTACGGAAGAACTTAGATCCTAGTTCTGTATTTCCAATATATCCCATTTCGAGATCTAGATATACCAAAAACCTATTGTATCCTGAAAAATTAATGGAGATGGGGAAGGGTGGTGATTCAGTTTGTTAAAAATACCAAACCAAAACATAGTATTTTTAGGTGTATACTCAGCATAAGATGACAGAACAACTTATGAGCACCGAGTCATAACTGTCCAAAGGTTATAGGCCATGCTTACGGTTCATATATCTCAAGATTACGTCTTATGGGACATACCTTCCAGCTAAGAGTACGATCAATTTGACCCGCAACATATGAAGCAAGTCCCGAGTCATTAGCCTATAAAACACAACAGATTAAATTAAACACTCTGTACATTATGCATAATGGTTATTTTTGAAATTTTGAGGAAGTTTGTAGTTTCTACTTACTTTGTCCATCTTTCCAAGGTCCAAACCTTCAAAGTTTTTTAATGTAAGAAATGGAGGTAAACTAAATCTGCACAACAGCCAATCAGAGATATTAATTACAAGTGAACTAACAGGATGAACGTTTTAAACAACTCGTATTGCTAAAACAGTTACACATATGAACTTTACCTGTTTTTGATGTCATCTTCTCTGCGACCCAGCCTTGGAGTATCAACTGTAAGAGCAATAGCCTTAAACCCAGCCCTTTCAGCTCTTCTGACTAGCTGAGCAACTACATGCCTGTCCTTGTATACCTGAACAATACCAAGAAAACTCATTGATCACACCATCTTGTAAAGCAATGGAAACTATTGAAAACTCAAAACTTAAAACCAGGGATGATTGAGTGTGGTAACCGACTAAGAAAAAAGAAGAGCGCGGAGTTATTTAAGCGTACATAAAGCTGGAAAAAACGGATTCCAGGTCCAGTTGAAGCAACCTCTTCAACACTTGAAGTAGCCCACGAAGACAAAGTCTGAAACAATCAACGCGCAATTAAATAAAACAGAAAATAGAAAACTAAAATTTTTGTAGCATAACATTAAACTAGCATGCTAAAGCATACCATAATTGTTCCTGCTGCTGATGCTGCTCTTGCAGTAGCATATTCACCTGCAATAGTTCACATTACTTTATCAGACACTACTTTTTCTCAACAAGTCAACAGTGTAGGATGTGGCATGGGATGACACGAAATGATCTTATATCAAGTTGAGAAAATCAAAGCTCAAGGAAATTTTATAGTCCGTCCGTATTTTGTGATCTAGTTCCATTTTCCGGAAATTTCTCAAATCAAGTGAATATCACAGCCCATGATGGTTGGAAAAAGACGAGGGTGCAAAAAGATAACTGTGCCTGAGACCAGATACTTATAACTGAAATTGATCCATCTAGCATGTGCCAAATACAGTGTGCATTGTTTGAGCACAGTGGACCCATAAATTTAGATACCATATTATAAAACGGACTTTGGTTACTAATCAAATAAAACCAACAATAATATGGTTTGAATTCAGGTCCATAAGACAGATCTCTCCAAATCCTTAACTCTTAAAAATATCGAGAAGGAAACCTGTTCAATATCGCATGAGAATGCTCCCAAAAATATACACACAAAAAAAAACGAAAAGCTTCCTCAAGCTCAGCCATTCAGAATATGTTCTAATAAAATCATCCTGGGTGTCTTACACTAGTCAAGAGGTATTCACTGTCAGAAACTCTCCAATACTTTTCATATAGCTATCAGGGGTAACTACTTGTTGGATCAATTACTTAACTGGGTTCATAACACATGATTCAGAACAAATCACGCACGTTACAAAGAGCCGAAAGAGTAACAGGGAACATGATGGATCACAAATGGTGATATGAAACACTGTCTTGTGCACAGTAAGGTGAAACCACGACATACCTTCAGGATGAGCCATTTTTTGAAAGGCTGTTGGGGCAATCATGATTGGCATGGAAATCTTGAATCCCAGAACGGTAGTGGTCATGTCGATGTTGCTGACATCAATAAGAATACGAGGTCGAAACCTATATTCGATGACAACACTCTTAGAGGATTACAAACTAGCATAGAAATTAGTGCTAGTAGAATATCATCAATTTCTACTTTGACTTGACTACTTGTGTCTCTAGATGAATTTCAAAGCCTTACAGAATTTTGGCGAAAGCATTTCTGTTTTCAGCCAGAGTCCACTGGTCCTCAGCTCCTGATGCATAATAGTCATACGCCTGCTTCGGCAACTTCTGCTTTGCAATTGCCTCATACTCACTGACGTTGGTTATCTCCCCCATGTCAAATTTTGATTGTCAAATATACCTGTGGATAAGAAATAAACATAACTTAACATCATACTTGAGGAAACCAAAAGATCAATTATCCAAAGCAATCAGATGTTGTAGGTCCACATATCTCCTCAACATATGAAAGCCAAAATCTTTTCATGTTGAACACTACCATGCATCAACTATCATAACTAGTTTGCTTGTTAATGACAGATACTAGTCTTACTAGACTAATGTGACTCAAAGTTGGACAAGAGTTTGTTGTCTAGCTTCATGACAGAATACTCATATTACTTTCATCTTTTGTACCATCACAAAGAACTCCCCACTTCAAAAGTGCACCAAAAAAGAACCATTACAAATACCCCCACATCAAAAAGTTCACCAAAGAAGAGTCTTTGATAAGACACACTATAAAAAGAAGCAACACTGAACTGGAGTGAAGAAGCAGAGAGAGAGAGAGGGAGCTGACCTTAATCCTGGGTCTTCAAGATTATGCAACGGAGTGCATGAATGATTGTGAATAGAAATGAAGAGCATATAAGTAAGTAAGCGCTTGAAGACAAACTTGGGTGGGGGGCTCAAATTTGTGCCATAACTCTTGAGAGAGAGAATGGATGAGCATTTGGAGGTGGGCATTTGAAACCAAAACCGATAGAGAAGGTCTCATCCACAAAACCATTTGTGTGTTTCACAGTTTTTCCTCCATTTTGAACCCCAAAAATTTGCAATTGGGGATAATATAGAATAAAAATGAAAATAAAAATTAGCCAACTTCAGGAAAACGACAGCCAATCTTCTTTTCTCTTCTACTGTTGAAGTTTGATGTTTGATGGACAACGATGAGACTGCCGTGACTAGACCTGAGGAGGAAGCTGGTGCAGAAACCGGGTCGGGTTGGATTTGTAGGCCCAATTTATGAATAGGCCCAGCTGAGAGAGAGCCGAAATAAGAATCCGCGGGAGAGCGGAGGCTTGAGGATTTTCAAAGTTGAAACTTTGGACCAACAACAGTCGCTGTGTATGTATGTTGATTTGATATATATATATATATATATAGATACCCAGAAGATCAAAAACTCAGATATTGTTGTCGTTCAACCCAAAAGTTTGTAGATTGCTAATGTTTGTGTATATGATACTGGTTGTGATTCTTAAATGCTAATGTGATATGCACACCAGGTGTTTGTAGAAATGCCCGCAGACAAAAACTAAGAAATAAAGGTAGAGCGTGCGTTAATTTTTGTTATCTTCCATTTTGTGTGCAGTGTGCTACTCTGCTGTTAATGACTGTTCTGCTGCCTTGTCTTAATGGGGAGCATTAGTTTGGGGGTCCATTGGTGGCCTGTCTTGGCCTGTCAGAGGGTAACTCTTCCCCGAAAATCGGCACAAGTGCTACCAAAATTTTCATCTTTGGGCTCTGGGAGGTGTCGTAGAGGTGGATTTGGCTCCAGAAGTTGTAGCCGCAAGTTAAAGACGAGCATAAGAGGTTGTGCTACAAGTGCATTTGTTGTTGCTGATGATGAAAAGTATGGGAACAAGCAGATTATTAGTGTTACCCCACGCTTATATGATTACATCCTTGCCAATGTTCGAGAACCAGAGGTGATTGATTTAGTTGCTGTCTAACAAAAGTTTTCTTGTTTGAGATCTCATTATCGTAGTTGTGTCTTAATTCAATTGTTGTCTCTATATTTTCGTTTGTTGGTTATCCATTAAAGGGTATATCTTATTTCAGATTCTACAGCAACTCAGGGAGGAGACAGCCTGTATGCGTGGTAGTCAAATGCAGGTACTTGAAAAGTTATGAAAGACCCGAGTCAATTTCAAATGTTATTTCCTTCAAAGTGTACGATTAACATATACTCTCAAGTTCTGAGGAATAGCCTCATATTTAGATCCAGGACATATCCCCATACTGCTTAACTGCTAATCGTAAAGCTGTGGAAAGACAACTCCGTCAAGAATAAGAATGCCTAGCCTTTTGTATGTAGAGGTTATTGAAGTAGGTGATGTGTCATCACCAAACATATTTCCCAAGGGTAGTTTCATGTTGTATCGGTATCATATTTACTCATCATAGTGATCTCTACAAATTGTACTTTGCATGTCCTCTCTAACATGGTTGTATTGCACGCAAAACTTGACATTGTGGTGTTCTCTGGATAGGTGTCTCCAGACCAGGCTCAACTGCTTGCAATGCTTGCGCAGATTCATGGGGCAATGAAGTGTATTGAAGTTGGTGTATATACTGTATGTGTCTCTCCTCACTCAAATGAACTCTGCTGTTTACAAGTTCACTACATGCATTAGTTGCATCTGATGTAATTGTTACTGTTTATTTCAGGGTTATTCATCGCTGGCTATTGCATTGGTCCTTCCAGAATCAGGTAGGTTAGTAGCTTGTGAAAGAGATGCCAGGAGTCTTGAGGTTGCAAAAAAGTATTACGATAAAGCCAATGTTTCCCACAAGGTAGTATGTCATCCATTTTCCAGTACTCTTTCTACGATTAACGGAAGTTGCAAACTTATGTCATCAGTACAGTGTGGTGTTCGACTAAGTGGGTTGCAAATTGGATATTGATTTGGTGAATACCTCTTTCAAAATAGATTGTATGGCTCTGAGATTCTGATTTGGTATTAGGTGGATGTTAGACTTGGGCTTGCAGCTGATACCTTAAGATCTCTGATACATAACGGTGAAGCATGTAGGTATAATGCTTTTACTTTTGATCTTTTGATCTTTTAATCTCTTGACTCTGAATATGATTTTGTGATTTTGTCAAATATTCTGAACCTTTGTTTTTGTTTTCTTGTTCTTTTAGAAATCAGCTTCAAGTAACACTTAATTTTGCTTTCATTTTAGTTATTTACAATAATTCATGAGACTCCTTCATAATTCTTCTATACAGCTATGACTTTGCATTTGTTGATGCTGACAAGAGGATGTATCAAGAATACTTTGAATGGTTACTCCAACTGGTAAGCTCATCATAATTCCTTTTCTCTTCCTGTGCTTATTTGATTTTTTTGAATTGTTTAAATGTAGCTTTGCTCTCTTCTTAAAGGTGCGGGTTGGGGGTCTAATTGTGTTCGACAATGTCCTCTGGCATGGAAAAGTTGCTGATCCAGAGGTGAACCACAAACCCGGGATTATGGATTGGTTCCCTTCTTAATGAGGTATATGCTTAATTCATTTAGGTTTTATTAGCAGGTAGATGATGTCAAGACTGTCAGTATTAGAAACTTCAATGCTGGTTTGATGGAGGACAAGCGAGTAAGCATTAGTATGGTAGGTCTTATATTCTTATCACTTGCATTTTCATAATAACATGCGAAAGTTGGCCTCTTTGGTATACTACTCAGATAGTAATTCTTTGAGTGACTATCATGAACTAGTCAGTTTTGAAGTTGGAAAAGTGTATTCGAGTAGGATACCAAACAGGCCCTCTATGACATGTCTTGATTGTTTTGATGATTGAAATGTTTTGGAGTATTAGGTACCGATTGGGGACGGCATGACAATCTGCCGAAAAAGGTGATGACGATGATAACATGAGGTTCTTCTTGTCCTTAGACTAGTTATTTAGCTGCATTGGTGTTGCAAGGCACATACACTCAGTTCACTGAACCATCAAGAAACAAAGTAGGAGAGGAATGTCCGTGGCTGCTGCACTTTCAATGACATTGAGCTTCTGCCGAGGTTCACATGTTTCTTCAAAGTTTCAGTTCATAAGTAACATCAACTAAGCAAGCAACTTCAGTTGGAGAATTGGTGGATTATCTGGTATTGTATTGTAGTTTCACTGATTGTCACTCCATCAGTTCAGAGTTGTATTGCTCTCTAGCTAGTGGCAATTTCACAATATTATCCGACTTGAATATAGTATACTAGCCAATCCAATTAGATTTATACATATTGTCTTTGGATGTTTCCACCTACCAACAATATTTTGTTCAAATTATTTAAGAAAAGACTAAATTACTTGGATATTGTCAATATTGTTCAATTATTTAAGAAAAGACTACATTATTTGGATACTGTCTCGACTTTGGTTGTCCGGGGGACAGTGTGGTACCCGAATTTACAAAGTTATCAATGTGGTATCCAGACTCAATTTTTGTTACAAACTTTTTTTTTTTTCAGTTTTTTGTCATCATCTCGTTAAGATGTTGACGTGGCTTGCACTTTCCGTTAGTGTATTTTAAAATGACCAAATTATCCTAATATAAAGTTATCAGTGTGATACCCAAACTTACAAAGTTATTAATGTGGTACCAGACTCATTTTTTTATCAACTCAGCCTTTTTTTCAATTTTCCGTCTCGACTTCGTTAAGTTTCTGACGTGGCTTATTTGTTCCGTAAGTTGCTGACAAAATGACCAAAATACCACTAATTATACATTAATTTATTTCTTTTTAAACAAATGGACAATTATACCCCCATTGTTTTGTCTCTCCCTTCCCTTCCCCGCAACCCGAATCCCGTGGAGCAACTTCACCGACGACGATGTCTTTGGTGGAGCAAGAGTACAGGAAGAAAATCCTCTGCAACCTTAACTCCTTGTTTTCCGGTTCCGACACTTCCTCTGACGACGCAATCGTCAGCCAGGAGGTTACCAACACCGAGCGGTTCTTCTTGGTCTCCATGACTCAAAGCTTCATCAACGACAGCGGGCTTCTTGGACAAGCCTTCTTCAACTTGAACCAGGTCTGGGTCATTGGGCTGGACCGGCTCTTAACCTCGCCCTGCGAGCGAGCCCGCCAGGGACAGGTGTTCAGTCTGTAGACGATGTTTTTTGTTCCGACAGCGAACGGAGTCGTCGAGCTGGGCTCGACGAAGCTCATCTTCCAACACCTGGATATGATGATCAAGGTGTTCGATGCAAAAATATCTCTCGCGAAGAGATCCTTCTCCCAAAGCAGTCTCTTTTATGACTTCGGATGTTTTAACCGCGTTAGCCGGTTTATCCTGTTTGTGCTTCGTATGCTGGTATGCCACCGTATCTCGACAGAATATGGACTGATTACAGCCGCCTGACTTCTATATTAAGCGATTAGAATGGGGAGAGCACCAACCCCACTCGAATAGGTCATTGTTGCCTAGTGACCTAGGACTTGATATGTGAATCTCTAGTTTAGTCTCTGAAATCGATACCCCACACTCCTATTCAGTGCAAAACAGAGCAATCCAGTTGACAGAGTGTTGAGAACACTTGCTCCCTTCGTGTGCCTGAACTCTCACCCTTATGTGACAAGCTCTTCGACCTTCTGGTTGCAGAGAATATAGAAATCTCGAAGACGAGATGTCTGTCTAGGTTTGTTTGCGTATATCAAGTTTGTATGTTTAATCGGGGACCCTTCTCACAAGGCTCTTACTCTCCTTATATACTCGCTTAAACAACAGTCATTTACTCTGTTTCAAACTCTTTCTGCTCTTGTAATCACAGTCTGAATCTAACACCAGTATACGTGTTGTAATCCTCGTAGATCTTTTAATACTATCATAACTCCTCCAAGAATTCTATCTAAAATAGAACAAGCTATGATAGAATCCAAGCCGCGTGGAACCGGCTAATTAATAAGACACAGTTCTTATCAGAACTCAAAGCCTGCTCCTGGCGAAAGCTCGCCAGGCATTATTCTCACTTGACCCTTCGCCAAGCGTTTATAATATAGTGGGCCGCTCGCATAGACCTCGGCCATCCAAGCCCAAAATGAAATACTTTATTTTAGGCCCAAACATTGCCCCTCAGGTCTTGAACTTGGAACCTCTTGAACAAGCGAAAAGACCTGAATATAACTCGACTGACGTGCCCCAAAGACTTTAAAACGGTATCCCACCACTCGAACGCCACGTCACACAACTTTTCAAAAAAGATGTGACGCTCGACTGACGCATTATAAAAGCACCAGTCCATAACTACAAATTTCATCTTTCAACGAAACCCTTTCACCTGCTCAGATCCTGCACTTTCTAACCCTCTCAGTTAAAAAGTTCAAACATTTCCTTCTCACCGCCGTCAATCCTTATTCTTCAGAAAAATGCCTCCCCGCAAAGACATTCCCAGCCTTTATAAATCCCATGATGCCAAGAAGTTCTCCAAACAATTCAAGGCCGTCGTCAGACGACATAACCCAGAAGCTGTTTGCACCCTCTCTATAGACCATGTTGAAGATACAGGCCTTCTTGGTCCTTTTCTGGACACTCCACTCAACCCAGAACTTTTTACTATCCTCCCCCAACCCATATGTAGCTCATCCCTCATCATCCAAGCAAACCCCAGGGCAGACCCAAAGGAATGGACTCACAAAGACACTCTCTGTCTTATCGGAAAGTGGCCACACTCAAGTGCAGAAGATCTCGCTTGGTACCGGCACCGCCGTGGGCAAGATATCGAACGGTGGGAGATAGCCGGAATAGCCCAACTCATCGATTTATGCTTTTCTCTCCCAGCTAGAGGCAACAGAGCCCCATTTGCCACAGCCATGTGCTTCTGGGACTGTTCGGCTAACTGCTTCCGTCTTCCTTGTGGTGATGTAAGCATTACAATGCTTGACTTATATACCATTTTTGGAGTTCCTGCTTTTGAAGATATCTGGACTCTTCAACAACACCACAAGACACCAAACCAAGCCTCCCCTGAACGTCCTTCTTCCTACTCCTCATGGATGAAACACTTTGCTCGCGAGGAAAAAGACACGGCCCAAGGAGGAATAGCCTTTCTGGAGTACTGGCTTGCAAAGTACCTCTTCTGTTCAACTTCCGCCAAGGTCACTAAATGCTGGACCAACCTCGCTGAACGCCTCTTCAATAGTGAACAATTAAGCCTGGTTGAATCTGTTCTCGCCTATATCTATTATAGCTTAAGGCAAGTCACATTATCGAAGCTCGACCTGAACCAACCAGGACCACTTTGGATGGTAGAACTCTGGTTGCGGATCTACTTCCCTTTCTTCCATTCCACATCACCCCCTGTCCATGAAGAACACAAGCTGTTGGGCCAGACACTGGTCTCTGCACCACATAGGACCAGACAATGGTCCTACCTCCACTGCTTCAAGCACCTTTGCCTGCATAAGGACTTCCCAACTACACCAGTTGAGAAAATTTTGAGTCGTCGCCACCCTGGCCTCCTCGCAAGTGGATTCATGCCCTTGCCAGAACAAAACGTTCTTGCGAGAAACCTTTTCATTCGTTTCAACACTTGCCAAGACCTGTCAGTTCCAGACTCAGCCAGCTCCGAGTATGAGCTCTATGCCCCAAACCACTTCTCCAGACAGTTTGGGCTCAGCCAGGATGCTCCCATGCCCCTCGCCTGCTCTGTTAACAAATATACTCTTTGGCGAGGAACCAGCCATCCTCTTGCAGCAGAAGTACGAGATGAACACTTTGGCTTTCCAGCAATCATGCTTCCAACCATAACAAAGCCACTAGTGATCTCTCAATCGGTCACCCAATCGTACCTCGCATGGTGCTCCCAGCTCTTGGAAGAAAAACGACACCAGGGACCGCTTTCATGCTTTGCTGCTATCTTTCATGACTTTGGCCAGAGATTCTCGAATAAAGAAGACTTGGCCGTAATAGGTGAATCCTACTGGAACATGCAGTCTACTCCATGGCCAAAGGTATGCCCCTTCACTCTAAAAATTGTCACATGAATTAGCAACTCTTCATATCGTAACTGACCACCCTTTTCTTCATCTTTCTCGCACAGCACACCCCTGAGCCAGACGTGACTGTAGCTATTCAGTCCTTCAAGAAGAAAAGATCAAACCCCTCTGGACCCTCTGTAAGTAATTCAACCTGCATCCCCAGAACAATCTGATTTTGCCACTGACCCTATAACTAACCCCAATCCTTTGACAGTCTCCAAAACGCAGAAGGATTATACTGAAAACCAAATAGCCTCGAAGTGGAATTTGGCTAGATATATAGAAGTCATCAGCAGGGACAAATAACCGAAGCTCCAAGCTCGAGTCTTCCATGCTTCATTTGATCAGAGGAGTGACAAAGCCTCGGGTGCCAGTGCTTGCTCAGCCGTAGCTTTCACCATTGCATACTAGTTATGTGCAAACCCAAACAGCATGCCTACGCTCTCCCAAGTTGACGACCTCCTGATTCAAGGTTCAAGGGAGTGGCAAGAACTATGCAAGGACGAGGCCCTTGCGAGCAACTACCCAGACCAACACTTTGATCTGGACGTAATCTTGAAGGCAAACATCAGACCATTACAGTTCTCATCTGATGACTCCTTCATCGGGTACTTTGACCCAGAAAAGTTTACAGCTCTGACTGGCCTTCCCTCTTTCGATGCTTTATGGGAGCAAATCCGGAACGGCCACAAGCCACGAGTATTCATAGTGAGTTGGAACGACCATTTCTTCGTCCTCAAAGCTGAAGACGGAGCTTACTACATAATAGACTCACTGGGAGAAAGGCTCTCTGAAGGATGCTGTAAAGCTTTCATTTTGAAGTTCGATGATTCCAGCATCATACTTGACAATGAGGATAGTGATACAGGCCCTGAAATCATCAACAGCGCTAAAGAATGCTATAAAAATTTCATAGCCCAATTTCTGGCTGGAATACATTGAGCAGAACTTGAGGAAGCAGAGAAAACAAAGCCTGTTGATTCTGCCATTTTGTTTAGGCATTTGTAAATTGAAGTCCAATCTTGCTTCATCCCTTCCTCCTCTGGCGAGGGCACCAACACTCAAAATGAGCAAGTCATTCCAGAGCCTGAGCGTCAAATCCTCTCCTCGCCAGAGCCCTTAGTCACACAACCACAAATTCTGGTTGAGAGTAATCCAGAACGCGAAGAACCGAGTCCTTCCTCTCCAGAGCCCCAAGTTCAAACAACTGAAGGAACACAGTTATTGTCTCCCCAACAAGTAAGAACTTTCCATACTCACTTCTGGATTAATGATTCCTTAATTGGTCTTGACAAACTGTTATTCATACTGTAGTCCAAACATGTTCCTGTGGACCCAGACGTTCGCGAGACAATCCCTAACAGTCCCAAGAACCAAACAAGCTTACCAGGCCAACTTCTTATAATGGCCGCTGAGGATCAGCCTGGCAGTCCCCCAGGTGTCAACGATGAAGGTCCTGTACCTCAAATCAAAGAAAATATTACACCGACTTCATCGCAAAAAAGCAACCCTCAACTACCCAGTGTTCGAGAATCAACCACCAAGTTACAAGAACTTGTTGGCAGACTGGATACACTGAGCACTCCTTCTGACACCAACGTCATGCTTCGAAAAATTATCTCTGGGCCCTTGGATTCTCCAATAGCCATTCAAGCTGTCCATAAACAGGTGAAAATCATGAAGGCCACTGCCCCAGCAGACTTCATCCCTCGCCTGGATGAACTTGAAGAGAATCTCTCTCTACTCCTGAGTCAAATTGAAGCCTATCATCGTCTAAAGCTCGAGGTTGAGCGTAAGAACGAAGTAGCAGAGACTTTGGAGCGACAAACTCAAAAAGAGAAAGAGAGAATTCAAAAAATATTGGAGGATGACTCCACCCAGGAGGAAAATTTAGCAACCAAGCGTGCTAGAATAACTGTTCTTAAAGCTGAACTCGCATCCCTTGAAGCTGAAGTAAGTGCATTGGAAACTGACATCCCAAAGCGTCAGGACAAAATGCATCAAGTTGTGATGGAAGGCGAGAACCAAGCTCAACTCGTACAAGAAGCACGCGACGAAGCCAACAATGCTCGCCAAGCAGTTCACCAAGCCTTGGTAGCCTCAGAGATGGCTAAAATCTCAGTAAGAACTTTATCCTCCTTTTGTAAATCTCTTGGGCCTCAGATGTAGGTCCTATTTAGTTGTCCAAAAACTATTCAACTAATTATGTAATCAAATCGAATTTGACAACCGAGCATGAATTGGGTCCAAAGACCATATTGGGCTTCTTTAATAAGCCTTTTTTTACCTTTGATCCAGCCTCATTTTAAGCTGTAACTGATTTGACTATTCTGACTGTTCAACAATAAATGGAATTCAATTCCAAGCTTGGAATCCGTAGCGTCAAACAATCAACAACTTTTGAAATACGTTTTACCTGCCCCAGAAATCTCCTCATTTATCACGCATTTCTTGCGGGTAGATAAACCGTCTTCGTAGTCCACTCTCATTTGGACACGTGTTCTCTATTCTCGGGTGTAATTACTCTCGCGAAGCCACACCGTTGTGACTCCTGGCTATAAAAGGTTTCATTTCCCTTGTGTAATGAATCAACTCTTTCGCAAGAATGAATTACCCCACTGTTTATTTGCTCTGGTCTTCCTATCTAAAGAAACCTCCAGATAAATCCTTTATTGGATTAGCGTATATTGAACCATCTCGATCTCGCAAACGAACTGCTCCTTTTCCCAACAGTCGATCGACAATGTACGGTCTTTCCCATTTCTCTGACCATTTTCCACGTCCTTCAGTCTTCTCGCCAACAGGCAAAATGACTCGCCAGACGAGTTCTCCTTCTGCAAAACTCATGCCCCTGGTACGTTGGCCATATGCACGAGCCACCTTTCGTTATTCAGCACATAGACTATCATAAGCTTGTATTCTTTTCTCATCCAAGTCTTCATGCTCTTACCACATCGCTTGTACATAATCTTCACCGATCAGGTTGTGTTGTTCCATCACCCGCAAAGACTGAACGTTTATTTCCAAAGGCAAGACAGCATCATGGCCGAACATTAATGCATAAGGAGTCGTACCTGTGGGTGTCCTCTTACTAGTCCTATAATCCCACAAGGTGTTAAAAAGTTCTTCATGCCACAGTCTGGCATTGCTCGCAAGCATCCGTTTAAGGATATGGATAATAATTTTATTGCTTGCTTCAACTTGACCATTGGATTGGGCATAGTATGGAGAAGAGTGTAAAAAGTGGATTCCAAGATCCTTCATAAGCTCATCTACTTCTCCAGACATGAATGCTGCCCCACGGTCTGAAACAAAAATCTCAGGAATACCAAACCGACAAATGATATCTTCAAATAAGAACTGGCGGATGGCCTTTGCGGACAATACCCTGAGAGGTCGAGGTTCAACCCCTTTTGTGAAGAAATCAGTAGCCACTATGATAAACTTGTGCCATTCAGATGAATGAGGATGAATCATTCCTATTAAGTCCAAAGCCCATCCTCGAGCTGGCCAATGCTTGATTATTGGCTGTAATGGTATTCTGGGCATGTGGTTGACCGGACCATGTTTCTGGCATTCTTCACAACCTCTTGCGAACGTGATGCAGTCTTTGAGCATTCCTGGCCAATAAAAGCCATGTCTTCGTATTAACCATCTCATCTTGGGACCAGCCTGATGTGCCCCTGCTATCCCAAGGTAGACCTCTCTCATTAACCGCTTAGCTTCACGTCCAAAGACACACCGTAACAGTATGCCTTCTTCTCCCCTTCGATATAACTCAGCATCCTTGAGCACATAATTGGGAGCTAAAAATCGAATCCGCTTGTCTACCAGATTATTGGGATTCTGGAGATAAGAGATGATTTCCTGTCTCCAATCCACGTCAATGTGATCAAGTGTAGCAACGTACCACTCGTTTTTGTCTTCTTGACGTGTAAGGAAAGATGGAAGAGTTCTTCTTTCAACCTTTAATATTCGTTCGCGTACTCCATCTTGCAAACTTACACCCGTTGCTAGTTGAGCCAGTTCATTGGCTGCATAATTCTTTTCGCGAGGAACATGACTCAACTCCACTTCTGTAAACAACTTGAGCAGGTCACACGCTCTTTTAGCATATGGTTCTAAGACTGGGCCTGCTTTATACTTTGTTTTAAGTTGCCTGATCACTAGTTGGGAATCTCCATAAATATGCACATCAGTGATTTTCATTTCCAACAAAAGTTTTAATCCAATGATTAAAGCTTCATATTCTGCTTGATTATTTGTGCATCTGAAGTCCAACCTAAAAGAATAAGAAAAAGTTTGGCCGCGTGGGGAGATTAAAGCTACCCTGCCCCAGCCATAGTACTCGTACTGGACCCATCAAAGTATAGACACCAAGGAGCCAAATCAATACGAGCAAGGTCCAGTTTTGGCCCCTCAACAACCTCTTCCATTGGATGATGAGCCAAAAAATCAACCACGGCTTGGCCTTTTACCGCCTTCTGGGGAACATATTGCAAAGAGAATTCTGATAAAGCCAGAATCCACTTCCCAATGCGTCCCCGGAGAATCGGTCTGGACAGCATGTACTTCACTAAATTTGTTTGTGCAATGACACTTGTAGTGAAGGAAAGCATATAATGCCTCAATTTACACCCTGAAAAGTATAAGGCTAGACAGAGTCGTTCCATTGGAGAGTATCTTGTTTCACAATCGTTCAAGGTACGACTTAGATAAAAAATAGCACGTTCAACTCCTGATGTGTCATCCTGAGCTAGTAGACTTCCAATGGAGAGTTCAGTAGCTGATATATACAGCTTGAGAGGAACCCCGGGTCTTGGGGGCACCAAGACGGGTGGGTTCGTTAAGTAGGCTTTAATGGTATCAAAGGCCTCTTGATGCATAGGCTCCCATGCAAAGCCCTTTTGATTTTGAAGCTTGAGCAGAGTTGAGAATGGTTGTGTCTTCCCAGCAGCATTGGCAATAAACCGTCGTAAGAAATTGATCTTTCCAAGTAAACGTTGTAGTTCTTTCTTACTCTTTGGCGGGACTGCATTGAGAACCGCTTGTTTCTTGTCATTCGGTATCTTAATCCCACGCTGATGAACCAAAAAACCCAGGAAATCTCCTGCCTGGACGCCAAACACACACTTGGCCGGATTCATCTTCAGTTGATGTTGCCTCATTCTGAGAAACACCTGCCGTAAGTCTTCAAAATGGTCACTTCTACGCTTTGTCTTGACTACCACATCATCAATATATACTTCTATGATCTTACCAATAAGATCATGGAAAATCAAATTCATTGCTCGTTAGTAAGTTGCCCTTGCATTCTTAAGTTCAAATGGCATATCCACGTACTCAAAAACACCTACAAATCCTGGGCACCGAAACGCTGTTTTATGTCTATCTACTTCAGCCACTGGGATTTGATGGTATCCAGCAGTGCCATCCATAAATGTCAACATTTCATGGCGGGCAACTGAGTCTATCAACAAATCTGCTACTGGCATGGGGTATGCATCCTTTGGGGTTGCATTGTTCAAGTCTCTGTAGTCGACGCACACTCGCATCTTTCCATTCTTTTTCTTGACTGGGACTATGTTAGAAAGCCACTCATTATATTTGGCTACACGTATGATCCCTGACTTGAGCATCTTTTCGACCTCTTCCTTGACTAGAATTGCCGTTTCTGTATTCATGCGACGCATCTCTTGTTTCACAGGTTTTTTCCCTTCTATGATGGGAAAATTGAGACAAACCAAATCTGGTGACAAACCGGGCATGTCGTCATATTTTTCTGCAAAACAATCTGCGTATTCTTGTAGTAATTCAATAAGCTTGAGTCTCTCCTCAGGCTCCAGGAAGGTACTGATGGCCACAGAGATTGGCTCTTCATGTGTCCCAATATTGATGTATTCAATGGGATCCTTGACTTTATGAGGTAAATCATCTAAAGCTGTTGGAGCTAATTTAATCTCGTCCTCCTCCTCGAAGTCTTGCAAAACATCTTCATCCACGTATTCCAAGGCTGCAACCATTGGAACCTTCTCAAAGGCTTAGCTCTCTAGCAGAAAATTATGAAGGCGTTCGTGTAGAGAGTGACAAGCCTCGGCCTCTATACTTGATAGAGACCCAGTCATTGAGAACGTTTGGATGGTAGCTCAATGGTGTAGGATCTTTTGCTATCTTGATTTGCTTGAATCATACCCCACTGAGCTAGTTCAAAGGCCGTAACCCCAACTGGGCGGCCTTTATTATCGACGCCACATACCTCCAATGGCCTAAGGTCACTGTGGTAATATCTGGCGTCTAACGCATTAGCAGAAACGGAATATGGTCGAGGATCAGCATCGATGAGTTCTGCTTCACCTGACTCCATATTCCAGAGTAACATCTGCTGATGGAGGGAAGAAGGCACACAATAGCTACGGTGAATCCAGTCACGTCCCAGAATTGCACTGTATGGAGATGTACACTCTGCTACAAAGAATGTGTAAGTGCCTAAGGCTAGACCGATGTGTACCTGTAAGAAAACAATGCCCAAAGTCTTGGCTATGCTACCCTGAAAATATCTGACGCTCAACGAGGTTTCTTGGATAGCAGACTTGGGGATGCCTAATAAGGCCATTGCCTTGACTATGATGATGTTCACCGCTGCCCCTGAGTCCACTAGGAGTTTGTTTAACTGAATCCCTTGGACTTTCCCTATGACGTATAACGGCCGCATGTGCATGGCTATATCTATAGTAGGTTTGGAGAACATCATCTGTCCTTTTGTGTGTGCTGAATTCAGCTCTGGTATTTCGGTTGATGTCGGATCACTTGTTAGATCCGGCTCCTCTTCTGGTAATACCAAGCTGTTGACGCTTTTGCTTGTGATGGATTCAGTTGTCGAGGCTGACGGAGATAAAGCGTATTTGGAGGATAAGACAAACACCATGTTAATGGCAAAGTCGTCTTCTTCAATGCCATCTTCTGCTTCTTCATCTTCGTCTTCACTGTAATCCACCAACTGCTCATCATCCTTGTAGTCATCAGCTTCAGCCTGATGTCCAACCTCGTTTGAAGTTGTAGTAACCTCGAGATGAGCTACCTGTTGTAACTAACCCTCAGGAATAGGATCAATGGCTACTGGCAATAGTAATGGTGGATTTTGCCCCTTGGGATCAGGAAACAGTGGTTGGGCCTTCTTTTGTTCTTCCACAACTAAAGGCCTAGGTTTCCAACACAAGACTGGAGGCTTGCTCGGAACGTTCAGTTTCTGAATGTCCTTCTTTCCCTTAGGGGATGTCTGCAGCCCTACTGTCTTCATCGTATCTTCTTCAAAAGTGAGGCGTCTCCTCACTGGCTTCCGTTGTGTAGGTTCACGATGAATCTCAGGAGCAGATTCGAGTTCTTTGCCTTTGAGCCCTAATTCTGGGTTTCGTTCAAAGACTCCTGGTCGTTGGGTTCTCACCTTGGGCTCGCGAGACTTTTTCCCAAAAACCACAAGTGGGTTTGCTGCAAGGGCGTTCAGTCGCCTTTGCATCACTTCTGGAGAACACTCCAGCTCTTCCTCTTTGATTAGGCCTGCTTCATAAGCCTCTAGTGCTCTCCTAGCTCTTCCAAAGCGTCGTTGAAGATTTCTTCTTCTGCTTGGAGTTACCTCAATGGTTTTTCCTTTTTCCCTTACGTACCAGACATCCTCTGTAATATTTCTTGAAGCTGGAGGTATATATGGTCTCGCGAGTGTACTTGCAACCTTGGACTCAGTTGTTTTAACTAAACTGGCCTTGTCTGTTGCTCGCGAGCGCTTGGGAGTTGGAGTATCCCTTTGTTTTGTTTGCTGGGGCTGATGATCTGTATTCGAAAATAACTCTGGGAAAAACTTGGCTGCTTCAGCCAGTTCTTCATAAGAGATCTTCAGCCCGTTTCTCAGTTTGCAATGTGCACAAAGGGCTACTGGCGATTCCGCCTTGGGGTCCACCTTTTCTTTTCCTTTTTCTTTTGGTATGTGTGGTGGATTTTCGCCAGTAGTTGGATGATCGTTAGATTGTTTTCTTTTGTTTGACTTGTCATGCGTTAGTTCTAACATTCCAAATATCATTGGTATGGGGGTCGTCAGGACCTGCGACGGTTTTTGTTCTATCATTATTACTCCCTCGTTAATCCACTGATGTATCTTGAACTTCAAGTCTTGACAAGCACTTGTGGTGTGGCGTCCCCATTTATGGTGCTACCGACAATAAGGCAAACCCCTGACATCCTCAGGATGTGGGTCGGGTGTTCCCCAATTGTCAGGAACCACAGCTATGCCTACTTGGCACAACTCATTGAATATCTCCTCTCGCCTAGACGCGTCATATGTGATTTGAGTCCGCTTAGGTCGAACAAATGTTATATGTCGTCCAGACCTCCGTCTTGATACTCTCCTTATATACTCGCTTAAACAACAGTCATTTACTCTGTTTCAAACTCTTTCTACTCTTGTAATCACAGTCTGAATCTAACACCAGCATACGTGTTGTAATCCTCGTAGATCTTTTAATACTATCATAACTCCTCTAAGAATTCTATCTAAAATAGAACAAGCTATGATAGAATCCAAGCCGCGTGGAACCGGCTAATTAATAAGACACAGTTCTTATCAGAACTCAAAGCCTGCTCTTGGAAAGCTCGCCAGGCGTTATTCTCACTTGACCCTTCGCCAAGCGTTTATAATATAGTGGGCCGCTCGCATAGACCTCGGTCATCCAAGCCCAAAATGAAATACTTTATTTTAGGCCCAAACACAAGGTTCGGGTCTTGATCAATTTCAATAGCTCCAAAGTCAGATCTTGGCCTCTTATGGGAGGCGGTGCAGCTGATCAGGGCGAGAACAACCCATTGTTGCTCTGGCTCAACAACCAACCGTCTAGCATCGCTGAGGTCGTCAAGGACATGGGCCCCGCATCTTTCGGACCCAGTACCATCTCGAAACCGATCCATCAAGTCGACACTAACTCGAGCTCCAGTGGCTTATCGGATGGCGGCGAGCATGATGTCGGCCACGACGACGAGTTGGTGGGCGACAAGGTTGGATGAAGTCGTAGTCACGAGCGATGATTGCAAATTTGCGGCAGCCGAAGAAGTAGCATTTGCAGGAGAGGTTGGCTTTCTGGATTTGGGTACCACGCCATTCAGGTTATGCATTTTCCTTTTTTTTAAAGACTAATCCTTCATTTTTGAAATACACGAAAGCCACATCAGCATCAGAACGAAATATAACGGAAAACTTAAGAAAAAAGACTGAGTTGATAATGAAAAATGAGTCTGGGTACCATAAGTTTGGGTACCATACTGATAACTTTGTATTATGGTACTTTGGTCATTTCAAAATACACTAACGGAAAGCATAAGTCACGTCAGCATTTTAACAGGGTGGTGATGGAAAATTGAAAGAAAGAAAAAACTGAATTTATGACAAAAATTGAGCCTAAATACCACATTTATAACTTTGTAAGTTCGAATACTATACTGTCCAGACAACCGAAATCGAGATACTGTCTAAGTAATTTAATTTTAAGAAAATGTTCCAAGTTGTTGTTAGGCACATCTCAATTTCAATACAACGCTCAAAAATATAAATATAAATAGGGCGTAGGCCATTCTTGAGAGTTTTGTAGCCTAAGATTTACGTGGGCCCCAACGTATCACAGAAATCAACGGTGGGGAGTGTTCTTAATAAAGTAAGCACTTTTGCCTCAATTTTTTACGTACACTTTTTTACCTCCAATCCCAAACCTATTTGGGTTCATAGTTGAGAGCACAATCACAGAAAAAAGAAAGAAGAAATGGCAGATCGAGCGCGTATTTTCTGCAAAGATGAGGTGCTCACTTACTCATACCTTCTTCTGTACATCGCTCTCTCCAGCAGTCAGATCTTCTTCAACAAGGTAAACCCATCTCACACATTCCCATCTCTCTTTAGCTTTTGCATTTTGGTTTATGCTCATTTGGGTTGGAATGTTTGTAGCTGAGAAAAAATGTTGGGAGGTACATTTGAGATTGGAGAGAAACCCATTTTGAGGCTTTACCAATTACACCCATACAGGGTTAAAGATTATTGCTTTTTTGGATTTTAGCTTTGCTTTGTAATGGTGGGAGTGTGTGGAATTTGGCTGTGTCTGTTTCTTGAAAGACATGAAAGAAAGGAAGAAGCTTAGAAAGGGAGCTAATTATAATCAAACTGGTTTGGTTGTAGTGGGTTTTGACCGTTTTGTTTTGCTCTTTGCTCCTGTTATTTCACTTGCTGTAACAATTTACTTAGAAAAGCTTATGTTTTGCGCTTATTGTTTTAGTTGGAACATGGAAGAGGAGAGCACTTTAGGGTCTTTTAGCATTGAAATGAAATGTGTTTATGGTGAGACCATACCGAAAGTGATTGGGGTTGTTGCCTGGTTGGGGGAAATCGGAAGCAATCCTGTTGAATGCTTGAGCAGAACTTATTTGTCTCAAGCAAACTTTCCTCACTGTCATTATGCTATTTAGAAGATTAAGTAAAGCGGTGGACTTCCAATTTGTTAATGTTGATAAGCGGTAGACTTCGTATTAGGATGTTTTTAACAATATTACTCTCCATTCTTTTCGAAGTAGTAAGGGATGTCTATATTCTTTCATGTTAGATTTTTTATTCTTAATATGTTTTCTTGACATGATATTAGTAAATTTTGTGGATTGTTTCTAACAGTTTCTGTTACAAGGCTAAAATAAGATTTTTGTTTCATGGTGGTGCAGTGGGTTTTGTCGTCGAAGGAAATAAACTTTCCTTACCCTTTGGGATTGACTCTACTTCACATGATCTTCTCATCTGCGTTATGTTTCTTACTCACCAAAGTTTTTAAGGTATCTTGTGATTTCTTCTAAATATGTGATATTTAAAAGGTCTTTAGGCTACTAATGTTGTTCAAAAAAGTGACCTAAAATTCTAGCGCTCTTACACTCCTTCTATTAACATACAGATTTTAAAGGTTGAGGAAGGAATGACTACAGAAATGTAAGTAAAGTAATGGATTGACTCGCATTTTATCATATATGCAATTATCAGTCTTTGCCTTGGTACTTTCCTCTGATAATAGATAGATTTATTAGTCTCTTTTAGGAGTGACTAAATAGTTAGTGTGCTGCCTACTTCTCTCATATCCACCATGTTTAACATATAAGAAAGTTAATTATACTTCTAACTAGTGATATCAAGACCAACAAGTTGGATTGCAATTGATACTTATTCCTCTCATGCTTGAAGCATGTGGAGTTAATCCTCACTAAATTGTTGGTTGCCAGTACCTTCTGTTGAGTTCTTAAAGACTTTGAAATCGGATCATTTCTAAGAAGGAAACAATTAGGTTCAAACTGCTGAATATAGTTCTTTTCTCATCCTTATTTTGGAACTGTTGGATATAATCACTTTAATATTTCTGCTGGTCAGTGCCAATCCGTACCTTATATAATTGTTAATTAGATCATTGGTCCTCTGACTGGATCTATTGTGTCAATAGTTAGGAACATTTAATATCCTCCACTTCCAATGTGCTTCCTCTGAGAATCTAATGAAGTTTGGTTTATGCAGATATGTGACATCTGTAATGCCAATCGGTGCAATGTTTGCAATGACTCTTTGGCTTGGAAATACTGCCTACATGTATATATCTGTTGCATTTGCACAAATGTTGAAAGCAATCAGTAAGTTTGTACTTATTTTGTTTCAGAAGCCACTGTACAATGTGTGTATCCTGTGCCGATCTGTTTACTTGTGAAAAAACCTTATCCTTTATGATTGGGATTCCAGAAATATCTTGCCCCTATAGTTGTCTGTTTGTTGAACAAAAGGACTAGGCTGGTCAACGAGTGTATTTCTATATAAAATTGGGGATACACCTCAGATTCTGATTTTCTTTTAATACATTTGTATGCAGTGCCAGTTGCTGTTTTTGTTCTCGGAGTAGCAGCAGGACTTGAGGTAATGAGCTGCAGAATGCTATTAATAATGTCAGTGATAAGCTTCGGCGTTCTGGTGGCTTCTTATGGAGAATTAAATATCAACTGGATTGGAGTAGTTTATCAGATGGGAGGAGTGGTCGGAGAAGCCTTAAGACTTATCTTTATGGAGATTTTTGTCAAAAGGAAGGGTCTCAAATTGAATCCAATATCTGTTATGTTCTACGTTAGCCCTTGCAGGTATTCTATTCCACTTAAAAAATTCATTATCATTTACGTTCTTGTAGAATATTAGACCTATGTGATATGAGTATTTAAAATGTATGCAGTGCCCTCTGCCTCTTCCTTCCGTGGATCTTTTTGGAGAAAACAAAGATGGAAGCAGATCCATCATGGAATTTTCCAATTGTTGTCCTAACGCTCAACTCTCTCTGCACCTTTGCCCTCAACTTATCAGTTTTCCTTGTGATTACTCATACAAGTGCTTTGACCATTCGTGTTGCTGGAGTTGTGAAGGACTGGGTGGTTGTGCTAATTTCTGCCCTTCTTTTTGCTGACACCAAGCTGACTTTAATTAATCTAGTTGGTTATGCCATTGGTAAGTGCCTGACCTTCCTATAAAGCATACATATTTAATAACATCGGAATCCTCATCATTTTAAATGCGACATGACTAGGGATTTGTAGAGATTAACTAATTCATTTAGTATTAGCATGATATAAATAAGTAGCTTATCTTTATTATTGACATAGTATCTTGAAGTTATACTAGAATTTGATAAATTATGTAACTTCCGAGCTTAAAGTAGCTTGGTTATTGAATGTATATCTTTGAATAGGAGGCATTTTGGACAACATGTAGCATTTTTCTGCAACTCTTTGAGAATTAAATTAAGTTAAATTATTTTACATTATGGTATTATCAATAAGATGTTATCTTGCCATGCGGTTTGGTATGTTACATTGAGAATTCGTGACAAATTGCATAATATGGTTAAGTCATGTTTGTAATTGTGGTACAAGTTGATGGAATGTTAAAATACCACTGAACCATCTATGAAGGGAGAAATGACCTGTGAATGTATAATGATAAAAGGATATAAACTCAGACTACATGCTTTGTGCAGCCATAGCAGGTGTAGCAGCATACAATAATCACAAGTTAAAAAAAGAAGCCTCAAGAAGCAGCACTGAGGTATCTGAAAGTTCTCAGCTTACAATGACAGCCACATCATCACTTTCCAAGTAGAGGTGTGACGCCGACTTGTTATTTATGAGGTATGAATTCGCTCATTTAACCATATCTATATTTCCAAATTTAACTTACTGAGACTGTTACATCTTTTTGCATTTTACATTGCAGTAAGAAATGTATGTATAATTTTAGATTACAGACGTTTCAGGCTAACTGGGTAAGTGTGTGTTGTTGCAGCTGCTACTGTGTTGGCTAAGTTTTGTGCCAGTTTGAAGCAGAATCGAGATTGCAAGTACAAATATGCAAGATTAACACAAAAATGTACCAAACTTGAGAGACAATTGTATCATCATCACATAGGTAGGCAATTACCGTCGGTCATTTTAAAGTTTAATGCACTTCGAATCATAGATAATTTGTTGTAATTTGTAAAGCAAGTGCCAAAAGGTCACTGTCGTAGGTTATAATTTTTTTTTTTTTTACTTCACACATGTATCACTTCGTAGCCCTGTAAGAAATTGTAGTTCGAACCTGGAACCTGGTTTTGGCCAGGGTCAAGTGTTTTCAAAATTATATATATTGAAAAGAGTTGGCGAAGGCATATGGATTCATGGTTATCACATATTAGATGTTCGGCCAAGCACATCTGGAAACAGAAATGACTGCGGAAGCATTTGTTTCTATGCCTTGCAGTGCTGCAGTTATTCACTTGAAGCTTCAATTCATTTGTCAAATGATCTCCTGTAAGTTACAATACTTATAGTCACAGATTACTGAATCAAAATTTTTAATTCATGGAAAGCTCTATATTTATACAGTTCGACCCATTATGCAATTTTGAAAGCAGCGATTAATCGTTGAAATTCACCAACGACACCTTGAATCCACATGACTACAGTTTCTCGAATTCACGAGAAATATTGGAGTTCACACAAAATTTTATAATATGAAAGATTAACATTTTGCGACCACAAAAAGACGTTTACATACCAAACTAAAGTCCTAGGGCACTAACAAAAAATCTAATGAAGCTCATGAGTTGAACTAAAAATAAAGTCTAGAAGAAATAACCCAAAACTAACTCAGAAAAACACTACAAGCTAATTTTGAGAGTCTAAACGATCTTAAATGGCCGGAAAAGTCTCTACGTCGTGGCAAAGCAAGGAGTAGTGCTCATGGCGCCCTTCCTTTCCAGAAGGTATCATTCACCTCATTTTGAGTTCGTAGCCTGAATATGGATAGTGTCAACCTTCCTTTTTTTGCGACGATTCATCTGCTCTTCAATCTTTGTTGCAATGTGTTCTACATCAGCTAACTTTATGTAACCATTCATCCACTCAAGACTCCGATGGTTATTGACGTTCCGTAGAGTCCAGTAAGCCCACCCAATGAAAGGACATGACAATTTTTTTTGAAAGAATTTTTTCTTTTTTCAATGACTTTTTTTAAAACTAAAACGCGAGACAATATATTGACCAATACAATAATGCAATATACAATGATACACAGTAGACACTTAGAGGCACAAGAGAAAGACTACTGCTAAGCTAACCTAGAGAAAACTCCCCAAATCAACTCACGAACATCGTAATCAAAATGAAGTACGAATGGTAACCGAGAACCATGCCACGCGAAAACTAGACAAGCACCAACACGGATAAACAAAGGTACGCCCAAACTTACTAAAAGACCTACCCCTGGGAGGCCTCCTAGAATCTTGCTCAGACTCTGCTACCATTTCACCACAAACATCGCATGTAGTAGGCGATTCAACAGGTAAAATGGACAGAACCCAAGCAACCAAGACCCCGACACGCAAAAGGGACAGAACCCCCTTTTGCCACTTATATAAAATCTATCTGGATCCCATGTTCTATTGCCTAAACACATCGGGCCCTTAAAACATAGTCTACATGAAAGCCTTTGACCTAGTCTGAAAACCTAGGCCCAGCCCACAAAAAAACTAGCCCAAACATTAACACTAGCCCATAAACCGTGTGGCCCTGGCCCACTAGTCTGCAGCCAAGGAACCCAAAGCTCGGGCCCAATAAGCCTAACCCTAGAATGAAGCCCAGGATCCGCTCCATTCTCATACCACACCACCCTCAAACTTTGATCTACGCTTTGCGACTCCAAGACTTTTAGTCGAGCACGAGTCGGTCGCATGGGGGTCGTAACTTCCCATTGCGAATCCGTTGATGCATCAAGACTTCTCTCTCGTCTGCTTAAGGACCACTGCTTAAAACACATTGAAAGTGCCTCCACCGCAAAGGAGGACCATGCCGAGAGAACGGGAGAACCTCTCGAAGTGCTCGAATCCCAAGACAAAAAGCTCCATCGGCGATGAAGGATTCCGCGCCACCCAGTTGGGAGAGAGTGTTTTCCTAACCCTAGCAGAGCCATGTTTTTCTAGTGGAGGTATATAAGCTAGAATTTGTTTGTTAGTTTTTTCAATGACTGTTTATATTTACTATTATTATTATTATTTTATTTTTAAATACATACAGTGTGTGTACATTTTTCTAATAGACGTAATTCCCAGCAAAAATCCATAGATAAACAAAGAGAGAAATGGATGACATACCAACAAAAGTGAGAGGGCCATTGGATGTGGTAACAGTGTTCAAATCTGCGGTCCTATTGGTGTAGATGAAGTCGATTTTCTGCTGGACAGTTAAGTTGTCAAAGCTACTCCAACAGAGGTTATAGTAATGGACATCAATGACGACTCTCTTCAAGCCATTGGCGACGGGGAAAAGCTCAGTCGGTTCCTTTATTGGTCCTACTCTGTTCGAGAACACCACCTATGCTGTGGAAGAGTGTTTACGCACTGCAGCATAACCGGCCTTGTAGTATGTCGTCAGGTTTTGCAGAGAAGTTCCTGGCGGGTATGGCTCGTTGATGAGCTCAACTGCGTATAGGCATGGCCTCCTCGCATAGCTGCAGTTGTAATCAACTTGTAAGAGCAGTAGACCATGTATCGATATTGTGTTGTTTGATCAAAATGATAGGTTTTTCGAGCATTAAGTTTGGGGTCGAGTTGGCTAATTTAGTGTCACCCTGTTCACTATGACAAATTACAAGTTGTATGATAAATTGATAATTGCTAAATTACCTTGCAGTCAAGAACTCAATGACATCAACAGTGCTGTATGTTTACATCTGTTTGGCCCATTCTTGAGAACCATCTCTTGAAGCACTGTTTTCATAAGGATTTTGACCTCCTGCCAGCGGCGGATTCAGAAAAAAAAATTAAGTAGGGTAACATTACACAGAGTCTGTTTTTTTTTTTCAACTGTAACATTACACAAAGTTAAATTATAAAATGAAAGGTAAGTAATACATGAATATTTTTATGTAAATACGAAAATGTAATCCATATAAATATTGTTGAATCCAAAACAAATCAATATACTAAAAAAATCCAATTTCATGTTATCAAAGGTGCTATTAATTATCAAATTTTGAATCGACAATATCCTTAAATAACTAAACCAAGTGTTCTGGAAATAATTAAAAAAGAGAACTTACTTCATAGTGAGATGAGTTAAAATCTTAATTAGTAGATCATGGGACTTTGGGTTGTAATCACATTTTTCATTTCCTAAGTTAGCTCTCCCTTCTCTCTATTCTCTCTCTACAATTGTAATCACTATTGATATAAATAAAAGTGTTCAAGTCGTCTTTGAATAGTCCTGGCATACACCTAATCGCACAACACCTAAGTTGCGGTGGATCCATCCCCAATTGCGCGAAGGAAGCGCCCAAGAGTAAGTAATCTGTAAGTCGTTGACAGTTGTATTAGGAATAACTCTTGATATTTTCATTATTCATCTCTATTTTATGCTTGAACTCATTTATTTATAATGTTAAATAAATTTTCAAGAACATCCTCATCCAGAGCTTCTAGCTCGAGGAATTATATTCCTCCATCTATTATTAACCATATTAAGAACGAGGAAGATATTGAATTCTCAAATATTGAGAATCAACTCCAAAATTGAAGCCTTTCGAAGGTTAAACCTTCTATGATTTATTCAATGAATATGTTCAATTTAAATATGGCTTTGACCATAAAAACAATTGAACAAACTATTCCTATTGGGAAAGAACATGAAACTATTCAATTGTTTCAACCTGAAGAAATCAAGAGATACAAAGATAAATTTAAATATTTTCATCTAGGTTTAGTACAAGTGGCTATTAGACCACTATCCAGAGAAGGCTTAAATGACTCATTATTAGTTGCACTACGAGACTGTAGGCATCTCAATTTCAATGATTCTTTATTAGGGATCATTCAAACCAGTTTATGTAACGGGCCAGTTTATTTTAACTGTTTTCCTAATTTTTGTGTCTCTTTAACAGACAAAAATATTCTAGATGTTTTAACATTAAATGTTAAAACAAGTGGATATAATTTGAAAGAGGGATCTGAACCTCTAAATATTACTTATAGAGTATATTATAAAGCTATGAATACTTTAAGTCCAATGGCAAAAAATTATGATACTAAAGGAAAAACGGTCTTAATCGAGACCAATTTACTCAAATCAGATGTGTCTATTCCTCAGACCATCCAATGGCAAGATATTCAAACTCCAGACGAATGGATGCTTGAATCTGTCTCTCTTCACAAACCATTAGAAGAGAAAAAAGTGGAAAGAATTCTACAGTTTGATGATGGAGATGTTATTATAAAATTTGACAATAATAGAAGATCTACTAGATTATCTTTTTCTGACGAAAGTCGATCTTCTATTTCATCAAGAAAAAATGAGAATATACAGTCTCAAAAATATTATACTCCAAACCAATCCATGCAAGCTTCTTCATCAAACACCAAAATTCCAAATCTGGTATTTGATGGAACTTGTACAAATTCTCAATAGATTCCTCAAGGGATATATCATGAGGAACCTGAAACTTTATCGGAGTTTAATGATATTGCTTCAATAAATGTCATTTCTACTCCTTTCACTTATGATAGAAAGACTTGTAATGCAGATTTTGCACAAGATAAATATACTCCTTTTAGATTATGATTCTTCTCTACTTTTTCTAAAGAAGAACAACAAAATTATAAAAACCTTTATTACGACACCATTGAGACCACAGAGAAAATTATCTCTTTTCCTATATGGTTTTTAGAACTTTGTTCTAAGGAAAATTCTCCTTGCTTAAATGTGCTTAAGTCTTTTGAGAAAAATTGGACTACAGCAAAAGGCAATATTATTTCTTCTATTCATCCGCCTTCAGAACATCTGAAAATTAAGGCTGGAGAAACTACTATTGAGTCAGTTGCTTTCAGTCATGAAAAACAGCATAATTATACAAATTTGACTCTTCAAACTATGTGTTCTCAACTTGGGAGAATTGAAGAAAAAATTGAAAAAACTCCTTCGTCCCCAATTATTCAAGATAGTAAACAAATATTATCCTCTTCTTCTCATATTCAATCTACTCCAAAAATAGTAGAACCTTCTATTATTAAGCCAAGCTAGTATCAATATTACTATCCCTGAAAAAAATGATATTGATATTGTTTCGATTCTAACACAACAATTAGAATCTTTACAAATTGGCAATAATCACAAAGCTCAAGAGAAAAAAGCTCAATTAGCTACTCTTTCTGAAACATTTTCTGATTTTGACAAAGAATCAAATATTAGTGAATTTGAAAAACAAATTCTTGCTATGGAACATGATCTTCACAAAGATCAAATTCCTAATATCAATCAAAATGTTTTTGGAAGAAGCACTGTTTTTGGCAGAAAATCTATTCCTACTGCTTCGACCAGACATTATTATACTCGTCCTACCCCACAGAATTTATTTATTATTTGAAGAAGAAAATTCAAATATTACAGCCAATTATAGCGCTAGAACCATTTATGAATGGAATATTGATGGGTTATCTGAATACCAGATAATTACGTTGCTCCATAGAATGACAATGTATTCTATAGTCTGTATTTCTGCTCATAATACAGATCGACAGATTGCAGAATATATTATTGCTGGTTTTGCTGGTCAATTAAGAAGTTGGTGGGATAATATTATTACCCAAGACCAGCAGCAACAAATTCTAAATGCAAAAAAATTAGTTCAGACACTAGTGACCATAAAAGATGAACAAGGTCATGACAATATTATGTCTACTGAAACTGCAATTCCAAATGCAGTCTATACACTGCTTACTTCTATTCTTTTAGCATTCGTTGGATCCAATCCAGTATCCTTCGAACGCAATAAAGACTTACTAGTCAATTTAAAATGCCCCACCTTAACACAGTTTAGGTGGTATAAGGATGTATTTTTATCCAAAGTTATGATAAGAACAGATGCTAATACAGACTTCTGGAAAGAGAAGTTTATAGCAGGCATTCCTACTCTCTTTGCCCAGAAGGTCAAAGATCGTATTCTAAGAAAACATGGAGGAAACTCCATCCCTTATTATGAGTATACTTATGGTCAGCTTATTAGTGAATGTGTTGCTGAAGGATTATCTCTTTGCAATGACATTAAACTAAAAGCTCAATTAAAACGCCAACATTTAACTGGCAAAAAGGAAATTGGTGAATTTTGTGACCAATTTGGATTTGATCTCCAGATTCCTAAAAATCATAAAAGATCAGATTCAAAATCTTATTCGAAAAAGAAAAGACGCTTCGACAAAAAATCTTCCGCTCCTCCAGAAAGGAAGAAGAAACGAAGCTTAAAACCATATTATAAGAAGAATTATTCCCAAAATTCTTCTAGCAACATTATTTGCATAAAATGTGGTAAAGCAGGCCACTATGCTAATAAATGTTGGACTAAAAAGAAAATCAATGAGATTTCAGATGAAGGTCTGAAAAAACAGCTCCTAGCTATTCTATTAAACCCTTCTGACAGTGAATCAGAAGATCAGGTCAATATTGTTGACCAAGAATCTGACAGCTCTGACTCTGAGTCTTCTTCCTCTTCATCAGACTGTGGTTGACTGGTTGTAATGCCAATCATTACAAAACTATTCTTGAAATGAATGGGTTAAGCATAAATGTGCTTACAACCCAAGAAAAATCCATTCTTGATTTAATCAATGGGATCCAAGATCCGGAAACCAAGAAAAATATGATTGAACATTATTTAGAAACAATCAAAAAAGAGAATAAACTCAAAGATTCTCCTTATATTTCAAAAGAGTCATACTCTCTTCAAGAGGTTTTTAATGGGTTAAAAGCCCACTCTTCAAAAAAACTGTCTATTTCTGATCTTCAAGAAGAAGTCAACTCCATAAAAATAGAAGTAAACGTTCTTAAAGAAAGAGAAATTTCTATTTCTGATTTAAGAATAGAAATGAATATTTTGAAAAAATAAATTAAATTTCTCAAAGAAATTATTGAAAAACTAACTCCTGACCATGAAGAATTTTCTTCTACTATGAAGGTCCAACCTGATCATGGAGAATCTTCTTCCCATGATGATAAAAATTTTCTTAATATTATCAATATGGTAACTTACCAGAGATGGTATTCCCAAGTTACCATAGTGGTAGATAAGGATTATATTCTCAAAGACATTGCTCTTTTTGACAATGGAGCAGATTTAAACTGCATCAGTGAAGGAATAATTCCTACACGATACTATGATAAATCATCACAGGCTTTAAATACTGCGGATGGTTCAAAACTTCGAATTAGATATAAGCTATCTAATGCTTATGTCTGTAATTCTGGAATATGTTTTAAGACTCATTTCGTTATGGTAAAGGGTCTGACACAACAAATTATTTTAGGGACCCCGTTCCTAAGTCTTATTGAACCTTTCACCAAAACCTCAGAAAGTATTATCTGTGATATTGAAGGTCAAAGAATTATTTTTGACTTTATTACTAAACCACAAACAAGTGAAATTGATATGATTAAAAATACCCTTATATTTAAAGAGAATCATATAAATTATATCCAATCTGATCTAAAAATTATGAGTATTTCTGCTCAAATCAATTCTCGACAAGATCAAATCAAAATCTTAGCTAATAAAATTACAAAGGAAATATGTAGTGACCTTCCTAATGCCTTTTGGGAAAGGAAAAAACATATTATTACCCTTCCTTATGAGCCTGAATTTAAGGAACAAAATATTCCTACTAAAGCTATGCCAGCTCAAATGAATGCTGAGCTTATTGAATACTGTAAAGCAGAAATAAATTCTCTTCTGCAGAAAAATCTAATCAGAAAATCTTATTCTCCTTGGAGCTGCACAGCTTTCTAAGTAAATAAAAATGCTGAAATTGAGCGAGGAACTCCTCGACTAGTTATTAACTATAAACCTTTAAATAAGGTTCTTAAATGGATTAGATATCCATTACCTAATAAGAAAGATCTCTTGGCAAGACTCCAAGAAGCTTCAATATTTTTAAAATTTGACTTAAAATCTGGATATTGGCAAATTCAGATAGCAGAAAATGATAGATATAAAATAGCTTTTACTGTTCAATTTGGTCATTATGAATGGAACATAATGTCTTTTGGGCTAAAAAATGCCCCTTCTGAATTTCAGAATATAATGAATGATATATTCACTCCCTATTCCTCTTTTTCAACTGTATACATAGATGATATTCTCATCTTCTCACAATCGCTTGATCAACATTTCAAGCATTTAAATATTTTTATTAATCTTATTAAAAAAGCAGGTCTGGTTGTATCTGCTAAAAAGATGTCAATTTTCCAAACAAAAATCCGTTTCCTTGGCCAAGAAATTGAACAAGGATGAATCATTCCTATTGAAAGGGCTATTCAATTTGCCGAAAAATTTCCTGATGAGCTGCAAGATAAAACCCAGCTCCAGAGATATTTAGGCAGTCTAAATTATATTGCAGATTATTATCAAAATTTGTCTGCTAATAGCTCCCCTCTTTATGAAAGACTGAGGAAAAATCCTCCTCTATGGGGAGATATCCATACCAAAGCAGTTAGACTTATTAAGTCTAAAGTAAAAAGTCTCCCATGTCTAGCCTTGGTCTCTCAAACCAGTTTCAAAATTGTTGAGACAGACGCCTCAGACATAGGATATGGAGGAATTCTAAAGCAAAAATTTCCTAATTCATAAAAGGAAATATTATCCAGATATACTTCTGGAAAGTGGAATGATGCTTAGAAAAACTACTCCACTATAAAAAAAGGAAATTCTGGCTATTGTTAATTGTATTACCAAATTCCAAGATGATTTATTAAATCAGAAATTCCTATTAAGAGTAGATTGTAAAGCAGCTAAGGATGTTATTGAAAAAGATGTTAAAAACTTAGCTTCCAAATAGATATTTGCTAGATGTCAATCTATATTATCTATATTTGATTTTCAAATTGAATTTATTAAAGGAGAAACTAACTCTCTCCCTGATTTTTTGACCAGAGAATTTATTATAGGCACCAAATGAGCCAATTCAATCGTGGCTCCAGAGGGGGCACCAGCTCGCGAGGCGGGCCTTATTCTCGTGGAAGAGGTTGAAAAGACTTTAGCTTCCCTATGCTGACAGACTCCAGAAGTTATTCTAACTCCCTTCCTCCCTCTAGAGAAAAAAGGAGTGAGCCGGCAGATATGGCAGATTATTTATCCACCGGAAAATCTCAAAAGAGCTTTTCTGCTGCTCTCAAGGAACCTATTCTTCCTGGTAATAAAAAGACTCTAGAAGAGCAAATTATTATTCTCCAAAAAGGAGATGAGAGATATTTCAGCTCTCCTAATACTCTGGCTAAAAGATATTTTGAACCAGAAGCCAATTTTTCTCTTTTTGACCAAATTTTGATATTTGATTCTTTGTCAGAATCAGAAAATGTTTCAGAAAGAGTAACTAATTGAGCTTTTTTCTCTTTTGCTTTGTGATTATTGCCAATTTGTAAAGATTCTAATTGTTGTGTTAGAATCGAAACAATATCAATATCCTTTTTTTCAGGGATAGTAATATTGATACTTGGCTTAATAATAGAAGGTTCTACTATTTTTGGAGTAGATTGAATATGAATTCTCAAATATTGAGAATCAACTCCAAAATTAGAGCCTTCCGAAGGTTAAACCTTCTATAATTTATTCAATGAATATGTTCAATTTAAATATGACTTTGACCATAAAAACATAGGTGTTGTGCTATTAATTATCAAATTTTGAATCGACAATATCCTTAAATAACTAAACCAAGTGTTCTGGAAATAATTAAAAAAGAGAACTTACTTCATAGTGAGATGAGTTAAAATCTTAATTAGTAGGTCGTGGGACTTTGGGTTGTAGTCCATTCCTCCCACAATTGTAATTAGTATATTAATAGAGGCAAGTGAAGAGACCTAGAAAGAACGAGCTACATACGCGTGGACGACTTTAGAAGAGAGATATAAAAGAAAGAAAAAAGAAACGGCAAAAGGCTAAACAACGTCGTTGCGTCTAAACATATTTTTTCAGTCAAACGATGACGCTGAGTTATCATTCCAAACGAAAGCTTACTGTTCATCTTCTTCACAGTTTGCCCGATCAGTGCGACATTTTGTCAAGTTTTCTGCCATTTTTTGCCAAAATTAGTAGTACCCAGCACATATTATCAAGTTAAACTCAGAAACTTAAGTTAGACAACTACCCAACCTCGCCCTTAATTATATGGATCCGCCGTTGCCTCCTGGTGCTGCGTGGAGGTCAACGATAACCTTTAATCCATATTTCCTGCCAAGACAACAGCATGTATAAAATGACAGACATTTCGATCTCTCATTATCAAAATCAATGTTGTTTATTTGTACTGTCATGGATGTCTCGTATCCTTTAGGTTGTAGAGTTTGTCTTAGGCCGAAATTCTGAACCACCACTTGTTAATTTGATATCTATACATTTTAAACACATCAAGCAATGCAAACATAGCAGGATGACATGTTGAAGGGAGAGTACGTAGTATGTACATACTCGACCAGAGGAAGTCATTGTCCAAGGCTTTCAAGGAACCCCCAATACAAGAGTGTGGAGGCTCGGGATCACTTGATATCCACCAACCAACTGGAATTCTCACAGCGTTTAATCCTTTTTTTTATATGAAATCAAACTCTTCTTCAACAATGAATGTGCTCTTGAAACGCATATATATATATGTTATGTTGTTGGACTATCAATTTTGAACTCTTGATTATGAAAATGTAACATGCGAACTGTTATTTCACTTATTTGAATCCAAATTGATCACTATTCTGCCAACATTTTTTTTTCTTGGATCAAAGAGTAACTTTCATAAATAAACTTGGAAAAAAAAATCTCACCGAGCAAGAGTCTCAACAGCCAAATACAAGATAAAACAACATAAAAAAATTGTGAACAATATGACACATGCTTTTTGTGTTTTAAGATCTTAGAATAACATTAATATTTTGTGAGATTTCTACATGTGAACTCAATGATCATAGTATGTGTCTGTATCACTAGATTTAGTAGATTAACCAAGGACAATATATATCACACACTTTAATTAATTTGATTGTAAGAGTGAGTATATGTCTTATGTTCATAACTTGAGGGGCCAACTTTGGACCCTAGCCATTTGTGACCTGAAATTCCCCTTGCTTTGTTACAGAAATGGCAAACACAAAAACAGAAGGATCATCGTCTCCCCATCCACTCCCACTCTCTGTATAGTCAGCTGTAACCAACTCCTCTGTCTTTGCCTGCAAGAACAATCCATTGATTGTTGCCACCACATCTTTAGGGTCATCGGGTTTTTTGATGATCTCGAAGGTCTCAGATACACCGGGCGTGCTCACAACAGCCACCACATCTTTCCCATTTCCATTTACGTCAATCCCCACAAATTCTTTGCCAAAGACCCTGATAAGTAATTAGGTGAATGTGTTAAGTAATTTACGAGCTAGACTTTCATTGGGTGCATCTTTAAGGAACTAGTGAGGATCCCTGAGATTTATTATATCATTCTATGAGTTCGAACTAGTTAACTGCCAAGTGTCCTTATTACACATATTGCCATTTCGAGCATCTGCTCAGGGAGTCAATAATTACTACTTTGCTACATGGACTTATGAGGACGATTTCTTAGATGAGCTCTTGGCTAAATTAAGTGACAAAAGGCCTTGAAATTAAATGGTTAAAGCTAAAAGGTTGGACGTGACAAAGTCACTTAAAATAGTTGTCCTTTGGAGCTACAAGGCAGTTTGTGATGAAGCCACATGGTTACTCTCTCATCTCGTTTGATGCTCCCACTTTGCCCATAGGTTAATCTCTTTACACACACACACACACACACACACACACACACACACACACACACACACACACACACACACACACACACACACACACACACACACACACACACACACACACACATCTTGATGTTCCAAGATCTAGTTATTAAGACCATGATAATGATGTTATCTCTACAGTCATACATTCATATGCCAAATTTGAGCCACCAAAACGTGTAAAAAAGTTGGTGTCACACTTTGTGAGTCTATGCTTAAACTTTTTTGATATGAGGATAAGACTACCTCCCTCTATCCTAGGCTCTGACTTGTCAATTCTATCTTGTCTTTTCTATTTTTGTTAATCCTTGTACACTTTGAGGCGGAGTTTTTAGCGTTTTGGTATATGCATTGGTACCCGTTTTGGTTAAAATAAGGTTTTCAAAAGTTTTGTAAAAAGCCTCTATGCTTTTTGTTCAAAAAGTTGATTCTTGATTATGTGTGTTATCTCACCGTCTTGGAAGGATATGTGCCCTATTAGAAGTATGATATTGTTCACTCACATGCTTGTTTTGTTTGAACTATGATCTTCCCTTGGGTTTTGTGTGCATTTATCCTATTTTGCAATTTGGTTCTCGGTGTCAGTTTCTTTTGCAACTTCTCTTGGGCCTATTTTTGAGAAAAAATTATTGTTTAATAAGAAAATAGGTGACGTTAGTGGGAACGGTTATCTATGGGTCACTCTCTTGTCAAATGATCTCCGTTGTCGCTCTGTATTCTCCTCTTTAAATTTCACTTCTTTCTCCCATTTTCTTCACACACCTAGTTTTTCTCTCTTGGATGACGAGAATCCGAAACGAGGAAGGCTCCTACTTCACTTTCAAACCCACTCTCTACTTGGTTTCTTTCATGGATAACCCAGATCATTTCATCCCTGAGGAAGTGACCTCACCCATCCCTTTCTTTCTTCTTCTCGCGCCGGCTCTCCACCGCCATCTCCTCCTCCAGTTTGTGCTTCGATTTCGAAACCATCTTCACCTCCAACCTCTGTTCCTTTGTCCACTTACAAGAGGAAAGCTTCTTCAGCTCTAGGCCCTCAACCCAACAAGAATCCAAGCTTCTCCTCCTCCGATCTTCTCTTTGCTCTCCAACTAGCGTGACTCTACTCCTGCTGCTCGGGATGCCACTGTTACCTCCCTTCCTGCTTCTCATTCCTCTTCTGGAAGCAAGGGTGCCTCTTCTGAGGGGGAGTCTGGCAAGACCCAACCAATTAGAGATGATAGAGATGATGATGAAGATGAGGATCAGTTTGATGGGTCTGGCTATGCCATCTAGATTTGGAACTCAGGGTTCTTTTCTAGTTGATGTTTATGTTTTTGTTTGGTTATGTTGTGTATTCCCTGGACATTTTTTTGATGTTCTTTTTCCTTTGGCATTCTTGGCCAAAAAAGGGGAGAACTAGGACAACTAAGCTTAGGTTGTCATGTTAGTTGTTGTTTTTGTGATTTGCGGTTAGTCGTAAACTAATGTATGTTTAGGATGACATTATGTTTAAGTATTGAAATCTTGATGTTGTCTTCACTTGATCTTGTGAGAATATGTGCAGGTTGTTGCTTATGTTTCTACTGACTGATTATTGCTCTAGTCCGTTAGTGGTAAAAAGTGTGTACATTTTGTTAAGAATGCCAAAGGGGGAGATTGAAGGCATATTGTTTAGTTGACAATTCCTAGTATTAACAAAACACATAATTAGTGAAGATCAACCAAGAAGATCGAAGAAACAGACCTACTGATCTTAATGGTAATAAGGTAAAAGCATGCATGTGCATATCATGGTTTTTCACTAAGAATAACATTCTTGCCACATATCCAGAGCCAGTATGTCCTTGTTTTAGATATTTGTGGTTTGACTTGAAGCTTGTTTTTAAACTTCCATATTATAAAGAACTTAATTAGGTCAGCTTGGTCTATCTTGGAGTCCAAGAAGTTTTTCTGTTAGGAAGCTTTCTTTGTAACCCGTAACCTTGTTTCCTTGGGTGTTGAGAAAGGAAACTAGCTGGTTTTTTATGATACACGAACCATCATATCAGCTGGTATCTTTACTTCCTAGAAAATGGTTTTGTCCTTACACTTTGTCCTCTTCTTTTTAAAGTATGTTGGAAAAAATTCTTTTGCCATATTTTGAATTTTAGACATGTTTAAGGAAAGTCCTAGTTTGTTTTATCTGTTTGGCCTTAGTATTCACATGTCAAGCTTAGCTTCTGGCCAATTGACAAATGTCCAAAACTAACTTTGGCATGTTGCTTATGTGGCAGCTCTTTTAGCATACCTCATTGACGATATAAGGACATCATAGTGGACTTGGCTCACTGGTTGTGTTAGAGAGTTTTGTGCACCTTTCTAAAATGAGTCAGTCTTCTGTTTTCTCTAAGCTTTCCCTCCTATTGCATGTAATCCTTAGAGTGTTGCACAATAAGTTTATCATTCAAACTCATATGCATTTTGCACACCATTGAGATCAGTATGGTGATGCACAACCCCAAAAGTCGTTAATAAAGAATCAGCTTACAAATAGTTGAGTTTTGAGATGAAGTTTCTAAGAACCATTCATTTGTAAACACTTAGGGCATGTTTGTTACAAGAGATTAGATTGGATTGCTTATATTTCTAAAATTAGGAGGGATTACACAAGCTCCTTGACTAGCCAAAGATTAACACATCGAGAGATCGAGAGATCGAGAGAGAGAGAGAGAGAGAGAGAGAGAGAGAGAGAGATCCATTTATGTGAGTGATTCAAGCAAAAGAGAAGTTAGAAGTCTGTGCGTTCAATGCTCTTCTTCTTAAGAAAATCAAGTATATATTTGTGCAATGCTTGTATTTCCATTTCAAGATTATCAGATACAGTTGATAGTAACACATTACTACGAGATCCTTTAAGTTTGAGATCATTTGCTAATTGTACAGTATTCATAGCTAATGATGGATTCTTACTATTTTTTTTGAAACATAATAAAGGATTTAATACGCCTCAGTCTCTCCTGCACAAAACTACCATTACGCATAAGGGTTGAGATGTTCTGTGATAGAAATACCAGATCAACAAGGCTGAATGACTCAACAATTTTGTATGTATGTGTGTCTAAGGAGGTACTCGACTTGAACTTGCTTGGTAAGTGGCATTACCCATTCTCCATAGAGACGAGAAACCATAGCCGGATCAACCTTGTATTTTTCAGTTGCAGCAGCAGTTCCGTTATGTGTGGGAGCATTAGTAGTAGTGCTGGTTGTGTCCAGAGTCACTTGTTGCCCAAACACCTCTGCCTTCTTGGCAACTCTCTCTTCACCATCTCTTCCACATCCGTAGATGTCAACAGCTTCATCAAACCTTCTCCGTCCTGCAAACATCACAAAAACCAGATCAGCTACATATGACAATGAATAAGCAGCTAGCAAATGGAAGCATGTAGCTAGATACATTCATACATACCTGAGCGTGAATTGCAGGCTCATAATCTTGAGGTGCACCCCTGAATTTGACCTCAGCATCGTAGTATCCATAATGAATCCTAGGCCTAGGAACGGTTCGGTTCTAATCATAATTTTCAGGAACTAAAACCGAACAATTTGATGTATAACGGTGTGGAACCGATTTGGTTCCACGATTTCTCAATTTGAAACTAAATAAAATCTGTGATTATTGTTTCTACTCTATATAAGTCTATATTCATCAAATTATATTTATTGATTAACATTAACAAACAAATATAATTCGTAGTTCTAGTGTTGAGTAACATAAACAAATAAAAATATCATAAAACTTTATAAAAGATGGTTGACCCATGATATGATGATCACCGAATATATCATGTGAGTGACATAAATAAAATAACAAATGAGATACCCAATGTATGACCCATAATCATCAACTTAGTGAGTTGTGTGACAATCAAAATAACAAATCTTTGATATATAATGATATAATCATATGTAATTTTAATATTTAGTTAAAATATGAACTATATACGGTTCTTTGCAAACTAAAAATGAGGAACCTGAACTGAATCGAACCGTTCGAATACGGTTCGGTTCCTGACAAAATATATAATTTAAAATTTTAAAATTCAACCGAATCGTCCGGTTCCGATTCAATTCGAATCTCTTTTGCGGTTCCTAATTCCAAAATCTCAGGCCTAATAAATCCTTCTAGAAATTGCATGCAACACCAAACCCTCCATCAGCTTCAAGTACATTGATCTTAAATTAATAGCACTGCTTAGCTTGAGATGTATACACTTGTTACCCGTAAACAATCAAGATCAGTAGAGGCCGTTGCTGCATAGTATGATATATGGAAGCAATTGGTTCAAATATATATCCATAACAAATTTGTCCAAGGTAACTGAAAAAATATACTTAATAAAAACTAAAAACAGACTAAAATTTTCAGTGAGAAAAAAGGAGAGAGTATGATAATGCTGACCATAACACCCAAAACATTAGAGATACTCCATGACATTCAAATTACATCCATAATTCATAGACTGTTGTAGATGACATTCAAATTACATCCATAATTCATAGACTGTTGTAGATGACATGTCTTTATCAAACAAGTTACTTATCCACTGAACAAGCATGATCAATGTCAATTGTCAAACAGAAATCCCACAGAACAATAAACAAAATACAAACTGGTTTCATTATGAGCTACGAGGAACTTTGGCCAACATGATATTGCAGTACGATTGGATACCGAAGTAGAGAAAATAATGAACCTAAACCAACGAATATACACATAATTGGATAAAAACGATGTGAGTAACTTTGAACAATATCCCTCCATCAAAAGCTTAGCTCGACAAGCTCAAATGAGAAAACTGGTATACTATTGCAATCCTGTTACACTAAACAACAAACCAATCTCATAGGATCATCATGCAAAACACAGTTATGCAATGGAAAACCAGTGTTACACATTTCAGATATATAAGAGTGATAAGACCAACACCACTCTTTCAATTGTTCCTCTGGGCCTCTGCTTCTTCATTATTCTTTCCCGTTGTTGCAGATAGGGGAGAGGAAAGGCATACATGAAAGGATTGAAAGCCTTGAAACTAGGACAAAAGGGTTAGAAAGACATACACTGGCACAGCACTTTAACTCATCAATTTCCCAAACATGAAAATATCTACAAGGACATTCACATTAATTAGCAGATATTTTCATAGAACCATTTGATTACGTGGGTGTCTCATGCCTGGGCGAGTTTTGAATCAAATAAATACATATGACAGATGTTAAAGCGGGAACAATTGAATGTAAGAACAAACATAGATTTACGTGGTTCACTAACGTGAGTTAGCTACATCCACGGCAGAAGGAGAACAGATTTATTATCTTGAGGATACCAGATTACAGATTATCACACTAGGTTAGCCAACCTAGGATTACAGAACCAGAATATCTCTACCACACTAGATTAAGTCTAATCTACAGGATAGAACCAGATTTCATTCACCCCCTCTCTTTTATCTAATACCCTTGTATATATATAGCAAAATAGAGTCCTGAATATCAGAGGAATCACAAACCCAAACGTCTGAGGAAACCTAAACCAGAATGACTGAGGAATCTCTATTCCTTACGGAAACCTGAGTAGTAGTCCTGCTCGCCAGAGACTCTAACTCTCCTCGCCAAAGACTGCTCGCCAAAGACTCTGTCGCCAGAGATTCTTCTTTGCGACCCTCTCGCCAAAGACATCTGTCTTAGCGAGACCTGCGTACATCGACGCCATACCAGATTCAAGGCATATTCTAACAAATCTCCACATTTGACTTGAATTCTCTCCCAGATAACCAGATGTACCAGAAGTACCAGACTCTCCTCTGCCTCAGATGTCGTTCCTCCAAAAACGAACCCAGATGTTGCCTTCTCCCAGAGAAGGAACCCAGATGTTGCCCATCCTAAAGAAGGACCCAGATGTTGCCCCCAACGGGCAACTAACAGCTTCTAACATTCAGCAAGTCCAGACAATGTTGGAACTTGCTATGCGAAACCGGCTTGGTGAACATGTCTGCTGGATTATCAGCAATACCCACCTTGTTCACCCTGATTCTCTTCTCACTTCTCAGAAAATGATACCTGACATCGATGTGCTTAGTTCTCTCATGATGAACTTGATCCTTGGCTAAACAGATTGCACTCAGACTATCACAATACAGTATAACCTGATCGTGATATAGACCTAAGTCACTAACCAGTCCTTTCAACCAGATTCCCTCCTTGGCTGCCTCTGTCAATGCCATGTACTCTGCTGCAGTTGAAGACAAAGTCACTAAAGGCTGCAAAGTAGCTTTCCAACTAACAACAGACCCACCAAGAGTGAAAATGTAACCTATCATAGATCTTCTCGTGTCATCATCTTCAGCATAATCTGAATCTGAATCTGAGTAACCAGTTACTAAATACCCTATATCACCTCCATAAGTGAGACCAACATCAGATGTACCTCTAAGGTAACGAAAGATCATCTTCACAGCTTGTCAATGCTCTTTTCCAGGTTCTCCCATAAACCTGCTGACAACACTGACAACATGTGCAAGATCCGGTCTAGTGCAGACCATAACATACATCAAGCTTCCTATTGCACTACCATAGGGAACTAGAGACATGTACTCTTTCTCCTGAGCAGATTTAGGTGCAAACGCAGTGGACAAATGAATGTTCGCTGCATTTGGAGTATTTAAGGATTTTGCTGTAGACATGCCAAACCTTGACAATATCTTATGAATATAATCCTCTGTGATAAGAACAGCCTCTTCTGACTCTTATCCCTGTAGATCTCCATTCCTATAATTTTCCTAACTGCACCCAAATCCTTCATCTCAAACTCAGCACTAAGAAGACCCTTCAACTTCTGAATCTTTAACTTGTCCTTTGCAGCTATCAACATATCATCTACATACAGAACCAGATAAATGAGAGACTCATTTGAAACCTTGTTGTTGTAAACACAACAATCATACAAACTCCTGCTGTAGCCAATTTTCATCATATGACTGTCAAACCTCTTATACCACTGCCCCAGTGACTGTTTTAGTCCATATAAATATTTTTTCAACTTACAAACATAATCTTCCTTTCCAGGAACTTGGAAACCCTCTGGCTGAGTCATGTATATCTCCTCCTCCAACTCTCCATGCAAAAAAACTGTCTTCACATCTAGTTGCTCAAGTTCCAGATCCTGATGTGCAACTATGGCTAGTACGTAGCACCCTAATAGATGTATATCTGACCACTGGCGAGAAAATCTCATTGTAGTCTACACCTTCTTCCTGATGAAACCCTCTTGCAACTACCCAAGCTTTATACTTGATACCCTTAGCAGGTGACATCCCTTCCTTCTTCTTGAAAATCCATTTGCAAGTAATAACCTTTCTCTCCCGAGGTCGCTTGGCCAATTCCCAAGTCTGATTCTTGTGAAGTGATTCCATCTCATCTCCCATTGCAGCAAGCCGTTGGGCAGACTCAGTACATGTAACTGCTTCCTTGTAGGTGGATAGCTTGCAACGATCCACCTCTTTGGCAACCTAAAGTGCTTAAGCCACAATGTCCTCAAAACCATACCTGGTGGGCGGTTTCCCGAAGTTTGCTCTCCTCGACCGATTAAGAGACAAACTATGCTGGTTAACTACTAGTGGCTCTGATTCTGAATGTGAGTGTTGATCTCCTTGCTGTGGTTCACTCTCATCTTGAGTGACTTGCTGCTCCACCTGTTTCTCAACACTACCATTCTCTGATACAACACTAGCCTTAGAGAGCATGCACCTAGCACTCTCTAGAAGTGTCTGATTCATATGTTCTGCCACACCATTCTGCTCCGGTGTGTCCCTGACTGTGTATGATGCCTAGCAATCCCTACATTCCTGCAGAACTCATTAAACTCAGACCAGTAGAATTCCAGAATTTGCATCCCTGGTTCACTCATATGACCGAGCCTCATGTGCCATAGCTTGGTCATATCCTCCTTTCGAACTTCCGATGATGCAACAGCAGCAGAACCCGACAGCATAGAACCTTGTAGAATATATAAAGTACCCCGTTTGACACCTTTCAGAACCACATTAGAACCCTTGCAGACACGTAGAACTCCGCCTTCTCCTTTGAAACTAAATCCCTTGTTATCCAAATAACCCAGAGATATCAGATTCTTAGTCATGCGTGGAACATGCCTAACTTTGTTCAATGTACAAAATTTACCATCATGTGTCCGCAATTTAATTGAGCCCATTCCGACCACCTTGCAAGCAACACTGTTGGCCATAGAGACATCTCCTCCATTTACCTGCTCATAGGTTGAGAACCACTCCCTGTGCGGACATATATGATAAGACACCCCAGAATCTAGAACTCACACATCATTGTGATGCGTATGTTCATCAGCAACTAGGGCCGTATCCTCTTCTGAATTGGTGTCATCTTCTGCTATAGCAGCAGTACCCGATGGTTTCTCTTGCTGCTTCTTGTTTGGACATTCCCTTTTCCAATTCCCTCTTTCTTTACAGTAGTTACAGACATCGTTGGTTTTAGAACTCTTGAAACTTGGCTTCTTGAATTTCTTCTTATCTGAGTTTCCATATCCTTTAACTCCACTGACTACTAATTCAGCAGCCTGATTATCTGAACCTGTACCAGTCGCCTGATGGCGCAGTTCTCTGGTATGAAGAGACGATCTTACCTCCTCAAGAGTCACCGTATCCCTTCCAACAATAAAGAATTGCACAAAATTCTCATATGATAACGGTAAAGATACCAACAGAATTAGAGTAGCATCCTCATCATCGATTTTAACATCGATATTACGCAATTCTAACAGAATTGTGTTCAGCTGATCCAAGTGATCTCTTAGAGGTGCACCCTCTTGCATACGCAGACCAAACAGACGTTGCTTCAGAAGCAACTTGTTGGTTAAAGACTTCGTCATGTATAGACTCTCAAGCTTTAACCACAAACCAGATGCAGATTCCTCTTCTAGGATTTCGGTGATGATATCATCTGCAAGACACAGCATGATTGTCGAGTGTGCCTTCTCCTCCAGGATGGCCATCTCAATGGATTCGGGACCCACTGTCTTCTTCATCAGCGGCACCCACAACTATTGTTGTTTTAACAAGACACGCATCTTGATCTGCCATAAACTGAAACTGTTCCTCCACGTGAATTTGTGGATCTTCACATTCACCCCAGACATCCTGAGCCGATGCTCTGATACCAGTTTGTTATAGCGGAAGCAATTGAATGTAAGAACAAACACATATTTACGTGGTTCACTAACGTGAGTTAGCTACATCCACAGCAGAAGGAGAACAGATTTATTATCTTGAGGATACCATATTACAGAGTATCACACTAGGTTAGCCAACCTAGGATTACAGAACCAGAATATCTCTACCACACTAGATTAAGCCTAATCTACAGGATAGAACCAGATTTCATTCACCCCTCTCTTTTAGATAATACCCTTGTATATATATAGCCAAACAGAGTCCTGAATACCAGAGGAATCCTAAACCCAAACGTCTGAGGAAACCTAAACCAGAATGACTGAGGAATCCTTATTTCTTACGGAAACCTGAGTAGTAGTCCTGCTCGCCAGAGACTCTAACTCTCCTCGTCAAAGACTCTCTCTCCAGAGATTCTTCCTTGCAACCCTCTCGCCAAAGATATCTGTCTTAGCGAGACCTGCGTACGCCGACGCCATACCAAATTCAAGGCATATTCTAACAACAGACTAATTTCATTACCAACTTTAACTTAGGCTGAAGAAAGATTACGCTGTAGAAAAATTCATGGAAGGAATAGTCAACAAGTTTAGAACTAATGCATGGAAGGAAAAGAATGTTGGTAGTAATAACAAAGGCTTTTAGATGATCACGAATAAGGGGAGTGACTACTGACTTTCATAGATACTACTCTGGGTAAGCATCCAACACCACATATCAATTCATTTGTTCTTGTTATTAATTTGTGGTCTCTGCTGTTTGAACTTGACAAGGTCACCGTTCTTACATAAGAAGTTCATACAGCTTTCTGAACAAGTGCAACCGATTAAATCATCCAAAATTCAATGTTTTTGTGATATTATGCATCCCTACAAACACAAACCATCACATACCTCTCTACTTGTACAGCCAAATGTATTCTCCAAACATTTCTAACTTAGCTAAGTCATCGAATACAAAATAAGATGTCATTAGTAATTCAACTCACATATGAAACGGGTATACATTTATAATAAATCAAATTATAACACAAACGATTTCAATAGAAGAAATAGGGAAGAGTCATATCAATCAACATCTCTACTCATTTAAATTTGAAAGCCACTCAATTCCAGTAGAAGAAGTAATACATTAGAATACAAATCAAACCAAAACGAAACTAGAAATCAAGTATGAAATTGAAATCGACCAAAAAATCGAGTACAAACCAGAAGAAGTAGCATAATCGAGCCTTCAATGAGTTCACATTTCACCGAATCGTGTACGAGATTCAAATCAACCCCTAATTTTTCAATGAAATCGAGAAAGAAATTTAAAATCAACCCTGAAATCTAAAATAGAATAGAAGAAAGAGAAGAAGATGAACCTGATTCCTACGGCTAGAGATGAGCAGAGCGTTTCTCTTGTCGAAGAGCTTCTCATGTATGGACGTGATTTTTGAGCTTCTTAGTTAAGGAGGTGCGAGACTCCAATTCCACGTCGTCAGGATTAGCTAAGAAAATTAAAATAATCCTGGTTGGTATTATTTTTTGAAATAGTCCAATCCAATCTAATCCCGAGAAACAAACATGTCATTAGAGACAAGAGAGAGTGTAGCTCTATTAGACTATTAGAGAGACTAGTTAGGATAACATATGTTATGTATCCCCATAGTACAAGAGTCTTGTAAGAAGTATTTTTCACATAGTGGAAATGTTTGTCCTTTAAGAGTTAGTGGCACGTAGTTTTCTTCTTTGGTTGCAGGGTTTATGCGTTAAAAAAAAACATCCCCGTGTTATTCTTTTCTTATCGTTTTTGCTTATTCATTACTCGAATATTTGTTTATCAGTATAGTTCACTACTTAACTATCCTCGAGAACAAAGTTAGGCAAAAAAGTTGACAAATGCCTATTCTCCCAGGACCTTTACAAAGTCAACTAGATAATTACATGAGATTGCCTAACCAGTTACACGAGATCTCTTTCCTCAATTACTCGAGTTGAATCTTGAGCAGTTAATGTTCTTCCAGAAGAAAACGTGAGCTGAGAATCAAGGATGAACATTAGAACTAGAGCTAACGACCATGCCCTCTGGTATGAGTTTTGTTCTAGCAAATGATGGAGCCGGCTAGATCTTGTTTTGTTCGAGCAAGAGGAGGAGTAAAATTTAATGGTTGCTTGCCTAACTAGACTGAAAAAAATAAGCTGGGCCCATAAGATACACTCTCTACTTTTAATTCAAAAAAATAAAAAATAAATCTGTGTTTTTGTTAGAGAGATTGAGAGAGAGAGAAAGGAGCATGCTATTGTGGTGGAGGGGGTTTTGGTGGTGAGGAAGCATCGAAACGTCGTCGTGCGATGCGGCATCGGAAGCTGGTGGACGACGGCGTTGATGGGCCTGCAATTCCAATTGCAGATGAGCTGGCAGCCGAGTCTACTCAGCCACAAGCGGAAGACAGGTCCGCCTTTAGGTTTACACAACCTCGGCAACTCTTGCTACCTCAACAGCGTTCTCCAGTGTCTCACCTACACCCCTCCCCTCGCCAATTTCTGCCTCCGAAACCAGCACTCCTCTCTCTGTAAGTAAACCCTAACCCTAACCCTAACCCTAACTCTTTCCAATTTGTTCGGAAATTGATTTTTGATTTTGTGTTCAGGTGATTCGTCCGCCGATGCGGAGAGGAAGCGCGACTGTCCGTTTTGCCTTCTGGAGAAGAGGATAGTCCGCTCGCTTAGTCTAGATCAAAATCTCGACACGCCGGCCAAGATTCGGAGCTGCCTGAGCATTTTTGCCCAGCACTTCCGCTGTGGACGTCAGGAAGATGCTCATGAGTTCCTTCGCTATGTCATTGATGCCTGCCACAACACTTGTCTTCGTCTCAAGAAGCGCCGCCGCAACAACATCACCAGAAATGACCACACGGTGGCCAACGCAAACGGCCACGCTGCCGCCAATGGGATGGCGCCGTCTTCTGTGACGGTGGTGATGGAGATATTCGGGGGAGCTTTGCAGAGCCAGGTGAAGTGTCTGAACTGTGGCACAGAATCGAATAAGGTTGATGAGATAATGGATATTAGTCTTGATATTTTGCATAGTAATTCGCTTAAAGATGCCATGCAACGGTTTTTCCAGCCTGAGATTTTGGATGGACAAAACAAGTACAAGTGTGAAAGGTATACTATCATTGCCCTCTTTTAATGATTACCTTTTGAGTTTTGTACTTTCTTTGGTGTACTGAGTTTTGATTGAGGTATCTATGTATTTTTTAGATGTAACAAATTGGTTGCGGCTAGAAAGCAAATGTCTATTCTTCAAGCACCTAATGTTCTTGTAATCCAACTTAAGGTGAGTCCATCTTGTTCCCAAAAGATTAAACCCTATTATATTGTTGTGATTCAAGTTAGATCTAGGCTTCATTGAATTCTGTGATTTAATTTTCATAACTGGGATATTTTTTTGGGTAGAGATTTGAGGGTTTATTTGGCGGGAAGATTGATAAAGCTATTGCATTTGAAGAGTTTTTGATGCTTTCAAACTTCATGTGCAAAGCAAGTCAGGTATGTTTAAGTTGTTAATGTACTGATGTCATACAATAGATCTTAAAGAACAAGAGAAAAACAATGTCATTGCATTGGATAGTCACAGTCGTTTAGCTGATCTAACTTGTACTTAGTGAACCTATCATCTATATCAGTAACTACCTTGGAGAAAATTTAGCTTGCTGCTCTGTCAAATTTATATTATCTTTCGAGGATTTAGATAAATTAAAGTAAATGAGGCCTGATTTTACAGCCTCTGGGTGATGCTGAACCCTTGACACAAACCGATGAAGCAGAACCACTTCCTAGTTAATTTACCAAGAAACATTTGCTGGTATAATCTTGTTCGACTCTTACATGCTTCAGCATTTTAAAGTTTGTTGGAATATGGCTAGCATTGGAAAATTGTTTAAATTTATGTAATGCAGCTTGGAGTGTAACATTACAGTCTCGTATCAGCACTTATCTTTCTTAGAAGCAAAGATGTCAACCCTGCAATACTTTTTAAGTTCCCAAAGCCAATGCCATGGTAATCTTGTTGCGAGTGTAATTCATTTTTCATCTTTTCTTTTAATAACAGTTGATTCTTCTGGGAGTTACTCATAGTTGTACTTTTAACTTGGTGAAAATGTAGAGAAGTAAAGATCTACATGTTTTAATAACAGTGGTTTGCTATATAATTTTTCAACTGTGCACGTTATAATAAGAGTAATGACACTTGCACATCATCCTGATTTTCAATCTGGTTCTCCTGTGTCGGTGAGTTGATTTGGTGTAAAAAGGAAAATATCCTTTAATGGTTGATTTATGTTGAGCGAGGTAGTGATAGGTAATCAAGTAAACCTAAACAGATTTCTTACTTACCATCAACAGTCTGTACAGTTGGATTATTGGTTACATTTTTTGAAAATGGTCTTGGCTCTGTAGCTTCAATGGCCGCACATCTGTTTATCCTTGTATACGGTACTTCAGTTATTGACATTAATAAGAGCATCATAGACCTCATTATATTCTTTAAATCATTTACTTTAAGCTGGTAAAGTTGTTTCAATTTCATGGTAGTATCATGAGACCGCTGTTTGTTTCTGCTGTTTCTTATATGTGTCCAAAGTTGCAGTCATTCTCTTTTCCTTTCCATGTACTAACTATGGTGCTACTGCTTTTATTGCAATGCAGGATCCACGTCCGGAATATAAGCTTTTTGGTACTGTTGTGCATTCTGGTTTCTCACCTGATTCTGGTCATTATTATGCTTATATCAAGGTTTGTGTACACTGATCTCATTTCATGAGTATCAAAATTTTGTGCCCAACATTTTGTCATTTACATGCTGAACTTACTTTCTGATAATGTCTACAGGATGCAATGGGTCGTTGGTATTGCTGCGACGATTCGTTTGTCTCGATATCGACTCTGCAAGAGGTTTTATCTGAGAAAGTTTATATCCTTTTCTTTTCTCGTACCAACCAGAGGTCGGCTAATTCTGCTTCTAATGGGACAAAGTCTCGTGATTGTAATGGTCATGAAGCTCTTAAAAACCCTAAGCCTGCTCGTCCACCAACAGGACCACAAATAAAAGTTTCTGAACATTCTTGTTCGAAGGATATTTCTACTAAATCACAGGTTGATAAAGTGCCTTCAACCCCCCGAATGAAGTTTAATATCAATGGAAATTGTGGCACCAGAAAACCTCCTGCAACTAATAATGGAAAAATTGCTTGCAAGATTCAATCTTCAAATGGGGATATGAAGCACTTGATCGGTTCGGACATAAGCGAGAAATCTAAGATACTTATGGTAAATGGTGATGGGCTGAATAGGAACAAAACATCCGATACTGTTGAAGCTGACAACAACAAAGTGTTACCTTCACCTATAGAAAATGGTAGTTCTGGTTCACTGAAAACTGAACTCTCTGAAGGTAGCTTGAAAGCAGAAAAATTGCTTGATCATTCTGGATTGGATAATAGTGGTCTCCGTGGGCGCTCTGTGGTAACTGGGCGCAAAAGAAAATATCTGGATTCATGCATTTTGTTGGCACATGATGCTCAATCTTTGGCAAAAGTTGAAGAATTGAAAGAGGGGTATGTCACTCTGTACTGTGTGATATGTGTCTTTAATTTTGCTCACTGAATTTCATGTTATTTTGGATAAACTGTTTTCTCAACTCCCACATGCTGAAGTTTTCTCATTTTGTTTGTGTCCTGATAAAGTTTTTCCCAAGTCCATACAATCAGGTGTTTTACTATAGCCAGGCCATGTGATTAGATGGTTTGGAGTTTTGGACTGTGGACTATAAGTATAACTGTGACTGTCTTCATTGCTTTTTCTATATTTGTACTTCCAGCTTATATCTTTCTGCGTAATGTTTGCGGCATTCATGTACCTTATTGACTCTTTTATATCATATCGTAAATGCTTAGGATCATATGTTTCTTGCAAGGTCCTCATAATTCATTGCTAACTGTGCTTTTGGTGTGCATATCCTTTGACTTTTGCATCATGTAAGGTTGTTGCTCAGTTGACATTTTGTACATTTGACACTAGGTCACAAGTCACAACATATCTGTTGCTATTTGTTATAATAGCTCTTTCTTGCCAAAATTTGGAAACTATTATCTTATGATCTCTATTGCCTTGAACACACTTTTTATGTTGATTAGTCTCAAGATAGAAGCTATCTCTGTTCTGAATTCATCCGGCTGGATAGATGAGGTTTACAGCTTTATGCGTTCGCGGAAAAGGTCGTTTGTCGACCAAGTTGGTAACTCTCAGACTGGTGAAGAAGTAAGGTCAGCTCTTCGGCTTTGTACTTTTGATATGAAATGCTGATGATTCTTTCAACTTTTTTTTCCTTACAAGCTTTCTGAGCTGCAGTGTTGCAAAGTGTTGTCCATTTTCGATCATTAACTGGAATCAAATTTTTTGAGTGCCGGGGGTTTGTCTTTGAATATTTTGGAAGTTCCCTCCAGATCTACTGGAGTAGTGCAGCTTAGCCTTCATAGTGCTGATGATAATTTAATCTCTTTATTAGTATAAGATGTATTACTGCATCAGCTTATACTTGTTTTGCCAGGAGTTAAAATTGAGTGGTAGCACTGTTTGTTTTAATGTTCAACATATATTCCTGATTTTCTCTGCTACAGTGCTACTGGTTCAGATGGATATTAATTCTCATGAGAGATATTTAGAACAGAAAGTACTGATAAAATGCTTTAGTGAAAGCACCTAGAGTGTACAAGACTAGCAAAGCGTTGGACTATCTTTGTCCGGAGTAAATATTATAGAAACTGTTAGTTATATATATTAATAATAATCCATAAAGTTCAGTAGTAGTTATTTAGTTTCTTATATAGAATTACATCCCTCAATATTGTTGAAGATCTGATGAATTGGTCTGTTTGGACTTGTGGACCTTAGACTTACTCATAACATGAATTATACAGATCTGTCTTCCTTTGTTATCATATGTGATTGTTCAGTGAGTGTCATAGCTTTGTATTGGCATTTATCAGAAGCATTGACCACTGTGAATTCTACTTGTGCGATGCAGGAAAGCATTGATCAGGGATTCCAAATCCACTTTCATTTCAAAACTTCCGGAGTCTTTGAAAGGGGGCCTTGTCAAACGTATTAAATCGTTTAGTGGAGAATAGTAACATTAGTTTGGTCTTGATTAACTTCGAACCTGGTAAATCGACGAAACTTTGTCTATACTGATTGGTAATGTGTAAACAAGAATTTGATGGTTGCTTGACAATTTTTCTTCTCCTTTGCGATGTTTGCAGTATGCTGACACTCTTACTTGGTGGGATGTGGTATTTAATCTGTATAGAAAGGATTGTGCTGTAAGTTGATCTATCCTTCAGCAAGTTTGTCAGTGAAATTTTGCCAATGGCGAAATGTACTTGCATGTGCATATTGTCAGTTTGAGATGAAAGTGGCCATTCAAAGTTGTTGAAAGTTTTGCGCTTTTGAGGCTGTGTTATTGGTTTTGGGGGGAGAACAAGAGGAGAGATTAGATATCTATTCATTATGTATAATATTATTTCGGATTAGTCCTTGTTTTTATGGATGGTTACTACATTCCATCAAAATGTGGTCGGATGATTAAAAAGATACAAGGAATTGCGTATTTTTATCCTTGATTTTTTTATTACCTCCAAACGCAACTTCTTTTTGGAGACTACAAACAATTCTCAAAGACCCAAAATGAAAATGCAATAACACAAGCACCTATTGCACATAAGGAGCTCATCTTAAAGCTCAAGAGCAGTTGCTTTCACAAACAAGCAGTGGAATTTGAGGTAGGAAGTGGTTGTAGTCAGTGACTTCTATTGCTGCTGGTTCATGTTCCAAGAGATTGCGAGAAAGAGATCGCCGCAATGAGATGTAGTGGAATTAGTCCAAGGATGAACGAGGTAGTGTTCTTTTTTTTTTTTGAAAGGAACGAGGTGGTGTTCTTACCCTACTGCAGAATGCCGAATTCCACGTGCATGGAAAAGGTACACGAACTCGGTCTTTCTTTTGTTTTATTTTGAGCTTACAATTTACGGAGAAGCTTAAATCTTTGAGATATGTATAGATAGATCATAGGAGAGAAACAGAGATATCGAAGCTTACAATCTACTACTCCTACTAGTAGTTTCTGCAATGCGTGTGTACTACTTTGTCTGTCTTTTATTAATAAGTCATATATAGATCGAGAATTCATCTTAGCCTTCTTAATTAGGTGACGCAATTTAAACAGGAAGAATGAAAGAGATACGCCTGGCTATAAAAAGAGGTGGCTAGGTGGTCAGAATCATTTAATGGTCAACTATTCCTTCCTGAATTTTATAGTTTGTTATCTAAGTCAAGATTGCAAAAAATTGGCTAGTGTATATAAGTAATACAACTAATAATGACGAATACATTAGTTATGGCAAGATCGATAGAGTAAGGCTAATCAGAAGTTTTACTATGGCGATCGGATGAGGCACAACCTCAATTCAAGTCGAGCATTGGCATGCCGGCATCCCATTGACAAGGGTTACTGTGCACAGCTGAGTAGCCGTAACCTCTGCGATACTTGGAGGCTAATTAGTGCCTACACCAACGATTAGGCGGAAGCAAATTTGCTCCCCACCCTTACTTCCCCACCTTCTTCCCCACCCACCTAAATGATTGACACCTGTCCATTGTTTAGAAAAACAAGAAAGTAAAAAGTGAGATTATTAAAGCAATGGACAGGTGTCAATCATTTAGGTGGGTGGGGAAGAAGGTGGGGAAATAAGGGTGGGGAGCAAATTTGCTTCCCGATTAGGCTGTATGTGATATACTAACTGTTTAAGGAGATTTATTCTTCATTAATTTTCGGTGTGTGTCTTGTCCTAGTTAGATATAGATATTGATTAGATAGATACAGAGAATCCCTGTTATATCGGGATAGTTATTGTAACAGATTGTATTAGCCTGTATTTAAGACATTCTATCAATGAAAATGGCAACCACTTTATGTCTATTATACCTTCTCCTGCAGCACGTTATCAGCACGACTCCCAGAGTTAAAAGAAAAATCCTAAAACTTGGAAAAACCACCGCCACCGCCGACCGCCACCGCCGCCGCCGATCACCGCCTGCTACCAAGATCACCGTTAGCCTTTTTCGCCTTCAACAAAATTCCACGAAATTTCAAGAAGTTGACAAGATTGCACGACTCCCAAGATATCGTTTCAGAAGAATTTCTTCTTCATCAAGTGTAGCGGTCATACCGAGCATAATACCTATCGAGGTAAATATTTTCTAAACCGTCTATTGATAGATCTAGGCCAAACTTACTTACCGCAAAACTCTAGATCTAAGTTGATGATAATTGTGATATGAGTTGTGAATATTACATGTTTATACCCTAGCTCTTATGAACATATATCCATAGAGTATACGTGACGGTTATGGGGAAGTCACGGTTTAGAAAAGAAAAATAAAATAAAAGAAAATTTGATTCTACGTGACTGTTGTGTCACGATCGCTGGATGTGGTTCTTATCACCGTTTTATAATCGATTTTGTGACCATGCATCATGGATCACGTTCTTATTCAATTAAACTTGAAAGTTTTATAATTGTAGTACTCGATCGTTTCTAATAAAACATCTTTGTGTATTTTTGTAGATGAGTTCGAATAAGCCTGCAAGGGCGGAATTCGAAATCCTTGACCTTGAAGGCAAGGAGTACCATCGTTGGGTCTTTGATGTAGAGAACACATTCATCGGAAAGAGACTTTCCAACACCATCAAACCCACTGGGCCTAGAACAAACCTCCTCCCACCTATTGAAGAGACAAAAGCTCAAGCCCTCATATTTTTGAGGCGTCATATTCACCCATCTCTGAAGAAGCATTACTTGAACAAGACATATCCCATGGTTTTATGGGATGTTCTAAAAAAGAGGTTCAATAATGTGCATAATGTACAGCTTCCTGAGTTGACTGCTAAATGGAACAATACTAGAATGGTGGATTTCCTAAAGATCAACGCTTTTAACCAAGCTATGCTCGATCTGAAGTCTGAACTAAGCTTTTGTGGTGTGAAAAAATCTGAGGAAGACATGATTGAGAAGGTGTTACAAACCTTCCCCACATCTATGAGTCTTCTAGCTCATCAGTACTGGATTGAGTACGAGCAAGGGAGGATTACCAAATTCAATGATCTCATAAACAGTTTTGCGACTAAAAAAAGCATCATGAGATCATTTTGAATAATAACTCAAGACCGGCTGGTACTAAAAAGCCTGAGAGTTATAATACGGGAGGAAATGCTCGAAAAGATAAGAATGTTGCTTGTTCAGAACCTTATAATCGTGGTGGACATGCTCCACGTGGGGGAAGAGGAGGGCGTGGGCGTGGCCAAGGCCGTAGCTAAAAAATGACTTGGCATAGAGATCATAACACCCATTCTCAAAAGAACCAATCTGATTCAGTTCCTGATGGTCAACGGTATCAACAATCTTGCAAACTTGGTTGTTTCAAGTGTAGCTCTACTAGACATATGCACAAACAGTGTCATGCTAGTAGAGAAATCCAGAATATCTACAAGAAGCACAAACAATATTTGACTCAAGAGTCGAATTACACTGGAGATTATGAGATGGAGGTTGACACCAACCTAGTTTTAGCAAATGACAAGGGGAAATAACTTGTTACCCCGAATTTTGATTAAGCCTATATAAAAGGCAGTTGTCTCTGTAATCTTTCAAGTTTTAGTTTTGTTTTTGGATTACTTTTCGGTCAAGAATTTTTTTTGAAGACATTTGTCTTTGTTTTATGAATAAGAACACATCTATGATGTAATTTTTGTTGGCAAGCAATGAATATTTCTCTATTTTCAGTATATAAAAGTGTTTGAGAATGTTCTATTCCATGTGATTCTTATGTATGGTTTGATATTTACACACACACACACACACACACACACACACACACACACACACACACACACACACACACGGCAAAAGCAAGTCAAGATACCATTTTGACAAAGAAAAAAAAAGTTGAAAAAATTTGAAGCAGTCCACAGAGAAGCTTCGACCTGTCGAAAAATTTAACTAAACAATTTTTGACCCGTCGAAGCTATGCTTCTGTCCGAAAGTGGTTTGCATTCGACCCGTCGAAAAATTGAACTAAACAATTTTCGACCGGTCGAAGCCACGCTTCTGTCCGACATTGGTTCGAATTCGACCAGTCGAAAAATTGAACTAAGCAATTTTCGACTCGTAGATGCCATACCTCTGTGCCCAAATTAGTCCAAATTCGACTCGTCGAAAATTTTATCGACCAGTCAAAATTCTGGTTTTGGAAAATCACAAGTTATTTTGGGTTTTCTTGACCGGTCGAGGCCTTTCTTCGACCCGTTGAAAATCCAATCCGAATGTGATGTTTTTAGATGAGTTTTTCATTTGTTTCATTGGCTTATGATGTTATTTATACCTCATTTTTATTGGAAAATATCGAAATATCTAAGTCGACCAACCTGGATTTCAGCACCAGATGTTGTTATTACATCAATTTATGCCATGCCATACAAGCACTCAACAAAGGTCACACCCTTCTCAAATCTTCGAGTGTATACTTGAAGTGCGCACCTCATCTTTGCTACAAAGACTTACTTGTTTACATTGATTTTGTAGATGTATCAAGGCGAAATTGAATGTCAAGCAGATAGTGGTACTACTCATACCATTCTGTGGAATAGGCAATTGTTTCTGGATCTTTTCCTATACAAATCCTCAGTGACAACTATGATTGGTGCAGCACCCGTTATTCAGAGGCCGTGGCGTGGTAGTGTAGAGTTTTTGCTGCCCCATGGTACAAAATTATATATCACTGATGCCTTATATGCACCAAAGGCCAATCAAACCTTGCTAAGTTTCAAGGATATTCGTGCCAACGGATTTCACTTGGAAACCTATTGTGAAAATGATAAAGAATTTTTGTGTATAACCTCTCTTGATTGTGGCTGCAAGTGCATTCTAGAGAAGTTTCCGGCAATTAGTAGTGGTTTGTACTTAACCACGGTTCGGATTATTGAATCCAATGCCGTGACTCACACTACTACGTGTGATTCTGATTCATATAAGCTTTGGCATGTATGATTGGGACACCCAGGTCATGATATGATGAACAAAATCTTAAAAAATACTCATGGTCATCCATTCTTTAGAGCCAAGAAACATGTGGGATTACCTATTTCCATCGGTTTAGATGGTGAGGATGAGACTACCCATCTCAATCCTAACTTAGTCTCCACGAAAAGTATAGCACCTTTCCAACAATATACTATTAAGGCATCGTGTGTTATCCCACCAGGTTCTTATATTGCCATCTTTGATGCACATTGCTCGTTCTGCAAAGCTTGTTGCTTAGCAAAATTGACGGCTCGTCCTTCTTTTGTTGTTGACTACAATGAAAATATACCATTCTTACAAATGATCTAAGGTGATATTTGTGGACCTATCAACCTGAATGAAAACCATTTAAATATTTCATGGTTTTGATAGACGTATCAATGCGATGGTCACATGTTACTTTGCTATCCATAAGGAATGCTGCATTTGCAAAACTCCTAGCTTAAATCATTAGGATTCGGGCTCACCATCCGGACCATCCCATCAAGTCTATCCGATTGGATAATGCAGGAGAGTTTACATCAAAATATTTTGATGATTATTGCATGTCTTTTGGGATTTATATTGAACATCTCGTTCCCCACGTCCATTCTCAAAATGGTTTAGTAGAGGCTCATATCAAGGGGTTACAGCTTGTGTCAAGAGCTTTGGTAATGCATACAAATTTATCGGTCTCTGCTTAGGGTTATGCAGTGTTACATGCAACAATGCTTCTTCATTTTAGACCTGTTGCTCGTCAACCATTCAGTGCCTACCAGTTGGTAAATGGATATGAGCCTGACATTTCACATTTACACATTTTTGGTTGCACGTTCTATGTGCCTATTGCGCTTCCACAGCGTACTAAGATGGGTCCTCAACGAAGATTGGGCATTTATGTTAGTTTCGAATCACCTAAGATAATCCGCTATCTTGAACTTTTGACATGAGATCTCTTTACTGATAGATTTACAGATTGTTAATATGATGAGACATATTTCCCGCCGTTAGGGGGAGATCGATAGGAATAGTTCTATTCCAATTCAACGTCAGGAATTGACGTGGTTTGATCCCATTGTGTCTCATCATGACCCACACACATCCTATAGTGAGATAGAAGTGCATAGGATACTTGACCTTCAGCAAGTGGCAGACTCCATGCCTGATTCATTTGCTGATATTGCTAAAGTAACGAGATCGGATATACCTGTTGCTAATTTTCCTGCAATGTTAGAAATCCCGGTAAAGGGATTTGTTAATAACAACACTGGGCAAGGAGGCGTTCCTCCTGCTTATATGGATGGTGTTGCTTCGGCTTCGGCTCCCACCAGAGAGAGGGGGAGATCAAGAAAATCTACAGATAAGCCACCGGTTAAAAAACAGGCCACCAATGCACCAAAAGATCCACTTATCATCAACGTTGTGAATCCTTCACATGAGATTATCTCTGATTATAGTTATGTCCTTGAATCACAATTGGCTTCTCTGGGGATGCTCAAGAATCTTTTGTGATATTAGAGAACTCATAAATCTCACTTAGAAAAAATGATGCACATGTTCTTCTGGATAGATCTTCCATGTTAGTTGATGATATGTTTGCTTATTCCGTCGCTCAGGAGATTATTGACGATGATGAAGTGGAACCCCGCTCAGTTGATGAATGTCAACGTAGAGCAGATTAGCCAAAATGGAAGGAAACAATCCAAGCTGAACTAGACTCTCTGAATAAAAGGCAAGTTTTTGGTCCGGTTGTGCAGAGAACCAATAATAGAAAGGAACAAGTGATACATCGACGAATCCGAGGGTCTCTCCCCCCAGAAAAGGCTTGTCTCCAAGTTCTCCCTCTAACAACTTAATGCTATCTAGGAAGTCCTTCTTTGCTGCCTCAAGTTCTTCTCCTTTGGTTGTCCATGTCTTCCCCCCAGAATCATATATATAGTCCCTATCCAGAGCGGAGCTTCACTTTAAAAACACGGAGCGAAATTTTAATTTTCACAAAAATGACAAGGTTGTTCGACGAATAAAACCACTCATTCTTTAGATTACTATTATGCGATCATCCTTACAAAAAATTAGCCGAATTTGAGATGATTTGACCATTTGATTACTACATCAAAATTTTAGGCTATATCAGATGAACTGTATTTATCAAAAGTTGAATGTGATAATACAAAAGCCAAATTATCTCCGATTGGACTGATTTTTTGCAAGCGTAATCCTTTAGTGATAATCTAAAAGTTGATTTATTTCAATGATCAAATATTTTTTTCAATCTTGTGGAATCAGAACTTCGCTCCGTTTTTTCAAAGCAGAGCTTCGCTCTGGATAGGATATATATATGTATATATGAAAATTCTAGGGTGGAGTGACTCTAATGTAGATTTTGTTCACTAATTTTGTTGTTATTATTGTAAAATGAGAATTTTTTTAGTAATTTCGTTCATTTTTTGTAAATATTCAAACGAGCAAATTTTTACAAATTTGAGAACAAATCGTTGTCAATGTTGTATTTTAGTTTAATTATTTGTAAATAAAAAAAATTATTGTAATTTTGTTCTAAATAAAGTAATTTCTAGTTCAAAAAGTTATAATTTTGTTCAACTAATTGTAAATAAATGTTTATGGTAGATCTTCCCTACCATAGCCTTGCCCTATATATATATACTGATCCTATTCAGAGCGAAGCTCTGCTTTGAAAAAAAAGAGTGAAGTTTTGATTTTCACAAAATTGATAAAGGTACTTGAAGATTGAAACCAATCATCATTTAGATTATCACTGGAAGATCATGCTTGCAAAAAATTATCCCAATCGGGGATGATTTAGCCTTTTGATCATCCCATTCGACTTTTGATGAATACAGTTCATCATATATATATATATATTTATCACTGGAAGATTACGCTTGCAAAAAATTATCCCAATCGGGGATGATTTAGCCATTTGATCATCACATTCGACTTTTGATGAATACAGCTCATCATATATATATATATATCACTGGAAGATTACGCTTGCAAAAAATTATCCCAATCGGAAATGATTTGGCCATTTGGTCATCGCATTCAACTTTTGATGAATACAATTCATCCTATATATATATACACAATTTTCATCAAGTGCGAAGCTTCGCACTAAAATTTCTGTATGAAATTGTATTTTACACAAAATTGACAATGTAATTCAATTATTAAAGTCAATCATCTTTTAGATACCCATGCAATGATCGGACATACAAAATTTCAGCACAATCAGAGATTATTTAATCATTTAATCACCACATTCAAGTTTTGAACTAAATTACAAAATCTGGGTGCATTGTTAAACAATGCCACGATCAAATGGTTGAATTATTTGATTGAGCGTAAATTTTGCATCTCCTATCTTTGCATTTGTATCTAAAAGATGATTGACTTCAGTGACCAAATTATGTTTTCAATTTTTGTGTAAAATGCAACTACACATCAAAATTTTAGTGATAGTCACATATTTATGCGTCTATTCAATATTTAATTTATTTTCTATGTTTAGTTTATTGTTATTAATTGAGTGAATTAATTATGTTTATTTTTTTAAGTATTTTGGAGATTAATGAAGAAAATGAGATTAAATAATATATTTTGGGAGTTATTGTGCATGTGCTCCGCTTTTAGCTAGGTTAATTAGCTTGGCGGGAGACATATATATAATTTAGCACGTGAAAAGCCTGACGAGGGGAGGCTTGAATTTGGTTCTTGGCGAGTGGAAGCTTGGCGAGGAATTTTAGTACGAGACACACACACATATATGCAGCTTGGCGAGGGACTAAATTAAGAAAGTTTAGGAAGTGAGTTTGATGTTGGAGTTGGCTAGCATGTGGGCTAGATAGGTTAATTGTTGTTGCTAATTAACACATATATAAGTTGCCGGTGGAAGAGACTTGGCCGGTGGCTAGGATTTTGGAGATTAAGAAAAGAAAGAAAACAAGAAGTCCCTTGGCAATTTGGTTTGGCTGGCACGTGATGCTAGAGCTAGGTTAATTAACCTAGTTCTAGCTATTTGGTGACTTATATATATAGCTAGAGAAGAGTCCTGGACAAAGAAGGCAGGACGTGATTAAGAGATTAGAGAAAAACACAAAAACAAAAAGAAAGAAGAAGTTGAATGTAGGAAAGAGAAGATTCATACTGCAAGTCTACGATCTGGACGGGGATCAAGAATTTATTTCTTCTCCTTCTTAGTTCATCTTTCATGAATTCTTTGATGTTATTATTTAAGATTATGAGTAGCTAAATTTTCTTTGTTAGAGGCTGATTGAAGCCCTAGATATGCTTACGATTTTGAACCCCTTTTGATTCTATTAACTATTTGGATGAGTTTTATTTCACTGTTTTCTCACCGTATGATTTCTATATTCATGTTTATTTGAGTGCATGCTTAGATGCATGGCTTAGAATCTATAGTCTTGATTGTGTACATGACCACCTTATCATTGCATATTCTCTAGAGATGAACATGAATTTGTGTGAAACAAGCCTCAGTGATGTAAGGGTGACCACCTTATCAACCCTTGAAGCTCTGTTATTCTTCAAACATTCTTAGAACATAATGACTTCAGTTCTCTAGGCTTACATCACCATATGTATAAGTCAGTTAAGTGAGGATCAAGATCGAGCGGATTGTCCCTCCCTCTTTCATGCCAAGTAAGAGAGTGTAATACACAAGATGACTTAACTAAAGCTCTTGTGTGGGAAGTATTCATCCATGGTTAGTTCAATTATATTGAGGAGGTCGTAAGTATGTCTAGGGTGGAGATAATTTCTTAACATTCATATCTCATTGATTTCCTACAACAATTTATTTTATGTAATTTACTAATTTTTGCATTAGCTGTAGCTTAACTGATTTATTTTGGTAACCAAATCAACTCAGAAAACTCTCAAATTTTGTGTGGTAGTCTAACACTGTGTCTAGTTTACTGTGTCCAATTTTCGTGTCATTTGGGTCTGTGTAGAGTAGGTTCGTAGTGTCATTAGTGTACTGTAATCGAGTCTGTCAGTATTTTAGTCTAGTGTTAGGATTTAGTTTCACCAATTCCTTGTATTTGACAACCTCTATTTATCTTACTATGTTGATATATCCAGCTTGTGAATAGGGTATTTTTGAGAGGTGTTTACCCGCCTTGTCAAATTTTGGCGCCGTTGCCGGGGAGTTGCTTAATTATAAGTCCTAATAGAGTCTTTAATTTTCAGTTTTATTTTACTTTATTTCCTTTTTCTTTTGAGTCTTACTGTTTCTTTCGTGTGCAGGAGCATTGTGTATGCATACTAGGCACACAAGAAGCGTTGAACAATTATTACTTGATCCAAATATTGAACGCTCAGCAAAGAAAAACATAAAGCAGCAGGTACAACAGTCCATGAACGTGATCAGTGGTGGTCAACTTGAGCAAGACATACATTCTGATACAGGATCTGAATTTGAGGAAGAACAGAGTATTCCAACACCACCACCATCACCAAACGGAATGAAAAATGCAACCAAGCTGAGAGAGTCCTTTATATCGGGCACAGGTGCAGCAGATTCACTGATCGTACTACCAGAGAATTTGGGGTCTTATTCTATTCCTCCATCCCTCATATCGAATCTACCACACTTCAGAGGAACGCCTTCTGAAGACCCCCAGGACTATCTCAATGAATTCACAGCATTATGCAGAATCCAGAGATCGACTAATGTGGAAGAGGATACTATGAAGCTCCTCTTGTTTTTGTTCTCTTTGAAGGACCAAGCAAAAGCATGGTATAATTCTTTAGCTCATCTATCTATGGACACATGAAAGAAGATGTGCTCTGCATTTATGAAAGAGTTCTACTCTGCTTCCCGCACCAAGAATTTGAAGAAGCAAATTAACATATTCAGACAGAAAGACAATGATGAATTACATGAAGCCTGAAGCCAGTTTAGGAGTCTTCTTCGACAATGCCCTCACCATAAGTTTGACATCAACACTCAAATTGAGTTCTTTTATGAAGGACTTGATTCAGCTTGTGGGGGAAATTGGTGGAATATGACTGGAGCTGAAGACAAGGAAGTTGTTGAGAATCAAGTTGAAAATTCAAGGCAATTCCAGTCAAGGGATAGATCCATGGGAGCAAGTAGACGATCTCTCAATACAGTTGCAATCGACGGAGCCATGGAAAAAAGATTAAGCTCTATGGAGAATGATATTGCTTTGATTGCTAGTAGTCTGAAAGTGGGCAAGAAGACAACAATTGCTGCAGCTCAGGTTATGTGCACTTTATGTTCAGCTACAAGCCATCTAGCAGAAGATTGTCCCAAGTTCAAAGCAGATGAAAAAGTTGATCAAGAAGAAGAAGAAAATTAGTTCTAGAGACAGCCCAACACATTTGGTGGAAATGTGGACTTGTTGAGCTATAGGAGCAACAATGTGCTCAATCCTCCTATTGTTCCACCTGGATTTCAGCAGAGACAACCTACAGGAGATGGGCATATGCCTCAGCAACAACAAGCTCAAGCTCAAACATCATCAGAAAATTCTACCTTGGAAGCCATGATGCAACAAATGATGTTTGACAATAAGAAGGAACAAAAAGGAGAATTGTGCCTTTCGCCAAGATATCAAGGCCACAGCTTAAGAGCTCAAGGCTACAACTCAGTAGCAAGGAAAGGCAATTGACTTGCTTGAAAGACAAATGAGCCAAATGCAGCAATCAATGGCTCAAGTCAAGGAAGGAAGTCTTCCTAGCAATACTCTTCCCAATCCCAACACAAAATATGAAGTTCATGCCATGACCCTGAAGAGTGGGAAGATGTTGGATGAATTACCCAAGTCAACAAAGAGAAAGTGGGAGGAGCCCGTGCTTGAACAACTTGTCCCTTACAAGCCGTTGGACAAACTGTCAGAAGATTCTGTAGGAACCCCAATTCGAGCCGTCGAAAATGCACCTGAAACAGAAAAACTAATAAATCAAAAATCAAGCCAGGTATCCTCTACTCTTTCTCCTTCTATTATTCCTAATTTATCTTTTCCTAGCAGGTTGAAGAAACAGGTGAAGGTTGACAAAGAGAAGGAGATATTGGATGTGTTTAGAAAGGTAGGAGTAAACATCCCATTATTGGATGTGATCAAGCAGATACCACAATATGCAAAGTTCCTGAAAGATTTGTGCACAACAAAGAGAAAATTCTATGGAACTAAGACTCTGGCTTTAGGAGAAAGAATATCTGCAGTGCTTCAAAGAAAGCTTCCACCTAAATTGGGTGATCCAGGGTGTTTTACGATCCCATGTACCATTGGTGATCACAGGTTTGCGGGTGCTTTACTTGATTTAGTGTACACTGCTTATGGTAGGTTAAAAATGGAAGAACTTATTTCCACATGTGTCAATATTAAACTTGCAGATCGGTCTAACTGTTACCCTCGAGGTATTATTGAGGATGTTTTGGTGCAGGTGGGAGATTTAATATTCCCAGCAGATTTCTTTGTGCTGGAGATGGAGCATGAGCCAATGCCTTCAGAAATACCATTGATTCTTGGGAGACCGTTCTTGAGAACAACGCGTATAAAGATAGATTATTTTGATGGATCATTGAGTATGGAAGTAGCTGAGGAGAAAATCCACTTCAATATTTATGAAACTCTCAAACATTCAAATAGTGATGATGCTTATTCATGTTCACTTACGGGCTTTTGGGTGGTGATGTTTGTACGTGGTTTGCGATTATTCGTCTCCCACAGACAGAGCTAAATGTTTCTACCATTTTTTGTTAGGTTACTAATAGAAGCATGGATGAGGTTTGGATGGTGATAATCCTCTCGTCCGAATACTTCTTCGCTTCATCCCTGTTAGGAACAATACACAAACGGGTGTTAGAGGTCTTGACGGGGTCGGCCCACCTTCAACACTCTGATGCCTAAGTTAGGGTGTGTATTGGATTTAACAATGATAATAAGAATTGGGTATCGTACCTTTGATTAGTCATAAATGAGTTGCTTATAAAAGTGGTTGAAGGAGTTGTCTTTTGCTCTTCTCGGTGTGGCATGTCTCTCTTCTAAACCCAATACTGATGTTGTCATATCAGGCGCATGGCTGTTCTTTCGGGGTTGGACCCGTTAGTGAAGTTGTAGCTCTTGTTGCTGTCTTGTATTCGGTCTCAGCGGTGTTGGTCTAATTAGTGGCCAAGTACCCGTAATTAAGCAGTATAGTAGCATACACCAACAATCATCGCTCCTGGTTCTCCATCCTTCTCTCTCTGACATCCATGCTAACTATCTTCCCAGAACTCTTCCTCACTATCACTATAGCCTATCTGTAATGGAGGAGAGAGTCATCAGTACAGAAGTGGCTGTACCACAAGTGATTTCAGTGAGTAAGCGCCCACTGACCATAATGTTGGATACAATTATTGAGGAGGAGTACTATGCTCTGTAGTTGATCAAACCTCGCTGCCGTCCGTTTACAGATCAGCTTCTAGTTATGTTCTTGACATATCATGCTGTGGCAAGAAGCTGCTCATACTGACTGTGCAAGTGCACCGGAGGTCTAGATATCGATTAATCAGAAGAGAATAATAAGCCGTGAAGTCATGGCTCATTTTTAGCTACTGCATTATGTCGCATGCATGTTAGAAGTTGTAACCACCATTTTTGTTCTTCTCCTTCTGAAATTTTTTTAGCTTTCAGAAGAGAATTCAACTACTGTAATTCTTTTGTTTCATTGAAGGAATATGAGAAATAAAGGACCATGACGTCTGAGTGAACACACTGATGAATGTGCATCTAGCTAACTCAAATATGAAGCAATAGATAATTATCTTGCAAGGCTGCCATCAGCCACTCTATTTCTGTCCCATCATCTACAACACCACCTCCTCATACAAATAATCTCAATGCACTATGCAAATATGATGAGAAAAACATTAACTTAAAACAAGAATTACTGAATCCAGAAGCCATTCTGATATATTTCAACACGCATTCAACTATTCAAGCCTAGCTCAAGTCTAAGTCCAGCACTCCAGCAGCATGCAAATTGATCATCAATGTGCAACAAAGTATTCAGAATTAGAAGGTTGCAGGACTCTCGAGGTTGGACTGGTAGATGTAAAACCCAACAAAGGCAGGCAACTCTATTCTCAGTCCTGAACTCCAGAACTAACATGTTTGGTAGCAGATGCGGTAATAGAAATTGTAAATTTCCAGCTAAATGTCACGCTCCAAGAACGATTGAATGGATTTTCTTATAAGCCGGCAACCTAGAAAGACTAAAAAATTCCTATGATGTGTCAAATATACTAGTGATGATTGTTCACTAATCTTCATCTATTTTCTCTACCTCAAAAGGACGCTGCTATGATTTTCACCAAGACTTCATCGGTACCTCAGCCCCAAGTTCACAAATGACTCCATCAGGTACACTGAGCAATTATCACATACCATCATTCTTCTTCAGCTGTATCTGGTGCATCAGAATCCAAATCATCACGCACTCCCTCGACCTCTTTCACACTCTCTATAGACGGACAATGAATCGATTGCAAGAAGTTGAAGTAAGCATATTTTATATCAAACTGCATATCATACCCTGCCATACATAGTCAAACCAACCTCAATATCTAAACCTTATGCAGTTATGCACACACAATAGTTGTTAAGTTGTTGATGTTCTTACAGTAATTTACAGCAATAGTTCTTCCTCTGCTATCTGCGCTCTGCCTAACATGATGAAACCACATACTTGGCCTGCATTGACAATTTTATATCATAAACACAACTTTGATCTGTATATCAATATATAAAAGAAACAAAGCTTATCGATTAGAAGCTCACAAGTAAAGCATCTCTCCCGGATTGATGGTACAGCGAAACGGCTTAGGCCCGTTGAAAAACAAAGGAAACTTGGAGAGCTGTTCGTCTCTGTGGTCAGGATCAGGATAAGGATCTACACTCGACCAAGGCACGTATCTCGGTGGAGTCTCCATTTCCAGCTCGAACTCTCCGGTGACCGGAGAATAGGAATACTGAGCCGCCGGGTATTCTTTCACGTACATACGGTGGAGATCGGTGGGAGGGAGGAGGAGGAAGTGCTTCTGTCCCGTGACCACAGCGTAGAGATTCTCGTAGTGGTCCTTGTGAAACGACGTCGTTGAGCGGTCGTCGCCGATCCACATGTTGACGGCGTCGGGTCGGCAGCCGAGGGCCTCGGTGGCGAAGTCAACGTCAGGGTCGCAGTCGGCAGCGAGCGGCGAGTACTCGGCGGGGAAGCAGTTGTTCTGCTGCTGCGCGTATGCGACGAACGACGCGTCGTTTTTGATGAGGCGGAGAGCTTCGGGGAAGGGCGTGGGCTGCACGTGAGCGGAGGCGAAGCAGAGGGAGGAGGAGGAGGAAGAAGGGACGAGGGAGTCAGCGCGACCGTGAGGGGTGAGGTGGAGGGACACGTGGCAGGAGGAGAGGGCGTCGGTGAGGTAAGCGTCGCGGGTCCAGCGGGAGAGGGCGGGCCAGTGGTTGGTGGCGTTGGAGATGATGCAAGGTTTGTTTTGGGAGACGTAGTCGCGGAGGAACTGGATTGGCGTCGGCGGCGAATCTAATCGGTCTATTTGGCCGGAGTTGCCTAGATTCAACTCCCGGACTTCGTTCCACAACGTCTCTATTTTCCCCTCCATTCTTGTTTTACCGACCCAGACTTTGTGAGACTGACACTAGAAGAAGAGGACCGGGTCTCGGGTCATTGGGCTGGGCCCCATTCAACGTTTGGGCCTCGTATTACCGCATTGAGGTGTTCTACTGGTCTATGATGAACAACTAGGCATATACGCGAACCAGGTTACATTGTTATTGTTTAAACTTAACATGTAGCACATGTCATCAAAATAAAGATGCTTAAACTTGGAGTTGTTCATAATGATTCACAGTTATCATAGGGTTACATTGCGATTGTTTTAATAACAGATGCCTTCTTTAACATTACAGAAGGTACTGGGATGAAAATAGACATGCAGCAAAAACAATCATGCTCAAGTGCTCCAACATGCCCATCTTCTTCACCAGTATCTGAACTGAAGTGATGAGCTTCAACCACCGCGAGCTTCCCTTCTGGTAGCATCGTGTAGCAGCTCAACATCGACTCCCTCTGGAGGTAGTTGAACATATCTCACAACTGATCCCCTTATAAAGCAGTTCCTCACTGAAAGCTGCAGAAAGATATTGCCATGCAAATGTTACCAAAGAGTGACAACTACAAAAGTGTTACTTCAGCACAACAAAGCAAACAAAAGTGTCAAACAAAATTACCAAAACCAAGGCATGAAAAGTTAATGACCAATGTTTTATAGTTCAGCTCACCCAAACGAAGAATAACTACTGAACATAGAATCCAACATCTTTATGCAATGACCGTTTGACCATAAACAAGCTAACAACGAGAAGGAAAACTCATCCACTAAGAGCTTAGCAGATAATCATTCCATCATGGATTCCAAGAATGCATTAAACTGTTACTAATAGGAGTCTTAATTTATCCAAACGTGACAACAGTACTCAGCAAACCACTAAGATCAGAAAATAAACCCCATAATACCCGGTAACACTTTAAATTCGGCCACATGCCCAACTGAAATCAGTAAATAGCAAATGGTGTGATAAAACTTTAACACGGAATAACAAGCCAAAATCAAATCAAGAAGAAGAGAAGGAACTAGCATAATCACTTATAAACTCAAATTACGTTAGAGCATTCTCTAATATCTAGAATCTCTCCATTGAAGTTGGCCAGCCCACACACAATCCCAATATCCCATCCAAAATTTAGCTCTTACTGATATGATTTAGTCACAATCAGTTGTGGTCATAAGGAAGTGACAATTATAAACATCCCAGCTTACTTTAATCGTTTAGTTCTTCCAATTACAGAATCTTGTTTATAAGTGAGTAGCATCTCGTACTTATACACATTATGTATCTAAATCCCACTTTTGTCACTATCTCTATCCATACCATTTTCGGTCCACGGAACCTCTTTATGTTCATCAACTCCAGTCAACTATATCCTAGGTGATTCAGCTTTGGTCAACACTTATCATGCCTAATGTCTACTTTCTAATATGGCCACATATACGAATTCAAGATGCATCTCGTTATTAGTACATTCTTCCAAGCTTCAACTCACTCTTCCTCTCTACCTTCATCTATACAATTCAATCGACTAAAAGAACCGACGTTTCGCAGTCCTTCACATAAATATTTGAATACCAACTAACATGTATGTCATGTGCTTTCGAACACTCAAGCACACTAAACCCTATTAAGCATACGGATTGATTGAAAAGATATACCATATGGGGGTACTTGTCTTGGTCAACAACCCTAGTATTCTCGAGCTTAATGTTGAGGTACTGATCGACTGAGTGCAGCGTGCCCTTGATTGCCAAGTCATTCTTCAGCTCCACCGTCACTTCTCTACCCACCAATTCCTTGAAGTACGAGAAGAACAACTGAAACAACATACCCACACAGTTTACATTAGGGTTTTAAGGGAAAACTCGACCGAAAATCGGCGACGAAATACGATTGGGAGAAGTAGGCGATGATAAACCAATTAAGTAAGATAGACATAGAAACTTTGAACTGGAAGTTGAAATTATACCATGATTTTCGGGTGGCTAGGAGACCGATAAGGTGGTCGGTATTTGATTTTCCGATTGGGGGGCGGGAGTGGTGGAAGAGACGAGAAAGAGAAACCAAGTGAGAGATGTGGACTGTGGAGTTTCGCGACTTGGTGTGACAAGCTAAATAGATTTGGGCCGTGGGCTAATACTTAAATGTGTGCAAAGCCCGAAAGAATCATTTAACAAACACAACATGGTAACTTTGTGTAACAATATTAAAAGGTCTAGCTACTTCGATGTTTTATGAGAAAATAGTTGGTGTGACTCACTATAAATTTTGTTTCAACAGGGATGCAGCATCTAATTGTATCAAAAAAGGGATCCAGCATCCAGCATCTAAACTAGCGATGTCTCGAGTGTGGAAACTCCCCGACCTTTTTGATGAATGTGCTTCAGAGTGATGGTGAATTGGTCCTCCATAGGAACCTGGTTTTGTAACTCAGTTTTTTTTATAGGATCCATCAGATTGTCTCTTGATGTTATAGTTTTTTTTTGTTTTGTTATTACCTTATTTCCCCTTGTTTGTAGTTCTTATGCCTTTTGACGAGGTTGGTTGTTGCCTTCCTTTTTAATGAAGTTTCTTTTAATAAAAAAATAAAATTAAAAAATTCATTATAAATGTTGATCTTTTATGCATGACATATATCATTTTGACCTCTCAAGTTTACATTCATCTATCACTTTGGCTACTCAAGTTTACTCTTGTCTATCACTGAACCAAAGTGATAGACGAGTGAGGAAACTAAACTGAGACGCATAACTTACAGACCAAAATAATATATTTCATACTTCAGGAGTAATTTTCTCATGTTTTATATGAGTCCAACTAACATGGCTACACTGGAAACTAATCCGCATTTGGTAACTAGTACATATGTGAGAGGTACGTCCATATCGGCAAAGGAAAATATTGAGCCTATAATTGTTACAGCACCACAAAGTAAATAAATGAGTGTTAATGTAAGGAACATTTTTAATGACCAAGTTTAGGACTGCCAACAACTGCATTTCCTCGTGAAAATTCATCTAAAAACGGACGAAATCCTTGTAAACTAATGGAGGCATCGACTTGCTTACACCAGCTTTCCTTCAAAGCCTTAGTCTCAAGCAGACATGTATGTGTAAGGTAGAAAGCTACTCGCAAGTATATAAGGTCAAATTTTAGTTAGAATTAAGTAAATAAGGATTATTCAACCACAAAAATTGATCGATCCTTCCTAAACTAGATAAACTAATAGGCAAGCTAGAATGATTATCTATGCAAATATACGATGACAAACCAAGACTCACAAGTAAGCCTTGAGTTTTGGTGAGTATGTGAACATTGTGTGTAGTGACAAATCAACGATTTGGTTGATTTGTAATTAAGACTAATTAAAATAGACTAGGTGAACTAAATATAAATAAAGGTGAATATATCAATGGACGGGAGTTGAGGCTACGGATTGCTGATCATCGATCGTAGCCTCCCTTATACAAACTGATGATCACTATATCAAACAACGCATTTCCTATAACTAACTACTCTATTAGCGTTCGAATAGAACTACTAAGGTCGAAACTTCTTTTGTATCAGATTGTCTAGAATAAACACAGGTGCAGATAGATAGAGCGGATCGATGTTGGCATACAATATGTTTGGTATCTCTCAAAGAGGGCTAGCTCTTCAGCATGACCGCCCTACTTGTAGGGTAGCCTATCAAATGAAACCACATCAGAAAACTCTACCCCACATACTTCCCTGTAATGCTTCTATTTGTGTCATACCCATTAGGCTTTCCTCCCAAATATTACTCCTCAAAGAGAGAAGAAAAAGTAAAAGAATAAATGAAAAGAAAGAAAATGGGTAAAAGACAAAATAATATTTGAAAGTTAATGAATGCTAACCAAGTTATCAGCAAAATTGTTGAAATGCTTCCTAAACTTGGTTGTAATTGTCAATTTACACCTTAAACTATCAATTGCGAACTTTTACCTCCTCAACTGAGAAACAATTGTTGATTTGCACCTTCTCCGTCAATTTTGATGGATTTCATCCAAATGTTATTATGTGTCATGCACATGATAGATATAATTATATTTTCGTAATATTAAATTTTATTATTATTTATTAAATCAAAATTCAGTCGTTATGAACCAATTTTTCAAAGTTATATATTCCACAATGGGAAAAAATCACTAAATGTATAACACTATATTATTATTATTATTATTATTATTCCATGACTATATACATATATATATTCAATATATATTAGTGGCTTAGTCCTCGTCGACTCACTAATTCTATGCCTAAAACAATAACAAAAAACTTGAAATATTAAAAACGAAGCTTAAGAGCACAAAAATATTTTCTTAAAGAAAATAGAAAATACTATTAAAAAATATTTTTTTAAATTATGTATTAATATTATTTATTAAATCAAAATTCAATAGCTATGAACTAATTTTCCAAAGTTATATATTCCACGATGGGAAAAAAATTCTAAATCCAGAACACAATATTATTTTTAATTCCACTACTATATATATATTCAATATATTAGTGCACATCGACTCACTACTTCTATGCCTAAAACAATAAAACACCTCAAATATTAGAAGCGAAGATTAGAGCACAAAAAATATTTTTTAAAGAAAATAGAATACTAAAGAAAAAAATTATTATTTAAAAGTATGTAAAATACAATTATGATCATCATATGCATGACACATGATAACATTTGGATGGAATCCGTTAAAATAGACGGAGATGATGCAAATTAGCAATTGTTTCCAAGTTGAGGAGACAAAAATTCGCGATTGATAGTTTAGGGTGTAAATTGACAATTACTACTAAGTTTAGGAATCATTTTAGCAATTTTGCCCAAAATTATCCGTTTGAAACAATTCAAGCTGACGAATGACTAATGTCAAATTATGTAAAGTATAGCGATCAAAGCTCGGTGACGAATGTCAAATTATGTAAAGTATAGTGATCAAAGTGTAGAATGTGTAGAATGGGTTAAACTGAATGAGCATGTCTAATTTTTGGCCTCATGTCGATGACACTTTCCAAGGTAAGGCAACTGGTAAAGGAAGAGATGAAGATCGAGGTTGTTTGGCCAATTAAAAACAAGAAAAATAAATAAGACGAGGTCTCAAGAACTAGCAGGAACACCGACAACATCGAGGAAGAACTGAAGAAGATCACAAAATGAGAAAGATGTTTAGGAGAGAATGAGAGAGATGAAATGAAAATAAATCTTATATATAGACATTTTAGGAGAGGAGACTTTCGGATTCTGAACAATATTAGCATGTTATGAAGACTTTAGGGATATTTAATGGATAGTATATTAGACACTTGTGCATTTCTTTGGTCAGCTGATTTAACTCTCAACACATTCTCTATTTGCACGGCCAAATAATAATCTCAACCAGGTCAGTTGTATGCCAAATTGCTAATAATGTAGTTAGTGTTGCAGGAGAAAGTAGAATAGACAGAAAGTAGTTGCCATTTTCATTGATAGAATGCCTTAAATATAGGCTGATACAATCTGTTACAATAACTATCCTGATATAATAGGGATTCTTTGTATTTATCTAATCAATATCCATATCTAACTAGAACAAGACACACACCGAGATTAATGGAGAATAAATCTCCTTAAACACTCCCCCTTGTGTCGATGGCCGTAAGAATGATGCATGACTTGTTGTCTCATTAAAAACCTCGCCAAGCAAATAAAAACCTCATGGATAAAACAAAATCTTGGTCTAAGGGAAAAAGAGTACAACGCATGTGCACCAACTACTAAAGCTACTACATGTGAGGTAGACTCCCCCTGATGTCTACAGAATTGTAACTCCCCCTGACTGTAAACTCAGTCTAGGAGTTCTGATGACCTGCGCATACTAATGCTTCTCACATGTTTCACAAAAGTAGATTTAGGAAGTGACTTGGTAAACAAGTCCGCAGCATTATCAACAGAACCTATCTGACTCACATGAATATTCAACAGCTGTTGTTGTTGCTGATTAACGAAAAAATTCGACGATATATGTTTTGTATTGTTACCCTTAATGAATCCCCACTGCATCTGTTCAATGCATGCAGCTTTATCCTCAAAGATGCAAGTAAGACCAATAGCAGTAGATTTCAATTCACTAGAGCCTCGAATATGACCTATGATTGACCTAAGCCAAACACATTCTCTAACTGCTTCATGCAAAGCAATTATCTCAGAATGATTCGAGGAAGTAGTAACAGTGTTTCCCATAGTGAAAACATAAGCGGTCTATGAACGACTTTTGTATGGTTCAGAGAGGTACCCAGCATCAGCAAATCCAACCAACACATCAACCGATGTTTTGGAATAGGGGATAGCATGAAAACTATTCGAAACAAGACCATTTTTCGACGGGTCAAGAGAATCCCTCGACGGGTCGAGGGAATGACTCTGGTAGATCTAGGATGCAAGTTTCGATAGGTCGAGGAAAATCCTTAACGGGTCGAAATCCCCAGAATTTGTTTCAACTTTCCATTTTCCGAGAATTTCATGTTTTTCTCTGTATTCTTTGTAAGGGAAGAATAAACATCTGTCAATGGAACCTTTCAAGTATCTGAAGAGTTGTTTCACTCTGTTCCAATGACGTTGCTTGGGTGCAGAGCTAAATCTTGCCAACAAGTTATCTGAGAATGCAATATTTGGACGTGTGCACTGAGCTAAATACAACAAAGCTCCAATAGCACTAAGATATGGAATTTCAGCTCCCAAGATCTCCTCATCATCATCTAACGGATGAAACGGATCTTTCTTGGGGTCCAGACTGCAAACAACCATTGGTGTGCTAATTGGGTGTGCTTTGTCCATATTGAATCGTCTGAGCATCTTTTGGACATAAGCAGACTGGTGAATAAGAATTCCACCAACTCGATGTTCTAGCTATAATCCGAGATAAAATCGAGTCCTACCAAGGTCTTTCATCTCAAATTTAGATTTCAAGTAGCAAACAGTCTCATTGATCTCAACAAGAGTTATGATGATATTCATATCATCAACATAGACAGCTACTTTAGCAAATCCTAAACTTGATCTTTTAATGAACATGCAAGGGCATAAATTATCATTCTTATATCCATTTCCAATCAAGTAGTCACTGAGGCGTGTATACCATATCCTACCGGATTGCTTCAATCCATACAGTGATCGTCTCAACTTTATAACATGAGCACTTCGTGGTCTAGAATCACTTGATTTGGGTATAGCAATGTCATCTGGCACTCTCATGTATATCTCTCACTACAAGAAAACAGCACTTAGACCACGGAAACGTAATTGTTCCGTGGTCCAAGTGACACTTGGACGACGAAAAAGACTCCGTGGTCCAAGTAACACCTGGACGACGGAGAATACAATCTCCGTCGTCCAGGTGAACACCTGGACCTCGGAGTCTTTTCCGTCCTCCAGGTGATCACCTGGACGACGGAGACGGTATTCTCCGTCGTCCAGGTGACAACCTAGACCTCGGAGTATTCTCCACGGTCCAGGTGATCACCTGGACGACAGAGATGGTATTCTCTGTCGTCCGGGTTATAACCTGGACCTCAGAGACTTCTCCGTCCTCCAGGTGATCACCTGGACGACGGAGATGGTATTCTCCGTCGTCGAGGTGATCACCTGGACAACGGACCGACACGCCGTCGTCCGAGTACGTAACGTACTTCCACTTAGACGACGTACCGACACCTCCGTCGTCTAAGTGAAGCATTATATATATAATCCCGATGCCAAACTGAATTCATTCCATTTGAAGGAGATAGAAGGGAGAAGGGAGAAGGGAGAAGGAGAAGTGCCGGAGAAGGAGAAGGGAGCTAGCTAGAAGGCCGAGATCGAAGAATCAGGATCGATAAGGGATCTCCGCTGACTAGCTAGCTAGATTAATTAACGTACAAATATCGAGAAGGCCAACAGGTACGTACGCAGTTAAAATTTGCTTAATTAATATATATTTAGTGAAAACGTATGTACATACATGCAAGGATGTTAGCTATATATATATGTACAGATCGATTAAATTACGTACGTACGTAATTGATGGATCGATGTAGATCGAGTACGTATAATTAAGCGTAAATTAATGGACTAATATATATATATGTAATAATTAATTAATTATAATATTTTGTAGCAGTATGGACAAGAGTTGGATGAAGTTGAAGAATAGATGTGATGTCCGGTATATGGATGGAATTAGCGAATTTGTGAATTTTGCGATAGAACATGGTTAGGGAAAGAAACGTTTTAGGTGTCCGTGTCAGAAATGTCTTAATTGTCAGTATGCGGAGGTTAATGTTATGGTGCAACACCTGTACGAAAATGGTATGATGTGGAGTTACACTACATGGAGCGAGCATTGTGAAGCAGTAGAGTTCAGCGCAGCAGACTTCAGCTTAGGGTACAGTTACCATGGTGCCTCATCCAGCGGTAGTGGTGCCGGACCCCCAGCTTGCAACCCAACTGCAGATTTGGTCCATGATGCGTTTCCGGGTTGTAGTCATGGTGGACACCAACACCAAGACGGAGGTTACAGTACCACTAATGAGCATGATGACACATTCCCTGCAGCTAGCTTGGCCACTGACACCAGTGAGATGGAAAAGTACAACCGGATGCTACTTGAAGCGCAGACCCCGGTGTTCCCTGGATGTCGAGAGAATGTGTTGCAATATGTGATGGAGCAAATGAAGATAAAAGTGAAGCACAAAATGTCAGTGAGTGCTTTTGACGAAATTCAGGAGCAAATATGTAAGTTGCTTCCTGATGATCACAATCTTCCTAAATCTCATTATAAGGTTAGAAATATCCTGAGCAGCCTCGGCCTAAAGTACAGGATAATTGACGCATGTCCGAATGATTGTGTGCTATTTTACAAAGAGTATAAAGAGTTGGAATATTGTCCCGTATGTGGCCAGTGCAGATTCCAGTTGAATAGGAAGAGTTCGAAAAAGAGAATTCCTGTGAAAGTTGTTCGATATTTTCCCTTGATTCCCAGATTGCAGTGCCTGTACATGTCTCTACACACAGCAGAGGCGATGCGATGGTACGCAGAAAAGCGAATAGATGACGATGTCCTGCGACACGCCGCGGATGGGGAGGGTTTCAAACATTTCGACAGAGAATTTGGAGACTTTGCTTCAGAGGTTAGAAATGTTAGACTCGGCCTATCTACAGACGGATTCAATCCTTTTGGAAGTAATAGCTCTGCCGTCAGCACTTGGCCAGTTATTCTGATGCCGTACAACTTGCCTCCGTGGATGTGCATGAACAAGGAATTTAATTTCCTTACCGTACTAATTTCAGGTCCTAAATCTCCATCGAAGTGCTTAGATGTCTACCTCAGACCTTTGATCGACGAGCTGAAACTGTTGTGGGAAAATGGAGTCCCAACTTATGACAAATTCACTGACACGATGTTCACGATGAGGGCTGCCGTAATGTGGACGATCAGCGAATTTCCAGCTTATGGGATGTTGGCAGCCTGCAGGACAAAAGGATATAATGGATGTCCTATATGTTTGGACGACGTGAACTCTAGTTGGCACGCGGGGAAGGTGTGTTACTTGGGTCACCGTAGATGGCTTCCTCACGACCACCCGTGGCGACAGGATGAAGCTCATTTCGACGGTACGGTAGAGAACAATCCTAAACCCCGTAGTTGGTCGGGCGAAGAGATTTTAGAGAGGTTGAGCTATTTCGACTTTGGTGTGTTGAGCAATGACGCGGATGTAAAGAAATGCAATCCAATTCCTCCACATGATCTGAGCTATTGGGATCACAAGAGTATATTCTTTGAACTCCCTTACTGGTCGAAGTTGAAGCCGAGGAACAATTTGGACGCGATGCACATAGAAAAGAATGTGTGCGACAGCGTGGTGGGAACAATTCTCGGTATTAAGTTCAAGACTAAAGATACTCCCAAAGCACGCAAAGATTTGGAATCAATGAATCTACGTCGTCCCTTGTGGTTGAGGAGGGATAGGAAAGGAGTGTACAACAAGATGCCAGATGCACCTTACACAGTGAAGCCGACGCTTAAACGTTCTGTATTTCACTGGTTTAAGGTCGTTCGTTATCCGGCTACGTATGCAGCTACTATAACTGGAGCAGTGGACGAGGTGCAACACACGTTTGTTGGTCTAAAGACACATGACTATCACGTTATGCTGCAACGTCTGATTCCAGTGGTAATTCGACCATACTTGCCTCGGGACGTCATAGAACCAATAGTGGCATTGTGCAGGTGGTGGCAGAGGTTATGCGCCAGAGAATTAAAGAAGTCAGATGTGGTGGAATTGCAACAACAAATTGTGCACATCATTTGCAAACTAGAGAGGATTTCCCCCCTGCTTTCTTTGACATCATGATTCACCTAATGATCCACCTGCCTGAGCAGGTGCTCATTTCTGGTCCGGTCCAGTACACTTGGATGTATCCTCAAGAAAGGTACGTACAACTAATTAATTAATTTGTTCCACTGGAGATTATATATATACTAGCTAGCTATATGTACTTATGTAATGTGTACGTTTGATTTTGTAGACAGCTTGGACAGTATAAGTCATTCGTCAAAAACAGGTCGGCCCCGGATGGCTCCATAGCAGAGACATACCTAATGCATGAGTGTGTTACTTACTGCAACAGGTACCTCAAAGATCCACCACCTCCCACTGCATCCGATCGCAGTGCCCGCATCAATCTTTCTGTCGTCACCAATGTCGTCCGACCGTTTAGAGGAGTATTAAAGGAATCGTTAACACGGGAAGAACTTATTGAGGCACATTGGGTAGTGTTGCGAGACTGTGACGAAGTTGAGCCGTACATGATGTCATACAGGGAGAGGCTTCAAGCGTTAAATCAAAACAAGAGTTCGGCGTGGATTGAGAAAATGGTTAAGAAGAAGTTTCCCGATTATTTTTTCCAATGGGTACGTACGTACGTCTCGGTATTAATTATTTAAATACATGTTTGTAGAAAGTAAACCCTTATATTAATTTGCCCTTTTTCGCAGATGATTGATCTGCAAAAATCTGAAAACCACGGAGGGTGGTGGTCATGGCCAAAGCACTTGCTAGCAGGGAAGCCGGTTAAACACTATATTTATCCCGGATGTTTTGTGAACGGTGTAAAGTTCCATTCATTGGCCCGAGACGAAGGAAGAAGAACACAAAACAATGGGGTAGCTGTTGGGAAAGACAATGATCTATATTACGGGGCTATTGTTTATGTGGTTCAGCTATGTTACGGGAATGATGTCAACGTTTTCCTATTCAAGTGCAGATGGTTCAAGTGTACAAATGAAGACCTGGGACTATTATCAGTCGATACAAACTCTAGCTGGTATGAGGATGAGCCTTTCGCTCTCGCCACCTTAGTTCGACAGGTGTTCTATCTCGACGATCCGAAAGTCGGTGAAGGGTGGAAAATAGTGAACCATATCTCTCACCGAGGAATATGGAATACAGAGACAATTGAAGGGGCACCGGCGATGACTGAAGATGCTGAAGAACCAGAAAGAGACATTCCTGCCTATCAAGAGCCTAATATTTCTGTCATCCGCTCCGATATAATGGACCTGGTTCAAGATGGTGAACGGTTACCCATGCCTGATGGTTGTACAGATCTAACTGTAGATGAGATTATCGATGAGGTAGATGAAGAAGACGAGCAGGAAGAGGACGAGGACTCAGGTTATTCGTCTGACGATGTTGAGTACGATGACGAGGATGAGCCGTCGTCTAACGGGGATGAGGACGATGATGATTATGACGAAGAGTACGATCATACGACGAGGGAGATTAATTGGTAATTAATTATTGTAATTATTGTAATATATATATGATCGATGCAGGTTTACGGTAATTAATTAATCCGAATTATATATCCTGGACAACGGAGAAATTAATTGCAGGTTGTCGCCAAATATCAATCTCATATAAAACCCTAAATCCTGGACCCTAAATCTAGCAGATCGGATCGTTCGATCAATTTTTTAATTATATTTTTGAATCAGAATAATTGAACGGACACACAAATGACCGGGGACGACCTAAACCGTAAACCCTACGGCCCTAACCCCTGAATTCGGGGTTTAGAACTTGGACGACGGATAATGGTCATTATCCGTCGTCCAGGTAAACACTAGGACGACGGATATGGTAATTCTCCGTCGTCCAAGTGAACAAACCCTAAACCCTAAACAGTAAGGTCCTAACCCCTGAATTAAGGGTCTATATACCTGGACGACGGAGAACGTCATTTTCCGTCGTCCAGGTTAGCACCTGGACGACGGAAACGCTCATATCCGTCGTCCAGGTGCAGATATCGTAATTTTTTCTAAGACAACGACCATCTAGACCTTCTTCAAATGCATATTCTTTTCATCAAGACTTTAGAGTAAACAATTCTTGGTGTGTGAGCTTCGACGGTTCGAAAATCGGAGTTGCGAAATGCCTTGTATCCACGTTTCCGGTTTGTGAACTTATCGGTTTTGCGGTTGACTGTGCCGATCAAACCCTTCCCGAACTTATTATTTTATGGTCCTTTGAAGACAATTATATATTATGTTACGACGAACATATCCAACGGTCGTTTTGTCCAAATTCAATTTCGTTAATACTCTGTTGCAAATGAGCATCTACTCATGAACACTTAAGTCGTAAGGATTAGTCGATACTTAACAACTTTCAAAACGGAAAATTATTCGTCGGTTCAAATTTAACTATTTATATATACGATGCGTTCATCGATATTGGACGACTATTTCACTCGAATGACAGATCGCTAAATTCCTAGCGAATTAATTTTAAAATTTTTTTAACGTAAATTGAACCTGGACGACGGAGAATGACGTTCTCCGTCGTCCAGGTGAACACCCGGACGACGGACAACGTCCTTCTCCGTCGTCCAGGTTCAATTTACCATGGCGGTTCGATTATTTTTTTATTTTTTTTTTCCAATGAATTTTTCACCTGGACGACGGATATGTGGTTTTCCGTCGTCCAGGTGATAACATGGACGACGGAGAACGTCAATCTCTGTCGTCCAAGTCTAAAATCATGGCGGTTCGTTTTGCCGCCTCAATTTTCGGCGCCGCTTGAATTTCCACTTAGACGACGGAGATTCAATTCTTCGTCGTCTAAGTCCAAATTTATGGCGGGTGAAACTTCCCGCCCATTAATTACGCGCCGCTTCGAAAAAATTTGACTCTTCACTTAGACGACGGAAAACACTGTTTACGTCGTCCAAGTCAACTTAGACGACGAAAATTAGTTCTCCGTCGTCTAAGTGAAAGCCTATATATAGGCCGAGGCTCATCTTCTTTTCCTCATCCCATACAACATTAATCTCCTCTCCTCTCTCTCTCTCTCTCTCACTCCGGCGATCCTCCTCCGGCAACGCTCCGACGACATTTTTTCCGGCGTGGTTCCTCCTCTCCGACGACTCAACTCCGACGATATTCCCGAAAACTCCGATTCGGTAAATTTCTATTTTTCCCTTATTAAAATAATTTTCATTTAATTAATTAATTAAATTCTAAATATAATTAATTAGTAGAATTTAATTTATTAATTAGTTTTAAATATTTAATAAATGATTAATTTTTGTTATTAATTAATTAAATCATAATTATTGTTATTAATACTAATTAAATGAATAATTGTAAATTTATTGTTATTAATTAAATAAATGATTAATTATTGTTATTAATTAAATAAATAATTATTGTTATTAATTAATTAAATGGTTAATTATTGCATGATAAATAAAAATAAATTATTGCATGTAATTACGTGTATTTTCTAGTAAATTAATTAGTAGTACGTGTTCGATTTAAATTTAGTACATAGGTTTGGTTTATTAAGTCGCACTCTTTGGAATACATGGCGCCTCTTTTCCTAGCTTATCTCCTTAACCCCTCGTGATGTGTGGATTTCATCACCGCACACCATAACCTAAGTGAAGTTATGGACACGAGGTTGAGGGCGAAGTTTGCAAAGGAGTTGAGGGAGTGTAAATTTTCGAAAAATTGGCCGAATGTCGGACATGGTGTCTAGAAACGGGTTATGACTGGTGACAGGATTTGGACTAAGAAAGACTTTTGTCGAAATTAGTCCTGCCTCTCGCGTTATCTCTATCCCTAACTGGCCATGTTTTTCGATTTAACCAAGGCTGATTAATTGAAAATTTACACTTTATCGCGCGGGTCGCACGTCCATTGAACGACCGAAAAAGCCAAGCTAGTGTACTCTATTTAAATCTTAACCGTACTTAATAAGCGTAAATTTTGCACTCGTAATTATTATGGTAAGTATGTATTTTAACAATGTACTCCTAGGTTGAAATGACTCCATCCGGCAATAAGAAAGCGCAACAGGAGGCAGAAGATGCTATGCTCCGAATATTGGCGGCCCAAGTCGGTTGGGTTCAACAGGAGGGCAACGACGCCCTCAATCCGAACGGATCATCTGGTCCGTCCGTAGCGCCATCTGGGGAAATTCCCGCTCCCCCATTCATCGAGAGCGGTGATGACGTCGACCCCTTCCAAACTCCGACGCCCGGTACCGGTTCAACAGGAAGTACTCAGGCGTCCTCGACCGCCGAATCAATCATGTACAGCGCCCGCCGTAGGCAAAGGAGGGCCCCCACTGACCCGGAACCGAAAAGGACTCGGGGTCTCGTTAAAGGGGGCAAAGCAGAGCGTATTTGCAAGGCGACCGGGAAAAAGATCGAGTTGCCCTACGACGAATTCACCGGTGGCCCTCCCACAGCTAAGCTAGCAAGTCTCTCGGCGCATAGCATATGGTCAATCGTCCGTAACCGGGTTCGTCTCACTGCCCCGACTTGGAAGGAGGCGCCGGATCATGAGAAGGCGAAAGTCTTCAAAGATCTTTCGGTACGTAATACGTCCAATTTAGTTATTATATAATATTGTTAATATTAGTTAAAATTTCATAATATATACGATTATAATTTTCTATTCATTTTTGATAGGAACAATTTGAGGTGGATCCGACACCGGCCATGTTGAGGCATATCAACCAAACCGCCAACGCCATCTACAAAGATTGGAAGTACAAGCTCCATCAGTACTTTCAAAATGTCGGTCCCGTTCCTCCCCTCGTAGAGCTGCGTGTGGATAGAGAAGATGAGTGGGAGTGGTTGTGTAACCACTTTGTCGATGACTCATTTAAGGTGTTAATTTACTTTTTTTATTTCAATTAAGATAATTGAATTATTTAAATTGTAGTTATTAATTTTTTAATGATTTAATTATGTTGTGTAACAGAAATTCTCCGGTGTCAACAAGGCCAACCGGGGGAAGAAGGAGAAACATCATACTACCGGCGCCAAGCAGTTCATTCAAATAGCCAAGGAGCACAATGATAAGGGCTCCAAACACCTTTATCTTGATGCAAGCGTAAACGCGTACGTGACGCATGGGCTCGATAATGAAGCGAGTCAATGCGGCGTAAGTGATATATTAATTATGTGCTTTTAATTATAGTAATTATTATTTAAAGATGATTTCATTATAATAAATTAATTATTCTTTTGTAGGCAAGGGTGATAGAGCGTGCGAATGAAGAGTTGGCTAACACTCAACTTGCGTTCCCAGATGTGCCGCCGGAAGACTTGCCTCCTCTATCCTTAGAGAGCCAAATTGCAATCGCGGATGAGGTCTACGGTCGTAGAGCTGGCAAGGAGGTTAGGCACTTTGGGCCTAGGGTGGTACGAGATTTTTCGACGACCTCTGGCTCATCATCTACGGGAGGTTCGGGGCAGCGGAGAAGGAGTCAGGCTGCGGCCGTCGAAGCAGCCATTCAAGAGGCTCGACTGACACGAGAGGAGAATGAGTCAATGCGGCAAAGACTTGACGAACAACAAGCACAAATAGCCCAACTCATCGCGCTCATGAACCAAAATCGAGAAGTATGTCAACCTCCTCCGAACCCATACCCCGACGACAACGACCCGGCTGGAGGCTGAGGACCAGGCGGGGCATCTGCTCCTCCAGTGTATTAGCTAGCTAGTTAATTATCGCGTTTCTTTATTTCCGAGTTCCGAATAATATTTTAGAATTTTTATGGGTTTTTAATTTGGATGTGTATGTACAGATTAATTATTTATTTATTTAATACATTAATTAATATTAAAAATTTAGTTTAATTAATTAATTTCGACTATTCTTCATTATTTAAATTAAATTAATAATAAATTAAATTAATAATATTTAATTTCGATTTATTTATTTTTTAAATTAAATAGTCACTTGGACGACGGAGATTATGTTCTCCGTCGTCCCACTACAAGAAAACTGCACCTAGACCACGGAAACGTAATTGTTCCGTGGTCCAAGTGACACTTGGACGACGGAAAAGACTCCGTGGTCCAAGTAACACCTGGACGACGGAGAATACCCTCTCCGTCGTCCAGGTTAACACCTGGACCTCGGAGCCTTTTCCGTGGTCCAGGTTATCACCTGGACCACGGAGACGGTATTCTCCGTCGTCCAGGTTACCACCTGGACGACGGATATTGTATTCTCCGTCGTCCAGGTTATAACCTGGACCTCGGAGTCTTCTCCGTCCTCCAGGTGATCACCTGGACGACGGAGATGGTATTCTCCGTCGTCCAGGTGATCACCTGAACAACGGACCGACACGCCGTCGTCCGAGTACGTAACGTACTTCCACTTAGACGACGTACCGACACCTCCGTCGTCTAAGTGAAGCATTATATATAAGTCCGATGCCAAACTGAATTCATCGATCATTCCATTAATTTGAAGGAGAGATAGAAGGGAGAAGGCAGAAGGGAGGTAGCTAGAAAGCCGAGAAGAATCAGGATCGATAAGGGCCGGGATCTCCGCTGACTAGCTAGCTAGCTAGCTTAATTAACGTACAGATATCGAGAAGGCCAACGTACAGGTACGTACGCAGTTAAAATTTGCATAATTAATATATATTTAGTGAAAACGTACGTACATATATATGCAAGGATGTTAGCTAGCAATATATATATGTACAGATCGATTAAATTACGTACGTTCGTAATTGATGGAACCATGTAGATCGAGTACGTATAATGAAGCGTAAATTAATGGACTAATATATATATATATGTAATAATTAATTAATTATAATATTTTGTAGCAGTATGGACAAGAGTTGGATGAAGTTGAACAATAGATGTGATGTCCGGTATATGGATGGAATTAGCGAATTTGTGAATTTTGCGATAGAACATGGTCAGGGAAAGAAACGTTTCAGGTGTCCGTGTCAGAAATGTCTTAATTGTCAGTATGCGGAGGTTAATGTTATGGTGCAACACCTGTACAAAAATGGTATGATGTGGAGTTACACTACATGGAGCGAGCATTGTGAAGCAGTAGAGTTCAGCGCAGCAGACTTCAGCTTAGGGTACAGTTACCATGGTGCCTCATCCAGAGGTAGTGGTGCCGGACCCCCAGCTTGCAACCCAACTGCAGATTTGGTCCATGATGCGTTTCCGGGATGTAGTCATGGTGGACACCAACACCAAGACAGGGGTTACAGTACCACTAATGAGCATGATGACACATTCCCCGCAGCTAGCTTGGCCACTGACACCAGTGAGATGGAAAAGTACAACCGGATGCTACTTGAAGCGCAGACCCCGGTGTTCCCTGGATGTCGAGAGAATGTGTTGCAATATGTGATGGAGCAAATGAAGATAAAAGTGAAGCACAAAATGTCAGTGAGTGCTTTTGACGAAATTCAGGAGCAAATATGTAAGTTGCTTCCTGATGATCACAATCTTCCTAAATCTCATTATAAGGTTAGAAATATCCTGAGCAGCCTCGGCCTAAAGTACAGGATAATTGACGCATGTCCGAATGATTGTGTGCTATTTTACAAAGAGTATAAAGAGTTGGACTATTGTCCCGTATGTGGCCAGTGCAGATTCCAGTTGAATAGGAAGAGTTCGAACTTGGACGACGGATCCGAAAGCCGGTGAAGGGTGGAAAATAGTGAACCATATCTCTCACCGAGAAATATGGAATACAGAGACAATTGAAGGGACACCGGCGACGACTGAAGATGCTGCTGAACCAGAAAGAGACATTCCTGCCTATCAAGAGCCTAATATTTCTGTCATCCGCTCCGATATAATGGACCTGGTTCAAGATGGTGAACGGTTACCCATGCCTGATGGTTGTACAGATCTAACTGAAGATGAGATTATCGATGAGGTAGATGAAGAAGACAAGCAGGAAGAGGACGCGGACGAGGACGAGGACTCAGGTTATTCGTCGGACGATGTTGAGTACGATGACGAGGATGAGCCGTCGTCTAACGGGGATAAGGACGATGATGATTATGACGAAGAGTACGGTCATACGACGAGGGAGATTAATTGGTAATTAATTGTTGTAATTATTGTATTTATATATTTCATCGATGTGGGTTATTTTACGGTAATTAATTAATCCGAATTATATATCCTGGACAACGGAGAAATTAATTGCAGGTTGTCGCCAAATCTCAATCTCATATAAAACCCTACATCCTGGACCCTAAATCTAGCAGATCGGATCGTTCGATCAATTTTTTAATTATATTTTTGAATCAGAATAATTGAACGGACACTCAAATGACCGGGGGACGACCTAAACCGTAAACCCTACGACCCTAACCCCTGAATTCGGGGTTTAGAACTTGGACGACGGATTATCTGTCGTCCAGGTAAACACTAGGACGACGGATATGGTAATTATCCGTCGTCTAAGTTCACAAACCCTAAACCCTAAACCATAAGGCCCTAACCCCTGAATTCAGGGTCTATACACCTGGACGACGGAGAACGTCATTCTCCGTCGTCCAGGTTATAACCTGGACGACGGAAATTTGTCATTATCCGTCGTCCAGGTGCAGATATCGGCATTTTTTCTAAGAAAACGACCATCTAGACCTTCTTCCCATGCATATTCTTTGAGTCAAGACTTTAGAGTAAACATATCTTGGTGTGTGAGCTTCGACGGTTCGAAAATCGGAGTTGCGAAATGCCTTGTATCCACGTTTCCGGTTTGTGAAATTATCGGTTTTGCGTTTGACTGTGCCGATCAAACCCTTCCCGAACTTATTATTTTATGGTCCTTTGAAGACAATTATATATTATGTTACGACGAACATATCCAACGGTTGTTTTGTCCAAATTCAATTTCGTTAATACTCTGTTGCAAATGAGCCTCTATTCATGAACACTTAAGTCGTAAGGATTACTCGATACTTAACAACTTTCAAAACGAAAATCTATTTTCAGGTTCAAATTTAACTGTTCATATATACGATGCGTTCATCGATATTGGACGACTATTTCACTCCTATGACAGATCGCTAAATTCCTAGCGAATTAATTTTAAACTTTTTTTTAACGTAAATTTCACTTGGACGAGGGAGAATGACGTTCTCCGTGGTCCATGTTAACACCAGGACGACGGACAACGTCATTCTCCGTCGTCCAGGTGAAATTTACCATGGCGGTTCGATTAATTTTCGAATTTTTTTTCAATGAATTTTTCACCTGGACGACGGAGAACGTCATTGTCCGTCGTCCAAGTCCAAAAATCATGGCGGTTCGTTTTACCGCCTCAATTTTCGGCGCCGCTTGAATTTCCACTTAGACGACGGAGAATGAATTCTCCGTCGTCTAAGTCCAAATTTATGGCGGGTGAAACGTCCCGCCCATTAATTACGTGCCGCTTCGAAACATTTTAACCTTTCACCTGGACGACGGAAAACACTGTTTCCGTCGTCCAAGTTCACTTAGACGATGGGTAATAGTTCTCCGTCGTCTAAGTGAAACTCTATAAATAGAGTGCGGCTCATCTTCTTTTCCTCATCCCTTACAATTCTCTCTATCTCTCCTCTCCTCTCTCTCTCTCTATCTCTCCGGCGATATTCTCCTCCGGCGACGACGCTCCGATGACACAACTCCGGCGTGGTTCCTCCTCTCCGACGACACAACTCCGGCGATATTCCCGAAAACTCCGATTCGGTAAATTTCTATTTTTCCCTTATTAAAATAATTTTCCTTTAATTAATTAATTAAATTCTAAATATAATTAATTAGTAGAAATTAATTTAGTAATTAGTTTTAAATATTTAATAAATGATTAATTGTTGTTATTAATTAATTAAATCATAATTATTGTTATTTAATACTAATTAAATGAATAATTGTAAATTTATTGTTATTAATTAAATAAATGATTAATTATTGTTATTAATTAAATAAATGATTAATTATTGTTATTAATTAATTAAATAAATAATTATTGTTATTAATTAATTAAATGGTTAATTATTGCATGCTAAATAAAAATAAATTGTTGCATGTAATTACGTGTATTTTTTAGTAAATTAATTAGTAGTACGTGTTCGATTTAAATTTAGTACATAGGCTTGGTATAATTAAGTCGCACTCTTTGGAATAGATGACGCCTCTTTTCCTAGCTTATCTCCTTAACCCCTCGTGATGTGTGGATTTCATCACCGCACACCATAACCTAAGTGAAGTTATGGAGAAGAGGTTGAGGGCGGAGTTTGCAAAGGACTTGAGGGAGTGTAAATTTTCGAAAAATTAGCCGAATGTCGGACATGGTGTCTAGAAACGGGTTATGACTGGTGACAGGATTTGGACTAAGAAAGACTTTTGTCGAAATTAGTCCTGCCTCTCGCGTTATCTCTATCCCTAACTGGCCATGTTTTTCGATTTAACCAAAGCTGATTAATTGAAAATTTACACTTTATCGCGCGGGTCGCACGTCCATTGAACGACCGAAAATGCCAAGCTAGTGTACTCTATTTAAATCTTAAACGTACTTAATTAATTAGCGTAAATTTTTAAGTTGTAATTATTATGGTAAGTAGGTATTTTAACACCGTACTCTTAGGTTTAAATGGCTCCGCCAAAGACGACATCCGGCAAGAAGAAAGCCCAACAGGAGGCAGAAGATGCCATGCTCCGCCAGTTGGCGGCCCAAGTCGGTTGGGTTCAAGAGGAGGGCAACGACGCCCTCAATCCGGACAGATCATCTGGTCCGTCAGTAGGGCCATCTGGGGAAATTTCCGCTCCTCCATTCATCGAGAGCGGTGATGACGTCGACCCCTTCCAAACTCCGACGCCCGGTACCCATTCAACGGGCAGTACTCAGGCGTCCTCGACCGCCGAATCAATCATGTACAGCGCCCTCCGTAGGCAAAGGAGGGCCCCCACTGACCCGGAACCGAAAAGGACTCGGGGTCTCGTTAAAGGGGGCAAAGCGGAGCGTATTTGCAAGGCGACCGGGAAAAAGATCGAGTTGCCCTACGACGAATTTACCGGTGGCCCTCCCACAGCTAAGCTAGCAAGTCTCTCGGCGCATAGCATATGGTCAATCGTCCGTAACCGGGTTCGTCTCACTGCCCCGACTTGGAAGGAGGCGCCGGATCATGAGAAGGCGAAAGTCTTCAAAGATCTTTCGGTACGTAATACGTCCAAGTTAGTTATTATATAATATTGTTAATATTAGTTAAAATTTCATAATATATACGATTATAATTTTCTATTCATTTTTCATAGGAACAATTTGAGGTGGATCCGACACCGGCCATGTTGAGGCATATCAACCAAACCGCCAACGCCATCTACAAAGATTGGAAGTACAGGCTCCATCAGTACTTCAAAACTCACTGTCCCGCGCCTCCCCCCTTAGAGCTGCGTGGGGATAGAGAAGATGAGTGGGTGTGGTTGTGTAACCACTTTGCCGATGACTCCTTTAAGGTGTTAATTTACTTTTTTTTATTTCAATTAAGATAATTGAATTATTTAAATTGTAGTTATTAATTTTTTAATGATTTAATTATTTTGTGTAACAGAAATTCTCCGGTGTCAACAAGGCCAACCGAGGGAAGAAGGAGAAACACCATACTACCGGCGCCAAGCAGTTCATTCAAATTGCCAAGGAGCACAAGGATAAGGGTTCCAAACACCCTTATCTTGATGCAAGCGTAAGCGCGTACGTGACGTCTGGGCTCGATAATGAAGCCAGTCAATGCGGCGTAAGTGATATAGTAATTATGTGCTTTTAATTATATATAGTAATTATTATTTAAATATTATTTCATTATAATAAATTAATTATTCTTTTGTAGGCAAGGGTGATAGAGCGGGCGCAAGAAGAGTTGGCTAACACTCAGCTTGCGTTCCCAGATGTGTCGCCGGAAGACCTGCCTCCTCTATCCTTAGAGAGCCAAATTGCAATCGCGGATGAGGTCTACGGTCGTAGAGCTGGCAAGGAGGTTATGCATTTTGGGCCTAGGGTGGTACGAGATTTGTCGACGACCTCCGGCTCATCATCTACGGGAGGTTCGGGGCAGCGGAGAAGGAGTCAGGTAGCGGCCGTCGAAGCAGCTATTCAAGAGGCTCGACTGGCACGAGAGGAGAATCGACTGACACGAGAGGAGAATCAGCTGACACGAGCGGAGAATGAGGCAATGCGGCGAAGACTTGACGAACAACAAGCACAAATAGCCCAACTCATCGCGCTCATGAACCAAAATCGAGAAGAATGTCAACCTCCTCTGATCCCATACCCCGACGACAACGACCCGACTGGAGGCGGAGGACTCGGCGGCGCATCTGCTCCTCCAGTGTATTAGCTAGCTAGTTAATTATCGCGTTTCTTTATTTCCGAGTTCCGAACAATATTTTATAATTTTTATTGGTTTTTAATTTAGATGTGTATGTAATTAAAGATTAATTATTTATTTATTTTATACATTAATTAATATTAAAAATTTAGTTTTATTAATTAATTTCGACTATTTTCATTATTTAAATTAATTTAATAATATTTAATTTCGATTAATTTTTGTTAAAATTAAATAGTCACTTGGACGACGGAGATTATGTTCTCCGTCGTCCAGGTGCACAAACCCTAACCCTAAACCCTAACCCCTAAACCCTAAACCCTGCCATTATCCGTGGCCCATGTATGCACCTGGACGACGGAGAATTAGTTCTCCGTCGTCCAGGTGAACACCTGGGCCACGGAGAAGCTAGCATTCTCCGTGGCCCATGTATGCACCTGCACGACGGAAACACTAATTCTCCGTCGTCCAGGTGAACACGTGGGCCACGGAGAATCGAGCAATGTCCGTGGCTCATGTGTTCACCTGGACGACGGAGAATTAGTGTTTCCGTCGTCCAGGTGCATACATGGGCCACGGATAATGTCCGTGGTCCAAGTTAACTTGGACGACGGAGACATAATTCTCCGTCGTCCAGCTACTTGGACGACAGTACTTGGAGCACGGACCTTGGACGACGGAGATTCCGTCGTCTAAGTACTTAGACGACGGAAAACGTCACCTAGACGATGGAAATGGTCCGTGGTCTAGGTGCAGTTTTCTTGTAGTGTCCAGGTGCAAAAACCCTAAACCTAACCCTAAACCCCTAACCCTAACCCCTAAACCCTAAACCCTGCCATTCTCCGTGGCCCAGGTGTTCACCTGGACGACGGAGAATTAGTTATCCGTCGTCCAGGTGAACACCTGGGCCACGGAGATTGCCAGCTTCTCCGTGGCCCATGTATGCACCTGGACGACGGAAAAGCTAATTCTCCGTCGTCCAGGTGAACACCAGGGCCACGAAAAAGCTAGAAATATCTGTGGCCCAGGTGTTCACCTGGACGACGGATAATTAGCTTTTCCGTCGTCCAGGTGCATACATGGGCCACGGATAATGTCCGCGGTCCAAGTGAACTTGGACGACGGAAAACTAATTCTCCGTCGTCCAGGTGCTTGGACGACAGCACTTGGAGCACGGACCTTGGACGACGGAGATTCCGTCGTCCAAGTACTTAGACGACGGAAAACTGCACTTAGACGACGGAAATTGTCCGTGGTCTAGGTGCAGTTTTCTTGTAGTGTCTGAATCAAGATCCCCATAGAGATATGTAGTAGCCACATCCATCAGCCGCATACTAAGCTTTTCAGACACTAACAAGCTTATCAGCTAGCAAAATGTGATGATGTCCATAACTGGAGAATACGTCTCCTCATAATCAATTCCAAGGCGCTGAGAGAAACCTTACGCTACAAGTCTAGGTTTATAACACAAGATCTCATTCTTCTCATTACACTTCTGAACAAAGACCCATTTATATCTAACTGGCTTAACGTTCGGTAGAAATTTGGTAACTTCAGTGTGGAGTCAGTGTACGTGCCCAAAGTTCATGGCATGGGTTAAGAGGTGTTTGGAGATTGAGTGTGTGTCCAATGCCATTCCTGAGCAGTTCAAGGTTTGTGGCTTTGTTGCGGAGGCTAGGAAGAAGCGTGGAATCGAGTAACACGTGATCAATGTCATTTGATCATCTACTTGACTGCTAGCTAGCTCTTGTTTTTCAAGAATCAAGCTTATTTTTTGTTATTCGTATCTTCAAATAAATTGGGACTCGGCCGTCCATAGTCTGAACCAATCGATACAGTTGATCGCTCTGTTCTTTTTTTTTCTGTCTTTTTCTTTTTCTTTTCCGGTTATTCTATAATCATTGAATTAAAATGTACCTGATCACTTTCTTCTTCTACATGGATTTTGTTCTCGAGAACTAGTGGTTCCTTATTAATTAGCTGCAAACTCATTGTGATCATTCAAATCTCATTGTGAATTGAGAAAATATTATGACTTATGTGCCATGCACCGATGCACGTACTGTTATTGGTGCATGTAGTGTTTTCTGAAAAGCATATTATTCCACTAAACCAGATATTGTATGTATCTCTTTGAGTGTGATGGATCCTTACCGAGTGCTATCGCCAATGAAATCATATATTAAGAATGAGTTAATGATGATTTCAAGGTATAGATGAGTAAGATGACTATATGACGAGATGTAATATATATAATGAACACTTAGCAGGCCGGTTTCAATCTGACATTAATCTTGTGCATGCACACGTATTTATATATATATATATATATCCGAAATTGTTTATATATATAAATACGTGTGCATGCACAAGATTAATGTCAGATTATCATTAGAGTATATATATACTTGCCGGCTCGTCCCAAGTACATATAGATTACGTATGTGCGTGCTAGATTGCTGGTATTACCGTTTTTCTTTGCTTCAGTCATAATCTTCAAGAACATACATCAATGGTGGATGAGGTGATTGTGTTGGTTGACTACTCGCTCAGCCCATATGGAATGCGACTGAGGGTTGCCCTGGCTTTGAAAGGCATCCGGTACGAGGGACACTGATGTTTTCAGTTATTGTTTTGTTTTCAGTTAGACAACTAATTACTCTTTGGTGTTGAAGATGTTTGAGTGACACTGAAGTGGTTGATTTCAATTTAACTTAGGGTTACTTGGCTAGTAAAAATGGTGGAGTTAATTATTAGTATTTAAAGGGGCTGGGGTTCTATGTCAGTTTAGAGTCTACAGTTCTATGTACGTAATATTTGCCACGCGATCAAGAAATTTAACATATACTCATGCACGTATGCACGTGCTTGGGATTCAAGCAAGTTTATCATGCATTATATATTATATTGAATTAATTGTATTCATTTACTTTAAATGTGATGATAATATGGTCAAATTATTTCTGATTGGATTGATTTTTTGTAAACATGATTCTCTAATGATAATCTAAATGATAATTGGTTGCAATAATCAAATAATTTTTTCAATATTGTGGAAATCAAAATTTCGCTCCGTTTTTCCAAAGCGTTCTGGATATGATATATATAAGTGTGTGGGTGTAAAACAGGTATATATAAGTTAGTTTTAGTAATTGAAAGTTGACCCATGTAACATGAAGAATCTAAGATAGTTATTCCTTGAGACACATAATTCATAAGCACGAAACAATCAAATTCAAACACATATAGTTACGTACCGAAACATCAACACAAAACTATACGAGTATAAAACTAGATCAGTCAAAAGATGTCTCTCTCTGAGAGGATCTAAGATTGAATAGGTAAGTAATTTCACGATCATAATCATGATCATGCTCGGTTTTCTATATGAAGAATTTCACGAACAATCATATCATAGATTTTTTTTAATTGGAAATGCAGATGTCTAGTTCCCTTAGAGGGTTGTGGACAGCCAAAGGAGAAGATCTGGAGGCAGTAAAGCAGGAACTGATAAATAACATAAAGATACTAGAAGGAGAGGTCGGCGACAAGCCTTTCTTTGGAGACGAGACTCTTGGTTTTGGTGGATGTGTCACTTCTTCCTTTCGTTTCCTGGTTTTACGTCTGCGAGAAATTTGGCGAGTTTTGTCTCGAGGCAGAGTGTCCAAAGTCCATAGCTTGGGTTAGGGGGTGTTTCCGGGAAGAGGGTGTCTCCAAGTCTCTTCCTAGCCCGGATGAACTCTACGACACTGTCGTGGAAATGAAGAAAAATAGTGCGAGTATATGACAAAGAGAGGATCATAAGTTTCTTGATGCGTACAAATAAAGGTCAGGCAGCAGTGAGATGATCATTCAAAATCTGTTGTTAGTAAATTTGTGACGTATTATGTTATAAGTGGCTTAGATTTTTATTATAAATTTTATTTGTATGTGTGAAGTGAGAAAATATTATGACATATATGAGCCATGCACGTACTCTCATTGGTGTATTTTTCCAAAAAGCATATTATGCCACCAAACCAGATATAGTATGTAGTTGTTTGAATGTGATGGATCCTTACCGAGTATTCACGCGAATGAAATCATATTTACATACTAACAAACCTCAACCTGCTGTTCACGCGAAGCCCTAGCTGACTTAACCCTACCCGTGCCGCATGTGCGAGAGAAATGAAACCTGATCAAAAGCCACTCTGTTTTGGATAGGATTTCTCCGTGCTATTCGTTTCGCTTGCTGTTTTGGATGGGATTTCTCCGTTCTCGATTCTCTCTCTCGCTCCTTGATCGTCTCTCTCTCGCCTTTGATTTCTCTGGGTCTCTCGCTTTCGTCCATCGATCCCTGATTATCTCTCTCGCTCCTTGCTGTCGGTTCTTGCCTTTGGGTCTCTGTCGCTTCCATCTCGAGGTCTCTCTTGCCATCGCCCAGCGTCAAAGTCGACGGCCTCCTCTCTCGCTGATCATCCCAAGATCGATCGATTTGGGTCGTGGATTCATCGTGTTCTGAGCTTTACCCAGTTCTTATTCTTTGCTGGGTTGGTTGATTTCGATCTCGATTTAGAGGGCTGGAGCTGGGGAACCTTCTCAGGTAATTTTTGTTCTTCGCTATATTTTGGTTGATGTGGTGATTTGATTTTGAGGCTGTTTCTGGGTTGTGCTTGCCACTTCGTGTTGGAGCTCTGTGATTGCTTAGTTGATCATTCACAGTTTCCTTTCTTATTTCCTTGGGCCATGTTTTATTACAATTGAGGAGATGAATGCTAACACAAATGTAATTACCAATACCAAGGAACAAAACTAGACAACAATAGAATTGTTTTATTTTAGCAGAAAATGTGAGCCTACAAAAGCTTGATTAGTTCATCTGTCCAAGTTTTCTCAGCAAACCAAGCAGACAAGTCAAACGAAAAATATGATCGGACCTAACCTTGAAAACCGGGCCAAATCCACCTTCTCCGAGCCTATTATTTATGTGAAAATCCTTGGTAGCAGCCACCAGAATCTCAAGCGGGAAATTCTTCTGCTCTTGCTGAGCAATTCTCTCCAAGTCTTCCTCATTGTTGCTCTCTGAACAATCAAAACAGAGCAAAAAGTATGAACATCAAAACTGTACAAGCATCAAAGTAGTGATATTGATGAAGCTGGAAACTGGGTTTCGATGGGTTACCTCTGCTTGAGCTGAAACGCAAGGTTTTGATGAGATTGTTGAGGAAATTCTTGGACTTGGTCATAGTTTTCTGGGAGTTTTAGACCAGCCCATATGAGAATTGATCGAAGAGATTTTGAAGGAGATGGGTGTGGGATGTTGAGGTTTTGTGTGAATCTGAGTGACGTTTATGACTTATGAATTGTGTTAAGTGTGTTATGAGGAGCACAACAACAGAGAAGAAGGTTGGATATTATTTAGGCGTATTGACTTGATGACTTTCATATTGACTTGGCGTGATGTTAACTATTTATTTATGCCCGGGAGGAAAGAGTCAAAAACTCATGAGGAAAGGCATGAACGAAATTGTGTGGAATAGCTGTCTTTTCTATTTGTGTGGACTGATTTGGTATAAATATAATGCTGTACGAGTCAAATTTGAGATTTAGATGTGCTTGATTGTGTTGTTGGTTGGCTTTGGTCTGTTTTGGTTTAGAAACCCACAAGATATTGTGATGAATACTCTTTACAATATTAAATCTATGTGAAAGATCCGGTCAGTAACAGAGAGTTTATTTCTGCTAGGTATTGTCAAAGTTAAGAATGGTTTGGGTGTGTCATGTCTTAATTTGGTTCTAAGTTTGAGTTTCCTTTTGGTCCTTTTGCTTCTTTGTATCTCATGTGGGCATATAGTCTAGGAACAGATTCAAAGAGGATTATGTCATCATTTTTATTTGTTGTGTGTGTAGGCTTGGATGAATTTCATGGTGTTGTGCTGATGGGGTTATTTTATTGACAACTTTGCAGGCCGCGGAGGAAGAAAAGCTGCTTATTTTGCTGTTCGGGTATGTTCTTTAATCATTGTTCGTTTTGTGTGCTTGGCAATTTCTCTGATGTTTTTTTATCCTCTTCCTTCCATATTTTTTTTGCTCATCTTTGGATCGTTCTGATTTCTGTTGGTTTTGGTTTATTTGTGTTTGGTTCTTCATGGGCTCTCTTCGATTGTTCTTGGATGTCATTCAGGTTAGGTTTCTTGCTTTTTATGCTTTTCTGGGTTTGGGATTTGCTGATGTGATGGTTCTGATTGTTCTTTATATATATCTTGAAACCCTCTTCTCACAGATCACTGAAACCAAAGTTTTGAGTTGAACCGAAGAACCTCTATTCTCCATTTGTGTTCCCTGCAGACCCTGGAGTCTCTTATACAGTGCTGGTATGAACATCAATCTCATATACAATACTGGTGTTCATACAACGAACTGCTTCATTAAGTTTCATTGCTTCATTGAGTGATGACGACTTACAGTGTGTCTTTCATGAAAGATTTTGTGTATCCTTTCTTCTTCTCCTATTTTTTATTTTTGTTTTTGGTGTAAAGAGCCTCATTCATATATTAGAGCATATACCGCGCAGGGAATAGTAATGAAGTTTTGCTTCAGTTACTTCCCGCAGGTTGAAACTGATGACCAATTTTTTCTACAATGACCTCTGTTAGTTTGGGAACTAGGGGATCTTTGCATAGAGATGCTAGGATTTAAGATTGATTTGTTTATATTGGAATATTGTTGATGGCAAGTTGTCGTTCTGGATTTGTTCTTTTTGGCACCTCTATATATATATGTATGTATAGCTAGCTTATATAATTGAGCAAAATCTTGATTTTGAAGACGTTTGCATCTCTGTGGGCAATATGTATATATTAGCTGGCGTATATAATAGTGTGTACTTATCCACTGCATGTTTTGGTTTGACATCTTATTCGTTCATTATGGATCTTAGTTATTTCGGTTTGATTAATGTGTTGATTAAAATGATAATGCATTAAAATGGATCTTAGTGTATTTCGATTTGATTCCCACTGTGTTTTGGGAAAATGGATCTTGATCGTAATTCTGAAATAAGGTGTATACTGTGTTTTGGGTTTTGATTTCAATTTTTGAGCTTAAATTGTTAATAATTGTCATGTTATGACCACACATGTATGTATATGCAAATATTATTTTGTTTCTAATTTATATAATGCATCTGCCAGGGTGTCCAAGTTCTATGCGAAAATAGCTTAGTTGTGCCATTCTGCTGTTGTTTCTATGTCTGTCATCTAGCATTGTTAGATATGATTATGGTTTGGCTGCAACTGTACTGTTGATCTCGCTGCTAGCTTTTGGTTCTATGCTTTTTTGGTCGCATTAGTTTACTTTCTCTTTCTCTTGGACACATCTCCCCATTGTTTTAAAGAAAAGTTTGGGTCTTTGAGCAGAATATACACAATCATATTTGCTATTATTAGCTGTTAAACTGAGTACAGAAACATTGGGGTAGCCGAATCAATACATAGAAGGGGGGTGCATTTAGACAGTTGATTTGCTATTATTAGCTAACAGAATGGAAGTTTTAGTTTGCATCGTCCCATTCTCAGGTTGTTTGCAGCTAAACCTAATACAAATTCTTGGGCAGCTTTAGTTTGCTTCAAAGGTGCAGAATTTCATACAGTTATGAGACCTATGTATCGGTCTTCAGTATTATGCGTGATAAAGTATATTAGGAGATGTGATACTATATAAGTGTCCTGTAGTTTCTGAATTTGGCATATTTTGATATATTACATTTCTCGGGTTATAATTTCTGCATAATTAACACTTCTTTTTATCTGTCAGGAGATATAATATTGAATTCAACTACATTTGCTCAATTCTCTTACCAAAAACCTGTTCAGGTATGGAATTGAATATCCTAAAGAGTATTTTTTTGTGGAGTAATGACTATTGATTTGGACTTGATTTTGTTGATTTAATTTTTCACTGACTGTTTGTGCGGCATTAGATTTTTGTCTATTGTTGCTTTCTTTTTCAATGCCAGGTGTGGATGTTGTATAGTGACTTATAATGCTTATAAATATTTTCCTTATAAATGAAATGATTTCTGTGTTATAAATGTTATATGTCGGTGGTAATAGTACAAAATTATAGACTAATTTCATATTATTTGAGATGATTATTAATTATTTATGTTGGCTGCAATTGTTTCAGCATGACACCTGAAAAGGATGCCACTCATCAGATGAAGAGAAAATTTGCTGATATGTGTGAGGAATCGTTTGCGTGCCATGAGATGACATCACCATGGATGTATTTGCAAGATAATGAGTTTTCCGGATTTGCATATGATAATTGTCAGCAATCATTTGCATGCCATGAGACATCGTCTCTGTGGACCTACTTGCAAGATGAAAGATCTTTTGCTTCAAGTTCGAACAATTCAAGCAAGAGGCATCACTCTAGGCTATCGAATATGGTCTCACTTCAAAATTTTACAAATGATGCTGGTGGTGAAAATGATGGTCATGATGATGCGTTAGGTAATCATAAGGGTGTTTTGATACTTTTATGTATTACATTTCTCAAATTTTAAATTTTCCATAATTGACACTATTTTTATCTGGCAGGAGATTTAATATTAGATTCAACTACTTTTGGTCAATTCTCTTACCAAAAAACGCGTGCAGGTATGTAATTGAATATCCTAAGTAGTTATTTTGTGGGGTAATGTCTATGTTGATTTGGACAAAATTTTGTGGATTTTATTTTTCGATGGCTATCTGTCTGGAATTATTTATGTGTCTAATCGGACTATAGTATTAGTTATCGAAGGTGAGACTTTGTATTTGTTGGACTGGAAGTATGGATTAGTCTTGGAATGTGAGCCCATCATCGATTGGTACTGATTTAAGCTATGTGTGTCAGTTAATTTATGGTATAGTTAGGTTTATGCTGGATTGAATATATAATGTGTATTAGGTAAAATATTCTTCATCTGATATCACTGGACTTTAGTGTTGCATGTTTGGGATCTAAGTGTGTTGCAGTTTTGAACATCCTTGGTATTAGTTTTTCTTATTGATTTTTGTTCATTTTATGTGTCTGGGCTTGGACAAAATTCCAAACTTTTTGAGTTTTCCAAAAAATGAGCATTGCAATGAATACAAGTTATGTATAGTTTTGCATAGACATTATGTGCATATGTAGTGGTTTTCATTTGTCAAGGAACAATTGTTCCGGGATGCTTTTTCATTTGGTTGTGAGTTGTGCTAGATTTGTTATTTAGTGGTTTGATGTATCGTGAGTGTGAAGTATGTTCCAATCTTATAATATTTTTTTAAATGTCAATTAGGTGCGCTGATCGTGTACGAGGATTCTGGTGACGATGACAACATGTGTAGCCAATGTAATGCCCTTTTTTGGACAGATGAGGCAATAGAGAAAAGGGACAGAGGTCAATTGGTATACACGAGATGTTGTGCGAAAGGACAAGTAGTTCTTCCATATTCACTTCCTACTCCTGATATCTTAGAACAGTTGTTGAATCCAACTAATGGTCGTGAAAGCGTGACATTTCGTGAGAACATTCGGGTTTACAATGCTATGTTTGCGTTTACATCTATGGGTGCAAAAATTGATCATGGAATAAACAATACTACTGGTCCTTATGTATTTAAAATATCTGGACAAGTACATCATTGTATGGGATCTGTTTTGCCTTTACAGAATGAATCTCCTAAGTTTGCTCAATTGTATGTGTATGATACACGCAATGAAATTTCAAATCGTATTAAAGCAATTGATCCGAATAATGCAAACATGAAACTTGATCCCATCGTTGTTGAAAAATTGACCAGTATGCTTGACAATGTTAACGAACTAGCAAAGCTATTTCGATCTGTTCGAGATCATTTTGAAAATGATTCATTGCCTGATCTAAATATTGATATTTGGATCGTCAACCAAGTGAAAGTAGACAATATGAAATGCCTTCTTCTTCCGATATTGGTGGTTTAATTGTTGGAGATGTTGGAGAGTTTGATTCGAATAGAGATATTATTGTTCAATCAAGATCCGGCAACTTAAAATGAATATCGAAAATACATCCGAAATTGATGTCGTTACAATATCCTTTGCTTTTTCCATACGGATAGAATGGATTTCAAATTAATACCACCCTGCGATCTATTGATGCAAGAGCAAAAAAGAAAAAAACAAAGTTGACGATGTCGAGATTTATTTGTTATCAAGTTCATGATAGAAGGGATGATTCAAGCACTTTATTAAAAGGTGGCAGATTGTTTCAGCAATACTTGGTTGATGCATACGCGACAGTTGAAGAAAATCGTTTGGACTATATTAGAAATAATCAGGCAAATATTAGGTCCGAACAATTTGATCAATTAACTTCTCTTTCTTCTAAAGGAGTTAGAAATTGTTCTGACGTTGGAAAAACAATTATTCTTCCAAGTAGTCACACAGGCAGTCCAAGAGATATGCTTAGTAACTATCAAGATGCTATGGCAATATGCAGGTATTATGGAAATCCTGATTTATTTGTGACTTTCACTTGCAATGTCAAATGGCCAGAAATAGTTAGATATTTTCAAAAAAAGCCGGGATATAGAGCTGAAGATCGACCAGATATCATTGCGCGGATTTTTAAGATAAAAGTGGATGATATGATTTCCTACGTCAAAACTGGGGAGCCTTTTGGACACGTTGAGGCACAAGTTTGTACGATTGAGTTTCAAAAAAGAGGCCTTCCTCATGCTCATATTTTATTCTGGTTAAAAAGACAGTACAAATGTTTTACATCAACTGACATTGATTCCATTATTTCGGCAGAACTACCAAATAAAAATGTTGAACCTGATTTATTCGAAATAGTTAGTCAGTTTATGATCCATGGTCCTTGCGGTTAATTGAATCCAAAATCACCATGTATGCGAGAAGGATCATGTACAAAGCGTTTTCCAAAGCCTTTCAAAGCTAATACAATGTTTCATGCAATCAAAACTGCTGAATATAGAAGGCGTGATGATGATTCAAAATTTGCAGTGAAAAATGGAATTCATGTAGGGAATAATTTTGTTGTTCCATATAATCCAATTTTATTGAAGAGATACAACGCCCACATAAATGTTGAATCGTGTTCCCAATCTATGTTGATCAAATATTTATTCAAGTATATAAATAAAGGACCTGATAGAGCTCGAGTCGTTGTAGCAGACAATGTAAATGATGAGATCAAGAATTATTTAAATTGTCGATATTTGACTCCGCATGAATCTGTTTGGCGCTTATTTGAATTTTCAATTCATAACAGATATCCTGCAGTGAGTTATCTAAAAATTCATCTGCCCGGTCAACAGAATGTTTGCTTTCATGAATTTCAAACTCTTGAACAAGTTGTAGAAGATCCAAGTAATGGTCATACAATGTTAACCGGTTGGTTTGATAAAAACAGAATTGATAAGGAGGCACATGAATTAACATATGCAAAATTTCCATCAAAATATGTTTGGGATTATGCGGTAAAAAAATGGACTCGGAGAAAAAAACGGAATCTAAAATCTATAGGTAGGATCGCACATGTGCCGCCACTTGCAGGCGAATTGTATTACTTACGGATGTTATTGAATATACAAAAGGGATGTTGTGATTTTGTATCTGTCAGAACAGTTCATGGAATTATATACCCAAATTTTCGTGAATCATGTCGAGCTTTGGGTTTATTGGAGGATGACAAATAATGGATGGAGGCAATGGTAGAATCATCTTTTACAGGGACTGCTTATCAAATTAGACAATTATTTGTTACCATTCTTCTTTTTTGTAATGTTTCAGACCCGCTAGCTTTGTTTGAGGCACAATGGAAAAGCATGTCTGATGATGTTGAATATAGGATGCAAAGAGAATTTAATATGCCCAATCTTACTGTATCCGACGATGATTTGAAAAACAGTGTTTTGCATGAACTTGAAAATTTATTGAACATGTCCGGAAGTTCATTAGAAAATCACAATTTGCCAATGCCAAGAATGCAACAATCACAAGAGTTTAATAATAAATTAATAAGAGAGGAGCTTGATTTTGATTGTGAAGCGCTCAAACTAGAACATTCTGACTTGATATCAAAATTGAATTCATCACAAAAAATGATATATGATCAAGTCATCGAAGCTGTGGCGACAAAAAACAATAGATCATTTTTTGTTTATGGTTGTGGAGGAACGGGAAAAACTTTTTTGTGGAATACCATTATTTCTAGACTAAGATCAGAAGGAAAGATTGTTTTGGCCGTTGCTTCCTCTGGAATTGCTTCCTTATTATTGCCGAAAGGTAGAACAGCTCATTCGCATTTTATGATTAAACCGAATATGGATAAAATTCTGCAATGTTCAATTAACAAAAAAACCAATCTTGCGTATCTAATTCAAAAAGCAGAATTAATAATTTGGGATGAAGCCCCTATGTGCAATAAAATTTGTATTGAATCTTTGGATAAGACCTTACGTGATATACTGTCAGCAAATTCTGATGATCCAAGATATACGATGCCCTTTGGAGGCAAATCAATTTTGTTCGGCGGCGATTTCAGACAAACCTTACCGGTTATACCTGGTGGATCAAGAGAAGAGATTATTCAATCCACGTTAAATCATTCGTATTTATGGCCTTCCTTGACAATATTTCATTTGACAGAAAATATGCGGTTGACATCAAATGGTCTAACAATTGCAGAAAAAAATGAAATCAAAGATTTTTCTAAATGGATGCTACAAATAGGAGAAGGTCGATTACAAACTAATTTTTCCACAAATGATCCTGATGCGTCTTGGATCAAGATTCCAGATGATTTGCTAACAGATGCAAGTGTTTCTCCAATAGAATCAATATTTACTGCAACTTATCCAAATTTTGAAGATAGATATAGTGATACTGATTACTTGAAAGAGCGTGCTATTATTACACCTAAGAATGCTATTGCTAATGAGATTAATAAATATGTTATTGATTTATTGCCCGGTGATACAAAAAGTTATTTTAGCTCTGATTCTGTTTCATTCAATAGCGGATCTTATGATAGCAACAGTCTTTTATATCCTATAGAATTTTTTAATAAACTTGATTTTAGTGGTATACCATCACATGAACTTATTTTGAAAGTCGGAATGCCGATTATGTTATTAAGAAATTTGAATCAAATACGAGGCTTATGCAATGGAACACAGTTAATTGTAACAAAAATGTTTGAAAAATTGATCGAAGCAAAGATATTAACCGGTACTAATGTTGGGGATAGGGTCTATATTCCAAGGATTGTCATGATTGTGAATGAAACTAAATGGCCCTTTACTTTTAAAAGACGCCAATTCCCTGTTAGATCATGTTATGCAATGACGATCAATAAGAGTCAAGGACAATCGTTAAATATAGTTGGCATATTTCTGACTGAACCAATTTTTAGCCACGGTCAATTATATGTAGCACTTTCAAGAGTTACATCGAAAAATGGTCTTAAGATTACTATAATCAACGATAGTGACATACCTAACAATCATACAAAAAATATAGTTTTCAAAGATATTTTCCAAAATATATAAATTTTTGATGTTTTCAATATATTTTATTTTGTATTTTATGTACATGTTTTGTTGTGGGATCAAGTCATGCCGGGTATACATGCATACAATTTAATTAAATGGAGATCGGTTGAAAAAAATATTTTAATATTTGGATGTGAATTTAACCGTGGTCTTTTCTGCCACATCAATCCCCTCATACCGGTTCTATCCGAATCAGCATATAGTTGCTAAGTCCAGTTCATTTCTGACTGCCCTTTGGCAATCGTGTTCCATCTCACAGTCACGCCTCCAGTTCGTTCAGGGCGATTTGATCTTAAACTAATCGGTGATAGAAGAGTAGGTATTGGTTTGATGCTATAGTATGCTTGGGTTTTTCATTGGATTTCAGTTTTGTTCAGTGTTTAATTCTTTTGTCTTAAATTCATATGGATTTGTGATCCCAAAAGGGATTTTAATTGTGGGTATTGAAATTTTGATTGTGAAGGAGGGCGGCATATCGATTAAACTGAGGGAATGAGATCTTTTTTTAAAACGTGCATCCTCTTGAATTAAACTGCAAGAATGAGATCTCTCTCTCTCACATGATCATGCGACCCTGGCCTGCTCCTACCTTGCAAGGCATCACTACTACTTTTGTAAGGTGATTTTTCTCTATTAGCTAATCTGCTTCTATCATCATATATCTTTTTGTTATGGTGTTTCCTTCGATGACCACTTCCTTTAGAAGGTGACCCATTTTCACGGTGCCACCTCTTCTCCAAATGCCCATTAGCAGAATCCTCAAGATCTTGCAGCTCGAGCAAACCAGCCTCACTCTGAGACTTACCACCAACAGGACTCTGAGAATCATCATCACTACAAGACACCACAGGTTGGTTGTCCTCTCTCTATTTTGTTGTGTTATGTAATTTTATCAATTTGGGTTTTATGTTGGTTCGAATGAATTTGGGTTTCATATTGCTGCATCCTTACATGTGCAGCTAAGTCTCCCAAAAAAGGAAAAGGAAAAGAAATCTGCTGCTCAGCAGAGCTCATACATAGGAGGTTAGTTTAAGGGTTTCATATCGATTCAAAGCGTGTAATGATTCGTCCATATACTTTAATTATGCTTCATCAAATCAGATATTAAAAAAACCCAGATGGTTCTATATATTGGCGACGTTGAGGACCTACTCACGCTAATCGGGGAGGAAGACGTTTCTTCCTGTTTTACTACTCATGGTTCTGAGGCTATTGCTGTGGCTACCTATAAAAGGTAAGTTGAAAAAAGTTCAACTTTGGTGTATTCAAGGACAGGTAGATCTTCTCACAGAAGGTCTTCATTGTTTTCCCTTTTTTCTTTCTTTCTTTCTTCTCTGTGGTTTATGAGTATGAGAAATAGTTGACATGTAGATTAAAGTACATTGATAACTGATTGTTGAATGTGTTTAGTGACTTGAGATCTGGTTTAAAGTATTTTAGCTGTTCTAATATGCTCTAAGTATGTGTTAATTTCTGTTTCAATGATTTTAATATTATGTTCGGGGTTTATAGCATGAGATTGGTGTTGTTATGATGTTCATTGATTCATGATGAGTAAATTGTATCTTATTGAGTTCTTTTCCATTGTTTTCAGGAGCTATTTTGGCAAAGGAGGCCTGAGTTTCATGAGTTTATTTGATTTGATTACCAAGGTATGATCAATAGGCAGGTGATTTCAATTATCACGTGTGTGTGTTCTCTGTGCATGAAATTGATTAGTATGAAGGTTAGCATGTGTTTAGTTGATTTTTTTTATATTGTGAAATCATGAACTAACAAGTGTTGGGTCTTACAATCTTTACAGTTTTTTTTTCATGTGCATCTCAGTGTTGTTTTGTGTATTTTCATAGACTGAACTGTGATAGTAGGCATGCTCAATTACTTTTCAATGTTGTTGGTTAGAATTCTATGTAGTTGATAACATACCTAACTTTTTTTTTCATCAGAGACTTATACTATGGATGCTTTGTTGATAATATTTGGTCTATATTTATGTAGAAGTTGCAACTTTATACTTCTTTAGAAAAATAAAGTGTATTTACTATGGAAGTAAATACTATATGTGCAGCTATTTATGTAGAAGTTGCAGCTTATTTGGTCTATATACTATGGATGCTTTCAGTGTATTGTTCTGCAGTTGCTCGGAGGTTTTTTGTTGAGAGGGGATGGTGGTACAAAGCCTGTCCTCAGGACAAATGCTGCAAACCTATGTGAAGATGGAAGAGGAAGAAGATACTCACTTCTATTCTGCTCATGGTCAGCACAACCCAAAAAAAGGGTAATCATCGTGGTTTCATCAACATAAATATGTGTTTCACCTGTCTGTTTCAATATTATTGTTCCAGACTATGAGTCATATATGCATTATATCATGCAGCTACAGAGTTTACATGATGATTGAGGATGACCGTGACCAGGCAGGTCTGATTCTCATGGGATATGCAGCAGCAGAATTTATTGGAGCAACATGTGAGGAATTGTTGAAGAAGGCTTTATACCCATCAGACACAACAAGCTTTCCACCTGAGATCACTTCCAAGGTTGGGAACAAATTCCTTTTTGAAATAAGGATAAGCCAGCATGGCAAACTTTTTTTAAGGAGTACACAAGCAGATGAAGATACTAATAGGGTGAATGAAGATGTTTCTGCACTCAAACAGTCCCAAAAATCATCTGACAGTGATGAGCCCATCATTGAGACTCCCCAAAAGATCCCAGCCGGAAGAAAGCGTGGCAACAGGGGTCCTGCAAAGAAGTTGCTTCAAACTGATATGGATAAGAAGACCAAGAGGTATGAATATAATTATGATAAGGATTTTAGCAGTGGATTACCATGATGTTGTTTGTTATAGTTAACGATTGTCTCTGTTTTCAGAGATAAAGATGCGGGTAGCTGAGTCACAGATGGATTCACAGTAAAGCACTAGGTACATTCGTGCATCCCTTTTTCCTACCTGCAGTTTTTCATTTTCTCTTTGTTGATCACCAACTGTTTGTTTATTCAGTTGTTTCATTTACAGGAGGATGTCTGGACAGCTGTTTAGATAATGACAAGTTCTCAATCTTTTGTTTGAACACTGTGTATATTTTGCAGTATTGTTATACACACTTGCAACTTTATGCTGAATATGTGATCAATATTTTTGGAATCAGCTAATGTTGTGACCATTAGGTCACTAATTGATCTGGAGGTTAGCTGTTTTTGTATTTTGGTATGCAAAGGAAGTTTTGGAAATGACTATAGTTTGTATATAGCTGGTATGTTACAGAACTCCTGGTAGTTAAGGGTTGCTCTCTTTTGTTATGTAAGTTGATTAGTAAAGAACTTCAGGTGTGTAATCCATAATTATGTGTATTTTAATTTAATATGTGAAGATTCTGTTGTGTTCTTACTGTGTCCATGAATGTATATTTTGATATTAACTTCAGGTTAAAATCTGTTTTACATATTACACTCTTTTTAAGTATATAGTTGATACCATGCATGTCATGAACGCAACTAATCAATGTTCTTAAAGTGATATTGGTCATCTACATGCTCTGCGCAAATTAATGTTTTTTTGGTGCAACATATTTCTGAGTAGACAGTTGCTTATGATGTAGAGCATCCGAAGATATTACCCATTAAAATCAAAAACACGAACAGCAGTTATATTGATGAGAGATATCTGAATAGTAAATACTGATACAATGTACAGATAGTAGGGGAGTGATGTATGTGCATATCCTTTACTCATTGATTTGGAACGAAAGTACTCCTATTTGGTGAGGTGATCTGCATTTTCATCTTATATAATAAAAATCACCTTAACACTTTGATAAATAGTGGTCGATAAGTTCATTTAAATTCTGATTTCCATGTCGATAGACAGTGGTTTGATTTCAAAACCTTTTGATTACTGTAAATAAGTCTCGAAAGACCTCTTCATTGGTTTGACGTAATAAAATCGTAAGACACAATTGTGATTGCAGGTGTGATTGTCCATTATAACGATTCTAGAGATTCCGCTTACATATACAGGCATACGATTTAGCTAATATTGAAGTTGTTAATCTTTGAACATAGATTGACATAATAAAATCGTAAGAAACAATCACTTACATATGCAAGCATATGCTTCATTATTAGTAACCGTATGGCGCTTACCCGCTTACTCCAAATCAAACTCCATGTAGTTTCTTATATTTATATTTAGTTAATGTTGAAGTTGGTTTCTGTTTAGCTTCAGCTTCAACCATTTTTCGTGCATCACTATGTAAATGGTCTGTAATAAAACTGATATAAATATCTATTTAGATGTAACTATTTAGATTTTCTTCGTTCTTATTTCATCTAAGTTTAACGAATACCCGCGCCTCGGCGCGGGGTTCCACCTAGTATATTAACAATGACGATTTCAATGTATAGATGACGAGCTTTATTAGATTCCATGCCGAAGCAAGTAAGCAGTGACGTAGTGGCACTGCCGTCTCAATGGAACTAACTCTCAAATATTGGAAATTGGATGCAAAGTAGATTATCTCCATCCCTTCTCCCTATTAGTCATACGTGCTTATGTTGACCAACGACAATCAGCTCTCTTTTGCTTCTGAAATTTTCTTATAAATACTCACCCAAACATCCACAATCAACACACCATTGCTTCTAAAGCTCACTCAGCTACTTCTCATCTCTGTCTCACTCTCACTCTCTTTGCATTTCCAATCAAACCAAATTCTTCATTCCCCTATGGCAAATGAAGTTGTGTTGTTGGATTTCTGGTTCAGCCCTTTTGGGATGAGGCTGAGAATCGCTCTGGCTCTGAAAGGCGTCGAGTACGAGTACAAGGAGGAGGACCTGTGGAACAAGAGCTCGCTCTTGCTGCAGTCGAACCCTGTTCATAAGAAGATCCCGGTTCTCATTCACCACGGCAAGCCGGTCTGCGAGTCCACCATTGCTCTTCAATACATTGACGAGGTTTGGAACGATAAGGCTCCCCTGTTGCCCTCCGATCCTAACTTTAAATCCCAAGCCTTGTTCTGGGCCGATTTCGTCGACAAGAAGGTAAAAGCCGCCATCTTTGCCTTTTATTTAGAACTGATTGTGTGCATGCATGCATGCATGCATGCATGTATTAATAAGTACTATATGTGCTTTCTGTGAAAAAGTATGAAACTTTATGAATTGTAAACATAATAACCTTAAAATGTATCCAAATGTATAAGCTGTTTTGAAATAGAGCAAAACTAGAAAAGCTTTTGTCAGGTTATGATCGACTATGAGACACTGAAATATTTGGGTAACGGGAGATGCAGATAAATGATTTTGGGAGGAAGACATGGGCAACTAAAGGAGAAGAACATGAGGCAACAAAGAAGAACTTCCTTGATAGCATTAAGTTGCTAGAAGAGGAACTTGGAGACAAGCCTTTCTTTGGGGGCAAAACTCTCGGGTTCGTGGATGTATCACTTGTTCCTTTCTATTCTTGGTTCTCTGTCTACGAAACATTCGGCAACTTCAGTGTGGAGCAAGAGTGCCCAAAGTTCATGGCTTGGGTTAAGAGGTGTTTGGAGATTGAGTGTGTGTCCAAGGCTCTTCCCGAGCATGACAAGGTTTATGGCTTTGCTATGGAACTTAGGAAGAAGCTTGGAATCGAGTAAGATGTGATCAATGTCATTTGATCATCTGCTAGTACGTTCTAGATTCAAACTTGGTTTTGGTTGTTTGTATTTTCAATAAATTGGGACTCGGCCCTCCATAGTCTGAACTCTGAACCACACTGTGGCTCTTTACGTTCCTTGTTTTTTTCTTTGTTTTTTTTTCTTTTTGCTTTTTATGACATTGTTGTTAACTTGGGAGAATAAGATAAACACACTTGCCACTTATTTTTTGTAAAATTTAATCCTTTGGCATTTTCTATAGCATGGAGTTAAAATGTACCCGATCAATTTCTTCTTCTAAATGTAATTGTATTTGTTGCGAAGGACGTACAAGTGGCTCTATCTTTCTTGTTATTAGCTGCATACACACTATATGATGATTATGATCATTCTAGTTTTCCTTTCTGAGTTCGTCTGAATATTTTAACGGAGGGGGCTAATTTTCCCATATGCTGAAGTTTCTGAGTTCTAATAAGCATGAAACCAGTAAAATGTGTCAAGGACAATGTTTCTAACGTTATCTGGGAGGATAGTTTAATTTATAATGTTGGTCGGGAGGGTTAAGTGGAATCTTTTGGACTATTCTAATCTTCAAGCTTAACTGTTGTCGTCACCTTTTAAATTTAACACCAAGTGTGTCGAGGTGCAGACGAGAGTTTCTGGCCTTCTACTCTCCCAGAAAAAAAATGTTAATTTTGACAGAAAAATGAAATACATGATTAGTGTACACTTACCATTAATGATCTCAACTATGAGTATATGATGATGGTTGAAAGTGTGGCAACAACTGATCATTCTGTATATTAGACCTTCTGATGTCGGCTCTCCTGTTGCTTTCGATCAATCGGGTGCTGATTGCCCTGGGAGTTCTTCCCTCTTAACGCTTTTTGTGTTTTCTAGTTTGTATCAAACAAAAAATCACCCAACAACAAGTCCCCAAGGTGGCAAGCTATCTCAATTGGGCTTCTTGTTGGATGCCCGAGGGATAATACTAGTTTAATTTGGACGATAACTAGCAGGCTCGCTTCCTATGTTGTCGGACTATTGACACGTTCCAGTGGTAAGAATGCATTTGGGCCGTAATTAGGGGTTCAGCATAGTAAATATAAGCAGGGCCGATATATACAAGTTTTTTATTTTCTCAGGTGATCAATCTTGGTTGGAGAGTTAAACGTCTTGGTACCGATCAAAATTATATATGTACTCGATTTTTTCTTTCTGTATGTCTCAATAATATTGACCCAGAATTTTCCAGATCTCTAATTAAAATTGAAATTTTCCGGTCAAAAAAGAAGAATGAGAAAATTACACACAAGGTCATTTAGAACATTTCTTTTCCAAATAAAGTTACTTCATATTTTTCTCTCAAATAAGGTCCATTTTATACCCAAAAAAATACAATTAATTTAAACAATTATAAATATACCATTATTCTCAAATTTCCTACATTTCTTCAACCTCTAGTCAGAAATATCTTTCATCATGCTATTGTTTCACCTACTGACTTCTTGCCTGGTTACTGTTAGCGGACTCACTGCTGACTGGCCTTTGGTTTAAAAAAGATTTTTCGTTTGATCAACAGTAATGCACTACTAACATGCAATGAATGTACTACTTCCATGTAATGAGGGTACTAGACACTATTACTCTTTGATATAGGTACTAGACACTACTACGGCGTAATGCAGGTACTAGACACTACTAACATGTAATGAATTCATGTACTACTATTATGGATAGTAGGTACTACTTACTAATATTAGACAACTCCTTTCTTTCCACCTTCTGGGCGGTAGTCTGCCTCCTATGGGATTAAAACGAGTATGAACAAGTAAGAATAACCCACTTTCTTCCTCCCTCTGGGCAGTAGTCCACTTCTCAGAGAAATTTAATGGGGTTTTATGGACAAATAAGAGACAAATTGAAAAACTGGTAGCGGAAAATCATAGCTTATTTATTCCAACATGAACACAGACTATAGATCCAGAGCCTCACTCTCTGGTAAACAACTATAAGTTGTTTAACCACTCATAGACATACTCACTCGAAGATAGAGAAGCTGAACAGTTGCTTCGAATTTTCACTCACAAACTAAACTCTCAGGCTTTCTACTCTCAGATAGATTTCTCTGGTTCTGATTTTCGATGCCTCACACTAAGACTTGATGCTCTTTATATAGAGAGTGGACTTCAAAGCAGAATTGAAACACAAACTAATAATAGTGACTCCACTAGATATAGTGCTCTGATGCAGATAGAGCATCTGCTTTCCTCTATTGTCTTCTTTCGGAAAACAAATTCTCAAAATAATGATGTCTCCCACTAAGAGGAAGAAGACAATACGATTTTGACTTGTCTTTAGAGATCATCGTATACTTCTGAGTTATCCCCAAGATAGAGGTCCTCATACCTCATTCTTCTTCTTGTTCCGTTTTCTTCCGTATATGTATCTATATACATCTGGTAGCTTCTTTCTCTCTCGATCTTTTTGAGCCAATGAGTACAGTCTAGGGAGGAGTCTATCTCTTTCTTTTTCAGGGCAACGAACAGATCAGTTGTGACGGCTTCTGGATGGTCATATGTAGTGACTATTATCTTTTCTCCTGACGCAAGAAATATAATCTCTTAATCTTCTTCGATTACTTTCTTGATATACTCCAACGTCGTAGCCTTCATCCATGGAATAATAAAACTTGGGTTTCCATTGTATCCATCGCATGCTGGCTGTAGATACTGTCCCTGAATGATTCTGACGTAATTGTATGGAGGAATATTTTCAGTCTCTCCATTGGATTTCTGCACCCATTCTGGAGGTGTAGATCTGAACTTTAGTATGAGAATGCAGTTGCTCTTCCTGACATTCTTGACTGTATTGTAGATAATTGTTGGCAGTCCCTTCAAATCTTCGTTTGTCTTTGTCCATAAATTATGAACAAATTCATTCTCAACTAATCAAACCTTGTGCTCCTGCGGATGTTCACTCTAAACATTAACCAAGCATCTTCCTAGAAAGGGTCTTGGGACAACGAATAGGGCGTTGAGGAGATCTTCATCACGTGTATATGTGCCAATATGTTTGTGGAATTTGAACCATTCTGATTCTTTTAGCGCCTGGATAGGAACTTTAGCACTCTCTGGAGTTTTAATGTACAACGCTACTGGTTCATTGACTATGCTCGGTGGTTTCTTCTTTTGACTTAGTTCCACTGCTAAGGCGCTCATGGTCTCTACCATGAGCCTTTATTGTTTTCTTGGAAGGAAAACATCAAATTTATCTAACAGTGCCCTCCAGTGGGATGCTAGACTTTGGTCAGTCTGGAAGACTGCTTATGAAAAAGTGTTCAGCTGGTAGCTCAAGATGTTCACGAAACCTGTAGGAAAAATTCTGCTTTTTGGCAAAGCAACAGCCATCAATGGTCTTGATTTGCCTTTACCGTCTTCCAATTGAAACGAGCTAGCCAATCCTTTCCCCTGTGATTAGTTAGTTAAGGCTGGTCTTTTGGGAAGCAGCAACAAACTCTTGAGGACTTTTTCAAATGGTTCTTCTTGTTGATTAGGCTCTTTTCCTGGCCTCCTGCTTCTTGGGTTACGACCTTCGATGTCTCTCTCACTTCTTCTGTACATGGCCATTTCCCTTGTTAAAGCGTTCAGAATATAGTTCTTGTTACCTGCAATTAGTTCTACATCATAATCGTATTAGTTAAGAAATAATTACCAATTTGCTAATCTTCCCCTATCAGCAGCTTTATCAAGTTTGAAGTTTTTAAATTTTTTCACTATGGTGCAATATGTTTTCACGGTGAAAGGTTTTTTTTAAAAATGCGGGAGAATTCTCGATTGTCTTTTTGATAACCAGAATTTCTTTTTCCCCTGTGGGATAATTCTATTATGCAGCATTGAATTCTCCACTGCAGAATTTCAAGATCTTCTCGGTGTTACTGCCTGGCTCTCTTGCCAATACTACATCTGTCCAGAAGTTGTCACTAACATCAGTTTGAAAGATGATTTCTCATTCTCTTCGGGTGTTGATGTAGTGGTGGCAAATTCTGGAATAGTTCTTTAATTTGCCTGACGATTTTTTTGTCATCTTCTGTAAACTTTCAAGCTCTCTTTGAGCTTGTTTGGGCGACAGGATTATTGTTAATCCGACAATTTTTGGAAGGAAGTCTTTTCCATAACTCTTTCTAACCTTTATTCAGTAAAATGGGTAAAACTCTTTCTAGAAATTAGTTATCGACAATACGGAGGTAGTTATGAAAACTAGACATCCGTATCTTTTCATCCATTATCACTCATATTCTAAATATTTCTGAGAAATTCTCCGTTTATCGTCGAAGCTGGCTATTCTACAGAGCAAAGTCGGTTTTCTATTTTGTGATGATTGTCAGAGATTTTAGCACTCTTAACTTATCCCATTTGATACATGGACAAATGTGTTAGTTTACTAAGCCATCTATAATCATTTGGGTAGCTATTTTTATTCATGACCAGGTGAAGAGAGATCAATGTTGGTGTTACACAAGATCCACTCAAATACCTTTATCGAAAATCTCTTTTTCTAGACATCACAAGTTACTAAGGTGAACCTTAGTAGATGATAGATTTATAGCAACCACAAAATATGTATGTGATACAGAAATATAGACAAACCTGTTATTAATAAGTCAATACAATTGTGTCTTTATTAATAAGTCAACATGATACATCAAAGTTTACTAATCTAAAGTAATTGACCAACATTGTCAAAACATAATACTTAGTTAAGCACACATGCCATTTTACATGAAAAAATATAAAACTCTAATCAAAATTCGGTATCTCTTCAATCGATTCTCTACCAATTTTGAAGTGTGCTATGTTGTGATTCGCATTACCTCTATCTCCATATTTTGTTTCATTTTTTATTTGATCATTTAAATTCGTAGAATTTGAACATACTTTCTTGTCGATTTTTTTTCGAATTATTGGTATATAGGAATGTAACCAAAATTTGCATACCTAAACTAGACACATATATGAACACTTCTGCAAATTTTCATAATTTTTCGAGACTTTTAGCTAGGTCTAATAATTTTTATAATAGTACGCAGAAAACAGTTCTGAAAACTGATGTGTTCTAGGATCAAGTAGATTCGGATTGGGTGGTTTGAATGTGATGATGATGATCTTGAAAATCCATAGATTCCTCACATATTTTTCCTATCAATAGTATTCAATACCTATTGATCCAAAACTTCTGAAATCAATCTTTTCAAACATCTTGAGAATAAACAACTCGTTTGATTCGAGAAACATTTTGCGTCTTATCCTTGCCTCTTTTAACATTGATACCTCAACCACATGGCATTCTTGGTCCCCATGGCGTCGATGGCCGGTGCTTCCTCTATCATGGTCTTCAATCATGACTTTCATATGCTAATTTATAGTGTCCTTCCTTGTGTGGGCGGTTGTAGAGACCAAAAACGTCTCACCAAAATTTCCTTGACTTAGGGTTCTGCTCCTTGCGCCCCACTCTTTGGTGCGTTTCATAATTCACATTGTAAACTTTCTTAGTTCCCATCTTGCGTTGAATTATGATTATGTAGAGGATTTTCTCGATGAAATCTTGCTCTTCAATTGCATTCTGCATAATTGGAGCATAGATATAAGTTTAAGCATCTTATGATTGATGCAATTTGCTTGAAGTCAGAAAATCACACGTTATTCCACTTTTCCTTTAGATCCAGGAGCATGGTGTCGATGCACTTTTGCATATCAAACACCATGAAAAAATAAAAGATGTATTAGTTTCGCAGTCATAAGAGACTTCCTCGACAACTAATTTGTTTTCCAATATAATATTTGAATTAGACCTTTACTTTGATGTATATGGTCTTACGAGCTCTTTCTGTTTGTTTTAATCGATGATTTTATGAACACTTTTTGTTCAATCGATTTTGTGAACTCTCTATGTTCATGATGAACGCTTTTAGTTCATCTAGGAACTCTCTTTGTTCCGAATTCTCACATTCAAGAAATGTGCGGTGTAGAAAGGAGGGATGAGATGTTATCCCAAAATTCCTACAAAAAAATTCAAAGTCTCAAAAGAGTGTTATTTGAATTTAAATTTAAATTGTGTTCATAAAAACTTACTTAAGATTATTACTGAACAATCTTTATCTTCTTGTTCTCCTCCTTAGGATCCGCGCACAGGGTTAGAGTCTCTTGATAACGTGTTTTAGGAAAAGTGTATAACAATAGAGATTGTCGAAGCAATGGTGTAACATTTCATTGATAATAAGAAACTCCTTTATATAGGAGAGTACATAAAATTACTTATGGTAATAATCTTAATACATCGCTAAATAAGATTATCTCACTTATTCTCTGTTGTTGGTCTGGTTTGTAAGAGTCTGATTGAAAATTATCAAATTAAAAGTAATTATCCTATAAATCTGATTTTTTTTTATTTTTATTTTTTAAATCTGATTATATGTAATGTTACATGATATATGTTGATGTGGCATTCCACAAAATTAAGTCTCCTTTAATGCCCCAAATCATTTTCAGTCTGTAATACTAATACCACTGGGTTCAAATTATTACACAGTCCTATGAATTATGATTCAAAGGACTGGACGCGCTCACACATCCACACTACAACAAAAGAATCTCTCACCAGAATACTTCAATTACTCTCAAGCCTCTTTAAGATTCGATTGACACAACAAAGTATCTCTCATCAGAGTACCTGACTAATAAATATTACAAGACTAGTACAACCTAACAGTTCCATTTCAGGACGCCAATGATATAATTAACCCGCACAGCATGTCAGCATCCAACAATTCTCTTCCCCTATTAGTCTATTACACACCAAGCATCTTCTGCATCCCCAGAAGAAACTCATGCACCTTGTTCTCATCAGCAAGAGACTTGGAAACACTCTCCTTCTGCATGCACCTCTTGGCCCATGAAATCAGTTTGGGACACTCAGCCTCTATGCTGAAGTTTCCGATGGTCTCATAAGCATGGAACCAACAGTAAAATGTGATGAGAGCAATGTCCAAGAACCCAAATTGGTCACCCGTGAAATAAGTCTTGTCTCCAAGCACTCCTTCCAACACCTTCAGAATTTCAATGAATTCTTTCTTCCCTGCCTCCTTCTCTTCCCCTTTTGTAGTCCATATCTTCCTCCCTGAATCATATAACTGCCATTTTTCACAAACATGTTAGAAATCATTAATTAGATAATGTTTATTAGGCTAATTTTGAGGGTGCTCCTTTGATTGGAAAACAAATTTCTATTCATCTATACATGTCACTTCATTCACATGCAATGATTCAAACAACATCTAGCAACTAAGAACAGCTCCACCTCATAAACTCGAGAAGATCCGTTCATAATCGACATCGAAAATGTAATCAAAACCCAAATCAAGTAAAGAACCAAACAATCAAAGACATGCATAATGATGAAACAGAGATAAAAATACAGAAGATGCATGCATGCATCACCTTCTTATCAATGTAATCAGCCCAAAATCTGGCCTGAGCTCTCTCATAAGGATCTGAGGGAAGCAGGGGAGCCCTGTCTTTCCATGTCTCATCAATATACTGCACGATAATGAGCGATTCACACACCGGTTTCCCGTTATGGATGAGAACCGGAATTTTCTTGTGAACCGGGTTCATCTGGAGAAGCAGTTGACTCTTGTTCCTCAAGTCTTGTTCCCTGTACTCATACTTGACGCCCTTCTCTGCTAGAGCTACTCTTGCCCTCATCCCAAACATGCTAACATAGGCGTCCAACAGAATCACTTCGTCCGCCATTGATACTGAACACCGAGCTCTTCTACCTTAGTTGAATTGTGTGTGTGTAGTGTTGAGATTGATGTTGCGTGCACAAGAATGACAAAGTTGTTCGGGGAAATTTATAGAGGTGTTGGGTCACTTGGGTGTTTGAATGTTATAATATGTTTTCGCATGTGTGCATGGTAGAGTCGTGGGTGATATTGATAGAGGTGCGTGGCATATTTTGTGTCTTACATCTCGGCTTACATCTCGGCGTGATATTGATAGAGGTGCGTGGCATATTTTGTGTCTTACATCTCGGCGAGTGTTGTGGACTTGTGGTTGTAATTTTCTGAGGCTTCTAGCTACTTCACTTCAGGATCCCCGAGGATACCAACCATGACTCCAGAATAATCTTTTTGACTAATATGATAAAGCTTATCAACTATCGTTTTCTAGGCTAGAAACTTCTTTAACCTACTTCACTACACAAACTAGGGCACTATGGTAGTATATACGAGATGTTCTAACGTTATCTTTATAATTTGTTCAGAAGTTAAAATTGGGCAAAGAGGGTGTAATGTCCTTTTCGATTTTCAGATCAATTTTGAATATTCTGATATTTGGTTTTATGTCCCCATCGTATTTTTCAGAAGTAAAAATTGGGTAAAGAGGGTGTAATGTCCTTTTCGATTTTCAGATCAATTTTGAATATTCTGATATTTGGTTTTATGTCCCCATTTATGTATTAAAAGATGTCTCAATAGAGAAGATATTGAATATGCTGACAATTTGGTTTGTTAAACTTATCGATATGTTTAACAAATTTCAATTTAATTATGATTTTGTATAAATATTCTACATGTTTTTTAACAATCGCGTGAGACCTCATTTCTCATTAAGGGAAAAGTAGAATCGAATACAATCACGACTATTCACTGAAAGGCGCCGAGAGAAAGAAGTCGTAGTCTAGCTAAACGTAACAACACCGTTGTTACCCCTAACCAAATATCTGAAACCTAACAATAACCTCAAAGTTTGTAACCAATGACGTAGCGGATCCTGGGACGGTGCATTACCTATTTCGGGATCAATTGTAAGTTCAAAGCAAATAAAGGCTTATGCTAATACAAGACTAAAATACCATAGTTGAAATTAAGTACTAAAATTGAAAGAAAAAATCTCCTCACCAAGCTGTCATAGGAGATGCTAAAAGTCCAAGGGAAATTTCAGGATCCCAAATACATCTGCAAAATAGTGACACTGAAGCCTTAGACTTATTCCACCGAGGTCCAAGCAAGTTTAGGACGCCTAAGCCTAAGCTACTTTGACCTAGAGTTGCCCCCCAGCCCAAGGAGTCCTCTCAGAGGACGCCCACACCAACTCGTCGATACCGCACCGTGCAACAGCGGCAACAATGCACTATGGAAGCGCACGATCTCCTCGAACTCATCGTCGACAATCACAACCACCCTCACCGACGACTCTAAGCGCCAATTCGCGGCCTTAGAATGATACATCCACCAGTCGAAACCATCTTTCCTGACTTTGAACGAAGGCAGCACACCACTGCACTTCCGTGGGCCAACTTGAAACAACGACGAAGCACCCGTCATCATCAACGCGTTGTCTTCAGATCCCAACCAGCACGAACGTATTGGAAACCCAAAGCCCAAGTGGCGAGACCATCTCTCTGTCGAAGCCTTTAGTCTTGCCCGGTCTAGACGATCCGAATCGAAAACCAGAGGCCATGGTTCCGATGACAGCAACCCATAGTTGCTACTTTTGAAACTCTGCAACATGGCAAGAAAGAGTCAGGGCTGGTGCAACGCCTGAGAGCGACAAATAAGGGTGGGTGAAACCCATGGTACTATGTCACTCAGAGATGACGACAAAGAAGCGGAGCCAGAAGGGAAACACACCGGAGAAACTGCTCGTCGGAGGCAAAAGTTTGCTGCCACCGCCAAAGCCCTAGGGCTGAAAAAAAGAGTCATTCTCAGCCATAGTGTCTTCAGTCTTAACATTATAAATATTCTACATAATCATACTTTATAAACATGTATATTTGAGTTAATTTGTTGAAATAAAATGAGCCTGAGTTACTAAATTTTTGTTACTCTACCACACTGATTGTAAATCTGAACATGCATGTTGATTGACATGTACGTCTTACACCGATTACTAAACAATTCTATGTATCTTTCAACCGGTCTTTTCGTACATAGTTGAGCACTTGGGCATTCACTAACAAGATAAATGGGGTAAGTTTATGGCAGAGGAGATCCATCATAAAATTTTATTTATAATTAGTTGAACAAAATTATAATTTAATAAATAAAAATTTATTATATTTAGAATAAAATTATGATCACTTTTTGTATCATTTATAAACTATTAAACTAAATTATAAAATTGACAACAATTTATTTGTGTACTTACAAAAAATTGAATAAAATTATATAAAAATAATGTCATTTTACAATAATAACAATAAAATTATTAAACATAATTTAGGTAGATGCACTTAATCCTAAAATTTTCCTGATAAATTAGTGCATTTTTATTTCAAAATTTTAACATACCAAACGAGACACAGCATAAATGTCCATTCCAGCCAGAAATTAAGTGCGACACGTGAAACACAAGCTGAAGGAAGGAAATGACAATCCAAAGGGCAAAGGCAAAGTAACCATTGCCAACATGAATGTTAACTAAATAAGCAGAACCCCTTTTTTCTTTTCCATGCCCGCACTATGCCATACCAAAATACTTTTGCAAGAAAAGGCAAAACTCATAGACCTTGTTTGGATCTGGAAGAGCCTTGGAGACACTCTCCCTCTCCATACACTTCTTCGCCCATGCAATGATTTTGAGGGCCTCAGTTTCTATGCTGAAGTTTCCGATGGTTTCATAAGTATAAAACCAGCAGGTGAAGGTTACAAGATTGATGTCTACGAACACTATTGGAGGAGATGACTAAGGCGACGAAGAAATTTTGCCGCCTAAGAGAGATTCTGGTCACCTAGATGGGAGGTGACCGAGTCTTCATCGCTTAAGCGTCGTCGCCTCAACTTGATCTCTCCACTCTGGGGCGACGTAACTTTATTAATCCTCGTCGCTTCATTCACATGAAGCGACGAAGTCTAAGTTGGTCACACTAATATGGGGCGATGCATATTGGATTTGTCGCGCCGAATTGGAGCGACAAATATTGGTCTTTGTCGCAACAAATTGGAGCGACAAATATTGGCCAGGTTGGGACAACGAAGGTGTAACAAATGAAGCGAAGAAAATAGGTCAATTTTCGTCGCTCAAAGTGGTAATAGTGAAAAAAATATATTTAAATTATTAAGTACCAAGTACACAATTATGCACACAAAATAAGCACAAAACAAACTCAATGAACACACAATCATCCATACACAAAAATAAACTGCAAATCTAGACGTACACAGTTTTGATGCCTATACAATTGTTCACAACTACTATTGTTCACAAATTAGAGTCATGATTGACACCCAAATTGCAGCTAGATTGGGTGCCAGGAGCGAGGGTAGGAACTGCAGGTTGTTGACTCCCAGCTTGGAAAGATCGTACTAAGGCCTCTATTTCTTGCATTCTTTGGGCGAGCGTATTATAATCATTTTTAGACTTGCGCGCCACCTCTTTCGCTTCCGCTATCTCCCTCTTCAGCATCTCGGTTTCCTCTGAATTGTTGTTCACCCGAGCACCTCCTCTGGCTTTAGGCTCGCGTGTGATTGCGCGCCCCACCCCTGTCACGACGAACATGAACAAATAAATATGTATAAATCATACACAAAAAATGAGCATACACGTAAATCAAGATAAACGACACTAGGTTATGTAGTATTACCTCTTATAGATGTCCCGGGCCTTGAATCCATCTCTTCCTCTATGATATTTATTTGTGTATCAATAAGAAGAGGAAACTCTCAGGAAACCACATCGCCCTCATCCTCGGCCGCTGCATTATCTTGCTGCGACAAGACTTCGTCGAGCCTTCGTTTGACTGCCGCCTACTCAATTAAAACATAATAATTAAATAATATTAAAATATTGTAAACAAAAATAATATTAAGTAATAACGTAACTTAACATATAATCTCTCATCACTTTCTCAGTTGCATTCCTGTCTAGTTCGTATACATCGATCTAAGTCTGGACGGCCGGGGCTTTATGACCCTTCTTCTCCAACTGTTAGCTTCGGTATGAGAGTGCGAGGGACCCCGAATGGTGGTTGAGTTTCTGCTCCTTGTTCTTGTTTCTATTCCCCCGATTTCATGAGCACAGTTTCTGCCACAGAAAATAATAATTTAACAATATTAATAGATAAACATGTAAATTTAAAATCATGCCCAAGAACTCTGAAAATAGATTATGAAGCATACCAGGTAATCAAGGTCTTCGAAGTGACATTTTAACCCCTCTCATTCTTCTTCCCGGCCCAGGAACTCGGCAGAAGTCTCCTGGCTGACGTGGAGATAATGCTGATGGCAATCATACTTGCAATTCTTGTATATTGTTTGCGCCGTCACCTCTATGAAGTTCCACATCTCCAGCTCGGTTGCGGGAATGTCATTGTTCGTCTAGCACATAAATTAAAATATGTTAATTTTCTTTACTAAATACATAAAGTCTAAATTAAAAAATGGTTAGTAAGCGTAGAAAGTATACCTCAATACCGCTATTTAAGATGTTGCGGTGCTCTTGTTTAAGTCCCAAAAAGCTAGACGCAAGCATGGGAACCTTGCTGCGGATAATGCTGTCAATGTCTCTGGACAACAGACTTCTCAACTCTCTCGTCGCAGGCTCTCGATGCCTCGTAGAGTAAAACACCTATAGTCGCTGATTGTTGTTCAGCAGGACGAGGTAATCAGTCTTTGTCCCGCCAACGACTCCGCACTGTGTCGTCGTTGCATTTCTGGTTGCCATGTCCGCCATGTCTGCTCAAACCGACATTACCAATATATCAGTTACCAAACCAAAACATTAATCAACAAACTTGAATCGAGTAATGGACCTGGAAGTTTAGTCTTCTTGCACCGGATGCTGAGGGCGGGCGGCCGCTCTAAGTCACTGCAGGTGGTAGTGGCGCCAGTGGATACCACAACGCTGTCTTCAAGCGGTGGGGCCGACGTTTCATGCTCCAAACGATGCTGCGTAGGAGACCTGGAGTGTCTTGTGTGGCCGGCGGATACGGAAGGACCCACCGCCGCTCGACGTTCGAGTGCGACCTTCCTTATACGGTGACTTGTATTCCCGAGAGTCATTCTGTAACATTTTCAAGTATCACTCAAAGAGGAAATTGAATCATCGAAATTATTCACTTCTTTATTGGCAGTAATATCATGTTTCCACCACACCAAAAATTCTCTGAAAATATACACATGTGATCTTAACATGTGTTAGTATATTGTATATGTATATTAAACTAGTTACTAGCTAGCTTCCACAATCATATATGTCCATGTTCGTCGACACCTACATAACTATGATCTATATATCTAATAATTCTGATGTAAATTGACTAAATTTCAAAGATAGCTAGCTGCATATCTATAATATTTGCAATGATGTGTCTGGGCAAATGCATGCACTCTCATTAGTTAGTCAAACAAAATCAGGTAGCCGTCTACTTCATGGCCAGGGTAGGGTATTTGGCTGCAGGCCAAGAATCCAAGACTCTGATCGAAATGAATCTACCCATCTAATTTCTCTGATTGGCATACCTTTTTTACTGGAGAAAAGAATATGATGCCAAGGCTTATCACGTCTCAGTCCCATACGTACTAATCTATTCCATATATATAGTTGGTTTTGGAGTTTAAAGTATATGTGAAACGAGCATCACTATTCTCTAGTAATTCTCTGTTTATCATAGATATATACGTGAGATCATATTAATTGCCTTCATTTTTGTTTACATCTTAAGAAGCCAGCTAAGAGCAGGATAACCTAGTTAAAACATAACTTATAAGTTACTCCTCAATTTTAAAGTGCAAACTGTGAAGCTCACATTCACATTCCTCGTCACCTCCCTCAAAAAGAATGGAAGATGCAAACTGTGAAGCTCACAAAACACAACCATGTTCGCTCAATGGCAACGTGGATCCAAGTCACCCAACTAACAAATAACAATCCTCTTCACCCAACACCCCAGCTTAAAGTCTCAGACAAATTTAGCAGCGAAGAGAGCAAGAATATGTGAAGGATGAATGATTCACAGAACTCCCTACGAACACCAATGGAAACTGATAAATTAAACCAAATGACACACACACAACACATGGAAGAATCTCATAACACAAATTCGAAGGAAACACCAATAAGTAACATCTTGATACATTGAACCACTTTCACTCATCCCATTCATCAATTCATTATAACCAAATCCAATTCATCAATTCATCATAACCCAAACACAGAGTCAAATTGAGAGATAGAAGAAAGAGATTACTTTCTATTTAAGGACTGTGGAGTGAGGAGCCGACGGCTTTGAAACTGTGAGGGGAGTTGCAGCGGATGCCTCAACCAATGCAAGTTCGTCACCACTAGTGATAACCGACGAGGGGATTAAGGGGATTTAGGAGGATTTGAGGTTTTAGGGTTACGGGGGAGAGGAGGAGCTTTAGGGTTTCGGGGAGAGGTGGGCTAGGCTTTATGTGGGGTGGGGTGGGGTGGGGTGGGGGGGGGGGGGAGTGATTGCGCGCTCGGAGTCTTAGACGAGAATTGTAAATGAAGAAGAAATAAGAAAGAATCGTGCTAAGTCTGGATATTTAATCCAGATGAGGCGACGAAGATTGCTTTCTTCGTCGCTTCATATTTATGAATCTAATATTGAGGCGACGAGTTTTGATTTCATGGTCGCCTGGAAAATATGAGGCGACAAATATTGAGATTCCTCGACACCTCGTACAATTTGAGGCGACGAGTTTTGATTTCTTGGTCACCTCATTTTGTGTTCTTTTTACAAATTCAAAAATTAGAATTAATGTTTTGAAATACATAATTCATAGTTTACAAATACGAATGTTTTCAAATTCAATATAATATTAGTTTAGTCTTCCTCCTCCTCGTCCTCTTCACCTTTCTCATCGTCTTCGTCATCGTCATCGTCATCGTCATCGTCATCGTCATCGTCATCGTCATCGTCATCGTCATCGTCATCGTCATCGTGATCGTCATCGTCATCGTCATCGTCATCGTCATCGTCATCGTCATCGTCATCGTCATCGTCATCGTCATCGTCATCGTCATCGTCATCGTCTTCGCCTTCGTTAGATTTGTCTCCTTCTTCATCCAAAATTAGGTGAAGATTTTGGTAAAATTGTATCACCGTGGGAATGTCCTCTTGGTAAGGCTTGAATACATGATCTCCTGTAGGCGACCTGCTTTCATCAATGGCAAGTACTTCTGCACTATAGATATTTCGGTGTGACATTTCTTGTACTACCTTCAAAGTACCACCCGCCTTAGGATCGTCCATGTAGAATACTTGTTTTAATTTGGTTGCGATAATGAAGGGTAAATCCTCATAGTAACTATTGTTTGTATCCACTGATATTAGTCCATGATCTATCTTGACGGTGTCAAGATTGTCCTCAGCCTCGGAGTTGTGCCATGTGCACTTAAACAACACCATTGGCATACGGCCTGCATATAATACTTCGACTACGTAGTTAACATGGCCGTAGAACTTGGATGAACCCATGTCTATCATGACACCGCTATTTTGAGTCATGGTTCTTTGATCCCTATCCCACGAGGTGAACTTGACACTGTTCACATAGCAAGACTTAAAAACCCAGAATTGCTGAGGTCGTTAGGTTAATGACTTTACTCCTTGCACCAAGTCCTGGTCCAAGTTTTTATCCTTGAGAGACACCTGAAAGATAAGTGTTAGATAAGTGAAAGATAAGTGTTAAAAACAATTGAAGTACCTTTCAACAACTATTAGTTTTCAGTGCCCATGTTAAGAACCATCGAAGAAAACTCCTCCTTCGACGAAGATCGTCGAAATCTTCACCATTTTTAGCCTTGAACCTTGTGAGATGTTCTTCTAGGTATGGTTTCACTTCGTCGATCTGTTTCCACCAAAACTTTCCAGTGAGCCTCAGCAGTCTCTGTTTCACTCAACCTAATCTGGCTACGAGTCTCGATAATCTCTGGCCTTACTTGTTGTGAAACACTGCTAATATTCCACTCTGGGGAAATGTCAATTTCTTCGTGGTCTGCCCGTCTTAAATAAGACTTACAATATGTCACCGGCCCATTTACTAGGTACCGTTCAGCAATACTACCTTCCGGGTAACGTGTATTCCTCATTGACTTTTTATATTTTCCTAATTGCTTGCAATTACATATAAATGGTTAGTACATATTACGTAACTAGCATAGTATTAGCAATTTGACAGTGGTACCTTTCAATTTGATACATCCATGTATAGTGTATTGGGTCTGTAAGTAATACTTGTTCGGGCAGATGAACCATGAGATGAATCATCGATGTAAAAAAATGAGGTGGAAAAATCATCTCCAAATTGCAGAGAATCATTACTATCTCAGTTTCCATGTCACGCACAACCTCCTTCTTCAGCTCCATACTGCATAATTTACAAAACCAATTTGGCAGTGCTATCAATAGTTCACAACGTTATCTGGCAAGAACCCTCTGATAACCACTGGAAGAAGACGTTGAAGCAATACATGGAAATCATGCGTCTTCAATCCATAAAATTGTGACCGGGGACAAACTTTGACCTTACTTCTCAAACTTCCTGCATAACCAAGAGGATACTTAGCATCCCTGAACTACTCGAACACATCTTCTAGAGCATCATTTTTAACTAAAAACGGTGCATGAGGAACCTTTGCTGTCCCCTCGTCACAGTCTCTTTGCCACTGGTTTTTGCGCACATTCCTTTTCTTCAAAGCAGCATGAGCTTTTGGACTATCCTTGGTCTTCTTATCAATTGCAAAAATGGTTCCAAGTATGTTGTCACACACGTTTTTTTCAATGTGTATGACATCTAAGCAATGTCTGATCTTCAATGATGACCAATAAGGTAGCTTCCAAAATATGCTCTCGTGAGTCCAACACTGTTTGTTATTCGGATTGTACGGCACCTTCAAGTCATCATGTTGGCTTAGAATGGGTTAAGCGTGTGACCTAATGTCCTCCAAAACTTCATCTACACTCTTCTGAACGGGTCTTCTGCCAAACTCCACCTTCCCGTTAAATGCCTTACTCAATCGCCAAGGGTGGTCTGGGTGGAGCCATTTCCGATGACCTTCATAAACTATCCTCCCACATATATGCTCTGAAGTCAGCTCATCTAGACAGATTGGACATGCCTTATACCCTTTCACCGTTGAGCCCGTAAGCATCCCTAAACCAGGAAAGTCGCTGATAGTCCACATCACCGCTGTCTTTATCAAGAATATCTCATTGTCTACTCGATCAAAAGTATGAACTCCAATTACCCATAAATGTATTAGCTCCTCGATTATTGGCTCAATGAGTAAACTAAGGCACTTTCCGGGAGATTTAGGGCCCGGAATCAACACCGATAGCATATTATATTCATTCTTCATGCACATTGACGGTGGTAGATTGTACGGCATCACAACAACGGGTCATGTACTATGCAAAGTTTCCATTGTTCCGAATGGATTGAAACCGTCTGTTGCAACTCCAAGGCACACATTTCTGCAGTCCCGTGCGAAACCGGAAAAGAACTGTCAAAATGTTGAAACGCTTCTCCGTTAGTTGGAAGATTATAAGATCTCTTTCAATTCTATAATCAAATATATACGTAACTTGAGGTGATTCGTGATTGCATGCATAGAGTCTCTAATATGGTTTTAGCTCATGCAAAGTAATAAGTTATGTGAACAGACCAAAAAGACCTAGCTAATAGATAGTGAAAGCTAGGGCACAGGTTAGAAGTTGATCTATCACCTTTTTATCGATGTAATCAACCCAGAACCTGGCTTGGGATTTCTGGTAAGGATCAGACGGTAGCAAACTAGGGCTTTTATCCTTCCAAGCTTCGTCGATGTACTGGACAATGTTGGCTGACTCACAGACCGGCTTGCCGTTGTGGATGAGAACTTGGATTAGTTTGTGGACCGGGTTCATCTCCAGAAGCAATGGGGTTTTGTTGGGAAGTTGCTCCTCTCTGTACTCGTACTCGACACCTTTCTCAGCTAGGGCAACTCTGGGTCTCATGAAATACATGCTCGACCAGAAACCCAAGAGAATAACCTCATCCGCCATTGATCCCACAATAACACAGACTCGTTGAGCTTTAGCTAGCTAGCTTGTTGCTAATTAAACTCAAAGACTGAGGAATCAAGACAAGAGTACACTACAAGGTTAGGTGAGTAGTGATGAGGCTAGCTACCTGAAAGGTGATACATAATACAGAAAATGACATTGGCATGGCTGGCTACCTAATTCGCGCAATACTGTAGAGATCCTAAATTAGATAATAATCATGCATGAAACGTACATCTTAGTTTAATCATTACATCAAAATGCTACTGTGGTTTGACTGGTGTCTAATCGTGCTTTAATTTGGTTGTTGGCACTACGAACATGCATGGATATTGTTTTGGTAGAAATTCTCATGTTGAAGTGGTTGAGTTATCGGGGTAATTAAGGCAACGTTGGCGCGCTCTTGGCTTAATGAGAGTAAGGCAACTTTAGTATTGATGAAATACTTCAAAGTTCAAATTAGCTACGTACTGATATTAGCTAGCTAGCGGAATAAAATGAGGTGTCCACTAGCTAGTGCTTTGGTTGGTACTCTTTGAGTCCGAAATAAATATTTCATATTTAGTTTAAAATGTTGGAGTCTTGGCGAGTAGCCCGGTTAGAAATTAAGTTTGGCGAACGGCCAGGTAGAATAACTGAATCCGTTTCCATATCAATTTAGGACTATAAGTTAAGATAGCTCATTTATACGGCTTAATGTTTATTGAACATTTCCTGCTTTGGTTAGGTTTCCTTCATGAAAAGAATCGTGATAACATTGAAACTATATAAAGATAAGACCCGTGTGTTGGAAGACTCAGAGTTATATTGAGAATCTAAGAGTTTAAGACGTTCAAGTGAATTGAAAGACGACTACTGTGCAGTATATAAGGAGAGCAAGAGCATTTGAGAATGGGTCCCCGATTAAATACAAAACATTTGCTATACGCAAATACAACTAGACATCTCGTTAAGAGACTATATCCCTGCAACTAGACAATCAAAGTGTTTGTCACCAATCGAGTGAGAGTATTGCAATCAAAGGAAGCAATGCAACTGGAAGATTGAAGGGCTTGTCACATATCGAGTGAGAGTTCGGATATTTAAGGAAGCAGTGTTCTCGACACATCGTCAAAGAAGTTGCTCTGCTTTGCACTCGTAAAGGGTAGTGTGAGGTATCGATTTCTGTGGCTCTGCTAGAGACACAAAACCCCCCAAAGTCCTAGGTCACTAGGCGAGAATGACCCATTCAGATTAGGTTGGTGCTCTCCTTTTCTTAATCGCTTAACCAAGAAGTCAGGTAGCTTATACATTCCATATTCCATTGAGAGACGGTGACACGTCAGCACACGAAGCACATACAGGATTAACCGACAGCTGCGATTAAACTAACCGAAATCGGTAAAAGAGACAGTTTGCAAGATGATCTTTATGCGCTCCTCGCCAGAGATATTTTGGAGTCAAACGTTTTGGTACGCCCAGTGGGACTATCTGTTCGTGTCTCTAAATGACAATAGAGGATCCTTATAGAAGGGAATACCCTCAGTGTCGCAAACATCCACAATCGACATACCATGAACACACTTCTACTCGGTGTCATTCATTAAGTAATCAGGCGGTTGAAATCATCTTCGCTAAAGAACTTCACTCAAACATGCCGTTTAAATCTTTGAACGAAGCGGAGATTATAGAACTTACGTTCCAAGAGTACCTAGCCTATCCGGTTAGGCACGACGAACGTCAAACTAACTACTACACAACTCTCGGTGAAAGAATTGAACAACAAGCAACACTCATCACTACTCAAGGCAAGAAAGTAGACTCGGCGTTGGCCGAAATCTAAGTGCTAAGGGTAAAACTCCACAGAGACCAGGAGAAACGAGACGCAATTGGAGCCCAATTAGTAAGCCTTGCGGAAGGTTAGGAAAAATTGCGGATCGACATCATGCAAACATTGGGAATAAGTTTGGATGAATACCACCAACACGCGGCGACACTGTCTCAAAGGACAGACAGAGACATCGTGTCCCTAACGAAATCCGTTTTTGACCTCGCTAGAAAGACTAAACAAGCAAAGTTTTTCCCACCTGCATGGGAACAAAGATTAAATAGATTTAGGAATGATTGTGACATACATCTCGCCAAGATGTATGAATCATACGAGACACCATTCACTCCCATGCAGAAAGACAATCCAGATGTTTGGCAATGGCCAAGATACTACCAACATCAAACCTTCCTGACTTTCTCTGGCGACGATGATTCTAATGTGGAAACTCATTTAGCGTATTTTACACTGCAATTAAGGCAGTTTGCCGATAATGATGGACTCAAATTGAAAGTCTTTGGATCATCTTTGTCAAGATCAGCTCTCGTTTGGTATACAGGATTAGAAAAGGGCTCGATCAACGAGTGGAAGGACATGGATGCTTTGTTTATAGATCACTTCAGAATGGCAAGACCTGAAACCAGTGTTGGAAAGATGGCTTCCTTGAGCCAATCGGCGAAAGAAAGTCCAGTTACCTTCCTGCATCATTTTCGGTCAGAATATAATCTATGCAAGACTCCATTAGGCAAAGAAAAGTTAGTACAGGTGGCCAAGAATGGCTTGGAGGACACATACCACCAACTGTTCTTGAATAACAAGTATTTTTCCTTGAACGAGCTTATCACGACTGTAACTAAAGCTTACATCACCATGCAAGAACGAGACAACAGAAGGAATGTGCCCAAGGGAACGTATATTGTTAGGTCTTACGACAGACCAAAGCCAAAGACTGTGGCTTATATAGACGAAATAGAAAACGACTAGGATTCAGACTCTGATGGAGGCCGGGTGGGGGCAGTGGATTTATCGACAACCAAAGTTTTAAAACCCCTCACGCTCCAGAAGAGTAAAGGCCCCATTAAGCTTTCGATAGTGGCTTTTACTAAGCCAGAGTTCGAAACATACACATACGATGCCAATATGGCTCATGAGATCCTCGATGAGCTTTACAATATGCGAGCTGTCAAAGTCGACTTCGGACCTCTCCCCACAGCCGAGCAGTTAAAAGGTAAAAAGTATTGCAAGTTCTATGGAGCATGAAATCATATCACGAAGGACTGCATCAAGCTAAAGGATCAGATCCAGAAGTGGATCAATGAAGGTAGGCTAGAATTGGAAGGAACATCCAAGGCAACAGCATTAGTAAATTCCAAACCTTTTCCAGCACCTCAAGTTAATATGATCGATGTCGGTTGTTTGCCAGCCGTTAGCCATGCAGGAGGAGCTGAGGAAGAAGATATACCGATCTTTCCACGTTATACCTTTCCACAGGGTAAGGTGGAAGAAATCTTGGATAGGCTGCATGAAATAGAGCTTATCATTTATTAGCTAGTGTTTAAACTGAAACATCTAAGGTATGAACGACCAGGCGACCATTTTTTTAGGTTCCACAACAAGTTCGGAGACCGAACAACAACGTGTTCAACCTTGAAATATAAAATTCAAGGCTTGATCAACTGGGAAGTGGTTAACATTAACCAGGAAGGAATGGTAGCATGGCATCCTCAAACACCATTGCCTTCCCCAAAAACATCCATTTCTCGCGATGCATCCGAGCGTACAGAAAGAAGGAAAAGATCAAGGTGGAGGCCTAAACGCAATATTGCATTTGTCCGACCTAGGCGAGCTGAAATAACTTTTGATGCATCTAGGCGAGAAGAGATATTTGAAGAGCTACTCCAGGCAGGGATAGCAGTGGTTCCCGATAACTAGGGAACACCAGACCCACATCCTAAAGATGTAAGGGGTCTACCTTACTGTCGATATCATCACAGATGGGGTCACCATTCCACGAATTACTACAATGATTTAATGTTCAGAATTCAGCAGTGGATTGACGAGGGAGAAATATTGACAGACAAGCCTTCACTAGGTTTGGCGACCGAAGAATCTTTGACGATCGGAATGTTAGAATTGACTAAGGGTAACCCATGCAAGAGGAAACAGACCGTCGATATCAATACTACTGGTGAGAGTCCACCAAAGAAACAATTGACAAGATCAGCTAAAGGTAAAGAGAAGGTGGATCTAAAAGCAGAGTCGCCAGTGTCCCTTTGTGCTCATTGTAAGCTCAAGCGAGGGCTGAAGATTTCCAATGAAGAATTGGCAGAAGCAGCCAAGGTTTTTCTGGAATTTTTTTCAAATCTAGAACATCATCAGCCATGTAGCCCATGGGGCACAAGACAAAGGGATTCTCCAGCGCGCACCAAAACATTCGCGAGCAACAGAAAGGGTCAGTGAAGCAAAGAAATCCAAATAAGAGATAGCTGACACGCTCGCCAAGCCATATGTTCCATCAACTTTAAGGAATATTACTAAGGATAATGTATGGTACGTGAAGGAGAAAAGAAAGACCATCGAGGTGACTCCAAGTAGAAGACGAAACCTTCAACGACGATTTGGAGAAGCCAAAAGAGCACTGGAAGCTTATGAGATGGGCATTCTTAAAGAAGAAGAATTAGTCTATTCTCCAGAGAAGCTGCATAGACAGTTGAATGCACTTGCAGTAAACCCTTTGGTGGTTTTTGAGAAGAAATCTTGCGAGCCTAAAGTACGAGCACAATGACCAAGCGTCTTTGACCGTAACCCAGAACTGTAGTCTAGAGACAAGACACCAGAACCTATATATGAGGTTCATCACGACGTCCGAGAACATAAGTCAGCAAAGCAGCGTCTTAGGTTCGACGACGAGGCAATGTAAGCAGTGGGGTTAAATAGTCCACAGAGACAAAGGGAACATAACAAGGGGCACGTAACTGTAAGCGAGACTACAAGCCTACAATGGAGACCGAAGCCTTTGTTCGAAGAGGAAAAAAAGACAGCAGGCCTGGACAAGACTTTTTTCTCCCTCCAAAAATAAAGTTCTGGAATATTCGTGCCAACAACTATAGATCCTACACCTAAGGAGAAGATGCATCAGGTTGCTTCCCTAGAGGTCACCGCAAACATGGATCTAAAAGAAAGGAGGCCCGAAGATGACAATAACGAAGATGATGAAGAGTTATTGGACTATGGCGAAGGTGAAGTAGATGATATAGAAGAATATGCAGATGAGGTGGACACTAAAATAAACATGGTGTTTGTCTTATCTTCCAAATATGCGATATCTTCACAGAAGCCAGTAGTGGTTGAGCCAGTCTTGAGGAGAGATGTTAATAATTTGGTAGCGCCAGGGGATGAACCAATACTGACAGAACAGTCAGCGTTCGCCAAACAACCAGAGACTGATCCACCATCAACCAAGGGACAAATGATGTTCGGAAAGCCCACCTTGAACATCGCCATGCACATGCGACCATTATATGTGATAGGGACAATCCAGGGAATTTAAATCAACAAACTTTTAGTGGATTCTGGGGCAGCGGTGAACATCATCACAATCAAGGCGATGGCCTTACTAGGCATTCCCAAGTCTACTATCCAAGAGACAACCCTCAACGTCAGAAAATTTTAGGGTAGCATATCTAAGACTTTGGGAATCGTTTTTCTACAGGTGCATATCAGACCAGCCACCGGGAATTGTTGATGCACCTTTAGAATATGGACTCTAGCGAGGCAGAAATTGTTGATGCAGACCCTTGTCCATATTCCGTGTCTGCCAATTCTTTAGAAGTCAGTTATTACAACAGTGACCTCAAGCCACTGGAAGTATATGGCATCGACAACAAAAATCACCCAGTTGGTGTAACGGCCTCCGAACTAGCTCAATGAGGTATTATCCAAGCAAATCATGATAGTACTAAACCCTACACCATTGAGCTACAATCCAAACCGTCTCAATGATAGAGTCCTTATCAAGTATAGAGGCCGAGGCTTGTTACTCTTTGTACGAACGCTTCCATAATTTTTTGATGGAGAGTCAAGCCTATGAGAGGGTTCCAATGATTGCGGCATTGGAATATGTGGATGAGGATGTATTGAATGAATTAGATGAGGAGGAAGAGATCAAACTAGCACCAGCAGCCTTAGATGATATACCTCCTAAAGCCAAGGATTTATTCAAAGGGTTAATCTTGGGAGTTCAGCATAGCCAATATCTGTGGCTATTAGTACCTTCCTAGAGCCTGGAGAACGACTAAGACTTATCGGATTGCTACATGAGTACGCTGATTGTTTTACAGAAAAGTACGACGACATGCTAGGGTTATCACCAGAATTGGTTTGTCACAGCTCACCTATCATGGAAGGAAAGAAGCTGGTAAAACAAGAGATACGTCGAATGAATACAGAAATAACAATTCTAGTCAAGGAAGAAGTAGAAAAAATGTTCAAGTCAGGGATCATACGAGTGGCCAAATACAATGAGTGGATATCCAACGTAGTCCCAGTCAAGAAGAAAAATGGCAAGATGCGAGTTTGCGTTGACTATAGGGACTTGAACAATGCAACCCCGAAGGATGCATACCCCATGCCAGTAGCTTTTTGTTGGTAGACTCAGTAGCTCATCATGAAATGTTATCATTCATAGATGGGACGACTAGTTATCATTAGATACTAGTGACAGAAGCAGATAGACGTAAAACTGCGTTTTGGTGCCCAAGTTTTGCATGAGTATTTGAGTACGTAGACACGCCGTTTGGACTCAGCAATGCAGGGGTAACCTACCAGCGAGTAATGAACTTAATTTTCCATGACCTCATTGGCAAAACCATGGAGGTTTATATTGATGATGTGGTAGTTAAAAAAAATGTAAAAGTACACACATTGAAGAAGTGAGACAAGTGTTAATCCGTATGAGGCAGCATCAGTTGAAGATGAATTCAGCTAAGTGTGTATTTGGCGTCCAAGCAGGAGATTTTCTGGGATTCTTGGTTCATCAACGTGGGATTGAGATACCGGATGACAAGAAAGAAGAGGTTCTTAATGCAATCCCGCCAAAGAGTATGAAAGAACTACATGGCCTATTGGGTAAAATCAATTTCTTACGACGGTTTATTACTAACGCTACTTGAAAAACACAACCATTTTCCACTTTTCTCAAGCTTTAGAATCAGAAAGACTTTGTATGGGAGCCTACTCATCAAGAAGGGCTTTTGAAACCATCAAAGTATACTTAACGAACCCACCAGTCTTGGTACCACCAAGGCCAGGGGTTCCTCTCAAGCTATACATATCAACTACTGATCATTCTATTGGAAGTCTATTAGCTCAGAACAACACATCAAGAACAAAACATGCTATTTTCTATCTCAGTCATACCTTGATTGAATGTGAAACAAGATACTCGCGAATGGAAAAGTTGTGCTTAGCTTTGTATTTTTCAGGATGTAAGTTGAGGCATTACATGTTATCCTTCACCACGTGTGTAATAGCACAAACCAATTTCGTGAAGTATATGCTTTCAAGATCCATACTCAGGGGACGGATTGGGAAGTGGATTCTGGCTCTTTCAGAGTTCTCTTTGCAGTATGTTCCCCAGAAAGCAATCAAAGGCCAAGCAGTGGCTGACTTTCTGGCTCACCATCTAATTGAGGATGTTCGCGAAGGGCTGGAGTTGGACTTAAATTGTATTGATCTAGCACCATGGTGTTTATACTTTGATCGGTTAAGCACGAGTATTATGGCTGAGGTAGGAGTGTCATTGGTTTCTCCACGCGGTCAAACGTTTTCTTTTTCTTTCAGGTTAGATTTTCGGTGTACAAAAAACCAAGCGAAATACTAGGCACTTATCATTGGCTTGGAACTTTTGATAGATATGAAAGTTACAGATGTACACATATACGGAGACTTTCAATTAGTAATCTGACAACTTGAAACCAAGTATAAGGCTGGACCAGTTTAAGAGCCATACGCCAAATGAGCCTGTGAATTACTCAAGTTGTTTACCAAAGTTGAGTTGAGCCATGTTTCTCTCTCGAGGAATTATGCAGCAAATGAGTTGGCCCAACTAGCAACGGGGGTGAGTTTGCAAGATGGAGTACGTGAATGTCTATTGAAGGTTGAACGACGAACCCTGCCATCTTTCATCGCTCGCCAAGAAGAAAACAATGAATGGTACGTTACCACACTCGATCACATTGATGTGGATTGGAGACAGTCTATTATTTCCTATCTCCAGAATCCTAATGATCCGGTTGAAAAGACCCAACCCCGATTTAGTTTCTTAAACCGGAATCAAACCATTTCTGGAAACACGAATCAACAAAAACCATAAAAATTTCGGCAGAGTAACGCTACTAACGCGGAATTGCCATTAACCTGCACCCGGAAAATACACTTCATCCTATGCCACAAAAGCCAAACCGTGGGCACCAATCCCATCGGAATTTCTCAATATCATAACAATAACAATAAACAGTAAACATAACTGTACTTTATAGGAAATCCGGGAAAAATCACATAAAAACATGTATTAGTAACATATCAGAGCGACATCTAGTGTAAATATACAAAATATACAACAGTAGGCAAAACAAGAAACCTACTGGAAAAGAAAGGTAGCTTGAATGACTAGCCTCCGACTGCGAACTGGGCACGGAAACCGAAAAGTCCAGGGGAAAGGCAATAAAAACGTTAGAGTGAGTGGACAAAAATAAACATATGCCTTTCACCAATTTCATATACAATAAACAATGTAAGTAATGCGAGTTCGGAAAGTATATATGGAGGTGCCAAACGAATCTCTCAAGCCTGACGGTCAGACGAATCTCTCAAGCCCGACGGTGATAGGCCAGGGGAATCTCTCAACCCCGGTGGCATAACAGGGGAATCTCTCAACCCTGCCCAGAGGAATCTCTCAACTCTGGTCAGACTACCGGTGATCAACCGAGTAGCCGAAACATCGATGCAAGTATGCCATCACCATAAAAATATAAAATAATACCTCCAAAAATAATAAATAAGCTCAACATCGTATATAAACAAATACGGAAAATCACGAACTCGCAACGACTGTGAAAATATAAAAGTGTCCACTCACAGGTGAGCAAAGCGCGCACTCGCGCTAATCACGTGGTCCGGCGGAAGATCCCTCTCCCGAAGCACGATCTCGATCCCCTGAATAATCATAAAATATATCTGATCAAAATCACAATTCACAACACTGTATCACACCTCGAAAACCAACCGTTCCCGGAAACGTATAACTGATACAAAAATAATCAACGAAATTCCCGAAATCTCCACTCAAAACCCTCGACTGAAAATCCGGTACCTAATTCAACTCGAAAACCTCAAGACGACGATCAGGGCATGAATACGAGCGAAACGACATATAACTCGACACATTTCCAAAAAAGTCAACGGTCGCCGGAGCTCCGCCGTTGACCGCCGCCACCGCCGGTGGCGCGCCGTCAACCGGAGAGATTTTCCGGTGGCCAAGCTCACCGAAGCTTCTCCTCAACGAGCCCAACACATCGCTTAACTGTGGCTAAGTCCAATTCCGGTGAGATTGGCCGGAAATTAGCTCGAAACCCACGGGAAAACTCCACCGCCGGCAGCCTCTGATCTCCGTCCACGGCGCACGGCGGCCTTCGAGACCACTCACAAAGGCACCGTCGTGGCCCCACGGTCCAAACCCCCTTAATCCCTGGCCACCCCCGTGGCCGGAGCGCCATTGTCCACAAAACCTGATTCTGGCCAAAAATCCCCAAACTTCAACTCAACATTTCTCCCTCAATTCGACATTAATTCAAGCAAAACCAAGTTCTAAACTATTTAGAATCACGAGGAGAAAAATTTACCTTCCAAGGTCGTGGCCTGAAACGGCCGAAATCGGCCAGTCTGCCGGAGGAATTCAAACGGTCCGAAATCTCCACGGTCAACGGTGGTCAACGCCTCCAAACTCAGTCAACGCCAGTCAAACTTCCCGAACAGTGCTTTCGACAATTTTTTGACTATTTCTGATATTTATACTCGCGTCTTGGGATGATCGACGGTCCAAAATGGATAACCATTACGATTCGGATAAACTCGATACGAACGGATATACTCGACAAAATTTCGCATCTTCAAATATTCATATTATATTCCTCGGTTGTCGAAATAATAGTCCGGAACCGCCCACGAACTCGAAATCACGCGTACAACAACTCTCGAGAAGAGACTTAACTCAAATTCTCGGCCGATAATTAAGTCTCGAACAAAACCGGCAAATCAATCAATTATCAGAAAACAGTGATTTCGCGCTAACTCGTGAATTAAGTCGATTACTCTACTGATTCTGTTCCGGTTCGTCACACCGGTAAACAAACGGATTCATTTCTTAGCTCTTAATTATATACTCAAGGATGATGAGTTATATAGAAGAGGGGAGGAAGGCATATTCTTGAGATGTGTCTTCAGACGTGATGCTAAGCGATTACTGAGGGAAGTCCATCTGGGGACAGCAGAGGCACACTAGGCCGGTCCGAACATGAGATGGTTGATACGAAGACATGGTTATTATTGGCCAGGTATGCTCAAGGATCATATCACTTTCACTAAAGGTTGTGAAGAGTGTCAAAAACACGGTCCAATCAGTCACATGCACAAAATACCATTACAGCCTATAATTAAGCATTGACCAGCTCGATGATGGGCTTTAGAATTAATAGGAATGATTCATCCTCATTCATCAGACGGGCATAAATATATTATAGTGGCTACTGATTTCTTCACAAAGTGGGTTGAAGCTCGACCTCTCAGAGTATCATCAGCGAAGGTCATTCGCCAGTTCTTATTTGAAGATATCATTTGCAAGTTTAGTATCCCTGAGAGTTTTGTTTCAGACAGAGGGGCAGCGTTCATGTCTGGGGATGTACATGAGCTCATGAAGGATTTTGGAATACATTTTCTACATTCTTCTCCATATTATGTCCAATCCAACGGTCAAGCTAAAGCAAGCAACAAAATTATCATACACATCCTTAAACGAATGCTTGCGAGTAATGCCTGATTGTGGCATGAGAACTTTTCCACACATTATGGGCTTATCGAATGAGTAAACGGACCCCCACGGGCACTACTCCTTATGCATCAATGTTTGGCCACGATGCAGTCCTGCCTTTGAGGATTAACGTACAATCTTTAAGAGTAATGGAACAAAACACTTTGATCGGTGGAGATTATGTGCAGGCTATATGGTAGGAACATGAAGACTTAAATGACAAGAGAATACAGGCTTATGAAAGTCTATGTGCTGAGAAACAAAAGGTGGCTCGTGCTTATGACAAATGTACTATGGGCATGAGTTTTGCAGAAGGAGAATTAGTCTGGCGAGTGATATTGCCCGTTGGCGAGAAGACTGAAGGCCAAGGAAAGTGGTCAGAAAAGTGGGAATGACCATACATTATCGATTGACTCTTAGGTAAAAGAGTTGTTCGTTTATGAGATCGAGATGGAACAATTCATGCTAATCCTATCAATGGCTATTTTCTCAAGAAGTATACAGCCAGTCTGGGAGTCTGAAGACCCGCCAACAGTAGCTTAATCCAGTTCATTCATGTTCATTGTCAATGCTCGCATGATTGAACTGAAGGGGCAACATATAGGGATTGTTTACATGTAGATAGCCTATACTTGAGGCTAAATTTCAAATTTTTAGTAATTTTCAGCTTATACTTGTGGCTAAATTTTTAATTTTTTGATTTTTCTGATTAAAGAGTTCATGCTCTCCAATCGTTGTGGCCACTTTATTGTACAACTATATCTGAGTTTATCAATACAAAAGACTTTTTGCATAAGGGAACTCTTTACTTTGAATATGAATAAGATTATATCAAAATGAAAGATTACAAAGGCTTTGCGGCCTTAAGCTCTGATACCATATGAAGACAGACTACAATCAGTAACAGAATAGAAAGATAAATACAATTTGTTTTTGTTTTTTCCAAATCCTCGGACAGTTGATAGCCGGTCCTTGGGTACACATATCAAATATGGATACATTGAAGATAGGGACCTCAAGATACAAAAGAAAGAGGATTTGAAACGCTAAGGAAACTAGTTCAGCATATCAAAAGACCATTTGAAGCAGGCTTGGCGTTTGTTGCCTTTCCCCAGGTTGAACTCCATGTTCTTCCTCTCCAGTGCAGCCGCGTCCACATGGAATGCAGCCTCAATGCATATAGAAACTGAGCGGGTGCTGGCGAGGAAGACGAGGTGAGTTTATCCCTCGGGATTATGGCTTCGTCACTCTGTAGATACCTAGGGTGATTTGTCCAGGGCAACACCTAGACGTAGATATCACTATCTAGTCTAGGTATGGACATAGGTATCACTATCTAAAGTCTATAATATGGGAGTTTTTTTATATGGAGGATTTTTCATATAAGAGAGCCAGAGCAAACATAAAGAAATGGATTTCATCTCGCAAAGAAGTTTGGAAGGTATGACCACAAGCAGTGAATAAGGAAGCCTTTTATAGAAAGAAACTATATTGAACCGTATTTGCGAGATTAAATGCACTCGTTAATAGAAGACACATGTCTACTGGAGATTACACCACGGAAGGGTTTATCTACCCCGAGATAAAGGCGTGATGAGTGAAAGATTTTTGGGCAGGTAAAACGTATCTTGAAGATTTGACTGGCGGAACGACGCGTTACGGCTTGCAAGCTTAAAATTAAAGTCCATTTAAGTCAAATGACAAGGGCAGGCGAGCGGTTAGGGTCTATGAGTAGACCTAGCATTGTTCGTATGATCCACAAAAGGCCTAAGTCTAAGGCCCAATGGAAGCGTAAAATACCAAAATATGAGCTATGAAAGAAAATACATAGTAGTGTTTTTTGGAATGTCGTAATACAAAGAAAGGGACTAATCTTTGTGGCCCAGTGATTATAATAGGAGGGCTCTTTCCCTCAAAGATATTTTTGCAAGCTTGAAGTCCCTCCAAGATTGTGTGTACAAGTCTAGGGCGTTCATGGCTTCTTCTTTTGTATCCTGCAACAGTTAAGCCTGGCTCTTTCCTTTGACCATAAGCTGGTGAACAGAGGCACTACAAGAAAAGAGGACTTAGACGACGGAACAGTATTAGTTCCGTCGTCTAAGTTACACTTAGACCTCGGAGATTTCTCCGTGGTCCAAGTAACACTTAGACGACGGAGATGTAATTCTCCGTCGTCTAAGTGCTACTTGGACCACGGAGAAATCTCCGAGGTCTAAGTGTAACTTAGACGACGGATGTGAAATTTCTCCGTCGTCTAGGTAAGTACCTGGACCTCGGAGACATATCCGTCGTCCAGGTTATCACTTGGACGACGGAGAATTACATCTCCGTCGTCTAAGTAACATTTAGACCTCGGAGCTTTCTCCGTGGTCCAAGTAAAACTTAGACGACGGAGAATTACATCTCCGTCGTCTAAGTTTTACTTGGACCTCGGAGAAGTGATCACCTGGACAACGGACCGACACGTCGTGGTGTAAGTTCCACTTAGACGACGTACCGACACCTCCGTCGTCTAAGTGAAGCATTATATATATAGGCCATGCCAAACTCTCTTAGCTTCGATCATTCCATTATATTTTCTCCCGTGGGGAATTTTTGAGATCGAAGGAGAAGGAGAAGGCCGGATTAGGCTAGGCCGGGGCTAGAAATTAAAGGATCTCCGGTGTTCGATCACTAGCTAGCTTAATTAACTGCAGATATCGAGAAGGCGAGCAGGTACGTACGTACGTACGTAGGCAGTTAAAATTTGCATGATTAAATATATATATATATATATTTAGGGAAACCGTACGTACGTACATACATGCATGAATGTTAATTAGCTATATATACAGATTAAATTACGTACGTAATTTGATGGATCGATGTAGATCGAGTACGTATAATTAATGGTAAATTAATGGACTAATATATATATATGTAATAATTATTTAATTATAATATTTTGTAGCAGTATGGACAAGAGTTGGATGAAGTTAAAGAATAGATGTGATGTCCGGTATATGGATGGAATTAGCGAATTTGTGAATTTTGCGATAGAACATGGTCATGGAAAGAAGCGTTTCAGGTGTCCGTGCCAGAAATGTCTTAATTGTCAGTATGCGGAGGTTAATGTTATGGTGCAACACCTGTACGAAAATGGTATGATGTGGAGTTACACTACATGGAGCGAGCATGGTGAAGCAGTAGAGTTCAGCGCAGCAGACTTCAGCTCAGGGTACAGTTACCATGGTGCCTCATCCAGCGGCAGTGGTGCCGGACCCCCAGCTTGCAACCCAACTGCAGATTTGGTCCATGATGCGTTTCCGGGATGTAGTCATGGCGGACACCAACACCAAGACGGAGGTTACAGTACCACCAATGAGCATGATGACACATTCCCCGCAGCTAGCTTGGCCACTGACACCAGTGAGATGGAAAAGTACAACCGGATGCTACTTGAAGCGCAGACCCCGGTGTTCCCTGGATGTCGAGAGAATGTGTTGCAATATGTGATGGAGCAAATGAAGATAAAAGTGAAGCACAAAATGTCAGTGAGTGCTTTTGACGAAATTCAGGAGCAAATATGTAAGTTGCTTCCTGATGATCACAATCTTCCTAAATCTCATTATAAGGTTAGAAATATCCTGAGCAGCCTCGGCCTAAAGTACAGGATAATTGACGCATGTCCGAATGATTGTGTGCTATTTTACAAAGAGTATAAAGAGTTGGACTATTGTCCCGTATGTGGCCAGTGCAGATTCCAGTTGAATAGGAAGAGTTCGAAAAAGAGAATTCCTGTGAAAGTTGTTCGATATTTTCCCTTGATTCCCAGATTGCAGCGCCTGTACATGTCTCTACACACAGCAGAGGCGATGCGATGGTACGCAGAAAAGCGAATAGATGACGATGTCCTGCGACACGCCGCAGATGGGGAGGGTTTCAAACATTTCGACAGAGAATTTGGAGACTTTGCTTCAGAGGTTAGAAATGTTAGACTCGGCCTATCTACAGACGGATTCAATCCTTGGGGAAGTAATAGCTCCGCCGTCAGCACTTGGCCAGTTATTCTGATGCCGTACAACTTGCCTCCGTGGATGTGCATGAACAAGGAATTTAATTTCCTTACCGTATTAATTCCAGGTCCTAAATCTCCATCGAAGTGCTTAGATGTCTACCTCAGACCTTTGATCGACGAGCTGAAACTGTTGTGGGAAAATGGAGTCCCAACTTATGACAAATTCACTAACACGATGTTCACGATGAGGGCTGCCGTAATGTGGACGATCAGCGATTTTCCAGCGTATGGGATGTTGGCAGCGTGCAGGACAAAAGGATATAATGGATGTCCTATATGTTTGGACGACGTGAACTCTAGTTGGCACGCAGGGAAGGTGTGTTACTTGGGTCACCGTAGATGGCTCCCTCACGACCACCCTTGGCGACAGGATGAAGCTCATTTCGACGGGACGGTAGAGAACAATCCTAAACCCCGTAGTTGGTCGGGCGAAGAGATTTTAGAGAGGTTGAGCTATTTCGACTTTGGTGTGTTGACTAACGACGCGGATGTAAAGAAATGCAATCCAATTCCTCCACATGATCTGAGCTATTGGGATCACAAGAGTATATTCTTTGAACTCCCTTACTGGTCGAAGTTGAAGCTGAGGAACAACTTGGACGCGATGCACATAGAAAAGAATGTGTGCGACAACGTGGTGGGAACAATTCTCGGTATTAAGTTCAAGACTAAAGATACTCCCAAAGCGCGCAAAGATTTGGAATCAATGAATCTACGTCGTCCCTTGTGGTTGAGGAGGGATAGGAAAGGAGTGTACAATAAGATGCCAGCTGCACCGTACACAGTGAAGCCGACACTTAGACGTTGTGTATTTCACTGGTTTAAGGGCGTTCGTTATCCGGCCACGTATGCAGCTACTATAACTGGAGCAGTGGACGAGGTGCAACACAAGTTTGTTGGTCTAAAGACACATGACTATCACGTTATGCTGCAACGTCTGATTCCAGTGGTAATTCGACCATATTTGCCTCGCGACGTCGTAGAACCAATAGTGGCATTGTGCAGATGGTGGCAGAGGTTATGCGCCAGAGAATTAAAGAAGTCAGATGTCGTGGAATTGCAACAACAAATTGTGCACATCATTTGCAAACTAGAGAGGATTTTTCCTCCTGCTTTCTTCGACATAATGATTCACCTAATGATCCACCTGCCCGAGCAGGTTCTCATTTCTGGTCCGGTCCAGTACACTTGGATTTATCCTCAAGAAAGGTACGTACAACTAATTAATTATACAGGTTTTTCGATTCATAATTTGTTCCACTGGAGATTACTAGCTAGCTATATGCATGTACTTATTTTTATTGTACGTTTGATTAATTTTGTAGACAGCTTGGACAGTATAAGTCATTCGTCAAAAACAGGTCGGCCCCGGATGGCTCCATAGCAGAGACATACCTAATGCATGAGTGCGTTACTTACTGCAACAGGTACCTCAAAGATCCACCACCTCCAACTGCCTCCGATCCCAGTGCCCGCATCAATCTTTCTGTCGTCACCAATGTCGTCCGACCGTTTAGAGGAGTATTAAAGGAAACGTTAACACGGGAAGAACTTATTGAGGCACATTGGGTAGTGTTACGAGACTGTGACGAAGTTGAGCCGTACATGATGTCATACAGGGAGAGGCTTCAGGCGTTATATCCAGACAAGAGTTCGACGTGGATTGAGAAAATGGTTAAGAAAAAGTTCCCCGATTATTTCTTCCAATGGGTACGTATTTAGTGATTTATATACATATTGAGATCATGCATGTTTAATTTGTAGAAAGTAAACCCTTACATTTTTCCATTTTCGCAGATGATTGATCTGCAAAAATCCGAAAACCACGGGGGGTGGTGGTCTTGGCCAAAGCACTTGCTAGCAGGGAAGCCGATTAAACACTATATTTATCCGGGATGTTTTGTGAACGGTGTGAAGTTCCATTCATTGGCGCGAGATGAAGGAAGAAGAACACAAAACAGTGGGATAGCGGTTGGGAAAGACCCTGATCTATATTACGGAATGATCGTATATGTGGTTCAGCTATGTTACGGGAATGATGTCAACGTTTTCCTATTCAAGTGCAGATGGTTCAAGCGTACAAAGGAAGACCTGGGACTTTTATCAGTCGATACAAACTCAAGCTGGTATGAGGATGAGCCTTTCGCTCTCGCCACCTTAGTTAGGCAGGTGTTCTATCTCGACGATCCGAAAGCTGGTGACGGGTGGAAAATAGTGAACCAGATCTCTCATCGAGGAGTTTGGAATACAGAGACAATTGAAGGGACACCGGCGACGACTGAAGATGCTGCTGAACCAGATAGAGACATTCCTGCCTATCAAGAACCTAATATTTCTGTCATCCGCTCCGACATAATGGACCTGGTTCAAGACGGTGAACGGTTACCCATGCCTGATGGTTGTACAGATCTAACTGAAGAAGAGATTATTGAGGTAGATGAAGAAGACGTGCAGGATGAGGACGATGACGACAACTCTGGTTATTCCTCGGACGATGTTGAGTACGATGAGGAGGATGAGCAATCGGATAACGGTGATGATGATGATGACGATTATGACGAAGAGTACGGTCACACGACGAGGATCATTAATTGGTAAACCCTAATTTATTATTGTAATATATATATGATCGATCGATGCATCGTAAAAAGGTGAAAGATTTCTATTATGTCGAGACTTTAAGATTCCTCGTCCAGCTTTGGTTGGTTTTATTGTTTTTAAATACTATTTATGTATAAATTGGATTAATTATGGGTCCCTATATATGATTATATATATTGACTTGTGATAGTATTATTGAGAGCACAAATTTTGTACGTACGGAGACGCTAATATCCGTCGTCCAGGTGTGTACTTGGACGACGGAGAATGTCGTATCCGTCGTCCAGGTGTAAATTTCGTAATTTTTTCTAAGACAACGACCATCTAGACCATCTTCGAATGCATATTCTTTTCGTCAAGACTTTAGAGTAGTATATTCTTGGTGTGTGAGCTTCGACGGTTCGAAAATCGGAGTTGCGAAATGTCCTGTATCCACGTTTCCGGTTTGTGAAATTCTCGGTTTTGCGGTTGACTGTGCCGATGAAACCCTTCCCGAACTTATTATTTCCTGGTCCTTTATAGTAATTATATATTATGTTACGACGAACATATCCAACGGTTGTTTTGTCCAAATTCAATTTCGTTAGTACTCTGCTGCAAATCAGCAACTACAAGTGAACACTAAAGTCTTAAAGATTAGTCGATACTTAACAACTTTCAAAACGTAAAATTATTCGGCGGTTCAAATTTATCTGTTTATATATACGATGCGTTCATCGATATTGTACGACTATTTCACTCGAATGACAGATCGCTAAATTCCTAGCGAATTAATTTAAATATTTTTTTTTGCATAATTTGAACCTAGACGACGGATACGGTCATTTTCCGTCGTCCAAGTGTTCACCTGGACGACGGAAAATGACCGTATCCGTCGTCTAGGTTCAAATTACCATGGCGGTTCGAATAAAATTTTTATTATTTTTCGATGTAAATATTGACTTGGACGACGGATATGTCGTTTTCCGTCGTCCAAGTCGAAATAACATGGCGGTTCGATTTGCCGCCTCAATTTTCGGCGCCGCTTGAAATTCCACTTAGACGACGGAAAACACTGTTTCCGTCGTCTAAGTCAACATTTATGGCGGTGAAACGGCCCGCCCATTTATTTGGCGCCGGTTCGAAAAAATTTGACTCTTCACTTAGACGACGGAAAACACTGTTTCCGTCGTCTAAGTGCACTTAGACGACGGAGAATAGTTCTCCGTCGTCTAAGTGAAACTCTATATAAGGAGGAGCACCCCCCTCATTTTCTCATCATTCCATCTCCTCCTCTATACTCTCCTCTCCTCTCTCTCTCACTCCGGCGATCCTCCTCCGGCGACGCTCCGACGACCAACTTTCCGGCGTGGTTCCCCCTCTCCGACGACTCGATCAACTCCCCGATATTCCCGAAAACTCCGATTCGGTACATTTCTATTTTTCCCTTATTAAAATAATTTTCATTTAATTAATTAATAAAATTCTAAATTTAATTAATTAGTAGAATTTAATTTATTACTTAGTTTTAAATATTTAATAAATGATTAATTTATTGTAAATTTATTGTAAATTTATTGTTATTAATTATATTTAGATTAATTATTGTTATTAATTAAATAAATGATTACATATTGTTATTAATTAATTAAATGGTAAATTATTGTTATATATTAATAATAATTAAATGAATAATTGTAATTACTTGATAATTTATGAAATGTTTAAATATTATTGTAATTATTTATTAATTAGTTGCATAATTAAATAAATATGAGATTAAATTAATTAGTAGTACGTGTTCGATTTAAATTTAGTACATAGGCTTGGTGTAATTAAGTCGCACTCTTTGGAATAGATGGCGCCTCTTTTCCTTGCTTATCTCCTTAACCCCTCGTGATGTGTGGATTTCATCACCGCACACCATAACCTAAGTGAAGTTATGGACACGAGGTTGAGGGCGGAGTTTGCAAAGGACTTGAGGGAGTGTAAATTTTCGAAAAATTGGCCGAATGTCGGACATGGTGTCTAGAAACGGGTTATGACTGGTGACAGGATTTGGACTAAGAAAGACTTTTGTCGAAATTAGTCCTGCCTCTCGCGTTATCTCTATCCCTAACTGGCCATGTTTTTCGATTTAACCAAGGCTGATTAATTGAAAATTTACACTTTATCGCGCGGGTCGCACGTCCATTGAACGACCGAAAATGCCAAGCTAGTGTACTCTATTTAAATCTTAAACGTACTTAATTAATTAGCGTAAATTTTTAAGTTGTAATTATTATGGTAAGTAGGTACGCGTATTTTAACACCGTACTCTTAGGTTTAAATGGCTCCGCCAAAGACCACATCCGGCAAGAAGAAAGCCCAACAGGAGTCAGAAGATGAGATGCTCCAAATGTTGGCGGCCCAAGTCGGTTGGGTTCAACCGCAGGACGACGCCCTCAATCCGGGGCCTTCTGGGGAAATTCCCTCTGCCCCATTTCTCTCAAGCGGTGATGACGTCGACCCCTTTTCAACTCCGACGCCCGGTACCGCTTCAACGGGAAGTACTCAGGCGTCTTCGACGGCCGATTCTATCATGTACAGCGCCCGCCGTAAGCAAAGGAGGGCCCCCACTGACCCCCAACCGAAAAAGACTCGGGGTCTCGTTAAAGGTGGAAAGGCGGAGAAAATTTGCAAGGCGACCGGGAGCAAGATCGCCTTGCCCTACGACGAATTCACCGGTGGCCCTCCCACACCTCAGCTAGCAAGTCTCTCGGCTCATAGCATTGGGTCGATTGTTCGTAACCGGGTTCGTATCACTGCCCCTACTTGGAGGGAGGTGCCGGATTCGGAGAAGGCGAAAGTCTTTAAGGATCTTTCGGTACGTAATACGTACAATTTTAGTTATTATATACTATTTTTAATATTAGTTATATATAATTTTATAATATATACGATTATAATTTCCAATTTATTTCTGATAGGAACAATTTGCGGTGGATCCGGATCCGGCGATGTTGAGGCATATCAACCAAACCGCCAACAACATCTTCAAAGATTGGAAGTACAGGCTCCATCAGTACTTCCGAACTAACGGTCCCGTGCCTCCCCCCGAAGAGCTGCGTGGGGATAGAGAAGATGAGTGGGAGTGGTTGTGTAACCACTTTGCCGATGAGCAATTTCAGGTGTTAATTTACTTTTTTTATTTCAATTAAGATAATTGAATACTCTAAATTTTAGTTACTTATAAATTTTTTAATGATTTCATTATGTTGTCTAACAGAAATTCTCCGGTGTCAACAAAGCCAACCGGGGGAAGAAGGACAAGCACCATACTTCCGGCGCCAAGCAACTCATTCAAATTGCCAAGGAGCACAGGGATAAGGGCTCCAAACACCCTTATCTCGATGCAAGCGTAAGCGCGTACGTGACGCCTGGGCTCGATAATGAAGCGAGTCAACGCGGCGTAAGTCATATATATATATATATATATGTGTGTGCGCTAATAATTATAGTAATTATTATTTAAATATTATTTCATTATAATAAATTTATTATTCTTTTGTAGGCAAGAGTGATAGAGCGTGCGCAGGAAGAATTGGCTAACACTCAGCTTGCGTTCCCAGATGTGCCGCTAGAAGACCTGCCTCCTCTATCTGTGGAGAGCCAAATAGCAATTGCGGATGAGGTCTACGGTCGTAGAGCTGGCAAGGAGGTTAGGCACTTCGGGCCTAAGGTGGTTCGAGATTTGTCGACCTCTGAGTCATCATCTACGGGAGGTTCGGGGCGGCGGAGAAGTTCTCAAGCTGCGGCAGCCTATGAAGAGGCTCGAATCGCACGGGAGGAGAATATTGCCATGCGCCAAAGAATGGACCAGCAAGACGAGCGAATAGCCCAACTCATCGCCCTTATGCAACAAGCTCAAAGACAATGTCAACCTCCTCCGAACCCATTCCCCGACGACGACGACCCGGCTGGAGGCGGAGGACGAGGCGGCGCATCTGCTCCTCCAGTGTTTTAGCTAGCTAGTAGTTTATTATTTCGTTTCTTAATTTCCGCATTACGAACAATATTTTCATTTTTAATTATGGGTTTTTTCGATTATGTATGTACAAATTAATTTTAATTATTTTATTAATTTAGTGTATTTAATTAATTTAATTAATTTTTTTTCAATTAATATTAATAATATTTTTGAATTTAATTTTTTTTTAAAAATTAATTTTTCACTTGGACGACAGAGACATTAATCTCCGTCGTCTAAGTTCCTACCTGGGCCACGGAGAAGCTAACAACGTCCGTGGCCCATGTGGTGACCTAGACGACGGAGACATTAATCTCCGTCGTCTAAGTCAACACCTGGGCCACGGATCCACGTTAGCTTCTCCGTGGCCCAGGTAGGAACTTAGACGACGGAGATTAATGTCTCCGTCGTCTAGGTCACCACCTGGGCCACGGACGTTCTCCGTGGTCCAAGTGAACTTGGACGACGGAGATGAAATTCTCCGTCGTCTAAGTACTTAGACGACAGCACTTGGAGCACGTACCTTGGACGACGGATTTTCCGTCGTCCAAGTACTTAGACGACGGAGACTGTCACTTAGACGACGGAAATGCTCCGTCGTCTAAGTCACTTTTTCTTGTAGTGAGGCTTGATTTGAATGAGCATTTGTACGCAGGTGATCCACTTCAGCTTGAAGGGCAGCCAACTCAGCTTCTTTGACTGCCAGAGTTTCTTTTTGGGATAATTTGTCTTTCAGAAGTGCCTAGATTCGCTTGTTCTCTTCTTGTGTCTGGCGAGCCAATGTCTCCACCGTCTCTTTCTTGCGTCCGACCTCAAGTTTCAGATGGTGTTGGGCTTCGTATTGGCTTTGAATTTGGTGAAGTTTTTCCTCAAGATTGGATATAGTCTGGCGGAATTCAGCAGAGGCAGTGGCCTTTAGATTCCTGATTTGTTCTTGAATTTTTTTTTATGTCTTGAGGGGAGTCCAGTTTGCCAGAAAGAATCTTCTAAAAGACAATGTTGACAGTCAGAGGGGAACTCAATGCACTCAACCTAGTTGAAAACTCTTGCAAAATTGAAATCTCATCTTGAGGGTTAGGTGCTTAAGTGGAAGGCCCCGTTAATGAAGAGGGAGTAGTAGTTTCTCCAAGAGAAGTATCGGTTTCTTCATCAATAATGGTTAGCGAGCTCGAAGGCTGGTCCACCGTGGCCATTATGGAGAGCTCAAGAGATTGAGGGCTGATTGAAGTTTGAAGTTTACATTGCGAGTTTGCCTCTTCCTCTGAATTTGCATTTGGTTCAGGAAGGATTATGTTGCTATTCAGAGAAGCAGATGTGGACTAGAAGGAACATGAGATGTCAAGGTTCAATCAGAGAAAGTTAATGTATAGACAAAGTAAATGAATGGGAGTATTACCTGAACAGGGGGCAAGTCTTTGGATGTAACCAATTGTTGTGGTTCTTCAGTCGTTTAGACTTGGAGCGCTGGCGAGGGAGGAGCTTTATCCTCTGGCCCTGGGGTGACTTCAACCAATCGTTGTGGTTCTTCTACTATGACTTAGAGCTTTGGTGAGGGCGAAATTTGAACATTTTGTTCCGGAATGACTTGGTAATTCTGGGAGTTGTTGTCCTCGCCAAAGGAGGAAGGAAGGAAGCAAGATTGAAATTCAATATGTAGGCGCCAGAAGAGAACAACAGGATCAATTGCCTTTTTCTTTTCTTCTTCTTCAAGTTCCCCTAGTATGATTCCACCTAGGAATATTGTGATGAAGTCTTTGCAGCACTCTTTACCGCTGTTTATGACTTCCAGCCCAGTTTCATGGTCCTCATCTCCAAATATTATGCTGGAATCATCAAACTTCAATATGTAGGCTTTATGACACCCCTTGAAAAACCTTTCTCCTAGCGAGTCAACAATGTAATATTATATTACATCATTCGAGTGACACAACTTTTTAGAGAAGTTGTGTAACGTGCGCTTGCGTATGATGTTACCGTTTGGAATAACATAGTGTCATTCGGGTAATATTCAAGTCTTTTCGCTTGCATATGTAATTTAAGCTTAATGCTTGAGGGGCAATGTTTAGGCCCGAAATAAATATTTTATATTGGGCTTGAGAGGTTGGAGTCTTGGCGAGCGGCCCAAATGAGCCGAAGTCTTAGCGAGCGACCCGGTTAGAAATTAATCTTAGCGAGCAGCCACGTAGAATAACAGAGTCCGTTTCCATATCAATTTAGGACTATAAGTGAAGATAGCTCATCTATGCGGCTTGATGTTTATCGGACATTTCCTACTTTGGTTAAGTTTCCTTCATGAAAGGAATCGTGATAACATTGAAACAATATAAAGATAAGACCCGTGTGCTGGAAGATTCAGAGTTATATTGAGAATCTAAGAGTTTAAGACGTTCAATAGAATTGAAAGATGACTACTATACAGTATATAAGGAGAGTAAGACCATTTGAGAAAGGGTCCCCGATCAAATACAAAACATTTGCTATACGCAAATACAACCAAACATCTCATCAAGAGATTCTATCCCTGCAATCAGACGATCAAAGTGCTTGTCACCAATCGAGTGAGAGTATTGCGATCAAAAGAAGTAACTCAACTGGAAGATTGAAGGGCTTGTCACATATCGAGTGAGAGTTCGGATATCCAAGGAAGCAGTGTTCTCGACACATCATCAAAGATGCTCTTCTTTGCACTCGTAAAGGGTAGTGTGAGGTATCGATTTCTGTGGCTCTGCTAGAGACGTAAAAACCCAAAATTCCTAGGTTACTAGGCGAGAATGACCCATTCAGACGAGGTTGGTGCTCTCCTTGTCTTATTCGCTTAACTAAGAAGTCAAGCAGCTTATACATTCCATATTCTGTTGAGAGGGTGTGTAATACCCCAAAAATTAGTATAATAGTTTAGATTATTGTATGACTCGTTAAACTTAGAAATCACCATAATTTAGTTTAACCTTAGAGCTTTTAGAAATCCGAAAAAAAACTGTCTGGCGAAGACAATGTATAAAAACAAGCTTTAGAGAAATATTAACGGAGTGGGGCAAATGGTCCCGTGGATACTCAAGTTCAAGTCAGGAACTCTTTGGTCTTGGGTTCGATACCACGAGCTGGAATCGTGAAACATTCCATTTTATAGGTTAGTAAAAATAATAAAAAAAAATTTACTCCAGTTAGAAACGGTAAGAAACCCTAATTCCAACTAGCCGATTTTCAGAAATGGAATTTTAGAAAGGCTACCAAATTTTCCTTGTTCGAATCTCTTATCCGAATCGAACTTTGTATTTTAAGATTACAATTCATACTTTTAAAGGTCATGCTCATATATCAATTAGATGCTAATTATTATTGGTTGATATGTATTTATTTATTTTACACTACATCACACTTTATTAGTAAAACCACACATTTTCTTCACACATCACATTACGTATTGCATTCACATGCATACATAATCACATTTCAACATTTTAATCAGATTTCCAACCACATTACTATTGTTTTTACAAGTACATTTTAACCCTAGAATTAGTAGCCCAACTATTCCATTGTCAACTTGTCTACAAAAGTCTATAAAAATTGTTATGAATTTATTTTCCATGTCTCCTCCCATGTCTATATAAATCACCCTTGAGTTCAATCTGATTTTTGCACCACATCAATCTTTCCCTTACGTACTGATTTAAAGTCCTCCCAAAGTTGCAATGCAACTCCCCTAAAATCCCACACCAAGCTATCTTTCTTCCAAGTACTTTAGTATTCATTTGCTTCAAGAGGGTCACTTGAGTTAATCAAATACCTCTATCACCTAATGAAATTCTTGAGTAAGTATATGAGTACATTCCTATACTTGTTTATCTTTAGGATTACATCAAAGTGCCTAGCTAAGAATAAAAGGGAAATAATGAGCATTAGTGGAAGCTTAATATTTCGTTTCTGTTAAAATTTTATTTATTCAAATATTTTTACATATTTAGATTCTACACTAAAATTTATTCAACTTTTTCTTTTGAATCACTCAAAAAGGTTAAGTAATGAAAAATTTATGGCTAAAACAAGTTTTGCTAATCTTTTCCTTAATCATGTTCGAAAACTCTTAAGGTGCTCTTAACTTGAAATATTCATATCTCACTCATTTCTTAACCAAATTTAGTGTTCTTTATATCAAAACGAAGCTTAGGAGTTCAACTATAAATCTAGAAAGTTTGAAAGGCATTGATGAATACTTATTAACTAATTTATTCGTGCAAATGAGCTTAATAGCGAGCGTAACCATTTCTGGACAGTTGCTAAACATTTTTGTTTCTGGACTTGAGAACTCCCTACCAAACTTTGTGATTATTATCATTAGATTCCTCTCGAAAAACACTTCGATATGGTACACTCACTTCTTTGATTTGGACATAATATAGATTAATTATAAAACAGATCAAATGGAAGATTTCGGACGGACTACCGCCAAATGATACTTTTGGTCCAAGGATTAATAATTTTATTTTCTGCATTTGTATTTTGTTTTCTTTTACTTACTCTTATTATTTACTTCTTAAGTTTGATTTGGGACTAATGGAAGATTTCGGACAGACTACCGCCGAATGAAACTTTTGAACCGGTGATAACTAATTTTTATTTCAAGTTTATCTAATTAATCGCTCTATCTATTTACTTTCAAGTATAATTCGGAACAAATGAAGGGTTTCGAGCGGACTACCGCTGAATGAAACGTTTGGACCAAAATTGTTAATTAATGAAATACGTTTAAGTTTGATCTTTCTTCCTTTACAAATTCTATTACGTATATATTTATTACAAAATTATGATGTAAATATATACTCTATGATCTATATAGATATAGTCTTAACTAAAGACTTGTTTGTGATTGTTATGGTTGAAGTGTGAAGTTGGGTGTATAGTACGAATTAACTCGTGGTTAAGTGAATTGCTGGTAAATTATTTTGTTATTGTGGGAGTTAGCCAAGGGCCCTAGTCCCTTACAGATAGTGCACTATTATACTCTAAGGAATGAATTGTGTCAAACCGGGAGTATATATGCTTTGGCTTGTGGCCTTAGAATGCTGTGACTTTATATGTGTGTTGGTATTGTGAGACTAAGCACATGATTTTTTTGTGTGAGTAATTTACCAGTTAATCTAAAAGAATTCGATCACTTCAGAAGTATTGACGTGTTTGTGTGTAGATGTGAAGTTGTGCAAGTATATATATTATGTAACTAAATAGTAATGTGAAGTTGTGTCAGGCATCAGTCATGCAACGTTGGTAGATGCAATACTTCCGACGTTTTCAAATCAAGGTGGCTCTTAACAAATGGTTTATTGAGTATCTTCGAAGATGTATATTAACGTGTATCGAATGAGGTGATCATTTACTTTGTGAAGACATCATATAAATTAGTAAACATTTCAAATGAGTCATAGAAAAAGTTATTTACCATTTTTTATATGCATTCACTAAACTTTATGGACAAAGTATTTGCGTTGAAATCACGTTTTTTTTTCGACGAAAAGATGCATATATTGCATTTTAAATTTGTCAGATACACCGAAAAATACTTAGAGTAACCCTCATTTTTAAGCGAGGCAAAACTAAACTAGGTAGTGATATATCCCTGGTACATTTGGAGCTCAAGAACTACAGGTCTAATCTATCAATTTTCTTAGATGAAACTAAACATACCTTACACTTACTATTATTTCTTTTTAGCCTTGCCTTCAGTAGCAAAGCCCTCCTCCTCTACCGCCGACATCTTTGCTTTTCCAACAACGACAAAGCCATCCTCTTTGACTCCTATCTTTGCAGCAGTAGGACTTACAAGCACAAAATTGCCTACGACCAAACCTTCTCTAGCACCTTTAGCCTCAGATTCCCAAATATTGAAACCTCTAAGGCTAGGGTTACTCCCCATCACCGAAATCGCCCACGGACTACCCTTGAAAACCTGATTGCTATCTCTTTCGTTGTCAAAAGTCATCATCCTTTGAAATCCTTGTTGTTGAACTCCATCACTGTTGAAATCAATCATCAGAGAAGCAATCCTAGCAAATTTCTATATCACGAACTCACTCACTAGTCATGTACGTCTTCTCATATCCATTATTGAAAATTTGAGACCGTCTTTCTCAAAATCTCAAGGAAGGTACATATAAAGTCTTTATAGTGATAGGGGTCAATCGAAGATGTGGAAGACATGTCCAGTAATCCTAGGACTCAATTGGCTCCTAATTACAAAAGTTTTTTATCGGTGTGGTAAGGGTAGACACGGGCCGGGTCGGGTCAATTTTCGACCATCTATATTCTTATTTCTATCCCGAACGGGACGGGACATGATTGGTCCAATTTTGGGTCTAATTTAAAATAAATATTTAATAGAGTATTTAACAACAAAAATTTAAATGAGACGGGACGAACCAAATTTCAGGTTCAATATAAAATAAACATAATTTGATAAGACCTAGAAGTTTACAACTACACAAAGTAATACTGTTTTACTTAATGTTTAATTAAAAGCAATAAAACTACAAGTAATTTTATTTCATGTATAATTAATATATTTAGTTCATATTACAAATAGTGTAATACTTTGATTATTGTAGAGTAATTTTATTTTTTTGGTTGAATATTGCTAAATGTTTGATAATTCAATAGGTTAACTCTTAATAAAATAAATAATAAAATAGACAAAATATATTATGCATGATGGAATGGGTCTATCGAGATTTCGAAATCAAGATCCGATCCTGTCCTTAAAAAATGAGATAGGTCGGGACGAGATGAAATTGTGAAAACTTTATTTTTCGTCCCGTTCTGTTCCTTATGAGATCGAGTCATGTTCAAAATTTGCGAGATTCGTGTCCAGTCCTAGAATATGATAAAAGCGAGAGATTTTGAGTGGGCTGATTCGGTAAAGCCGCAAATTAAATGTCTTCGAGACCTGGGTTTTAAGAAAAAATTCTAGAATGCAACCCAAGTCTATGCACCCTTAGACTTTAATCTGAATTTGACACATGTTAGTATATGATTGGTTGGTTGTCCACTTTTATTAATTTGACCGAACTTATTCTATGCTCGGCCCATGTAATCTCTCTCTCTCTCTCTCCCCGCTGCGCCGGCCGACGACGCCTCCTTAAGTGCTAGTACCGGATGCTGCAAGGGTCTTGTAGAACATGTGGGGTGTGTTCGATTTCTCTGATGCTTTGGCATCATCGTCTCCATGTGCATCAATTTCCCCATCCCCTAGTTTCTGCTGAAGTCCCTGAACAACACTGAATCAGACCCCTAAACAACACTGAATAAATGCAAAGCACCCAATTCAAATTTTTAAGAAGGTAGAATGCCCCAAAATAAACCATAAGCTTTGGGTTATACTCCAACCCGAAACTCGAATCAGTAGAACTAACGAGAACAACTGAGACTACTAACTAACCACATGTACGAGTATAACCCAAAGCTTATGGCAGATGAATTTTTAGGGAAGAAGATTTTTCGACGGCTCGAGCTTATTATAAACTCAATCAACTTTGATGAAAGTTGAAAGATCAGGAAGCTAAGATGATGCCATGTTTTAAATTTTAAAACAGGTTTAATGAGTGCTTAGACTCTAGGTGCACAACAACTTGATTCGGGTTTTAATATTGTGTTGGGCTTTTCTAGGCTCACCTCTAATCCGGATCCGCCTCTTTTCTACTCTCACATTTTAGGCCTGGCCTCCATGAGACCAACTTCTGCTTACAAGTTACAAGAGGTAAGAGGTATGTACCGCATGTTCAATTTCTATGTTTATTTAGAATTTTAGATAGTGCGGAATGCCTTTGCTGCTTAAGACGCCTCAAAGTAGTGTGATACATGAACGCCAAAAGTCCCGAGTCCCAAAACCCATATTTGGTACCTTGGTAGTGGCTTTGACTGTAATCCATTCACTTGGTAGTGGTTTTGAAAGTATACCTCTTGTCATATCTCATTTTGCTCTCTATGTTTATTGTTTAACATGTTACACTTGCACGGTAAGCTAGTCGGTGTGTCACGGGTGCGAGTTACACACCTAAACTCAAATTGAAATTAGATAAATTTTTGAGGTTTATGTTGAACTGCTAAATAACTTTGAGTTATTCTTTTTGAGGGAAATAGCTTTTGAGTCATTCGAGCACACAGCAAGGACTCAATCCATGTCTAGAAATGATGGTAAAATGACTAAGATCTCACATACCGCGAGCTCCCCCTTTAACAAAGTTAAGGTTCTACTGATTTTGTCTAGACACGTATCGATATGAAAATACAAAAGACATTTATTACTCAGAGCTCCCCCTCTGGTGATCAGAAAACTTCGCATATGCAGAATGCCTAATTCTAGCTTACTATATTTCATTCCACAATTACAAGCAACTTATATACATCATTGATTCATACTGTATAGTCTCAAAAGCTAATAGTATTCTACTCCTACAAGTTCAAAACACGTATGCAGCAGTTTTCGGATAGTGAAGTGAAATATGCAAAGAGATTCCAAACCAATCCCACTAAGCCACTCAGGCACTCACCATATTATAGTCTCCCAAACACATCATTACGACCCAAGACACGTAGTCCCAACAACAATAAAAAGCCAAACAAGAGTACAAATTAGTCTCTAAAATTCCCTCACACCCCAACTTGGAGGCCTAGAAACAAGGTTGCAGTCTCAGATTTTCATATGACTAGTCTCTCTCAACTAAACTAAGAGACAACCATTAGGCGCCTCACAATGATGGAACCCAAGAAGAAACAGTACCATGGTGGATGCCATGAAGATAAAGCAAGATGGCATGTACCAGAAGAAGATGAGCCAGAGGAAGAAGAAGAAACAGAGCAGAGCACCTTGCACTCAGATGAAGTTGCTGTAAAGTGGTAGTAGCAAGCAAGCAAGCAAGCAAAGAGTTGACTTGTTGATACAAATTGGGCTTCTTTTACTGGTCGAGATTGTGACTCTCACGGTCTTCCTCTTTCATCAATCAATCTCTTCCCCTATTTTTGTTCTTTGCCTCACGTTTTTTCTTCCTCTCTTCTGTAAAGTTAGGTGTGAAGAGGAGTGAGAGTCTCTGTCTCTGTCTCTGTCTCTTTCTTATCTCTGACAGTCACCCATATTGATTATTTTCATGGGCTTAATTGTTCTTTTTGCCGTTTCTTTTTTTCATTATGCTTAAAGCCCAGTTGGGTTTCTCTGCCTCTAGGTTCTGGTGACCATACATTATCTCCTAGTATCCCCATGTCAATTTTCATTCTGTTCGTCCAATTCTCCTTGATCATTTCCTCCTCCGTAACTTTCTATTTCCAAAGTTGGGTACCGAATAAGATCAGGTTTTATGTTCGAGTGTTTTAGAAGTGAGTGAGGTTTTGTAGCATGGCTTCTTATCACCTTAAAATGCAACTCCGGTTGGGACTCATCATGTTATGCATCAGTTTTGGCTCCACAAGCTCATTGTATGAAGAAAGTATGGTTCTTTTGGAGTTCAAAAGAAGCTTATCTGATCCAAGCAACAAACTTGGGAGCTGGACTTCGTCACAGATAAGTCCTTGCAGTTGGACTGGTGTGAGTTGCCTCAATTCCAAGGTAACCTCTATCAATCTCACTGGCCTTAATCTCTTTGGTGATTTGTCTCCTATCATTTGCCGTCTTCCTTACTTGGTTGAATTCAATGTCTCCAAGAACTTCTTCTCTGGCCCATTTCCCAAGACTCTTGATACATGTCTTAATTTAGAGATTTTAGACCTTTGCACAAATAGGTTTCATGGGGAGTTGTTGACTCCATTCACCAAAATGGCCAACCTTAGAAAGCTTTACCTCTGTGAGAATTATGTGTTTGGTCAAATGCCCAAGGAAATGGGGAATTTAACCCTACTTGAAGAGCTTGTGATTTATAGTAATAATCTTACTGGCTCCATTCCTGTGTCAATAAGTAATTTGAAAAGGCTCAAGGTCCTCAGGGCAGGTCGAAATTCTCTTTCGGGGCCAATACCAACTGAAATCAGTCAGTGCCAGAGCTTAGAGGTTTTGGGATTGTCACAGAATCACTTGGAAGGTTCAATTCCTAGGGAGCTTGAAAAACTTCAGAATCTCACTGATTTGATTCTTTGGCAAAATTGGTTAACTGGCTCAGTTCCTGCTGAGATTGGGAATCTAAGTAGGCTAGAGTTGCTTGCTTTGCATCAAAACTCTTTGAGTGGAATGATCCCCAAAGAACTTGGGAAGTTGTCACAGCTAAAGAGATTCTATATATACACCAACCAGTTCAATGGAACTATCCCAAGTGAGCTAGGGAACTGTACAAATGTGAGGCACTTAGATTTTTCTGAAAATCACTTACGCGGGGTCATACCACGTGAGTTGGGTTGGATTCCTAATCTTGCATTGCTTCACCTCTTCGAAAATCATCTTGAAGGAAACATTCCCAATGATTTTGGGCAGTTGAAGCAGCTACGGCGTTTAGACTTGTCTATAAACAATTTGACAGGTCCAATCCCACTAAAGTTTCAGAACCTCACTGACCTGGTTGAGTTGCAACTATTTGATAATCATCTTGAAGGGTTCATTCCTCCTCTCCTTGGAGTTAACAGTTACCTCAGCATTCTTGACATATCTAAAAATAAGCTTGTTGGTAGCATACCTGCACATCTTTGTGAATATGGAAAATTAGGATTTTTAAGCCTTGGGTCAAATAGGTTGTCTGGAAATATTCCTTCTGGTATCAAACAATGCAAGTCTCTAGTGCAGCTAATGCTAGGAGACAACCATCTCACAGGAAGTCTCCCTATGGAGCTACATACTCTTTATTCTCTTGAAGTCTTTCAGAACAAATTTTCAGGACCAATACCTCCAGAGGTAGGCAGGTTCAGAAATTTAGAGAGGCTACACCTGTCAGATAACTATTTCATTGGAAATATTCCTCCTGAGATTGGGAACTTGTCGCAGCTCGTGACTTTCAATGTGTCATCCAATAGGCTCATGGGGAGCATTCCTCATGAGATGGGAAATTGTACAAAGCTACAGAGGCTTGATCTTAGTAGGAATTATTTCACTGGCCATCTCCCAGAGGAACTAGGAAAGCTAGTGAATTTGGAACTTTTGAAGCTTTCTGATAACAAGTTGATGGGACAGATACCTAGTAGTCTAGGTGGCCTGGACCGACTGACTGCGTTGGAGATGGGGGGAAATCACTTTTCCGGTAGCATTCCTTTTCAGCTAGGACAACTCACTGCTCTACAGATTGCCCTCAATATCAGTCATAATGATCTTTCAGGTGAAATTCCGGAGAAGTTGGGGGACTTGCAGATGTTGGAATCGCTCTACTTAAATGACAATCAACTTGTTGGTGAAATCCCTCCCTCAGTTGGTGAGTTGCTTAGCCTTCTGGTCTGCAACCTCTCTAACAATAACCTGGTGGGGATTATACCAGACACTCAAGTTTTTCGGAGGATGAATTCTTCAAATTTTGCTGGAAACAATGGCTTGTGCAGATCAGTATCCAACCGTTGTCATCAATTGTCAGTTCAGTCTCATACTCCTAAACGGAGCTGGATAAAGGAGGGTTCATCTAATGAGAAAGTAGTGAGCATAGTTTCTGTGACAATTGGACTCATTTCTTTTGTTCTTATAGTTGGTTTCTGTTGGGCAATGAAGCGTTCTAAGCCTACTTCTGTTCCACTCGAAGATCCAATAAAGCCGGATGTGTTGGACAACTATTTCTTTCCGAAGGAAGGTTTCAAGTACCAGGATCTTGTTGTAGCCACTAATAGTTTTTCGGACAGTGCAATTATTGGAAGGGGAGCCTGTGGCACTGTGTATAAAGCTGTTATGGCTAAAGGTGAGGTGATTGCAGTGAAAAAGCTTAAAGCACAAGGGGAAGGAATAGGTGTTGATGGCAGCTTCCGTGCTGAGATATCAACCCTTGGAAAAATCAGGCATTGTAACATTGTGAAGCTCTATGGCTTCTGCTGTCACCAAGACTCAAATCTGCTCCTCTATCAGTACATGGAAAATGGTAGTCTAGGAGAATATCTCCATGGAAATGAACAAAGAAGCTCTCTGGACTGGAATACACGATATAAGATTGCTCTTGGAGCAGCAGAGGGTTTGTGTTATCTTCATTATTACTGCAAGCCCCAAATTGTCCACCGTGACATAAAGTCCAACAATATATTACTGGATGAAGCTCTTGAAGCACATGTGGGAGATTTTGGCTTGGCAAAATTGATTGAACTTCCTTACTCAAAATCCATGTCTGCTGTTGCTGGTTCATATGGCTACATTGCACCAGGTAACAAAATAGTCAATCTTGATTTCTTTCTTTTTATTCTGCACTCATCTTTCTCTTCAACTTCTGCTACAAAATCATATTTCCCTTGTGAACATCGATGCTTTGCTATCTATTTATCTTACTAATTATAGATAGTAATCACTATACTAGATATTGATGTCAGATGGTGCAACTTGCAGTAGTGATCCATTAAATGAAAGGAATAGAAATCCTCTTGGTAATTCTGATCATGTATTTGTTGAATCTCATTTCAGAGTACGCATACACAATGAAAGTTACAGAAAAGTGTGACATCTATAGTTTTGGAGTTGTTCTGCTTGAACTAGTCACTGGAGAGACACCAGTTCAACCACTTGAGCAAGGAGGAGACCTAGTCACTCTGGTGAGAAGAGCAATAAACAATTCTGTGGCAACTTCTGAACTGTTTGACAAGAGGCTAGATTTGAGTGAGAGGAGTACAACAGAGGAGATGACTCTATTTCTCAAAATTGCTTTGTTCTGCACCAGTGTATCCCCAATTAAAAGGCCAACAATGAGGGAGGTCATTGCGATGATGATTGACGCTAGGCGATCTGTGTCTGTGAGCAGCTGCTCATCACCAACATCTGAAAGTCCCTTGGATGAATGTCCTTCGATCAAGAGGTTAGAGCACAAACAAAAGAGAGACAAAACTTAAAATGCTTTTATCCCTTCTAGAGGTTAAAACTGATATTGGCTTGCATGATTGTGAACTTTGCAGATTGTATTAAGTTAGGCTCACTGCATCTGCCAGAAAGGGTGTTTATACTCATCGACTGTCCATCTCTCTTGGATTGCTCAAGAAAATAAAGACTGTGTCTGATGGTCCTCTATGTTATAACCATCTGCTCTACCCCAATTGTTAATAAGATTAGTTTAGAAACATTCTATTGTGGCCGTAAACAAAACGAACCACTTTGATGTAGTCTCTGCATTATCAAATCGTCTTTGTCCTTACATTTTTCAAATCGGCCAGATTGGTTATTACAATTCTTGTGCTTAAATATTACTCATTGAAAAAGTACATCATACATGGTCAAATGATATCATCCATTTTAAAAACTGAGGATGAAGCCATCAATTTTCGATTCAGCTTAGCTTAGAAATTCTTGTAATGGGGGCTGATCACGTTCTTTCTCATACATAATCATGTTCATTATATCCTTAGAACCAACACCATAGCCAACCGGACTCAACATTAAAGCCCAAAATGAAACAAACAGCAAAAGAAACTATGCAGAATGAAACAAGGAAAATGAATCTCACTGTGTATAACTCGATTCACATATACCCTTAGTATGCAGTCACAAAGATGCTCACAAATTTACATCTCCGCCGGGATGTAGATCACTTCTGCACTGCATGTCTCTATATAAATCCTTTACTCACCAAAAGCTACAAACTCCAACTCCAAGTAATCAAACATCAAAACTTTTTTGTTGGCCATTTTATCATTACTGACATAATGATAGTAGTTGCTGTTACTCTGGTTGCCCTTCTTGCTACTCCTGGTCTTCACAAGATAACCAAGTCCTTCTTATGGGCCGAAAGCGAAACCCCAACGGAGCCGACAATCATCTTACTGGGCTTCTTCCTAACCTCCTCCTCGGGTCCCACACCAGTAAACTCTCGATCAAACTCCCAAGGCCGTGACCGTGACAGTTGACCAGTTCGGGCGCCAACTACTCGCGAGTCCCCACGCACGACTTCGAAAACGCCGCCTTTGGCTCCGCCGCGAACTCCGCCTCCATTATCACCTAGTGCCGGATTTTCCCAGCCGCCGCCGAAGCAGGTGGCTGCGCTGGAGTGGAGGTCGCCGTTAGGGCAGTAGTCGATGAGGAGACTATAAGCTTGCTGCCGGATCAAAAGCATTTCTGAGACATGATGCTAATGGTTTCTAGAGCTAGCCATCTACTTCACAATTGTTTAGTTTGGACAGAGCTGTATATACCATGACCACCTAGAATCCTAGGTGATGGCCAGATCTATGGAGCTAATATGATATAATTAAAGTACTTGGTATTACTAGGCTCAACAGACCCTGAAAAATTAAAAGAGACAGATATCTTCTACACATCAGGAGACAAAACGTCCATAATATTATTATTAATAGAGCCATTATATTACTCTTTCCCCTGCTTATTTCAACAAGAGACTTCAACACAGGGATGACAGCTAATATTAACAGAATGCCACAAATGGCTGCTAGCACAACATCAACCACACTATTACCAAATAAAAACTGTAGCAAATATCCATCCCAGTTGATAGTTGCATATTTAGGCAACGTTTATGTGCTTAACCGAACCTTATATTTAGCTCTTTTGTTATGTTTTTAAGCAATTTAACATTATTATTTGTTTTTAGGTATTTTGGAGATAAATGAAGAAAAAGGATTAAATAATATTTCCTGGCGAAGAAACCTTCTCGATGAGGTTTTGTCTTGGCGAGCTTCGATAGAAAGTAGCCCTTCTGAAAGTTGTTTTGGCGAGCATGTGATAAAAGAGAAGTTGTTATATATTTATATATACTTATATTGCCAAAGAGACGTACGTGGGGGAAGTGGTGTGTGTCAGGATGGCTGCATGCATGCATCTTTGTTTATATATATGTCAAGTGGGTTGAAAAGAAGAGGCATGCACGTGATGCATGCTGGCCAGTGAATCAACTTTGATATATATATATATATGGCTATCGAAGTTCGATGGGTTAGCAAGGAGAAGAAGAGAAGAAGAGAAGAGTCCTAATTTAATAATGAGATTATGAAGAGTTGGACTTGGACTTTGGGAGTCCATTTGCTTTTGGACTTTTTGCTGGCACGTGGGTTGCTAGCTAGGTTAATTAACCTAGCTAGTTTGAAACATATAAATAGCTAAGAAGAGAACGTACGCAGGGGGGAGGACGGACGTATCGAAGAGCAAGGAAGCTGCAAGTTTCTCCTTCATCCGTTTGTATCAATTTCTTTCATGGATTATTTTAGTTTATTTTCTGATTCCATGAGGAACTAAACTCCATTGTTAAGCATTTGTTGTCTAGATGGAGTGACGGTGGTGGATAACACTTCCATTAACCCATTTTATCATTGATTCTAGTTTTAGTCATACTCTGTTTTCTGTTTCAGTTTCGTACTCTGTTTTGCATAATTTTGTTCGATAACCTATCGAACTCCGATTGCATCGAAATTTTGCATCGAAGCTCGATAGGGTGTCTTTAGTGTCCAGTGTTAATTTCGTAATTTTAGGTCGAGTCTAGCTATTTTAATTAATTACGTTAGTATCCAGTGGTCGAGTCTGTCAGCTTTCTGGCTTTTGTGTCTGTTTGTAGTTTAGAATATTAAGTCTCATCTTTCCCTGTGGATTGACCCCTATACTATTGTACTGCATTGACAAGCATATTAAGTTCATTATAGGGTATTTTTTAGGGTGGTAAAACACCGATCAAATTTTGGCGCCGCTGCCGGGGAAAGATCTAGTCTTTATATTCTAACGTGTCTTTTGTTTCTGTTTTGTTTTGTTTTATTTCATTTATTTTGTAGTGTAACGTGTCTCTTGTGTGCAGGTACTTAGTGCATGCATACTCGAAGGTCAAGGAGAACTGAGCCTTTATTACTTGATTTAGAGATTGAGCGCTCAGCTAAGCAAAATCGGAAGCAGAAAAGGCAAGCAGAACTGGAGGTTGGAAACACGAGTGGCACAGTGGCAGAACCCGAGATTGAGGTGGAAACAAGTTCAGATTCAGAAGAAGAAGTTCCTCAATCGCCACCACAAAGAGCAGCAATGGGAGAACAACCAAGAACGTTGATGAATTCCTTTGTACCTAGTGCTCAGGGGAATTCATCACCAATAGTGTTGCCAGCTCTTGGGACTTATTCAGTACCTCCTGCTTTACTATCAGCCCTACCTCATTATAGGGGGGTATTTTCAGAGGACCCTCAGCAACATTTAGCTGAGATTGAAGCTTTAGCATCAACACAAAATTTACAAAATGTTGAATCTAATGTGTTGAAACTAATTTTATTTCCTTTTTCTGTGAAGGAAGGAGCGAAGATGTGGTTCAATTCTTTAGCTCCTAGGTCTATACAATCTTGGGATGAGATGAAGGTAACATTCATGAAGGAGTATTTCTCAGCCCAGAAGACTAAGCAATTGAAGAAGGAGATTAATAGCTTCATACAAAAAGATGGTGACATGCTTCATGAGGCATGGAGTCATTTCAAGGAGTTGTTGAGGAAATGCCCACATCATGGGTATGATCTAGAGGACAGGATGACTTTCTTTTATGAAGGTCTAGAGCCAGCCAACAAGACAAGAGTGGATTCTGCTTGTGGAGGTATGTTTATGTACCAAACAGGTCAGCAAGCTCATGATACCATCGAGAAATTGGCTGAGAACACCAAGCAGTTCTATACAAGAGAGAGAACGTTGGCGAGCAAGAAACAACAATCTGTATTTGAGGTTGCCACCAACCCAGACATGGACAAGAGAATGAAAGCAATGGAGAAGAAGTTGGAGTCCATTGCTACTGCCATCAAGAGCCAAACGACATCATCATCATCTGTTTCTCAGGTATGTTCTGTATGCTCTATGTCAGATCACACTAACGAATCTTGTCCATTCATTCCTGAAGAAGAGCAGGTGAACTTTGTACAACAAAGAGCAGCGAGGAATGACCCTTACTCAAATTCTTACAATCCGGGGTGGAGGAATCATCCAAATTTCAGCTATGGAAACAATAGCAACATCTTGAATCCACCCCCAGGTTTTAAGGTAAGACAGGAGTACCAGCCGCCACAACAAAAGGAAGCATCCTCAGTACTAGATTCCGCTTTAGCTGCCATCATGGCCAAGCTTGAGGGAATAGAGGTTCATAACAGAGACTCTAGCAAGGCATTCCAAATACTAGAGAAACGGATGAACAACATGGAACAACAAGTGTCAACAAGAGAACAAGGTACTCTTCCAAGCAATGTGGTTAAGAACCCAAGATCTCAACATGAAGCTAATGTGATCACATTGAGAAGTGGAAGAGTGATTGAAGAGGTTGAAAAGCCTACAAAAAAATCTTTAGAAGATAAACCGGTCCTAGAACAGGTGCTGCCATTTCCACCACTACTGCAGGATCAGGGAGAGAAGAGTGTACCTGGACAGAAAAATTCATCAAATGAAAAATCAGGTAAGTCAATTTCTGCACCTTCTCCTTCAATTCCTTTACGTGTTCCTTTTCCTGGCAGGTTGAAAAACAAGAAGAAGGATGAGTTAGAGCAAGAGATTCTAGATACATTCCGGAAGGTGGAAGTGAACATTCCGTTGCTCGATGCGATTAAGCAAATACCGAAGTATGCAAAGTTTCTTAAGGAACTTTGTACAATGAAGAGGAAGTTCACAGGGACCGAGACCGTGGCCTTGAGTGAGAAGGTGTCAGCGGTACTTCAGAGGAAGCTACCACCCAAGATGGGTGATCCTGGACGATTTACCGTCCCATGTACAATTGGTAACACGAACTTTACTGGAGCTTTACTTGATTTGGGTGCATCAATAAACTTAATGCCATACTCTGTGTATAAAACTTTGAATATTGGTGCATTACAACAAACTGGTGTTACAATTAAATTAGCTGATCGATCTAACTGCTACCCCAGAGGTTTTGTTGAGGATGTTTTGGTGCAGGTAGGTAAGTTGATCTTTCCAGCTGATTTCTTCGTATTAGAGATGGAGGCAGAGCCTCAACCATCAGAGCTACCATTGATACTTGGTCGTCCATTCCTACGGACCGCTAGGACCAAGATAGATTGTTTCAATGGTACCCTCTCCATGAAAGTGGATGAAGAGAAGATCCGCTTCAACATCTTCGACGCAATGAAGCATCCTAGTGATAATGATTTGTATTCCTGTTTTTCTATTGATACATTTGATAATTTCATGCAGGAATTTATGCAGCATTCGGTGAACGAGAATGAGGATGCGTTGAAGAAAGCGATTGAAGAAGGGGGGAGGAAATCTGAAACTTCCCCATGCTCTAAAGTGTGGGATGAACTTGAGGATTTGATCACCCAAGTTCGATCCATGGATGAAGAAGAAGAAACATTGAGAATCAGCTCAGCTGAGGAGTTAGTGATGGGTGAAGCGTACGATGATGTTGTGGCAGCCCTTGAGTCATTGCCATACATAAGAGGTAGTTCAAAATCTCTTTCTCTTCCTATTACTAATGACACGCTTCTTCCTTCCATTGTAACAGCACCAAAGCTTGAGCTCAAGCCTTTGCCTGAGCATTTGAAGTATGCATTCCTTGGAACTGGTGAGACTTTACCAGTCATTTTATCTTCAAAACTAACCATGTTACAGGAAGAGAAGCTAATCACTGTGCTCAGAGAGTACAAGGAGGCTATTGGCTGGACAATTGCAGACATTAAAGGAATCGATCCAACATTGTGTACTCATAGGATATTCCTTGAAGATGGAGCAAAGCCAACGAGAGAACCACAACGGAGACTCAACCCACCTATGATGGATGTGGTGAAGAATGAGGTTATCAAACTTCTTGATGCAGGTATTATTTATGCAATATCTGATAGCAAGTGGGTGAGTCCTGTGCAGGTAGTACCCAAGAAGTCGGGCATCACAGTGATTAAAAATGATGAGGATCTGCTGGTGCCAAAGAGAGTTCAAACAGGATGGAGAGTCTGTATTGACTACCGCTGGCTTAATGCCACAACCCGTAAGGATCATTTTCCTCTTCCTTTTATTGACCAAATGTTGGAACGTCTTGCAGGTCATGCGTATTATTGCTTCCTCGATGGTTATTCTGGCTACAACCAGATTGCCATTGACAGAGAGGACCAGGAGAAGACTACGTTCACGTGTCCTTTTGGCACGTTTGCTTATAGGATGATGCCTTTTGGGTTGTGCAATGCACCAGCTACTTTCCAGAGATGCATGATGAGCATCTTTTCAGACATGGTGGAGAAGATCATCGAGGTATTCATGGATGATTTTTCTGTTTTTGGTGATTCTTTTGATACATGTTTGAATAATCTGTCCCTAGTTCTAGAGAGATGTGTAGAAAAGAACCTTGTGTTAAATTGGGAGAAATGTCATTTCATGGTTGAACAAGGTATTGTTTTGGGACATGTAATTTCTGAAAAGGGTATTGAGGTAGACAAGGCTAAGGTTGATGTTATACGTACTTTACCACCTCCCACTACTGTGAGAGAGGTGCGCTCTTTTCTTGGACATGCAGGTTTCTATCGCAGGTTTATCAAGGATTTCTCCAAGATAGCCCGACCTCTCAGTGCATTGCTCCAGAAGAGTGTGACGTTTGATTTTACTGAAGATTGTCTCGCTGCCTTTAACAAGCTCAAGGAGCTGTTAATCACCGCCCCAATCATCCAAGCACCAGACTGGAACCTTCCGTTCGAATTGATGTGTGATGCATCGAAATATGCTGTAGGTGCTGTGTTGGGACAGCGGGTTGAGAGGTTACCACATGTGATTTATTATGCTTCTCGAACCCTTAATGATGCTCAGTTAAACTATTCAACAACTGAGAAAGAACTTTTGGCTGTTGTCTTTGCTTTAGAGAAATTTAGATCTTATTTGTTAGGAACTAAAGTAATTATTTTCTCTGACCATGCTGCATTGAGATATCTTATGACAAAGCAGGATGCAAAGCCAAGGTTGATTAGGTGGTTACTACTCCTTCAGGAGTTCGATGTGGAAATCAAAGATAAGAAAGGAACAAAGAATGTGGTTGCAGACCATTTGAGTCGGTTGACACACGGGTCCAATGCGGAGGAGGATAAACTCCCTTTGCGTGAGAGCTTTCCGGATGAGCAACTTTTTGCTATCCAGGATTCTGAGCCGTGGTATGCGGATATTGTCAACTACCAGGTTTCAAAACTGGTACCTACTAACTTTACCCGTGCTCAGAAGGACAAGTTGAAGAAGGAGGCCAGATATTATGTGTGGGATGATCCATACTTATGGAAACATTGCCCAGATTCCATCATTCGAAGGTGCGTACCCGAATCTGAAATTTATTCTATTCTTTCTTTTTGCCACTCACATGTAGGTGGAGGACATTTCGGGGGAAAGAAAACTGCACTCAAGGTGTTGGAGTGTGGATTTTATTGGCCTAGCATCTTTAAGGATGCTCATGAATTCTATAAGGCATGTCCAAGATGTCAGATGACAGGTAACTTAGGTCCTAGGGATCAAATGCCTCAACACCCAATTCTTGTGGTTGAAATTTTCGATGTGTGGGGTATTGATTTCATGGGTCCTTTCCCTTCTTCTCATTCTAATGTGTACATACTATTGGCAGTTGATTATGTGTCGAAGTGGGTGGAGGCAGTTGCCACCCGAACTAACGATTCTGCTGTTGTGCTTAGGTTTTTAAAGTCCATATTTGCTAGATTTGGCACACCTAGGTACATCATTAGCGATGGAGGCTCTCATTTTTGCAACCGCACGTTCGCTGCGCTCTTGAGGAAATATAATGTTCAACACAAGGTGGCGACACCTTACCATCCTCAAACCAGTGGACAAGTAGAGGTGTCTAACCGAGAAATCAAGAAGATCCTTGAGAAGACCGTAGGCCCTACCAGGAAGGATTGGAGTCAGCGATTAGATGAAGCTTTGTGGGCTTACCGAACAGCTTACAAAACACCTATAGGGATCACTACAAGAAAATGAGTCATCACCGGCGAGATTCCGGCCAACAAGGCCGGCGACCGGAAAAGTCGCCGGTAATGTCCATCATTACCGGCGACTTACTCCGTCGCCGGTAATGTTGCCGGAATCTCGCCGGTAATGTGGCGTAGACATTGCCGGCGACTCCAACCGTCGCCGGCAATGTCTAGGCACACATTACCGGCGAGATTCCGGCCGGAAAATCGCCGGTAATGTGCCCTAGACATTACCGGCGACTCCAACCGTCGCCGGCAATGTCTAGGGCACATTACCGGCGATTTTTCGGCCGGAATCTCGCCGGAAATGTGCCCTAGACATTGCCGGCGACGGTTGGAGTCGCCGGTAATGTCTAGGGCACATTTCCGGCGAGATTCCGGCGTAAAGTCGCCGGTAATGTGTTCATTTCCGGCGACTTACTCCGTCGCCGGCAATGTGTCTTATATTAGATGCCGGATCGGGCAGCTCGATCATTCAATCATTTTGAGCGAAAAAAATCCAGAGAAATCGAAAGAAGGAAAACGTACGCTCTGAAATCGATCATTATTCGGTATATTGTCAAAATTAAGGCGGGCGTCGAAAACTCGATCAGTCGGGAAGCTATTTATATAGGTACGTAGGTGTATATATACGTATATGTGGTATATATATATGTGTGTGTGTGTGTGTGTTGATCAAATCCAATTCGTGAGATATATATATATATATATATATATATGAAATGTTGTTGATGTACGGTCACCGAAACGAGAAAACAGCTTGTAGTTAATCTTGTGTCTGAATCAATGACTGGTATTATCGTATTGTTATCGGAGCCAGACTTAACAGAGATTAGATCGATATATCATTGAGTACTATCATCGAGTACTGAATACGTACTATCATCGAGTACTGAATCGAATTCAGAGATTAGATCGATATATATACATATGCATGTGTTGATTTAAGTAGAGTTGAATTGAGAGATCACGTCGATTATTAGTAGTGAATGTGTGTGTATATATATAATTAATACGTAAAATTGTTAGAATTTTCAGGATGGACAAGAGTTGGATGAGCCTCGAAAGATGGGATGTCAGATATCACGAGGGAATTAGGAGTTTTGTGGATTTTGTGAAGGCTAATTGTGGAGACACTACACTTCATTATTGCCCGTGTAAAGAATGTAAGTGTTTCAGCGATCGATTTCGATTTCCCATTGATAAAGTGCAGAGGCACCTGAGTAAATACGGGTTTTGGGATAAGTACACTTGTTGGATTTATCACGGTGAAACATCGGTAGCGGGTCCGCATGATCATGGACAATTTGGTGAGAGGGCCAGTCCACGCTATGATTATGGACATTTTGCTGAGAGGGGCAGTTCATCCTATGATCCAACATCGATGTTAATCAATGATATGTTTCCTCACGAGAGCGGTGTATTTGCTGATGAAGCACCAAATGTCCCTCCCGTCGTTGAGGGTTTCCCCCATATCGAGCCAGTCGAACCATTACCTGGAGGTCATGCCAACACAAGCGGTATGGACAAGTACAACAACCTGATTGCATTGCAACAGACTCCGTTGTACGACGGTTGTAGTAAGACTGTTCTTGAAAGTGTGATGGGAGTGATGCAGCTAAAAATGGAGAACAAAATGTCTGTCAAAGCTGTTGATTCTTGGTTGAAGTGGACTGCTTCGCTACTGCCACCCGGTCATCGTCTTCCTACCACTCATCATAAGGTGCGACATATCCTGAAAGATCTTGGGCTTTCCTACATCAAAATCCATGCATGCAGATATGATTGTATTCTCTTCTGGGGAAAAGATCTCGAAGACCTTGAAGCCTGCCCGGTATGTTTTACAGAAAGGTATAAGTTGACTCCTGCAGGCAACAAGAAAGCTGTGAAGATACTTCGATATTTCCCGCTTATTGATAGGCTGGAGCGGTTGTTCATGTGTGCTTTCACGGCCGAGGCAATGAGATGGTGGGCTGAGAGGAACTTGCCTGACGATGACACCCTTATACACCCTTCCGACGGAGAGGCTTGGAAGCACATGGTCAGGGAGTTTGATCATTTTGCAGCAGAGGTCCGAAATGTTTGGCTAGGGCTCTCATCTGACGGATTCAACCCTTTTGGCAACATGAGTCTTCAATACAGTATATGGCCAGTTATTTTGGTACCGTACAACCTTCCACCATGGATGTGCATGAAGAAGGAATACAATATGCTCACTCTGTTAATTCCGGGCCCGGGTTATCCAGGAAAGTGTCTCGATGTGTATTTGAGGCCTTTGATTGAGGAGCTTAAGTACCTGAGTGAGTGTGGCCACCCCACTTACGATAGGTTCAAAAAGGAGATGTTCCAGATGCATGCCATGCTTGTTGGCACCATCAGTGATTTTCCTGCCCGCGGTATGTTGTCGGGCAACGTTACCAGGGGTTACAGGGCTTGTTCAGAGTGCATGACGGTTGATTGTTGCAGTCCTCATTGCAGTAAAATTGTCTCGATGCGTCACCGTTGTTGGCTTCCATATGATCACCCATTTAGGCAGGATCCAGACGCGTTTGATGGGACTGTTGAAACTGGTGTGGCACCCAGGCGATGGACAGGGGACGAAATTTTGGAAGTGTTGAATGAATACGATTTTGGCCAGCTGAGCAATCATCCTGACATAGTGGCGTCAATTCCAGAAAAGCCCGAAAGGTATAAGTTTTGGACACACAAGAGCATATTCTGGGAACTCTCCTACTGGCCCAGGTTGCCTATCAGACATTACCTAGATGTCATGCACATAGAGAAGAATGTGTGTGAAAGTGTGGTGGGCACAGTTCTTAACTTGGAGGGGAAAACAAAAGACATCCCTAAGGCACGCATTGATCTTAAAGCAATGGGTGTGCGGAAACATTTGTGGTTAAGAGATGGTAAGAGAAAAATGCCGCAAGCTCCGTACACCGTAAAGCCGAAGCATAAGCATGAAATTTTTCGGTGGCTGAGTAATGTCAGGTATATATTCGATCTTATGGCTATGTATGAATTTGTCCTTAAATTTTTAGCGGAGTATATATGGTTATATGCGAGAAATATAATTGGTCCATATATATGGCTTCATCTATATATATATGCAGGTATCCTTATGGCTATGCAGGAAATATAAGCAGGTGTGTTAACTTCCGGGACAATAAGATGTACGGATTAAAGAGTCATGACTGCCATGTACTGCTTCAACGCCTTTTCCCTATTTTCATTCGAGGGTACATGCCCAAAGAGGTGGTGGAGCCGTTGGTGGCCTTGTCAAGATTCTTTCAGAAGTTATGCACCAGGGAAGTTAAAAAAGCAGACCTCAGGGAGATGCAAGATGACATCATTTTTATCATGTGCAAGCTTGAGAGGATATTTCCCCCAAATTTTTTCGACATAATGCCGCACCTGATGATCCATCTTCCCGAACAATTGTTGCTTACCGGTCCCGTACACTACACTTGGATGTATCCCATGGAAAGGTACAAATGATTCATAAATTTGGTTTGCCTATGGTTTTTATATGTAATGACTTCTGGTTAAGTAAGTTAACATGTACTTGTTAACTTGTAGACAATTGGGAGCCTACAAGGACTATGTGAAGAATAAATATGCACCTGAAGGGTGTATCGCTGAAGCATATCTTGCGCACGAGTGTGTAACGTACACCAAAGTGTACCTCGAAAATGTAGAGGACCCCCAACAACATATGCCGATAGATGAACCCCAGTTCAACCTTTCTATCATCTCCAGTGACGTGGTAGTACAGGGAAGCTTGCCAAAGTCGTACAAGTTGGATGGAAATGAGGTAGCCATTGCCCACTGGTCGGTACTGATTAACTGTCAAGAAGTACAATATTGGAAAAACTATCATCTTCACTGCCCTGCTATTGCCGGAAATGTTGATTACCACAACAAGACGTTTGCAAACTACTTTGGTCAATGGGTAAGTATATGTGTATATGTCTATTTTTATATATATATCCTTACATAGCATGTATGTATGTACGTGCTTTTGTGGTTTCAAGATGACATAATTTCTTCTGTACGTATTAATATATGGACGTTTTCAGATGAACCATGTAGCAGATGATGGTTGCCCAGAGTGGTCAAACGAATTGAGGGTCCTGGCGATGAAACCGATAGCTTCAAAAGTTTACTCGATGTGTCAGGTCAATGGCGTGAAATTTATATGTGAAAATCGAGACGACCGACTGAAAACACAGAATTGTGGGGTGATGGTCCATGGTGGGCAGGATGGCGTTGACTATTACGGTGTCCTTCATTCAGTTGTTGAACTAATTTATGGGAACCGCATGAAAGTGCACTTGTTCAAATGTAGATGGTTTGATACTAGCCCGGAGAACACAAGGACCGATCAGTACGGAACATTTTCGGTGAATACTGCTACTACCTGGTATGAAGATGACCCTTTCGTTCTTGCCTCATCAGTAAAACAAGTGTTTTACCTGGACGATCTTCTTAACAAAGTCCCGTGGAAGGTGGTTAACCATGTTGCTCATAGAAACATATACAGTGCTGCCACACTTGGTGATACCGCAGATGATGAGGAAGTTACTGCATACCAAGAGCCGAACGCTTTTGACATTCCGGAATCATCTACGATTCGCCTTAATAATGTGAGATCTGGGAGTGTGGTTCGAATTACTGGAGCAGAACTTCTCGATGTTAATCTATATGAAGTTGACGCTGATTCAGATGACGAGGAGCGGCACATATTGCCAGAGGTTACCTATGAAACCGAGTCAGACTCAAGTGATGAAGATGATTACGATTATCATCCTTAGTACGTTGGAAATTGTAGTCGGAAAATGTGCATAGCTGGAAATGGTACGTACGTATACGGAAAATGTAGTCGTTAATCGTACGTATACGAAAATTGATAATCGAAAATGTAGTCGAAAAATGTAGTCGTTAATCGTACGTATACGGAAATTGATAATCGAAATTGTAGTCGGAAAATGTAGCCGGATATCGTAGACGGAAAATGTAGTCGTTAATCGTACGTATACGGAAATCATTAATCGTACGTATACGGAAATCATAGTCGTTAATCGTACGTATACGGATATCGTAGTCGTTAATCGTACGTATACGGAAATCATTAATCGTTAATCGGACGTATACGGAAAATGTAGTCGTTAATCGGACGTATACGGAAAATGTAGTCGTTAATCGTACGTATACGGAAATCATTAATCGAAAATGTAGACGGAAAATGTAGTCATTAATCGTACGTATACGGAAATTGATAATCGAAATTGTAGTCGGAAAATGTAGCCGGATATCGTAGACGGAAAATGTAGTCGTTAATCGGACGTATACGGAAAATGTAGTCGTTAATCATACGTATACGGAAATCGTAGTCGTTAATCGTAGTCGTTAATCGTACGTATACGGAAAATGTAGTCGTTAATCGGACGTATACGGAAAATGTAGTCGTTAATCGGACGTATACGGAAAATGTAGTCGTTAATCGTACGTATACGGAAATCATTAATCGAAAATGTAGACGGAAAATGTAGTCATTAATCGTACGGATACGGAAATTGATAATCGAAAATGTAGTCGGAAAATGTAGCCGGAAATCGTAGACGGAAAATGTTGTCGGATATTCTTCGGGAAATAATGACATTACCAACGAGTTGACTCGTCGTTGGTAATGACATTACCAACGAGTTATAAGCAACTCGTTGGTAATGACATTACCCACGAGTTAACTCGTCGTTGGTAATGTCATTACCAACGAGTTGCTTATAACTCGTTGGTAATGTCATTACCAACGAGTTAACTCGTTGGTAATGTCATTACCAACGAGTTGAAGTCGTTGGTAATGACATTACCAACGAGTTATAAGCAACTCGCCGGTAATGTCTTCTGGTTTGTGATTTTATCCAGCCCGAGCCTTTCATTTCTCCTCCTCTCCCTCTCCTCCTCCTCTCCCTCTCCTCTCCCTCTCCTCCTCCCAAATCGGTCCGGTGAGTGTCCTCCTCCTCCTCTCCCACTCCTCCTCCTTATCCTCTACTCCTCCTCTCCCTCTCCTCCTCTCCACCGATCCCCTCTCCTCTCCTCCTCCGAAAATCTCCTCCTCCCCTCCTCCCCTCCTCCCCTCCTCTCCTCCCCTCACCATTGTAGGTGGAAGAAAATGGCAGGTCCGATCCTCTCTCTCTCCCTCTCTCTCTCTCTCTCAATTTTTAATTATTTTTTTGCATGTGTATGTGTATGTGTATGTGTATGTGTATGTGTATGTGTATGTGTATGTGTATGTGTATGTGTATGTGTATGTGTATGTGTATGTGTATGTGTAAATTAATTAGGGTGCTAAGTTGGAAATTAGGGTGATAAGATCTAAATTAGCATGTATGTATATATGTGATGTATATATATATTTAGGTATGTGAATATGAAGTGATGTATATATATATGTGAAAATTATGTATAAATGTGGTTTGGATGAATATGTGATGTATATATATATACGGAAATTAAACCTAATTAAGATGCATGATATATATATGTGTGAAAAATGTGGAAAATTAATTAGGGTTTGTGATTTGGATGAATATGTGATGGATAAATTTAATTAAGATGCATGATGTATATATATATACACATCGAATATGTATAGTCGTTAATTTAGGTGATATAGTTGTTAATTAATCGTATAAATGAAGGTGGAAATCGGGATCGGGACGGTTTGGAACCGGAACGGTTTGGAACCGGAACGGTTTGGAACCGGAACTTATTGTAACTGGAACCGTTATGTTACAAACGGTTCCGGTTACAAACAGTTCCGGTTTCAAACGGTTCCGGTTCCACACCGTTCCGGTTCCGATTTGTTATAGAACCGGAACGGTGTGGAACCGAAACTGTTTGTAACCGGAACCGTTATGTTACAAACGGTTCCGGTTACAAACAGTTCCGGTTTCAAACGGTTCCGATTCCACACCGTTCCGGTTCCGATTTGTTATAGAACCGGAACGGTTTGGAACCGGAACTGTTTGTAACCGGAACCGTTATGTTACAAACGGTTCCGGTTACAAACAGTTTCGGTTTCAAACGGTTCCGGTTCCACACCGTTCAAACGGTTCCGATTTGTTATTGAACCGAATCCATGACTATTACGATGTCCAGGAGGTTTTGCGGCTAATTGGCTTCGGAGAGGTTCCCGAAATAGTGGAGGGAACAGTAGTCAAGCTTCCTCCTCGGCCGCAGTTAGCAACACGCCCAGTGGGCCAATGATGACTGCTCGCACGAGAGCCTTGCTAGAGGCGCGAGCTGAGGAGGAAGCTGCACGATCAAGAGCCGTCGAACCGGAATTCGAGGCTCGAGCCTCAGTCTCTAGACGCTCAATCAGCAGACGTCCCTCCGGTGGCAGAGCCTCAGACGAGCGACAGTCAACGGGGGCATCAGAAACTCCCTCAATCCGAATGCCCCATATTCGGATGGTGCCTACTCCCGTTTCACGGGAATCATCTGAGGCACATGGTGGTGCTGGCGCCTCATCGTCCAGGCCTCGTCTATCTCCGCCGTCCGGTCTCTTCCTACCCGACGAGATTCCTGTCATCCCTGAATTCGATGATAGGGGGATGCCTGTTTATATTGAAGGACGGCCGGATTTCCTGACCGTGGAGGAAGCGTATAACTTCCTCCCGTTCGACCCCGTGTATCTTTGGAGTGTGAGGTGCACCAACCAACAAACGGACGATGCAGGTAAATTTTATTTAACATCAGATTGATTACTTAATTATTACTTAAGACTTGCGATTGGTTCAATTAATGATATCAATTTGTTGATATTGTTTTATTAGGCAATTTCGTTAATGGGACTGGAAAACGGAAAGGGGCTAGAGGCACCTGCACCGGGAAGAGACTTGAGCAGGCCACCGGCGGAAGGAAAACGCCCATAAGGGCCAATGAGGATGGCGAGGTGATCGAGGCATTCGACACCACGCGCAAATATGTCAGCATGGCCGGTGCGATCGTGCGGGACAAGGTCCCAATGCTTTGGCCAGATTGGGAATCTGTGCCTATCTACGTGAAGATGCAAGTGCATAATGCACTCAGTGTGAGTAAAATCGTATTTTCATTACGTAAATTTTACATTTATTAATTAAGTCCACTTAAATATATAATTTTACCTTTTATATATTCATATTGCAGGTGTGGTTTGACGTGGATGAAGTTCTTATTCACACGTGGGTAGAGCGTCAACTACATAATCGGTGATGTGCTTCCACTTATTTGAATATATATCGAGTTAGATTTTTGTTTATCAACTGTTTTAATATCTCTAACTTTTTTTCCTTGTTTTAATATAGGTATAAAGAGTGGAAGAACGAGCTTTCTTCCCATTACACTGTATACAAGGAGCTAGGCCGAGGTTCTACTCCTAGCGAATTCCGGTTTAGGGAGTACGAGTGGCTGTGGCTGATAGCCCACTTCGAGCACCCCAAAGCTCAGGTATGCATCCTTAATATATCTTACAAGCCTAATGTATCGTATCAGATTGAAATAGTTAGTTACTAATTTTTTTCCATATGTTTATCAAACAAGGCGATTTCGAAGACGAACCGGGCGAATAGATTGAAAAACACCAGGGCCCATCATGCAGGTTCACTCAACTACATGGGTTGGTCGACTAAGGCGCAGCAACAACAAGAAGTGAACCCCTTGGTGTATATTCATCAGAAGTTCTATCCGCAATGCCCTGAAGAAGCGGTAAGTCTTTCGCCTCTCCATGTGTTAATAAAACTATTTTTCGATATTAATAGATGTTGTTAGTTAATACGTTGTTCATTTTCGCTTTTCAATTAGGCGAGAGTGGAGGAGGCGACGACAGAAGTGACCATGAGTATAGCTCGGACTAACCATCCTGACTGCTCCGAGGAAGAAGTCACCCAGTATGCCTCTCAGATCGATCCGCTTGATCCCCCGATAGCGGCTCAGATCATGGCAAAAGCGTGCGGGACTGGAAAGAATACCTACTACTGTAGGGGAATGGGCTCGGCGGGCGAAGGAGTATTGAAAACCACTTCACAATACTCTACCGGGTCAAGAAGTTCAACTTCTAGTCGTAACCTCGCAGCGGAGCTTCATAGGACGCAGAGGGAGTTGGAGGAGCAAAAGAGGCAGATGGCCGAGTACCAAATGCAGCAGACACAGGTGCAGGCTCAGATGTACACATGGATGCGGACGATGTACGAGGCTCAGACTACCGGACAACCGTTCCCCACACCTCCCCCAGACCCGGTCCCTCCGTTCCCTAGCTATCCACCACCACCACCGCACCAGTCAACGCCAGAGCAAGACCAAGGTAGCCACCGGAATTCAAATGAGTACTTTGATTACTTCGACCCTGACCCGCAAGTTCCTCGACCCTGACCTGTAGTTGTAGTTAATTTTCGTATCGTCGTTGCTATTTGTACTGTACGTTGGACATTTATGTGTACTGTTGAACTTGTATGATTGTACGGTTTATGTCTTTCAATGCAGGTTCTGGAATTGGGCCCAATCCAGAACCGCGTTTTTTTTTCAAAATTTTTTCTGACATTGCCGGCGACATGGACCTCAGTCGCCGGCAATGTCACAAATTCCGGCCACGGCGGCGGAACCATTGCCGGCGACGGTGTCGCCGGCAATGTTAACACCGGCGGGAGATTTCCGGCGACGTCATTGCCGGCGACTCGTCGCCGGGAATGACATTTCCGGCGAAAAAAATAGACAAGGCCGGCGACCTCCCGTCGCCGGTAATGTCTCCTTTTCTTGTAGTGGATGTCCCCTTATAGGCTTGTTTTTGGCAAAGCTTGTCATCTTCCGGTCGAGCTTGAACACAAAGCTTATTGGGCGGTCAAACAGTTCAATTTTGATATTGATAAGGCTGGGATTCACAGAAAACTGCAGCTGAATGAGCTGGCAGAAATCAGGAACAATGCATATGAGTCCAGCAGGATTTACAAGGAGAAAGCTAAGGCTTTTCATGATCAAAATATCAGGAGCAAGACTTTTGTGGTAGGACAAAAGGTCTTGGTTTTCAACTCGAGGTTGAAACTGTTTCCAGGTAAGCTTCAGTCTAGATGGATTGGTCCATTTGTGGTTACTAATGTTTTCCCTAGTGGTGCTGTAGTTGTGAAAAGTGACAAAACATGGAAAGTTTTCAAAGTCAATGGACATCGATTGAAGCCGTTTCACGAGTTGATGATGGAGCATATCGTTGAGCAAGTACCTCTCGAGGATGTGCCACAAGATAAAGAGTGATACTTGGTACCGTCTGGCTGAAGACGTTAAACTTAGCGCTACTTGGGAGGCAACCCATGTGGATGGAGAAGCTTGGCTGCCAGATTTGAATTCTTATCCCTTCTCATTTTCTTTATTTTTCTCCATATTAGTGTGATTTGTGATGTGTTATGTGTCTTATTCCATGCTTGCTTGATGTATTGTATGTTTTAGTTTTGTCTTACATTGAGGACAATGCAAATTTCAAGTGTGGGGTGGGGTTTATATCATATCCTTAGCGTCTATGTATAATTTTTCGTTATTTTGGTATTGTACAGTATGCTATTTCGTGTCAATTATTTGACATAGTTTGAAGTTTCGTAATTTTCTGAAATTTTTAGAGGATGTTTTTACATGTGTCTAAATTGTGCTCTTAAAATTTCAGCTCATTCCAATGTATGATCAATTCTGAAAAATTCTATCGAGGGAATGAGTCTCTGGCGAGCTTCGCATGTTGTACTGTTCGGGTTGATGTTGTGTGTGATTTGTTCGCCATATCGAGAAGTCTCGTAAATTTCTGAATTTTTAGGGAATGTTTATAAATGTGTCTAGTTTGTCCCCTCTAAATTTCAGCTCATTCCACTTTGTCATTAATTCTATATAATTCTAGCGAGTGGAGCTGAGTCCAGCGAGCAACAGTTCTCAGTTCTGAACAGTAACCTGTTCGTGTCATTCATCTTCGATAGTTAGGGGTCTTGTAATTTTTTGAAATTTTGAGGGCAGGTTTGTAAATGAGTCTATCGAGTGCTCGCTAAATTTCAGCTTATTTCGATGAGTGACCAATTTTGTAAAATCCTATCGAGCCTCGCTGCTCGATGAGCCAGCGAAGTTCGATGGGCTGGCGAGCAAACAGTCTGCTGTTTTGTATAATTTATTTGACATAGCTATAGGTCTCGTAATTTTCTGAAATTTTGAGGGTAGGTCTGTATATGTGTCTAGATAGTGTTCGCAAAATTTCAGCCAATTACGATGAGTGATTAATTTTGTAAAATTCTGGCGAGAGTGTTGCTCGATACACAGAGTCTGGCGAGCTGCTCGCCTGATATTGGAATTTTTGAGTTTTTCTTTGTTTTCCTTGGGTGTTTTAGTGTCTTATTTGAAAAACCAAATACAAAAGTAAAAAGTGTCAAGAAAAACATAAAAAGAGTCTTTTGTTTTGTGTCTTTAGGTGCCCTTAACTAGTCCATGATGTGATTATATCTTCCATAATTGTGACTAAAGGATGATCATGTTACTTGAGTTTCTTCGGTTAATCTTGATATATGATGCATATGCGAATGTGTAGTGGATGTAGAAAAAGTTAACATGGTACAGATTTTTGGCATGTTTAAACTTTGTTGAGATTCATTTAACCTGTGAGCGATTGAGCCTATATGTGAATACACATGCTTTTGTTTATTGAGTGTCAATTGCTTGCCACAGATTAAGTTAATGGACTCTAGATATTACTAGAACTTACTCTTGTGCTTTTCAAAGCTTATAGTCAATACTTGTTTTGATTGAGGAAGTGATAAAGGCATTTAGGGGACACCACCAGTGCCATATAAGCCTGTGTCCTAATTGTGTGTACACAAGATGTGCACCCCTTAGTTAACCACTTTGAGCTTACATGTTTAAACTTTTTGTCATCACCCACATATCTCTGACCTTAAACCTTAGAATAGTTATATCTTTACCCTTGTTCTAGGACTTGGTAGAGCTATACATGAGACAGGTATGTGAAGACGACAACAATGTCGAGAAGTGATGCAAAGAAATAAGTGTGGGGTATCAAGCTAGTGTTTAAAAAAATAAAAAATAAAAAAAAAAATAAAAAACAGAATGAAATGAAAAAAAAATGTGATGTCTAGCTTGATACCCGAGTTAACTGTTGACAAAAACAATGACGTGAAGGCCCAACAAGATGAAATTCGGCCACAAAAGTGAGAAAATTCATGGTTGTAAAGCTTGAAGAAGTCTCTTATTTGGTGCTCTACTGGGTTCTAGAATTATATTTGAATTCCTTATCCATTTATTCTTTAACCTATGAGCCAAGCCCCATTACAACCCATGAAAGTCCTTTTGATCCTCAAGATAGCAGCCTTTGATCTGTGGAGATCTGTCACAAGTGTAAGCATATGGTGTGGTCCATTTGGCAAGTAGTTGAGTTGAGTGAAAACCTTAGATATACTTTGAGAGAAACACTTTTGAGAGCATATACCTGTGAGGTCGAATCTTGACAAGTTTGTTGCATGCTACAGCTTTACATTCACCATGATTATGTCTTCGTCCTACATATTACATATGTGTCATGCATTGAAATTAATTTTCGAAACTTTGTGGAATGTTAATTTAGAGTCACTTATCTTGGTGTTACAATTGTGGAAGATTGCTGAGACAATTTGTTGAGGGCGTTAGAGTCATGTAGTTAGAGTTTTGTTGAGTCTTTTCAGAGTCTTAGTTTAGTGTTTTGCTCGAGGACTAGCAAAAGCTAAGTGTGGGGTATTCTGATAGTTGCATATTTAGGCAACGTTTATGTGCTTAACCGAACCTTATATTTAGCTCTTTTGTTATGTTTTTAAGCAATTTAACATTATTATTTGTTTTTAGGTATTTTGGAGATAAATGAAGAAAAGGGATTAAATAATATTTCCTGGCGAAGAAACCTTCTCGATGAGGTTTTGTCTTGGCGAGCTTCGATAGAAAGTAGCCCTTCTGAAAGTTGTTTTGGCGAGCATGTGATAAAAGAGAAGTTGTTATATATTTATATATACTTATATTGCCAAAGAGACGTACGTGGGGGAAGTGGTGTGTGTCAGGATGGCTGCATGCATGCATCTTTGTTTATATATATGTCAAGTGGGTTGAAAAGAAGAGGCATGCACGTGATGCATGCTGGCCAGTGAATCAACTTTGATATATATATATATATGGCTATCGAAGTTCGATGGGTTAGCAAGGAGAAGAAGAGAAGAAGAGAAGAGTCCTAATTTAATAATGAGATTATGAAGAGTTGGACTTGGACTTTGGGAGTCCATTTGCTTTTGGACTTTTTGCTGGCACGTGGGTTGCTAGCTAGGTTAATTAACCTAGCTAGTTTGAAACATATAAATAGCTAAGAAGAGAACGTACGCAGGGGGGAGGACGGACGTATCGAAGAGCAAGGAAGCTGCAAGTTTCTCCTTCATCCGTTTGTATCAATTTCTTTCATGGATTATTTTAGTTTATTTTCTGATTCCATGAGGAACTAAACTCCATTGTTAAGCATTTGTTGTCTAGATGGAGTGACGGTGGTGGATAACACTTCCCTTAACCCATTTTATCATTGATTCTAGTTTTAGTCATACTCTGTTTTCTGTTTCAGTTTCGTACTCTGTTTTGCATAATTTTGTTCGATAACCTATCGAACTCCGATTGCATCGAAATTTTGCATCGAAGCTCGATAGGGTGTCTTTAGTGTCCAGTGTTAATTTCGTAATTTTAGGTCGAGTCTAGCTATTTTAATTAATTACGTTAGTATCCAGTGGTCGAGTCTGTCAGCTTTCTGGCTTTTGTGTCTGTTTGTAGTTTAGAATATTAAGTCTCATCTTTCCCTGTGGATTGACCCCTATACTATTGTACTGCATTGACAAGCATATTAAGTTCATTATAGGGTATTTTTTAGGGTGGTAAAACACCGATCACCAGTGTCTCGGCTGCACGGCTAGCGTGCCCGAAAAAAATGCCACCACCGTTCCTCCAATGGAATACTGAATGAGACTTGATGGTGTTGGTAGATGGATGGAAAACAAAGTTATGGGAGTTGATTCGTTATAGATAGCAAGAATTGAAATGTAGAAAGATACCGCATTGAAAAACTGAAACACTTTGAAAGTCGCCTTGTCATACAAGACAGGCATTCCGTCTGGTTTGAAACCTCCAGGCACACTGGTGAAAGAAGCTGCAAACGTGACCGTTGCAATGAGCGTCGCGACGAGTAGTTTTGTGTCATCTCTTTTTAAGGCTTTCCGATCATTTGCAGGAGCTTGCAGCTTGTTTTCTCTTCTAGCCCTCTTGTCTGTATCTTTTTCCAAAGATTCCAATTTGTCCAAGTCGCGACTAATTTGTTGTTGGAAAAATGGCACACCAACGGAGTATCCCAGGTTCTGCAGAACCATGCCACTACGAATTGTTTCCTAACAAATTCAGAAAGTACGTGCAAACTTTAGTCTTTATAACTTAGAAGAATAACGGGAAATGAGTTGATGTATAGCATTTCTTGTGTTAATTAATTTACATACCTGTTCACCAACGTTGTCACCCAGAAACATGTCAATAGGCTTTGAGAAGTCCTTGTTGATGGCAATCATGTCCACTCTCTGATCTTGAGACAGAACTCTTATGATTTTTGCATTTTGCTGAACGGCAGCCGAGTGCAAAGGAGTGTTGCCATCTTTATCTGCTTCGTTTATAATCGCCGCAAGCTTAGGCGCCTTGAGTATGTACTCCACAACACTAGCTCGTGCACCTAAAACCGCAGCATGCAAAGCCGTCTGACCTTTGTTGTCGACTGTATCACAGATATCTGGCCGCCACCGAATCAGCTCCTCCATCACTTTGGTGTGGCCGGCATACGCCGCGACGTGCAGCGCCGACATTCCGGAGTTGTCCACTACGTAACATGCAGAACTATCGCAATGCATTAGCACTCTAGTTGCTTCTAGGTTGCCTCTAAATGCTGCATAGTGTATTGGAGTCCACCCAAGTGCATCCACACTTTTTATTATCTCCGGATTTTTGTACACCATAGTCTTCACAATACCTAACACGTACATGATCTACATAGTATAAGAGCTCAAGTAACTCTCAACCACTAAAGTTACAAGTCCAAGTGTGAAACTATTAATCACTAAATTTAGACCATGGGAATTGTAAAACATAACAAATGGGAATTTTGTAGCGTTAAAGCTAGTTGCAAAATTTACTATATGAATGTAGACGGGCGGTGCGTATTATAGTTAGGAAGATATTTTTGTATCCCGCATCTCATTTGGATGGTAGTTAATCACAATGATTGACTACAGTATGTACTTGTAACTTGTAACATAAATATTTCAATTTCGTCTATTTTTAAACATAATAAGGAGGGTTACAAAATGACAATAATGCATGTATGATCGAGGAGATCATGTACCTTTGGTTGTGAGGTTACTGCGAGTTGCTGCAGCATGCAAAGCCGTGACACCATTAGTCCCTCGAAAACTCGGACACACCGGAGACTCGTTGAGAAGATAAAGAGCAATTTCTGCGGACCCTTTTCTGGCAGCCAAGAACAAAGCCAACTCGTCGGCGCTATTTGTGAAACAACAAAGCTCCGGATCCGCTTCCATTAACCTGACCACAACACCGACATGACCGTACTGCACCGCCACATGCAGAGCCGTGTCCATCTCCGAGTTGGTCATCCGAAGCAGCCGTCGACTTTGACTCTCCTCGTCATGAGCTCTTCCTCCTCTCATGTGAAGTAGCTTGGCCTGATGGATGAGAAAGTCGACTATTTCGTGACAGCCGACTCGAGCGGCGACGTGGAGAGGAGTGTTGCCTTTTTTGTTGGCGGCTCAAAAGAGAGAAGGAGAATAGTGATGAGGGACTTGTGTGAAGAAATCAAACTGCTTGAACTCGGCGGCGATGTGTAGAATGTTGTTGTCTTTTGGTGTCTTCTGGAGGAGGAGGTCGTCGTGGTTTAGTAGTACGTCGCCGTCTCTGATTCTTCTCAAGAAGGTGACGTCTCCGACTGTTGCCGCCTCGTACAGGAAGGGATCCATGGTGGTTGTTGATGATCGGGAAATTAAAGAAGAAAGAGAACCAAATGACACGAGTGAATTGAAGAGAGTATAATTGAAGATTTGATGCGTGCATGTGCCAGCTTGCACCAAGTTGAAGGGGCTAGTCAACGACGAAGACAGGGCTGGGGAACCTGACTTGACTTCTTCAGCTCGATTAGCGCTCACGGAGCGACTAGAACAAGTGAAATGGTCAGTCAATGTTAGGCAGCGATATGGTGACTTGAAATTTATGCATGCATTGATCAGTTTATTACACGTACGCATTGTAACATATTCATTGCGAATCTGCGATGGCTTTGGAGAAAGAGCATGAAGAGTAAATTAAGGATCACTTCATACGAAGACATAACGATTAAACAGAAATACAAAGAGATGTACTTTAGATGGAATCAGTCAGGTGTATCAATAAAGCACACCACACCATTCCAAACTAAACTTGTAGTTCTGTACATTAGATTAGATGATCCAATAAATATCAGAAGTAAGCAAATTAACTGTTAGCGTCAACAAAGAATAAAACCTCTCTCATGTTGCATGCCTGAGGCTACTAGGACATAGCCTCCCTCTATGATGATCATAACTGAACTTACTACATACAACAAGCCATCGCAATTAAGATTGTTAAACTGCATTTCTTCCAGCTGTACCAATAATGTTCCACCCCCTCTCCTTGTCCCTGTGATTCTGCTTCTGACCTTCTTTAGTTCCTGGCCTTCTACCGTTTCCAAGCAAAACCCTGTGTGGCATCCTGCCTCGACTTCCAATAGATACTCTAACCTTCTCCATCCCTACATTTACACCTTTTCTCATGTGTGGAGGCATTGGAGACTTCATCTGACCTTTCTTTTGGGCGCTTCGTCTCAGTATGCTGTTGATCTTCTTGCCGATAATTCTGGTAACTTTAGGACTGCTACACGGTGTCTGTTCAGGCAAGCAGTCAATTTCAGACACATAATCTGGTTCTGCTTTCTTATCAGCATGGTATGCTGATATTGGTGCTAATGGTAATATTGCCGGCAGTGGGGATTGGAGCCTGTTTGGTATAGTAGGGAGCGGGATTAGTGAGTTGCGCCTTGGAGCAGAGGTTGCAGGAATCCGCTGAAATGTTGGACATATAGAAGCTCGTCCAGTTCTCTTCGGTAGAACAAATTGGTCTGCCATGTCAGGGTTGTTTTCTTTCTCTATAGGGTCAATATACTTGACAAAACCATCCATTGTAGGTACTGGAATTTTGTTGGTGGCTTTCTCAGTTAGTTGTTGCATGGGGATTTCTTGGTCTTTCCCGAACATATTGATGGCCGTCTCATTGAAAATCTTGTGAGTTGTTCGGTTGGTAAGAGGTGGCCTTGCAAGTGCGCTACTTTGCTCGTCTTGCTGATATTTCAGTTGCTGCATGTGCTGCTCAGCTATTTTTGTGTCAACGTGCTGACGTGCTAGCTTTCTCTCAATTAAAAGTTGTGATTCCAATTCTTTAACCTGTAACACGAATTAGATTAGTACCTAATGCTCTTTCAGAAATCAGTACTATGCAATATAAATTAGAAAACTGACTTGCTGCACAATACCTTGTCTTGCAGGCATTTATTTTTCAGGTCTTTCTCTCTTATCTTCAGTTCTAGCCCACTGACTGTCTCCTCCATCTTCCTTGTCTGTACATCTTTGCTCTTGACGTCTAGCTTTGTTTTCTCAAACTAGCAAACAGAGGGTTCAAGATTATTATTACATGAAATAGATAAAAATCTCAACCATGAGTACAATGAGTCTGCAGTCGCAACAAGAGCACTAGTAATTTACCATCTGTTTGTATCTTAAAAGTTCAGACGTGTCCATTTGCCTCTTTGCAGGACCCAACTCTATCCCTCTCACTCTACTTGCAAAGTTTAGTGAGCAAAGGGTCTCGCTCAAGTCATTTTCATTAGGACTAATCTGAAGGAACATGAGCGTCTTTGAGTCTCCTCCTAAAACAAAGACAAGATAGTTCCTTTTAGTCTTACAGTTTTATACATAATTGAATTCGATATCAATCCTAAGAAGGGGATCTAGTCAATGTAGTTGGAATTTTTAACAAACAAGAATTAGATTTGGGGACTTGGTACCTAGAGAGTCTTGAAGCAAGTGGGTAAGCTTGGAGTTCCTGCACATTAAACAAAATTGATTAAAAGGTTACCACTAGATGCATAGACACATTAAAATTAGACAAAGCAGGAACAAATTTTGTTGCTTATATACCTGAAAGGTATGTGTGAGCTTTTAGTTGCAAGTGCAGATATGACATCACCTAGTGCAGATAGAGATCTATTGATATTTTGAGTTTCCTTGAGTCGTTCTCCTTGAACTTCTGTCTTTGCGACACGCTCACTTCCTGCAAGATCCACCAACCACAGCTTGCTTCTTGTGCATTCCCCATTCAACAAGTTCTCCCCCTTCACCATAACACAGTGTATACTGCATTAACAAGAACACCAGACAAACATTTAGCAATCCGTCAATCACATTCTGTAAACATAAATACAAATCTTAACCAAAAAGTAGATAACAGACCAGTGTGATCGGCTACTATGCTCATTGGCATTTGTTGAGCCAACAGCCCTTGAATTACTGCCAGTTTGAAGAACTTCCCAGACTTCACTCATATTTTTTACATGTGCCTCAACTAGTCCTGGAACATGATATATCCCTTCTCCGGCTTGTCTTACGTCAAGCCTACCACATAATTGAAGTATTGTTAGAGAAAACGACAGTCTCAGATACCATCTTTATAGTACTGAATGACGTGCATCCTCATGACCACCCAACAGAATGATGCATCGGCAGCACAAAAACTATTGGGACAGAAGTAAACGGATCAAGAAGCATACTGGATTATGACTATATATTATTACAACCAAGATAATATCAAAAAACAGATTAAGTACGGAGAAAATAAGCAAAATGATAAAGGAGATCTAATACCTTTTGGCAGCTGCTCCCGGCTGATTCCCTGGAACTAGTAAATCCCGTATTTGCTCATTATACACTTCTAAAACACTAACAGAAACATCATACCTATGCAACTTTTCTCGCTCTTTAATTACACAAAACAGTTGCTCAAGAGTCCTAAAATTTACTCCCCGATCTTCTTTCGTTCCCTCCATCGTAAAGGTTTTTCCACTTCCAGTCTGCCCGTAAGCAAATATGCAGACATTGTACCCATCTAGAACTGAGGTTGCAAATGGAGCTGTGTCTTCAAAAACATCAGCTATATAAGGAAAAGAAAATTGATATATGTTAATGACAGGTGCCTTTCATAATTCAATAGACAAAAGATATCATATTGTGCATATACCTTGGTCAGCTTGAGGACCAAACACTGCATCAAACTTAAATGTCCGTCTTGTAACCCCATTTGATTTGATAGCAAGCTCACCATCTTTCTCAGATTCGAAATCAATAGCCATTGAAGCACCTGCTGCAACCTCCTCAGTGTTTAGAGGCCTACACCTGCAATAGACCCTTATGTTTCCTACAAGACAGCAAAATTGATGTCAGAAACTCTCTTCAGTAGCATAACTGACTGAAGTTCTACAATTCAGAAACAATTTACACCTAACCTTTCAGCTCTAACACCTTGTTGTAGAGTTCTTTCCTCTCTTTGGCCCCTTCGACAAACTTTATCTTCAGATCGTTATGCAAATATACTTGCTCATTTACTGTCGGATAAAGAGACAGAATCAGAAAACAGAAACCACATATAAATATGAACTGTTAGGGCATGAATAAACTAACTTACGAGTTGAATGAATGGTAGACCTCATTTCATTCATATCTGCAAGGCAGTTCTTATATGCCAATGCCTCCTCTGATAGCTTAATGTGGTCCATCTTCATAAGCTGTTAATTGAATAAATTAAGACCAGTTAAATGTAATCTTATTAATTATGATCCAATTGCAAATTTCTCTTTCTTTATTTTTTTAGTATTTGTACCTTGAGTTTTCTAGTCAAATCTCTCAATGATGCAAACCATTTGCTTTTCTCTTTCACCTGTCCCTCGATGGCAAAAGCTGCAAAGGACCCATCGTCAGTATATCAACTTGACAAATGGTTCAATTGTTAAGCGCCATAAGATACCAATACCATACCTAGAGATCCAACATGCATCGATTTGCGCATGAGTTCATTTTGGAGCTCCTGTAAAGACTTCCAAGCTTCTTGGCACTCGATACTCTTAGAATGGTTCTGGTTTTTGAGCTCCTCGAATGCAGTCCTCATTTCTGCTAATTCCTTGCTCTGGTTCTCATAACCTATTAACAACTTTTGATAGTTTCCTTTGCACATCTCGTTGCCCTCATCCTGCCATGACATTGTTTGCACAAAAGCTTTCACAAATCTATTTGTTTTCTTATAAACTACAATTAGCTCAAGAGGGCTAAGAAGAGCTTTACTTTAGGTGATTCGTCTGTGCAGCCTACATTGTTGCTTATTTCAATAACGGAATCTTCGTTCAACTTTTCCTCAGCCACTGTAGGTGGTAGAAGCTCAAACGAAGCTTCAGGAGACAAGTCCTCATTATAAGTCTGGCACAATGTGGTGGAGAACTTCACAGTTGGGGTCTTATTGACATCTTTCACTTGAGACGCATCGATTCCATTCTCGAAAGAGAGCTCCATCGAAGTATCCATCGTCTGATGGCACCTACTCTCCAAGAATTCAGGAGAGTCCACATAGCTGGTTCGGGGTATATCCGGAGACCCGGCACACATAACCAAATCAGGAGAACTAAGTGAAAATCCTATCATGTCCCGGCCTGAAATGTTTCAAACTAGATCAAAATCTCAAAAAACCTGACCTCAAATCCAGAACTTTTGGCCAATTATATCACGAAACAAAGGAAAAGGCTAGCCTATTTACCATCAAGAACGTTATTTCCAACTGCATCCCTGAGTTTCATTGCGCAAATTACTTCTGGGCTATAACAATTTTCCCTAGCAAAATCTAAAATGACAAAAATGGAGAAATTTTATCAAACAGTCCCATGTTCTTGACTTAAATAATGTTCAACTAGATCAATTGGGTACCATGCATTATCAATCAAATTTCAAAAGAGATCAACACTTAAAAGAGAAACCCTGAAAAAATGAGATGGGTATGGAAGAAACTACCTCCATTTGCATCAGAGCAAGAAGAATCGCGATCCACCATGGTCAAGCTTTTCAATTTGGAGCACAGTACAGAATCTGCAAAACTGAACAAATTAGAGAACGAATTCAAAAGTACAAGTCAAATCTTGGGTAGTTTCAGATTGTTTAAGAAGATAGGGGTTAAGAGTCGGTTACAGTCAGACTGAGATTTCTTGGGACTGGAAATTGAGCTGCTGGTGTTGTTGTTCTTGTTTTGCTGGCGAGAAACGTCGGTGAGAAGAAGAGGGTCATAATCCATTTGGGTAATTAATAAATAGTGGTGGTATTTGAATTCGAGTGAATCGGTGAGATAATGATCGCTATAAGAAAGAGGGAACCCAAAAAAGGAACAAGTTTGAATCTTTACAGAGAAAGAAAGGGGCGTTAATTTGGTTAAGGGGATGATTCAATCTGCGTTATGCTCTCTTTTTGGGTTCAGACACTTGGGGACCGTTGGCTTTTTCTTTTTCAAAATTTGAACTTCTTATTTGTCACCTCTTTTTTGAAACTGTAGATGCTGCCACGTAGGACACAATATAATTTTCTTCGTCTTTGTTCTGTTATAAGTCAAGTATTTTATTCCAAATTCAGAAGAAAAAAAGCTCTACAATGCATATATACTCGGTAGTCGTCGTTACTGTAATCATCAAACTAGTCTACATGTCAAGAATGATGTAATAAGGAACAAGATTTACTTGCCAAAACTATAGAAAGAGAGAGCAAGGAAAATTCAGGCAAAATTGTCCAACTGTCTTAAAAATACAATTTATGCACATGATTTTATTGACGGATGAGACGCAAATCGACATATGTTTTCAAGTTGAGAAAACAAAAATTCGTAATTGAAAGTTTTAGGATATAAATTGAGAATTACAACTACGAAGACATTTCGGCTATTTTGCCGGAAAATTCATGTACCTAGTTCTGTCTTGAAATCAGACATCTTCGGGAGACGAACCGGTCTATGCGGATTTCTCCGTACAATGTAAGAGGCAACGTAAATAGTCTCAGACTAAGATGATGCATCCATGTTAGAGAGCATCACAAAAAAATTGGCAACTTTCTTTCAAATTGAATGTATCTGTTACAACTGCTCTCTCCTCATTTGAAACTACAAAGGAATTTGAACGAATCCCCCCCCCCCCCCCCCCCCAAAAAAAGAAGAAGCTGAAAGCTATAGTGTAAAGTTATATACAGTGTATAACAGTACAACTGTGGTACATTCATGGCAAGCACATGACATCCTTAGCAACCCCCACTCTCGAAATAAATGCCATCAGTGGGAGCTAATGAATGCAGACCCCTGATGAGCATTACGTCAAAGCACTAATGAGATGGTGTTATACCTCATGCCTGATTGAGGTCAACCATATTTTGATTCCACCAGAACGTGCATTACGGCTTTCAATTGAAACTGCACCACCTTTCTAGTATTCGATGCCTGTTCCTTCCACCGCAGCTGCCATGGAAGCAGACGCCTCTTCTAGAGTCCGCTTCTTTTGGACTGTGTTGAATGCTTCGAGAATATCTCCCTCCTCAAAATCGTCATAGTCTTCCACCCCAATTCCACACTCTAGTCCAGCATTTACCTAGTAAAGAGGAGAGGTACATGTTATTGCCAAAACCGAAAGAAGCTGAGAATGGGGGGAGTCACCACAAAAGCTTGATGTCATTTTAAGAGACTGCCACAAAGGCACTATTAAGATATATTTTCTTTCAAACAGGCTAAAAGCGGTCAATGTGCCAGAAATTAGAGGACTAGATCTACCAATAGAAGCTTCAATACTATCACATATAAAATCACTATACAGTAGTAGTCTAATCCTAATTGAGTCATACAGGAAATGCATTCATTTAACTCAAGACTTGGGACTTATTGGTAAGTGGTAACAAGTGAATTCCTAGTTCCGAACATGTTCTGGGTGGCTCCCTCTTTTGCAATTACATAAACTCTACGAAGTGGCTTATATAAGTTAACGCAGGCTATGATATTTACCTCTTTCACAACTTCCTTAACCCGTTTTAATGAATCAAGAACACCGATGTGTACTACTTTTCCCCTTCGAATGACCTGAATGCCGCAGCCTTTAACAACCTTTCCCTCATTTACCATACAACCAGCAACACGACCACTGCCACTGCTGAATATAGCCCGGACTTCTGCAGAACCAATGGTCACTTGTTCCTACCAATACACACAAGTAATATTGTCAGTCCAAATATTTCAATTTATGCATTTCAAAAAATGTTAAAGCATAAGCAGTGTAGGCCCTCAGAGTCAAGGCCTAAGTCAAACTCAATTGATATGGTAGACAGATACCTCAACAGGCTGTAGGAGTCCTTCCATTGCATTTCGTACATCATCAATAAGATCATAGATAACTTTATACGGCCGAATCTCAACACCTTTGTTTTCAGCATAGCTTTTTACAGAACCTGGAACTTTGACATTGAATCCCAATATAATGGCTTTGCTGGCAGCAGCAAGATCAACATCGCTGTTGGTTACATCACCTGTTGTTTCCATCAGAAACTTCAAGGTGACATTATCTTGAGGGAGCACCTGCAGGGCTTGTCTGACAGCCTCGATGGATCCCTTAACATGACCAAACAAATCATTATGTAATTACACTTGAATTGAATCCAATTGGTTAGCTCTGGAACTCAAATTGATACAGCCAGTTGCCAGACTGAAAATTTATTGATGACTAGTAAAACAGGTGATACAATTCTTAATTATGCACTTCTTGAAGGCCAATTACAAAACATACTGTATGGGCTTAGCCTCTATTAGTGTTTCTCATTTGGGTCATACTGTATTCCACATACAAACTAACGATGTTCTACAACGTCAGCTTTGGATTTGCCAATTGCTAGACATCGTTTTAAGCCCAAAATTCATATATATTCAAGCTGCCCTTAGTTTTGAACCTTTACACCAAATTAGTCCTAAGATTCTATATCACTAATCAAGAAAGAGCAGTGCAAGTAAAAACTTGACACATTAAGTTTAATTGAACCAAGTTAGGGTACAATTAAGAAAACACGTAAAGTTTCAAGATAAAAGATTCTTCCACTCTATGGATTACCTTAATATATTACAGTATCGATCGGACAATATAGAAGTTTCATCTTATTAATTGTTAACTCTAAAACGCATCATAATAGACAGCATTGGTCTAAAATAAGATATTAATGAGCATACCTGAAGATCAACTTTAAGAATAACATTCAGCTGGTGCAAGTCAAGTCCAGACAGCTTTCCTGCCGAAACTGCAGAAGCCAAGGAAGAAAGAGTAACCTTCCCATCGCCAGCCTTGGCTGATATGCGTTCATCTCGCAATGTCTCTGCACGTGACTCTGCCCTTTCACGTGCAGTGTCAAGTGAGCTCACAACTTCAAACTCATCACCAGCAATAGGAACATTATTTAATCCAATGACCTGCAACAAAAACATTGAATTTGTTAAAAAGGGTTTTGAATAAAAAAATCATGCAAGTGATGCAAGAAAGAGGGAGGAACAAAAATTCAAGCCACAATATATTTTAAACTACTTAAAATGCATGCTAAAACAACTGTTTGATTGAGATAAAATGGCTATAAGCGTTAAAGAATTGATTGCAGCTTAGCAAAACCCGGCAAAAGCTCTGTTACTGCAGGTATTGTTTCAGTTATTTTACATATATTGTTTAGGGTGGTGAAATTGGCACCCCCTTTTTGACAAACCACACCCCCCTTCATTGATTTTTGTGTGTATTTCCTATACACTTTTGCTTGAAAATGTGAAGAAGGGGGGTGTGATTTGTAAAATAGGGGGTGCCAATTTCACCTCCCTATTGTTTATCACTGAAATATTTGTCATTCATTTCAAAAATGAAACTGTGTCTAGCTATCGACTACCAACTAAATGACAAGTGGAGGATGATGAGCATAAACTTATACAAGCAGAGGCATGTCTAAACACATTATTACTCAACATGCCTCACATCCCATATTACGATTTCAGTTCCAGAATGTACTGTTCTCAAAGATAAACTCAGACTAATTATATCCATTAAAATATAACAGAGCTCACAAAATTCAAGTGTTAAAGTAAGTACATATAAATGTGTTAAAGTGTCTTGAAAATGGAACCTCCTATTTCTCCAAAAGAAGATCCCTACAACAAATTTATTTACAAGCAATTATAAATCTGAAACTGCTTATGATCAAGTAATAATCGTGAATTAGGACATTACAAAAAACCACAATAAAACATAGTAGATAAAAGAGGAAAATGTACCAAAAATATCAAGGAATATGAACAACAAACCTGAACAGGTATAGAGGGTCCAGCTTCATTGACACGGTTTCCCCCATCATCAAATAAAGCCCGTACCTAACCATGGCATAGCAAAAAGTCCTTCATGTTAGTTAATTTTTTTTTTAAAGAAAAGTACATAACTTAGTTTTTCAATATTGACCACTTGAGGGACATAAGCGCAAGTTGGAGATGATTATATCTAAACCCTGGGTACAAAATCAACCAACCTTTCCAAAGGCTTCTCCACAAACAACTACGTCCCCCCTTCTAAGGGTTCCATTTTGCACGATAAGTGTAACTAAAGGACCTTTGGATTTATCAAGCCCAGCCTCGATGACTATGCCTTTTGCACTTCTATCAGGATTGGCCTTTAACTCTTGCAACTGAAAAAACCATACAAAAGGTATATCAAGAGGTTGAGAATAGGTATATCGAGAGGCATGTCAAACTTTTGTAATAAATGATGGCATCAGGATTACATATACTTAACACGAGGAAACTAGTAGAGGAAATAGCACGTAATATTGGGCATAGATGTAGTTCAACTATTCCAGTAAGCCATGGATAGTAAATGCTACATATCAGACAGCTAATACAAAGTGATGAGAACATTTATTTACTATTCTGACCATTCACAAAGAATTACATTTAAAAATATTTGTTCAAAAAAGGTTTTTTTTTTAAAAAAAAAAACCTATAAAACAAGAGGCATGTCAAAGCTAATATTACTCCCATTTCAAATACTAGCTACAAGAATTGCTAGTTTCTTCTTTACTGCAAGAAGCATGTCAAAGCTGATATTTCAAGATCCATTGACTTACCTCTGCAACTAGCATTACAGTTTCCAAGAGATCATCAACATTCTTCCCTTTAAGAGCACTAATCTGTTTAAAGACACAGAAGAAAAGGCTTAGAGAAGTACTAAGGCATAAACAAAACATGTAAGTACAGTTCCTCCACTCAAGTGATAACAACCTGGACCATGGGGACGTCACCTCCCCAATCCTCTGGCATTAGACCAATAGAAGAAAGCTCTTGCATGACACGCTCTGGATTAGCTCCATCCTTATCTATCTGGTACAGTAAGAAGTAAAAGTATGAGACTTATGTTTCTAACCATATGCAATCTAAGCCAAGCACCACGATAAAGGTTCAAAGAATAAAGTTCCATAATGGTTGTCTTACCTTATTTATAGCTATTACTATAGGCACAGCAGCAGCTTTAGCATGAGCTATGGCCTCCTTTGTTTGAGGGCGGATTCCATCATCAGCTGCTACTACAATGATAGCTATGTCAGTCACCCTTGCTCCACGAGCTCTCATTGCTCCAAATGCCTAAAAAAAGCAGATACAGTTATTATCTCAAGAAAAGATAAATGAAATCAAGTTACATTTCATGTCTTAGTGATAGCATCTTAACAAAATTCAGTTGCTTGGACACTGAACTGTTGATTATGATCCAGGAATTTCAAGATATATCAAGTGTTTCATGTACAGGGTGAAATCTAAGAGTTCGGAAGTGAGTGCACCTCATGTCCAGGAGTATCCAGGAAAACACAAGATTGCATCTTGCCATCAATTGGCACAGACACCTTATATGCCCCAATGCCTTGTGTAATTCCACCAGCCTCTGAGGCAGCAACCTGTGAATATACCAATCAGGCTTCAGCTCAATCATCTTTATTTCAAGCTAGCACCAATTCCAAAATGATACTTTGTTTATCAAAGCAATAATACCATATCATATGTGGAATATTAATATATTATATACCACTATAATCATTCTAAATTAACTGAAAGAAGAGATAGAGTATTGAGCTGCTATGTGTACCTTGCTCTTCCGGATGTAGTCCAAGAGAGTTGTCTGCAAAGTGACCCAAAAAAAAATTAGCAAGATTACCCTTGTAGAAATTATAAAATCACAATAACCAAGAGAAATCACCGAGGTAAAATAGGATGTAAAGAGAACTGACTACCAAGGTAGACAATAGAAAGTCAATTACCTTGCCATGATCCACATGACCCATTATAGTAAGGACAGGAGGTCTGTCTTCCAGTTTGTCTAGATCATCTTCATCAAGTATCTCTTTCTTCTTTGCTCCTTCTTCCACCTTTACTGGGTCAACATCTATGACTTCCACATCATACTCTTTACAAATCATCTTTACCATATCTTTGCTTAAAGTTTGAACCCCATCAGGCTTGATTCCTCTTGCATACAGGGACCCGAGAATTTCAGATTCCATAATGGCCAAGTTAAAGGCTAATTCATCTATTAACATGCCATCTTCCTCGACCTCTAGAATATCTACCTTAACTGGAGCAGCATCTTTGGCAGCCTGGAGTCTTGCTGCCTTCCTACTTGCTTTACTCCACTTCCTCCCTTTTCTTGCTGCTTTAGAGCCATTGAGTTCCAAACTCTCATCATCAGTAAGCTCATCATTAGCCTTCCGCCTTCGTAGTCCACCAGGTTGAGCACTTTTCTTTCGAAACCCATCTTTGAACCTTCCAGGTGGAGAGCCCTTGGCTGGTTTTGTAGGAGCTAAAACTGCTTGAGAAGCCACAGAATCAACCCCTGGCTTCTTGGTAGAAAATTTGTCTATCAAAATTGGCCCCTTTGGTTTTGTTTTGGTGGGAGAACTAGCTTCATCGATCACAGCGGACTTTGGAGCTGCCCCAAGATCCTTTAGAACAACAGGTTTCTTTATCGTGGGTGGCGGAGCTGTAGAAGGCTTTGCTTGTAATGTTGGCTGGGGTCTCAAAGGTCGAGCAGGGGGTCTATAAGGAGGATGAGCTTGAGACTCTACCTTCACCCCTCCGCTTGTTTTCGGTTCTTCTTTCTGAACTGAATTATTAACCATAGGCACTTCCTTCACAACCTTTTGCACAGCTGCAACTGTGTCTCCTTTACGCCAAACGCTCTTCAACGTCTTGGCCTTGGTATTAGCAGCCGAGTTTACTGCTCTAGAATTACCTGAAGTAGTAGCTGCATTAGATGGTGCAGGTCTATTTACAGGCCTACTGGCTTGTGGAGTTTGTAGCTTCTCCACCTTATCCAAAACCTCTCCAAGCGACTCAATCACCTTACTAGTATCCTCCTCTTCCCCATCGGACTTCCCACTCATCCCGGGAGGGTCCCAATCAGCTGTATTTAGACCCAAAAGTGACGGTTCACCATTGGACCCCCCTGAGGGTTTCAACACTGGTTTCGGGGACGGCTTAAGTACAAAATCAGCATTGGCAACAGAAGCATCTTTACCACTACTTCCTCTAAAGTTAGAATCAAGAGACACCTCATTGCTGTGCTCAGCAACAAAATCAGTCGTCGTGACCGAGAATTTACACACTGACAACCTCACACAATGCCATCTCCTACTACCTTTTAAACTAGTCTTAGACAAGGAAACTTTCCTAATAAGCGAGCCAGACCTGTCGGATGAACCCGCAAGTGTAACAACACTTCCTAAACTAACAAGGGAAGCCAAAGACACCATTGTTCCCTGCATGCTTCCAATTAATATAAGCATGGAGACTCCACAACACAACTACCCATATAAATATTTCCTCTATGCTATCATCCTATACTCCTAAAGCTCCACACAAAATGTCAATTTCGAGGCAAAGTTCAAAACTTTATACCAAATTCAAACCACCCAGGAACGGAATTAAGCACAGTATCAATAGTAACGTTGCTTCCCACTAGAAAGACACAAAAGAAACGAAACCTAGAACCCAAAAATGTGATAAAGATGACGACTTTACCTGAAATTGAAACTGTAGTGGGAGTTGAGTTTGGGATCGATAGACTACTGAGTGAGGGAGTCGCAAAATAAAAGGGAGAGAGATTGTGGTGGTGAACGTTGGGGATAATATAGTGGAGGGCTTTAAAACAACGAAATCGGGGTACTACGAAATTTGAAAGAATATGTGGCTGGTTGTGTGCCTGTCAAATTGCATTGGCGATAAGGCAATAAGGCCTTCTCGACGGTTTTCGTAAAATATGGGCATTTTATTTGCAGCAGTGTGATGGAAGAAGAGGAGCATGATATCAATTGATCGATGGATGAGAGGTAAAGCAAAGAGAGATTGTGAGGAACGCAATTTGGGGTTCGGGGTATTTTGGCAGCTTCCCCAACAAACTATGTACGCCGCTGGTCTCTCTGTTAACTCGTCTTGGTCTGTAACTATCAACTGTCCTGTCCAAAAAGAGATTTACTCGTATATTCATTCATATCTCTACTAATATAAAGCCAAGCGTAGCTTTTGGTGTCATCCCATACCAAATTATGGAAACCCGAAAATACCCCTATAAAAAAATAAAAGCAGCCTCAAGAAAAAAAACAGAAAAGAAAGATAAAGAAAAGAAAAACCCACGGGAGACAAAAAAAAAAGGGAACAACAATTTTGGCCAACAAAAACTGTCATAGAAGTGGATAAAGTAGTGGGTGATCTGATTTAACACGTGTGTACACACGGGTGGTTAAACTAGTTTAAATTTAAATGTTTTTAGTGTTAAAAATTTGTGTTATGTAACCAACACTTAATGTTTAGGGTAAATCATTTAGTGGCTCAATGGATAGTTGGATACACAGTACACTAGGTTTCGCCACAAGAATGTGAACGAGAAAGTCGCGAGACCTTATGTCTTATCTATATATCTATATCTCTACTAATATAAAGCCAAGAGTGGCTTTTGGTGTCATCCCATACCAAATTATGGAAACCCGAAAATACCCCTATGAAAAAATAAAAGCATCCCCAAGAAAAAAAAAATATATATATATATATAAATGGAGGACATTGTTGTAATGCACCAGAAAAAAAAAATAAGAGAAGAAAAATCAGGCGGGAGACAAAAAAAAATGAACAACAGTGTTGTCCAGCAAAAACTGTCATAGAAGTTGATATAATAGTGGTTGATTTGATTTGACACGTGTGTACACACGGGTGGTTAAACTAGTCTTATTATTAAGAGAAGTATATATTATTATTATTAAGAGAAGTGAAGTTGTTCCATTTTTACGTTTTCTTCCAAAAATGTCATTTTTATTATAGAAAGATATAATTATTTAAGAATTTATCGACAATTAACTAAATAATTTTTTTAAAATTTTTCTTAAAAGTCTATATTCTCTCCCACTCTCCCTTTTTTCTCTCTCTATAAAACTGTCAAATAAAAAAAAAAAAATTTCTATTCACACCTCCCAATTTTCTCAAGAGACCTCCTTTAATAATTTTTGTACTAAACTTCCAAATTTACTCTTTTCAAATAGTGATTGGAATCCGGGGAGGTACTACCAGAGCCCATTTCTTAACCATTATGGCCACTGACAGTCTCCCTGAAAAAGGCCAAGGAGGAATTGAAACAGTTTGACTTGGTAGCCGAGTGATGGTGCGAATCTACTCCTTATAAATGGACTTGCGCTTGATTTGGAGAAGTCTTCAACAGTCCCACGTTTTGCACTCTCAATTACTTGTTTGAACTAGATTAGTTTTATTCTTTTTGGGTTTCTCCAAAATGAGGATAGATAATTGTTTCTGAAACAATCAAGTTCTAGAAATCAAGCTCTTAGAGGTTTTTGAGAATAAGAACCCAAAGAAGAACCCCATCACTGAATTGATTTAGAATTTGGAAATAGAAAAATTAACTTAATTGGTGTAGTTGCAGTTAAGTAAAAAGAAATCGTAGAAGAAAGCTAGCTAAAGGAATCTCATTTTCATGGATGAAAAGAAGATAGAGAATAGACAATTAGGCACATGGCTGCAAATCGACTGTCAGAGTTTTTTTTTAAAGGGTAAAGATGGATTTAATTAGTTTCAAAAAAATTGGGATGTGTGAAAAGTAAATTTGGAGGTTCAAATAGAAACACTCTAAACAAAACTACTCTACCCCATTGCAAAGCTAAATCACATATACTTGTTTAACTCATACAATCACGCCCATAAGATATGTACATTTTTCAGTGTTTCACATTAGAACTCTAATTTTTGCATAATGTAATATTTGACTTTGGAAGAAGTTTAAATAATTTGTAAACTGAAGTAAACTTTAAACTACCACACAAACAATCCAAAAATATATATCAAAAGAAGTGTTAACACTACAAGAAAAATGTTCTTAGACGACGAAACTTTTACGGTTCCGTCGTCTAAATATACATAAGACGACGGAAAAAAGTTATGTCGTCTAAGACACACTTGGACGACGAAAATACTTTTTTCATCGTCTAAGTGGTCAAATAGACGACGCACAGACACACCATCATCTATTTGACCACTTGGATGACATAGAGTCGGTATGTCGTCTATGTGACCACTTGGACGACGGAAACTACCTCATTCTGTCGTCTAAGTAGTAACTTAGTCGACGCACCGATGTTGCGTCGTCTAAGTGAAACATTATATAATGTCCATGTCGGACTCTTTTCCTCTCCGCTTGCTCATCTCATTTTCATCCTCATCCTCATATCGATCATTCTCTCTTGATCAGACTCTCCTCACACGTTCAACTAGCTAGCACTACATATATATATATATATATATAAATCTCCGGCTTCGACCATCGATTCGTCATATATCGGAGAAGGCTAGGTACGTACGTACATAATTAATTTATGACAATCTTAATGTTTATATATATAATTAGTTCTACGTTTGATTGATTGCATTGTTAGTACGTCTAATATTTATAACTAAGTTAGGTAATTGATTTATATATATATATATTAGTTAATTAATATAAACCAATAGTACGTATGTATGCATGGATGTTTAAAAATTTGGTTAATATTTAGTTAAAATGTACATGCATGTTAGATATATTAAAGTAATTGATGTATAGTATATTCACCAATAATTAATTGAGATAATTAATAAATATTTTAATTAATTATACGTTAATACTTAAGGTAGTTAAAAATTTGTATATATAATAGTTTAATAATTACTTGAAAATCTGTATATATAATAGTTGACTAATATGATAATTAATTATTAAATTTCGTAGAAGTATGGACAAAAATTAGATGAAGTTGCAGAATAGAAGTGATATCCGGTATATGGATAGAATTAGAGTATTTGTGAATTTTACGATAAAACATGGTTAGGGAAAAAAGCTTTTCAGATGTTCGTGCAAAAAATGTCTTAACTATCATTATATGGAGGTTAATGTTATGATGCAACACTTGTACGAAAATGGTATGATGTGGAGTTACACTACATGGAGTGAGCATGGTGAAGCAGTAGACTTCAGCTCAGGTTACAGGTACCATGGTGCCTCATCCAACGGCAGTGGTGCATGCCCCCTGCTTGGAACCCAACTACAGATTTGGTCCATAATGCGTTTCTGAGATTTAGTCATGATGGACACTAACACCAAGAGGGAGGTTACAGTACCACTCATGGGCATGATGACATATTCCCCGCTGCTAGCTTGGCCACTGACACTAGTGAGATGGATAAGTACATCAAGATGCTACTTGAAACCCAAACCCCGGTGTACTCTAGATGTCGAGAGAATGTGTTGCAATATGTGATGGAGAAAATGCAGATAAAAGTGAAGCACAAAATATCAGTCAATGCTTTTGACAAAATTCAGGATCAAAAATGTAAGTTGCTTCCTAATGATCATAATCTTCCTAAATCCCATTATAAGGTTAGAAATATCTTGAGCAGCATCGGCCTAAAGTACAGGATAATTGACGCCTGTCCAAATGATTGTGTGCTGTTTTACAAAGAGAATAAAGATTTGGACTATTGTCTCGTATGTGGCTAGTGCAGATATGAGCTGAATAAGAAGAGTTCGAAAAAAAAATTCATGTGAAGGTTCTTTGATATTTTTTTTATTGATTCCATTATTGCAGCGTCTGTACATGTCTCTATACACAGCAGAGGCAATGCGATGGTACGCAGAAAAGCGAATAGATGACGATGTGCTGAGACACATCGCGGATGGGGAGGCTTTCAAACATTTTGACAGCGAATTTGGAGACTATGCCGCAAAGGTTCGAAATGTTATACTCGGATTATCTACAAATGGATTCAATCCTTGGGCCAGTTATTCTGATGCCGTACAACCTACCTCCGTGGATGTGCATGAACAAGGAATTTAATTTCCTTACTCTGCTAATTCTAAGTCCTAAATCTCTGTGGAAGTGCTTAGATGTCTACCTCAGACATTTAATCGACGAGCTGAAACTGTTGTGGAAAAATGGAGTCTCAACTTATGACAAATTCACTGACACGATGTTCATGATGAGGGCAACCATAATGTGGACAATCAACGATTTTTCAGCGTATGGGATGTTGGCAGCCTGCAGGACGAAAGGATACAATGGATGTCTTATATGTTTGGACGACGTGAACTCTAGTTGGCAATCGGGGAAGGTGTGTTACGTGGGTCACAGTAGATCGCTTCCTCATGACCACCTGTGGCGATAAAATGAAGCTCATTTCGACGGCACGGTAGAGAATAATTCTAAACCCCGTAGTTGGTCTGGTGAAGAGATTTTAGAGAGGTTGAGCTATTTCAACTTTGGTGTGTTGACCAATGACAAAGATATACAGAAATGCAATCCAATACCTCCACATGATCTCAGTTATTGGCATCACAAGAGTATATTCTTTAAATTCCCTTACTGGTCGAAGTTGAAGCTGAGGAACAACTTGGATGAATGTGTGCGACAACGTGGTGGGAATAATTCTCGGTATTAAGTTCAAGACTAAAGATACTCTTAAAGCACGCAAAGATCTGGAATCTATGAATCTATGTCATCCCTTGTGGTTGAGGAGGGATAAAATAAGAGTATACAACAAGATGTGAGCTGCACCTTACACAGTGAAGCCGACACTTAGAGGTTCTGTATTTCACTGGTTTAAGAGCGTTCGTTATCCGGCTACGTATGCAGCTACTATAATCAGGGCAGTAGACGAGGTGCAACACTAGTTTATTGGTCTAAATATACATGATTATCATGTTATGCTGCAACGTCTGATTCCAGTGGTAATTCGACCATATTTGCCTCGTGACGTCGTAGAACCAATAGTGACATTATGCAGATGGTGGCAAACGTTATGCGCCAGAGAGTTAAAGAAGTCAGATGTGGTGGAACTGGAACAACAAATTGTGCACATCATTTTCAAACTAGAGAGGATTTTTCCCTCTGCTTTCTTTGACATTATGATTCACCTAATGATCCTCCTGCCCGAGTAGGTGCTCATTTCTAGTCCGGTCCAGTACACTTGGATGTATCCTCAAGAAATGTACGTACAACTATTTAATTATACAGGTTTTTCAATCCATTATTTGTTCCACTGGAGATTACTAGATATATGTACTTATTCTAGTGGTAAGTATAGTGGTAAGTATTCCCGCCTGTCACGCGGGTGACCCGGGTTCGATCCCCGGCAACGGCGCCAAAATTGATACACGAATTTGCAACCATTAAATTAACACTTAACAATCAACAAAAACGCATAAACAATTAAAACCCTTTGATGTAGATGTAGCATTGGTAAATAGGGTATCGTTCTTAACCGGGGATTGAGGGTGCATGCATATTTACGCTAAGGTTTGGAAAGGGGGAAGTTTAAGAGTTGGTTTATTTATAGTCTACGAAATTAAAGACAAAAACATGGCATAGCAAACACATCGTGGCTTCTAAGTTCTAACATGCTTAAACTCATAGACAAGCAAAACAAACAAGAACATAGAATCCTAAACATGCTTACTAAAACCGAAAATAAAGTCTAATTACATATTTACACATTGATTAACTCATCCACACACCACGTCTTACTAACCTAGTCATGTTATATGCAACCTATTAATATCTAAGTCTTTAATCAAGTTAACATGTATGATCTTTATTAGTGCTCGGGAATTTGCCCTACGACACATACCAACTTGGCAAGGAATTTGCCTTAGCCTCAATTGATTCATTAAGCTCGACATGCTTGACCAAATTCTAAGATAATAATAAGTCACGAAAATAACACAAAGATGACAAGGAAGTGAACCGAAACAAACTTTATTTCAACCATAATAACAAAAGTTTACAAGAAAGAAAATAGAAGGGTTCGAAATACACTTCGCTCGGGAATTTTCCCTACGTCGAGAGTGTGATCCGGCCTTCTAGGATATGGAGAGCCTCTAAAGGAGTTTGCCTTATAGCCGACTTCGGTGGAGGAGTTTCTTTATGGACGGAGGAGCGGCTTCTTGTAGAAATTTGGTATAGTGGTGGAGAGGAATGCTTGGCAGAGATTTTTGGTGTGTAGAATGAGTGATTCATGAGAATGAGACCGAGCCCTTGTATTTATAGGTGAAGAATTCCAACTTTCCTCTCCAAACTAGGTTTTCCTAGTGTACTCGGGTAGAATTGCCAGCCTGTCTTGAAACGTCTTTTGCGGGAGTTCTAGAGCTCAGAAAATTCCGATTCTTGTTTCATTGGAAAGCTTATTAAAAGGGCTATAAAATCCATATAATGAACGCCATATTTGGAGTTGAATTGAATTTACTACGGATTTTAGAAGTTAAGTGACCTGACTGCCCAGTTTTCTTCTTCTTCAAGGAAAAGGAAATCTTTATATCTTCAAATCTTGCATTCCTTATTCCCCAATACTTCTTGGCCGAATATACCATATTCTTGCACATATTTTGGCCCTCAAATAAGGTATTTATCTTCATGGAATATCCTCCAAAATTCGTCAATTATATGCTCCATATATTCCGCCATATTTGCTCTTTCCTGGGTCGCGCAGGAGAAATGTCTTCATCTTTTTGTCCACCATTTTGGTATCCATTTCTTTTGGCATTTGGTCTTCAATTCTTGACACCATGTGGGAAATCATTTTAGTAACCATTTGAAGACCATTCCTCGGACCATTTCTTCTCCGGAAATGAGAACTTCTCTCCTTAATACGCTTTTAGCTCCAAAACTCCTCCTTTATTATTTTCTCCTTTATTTCTACCTAAAAGCATAAAGTAAGTAAGAAATGATAGTACTAAGGTCAAAACAAAGCTAAATGTAAAGAGAAAAACGTTAAGAATCAAGCATAAAATGCGTAGATCACTAGATATATGTACTTATTCTACAATTATTTAATTGAACGTTTGATTTGGTAGACAGCTTGGACAGTACAAAAGATTTGTCAAAAATAGGTCAACCTCAGATGGCTCCATAGCAGAGACATACCTAATGCATGAGTGTGTTACTTACTACAACAGGTACCTCAAGAATCCAGCACCTCCTATCGCCTCCGATCCCAATGCCCGCATCAATCTTTCTGTGGTCACAAATGTTATATGAACGCTTAGAGGAGTATTAAACAAATTGTTAACACGAGAAGAACTTATTGAGGCACATTGGGTAGTGTTGTAAGACTGTGACAAAGTTGAGCCGTATATGATTGGGTACAGGGAGAGGCTTAAGGCGTTAAATCTGGACAAGAGTTCGGCGTGGTTTGAGAAAATGGTTAAGAAGAAGTTTCCCAATTATTTCTTCCAATGAGTACGTACATTTACTCATTTAGTTTATATACATGTTTGTAGAAAGTAAACCCTTTAATTATATATATTTCCCATTTTCTCAGATAATTGATCTACAAAAATTTAAAAACCATGGGGGGTAGTGGTCTTGGCCAAAACACTTACTAGCAGAGAAACCGATTAAACACTATATTTACCCCGAATATTTTGTGAACTGTGTAAAGTTTCATTCATTGGCCCAAGATGAAGGAAGAAGAACACAAAACAGTGGGGTAGCGGTTAGGAAAGACAATGATCTATATTACGGGGCTCTTGTATATGTCGTTCAACTATGTTACGTACGGGAATGATGTCAACGTTTTCCTATTCAGGTGCAAATGGTTCAAGTGTACAAAGGAAAACCTGAGACTTTTATCAGTCGATACAAACTCAAGCTGGTATGAGGATGAGCCTTTCGCTCTCACTACCTTAGTTAGGCAGGTGTTCTATCTTGATGATCCGAAAGCTGGTGAAGGGGGCCGGGGGGGGGGGGGGGAATAGTGAACCATATCTCTCATCGAGGTATATGGAATACCACGACAGCTGAAGGGACGCTGACGACTGAAGATGTTGAACCACAAAGAGACATTACTGCATATCAAGAGCCTAATATTTCTGTCATCCGCTCCGACATAATGGACCTGGTTCAAGCTGATGAACGCTTACCCATATCTGATGGTTGTACGGATCTAACTCAAGATGAGATTATTGATGCAATTAATGAGGTAGATGAAGAAGAGGTGCATGATGAGGACGAGGACGAGGACTCAGGATATTCATCGGACGATGTTGAGTATGATGAGGAGAGGAGCAATCAGATAACAATGGTGAGGAGGATGATGGTGATTATGACGAAAAGTACAATACAACGACGAGGAATATTAATTGGTAATTAATTATTGTAATTAAAAATTTTTGACGTAATGATGCATGATTAATTATATATTATGAACAGGAGTAGGTACAATTAATTATTAATTATGTACTTAATTTAATAATTAATTAATTAATTTTAAAATTTTCGCATAATTAACTTCAAATTAATTAAAGAGCGAGGCCGCTTTGACAGACGAAAAATTAAAATTAAGTAATTAATCTGTACGATCAAGAATCTCATATATATTTTCCCTAAACCCTAAATCCTAGACGACGAAACGACTTTTTGTAGTCCATACCTAGTTAATTAAACACAATAGTAATTAATTATGTAACCCTTAATTAATCCTAAAAATTTATCTTAGACGACGCAAAATGGTCATACCGTCGTCTAAATATACCCTAAACCCTAAGGCGCTTAACCCTAAACCCTAAAATAAGCACTTAGACGACGTAAACGTATCTTTACGTCATCCAAGTAAGCACTTGGACGACGCAATAACACATTTGCCTCGTCTAAGTGCATACTTGGACGACGCAAAAACACGTTTGCGTCGTCTAAGTTAAAATTTCGTACTTTCACATCTAAGACAATGACCATGTAGACCATGTCCCAATGCATATTCTTTTCGTCAAGCCCATAGAGTAAACAATTCTTGGAGTGTGAGCGTCGACGGTTCCAAAATAGGACTTACGAATTTTCGTGTATCCACGTTTCCGGTTTGTAAAAAATTCAGTTTTGAGGTTGACTGTGCCGATGAAACGCTTAACGAACTTACTATTTAGTGAAATTTATTCTACTTATATATTGTCATATGGCGAATGTATCCAACGGTTGTTTTGTCCAAATTCAATTTTGTTAATATCGATGTGCAATGAGCCTATATACTTGATAACACTTAAGTTATACAGATTAGTAGATACTTAATAAGTTTAAAGACGTAAATTTATTCCTCGTCTTAAATTACCCTTTTTATATATACAATTATTTAATTGATATTTTACGACAATTTCATTCGAATGATAGATCGGAAACTTCCTTACGAATTATTTTTAAAAATAATTTTTACGAAAATTGTACCTGGACGACGGAGACTAACCATTTTCGTCGTCCAGATAAGCACCTAGACGATGGAAACATCAGTCTTTGTCGTCCAGGTTCAAATTTTAGGTAGTTCAAATTTCACCGCCATTTTTTTGGGAACGGTTCAAAATTTGACCTGGACGAGGGAGATGACTATTTCCGTCGTCTACGTCAAATTTGAAATGTTCCAAAAAATTATGGTGGTTAACTCCCACCCGCCTAATTAATTTGGTGTCGTTTCTAAAAGTTATGGCGGTTGACCTAGACGACGGAAATGGGCGTTTTCGTCGTCTAGGTGCACTTAGACGACGGAAAAAACGCGTCCGTCGTCTAGGTGAAACTCTATAAATAGGCGGATTCGATCATTTTTCCTCATCTCCTCAATTCTCCTCTCCTCTCTCTCTCTCGAAATCCGGCCTCCCTTAGGTAACTCCCCTCTCCGGCGACTCCCTCGGCAGGGACAACTCGGGAAATTCCTGATGCCTCAATTATACGGCCCGACACCTCTTCCGGCCCAACACCGATGTCAGAAAGTGCCCAGGAGTCGGCCTCCTCTGAGTCTATTCTCTACAGCGCGCGACATAAGGTCAGGAGGGCTCCGTCAGACCCTCAATCCAAAAGGACCCGAAGACTCGGAAAGGGCGAAAAATCTAAGAAGTTGTTCAAGGCGACCGGGCAAAAGATCCAGTTGCCGTACGACGATTTCACCGATGACCCTCCCACCTCACAGCTAGCTAGTCTCTCATCGCACAACATCGGGGTAATTATTCGCAACAAGATTCGTATGGTTGCGCCTACCTGGAAGGAGTTGCCGGACGAGGAGAAGGGGAAGATGTTTAAAGAACTCTTGGTACGTAATACAATTTTAAATTCATTTTTTAATAACCAATAAAAATCATAATTTCATAATATATACGATTATAATTTTTTATTCTTTTCTTGTAGGAACAATATGCGGTGGATGGCACACCAGAGATGCTTAGGTACATCAACACCACCGCTAACACCCTCTACCGTGATTGGAAGTACACACTTCACAAGTATTACGAAAAATTCGGCCACTCCCCTACCCCCGTAGAGCTGCGTGGGGATAAGGAAGATGAGTGGGAGTGGTTGGTCAACCACTTGGAAGTGGTTGGTCAACCACTTCGAACAAGAATTTTATCGGGTTTGTATTTTTTTATTTAAATTGATGAAATTGAATTATTTTTTTAGTCATTTATTAATTTTTTTAATGATTTATGTTGTCCAACAGAAAACCTCGGACATAAATAAGGCCAATCGAGAGAAGAAGGACAAACATCATACCTCCGACTCCAAGCAGATGATACAAATCGCCAAGGAGAATAGAGATAAGGCTCTAAACACCCTTATCTGGATGTTAGCATCACCGCTTACGTGACGCCTGGGCTCGACAATGAAGCGAGTCAAATCGGCGTAAGTGCCGTATATATTTCTTCTCAATTAACATAAGTATTATTTATTATTTATTAAACTGTCGTATAAATTTATAATTATTTAATTTTTATTATTATTTTCAGTCAAGGTTGGTAGAACAGGCGCATGAGCAATTGGCCAACATGCAGCTTGCACACCTAGATTTGTCGCCGGAAGGCTTGCCTCCTCTATCAATGGAGAGCCAAATTGCAATCGTCGATGAGGTATACGGTCATCGAGTTGGCAAGGAGGTTAGGGGGTTGGGACGCAAGGTGCAGTAAGATTTATCTTCTGACTTATCTACTAGACGTTCGACGAGGAAAGGTGCTCGGGATGTGTCGGTCCAAGCAGCCCTCGAGGAGGCTTGACTCGCACAGGAGGAAACGCTATCTATGCGTCAGAAAATGCTATCTATGCGTCAGACGCTTGATGAGATACAAACGCATATAACCCACCTCATTGCCCTCATGCAAAATCAGGTTCAACAAGAGTGTCATCCTGCTTCGACCCCACACCCCGACGACGACGGCACAGCTAAAGACGGGGGACTCGGTGACGTGTTTACTACTGCTGTATTTTAGTAGTTTGTATGTAGTTTATGATATCGTATTTTTCGAACGATTTAATTAATTGTACGTACAAATTTTAATTATTTTAATTAAATTTAGTATTTTAATTAATTTATTAATATTTTACTTTAAATTCAAATTTTAATTATAAAAATAAAAATAAATAAATATTCACTTAGACTACGAAAGTATGTACGAAACCATATGTGCTTTTGTAGTCTAAGTTATCACTTAGACTACGAAAAATATAAACATACGTGGTCTAAGTAAATCACTTAGACTACGAAAAATATACACATACGTGGTCTAAGCGACCACTTACACTACGAAAAATATACACATACGTGGTCTAAGTGATCACTTAGACTACACACAATATTTGTGTTGTCTAAGTGTAACTTAGACCGCGCAATAATTGCGTAGTCTAAGTTGTACCTGGACGACGCAAATAACATTTACGTCGTCTCATCATAACTTGGACGATGGGTCATTTGCGTCGTCCAAGTGATCTCCTGGACGACGGAACATACCATTTTTATCGTCCAAGTACTTAGACTACGGCACTTGGACGATAGACTAAAGACAACGGAGATTTCGTAATCTAAGTATTTAGACTATGGAAACTCTAACCTAGAAGACGAAAATGATCCATCATCCAAGTGTGTTTTTCTTGTAGTGCAACTATTAAGATTTATTCACTCGAGGGTGTTACTTGAAAAACAAAATGTCTGAACTTTAAAGGGATACGTAGATGTATAAGAAGCAATTAAGTATGGGGTTCAGACAATTGAAATTGTCAATTTGAACGAGATTGTTCTTGCCACAAGGTCTCTTGTCATTGTTTTTAGTTGTTGTGTCCCGGTGATTGGATTTAGAATATAAGGTTTCACTTGGTAATTTATTGTTCTCAAGGGTGCACAAGTTCTTTTGACACCACCAACAAAGAGTGATGTCTGTTTTTTTACAGGTGGGGATCCTCTTTTTTGTCTCCATTTTAGCACGTTCAACCTGAAGGTGTTCAGGCCGCTACTATACACACTTGGTACTTATTGAGGATTTAAGTCATTTACATTTGTATTACAGATTTTTCCTGTAAGATTCATGTACCACAATTGCTTGTTTTGGTTTTGAGAAATTATTGTTAGGTCCTTATTTTTTAAGTTACTTTATTAAATCTTGTAAACTCGCTTAATAGGCGAACTCAAATGGTATCAACATAATATCAAGCAAGTTTCAAATATATATTCTATTGAGTAATATTTGTATGATCTGTCTTTTCGATTATAAAAGGAAAATTACACCAATTTCTTTCGGTAACAATCACGACCTTTGCAAATCAAACACATGATCTCTAATAAGAGCAAGGAACATACTGTACATCTTCTGAATCTTCAATAAGTTTCTGATTTCCTCAGAAAAAAAGAAATCAAACCCATATCAAATATTTGTCCTATCTGTTCGAGTGCAAAATATCTCCCGCGGAGAGATCCATCCGCGAAACAGTCTCTTTTAACAGGTTCGGATAGCTTTAACCGCAGGTACCAGTTTATCTTGTGTCGTGTGCTTCGTATGCTGGCGTACCACCGTTCTTCAATGGAATATGGACTGTTTACAGCTGCCTGACTTCTATAAAAAGCGATTTAGACAGGGAGAGCACCAACCCCGTCCGAATAGGTCCTTCTTGCCTAGTAACCTAGGACTTTTGGATATGTGTCTCTAGCAGAGCCTTCGAAATCGATACCTCACACGCCCTTATCCGTGCAAAGCAGAGCAACTTCTCTGACGATGTGTTGAGAACACTCGCTTCCTTAGAGTATCCAAACTCTCAACCGACAGGTGACAAGCTCTTCAACTTTCCAGTAGCAATTGCTTCCTTGGAGTCGCAACACTCTCAACCTACAGGTGACAAGCGCTTTGACCTTCTGGTTGCAAAGAAGATAGAAATCTCAAACACGAGATGTCTGTCTAGGTGTACTTGCATATAGCAAATGTTTTTGTATTTGATCGGGGACCTCTTCCACAAAGCTCTTACTCTCCTTATATACTCGCATATCAGCGGTCATTCAATTCTATTAAACTTCCTATGTTCTTGCTCTTAGAATCCCAATATAACTCCGACACCAGCACACGGGTTGTTAATCCTTAAAGATATTCAATACTATCACAACTCTTTTATCAAAGAAACCTATCTGAGATAAAACAGAAATGATAGACATTCAAGCCACATGGAATCAGCTAACTAATGAATCATAGTTCTAACTGAACTATATTTCCTGTACTCGGCTGCTCGCCAAGCTTCCTTATAACTCATGGGCCGCTCGCCAGGACTTCAGCCATTTCTTGGGCCGCTCGCCAAGACTTCAGCCATTCAACCCCAATATGAAATATTTATTTCAGGCCCAAACATTACCCCTCAAGTCTTGAACTTGAATTATCTGAACAAGCGAAAAGACTTGAATATTACCCAACTGACGCACTGTTAAACCAAACGGTAACATAACACTCAAGCGCCACGTCGCATGACTTCTTCGAAAAGTTACATCACTCGGCTGACGTAATATAAAAGAACTTGTCTCCATCAATAAAATCTCATTCCCCAACGAGACCTTTTCACTTGCCTTGATCCTGCACTCTCAACCTTTTCGATCAAAAGCCAAGACCTTTCATTCTTAACGCTGCCATCCATCTTTTCCGATCTAGAAAAATGCCTCCTCGCAAAGACATCTCCATTCCTCATGAAACTCAAGACGTCAAGAAATTCTACAGACACCTCAAAGCTGTCGCCAGACAACACAACCCAGAGGCCGTCTGCACCCTTTCTGTAGACCCAAACGAAGGTACTGGCCTTCTTGGTCCTTTCCTGGATGTTCCAATAAATCCAGCGCTGTTCAACATTCTTCGCCATCCCATCTGTAACTCATCCCTGATAGTCCAAGACAACCCCAAGGCAGACCCAAAGGAATGGACTAACAAAGACACATTTTGCCTTATTGGGAGATGGCCGCACCCAAGCGTAGAAGATCTTACCTGGTACCGGCACCGTCGCGAACAAGATATCGACCGGTGGGAAATAGTTGGAATCACTCAACTCATCGACCTCTGCTTTTCTCTCCTAACTAGTGGCAACAGAGCACCGTTCACCACAGCCATGTGCTTCTGGGATTACACCGCCAACTATTTCTGTTTCCCCTGCGGTGATGTAAGTATAACAATGCTCGATTTATACACCATCTTTGGAGTTCCTACATTTGCAGACTCCTGGTCTCTCAATCAACACCGTGGGACACCAGTCCAAGCCTCCATCGACCATCCTTCTTCCTACTCTTCATGGGTAAAGCACTTTGCACAGGAGGAAATAGACACAAACCAAGGAGGAATAGCCTTTCTAGAGTATTGGCTATCGAAGTACATCTTCTGTCCTTCTTCTGCAAAGGTCAACAGATGCTGGACTAACCTCGCCGAACGCTTATTCGACGGTGAACAACTGGGCTTGGTTGAGTCCGTTCTCGCCTATATCTACTACGGCCTGAGGCGAGTCACTCTTTCAAAGCTCGACCTTAATCAACCAGGACCACTCTGGATGGTAGAGTTCTGGTTGCGGATGTACTTCCCCTTCTTCTGCCCATCAGCACCTCCTGCCTTTGAAGATCAGAAGCTGCTGGGCCAAACGTTGGTTTCTTCACAAACCAGGACCAGATCATGGTCCTATATCAACTGCTTCAATCATCTTTTCTTGCATAAAGAATTTCCAACTGCAGCAGTTGATACCATACTAAGTCGTCGCCATCCTAGCCTCCTTGCGAGTGGATTTATGCCTTCGTAAGAGCAAGACGCTCTCGCGAGGAATTTCTTTATTCAGTGCAACACTTGCAAGGACCTACCAGTCCCAGACATAGCGAGCCTCGGGTATGAACTGTATGCCCCAAATCATTTCTCTAGACAGTTTGGGCTCACACAGGATGCACCCATGCCCCTTGCCAGCTCTGTGAACAGATATACTCTCTGGCGAGGAGCAAGTCATCCTCTTGCAGCAGAAGTGCAAGACGAACACTTTGGCTTTCCAAAAGTAATGCTTCCTATTATATCAAAGCCACTAGTTATCTCTTATTCGGTCACCGAGTCGTACCGAGTATGGTGCTCCCAGCTTTGGGCAGAGATACGACATAAAGGACCGCTTGCATGCTTTGCCACTATCTTCCATGATTTTGGCAAAAGATTTTCAAATGAAGGGGACCTGGATGTCATCAGCAAGACCTTCAGAAACGTAAGCACATCACCCTGGCCACAGGTATACTTCTTCATCCAAAAATGCCACATGTATTAGCAATTCCTACTACTGTAACTAATCATCCTTCCTTCTTAAACACAGCACGCCCATGAACCAGACGTGACTGCGGCCTTACAGTCCTTCAGGAAGAAAAGATTGAATCCTTCTGGGCACTCCGTAAGTATTTGCGTTCGTTTACCCAGAAAAAATGTCTGATTTTGTCACTGAGTTGTAACTAACCCAAATTCTTTAATAGTCTCAGAAACGCAGGAAGATCCACATGAAGCCCAAAGAGTTTCAAAGTGGAGCCTGGCTAGCTACAGAGCTCACAAGTAGGGACAAACAATCAAAGCTTCAAGCTCAAGTCTTCTATGCTTCGTTTGACCAGAGGAGTGACAAAGCCTCCGGGGCAAGTGCATGTTCAGCATTGGTCTTCACCATTGCACATTGGTTATGTGCAAATCCCAACAGCCTGCCCCTACTCTCCCAATTTGATGACCTCTTGATCCAAGGTTCCAGGGAGTGGCAAGAATTATGCAAGGACGAGGCCCTTGTGAGCGCTTTCCCAGATCAACACTTTGATCTGGACGTTATTTTGAAGGCCGGCATCAGACCACTAAAGTTTTCATCTGATGACTCCTTCATTGGGTATTTTGACCCAGAAAGGTTTACAGCCCTGAGTGGTCTTCCATCTTTTGATGTAACATAGGAGCAAATCCAGAAGAGCCAAAAGCCTCAGGTATTTATAGTGAGTTGGAATGATCATTTCTTCATCCTCAAAGTTGAAGGCGAAGCCTATTATATAGTGGACTCACTGGGAGAAAGGCTCTCTGAGGGATGCTGTAAAGCCTTCATTCTGAAGTTCGATGATTCCAGCATCATATATGGCAGTGAAGATCATGACACGGGTCATGAAGTCATCAACAGCGATAAAGAATGCTGCAAGGACTTCATAGTTCAATTTCTAGCTGGAATCCATCGAGCAGAGCTCGAGGAAGAAGAGAAGAACAAGCATGTTGATAGCGTCGTGTTATTCCGTCGCTTGTAGATCGAGTTTCAATCTTGCTTCATTCCTTCCTCTTCAGGCGAGGGCACAAGTACTCAGGATGACCCAGTCATCACAGAGCCAGAAAAGCAAATCCCTTCCTCGCCAGAGCACTCAGTTGTCGAACCACTGCCTTTGGTCGAGGTTAATTCAGAATGCGAGGACCCAACTCCCTCCTCGCCAGTGCTTCAAATTCAAGCAACTGAGGAAACATAGTCATTGTCTCCCACACAAGTAAGAACTTCTTAACTTACTTCATTCTGAATTATTAATCCTGATTGACCCTGATAACATGTTGTTCGTATTATAGTCCAAAAGCATTCCTGTGGACACCAAAGCACATGAGACAACTCCCACAAGTCCAAAGGAACAACCAATCCTATCAGGCCCAACGACTGAAACGGCCGCCCAGAGTCAGCATGTTATTTCTCCAGATGTCAATGGTGAAAAACTCAAGTCTTCAATCGAAGAAGTTACCGCACCAATTTCACCACAAGGAGCCGCCTCTTAGTTACCCAGACCCCAAGAAACAACAGTACAATTGCAAGAAATTGTAAGCAAACTGGGTACACTGAGTTCTCCTTCTGACATTGATGTCACTATTCAGGACATCTTATCTGGAGACCTGGATTCTCCTCAAGACATTCGAGCCGTTCGCATCCAAATCAAGAATATGAAGGCCATCATCCCAGCAGACTTCATTCCCTGCCTGAACGAACTTGAGGAGAGCCTCTCTCAACTCTTGAGCCAAAGTGAAGCCTTCCAATGTCTAAAACTCGAGGCCACGTGTAAGAGAGAAGCAACAGAGACATTGGAACGACAAACTCGAAGAGAGAAAGAAAGAATCCAGGCGTTTCTAAAGGACACATCTACTCAAGAAGAAGCCATAAAGAACAAAGAGGCTAGAAGAGAAATTCTCAAGGCTGAACTTACCAGCCTTGACGCTGAAATAGATGCTTTGCGAGCAGATGTCCTTAAACGTGATGTGGGCCAAGTCGTGATGGAAGGCGAGAGCCAAGCTCAACTCATGCAGGAGGCACGAGAAGAAGCAAGAAACGCTCGCCAGACAATCCATCAAGCCCGGGTGGCCTTGTAACTTTCTAAGGCAACAGTGAGGAAACTTTCCTTCTTATATATTGTAAATTTAACGGGCCTCAGGATTTAAGCCCTATTTTATTTGATCCAAAATTCTTTATGTAAGTATTCATTCAATCCAAATTTTGGGGGCAAAGTGTAATTTGGGACCAACAACGAAAATGTGCCTCTGATTTAGGCCTGGTCCATACTTGTTCGAATGAAACTAGCCTCGTTCATAAGCTACGACCGTTCGTTTGATCTGACTATCCAACATTAAATGGAATTCAATTTCATGCTTGGAATCCGTATCGCGTCAAACAATCAAATCCTTGAAATACGTTTTACCTGCCCCAAAAATCTTTCATTTATCACACTCTCTTTGTGGGTAGATAAACCGTATCGTGGTCCAATTCCAGCTAGACGCGTGTCCTCTATTTTTGGGTGTAATTACTCTTGCAAAACCTTACCGCTGTGACTCCTTCCTATAAAAGGTTTCCCTTCCCTTGTCTTGTGAACCAACTTCCTCGTGAGAATGAACTCCCCTCTTGTTCTTTTGCTCTGGTCTTCCTACCTAAAGAAACCTCCAGATAAAATTTTTCATGTCGTGTTCCTTAGATAGCAACATCCACGTCCAAACCTGGACTAGATAGCAACATCTACGTCCAGGCGTTGCATTGGCTATCCCAACTTGTGTCAGTAGAAGAAGGGAAAGCCACAATCCCGAGGTTGAAAAACCCTTTTCCTCCTCCGGTGCACATGCTCGGTTTCGATATGCATGGAGGCTGCAGGCCCCACGAATATGGCATGCAGAGATGAGGAAAGACGGGGGCCTCAGACCCGGGAAAAAAGGCAACAAACGCCAATGCAAGTGTAAAGGGTCTTTTGATCTGATGCACCTTCTACCTTGGCGTTTCAAATCCTCATCATCCCCTCGCCGAGGTCGATCTCTCTTTTCAACTTGGTGCATATTTGATACATCGACCCCGAGGTCGATCTCGCTCTCCAACTTGGTGCATATTTTAATGCATCGACGAAAGGGGATGGCTATCAACTAAGAGGATTTGAAAAACAAACTGTTTTTATCTTTCTGTTCTGTTGCTGATTTGTAGTTTGTTTCTCATGTGGTATCAGAGCTTGAGGCCGCAAAGCCTTTGTATTCTTCTATTTGATGAATGAAATATTTTATTTGAAGCAAAAAGTGCCTTATGTAAATTTATTTTTTAAACTCAGATGTAGTTTGTACATAACCTTGGTCACAGTAATTGGCTAACACGAACTCTTTACTTAGAAGAAATACAAAAAAATTTAAAATTTGGCCCCAAATATAGGCTCTAACTAAAGATTTAACCTCAAGCATAGGCTATTGTGATGTACATAATCCCTATGTGTTGCCCCTGTAGTTTACTCATGCGGGTAGAATTTTAGCATGAATAAACTGGATTAAGCCACAGTTGGAGGATCGTCATACTCCCAGATTGGTTGTATGAACTTCTTAAGGAAATGACCATTTATTGGATTAGCGTGTATTGTACCATCTTGATCTCGTAAACGAACTGCTCCTTTCCCCAAAAGTCGATCGACAATGTATGGTCCTTCCCACTTTTCTGACCATTTTCCTGGTCCTTCAGTCTTCTCGCCAACAGGCAAATAACTCGCCAGACGAGTTCTCCTTCTGCAAAACTCATGCCTCTGGTACATCAGTCATAGGCACGAGCCACATTTCGTTTTTCAGCACATAGACTATCATAAGCTTGTATTCGTTTCTCATCCAAGTCTTCATGCTCTTGCCACATCGCTTGTACATAATCCTCACCGATCAGGTTGTGTTGTTCCATCACCCGCAAAGACTGAACGTTTATTTCCAAAGGCAAGACAGGATCATGGCCGAACATTAATGCATAAGGAGTTGTACCTGTGGGTGTTCTTTTACTTGTTCTATAAGCCCACATGGTGTTAAATAATTCTTCATGCCACAGTCTGGCATTGCTCGCAAGCATTCTTTTAAGAATATGGATAATGATCTTATTGCTTGCTTCGGCTTGACCATTAGATTGGGCATGGTATGGAGAAGAGTATAAAAAGTGGATTCCGAGATCCTTCATAAGCTCATTTACCTCTCCAGACATGAATGTTGCCCCATGGTCTGAAACAAAACTCTCAGGAATACCAAACCGACAAATGACATCTTCAAATAAGAACTGGCGGATGGCCTTGGCCGATGATACCCTGAGAGGTCAAGCTTCGACCCATTTTGTGAAGAAATCAGTAGCCACTATGATGAACTTATGCCCCTCAGATGAATGAGGATGAATCATTCCAATTAAATCCAAAGCCCATCCTCGAGCTGGCCAAGGCTTGATTATAGGCTGTAATGGTATTCTGGGCATATGGTTGATTGGACCATGTTTCTGGCATTCTTCACAACCTTTAGCGAATGTGATGCAATCTCTGAGCATTCCTGGTCAATAAAAACCATGTCTTCTAAGTAACTATCTCATCTTGGGGCCGGCCTGATGTGCCCTGCTATCCCAAGATGGACCTCCATCATTAATCGCTTAGCTTCACGTCCAAAGACACACCGTAAAAGTATGTCTTCCTCTCCTCTTCTATATAACTCATCGTCTTTGAGCATATAATTAGGAGCTAAGAAACGAATCCGCTTTGCTACTGGATTATTGGGATTCTGGAGGTAAAAGATAATCTCCTGTCTCCAATCCACATCAATGTGATCAAGCGTAGCAACGTACCACTCATTTTTGTCTTCTTGGCGAGCAACGAAAGATAGGAGGGTTCTTCTTTCAACCTTTAATATCCGCTCGCGTACTCCATCTTGTAAGCTCACCCCTGTTGCTAGTTGAGCCAACTCGTTTGCTGCATAATTCCTCTCGCGAGGAACATGACTCAACTCCACCTCTGTAAACAACTTGAGCAAATCACAGGCTCGTTTAGCATATGGTTCTAGGACTGGTCCAGACTTATACTTGGTTTCAAGTTGTCTGATCACTAGTTGGGAATCTCCAAAGATGTGCACATCATTGATCTCTATATCTAGTATAAGTTCTAACCCAATGATTAAAGCTTCATATTCTGCTTGATTGTTTATGCATATGAAGTCCAACCTGAAAGAATAAGAAAAAGTTTGGCCGCGTGGAGAGACTAATGCAACTCCTGCCCCAATCATTGTACTCGTACTTGACCCATCAAAGTATAAACACCAAGGGGCCAAATCAATACGAGCAAGGTCCAGTTCTGTCCCCTCACAAGCATCCTTCATTGGATGATGAGCCAGAAAGTCAGCCACTGTTTGGCCTTTAGCCGCCTTCTGGGGAACATACTGCAAAGAAAACTCTGACAAGCCAGAATCCACTTCCCAATGCGTCCCGGAGAATGGGTCTGGACAACATATACTTCACCAGATCAGTCTGTGCTATAACACATGTGGTGAAGGAAATCATGTAATGCCTCAATTTGCACCCTGAAAAATACAAGGCTAGGCACATTCTTTCCATTGGAGAGTATCTAGTTTCACAATCATTCAGGGTAGGACTCAGATAGAAGATAGCACGTTCAGTTCCTGACGTGTCGTCCTGAGCCAATAGAAAGGTCAGTAGCTGAAATATACAGCTTAAGAGGAACCCCTGGTCTTGGAGGAACCAAGACAGGGCGGGTTCGTTAGATATGCTTTGATGGTATCAAACGCCCCTTGATGGATAGGCTCCCATACAAAGTCTTTCTGATTTTGAAGCTTGAGCAAGGTGGAGAATGGTTGTGTTTTCCCAGTAGCATTGGCAATAAACCGTCGTAAGAAATTAATTTTTCCTAATAATCGTTGTAGCTCCTTCTTACTTTTTGGTGGGACTGCACTAAGTACCGCTTGTTTCTTGTTGTCTGGTATTTCAATCCCACGCTGATGAACCAAAAAACCCAGGAAGTCTCCTGCCTAGACTCCAAATACACACTTGGCTGGATTCATCTTTAGTTGATGTTGTCTCATTTTGAGAAACACCTGCCGCAAATCTTCAAAATGGTCACTTCTGCGTTTCGTTTTAACTACCACATCATCTATATATACTTCCATAGTCTTGCCAACAAGATCATGGAAGATCAAGTTCATTGCTCGTTGGTAGGTTGCCCTAGCATTCTTGAGTCTGAATGGCATGTCCACGTACTCAAATACTCCTGCAAATCTTGGACACCGAAACGCAGTTTTATGTCGATCTGATTCAGCCACTGGAATTTGGTGGTAGCCAGCAGTTCCATCCGCTACTGGCATTGGGTATGCATCCTTTGGGGTTGCATTGTTCAAGTCTCTGTAGTCAACGTACACTCACATTTTCCCGTTCTTTTTCTTGACTGGGACTACGTTGGATAGCCACTCATTGTATTTGGCTACTCGTATGATCCCTGACTTGAGCATCTTCTCAACCTCCTCCTTGACAAGAATTGCAGTTTCTGTGTTCATCCGACGCATCTCTTGTTTTACGGGCTTCTTTCCCTCAATGATGGGTAAGTTGTGACAGACCAAATCTGGTGACAGTCTTGGCATGTCGTCATATTTTTCTGCAAAATAATCAGCGTATTCTCGTAGCAATTCAATAAGTTTAAGTCTTTCTTCAGGCTCCAAGAAGGTACTAATGGCCACAGAGATTGGCTCTTCAGTTGTCCCAAGATTAATATATTCAATGAGATCCTTGACTTTGGGAGGTAAATCATCCAGGGCTGCTAGAGCCAACTTAATCTCGTCTTCTTCCTCCAAGTCCTATAAAACGTCTTCATCCACATATTCCAATGCTGCAACCATTGGAATCTTCTCAAAGGCTTGACTCTCCAACAGAAAATTGTGAAAGCGCTCATGTAAAGAGTAACAAGCCTCGGTCTCTATACTTGATAGAGACCCGATCATTGAGAAGGTTTGGATGGTAGCTTAATGGTGCAGGGTCTTCCACTATCTTGATTGATTTGAATCATACTCCACTGAGCTAGTTCAGAGGCCGTAACACCAACTGGGCGGCCCCTGCTATCGATGCCACATACCTCCAATGGCCTGAGGTCACTGTGGTAAAAGCTGGCTTCTAATGAGTTAGCAGAAATAGAATATGGACGAGGATCAGCAGTGATAATTTCTGCTTCACCAGATTCCATACCCCAAAGTAACATCTGTTGATGGAGGGACGAAGGTACACAATAACTCATGTGGATCTAGTCACGCCCCAGAATTGCAGTGTACGGAGCTGCACATTCTGCTACAAAGAATGTATACGTACCGGTGGCTGGACCGATGTGAACCTGTAAAAAGACAATGCCCAAAGTACTGGAAATGCTACCCTGAAAGTTTCTAACGTGCAGTGAGGTTTCTTGGATAGCAGACTTGGGAATGCCTAATAAGGCCATTATCTTAACTGTGATGATGTTTACGGCTGCCCCTAAGTCCACTAGGAGTTTGTTTAGTTGTATCCCTTGGACCTTCCCTGTAACATATAACGGCTGCATGTGCATGACCATGTCTACAGTAGGCTTGGCAAACATCATCTATCCCTTTGTGGATGAGTCAAATTCTGGTGCTTTGGTAAGTACTAGGTCTTCTTTTGGTTCTGGTTCATTGTCTGGTACTACCAAGTTGTTGATGTTATCGTTCATGATTGACTCATCCATTATCGTTGGTGAAGGTAAAGCATATTTGGAGGATAAAATATACACCATATTAACAGTGATATCCTCCTCTTCGATATAAGTTTCTTTTGATTTTCCTTCACCGTAATCCAACAACTGCTCATCTTCTTCACAGTTGTCACCCTCAGCCGGTTGTACCTCGGGACTCAAATTTTTGGTGAGCTCGAGAGAAGCAACTTGTTGCAAATTATCCTCAGGTATAGGATCAACAGTTGCTGGCATAAGGAATGCTGGATCTTGCTCCATCGGACGGGAAATGGGTTGTTGGACCTTCTTTTGTTCTTCCACAACCAAAGGTTTTGGTTTCCATCGCAAGACCTTAGGCTCGCTTGGAGTCTTCTGCTTTTGAATGCTTTTCCCTTCCTTAGGAGATGTGTGTAACCCTATTGCCTCCATCGTGTCATCTTCAAAAGTGAGACGTCTTCTCACTGGCTTCCATTGTGCAACTTCACGATGTACTTCAGGAGTAAGTACATGATGTTTCCTTTAGCCCCTAATTCTGGGTTACGGTCAAAGACACCTGGTCTTTGTGCTCTTATTTTGGGCTCGCGAGACTTTTTCCCGAAAACCACTAATGGATTTGCTGCAAGGGCATTCATCCGCCTTTGCAGTGTTTCTGGAGAACACACCAGTTCTTCTTCAGTGAGCAGGCCTGCTTCATAAGCCTCTAGTGCTCTCTTGGCCTTCCCAAAGCGACGTTGAAGGTTTCTTCTTCTGCTTGGAGTCACCTCGATAGTTTTTCCTTTCTCCTTCACATACCAAACATTCTCCTTAGTGATATTTCTTGAAGCTGGAGGTATGCATGGTCTTGCGAGCGTGTCAGCAATTTCTGATTCGGATTTGTGTACAGTACTGACTTTCTCAGTTGCTTACGAGCGCTTAGGAGTTGGAGTGTCCCTTTGTCTTGTTTGTTGAGGTTGATGATCTGCTTGTGCAAATAATTCTGGGAATGATTTTGCTGCTTCAGCCAATTTCTCATTTGAGATCTTCAACCCACTTCTGAGTTTACAATGAGCACAAAGGGTTACTGGCGACGTTGCTTTTGGGTCCACCTTTCCGTTTCCCTTGTTTGGTTTCGTCGTTTGTCTGCTTTGTGGACTCTCGCCAGTAGTTGGATGGCTATTGGGTTGTTTCCTTTTATTGGATTTGTCTTGTGTTAGCTCCAACATCCCAACCGTCATCGATAAGTCGGTTGCCAAGCCTGGCGAGGGTTCTTGTTCTATCATTATTTCTCCCTCGTCAATCCACTGCTGTATCCTAAACTTTAAATCACGACAAGCACTTGTGGAATGGCGACCCCACCTATTGTGGTATTGACAATGAAAGAGACCCCTAACATCCTCAGGATGTGGGTCCAGAGCTCCCCAATTATCAGGAACGACTGCTATGCCTGCTTGGACTAGCTCTTCAAATATTTCCTCTCGCCTAGACGCATTGTAAGTAATCTCAGTCCGCTTGGGTCGGACAAATGCAATATTGCGTCTAGACCTCCGTCTTGACTTCTTCCTTTTATATGTTGGTTCAGCTTGATTCCTATGGGAAGAAGTTTCGACGGTAGGACAAGTTGTGTCGAGAGAATGTGATGGCCTATGAGGGTATAGAGGATGCCATTCTACCTCTCCCTTGTCGTTGATTTCAATCACATCCCAATTGATAAACCCTTGGATTTCATCCCTCAGGGTCCAACACTTTGCTGTTTGATGACCAAAGTGATTGTGAAATCTGCAGAAGTGTTAGGCTGGTCTCTTATACCGTAATTGTCTGAGTTCAGTAGCCGTGGCATAACGGATCAAACCCATGTCCCTTAGCTTATCAAAGATATCCTCCATTTTTTCATTTTTGAAAGAGTAGGATACAAAGATAGATCGATTCAAGTCTTCCCAACTTCCAATGCGAAAATCGGGTGATGATCCTTCTACCTCAATCATACTGACTTGAGGCGTTGGGAAGGGCTTAGAATCCACTAATGCTGCTGTTTTGGACATTCCTTCCAGCTCTAGTCTTCCTTCGTTGATCCAGCTCTGGATCTGGTCTTTAAGCTTAATGCAGTCCTTTGTAATATGGTTCCATGCTCCATGGAACTTGCAGTACTTTTTACCCTCTAACTGCTCAGTCGTAGGAAGCGGTCCAAAATCTGTTTTAACAGCACACATGTTGTATAGTTCGTCTAAGATCTCATGAGCTAGATTGGCATCATAAGTGTATGACTCAAACTCTAGCTTAGTAAAAGCCACTGTTGAAAGTTTGATTGGACCCTTATTCTTTTAAAGCTTGCGGGGCTTTAATACTTTACTTGTTGCTAGGTCCACAACACCCACCTGCTCACCTTTAGAGTCTGACTCTTGGTCGTCTATCTCTTCAATGTAAGCCACTGTTTTTGGCTTTAGTCTATCATAAGACTTAGCATTGTACATCCCCTTGGATGCATTCCTTCTGTTGTCTCTTTCTTGCATGGTACTGTAAGCTTTTGTTACAGCCGTGATAAGCTTATTCAAGGAAAAGTACTTGCTATTTAGGAATAGTTGGTGGTATGTATCCTCCAAATCATTCTTGGCCATCTCGACCACCTCTTCTTTACCAAGTGGGGTCTTACATAGATTGTATTCTGACCGGAAACGATGTAAAAAAGTGACTGGACTTTCTGTCGCTGATTGGCTCAAGGAAGCCAACTTTCCAACGCTGGTTTCTGGTCTTGCCGTTCTAAAGAGATCTATGAATAAGGCCACCATGTCCTTCCACTCACTAATCGAGCCATTTTCTATTCCCGTATACCATACGAGAGCTGATCCTGACAAAGACGATCCAAAGACTCGTAATTTGAGTCCCTCATTATCGGCATACTGCCCCAGTTGCAGCGTAAAATATGCTAAGTGTGTTGCCACGTTAGAATCGTCATCGCCAGAGAAAGTCTGGAAGGTCTGATGCCGGCAAAATTTTGGCAATTGCCATGCATCAGGATCGTCCTTCTGCATGGGAGGAAACGGTGTCTCGTATGTTTCATACATCTTAGCTAAATGTATGTCGCAATCGTTTAGGAACCTATTTAACCGTTGCTCCCAAGCAGGAGGGAAAGACTCTGCTTGTCTAGTCTTTCTTGCCAAGTCAAATACGGATTTGGTTAGAGACGCTATGTCCCTATCTGTCCTTTGAGACAGTGTCGCCGCATATCCGCGGTATTCATCCAAACTTGATCCAAGTGTTGGAGGATTTCTATCCGTAGTTTATCTTGACCTTCCACTAAACTAGTTACTTGGGCTCCCATGGCCTCTCTCTCCTCTCGATCTCTACTAAAATCTACCCGTATTGATTGAATTCCGGTTGCCGCCCTATTAAGTCACTCTGGGTAGTAAGAAGAGTCGCCTGCTGCTCGATTCTTTCATCGAGAGCTGCATAGTAACTAGCCTAGTGGCTATCACGCCTAGCTGCATAAGCTAGGTATTCCGAGAACGTAAGTTCCGCTATCTCCGCTTCACTCAAAGATTTAAACGTCATGATATTGAAGTTTTTAGCGAAGATAATTTCAACCACTTGAATACTCAATGAACGACGCCGGGTAGATGTATGTTCACGGTAAGCCGGTTGTGGGTGTTTGCGACACTGAGGGTAAACCCTTTGATAAGGATCCCCAATTGTCACTTAGAGATGCTAAGAGACACGAAAAATAAATCCCAATTGTCCCACTGGGCGTGCCAAAATGTTCGAGCGCAAAATATCTCCCGCGGAGAGATCCTTCCGCGAAACAGTCTCTTTTAATAGGTTCGGATAGCTTTAACCGCAGATACCGGTTTATCCTGTGTCGTGTGCTTCGTATGCTGGCGTGCCACCGTTCTTCAACGTAATATGGATTGTTTACAGCCGCCTGACTTCTATAAAAAGTGATTTAGACAGGGAGAGCACCAACCCCGTCCGAATAGGTCCTTCTTGCCTAGTAACCTAGGACTTTTGGATATGTGTCTCTAGCAGATCCTTTGAAATCGATACCTCACACGCCCTTATCCGTGCAAAGAAGAGCAACTTCTCTGACGATGTGTTGAGAACACTCGCTTCCTTAGAGTATCCAAACTCTCAACCCACAGGTGACAAGCTCTTCAACTTTCCAGTAGCAATTGCTTCCTTGGAGTCGCAACACTCTCAGCCTACAAGTGACAAGCGCTTTGACCTTCTGGTTGCAAAGAAGATAGAAATCTCGAAGACGAGATGTCTGTCTAGGTGTACTTGCGTATAGAAAATATTTTTGTATTTGATCGGGGACCTCTTCCACAAAGCTCTTACTCTCCTTATATACTCGCATATCAGCAGTCATTCAATTATATTAAACTTCCTCTGTTCTTGCTCTTAGAATCCCAATATAACTCCGACACAAGCACACGGGTTGTTAATCCTTAAAGATATTCAATACTATCATAACTCTTCTATCAAAGAAATATATCTGAGATAAAACAGAAATGATAGACATCTAAGCCGCATGGAATCAGCTAACTAATGAATCATAGTTCTAACTGAACTATATTTCCTGTACTCGGCTGCTCGCCAAGCTTCCTTATAACTCATGGGCCGCTCGCCAAGTCTTCAATCATTCAAGCCCAATGTGAAATATTTATTTCAGGCCCAAATACTATCCATTTATGTAAAAAAAATCCTTAAAATTCTTATTGAGAAATGTTATTAACACATTCCTATCCTTTAAATACATACCTTCAATTTTTTTTTCTCCAATTTTTTTCTCAAAGGTCTTATTGTGCCCCTCTTGAATCTCAATTTTTTCGACTTTCGGTCCTGGCGGCCATGTACCCATGCTTGAGATAGAGATTCAGCTTACTACCATATCTCATAAACATGAACTTTAAGTCTTAATTGAACTTCATTTGATTGGATTGATTATGTCATCGTATACCAAATTCCTATCATTCATAGGTTTAGCCTGACTTGATTTGTTTGATCTTCGTACGTCCAGTGTAACTCTTACAAACCTCCTCAATCAATCTCGGTTGTCATTCACAAAGAGTAGATGGATTCAAAGAATATAAAAGTAAAGAATCTTTGTCTTCTTTCATCTTTGTTATTATTCAATTTATAATCGCAATCTCACAAGAGGAAGAATTGGGTTCATCTCCTTGGAGATCTGAGCCATGATAATCTTGATGAAGCTAAGTTTTATCTGTATTTCCATCTGAAAATTTATATTCTGGGTTTACATCGTAGTTTCAAGCAATTTTCTTTTTCCTCCGATGGATTGTCAAATGGTTAAGGATTGAAGTGTAATAAAACTATACCAAAAAAGAGGCAGGTGAATTGAGTCCATTCCTATTTAATTCGTTAGCCGAAATGTATTTAAGCATGGAGCTGTGCCGTAAATAATTGCCACTCTATCCAATAAGCCACCGCTATTACTCAGGACCCTCTCACTCTTCTCTTTCTTCTTCCCCAATTTGACTCATCACTAAAACCCTCCATTCCTTTTTAATGGAGTCGATCGAAGACACGGCGTCGATGATCAACGCCGCCACTAGCATCCCGCCTTTTCTGAACAAGACCTACGACATGGTAGACGACCCATCGTCCGACTACATGGTCTCCTGGGGCAACGGCAACAACACCTTCGTCGTTTGGAACGACGCTGAGTTCGCCAGAGACCTCTTGCCCAAGTACTTCAAGCACAACAATTTCTCCAGCTTCGTCAGGCAGCTCAATACTTATGTAAAGTTTCAGATTTTTCAAAAATCGTTTCTTTAAGTTCAAGATTGATTCTGTTTTGGGGTTGCAATTTAGATTGGTATATGATTCAAGTAATCATTTTTGGAAGTGTTCCGTAGGGTCTTGGTTTTTGCTATCTGAACTAGACGGAAAAAACCAAGCTAGATGTTAGAAAGATGCAATACAACTCCAATATAGTTTAGTATTCGAGTCTGATAGTGATGAGCAGAAATCCTCTTTTCATGAGTTTCTTCTATAAAGTAGTGCACATGGTTGTACAATTTTTTTATACTTCATTAGACATTTGCAGATTCGCTAATGATCTCAATAAAATGTTAAGTGATTTCCAATGAAATTTGTGAGTTTTAAGTACAAGGGACTTGAATAGATTGTTAGTGATTGGTACTGCATTAACAGGACATAGAGAATGTTTATAAGTACAAAGCATTAGTTATAGGGGTATAATGATGCTATATGTAGTAACTCTAGTTGTTTGGACTCATACAGATGACAATCATTGAGTAGTGTCCCGGTTTTGGTAAATCTTTGTGGAGATTTGTTATTATAAAACTAGCTGGATGTAGTTTTCCGATGAACGGGTATGTATCTGTGAGGTTTGTTCAGTTCCTCTTTCTCTTGCTTATTTACTTTAATAGATAATACACGCTTGGTTTGCATGGGAAGATAAATTTGAAATCCTAACTGGTTTAGAAGGATGACTATGAGAATGGTGTTTGTTGCCAGAAACTTGATTATGATATCAAAAACCTGTTTCATTGTGTTATGCTTTGGGAGGATGTTGATTTATATATATATATATATATATTTTTTTTTTTTAAAAGAAGAAGATTATAATCATCTATGGTGTTGCATTCTATTTACAGGGGTTTAGGAAAGTACATGCTGACCGATGGGAATTTGCAAATGAAGGGTTTTTAAGAGGTCAGAAACATCTTTTAAAGACTGTCAGCAGGCGAAAACCAGTTCATGGACATAGTTATCCAGCACCAGCGCCAGCGCCAGCACCAACACAAGCACAAGCACCAGCACCAGCACCAGCACCAGCACCAGCACCTCAAGTCCAGAGCTCCCACGTTGCAACACGTGTAGAGCCAGGTAGCCTTAGAATAGAGGACAAGGTTGAAAGGCTTAAAAGGGACAAGAACATTCTTATGCAGGAACTTGTTAGCTTGAGGCAGGAGCAGCAGGAAACAGATCACCAGTTGCAAAATGTTGGTAAACGTGTGCAGGGAATGGAACAGCGGCAGCAGCAAATGATGTCATTTCTTGCAAAGGCTATGCATAGTCCTGGCTTTTTGTCCCAGCTTGTGCAGCATCAGAATGAAAGTAGCAGGCGCATTACCAGTGGCAATAAGAAAAGGAGACTCCCAAGGCAAGAAGATGAACTTTTGGTCGGGAAACTTAGCAGTAGAAATCTGGATGGACAAATTGTGAAATACCAGCCTTCAATGAATGAAGCAGCAAAAGCAATGCTACGGCAGATTATGAAGATGAATATATCTCCTAGGCGGGAGCCTTCGATGAACAATCCTGACGCTTTCCTGATTGATAATGTTCCCGCTTCCAGTGCACTAGACAGTCGGAACTGTGTCCGGAATTTGGGAGTCACCCTTGCAGAGGTTTCACCAACTTCATATATGACAGCAGAATCTGGATTTCCTGTCACTCATCAGTCTAGAGCCACTTCTCAGCTCCGGTCTTCCACTTATGTGGCTACTGAATGTGTTACGGCAACTCCCTCTTATGTAGCTAGTGACTGTGTTACAGCAACTCCCTCCTATGTGGCTACTGACTGTGTTGCAGCAACCCAAAGTACAGAGGAGAACATCTCTAATTATCAAGAGGATACAATTTTGCCCAAACTAACTCAAGTGCAAGGAACGGTCCCACTGAGCAATTTGGAAATTAGTAACTCAATTTTTTTGGCCTCTGAGACAGGGAATACAGAGGACATGGATGTGTCAGCTTATTTGGATGGGGCAATGCCTACAGGAATTGATGTGCTCTCTCCTGGAACGGATACGGATACTGATGCTGACGTCTCACAAGACGGAGAACCTAACCTTCCGGGTATCAATGATGTCTTCTGGGATAAGTTTTTTGACACAGATGAGATTGATTTGACTTCAGTTGTTGGAGTTACCGAGGATCAGGAGACGCAGTCAGGAGAGGGATGGGACAAGATTAAACCTTTAAGTCCTATTACTCCTCAGCACAAGGGGATTAAGGGCATAATTGGTTGACCTTGTGCTCCCAATTGTACAGGACATACGTATATCTCGCTATTAAGAGGTAAATGCAATCTGGTACCTTAAGAAGAATGTAACAGTTACCATCCTCCATATCAAAATCTTGCAACGTTCAGCTGATACTAAGAGTTCTTCTTACAAAGTTAAAAGACATATATAGCATTGAATCAACAATTTTCGCCCCAGTACGTACTTCCTTCTCAACTCACCCTTGCATCAAATATATGTAATTGATGTACTCCTTGCTCATTAACATGCGAAATACAAATGTTCTCGACGATGTTGTCTTTCTAATTTCATTGCTTTCATGATGTCAATTGTTGATAACGCTATGGCATGGCTCCCCCTTCATCTTTTTCATAGAGTTGGACATTTTGAACTTTATAGGCTTCCCAGAGTCAGACTGTATCTTGATAATTTAGGCACCTTTGTCCAAAGAGTATATGGAGCTTTCTTTGGCTTCACACTTCCCTTTACTGCAGTCCCTGCCTTTTCATCATTTGAAGTTTTTCTCCTTGAAAGGAATGCCCTCCATGAGGACTTACCTCCAACACTTCGTGTAACTCTCTTCCGCTTTTAGAAGAGTATAACGAGCATGTTAATACCTGCATATCCAGAGTTGCATTGCCATCTTGACTTTGAAACTTAATTCAAATGCACTGTATGTCCTGAAGTGGTTCGTTAACTGATGTAAGCATCAGAGAAATTAGCTTGGTACTTCTCCGGAGTTGCTTATGGACTTGAGCACACGGACCTTTGCTTAGGGAAATGTTAGCGTGCCGGTGGGCGGTACATTGTAGAGTTTCTTGTGTCACACTCAAATTTGGCCACATTGTAGAATTCCTCGTGTATAAACAAAACTAATTCAAGTGTGACACGAGAAACTCTACAATGTACCCAAATTCAAGTGTTTCTATATCGCTGGTGCCTTAGATTTCAATTCTAGATCAGTCTGTTCATTTACAGCCCCATTAAGTCCCACCGAAGCTTTTCTCACCCTCCTTCTATTATAGACTACTTTCAGTTTCTTCACATCCCTCTCTATCCCTTCCTCCACCACCATAGCTGGTTTCTTTCTTTTCCCCACCAAAGTCTCCGTAGCCCCTTCTTGTATCTCTCTAATCAACACGTTTGATCCAATTGCTCCTGTCAAGTTTGAATAAGATGGTGCAATCGTTTGTTCATACTTCATAATATTCAGGACAAGGGAACGTATAGTTTGCCTTTTGTAAAAGTCTTATTTACGCTCAAACGCCCGAGGTATTACCGATGGGTCTGCCCAGGTTACATTTTTGAGTGTAAACCCAAGAAAAGCTTTTGTGATACTTCCATTGCGATGCCATACCCCATTAACCTCAGGATTATAGTAATGGTAATTGGCAGCTGGGTCATTGACTTTCTTACCCATCCTTGGGACTGGAGGGAACTGTGGGTCGTCAGCTTCAACGCTTGTGGATTACTTCGATGGACTGGGCCCGATCAGAGCACGATGCAGGGCCTCATCCGAGTGGGACAGAGAGGTTGCGTCCTGTTCTGGCACGACTTAAGATCTGGGAAGCACTGGAGGCGACAGGTGGCGACGACGTGTTACCAAGTCGCTGGGGTCCAACTGTTGCCAAAGGTATGGATCTGAGTCTTCTATTGGCAACTTGGGCAAGGCTCGCCCAAGTTGAAAAGACCCGATTGCCTAAATTGGAATTAAGCCCTAATGACAATAGAATCTACAAAAAATTTGCCAGAATTGTCTTTTCAAATCAAGAAACCCAAAAATCTACAAAGAAAACACACTTCTAAAATGTCCACAAAAATAAATCATGGACACCAAATCTCATCCGAATTTCTCAAATCAACCAAACACTGAATCTACTATAAATATAAACTGTTTATAGAAGGTGATAAGAAATCTGAAGATTGAATGGGAAAATACAACACAACGGAAGTAAGCTCTATACAATATTCAGAGCGACTTCTAATTTATATAATACACAAGACTAGCAGGTTAAGCTAAAAACTTACTAGATGAGTACAGTGACACGAACTCTATGCCTCCGTCAATGACGAGCAATCTTAGGATAAAAACTGTAAACTAGGCGGAGGAAACCGAAAAGCACAGGGAAAGGAATATAAAATAATAAAACTGTTAGAGTGAGTGGACAAAAATAATATTTCACTTTTAAACTGAAAACTATAAATAATATGTCTTTCATTATAAATGTACATAAAAATGATGCGAGTCTAAAAATATACAAGCTCAGGTCAACTGTTTGTCCTAACCCTTCTGAGTACTGTGTAATGTGTGGAGGCATTAGATTGAGTTCATTTTCCTTAAAGTTACAAGAATGCTCAGGTCAGGTGTTTGTCCTAACCCTCCTGAGTACTGTATAAATCCTTGGGTTAGGTCTCTAGCCCTCCCAGAGCGTCTCAGGGATCAGCCGAGAAGCCAGTGCATGGATGCATCAACTGTACTATGCTTTGTGTAAAACCAAATCATATGTGCCTCAATGCAAATGCATAACTGTAAACTGTATAACTGAAAAATGCATAACTACAAATGCATAATCATAGACTCGCAAATCGACAGTGAAAATAAAGTGTTCACCCACAGTACATAACTATCTTCGTGGTCCGGCGGAAGTCCCCTCGCCAAAATCTCGATCACGGTCTCCTGAATAAATAACAGATGCATTTAATACTGAAATTCGATAAAACATGCAAACATCAATTCAGAAACTATACTGGGAATCCCCCGGTCAATTTTAGATTTTCGCCTCGCCAGAGCGCCATCGTCCCTCGCGTGCCCCCACAAGCGGCGGCATGTAAGTCACACGTGCCTCAGGTGCAAACTGCTCCGATGGGAGCGTTTGACCCCTCGTTGGAAAGATCTCAACGAGACTAACAACTTTTCTTACTAGCCCAAAACCCAACTCGCCGTCGTTTGGCCGAAAATCGGCCCGAAAATCCATGGCCCGAAAATCGTCGAAAAATATTTTTGGTCGATTTCGACGCCGCCGTCGCTCCTCGGTCCCCCAAACGACTCCTAGAATGAAACCCAACCACTTCCACCCCTTGCTGTTGCCAAAAAGTGGCTGGAGCACCATCGACGATTAAACCCGAAGCCTAACCTATAAATCTGAACGATTCGCACCCAAAATCAACCAAAAAATCAACAATACCTGTATGAAACGAAAGAGGGAAGCACGAGCTTCAAAATCATACCAAAAATGTCGGCAACAATGGCATTTTCTGGTGGGTTGGGTCGGACAATGATATGGGTCGCATAGCAATACGGATCGAGTTGAAGTATTTTTGATTTTATGAATTATTTTCAAAGTATAAATACCATATTTATACTCCCAAAGCATCTGATTATATCAACGGTCCATATTTGATATGATCAAGATCCAACGGTCCAAATTTAACCGACTTAAATAAAATATTTTTTAATATTTTCCTCACACAGACTTCTAAAAATCATTAAAAAAAAAAACTCCATTGTCCGAAAAATTCTCCGAAAATTCCTACAAACTCGAAATAAAATACTCTACGAATTTTGTGAAGAAAATAAAGTCTAATTCTTGCTCAGTGAAAAAGTCATTAACAAACCACACAATATGAATAATTCACGATAAATCTAATTCATGCCGATTTGTGCATAACTTTTGGTTTGGGTTGTTACAAAAGTTTTGGGGCGAAAGTGAAGTATTTTTTTATGCCGGTAATGGCCTTCGAGATTATGTCCAAAAAAATTTCCGGTGGCCGGCAAGGCCTAGATGCTGCGAAGGAACAAATATTTGAGCGGTCGACCATGGACGACGACCATCAATTGGAGGCGTTGTCAACAAAGTCAACAATTAAGTAGGGTTTGGTCTAGGTATTTGGGCCTCTGGATCAGCCTAGGTATGGGCCTTATGATTTTTTTGGTAATTAAGGGTTTTGTTGGGTATAGGATTTTGGGACCCATGTGAAAATTTTATTGTCAGCTGGGATTAGATGCAACTCGTTCAAAGTTGGCTCCCTTGTTCAGCTCAAGGCAAGAAAATGGCGACGATGGAGGTATGCTTTGAGAACAGTGATGAAACATCGTGTCTGATCCTCCACTGCTTGCAGAGTGACATCGAACTTTGGTCATTTGGGTCATCGAGCCGGTTCAAGATCAACTTTAACTCTTCATCCTTTAGCATATTCATCATATCTCAAAACAACAACCAACGAGCTAATATGGAAATAAAGCAGTGAATAATTGTTCAATAACAACCAAGAAACTCAATACCCCATAAACCCAAATCTTACCTGGTTGTAGAAGCCGGTAATCCAAACCCAGAAATCTAAAGCATCGATTAGCCTATAACCCTAGACTTGCACCTAAAACTTTCCTCCTCTTTTTCATTTTTATAGGGGATTTGCTGTGGTTCGGCAGAAGCCCCCTCACCTAAATCTCGATCACAGTTTTTTGAATAAATTACAGATTCATTTAGCACTGAAATTCGATAAAACATGCGAAAATCAACTCAGAAACTATCTTGGAAACCCCCCGGTAAATTTTAGATTTTCGCCTCGCCGGAGCCCCACCGTGGAAGTAAGTTCCACGCGCCTCTGGCGGTGACTGCTCCGATGGGAGCATTTAACACCTTGTTGGAAAGATCTCAACAAGGCCAAAAACTTTACCGACTGGCCCAAAACCTAACTCGCCACCGTTTGGTCGGAAACCGGCTCGAAAGTCCACGACTCGAAAATTGCCGAAAAAGGATTCAGGCCGATTTCGACGCCGTCGACGCCCCTTGGTCCCCCCAACCATAGGGGTTCGACTATTGGGGAAAAACCCCATCGATTCCATCCCTCGTCGTCGCCGGAAAGTGGTCGGTACACCACCGGTGATTAAACCCAAAACCTAACCCAAAACTCTCCGCGATTCGCACCTGAAATCGACCCAAAAATCAACAATACATACATGAATCAAAAGAGGGAAGAGAGGGCTTCAAAACCTTACCAAGAATGCCGGCAACAGTGGCATTTTCTGGCGGGTTCGAATTCAAATCAGGTCGGGTCGCGAAACGGTTAACGGGTTAATAGGATTTTCTGGTATTTCAATATTTTCTGATTTTTCTTCCGTATTTATACCATAAATACCATATTTATACCCCCAAACACCTTATCAGATCAATGGCTGAGATTTGATCTAATCAAAATCCAACGGTTCAGGTTAAACCGACCTAAATAAATACTTTTAAATATTTTCCTCACGCAGACTTCCAAAAATCATAAAAAATAACTTGCTTATCCGAACAATTCTCCAAAAATTTCTACGAGCTCGAAATAAAATACTCTACAACTTCCGTGAAGCAAATAAAGTCTAATTCTTGCTTGGTGAAAAATTCATTAACAAACCACACGATACGATTAATTAGCGATAATCCTAATTCGTACCGATTTATGCATAATTTTTTGTTCGGGTTGTTACAATCTACCCCCCCCCCCCCCTAATAAAAAAATGTGTCCTCAAAATCTACATACCTGCTTATCGAAGAGATAGGGGTACTGCTCTCGCAATTGTTGCTCAGGTTCCCAAGTGGCCCCCTCAACTGCATGGTTCCTCCACAAGAGCTTCACAAGTGGAATAGTCTTGTGACGTAGTTCCTAGACTCTCTGATCAAGAATCTGGATTGGCTCTTCCACATAAGTCAAATCCTCCCGTATAGGGAGCTTATAAGGTGTCAGGACATGAGATAGATCAGAAATATATTTTTGCAACAAAGACACATGGAACACATCATGTACTTTGGTCATCTCAGAAAGCAGTGCCAACCTATACGCCATTGCACTCACTCGTTCAATAATCTCATGTGGACCGATATAACGTGGGCGGACTTTGCCACATTTCTCAAAACGCACAACACCTTTCCAAGGAGATAATTTCAAAAATACCCCATCACCAATCTCAAACTTGAGGTCTTTTCTCCTTACATCAGCATAACTCTTTTGTCAGTCTTGTGCAGCTTTCAACCTGTCTCGAATAATTTGAATATCCTATGTGGTGTCTTTCACTATGTCAGGACCAATAAGCCACTTTTCCCCTACTTTACTCCAACACAACGGAGTTCAACATTTTTTCCATATAAAGCTTCATATAGAGCCATCCCGATGCTAGCCCGATAACTATTGTTGTAAGCAAATTCTATCAGATGAAGCTGTTGATCCCAATTTCCTTTAAATTGCAGAACACAGGACCGCTACATATCCTCCAAAGTCTGAATGGTTCTCTCCGATTGGCAATCAGTCTGAGGGTGGAAGACTGTACTAAAATGTAATCTGGTCCCTAATGCCTTTTGCAAAGCTCGCCAAAATTCTGAAGTAAACTGAGTATCCCGATCGAAAAATATAGACACAGGTACTCTGTGCAACCTTATAATCTCCGCCATATATAACTTTGCTAATTTGCTCATAGAGAGTTTTCCTAGAAGAGCTAGGAAATGAGATGATTTCGTAAGGCGGTCAATAATTACCCAAATGCCAGTATTAACATTGGATGTACATGGTAGCTGATATACAAAGTCTATGGTAATATGCTCCCACTTCCAAACCGGAATCTCTAATGGTTGCAACTTACCAGCAAGTTTCTGCCGTTTTGCCTTCACCTATTGACAAATAAGGTACTTGCTCACGTACATTGTTATTTCTCTTTTCATATTACACCACCAGTAATAAGCTTTAAGTGTCTGCAACATTTTCGTATTGCCCGGATGCATGGCATAAGCTGAACAATAAGCATCATCAAGTATTTCCTTCTACAACTTGTCATTCCTAGGAACACACAGTCTTCATCTGAACATTAAAGTACCATAATTCCTTTGTAGAAACTCTTTTGGTTCGTCATTCTGAATCATATTCATTTTACTCAACAGATAGGAATCCGTAACCTGAGTCTCTCACACATGGTCAAACAACACTGGTCGGACTTGAAAACTGGCTAACAGTGCTCCATCATCTCTCCATTTCAGCTCTGCTCCCATAGCTTGCAACTCAGCTAAAAGTGATACTCTTGCGACACGTACATGAAATAGAGAGGTTCCAGATTTCCTACTAAGAGCATCAACCACAACATTAGCTTTCCCCGGATGGTACTCGAAAGTACAATCATAATCATTAATTAAATCCATCCATTTTTGTTGCCTCTTGTTTAGATCTGGTTGAGTACACAGGTAAGTGAGACTCTTATGATCAGTGTAAATCTTGCACTGCGCTCCACATAAGTAGTGCCTCCAACTCTTCAGTGCCAATATAATGGAAACAAACTCAGGATCATGTGTGGGATAATTAACTTCGTGGGGCTTCAATTGTCTGGAACCATATACAATGACCTTGCCACACTACATCAAAACACAACTTATGCCCAATTTTGAAGCATCACTATAAATAACATATTCCCCACTTTCTTCAGGCAATGTCAACACTGGTGTCGTGGTCAATTTTTTTTCAACGTCAGATAACTCTTCACAGGCATCAGATCACTCAAATTTGACCCATTTCTTCGTCAATCGGGTAAGCGGAGTCGCAATCCGCGAAAAGACTTGTACAAAACGACGATAATAATCCGCTAAACTCAAGAAACTTCTTATCTCAATTACACTGGTAGGTCGGCTCCAATTCAACATCGCTTCAATTTTATCTGGATCAACACTAACTCCCTCAGTTGAAATCACATGACCCAGAAATTTCACATTATCTAGCCAAACTTCACACTTACTAAACTTTGCATGCAACTGAGAATCTTGCAAAGTTTGCGAAACAGCATGTAGATGCTTCCAGTGTTGCTCATCATCTTTGGAATATATTAAGATGTCATCGATAAATACAATGACACACTTATCCAACTATTGCCTGAAGACACGATTCATGAGGTCCATAAAAGCGGCTGGGGCATTTGTCAAGCCAAAAGGCATAACAAGAAATTCATAATGCCCATAGAGCGATCAAAAGGCCATTTTAGAAACATCTGATTCTCGAATCCGAAGTTCATGGTATCCCAACCTGAGATCAATCTTTGAGAAAACTGTAGCTCCTTTTAGTTGATCGAACAAATTATCAATCCGCGGTAAAGGATACTTATTCTTTACTGTGACTTGATTCAATTTTTGATAGTCAATGCACAACCTCATTGAACCATCCTTCTTCCTCACGAACAACACAGGAGCACCCAAGGGTGAAACACTAGGTTGAATAAAAGCCTTATCGATCAACTCCTGCAGTTAAACCTGCAACTCCTTCAACTCTGCTGGGGCCATTCGATATGGTGCTTAGGTAATAGGACCCATACTTGGAAGTAATTCAATGGTGAAATCAATCTCCCTCACTGGAGAAAGACTAAGTAAGTCCTCAGGAAATACATCCGAATACTTACAAACCATTGGAATATCCTCGATACTCGATGCACAAACTTCTGTATTGATCACATGTGCCAAGTATGCCTCACAACCTTTCTTTAACATTTTCTCTTCTTTCACCGCTGAAATTAAACAAAGTGGTGAAGTATTCCTCTAGCCGCAAAATAAGATTTTTGGCATTCCTGGACTTCTAAAGACTACCTCATTTTTATGACAATCAAAGACTTCCCGATGAGCCTCTAAGAAGTCCATCCTCAGAATTACATAAAAATCTATAATGTCTAACAACAACAAATCCGCAGCTAATCCATAACCCCCTACAAAAATCTCAGTTCGTATACACCCATCCAACACTCACAATCTCACCGGATGGATATAACACGCGCCACATTCCCGAAAGTGGAGAGGCAGGTATAGTGGCCAAAGATGTCAATCTATACGACATAAAAGAATGCGTAGCCTCTGGGTCTAGTAAAGTAAGGACTGGACAACTAAAAACATATGACGTATCGATCATAACCTCTAGAGAAGCTCAGGATTTTTGCAGAGTTATGGCATGCACTCGAGCCTGCCCAGCTGGTCATCTATGTTGATTGCAGTTTTGCTGATTTTTTTTTTTGCCATGCAGACTGCGTTGGCCGGACTCCAGAAGTGGTACCCTGAACTCCACCTGAACTCTAAGTGGCTGAACCACCAAAAGTGCCCCTCTGTAGACATTCCCTGGTAAAATGACTCTTCTGGCCACAAATATAACAACCTCTAACACCTTGCTGACACCGACCCAAATGATGCCTATTACAGATACTGCACAATGGAAATTCTCTCGGTGCAGTTGGTGTGTTATATAGACGTCGAGGGTAAGTCGATCCACTACAACTCCCACTTGATAGTTGCCTCTAAGGTTGATTCCTCCTCCATCTTTGGCTCTTACTATGACCAGATGTCCCAGTAGAAAATCTATAAGATCCACTGCCAAAAGAAGATGCTGAACCTGAAGTACCTGAGCTCAACCTCTTTGAAGGACCCTGACTTGGTCCTCCCTCCTCAAAACGGCGAGTCTGATACTACAACAGTCTCTCTCTTTCTACATCATCTCCTCTGATTGTTGTACTAACAAACTCATCAAAATTATCCCAAGGCATAATTGTCAATGTCCCCTTAATTTTTAGATTCAGACCCAGCTCAAATCTCCTGCATTTAGATTCCTCACTTGCCACCATATCATGTGAAAATCAAGACAAACGAGTAAATTTATCTCGATACTCAAGCACCGACATATTTCCTTACCTCAGGTTGGTAAACTTTTCATATTTCCAATGTTGGGTAGCCTGATTGAAATATCGACGCATGAATTATTCTTTAAATGTAGGCCATGGGGTGTCAACAAGAAGCCTCTTTGTACTAGCCCACCAAAAGTAAGCATGTGACTCAAGTAAACAAACAGCTGCTACAATCTTCTACTTTGGAGTGAAGTGAAGTCATTCACATACACGCTCCAACTGGATTATCCATGCCTCGCATGTTTCAGGATCTATAGAACCAAAAAAAGTGGTTGCTCTAGATGTTCTTGACTTTGCTACAGGATCAAAATGCTCATCTAACTATAAAACTCGCAAAAACAAGTCACGCGTTCGCTGATCCTCATCACGATCCTCAACCCTATTAACGCTGGCTCCACATCTAGGAGGCATCTCCTATGAATGAGAAAACATATTAGTCAATAAAACACGAAGGATACAGTCATGAAACCTTAAACATTTAAAAACACACAACATCATGAGCATTGATGGGGATCTGCCGTCCGGTCAGGCCATTGCCCCAGAAGTGCTATGTATTCCTAAATGTCCTTAGTAACACAAATGCGAAAGTCTACAGAACCTATAACCTAATAATCTGATACCAATTGAAAGGACTCGATCCAGATTTTGTTGCCTAAACAGGAAGTATGCCTTAACGACAACCGAATCTACAAAAACTTTGCAAGAGTTTCTTCTAAAATCAAGAAACGCAAAAACCTGCAAGGAAAACACACTTCTAAAATGTTCACGAAAAAAAACCGTGCGCACAAAATCTCATCCAGATTTCTCAAATCAGTCAAACACTGAATTCACTAGAAATATAAACTGTTTACAGAAGGTGATAAGAAATCTGAAGACTGAATGGGAAAATACAACACAACGAAAGTAAACTCCATACAGTATTCAGAGCGACTTCTAATTTACATAATACACTAGACTAGCAGGTTAAGCTAGGAACCTACTAGACGAGTGCAATGATACGAACTCTATGCCTCCGTCGTTGACGTGCAATCTCAAGATACAAATTGCAAACTGAGCGGAGAAAACCAAAAAGCCAAGGGAAAAGCATATAAAATAATAAAACTATTAGAGTGAGTGGATAAAAATAATATTTCACTTTAAACTGAAAGCTATTAATAATATGTCTTTCACTATAAATGTACATAAAAGTAATGTGATTCTAAAAATATGATCATCCAAGTACTCTTGGGTACTATAAAATATGTAGAGGCTACGACTCGGGTCATCCGACTTCAAGTCCTAATACTGCCCAAGTCAGGTTCCTGGCCCTTCTGAGTGCTCTATAAATCTTTGGGTTAGGTCCCTGGCCCTCCCGAAGTGTCTCGAGGATTAGCCGAGAAGCAATGCATCGATGCATCAACTGTACTATGCTATGTGTAAAACCAAATCATATGTGCCTCCAAATGCAAATGCATAATTGTAAATGCATAACTGTAAACTGTGTAACTAAAAAATGCATAACTGAAGACTCGCAAAACAACAGTAAAAATAAAGTGTTCAATCAGAGTACACAGCTACCTCCGTGGTCTAGCGAAATTCCCCTTGCCTATATCTCGATCACGGTCTCCTAAATAAATAAATTTTTCATTTAATACTGGAATTTGATAAAACGTGCGAAAAAAAACTCAGAAACTATCCTAGAAACCCTTCGGTAAAATTGGATTTTTGCCTCGCCGGAGCCCCGCCAAGGACGACGGTGCATGGTCCTCACGCGCCTCCGGCGGTGACTACTCCGATGTGAGCGTTTGACATCTTGTTAGAAAAGATCTCAATGAGGCCAACAACTTTACCAACTAGCCCAAAACCTAACTCGCCTCCGTTTGGGTGGAAACCGTCCCGAAAGTCCACTGCCCGAAAAATCGCAAAAAAAGGATTCCGGTCAATTTCGATGCCGTCGACGCCCCTCGGTCCCCCCAACCATAGGGGTTTGACTCCTGGGAAAAAACCTCATTGATTCCAGCCCTCACCTTCATCGAAAAGTGGCCAGAACACCACTGACGATTAAACCCGAATCCTAACCCAAAACTCTCCACGATTAGCACCCAAAATCGACCCAAAAATTAACAATATATACATGAATTGAAAGAGGGAAGAGAGGGCTTCAAAACCATACCAAGAACGCTAGAAACGGTGGCATTTTTTGGCGGGTATGAATTCGAATCGAGTCGGGTCGCGAAATGGGTAGACGAGTTAACCGGATATTCTAGTATTTCAGTATTTTCTTATTTTCTAGTATTTCAGAATTTTCTTATTTTTCTTCTGTATTTACACTGTAAATACCATATTTATACCCCCCCCCCCCTAAACACCTTATCAGATCAATGACTAAGGTTTGATCTGATCAAGATCCAACAGCTCAGGTTATACCGACCTAAATAAAATACTTTTAAATATTTTCCTCATGAAGACTTTCAAAAATCATAAAAAATAGCTTGCTTATCCGAAAAATTCTCCAAAAATTTCAACAAGTTTGAAATAAAATACTCTACAACTTCTATGAAGAAAATAAGGTCTAATTCTCGCTTGGTAGAAATTTGTTAACAAACCACACGATCGATTAATTAATGATAATTCTAATTCATGCTGATTTGTGCGTAATTTTTTGTTCAGGTTGTTACGGGAATATCAATGCTACATAGGCAATTGGCAATCCAGTTGGAGTACATGTATTTATGGAACCGGTGAAGCCTGGCATAGGAATGAAACAATACTTGCGTATTAGGATTTCCATGAACATAAGGAAACCAGTGGCTCGATGGGTGCCAATTCGAAGACTAGGAGCGCTCGAGGTAGTGAGGATCAATCTAGATTATGATTGCCGCCACCTTTTTTTCTATATTGTGGTTTATTTAATCATTTGGGCGAGCATTGTGACAAACGACGAGTTGGGATGGTGTTGACACTTGTGTATGATGATTCCATATTTGCAGAGAAGGTGGACTGTCGTCTGGCAGAGGAGGCAATAAGGGCGCATTCGCAGTTTCAGGAGGGCAGAGCTCGTTTTGGTTTATGTCGACAGAAGAAGCCAGGGTGGAGGATGGTGGCCCCGGTTAAGGGTTGTTCGATCTCGGGAGGAAATGTTAGAAGGGGCGTAGTTGATGGCGGTGGATCAAGTAGAAGGTGGTGGCGGTATGGAGGATCTAAATGTGAAGCGGCGGCACATGGATGAGGTTGGAGAGATAACCGATTCATACACCGCATCTGTTAAACTACCAACATCGTGTGCCAGTCATGGGTGTGTGATGAAGAAAGATGGGCCTACCTTAGTGGAAATGGAAGTGGTATATTTTTAGGAAAAAATTCATGTGAAGTACTTGAACTCTCATGGGTATATAAGTTTAGTACTTGAACTCTCAAAATTATCAATATAGTACTTGAACTTTGAAAACACGAGGAACATCATACTTTTGTCTAGTTTTTCGTTAACGACCCGTCTATTTGATGACATGAATTTTTTGTGACAAAAAAAACTAAGAAATGACCTAACTACCCCTTCTTATTCTCTAGCTACCGTGACTAATCCCTAACTGGGATTAACTTGTTTGAGCGGCGGGCAGCTTAAGCAAGGCAGCAGGCTTGGAGGCGAGTTGCTACCGTTGGAGTGGCTTTTGAGGCGGCGTTGACTGGATCTAGTAGAGTTTGGTCGGCAGATTCTTCAGGGTGGCGACGGATGCAAGCCGGCGAAGGGGAAGTCGTGTGGCGTCATACTGCAGATAGGACGAGCCGGCGAGGCCGAGACCAAACTCGAGGCACAGAGAGCATGTGCGACGCGACGTAACAGTTAGGGTGCGCAGAGGTGTGCAGAGGCAAGGCACAAGGCTTGGAGGCGGTGTCACGCTGTGGCAAGGCGCGATGGGAGTGAAGATGGTGGCGACAGTTTGAGGAAGCAAACTATGCATGTTCATCAGTGAGGGTACTGATGCAGGAGGAGAGACTTAACAAGGCTGAGTTAGAAGCAAAGGTGCTGCAGTGCAGCGACGAGGTCACAGCGACGGCGGATCTTCAACTTGGTTTGCTACTGCTTTCACGTTATTGCTGAGAGAGAGAGAGAGAGAGAGAGAGAGAGAGAGAGAGAGAGAGAGAGTTTTTTGATGCTTTGAGTTTATTGTAAGCTCAATTTTTATTCAAGATAAACTATCGAGATTTAATAATTGAGAGATAAAACAGATATGGACGAGAAATGACCAATATACCATGAAATTCAAATCAACAACTAGGCCACGTCATCGACGAGACAGAGGTATGACAAATTTTTTAACTGAAGTATCATGTTCATTGTGTTTTCAAAGTTCAAATACCATATTGATAGTTTTGAGAGTTTGAGTACTAAACTTATATGCCTGTGAGAATTCAAGTACCTCACATGACTTTTTTAGGCCCGATCTTGTATTGTCAACTGAGAATTAGGCACGTGGAGTAGTTGTGACTCCTATGAGTGTAGTGGGGCCCTGTGCAATTGAACGTGCTACAGAATTCAAAGACCGGCTGTGTTCGGAGTCACATATTGATGTCATGGTTGGTAAGCCGAATATATAGTCGTTACCGATGGCGTTTACTGGAATATATGAGCATCCAAAACCTGAGGTACATCATTTGACTTGGGCTTTGATAAAGAAGCTAGGGCGTGGTTATCAGTCAGCATGGGTGTTGGGAGGTGATGGCAGTGAGATTATTGCTTTGTCTGAGAAGGAGGGTGGTGCGAGAAGGAGAGATAGTCAGATGGATGCTTTTTCTAAGGCCTTGAGTGAAGGTGGCTTAAAGAGTATAGCTTTTACAGAACCATAATTCACATGAAGGGGTGTCCAATGGGGAGAGGGGATGAAGGTACGGTTGGATAAATTTGTTGCTAATTCGGCTCAGCTGCAAATGGTCCGTGCATCACGAGTTATTCATTTATGTTAGAGTGACTCACACTCTTTGTATATTTAAGAGGTGTATATTTTGTAATTAAGTAGGATTCAGTAATTGATTAGGTTTCCTTCTAGAACAATAAGTATACTTGTATATATATCCAATTTGAGATTGTTCAATATATCATAAAATTTCTCAAACACTTATGTTCTATTTGACTTGGTATAAGAGCCTAAGTTGATCGTAGCAATCTGACATGTTTTTTAGCTATGAATCTGTCCCTGATTTGATCTATTCGGCGCGTCAAATCTTGTCCTCGACCCATCGAATCCTGTCAAACATGTCTGGATTTTCTGTCGTTTCTGTCAATCTATTCTGACTTCTAAACTTGTTTGCAATGGATCTTGAAATCTTTGGAGAACAACCTGAGATTACTCATGAACAATTGATGGCTTTTTAGAATGGGAGCTTCGGATGTGGAGTGCAATTGGATGGCACCAATTACCAGTTATGGTGAAGATTGATGAAGATACATCTTGGAGGTGTTGGCAAATGGGAATATATTTCCGGAACTTTACCATGACCTACAGCTGTTGAAAAAGAATAGGCTTTGTGGGATACTAAGAATTTCAATATGATGATGACTCTCCTGAAATCTATGACAAAACTAATTATCTTTCTATTCTCTGACTACTCTTCTCCAAAAGCTATATGGGATGCTGTTGCGACCATTTATTATGGTGGGAATGATTTGGAAAGAGTACATAATTTGACATGCCACACCTGCGCAATTACCCAGAATGGTCAACCTCTTGTGGAGTACTACGCAAACCTGAAAGCTATCTAGAAATAACTAGATGAAAGGGATCCAAACCCTATAGCGTATGACCTTGATATTCCTACACACAATAGGTCTACAGATAAGATGCGTGTCCAAATCTTCTTGAAGAGGCTAAATTCGAGATTGCTATTGCTAAGGCAAATCTATTGTGACAAGTCACACCACCAACTCTGGAACAAGCATATGCCTATATTCACAAAGATAAGTCCAATCAGCTCAAGGAGCTTCAAACTGAGGTATTAAGCCTCATAGTGCAATCAAAACCTCAACAAGGTTTGAAGCCCAACAACCAAGACAATCAACTTCAGATTCAACCTGTTTGTGGACCAGATCTGAGTAAGGTGCAGTGCTTCTACTGCAAGGATTTTGGACACTACAAGAACTAATGTCCTCAGAAAGTAAATCAAGGTGGCACATATGACATGAATCGCAGTAGCAAGGCTGAAGTTCAACTGGTTCAAGAACCTGATTTCTATGGAGTAGAGGGACAAGACCTCACAACAAGTATTTGTTCTCGGGAGAAAAGAGGTAAAATTGGTATTGCATTAAAATTTTCTGGCTTTAATGGTCGTCATACAGGGATAATTGATTCTGGTACATCTGATCATATAAGCTTTGATAAATCCTTGTTTTCAAGTCTATTTTCATCTCTCATACCTAAAGTATCTAATGATAATGGTATGTCTTTCCCGGTCTTAGGTATAGGATCAATCCAAGTTATTCCAACTATTGTGTTACATAATGTCATTTATGTTCATTCTCTGTCTCATCACCTGTTATCTGTCTCTGAGTTAAATTCACAAAACAAATGTTCTGTAACATTTTTTCCTATATATATGATCTTTCAAGATCTATCATCTCAGGCGAAAATAGGCAAGGGAGATCTGAAGGGGAGACTGTTTCACTTGGATTGCATGTACAACGGGGAGACAAAAGCATTGTCACCAAATGTTCCCCTAACATTGAGTTCTGATAGAGTAAAGAAAATTTGGCTATGGCATCGTCGATTAGGTCATCCATCTTTTGGAGTCATGAAGAAATCTATGTCATCTTTGTTTTTGGGAATAAAGGAGTGAAGTCTCCATTGTAAAACTTGTGTTTTTGCTAAGAGTTGTAAGTCTGGTTATTCTCCTAGTTTGTCTTCTAGTTCAACACTGTTTGAGTTGAATCATTCTGATGTATGGGGGCCTTCGAAAAATTTAACATTGTCAGAAATGAAATACTTTATTTTATTTACTGATGACTTTACAAGATTAACATGAGTCGTGTTGTTGAAAAAAAAGGATATTGTGTTTCCTGCCTTCACTGCTTTTCATAGTCTCATCCGAACTTAATATGATGCTTGTGTGAAAGCATTTTGATCAGACAATGGAGGGGAGTTTGTCAACCACTCTTTCAAAGACTATTTTCAGCAACATGGAATTGTTCATCAGACTATTTGTCCTCAGATATCGGAACAGAATGGAGTTTCTGAAAGAAAGAATCGTCACTTCTTGGACATATGAAGAGCACTCTTACTCAGTGTCAACATGCCCAAATATCTAAGGGGAGAAGCTGTGTTGTGTGCCTCTCACCTCATTAATCGCCTACTTTATGCAGCTTTTTAGAATCGGGTTTCATTTGAGGTATTGTCTAAACATGTTGTCATCCCATCTCTCAATAAACTTCATGCTCATATCTTTGGTTGTGTTGCATATGTTCATCTTCATAAGAGTCAGAGGTCTAAGTTTGAGGCTAATGTTCTTAAGTATGTGTTTTTTGGCTATGGCACTTACAAGAAAGGATACAAGAGTTATCATTCTCCATCTCAAAAGTTCTATGTCACCATGGATGTCACTTTTAGTGAAGAATCGTTTTATTTCTCTCCTTCCGTAACTCTTAGTGAGGAAAAGAAGAATGTGTTTTATGAGGACCAATTTAGGGCACTAGAAGTTCGTATTCTAGTTGAAAGTGTTCTAGCCAGAAGTGTTTTCGACCCGTCGAGAATGGACCTTGACCCATCGAAAGTGGTACCCAGAACCAACCCATAGCTGACCTTCAACCCGTTGATGAAGAGTCTCGACCCATCGATGGTAGCACCATGGGTCGTTCTGAAGTAGTGTCTCGATGAGTCGAAGTTGTGGCTCGAACCATCAAAAATACCCAAGTTGATGGGTCTGTTTCGAGTTCTGGAAGTGTTCAACATGTCGAACAAGTGTTCGACATGTTGAAAGAGAAGAATTAGTCAGTAATTAGCTACCATCAATGACTTCTCTTGGCATGTCATCACTTGAGGTATGTAGTAGTGTTCATTTTTCTAGTTCTAGTGTTCTTGAAAGAGTCTTGCCTGCTAAGTCAATCTGTGGTCAACCTTCAAAAAGATATGAACCTCTCTTATTAGCTAAGGCCAAGTATCATGTAGCCAATTATGTGTCAACCTATAGATTTTCTAAGCCTTATGAAGCCTTTGTGAATGAATTATCTGATGTATCTTTCCTAGTAAAGTGCAGGATGCAATCAAGAAAGAAAAGTGGGCCAAGGCAATGGAGGTTAAGATGGATACTCTCAACAAGAATGGTATTTTGGACTTGGTATCATTACCACCTGGAAAGAAGACTGTTGAGTGTAGATGAGTTTATACTGTGAAGCATAATGCAGATGGCTCAGTTGACAGGTATAAGGTGAAGTTGGTTGCAAAAACATACATTCAAAAATATGGAGTGGATTATGATGAGACGTTTGCATCAGTGACAACGATCAATACTATTCGAGTCTTTATTTCTTTGGCAGCTAATCTGGATTGGCCCTTGCAACAGTTTTATGTAAAGAATGCATTTCTTCATAGAGATTTGAATGAAGAAATTTACATGGATCTTCCTCCAGGATATGGTACTTCTACAGGTGAGAAGGTGGTATGCAGATTGAAGAAGTCTTTATATGGATTGAAACAGTCCCCTAGAGCTTGGTTCAGAAGGTTCACAGCTTTCATGAAGAAGATTGGGTATAGACAGAGCAATTCAGAACACACATTGTTCCTAAAGCATCGATATGGTAAACTAACTTCTTTGATCATTTATGCGGATGACATTGTTGTGACAGGTGATGACTTTGATGAAAGCAAGAGGTTACAAGTTTAATTATCTTCTAAATTTGAGATGAAGGATCTTGAGAAGTTGAAGTATTTCATGGACATTGAGGTAGCCCGAGACAAAAATTGTATTATGTTGAATCAAAGGAAGCGTGTTCTAGATCTGTTGGCAGAAACTTGTATTCTTGACTGTAAACCAATTAATACTCTCATTGAACATAATCATCGGATTACAAAGTATCCTGATCAAGTTCCTACAGACAAGTCACAATATCAGAGGTTAGTTTGAAGGTTAATTTACCTGTGACACACTAGACCTGATCTTGCTTACGTTGTTAGTGTGGTGAGCTAGTATATGCATAATCTTGGTGAAGATCATATGAATGTTGTGATAAGGATTTTGAGGTACTTGAAGTCTGCTCCTGATACAGACCTTGTGTTTCGCAAGCATGGATATATGGGGACTAGTGGTTACACTTATGCAGATTGAGTAGGGAATATCACTGACATGCATTCTACTTCTAGCCACTTCACGTTTGTTGGTGAAAATATGGTTACTTGGAGGAGAAAGAAACAAAATGTGGTGGCTCGTTCTAGTGCAGAAGTTGAGCATAGAGCTATGGCTCAAGAAGTTTGTAATTTGTTGTGGCTGAAGTATTTGTTATGGGATTTGGGTTTCAAGCAGAAATAGTCAATGTCTCTTTATTGTGACAACAATGCTGCAGTTGAAATTGCATATAACCATATTCAACATGATCAGACGAAGCATGTAGAGATTAATAGACACTTCATCAAAGAGAAGCTAGATGCTCGTACTATCTCATTTCCATTTGTTCATTTAGAAGACCAATTAGCTGACTTTTTTACTAAAGGTGTTTCGTCCAAAATTTTCAGTGACTCACTTTACAAGTTCGGCATTCGAGACTTGTATGCTCCAACTTGAGGAGTTGTTGGAGTGAGTCACACTCCTTGTATATTTAGGAGGTGTATATTCTATAATTAAGTAGGATTCAATACTTAATTAGGTTTTCTTCTAGAACTATAAGCACTACACCCTAAAAGCTCAGTATAGACTGATATATCAGTCCTGTTTGCTATCAAATAGGACAAATATCAGTCCCTATTAAGCAATAAGGACTCTTACTCATCAGTCCCCATTGCTTTTGTTCTCATGCTCTTTGGGACTCTTGATGGAATCTATCCCCAAATAAGAGTATGTATCCAAAATGATACAGACACTAAACAAGTACGTATATATTGCACTATTCAATAATACCTCTACATACTAAAGTGGATCCCTATCGCTATTTCTTTTATGCTAAATAACAATACACTAATATTCAATCATCCAATTTGATTACACAAACAAATAGCTATTCCAGCAAACAATCATATTCAATCATCCAATTTGATTACACAAATTCCATCCATTTACCATCATCCAATTTGATTACACAAACAAATAGCTATTCCAGCAAACAATCATATTCAATCATCCAATTTGATTACACAAATTCCATCCATTTACCAGTTTAAAAAGAATCAGAACTCATCCAAACTTTACATATCTAATAGATCTGATATGGCAAAAGTCATTACCCAAGAGTGTGTATAATTCATCTCTTGACATTCATACAAAAGGGATAACCTAACATATCATTCTAAAGTAAATATATAGGAGACAAGCTTCAATTCCATCCAATTGGTTTCCACAGCTTGTCATTTGCCATCTTTTTTTGCTATTTCATCTGTCAATTTGGCAATCTTGGCATAAGGTTGTTTCAAGGTCAGACTTAAGTGATACTACAATTAGTTTGCCATGGTCAGAACCAAGTAATGGACTGCAAAGACACCACAATGATAAATAATTATAGGATAAAACCACAATGATAACTAATTATAGGTTAAACAGTTAAATGGCATTGTCAAATTGATAGTCCAATGGCATTGTTAACAAGTTGATAACAAGTAATTATATCAATTGTTCTTAACTATGCCACAACCACCAAAACAACTTCGACAAACAATGTAGAGACTAACCTTAGATGACGCATCATTGATAATTGATTCAGCCTGCAACCTTTGGAAGTGAACAGACACGGATTCAAACACAATGAAGAATAGGTCAGAGACAAATTTAAACAGAAAATTCAACACACAAGTACATAGGGTAGTATGGATATAAAACCGTCTCAGGATAGCATATACACATAGCAGAAAATCACAAGCATGGATATAAAACTGTAAACCCCAGTAGTGCGCTGTAGAGTCAATCAGAAGCCAATTTTTGTCTGGAAAAACACCAAAGTTTTCGAGCACTGCCACACCTAATTTTGTAACATGAATCACCTCAGAAGCTGTACGTTTTTGTCACCCAAATTCAGCCTCTTTAATTTGTGTAGAATGTAGAAACAGTACGTTGTTAGCTATATCATACCAGTTTATTCATCCACCTTGGTGCAAACATTTTGTTTATAGCAATAGCATTGAAGCTACAGGTCAGAGGTGAAACCCAGTAACCCCACAGCCACCACTTTGGAATGACACCTACAAATTATGCATATAATTGTTTATGAATCTGATAATTCAGTAATGTATTTAATTGTGCTTCTTTTATTGCAGCTCGGACTTATGAAAAAAAAAACAAGTCTTCAGTGCACTAACCTCTAGGAAGTAAGAAACCGGCAAGCATGAACATAATTTGTATAATTATATTACCGCCGGTGTTTGCTACGACCATTGTTCTGCAAACTCCAGCAATAAGCCTAAACATTGAAGCACATAGAAACAAAACATATTGTTGAGGTCGTTTCTCTAAATAAGAAACTACAACATGAATTACAGATTCAATGTATACGGAGGATGAAACAAAGCACATAGAAACAAAACAGACCTAGAAAAAATAAAGCTAGAAACAAACCGATAGCACATTTGGCCAATGGCGAATTCATTGTCCCTCGAAACTGAACAATGCAAACTATACTTGACACAAAAATTAGCATATGCCCAACAAGCAGAATGCAAAGCATCAACACAATTGTTAACTCAAACAATGAACCCATCTTCACTCGTACAAAAATACGACTAAATGAACCCAATATCATCAATTCTGAATATATCAAACACCTTAAACCGGAACCACAAAAAGAACGAAGCATGTAATTTGATTTGATGATCCCCATTGTCAACAACTTCAGGTCCTCCCCTTCACCACCTCATCCTCGCCATCTCTCTCTCTCTCTCTCTCTCTCTCTCTCTCTCTCTCTCTCTCTCTCTCTCTCTCTCTCTCTCTCTCTCTCCGTTCCAAAAACGCCTTCGCGAGGATGAAGCCCTAAAAACAGACATTAAGATATTAATCAAAGTTGAAAGCTATTCTCAAGAGAGACTAGGTTTTTGTCGAGGAGGGAATATCCCGGAGAAAACAGGTACGTAGAAATAGAAGATGACTTATAAGTGAATAAACTATAACTCAATATTAACCGAAGTCTTTTGGATAAAACCAAACACCTTTAAAAAGTGGTTCAAGTTACGATAGTATCGGTTATTTTAGGAGTCTATGTGCCACATTTGCCACAGTTTTACTTGGTATCAGAGATTAGGTTTCGATTCTGGCAATCTTGAAGACTTGACCTGATCTGTTTTCACTGCAAATCTGACTTGTTCGACGTGTCAAAAAGATTATTTGACCCGTCAAAATCTATTCTATCCGATTGTTTTTTTTCCTAGTGAACTGATCAGGTTCTTGAAAATGTTTGAAGATCTGCTCTTGTTTCTTGTTCAAGATCGTCTTGTCCTGAATTGTTCTTGTCCTGACCAATAAACCTGTCAATTTTCTGATCTGTTTGTTGCTTGTCTTGTTTGCTTCTGAAGAATTTATCATGACTTTAGATATTTCGTTGTTTAAGAAACCTTTTTTCTGTGGCATGGAGAGCCAAGACCACTTGGAGGGTAATGTTTCTCTCACTGAGAACATCAAGGTAAAATTGGCATTACTTTGAAAGTTTCTGACTTTACTGGTAGTGATACATGAATAATTGATTTTGGTGCGACAGATCATATAACCTTTGATAAATCCTTGTTTTTGAGTCTGTCAACTTCTCATATCCCTGAAGTGTCTAACGCAAATGGTGTATATTTTCCGGTTTTAGGTATTAGGTCAATCCAAGATACTCCATCTCTTGTATTACATAATGTCTTTTATGTTCCCTATCTATCTCATCATCTGTTGTCAGTATTTGAATTGAATTGCCAAAATAATGTTTTGTCACCTTTTATCCTATGTATGTGGTATTTCAGGATCTATATACTCATGCAATTATAGGCAAGGGAGATTGGAGGGGGAGACTATTTCACTTGGATTGCATGTATAGCGGGGAGACATGAGTGTCATCAAGACATGTTGCCCTGACATTGAATTTTGACAGAGTTAAAGAAATCTGGTTATGGCATCGCCGGTTGGGTCATCCGTCCTTTGGTGTTATAAAAAAGTCTATGCCATCCTTGTTTATAGGAATAAACGAGTCTAGCCTCCATTGTGAAACATGTGTGTTTGCTAAAAGTCATAAGTCTAGCTACTCTCCTAGTTCGCATACTAGTTCAGCACCATTTGAGTTGATCCATTCTGATGTATGAGGGACTTCGAAGAATTCAACCTTAACTGGAATGAGGTACTTTGTTTTGTTCATTGATGACTTTACAAGATTAACATGGGTTGTGTTGCTGAAAAAGAAGGATATTGTGTTCTCTGCCTTTACTATTTTTCATAGTCTCATTCAAACGCAGTATGATGCTTGTGTAAAAGTATTTCGATCTGATAATGGAGGAAAGTTTGTCAATCACTCTTTCCAAGAATATTTTCCACAGTATGGAATTGTTCACCAAACTATTTGTCCTCAGACACCAGAGCAGAATGGAGTTTTTGAAAGAAAGAATCGTCATCTATTAGATATGGGAAAAACTCTCTTACTTAGTGCCAACATGCCAAAATATCTTTGGGGAGAAGCTGTAGTGTGTGTCTCTCATCTCATCAATCGTTTACCATCTGCAGCTCTTCAGAATCGGATTCCATTTGAGGTACTGTCTAAACATGTTACCATTCCGTCTCTCGACAGACTTCCTACTCATGTCTTTGGTTGTGTGGCATATGTTCATCTTCATAAGAATCAAAGATCTAAGTTTGAGGCTCGTGCTTTGAAATGTGTTTTTGTTGGCTATGGTACCTATCAGAAAGGTTATAAGTATTATCATCCTCCTTCTCAAAGGTTTTATGTCACTATGGATGTCACTTTTAGTGAAGACTTATGCTACTTTTCTCTTACAGCATCTCAGAGTGAGGAGGAGAAGAATGTATTTTATGAAGATCAATTTGGGAAACCGGAAGATTGCATTCCAATTGACAGTGTCCCAGTTGAAAGCAATTTTTGACCCGTTGAGGAAGAGCCTTGACCCATCAAAAATAGTACCCCGAATCAAGCAGAAGGTGGTCTTCGACCGGTCGAAGAAGAGTCTCGACCCGTCAAACCTGGTATTCTGACCCAACCCAAAGCTGACCTTCGACCCGTCGAGGAGGAACCTCGACACATCGAAGGTAGCACCATGGATCATCCAAAAGCAGTCTCTCGACGGATCGAAGATGAGGTTCAACCCGTTGAAAATTCCAAGGCAAATGAGTATGTTTCGAGTTCTGAAAGTGTCAACATGTCGAACAGATGTCTGACATGTTGAAAGGATGAGAATTAGTCAATGATCAGCCACCAGTTATTGAAGATGTACATGCAAGTCCAGTGTCTCCTTCTCTACCAACTATTTCTCCTGGCTTGGCATCACTTGAGGTATATAGTAGTGTTCTTTTATCCAATTCTAGTCCCTGAGTCTAGTAGAACTGTTAGGTCAACCCATGGTCAACCACCAAGGAAATAAGAATCTCTTTTGACAGCTAAAGTCAAGTATCTTATAGCTAATTATGTATCAACCTATAGACTGTCCAAGCCGTATGTAGCATTTGTGAATCAATTATCTGTTGTGTCTCTTCCTAATAAAGTGCAAGATGCAATCAAGGAGGAGAAGTGGGCTAAAGCAATGGAGGTTGAGATGGATGCTCTCAACAAGAATGGTATGTGAGACTTGGTACCTTTACCACCTGGAAAGAAGACTGTTGGTTGTAGATGGGTTTATACCGTGAAGCACAAAGCATATGGATCAGTTGACAGGTATAAGGCATGGTTGGTGGAAAAAGGATACACCCAGAAGGATGAAGTGGTTTATGATAAGATGATTGCGCCTGTAGCAAAGATCCACACCATCCGAGTTCTCATGTCTTTGGCATCTAATCTATATTGGCCCTTATAACAGTTTGATGTGAAGAATGTTTTTCTTCATGGAGATTTGAATAAAGAAATTTACATGGATCTTCACATCTTGCGGACTCGACCCTTTTGCTCAGAGAGCTCAAATGGCTCATAGACGACGCAGTCGTCGACCCAGAACAATCCGAAAATAGTCAAGGAATTGAAGAAGTTAGATTAAGAGTGAGTCTGGAGGAGCTGTACTTGTTGTGGAAGCAGAGGATTGAGAATAGGAGGCCATTTCAGTACATTGTTGGGTGTGAGCATTGGAGGGATTTTGTTTTGTGTGTTCAAGAAGGGGTTTTGATTCCGAGACCCGAGACTGAGGTCATTGTTGAATTGGTGAGAGGTGTGGTGGAGGGCAATGAGGGTTTAAGAGAGGATTTGTGGGCAGATTTGGGGACTGGGAGTGGGGCTATTGCTATTGGGATTGGGAAGGTTTTGAGGGATGGTGGTGGGAAAGTCATTGCTACTGATTTGAGTCCTACCGCGATTTCGGTGGCGGGTTTTAATGTGGAGAGGTATGGTTTGCAGGTCAGTGTTTGGCATTGTACTTGTAGCTTAGAGAAGTTTGGATATTTTTACTTGCAAAAAATTGACATGATTTGTTGAGTTGATATGATGTGTTGTGCTTTGAACTTTTGTTGAGGTAGATAATAAATGGTGTAGCCATAGAGGTTATAATGCATTGGATTAGAGTCCCTCTAGTTTGAGTTGCTGAATGAAATCGCAAGAGAAAGAGCCGAGCTTTTATCACATTGGCATTTTGTATGTACTGTTGACATGGTGTTTCAAGATGATATTGCAATTTGACACTTTTTATTTAGGCTAATAAAGATGTTTAATTATGTATGAACCAGACATTTCATGGTGATGTAGGTTTCAAATATTGGAACTTTCAACTCTTCCATGTATTAATTTTACGACTTTCATAGTTCTCTATGTTTTTCCCTCCACAAGTCCCTTTAATGGAGTAATGTGCTAATCAGGAAGTGGTGGAGCTAAGGCAGGGATCTTGGTTTGACCCATTGAAGGATGTGGAAGGTAAAGTTGCTGGTTTTGTAAGTAATCCACCATACATACCAAGTGAGAATATCTCGGGGCTACAAGCTGAAGTTGGAAAACGTGAACCGAGAGTTGCATTGGATGGCGGTGTTGATGGCATGGACGATCTCTTACATCTTTGCAATGGGGCTGCTTCTATGTTGAAACCTGGTGGATTTTTTGCTCTTGAGGTATCAATTTTTCAGGAAGTTCAATGCTAGCAAAGTATGATTAGTTAATGTTAGTACTTTAGTCGAAAAGCAGAAGAACTTTTGATCATATACTTGGTTAGTGTCCATGCATTCCATGTATTGTCAGTAATCTAGGCTTCATATGCTGTTACTTGTCGCATTTGCTAGGACTACAATGTCTAAGTGAAGCTAAAATGCATCGGGTTCTATCCGCAACTGGTGTTTAAATGCACTATTCTTTTTCTTAACTGGCGATTGGACTCATTTCTAATCTGGCTTTGTCTTATATCCTATATTGTTGCAGACAAATGGTGAGCAGCAGTGTGAATATCTTGTCAAGTACATGGAAAATGAGACTGGAGGAAGCTTTTGTAATTTGAGCACAGTTCCTGATTTGGCTGGTACTCATAGGTTTGTCGCTGGATTCCATAAATGAGCAATATGAATCATGAATTTCATGCGTGATATCTGGGTTACCCTTTTGATTGGTCTTCAAGAGCATAAACAAGAAATATTCGGAAATGTTGTGGCTCAAGAGTCGAATCTTGCAACAGTTCCAAATGTATCGGAAAAGAAAGTACAGTAAATTGTAAATTATTCACTTTCCATCATTATGTTGTTAGGAGTTTATCTTGACCGATGATAAGCTCAATTGACTGATTGAGACCAAGAAAAAACATAGTTTTTTTGCAACAAAAAAGTGAAAAGATTTATCATAGATGGGAAACAGAGGTACCAAGATTAAGAGGCCGGACTAGGATCTATGGAAGCATAAGCAAGGAAGCTCTAGCTCGTTCTAATCCAACTTCCCATAGTATCATGTATCTTGTTCGTTCTCCTAGATGAAGCCTGACTTCAACTCCATCTCGGGATCTTGTGTCGACCAAAAGGGCTTAACATTCATGAACACTGATTGTACGATTGGTCCCTGAAACTCATCCCAGTACGATTGGTACTTAATAAGAGAGTCCTATTCCGATGAAGATGAAGAGGAGGATTGCAAAACAGAGACAGAGAACGAAATGCCACCACCAGTTCCTGTACCAAGAATTTGTTTATCAGAAATCCAGCATGCAAATATATGTCATTTTATCAAACAGGGTGTGTCAAATTAACTAGATATATACTTCATTCTACATACTGTTTGGCACCAAAAATTTTCAGGTCCTGAGAAGTTTTCAAACTGTCTCTTTTCTCGATCTTGTGCTTTGTGGGCTGGCGTGCCACCGTTGTAAGATGGATTCGTCGATTTGTAGGCTAACTGCTACCTGACTTCTTAAAAGCGATTAAGACGGGCAGAGCACTAACCCCGCATGAATGGATCTTTCTTGCTTAAATGACTTTAGGACTTGTCGTTTTCGTGTCTCTAGCTGAGCTACGAAGATCGATACTCTACATTCCTCCTGGTGTAAAGCAGAGCAATCTCCTTAACAAGGTTTTGAGAACACAGATGGTTGCGTCCTTGAATCTCGAGACTCTCATGCTCTTCGGGTGACAACTCTCTTGATCGCTGATTGCAGTGTTTTTCTCAGGATTGAGAAGATAGATTGCCGATAGAAAAATATGTATATTATCGAGGATCCTTTCTTTGGTGTTAATCTCCTCTATATATGAGACAAGTGCTCGTATTTCGATCCAATTGAAACTCCTCACAATTAGACTTACTAAGCAACTTTAATCGTTCGGTATCCCACGTCTTGGATCTTATCTTAAAGTCTAAGAACTTAATGATAAGCTTCGCCAAAGAATCATTTCTTCTATAGGAAAGGTCGATTATTAATGGGCCACAAGAATCAACCTCCTATCTGTCTTTCGCTTAGCCCACAACAGTCAGGACTAAGGACTACTACCCAGGTCACTCACGTAATCCAGCTCTCGAAGCCCAATAATAAGATATTTTATCTTGGGCCCAAACATTGCCCCTCAAGCCTCAAGATAAAGCCTCCAACGGTAATCGAAGGGGTTTGTTTTTGTTAGCGACATGCTGTTTCATCCAAACAGTAACTTTCCACGCAAAGCGCCATGTCAGCCTTTCTTCTAAAAAGTCGCACCACTTCGGATGACATCGTATAAGAAAGCGCACGTCTCGTCAGAGTCCATTTTTCAACACAACTCTTTCACTTCCCATCATCTCAAATTCTAAACTTCACTCTGAAGCTAAACTCTCCTCCGACGCCATCATTATCTGTTCTCCAATCAGCCAAAATGCCGCCTCACCAAAAAGAACACCTAGGCTTTACGAAACAGGAAGCCGAGATCTTTGCTTCCACCATACACTCCACCGTAGTACGAAGAAACTTAGGTCCTATACTCAATCTCAAAATTATGCCGTCTGGTACCAACTGCTTCGGTCCCTTCCTTGCAGTACCCATAAACCCAGAGCTCTTCCCAACAGTCTGTCACCACTACTACAACTCGGCTATGATCTTTAGGGACAATAGACGAGCTGACCCATCAGGGTGGACGAATAAAGATGTTCTCTCTTCAATCAGGAAATGGCCAACCACCTCTGAGAACGAGCGTACCTGGTACACTAATTGTCGGGCACTGGACTTAGTCCGTTGGCAAGCAGCCAGCATTGACCACCTTCTTGACCTCTGTTTCTCGCTCCCCAATGGTGGGAACCGCGTGCCGTTCGCCGCTGCTATGTGTTTTTGGGATGCCTCCTGTAATTGCTTCCGCCTCCCTTGTGGCGCCGTAAGCATCACTCTCTTGGATCTCTACACTATGTTCGGAGTTTCAATAGCCAAACCTGTTTGGAAGCAAGGAGACCATATACAGTGCTCGGTTCGGGCCGGTCCGTCTAGACACCCTTCATTTTCTGGCTAGACCACTTGCTACATGACTGACAAAACCTATCAAGGAGGTATATCCTTTCTTGAGTTTTGGTTATCAAAATATATATTTTGTACATCTTCCAAGAAGATCAATAAATACTGGACCAACCATGTCGAGTGCTTATTCACGGGTACTAAACTGGGTCTCGCACAATCCATCATTGTCTGCATCTACCGCAGCTTGAGATGGATTTCACTCTCACTGTTAAACCTCAACAAGCTGGGGCCACTATGGATGGTAGATCTTTGGCTCCAAATGTACTTCCCCATCTTCTGGCACCCCCAACTGCCTCCTTTTAAAGCAGAGAAGCTCTTGGGCCAAACTCTCACAACTCCTCTTTCTTTCGAAGGATTGTCGTACCAGACGTGCTTTGTCACCTTCTGCTTGCATAACCACTATCCTTCAAACACAGTGGACACCATCCTAAACTGCAACTTCCCCCAAGACTTGGACACTGGATTTATGCCCTCGCCAGAGCAAAACAGTCAGGCGAAGCTCCTTTTCCTCCAGTCATACTTGTGGCGATTTGTTGGTCCCCAATTCCTCCAAAATTGGGTATAAATTGTACACTCCCAACCACTTTGCCAGGCAACTTGGGTTATCTCAACATGCCCATATGCCGCTGATTGGCTCAGTGAACCGCTACAGCATCTGGCAAGCAACTTCTCATCCAGACACGTCCGACATAGAAGACCCATACTACGGGTTTCCGATAGTGCTACTTCCTGAGTGGGAACTTACTCATCTCGTCATATCTTCTACTAATATGACTCCTCACTACCGCGCGTTGAAGGCATAATTTTGGGATGGTCTTCGATCCATCCAACCACTGTCCTTCTTCGCCACCATCTTTTGCGACTTCAAAGGGCATTTTGTAAATCATTTCGACAGAAAGCTACTGGAAGCAGTCCCTGAAGACTCTACTGAAGACACCCCTTGGCCAGTGGTATGTGCCTTTATACGGTTTTTACTTGTTAAACTTTTGCCACAGAAATTGGCAACCTTTTAGCTTTGCACTGACTACTTTTCTCGGGACCCAAACTGTTCTACGAACAACTCAATCCTTTTGTCCCCAACAAGGCTCATGACGCTGTGATCAAGCCAGAACTAGGGCAAGAACAAGAGGAGCAACTACAGACATTAAGTAATCACACCTTGTAATCAAAGTGAATATCAAATTCTTCAAAATATAATTGCTCCCTCCTATTCCAGCGATCTCATACAAGGAACTGAACCGCCTCGCCAGCTGGCGACTCTGGCAAGCGAAAACAAGGCCCTCGTAAACTCATTTCTGAAGATGTCTTGGAAGCAACAGTCGATCACAATGAGCCACCCCAGCAAATGACATATCAGCTTGTACCTTATACTCTGGCCGTTAATTCTTCACCACTCCTAGCATCTCAAACTGTTGCCCCCGTCACCTTGTCATGGCCTGCCAGTACTCCTTGCGTCACCGAAAGACCACATGAGTTGGTCAAAACCAACCCCTCGTCTCCTCATGAGGTACTTGTCGTTCTTAAACCACTTTGCACAAACATTTACTTATGAAAGTAACCCTACATCTCTCCCACCATATCCTTAGGATCTATGCAATGTTCCCGAAAAGGACATTTCTGCCAATGCTAAGGATGCAGACGCTGACAAAGGTGTTCATGGTTCTCCCTACAATGAATCCAACCACCATGTCCCCGAGTCTGGCAAAGACACCGCTTCGCCACAAACTCACCAAGACGAGTATGAGGCCATAAGTGAACGGGCTGATGCAAGTAATCCCCAAGACGCACTTACTTTTACCTTTGTTGAAGCTCCCTTCTCTTATCAAACCATGCATTATACTCCAGAAGAGTAGCAAGCTATAGCGGGAGGGAAAATAATACCTTTCCTAATCCAAGAGCCCTTAGAGGTGCAGAACGCCACAAACGAGCCTGACAAGGTCTTGGAAAAGATGGTGCATGACATCCTCCACTTGCCTGAGTCAAACATGCCTGGTGAAGTTGAGGTATGTAACTTTAGTTGACCCTCATTTGCTATTAGTCTGCTTACATTATTCTAAGCCCTACACTTTTTAATAGGATCCAAAATGCCCAGAGCTCTCTGAGGGCAACTCCTCAGAGATAGAGTATAGGCTTCCCTTGACGGCCTGTTCCACTCGAGCGGTTGCTTCTAAAACCCACGCTGTCATGCAGACTGGAACTCCTTAGGCCTTATCCTCCTCAAGTTCTGTCAGCCAAGTGGCCGCTCTGCAGAGCCAGATTCTGAATCTAAAAGAACTCTCAGCAAAGCTTGTCACTATTGAGCATAACCCCTCTGAGATCATACTTCCTCAAGCCACCTTCAAGGAGCCTTTTGAGGCCCATTTGGACACCCTTGAGGCTATCAACACCATGCTGAAAAAAGTGGTGGATTTGAGAAGGACTGCTCCTGGCTCAATAATCTCTTAGTTTGAGCAAGGCCTTCATGAACTCTACCAGCTGCATGCTAACCAAGCTGATATAAATCACCGTCTAGAGCGCAAAGAAGCCACGGTTAGCGCAATGGCCAGCTAAATGGACCATGACCGGGAACGACTCCATACACTCCTTCAAAGTGTCTCCTCCAAAAAGGAAACTCTGGCCACCAAAGAGGCTGAACATGCTGCTATCCAAGCCGAAGTAGAACTTCTACGGGCCGATGCTCTTTCTACTCATGCAAATGCTCAACAATTGCTTGACGAGAGCTCAGGAAGCGCGAAGAAACTCTCGGAAGCTGAGGATGACGCTGCCTCTCTTCGCGAGACATATTGCTCTGCCTGGGGTGACTTTGAGCATTTCAAAGTAGAGCTAAAGAAGAAAGTCGTCTTATTGTAGTCTCTGGGTCATCAGCATTAGGCCTAACTTTTGTACTTCAAATACTACCGATAACTCTCAATATATTATTATATTCTAAGTGTTTGATCTTCCTTTGTGGACCTCTAGGCCCAATTCTAAATCCCATAATCCACTTATTTTATGGATTTGCCCGTGGGCCTCAGGTATAGGCCTTAATTAATAACAAAGCTCCAACAAGAACTGGCCCATATCCAAATCATCCTGAATTTACCGTCGTTTGGTTAACCAAGTCAATCCTCATAATTAGGGTTAATTCTAACCTAAAATCCGAATCGTGCCCTCCCGTCACATCAAATCTTTCAATTTCCAAGAGGCAAGCTTAACTGCTCCCGGAATCAATGACCATTACTCCATTGACTCAGAATGGACGAACCGTCACATAAATGAATCCCCAACGAACATGTATCCTTCATCCAACGACGAAGCTTTGTTTCATGTATTTTACCTAATTTATCCAGGTATAAAGGCTCTATGGTTACTTTCCCCTATAAATATCACTATGGTTCTTCATATTGTGCATTCCGCCACACTATAGTTCAAAATGCAATATATTTTAGTGCATTCCCTCTAGTTCTTCCTCAAAGAGAAACCCCCATATAAAATCACTGCATAGCCAAAATTCAGATAGTGATATCTATGTCGAAGCCTGGGCCAGATAGTGACATCTATATCCAGGTCGATCCTTGGTAAAGCTGCTCCATGTAAATGTGGAGTATTGAAGTCTAAACGTCCGGGATAACGTTATACCGTTTCCCTCGTTAGCAACAGCTCTGCATTTATATGCATAGAGGTTGCAGATCCACAGATGCGGACACTTTTGGTGAGGAAGAACAAGGAGCTGGTTGTGCTACCACTCCCCATTTACAAGGAAGCACCTGGCAACATGTTATCGGCACTTGGTTCGTTCCCTAGGAGAATACACCAAGGTGGAAACTGGTACATCGGATCCAATGATGAAAAGAGAGAAAAAAGGAAAAATCCATCGCCCCTCCATTCTCCTTTCATTGCTTTGGACTGCTGAAATACTTTCCTTGAGGTCTTGTCTCCAATTCCTCTTTCTTCTTTAATCTCTTAAGGTCCTTCTCCGTCTTCTAGCAGAGCTGCTGATCCTCGTGGCACTCTTGTTTCCATGTATGCATATTTGATATGAGTGCCATAGATATTTATTATATCTTAACAACATCAACGATTGTAAAAGTTATTTTCTTATGGTATCAGAGCTTGAGGCCGCAAAACCTTTGTAACCCTTTCTAAAAAAGGAGTTTGCTTAATGTAATCTGTTTACTTTAGCATTGTAAAATCTTTCCACAATATGTTGTTCATTTTGATAAACTAAGCAAATGTTCCCATAAAAAAAACCCAATAAATTTGCGTTTGGCCACAGAAATTGGCTAATGAAGAACAAATATTAAAATGAGACAAAAGTTTAGCCATAGGAATTGGCCTTCAAAATTAGAAAAATTCTGATTTCTAGCCACTGCTACTGGTCTTAGCCTTGGGCTAAGATACACTAAGTCCCTATAGGTTATCCCCCTGCGGTTTAATCAGGCGAATGATTGGCTAGGAGCCTAAATGAACTAAATTACTCTGCTGTTAGCGGGTCATCACATTCCCAAACTGGTTGCACATACTTCTTGAGAAAACGACCATTGATAGGGTTAGCATGGATTGTGCCAGCTCAGTCACGAAGGTGTACAGCTCCATGGCCTTGGATGCGATCTATTATGTACGTGCCTTCCCATTTTTCAGACCATTTGCCTCATCCTGCAATCTTCTCACCATTGGGAAGCACTACTTTTCAGACTAAGTCACCCTCGGAAAAGCTCTTGCCCCTAGTACACTGGTCATAGGCCCGAGCTACTCTTCGTTTCTCAACGCATAAGTGTTCATATGCTTCCAGCCGCTTTTCATCTAAGTCCTCATGTTCCTGCCACATTGCATGCGCATACTCCTCACCTATCAGATCGTGTTGTTCTATAACATGTAAGGACTTCACATTAAGCTCCAAGGGCAGCACATCATCGTGTCCAAACATCAATGCAAAAGGAATCATCCCTGTTGGAGTTCTTTTACTTGTCCGATATACCCAAAGAGTGTTGAACAAGTCGTTATGCCACAGGCGGACGTTGCTGGTGAGCATTCATTTAAGGATATGAAAAATTAACTTGTTGCTCGCTTCTGCCTGGCTATTGGATTGAGCATAATATGGTGTTGAATGAACAAAGTGTACGCCTAGATCTTGCATCAGCGTGTCGACCTCGCTAGACATAAATGTTGCCCCCCTGTCTGACACGAAGCATTCTGGTATACCAAAACAACAAATTATATCTTCAAATAAGAATTGGAGAACGGTACCTGGTGAGACCACTTTCAAAGTTCTAGCTTCCACTCATTTGGTGAAAACCTCAGTGCCCATAATGATGTACTTATGTCCTTCTGATGAGAGAGGATGAATCATCTCAATCAAGTCTAAAGCCCATCCTCGTGCTGGCCAAGGCTTGATGATCTACTACAAGAGAATATCAGGTAAATGGCTAATTGGACCATGTGCTTGACAATCTTCACAACTCTTAGCGAATGTGTGACAATCCTTAAGCATTCCTGGCCAGTAGTATCCATGATGCCGTAACAACCATCTCATCTTTGGACTAGCATGGTGTGCCCCTACTGCCTCTAGATGTACTTCTGTCATTATCCTTTTGGTGTCATGTCTATACACACAACGTAGTAGTAAACCATCTTCACCTCATTTGTATAATTCATTTTCTTTTAACACATAATTAGGGGCCAGAAAATGGATCCGCTTGTCTGCCGGTTCATTAGGATTCTCGAGATAGGAAATGATAGGTTGCCGCCAATCCATGTCAATGTGGTCGAGCGTTGCTACATACCACTCATTGCTTTCTTCCTGTCGAGCAAAGAAAGAAGGCAATATGTATAGTTCAACCTTCAGAATTTGTTCATGTACCTCATCCTGTAGGCTTACTCCAGTGGCTAGCTGTGCCAACTCATTTGCCGCGTAATTCTCCTCACGAGGGATGTGGCTCAATTGTACTTCGGTAAAAAACTTAAGCAGTTTACATGCCCATCTCGCATAAGGATATAAAATTAGCCCAACCTTGTACTTCAACTCTAGTTACTTAATTACCAACTAAGAGTCTCCATATATGTGAACTTCAGTGACCTCCATATCCAACAGGATTTCTAACCCTATGAAGAGCGCTTCATATTCTGCTTGGTTGTTCGTATAATGGAAGTCTAATCTAAAGGAGTAAGAGAAAGTCTTTCCATCTGGGTTGACTAAGGCAATACCTACCCCAACCATGGTGTTAGTACTCGAGCCATCAAAGTACAAGCACCACGGGCTGAGTGAGATGCGAGCGAACTCCAGTTCTGGACCTTTGTGAGCATCGAACATTGGATGATGGGCAAGAAAATTAGACATCGACTGACCATTCACTGCTTTTTGTGGTATGTACTGTAGCAAAAATTCAGAAAGTGCCAGGATCTACTTCCTTATTCTGCCCCTCAGTATGGGCCTTGAAAGTAAGTACATTACCAGATCTGTTTGTGTAATCACACAAGTGGTAAAGGATAACATATAATGCCTCAATTTACATCCTGCAAAATATAGGGCCAGGTATAACTTCTTCATTGGAGAGTACTATGTTTCACAATCTATCAACGTACGGCTAAGATAGAAAATAGCCCGTTCAGCTCCCATGGTATCGTCTTGCGCTAGTAAACTTCCAATATAGTAATCTGTAGCAGAGATATAAAGTTTGAGAGACACGCTCGGCCTTGGCGGGACCAAAACTGGTGGGTTCGCCAGATATTCTTTGATGGTATCAAAAGCCTTTTGATGAATAGGCTCCCATATAAAATCTTTCTGATTTTGTAATTTGAGCAAGGGTGAGAATGACTGTGTCTTGCCTGCAGCATTTGCAATGAACCGTCTAAGGAAGTTGACTTTACCTAGCAAACGTTGTAGTTCTTTCTTATTCTTTGGCGGGATAGCATTGAGCACTGCCTCTTTCTTATCGTCTAGGACTTTGATTCCTCGTTGATGGACTAAGAAACCTAAAAAATTCCCTACTTGCACGCCAAAAACGCATTTTTGCTGGATTCATCTTCAATTGGTGTTGCCTCATGCAAGTAAATACCTTCCTCAAATCTTCGATATGATCTATCCTGCACTTCGCCTTAACCACCATGTCATCGATATAGACCTCCATAGATTTCCCTATGAGGTCATGGAAGATCAAATTAATAACAGGCTGGTATGTTGCCCCTGCGTTCTTGAGTCCAAATGGCATATCCACATACTCAAATACTCCTGTAAAACCCAGGCATCGAAATGTTGTCTTATGCCTATTGGCTTCTGCCACTGGGATTTGATGGTACCTTGTTGTCTCATCCATGAATGACAGTATCTCATGGTGAGCTACAGAATCTACCAGCAAAACAGCTACTAGAATGGGATATGCATCCTTTGGTGTTGCATTGTTAAGGTCTTGGTAGTGAACACAGACTCGCATCTTTCCATTATTTTTCCTAACCAAGACCATGTTCGAAAGCCACTCGTTATACTTGGCCACTCGGATTATGCCTAACTTGAGCATCTTCTCGATCTCCTCTTTGACTAGAATTGTTGTCTTTGTGTTCATACGATGCATCTCTTGCTTCATGGGCTTTTTTCCTTCTATGATAGGTAAGTTATGGCACACTAAGTCTAGCGACAGACCTGGCATGTCTTCATATTTCTCTGTAAAGCAATCTGCATACTCCTGTAGCAATTCAATGAGCCTCTGTCATTCTTCAGGCTACAAAAAGGTGCTTATAGCCACAGTTCTTGACTCTTCTAAAGTCCCAAGATTAATCCTCTCAACAAAATCTTTAACCTTATGAGGGGTGTCATCTAAGCCTGTTGGGGCCAGTTTAATTACCTCATCCTCGTCTGATTCGTGCAGTACATCGTTGTCTACATATTCCAATGCTGCAATCATTGAAACGTTCTCATAGGCTTGATTCCCCATCAAGTATTTATGGAATCAATCGTGAAGAGAGAAACAAGCCTCGGCCTCTATACTTGATAAAGGCTCTAAAATTGGAATGGTCAGAGTGGTAGCGCAATGGTATAGGGGCGATGATTGTCCTCGCCAACTTGGATAATTCCCCATTAACCTAATTCAAAGGCCGTCACCCCTATGGGGCGGCCTTTGTTGTCGACACCACACACATTTAGTGACCTAAGGTCACTATTATAGTAATTGGCGTCTAAAGCGTTGGAAGAAACGGAGTAAAGGTGTGACGACCCGGACCAGAATCAGCAGTATGATCAGCTTGATTGATGAGTTTGTGTGAAGTCGCAGTTGTCCGACGGTTATTGGAATCGCCGAGTTTATTAACGACTTAATTATTGGCCGAGAATTGGAGCTGGGTCTCTTCTCGAGAGTCGTTGTACGTGTGATTTCGAGTTCGTGGGCGGTTCCGGATCGTAATTTGGACGACCGAGGAATTAGTTATGAATATTTGAAGTTCAGATTTAAATGGTGGGCTACTTAACGACTAAATTACCGGACGAGAATTTGGTTTCGGCTTCTTCACGGAAGTTGTTCAGAATTTAATTTCGAGTTTGTGGGAACTTCCGGAGCATGATTTGGAGTTACGAGGAATTAGTTGCGAATTTTGACGTTTGTTGATTGATTAGTCGATTTAATGTGTGTTGGTTCGAAGGGTTGACTTTTTATCCGATTGGCTGATCTATTTGACTTTGGGTGGTTAGTGAAGAGTATGTCGAGACGAATTTGTGGCCGCGAGAATTATCGGAATCGGAATTACGATGAGAAAGTTACGCGCGTTTTAAGTTCGTCGAATTGGATAAACATGAAGTTTCCTTTTTGGGAAAGGCTATAAATAGAAATTTCCATACTGGGCAAGTCAAAGCTTACCATTTTGGGTGTTAACCGAGTTGACCGAGTCAACTCGGTGGGTGAGAGGTGGAGGCCGACGGGACTCACGGTGGTTCCACGGTGGTGATCGTTTCCGGCCACCTCTTGGCTCGGGACTTGTCCCATAGGGTGCGCCTCGGCCTCCCGAGTCTGTTCCTAGTCACCCCACACGGCGAGGCTCGCCGGAAGTAGATGATTTTTCCGGCCAAAGTTAAGGGATTTTAAGTGATTTCGGGTTTGATTTTTCGAGCCGATTCGAGCTGAATTTTGGAGTGGGCTTTGAAGCTCTCATCACTAGCAAGCTACCATGTAAGTTTGGAGTTCCAATTCATCTTGTACATAGAGAATTTTGGGATTGAAATTTGTGTGTTCATTCGGTTTTTCATGAAATTGACCATGTTAGAGTGAGAATTGGACTTCGGTGCAGTTGACAAAGTTGCTCAGTGGGTGGTTTTGCATGGAATAGGGGTTGCTCCGCCGAGAAATCTTCCGGTCAGTGGCGGCGCCGCCGTGGGCGGCGGTCAACGGCGGTCAACGGTCAACGGGTTGACTTTTTGACTTTCGACAAGTCGCATGTCATTTGACTCGAAATCGCGCTCCGATCGCAGTGGGGAGGTTCGTTTTTCGAGTTGAGCGTCCGAACGTAAAGCGAGGTATTGAAGTGGTATATACGGATTTTCGACGATTCGTCGACTTTGAATTATCTGTTTCCGAGAACGGTGGTTTCTCGTGGTTTGATTTGTAATGTCGGATTATGACTTTGAATAATGAACTTTGTGAATATTCAGGGGTTTCGTGATCGTTCGTTTGGCGAGGGACTTTCCGCCGGATCACGGGTTAACGCGATACGCGTTACGCCAGTCTGTGAGTGGACATTTCTTTTCACGGATTGCTTGCGAGTCTTTTATAAATGATTTACGAACTTGAGCATGCGGATTGATTATGATTTTACGGGCATGTGTTTTACGATTATGCATATACGAATATACGTATACGAATATATTTATACGTACATAATATGTTTTAAGCATGTGCATAGAAAAGATTTATGATTTGGTTTACACAGAGTACAGTCTCAGTATATGTTGTGGTATCGATACACATTGGCTTCTCGGCTGATCCCCGAGTATGCTCCGGGGGGGACAGATATCCTGACCCGAGGCCTTTCTGGCTAGGAATCACGTGTGGGTCTGGGATCCCGTGATTCAGACTGTGCTATCGCGTGGTAGTCCATGAGTGATTCCGCGATTTTATATTGCATGCTCTGTACGCGTGAGGAGTTGGAGTCTCCCTCGTGTACCCGGACGCGTGAGGAGTTGGAGTCTCCCTCGTGTACCATTTCTTGTTTATGTATTTGACTCGCATATGATTTTATATGTATATTTTATTTGGTGAAAGACATTTATTTTCGTCCACTCACTCTAACGTGTTTATTGTCTTTCACCTGGGCTTTTCGGTTTCCGTGCCCAGTTTGCAGTTCAGGCTCTGGTGTCGCACGTCGTGGTCAGAGGCATAGTGCTCGAGCTACTTTGTTTCATCCAGTAGGTTTATTGTTCTACCTACTGTGGTATACGTATATGATTATGTATTAGAAGTCGCTCTGAGCTTCTTATTGAATACGTTATACGATTTTACACTGGATTTCAGTAAAGTACATATATATTTACTACTTTACTTTACTGTTGAGATATTGAGAAATCCGGATGGGATTGGTGCCCACGGTTTGCTTTTTGTGGCATAGGATGAAGTGTATTTTCCGCGTGCAGGTTAAGGTAATTCCACGTTAGTAACGAAACTCTGCCCAAATTTTGAAAAGTTTTTGTTGGTTCGTGTTTTCGAAGGGGTTTGATTCCGATTTAGGGAGCTAAATCGGGGTTGGGTCCTTTCAAAAGGTGTGGATTAGCATTGACGACTTCTGGTTCGCCTGGCTCCATGTTCCAGAGTACCATTTGCTGGTGAAGAGACAATGGTACACAGTAACTCCGATGGATCGAGTCCCATCCCAGAATTCCACTATATGGTGTCGTATACTTTGCCACAAAGAATATGTACGTACCAGCAGTTGGTCCCACCTATACATGTAAGAAGACAATTTCCAATGTCTTAGATATGCAGCCTTGGAAGTTTCAAACATTCAACTTTGTCTCTTGAATGGCAGACTTGGGAATGCCCAGCAATGTCATTGCTTTAATGGTTATGATGTTAATAGTTGCCCCTGAATCTACCAAAAGCTTGTTGACTTGGATTCCTTGCGCCTTACCCGTGACGTATAGTGGTTGCATATGCATAGCCATGTTCAGCGTAGGTTTTGTGAACAACATATATGCCTTTCTCAGAGATATTTCAATTTCTGGTTGCTTGGCGAGCAACTGCTGGTCTGACTTGTCTTCTTCCTTCCTTGTAGTCACCAAGTTGTTTATGCTTCTAGTCGAGTTGGTATCAAACTTTGTCGAGGGACTTTCAAATTTAGAGGGTAAAATAAATAAGATGTTAATACTTACCTCCTCTTCATACTCTTGCATTTCAGCTTCCTCATCTTCCCCATATTCGATCAACTCCTCTTCATTGTCCGCCTCCTCTCCAGCTTCCTCTACCTCCATGTTTGCATCTTGTGTAACAATCAAGGTGGCTACATGTTCCTGCTAGAATTGGACCTCAGGTGTAGGTTCAATGCTAGCTGGTAAATATGAACCAGCGTTTCTCTTTTGGCAAGTGGGAGCAGACTTGTCCAGGCTGGCCATTTTCTTCTTTTCTTCAATTAATGGATTTGGTCTTCATCTAAGTCCCTTTATCTCACTCGAGGTAACATGGCATTGTGCAATCTTCTTAGTTTGGTGAAGACTTTTCAGAGCAACTGGATGCTTAGTCTCTTCACTAACTTGGACACGTTGCTTGATAGTTTTATGCCTCATGAGGTCACGGGGAACCTCAGATATAGGTTCTAGTGTCTTCTCTCTGGCTAACAAATCTATGTTGTGATCGAAGACATTTGGCCTGGCTTCTCGGGCTTTGGGTTCACGAGACTTCTTACCAAAGACCAACAAGGGATTGGCTACTAAAGCGTTCAACCATCTTTGCAGCTTTTCTAGAGAATATGGTAATTCCTTTGGTTGTACCAAACCCAGCTCCAAAGCTTCTAACGCTCTCTTGGCCTATCCAAAGCATCGTTGCAAATTTTGTCTCGTGCTGGGAGTTACCTCCATAGTCTTTCCTTTTTCCTTCACATACCACATGTTTTCTTTAGTAATATTTCTTGAAGCTGGTAGGACATACGACTTGACAAGCAAATCGATTGCAGCTACTCCAGATATCTCTGGTTTGGCAAACTTCTCTACCGCTCGCCTTCGCTTGAAAGCCTGTGAATCCCTTTGGTTAAGCTCCCTCAGACTATTCGGTTGATAATGTTCAAGTATTGAAATTAATTCAGGACAAACTGTGACTACTTCCTTCAGCTCCTCATACGTGATCTTAAGTCTGTAGTGGAATTTGCAGCAACACACAGCCATTGGGTCTCTGCCTTTGGGTCTATCTTTTCATTCCCTTTTGTTGTTGTCTCCGGCTACTTTCTTGAGTTACCCTTTCCACTGGTATGGAGGTTAAGAGTTGGTTTTCTTTTGTTTAGGTTGCCCCTTGTTAACTCCAGCATGCCAATAACAATGTCCTCCTCAGGCTCGGGGTTTGGTGTGGCCATTGCAATCTCTATCTCCCATTTATCTATCCACTGTTGAATCCTGTGCATCAGCCTTATGCACTGATCAGTGGAATGTGATCCCCATGTGTTATGGAAACGACAATGAGGGAGATCTTTTACTTCTTCAGACTCTAGCGTGGGAGATCCCCAGTTATCTGGCACCGTCACTATCTTCGTTCAGACTAGGTATTCAAAGATTTCGGCTCGCCTGGATACATCATAAGTGATCTAACGCTTTGATTTTTGTCTCGACCTTCTCTTTTGCTGCCTAGGCTTATGCGCGTTGTTCAAGGGAATCAAAACACTCTGATGCAGTTTTGTGTGGAAAGGTGGCAAAAATGGTGGGTTCCAATCCATGATACCTTTCCTTGCTGAATCTAATAACCCTATAGTCGAGTAGGCTCTGTACCGTGTCCTTCAAGGCATAACACGAAGATGTCTCTTGTCCAAACTAGTTATGGTATCTACAAAAATGCTCACCCAGCATAATGTAGTCTAAATCCCTCAACTTACTCACCGGCCAAAAGTTGATAAACTTATTCCTCAACAGCTCGTCTAGGATTTCGTCTATTTTATCCTGCAGGAAGGTATAGTGTGGGTGAATCGGTGCGTTTTCATCTGCGAGGCCCTCTGGTTCTACCAAGCCCTCTGGCTCTGCCACAAAGTTCTCTGTCGATGGTCACTCGATTTGCACCATATTAACCTGAGGATCCGAGAATGGCTGAGAATCCACCAACAAGACAGTCTTAGGTGCTACTTCCAAGGCCAGTTTGTCTTCATTAATCCACTTCTTGATCTGATCCTTCAGCTTAACACAATCCTTGGTCATGTGGTTCCACATACCATGGAACTTACAGTACTTCTTCCCTTTCAGTTGCTCGACATTAGGAATCGGACCGAAGTCTATTTTGACGGCTCACAAACTGAAGAGCTCATCTAAAATCTCATAAGCCATATTGACATCATAAGTGTATGTATCGAACTCTAGCTTGGTAAAAGCCACTGTCGAGAGCGTCATAGGACCTTTGTTCTACTGCAGCTTATGAGGCTTCAAGACCTTATTTGACGCCAACTCTACTACATGTACCTGGTCATCTTCAGAACTTGATCCCTCGTCTTTAGGGTCTTCAATATAAGCCACAGTTTTTTGTTTATGCCTCTCATAGGACCTTAGTGCATAAGTTCCCTTTGAGGAGTTACGTTTGATGTCCCTTTCTTGCATAGTATTATGAGCCTTCGTCACGACAGCAATCAGCTCATTCAGGGTGAGATGTTTTTTTATTGAAGAACAAATTGTGATATTGATCTTTCAAGCCATTAATGGCCATCTCAACAATTACATCCTTCCTTAATGGGGCTCTGCACAAGTTATATTTGGACCGAAACCGATGAATGATGGCTACTAGGCTCTCCAATGATGACTGGCTCATGGCTACCTGCTTACCAATGCTTGTTTTCACCCTAGTCGTCCCAAAGTGGTCGATGAACAATGCCTCCATCATTGGCCACTCTGTTATGGACCTCTTTTCCAAACCTGTATATCAGACGAGCGCTGATCCGGATAGAGATGAATCGAAGACACTTGACTTTAGTTCTAGGTCTTCTGCGAATAGTCTTAACTGTAGGGTAAAATAGGCCAAATGTGTCGTCGCATTCGCGTCATCGTCTCCTGTGAAGGTCTGGAAGTTGATTGGTTTATAGTGTCGCGCAACTGCCAGGCATTAACGACACCTCTCTGCAAAAGCGGGTAGGGAGTCTCATATGGCTCGTGTTCAATGTGCATGTCACATTCCTCCATGAACCACTCCAAACAATCCTCCCAAGCGGCTGGGAAAACTTCAGCCTGTCTTGTTTTCTTGGTTAAATCAGAGACGGACTTAGTTAGCTCTGAGATGTCCTTATCTGTCCTCTTATAGAAATTGGCCACTGCCTTCGCCTGATTCGTCTGATTCTCCTCCAAGACAAGCAGAAGCTCTGTGTGCATCATTTCTTGTCCTTCCGCCAGGGTTGTTATCTGAGCTTTGAAAGTCACCTACTCCTCTAGGCCTCTATTGTACTTAGCCCTTAGAGCCTTGATCTTGGTTGTTGGCGTATCTATTTTCTCACCATTGGTGGCAAGCAACTTTGATTTTTCCTCTATCCTTTGCTCAATAGAAGGGAAGTACTCTCTAAACCGCTCGTCTCACCTGGCAACGTACGGTTTGTAATCTTCGTAATTCAAATGGTTAATCTCGTCTTTTCTTAGGAAGTTAAAGTCCATTGTTGAACAACGTTTGAATCCAAAGATGATTTCAACCGCGTTCTCGGTAAGCGAACGACACTTAGAAGAAGCATGTTCCCGGTACTCCAGTTGAGGATGTTTATGACACTGAGGGTATCCATTTTTATAAGGATTCCCAATTGTTGCTTAAAGACACAAAAAGTATGTCCCACTGGGCGTGCCAAAATGTTTGGCACCAAAATTTCCCAGGGTCCAAAGAAGTTTTCAACCTGTCTCTTTTCTCGATCTTGTGCTTTGTGCGCTGGCGTGCAACCATCGTAAGACAGAATCATTGATTTGTAGGCTAACTGCTACCTGACTTCTTAAAAGCGATTAAGACGAGGGGAGCACTAACCCCGCCTAAATGGATCCTTCTTGCCTAAATGACTTTAGGACTTATGGTTTTCGTGTCTCTAGCTAAGCAATGAAGATCGATACTCTACACTCCTCCTAGTGTAAAGTAGAGCAATCTCCCTGACAAGGTTTTGAGAACACAGGTGGTTGCCTCCTTGAATCTCAAGACTCTCGCGCTGTTCAGGTGACGACTCTCTTGATCACTGGTTGCAAGGTTTTTCTCGGGATGAGAAGATAGATTGCCATAGCAAAATATGTATGTGATCGAGGATCCTTTCTTCGATGTTAATCTCCTCTATATATAGGAGACAAGTGCTCGTATTTCAATCCAATTGAAACTCCTCATAATTAGACTTACGAAATAACTCTAATCGTTCGGTATCCCACAACTTGGATCTTATCTTAAAGTCTAAGACATTAACAATAATCTTTGCTAAGGAATCCTTTCCTTTATAAGAAAGGTTGATTGTTAATGGGCCGTAAGAATCAGCCTCCTATCTTTTTTTCGCTTAGCCCACATCAGTCTAGACTAAGGATTACTAGCCGGGCCACTCGTGTAATCCAGCTATCGAAGCCTAATACCAAAATATTTTATCTTAAGCCCAAACACATACCATAGGCTTGGACCTTGAAGGAGGCAGAGGTCCTAGCAAGAGAGGGAAGCCCTCTCACTGATCACTTCTCAAAGATGAAAGGAGAGCAGGTTTCAAGCTCACTGAGGGTCAACCATCTTCCAATTACTTACCAGCAAAGATCAATTTATGTTGCTCACTTCTAATTAACTGTAAGGGGGGATTTTTGTAATTTGACTTTTTTGTTTTCAATTACTGAACACTATTTAGAATTTTTACAAAAAAAATTGATCAAAATCTACTAGGAAAAAGTGATAGGAATACAGAACTCCACCGAATTACATAACCCGACAAAGAGAAGACTTATAGTATACATATGCTAGTTATCAGGGGGAATCACATACAACTCTAGACTAACAAACTAGAGGAACACTAATAACTATCAAAATTTAAATGTACCACTACTTAGTTAGCTAGACACCTTCTCTACATAGTTTCTTTGGACCACAGCTCTCCTTTTTGCATTGATACATCCATTGATGAAGCTTCACTCCGAAGTACATCAGGCAGGTTCCAATTTCCAAACATTAACTGACTCATCGATGTGACATCTTTCCTCTGTCTAGCTTGGTCCTACTGCCTGCTTCATAGTCCTCATTTTCTTCCTCAATCCTTCCATAGTTCCGCCTCGATGCCACTACCCCAATTATCTGCAACCTCCTCCTTACGGTTTCTTGTTCCCTTACCAACACTAGATTGCTCTGGTATCTCTTCCTCCATCCTCCACTGAAACTCATTCTCCTTCTTCTCTCCTTCTACTTCCAGTCGTGATGCTAACTTTTCATATTGAGTAGGACAACCCTCCCTTAAGTGATCGTAGCTACCACATCCCATGCAGTAGCATTTAAAAGTACTCTATACAAGGTCAATTTGCGATTTACTAATCAGTTAGATGAAAGAAAAAGTACCTATTTTTTACACCATCAATATGTTCTCAACAGTTCCAATCTCAATTAGCATCTGTGGCATAACCTGCATAAATGAAGACAATAGCAAGAAAATATATGTTCATCTTTAGCATATAGCACAGGGTGTTGGAATTTGTCTCTCTCACACCTAAATAATCACCTACATTAATTCTAACACTCCTTAATGTCTTGCTGTTGAACTCCAAGTAACTCCATGAGATAGATGAATCTCTCTTTTGGCAAAGCTTTGGTGGATATATCTGCTACTTGATTTTCAGTCCTGCAATATGCAATTTCAATTTCTTTATCTTCTACAGCATTTCTGATGAAGTGATACTTCCTTGCAATATGCTTGGTCCTATTGTGAAAAACAGGATTCTTTGTCATAGCTATTGCAGATTGTTTGTCACACAACAATGGAGTTGCATCAGGTTGTATTTCACCAAAATCTTCCAAAATTCTCCTCAGCCAAATTGCTTGAGAAATTGCTTCAGCTGCAGACACATATTCTGCTTCAGCTGTAGATAGAGCAACATTGTGCTGCTTGTTGGAACCCCATGAAAACACTCCAGAACATAATGTAAAGGCATAACCAGAAGTACTTTTCAAATCATCTAGACTCCCACTCCAATCACTATTACAAAACCCAAATAACTTCGGCTTCTTGTTTCTTTCATACAGCATTCCAAAGTCGATAAACCATTGGATATATCTCAAAACTCTTTTAGCAGTTCCAAGATGAATTTGAGTAGGATTATGCATAAACCTTGACAAGAGACTTGATGCATACATGATATCTGGTCTAGTGGCTATCAAATAAAGAAGACTTCCAACCAAGCTTCTATACAAACTTGTATCAACAGGTTTACTCCCATCTTCTTTTGAAAGCATTTCATTCACAATTAAAGGTGTAACAACAGACTTGCACCCTCCCATTCCAAACTTCTCTACCATAGACTGGGCATATTTTTTCTGGGAAATAATGATACCACTCTCTGTTTGAGACACTCCAATTCCAAGAAAATAATGCAACAAACCCAAGTCACTCATCTCTTATTTTTTTCATCATCTCACTCTTGAAATTCAAAACTATCTCCTTACTACTTCCAATAAACACCAAGTCATCAACATAAATTGGGACAATGAGAATATTAGTGTTACCTCTGGTTTTGATGTATAAGGTTGGCTCATTCTCGCTTCTTTGAAACCCATCTTTGATGAAATGAGAATCGATCTCTCCATACCAAGCACGAGGAGCTTGTTTCAAGCCATATAAGGCTTTCTTCAATTTATACACTTTCTGCTCTTCATTTTCAGCAACAAAACCTTGAGGTTGTTCAACAAACACTTCCTCATTTAGAACTCCATTCAAGAAAGCTGACTTGACTTCCAATTGGTATAAGGACCAATTTTTCTGAGTTGCCAATGCAATCAGTGCTCGTATTGTATCCAAACGTGCAACTGGAGCATAAGTCTCATGGAAATCGACACCACGTTGTTGTGAATAACCCTTCGCGATAAGTCTGGCTTTGTTTCTCTCAATGGAACCATCTACATTCAGCTTTGTCTTATAAATCCATTTCACACCGATGACTAACTTGTCACTCGGTCTATTCACCAATTCCCAAGTTGCATTTTTTTTCAATCACTGACATTTCTTCCTCCATTGCTTTCTTCCATGCCACATCTTCTATGGCTTCTTCATAAGAGTTACAATTAGCATACACATCACAAAGATCTCTCATCCTTATTGGAAGAGAGGTAGGAGGTGAAGCTTGTGATCACGGTGACTAAGGGCTAGCTGGTTGAGGAGATTGAATTGTTGACTAGAAATCTTCTCCATTAATATCTTCTCCTTCATCATGTTCATCACCATGGACAGTTACAATCTGGATAGATTTGTTCTTCCAGTCCCATAAGGATTTTTCATTGAAGATTACATCTCTTGAAGTAACTATCTTCTCTGTCTTCAGATTATAAAGCATGTAGCCTTTGGTTTGATCACTATACCTCACAAAGATGCACTTGTTACTATTTTCTTGAAGCTTGTGTCTTAATTCTTTTGCTACATGAACAAAGAGAACTGACCCGAACACCCGTAGATGATTCACAGAGGGTTTTCTTCCACTCCATCCCTCATAAGGTGTTAAATCTTTAACTGCCTTAGTCGGACATCAGTTTAGCAAATACACAGACGTGTTGACTGCTGCTCCTCAAAATTCATATGGAAGCCCTTTCTCATGTAACATGGACTTACGCATATCAACAATAGTCTTGTTCTTCCTTTCAGCAACTCCGTTTTGCTGAGGAGTATAAGCTGCTGTAAGTTGACGCTCAAGCCCCTAATCATTGCAAAATTCGACAAACTCATTAGAAGTGTACTCACCACCTATGTCACTTCTCATTCTCTTGATCAAAGTGCAACTTTGTCTTTCTACCATTGCTTGAAACTTCTTAAACACAGAAAATACCTCTGATTTTTTCTTCAAGAGGTAACACCATGTCATTCTAGAGAAATCATCGATAAAAGTTAGAAAGTATATGTTACCACCATGTGTAGCAGTCTTCATTAGTCCACAAACATCTGAGTGTATAAGTTCAAGTATCTTGGAAGCTCTCCAAGCTTTCTCCTTTGGAAAAGGTTCACGATGTTGTTTACCAACTGCACATCCTTCACAGATTTCACCAGCTCCTTGTATAAATGGTAGGCCCTGCACCATATTTTTTTCTCGAAGATGCTTCAGACTATGAAAATTCAAGTGCCCCAATCTTCTATGCCATAGCCAAGAGTTATTCGGAACATCTACTTTCAGTGCAACAAACTTTGAGTGGTTTAATGTGATCAAAAAGCTTTTGTTTCCTTCCTTCTTCACTTTAGCAACAAGTTGGCGTCTGTCTCTGTTCGCATAAATAGCACACATATCATTTCCAAAGTCCATATAATAGCCATGTTTCATGAGTTGACCAACATTCAGCAAATTCTCGACCAAATTAGGAACTATCATCACTTCCTTGATCTTCATTTTTCCCTTCTTCGTTTCTACCACAAGTGTACCTCTCCCTAGATCTTGAACTACATTACCATCTGCTATCCTCACATTTGGAGTCACTGAGTATCAATATCAGCAAGTACAGACTTGTTTGCTGTCATGTGATTGCTACAACCACTGTCAATTAACCAAACTTGGTCATTCTTTTGAACAGTTGTTGCATGACAAGTAAAGAAGAGGTTCTCTACACTTTGAACTTCTTCAGTATACTTAGCTTGATGGTCTCCTTTGGAATTGTAGTCCTTTTGAACATATCTGAATTTGTCACAGTTATAACAATTTGGCTTGCCTTTAAACCAACATACACCAATGTGAAATTTATTACAAATCTTGCACATGGTGTAATGCGATGGTATTGTAGACACTTCTGAAACAGACTTCTTTTCAAATGCACTTTTGCCTTTATTTTTCTTATTTGTGTTTCTCCAATTCTTCTCAGGTTTAGGCTTGTTTTGATGAGAACTTGATTCAGCTTTCCACTTCCCTTTTGAACCCATGTTTAGAGTTTGAAATGCAGATTCAACAGAATGCTCAGCATGTATTTGTAATCTCTTATCATAGGCCTTAATCGACCCTTTAAGCTCTTCAATCGTTAGAGAATCTAGATGTTTAGTTTGCTCAATAATACTAATGATTGAATCATATTTTTGAGACAAGCTAATGAGTAATTTCTCTACTATTCTCCAATTAGTAACATTTTCACCATATGACTTCATTTGACTAATAGTTTCAAAGACTAGTGAAATAATCATTTAAGAGTTCATCATCTTTCATTCTAGCATATTCAAAATCTCTTCTAAGATGCTACAATTTAACTTCTCGTACCTTTGTAGATCCCCTAAACTCTTGCTCTAGAATATCTCAAGCATCCTTGGCTTTTCTTTCATTTGAGATTCTTGGGTAAATGTCATTTGATAACGCCATTTGAATCATGTGGAGAGCCATTGCATCCTTCTTCAAGTTGCTTTCAATCTCTACTTCTGATTGTGGCTTCTCTGGATCTGATTGGACTCCTTCATCAACAAATTTCCAGAGACCATATGACATGAATCTTGCCTCTCCAGTATCATATTTGTCACCACTGAAGATCGAAGTTGATAAGCTTTTCTCACCATTGTCGTTTGACATGATTTCTGAAACTAAAGGCTTATACTTTCCTCTCTTTCTTTTTTCTTTCTTTTTTTGGATTCACAAACGCCATAATCTGTTCTAACTCAGCTTTGATACCATGTTGGAATTTGTCTCTCTCACACCTACAATAACCTTCAGTGCTATATTGAAGAAAAGAAGAATATGCATATGAGAATTTTAGAGAGAAGATGAGATGAACTTAGAGCATACCTTGTAGCTCTTTCTCTTCTATTCTGATATGCAACTAAGTACAGGAAAAGCTTAGCTTTTATCCAAGACTCTTTTTACAAGCTACACCATATATTGCTTAGACTTTTATAACCACACAAAACTTGCTAAGATCAAAGCTATTACACAAAAAGTCTATCGATCGACCTTTACAACAAATACATTAATTTTAACACCGGGGACAATAATATACAGAATAACTCGATTACTGTTCTTTTTTTAAATCAGCATAATGAAACTTCAACAATTGGCGTTTCAGCTTTCGAGCATATACTTTATAACCATGGTATGTAAACATAAAATGACAAACTTACCTCTTCTGCTCCATCTTAAAGGGCGACCATATAGACATCTGTACATAGTAGAAAACAGTTCAAGATGGGAAACAAAGTATTACTGTTTTTATTGTTATGTTTGTAATTTTCCTTTGTACTGGGAGACAAGGTCTGTAGCTGACAAGCATTACCGTTGAATCAAGATGGAAGAGTCCCGGTACAATACATATGTATTGCTTGTAACACCTTTGAGAAGGTTATGAAATGAAATAGAAATCTATTTTCTCTCTCAACTCCTCTCTTCTTCTCCGTTTTAATTATCCTCACCTTTCTGGTACCTAACACTAGTGGTGGTAGAGAGGGTGGGCAGTGGCAGGGACGGGTGGTTAGGCCGTGGTGGTACGGTAGGCTGGGAGGCCCAAAAGGAAATGAGATCGGCGTTGCTCATGAAGACTTCCATGAGCAACGTGTTCGCGTAAGACGGTGATATGATAAGAGCAAGGAATGACATATCAATAATATCTAGGCCTGGGGTTTTGAAACCAGGAACCACGATACCGATTTGAATCAAATCGAAACCCGATGATTCGGTTCGATTCTAAAATTTTAGAGTATATATTTTCTCAGGAACTGAACCGTATTGGAATGGTTCTATTCGGTTTCGATTCCTCATTTTCATTTTACAAGGAATCGTCGAGAATCGTATATAGTCCATATTTGAACTGAATAGTAGAATTATATGTCATTATATCATTATATATGAAGAATTTATTATTTTGTTTGTCACTCAAATCACTAAGTTGCAATTGATGATCATGGATCACATATTAGGTAAGTCATTTGTTATTTTGTTTATGTCAGTCAAATGACTTATTTGGTGATCATTATATCATATGTCAACCCTCTTTTATGAAGTTGTATAGTATTTTTATTTGTTTATGTCACTTAATACTGGAACTAAGAAATATATTTGTATGTTATTGTTAATTAGTAAATGTGTTGTGATGAGTATAGACTTATGTAAAGTAGAAACACAGATTTTAGTTTGGTTCCAAATTGAGGAACTGTGGAACCGTGAAACCGAATCAGTTCCTGCACCGGTTCAGTTCCAAATGCCTTTCAAATATAAGGAACCAAACCGTATATACATCGAAGGGTTCTGTTCCCAGGCCTAATAATATCCTCGATATTTTAACGACATTTCCATTTTTTGGACTTCCCGATATTAATCCTACATATCAATATCTTTCACCCGATATTTCCCAAAATATTCGATATTTTCCGATATATCACCGAAATTATCGATATTTTTAAATTTATCTGAAATTTTGACTTTACATATATGTTGATCGCACTAAATTCCAAACACAAAATCTACTACGTCAATAACTCAAAATCTCAATCAAATAATCTATATTAGTAATCAACAAACACAAGTTACATGTTTCAAAACACATATTGATCATATAAGAAACTCATAAAATTTCAATACAAATTTTCATGATTTATTTTAATTTTCGTCGATTTTTTACTGAATCGATATTTCATCGATAATTTCCGTCGAAATATCCGTATTTTTGACAGTTGATATCTTCGATATCCGATATTTTACTCCTTCGGTGAGAGAGGCGAAAGCAAGGAGTAAATATCGGATATCGAAGAAATATCGATATTTTACTCCTTCCATTGAAATTTTTGATAAAAATGACGAAAACTTAAAGAAATACATGAAAATTTATATTGAAACTTTCTGATGTTGTTTGATGATATATTATCTACCTTATACCAAAAGAAAATATTGATAAAATCAAAGAGATATCAATTTGTTACAATGTTATATGAATTACTACGTGCAAAGTGCTGATATTTATTTAAATATGATTTAATAGTTCTTAATTTATTTTTTTAATGGCTGAACCCAAAGGGAGGCTAGACCATCACACATTTTGTACATTATTTATATACTTTATCATGTATTGTAATTCAAATTTCAAGTGCATAAGAATTTTGTTTTGTGAGAAAGAATTTGTGATGATCATTGAATGAAAATGCATATATTTATAGGGTAGATTCTTGAATGGTAAGTTAGAATTAAAATTTAGGTAAATTAAAATTAGATATGGATTTGACATTTATCAAATTCTTTAACTAATTGGGTATATATAAAAACTTTTATCTATATAACAATTAATAGTCTAGCATGACTGGTAAGGAAGCTTAGTTGTGTATAAGGGAACAAAGTTCGAATCTTGGCCAAGGCTATTGATACTTGATATTGGGTTGGCCCTTCAACAAAATGGGTTGGCCATCGAAATTGGTTATTGGGCTTTTAAAAATTTGGGCTGGTCAATTTCGATAATATTTGAAATTTTGCCGATATATCGATAATATCGGACTTTTAAAAATTTGGGCTGGTCAATTTCGATAATATCTGAAATTATTGCCGATATTTCGGCGATAATTTTGATTTTTAATTCCCTGGGAGAAAGAGCGTCTGAGATTGAAAAGAGAGCGAAGAAAATGAGAGCAAAAATGGAAAATAACATTTTTTTTATTTTATTTTTTTTATACAAACACTTTATTTTCAGTTTAATTTTAAGGCAATAGGAACATGTCATGTGCCTGGTGCAAGTGCACTGTTTAGCACTCTATATCTTCTTTTGTTTAAATGGCAGAAAAGATATCCCATTTATGCTGCTCTACAAAAGCCTTTAAAATTACTAGGGAAAACAACAATGGCCAAGATGGCTGATCTAAAACACTTGATATTAAACGTGAAGCAGTACGAAACTACTTTGCCACTACATTTTTATCCTGAACCCGTTCGTTTCCCACTACCAAAACCATCATCGTTTCCCACTACCAAACCCTTTCGTTTCTAAAGGTTGGGTCGGTTTGCTGGTTCTTGGCAGATGCTCGGCTTGGCGTTTTAGGTGGCGACGTATTTTCTCTAGGGGCCAACGGTGAGTGGTGGGGGGTAGTCTTCTCGACGCTAGTTTGGGGTCGCGTTTGGATCGGTCCTCTACCGGCGGTAAGGTGGTTTGCTGTTGGTCTTTGGAGGTGGCTGAAATACACCGCCAAAGTGCATATCCATATCCCATTCATCTCCACACCCCCGACAAGAATTGCTGCAGCACCATCTGCTGCCTTTTTCCACTGCTCTGTCTGCATAGAATCTTCTTCATCTCAGCTTCCAGTGCTTCATTTACTTCTTTTGTTGCCTTCAATTCTTCAGCCAACCTGACTGCATTTGCTTTACTAGCGTCGAGCTCTTCTTCAACCTGGCTTAACTTCAAGGTCATTCCCTTTTCGTTTAGTTCAGCAGATGCTATAGTTGAAGCTGCTTCACTTAGTTGATTTTTTAGACTCTCATTTGCTTCACCAAATGCCTGCCTCTTTTTCCTTCTCTTCCAACTTGGTTTTGAACATGTCTATCTCATCATTCTTTAAAGCCAACTCAACTCATGGTGAACAAGGTTAGTTTTACACACTAAACAGGACCCTATTTTTTCCACCGGATGGCCCACCTATTAGTGTGTAAAACTGACACGGCAACCGTACCGGTTACAAGAAGTTTATGTGCAACATATCTGATAACGAACTCTAAACTATACTCTGCATGGCAGCTGTACATATATATGCTATATTAGTGTAATCACCAAGCGTCATCAAGACTATATCATGAAGGTCGACACCGGAACTACTCATCCGTGACAAGAGCCGGCCGAAACCTCTACCGGAGGTCATCTCCCCAAGCCACCAAGAAGGCTTCCTATTGTGAACTGATATGAAAACTTCCCATATTGAAAAAATGTAGAGAGAGAGGCACCCTTAGTTTATAAAAGAAGGCTTCTCTCCACCCTTCAATCCATCTCACTACATCCCCTTTCACTATGTAGTCTACTTGGGCCTAGTTTCTATTTGGGCTCGATATACATAGTTGAAGCCCATAGAGGCTAAGTGGAGTAGTCAATTGGTGGACCATTATAATTTTGTGTAATTTACCTATTGATAATTAGTATCTTGAATCTTTAGTTCTTGGCATGAACAGCAGCAAACAAAAAAATTTAATGCAGAAAAGCACAGCCTCAAATCAAACTTCGTTTGTCAAGTAATGTTATCTCTAAACTTGATCGTGACATTTCTTGTGCTAAGATTTGGTGAAGACAGAAATAACATGCAACTGGTTGAGAACTTCCCTTCTGCACAGGTTGAAGTATTGATCATGAGAACAGAAAATCACTAAAATGGAAACATAATTAGGCTTTCGAAAGTGGCACCTAAGAAATCTGACCGTTCCCAATTTGATTACTTATATCCCTATTGATCTGAAGACTAAACTATTCTTCAAGTTTTTATTTATATCCATAGAAGAAGAAACTATGTGGATTGCAGAACACAACTAAAAGAACACAAGCAATGAATAAAGGCACGAACTCTTCAGAACTTTATAACGCTTTTACAGAAACTCAGAAGCCTCAAGGCTTATTCTCACTTTTGCAATGCCCCTCATAATGCTAATACAGCACCTAGCATGTTTCTATGACAGTGCAAAAGCAGTTTCAAACAACCCTCTTGGCCTCTTCCCACTGATGTCCATCCTGAAATTTTTCTTCCCATGTATTTTTTAGGACAAATCCTTAATTAACTCAATATTTTCCTTAATATGTGCCCCATTCAATGTAATAATTTATGAATTGTTAAGAATAAAAGCTTTAACTCTAACAATAAAGATTAGTAATAACACAAGCTATTTTTCCTCAAGTACTCTTAAAAGAGATAGAAACATAAAAATAATAGCGAAAGAAAGAACCAAAATGACATAAATTGCTAATTGAAATAGTTCTTTTTGCTAAGATTTGGTTAAAATTTTAGTAAGTATTTATTAGAATTGCTATGATATTGAATGTTCGAGAGCAATGAGCCCATCTATTACCACACATTCTTGCAAGGAAAACTGGAAGCATTATTCAACTAAAAGAACCATCAGTGTTCCTAGAGCTTCAGAGCAAGCAAGCAACTATAATTTCCAACACCCAAAACCCTGAATTATTAAGAGAAGCACTAATGAAACATACTGCATAGTTCTTTCAGACACAAACTAGTTTAGAAACCAATGTCACCCTCCTATTCAACCATTCTGAAAATCAGAGTTTCTAATTACCTGAGTGCAACAGGTTCAATGTCAAGTCCCTAAAAATTTCAAATTTGGCTTAAATTGTTAAAAAAATGCTTAAAGCCAGAACCGTTTTACTTAGTTAATACTTCATATACCTGAAAATAGTGTATTCAACCACAAATATAATCAATTTCACACATACATAATCAGAATCAGTTTGTTCAAACTAAAATTCATTCAATGAGTTTGGAAATTAGAGCATTCAGAGCCAGAAAAGGTACAATTCCAACCTGACGCAGCTGAGTATATAGGTTAACAACCGTTAAACCTAGAAAGAACTAAGAAAGACTGGAATCCACCAGATTTTGATAAAAACTCTCGTTTTTGATTAATAATATGAAAAGATACGTCTAACAACCACAAATAGGCGCTTAAATACTGAAACAGAACCCTAGAGCGCTAACAAAAGGCTTACTTGAACCCATGGGTCCAAAATAAAATAAAATCCAAAATAAATAAAATCCTTAAAATGTCCAAAAACACGTTTTCCAACTAAACGACCTCAAATCGCGAAACGGAGCATGGTATTATTTCGTCGTTCTCTTTCCGGAAAAGTATTATATACCCAAATCGAACACAATTTTCCAGACTTATATTTTACCGGTTTTGCCTTTCCTGCGAGCAAGCTCTTCTTCAATCTTTACTGTCATCTGTTCTACATCACGGTCTTTTTCATTCTTTCTTTTTGGGTCTAATCTGTGTGACTGAAAATAAATAAGATATATGAAATTGGGTGTTGGAATATGACAGGAGAGAAAAGAGAGGGAGGGCTTTTTTTTCGATAGATAAGAGGGAGGGATTGCGTGGTGGTGTTGGTTTATGCAGCATGAGCTATCTTGTTTCGTTTCCTTGGAGTTGCTTTCCTGATTTGGCCCTGTCCAACCATATTTTGAGCTTTGCCAATGTGCCCTGAAGCTCATCAATTCGTGTTTGGTGTGTCCTTGACATGTACGGTGGTACTTATCGGAGAAATGGTGATTCCGAGATCGTCTATTATGAAGGAGGATTGCAAAACAGAAAGACAGAGAAAGGTGAAATGCAGCGGGACACACCATACTCAAATGGCACTTGGTAGCTTAACTGCTTACGGTGGTGTGACAGTGGCTAAACAAGCACATTAAGTGAAGTAAACACACTAGCTAGTAGCTACGCATGTCGTTTTACTGTGGAAAGAAATATTATTACAAGACATGTACATCATTGTACATATAGACCAGATAGGACCCTCTTCTACATCATTCAGGTCCCAAGCACTATATGCCAAAATTGATTGAACAGAGTAATGCTTAACAATAGCAACAAAAACCTGAGCTCTTAGGCCTGTAATGCTCTAAACATCAGAGCATGGTAATACAAAGGATCTACATCCATCTTTGATCCGGGACCAAGCCATTTGCCTCATATAATTAGATACCCTACCCAAAGGCCTGTCGATCTTTAGCTTGACAATCCTCACCGGCTGCTTCCAGAATAATCATCCCTCCTTTGAAGAGATGTTTTTCCAGAATAGCATTATAGTGCTGTTTAGTATGATGTTCTTCGCCATTGCTTCTTTCCCATTTGATGAAACTTGAATGGAGCCCAACTCTTTCGGCGTTTTGAGGACTCACAAAAGAGGCCAGAGGCCAGAGCTTGCTGAAGCCACAACTCGAATTCTTCTTCATCATCATCCATCATTTCAGCATCCAAATCCCATGGGAATCTGCTTGAATGGGATCTCTGTGTTTTTTCTAAACCAACCATGTTGACATGGAAACTAGGGCGATGAGTGTTGGGCCTACACGCCATTCCCTGTACGGAAGAAATTAATGATGTAATTGGCCAAAGTTTTGTCAGCTTGCACAGACCACATCTAGAAGCTAGAAGAATGCACAGAATAATGTAACAATGATACGCTTGCAAACACTGACCTGACAAATTGCCCATTCCGACACATCAAAGATTTTGCTCTCCGCACAAACAAAAGCTCGGGGTATTTCCACCTAAATGATTAGAAACCAGGCATACATAAATAACAGGGGATCCTTGCATGTACATTATTGGCAGAGAAGGTGGTCAGTGGAAATTAATATCATGGGACATGCAATATAGATAGAGACAGAGATAAAACGTGACAGGTAATTGAAAGTATCATTTGGGCAATACAAGTAGTGTCATTAGCATAAAAGAAGTGTTTATTTAATGCATTGATCAATAAATGTGAGGGCAGTACTGTAGCGTCATTAGCATAAAAGAATCAATCAGAATAAATCAAAACAGTTTACTTCAAACAACGATCAATACATGTGACGACAGTAATTATATTCGTGTAGGTTATAGCACAGAATTGCTGGAAATTTGAGAAAGTGTAAAACCTAGAGAGGCATAAGATTTAGAACAAAGAAAGTGGATAAGCAATTATTTCAAAAGATGTACCTTTTGAGGCCTATCAAAGACTAGGGACCCTTTGTACTCGACCCATCCATCTCCATCCTTTGCTTGATGATATTGGCAGCAATCCTAATTCCATAACAGATCAAAAAACGTTTACAAATGGAAAACAGACAGACCACACTCAACAGTGCAAAAATTATACGAAATGGCAATAAGGAAATACTATCTTACCTGACACCATCTAGCCTTGGCCTTACTTCTATTGGTGCACACCCATATATGTGAATTTCCACACTTCGTGCACTGTATACGTCTCGACTCTTCAGAACAATAACCTGGGCCATCCTGCTAACAGTAGAAGCATATTTACCCAATCCCGAGAGACATTATCTTAAATTAAAGAAATTCTCTTTTATTAATATTAAAGGTCTACAGAATGACTACTAAATATTTATTTGGAATTCAAAATTCATAACTAATGACAGCACACATATAACTGCATATCTTTTAAATGTGACATGCTTTGCCCGTCAAGCAACGGAGCTTTACTGACCTGTGCTGAAGTACCATAGGAGTTTTGGCACACACTCTTAGTCTTCGATTCTTCCTTCCGCAATTGCTCATCATAATCTCTTTTCTTTGTGGAATCAGAAAGGACCTAAAAACATATAGCTTTGTGAGTGGATCACAATGAAATCATTCAGGTCTGTAAGTAATCAATTTAGAATTTACTCAAAATTAAAATTAAAATAAACCAGTGGTTCAAACTTATTTACCTCATAAGCACATTGAAGTCTCTTAAACGACTCACTTGCTAGTGCACTGCCCATATTTTTATCAGGATGCACAAGCATGGCCTATAACAAAGTTAACAGGTACTTACTTGAGTAAGAAGAGACATTGTGCATTTAAATATATATGGATGACATAGAAATACAGAGATAACAAGTATCAACTCCTGCATCACTAGATTGCCGATAAAAACAATTCTTTACCTTTAGATGTGTCAATTTTTATTATGAACAAGTATCTACATCTACAGGCTCAGGATTAGTCCCTTTACCTATATGTCATGCAATGTTGTTAAAAGTCCAAGACCAAAAAAATATACAGAATCATGTTTGAATGGCCAAAGTACAATAGATATACAATTACAACTCACACTCAGTAGATTGGCATGCAATATATTGGCGGGAGAAAATCAATTTGAAGATTATAAGATGCTAAAATGAGGATAAATTTGGAAACTATATAATAAGACTATACTTGCAACTAATATGCACCTGAACCATGTGGCACAGTTGTCAATATCTGATGATTGATGGAGGAATCATGAGTTAAGAACCTTATTAGACAATAGTTGTATTAATAGCGTCTAGTCGAAGCCTTCAAAGTAATTCTTCTACTCAAGTAATAGTACATCGAGAGGTGGAAAAATGGAAAACAGATTTTTTTCCTAGTAACTCAATCCATCAGATGAGAATTAATAAAAGAAAGTCTTAATTACCTTTTTCCGATACTCCTTTTTCAAAATTGCAGCATCAATTCTTTGGTGGCATGGAAATCCCAGTGCTTCATAATGATCGATACTGCTTAATATTTTTTGCATCTCATCAGCTGAACTTGTTTCCTCTTTGACCACCTTACTAGAAGAGGATTCTTTCTCATTATTAATTACAGCTGAAGTAGCTGGCTTACTCGATGATTTACATGGGTGCACCTTTTCAGGTTCATCACTAGGAATGGAGTAATCACACTCCCTAGAGAAGTCATCTTCCATAACTTCTTCCGACTGTTTCTGCTCTTCAAAATGTGTGCTCTCACTCGCCTTATCACACCATTGGAGCATGTAATTTAATACATCATTCGAGAAGAAGGCAAGGTTTATTGAGAGCAAAACCCCAAGCCATCCAACTTGTACTTTGACACAATAAAGAGCATACACGGTTGCCATCAAGACCACTAACCGTGCATGATTAAGGGAGAACAAATAACCTGCAATTTCATAGAAGTTGAAGTACTATTTGTTAAGCACTCGAGCTAATGCAGGACAGCATTCACAAGGAATAAAGAAGATACATATAAATGAAATAAACAAAAGTAAACAGAACATGGATAAACAACCAAGAATGTAAAAATATAAAACATGAGTGATTTAAGTTGTTTTTTATTTCAGGCCTTACATCTGCCATAGCACCTTGGCCTCTGACCATAGGGCACAACTTAACTCATTACGGTATCTATCTCGTATACTGGCCATAGTATCAACATTTCTTATAAAAAAGTAAAGCTTCCCTTCCCAAATTATGTCATACTGATTAAGATGCTCTTACGTTGGTAAATAGTTTATTCTTTAACAAGTCAAAAAAGTATTCTGAGCAAATGACATATAAAGGTCTAGCTTGTTCAGTGGGCACATAGAGCAAAATAGAAAATGTATAGCCAGTGGTCTACATTGTTTAAACAACACACACAGCATATATAAATTGGTGACGCATGTTGAGTGAATAGAATGGAGGACATATAAGAAGTGAATAGCATAAAATGATTGCATCCTTTACTCAAGATGCACAAGAAACCAAACATACCTCCAACTATAAATAGTATTCCTGTTATCCAAAAGTTAGCATACATCCATAAGATCAGAATGGCAAAGAGCCCGACAATAAAAATTCCAGGAGTGTAACCCAAGTACTGAACAGCAGCTCCGGCTGCTCCCTGAATTATCAAGCCAACTGTAAGTGGCAGTTTAGAAAAAGAATTTGGTATTATGAATGTATAAAGTGTGTATTGTACAATATTAAAAACGATCAACGTCACAATGCTAGGACAACAATTGCTTTCCAAACGGAAAACTAAAGGGCATATCCTATAACAGTTCAATTGATTCACATTGCTACTGAAGTCCCTTCTACGAAATACTGTTCAAGTAATGTCTCTGTTTCAACTTGTACAGCCCATTTTTCCTTAACAGTTTTTATATATGAATGAACTAACCAATGGGAGAGCAAAAACCAGAAAACAGAGACATCCCAGTTACAACTTTCCCATTTATTAAATAAACGATCAAGAAGACAGAAAATGACATAAAATACAGAAGCATACAAGACGTCAAATCAGAGGGGGAAAATGAAACAATTAAATGATCAGGATGCAAAACAAAATGACAAGAGATCATACCATACTAAGTAGTACATAAACCAAGCAAGACATGGAAGTCATACTGAGGAAGCAACTCCACATTATAAGTAGCAAAGCCGCAGAACCAAATCCTATAAATGATTGAAACCCTCTTATAACACAGTCCTTCCAATAAACCAATAACAAGAGCAGTAGCCTCCCCATTCTGGAGCACCCACTACACACCATCGGCCAATGCCGCTCTACAAACACCCCCAATTTATCTCTGCATCCACTGAGAGCCTTTTTTGATCTCGAATACACATGTTTATGGGATTGCAGCCATGCCCAGGCTTGCTTGAACAGCCCTATATCCTCCATAACTACAACAAGCTTGTGATCTCAGCACCACGGAACCACAAAAATTACTGCCGAATAAATACTCTGCTATCTATCACCATAGACTCGAATCCGATATTGGCAACTACTCAAACTTATCATTGCTAACTCATCAATGCAGTCCATAGAACTAAACAACAACCAAACTCCTGATCTGATAAATACCAAGCCGCAAAAAGTAAAAAAGGAAAATCGCAGCTGAAATTCACGGATTAAGAACAAGATCTAGAAATTTAGCTAACTCTCCCAACTTCCCACAAACATTCACTAAATCCAATCACGGTCTTCATTGTTCATTTTGCTTCACATCCAAGCCTTGAGCAAAAGCAGAAACATGAAACACGCACTAAAGCTAAAGAGACGCACAAGCAAGTAGTACTAGTAGTAGTAGAAAGAATTGCAAAGATTCCCAACTTCATACAAATAATGCCTTTTCTCTAAGCATTTCTGACTGAAATGTCTGAGTGTGTATTGAACCCACAAAGAGAACCCAAAACTACTAGTACCCCAGAAATCAAGAGAGTAGCCCAAATGAAGATTATGATGATTTGGGATTCTGGGTGTGGAGGAAAGATGAGAACTTGGGTAGTGAGAGACGGAATTGGAGCACCGACAGGTGAAGTTAATGAGGGTCAAAGGGGCTTAAAGGTTGAAGCTTTAATGGATTCGAAGATAAGGGTTAGAGAGAGAGAGAGAGAGAGCAAGAGAGCTCGTGAAAAAGAACTCAAAAAGTGTGGAAAAGGAGGAAGAAGAAGAGAGGCTTGGCTTTGTCACTCTGTGAATTGGGGCTGGATTCTCTCTTTTCTTTCTTTCTTTTTTAGTAGGGTCTACAGTTTTTTGTTTTTGTTTTTTTTAACATAGTGATTTTATTCTTTTGTGTTGGATAATTGAAATGGAAGAGGAAAATAGAAACCAGCATGGACATCATTGGCAGAGTTGGAGAGTTGAAGAGTTGAATTAATTCTTAAATACCTCTCAACTTGACTATGATTATGATGATAATGACGGGAGTGATGATTTAAAATTTATTCTCATTCCTTTGCGTTTGAGTTGTCTTCGATTCATCAAGCCTTCTTCAATTCTAATTTTTTCGATTCATGATTTTTCATTTGACATGTGTAAAATTTTGTAACCAATGGAGATTAAAATAACATACTAGGAGGTGAAAGAGAAAACTAAAATGTTGGTTGGGGATTTAGTGAGGCTAAACTGTCACTAGGTAGTAGGTACAATAAGAAACCATGTTCTGGAATCTGGACCAATTTTAATTCCACACTTGTAATGCCACCACCTACTATTAGTTTTGCCACTTGATCGCTTTAACTTCTTTTTGTCAAATTCTGGATGATGTGATCTGAAAGGGAATTTAGTGAAGCATATTACACAACTTAAGAGTAATGATTGTCCTACCAATTTGTTTATATCATTTTAAGGGTTTGCTCACATGAGGGAGAATGAGGATAACGTAGACATATGAGCAGCTTCTAATTTTAGAGAAAATCTAAATAAATAAAGCAATATACATTCAATCCCCTTAAAAACTAGTCTTCATTTAGCAAGACTATGTCAATCTGAGCATGGTGGCAGACTGGCAGGAGCGAGAGTTGAAGAAAGTGACTATAGCTTGGCAATTAGGAATTGTCTGACTAAATGGAGATGGAACAAATGAGAGCACGAGGAAAGGAATGTCTCATCGATAATTAGTGTGTGTTACCAACTTACCAGGTCAAGATGTGTTACCAAGTCAAGATACAACCTTTGATGAAGGTCAACCTAATTAAGTTATGATTATGTGTTACTTGAAGTCAAGAACATAAATTTATGTAGTCCAGAACATTAGGGATTGATTTGATTTGGAGAGGGCGTCTAACACTGTACTATGGTGCAGGAAACACATCGAAGCCAGGAAAACTTTCTTTGAACAACTACCAAGTATGATCCATTTACATTGGAGTATCTCCGGCTACAAGTGTGGAAGGAAAAAGCATAGTCATACAATGTACAAGACGAAGGTGCAAAACCCTATATGTGATAAGAATGAATCAAATTTACAAATTTTGTAACTCGCAACTGCTCAATTCATACGACGGAGTTGAAGCTGAAGACTCTAGTAGTTGGAGCTGTGGTTTCAAATGACATGCTTGTGATGAATGTGGAAGTAGCGGCAGCTGAGGTTTGTAATGACAAGTTTGACAAGTCGGGGTTGTCTGATCCGGACGACTCATTGTAGGAAGAAGTAGTAGTCTTGGTGCTAGGCTTGTTACTATTTGGAGCGCTTCGTATTTTGAGATCCATGAAATCAGATATCAACCCCGGCTTTGTTATCTTACTATCCTCGACTTCCTTCTGACCTTTTAGCATCTTCACCACGGTTGACATGGATGGTCTGAGCTTTGGAGTGTCTTGTGTACAGAGAAGAGCAATCTTTAAAAATCTACAAGCATCCTCGGCATCAAAATCACCGTTCAGTGCTGTGTCTACTAGACCAACCAGCTCCCTTTGTTCATAGAGTTTCCACGTCTGCAAGAGATGTATACAACTGTTACTAACAGTGCTCAAAGTAATTACATTTCTTGTCTGCTGGAACTAAATCACCAAAGTGTTTCTACGAACTCAACAGGACATAATGTAAACCAAGACAGCATCTCCAATATAGAGGTTGGCTCGGCAATTTCGTTTTCTCTTTTACCACATTTTCAAGGTATTATCTTACAAATCTGATGTCCACATATCCAGATTAGGCTGCCTATACGTACTATGTAAAGTCTATTGGATAAATGTTCTAAAATGTGAGATATTCGGAACTTTAACAGTTGAATACTCGGCAGGACTAACATCCTAACAAAAGATGTGAGGGAAAATAAGGTTTCAAGCTTCAGAAGCCTCATCATTGCAGCTCCACTATGTCAAATAACAATTGGAAAAGAAAAAAAAACATAACAAAATGAATTTTAGAATGCTTGTGAAGACAGGAAATTGTCCTTACCCTTTCAAGCAGATACTGTTCCTCAATAGGAAGTAATGAATTAGAATTGCATCTGCCACTGACTATTTCCACGAGGAGGACACCAAAACTATAAACATCTGCTTTCCTCGTCAATTGCCCTCGTATTGCATATTCTGGTGCTAGATAACCTCTACAACCACAAAAATAACAAGGGTAAATATACACAATTGGAATGGAAATAAATTTATAACTTTAACGGAACAGTTTGTACAAGAGCTTATCCAAGAAAGATAATGCAAGAGTTGAGTGTTAGAGTTATAAGCTAATCCAAGAGGACTATGCTGCTTAAGCAAAGATTAACAACATTGTACTGAACTTGAATTTTATTTCTGTGAAAAAGCCAAGCTAATAAATCTGCTTTTAGAACAAGAAGAAAAAGGAAAAAAAATCAATTGCTTGAATTCAAAAGGATAGAAAAGCATCACAACTCACATTGTTCCTGCCACACGAGTGCTAACATGAGTCGCATTGGCTGGAATAAGTTTTGCAAGACCAAAGTCTGAAATTTTCGGCATTAGGTCTTTATCAAGGAGAATATTGCTAGCTTTGATATCTCTGTGAATAATATGTGGACGTACTTCCTCATGAAGGAAGGCAAGCCCACATGCAATCCCAATGGATATTCTTTGCCGTGTTCGCCAATTAAACTGGATATTACTGTAACCTTTACCTGAAATCAAATGGTTTAAGAACATAAGAGTCGAGAATAAACAAATGATATCAGACAAGGATTAATTCAGTACAGATCACTGCAGCTTGACCTGTTGGCATTCATAATTCTATTCCTAAGAATGCATAACCCCTAATATATGCCAAGGATACAGAACTACATTCATAACATTATTCCCAGAAGTTGTAGACAGAATTGCATTAGAAATATTAAAGTTATATAATTAGCAGACTCAGACTTGTAATCTCTAAACTCCAGTAAGGAAACAAGTTCATGGACATAATTATTTAATTACCTATAAGAGTTTGTGCAAGACTATTGTTCTCGAGGTAGTTGTAGACCAAAATTCTTTGGTCTCCTTCTATACAACAGCCATAGAGCTTTACAAGATTTGCATGCTCTATTTTGGAGATCACATCTATCTCGGTCAAAAACTCCTTCACCCCTTGTTTTGATTCAGATGAAAGAACTTTTATAGCAGCAAGATTTCCATTTTTCAGTCGTCCCTAAATTTCCAAAAAAGTTGGGAGTGAGAACTAGGATACTGTATAGACCCCACTAACAGAACCAGCAATATCCTAAAAATATGTAAAAACAGAAAATTTGCAGTTACCTTATAGACAGAACCAAAACCACCTTCGCCAATTTTATTGGCTAGATCAAAATCTTCAGTCGCCACTCTCAACTCTTTGTACGTGTATAGTTTAACATCATGAATGCCAGATAGTTCTGTGACAAAAATCTTGATCAGAATCTTAAAAGTCAAACATGAAAAGTTTGGGAAGTGTGACGTCATATCAAGAGAAGAGTTCTTATTACTTATTCCAGATATGTGATCTTATCAATGAGCAAAAAAGTCTCGCATCGTTAAAACTATAGACACCAACGAAACCCCAAAATCTCAAAGCAACAGAAGAGTTCTTATTACTTATTCCTTTGGTTAGTCATTACTAAGATCAAAGTGGAAGCTTACCATCATCGGTAATAAACCCAAGGTTTCTTGATGATTCCTTTCGACCGAGCAAGAAGGAAAAACAAGTCATAATTGTGACACAGTAGTGACCACCTTCTAAAGGTCAAACGTCTACAAATGCTTAAAACAAAGCCACTTCAAGGCCTGCAAAAGTGCATCATTGTGAGTACATGATACATTTAGGAGCAAATTTAAATGAAAACTCAACATCAAAGGATCGCCATTATGTCACAGACTATGAGTGTATATAAACTAGAGTTCATCCATCTACTCGGATTCTGTATGAGTTACCAAAAGAGAATAAGACGCTTAATAAAATGAAATTGCCAGTCATAAATTCACAACTCTATTTTCGAACCCTCAAATGCACTAGACTCTCAAACCTATTGACTTTAGTCCAATCTTGATTTTTCCTCTCAGCTTTTAGCAATACAAGTTAAACAGCACAAAAAACAAGCATATGCATTCAAATTCTATCGTCTTTGGAAACAACTAAAACTCTGAAAATCCATATCAGCCAATCCGGCAACATAAAAGACCAATCAAAAAGAACAGTCATCCTCAATTCAGGTTTGGATTCACCAAATCACTTTAAAAAGTACTACTATACATAAGTCAATAACGAACACAACAGAAAATCTCTACTCAAATCTTCAAATCTCATTCAAAAAACACAAAGACAGAAGCTTTAAGCAAGCAAAATGATGAAAAGTATGAAACTTGATGAGGACCCAGAAGAGAAATCTCACCTCAGGTGCTCTCTCAGGGACCAGAGTTGATGTTGCTGCTGGAGAGAGAGAGAGAGAGAGAGAGAGAGAGAGAGAGAGAGAGAGAGAACTGTGTTTGGCTTTTGGGAAGTTAGAAATCAAATGTAAGAGGGTGTGGGGGTTTTGGTGCAGCAATTATATTTGGGTTTTCGTGTGTGTAAATGTGAAACGTAATCGGGTAGCTTCCGGGTAAGTCTGTCCAAAGTCTACCAAGGCATGCGAACGCCCCCTTTGAATTTTCTGCTTTCACTTCTCTCACACACTAGGCCTGAACCAAAATGGCACACACAAAACCCCACTCTGCTCATACGTACATATGTAAAAGTTGAGAAGCAAGAATGTGTTTTGGGGTTTATATAGGAGAGGACTGGAGGACTCTGGTAGCAGTTGAAAATTTAAATTGCCGCGGCAGACAGTTTACTTGCTCGAAGAGAGTGCAATACAAAATTGTCAAAAGTCTTCGTCATCTACGACCCAGTAACCACTTGCTTCTTCCTACTGCCACGTTTTCTTCTTGATGAGTCCTCTCTACTCCTCCTCGATTCGTGTGTAGATAAAAATGCTTTAGTTTTAGCAAATAGCGAAATAGATTCCTCACAATAAACTCAAATCTGATCTCTTAATAAATGAATTTAAGAGATTAAATGAGATAAATACATCCAACACAAAATTTTGGTGAGATCATATTATTTGTCTTCAATCGTAAACGTTTTTAGATGTGTTCATCTTATTTTATCTCTTAAATTATATTCTTTAAGAGAACAAGTCTATGATAAACCTTGTTTATGATCAGAGTATATATAGATAAGGGATTTTTAAAATGAATGCTACAATTTCTTGTTTATTTACTTGTGTAGAGAAAAATTACATACACTCAAAGCAATCTAGATGGGAGGGAGCTGACGCGGATACAAATTTCATTCCGTAGCTATGTATGATATTGTTATCATACGCAGGTACTTTATAATATTTTTTTCATACACGATTATGTATATAATTAATATAATTAAAATGAAAACTCTTTAAGTCTAAAACTCATCCAAAAGATAACGCATACACCAATTAGTTATATTCGATCGTTGATCAACCCTACGCTCTGGTGGACCAAATGTGCAATCGTGCTTTCACACAATTTTCTTATATATGCTCTCGTCACTTGGAAGATTTTCATATTGAGCTATGGTTCGTAATAAGAAAATAGTTTATCAGTACCTAATATCCAACTCACTAAGAGCAACTCTAATAGATTCCTCTTAAATGTAAGCTTTTTCAATATTATAAAGACTTCTATCAAATAATGACTTCAACATATCCCCTATATCATTCATTATTATAAATATATCATTTATTATTATAAGAAATCCTTAAATTTTATGTTTTCATCCTTCGTTCTATACTGAAATATAAAAATATAGATAATGAGAATAAGCATAAGTGTCATTAATGATCTCTTTTTATGCAGCATTTGTAATTAATAATTGTATACATTTAGTGATTTATAAAAATTAACCAATCAAAATTAAACATTTGCTTAAATATAGTTACAAATTTATGTAATATTGTTTGAACAAATTATCAAATCAAACAAAATACCTTTGAACTCTATTTTCGAACAAAATAACTACAATTTAATATTGTTATTGGAGATGCTCTAACGTCCAAAATAAACATATCACAATAAGAAAGCACATGATTTCCTTACTTATTATTATATGCATAGTTGGCCTAGTTGATCAACAGGGATGAGAGACTTCGTTTATTTAATCGAAAGGTTCAAATGAAGACTTCCTTCATAGAAGGTTGTAGTTCACACTTTGATACCGACGTGTATATGACTTTTGAATCGATACAATTATATTGACAAGTTTGGTAACTTAAAGAACACATTTTAAGAAATAGAAAATAATAAGCATATTTAACGGTTGTGATTCAAAGATATAAACTTATGGTGGAGTCTTGTTAATTATTTTCAATCACAACTGTTGGATATGTTCATCCATTTTTATCTCTTAAAATTTATTTCTTAGGAGAACAAATCTCGTGTATTTGAACCATAAATTAAAATCTTAATTAGTGGGCTATGTAAAGCTCATAGGTCGATTCTTACGGCCTATTTAACAAGTCTAGTTTGGGAAAGAAATCGATTTGTCCCGCAATAAACCTTATTAAATAAAAGAAACGTAATCTAGCGAATCCGCTATTCATAATCCTTTAAGAATTTAGATTTCTTACTCTTTTCAGCAAGAGATACGCTTGAGCGATCAGTATAAATAGAAGGGTTCATGACCATATTAAAAAAACCTCTACAAACATACACAAATTTGCTCTCAGCAAATTTAACTCTCCTCGCGAGAAAAACCGAAAGCGATGAATTTAAAATTCTCACAAGACAGAGCGTGAGCGATTTGACAATTCTCTCTTGTCAGATGACGGCGATCAAGTTAGACGACGGCGATCAAAGGAGGTTTCACCATACAGGATCCCGACAGTCAAAAGAATCATATCCAGTATTCTCAACACTCACCAAGAAAATTTCTCTATTTTACACCGGACAAGGTGAAAAGAGAAAACCAAACTAGATAGAACTTATTTTTCGGAAAAAAAAATCGAGAATTTATAAAATTTAAAATAGATTGATAACCGTTGAGATAAATAGGAATTATATACATCCAAACAGATTAGAGGTCTATAGCTAGCTTGAGAACACGAGGGTAGATGGAATTGTTTGATGATATAATTTAGTTGAAATATTAGAGACTAGCATGATATACACCACATGCATGTGTCCATATACGTGTCAGATTATGGGATATTATTATATGTAGCAGCCAACGCAAGCTGGTACAGATCAACTAATTAAGTTGCAGGAAACACAAAGTTGTCCCTAGCTTGCATTATAAATAATAAATATATATATATGTATTCAGGAAAACATATATCTGGCAGCTAGCTTGCTGCAAAAGGGTTTTGTTATTACTTACGTACGCTAATCGTTTGAGTTAGGTATGAGAAAGTCAATCTGTCAATGGATGGAGTGAGAATGTGAGACAAGATCGAGGACAAGCAGCGGGTGTTCATACTGAAAATTTGGCGGTGATCGATCGAGCTTGAAGAAATTAATTGTAGTTATACTCGAGCAAATTAAGGATCTTTTGTACACTCAATTTTTCGTTTCTAAGTGTTCTCTTACGAACATTAATGTACTTTTTGTCGATGTTTATTTTAAGTAAAATAGTTTAAATGGTTATTAATTTTGTTCAAAATTATGATAATTAATTTTTGTCCAAAACGACAGTTTAGTAATTATCATATGACATATGTCAAAATGGTCACTCGTCTTTTCTCAAAACATATCAAAATGGTCACTTCGTTAACTAAGACGTTAAAAAATGTGTCTTATAAAGGATAAATTTGTCTTTCTATTCATCAGATTCTTTTATTTACAATAATACCATTATTATTATTCTCTCTCATCAAAATGGTCACTTCATTAACTAAGACGTTAGAAAATGTGTCTTATAAAGGGTAAGTTTGTCTTTCTATTCATCAAATTCTTTTATTTACAATAATATCATTATTATTATTATTAGTTTCCCTCTCTCTCTCTCTCTCTCTCTCTCTCTCTCTCTCTCTCCCTCTCTCTCTCTCTCTCTCTCCCCTCCCTCCCTCCCTCCCTCCCTCCCTACCTCCCTCCTTACCCTTGGCTTGTCTGCTCACTCCAGTCGGTGCTCACACGTCGTCGCCACTGCTAGAGCTCGCCTCCTCTCGATCTTGTAATCCAGTGTACGCTACTAACCTCACCACCTCTAGGTATCAGAGTCCAACGCGCCACCTCTAGCCATAATCGGATCAGATCTGGTCCGATCCGTCACGCACCACCTCTGGCCGAAAGGAGCCGCGCTCAATCAGCGCTGCTCGACTTCCACCGACCTCACCCCATCACCGTAGCAGTCTCACCGCCGCTGCTCATTCTCGATCAACCTAACTTGCATCACTGCACCAGTGGTCAACCCGACCTCCTCAGCTCAACCACCATCTTCGGTCGCTCCGATCTACTCGAGCTCGTCTTCTCCTTGCAGTCAGTTTCTCTCCTTTTTTGTGAGTCGTGGACCTTCTAGCTTTTATCGAAGAGCAAGCTTTTGTCGAATTGGAATCAAGACCTCTGCCGAGTCTCGATCTCGACGGCAAAGTTTTGCTGCCACGAGTGGCTAACTTAGTTGCCGTGAGTGGACAACTCAGTTGTCGCGACTGGCCAACTCAAGACATGACTAAGAAGTGAAATTAATAATAATAAAAAAAATTGCCAAATGAGGGTAAAAAGATCAAAATACCCCTGAAAATAAACAGAATATTATTTTTTAAACGGACATTTGAGCTCGAATGACCAATTTGAAAATGAAACCTTAGCGGGAGTGACCATTTTGACGTATGACATACTATAGTTACCAGACTGTCATTTTGGGTAAAGATTAATGAACATTTAAGCTATTTTGCCTTTATTTTATACGTAACTCTATTATGTCTTAATTTAAGGGTGAAAATTAGGGGTCCTCAACAAGTCGGGTCAGGTCGGGTCTTTTGGGTTTTTGAGAAAATTTAATAATTATGAGGTGGGTCGGGCCGAGTTTAAACACAATTGTGAAATCCAAACCCGGCCCATAGAACCGGGTTGGCCTGAGTATCTCTATTATTTTTGAGTCGGGTCGGGTCTAATTGTTTTTTACATCACTAGTTGCAAACATTATATAAATACTCAAACATCAACTCAAAAACCGTATAATATTTTCGAAATAATGAATAAAAAATTTCTTTATATAAAACTAAAATTTATTCATTAAGACTAGGTAGCAAAATTAAGAATCTAAGAGCAAATCTAATTATCCAAGTAGACAAGAAGAGTGCGGTATGAAGAAAACTAAATACTAGAATTTGTTCTCACTTTAAAGAGTGACTACATATATAGAGAAGATTGAACTAATAATTTTTGGTAGTCAGGATCCTTGTGTTATGTTGTAGTTTTATTTCCTTCTCTTATTGCTGCAACCTTGTTTCTTTATCTAATTGTAAATTTTTTACAACATTGTTTCCTTATATAAAGAGAATATTGAACTAAGTAAAGAGATTATAATCGTATTGCCTTGTTTCAAATTTCTTATCTTATTGTAAAATTTTCAATATAAGTATAAATTATAGTCTATATATTAAATTTAAGAAATTAAAATACAAGACGGAATCTCAGACCGGACCGGACCGAACCGAGCAAGCGGGCTTCGTACGGGCCGGATCGGACTTGAGACACTAAGCCCATGCCCGGCCCGACGGATCAAACTTATTGCAGACTTTTTTCGGGCCGGGTTTGGGCTTCTCAAGCCTTATGGGCCTCCACGGGCCAAATGATGAGGCCTATTGAAAATCATGTATGTAGATACATCACCCAAGTTAGGGGTCGTTAATGGGCCGGGCCTGACCTCAGTGAGTCGGGCCTTGGCTTTTGAGAAAATTAAAAAATTATAGGCTGGGCTTTAAGCACAATTGTAAATCTCAAGTTCGACTCATTGAACTAGGCCTTGTAGGCCGGGCCGGGAATCTCTATAATTTTTGGGTTATGCCGAGCCTAATTGTTTTCTACATAAAAAACAAGTCAAACTCACTAGTCGAAAAAAAAATGTTAAAAATTTGACTAATTTGTAGTTTTTTCTCACTTTATTAGATACCCGACGCTATACTAAAATCAAATATAACTTTTGGTTAAATAATTTTTCAAATTTAATAAGAATAGAGAGAGAAAATAACTAATAATTAAACTTTTTTCTCCAATATTTTTCTCTCTTCGTAGTGCTTTATTTCAATTTGACTTGAAAATATCTAGAACTATTGGAGCAAAAGTTAAAAATATGGTGGTTATATTTAGCTTTGTGATAAATTTGACTAGAAAATAAGACTCTACTATTGAGAATATTCTTAGATCAATACTCAAACATCAACTCAAAAATCATATAGCATTTTCAAAACAATGAATAAAAATTTTCTTTATATAAAACTAAATTTATTCATTAAGGCCAAGTAGCAAAATGAGAATTTAAGAGTAAATCCAACTATCAAACTAAGAATTTATTCATTAAGGCTGTAGATTATTTTCTTATTTTATTGCAAATTTTTTATATAAATATAAATTATAATTCATATATTGAATTTTAAGAAATTAAAATACAAGACAAGCTTTCTGATCGAATTTTTTCAAGCCGAACCGGGCTTAAGCTTTTTAGGCCTTACGGATTTTGAGAATGACGTTGGCATCGCCAAAGGAAAGCGAATATAGCCATAAGGGTCGATCCGTTTCTTGTAGACGGTTGTTTACGAAAAGCAAATTCTAATAGAGTACTTAAGCACTAGGTTAGAGAGAATCATCAAATGATTTCATTAATTACATGAGTCCAATTCAAGGGTGGATTTCTTCTAAAAAAAAAAATCGAGGGTGCATCTTGGGTGTGCATGCACACCAATATGCAAGTTGAAATTTACATTGGTTTTTCTTTTCATGTGTAAGATACATGCTACTTTACTCATGAAAATGTCTCGCACACCAATAAGCAGAACACTGTAGAATTTTATCTAAATCAATGTCATATGATCATTTACTTAAATAAAACTAGAAAGAAAAAAACATTGTAGAGTTTCCTCCGATTCAATACCACATGATCATTTACTTTATTCATGAAAAGATACTTGCACACGAATGAGTATAACATTGTAGAATTTTCCTCAGGTGTGAAAGTAGGAGAAAAAATAGAAGACGGTCAGTGATATTTATCTTCCAGTTTTTTTTTATCAAGAATTTATAATAGAACCCTTTTATCAACATTTATCTGTTCTTAACTTTTATTAGTGTTTTGGTTAATTTTGGTAATATTAAATTTCGTGAAATCGATGACACCAAAATTTCTCTCCCATTTTCCTTTATTATAGTAGAGATTATAGTAGAGATACAGTGATGAGTATTGTTTTGGGGATTAGTGAAATCTTTGGTCAATTGTGATCAACTGCTGTTAATTTTATATTCAACAATAGATAATAAAAAAATAGTTGAGACACAATTTAATATTATATATTGAATATAAATCTAACGTCCTTATGAGTAATTCATTCCTTTAGTACGGTATGTAAATTCAATATCATATTAGATAGAGAAAATGACCCAAATGATCAGTCAAGTTTGTCATATTCTACAATTTGATCACTAAAATTTTAAATATATTAAAAAAGTCATTGAACTTTAACTTTGTGTATTAATTTGATCATTTAATCTATTTTAAACATTCTAATTTTTTAAATATTTTACTTATATATATGAGATTATGAGAGAAATACACATAACATAAGTGAGAGAAGTATGAAAATCACCATGAAATAAGAAACATTGACATACAAAATGGACAAAGTAATCAATTTAATAGATAAAGTTAAAATTCAATAATATTTTTGATACTTTTTAAATTTCAATAATCAAATTATCTATTATAAGAAAGTTGAGTCATCACAATTATTTTCCCATCAGATAAACACTGGAAATCGACTAAACGCACTCAAAACAATCTCATTTCAAAGAAAAGAGAGTAATTTTATCTTTGCTATGGAAATAATTCATATACAGATGGGCTGACTCTGACCCAGTCCGACCCTTACGTTGGGAATGGTTTGATGACGCGGTGCACCTCCGCACCGTACCTTACACGTCTGATGACGAAGAAGAAGAAGCAGCACATTAAAGTATTCAACTACCAACTAAGTTTTGCAGCTAATCTTTCTGTGATTCTGTTCTATCTCTGTGAAACAAGACACGACCACAACGTACGAACATGAACGGAACTAAGGTTGCAGTGGTCGGAAGTGGAAGTAAGATAATCGTACAACCCAATCAAATTCAATTCTCCATTGTCTTTCATATGTTTCTGTATCTAACAATCACTATCTTTCCTTATATGGAGACACTGAATGTACAGTTTCAGGAGCAGTGTGCGCATCAACACTTGCCAGAAATGGACTATCTGTGACGTTGTTCGATTCTGCTAGAGGCCCAGGTGGCCGCATGTCTCAAAGAAGGTATCTTTCTCGTGGCTTTCACATCTATTTTTCTTCAGATTGGGATTGGGATTGTTAGCTTATTGTGATATATAAATCACAATTTGACAAGTGGATATTTTATATGGGTGCTTTTGGATGGTGAAAAGTGAGATGCACACATGATAGGATGACAAGTTTGAATCCTTTTAGCATTGACCCTTTGCTATTTGAATGATTAGAATAATAGGATTTCAAAACTGATGTCATATCCGTTCTATCACCAATGTTTGACAATTTGATATCGAGTACTTAGTAGTGTTACGTTTCACTGAAGAAAAAGGCCTTTGGTGTTTGCTCTAGTTGGGGAATGCAAATGGGCAAGCTAGTTGAATGTGAATTCTTTTTGCTTTCCGTCTATGAGAATTTAGTAATGATATCCGTTTCAAATTCGATTTAGAGAAAATGTTGAAGATGGGAAGGAGCTCATGTTTGACCATGGTGCTCCATATTTTAATGCAAACAGTGCTGAGGTTCTGAGTCTTGTACATGAGTGGGAATCAAATGGTCTTGCAGCTATCTGGAAAGAGAAATTTGGTTCTTTTGATCGCACGTCCAAGAAATTTTGTCAACCTAGAACAGGTCTGCGAGTATTTATTTGATTGAACATGCTTTCTAATGCTGGGCTAGATGTTTGAAACTTTGATTAGTGAATTAGTGCAGCTCATGGACTCTTATGTTTCACCCTGGAAAATTCACTCTCTTGTCTGGGGTTATTTTTTATCATCTGGTGTGCTTTTTTAGCATTGTAGAGTTGTTGTGTAGAATGGCTTCTTTCTCACTGTTTGATAAGACACTGAAATCACTATCCTTGTTGCTGTTAATTTTCACTGAGCTTTTGAATGTCTTGTAAAATTCATTTCATTACTGAGGCTTGTCATATATGGAAATCTTACAAATACTCTTACTTATATCGTGAAACTTCATATCATGGTTATAGCAATTAACATAGATTTCAGTTACTGACAGCTATATAACTGCATAGTATTCCAAACAAATGCATGTATTTTGAACGTGAAAGGCATCAATTGCATTGATGTCTTCTGAGGATTTATGCATGTATATACATATATCTGTTCTTGATATTATTTGTTCTGAATATCAATTTCATTTAGGAAGGATTAATAAGTAAGAGATATGTGGGTATCCCGGGGATGAATTCTATATGCAAAACGTTATGCCGTGAGCCTGGTATGTTTAATTCCTACTGTTTCTTCATTGGAATGATTTTTCATTTAGGTTGTATGTATACTTCAACAATATGTTACATAACTTTCACTCTATTTCTTAGGGGTGGAAAAGTAAGTTTGGGGTGAGTATTGGAAGATTGGAGTGGCTAGAAGGTCAAAGTTTGTGGTCACCGATGGGTTTGGATGGACAAAACCTAGGTCACTTTAAGGCAGTGGTTGCAACAGACAAAAACATTGTTTCACCCAGGTTGGGAAAGCCACCACCTCTTGGTATGAATCCTCTCCTTCAAGGTCTTTTTGTTGGAAGCATATGTTGAAAAAAAAAATTACAAACCCTTTGTGTAAAATCCTAATTTTCTTTCCTCAGCATTGTTGCCTCATTTTTCAAGTTTATTTTCTATCTAGTTGGTGTCCTGTACAGGCATTGTTGCTGACGGATTGCATTACCCATTTTTGATCTCAGCAGATTTGATGTTAGTTCCAGAGTTGGCAGTTAAGTTAACTGACATTCCGGTTTGGCCCTGCTTTGCTCTAATGATAGCATTTGCAGAACCTCTGACATCAGTAAGATATTTCTTATGCCATATTATTGATGCAACTATTTTAAATGGTGCAGCAACTGTTCCTGGTAAAATTGGCTTCAGCTTGTTTTAGCTAGTCATTGATCATAGTTTTATTTTGAACACTTTGCTTCCCATGGAGTGACCCTGGTGCCTAATCTCTGATTCAGATACCCTTTAAAGTGTTCTCAATAAGAAATTCTGAAGTTTTAAGCTGGGCTCATTGTGACAGCAGCAAGCCTGGCCGTTCTACCTCTACGTATTTATGGCATATAATGGTCTGCCTCTCTTTAAATTATTTTCTTTGTCTATTTCAGTGAGTTGTTTTACTAATCTTATACCAGCACATCTTATTTCTTTTCATATATTCTTTTTTTTTTTTAAGTGAGAGATGGGTTCTGCATTCTACGATGGAGTATGCTCAGAGAATAATTGCTCAAACTGGACTTCAAAAGCTTTCTGATGCAACATTGACCAAAGTGGCTGAAGAACTATTTCAAGAATTGAAAAGTCTGGGATTCAATCTTTCGCAGCCCTTTTCGAGAAAGCTCATAGATGGTCAGTACACATACCTGTGTTTTTATTGTTGGGCAGAAACAATGGCATTCTGTTAATAACTCTAAGCTGATATCGTTTTACAAGGTCAAATGACCATATTGTCTGTGATTTCCGATTTTGATGTGGATTAATGTTGCCCATTTAGATTGATGAACATAGAAACCTTGCATTGCATTGTCTAAAGTGTTGGAACAGCTTTTATTACACAAAATACTGACAGGTTATATAATATCTTTGGTTTTGTTTGGAGGGGAAGTGCTTTTCCAGCTACAAGCATAGCCAGAGAGGATAAATGCCTTTGGGATGGGACCAAGAGGCTCGCAATCTGTGGTGATTTCTGCGTTAGTCCCGATGTTGAAGGTGCTATAATTAGTGGCCTGGCTGCAGCCTCTAAACTTTCTGAGTTGCTCAGCGGCTTATGATATTCATAGTGTTTATGACTAGTGAGTTCACAAGTATTACACCTTTCTTTCTCCCTGGATATGATATTCCTTGTGGCTGAAGTTTGTAATAAGATTTGACTTTACCAGAGAATGATCTAAAATGTTGTAAGAAATTTCTAACCATACTTTTATTTTGGTATTATATATAGTTTGAACTCCAAAAGAACACAATGCTCAGATTCTTCTCCAGTTCTCTTTGATTGTGTGTATACAACAGATTCTGATGTCTGCGCTGATTATAAGAATTGGGCAAAAGCAGAGGTAGATAATTTCAATTTTCTGTATGTTTGGGAGTCCTGGATTTCCAGTTCTCTGTAAAGAATTATTAGAAGACACATATTTTACCTCTTTTTATTGGTCCACAAATATTTTCCATTTTGATAAATAATGTTGGCAAGGCCATATCCAGAATGAGCCATAGAGCCCGTGCCACGTGTCACCCCAGCAATCACTTCTTTGAACTGTTCACTGTTTTTGAAGGAGTTCTACAAGTCAGACACCGCACAATTAACAATCAGCAAGAGAAGCAGATTGGGAAAGCTCATCAGTTTGAGAACAAGAGAGTAAATGGCAGCCTCAGTTATGGCCTCAGTGAGCTTGAAACCAGCTCCTTTCAGCTTTGAGAAGTCATCAGTTAGAGGGCTTCCCTCACTTGCTAGGACCTCTGCCTCTTTCAAGGTCCAAGCCAGTGGTGGCAAGAAGATCAAGACTGACACACCCTATGGTATGTACAATTAAGTATATATCCTGGCTTGCCTAGTTAACTACTTTGACGCACCATGTTCCATAAAATGACATATTTGCATGCTCTATTTCTGATAAACAAATTCTTGGTACAGGAACTGGTGGTGGCATGAACTTGAGGGAGGGCAAAGATGCCTCTGGAAGGAAGCCAACAGCAAGTAAATGAATTGGTCTGTTTCGATTACTTTTACCTACTCTTTGCTTGTTGATTAAATTCTGAGATTTGTACAAATCTGCCGGCTTGTGATTACTTTTTGACGGGATCCGAATAAACTTGATTCAGGGAAAGGGTGTTTACCAGTTCGTAGACAAATATGGTGCTAATGTTGATGGCTACAGGCATATATAAAATTTCTGCAATTCTTTCTTCTATAAGTGTTTTTGTGTTCTTTTGTAGTAATTCACTCTTCTTTTGATACCGATAAGAAATTTAACTCATCTGCACTCATCGTGAACATAACACCCCTATTGGTAATTCGGTGTGATGGAAATAGAAACCTATGATTAGATTTTCTGGAATTTCCAAGTGAGCAATATTTTTGAATTCCTTCAATTGCTCAGTATGCTATAATCATGTAATCAACCCTATCCACCTCCAAAACTTCTGGGAGATGACTACACTACTAGTTTCTTTGTGCATAGTAACAGTTACTCTAAAACAAAGATTAATGCTCACTAGGTTATAAATCAACTCGATATCAAATCACATGCTTACAGACTCTTCCCAGTTTTTAACTTCTTTAAATCTTTTTCCATACCGGAACAAACTATTTTTGCCATAGTTTCTTGGTTCTGGGTTGAAAAGACGTATCCTTGTCATTTATTGGCTCAATGATTTCTAACTATTGTACTGGTACTCACGCAGTCCCATCTACAATCCCGAGGAATGGTCCCCAAGTGGTGATCGCTACGCTGGTGGTAAGTATCTTCAACTTTAGAACAAAGATTTCTGTTGGTCATCTCTTTTATTCAAACAGCAGAATTGTGTTTCTTCCTGCTCCTGTAGGCTGTTTACTCATAATTGCGGAGCTGAGATAAATCGATTTACATTTATCATTACGCATGCATGATCTTGCAGGTGTCACTGGCTTGGCTATCTGGGCTGTGACCCTTTTCGGCATTCTTGCCGGAGGTGCTCTTCTTGTGTACAACACCAGTGCTTTATCACAATAGAAATGCAATCCTTAGTTGTTGTAATTCATGTGCTGCTGTTAATTGTTATAGGCTATCCAATTAGCTTTCTTAAACAAGAACATCAAAGCAATACTCTGTTGGCATAGATTCAATGTGATGCCTGTAGTATTTGCTGTACGTTGAACTTCCTGTTCATTTCTCCATGCCATTTCATCTTTTAGTTTGGTTGGTAGAGTAGGGTTTTGTCTATGTTTTACACAGAAATTAAGAAATAGAAACCATCTCCTTCCACCACCCAACTGCCTAGTGCCTAACTTGATGTGCAAAGCGAAGGGCAGTGCTACTTCCAAGTTCGAATTCAACTATAGGAACCGAAACACATAGACAAAAAGCAAAAACAAATGCAAAAAGCCTAGATGGCATCAACAGTACGTGGAACTTAAATAATCGAGGATAAGGGCATTGTCTAGTAAGTTTGATTGCTTGGCAAACAAGATGCCATTTCAATTCCATTAAGCATGAGGATTAGGATTAGGGTTAGGGTTAGGAAAGTCTTGTGACTCTTGTCCCTCAAGTAGTAGGAAACTATATATAGAGGGTTGGAAAAGGAAAGAAGCTGTGAAAAGCTCGACCACTTCACTAGCAAAACCTACTAGAGTCGATCTAGAGATTGATCACTGTTAGAACTATATTAGTTTACCTTATGCAGTAGTATCTGTTTTACTGTTTTATCTTGGGTTGTGGTTCTGGGGTAGTTGGTGACTTGTACCAACACTTCCCTATATATGTATTTTGAGGCCTCCTTGCTGGGTAGCTTATGAATCCAAAAACTAGAACTTCCTATTTCATTTCCTTAGCTTCAGCAGTTTTAATTGTGCATCTGTTCTTACCAAGTTGAGTCCATCATTTGGTATCTAGAGCCAGGCCGATGCGGCCTCACGATCTTCCTCCCTCCCAACCCTTTACATCTGGTGTGATTCCACCCCTGTGACCTCAGTACACTTCCACCAGTCGTATACTCACACCCACCTCCTCGTTTCCCTCTCTGTTTTCCGCCTTACTCCACCCTACCACTACCACAGATCTCACACCATCCTCCCTATCATCCCACTTACAGGACTCCCTGTAAGTTTTACACGCTCGCCAGGATGCGCTGCAACATTCCTTTGAGACCATGACACTTCGTAGTGAAACTACAGCCCAACGGAATGAGTAATTCCAAGCTTTAGTGCTTAACCAGCTCGCGTTGCTTACCAATCAGCGTTATCCCACCATTGGGCGCCACTTCATACCACACAGCACCGCCAGAGGCTAACAACCACCCATCACCACATATTCCACAGTCTTTACCATTCCCCAAGAGTTTGAACCCCGTCTATTCCTTACCCATCCCCAAACTCTTCCTCCGTTTCCCCACCACCACATTCCATTTTCCCAACCAGTAATCAACCAACCACCCGACCCTCCTCACTTTCTACAACATCTCTGCCCCCACATACCCCCACCACCCCCACCTTATCGCGCCCCAAAAATTGATCTTCCAAGGTTCATGGGTGACGAGGCCGAATGATGGCTCGCCATGGCCGAGCAGTTCGTCTGAGTTCATTGAGTTCCAACCCATGAACAAGTAGCCACAATCGCGACAATTTTGGAACTGACGCTTGTATGTGGATGAACTCGGTCGAGCAACGCCATCAATTTCTCACTTGGGATCAATTCATGGCTGCTTTTCTGGACCATTTCAGCTCTGTCCACGGTTCAGACTACAAGTCCCAACTCTCCCATTTGCAGCAGCTAAGTTCGATTGCGGACTACATCACCCAGTTCACCAAGCTCTCATGCCGTGTCCACGATTGGAGTGACTCCGATCTCAGACCAATCTTCATAGGTGGTCTCAAATTAGAAATTCGACACGATGTCGAGGTGTTGGAACCTCTTACATTGCCGGCCACACAACGATTGGCTCGCCGCTTAAAGTCGAAGAATGCTGAGATCAAGGCCGCGCGTTTAGCAGCGCGTCCCATGAGTTGGGTCCATACTCGTAACTCGCCTAACCCAGCGACTTCCAACTCGGCTGGACCCTCGAGGCCAACCGGTACTGCTGGTCCTCGCCCTAGGACGGACCTACCGGGTCACGTAGTGCTTTCTACAGAACAACATGAGTGTCATGCCAAGGGTTTATGTACGCACTGCCCCGAGGCGTGGTCCCCTACACACGTATGCGCTAAACCAGTGCTGACAATTTTGGACTACCTCAACCTAGTCACAGAGGTGGACCATAATTCTGATACTGAAGACATAGCAGAGGAGACCGCCGACATAGCAGCTCCGCCGGTTTTGTCGATCTCTGATCCAAAGTCAGAAAAACTGATGCGTTTCCAAGACTCCATTAATGGCAAACCCATTTGGGTATTTATGGATTGCGGGTCGGTCACCAGTTTCTTAAACCCAACTGTGGCTAATGCGTTGGGCCTTACAATGAACACGAATAACAGGCCTACTTTTCGGTCTGCTACGGGCCACTCTTTGGGCACTTTGGGCCGGGCTTTGGATGTCCCCATAAACATACAAGATTATCATTTTCGAGCCTCAATTCTTTTATATGCGGTGGAAGGGTGTGACTTATTATTGGGTGCTGATTGGTTAGATTCTTTGGGCTACATCGGTTGGAACTTTGCGGATAAGTGGATGGTGTTTACCTGCAAGGGCCAATGCCATGTCCTTCAAGGCTTGGATGAATCTCCACATTCTATAGACACTACTAGCATTATAGCCTTGCTGAGACAGGAACAACTCGAGCCTGCCGAGCCCGTCGAGCCTACCAAACCAAGTGACTGGGCCACCTTACCTCCAGAAGCCTATGACCTTCTTCTGTCTTTTGCCGAGCTGTTTAAACCCCCAAAGGGGCTGCCTCCACGATGCGTCATTGACCATCGCATTCTCCTTATTCCACAGGTGGACATGGTCAATATCTGCATTTCTTGCTATGCTTACTCCCAGAAGGCCGAATTGGAGGCCCAAGTGTCTGAAATGTTAGCCGAAGGAAAGATTCGGGTAAGAAAAAACCCATTCTCATCGCCGATGCTTCTCGTCCTTAAGAAAGACGGGACTTGGCATTTTTGTGTGGATTATCGCGCCCTTAATAAGGTAATGATGAAGGACCGCTTTCCAATCTCGATGGTGGATGAACTCCTCGATGAACTACACGGGGCAAGTTTCTTCATAAAACTCGACCTCCGATCGGGTTATCACCAAATACAGATGCACGAGGAGGACATTCCCAAAACTGCCTTCCGCATACATGAGGGCCACTACGAATTCATAGTCATGCCGTTGGATTTGTCAAATGCTCCCTCTACTTTTCAAGCTTTGATGAACATCGTCTTTAAGCCTTACTTACGTAAGTTTGTATTAGTGTTTTTGACGATATTTTGGTGTACAGTCCATATTTTACTTCACACTTATCTCATGTGCATCAAGTGCTTACTGTGTTAAAGGACAATGAGCTCAAAGTTAAGAGATCAAAATGTGCATTTTTCCTGAGCAAAGTTCACTATTTGGGCCACATTATTTCTGGACAGGGTGTGGCAGTTGACCTATAAAAGATTTTGTGCATCAAAACTTGGGCCAGGCCCACCACACTCAAAGGACTTCGAGGGTTTCTTGGGTTTGCCGGCTACTACCGCCACTTTGTGCGTCATTTTGGCCAAATTGCCAAACCGTTAACCGAGATGTTGAAGAAGGACGGCTTCCACTGGTCGCCGGCGTCGATCGAGGCATTTGAGCTCCTCAAAGTGGCCCTGTCCTCAGCCCTGGTCCTAGCCCTTCTGGACTTCAGTCAGCCCTTTACCATTGAAACTGATGCAAGCGAATTGGAACTAGGCACCGTCCTCAGTCAGAACCACCACCCCATATCTTTCATGAGCAAAGCCTTGTCCACTAAACACCAGGCCTTCTCTGTTTATGACAAAGAAATGATGGCTGTGCTACAGGAAGTACAACTCTGGTGACCTCATTTATTGGGGCATTCTTTCAAAATCATCACAGACCAAGAGACTCTCAAGCACTTGCATGATCAGAAGCTGTCCACACCATCTCAGCATCGCTGGTTATCGAAACTACTGGGTTATGATTATACAATCGAGTACCGTGCACGAAAACTCAACACTGTCACCGATATCCTATCCCGACAACCCGAGCTTTGTGCCATTTAATCGATCTTCAGCCCTGTTTTGATTGAGTATCTCAATTGACAGCCGCGTGTAAGCTCGATCTCGTAGCCAGCAAACTTCTGCGTGAACTCAAAGCCGGCAAAAACACAAAAAAGGTTTTTCCCTGGACAATGGCAAACTCCTCTACAAAGGGTGACTTTATGTCCCTGAACACTCGGATTGGCGTACTCAATTACTCCATGAGTTTCATTCTTCCTTCGAGGCAGGACATTCCAGGTATCTAGGCACCTTAATTCAACTTAAGCGTAACTTCGCTTGGCTTGGAATGCTCAAAGACGTCAAGAACTTTATATCCAGTTGTGATCAGTGTCAAAGACAGTCTTATGAGGTTATCAAGCCTCCAAGTATGTTCCAACCTCTACCCATACCTCATGATACATGGCTTGACATTTCAATGGATTTCGTGGATAGCCTCCCTTTGTCCAATGGAAAAAAAATGCGATATTAGTTGTGGTTGATTGCTTATCCAAATACGCACATTTTTTGGCCATTACGCATCCTTACATAGCTTATCAGGTGTCAGAAGTGTTTATGCATGAAGTGTTCCGCCTTCACGGCATGCCATGGTCCATTGTGTCCGATAGAGACCCGATTTTCCTCAGCCACTTCTGGCAAGCTTTTTACAAACTTCAAGGCACACAACTTTTCCAAAGCTCCACATACCACCCTCAATCCTATGGCCAAACCGAGGTAGTGAACCGATCACTCGAACACTACTTGCCTTGTTTTGTATTAGACTCACTAGATTCGTGGAGCACCCTCATCCATTGGGTGGAGTGGGTGGTACAACACTTTCCACCACTCAACAATCTAGATGACACCATTTGAAGCTGTGTATGGCAAGCCCCCACCATCTATTCATCAATATATCCCAGGCTCTTCCAAGGTTCAGACCGTGGACAAGCCACTGCTTGCAAGGGATGTTCTGCTTGCGTCCTTGAAACAAAACATGCATCAAGTACAAAACCGGATGAAGCAACAAGTTGATAAGCATCACTCGGAGAGAGAATTCTAGGTGGATGATTGGGTGTTTCTTAAGCTCCATCCATATCGGCAACAATCGCTCACAAACCGCACTTTAGCTAAACTCGCTTCTAGGTACTATGGGCCATTTCGTATCTTTGCTCGAGTTGGTCAGGTTGCTTACTGCCTCGACTTTCCAGCTCATTCCAAGCTTCACTCGGTCTTCCATGTCAACCTACTTAAGAAGCGTGTTGGTGCTCACACTCCTCTGTCTCAAACACTGCCCGAATACAATGACAAATGGGAATTTGTTTGGACCCCTGAAGATGTCTTGGACATGCGAGTTGTCAAGAAGAGTAGACACTCAATCACTCAGTGGCTCATCAAGTGGAATGGGCTACTAGCAGATGATGCCACATGGGAATCAGCACATTCTATGACTGCAGGGGGAAATTTGCCACATAAGTTGCCACATGTTTTTCGATCATTTGCGCTCGCGGATGAGCTTGATCTTGCGGGGGGAAATTGTTAGGACTATATTAGTTTACCTTATGCAGTAGTATCTGTGTTATTATTTTATCTTCGGTTGTGGTCCTGGAGTAGTTGGTGACTCGTACCAACACTTCCCTATATATGTATTTTGAGGCCTCGTTGTTGGGCAGCTTATGAATCCAAAAACCAGAACTTCCTATTTTCTTTCCTTAGCTTCAGCAGTTTTAATTATGCAGCTGTTCTTACCAGGTTGAGTCCATCAATCACCGATCAAAAAACAAAACAAGATAGCAAGAGAGATGTCGATGACGATGGAGAAGTTACCTATTGTGCGCCTCGATGATGGTTGGGCCGCAGTCGCGATCAGACTCCTAGATGACTTTGACCATGTTAGATATGTAGACTCTGAGTTCCTCAAGAAGATTTTGCCTCACTGCACCAAAGACCAGTTGGTTCACATAGAGAAGAGCACTAAAGATGTAGACTCGAGTCCTGTCACCAACACGCTGTGGAGGAGTTTCTTCTTGAAGGAGTTCGGTGTCAAAGCCACCAATGAGGTGATTCGGGAGATGAAGATGAAGAAAGTGACGAGTTTCAAGTGGTCCGAGTTGTTCCAGGAAAAGTTGAAGAGAGAAGAGGCTGAGAAAGCAGCCGGCGAAAGATTGAAGATCAAGCATGCAAATGAAGCCGCCCGGAAACAGAACCGGCAAATTAGGGTTCTTGAGAAAGCTCCCGGTTCAGGGCCGACTTCGTCAACCAATTTCAAGAGAAGCAGTTGCGTAAAGAAACCAAGCAAAATCATGGCCAAGGTGAAGAAAAAGTATGAGAAGAGCCTAGAGGCAAAGAATGTTCGAGCTATAAAGATGAAGAGAACTCTCAAATATCCTAGTCTCGCTAAGATGCCAAGAGATCTTCTAGCGCACGTTATGGCAATTAAAGCTTTCTGATTTCAACAAGCATCATCATTCTTGGTACTTCAATTCAGTTAGTTTTTTCACATTAGCTAATACGTTTGTTGATCTGTTGTACGTTTGTATATATCAAGAAAACAGATTAAAGAGAAAGGTCAAACTTTATTATTTCGTTGATGCATCTTTCTTTTCTTTCTGTAATAACTCTTCAGGGTAAAGGTTTCATATCCCCCCTGAGGAACCTAACAATTTTGATCAACGATACAAATCGGGCGTGGGGATGAGTCTCAAGCAAAGGCTAGGTTACAAACCCCTTTCATAACAGATTATGTGCTCTTTTTAATTATCGATCAATGCGTTGTCATATTGATCTTTGATCGATATTTTACTTGTTTTTCATTTACACATTGACAGCTGAAACTTTCCTTTTTCATTACAAATCATAACATAGAGTTAAGAATGAAAAATGTATCATCTAGCTGGAAGCAAAGTCTATGTTACAATACTGGCTTTTCCTATAGTTCGGTGGCTATTGGCTAAGGCCCATGCCTTGCCCACCAGCTGTAGGGGTTCAAAAGCTGGTATGGTGGTGGTGGTGGTGGTGATTACGGTGGTGATTGTTGCTGTTTTTTTGTAAACTCTCAGGAAAGAAACAGAACCGAAGAAAAAAATGTCTGTTACAAATCTTTGGCTCGTGTAGCGTGAGGAAACGTACAACAAACCATATGCACCTCTCCAATAAGCTCTCTATATATAGCCATTCCACTAAGGTATACATTTTTTGGTCATTTTCAGTTATAGGGCATTACATAAACTTTTCGATCACATTTTAACATCTTCATCGTCTAATTATAAGGTTTATATGAGTAGATCATTCTTATAAATTTTCAACCAAAATGGTGAACGTTAAGGTATCGAACTAGATTAAATCAAGGGACAGACCAAATCTGTCAAACCTGAACCATTCATACTTATAAACTTCAATTGCATTTTTGAATACCTTAACTACCACCATTTAGGCTGAAAATTTACAGGCTTAATCTACACATTATGACCTAAGATCTGAACGGTGTAGATGGTAAAATATGATCGAAAAGTTGGTGTAATGCCCTATACCTGAAAATGACCAAAAAAAGGTATACTTTTGTAGAAGGGTGTTTTGTGTGGGTGTTCTCTCTCTCTCTCTCTCTCTCTCTCTCTCTCTATATATATATATATATATATATATATATATATTTATATGTATATAAAACAAACTTCCACTCAAGTATACCTGAAAATGATCATTTTTAGGTATATGACATTACACCAACTTTTTGATCATTTTTTACCATCTCCACCGTTCAGATTTTAGGTCCTAATGTGTGGATCAAACTTCTAAATTTTCAGACAAAGTTGTGTTCATTAAAGTATTCAAACTGCAATTGAAGTTCATAAGTAAGAACGGTTCAAGTTTGACAGATTTGGTCCGTCCATTGATTTAAACTAGTTTGATACTTTAACGATCACCATTTTGGCTGAAAATTTACATGAATGATCTACTCATATAAACCTAGTAGTTAGACGATAGAGATAGTAAAATATGATCAAAAAGTTGGCGTAATGTCATATACCTGAAAATTATCATTTTCTGGTATACCTGAGTGGAAGCTTGCTCCGTATGTGTGTGTGTCTATATATATATATATTGGTGTATATATACAATCATGTTATGCTAAGGATATCTACACGGTACAAATTTTTCTGTTTTATCTCACTTAGACATCAAATCTTGACAATCAAAACCACTCATGCTATAAATACTAGTTTAACTAAGTCACCTACAAAATTGAGTCCAATCGAAAATCGTTTGGCCATTTGATTTGTCATTTATATATGGATTTGACTCCTCTGAAGTGCACTTTACATAAAGTGCACATAATCTCCTTCCTTCGTCTAATCTAACGCTCTTAATCTTGCCAACACATTAAAATAATGATCAGCCTAACTTTCAAGTTAACTTCTCTTTACTCTGTTAATGCATGTCTAAGAAAAAAGAAAAAACAACGATCAAACAACGTTGGGTTCAGTTTACAATATTGATCGAACATTATCTTTAGGTTCAGTTTCTTCTAACTTAGAAGTTTGGAACTACTGACGTACACATATTGTTGGCTCTGCTCCAACAATTGCTCTTTATTCCTTATTTACAACTGAAAATTCGAGAAGATACAGAGAGCAAGAAGCTTAATGCTAAAGTCAATAGATACAAAGAGAAAATCAGAAAGACAAGGGATGACCCTGCCCAAGAAGCCGTCAAGTCCAGATCAGTCATGAAATTAAGTTCTTTAAAAAACTTATACATCACAATGTAGTCAAAAGTAGCATGATTCTGCGTAGGAAAATGAGAAAAATAGTGTAAATTTCAAACTTCATAGGTTCTCTACGTGGTTTTGATATATTTGTATATTTGATTTTGTGATGTGTGATGTGTAATATATTGTACAAAAATTTGATAATCAAGCCTCTTATTAAGTTTTAGCCATCAAAAAATAAAAATAAAAATAGAATTATTAAATTATATTTTAATAGTTATCAGCACTTAACACGTACTAATTCATATAATAATATAGTAAATTCATATGTCTTAATGTTTGTTCAATATTTTCTTTTTACATAAGGTAGATAATTGATCATATAACAACCTTCAAAAGTTTCATTACAAATTTTCATGTATTTTTATTAGTTTCCGTCATTTTCGTCAGAATTTTTACTAGATCAATATTTTTGTCGATATATCCAAATTTTAGACCTTCGATATGTCCTCGATATCCGATATTTTATTCCTTGAGTTGAAATAACTATTCCATCAGTTCGACTCTTGCTTGTATAAAGTGTTCGAACACCAAAACCAGTTCGCGCTAGATCCTTAGGTAAGAAATTACAGATTCTAGTCGATCACTTTTACGAAATAAGCATGCAAGAAAGATTGGCGTCATATTTAAACACGTACTGAAGCAAATGCTTTATGTACGTATTTGGTTCAGAGACAATTAGAGTTTTTAAAAATAAAATAAAATAAATATAAAATAAATATCTTTATTATTTTTTAGAAAATACAAAAGAAAAAAGAAAAGAAAGAACTTGTACAGAGCCAAAAAAAAAGGAAACTGAAAGATAAAAAAACTAAAACATTAGCTGGTGGATGCATGCGTAGCACCACACTTAACCTTAAGTCAGCTTGATCTATTTGCATCATTCCAGCGCTAGGGAATCCTCATTCCCAATTCCCCGAATGTTCCAATAAAGAGCCTTCATTGTAAATGGAGAGGTTTACGTCGATCCCTTTTTGGGGGATTTTTAAGAGCCATAGAAGCCTCGGCCTCTAATTTCTTCTGTTTTGCAATAGCTCTTTTCTGTGAATTAATAAGCACAGGAAAAAAACCCTCGACATCTTCACCATTTACAAACCTAATAACAGCGTCCAATTCTCCTACCTCAGAGACAATCGGAGTTTAGCTAAGAGTAGCTTTCTGCTTTGGCAGACCAGGGGAATAATCGATCCATGCATAAACCTACAAAACTGAAAGATTATATCAACTTCTAATCGATCCATGCATAAATAATTTGTCCACTACGAGACATAAAAGATCACCGGATTACATGAAGATGTAATTTCATCATATTATAAATTGAAACGTGTTTAATGTTGGGTTTGGTAGATATCTATATATCAATTCCCAATTGACCGATAAATCTTTACTCGATCCCATTTGACAAAGCAGTTAGAAATATCATGAACTTCACTAACAATACAATCCAAAGAGTTTGATCGATCCGAGTACGTTCATAAACTTAAACCCTAAACTCTGAAGTCTTGACTGACTAAAAATGTCGTCGTGCAAGCTATAGCTAGCTAGTTAGTCTTGAAATTAATTTCTTCAACCCTTTCCTTTGAACAATTATCTTCAAATCCAGTTGATTAGTTAATGTACGTTAGAGAACCTGTCAGCAAATCCTTCTGTGCTGATCGAGTTCATTACGATTTACTGTCGATCTCCTCGCCCAAAGTCTCAAGGTAGCTAGCTTCCTAAATTATTAATAGTCTTACAGCAGAAACAGACTGTCGCAAAGTCTATATAAGTTCTTTGGTTGTTGGGTTATCTTTGGCATCACACCGGAAATTGGGCAGTGGCATTCGTATCTATCATTTTAATTATACAAACCCACTAAACAATCTCCCTCTGGGGAAGAAATGTTCCTATCCAAGACTATTTCATAAACAAGGGTTAATTATATAAACAACAAGACTATTCGTATTACGTACTCAGATTTGTTCAGTGACTTCAGTCTCCTGAAATATAAAACCAATCTAGTTTTTCATATGTGGAGTACCGAGTACGTACGTAGGTTATATAGAACCTAAAAACTAGTAATTTAGAAGACTAGCTAAAGTGCCATCGGGACCTACTAATTCTTTGGCTCTTTGCATCCATGTATTAGACTAAACAAGACCTTAACATATATATGTTAATTTTCGTGTTCAAATTATTCATATTAACATGTCATTTCCATATAAACGGGTTTACAAAGATCCAAATTAACATGACCAACGAACTTTTCGAATTATCTCATTAAAATTGCAAAACGGAGTAATTGAATTAAAAGCGAAAACAGATCATTTAACTAACCAAGGAAATCGCTTCTCTAATCATCGAGTTTTTGCTTGACTAGTACGTTCACGTGTATTACAAATCTAAGGGTGCTCTTTTATAGTTTATAAGGCAAGACAAACCCTTAGATATGTGAGACACGCGAAGACATAGCTAGCTAGATAGAAATTAAGGCAAGCCAAAACCAGATGCACAAAGCTAAACATCTACATGCATGCAAAGTTGCAAACTAATTGATTTCTAATTGCGGTTTCATATGCATACTTCAGATTCGTCTTCATTACAATAATAAACATTTTACGTTTGTTGAGTCTACGCACATGAATAGACCAATATCAATCAATAGTGACTCCAAACGTTGGGCATACCAACTTGATGATTAGACAGGTAGTTTTCCGAACTACTTCCAGCAGCTTCTCCTCCTCCAAAGCTTGGTGGTGATGAGACTTTCAAGAATGACGTCGGGGTATTAGGATAGCAGCTACTTTCCATCTTGGTAAGCTGAGACAAAACAGCTTTTAGGACGTTTCTATTGTCACTTGAAAAATTGGCGGTGTCAAGAAAAGTTGTCGCCGCATTCGGCAACTGGTCACAGCCAGTGGAGGAGGATAGATGCTGTTCCATGATGTTGTTATGATGAGTGGTGAAGATTGGGTTGACATTCATTTGGGTTTGAGAGAAAAGTGTATCAATGGAGAAGCAGGGCACTTGCTGATGACGATGATTATATTCATTGTCATGCTGAAGTTGCTGTTGCTGTTGATGAGTTTGGCCATCAAAGCTGATGTAAGAGTCCATCAGAGCTGGGAGTTGTTGTGACGACGAGCCTGTGTCGTCGTCATAGCATCCAACTGATGATCCCATGCTGGGTTTGGCAGAAATTAGTTCTCTGTTTTTGTAAAACACTCTGCATAGGACCCAGTCTTCCTGTACATACGAAAGATAAGACATACCAATTAATATCTATGATTGTGAAACGAACATATTATTTACAATCAGCTAGCAGCCACTAGTTTCTTTTGTCGATTCAAATCCACTAGTAGATAATACTCGTACATGTATATATAAAGCCACTATAGTTTCTTTTTTCTGAGATCGTCATATTTTCAATTACAGCTTATATAATTATGTCTTATATATTCTGTAACAATAGAGAGTTAGGTAAGATGTTTGCATATGAAATAGATTAAGAAGCTAGGATGTGCTTAGGTCAGCTACCATTAGTGGAATATAGTTGGCAAATTAGTCATGACAAGTATGGAAAAATATGGATACTATTGCTTTGGCTGTATGTTTATTGGAGAAGAAATATTGTTATGGAAAGTCAAAGAGCTTATCTTAATTCTTAAGTGATGGAATTCTTTTGTATGTTACCACTAACTAGCTAGCCAATTGCCACACCCATAATCCATTAATTTAAGATTCTCGATTAGCAGATTACCAATGGAAACTAGTAGAGCCGACAGACTAAAATTACTCAGGTTAGAATTAGCTAGGGCTAGCTATGTACCTTGAGAGAAGAAATCTTGGGTGGACCAAAGGGACCTTCAACCCGGAACTCATGCATAACCCAGTCGGATTTTCTGCCTTTGGGAGCCCGACCCTGGTAGAAGACCAAGGTTTTCCTCATACCGACCAGGTTTTCCCCTTTGCGATAGATTGGCCTGTCTTTTCCCGTGGCCTTCCAGTACCCAGTTGCAGTTGCTCGGTTTGTTCGAAGCCCCGTCGCATATTTACGGTCACGTTGGCTGTAGAAATACCACTCCTTCCCTCCCACACATGCAATTTCTGCATAAATAACATCACAAATTATGAGTTAATAGAAGTAATAATGTGCAAACTCTAGGGTTTTGCATTTCCCCTACGTTTATCGTCGTGCATGTAATTCTTTAATTAATGAGTATCGATCCCCTTGCATGTGATACCAGCTAATTAAGGACGAACCCTCAAACATGACCAGTGCCTGACTTTTTCCTTGCAATGCACTAAAGGAATTTACCAATACTATTATAACTAGATGTATAACATATATATGAAAGAGAAATTTTAGGGTGGAGCATTAATTTTATTATTATTATTGTAAAATGAGATAATTTTTTAGTAATTTTGTTCAATTTTTTATAAATATTTCAACAAGCATATTTTTTCAAATTTAAGAACAAATTATTATTAATGTTGTATTCTAGTTTAATTGTTTGTAAATAATAAATAAATTGTTGTAATTTTATTTTAAATGTAATAATTTTTAATTTAAAAAATTATAATTTTTTTCAATTAATTATAGATATTTATGATAGATCTTTCTTAACAAAGTCTTATCCATATATATAATATAGTATGTGTGTGATCGAATATATGCATTTGGCAAGTTTTTCAGAACGAATCTGATAGTGCTGGGCTGCTAGTACTACTCCACTCGATCTTTTCAATATGCAGTGATGTCAAGCGAAGACTTCTTTGCATAGATAGCAAGCACATGGCGACAGAGTGACTCATCATCATACATGTTTGGCTAAAATAGCTGAACCATATCCCAACTATTATGCAGGTGAGAGCAGTGGAAAACATCTGAACAAAATTGAAAGGAAAGGAAAAAACTGAAAAAGTAAAACTATTTGTATATTAGCTCCGAACCGTATCAACTTTGACAAAATCATGCATAACTACCACTGCACTATCAAAGAACTTATGTAATATGCGGAAAAACATAAGAGATTTATAAACATTCAAGCCCCTTGGCTCCAACATTGGGTATTTCACAGAAGAAGTTCCGATGCGGATTCATTATATATGCCAAGGTATATAACAACAATCCCACAAAATTCATTATGCAAGTTTATAGATCAACGATCACCAATTGTTGATGTAGCTTTCGTTTACTTTACGTATGATATGATGTGTCAATATCAATCAAATCGATATGTATAAATTAAGGCGGACACCTGTTAATCTATCTTAAAGAAACTTTTATTGTTGCGCCATTGCTAAGAACAGAAGTTTAAAGAAGAAGAATATGTTTGAAAAATCAAAGGAGATTGTTATGATTAGAGGATGATGGTGACAAGCCCTAAGCCTCTCTAAATGGTTTGGGTAAGGATTGAATATGAAAGCTTAATTCCTTTCTAACCTGAATATACACGCGTATGGCTGCGATGGCTTAGGGACTAGACTTTAAGGGTGTTTTTCTTAATTTGTTATCGATCACTCACAATCACTATCACAACTTTTGGTTGGGAGCATACCAATTAGGAACGTCTATTTCTTCCAAAAGCAATGAATATGAAATCTCTTGTTTCATAGTGAAAAACTAAGATAAGGCCCATACTTGGGGGCATGAATTTTCGCGTGTATATATTAAGATACTTGGGAGCTTCCAGACAATTCAAAATTAAGTAAAGCTTAATATGTAGCTCTCAACCCTCAAAAGAATAGGGCCCTCGATCTACAAGTACTCATTAATGAATTAACTAGTTAGTTGCGTTAAAATTTTAAATAAGCGAAAGTTATCGATTTATATCGCAAGGTTAAATATCATATTACGATATGCACGAAGATGCAAGTGACACATTTTAATAAGACAAACGTAAAGACTTAATTATAACGACTTAAAGTCATTTATGCACTGAGCTGAATTATATATGTACAGTAAAAATTAGGTGGGAAAATCTTAAATTTTTGAAAGCATGATAAACATCATTGGCAAGCAGTTTGATCTCCTAAGTTTCTTTGCACCGAAGTATAAAGTCCTCTACATGCACTATTAGCTACAGTTAATATATTAATTAATATCCTATGTAGTTATAATTATATATTGTTTTGGACAATGAGAACAGGCAACTATTACTTCGTATGAATGTACGTACGTCAGTGGATGACACATACTAGTTTTCAACGATTTTTTCACTAATTGTGTGGCGAAACACCACTTAGCGCCTAGACACAAGATTAATTGATCTAGGCGTGAAAAAGAAAAAGAATATATATGAAAACCTCATATAAGTAATTTGAGTTTGTTTTACATAAATGATTTACCTGAGTATTATGAAATCGGAACGTATGCATGCATGTGGTGCCAAAAGAGTATCAGCTTATCGTACCTAAAGTTGCTAAAATTTTAACGCCCAGCAAAAGCAATTGCACAATTTAAAACCCCCTCATTGTACTTTCTAAGATTCTTAATAACTTAGGTGTATGTATGAGCCAAGTCTTTAAAAATTTAGAGAAAAAAATGCTGGGAATATGTCAAATAACTTGAACGACATTGTAATATTGATATATGACATTAAAATACTGTAGAAATTAAAAACCATGATGTATATACTGGCAAAGCCAAAAGAAAAAAACTAAATACAGGGATCGATCAATTCGATCAAGCTAATTGGGATTGCCATTTTGTTCATTTTCTGTGATGAAATAAAATGTACGTGAGCAACTTTTCTGTACAATAATTGTGTGAACATGCTATTTATATCAGCATCAGCGATCCCATTGGTCACATGATCGCTGGTCCACTCTATGCGATTGGTAGAGGACATGACAAACTCAAATTAAGAACCTGATTGGACTCTCTTAGAAATATATTCCTTCTATTCTATGTGCAAATTTCAACCTGCAACTAGTACGTTTTGTTCTTACTTATCTCTTAGTTGGTCAATTACCAAATTAAAGGAGCAATAAGTGCACCCAGAGAAGAGAATACTAGTTTCCCAGTTGCAAATTAATCTGAAGTTCTGAACCATATTTCAAACCAAGAAAAGCTCAAAATAACGATGAATATGATCTGTAGGTTAAAATCATGTTATATATTACTTCATGCGCACAGAAGAAATGAGTACGATTATCGATTTGAGGGAATGAGTTATAATAATTGGAACCGAAAGAGCTAGAAATGAGAATGATATGGATGGAAGAGAAGTACTCACCAGGAATGTCCCAAGGCTCACACTTGTTGAGGTCGACTTCGATCATAAGAGTGGAGTCGGAGTGAGTCACCTTCTTCATCAGATAATCACAGACAAGCTCTTCGTCTCTGGGATGGAACCTGAACCCAGGTGGCAATTTAGCCTCCACCATGCTTATGTTGTTCATTGTCGATCACAGTACGTTTGAGAGAGAGAGAGAGAGAGAGAGAGAGAGAGAGCTGCAGAGAAAGAGCAGACGTTTTCTCTTTGGGAGAGATCCCAATTCTTGAACGAAGAAGGCAAGTGGGCGGGTGGGAGGTATATATACAAAATGATCAAGTACAGTAACTAGAGGCCGGTTAGGGATTCAAATTCCAAATTAAAGGGGTGTATGTACGTAGAGTAAGAAGTCAACTAGTAATTCCGTGTGAAATTGTTAGAAAGGAAGATGACCGGGTTTGAATATCTAGCATTTATCATTGCATATATATTATTAGGTAGGAAAATCAAGACAAAAGTGGCACATTCAGTTTTTTCTTTTCTTTCAGAATTGATAAGAGGTTAACTTCTTATAGTTTCCGTTATTTTGGTGTCTTCGGAAGATATCATCAAGTATCTTACTTCTTCATCATCATAGCCAATTGAAAAAACATAACATTATGTGGTTATAGCAAAGTGTATCACCAAATGAAATAGTAGCCTAAATCATTATTTTTACTTCGGTCTAGAGTAAGTTTGACTACTTAAACGTAACACTGTCAACGTTAGTAATAGTAATAAGGGCTTCACAATGAGTAGATCGATTTTGGAGGTACTCACCAAACCTATTCTTATTATAAGGGTATCAATTAATAGAGAATTTCCCGTTTTTATCATATATGATAATCTGGACACACCAATCACTACTACTGCTTATGTACAATTGTGGGTGGAGCTGGGGGTTGGCTGGGGAAAATTCTTTAGTAGTTAATAAATGTACATATTTAGGCATTTTTTAGAGTACATATATAGAAACAATTAGATAGATATTAATATTTAAAATCACAAGGCAATTAATATTTAAACGAAAAGGATAACTAGAAATATATCACTATATTGCTGTCGCTCTCCGATGAAAGGTATCGCTGGCGCTCTACCGTGATAGGTATTGCTGGCCCTATATCGTGATGGGTATCGTTGTCGATGTCCTATGATCGGTATCGCTGTCGCTCTTGATTAGGTTGACATCGCTGTCGCTCTGGATGAGATTGGTATCACTGTCGGTCTGGTTATGATTGATGTCGTTGTCGCTCTGGATGAGATTGGTATCATTGTTGCTCTCACTGCTAAGACTAACCATCGTTAAGGAGAGACCGAGTGTGTCGGTCTTCAACCCTCTGATGCCTAAATCAGAAACGAGATAGAAATTTGATAGAGTAACGGCATATATGAGTAATCAACGCGTACCATTAATGCTGAATCGTCGGGCTTATGAAGGTGGTTGGATCCAGAGCTCTTATCAATTCTTTGATGTGGGATCAGTGTGCCTATTCTTTTGTTGAGGTGTTTTCTGGTGGGATCTTTGATGGGCGCGTGAGTGGTAACCACGCCGAGATAGGACTCAGGCTTGTCATCGAAGTTGTAGGCCTCTTGCCGGTGAGTGCTGTTATGCGAGCGGTGAGACATAATAAAAAATTATTTAAGGGCATTAAGTACGTACGATTTAGCCAGGTATGTGTACAAGTCCCCCAACTCGCTCAGCCAAGGGAATCAATCTTGGTTGGTGAGTTGTAGAATCGGATACCGGCGATATTATCCGTACGTACTTTACGGTCGTCGTTACCTGTTTAGAGATGGATACAGTATCATATAGTCCCTCAGCTCGCCGACCAAGGTTGTGATGCTTGGCGATATTGTGACTTGTAGTGAAGACAAGATTGGTGTACGTTAGCAGTGGTGAGATCAGTGAGTAGCTAGTTCACCGTCTCTTGGGATAAACAAATTGAAAATAATGATTACGCCCGTGGGCTTGTTTGCCTCCCGAATGAGTCATGACTTCATATCGGGGTTCCTCCAAGTAACGGTTTAACCCAATAGGCCCATTTCCAATTGAGCCCTTCCTGGTTACTGACATACTCCTCCGTAACTTTTCAGTGCCGGGGGGATACAATGAGCGGCTACATTGCACCGACCGAGCGTAACTTTTCAGTGCCTTGGCATTCAGACACTCGACCCTGCCCTATCGGGTAGCTTTTATTGCTCTGTCGTGGGTAGCTCAAACCGGTGGGGCGCTGCGGTAGGGGGAACTCGTTTGAATTGGTAACCCTTAAGTCCCCGAGCCCGATTCCTCTGTGCAGATTTGCGGCACTTTAGGCCGGTAGGGTGGTCTTGTGGCGATGGCTCTGGTGTTTGCGGGTTGACAAGATCGCACGTTTTGTGTTGAGCGAGACTTGTTCCCGCTATCATTCCTCTCGAGGTGGTAGGTGAAGCCATTTCATATCTTCATTAAATGCCAGCAATTCCCTGGTTGCCACGTGTCACCCTAGGCGTCTTGGTTTACCCTAACGTCATGTCGTAGGTTTAAAGTGTGATCATTACCTTTCTTGGAGACTGTAACTATGGAAACGGTGCGTATCGCTTCATGTTCCGGACTCTTCCATGCCCCATGACATCATTGGACACGTTACTACATCTGGTGAACCAATGTGTCTGCTTGAACGGTCGTGATCGTGCTCTAAGGTGGCCTATTTAAACCCCTTTTCCCCCTTCTTCCTACACTTTTCGTACTTCTGAGATTTTTTAGCTAGGTTTTTCAGAGAGAGAGTGTATTCATCCATTGTCGTCGTAGCACCATCTACGATTCTTACTCCACCGCTCTCCTTGCTTTCTGGTTACTTTTCTTCGAAGATCAAGTAAGTTATCCCCTGTATATTTCTTTTCTGTTTCCCTTGGGTAGTGTTTTTCCTCAGAATTCTGGGTTGCTTCTGCATATTTCGTGTTTATTGGTGGTTTTATTTGTCGAGATGAACATGGGGAGTCGGTATTGTGTCGCTTTGTTGTTTTTACGGTGGTCGGAGGGATTCTCGCCACCTCTTTATCTTTTCCTTTTGCATCCTTACTCCCTCCTATTTTTTGTGGTTCTTTTCGTATGTGGGCTGTGCTTGGCCTGTGTTCCCGAGTCTGGGCCTAGTCCCCCTGTTTGGGACTTGTGGCAGGTACGTAACCATTTTAGGGAACTTGCTCTGGTGCTGGGGGTATCAGGAAGGTCTCTTGGGTAGTCGTTTACGGATGGGGTGGCTGAGCTGGGTAAATCTTGGTTTAACCTTATCCGTAAATGTTCCGTAGGTAATATGGCGTCTTCTCACAACGATCTTGGCGATACCGGAGCAACGAACTCGCCCCCTAGGCCGTCATCTGAGATTCCTTCCAACCCGTTCATGTTGGGGTTAGGTGGCCCGAGGTCATGGATGCTAGCGGACTCGCAGGAGGTAGATGAGCCCGCCAAGTCGTTGTCCAATTCTGCTATTAAAGCCATGAAGACGGAGTTTCAAATTTCGGAGGTCGTCATCGTCAAATCTTTGGGTAAGAGCGAGTCTTTTACCAGGCCACCCAAAGGTTTTATCGCCCTGGATCGCGCCAGCTACGCTTTGGTATAAGGTTATCGCTCCACCTGTTCCACGAATATATCTTGGCAAGTTGAGGTGCGCGATCGAGCAAGTCTCTCCGTTGATGCTGCAATCACTGACTGCCATGTTCGTGTTTTGGAAGCTTGTCGGGCTTAACTATCCCACCTGTAATGAAGTGTTGCACTACTTCGATGTGCTGTACTCAACGAAGAAGGGATGTTGCGGGATGCTTCGTTTAGTTCAGCGTCGAGGAAGCTCTCTTGCACTTCATGACTTTCGGACGTCCAACCCTGAGTGGCGATCTGAGCACTTCCTCGCCAGCGGTTCCTGGTCTCGACTTATGAATGGCGGGGGTCGGACCCGTGTGCCCAGCCGGTTCCACTTCTGAGGTGATCCATCATTTATGGAGCTTGTCTTCTACGTAGTGATCTACTTGTCGTCTCCCTTGCTTGTAGTTTCCCGCTATTACGCCCTCTCCGCTACCGAAAAGCGGCGTTGCCATAGAATAGAAAAGGGGTGTGCTGAGAAATTTAGAAGCGTGTACCTCTTGAGCGACTACCGCATAATGGAGTCAATCGGCCTTGCCAAGACGCCCAATATGTTGTCGGTCGCTGATAATTGTTTATAGAGTTTTACATATTCACTTTGTTTATGTATACGTTGTCTCTGACTTTGCCGTTGGTTGTAACGCTTATTTTTGTGTATCTGCAGTTGGTTATACTAACGCTCAACGGGATAAGAATATGGAGAATCTTTATGGGAACATTGACGATTTGATTGCTGAGCTTGAGGATCAAGGAAGAAACGCTCAAGTAATTGATCTTGACGTGCGGTTGGGCAATATCGTCACCCTCTCTGAGCCGACGCTTATTGATCCTCTTAATGAGGCCGAGACCGATCGTATTGGGATTGATGGCCCCTCGAGGGTCGTTGTTGTTTCTGCCTCTGCTAGGGCCCCCGACCGCGCAGAAAAGAGAAAGAACTTCAAAGAGGTCCGTTCCTGTTTGCTCCTACGGCGCTTGATGCCGTTACGGTTGCTGGTTAGCTGGGCGATGCTAACAATCATTGGACCCTTAGTATTGAGGATATTCGTGAGGGTCGGCCCATCGTCGATGTCGATCTTCTCCCTGATCAAGAGGCTGGTAGCTCTGTGCTTGCATCTTGCTTTGGAGATGTTCTAGAGAGCGTTGTGATTCCTCGCTCCGTCAACTGGCAACGACCGCCACCTTATTCTGCCCAGATTGTGTCTCTTCTCTCCTTGGAGGCTAGCACTATTGCCAATATTTCTGCGGTGCCAATGAGTGCCTTCGCTTTGTTGCTACCGCTCTTCAGCTGATGTGTCATCAACATCAAACTCTGGTGTCATCCTCGGAGGAGCTGGCCCGTGTTGGATGAGAATTGGCCAAGAGGGAGGAGGAGCTGGTGCAGGCCAGTGAGCAATGGCAGGAGCTCCAACAGAAGTGTGAGCGGCTGGAGGCTCGATTAGAGGAGGCTGATCACTGTTTAAATGACTCTGTCAAGCTCTCCAAGGAGCTGGAGCTTGAGCTAAGGGAATAGCGTCAATGACTGAATGATGCCGAGCTTCAGCGGTCCAGGGACATCTAGGCGGCGTGTTCTGCTCTTGAGGGCCAAGTCCCCACACTTTAGGGTCAGGTTAAGGAGCTTGAGGAGCATCGAGAACAAGAGCTTACCGATGCTGTTGAAGACTTCAGAGCCGGTGCCAAGTATCGCGAGGCGCTGCAGTCGGTCTTCCAACAAGGTCTTCAAGAGACCCGAAACTAGTTTGTCCGGAACGGGTGGGTGAATGAGAAGTACTATGCAGACACCGCCTGGATAAACGAGGAGCGCCAGGCGAAATGTGAGGCTGACCGGCTTGCCCTAGAGAAGGTAAAGGAGGAGGAGGAGGCGAAGAAGGAGCGGCATCGCGATCATGTGGCGGCAGGTATGACTCCTCATGGTTCCCATCCTTTAACCCCTAACCCATCACCCCCAATTGCTTTAACACGTCATATTCGTAATGTTGAGGGAGTATCTCAGGAGCGGAGCCAGGAAATGGCGGCCAACTATCGTAAGCGTTAACGCCAGGATGAACAAGGGGAGGACTTGCAATATGGCGGAGCTCATGGCCCAGCGTGAGGCTTGGTGCCCTTTGTAATAGTATTAGTTTTTTTTTAATACAGCTTATTTTGTAATAGTACTCTGTCGTTAAGGCTTTTTGTTGTAAATCGATATGCTTGCCTTTTTGTCAAATCTTCCCAAGTATGATTATATATCGCCGACTAATGAAAAGTCTAAAGGAAATCCATTTGCTTGTATTGTACGTCCATTTTACGTGCGGATCTGATACATAAATTAAAAATAGCTATCACGTCGGCGCTTATACGAACAAAAATGCACCTCGGGTTTTTGAAAGTAGTAGTTTTGGACCCGAGCGCCTTTTTTTTTTACAAGCAAAGGTCTGAAGAATTTTCGTTTCTTTGACGGCGATATGCAATCATACTTGGTTTGTTTTGCTGAAATAGTAGAACCTGTTTTACTGGTGACAATATCGAAAGTGTTGCGCGTTCCAGGTCCTTGGCACTCTGACGCCGTTTTTGTTTTCGAGGGTAAACGTGGTTGGCGTTAAGCTTTCGATGATCTTGAACGGTCCTTCCTATGTTTGTGCTAAACCATTTGGTTTTGGGAAGACCTCCCTCCAGACCATGTCGCCAATTAGCAGTTTTCGGGCAAGGACTTGACGGTTATGTTGTCGAGCAACTCTCTAATTGTTGGCTGCTAGCACAATATTGGTTTCATCTTCCCGTTCTTCTCGTAGTATGTTTGCCATGTTGAGCCTGTCCGTGTTGGTGTCTTCATCGTATCCTTCGTAGCGGGGGATTCTGTGTGTGATCTTGAACAGTAGGACCGCCTCTGCTCCGTACACGAGCGAAAATGGTGAGGCGCCCGTCGCTTCGGTTGGTGTAGTTCTTATGGACCACAGTACCTCGTAGAGGCATTCCGCCCATCTTTGGCTGTAGTCCTCCTTTCTTTTCTTTAGTCCCGTTTTGATCTTTTTGTTGGCCGCTTTCACCTGTTTGTTAATCTGAGGGTAATATACTGAAGCGAACACTAGTCGGGACCCTAGGTCGCCCGTGAATTTCTTCATTTTGTCGTTATTGAACTACTTCTCATTATTGGTGACGATAGTGAGCAGCGCTTCGTGTCGGCAGTATATGTCTTTCCATAGGAAGTTGATTACCTTCTGCGTAGTGACGAGCACAAGCGGTCTTGCTTCAATGTATTTTGTGTGGTAGTCTATGCAGATAATGATATATTTGAACTGGAAAGATGACGCCTTTAGTGGTCCGATAAGATCCAAACCCCACTGCGCGAATGGGATGAGGCTGATGATGATTGACATTGGCACTGTCGGTGCGTGTATTCTGGTCGCGTGTTGGGCACATGACACATACTTGTCTACAATTATTCTTGCGTCCTCCATCATTCCCCTATAGTAGAAGTTTATGGATGATGGTGCTTGGCCCGCCATCGTTCCCATGCCTGCATCTGTGGACGTCTTTTAGTAGCTCCCGGCCTTCCTCTGTAGTGACCCACTTTAGAACGGGGAAGCCCCTCTTGTTTAAGTATAGTTGACCGTAATGTATGCTGTAGAACGCTGCTTGTTGAGTTAATTTTCTTGCTTCTGTTCTATCTTTCGGTAGTGTCCCGCTGACCAAGTAGTTTGTTATGCTCGGATACTTCATAGAAGTTTTTAGAGATGCTAGGCTTTTCCAGTGTTTCCACCATGGTGTGTCCCTTCGCGCTGTGTAGCAGTGTCGTTTCTAATCTTGCTAAGGCGTCAGACCTTGCGTTCTACTCCCTGGGGATGTGAGTGATGTTGTAAGAAGAAAATTTACTTAAAATTGCCTTTACGTACCCTAGATATGCCGCTATCTGTGTTCTTTTAACCTCGAAGTCCCCAGTGACTTGGCTTACCACTAACTAGGAATCACTGAAGATGTTGATGTTTTTTGCTCCTGAGTCGGTTGCGAGCTGTAGGCCGGCAATTAGGGCTTCGTACTCGGCCTCGTTGTTTGATGCCAAGAAAAGGAACCGGAGGGCATGTTTGACGTAGTCCTTCCCCAACCCGGTTAGGATTTCTCCTGCCCCTGCCGTGTCGGATGTCCTTGACACATCAACGTGTAGGTTCCAATCAGACGATTGTGGGGTCGAAGTTACTGGTAAATCTGGTTGGTCATCCGCTATTGGTGTCAGTTCTGCTATAAAGTCTGCCACTGCTTGACCCTTGGTTGCCGTTCTTGGTTGGTATTTGATGTTGAACTCGCTGAGTTCTATTGTCTATTTGGTTAGCCTCCTCGAGTGGTCCGGGCTCTCCAGCACTTGTCGTAGTGGTTGGTCCGTCAGGACATAGATGGTGTGAGATTAGAAGTATGGCCTGAGTCGTCTGGCCGATATGATTAGCACTAAAGCTAGTTGTTCTAGGGTCAGGTATCTTGTTTATGCCCTATCTAGGCCCTTTCCTGCAAAAAAATACTGGTAATTCCGTGTCCGCTTCTCGCCTGACGAGAGCAGAGCTAATGGCGGTTATCGAAACAACTAAGTAGATATATAAGATCTCACCCGATATTGGAGCGGATAGGAATGGGATATGAGTGAGGTATATCTTGATCCCCGTTAAGGCCGCTTCGCATTCATCGATCCATTACACTGTTTTCTTCTTTGTGATCCTTATTGCCTTGAAGAACGGGTTGTACTTGTAGGTGTAGTGGGAGATTAATCGTGACAATGATGCTAGCTTCCCGGTTAGGGTTTGAAGGTCTCGCCTTGTCACCGGTCGTGTTGAGTTAAGGATTGCCTGAATTTTCTGTGGGTCAGCCTTTATGCCTCTCTGGCTTACCATGTATCCTAGAAATTTAGCCACTGAGACACTGAAGATACACTTTGTTGGGTTGAGTCTCATCCCGCTCTTGATGAGGGTGTCCAACATTACTTTGAGGTTCCTGGTGTGGTCCCGTCAATGCCTGCTTTTTACTATCAGGTCATCGATATAGACCGCTACTGTATCGTTGTCCAATGGTGCTAACATCTTCGTCATGAAGCGTTGGTAGGTTGCCCCTGCGTTTTTCATCTCGAATGGCATAACATTGTAGCTGTATAGTCCCTGGTCGGTAATAAAGCACGTTGCTTCAGCGTCTGCTGGGTCCATCCTTATCTGGTTGTATCTCGAGTAACAATCCATTGTGGATAGGAGTTCATGCTTGCTAGTTGCGTCTACAAGTTAGTCTATTCTTGGTAACGAAAAGAAGTCTTTCGGGCAGGCTTTATTGACGTTGGTATAGTTAACGCACATCCTCTACTTGTTGTTGCTTTTCCTTACCATAACGACATTGGAGACCCAATCTGGGTACTGAACCTTCCTGATGAACCCTATGCTGAGGAGTTTGGTTACATCCTCCTACATGTTGGCGTATTGCTCCTCGTTGTAGGCCCTGTGCTTCTGCCTCTTATGTACCACATCTTGCGAGATACCTAGTTTGTGTGACACGATGTTAGTTGGTATACCTGGCATATCGACATAAGACCATGCGAATACGTCGCTGCACTCCCTTAGGATGTTGATGGGGGAGGTTTCTATTACTGAATCCAGGTTGGCCCCAATTCTGATCGTTCGGTCGGGATGCTCGTCTGACACGAGATGAGCTTGGTTGATTCTTCACTGATGGGTCTGGCCGTGAGGGGTCCACTCCTTGGGTCATTTGGTGCCTCTGTTGTTGGGTCGGTAGTGAGTAGGCATACCTCTCTTACTGGGTAGTTGGCATTGTTTGTCGATCCAGGTAAATCGAGCGTTATTCCTTGTAGCGTGCATATGCCGCTTGTGGTAGGGAATTTCATAACTAACATGCGTTGTGATACTATAGCGCCGATTATGTTCAGTGTGTTGCATCCGATGACGGCGTTATAGTATGATGGGGCATCCACAACTAAGAATTCGATGTGGGTTTTCACGTTATAGCCCTTCTGGCCCAGGGCAATCCGTAGGTAATCACTGCCTAGCAGCTATATTTGGTCACCCGAGAAGCTGAGCAACGAGAAGTGGTCCTATTTGAGTTTGGAGTAGAGCCTCTATAGCTTCTTGTATGCTTGTGAGAATATGACGTTGATAGAGGATCCGGTATCCACTAGGCAACTTCCGACACTGCAAAGGTCGATGGTGGCGTTGATTAAGAATGGGTAGTCCTCCGACACTAGGGGGCGGTCGCGTTCTTCTGATTCGTAGAATGTAATGGACCCCCAGTCTGTCTTGGCTATCTTTGCCGGTCCCTGTCGTGCACTGCATACAGCTTGCTCACTCTTTCGTTCTTCCTTGGATTTTCCGCCGATGATCGCGTTCTTCTTATGCTAGCGATTCCCTGCACCGGCGGTGTCTCGTTTCCCGACTTGAACCTTGTCAGATTGCCCTTTAGGAGTTGTGCTTCCACCGCTTCTTTCATACTGTAACACTTTTCGGTGTCGTGTGACTCATTTTGGTGGAAGTTGCACCATTTCCCGATTTTCCTGTAAGCTGTAGCCTTGTATGTTTTCTTTGGTAGGGGGAACAGATCTGGATGAGCTGCTAATATGTCGGCATATTTCGCGTTAAGCACACTGAAGACCTATTGTTCTACTCGCGGTCGTATGGCGATGTCCTTGTGAGGCCGATCATTTATGTCATCCCGATACCTCTTTCCGTTGATGTTATAACTTCCTTTATCTTGGTAGTGCCTCTAGGGTATATCTCCCCTTTGATTAACTTTCTTCCAGTCCCCATGACCGTGGTCGCGTGAGCTTGATTGATAGGGTGATCGTGTTGGTGCTGGGTTTGGTGCGAGGAGCGCACTCTGTACACTTGGAACTGTGGTATTAGAAAAAGTGTTTACATGTTGTGTAGGTGTGGGGTTGGAACCGAATGTTTATAGCTCTAGTTGGGCGTATGAGGTTACACGATCCAATAGGTTGTCTTAGGTGATTTCTGGGTTCTCTTTGAGTTTTCATGTCAGTAATCCCGGCTATAAAGCGTTTCGGAGTACGCAAAAGGCCGAGTCACCCGAAATTTCGCGACAACTAGCGATGATAGTGTTCCACCGGGAGATGAAGGTAGACAGCCCTTCAGACGGTTCCTGTCATAAGGTAGAGAGTAGTTAGACGATGTAATGTATCTTTTTAGAAATGTTCAAATAAGTTCTTGAAAGGAGTTGATGGATCTTGGTGGTAAGCTGGAGAGCCAGCTCAATGCTTCTCCGGTGAGGCTTTCCATAAACATGTAACAGTTCGTCACGTCGTCATATCCTTTACCGGTAGTTTCTGAGACAAAGATATCGATATAGAAGGATGGGTCCGTCTTCCCCCTATATCACTCTATTTTTACTTTGGTCAGTGGGTGCCGACCTTGGAGCATGATATCGGCAGAAAAAGGCTCAACACAGACTGTTGGCAACATTCGATCCAGGTAGCTCGCCCTTGGCTGCGCCAGCTGCCGCACCATGGCTTCCAACTCGGCGATCCTCATTGCTACGCCCCCGTCCCCCTGATGTACGGCTGGCGCAATTCTGAGCGGAGGTAGCGAATGTAACGGCTGGACCCAAATGGGCGGGTAGGGTGTATGGGCAACATTGTTTAATTCTGGCTCGAGATTTAGTTGTAACCTTTCCGGGGTCGGGGGCTATCCCACACCTTGCTTGTGTGAAGGGCATATCGACGATTGGATAAATGCCTCCCGCTGTCGGATCACCTCGTGAGGTTCCATGCTTAGGGACTCTGCCGTGGAGTCTGGATTAAATCGCTCTTGCTCGACGGCCCTCAGTTCTTGATTCGGACTGCATGTATCGTTTATGTTCGAACTCCTGAGCTTTTTCGAGTTCGAGGCATTTCTGCATCGCCAGCTCATACCGCTGGTCCATATCGCTCTCATGCCTCTCAGCGTCGGTGATTGCCTGCCGATCTTCGGTGACGTGCTGCTTTCCTGGTTGCTGAGTGAAGGTGATCTCATCGGCGTTCTCGTGTGTGGTGGGCGTTTAGTGGAGAAGTTCCTACTAGGTGCTCGGTGTCATGACATGGGTCAAGAAGGTATCCATGCTCGTTGTCTTTCTGTTGCTGTGTGGGTTAGAAAAGTAGTTTCCAATCTCGTTCCCACAGACGGCGCCAATGTTAATATTTAAAACCACAAGGCAATTAATATTTAAATGAAAAGGATTACTAGAAATATATCACTATATCGATGTCGCTCTCCGATGATAGGTATCGCTGGCGCTATACCGTAATGGGTATCGTTGTCGCTCTTGATTAGATTGACATCGTTGTCGCTCTGAATGAGATTGGTATCGTTGTCGATCTGGTTATGATTGATGTCGTTGTTGCTCTGGATGAGATTGAGATCACTGTCTCTCTCACTGCTAAGACTAACCATCATTAAGGAGAGACTGGGTGTACCGGCCTTCAACCCTCCGATGCCTAAGTCAGAAACAAGATAGTAATTTGATAGAGTGACGGCGTATATGAGTAATCAATGCGTACCATTAATGCTAAATCGTCGGGCTTATGAAGGTGGTTGGATCCAGAGCTCTTATCAATTCTTCGATGTGGGATCAGTGTGCTTATTCTTTTTTTGCGGTGTTTTCTGGTGGAATCTTTGATTGGCACGTGAGTGGTAACCACGCCGAGATAGGACTTAGGCTTGTCATCGAAGTTGTAAGCCTCTTGCCGGTGAGTGCTGTTATGCGAGCGCTGAGACATAATAAAAAAGTATTAAAGGACATTAAGTACGTATGATTTAGCTAGGTATGTGTATAATAGAGATCGAAGAGACTTTGGAATTTGGCACTTGCATCTGAACCGGCAAGTCCAAAACCAGGTGGGTCTACTGTAATGACATTCTCCTTTTTTATATTTTGTTCTTGGCCTAAACCCCGAAAACCCCAAAGTAAATCACTAAATCTCTTGAAGATTAAATGTAGATTACATTGATCCAGATGTAAGGGCTTGTCAAGGTCATCTTGGTACCTTTGGTGATGGCAATGGTTGCCAGGGTTTTCTTTTGCTAGGGGTTTATTCTCTGCACAAGCTTTCACCCTGGTTTATGTAACAACCAGAACCGAAAATTATGCACAAATCAACACGAATTAGGTTTATCGCGAATTAATCGCATCGTGTGATTTGTTAACAAATTTTTCATTGAACAAGAATTAGATTTTATTTTCTTCACGGAAGTCAGAGATTATTTTATTTCAAACTCGTAGGAATTTTTGAGAATTTTTTCGGATAAGCAGGTTATTTTTTATGATTTTTGGAAGTCTGCATGAAAAAAATATTAAAAGTAATTTTTTTAGGTCGGTTTAATCTTGACCGTAGGATCTTGATCAGATCAAATTTTAGCCGTTGATCTGATCAAGAGTTTAGGGGTATAAATAGAGGTATTTTTGAAAGAAAAAAAAGAGAGAATCAAAACAGAAAATACTTAGGGCACAGGTGAGACCTACAAACCTCACCGTTGTCGGCGTTCTTGGTGTGGTTTTAAAGCTCTCATCTCCCTTTATCAATTCATATATGTATTGTTGGATTTTGAGTTGTTTTAGGACACAAATCGACTCGATTTACCGGTTAGGTTTCAAGTTTATCAGATGGCGGAGCTCCGGCCGTTTTCCAGCAATAGGGTGGGGTGAGGTGGAATGGCGGGTCAAACCACTATGGTTTGGAGGACCGATGAGAGACGACGACGTCGATTTTGGCTGGAAACAATTTTCGGGCCATTTTTCGGTCAAACGACAGCAAGGTAGGGGTAGGTTCAGTTAAAAACGTTGTAGGGCTTGTTGAAATCTTTCCAACCATGGGTCAAACGCACCCAATAGAGCTGTTGTCGTTGGAGGCGCATGTGACTCACGCGCCGCCGCCTGTGGAGGCGCGTGAGGGCCATGTGCCGCCGTCCACGGCGTGGCTCCGACGAGGCAAAAATTTAAAATTGACTAGGGGGTTTCCGGGGTAGTTTCTATGTGGATTTTCCCAATGCTTATCGAAATTCGATGTTTATTGACTACATGATTTTTTTCAGGATACTGTGGTCAAGATTTTGGCGAGGGAACTTTCGCCAGACCACAAAGTTAGTTGTGTATAGTGAGTGAACATTTTATTTTCACTGTTTTTTTGCGAGTCTACAGTTATGCATTTTTTAGTTATGCATTATTACAGTTATGCATTAGCTTGGAGGCATACAACATATTGTTTTATATAGACCATAGTCACAGTTGTTGCATAGATGTACTGGCTTCTCGGCTGATCCTCGAAACGCTCGGGGAATGCCAGGGACCTGACCCGTGTTTTACTTAGCACCTAAGAGGGTTAGGACAAACACCTGACCGGGGCGTTCTTGTGGCTTGAGGATGATTGACTCAAGTCACTGCCTCCACACATCACACGGTACCCAGGAGGGTTAGGACAAATACCTAACCTGGGCATATACATTTTTATACTCGCATCATTTTATATATACTCTTTGGAGAAAGGCATGATAGATAGATTTTTCAGTTTAAAATGAAACATTATTTTTGTCCACTCACTCTAACAGTTTTATTATTTTGTATGTCTTTCTCTGGGCGTTTCGGATTCATATTGCCCAGTTTGCAGTTTCTACCCTGTGGTTGCTCGTCATCGTCGGAGGCCTAGGGTTCAAGTCACACTTATCTTCTAGTAGGTTCCTAGCTTAGGCTGCTAGTTCTGTATATTATGTAAATTAGAAGCTGCTCTGAATACTATGTTTAGTTTGCTTCCGTTTGTGTTGTATTTCTAAATAATCACCGATTTCCTTGTAACCTTTTGACTTTAGTACATTTGTTGTTTGTACAGTAGTTGGTTGATTTGAGAAATCCTTATGGGAATCGGTTCCCCACGGTTTGTTTTTGTGCACTATTTTAGAAGTGTATTTTTCGATGCAGATTTTGGGTTTCCTTGATTTGTAGAGGAAACTCTAGGAAAAAAAAATTGTATGTTCTATTATCGTTGGGCCCTAATTCCAATATAAGCAACTAAATCAGAGTCGGGGTTATTTTAGTTTATCTCTGCTAAATAAACTCTTGCTCTTTACCAAAATAGGAAGACAATTTTTTCTTCTTTGATCGGGTAAAAGAGGAAGACATGGTTTGGTCTTGATGACAACTTTTGAAAAGGCCACAAACTTGTAAAATATCCATGTTGTGGAGAGCTCCTCTCCTGTGAGTAAAATCTCGATCCGAAGGCCTTTACGGCGACAATGAATCTGTCCTTCTGGTCGATCGATGGTTATCTTGCAGAGAACGATGACCTGATTCTTTGGGAAATCTACATTTGTTTTGGCAGCATTTGATGACCGAAAGCAAGCTGCTACTCAAGTGCCTAGCTATAACACATTTTCCGGCGTAGGTTGAAGCGCAACTGAAACTCAAATAGAATGACAACATGGCGAGTGAGGAGTTTAGCTATCAGTTATGGCTTAGAGCTGCCTCACAGCCTATTCAAACCGCCGGTCCGCCGCCCTCAGCCAAGACCAGGCATCAATCGTGATCGTAATATTCTCATCGCAGTCACATTCTAGGTGAATTCCAAAGTGCAGGTGATCAGCAAGAGATTTATAGATGAATAATGAGAAATGTATCGGGTTGTCAAAACGTTGCATGGTAATTACCGCCGCCGCAGTCCAATGTTTAACATCGTGGCCAAGTATCGACTATCACACAATTATAGTGAGAGTATCTGTCCCGAAAAGAATGACACATCAGATTCGTTTTTTGACGTAAAATCAAACATCAGATTCATTTCCCTTCGCGATAGGGTTATGTCCAAAATGTTCAACTTATCTTACTTTTGACAAAACACACTGAAATGGGATGAGAGCAACTGTGTCCATCCCAAAGCTAAATGAACCAAAACTACAGCGATGGCTAAATCCCTGTCGTTTATTCTCATACCAAAGCAACCCCATTATCTGAAAGTTCCGATTGCTGTTTTGTGGGGCGTGAGTCACGTGACCACCACAGGCCACAAAGAACGATTGGAAGTGAATTAGGTGTCCTCCCATTCTAAGACGACAAAAGCTAGTCAAATCTGAGGACACCTGTCCTCCCTCATAAGCCTCCCAGTGGTTTACATACTTTCACAGTTTTACTCGATAGCAACACCACCGGAATAGACACTCCAGCCTCTCCTCCACTCTTTGCCTATTACAATCAAAGTAGCCGTGTGAATTTTGTGTATCCCACACACCTCCAAATCTTTATTGTGTTCGTAACGCTGCCAACGAATTAGTTTTCTTAACAGATAATTAAGCAATTGGTACCGTATTAGCCTCATTATACGACGAGTAAGATTCAATTTCCAAATAACAGAATAGCTACAAAACTATCTCCTAGGTATCAGAACCCCAGAAGGATATTTAAACCGAGTTTCTTCTACGTTGGAGTACTTATCGGTCTAAGAATGGGTCAAAATTAGTAGTCGACAACAAGGAATGCAGACAAACCCGTCTTTCTCATTCCAGCAATCCCTTATAAATTATAATTGAGTTGTTTAGGAGACTGTATAAAGTAGGATGCTGATGTGGGATGTATACAGTAATAGATCCTCTGGAAAAGTCTTGTGGAAACTGCATTGGAGGATGAATCTTCGTATCAGTAGTACCACAAGTTCCTGTAAAGGCAAAGATAGGAATCGTTAATAATTTGGACACGAAACCGGTGGCAATGTCTGACTGCCAATTGGGATTGTTTTCTTTGTTGACTGCCAATTGGGATTGTTTTCTTTGTTTAAGTTTTCATATAAAAGGTCAATTACAAGGTGAGGAGAGATCAGCAAAAAAGGTTTGAAAGCAGCTCCAGAAGGTTTATCGTGCAGCTAAGTTACAAAGATCCGCATGCAAAGTTGTCTAGTTGACATGCCAGAAAATATCCTTTACGGACAGATTTACTCTTTTCTTCGAGATGCAGAAAAATGTTCTCAGAACTTGCATTAAATGTTGTTATTTTGATATTTCAGTGACTTGAATCTTAACATTCCAAGTTCCAAATTATCAACCCTTCATTTGAATGGTTGAGATCTCAGAAACTTATAGATGTAGACAGCAACTTGTGCTATCAGACTATAACTACATATCAGAAACTTATAGTCGACCTGAGGGTATTATCAAATAGAGGGTAGTGTACAAATCTCTTGTCCAGAAGTATATGGAATTTATAAGGAAAAGTAAAGTCAGTAGCAGCTATGAGTTTAGAAAAAGTTGAAGACTCAGCAGAGAGTGAAGGAAAATATTTCAAGGTAAAAAGTGCTCATAAATATAATGCACAAGCAGATTGGACCTGTAAGCTGTAGCAAGTTAGGTAAACAAACAGAAATTGAGGGATGGCTATGCAGAAGCTCCCACACAAGACATGCTAATCATACCACACAAAGGCAAGAGAAAAGGCGTAGCAAAAAGTTGGCTATTACTTACCAAAATTAATGCCATGGTGTCAAGTGTGTGTCAACTCTTTAGCAATAATGGCCACATTCCTTGGGGATAAGGCTGGATCAAAAATGGGTAGCATTACTACTTCAGCTGAATTCCCTTGCTCGTGGAGGAACAATAATCTATCAAGCAAAAGTAACATTTCCAAAACGGGCCCAAAAGCAGCTCGAAGAGACCAATAAGTCCTGTACAAAGGTATTTCAGCATTTATGATGGGAATATTGAAAAATCAGAACTATTGTCAATGAAAAACCAATCATTGGCAGAATTATCACTGCAATTCTAGACAAATGTTAAGAAGGTAGCATACAGCAAAAGGCTCCACTTCTTTCCATGTTTCACTGAGATCTGCTTCCTTCAGAGGCTCCAGACCAAGACGACATAATCCAGTTAGGCAATATTTCTCAAAAAGTGGATATTTGCCTGTGAGTTTGGTCCCCTCAAAGCTGGTGGCCTTACCCCCAGAGGAATTTTGATTAACCATGGCTGTTGTCTCTAATTCAGTCTCAATACTGGCATCTGTGTAATATGTAAAGATAAAATATTAAATACTGCACTCTCATCTGTTCACAGCTCCATAATGTGATGCAGCTGCTACACAATCGTTGCAAATTCAGCCTTCTTTACGGAAAACAAGTGATCATTCTGTTACCTGTTTCAAGTTTTGTGTGTTTGAGGTTAGAGGCACTTCCGTTCATATTAGCTGTCATTTGAGGTGAGGATGAAAACATGTTTTTTTTTTATTCATTGAGGAGTCTGGAACTCCCCTGCGTTGTCGGCAACGCAAAGCCTTCCCTTGACGCCCAATGGAAGGACTTTTTATCATGACTTCGGGATAATACACACCCAGAAGCTGTATCATGTACAACAGATAGGACTCGTAAGAAAATTCAAAGTTCCATGCCAGCTAACTGCAAAGGTTTAAATATTGCATACCATCTGAAAACCAGAACGGAAAGCATGCAACTCGAAATTGTGAAGGCCTGCATCATTTTGTAGACAGTTCCATCTCTCTGCACTCTGGCAAGTTAAAACAAGAAGATGAAGTTATGAATTTAGGCCACATCGTCAACAGCACCTTGAACTTCTATTAAAGAGAAGAAACTTCCAAATGTTCTTGGGTTGATTCTACATATGTTTGTACAAACTATGATAGAGGTTGATGGGTTGAGGTAATATGAACCATTGTATCGTTTTTGATGTAATAAGAAATGAAACCTGGCATTTTTGAATTGTCATATTGTTGCAACGACAAAAGAAAGAAAGAAGAAACAATTTGCAAGGGAGAGAGAAGATGGTCAGAAAACCAACTTATACCTGACAAGCAAGATCATGCGAACGTTTTCCAAGTGACAGGCGAGCAGATTTAATACCGAGACTCATTGGAAAACCACAATGAGACCCCACATGGTTGAAATCCTCTTCAGACAATAAGTTGGAACAGCAGCCAACACTAACAACTGCCTTCACTTCTTTGCACTCCATAAACGTCCTGATTTAAGAGGTACCCATATTTTTAGAATGAGTTAACAGGATATAACATTGCAAATGGTAACATAATGTTGATAGCACAAAATAACCTAGATGACATATTCGAAGACCTTGGCTCAGAGAACAATATATACATAAGAACTTACGGATTATGTACAGTTAGAAGCAAGAAATTGGCAACTTTCCTAAATATATTGTTATCGACATGCTAAAACAAGTATTAAGGTTTTTAAGGATGGGAGGGGCAAATAGAGAATACGTAAAACAATGACAGTGCTACAAAATCCAGAACTGATAAAAAAAATTATTTAATTTTATTCTCTTTTGTTATGATAAACAATTTACTGCAATATTAAAATGACTAAAGCTGAAGGAAACTGAATACTATGGTTGGGTTATTGAGGCAATAAAGTGATAGCTCAGATGTTATGGTTCAGTTTGTTTTTACAATGCTTTTGAGTATGTAATTGTTCAGTTGCATATGTAGGAATAATAACGAAACATGTCAAAAGGAGCAGTCACTCAAGGCTAGAAGCTAAGTTACTTTCCCTTAAAAGAGAAAGAAGAGAGGTTAGTGCAACATCACTGAACTCTACTGTGGAAGGATTGAAGGAAGAGATAAAGTCCCAAAGGTAACTAATGGGAGAATTAGTTTAGGTAAAAAGCATGAAGTCCAGCAAGAACCAGGGAAGTTTCATCGACTGCATTGCAGGAAGATTGTAGTAAAGAGACATTATCTTTAAGCAGTGATGTATCAGCCAAAGCGTTCAACATGTCAATAGACATCACATTGCATGTGACTGTCTTAGGCACAGCCGAGCCCCCACCCAAAGAAAAAGTAATCTATAAGCATAAAGGTTTGCAAAACATGTCAAAACTATACAACTGATGGTATTAACTTAACGGTGCTAATTAGATTATTGGCATAATAGAAATAACAATGTGATAGAGCAACGGCATGTTACTACTCAGTATCTTCTAGGCTTTCTACTTCCTGGAACAAATCATATCCTACCTAAAATGTTAGCTGCTTTGTGATCAAAAGGATAAACTGTGAGAAAATAAAACCTATGAGGTTTAAGATGGAAATATAGGTCTTCAATAAATAATGCCTGATCATATGGTATCTCTCCTCTCTGTCCCTTCACAAACTAGCAACATGTTGAATGAATATAAACCAGATTGGATTTCCCACCTAATTAACATATTGTGTGGAAGGTATAAATTTCAAGAGAAGCTATGAATCAAATGTTCAAAACTCAACATGCACCAATGTCAGTTCTTTTTTAGTCTAAAAATGACCTTAAATCCAAAATTCGAACATGTTCCATAAACGGATTTACCCATCTGAGCAGCATAATGTTTCTCGATTTGTTCTGCGCGCGCATCAGTAACTTTTCCATGATGTGAGCAGGTATCAATCGCGATTACATTATGTTGGTAGTGAAAGGAAAGTACTTGAGCAAGATACCCCTGAAAAATCGATTTTTTTTCAAAATTAGTAAATAGAAATAAAATCTTAGTTTTGACTTCACATCTTTCTTTCAGCCAAAAGAAGAGCGAGATGGAACATACTCAGAGGAGATCAATGTTCACCATCTGGCCAAAAAAAAGATTAAACAATCAAAATAAAGGAATTGAAAACAATGCATGCTATAACACAGCAGGACTACCTGCCAAATTGCATGAGCTTTGATGCTGTTTGCAACCGAATTGACAATAGCGGAGAGGACTTCTACCTGCACACATCAGGATCATTTCTTAATTCAGTATCCCTACACATTCACTAGCCAGATAGTGATTGCAATCAGAAACTCATGTCTAGCAACCAAAAATCATGATTAACATCTAATCTAACCCATGTCTAGCAACCAAAAACCATTAAACTGACCATTACAAAACAAGAGAAAGAGAAGTTGAGAACTAATGCCGCAACTCACTTCATGTTTTTTCTTCGAATTCATGCCTGTTGAGAGAACACTGTTGAGTGAAGTTATGTTCAATCCAGGTAATACCTGCCATTTGGAAAATGAAATTAAAACAACATTCTTCTGAAATAGGAGTTCTATCGATTGAGATAAATTCCATCTTATTTTCCGGATAATATTATTTAACACAAATTTGCTCATTCATTTTAGCTCTGCTGGTTTCCTAGATATACAATCGCATTGAAATCAAAATGGTGACTTCAAATTCGAGAACTTGCGGCCTGCAAATCGGCCTGCTGTCTGGGAAGCGCAAGAGACCTCAAAGTAACAATAAAATCCTTTAGAGATTCTGGCCAGTGATCCTAACCACCAATTCAAATTCAAACTTCAGCTCAATGTACTTACACCAAGAGAATTACCTGGACGAGTCCTCCAGGAATTTGGAGCAGATTCTCGACTGGTTCTTGCCGCAAGCAATCCATCCAGTCCTTGTCAATAGCTTCCCACAGTCTATCCTGCAAACAAATAGAGAGAGAGAGTCGTGAAATGTGTTGAGAAACGATCCAACGAGAAGGAAAGAAGGAGGGAACCTTGAAGAAATTGACGACGTGAGCGTCGGTGAGGAAAGAGAAAGGCTTTATGAAGCCGAGGATGGCGTTGATCCATTCCAAGGTCTCGGTCTCCGTCCGGCATGAGTAGTTTCCGCCGTTGCTACTCATCAGATTCAGTGGACGCTTCACTGACTAGCGACTACTGCAATAGGAACTCTAAATGTAAGTTTTTGTGTGAAATTTAGTTTCTTTTTCTCTCTCTTCTTTCTATTAAAAAATAGAAGAAAAAAAACATTTTTTTTCATATCTCTATTAATTAAGCCAAAAGGCTGTTAAATGGTTAAACATTTGAAAATTTAAAATTTATCGTCGCTTAATATAATTTTTACATGGGTTAAATTTAACGTATCAAGAGTTAAAAGGTAAAAATGACAGAAAAATATATATCAAAAAAAGAAAGGAAGAACTGACGATACGTTCTGGACATGACGGCTCAATTCACGACACGTAGATGGGAAGAACTGATCCATAGACAGTTATTTTTTTCACTTTCTCTATTTATCATGTGGAATGGTAACAATTTTCAGTTTTCTATTAAGAAACTGGTCAGTTTGCATTTGAGAAGGGATAAGTTAACTTGATCATCTGTGACGAAGGAACGAACGATCTTCATTCGTAGATCAAGTGGGGGGATGAGGTTGTGTTTATTTGGCTCTGAAATTGATAGGTATTGATTTTAGATTTTGGTTCTATCTATACCAATTGTCATTGTTCTCTTCTGAATTCATATTCTTATGCTTGGGCTATTGGGTAATGATCGCTAAGTTATCTCACAAGGGAGTAAGGCAACTCATTTTGTTAATTATGCAAATGTTCTCGAACTCGAATAGTTTATTGATGTAATGGCCTTTTTGTGCCACAGCAGAAAAGATGAAGATGAAGAAGTGAATATGTTTTGATTCATGACTGAATAGGAGCCGAAAAGCATGTTCAAGTCGAAAGTGAACGACGAGGACACAGATGATGATGATGACGATGATGATGATGATGATGATGATGATGATGATGATGATGATGATGATGATGATGATGATGATGATGATGATGATGATGATGATGATGATGATGATGATGATGAGAGGATTGAGAGCGGTTGCGAGGTGACGATGTTTCTTACTTCATATTGTCAATTGGGTTGAAGGGTGTTGGTGATAATGCATTAATTGATTCGTTGACGATGAATAGAAGAGAAATATGAACAATGAATTAGAAAAGTCAGCAATGTGTGCATGATTTTATAGAGTTGAAAGACCCGCAATTTTCATTTCTGTTTTTGTGTAACAATTAGTGGAGTAAATATGATATCATTCAGAACTTAGAGATCATCAGCCTAATGTGTAATGGTATGTGAAGAGGCATCAATGGTGTGTGATGCGTTTAAAGTGTTTTGTCTACTTTTATCGATGATAGTTTTGGATGTGGTTTTGAGGACATATTCAATTAAGATTTTTATTGATATTTGGTATTCTAGGCTTTAGGAGGTGAATCAGACATGTGTAAAGAAATAAATTATTGTTAACCAAGGATAGGCCTAGGTTCGGTTCGGATTCTGTCGAAAAATTTAGGATCTGGAATCAGAATCTTGTTTTATATTCAGTTCGGTTCTTTAAGTTGGATGGTAGAATCCGAATGGAACCGGAACCATCCAGTTCCGGTTCAATTTCGGTGGTTATTTGGTGCTTGCGTGAAGTTTTGTTTGAACCAAAAAATCGAAAAACCTATTGAAATAATACATAAAATGAATGATATTTTGCAAATTTAACATCACAATCCTTTAATTTTAGGCTTCATATGGATACAAATATTGTGTGTATATATATAATATAGGTATGTAAACTAGTCATTAACTCATCATTCATAAACATATTTGCATCAAGTCATCAAAATAAGACTAAGAAGTTTCACAAGCCTAAGACAAATTGTTTGAATTAAGTCATCCTTTAATTAAGAACGATGAATTGATGAAGTTATTTTTTTTTTCAAAAGTCAAATTGACTTTGGTCAGTGAGTCAATTGTAAAGTGAGTGCTTAAGATTTAGGTATTGGACTATTAAGCTGTGTTAAATTGGGCTGAGTATTTAATATGAATGGACTATTAATATATTTGGATATTTTTTTAATATTTTGCCTAATAATACGGTTCTTACGGATCTATCATTTTAGGAAATTAGGATCCAGAACCATGACACACAGATCCCGTTCTTTTAAAACACATACAAGTTTTTAAAGATCCGGAACTAAACCGAATGGATCCGGTTCTTTCAGATCAATTCTTCGGATCTCATGGCGAAGCCTAACCAAGAAAACTTTTCATTCTCTCCATACACGACACATATAATGGTTTATAGCTTAATTTGCCATTCTTTTAAGGGTTAAACACATGAATTTTGAAATTGGATCCCAAAATTTACTTATAAATGTCACATAATAAACGAAAACACAATTATCACACGACTGTAGATCTTCCCTTAAGCATAAATGAATGTTTAAGTATCTGAATGTTATTGAACATAGAGAACTTTGAATAGCGATTAGTAGTTGTTGAACACATTGTATAAAACAATATAAATAAACACTCTCAATAAACACAACAACAATTTACAAATGTGGGTGTGACGCTTTTCTACACATGCGTACGCGCGTGTAGGAAGACTAGTCATCTTAGTAACTCAAGAAGGCTAGTCATCTTAGTAACTCAATATATTTTTTGTATAAGTCGATAGAAGATAGAAGGCTGGGGGGCTATTGGGATTTGAACTTAGGTGGTGAGCAGGGAGGCACACTGTTTTGGGCACTTGACCAATCACAAATGCTCAACTCAATATTTTATGAGTAAGTCGTCTATCTAATAGCAATTTCATGTATCTTTATGAATTATGACCAACCAACATCACAATACAAGAATGATAATTTTTTGTTTAGTTGTATCTTATTTTCGCAGTAAGAAAGACAATAGTACAAAGTTCTCCAAAAAAAGATGGGAAACACGACTTTTTTATGCTCTGCCAAACACGACTTGTACCAAACCTTAGCGCCACCTGGCCTAGGTTTTTGGTTGCGACAGTGTTGGATTTTTTAGCGACAATTCTTAGGCTGAAGAGCGACTGTTGAGGTGAAATCGGAGAGGCGTCGATGGTACACCAACAGAGGGGAAGATTGTAGGCTGATTTCGGTAGGAGGGATGGGTCAGGGATGTGGGAGAAATCTCGAATTATCCAAGCCATTGGTTGAAAATCTTATTGAAAATTTTCTTTGTTTATTTAGACGATCATGACATTTGGAAGTGACACGTGTCGCTGCATCATTGGTTGAAAATCTTCCTTAGTTATTTACACAATCATGACACGTGTCACATCTTAATTGGTCTGAAATCTTATCGTAAATTTGGTTCAATTATGTACCCGATAATGACACGTGGAGTGACACATGTTGTCTCTTCATTGGTCGAAAATCTTACTGAGAATCTGGTCCAATTATTTAGACGATAATGACACATGTCGTCTAGTTATTTGTTAAAAATTTTACTAAAAAATAAAAAATAAAAAAATTTAGAATTGGTGAATAATAATATGAGGTGCTATTTTTTACATCGCTACAAGAAAAACAGATTTTGCCCCTCATATTCACTTAATAGTGACTGCACCTTCTCAAATTAGAGGTACAAGGCCAATAAAAAATTCTACATGAGTGCGATTACTCTAACAGTTGTTAACGACGTTCTTGAAACAATGGCCAAGATTTTATTTAAAGCCTCGATACATGTCCACTTTCATCTACGGAGAGAAGTAATCGCTGTATACCTTTTAAGAAGTCTTTACCATGCGATCATGGAAAACCTTCAAGATCAAAGTATTTACCTTGCAATTATCCCAGAGCGAGTTTCAGCACTTGAGTAGGTTGTAACCACATGACGATCACATGTAAAATCAAGATACGACAGGCAATACATTTCTCAGACGTCAAAGTCCACCATGCGAGTGGTTCTACATTATCAACAAGCTTCATCTCCAATGAACTAGTCATGTGACTCCTCCTTTTGAGTGGGGAACTCCGTCTGTTGACCTCCATACAGTGGTGAACTAGTCATTGGCTTACCAGGACTTAAGTTTTGGTGAGTTTTTTAGAGTGAAAAAAATAATTATTACTACTCTTACTAATCACTATATAACAAGAATAACAAGAAGAGAAATTAATTCAAAATTGTTGAGTCCACCATTGCTCATTTCGTTCTAGCCTATCTCTTTTGTAATATAGTTAGAGTTTCATAGTGTTGTTCTCCACTTTCTCGTTTCTCGTTTAGTTTTTTCAATTGTCCCCCGGAGATATTTTTGTGGAAAAGAAAGGTGTATGTCATGGGCCATATTCGACTTCAAGTATATTATTGTCAAAGTTACTAGAACACATGCAATTGACCGGTAGCTAGACTAAATCAAGGTACGTGCATGACATGCCTTTTATTCCTTAGAAGAAGATCATCTTATTCTTCCCTTGTTGATATTGATATGAGGATCATATAATAAAGTTTAATTACACACACAAAAAATCTCTCACCCTATCAAACTTTAAATCCTAGATTCGTCACTGCCTCCATAACTGTTTCTCTTCTCCAAAGAAATTTGTTCGATGACATGAGCGATGATCACTCTACTTTGGTTGCAGAATCTTTTTACAATTTGGATCAGGTAACATTTTGGTCAAGATTTGGGATCCAGGCATCTTCGGTGGCATTCAATGCATGGTGGTCAAGGACTATAGGATTGCCCATAACATTTCAACCGTAAATAAATTAAGTTTGAATATTATTACTTATAGTCCTCATGGTTATCTTGTAAGCTTACATGTAACGAAAGTAGAAACTTAAGCTTAATATTTTTTACTTAAGTAATAATTTTTGGGTAATATTCTTTACTCTTAATGCTCATTGACACTTTTTTTTATAGTTTCAGGTATTGCAAAAGTTTTTTAAACCCAAAAATTAATCCATCTGCACATGTGAAATGCTTAAACAATATTTCGTAGTCCAACATAGATTAAGATTAAGAGTACATCTAGTTAAGCGAAAATCACTAAACCGCTTGCAGTGTTTCGCTTTTGTAGTGACACTTTATCTATACTATTATTAAGCCAACATGTTTTGTTTCTTAATTTTGTCAAAATATATTCATTACCCTTTTTATTTAGGTTAATCTTAATTATTGAGGAATATTATAGTAAAATACAATTTAACAGAAAAATAAAAGAAAAAAAACAGCCCACTAACCTTTACAAGAAAACTGTCATCTTTTTCCACAGTTTTCTCTCACTTTTTTAGTTGCTTCTATAAATAACTATCATATTCTATCATTTTTTTCCTCACTTAACATATGCAGTGATTTTATTTTTAGAAATGAGTTTAGGCCTTAATGGGACCATGAGGTGTAGGCCTCAAACTCAACGTGACATATTTTTTTTGTCCACATCATTAGTATTTTTAACACATCAACTTCATCGAAAGACAATCATATTCTTTATATCTAACGACTATTAATTTTTTGTATTTAAAAGTTTAAAAATTATCAATAACAATTCCTATAATATGACTGTAAAAGGAAATTAATTAATTTGTATATAAAAAAATTTAATGTTCATCAAAATCAAAACAAAAAAGTTAATATTGATTTACACATTAATTGTGTTTGATTCAAATACAAACTTTAAATACAAAAATTCTTCTTCTTCAAATCTTCTTCTTCTCACTATGGTACCTACTGTACATACATACAAAAAACTTAGTTGCAAAGTTGACCTTACATGGAAGAAAAGGGGTTAACAATATTCACATCCTACAAATTTGAATGTTTTACGTTTTTTTAGGGTTTTTCAATTTGATGTTGTTTGATTTTTGTTTTGAATTAATAATTTTTAAATTTAATTAAATGTATAAAGGGTAAGATTGATTTAGTAAGTTGAATATTTCTCATGGATTTACAAGAAAATAAATTATTTATATGACACAACATGTCACGTTAGATTGAGGCATATACCTTATGACCTCATTGAGGCCCCCTAGCATTACCCTTTTATTTTTTTTAATTTTTTTTTCATTCACACACATCATCATCATGTGTGTGTTTACCTAGTTTAACTTTGAAAACATTTTATATTTTTTGACGAAAACAAGATATCATTAAAAGACATTCTCAGCCTGAATAGTATATACATAACTGACAAGCAATTCAAGACTCTGCCTATAGAAGAATAACTAATCAGAGCAAATATTACTCTTTAATAAATATTAAGCTCAAAACGACGTCGAGCTTATTTGCATCTTTCATGGACCAAACGAAAAACATAGATAATAAGAGATGAACATACCCATGAGCACAAAATTGTGGTAGGTATGTCATCTCTCATGAAACCTGCAACCCATGAAAGATGCAAATAAGTCGGCACTAGACAAGTGCCTACACAATCTTCTCCTTACCTGACACGGCAAAGAGAGGAGTCGTCATCGGATAAGTTAACCTAAGTGGAGTGTCCACGACATTGCCTTTTTTCCTCTTAGTAGTTTTATCACTACCACTAGCTGAATCTTACACCTTTGGTTTGTTCTTGGATAAGTCAACGGACGTCCTGGACACCGTATCTTCTGCACCACTATATCATCTGATGTCTCAGACAGATAAAAAAAACATCATTGATCCGTTCCGAAAACGAAGGAACCTTCACCTGCTTAGGCTCCCCATGGACAATGATGGTCACAGCTGGATTAAGCTTTAGCTTCTTAGGAGATATCTTTGAATTCGGAGCTCTATTGTATTTGACTCATGCCACAGGTCCACTAGTGGAGTTCAAAACCACCATAGTAACCCCAGAAGACCTGCGAATGATCACAGACCCTGCTCTCTTTCTCACACTCCCCTCTGCATGAGGAGAAGGAGGTCTGACACGATCCATCCATAAGCTTGAAGTGTTAACCCCAAACCTGAAATCACCATCTTTGACACTAAGTGAAAACACTCAACCTTAATTTAGCTAGTAAACTAGATAGTTTAACTAGTAAAATAGAATTAAGTCCTAATAACTAACTAATTATGAAAACTTCTACGAAAATTTTGACATAACTCCCATTGAAAACTGGACAACCCAAAAACCTGCAGGAAGAAACACTTCACAAACTAATCCACATACATGCCATGGATCACCAATGTCCATTCGGATTTCTTACCAAATGACATAAACTAAAACCAGAAACTCAACTCAGGAAATTAAAAACATGATAACAAGGTACTGGTTCTGAATACAGAGGAAGTTAACTCAGTTATTTACATGAACACTCTATCTACATGAGCACTACTGGAGTCAACATAAACAAACGGTACTCAGAGCGACCTCTACTAGCATATATCATAAATGATACAAACCGATAGTGAGGTGAGATATACTTCTGGAAGGATGGTTGGTGGACTCGAAGCCTCCGATGCAACCAAGCACTCTCGGGAAAAAAACTGTAACCTGAGCGACAAAAACCGAAGATCCTAGAGAAAGGCAATAAAAGATAAAACGTTAGCGTGAGTGGAAAAATAATAATGTAATCAACGTAAAACAATAAACTGCCATATCCTGCCTTTCCGGTGATTTCCGTGAAATACAACGAATTCAAAAATTGTAAACTAAAAACAATGAAAGCGCTCACCCAAGCCACCTAACCTGAGTCGAAGAGCTGTAAGAAAATAAATGTGACTGGATCATCCCTATGCCACTTAACTTGAGTAGATCTAGGTCAGACGAGGCCACCTAACCTCCCCTAACTAAACTATTCAGTGATCAGCCAAATAGCTAGAACATCGAGCAATTAAACAAACCATCACAATGAACCTCCAAATTAAAAAGCTCTAAAATAAACTGTAGAGCATGCTGATAAAATAAGAACTCTCAAGTCTGTGACTACTGTTGGGGTCCAGTGGAATTCCCTTCACTGCTATGGTCACAATCATGATATCCTATAAATAAGGATCATACGATATCAGAATATGCGTAAAACTACTGAAAACGGCCGTAAAAATAACCCTGAAAGTCTCATCAAAGAATCCCTCAAACTATCTTGCCGGAGCTCCATAGTGGATAACAGCGCGTGGCACAAAGTTCTCCGTTGGGGGAGTTCGACCCCTCGTTGCAAAGCTCTCCTCGAGCTTTACAACATTCGTAACTGGACCGAAGTCCAAATCACCAGCGTTTGGCTGGAATAAACCGAAACAGACCGAAAAATCATTTTCTGGCAACCGCCACTAACGACTGTGCCCTATACCCCAAACTCTTCCTCTTAACAAGCCCAACCACTTTCCAAACTACACCCTTGACCGAGTCGGCGCCAATTCGTCAAAAAATACCCGGAAACCTCACGGCCAAAAACGATCCAAAATTTTCATGATGTTGAAGCTCTTCCGTGGAGCTTCGACGAGTCACGCCACCTACCCAGAAAGATTTAGGGGGAGGAGAGGTCCAAAACCCCTCAACTCCCAGCCCTAGAATCACGTCAGAGGACCGCCACCAACGGCGAAAACCGATTCGGGTGGCTCTCATTCAACCAAAACGAAGCACACCAAACACATAAGGAAGCCAAAGGCTTCAAATCCCTACCTTGAACATCGCCGGAGATGGTAGAAAACGGCGGGTTTGACCGAAAAACAAAAACAGGTCGACCAAAAATTTATGAATTTTTCACAAATTAATTTCTAAAAATTCCCCTATTTATATCAAAAATATCTGATTTGATCAATGTTCCTAAATCAATCTTATCGTGATAGAACGATCGAGGAATAACCGACTAAAAATAAACTCCTTTTTATTTATTTCTCACGCCTATATCCAATAAACATAACAAATAGCTCGCTTATCCAAAAAAATCCTCGAAAATTTCTATGAGCTCGAAATGAAATTCTCTACGACTTTTACAAAGGAAGTCAAGTCAAATTTCTTGCCCGGTGAAAAATTCGTTAGCAAAGTCGATAACGCGACTAATTCGCGATAAAGCTAATATGTCTTGATAAGTGCGTAATTTTGGTTAGGGTCGTAACAATCCACCCCCATACAAAAATTTTGCCCTTGAAATGTACATACCTGCTAGAAAAGATGAGGATACTGCATGATTCATCCACAATACTTTTACTAAAGGAATGATCTTGTTCTGGAGAACCTGCTCTCTACGATCAAGAATCTCTACTTGTTCCTCAATATAAATCAAATCCTCTCGTAGTGGAATTTGTCGAGGCACAATGAAAGGAGAAGGATTAGGAACGTACTTCCGTAACATGGATACATGGAATACATGGAATACATCATGAACTCGCGCCAACTTTGAGGGTAACTCCAAACGATAAGCTACAGCGCCTACACGTTCAAAAATCTCATAGTGTTTGATGTAACGGGGTTGAAGTTTATCGCGTTTCTTGAAACACATCACCCTTTTCCATGGAGACAGCTTAAAGAATACCCGGTCTTTAACCTCAAACTTAAGATCTTTACGTCTAACATCTGGATAACTCTCTTTTCTATCTTGAGTGATCTTCAGCCTGTCTCGAATGATCTGCACATTCTCTGTGGTTTCCTGTACTATGTCTGGACCAATGAGGCTCATTTCTCCTACCTCGCTCCAACACAGCGGGATCCTACACTGTTTTCTGTATAAGGCTTCATATGACGACATACCATTACTGGAGTGGAAACTATTATTGTATGTGAACTCCATCAAGTGCAGATACTTATTCCGGATCCATTTCCCCGAAAACTGCAACACACAGGATCTTAACATATCATATAGCGTCTGAATAGTTCTTTCAGACAGGCCATCAATCTGAGGGTGAAAAACTGTATAGAATTATAACTAGGTTCCCCAAGCCTTCTGTAAAGCTCTCAAGAATTGTGAAATAAAATGAGAACCTCGATCGGATGTAATGGATACTGGTACACCATGCATCTTCATAATCTTCTGCATATACAACATAGCAAGCTTGCTCACTGACTGTTTCCCTGAGACTGGTATCAAATGTGCAAACTTTATGAAGCGATCCACAATCACCCAAATACTTGAATGACTCTAGAATATACGAGGTAGTTTGTATACGAAATCCATTGTGACATGCTCCAAATTCCAAACTAGAATCTCCAGCCCCTGCATCAAAAGGTTTATGTCGCTTCGCCTTCACCTCTTGACAAATAGGGTGCTGACTCACATATGTTACTACCTCCCTTTTCATATCAGGCCACCAATAATATTCTCTGAAAGTACAGGCCAGTACATCTTTGTGCTACCTGGGTGCATAGCATAAGCTGAACAATGAGCCTCATCAAGTATTTCCAGCTTCAACTCCTCATTATTCGGAAAACAAAGTCTACCCTTGAATACCAGCAACTCATCTCTCCTTACCACAAAATCTGGTTATCCACCATTATGCACTGCTCCCTTTAGCTTCAAAAGGGAAGGATCAGAGTCCTGTAATTCACGTACTCGGTCAATACAGATCGGTCGAACCTACAGACTGCCGAATAAAACTCCATCACTGCCCTCATCAGTGTACAACACTAAACTAGTGGCTCGCAACTCCGTACGCAGTGGTACCCGAGTCATCAGAATATGAGACAAGAAAGCTTCGGACTTCCGGCTAAGAGCCTCAGCTACCACATTCGCCTTTCTAGGATGATACTCGAATGTGCACTCATAATCGCTTATCAGCTCCATCCACCTTCTTTGCCTCAGGTTCAATTCTGGATGTCTAAGAAGGTATGTAAGGCTCTTACGATCAATGAAAATCCGACATCCAGCACCGTATAAGTAATGTCTCCAGATGTTGAACGCAAAAACTATCACTGCCAACTCCATATTATGAGCGGGGTAGTTTCCCTCATGAAGTTTCAACTGTCGTGATCCATAAAGCAACCACCATACCGTGCTGCATTAACACACAACCCAAACCTAACTTTGAGGTATCACTAAACACAGTAAACTCCCCAATATCTTCTGGTAAAGTCAACACTAGAGTTATGGTCAACCTTATCTTCAGAGTCTGGAAAATCTCCTCACAAGCCTCCGACCATTCAAACTTAACTCCTTTTCTCGTAAGTTTGATAAGAGGTGGGACAATCCGTGAAAAGTCCTACACAAATCGAATGTAATAACCGACTAGACCCAGAAAACTTCTGATATCTGGTACACTTGCAGATCTGCTCCAATTTAACACCGCCTCTACCTTGTCAAGATTAACACTGACACCATATGTTGAAATTACATGGTCAAGAAATTTCACATTATCTAACCAAAACTTGCATTTACTAAACTTGGGATATAACTGAGAATGCCTCGATGTCTTCAAAACTGTATATAGATGCCTCGTATGCTGTCTTGCATCATTTGAGTAAATCAGGATATCGTCAATAAATACAATGACGAACTTATCAAGATAAGCTCGAAATACTCTATTCATATATGCCATAAAGGCAGCAAGTGCATTCGTCAAACCGAATGGCATCACAAGAAACTCATAGTGCCCATAACACGATCGAAATGCAGTCATAGAGACACCAGACTCTCTAATCCCCAATTGATGGTATCCTGATTGAAGATCAATCTTGGAGAATATTGTTGCTCCCTTCAACTGATCAAACTAATCACCAATACGGGGCAACAAATATCTATTCTTCACAGTAACCTGATTCAACTTCTGATAATCAACACATAATCTCATCGATCAATCCTTCTTCTTCACAAATAAAATTAGAGCTCCTAACGAAGATACACTAGGACAAATGAAAACTTTATCAATCCGTTCTTGAAGTTGAACCTGCAACTGCTTAAATTTAGGTGGAGCCATATGGTACGACACCTGAGCTATGGGACCTATACTCGAAAGTAACTCAATCGTGAAATCAATTTCCCTTCATGGAGGGAAACCCAATAACTCCTCGGAAAAATCATCAGGGCATTCCCTGACCACAACAATCTCCTCCAAATTAGGAGTAGAAACACAAATGTTCACAATATGCGCAAAATAAGCAATACACCCCTTCAGTAACATTTTCTCGACTTTCACAGCTAAAATAAGGCACGAAGAAAGAACATTTCGTTCACCATAAAAACAAATCTTCGGTAAACCTAGACTTCGAAACATAACCTCTTTCCAATGAAAATCAACCAAAGATTGGTGATTGCTCAGAAAGTCCATCCCAAACTCAGATCAAAGTCCACAACATCAAGAGGTATCAGGTCAGCAGACAACCCAAAAACTCTCATCATAACACTAGAACCTCTATAAACTAACCCAACTAAAACCACCTCATCGGAGGGATAAGTCACTCGCCACATGACTTATAAGGGAGTGGCAAGTACGTTAATTATTGATATCAATCTTATGGAGACAAAAGAGTTTGTCGCCCTTGGATTGATTAAAGTATAAATAGAAAAACCAAAAATATATAACGTACCAATAATCACATCTGAAGTTGTTCTGCCCTCCTGAAGAGTCATATGATGCAGTCGGGCTTGCCCAGTTTGTCCTATTGGTCGCCCTCTCTGGCTCCGATCCTAAACAGCTGGTTGTCTAGGTGGTGGTGCGGCTCTGACCCTTGAAGTAGCTCCATGATCACTACCAGAGCTCAGCACAGAAAACCCACCTAAGAGGTCTCTCTGCGAACACTCTCACGCAAAGTGACCCATTTGGCTACAACGAAAACAAGCTGAAGTCCCAAACTGGCACTGCCCGACATGATGTCCATAGCATCTACCGCATAAGAAAAAATCTCTGGGTGTGGGTGAAGTAAACTGAGAACCACCATATCCACTAGAACTGGCCCTAGATCCCTGCCTCTGAGAACGAGAACTCCTCATCCATCTCTGAATATGACTCGGACGACGTGTAATAAGAGCTGAAGTGTGAGATCCCTTGCTTGAAGATGCAATGGAGCCTGAAGTACTTGCGCTTCCCCTCTACTAGGTCCACCCTTCTTAAATAGTCGAGTCTGGCCTCGCTTGGATCAAAGCATGTCCTTGCATCTTATCGCAGCACTAACGAACTCATCAAAGTTAGTACGTGAACACAGTTGCCAAATATGGAGCAATATCTGACCGTAAACCCTGCTTAAATCTCTAACACTTCTCTTTTACTTGCCTGATAGAATTTGGTGCAAAACGAGGCAGACGCATGAAACAATCCCGGTACTCCATAACATACATGTCTCCATGTCAAAGATTCATAAATTCTTCGTACTTCTGCTGCTCGGATGCCTCACTGAAAAAGTGACTCATGAACAACTCTTTGAACCTAGTCCATGGAGTGATGGCCTCATTCTTCTCAGTACCCTGCCACCACTGATATGCATGATCCTACAACAGGCCTGCAGCTATCTTGGTCCTTTGCTCAGAAATCAACTGTGGACGCAGACAATCACAAACTTGTCCAATCTTCATAAGCCAATCCTCACTAGTTTGAGGGTCATGGGAGCCAATAAAAGGAACGGCTCCAGCCTTTTTAGCCTAGTAATTATATCCTCACGATCTTCTAGTGGTCCTAGAATCATGCGTGAAATTAGCTCACGCATCTACTACAATAAGGACTGCGTATCATCTCGGTGGGCTGGTTGTTGAGGCATAATGACCTACGAGTCCAAAAATAAATTAGCTCACTGAAAGAAGTCACAAACCGGCTCATCATAGAGAATTCCAGACATCCAACAATGCACAATACTTGGAGTAATGGGGATCTACCGGCAGGTTGGGTCATCCTCCCGGGAGTGTTGTACACTATTAAAATGCATGTACTGACATGACCAAAAATTCTATAGAATTTGTGACATAATGCTCTGATACCAACTAAAAAGACCCAACCCTAATTTAGCTAGTAAACTAAATAGGTTAACTAGTAAACTAGAATTAAGTCCTAATGACTAACTAAACTCCGAGAATTTCTACAATTTTTTTGACATAACTCCCTTTAAAAATTGGACAACCCAAAAACCTGCAGGAAGAAACACTTCACAAACTAATCCACGGACACATCGTGGACCACTAATGTCGATCCGGATTTCTCAACAAATGGCATAAACTAAAACCAGAAACTCAACTCAGGAATTTAAAAACATCACTGGTTCTGAATACAAAGGAAGTTGACTCAGCTATAAATAGATGACTACTCTATTTACATGAGTGCTATTGGAGTTGACATAAACAAATGGTACTCAGAGCGACCTCTACTAGTATATATCATAAATAATACAAACCGACAGTGAGTTGAGACATACTTCTGGAAGGATGACTGGTGGACTCGAAGCCACCCACCCAGAATGATTTAGGGGGTGGAGAGGTTCAAAACCCCTCAACTCCCGACCCTGGAATCACGCCGGTGCACCGCCACTGACGACGGCGACATCCACTGCAAAAACCGATTTGTGTGGCTTCCAAACCTATAATTCAACCAAAACTAAGCACACCAAACATACAAGGAAGCCAAGGGCTTCAAATCCCTACCCTGAACGTCGCCGGAGATGGCCAGAAACGACGGTTTGATCGAAAAATCAAAATGGGTCAGAGGGGGTTGAAACGGGTCGACCGAAAATTTCTGAATTTTTTTTATTTTTCAGAAATTAATTTCTAAAAATTCCCTTATTTATATCAAAAATATCTGATCCGATCAACAGTCTGAAATCAATCTTATCGCAGATCAGACGGTAGAGGAATAACTGACTAAAAATAAACTCTTTTTTATTTATTTCTCGCGCCGAGATCTGATAAACATAAAAATTAGCACACTTGTCTGAAAAATTCCTCGAAAAAATTTCTACGAGCTCAAAATTAAATGCTCTACGACTTTCACGAAGGAAGTCCAATTCTTGGCCAGTGAAAAAGTTGTTAACAAAGTCGATAAAGCGATTAATTCACGATAAAACTTAATATGTCTTGATAAGCACGTAATTTCTACTTAGGTCAGTAACACTAAGTCCCAATGCCTCACGAATACCAAAACCAATACTAATCTTAGGGCTAACACGAGGCATTATAACCCTTGCTATCTCCAGCACCTTTTCTGGTAAATGCCTCTCACCGCCTCCAATACTACTGAAATCCCCAAAGATTGACGATGCCTCCGCCAAATTGAGGAACATCTAACATCTGAAGCCGAATTCAGAAAGGAACTCCTAGGAGGTTCTACTAAACACTTGCCTGAAGCATGATACACCTAGCCATACCAAACACAACGACCCTTCAAATACTCTAAAAAGAAATCAATAGTCTCAGTGATACCTGGTGCTTGCATCATCTACTTCTTGAAAAGGACCGGCTCAAACACAGGATGAGATACCTTAACCTTAATGATACCCTTCTTGCAAGCGAGGGGATCCATCTCAACATACTCTCCTGCTTCCTCAGCAAGAACCAAGTCATTCTCATCTTTGTCGAACAAGGGCAGGATATTGGAGATGCGTACCCAGAAAAAAAAAGAATTTGAGATACGCACCCAGAAAAATAAAGAATCAAAGTGAAGTTTTGCAATTAGAGCCGCATCATCATAATCGATAATCACTAGAGGAGCTTTCTAGTAGTGTCAAGTCCTTCCACGTAAAACCTTGTTTTTGTCGCACTTACAATCGAAGGTGAACAACAACACCTCATTCGGCCTTTCTTGAACTTGGAACGAACCTTCAATGAACCAAACCGTCAAATTTGGGACTTGAATTCGTGAAGGTCCACAGCCTTCCCAAGGGCCTTCTCCGCCAGGAAGAGTTGAGAAGCTTGGGCAGTGGTTGTGATGTTCCATGTGTGGGGGAGCCAATGGTACTACCTTCCTACATGGGCATGCAATCCCACATCACTCAGAAGTAGGAAGGTGATGTGCTTATATGCCCATACCCACATCTCTATAGTAAGACGCGTTTTAGGGGTAGGCCCAAAAGTAAAACCATGCGGGAAAAAGTGGACAATATCTTACTATGTGGACTGGAATGTTACATAATGGTATCAAAGGTTGTTCAGACTAGAAGTGTGCCGACGAGGACGACGGGCCTTTAAGGGGGTGGATTGTGATATTCCATATGTGGGGGTGTCAAGGTCACTAGCTTTCTACATGGTCATGTAATCCCACATCACTCGGGAGTGGGAAGGTGATGTACTTATATATGCATGCCCACATCTCTATATTAAGATGCGTTTTTGGGGTAAGCCCAAAAGTAAAACCGTGCGGATAAGACCCAAAGTGGACAATATCTTACTTTGTGGACTGGGATGTTACAATGGTGTTGTTTAGACGTCGACTAATATCATCTGGGACGGCGCCTAGGGCTAGTGCCGAGGTGAAGGAAGCCACGACTTGATCGACGAAGTTTGACATAAGACGAACTCGGGATTGGGAGGAACAACGTATGTTGGCACCGTAATGTTTCAACAAGAGAAAATAGCTTGGTTTTTTCTCTCATAAAAATTCGATAATAGTTTTTTTTTTAAATGGAGAAAGGAATTCGAGTATTTTCTAGTAATTTTCACATTGGTAATGAAACCTGATAAATCTATAGATACTAGGTTGTTGTCCGCCCTGTTGGGGCGGTATTACCACTGCTACTTCGGTGAGTAATAGTACCTGAACGTAGATAATAGATGAGATGAAAGAGGGCAAGAGAGATATGTGGGTATACGGAAAGCAATGATCTATTTATGGTACGAATGCTAGGGATCGAAACTGCATTGAAGAGATATGGGAATCAAAACAATAGACCAGTACTTTCTTTATAGGCCAGTTGATAATTTTTTACCCAGTTAATATTCCTAGTTGATATGGCAAGTTGAATACGACTACTGTCATATTATTGGAGAAATAGATTTCTTGGCACTGGCCAGTTGATATTGAATAAATATAAAGTTGGATTGCATATGACATGATCATATAACAATTTTGGTTTGCATATATCAAAATTGGCCAAAATAATATCAACTCATATCTTTGCATTTGTTTATCTAATCTAACTAAAAATGGCAATCGGTGTTAGTGAAAAGATTAAAGTAGAGCGTTTGTACATCTTCGCGTTTTGATCTTTATCAATCCTGTTTTGATATCTTCGTGTTTGTACATCATCTGTATTATTCGCGTTTGCCAAAAGATTATCAGCTGATATTCATTAGCCAATTGAAGAAATCTAAGGCTGTATTGATCACAAAATAGTCATACATTATATTGTTTCAAACTGTTGAGCATATTGAATCAAGTACCATACAACAAAATTGCTTTGCTGCATATGCATTCAATCTAAGATCAATTTAAATCAACAGGAGAAAAGAAATTAGTGAGTGCTTCGAATTGTTCTTTGTATTGTAACAATAAAAATTCAAATTGTTATGAGATGCATATGCATGGCATCTATTCTCACTAATATTACTTTTTTCTGATTGTTATTTGAATTGTAAACTTGAAATAATAAACATTTGAATTGGATGCAAGTTATTTATTTAAACTATAACATAAAATTCAGTTTAGTCTGAATTGTGATACCAAACATGTTTAGCATTTGATGTTGGCGAGATAATCACCAATTACATTCACTTGTTTGAATTCTAAAATGGCAATTTATATCATATAAAAGAACTACACTGAAATAACATTACATTACATATCTATAAAATAAGCTATTTACAAACTAACAAAAAAATAAAAACAATTTAATATTACATTTTATTTTGAAATTTTATGCCGCTAGTGCATATTACGTACAAACTTGTGAAGCTCAAGGATGGTGATTGTGCGCTCCCCATCAGCCAAAGTGTAAGGTTTTGGGTTCACTCATAAACTTGTGAAGCTCAAGGATGGTGATCTAAACTAACCAGATACTATAAGGCTTCATGAAACAGCTTTATTACTTTCTTTGATGCAACGTCAACAGCTAGAAGATCTGTCACATGCTTCAAATCATCCTCAGCTGAGAGAAATCATAAAAATCATATAAAAACTTTAAAGCACAGACAAAAGCCAAATAACTCTAACCACATGGAAAATTAAATATATACAAAAAGCAAAGCCAATACAGATAACTTTTAATATATCAAAAACAGTTGAATGTTCTTCCTAACTATTGAAAAGATTCAAATCTTTATGAGAGAATCTTATATTACTCACAAATGGGTTAAACTCTTCATTTCACCGATCTCAGGAGGAATGATATCTTACTGCTAATTCCATCTCAAGTTACTACAAAAAAAAAACAGCAGCAATCAACAAAGGACCAAATCAATACACACATCTATCAACCTAGTAATCTACCAACGCTATCAAAATGAGTTCTACTACATAGAAAAACAAACTCAACAAAAATGAAGAAGCTTTACAATATTTTGAGACGCTTCAACCGTCGAATCTAAAGAGGGATAAGCCATGTTAACTTGTTGTTATGAAGACCCCTATACAACGATAATAGTCAAATAGAGATATAGCAAATTATATTCTATGAAGTTTTAAAATATAAACTAAGGTAAATTATTGAATGTGAGTAAATTGAAGAGGTGTTCTTACAGCCTAATGAGTCGTCACAACAGTAGGAAAAGACCCAACGATCGAAACAGCATAAACCTCTCTGTAAATTTTGCAGAAAACAAAAAACAAATTCACTCCAATTCTAACACAACCTCTTAGCCAATAAAATTGAAATTGAAATGCTTAAAGACGTTTTGGCTTTACAACTCAGTAACGACTCGGTAATCGCCTTGAGTGGAGAAAGTGACGTCAGACAACGACGGAAAGTCGTTATCACCGACCTAGGCTTAGACTACTCTCCACCCCATCGACACCTTGATCTCGTTCAACACTTACACTACACCAAAACCGAACAACACTATTTCAGAGAGAGAGAGAGAGAGAGAGAGATCTTACTGAGTGAATGTTTCGTTTGAGTGTGCTCGCCTTGGCCTGAAGCCCTTTCCCGTCCAAAAACCTAACCCCGATTCCATCCATCTTTGGTGGCCGAATAATCAAAGTATGTCCATCATTTTCGAGTTGCTATCGATCTAAATCTGTCTCGTTCAATAACAATACAGAATTGTTGTAGAAGGGAAATCCCAAAAGGGGCCATGATCTTAGGTTGCAAAAGGGAAATCCTAAGTGAGAGGAGGTGCTGATGTGACGGCCACATCGGAGACAGAGAGCAGATGGTTAGAAAGGACGGCAACAGGAACATAAAAGAGCTGGATTTTGAAACTAAGACCGAAAATGATCTGAGATTGGGTTATAGAAAACCCGACATGCCTCGCACGTTCGAAATTTGGTGACCCCCCCCCCCCCCCCCCCACAATGAACAGTAAAAGGAGTAAACAGTAAAACTCACTTTGTTATATAGGAAATTGTAAGTTCTAGGCACTCACATGTTGATGCACATAGCTCTTTCGTTTTCAGTTTTAATTTCAATCTCAATTTTGTGGTTTTGAGCCAACTCTATATAAAAAAATTATTCAGAAATTGTGAGTAGCCAACTTCATTAGTATATATACAAATTGTATTGGATAAGTGTATGTACATATGTATAGATAAATTAATGCCGCAAAGTTAAAGAAATACATGAAATCATATATATTTAGACCAACTATAGAGATGTTAAAATGTGCATATTGAATCCTAAAACACTAAGTATTATATATTTTCCAACACATCCCTATAGACAATATTTTTCGTAGAATTATTAGGAACGTTGTCACCATTATTTATGAAAATTTTAAGACCTTTATTTGATGTAAATCTAGATAACGCCACATATAATTGTCCATGAGTAAAAATTGGTTCTGACAAATATATTTCTACCTGATTTAGTGACTGGCCTTGACTTTTGTTTATTGTCATTGTGTAACACGGTCTCACAGGAAATTGACGTCTTTTAAACATAAATGGCCACTTAGTTTCCGTTGCATATAATACTATTCTTGGAATATGAACTTTTTCTCCCATCTTGTCTCCTATAAGTATTTTTGCTTCAATTAGTCTATCAAATAACTTTGTTACAATCAACCTCATACCATTGCACAAACCACGTATTTGATTTGAATTTCTTAATAACATGATAGGCATGCCAATTTTCAATATAAGTTCATGTGTCGGTAATCCACTGAATTCAAGTTTGTTCAAAAATTTCATCGGATATAAAAGATTGATATTATCACTATTACCTGAATTGTATGAAATCGAATCTAAACTAAAATATGATTTGTCATCACCAAGTAATAATTTACTAGCATAATTATTTATTTCATGAACAATTATATTTTTTGGAGTAACTATAGTACGCTCTCTTAAATAATTTGTATCACTATATTTTCTTTAAAAATTGGGATAAGTTGCTTCAAAAATTAATTCTATAGGATGAATTGTAGGATCAGTAAGTAATTCTCTCGGTATATTAATCCAGCTCACATCGGGATCACCTGTTGGGATTTTTGATTCTATTTGACATTCTTCTATTTGCAAGATCCATTCAGTAAAATCCTTCATTTCATCTTTTTTTGTACTACTTAAATCTATTGTTGACAATCTCATATTTTCTGTTAGCCGAAATACTGTAATGGTAGGCCATAGATATGAATTATTCAATTATGCTTCAATGACTTGTTCTTTACTACCACCTTGTATGACCTGTAATGTTTGTCTAAAATCTCCACCAACTAGTATAGTTTTTCCTCCAAATGGTTTTTTTTTTTGATATAACATCACGCAGTGTTTTGTCTACTGATTCAATACACCATTTATGACAAATAGGAGTTTCATCCCAGACGATTAATTCAGTATTTATAATTAAATTAGAAAGATTGGTTTGTTTATTTATATTACAATTTGAATCTTTATCTATAATTGGTTTTATTTTGAAATGCGAGTGAGCTGTTCTACCTATCGGAAGTAATAACGAAGCAATACCTGATGAAGCAACTGCTAAAACAATTTTGCCTTCAGATCTTAATCTAGAAATTATAGTGTTCCACAAAAAAGTTTTTCTTGTGCCTCCACTACCATAAACAAAGAATGATGTTGGATTCTTTTGTGCGACAGCTTTAATCACCTCATTGTATATCATTTTTTTACTGCTATTTAATTTAGTAATTAAGTCAGAATGTTTTTGTTTTAGCACTTCAGAATCAAAATCGTGTTCCTCTTTAATAAGCCTATTGTCTAGTTGATATATCTGTTGTATCTTCGGCATCGGTAATTTGTGATCTTTTAAAGTGTTCGATGACATGTTAAACAATTTTTCAAGCTCATATAAAACAACATTTTTTAATTCATCATCAGGTATGGTAAGATCCGACATTTTAAAATTTGATCTCATTTTCTGTACTATATCATCAGACATGCTAATCCAATATGTATCAAGTAAAGCTTGAGGATCCGAGACATCACAATGTAGAATAATGGTAACAAATAAATCACAAATTTGGGAAGAAATGACAGTAAAAGTAGATTCCAACAATGGTTCTATCCATTCTTTATCATTACCTAGCAATCCTAAGGCTCGACATGCTTCTTGATATGTAAGATATATTACACCATTGACTGTTTTTATTGAATCAAAATTGGTACATCCTTTTTGAATATTCAAAACCATTCTAAGATAATACAATTCACCTGCAATTGGTGGCACGTGTGCTATCCTTCCGAGAACACGATATTGTTTCCTTGGAGTCCATATTTTCTGATTAGCATTCCAAAAAATTTTGTGAAAAATTGAGTATATGTTAATTTGTTTGCCTTCCTATAAGTTTTGTTTGCTTGAAACCAAGTAGTCAGCGTAGTTGTTTCTATAGTTGGATTATTCAACACATTTTGAAGAGAATTTGTCTGATGAAAACAAATAGTTTGTTCTTTCGGCAAATGAATTTTTAAATATTGAACCGCAAGAAATCTAGAATGAATGAAAAATTCAAATAAATGTCATATGACTCATGCAGAGTTAAATATCGACAATTCAGATAATTTTGGATCTCATCATTGATATTCTCACAGACTAACACGCGAGCTCTGTCGAGTCCTATACTTGAATAAATATTTTATTAACATAGATTGAGAACACGATTCAACATTTATATGAGCATTGAATTTTAACAATAAATTAACATTGTAAGGAATAACATAATTATTACAAACATGAACTCCTCTTTTGACTACAAAACATGATTCATCATCACGACGTCTATATTGAGGCGTCTTAATTTCTTGAAAAATTGTGTTAGTAATGAATGATTTTAGAAAATGTTTTGAACATGAGTTGTCTCGCATACACTGAGAATTTGGATTAAGTTTACCGCAAAGACCATGAATCATTAATTGACTAACTAACTCAAATAATCACGGGTTAACCTTTTTATCGGGTAATTCTGTTGATATTATGGAATCCACATCATCTGATGTATAACATTTGTATTTATTTTTTAGCCAAAATAATATATGAGCATGAGGCAACCCTCGTTTTTGGAATTTAATTGTACATACGTGAGCATGGACTTCGCCAAAAGGTACTCCAGAATTAATATAAGCAATCATATTATCTACTTTAATTTTAAAAATTCGACAAACAATATCCGGACGATCCTCTCGTTTATAGCCTGTTTATTTTCTTCAAAATATCTCAAAATTTCAGGCCATTTAATATTGCAAGTGAAAGTAATGAACAAATCAAGATTACTATATTCTCGACAAATTGCCATTGCATCTTGGTAATTAATTATCATATCTCATGGACTACTCGTGTGAAAACCAGGAAGAAAAACTTTTTTCCCAACTTCAGAACCTTCCACAATTCCATTTGAAACAAACATAGATATATTATTTCATGTTTCACACCTCAATTCTGGTTGATGATGTCTTATATATTCAAGACAATTTTCTTCAACAGTTGCATACGCATCGACCAAATATTGTTGAAAAAGTTTGCCACCTTTTAATAAAGTGCTTGATTAATTTTCTCTATCATGAATTTGGTAGCACACAAATTTTCTTATTGGTAATTTTTTATTTTTATCATCACTTCCAATTGATCTCAACTTCATGTTGATTTTAAATCAGTCTTCTCTGTATGAAAAAAGGAGTGGATATTGTAACGACATTAATTTCGGATGAATTTTATATATTCGTTTTAGCAATCCATCGTTAGATTGAATAATTATATCTCTATTCGAATCAAATTCACCTATATCACCCACAATCAATCCACCAATTTCAGAAGCAGAAGGTAATTCTTATTATTTGCTATTCATTTTTTCACGATCAAGTATAATCATATCAAAATTCGGCAATGATTGATCCTCAAAATTATCTCTAAGCGATCTAATTTTTTGGGTTAATTCATTACAGTCATCCAACAATTCTATTAATTCTTTGACAACATCGGCATCAATTTTGTTATTTACATCATTTGCAGTAACGACACTTATACGATTTGATATTTCATTATGAGTGTCGTAAACATATAATTGATCATATTTTGGACATTCTCCTCCCAAAGGTAAAACATAACCCATCTTATGATGCACTTGTCCACATATTTTAAATACATAAGGAGCTCCTCCATTGTTTATGCCATGCTCAATTTTAGCACTCATAGAAGTAAAACCAAACATAGAATTATAAACTCTAATATTATCACGAAACAATACACTCCTTCGACCATTATTTAGATTTAACAATTCATCAAGAAAAAACGGAGTTGGATACTACAATGGAAGTTGGATTTGGCCTTTCTCGCAGTATTGAGTATATATGAATTGATTATTCACTTTTTTTTTCAATGTTTCTCTTGACCAAAATAAAGCAGTGCAATGACTGCATATGTAAGCATCATCACCAAAATCATCATAATTGACAATCACACCTGCAATTACAGTTATCAAAGTCTATGTCAAATTTTTAATAATCAATAATGTAGATATGATTGATTAATAATTGATGATAGTATGACACTAACCTTCATGGCTCCTCTCGTACGACGCTTGCCCAAAAATAGTGTCTCCAGGACCTACATTTGATGAAGAATCTTATTGTTAGATTAATTGCAAGAAATGCCAAAATGATTATAGCCAGAATAAATTACTATATGCATGCAATACCAGAAACAACTCTACGAACATCTTCATCATCGCCAACGTTTTGACACTCTTGGCAAAGAGACTTCATCTTAGTCGAGCCAGGTGTTGGATTAGAGCAGCTTGAACCTTCATCTCCCAAATGGTGTGACACTATCATTGTCTCATGGTCTCCCAAGCCTTGTTCAAAATTTATCGCGTCTTCAAAGAATCGCCTCCTCTTGTTTAAATCCTTCTTTGGCTTCATAACTAGAAAAAAAAATATTATGGATGACAGTTCAGTAGTCACCCATAAAAAATTGTAAATAATGCACAAATTAGTCGGTGAATTGCATACACTACATCACAATATGTCATTATACAATATATAGAATTAAAGGACACAACAATGATAAAGAACAAGTCTGAGAGAAAAACCAAAAAAAAAAAAACTTTGTACTACTATGAAAAAACCATCAGTAGAGATGCCAAGCATACATTGGTAGAGATAAAACATATCACTGGCATAATTCTTTTGTTTAAATCCTTTTTTGGCCCCATAACTAGGGGAAAAAATAAACTGATAAAAAATTGTAAATAACACACACCAAAAAAAATTCTACTAATGTGCCATATGCCTAGGTTACCTGATTCTTTCCGAGAGTCTTGGGATAAACATTTCCCTTTGGTTAACCCCAACACTGGATCAAATCGCTCAAACCTTCGTCTTCAAAATAGTGTGATGGTGCCACTGTGTCGTGGCTTGCCAAACCTTGTTCAAAATTATCCTGGATTAGCTTCCTCTTGTCCAAATTCTTTTTCGGCCTCATGACTGAAAAATAAATAAAAAAGTTATAGCTAATAGTCAGGCAGCCACCCATAAGAAATTGTAAATAACACACACCAGTCGATCAATTGTATACACTACATGACAATCTGTCATCCTACAGCGTATGCAATCAAAGAATAGACCAGCAATAAAGAACAAGTTTGAGACAAAAACAAAACAAACCAAAACTATGTGCTACCGGGAAACAAAACCTTTACTGTCATCAATTATTTTCCCTTTTTTGGTTACTAAGACCACATGCAACCCATAGATTAATCAATCAAAGTCTGAAAGAGCAATTTTCATATATTCATTTGTTCACAACTCCATTTTTGTGCAACCTACTATCCTGAGCAAAATTCGAAAAGAGTATGTAGTTTGATGGCTAAAAAGGCACACATCCCTGGCAGTTACTCTGTATGAATAAAGCAGTCTCTTATTATTATTCATAGACAGATAAATAAACACACCTAAAGATTTGTGATCAGCAATCGCAACAACACTTGACAACAACCACCAAGACAACAGCAGAACAGCACATGTGAGAGCTTTTTGCATAAAACCTGTATAAACAAAGCAAGCTCAATGTAATTATACCACTCCAAATTTGCAGTACTGAATAAAGTAAATAAACTAATTCCATACTTCATGAATGTCAAACAGTCATACAGCCGAATATACTGATTCTCCTTTTTAGTATAGAAATAACTTAAAGGAACCAGATAACAGGAACACAATTCTGACAGACTTAGAAGTTTATAATCAACGACAAATAAATGAAGATTATAAATGCACATATACATCCAAACATCAATCCAAACAAAAGGATGATAGAAAAAATAATCCTGAAATGAATCAAACTCCCACCACCATAGATTCGCTGGGTTTTTTTTTTAATCACATGCTCATCAACCTCATAACACTGAAACGAAAAGGATTGCATTTTTCAAATTGAGACCAAAAACTCCGAAAAAATCTGTCACCGAAACGAAAAGGACAATAAAAAGCACAAAAAATTGAGGTTGGTTATTCACTAAAACTCGGATAGAAAAGCTGAAATTTTAATCCAAAAAAGGGCAATAACTAAAGAAATTGAGCTATATGAACTCACACGAAAATTGAAGCAAAAGGGTGAGCAGGGATTTATCTAGCAGTAGCGCGAGCTGTGTCAAATCCCCCTAAGAAAAACTCAAACACACATATTATCATAAAAAATTTCCAAACAGAAAATCCAAAAATAGTTGCCAAATACTAATCAGATAGACTAATCTAAAAAATCCATACCCAAATACACTTGTTTCCAGCAATCCCTGCACCGACAAAAAAAGAGGCAGAAAAAATTGAGGTTGGTTATTCACTAAAGCTCAGATAGAAAAACTGAAATCTTGATCCAAAAAGAGGCTAATAGATCGAAATCAACAACAAACTAAAAAAAACCAACCTGATCCATTCACAAATCCCTCGCCCTGAGGATGAAAACGTGAAAGAGAAAGAGAGAACGAAGAGCGCCAAGAGGAGAGTGAGATCGCGAGAGATCGATGTCGAAACACACAAAAACAAACTCAATATTAGCCATAACTAATTCATAATTACACATAAAAACAAACTCAATAAAAATGCACACAAATCACACACAAACTCAATATGAAAAAACTACAAATCTTCTACACCCAATCAAAATGAATCGGATCAACCTGTTGCTAAAAACAAATTTTGGAGTTCTTCAAATAAACTGAATGGTATAATAAGTTAACAACTATTCAGATATTAAATAACTATACAATTTGTTCAATATACACCATATCCCCAAGGCATATCCCAATATACACTATTCTTATACACTATCCTTAAGGCATTACTTATATTGTGTCTATTCAGCAATAACTATGCTATATATCTAATATAGTTATTATAGTTATTACATTTACTTATATCCCCAATGCATCAAATAGGTTTCATATCTGAATATTAACCACCATGAACCGCCCCAATAAACCATATGGGTTTAGAGAGCAACAAACTTAAATAAATTTCATTTAAATAGATTAGTAAGAACCTATCTTGGAGGGAGATACATATATACATATAAACATATACACTCAAAGGATATACATATACATATACTCAAAATGAAGTAAGAACTCAAATTTGCAGAGAAGAAATCACAATGAAAACGTCTGCTCACCTTTAAGGTGTAGATGAACCTCGAATTTCACCAAGAGAATAGATGAAAGTACTTGAAACAATTGTTTGATCTTATATTTTACTTTCTGAAAAAAGAAGAACAAGTATGTCATTCAACTCAATACTTACTATATAATCTTGAAAGAAATTCATAACGTACTTATACACACACTTCATTTAACTACCATACATACAACATTGGTAAACAAATGGATACTGTGATTAGAACACAAATCTAAAAGACTACATATATAACATTTCAAAAATCCAAATTAACTAAATTCACTAACATAATCAAATTCCAAATCATGAAATGCAATAGCATGTTTCTACTTTCTACTACAAAAATTCACATCACGACAACATAAAACTATGTCAAACGTAAAAACTAACACCAAAACTCAAAAGGTTACACCGTTAATGAGTTATCCATGATTGAACAGATAGATTAGTCATCCATTAAACCATCAAAAGATTCACACACATAACTCTCAATATTTACCATCAAATAACGATAAAATAAACAACAATAAGGTGGATTGTCAATTAGAAACATGTAAACGGAAGCGATTCATGCGCCATATATGATCATTTTGCACAATAAAACTATCCATATCGAAATGATCCCAATACATCGTGCTACATGCCACCAGGCATGTAGCCCAAAATAATAAAACAATCCATATATGATCTTGCTAATATCTGATATCAAAAATTAAAACAAAATAAAAGGTATATCCTACTACTAAAAAGTTGAGCTGAATGACCTAGCTAGCATCCAGATCTAAGTGAGAAAATAAAAACCCAAAAAGAAAAAGAAAAAACACCTAGTTACAAAGTTTCAACAACCTCGTGAGTTTCAAATTCAGTATTCGATGGGATTTATGTGCTCTTTTTAATTTTTTAAATTGCGGCCTACCTTGGATGTAGAGGAACACAGAGAGTTTGGAAGGAGTAAGAAAGAACACATCTGTTCTAAGAATGGAAATCATTTTTTCCCATTTAAGGTAACTAAGCAAGGACATCTATTTCTCCATTATGTTTTTACATTTTCTTTTTCTGGGAAATAAAGGAAGCGGCTCTTACTTGGCGGGTCGTCGATGTATCTCCACTGTTTATCGCAACAAACCTTGAAATCGAAAGGAGAGCATGCGAAGGCTTTCACGACCAACGATTTATGTAATCGAAGCCAAATTCCTCAAAGCCTTCGTGGAGGAAGTCGGGTTGTAAAAACAGGTTGAGTAAGCTAACTAATGGAGGCTGGATTTGTAGAGGGTGGGTCTGTACTCAAAGCTATAATTGGAGGCGGATTCGTGAAGCTGAGAGATACGAATGGACAGAGCCGAGAGATGTGTAGAGGCTGTGAAAGTGAGAGAGAATGTGATCTTATCCAGAATAGTTTTCGACCGCAGAAAGAGATACGTCTCTCAGTTCTGCTATGTCCAAAAATTAACCCCATCAATTTAGAAGTTTATATACCATGACCCAGAATTCGCTACTCTAACCATCTACCCCACTCACTCACTTGATTAACCAAGGCACAAAACCAATCAAAACCCAGAATTCAGATTCTCACAAATACGAACTGATTAATGGGAACCCGCATGCCAAATATTGACACGGAAATTAATTAACAATCAGAGAAGAGTTTAGGCTTTGAATCTCAGGTGAGAAATACTCAATTTCAACACACAATCAGAAACTCAGATATCATCACAAAATCAATTAAAGAAAGCAAGAGTTATTACCTTGCTCGACGGTTTGTAGGGTCGACGGAGAGCCGGTCTCGAAAGTGGCTTTGAAATCTAAATCCGCAAACATAAACACAGTAAGAAAACTTCAAATGAAGGAGAGAAAGAAACCCAAATAACTCCAATTTTGTGGTTAACGAAAAAAAACATATGCCTAGGTCATCATCAGAACCTTATTGGATATAACTAAGTAATGTCCTGTTAAAACTTATTGTATGATTACGTAAATCATATCCTAGGGAACAGAAGTTACAGACTTAAACATATTGTATTATAATAAATATTACATAAAAAAAACCGATTAAGTTATTTCAAATTGTCTACTTAAACTTATCAAAGGAGGGTTTAAGCTTTATTTGTCAACAACATTACGTAAATCAGCGTACTTAAACTTAGCTATGGACATACTTCTCTCTTTCTCTAATTACGTAAACTCTGGCTTGGATATAACAGCTTGGTTAATCCCAATGTTACACCCTTTCATGTATGAGTGGAATAGTGAACACTTACTAAATTTGTGATCCTATGTCTCAATGTCAATGACCAAACTAAGTACATGCAATGAAAAATTGATATCAACAAATATATTTAAAAAATTTGGTATAAATTATTATTACAAAAAATTTACTAGAGCGGGGCTCTACAAAACAACAAAAGATATAGACCAAATGCTCAAAACTTCAAAGATAAATCAACATGATACTGTAAAACATGAAATGCTCAAATCAAAATGATGACTAAACCAGAAATGAAGACGAAATTCATACATCAAGAAATTTTAAAAAGGATCCATAAATAAACAACCAATAAACCCAGAAAAAGCAATATTAGATGACCTTGATATAAGAAAACACATGCTTATGACTTTCACTTTAGAAGTGTCATCGGCGAAATACGAGATTGAATTCCAATAAATTTCATGTATTTTTTTCACACTGATATTACAAACATTATATAGTACCATATCTAAACATTCATTCTATTACATCAAAACAACTCTATCAATTAGAATCAATCTGAGTTTCAGTTCATACACTCGTTACTCGTATAGAAATATAAAGAAAATATTGAACTCGGAAATTCCATGTATAATAGTGTATGCTTAAATTTGATTAACCAATAAAGGCGAGAACCAACGCTTTGATGCATGGTTTTCTATAAACCAACCAAATCCTCACATATCATCAATAGGAACCAACTCATGATAGCTTCAGTATGTCCAGGTTTTGATCATATGGATTAACAATTCAATTTCAAAGTCAATCGATCCATTTCTTTGTTGGCCATTATCCGTAGTTCTTCAACTTAAATACAGCACATAGATAGACTTCTATACATGCATACATCCTTAAAAACCATTGCATAATACCACAAAATCATAAATTGGTTGAATCATGTATCAATACCTACAACTAATATAATTGTTCATCAATCGTCTAATCACATCATGCCTCTAATAATAAAATATAAAAAATTTATCTTTGATCTCCTCCGCTTTAGACATATATGATTCATACACACACAAAATGTATCACCTCAGAATCAAAAAAAAATTCACAAATACCAATTTCATATTCGATATCGATTGCAACTAAAGACCACGAAAAAGTTTTAAACTTTTACCAGAAATATATTTAAAAGCAAATGATAGGGTGGGCTACGTGGCCCTAGTAAGATTGAACTAAAACAAGGGCCTTTTTATACTCGTGCTATTTATACGCAAGCCTCTTCTTCTTCGTGTTCCGTATTCGATGACACCCAGCAAAACAAACAACACTCTCTGATCAATCACTTCAGAAAACCCTAAGGCGCCAACTCACCAACCCCCACCCCCCACTCCCTCGGATCTCTCCACCGCAGCACCGCATTTCCCGGCAATGCGATTCCGGCCGAAACGCAAACCCACATTGTCGTTTCGCTAAACTCTTCTCTCCTTCCTCCGTTCCTAAATGGCCTCCGCTTGCGTCAACAACATCGGCATGTCGCCGGAGAAGTTTGCTACGGTGACGACGTACCCCTCCTACGGTTGGCTCAGCCCCAGAGTCTCGTTCAGCTGCGACGGAGAAAATTCCCGCCAGGCCGGAGCTAATAAGTCCTCATCTCCAGCGACGAATCTATCGGAAGGTACAGATCCGGAGCTCTCCGGCGGCGAGTTCGAGTTCCGGCTGGAAGATCCAGTCGCCATGCTGTCGGCCGACGAGCTCTTCTCCGGCGGGAAGCTCATGCCGCTGCAAATCTCCACCGTCAAGCCTCCGGTCAACGACCTTTCCTCCTCCTCATCCACGGCGGAGATCAGGTCGCCGGAGACGGCGAAGTTCCGCCGGAGGGCGGAGATATCGATCTCCGACCCTTACTTGTTCTCTCCCAAGGCGCCAAGATGCTCTAGCCGCTGGAGTGAGTTACTTGGATTAAAGAAGCTTTACCAGAACTCCTCCTCCAACCCCAAGGCCGCCGCCGCCGCCACTGATAGTAGCAGCAGCACTAGTCAGAAAACAACGTCGTCCAGCAGCACCGCCGCGGCGCCGAAATCGCTGAAGCATTTTCTTCACAGAAGCTCGAAATCGTCGTCGTCTTCCCAAGATGGCTCACTGAGCTTGCCTCTGCTGAAAGACTCGGACTGCGAATCAGTGTCCGTCTCCTCGTCTCGCCTCTCGCTCTCCTCGTCTTCCTCGGGTCACGACCACGACGACCTACCGTGGCTCTCTCTGGATTCGGATAAACCGAACAACCCGCATTTCAACCCGAACCAAATGTTCGCGGTCCACCGCAGCCCGAGGCCGACGCGAGCCAAAACCGCCGTCAAGATTCGCGAAATCAAGCAGCGAGCGGCGGATCAGGCCCGGGCGGGACGGAGGCCGACGGCGGCGGCGGAATCGACTTCGGTGCTTGAGGCGACAAGCAGAGGTGTCTCGGTGGATAGCCCGAGGATGAACTCGTCGGGAAAGATTGTCTTCCAGAGCCTTGAGCGGAGCTCGAGCAGTCCAAGCAGCTTCAACGGTGGGCCCAGACTGAAGCACAGAGGAATGGAGCGGTCGTATTCTGCCAACGTCAGAGTGACGCCGGTTCTCAACGTCCCCGTCTGCTCCCTCCGCGGCTCATCCAAATCCGGGTTCGGGTTCGGACAGCTCTTCTCGTCGCCGCAGAAGAGAGACCCGAACGGCGCCGTTTCAGGCAAGACGACAACCCAGCACAGCCACTACGTTCAACAGAGTCAGAGCCATAACAGCAAGAACCGCGCCGACCGTAACTGAATTCTGGTAAATGGTTAAAAAATACGTTTCTAACGTAAAGTAAACGTCGTCGTTTACCCTTTTTTTTACCACCATCGTTTCGTTTGTCATGTCCTTTTTTTGTTTGGTGTAATGTAAATATGCGGCAGATTCTGATAACGTAGTTACATTTGTCCTTGTTCGGTTCCTTCTGGCTGTCACCGAGTCCCGGCGCTTGTTTCCCACGCGCCGACCGTGCTCGTGGGTGTTGATGTAGCATCTGCAACAATCAAAACGTTGAGCTTATCCATGTATTATTACTTATTAAAATGATATTTTTAGTTTGGGAATGCTGCCAAGATTCAAACAGAGGCGCCAGCGGCAGAGAAGCCAGCTCTGCGTTGGAGTTAAATTTTAATTTATTTTTATTTCCCTGGGTCGTCGGAATGGTCTTTTGTTTTTTTGGGGTTATAATAATTCGAAAAATATATAGTGGTGGAATTAACTTTTGGGGTGTGAAATGGGATCGGTGGACCGGGGGAGAGATACGCACCATGACTATCTCTAAGAGCAAGTTCACCCGTTGAGTAAAGAAATAAGGGTCGTTGGGTCAATAGGATAGTAGTAACGTGTCATTTACTTCATGATAGGTACTCTCACCCATTGAGTCATGGTTAGAACATTATTATTATTTTAATATTTATTTATCATTTATAATAGTTTTAAATGATATATGTAACCTATATTTTTATTATAAAATACTATTAGATCAAACTCAATTTATTAAATTCAGTCGGATCTGAACTTTTATTTTTTAAGTTGATTCATATTATTTGAAAAACAATCGTTTCTATTAAAGAAAAAAAATGAATGAAAAGAAAAGGATCGCAATTACGAATATGATTAGCTAGATTGTTTACCTTATCTCTAGGAAGTTAATATTGTATTTGTTATAATAGTTATGTTGTAGTATTTAGGATTAGCTAAATTGCTTACTTTGTCCTTGGGACAATGACAAATTTGTTATTCACTAATCTCAATTACTCTTGATTTATTTCTTGTCATGATACTATTTATACTCCTCTCACATTTAATAACATTATCGAAGTTATTCAGAGTAGTGTTTTGTGTTGTTTGCAATTTGTTATATATATGTATTCCAATAAAGCAATATCAATATAATACAACAATACATCGATTCTCTATATCAACACACACATTTTTAAGGATTTAGAACATGCAAGAACATAAAGATCAATCTCGTATATAACATAGAAGTTAAAAAGCACAACTGCAATACTGTGACATCTTCGCTAGCCTTGCACATCTCTATTGTCTTGCACCATAATATCCTCATCAATTTGAGTCCTACAAGCAAATACAACAAGAGCGAGCAAGTAACAATGGTCAGAGGTCAAAACCAACAATCCTAAAATGTGCACATAATTATCACTAGACTTGGCATTTGAAATGAAAGCACACCAACACAAGATTACCAAAAGTTTATTGTTATTGGCCAGATCATGTAAGGAACTTGTAGAAGTACAATAACATACCTTAGAAAACAATGTCATCCAATCTTAGAAGCATCTCTCCCACTTCTCTCTAAGAATCAGGGCACTCCACGATATTAGATTCTTTTGTTCAACTTGATCAAACACTCTCTGAGCTTCAGTCAAGTGCCTGCATTTCACATACATATCAACAAGAGCACCAGAAATAGCATGCGCGGAATGAACACAGGATCCCTCTTGTGATCAAGGAGGAATGTATTTGGCTCCCTAGCCGAATTGCTAAAAGGCAATTATAAGCCTTCAGTGTGCTCGTAATCGTATACTCATTCGAGACTTCTCACAGCTCTCGCATTTTCCTAAACAAAACTAAAGCTCTTTCCCCATTTCCTTCGACATTATATCCAGCTATCATCGCGTTCCAAGTAATGAGATTCTTATCCGACATAACACTAAACATCTTATACGCTTCACTAACTCTTTGGCACTTGGCATACATTTCAAGTATAACATTGCTCACCACTGAAACTACATAGATCATAACCATGCCAACAGAGAAAATAAGATGAGCTTTTGTATGAATCCTGTGCCCACAGCTCATCATCGATGTGCCTTCAACTGAGTCAAGTGATCACAACTCTTCTAAGGCCTCCCGACAAGATCGAAACTTCATGCATGGTTTCGTCATTCTCTCATCCACCCTATTTATGAACAAGGGATTGATGTGCTCAACACTCTCTCAAAAGATAGTGTACTCTCTCAAATTGATGTTCTCCAAATATCACATTATTTGGAGGTCTGGACAAACAAAGGAATGAAGATTTGATCATTTCATATATGAAGATGTTGTGAATGGACAATAGCAAGAGCCTATTCTAGAGAGATGCGTTCATTTCATAAAATGATTGGACAATCTTATAACTATATCAGCATTCTATTCTATGAAGTATATCACCTCCCTGACATTCTTTTTCAACTATATCAGCACAGTGAAATTGTACTAAATCCACTAGCTATCCCAATCAACTATGCCAATAATTTAACTATAAATCCACCGGCTATCCCAATCAAGTTGCACATGCACTTCACTTCACTTATGCTAGAAATTTACAACTAAGCAGTATAAAGAAGCACATTGCAGTTGTAGATTATGATATACATGTATGCTCCGTTTCGATCAGTACGAGCAAGTATGGAGAATGACTACAAAAGACAAAAGATGACTATGAAAACCACAAAAACCCAAATGAGAAAAAAGAAGTTCCAATGTAACGATGCAATACTTTCAGACCCAAATCCTGGTCTAAGAAAAAAATAAGGCCACAGATTTGATGAGAAAAATGCATATGAAAGCCTCTGTGTCTGAAGTGTAGTGGAGTTTCATCATAATAAGAGGTACCAATCTCATCGGTGCAACACCTTACGATTTCATTCAAACTCTCATAGGCTGCAGTTCAAGTGTAAGCCCAAGTTATATACATTACCGGCACCACTTAGTGTAAGCACCTCTCTAATTATATTAAAGATTCAATTCCTCCTAAGCCAATCTGAATAGTTGCAGTTCATACTAGTACCTAAACTACAATCAGTTCATACAAATCACACAAAAGATTGAGAACTGGATACCTGAGAATCGTCGGAGTATCGCTCGACGAGGACGAAGAAGTATCCACTACAAGCATAATCGAGCTGATCAATAAGCTTCCTTGAGCTGTCCCTGGATTTCAGGCGAGGCTAGAGCACGAGGTGCACGATGTGGTCCTTCTCGGCGTCGACGCGGGGACAACGGTGTTGGGCTTCGACCGCTCGACGAGGAGGCCATAATTGGGTATCTATGAGAAGTCGGGGCCGGAGCCAGAGAGTATGGACTCGACAAAGAGGCTGAAATCCAGCTGCGGCAAGACTATTCATGAAGCAGATTGAGAATGTGGAGGTACGTATGGTCGAGAATAACAGCGCCACCGTGGCGATTGAGTCAGATCAGGAGATTAGAATTGTCTTAGTGATTGATCCAAGGGAGTTTTTGACAAGGCAAAAAATCATCGGTGGAAAGTGGATTTTTCATTTTTCTTCTCCTTTTTTTGTAACTATATCTGCATGACAACCGGCCAAAACAACTCTGGATGAAATAGTTAAACATGTTACATGCAATTACGCCAAAGATGGGGGATTTGTTTAACCACAAGTGGAGTATTGATTAGGTAGTTTTTATATTTGGGTTTTTTTTTTTCTGTCTCCCTCGAATGAAGGCTCTACTTGGGTTAAGATCGAAAGATGGGACCTCCGGAATTTTAACTTGTAACGAACTCGATTTGATGAGTTGATGGAGTAGGCTTTCTGGTTTGATTTGTGTAGGTTATCCTATTGGAATAGGCCGTTAGGCTACGTGGTTCGTTCATTGATTGGCCGGCGGGCGGCCTTGTCACTCTGATCTGTTTTAAAAAGAGGGATGATATTGCAATATTTTTGTTATCAAATTACTAATCTCACTCCTATTTGTGTATTTACACAGTAAGATAAGGGAAACAACTAGAAGAGGTAAAATAAGCGCAAAAAAAGGATGATACCATTATCACTAATTTGGTACATTCACTAATTAATCAGCCTGCATAGTGCTAGGAAAAATTACTAATTAGATAATGAGATGAAATATATTATAGTCATTGTTCTAAAAATCGACCCAGGCGCTAGACGGTCACCCATCATTGAATTTTGCTTTAAATCGGATAAAAAAATCGTTTCCCCCTTTTAGGCGGACCTAGGCGGGTCTGTTTTTTTCTTCCAAAAATATAAAAACTTAAAATTTAGGACTCTAACCCTAATTTCTCAAATTGACTCGTAACACGACGCCTCTGAGGTCTTGTCTTGCGACAGTTAATCACGACTAATTAGGCTTGATCTCCTCACTTTGTAGTCTTTCATTGTGTTATGATTTTATATTATATATGTGGATAGATAGATTGTAAAGACTACATAATCTTAACATAAAAACTCAATGATATATTTTTTATTTAGTTATTGTGACTATAATTATGTCTAATTTGGCTTTATAAGAATCTTTATTATTATATATATCAATTAATATATATTTAGGACTTCAAGTACTTCCCATAACTTTGGCTCAAACATCATGTTAATCAATTTTGTTTTAAAGCTGAATGTTTTACCTTTTATCTTTGTAAATCTCATCAGACTTATCCCTCCGTCAGTTTTCCATCCAATTTGACTGTTAAGTGATGATATGACAATTGCCACGTACGTCAACAAGTGGGTTCCATTATCAAAAATAAATTATTATTTTAATAATTTTTTTGTAAATTAATTTTATTTCATTTCTAATCTTTAATTTTTATTTTCTTTGTCTCATTTTTATTTTTGTATTTTATCTTTATTTTTTCATTCTAAAATCACATAAAAAGAAAATTATAAAAGAATAATATATAATGTAAGAAAAAATGTACCAGATTGCAGTTAGTCAGTTACTCGTAGAGTTGTGAGAGAGAAAAAGAGACAAGATTGTAATTATTTTTAGTTTTTTTATTGCTGAATTTTTTTAGTTGAATTTTTGTCTTTATCTTTTTTTTTCTTTTTCTAGAAACTCTTTCCTTTTTTTTTTACATTTTTTTTGGATTTCACTATTTTTTTTATATTGCAGTCTATCGTAGGCTTGCAAGAGAAAGAAAAAAAATAAAAAACCAAAATGAGACAGTTAAAAATGAAAATGGAGATTAAAAATTAAAAAATTATTTTTGAAAAATAATAATTAAAGGATAAAATATGAATTTATTTATAGTAGTGGGACCCACTTGCTGACGTGACAATTGTTATGTCATCACTTAATGGTCAAATTGGATGAAAAATTGACGAAGGGATAAGACTCATGTGAATTACAAAAATAAGGGGTAAAACATTTAACTTTGAAACAAAGTGGATTAACATGATGTTTAAGTCAAAGTTAAGGGGAATAAACTGAAGTTTGTCCATATATTTAATATAAATCGCCTCGAAATTGCCTAAAATCTGATTAGTGCCCGCCTAGGCGCTAGAACCGTCTAGAATCCGATTGCAGTTGCTCAACATACTACATGTGATAAAAGGAATTTATTTAGAACTTACCAATATGCACTACCACATAACTTCTCATTGCCGACGACTTAGAGAAACAAAGGCCGACGATTTTTGAAGTCGTCGGCAATAGTACTATTGCCGACGCTTTATAGCCTACAGGGGTTTTATACTATAGCCGACGACTTCGTAAAAATCGTCGGCTATAGTCCTGTAGGCTATAAAGCGTTGGCAATGAGTATAGCCGACGATTTTTGCAACAAATCGTCGGCAATGGTACACTATTGTCGACGACTTCAAAAAACGTCGGCTTTTGTTTCTCTAAGTCGTCGGCAATGAGAAATTATGTGGTAGTGATGCTTGTTAATGACTATGTACATCAATCAAGTTGTATGTTCTATTACTTCTATAGATATCAAGATACAAGATATTACCTCTCATTACATGCTCCTTAACTTATGCAATTGTTATATGATGATCAATTGAACAATGAATTTTTTGTTTGTGCACAACGATTGTACATAGTATCAAATCTTTAGGCTAGGGGTGATAAGTTTGGAGTGATAAGTTTGAAAAACAACCCACATAATAAGAATTAAGTGCATTTGAATCATAAAAACAGGAGTCTGTAGTCTAAACTCCATAGTAACAGGCTCAATACATATTGATTGATCTTAGAGTGATTACTGCACATAATATTTTGGAATAGATATATTCATCGGAAGAAAGTGGCTTTGACAAAAAGGTTGCCGTCGCTTTCCTACTACTGATAGGAAAGCTCACAAATCTTTCAAACACTTTTATCTATAGCTTATCTCGAGAAGAGAAATACCGGATGACACCTCAAATCCTCGCTCTATTACAAATGAATTGACGGTTGACCTTTACTGTTCCTCGGTCAAATGCCTCGGAGTATCAGGCCAAGACATGCGATCGTCTTCAGTCTTCTTGATCAAATCATTTACGGGATTGCTCAACTTATAGTTTGCATCGTTTTCAAGTCTTTCGTGATTTATTTGCTATCCTCGCGCAGGATCCATGCTAATCTGATCTTCTCGGTATGATGCATGTACGTATAAGCTAGACTATGATGCATGGAGAAAGCTGTAGGAGCTAATCAATATACAGTGCAGTAGGCCAGCCATCTGGTAGCTAGATTAGGGATTCAAGCAACATATACTAATACGACCTAAATTAAGATGCATGAATCCCAACTATATATAACAGTACGTAGAAGTATGGCTGACTATTTGGACCCGAGTGTCCAACAACCTAAACTAAGTTATTCGAAAATTATGGGTTCGGATTGGATTCTTGAAATAAAAATAATCTAATATGTTGAACTCGAATTGAACTCAAAATTCAAGTTCAGGTATTATTTTCGTAAAATAGTCTAATATGTTGAACCCGAACACAAAAAATCTGATGAAACTTTAGTAATACACATGTCACATTTTAATTGGTACAACAACAACATTTATTTTAATATAGGTCAATAATTAATAAGACCACCTATATAATGCAACCCTAATTTTAATAGACTGGATTGTATACTGATTCGACTGTTATTAAATTGCTAATTAAAGTTCTCCCTTTTAAATTTGTGTATTTTATGGCTGCTAATATTTTCTAACTCTTATTTTTATATTGTGTGCACTTGAAGTGTTGTAATAGGTTATAAGGATCTAATGAATTTAGCTTTATGGTGAGATTATGTAGTATGCAATATAAATTATGTACTTTGAGATTGTGTATCTTCATTTTTTTTCTAGATCTATAATTTTGTTAGAACTCCAAAACCTGCCAAATTCAAACCCGAATAATTCGGGTTGGGTTAAGTTCGAGTTTGCTTAAAAATTACTCAACCTTAATCCGTGTTGTACAATTTGAGTTCGGATTTATGTACTATTATTTTATACATAAATCCGAACTAAGTCGGACCTAAATAGAAGAGGTGGTATTCCATTGCATTGGTAGGATGGGTCGTGAAACTTTCACTTTAATTAGCTTAAATGTTCATCGATTAGTTGATGTCTGTGGAACTGTACGTAGGAGGGTTATGCCGAAAGAGTTGGCTTGCTTCTGTTGACGGGATACCCTACCTCTACTCCAACTGAATCGCTTTCACCATGCACGTCCTTTATCCGGCCTCTTTGAGAATATCTCCAATAGTTCTTCTGATCCGAAATGAACGATTGCTAGCTCTTATATATAAATGTCATGATTTTGACTTCATCGAACCCTATGTGCTAAGAAGCTTCAAGGGATAATCCAGATGGCTGGACTAGATGGATTTAGCATCTTCGTAAGAAGCTCAAGTTACGCAGAGCTATCTGGCCGGTGTGTGTGGAAGACAAGTAAAAATCACAATGCATATCAATAGTAATTCTTTTGTGTTCGTAATTTGTATCTTGTTGTTTTCGAAGAAGATCTACAAAGTCAAGATTCGTAATTCATCGATTACATTTGAACAAAATAAACTGTATTGCAAAATATACTTCATATTTTGCAAAAGTATATGTGTTCTTGTAATGACAAACCTATTGGTCAAATGGTAATTCTCATTTTGACAATGTACTTTTATAGCCAATAATGTACGTAGCTAGGTTGCTCACTTCCTTTCTTACTGCACTGTATATTTGCATAGTATGAAATCTATATGCATGGAGAAAGCTATAAGAAAAGTAAGTGATATTAAATTAAATATAATAAACAAAATATTAATTAAATAATTAGTAAATTATAAACATATGAACGAAGAACAAATTTAGGTTAAGAATATGAACTAAGTTGAGTCACGTGTATCACACGTTTTTCTTAAGAACTTTTACGCCGCTCACAGACTTGTACGGCGTTTTTCTCCCAGGATAAAACAACTGCAAGTTTTGTGCCGCAGCACAAGAACTTTTCTTTGAACTGAAAAATACCTTTCTCTATCACCAGATTTTGCTCTGAGTTGAGAGAGGGAGAGAAGTGATCAGAAGAGGAGTTTGCTTCTGATGGGATGATGACTGAGGATGTGGAATGCCTCTATTTATATACGTTGGGAATTGGTTGATCATCATTGCTTGAAAGCAAAAAGTTGTGAGTTACACACTATTTAACCAAGCAACTTTAATCCGGCTACTAATGAGTGAAAACCCACCATAAACCGGCCAATAATAGTATGTAATCGGAGAAGGTGAAAGGTTTGCACCCCCCCTGCGGGCGTGAGTGTACACAAGTCCATATCGCATACTCATTTCATCCAAAATTTGCACCCCTCCTGCGCACGTGAGATAGAGCCTCTCTACTCACTTACTCAAGAGATACTAGGATGCAATCATATATAAAGACTTCCACATTTCTAATTTTTCTCATGTGGGATCACATTTCTTCTTTTTGTTTCAAGTAGTCATCTTTGGGTGACAATTTCTCATTCACCCCTTAACCAATTTAAACAAATGAATACATAATCTTTATGTACTCTTGTAGGAGAATATAAATCCATGTTTCCCTCACATCAAAATTAAGTGCAACACACTTAATTACCTTGTTTAAATTGTCACTTTAAAATGGTGGAAAACCACCATTTTCCAAGAAAAGCTGTGAGTTATACCACATACTCAGAAGTTCTTGCCTCTCTTTATTCAAGCCCCATTCAACTCAGACATGATGGGATATATTAGTCTCGGGGATATAATTTGATGTGAAATGAATTTTACAATTGCCTAAACCGACAAATATCCACGACTCACTTAATTTGGTGAAAAGAAAGAAAGATATAACAGGGTCGAAAGTTGTGGGAATAACAAGCTCCAATTAGAAAGTGTACAAAGCTGCATATTAAGAAAGGCTAGCTGGAAAATATACGTTAGCTGATCGAAAAGAAAAAGAAATTCGAGAACGTGCTCATGTACAGAGTTATGAACACAGCTCTGAATAGATTCCTCATCTCCAGTCCCCGCAGTCCCCTTTGGCCTTTGCTGTTATAGTCATGATCGAGCTTCTCTCTCTCTCTCTCTCTCTCTCTCTCTCTCTGAAGCCATGCAAAGAGAGAGAGAGTGAAGATATATGTAAAGAGCTAGCTAGCGACTGAGGGGAGTGTAGGGCAGGGCACTGTCAGTGTAGGGTAGGGGGTTCTCCAACGGGAGAGGAGGGCCAGAATTACATGGCGGGTTTGGCAGCTGGGAGACTTGGAAATATTCCGAGTACGTCCCCGAGATTCATAACTATATCATCGATCTCTAGCTAGCTTGTTCATGTAAATATGTTTGGTAGACTACTGGTTGTGGGAGATTGAACTTAGTTAAGGTCAAAACGATTTACCTACCTAGCTATTATCCAACTTCGATCACTTGAAGTTTGAAGGCCGTACGCTATATGCTTTTGATATGATCGAGCTCCATGTATCATACATCGTTGTTCACTTGCTCTGCATGTTATCACAAACAAGGAGTGATCGTACATGCGGATCCTATCCATCAAATAAAGCTTTGCCGAAGATATATATTATGGTAATGCAAAAAACGGCTTACAAGTTCTGATCAAGTTAGATTTCATACTATGCAAGAACGATGGTTAGCAAGTTAGCATATATTGAAGGGAAAGTAGTTATAACGATCACTTAAATTTGTCAAAATCGATAATTTGATCGCTGAAGTTTAGAAAATATCAAAAAAGTCACTGAACTTTAACTTTATCTATCAAATTGATTACTTTACCATCTTAGATGTCAGTTGTTCTTACTTCTCTCACTTATGCTATGTGCATTTCTTTCACAATCCTATCTATATAAGCAAAATATTTGATAAATTAGAATGCTTAAAATAGACAAAGTGATCAAATTGATAGACAAAGTTAAAGTTCAGTGATATTTTTGATATATTCTAAAGTTTATTGATCAAATTGTCTATTCTGACAAAGTTTAGTGATTATTTGGGCCATTTTCCCTATATTGAATGGTTGTTTTAGATTATTTAATGGAGCAATTATTTCCATCCCACAATTCTCTAAGTTCATCTTACAAATTAGTTAATTCCACACTTACTCTTTAAAATAGAAAATAGTGAAATAAAATTATTTAAAAAAAAAAATCCAACTTAACACAAGGACCATCTTACCGTTGGAAATCTTCTTTGCTGCAGCAACAATTGTTTCCAAATACACAGATCGATATACTCTTTAATTTGCCAACCGATCCTTATTTTAATCACGATCCAGAGAGAGATCACTACAAGAAAACATCACTTAGACCACGGAAACATAATTGTTCCGTGGTCCAAGTGACACCTGGACGACGGAAATGACTCCGTCGTCCAAGTACCACCTGGACGACGGAGAATACCATCTCCGTCGTCCAGGTGGTCAGCTGGACCACGGAGTCTTCTCCGTCCTCTAGGTGGTCACCTGGACGACGGAGATTGTATTTTCCGTCGTCCAGGGGATAACCTGGACCTCGGAGTCTTCTCCGTCGTCCAGGTAATCACCTGGACGACGGAGATGGTATTTTCTGTCGTCCAGGTAATCACCTGGACCTCGGAGTCTTTTCCATCGTCCAGGTACACACTAGGACGACGGAGAACACTGTTTCCGTCGTCCAAGTTCAGAAACCCTAAACCCTAAACAGTAAGGCCCTAACCCCTGAATTCAGGGTCTATACACCTGGACGACGGAGAACGTCATTCTCCGTCGTCCAGGTCTGCGACGGAGAACGTCATTCTCCGTCGTCCAGGTCTGCACCTGGACGACGGATAACTTCATATCCGTCGTCCAGGTGCAAATATCGTAATTTTTTCTAAGACAACGACCCTCTAGACCTTCTTCCAATGCATTTTCTTTTCATCAAGACTTTAGAGTAAACAATTCTTGGTGTGTGAGCTTCGATGGTTCAAAAATCGGAGTTGCGAAATGCCTTGTATCCACGTTTCCGGTTTGTGAAATTATCGGTTTTGCGGTTGACTGTGCCGATCAAACCCTTCCCGAACTTATTATTTTATGGTCCTTTGAAGACAATTATATATTATGTTACAACGAACATATCCAACGGTTGTTTTGTCGAAATTCAATTTCGTTAATACTCTGCTGCAAATGAGCGTCTACTCATGAACACTGAAGTTGTAAAGATTAGTCGATACTTAACATGTTTCAATACGTAAAATTAATCGGCGGTTCAAATTTAACTGTTCATATATACGATGCGTTCATCGATATTGTACAACTATTTCACTCGAATGACAGATCGCTAAATTCCTAGCGAAAACTCCGATTCGGTAAATTTCTATTTTTCCCTTATTTAAATAATTTTCATTTTATTAATTAATTAAATTCTAAATATAATTAATTAGTAGAAATTAATTTAGTAATTAATTTTAAATATTTAATAAATGATTAATTGTTGTTATTAATTAATTAAATCATAATCATAATTATTGTTATTTAATACTAATTAAATGAATAATTGTAAATTTGTTGTTATTAATTAAATAAATAAATTATTATTATTATTAATTAAATAAATAAATAAATAAATAATTATTGTTATTAATTAATTAAATGGTTAATTATTGCATGCTAAATGGAAAATAAATTATTGCATGTAATTACGTGTATTTTTTAGTAAATTAATTAGTAGTACGTGTTCGATTTAAATTTAGTACATAGGCTTGGTGTAATTAAGTCGCACTCTTTGGAATAGATGACGCCTCTTTTCCTTGCTTATCTCCTTAACCCCTCGTGATGTGTGGATTTCATCACCGCACACCATAACCTAAGTGAAGTTATGGACACGAGGTTGAGGGCGGAGTTTGCAAAGGACTTGAGGGAGTGTAAATTTTCGAAAAATTGGCCGAATGTCGGACATGGTGTCTAGAAACGGGTTATGACTGGTGACAGGATTTGGACTAAGAAAGACTTTTGTCGAAATTAGTCCTGCCTCTCGCGTTATCTCTATCCCTAACTGGCCATGTTTTTCGATTTAACCAAGGCTGATTAATTGAAAATTTACACTTTATCGCGCGGGTCGCACGTCCATTGAACGACCGAAAATGCCAAGCTAGTGTACTCTATTTAAATCTTAAACGTACTTAATTAATTAGCGTAAATTTTTAAGTTGTAATTATTATGGTAAGTAGGTATTTTAACCCCGTACTCTTAGGTTTAAATGGCTCCGCCAAAGACGACATCCGGCACGAAGAAAGCCCAACAAGAGGCAGAAGATGCCATGCTCCGCCGCTTGGCGGACCAAGTCGGTTGGGAATTACCACCGGAGGGCAACGGCGCTCTCAATCCGGACGGATCATCTGGTCCGTCGGTAGCGCCCTCTGGGGAATTTCCCGCTCCCCCATTCATCTCGAGCGGTGATGACGTCGACCCCTTCCAATCTCCGACGCCCGGTACCCATTCAACGGGAAGTACTCAGGCGTCCTCGACCGCCGAATCAATCATGTACAGCGCCCGCCGTAGGCAAATGAGGGCCCCCACTGACCCGGAACCGAAAAGGACTCGGGGTCTCGTTAAAGGGGGGCAAAGCGGAGCGTATTTGCAAGGCGACCGGTAAAAAGATCGACTTGCCGTACGACGAATTCACCGGTGGCCCTCCCACAGCTCAGCTAGCAAGTCTCTCGGCGCATGAGATAGGGTCAATCATCCGTAACCGGGTTCGTATCACTGCCCCTACTTGGAAGGAGGCGCCGGATCATGAGAAGGCGAAAATCTTCAAAGATCTTTCGGTACGTAATACGTTCAATTTAGTTATTATATAATATTGTTAATCTCGGCCTAAAATTTCATAATATATACGATTATAATTTTCTATTTATTTTTGATAGGAACAATTTGACGTGGATCCGACACTGGCTATGTTGAGGCATATCAATCAAACCGCCAACTCCATCTACAAAGATTGGAAGTACAGGCTCCATAAGTACTTCAAAGATGTCGGTCCCGTGCCTCCCCCGGTAGAGCTGCAAGGGGAGAGAGAAGATGAGTGGGAGTGGTTGTGTAACCACTTTGCCGATGAATAATTTAAGGTATTAATTTATTTATTTTTATTTCAATTAAGATAATTGAATTATTTAAATTGTAGTTATTCATTTTTTAATGATTTAATTATGTTGTGTAACAGAAATTCTCCGGTGTCAACAAAGCCAACCGGGGGAAGAAGGAGAAACACCATACTACCGGCGCCAAACAGTTCATTCAAATTGCCAATGAGCACAAGGATAAGGGTTCCAAACACCCTTATCTTGATGCAAGCGTAAGCGCGTACGTGACGCCAGGGCTCGATAATGAAGCGAGTCAATGCGGCGTAAGTGATATATATATATGTGTGTGCTTTTAATTATAGTAATTATTATTTAAATATGATTTCATTATAATAAATTAATTATTCTTTTGTAGGCAAGGCCGATAGAGCGTGCGCATGAAGAGTTGGCCAACACTCAGCTTGCGTTCCCAGATGTGCCGCCGGAAGACCTGCCTCCTCTATCCTTAGAGAGCCAAATTGCAATCGCGGATGAGGTCTACGGTCGTAGAGCTGGCAAGAAGGATACGCACTTTGGGCCTAGGGTGGTACGAGATTTTTCGACGACCTCCGGCTCATCATCTACGGGAGGTTCGAGGCAGCGGAGAAGGAGTCAGGCTGCGGCCGTCGAAGCAGCCATTCAAGAGGCTCGACTGGCACGAGAGGAGAATGAGTCAATGCGGCAAAGACTTGACGAACAACAAGCACAAATAGCCCAACTCATCGCCCTCATGGAACAAAATCGAGAAGTATGTCAACCTCCTCCGAACCCACACCCCGACGACAACGACCCGGCTGGAGGCGGAGGACTCGGCGGCGCATCTGCTCCTCCAGTGTATTAGCTAGCTAGTAGTATATTATCTCGTTTCTTTCCGCATTCCGAACAATATTTTAATTTTTAATTTATGGATTTTTTCGTATGTACAAATTAATTTACTTTGATTATTTAATAATTAAGTTATTAATTAATATTCAAAATTTAGTTTATTTATTTAATTTTAGCATTTTTCATTATTTAAATTAAATTAATAATAAATTAAATTAATAATATTTAATTTCAATTTATTTTTTTAAAAAATTAAATATTCACTTGGACGACGGAGATTATGTTCTCCGTCGTCCAGGTGCAGAACCCTAAACCTAACCCTAAACCCCTAAACCCTAAACCCTGCCGTTCTCCGTCGTCCAGGTGAACACCTGGGCCACGGAGATTGTTAGCTTCTGTGACGACCCGAACCAGAATCTGATGCATATTCGACACGATTCTCGAGATTGAAGTTAGTCGCAGTTTTGCGATATTATGTGGTTTGCCGATTCGATTCGCGACTTTGTTTTCGGTCGAGAATTTGGGTTGAGTGTCTTCACGGAAATGGTAGAGTACGTGATTTCGAGCTCGTGGGTGGTTTTGGAAGATTTTTCCGATAACCGAGGAATATTTTATGATTATTTGATGTTTCGGGTTCCGACGAGTTTATCCGATTGTTTCGAGCTTATCCGAATCACATCGTATATTCATTCCGGACCGTTGATCGACCCGAGGCTCGAGTATAAATATCGAAAATAGCCGAGAATTAGTCGAAAACTTTACTTTGGCGTTGACCATCTTTGAAATTCGTTGACTTTCCAAAATTGGAAAGCTGACCAAGGGACCGTAAGGGGAAAGTTTCCCGTTTGGGAAGTCACCGTCCGGCAACCATTTTCCGGCCACTTCAGGTGTCGGCGTGGGTAAGGTCTCCTTCCCCTCTTGATTTCGAGTAGGTCTGTATTTGAAATTATGAGATTTGATGGAGTTTGATGGGAACCCGAATCGGGTTGCGGTGCCGGAGTTCGCCGGTGACGGTGGAGGTGTTTCCGGCGAGTTTCGTGGGGCGAGATGTTGGGGGTTTTGCTCCCCACGCCTCGTAGATTCTTCCTAGGTGGTTGGATTTGAACGAGATGGAGTTTGGGACCGAACCCGATTGGGTTTTCCGGTGAGGGATTTTGTTTGGTTTTGTGTGATTTTGGAAGGATTGCGGTTGGAATTGGGCTTAGTGTTAGAAGGGAAAGAGGTTCGTCTGGTCGAGAAGGTCTGATCTGGAAAATTTCACCGAGAAACTCCACCGTTGACGGCGCGCCGCCGCTGGCGGCGGCGGTCAATGGCGGCGCTCCGACGAGAAAAACTCAACTTTTCAGATTTCGATGTAATTAGTGTCGTTTTTCTCGTAATTGCGCCCTGATCGTCGTCCAGAGGTTTTTGGGTTGATTTGATTAGCCGATTTTCGTCGAGGTTTCGAGTTGGGATTTCGGAAATTTCGTTTATCGTTTTGTACCGCATTTCACATTTCCGGGAACGGTTGGTTTCCGTGCATCAGTACAGTGTTGAGAACTATGATTTTGATCAGTTATGTTTTTGTGAATATTCAGGAGATCGAGATCGTGATCGTGCTTCAGGCGAGGGATCTTCCGCCGGACCACGAGTGTAGCGCGTGTGCAAGTTTCGAGAGTCTGTGAGTGGACACTTTATTTTCACGGATTGATTGCGAGTCTTTATTTATGATTTACGAACTTGAGCATGCAGATTGATTATGATTTTACGAGCATGTGTTTTACGATTATGCTTATACGGATATACGTATACGAATATATTTATACGTATATATTATGTTTTAAGCATGTGCATAGAAAAGATTTATGCTTTGGTTTACACAGAGTACAGTCTCAGTATATGTTGTGGTATCGATACACATTGGCTTCTCGGCTGATCTCCGAGTACGCTCCGGGAAGGACAGATATCCTGACCCGAGGCCTTTCTGGCTAGGAATCACGTGTGGGTCTGGGATCCCGTGGTTCAGACTGTGCTATCGCGTGGTAGTCCATGAGTGATTCCGCGATATGTTTACGTTGCATGCTCTGTACGTGAGTGGTAGCTGGAGTCTCCTCACGTTTCATTTGATTTTCGTATATTTGACTCGCATATGATTTATATGTATATATATACTATCTGGTGAAAGACATTTATTTTCGTCCACTTACTCTAACGTGTTATTGTCTTTCCCCTGGGCTTTTTGATTTCCGTGCCCAGTTTGCAGTTCAGGTTTGGTGTTTCACGTCGCGGTTTGGAGGCTAGTGATCAGAGTCACCTGTGTTTTCCAGTAGGTTCTTGTTTCACCTACTGATGTACATATTGTATATGTTTTACTCTAGAGGTTGCTCTGATACATTCTGATACATGTTGTGCAGATTTTCACGGATATACATATATACATAGTACAGTTTATTTACTGTTGTTGATTATATTGATGTTGAGAAATCCGGATGAGATTGGTGCCCACGGTTTGCTTTTTGTGGCATAGGACTAAGTGTTAATTTCTGGGTGCAGGTTATGGTAATTCAACGCTAGTAACGAAACTCTGCTCAAATTTTGAAAAATTTTTGTTGGTTCGTATTTTCTAAAGGGTTTGATTCCGGTTTAGGTAACTGAATCGGGATTGGGTCCTTTCAGCTTCTCCGTGGCCCATGTATGCACCTGGACGACGGATTACTATTTATCCGTCGTCCAGGTGAACACCTGGGCCACGGACAAACGAGCAATGTCCGTGGCCCAGGTGTTCACCTGGACGACGGAGACTTGGAGTTTCCGTCGTCTAGGTGGCTACCTAGGCCACGGATAATGTCCGAGGTCCAAGTGAACTTGGATGACGGATCACTAAATCTCCGTCGTCCAGGTGCTTGGACGACAGCACTTGGAGCACGGACCTTGGACGACGGAAAACTGCACCTAGACGACGGAAATGGTCCGTGGTCTAGGTGCAATTTTCTTGTAGTGGATGTGTTTGTGTGTGAAGAGAACTAGTGTGTGTAATTGTGTAGAAATGGAGGAGAGCAAGATCTTTGGGTAAGGAACAGTAGCAAAAATTTAACCAATCCCAAGAATGAATATGAAAAATCTCTGGGTAAAAAATATTTAAATAAAATTATTTTACTAAGGGTTGTTTTGGAAATTTTGGATGAAAAATGATTATAGTGGGTGAACTTAGAAATTGATAGGGTAGAAATAAGTCAAATAACTTCACCCTTATTTAATTAAAATTAAAAATAAAATATATGGTGTCATTAACAATCTTATATAATTAAATGGTGATTAGCAAATATGCTCTTGTTTCTGTCGTTGCTCTCGTAACCCTACCGCCTCGTCATTGTTTCATAGTCATCATATACATGAATCTTCCTATCTTTGCTCGACTAGGACTTCTCCTCGTCGGTCTCCTCTCTGCTTTTGTCATTGGTAAGTATGATTCATTGGCTACATCCTCACATCTCGTTTATTCTCCCTCCCCAACCATATTTCCCCAACACCCAAAACCCTAACATTCTCTTTCTCGTGTCGCCCTCGTTTCTTCCCGAAACCCTAGCCCTCCCCAAAAATCCAAAACCTAACCTATCTCGTTCCCTATATATTGGTATCTCAAATGCTGATTGAGATCGACCTCTCCTATGGTGTCGAGGAGGAGGAGGATGATTCTTCCTTCGCGGTCATCCGAATTTTTGGTCCCGATAATCGGTTTGTCGAGGAGTTGAAATCCCTCAGGCACTGGTTTATCCAACTTTGGTGCAGACTGTCTAACACTAGTTCGACAAGCATCAGTTACTATTCCCACGATCGTATGTTGGGAAGATTTGGGAACAAGGAAGTGTTGAACCGAGTGGTTTCAAGAAGCCCTTAGTTTTACGAAAATTTGACTATTGTTGTCGAGCAGTAAGATGGTTTCTCTCCTGTTTGATCGGTTACTGCTGCAGTGACCAAGGTGTGGGCTCGTGTGCATGTCGTTGGTGGTGACTTGACGGGGTCGATTACTGTCTTGCAATAGTGGGTTAACCTAGGCAACTTCCTAAGCAGGTATATGGATTATGGCAAACATAGTCTGCATACCATTGAAGATATTCACTTGTTTGTAGAGGTTGACCTACAACAACATGTGGCAACCAAGGTAAGTTTGCGACTAGGTCCATGAGCTTGGATTGATTGTGATATTGAATATCTGACTCTGAAGGGCTACTACAGGGGTTGTTGTAGCTTTGAACACGTTGTTAATGATTGTGTTATGTATCATAAGCATGCGTTTAAACAAGTGTTTGCCACTACCACATTTTAACCCATTGCCGGCGATTTAAAAATCGCCGGCAATATTTTTTATCATTACCGGCGATTTTTCTCCCAAAAATCGCCGGTAATGTCTTCTTTTTTTTTAACATTACCGGCGACTTAAATGTAAGTCGCCGGCAATGTTCCGCCGGTAATTAAAAAAAAAAGACATTGCCGGCGACTTACATTTAAGTCGCCGGTAATATTAAAAAAAAAAAAGACATTTCCGGCGACTTAAATGTAAGTCGCCGGCAATGTCTTTTTTTTTTTTTAATTACCGGCGGAACATTAATTGCCAGCGATTTGCCAGAAAAATTGCCGACAATGATTAAAAAAAAAAGACATTACTAGCGATTTTTGGGGAAAAAATCGCCGGCAATGGGTTAAAATGTGGTAGTATGCGGACTATGACACTCAGATGAAATTTCACTTCTGGGGTATCAATCAGGAGACTTCGTTTATGGCTGGACTTGGCGGTGGAGCGGGATCTCGCATAGAGGAGGTGGCAGATAATATAGATTTGCTTGTGGCCTCTATGTAAGTTGCCCTTCCAATGCCTCCAAAGGCCGTAACCAAGGAGGAGATTGAGAATTTTCTGCTTCCCGGGGTTGTGGACAATCATCTTGGAAGGGTTTTAGAAGCGAACTACTAGGTAATGCAAGCTCGTAGGAAGAGAAGGAAGCTGAAGGCCCATATCACTGTTAGGGATTCGAGACCCAAGGTTTAGAAGGCTTTGGGCGGATATATTGTGCCGACTGTTACTTTTGTGACGTGGCAGCAATTAGCCAAGAGGGATCATCCCCTACAACCATTCTACGAGTCCCACATATGGTAAGCAACATGGATACAAGTTTTGAAGATGGGGAGCGTACTCTGACTGACCCAGTTAGTGGGGCACGACCCATTCTACCATCATCATCTGCATAGAGAATGTGCCTAGTTAGTTAAGGGACGGTACAACCAGATTTTTTTGTAGCTTTCGCGCTATCCTGGTTTGCTAGTTAGACTTATTATGATGAATGCCTAGTACAATAATGCGTGTAAAACTTCAATTTATCGAGCTGGATAATCTGGTGAGATTTTGTACTATTATCACATTTTAATGACACCTTATAGTCTTCTAAAATATATACATATACATTTACATATACATATACATATATGCTTAGTTACCCTTTCCGGACATTTTTGTTTGTTATTAAAATGATTGAAGCTTTCATGTGCATCTAGACTTGGCCTATATATTCTAATTAAGTTAGGGGTTAGAAATTTATTTCGAATCTTAGTTAGCTTTATAATAAGAAAATAAGTACGTCTTTGATGAACTTTGGTACAGTTAGTCGATATATCGGTGAGAATACCTAGATAGAGTGGCGCAGCTTGCAGGAAGGGGACTGGATTGCGTAGAGAGGTACTGCTCTCAAACTAGATGTACCTACACTCACTGGCAGATCCATGTATAGGCGCGTAGGCAGTTGCCCAACCTGAAACTTGAAGATTAGCTCAAGTTTTATAGGTATGTAGTGTTAATTTGGAGTAAAAAAGGCAGAAAACTCATGTGAATGGCAGAAATACAATACTGTACTGGTACACTCGCAGAAACAAGATAAGATGCAATGTCGTTTGAGTAGCAAAATTAAACATTTGTTGTTTAAAATAGAGGACTTCTACTCTACTTTTTTTTTTCCTTTTAATACAACTTTTACTCTCTTTTGAGTCATAAGATTCTCCTCCTTAAGTTGCGTCATTGCTACACATTTTTCTTTTCCTATCTTTCATATTCATGTGGGTGAATATATATTTTTTTGCTTATATTTTTTTTGTTTTAAAATTAACTCTCCTCGATTTCAAGTCTGAAAAATTAATTCGTAAACTATTAGTTATACATTTTACACTCCTATAACTTGTTGATAACCAATATATTAACTAACACCCACCAATATTTTTTCTCCAAATTCGACTATAAACAATATTTTGATTATATTTAATTTTGCCCAACCTAAATTTTTTTTCTGGATCTGCCACTCCCTACACTACATATGACAATCCTGTAGATAGAGGGCTATAGGCTATCCGAGCTAGCTGATACATGTGCTCTATCTGCCTAATTCACATATATATATATATATATTTGTCCATTGTTAATCATCAATGTATTTGAGTGATCAGACTTCTACATGTTCGATCACTTCTCTTGTTGAAGTAAGGTTGCAAATATAAAAAAATTGTACTATATAACCAAGGCATGAAGATCTTATCTTATTAATTAATTACTTTTTTCTGTCAATAAACTAATAATTAAGAACTAATTAAAATCAATATTTCCATCATGGTAACAATTTCTCTTTCTAAAAGGCGGTCAAGCTAAAGTTAACTTCAAGCTGGTAATTATTTCGAAGAAAACCTAGCAGGCTAGCTATATATTATATTAGCATGATTTGGTTACCAAAGTTTTGAATATGAAATCCTAAATAAGCACATATAGGGTCGACCGGTCGAGCAAGCTATATATTCTAGTTGGGAGACTTGCTAAGCAAGTGGTTGATCGAGATTGCACTTTCACGGACCACGAATAAGTGGCCTGGTTTGAAAATTAACTCAATCAAACGGGTGGATCCAAAAATTAAAATAGGGTGAGACTTATATTTTTAACTTTAGAATGAATATTTGACTGTGAGCAATTTATTTATTAAAAAAATACATTAAAACGGGAGGTTTAGTAAGCCTTATACTTTACCTCTCGAAATAAGCTAAATACAAAAAAAGTTGATTAATACTTGCAGATTTATAGGTTGTAGCAAACAACCAACTCACGAAAAAACAACCAGAAAATTCAACAAACTAAGACTAGATATTCAGCAAATTAAAAAGAAGAAAAAAATTAAAATAGTCCAAGAGAAACAAAGAGCCAAGAACATAAAATGTCATCGAATTTATTCAAACTTACAAATACTAACTATCCAACCTAAGTCCTGGCCCTATTTCATCAATTGATTAAAATTGAACAACAATGAATTGAACTAGCTAGGTACTTATAACTTAGCCAAAGGAGTGAGAAAAAAAATTTTTTTATCACACTCTTCGCATAAAATTCACCAAGACAAAGCACTACGTACACTGAAGAAAATCAATAGATCGAGATGAGATTGTAAACTATGTTATGATCTTGAGATTAGGTTTGTACTTGATTTTTAGTTGGACTTTTCTGTGATGTACTTTTTTTAGTTAGCATATATGTAAGTTTTCTTTTTCCTCTTAGAAATTTGGGTGGGACTTGAGTCCCACTCTCTAATACACTGCTTCCGCCCCTGTAGCCATGTGATAATTGAAATTTTAAAAATAATTCATTCGCTCTTTGAAAGGACTCAACCCCGATTTAGTTTCCTAAACCAGAATCAAACCTCTTTTGAAAACACGAACCAACAAAAACCATAAAAATTTCGGCAGAGTTTCGTTACTAACGCGGAATTGCCATTAACCTGCACCCGGAAAATACACTTCATCCTATGCCACAAAAACCAAACCGTGGGCACCAATCACATCCGGATTTCTCAATATCACAACAGTAATGTAAAGTAATCAATAAAACTATACTTTACAGAAATCCGGGGAAAAATCATATAAAAGTATAAAATCAGAATGCTCAGAGCGACTTCTAGTATATATATATAATAATAGTAGGCCAAACTAAGAACCTACCATAAAAGAAATATCGCTCGAATACTAAACCTCCGACCGCGACGTGCGACACCAGAGTCCGAACAGTAAACAGGGCATGAAAACCGAAAAGCCCAGGGAAAAGGCAAATTAATCATTAAAGTGAGTGGACGAAAATAAACATATGTCTTTCACCAATTTCATATGCATAAAACAATGTAAAGCAAAGCGAGTTCGGAAAATATATGGAGGTGCCGAGCGAATCTCTCAAGCCCAGCGGTCAGGCGAATCTCTCAAACCCGACGGTGATAGGCTAGGGGAATCTCTCAACCCTAGCGGCATAACAGGGGAATCTCTCGACCCTGCCTAGAGGAATCTCTCAACCCTGTCTAGAGGAATCTCTCAACTCTGGGTCAGACTACCGGTGATCAGCCGAGTAGCCGAAGCATCGATGCAAGTAATGCCATCACCATATAAAATATAAAATAATGCCTCAAAAATTAATAAATAATTTCAATATCGTATATAAATAAATACGAAAAATCACAAACTCGCGACGACAGTGAAAATAGAAAAGTCCACTCACAGATAAGCATAACGCAATACGCGTTAATCCAGTGATCCGGCGGAAAATCTCTCACCAAACGAACGGTCACGATCCCCTAGATAATCATAAAATCCACTGCTCAAAATCATAACTCAAAACCTCGAATCACATCTCAAGAAACAACCATTCCCGGAAACATATAATTCAATATCGACGAAATCGTCAAAATCCGATAATCACACCATAAAATCTCGCTATAATTTCTGATGCTCAATTCAAAAAATAAACCTCACCACTACGATTGGAGCGCGATTCCGAGCAAAACGACATACAACTTGACGAAAAACACGTCGGACGGAAATTGCCGCTGCCACCGCCGCTGCCACCGACCGCCGAAAAATCACACCGGCCCACAAAAATGCGACCTACACATGGATCTGAAGATTTCGACATTTCCAACAACTTTTCAGTTCAAAGTTAAGGCCAATTTTGACCGGAAAATGTCCAAAACTCACCTCAAAGGTGCAAACCCTCACCGGAATTTCAACTTCTCCGATCTCCCTCCTCCGGCCACGGCAACCCTTGAAACCACTTCCAATATCTTCCTCTCTCCAAGGCTAACAAAACCCCTCAAACCCCGAGCTCCATCTCGGCCGCCACCAACGTCGCCAAAACTCGCCGGAATATCACCCAAAATTCTCAAACTTTGACAAGCCATAACTTCTTCATCTGGCAACCAAATTGAACGAATGACCTATCAAAAGAAAGAGGAGCTCAAGTCCAACAACTTTCATGAAGACACCATGGCCAAAAGAGGACAGAATCGAGCTCAACGAAGGCAAACAAAACTCGGCCTGGAATGGGTCAGTTTTGACCCACGGGTCAAACTGGTTAACGGGCCAGATTTCCCAAAATGGAAAGTTTCCCAATTCGTCACATATTCACCCGTATTTATACCGTATACATATCGAATCTCAAACGGATAAATACGACAAAATCCAACGGCCAAAAATATTCACAACTTATTCCTCGTAACTCGGAATAATCCTCCGGAAGTTCCTACGAACTCGAAATTAAATTCTCTACAACTTTCGTGAAGAATCTCAAATCAAATTCTTGCCCGAAAATTTAGTCATTAATGAAGCCGCCATATTAACCGATTACGACAAAATCGCAACTAATCGCGAAACTCGCAAATCAAGTCGATAACCATTTCAATTTCGGTTCGGGTCGATCGACGGTCCAAAACGGATCACAATCACGATTTGGATAAACTCGAATACAAACGGATAAACTCAACGATATTCTGAAATTTCAAATATTCATATTATATTCCTTGGTCGTCGAAATAATAATCCGGAACCGCCCAAGAACTCGAAATCACGCGTACAACAACTCTCGAGAAGAGACTCAACTCAAATTCTCGGCCAATAATTATTTGTGATTAAAACCGGCAATTCAATCAATTTACGGAAAACTGCGATTACACGCAAGCTCGTGGATTAAGCCGATTACTCTACTGATTCTGTTCCGGGTCGTCACACTCTTCTCCTACTTGATTTTGTAAGTCACTTTTGATGATTTTATTACAGAAAATATGTTATTAACCATGCTTGTTTTATAGTTGTAGTAGCTACTGTTAAGATTAGCGCTAATGTTATTAGTAAAATAAGCTGGTGGATAAGACCTTATCTCTTATTGTGTATATTTTTTTCGAAGGTCATTGATCCTTTCAATTTTGAAAGCACATTAAAAAATTACGTACATCAGTTATATAAGTGTTAATATAAGCTCGTCTTCAAGTGCTATGAGAGATATTGTACTGCAAAAAAAAAAAATCCTTTGGATAGAAGGAATTGAGCAAACTGAATCAATCCACTAGAGATAGAGAGTCAGTTGTCTCTTTCTCTATATAGAGATAGATATGTAAGATTTACTAATTATAATTAGAGAAATAATCTCGTAATTGATTTGGGATCGATGAACATTAAACTTAATTTGATTCTAAATAGGAGTCAAAGTATAATAAGGAATGCATTTTTCTAACTAATCAAATCCCAGTTGTGTCATTTTCCTACATGGTTCATAACTAAAATTTGGAAAATCAAAATTTAATAAGACTTGTTATTTATATTTAGGAATCCAGCTGTGTCTCTTTTGACACTGTTGAGTCTAATACAGCTACGCCATTGCCACGAGCCATCAAGCGACATGTGATTGAAGCAACCAACATTATTTACTAATTACCTAACTCCTGCACTTACACGTAGACCTGTCAATGGAGTGAGTTTTAATCCGGACCCGCTTCATACATGTATCTTTAAACGGATTTGGATATGATTTTTGGACCCGTTTATGACCCGGACTCGTAAATTCGTTTACTTAACGGATCGGATCCGGATCACAAGCGATTCGATTCATTTATTATCCACCTCATTTTTTTATTTATTAAATATAATTATTTTATTTACACATAAGAAATGTTTGTTGCCTAAAAGTCCCTTTTTAAAAAAAATCTAAATGTCTTTTGTCAAAATTATATAAAATATTAATTAATTGATTGAATGATTGATTGAAATCTAAAACGATTTGTTTCTTGTCAAGTTCCTCAATATAAATTAAAAATTTATTATTTTGGTCTATCTAGTTTGTTTTAATGAAATATTTTAGTAATAATTAACATATTGATAATTTTTGATACCCAAAATATCATCGACTCATTAAAGACTTCACCCGTCTAAAGCTATAACACAAAATACAACACGCCGCTCTTAATTACGCTTTAATCAAGGTACTATATTCTAAAGTATGGCCCATGCCGTACTCGTGCATCACTTGGGGTTTAAATCGTGGGTATGGTGTAGAAGGTAACGGAAACACACATATGCGTCATTGACTTAAGCAAATGGTAATTTTGGTCTTGGGCCCGAAATTCATGCTTGATGGTTTAAGTTATGGGCCAAGAGTTATCTGGGAATTAACCCTCTTTAAAACACAATAATCCATTTAAAGGGCCTAGCTTAGAAACTCAACATCAGCCTAACACCATTTAGATAACATCCAATCCAAGTAACCAAACCAGAAACCCTTCACGTTCAAAAAACCAACTATCCAGCCACTGCAATGAAAAAGACATTGGACAAACCAGTGTATCCTCCTTTTCCTTCCATGGAAAAGGCAGCCTGCTAGTCTTGGGAGCCCTTCTTTTCCTTCCAATGCACCCCCATTTTCCTTCCACAAAATGTCTCCTTATTGACATTGAGCCTTGTACCTTACTCTTCTAAGGAACCTCGAGACTCACAATTGCCCTCATCCAATTCTAGGAGGCACTGTCGTTGCCCTATCAGAATGACATGTTTCTTCTTCCTTGAGACCCCCTACAGCAGAGGAAAACCTAGAATTCCCCTACCTTATAAAACCAAGCATTCAGACCTTCAAACACGATCTCTCCTTACATTCCTCTGAATCCCATTCATCCCCCATCTAAAAAATCCTAAATCCCCAAAGTTCTCAGTCACTGCAATGTGTTTCTAGCTCCCACGTCAAATTCACGATTCTATGTTTCTTTCATGATTTGAGCTACAAATTTAAACTGAACACCTCAATTTAATCCTTCATTTTTTTAGAGTATCATTTAAATATCTTTCTTAGAATGTTATTTGTGTGGAGACTCTTTCTCTCTCTCTCTCAGAGTTTATTTGTGCCGGCTCATCTAGTTTAACTTTGTCTCATTCGGTAGAGACCGAACCTCGGCTTGGTCACTAGATCATGCCTTCGCCATGGTTAGTTGTCGAACGGGAGTCCATAACCTGTTGGTTTTGCAAGTTTAGGCTTCAATCTCTCGGTTTGTGTGATTTCTCCGGGGGTGGGGGGGGTGTCGGGGAAGGGTTGAGGCGGTGGTTTCGACAGCACGCAATGGTATCCACGGCTGGTCTTCTTGGCTTTTGGGGTACTTTGGTCATAGGGTTGGCTTGTGGCAGTGGTTAGTGAGTGATTTGCTTGTCTTGGTAGTGGCAGTGACGGTGATCTTGGCAATTGGTGGGTTGGTCTGCTTAGATGACGGTGGGTGATGGTTCAGCAAGGTGGCAGCATTGGTGTTTGTGGTGACTGTGGTGCTGTGGCTGGAGAGAAATTGCTTGGGCTGGATTTTGGGACTATTCTTTTAGGGTTTTCTAGGTTTTAGATTTTCTAATTACATTTATTCCTATGTTTTTTTTTCTAGGTGGTTAGTTTTTTTTAGCTAATTACGTTTATGGTCCTATTTTTAGGACTCTTCGGTTAGGTATTGTTGGTATCATGGTTTACTTGCATCTTTCTTGGACCGCGTTTTTTATGGGGATGATATATCTACCACAATTGAGTGCTTAGGGATTGGTTTATCTCCTTTCAAGTGTCTTTCGTTTATCTTTGAAAGATGTACGTAAGCTCGACTATGTTCGAGCTTAGCGTTCTAAAAAGTAGTATTTGCTCTGACTAGTCTATTTTTCGTTTGTTTAGAGGTAGGGTTGCCTATCAGCTATGCATATGCTGTTCTAGCCGAGAGGGTTTAATAGAATCTTCTTATTTCAAAAAAATATTGGTAATAATTACCATATTGATAAAAAAAAAATAAGTTTAGTAATTAGCATATTAATAAACGGGTTTGAATCCGGTTAATATTTTAACCCGTTGTTTCACCGGGTCAGGATCCGAATTTAGTTATTAAAGATCCCCCAGATAAATTGGACTGACTTTTTCTTTACTTAAAGGATCTTAATCTGGCCCCATTGACAGTTCTGCGTACACGTCTAGCTTAAACCCTAAAGCCTGAATTGAACTGGCTCAGCGCAAACAGTAACTAAACAATTTTACTATACGAGGTAATGTGACTTCTTGAAACACTCGATTGACCCGTAAAGCTCCTTTGAGCAAGAAAGACTTGATTAAGGAGAAAAGCTTAGCTAGCCAGTAGCCAACCATATTTCGAATCAGATTTCAATTCTACGACGTCTTATCCGTCCTAGCTTTGCTAGCTCCTTCCCACCCCCTTGTACTATTATAATCCTCGCCTCGAGCTCTCTCTCTCTCTGTTCTTTTCATGCTTCATACTCGATAGCACATCGTTTCTCATTCTTTGTCTGATGCACACAGGGAAGGCAAACATCACAGCAAACGACCCTAATGTAATAATTTTTTCTGGGTTTTTAAAGTTAATACAAAGATGCATGGCGGCATTCAAGACAACAACGAATTAGACCCGTAAAATTAACCTATGTTTTGTTTAGCTTTTGTACGCTTTCTGGGAGTGTCGTTGTCCGGGTACAGGATTCGCAGTAATGATTTGTTGCTGTTGAGTGTCTGAGATTCTGATCAGAAAACCCTACTGCATTGCCCAACAAAAATTGTAGGGCATCCCTCAAAAGTGTCGTGGTGCTCGATAATTTATTTATTTTCTTCAATTCAACACACAAAATGCTATGATTTTATTCATTTTAAAAAAGTGAACTCACCCTACTGCCGCTAGCGCCGCCTAGGGCTTCTTCTCTTGGAGCAGCCCTAGCTTTGATTAGGGCTTGCCTAGACCGAACGCCATCGTCCTTGACGTCAGTGACGATTTGTTTCCTAGATCTTGTGTTTTGTCTCGAAACGAGATGGTGGTGTGGAAGGTGCGAGTAATGGTGCCAACGATGGTGCTTGGGTTGTTGGTGCTCAGCCATTCTCTGGCCCTGTTGGAACAGAACGAGGCTGCTCGTGATCTCATGGAGTCATGGTGGCAGCCTATTGCTTCATTGGTGGAGAGGGCAGCCGACGTTCAATGGGAAGGAAGCCTCGGTGAGGGGAGTGGTTATACAACGATGGGTGCTTTGTGCTCTTTCCCTTTTGTCGGGGAGAGAAGGCTGCGATGTTGGCCGGGGTTTCAAGGGCCGACACTGGTTCGTACGCCGGAAAACAGTGGTAGTGGTAGTCGAGGTGGGAGTGAAATTAGGCTTCCCAAAAACCCTAATTGTGTTTGGGCCTATATCGTTTCGGCCCGAGATATTTAATTTTGGGTGTAATACATATATAGGCATATGACACATCATGGGTTATATTTATACCTGATTTGGAGCACAAAACCACAAAGTTATTGACAGGAAGGAAAACAAAGGAGGAGGAGAAGCTCCTTTGACGTTAATGTAGATGAGGTGATATAATTGAATAACATGTGAGATTTAATTTATTTTTTTTATATTACTTTACATAAAATATGTTCAACTATGTTTTGGTACTTAAAAGAATTGTTTTAGTATAGGTTATATAGGAAATTCTTTTCATCAGATCGATAAATTAATAAATTTCTTGTAACCTATCAGTTTCATCAATTGACTATCTTTACTGTTTAGTTAAAAAAAACACACACACCTCCACCCATGAATACGAATGTGATAATTAAACTATGCAGGGAAGGGTACGCAGTCCTCGGAAGCTACTGGTCATTCACAGTAGTTCTGGCAATTTCCATATGCCCTGGCCTAATTAATCAAACCCCATTGGATGGCTTTTACCAAAATCTGAAGGGCTGGGGACGCCCCTGCTGCTTCAGCTACCTAGTCAGCCAAACAAGTGTCCCTTCCCTTTAGCAGTGGGGTGTTGTGTTAGAGAGGCTTAGATCGAGCCGGTAATTTTTTGAGGCTGTGCTACATACGATACTGAAATCCCACTAGGCAATGAGCTAATGTCGACTTGGGAATACCAAACTAAAAAATTCATCTTCCTAACAACTTCGAAGGAAGTATATATGTGATATATAGATTCTTCCTGAAATTCCAACTTGATTATGAGAACAGTCATTCTTGATGTCGTTTTTTTACTTATAAAAGTATAAATCACAGCTGGATAGAACAATATAGTCGCCTGAAAATGATCTTCTACAAATGGCCAGTCATAAACTCACGAGTTACAAGTTACGACACAGTATTACAAAGTATATATGACACGGAAGTTCAATAAATCATGACTTTAATAATGAGAAAGCGTGTCGTTTCTTATCTTTGGTTCGAACATGCAACATGTGTATGCTGCTTTCTAATGTACACACAATCATATATGTCTTTTTTTTATCTTGATAACTTTTCCCCGCCAAATTAAAGAGGAATTTTTTTTAATTTGGGGGGGTTGAGAGGGTTTGATATCAAGCCAAACTAACGGTCAATGATCCCCCAATGCTTCAACAGTAATAATTTTAGGATGTTGAAGTTTCAATGACTTGGATAGCACGAATAATTGGCACTAGCCAGTATAAAACTGTTCATGTGGATCCAACCACGTACATGCGCGCAGTTGGTACATATTGAACACCAATCTATCCAAAATATATATTGCTATAGATCCGCCAATTGTATACCCAATCATCATATATTCATCAACGTCTCACTAGTTCAAACCAGATAGTTACAGATCTTTCTCAAATATATGTTACAAATCTTTCCCAATGTATGCGGATACCAAACACAATGATCGATATTCCCTTTTACACAATAACAACCAATGAATTAAATCGATAACTAGTCACAAAAGTTTTTGAATTACAAACCCTAACTGTTCGATCTGGTTTTCTCCTAGCCAACTTCATTGGTTTAAGGCTTGTAACTGTATATCTATGCACAACGTTGATGGTGTCCGCATTCAAACCACCTTGTGAATTGTGATCAACATCTGATGTCTTTGACAAACCTAACTACTATTGAGGTCGAGGGCAAAACGTACTGCATTGGGTGAATACTGTGATACAGCTATATGGCTGATCGATGCATCGCATTTACTTAATTGAATGCGTCGGATTTGTGTGGTTCTAGCAACACGTACTGCATCTACTGGCAAAAGCAGCAGTACGTACGCAGCTGATTTTGACCTCATTGAGAAGAAGGAAGAAGAAGCAGCAGCAGCTAGCTATCTAAGCTACGTACGGGCCCGTAAAGCCTCATCATCGATCAGGGTCCTCACAGAAGACGGATGCATCCAAATATACAACCAATTCTCCCCAGAGACCAGTCACTACACTGGACTCTCTCTCCAGAGAGACCGACTGCTTTGATTTGAAGCCCTTTTGTTTTCAAGTACCCTAGCTAGCTCGCTTCGATCTTGTTGTTTCTGTCGTCGTTTTTCTTTCTGATTCATCGTCACGTCACTCACGTGGTTCTTTTACGTACGTACCTTCGTCGCAGTGGCTCAACAGTACTGAGTCTGATCAGGTTTACAATGCACTTTCTCCTTCTCTAATCAAAATTGGTGAAAGCAGTTCCATTTTTTGCCATATCAGGTAGGCCCTCTGTCTTTTTGCTCCTTTGCATATGCTTTTGTTGCGCGCTTTAATTTGCTAATTTTATATTTGTTCTTTTTCTTGTTGCATTAGCAGGAAAAAAAATAGTGAGGCCGAGGAGACCATCGTGGACAAAAGAAGTATTTATGGCTGTTTACTTATAAACGAACTAGGTAATAAATAAGAATCAAAATTAATAGGTATTATAAGGTAATAATTGGAGAATAAGTCATTCTAATTTACTTGTTGACCATTCATAAAGAAAATGGAATAAGCACTATAAGAAAAACTTACTTAGACCACGGACTATTTCCGTCGTTTAAGTTAGAGTTTTCGTCGTCTAAGAACTTACACTACGGAATCTCCGTCGTCTAAAATCCGTCGTTCAAGTGTCGTAGTCTAAGCACCTAGACGACGAAAATGGTCCGTAACGTCGTCCAAGTGACACCTTAGATGATGCAAATGGCTCGTCGTCCAAGTGAGGATTAAACGATGCACATAACATTTGTGTCGTCCAAGTACAACTTAGACCACGCAAATGTTATGTTCGTCGTCCAAGTACAACTTAGACTACGAAATTATTGCGTGGTCTAAGTGATATGACTTAGACCACGAAACTATTCCGTAGTCTAAGTGATCACTTAGACCACGTATGTATATATATTTTGTAGTCTATAGTCATCATTTAGGCTACGAAAGCACATATGATTTCGTAGTCTAAGTGATGACTTATACTACAAAAGCGTATATGCTTTCGTAGTCTAAGTAAATATATATTTTCTTTTAATTTTTTTAATTAAAATTAAAATTTAAAGTAAAATATTAATAAATTAATTAAAACACTAAATTTAATTTAAATAATTAAAAATTATACGTACATCGATATCATTCGAAAAAAATAAAATATTAAAAACTACGTACAACCTACAAAAATTCGGCAGGAGTTGACACGCCGCCAAGTACCCCATCTCCAGCCATGTCATCGTCGTCGGGGTGTGGGGTTGGAGCAGGATGACAATCTTGTTAACCTGATTTTACATGAGGGCGATGAGGTGGGTTTAGGGTCTTGGACGCATAGATAGTGTTTCCCATGCCTCCAGCCTATTTGCACTTATTGCTCATCAAGCCTCTGACGCATATATAGCGTTTCTACCGTGCGAGTTAAGCCTCCTCAAGGGCTGCTTGGACCGCCGCATCCCGAGCACTTGTCCTCGCTGAGCGTGCTGTAGATGAGTAAAAAGTTAAATCTCGCTGCACCTTGCGTCCTAACCCCCTAACATCTTTGCCAGCTCAACGATCGTATGCCTCATCGGCGATTGCAATTTGGGTTTCCCTCGATAAAGGAGGCAGGTCTTTCGGCGGCAAATCCGAGTGTGCAAGCTGCGTGTTGACCAATTCCTGCTGCAAGTTCTACCAACCTCGCCTGAAAATAATAATAAAAATTAAATAATTATAAATTTGTACAAGAGTTTAATAAATAATAAATAATAATTACGAATTGAGAAGAAATATATATGGCACTTACGCCGCTTTGACTCGCTTCATTATCGAGCCCAGCCATCACGTAAGCGGTGATGCTAGCATCCAGATAATGGTGTTTGAAGTCCTTATCTCTGTGCTCCTTGGCGATTTGTATCATTTGCTTGGAGCCGGAGGTATGATATTTGTCGTTCTTCTGATTGGCCTTGTTTACGTTCGATTGCGTCTGTTCGACAACATAAATCATTAAAAAAACTATTAAATGACTAAAAAATATTCAATTTCGTAAAAATTTAAATTAAAAAAATACGATCCCAATAAAATTCTTCTTCGAAGTGGTTGACCAACCACTCTCACTCATCTTCCCTATCCCCACACAGCTCTACGGGGGTAGGCAAGCGGTCGAATTGGAAGTAATACTTGTGAAGTCTGTACTTCCAATCACAGTAGATGGTGTTGGCGATGGTGTTGATGTTCCTAAGCATCTCCGGTGTGCCATCCACCGCATATTGTTCCTACGAGAAAAGAATAAAAAATTATAATTGTATATATTATGAAATTACGATATTTATTGGTTATTAAAAAATTAATTTACAATTGTATTACGTACCGAGAGTTCTTTAAACACCTTCCTCTTCTCCAACTTCGGCAACTCCTTCCAGCTAGGCACAACCATACGAATCTTGTTGCGAATAATTGTCCTGATGTTGTGCGATGAGAGACTAACTAGCTGCGAGGTGGGAGGCCGGGCCATCGGTGAAATCATCTTACGATAACTAGATCTTTTTCCCGATTGCCTTGAACAACTTCTTGGATTTTTCGCCATTTCCGAGTCCTCGGGTCCTTTTCGATTGAGGGTCTGACAGGGCCCTCCTGACCTTGCGCCGCGCACTGTAAATAATTGACTCGGAGGCCGACTCCTGGGCACTTTCTGACATCGATGATCGACCGGAATGAGTGTTATCGGCATCGGTCTCAATAATTGAGGCATTAGAAATTTTCCCAGTTGCCGCAGCCGAGGGACCAGCTGAAGGGTTCAGAGGAGGCGTGACGTTGTCCTCCTGCCTCTGCCAACCCACTAGCTCTGCGAAGCGTCGGAGTTGAGTATCTTCCGCCTCTTTTTGTGTTTTCTTTTTACTCCACGAGGCCATTTTAACCTAGGAGTTTTAAAAATAAACTATTAAACCTATTTTATCATTAATTATAACTACTTTACTATTTACTATTTTAAACAATTTATACTATATATTTATCCTACCTTTTTCATATTTACCACAACATTTACTATTTTTAATATTTTTCATTTGTAAAATTTACCATTTTTGATATTTATAATTTTTTAATATTAACCAATTTATAATATTTACTATTGATAATTTTTATCTTTTTTAACAATTCACACTTTTTATTATTTACTATTTGGTTTTATCAAGTTTCAATTTTACCATTCACTACAAGAAAATGAGTCATTACCGGCGAGATTCCGGCCAACAAGGCCGGCGACCGGAAAAGTCGCCGGCAATGTCCATCATTACCGGCGACTTACCCCGTCGCCGGTAATGTCGCCGGAATCTCGCCGGTAATGTTCCAAAACATTACCGGCGACTCCAACCGTCGCCGGCAATGTCTAGGCACACATTTCCGGCGATTTTTCGGCCAGAATTTTGCCGGAAAGGTGTGCCTAGACATTGCCGGCGACGGTTGGAGTCGTCGGTAAACATTACCGGCGAGATTCCGGCGTAAAGTCACCGGTAATGTCTTCATTTTCGGCGACTTACTCCGTCGCCGGCAATGTGTCTTATATTAGATGCCGGATGGGGCAGCTCGATCATTCAATCATTTTGAGCGAAAAAAATCCAGAGAAATCGAAAGAAGGAAAACGTACGCTCTGAAATCGATCATTCGGTATATTGTCAAAATTAAGGCGCGCGTCGAAAACTCGATCACTCGGGAAGCTATATATATAGGTACATAGGTGTATATATACGTATATGTGGTATATATATATGTGTGTGTGTTGATCAAATCCAATTCGTGAGATATATATAAAATGTTGTTAATGTACGGTCACCGAAACGAGAAAACAGCTTGTAGTTAATCTTGTGTCTGAATCAATACCAAGAGCCAAACGCTTTTGACATTCCGGAATCATCTACGATTCGCCTTAATAATGTGAGATCTGGGAGTGTGGTTCGAATTACTGGAGCAGAACTTCTCGATGTTAATCCATATGAAGTTGACGCTGATTCAGATGACGAGGAGCGGCACATATTGCCAGAGGTTACCTATGAAACCGAGTCAGACTCAAGTGATGAAGATGATTACGATTATCATCCTTAGTACGTTGGAAATTGTAGTCGGAAATTGTAGTCGGCAAATTTACGTAGTAAAATGTACGTAGTAAAATGTACGTAGTAAAATGTTTACGGAAATTGTAGTCGGAAAATGTACTCGGAAATTGTATGTAGTCGGAAATTGTACGTAGTCGGAAATTGTATGTAGTCAGAAATTGAACGTAGTCAGAAATCGGAACCGTAGTCGGAAATTATACGTAGTCGGAAATCGGAACCGTAGTCGGACATTGAACGTAGTCGGAAATTGGAACCGTAGTCGGAAATTGGAACCGTAGTCGGAAATCGGAAATTGAACGTAGTCGGAAATCGAAACCGTAGTCGGAAATTGAACGTAGTCGAAAATCGGAACCGTAGTCGGAAATTGAACGTAGTCGGAAATCGGAACCGTAGTCGGAAATTATACGTAGTCGGAAATTGTACGTAGTCGGAAATTATGTAGTCGGAAAATGGTCGGAAATTGGTCGATCGGATAATAGTCGACAAATAATGACATTACCAACGAGTTGACAAGCAACTCGTTGGTAATGTCATTACCAACGACTTAGCAACTCGTGGGTAATGTCATTACCCACGACGTACGTCGTTGGTAATGTCATTACCCACAACGTACGTCGTTGGTAATGTCATTACCAACGACGTTGACCTACCTCGCCGGCAATGGTGGGGGTATAGCTCGAGCTCGATCTCCTCCTCCCCATTTCTCTTCGGCCTAATTCAATTCTCTCTTCCCTCTTCCCTCTCTTAGCACGAAATTCTCACCTCTCCCCTCTCCTCAATCCTCTCTTCTCTCTTCCCTCTCCCCTCTCTTCCTCTCCTCCCCTCTCTCCTCCCCTCTCTCCTCCTCCCCTCCTCCTCTTCCTCCTCCCCTCACCTCCGTCGCCGGCAAAGTTGGGTCGAGCTCCACCATGCCAGGTTTGAGCTCACTCTCTCTCCCTCTCTCTCTCTCTCTCATTCCACAATATTTTTTTGTGTATTTTAATTAATTAATTTTTGATAATTGTGGGATGTATATATGTATGCATGTGGACAATATTTGTAAAATGTAATTAAGGTATGTATGAAAATTGTGGGAAAAAAATGTGGATAATTGTGGGGTGAAGGAGCAATATATGTGATGTGTATATGTGAAAAATTAATTAATATATATGGAATGTATGTATATACGTATGTTTGAAAAATGTGGAAAATTAATTAGCTAGGGTGAATTGGATTAATATGTGATGTATATATATATGTGTGAATTAAGGTGAAATTAAGATGCATGATCGATGTATATATGTGTGAAAAGTTTAAAGCCGGAAATGATGTATGTATATATGTTAAGTTAGGTGATATAGTTGTTAATTTAACGTATAATAGGTGATATTGGAACCATACCAAATCGGAACCGGAACGGTTTGAAACCGGAACTGTTTATAACCGGAACCGTTTGTTTTTTAAAACAAACGGTTCCGGTTTCAAACGGTTCCGGTTCCAAACCGTTCCGGTTCTGATTTGTTATAGAACCGAAACGGTTTGGAACCGGAACTGTTTGTAACCGGAACCGTTATGTTACAAATTGTTCCAGTTACAAACAGTTCCGGTTTCAAACGGTTCCGGTTCCAAACCGTTTCGGTTCTGATTTGTTATAGAACCGAAACGGTTTGGAACCGGAACTGTTTGTAACCGGAACCGTTATGTTACAAATTGTTCCAGTTACAAACAGTTCCGGTTTCAAACGGTTCCGGTTCCAAACCGTTCCGGTTCTGATTTGTTATAGAACCGAAACGGTTTGGAACCGGAACCATTTCGAACCGGAACTGTTTGTAACCGGAACCGTTATGTTACAAACGGTTCCGGTTACAAACAGTTCCGGTTTCAAACGTTTCCGGTTCCAAACCGTTCCGGTATTTCTGATCTGTTATAGAACCGAAAAGGTTTGGAACCGGAACCGTTTGGAACCGGAACTGTTTGTAACCGGAACCGTTTGTAATATAACGGTTCTAGGTTCAAACGGTTCTTGTTCCAAACCGTTCCGGTTCCGATTTGTTATAGAACCCCAGTTCCCATGACTATTACGGTGTCCATGCCAGGAGGTTTTGCGGCTAATTGGCTTCGGAGAGGTTCCCGAAATAGTGGAGGGAACAGTAGTCAAGCTTCCTCCTCGCCCGCAGTTAGCAACACGCCCAGTGGGCCAATGATGAGTGCTCGCACGAGAGCCTTGCTAGAGGCGCGAGCTGAGGAGGAAGCTGCACGATCAAGAGCCGTGCAACCGGAAGTTGAGCCTCGAGCCTCAGTCTCCAGACGCTCAATCAGCAGACGTCCCTCTGGTGGCAGAGCCTCAGACGAGCGACAGTCAACGGGGGCATCAGAAACTCCCTCAATCCGAATGCCCCATATTCGCCCGGTGCCTACTCCCGTTTCACGGGAATCATCTGAGACACATGGTGGTGCGGGCGCCTCATCGTCCAGGCCTCGTCTATCTCCGCCGTCCGGTCTCTTCCTACCCGACGAGATTCCTGTCATCCCTGAATTCGATGATAGGGGGATGCCTGTTTATATTGAAGGACGGCCGAAGTTCCTGAGCGTGGAGGAAGCGTATAACTTCCTCCCGTTCGACCCCGTGTATCTTTGGAGTGTGAGGTGCACCAACCAACAAACGGACGATGCAGGTAAATTTTATTTAACATCAGATTGATTACTTAATTATTACTTAAGACTTGCGATAGGTTAAATTAATGATATCAATTTGTTCACATTGTATTATTAGGCAATTTCGTTAATGGGACTGGAAAACGGAAAGGGGCTAGAGGCACCTGCACCGGGAAGAGACTTGAGCAGGCCACCGGCGGAAGGAAAACGCCCATAAGGGCCAATGAGGATGGCGAAGTGATCGAGGCATTCGACACCACGCGCAAATATGTCAGCATGGCCGGTGCGATCGTGTGGGACAAGGTCCCAATGCTTTGGCCAGATTGGGAATCTGTGCCTATCTACGAGAAGATGCAAGTGCATAATGCACTCAGTGTGAGTAAAATCGTATTTTCATTATGTAAATTTTACATTTATTAATTAAGTCCGAATAAATATATAATTTTACCTTTTATATATTCATATTGCAGGTGTGGTTTGACGTGGATGAAGTTCTTATTCACACGTGGGTAGAGCGTCAACTACATATGAGGTGATGTGCTTCGACTTATTTGAATATATATCGAGTTAGATTTTTGTTTATCAAGTGTTTTAATATCTCTAACTTTTTTTCCTTCTTTTAATATAGGTATAAAGAGTGGAAGAACGAGCTTTCTTCCCATTACACTGTATACAAGGAGCTAGGCCGAGGTTCCACCCCTAGCGAATTCCGGTTTAGGGAGTACGAGTGGCTGTGGCTGATAGCCCACTTCGAGCACCCCAAAGCTCGGGTATGCATCCTTAATATATCTTTCAAGCCTAATGTATCGTATCAGATTGAAATAGTTAGTTACTAATTTTTTTTCATATGTTTATCAAACAAGGCGATTTCGAAGACGAACCGGGCGAATAGATTGAAAAACACCAGGGCCCATCATGCAGGTTCACTCAACTACATGGGTTGGTCGACTAAGGTGCAGCAACAACAAGAGGTGAACCCGTTGGTGTATATTCATCAGAAGTTCTACCCGCAGTGCCCTGAAGAAGCGGTAAGTCTTTCGCCTCTCCATGTGTTAATAAAACTATTTTTCAAGATGGAAATAGATTTTGTTAGCTAATACGTTGTTCATTTTCCCTTTTCAATTAGTCGAGAGTGGAGGAGGCGACCGCAGAAGTGACCATGAGTATAGCTCGGACTAACCATCCTGACTGCTCCGAGGAAGAAGTCACCCAGTATGCCTCTCAGATCGATCCGCTTGATCCCCCGATAGCGGCTCGGATCATGGCAAAAGCGTGCGGGACTGGAAAGAATACCTACTACTGTAGGGGAATGGGCACGGCGGGCGAAGGACTATTGAAGAACACTTCAGAATACTCTACCGGGTCAAGAAGTTCAACTTCTAGTCGTAACCTCGCGGCGGAGCTTCATAGGACGCAGAGGGAGTTGGAGGAGCAAAAGAGGCAGATGGCCGAGTACCAAATGCAGCAGACACAGGTGCAGGCTCAGATGTACACATGGATGCGGACGATGTACGAGGCTCAGACTACCGGACAACCCTTCCCCACACCTCCCCTGGTCCCTCATATCCCTACCTATCCACCACCACCACCGCACCAGTCAACGCCAGAGCAAGACCAAGGTAGCCATCGGAATTCAAATGAGTACATGGATTACTTCAACCCTGATGACCCGCAAGTTCCTGGACCTGACCTGTAGTTGTAGTTAATTTTTTTATCGTCGTTGCTATTTGTACTGTACGTTGGACATTTATGTTGAACTTGTATGACTGTCTTTGCTACGTGTACTGTTGAACTTGTATGATTGTATGGTTTATCCGGTTCAATGCAGGTTATGGAATTGGGCCCAATCCAGAACCGCGTTTTTTTTTCAAAATTTTTCCCCACATTGCCGGCGACATGGACTCGAGTCGCCGGCAATGTCTCACATTCCGGCCACGGCGGCGCTGCCATTGCCGGCGACGGGAAACGCCGTCGCCGGCAATGTCAACACCGGCGGGGAATCTCCGGCGACGTCATTGCCGGCGACAAGTCGCCGGTAATGTCAATTCCGGCGAAAAAAAAAGACAAGGCCGGCAACGGCAGGTCGCCGGTAATGTCTCCATTTCTGGTAGTGATTTTTCAATTTAGTATTTTTAAATTTTATCATTTTCAATATTTACCTTCAATTTGTACATTTTTACGATTTTTATCAATTTATTACGTTTACCCTACTTACAATATTCATAATTTTACAATAATTACCAATTTAAAAATTTTACCAAATTATAATATTTGCGTAATTTATAATGTATTTAGAAATTTATCATTTTTACTATTTTTTAATATTTACTAATTTACAATAATTATCAATTTATAATAATTACTAATTTATAATTTTTACTAATTTACAATAATATTTACCAATTTATTATTTTGAATAATTTATTAATTTATCAATTTGCTAATTTACCAATTTACTAATTTATCAATTTATCAATTTATACCTAAATACATATTAAAAAGATTTTATAAATACATAGGTACGTAAAAAAAAATTAAAACTTATCGGCGGTGGAGATGGGCGGCTGGTGGCGATGACGGTGGAAGGTGGAGGGTAGGGAGGCCAGAGAGAGGGAGCGAGGAGGATCGACGTACATTGTGGAGGGAGGGAGGAGAACTCACTGATGGTGGAGGAGGTGAGAGGCGGCAGAGGAGGTTGAGGCCAGACGGAGGGAGCTAGACGCCAGAGTTTGAGAGAGAGAGAGAGAGAGAGATAACATGTTAATGTCCATCTAAACAGAGAAATAAACTTGACAAACCAATTGAGATTGCATAACAGAACCCACTCGATGACTTAGACTATCAAGATTTTATGAATTTCTCGAAACTGCACAACCAGATCAACCTAGACGACAGCGACCCATTTTGATGCGGGCACTAGGATCTGAGGTGATGGGAGGTGGTGGATCCTTGAGGTACATGTTGTAGTAAGTAACACACTCATGCATTAGGTCTGTCTCTGCTATGGAGCCATCCGAGGCCGACCTATTTTTCACAAATCCTTTATACTGTCCAAGTTGTCTACAAAATTAAACGTTTAATTAATTAATTGTAGAATAAGTACATATAGCAAGTAATATAACATGTATATTTAATTAGTTGTACGTACCTTTTTTGAGGATACATTCAAGTGTACTGGACCAGACCAGAAATGAGCACCTACTCAGGTAGGTGGATCATTAGGTGAATCATGATGTCAAAGAAAACAGGGGGAAAAATTCTCTCTAGTTTGCAAATGATGTGCACAATTTGTTGTTGGAGTTTCACCACATCTGACTTGTTTAAGTCTCTGTAGCATAAACTTTTCCACCATCTGGACAATGTCACTATTGGTTCTACGACGTCACGAGGCAAATATGGCCGAATTACCACTAGAATTAGACGTTGCAGCATAACGTGATAGTCATGTATTTTTAGACCAACAAACTTATGTTGCACCTCGTCCACTGCTCAAATTATAGTAGCTGCATATGTAGCCGGATAACGAACGCTCTTAAACTAGTGGAATACAAAACCTCTAAGTGTCGGCTTCACTGTGTAAGGTGCAGCTGGCATCTTGTTGTACACTCATCTTCTATCACTCCTCAACCACAAGTGACGACGTAGATTCATAGATTGTAGATCTTTGCGCGCTTTGGGAGTATCTTTAGTCTTGAACTTAATACCGAGAATTGTTCCCACCATTCTTTTCTATGTTCATCACATCCAGGTTGTTCCTTAGGTTCAACTTCGACCAGTAATAGAGTTCAAAGAATATACTCTTGTGATGCCAATAGGTGAGATCCTATGGAGGTATTGGATTGCGTTTCTATACATCATTGTCATTGCTCAACATGCCAAAGTCGAAATAGCTCAACCTCTTTAAAATCTCTTCGCCAAACCAACTACGGGGTTTAGGATTATTCTCTACCGTCCCGTTGAAACGAGGTTCATCTGTCGCCATGGGTGATCGTCAGGAAGCCATCTATGGTGACCCAGGTAAAACACCTTCCCCGCGTGCCAACTAGAGTTCACATCATCCAAACATATAGGACATCCATTGTATCCTTTCGTCATGCAGGCTGCCAACATCCCATACGCTGGAAAATCATTGATCATCCACATTATGGCTGGGTTCATCATGAACATCTTGTCAATGAATTTCTCATAAGTTGAGACTCTATTTTCCCACAACATTTTTAGCTCGTCGATCAAAGGTATGAGGTAGACATCTAAGCACTTCCCCGAAAATTTAGGACCTGGAATTAACAAAGTAAGGAAATTATATTCCTTGTTCATGCACATCCACAGAGGCAAGTTGTACGGCATCAGAATAACTAGTCAAGTGCATACGACAGAGCTATTATTACCTCAAGGATTGAATCCGTCTATAGATAATTTGAGTTTAACATTTCGAACCTCTGCGGTAAAGTCTCCAAATTCTCTGTTGAAATGTTTGAAAGCCTCTCCATCCGTGACGTGTCTCAGCACATCGTCATCTATTCGCTTTTTCTGCATACCATCCATCACATTGCCTCTTCTACCTCTGCTGTGTATAGAAACATGTACAGATGCTGCAACCTGAGAATCAATGAAAAATATCGAAGAACCTTCACAGGAATTTTCTTTTTCGAACTCTTCCTATTCAGCTCATATCCGCACTGGCCACATACGGAACAATAGTCCAAATTTTCTTTTTAGTTCTCCGTCGTCCAGGTGAACACCTGGGCCACGGATATTGTTAGCTTCTCCGTGGCCCATGTATGCACCTGGACGACGGAGAACTAATTCTCCGTCGTCCAGGTGCATACATGGGCCACGGAGATTGATAGCTTCTCCGTGGCCCAGGTGTTCACCTGGACGACGGGGAACTAATTCTCCGTCGTCCAGGTGAACACCTGGGCCACGGAGAATGTCCGCGGTCTAAGTGAACTTGGACGACGGATAACTAATTCTCCGTCGTCCAGGTGCTTGGACGACAACACTTGGAGCACGGACCTTGGACGACGGAAATGGTCTGTGATCTAGGTGCAATTTTCTTGTAGTGAACTCTGCGTCGTCTAAGTTGTCACATAGACGACGGCGTGTCGGTGCGTCATCTCAACCTTCACTTGAACAACACAAACTCCTTTTTATCGTCTAAATGTCACTTAGACGACCGAAAAATGCTTAAGACGACACAATTTATTGGCGTCGTCTAAATAAAACTTAGACAACGAAACATTTACTGTTCTGTCATATAAGAGGGTTTGTCTTATAATGAAGAATGTTATTAGTTTTCATTGATATTGTTACCTGAATTAGAAATATACATACATAACAATACAATATGTCTACATATCATCTTCCACCCAAATTATAACGATCATTCCAAATATAAAAATAATAAGTAATTTTTTTTATAAATATAATTTTTTTTAAAAAAAAAGAATATAATTTAAAAATTATGAATTTTAATTTAAGTAATTTAAGTACAATTTTTTTTCCAGGTGATTGCATGTTTAGAAAACATGGTATACCCAAATTACCTCTTGACATGGTAGTAAAATGATGGTACCACACAGGTTTAGGACCACACTTGTTCAGGTTCTTTTGTTCAGTTTGAGACTGCTGAGAGCCCAATGTTTTCCCAATCTTCTGTCCTTAGATCCAACTTTTTCAATCATATATTACGATTAGCAATTAATTACAAAATTTGAATGAACAAGAGAAGGAATATGAGCAGGGATTAAGTAACAGAATGCTTATGGGTATTAAACAGAAGCAAACTGTGTCGCAAGTCCTGTTTCGAAATCAATTTGACCCAGGAATAACGAAATGCTCAGCCACAAAATAAAATCTGTGCATCAGATACCACCGGGCTTGATCAACAAATACACTATGCCGACAGCTAAATCCAATTTTTAAACACAAAAACAAAGAAGAAGAAAAGCAAGGATCTTTAAGCAAGAGAGATCAGATGGTAGTGCATGTAATTTGGTTAATTTGTCATCAAACTGAAGTCAGTGATGGAACAATGGGATATTCATCATCACATCTCCTTGCTTAATTGGCAGAAAAACCCAGATTTTTCAGGGAAACAAGAATGAAGATTATTGTTGAGTGGAATCAGAAAGAGAGTCAATCACCACCAAGCACCGATCTTTGTGATGCGGGTAAGACTGGGGCGACAAAACTTCTCATCACTTTCCAGCTTTGTAAACTAGTCTAGACTAGAAAACACATAATAAACGAAGACAAGAAGTGAAGAATGAATGTTGCGGAGGACGACTAATTGGTTATGAGAGGAGGAAGAGGAGATACCGGACATTTTATAGGGTGTGATTAGGGTTACGGTTCTATTTCTGGGCCATATGCCATGGGCTTCAAGTTTAAGATGCCCAACTCTTTGGACTTTGGAGACGATGTTGAAACCCAAAACTGTACAATATGCACTTTGTTTTTAGCTCAAATACACACATCACTACTCCAGGCCCCTTTGACAAAGATAATGTGTTTGCTCAACTTGATTATTGAGGAACATCGATAGATAAACCAAGAACCGAGAAGTTCAGAAATAGGTAATAGTTTGTTTCTTCTAAGGAAAACAAATGCGTAGGTATTGGATTCTACGATACAAGAACGACTGTTCGAGCAAAAGGTCAGTTCATCACCCACATCATCTTGAAAGGTTGGAACATCCAAAAATAGTAACCAAAAACTTAATTCTATCAAGCTAGGTTAAGGAAAAAAGATTGTGGAGACTGATCTCATTTGTTTATCCAGATCAAAATACCGAGGGCAGTGTCGACTATAGCAAGCTTTTATCAACATCTGCCCAAGCTACCACCATTTTTACCCGTGCCACCAGATATCTTCTACCCACTCGAATTCTCCATTGACACACCACACCACACTGCGAATGATCTCCTTCATTAATTTCCACCAACTCTTGAGATCTATCATCTGGAATTTGGGAAATAGCTATGTGCCAAACGATGGAGAATCCTTGTGGCTTTTGTAACTTCTTGTCCAGCTTCAACCGAAAGATGGCAATCTTCTTCAAGTTGTTGATTGATGCAAGCAAACTTAAAGATTCTCCTCTGCAGTATATCAAGATAGCTTTTATAAATCAGTAGCTGAAACAATTTCTTACACCGATGTCAGCATTTTAATTAGTCTTATTGATTTTTTTCATCCAGACACTGAATTGTAGTATATGATAATGCATTATAATGACATAACAATGAAATGTGTTACCATTTTATCATCTAACAAGCTCTTTCTGTACTGCATCAGCAACAAAAAGGAAAATGTATCTGTTGGTGCTAATCAACTTCAATGCTTTAACTAAATAAACGAGGTTATATTTTGTTGAACAGTTTAAAACATACATGCACGCGCTTTCTCTCAATTAGCTTCTTAACTCAATATCTTTCTTGGACATAAACCCAAGTTTTCTGCAGAATTCTAAGTTACATGCAGTTCTATCCACAAACAAGAAGAAATGCATATTACCTTCAACAAAAAAATATGTTACTGAGCCCCTGAATGTTCGGTGGTCATCTTATCTGCAAAATAAAATATAACATGTATCAGTCACTATCTAGCGTAGATGGAGATATCTTTTAAAGCTAAATAAGACTTTCTAATCCAATGTTGCTTCTCTACATGTAGTAGCTGAATATCACCAGACCTTTCACTTAATTATCATGCAAATTTGGTATCACATACACATATTGCACACAGAGAAATGTGGAAGTTACTGTCAGCCACTCATCCAGAAGACATGCTATGTACTTAAAAAACAAGGTTAATGACAGACCCATGCAAAGCAAAACTTTGATTGCAGAAGGAACACAAGAGCTCCAGCCTCCAGAATAGGTTGATTAGGCACTAGGCCATCACCCCCCAACTGCTTCTGGAGATTGGTTTTAAAAGTAAAAGGAACAATGCAAACTTAAAAATAGATATGTCTGCCCAAGAAAATTTCGAGAGAAGCTCAGATCTGTATTAAACTATAACCTATGCCTACTTTTGAATAGAACTTGTATGACCTCCATAACCGCAACCAGCTTGAAATAGTTCAAAGCTGGTCCTTATAAACTTAGCTATTCAAACCGAACTTCTTGAGGGAGCTGTACACTTCATATCATAAACGAGAGCACACCAATATATGTTTCTAAATTAACTATCTGGGGAGATTCAACCTTAAAACAGCCTAGATTACACAAATTGCTTTCATATCACCATTTTGATCATCTCAGCATGTTCATCTCCCCAAGACACACATACCTCACATCCCCCCTCCGTAGCTAAAATCAGAACTAACAACTCCTATTTTGGCTACTATCCTCCTTTCTACACCTGAATGGCTCATGCCACACACCTAAAATTTGTAAACATGGGATGAACTCACATCATCGACCACAATTCACATGCTCCAAATTAATCACTGACATCGTACTGTTAACTGTAACTGAACGCAGAAGAAGGTACCATGTTGATTTTGATGTGGGACGCCGACCGTCATCATCCGGTCTATATTATCAAGGCGGCGCTGAACACCTTTCAAAACCGAGTTCAAAGACAAAACCCTCTTCCTGACAGCCGTGATCTTCGCCGCGTGTTGCATTATGAACGGCAATGGAGCATCCTCCAACAGCTTATCCAGCTCTGCACCAACAGTAGTAACTTTTTAATTCCATCACAAACAAAAGCATCAAAATTTACCCAAAACAGAGCTGAAAGATTGTTTTTTTTTACCGCGGGTGAGACGATCGAGGGCTGAAGAGAGCTGGTCTTGGGTGGTGAAGGTCTGGTTGGCTTTGGAATCGAAGTCTCTGATGATGACGGCGAGGGTCGAATATAAGCCTCTTGCTAAAGCCTCCGATTGTTGCGTTGTCTTGTTCTCGATCTTGTTAGTGTCGACTGCATTTGGGTCGGATGATGATGATGAATCGCCGTGGTGCTTGTTACCGTTTTCCATCTGATCTGAGTCGCTGATACTTCGGTTGAATCGGTTCTAAGCTCTTTGAAGCTGACACGGCGACTCTTCCGTCAGTTTTTGTTTCGGTTCTAAGCTCGTTGAAGAAATTTTAGAGATTTACTTGGCGACATTTTTCGACAAATACGAAAATATCGGACTAATGATATAGTTTAGTCACAACTACAAAACTATGTTAACATTGATTGAGAATTGTTTAATTGATTTGTTTTTTTTAAGGTGAACCACAGAAATTTTATTTAAATTTAAACGATTACACGTTTTCTTTTTGGTGCTCAATAAAATATATAGATCTTTCGTATTATGCAAGACCTTTAAAACAAACTGACATATTATAACAATCATAATAGGCGAAAAAAGAACATTATAAGAAATCAAAAACTTGTAACTCAAGGACATGGAGACATTATTTGCTAAAGTAACAACTGGGTTACACTTTAGCAAAGCTTCAGTTACTGAAGACGACCGTGTACTCGGTGGCTGTTTTGCTAGTTGAACTTTAAGATGCTCGGTATCCCGCTTGATAACATTTTCCAAGATGAGCATACCACAGACGGTATCGGAGTATGGTACGTACTTCCATCATCACCGTAATCCCAACCTGCACCGTAAGAAAATACGATAGCTGAGTGTGACAGACTGAGACCTTCCATTTCGAAAAATAAGACTTTCCTGGGTCCCAAACCTAAAAACTAAAAACATTGACAAAAGCTCATAGACACTAGAGGCTCAAATTAGCTTGGTTCCACTGGACCTTAAAGTCAAACCAGACATGAATATCTGGGTGGCTAATTTGACCTAGCGAATACAGACCGCGAACACATTGACGATGCCACAGTCTGTCGTCGAGAAAAGCCTAGCTTTGCTAGGTTACCTAGCCGCTCCGAGGTAAACGGAGCCGTTGCAAGGGTAGGGGCGACTTTCTCTCTCCTTAATAGTTAAAAGTAGCTAAGCATTTGACACCCATTGATTCGCTTTCATGAAAAATACAATACAACAAAACAAGTATACGACACAATATTCTAATGTTGTGAAATAATTTAGTTAACACCACGTAGATTTAAAATTTAAGATTGTATGCTAGATTTGTTACAGATAAACTAGTTGTGACGAAATTTTAGAAGTCACTCCAACAATGAGTCAATGACTAGCAAATTGAACGATTTTGAAGCACATATAATTGTTGATATTCTAGTACTCATCGCATGCTTGTCTAGGCCACTGATACCTAATCGAGTTAGTTATGCGTCGGAGGATTATGTAAGTTCTCCTCCTTGCCACGAATATTGAGATTTAACTCCGCAGCCTCCGCTTAAGGTTTGCTGAAATCCGAACTCAAGTAAGGGGCTCAAGATAAAACTAGTTCAAATTTGTTTAGACAAAACCTATTTTCGGAAAACTAAGGTCGCGTCTGGTATTGTTTTATAAAACAGTTTTTGAAAAATTATTTCGTAAAACAAAAACAGTAAATTAAATTTTGCATTTTTAAGATTCAAAAACGTGTCTGATAAGTTAAATTACATAATTATATTCTCAATATAGAAATAGTATAACGTGTCTGATATACTTACACGAAGTCTACAAAACACAAATTTATATTGGTTCAATTTTAAATTTCAATCAAAATAGATTATATATGTATATTTAAAGGGTAAAATTTAATAGAAAATTAATCTAAATTTTTTTCCTAATATTTTTCAGATTTTGTTTTCAGAAAACAGTAAAAACTTTATTTTGACGTTTTATAGAACATAGTGTTTTCTGTTTTTAGTGTTTTTTATTTTTGAAAATCTTTTTCTGAAAATAGTCTACCAAACACATTTTCATTACATTTTTATATTTAGCAAACGAAAAACTGTTTTGTAAAATGATACCAAACACGGCCTAATAAATCTCTCTTGCTGTTGGGCTCACTGCCCCGGGCCTCTGATGTATAGTTATGGTCCAACAAAATCAGTTAAAGCCCAATAAAGGAAAGCCCACGGCTATATATAAGAGCCAGAGACACATTAGGGTTGAGTCTCAGACTCGTCACTCACTCAAAAATCCTTTTCCTTTTTAGAAGTCGGCCGTCGTTTTGAACAAAAGTAACAGCGTCTCTCAGCCAAGATGAGGGCCAAGGTAATTCGTCAATCCCTTCCTGTCCCATGTTTGTATTTGATGAATCTATGAGCTTCTGTAAATCTGATTTGTGATTGAATTGGTTTTGTGTGTTGTGTGTTTTTGAACACAGTGGAAGAAGAAGCGTATGAGGAGGTTGAAGAGGAAGCGCCGAAAGATGAGGCAGAGATCGAAGTAGGCACCTTTTGGGTCTCTCTCAATCTGCATCAAGCTTCTGCTATCTGCTAAGTGTGGAGTTTTGTAGACTGGAGCCTCTAGGATGTTTATGAGTGATTGATTCCTTTCTTTGTTAAAATTGGGATTATGACTATGTTATGTTTTCAGTTTAAGTATTCAGTATGTGTTTTCGAACTTAATGGCTCTACTAGTTTTTTTTTATGCAAGTTTATGGATCTTACGGCACTCTTGCTTTCTTATAATTTATATAACTATGGATTGTGTGTTATCTCGATTATTGTTGATGGTGATGTTGATATTGGAAAATCATGTTTACTTGGATGTTTTGGAGATCCTGGGATGTTATACCTATCACTCTTTTAGAAAGTTGGAAGCTTTGTTTGTTTTTTGAAATTGAAGAGAATAATTGTTTTGTCTGTTTCAATCACACTGTGTTGGGCTCTTATGTTTTGAAAGACATACGTTCGTTCTCCCCCATATGCCTGTAGAGTCTAATTGAGATATTTAGTTGGTTTAGTTCGTATCTTTCATATCTTTCACCTAGTCAGAGTGCAGTATTGTTGTTTGTAGTAATAGTAGCAGTATGGGGTTTGAAATCAAAATTGGTTTATGTTCTTGTTACATGTTGTGTGAAATTTAATTACTCAAGTCAGTGTGATGTTATACCAGTTTGTACTGAAGGTTCCAGCGAAGTTCGCATTCTGTTGACTGGTCTGTCTGTACGTATGCCAAAGCTTTGTCTAACCCTATCCTTCTGGGTTCTGTTTGTCGTATGGGATACACTATTATGAAATCCCACTACACAGAAAATTGAGTTTGGTGATGGGTGCTATTGGAACCCTTCCATTTTCTGTACCTATAGAACTATATGTTGGACGTGTTTTGACTAGGGATGGAGGATTTTTTATGCAGAAGAACAAAAGTTCGTAGACCTTACCAAGCTGGGGATTGCCTGATTGTGTTTGGTTACAGTTCTGATGCAGTCAGATTGATGTTCTGGTTTTGGTCAGCAAAGTTACCGTAACGACTTGATTCCCCCGCTGCCATTTCTCTCACTCTAGTTTTATTAGCCGGTTTAGTCCTAGAGGAGGTCACCAGAAAAAGTTGGTAATCCATGGTTCAGCTTAAACCACCATTTCTCTGTCACCAAAATCTGTCAAATGCTTTCAAGTTCCCCACTTTGTTTTGAGAAGCTTTCGAGATCTGAAAGACCTTTATCTACTGCATTTGCAAACATTATATGGTGCATTTGCAGAAAGCTAACCGTGGGAATTGATAAACCCATTTGCTTCACAATCATCGTATGTACCGCTCACACTCACTACTTATAGCAGATATGGATATTACAGCCTCACATATACCTCCTCCGATGCTTATCAGATGTGATCATGATTCCAAGGTAGCAGTAAAACACGGAATCATGGTATTAATCTATATTTCCTTGAAAGAATAAGTATGAAACACTGGAAGGAGGCGCTTGCATCAGTTTAATGTGTGAAGTTCAAATACCAAATACCAAGTCAGGTGTTAGATACTAGGATTTAATTTACAGAACAAAGGTGAAGCATGCATGATCTGTCGTTGACTTACAATACTTGTAGGGTAAAAGAAACGGGGATGGAGCAAAACTTCTGGTTTCTGCGCTTGTTCACACCATAAGGCAAGCACTTTAACACCTAGAATAATAGCAAGAAGAGTTCCATGGCTTAGCTCATTCACTCCTAAACTCATGAAATCAGGAAGACCGGGAAGACCTTAACTCACTTCAGCTTAGAGCGATTGGACAGCTTTCCTTGCTTCACTTCTGAAGTCATGAACTCAGGAACTGGCTTTCAGAAAGACCTGGACTTACTAAACTAAAGGAATTTAAATTTAAAAGCGAGTCTGCAGCCCGTGGAAAGCTAGTCTCCTAAATGAACCCGCGGGAACAATTAGCATTGCCTTACTTGACCTGATTTATGTATAGGATTCCATTCGCCCCACGGTTGGGAATTAATGATTGGCTCTGTCTACAAAGATTTTGGATTTTCTCATAATGATCAAATTATATCTGGTCTTGTTTCTACTTTTCCAGTCATTTTAGATACAATTTTTAATACTCGGGTTCCATAGACCCAAAAAGCCAATGATCCCATGTTCATAAGGAGTGCTTCTTTTTTGTCTCTCGTCCCTTGTTTACTGATCCACAGAGCTTTATGTAGTTTAATTTCTCAAAGTATCTCTCTTTACCTCCAAATTCCTACTCTGGTATCTCATTGAGGTCATACTGCATAACTAGTCTTTCCACTGTATTTGGACTCATTACCTGCCTCCCCTGCAACTCTTTCATAACTCCGGCTGCAAGCTCCATTTCATCTTCATGAGCAAGCCCTTCTACCAGAATGGTATACGTCATTTCATTAGGCATTCGCCCTTTCTTGATCATCATCTCAAAGACCTCCAAGGATAAATCTGTTCTTCGACATTTGTAAAATCCGAGTATAAGGGCATTGAAATTCTCAGTATCAGGCCTCTGGTCGTTTTCCTCCTCCATTACCTTGAAAATCTCCTTTGCTTCATTTATCATACCCTCGGAACACAACCCTCTGATCAAAGATGAATATGTATAAGAATCAGGAGTGAAACCATACTTGGTCATTTCATATAAAATCTGAAATGCTGGGTATGTATTTCCTTTCCGGCACAGGCTTGTGATTACGTTTCTGTAGAATTCATTTGTGGAGCATTTCTGTTTATTTCCAAGGCTTTGGATGATAGAGTATGCTTCTTGCACCATGTCTTGCTCGCAGAACAAAGCAATGACATTGAATGTTCCCTCATTAGGATGACACCGTCGGAATACCATTTGATCCAGACACTTCACCACATGATCCACTTTCCCCTCTTTGCAGAGATGAGCAATTATCGGATTGTAGCTTGCAGAGGTGGGCCTGAACCTACCCTTCACCATTTCATCCAAAACTTTAAGAGCATGTTCTGTTCTACCATGAAGGGCGAGATAACCAATTAAGATGTTATATGTAACTATGGACGGTGTCCGGTCGTCGCCATTCATCTCAGCTAGAAGCACATTTGCCTCTTCCCACCTACCTTCATAACACAAGCTCCTCAGTACAATGTTATAGCTCACAACATTTGGAGTGAATCCAATCGAAGGCAAACTCCTAAACAACACCATGGCCTCATCAGTTCTTCCTTCCTTACACAAACCAGTTAATAGTACATTGTAACTAACCAAATTAGGCTTTCCACCTTTAGCAATTATCTCCTCCAGGAGCTTCATTGCTTTGTTGACTCTTTTTTCCTTATAAGCCGCTTCAAGCAAGAAAGAGTAAGTATAAACATTTGGCACCAGTCCCTTCTGTATCAGCTTATCCAAAAGCTGCAAGCTATGATTCAAGTTTCCGCGCACACAAAGATCTCTAACAAGAGAGTTATAGGTAACAGTATTAGTCGGATATCCATACTCCTCCATTTTTTCTACCAACTGCATTGCAAACCCTATGCTTCCCCTTTTACACAAGGAATTCACCAAGAAATTATATGAAGCTGCATCAGGTATAAACCCTGAAGCAACCATCATTTCGATAACTCTCACCGCCTTTCTCATCTTACTCGCCTTGCAGAGATCATACAAGAGCTGAGTTGCTTGCTCCACATCAGGCTTTTGGCCCTTCCCTATCATAGGCTCATAGCCTCTAAATGCTGATATGCATCAACTATTCTAACTTCCCTACTTCTTCTGTCATTTGTCTTGGGGCTTCTCCAATTGGGCAAAGTTTTGGTGAAATGGTAATCTGGGATGATGCCAAGACTCTAGAAAATCCCCTGTTGAGTAAGAATGTATGGACTCTGATGTGGGAAAAGAACCCACAACCCTTTCTACTACTTTCTGGTGCTATATGAGTCACTGAGTTTATAAGAATTGCCATATTAACTCAATCTTAATAAACTAGTAGCAAAAACAGTAATCGTTTCCTACAAGTTTTGTAGCATTAACAGAAAGCCAAATTCTGGGTTTGATCAACAAGGAACTAAAGATGGAAACTTTAACATGAAGTAATGAAGAAACTTAAGAGGACAGATGAATATACACTGATATATCACTTTTGGGTTGGTAATGGAAGTTTCATCTGCAACTGAAGTTGGCTCTCTTCGTTCCCCACTGTCAGCAGTCCTGTCCTGTCCACCACAATGTTTTGTTATCCATTATCCACGCGCTTTCGTTGGCTTGTACAACACAGACTCTCCTTTCTAAACCGGCTCTGGTCCGAAATCTATTGGGCCCAAGTATCTTGCTGACTCCTGAAGTATTTATCAGAGGGATCCATTTTGTTTAGACTAAAGCTGGAAACGGTACGGATACGCGAAACCGGAGCGTGAAGTGATTTTTTTGAAAAAAATAGGAGTAGAGGTACGCGAAAACGAAGCTTACGGAAGTGCCAAAGCAAATTTTTGAAAAAATTAGGGACAGGTACACGAAAGTGAAGCGTACAACGGAAGTGCCAAAACAATTTTGTAAAAAAATTAGGGATAGTGGGTACACAGAGGGAAGTGTGTAATAAAATAATAAAAATTAATTATATATACATATATAATAAACAACACCCTTCCACTAAGCTATACCTATTTTTAGTCATTTTCAGTTATAAGGTATTTCACAAACTTTTCGATTATATTTTACCATCTCCACCGTTCAGATCTTATGTCCCAATGTGTAGATCAAACCTGTAAATTTTCAGCCAAAATGGTGATCGTTAAGATATTCAAAACTCCAATTGAAGTTTAGAAATATGAACGGTACAGATTCGGTCCGTCCCTTGATTTAACTTAGTTCGATACCTTAACGATCACAATTTTGGCTAAAAATTTACATAAATGGTCTACTCATATAGACATAATATTTGGACGGTGGAGATATTAAAATATGACCGAAAAGTTTGTCTAATGCTCTATACCTGAAAATGACCCCAAAAAGATATACCTAAGTGGAATGACCCTCATATAATAAAATATAGAAAATTAAGTATCTAAAATGTATGATTCTAGTTTCGATTTGATTGTTTATGAACACAAGACGTTCATAAATGTTAAAATACATAGAGAAAATCTAATACATAGCTAAAAAAATGTTTCATTTCCTTCAAGAGTACTCTTTATTTTCAATTTTGCACTTCTAAAACACTTCTAAAACGCTTCCTAAAGGAATCACGCTTCTAAAAATAGAAATTTGTGCTTCCGACACGTTCCCAAGATCAAGTTTATTGGAATTGTGTTTCCGGACGCTTCCCAGTGCTTTCGTCGAGCTTCCAAAACGTTTCTGCTTCCGAAGTACGAAACGCGACCAATTTGAAGCTTCCGTGCGTGCTTCCTAGGAGTTTTACCATAAGTTTGATATTTTGTTGGTGAGATTTTTTATTTATCGGAAGATAACATCACAAGTAGAATAAAAAGTAACATTGAGGTGCCACAAGAGGTTTAGTTATAATTCATAACACAAATCGATTAACTGACTAAAGAACATCTAGCTTTCTTCACTAGTCGATCAATTCACCGGAAAACAAAAACAATTTTGTGAAGGCTTCCATGTTTCTACTACCCTTTGAAGTAATGACCACAAATTTGACTAAATGGTCGGTCATGGGAAAAAAATGTTGTAGTATCAACTGCAAAATGGCTCAACTCTGCAATCTAAACAGTGAATGAATATTTGTAATAAAATCTTGATAATTTCCATCATCACTCATCAATAGTGTTCTATTGTTCATGATTAGAGAAACTCAAAAGTCTTCCGACTTAATGTCCATGACGACCTAAGACATCGAACTTGATAACTCTTCTGGTGTTAATGTGCATCAATTGAGGGCTGCAAGTTGGATTTTCCATCAGACGCCCCGCTACCAAAACAGATTCAGGCTCTAATGATGGACATCCAAGTGCTACATATTCCACATCGGATAGATGAAGATTCCTTAGACCCAGCAACAGAAGCCGCTTCAAGATTTGTGAGTTGAAAGTGCACGGATGCCAGATCCGGTTACCCTTTGACAACCCTGTAAATCAACTACTTCCAAGAAGTGACAATTCTGCGCAATGGCAACAACTGACGTGTCCGACATATTCAAAAGATAATGCAGTTTTAGAGTCTTGAGGGTTCAAATTTTGGAGATCGCCACAGCTCCAATTTCAGGGTTTGTTGCTCTCATGCAAGACAATTTTAAGTGCTCCAAGCTACTCATTCTCTGCAAATGCTCCACTCCAATCTTACTGATTCTATCGCACATGATCAATACCAGTTTCTTTAGGGTTCTCCTAGAGCTTGGTGACTTGGTCAACAACTACAATCCGTGATCCGTAATGTCTTGACATCTTCCCAATATCAAAGTGCTAATGGAAGCGGCCCCAATAACTTCAAGGGTAGCATCCCCCCAAGGACTGATGAAAGTAAAAAGCAAACTAGAACAAAGCTCAAGAGATAAATGAATACTCTATCTTTTTTCAATTGAAGAACAACTTTTTAATAGGCTTAATACAAAACAGAATTTGACGAAAATGTAGTCCACTTTAGCATGATTAAAGGCTAGTGGTAAACCTAAACATGAATGATTCAAAGACCTATCTATATCCCTACAAACCAGGGATTTATTGAACAACACTACTGTTTTGCCCTACACGAAAGCAACAAACTGAGAAAGAGTCCTAACACCACCAAGGTACAGTTCAATTCTAATGACGTTAAGTTATGAGCCGAATTCACAAGCCAACTCCAGCATGCCCAATCTTATCCCCACGAAGAAAAACCTGGACAACCTGGGACATTTTATTCCCCAAGCCTCTAGACTTTTTCTCCCCAAAGTGTGAATTATTACAATAGAGCTTGATGACCTTAAGTTTGGGGAATGTTTGGGCTATGATTTCAAGCTTGGTATCGGAACTAAAACCATACATTATCAGACTGACTAATTTTGGGAATCTAGCAAGTGCACCAACACAAAAAATGGGTCTGTAACCTGTAACATACAGTGATTTTACGCTTATACATCTCATCTGACACCATTGCTTGCAGACCTCTGAGAACGAATTCTGATCACTTCTTTTTTCTAATTTTGCTAAGAATTAGGTTAAGTAAATCACCGCTCAGCAATCAAATTCGCTGCCTTCTTCTTTTTGTGCCTAAACCCTGTTTTCTTCCTCTCATTCTTTTTTGCTATATGATCTAATGTAACAACAGCCAGACAACCTAAACTGAAATTGAAACTAAAACTAAAATTGAGAGAGATGAACCTGATACATCTTCGGTCTTCGATCGTTCCAATCTCATCCTTTAAAGGGATTTTTAAAATAATTTTTTTTACAGATTAGGTCTCTTAGAGACCTAATTTTTCTATTTAGGTCAGCTAACTTTTTTATACAAATAAGGTCAGTTTTCTCATCTAACTTTTCTATTTTATCCTTCCTCTTATAATACACCTCCAGTTTAATTTCAATTTGTTTTGAACTAGAACAAATATATGAACCAAAGCTCGTCTCCATAGCAAAAAGATTATATTCCAGATCGAGAGATCGAGAGATCGAGAGATCGAGAGATCGAGAGAGAGAGAGAGAGAGAGAGAGAGAGAGAGAGAGAGAGAGAGAGAGATAGAGAGAGAGAGAGAGAGAGAGAGAGAGAGAGAGAGAGAGAGAGAGAGAGAGAGAGAGGGGTATTGCGCACACCGATGCCAGTTTGGTGACGTCGACGAGATTTTGGGAGAGACATGACAACGGTGAGTTCGAATTTTTTTTTTCTGTACATATTTTTTGTTTGTAGTGCTTGAATTTGCTTTGTTTTGATTTTAGGTTTTGTTGATTTCGACGACTCCGGCGAAATTTAGGGAGAGAAACGACACTAGTAAATCTTCGAATTGTTCATTTCTTAACATGTTCATCGTTTTCTGTAGTGGATTCTACTTTGTCTGTGTTGAGATTTTGAATTTCAATTTAGATTTTAGATTCTTGGTTTCATGAGTTTATATTATGGTTTTAGTAATAGTACTACTTATGTTGAGTGAACATACTACTACAGGCTTCTAAATCACTGGTATGCTATTTTGTGAGTTTCTTGACAAAAAAATATGAAGTACCTTGTAATAGTACTGCCTGTGTTGAATGAACGTACTATTACAAGCCTCTAGAAAGGACCCAACCCCGATTTAGTTTCCTAAACCGGAATCAAACCCTTTCTGAAAACACGAACCAACAAAAATCACAAAAATTTCGGGAGAGTAACGCTACTAACTCGGAATTGCCATTAACCTGCACCCGGAAAATACACTTCATCCTATGCCACAAAAGCCAAACCCTGGGCACCAATCCCATTCGGATTTCTCAATATCATATCAATAAAGTAAAGCAGTAAACATAACTGTACTTTACAGAAAATCCGGGGAAAATCACATAAAAACATATATCAGTAACGTATCAGAGCGACCTCTAGTGTATATATATACAAAAATATACAACAGTAGGCAAAATAAGAAACCTACTGGAAAAGAAAGGTAGCTCGGACGACTAGCCTCTGACCACGACGTGAGACACCAGAATCCGAACTGCAAACTGGGCACGAAAACCGAAAAGCCCAGGGGAAAGGCAATAAAAAACGTTAGAGTGAGTAGACGAAAATAAACATATGCCTTTCACCAATTTCATATACATAAAACAATGTAAAGCGAGTTTGGAATATATATATATATATATATGGAGGTGCCAGGCGAATCTCTCAAGGCCGACGGTCAGGCGAATCTCTCATGCCCGACGGTCAGGCGAATCTCTCAAACCCGACGGTGATAGGCTAGGGGAATCTCTCAACCTTAGCGGCATAACAGGAGAATATCTCAACCCTGCCCAGGGGAATCTCTCCACCCTGTTCGGAAGAATCTCTCAACTCTGGGTCTGACTACCGGTGATCAACCAAGTAGTTGAAGCATCGATGCAAGTAATGCCATCACCATATAAAATATAGAATAATACCTCCAAAAGTAATAAATAATCTCAACATCGTATATAAATAAATACGGAAATCATGAGCTCGCAACAACAGTGAAAATAGAAAAGTCCACTCACAGGTGAGCACAGAGTGCACTCGCGCTAATCACGAGATCCGGCGAAAGATCCCTCGCCCAAAACACGATCTCGATCCCCTGAATAATCATAAGATATAACTAATCAAAATCATAACTCAACACACTGTATTACACCTCGGAAACCAACCGTTCCCGGAAATATATAACGCGGTACAAAATAATCGACGAAATTCACAAAATCTTCACACAAATCCTCGACTAAAAATCCGATACCCAAATCCACTCGAAAACCTCAAGGCGGTGATCGGGGCGCGAATACAAGCAAAACGACATATAATTCGACAAATTTCCAAAAAGTCAACGGTCGTCGGAGCTCCGTCGTTGACTGCTGCCGCCGGCGGCGGCGCGCCATCAACCGGAGAGATTTTTCGGCGGCCAAGCTCCCACAAGGTTCTTCTCAACGAGCCCAACAACTTTCCCAACTGAGTCATCAACCAATTCTGGCCCAAATTGCCGAAAATCAGCTCGAAAAATCCGGAATCCTCTACCGCCGATCTCCTCCGATCTCCGTCCACGGTGCACGGCAGCCCTCGAGACCCCTCCCAAAAGCTCTGTCGTAGCCCCACGGTCAAAACCCCCCTAATCCCCGGCCAAAACCGTGGCCGGAGCGCCACCGTCGAACCTCCCCAAAATCGGCCGGAAAACCTCGAAATTCAACTCCACATTTCTCCCTCAAATCAACACCAAATCAAACAATTCCAAGTGCTAAACAGTAGGAAATCATGAGAGGAATCGAAATATACCAAAGTCCAAGCCGGAGGTGGCCGGAAAATGAAGGTCGCCGGTGAGTCAAGCGGCGGTGAAGTTTTTCCTCCTCGGTCAACGCGGGTCAACGCACCAGAAAGGGTCAACGCCGGTCAAACTTCCAATAGTGCTTTTTCGACAACTTTTCGACTATTTCTGATATTTATACTCGCGGCTCGGGACTATCGACGGTCCAAAATGGATCACAATCACGATTCAAATAACTCAATACGAACGGATAAACTCGACAAAATTCCGCGATTTCAAATATTCATAAGATATTCCTCGGCCGTCGAAATAATTATCCAGAACCGCCCACGAACTTGAAATCACGCGTACAACAACTCTCGAGAAAAGACTTAACTCAAATTCTCGGCCAATAATTAAGTCGTAATCAAAACCGGCAAATCAATCAATTTACGTACGGAAAACGGTGATTACGCGCTAACTCGTGAATTAAGCTGTTTACACTACTGATTCTGTTCCAGGTCGTCACAAATCTACCCCCCTTAAAAAAATTTTGACCTCGAAATTTACGTACCTGTCAGGTGAACAGATGAGGATACTGCTCCCGCATACGCTGCTCAGTCTCCCAGGTGGCCTCCTCAATCGAGTGATTCTACCACAAGACCTTCACCAGCGGTATAACACGGTGCCTCAACTCCTGCTCACGTCGATCGAGAATCTGAACCGGCTCCTCCACATATGTCAAATCCTCTCGGATAGGTAGTTGTTGTGGCGCTAACCTATGTGATGGATCTGAAATATACTTCCGCAACATCGAAACATGGAAAACATCGTGTACACAAGCCATCTCGGACGGCAACTCAAGTCTGTAAGCCACAGCACCAACCCTCTCGGTAATCTCATACGGACCAATGTACCGTGGTCGAAGCTTGCCACGCTTCCCGAAATGCACAACTCCCCTCCACAGAGATAGTTTCAGGAAGACCCAATCGCCCACATCAAACTCGAGACTCTTCCTTCTCATGTCTGTATAACTCTTCTGGCGATCCTGGGCAATCTTCAATCTGTCTCGAATAACCTGAATGTCCTCCATGGTGCTCTTCACCAGATCAGGGCCAATAAGTCATCGCTCGCCCACCTCACTCCAACACAATGGAGTGCGGCACTGCCTCCCGTATAGGGCCTCATACGGTGTCATCTCAATACTGACCTGATAGTTGTTGTTGTAAGCAAACTCAATCAAATGCAGTTGCTGGTCCTAATTTCCTCGAAACTGTAAAACACAAGACCGCAACATATCCTTGAGAGTCTGAATAGTCCTCTCAGACTGCCCATCAGTCTGAGGATGAAAAGCTGTACTGAAACGCAATCTAGTGCCCATGGCTCGCTGCAATGCCTGCCAGAACTCGGAGGTAAACTGACTGTCTCGGTCTGAAATAATAGATACAGGCACACCATGCAGACGAACGATCTCCGACAAATACAGCTTTGCCAATCTGCCCACTGAAATCTTCCCCAGAAGTGCGAGAAAATGAGCAGATTTCGTCAATCGATCCACGATAACCCAAATACCAGTATTACCAGCCAAAGTACGCAGTAACTGATACACGAAATCTATGGTAATGTGCTCCCACTTCCAAACCGGAATCTCCAGGGGCTACAATTTTCCCGCAGGCTTCTGCCTCTTCGCTTTAACCTGCTGACAAATTAAACATCTGCTCACATATGCGGCAATCTCCCGCTTCATATTGCGCCACCAGTAATACGCTCGAAGTGTACGAAACATTTTCATACCACTGGGATGCATCGCATACGCCGAACAATGAGCTTCGTCTAAAATATCTTTCTTCAGACTCTCGTCTCTGGGTACGCACAATCTTCCTCTGAATAGCAACGTACCATCATCACTCAACTGAAACTCTGTTGGCACACCATTCCGAATCATGGTCTTCTTGTCCAACAGGTAGAGATCTGCATCCTGAGCTTCCCGAACCTGATCAACCAATACTGGTCGAACCTGGAAGATAGCCAACAAAGCTCCATCATCGTCCCACTCGAACTCGGCTCCCGTAGCCCGAAGCTCGGCTAACATAGAAACTCTGGCCACACACACATGAAACAACGAAGCTCCGGATTTCAGACTGAGTGCATCAACAACGATATTAGCCTTCCCTGGATGGTACTCGAAAGTGAAATCATAGTCGTTGATCAACTCCATCCATCTGCGCTGCCTCATATTCAAGTCTGGTTGCGTGCGCAAGTAGGTGAGACTCTTGTGATCGGTGTATATCTTGCACTGAGCTCCGTACAAGTAGTGTCTCCAACTCTTCAACGCTAACACAATAGCGGCCAACTCCAAATCATGCGTCGGATAATTGACTTCATGTGGTTTCATCTGTCTGGAACCGTAGGCCACAACTCTGCCATGCTGCATCAGCACACAACCAAGTCCCAACTTCGATGCATCGCTATAAACCACGAACTCACCACTGTCGTCAGGTAGGGTCAAAACCAGTGCAGTAGTCAACTTTTCCTTCAGGAGCAAGTAACTCTCCTCACATGCATTGGACCACTCAAACTTGACTCCTTTCTTCGTCAATAGGGTAAGTGGCGTGGCAATCCGAGAAAAATCCTGCACAAAGCGCCGATAGTAGCCTGCCAAGCCCAAGAAACTCCTGATCTCTGGTACGGTGGTAGGTCTACTCCAATTCAACACGGCCTCGATCTTGTCAGGATCCACGCTGACTCCCTCAGCTGATATCACGTGGCCCAGAAACTTCACACTATCCAACCAAAACTCGCACTTGCTGAACTTCGCAAACAACTGATTATCCTGCAAAACCGCTCGCAAATGCTTCTTATGCTGGCCCACACTCCTGGAATAAATTAGGATGTCGTCGATGAACACGATCACAAACTTGTCCAGAAACTGTCTGAACACCCGATTCATCAAATCCATAAAAGCTGCGGGGGCGTTGGTCAACCCAAACGGCATAACCAAGAACTCGTAGTGCCCATACCGCGATCTGAAAGCTGTTCTGGCCACATCTGACTCTCGGATCCTCAACTGATGATATCCGGACCTGAGATCAATCTTCAAAAAGACTGAAGCTCCCTTAAGCTGATCAAACAAATCTTCAATCCGCGATAACGGATACTTGTTCTTCACAGTGACCTGATTCAGCTTCCGGTAATCGATGCACAACCGCATGGATCCATCCTTCTTTCGCACAAACAATACCGGAGCACCCCACGACAATACACTGGGCCATATGAAACCCTTCTCTAGCAACTCCTGAAGTTGAATCTGTAGCTCTTTCAACTACGCTGGCTCCATACGATACGGTGCCTGAGATATAGGTCCAGTGCCCGGCAAAAGCTCAATGCTGAAATCGATCTCCCGAACTGGAGGGATATCCGGTAACTCCTCCGGAAATACATCTGGAAACTCAGAAACAACCTCGATATCAACAAGGTCCGGTATTGTTGCCGTAGTATCCACAACATGTGCTAAGTAAGCAACACAACCCTTCTTCATCATCCGATCAGCCTTCACCGCTAAGATCACACATGGCAACGAAGTATTCTTCTCACCGCAAAACAGTATCTCGGGAAAGCCTGGTCGTCGAAACACAACCTCCTTCTTGTGACAATCGAACATAGCCCAATGTGTCTCCAAGAAGTCCATACCCAAAATCAAATCAAAATCGACGATATCCAGCAATAATAAATCCGCGGTTAAACCATGACCTCCAATAAAAATCTCACAATCTCTGTATACCCAGCCAATACTAACAACCTCACCAGACGGATACAACACTCTCCACAACCCTGGAAGTGGAGACGCAGGTACAGTAGCTAAAGATGATAGTCTATATGACATGAATGAATGCGTAGCACCTGGATCTAGCAATGTAAGTACTGGATAACCGAAAACATGCAACGTACCGATAACAATCTCCGGTGAAGCTCTGCCCTCGCGCAACGTCATGGCATAAACCCTAGCCTGCCCGACTGGTCATCCACACTGAGGGTGTCCCTGCTGTCCGCCCTGGCCAGAAAACTGTACTGGTCGAGCCCCAGAAGTGGCACTTCGCTCTCCTCCGGAACTCTGGGCCGCCTGGCCACCAGCACCATCAAGCTGGAAACACTCTCACACATAGTGACCCACCTGGCCACAACGAAAACAAGTGATAGAGCCTCACTGACATGGACCAACATGATATCGGCTGCAGAGACTACACAATGGGTACTCCCTCGGTACGGTAAAAGTGCCACCGGTACGCCGAGGATAACTGGAACCGCTAGAACCCCCACTAGACTGTGGTCACTGCGGTCGATCTCTCCTCCATCTCTGTCTCTATCTCGGTGCACTAGCTGGTGGTCGATATGGTCCACTGCCCGAGGATGATGCCGATTCGAAAGTATCCGAACTCAGCTTCTTGGAAGGTCCCTGACTCGGTCCACCCTCCTCAAACCATCGAGACTGGTATCTCATCTGCCTTTCCTTCTCAATATCCTCACCTCGGAGTGCTGCACTCACGAACTCATCAAAGTTGTTCCGAGGCATCGTAGTCAGAGTCCCCTTGATGTTCAAGTTCAAACCCAGCTCAAATCTTCGGCACTTGACTTTCTCTGTAGCCACCATGTCGCGAGCAAACCGAGATAAACGGGTAAATCTATCTCCACACTCAAGCACAGACAAACTACCCTGCCTCAAATTCGTGAACTCCTCATACTTCCGCTGTTGCGTAGCCTGGTTGAAGTATCTCCGCATAAACAAATCTCGAAACAAGGTCCACAGAGTATCAACCGGAACTCTATTGGTGCAAACCCACCAGAAGTATGCATCTGACTCAAGTAAACCAATTGCTGCCACTGTCATCTGCTCAGGGGTAAAACGTAGACGCTCACATACGCGTTCAACCTGAACCAACCATGCTCCATAAATCTCTAGATCAGCTGAACCCGAAAATACAGTCGCACCAGTAGTACGAGATTTGACCACAAGGTCAAAATGCTCCTCCAAACGCAACACTCGCATCAGCAAGTCATGCGTCTAGCGATCCTCATCAGGATCCACTTCCCGATTCACACGGGGACCACGTCGAGGAGGCATCCTACTAATACAAGACAAACATTAGGTACAAGCACAATGAACGTAATCATGAGACCTCAGATATCCTAAGTGTCACAACTACAGAGTCTACAAAATCTGACAACCTAATGCTCTGATACCAAGCTGAAAGGACCCAACCTCGATTTAGTTTCCTAAATCGGAATCAAACCCTTTCTGAAAACACGAACCAACAAAAACCACAAAAATTTCGGTAGAGTAACGCTTCTAACGCGGAATTGTCATTAACCTACACCCGGAAAATACACTTCATCCTATGCCACAAAAGCCAAACCGTGGGCACCAATCCCATCCAGATTTCTCAATATCATATCAATAAAGTAAAGCAGTAAACATAACTGTACTTTACAGAAAATTCGGGGAAAATCACATAAAAACATATATCAGTAACGTATCAGAGCGACCTCTAGTGTATATATATACAAAAATATACAACAGTAGGCAAAACAAGAAACCTACTGGAAAAGAAAGGTAGCTCGAACGACTAGCCTCCGACCACGACGTGAGACACCAGAATCCGAACAACAAACTGGGCACGAAAACCGAAAAGCCCAGGGGAAAGGCAATAAAAAACGTTAGAGTGAGTGGACGAAAATAAACATATGCCTTTCACCAATTTCATATATATAAAACAATGTAAAGCGAGTTCGGAAAATATATATGGAGGTGTCAGGCGAATCTCTCAAGCAAAACAGTCAAGCGAATCTCTCAAGTCCGACGGTCAGGCGAATCTCTCAAGCCTGACGGTGATAGGCTAGGGGAATCTCTCAACCCTAGCAGCATAACAGGGGAATCTCTCAACCCTGTCCAGAGGAATCTCTCAACTCTGGGTCTGACTACCGGTGATCAGCCGAGTAGTCGAAGCATTGATGTAAGTAATGCCATCACCATATAAAATATAGAATAATACCTCCAAAAGTAATAAATAATCTCAACATCGTATATAAATAAATACGGAAATCACGAACTCGCAACAACAGTGAAAATAGAAAAGTCCACTCACAGGTGAGCACAGCGCGCACTCGCGCTAATCACGAGATCCGGCGGAAGATCCCTCGCCCAAAGCACTATCTCGATCCCCTGAATAATCATAAAATACAACTGATCAAAATCATAGCTCAACACACTGTATCACACCTCGGAAACCAACCGTTCCCGGAAACATATAACGTGGTACAAAATAATTGACGAAATTTCCAAAATTCACACAAACCCTCGACTAAAAATTCGATACTCAAATCCACTCGAAAACCTCAAGGCGATTATCGGGGTGCGAATACGAGCAAAACGCCATATAATTCGACAAATTTCCAAAAAGTCAACTGTCGCCGGAGCTCCACCGGCGGCACACCATCAACCGGAGAGATTTCCCGGCAGCCAAGCTCCCACAAGGTTCTCCTCATGAGCCCAACAACTTTCCCAACTGATTCATCAACCAATTCCGGCCCAAATTGCCGAAAATCAGCTTGAAAAATTCGGAATCCTCCACCGCCGATCTCCGTCCACAGCGCACGGCAGCCCTTGAGACCCCTCCCAAAAGCTCCGTCGTGGCCCCACGGTCAAAACCCTCATAATCCCCGGCCACAACCTTGGCCGGAGCGCCACCGTCGAACCTCCCCAAAACCGGCCGGAAAACCTCGAAATTCAACTGCACATTTCTCCCTCAAATCAACACCAAAATCAAACAATTCCAAGTGCTAAACAGTAGAAAATCATGAAAGGAATCGAAATATACCAAAGTCCAAGCTGGAGGTGGCCGGAAAATGAAGGTCGCCGGCGAGTCAAGCGGCGGTGAAGTTTTTCCTCCTTGGTTAACGCGGGTCAACGCCGGTCAAACTTCCAACAGTGCTTTTTCGACAACTTTTCGACTATTTTCGATATTTATACTCGCGGCTCGGGACGATCGACGGTCCAAAACGGATCACAATCACGATTAGGATAACTCAATACGAACGGATAAACTCGACAAAATTTCGCGATTTCAAATATTCATAAAATATTCCTCGGCCGTCGAAATAGTATTCCGAAACCGCCCACGAACTCGAAATCACGTGTACAACAACTCTCAAGAAAAGACTCAACTCAAATTCTCGGCCAATAATTAAGTCGTAATCAAAACCGGCAAATCAATCAATTTACGGAAAACGGTGATTACGCGCTAACTCGTGAATTAAGCTGTTTACACTACTGATTCTGTTCCGGGTCGTCACACCTCTAAACATACTAGAATACTATTATGTGAGTTTTTTCTATGTTTTTGTCATTGTTGCACTTAAAAAATTACTAGTGTGGACTACATATATTATTGACGGCTGTTAAGTATACTAGTACTATTATGTGAGAAGTTTCTCTTTACTTTGCATATAAGTAGCCATGAAATCAATATTATGTGTGACAATGCACATACAACAACTACACAATCACTAAAAAAAATTACAAAGTTGAAAGTTACAAGGCTGCCTATGAGTACTGTATTCAGCCGATACCTATCAATGAGAAGTTTAACGATGAAGCTCCCACTGTGAAGCCACCTTAAACAAGAATCTCATCTGGGCGTCCAAAGACTACCTCGTATAAAGTCTTCTATTGAAGCTGAGAAGACAAGGCTCATTACATGTGGTTAGTGTGACAAGGTGTGGAGACACAACAAAAAAATTTGCATGAAAGCCCCCAACAACTAAAACTTGAAGATGTAGTACACTTACTAGTCACTGATAGTGTGTATGTTGGTTAGTTGTAGTATGTTTAAATTGAAAAGCTATGCATTTACATGGACATGTCTAGTATATTTACAGAGCAATTCTAGTATTTTTTTTTCCAAGCTTAAGTAGTATTTTCTTGCTCTTCTCATTCAATTGACACGTTTTACTTGTTTTGGTAGTGTTTTTGATGGTCTTTGATAATTTTTTTTCTAATCTATACTGGTATGATGTTTTATTGATTTCAATAGTATGTTTCATTGTTGTTAGTAATATATTTCTTAACTTTTCTAGTTCTAATGTGATTATGTGCATAACACTCTCGATGATGAAGAAGATGATGAAGAAGAAGACGAGCCGAACAACAATTAGGTAAAATCTTAAAACACTCAATAGTATATTCTGGTTGTTACAGTAATATAGTTAGCTAGTTGCAGTAGTATGTTACTTGCGTTCATTATATTGACATAGAGAATGATGATGAAGAAGAAGAAACAGATGAAGAAGAGACTTGTAAAGAAGTAGAAACATAATCTGAATCAACACACCCGAGTCAACAATGCTCGAGGGAACAAAACTCGACGCAGTAACCCAAGAAGAGTAGCAAAGAAGCCTGAGAATTAGGTAGCATTCTATTTGTAGTGTTTGCGTATGTTGTAGTGTGTTTAAAAAATAATAGTAGTATTATTGTCGTGATGTAGTAGTGTGTTTGATGAACAACAGTAGTATGTATAAATATTTTGAAGTATTTATCTTAGGTAATATGATGATACATTGATAACAAATTATGTTAGTCAAGTTTGATATCTATTGTGACTTAATGATTTAACATTTATCATTAATTTTTGTTTGATCTTTGAAACGAAAGATTGTATGTCAAAATAATATCAAGAATAAAACATAGGCAATTGACAAATATGATAAACTTTGGTAACATTCATCAACGCATAAAACAGATAAAGGTGTCAGTCAACTTGAGTAACAATATCAAACAACATAATCAACTCCTAAAATGCATATCATTAACACTACTACTTTGTCCATGATCCTTCACGACAACGTCCAAAGAAACTACATCATGTTCAAGCATACTACCTTTGACTAACAAACACACTGCATGTGACTAATAAATATACCACCATACTAAAGTTGGGTGTCGATTGTCGCTGAAAACGTTCATCGTGCCGTCGGATACTCGATCACGGGTGATTTTGTTGCCGTCCCACTGGCCATTCATGCTCCTATTCTCAATTGAGCTTGTGAGTCGAGCACTTCTCCGACTGCCTCTGCGTACTTCCATAGCCTCTTAGTTCTCACATTGGGTTGTTAATAGTTCAAAAAATAGAGGGTACTAGCTTGTTATGACTTGTCGCCTCCAACTACAAATATAAAAATCAAAGCCCAGATGCCAAAACCTACAAACAAAGGAAAAAGTTTGCTGTAAAAAAGCCCTAGGAAAGTGGGCCACCAATTTGGAAACAATTTTAAAGCCCAACCCATTGCCCTAGGGTTTTATGAAGGCCGACAGGGTAAGCCTTCTGCCCAAAACTGTCCCTCGCCACCGCCATTAGTCCGAGCCACCACCACCGACCAGAAACTCCAGCCATGACCGAGATGCGTCAAAAAGAGAGAATTCCAAACCAAATGGATCCCTTTGAATACAGCAAAGCTCACACTCAGACCAATCCTAGTGGCGATGCTAGGGTTAGATTATACAAATCTCACGAATTCTGTGTTCGGAAAAACTCGGATTGGAGCTCAAGGGGCACTAACTTATGGCCAACCGGTAGTGATTTCAAATATAACAATGCTACTAATTAATGATTAATTCATTGATACTTTCATTAGCAATTTGGCACTATTCGAGAAGTAGTTTGCACATCAATCAACTAAATAATCAAATTAACGGATCAACTTATTAATAACATAATCTGTTAGGACTTTACAACGTAATTATTGAAATTCCTACAAATCTACAGAATTAAATGCTCTGGCCCTATAGGGTAAAATTTTAAATATTTATTATCTCTAATTGAGAAGATAACATTGGAAATTACCTTTGTTATGTTTCAAATTGGAAACTTTAAATTTAATGCAAAATATTTAATTCTGTATTGATTGCAAAATTTTAAAAAAATATTAATTGTTTAAATTCCAAGATTATGAGTATTACACTGCACCTGTTCCAAAACAATAAGGTGGATGTCAAAATCATATCCAACGTACAATCTTGCATAATATGTTCAAAATTTATAAGATAGAAAATTTTCGCCCTAAATTTAAGACACTAGCTAGTTCATAAGACAAAGTACATAAATTGTAAAATGGACAAAAATTCAAATGTCACTTAAACGTCAAAGTTTGGGATAATTGTTTGGAGAACTTCTTCCACACTCTCTATCGACCATCTATCATTGTTATCATAGTCATGAGCTATACGCTTCACTCCTCGTTTCCTATTTTTTTTGGCATGTAGTTCTTTTATGTCCATACTGGCCACATAAACTGCATTTTTGCTTTTTCTTTGGTCATTGGTTGCCTTCACTTTCGTGCATACCTTTGCTCTTGACTATGATTGGATCTCTTATGATATTATCACAATGTTCTGGACCAACACCATGGCTGCAACAACATAAAAAAATTCATTAGGCATTTCCGAATAAGAGAAAATGAAAGAAACAACTCTATAACCACTTTTCATGAATGCTTGATAAAATAAGATAGTTATAAAGAAAACCACACTTATATTTAACTTCAATGGTAACAACATACCTGGTTAAATTCTCACAAGATACATTGTCGCTTGATTTTGCTACTTTTGTTCATCACTTCATTATCAGTGATGCCGGTATCTTCTTGATAAAATCTTCCTTCATAATGTTAAACAAATAGGAACATGGTATACCTTCACACTCAAAAAGTTTGCAAGAGCATACTATTCGAGGTTCATTTTCTTGGAAATAATGAATCGTTGTGCACTCATTCTCTCTATTAATACTATAAAAGTATGATAGATACACACGACATGCATTAAAAGATAAAACTCTTGATGTAATGAGTCCTCCAACTTTGGCAATCTCCAGATGTACTAACTAAAAGACACTATCTGTATATATGGTAGATCCATGTCTCTCCAAATCTCGAAATTCAATAGTAAGTACCTTTATTTGACTTGAAATCTTCTTCAAGAACTTTATTTTTGAGCCTCTTTAGTGCTTTATCAAGTTGTGGAAGGAGCTCAAATATTTTCACTTTGTTGCTACTGATATAATCTTTCATGAACTTGTTCATTCCTTCACAACGTTGAGTGCTACGCATGCGACTGTAAAATTGTCCACTAATAAATGTTTCAGGCCACTTTTAATGTTTATCATACATTATCTTCACTCATTGTTTATCATGCAGATGATATTTATCCACCATATTTGCCCACCGTTGTTCTAAATTATAAGGAGTTATTTCATCAAACATGCACCATCGAAATGTTGCAAGTACCCCTCAAAAAAAAAATTGCGGCTTTCTTTGAAATATGCCATGTGGACAACCAAGAAGCACTATTTCAATAGCCTTTCTCATTACTTCATCCCCGTCAGTCAAGATGGCTAGTGGCTTTTTACCCTTCATAGATTGCAAAAACGTCTTTACCAACCATGTGTATGTCTCAGCTTTTTCATCAACCAACAATGCAAATCCAAAATCTATCGTCAATAGATGATTGTTAGAACCAACAAATAATACAAAGGCTTCTCATGGTAGTTAGTTTTATATGTGCTATCAAATACCAAGACATCTCCAAAGCAAGAATATTATAGTAGAGACTCTGAGTCTCTCCAAAACAAGTTGGCCAACCGGTTATTCTCATCTATACGATAGCTGAAAAATAATTTCTTATCTATAGATAGTTTTCCTCTGAAATAGGCAATATGCAAAATAATTTCTTATCTATAGATAGTTTTCCTCTGAAATAGGCAAAAGCAGCTTTCACGTCTCCATCTAGTTAGACTTCGTGACGTCTTGCACCTAATTGATTGTGTAAATCTTTAAGTGTGAAAGTCAAATTTGCATATTCTCCTGCTTTGTCAGCCACATATTCATATAATCTTTAAGTGGCCAATTCTAAATCAGAATTTGGGACAAATTGGTGGCTTACTAGAAGATGTGACTCATGGGGCTGTGCAAGTTTATGTGAGTGATTTGTTTTGAAATCAACTACGACATAAGTATCAGTTTTCGGAGAATACATTATCTTTAACAAACATAAGCAGCCAAACCTTGTCAACTTCTTGGGTGACCGCTTCATATTATTGATGTTTAGACATTCTTGGCATCTTTGTCCTTCTACAGAACAGTTCTAGCTACGAACAAATTTTTTTTCCGTCTTTGTACTTTTCCGCATTTCACATTTTCTAACATTGAAACCCATCACTCGAGCATAAAGATAGTAAAAAGCATCGGCTTCCTCGACGGTTTTGAACTCTTGCCCGATAAGACCTTTGCAGATAACTCAACCAACCTTACACCATTATACTACACTCCATTGAAATGACTTATCATCTGCAATCACAAAAAGAAAAGAAAAAACTAATAAAAAAACAAACAAAGTCACAACTAACTTTTCCAAAAATGCTAGCAACTACGTTACATGGGTTAATTTAAACAAACAAAAGATCTAGGACAACAAATTAATTATAGAAATGCAGCTCAGTTGCAAAAACTAGCACTACTTGGTAAAACAGAGTGCAGGAAAAGTCATTCATGGCATAATTTTCCAGTTGTCGCTTCCCTTTTTATTCTAAATCTTATGCTTTTGCTTCTTTCTTCTCAGCTATTCCTTAATCTTGTAGTTAGGAGAGAAAGTCTGCACACACCCGGTAGCCTTGGGCCATATCAGTGAAAAGGCAGTACTCTTTCTTTGCATAGTATGTGGGGATCAAGCCAATGCAAACATCTAGTATTAATCGTTTAGAAGTTGTCGTTTAACCCAACTCATATAATCTTTCAATACACTATTCACCGAACAAAAACTATCGAGACTTATTTTGGGTTTTTACTTCTTTTGATCTGGTTACTTTATTTGCGGCTGCGTTGATAGATCACACGAGATTTTTTGATTTGGGATGATTGATAGAGGGTGAGTGATCGATCGATCATATATATGATATTTCCATTAATTTCACAGATAACACGAGCCATGCAAGAGCAAGTTGAGGAGCTGAAAATAGTACTCGGGGGCAGATTCAAAGTCTCTGAGCTCTCAGATTCTTTCGCCACCTTCTTCTCGGTCGATCGCCTCTCAACGTCGTCCTCGTGCCGCGTAGCTCTCAGGCGTCGGTCTCGAGCTCTCCAACAACCCCCGTCGTTGATTGGCGATTAGTCACCGTGCATCGGCCTTGTATCGGTGCAACAGATTTGAGATTGGGATAAGCGGCTCTCAATCAGATGGAACAAATTCATTGATGCAACTTGTTGCTAAGAGATACAACAGCGAAGGAATTGAGGAGAACTTGAGCTTCAACATTTGCAAAAGGCTTGTGCATATGAGGATGATAAACCTTCTGTCTCTTTGTGTGGGTGTTCAATCTTTCTTACTTGTGAAGCTGTACTTCAATCTTCAATTCATTTATTGATTTTACTAAAAAAAGAAACATGTTTGCTAGCTAGAATCTGCATGTGGAATTGTTTGCATTTTGCATGTAAAAGGCAGGTCATCTGTTCGTATTGTAGATGGGCATAACCTTTTCTACAGTGTTTATAGCTTACTCGCAGATAGACAAGTTTTGATGGGTTGTTAACCATATGATGATAGTGTTAGTAATCTTAGGGAAAACTTTCTCCTACTGCCAAACCTAGTTTGTGAATGTAGATTGGATACCACGTGCTCTTTATATTTATGTGACTTGGATTAGCTGGACTTGTTGTATGATTCGATTCCTTACAGACGTTTCAATAGATTATTTTTTCTACCTAACTTTGTCAAGAATTTGGTTTAAGTTGAACTGCTGAAGTACTTAATTTCTTCAACGTTTGAGTCAAATTATTGTCTGAAGTATCATAAATTTGGATAGTGAACTCATAAGCAATAGTCTAGAAATGGAGTCTGATATGTTGTTTGTTCACTAAAATCTCTCATCCATCCACATCTCTTTTCTTGCCTATCAATTTTCTTCAAGTTCGTGTCTTGGAAAGTGTAATTGGGTGATGTCTTTTTGAAATTTTCAGCAATGTAGGTGAGTTCTTAAGGAAATCTATGAAGCTCAGGCAAGTTTTGAATCTTTTTTCGGTTTGATGGTGGCTCTTTGTGTTGAAAATTCATTTTTGTTTTCTTGGTGTTTGTGTTATGGTTTTAGGAATAGAAATTTTTCAATGCAATTTGCATAGGTTCAATTTTTTTCCTCATCTTTGTTGTGTTTCTTATATTAATTTTTGTTTCTGTGATTAAGCTTGAGATAAAAGTTGTCTGGTATTTGCCTATTTGCTGGTTGGTGTTGACTGCTGAGTAGTGTGTTGATTTTCAACCTCTAACATTTGGGTGCTAAAAAGTCAGGAATGATGAGACATGCCACGGTGGGACTGTATCATTGTATTTCTTTGCTTGTTGTTTTCACATTTGCTTTCTGAGGAAGCCCTGGAAACTCAAAATAATCACCATTTGTTAGGTTTGTGTTTTAGATTTGATCATGCATATGTTTTGCAGTATGTTTATACTTCTATTTTCTGTGTTCTGTTACATCTGTACCACTACACCACCATCCTCATATCAGTTGTTGTACTGTATTGTAATGTCATTATGTCAACAATAGTTTGCATTTGTTGACAATAATTATGTTGATGTTTTTCCAGACAGCTGCAACACAAAAATTTGATGTTCCAGAGGAGAAGAATGCAAACATAGACGGACTCGGACCTAGATGGTGGCCACAAGTTGGTAGAAAGTAGTAGACTATAAATGGCTGAAGAAGAGCTTTTTTCTTTTTGTACAATGAAGTCATGTGAATTTGAATGGCTATGTAGACTTTATGAATGATAAGTGTCTAATGTACTAGTAGATTTGCAAAATTGATCAGCTCCATTTCTTTGTGATGGTCATGTTGCCATTGCAAAAAATGGAGCAATTTTTTCTTATTGTGGGAACCTGTATTCACGACGGCAACACTACCATTGCAAAAGTTGTTTTTTGTGACGGCAATATACCGTCGCAAAAACAAAAAAAAATGCTACGCCCAACCACATTTGCAACGGCAAGCAAAAAGGAAATATTTGCCACGGAAATATTGTCGTTGCAAAAACTCTTTTTGTCGTCGCAAGAGAGCATTTTCTACGACATTTTGCAAACTGCATTTTTTGTTGTAGCGAGTGAAGATTTGGGCTTAGATCCAAACCAAATCCAGGCCCGAGGTTAATACAAGTGATGAGTTGAATGTGCTTCTAATATGTAGCAGTCCAGCCCAATTCATGTTCAATTAAGAGGGTTACTTTTTATTTGTATTTCGTCTTGTTTCGAATTAGCTAAATAGCGGCCGGATTCAGAGATGCATATGCAAGGAGCTCAGCATTAGTCTCAATTATGGCCATATCTTCTTCCTTGATTGACAAGGACACTTCTATACCTTTACCGTCTTTTGTATCCGTCAATTGGATTGTGTTCTTGGCTACCATAGTTTGGATACTCACCCATGACGGCTTTCCCGATCCAAAATCGGCTTCATAGAAGGGGAATCGGCACCAGCTGCTGCAACTGTAGTTGTCGGTACCATCTTTTGTCATGAGGTTTCCAGATTCTTGTATCGTTTGACATACATCCAGCGGACTAACTCCATTAGGATATTTGTCTTTGAATTCCTCGATGCCTTTCCTATACTTTGCAACAAAGCTTTGAATATCCACTTCACTTTCCATTGTCATTGATGCAAAGAACCAAACAGAATTCCCCATATAGTTTTCTGCTAAGGGCTGCCCTGATCTTTTCCGCATGTTGACTACTTGGCACCACACAGATGGCTTTACAGAACTCAAGTTTGTTCTTGATGCTTCTGTGGCACATTTCCAAATGAGTGCAGACTGCAGAGACTACTTCAACACGTGTAGGATTCGGCACGGTGGAGCTGGTTGCTTTACACTTGAGGGCATCAATCTTTGAGGCTTCAATCACAAATCTTCTTGTGACTGACTTTTCTTTGGAAAATTCAACAATAGGTTTTGGTGAGTTGAAAAAATCCAGAGGCAGACAGAGAGAAGCCACAATACCAAATTCTGCAGCTGGAAGCACTGTATGATCCTTAGTACTGGAGCTAAGGGCAGCTGCAGCCCAGCTGTTAATGAATGTGCTGAATGTAAAAGCATCACCAACCTTATGTGAGATGTTGACTCCGATTGCCATCCCACCGCATTCAAAGAAATTGGCCTGGATCAGTAGTAGGTGCCCTGCGACTTCTTGTGTTAATTCCATATCAGCTGGAAGCAGTTGCTTTAAAACTCCATGGTCATGGTTGTCCAAAACTTTGGAATGGGACAGTTCACGCGGGCTTGATGAAATGCTGCCCCATGATCATTGCAACGGATTGAAATATTGTATTCAAATGTTCCTGCAAAAGGGGTAGAAGTGGGTGAGGGCCCTAGACAATGATGCTTTTAGAAGGTTAGATCTTTCAGATGCCAAAGAATGCTGATCGGCAGTGACCTCAGCATCCTTAGAGCTGGGGTAAAAGAGAAGAAGTGGGACATAAAATTCAGGTTGAAGCTGATCAAAAACAGAGAGACTCAAAGTTCTAAGGTGAGGAGGAATTGGAGAGGTTGGTGTGACTGTTTCTTTGCGTGTTACTTCGACCTTAATCTCTGAAGCCATCCTGTTCTACACTGAGTTTTACAACAGAAACCCGGCCTCCATATAAATACTCAGATGACACTCTTGTGCAGTGTAAGTCAACTCTATACTCCTAAACCTTTTTTGTTGTTGTTGGTTTTCTAATTTTCATGCCATTTTCTTATCTGTTTGGTCTCAGTCAACTTGTTTTCTGGAGCTTAGCTTGTTTGAATTGGATGGTTCTCCTAGTCGTGGAGAAAACGTTGTCCAAAGTTTCAAGCCTATTCAAACTTGTACTATCCTCATCACTTTGACAAAACTGTGCTCTCTTACTCGAGCACTTGTACTATCCTCATCACTATGTTCTACGGTCAAACAATAAATAAGAATAATTACACAGGCTTAAAGCCCGGTAAATACATGAATGGAAATTTTAAACTAATAATAAGCTATTCATCGGTGGGGCATTGCCGTAGTTGACTGCTTGAGTGCTAGCGGTTGAAGAATATATGCATTCCATTGAAGGAATAAAAACTTCAAGTGATGTTCTTTCACCACATTTGTGCATTTTGCAGGTCCACAAACAGTTGCGCAAACATCCATACAGTACTCTTGGAGCAGCTGATGGTTGTGTACTTGTGTTCATGCATGGACGTTGGCTAGTTTTGCTTCCTGAAAACTAAGGTTCTAGCAGCTAGTTATTACTGCTGGTTCTTTACTTTTGATTAATATCCTTATATCATATCTGCATAATGTGGTCAAATACTTTCTATATATATTGAAAATTTAATTCAATCATGAAATATTGAGTCCAAATCCTAGTAATCAAAGCCTCTTAATAGTATGCTGAACTCTGTCATATTGGGTATTAGAAAAAATTGCCAATAGAAAAACTAACAGTCTCCTAAACAGCTTCTAGTTATTAAAAAGGACTATGAGTACGAGCGGGGAACATTTTCCAGTTGATACACTAAATCAAATATGTTACTGCAATCAGATCAGTAGGACTCTTTTCATGCATTTTTTTATTCCTCGTCTATCACTGCTGTGTTAAAGGAACTCACCTATTCTTGTTTTGGAGCACATGCAGACATGGAGTGGATATCTTGTGGCTTGGAACTATGAATCTGCAAGCCTCTGGTGTTGCTGTGCTCTTCAATCCTTCAGCCCAATACCGCAGCTACGTTCTGACTTATATAAAAACGTAAAGAACCAAATACTTTCTTGTTATCATAGATTCTCCTAGAGCAACAGATCCATCCATCTAGCTAGCTAGAATAATAATAATTATCAGTCTGTGTCAATTTCATTTTCCCCTTCTCTTTTCAAGGAGTTTTTGTTTTGAGAAATAAACTAATATTTGTTTATTCGGTAAACTACTAAATTGTGTATGTGAAATCTCAGCTCTAATAACTTTAGCAAGAGTGTAGACTTGTAGATAAATTAACAATTATTCATAATTACGCAACAAGGAAGCCTTTATGTTTGTTACATTGTATACCAAGTAACACGAATGACTGTTGAATGAAATATGTTGTGATCCCATTAGAATACCTCCCCGAATTTTCCTAGCTAGGTAGCTACACATCGGAATCAGAGAAAACCATACAATTATGGTGAAATTGTTTATTCAAGTAGTCTACAACATTTCTTTGATTACCTAGTTAAGCAACCTGGGTTGCATCCAAATCAAATGACAGCGGGATCTAGAGAAGCATATGCTGGTCTCGATCAAAGCCATATCTTGCTCTTTAAAAGTCATGGTCGCTTCTATGCCTCCACCATCTTCTGTATCAACCAAAAGAATATAGTGGTCGCTTTTAACATTTGGATTAGCCACCCATGATGGCTTACCCCATCCAAAATTGGTTTCATAGAAAAGAAACCTGCACCAACTGGTGCAGGTATAGTTGTCTATGTCATCCAATTGCAACAGCCTCCCAAACTCCGTGAAGATCTCACTTACACCTTCCCCGCTGATTCCAGTACCATATTTTTCTTTGAAATTCTCAATGCCTTCCCTTAGTATAGCAACCAAGCTTTGATAATTTGCTTCACTTTCTTCACTTCTTGCTGCAATCAATCTCACAGCATTTCCCATGACATTGGAATTTAGCCCCAATACTTTCCTCATGTTCACCGTTTGATGCCAAACAGATGGCCTTACATAACTCTTGTTTGATCTCAATACTTCTGTTACACATCTCCAAATGAGCGCAGATACTACTTCAACTCGCGTAGGATTTGATATATTGGAGCAGCTAGCAACATTAGATTTGAGAGCATCAATCTTTGAGGCTTCAAACACAAATCTTTTTACCACGCACTTTACTTTATTCACATATTCGACAACAGGTTGAGTCGAGGATAGCTAATGGTGGCCAAAGAGAAGCCGTGACACCAAATTCTGGGGACTCCCCAATCAAGAATAATCTTGATATGGAGACTTGGAGACTTGGTAGCATAAGCGCTAGAGCTTAGCGTTTCATACACACTTGACTAAAGATGGGGAATGAGAAACGTGCAAAGAGTAACATTTAAGTGCACCGAGTCTCACATTGAAGAATGAGTAGAAGAGGCTCTCGAAAGTAAGTATAAAGGTAAATAATTTATCATCAAATGAAATTAAGCAATAAATCATGTCTAAAGCTCACCTTTACTTTCATCTCTTCACATATCCCTAAACACATCCTTACTTAAGCATTAGAGTGTGATAGATGGGTCATCCCATCTTCACATCTGACGCTCGCTTTGTATCTTAGCAGTTATGTAGCAATTGAGTGAAGCATCCTGCTCGTGGTCTAAACACATCACTAACTGTATTTTATCGATTCATGCTCGGAATTCGGTTGAAACAGACACGTTGTACTCGTTTTCCTTGACTAAGGTTGTTTTTATCCCAAATTATTTTTATTACTTAGTAAAGTTTTAATGAGGCAACGTAGTTAAGTGTCATATCATCGTCTACGACGACCTGCACTCTTTTACTTGACAAGATCACTTTTTTTGTTGCCAAGGTTTTTGGCTGGACAGATTTTTGATGAGGCAATAATGAAGCATTGAAAAAACACCATCTACCATAACCGACACAAAGGGAGAGTGGTTTAGGATATTTACCTTATTAGGTATGTTCCTAGTTATAGTAAAATATGTAGAGAATAAATGAAAGAATCATATTTAATGATGTATTAGGATTCTTACAAAATGTAACTTCATGTACTCTCCTATATAAAAGAGTTTCTTATTTACAATGAAATATTATGTACCATTGTTCAACTATTTGTGTACTTTACTATATTTCCTTAAACAATAACAGAGTTGTAATTCCATCATTTAGAAATGACTAGAAATTTCAAAATTATGCATCATGGTAAAACCTTTTATTGAAGTAGTCTATAACATTTCTTCGATTACCTAGTTAATCAACCCTAGCTAGGTTGCATACAAATCAAGTGACAGCAGGATCTAGAGAAGCATACGCAAGCAGTTCCTGGTTAGTCTCAATCAAAGCCATGTCTTCCTCTTTAAAACTCATGGTCGCTTCTATGCCGCCACCATCTTTTGTATCAATCAAAAGAATAATGTGCTCGGCTTTAACATTTGGGTTAGCCACCCATGATGGCTTACCCCATCCAAAATTGGTTTCATATAAGGGAAACCTGCACCAACTGGTGCAAGTATAGTTTTCTGTGTCAACTGATTGTAACAGCCTCCCATACTCAGTGAAGATCTCACTTACACCTTCCTCGCTGATTCCAGTACCATATTTCACTTTGAAATTCTCAATGCCTTCCCTTAGCATAGCAACCAGGCTTTGATAATTTGCTTCACTTTCTTCAGTCCTTGCTGCAGTCAATATTCCCACAGTATTTCCCATGACAGTGGAATTTAGCCCCAATACTTTCCTCATGTTCACCGCTTGATGCAAAACCGATGGCTTTACATAACTCGTGTTTGATCTCACTGCTTCTGTTACACATTTCCAAATGAGCGCAGATACTACCTCAACGCGCGTAGGATTTGATATAGTGGAGCAGCTAGCAACTTTAGATTTGAGAGCATCAATCTTTGAGGCTTCAAACACAAATCTTTTTACCACGCACTTTACTTTATTCACATATTCGACAACAGGTTGAGTTGAGTTGAGGATATGTAATGGTGGCCAAAGAGAAGCCGTGACACCAAATTCTGGGGCAGGAAGCACTCTACGATCGATCGTACCAGAGCCACATGCAACTGCAGCCCAGCTTTGAATGAATGTGCCAAAAGTAAACCCATCAGCAACCTTATGTGAGATGGCTACTCCGATTGCCATTCCACCACAATCAAAGTAGTTGGCCTGAACTAAAACAAGGTGACGTGTGGATTTTGTAAAAGGTGGAAGCAGTTGATCTAAAACCCCATAATCTGGTGTTTCCAAAACTTTGGATAAGGAACAGTTTACTTGGGCATGAAGAAATGCGGCCCCATGATCATTGCAAGAGATTGACGAATTATAGTCTAATTCTCCTGCAAAGGGGTAAAAGTGAGCGAGGGTTTCAGATAATGAGGTTTTGAGAACGTTGGATCTTTCGGCAGCCAGTGTATGGTGATCAAGATTGACCTCATCATCACTAGTGCTGGGATAAAAGAGTAGTAGTGTGACATAAATTTCAGGATGAAAGGGTTGATCAAAAACAGAGAGGCTCAAACTTGCAAGATGGGGAGGAGTTGGAGAGGAAGGTATAATTATTTCTTTGTGAATGGCTTCAATTTTGATCTCTGCATCCATGTTGGTGAATGGGGATGTTGCTAATTTGATTTCCTCCGCACCCCATGCCTTGCCTTTTATTAAGGCTAGGGTTGGCCTCGTTGCTCAGCATATGAAGACGATGACGTACGTTTGACTAAAGGACAGATTAAGGAAGAAGAAATAGTTAAATGACAAACTCTATTTTCTTCTCTAACACATACAAAATGTCAACCGGCTTTATATATTGCTTGATCTTCGTTATGTGCGCGTGTTAGTATGCATGTAATTGTATCAATATTACGTTTGATCGGTGATGTGTAAGTATTATTTTTTCAACCGTCGATCAATCACATGTATAATAGATGATAGTCGATCACTCATCTACATGATTACATATTTTCATTTAAATATAAAAATAAAATAAGTATGTTCAAATGTTGATAATAGCTCGTTTGAACCGATGATGTGACTGTGTGATGGTTGCTCATAGGTTTCGAACTTTATTTAACTCATAGGTTGGCTCGAAAGGTCATCTCTACGCCGCCATCATTCCCTGTGATTTAAAGTTTTTGATCAACAATATGAGCTACAAGTCTACGACATAATTGTGATGCCGTTCAAGCTAACTTTTAGTAGTGGTCTCATCTATTATATCTAATTTTGGTGTGAATTAATTCTTAATTTAAAATTTTAAGAAGTCCAAGCCTACATACGTTGTAGATAATCAATTTCATCATATGCAGTAACGTTTTCATTCACCATTTGATGTTACCACATCAGCGTGATAAGTGTTAGTATAACAACATTAGTTCTCCGATTAAACATACTTACCAAATTAAGAAGGTGATCAATATGTACCCGACCACTCGAAAGACTACCAGGAAGGGTACAACTTCGCTCACAAGATCGACCACATCCGAGCGCGCACGCGCCCGTGGGGCGCACACCCGAATGCACGGATCACACAACAACAGAAGGAGTCCAGTCCCACATCGAGGAACACAAGCAAGCAACAAACTCAACAACCTATATATGAAAGGTATTTATTACAGGTAAGGGAGATCTGAATCCAAGCATTAAACACTTCAACCTACTTTCACGCACGTTCGCTTGAATGTTATATCCAATACATCTTCTAACTTAGGCATCGGAGCGTTGAAGGAGGGCCACCCCCGTCTCGACCATCTGACCGTCTGTTTGTCGTTGTATTCTTCTAACAGCCATATCCGAACACGCGTACACGCATACCCGAAGGCCCAAAGAGAGAAGAAGCGCCCGATCATCCGAACAGCCCGAACGTTCGGACGAAGAGGGGAAGAAGATTACTCGTACTTGCTTCTGCTAGATTGCGTCCCGCGTAATCCGGTAGAAACAATAAGTATACCTAATATATCATAGATTCAATCTACATATATAGGAATGCCTCTTATAATAAGCAGCTCAATATTGGTATTATTGGTCTTCAAATGGTCCTTATTAACTGATACGGGTGCTAGCTAGCTATTGTATTTTAATTACTTGAAAGAGTACGTTGCATGTAAATAGTGGTGGCAAAACCTTCTACGAATCCACTACTGGAGGAGAGAATCGGGGCGACGTAGTTACATTTCTACGTCGCTCCGATTTTCAATGAGGCGACGTAGATTTCCTTTAATAAAAAGTACGTCGCTTCAACAAACTGAGGCGACGTAGATTGATCTTCGTCGCTTCAATAAAATCAGGCGACTACTTTTTCATTCGAAGCGACCAATTTAATTTTCGTCGCTTCGAATAAAAATGAGGCGACGTAGATTGAACAATCTACGTCGCCTAGATTTTATTCGAAGCGACGAAGATGAGTTTAGTCGCTTCGAAGAAAATCGAGGCGACGTAGATTGCTCAATCTACGTCGCCTCGTTTTTTTAAAATCTGGATCTACTCTTCTTCTTAAAGTCAAACCGTTCATAAAGTTAGAATTTTAGAAAAACAGTTCATTCACGTTCTGGAGCTGTTCTTGGGCGATTTTGGGAGAAATTAGAGGAAATTGAGAAAGAAGGTTGTTCTTGCCATTGATTTGATTCTTGAGTAAGGTTAGTTTGATTTGTATCTCTTTAACCCTCTTTATGACCATAATATGTTAAATTAGAAGTGAAATTGAAGTTTTGGTGAAATATTTGAAGTTGAATTGAATTTGGTGTTATGTTGTAGTTTTAGTGTTTGAATCATTGAATTGTGGTAAATCATGTTATGGGTTCATAGTTTAATGTTTGAAATTTGGTTAAGTTTAGTGAAATTTATTGATGATTAGAAGTGAAATTGAAGTTTTGGTGAAATGTTTGAAGTTGAATTGAATTTGGTGTTATGTTGTAGTTTTAGTGTTTGAATCATTGAATTGTGATAAATCATGTTATGGGTTCATGATTAATGTTTGAAATTTGGTTAAATTTAGTGAAATTAATTGATGATTAGTGTAGATTAGGTGTATTCGAGCCTTAATTAGTAGTGTTATTAGTGTTAATCATGAAATCGACCGTATGTCTATATATAATTGTGGTGTTTATCAACTTAGAACTCCCGTTTGAGAATCAACAACTCATCTAGTTGATCGAGTTGAGTTGTTGATTCTCGAATTGTCCCATTTTTGGACACTTTAGGTGAACATGACTTTGTTGATCCTTTTGCTATTCGTGTGATTTCAGTTTCAGTTTTGGGATATGGTTTCGACAGTGTCTCCTTTAAATGTTCCCCGAGTGCAAATTAGGTTGTTTAGATATGTGTGCACTCGGGGAACTGTAGAGAGATGCTGCCGAAATTTCCCTAAACTGGAGCTGAAACGCATGGGTGCAAAAGCGTTGACAAATGTCGTGTTCCCCTGAAGGGGATAGGACCTAACCCGGAGGCATAAGGCGAAGAAGTGTGGGGTTTTGGTTGAATCGCAACTGTGGCGTGGTAACTTTGTTCATATTGATTGTTTATGTTGACAGGAAACATGGACGGACACCCAGACAAAACTTGGATGACATATCATCGTGCTGATCCAAGGTACATCACAGGCATATTCGAGTTCATGAATTTTCCCCGGCGACATAGTACCGGAGCCGATTATTACTTATGCCCGTGCAAACGTTGTAAGAACGGTCCGTTCAAGGTTACTATGGATGTCATGTATCATCACTTATCACACAGTGGTTTGAGTCCGGATTATACTGTCTGGCACCTTCAGGGGGAAGTTTCTGCTGAACCGAGAATGCTCAGTCAACGAAGACAGTGGCTTCAAGACAGAGTCGGTCCTTCTAGTGGTGCCGGTCCTTCAGTGAACCGCAGTTGGAGATTCTACATGATGCATATCCCTATTATCCTGGATACCATGCAGATGCACCCCAACAATTAGTGGAAGATAATTCGGGCATGAACTTCAATGACATGGTAGACGATGATTATGAAAAGTACGATAGATTATTGAAGAAGTCACATACCCCATTATATGAAGGCAGTGAGGAAACTGTTTTGAGTGCCATATTAGATGCAATGGAAATGAAAAATGAAAATGGATGATCGGACACAAGTGTTGACTCTTTATGTATTTACATTAATAAACTTCTTCCTAAAGGGCACACATTCCCCTGTTCATACTCGAGAATAAAAAAAATCTTGAGTGATCTTTCACTGGGTTACGAAAGAATTGATGCGTGTGAGTTTAACTGTGTGTTGTTCAGGGGGGCGCTTGTAAACGAGAGGATTTGTCCAGTGTGTTATTCTAAAAGATATAGCCATATACGAATGATATTCCCAAAAAAATAATTCGTAACTTCCCTCTAACACCAAGGTTGAAGCGTTTGTTTATGTCCCCACACACTGCCAAGCATATGCGATGGCTGGGGGAGCGGATATGCGTGGCTGGTAGCCTCAGCCACCCAGCTGATGGAGAAGCGTTTCAACATTTTGACAGAACTTTTCCAGGTTTTGCACGAGACTACAGGAATGTGCGCCTTGGAGTAGCAACAGACGGTTTCAATCCATTCGGAACAATGGGAACTTTGCATAGTACATGGCCCGTTGTTGTGATGCCGTACAATCTACCACCATCAATGTGCATGAAGAAGGAATATAACATGTTATCAGTGTTGATTCCAGGCCCTAAATCTCCCGGAAAGTGCCTTAATGTACTCATTGAGCCGATGATCGAGGAGCTAATACATTTATGGGTCGTTGGAGTCCATACTTTTGATCGAGTAGACAATGAGGTATTCTTGATGAAGGCAGCGGTAATGTGGACTATTAGCGACTTTCCAGGTTTAGGGATGCTTGCGGGGTCAACTGTGAAAGGGTACAAGGCATGTCCAATCTGTCTAGATGAGCTAACTTCAGAGCATATATGTGGGAGGATAGTTTATGAAGGTCATCGAAAATGGCTCCACCAAGATCACCCTTGAAGATTGAGCAAGGCATTTAACGGGAAGGAGGAGTTTGGCGGAAGACCCTATCGTAAAAGTGGAGATGAAATTTTGGAGGACGTTAGGTCACACGTTTACCCTATTCTTAGCCAACATGAAGACTTGAAGGTGCCGTACAATCCGAATAACAGACAGTGTTGGACTCACGAAAGCATATTTTGGAAGCTGCCGTATTGGTCATCATTGAAGATCAGACATTGCTTAGATGTCATGCACATTGAAAAAATAATGTGTGTGACAACATCCTTGGAACCATTTTTTCGATTGAATCAAAGTCTAAGGATGGTCTAAAAGCTCGCGCTGCTTTGAAGAAGAGGAATGTGCGAAAAAACCAGTGGCAAAGAGCGGGTGACTTGGGTACGGGGAAAGTTCCTCATGCACCCTTTTTAGTTAAAAATGATGATCTAGAAGATGTGTTCCAGTGGTTCAGGGATGTTAAGTATCCTCTTGGTTATGCAGGTAGTTTGAGAAGTAATGTGAAAGTAAGTTCCCCGTCACAGTTTTATGGATTGAAGACGCATGATTGCCATGTCTTGCTTCAACGTCTTCTTCCTGTGGTTATCAGAGGGTTCCTGCCAGAAAACGTTGTGAAGCCATTGATAGCACTGTCAAATTGGTTTCGTCAACTATGCAGTAGGGAGCTTAAGAAGGAGGTTGTGCGTGACATGGAAACTGAGATAGTGATGATTCTCTGCAATTTGGAGCTCATATTTCCTCCACATTTTTTTACATCTATGGTTCATCTCATGGTTCATCTGCCCGAACAAGTATTCCTTACAGGTCCAGTACACTATACATGGATGTATCCAATTGAAAGGTAAAATGTTTTGTTCTTGCTAATATTATGTTCGTTATGTAATATGTCGGCAATTAGGAAAATATTGTACTAATCTTGAGTGGTGTTTTTGCAGGCAATTAGGAAAATATAAAAAGTCAATGAGGAATACACGTTACCCGGAAGGTAGTATTGCTGAACAGTACCTCGTACATGAGTCGGTGACGTATTGTAAGTCTTATCTCAGACGGATGGACAACGAAGATATCGACACTTCCATAGCTGGGTGGAATGTCAGCTGTGTTTCACTCTTAGTAAGACCAGATATTATCGAGACTCGTTGCCAGTTCAGGTTGACTGAGGCAGAGACTGCTGAGGCTCACTGGTAAGTCTTGGTGGAAACAGACGAAGTCAAACCTTACCTAGAAGAACATCTCAGAAGGTTCGAGGCTAAAAATGGTGAAGATTTCGACGAGCTTCGTCGTCGGAGGAGTTTTCTTCGATGGTTCTTAACATGGGTACATATGCCTATTAAATCTTGTAAGGTTCTTTGAGGGTTTATAACACTTATCTTTAACTTCTCTTAACACTTATCTCTCAGGTGTCCCTTAAAGAAAAAAACTCGGACTCGAGCTTGGTTGCAGGAATAAAGTCATTAGCTCAAGGACCTCAGCAATGTCGGGTTTATAAGTCGTGTTATGTGAACGGTGTCAAGTTCACCTCGTTTCATAGAGATCAAAGAACCGTGACTCAAAACAGCGGTGTCATGATAGACATGGGTTCATCCAAGTTCTACGGCTATGTTAACTACGTGGTCGAAGTATTATATGCAGGCCGTATGCCAGTGGTGTTGTTTAAGTGCACATGGCACAACTCCGAGGACCCTGAAGATCTTGACACCGTTATACAAGATCATGGACTGATATCAGTGAATACAAACAACAGTTACTATGAGGATTCACCCTTCATAATTGCAACCAAAGCAAAACAGGTATTCTACATATTTTCCTAACGTGTCTGTTTAACTAAGGGAAGGGTAACCTAGGTCTTATTGTGAATGCTGTTTAACTAACGTAGGTTTTAATAGAATGGCTCCCGGAAATACTGGATACCAGAGGAAGAAAGCGGCGTTCCAGCGTCGTGAAGCGGCCGCGGCGGCAGCTGCGGAGGCTATGGAGGCGGCGTGGCGAGCATTCAGCAGAGATGGGGCTTCCGGGTCGGGTTGCCCAACGGGACAATCTGCGACCCCAGCAGGCGGGGTTTCAACGCCCGCCCCAAACCTTGAGGATATGATTCCTCAAGGTGATGACAGTGACGCCACTACGGCGCCACAGCACCCTCCCGCCCTCAGCATCCGGTGCAAGAAGACCAAACTCCCCGACATGGTGGACATGGCAACTGGAGATCCGACGACGCAACAGCGCGGAGTCGTTGTCGGGACGAAGACGGAGTACCTCGTCCGGATGAACAACAATAGGCGACTACAAGTCGCTTACTCTACGAGGCATCGGGGGCCTGCGACGAGGGAAATGAGGAGTCTGATGTGCAGAGACATCGGTAGCATCATCCGCGGAAAAGTTCCAATGCTTGCACCTAGCTTTTTGGGACTTAGCGATTTGCATCGCGATATCGTCAATACAAATATTGAGGTATACTTACTGGCCTTAGCTTACTTACCTACTTGTAGTAAATGTAAATATAACTTTTACATAACGGAATTTAAATGTCTTGTGCTAGACGAACTACGACATCCCGGCGACTGATGTGGAGATGTGGAACTTCATTGATGCGACGGCGCAAACAATCTACAAGGATTGGAAGTACGATTGCCATCAACATTATCTCCACGTCAGCCAGGAGACTCCGGCCGAGTTTCTCGGGAGGGAAGACCAATGGGCGTGGTTAAAAGCCCACTTCGAAGACCCTGCTTACTTGGTGAGCTTCATAAACTATCCGCACAGTTTTGGCAGCCAACATTCTAAAAATATGCATGTTTATCTATTCTTATTTTAAAATGATTTTTGTGTGTGTGTGGCAGCGATTGTGCGAACGAAATCGAGGAAACTGAAACAAGAACAAGGAGCAGCAGCTCAACCACCATTCGGGATCCCTCGCCCTCTCGTACCGAAGCGAGGTGTTGGAGAAGGAGGGTCATAGAGCGCCCGCCGTCCAGACGTGGATTAACGTATACCAGCCGGACAAGAATGCGGCTGAGAAAGTGGTAAGCTCAAATAGGTTCACGTAACGTTATTTCAATTATTTTGATAATGCCATATTGTACTATTATTTATTTAATATGTTTTAATTGAGCAGGCGGCAGTGAAGCGAAGACTCGATGAAGTCTTGTCGCAACATGATAGTGTTGTGGGTGACACAGACGCAGATGCGGTTTCCCAAGCCCATCATCTTCCTCTTGATACACAAATAAATATCATAGAGGAAGAGGTGGGTTCAAGGCCCGGGACCTCTATAAGAGGTAATAAATCTCCTAAACCACCGTCGTTCATCTCGATTTACGTTTGCTTTATTTTTGTTTACTATTCCATTACTAATATTTGTTCTTGTTCGACGTTACAGGGGTGGGGCGCGCTCTCACACGCGACCCCAAACTAAGAGGAGGGGCCCGAGTACAAGAAACCCAAGCCCTGCAAAGTGAGATCGCTCAAACCAGAGAGGAGGCGCGCAGATCGAGCGAGGAGACGCGCAGATCGAGCGAGGAGGCGCGCAGATCGAGCGAGGTGGCGCGCAGATCGAGCGAGGTGGCGCAGAAGGCCATAGAGGATTACAGTGCGCTCGCGGAAAGGATGCAACAAATGGAGGCCCTAATGCGATCATTCCAGGCTGGCAGTCAACAACCTCAAGCTCCTCCACCACCTCCTGGCTCGTAATCGAGCTGCATTGCCGTCCCCCAGCATGAGTGTAATATGCGAATCGAACAATAGTATCTAGGCTTTGTATAAACTGTTAACGTTTTGATTTGTGCCAATTTTTTCTATATAACTTGATTTGTGGTTGATTGCGTTTTTGTGGTTGAATGGGTTTTTGTGTTTGTAAATTGCGATAGGTCGTGACTTGGTACAATAATATTTAATTTTTATTTTTTTTCTTTTTGGATAAATGAGGCGACGTAGATTGCTCAATCTACGTCACCTCATTGTGTAAATAAAGAAAAAAAAATTAAATTAAAAAAGATTGAGGCGACGTAGATTGCTCGATATACGTCGCCTCATTTATCCAAAAAGAAAAAAAAATTAAATACAATTAAGCGACGTAGATTGAGCAATCTACGTCGCCTCATTTATTCAAAAAGAAAAAAAAAATCAAAATTAACTAAATTGAGGCGACGTAGATTGCTCAATCTACGTCGCCTCCTTTATTCAAAAAGAAAAAATAAATAAATATTAAATACAATGAACCGACGTAGATTGAGCAATCTACGTCGCGTCATTGTGTAAATAAAGAAAAATAATAAAAATTAAATAGAATTAAGCGACGTAGATTGATCAATTAATCTACGTCGCCTCATTTATTCAAAAAGAAAAAAAAAATCAAAATTAAATACATTGAGGCGACGTAGATTGAACAATCTACGTCGCCTCATTTATTGAAAAAGAAAAAATAAATAAATATTAAATACAATGAAGCGATGTAGATTGATCAATCTACGTCGCTTTATTGAGCGAAAAAGAAAAAATAAATAAAAAATAAATAAAACGAAGCGACGTAGATTGAGCAATCTACGTCGCTTCAGTGAGCGAAAAATTGAAGCGACGTAAATTTGTTTACGTCGCGTGAAATCATCGAGGCGACGAAGATTTGGTTCTTTGTCGCCCCAATGGTGTAGTGATCAATCTCAAGCGACAAAACGAAGCGACGAAGATTTGGTCACAACAAATCGAGGCGACGAGAAATTCATACGAGGCGACCACCTTTCTTCGTCGCCTCGAACTGCTCCTCCAGTAGTGATCGATTCCTATCCGGCTATCCCATATTTTTCTGCTTAATTAGGTAGGCTTTTGCATGACAATAATTGTTCCTTTGTTCTTAGTGGATCGGAAGTCCCACGTACATTTATGTGCATCCTAATTTCTTGCAGATTAATTTTCCTAGCTAGCTGCCCATTTGACCAAATCGAATTTGACAGCATGCCTATCGATCGATCCGACCTATTTATTCGTGATCGATTAGTATGTACGTACGTTGCAGATGACCATATATATCATCTACATCTCGCCACCTCTCTAGCTAGGGCAGGAAAAATGTCTCCAACATATATAGCATGGCTCATACTAGCCATATACTCACAATTACATACCTAGCTCTACAATATAGAAATTAGCTAGCTAGCTACATCAATTTGCATAGAGAAATTAAACTTGGGTGGTCCAGTGGCCATTGAAATGTTTTGTCTGCGAGCATTCACCTTCTTTTGCTTTCTAGCCCATCCGATCCGGCCATTCTAATATAATCTATCATCGTACCAAGACACGAGTATGCATGTTCCTTTTCCAATAAACATGTAAATTAGTTTAATGATGCCACTGATGCGGATCGAGTTCCTGTTTGTGCGGATGTTCAAGGAGGGGACTGGGGTTTGAGATCCAGGCAAGACAACGGCGAAGGTGAAATGATCTGTTTTGGGGGTTGCGACATGCTCTTTGGAGCAGGAGAAGGCGCTCGTACCACGAGCAAGACCACAGCCGACGTTGTGGGTTTCTGAGTTCGGGCACAAGCGACGAGTTACCTCTTTAGTGGCTGCCGTTCAGGGATTGACGATTGACAACTTTTGATGTTGCGTCTATGCTGTTTTGTTTTGGTACTATAACCGATTGGGCCAGGTCGCCTTTGGGTTCCTTTGAAGTTAGGCCCAAACTTGCATTGGGTCTATCTTTGTTTGAGATTAAAATTTGGGATCCAGGTGGATTGTGTGATGGGCCGTGTTCCTTGGGCTGCAGGTTTTTGTTAAGAATTTTATTTTCAGCAAGTCAATAAGTTCGAGCGGAATAAATATTGCTTATCGTCCTGTTTCGCACTACATCATGATTACTGTTTTATTTTTTTGAGTTTATTGTTGGTAAGATTATTTGGGTTAGTTAGACTACTTGTTGTGTAGTTAGTCTAGACTGCAATTTTTTATCTGTCGTTTGTTTTTATTAAGAATAATTGCATGTTGTAATATTTTCTTATTTTATTTTATCAATAAAAACTGGATCTCAATAAATCACAACGATATTCTCAACGGAGGGTGGTGCATTATAATCGAGCCAAACTCTAAGCAAACAACTAGTTTATATTTGTGACATTTATCTAAGCAACAGAGTTGGAAAAGTAGCTCCAATTAAGAATAAGAGCAAAATTTTGCTCACCGGTGTGGATGCTCTAAGGAGACAACATGACAAATGGATCTGTCATTTTTGAGTCGATTAGTTATAATATATATACTACTAGGGTTCCACAATACGATCCCACATGGTGATATATTATCTATCTAGTTTAGCGCGGAAGATTTGAGGAGCTAGTCGTAACCTAACATTATTAACCACTTTTTCTTTTTACTTTTGTTAATAATGATCGAACATAAAGTATAATTAAACATGCAATGTTGTTCATATGCAAACTAACATGATTGGTAGCTTACTTTAAAAAAAACATGATTGGTAGCTTAGTCTAATGAGCAGTATTTGAGCAGGGCCACCTATACTGTTCGTTTACAACCCAACTAATTACAAGGAGTTTGAAGGATAAGTATGGACAGAGTAATAGCTGAGACATTATAAGCACAATATTTTGTAATGATGAATTTTAATATATTGACCTTACTAGTTGAATTCCTCCACCGAAGTGGTGCTCTAGTCTAATACACCCACATGATGAAGATTATAGTAAATTAGAGCTGAGGATGACTCTTTCATAATGCCGTACAGACAGAGTCACAAGGGGAGTATTATATAGATCTGTTTCTACCAAACTCTACGAGGATTTCTAGTAGAAGTGCGGGTGGGGCTATTTCGAGTGATCTGAGCTATCGCGTGTATATCGTCTTTTACCTGCTGTTAAGAGTAATACACCAAATGGACGTTAAGAGTCTTGACGGGGTGTTCCCGCCTTCGACCCTCCGACGCTCTAGTTAGTGTATGAAGTGTAACAATAGTATTGGTAGAGTAACGGACGTACCTTGTATCTGTTATAGATGTGTTGCTTATATTGCTGGTTGAGTATGGAGTCTTTTGTTGCTCTTCGATGTGGGATCCTGTCTTTGTACATAGCCAGTCTTGGTATCTTTCGTTTGCCATACCGAACGCGTGGACGTTCGGATGGTGTAGTTTTCTTGTTTAAAGTTGGAGCCTGTATTGTTGTCATGCGTTTGGTCTGAGCTGTGTTAACCCGTTTGTTAGTGACTAAGTGTGCGATAATTGTGTGTTACGGGATCACACACTATATCAAACAATCATTCTTTATTATCTTATCGAATTAAGGAATTTAATTTAAGAGATATGTTTAAAACTGATAATAAGTTAAACGAGGAATATAAGCTACATGTCCTCTGTGTATAAAGGAAAACATTAATTTCTAATTCATTGTAAATACGTAGCATCTTTGTTGGTTCAATGTCTCAAACATAATATACAGAGTATTATACTTATACTTTTAATCTGATAGTAATAAATGTTGGCTGATGGACCATGCGGCAAGCCCTTGTTTGTTTTATTCATAGCAGTCATTAGACTTTAGACAATACAACAATATCCAAGTAGATTAAGTGACTTAAGTAGAGTGATACATTATATAGTTATCCAATTATGGTGTGTGTTTCTACCGAATTACGCGTGGGGGCGCAATGGGGCAGAAGCAACGATGATGTGCTTCCTCTCTTCGTGCGTCCGAACGGTAGGGCTGTTCGGATGGGCGGGCGCTACCTTCTTCCTTCGTGCGTGCAGGCTTCTCCTTTCGGGCGGTGGATTCTCTTGTCGGGCGCTTCCTCTTCCTTCGGGTGATCGGGCGGGTGCGTTCGCGTGCGGCTGTTAGAAGAATACAACAATGAATAGACGGTCAGGGGTCGAGACGGGGTGGCCCGCCTTCAACGCTCCGATGCCTAAGTCAGATGATGTATCGGATATAACAGTCAAGCGAACGAGTAAGTAGTGTGTTTGGGATGTCGAGAGATGTCTCGAGTTGAATGAATGAATTCGTTTAAGAAGGAACGAATGGGGGGTGTGTTCTTACCTGTAATAAATACCTGATATATATAGGTGGTTGAGTTTGGAACCTGGTGATGTTCTTCGATGTGGGACAACCTGCACTCCTGGTGTGTGTTTTGCTCGTTCGGGCGTGCCTCCTTTGGGCGCGTGCGCGCTTGGAAGGGGTGGGTCCGGTGAGTGAAGTTGGAGCCTCCTTGGTGGTCTTGCATGTGGTCGAGTAGGTGTTGCTAATCTGCTTAATTGGATAAATATGTTAATCGTACAGCTAATTGGTGCAATACTAACAGTGTGTACTAAAAATTTGCACTCTTAAACTCGGGGGGGGGGGGGGGGGGGGCGGAGGTCGGGCATGACCGAGGTTCGTCCCTAACTAGCTCCGCCTTTGCCGGTCATGATGAGGAAGTCCTGGACTCCATCTTTAATAGTGACTGTAGCTACAAATGTGATTTAGTGGTGTCAAAATTAAACTGATTAAATATAATTTTTTATTAAATAATAGTAAAAAATTAATCTCGTTACATACTAAATTATAATATAAAATAATTATTTTCAACTGGTCTTATATCTAATTTCTTCCCCAAAATGTGAATTTGAATTGAATTTAAGTTCCAACAGAATAGGTTTTGCAACAACTTATGGTAGTTTCCTGAGGATACTGTGATAGTATTATGATAAAAATGTTATGTCATGTCTTATTTTACTCTTTGTTGGTGTCTTCAAGTTTCAGTAGAGTAGTGTTTGCAACAACCTGTACTAGTGTTTTCAACAATCTGTGGTAGTGTTTTCAAAAATCAGTGGTAGTTTGCTGAGTAAACTGTGTTTGCTGATAAACACACTACAATGTATCAGCACATTAGATCACTACTTCAAAACATTCAATGTAGTTCTTTATTGTTAAACATACGTACTACCATTGTTTCTCGCATACACTACTACATCACAACGAAAACACTACTATTTGATAAACACTACATAAACGAAGACTAATACTGTTTCACACACACACACACACACACACACACACACACACACACACACACACACACACACACACACACACACACACACACACACACTATTACATCACAATTACTTCTGTCTGATAAACACACTACAATGTATCAGCACATTAGATCACTACTTCAAAATGTTCAATGTAGTTCCTCATTGTTAAACATACTAATGATGTTTCTCGTACACCTTACTACATTACAACGAAAAAAAATACTATTTTATAAACACTACATAAACGGAGACTAATGTTGTTTCTCACACACGCTACTGTATCACAGCAAAAAATACTACTTTTGTCTGATAAACACACTACTTTTTGGACTTTGCTTCTTTTGGTTGCCTTTTTGTTGTGTAGTTGAAATGCATGTCGTTGGTCGTCATCTTCTTCTTTTACATCTTCACAACATAGGATCTAGAGAATCATATGCAAGCAACTCGTGGTTGGTCTCGATCAAAGCCATATCTTGCTCTTTAAAAGTCATGGTCGCTTCTATACCTCCACCATCTTTTGTATCAACCAAAAGAATATAGTGGCTGCTTTTAACATTTGGATTAGCCACCCATGAAGGCTTACCCCATCCAAAATTGGTTTCATAGAAAAGAAACCTGCACCAACCGGTGCAGGTATAGTTGTCTATGTCATCCAATTGCAACAGCCTCCCAAACTCCGTGAAGATCTCACTTACACCTTCCCTGCTGATTCCAGTACCATATTTTTCTTTGAAATTCTCAATGCCTTCCCTTAGTATAGCAACCAAGCTTTGATAATTTGCTTCACTTTCTTCACTTCTTGTTGCAATCAATCTCACAGCATTTCCCATGACATTGGAATTTAGCCCCAATACTTTCCTCATGTTCACCGCTTGATGCCAAACAGATGGCCTGACATAACTCTTGTTTGATCTCAACACTTCTGTTACACATCTCCAAATGAGCGCAGATACTACTTCAACTCGCGTAGGATTTGATATATTGGAACAGCTTGCAACTTTAGATTTGAGAGCATCAATCTTTGAGGCTTCAAACACAAATCTTTTTACCACGCATTTTACTTTATTCACATATTCGACAACAGGTTGAGTTGAGGATAGCTAATGGTGGCCAAAGAGAAGCCGTGACACCAAATTCTGGGGACTCCCCAATCAAGAATAATCTTGATATGGAGACTTGTTAGCATAAGCGCTAGAGCTTTGCGCTTCATACACATTTGACTAAAGATAGGGAATGAGAAACGTGCAAAGAGTAACATTTAAGTGCACCGAGTCTCACATTGAAGGATGAGTAGAAGAGGCTCTCGAAAGTAAGTATAAAGGCAAATAATTTATCATCAAATGAAATTAAGCAATAAATCATGTCTAAAGCTCACCTTTACTTTCATCTCTTCACCTATCCCTAAACACATCATTACTTAAGCATCAGAGTGTGATAGATGGGTCATCTCGTCTTCACATCTGACGCTCGCTTTGTATCTTAGCAGTTATGTAGCAATTGAGTGAAGCATCCTGCTCGTGGTCTAAACACATCACTAACTGAATTTTATCGATTCCTGCTTGGAATTCGGTTGAAACAGACACGTTGTACTCTTTTTCCTTGACTAAGGTTGTTTTTATCCCAAATTATTTTTATTACTTAGTAAAGTTTAATGAGGCAACGTAGTTAAGTGTCATATCATCGTCTACGACGACCTGCACTCTTTTACTTGGCGAGATCACTTTTTTTGTTTCCAAGGTTTTTGGTTGGACAGATTTTTGATGAGGCAATAATGAAGCATTGAAAAAGCACCATCTACCATAACCGACACAAGGGGAGAGTGTTTTAGGATATTTACCTTATTATGTATGTGCCTAGTTATGGTAGAATATGTAGAGAATAAAGGAAAGAATCATATTTAGTGATGTATTAGGATTCTTACAAAATGTAACTCCATGTACTCTCATATATAAATGAGCTTCTTATTCACAATAAAATATTACGTACCATTGTTCAACTGTCTGTCTGTACTTTACTATATTTCCTTAAATAATAACAGAATTGTAATTCCATCAGAAATTTCAAAATTATGCATCATGGTAAAACCTTTTATTGAAGTAGTCTATAACATTTCTTCGATTACCTAGTTAATCAACCCTAGCTAGGTTGCATGCAAATCAAGTGACAGCAGGATGTAGAGAAGCATACGCAAGCAGTTCCTGGTTAGTCTCAATCAAAGCCATGTCTTCCTCTTTAAAACTCATGGTCGCTTCTATGCCGCCACCATCTTTTGTATCAATCAAAAGAATAATGTGCTCGGCTTTAACATTTGGGTTAGCCACCCATGATGGCTTACCCCATCCAAAATTGGTTTCGTAGAAGGGAAACCTGCACCAACTGGTGCAAGTATAGTTTTCTGTGTCAACTGATTGTAACAGCCTCCCATACTCAGTGAAGATCTCACTTACACCTTCCTCGCTGATTCCAGTACCATATTTCACTTTGAAATTCTCAATGCCTTCCCTTAGCATAGCAACCAGGCTTTGATAATTTGCTTCACTTTCTTCAGTCCTTGCTGCAGTCAATATTCCCACAGTATTTCCCATGACAGTGGAATTTAGCCCCAATACTTTCCTCATGTTCACCGCTTGATGCAAAACCGATGGCTTTACATAACTCGTGTTTGATCTCACTGCTTCTGTTACACATTTCCAAATGAGCGCAGATACTACCTCAACGCGCGTAGGATTTGATATAGTGGAGCAGCTAGCAACTTTAGATTTGAGAGCATCAATCTTTGAGGCTTCAAACACAAATCTTTTTACCACGCACTTTACTTTATTCACATATTCGACAACAGGTTGAGTTGAGTTGAGGATATGTAATGGTGGCCAAAGAGAAGCCGTGACACCAAATTCTGGGGCAGGAAGCACTCTACGATCGATCGTACCAGAGCCACATGCAACTGCAGCCCAGCTTTGAATGAATGTGCCAAAAGTAAACCCATCAGCAACCTTATGTGAGATGGCTACTCCGATTGCCATTCCACCACAATCAAAGTAGTTGGCCTGAACTAAAACAAGGTGACGTGTGGATTTTGTAAAAGGTGGAAGCAGTTGATCTAAAACCCCATAATCTGGTGTTTCCAAAACTTTGGATAAGGAACAGTTTACTTGGGCATGAAGAAATGCGGCCCCATGATCATTGCAAGAGATTGACGAATTATAGTCTAATTCTCCTGCAAAGGGGTAAAAGTGAGCGAGGGTTTCAGATAATGAGGTTTTGAGAACGTTGGATCTTTCGGCAGCCAGTGTATGGTGATCAAGATTGACCTCATCATCACTAGTGCTGGGATAAAAGAGTAGTAGTGTGACATAAATTTCAGGATGAAAGGGTTGATCAAAAACAGAGAGGCTCAAACTTGCAAGATGGGGAGGAGTTGGAGAGGAAGGTATAATTATTTCTTTGTGAATGGCTTCAATTTTGATCTCTGCATCCATGTTGGTGAATGGGGATGTTGCTAATTTGATTTCCTCCGCACCCCATGCCTTGCCTTTTATTAAGGCTAGGGTTGGCCTCGTTGCTCAGCATATGAAGACGATGACGTACGTTTGACTAAAGGACAGATTAAGGAAGAAGAAATAGTCAAATGACAAACTCTATCTTCTTCTCTAACACATGTTTAAAATCAACTTGCGCGCGCAGCCGTTAACTTTATAATCAAGTATACTTTCTTGCTAATGAGGAATACGTACGTACGTATGCGTGCTAATCAAACTTGTTGAACGTACTAGTCTTCTAGGGGAGAATACAAGTTTTGTGGCTGTGAGGAGTGTGAGCCTATTACGGTTCCTGCAAATCTGTACATATGTACCTCTACTCTTGATCACTCTAAGATCCCAAATTGTGTAAATATGTGATTCAACCAACTGCAAGAAACGTACTAGAGTCATTGGCATGTCACCCCTTATAAAATGGGTTTACAAATTGAAGGACACCCTTAATATTAGAACTGAAGCCAATATTGATGTACATATACAAGAAGTACGTAGACATGGAAGTTCAAGGTAATGAAAAGTAAATATAGACGTTCGATAACTATATATAAGAACACTACTGGAGGAGAAATTCGAGGCGACGAAGAAAGGTGGTCGCCTCGTCTGGATTTCTCGTCGCCTCGATTTCTTGTGACCAAAACTACGCCGCCTCGTCTTGTCGCTTCAGATTGATCACTCCACCATTGGGGCGACAAAGAACCAATCTTCGTCGCTTCATTTGATTTCACGCGACGTAAACAAATTTAGGTCGCTTCAATTTATCGCTCAATGAAGCGACGTAGATTGCTCAATCTGCGTCGCTTCATTTTATTTATTTTTTCTTTTTCGCTCAATAAAGCGACGTAGATTGCTCAATCTACGTCGCTTCATTGTATTTAATTTTTATATTTCTTTCTTTTTGAATAAACAAGGCGACGTAGATTGATTAATCTACGTCGCTTCAATGTATTTAATATTTTTTTTTCTTTTTGAATAAACAAAGCGACGTAGATTTATCAATCTACGTCGCTTCAATGTATTTAATATTTATTTTTTTTTTCTTTTTGAATAAACAAAGCGACGTAGATTGATCAATCTACGTCTCTTCAATGTATTTAATATTTTTTTTTTGAATAACCAAAGCGACGTAGATTGATCAATCTACGTCGCTTCAATGTATTTAATATTTATTTTTTTTTCTTTTTGAATAAATGAAGCGACGTAGATTGCTCAATCTACGTCGCTTAATTGTATTTAATTTTATTTTTTTTAAATAAATGAGGCGACGTAGATTGATCAATCTACGTCGCCTTAATGTATTTATTTTTATTTTTTTTCTTTATTTACACAATGAGGCGACGTAGATTGATCAATCTACGTCGCCTCATTTATTCAAAAATAAAAATAAAAAAAATAAAAAATAAATATTATTGTACCAAGTCACGACCTATATATCGGAATTTACAAACACAAAAACGCATTCAACCACAAAAACGCATTCAACCACAAATCAAGTTATATAGAAAAAATTGCCACAAATCAAAACGTTAAAAGTTTATACAAATCAAGTTTACACAAATCAAGTTTATACAAAGCTTAGATACAGTTTACGAGCCAGGAGGTGGTGGAGGAGCTTGAGGTTGTTGACTCGCAGCCTGGAATGATCGCATTAGGGCCTCCATTTCTTGCATCCTTTGGGCGAGCGCACTGTAATCCTCTATGGCCTTCTGCACCACCTCGCTCGATCTACGCGCCTCCTCTCTGGCTTCAGCGATCTCCCTTTTCAGGGCTTGGCTTTCCTGTACCCGGGCCCCTCCTCTCGGTTTGGGGTCGCGTGTGAGAGCGCGCCCCACCCCTGTAACGTCGAACAAGAACAAATATTAGTATACTCTATGGTAAACCAAAATAAAGAAAAACGTAAATCGAGATGAACGACGGTGGTTTAGGAGATTTATTACCTCTTATAGAGGTCCCGGGCCTTGAACCCACCTCTTCCTCTATGATATTTATTTGTGTATCAAGAGGAAGAGGCTGGGCTTGGGAAACCGAATCGCTGTCAACTAGGCCCGCAACACTATCTTGTTGCGACAAAACTTCATCGAGTCGACACTTCACTGCCGCCTGCTCAATTAAAATATATCAAATAAATAATATTACAACATAGTAAACAAAAATAATTGAAATAACGTAACGTGAACCTATTTGAGCTTACCACTTTCTCAGCCGCATTCTTGTCCGGCTGGTATACGTTAATCCACGTCTGGACGGCGAGCGCTCTATGACCCTCCTTCTCCAACACCTCGCTTCGGTACGAGAGGGCGAGAGATCCCGAATGGTGGTTGAGCTGCTGCTCCTTGTTCTTGTTTCGGTTTCCTCGATTCCATTCGCACAATCGCTGCCACACACACACAAAAATCATTTTAAAATAAGAATAGATAAACATGCATATTTTTAGAATGTTGGCTGCCAAAACTGTGCGGGTAGTTTATAAAGCTCACCAAGTAATCAGGGTCTTCGAAGTGGGCTTTTAACCACGCCCATTGGTCTTCCCTCCCGAGAAACTCGGCCGGAGTCTCCTGGCTGACGTGGATATAATGTTGATGGCAATCGTACTTCCAATCCTTGTAGATTGTTTGCGCTGTCGCATCAATGAAGTTCCACATCTCCACATCAGTCGCCGGGATGTCGTAGTTCGTCTAGCACAAGACATTTAAATTCCGTTATGTAAAAGTTATATTTACATTTACTACAAGTAGGTAAGTAAGCTAAGGCCAGTAAGTATACCTCAATATTTGTATTGACGATATCGCGATGCAAATCGCTAAGTCCCAAAAAGCTAGGTGCAAGCATTGGAACTTTTCCGCGGATGATGCTACCGATGTCTCTGCACATCAGACTCTTCATTTCCCTCGTCGCAGGCCCCCGATGCCTCGTAGAGTAAGCGACTTGTAGTCGCCTATTGTTGTTCATCCGGACGAGGTACTCCGTCTTCGTCCCGACAACGACTCCGCGCTGTTGCGTCGTCGGATCTCCGGTTGCCATGTCCACCATGTCGGGGAGTTTGGTCTTCTTGCACCGGATGCTGAGGGCGGGAGGGTGCTGTGACGCCGTAGTGGCGTCGCTGTCATCCACTTGAGGAATCATATCCTCAAGGTTTGGGGCGGGCGTTAAAACCCCGCCTGCTGGGGTCGCAGATTGTCCCGTGGGGCAACCCGACCCGGAAGCCCCATCTCTGCTGAATGCTCGCCACGCCGCCTCCGTAGCCTCCGCAGCTGCCGCGGCCGCTTCACGACGCTGGATCGCCGCTTTCTTCCTCTGGTATCCAGTATTTCCGGGAGCCATTCTGTTAAAACTAATCTATTAAGATTGAACTACTCTTATCAAATTATGGCCAAAACTTAAACTATCACTAATCAAATTATAAAAGTGACAAAGAATGAAACCTACTCTTATCAATCGAATATTCTTATCAAGTATGAAGTACCTGTACCAAGCCTAATACTTAATACATAAATTAATCTATACTCACAAACAGTTCTTTTACGCTATCAATTAGCTCACAAATTAGCAAACAGTTCATTTCAATAAAAAGTAATGAAACAATGGCCAGCATTCACACAGTACTCAAAGATTGAATTCGACTGGACATCAACAACTTTGGAATGGTTCATCATCTTTTTCACATGGTTACCATCAACATATGATAGGCATATCCTTGACATATATATACACGAAATGATATGCACATCTTTGAAACTGTCAATACTAAGCACAACACTAAGCACAACACATTTGATATGTTCAATTATCTTGGTTAAACAATATATCAATGTAAATAACACTGAAATGTTGCTAATTACTCTAAAACGCAACATACACAATGAAACTTACAATTTCTGATTCATGGAATCATCCTTAATACTTGCAAAATGAAAATTTCAATGCTTCTACTTCCGAATACATTCTCAATTTCTCATCCTATAAATCCATTCAAGAGCAATCAACGTTGAAATTTCAAAGTAAAAATATATCTTTCACATAGTTTTTCCTTTCTCTCTCAATTCCTCGGGTCAACAAATCAAAACTAGCATGATAGTACTAAAAAGCCAGCAGCTTTGAATTCAAGCCTCCTTTTATGAACACAACAACAAAAAAGATGAAATAATATAAGGAAACACAAACACATCAATACCCTGAAAAAATTGCCACAAAAGAATCAACCTTTTCCTAAATCAACAAGAACCAAATAACACAAATATGTCTCATTTCCAACCAAGTTCAAAATGAACAGCAACTACACATGAACAGATTACAAGGGACACCTACACAGCAACTACACAGCAACTACACATGAACAAGCATATAACCCACTAGAGAATGAGAAAAAAAACTTACAGATTGCTTAGAGACTACTAGAGAATGAGAGAGACGGAAATCCGGACCCGGAATGCTTCTTCTTTCTGAAATCACAACTATTGATAGAAATTAATAAAGACCTTAGGTTTGAAATCACAAGTACCCGAATCAATTTGAAAAAATTGAACTTAGGTTTGAAAATTGAAAGCTAAGAAGAAGGTGCTTACATATTTCGCGATGCAAGATGGGGTGAACGGCTTCGAAGATGGAGGGGATTTCCGGTTTGGTTTCGGGGTTGGAATTCGATGGAGGGGATTTCCGATTTGGTTTCGGGGTTGAAGAAGACTTCGTTAGAGAGGTTTCGGGGTGGTCTGATTGAATTCGACGGCGAGTTTAGGGTGGTGGTGGAGGGGATTTACGGTTTCGGGGTTCGGGTTTTGGGATTTGTTACACGGGTTTAGGGATTTGGGGCGAGGCCGATTGGTTTAGGAAGAAGGAAACGAAATGAAAAGAAGAAGAAAGAAACTGTGAATCTGGAATACATATAGCCAACGAGGCGACGTATATTGAATTCTTCGTCGCTTCCTTTCATTTGATTAATCGAAGCGACGTATATTCAAATCTTTGTCGCTTCCTTTCATTTGAAGATATACGTCGCTTTTTTTAATTCAACGCGACTAAGAATGCAATCTTCGTTGCTTCGATTAATCAAATGAATATTAAATAAACGAAATGAACTAAATATTTATTTTTAATTTTTTTATATTTGAATTAATGAGGCGACGTAGGATGAGCAATATACGTCGGTTTATTGTATTTAATTTTTATTTTTTTATTTTTTTAAAAAATGAGGCGACGTAGATTGATCAATCTACGTCGCTTCCTTGTATTTAATTTTCATATTTTTTTTGTTTTTGAATAAATGAGGCGACGTAGATTGCTCAATCTACGTCGCTTAAAATTAGAGATACTAACAAAGATTGAATTCTTCGTCGCTTCAATTTATTTATGGAAAGGTAATGAACTGAATATGAAAGAAACGATGAAGTTTAGAATTATAAAGTTAGTAATATTGGCTCGAATACATAAATTATGCTTTAAAGAAAATATGAAGTTTAGGTTTCAAATTCATAATAATATTAGTTTAGTCCTCGTCTTCGTCCTCGTCCTCGTCCTCGTCCTCGTCCTCGTCCTCGTCCTCGTCCTCGTCCTCGTCCTCGTCCTCGTCCTCGTCTCCTTCTTCGTCCAAAAGTAGTTGAAAATCTGGGTAAAATTGTATCACCGTGGGAGTGTCCTCTTGGTAAGGCTCGAATATATGATCTCCTGTACGCGATATGTTTTCATCTATGGCAAGTACTTCGGCGCTGTAGACATTGCGATGCGACATTTCTTGTACTACCTTCCAAGTACCACCAGCCTTTGGATCGTCTATGTAGAATACCTGTTTTGCTTTGGTTGCAATTATGAAGGGTGAATCCTCATAGTAACTGTTGTTTGTATTCACTGATATCAGTCCATGATCTTTTATAACGGTGTCAAGATCTTCAGGGTCCTCGGAGTTGTGCCATGTGCACTTAAACAACACCACTGACATACGGCCTGCATATAATACTTCGACCACGTAGTTAACATGGCCGTAGAACTTGGATGAACCCATGTCTATCATGACACCGCTGTTTTGAGTCACGGTTCTTTGATCTCTATCAAACGATGTGAACTTGACACCGTTCACATAACACGACTTATAAACCCGACATTGCTGAGGTCCTTGAGCTAATGACTTTATTCCTGCAACCAAGCTCGGGTCCGAGTTTTTTTCTTTAAGGGACACCTGAGAGATAAGTGTTAAGAGAAGTTAAAGATAAGTGTTATAAACCCTCAAAGAACCTTACAAGAATTAATAGGCATATGTACCCATGTTAAGAACCATCGAAGAAAATTCCTCCTCCGACGAAGCTCGTCGAAATCTTCACCATTTTTAGCCTCGAACCTTCTGAGATGTTCTTCTGGGTAAGGTTTGACTTCGTCTGTTTCCACCAAGACTTGCCAGTGAGCCTCAGCAGTCTCTGCCTCAGTCAACCTGAACTGGCAACGAGTCTCGATAATATCTAGTCTTACTAAGAGTGAAACACAGCTGACATTCCACCCAGCTATGGAAGTGTCGATATCTTCGTTGTCCATCCGTCTGAGATAAGACTTACAATACGTCACTGACTCATGTACGAGGTACTGTTCAGCAATACTACCTTCCGGGTAACGTGTATTCCTCATTGACTTTTTATATTTTCCTAATTTCCTGCAAAAACACCACTCAAGATTAGTACAATATTTTCCTAATTGCCGACATATTACATAACGAACATAATATTAGCAAAGAACAAAACATTTTACCTTTCAATTGGATACATCCATGTATAGTGTCCTGGACCTGTAAGGAATACTTGTTCGGGTAGATGAACCATGAGATGAACCATAGATGTAAAAAAATGTGGAGGAAATATGAGCTCCAAATTGCAGAGAATCATCACTATCTCAGTTTTCATGTCACGCACAACCTCCTTCTTAAGCTCCCTACTGCATAGTTGACGAAACCAATTTGACAGTGCTATCAATGGCTTCACAACGTTTTCTGGCAGGAACCCTCTGATAACCACAGGAAGGAGACGTTGAAGCAAGACATGACAATCATGCGTCTTCAATCCATAAAACTGTGACGGGGAACTTACTTTCACCTTACTTCTCAAACTACCTGCATAACCAAGAGGATACTTAACATCCCTGAACCACTGGAACACATCTTCTAGATCAATATTTTTAACTAAAAAGGGTGCATGAGGAACTTTCCCCGTACCCAAGTCACCCGTTCTTTGCCACTGGTTTTTTCGCACATTCCTCTTCTTCAAAGCAGCGTGAGCTTTTGGACCATCCTTAGACTTCGATTCAATCGAAAAAATGGTTCCAAGGATGTTGTAACACACATTTTTTTCAATGTGCATGACATCTAAGCAATGTCTGATCTTCAATGATGACCAATACGACAGCTTCTAAAATATGCTTTCGTGAGTCCAACACTGTCTGTTATTCGAATTGTACGGCACCTTCAAGTCTTCATGTTGGCTAAGAATAGGGTAAACGTGTGACCTAACGTCCTCCAAAATTTCATCTCCACTCTTTTGATAGGGTCTTCCGCCAAACTCCTCATTCCCGTTAAATGCCTTGCTCAATCTCCAAGGGTGATCTTGGTGGAGCCATTTTCGATGACCTTCATAAACTATCCTCCCACATATATGCTCTGAAGTTAGCTCATCTAGACAGATTGGACATGCCTTGTACCCTTTCACTGTTGACCCCGCAAGCATCCCTAAACCTAAAAAGTCGCTAATAGTCCACATTACCGCTGCCTTCATCAAGAATACCTCATTGTCTACTCGATCAAAAGTATGGACTCCAACGACCCATAAATGTATTAGCTCCTCGATCATCGGCTCTATCATTACACTAAGGCACTTTCTGGGAGATTTAGGGCCTGGAATCAACACTGATAACATGTTATATTCCTTCTCCATGCACATTGATGGTGGTAGATTGTACGGCATCACAACAACGGGCCATGTACTATGCAAAGTTCCCATTGTTCCGAATGGATTGAAACTGTCTGTTGCTACTCCAAGGCGCACATTCCTGCAGTCCCGTGCAAAACCTGGAAAAGTTCTGTCAAAATGTTGAAACGCTTCTCCATCAGCTGGGTGACTGAGGCTACCAGCCACGCATATCCGCTCCTCCAGCCATCGCATATGCTTGGCAGTGTGTGGGGACATAAACAAACGCTTCAACCTTGGTGTTAGAGGGAAGTTACGAATTATTTTTTTGGGAATATCATTCATATATGGCTTATATCTTTCAGAATAACACACTGGACAAATCCTCTCGTTTACAAGCGCCCCCCCTGAACAACACACAGTTAAACTCACACGCATCAATTCTTTCGTAACCCAGTGAAAGATCACTCAAGATTTTTTTTATTCTCGAGTATGAACAAGGGAATGTGTGCCCTTTAGGAAGAAGTTTATTAATGTAAATACATAAAGAGTCAACACTTGTGTCCGACTATCCATTTTCATTTTTCATTTCCATTGCATCTAATATGGCACTCAAAACAGTTTCCTCACTGCCTTCATATAATGGGGTCTGTGACTCCTTCAATAATCTATCGTACTTTTCATAATCATCGTCTACCATGTCATTGAAGTTCATGCCCGAATTATCTTCCACTAATTGTTGGGGTGCATCTGCATGGTATCCAGGATAATAGGGATATGCATCATGTAGAATCTCCAACTGCGGGTTCACTGAAGGACCGGCACCACTAGAAGGACCGACTCTGTCTTGAAGCCACTGTCTTCGTTGACTGGGCATTCTCGGTTCAGCAGAAACTTCCCCGTGAAGGTGCCAGACAGTATAATCCGGACTCAAACCATTGTGTGATAAGTGATGATACATGACATCCATAGTAACCTTGAACGGACCGTTCTTACAACATTTGCACGGGCAGAAGTAATAATCGGCTCCGTTACTATGTCGCCGGGCAAAATTCATGAACTCGAATATGCTTGTGATGTACCTTGGATCAGCACGATGATATGTCATCCAAGTTTTGTCTGGGTGTCCGTCCATGTTTCCTGTCAACATAAACAATCAATATGAACAAAGTTACCACGCCACAGTTGCGATTCAACCAAAACCCCACACTTCTTCGCCTTATGCCTCCGGGTTGGGTCCTATCCCTTTCAGGGGAACACGACATTTGTCAACGCTTTTGCACCCATGCGTTTCAGCTCCAGTTTAGGGAAATTTCGGCAGCATCTCCTTACAGTTCCCCGAGTGCACACATATCTAAACAACCTAATTTGCACTCGGGGAACATTTAAAGGAGACACTGTCGAAACCATATCCCAAAACTGAAACTGAAATCACACGAATAGAAAAAGGATCAACAAAGTCATGTTCACCTAAAGTGTCCAAAAATGGGACAATTCGAGAATCAACAACTCAACTCGATCAACTAGATGAGTTGTTGATTCTCAAACGGGAGTTCTAAGTTGATAAACACCACAATTATATATAGACATACGGTCGATTTCATGATTAACACTAATAACACTACTAATTAAGGCTCGAATACACCTAATCTACACTAATCATCAATTAATTTCACTAAATTTAACCAAATTTGAAACATTAATCATGAACCCATAACATGATTTATCACAATTCAATGATTCAAACACTAAAACTACAACATAACACCAAATTCAATTCAACTTCAAACATTTCACCAAAACTTCAATTTCACTTCTAATCATCAATAAATTTCACTAAACTTAACCAAATTTCAAACATTAAACTATGAACCCATAACATGATTTACCACAATTCAATGATTCAAACACTAAAACTACAACATAACACCAAATTCAATTCAACTTCAAACATTTCACCAAAACTTCAATTTCACTTCTAATTTAACATATTATGGTCATAAAGAGGGTTAAAGAGATACAAATCAAACTAACCTTACTCAAGAATCAAATCAATGGCAAGAACAACCTTCTTTCTCAATTTCCTCAAATTTCTCCCAAAATCGCACAAGAACAGCTCCAGAACGCGAATGAACTGTTTTTCTAAAATTCTAACTTTATGAACGGTTTGACTTTAAGAAGAAGAGTAGATCCATATTTAAAAAAAACGAGGCGACGTAGATTGAGCAATCTACGTCGCCTCGATTGTCTTCGAAGCGACAAAACTAATCTTCGTCGCTTCGAATAAAATCTAGGCGACGTATATTGCTCAATCTACGTCGCCTCAATTTTATTCGAAGCGACGAAGATTAGTTTGGTCGCTTCGAATGAAAAAGTAGTCGCCTTATTTTCTTGAAGCGACTAAGATCAACCTACGTCGCCTCAATTATTTGAAGCGACATAATTTTTATCAAAGGAAATCTACGTCGCCTCATTGAAAATCGGAGCGACATAGATTGCTAACTACGTCGCCCCGATTCTCTCCTCCAGTAGTGGAAGGTTTATGAACATGGAAAGTGTACATCTTTGTTATCCTTATTTCGTCGACAGGGGTCGTCTGTGAAGCAACTGATCGAGAAGCACAAGATAATCCACAAAGCTTAATTTATATGTACGTAAGAACAAATAATGCATGTACGTAAAATGCGACGTAGTACGTCAGTACGTGGGAGTTGTAAATCAAATGATAGCAGGATTAAGAGAAGCATGTGCAAGCAACTCTTCGTTTGTCTCAATTAGGGCCATGTCTTCCTCTTTGAAACTCATGGTGACTTCAATGTGTTAGATATGAACTTATATACAGCTATGTACAAACATCATGATCATCAACTAGAGACACATGAGAATTGCTAATACGTATCCCAGCTGGATTAATACATTATGCAGCTGGTTCTTGTCCTAATTATGTACTGATATGGTCTCATTATTCAGCTAATCCTAGTTGATGTCCAACTGGAATTCTATTATGGGTAGACACCAGAATTGGACACTATATATACATGAGTTGAGTCCCTGGATCTCTACGCAATCAGCATTAAGCTCTTCCCCATCTGAGAGGCTTCATACTGTAGAGGACAGAAGACTTCAGCTCTCCCTTTTGATCAAGAACGATGGCCATCTCCATCAACTCTGCTAGTAAGCTTCTTCTTCTATTTAGTTTCTGTTCTTCATAAGGTTTGTGTATTTATGATTACATGGTGTTGAACTTCAGCTAACCTTTCAATTGGTATCAGAGCTTCGTCTCTCATCATCATGTAAATCAAATTAAGAATAACACAAAGAAATCTAAAGGCAATTTTGTTTGAATGTCTTTGAACTGCTGGAAGAACAAAACCTTCAGAAAATATTTTGGGCCTTCGCTTTAGTTTTCGCGTGGCCCAAAACTCATTCAAACTTGGGGCCTGTTCGCGTGACCCAAAATCGAGCTAATCCAAAACCTCTGATTGGAGGGTTTTATGACCGTTAAGGCTTTTAAAAAAGCTTTTGGTTCAGCTACTGGAATTGGGGAAGAACACGTACGGATTCTTTTCATGAATCCGTTTTGGGATTCAAACCTAAGCTCGCAACAAGGTTAGATTGAGTTTCCTTCATTGTTGAATGATCCTAGAGCATATCCCGGTGTGCAATTAGGATATGATAGATGGACCGGATGAAACTTAAATTTCAATGATTGATTGTGAGCATCTGTGAATTGTTTGATTTAAAAGCATGTGCTGTGTGAAATTGTTTTGCTTCCGCTAACATTGCAGCGCTGTGAGCAGAGGCCAAGGTTAGTTCTTATGATGGATGTGCTTTGACATTATAATGATCTGAGCTTTTGCTTCTGTTTTGGAATCATGATACCTAGAAATCAAAGCATGTCATAGGATGAGAATTGTTTGTTGTCTTCTATGGGTAAATTTTCTTGAATAAAAGGCATAATGATATCTCCCTGTGCTGTTATGTCTGCATGAAAACTACTTGCTGAGCTGAAATTCATGAGATAATGGTAAAACTGAATGTTTTAAAAGAATGTCTCGGAATTCAACATGATAACCTTGAATCACTGCAGGATAAGATCATATATTGCATAAAGCAAAATTTTCTTTTCCTTGCATTGAATCAGTTTTAGTTTAAAAAGGTTTCTGAACTTGTGTTTAATGTTTTAAAGAATTCTGACTTCCAAAGAAGTAATGTTGCATACTTTTGATACATAAACAGCATCATAAACATTGCATAAAATTCATATTCAGATAGTGTAGGTTCTTCTTCTGCCACAAATGTGTAGAGAATCTATGATTATAACATGATTTTGTGTTTCGTGGTATGATGATTAAGCTTCAGTATTCTGTATCTTCTGCTCAAAAGTGTTGTACAGAATGTTCTTCAGAGATGGGACATGACGTGTGTATACATATGCATGATTACAGTTTTCTTATGCTATGATTTCAATTCTGTGTATTTCTTCTATGTGAATTCTTGCATAAGACTATGATGAAAATTCGATGAAAACACAGAAGCCACTGAAGACATGAATCTTAGGCTTCATTAAGGAACTATAGAAAACAAGAACTAACTATTTCTTTTCTTACTTGTCTGCTCATAGGTAATCAAATTATGTCACTTGACACGATAGAACTCCTTACTGGTTCAAATTATAAGGTGTGGAGGAGGTAGATTGACACATATTTCAGCAATAAAAATGATCTAGACATAGTTCTCTATCAAAACGTTCCTGATCCTGTTTTAGAAGAAGAAAAACACATATACTCTGAAGAATATAAGCACTATCACTACTGGCATAGGAAGAATAACTCAGCCATTAACATCATAAGGGCCTGTATTTCAGATACAATTGCAGGAACCATCCCTAAAGTAGACTATGCTTATGACTACTTGCAGCTGATTGAGGAAAAATTTCAGGAATCTGACAAGGTAGAGAGTGCTTCTTTATCACACCAGTTTAATACAGCTAAATACAATAGTGTTGGAGGAGTCAGAGAACATCTGCTGCAAATGGAAAACATAGCCTTAAAATTAGCAAACCTGGACATTAAGATGGTTGATGAGCATGTTGTAAACACAGCACTACAGTCACTGCCTAGCAAGTTTGGGCAGCTGAAAACGAGTTACAACACTCAGAAAGCCAAATGGTCTATGAATGAGCTCATAGCCATTGCAGCTGCAGAAGAATCCAGGATAATGAAAGAGGATCCTTCCTATGGGGTAGTGCCTAAACCTGAAACTTCAGTTAATCTGGTTGGAAAGAACAAATGGAAAAAGAAGTTAGGACCTAAGAAAGCCAAATTTAAAGCCTCAGGAGCTAAAGGAGACTCCAGTAATAACCAGAATCAGCAGCCGTTTAAGTTCAAATGCTTCTTCTGTAAGAAGCCTGGACACATGAAGAAAGATTGTGCTGGTTTTAAAGCCTGGTTAGAGAAAAAGGGTATGCCTTTAACTCATCTTAACTCCTTTAAAAACTCATCTCTTTATTTCTTGGAAGTTGATTTAGTTGACTCACAGCCAAACACTTTTTGGCTTGATTCTGGATCCTCCTTACACATAGTTAATTCTCTGCAGGGTTTAATAAGAAAGAGGAACCCAAAAAGTGATGAAATCAACATCAAAGTAGGGAATGGAATGCGTGTGGCAGTCAAAGCTATAGGATCTTTGAAGCTTAGTTTAGGTTTACATAATTTTCTTTTTTTGGATAATGTACACTACATTCCCTCAATGAAGAGGAATCTAGTTTCTTTTGATCTTTTAGTTGAGAATGGATTCAGCTTCTTGTATGACATTAATGGAATACAAATTTTTTGAAATTCAGTATGTGTTGGTTCTGGAAAACGTGTGAATGGATATTTATAGTTAATTTGTACCTTGCCATCACAACAGGAAGTGTTTTTCATTGACAATACAGTAGCAGCTGCTGCTGATACTGTAGTAGGCATCAAAAGAACCATGTTTAACGAAAAATCTGCAATCCTATGGCATAGAAGGTTAGGTCATATCTCAGCAGGAAGATTAAGAACTTTAGTAAAGAATGGAATGTTACCATAACTAGATTTTAGTGACCTAAACAACTGTGTTGAATGTTACAAAGGAAAAATGACAAACTTAAATAGGAAGGGTGCATACAGAAGCAAAAATTTGCTGGAGCTAATCCATACAGACATATGTGGACCATTTAGAACTCAAACTATCTGTAGAAATGTTTATTTCATCACATTTACAGATGATTTTTCCAGTTATTGCCATGTATACCTGTTGTCAGAAAAATCTCAATCCTTAGAGTATTTCAAAATCTTTAAAACTGAAGTTGAGCTTCAGCTTGGGTTAAAGATAAAAATGGTGAGATCTGATAGGGGGGGAGAGTTTTATGGGAAATTTACTGAGAATGGCCAACATATGGGGCCATTTGCCTTGTATCTTCAGGAATGTGGCATTAAGGCTCAGTATACAACTCCATATAATCCCCAGCAGAATGGTGTTGCAGAAAGGAAAAATAGGACACTTCTAAACATGGTTAGGAGCATGATGTGTGGCACAGGCTTACCTAGATTTTTGTGGGGAGAGACATTAAGAACTGCAAATTATATTTGCAACAGGTCTCCCACAAAGTCATCAGACAAAACACCATATGAACTATGGTGTAACAGGAAGCCTAGCCTACATCATTGTCATGTTTGGGGATGTGCTGCAGAAGCTAGGATCCACAACCCTAACCTAGGAAAATTAGATTCAAGGTCTATAAGTTGTCATTTTATAGGATATTGTGACAAGTCTAAGGGTTACAAACTCTATTCAGCTAAACACTCTCCTAGAGTCTTTGAGACTCACCAGGTAAAGTTTGTAGGAGAATCAACTTACACTACAAGAAAACTGCACCTAGACCACGGACAATTTCCGTCGTCTAAGTGCAGTTTTCCGTCGTCTAAGTACTTGGACGACGGAATCTCCGTCGTCCAAGGTCCGTGCTCCAAGTGTTGTCGTCCAAGCACCTGGACGACGGAGAATTAGTTCTCCGTCGTCCAAGTTAACTTGGACCGCGGACATTATCCGTGGCCCATGTATGCACCTGGACGACGGAAACGCTAATTCTCCGTCGTCCAGGTGACTACATGGGCCACGGACATTGCTCATTTCTCCGTGGCCCAGGTGTTCACCTAGACGACGGAGAACTGATTCTCCGTCGTCCAGGTGAACACGTGGGCCACGGAGAATGGCAGGGTTTAGGGTTTAGGGGTTAGGGGTTTAGGGTTTGTGCACCTGGACGACGGAGAACATAATCTCCCTCGTCCAAGTGACTATTTAATTTTTTTTTTTAAAAAATTGAAATTAAATATTATTAATTTAATTTATTATTAATTTAATTTAATTAATGAAAAATAGTCGAAAATAATTAATTAAACTAAATTTTTAATATTAATTAATGTATTAATTAAATAATTAATTAATTTGTACATACACATCCAAATTAAAAACCCACAAAAATTATAAAATATTGTTCGGAACTCGGAAATAAAGAAACGCGATAATTAACTAGCTAGCTAATACACTGGAGGAGCAGATGTGCCGCCGGGTCCTCCGCCTCCAGCCGGGTCGTTGTCGTCGGGGTATGGGTTCGGAGGAGGTTGACATACTTCTCGATTTTGGTTCATGAGCGCGATGAGTTGGGCTATTTGTGCTTGTTGTTCGTCAAGTCTTTGCCGCATTGACTCATTCTCCTCTCGTGTCAGTTGAGCCTCTTGAATGGCTGCTTCGACGGCCGCTGCCTGACTCCTTCTCCGCTGCCCCGAACCTCCCGTAGATGATGAGCCGGAGGTCGTCGACAAATCTCGTACCACCCTAGGCCCAAAGTGCCTAACCTCCTTGCCAGCTCTACGACCGTAGACCTCATCCGCGATTTCAATTTGGCTCTCTAAGGATAGAGGAGGCAGGTCTTCCGGCGGCACATCTGGGAACGCAAGCTGAGTGTTAGCCAACTCTTCATGCACACGCTCTATCACCCTTGCCTACAAAAGAATAATTAATTTATTATAATGAAATCATATTTAAATAATAATTACTATAATTAAAGCACATAATTAATATATCACTTACGCCGCATTGACTCGCTTCATTATCGAGCCCTGGTGTCACGTACGCGCTTACGCTTGCATCAAGATAAGGGTGTTTGGAGCCCTTATCCTTGTGCTCCTTGGCTATTTGAATAAACTACTTGGCGCCGGTAGTATGGTGTTTCTCCTTCTTCCCCCGGTTGGCTTTGTTGACACCGGAGAATTTCTGTTACACAACATAATTAAATCATTAAAAAATGAATAACTACAATTTAAATAATTCAATTATCTTAATTGAAATAAAAAAAAATTAATACCTTAAATTGTTCATCGGCAAAGTGGTTACACAACCACTCCCACTCATCTTCTCTCTCCCCTTGTAGCTCTACCGGGGGAGGCACGGGACCGACATCTTGGAAGTACTTATGGAGCTTGTACTTCCAATCTTTGTAGATGGAGTTGGCGGTTTGGTTGATATGCCTCAACATAGCCGGTGTCGGATCCACGTCAAATTTTTCCTATCAAAAATAAATAGAAAATTATAATCGTATATATTATGAAATTTTAACTAATATTAACAATATTATATAATAACTAAATTGGACGTATTACGTACCGAAAGATCTTTGAAGACTTTCGCCTTCTCATGATCCGGCGCCTCCTTCCAAGTAGGGGCAGTGATACGAACCCGGTTACGGATGATTGACCCTATCCCATGCGCCGAGAGACTTGCTAGCTGAGCTGTGGGAGGGTCACTGGTGAATTCGTCGTACGGCAAGTCGATCTTTTTACCGGTCGCCTTGCAAATACGCTCCGCTTTACCCCCTTTAACGAGACCCCGAGTCCTTTTCGGTTCCGGGTCAGTGGGGGCCCTCCTTTGCCTACGGCGGGCGCGTACATGATTGATTCGGCGGTCGAGGACGCCTGAGTACTTCCCGTTGAACCGGTACCGGGCGTCGGACATTGGAAGGGGTCGACGTCATCACCGCTCGAGATGAATGGGGGAGCGGGAATTTCCCCAGAGGGCGCTACGGACGGACCAGATGATCCGTCCGGATTGAGAGCGTCGTTGCCCTCCTGTTGAACCCAACCGACTTGGGCCGCCAACATTCGGAGCATGGCATCTTCTGCCTTCTGTTGGGCTTTCTTCTTGCCGGATGTCGTCTTTGGCGGAGCCATTTAAACCTAAGAGTATGGTGTTAAAATACCTACTTACCATAATAATTACAACTTAAAAATTTACGCTAATTAATTAAGTACGTTTAAGATTTAAATAGAGTACACTAGCTTGGCATTTTCGGTCGTTCAATAAACGTGCGACCCGCGCGATAAAGTGTAAATTTTCAATTAATCAGCATTGGTTAAATCGAAAAACATGGCCAGTTAGGGATAGAGATAACGCGAGAGGCAGGACTAATTTCGACAAAAGTCTTTCTTAGTCCAAATCCTGTCACCAGTCATAACCCGTTTCTAGACACCATGTCCGACATTCGGCCAATTTTTCGAAAATTTACACACCCTCAAGTCCTTTGCAAACTCCGCCCTCAACCTCGTGTTCATAACTTCACTTAGGTTATGGTGTGCGGTGATGAAATCCACACATCACGAGGGGTTAAGGAGATAAGCAAGGAAAAGAGGCGCCATCTATTCCAAAGAGTGCGACTTAATAAACCAAGCCTATGTACTAAATTTAAATCGAACACGTACTACTAATTAATTTACAAGAAAATAAACGTAAATATTAATTAATAATTTTTAATTAAATGCAATAATTTATATTTATTTATCATGCATTTAATAAAAAATTGATTCATTTAATAAATTATGAATAATAATTTATTCATTTAATAAATTTAATAATAAATTCATTTAATCATGCAACTAATAATAAATAATTACAATAATTACAATAATTATGATTTAATAAATTAATAACAATAATTAATCATTTATTAAATATTTAAACTAATTAATCAATTAAATTCTACTTCTAAATTATATTTAGAATTTAATTAATTAATTAAATGAAAATTATTTTAATAAGGTAAAAATAGAAATTTACCGAATCGGAGTTTTCGGGAATATCGCCGGAGTTGAGTCGTCGGAGAGGAGGAACCACGCCGGAAAAAATGTCGTCGGAGCGTCGCCGGAGGAGGATCGCCGGAGGAGAGGAGAGGAGAGGAGGAGATGGAATGATGACAAAATGAGGGGGGTGCAACTCTATTTATAGAGTTTCACCTAGACGACGGAGCACTATTCTCCGTCGTCTAAGTCCACTTGGACGATGGAAACAGTGTTTTCCGTTGTCTAGGTGGCGGTTTCAAAAAAATTCAAGCGGCGCCAATTAATCGGCGGGACGCTTTGAACCGCCATTATTTTGGACTTAGACGACGGAGAATGAATTCTCCGTCGTCTAAGTGAAAATTCAAGCGGTCCCAAAAACGGAAGCGGTAAATTGAACCGCCATAAAAATTGGACTTGGACGACGGAGATGGTCAGTCTCCGTCGTCCAAGTGAAAATTACATGAAAAAAATAAACAAAAATAAATTTGAACCGCCATGGTTTTTGAACCTGGACGACGGAGATGGTCATCTCCGTCGTCTAGGTTCAAATTACGTAAAAAAAAATTTTAAAAATAATTCGCTAGGAATTTAGCGATCTGTCATTCGAGTGAAATAGTCGTACAATATCGATGAACGCATCGTATATATGAACAGTTAAATTTGAACCGACGATTAATTTTACGTCTTGAAACATGTTAAGTATCGACTAATCTTTACGACTTAAGTGTTCATGAGTAGACGCTCATTTGCAGCAGAGTATTAACGAAATTGAATTTGGACAAAACAACCGTTGGATATGTTCGTCGTAACATAATATATAATTGTCTTCAAAGGACCATAAAATAATAAGTTCGGGAAGGGTTTGATCGGCACAGTCAACCGCAAAATCGATAATTTCACAAACCGAAAACGTGGATACAAGGCATTTCGCAACTCCGATTTTCGAACCGTCGAAGCTCACACACCAAGAATTGTTTACTCTAAAGTCTTGATGAAAAGACTTTGCATTGGAAGAAGGTCTAGATGGTCGTTGTCTTAGAAAAAATTACAATATCTGCACCTGGACGACGGAAATGAGCGTTTCCGTCGTTCAGGTAATCACCTGGACGACGGATATGAATTTATCCGTCGTCCAGGTTCTAACCTGGACGACGGAGAATGACGTTCTCCGTCGTCCAGGTGTATAGACCCTGAATTCAGGGGTTAGGGCCTTACTGTTTAGGGTTTAGGGTTTGTGAACTTGGACGACGGATAATGACCATATTCGTCGTCCTAGTATGTACCTGGACGACGGATAATGACCATTCTCCGTCGTCCAAATTCTAAACCCTGATTTCAGGGGTTAGGGCCTTAGGGTTTACGGTTTAGGTCGTCCCCGGTCATTTGTGTGTCCGTTCAATTATTCTGATTCAAAAATATAATTAAAAAATTGATCGATCGATCCGAACTGCTAGATTTAGGGTCCAGGATTTAGCTAGGGTTTTATATGAGATTGAGATTTGGCGACAACCTGCAATTAATTTCTCCGTTGTCCAGGATATATAATTCGGATTAATTTCTTACCGTAAACCGGCATCGATCATATATATATTACAATAATTACAGTAATTAATTACCAATTAATCTCCCTCGTCGTATGACCGTACTCTTCGTCATAATCATCATCGTCCTCATCCCCGTTAGACGACGGCTCATCCTCGTCATCGTACTCAACATCATCCGACGAATAACCTGAGTCCTCATCCGCGTCCTCTTCCTGCTCGTCTTCTTCATCTACCTCATCGATAATCTCATCTTCAGTTAGATCTGTACAACCATCAGGCATGGGTAACCGTTCACCATCTTGAACCAGGTCCATTATATCGGAGCGGACCATAGAAATATTAGGCTCTTGATAGGCAGGAATGTCTCTTTCTGGTTCAGCAGCATCTTCAGTCGTCACCGGTGTCCCTTCAATTGTCTCTGTATTCCATATTCCTCGGTGAGAGATATGGTTCACTATTTTACACCCTTCACCGGCTTTCGGATCGTCGAGATAGAACACCTGCCGAACTAAGGTGGCGAGAGCGAAAGGCTCATCCTCATACCAGTGCAAGTTTGTATCGACTGATAATAGTCCCAGGTCTTCCTTTGTACGCTTGAACCATCTGCACTTGAATAGGAAAACGTTGACATCATTCCCGTAACATAGTTGAACCACATATACAATAGCCCCGTAATATAGATCATTGTCTTTCCCAACCGCTACCCCACTGTTTTGTGTTCTTCTTCCTTCGTCTCGGGCCAATGAATGGAACTTTACACCGTTCACAAAACATCCGGGATAAATATAGTGTTTAACCGGCTTCCCTGCTAGCAAGTGCTTTGGCCATGACCACCACCCTCCCTGGTTATTAGATTTTTGCAGATCAATCATCTGCGAAAAATGGCAAATTAATATAAGGGTTTACTTTCTACAAACATGAGCGATATGTATTTAAATAATTAATACCGAGACGTACGTACGTACCCATTGGAAGAAATAATCGGGAAACTTCTTCTTAACCATTTTCTCAATCCACGCCGAACTCTTGTTTTGATTTAACGCCTGAAGCCTCTCCCTGTATGACATCATGTACGGCTTAACTTCATCACAGTCTCGCAACACTACCCAATGTGCCTCAATAAGTTCTTCCCGTGTTAACGATTCCTTCGGACATGCGGACATGCGTCAATTATCCTGTACTTTAGGCCGAGGCTGCTCAGGATATTTCTAACCTTATAATGAGATTTAGGAAGATTGTGATCATCAGGAAGCAACTTACATATTTGCTCCTGAATTTCGTCAAAAGCACTCACTGACATTTTGTGCTTCACTTTTATCTTCATTTGCTCCATCACATATTGCAACACATTCTCTCGACATCCAGGGAACACCGGGGTCTGCGCTTCAAGTAGCATCCGGTTGTACTTTTCCATCTCACTGGTGTCAGTGGTCAAGCTAGCTGCGGGGAATGTGTCATCATGCTCATTAGTGGTACTGTAACCTCCGTCTTGGTGTTGGTGTTCACCATGACTACATCCCGGAAACGCATCATGGACCAAATCTGCAGTTGGGTTGCAAGCTGGGGGTCCGGCACCACTGCCGCTGGATGAGGCACCATGGTAACTGTACCCTGAGCTGATGTCTGCTGCGCTGAACTCTACTGCTTCACCATGCTCGCTCCATGTAGTGTAACTCCACATCATACCATTTTCATACAGGTGTTGCACCATAACATTAACCTCCGCATACTGACAATTAAGACATTTCCGACACGGACACCTGAAACGTTTCTTTCCCTGACCATGTTCTATCGCAAAATTCACAAATTCGCTAATTCCATCCATATACCGGACATCACATCTATTCTTCAACTTCATCCAACTCTTGTCCATACTGCTACAAAATATTATAATTAATTAATTATTACATATATATATATTTGTCCATTAATTTACACTTAATTATACGTACTCGATCTACATCGATCCATCAATTACGTACGTACGTAATTTAATCGATCTGTACATATATATATAGCTAACATCCTTGCATGTATGTACATACGTTTTCACTAAATATATATTAATTAAGCAAATTTTAACTGCGTACGTACGTACTTGCTGGCCTTCTCGATATCTGTACGTTAATTAAGCTAGCTAGCTAGTCAGCGGAGATCCCTTATCGATCCTGATTCTTCTCGGCCTTCTAGCTAGCTAGCTCCCTTCTCCTTCTCCCTTCTCCTTCAATTCTTCTTCAAATGGAATGAAGAGATCGAGGAATGAATTCAGTTTGGCATCGGGCTTATATAATGTTTCACTTAGACGACGGAGGTGTCGGTACGTCGTCTAAGTGGAAGTACGTTACGTACTCGGACGACGGCGTGTCGGTCCGTTGTCCAGGTAATCACTTGGACGACGGAGAATACCATCTCCGTCGTCCAGGTGATCACCTGGAGGATGGAGAAGACTCCGAGGTCCAGGTGATCACCTGGACGACGGAGAATACTGTATCCGTCGTCCAGGTGATCACCTGGACCTCGGAAAAGACTCCGTGGTCCAGGTGACCACCTGGACGACGGAGATGGTATTATCCGTCGTCCAGGTGGTACTTGGACCACGGAGTCTTTTCCGTGGTCCAGGTGTCACTTGGACCACGGAACAATTACGTTTCCGTGGTCTAAGTGCTGTTTTCTTGTAGTGTTACAGTATAAACCCTGAAGATTTATCCTCAGAATTTATTGAAGTTGATGAACACACTGAAGATGACTTGAGGAACACAGAAAATCCTAGCAACCTTCATACATTGCCAAAAATCACTGATTTAACTACAGAAACAATATCAGTAGATGAAAATCTGGGGGAACAAGAACAAATATTTGATCAATCTATGTTTGACTTGACTGATGTTGCAGAAGTACAAACCACAACATCAGACTTAGGTAATTCTGTAGAAGCAGGTGATACAGTAGCCTTAAAAACCAAAACACCACAACCAACCTCACCTCCTAAAAGGCCTGTGAGAGAGAGAATTCCCACTTTTGGAGGCCAGAGTGATTATCTAGTGTTTTCTCAAGAAATTGAGAAGGCATTAGAAGATGAAACTGATCCAGTAACCTTCAATGATGTTGTTGAAGGTACTGATTCAGAAAAGTGGAGAGAAGCCATGGTAGCAGAAATTGATTCCATGAATAAAAATGAGGTTTGGGAACTGGTTGAGCCTAATAAAGAACAAAAACCAATAGGCTGTAAATGGGTTTTTAAGGCTAAAAGAGATGCTAGTGGAAATATAGAGAGGTTTAAAGCAAGGCTTGTAGCTAAGGGCTTTACTCAAAAGGAAGGGATAGATTTTACAGAAACATTTTCTCCTGTGTCTACAAAAGACTCATTCAGGATAATCATGGCTTTAGTGGCTCATTATGATATAGAGCTACATCAAATGGATGTTAAAACAGCTTTCCTAAATGGAGAACTGGAAGAAATCATTTTTATGAAACAGCCAGAAGGATTTGTAGAACCAGGGCAAGAAGCTTTAGTGTGTAAACTTAATAAATCTATCTATGGTTTAAAACAGGCTTCTAGACAATGGTATAGGAAGTTTGATTCAGTAATTTCTAAGTTTGGTTTCACTGAGAACATAGTGGATGAGTGTGTCTATCTCAAAACAGTAGGAGGAAGTTTCATTTTCTTAATCTTGTATGTGGATGACATTCTGTTGGCATCCAGCAACATGAAACTTCTAAAAGATACTAAAATCTTTCTATCAAAACAGTTTGATATGAAAGATTTGGGGGAATCATCTTTTGTTTTGGGAATTGAGATTAAAAGAGATAGAACTCAGGGACTTTTAGGATTATCTCAGCATGCTTATGTCTCCAAAATTCTTAAGAGATTTGGTATGGAGAATTGCAAAGCTGGTGAAGTACCTATGTCTAAAAGTGACAAATTAACCAAAAACATACTTCCTAAAGATGATGCACAGGTTGCAGATATGAAATCAAAACCATATGCTAGGCTAATAGGGAGCTTGATGTATGCTCAGGTATGCACAAGGCCTGATTTAGCTTTTGCAGTAGGTATTCTTTCAAGGTTCCAAAGCAGTCCAGATATTATGCACTGGAATGCAGGGAAGAAAGTCTTGAGATATTTGCAGAGAACCAAGCATCATCAGCTTGTTTATAGGAGAGTGAAAAACTTAGTTTTAGAAGGTTATGCAGATTCTGATTTTGCTGGAAACTATCCTAGTTCTACAAAATCTACCAGTGGTTATGTGTTTATATTAGCTGGAGGTGAAGTGGCCTGGAAAACTATGAAACAAGGCCTAACTGCTACTTCTACTATGCAGGCAGAGGTTATAGCCTTATATAAGTGTATGTGTGCGGGTTTATGGATCAGGAATTTCATGCTGGAGACTAGAGTTCTGAAATCTATAGTATCAGAAAAGCTTATTCTGTACTGTGACAATGAAGCAGCTGTGTTCTTTAGCAAAAACAGCAAAAGGTCACCTAATTCTAAGCATTTGGATTTGAAATATTACAGCATCAAGAAGATGGTAAAGGATGGTGAAATTGAGGTACTGAATGTTGATACTGAAAATCAGCTAGCAGATCACTTTACCAAGGCTCTAGCTGTTGGAGTGTTTAAAGCTCATGTTAAGAATATGGGAGTTTTAAACAGTCTAGATTGTTAGGATTAGTGGGAGCACTCAAAGTATAAAGGAATTTTCAGTTTGTTTGTAGTTCTTGTTGATTGTATGTACTGAGATGATTTTTCATTCTATGAGTTAACTACTGTAATGACTCCTGCAGAATTCTGCATTTACAAATTTATTGATAATAAATTCTGGTTAAATTTTGTTGATGAATTATAATCAACGTTTTGATTGATATGTGGTTACAGTTGGAATTTGCAGTTCAAGTGGATGTTTTATGCAGCATTTGTGTTGTGTAAATATGCATATATTTTCAGAAGACAAACATGTGTCCACTGTTGTTTAAAAGTGTTTGTGATTTTGGAGTTTTTGATAAAACCATTCAGTAGGACTGAGAGATTGTGTTAACACTTAAGTTGAAATGTATAAATGTCAATAGCTCTCATAATCATATCTGGAGCTCATGTGTAATGTAGGTGCCACTACCACATATTGACACATTGCCGGCGACTTAAAGTCGCCGGCAATGTTTTTGGACATTACCGGCGATTTTTGCCGGAAAAATCGCCGGTAATGTCTTTTTTTTTTTTTTTTACATTACCGGCGATTTTTGTCGCCGGTAATGTCCGTCGCCGGCAATTCGATGGTAATGTAAAAAAAATATAGACATTGCCGGCGACATACATTTATGTCGCCGGTAATGTAAAAAAAAAAAAAGACATTACCGGCGACATAAATGGAGTCGCTGGTAATGCCTTTTTTTTTTTTACATTACCATCGAGATATTGCCGGCGACGGACATTACCGGCGACAAAAATCACCGGTAATGTAAAAAAAAAAAAAGACATTCGCCGGTAATGTCCAAAAACATTGCCGGCGACTTTAAGTCGCCGGCAATGTGTCAATATGTGGTAGTGTGCTGTTGTTGTGATCTTTAACTTGCTGGTTGATTTGATCAGTTTAGTTCTAGGTTCAATAACAGTGACTGCAGTATGACAGAGTTGTGATGATAGGACTTGTGTGATTTTGTGTTTCATGGCCACTTCAGTAGCTGATGTTCATGTATGTTTATGTGTGAGTACAGTAAGTTAAGTTCAGTGGGAGATTGTTAGATATGAACTTATATACTGCTATGTACAAACATCATGATCATCAACTAGAGACACATGGGAATTGCTAATATGTATCCCAGCTGGATTAATACATTGTGCAGCTGGTTCTTGTCCTAATTATGTACTGATATGGTCTCATTATTCAGCTAATCCTAGTTGATGTCCAACTGGAATTCTATTGTGGGTAGACACCAGAATTGGACACTATATATACATGAGTTGAGTCCCTGGATCTCTACGCAATCAGCATTAAGCTCTTCCCCATCTGAGAGGCTTCATACTGTAGAGGACAGAAGACTTCAGCTCTCCCTTTTGATCAAGAACGATGGCCATCTCCATCAACTCTGCTGGTAAGCTTCTTCTTCTGTTTAGTTTCTGTTCTTCATAAGGTTTGTGTATTTATGATTACATGGTGTTGAACTTCAGCTAACCTTTCACAATGCCGCCACCATCTCTTGTTTCGATCAGTAAAATTATATTCTACATACCTAAAATACTACTCACCCATGATGGCATTTCCCATCCAAAATTAGCTTCATAGAAGGGAAAACTACACCAACTGGAGCAAGTATATATATCAATGTCGACATTTGATTGCCATACCTCCATATACTCATTAAACAATTCATTTACACCTTCCCCGCTGCCTCCAACACCATATTTCGCTCTAAATTTCTCAATGCCTCCCCTCAGTCTGGCAATCAAGCTTTGACAATATGCTTCACTTTCTTCACTCTTTGCTGCAAACAATCCCACAACATTTCCCATCAAACTAGGTTGCCCCAGTACTTTCCTCATGTTCACCGCTTGGTACCAAACAGATGGCCTTACATAACTAGTGTTTGCACATTTCCAGATAAGCGCAGATACTACTTCAACTCGCGTAGGATTTGGCACATCGAAGCAGTTAGCAGCCTTAGACTTGAGAGCATCAATCTTTGAGGCTTCAAACACAAATCTTTTTACCACGCATTTTTCTTTATTAGCATATTCGAAAACAGGTTGAGGTAAGTTTAGGATACCTAGCTAGTGGTGGCCAGAGAGGCCGCAACACCAAATTCCAGGCTGAAGGTGCTATTTGATCGTTAGTACTAGAGTCAAGAAGGGCTATCGCAGCCCAGCTTGTGATGAATTTACATAATGTAAACGCATCAGCAACCTTATGTGACATCTTGACTCCTATAGCCATTCCACCACAATCAAAGAAGTTGGCCTGGACTAGGAGAATGTAGCCAGCTCCGATTTCTTTTGTGGACTCTGTAACGCTTGGCAGCAGTTGATGAAGAACCCCATAATCGACTTTTCTTGATATGTTTGATAGGGTGCAATTCACATGAGCCTGAACAAATGCAGCTCCATGATCATTGCATGAGATTGAAGCATTATTAATGAATTTTCCTGCAAATGGGTAAAATTGAGGGAGGGTTTTAGATAATGAGGTTTCGAGAAGAGTGGATCTTTTAGCAGCTAAAGAACGGTGATCAATATTATTCATCTCATCGTTGTTGCCTAGGATAGAATAGAAGTAGTGGGATGTAAAAAATTCAGGTTGTTTTAGGAAAATATAAATGTAGAGAGAATAGTATAAAACAATGAATTGTGTAACTTTATTAATGAAGAAACAACTCCTCTATATAGGAGAGTACAAAAGGTACAAACAGGAAAGTAATCATATTACATCTCTAGATAAACTATACTGCCATATCTTGTAATCTTCACCATAACTAGGAACATCAAATATCTTACAACACTCCCCCTTGTGCCGATGTATAGTGGTGAAGTTTCTTCATTTGCTTCATTGATGCCTCATCAAAAATCTTGCCGAACCAAAAACCTTTGCAGGAGAAAAATCGGCCTCGTCAAGTAAAAAGAGTGCAGATCGTCGTAGACGATGATGTGACACATAACTATGTTGCCTCATTAAAACTTTTCTAAGTAATAAAAACTCAGTGGGATAAAAACAACTTTAGTAAAGGAAAAAGAGTACAACATGTCCTTCACATCCAGAAATACTCATGTGTATGCCAGACTCCTTGAAGTCTGCATCTCCCCTTGATACTAACAATCAAGGCAGCTTAGATAAGCTAAGCAACCCTATGCTCTTTACATGCTTCTGGAATGTGGATTTGGGCAATGACTTAGTGAATAAATCTGCCACATTGTTCTCAGATCGAACTTGGTTAATCTGGATCTTGAGAAACTTTTGTTGTTGCTGATTATAAAAATACTTAGGCGATATGTGCTTGGTATTGTCGCCTTTGATGTAACCTTGCTTCATCTGCTCAATGCAGGCCGCATTATCCTCATAAATGCGTGTAGGTTCATCAGTAGTGGATCACAATCCACAAGTCTCACGAATATGTGTAATAATGGACCTCAGCCATATACACTCCTTAATTGCCTCATGAAGAGCAATAATCTCAGAATGATTCGTGGATGTATCGACTAGGGTCTTCTTTATAGACCTCCAAGATATCGCGGTGTTTCCTATAGTAAAGACATATCCTGTTTGGGAATAACCTTTATGTGGATCAGAGAGAAATCCAGCATCAGCAAAACCCGTCAACACATCACAAGGATTGTTGGTATAGGGGGTAAAGGGAATGGCGTCACCATCTTCAATGGCACGTCCGTTCGATACGGTGGCTTTCTGTCTTGTCTCTCTGTAGGGATAAAACAAGCCCATATCTATCGTACCCTTCAAGTACCTGAAGATATTCTTAATGCCTGTCCAATGACGTTGCGTGGGCGCTGAGCTAAATCTAGCTAACAAGTTCACAGCAAATGAGATGTCTGGTCTTGTGTATTGAGCTAAGTACAGTAATGCACCTACTGCACTTAGATAAGGCACTTCAGCCCCTAACAGTTCCTCGTCCTCATCCCTTGGACGGAATGGATCCTTTTCTGGATCTAGGCTGCGGACTACCATGGGGGTGCTAGCAGGATGTGCCTTGTCCATGTTGAACATTCTCAACATCTTGCGGACATAAGCAGCCTGGTGGACTAATATTCCACTACTACGGTGTTCTAGCTCAAGGCCTAGACAAAACCGTGTCTTCCCAAGGTCCTTCATCTCAAACTCGGATTTCAAGTACTTCGCAGTATCCCTTAATTCATCAAGGGTTCCGATGAGATTCATATCATCGACATAGACTGCTACTATTGCAAATTTGGAACTTGTTCTTTTAATGAACACGCAAGGGCATAGCTCGTTATTCACATATCCCTTCCCAATCAAGTATTCACTTAGGCGGTTGTACCACATATGCCTGAATTGCTTCAATCCATACAGTGACCTCCTCAATCTTAGAGAGAATGCGCTCCGTGGTTTAGAGCTACTTGACTTGGGTAATTCGAATCTATCAGGGACTCTCATGTATATCTCTGAATCTAGATACCCATAGACATATGCAGTAACCACATCCATGAGTTGCATGTCTAGTTTTTTGGAAACTACCAAACTGACAAGGTAGCGGAACGTTATGACGTCCATCAAGGAAGAATACGTCTCCTCGTAGTCAATACCAGGGCGCTGTGAGAAACCTTGCGCCACAAGGCGAGCTTTGTATCTTACAACCTCATTATTTTCATTACGCTTTCTAACAAAGACCCATTTATGTCCTACAAGTTTTACACTTGGCGGGGTTAGCACTACCGGGCAAACACCTGTCTCTTTGTTAATGAATCTATTTCAGCCTGAATTGCATCTTTCCATTTGGGCCAATCTGATCTCTGTTGAAACTTTTCAATAGATCGAGGTTCGATGTCATTGTGTTCTATGAGTTGATGTGCAACTGAGAATGCAAACACATCGTCAATGATCATAGATTCTCTCTCCAAAATCTCATGTATGCTAGCACAATTCATTGAAATTTATTTATTCACTGAACTAGGATCAACCATTGGAACTCCCTCCAAATTGGTTGTCTCAAGGACATAACTGTAGTCAAGAATAATTTCATGAGATGGATTTTGAGAGTTGATGAACAATGGATCTTGTTGTGCCGATCTCCCCCTCTTCCTAGGGTGAGTATCCATCGAACCTACGGGTCTCCCCCTCTTTCTTTGGGGAGCCGTGACCTCAGCCACCACACGTCCACCATGTGTGGTGGCGCCGCTCTCTCCCATCATAGGGGTTGCGGCATGACATCCTTCATATGGGATGTCAATCCTTGCTGGCACATTTGCAGCAGGTATATGTGATCTTGTCACTTTAGCAAGGTCAGCAAACGTATCAGGCATCGAATCTGCTACGTTTCCAAGCTCTATAATTCTCCTTACTTCACTATCTGCTAGTGCGGAGCGGGGATTAAGATGAGACAAGTTAGGAACTGACCATGATAATTCATGTCGTTCATGTGTCCATCCTCCCCCTAACGACGAGAATGTTGTCTCATCGAAGTGACAATCCACAAATCTTGAAGTAAATAGATCGTCTGTCAAGGGTTCTAAGTAGCGGATTATAGTTGGAGAAACAAATCCAACATAGATGCCTATTCGTCTCTGAGGACCCATTTTATCGCGTAAAGGTGGCGCGATTGGCACATAAACTGCACAATCAAATATGCGTAGATGCGAAATATTCGGCTCATATCCAGTAACCAGCTGGTACGCAGAAAAAAGTTGTATAGCAACGGGTCTAAAACGAATAAGCATACATGTAATATCGCATAAGCCCAAGCAGAAGTGGGTAGGTTGGTGAGCATGACCAAAGCCCATCCAACCATTTGAAGTCTTTTAATGGTGGCTTCTGCGAGATCATTTTGGGTGTGTACATTGGAAACTGAATGCTCGACATCAATCCCGATGGACATGCAATAATCATTAAATGTTTGCGATGTAAACTCTCCAGCATTGTCGAGATGTATCGACTTTATAGGATGATCTAGGTGGTGAGCCCTTAAACGAATAATCTGAGTAAGGATTTTAGCATATGCAGCATTCCTTGTGGACAATAATGCAATATGTGATCAGCGTGTCGATGCATCCACCAATACCATAAAGTATCTAAATGGTCCACATGATGGGTGGATGGGTCCACAAATATCACCTTGGATACGTTAAAAGAATAGAATATTTTCTTTGGTATCTTAAGCGTAAGAGGGTCTCGCTCCAACCTTGGCTAAAGAGCATGCTTTGCAAAACGAGTGATGAGCACTAGACATCACCAGTGAGGATACTGGCGTTGGCTCAAGGTCTCCATAGACCGGGGAAGCATTATAAGGGACGAGAGCACCACTCTTGGCGTCAAGTCGTCTCCTCTTGGGGGAGGAGGTGTCGGAATGAGGCCGACCATGGATGGTGGCGCCACCCTTTTTGGTGTCCACCTCCATGTTTGTGTGAACTGCTCTTTGGTTCTTGCTTCCTTTCGCTAGAAAGAATAGATGTCTGTTTGAATTCTTCAAAATTCGGATCATCATATCACGACCTGAGTGTCCCAGTCTGTCGTGCCAAAGTATATATGTGTCAGAGTCACATAGGTCATCTCTTATGACATGGTGTGACTCTACAACTCTCATAGTTGTAATACATAGCCCATTTGGCTGACACATAAGCTTCTCTAGTATTCGATTTCTACCGAAATTACTAGAGGTAATGCATATATATTCAATTCAATTCTCATAATGAGTATTTGTATGAAATCCATTGGTTCGGATGTCTCGACTACTCAATAGGGTCTTTGAAGCCCTAGAAGCATAGAGAGCATCATCAATGATAAGTTTTGTTCCATTTGGCAACAAAAGTTTGGCTTTTCCTCGCCCTTGGATCAAATCCGAAGACTCACCCATCATTGTGGTTAAAGATGTTAGGCAAGGCATAAAGTTGACGAAGAGTTGTTTGTGACGAATAATGGTATGTGTAGTTCCGCTATCAATGAGACATTCAAGCTCTCCTGGAAACATACCTACAAGAAAACAAGTCTTGTATGAGAAAAGATCGAAAAAATTAACTCAAAAGTTTATTTTCTGGGGATATGCCTTCGACCCATCAAAACAGCCCCTCGAGGTTGATCCCTCGATTCATCGAAGGGTGTCCTCAGGAAATTTTTTGATCCATCGAAGAGCTTCCTCAGAAAATATTTTGATCCCTTGAGGACACCTTCGATCTATCGAAGGGTCTCCTCGGATTTTCCTCAGGTTTTGGCCTTCATAGGGTCAAACTGACCTCCATTAACTTAAACAGGCATAACTTTGTCTACAAAATAGCTTTTGACATTCTGGATAAATTTCTAGAAACTAAACATCCGTAGCTTTCCGAGCATATATTACTCATATTCTGGATCATTCTGAATCAATCTCAGATTCATGTCAAATCTAAGCAATCTGCACAGCCAAATGTGTTATGTCAGTTTCAGACCTCTGTCTAGTAAAATAGGCATAACCTTTTCGAAAAATAGATATCGATGAGTCGGACATAGTTAAGAAAACTAGAGGTCCATATCTTTTTAACCATATGTCATCCATATGTTGGTTTATTCTGGACAAATCTTAGTTTGTCGTCGAAGTCAATTGATCTGCAGAGCAAATTTCGTTATGTCCTGTTTTTGACCTTTGTCCATTAAAACGGGCACAAGTTTTTCTAGAAATTAGCTATCGACAATCCGGAGATAGTTCTGAAAACTAGACATCCATACCTTTTCATCCATATGTAACTTATATACTGATTATTTATGAGAAATTCCCAGTTTATTATCGAAGCTGGCAAATAGTGCAGCAAATTCTGTTTTCTGCATTTTCGGGGACTTATAGCACTCTTAGCTATCCCAAATGATACATGAACGAATTTCCAAGTTTGCTAGGAACATGTAAAGTTGTTTGGGTAGCTCTTTTCACTTATGACCAGGTGAAGAGAGATCAATGTAGGTGGGACATAAAGTCCGCTCAAATACCTTTATCAAAAATCTCTTATTCTAGACATCACAAGTTACTAAGGTGAGCCCTAGTAGATGATAGGTTTGTAGCAACCACAAAGCATGTATATTACACAAAAAAATATAGACAAGCCTATTATTAATAAGTAAAAGCAATGCCTTTATTAATAATGCTAACGACTTACATCAAAATTTACTAATCCAAAGAATTGACGAATTACAATGTCAATAACAAGACTTAGGCGCACATGCCTTTATTAATGGAAAACATAAAGCTCTAATCAAAATTCGGTGTCTCAGAAATTGAGTCCCTGCCAATTCTGAAGCTTGTTTTAACGAGATTAGTCTCTGCTCCATCTCTATTTTCTGTTTTGTTGTAATGAGCTTCTAATGCAAGCTTTTCGCGGTAGGCTTTGTAGTGATCTGCAAGTCCCTTGCTTGCTCTATAATTCCTGAACTAGTGGTCGCTTGCTCCACACCTATGGAAAACGCCATCACCGCATTTTTCTCGCTTGTCTCGAGATTGTTGGACTTTGGCTTTGCCTTTGTCAACAGTGGCTGCACCTCTTTGGCTTCCTTGGCCACCGTGGCCTCCACGGCCTCTGTTAGTGGCCCCCCTCTCACAGTTTCCACGTGATCCGTGGTCCGTCTTTGGGCGGTTGTAGGGACCTTGACGTCCCTCACGTTTTTCCTTTCTTCTAGGGTTCCGCTCCTTGCGATTTGCGCTTCCATAGTTCGCTTCAGGAACTCTCTTTGTCCCCAAAGGCCTTGAACTATTGTTCACAAGTACATTATCCTGCTTCACTGCAACAGACAGAATCTGTATAAGTTGATTGTACATTGTGATATTCCTGATCCGTATCTCATTATGGTATTGGTTTGCAAGTATTCTTACAGCGACCGGGAATGTAGAGAGGGTTTTCTCGAGCATATCTACTTCAGTCACATCTTGATTGCAGTATTGAAGCATGGATCGAAGCTTGAGCATTTCAGCATCAAAATTTGCTATGCTCTTGAAATCTTGGAACCTAATTTGGGACCACTTGTCCTTCAGATCCCGGAGTAGGGTATCTGCGATATTTCCAAATCTCTCAGCGAGTGCTACCCACAATGCTCTAGGGTCATTTACCTTCAAGTATTGCTGTAGTAGTGGTGTCTCTAGATGGCGTTTCATAATAATGATAGCCTGCACCTTCGCAGCTAATGTTGGTGGAAATGCGAGATCTGGATTATCTGGCTCAATCGTGAGGAGTATAAACTTTGCTGTCAACACATTCTTGACATCTCCACACCAACGATGATACTCGATGTCTCTTTAGTCCAATTTGTCAAAATCGAGTTTTGTTTCAGACATCCTAAAAATAAACAGAAAATATATTAGTTTCGCAGTCGTAAAAGACTTACTCGATAACTAATTAGTTTTCCATCGTCTTTGGATTAGTACTTCACTTTGAAGTATGTGGTCTCGCGAACAATCTTTGTTCGTCTTAATCAATGTTTTTCTTTATGAACACTTTTAGTTCAAATCGATTTTGTGAACGCTCTTAGTTCACTCGTGAACGCTCTTAGTTCACTAATGAACGCTCTTAATTCATGTGAGAACGCTCTTAGTTCCACAAATGCCCACCTTCAAAAAAGGTGCGGTGTAGAAAAGGAGGGATGAAATGTTATCCCGAAATCCCTACGGAAAAATCCAAATTTTCCAAAAGAGTAGGTTATTTTGAAAAAGACAAAGTTGAGTTTGTAAAAACTTACTCGTTGTTTGATTACAGAACAATTCTTTTTCTTCCTCTTTTCTCTTCGAGATCACAGCGGCGGTGGAGTCAACAGTGGTGCTCGATTTAGGACTTCGTGCTGATAACGTGTTTTAGGAAAATATAAATGTAGAGAGAATAGTATGAAGCAATGAATTGTGTAACTTTATTAATAAAGAAGCAACTCTTATATATAGGAAAGTACAAGATGTACAAACAGAAAAGTAATCATATTACATCTCTAGATAAGTTATACTACTATATTCTATGATCTCCACCATAACTAGAAACATCAAATATCCTACGACACAGTTGACATTTGATCAAAAACGGAGAGGTTCAAACTTCTAAGGTGGTCAGGAGCGGCCCTCACCCCCACCCCCTCTTCCACCCGCGATTTTTGATATATAGTATTTGTTTTCCTGTGTGTGCATGAATTGTATGCTAGTGCAGTGGGTATGCTAGGTTTATGGGTCATCATTTGGCCCGTGGGCCTCGTGGGCCGGTGGAGGCCCGCAAGCCCGTGGGCTAAAAGCCCGGCCCGGCCCGCAAAAGCCCGCCAAGGTGGTTGGTGGGCCGACCATGGTTTAGAGATCTAAAGCCCGGCCCGCCAAAAGCCCGGCAAGGCCCGTTAGGCCCGGCCCGTCAAAGCCCGCACACATATTGACATATATCATTAAATCATTTAATGAATTTTAATCATTATACAATTTATACCTAGTTAATGTTTACCTACACACATATTGACATATATATATGATATAGTGACTAGTAGTCTAATAGACTAATACTATATAGATATATATTTTACATTTGTGTATATATATATTAATATATTACATATACATGGATAGATTGAATATTAGAATTCCATATATAATTAAATTTGTGTATCTATTTTACTATTAAGTCATTATTTAAAGTTTAGCATAAGTTAGGGTTTAGGTTTAGGGTATATTAGGGTTTAGGAGATTAAGATTTATGGTAAGTTAAGGTTTATGAATTTGAGGTTTAGGGTAAGTTAGGGTTCCGGTTATAGGATTTTATTGTAATTTTTTTAGGGTTTAGGGTTTGGGGTTTAGGGTTTAGGTCCAAAATTTATAAAAATTAGGGACGGCCTACTTAGAATATTATGAACAACCAATCCGACAGTCAATTTTTTATATATATAAGATAGTAGTACGTATATCATTATACCTACACTTTTATATATAATATAGTGACTAGTACTATATATATATTTTTTTTATATTTGTGTATGTCTATATTAATATATTACATATACATATATTGATCAAATATTGGAATTCCATATATAATTATATTTGTGTATCTATTTTACTATTAAATCATTGTTTAGAGTTTAGGATAATTAAGTTAGGGTTTAGGTTTAAGGTAAGTTAGGGTTTAGGAGATTGAGATTTAGGGTAAGTTAAGGTTTATGAATTTTGAGGTTTAGAGTAAGTTAGATTTTAGGTTTTAGGAATTTTGAGGTTTAGAGTAAGTTAGGGTTTAGGGGTTAGGGGTTAGGGGTTAGGGGTTAGGGGTTAGGGTTTAGGGTTTAGGGTTTAGGGTTTAGGGGTTAGGGTTTAGGGTTAGGGTTTCATTGTAATTTTTTTTATCGATTTACACAGTAAAACAGTAAATATAATAGATGGTTCAGATTAGATCTTGTAATTTTTCAATGGTGAGAGTTTAATTGAGAGTGTGTGAAATGACATCAATACCCTTCTCTTATATATTGCTTATTTTTCCATGGAGAAACTAGATAAATTAAATTTTTATATCAATTTTTTTGACACTATGAGATAGATATGTAATTTACAAGAATGTGTGTTAAAATTTTGATCTTAAAAAATTCTTTTAGGGATGGGTAATTTATGTTTTAGTTGTAAGGGTACTACGGTCACATTTAGCGAAACTCATAGATGTAGGTCTAAATCAAGTCCAAAATTTATAAATTTTTAACGGCATGCTTAGAATATTATGAACAACCAATCTGACAGTCAGTTTTGTAAAATGATGATACATGATCGATTACGTTTCACAAAGGTCTTTCAACCCATATAACCAAGGAATAAAGGTAAGAACATTAGTGTGCATGCAGAGAATTCAAGCAATATAAGAATTAAAAATGTTTTAACAATAAAGAAGGCCATATATAATAGTTCACCTTATAATAAAAGACACCGTACGTAAAAATTAGCCTAATCGAAGTACGTTTGGATCCCAGTCAATACAATTAAACAAAATTTGTGAAAACACTAAAATACACTCATCTTATTTTCCTTATTTTCCTATGGGGGGAGTAGATAAATCAATTTTTTATGTCAATTTTTTTGATACTATGAGATAGATATGTATTCCATAAGAGTATGTGTCCAAAATTTGATGTTAAAAAATTATTTTCGGGAGGGGTAATTTTCGTTTTAGTTGTAAGAGTACTATGGTCACATTTGGCGAAATACATGGATCGATGTCTAAATCAAGTCCAAAATTTATAAAATTTTAAATGCATGGTTATAATATTCTAACCAATCAATCTAACGGTCAATTTTATAAAATAATTAAACATGTCCGATTAAGTTTCACAAAAGTATTTCATTCCATATAACAAATGAACAAACGTAAGAACATTAATATACATATGGAGAATTCAAGCAATATAAGAATTAAATATGTTTTAATAATAAACGAGGACATGTAGAAAACTCCATCTTATAGTGATAAACATCGTACGTAAAATTTAGACTCGTCGGAGTACGTTTAAACCCCGGTGCATGGATGAAGGTTACGTTTATTTTGAAATGTCTTAATTTTTTAATAATTAAAGCCCGATAGGCCCGGCCCGTAAAACCCCGCAAAGACCCGGCCCGCAAAAGCCCGCAAAGCCCGCTTGAATGGGCCGGGCTCGGATCCTTACATAAAAGATAAAGCCCGGCCCGGCCCGGCCCGCATATATTAAAATGTTGTTGAGGCCCGACCCGGCCCGTGCCGGCTATACATGGGCCGGATCGGGCTTTTTGCCGACCCTTAGCTAGGGTTATTGTCTTTCTGTGAAGAACTTCAACTTTGATCTCTGTACCCATCTTAATTTGCTTCTGCGCACTAAAAGTACGTATCATAGAAATGACCTCCGTTTATTTGGAGCACCCATATTTTATATAATAGGTTCGGTAATTGAGTACTTAAAAAAGTCTTGATGTTAACATGCATTTATGAGTGTACGTATCTCACTCGTTTAAGGCTCATAGTAATTTTTTGTTATAGTAAAAATTGTAACAACTTGGCTTCAAATCAAGCAAAGTATGACTTGTGATCCTTCGAATTCCTTCTCACCGTAGTTTTCTTTGTATAGAGGCTACATATATGTCCTATTTGTGAAGGCATACACTTGATGTTGGCTATTTCTTAAGCCATGACAAAACACAGTAATGAAAGCTTATCAATGATTAAGTGATTTTATCTCTTTGGACAAGCAGGTATAACATTCATTGCATACATGTTTTCCATCTAGGATAGAATACTAAGCATGTATCCCGGACATTCTGGAATGATTTCCTGTGTGACTCTTGATGACTTTAAACATGTCTATAAACCCAGATTATTTATGCTTAAGCTGTATGTTCTTTGGTTATGAAAATCTGTGTTGATTAAGGGAGTTCCCTAGGAGAGTTGACAAGTTGTTCACATGGTTTTTTTCTGAAAAAATTCGGTTTGTCTTTTTCTTCCTGACAAGTCGCTTTCAAGTCTGATTTCTCTGGTTTCCCTCCTTGCTGTCTGATAACGTGCTTCTTCCTTGATATCTGATATTGCCATTCTGGTATAAGCACATATGACCTCTCTTATCTTGATTAGACTACCTTAGCTCTTTAAGGTAAGTTGTGAGAAACTGTGCTGCTATGCAAACTGACTTTGCTTGCTGTGTCACCTCGGTAGCTGCTGTGTTTAGGCCTGCATCGATCCTTGTTTAGGTCTGCATTTGGACAGCGTTTAGGTCTGCATTTAGGCTTCTTGGCTGCTGTGTTTCACGTGGTTACTTGCTGTCTTTGACCATTGAATAACCTGCCCTATATAAGGAGACCCAAGCTGTCTTGGATCCTTGGTTGGTTGAGTGAAAACACTTGGGGCTTCGGTTAGTCTGTTTTGGTATTCTTTGAGAGCACTTTAGAGTGTAGTTTCTCTTGTCTCTTCTCTTCCCCTTCCATGTCTTTTGGTTGCTCTTTATAGTGCATAATAGACATGGTTTCTCAAGCATAAAAACTGTTTTCAAAACTCATATGCATTGTTGCATTGTGCATTCCATTGAGATGAAGTATGGAGATGCCCAACCCAAGAAGTTGATCAAGAAGATTTAACTTACGTGTAGTTAAGATCTGAGTTGATACTTCTGTAAATTTCCAAAGTGTAAGCACATAGATTAAGGTAGTGTAGCTCTGTTTGTACTGGTGGGTAGACTAGTCAGGATAGCATACGGGTTATGTATCCCAGAGTGCCAGAAACTTGTAATTGTGTGTGTTACAAAGTAGTGGAAAGGTTTGTCCCTCAAGAGTTAGGGGCACGCAGTTTTTGATCCTGGTTGTAGGATTTCTGCGTTATCAAAAACATCTTGTGTCACTTTACTTACTGTTTTACATTTCAGTAATCGTTTCTGTGCTTCGGGATAGATCTCTCTCCTGCTATCCCGAGAACAGTTTGAACGAAAAAGTGGTAAAGGCCTATTCACCCCCCCCTCTAGGACCTTTAAGTGGTATCAGAGCGGCCACTAGTCTTTGCTAGTGAGATCCTCTGAGGGGTTCGTTATGGATCGGGAAAAAGGTTCTTCCATAAATGTTCCACCTTTTTTCGATGGACATGATTTTTCTCAATGGAAAATCATGATGAGTGCCTTCCTCTCTTACCAAGATGATGGTATGCTGTGGCAAAGTGTAGAGGAAGGCTGGACACATCCCACAAAACCAGAAGGCGCTGAATCAACCGTAAGGGTTTCAAAGCCTAGGTCCGAATGGGTAAAAGATGACAAAGATTCGGCTAGAGCAAACATCAAGGCCCTTAGCTGTCTATTCAATGCTGTCTCCGAAGCAGAGCGCCAAAGGATCATTCATTGCTCTACTGCTAAGGAGGCATGGGAAGTGCTCATCAACACTCATGAAGGTAACTCTCGTGTTAAACAACAAAAGCTTCAACGTCTTATTTTTGAGTTTGAAGGTTTATGCATGAGCGACAAAGAGTCTATTGATGATTTCTATGGTCGTGTACTTAATATCACGAATCAATGTCGTAGCTTAGGCGAGGCCATAGAATCAAAGAAAATTGTTAGGAAGTTCTTAACTGCTTTACCTTCTTTCTTTGACTCGAAAATGAATGCTATTGAGGAAGCTCATGATCTTGATACTTATCCTTTAGAAGAACTTGTTGGAAATCTGAAAACTTATGAGACTCTAAAGAAAAGGCCCATGCTTGAGAAATCCATTGCTTTAAGTTCGGTTAAAGTTGAGGTTGAAAAGTTGCATGAAAATGAAGATGATGAAAATGATGAATTTGCTTTTCTAACCAAACAATTTGAGAAATTCTTAAGGAAAAGGAAATCTTTCAACTCTAACCGAAACTTCTCAAAAGGATCTAGCTCTAAGCCTTTTAGAAATCATGTTTCACAGAAAAGTCGGGATATCAGGCCCTCTCCTATCCCGAAAACGGACATGAAATGTTTTGAATGCAATGGAGTAGGACATAAAGCTGTAGACTGTGCTAACAGGAGAAACAAGTCTCATAAAGTGTTAAAAGCAACCTGGAGTGATAGTGAGTCTAATGAAAATTCTGAAACCGATTTAGAAGAAGATGAAAAAGTTGCTTTTGTCTCTCATGTCATGTTGGATGAGTCTCTCGAGGACAAGGATTCCGATGATGAAGGGCATGATATGTATGTGCGTTTGTGTAAAGCCTCAAAGTCTATGCTTGCTAAGAATGAAGCTCTATCTAATGAGCTTTCATTAAGTAAGGAGACACATTCCAGGATACAAGGAGAGTTTCTATCCCAGGAGGCAGAATGGATGTCTACGAAAACCCAACTTGAAGAGCAGGTGACCTGTCTCAAAGAAGAGCTGGACCGTCAATCCTCTACTATAAGCTTGCTGACTACTGAGAAGCTGAAGCTCGAAGAAGCCCTGCTAGATGCCCGAAACCAGTTTGCCAAGTTCTCCATTGGCTCGGAGAAGCTATCCCAAATCTGTGGGATGGGAAGGCTGGGTGGCAGCAAGAAGGGATTGGGGTTTGAGGAAGGTGACAGACCCAAGGGCTCGGAGAAGACCACGTTCGTGAAAGGAACCAGCTCGGTGTTAGGAAAGCCTCCACCTCAGCCGAAGATCAATGCTCCGGAAACCTCCAAGGTGTTGAAACCCAAGAAAGGCTCTCAAATTAGGTGCTTTCACTGTGGGAACAGTGGACACATTCGTCGGTACTGCTACAAGCTGAGAGGGAACCATGTACCTGCCAAGACCTCACCAAACAACAATCTGCTCGCTCATTTTCAGAAATCCCTCAATGAACTGACGAGGATTGCACACTCTCTGTCTATCCCGAAGCAGAAGAATAAGCATGTCCCTGCAAACTGGATCAGAAATTCTGGTCATAGAACCTGGGATACCAGAAGGGTCATGTCTCCCAAAGCCTCTGGTGCCAAGAAGAAACCTGAAGAAGTTATCTGCTTTCTGTCAAGAGTTAAGACCTCACCTGTTGCTGCAAGGAGTATTGTAGCTGTTTGCAATGTTGCCTTGACTGCCCTTTCCACCAGGAAATCCGATTCTTGGTACATGGACAGCGGGTGTTCGAAGCACATGACCGGAGAACGAAAATGGTTTACCTCCATGGATGATACTCATCCAGTTGGTGATGTTATGTTTGGTGATGGTGCCAAGGCAGAGATTATTGGATGCGGGACAGTTGACACTCCTGGTCTCCCAGCTCTGAAAAATGTTCTGTTGGTAGCAGGTTTGGAAGTCTGCTTACTCAGTGTAAGTCAGATTGTCGACGAATATGAGACTGTGACGTTTGACAAGTCTCAGTGCACAGTCCTTGATGGAAAAGGAAGACGAGTAATGAAAGGCGAGAGGTCCCGAGACCACTGTTACTGTGTTCATGCGAACAAGAGATTGGAACTTGACTTATGCTTCCTATCCTCAACTCAAGAAAGCCTGCTAGATCTGTGGCATAGAAGGATGTGCCATCTCAACCATCAAGATGTGGTGAAGTTATCTTCAAAGGATGGAGCTCGCGGTCTGCCCAAGCTATCCGGGAGAGCTGCAGGTATGTGTGGAGACTGCAAAATGGGTAAGCTATCCCGAACCTCTCATCCTGTCTTAAATGCTAAACCAACCTCTAATGTGCTTGAATTGCTTCACTTAGACCTAGTAGGTCCTGTTGAAACTGAAAGTATTGCTAGAAAGAAATATGTGCTTGTTGTGGTAGATGATTTTTCTAGATTTACTTGGGTTGTGTTTTTAAGTGATAAAACTCAAACCTTTGGGAAGTTTTTAGAACTAGCAAAACGGGTTTCAAATGAGAAGCTTTCCGAAAGCAAATGCATTTTGAGGATTAGGTCAGACCATGGAACTGAATTTGAAAACTCTTTGTTTGCTGAGTATTGTGAGGAAAATGGTGTGCACCATGAGTTTTCAGCCCCCATTACACCCCAACAAAATGGGATTGTTGAAAGGAAGAATAGGGTATTGGTTGAGATGGGAAGGGTTATGCTAAGCTCTGCAGATTTGCCTCACATGTTTTGGGCAGAAGCTATCTTCAATGCTTGTTACACCCTCAATCGTGTAATCTTTAGACCAGGTACTAGCAAAACTCCCTACGAACTTTGGAAAGGCAAGAAACCAAATATCTCACATCTAAAAGCTTTTGGAAGCCCTTGTTTTATTTATAGAGACCGTGAGTATTTAACAAAGTTCGATGCTAAATGTGATAGGGGTGTCTTTCTAGGCTATGCATTGAATAGCCGTGCTTACCGTGTCTACAACAAGAGAACCTGCAAAGTTGTAGAAACGGTAAATGTGGCTATCAATGACTCACTTGTATGCTCTCACAACCATTCTTCTAGAAATGCGCAGGTTGAGGATTTGAGCGCTGTGACATCTCCCAAAGATGCTGAGACTCCCATCGATGAACAGAATCCTGTACCTGATGATGTATCCCAGGATACAGATTCTGATACTGAAGGTGCCGGGATAGATCAGACCCTAACTATCCAGAAGTCACATCGCGTTGGGAAACGACAAGTTCAGAAAGATCACTCTCCCTCGGATGTGATTGGCATGATTGAGGAGCCAAGGCAGACCCGAAGTAAGTCTAAAATGCTTGTGAGTAATCTGGTTAGTCTTAAAAGTCTTCTTACTTTGCATAGGCTAGCTATAAATCGAATTACTTGCTATGGTTTTGTCTCTTGCATTGAGCCTAAGAACATTAAAGATGCTTTAAAGGACTCAGAGTGGATTGTTGCTATGCAGGATGAGCTAAATCAGTTTGAGAAAAGTAATGTTTGGCATTTAGTCCCTAGACCTAAGGATAAAAATGTCATAGGAACAAAATGGGTGTTCAAGAACAAAACTGATGAAAAGGGAATAATCACTAGAAACAAGGCTAGGTTAGTAGTGCAAGGATATTCCCAAATTGAAGGCTTAGATTTTGATGAGACTTTTGCTCCTGTAGCAAGACTAGAGTCTGTTAGGTTGCTCCTAGCTATTGCATGCTTCTTGAAATTTGACCTCTTTCAAATGGATGTGAAAAGTGCCTTTTTAAATGGGATTTTGAAAGAAGAGGTGTATGTAGAACAGCCCCCGGGATTTCAGAGCTCTACCCATCCCGATTATGTTTACAGGTTAGACAAAGCCCTTTATGGTTTGAAGCAAGCTCCTAGAGCTTGGTATGAGAAGTTGTCTACACACCTGATTGACCATGGGTACGTGAGGGGTTCCATTGATAAAACTATGTTTGTCAAGAATGTTTCACATCATATGATTATTGCTCAAATTTATGTAGATGATGTGGTGTTTGGCTCTACCTCTCAAAAACTTGTTGAGGAGTTTGTAACTCTTATGAAACAAGAATTTGAAATGAGCTTGTGTGGCAAACTAAACTTCTTCCTTGGACTACAAGTTCAGCAAAGGAAAGATGGTTTGTTCATCTCGCAGGAAAAATATGCGAGGGAACTAGTGAAGAAGTTTGGGATGGAAGGAGCCTCTCCCATCCGGAACCCGATGGGGACTTCGTGCAGAATCAGTGCAGATCTGGAGGGTACCAATGCTGACCAAACCCTCTACAGAAGCATGATTGGAAGCTTGCTCTACCTCACGGCCAGCAGACCTGACATCTCTTTCAGTGTGGGTGTTTGTGCTCGGTATCAAGCCAACCCCAAGGAATCCCACGTAAAAGCAGTCAAGCGTATCATCCGATACGTCTCAGGTACGTGTGCATTTGGTATCTTGTACACAACAGATACTAACACTGAGATTGCAGGATATTCTGACTCGGATTGGGCTGGAGATGCCACGGATAGGAAGAGCACATCGGGAGGTTGCTTCTTTGTTGGGAACAATTTGGTGTCATGGCATAGCAAGAAGCAGAATTGCGTATCCTTATCCACTGCACAAGCTGAGTATATAGCTGCTGGAAGTTGCTGCACCCAACTCCTTTGGATGAAACACATGCTGAGCGACTACGGATTTGAACAAGGTATTCTATCCCTGTTCTGTGATAATACTTCGGCTATTAATATTTCTAAAAATCCTGTGTTGCATTCTAGGACCAAGCATATAGAAATCAGATATCATTTCATTAGAAACTTGGTTGAAGAGAATCAGCTTGAAATGACTTTCATTCCAACTGAGCAACAATTGGCCGATTTATTTACTAAGCCCTTAGACAACATGAGATTTGAAAGTCTTAGGAAGGCTATTGGTGTATGTACCATCACTTGAGATATCTCCCTCACTGATCTCAATTTACTTTTCAGCATTTTACTTTTCTGAAAATAAGTGTTGGCATACTCTGGGATACGAGTCTGTACATGCATCCCTGGAAATATTTCTGATCTTGAACTAGAATGTTGTGCTCTTATTTCATGTTTCTTGATAGACAATTGCTGCATCTTTCTCTTGCGTATATGCATCTATGTCTTGAAGAATATTAGTACATGTGGTCTTTATCACTCTTGGAACTAGAAAGAATTCTTGAGCACTAAGGTCATTCTTGTGGGGTGTACAAAGGTCGAGCTAGAAAATTGAGTAAGTTGAACTAGTTACTAAAGAACAATTGTGTTATTCTGGTGCTTATTGTTAAAAGATTAAAGTAAAGGAATGAGCTAGTCCTTTGCTGGGTGCACCTTAACCGGAACCAGTGGGGATCCCTGAGATGTTATCTATCCTTCGATTGGTTTGGACTAGTTACCCACTGAGTGTCCTTGATACACACATTATTCTTTCGAGCATTGCGCTCAGGACATAATGGTAACTATTCTGTTACATGAACCTATGAGGACGTTTTTCTCAGATGAGCTCTTGGATAAATGTTAAAGAAAATGGAGAAATTGAGTTGAACTTAAATGAGAACGGCCAAAGGCCATGTTGGGACAAAGTCCTAGTTTTACTGAATTTCCAGAGCTTTAAATTGTGACAAAGTCACTTGGTTACTATTGATGTCCTCATATCATTTGATGCTCAATCTTGTACTCCCTTAGGTGAACTTCTCACACACACACTCTTAAGGTTCCAAGATATGATTTGTAAGAACATTGTATTAATGTTACTTTGTAGTCATATACCCTTGTGAAAAATTTGAGCCTACAAGACATATGGAAATTTGATGTCACATTCTTGTGATTCATGCTTAAATATTTTACTGTGGTCTGGGATTCTATAGCCTGTTTCCATCCCAGGTGTTATGCTGAACAGTTTGAAAATTTCTCTAAATTTCAAAATTTTGTGGTGACTTATGCATCACGTAAGGGGGAGCTTTCAAGTTTGGTGGTAGGTACATTGATACTCTTTATAACTCAGGATTGTCTCTAGTATCCCAGTGGATATTAGAAGTATACATGCATGGTGGTCTTTGTGTTTCGCCTTTATGTGTTGAGGAATCTTCTCGGATGCATGTGTGTCTTTCTTAGGAATAGGACACTGTTACTCTTTATTGCTGACTTGACTACACAGGAATTTAAAAGTGGAGATTGTGTGTTTAAGAAGAGAAAACTCTTGGTTCAAGGAATCTTGAGTAGAGTTGGTCTCGTTTCCGCTGCCCTTTTCTCTCAAGGAGCACCTCGTGGAGAGAGGTTCGAGTCTGAAATCTCTATCCTCGTCTCAAGTCAGTTTCAGGTCAGGAGCTCACTGTCTCCTCCCCTCCTGAAGATAGCACTGCGGTTTCCTCTCCTTCCATCTTTGGTTTGGTTTCGTGTTCTGCTTCCAAACAATGTTACTTTTTATCTGCGGCTTTTATATCATCTATGGTTTTACCCTTTGTCTTTCCTAAACAAAAAGGGGGAGAACTAGCTAATCGATGCAGGTACCTTTGGATGGGGAGAACTACCTGGCTGGGATAGGTACTTGTGTTTCTATCATGGTAAACCAGTCATGGGGAGTACTGAACTATTTGGTTTACGTACTTTGGATACTTTCTGCTGGTTGAAGTCTCTCTGATCACTTTTCCTTCTGGTTACTCTCTTTTGGTATTTATGTTGAAAAATTGTTATGGTTTTGTGGCATGTGGCAAACAAACTATTCTGATTGTTATTTTGTTTGAACCCTTTGTCTTTCATTGACAAAAAGGGGGAGAACTGGTTATTCTTGATTGGGGCTATGTGATGGTGATATGGTTTTGTGGCTATGTGATGGGGATTACATGTGGTTGTGTTTCTAACTATGTTGCAGGTACTTGATTGGGGAGAATTGGTTATTATTTTGACAGGATATCATAGGGTTTATGTATCCTGACCCCTGCATTTGCTCAGGGGGAGTACTGTGTGTATTGGTCACCCTTTTGAGCAGGATACTATGCGATATAGGTATCCTTGTTGCTACATTTGTTTGCATGTGTTGCAGGTACTGTTTGTAGAACTGTGTTTTGTCAAGAAATGCCAAAGGGGGAGATTGAAGGCATACACTTGATGTTGGCTATTTCTTAAGCCATGACAAAACACAGTAATGAAAGCTTATCAATGATTAAGTGATTTTATCTCTTTGGACAAGCAGGTATAACATTCATTGCATACATGTTTTCCATCTAGGATAGAATACTAAGCATGTATCCCGGACATTCTGGAATGATTTCCTGTGTGACTCTTGATGACTTTAAACATGTCTATAAACCCAGATTATTTATGCTTAAGCTGTATGTTCTTTGGTTATGAAAATCTGTGTTGATTAAGGGAGTTCCCTAGGAGAGTTGACAAGTTGTTCACATGGTTTTTTTCTGAAAAAATTCGGTTTGTCTTTTTCTTCCTGACAAGTCGCTTTCAAGTCTGATTTCTCTGGTTTCCCTCCTTGCTGTCTGATAACGTGCTTCTTCCTTGATATCTGATATTGCCATTCTGGTATAAGCACATATGACCTCTCTTATCTTGATTAGACTACCTTAGCTCTTTAAGGTAAGTTGTGAGAAACTGTGCTGCTATGCAAACTGACTTTGCTTGCTGTGTCACCTCGGTAGCTGCTGTGTTTAGGCCTGCATCGATCCTTGTTTAGGTCTGCATTTGGACAGCGTTTAGGTCTGCATTTAGGCTTCTTGGCTGCTGTGTTTCACGTGGTTACTTGCTGTCTTTGACCATTGAATAACCTGCCCTATATAAGGAGACCCAAGCTGTCTTGGATCCTTGGTTGGTTGAGTGAAAACACTTGGGGCTTCGGTTAGTCTGTTTTGGTATTCTTTGAGAGCACTTTAGAGTGTAGTTTCTCTTGTCTCTTCTCTTCCCCTTCCATGTCTTTTGGTTGCTCTTTATAGTGCATAATAGACATGGTTTCTCAAGCATAAAAACTGTTTTCAAAACTCATATGCATTGTTGCATTGTGCATTCCATTGAGATGAAGTATGGAGATGCCCAACCCAAGAAGTTGATCAAGAAGATTTAACTTACGTGTAGTTAAGATCTGAGTTGATACTTCTGTAAATTTCCAAAGTGTAAGCACATAGATTAAGGTAGTGTAGCTCTGTTTGTACTGGTGGGTAGACTAGTCAGGATAGCATACGGGTTATGTATCCCAGAGTGCCAGAAACTTGTAATTGTGTGTGTTACAAAGTAGTGGAAAGGTTTGTCCCTCAAGAGTTAGGGGCACGCAGTTTTTGATCCTGGTTGTAGGATTTCTGCGTTATCAAAAACATCTTGTGTCACTTTACTTACTGTTTTACATTTCAGTAATCGTTTCTGTGCTTCGGGATAGATCTCTCTTCTGCTATCCCGAGAACAGTTTGAACGAAAAAGTGGTAAAGGCCTATTCACCCCCCCCTCTAGGACCTTTAATTTGTATTCCGCATTGGTCTGAAACTGAAACTGTAGTAAGAATGTGCCCAATTAACCTAGCTCAAGTTAGAGTGGAAATATGCAATCCAAAGTTGATATAATTAGTATCCGAGTATTACAGCATGTGCTTAATTTGTGTCTGTTACCTTCGATTACTTGTGAAGTTGTTATACTCTAGCTATTTGTGTCTAGGTAGTTGTCTTACTCTACGTACATGTTTCACACCGAACTACCTAAATATTTAGGCCGTCAATCACATTCCCACCACTCCCGTACTTTCATTTCAATATAAACAGTTATATATGAGGACAACTAGAAATTAGTTATAAACAGTTATGCCCACATGTTACATATGCCCATGCAAAAATCATGGACTTAAACGATTATTGTAGACATCATGGACAATTTCGTCGTGAAGTCGTGGACAACTAAAAATTAGTTCTCTTGTGGTTAAAAATAATCAAAAAGTGTTTAGGAGTAATATTTTCAATCACTCTTAAATTGAGTATATATATAGTTTACAAGTATATTTTTAATAGGTAGATAATATTTACAACAAAGAATAAATTAATTCTAATTTTAATAGGAATCTAATATATCTACAAGTTTAATATTTGTCAATACTCCCCCTTAAGTTGGAGCATGATTGACATCAACGCTCTAACTTGTTCAACAATTTACTAAAAACTTCATGTGACAAACCTTTAGTAAGAACATCAACTAACTGTTTCTCAGACGTCACAAAAAAAAATCCGAATAATTTTCTTGTCAAGGTTATCCCTCATGAAATGTTTATCAACCTTCACATGTTTGGTTCTATCATGTTGTACTGGGTTCTGAGCAATCTCAACATCAGTTGTATTATTATAATGCAAATTCATAGGCTTCTAAAGCTTGAAACTCAATTCTTTCGGTACATTACTGATCCACAACAATTCACATACTCCATTTGTCATTCTACGGTATTCAGTTTCTACACTAGAACGAACAATCATATTTTGTTTCTTACTGTGCCAAGTTACAAAACTCCCACCAATAAAAGTTAAGTATCCAAATGCACTACCACATTTCTTTGCATTGCCGACGACTTAAAGTCGTTGGCCTTTCTTAATATATCATCGGTGATACTTATAACGTTATAAGGTCGTCGAAAACAACCCGTCGGTGATAGTATCACCGACGAGATATTGATGATATCGTTTGTGATACTTCCAAGGTATCACCGACGATATCTCGTCGCCGGCAATGAAAAAGAGCATCGCCGACAAGTTACGTCGTCGGTGATGAAGCTCCGCCGGGGTCAACATATTGACCGCCACATTTATGGCCGACGATATTCTTCAAAAAATCGTCGGCTATAAGCAAGAATCTCACCGGAAATTGGGAGTTATTGCCGACGAGATAGGTCCATCTCGTCGGCAATACCCGGTGACATTTTACAAAAAAAAGTAGGTTCTGGATTGGGCCCAATTTCAGAACCTGCAGTGAAAAACACAAACCGTACAAATACACATCCAACAATACACACATATTTGTCCAACAGTACAAACAGCAACAATACAAAAATAAAATACAACTACACTAAGAGTCGACGAAATCCATATTTATGAAATCATTTGAACTCCGGCGGCTACCCTGGTCTTGCTGCGACGGCTGCGGTTGTGGAACACTGGGGAACACAGGCATCGATGGAGGTGTGGGGAGCGGGTGTCCGGTAGTCTGGCACTCGTACATCGTCTGCATCCATGTCATAATTTTTGTCTGCTGCTTGACTATAACTCGGTGTTGCTCGACCATCGTCCGGTGCTCGGCCTCTCTGGCTGCCTGCTGCCGGGCCAATTGCCGCATCTCTTCCACCACCCTCCTTTGCTCCTCCAACTCCCTCTGCATCCTCTGGAGCTCCGCTGCTAGGTTAGAGTTCCTAGAAGAAGTTCTTGACCCGCTACAGTATTCCGAAGTGTCCTTCAATACTCATTCGCCCGCCAAGCCCATTACCCTGCAGTAGTGGATATTCCTCCCAGTCCCGCACGCTTTTGCCATGATTTGAGCCGTTATAGGACGATCAAGCGTATCGATCTGAGAGGCATACTGGGTCACTTCCTCCTCCGAGCAGTCAGGATGGTCGTTTCGAGCTATATTCATGGTGACCTCTGTGATCGCATCCTCCACTCTCACCTAATTGAAAAGAAAATATGAATAACATATTATTAAACAAAATAAATTAATAGAGAAAAATAATTTTATTAACACATGCATATGTGAACTACAAAATAATGAGGCCAAAGACTTACCGTTTCTTCATGGCACTGCGGATAGAACTTCTGATGAACAAACACCAACGGGTTGACTTCTTGTTGTTTCTGCGCCCTACGCGACCAACCCAGATAGTTGAGTGAACCTACATGATGGGACTTGGTGTTTTTCAATCTGTTCTTGTTGTTCGTCTTGGAAATCGCCTTCTTGGATAAACATATGTCAAAAAATTAGTAACTAACTATTTCAATGTGATACAATACATTAGGGTTGTAAAATATATTCAGGATGCATACCTTCACTTTGGGGTGCTCGAAGTGGGTTACCAGCCCCAGCCACTCGTACTCCCTAAACCGGAGTTCGCTAGGGGTAACACCTCTGCCTAGATCCTTGTACTTTGTGTAATGTTTTGAAAGCTCGTTCTTCGACTCTTTATACCTATATTAACACCAGAAACAAATGTTAGAGATATTAAAACACTTGATAAACAAAAATCTAACTCGATATATACTCAAATAACTCGAATCACATCACCTGATATGTAGTTGACGCTCTGCCCACGTCTCAATAAGGCATTCATCCACGTCAAACCACAGCTGCAAGATGAATATATAAATGATAAAATTATATGTTTCTTCGGACTTAATTAATAAATGTAAAATTTACATAATGAAAATACGATTTAACTCACAGTCAGTGCATTATGCACTTGCAACTTCACGTAGCGAGGCACAACACCCTAATCTGGCCACAGCATTGGGACATTGTCCCGCACGACGGCCTCGAACATGCTGGCATACTTTCGCGTGGTGTTTTCTGTCTCGATCACCTTACCACGCTCATTGGCCTTAATGATCGTTTTCTTTCCCCCGGTGACCTGCTCAAGATTCTTCCCGGTGCAAGGGTCTCTAGTCTTTCGTTTTCCATTGGCATTAACGAGATTGCCTAATAATACAATGTCAAAAAATTGAAATTATTAATTGACACTATTTATAGTCTTAAGTAATAATTAAGTAATCAACCTTGTTAAATAAAATTTACCTGCATCATTCGTTTGCTGTTTCATGCACCTCGCACTCCAAAGATACACGGGGTCGAACGGCTTGAACACGTACTCTTCCTCCACGGTCTGGAACTCTGGCTATCCTTCAATAAAAATAACTCTCCCCCTAGCATCGAATTGAGGGATGATAGGAATCTCGTCGGGCACGAAGAGACCGGACGGCGGAGATAGACGAGACCTAGACGATGAGGCGCCTGCACCATCTGCCTCAGATGATTGCCGTGAAAGGGGAGTAGGCACCAGGCCAATAGGGGACATTCGGATGGAGGGAGTTTCTGATGCGCCCGTTGAGGGTCGCTCGCCTGAGTGTCTGCTGCCTAAGGGTCAAGGCTGGACTGAGGGTTGCAAGGATCCGGATCGTGCAGCTTCCTCCTGTTCTCGCGCACGTAGCAAAATTTGTGTGCGAGCATTCATAATAGGGCCGCTGCGCGTGTTGCTGATAGCGGATGAGGATGCTTGACTACTGTTCCCTCCACTGGATCTAGTCGCTCTTCGTTTGTTGTCCCCAAGCCAATTTGTCGCAAAACCTCCTGCACATCCAACAATTAAACAGAACAACAACAATTCAACAACTACATCTGTGACAACAACAATAACAAAACAACATGTTGATAGCAAAAAATTGCTAATATATATAGACCTTTATACATCAAGTTTATGCAAAAATAAATTGTCAACTAATTAAACCAGCAGTATATACGTGCCAAAAATATATTCTATATGCCAAAAATAACCAACACAAAAATATATACACAAAATATCCTACATATCATTACAAAAATATCAATTAACCAAAATATCAAAAATATCAATTAACCAAAATATCAAAAATATCATTACCAATATCATTATCAAAAATATCATTATCAATATCAAAAATATCAATTAACCAAAATCTTAATTAACCAACACAAAAATATCATTACCAAAATATATTCTACATATATACATAAAATATCCTACATATATTCTACATATATCCTACATATATTCTACATATATACACAAAAATATCCTACACAAAATCATATTCTACACAAAATATATTCTACAAAATATTTTCTACACAAAAAATTATACCAACACCAACTTAATTAAAATGCATACACAATAATTAGGAGAATTTCATGTAATTAAAATTGAAGATGATAAAATCGAATTGAGAGAGAGAGAGGGGATCTGTCATTCTTCGGGTTGAGAGAGAGGGCGGCGGCGGCGCTCGATTTCCGGTGGCCGGAGGGAGGGGAGGGGGTAATTTATGAATTAGGATTTTTTGGGGGAGAGGAGATTTGGGGTTTTTTGGGGGGTGAGGCGAGAGGGGAGGAGGGGAGGGGAGAGGTGAGAGGGGAGGAGGAGAGGGGAGGCGAAGAGAGGTGATTTCGGCACGGTCGGCGGCGAGGGGCGGAGGGGGCGATTCTAGGGTTTAGCTCGAGTTTGAAGAAATGGCTCCCTGTTCCGTCGAGCTGGGATATAAAGACAAGGTTATCACCGACGAGTTGCTTATTAACTCGTCGGTGATTGTTTGATTCCCAAATTTCTTCAACAAATAACGCCATTATCGAAGGCTCTGTGTTCATTTTCCCTAAGACATACGGACATCTTAGCTTCTTCATCTTCTTTCAAGTCTAATGTAGTATAAACACTGATGTGGCTGATCGATATGACATTGGCCACCTTTTTGTAATTTACGAAGCTATGCGAGTTCTTCTATTTCGGTGATAGTATTTCCGACGAGTTTTTTACCAACTCGTCGGTCATAACAAACATACATGCACGTTTATATATACTCAAATACGTACATCATTAACGTACTAAGGATGATAATCATAATCATCTTCATCACTTGAGTCTGACTCGGTTTCATAGGTAACCTCTGACAATATGTGCCGCTCCTCGTCATCTGAATCATCGTCTACTTCATTTGGATTAACATCAAGAAGTTCTACTCCAGTAATTCGAACCACACTCTCCGATCTCACATTATTAAGGCAAATCGTAGAGGATTCCGGAATGTCAAAAGCGTTCGGCTCTTAGTATGCAGTAACTTCTTCATCATCTGCGGTCTCACAAAGTGTGGCAGCACTGTATATGTTTCTATGAGCAACATGGTTAACCACCTTCCACGGAACTCTGTTCATAAGATCGTCAAGGTAAAACACTTGTTTTACTGATGTGGCAAGAACGAAAGGGTCTTCTTTATACCAGCTTGTAGCAGTATTCATCGAAAATATTCCGTACTGATCTGTCCTTGTGTTCTCCGGGCTAGTATCAAACCATCTAGACTTGAACAAGTGCACTTTCATGCGGTTCCCATAAATTAGTTCAACAACTGAATGAAGGACACCGTAATAGTCAACGCCATCCTGCCCACTATGGACCATCACCCCACAAATCTGTGTTTTCAGTCGGTCGTCTCTATTTTCACATATAAATTTCAAGCCATTGACCTGACACATCGAGTAAACTTTTGAAGCTATTGGTTTCATCGCCAGGAGCCTCAATTCGTTTGACCACTCTGGGTAACCATCATTTGCTACATGGTTCATCTGAAAAAGATAAGAAACCACACAAGAAATTATGAACATAGAAAAAGAAAACCACGTACACATATGCTATATAAGGATATAAAAAATATATATATATATATATACACACATATACCCTTACCCATTGACTAAAGTAGTTTGCAAACGTCATGTTGTGGTAGTCAACATCACCGGCAATAGCAGGGCAGTGAAGATGATAGTTTTTCCAATATTGAACTTCTGGACAGTTAATCAGTACCGACCAGTGGGCAATGGCTACCTCATTTCCATCCAACTTGTACGACTTTGGCAAGCTTCCATGTACTACCACATCATTGAAGATGATATAAAGGTTGAACTTGGGTTCATCTATCGGCATATGTTGTTGGGGGTCCTCCAGCGCTCCCAAATACAAGTTGGTGTACTTGCGCAAGATATGCTTCAGCGATACACCCTTCAGGTGCAGATTTATTATTCACATAGTCCTTGTAGGCTCCCAATTGTCTACAAGTTAACAAGTGCATGTTATGATACTTAAAAAATAAGAATTTACATATAAAAACAGAGACAAACACAAATCTATGAATCATTTGTACCTTTCTATGGGATACATCCAGGTGTAGTGTACTGGATTGGTAAGCAACAATTGTTCGGGAAGATGGATCATCAGGTGAGGCATGATGTCGAAAATTTTTGGAGGAAATATACTCTCAAGCTTGCACATGATAAAAATGATGTCATCTTGCATCTCCTTGATGTCTGATTTTTTTAACTTCTCTGATGCATAACTTCTGAAAGAATCTTGACAAGGCCACCAACGGCTCCACCACCTCTTTGGGCAGGTACCCTTGAATGAAAACAGGGAAAAGGCGTTGAAGCAGTACATGGCAGTCATGACTCTTTAATCCGTATATCTTATTGTCCTAGAAGTTAACACACTTGCTTATATTTCCTGCATAGCCATAAGGATACCTGCATATATAGCCATAAGCAACAATTATATTTCTTGCATATAGCCATAAGCAACAATTATATTAATTTCCTGTATAGCCATAAGAATACCTGACATTACTCATCCACCCAAAAATTTCATGCTTCTGGTTCGGCTTGACAGTGTAAGGAGCTTGGGGCATTTTTTTCTTACCATCTCTCAACCATAAATATTTCTGCAGTCCCATAGCTTTCAGATCAATGCCTGCCTTAGGGATGTCTTTTGTTTTCCCCTCCCAATTCAGAACTGTGCCCACCACACTTTCACACACATTCTTATCTATGTGCATGATATCTAGGTAGTGTCTGATAGGCAACCTGGGCCAGTATGGGAGTTCCCAGAATATGCTCTTGTATGTCCAAAACTTATACCTTTCGAGCTTGTCTGGAATTGACGACACTATCTCATGATGATTGCTCAGCTGGCCAAAATCATATTCATTCAGCACTTCCAAAATTTCATCCCCTATCCATCGCTTGGGTGCCACACCCATTTCCACAGTCCCATCAAAAGAGTCTTGATCCTGCCTAAATGGGTGATCATCTGGAAGCCAACAACGGTGACGCATCTGAACAATTTTACTGTAATGAGGACTGCAACAATCAACAGTCATGCACTCTGAACAAGCCTTGTAACCCCTGATAACGTTGCCCGACAACATACCGCGGGCAGGAAAATCACTAATGGTGCCAACAAGCATGACATGCATCTGGAACATCTCATTTTGAACCTATCGTAAGTGGGGTGGCCACACTCACTCAGGTACTTAAGCTCCTCAATCAAAGGCCTCAAATACACATCGAGACACTTTCCTGGATAACCCGGGCTTGGAATTAACAGAGTGAGCATACTGTATTCCTTCTTCATGCACATCCATGGTGGAAGGTTGTACGGTACCAAAATAACTGGCCATATACTGTATTGAAGACTCATGTTGCCAAAATGGTTGAATTCGTCAGATGAGAGCCCTAGCCAAACATTTCGGACCTCTGCTGCAAAATGATCAAACTCCTTGCCATGTGCTTCCAAGCCTCTCCGTCGGCAGGGTGTATAAGGGTGTCATCGTCAGGCAAATTCCTCTCAGCCCACCATCTCATAGCTTCGACCATGAAAGCACACATGAACAACCGCTCCAGCCTATCAATCAGCGGGAAATACCAAAATAACTTATACATTTCTGTAAAACATACCGGGCAAGCTTCAAGGTCTTCAAGATCTTTCCCCCATAAGAGAATACAATAATATCTGCATGCACGGATTTTGATGTAGGAAAGCCCAAGATCTTTTAGGATATGTCGCACCTTATGATGAGTGGTAGGAAGGCGATGACCGAGTGGCAGTAGCGAAGCAGTCCACTTCAGCCAAGAATCAACAGCTTTGACAGTCATTTTGTTCTCCATTTTGAGCTGCATCACTCCCATGACACTTCCAAGAACAGTCTTACTACAAGCGTCGTACAACGGAGTCTGTTGCAATGCAATCAAGTTGTTGTACTTGTCTATACCACTTGTGTTGACATGAGCTCCAGGTAATGGCTCGACTGGCTCAATATGGGGGAAACCCTCAATAACGGGAGAGACATTTGATGCTTCATCAGCAAATACACCACTTTCATGAGGAAACATATCATTGATCAACATCGTTGTTGGATCATAGGATGGACTGGCCCTCTCAGCAAATTGTCCATGATCATGCGAACCCGCTAACGATGTTTCACCGTGATAAATCCAACAAGTGTACTTATCCCAAAACCCGTATTTACTCAAGTGCTTCTGGACTTTATCAATGGAAAAACAAAATCGATCGCTGCGACACTTACATTCTTTACACGGGCAATAATGAAGTGTAGTGTCTCCACAATTAGCCTTCACAAAATCCACAAAACTCCTAATTCCATGGTGATATCTCACATCCCATCTTTCAAGGCTCATCTAACTCTTGTCCATCCTGAAAATTCTAACAGTACTATATATTTATGTATATACATTCATTACTAATTAATTAAAAAATCATCATTACATGCATATATATATATATCTATCATTAAACTAGCTACACTAATTTAATTAATTCTTCATATATATATATATATATATATATATCTCCCTGAACAAAAGTTGACCCATGCATATAATATATATATATATATACCAACAATTCCCAATTACAAATTTACATGTATATATATACATATTAACAATTAATCACAAAATAAATTTATATACATATATATATATACACAAGCATATTTTCATCGAAATCATCTCAAATCAACAGTCAAGCACTCAAAATCAACAATATATCAACTCTATTTGCATATCAAACTATTAATCTCAACTCTAAATCAACACACATATATCTAAATCAACACACATATACATCCACATATATATATATATATATATTTATACGTACCTAGCTATATAGCTTCACGAGCGGGTTTTGGACGCCTTTTGATAATACCCAACGATTTCAGAGCGTTTTCCTTCTTTCTCACCCGATTTTTGTAAAATAAATGAGCTGCTGCAGAGTAGATCTGATATAAGAGTTATAGCCAACGATTCATTAAATCGTCGGCTATAGAGAGATTACCTCGTCGGTATTATTCCGGCCGAACCATCGTCGACCCCTGCACATTATTGCCGGCGACGAGAATGTTATTGCCGACGAGTCGTCGACTATAATGTCATTGCCGGCGATGAGGAAAAAAAATTGCCAGTGAGTGACAATTTCGTTGGTAATACTTATTATAGCCGACGATATATGATATCGTCGGCCTTTGTTTTCCCATTTCGTGGGCAATGAGAAAAAATGTGGTAGTGAAGGAGACGCCCTATTAGTATGATCACCAGCTCAATCTGCATCAGTGTAACCTGAAACACACATCTCACTAGTGTAGTCTGAAACACACAATTTATTGTGTTTTACAAATAACAATCATTTACCAAGTGTGCCTTTCAGATACTTGAAAATACGTAAAACAACACCCATATATTCTACTCCAAGATTATGCAGGAACTGACACACCACACTATCAGCATATATAATATCAGGTCTAGTATGTGATAAATAAAGAAATCTCTCAACTAAACATTGATACTTCGACATGTGATTAATGCTCACACGTTCGTACCTGAATTATAAAAATATGGGACTCTTGACATCATCGTAGTAAGCCGGGCCTTAATTATGACCCAATTTAATATATACGATATATGAAACTTCTGTTCGTAAAATTATTGATTTGCTCGATCGATCAGTTGATCAATGCTGGACATATATATAACTTCTGGTGCATGCGTGTACTCTTCTCTCTGAGATCTGCATGCAAATTTCTGTAAGTTGTTGATATTATTGAGGTTTTCTAGCACAAGTCGATCTAGGCCTCAAGGACAGAAAGTGATGACATAATTAGGGCCCCCGGAACATGTGAAAGTGCTAGTTTGGTCATCATAAGCATAACTATAAGCCTCGGGACACTTGGTCTTGAAAATCTGTGAATAGTTAGTAGCAGGGCATGTCGTCGGTAAACCAAAGGCACCGGTGCAACAATACTCCGGCCGGTTCAACGCCATACACGCGCTCTTGCAAGCAATCACGCTCCCATCGGATCTCCTCACAGACAGTTCCGGAGGACAAACGGTATTGACGTTGCCGGCACAGCTTGTGGATTTGCAGTCACCGGAGCCTCCTTGCGGGGCCAACATGACAGGCAGGTTGAAACCGTCGACTAGGCTGACGTCGTAGAAGTCTAGTCCTCCGTTGGGTGCTAGAGTTAATTCCATGAGTGACGCCGGTGGAATTTCTCCGGCGCCGTTGCATGTGAGTTGGCCGGAGCCACAGTCTCCTGTGGCGCAAGTGAACTTTCCCGAGGCGTCAGTAGAGCACTGAGAACGGCCCCAGAGGCGGCCCGACCATGGAGCACGGACATCTAAAGATGAGGAAGCACCGGTTGGTAAGTCGAATCCGGTCGAAGATAACTGTGAGCCGCCGCCACCGGTTAGAGTTCCTGGCCACACTGTGAAAGAACACTTGTTTGTAAATGTGAACTTGACCGAGTGTGACGTCCCTGTACGTACATGTCATCCATGCATATATATATATATACATGCATTTAACCACCATTGTTAGAATAAAAATCAAATTAAAAATCGGATGATCCTATTTTTGATCGAGAAAAGAGCAAAATGAAGCTAGATCAATTCATCATCGTTTGTACTTGCCTGAAATGAAGACCAATACAAGGCCAATAAGTGCTTGAAAGTTCATGGAGATCGATCGTAGCAAGCTTTCTGATTTTCTTGTCGAGACGATATATGTCTATATAGATGAATGCACGCACTTAGTTAGACCGGTTGCCTATAAGCACCATAGATATGTACACGATGAGATCGAGAAATAAATTATGGATAAGTGACTGTCAGTCTGTCATTCACCGGCCTATAAACAAGAATTGGTTTGTATAATGAAGAGAGCTAGGCTAATCTCTATACGTAGGTACTTCTCACATGGACATCCATTGAAAATAACATTGAAGATTTTCCTATAACTTAGCATTAGTACAAGAGATGGGCATATCCATTCCTCATATTGATGCTCTTATTGAAGAAAGAACGAAAAAACGACTCCACAACTCAAATTCTAGCGGCTTCCACACTGGACATGCATGCACATGCATGATCTTCTAATGGATTAAGTTTCTCAAAACTCTTGAAGTGTGATCTCCCTCTTGACATGCACCTAAACTTTATTTTATTTTAGCGCATGTAACATTTATTACAAAATATTGACGATGACTACTGAGGGACGTACACTTGACTTGCATTTGTTTAAAACGAGCTAAAATAACATTCAAGTTCATTATAATTATAAAAGCCGTTTTTCTCAATGTTTTAAAACGTAAACGCGAATAAAGACACGACGCGGTGTTCTGATAGCATCACATACGTGATAGTTTTGACACGAAACGCGTAAATTTTTTGAAATATATATACCTAAGCTTAACTCGATATTTCATAATTTTAGTTATTATGCCATTACCAAATTTTGGCATCTCCTTAAAAAAAAATTAAAAAATCGGCATCAATCATTAACATAAAGAGAGCCAGCTCAATTAAGCATTACTTCTTAAAAGGCCCAAATAGTGTTTATTTTCTAGTATGAACATGAGGCCCACGAGTGTTTTAATGCTAAAACGGGTTTGTATCAAACGACAGGGTATCAAACGATTCAAAGCATTCCAAAAGACCAAATTCTTGTCCTAATCGAGCTTTAACCTCTATGACCACCACCGATCCCCACTTTTGAAAGGGTCTTTGTTTGTTAACGTTAGTTGCTTGAAGTTAGGAGTGTTCGGTGTTCTGTTTTCAATAAATCCTAGTCTCTAGGAAAGTTAGTTGTTTTGACTTATTCCAATTTAGTTGATTCACTTAGCATAGCAGTAGCTAACGTAAGCTATTCTCTTGCATTATGTTACTTTGTAAAAGGCTATTTAAAGCCTAGTTTGAGTTTCAATAAGAATCAAGCAAATACATTCAGTTTGAGAAGAATTAGACTTCTATTCTCTACAAACTGGTATTAGAGCACCCACTGGGCCTGATTGGAGAGCTAAGCAGCAGCTTAGATAAGAAAAGAGAAAAGAGAGAAACACGAGACATGAGTGAGGAAAAGCTTTCTACAAAAATTCCTCATTTTGATGGTCGTCACTATGACCATTGGAGTGAGTTGATGGAGAATCTTCTTCGTGAAAAAGGCTTGTGGAGTTTGATTGAGAATGGATTTGAGGAGCCTCCGCAGGGGACGATGCTGACAAATGCACAACAAGAGCAGTTGCAGAATGCTAGAATGAAGGATCACAAGGTGAAACACTACCTTTTCAGAGCCATTGATCGGGTTGTGTTTGAACAAGTGTTGGACAGACGCACGTCCAAAATTGCGTGGGATTCATTGAAGAGGAAGTTTGGAGGGAATGATCGAGTAAAGAAGCATCTCCTCAACACTCTAAGAAGAGAATTTGAGGTGCTGAAGATAGGAGAAGGTGAGACGATCACTGAGTATTTTGCAAGAGTCATGGTGGTGGCAAACCAGATGAGAAGCAACGGAGATGCAATGTTTGATTCACAGATAGTGCAGAAGGTCCTTCGAACCCTAACAGACAAATTTACCTACGTGGTTGTGTCTATAGAGGAATCGAAGGACACAGATACAATGTCAGTTGATGAACTTCAAAGCTCCCTTGTGATTCATGAACAGAAGTTCAAGAAGTTTGATAGAGACGATGGTGATCAAGCTCTCAAAGTAGAAAGCAGCAGAGGTAGAGGTAGAGGAGTCTATCGTGGTGGGGGAAGAGGAAGAGGACGTCAACCGTTCTCAAGGGCCACAGTAGAATGCTTTAAATGTCATAATTTGGGGCATTTTCAATATGAATGCCCTAAATGGAATAAGGCAGCCAACTATGCAGAGTTGGAGGAGGAAGAAGAACTGCTCCTAATGGCATACGTGGAAGAGAATTACTCCAAAAGAAGTGATGCGTGGTTCTTGGATTCAGGCTGCTCAAACCACATGTGTGGTAATAAAGGTATGTTTTTGAATATGGTAGATGGTGGCAAGCATTCTGTTAAATGTGGAAACAACTCTAGAATGGCTGTAGCTGGAAGAGGCAGTGTTAAGTTGGTGCTTAATGGTGTTGACTTTCATGTTCGAGATGTATACTATGTTCCAGAGCTTAGAAACAATTTATTGAGTGTGGGGCAGCTGCAAGAGAAAGGTCTAGCTATTCTCATACGTAATGGAGCATGCAATATCTATCATCCTAGTAGAGGTTTGGTTGTGCATACCACCATGAATGCAAATCGAATGTTCATACTGCTAAATGAAAGCTTAAACACCACAGCTCCCATTGTCAAAGAATGCCTACACACCACTTTCGACCTCACATATATGTGGCATCAAAGGTATGGTCACTTGAGCTACAAGGGACTGAAGACTCTACAGACAAAGAGGATAGTGCGTGGACTACCTCAGTTGGAGAAGTCTGGCATCACTTGCACTAATTGCTTCACTGGCAAGCAACATCGGAGTGCAATCCCTAAGAAGAGTGAGTGGCGCGCAAGCAAAGTACTGGAGCTCATACATGCTGACATTTGCGGTCCTATAGAGCCAATCTCTAACAGTGGGAAGAGGTATCTTTTATGTTTCATTGATGATTTTAGTCGCAAAGCTTGGCCATATTTGCTATTTAAAAAGTCAGAAGCTCTAGAGTGTTTTAAGACTTTCAAAAGGTTGGTGGAAAAGGAAACAGAAGTTTTCATTAAATGCTTACAGACGGACAGAGGAGGAGAATTCACTTCTCTTAACTTCAAGAGATTCTATGAAGAGGAAGGGATTAAGAGACAACTTACCACAGCGTATACACCACATCAGAACGGGGTTGGAAAGCGGAAAAACAGAACAGTCATGAACATGGTACGATGCATGCTCACTGCTAAAAAGGTTCACAAACCTTTTTGGACTGAGGCTGTGAACTGGACTTTCTATGTGTTGAATCGATGTCCCACACTGGCAGTGAAGAACATCACTCCACAAGAAGCCTGAAGCGGAGTCAAGCCTTCGGTAGATCATTTCAGAGTCTGGGGCTGTATGGCATATGTGCATATTCCGGAGGCAAAGCGAGGTAAACTTGATGATAAGAGCCTTCCTTGTGTTTTTCTAGGTGTGAGTGATGAATCAAAGGGTTATCGATTGTTTGATCCTAAAACTAATAGAGTTATGGTGAGTAAAGATGTTGTGTTTGAGGAAGAGAAGAGTTGGGATTGGGGCACTAATTTCAGAGAACAAATAGAGGCAGAGTTAGTCTGGGGTGATGATGACTTTAGTGAATATGAGAGTAAGGGAGAGCACAGAAGTGAGGATAATGGTGATAGGGTAGAAGAAGATATGGAATTCGATAGTGGAGAAGAAAATGGTGAAAACAGTTTAGAAAGGGAAAATAGTGAAGTTAGAAATGGTGAGGGGACTAGTGAAGTTAGAAATGGAGAAGGGACTGGCAACACTACTGGTGGGAGAGAAAGAAGAATGCCAACATGGATGGGAGATTATGTAAGCGGAGAAGGCTTAAGTGAAGAAGAAGAAGAAGAAGAGGAAACAACTTATATGGTGGTAGGTGATTTCAAAGATCCTGTGGCTTTCGAAGATGCAATCAAAGAAGGAAAATGGAGGCAGGTCATGGATAATGAAATAAAGTCCATCGAAAAGAACCAGACTTGGAAGCTCATGGACCTCCCTGCTGGAACAAAGACCATTGGTGTTAAATGGATCTTTAAGACAAAGCTGAATGAGCATGGTGAAGTTGACAAATATAAAGCTCGACTGGTGGCAAAGGGATACTCTCAGCAGCAGGGCATTGATTTTACTGAAGTTTTTGCTCCAGTAGCTCGAATGGACACCGTAAGAATGATTGTATCACTTGCAGCATGTAGAGGGTGGAACATTTATCAATTAGACGTCAAGTCTGCATTTCTCCATGGTGAACTCAACAAGGATGTATACATTGACCAACCGAAGGGCTATGTAAAGAAGGGAAGTGAACACAAAGTGTACAAACTGCATAAGGCTCTTTACGGCTTGAAACAGGCTCCTAGAGTTTGGTTTAGTCGAATTAAGTCTCATTTCATTGCAGAAGGTTTCGAAAGGTGTCCGAATGAACAAACTTTGTTCACTAAGAGAAATAATGAAGGTAAAGTGCTGATTGTTAGCATATACATGGACGATTTGATTTACACCGGAGAAGATGAAGGTATGATGATTGATTTCAAGAATTCCATGTTGAGAGTTTTTGATATGACTGACTTGGGGAAAATGAGGTTCTTCCTAGGCATTGAGGTGGTGCAAAAAACAGATGGGATTTTCATGTGTCAGAAGAAGTATGCTACTGATGTGTTGCAGCGGTTTGGAATGTCAGAAAGCAAGCCTGTAAGTAGTCCAATTGTGCCACGTTTTAAAGTAAGTAGGGATGCTAATGGAATTGATGTGGATGACACCTACTACAAGCAGATTGTTGGAAGCCTAATGTACCTTACAGCTACACGTCCAGACATCATGTTTAGCGTGAGCTTAATTAGCAGGTACATGTCAAAACCTACTGAATTACATTTGCAAGCTGCTAAGAGAATTCTCTGTTATTTGAAAGGCACTATTAGTTATGGTATTTTCTACAAAAAGGGAGGGGAAGAAGATTTGCTTGCTTTCACAGACTCAGATTATGCAGGAGATGTTGAAGATTCTAAGAGCACATCAGGTTATGTCTTTGTATTAAGTTCAGGTGCTGTTTCTTGGATGTCAAAAAAACAGCCAGTTGTTACACTTTCAACCACCGAAGCAGAGTTTGTGGCAGCTACTGCTAGCGCATGTCAGGCTGTGTGGATGAGACAAATATTAAGAAATTTGAGTCATGTCCAAGAAGGAAGCACCACCATCATGTGTGACAATAGTTCAACAATTAAGCTCTCAAAAAATCCAGTTTTACATGGGAGAAGCAAACACATCAGGGTGCGTTTTCATTTCTTAAGAGAGCTTGCAGAAGATGGAGAAATTGAGTTAGTTCATTGTGGAACTAAAGAACAAGTTGCAGATGTGATGACAAAAGCTCTGAAGCTCGAAGCCTTCCAGAAACTCAGAAAGAAGATGGGAATGTGTGATGTTACTGATATAAACTAACTGCATTCTGCAGCTAGTTTAAGGGAAGGATTGAAAGGGTCTTTGTTTGTTAAAGTTAGTTGCTTGAAGTTAGGAGTGTTCGGTGTTCTGTTTTCAATAAGTCCTAGTCTCTAGGAAAGCTAGTTGTTTTGACTTATTCCAGTTTAGTTGATTCACTTAGCATAGCAGTAGCTAACGTGAGCTATTCTCTTGCATTCTGTTACTTTGTAAAAGGCTATTTAAAGCCTAGTTTGAGTTTCAATAAGAATCAAGCAAATACATTCAGTTTGAGAAGAATTAGACTTATATTCTCTATAACTTTCACCGCTTCAATAAGCCCGAGATAGAGGCTGCCCTCCTGGCCCTCCATCGACGCAAAAACGATGCCACGCACCAATCGCACTTCCTCCCCTGACAACTCTGCTTCCTTTGGACCTTTGACTCCAGCGAAGCCAAGTTAAACACTACTACGCTAGGCTCATGAGGAGAACGATTCTCAGGAAGAGGAGCCACAGAAAAACAAAGCTCCGTCTACTTCTGAGCGCCGATGGAGTTTGAATCGACACCTTGAATATCACTGAGAACCGGATAGAATTGGATCGAAGTGAGGAGACCGGCGACATGCCGTATGCGGGTTGAAGCGTACGCCTTTCAAGCCTTTTTCGCATCGTGCTTTGCGCTTTTCTATGCGTTTTTCATTTTTTCATACAGAAGGATGCAAATTTACTCCTCGTCGCCATAACAACGGGCGTTTTGACTCACGTTTAGCGCCACTTTTTAAACATTGGTTTTTCTAAAGAGAAAATTGTAACAATGGTGTCCGGAGTTTTTTGTGTCCACCAAGTTAGTACTTGGACTTTTAAAGTGATCAATGTAGTACCTAAATCACATTTTTGTTATATTCATAATATCTTCATTAATTTTTCGTCAATATAACGTTAATTTGTTGACGTTGCTTACTCGAAGAATGGTGAACTTGTCATTTTTACTGATAATTAACTTAGATGACAATTTGAGTTTAAAACATCTTTTCCTTGTAACTTTTGTTAACATCCTCGTCAATGACGATAGTGATTTCGGTGTTGTAGTAACTGAGGAGATTGAGATTGATTGGCACGACGTTGAGGCCAATGAGGTCGGGATAGAGCTTGAGGAACCAACGTTATAGTGTAATATGACAAATATACCCTTTCAACTTCGAATTATTAACTGAAAGATATTCATTCAGTCCCTCTCTCTACTCCAACACCAACAAGTCCATCACCATCTTTAGTCTCTTACTCTACCTTCACTCCTCTTACTTTGACGACTTCATCAAACCAGGGCGTGCCAGCAAATGAGTGAGATCATCAATTATCAGAAACACCATGAACAACCACCAACCCTTGACGCTTCTCAACCTCAGTACCATCAATCCCACAACCTGAGGCTTTCATGGACCCCACCACGTCCCAAATCGATGACCAAACGTAGCAATAACAAACATATTCCACATTTTCTTCACAATCTCAACAACAAGAGTAGCAATAACAATAACAATCCAACGCATCTCATCGAAAAGCGGACGCTGGCCGAGTTCCAACTCTATCAGCAGCATCAGCAGAGTCCTTAATTCTTACCAACATAACTCAACCAACCAGCATAATTTGTATCTACGCTTACTCAAGCCTAGAATCACCACCAATTTCGAGCACCATTTCAAAATCTTGCTTCTGTCTCCGATCATTTTTTTATGGACATGCCTATTTTGGATGGAATAGAGAAAATCCAAGGCATACTAGATGTGTTGGACTCTCAAACCCTAAAAAAGTTAGTCCTATTATTTGAGCGTCGTGCCGCCTCAAGTACCCAAACCAATCTGAACACTTTGCTGACTCCGAAGTCGAACTCCACGATGAGATTAAGAGGCTCAAAGCCATTGTCGGCGCTTCCGAGCTCTACCCCGACCTCGTCAGCCTCAACGTCGTGCCAACCATTCTCAACCTCCTCGGTCACTAAAATACCAAGATCGTCATCACCATTGACGAGGAGGTTAACAAAACTTAAAAGGGAAAGACGTTTTTAACTCAATTTTTCATCTAAGTTAATTATTAAATAAAATGAAGAGTTTACCTTTTTTCAAGTTAGCCATGTCAGCAGACTAATGTTTTACTGATAAAAAATTAGCAGAGGTACTACGAATATAGCAAAAATGCGGTTTAGGTACTACATTGATTATTTTGAGAGTCCAGGTACTAACATGGTGGGCACAAAAAAGTTTCGACACTATTGATGCAATTTAGTCAAATTTTTATTAAGCCACGTCAGTAAACTAACATTTTGCTGACGGAAAATTAACAAAGGTACTACGAACATAGCAAAAATGCGGTTTAGGTACTACATTAATCATTTTGAGAATCCATGTATTAATTTGATGGGCACAAAAAAGTCCAGACACTATTAGTGCAATTTTCTCTTTTCTAAATATGGCAGATCTTGTCACAATTTTTAGAAAAAATAGTAAAGAAGACAAACTTATAGTTTATACGACTAAGATCATTCTTTGAGTAAATAAAAAGATTAGCGTGAATTAACATATCCCACACATCAATTATCAATTAACATCTCTTCGACACCTATAATTACTTTTGATATGGACTCAAATTGCAACATACATTGACCATATTACCATATATTTTGAATTCTTATATGTTTTGAACAAAAACTAGCTACGACATTGATAACAAAAAGTCCTCTAAGTTGTAACAAGGTCTTCAATGGAGTAACTACGCTTAATGGAGTAAAGCTCATATGTGAAAGTATGAAACCATGATTTGTTACAATTAAGGTCATCTTCCGCAACGAATGGCCAAATTTGGGCCAGTGTCATAATATAGTCATATAAATATTATTTTTATATCATCAAATAGTGAATCATCTTCAACGAGAGAAGGTCAAATGACCAAATTTAATTTGAGTGAACACATGATAACTTGACACTTGTCAACATTTTAGTATTTTCTTATCAACCCACATGTATGAGTGGTCTCAAATTATTTGGCATGTGCTAGCTAAAGAGCTATATTTAACATTTTCTTTAGCTCTTTGGCCTTTAATTTTTTAGAAAATTCTAGCAATATTACCTCAAATATAAGTCATTCATCACTTATGTACCTTAACTTTCGAAACTATCAGATATATACTTTAACTTTGTGAACTTATACAAGAACAATATCTGCCGTCAACTTTTATGTTAACTTTTTATAATGGGTTAAACTTTTAAAGGTAAAACAAACAATATCCAACTTAAACCCTATTTTTCATTTAAAAAAACCACTCATAGTGGCACTTTAGTTGAGTTGTAAAATCACGAAGTTCTAAAAATTGATAGTTAAGTCGTGAAATCATCTTACAATGTCTATTTATTCAATTGTATATTTTCAAGACATTAATTGGTGCATGCCAAACATGAGATTGTTGTACTGTATGTTGTTTATCACATTTATTTAGGTTGCATTTTCATGTTATAGTAGATTACATTTTAATGTCATATGAATGAGAGAAAATTAACAAGCATGGATCTGAAAGATAAATAGTAATTAACAAGTATGACCTTTGTCATATGTAAAGACGAAGCTACACTTGAATTACGATGGGTCACAATCCACCAAAATTGAAAAAACAAAAAAAAAAACTATATCATAGCTTAATTTTGGTTCAAAGTATGAAAATAAAAATTCGACCACTCCAAATTTTTTAAAACTATTTTTTAGTTCACATATTTTTAAATTCTAGGTCTTTTGGTTGTATGGAGAGACATAAATTAGGTGTTTTAATTTTGGAGGGGAAAAATATGAGTTGGCTACATTTTTGAAGAAGTTTTGGTGCCAAGAGTTGATTAAACTATTTTACCCTCAAAAGTTTAACACCTTATAAAAAATTAACACCAAAATTGACGGCAGATACTGTTTTTATATAAGTTTACAAAGTTGAGGTACACATATGATAATTTCGAAAATTAAGGTACATAAGTGATGAATGACCTATATTAAAAGTACTGTTGCTAAAATATTTTTTATTTTTTTGTTTAAGATCAAAATAGGACTATAATTTAGCTTTATAACCCTTTAACCCTGTTGCTAAACATCACTTAATTCACTGAATTAAGCTGACGTATACCAAATGTTGATAGTAAACTCCACACATACCACACGTCTCTCCAGACTTTAAAGAGTGAATCAATGGGCTGAGTGGACCCGTAGCAATAGATATATGAGGCCCAACTTATCTCAGGGCTTATTAGCCCATCTCTGCCGCGACCCATTTCATCTCAGAGCCTTAAATCTCGATCGCTCCAGAAGGAACCAGGGTTTCTACGATTTCTTCTCTGTTCCTTTCCCTCGCAAAGCCTAAAACCTATTTCTCACTTCTCACTTCTTCTCTCTTCTTCACAGTCATTAGGGCTAGACAGATCTCTCACTCCCAATCACCATGCAATCGCAAGTACTCGTTCTCAGTAAGCTTCCTCTTCTCTTCTTCTCGTTACTTGTTTCCTTCATTTTCTGTGCATCCGAAAAGCTTAAATTGCGTCGTTTAGTGGATGCAAATCGAGCTCTGCTGAGTTTCACTGATCTTGTTTGTTTTTGATTTATTTGAGCAGAGGACTCTCTGAAGCGGGAGTCTGGGACTAAAGTTCACCATGCTAATATCCAGGCGGCCAAGGTGAGTGAAAATGACTATTAGGTCTATGGATCCACTCGTTTTGTATCCTTTTCGTGTAGTAATTTTTATCGACTAATCCGAGCGATCTGCTGAATTTGTGAGCGAGCGATGCGTTTTATTTGCTAGCTAGCTCAGTATTTGGGGAAGGATTCACTGAAAATAAATCGTGAAAGCTGAGATGAATCCAATACGGACTTACATTTTGTGTTTGTAGGTCTTTCGTTGTAATCTTGTTTCTGGATTTTTTTGACAGAAAGATGAGTTGTGATGAGCGACTAAAAAACGTTAGTGGCTGGTGTACATTAGGGTGTCATCCTCAATCATGTTTGTGATTGTACAAGTTGAACAGCATCATAGATATGTGAAAGATAGGAGCAATTTGATTCAATTAGATTGATATCAGGACATGTCAAGCATATCCTGATCCAAAATTTGGGAAGTTAGGGTTTCAGTTGTGCAGGACTTAGTATTGATGTTTTTAGTACATGGTGGTCTCCTAGCAATACAGATGTTGATATTTTTGGTAATTTCAGGCTGTTGCTGATATTATCAGGACTACCTTGGGCCCTCGGTCCATGTTAAAGATGCTGCTCGATGCTAGTGGGGGTAATTTTTTTGCCTTCAGAGGAATTATTTTTTCTGTGTTTATCTGTGATTAGCCTCATGAATCTTGCTTGTCTGTGAATGCTATGTCAGCAAATTGTACTTTAGGCTTGATGTTTCTGCATTACTCTAACAAAGTTGTCATCCTGGTTGTAAACAGGTATCGTAGTGACCAATGATGGAAATGCTATTCTGCGAGAATTGGATCTTGCACACCCAGCTGCGAAGGCACGATGCTCATCTTTAACTACTACACTCCTGGTTTTATTTTGGAGTTGCATCATCTTTATAATTTTCTGTTTCTCCATATAACTTAATTCTCATCTGAATTTGTGCTTACAGTCAATGATTGAATTAAGTCGCTCACAAGACGAAGAAGTCGGTGATGGAACAACATCTGTCATTATTCTTGGTATGATTGAGCATTTATGACCTTAAAGCAACAGGGTGCATGTGTTGTAGTATATATTTCTCTTTGTGCTGTTTAAGATATGGCTAACAAGAAATCCCTGTTTGGTATTGAAAAATACTTGTCAAACTCTTTTGGGAGAGTTATGTTTTTTTTTTGATAGACAAGTGATTTAGAGTTATTTGTTTTACTTATAAAATGATGTACTGTGTGATTGAGTATGCTTGCTGTGAGAGAGCATGTGACTTAGTTTGCTTGGTATCATGAATTATGTAACCTGCTATTCACTAGGTATGCTTTTGCATTAATATAATTGTTGTGCTGTATATGGCCTATTCTTTGTCTTATATTTGTTATGCTATTTTTTTGAAGCTGGTGAGATGCTACATGTTGCTGAAGAATATATTGACAAGCATTATCATCCTACTGTCATTTGCCGAGGTTAGTTGAAAGATATTTGTTTCCAATTTTTCCTTTCGACCACAGCTCTGGATTGCAGTTTGATTTGGGTGCTTTATTGAATCAAAATCTAAGTGTTTTCTTTCTATGGTTTTGATTGTAGCTTACAATAAAGCTTTGGAAGATGCTATTGCTGTGCTTGACAAAATAGCAATGAACATTGACGTGACGGATCGTAAGTTTCTATAGCTCCTTTCTAGTCAAGTTCTTTGGACTGTGGATTTGTATTTGTATTAGTAACTTAACACTGAGAACTTAATTTCAAGCAAAATTCTAGTCACAATAATTATATTTTGATTTTGAAATTGCAGCTTTAGCTTTTGCTAAATAACAATAACAACGAACTATAATATTCTTTAGGTTCAACTTTTGTTATGCAGTAAACAGAATAAAAGCGATGCTTTATACATACATACATCCAGCAAAATGGTTTACAATAATAATCTAGTGTACTTTTTCCCTTTGATCATGTATAATATATCTGCAAAGCTTGGAACAATTCATGTGTAACTTATTTACGCGTTTCATGGCAGGTGCAACGATGTTGGGACTGATTAAAAGCTGTATAGGCACAAAATTCACCAGTCAATTCGGGGACTTGATTGCTGTAAGTTCTATTTCTTGGTAGTTTATCAATTTCCAAGTTCAAAGATACTTTTATCTGGGAAGACTGTAAATTGGTGTTCATAAGTTGATGGATTCTGTTCTCTTCTCTTTTGGTGGACTTAGGATCTAGCACTTGATGCCACTAGAATAGTTGGAGTGGATCTCGGCCAGGGTCTGCGAGAAGTGGATATTAAGAAGTACATCAAGGTTGAGAAGCTTCCTGGTGGCCAGTTGGAAGATTCTGTGGTTCTTAAAGGAGTAATGTTTAATAAAGATGTCATTTCCCCTGGAAAAATGAGAAGAAAGATTGTTAATCCTCGTATCATGCTTCTGGATTGCCCCCTTGAGTATAAGAAAGGTGAGAACCAAACAAATGCTGAGCTGCTTAAAGAAGAAGACTGGGGAGTCCTACTTAAGTTGGAAGAAGAATACATTGAGGGACTCTGCGTGCAGATATTGAAGTTCAAACCAGACGTTGTTATTACCGAAAAGGGGCTTAGTGACTTGGCTTGCCATTATCTGAGTAAGGCTGGTGTCACTGCAATCAGGAGGTTGAGGAAAACAGATAACAACAGAATTGCCAAGGCATGTGGGGCTGTTATTGTTAACAGACCAGATGAATTGCAAGAATCTGATATTGGTACTGGGGCTGGTTTATTTGAGGTAAAGAAGATTGGAGATGAGTTTTTCACATTCATTGTCAATTGCAAAGACCCAAAGGCCTGCACTGTACTCTTAAGAGGTCCTAGTAAGGATCTGTTGAACGAAGTGGAAAGAAATTTGCAGGTATGATATGGTTTCTGCTAGTGATTTCATAGATTTAGATCATAACCTGCTGAAGTTTCTTATTTAATAATGCTATGTTTGTAGGACGCCATGCAAGTAGCAAGAAATATTCTCAAGAATCCAAAACTTGTTCCTGGTGGTGGTGCTTCAGAGTTAACTGTAGCTGCTCATCTGAAGCAAAAGAGCTCATCTATTGAAGGCATAGAAAAGGTAAAACTCTTTCCTTATTCAGAAAAGGCAGAAATTTACATATGAAAGATGCCAAACTTATGGAAATGGAATTCCGACTTCATAGCCAAGCTCATTTCAGTTACTTTGTAAAGTAGTTGGGATTAAATTTGTGTGTTTGTGGTCATGCAGTGGCCATATGAAGCTGCTGCTAAAGCTTTTGAGGTTATACCGAGAACGCTGGCTCAGAACTGTGGGGTTCATGTCCTTAGAACAATGACGGCACTGCAAGGAAAGGTTTGTTTCTCCACTTTAGGTTTTTTCATTTTAAACTAATTATATCATGTCTACGTATGTACTACATCCTTATTTGTATTCTAACCACATTCTATTCCATAGCATGCAAGTGGTGAAAATGCATGGATCGGCATAGATGGAAACACTGGTGAGCTGACTGATGTGAAGGAGAAAAGGGTAGGGGATATCCTTTGTTATTTTTGTAATCTTAGTGCCAAAATACTATTGTTTCTCTCTTCTTGTTCTCCTTTTACATCTTAATACAACTGAGCATGCACAAAGTCTTCAAATTTCTGTCTCTGTAACTTTGTTAATTTCGTATGTTTTAATTTCAGATCTGGGATGCCTACAATGTGAAGGCACAGACCTTTAAGACGGCCATTGAAAGTGCCTGCCTACTTCTCAGAATTGATGACATTGTGAGTGGTATAAAGAAGAAGCAGGCTCCTGGAAGCAAAGCTCCTAAACAGCCTCAAGTTGAGACAGAAGGAGATGCAGATAATGAGCAAATAATTCCCGAATGATCGCAGAATGCTCTAGTCACCACACTTCTTGAGTTTTGCTTCTCCATTGAACTCAACTGAACGATATGTTTTTGAGAAGGAGGTGTTATGTAGGGCTGTAATGCCCCCATTACTTGGGGGCGTGTGTGTGTGTTTATTTCTTTTCTTCTTCATCTCTCTTTCTCAGTCTGCCAGTTGGGAAAAGAATAGAGGTTTTGATGGAGATACTAGTAAGTTTGCCTTGTCATCCATCTATGGAGTACTTTGACTCTGGTGGCTTAAGGATAGATGGAACAAGGTGTTTAGAAGACTTGCTCTTTGTATGAACAGTTGACGATCGCTCGAGTCTTGTGTAGGCATAGCATTCCCTTTTTCTTCAATCTCAATTCTTAACTATCGCCTTCCCCCAATTATATTTGTGCTCGTACATTGCAGTAGTATGATTTAGTGTTTCAAGAAACTTCATGATTATGATTTGTTGGCTAATTGCACTAACGTATCGACAAAATATAACACCAATCTTTTCATTAGTTCAACAAATGGAGACCCAGAATAAGACCAGGCGTAAGTTTGGGATATACGGTGTAATTAATAATTTTGTTAAAATAATATTTTTTTTTGATAAAAATTTAAATATTAATTTAATATTTGATTAATTAATAATTTGGTTAAATTAATAAATTGTCAGTCTCGATATTATTAATTTATCGTGATTTTATTGTATGTCGCCCTCCCCAAAGATCTTTCTGCCACGGTAAGATACAAGTCATACAACTATAAAATGAAAGCCAGAGTTGATCTTGATCTCCTAAAACGGTCGGTGACAATGGCAGAGAGTAAGGATGACATAAAATACGCGACTGCACAAGCGAGGTTGAACGAAGATAAAGGAGTGAGGTCATGAAGGAGGAAAGATAGCCGAGTCTGAGCCTGTTGATGTATTTCCCAGTGCTCATGGCATTTCTAAGAGCAGTAGTCGTGAAAGACTCTAACCAGTCCCAGATGCAACGTGAGCCAGCTGATAATATACGAGCTGGTCAAGAATCCAGCATCGATAGTGCTAGGTTTCCAAAAAAGACCAAACCTAGTCTAAATACCAAGTAGATCAAGGTTTCCCTCCTATGTTTCCTTGTGCTTTAGTTATTAAGGCTTTCCTTGTATGCTCTCAGCTGCAAGAGCTCCTCAATTTATGCTTCAGTTTGGTGTTAATAAATACAAGATAGACTCTATCTTAAGCACGAGATAGAATTGAATGAATCTACTTTTTCTTCAAGTAGCTAGTATGCTACACCCCTTGTATAATTGATTTTGGAACTATTTGTTCACAAGTGCCACTTATATAATTGAGGTCTTTCGAAAAATAAAAAAATTTAAAAAAATCTTTACCGACGAACAGGTCGTAGTGAAAGACTAATACCGCATCGCTTCGGCGAGTTCACATTTGACAATTAAACGATCTAAGCTGGCCACCTCACCACCTTCATTCTCTGAGAAGACAAGACAAGACAAGAGAAGAGAAAGAGATGAGAGCTACGAAACACTCAGCGGCGCACAATCGGAATATCAGTGCGCATATAAACACGCGCCACCAGCGTCTCAACGACGCGCTTAACCTCGGCACCAGGTCCGCCTCACTCTACTCTTTTCTCTTCTTCAATTCCTTCAATTTCAGTTTACAGTCTTGCGGATGGTTAATTGAATCGTGATCGTGATCATGATCATGATATGTATGACTTTCTTGTTTTGAGCGAGCTCGCCCGGTTTGAATATTTAGCTTATACTAGAAAAGAACAAGCTAAAAAAGTAGTGAAACCTGCTCCAATATGTTGGAATTGAGCTTGTTTTTAGTAAATTGATTTTTGCATTGAGGCTTAGTCTGGTAGGAATTTGCAAAGAAAAGTAATGCTGGAAGCAACTGAAGCTACTTGGATTAGATGCTTTCAGTAAATGCGAGGTTGCGTAGTTGGATCGAATAGTGTTCAGGAATGGGAGAAAGATTGATGCTTGCACTAAATTCACTGCCCTGTAGCTAAACTGTAAATTTTCAAAAATCTCTGGAGGCCTTTGTGGAGTTCATTTTATGTTCTGCTTCTAGTGAAAACGATGAAAAACCATTCGTTAAGGTCTTAAGATGGATCAGTTAGTGAAGGAATAAAACTGATTATAAGCAAATCACGCCAAGGCGTAGTTGATCAACGTTAGGTGTTGCGTTAAAGTTGTAGGCTTGAATAATACGGTACACTAAACTACCTCGTCTCTTGCAGATCTTATGGTGACAAAGCAAGGAAATGGCAGTGTATGGATATTGAGATACAAAGGCATGTGCTCCAATGCATAGATGCATTTCTTGATTCTGTTTCAGGAGATAAGAAGCACCATCCACTTCTGAAGGTAACACACATAGTCGCCAAAAATATATACCTTTTTACTTTTCCTGTTGAGCTTTGCCAAGTCCCTTTTACTTCTCCAATGCCCCACACTTTATGGTAGATAGTTAGAACATCTCCAACAGTTCTTGTAAACTAACAAAATTTTCCATTTAAAAAAAAAAACCATTTTCAGCTCCAACAACTCTTGTATAGCTTCTTGTATTTTACAGAAAATGGAAAACGTAGATAGAGAATCCCTATATTTATAGAAAACTCAAAATTTATATATCCATAGATAAACCTCTAAAATTTAATGCTTTCATATGTTTTCTCTCTCTTTCTTCATCTTTTCTTCATATTTGTCATTCTCTCATCAAATTTAATACATCTTATGGCTTAATTAAAAACAAACTTAGTAAAAAAATATAATTTATATTAGAATCATTAAATTATAGAGAAAACTATTAAAGTTTAAAAAATCATATAGATGAGCTGTTGGAGTTATGGTCACTTTATTTTAGAGATTTTGTGTTTTCGTCTTCTATAATAGAAAACTTTTACAAGAGCTGTTGGAGATGCTCTTACTTGTTGTAGCTGAATTTGCAGCAGATCATATATAGGTATCGTTAATTTTAGTTACATTATTAAGTCAAGGATCATGTTAAGTTATGGTAGAAATGGTTTATACAAAGAAATATCTTCGGAGGTGGTACTCCTGTGTCAGTCACATGCATATGTCTTGTTAGACCATCTGTACCACTTATTACCACAGCTTTAACTCAGTTATCTCCTAGTAAATGATGCACTTCACAAGATGCATCAACTCCCGTCGACTTGTGTACCTAGTTCGCTGAATTACATGTACCATGTCTTGCATTGTCACCTCTATTTCTCTTGTACATCTATGGAGTTCCGCTCTGTATGTGGTACGCCTACTATCTAAAAGCATAAGCTAATCTTCCCTAATTGCATTTCGGACAGACTGTTAGGTTTCAAGTCTATAATGTCAGTACTATTAGTCGGTTCTGAGCTTCGTCCGATTCCACCTTAAACTTTTCTTATCATATTTGATATATATTTCAGGCTTCAGTTGCTGATATCGTTGGGGCATTGGTTTGTATTCTTCAATCTAACAACCGAAATATGTTGAGCATGGCAGCAAATGTGACTGTAAAGTTGATCAGCATCTTACCCAGATCAATCTTGCAGCTTGATACATTAGATCTTCTTGATCTTGTCGATCCTCTGTCGTCTTTGTTATCTTCCCATCAGACAGAACTTGCTATTTCGTGTGCTGTGTCATTAAATCTTATTCTTTCAAATCTCAATACCAAGAATGAGAAAGAAGCTTGGTATATCCTTAAGAAAACAGAAACTGTATCCCAAATTATTGTTAACTTACACCTTTCTTCAGAATGTACAAAGCCTTTTGAATATATCCAAAAGATGGCATTACTTTTGAGTACAATACTATGGTGGTGGCCTCAATCTAGGTTTTCTGTTTGGAGTGATGCTATACTGATGAAAGATTTAAAAGATTTGCTTATAAAGTTAGATGTATATCACAAAGGTGCAGTTCTGAAGTTGTATTCTGCTATAGGTAATAACATGAATTAGTGAAATACATCATTATTGTATTGAATACCTTTTAGTTGGCTTACGTTCTATAATGATATGATAATTGAATTTTCTTTTACATGTACCAGCTTTGTGTGGTATTGGGGCCAAAAAAGTATTAGAAAGTGGAGAAGCTCTTTTAAAACAAATGGTCCAGTGCATGGACAAGTCATATCCTTATTCTGTAAAAGTTGAAGCATTCAAGCTAGCACAGAATTTAGCGGTAACAATGCTGTTTTACTCTTCTTAATCTACCCCGTTATGATAATCAGGAGGTCAGACGATTTCATTCCTGGTTTCTGTTGCAGATTACTGAAGAAAATTGCTTTCAAATGATGAATTTATGTCACCAACCTATTATTGAAGCCATAGTATCTGGAATGAGTGAGTGGAGACCACAGTCGAGAAAGGTAACCCATAACCAGATGTGCTTGCTAGTGGAGGCATGTCGCTTGGCTTTGATTACTCGTTGGGAAGGGGAGCATCACATATATTTCTGGAAACAGGGAATTGATAAAATCCTTCTTGATCTTCTCTTTGAAAAATTTCAAGGCCAGTCGAAGCAACTCTCGATGTCATTGGATGAGCAGATAGCTATTGCTAAGGAAGGTCTCGATGCTAGTTATCTTCTTGATCTGAGGAATTATGTATGGGATATTCTTGGATGGCTTGTAACATACTGTCGGGAGGACTTCAACCCTGAAAATGAATTCTACTTTGATTTCCTTATTGTCTGTGCATGGTAAGGCTTCATCCTTGGAAATGTTTTAGTATTTGTCTATTACTATTTGATACAACTCCATCATCATACATGTATTCCTGATGGCTGCTACTTTATTTTGGACAGCTTGATCTTTGTTGATGCGATTCAAAAATGGCATAAAATATATGAAAATGATAGTGCTGGTACCTTCAGAAGTGAATCGGCAACAAGGGCAGTTCTGATGATGATTTATTCTCCCTGCAAGTATATTGCATCAAAAGCCAGATTTATATTGTCTGGATTACTAAAGCCTATAGGCTTGGAGTCTCTGAATATGTTACTGCATTTTCTTAGTAATCTGTCGTGCGGGAAATTAGGAATGCCAGATAGACTCCAAATTATCATTTATTTAATGGCATTTATATGCTATTCATGTTTGGAAGATTATCAAGTCTGGATTATCAAACAAAAAGGGGTGAAAGCACTTTTTGCTTTCATGAAATGGTGCTTAAGTAATCATGTCCAACTTGAAACGTTGAGCTTTGCTTCCCGTTTGCAAAATACGTTACATGAGAAGATTTGTTGTTGGGTTTCTGCAGAAGACTGGGAAGGCAAAGATATCTTTTTGTTTTATAGTTTGTGGGGACTGGCTGAGCTGATTAAGCATTCTGGATGTGTAGGAAATGAACTGGACAGGATTGCCGGTAAGAGGACACTGGCACATATTGAAGCTGAACTAGTGGACAAACTTCAGGATATCTGTTACGAGAATTGTATCCCTGGGGTGAAATGGTATTCTGCATATGTTCTTAGTCATTTTGGACTTTATGGTTTTCCAAGTAAACTAATGAAAAGGATTAGTAAAGCAATTGATGATAAGGATTCAGCTGATTTACAGTTCATCCTCACAGATGGAGGGTGCTCGAGTGTTCATGGTGTTGTGCTCGCAATCCAATGTCCTTCGTTACTACCTCCTCAAGCTAGTGAGGTAACATCTGATGATTCTTCGGGGACAAGCTGTATGAAGATTCATAGGGTGTGCCAGAAAAATATAAAATTATCTGCTCATGTTGATCACCAGATGTTGATGATGTTGTTAGAGTATGTCTACTCGGGATATATACAAGCAGGAGAAGAACTTGCAAAAAAGTTGAGACCTCTTGCCAGACGTTGTGATTTACAGCCTCTGTTGCAGATGCTTTCTAGGAAACGTCCAAAGTGGGGCACTGCTTACCCAAGTCCTGATCTCAGTGCAGCTCTTGGTCCATCTGGACATCGTTTCTCGTATGGTTTCCTGATGTTGTTTTTTTCATAAACTATACATTATGCACGACTGCCTCACATACGCACCAATGGGCTGTTATATTTTTTTTTTCTAGTTTCTTATCTAAATTGCTTCATGCATTTGTCTCCATTAGGAGATGTACGGTATCTAGACTATATAAGAATATTTATTTATCTTCATATAGCTCAAAATATGTCTGGTTTTAAGATGGAATGGAGCTGGTGCACATTATTTATGTTTTAAATTTCATTCTTCTAATTTGTTTGCTTTTGGTTTCAGGGATGTCATCTTAGAAGCTAAAGAAACCAAGTGTTTGGGTTGGACATGCGGTGTTTGCTCTTTGTCAGTGCCGCACATGCATGTTCACAAAGTTGTATTATCATCAAGTTGTGATTATCTGAGGGCCTTGTTCCAGTCAGGCATGCAGGAGAGGTACTTGCAAACTTTTCTACATGTATGCGTACCATTGCATTTTTTTAAAGGGTATAGACTAACAAAAGACGTTGCTAGTTAATCCTACCTTTGAAGTTCTTTAAAATGTGTTCTTAATGTTTGGCTTAAGGAAAAAATGCGTCCATTAATTAGTTACTTGGTATCAGCGTATACAGTTCTTTGGAGCACTATAATGCTAACACATGTAAAATGTATGTGTGCACATTAATCTCATCTGTTTTTTGGTACCTGCAGGTTACCATAGAGATTCCAATTAGTATACAGTCCTTGAATAGTTTTTTAATTACAATTAGTATACATTTCCCAATCTTATCTGTTTTATGTGATCATTGGTCGTGTGCATATACAGTTCTTGAATAGTTATTTAATACCTGCAGCAATTCACAATCCATAGAGATTCCAATCAGTTTTGAAGCAATGGTTAAACTAGTCAACTACTTCTATTCTGGTAACCTGCCAAAGCCTCCATCTGGATGTATCTGGAATAATATGGATACAAAAGAGAAGTTAGATGAGATACAGCCTTATGTAGAGCTCTGCTGGTTGTCCGAGTTTTGGATGGTGAAAGATGTTCAGGAAGCATGCTCGGATGTGATCATATCATTTCTTGGTTCAGCCAGAGAGTTGGCTATTAAAATTCTGCAAATTGCTGCAAATTTTTCTCTATGGAACTTGGCTGAAGTTGCAGCGACTTTTATGGCCCCCTTATATCGTCAGTTATGTGATTCTGGTGAAATTGAGACGCTTGATGAAGTGCTGGCTGAAATGGTTCGAGTTGCATCTGTTCGATTCTCCCAACAAGGTGGTAATGAGTTTCAGTGAGGACGTTCTCTTACAGATTTGGAACTGCGAAGATGACAATTTTAACCCGGAGTTTGTGGTTTGGTGGAATTTGGTCACCTTCTTTTCTGGGAGACTGTTTCTGGAGTTAGTTTACGGCCACATCTTTTGCTGACCTGAACCCATAGGAGGGGATTACCTGAGATGTGCAATACTTTCCTTTAAGGGTGAGTTTGTTCCATGCTCATTTGTTTAATTTACTCAATTTATAATGCTCATCTGTATGGCCATGGGTGTCTCAAGCAGGTGAGAAGAGAAGAAGCCAAATGCATAATCTTTGCACCTCTCCTTCTAGGCTTATCCATGTTGAGGCTTTATTATTTGGTTTGATGAACTGGGAGCACTATATTGTTTCCCTTCTGCAAAATATTTCATTTCTAGCACAGTATTTAAGAAATTTGTAATCTTCCCATCTTCCTTTCCTGCAGGTACAGTTATCCAGGTGAAAAGTGAAGAAGTGATACTGTCCTCAGAACAGAGCATTATGCCAAAACTCAGGGAAAGTACTGTAGACTCCACCTTTTGGAACAGAAGAAGAAAAGTACAAAGAGGAAGAGATGGGATTAAACCAGTCTCAATATGAGAATTGCAGCTTTTTTTACATTGCTAGAGCAAGAAGATGAAATAAAAGGGTAGACACCTCTGAAGGAGTGGAGTTTATCTGGATGTACAGAGCACTTTATTATCTGCAGAAGTTAAAATTTACTGCATTCTATGAAGTCCAGACTGCTTTTTCATTGTACTAAAGGGTCTTCTCTCCACAGCATTTCTCACACCAGGTGAAATGTATTTTGTTAATACTAAAGTCGGTGCTTCTGCTGCTAATTAGATCTTGGTAGTTTATGTAACCCCAACTCTATAAGTACAAAACGGCATTCGGAGTTGCAATCTTGTTCATTCATGTTGCCCAAACTGGTGAAAATCCATTTCATTTGCTTGGTACATCCAAAAATGTCACCGCAGAGTGAAATGCTGATAGTCAGTTCCACAGGCACAAACGTGCAGACTTCGAAGTTGATTGGACTTCTAGTATAGAAGTACTGAACGTTGGAACGTTGAAAAGTTGATGGGATGGGATGGGATGACATGCCCTCTGTGAGTCTGTGTAGTGGAACATGGAGTGTGATCGAGGTTGGAAATGGACCTCATTAGGAGCGTCAAAGGCGTTTTTAGCGATGGAACTCCTTAGGAGACCTGGCATGAGTCCTTGATTTCAATTTCTTAGCACGAGTTCTGGGTCAAGCTCAAGCCCCACTAATTAAGGCGATTGATCGGAATATCATCTTCCACGGGTATTATGATCAAAAAAGTGAGGAAAAGTATGGCGCCACCAAAGCCATAAAGTAAAGATCAGACAAAATTGGTAGTGAGTGTTTCATTTCTCTACTCAATTGGGTTTCATAACGTTTTCGTGTGATGTATACTTTTCCGTATCGTGATGCTGATTGTGATTATTGTTTGGAGTTTGGACCTACGTACTAATCAACGGCGCACAGCTCTAATGATATTTACACGTAATTCTTGGATAGACATTTTAGTATTTTACAGACAGACAAACAGATGGGATGCCCAAAACAGAGAGCTAGAAGAGAAAGAATGGGTTACTGCCAAGAGCATCAGTACAAACTTCTCTTTTTCTTCAACATGTAAATGTGTGCATGGCATGCCAACAAAAAGACAAGGATGTATATCTGAATATCTACCAAGAAAGAGGCATGCTACAGCTTTCCACAGTTTTTTCACATCAACCATACTACCATAGTATATCACATCCACAGACAGACCCGTACAATATGACCCAAGATTCCCAACATATTCTCTACATTTTCACCTTGTTTCAATCAATCAAACTTCAAAGTAGAGGACTAGATAGAGGGTACATATTTCACATAGCAGAACTTAGGATACAGTGAAATCAATAAAGATAGAACACACTTGAAAAGACATCAGTGTTTTGTACCAGCAATGAAGACAAAAACATGATTTCCAGAGACTCTATTTTCCAACTGTTTGCTAGCTGGTGGCCCATAATTCGTATGGGGGAGTTGTTTTCCCAGACTTTCAGAATCTAGCGTGCTTGCACTCACCGACATTGTTGACTACCATTGGACTTTGTCTCTAATTATAAACTATCTACTGGCTAGATAAAAGAAAAGAAGATGCATAAACGAACTTGCAAAGTTTTCTATCATGTCAATCCAAGAATGCAATATTCAAACTTGCAAATTTAGCTCAAGTTTTCTTGCATATTTACACTGTTTCATATATATATATATATGAGGTCCTTCTACTAAAGTATACATATTTTTGGTCATTTTCAGGTATAAAGCATTACACAAATTTTTCGATCATATTTTAACATCTCCACCGTCCAATTATTATGTCTATATGAGTAGATCATTCCTGTAAATTTTTAGCAAAAATGGTGATCGTTAAAGTATCGAACTAGGTTAAATCAAAGGACGGATCAAATCTGCCAAACCCGAACCGTTCATACTTATAAACTTCAATTACAGTTTTGAATACCTTAATGATCACTATTTTGGCTGAAAATTTAAAAACTTGATCTACACATTAAGACCTAAGATCTGAACGGTGGAGATGGTAAATATGATCGAAAATTTGTGTAATACCCTATACCTGAAAATGACCAAAAATATGTATAAAAGGGTGTATATATCTAAACCCAAAGGTAAAATGGCAAAACCAGACGGTAAAAAAGAACAAAATTCAAGCAGGATAATCAAATGGCAGGGGAGTAACCAAAGCAGAGTCGAGTAGGTCTGGATGCACATATCCATACTTCCTCAGCACTTGATTATCCGCAAAATTCAAAGCCTTCTGCATCCCATTCCAACAAGCCTCCCAAGTATACTCAGGATTATAATGCCCACTACAAGGCTCACACCCTGTAAAATGTGTCACAAATGGCCTACTTACTCTCCACAATCCCTTGTCCTTCATGTACTTCTCTCTCACTCCTCCATAATACTCACTCATCTTCTCAGCATGTCTCCTCCTCAACACCTTATTCCCCATCTCCCTATCAACCTCAACATACCCTTTTGTAATGTTATCAAACCCATCAACCACACCAAGCCAATAGCTTTGAAAATTGTACTCACTCTCCAAGTAAACCTTCCCACCCCATTTTTCCTTCTGCTCCAAAAGCATGTATATCAAAGCAGACTGATCATCTGACCCGGAGTAGAGCTTGTCCTTGAACATCTCCTTCTGTGTCTCTCCCCACTTCTCCTGGGCCGGGCCTTGCGGGCCCATTCCGGCCCATTCGTCCATGAAGTCCATAGACCACTGGCAATTCCTGATGAGAAACACACCGGCATTGACACTGTACCAGCTCTTGTTCTCAACACTGTGCCACCAGCCGTGAGCGACCAAGTTAAAATCTTTGTACCTCTCCATCGGCAACTTGAACTCCAAGTCGGTGAAGACGGCGTCCGAGTCGACCCAGTAGAGCCACTCGGCTTCAGGGTGTGCCACCATCGCCGCCCTTAAAATCGGGTACTTGGCCCAGAACCCGGTTCCTTTCGGATCCAACAAAACATTGTTGTAGAAGACATCACAGTCATGTAGCCGACAGTAGTCGACTTTGTTCTTCAAAAGTCTCAGCTGCAAATGGTCCCCGACTCTGTTTTTACACACCGAAGGCTGTGACCCTGTGACGATGAGTATCTTGTCTTCCCCGAAGAAAGAAGGGTGGACCTTGAGCCAGTCGCGGCGCTTGTCGTCCCAGTCGTGCATGGGGTCCAATACGGAGTAGCTGAGAGTCGGGTCGTCGTAGAAGGTAGGTTCGGGTGGGTCGTGGCCCAAGTCTTGGCCTTGTAGAGTGGCTGTGTTCCAGGTGATGATGGTGTCGAAGGTTGAAGTGGGGTTGATGAAGGAGAGGAGTGCCCAGATGAGCGAGAGAGCCATGGAGGCTCCGCCGACGAAGATAAACCCGTCGGCTATGAGAGAAGGGGCTCTTTGGAGGACTGAGTGTTTGTTAGGGGAGGTTTGGAAGAGGGAATATTCCGGCGAGCCCATTTTTGGGGGCTGTGAAGTGATGGATGTGGCTGTGGAGTGTTTTCTTTGTTGAAGTTGAAGTACTTTGTACTTGGGAAAAAGGAGAAGAAGAAAAAGAAGATGACTGACAGGCGTTAGTGTCAACAACCTCGTTTGTTGGGTTTGTTAAAGTACTAGTCTTTAATCCTGGCAGAAACTTTGTTTTTCTGACTCTTCTTATTATGGTATTTTAATTTTTATTTATTACCATTAGTTTGGGTAGATTTTATACGTTAAAAGATATTTTCTTTTCCTTACTTTGACCTTTTGTTTTCCATTCATAAAGAAGGAAATATATTTTTGATTTACTATCTAATCTCGATGGCTAAATAACAAATATTTCGACGTAAGGTCTTAATTTGTCGATATCATGTGATCTCATACCATTTTAAATTTATACAAATTCAAACAAGATCAATATTTTATATGAAATATCGATTGTTAACATACATGATTGTGAAAATAATTGAAAAAAAAAATTCAACACCACGGTCTCAACTTTTGTTGGGACATCAATATAATTCCCGAAATTTAAAATCTATTAAAACTACATCGACATTATGTTGATGATGTGACAAAAAAAATCCAAAATAGAGAGGAAAATGCAGTAATATCCTTACAGTTTTAATCATTTTTTTAATTTTTAATTTTCTGTTTCTGACCCAGACCACGCCTCTTGCATCCAGACGACCACCTCGCCTTGCACGTCAGCTTCTCCGGCGGCGAGCTTGGCCACTCCGATCCTTCACCTCTCGCTCTCTCTATGGCCAAGAGATCTAAACCCTCAACCCAAATCCCCGAACCCCATCCAAGTTCACCATCCAAAAACCCTAAAACTCTCCGCCACCACCAAGCTCACCATCCAAAAACCCTAAAACTCTCTGCCACCACCAAGCTCACCATCCAAAAACCCAAAACCCTAATCCCATTAACCTCCAAATTTGAAATCGTGCTCGCCCATTAACCACCAACTAGCGACCCGCCGTTTCGCTTTTTGCCGCGGCCTTTCTCCCGGCGGGCCACGCGTCCCGGTGACTCATCTTCGTCGGCTCCAGCGTTGAGAAAGTCCTCCTCGGTGGGGCCTTCTAGCTCAACCATCGACCGGTTTGGATTCTCCATCTTCACAACCACCAGTGAGCCGCGGTGGCCTTCGTCTGTCGACCACTACTTTAAGGATGGGAGCATCGATCGATCGATCGATCGAGATCGAGATCGAGATCGAGAGAGAGAGAGAGAGAGAGAGAGAGAGATCTTTTAAATCTCAGCCATTGATCTGGTCAATCTGAGTCTACGATAAACTTAGTATACCAGATCAACCCTTTGCCCCAGTAATAAAGAAGAAGAACAAACGAAAATTGTAAGGTTATTACCAATATTTTAAAACACCAAATGTGGGCGTGACGCGAAAAATCAATAGTCTCACATACGTGAAAAACATGACGAGAAACGCGTAAGTCTTTTGAATAAAAATATATCTATGCATGAAAATTCAACAAACATAAATATTTAATATCCTCTTGAACCATTAAATGAACATTGAATGTTGCTTGTCGAGCTTCCGCGGATACAAAATTATCAATTAGTCCTCTAGTCCTAGGAGGAACCATAGAACCATCAAGTGAACTTTAAACACTCACACTTACACTGACAATCTCAACTTCATTATCTTCCGATTCTATACCCATTCTTCCGATCTCCGATCAAATCCATTTTTTAGCCATTTTTGCTTCTTGAGTTGCTTTTAAAGCCGCAATGCATTCATTTTTTTTGCATTTAGGAGTCTTTGAACAAGGTCTAATATTGTTATAACTTCCGACCAAGTGATCCTTGAACCGAGCAATACCTCCGGTTTGTTTTTGACGACTAAACTCACATAGAAAATACTTGATTGAGACCTCAAGTGGAAGAGTCCATTTCTAAGCCAGATTTTTCTTACTTGTTTGAGTTGATTCGGTACTCATTACAAATCTACAGTAATTAATAATATTATTACAATAATAATTTATAATGATCATTAATTCATTATTGATTTACAAGCATCTAAACATTCAGGCAATAGAAAATCGCAATAATAGTAACCAATTCACTTCCCAATCAATTATTTCATAATTCATATACAAGTAAATGTAAGTTTGACTAAACATTTGGCAATACAGCCAACCAATTCAATTCTTTCATATAAAAAAAATTAAATAACAGTATATTCAATTCTCAATCAATTCTTTCATATTTAATTCTAAATTCATCAATTCTTCCATACATTCATTGCACATCGACTCTTCCATATATATTTGATCGCATGTTCGCAACTTCCATATATGATATAACATTAAAATAATATCTATTAGATGATTAGTTAAGCTAATTAATGATTATCATTCTATAATAATATATAGGAGATCGAACTCACCCTGATTCGAATACAAGAGTTTGAATTTCAACAGCGGGAGAAAAACGGCCGAAGCAGCAAGAAGTGGGTCGAGCTACGTCGTTTTGCAAAGTGGAGAGAAAAACAATGATGTACATGTAATGAAATGAGAGAGGGAATGAGAAACCCTTGAGCTACGTCGTTTTGCTTTCTTCTTCTTTTTTTGGCATTAAAACGGCAAGCTTTTGGCTGGGTTAAAATCAGAAGAAAAAAAATCAAACATGGTAGCATTTTACGCCTTTGCTGCATTTTTCAAGCGCTTTTTCCGTGTTTTCAGCCTTTTCCACATTTTATATTACTTAGGCGCGGTTTTGTTTGAGCATAGCTTTGACGCGAGCCTTAACGCGAAAAACGTGTAGCCTTTTAAAACATTGGTTATTACAATTTTTTTTCCTCTGTTTTTGGAAGAAGAAAAAATTGTCACGTCATCAACATAGACGGTGTTGTGACGAAAAATAACTTTAAGCATAACGTAGATGTAGTTTTGAGAATTTAGACTTCACTTTGATAGTTTTTAAAGTTCTAATATCATATTAATGTCTCTGCGAAAATTTAGACCTTAGAAGTGAATTTTTTTCCTAATTGAATAATGATTCACGTCATACGTCATACTCGTAACGTTTATTAATTGGTTGCTAAAAAAAAGATAAATAATATGGTACGTTGGTTATATAACTTATATCACATGTGAATCATAAGAAGTTGAACAAACTAGCCTGCAATTCTGCAAATTTATTGTTCTCAATCTAAGAAAGATCCAAAGATTACGAATAACATTCATATAGTTTTGGGCCCAACATTTTCCAAACAGTTACAAATTTAGCTTTTGGCTAGAGTTGAAAATCATGATGGGGAGCTTAATCAATCAATTCATCAATTAACCAATAGACCCTTTTGTTAGTTTAGTCACTCTTCCCATTTTACTCTCGTAGTGTCGGCGGGGTTTTTTTGGATTGCTGAAACATCTTGATGCGGCTTTATCTGTTTTAAAATTAACCATTGCTTCAAGTTATTTGCTTGCACAATGTGATTGGTGTTTGGAGAATTAAAAATCATAGTGCTTGAGATCCCTAAAATCTGTGAGCCTAGAAGGATGGACTTGGTTTCTTCCCATTAATTTTCTTGTTTCTTTAGGGCATGGGCCATTCTATATATAAATCTTAGCTGAACTAAGAGAGATATGATGCCAAATATATGTGACTTTTTATACCTTGCTTTGTGCATTTCCGTGTAATTTGTTTGCATTCGTAGGGCGACTTGCACATGGAGCTTATAAATGCAATGCAGTTCTCTCCTTGCTTATTTTGCCTTTTTGGTACTCTATACTCGATCTTCATGGCAGCTTCTTGGTGATGTGTTGAGCACTTTAGGCATATAGATGCGTTCAACAAGTGCAGGGAGAAGCATAGAAGAAGCAAATGAGTTCAACATGTCACAGATCGAAACAAAAACATTTTTACCAATGCTAGGCTGCTAGCTTCACATGACTTGTGAAGATGTACCCATGAAGTTACCTAATTACGCAGCTACGCCCACCCTTCTTGTTTCACTGTCAGTGCTGCTCATAGCCTCATACTATATAAACATATCTATCCTAGAGAAATAATGAGACTTCTTCCCACGAAGCACTTTGCTTCTGCATATATGCTTGGAATTGATACCCAAGAGAAGTGAAGGAGACATAAGCACAAAAGGGTGGTTTTGAACCGTAGTATTCTTTGCATAATTTGCAAGCTTGCTTACCAAAAGTGGCCGGCACACTAAAGGATACAAGATACACGTAGTCTAATTGTTCTAGTATAACTTTTAGTGCATTGCAGAATATAAGGCCCGCCAGGACTCTAAGAAGGCAGAGTGTGTAAAAGAACAGAAGCTGTAAATTTGTATGATAAAGCTTCATGCAACTTTAATCGCCTGCTGATAGAACTCACATAATCCCGATACAAGGTAATTAGTATGATTCCGTAGTTTTGTTCCATATAAACAAAAGGAAGTGGTAAACAATAGAGAGGGGCTGATGTTTATGTTTTAGGAAAAGTATATAAATAATAGAGAGATGATTGTGGAAGCAATCGGTGTAATCTTTTATTGATAATAAGAAGTCTTTTATATAAGAGAGTACATAGAGTTACATATGGTAAGAATGCTAGTACATCACTAAATAAAATTCTCTCCCTTATTCTCTACATATTTTATCATAACTAGAAACACAAGTAATAAAGTAAATATCCTTCAACGCTCCCTCTTGTACCAGTTATGTAACCGGTAGACGTTCCTTCTTCAATACTTCCTTGATACCTCATTATAAACTTTGACGAGCCAAAAACCTTTGCAGGAGAAAAAGTGATCTCGCAAAGTAAAAAGAATGCAAGTCGTCATAGACGATGACATGACACTTAACTATGTTATCTCATTAAAACCTTGCAAAGTAATAAAAACCCTTTGGGATAACAACAACATTGGTCAAGGACAAAGAGTACAACGTGTCATTCACATTTAAAAACGCTCATGTGAATGTCAAACTCCCCATGAAGTCTGCATCTCACTTTGATGTCAACTATCAAGGTAGCTTAGATAAGCTAAGCAACCCTATATTTTTCACATTATTCTCAAATGTGGATTTGGCTAATAACTTAGAATGTAAGTTTGTCACTTTATCCTCAAATTAAACTTGGTCAACCATGACCTTGACGAATTGCTATTGTTTGACTATAGAACAACTTATGCAATATAAGTTTGGTGTTGTCGACCTACATGTAATCTAGCTTCATCATCTTGATGCAAGCAACATTATCCTCATAATGCATGTAGGTTCATCAGTGGTGATTCATAAACCACTTGATATTCGATATATGCATTTATGGACCTCAACCATATGCACTATGAATAACTTCATGTTAGATCAATAATCCCAACATGGTTTGAAGATATAGAGACAAGAGTCTCTTTTCTAGACTTCCAAGATATCGCAGTATTACCATGGTAAAGACATAACCAACTTGGGAATAACTTTTGTGTGGATCAGAGAGATATCTAATTTTAGCAAAACTTGTCAACACATCACAACGATTGTTGGTGTAAGGGGTGAGGGAAAAACGACACTACTCTCTTTGTGGTGCCTTACTTCCATCTTTACTCTCTTTGTGGTCTCTCTGTAGGGATAGAATAAGCCAATATCTTTCATACTCGTTGATATTAAAAGATTGTCTTTAAGTCATTCAAATGGGCATTGGGTGAGCGCATAGCTAACTCTAGCTATCAAGTTCAATAATAATGAGGACCTAAGTCTTGTATATGATGCTAAGTACATTTTTGTACTTAGATCTTCGTCATCATCCCTTGGACGAAAATGGATCCCTCTAAGGGTCAAGACTATAGCAGATCATGAGAGTACTCATAAACTTCACTTTATCATCATAAAGTGTAACATATCTTAGAGTATAAGCCGAATGATGGAAAATCTCATCATTACGGTGCTCGAGTTCAAGTTCGAGATAACACCGTGTCTTCCCAAAATCTATCATCTCAAATTCAGATTTCAAACACTTTGCAAATCCTGAACTTGTCATGAACACACATGGGCATATCCCTTCCCAATCAAGTAATTACTTGGTGAGCATTTCAATCTCTTAGCAAACGCGCTCTGTGGTCTGAAGCCACTTGATTTGGGTACATGACGTCTATCTGAGACATTCATATCTATCTCTTATTCTAGATTTCCATAGAGATACGTCATGACCACGATTATAAGCTGCATGTTAAGTTTTTCGAAAGAAAAAAAAACAAACTGACAAGGTAGTGGAGTGCAATGACATCCATTATGAGAGAATTTATCTCATCGTAGTCGATTCCAAAGCGTTATGAGAAACCTTGCACCATGAGGTGAGTATAATCTTTTTATTCTCATCACGCTTTTTAACAAAGACCCATTTCGATAGGCTTTACACTTTAGTGTGTCGACATCACCAACCCAACTATCTTTCTCTTTATTAGTGAACATAATTCAATTTGGATTGCTTCTTTCCATGTAGACCAATTGCTACTACGTTTGGGAGTTTCAACGTAGATAGGTTTGATAAGTCTCAAAATTTCATGCTCTCATGTACACTAGTGTAATTTGTACTTTGTAGAGATCTCTATATTATGAGTAATATATTTTAATATTATAGTGTCCATCAATGATAACCATATGATAGTACTGAGTATCAATGATCAATGGATCATATTATGCCAAACTCGCTTCCTTCCTTGGATGAGTATTTATCGAACATTTAGGTCTCCTATGCTTTCCAACGGAACCATGACCTGTGACGACACTAGCTATGCCACTTTGTGATGTCACCATGCCACATTCCATGGTGGTAGCGCCATAACCAACTTCTTTTTGGTGGCGCCTTGTCCTCTCAAAGGGATATAAATCCTTACAAGCATGTTTGCAGCAAGTATATGTGATCTCGTTACCTTAACGATACTAGAAAATGCATAAGGTATCGAATCTGTTACGCTCTATCGCTTGAGGATCATGATGAGATATAGTGAGGACACGACCCTTCCTGTCGTTCTTATTGAACATGTTTGTTCCTATCTCCCCCTAACGACGGGAAGACAGTCTCATCAAAGTGACAATCCACAAAATTAGTGGTAAATAGATCCCCCATCAAGGTTCTCATAACGGATTATAGTTGAAGACTCATGTCCAACATATATACTCATTCGTCTTGATTGACCCATCATAATGTGCTGTGGTATAGCAATTTTGGCACATATATGGATAGGTGTGAGATATTATCTTCGCACACAGTCACTAGCTGCGCAAAACAAGATTGAGTGATGGTGGATCATAGACGATGTAGTATAGCTGCATGCGATATTGCATAACCCTAAGCAGAAAATATAGTTGCGCATCATCAATGCTCAGACTACTAGTGCAGTTGCTAAACAGTAGTTTTCTGTGAGACCATTTCGGTTTGTTCATCAAAGTATTATTGACAAGACCCATCCCAGATTACCATAATAGTCCAGGATAAGTCATGGGGGACCAACGCTAGGGTCTCTTGCACCGCATGACCAGTACCAGGTACCATAGCACGAGTAACCATGAACTTCAACTGCGCACCTACACAGAGAAAACAGAAGTTATGGATTGTCATGCCTCGTGCTCTGGACGGTGACGACTTCAACTGACTAACCTGCAATCTGGAAAATTTAAAACCAAGGACCCAGGGCAAGGCATAAAAATATAAAACGTTAGAGTGAGTGGACAAAAAACATAAAACTATATAGATCTGTAAAACTATAACTATATGCCTTTCCGCTGATTTCTATGAAATAATGCGAGTTCAAAATTGTATAGCTGGAATACAAATGGAGGTGATCGCCCAGGCCACCTAACCTGAGTTGACTATCTGTATGAAAATATAAGTGATGGGTTAGACGAGGTGTTTGTCCTAACCTCCCCTAACTGGACTATACGATGATCAACGGAACAACCAGTGCATCAATGCAACTAACTAATGTCATCACAAAATAAACCTTGCAATTTAAATGCTCAGAAATATAATGTAAACCATACTAATAAAATATGAACTCACTACGACTGTGAAAATAAAATGTCCACTCACAGTACTGTGCTGTCACTCTCATCTAGCCAAAGCATGTTTGTTGACGTTTCTAAACATCTGTCACTGTCTGCTAATACGTCATCCTCAAATCTCTTTCATCGTGCCTCCATTGCCGAAATCAAGACCAGAAATAGGTAGAGGAGGTCTAGACAGTTCATTTTTGACCAATTCCACGGTCAGAGGTGGCCGAAATCCGTTGCACCGTCGGCAGGAAGCTCCACGACGAATTTTGGGTCGGCGGAGGTTGGTCAACACGGGTCAACACAGGTTGGCTTGAAATGGAAAGTTCTGACTTTCTATTTTTAGAAAGTCTTATTTATATGTGTGAGTTGCGACTAACCGATTCTGTAAAATCATACAAAACTTTCACTGACCGCAATTTCTTCGTTGTAACTCCAATTTTAACATTTGACGTGGCCACGAACTTGTCTTGGAAAACTCTACAACTTTTCTCAAAGAAATACCTCGAAAAAATTAACTGATAAATTTTTGACGAAAAGACAGCAATAGTTACCAATGATAAAAATTAATTACCATCAACGATTAACGTTTAATCAAAATAATAAAGTAAATCCCGGATCAGGATGGTACAATTATACTAATACCAAATATCAATGGTGTGCAATATAATTCATTGAAAATTCTTCGATATAAACTCTCTAGCATTATTAAGTCGAATCGACTATAAATGGGATGATTCGGGTAATGAGCCCGAAGTCATATGATCTGAGCTAGAAGTTTGAGCAGCATTATAAGTGGACAATAGCATGACATGTGACCAGCGTGTTTTCCTTATAACCAACACCAAAATAAATATCTTAGTGGTCCGCTTGTTGGTTAAATCATTCCATAGAATCACCTTAAATTCTACTAGTGAGAACATATGTGTCCTTTGCATAGGATGGTCTCAATCATAATCTCTCAAATGAGTGGGCTTTGAAATAATGAGTGATAAGCCTTTGAAAATAACCAATGAGGATTTTGGTTAAGGTTCGGAGTCTTCATGGACTTGAGAAGCATATTAGGAGACTAGCACGTCATCCTCAACGTCTAGTTTTCTCCTCTTGGGGGAAGAGGCGCCAGTCACTGGCCAACTATGGATGAAGGTGCCACCACAGAGGGTGCCCGACTCCACTCTCGAGAACCAACTTTGGTTCTTGCTTCCTTTTACTCGAAAGAAATAATGTCTGTTTGAACTTTTCAAAATACGAATCATCATATCACGACTCGGGTGTCCCAATTTGTCATATCAAAGTCTATATGTGTTTGAATCCCTTAAGTTATCTCTCATGACATGATTTGATTCTACCACTCTCTTTTAGTTATCTTACATAACCTATTTGGCTGACACATAAGATTCTCTAATATTCGGATCATACCGCAATCATTAGAAATAATCCAAAGAAACTCATGTACATTCTCACTTGAAAATTGTTGGCATAGATGATGAGAAGACATATGTCCATTCTCATCATAAAGAAACATGATTGACAAAGCATAAAGTCGATATAAGTTGTCTATGGCATAACATAGTATATGTAATTCCCGTATCAATGAGACACTCAAAGTTCTCAGGGAAAATACTTGCAAAGAAACAAATCTTGCATGAGGAAAAACCGAAAAATAACTCAAAATTCAGTTTCTGGGGATAGTCTTTGACCCATCGAGGTAATCCTTAATCCATCGAAGGTCCTTCTCAGGTTCTATCTTTGTCCGAGACTGACTGATCTACGTATACTTAAATAGACATAACTTTGTCTAAAAAATAGATGATGACAATCCGGATAAATTTATGGAAACTAGACATCCGTAGATTTCCAACGATATATTACTCATATTCTAGATCATTCCGAGTCAATCCTGGTTTTACGTCAAAGCCAAGTGATTTGCACAGTCGATTCTGTTATGTCTGTTTTGACCTTTGTCGAGTAAAACGAGCATAATGTTTTCTAGAAAATAGGTATCGACGATCCAGATGTAATTATGGAAACTACACATCCGTAGATTTCCAACCATATGTCATTCATACATTGGTTCATCCTAGAAAAATTCCAGTTTGTCGTCGAATTCCACTAATCTGCATAACAGATTCTTGTTATGTCCTGTTTCTGACCTCTATCCAGTAAAATGAGCATAACTTTTTCTAGAAATTAGCTATAGACAATTAGAAGGTAGTTATGAAAACTAGATATTTGTATCTTTCCATTCATATAGCACCCATATTCTGAATATTTCTGTAAAATTCATAGTTTATCGTCAAAGCTGGCTGTTCAGTAGAGTAGATTCTGATTTTTGCTTTTGTGGTATTTTCGGGGATTTTAGCACTCTTAGCTATCCCAATATATACATGGACGAATTTAAAAATTTACTAGGTCATCTAAAGTCGTTTGGGTAGCTCTTTTCACTTATGTCTAGGTCGAGAGAGATCAATGTAGGTGAGACACAAGGTCCTCTGAAATACCTTTATCGAAAATCTCTTTTTCTAGACATCACAAGTTACTAAGGTGAGCTCTAGTAGACGATAGATTTATACCAAACACAAAACATGTGTGTGATATAGAAAACGTAGACAAGCATGTTATTAATAAGCCAATACAATGGTGCCTTTATTAATAAGCCAACATGATACATCAAAGTTTGTTAATCCAAAGTAATTGACCAACATTGTCAAACATAATACTTAGGCACACACGCCTTTATATAGGAAAACATAAAGCTTTAATCAAAATCCGGTATCTCTTCAATTGAGTCTCTGCCAATTTTGAAGTGTGCTATGTTGAGATTGACATTAGCTCTATCTCCATCTTCTGTTTCATTGTTTATTTTATCCTTAAAATTTACAAAATCTAAGCACGCTTGCTTGTAGATTTTCTGCCGAATTATTGGTGTGTCGGAATGCAACGAAATTTTGCAGACCTAATAGACATGTATATAAACACTTCAGCAAATTTTCATAATTTTTCGAGACCTATAGATATAATTTGTACAAAACTACGCAGAACACAGTTCTGAAAACTAATGTGTTCTAAGATCAAGTAGATTTGGATTGGGAGGTTCAAACGTAATGATGATGATCTTGGAAATCTATAGATTCCTCACATCTTTTACCTATCAATGGTATTCGACACCTATTGACCTAAAACTTCTGAAATCTATCTTTTGATTCTTCTCAAACATCTTGAGAATAAACAACTCTTTTGATTCTAGAAACATCATGCGTCTTATGTTTGTCTCGTTTGGCATTGGTACCTTAACCTCCATGGCTTTCTTGGTCACCATGGCCTCCATGGCCAGCGTTTCCTCTATTATGGCCATCATGACCTTCATGGTACTACCTTGTAGTGTTCTTCCTTGTTGGGGCGGTGGTGTGGACCTAAACGTCTCACCAAAATTTTCTTACTTTAAGGATTCTGCTCCATGCGCCATTCTCTTAATGCGCTTTCATAATTCGCATTGTGAACACTCTTGGTTCCACCTAACCTTGAATTATGATTATGTAGAGGATTTTCTCGATCAAATCTTGCTCTTCAATTGCTTTCCGCATAATTGAAGCATGGATCTAAGCTTAAGCATCTCACTACTTGTTGATGCAATATGCTTGAAGTCGGAAAATCACATGTTATTTCACTTCTCTTTTAGATCTAAGAGCATGGTGCCAATGTCTTTTTTCATATCAAACACCATGAGAAAACAGAAGATATATTAATTTCGCAGTTGTAAAATACTTTCTCGACAACTAATTCGTTTTCTAATTTAATATTTGGATTAGACCTTTACTTTGATGTATATGGTCTTACGAACTCTCTTTGTTCGTTAATCGATGATTTTTATGCACTCTCTTTGTTCAAATCGATTTGTGAACTCTCTTTGTTCGCGATGAATGCTCTCAGTTCATCTAGGAACTCTCTTTATTCCAAATTCCCACCTTCAAGAAATGTGCAGTGTAGAAATGAGGGATAGGATGTTATCCCAAAATTCCTGTATAAAAATTCAAGTTCCCAAAAAAGAGTAGGTTATTTGAATTTAAATACAAGGTGTGTTTATAAAAAACTTACTTGAGATTATTACAGAACAATCTTCTTCTTTTCCTGTATTCTCCTTGAGATTTACGCACAGGAGTAGAGTATCGTGCTCATAACATGTTTTAGGAAAAACATATAAACAATAGAGATGATTGTGAAAGCAATCGGTATAACCTTTCATTGATAATACGATCATTTATATAAAAGAGTACATCGAATTACATATGGTAAAAATCCTAGTACATCATGAAATAAGATTCTCTCCCTTATTCTCTACATATTCTACCATAACTAAGAACATACATAATAAAGTAAATATCTCTCTATACTTTAATTATTAAAGGAAATGGTTATAAAGTGGTATAAGCAAACTCCGAAATTCAACCCACATACTACTACTGAAATGGGGCAAAACGAGAGCAAATTACATCTTAAAAATAAGCAAAATATTCAGCTACAACAGAAAGAACATAGTGCTACACGTCCACATGACTAGAAACTTGATATGTATGCAAAACCGGACCATCTGCCATCCAATATATCCAACATCCTTGGAAAAAATAATAGGGATAGGTATCCAACCGACTCAGCGAGTGCCTTCTCAATCTGGAGACTGGCCCGAAATCGGCCAAAATAAAACAACAAAAGCATCCCGGATCTTGCACTGCCTAACCAGAACACTGCAATGATAAGTCCCAGGCACTGCCTTCACCATACTTGTGTTTACAAGAACGAGAGATCAACTGCACTGAATACTGTACATAGCTACCACAACTCTACTTTACGAGTTCGACGACAGAGCATCAAAATATGCCCTCCAACATCTCTATCTTAAAAATTCCACAACAGAGCATCAAAATAAGCTCCAAAGTTGAGGAAAGTTATCTACCCCCCATATTTTTCTCTAAAAGATATAAAAGGGGGACCTGTACCATCGGATTTAAAGGATTACAAAGAGAAGCTTGCTTACAAGTTTTCCCAGGAAAGCATCGACACAAGTAAGAATGTGAAACCTAACCTACTAAACTTACCTGAATCACATCTATGCCCTTAAAACCCACCAATTTATTTGCTCAAGATAGAGCACAAGTAGACAAAAACCCAATAATCTTGCATTCCAATTGACTGCTGGCTCGGAATCCATTTCCTCCTCAAACTTAGTTGCCAGAAATATCTTCACGTGGGTTTAGCATCAACTTAGCACAGACTCTGAATTCATGTGAGCACCATTTCCCCCATCATGACTGTTAGATCCTCCTACAGCCATGGACCGCTGTGTGAAATTTAAGAGCAGCTGTCTCTGGTGTTCATCAGTGTGAGGAAGACTTGCTCGCAATAGCTCAACTGGCATTTCACGACTAATTGCTCTGGCTGCATCTGAGCCAATAACAGCCATATTTGTGGGGGACTGCATTAGCAGCGTCTGCATTATGGTATCATACTTGTTTACACAATACTTGATCAGAAGGCCAAAGAACTCATCAAAGGAGGCTTGCCACAGTGCTCGATGGGTCATATTGTAGTTGCTAGCAGCATTAGGATCAGTTAAAAGTTCAGTAGCCCTCTCAAGAACTGCATTCAGAATAATGGAAGCCCCATCACCAGCAGAGCTTCCAATGGGACGAAGCGGGGGTTGCTCCAAGGAACAAACCACTGCTGCCAGACAAGCACTAAGTGCACCAAGGTCCATCCCTCGTACACATAATGAGATAGCCCTACCAATATTATTTGTAGTTTCTGCAGCCCTCGGATCAGGAGGGAGGACACCAAACAAGAACCTTAGGTGGCGGAAAATGGCCATACATACTATTCGCATTAGCTCACCACCTGGAAAGAGGAGCTGGAGGTACTTGGCAAGGAGCTTTCTGCCCTTAGGTAGAGAGACTAACCTCAGAAACACAAAATCATCCTTGTGAATAAGCCCATCTGTCTGGTCATTTTTCCCAAGTGGGTCAACCAATTGAAGAGATGCTGCAAGTTCTTCAAGCAAACTCTGTCGTCTGCGACTCAACTGGGTTCCACTGTCTTGGAGCTGATTGAATTGTAAAAAGCGATCGATGTCATCTACATCCAGGAGAAGACAAAGACCATCCTCAATTGTAACCCTAGCAGCAAGCATTGGCTCCTGTTCTAGAGGCTTCTCAGAAACCTTCTGTTCGGTGTTGCCTGGACTAGTCGACTTTGGCGGTTCAACTTCTAAAAGGGGACGAGGCCTGCGTATTGAAGAGAATGGAACCCTCCCAAGAGCATCAACCTGAAGGAAAGCATGTGGTTCAGCATTAGCTCGTGCATGAGGAGGAAGATCCCTTAATTGAGTTGGACAGAAATGATGTTTCATCTTAGGCCCAGCAGACTTTCTTGCAAGGCAATACTGGTGGTAATAATCATCTACATACGGGTCATTGCTGTGTGTTGCAGCAAGCTGCATTCTCAGTATTCCTTCAATTTCATCAGCTGTCATATACTTGGACCTATATTGAGGCCACCCACCACCACTCCTGTACCTACCTGTATCAAAGCCATGCTGAGAAAAACGCATATTCTGTCTACCATTCTGAGCTAATCTTGACCTTTCATCCCTAATATCACTCATCCCGAACATCGCATCAAATTTGTTCAACAAGGGTGGGGATGCAGAAGGGTGGGGGTTAAATAGTTGAGACTGCATTCCAGACAAATGGCTAAACTGCTGAGCTGGAAGGTGCATTCTAGGATGCGGCTGCTGTGGCTGATGCATCAACTGTGGAGGCAACAAACCATTCTGATGAGATAACTGTTGCTGCAATAGATTGTTATACTGACTAGGATGATCTCCATATCCGCCACTTTGGTTGCCCCATTGCTGGACAGGACGACTATTAACTGGAAGACCAGGAGTCAAATGAGGCATATTCCCACCATAAGGAGACCCGCGAGGTAACCCAGTCATTTGAAGAGGAGAGTTAGAGAAAGGAGAAAGGTTTGGTGATGATAATCCCCCATGCGGCCCACCAGCAGGATAAGGAATATTCATGTGGCCTGACTGGAGGTTAGGCAAACCCTGCTGAGATCTACCACCTGGAGGTGGAAAGGAAGTGAAAGAAGCTTTTGGCACCAAAATCGGTTCACTAGAAAAATATTGCTGCTGCTGTTGTGGCGGCTCAGGATATGAAGAAGCTCTGTACAAAGGCTTTGCTTCTACTGGACGAATAGAAGAAAACGGTCCTGAAGACCATCTTTTCCCATCTTGAAAGCTTTCATCAAATATTTCATCATCAATCCAGTTTGGGTAACTTTCCTGCACCCATTCAGCTGCAGATGAACCTGAGACAAACCATATCTTGGTTAGAGAAACTACATAATACCAATAAGAAAGTATAGTATCCACATAGATGTATATCTACCACTTACCTGTGACAGTTGAAACTTCTAATAGACTTGGGTAAGAAATTACTAATATATCAGAGCATAACAAAGAATCACAAAGGTAAGAGTAACCTTTCTAACCAGTCTTGGCGGATTTTATATCCTTATAATTTTCTGTAGATTTTTTAACTATACCACTTACGTCACACCCCAACAAATAACAATATCAAACCTATCATTAAAGCATCCTAACCATCTACTTAGGAGCATCATTATGCATATTTGAGGAAAATACTAGTACCGCTTATATACTGCTCATAACTTTATATGATTCAAGATTTTTGTACAAAAAAAAAGGTCAATTAGTATCTTATAATAAAAACCATCAAATAAACTCTAGGACTTCAAAAAATTCTAAACAGAATACCCTTCTAGCTTTATTACCTTAGAGCCTTTTACTGAACTTTGCAAAGGACAGAGCTAATGTGCACATCAGAACTTTCCTCTAAGAATGAATTATGTGCAACGATATATCACAAAAGGAATCTTTACCTGCACTTTACTTTAATACTTATGTTACAAATACGTATGTTATAAGCAAGACACTAAAATAGCACAATACAAATCTAGGTAAGAGGAATGAGTTAGAATGAATAGGCAACAATGTGGCCAGTTCAGCTTAAAGTCAAACCAGAAGCAAAAGACAAACCATGCATGAGTCAATCATGGAAGTTGATGCTAAAGAGTCACATATTGGGAGGAAATAAACAAAAACTCATGACATAAACTCAAACAAGAGCCAAGAACTGACTGTGTCCACCCTTAAGGTTCACAGGTAGTTTCTTAACATATATATAGAGCATCCATAAGATTTAACAAACAAGTGAAAAGCAATGACTCGAGAATGACCAGGTTTGAGCAACATTCAACGACTACAGAAACATCACAAAAAGATATACGCAACATGGGACTCACTTTCTCTGGAACCACTATCACCAATTATTCCAGTGCTCCTTGTTCCATTTACATCCTTGTTCAACTGTAACAAGAACAGCGACTTAGAAAACCAAAAAAAAAACACTCCACTATTGATAACAGGTACAACCAATCAAGAGCACAGACTTGTCAGTTTCTAGTACCAGGTAGATAAGTAGCAGTATGTCAAAATATGGTAATTTGGAAACAGTAGCGAGAAATCCAATTGCAAAATTAACTGTAAGAAATTATTCAGAAGATAAGAGGTGTCACAGGAACTTCTATATGGTCAGACTAAACCCCAAGGCCTACCCACACCAACACCCTCCCTTCAGTCTTCACCAAGTCGATGAATGCAGAATGGAATTTTGGCAGTTTTCTCATATTATAAAAACATCAAGTGGAATAAGTAAATGTATGGTTACAACCTGCTCGTCAAACATGTGAACTAACCTTTTCAAAAGTTAAAGACAGATCATCAATATCAGATAGAGACACATCACCCTGCCAATAAGAGAAAAACAATCAGTCATGCCATTTTAACCTTTTTGCATTTGTATTCTTAAGCAATATGAAAATTCAAAATCAATCAGTTACTACCATTGAATCAAAGCGATATTTACAGCCCTCTTATCTTTAGATGTGGCCATTTTCACATTTCAATTGAATGACCAAAGGAGTATCAAAATTTTAAAGCTGTGATGTCAGGACCTATAAACCACATAGAGGAGAAACCCCCTACAATTTTCGAATTATAAACTTTTAAAATGGGCAACAAATCCCAAAGACTTATGCCTACTCCTTTCCCAGGACCAACACCTAGCCAAATGGTGGGTCTCTTTGGCCTTACCAAATACCTGCTTAGAAATCAACCATTAAAACAAAGATGAAAAGAGAAGTATTGGCAGAGCCTGCTGACTGCCCAAAACCCTCCCCAAAGTTAACCAATTATCAAGAAGACGACGACACTGTATCAAGCTTGTTTATTAACTTGTCAAGATTTGTATTCCAAAATTGATAACCACTAAAAGCATGCTAAAGGCCAAAAATTAGTGAACTAGAAAGCAAGAAAGAAAGAGGTTTAACCTCTTCTTTGTTATATAAAAACTCCTCCTCTTCAAGCCCAACTGCAGCCTCTTCTTCTTCATCTAAACCTCCTAGCTCAACTTCAAGTCCAACAGAATCTTGACCGAAAAACGCATATTGTGTTGCATCAAAGACCTCGCCTGCGCTTAAAGAAAGAACTCAAGTCAAAAGAATGAATGAATAATGCTCTGAATAATTGCCACAGCGGAGAAAAGAATTACAGTTCAAGTAAAGCACTGTGCAACACAGAAGTAAGAAGCCAAACCATTCCGTGCAATACTTACAGCTACATAAAACACATTTAAGCATATAACTACTTGCACCCCATCATTGAAGTAATCAAAAGTCAACGTTCAGTGAAGTATGGAGACTGAGTTACCTTGAAATCTAATGGTTTGAAGTATACTTCCACCAGTGTCAACAAATCATATTCATAAGTATATTGAACCAGAGTTAAGCAGAGAACTTTATCAAATAACTACACCACACATCAAAAATGGCCACAAAACCAACATAGAAAAACCCAAAACATCCAACTTTTCCACACTATACATTTGGTTTCTATCAATAATCATCATAACTCTTCGAAACCCAATTCAATGTTCAAACTTTCACACTCCCACGCTTGTTCTATCAGCAACAAAATACACCCAGGATCCAAACAACAAAACCAAGAACAACATAAACATAAAACATATCAAATCTCGCAAAACAAAATTCAAGAATCTCAAAACAGATAATAGAATCAAAACAAACCTGTAGTAGAACTAACTCCGAATTGGTCAAGATCCGGAGGAATAGAACAGGGAGCATCCTGAATACTACTACTCCCACTCTCAAACCGCTCCATAATTCCCTACTCACTTCTATCTATTAATGAAAAGTTGAAAACAGAGCACAACCCAGTAAACTAAAACTAAAATTCCAAAACTACTAGCTAAAACAAGATTTGAATCTAATACAAAACGTTGGCAAAAACCCTTAAAGGTGGAATCCTCGAAGGGTTTTGGGCTAAGGGGGGAAAAGAGAAACTGCTGAGAGGATCTGAGCGGTGGTTTGGGCAGAGCTGTTCATGGTTTTCAGGTAAAGGTTTGATTTTTAAGAGCTGGGATTTGAAAGACGAGAGAGAACCCTAGATAGGGGATAAAGATCGGAGATTTTGTTTTTGTTTTTTTTGATACAAAATTATATTGACAGGAGTTTGGATCGATCCATTTGATAAACTAGTGGGTATACCCGCGCGCCAGCCGCGGGTGGTAACAAAAGAGATTAGAAAAAATAGAACGATGAAAGTTTTGAACTGTAATCGACGGGAATGAATGATACATTCATATATTCTAAATTTAAATATATATGATAGTTATTATGTAATTGATATTATATGTAAATAAAATTTCTAATATGAATAACATAAGTTTATATTATATTTCAAAATAAAAATCGCAATTTGATTACATAGAATATGCAAAATAAGTGTTTTGCAAGTGAAAGAAATGTCCGATTAGATATTAATAAGTACAAAAAGATTGTGCTAAGAGCCATTTAGGTATAGATAGAAGTTACAAGACTCTATAGTGATCCCACATATATAAATTAGTCTTCAACAAAAGGTAACTTCTACTGATGACACATATAACATTTCTTCATAAATCTGTCTGCAAATTTAATATATCTAATCAACCACTGTCTTTAGTAACTTATGAGAAGAAAAGTAGAATAATTGAGAGTTAGCATTTTATGAACTTTTTTCTTATTAAATGGATTACTATGAGGTCAATTTTTTGTATCATTTTAATAAATTATTGAGATAGAAATTGTTATGAAATGAGATATTATTTGTATGTGAAGATGTGTATAACGCAATCTAATACATTGTAATATGTTTCTATATATGGAAGAGATGTTGTGCGACAATGCATGAGATAAAATTATTCAACAATGTTTGATCGGATATTACAATAGACATAAGCGATTAAATCACCACATTAGAATACATATATAATACACATAAGTGATTAAATTAGCATATCAGGATACATATTACAGTTTGACCATATCATTGTTTAATAGTTAGATATGTTATATATTAGATTACACATTAGAAATTTAATACATATTGGAAAATACAAAGTGACCGTTACTTAGCTAAATGAAGAAGTTGCAAGATCGCAAGTATTTTTTCCATAGAAAATACAATTTGTATCTAGCAAAAGGCAACTTCATATCATCTTGATACTAATTATTTTCACATCCACCTGCAAAGTTAATATTGCAAATAATCAAATCATTTGGTAAAGTTATATCGGATATATTATTAACAAAATACAGAGTAAGATGAGTCCATGTTAATAGCATTAGTAAAAAAAATATGAGGCAAGCAAGTATTCCACATCCTAGCATTCATTCATAGTTATAATTCATTATGAGTATGACATAGAAATAGAATTCCAGCATGCGTAAAGCCATGTGAGGAGCAATTTTATGATTGATTTACCAATGTGATTTGATATTCTCATCGCCAAGATTGATTTACCAAACAAACAATAGAAATTTAAATAAGATATGGCATATTGCAGGACCTAGATACCTATGGCAAAGAGATCTATTTTAGATATGGCATAGTAATGATATACTACCGAAATACCATAAGCTATCATAACGCAGAAAAAAAATTAACCAAATCGATATACAATTAGAACTCTAAAAGTTCTTAATATAATAAAAAGCAGCAAAAACCAACATAGCGAAAACAGACTTGCATACCAACAATTCTATTACCATATAGAGAGAAAAGTATGACAATTTGATGCTTGCCTTGAACGTACATATATAAATTGTGGCCATTTAAATGATAAAAAAGTTGATCCTGTTTAAGGAGCATATCGGCATTTATTGTACAGCAGAAAATGAAAAATTTAAGAAAAGTTAGTGATTTTTATGTAGTGAAGATAAGTCAGAGTTGAATTATAGGTTTGAACTCTGGTAAATGTGCAAATGTCCAAACTTGATGGATCATTACACCTTAGAAAAAATAACAGTGTATGATTCATAAAGGTTTCAAATAGACATAAGAGAATTAATCAGTCACAAACAGGAATACAACACAACACATTTGAAGTTGTTAAACATAAAAGATCAATGTTGTATCCCAATCTGCCAACAAAATGAATACCAAAAGCTAATGAATAAAATGTATCTAATTAAAGCTATTTAGGATAAAGTGGCTCAATAAAAATGAAATAGTTTTATCATAATTTAGAGAGTAATAGTTATAATATACCAGAAATTATGAAACTGTGAGAGCAAATATGCATCACAGTTGTATGCTGCATAATTATTGTAGCATCAAAGAAGAGAAACCTACATATAAATTTGTTAATACCTGAAGTTATAGCCATGAGCCGTACAATATCTTGCGTAATCTTGGTCATTTGCAACATAACATCTGTGAGCCCAACAATGATAGCAGTTTTATTGCACTTTGTCTTTCGTTTTACTTCCTCTGCCGCTGTCAGTATTGATTCTTCTTGTTGCATTTCTCTTGTTGCTTTTGGCAAATCATCATCTTTCCGCATCTTCTTTCTTGATTGCGGACTGTCTTGTGGTTGATAGTGTTTCCTCATGGCTTGCTTGATGCAGCCAGTTTTGTCCTTATCAGTTGATGATTGTATGGCTTGCTCCCATAATTTTTTGCAAAATATGTATTTAGTGATAGTCAAAGAAAAAAAAAAAGTTTTCTCTGTGATAAACCAAACCTTTTTTCAGGATTCCTGGGCATTCCTTTTTGCCAGCCTCCCTTGCCTTTCTTCTTTTGTTCACAGCCGGTGGCCTGTTCTTGCAGCTTTCTGCAAATTAATAAAATAGAGAATTAACCACAACGAATAGCTTTCAATTAATTCATAGTCTAAAGAAGATAACTAAATTTTCTTTGTAAAAAAATTTAACCTTTTCTCATTGGTAGTAATTTAGTAGTTTCAAATGTGATTGTTATGTATACATTTAAAGTAATAAATATAGAGATAGAATGATATGAACATCAGCAGGATAAGAATTTAAATAAGCAAGGTTGTGAATAGAAAAGGTTTATTTGCAGTGTTCTACTGTTTCATAGTTCCATTGTTCTATCAGTTTAATTGCAGATCTAATTGTGGCAAAGATTCTCTCCATCGGTTTAAATTCTGACACATTGTAATTGCAGGGTTTATAGAATGAACAATGGAATCTTGCTGCGGAGAAGGAGGACCATGTAATTATAACTCATCGACATAATGTGGCATATTAAAGGCTAATGGTTGAGTGAAGAGTTTACAAACTTGGAGGTCATAGACTTGACTAAAACAACATACAACTTAGCAACAAAGCTAGTATTAAACTTTTGGTTAAAATAGAAATCAAATTCAATATACCAAAGCAAACCCACATCTCAGACCCAAAGACTTCAAATTTCCGAATAGAAACATATGATTTGAAGAGTATTAGCCAATCTGAACTGTTAGATACCACATGTAGCCATAAACAATCAAAGGAAAGTACTTTTTTTTAACAATCAACACATTCTAATGAAATCAATACAGTTCAATAACAATGAATCTATGAGATCAATAATACCCATGGAAGTAGTCACCATTTAACCCAAACAAATGGTCGAAATATATAAACTTAAATCGAAATAGAAGACCCAAATTTCATCATCATCATCAATACATGCATTCAAACCGTAATCATCCTCTCATCGAATCTACCCCAGTCAAAGTGAGATAAAGATTGGAAAAGGAAATTCAAAAAGAACAACGGATGATACTTACCAGCTCTTTGGAACATTGGTGTGGGTTTCAAGTTGTGTTCTTTGTCATCAAGAACTGTATGATCAAATACGGAACAAAATGGGAATAAATGGGGAGCTTTATGTGAGGTGAGGTTGAGCAATTGTGGCAGGTGAATTTGTAATCAATGCTGGTGTCGACAGTGGAGAAATAGGATTTTCAAAATTTGTAGTCTCTAAAACATGAGACCGTTTTATAAAAAATATGGACTAATATTTTTAATATAAATATCAAATAAGACATAATATGACATTAATCATATAGATCCAAAGAAACTGAAATTGCATATTGTCTAAGTAGTTGTTAATATTACATAACCGAACTAAAAATAGTGTCTTAAAAGAACATCATCCGACTATTAAACAATTCTTATTCTAAATATTTATTTAACAAACATATCCAATGAAAAACATAATTAAATACGAAATTTGTAAAGATAGATCTTCGTTCTAGCGGTGAGTCGGCAAAAGTCGGATTTTATCAGTTCGTCATCTGAATCTGAAAGAAATAAACAAATAAAAAAAGATGTTTTAAATATCGATTCAAATTTGTGGATTAATGAGCCACACGGTCATTTTAATTTTTGAAAGAAGGTGTTGAAAAAGTGAAAAGATCAAATATTGACTTGAAAAACTTATTGTTCAAATAATTGACTCACTCAATCTCGTATTGTTCTGTTTGTGGATTATTTGGATGTAACATGATGCAAGTATGCATGATACTTTGTCCTACAATCTCACCGGAATGGATTGGTATTAATATTTGAAGTAAAAAAAATATTTAATATAGTAATTGTAAGGAATTATGCGGAATGAGAAACTATACCAGCAAAATACTTGATCTGTAAGGTGGTAAGAACTACCAAAATCGACGTCAGTAAGTTTACCATATATGGTATATCAATTATGGTTGCAACTTCTCCCCTTAGTTTTACTTTCAATCCCTTCCTCCTGCACATGAAAATTCTCACGCATGATTCATATTCATGGTGTAATAAAGTAATACATTTTTTTTACAATTTTACTATCAATTGTATTACATAAGAGCTAATTTCACATTGTATAAATTTATGAGAAAATTGAATAAAAAATATTTAAAAATATATTACTCCAAATTATATATGCTCATCTCACACATTGGATATCCGCCTACATTTTCAGTGGGCTTGATGACTTTGACATGACCATAGATATCTTCAATTTTAATAAGGATGACATTAGCATATTTTGCACATCAGACACATTTGTGAACATTGTTATGAAAGTGGACAATATAATATGACAAAAATAATACGTTGCATATGAAATAGATTATTATATAAGAAATGGAAGGATTACTTGCCTGTGAATAACCGGTTTGCATTAGGTCTTTGTTGTCGTATTTGCCGTGCAAAATTTTCAAATTCAAGGAGTTGGAAAGAGTGTCATGGAATGATCGGTAATTCTTGCTGAGCTTGAACAGGTCCAGTAAAAGTTTTCAAATATAGCATTGCTCGATGATTTGTTACTGTAAATCTCTTGCAATTTCGTCTTGAAATAGTTTGTGTTATTCGATAAATTCCACCTTCTATCATTAGAACATGGATTTGTTTATAGTCTTCTTCAGAAAGAATTGCATGTATTGGTGATTTCTATAATTTGTAAATATAGTTTGATAATTAATTATTAAAAAGTTTAATGCAACATATTCACTATAAACTAATATTGATCTTGGTATTTATAAACTTACACTTTCATCCAGAAAATATAATGCAATCCATCATATTGACTACCTTGATATGCTCGAGGTCTCCATAGTCTTGTAGCGCGAGCAATGATATAAAAGTCATATTCATTTGCTCGAGTGTCACCTATCATCTTTCTATCCATATTTTTGATGTGAATCGATATGTGAATATCAATGGAGAAATACATGAGTGTTGAATAGAATAACAAAGAATGAGGAATATAGCAGCTATATTTTGTCTGATTTAGCTAAGCAATGACAAAGACTATGGAATAAATTGGAGAAGACAGTGATAAGGTTCTGAAGCAATGTTTTTTACTTTTCGTCAAGCCTCACTTATATAGTGATAGCATTTTGTCTTTTTTTCGTCCTATATCTTATCTGAGAGTATAGTTTATATACATTTAATAGGAATACAAAATTTATATCCTTCTTGTATTATTAGAACATATGAGGCAGAAAAATCCCCAGAGATTCTATCAGACTTGTCTGTGATGATTGTGAGCAAAAAATGAACTATTTGCATGTGAGAATCATAAGTTGAAGTAAAAAGAATACATGGCAAAGGTGTTAATGTATTATAAGAGCTAGTCTTCACAACAATTTGAAAACGCTTGCGTGGCATATCTGCCATATGAAACAGCTCTAACATGTTCCATTGTTAAACCACAATTTCTCAGTGAAATCATCACAACCAGAACGATACAAAGTATACTAGTGTAACAACCTGAACCGGAAATGGTAGTTAGCTGGCTCGATTTGCGAGTTTCGCGATTAGTCGCGGTTTAGTCGTAATTGGTTAATATGGCGGGTTAGTTCATGACGATATTTTTGGTAATAAATTTGATATGAGTTCCTTCACGAGAGTTGTAGAGTTTATAATTTCGAGCTTGTAGGAGTTTTCCGAGGATTTTTCCGATGTCCGATGAATATGTTATGAATATTTCTGACCGTTGGATTTAATTGTGTTTATCCGATTGGTTTCGATCCGTTTTCGATCATTGATCATTTTGGTCGCGAGTATAAATATCGGAATAGTCATAAAATTGTCGAAAAGTCACTTTTGGGTCGAGTTTACCAAAATTGGGTCGTTGACCCGTGTTGACCGAAGGGATTTTGCACCGTTGTTGACTCGCCGTTGACCTTCTGATTCCGGCCACTTTAGACCACAAGCTTAGTATGGTTAGCTTCCTCTCATGATTTTCTATTGGTTTGAAATTGGTTTGAGTTGATTTGGTTGAGTATTGAGGGAGAACCAACTCGGTGAAGTTTGAGATTTTTGCCGGAATCGGGTGGGCTTTTCCGGCCACTTTTGGGGTCGATGGGGTTGGAGGTTTTGCTCCCCTCAATCCATAGAAGCTTTTGGGTGGAGAGATTTCAAGTTTGGAAGCCGTTTGAAGCTCGCCGAAAAAGCTCACCGGAATCCATGGTGACCGTGGGTTTAGGGTGGATTTCCGGCCATGATGGAGCTTGGATGGGGGTGGTCCTTTGAGAGTTTTGGTTGGTCTTGAGGAGAGAAACATTTCTGGGTTTGGTTCGCCGGAAAATGTTGTCTCCGCCGCCGCCGGCGGTGATCCGCGGCGGAGCTCTGGCGAGGTCCGGATTTATGGGAAATTTTATGTGTTTTCGACTTGTTTTCGCGCTCCGATCGCAGTCGTGAGGTTATTGAGTTGATTTGGTTGGTGGATTTTATTTCGATGGATAAGTAGAGTATTTATAGAATTTTCGACAATTTCGTTGATATTTGAGTTATATGTTTCCGGAAATGGTTGGTTTCCGAGGTGTGGTTCAGAGTTTTGAATTGTGATTTTGATCAGTGGTATTTGTGATTATTCAGGTGATTAGGATCGAGCGTTTGGCGAAGGATCTTCCGCCGGACCTCAAAGTTAGCCGCGTATAGTGAGTGGACATTTTATTTTCACAGTTGGATTTACGAGTCTAGATTTATACATTTTATGAGTATACATTTACGATTATGCATATACATTATTGATTATGCATTTACGTTATGCATTTATGATTATGCACTTTACGATTATGCATGTGCATTGAAAGGATTTATGATTTGGTTTACACTGAGTACAGTCTCAGATATAGAGGAATGCATCGATACTTTGGCTTCTCGGCTGATCCCCGAGATGCTCCGGGGGGGACAGATATCCTGACCTGAGGTCTTTCAGACTTATGTTAATCACGTGTGGGTCTAGGATCCCGTGATTAGACTGTACTATGTGGAAGAGTCCATGAGTGACCCTGCAGTATTTTACGTGCATATTTATGGATCAGGGAAAATGTACCTGGTCGGGATTTTCTTATGCATTGACTCGTATTATGCTTTTATGAGCATTTATTTGGGAAAGATATATTATTATTTTCGTCTACTCACTCTAACGATTTTATTTGTCTTCCCCTGGGCTTTTTGGTTTTCTTTGCCCAGTTTGCAGTTTGGGTTCCAGTGTTGCGCGTTGACTGTGGAGGCATAGAGTTCGGATCACCCTTCAGTTTCTGTAGGTTTCTTGTTTGACCTACTCGTTGTAAATGATGTATATAGGCGTCGCTCTGAATACTCATGTTTATTTTCAGTTGAGTATACTCCTGAATGATTCTGGATTTCTTGTAAACCTTTGAGTTTATTATATATGTTGTTGAGAAATCCGGATGGGGAACGGAGCCCTACTGTTTGGCTTTTGTGGAATATTCGAAGTGTGTTTCTTTGTAGGTTCTAATAATGGTATGTCTAGTTTCAAAGCAAACTCTGGCAAAAAAATTTTGAGGTCGTGTTTTCGAAGGGGTTTGATTTCGGTTTAGGCAACTAAATCGGAGTCGGGTCCTTTCAACCAGATGCACATGAAGAATCACAAAACTATGCAGACTTAAATAGTGTAAAATATCGTACACTTGTGACACCACAATGTGGTTGAAACATTGCCAGATAATAATCCAAAAGATATCAAGTATGTGAAGCTAAAGAAGAATCATGCTGATAAGATATATGGCAAATCTATATAATGCAAATCATTGTACTTTTGTGATAACACATTGTGGCTCACACACTGCCAAATAAAAGTTCAAGAAATATCAAATTCGTAAAACCAAAGAAGAATCCAGATCGTCAGAGATTTGGCATAAGAAAGCATAGATAGGATAAGGCATAACATGTAAATTAAACATGAGACATTAAATACAGAAGCCCAGATTTCATACCAACATAAGCATTTGATTTTGATTACATAAGTGAACAAACAAAAGAGCTAATCCCCAGATCAAGAATAGATTCTTGATCACAGCATTAGCTAACTTTACTTTCATTCACAAGAAGATAAGTGGATGTAGGAGCATCCATTTAACTAAGCAACCTAACCTAGCAAAGAAGTTGCCAAACTCCATGTAGTTTCTATGCAAAATAGATTTGTCTCCAACAAAAGGCACTCCTTCATCATATTTACAGGACTCATTCACAGTGCAACCTGTGAGTATAATAGAAGCAATCAAAACCCTGCTTAACATTGCATAAGCAACTCATTTAATCATGTATGCAAGAAAACTGAAAAACTGCATATAATCTCTTCTATACACAAATTTTTATGATAACAATAATGAAAAAAAAAAAATTGATGGCTGTAATATCGAGTAATATATAATCATACAAATACAGATGTATTGAAGTCTATGTAGTTACACAATTCTAGCTTTTGTGGAGTTTCAGTACCAAAAACGAAGTCAGCAAATTATTTCTGTTAGAGAAGACAAACTTTACCTCATTTAAGGTTCTTCTCCATATCCTCTGGTTGTTTTTTTGCCATATTTTTTGCAGTTGGGGTTCCAGCATCTTCATCCCTGAATAGATTATTCAAATTTTTGAGATAAAAGATGATTGCAATCATTGTAATCCAGCAAGAAATAATATGCAATATATTATAGTTATACTTTTTGGTTTTCTTTTCTCCACCTGATCCAAACAATTGTCGTGCAGAGGTTTTGTTTTCGCGTTTCCTCTCATACATAATTTTATCAGGAGTGTCCATGCTTGGCTGTTTAGATTCAACTGTCGCTGGAACCTTTTGACTCCCAGAGGTATCTCCTTCAATTGTTCCAGCAACAAGCTCATACGGCTGCTTCTCACAAAGAGCTCACCGCGCTGGCTGATCCCTATCTCAAACATGAATTTCTGGCCAGCCTTTGAACTGATTTGTCTTGGAAGGGTTGTTTCTGATGCACAAGGTGTCTCATTCAAGAGTTCCTCACATGTTGCTCCAAAGAATTCATCTGCTGGCTTTCCCATTAATGTCACTATTGCCTGATCATAGTCATCTTGAATGACCATATATACCTTGCAACTGCATAAAATAATGGTAAGATAAAAACAATTCAATTCAGGTAATCTTCAAATTGAGATGAAGATGTGCATGAAAATTATAAATGAAATAGTGTTACTCACTCTAATTTTGGTTTCTGGTCGTCATTTACAGATGTATCGATTACCAGCTTCCTCTTTCTTGAACATATGCTTGTAGCATTTGTCAACAGGACAACATCTGTAAAACCATCCTTTGTCGACAAAAAATATTCTCACGACAGCAGAACAATACATTGACTTAGTCTGAAACACATTTAATTCAATGGAGTCACAAAGCAATACAATATAATTGGACGTATTTGTATACATGGCAGTCATAAAATAACACGCATCTCAATGTACACTGAATAAATTAAGTTCTTAATCAGTTAGTCAAACTTAATATTCAATTCATTTTCATATTGGATTTTAAATGATCAGATTCAGCCTCCTATCACATAGGATTGAAAGTGATCAAGCAGAAAAAAAATCTGGACAACTATAGACCAAAGCGCAAGGCAATTCATATAGTCAACAACTGAATACCCAGTTTATAATGCACGAATATTCTGATTTGGTTATACTAAATGATTCTGATTTTAAACCATGTTGAAAGATAATGCACATAATAGAATACCATGTGGACAGCTAGATTGAGCTTGTTCAATTCAGACACATTTCTCTTGTCTGCTTCATTAATTATTCTTGGTGACATCAAACTGGAGAATGCATTGGACACATTCAGTTTGTCCCCATTCTTTGAAAATCTGGCACAAAAGTTTTAAACAACAAAAAAGAACTACATGATATAAAATTCATAAAACCTATCTCATTTCTAACAAATTTTTATTGAAATTTTTTAACTAATTAACTTACTCAACCTCATACTGTTCTCTCTCTTTGATGTCAGGATTAATCATGAAGCATGTATGAGGTGTGCTATATGCTGAGACACAGTCTGCATAAATTTTTATAATTCATGTAAACTATAAGGAATCCATAGTTAGCAAAGAATTCTTGCTGAAAAGAACCGCGAATTTCAATAAGAATATCAAACAAACCTAACAACTGGGTAAGATTAAATTTATGCAGTAATCTGCTTAAATTTTTCCAAATGTTTGTTCATAGCTATGCAGGAAAATGTGTTTAGACTCAAAAGAGACCATGTGACTACGAAAGAAATTATGGAATGGATGAAAAGGCAAAGGAAAAACAAAGAACCCACAAAAAAATCAACAAATTGAGGCAATATACCTCCATAAATGCTGATTCTCATTCCCGTGAAAATTGTAAGCACTGGTGGAGGCAGTTTAGTGATCTCTTGCACAGGAAATGATCTTGCAACATCAGCCTACAGAGATCTTCAATTCCTCTCTTCTGTATGTTTGATGCATATCATGAGTACATTTTCTTTGACTAATATAGTCCATTTAATTAAATAGAAACGAAAGTTATATATGTAATACCCTATGAATTGAATGGAAAGATCAGTCCTAGTTTCCTGTTCCTTTGGACTATCGACAACAACTACTTGTGGTGCTCTCACAAATTGAATGCATCCATAGAGGTCTTAAAGTCAAAAAAGAGTCATCAGTAGGTTTCGACATAAAAAAGTAAATTTATTGATATAATAGGAAAGAGGAATAACTCTTCACTTGCAAGCAGAGTTTGTTGCTCTGCCTTGACAACCAGCTGTCCAAATTATCGCAAGTTGAAGGAATATTTTGGAAAGTTGGGCATTTCATCTTCAACTTCCTCAAACTGAGTAAATTTCGTGAAACACATAATTGCATCATGGTCAGCAACTTTCTGCCTAGATGTATCCTTCTTTGAAGCAAACCTTGATACATCATATATCTTCTCCACTTGCATCAACATTTGCATATGTGTGTAATAGCATTCTTCGATCATTGCATGTATCGAGGAACCCTGCAATGAAAATTGCCATATGTGAGAAGAATCCAATAATTTATATAACATGGAGACAACATATGGCAATATCCAAGATACATACATTTGAAATATTTTGAAAACTGCTAAAGTAGATAACTAATTAAGATTACAAATGATGGATAGTGAAATAATCAAAAGAGTAAGTATGACACAACAAACAAAAGTCAATAAATTAGTAATCAGGAAGCTTAATATAAATAGAACATTGACAATAGAATTTGACTTGTTTGCAACAAATAACTTACTTTTTCATCCACCAAGAGATAATGGAGTCCATTATAGTCTGTACTGTCAAACATCCGGGGTCTCCATTGTAATGCAACACGAACTCTGATAGTGATACCGATGGCAGAATATGGCTTAATCTGACTAATGAACATTTTCATCTTCAATTGGTCTAGCAATAACAATAGAAATTATGCGTAACCCAGAACAAAACAAAAGGCAAACATCCAACAAAAAAATATATATGCTGCAACAGTTTCCACAATAGAAAGCACAGCCTCTAATCAATAAGTTTTTGAAGGCAAAACAATATCATAAAAATGATACGCGGAACCTAAAAGAGGAAAACACATTATAAATCAGGAGGCCTTACTCTGAGCTCTCACTTTGACCAATGAATCAAACTAAAGACAAAGATATGAATCAAAAATAGCAGTATATGAATCAACAAAATTGAACTTATTTTTCCATATATATTCAATACTAATACAAAATTAACAAAGATTAAGCAAATGATACAATCATTATATTGCATCTGAATCCTCAACATGACCATACTATTTATGCTGTAGTTTTTTCAATGAATCAATCAATCACAAATAGATTGAGGAATAGCACCTGGAAAATAGAAAATGGAGAAAAAGAAATAACCTTTGGGCTATTGCGATTCTCTAGAAACAACACATAACCTGAAAACAAAACAAAAAAATAGAAACCAATCAACACAAATTCATGCAATGTAATCAATGGAGATAGAATGAACACAAAATAGATACCACAAAAAAGGCAAAGAAAAGACCTTGTTCAGTAAGATGAGAGTTTTTCTTGTTAGCACAAAAAAAGAACAGGAAATCTCCCCAGAAATGTCCTTTTATAGGCTTGTTGATGTCCTCAATCTGTATCGATGATGACGTGATGGAGCCAACGTCATTGGCTTCAGTGACCAGTGGGGAGCGATAGCACGTCGCCATGTTTCCGAACAAATTTTGTATTGTATATTGCGATTTCAGAAACCGCACGTCCTCACACAGAACACAAAATGAATATACAATGGATTATAATCGATGGAAGAAGTGTGATTGATCTGATTAGGTGAGATAAGATTTGGCTATGAATGTGATACAGAGTTGACTCGGTAAGGAACAGACTGAGAACGGGGAAAAGCAATTGAAAAAATGGCATGATTTTCAGGAACCCGTCTCCATCAAAATGGGGAAAACGTATGGGGTAAGGAAAGAACGGTAATGGAATGAGATGAGATGGCTATAGTGTGGTTAGGCAAAACCTAACCCACATGGCGGTGTAAACAATAAAAAAAATGAGTGTGAGAAATTTAGGCATAAACCAACATGAATCAATATTTATTGTAGAAAAAATATTGAGACTTTTTACCATATTTTGTAGTCGATGAAATTTATTTATTAGCAAAATTTTATTTACAAACAAATATTAAGTCCATTCACCCTCTCACAACCAATGAAATTGTACATTCTAGGTATTTAAGAAATTGCGGGCAACCAATATCATCTATGAAATCATATATATTTAGACCAATTATAAAGTCATTAAAATATGCATGTTATTTTCATATAATACATTGTGTCATATGTCTTGCAACACATCCCTATAGACAATATTTTTCGCAAAATTATTAGGAACGTTGTCACCATTATTTATGAAAATTTTAAGACCTTTATTTGATATAACTCTAGATAACGCCACATATAATTGTCCATGAGTAAAAACTTGTTCTGACAAATATATTCCTATCTGATTTAGTGATTGGCCTTGACTCTTGTTTATTGTCATTGTGTAACACAGTCTCACAGGAAATTGATGTCTTTTAAATGTAAATGGCCACTTAGTTTCAGTTGCATATAATACTATTTTGGAATATGAACTTTTTCTCCCATCTTGTCTCCTGTAAGTATTTTTGTTTCAATTAGTCTGTCAAATAACTTTGTTACAATCAACCTAGTACCATTGCACAAACCATGTATTTGATCTAAATTTCTTTATAACATGATAGACATGCCAATTTTCAATATAAGTTCATGTGTCGGTAATCCACTGAATTTAAGTTTGTTCAAAAATTTCATCGGATATAAAATATTGATATTATCACTATTACCTGAATTGTATGAAATCGAATCTGAACTAAAATATGATTTGCCATCGCCAGGTAATAATTAAATCGCATAATTATTTATTTCATGAACAATTGTATTTTTTTTAAGTAACTATAGCACGATCTCTTAAATAATTTGTATCACTATATTTTCTTAAAAAATTGGGATAAGTTTCTTGAAAAATTGATTCTATAGGATCAATTATATACACTACATGACAGTCTGTCATCCTACAGCGTATGCAATCAATGAATAGACCAACAATAAAGAACAAGTTTGAGACGAAAACAAAACAAACCAAAAGTATGTGCTGTCAGGAAACAAAACCTTTACTGTCATCAATTTTTTTTTGGTTACTAAGACCACATGCAACCCATAGATTAATCAATCGAAGTCTGAAAGAGCAATTTTCATATATTCATTTGTTCACAACTCCAATTTTGTGCAACCTACTATCCTGAGCAAAATTCCAAAAGAGTATGTAGTTTGATGGCTAAAAAGGCACACATCCTTGGCAATTACTCTATATGAATAAAGCAGTCTATTATTATTATTATTATTATTATTATTATTATTATTATTATTATTATTATTATTATTATTCATAGACAGATAAATAAACACACCTAAAAATTTGTGATCAACAATCACAACAACACTTGACAACAACCACAAAGACAACAGCAGAACAACACATGTGAGAGCTTTTTGCATAAAACCTGTATAAACAAAGCAAGCTCAATGTAATTATACCACTCCAAATTTGCAGCACTGAATAAAGAAAATAAACTAATTCCATACTTGATGAATGTCAAACAGTCATACATGATGAATATACTGATTCTCCTTTTTAGTGTAGAAAATAACTGAATGAACCAGATAATAACAACACAATTCTGACAGCCTTAGAAGTTTATAATCAACGACAAACAAATGAAGATTATAAATGCACATATACATCTAAATGTCAGTCCAAACAAAAGGATGATAGAAAAAACAATCCTGAAATGAATCAAACTCCCACCACCATAGATTTGCTGTTTTTTTTAAATCACACGCTCATAAACCTCATAACACCGACCCTTCAATTCCACAAAAACAGGAAAAAATAAACTAACGATCCCTCCTTACCTGGAATGGATTTGAATTTTTCAAAATCGGAAACCAAAAACTCCAAAAGAACCCATCACCGAAACGAAAAGGACAATAACTATAGCAATTGAGCTACATGAATTCACAAACAAATTGAAGCAAAAGGGTGAGTATGATTTACCTAGTAGTAGCGCGAGCTGTGTCAAATCCCCCTAAGAAAAACCCAAACACACATTATATCATGAAAATTTCCAAACAGAAAACCCGTCAATAAATAGTTGCCAAATACCAATCAAATAGACTAATCTAAAAAATCCATACTCAAATACACTTGTTTCCCGCAATCACTGCACCTACAAAAAAAAAAGCACAAAAAATTGAGGTTGGTTATTCACTAAAGCTCGGATAGGAAAGCTGGAATTTTAATCCAAAAAAGGGCAATAACTAAAGAAATTGAGCTATGTGAACTCACAAACAAATTGAAACAAAAGGGTGAGCAGGGATTTACCTAGCAGTAGCGCAAGCTGTGTCAAATCCCCCTAAGAAAAACCCAAACACATATATTATCATCAAAAATTTCCAAACAGAAAACCCGTCAACAAATAGTTGCCAAATACTAATCAAATAGACTAATCTAAAAAATCCATACCCAAATACACTTATTTCCCGCAATCCCTGCACCGACAAAAAAAGAGGCTGAAAAAAATTGAGGTTGGTTATTCACTAAAGCTCAGATAGAAAAGCTGAAATCTTGATCAAAAAAGAGGCTAATAGATCGAAATCAACAACAAACTAAATAAATTTCATTTAAATAGATTAGTAAGAACCTATCTTGCAGGGAGATACATATATACATATAAATATATACACTCAAAGGATATACATATATACATATACTCAAAATGAAGTAAGAACTCAAATTTGCAGAGAAGAAATCACAATGAAAACGTCTGCTCACCTTTAATGTGCAGATGAACCTCGAATTTCACCAACAGAATAGATGAAAGCACTTGTAATAGTTGTTTGACCTTGTATTTTACTTTCTGAAAAAAGAAGGTCAAGTTTGTCATTCAACTCAACACTTACTATATAATATTGAAGGAAATACATAATGTACTTATACACACACTTCATTTAACTACCATACATATAACATTGGTAAACAAATGGACACTGTGATTAGAAAACAAATCTAAAAGACTACATATATAACATTTCAAAAATCCAGATTAACTACATTCACTAACATAACCAAATTTCAAATCATGAAATGCAATAGCATGTTTCTACTTTTCACTACAAAAAATCACATCACAACAACATAAAACTATGCCAACACTAAAACTCAAAAGGTTACACCGTTAATGAGTTATCCATGATTGAACAAATAGATTAGTCATCCATTAAACCATCAAAATATTCACACACATAAATCTCAATATATACCATCAAATAACGATAAAATAAACAACAATCAGGTGGATTGTCAATCAGAAACGTGTAAACGGAAGCGATTCATGCACTATATATTATCATTTTGCACAGTAAAATTATCCATATCGAAATGATCCCAATAGATCATGCTATATGCCACCAGGCATGTAGCCCAAAAATAATAAAACAATCAATATACGTTCTTGCTAATATCTGATATCAAAAATTAAAACAAAATAAAAGGTATATCCTACTACTAAAAAGTTGAGCTAAATAACCTAGCTAGCATCCAGATCTAAGTGAGAAAATAAAAACCCAAAAAGAAAAAGAAAAAACACCTAGTTACAAAGTTTCAACAACCTCGTGAGTTTCATATTCAATATTCGATATCAACAAACATATTTAAAAGATTTGGTATAAATCATTATTACAAAAACTCTACTACAGCTGGGCTCTACCAAACAACAAAAGATACAGACCAAATGCCAAAAAAACTTCAAAGATAAATCAACGTAATACTGTAAAACACACATAAAATGATGACTAAATCAGAAATGAAGACGAAATCCCTACATCAAGAAATAGTGAATTCTAAAAAGGATCCATAAATAAACAACCAATAAACAATAAACCCAAAAGAACCAATATTAGATGACTTTGATATAAGAAAACACACGCTTATGACTTTCACTTTAGAAGTGTCATCGGCGAAATAGGAGGTTGAATTCCAATAAATCCCATGTATTTTTTCAAACTGATATTACAAACATTATATAGTACCATATCTAAACATTCATTCTATTACATCAAAACAACTCTATCAATTAGAATCAATCTGAGTTTCAATTCATACACTCGTTACTCATATAGAAATATAAAGAAAATATTGAACTCGGAAATTCCCTATATAATAGTGTATGCTTAAATTTGATTAACCAATAAAGGCGAGAACCAACGCTTTGATGGTTTTCTATATACCAACCAAATCCTCACATATCATCAATAAGAACCAACTCATGATTAGCTTCAGTATGTCCATGTTTTGATTATATGGATTAACAATTCAATTTCAAAGTCAATTGATCCATTCCTTTGTTGGCTCTTATCCTTAGTTCTTCAACTTAAATGTAGCACATATATAGACTTGTATATTGGAATACATCCTTAAAAACCATATGCATAATGCCACAGAATCATAAATTGGTTGAATCATGTATCAATACCTACAACTAATGTAATTGCTCATCAATAATCTTGTCACATTATGCCTCCTCTAATAAAAAAAAGTTTTATCTTTGGTCTCCTCCTTCAAAGCTTTAGACATAATATGATTCATACACACAAAGAAACATGATTTCACCTCAAAATCAAAAAAATTCACAAATACTAAACTGGGTACTCAAATAGAAAACTATAGGCTAAGTAGAGAAGAACAACATCAACCAACTGAAAAATCAATACAACCCAAAAAGTTAAAAACTCATAACCTATACTCAGGCCAACTATCAATAATCAGAGGATGGGACTACCTAATACATTTTCAGTAGGTAAACTCAAACACATAGACAATGTGTTCACCTTGGAAACAATTGCATAACAATGTTACATAGAGAGATGGAGATTAGGTAGTCCTATGTGTAACAATGAAGAGATTTATCCGATGTGTTACCTGTTGCGTTTGAGTGTCATTCTAAATGATTGCTAATAACATTAGTCACTACATATTGAAATGGTTTTACGAAATATATAAGCATAACAGGTGAAACCATATCTTTGTTTGCTTTCTATTATTGGGTTTTGGAACTATACTTCACATAAGCAGTTTCATCAACCTCTACCTAAGTATCAAAAAGCCATCACACTTGAGAATCCCATTTAACAATCAAATAAAGAATTGCAAACCCAAATCTAAGGAACACATATAAAGAATCGATGTTAGCTAAACTTCTTAGGAATAAAGAATTGCAAGCTAACAATCGATGCACTTAGAAACACAAATCTAAGGTTCAAACTCAATCAACGAAGCTGAACCCAGAAACCATAGAAGAAGAAGAAATCAACAACCAGGTAACTAAGCAAGGACGTCTATTTCTCCATTATCTTTTTGCATTTTCTTTTTCTGAGAAACAAAGGAAGCAACTCCATATACCTGGTGGGTCGTTCCTTGACTACTTCTCAAATGCCAGTAACCAGTATCTTCAAATCAAAAAAACAAACAAAATAGTGAGCATCACAGAAAAAAATAAAATTAAATAAATCCAACTCCCCAAATATCAAAAAAGATAAAATCAGTCATCGTCCTCAAAGATCAGCAATGCCTAATATAGTTGTTTTTACATATCATTTCTATATACCATTTTCCAAAACGGATAATATAGCTTTCTAAGTTCTAACAAACAACCCTCTTGACATTTCACCTTTTGCCTAACGATTATATTTGATTTGATATGACATATGAAAATCTGATTTCAACACTAATTAGAATAACCAAATAATAGGCTCACAATCAAATCACCAAATCAATCAAAATATAGTGAAAAAAAATGTTACCTGAGAATCTTCGAAACCTTAGCTCTAGCCCCAAATTTGCATCTTCCAAATAGAGCTAGAAATCAACCAACCCAGCAAAAACTACGAACTGGGTAAAGCTCAGAGCACCGAGAATCGATGATCCAACTCGATCTGATTGAAACCTGAAACCTGAAATCGACCAAGCTTACATTCAGAACTCCTAATCCTCAATTTCTAAGCTTCACCTTCACAAATCAAGTCACACCCTAAACCCTCAAGCTATAAATACTACCATTCTCTGGCTCTTCTATTTGCAACAGCAGCAGCCTTACAAAATATATTGCATCGTTCTCTAGCAACTTGGGTCTCTTTTATTTTCTTTCATACTATAATAAAAGCTATCTCCCAAGCCAATACAAATGTATATTTATATATCTTTGGATTTTGTCTGTATGGTAGTTTATTGCATCAAAGAAAGAGTTTCTTATTGGGAAGAATCTAACCCTCAAATGAGACTGATATTCTAAAGTCAATATCAGTTGTTTTATCATTGTTAACCCAGCGATAAAGACTCCTCCTTTGGACCTGAAGAGCTTCTGAGATTCCAAAACCAGCAAAACAATTCCTAAAATCTAACCCATTTGAGTTCTTCACAAAATAGGGCTGATCATGACTACCTTTGTGGTTTTACTTGTTTAGATATCATGACTACCTTTGTACCGATTAGTAGGCAAATAGGCATGAGAGAGAGGTTGATTAACGATCAAAAATCGATCAAAAGCAATCAAGTACCAATACCCAAAACAGATCAAAAATCGCAAAAAAAGGAGAGGGTGCCCAATCAAGAAATACCCAATCAAAAATCACAAAAGAGAAAAGGAGAGGTTGCAAGCAAACCTGGAATGGGAGAGAGTTGCGTCGAGATCGAAGAGCGAGAGATACAATAGTTGAGAGAGAGAGAGAGAGAGAGAGAGATAAAGATCGAGGCTTTAAGAAATATCTAAGACAATGATCTATTTGGGCAAGTGGAGGACTAAGATTGAGAGCGAGATCAAGAAGGAGACTGCAAAGGTGAGGGGCAGCGATGTGAGGCTGCGAAAGTGAGAGAGGAGAGCTTACAAAGGTGAGAGAGGAAATAGCTCGCACGGGTCACACGCTTGAGGTGCAAAATGAACAGTGAACAGTGGCACAGTGGAAAACTCACGTTTGTTATATAGTAAATTAAAAGACGGAACGGTGGTGTGACTATTTCTGTATATTTTTAATTTTCTGAAAATTGTTGAAAAGGTTAGACAGCTAGTTAGGTGGTGATAATTTTACTTGATACCTTTTTTTGTTCGGAAAAGAAAATTGTAGAGAAGCCTGTGAATTGGGATGAAAATGAGAAAGCATCTCGATCATTTTGGGTTATTCTTTTGTGGTTGGGAGGAGAATCATGAGATGTAACTCATGTAAGATGTATTATGGAAAAGAGACATGCCCTTGCAATTAGGGTATCAAGAATTGAAATGTAGTAACTACTGTATGATAATATTTTTGGAAGCTTGTGAGACATTTGAATGATTTGACCTTGTTAATCTATGATCTGCAAAAGTATCTGGTTGATGTTGAAAAGAAAATTACGGTAAAAGTTAGTGACGTACCCAGAAATTTATTTATGTGGGAGCAAAATATAAAGAATTATAAAATTTTGTGATTAGTGAGGGTATATACCCATTAAAATTTCGACACTGAATCTTCTCAAGTAAAGAAGATTCGCGGGACTTCTTAGATCCCCCACATTGTAAAAGCGGAAAATTCATGTATATTCCTAACTTTAAAATGAGAGTAATTAGTAGCAAGCACTACATTCGTTGTAAACATAGTATGAAAAAAAAATGCAGGAATTGAACTTCTGTTCGAAAAAAATTACGTGGTAAAGTTTGAAATAAAAGAGGTAGAAATGACCATCACACTCAATCTTAATCGATCTCAAGATCATTTATGCATCGCATTGATCGGTTTATTGGTTCATAGGTGGACCCACGCCACTGCCTTCTAAAACCAGTTTCCAAGTGCCATTAGGAACCCCGTTCTTCGGAAGACTTGACTGTTAACTAATTCTCAAGCAACGGTTACAATCTCTCGATTTTGAACTTGTTAGTGAACCACGAGGACGGCCCTGCCCCTCTTTATAAGGAGTCATAGAGCCCCAACTTTCTCTGGTAGAGCGAAAGAAAGATCCAACTTAAGTCCTAAGACTTCTTCGAGTAAGTGACGAGTGTGAGAGCAGATTCGGATCTCCCTCAAACTTGATTCCTCGTTAACCTACAAAATAAGTCGGAGTACGGTGTGGTACCGTGCTTAGACCCTCTGATACTTAAGTCAAATATTTTCTCAAGAACCAAAGAGTAATAAGGCTAGAATAACGTTACCTTGAGTCATGTCAGGATGACCTATATATAGAGATCGTACTAGGTCTAAGCATAGTTCTTGTTCGAATCAGACTACTTTACTTTCGGAGAGAGGAATATTTTATGTAATATTCGTACAAATCTTTCCTTCTTTCCTCGAGGGATTCTGTTAATCCCTCGAGATCCGTATCGTACCTTGAGATTGTCACACCATCTTACAAACATTTCAACTGCTTCTACAGTATTCTAGATACTTCAAGAAGCCTCTAGACATCTCGTACCTTGGGATTGTCACTAGACTTTTGCATTTCATAATTTAAAATTCCTCAAGATTTCCCATCAATCACCCACGCGAAAACCAAAACAACTCTTCCACCTTCACAATAACTCTCCCACAATCAGACTTCTTCATCATTACGTTCTTTCCCCAACAAACACAACCTTACCCAAAACTCTTCCCATTCAAATCCATTTCTCTCCTCAAAATCCAAAATCACACATCCCTTCTAATGGATGCATCCCCTCTTCAATCTATATAAATCAATCCCCAACTCCTTTTCATTTTTTTTCACTTTACCTTCTCAAAAATTCTAAGCTTTAACAGAACCCAAAATTTCCAAAACTTTATGAACCTCCAACGAACCTAATTTTCTAAACCCAGGTCTCCCAATGGCTTTCCCTAAAAACACCATTGATGCCTCTTCTTCAGCCTCTGATGAGGTTGTCAAACAAATCATCCTACCTCTCCGAAACACCACAGTCGATGGCGAGGTTGATAGATCCAAGCCATTCGCTACCGTCATCACCCTTCACAAGTTGCCACTGCTAATTGTGATGGGTCCTTCCACCATGTCGTTTGCCTTTGCCATTGCTCCTACAGGGGATCCGAGCAAGGAGAAAGTTTAAAGCCTTCCCTCGCCTACCACCTTTAAGGTGGACAAAGTTGAGATCGACCAGTCGTTCAACTCCTCCGATGCCAATCCTACCAATCCTTCCCTCCGATCATGTTCTTCCACCACTAAGATAGTTAGTACTAAGAGGTCTCGTGAGGATTTGTATCCAGTGACCATAAAGGTTGACTCTGACGAGGCGTTGTCAACTTTCATCAAGACGTTCCACTAAGGAACCAGTGAGGACTTTCGATTTGCCTTTATATTAGACAAGGAAAAAGTATCAAAGCTTGAGAAAGCTCATGATCCGGGCCTGCTAGTCTATCCATTCCAGATCGTCTTCGGTCTAACCTTTACAATCCCAGCCTTCATCTATGTTATCTTGGAATTCTATGGGTATGCCATCGAGCAATGGTGGCTGACTCCTTCAAGATCATATCCTACTTTGACCACCTCAACAGGTAGTTTGAGTGTCACATGGGGCTCCTCGAGTTCCATGTGTTATTCCAAGTCAAACCCACTCACCCAAACCACCTCTATCTCAGGCATCAAATCATGTATGTGAAGGAATTCCTTCTTCTCAACCTGTCGTACTCTCCCAAAGACTAGAAGAAGACTCTTATCCTCGTGTTCAGGGACTGGGAAAAACTTGGTGGTGAAGCCGGCTATAAAGTTTCCACCGCTATCAACACCACCAAGCTCCCAAAGGAGGTGATACACACCATCAATTTTTATCGTGACCTGGTGAACGATGCTCTTCAGATTCGCTTGAAGTACCGCCAAGTAAAATGGCCATGGACTCATGAACGTCTCTCTTCTACCGGCCCGGAGGGAACCATCCCCCTTTTTCATAATGATCGTACTGTCGTGCATGAAGTCCCCCGAGCCCCCAAGGTTCACCGCAAAGGGGCATCGGGGTCGACCTACTCCTGCACTGGCTCTAATGGAGGTAGGGGAAGTGGAAAATCCCAAGCCTAAATCTCACCGTCATTTGGTAAAAAAATCCTACCTCGAGAAAGGCAAGGAGAAGACTCCCACCCCAGCTAAGGAGCCCATAAACACCTCCTTTCCGAACGAGAGAGATAAGCAAAAGGAGCAGCTTTCCCCCATTCAGGAGGAACTGCCACTTCCATCTCCTCCAAGAACGAAGCTTCATACCAAAGAGCCCACGAAGCCTTCACAAACGGTCTTCTCCCTTAGTGAGTTATAGTTCTATTCCTTATATTTATGCTCTTTTGCTGCACATGCTTTTCGCACTTAGAATTGTGCACTGTTCTTGGATATGCTTGAGACCATGTGATATATGTCAATATTACTTTATTTCATAGGTCCGCAAGGTAAGCTTATTGAGGGATCTGACCCCAACCTCCCTTGTGTGTACTTCAAACGTGGGGACAATGAGCGTGGGTTCATAGTCAACCCCCCTGAGATTTGACAGAGCAGGAGGTCGAGAAGCTCGAGTATGGTGCTTACCTCCCCTTAGTCGAGAAGCACACCATCTCCAACCTTTGCTCGGGGATTGACCGCATGGACATTGTTGCAGCGACCATGTCCGTTGGCATGCTTGAACAGGATCACAAGGATCTTAAGGAGTTAGACCTCGAGAACCTTGTGACCATGTCTTGAACTTCGCTTTATAGAGTAAACTTTCTTTCCTTATCCTTTCTTGCTTTCACCGTACTGTAGAAATTATCTTGATTCTTAAATTTGCTATGCACATAGGTTGCTACGACATCATTGTCACCTTTGGGACTCTCCCAAGTCGTCTGCAAGCTACCCAGAGCAATGTTGTCATAATTGAGAAGGAGGCAAAGCTTTTGAGGGAGAAGATGTCTGTGCTAGAGGGCCAGGTTGCCAAGTATGGCAAAGCTCAGGAGTTGGTTATTCACCAACTGGATGCCAAAGATATGGCCCTCGAGTAGGAGCGTACTTTACACCAAGCTGAGGTCACCAATCTGAAGGCCGATCTTACCAAGGATTACCTTGAGAACAGTTTGGGATTCGAGTTGTTGAGGAGAAAGCTGAGGAGAAGGTGAATGCCCTCTTAGAGGAGCAAACCAAAGAGATTACTTCCCTTCATGAGTCCCACAAGCTCAAGTTGGAGAGCCAGATGGTAGATTTTGAGAAGGAGAAACAAGAGCTCACCAATGCTTACAACCAGAAGATCTCTGATGAGGAGTGAACCCCTCCCCCCCCCCACCACCACACACACACACACACACACGCACACCTATCCTTAGGGGTGTATTTATGTAATAGTTCATAGGACCACCTTTTTTGCTTTCCTAAATAATATTGTACCCCGTATTTATTTTATCGTACCCCAACTTAGTAACTCATTATACAACTCAGTAACTTATCATATATTTATCATTCTTGACATATTTCTACTTGTAGTAGTGTTCTTTTCAACAAACTTATTTGAGCAGGTTATTTCATACTTGGCTCATCTGAACCTTGGGGTATGCTTCTGAGTGGCACTGGCCCTCAACTCAACTCTTAAACCTCATGCTTCTTACTAAATTTGCTCATAAATGAGGCTTATGGAGAGTTTCAGTAATCTTGAGGTCTTTAAGGGATGCTGATGATTTTGAGACTGTCCCTTATCAAAAGACTTGCATGCTCAGTCTTAGCCTTGTACAAAGGACTACCGTCCTTTGAGACCTTCCCTCAACCAGGTTTTTCCTTCTAAGGGAGTACTAACCTTGAGGAGCTCCTCGTGCTATCACCAAGAACACATGAAGCCTACCCAAAGGGTTAGTTTATCTTTAGAAAACTTGTCTCGAGTGTTTCGGTGGGGTCCCATGCTCTCCACGTAAAACATTTTTGGTTTATCCTCTAGGGCATCACCATATGAATACGCTTGGGACTTAAATGCCCAAAGTGCCAACATGTGGCTAGGTTTTCCCTTACTTGGTACTGACTTATTCTTATCACTCGTACCGAGCTAGTATGATCCATTATAGCCTTCAATTCTCCAACGATTCTATAAGGTCATTAACAGTTTGCCCCCAGTTTTTCCTCTCCTAGGACCTTGGTATTTTCAAAGATTTTTCATAAAACTATGGTGTCAGGGAGGAAAACTCTAAGTCTGACCTTTTTGTCATAGTAAACTTTTAACTTCTACTGGTAAGCTGTTACTCTGACTTGGGCATTCTCCATGTGCTCCTCAAGGAGGTCGAGCTCGTGTCTCAAGCTTTATGCATTTCACTCAATCGATCGTTCTATGGTCTTCAAATTTGGCACTCTACAGTTATTGAAATTATAGCTTCAGTCCCGTATACTATAGGGAAGGGAGTCTCTCCAGTAGATTTCCTCTTGGTCGTTCGATAGGCCCACAACACGTTTGGTAGTTGCAACACTAAGTTTCCCTTTGCCATCTGATCTAATCGCCTTCTCAGGCCTTGCAATATAGTCTTATTAGATGCCTCTGCCTGCTCATTCCCTTATGGATACCTCAGGATGGAAAATGTCAGCCCGATCCCTTTCTCCTCACAATATTCCTTAACCTCCGCACAGTTGAATTATGGTCTATTATTAGCCACAATGGTCATAGGAACCCTAAAACGACATATGATCATCTTCCATATGAACCTTTTCACCTCTGCCCCCATGATCCTTGACAATGCTTCAACCTCAATCCACTTTGAGTGATAACCGGTGGAGACCAAGAGGAATTTTTTCTGTCCATCCCCAGTTTCTGTGGGGAAATCTCTCATAATGTTTAACCCCCACTGATCAAAAGCACATGGTGATGTGACCAGGTGTAACTCTTCCAGATACATGGGAGGTTGAGGGGCATGCCTTTGGAAGACTTCATAAGCTCGCGTATATTCCAGGTTGTCTGTCTTCATAGTGGGCCAATAATATCGTTTAGTTAAGCATCTGACCATGAGGCTCTTGCCCCCAATGTGCATCTCACATATCCCTGAGTGTAGCTTTTCCATTACTGTATGGACCTGGGTGGGATGTACTACCAGCAAATCCGGTCCACTAAAAGATCATTGGTACAACTTTTTGTCCCTGATGTTGTACCTCGTCGCCTGCCTAACGACCCTTCTAGATTTGGATCTTCCTTCTAGTAAAACTCCATCCTCTATGTAGTTCATGATTTGCCCATCCATGAGGGCCCCAACTATATTAGCATAGTAGCTAGTGACTCCTTCAAGTCAGTAGTTGGTGTAGGCAGATGCTCCATCGGGATTGTACGCCTCATTTGGTAATCTATGGATGAGGCAAGGTTAGCCAATACGTCGGTGTGCATGTTCTCGGTTCGTAGGAGATGTATAATCGAGAACTTTACAAACTGTCAGACTAATCCCCTCGATACATTGAGGTATGTTTCCATGGAAGCGTGATGAGCCACGTATTCTCCAAACACCTGATTCGCTATTAACTGGGAGTCACAAAATACCTTGATTTTCTTCACATTTAGCTCTCGTGCCAGCCGTAACCCTACCAAAAGTGTCTCATACTCTGATTCTTCTGAGGTTTTGAGTACCAGTTATGCCTTGGCTCCTTTGTCCTTTGACAACCTATCAATATATAAGGTCCAATGATCAACCCCCAGCTCGCTTGCCTCGGCCTTCTCCCTTTTTCCCTGAACGTCTAGTTCATGAGACGTGAATTCTACCAGAAAGTCTGCAAGTGCTTAATTTTTCATGGTCGTCCTTAGTTGGAATTCTATATCATGTTGAGCAAGTTCTAAGGCCCACTTTGTCACTTTTTTGGAGGAATTAAGGGTATGTAAGATCTTCCTTAGTGGGTACTCAATCATGATGACGACCTTGAAGGCCTGGAATTATGGTTTGAGTTTGTGTGATGACATGACAAGTGTCAGTATTAGCCTCTCCAGCTTTGGATAATGGGTCTTTGGGTCGAGGAGATCTTTCGAAACGTAGAATACTGGTAGCTTCCCCCCAGTATATTCTCGGATCACAGCTCTGGTTATTGCTACTTCTAAAACCGCCAGGTACAAATACAGATTCTCCTTTAGCACAGACTTGCTCAGAACTGGGGGCGAGACCATATAGTGCTTGATGGCTTGGACGACCTTTTCACATTCGTCGGTCCAGATATCCCCTTTGGTCTTCTTAAGTGCTTCAAAAAATGACTTGCATTTGTCAGTGGATCTTAACAGAAACCTGCTCAAAGTCGCGAGTTTTTCGTTCAGATTTTGTATCTCTTTCACAGTTGACGAGAATCTTATATTGACAATTGCTGCTACCCAGTCTGGATTTACCTCTATCCCTCGTTATGTCACAAGGTAGCCCATAAAATTTCCTGATCCTACGCCAAAGGTGCACTTTTCTGGATTTAGCTTTATGTCATGCTCCCTAAGAAGGTCGAAGCATCCCCTTAGGTCTGACATGTGGTCCTCCCTTTTCTTACTCTTTACAAGCATGTCATCCACGCATACCTCTATCATATCTCCAATCAGGGGCTTGAACACTTTGTAAACTAACCTCTAGTATGTAGCTCCTGCGTTCTTCAACCCATAGGGCATCACCTTGTACACGTACTCCTTTTTCTATTACGGTTGTCTTTGCTCGAGCTTCCTCTGCCATTCTGATATGATTGTAGCCATTGTATGCATCCATGAAACCGAGGAGCTCGTCATGCCCTGTAGTCGAGTCCGATCCACCAACTGATCAATCTGAGGTAGAGGGAAACCATCTTTGGGGAACGCCTTGTTCAGATCCGTGAAATCCACATAGACCCTCAGCTTTCCGTTCTTCTTTTTTAGCAACACCACATTGGATAGGTACTCTGAGTGTGGTACTTCCTTTGTAAACCCTGCCATGAGCAGTTTCTCTACCTCTTGTTCTATTATCTTATTTAATTTGTTCCTGGGCAAAGGTTATTTTCTTCTCCGCCACTAGTTTGGCCTTTGGGTTTATGTGCAATTGGTGCTCGATGACCGATCGATCTATTCCAAGTATGTCCCTTGTCGACCAAGTGAATTCGTCATTGTACTCCCTTAATAACTCCATCATCTTCTTCCATTCAGCTCCACTCAAGCTTAAGCTTATTCGCGGGCACCTGTCTGGCCTCTCCATATCAAATGGTTCGAGGGCCACATCTTCCTCAGCCTTTTCCTTGAAAGGCTCTTCCTTCTCCTCCTGGGGATCGAACCCTATATCTAGTCCACCAAGCTCAAGGTATCGACCCTCAATCTTTGATTTCTATGTCGATGTCATCAGTTAGAGTAACTATACCCCCAGACTCCTCTATTGATATCTTCTTCATGCCCTTGGTTTCCAAGATTGTACACAGCCTCTCTGCTGCCCTATCCCCTTGATGACAAGCAATCCATTTGGGGTCAAGTACTTCACTACCTGGTGATAGGTAGAGGCCACTGCCCTTATGCGGTGGAGCCATGGTCTCCTTAAGATACCGTTGTGAGGAAAGGGGGCGTCCACCATTGTAAACCAGGTATTCGGGTTGGTTTCGGGTGTAGAAACCTGGAGGGGGATGATTCCCAAGGTCATCACCCTTGATTCTTCGAATCCCATGAGGGTGATGCGATGATCATAGATTGCTCCCATCAGGGTCATTCGTTCCACTACATCTTTGAATATGGCGTTTACGGCTACACCGTTATCCACCACGACTTTAACTACGGTCATATGGGACATCTAAATGTTGACGACCAAGACGTCGACATGATCTTCCTCCTTTTCCGGGAGATCAGCGTCCGAGAACTCTAACAAGTTGGTTTTGGATCGTACTTTGGTCACTACTTCAATTGTGGACCTCTTCGGGCCATGCTATTTCTGCTTTAGAGTCACCCCAAGCTTTCCTGCTTCAACCATTATGCATTTGATGTCTGGGAAGATAGTCCCCTCAAGATACTTATGGGCTTTGATGATATAGTTCAGCACCGGGTACTTCTCCTCTTGAACCTTAGGCGGTGGCGACAATGTCTCATTGTTTCGCTGATGCTCGTTGTTACCTTACGGCTTCAATGAATTTTTAAAATTTTTTCTGTGATCATTTGTCAGGTATTCCAAGTAGTAGCCCTGATCGACTAGCTCAGCGAAGTGTCGCTTGAGGACCCAACAATCGATCTTCTTATGCCCGTTCCCCTCATGGTAGACGCAAAAGTCCTTAAAATCATTCTTTTTTGTCATAGGTGGGGTCTTTTTAACCAAGGCTTGTTCTTGATATGGTGGAGCATGGTCGATATGGGGATCGTGGTAGGGGGAACATACAATTTCCCTCCAGAGCTAGATGACTGATGGCCTATGGCCTTTTGCTTATTGTCGTAGCTGCTCCTTCCTGGATCGTAATTGTTGCTGGAGGAGATCATCGTCAAGCTCTAGGGGTTCTCTTTTGCCTTGCCCTTTGAGCATTCTTGGTTGTACCTTCTTGCATACTCCACACAAGCGAAGTCGAGGGCTTCAGGATATGTCGTGGCTAGGGCCTTAGTCTTCTTCTTGATCAACTTACTCGTAAGCTCTGAATCCATGTTCAACCCATTGATGAAGGTTGTGGCAGCAATGGCGTCGTCCTTATAGTCAATAGAGGCGTAATCCTTCCTGAACCGGGTGACCTAATCTCTCAGGGACTCTCCTTGCCACATCCTCAAGGAGGTGAGATAACTTACGTCTTTCACCCTGGCTCTCTATATTACTTTCGTACCTCTTGAAGAATGTTGTCTTCAAGATCCTTCACTCCTCGATTGACCCAAGGGGCAAAGTCGCATACCACTATAAAGCATGGTCCTTCAGGCTCGCTGGAAACATCTTGCACACCTATGCGTTGTTCGACTAACTTGTCGCCATTATTGACTAATAGTTTCAACCATGCTGGTATGAGTCTGAGTCCCCCACATATCTATCAAACCTCGAGTGACTCCACTTCTTTGGGGGCTTGGCCTCTTGGATGAACTGTGCTAGAGGATTCTGGGACATTCTCTAATCCCGTTGTTCCGCTTCTGACTCCTTCTTAGAGAGTTTTTTTATTCCTTAGCTTCTATGTCTCCTGATTTTCTTAGATATTGTGGGCTTGCTAGGCTTCCACAAATTCCTCAATCATCCTCTTGAAGGTCGTCGCCCTGGAAGTCTCTTGTTCGCCCATTCGTGCAGTTGGTTCCTCCACATTGGCTCGATCTTCCGCCCTTTGTGTGTCGCCAGTTATAACTGTCAGAATCCCATGTTCTCCGATGGTAGTGGCATTAGTCAAGATGGCTCCCTGTCCCTTTACAAAGTTGATGAACTTGGACGAGGTGGCATGCACCGTCGTGACCGTGCCCCCCAATTTGTTGGTGGCCTTCGTGATGCCCTCGGTAGAGTGCTACAGTGTCATCATGTCAATCCTCAAGGTGGCATATCGCTCGTCGGCTCGGTGGAGGTCTTGATCAATCTTGGCCCTCCACCCTCGGGCCCCTTTGTTCTCGGGGTCAGAGTTCTCTTTGTCGCTGATGTGGACTTCTCCCGAGAGTTCCTCTATCCAACTTAATGCGAGAGAGTGCTACCGTACTTTGATGCCCCCATGGTAGGGGTTGTCTGTCTCATTCCCTGAGGAGGGGTGGTGTCCTTGTCATGTTGGTATTTCACATTGGTGTTGCCTGTATCGCCTTCCATGGTCCTTCATTCATGTAAGTTAGCCTAGGGTTCTACTCTCTACGAGAGCACCAATTTATAAGAGCAGATTCAGATCTCTCTCAAACTTGATTCCTCGTGAACCTGCAAAACAAGTCGGAGTACGGTATGGTACCGTGCTTAGGTCCTCCGATGCTACAATCAGATATTTTCTTAAGAACCAAAGAGTAATAAGGCTAGAATAACGTTGCCTTGGGCCATGTCAGGATGACCTATATATAGAGATCATACTAGGTCTAAGCATAATCCTTATTCAAATCTGACTACTTTACTTTCAGAGAGGAGGAATCCATTAAGGAATGGATCTCCGTATCTAAGGCCAATCATACCTCATGATTGCCACATACCCTTTGGTGTAATCCATCTAGGATTCGTGCAAATCTTTCTTCTTTCCTCGAGGGATTATGTTAATCCCTCAAGATCCGCATCGTACCTTGGGATTGTCACATCATCTTACAAATATTCCAGGGGCTTCAACAGTATTCTAGATAATTCGAGAAACCTCTAGACATCTCGTTCCTGTGAGAGCAGATTTTGCCAACCTTTAAGCTTGCGCCTTTTTGGCTTGGATAATCGACTTTCCTATCGTTTTGAGGGTTGAGACCTCCTTCCTTGAGATTTATTGTTGATGTAGACCTTCAGTAAGATACTATCCTTGAGCTTTCATCCCTTAAACCTAAAAAATAAAGTCAGTGCACAGTGTGGTACCGTGCAAAGACCCTTCAACGATCAAGTCAGCAATGATATTTGAATAATAATGTATCCGGGTTGAAGGTCATCTTACCTCTGTCTCTGAATGTCTCCCCACGCTATCTTTATATAGAGAAGAGATAAAGAGATGTATGTGCTTTCTTGAATAAGGAGATTAAGGTAGATGAGGAATATAATTCCTTTCCTTATTCAGGACTAATTGGGTTTTCCCAATTACCATAAGCCGTTTTGACAGTACCTCGGCTAAATTCGTGACCATATCCCGTTAGGATTTCAAGAACCTCAAGGTCCAAGGATTCCTCCTCCCTAGAGGATTGGTGTTCTGTTGTCGCAACCTCGAGGGAATGCTCTACTGTGTCGAAGTCCTTGAGGGATTACATTGCTGAGGACCCCACATCAGTGGATTTACTTGGAATACTCTAGCTTTGAAGGATGACCAAATCTGACACCCAAAAATGCCCCCAGCCATACCAAGATGAATGCTTGGAGACTTGGTGTGGCTGCGTGAGAAAGGCGTCCCCAAGAAAGTTTAGCGTCATCTTCTCCACGTAACACGAGAATATCCAAAACAGAACCTTCAAGCTTTCCCTTGATTTCCCAGAATCCCTCGAGCTCTCTAGATTTCTTGCTGAGTATGAAGTTTTTTCTGCTTCTTGTAGTCAAGGTCGACCACATGAGGCTTCATGTAAATTAGATTGAAGTATAGCGATACCATGGATTGCCTTAGCTTTACTTCGCCAGAGTTAATTTCCTTTTGCCGAGCTCAGCTCTCGGAAGGATACCCGGCATGGATCAATCCCATTTCACCTCCTCATTTAGAGTGCGTAAGTGGGTGCTAAATTCATGATCAGATCTTAGCATTGAATGCTTGTTATCTCTATCCACTATCAAGTCCAGGCTCAAAGTTTATACTCGACATTTCCTAAGGATGCAGTAGTGGCGTATGGGTCTTAAGAACAGTCAACGTCGAGCTAGAGCGAAGACTCCATACTGAAGATAGTTTGGATATTGTGCTAGGTTTTTGGAAAGGACATCATCCCCTTAAGAGAACCAAGCTTTAAGTCACCAAGTCAAAAAGCTTAAGGGCCCTCCTCCTAAAGGTACTGATCATGTTCCGGCTAGCGATGCAAACCTTCAGTAAGTAAAACGTTGCTAGTTTTTTTCACATGATTCGAGGTAATTTCCACCTCGTTCCCTTATGAGTATCTTTGATAAGGTAATGGGTTTCTGCATATAGTATCTCATATGCCCCCATTGAGCAATCCAGTTATTCTCTCAAGCATTATTAATATTAGGATTCCTGCATGATACTTTGTGCCTGCACGTTTCTTTGTGCCCCCATTAATAACGATAAGAAATATGTAGCCTAAGCAGCATATCATAGCAAGGAAGCTTCTTAGGTGTCTCATTAGCTCAAGACTGAACTACTTAGAAAGAGTACCAATCCACTTCTATATATGCCACACTCTAGCTGCAACTTTCTCCCTTAAGTAAGCATGAAAAGTTCTTCTCTCACTGCTTACAAGGGCATACATGGTCACTAACTTCTTTTCTTCTAGCTCTCCACGAGCTTTGAAGTCAAACCTCAAGGAAACCTTGAGGGTCCAGTTTTTAGTCAAGGAAATTTCCCTCTACGCTTAGTTTTTGGTCACCCTCAAGCATTCCTGAAATTTTCAAACGATGCCCCCAGCTTTCCAGGTTTTGAGTTTCACCCCTAGCTTTCTGCAATGATTGTTACTCCAGCCTCTAGATCTCAGTGCTTCAGAAAATACTAGACCAATCTTCTGAATTTCCTCCATAGATTTCTGTATGCTTTGGTAGAAATCTCAAGGTTTTAGTTAGAGGGCCCCAAGCTTAGCCAACATGCTTGGGGGGTTTCACTTGAAACCTTGAGAATTTCACCTACAAGTGGTCTGTTTACATTGCCCACATGTTTTACTTTACATGGAGAATCTTCTTCTAGAAGTCCAACTCTTGGTCAAGGATAGTATGAACTGGATACATCTCTACGCTTTACTCTGGGACTTCCCTTGACTGCTATATGGTCCCCATTGTCGGTGGTTTTATGGCTTTTCGAATCTTCTGCATCTCTTTTAGATCGACTTCAGAACACGTCACCCAAGCCCTAGGTTTGTGCCATTCTTTTGAGCATCAGGGACTACTTTTGTATGGTTGAAAAAAATATTGGTCACTGGTTGCGCAACTTTCTGCCCTCAGACCACATCTTTATGCTCGATCTTCAGTTTTCCTATATTTGTTGGAGATGTTGATTTCATCATCCTCAAGCCTCCACTATTTGTGATTATGAAGATGATCATTCATCTGTGATCACATTTCATTGAGTGTTGGATTACCCTTGAGGAGTTTCCATATCCAACATGTCACTCCATGATTTCCTGGAAGTTATCTCGTCGTCGTATTGTTGCTTTTTTACTATAACTTTCTGTACACAACTCTGATTGGAGTGATTCTTATTTCTTTAAAAAGTAGACTCATAGAGGTTTCCAGCCATATATAATACCCCTTCTGGGAATCGAATTTGGGCCGCCAAAAATGGTCCGCAAAACATACCAATGGCATCAGCGTTGTTTCCGGCTGGTAGTTCTAACATATCTTCTTGCTCTGAACTCTGACTGAGGTAATATTTAGAGCATTGGAAACTAGACATCCGTAGATTTCCAATGATATATTATTAGTTTTCTGGGATGGGTTATAGCATTGCCAGAATATTGATGAATATGAATCTATTTTTTCGGATTTTGAAACATCGTTCTTTGTCAATTTTTTTAGGGGTTTTGATTAAAACCAGATTGATTTTGAATTTTTAGAGAACTCGCTCATGGAAGGATAACATATTAATCCATGCAAGAGTTCTCTCAATGAAAGCATCGATTTGTGAGAGCAGATTTTGCCAACCCTCAAGCTTGTGCCTTTTGGGCTTGGATAATCAACTTTCATATCATTTTGAGAGTTGAGACCTCATTCCTTGAGCTTTATTATTGATGTAGATCTTTGGTAAGCTGCTATCCTTGAGCTTTCATCCCTCAAACCTGTAAAACAAAGTCAGTGCACGGTGTGGTACCACACAAAGACCCTCTGACGATTAAGTCAGTAATGATATCCGAATAATAACATATTTGGTTTAAAGGTCAGTTTACCTCTGTCTCTGAATGTCTTCCCAAGCTCTCTTTATATAGAGAAGAGATAAAGAGATGTCTTTGCTGTTTTGAATAAGGAGATTAAGGTAGATGATGAATATGATTCCTTTCCTTATTCACGACTAATTAGGTTTTCCCAATTACCACAAGCCTTTTCGCCAGTACCTCGGCTAAATTCGTGACCATATCCCAATAGGATTTCGAGAACCTCAAGGTCCGAGGATTCCTCTTCCCTAGATGATATGGTGTCATGTTGTCGCGGACCTTGGGGGAATACTCTGCTATAGCAGAGACCTGGAGGGATGACATTGTTGAGGACCCCACATCAGTGGATTCACTCGGAATACTCTAACTTTCAAGGATGACCAAATCTGATGCCCACAGTTCCCACTCAGAACCCTAATTGTTCAGGCCCAAGCCCATTATTCAAGTTATTAGGCCTCTCCATAGACGGGTCTGGGGGATCAAGATCCCTCAAGCTCTATGTGGCTAAATCAGACTCCTATAATGAGCTCCATTTAACTATTCAGTGCAATGCGCCTTTTCTCGTCTTACATTTTTTATATTTCTTAATATAAAAAGAAAATATTCTTGGTCAATGCATTGAAATTATCCACTGACGAACCATGTTTAAACCTTAGTACTCCCTATTTGATGAGTATTTTCTCTAAAAAATAGCAAATTGAGCATTAGGTTACTTCATAGCCAAGGCGTTGACCTTAACTGTTGTCGAGCCAGATTTAAATCCTAATACTCCATTCTATCGTACCCAATTTTTTTTTAAAGCACTCGGGTTACTCTGTTAGTCAATGCGTTGAAATATCCGCTGACGGTTACTTCATGGCCAAGGCGTTGATCTTATCTCTAACGAGCCAGCTTCAAATCTTAATATTCCATTCTATCGTACCTAAAATTTAGGGTTCAGTGTTATACATTTAATGGGAGAGAATAGTGTAAGGTCCCTTGTGACTGCCTAGTGCGGCTGGGAGACCTAACATAGCTAAGGTTTTGTTTGGCGGTGACATAGTCGACGACCGTCGTCGTTGAGCTTTTTTGATCATTGAGACTGAAGGTGAAGTGAGAAGATGGAGATCTTGTCATGGAACATATTTAAAATATACAACCCTCTGATTGATGGTTAAGATGAAGAAATCATTGTTGGTTGTCTTTATAGAAACCCTAACCGATCAATGGGAGAGGTGTGAGTCATTCCATCAAGGATTAGGGTTTGATGAGGGCCACATAGTTCCATCTTCGGCAAGTGGAGGAAGAGGTTTGATGATTTTGTGGTCGAATGAGATTGATCTTCATTTGCGAGATTATAGCCCTAGTTTCATTAATTTCGATATTAGGGTTAATGTTGGGGAAGGAGATTAGATTCGTCTTATGGGTCTATATGGTCAAGCTTGGGATCAAAATCGTTTGATGGCATGGGAACTCCTTCGTACCTTGATGGGCCAGGATGCGTCAGACGAGTGGGTTGTTTTTGGAGATATAAATAAGATAATGAGATCCTTGGAGAAATTTGGCGGTCTGTTGCACCCAACGTGGCAGATGGAGAACTTTGCTTTGTATCTCAATGATTGTGGTTTGGTTGATATTGGATATATGAGAGCTGATTTCACATGATATAATTCTCGAACTCAATGTCGGTTGGATAGGGTGGTAGAAACTTCGGCATGGAGGCAACGATTCTTGGCTACTCAGATAATACATTTACCACCATCTGACTCTGACTCTGACCATATGCCATTTTTAATCTTGGTTAGGGAATCACCAGTGCTTAAGTTTCTTGGACAACAACACTTCTTTCGGTTTAAAGTTATATGGACTAATGATGAAAATAGTGTAGAGGTAGTTCGGGCTGCCTGACAAGAAGTGCACTGGTATTGGAGTTTGAAACTCTTTAATACCAGTTAATGAAAAGAATCAGGAATGCTAGGGTCGGTCTCAAAGATTGGGCTAAAGTTACGTATGGTGCACATCAACATGAACTGAAGGCGATACATAGAAAGCTGGAAGCCTTTAGTTCTTAAGCTTTTGATCCGAATGTTGAAGAGGAGCAAAAATAGTTATATGCTCCGCAAGAGACGCTACTTACCTAAGAAGCAATGTATTGGAAGCAGCAGGCTAAGGACAAGTGGCTAACTGATAGAGACTAAAATAGCAAGTACTTTCATCAGAAGGCGACAAACATGCAACGAAAAAAAATAATCATATTTCGAGCTTATTAAATGTCCATGATGTTTGGCAGGACACACCGGGTGGGATTGAATCGGTTATTGTGGATCATTATACAAGTCTCTTTAATTTCGATGGTAACTCTGGTGAATAAATTGAAGCAGTCACTACCTTTATCCAAGTCAAAGTTACAGAGGAGATGGAAGCTTCCCTATTGTTACCATACACTGCATAGGAGGTGTGGGTTGCTTTATTTCAGATGCATCCTACCAAGGCCCCTGGTCCTGACGGTATGCCTAATTTATTCTTTAAAAAATATTGGGGTATTGTCGGTGCAGAAGTTGTCACTAGTGTTTAGGATCTCTTGCATTCTAGTCAGATTCTTTCATTAGTTAACTTCACAAATATCAGACATACCAAAGAACCCAAAATTTATGAAGGTTTCTGACTATAGGTGGGTCGATTGCATTATGTAATGTAGTCTATAGAGTAGCGGCCAAGGTGCTTGCAAATAAGCTTAAATCCATACTGCAACATATTGTTGATCCATGTTAGAGTGCTTTCATTCCAGATCAATCGATGACTGATAACATGTTGGTGGCAAATGAAGTGACACATTATTTGTGGGTAAAGAAAGGTGATCAGATGAGTCAAATGACATTGAAGTTGGATATAATTAAAGCTTATGATTGGATGGAATTGAGTTATTTGGAGGCAGTGATGCTTAAGCTGGGTTTTCCGGCGGTTTGGCTACAGAATGTTATGGCTTGTGTAGTATCTGTCTAAAAGTTTTTCTGTTGAATGGATCTCCCCGAGGTTATGTGACTCCCAATCGGGGACTTCGATAGAGTGATCATCTCTCTTTTTATCTCTTTTTACTGAGGGATTCTCTGCTTTATTGTATCGTGCTCAGGTTTTAAAAGCATTGGATGGTATTTGGGTCTGTAAGAAAGCCCTTGCCATTTCTTATCTCATGTTTTCATATGATAGCCTGACCTTCTCTCATGTTACTCCCCCGACTTGCCACAATGTAATAGAGGTCCTTCGTGTGTATGAACAGCCTTCGGGTCATGTCTGTTAATTATTTCAAAAGCAACGTCTGTTTTAGTCAGAATCTAAATGAGGCTGGTCAAGATGATCTGGGAAACTTATTGGGTATGTCTCGGGTTCCTTATCATGAGCAATATCTGAGACTCCCCATACATGTTAGAGCAAGTAAAAAGAAGATGTTTGCTTACACAAAGAACATGTTGAGGGATTGGTTGAAAGGATCGAAATGATCTATGTTGAGTGCAGCTGGAAAAGAGCTATTTATAAAGGTGGTGGCTCAATCTTTACCTACTTATGTTGTCGAAGGACATCTGCACTGAGCTCCAACAAATGTGTGCTAACTTCTTTTGGGGAGAAATTAATGATCGCCGCCGCATACACTGGTGTATTAGGGATTCTATGTGCAAGCCAAAAGATCAAGGAGGTCTTGGATTTCGCAACTAGTTTTCTTTTAATCTCTCTCTATTAGCCAAATAGGTATGGCGGATTGCTCAAAATTCGGACTCCTTAGTGAGTCAAGTTATAAGGCTCAGTATTTTGATCAGACGTCCATTTGGGAGACTACATTCGAGGAGCAGGAGCACTGTCTTACACTTGGAGAAGTTTTATGCATGCTAGAGAGGTGTTGGTGAGAGGCTCTCGGTGGCAGGTGGGATCAGGTGCAAAGGTACACATATGGGGAGGAGATAGGTGGTTACCGGGGCCCCTTACCTTTATTGTGGAAGGAGAACTACGTGAGCCTACCACTCTGTGCCGAGTATCTCAGCTGATCACACCACAACGTACCTAGGATGTGCCTCTTTTTCAGAGGTATCTCTCACCAACTGAGGTTGAGATGATCCAGTCTATTCTATTTAGTCACAATGCTAGAGCTGACCGACTGATTTGGCACTAACGGCCAAGGGCGAGTACACTGTGAGTAATACATATAAAGTGGCTAGAGATGGAATTGTTATTCCCCAACACACTCAGGTGGGAAATTATAGAAGGTTTTGGAAAGGGTTTTAGAGACTTCAGGCAGCCTTTGCAACCAAGATGTATGTTTGGAAAGCATGTCAGGGATATCTGCCTACTGGGCCGAGATTACAGGTGAATTCGTAGGGCGGATCTGGATGGTATTTTCTTGTTGTGTTAGAAGGAGTAAGAGATGGAGTTAATTTATTCTAGGACTGTCAATGTGTCCAGCCTATTGTTACGCCTTTGATGGTAGGAGTAGGGCAAGCTTTTACTACATACATTGAGTGGTTACAGGCGTACCTACTGAATCTACCACATGTTGTGATTGCCAGGTTAGTATTTTATATGTAGTTTATCTAGAAATGTAGGAATGAGAAACTATGGAATGAGAAACAAATTGACGAACAAACTCTGAGGGGTGATGGCCAGAGTTTGGCTTGATCACTATGTGTCCATGCATAAGACTCTGGACGGCCTAACAAGAGTTTTACAAACATGGAAGCCTTTTTTGGGGCAATAATGTGTGTCTATGGATGAAGCCTTGATGCCTCATGCAAAATAGGTGTGATATGCATTATTGCATGTGACTTGAATGACCAACTTGTTTCAACTATGGTTAGACGATTTGAGGGTGTTTTACCGGCTTTGGTAGTAGAGATTGAGGCGGCGTGAGAGTCCTTTTAGGTTGGTAAGAATTATGGCTTCAACCCTGCCAGATTCTGTTCAGATTCGTTGATAGTGGTGAAGGTGGTGGCTGACCCTACCATAGTTTTTGCTATGTTTTGTGATTATTGTGAGGACTTGCATACAAAGTTTCGGTACTTTTCCAATTCGAGTTTTGTTCATTTAGGGAAAGAGGTCAATGTTGTGGTACACAAACTAGTTAAGTGGGCATTATGTCATGTTAGGTTCCCTGTTGTTTTTAATTTGGCACCCCGACTTTATGTTAGGGTGGCTAACTTAATTATAATCGTCAAGTTTATCAATGAATTTGTACCCTCGCCTAGAAAAAAACATATAGTTTTTTGCTATATTTTGTTTTCCTCAAAAATACTTTCAAGATTGAAAGGAGTGTCTATTGTGACATCCAAAATTAGTGTTTGCACCTCCCTTAATTTTTGAACTTACTTAATCCTCATTCTATCCTCTGTGCAACAATAATATTATGAGAAAATCAAACACTCGATAGATCCGTGTTCCAATGTTTTATGGCTACTATTTCTTGCTTTTGTTGTAACTTTGGTACCTTAATATTTAATCAAATCTCATTTGGGTGTTACTATCTCATTTTATCAATTTGAGATTGATTTGATTACTATCTCATTCAATTCTCCAACATCCACCACTAGTCCACCATTAACGGAAAGAAAGATCATGTTGGGGTTTAGTATAATAAGTAGAGACAAGATTGTTTAGTTTCCCCCTAGACCACCATTATAAGCAGAGTTGCAATAATTTTAGGCTCTCTCTTTCACGTGCTTGAGCTTCGTTTTCCAGAAACACAAGCTTCTCACAAGCTTGAAAATTTACCTATATGATTTATTTGAGAACCCAGAAGTAGAACATCAATGATTCAATATTGTTTTCACAATGATATAGTTCTGAACTTGTAACGGGTTCGTTCTGGTAATCGTAGTGAGATCAATGGATAAGAGAAGATTTGGATAAATTTAGAATTTTAGTATCCAAAAATATAGAAGGAGGTGTGACCGTGTGAATAGACAGACGCACCCTTTTCAGTCTATAAATTGAACTCGGCGCGCTCACTCTTTTCAGTCTCTCTCTGTCCATCCCTCTTGCTCACACACTCTCGACTCTTCTGAACTCTACACACTCCATGGCTCGAATATTACTTTGCAACCAGCTCATCCCATCTTTGCTTGTTCCAATGATGCACAGGACTCACTATCATCTCTTGGGAGTCATAGGCACTACTGGGCGCCGATTCTCTGCATCGTCCTCACCCAAGAATAGCATGAGCCTCAAAGCCGGCATCGTTGGCCTCCCTAACGTCGGAATGTCCACGCTTTTCAACGCCGTCGTATGTCCCTTACAAACCCATCTCTCTGTTTCATCACTACTATTGATTTTTGACATCTTTAACTTTTTGTCTAAGCTTAAATGAGTCTAATTTTGATTCCAAAGTAGCATTTAGTTAGCTCTGGATTGGATTCTGTGTTTCTTTTATATGAAAAGGGCCAATTTTGAGTGGTTTAGGGATTAAAGATTTTACCTTTTAGTGTGAAACAAAAGTTATTTGTGGACCCTTTTCGTTTTTTATTTTTGTTTTTATTTTTTGCTCAACTCAATTGGCAAAATGTTGGATGGAATTTGTATTGTGGGATTCGGTGTTGCGGTCCTTGTATAGTGTTGCAAGTCGAATGTGTGATGGATATTGGTTATAATGACTGCAGGTTGAGAATGGGAAGGCTCAAGCGGTGAATTTCCCATTTTGTACCATAGAGCCAAATGTAGGGATTGTCGCAGTGCCGGATCCCAGGCTGAATGTACTATCTGATCTCAGCAAATCTCAGCGTGTAGTTCCGGCGTCTTTAGAGCTTGTAGATATTGCTGGCCTTGTCAAGGGTGGCAGTCAAGGAGAGGTGAGTTTTCATGGTCCTCTTTTCAGTTTTTGTTCTTGCAAGTGCTGTTGTGTATATGTTGGAATGTATCAGCTTAATTTTCTTTTATTATCTTTTAGGATTGAGGCATCAACTTGAGATTATTGTTTTCATTTCTTGCAGGCGTTAGGGGAATAAGTTTTTATCAAATATCCGCGAGGGGGACTCCATACTTCAGGTTTATATCTCTTACTTCTTGGGACATTTCACTTGTGGTTACCATCTTTCCCTCATTACTGAAAATCCTGTTTTCTGTTTTGAGTCTTTATTTTTGTAAAGGATTTTTGTTTTCGAGGAGAAATGAGAATAATTTAATACGAAACTAGTAACATGAAAGGACGGTACGGGTTTTATCCCTCATAACGCGTAACGTGGTTCGATAAGTGCGTGATTTCGGTACGGGTTGTAACATAGCATTACATATACGAGGCATATAGACATAAAGATATATAGCTTCTACGTGATACTTATGTGGTGAATAGGGCAGGTATTACTCAATCTCGAGGTAAGTGTTTGAAGGTTCTCCCTTCCTAGTCCGATTGACGTTGTATTGTTAAAGAAAAATCATATTAAATTGAAGAACTATCCTTTTCCCTGGTCAAGTGGCAGTCAAGATGTAATATCTATCACAAGTTTGCAGGATTATGTGTTTGATATCCTTCATTAACTGTTTCATCAGGTCATTCGCTGTTTCGAAGATAATGATGGCGTTCAAGTGAATGGGAAAGTTGGTCCAAAGGCTGATATTGATGTTATCAACTTAGAGCTTATATTCTCAGATCTGGACCAGGTTTTCTTATTAACTTTAGCGATCTTTCTACTAATTTGATCCATTCTGATTTCCAGTTTGCTTTAAGAGTGCTGATTGAGTTCACACCACCAAACTAGCACTGTCAAGATATATCAACTGCTTAGCCATTCCTGTTTTGCATAGCTCCTTTCAAAAACATTCTTCTGATTTTGGTTTTCCTTACTTCCGCTGTGAAGAAAATATCTGATTTTACTTGAATTAGAAAGCTAGAGATAGCATACTAACGATGATAAAGTTGTCCAATTTTGATAACATTTAGAGCACCTTTTTCTCTTAGCTTCCCCTTTTTCGAAAATTCCTGGTCCTGACTCTTGAAGAGGTTTTGACCCTCTTATTTGTCTTGAACATGTAGTACTCGCTTCTTAGGATGAGATGAGCTGATTGAATTAAATTAATTTACAAGAAATGCAGATTGAGAAAAGAATAGAGAAGCTCAAGAAAAGCAAGACAAAAGATTCAAAATTAAACAGAAGGTATATCTCACTGGCTCTGAACTTTCTGTACAGTATACAAAGTATGTGCCATCATCTCCCTTTGTCACCCTTGGTTAATTTAGTGACCAACAATATTTGTTTACATTTCAGGAGGAATCAGAAAGATCTGGCTTGGAGAAAATTCAGCAAGCACTCTTGGATGGAAAACCAGCACGATCCGTCACTTTAACAGATTCAGAGAAAGAGTCCATAAATCATCTGTGCTTGCTTACCATGAAACCTGTTATATTTGTAGCTAATGTTGCAGAATCTGATCTAGCTGAACCTGGGGAGAACCCACATGTCAAAGAAGTGATGAATCTTTCTACTGAGATGCAATGTGGACTAGTAACAATTTCAGCGCAGGTATGTTAATTTTAGTGCAAACCTGAAAAATTTCTTACAGCATGGGTCTGTCTGTTGTCCTGCCTTGCTTTAGATTAGCAATTTTCTTCTTACTCTTCTCATAAGCATGTGAACTAGAGACTTTGCATTTGCAGGTTGAGTCTGAACTTACTGAGCTGCCATCTGAAGAAAGAACAGAATTTTTGGATTCTCTTGGTGTTAGTGAAAGTGGTTTGGGAAACCTTATCAGAGCAACATATGGCACTTTGGGGCTCCGTACTTACTTTACTTCAGGAGAGAAGGTGAGAAGGAAGAGTATTAGATTTATTTAAATGTGATGCGGGAAATCCGTTGGTGTTAAGAAGGTTGTTTTGATGTTGTACACAGGAAACAAAAGCATGGACCATACTTGCTGATGAGTGGTTATGCTAAACATCAAAGGTAATACAGATAGGGTGGCTGGACCTTTAAAATGCTTGAAGCCAATGCTGGGCATCAGCCATCCTATTGTTTACATCATATCTGACAACTCGTAATTTATTTCATTGATGCCTGTGCACACTTTTTTTTTTATTATTGGCTTTCTTTGCCATCTATTTTTCATTCTCTTGCTGTCATCACTTAGATAAATTAAGAAGTATGATAGGCAACACATTCATATACATCTGATTTTGTTCTTTGTTGATTTAGGAATGACTGCACCTCAAGCAGCTGGGGTCATCCACTCTGACTTCGAGAAAGTTTTCATTCGAGCTGAAACAGTAAGCATCACGGACAGACATTTATATATAGTTTTGAAGAATATTACAGGTTATGTATGCATCACACCACATCAAATTTCGATGAGCACCAGAATGTTAATATATTTTGATGCGCAATCTAAATATGAGAGTGAGAATTATGAAGTGCGTTGATGACTATTATAATCTTGTGCTTGATTTAACTCCTTTTTCTAAAAAAATATCAAAAGTTCAATTATGTTCTTTGGAATATTGCTCTTGTGTACATGAAGCTCCTTCAGAACTTCTATATCAGCTTTTGTAATCACCGTCCTACTATATTTAAGTAGGCAAAATTTGGTAGGATGACATAGAAGTTGTTTAATGTCAAATGATGGACTATTTTTACTCTATTTTTCCTTGAGTTGTAACTTGTAAGTCTCTACTGACATATAAGAATTCAAACCTGAAACATAAACAAGTTGATAAAATCTTGTTCCCCCTCCATTTTCAGGTGTCTTATGATGATTTTGTTGCCGCTGGTTCACTTGCTGCAGCAAGGGAGAGAGGAGTTGTAAGTTGGCTGTTTTACTATTCCCTTGATAATTGTCTTACTCACACAATTTTGTCAAACTTATATTTGTTTGCCGTTTCACTATCAAGGGATTATTTTTGGTCTTCGAAAAATTGAGAGTGCAATCAGAGCTACATATGAGGAAGTGACACGTCTTTCATTGTTAAATCGTGACTTGTTTCACAATATGTCTAGCGATGATAGGTGCATCAAGTGTAGTGTTTCTTCTACAATTTGCTTTGCCCAAAGAAGTAAATGATCATATGAGTTAACTTGTTTAATTTCCTTGAACGTCTTACAGTGAACCAGTGCTTTTGTTATGTAAAACCAGTGCCTTACTGGCAAAATTAATTCTATATATAGGCATTTTTCAGTCCAGCTGATACCCTAAAATTCTGGCCACTACATCCCAAAGGCTCTAAACCAACCTCACCCTCTTATATGTCCACGGCTTGACTTGCAATTTTCTGTCTTGATTCTGGAAGCAAAGGCATCACAGTGGAGGCCTGAGAATGCTTGTGTTAGAGTATCTTATCCCAAAAAGAAACTGTAATTCTACAGAAACAGAAACACAGAAAATGTAGCAGTTACATCTACACCCTTTCTCAGATCAAAGATGTAGAGAAGTGTTGTATGTCACATTCATATCATTCTAATAATAGTTACTCACATAATCTACTTTGATGTTTTGCAGAAGGTGATGTGATGCTGTTTCGGTTTAAACGTTTGATAGCTCTGGCAAGCTTCTCATATTTGCTGAGACAATTGGATGTAAGATATGATGAAGGGTGCAAGTCTATAAATTGGAGAGATGATTTGTGATTTGAGCAGGTCCCAAAATGAGTAATGTGTTAGAATATGTCTTGAATCAGGTATGACGTCGGCGTACGCAGGTCTCGCTAAGACAGACGTTTTGGCGAGAGGGTCTCGCGAGTAAGAGTCTCTGGCGAGAGAGTCTTTGACGGACAGTCTTTGGCGAGGAGAGTTAGAAGTTCTTGGCGAGCAGGACTACTACTCAGGATTCCGTAAGGAATAGAGATTCCTCAGTCATTCCGGTTTAGCATTCCTCTGGTATTCAGGACTCTGTTAGGTTATATATATACAAGGTTATTAGCTAAGAAATGTGTGAATGAAATCTGGTTCTATCCTGTAGGTTAGGTTTAACTTAATGTAGTAGATATTCTGTATTTTGTAATCTTATGTTTAACTTAGTGTGATACTCTGTAATCTTATATCCTCAAGATAATAAATCTGTTCTCCTTCTGCCATTGAAGTAATTAACTCGCGTTAGTGAATTACGTAAATCGCGTAAGTGAAGGGTGCAAGTCCTGAAGCCTGGAAGTGGAAGGCGTCTTCATATGTCATTAATTAGTCGGAGAAACCACAGATTTTGCTTTTTTTTTTTAGAGTAAATAGCTTAATTAGTTGATTGTTCACATGACCAACTCGATTTAATATTCAATGTAGTGAGATAAGAGTCATATGACTATATATATACACATATACTGTACTTTTTTGAAAATTATTTGTTGAAACTTATAAACGCTCACTCTTTAATTAGTCTTTACAGACCCCGCAAATTTTTGTGGCACCGGAAAACAGTGACTTCTCACCAACAAAACCAACCTAACCCTCACTCGAACAATATATGTCCCGTTAATCTCAACTCTCAAGCTTCCTATAGATTTCAACCATATATCTTTTATTCTCTGCATGTTATAATCAAAACCTAGGTTTACCTAGCTCCGATCATCTCTCTCTCTCTCTCTGCTTTCCCTCAAGCTTCATCTGCGCACGTACGCATTACAGTCTCAGGAAATCCAGACAGGTAAGACATGAAGAAGATCGGTTTGCTATTAAGGAAGTATAAGAGCTTGTCAAGTCCACTGGGAAGATCTTCATCGTATCCTAGCCACCGATTCGAATGGACTAGAGAAGCTTTGTACGACGAGAATTCGAACTTCATGCATGAGCAGAATCATCATTGCCAGATTACTATATTCGTCGGAAGCACGAGAAAGCGTTACGTGATCAGCTCCAAGTACCTGAACCATCCTTTGTTGAATGCATTGATCGACAAGTCTTCATCGATTAAAGGAAAGAACAAGAAATTAAGGAGATGAGGAGGAGGAGGATATCTTGGTCGTTAAGTGTGAAGTGGTTCTGTTTGATCACTTGTTGTGGATACTAGAGAATGGAGATCCATTAAGCTTTGGAGGTACTGCAGAGTCCTTGGAGGAATTGGCTGCACTCTATGTGTTCTAATGTGGATTGGATTGAGTTGATCAGGTTAGTTAGGTTTGAAACTGCGTCAGTTGTTGAAGCCTGTTTGGTTTGGTTTCTTATCATGATGTTATTACGTAATAACTACCAAGTCTAATTTGTTAGGGTTGCTTACTTTTTTGTTAATTAACAAAAGAAGAAAGTTGAATGTAATATCTATTCCTCTTATCTCAACAGAATTAGTTTGCATTCTAATCCGCCATTGCTTATCTTGTTTTTAAATTGACATAGATGCTTTACATACACACTTTTTCACTGATAATGATTCCACGTACCCGCGTACATATGACTTGAGCTATAAGAGAGAAGCTAGTTAGCGAATGAGTTTCATCATGGATTGTGTGAGATCAATTCATGATATCAGTGGTCATGAAAATTGTTAAAGTCATTTGATCATGAGTGGACAATGGATAAAGTCATATTTTGGTGGTCAATTCTTGATAAATTGTCGTTACATTTTGTATTAACCGATAAATAATTACAAATAAGTCGAAATACAATTCAACATCATCCGTACTTGGGAAATGAGAAGAAAAAAAAAATTTCTTCTCTCTTAGGGTTTAGCAACCGCCACCATGACTGGAGTTCACATACTATTATGACGATTCCCTTGGTGTCAGAAGACCAGGTTTTGGCTCGTGTCGTTTTGCTTCATTTCTGGTTAGGCCGGAGTTGAGGACTTTTTGTTGGATCGATTGATGCTCTGTTGTCCAGTGGAGTACAATTAAAGGAGGCGAGCGTATTTGGCCAAGTGTAGATGGCGATAGAATCGTGGAGTCGCGCCGTCGTGAGGGGCTAAGGCGCGGAGATGAGAGGGCGGCCTCATCTCTTCTTGATTGGGTGTCGGCTGGTCCTGGGTTGTACAATGATGTTGAAGCTAGACTTGTTGGTGAGTTGGTGGGTGGTGTGGTTTCCAGCTAGCGAAGGTCGGTGTTGGTGTTAAGCATACGTGAAAGTTGGGATGTGTGTAGGGTCACCATTTGGCCCATGGCCCAAAAATTCCGTAGGCAGTCTGAAGTTTGTTGTGTCCAAGTCTGGCCGGACCCAAATTTAGGCCTAAAAAAGTCCGGCCCCATAGGTATAAGGCCAGAGTTTGGCCGAGGTTCCAAAGTCCATGGCCTCATCAAGGCCAGCTCGTAAAACCCATCAAATGTAAATAATATAAATTACCTATTCGATTAGACTATTACTTTAACAAAAACTTAATAAATTGTATAAAAAGAAAAACAAAATCCTAGTTCTCTCGTTTTCTCTTTGTGAGAAAACCTTCAACGACGCACCTCCTCAAGATCAATCTAGCTCGTCCGGCGGCGATTCGATCATGACTAACCAATTTTGGCTTGTTGTTGCCGTTTGGTTTTGTTGCCGGACGAGTTTTTAGATCTCAGAAACAACTTGGCCAGCGTAGTGAATTGTTGTTCGTCGTTTGGTTTTGTTGCCAATTTTGGTTTGTTGTTGCCATTTGGTTTTGTTATAATCAAGTTTTGCAAGGACTTGGTTCTTGGCTGGTGTAGTGGATTGTTGTTCGTCGCGAGGTATAACACACAACCAGGGATTAGTACTCCAACGACGACTTTGTTTGTCAGTTTGTTGCTTGTTTCTTGGTTCGGGTCGAGGTTGGTGTTAGTGTGGTATTGTTCTCCGTTTGGTTGGGACAACTTGCTAGATGGCGTGGCCGACGTGGTCTGGAAGGTAGGTCGTAGGCAGCGTGGAACATACAACGCATTGGTGGTGGTGTGTAGTGATGATGCGTTGTTGTCTCGGGTGGATTAGTTATCTATTTGGTTATGCGCTAATGCTGAGATTGTTAGGCCTTGATTGTGTCTCTCCGTTTTGGGTTGTTTCTTGGAATGTCCATGGCACTAGTGTGCATCTAGGCCTTTGGATTAAGGTTTAAGTTCATCCTTTAATTTTCTCAAGATATGTTTTCAAGGTCTCATCTCACTACATCATAATTGCGTGCTTAGGTACTTTGTTAAGACGTTTAGTTTGATTTTATATCTAGGATAGTCAAGGATGAACTTAACATATGTTGAGCTCAATGTTTGAAAGAGTAGTACTTATTCTTAGAGTTCTAGTAGCATAGATTGTTAACTAGGATTTTCATGGAACGTATGTATTACTTTGGCTGAACTTCTTCAATGAGAAAGTACTGTTTAAAAAAAACACTCTCTAATTTACCTTAATAATAATAATTTACATACAAATTATCAATTTTTTAGACTTATATATTATTTAGGGATGAGACTTGGCTACCCATTCATGGGTAGCAAGGGTTGCCAATGGCCAATCAAAATTTGACACGTGGAGTTTTTGGTTAATCTCTCCAAGTTTTTGGCTTTAACTCATCTTCTTTTTCTCATAATTAACCCAAAAATGTCACGTGTCGAATTTTGATTGGCCGTAGGCAACCCTTGTTATCTATGGCTGGGTAGCTAAGTCTCATCCATTATTTAGTGTGTGTAATTGTTGATATATTTGATTGTTAAACACAATTAATTTTTAAGGATTTTTTTATTTAATACATAAGAAAATCCGCTCGGTCTTATGAGCTAAGCGCGACCTGACCCTAGTCTGACGGGGTTGGGCTTGGGCTTGGGCTTGGGCTTGGGCTTCCCGACCCATTTCCTAGTATAAGAACTTTTAGTTGTGGGCCCAAATTAAGGTTTGGCAGCTGGGCTGGTCTCCATGGATTTGGGCTTTAATTTTGACTCGAAAGGTAGCATCGGTGATTCTGGAGCCACTTTTAGAGATTAGATTTACATCGCCATTATTTAGTGAATGCTTTTCAATATACTTTCTTTGTTTTGGGACAATTGTTAGAGGATTGGACGAGCATCATAGAAGTCAGAGTAGTAGTATTAGGGCATCTCCAATGGCAAGTCCTATACCCTATATATATAACTTTGCTTGTAATTTTTCTACTCCAATGATGTGTTTTGAGGTCCTAAAAGCTATCCCAACTAGCTTGAAGTCCTAAGAGAAGTCATAAACTAGATCCCCATATAAGACTTGATCTATAATTTTGGAGGGAAAAGAAGTGGGCCAGCGCCATAAAGATATTTACAATATAGGACTTTACTATTAGAGATAGTGAAGTTCTAAATCATAAGTCCTAAATTAAGGTCCTAAATATAGATCCAGCACCCTATTTTAGATCCTCCCATTGAAAATGTCCTTAGTTAATAGTATGAGTTCGAGTAAAAAGATAATCTTTTTTTGTTGACGTTTCTTTTGTCAACCCCTCGAAATTGAAATATTATGTATACGATTACACTTGAATAAATAAAAAATAATAATTTAACAAAAAATCTAACGAGCACATATATTATCAATCACCAAAACCAGTGCTTCTGACTGTTTAGAACAGTGATTTATTTCTAGCTCGATTTGGAGTAATCACTATGACCGAGTAAAGAAGGAGAGGAAGAGACTGTTTCTGTAAGAGGTCTTGCTCAACCTGGTTTGATTCTCTACCTTCTTCATCCGAGTGTTTTCTGGGTACTTACTGTTGTTTCATTTTGTTCAAAACTTGACACTCATGGCTGGTTTTTGCCCAAATTTCTTTACTTTCTCTGTGAACGGTTTGATCTCAATTTGGGTTTTGTGTAGATTGCACTGTTCTTATAGTGTGTATGTAAAGGTTTCTAATTTGTGGCAGAAAGTAACAGGCCCAGTTTCTGTTTCGTTTCTGATTCCGGGGATTATTTCGTTTGGTATCTGCATTCTTAAAATGTCATTATTGCCGATTGTTAAACATGGTCCAGTTGATTTGTGATAAACACTCTGTCTTGGGTAACTTTTCACCATTAATGTGGATTGCTTTAAGGTGATGGGTGTTGAGTTTGAGTGTACTGTCTTACAGATCATGTTGAATTCCTTATTTTTGGAGAGTAAATTTGTTCAATATTTGCAGGTTTTGAAATTTAAATAATATATTATTGAAGCTGGACTAATTTGTTTGTGATAACTTCGTGTTTAACATTAGTTCTTTATTTATGTATATGAACCCACAGAAAATGAAGATTTTTTCGGCTATGTATATGAACCACTTGCATAGAAGATTATGTATTTTTAAGCTTTGGAATGATGTTTCTGCAATCAATGAATTTGCTTAATCTTGGTAGTGTCGTGCAGAGCAGATTGAGTTAGAAGCAAGTTGTTCATACCAGTGTCAAGTGAAGTAGGCATGTCTGAATTTTCGCAGGATATTATCGTAGATATATTGACTCGACTTCCTGTCAAGTCAGTGTGTCGGCTCAGGTGTGTCAAAGACGTGGCTCCGTCTTACCCTGAACCCCATTTCATTGCAACCCACCTCAGCCAACACCAGAAGCTGAAACTCATTCTCTGTTTCAGCCAGTCTCTCTTCGTGTTGGATCAAGAAGCACCTATAGATGATGATATGTTGCCTTCAGAGCTCGAGTTTCCTCTCAAGGGCGAGAACAACAGTCAGTGCATTACAGTGTTTGGTTCCTGTAATGGCTTGGTTTGCATCATGCCTCAACCAAGAGAACTCTTTATATTCAATCCTTTGATTCAAGAGTCCATGAGAGTACCAGATTCCCGCCTACACCGTCCTTCACAGTCAGTGGGCGTTCATGTACATGGTTTTGCTTATGCTCCATCCGTTAAAGATTACGTATTGGTCAATATTAATTATGACCGCATTGTACTCATCTTTTCACTGAAAAAGAAGTCATGGAAAAGGGTTCAAGATTTCCCTTATAAATATTTCCCAAAGATCCCGGGATGCCTCTCAACGGAGCTGTCCACTGGTTCTGTACTGGCGATGGAAATCAATCCCCTGTAATTGCTGCTTTTAATTTAGCTGAAGAGAAGTTCTCGGGCATACCCCCACCTGAACCTATTGGACTTTCTCAGAGATGTTCAACTGGAGTTTTAAGAGAGTCTCTATGTTTACTACACTATGATCTTAATAGGCAGAGGCATCATGTATTCTGGATTATGAAAGAGTACGGTGTGAAGGAGTCATGGACCAAGATTCTGATAAAGGAGTCGTACTTTTTTTTGCAGCCGAATACCAAGATCCTAGTAGCAAGAAATCGGAGTCAAGTACTTGTGTACAATCCCCAGGATGGAACTTGCAAAAGTTTATTGGCAAATGGCCTCCAGGTTCCTTTCAGTGTGGATGTGTATGTGGAGAGCCTGGTTTCGCCAAACTCTTCACAGGACTAATTCATACTTGAACCAATGTTTACATTTCATCTTCAATGTGTAAGCACTAGGTATTTTCAGCACCCAACTTAGATATGTTTATAATCTATGGTGAATGAAAATATATTTCCTTTATGTGAGGCCTTATTTTTGGTATTGTTCTTGGATAAGAGAAGAAGGCGCAGAATCCCTACTTAAATTGTATGAAGAAACCAATCCAAACCCAGATTCTCGTTAAAAACCAGGTCCTATATTACAACTGACATTAATATTCTGACGTGACAGACACAAACATTCTGTTTTAACTTCAAATGTGTGTGGGTTACAAGGTACCTCATGTAGTGTCATGTCACAGCTCATCGGCAACAATAGAATCAAATCAATATTCTTCTTTTTCTTTAGCTGGGTCTAAGTTCAAGAAACCAAATTGATACAGCAAATCATTTTGGTTAAATAGCTTTCAAAAATCAATTCAAAAAGCTCTGTTCTTTATCTTTTTGGTTATTACATCCTGCTAATATGCCCCTACAGAATACAGTATTTCCCAATAGACTCTCTTCCCCACAAACACAATAAAGCTTATTAAAATAAGCGCACAATAAAGCTACCTACTTTCCTTGGGAGTGTTATTCAATTCATGGGTTTTTAAGCACAACCTCGCCAGTCTGCAGTGGCAATCCAGTTTAGCTTTTCTGCAGATTCTGGTTTAGCTTCAATTGCTATCTGGGTTGGTTTGAATTCGGGTGGTTATTGAATGCCTGTGAGGTTCTTGCAAAAACAACCCATATAACTATACTGTGTTCCACTCCACTTCTACCATTATTGATCAGTGAGTTGTCTTCTTTTAGTTCACAAGTGTTTGATTTTTGTTCTAAAAGTTATGATTGTAGTTCCCTTATCTGAGTTTGCTTGTCTTGGTTTCTGCTGGGTTTGTTTTCATTTCTTGTATGCATGAATTACTTGTTATAGATTGCTCATGAGTGTGATTGTGATTTTGACAAATCTTACTGAATTTTTTTTGTAAATCAAATTCTCTAGTCAGTCTGAAAACTGATGCCTTGATCATTAGGCAAGTTTGTTTTACCAATTGCCATAGCTTCATGACTTTCAACAGTAACTGTAACAGTGAATCTCAGTGAAGATTGTTCTCTAGAGAAAGTTGAAGCCTTTGGATTGTTTTTTTCTACTCAATTTTCCAGCAGCCAGACATAAGTAGGGACAATAATAATTCCTTGTTCAAATATCAGGACTATATTATTTGTCAAAAAGTTGTGTTAGTGCTGTATATGAAGCCTTTCTTTTATGTGTAGTGGATAACATCATGACTCTAAATTATGTTAAGTTTATGAGTACTGCTCTTGCGGATGTGTCTTTATTTGTTTACAGTTTTTTCGGGTTTCATCTTTCACTTTCCTTCTTGACATATTTTTCCCGACTGTTACTCCATGATGTGTATTCAGTACTCACGATTGGGATTATGTGGGTCTACCTGGTTGATCATCATGTCAGAGACGTGTCTTATATTGGTTCAGGCCCTATCTGGCAAGAAGAGTAAAATATTGTATTTCAGTTAGCTTTGTTAGTTGTTTCACTTGAGATCGAATTCTCTGGTACGAGAAGCTCCTGATCATATACATTAACTCACACAATTAACTACTTTAAATCATTAGTGCACTATGAATTTATGATCAGATTGATTCCACTCCTCTTTCTTTTTCGGTTGTATCAAGCTAGGGGAATTGCTACTGCTGTGTGCTGCAATTTTGGAAGCTTAACTATCATTGTGTTTTTGCTGTCCTTGAGTTCATTTGTTATACTTTTGTATTTGTCACATTCAGCTTTTTCAGTATGCTACTGTGTAGGTGAATTATAAAGATGGACAGGACCAGGTTTAATATGAGGATGCGTTTTTCTGGTTCAACACCATCAGAGGAGTCAGCTTTAGATCTTGAGAGAACCTGTTGTAGTCATTCTAATTTACCTTCTTTAAGTCCACCAACACTTCAACCCTTTGCATCAGCTGGACAGCATTGTGAGACTAGTGCTGCTTATTTCTCATGGCCTACCTCAAGTCGATTGAATGATGCCGCTGAAGAGAGGGCAAACTATTTCACTAATCTACAGAAAGGTGTGCTGCCTGAAACTCTTGGTCAGTTGCCAAAAGGGCAGCAAGCGACTACATTGCTTGAATTGATGACTATAAGGGCATTTCATAGCAAGATATTGCGGTGTTATAGTCTTGGAACAGCAATTGGCTTTCGTATTAGACGGGGTGTGCTAACAGACATACCAGCTATTCTTGTTTTTGTTGCAAGAAAAGTTCACAAGCAATGGTTGAGTCCAATACAGTGTCTACCCACTGCTCTAGAGGTCAGCATAAATGATAGTAATTACTCATTTGACATTCAATTCTCATTGAAACTTTGTGATGTCTGGTTACTGATGCCAGTTCCATTTCAATTTTTCTCATTAACCTAATCAGGGGCCTGGAGGTGTATGGTGTGATGTGGATGTGGTCGAATTCTCATATTTTGGTGCACCCGAGCCCGCTCCCAAGGAACAATTGTACACCGAAATTGTAGATGATTTGCGTGGAGGTGATCCATGCATTGGCTCAGGTTCTCAGGTATTTCTAGGTTACTTACAACCTTACCTTTTTGCTGGGTGAATAAGTATGTAATGGGAATTGTGCATTAGCTGTGTTAAACTGCTAAAAGAGAATGACTGTTCATCATTCTTCAGTATATCGTTGACCATTTCCAGCCGGATTATATTTCTCGATCTCATTGTTCCATCTTGTTAGTGATTGGCTGGAGTCTATTAAACCAATGTCAATGGCTTAATGTGATAAGTCAAAGTCTAAATGCAAGACATTGTCACATTGATTTCAACCCCCACCAATTTACTATTAATTAGCTGTTTTCTGTAAGCTAGAAGTGACACTCTGCTAAAACTAGTACATTAGTTGATACTTTATCTGTGCTTCAGTTTACTGTCACTGATGTCTTGTCCTGTTCAGGCTTTATAAAATCTGAATGCTGGTAAGTACAATGTTTGTTTTTCCTGTATTCAGGTGGCGAGTCAAGAGACATACGGAACTTTGGGTGCTATAGTAAGGAGCCAAACAGGCAATAGACAAGTTGGTTTTCTCACGAATCGCCATGTTGCAGTTGACTTAGATTACCCGAATCAGAAGATGTTTCATCCCCTCCCCCCTTCACTTGGACCTGGGGTATATCTTGGTGCAGTGGAGAGAGCTACCTCATTCATCACAGATGAGCTCTGGTATGGCATATTTGCTGGAATTAACCCAGGTAATGAGGATTCAGAAGTTGTCCCATAACATGATTTGCTGTAGGAATTTGACTTGTTTCTTAGACCATTCTTTTGATGTGTACCTACTTAGCTAAGTTGAACAAGCTCTCTCATAATGAAACTTCAGTTTCACGACATGTATAGATTACATCACAATAACTGAAGAGACGCATGCTTTACAGAAACACTAGTACTAACCTTTGCTCTTTTCATTGTCTGTGATTTAATAGTAGCTACTAGCTAGTATGGTTATCTTTCCCTCAGCTTAATAATATCAGTGGATTATGTTATTTTATGACACAATATAAGGGGTTTTAGCACACGTTGCCTGTATAGTTGTCTTTTTAATGATTTTATCCTCCTTACAATGACTATAAGATCACCACTGCAAAAGAAAGAATGGCATATTTATTGTTTTCATTTTCAATATTGCAGAGACATTTGTGAGAGCTGACGGGGCGTTCATTCCTTTTTCTGATGATTTTGACATGTCTACTGTTACTACATCCGTAAAAGGTGTAGGAGAGATTGGGGATGTTAAGATAATAGACTTGCAGTCTCCGATCAGTACCCTTATTGGAAAGCATGTGATGAAGGTCGGAAGAAGTTCTGGGTTGACAGCTGGAACTGTATTGGCCTATGCTCTGGAGTACAATGATGAGAAAGGCATATGCTTCTTAACTGATTTTCTTGTTGTTGGGGAGAACCAACAGACGTTTGACCTTGAAGGAGACAGTGGAAGCCTCATCACACTAAAAGGTGAGAACGGTGAGAAACCACGGCCGATTGGGATCATATGGGGTGGTACCGCAAACCGAGGACGTCTTAAACTAAAAATTGGTCAACCTCCTGAGAATTGGACAAGTGGAGTTGATCTTGGGCGTCTTCTCAATCTCCTTGAACTTGACGTCATTACTACTGATGACGGACTCAAAGGTGTGTGAAGTTCATTCACCTCGAATTGCATTAAGTTCTGTATCTTCAATCTCATTGTTAGTGTCTGCATGTTTTTTGTTCTTTTTTTGGTTTCTGTTATTATTTTTGCACTCATGATCTGCACACACATGCATCCAGAACGAGAATGTCCTCAGCTTCATTACATTTCTGTGTAAAATGCTTCGTGCAGTGGCTGTGCAAGAACAACGGAGTGTCTCAGCAACAGCAATTGGATCCACTGTCAGTGACTCATCACCACGTGATGGGTTGCATCCAAAAGAAGGGACTGAGGATAAGTTCAAGTCACTAGGTCTCCAAATTCAGCGTATCCCTTTAGAAGTTGAACCCGGAAGCCAACCTATGAGTCCATCATTAGTGGAGGCAGAGTTCCATCTAGAAGATGGGGTCCAGGCGATTCCTAGTGTTGAGCATCAGTTCATACCGAGCTTCATCAGAGGGTCACCACTGCATAAAATGAATCAGATGGATAAATCAGTTTCTGAAAATCTATCCTCTTTAAGAAACGGCTGGGATGAAGATATCTGCGTTTCGCTGCAGTTGGGTGACAATGAAGCCAAGAGAAGACGTTCGGATACTTGAACCAACACTGTAGAACCAAAGTGAAAACTGCTTGTGATACCTGGCTTTGAAGCTTGGGGGGAGCCAACCCCAAGCTGCCCAAGCTACTAGGTGTAAGTTGTTATTGAGCTACTATGATGCTTATTGGAGTTGGCTCCAAGCTAGTATTTGTACTATTTTGTTATAGAGCAATTGTAATATAGCTGCCGAGTCTGGTCTTTTCCTTCGGATTTTAAGACCGAATTCAAATGGAGATAAACAATCTCAGGTACACTCAGAATTTTTCCTAAATTCCACAGCCTGCAGTGTGTTCATTTTTGATCTCTCATGTTCCTCCGACTTGCTACATTCATTCAAATATAATGTTCTTCCTAACCTAAATGTAGCAAGCAAGCATTATTTTCCTGTATTCTGATTTTAAAGTTTAAATGAAATTTCCGGTTTGTGTTTTAACACATCGGAACACAAAAACTTAAAAGATAAAAGACGAAGAAAATTTGAAAAATAAATAAGTAAGTATTAATTGATTTTATTTTTCTCTTTTACTCCGACGATAAAATGGCCTCTTGTTATTTACCGGGTAGCCATATCTAGGGTTTCGTTTCGTCTCGTCGCTGTTACTCTCCGCCATCCATGGCGAAGAAGCCAATCCGCGGTCGTCGGTCGCCGTCGTCCGGCTCATCATCGGGCTCGCTCTCCGGATCTTCTTCCCGCTCATCCTCCTCGCGCTCTCGATCTCCATCCAAGTCCTCCGCCACGTCATCCTCCCCGTCCCGGAGTCCCCGTCCCTCCCGAAGAAGGTTCGATTTTTCAGTGTCGAACACTCTAGGGTTTTATAATCGCTGTTTGGCTTATTAGCTGTTGTTTCTTTTTTGGACTTAAAAGTCTGCTGAATGTTTAAGATTGGACCTTTTCGTTTGAGTGATTTGTGTTAGGGTTTTAGTTATTGACTACTCTAATTGAATCAGTGTCTTTGTTTGCGTTGAATTTTGTAATGCAAAGTGAGAATTTCGACCTTAGCTATTCAGCACTGTATCCAAACCTGTCATTGGAATTAACTTTATAAGACTGACTTGAACCTCCTTCGCTTGTTTGTTTAGTCTTTGCCCTGGTTTGTAGCGTAATTGCGGTAAGTGCATGTACTGATTGTTTTTGTTTTTAATTTTACAGTCCTGGAGCTAGACGAGGTCGTACACCGCCACCACAAACTAAAAGGGCCTCGCCACCTCCAAGGTAATGATGGTTCATCTGTTTGATTTTGTTTCCTTCAGGAGTTTTTGGCTTCTAAATGTGAATTTTGTATTGTGCTGATATCGGGTGGGTAGTAGGAAGGACACTCTTTAGTCAACCCTTTTGGTCCGCTCTTGTTCTCTCTTTATATTCTGAAGGCACAAATTTGAAAATATTGAATTTGGGTGTAGAAATCTGATCAAGTTTCAACATTATTCGTATGTTTAGGTGTTTATAGAATATTCAGAGCTTCCCTCTATAGTGTTCTTTCGAGTTCTGGAAATATATGTTTTTTTACAAGTTGTTGAAACATCATTCCACTCCTGCCATGCATGCTATTATTTGTAAATTACTAAATTTATATATATATATATATTTAAAATTGATATTAAACTTGAGCCTGGAGTAGCTCCACCATATTTGCCCTTCTCAATCCATATCTAATATTGTGAATGTTTTGCATGTGCTACACATCTCAGGAAATCTCCTGCAAATGGGTCGCTTGTTCTTCACATTGATAAGCTTACAAGAAATGTGAATGAAGGCCATTTAAGAGAAATTTTTGGTATGTTGCTCTTGTATCTATCTTTTAATACTTGACTTCTGGCCGGAAAATATATTTTGATGATTTTGACAAGTTTTGTCACAGTGACAGTAGTACTTTAACATGTTATTAATAAGTTGTTATTGATTGTCTCTCTACCCTGAAACTTTTATTAGAAACTACTGACTAACCAAAACAAGTATATCAAACAGTTTTTTTAGTGCTCTATTCTTTCTATATATCAGTTTGTCTTTATCAGAAAATGGTTCAAAGAATGATTTCTTGCAACTGTAATATTTGCGTAGTCATTTGCCACAAAATTGCATTTCTCTTCAGCACTGACACTACTTTGTTTTTCATAACCTGTGTATAAAATGTTCTTACATCCATAGTTAACTTGTTTAATATGAAGTAGAAAGTTAGTCAACTTAAGTTAAATATAATTTTGCAGGTAACTTTGGTGAAGTTGTACATGTGGAGCTGGCAATGGATCGTAGTGTAAGTCATGCTAGAATGAGTTTATACTTAAGAGACTTATATTGGTACAAGTACATATACCAAAACAATCTTATTTTTCAGGTTAATCTTCCTAAAGGATTTGGATATGTTGAGTTCAAGATTAGAGCTGATGCTGAAAAAGCACTATTATATATGGATGGCGTAAGTTTTTGTTAAGTGAGTAGAAACAGTTTTGTTAATACAACAGGAGCATATCTTGAGTAATATTGTTTTAATTTACCCTGTTGCAGGCACAGATTGATGGTAATGTAGTTCAGGCAAAGTTTACCTTACCCCAACGTCAGAAGTCGCCACCTCCTAAGGCCGTTGTGACTGCTCCAAAGAGAGATGCTGTGAAAGCTGATGGCGTAAGTGCTGAAAAGGATGGACCAAAGCGAATGCGGGAAGGTATAATCTTAATTTTATATTATACTTATTAGGTACATTAAAAATTTGTGAATTTGAGATACATATAATGATTAAACTTTGACCGAATGATTTCAGCTTCTCCTCGTCGAAGACCACCATCACCACGAAGGAGATCTCCCATAGCTCGCAGAGGTGGATCTCCACGAAGACCGATAGATTCTCCACCCCCTCGTCGTCGAGTAGGTTCACCATACCGCCGTGGTGATCCATCTCCAAGAAAGAGGCCTGCTGCATCTCCATCCCGAGGCCGCTCTGGATCTCCGCCACCAAGGCGTCGATCCCCTGTTAGGTATGCATTATTGTATATAAGTAATTGTTGTATTTCTGCTTTTAGGAAATTGTTTGATTTCAAGTGGCCTTTGATTAATTATCTTAAATTGATAGGCTTTCCCCAAGAAGGGCACGTGGTAGTTCCCCAGTCCGTAGACACGGTTTTTCTCCAAGACGCCGGTAACTATTAATTTCAGAGCAATTACTTAACTTTTCTCACTTTGGATGCTTATAATAAATTGTCTTTTGGCATACCTCAATTTTTATGGAGTTAAATTAATTTCTGTATGGTTTCTCATAATTTACTGGTGGTACATGTTGGTTGTTCATGTAAACACATTGCATTATGACAACAACAAATAATTTCTTCTGACAAGTTTGATGACTTTTAGGGCCTGTTTGGTATGGCTTTTGAAAGCACTTCCAAAATTGAAAAAGTACTTTTATTAATTTCAGAGTGTTTGGTATATTTGCTTAGAGAAATTTTAGGGAATCACTTACAAGTCCTCTTGGAAGTGCTTCCTCTTGAAAGCGCTAATACTGAAAATTACTTTAAAAATCAATCTCGAACAAGCAGCTATTCACCATGTTCATATTCATGTGAATTTTGAAGAGAATGATGTCAGGTTATGTTTCTATATTGGAGTCGTTTTTCATAAATTTGAAATATATCATATATCAAATATTTGTATTTGTGGAATAGCAAGAATTCTGTGCATGTCTTTTTTGGAAAAGTAATTTGATGTCTCTAGTTGCCTCACCATATCCATATCTATTTAATGCATATAGTCACGAACTCACAATTCATGAATTGCTGTAAAACAAGTGCACTTGCTATGCGAGTTTGTTAAGCTACTTTGAGTCTACTTTTATTCTATTGCTTAACTTTGACTGCACTTCTAATCTTCTGTTCATCTAATGGATTTTAATGTGTCCTCAGATCACCTCCTAGGCGGGCTCGTAGTCCCCCCAGAAGGTCTCCAATCAATCGTAGGCGTAGCCGTTCTCCAATTCATAGGCCTGCTCGGTCACGCTCAAGATCAATCTCACCACGGAGGTAACTTTTGAAGAGAATTCAGAGGCTTACTGTCTTACGAGATTTAGGCTGGGTTGATGCTCTTTTCAGTGATTGGAATTCTGTTTTAAAGCAGATACTCTACTATTGCTCATATTTGTCTGCGGCTTTTGTTGTATATTTTTAGTATCCAAGTGTTTTGTATTCTCCTTTCTTATTGAGAGTTTATTATCATAAAATAGATCAATTCAACCAGTATCACGGATGATTCATCTAATAAGAATGACATTTTGTTTATTACCATCAATGCTTGGTTTTTAGTGATGTCTATACATCTGTCGATGCTATGGTAGTTGATATCTATGCTTGAAGAAATAGCAAGTCATGGTTGAAAATTTCAGTTGATGCCCAATTTTGCAATAATCTTTTTTGGGTCTTTGTATTGAAATCTCTCTTGTTCTGTGAGAAGAGAGCATTGTTAAACTTCCTACCAGCCTTGCCTGATTTGATGAACATGTACTGTTGGATTTTGCTAATTACTGAAATTAAGCTACATTTTTTGTTTTCGTCAACAGAGGAGGTCGAGGCCCAGCATTAAGACGTGGAAGGTCATCATCATCCTCTGGATCACCTAGTCCACGCAAGGTTTGTCTATCTGTTTGTGTTAGTTATTTTGATTTGAGACTGGTTGTAGGATGCCTGATCTTTACTTTTTAACAACAGGGAGTCCGGAGGATATCTCGTAGTCCAAGAAGGTATATTTCTTTAGTACTTACTATTAGAATACTATGCAAATCTGTGTCATTGGTTTTCATACTGGTCTAGCAGTGATTCATATTAGCTGATAGATGCTCATGTATTGGTTTGAGCATTCATTCGCCATACTTTCTTGCATGAATGCTGAGATGATTGTATGGTTAGATTATTATATATATATTTCGGGGAGGAAGGGATGAAAAGGTGGATTTTACACTAAACCCTTGTGGCCACAAAAATTGTTGGGTTTACTTCTTTTTTTACAGCTTGCTCTGATGTTTTATGTAGGCCTGCAAGGGGAAGAAGCAGTAGCAATAGCAGCAGAAGCAGTTCACCTCCTCCTCCTCCTCCTCCTCGTAAGCCGTAGGTAAGACTTGCGTCTATCATACCTGCACCAACACATTTAAGTTTGAGTCATGCTTGTTCTGGCTAGACCTAACCCATAGATTGCTGATGGTTAATGGTGTGTGAGAACCTTTACTAAGGGTAATATGTATGTCTAATCATACCGAAATCATTTCATCAACTCGGTAAATCCCCTTCTGGATAATTTGGATTTTTCTTATGTGAGGTTACTTTTTGTAGGCTTTTTGAGGAAAATGTGGTAGAGCAGATCACCCCCCCCGTAATCCATAGGTAATACCTGCTCGCTCTTCTTCTCCTCCCCTTCTTTTCCCCGCTTTCTCCCCCTTGTAGCAAGTAGCTATGAAAATGTACTACAGCAGTGTCAGGAGTGACTGATATTCAGTTTGGGTTGTTTATGAGCTGAGCTAACTGGTTAAATTGAGGTGCAATTTGCTTTACTTTTGCTGTTTTCCTTGTATGTACTGTGGGGATAAAAATGTTCCGTGACAGAATATTGGTGAAGCTATTGTAAACGGCAGTATTCTTTTTCAAGTTTGTGGTGGATTTTGTAATTGTCATTGGCATATCAAATTCTTTCTTTCTAGTTTATACTACAGCATCGGGAATTTTCCTTTGGGGCACAAAATAAACGCTCTTTACACACTTACCGGAAGTGAATCAGATCTTTGGTCACGGAAAGTTGTACCTTTCACATGGTTAATATAACAACTCCAATGATATTGACCACGTTGGTTCATAAGGATAAATTAGTTGGAGTCGTGACTGCGGATCAAGAATTACAATTCAATGATCATAGTTTGCCTATCTTGTGCTATTCTACATTTTCATATATCTATGAAGTGTGTCACGTCTCACACAGACCAGTATCGAGTCAAAAGTCCATCCACAAACCTTGAGGTGCATTTTGTGGATGCCGATGATCTTTTGTGGTCTAATCGAAACTTTGTGGATGGTGACGGCTTCCTCAAACTTGACGAAGCTCCGAATATCAATTTTTTTAAATTTTCTCAGTGTCACACTCTCTCCCCAATCTGGTCACAAGATAAATCTCCATATTAATCACAACTCCAACTCTGGCGATTTCACTAAATGATACGTACTGTACTTTTAAACTTATGAAGAAATTAGTAAATTACTAAAACTACAGAGGGAAGAATGAAAATACGAGTGGCGTACCAAACCCAGTGAAACCCATACATGTCTATCTAATTAAAACCATAGTACATTCTGCATTTTCTATCTTCAAAAAACTCTAGACAGAGAACAATGCCGGTCTCCGTCACTCTGTCTTTCCCGGCAGCTGGCGCCGGAAATCGTTTATTCAGAGACACCCACAAACTACTGGGTCATCATCTCCGACGCAGCAAGCTCTCTCAAACTAGTCCCTGCAACTGCTTTTGGCAGCTACCCAGAAACAAACACACCACCAGACAATTGCTTACGTTGCGTTTCGCTCAGGGGAAAGAAGCTGAAGATGGTTTCGTTCCGGTATTGTGTTCCATTCTCCCTTTTTGTTCTTGGGTTTCTCGTTTCATGTGAGTTTTGAACTCTGTAGAATAAAAGTTTGCAGCTTTATCTTGTTGGTGCTATAAAAGAAGGCTACTTTACTTTGGTTTTGAATATATACTGGTTCGGGAGTCATGGTTAAATGTTGTACATGGTAATGAATAGAGTTCTGGATAAAGAGTATAGCTTTATACTTGTGTGCTTATCAAGAGAGAGCTAAGCAAGGGTTTAACTTTTATCTTTTCAATTCTTGTTTAAATGCATTGTGTGATTGTGAACTTTTGGGTACTGTTTGTTGATTCATGTTGCAGGATGTAAGTGAAGATACAGACAATATGTTTGATGACTTGTTTGATAGATACGGAAAGGTGGTATATAGTAGAAATGACAAGAAGCCTCCTAGTGCGGAACTTGATGATGATGCCGAAAGCTTATCATGTAAGCTCATATCGTAATCACTCGATATGATTCCTTGCTGTGTGATTCATGTTGATATGGATTATGATTTTCTCTCAGTTTTAGCATTAAAGTAGTATGATAAGCCTGTACAATGAAATTTACTTGTATCCTCCTTTCTTGTCTCATACTTGAGCGAACTTTACAGAAGGAAGTTCTTCGTAAAAGTAGCATTTGCAGCATAATCTTTAGTCTGAGTCAATCGGCAATGTTAAATATGTGCAAAGCAGTTAAAAAAGATGAACACTGCTTTTTGCACATATTTATGTATTGTCTTTGTTTGGTCTTTGTCTATTATGGTTCTTTTGCAGTGTTCAGACATTAAGCAAGTCTGTTCTTCAAAAATGCCTGAACTTCAAAATGCTTGTTATATTTTGTGTTTGCAACAGTTAATCATTTCCTTCAATCTCATTAGTTGCTGTAGAATTGGCCAAAGTTGCTAATGAGGTAAAGGCAGGAGATATAAAGGTGCTTTTCGTGAAGCCTCTTGTATATTGGACTCGGTTTTTTATCATCGCCACAGCATTTTCTCGTCCACAAGTTAATGCAATTGGGTATGAGCTTCAAATTATCTTATGATTTTTCTATCTGATTTGCAAGCTATTATGAGTCACACTTGGCAGGATTATTGATCCGATCATTATGCTGTAATTTAGGAACAAGATGAGAGATATGGCCGAGAAAAAGTATGGGAAAGTTCCAACTGGGGACACAAAACCCAACTCATGGACCCTATTGGATTTTGGTAAGTGTGTATTCCTCGCATTGTACTTGGTACATTTACGTTAACTAAGAATATAACCAGGCCTTGTGCTTCTTCTTTCCATGGTTATTGACTTATTGATCATCTTGGATGGTGGCATCTGTTCTGAAGTCACTGTTCTTGCTGCTAATGTGCTACCAACATGAATAATCTTATATAATTAATTACCAAATGGGTAAGCTAACTAATTTTTTATGAAAGTATGCAAGCTAGCTATAGCCTTCCCGATAGAAACATTTCCTAGCCGGTCAAAACATTCTCTCTGTAAATCACAAACCTAAAGGAACTTTAGTTTTTTCCTGAAAACATTTCATCCAAATAACTAATTTCACTTGAACAATACTGTCAAGTAAAGATTTGCATACATGATGCTCACTGGGTAATGTAGGCAACAACAATTGCACTTGTGTGCACTTCAAGTTCAAGTTTTTAAAAGTGAAAGTTGTGAATAGCAGGAGCTCTATCATGTTTCTAACCGTACTGTGTTTTTCAATTTAGAGTTATATCTAACTGTACTGTGTGCACTTCTCATTATTTTCTTTTTCGTTCTTACAAATTAATATTAGATATCATCATGATTCTGAAAGTATGTTCAGAATTATACTCGATAGACTCTGTTAGGTTCAAGCTCTTATATAATGTGCTAAACTGGAAGTGGTTAAATCATCTCTTTCTCACCCACACATGCACATACATACATGCATATAGTTCTCTATGTGTCAGTCATGATTTACTGTGTATTCTAGACACCATTTGTTTCTGGTGTGCATGTTTACGAAACCATTCATTGGACTCTACTAATGTAGGTGTCTATTGGAAAAAACGCGATGGTGTGGTTGGAGCATCTTTGTAGAAAATGTTGATCCTGCATGCTAATCTTTTCCCCCTTGCGTCTTAATACCAGGTGATGTTGTGATCCATATATTTCTTCCGCCACAACGAGATTTCTACAACTTGGAGGAATTTTATGGTAATGCTACGCTCGTTGAACTTCCTTTTGAAAATCAGCCACCAATGCGAGGCTAAGGAAAATCAATGTGACTGCTGATGGATGCATTCATCGGATGTCTTATGTGCTTCCTTCAACCTTTGCCAGTACCTTTCAGATTCTTGATCTACTATCCTACTTTGGACAACTGACAGTACGTAACAGAAGGGAATCTCTGGCCACTACCTGGGACGACTGCGTAAGAGTGATGCAGCAGTAGTAGGCATGGTGCAACTGTGTGAGTGCAACTTTTCATTTTTGGTTAGTGCTCTAAGGAATATGTACGGTAGTCCTCTATAAGGTCATGAACATGTACGTGTTATGTTGAGAGGACTGTATATGTAGTTTCCATGAGCTGTTATGGCAAGAATCCTGAAAGTCTGAAACACCTCTGTAGTCTGTATGTTTACTAATTGGGAAATATAGTTGCATTTTCATATATAGTCTATCAAGTGTTGGTTATCCCACTACCTATCTGCCACCAAAACCCACTGATTGCCAACCCTAAGCACCGATCGAGGGAGTTGCTTCGTTGGTCTTAAATGTCGAGGGAGAACAGCAAGACAGATAGGACACGTTCCCAGAATCACAGTAACATATCAATCAGTTTTATATCATTTTTATCAGTTTATCTTTTAGAATCTAAATTTCAAATAATTTCACGACCTATACATTCTTCGATCTATTAATTTCAGCATGTAAAACATATATCTCCTAAAACTTCAATGTTTCCAGTAAGTTTGTCATGTAAATAACGTGTTTGGAGAGATTTAATATAGGGGCAGACATGTTCTTACTTCTTTGCATACTTTTTGAGACAATAATTTAAAATTGAGAGAATGACAGCCAAAGATAAAATAAGTACTTATATTACAGAAAGATTTAGACAATAAATGACATGTCTTAAGCCCAAACATAGTAGTAGCTAAACCCAGCCCATTAAATAGACAAAAAGACGATTATACCCTTCACTTATATATCAGGAAATTTTAGAACCGCGCTCTTTCACTTCATTCTCTCTCCACTCTGCTACTCCAAAAATCGGACCACTTCGTCTCCTCCTATTCGTATTGTCTCTTCGTTTGGATTATCTCAAACAACCTCGTCGTTGCTTCATCAGTATATATACAGCATCACTGTCGCTTCCCGACACTCCAAAAAGCGGTTATGATCGTTTTGTATACAGGAATGCATTTGCTACTCCATTTATTCAACAATAAATAAATTTTTTCTCTTAGAGTTTTGAATCGCGATCCTTCTAGATGGTTTTTTTGATGATTTTCGTACCATATTTGACTTTGCATGATTATTTTTTTGTTTTTCGAACTAGATCTTCTCATTTTGTCACTACTACTATGTTTACTTGTTGATTTTGAATTTATTTAGTGATTAATCTGTTGTTTAAAAGCTTCACAATGTTGTGTTTTGATTGAACTTGAATGGGCTTTGTTATCAGGTGGTACTGAACTTGAGTTAGGGTTTTTGTTGTTTAAAAGCCACTGATTCTACATTTTTTGGTGGATGAAAAACAGTTCAGATACTAAAAGTTGTGTTTCATGCGATGTATAATATTTATTGCTACTGTGTTAATTCATATAATGCCTTAAAAATGTGTGATTCTTATTATTACTATTTTTTTGAGTGTATGCATAGAGTTATACTGTTATAAATGTCTGTTACTAAAAAAAAATGTTGTATAGAGTTATGGTGTTATAGATGTCTGCTACTGAAAAAATGTTAGAGTTATGGTGTTATTAATGTCTTCTACTGAAAAAATGTTAGAGTTATGGTGTTACTAATGTCTGCTACTGAAAAAATGTTAGAGTTATAGTGTTATTAATGTCTGTTACTGAAAAAATGTTGCTCTGTGCAAATAGGTTGTTGCTGCTACTGTGTTAATTTATATAATGCCTTTTGATATAGAAAAATGTGTGATTCTTATTACTACCGTTATTTTGAGTGTATCCATATAGTTATAGTGTTGTAGATGTCTGGTACTGACAAAATATTGCATAAAGTTATAGTGTTATTAATGTCTCCTACTATTTAAGTTGTCACTACTACTATATAAATTTCATTTACATTTAACACTTATTTTGTTTGAATTTCTGTAAAAAGAAAATGCACAGAGAGCCTGAAAAAAATAGAAGAGGGACAAGAAGAAAATGAAAATCCAATTCTGACATTGGCAGTATGGAATGACTAAGACAATGATGACGTTGTTAGAGAAGACGTTAGAGAAGAAGATGATGACAACAAAAATGATGAGGAGAAGAAAGATAGCGATGGAGAACAAACAAATGAAGCCCCTGCTAATGAAGACCAAGCAGATGACATGCATGCTCAGGAAAAAAAATGCTGAGGACGAGGAACAACGGCATGGAGATGCTGCTAAGGAAGAGGAACAACCACATGAAGCTGCTTCTGATGAAGACCAAGCAGATGACATGCAGCAAGACACTGATGCTCGAAAAAAGGAAGCTGAGGAAGAGGAACAACCGCAAGGAGATATTGCTGAGGAAGAGGAACAACCGCACGAAGATGATGTTGCACTTACCTCATTCAACTTCGAGAAACTTGCAGAAGCAGCGCCTATTGTTAGAGAAGACGCAATTGTGGAAGACAAATATCTATTTCTTTCCAACTGCAAGCCACTACTGCTAAAGAACACGAGGCACCGCTTAAAGTAAACTCTGTTACTGAGGATGAAGATCATACAACTCAGCAACACATTAATGAGGGTGTAGAAAAGGATTTTGCGAAGATTGCTCCTAAAACTAAGGAAGAGGAAGCAGCTAGTAGACATGATGGTGACTCACAGACCATGGACTAAAGCAATTACTTTGCTGATCCACTGTTAACACAACTGACACCACCAGCTGCAGATGTCGTAGATGAGGACGACGACTAGAGAAGATGGATCAAAGAATACCTTGATGAATGGGAGGAGTTGATTCTAAACTAAGCCAACCTAGATTCCCCGCTGCACAATACTCAAGATGAAGAACGATTGATAACAATTGAGCAATGGCAGGATGAGGCGCTGCTGAAGCAACATATGGCTTCATCCGCAATCGAGTCATGCAGACGCAAGAATGAATTCATAGAAAGGCTATGGATGAAAAAAGAGCATTACAAGAAAAAATCGGTGCTGCTCCAAAAAATGATGTCTCTGAAAGACGAAGAATTGAGTGAAATGAGGAAAAACTGCAAACTATTGGAGCAGAAAATAATAGAACTCCAAAATGTCGCATTGAGCTCGGAGGATGATGAAGACACGGGGGAAGTTGCTGCTGAAGAAAAACAGAGGTCGATAATTACGAGGATTAAAACCAGAGGAGACAGGAAGGAGAATGATATGACAGAGATGACGTTCCAGTTTGCAAGAAGAAGAAGCAGAATGAAAATAAGGAGAAATAGAAAAAGGAGGACAACAAGGGGAGAACACTAAATTGGAAGAAACACCAAGTTTTCAAGAAGATGGATGAACAACACCAGGAAACGATTAAGTTGTACTGGAAAAAGAAAGAACTGGCGTAACTAAATTTTGTTATCAGTAATGTTTCATTGGAAATTGGAAAAACTACTAATGTTCTTCTCAACTATGGCAGAAAACCTTTTGTACCAGGATGCTTCCGAAACGATGTCGAGGAGTTGCTGAAGGATTCAACTGTTTCAAATTTCATAATCAACTCGTACATGAGAATTATCCAGATGAGAGAAAAAAATTCAAAGCTTCTACATGGATTGCAACTTTATGGTAAAGTTTATAGAAATTTTCTACTGAGTATACTATTGACTAATAATGACACTGAATTATCTTTGTTTATATTTATTGTAGTTGTTACAACATCATTTAAACTCTGACAAGTACTCAAAAAGTACGTGTGTAGAAAATGCTCAAAGATAAAATCAGGACTGATCTAGGAGGAAAGCAATGACTATTTTTTCCAATTCTTCATGGGCAGGAAGAATTCCATTTCACACTACTTGTTTTCGATGTAATGAAGAAAGAGTGAACTCACTATAACTCTACAAGACCCAGAGTTGAAGGTATCCAAGACAAATACTTCAATAGAGCAGAATAAGTGGTATGCATCATCTATAGTTCTTTTTCATTTTATTTTAAAAATGATATGCTAACACATGAAAAAACTGATTATTGTTATCATTACATAAAAATAGAATTAAATCTATATCTGGGCATCACAATACGAGGAAGAGGAACTACTAAGGTTGGACGTTTTGGACAAGACACATACATTCATCTTTGGGATTAAAAATGATCAAAACGGCACAATTCAAGACCCATCGTAAGTGAAAAATAAAATTTATACTGAATTATTGTTTTGCACTGCAGAACGATAATCTAAAAAAACTTCCACATATTTACTGGTGTGATTCAGCTACTACTTAATTATTGCGGATATGTTGCTATTGAAAAACTAAGAATGCTGCTATATTTTTTCCATTGCAGGAATGATTGTGGAATTTTTGTTTTGCACTTTATGGAAAAGTTGTCAAAGGGCGAGCCAATCCCAGAAAGATGGTTGAAAGTTGATGTGTACAAGTACCGTGCAAGCATGATCATGGATTTTATGGACGACAAAAAAAGTTATGTGTCAAAAATCATGGGCTGATAACATGTAGAATGAGACCTTGACAAGTATTGCTATATGTACTAATCAGTTTATGTAATTACTAGTAGGGAATTGAATGTTGCTCAAATTTCTACTGATGGTTTTTATGACTAAGGTTCTTGTTTTATGATCAAGTTTATGGACTAAATATTGTTTCTGTGTTTTTGAAATGATTGTTTTCTGACTTTGAGCAATAGTACTTAGAAAAAAAATGAATTGCTGCTCAAAAATTTGGCACTACTACTGAAAAAAGAGGCACTAGTCTGTTAATACTTGATAAAAGTATTTTGCCCAGAAGTTGATACTTAAAAAATGAATAATGATCAGTTGTTACTGAAAAAAGATAATCTGATACTAAAAAAATGATTAATGAACTGCTGTTACTGAAAAAATATAAGTTGATACTAAAAAAATGAATAATGAACTTCTGCTACTGAAAAAAGAGGCACTAATTTGTTAACACTTGATAAAGGTGTTTTTCCCATAAGCTAATACTAAAAAAAAACAACTAAATGATATCAAAATAGCATCGTGCCGCTGCACCTCGAATTGACGAAGCTTTATCATCCTTTTCAATTAATAAAATGTAATCAATAATAAAAAGCTCCACTAATCAACACTGCTCCATACATGAAAATGAACACACCTTTATACAAACTCAAAATGCTGCTGAAAAAAAGAAGGCACAATCATGAACCATTAACTGCTACTGAAAAAATATAGATGTAACAAAACATATGCTATTAAACAAAAAGTCTGCTACACAAAGAAGAACATGCTCTTTTATTTTTTTATATTCCGCAGCGTGCCGCTGCACCGCAATCACAATTAGTTAAAACACTGCTACACAAAAAATGAGTAACCTATCAACTATAAACAGTTGTCAATACAACCAAAAATGAAGTCTGCTATTGAATCAATAGCAGAAAAATGAATAAGAAATCAGATATCCCAATGCTCATTATTGTAAAGCATATAGACCAGAAAAATCAAACAAAAATCATGAGTTTCCCAAAAAAATCGAGACAATGCATGTACGTGAATTATGATGGACAACTTCGTTACAGCGACCACAAGTGATAGGTTTCAACAATCTCCAATTACTTCTTTCTTCTGGTCCTTGGCCTTCCAAGAGGTTTCCTTGTGATTGGTGGTTTCAAGGTACCATCTCCAAAACTTTCTGGGGAAGGTTTGTCTAAATCGTGTACAGGCCAGATTGGAAATTGATGTGCTTGTCTATAAAAGCTCATCTTCCCGTAATCTTTGATATGTGTATAAATCAGTTTGCGAGATTTTTGTATGGCTTGAACGGTATGCGCACAAGGGAAGCAACCGAATTGCCACCAGCTATTTGAGCAAGATCTGTGGCCTAGGTGCACCATGAATGAATTCTCTTCGGCGAACACCTCAAAAACATCTTCAATGAATTTGATGACCTGAAAAAGAAAGAAGAGAAAACAATATCAACAGATGCTAAAGAAAATAAAAATAGGTACTAGGCAGATGCCAACAAGTGCAAAATGAAAACCGAAAATTGCTACATAATTCTCACCTTCCAATTCCTTCCTGTGTCTATCCTCTTCCGCAGTTTTTTTTTTCATCTTAGGCATAGTACACTTTGCCACTATGCCGAATCATCCTTTCTTTTTGAGAACCTCTCCATCAGATTCACACGAATGATGTTGAAAGGACCTGACCCCAATTTAGTTGCCTAAATCAGAATTAAGCCCTAAAGACTCTGCAAGCCTTAGTTACTACTCTCTATTTGACAGCCAAAGTGGAGAATTAAGATTCAAAAGTCACGAAATAATGGAAATTCGCACATCTATGTTCCTTACTAAAAATTTACAAAACATAAAACTATTTCGTCATCAGAGCTGCTGGACAAATTAAGCTGACATTGTAAAGTAAAATACTAACTCGCAGGATCAACCTTAGATCCTACAGTAGATACTGCTATGCCTTGATTTGCATGCGTGCTCGACCACAGAAGAAACTCTGCAAATTGTGCATTTAAACTGGAAAGCCCAGGAAAAAGGCACATAAAATAATAAAAACTGTTAGAGTGAGTGGACAAAAATAATCCAAAAAATATATATAAAATCTACAACATGCCTTTCTGTAAATAGAATTTTTAAATCTGGTAGCAAGTCTAAAATACTGAAAATACAGTATAAAAGATACGTCGAGGGGGAACTCCTGACTCTTCTCAAGTATCGTGCGGAAGTGGAGGCAGTGGCTGGGGTTCTCTGACCTTGAGCCACTAAAATCTTCCGGTGATTCCTGACACAAAGACGATGTGAATGTCAGGGGGTAAGTGTTGCTACGTCCCTGGAGTCATTCGAGGATCAACCGAGTAACTAATGCATCGATGCACAACTAACTGAAACAAGCCTCCAAAAATATATACTAAATACTGAAAGCACAATTTGAACTGGAACTGAAAGCTGAACTGAATATAATAATAAATAGATTCGCTAATCAACTGTAAAAATAAAGTGTCAATTCACTGTTTTGTGCCGTGATTTCCACTAGCCGAAGCCTGTCAGTTGGCGTTCTATATGTATGATATTGGCTGCTATCACGTCGTCCTGAAATAACGATTATTATTAATATTTACTCACGATATTGAGTATATATGCCCGTAATCCTACGAGTAATAATGTCAAGAATCTCACATTCTCGAAATACGTATTTTTCGACTAAAAATGCACTTAATCGAATTCTAAATTCAAATCCTTGCATTCTTTCATTATAACTAAACTTTGGAGTCGCAACCTAAATCTCGAATATCGAGTTACTCAAATTTAAATCGATAGTAGAATCATCCGTTAATAATATCGTGAAATCTAATAATTACTGTCCTATTAAATACATGTCCAAAATTATCAACTTCGGATCCAATCAAGAACCTCACCATTCTGTTCGGCACAAAATTCTGAATGAAATGACATAAAACTTTGTCGAAAATTTTACCTCGTCAAATCTCCGCCGCGCACGGGGATGTATGGGGCTGCAGACCACCGCCGGCGGTGGCCGAAGTCCAACCGGCCTAGAATTCTTCGACCTATACATCAATTTAAAGATCTCAACATTTCCAACAATATTCTAGTTCAATGCTAAGCCCAATTCTAACCGACAAAATATCAAAAACTCACCATGAAGTTTCAAAACCTCGCTGGAATCGGCCCTCCTCCGATCCGCCTCCACCGGCCACGGCAAAGGTCGAGACTGGTCCCAATCGGTTTGTCTCTCCTTGGGCTTCAAAACCCCTATGGTTTGAACCACTATCGCCGTCGTCTCCGCCACCGGCGAATTCCGGCCGAATTCCCCCATTTTTCTCGAGTTGATTCCTCCTCCTCCGGCCACCAACGGTTAGCGATCCACCCACCAAATGAAAGAGGAGATCGAGCCAAAAAATTTGACACCAAGACCATGGCTGGAGGTGGCAGGAAAAAGGCTCGCCCGCGGCGAGAGAACAACGGCGGAAACGGCTCCAATTTAGGGTGGTCAACGCGGGTCAACCTGCTTCCCAAAATAGAAACTTCTTAGTTTCCCAAAATGGAAACTCGTATTTATACCCGATTTTACGACAAAACGTTTTCCGATATTTTCTTAAAATTTCCGCTGACCATAACTTCTTCGTTATAATTCTGATTTCAATACTTGACGTGGCTACGAACTCGCATCGAAAAACTCTACGACTCTTTGCAAAGAAATCCCTCAGAAAATATAATTGGTAAAATTTTGATAAATACCATCGATAATTACCGACAGTAAAAATTAATTACCATCGTCGATTAACAATAAATAAATTGTGAACCAAGAATTTTTGGAACGAGTTATTACAATCTTTCCCCCTTAAGAAAATTTCGCCCTCGAAATTTACGTATATACAAATAAAATACCAACGGGTACCACTCCCACAAAAGTTATTTCAGCTTTCACGCATAACCACAACAACGGGAGTTGACCATAAAACGATTAACACGTTGTCGTTTGCTACCAAGTCTCGCTCTTCTGATCTCATGTTTAAATATAATACTCCTTATATTTGAATACTAAAAAGCGCCATAATCCAAACTCTGTATCACAAATACCTGAAAAACATCGGGTATCCATGCGAAGACAAGAGGAAAATTTTATATACGATTGGGCTAAAACGACTAATCCAGCCTGAAAACCTCCCATGTTGAGGTCAAGATAAAATGAATTTAAAATAATAATATGGTTCAGATTTCCGAAATGGCTTCTTAATCACTACCAGAGCTCAGCACTGAAATCCTACTTGAGGTGTATGTTGCTAACATTCTCACATGTTGAGACCCCCAAAATTGCAAAGATAACTAACATAAGGTTTATACAAACCATTCCAAAATTGGAACATAGGTAGGGAATCCGACTATGAACAAGGAAAGTTCCAGCCCTACAAGTATCGTATGCTTGAAAATTCTATGAAAAATTGGGCATAGTTTCCCCTGAAACTAAGGAACCCAAAAACCTGCACGGAGAGAAAACTTCCAATAATGAATCCCACAAACAAACGGTGGGCACCGATTCCCATCCGGATTTCTCATAATCAAAGTACACAACACTTTAAACATAAACCACCAGTACCCATCTAAAATCATGTTTTACTAGGATCGCAATACTAAAATCTCTATGCTTCTAATAACCCTAATTCGATACACTGTAACGATTAACTCGAATATCAATAACTATAATATAAAGAGGCACACAAGAACTGGTTTCTAATACTCCCAAAATAACAGGCGGACTCCACAGAGTTATATAAACTCAATTCACTGACAAATCCGGAGATATGAACTCAGTATCCCATCTCAGGTCTGAGTAATACTGGCAAGCTATTCATATGTCCGTGTCGAGTAAGTTGAATCCCAAAACTCACAGTCCAGTAACGATAACCATTAAGTGACAAGGCTCATAAGAGATCACTTGATCTCAACTTCTGTTACACCCAGTAATATGGGCGGACTCTAATGAGTCTAACAATACTCTCCAATCACACTTAGATATTCGAATCTGTAAACCAAACCGCACTAAAAGCTGAGCCCCACAAGCTCATAACAAGACTCACGTATAGCATAAGGACTATTATCCAATGTCGAAAAATACATATACCTTTACTTAAAATATCTATCCACTCGAGGTGGTAAAACAAAAGGGTGCTAACTTACAAACCCAGACTCGCTCTTGAATTAAATAGCTGAATTGATGCCACTATAATCATTACACCCAAAACAGAAATGAGTGATTTCCTAAACACTGGATGCTTAAACAATAAAAACTAACCAGAGAACGTAAAATGTTGTGAAGTTCTAGAAACATGACAACTCTCCGGTAGTAATCAATGATAAGAATTTTGGTAGGAAGTTTGCGTTTTCGCATAAAATTCTAATATATTCTCATGCGAGTAAAGGACACTTAGTCACCTGTATGATGCTCCTATAACCATTTTAGAGTGAATCCGAAGATTGTGCAACGAATATCAAAACAAGAAAAATTATATTTCAAAACCTGGCTAAATGTCACAAAAGATATCTTTATAGAAGAAAGTGTGTTCACAACCGAAAATGAACAGAACCTGACCAAGAAGGGATTGGTGTAAGTTTTTTTTAAGATTAATCCTGATTAACTAAAATAAATTAGTAGAATCATAAGACAGTGAATATACCTCCACTGCTGACGTCAATTAGAAACTCTCTACATGTCGAGATGACCAATGGGGACTTAGTCAAATTCCACGCAGTCTGAGGCAACAATCCATCTCGAACACTACGAATTCGTTCCACAAAAAGTGGTAAACAAGAAAATTGAATGTCTGAAGTGAATATGTACGCATTCCAATGATATTGTCTGGCTGAAATCATAGCGAAATGCGGTGCATATGTGAAATTACGGAACAGTAACATTCCCACAATAACATTCCCACGTACAACTAGTTGAGGCATAAGGTAATTATTTCTTACCTCTGATGTTAACCACGACACGAAGCGCATCACCAAACCCAATGATTAGGCTACACGTAGGTACCCAGCCCAACGAAAATTAAATCAAGAGAAGTGAGCCTCAGAATGGTATCTGATACACAGATAGAGATTGACTGGAAAGGATGACATAAGATATGATACTTAAATCGGTTCTTGCTAGAGAGTAAAAATAGGGTAAGATAAATTTTCCTCTCGATAACACCCATATTTCCCAAAAACATTAGATATCAACTCGAGCTCTACAATAAATTTCATCTTCAATTTCATGATCACACCATATCCTTGTTACTCTATTCACATTATCCCCAACAATGATACTACATATTTTTTCGATGGGAAAGAAAACACATTAGCCCAAAACACTTCATGTTTGAGTCGCTAAAATAGATTAAACCACAAACACGAGGGTTAATGACTCCAAAGTCTGAAGTATGTCCATCATGGCAATCCGATCGTTAAGTCTATTCCTAAGAAAACCTTACTTCCCGTAATCCTCATAATAAGCACTTCGTTTACTATAATAGTTATACCCATGGCTCACATTGCCCAAAAAAATCTAGAATGAAGAAAAAGGGCGAAATGAATACAGAAAAGAGGTTCGTTGATACCATACAACTGTGGAAAAACGATTATTTGACTACTAAATATTTTAATTTTTTTTATAATTTTTTTCCAGAAAGCAACCTTATATCTCGACTCACATTCAAGTCGTAACTACGAGTCGAAAACTAGACACGCTACTGTCACTAAATTTTCATAGTGCCACACAATAGACCCGATAGTAAGTGTGTAGTATTGCTCCGGTTGCCATCATAAAACTGAGAAACAACGCAGATGATCAATAATTGCAAGTTCTCTATGCACACGTCAAAAAAAGAATACTGAAACCTGAATGAAGACACGCGGTAAACAACCATGGTAATACAACATCCGGTTGTTTCCATTGCAAAGTAGACACATGAAACAAGTAAGACAGTGAATACAAAGAGTTCACCATACAACTCCAAAGACACGAGGAAACCACTCAAATACATAACTCCTCACTGAACTTACATTCCTTAAGAATTCAATTAATTATAATAGTTTCATCATGTTCTACTAACGTGGAGAAATGCCTGACCACTTCCATAAATCTGATCGAGGTCGGCGCATGCAAGGCATAGCAACAAGGGTACACTGACTCACACGCTGAAGTTCATACTCAGTCACATTCGTCACATATTCGATGACGTTCAACATCGTGAGTATTCGATGGGGATCTGCTATAGTCGGGCCATCACTCCGGAAGTGTTGAGTGTAATTGAACACAGCGACAAAAGAAACCAAGTACAGTCTACATAATTTATAACCTAAAGCTCTGATACCAACTAAAAGGACCCGACCCCGATTTAGTTACCTAAATTGGAATTAAGCCCTGACAAATCTGCTAGCCTTAGTTACTACTCTCTATTTGACAGCCAAAGTGGAGAATTAAGATTCAAAAATCACGAAATAATAGAAATTCACACATCTAGGTTCCTTACTAAAGTTTACAAAATATACAACTATTTCGACATCAGAGCTGCTGGACAAATTAAGCTGACATTGTAAAGTAAAATACTAACTTGCAAGATCAACCTTAGATCCTACGGTAGATACTGCTATGCCTCGATTTGCATGCGCGCTCGACCGCAGAAGAAACTTGGTAAACTGCGCATTTAAACCGAAAAGCCCAGGAAAAAAGCACATAAAATAATAAAAACTGTTAGAGTGAGTGGACAAAAATAATCCAAAAAATATATATAAAATCTACAACATGCCTTTCCGTAAATAGAATTTTTAAATCTGGTAGCGAGTCTAAAATACTGAAAATACAGTATAAAAGATACGTCGAGGGGGAACTCCTGACTCTTCTCAAGTATCGTGCGGAAGTGGAGGCAGTGGCTGGGGTTCTCTGACCTCGAGCCACTAAAGTCGTCCGGTGATTCCTGACACAAAAATGATGTGAATGTCAGGAGGTAAGTGCTGCTACTTCCTTGGAGCCACTCGGGGATCAGCCGAGTAACCAATGCATCGATGCACAACTAACTGAAAACATGTCTCCAAAAATATATATACTAAATATTGAAAGCACAAACTGAACTGGAACTGAAAGCTGAACTGAATATAATAATAAATAGACTCGTTAATCAACTGTAAAAATAAAGTGTCCACTTACTGTACTGTGCCGTGATTTTCACCAGCCGAAGCCTGTCAGTCGGTGTTCTATATGTATGATACTGGCTGCTATCATGTCGTCCTGAAATAACAATTATTATTAATATTTACTCACCGATATTGAATAGATATGCCTGTAATCCTACAAGTAATAATGTCAAGAATCTCGCATTCTCGAAATACGTACTTTCTGACTAAAAATGCACTTAATCGAATTCTGAATTCAAATCCTTGCAATCCATTACTATAACTAAACTTTGGAGTCGCAACTTAAATCTCGAATATCGAGCGACTTAGATTTAAATCTATAGTCGGATTGTCCGTTAATAATATCGTGAAATCTAATAATTATTGTCCAATTAAATACACGTCCAATTTTTTTAATCAACTTCAGATCCAATCAAGAACCTCACCATTCCGTTCGGCACGAAATTCTGAATGAAATGACATAAAATTTTGTAGAAAATTTCACCTCGCCAGATCTCCGCCGCGCACGGTGGTGTATGGGGCCACGGACCACCGGTGACGGCGGCCGGAGTCCAACCAGCCCAGAATTCTTTGACCTATACATCAATTTAAAGATCTCAACATTTCCAACAACATTCCTGTTCAATGCTAAGCCCAATTCTAATCGCAAAATGTCGAAAACTCACCATGAAGTTTCAAAACCTTCTCGGAATCGGTCCTCCTCCGATCTGCCTCCATTGGCCACAACAAAGGCCGAGGCCAGTCCCAATCAGTTTGTCTCTCCTTGGGCTTCAAAACCCCTATGGTTTGAACCACCATCGCCGCCATCTCCGCCATGCCACCTCCGTCACCAGCGAATTCTGGCCGAATTTCCCCATTTTCCTTGCGTTGATTCCTCCTCCTCCGGCCACCAACGGTCAACGATCCACCCACCAAATTAAAGAGGAGATCTATCCCAACAATTTGACACCAAGACCATAGCCGGAGGTGGCCTTAATAAGGCTCGCCGCCGGCGAGAGCACAATGGCGGAAACAGCTCCAATTTGGGGTGGTCAACGCGGGTCAACCCGCTTCCCAAAATGGAAACTTCTGAGTTTCCCAATATGGAAACTCGTATTTATACCCGTAATTTTACGACAAAATATTTTTCGATATTTTCGTAAAATTTCCGATGACCATAACTTCTTTTTTATAACTCCGATTTGAACACTTGACATGGCTACGGACTCGTATCAACAAACTCTACTACTTTTCATAAAGAAATCCCTCAGAAAATATAATCAGTAAAATTTTGATCTATACCATCGATAATTACTGACGGTAAAATTTAATTACCATCGCCGATTAACAATAAATAAATCATGAACCAAGAATTTTTTGAACGGGTTATTACAGTTGTCAACCATCAAAGGTAGTGGCATGCACCTCTCATCCCTTATCATACTATTATAGCTCTCAGTAAGGGCGTTGCTGATCTCGCCATACCTCTTTCCAGGGAAATAAGAAATAGCATAGTTTTCAGGATGCAAGTCCTTCCAAAAATCATTGATCGGACCTCGAGAGTTTTGCAACTGCTCCATCCTCTCATCGAATATCTTCTTTGTTCTCATATACACACAGTTACTGAACTAACTCAAAATTTGCTTCTTGAATTTAGCATTAAAAGTACTCGGATACCTCCCATTGAGATTATCTTTCAAATGCTTGTAGCAGTAAGAATGAGGAGAAGATGGGAACACCTCTATAACAGTATCAATAAGTCCAGTTTCCCTATTAGTCATGAAAATAATATTGCAAGCATCGTCATCTAACATAATTGCCAGCTGCTCAAGAAACCAAGTCCAGTTGTCTTTGCTTTCAGAATCAACTATAACAAAAGAAAATGAAACTTTTTTTGAAAAAACATACAAAAAGATAACATAAAAAGGTCATATCGCTACTACTACAAATACAAATTCGCACAGTTGATGCTGAAAAAACAAATGAAAAGAGAAAACAAAAGTTCCCAGTCACTGCTACTGAAAAAAATAAAAGCCTGAGAAAAATACTGAAAAACAGCAAAGTGGTACCTTTGTTCCCGTTTTTGGGACATGCACCCGAAAGCATTAATTTATACTTGTTTTTGATAAATGACCCATCTAGAAACAACATCGATTGGCAAAAACGGAACCCTGCAATTGATGATTGATAACCAACACACAAACGGCGGAACCTCCCTTCCCTTTCTTCGAGCACAACATGAGAACCAATGTTGGTTCGCCTCAAAGCATCAACATATCATGACAACTAACCATATCCAGTGCTTTCACTGCCATTCAAAACATGATTGACAATACCCTTAGCCTTGTAGGATGTATGATACTGAATATCTATACCATAGTTGGACTTCAGGTCATTGATAATATGTTTTGGCTTTCGCAAGGGTGAGAACGAACTTTGTCCAATATGATTGTGGCAACAACTTTGCTCCTTAGCCTCTTAGGATTCTCACGAGATGATACAGCAACACAAGTGTGATTGTTGTTCAGATTCTTCAAGTAAAAGTAGTTGTTTGTCTCACATAAAGTACCATGGATAAATCACTCACATCCTTTTTCCGCACATACTGCTGTAACACGATTCTGATCATTCTTGACATATTTAAAGTCAAAACCCTTCTCCACAGAATACTTACATAACTTCTCCCTAAACTCCACAGCTCCGCCACTAAAAAACTGACCAATGTGACTAATATAATCTCCCCACTCCACATAGCAAAACTTTCTCTTACTGTTCTTACTAACAAAATTTCCTAGAACCATATTGTCATCTTCCTGAAAATTAGAATCATCACTGCTCACCTCTTCATCATCATTGTGATGTTGAAAGCATACATCATCATCCGAAACAGTTTCAGGGACTAATGCTTCTTTAATAAAACCTAAACACCCTGCTCCAATATTTAAAACATTGATCTCTATCCATTTGGAAGCAGGTAAATGCTCATAGACCTCAAACATATAAATGATATCTTCATCTGTTTCTAAAATTGTATTATGTGAATCACTAAAACAGTACCTCAAATTGAACTGTCCTAGTTTGAGATTTCGAAACTTGGAGCAAATTTGATAGCAAAATTCATTAAACTTGGTCGACTTCATCAATGGGATAAGAATGCCCTCACTACCATATATAATCTCTGCAAGCTTTGAAAGAAACGCCATCACTACACACAAAAAAAACAACCGAATTGAGAAGGTGCTACTCAATTGTAAAAGCAATAGTAATCAAATCACTGGTACAGAGAAATAAGCAACACAACTCAATTTAACATCATAGATTGAAACATACAGCAACCAAAACACAGCAAACAAAGTCACTGCTACTGAAAAAAAAGAAGCAATATAACAATAGCAATCTGAAAATTGTTAAAAATGCATGATGAATCAATGATCCTGATTTTAAACTCAAAACACAAAACATATCAAAACAAAGAAGCGTGCCGCTGCACCGCAAGCCACACCACTCCATCGACATTTTCAGTAATTACTGCAACCCCAACAAAAAATGACAAACTGCTACTAAGGAACACAATTCTATATGCATATGCTACTGAAAAACCAATCAGATGAAGCAACTACTACTAAAAAACTCATGTGTTACTACTGAAAAAAACAACAAACAACTCTGCTACTAAAAAAAACTCAATTTATCATCATAGATTGCAACTGCTACTAAAAAAAATAAAGTCACCATTACATGAAACAACTACGACTGAAAAAATAAGAACAATCACATGATACTGAAAAACAACAAACACAACTGCTACTAAAAAAAATATATTAGACATTATAGATTGCAACATATATCACACAAACACAGCAGAAATAGAGACCACTGATACTAATAAAAACATGCTTCAACTGGTAAACACCCCAAACCAAGTAGAATCATTCATCTGCAACTTAAAAAAAGAAAAAAAATCACATGATTTCCTGAAAAATAAACTTCGATCAAACACATGATATCAAAACCAAACTTAATCATATAACAATCACAGTGAAAAAACACATGAACAAACAAAAACTTAAGAAAATCTCACCGAGAATTGCTGATTTTAGGTTCAACACAGATTCAATTCGTGATGAAATCGCACCACCGCTACTCCAAAAACACAAAATCGTGATGAATCAAGCTTCACTGAACAAGAAGCTTTTCAAACTCGAATGCAGGTTTACAAAACATAAAAAAATTCGTCGCTACTGCTTGCAATCAAGTTGATGAAGCGTAAAAGATCGATCGATCGCTGCAGCTTGCGATCGAGACCTTGGAGTTAATGTCACCGATTTTTAAGAAAATCGGATACCGATTTTGGGGAAATCGGGTACGTACCGTTTTTTTTTTAAGAAACAGAGCATTATATATGGGAAGGCTTGAGGTTAAATTGTTAAAGTTGCACATGACACATGTCAGCACCATAACAAAATGTCCTGATTTGTATAATTTTATTCTCCATTATCCAAAATTAAATATTTTGTCCTTAAATATATTTAACACTTACATATTGTCTTTTATTGTAATTTGTTATTTAAAATTTATAGTCTTTTATGTTCATGAGGTTTTAGCGTAAACTAATTAATCAAAGACATATTTCTGCAATTGGTTTAGGTATTTTAATCAATTTAGGTCTCGATCACGATTTCGAATTTGGATCTTAACCAGTTTTATTGCCGCTTGCCTCAATAACCTGATTAACAAAAAAATTAAGAGTTTTACCCAGTTAGGTTATTGAGGCCTGATTAACCAAAAAATCATTGTATACAGATTTGATAAGAGTAATCTAACAAAATGTTAACATCACACACTATATATTAAGACGGTATATCAAATATAGAACCTTAAAAGCCATAAACTTGAGATCCGATCAATTGCTCATGAAGAACAACCGAACAAAACCATGTTCATGGGTTGTAACACATCAAACCAAAATGATCGAAACACAGAGAATTGAACAGGTATAAAAAGAGATATACTTGATCCAAAAGGGAAGAAAAAGTTTGAATTGGTTAGAGCAGCAAGCATGAAAAGCAAGATGATCTAAGATCCTTAGTAGATCGATCTCAAGCTAGCTTGAATCCGGCTCATCTGCATATGTTTGTAATCGCATGGGGGAGTCGAGAAATTCAAACCCATGCCACTTTGTTTTAACTGGGACGAGTCGATTTGTGGTGCAGTACTTCGAGGATGAGGCTGTTCTTAGCTAGCAAGCCACACTGATGGAGGTTAGCTATGCCTATGAGTGTATTTATATAAGCAAGTAGCTAGGGTTAGAGCACCTGCAGCGCAGCGAGCACGAGCAGCTCGAGCAGCTGCTTTCAGGAGGGCCCCGGGACCGGCAGCACGAGCAGCGAAGGAGGAGACGTGCACCGGGGAGAAGGAGCTCCGGCGACCACACATTGACTCCCTCCACGAGCAGCTGCACGAGCAGCTCCTGCTCGTTCTGTTGCACGAGCCATGCTGACGTCATCCACACACGTGGCTGACGTCAGCCTGGTTCAAATTTTTTTCTACCTGACGCGTGTCATCCACGCGCCGGTAAAAGTTTTAAAAAAAAAACTTACCAGCCAATAAGAACGCGACACGTGGCAACCCGAGGTAAAAAAAATTGTAACGGTCAGATTGATCTAGACCGTCCATTTCAAATCAAAAATTCTGATCGGACGGTCCAGATTCAACCGAAACGGTAATATCTGATTTTTCTGATTTTTCTACCATTTTGCAAAATAACCCCTAAAAAATTGCAAAAAAATCCCTAAAAATTCCAAAAAATTGCAAATAACACCCTAGTATTTTTCTATAAATACTACATCAATTTCACTCAAATCTCACACAAAATTTATCATCTCCTTCCTCTTCTCATTCCTCTTCTCCTTCCTCTTCCTCACAAAATGTCCAATTGGCTTGATTCCGAAGATTTGCAACTTTGTATTTCTTATTGTCGCATTAGCGTTTGCCCTATTACCGGCAACATGCAAAAGTCCGACAAATTGTGGGAAAAATTCTATGCCGATTATAAGGAAAATTGGGAGATTGCGCATGGTGAATCAAGGCCGGAGCCTAGGACCCAAACCGCGGTTTCGTCACGTTTTACAAAGTTGAAGCCGAGTTTTAGAACTTGGGGTGCCGCTCTTGCATATGCACGAATGAATGCACAATCCGGCTCAAATTTGCAAGATGAGGTAAGTGTTAATAATTTTGTCATAAATTATTATTACATTTATTTTAATCAATGTTGACATCTCAATTTTCTAGATATTATTTTGACATAAATTTTTTTGGCACCTTAGATAAGAAAAGCTCAATCATGGTACGTGGCACAAAAAAAGAAACAGTTTACCAAGTTTGATTGTTGGGAAGTGATGAAAAACCATCCAAATTTTCGGGCCGTCGAACCTACTATACCACCTCCTTCATATTCCAACTCCGCAACTACTCCTCCTTTTACCTCAATGCCTCCCCCCGTCAACGTGGAGGATGATGAAGTCATTGTAACACCACAAAGCAATGAAGAAGAAGTGTATTCTAGTCCGGTTAGACCAATCAGAGTGAAGGCGGCCAAGGAAGCCAAAAGAAAGGGGAAAAGAGCATGCTCATCTTCAAATGAGGTAAGAGATGAGGTTTTGAAAAGCATGATGGAAAATCAAAGAATGCATCTCGCCGGGCAAAAAGAAAGTGATGCCACTGAACTAGCTTTGTACCAAAAACAACTCGCCCTTAAGGAGAAGGACTACAAATTGAGGGCCAAAGCGGAGGATTCAAGGATAATGGCAATGGATACGGATGTTATGACCCCAAAATCGAAGAGGTATTTTTCGAAGAAAAAAGAGATTATCCTAAAGAAAATGGAGGAAGAGGAAGGAGATGGTAGCGATGAAACATTTTCAAATTGTTATCGCCTACTGTTTCATTAGTGCTTTATTTGTTTTTCCATTATGAAATTATGTACTTTAAATTTCCAATAATTCTACGTTGTGATTGAAATTATGTACTTTAAATTTCCAAGTAATAAAAACGCACTTTTTTTATTCCATCAAAGCTCACGCACAGTACAATAACACATAATGACTGAAAATCAAACACACATCACTCAAACAACTAAAAGGAAAAACAAATAAAGCAAACATGTTGCAAACCAGGTAAATTAAAATTACACACACACATCATTTAAAGTCGTTCGCCGGTCTCCAGATACCAGTTGTGCTTAACTAAGTCCTTTTGCAACTCTCCATGGATGTACGCAGATTGGAGATCTACAACACGGTCGGAAAATCGTTGTTCATTTTGTGCATCCCTTCCAACATGCTCAAAAGGAATACGATTACCTTGTTCATCTATTGGTCCATCATAAACATTGAAAGCAATTGATGGGTTTTGAAGATCTTCTTCTTCCAACTCCTTGAACTCCTCCTCCACAAATTCTTCTTCGACAATCATGTTATGCATTATAATGCAAGCCAACATGATGCTCTTCAATGTCGATTGGTGATGACACCTAGCTGCATGCCGAATAATTCCCCAACGAGATTGCAAAATTCCAAAGCACCTCTCCACATCTTTGCGGTATGCCTCTTGTTTCTTGGCAAACAGTTTCTGTGGAAGCTCTTGGGGATTGGAGATTGTTTTCACAAACGAGGAGTACCTGGGATATATACCGTCAACTAGATAGTAAGTATTGTGGTAAGTCATACCGTTGACTTTATAGGTTGCACTCGGACTGTTTCCGGCAAGGAGCGAATCAAATATGTCCGATTGGTGGAGCACGTTGATGTCATTTTGTGATCCGGGTACCCCAAAGAAGCTGTGCCATATCCACATGTCATATGAGGCCACCGCCTCTAAAATAATAGTTGGACGCTTCTTTCGGCCCGAGAATGCTCCTTGCCAAGCTGTGGGGCAGTTCTTCCACTCCCAGTGCATGCAGTCAATGCTTCCGATCATACCAGGAAATCCGCGATGCCTTGCTCTCTTTAGAAGTCGGGATAAGTCTGTGGCATTTGGAGCGCGGAGATAGAGGTCACCGTAAAGCTCGTATATATGCATACACCACTTCTTCATGCATTGTAGTGTTGTGGATTCACCCATCCTTGTTATTTCAGCACACTGATCTGCGGCTGCCCCATACGCCAACATACGAAGAGCGCCTGTCATCTTTTGTTGTGGAAGAAGTCCAACCAATCCGGTGGCGTCAGCTCTTTGGTGCCAAAATTGGTCGTGGTTGCAGAGATCCGTCATTATACGGTTGAATAAATTGGTACTTATTCGATACCTTCGACGAAAGGCTTGTTCGTTGAAGATGGGGCGTTCGATGAAGTAATCCTCCATCAGATTATGTCCTCTTGACTCCCTCATTCTTTCTTCATTTGGTCGGCGGCGAGGTGGTTCGTCATCGAACATTGCATCGACCACGACCGCTTCAGTGATGAAAGCATTAGCAATTTCGGCATTTCGCCGACGTTGCTGTCGCTTCCTCCGGAAAAAATTCTCAAAACTAAAAGGATTCATCTTATCGGAATGTAGAATATATGGTTGGAAAGGTGTGAATGAACGATGAGCACCGATCAACAAATATATAGCCGAGTGTAGATATTCTGATTAGATAAGATGATGACACGTGTCAGCTTTCAATTGGTTAGAAATCTATCCGAGAAACTTATACAATTATTAGAGCCGATAATGATACGTGGACATGACACGTGTTGCCTCGTGATTGGTTGAAAATCTTATCGGAAATTTTGTACAATAATTTACCCGATAACCTTCTGTCGGCGTGACACGTGTCAACTCGTCATTCGTCGGAAATCTTACCCGAAATCTTATTCAATTATTCATACGACAACGACACGTGTCGTTTATGGATTGGTTGAAAAAGATTAAAAATTTTTTTTAATACAAAATTAATTTATGAACAGTAATAGCACGTGCTATTTTTTGACACCGCTGCGCGAAAAACAGAAACTGCACCTCCTATTCGATGAACAGTGACTGCTCCACCTCAAACAGTGCCTGCTCCTCCTCAAATTGCTCGAGCAAGAGCAAAACACCGGTGCGGGTGCTCTTAATGTGTGGGGAGAGAGAGAGACGTAGATAATTAGATAAGAGTGAAATATGGCAAACAAACGTTGGTGGATGACAGGACAGCCACACATAGTGCGGATCCCAAGGACTCGCTTTCATCACCTCTCTATCAATCAAGACCGAGTCTTTAATTTACCCTCTTTTTTTTTTTTTACCTAAACTGATAATTAAGCTTGTTTTACTTTTGGTGAAGAACTATATCTGTCATCCTATTTTACCTGAAACAGAAGTGAAAAGATTTTGTATGGTTTTGTCACTAGGCACGTAGAATGAAGTTGTTGGCATTGTTTCAGAATGTGAAAGAAGTGAGAGGCTTTAGAACGTGACAGATTCGATACAAGAATATTATGATGTAGAAAAGTTATATGGTGTTTAATTATTTGGTTTTATCACTCATAATTTAACAATGACTTGGTAAGAAAAAAATTATGAAAGCTTTACGACCTATACATTCTCTTGATCAAATTTGTTATGTAAATAGCATGTTTCAAGGATTTAATATAAATATGTTGAAAGAGAAAATAAATACACAAAAAATATAATATGAAACTGTACTTTATTTATTGATAGATGACATTAAATAAACATTACAATTGTTAACATAAGCAGTTATGCTCGCTGTTTTGTATACACTTGAATCAAAGAGAAAACATGAGCACACCAAGTCCCACATTGAAGAATGAGGAAAAAACACGTTTCCAGGTAAGTACATATCAAATTAATTATCATTAAGAAAATGTAATTGATATCTTACGCCTTAAACAAATTCACATTTACTCTTCTTATCTTTACATCTAACATTTACTTACTGAAGCATCAGAGTGTGATAGACAGTCTGCCCCGCCTTCACTTCTGACGCCTGCCTTTCATCTTAGCAGCACAGCATGGTCAAACGCATCTACATCTTAGCACGCCCGTCTTCCTTCTTCCAGGTGTTTCCCAGTATTCACCTGGATTTTAACACAAACATTTGGTGCCGTCTACGGGTTCTTTTTCCCCTCCTGGATAAAAGACCGCTTATTCTTACCCAGTTATGGATCAAAACCAATCCTCGGCTTCACTACATCATAGGTCCAGCAGTTGGGCGCTTCTGCAGAGGTTTCCCCACCCCAATCTGTCCCAAACCCACCCGCTCCAGAAAAGGTCATGGAGGATGTGACGACCCAGAACAGAATCAGTAGTGTAATCGGCTTAATCCACGAGTTAGCGCGTAATCACAGTTTTCCGTTATTGATTGATTTGCCAGATTTGTTCACGACTAAATTATTGGCCGAGAATTTGAGTTGAGTCCCTTCTCGAGAGTTGTTGTACGCGTAATTTCGAGTTCGTGGGCGGTTCCAGATTATTATTTCGACGACAGAGGAATATAATATGAATATTTGAAATTTTAGAATATCGTCGAGTTTATCCGTTCATATTCGAGTCTATCCGAATCGTGATTTTGATCCGTTTTGGACCATTGATCGACCCGAACCGTAAATTGGAATGGTTATCGACTTGATTTGCGAGTTTCGCGATTAGTCGCGATTTTGACGTAATTGGTTAATATGGCGGCTTCGTTAACGACTTAATTATTGGGCAAGAATTTGATTTAGGATTCTTCACGGAAGTTGTAGAGAATTTAATTTCGAGCTCGTGGGAACTTCTGAAGGATTTTTCTGAGTTATGAGGATTAAGTTATGAATATTTTCGACCGTTGATCGTTTTATCGGATAAGCTTGTGTTGAATTGACCCGTTGACTTTTTATCGGATTTGTCAAAGTTGTTTGACTTCAGGTGGAAATTGAAGAATTTGTCGAGATAAGTTTGTTGACGCGAGAATCGTTGAAAACGGAATTACGACGAGAAAGTTATATTTGATCGAAGTTTGTCGTAAAGTAAATTTGGTAGTTTCCAAAATTGGAAAGTATTTATGGTGGGTTTCTTGTTTGGGAAAGTCAACTGGGCCTTATGGGAGTTGACCGAGTCAACTCGGGGGGAGGAGGTGCGACGGCGGGGTGGTTCGGCTCGCCGGCGGTGAGCTGCCGTCCGGTCACCTCTGACCTCGGGGTATACCTCCTTCGACTCGCCTCGACGTCCCCGACGTGTTCCTGGCCACCATCGACGGCATGGATGCCGGAGGAGGAAGGATTTCCGGCCAAAAATTGGAAGGTTTTGGGGGTTTCGGGTTGACATTTTTCCGGCCAAATCGAGCTGCGTAAAGCACTGGGGTTTGAAGCCCTCATCACCACGAAGCTACCTATGTATGTATGGCTTTTCAATTCCACTTGTACATGGAGAATCGATCAATTGAAGTTTTTGTGTGAATTCGGTTTTGTATGAAATTTGACAGTTAGAGTTAGAATTGGACTTTGGTGTAGTTATGGAAGTTGTTTGTTGAATAATTTTGTGTGGAATAGGTGTTGGTTCGCCGGAAAATTTCTTGGTTGGCGTCGTGCCGCCGCCGCTGGCGGCGGTCAACGGCGGAGCTCTGGCGAGAGTTGACTTTTGGGGTTTTTGAAGAGTTATATGTCGTTTCGCTCGGAATCGTGCTCCGATCGCAGTGGTGAGGTTTGTTTTTCGAATTGAGCATCGGAAATTATAGCGAGGTTTTGTGGTGTGATTATCGAATTTCGACGATTTCGTCGTTATTAAATTATATGTTTCCGGGAACGGTTGTTTCTCGTGATATGATTTGAGGTGTCGAGTTATGATTTTGAGCAGTGAATTTTATGATTATTCAGGGGTTCGTGATCGTTCGTTTGGCGATGGATCTTCCGTCGGATCACGGGATTAACGCGTATTGCGTTACGCTCACCTGTGAGTGGATTTTTCTATTTTCACTATCGTTGCGAGTTCGTGATTTTTCGTGATTTTTCGTATTTATTTATATACAATATTGAGATTATTTATTACTTTTGGAGGCATTATTTTATATTTTATGGTGATGGCATTACTTGCATCGATGCTTCGGCTACTTGGCTGATCACCAGTAGTCTGACCAGAGTTGAGAGATTCCTCTGGAGCAGAGTTGAGAGATTCCTCTGGGCAGGGTTGAGAGATTCCCCTGTTATGCCGCTGGAGTTGAGAGATTCCCCTGGCCTATCACCGTCGGGATTGAGAGATTCGCCTGGCAACCTCCATATATGTTTTCCGAACTAGCTATACTTGTTTATTGTATATGAAATTGGTGAAAGGCATATGTTTATTTTCGTCCACTCACTCTAATGTTTTATTTGCCTTTCCCTTGGGCTTTTCGGTTTCCGTGCCTAGTTTGCAGTTCGGATTCTGGTGTCGCGCGTCGCAGTCGGAAGCATAGTGTTCGAGCTACCTTATTTCTTCCAGTAGGTTTTTCGTTCTGCCTGCTGAGATATATTTATATAATTATACACTAGAGGTCGCTCTGAGCATTCTTATGTTATATTTTTCATACGATTTTCCCCGGATTTCTGTAAAATATAGTTTTATTGATTACTTTACATTACTGTTATGATATTGAGAAATCCGGATGGGATTGGTGCCCACGGTTTGATTTTTGTGGCATAGGATGAAGTGTTATTTTCCGGGTGCAGGTAAAGGGAATTCCGCGTTAGTAACGAAACTCTGCCAAAATTTTTATGGTTTTTGTTGGTTCGTGTTTTCAGAAAGGGTTTGATTCCGGTATAGGAAACTAAATCGGGGTTGGGTCCTTTCAGAGGATGTGTCTGTTTTTCTCCTCCGCAAGCTTGAGTTACTCCGTCATGAGCAAGACAACAAGCCTTCCGCCCACCAGGAACTCCAGGCAGCTCTCGATGCTCTGCGCCAAGGACGCTCTGATCGCGCATCAACCTTTCATATTATGGCCGACTAACGCGCTCCATCCGTCATCCACATCTCTTCTCCGCTCCACAACCCTATGTTCCCAGGTCCACCCCCACCTCCTGAGCAAGTTACCCTTGATGTCTTCGCTCAAATCTTTTCCGGATTGGCCGACTTAGAGGCCGAGGTCCGCTAGAGTCTCATCACCCACCATTTAAGTGCAGGAATGCTCTACACACCTCGCACTAATTTTTTCTATGCATCCATCACCTATGTTGGACGTGATCCCCACGCCAAGGCTCCAAAGGACTCCTGTTACTTCGGGTGGAGCGATCCAAGTGTCCATTTGGACGAATTTCTATCTGCTACCGCTAGGCGTCACCTCACTGACGCCACTCTTTATTATCTTTTCCTTGAGACTTTGATAGGGGAGTCTCTAAAATGGTTTTTCAACTTGCCCGCAGGTTCCATCGATTCTTTCTCTAATTTCGTCGACATTTTTCTCAAATGTTATAGGTTGCAGGGTAGGTACGACACCCTTTTTGCTATCAAACAGACGAAGCATGAGTACTTATCATCCTTCATCAAACGATTTCGCATGGCTGCCCAATCATGCTGTCATTTAGACAAGAAGATAGCCGTGGCTGATCTCATCCAAGGATTAATCTTCTCTGTTCAAAGAGATCATTGTAAAATGTCAGCATTCTTTGGATTACGACGAGCTCATTGACTTGGTTGTGGAAAAGGCGCGCAGATTAGCACATTTGTATACAGTGGCTAACCTTGTCCACAAACTGACAATACCGCGCCCACCCTACATCACAAGGTCTCACATCAGCCCTAGTTCAAAATGCAGAAATTTGTTCATGAGGTCGGGTGGGACATCTCATCCGCCCCGTATGAGAACCCTCATCACAGGCGGAACTCTACCACAGACCACAACATGCATGCATGGCAACAAACCCCAGCTCAGCCAATATTCACCATTGCCAATGCCACATACGCTGAAATCCTTGCCAACAACAAAGTACTCATTAATGTCCCGCCTCCGCCTAAACGACGCATGTCCTCCCTGCAGAACACTAACTAGTGGTGCGAATACCACTCCAACAAGTTGCACAACATGGATGAGTGTTTCACTCTGAAGGTCATCTAGAAATTATTCTACGAGGGTAAGTTAGAGTAATACAAAGCAGGCGGCCCCCTATCTCGTCAGATATCGCTCATTAAACCTCGGGTGATGATCAACACAATTTTTGGCAGTAAGTGAAAGTCCTGCGATGCCCGAGAGGTATTCAGTTTGTCTGTGGATAATAGTGATAAAGTTCAGAAGGGCTCATGGGATCTGATTACCTTTTCAGAATAAGATGCATGTGGTGCACGCCCAATTGATGCCCTGTTCGTCATTGACATCGGAGTCGACCGTTTCAAAATGCAACGTATTTTGATCGACTTAGGCGTGATAGCCAACATCATGTTCTTGCACTTTATGATCTACTACACCGTCCAAAAAACAAGCTAATATAAGACAGTGAAAATTTGATGGGTTTTTCAGGCGATGTGGTATATCCGCTGGGATGTGACTCCATGCAACACTGTTTGGGCAAGGTAGGAATGCCTCAGAGAGAAGTCACCACTGACTTTATCATTTGCGACTTACCGTCTTCTTATAACATCATACTGGGGCGCCCCACTTTAATGAAGCTTAAGGTTATCTTAGCTCCACACATGCTTTACCTACAATTCCCCACCGACTTTGTTGAGCGCCTAGTTGACCCCCGCATAGGTTACGTTGTCTTACAAGAAATTTTAGGTCCTCAAGGAGAGTGACCTAACTACCATGGCTCCGGACAACCCAAGAGACGGTGTCAATTATGTCCGCCCGGCCGGCGATAAAAATAGCCTGGTTAAAATTCAGGTTGATCCTGCTCATCCTGAGCGGACAATCAAGATTGGCGCTCAGCTGAATGTCGATATTGCTAGGGATCTTACCGCATTCCTCCAGGAATTCAAAGAAATTTTTGCATGGTCCTATGCCGATATGCCTGGCATTTATGCCTCTCTCATCTCTCACAAGCTAAGCATAAATCCAGGCGCCCACCCAATAAAAAAAAGGCGTGCTTATGATGAAGAGCGATATGCTGCGATGCAAGCGGATGTCGAGCGCCTGCCTAAAATTGGCTTCATACGCCCAGTAAACTACCCCAAGTAGATTTCAAACATGGTGATGGTAAAAAACAGTAATGGGATGTGGAGCATGTGCGTAGACTATACCAATCTAAACAAGGCACGTCCAAATGACAGTTTCCCATTGCCCCACATCGATCAGTTGGTAGATGCTGCAGCTGGTTACGACCTACTGTTCATGATGGATGCATACTCTGGCTATAAGCAGATTAAAATGCACCCGGACGACCAAGAGACCACTGCGTTCAACACGGACAAGTGGCTATACTGTTACAATGTCATGTCGTTCGGATTAAAAAATGCTAGCTCCATGTACCAATGGTTTATGAATTTGATTATGGAGGAAGTAGATGGGGACATCTGTGACACCCCGTCCCGAAAATTCTATTTTTATGATTTATTTAAGGTTAATCGAGAAATGTATTTAGTTTAGTTACCGTCAGTAATTATTGCTAGTTTTTTAGTTGACTTTTTATCAGATTTTTGAAGTTGGTTGACTTTAGATGGAAGTTGTAGAATTTGTCAAGACGAGTCCATGGACGCGAAGAATGCCGAAAACAGAGTTACAACAAGAAAGTTATGATTAGCAGAAGTATATCAAAAATGTAAGTCGTAAATGGACAAGTATAAATAAGACTTTTAAGTTCAGAAATTTATATTGAGGAGTCATAGAGTTTATTGAAATGAGTTCGTAGCCACGTCAAGTGTTTAAATCGGAGTTACGACAGAGAAATTACGGTCAACGAAAGTTTTTAACGATTTACGGAGTTCGTTAGTCGCAAGTATAAATACAACTTTCCCAAATTGGAAAGTCAGAAAAACTTACCATTTTGGGCAATCGGGTTTGACCAGCGTTGATCGAGCTCTAGCGGCCCAAAATCGCAGTCGGAGTGGGCGGAGACGGTGCAGCAGATTCCGGCCACCTCCAACTATGAAATTAGGTGGAAATGGAAGGTCTTGACGTGGTCTTTCGATTGATGGCATCAATTATGACGATTGAAGACTGAGTTGGAAGAATTTGAGGGATGAAATCCTAGGTTTTTCGGGTTAAATCGGTTGTCGTCACCGACGACACCTTTGGCGACGATTGAAGTATATTTCGAATCCTTGTGATGTGTGGAATGTATTGGGCGTTGAGTTTTTGGGTTTGCAGGTGTGATTGAAGTGAAACGACATGATTTCCGAATAGAAATCACCGCCGGACGCCGTCGATGGTGGCGGCGTTAACGACAATGTTAGGCGCCAAGGGATTAGGAGTTTTGTTGCCCATCTTCGTGGGAGTCTAACCCAACCGGCCTTAAGCCCCAACGTGACTGGACGGCGCTGGAATCGAGATTTGTAATTTTTCAGCCAATTAAGTTTCGGGTTAGTTTTGGACCAATTGTCAGCCAAATTGGCCGTGACCGTAGTTGAACAGGTTGTTGGGATTGTTGTGAGGAAGGGTTTGGTATTCGGGTCGCCAGGAAAAGTAATTCGCGCTGCGGTCGCTAGCGGTGGTCCAACAAAGATGAATTTCGACAAAATTTTTATGTCGTTTTACTCGTAATCGCGTACTGATTGCAATGATGAGGTTATTAAATTCATTGGACGTAGATTAATGTGAACTTGGAATTAATTGGACATTAATTAAACATTATTACAATTTTGTTATTCGGTCGAGTTGAACGTCGATTCGACCTTGAGTAGCATAACGTTTGAGAACATTTTGTGACTTCCAAAGAGAATTAAGGACACAAATTAGAATTGGAATTAAACTTGTAAGAAGTTCAGAAAGCACGATATTCGAGAATGCGACGTTCTCGACGATAATGCTCGTTGGTGAACGATCCAAGATATTTAATATTATTTTTGACAATTAATTATTAAATATGAATCATTGTTTTAGGACGACATATTAGCAGCCAGTGGCAGATGTATAGATACTCTAACAGGTAAGCTTCGGCTTGGTGAAAATTATGGCACAATACTGTGAGTGGACACGTTATTTTCACTGTCGATTTGCGAGTTTATGATTATGCATTTTACGAGTATGCATTTATGACTATGCATTTTATGATTATACATTTTACGAGTATACATTTAAGATTATGCATGTGCATGGAGGCACATATGATTTATTTTACACAGAGCATAGTCACAATTGATGCATCGATGCACTGGCTTCTCGGCTGATCCTCGAGACACTCTGAGAGGGGTAGGATAAACACCTGATCCGTGATTTACACAGTACCCAGGAGGGTTAGGATAAACACCTGACCTGGGCTTGTTTATTTTAGACTCACATCCTTTTTTTGTACATTTATAGTGAAAGACATATTATTTATTGTTTTCAATTTAAAGTGAAATACTATTTTCGTCCACTCACTCTAACAGTTTTATTATTTTATGTGTCTTTCCCTGAGCCATTTGTTTTAAATTACCCAGTTTGCAGAGTTCGTTCGTGGTCGAGCATGCACGCAGTTGTATGTGGAAAATTTCTTTATTTCGTGACTTTTGGATCTCTACATTGGATGTCAAATAGTAAGTAGTAACAAAGGTTAGCAGAGTCGTTAGGGCTTAATTCCGGTTTATGCAACTAAATCGGAGTTGGGTCCTTTCAACATCATTGAGGTTTACGTGGACGACATAGTGGTTAAAAGTGTGACACCTCAGGGACACATGGCCAACCTCCGCAAAGTGTTTCAAGTCTTGTTGGCTCGAGGTGTTCGCTTAAATCCTGCAAAATACACGTTTAGTGTCATAGCCAGCAAGTTTTTAGGTTACGTAGTAAGCCAAAGAGGGATCGATGCAAATTCAGCCAAGATAAAGGCAATTATGAAAATGAGCGCACCGTCCAACAAAAAAGAGCTGCAGAGCTTGACCGGAAAACTGGCGTCTCTGAATCGCCTCATATCGCATTATTCAGACAATTGTGAGCCATTGTACAAAGTACTTCATTTAACCCACAAGAGCGAGCTACAATGGACCCCAAAATGTGAAGCCGCATTTGTTAGCCTTAATCATTATCTAGCATTAATACCTACTATATCCCGCCCAGTAAAAGGAGAAATATTATTCTTGTATCTAACCGTTTCTAAAACTGCAGTCAGCTCCGCCCTTGTCAGGAGAAAAGGTGACCAAGAATTGCCAGTATTCTATGTGGGTAAGGGCATAATGGACGCTAAGGCCCGATACCCCACCTTTGAGAAAGTTGCGCTTGTCACGGCCGCAAGACGGTTACACCCGTATTTTTAAGCGCACAACATTCATGTATGTACTCACTACCCTACCACTTTGACAAATTCTTCAGTCACCCTACCACAGTGAGCGTCTAAGCAAATGAACTATTGAGTTTAGTGAATTCGATATTGAATATAATTTATCCATAAGCCATTACTCATACATAAACCCAGATATTTATGAACCCAATTTCGAATCCATTCATATATTTGTTAGTTTATGTTTGATTTTGATTCTAAAACAATAACTACAAAAACGATTGTGTTTTACTGACTCAAGATCACATACACAGTTTTCACCCTAAACCCAGATTTTTGTGCATCACCTATTTCAAACTCAATCTAGCATGCACATACCCAATGTTTCATAATCTCAATGGTTTCACAATACAAAACAATACAATTCTGTTTAAACAAGATCTTACCTGGATTGTTGATTCTGGGTTATGGATCTTCTTTCTCTTCTTTGCGCCAAGCATTTTTATTTTTTTCTTCTCCTTAGCTCTCTACCTTCCTACTCGCAAAATGTACCAAATGCGGAGATCGGCAACTTTTCCCCCCTTTATTCCTTTTCCTAGAAACCCTTGGAAGAGCTGAGTCATACATGTGGTAAAATCTTGGCCCTTGATTTATCGACTGCGCCTCTTCATTTTTGAAAAATGAACCGAGTTGTGCATCGTTTTCCACAACAATCATAATGATTCAAACCATTATGATGGGGGTAGGCAACGCTCCATTTTTTTCTCGATCACCACAATTACATCACACATGTCCAACATGTAATTCAAGAACTCGAACTTTGGAAGTAAGCAGAGTCATCTTCTTCTAGTTCGTCTTGAAAGAAGCTTTTATCCCTGACCCGCTCATACGAAAGTTTGGGCTCATTATTGGGCGGAGGATTATTACTTTGTTGAACAAAGCAATGATATCCTTTCTTATAATTGGGTGCTTAACAAACACAATACCTGAGCGAACCCCATGATTGATCATCATGAGTGTTGTCCCTCCAAACACTACTCTATGAAGTAAGCGCAATATGTCTACATACTCGCCAACAAGTGACAGTCCTTGTTCGGTTCGAGTAGTCTATATTTCTACAGCGACCTGCTCAGATCCATCAAAATTGATAATGCTATATGCTCAGATCATTACGCATCACTGCACAATCATGATACCTCATTGTCACTTTTCACCTACGTGTGAGCTAGAAATGGGCAACGCTACGGTTTCTTCATTACATACCAAAGTGTGCACCACAAAGGAGTAACACTTAGACATGTGGGCAAGTGCTATAAAGGCGTTACGCCATCCTATTCTGATGGGTGTAGAGATACTGCCCCTCCACTTTAAAGGACACCCATGACTGATCATCATGAGCATTTTTTTCCATAGTGAAATTTTGCAAACTTCGGAACCATACATCTATCCATACGTACTCATATGAGCACACATATTACACCGAATACGTTTATCCGAACATTAGTATCTTGGCGACCCGCTCTAACAGAGTCAAGCGCACCCATCTTCGTAATCTATTTATGTTGATCATTCTTCATTGTGGAGTTGAAGGGGACTGGGGGGGAGGGTACACTCTGATACTTAATGAAGGATGTCATGTGTATACAAAGTGAGCGTATCTATTTTCAACTCCCCAGTCAAGAATAATCTTGACATGGGGACTTGGGGGGACTTGTTAGCATAAGCAGTTATGCTCGCTGCTTTGTATACACTTAGTTCAAAGAGAAAACAGGAGCACACCGAGTCCCACATCAAAGAATGTGGAAGAAGCGCGTTTCGAGGTAAGTACATAACAAATTAATTGTCATTAAGAAAAGGTAATTAATATCTTACACCTTAAACACATTCACATTTACTCTTCTTATCTTTACATCTAGTGTTTACTTACTGAAGCATCAGAGTGTGATAGGCGAGCCACCTTGCCTTCACTTTTGATGCTTGCCTTTCATCTTAGCAGCACAACATGGTCAGGTGCATCTACGTCTCAGCACACCCATCTTCCTTCTTCCAGGTGTTTCCTAGTTTTCGCCAGGATTCTTACGATCTGTTACAATCAATATATAAATCAGGATGTGACGACCCGAAACAGAATCAGTACAGAAATTGGCTTAATCCACGAGTTTACGCGTAATTACAGTTTTCTGTAAATGAATTGAATTGGCGGTTTCGATCACGATTTAATTATCGGGCAAGAATTTGAGTTGAGTCTCTTCTCGAGAGTTGTTGTACGCGTGATTTCGAGTTTGTGGGCGGTTCCGGATAATTATTTCGACGATCGAGGAATATGTTATGAATATTTGAAATTGCGGAATTTCGTCATATTTATCCGTTCGTATTTGAGTTATCCGAAACGTGGATGTAATCCGTTTTGGACCATCAATCATCCCGAGCCGCGAGTATAAATATCGGAAATAGTCAAAAAATTGTCGAAAACACTGTTTCGGGAAGTTTGACTACCGTTGACCAAATGTTGACCGTTGACTTTTTGGGTTGACCGGAGCTCCACCTTGCGAATGGGCTGCCGCTGTCGGGTTTCGTGATTCCGGCCAATTCCGGCCTTGAAACCGGTATGAATAGAATCCTCTCTTCATTTGCAACAGGTTAGAACTTGGTTTGGCTTGAATTGATGTTGATTTGAGGTAGAACGAACTCGAGGGAAATAGGGATTTCTGCCGGATTCAGGTGGCCGGCTTCGGCCACTTTTGAGGTCGGGTGTTTGGGGGGAAAGGTTCCCCTCAACCTCTAGTTGCTTTGGGTAGAAGGAATTTTAGGATGAATGTCGTTTTGGAGCTCGCCGGAAAGTCACCAGAATCCATGGATTCCGTGACTTTCGAGGCTTTTTCCGGCCACTGTGGTGGTTGGATGGTGGTGGTCCTTTGAGAGAAGTTGTTGGGCTTGGAAGGAAGATTATTTCTGGAAAGTTTCATTGATTTTGGACGCCGTTGACACCGCGTCACCAACGCCAGCGGTGGTCCGCGGTGGTGCTCCGACGAGGTCCGAATTTTTGAGATTTTTATGTGTTTCCTACTCGTTTTCGCGCTCCGAATGCAGTCGTGAGGTTTTCAAGTTAATTTGGAAGCTGGATTTTTAGTCGAGGGTTTGTGTGGAGATTTCGGCAATTTCGTCGATTATTTTGTATCGCGTTATATGTTTCCGGAAATGGTTGGTTTCCGAGGTGTGGTACAGTATGATGAACTATGATTTTGATCAGTTATATTTTATGATTATTTAGGGGATCGAGATCGTACGTTGGGCGAGGGATCTTCCGCCGGATCTCGTAATTATCGCGTGTGCGCGCTGTGCTCACCTGTGAGTGGAATTTTCTATTTTCACTCTTGTAGCGAGTTTGTGATTTCCGTATTTATTTATATACGATGTTGAGATTATTTATTGCTTTTGGAGGTATTGTTTTATATTTTATATGGTGATGGCATTACTTAGCATTGCTGCATTGGCTACTCGGCTGATCACCGGTAGTCAGATCCAGGGTTGAGAGATTCCCCTGATGTACCCGCTAGGCTTGAGAGATTCGCCTGACCGTCGGGCTTGAGAGATTCGCCTGGAACCTCCATATATTTTCCGAACTCGCTTTGCTTGATTTTATGATATATGTAAATGGTGAAAGACATATGTTTATTTTCGTCCGCTCACTCTAACAATTTTATTTGCCTTTCCCCTGGGCTTTTCGGTTTCCATACCCAGTTTGCAGTTCAAATTCTGGTGTCTCACGTCACGGTTGGAGGCTTAGCGTTCGAGCTACCTTTCTTTTCCAGTAGGTTTCTTGTTTTGCCTACTGTTGTATATTTTTGTATATATACACTAGAGGTCGCTCTGATACACTACTAATATGTTATCGTATGTTTTTCTCCAGATTTCTGTAAAGTACAGTTTTGATTACTGCTTTACTTTATTGTTATGATATTTAGAAATCTGGATGAGATTTGTGCCCACGGTTTGGCTATTGTGGCATAGGATGACGTATATTTTCCTGGTGCAAGTTAATGGCAATTCCACGTTAGTAACGAAACTCTGCCAAAAATTTTGTGGTTTTTGCAAGTTCGTATTTTCAAAAGGGGTTTGATTCCGGTTTAGGAAAGTAAATCGGTGTTGGGTCTTTTCAGCTTGGTATCAGAGCATTAGGTGTCAGATTCTGTAGACTCTTGTAGTTGTGACACTTAGGGTATTTGAGTATGTACAACATGTCTGGAACAATGACCCGACTGGCCAGCGGTTACTCATCAATGCTTCGGGTGTTGTGTATTCTCAAATATCTGAGGTCTCATGATTATGTTCCTTGTGCTTATACCTAATGCTTGTCTTGTATCAGTAGGATGCCTCCTCGACGTGGTCCCCATGTTTATCGGGATGTGGATCTTGATGAGGATCGCCAGACGCACGATTTGCTGATGTGAATGTTGCGTTTGGAGGAGCGTTTTGACCCTTGGTCAAAGCTCGTACTGCTGGTGCGACTGTCTTTTCAGGTTCAGCTGATCCAGAGATTTGTGTAGCATGGTTGGTTCAGGTTGAACGCGTTTGTGAGCGTCTACGTTTTACCCCTGAGCAGATGACAGTGGTAGCAGTTGGTTTACAAGAGTCAGATGCATACTTCTAGTGGGTTAGCACCGATAGAGTTCTGGTTGATACTCCGTGGACTTTATTTCGAGATTTGTTTATGCGGAGATACTTCAACCAGGCTACACAGTAGCGAAAGTATGAGGAGTTCACTAATTTGAGGCAGGGCAGTATGTCTGTGCTTAAGTACCGGGACATATTTACCCGCTTATCTCGGTTTACTCGTGACATGGTGGCTACAGAGGAAGCCAAGTGCCGTAGATTTGAGCTGGGTTTGAACTTGAGCATCAAGGGGACTCTAACTATGATGCCTCGGAACAACTTTGATGAATTCGTGAGTGCAGCACTCCGAGGCGAGGATATCGAGAAGGAAAGGTAGATGAGATACCAGTCTCGACGATTTGAGGAGGGCGAACCGAGTCAGGGACCTTCAAAGAGGCTGAGTTCTGATACTTCCGGATCGGCATCATCCTCGGGCAGTGGACTATTTATACTACTAGCTAGTGCACCTAGACAGAGGTAGAGATGGAGGAGGGATCGACTGCAGCAACCACAGTCTAGTGGGGGTTCTAGCGGTTCCAGTTATCTTCGGCATACCGGTGGCACTTTTTCCGTACCGAGGGAGTACCCATTGTGTAGTCTCTACAGCAGGCATCATGTTGGTCCATGTCAGCGAGGCCCTGTCGTTTGTTATCGTTGTGGCCAGGAGGGTCACTATGCGAGAGAGTGTTTCCAGCTTGCTGGTGCTGATGGACAGGCGGCCCAGAGTTCCGGAGGAGAGCGAGGTGCCACTTCTGGGGCTCAACCAGTACAGTTTTCTGGCAAGGGCGGACAGCAGGGACACCCTCTACGTGGACGACCAGCCGGGCAGGCCAGGGTTCATTCCATGACATTGCGCGAGGGCAGAGCTTCACTGGAGGTTGTTATCGGTACATTGCATGTCTTTGGTTTTCCAGTACTTACATTGCTAGATCCAAGTGCTACGCATTCATTCATGTCATATAGACTATCATCTTTAGCTATTGTACCTGCGTCTCCACTTCCAGGGTTGTGGAGAGTGTTGTATCCGTCCGGTGAGGTTGTGAGTATTGGCTGGGTATATAGAGATTGTGAGATTTTTGTTGGAGGTCATGGTTTAGTCGCGGATTTGTTATTGCTGGATATCGTCGATTTTGATGTGATTTTGGGTATGGACTTCTTGGAGACACATTGGGCTATATTCGATTGTCACAAGAAGAAGGTTATGTTTCGACGACCAAGCTTTCCAGAGATATTGTTTCGCGGTGAGAAGAATACTTCTTTGCCATGTGTGATTTCAGCGATGAGGGCTGATCAGATGATGAAGAAGGGTTGTGTTGCCTATTTAGCTCATGTTGTGGATACTACGGCTGTTGTGCCAGACATTAGTGATATTGAGGTTGTTTCCGAGTTTCCTGATGTATTTCCGGAGGAGTTACCGGGTATCCCTCCAGTTCGGGAGATCGATTTCACCATTGAGCTATTATCGGGCACTGGACCCATATCACAGGCACCTTATCGTATGGCGCCAACGAAGTTGAAAGAGCTACAGATTCAACTTCAGGAGTTGCTGGAGAAGGGTTTCATACGACCCAGTGTATCGTCATGGGGTGCTCCGGTGCGGAAGAAGGATGGTTCCATGCGGTTGTGCATTGATTACCGGAAGCTGAATCAGGTCACTGTGAAGAACAAGTATCCGTTGTCACGGATTGACGACTTGTTTGATCAGCTCAAGAGAGCTTCAATCTTTTCGAAGATTGATCTCAGGTCCTGATATCATCAGTTAAGGATCCAAGAATCTGATGTGGCCAAGACAGCTTTCAGATCACGGTATGGGCATTACGAGTTCTTGGTTATGCCGTTTGGGTTGACCAATGCCCCCGCAGCTTTTATGGACTTGATGAACCAGGTATTCAGGCGATTTCTGGACAAGTTTGTGATCGTGTTCATCGCCGACATCCTGATTTATTCCAGGAGTGTGGGCCAGCACAAGAAGCATTTATGAGCTGTTTTGCGGATTTTGCGGGATAATCAGTTGTTTGCGAAGTTCAGCAAGTGTGAGTTTTGGTTGGATAGCGTGAAGTTTTTGGGTCACGTAATATCAGCTGAGGGAGTCAGCGTGGATCCTGACAAGATCAAAGCCATGTTGAATTGGAGTAGACCTACCACCGTACCAGAGATCAGGAGTTTCTTGGCTTTGGCAGGCAACTATCGGCGCTTTGTGCAGGATTTTTCACGGATTGCCACGCCACTTACTAGATTGACGAAGTAGGGCGTCAAGTTCGAGTAGTCTGATGCATGTGAGGAGAGTTACTTGCTCCTGAAGGAAAAGTTGACTACTGCACCGGTTTTGACTCTACCTGACGATAGTGGAGAGTTTGTGGTTTACAACGATGCATCGAAGTTGGGATTTGGTTGTGTTCTGATGCAGCATGGCAGAGCTGTAGCCTACGGTTCCAGGCAACTGAAACCACATGAAGTCAACTATCTGACACATGATCTGGAGTTGGCTGCTATTGTATTAGCATTGAAGAGTTGGAGACACTACTTGTACGGAGCTCAATGCAAGATATACACCGATCACAAGAGTCTCACCTATTTGCGCACACAGCCAGACTTGAATATGAGGCAGCGCAGATGGATGGAATTGATCAACGACTATGATTGCACTTTCGAGTACCATCCAGGGAAGGCTAATGTCGTTGCTGATGCACTCAGTCGGAAATCTGAAGCTTCGTTATTTCATGTGTGTGTGGCTAGAGTTTCCATGTTAGCTGAGCTTCGGGCTACGGGAGCTGAGTTCGAGTGGGACAATGATGGAGCCTTGTTAGCTAGCTTCCAGGTTCGACCAGTGTTGGTTGATCAGGTTCGGGAAGCTCAGGATGCGGACTCCTACCTGTTGGACAAGAAGACCATGATTCGGAATGGTGTGCCAACAGAGTTTCGGTTGAGTGATGATGGTGCGTTGCTATTCAGAGACAGATTATGTGTACCCAGGGACGAGAGACTGAAGAAAGAGATTTTAGACGAAGCTCATTGTTCGGCGTATGCGATGCATCCCAGTGGTATGAAGATGTTTTGTACACTTCGAGCGTATTACTGGTGGCGCAATATGAAGCGGGAGATTGCCGCATATGTGAGCAGATGTTTGATTTGTCAGCAGGTTAAAGCAGAAAGGCAGAAGCCTGCGGGAAACTTGCAGCCCCTGGAGATTCCGGTTTGGAAGTGGGAGCACATTACCATGGATTTCGTGTATCAGTTACCGCGTACTTCAGCCGGTAATACTGGTATTTGGGTTATCATGGATCGATTGACGAAATGCACTCATTTTTTTGCACTTCCGGGGAAGATTTCAGTGGGCAGATTGGCCAAGCTGTATTTGTCGGAGATCGTTCGACTGCACGGTGTGCCTGTATCTATTGTTTCTGACCGAGATAGTCAGTTTACTTCAGAGTTCTGGCAGGCATTGCAGCGAGCCATGTGCACTAGATTGTATTTCAGTACAGCTTTGCATCCTCAAACTGATGGGCAGTCTGAGAGGACTATTCAGACTCTCGAGGATATGTTGTGGTCTTGTGTTTTGCAGTTTCGAGGAAATTGGGACCAGCAACTACACTTGATTGAGTTTGCTTACAACAACAGCTATCAGGCCATAATCGAGATGGCACCGTATGAGGCCCTATACGGGAGGTAGTGCTGCACTCCATTGTGTTGGAGTGAGGTGGGCGAGCGATGGCTTATTGGCCCTGATCTGGTGAAGAGCACCATGGAGGACATTCAGATTATCCGAGATAGATTGAAGATTGCTCAGGATTGCCAGAAGAGTTATGCGGGCGTGAGAAGAAAGAGTCCCGAGTTCGATGTGGGCGATTGGATCTTCCTGAAACTATCTTCGTGGAGGGGAGTTGTGCGTTTCAGGAAGCGTGGCAAGCTTCGACCACGGTACATTGGTCCGTACGAGATCACCAAGAGGGTTGGTGCCGTGGCTTACAGACTTGAGTTGCCTTCTGAGATGGCTCGTGTACACAATGTTTTCCATGTTTCGATGTTACGGAAGTATATTCCAGATCCATCACATGTGTTAGCACCACATCAGCTACCTATCCGAGAGGATTTGACATATGTGGAGGAGCCGGTACAGATTCTCGATCGACGTGAGCAGGAGTTGAGGCACTGTGTTATACCGCTGGTGAAGGTCTTGTGGCAGAATCACTCGGTTGAGGAGGCCACCTGGGAGACTGAGCAGCGTAAGCAGGAGTAGTATCCTCATCTATTCAACTGACAGGTGCGTAAATTTCGAGGTCAATTTTTTTAAGGGGGGGTAGATTTGTGATGATCCGAAATAGAATCAGTACAGTGATTGGCTTAATCCACGAGTTTACGCGTAATTACAGTTTTTCGTAAATGAATTGAATTGGCGGTTTCGATCACGACTTAATTATCGGGTGAGAATTTGATTTGAGTCTCTTCTCGAGAGTTGTTGTACGCATGATTTCGAGTTCATGGGCGGTTCCGGATAATTATTTCGACGATTGAGGAATATGTTATGAATATTTGAAATTATGAAATTTCGTCGTGTTTATCCGTTCGTATTTGAGTTATCCGAAACGTGGATGTGATCCGTTTTGGACCATCGATCGTCCCGAGCCGCGAGTGTAAATATCGGAAATAGTCAAAAAATTGTCGAAAACACTGTTTCGGGAAGTTTGACTACCGTTGACCAAGTGTTGACCATTGACTTTTTGGGTTGACCGAAGCTCCATCGTGCGAACGGGCTGCCGCCGTCGGGTTTCGTGATTTCGGCCACTTCCGGCCTTGAAACCAGTATGAATAGAATCCTCTCTTCATTTGCAACAGGTTAGAACTTGGTTTGGCTTGAATTGATGTTGATTTGAGGTAGAACGAACTCGAGAGAAATAGGGATTTTCGCCGGATTCGGGTGGCCAGCTCCGGCCACTTTTGAGGTTGGGTGTTTGGGGGGAAAGGTTCCCCTCAACCTCTAGTTGCTTTGGGTAGAAGGAATTTTAGGATGAATACCGTTTTGGAGCTCGCCGGAAAGTCACCGAAATCCATGGATTCCGTGACTTTCGAGGCTTTTTCCGGCCACTGTAGTGGTTTGATGGTGGTGGTCCTTTGAGAGAAGTTGTTGGGCTTGGAAGGAAGATCATTTATGGAAAGTTTCGTTGATTTTGGACGCCGTTGACACCGCGCCGCCGCCGTCAGCGGTGCTCTGGCGAGGTCTGGATTTTTGAAATTTTTATGTGTTTCCGACTCGTTTTCGCGCTCCGAATGCAATAGTGAGGTTTTCGAGTTAATGTGGAAGCCAGATTTTTAGTCGAGGGTTTGTGTGGAGATTTCGGGAATTTCGTCGATTATTTTGTACCGCGTTATATGTTTCCGGAAATGGTTGGTTTCCGAGGTGTGGTACAGTGTGATGAACTATGATTTTGATCAGTTATATTTTATGATTATTCAGGGGATCGAGATTGTACGTTGGGCGAAGGATCTTCCGCCGGATCTCGTGCTTAGCGCGTGTGCGCGCTGTGCTCACCTGTGAGTGGAATTTTCTATTTTCACTGTTGTAGCGAGTTTGTGATTTTCGTATTTATTTATATACGATGTTGAGATTATTTATTGCTTTTGGAGGTATTGTTTTATATTTTATATGGTGATGGCATTACTTAGCATCGATGCATTGGCTACTCGGCTGATCACCGGTAGTCAGATCCAGGGTTGAGAGATTCCCCTGATGTGCCCGCTAGGCTTGAGAGATTTGCCTAGCCTATCACCGTCGGGCTTGAGAGATTCGCCTGACCGTCGGGCTTGAGAGATTCGCCTGGCAGCTTCATATATTTTCCAAACTTGCTTTGCTTGATTTTATGATATATGTAAATGGTGAAAGACATATGTTTATTTTCGTCCGCTCACTCAAACAATTTTATTTGCCTTTCCCTTGGGCTTTTCGGTTTCCGTGCCCAGTTTGCAGTTCGGATTCTGGTGTCTCACGTCGTGGTTAGAGGCTTAGCGTTCGAGCTACCTTTCTTTTCCAGTAGGTTTCTTGTTTTGCCTACTGTTGTATATTTTTTTATATATACACTAGAGGTCGCTCTGATATACTACTGATATGTTATCGTATGTTTTTCGCCAGATTTCTGTAAAGTACAGTTTTGATTACTGCTTTACTTTATTGTTATGATATTGAGAAATCCGGATGGGATTGGTGCCCACGGTTTGGCTTTTGTGGCATAGGATGAAATGTATTTTCCGGGTGCAGGTTAATAGCAATTCCGTGTTGGTAACGAAACTCTGGCGAAATTTTTGTTATTTTTACAAGTTCGTATTTTCAAAAGGGGTTTGATTCCGGTTTAGGAAACTAAATCAGGGTTGAGTCCTTTCGCAGGAATTGAGAGAATATCTAATTCTATGCTTATTAGGACAAGATACATACTGGGATACCAAGAATATTTTTTTCTTAAACACTCTTTCTTATGTGGTGATCCTATTGGATGATGCATAACATATTGTCTCACTAGAAACCTTGCCAAGCAAACAATAAGCTCTTGGGTAAAAATAAAAGCTTAGTCGAAGAAAAAAAGAGCACAACACATTAACTACATAAGAAACCACATGTGTTGTAGACTCCCCCCGATGTCTATGAAATGAACTCCCCCGATCAATAACTCAATCTTGGAGTTCAGATAATCTTCACATTTCAATGTGTCTCACATGCTTCACAAATGTAGATTTTGGTAAAGACTTTGTGAACAAGTCTACAACATTATCCATCGAACTAATACGGTTCACATGGATATTCAATAACCACTGTTGTTGCTGATTGTAGGAGTACTTTAGAAAATATGTTTAGTATGACCACCCTTAATGTAACCCAACTTCTTTATTCAATACAAGCCGCATTATCCTCAAACATGCAAGTTGGTGTTGTCGTAGTAGAAGGTAATTCACTAAACCCTCGAATATAATGTATTACATGTCTAAAATAGATACATACATTAACCACTTCATGCAAAGAAATGATCTCAGAATGATTCGAGGAGGTAGCAACAATGGTTTGTTTAGTTGATCTCCAAGAAATCGCTGTGTTCCCATGGTGAATACATAACCTATTTGGGAACGTCATTTATATGGGTCAGAGAGATACCCAACAACAGCAAAACCAACCAAAACATCACAAGGTGTCTCTAAGTTGGGAACTACACTGAATTGAGGTACAATGCTCGCAGCCAGAGGAGAATTTGATGGGTCAAAGCTTTCACGTACTTGACGAGTCGAATGGTAGCTTCGGGTCGATGTAGGGTACAACCTTCGACGGGTTGAGAAATCCTCTCAACGGGTGAGTCGATTGACACCTTCGGATTCGTCATAGGTGCAATTTTCGACAGGTTGAAAGATCCATTCGACGAGTCAAAAATTTCAGGACTTGCATGTTGTGATTCAACCATCCATTTTTTGAAAATTTCAAGCTTTTCTCTGTTTTCTTTGTAGGGAAAGAACATGCCCAAATCAGTGGATTCCTTCAAGTACCTGAAGTTATAAATAACTCTATTCCAATGACTTTACGTAGGCGTAGACCGAGAAGCTAGGTAATCTCTGGATGTGTGCACCAAGCTATATATAATCAAACTCCAAACGCACTAAGATATATAATCTTAGCTCCAAAAGTTCCTCAACATCATCATTCAGATAAAATGGATCATTCTGGGTTTCAGACTGCGAATGACCGTTGGTGTTCTAAGAGGGCGTGCTTTGTCCATTGCTTGACTTGGACATAAGCAGACTGGTGAATAAATATTCCACCAACTCAATGTCTCATCTCTAAATAGAGACATAATCGAGTCCTACCAAGGTCTTTCATCTCAACCAACTCGTTCATATAATAAACACGCATGGGCATAACTTATCATTCTTGTATCCCTTCACTTAGAGTAGTCAACGTCTCAATTTGAACACATGAGCACTCTGTTGTTTAGAGTTACTTGAATTGGGTATAATCATGTCAACCAATATTCTCATGTATATCTCTAAATCAAGATCTCCATAGAGATATGTTATAACCACATCCATTAGTTGCATACTCAGTTTTTAGGATACTGCCAAACTGATAAGGTAATGATGTCCATAACCAGAGAAGACATCTTCTCATAATCAATACTAGGGCATTGAGAAAATTCTTGCATCACAAGTTCTTCTCATTATGTTTCCAAACAAAGGCTCATTTTTGTCTAACCGGCTTACCATTTGGTGGTTATTGCACTACCATAACCGAAAATTTGCCTCTTGTAAGAGAGTCTAGTTCAGCTTAGATTGCAACTTTCCATATCGGTCAATATACTCTACAAATTGACGTGGTATATCTCATCAAAGTGACATTCTGTAAAACAAGCAGTAAAGAGATCCCTTATTATATGTTCTAAATATTAGACAATCGTTGAAGAATCATAACCAATATAAATACGTAATCGTCATTGATGACCCATTTTTATACGTAGTGGAAGTGTAATAGGCACATATAGTACACCACCTGAGATGCGTAGATGTGAGATATCAGGCTTATATCCAGTTACCAACTGGTACGCATTGAATGGTTGGCGGGTTACGGGTCTCAAGTGAATAAGCATAGCTGCATATAACACTACATATCCTGAAGCAGATACCGGTAAATTAGTATGCATTACCATTGTATTGTCCACAAGCTGTAACCGCTTGATTTGTGTCTATGTTAAATCATTCTATGAATGAACATAAGGGACAAGATGTTCAACTTCAATCTCAATTGACATGCAATAATTATTAAAATATTTTGATGTAAACTCTCCTGCATTATTTAATCTAATAGACTTGATTGGATTATCCGGGTGGTGAACCCGAAGCTTAAAGTTTTGCAAATCCAGCGTATCATGTGGATTGTAAAGATGTGTGACGTATGCATTGATGCAGCAATCAAAATTATATATAAATAGTTCGCATATCGGTTTGATTGGTCCACAAATATATTCTTTGGAATCTGTGGAGGAATGAAAATCGTATCTACAACAAAAGATCTTCATGCATGTAAATAGCATTATATACATAAAAAAACTTTGCAAACCGAGCGATATACATTGAATTTTTCCATAAAAGCATCCAATGAGAAAACGCACAGGATTGTGCTGCACTCATCTAAAAGATCGAGCCTAGACTGAGTGGAATAATCTCACTCCTCCCATCTAAACCGATGATTTTAGGTATTTCCACATGCCTATTTGCTCTTAAGAACCAATGACCATGAGAATTTCTCAATATTTTGATTATCATAATGCAGAAGCTCATATGAGACGAAGTCACACATAGAAATATAAGTGACTGCAATGGATTCAATGATCCAAACCGTAGGAAGATATAACCACTACAAATCATCATAAACCTCTTCAGATTGCGTCGTTGGCAACATTCTATGGAGATAACATACAAAACTCTTTTTTATTCTCATAAATATTATTCTAATTGAAAACCGTTGCCACAAATGTTTTCAAAACTTAGCAAGGTTCGCTTAGAGTGCTCATTATAGCAACATCCAAAAATTGATGTAAAGCAACATTTGACCGGTCGAAAGGACCCTTTACAGATTACGTCTCATGGAATGACAAAACCGATATAAAATCACATCTGATGTAGAGTATCAGGCGCAGTAGTAGCATGTCTTTGACGAGTCGAGAATATAGTTTGACGAGTCGAAGGTGCAAAATAGAGGAACGAGGACCATCTTTCGATTGGTCGAAAGAATTTGGGCAAACTTTTTCGACGGGTCAAAATAGTGCCAAAACCAATCCAGGGGATGTTCTTCGATGGGTCAAGGTAAACATTCAATGGGTCGAAAATTCCCAGGATCCAAACCATCCTCTCTTTTTGTCTCGTTTTTATGGTATTTTAGTATCATAGTGTGATAGAGCTATGTATAATTCGAACCATTAAGCAATATATATGAAAGTAACCATTCTTAACACTTTCAAATATCGAAAGAAAGAAAAAAATTATTACTTTGCCAACATCAAACTTACATCCAAAGATTGTCTTATTCAATCAAAACCGACTACAGCAAGTCAAAATAAACTAAACTTGATTACATAATAGGATCATAAACCTAATACATAGACAAATCAAAATTTGTAGTCTCTACGCTTGCGTTAGAGATATTTGCTACAATTAGATTGGCTTCAGCCATCTGGATCTCATAGTCTTCGACATAGTTGGTCTCAAGTGCCAAGTAATACTAACACCTTTTGTAGGCATCTTGAACATCCTTTAATGTACGACACTGTTTGTGCATGTGCTTAGTAGAATTACACTTATAACAATGTGACAAGCAAAAAGTAGAATCAAGATTTGAAGAGTTCCCACCATTCCTAGAACCAGGACTGGATTGATTCTTGTTGGAGTTGTTGTGGTTGGTGTCATGGCCAGTTCAAGTCAAATTTCGACTATTTTTTGTTTTATCACGACTTCTACCCCATCCTCCTCTACCACCACGAGTTTAATAAGGTTCATAACGTTATTTCTCCTTATCCTTTCATGCCTTCCCATAAGTGTTGTAAGTTTCATGGAATTTCTTTGTACCACCTGGTCTAGCATTGTTGTGGAGAAGGATCTCGCGATGTCTCTCTTTCTTGGCCAACACACTCATAAGATCACTGAATGATCTAAGTCTTCCTTGCTCATAATCAATGCGATACTGATGTGCAAGGGCATCCATAGAAGTAGGGAATGTGCTCAAAATACTTCTCGACTATAGCTTGGTCGGTCTTTACAATGCCACAAATGGCAAGCTTTGGCATATCTTAATAAAAGTCATTTATCTTAGGATAATCCAATAACCGGATTCTATCCTACTTTTCTTGTAACTATAGAATTTGTGCATCATGCACATGGTTGAACCGTTCTTGCAAAGTTTCCCACAAATCCGTGGGGTCGTCCTTTAACAAGTATTGTTTTCTCATAGCAGGATGAATATGTCTCCTTTGAAACATGAGAGCTTGAGCTTTTCAAGCTAAGGTGTCCTTGTTGGATTTAATGTCAGGTGGTAGTGGTTGGATGATATCAGTAAGACATTTACCAAGAAGAGTATTCTTAATGTCTGATACCTATATGTGGTATTCTGCTCCTTGAATGTCAAGGATATCAAATTCTGGCATTGCCGACTTAGTCATCTAAAAAGATAAGAGATGTTATTAGTATCCGATCGAATGAACTATGATTACTAATATCAAGTTTAGGGAATAAAAATCATGATCAATGATGTTTGGTCATAAAAATCGATGTAAAACTGGTGGCTTCATACCACTCCCTAGAAAATTGTGACTATCAAATAGTCACAAAGATCGACTTCCTTTTTTTTCAATGTGAAATCACAATTAACCATGATATTCACTAATAACCATGACTCCCCCAGGACCGTCACTAATCTTAAACCTTGAGGAAAAGGTGATTAAATCTCCTTCACTCATACATGCATTAATCCATATGTACTAAATGCATATAATAATTCACGATATTTAAACCTAAATCTATACCTAGGATGTTGCGGTAATTAAGTTTTACAACCTAATTCTAAATCGAAGAAGGTTGGACGATTTACCTTAAGGGTGTTATGCTCTGTATGAAAACTTCGTTGAAAGAAGTTTAAAGCAAGAGTCTCGCGACGGGAAAATCTTTCGGTGACAGTGATGGAGAATCTGATCGTGGAGTTGTAGTGTTTAGGGGTTTAAAGTTTGGGTTGGTTATCAACTTAAGAGGTGCTGATAACATGTTGAAGGAGAAAATAGATACGCAGAAGATATGATCTAAAACTGTACTTTATTCATTGATGGATGACCTTAAATAAGCATTACAATCCGTTACAATCAATATCACTATAGATCAGTGATCGAGAGAATATAGATACTAAAAATATTATTTTCTTAAATAAAATGTTCTTATCTGTTACATCTACTGATGTTATGAGATATTGGAGTAAATTAACGAAATTTGATATTTCGATATTTTAGAAAGAAAAAAAATATGCAACAAATCTTCGATCTTTAAACAATTCACCGGAAAACCCTGAGTTTATAACTAACGTGAAACAATGTGTGTCTATGTAGCATGTAGACTTAGTTTTAAACTGAGGCGAGTGCTCTATTCTTTATTGGGATGCCAAGGAGCAATTGTTATGTAACTTTCAGTTCATATTAAGTCGACAACTCAATCATCAATAATCCACTTCTTATCTGCAAGTCACTGTTGTGAGAGATCTGTTCTTTATTCAGATGCCAAGGAAACGAGAATACGGCATGCCCATCCGCAAGTCACGATTATGCTTATTTGACGCTAAAACTTTTTTACTGGCTGAACTTTTTTACTGTTTCAATGCCGTTATGGTGGCACTCAGCTCCCAAGTGTTGAAATAAAACTTTGAAACTTTGAATACATTCATTCAAATCTCCCAAAGTGAATATCACACATCATGCTCTCCCAATCTCCCCCTCCCCACTAACCCCAATTGACAATAATGATAGGTATTGCAATTTTCCTCCGGCTCGATCAATCTTATTCTATCCCTCTGTAAATTTCGACAATTTTAACATAGGTTAATTATGACTTGTCAAAACGTTTAATTACACACGGTATCAAATATGAAATATACAACTTAGAAGCCATAAACTTATAAACTTGTAGAGATTGGATCAATTGCTCATATGAACAACAGCAACTGAACACCATGTTCCCAACAGTTCTTCTAGCTAGGTTGCAACACATCAAATCAAAACCATCCTAGCTATTACCTAGGGCCGAGCCTGAGTGAGATCCATTCCTAGATTGATCTCCAGCTAATGAATCCCAGCATGCGAGGCAGAGTTGAGTTAAACAATACGGATCATAATTCGTCAAATCTCAGTTGAAACAAAGATTTAATTCAATGATTCATGAAATTGAACCAACTTTGTTTTAATCAATATTTCAAAGACGCAAACCCAACAATGAGGTTTTTTTTCCCATTGATAAGATAAAGGTTTTGGTTGCTCTCAAAGTCACACTGATAGAGGCTGCAACAGTCTTAAGCCTCATGAATTTATATATGTATAAGAGCATCTCCAACGGCTCTGTCAAAGAAAATTTATTAGGTCCAAATAAGTTTGGACCAACTTTTTCAAACTATACCATTTGTGCATAAATTAGTTTGTTATTTTAAATTTGAGACCACTCATTCTATAGATTATTGGTTGAAGATCAACTCTACAAAAAATGAATCAAAATGGAGATCATTTGGGTATCCGATCTTGCAAAATAAATGAACGGTTATGATGAAGACCGGATACCCAAATGACAACCGTTAATTTGTTTTGAAAGATCGGATACCCAAATGATCTCCATTTTGATTCATTTTTTATAGAGTTGATCTTCAACCAATAATTTATAGAATGAGTGATCTCAAATTTGAAATAACAAACTAGTATATGCACAAATAGTATAGTTTGGACAAAGTTGGTCCAAACTCATTTGAACCCAAATACTATTCTCTGTGGATCCACCGTGGATGACATATTGAAACTGGTCTGCCAAATTTGACAAATGAGAATCAGTCTGTCAAATCTTTTATATTAATTCTCTCATACAATTTCGTCTTTCTCCTCCATTCTTTGTTCTTCCTCCCGACGTAATGTTTGGATCATGGAGTCTTAATCTTTGCTCTCTCTTCTTTCACCCGTCGTTCGATCATGCTTTCAACCTTTTTTTATGTAATTAGACTAGCAAGGATGGCCAGATTGAAGAGTTAAGTGAGGCTACGAATCAAATTTCAAAATTAAAGTGAGGATCAAAGACAGAAACATACTAGATCAATATTAGGAGTGTTGAAAACTCTGGGTCTTTATTCAATTCTCAAGTAAGTTCGACGAAGCTTAGATATTGAAGCCAAAGGATCTCAATTTGAGATTCAATTTTTCACTGGAAATTTGGGTGATTATCTCCTTTCAACTTGCGGGTGTTGGGAAAAATGTAGGAAGCGATTGGAGAAAGAAGCATAGGAAAGCGAATCGAAGGAAGAAGGATTTAGATTTAGTCTTGATGATTGATGAGTAAAGATGAGAAAAAACTAAGTTGAATACATGAATATAAAAAGGACCCATAAGACTGAGCTTGAATAAATTAATAAATTATTTGACTCATGAGTAAAAATATCAAAAATAGTCATTGCCACCTCATCTGTTATAATTCAAATTTGATAAAATATTTTGACATACCCACTGGGTTGCTCTAAGCTATAGAAGCAAGTAGCTAGGATTTTCCGGACTCCAAGGACCTAACTTTCATAAAGACCGAACATTTTACCTTTTTTATTACCTAAAGCGGTTTTGTTTTACTTTTCATTCATCATCTTAGGATTCCTGCGCTGAATGTGGAATGGTAGTTGACAAGCAATCGAATGAGTGTGTCTATTCACACCTCTTTAATTATTCTTTACACCTTTGTTGATTTTTGAAATTTTTCGTTTTCAACATTTGTTGAAAGCGTAATCACCTCAATATTTTGCTGAGTTAATCACCTCAAGATGTGTTTTGTTTTGGTTTTTAGCTGCGCTTGCAGCAAGTGATGAATTCTAAAAAATTTCCAACAAAGCTAAACAAGATCTCATCCATATATATTCTCAACGAAAGAGAATATGATGAGGGAAAGACTGGTACCATACGTTCGTAACTTGTTTTCTTATGAATCGAATGCCATCGATCTGTTGTAAATCTCTTCTCTTTGATTTTGGTTGGTGCTAAGTGGGGAGGTGGAGAAGAACATAAGAGGTGTGAAGTGGAAAAAAAGAAGACAGTTGAAAATTCAATGTGTAAATATATGAGTGGAGGTGTGGAGCACAATTAAGGAGGTGTGACTAGCCGCACCCCTTAGAAATAATATGATTATAGCAAAGAAAAAAGGGTAAATTATACCTAAGGTCAGTTACGTAAGATTAGTTACATATAAGGTCACCTGACTTTTCTTTCATAAATAAGGTCACTTGTTTAAACAAAATACCTTGAAGTTTGATTTATTTACAAATATACCATCATAAAAATTCAATTTAACACCTCTCTTTCCTATCACTCTCTCCATATCTCAGTTTTCTCCAAATCCAGATTCGATCTCTCTCCGATTTCGATTTGGTCTCCGCCGTCCGATCTCGTCATCATGTTCCTTCTCGACTGGTTCTATGGCGTCCTCGCGTCCCTAGGTCTCTGGCAGAAGGAGGCTAAGATTCGCTTCCTCGGCCTCGACAATGCCTGCAAGACCACTCTCCTCCACATGTTGAAAGACGAGGTATATTTTCCTCTTCAAATTTTGTGAAATTGAATCGATTTTGAGATTAGGTTTTTGAGATGCGTCTGTGTGTGTGTTGTTTTTGTTGCAGAGGCTAGTGAGCACCAGCCAACGCAGCATCCAACGTCGGAGAAGTTGAGCATCGGTTTGATTAAGTTCAAGGCTTTCGATTTGGGAGGACACCAGATCGCTCGCATAGTCTGGAAGGATTACTATGCTAAGGTAATTGTTCTCGATCTCTCTTCTGTGTTTCGGTATCGAAGTGATTGCGATTTCTGCACTGTGATATGCTTTTATACTTAAAGTGAGTTTGGAGTTTTGATTGTGGTTACAGTTTGTTCAGAGCTGTTGTTTGTGTGTAATCTATGTTGGATTTGCTGCTCTCTGTTTGATCGATTGCACTTTTGAGCTGAAATTGTGCAGTTCTATCATATGAATTGTGCCAACTGTACACTTTGCTTATAGATGTCATGCGATGCTACATATTTTATCAAATTTTGGAATGGATTTCAATAACTAACTTTTGTCTGTCTCTCTGATTCTTTAATTCACCTTTGATTCTTTATTATTCCTAACATTGGTTTGGACTCTAGTAGGGAAGGGTGAAAGCATGTTTGAATGCTCAAACTCACTGATCAGTATGTAGTTTGCAGTGTTGTATGTGAGTAGTATGTAGTCCGCTCTGTAGTAGTTTGTAGTGTGTTTGTAGTAGTTTGTAGTGTGCTCTGTAGTAGTTTGTAGTGTTGTCTGTGAGTAGTATGTAATCCGCTATGTAGTAGTTTGTAGTGTGCTCTGTAGTAGTTTGTAGTGTTGTTTGTGAGTAGTATATATTGTGCTCTGTAGTAGTATGTAGTGTGCTTTGTAGTAGTCTGTAGTAGTTTGTAATGTTGTCTGTGAGTAGTATGTAGTATGTTTTGTAGTAGTATGTAGTGTCCTATGTAGTAGTTTGCAGTGTTATCTGTGAGTAGTATGTAGTATGTTTTGTAGTAGTTTGTAGTGTCCTATGTAGTAGTTTGCAGTGTTATCTGTGAGTAGTATGTAGTGTCTTCTGTAGTATTTTGCAGTGTTGGTTGTGCATAGTATGTAGTGTGTAGTACTGTCCTGAGTAGTTTGTTGTTTGCTCTGAACTAGTTTGTACTTCTGTCTGTGAGTAGTGTGTAGACTTGTTGTATGTAGTGTGTAGTGCTGTCATGAGTAGTTTGTTGTTTGCTTTGAACTAGTTTGTACTGCTGTCCTGAGTAGTGTGCACTGCTATCTGTGAGTAGTGTGTAGACCTGTTGTGTGTAGTGTGTAGTGCTGTCCTGAGTAGTTTGTTGTTTGCTCTGAACTAGTTTGTACTGTTGTCCTGAGTAGTGTGCACTGCTGTCTGTGAGTAGTGCGTAGACCTGTTGTGTGTAGTGTGTAGTGCTGTCTGTGAGTAGTGTGTACTGCTGTCTGTGAGTAGTATATATAATTTATGTAAGTCGTATGTAGTGTTTTGATGGTCTGTCTTATTGTTTTGCAGAAATTGCACAAATGGAGGACCCTAAAAAACCCAAGATCCAAATAAGATCGTCATTGAGAGGCTTCTGCAATATCATGGGTGAACTTCATAAAAAATTGCCTCCAAAAACAGTGAAGACGTTGCAAAAAACACCATTTGGCAGTTTCATGAAAAACACTACAACAATTTGTTGAATGTACTATTGTAGTTTTTAGAAAATACTACTCTAGTTGTTGGATAGTACTACTCTACTGGAACTACTGGGACTTATGAATTCTAACTAAAACTTTGTTGAAGGTACTACTGTAGTTTTCAGAAAGTACTACTTTAGTTGTTGGATAGTACTACTCTACTGGAACTTATGGGACTTTATGCATTCTAACTAAAATTTGTTGAAAGTACTACTGTAGTTTTCAGAAAGTACTACTATAGTTGTTGGATAATACTACTTTACTGGAACTTTATGCATAAAAAATATGGATAAAAAAAGTGGCATTAACTAGCATAAAAAATATAAAATGACCTGAAAAGTTAATATAAAGAGGCAAAATTTGAAAGACAAAAAATATGGATAAAAAATGACCTTAATTAAGATAAAAATATAAATGATCTTCAAAATAAATATAAAAGGGCAAAATTGGAACGACAGAAAATATGATTTAAAGAAAGTGACCTTAATTATGATAAAAAGTTTAAATAACCTTATGTGTAAAGTAGAGTCTCTAAATGACCTTATGTGTAATTGTCTAAAGAAAAAATACATATAATTTTGTGGGTTTTCACATCATGATTATTCGTGAACGACCGACCCTCCCCCACTGTTTTTCTCAAACAAAAGTGTATACAAGGACAGATAATATAGTAGAAGGATTACAACCAACAACAAAAATACTGGTGATTCCTGCCTTTATTCCATCTATGAAATGCATCAGAGATACAACATCACCAGTATCCCACACCCTATAGCATTTTGGGCAAATACATTCCCAAAATCCCCACTCCCAACGTAATCCAGATGAGACAATCCTCATTGCTATTTTACTTCTTCGGCTCTTCTTTGAACCTCCTCTGGGCTGATTGCACCAACCCTTCAGAGTTTAGTATATTCTGACAACAACTCCAAGCTAAGCTTCGCTTAATTACAGTAAAAGCACTTGTCTTGGTATTAAACACGGAAGCTGGATTATGGGTGTCAAGCGTATGAGAATCAAATGTTGGAAGGGGACGGGGACCCTGTAAAAGGTGTTAATTTACAGGAGAAACTGTTGATTTTTCGAAACCTAGAAGGCTAGAACATGTACTCCTGCAAATAAAAGATTCAGCATTGTGAAGTCTTGTAGAAACAAATATCACCATCTAACACAAGTCTTCGGGCATCATATTTCATGAACACATTGCATAAGCGCATGTTCACAATACCTAGGAGATATAGGCATTTTCTTTTTCGGAAAGGCAGAGAACCAAAAATGGCATCTAAATATAAATATATAATGCATAAAATTACCTGATAATTCAGAACTTGATACCTTGGATGCAACACAGGTGTAATTAGCCGAGTGCCGACTGGCCGGCTTGTCCAGATTCGGTTAGGCCTAATTCCATATCATTTGTAGCTGACCAACCAGGTTCATATGCTTCGAGGAAACCAATTTTCGCCTTATTGGGAAGATCATGTGGATGAACAAACGGCACTCCGTGAGGCCACCCTATCTCCATTCTTATATTAGCACATGGGCTATCAAGTGTCTGAATATGACTCTCGCAATCCTTCAGAGAACAAAACCTCAGCTTGATGCCCTTCTTGTCTGCAATGTTCTGAACCCTTTCCTTGAGAACTCGCTGGGCCTCCAGCCGTAATCTCTTGGAAGGTGGCAGAGGTTTGGATTTTGAATCATTCTTCCTCCTCCTCATCATAGGCTTCAGAGACCCTGTACCAGGATTTCACCGATCCAAGGACCTGCTGTTAAAAGCTTCTCACTAAGAGCTACCCACACAAATAACATAATGAAATTCAAATATTCAAAACATACAAGACTTTCATCAGATGGAATGGTTTGCAGTTATACTAGGTTGAAGATTTCTGATACCAAGACTTCACAAAATATTAAATAGGCATACATTCTCCTTTTTCCCTTTCACCAAAATAAAGTAGCATCAAAGATTGATGGTAACAACTCCATGATAATTCAATCAAAATGATCACAAAGCCAATATAATTGAATCACTCTTAAATCTTAATCTATCACTTTAGTGTATCAATAACAGAAAATCCTCCTCAGAGATGCCAATTACATAACTCAGGCTATTGTTTTTAGTAGGTGTGTGCATGCGCTTCTCTTTAGGTGAGAACAGCATACACGACAATGCTGAATAAAGTAGACTAGACAATCGAGGGAAGTGCTGTATATATATGAACATTAAAATGATTGTAACAGACAATAAATTAGCAAGACGTTATTGCAATTGATGTTTTTTTTAAAGCATTGTAATTGATGCCAACTTAAATGCAACATACCATCTGGAGTTGCTTGGAAATTAAAGGTTTGAACACTCTGTCTGCTATAAAGTTGATCAATCGGGTGAGACCTTTGCATGAAGTCATCAACCGGTACTGGAAGCTGAAACTGAGGTTCCACCCCATGACCAGCAGCTCTCATCTCAGAACAACTGAGACTGGTCATGGATTTAGGCATTAATTTAAAAGCCAAAGAACATCGCCCAAACAAGTTGTTCTGCATACTAGTGATCTCAGTTCTTTGAAGTGCGGGGTTAACATATCCTGCAGTTGCCTGATACAGTGCAAGTCCAGGGTAAACAATAGCTTCTTGAGGACCGAGGTCTTCATCTACAAGAACCCAACGACCCTGAAAGTCCTTTATATGCAGGCCAGGCTTATCTGACTTGACAACAGATATTAAGGCTTTGTCAACCTGATGGTCATGATCAGAAAACATAACCAACTGGCCATCCTCTTGTGTCGTAAAACTATGGTGTTGTGCACCTTGAAATGATGGCCGTGCATGACAGCAGACAGATAGTACTGAAGATGATACTTCCCGATTTCTTAACGGAACATTATCAAGTACATCAGTAAATGGTGAGCTACGCAAGTTCAAATAGAAGCTGATAGCATCCAATATGTCCCGAGCTGCCTTTCCAAGTACAGAAAACATATCTGGTAAACCTGCTGGAGGGAATTCCATCATGTCGTTGGGCTCTAAAGAAGTTATTCCAGGTCTGTAATCATATGTTTCTACCCACAACTGAGGATCTGCATTGTAACCAGAAGTCTTACACCATTCATGAGGGTCATTCGTATGAATAATGTCTGGGGCAGGGTATGCTGCTCTTTGACGGAAGTAGAGGCGAGCAGATTCTAAACCAGACCTTAAAAGAGCCCCGTCACTCACTGAAAATTGAATAATGGCTGCGGAATATTGAGCCAATGACTGTGACAGAGTTGAAACGGATAGTTTATAAGAATCTGAAGGAACACCTTCAGAAGGTACGAGATCAGCTAGCTTCACACGACCGAGAGATGGCAGGCCAGTACCTGCCATAAAGTCCTTTGGAATACTTCCTACCCGATCTTGATCAGAGGTATAATCCAATCAACTGCATTGGTTACAAAATGACATAGGTTAGTCATATAGTTAAACAAAAAGAACGAAGCAGCATTAATCATCAAATGTATCTTAATGAGAGGAATCCCTTGACGTAAACCATCAAAACTAAGAAGATTAATAAAGTTCAGCCGGTACTTGGTACTATAAGAAAACCAAAATACCTTTTTATTTTCTTTGAGATATCAAAGCACCTATCTTTATATATGTTAAGTTTGCAAAGGCAATAATAAGCTCAACAGTCAGAATATATCAACTGATATCCAATATGCCACAATGTAAAGACAATAATTCACCAATATCTAGAACAGCATTTCAAGTACTAATCTAACAGCTTCAGTCCTTTAGGCATGAACTCATAATATCAAAGTGAACACATAAGATAACACTCCATTAAGCTTTATCCAATTGTTGCAATGTTGGGCTTCATAAGAAAAAACACAATTCTTACCAGTAACAAAAACCCAATAGAAGAATTCACAAGCATTATAGCTTCAATTAGAAGTACCCAATGACTACATCAATCCCAAAGTGAGAAAAAAAGGGGCCAAGTTGTCTCCTTTATTCACAGTTATATATATACAGAACCCCAAAAGGGTTTAAGCCTTTAAGGCCATGGAGACATTACCAGAGAGAGAGAGAGATGACCTTGCCCAATTGAGATGTTGCAGAACCGTTACCCAGAAATTGCAGCACAAGAGAGATTAGGGTTTTAGTTTTAGTTACAAAAGGAAGAGGGTTCAGTTATGGGCGAGATGGAAGTCTGGATTTTGGAAGAGAGAGAGAGACTGAGAGAGAGCGTTAGCAAATGCCATCTCAGCAGCTGGCGGCGGCTGTTTGGTTTAACTGTGTTAAATGTGTCACAAGTGCATAAGTCCCGCTTTGATGCCTCCTAGAGGGAGGTCTTTTTATTTTTTGGTTCTGAAACAATACTTCTTCCGCGAACACTATGTTATCTAACATTGTGTGATGGTAAAAAAAATTAGAAACGTAACTCCAAAAAGAAAAGAAACCTTAAGCTCTTCCTGACCTTAATGTCACGTCCCGCGTTCGGGAGTGTCTATCGTGGGCGTTGCTGGTTCTTTGTGCTTAATGCATATGTGGGATTGCTCCAGGGCCAGAGTCTGTGTGGGAGTATTGCTGCCCTTCGGAGTTCAGGCAGGCCGACTCGGTTAAGTTCGAGGAGCTTGTCGCTAATCGAGGACTTGACAATGAAGAAGGGATTAGGCCATCCCTACACAAACTGGTCGGGGTCTGGAGCCGATCCCCTGACGAGCCCGATGGCAGGGCGAAACCAGTCGATTGCCCCTTTGGATATGGCTGGCTCCTTGGTGGGGAGCGCCGCATGGACCTCGTGTGGTGGCCATTCGGCTAGGTCCGTGACAAGTGGTATCAGAGCCGCCTCGGCATATGCGTCCGTTGTTTCGCCAAGCGCTCACACTGCCATGTGTCCCCGTGGATAGGGGTCCCCGTGGATGGGGTCGAGTAGGCAGGGAACCTCTGTGGGAGAGGATCAGATCATCTGCTGTTCGCCAAGCGCTCACACAAAATGTGTCCTCGTGGATGGGGCCGAGTAGGTGCCGCGGGGGTGCCTCTCTGGGAGTAGGCAGGGAACCTCTGAGCGGAGAAACGGATTGAATCTGACGCGGAGCTATGTTGGGCGATCTTGGGGTTCTCCCTTCGTCTCTCGTGTATCTGGGCATGGTGCCGCGGGGGTGCCGTGTACGAGGACGTACACCTTGATTGGGTGGGGGAGAGTGTCACATCCCGCGTTCGGGAGTGTCTATCGTGGGCGTTGCTGGTTCTTTGTGCTTAATGCATATGTGGGATTGCTCCAGGGCCAGAGTCTGTGTGGGAGTATTGCTGCCCTTCGGAGTTCAGGCAGGCCGACTCGGTTAAGTTCGAGGAGCTTGTCGCTAGTCGAGGACTTGACAATGAAGAAGGGATTAGGCCATCCCTACACAAACTGGTCGGGGTCTGGAGCCGATCCCCTGACGAGCCCGATGGCAGGGCGAAACCAGTCGATTGCCCCTTTGGATATGGCTGGCTCCTTGGTGGGGAGCGCCGCATGGACCTCGTGTGGTGGACATTCGGCTAGGTCCGTGACATTAAGCTCTTCCAGCATGTGTTGACTCAGTTGATATAGACACACAAGTGCTTGTACCCCCACTTGTGTTCCATCTCCGTTGTTAGCAGTCTCATGAGTATGCGATTTATAAATTCACCTACGGAAATCCATACTTATAAGCTAGTGTGATATGTACGTGTCCACCTTAAAACCTTCAAAGTTGAGGTTGTATGTTTGCCCTGGCTTTAGGGGTGTAGCGTAACCAAGCTCTCACCCAAGCTCTGAGGTGACATTTTTTATAGCATAAATGTGAATCATGGGCAATGGGCATGCCCTTGCCAGAGAGATGTTGCTCATATATTGTCTAACTTTATGCTTTTTAAGCGTTCGTGTTAATTGAATAGCGTCGACTCTATCACTTATTTGTAAAGCTCAAACCATGTCTAGTGTCTATAAACCGATAAAGTTCCGGCTTAAAAAAACTCATATGTAGTCCGTCCTAATTTTCCATCCGTGTGTTATTGAATTATTCTAATCTTGAGATCTATCGATTTATTATTCATCTAAAAAACGAAAGATACGCTGCATAAAATAAACTTGGAAGAAAAAAACAACATAAAACAAATATTTGTTACTTAATTTAGACACGTTTACCAATTATTTTAAACAAACGATTAATCAATATCAACCGGCCTAAAAGAGCAGTGATGTTTTCATTAAAGATGTGTCTCCACAAAGAGCGGAAGAACTAGCTTCAACTTTAGGACTGCAATGTGTGAAAGACCATGGCCGTTACTTGGGACTGCCTATATAGTTTGGAAGATCTAAAGTAGTTGGCTTTGATTATTTGAAGGATAAGATGACACATAAATTAGTGAGTTGGAGGACAAAATTGCTTAGTTTTGCTGAGAAGGAGGTATTGATAAAAGCAGTGGTGCAAACGATTCCTTCTTATACCATGAGTTGTTATCTATTGCCGAAAGGTTTGTGCAAAGACATGCATCAATTATGTTGTCCGTTTTTTTTTGGGGAGGTGACGAGAATACAAGAAAAATACATTGGAGGTCTTGGGAGAGGATGTGTTTATCCAAGAATAATGGTGCTTCAGGTTTTAAGAACCTTTATGCACATAATCTTGCCATGCTAGCAAAGCAAGGGTGGCGTTTGGTCACTAATCTGGAGACCTTAATTGCCAAACTTTATAAAGCAATGTATCACCCCTATACATCTTTTTTGGAAGCGATACCATGTGAGGGAGCCTCTTCCTCATGGTATTCAAGAAAGAGCATATGTGTTACATTTTAGACTGTTATGGAGGGTAGGTGATGGCTCCAAGATAGATATTTAGAATTCCTCCTGGATTCCAATGTCACAATCGCTTCCTTTGGATAAGCCACAGGGTTGTCGTTTTTCCACTGTGTCGCAACTCTTTTGGCCTGTTACACGAAGTTGGAACGAGGTACTTCTTCCGACTCTTTTCCTTCTGATGTGGTCTCTTGTATACTATCTATTCCTACTAGCCCTAGGAGTGTGGATATACTGACTTGGAAATTGGAGAAAAGAGGTTACTTTACTGTCTAAACAGCCTATTGCGTGGCTAAAGACATAGTGATGAATCCGTCTCTTGCTTCGGATTCAAGAAGTTCAGGTTTTCAGCCATTATGGAAGAAATTATGGAAAGCAAAAGTCCCAGATAAGGTGGCTATGTGCATATGGAGAGTTGCTAACAATATCTTGCCAACGAAAGAATCTTTGACTTATAAAGATTTTTCAAGATCTTTGGGATGTGTTCTGTGCTCTTATCCTCAAGAGACCACTAAACACTTGTGTTGTGAGCAGAGGCGGAGCTAGTCAGGGACGAGCCCCTGCCATGCCCCCCCCCTGATTTTAAGAGTGCAACTTTTTAGTATACGTTATAACTGGATAACTATGTAATGTATCTCTCTAGTTAAGTCACTTAATCTACTTGGATATTGTTGTATTGTCTAAAGTCTAATGCCTGCTATGGATAAAAACAAACAAGGGCCTGCCGCATGATCCATTAGCCAACATTTATTACTATCAGATAAAAAGTATAAGTATAATACTCTGTATATTATGTTTGGGACATTGAACCAACAAAGATGCTATGTATTTATAATGAATTAGAAATTAATATTTTCCTTTATACATAGGGCATGTAGCTTATATTCCTCGTTTAACTTACTATCAGTCTTAAACATATATCTTAAATTAAATCCCTTAATTCGATAAGATAATAAAGAATTGTTATACAACGAAATGAGTTACATGTTCGAATGATTGTTTGATATCAAATATTAAAAATGCATATCATTTACTAATGGCAACGAAGTTATAATGTAATTAATATTTTTTGGATATGAAATTTTGACGAGAACAATTATTCTTGTAATTGAAAGTATATTTACGAGCATAACTTGTGTATTAATTTTCTACTATTTAATATTTTTATTTAGTCCCCCCGACGGTGAATTCTGGCTTCGCCATTGACTGTGAGTATCCTACAGCTCGAGCTTTACTGTCAGTTCATCCTTTCAACCTTCAAGTCTCACTGTCTCCAAGCTTCAATTTTGAGGAGTACTCCCCGATTTGAGCAACTATTGATGGTGCTGTGGGGTTTGAGGATGAATCGTAACAACAAAGTGTGGAATGATAAATCCAAGAATGCATCAGTGATTTCGGCTAGCACCATGGCATTATATATGGAGTTTCAGGCAGCACGGGATTCTCTAAGTCCGAGTAAGGAACCAAGCAAGGTGAGTATAAAAAACCTGGCAGCCTCCTCTTGGGCAGTCCCTCAAACTCAATGTTGGTGGGGCTTGTTTACATAATGCTCTAGTTGGTGGAGGAGGCCAGGTGGAATCTTGAGGAATAGTCAGGGGAGTTTTGCTGCAGGTTTTAGCAAACATCTCCTTTGCTTTGCATGCCGAACTTCTCAGTTTATGGGATGGGCATTTACTTCTCATATCTTTGGTGGAAATCACTCAATGCATCATTGAAACAAATTGCATTGAGAGTGTGCAACAGTTGACCTTTCTACCTTAGGCAACCTGGTGGAAGATGTCAAAGGGATCCTACAGGATTTTCCCTCTTTGCAACTTATTTATTCTCCAAGATCATGTGCAAGGGTTGCAAGGGTTGCACACCGACTAGCCAACTAAGCTTATGATTCTTGTGTAAACATAGATTGGTTTGTCAATGCTCCCGATGGAATTCTAGATGTCATATATTACGACCTTAGTAGTTGTTCGATGCAGAAATATCTCTCGGGAGAGACTTTCTCCGCGAAGCAGTCTCTTTTGATATCGGATGTCTTAACCGCGTGTACCGGTCTATCCTGTATGTGCTTCGATGCTGGCGTGCCACCGTTCTTCAACGGAATTTGGACTAGTTATAGCCGCCTGACTTCTAATGTAAGCGATTAAGATAGGGAGAGCACCAACCCTATCCGAATAGGTTCTTTCTGCCTAGGAACCTAGGACTTTTGGATATGTGTACCTCTCTGCTAAATCCAGAAATCGATACCCCCACGTCTCTCGTGTAGAGCAGAGCAATTTCCTGATGAAGTGTTTGAGAACACTAGCTTCCCTTGAGTTTTCAAGCCCTCAGCATACAAGTGAGCTGCCCTTCCACCTTCAGGTTGCAGGTTTTTGCTTCCTTTGAGCCGTAAATACTCTCACTCGATAGGTGACAAGCACTTAGACTTTTCTGGTTGCAAGAAGATAGATATCTCGAAGACGAGATAACCGTCTAGGTTGTATTGCGTATAGCAAGGATTGTTTGTATGTTTGTAGTCGTCGTGCTTTTCATAAGATCCTTGCGTTCCTTATATAGTCGCTTACTTATCAGTCATTGATTCTATTTCTAACTCCTTTGCTCTTGTAACTTTGTCTGAATCTCCATACCATCAACGTGTTATACCACTCATAGGTATTCCAATTCCATCATAACTCTTCTTAGAGTCTTGCAAATATCAGCTAGTTATGATAGAAACTGAGCCGCGTGAAACCAGCTCGATAAGACACAGTTCTAATAGAACTCTAAGTCTGTTTCTAGCGAAGCTCGATACGAATCTCGCTAGACTTTATACTTAACTTCCTCGATAGGAACTTATAACATAATGATGGGCCGCTCGATAGACCTCAGCCATCCAGGCCCAAAGTAAATATTTTATTTAGGCCCAAACATTGCCCCTCAGGTCTTGAACTTGGAAACTTTCTGAACAAGCGAAAAGACTTGAATGTACATTGAACGATGTGCTCATTGACTTTGAAACGCTATACCATCATTCGAACGCCACGTCTAACCAACTCTTCGAAAAAGTATGACGCTCGACTGACTCCTCTATAAGAGCAACAGTCCATATCCATAAGTTTCATCTTTCATCAAAAACTTTTCAATTGCTCAGAGACCTGCAACTTTTTAACTCTCACAGTCAAAAAGCTTAAACCTTTCTTCTCACCGCCGTCAAAACCCTAACCCAGAAAATGCCTCCTCCTAAGGACATTACTATTCCTTTTGACAGCGTTCACGCCAAGAAGTTTGTCAAACAGCTCAAGGAAGTCGCCACTCGATCGAACCCAGACACCATTTGCACCCTTACAATAGACGCTGAAGAAAACACAGGTCTTCTCGGCCCATTTCTAGAATCTCCATTGAATCCAGACCTCCCCACAGTCCTTCGGGAACCCATCTGCATCTCTTCCCTTCTACTTCAGGTAAACCCTTCTGCAGACCCAAAGCCATGGTCTCTGAAAGACAGCCTCTGTTCCATTGGGAAATGGCCACACTCCTCCCCCGACGACCTCGATTGGTACCACCAACGCCGTAGGCAGGACAAAGATCGATGGGAAGCAGCAGGAATTACTGAACTCATCGACCTATGCTTCTCTCTTCCGTCTGGAGCCAACAAACCCCCACTTGCTGCAGCAATGTGCTTCTGGGATTGTACAGCGAACTGCTTCAGACTTCCCTGTGGAGATATAAGCATCACAATGCTCGACCTCTACACCATCTTTGGAGTTCCTGCCGCTGAGAAAAGCTGGACTCCTCAGGATTTCAGTCAGACTACTGACAAAGCCTCAGAAAAACGGCCTCCATCCTACTCTGCCTGGGTAAAACATTTCTCACTGAAAGACACTGCACGAGGAGGAATAGCCTTTTTGGAGTACTGGCTATCGAAGTACTTGTTCTGCACGACCTCAGCGAAGGTCATCAAGACGTGGACTAATCTCGCTGAACGTCTTTACAGTGGAGAACCACTGAGTTTGGTTGAATCCGTACTGGCCTCCCTCTACTATGGTCTCAAGCGAATCGCTCTATCGAAGCTCGACTTGAACCAAGCTGGGCCACTTTGGATGGTAGACCTCTGGCTGCAGGTCTATTTCCCTTTCTTCTGTCCCTCGGTCTGAAACAAAACACTCAGGGATGCCAAACCGACAAATAATATCTTCAAATAAAAACTGGCGGATGGCCTTCGCTGAAGATACCCTGAGAGGTCGAGCTTCGACCCACTTTGTGAAGAAATCAGTAGCCACTATGATGAACTTATGCCCCTCAGATGAATGAGGATGAATCATTCCAATTAAGTCCAAAGCCCATCCTCGAGCTGGCCAAGGCTTGATTATAGGCTGTAATGGTATTCTGGGCATATGGTTGACTGGACCATGTCTCTGGCATTCTTCACAACCTTTAGCAAACGTGATGCAGTCTCTGAGCATTCCTGGCCAATAAAAGCCATGTCTTCTTAATAACCATCTCATCTTGGGACCAGCTTGATGAGCTCCTGCAACCCCAAGATGGACTTCCCTCATTAACCGCTTAACATCACGTCCAAAGACACGCCATAACAGTATGCCTTCTTCTCCCCTTCTATATAACTCAGAATCTTTGAGCACATAATTGGGAGCTAAAAATCGAATCCGCTTGTCAACCGGACTATTAGGATCCTGGAGATAAGAAATGATTTCCTGTCTCCAGTCTTTGTCGATGTGATCAAGTGTAGCAACGTACCATTCGTTTTTGTCTTCTTGTCGTGCAAGGAAAGATGGAAGGGTTCTTCTTTCAACCTTGAGTATTCGTTCTCGTACTCCATCTTGCAAACTTACACCTGTTGCTAGTTGAGCCAACTCATTAGCTGCATAGTTCTTCTCTCGAGGAACATGACTCAACTCCACCTCTGTAAACAACTTCAATAAGTCACAGGCCCTCCTTGCATAAGGTTCCAGTATCGGACCTGCCTTGTACTTTGTCTCAAGTTGTCTGATCACTAGTTGGGAATCTCCAAGGACATGCACATCATTGATCTCCATATCTAACAGAAGTTCTAATCCAATGATTAAAGCTTCATATTCTGCTTGATTGTTTGTGCACTTGAAGTCCAACCTGAAAGAATAAGAATAAGTTTGGCCGCGTGGGGAGATCAAGGCTACCCCTGCCCCAGCCATAGTACTCGTACTTGACCCATCGAAATATAAACACCAAGGGGCCACATCGATACGAGCGAGATCCAGTTCTGGTCCATCGACCACTTCTTCCATGGGATGATGAGCCAAAAAATCAGCCACTGCCTGGCCTTTCACCGCCTTCTGAGGAACATATTGTAAAGAAAATTCTGAGAGAGCCAGAATCCACTTTCCAATACGACCACGGAGTATTGGTCTGGATAACATATACTTCACTAAATCTGTTTGTGCTATGACACACGTAGTGAAGGATAGCATATAGTGCCTCAACTTACACCCTGAAAAGTATAAGGCTAGGCATAACCTTTCCATTGGAGAATATCTCGTTTCACAATCATTCAAGGTACGACTAAGGTAGAAAATAGCACGTTCAACCCCTGCTGTGTCGTCCTGAGCCAGTAGGCTTCCAATGGAGAGCTTGGTAGCTGATATGTACAGCTTAAGAGGAACCCCAGGTCTTGGAGGAACCAAGACTGGTGGGTTCGTTAAGTATGATTTGATGGTATCGAAGGCCTCTTGATGTATAGGCTCCCATACAAAGTCTTTCTGATTTTGAAGCTTGAGGAGAGTAGAGAAAGATTGTGTCTTCCCAGCAGCATTGGCAATAAACCGTCGTAAGAAATTGATCTTTCCTAATAGGCATTGTAGCTCCTTCTTACTCTTTGGTGGGGCTGCACTGATAACCGCTTGTTTCTTATCATCCGGTATCTCAATCCCACGCTGATGAACTAGAAAACCCAGGAAGTCGCCTGCCTGGACGCCAAACACACATTTGGCTGGGTTCATCTTCAGTTGATGTTGCCTCATTCTGAGAAATACCTGTCTCAAGTCTTCAAAATGGTCGCTTCGATGTTTTGTTTTGACTACCACATCATCGATGTATACCTCCATGGTCTTACCAATAAGATCATGAAAGATCAAGTTCATTGCTCGTTGGTAGGTTGCCCCTGCATTTTTGAGTCCAAATGGCATATCCACATACTCAAAAACACCGGCAAAGCCTGGGCATCGAAACGCTGTTTTATGTCTATCCTCTTCAGCCACTGGGATCTGGTGATATCCTGCAGTCCCATCCATGAATGTCAACATCTCATGGCGGGCAACTGAGTCAACCAACAAATCAGCTACTGGCATAGGATAAGCGTCTTTAGGGGTTGCATTGTTCAAGTCTCTGTAGTCGACGCATACTCGCATCTTCCCGTTCTTCTTCTTGACTGGAACTATATTGGACAGCCACTCATTATATTTGGCTACTCGTATAATCCCTGACTTGAGCATTTTCTCAACCTCCTCTTTGACTAGAATTGCTGTCTCTGTGTTCATGCGACGCATTTCTTGTTTTACAGGCTTCTTTCCCTCGATGGTGGGCAAGTTGTGACAAACTAAGTCTGGTGAAAGACCCGGCATGTCCTCATATTTCTCTGCAAAACAATCTGCATATTCTTTCAGCAACTCAATCATCTTGAGCCTCTCTTCAGGTTCCAAGAAAGTACTTATAGCCACAGACATTGGCTCTTCCAGTGTCCCAATCTGAATGTGTTCGATGGGATCTTTGACTTTAGGAGGTATATCATCTAAGGCTGCTGGAGCTAGTTGAATCTCGTCCTCCTCTTCTAAGTCTTGTAGAACATCTTCATCCACGTATTCCAATGCTGCAATCATTGGAACTTTCTCGAAGGCTTGGCTTTCTAACATAAAGTTGTGAAAGCATTCGTGCAACGAAAGACAAGCCTCGGTCTCTATCTCTGATAGAGACCCGTTCATGGAGAACGTCTGGATGGTAGCTCGATGGTGTAGGGTCTTTGACTATCCTGATTTGCTTGAACAATCCCCCATTGAGCTAATTCAGAGGCCGTGACACCCATCGGGCGGCCTTTACTATCGACGCCACATACCTCCAATGGCCTAAGGTCACTGTGGTAATACCTGGCCTCTAGAGCATTAGCAGAGACGGAATATGGGCGAGGATCAGCGTTGACTATTTCTGCTTCCCCTGACTCCATGTTCCACAGTAGCATCTGCTGATGTAGCGAAGATGGTACACAGTAGCTTCGATGGATCCAATCACGTCCCAGGATGGCACTATATGGTGATGTACATTCTACCACAAAGAATGTATAAGTGCCCGAAGCTATCCCGATGTGTACCTGTAGGAAGACAATTCCCAAGGTCTTCGTTATGCTACCCTGGAAATTCCTGACACTCAGCGAGGTCTCTTGGATAGCTGACTTGGGAACACCGATAAGGGCCAATGCCTTAAAGGTGATGATGTTCACCGCTGCCCCTGAGTCCACCAAAAGTTTATTTAATTGGACTCCTTGGACTTGTTCTGTGACATAAAGTGGCCGCATATGCATGGCCATGTCAATGGTGGGCTTGGAGAACATCATTTGTCCTCTTGCGTCTGGTGAATCCAGTTCTTGTGTGTCATCGAGTGTGGAACTGTCTGGCACCTTCGATTCTTCGTCTTGTAACATCACGCTACTGATGTTCCTGGATTCATCTCTTGTTGTTGGTGAGGGTAAAGCATATTTGGAGGATAGGACATATACCATGTTAATGGCTGCAGTGTCCTCCTCGATGAAATCTTGCACCTCATCGACCTCATCCTCACCGTAATCCACCAACTCCTCGTCGTCGTTGTAGTTATCACCTTCAGCCGATGGCTGTCCTTCCTCGATAGACATTGTAGTTATTTCGAGGTGAGCAACTTGCTGTACTATATCCTCTGGAATAGGATCGATAGCTGCTGGTGGTGTTGGTGGTGTAGCTGTTTCCGTGGGAACTGGGGTTAGTTTCTTGGCCTTCGCTTGTTCTTCTACCACAAAAGGCCTTGGCTTCCATTGCAAGACTGGTGGCATGCTCGGAGTACTTTGTTGTGGTGGCCCCTCTGTTCCCTTGGGAGGTGTCTTCAACCCTACTTGTTTCACCGTGTCTTCTTCAAAGTTAAGGCGCCTCCTTACTGGTTGCCGTTGTTTCTGAACTACACGATGAACCTCTAGAGTAGGTTCAGACCCTTTTCCTTTGTTTGCTAGTTCTGGGTTTCTATCGAAAACCCCTGGTCTTTGGGCTCTCACTTTGGGCTCGTGAGATTTCTTCCCAAACACCACTAATGGATTTGCTGCAAGAGTGTTCAATCTTCTCTGCAACACCTCTGGAGGAAACTCCAGGTCTTCTTCCTTGATAAGGCCAGCCTCGTAAGCATCCAACGCTCTCTTGGCCCTACCAAAGCGTCGCTGTAGGTTCCTCCTCTTGCTCGGAGTCACCTCGACTGTCTTTCCCTTCTCCCTTATATACCATACATCCTCCTTTGTGATGTTTCTTGAAGCTGGAGGGACATATGGTTTGGTGAGCGTATCAGCCACCTTAGATTCAGGCGTTTTAACCACACTGGCCTGTTTTGTTGCCCTTGGTCGCTTGGGAGGGGGAGTATCCCTTTGTTTTGATGGTGGGGACTGATGATCTTTATTGGAAAATAGCTCCGGGAAGGCTTTGGCTGCCTGAGCCAGCTCTTCGAAGGAGATCTTCAGCCCACTCCTCAATTTGCAGTGTGCACAAAGGGCTACTGGCGAGTCTGCCTTAGGGTCCACCTTCTCTTTTCCTTTATTCTTCGGTGTACGAGGCAGACTCTCGCCAGCAGTTGGTTGGTCATTGGCCTGCTTTCTTTTGTTTGTTTTAGTATCTGTCACGTCCAACATGCCAACAATCATGGGGATGGGAGTCGTTAGATTAAGCGAAGGCTTTTGTTCGATCGCTATCACTCCGTCATCGATCAGCTGCTGAATCTTATACTTCAAATATCTACAGGCAGCTGTAGCATGACTTCCCCACTTGTGGTGGTATTGACAATAAGGGAGACCCCTAACATCATCGGGATGTGGGTCTGGAGATCCCCAGTTATCAGGCACCACTGCTATTCCTTCTAGGCATAGCTTTTCAAATATTTCTTCCCGCCAGGATGCGTCATATGTGACGCGTGTCCGCTTGGGTCGGACAAAAGCTATGTTTCTCCTGGTCCTTCGCCTGGACTTCTTCTTCACTTGGGTCGGTGTATCTGGATTGTGCTCCGAAGAAGTGCCGCTGACGGGAGATTCTGTAACCGGAGGAGATGGTGTTCTACGAGGATATTCAGGATGAAAATCCATCTCTCCGTCTTCAGTGATCACAATCACTTGCCAGTTAATCAAGCCCTGGATCTTATCCCTCAGGGTTGAACACATCGACGTTCGATGGCCGAAGTGATTGTGGAATCTACAAAAATGTTGGGCTGGCCCTTCATACCGTAGATGTCTAAGCTTATAGACAAGGTAGAAGAAGATCAGCCCCATATCCTTTAACCTATCCAAGTATTCATCCACCATGTCCGTCTTGAATGAATAGGTTAAGTAGGTTGGTTGATTCCAAGCCTCTTTGTTTCCAAGGATTCTACTAGGTGTTGGCCAACTTACGTCAACCATATTCACCTGTTGAGCCGGGAATGGCTCTGAATCCACTAGTGCTGCTGTCTTGGACGAGCCCTCCAACTCCAGCTTTCCTTCATTGATCCACTTTTGGATCTGGTCTTTCAGCTTGATACAGTCCTTGGTAAGATGGTTCCATGCTCCATGGAACTTGCAGTATTTTTTACCCTTTAACTGCTTAGCTGTGGGAAGCGGTCCGAAGTCTGCCTTGACCACTCGCAGTCCGTACAGCTCGTCCAAAATCTCATGCGCCATGTTGGCGTCATAAGTGTACTTCTCGAACTCTGGCTTAGTAAAAGCCACTGTCGAGAGCTTGATGGGACCTCTATTCTTCTGAAGCTTTCGGGGTTTCAGCACTTTATTTGACATTAAATCCACAGCCCCTATATGGTCGTCCTCAGAATCTGTCTCCTGGTCATCCATCTGTTCAACATAAGCCACAGTTTTTGGCTTTAACCTGTCGTAGGTTCTGTTGGTATACGTCCCTTTGGACGCATTCTTCCTGTTATCTCTCTCCTGCATATTGCTGTAAGCTCTGGTCACCGCAGCGATGAATTCATTCAGAGAGAAATACTTGCTATTTAAGAATAGCTGGTGATAAGTATCCTCCAGCCCATTCTTGGCCATCTCGACCACCTCTTCCTTGCTCAGAGGGGTCTTACAGAGGTTATACTCTGAACGGAAACGGTGTAGGAAAGTGACCGGACTCTCGGTCACCGACTGGCTAAGAGAAGCCAACTTTCCCACGGTGGTTTCTGGCCGTTCCGTTCCGAAGTGGTCTATAAACAAGGCCTCCATCTCCTTCCACGTACTGATCGAGCCCTTCTCGATGCCAGTGTACCACACGAGGGCTGATCCCGATAACGATGAACCGAAGACCCTTAGTTTGAGTCCATCGTCTTCAGCAAACTGGCCTAGCTGCAGGGTGAAGTAAGCCAGATGTGTTGCCGCATTAGCATCATCGTCACCAGAGAATGTCTGGAAGGTTTGGTGTTTATAGAACTTTGGCCAATGCCATTCGTTAGGATCGTCTTTGCTTAGGGGAAACGGCGCTTCGTAAGTCTCATGCATCTTGGTTATTCTTACTTGACAATCATCCATGAGCTTATTTATACGTGCCTCCCATTCGAAAGCAAAATCCTCTGATCGTCTGGTTTTCCTAGCCAAGTCCGATACGGTTTTGGTTAGAGAACCCAGATCCCTATCAACTCTTTGAGTGATAGCCGCCGCTGCTCGGCGGTATTCTTCCAATCCTTTGTCTAAAATGCTTTGGACATCAGCCCGTAGGCGTTCTTGACCTTCTGCCAAGCTAGTCACTTGAGCGTTTATGGATTCTTTATCCTCTTGTTCTTGGTTCAACTCTAATTGCATAGACCGCATAGTACTCGCTATCCCCTTTAAGGAGTCGGTCTGAGCAGCGAGATGATCATTATGTTGCCCAAGTCTGTCTTCGAATGATCGAAAGCTACTAGCGTGGTGTAAATCCCGTTTCACTGCGTAGGCCACGTATTCGTCATACGTGAGTGCCTTTATGTCCGTTTCACTTAGAGGTTCGAACTCCATGATGTTGAAGTCGCTAGCGAAGATGATCTCAACCGCTTGATTACTCAATGAACGACACTGGTTAAAAGTGTGTTCACGGTATGCCGGTTGTGGATGTTTACGACACTGAGGGTAAACCCTTCGATAAGGGTCTCCAATTGTCGCTTAGAGACGCAAAGAAGTATTGACAGTCCCACTGGGCGTGCCAAAATGTTCGATGCAGAAATATCTCTCGGGAGAGACTTTCTCCGCGAAGCAGTCTCTTTTGATATCGGATGTCTTAACCGCGTGTACCGGTCTATCCTGTATGTGCTTCGATGCTGGCGTGCCACCGTTCTTCAACGGAATTTGGACTAGTTATAGCCGCCTGACTTCTAATGTAAGCGATTAAGATAGGGAGAGCACCAACCCTATCCGAATAGGTTCTTTCTGCCTAGGAACCTAGGACTTTTGGATATGTGTACCTCTCTGCTAAATCCAGAAATCGATACCCCCACGTCTCTCGTGTAGAGCAGAGCAATTTCCTGATGAAGTGTTTGAGAACACTAGCTTCCCTTGAGTTTTCAAGCCCTCAGCATACAAGTGAGCTGCCCTTCCACCTTCAGGTTGCAGGTTTTTGCTTCCTTTGAGCCGTAAATACTCTCACTCGATAGGTGACAAGCACTTAGACTTTTCTGGTTGCAAGAAGATAGATATCTCGAAGACGAGATAACCGTCTAGGTTGTATTGCGTATAGCAAGGATTGTTTGTATGTTTGTAGTCGTCGTGCTTTTCATAAGATCCTTGCGTTCCTTATATAGTCGCTTACTTATCAGTCATTGATTCTATTTCTAACTCCTTTGCTCTTGTAACTTTGTCTGAATCTCCATACCATCAACGTGTTATACCACTCATAGGTATTCCAATTCCATCATAACTCTTCTTAGAGTCCTGCAAATATCAGCTAGTTATGATAGAAACTGAGCCGCGTGAAACCAGCTCGATAAGACACAGTTCTAATAGAACTCTAAGTCTGTTTCTAGCGAAGCTCGATACGAATCTCGCTAGACTTTATACTTAACTTCCTCGATAGGAACTTATAACATAATGATGGGCCGCTCGATAGACCTCAGCCATCCAGGCCCAAAGTAAATATTTTATTTAGGCCCAAACAGTAGTATAAGTTAAATTCAATATATTTTCCTTCTCTTTGGAGGTTTTTTTTCCAAAAAAAAAATCGACCGGCCTAAAAGGGTGTCAGTAAGAATAAATCCAATATGTTCGGCATAAAAGAATGGATACAACTAACAAAAATGAATGGGACTCCACACTAGCATAGGAAAGCTTTACAAATCAACTGAGCAAGGTGACTAGTGAGTAGGGACTCCATAACCTATGTTTATCTCTAGCTATCTAAGATGGGAGATCATTCATCGAGCCTCAGGTAGTGTTAAACTGATGTCATTAGCTGAACGTGCCCTATATAAAGGAAGGACTTTGTTTTCAGCCCTATAGAAACCAGGTTTCTCAGGTTGAGGCAATGCACCTTCACCACTCAACATTAGAACAACAGCTGACATACATGGCCTGTCTTCTGGATCTTGCTGCACACACAAAAGACTGACATGAATCGACCTCGGAACTTCCTCCGGTGGATTAGTATGTGAGTTCCCTAGTGATGGATCAAGAAGTTCTATGGCCCTGCCTTCTGTATATAAATTCCACGGCTGAAAGGGGAAACAAAATATCAGTTTACCTTTTTTTTGAAGTTGTAACAGAAGCAGAATCAAGCAACCAGAAAATTTAAAATTCTGTAGTTACATGTCCTAATAGGTTGAGGTCATGGCCTGGATGAGAGAATCCTCTATTTCTCTTCCCACTTATTGTTGGGATCCCTCGATGGAGGAGATCAAGAAAGAAGAGTCAGTACGTACCAAAGAAGGAAACCAATACATAACGGGTATGGTTTCATTAAGGAATCCGATTCCTAACTGGATTATGTAAGTCTACATGCCTTGGTCTATAAAAGGAGCATGTAGGCATAAGGAAAATATAGAACATAAGTTGAAGAGCATTGAGAGTTCTTCTTCTAGCATTGAGAGCTAGAGGTTTGGTGAGGTATATGAAATTCTTGTTTAGGTGAGCAAGTAAGTTTGTAATCTTCTTATTCATCATAGTGAATTCAGGATACTCTCCCCGTGGACGTACACAACCTTGTTGTGGAACCACGTTAAAACTTGTGTGTGTGTTTTTCGATCTCGTATTGTTTGGTGTGTTAGCTTCCGCAACAAGCACAACTAATCGGCATCAAAGGAGGACAGATTTCCAACAAGTGGCATCAGAGCATCGTTAAGAAATCAATCGTCATGGGAGAGAAGTCTAGGATGTTGATACTAGATAGCACCAATTACAATAGTTGGAAGGGCAGGATGATGGATTTGCTGGTATGCAAAGATTTGGACCTGCCTCTTCAAGAAGAGGGCAATCAACCTGACTCTTACAGAGAGAAAGACACGGAATGGAATTCATTGGTGAAAAGATCTATGTGCTACATACGTCGTTGGATTGACGATAGCATCATTGGGCTAGTACAAGATGAAACCACGGCATATGATGTTTGGAGGAAACTGGAGACGATGTACGCAGGAAAGACAACAGGAAATAAAGTCCAGTTGATTAAGAAAATCATTCATATGCGCTATAGTGATGGTTCAACGATTCCTGCACATCTCAATGAGTTTCAAAAGGTAATATCTCAACTCACAAAACTGGGAATTACCTTTGATGACGAAGTACAAGCTCTGTTGGTTCTTGGTTCTCTTCCGGATAGTTGGGAAACATTGAGCGTTTCTCTAAGTAACTCCGCTCCAGGTGGAAAGGTAACAATGTCGATCGTCACATCCGCATTGTTAGGAGAAGAGCTAAGAAGGGAAAGCAGCGGTTCTTCGTCAAGGGAAGAAACTTTGGTGACTTCCGATAGAATGAGGACTAGTAACTCCAGTCGTGGCAGGTCAAGAAGCAAGTCACGGAATCCAACCGGGAAGAAGTTCCCATGTTACTATTGTGGGAAGACAGGACACTTCAAAAAGAAATGTCACGAGTATCTGAATGATAAAGCCAACGGTTGCTTGAAGAAAGACAAGAAAAAGGGAAAGCAAGATGATGAGGAAACCGCGAATATAGTTTCAGATTCGGATGGCGATATCTATTGTTTATCAAACTGTGGTGACTCATGCTTGAGTACATCATCCTCACAAGGTACCGAATGGGTAGTGGATTCAGGTGCATGCTTTCATGTAACGCCGCATAAAGAATATTTCTCCACTTATAAAACCGGTGATTTTGGTGAAGTGAGAATGGGTAACAACGGATCGTCAAAAGTTGTCGGTATGGGTGACATTGTCCTAGAGACTAAGGTTGGTGGAACCTTAAGGTTGAAGGATGTCAGACATGTGGAAGATTTCCGGTTTAATCTACTTTCTACCAGAAAGCTTGATGACGAAGGTATGATTAGCACTCTCGGTGGTGGAGCTTGGAAGCTTTGCAAAGGTTCCTTAGTCGTTGCTAGAGGAAAGAAATGTTGCTCTCTTTACAAGACTAGTGCCAAAATTTGTGTTGATGCGGTTAATACCATTGAGGGGGAGCCCCCTTTGGAACTTTGGCATAAGAGGCTTGGGCACATAAGTGAAAGAGGACTCGATGAGCTTGCAAAACAGAAGGTGTTCTTTAAACCTAAAGGTACACATTTAAGTAAATGTGTACATTGTTTACTAGGTAAACAAACAAGGATAACCTTCTCAAGGAGGCCAAGTCATCGAAGGGAAAATGTACTTGATCTAGTACATACGGATGTCTGTGGGCCTCTAAAGAAGAAGACTCTCGCTGGAGTGTCCTATTTCGTCACCTTCATAGATGATCATTCCAGAAAGCTATGGGCTTACTGTTTGAAGACCAAGAATGAAGTACTTGGTGTCTTCAAGACCTTTCACAGCATGGTGGAAAGAGAGACGGGAAAGAAGTTAAAGGTTCTCCGGTCAGACAACGGCGGTGAATACATTGGCCCGTTGGAAAAATATTGCAAGACCCAAGGAATTTGACATGAGCAAACAGTTCCCAAGACTCCTCAACACAATGGCGTAGCCGAAAGAATGAATCGCACCATTGCCGATATGATGAGGTGTATGTTAAGTCATGCGAGATTGTCAAGGTCCTTTTGGGGTGAAGCTTTGCAAACAGCGGTCTACCTCATCAATAGATCTCCGTCGAAGCCATTGAATGGTGAAGTTCCGGAGAAAGTATGGCGAGGAGGTGATGTCTCATATGAGCACTTGAGAGTGTTCGGTTGTAGATGTTTTGTCCATGTACCAAAGGATGAGAGGACAAAGCTTGATGATAAAGCTTGGCAATGTATTTTTCTCGGGTATGGTGATGAGAAGTGGGGTTATAGACTCTACGATCCCATTGCAAAGAAGGTTCGTCGCAGCCGTGATGTGGTTTTTCTAGAGGACCAAACGGTGCATGATTTTATGAAGGGTGAGGACCTAGATAACTATGTTGATGATCTAGTGAATTTCAAGGAACCGGTCATGCCAAGTAATGCCCCTACTACGGGGGAGCAAGCTGAAATTGAATCCGATGATGATGCAAATCATGAGCCGCATGATGATGTGGGTGCTCAAGAGCTTGGCGACGATCAAGACGATATTGCAGACCAAGTGGTTGGTGAATACCTCGGTCAAGGATCGGATGATGAAGCTCATGAAGAGCACGATAATGAACCTCAGGAAGTCGAAGGATTGAGAAGGTCAACAAGGAACCGAATTGCTTCCACAAAGTATCCGGCAAGTACGTACACACATTGTGTTCTACTCTCCGATGGTGGTGAGCCCTTAAGCTATGAGGAAGCTCTTAATGATGATCACAAGAAAGAATGGAATATTGCTATGGAAGAGGAGATGAATTCTCTCTACAAGAATCACACATTCAAGCTTATTGATAGGCCTCCAAAGAGGAAGATACTGAAGAATAAGTGGGTGTATAAGATTAAACAAGAGGATGGAAAGTCTAAACCGAGATACAAGGCAAGATTGGTGGTGAAAGGATTCGGACAAAGACAAGGTGTTGACTATGATGAAATTTTCTCTCCGGTGGTGAAGATGACCTCAATTCGAGTGTTATTGGGTTTAGTCGCTTGTGAAGACTTAGAGGTGGAACAAATGGATGTGAAAACGGCATTTCTTCACGGGGATCTTGAGGAAGATGTTTATATGGAACAACCTCAAGGTTTTATCGCCAAAGGAAGGGAGCACAAGGTTTGCAAGCTAGAAAAAAGCTTGTATGGATTGAAGCAAGCACCTCGACAGTGGTATCGAAAATTTGAGTCCTTTATGACGAGTCAAGGTTATAAGAGGACAAGTTCGGATCATTGTGTGTTTGTGAAGAATTTTTCTCCGGAAGATTACATTGTTCTTCTCTTGTATGTGGACGACATGCTCATCATTGGAAAGGATATGATGAGAATCACCGAGTTGAAAGAAGACTTGGCGAAGGCGTTTGAGATGAAGGATTTGGGACATGCAAAACAAATCCTTGGTATGCAAATTACTAGGGATCGGAAGAAAGGCAAGTTATGGTTATCCCAAGAGAGTTATGTTGAAAAGGTTCTCAAAAGGTTCAACATGGATCAAGCAAAGCCGGTTAGCTGCCCTCTCCCTCCTCAAACCAGGTTAAGCAAGAAGATGTGTCCTACAAGTGAAGAAGAAAGAGCTAAGATGAACAAGATTCCTTATGCCTCGGCGATAGGGAGTTTGATGTATGCTATGGTTTGCACAAGACCCGACATTGCTCATGCGGTGGGTGTTACAAGCCGATATCTAGCTAATCCGGGGAAGGAGCATTGGAAGGCCGTGAAATGGATAATGAGATATCTAAAAGGTACTTCCAAGTTATGTTTGTGCTACGGTGGATCGAAACCAATTCTAGAAGGTTTCTCTGATTCCGATTTGGCGGGTGATGTGGATGGTTCAAGATCTACGTCTGGGTACTTGGTCACCTTTGGTGGGGGAGCTGTGTCTTGGCAATCACGCCTACAAAAGTGTGTTGCATTGTCTACAACGGAAGCCGAATATATTGCAATTACTGAGGGTTGCAAGGAAATGCTATGGATGAAACGATTGTTCGGGGAAATTGGATTAAAACATGGAAGGTATGTGATTTATAGCGATTCTCAAAGCGCTATCCATGTAAGTAAGAATCCGAGTTTCCATTCTCGGTCCAAGCATATACAAGTTCGCTACCATTGGATACGCAAAGTTCTTGACGAGAAGGAGCTGTTTTTGGAGAAGGTTCACACGGATGAAAATGGCTCAGATATGATGACCAAGGGTCTACCAAAGAGTAAGCATGAAGTGTGCTGCGCCAAAGCTGGACTCAGTTTGGTACGTTCTCCCTTTCATTGAGATGTGATGGAAATCCCCTCTCCTCCATGGCTCGGGAGGGGGAGATTTGTTGGGATCCCTCGATGGAGGAGATCAAGAAAGAAGAGTCAGTACGTACCAAAGAAGGAAACCAATACATAACGGGTATGGTTTCATTAAGGAATCTGATTCCTAACTGGATTATGTAAGTCTACATGCCTTGGTCTATAAAAGGAGTATGTAGGCATAAGGAAAATATAGAACATAAGTTGAAGAGCATTGAGAGTTCTTCTTCTAGCATTGAGAGCTAGAGGTTTGGTGAGGTATAGGGAATTCTTGTTTAGGTGAGCAAGTAAGTTTGTAATCTTCTTATTCATCATAGTGAATTCAGGATACTCTCCCCGTGGACGTACACAACCTTGTTGTGGAACCACGTTAAAACTTGTGTGTGTGTTTTTCGATCTCGTATTGTTTGGTGTGTTAGCTTCCGCAACAAGCACAACTAATCGGCATCAAAGGAGGACAGATTTCCAACACTTATAATCTCCAAAACCGAAACAACAAAGCTAGAAACGTCGGATTTGGTAGAGTAGAATCCTTCTCTTGCATATTCTGGGGACATATAACCATATGTTCCAACAACTCTCATCGTTTCTGCTACAGTTTCATTTCCTCAGAAACTTCTAGCCAAGCCAAAGTCTGAGATTTTTGGGTTAAATTCATTGTCTAGTAATATATTGCTGAGAAGTTGAGCTTATATGTTGAACCAACAGAGATCATGACGAGAAGCAGCTTACCATCTTTTCGATGTTGCCTCTCCCATAAGCATAAGGCTAGGACAAGTACCAGAAATCCAGTAGAAGGTACAATACAGCTTAAGATGATCCATTTTCTCTTCATATGAGATATAGCAGGTTTACCAATTTTCTTTGTGTGATCTTCGGCATCATCTGAAAGCACACAAAAAATGGAAAACATAAGAAAAGCTGAAAAGGACTAATATGACCAATGTATATCATTCAATGAAGAATGCTACATAGTATCTGAGACAAGCTTACTGTTGTAGTAACTGAGCACTGATTTTTAAGTTGTAGTACCTTGTTCTGATGCTGCCATCCTTAAGTAAATATCTTGCCCATTTTCGGTGAGATTTCTTATGTCATTCAGGTCGCCAAACCACATCAAGCATCCAGTTCCGCCTATGCTGATATACAAATTTGAGTAAGCTGTGCAGGAACAGTTCTTCGTGCACTCCATCTTGCATTCCTCGAGGCTCATACTTATGTTAAACCTGAACTGTTCTGTGTTTGAAAATTTCACCCCGGAGTACTTCAGAAACTTGTCGCCGCTATTGCAATCTAGCGGAGACTCTCTCACACAGCCATTAGACCAATCCATTGTATCCCAATCTTTTGGAAATTTTGGTACAACACCTTTCAAGCAGCCACATACAGGGGAGCATTCAATATTGCAAGCACCATATGCACCACAAAGCGCATACTTGTCACAGTAATCCATCCGTGCTGTTAAATACAGCAACCAATTCTGCGTTCTATCAATCCATGTGTATCGCCGCAGAAGCCCATCTGGAGTTAACACCAACCGTGAGAGAACTGAGCTGTTGAAAAGCTTATATGTATAGTACTCTTCATGACCCTGATCATCAAAAACAAGAGTGTAATTGTAAACATGATTTGAAGTTTTGAACCCAAGTGAGGTGTTCCACTGAACCGGACTCCATTCCAGGGTCCAGTCCGAAACCTTATGACTGAACCCTCCCTTAGAACTTGCTTAGCATATCCCGTTGAACCCTGGTGAAAAATATAGTTTCCCTGCGAAGGATCAGAGGGATTCCCCCATGATGTGAGATACCAACTGAAGCCAGTAACTGTGTTCCAACCCAGCTTCATTCCTGGTAGCAATGTATCACCAGGGTAATCGAAACTTTGCCACAAATATTTCTCATTCTCTAGATCAGCATTGTCACTACTGGCATCCTTCACAACAAGGTTTCCTGAGTCTAAGAGCTGTGCTACTGGAAGATCATGTGCACTTGTAGATGTGTTGGAGGACCAGACTTCTGTCATGTTATGGTTGACAAGGACAAGAACTCCAGGGCTAGTGATTTTGAGAATACCTGATGAATCAGTGAGGGGATGGTCTCTGTTGGCAACCCACACAACAGTCTTAACTGAAATCTTCTTGTACCATATGCCTACGTATCGGTTACCAGAAGCGCCTGCAGGAGTGAAAAATTCAAGCTCAAAGGTTCCACCGGTTGAAACTATGGTCTCGCCATCTTGGATGGAATGGAATGTACTTGTGCTGTCCTCTGCTGTGGCAAAAATTGCAGCAATGATGAGCAAGAAAGAACAGCAAAAGAGCTGCAAGCAAACCATCTTAGGACAGTTTGAGTTTAGTGCATGCTTAATTGGAGGGAACTGAAATTTATTTGAAGAGATTTATTGTCCCATTACCTGCAGTCTCTTGCTTTTATAGTTGCCAAATTGTCATATGACCCGTCAAGTATTATAATAACAAAGATGCACATGCACAAAAAACATCTGAGAAATTTCCAAAGCATCTTCTCCAGAGTACACTTGCGTTACAATACATGTCAACGAACGCGTTTAAAACCTACATACATACCGGCCTGAATTAGACTTAGCAGTATGAAAAAACTCGACAATCAATCAAGTCGCCACCACATTAAAATGGAATGAAGGAAGAGTAGTTGTCTGCCACATTAACAACAGTTGCCCCAAATTAGGAACAATATATCCCATCTCTTATACAGAATGTGCTCATGTGGATTTCCAGCAAGTAACATAATCATTAACTTAGATTTTTAATAATACTAACTACTGAGTAAACAATAATTTTCAATTAAAAAGAACACAGAACAAGCTCATGGAATAATAATGTTCCAAACGAATCAAAGAAATAATTATTTTCAACATATTACATCAACATACACAAAATCCAGTTGTCTAATTTTAGTACGAGAAGATGCCAAGAGGCGTCTACATACACATTTTCTAAAGAATATTTGAGAGGAATCAGAGTATACCTGAGACGAGCGAGGAGGAGATTGATTATCATACAACGCAGTGTTGATGCAAGGAGGAGAAGGAACTTCAGTTGTAAGCTGCAAAAATAAGAATAAGTTAGATCCCAGTAAAAGGTAGACAAACCAAACATAGTGGTTTAAGGTAAAAAGTAGTACAGAAGGTGCCACATGGCCAGTGTGCGTGGCCAAAGTAGTGGAGGGGACATCCGGAGCACAAGTTTGTTCCTCATTCACAAGGACAGAAGCTACATCCTCGGCAACAAGGGAGGATGCAGGTTCTGTTTGGACATTATCCTTGAACACATAGCCAGAAACGGTGGTGAGAACAGTACAAAGGGACTGTAGGAGAGTATAGATAAAAGCAAATACCTCAGCAGCGGAAGAGGACTGTACAACAGCAGCGTCAAGAACTTCATTATCTACCTCGGGCTCCGCAACCTGCTTCAGAGGCTCTTCATTACCCGCAATAGTGGCAACCTCCACTGTGGAAGTCGCAGCAGAAACTAGGCGCTCGAAGGGCTGATCATAGACCTGTTCAAGAAGTTTCTTGCATTGAGCTTCTTCATCGGCAGCATCGGAAGGACCTACGTCCAGAGGTCTAGAAGCTTGAGGAACTTCATATGCACTCGCAACACTGGAAGAAGGTTCAGAAATAGTAGCCAATTGTGCACCCTTGAATTTTGCTTGCACAGCTTTAAACAGCAAGTCTTCTTCCGAATACTCACTATCAGGCGTCAGCTCGATGGAATGAGACTTGTTACTCAACGCTTCTCCTGATGGTTGTGTGCGATCCTGAGAAATGTTACGACAGGAGCGACGGGTCTGAATCATAAAAAATAAGGTGAAGGGTTATAGAAAAGATAATCCCAAGGGAATAAAATCTTGATATGAGAAGAAACTATACCAGTGGAACTTCTTCGTTGGAATCTCCATCTTCATCATCCCAAGCCTCAACAGTCTCTTTCTTCTTTTTCTTGGCAGCAGCCACCTTTGCAGCTTTCCTCGCAGTAGGGGAGGCAGCTGCGAGACTCGCACCCATAAATTTGTTGTGCTTTGAAACAGAGGGAGGAGAAGCGCTAATCTCTCGTGCATTTCTCTTCTGGCCCGCTTCCTTTTGAGCAATAGGGGCCACAACATTCCTATATATCGTCTTCTTGAAATAATCAAGGAAGGAAGCTGGAAAGATGGTGAGAAAAACTTCATACTTGGACTGCGACCAGATGTCACCGTAGTGGCACTGATTCCACTCATGGTATTCTTCAACCGCTGAGTAGGCCACGCAGAGTGAACGCCAATAAAAGTCTGAGAGGTCCTATAGAGGGACAGTTGGTATAGCAAGAGTCTGCTGGATTGCAGCGGAGGGCTTCTCCACGCAGGTCCTCCACAAGGTATAACTATTATGAGACTCAATCAGGGAGCAGGGGAGACCTTGCTTGCATCCTAGCTAACGCACAAAGTGGTTGGAAGCATACAACTCGATCCACAGAATTGCATCAGGAACAACAATATCAACACAAGTGATGCACTGAGTAAAGAGGTTCTTCGCAGCTGGGGCTTGGTGAAGGGTTACTGTGAATCCATTCGCCAATTCCGTAGGGAACCTTCTTGTCAAAACAAACTCAACCATGTCCTTGGAGAACAGCTTTTGACCCCAGAGATAATTGAAGCACTGCAAGTAGCTCAACAATTCTATCTCACCTGCAAGTACTAAGGATTTCTCCAATACCTCCTCAGAGGTAAATTCTTTATGGTGCAGACTGTGGAACTCAGGGAAATACGCCTGCAGCCACAACGACAGAATTCAGATAGGTCCTGCAAATTTCAACTTGAACGGATTCAGTGAGATCACCCAAGTCCGCGATACAAGACACCAAGTGCGGGTTGCACAAGGCCAAGATTGTGGCCATTGTACAGTGCCTCCACTGCCTTGGTGAATGTGTTGGTGATCCTGTCCACAGTGACACATAACACATAATGATAAAGCCAAAACTCCAAAAACGCAATGCCGCCATCGACATTCTTCACTCGCTGATCTTCAGAGGTAAGAGTAGTCTGAAATTCTTCTGTGTTGTAGTGCTTACGCCAATTGAAATAAGCAGTGCTTATTGTGGCGCGAGTGGGGTCTGCAGAAATGGAGAAAGATTCCCCGTCTAGACTACTAAGAAGAAAAGGCCCATCCGCTATGGACAAGTCGGTGATAGTAACAACGTCGAGGAGGGTAATCCATAAATTCCCAAAAGGGAGAATAAAACTATTGCTACTCATCTCCCAATAACATAAAGCACCACTGGCAGCAGCGTGATTCCCGCCTTGGGGAAGATGGAAACATAAGTCCAAAGCATGAGAAATACCAACCTGTTGCCAAAGCTCTTCATCGAGGGATTTCCGTTCTTGGTACCATTGAAGCTCTTTGGCCCGGGTACTGGGCCATTTCCCCAACTTTACATCGAGTTCTTTTTAGTCCCATTGAATTGGGGCAGCAGCTTCACCTCGTAAGACCAACGGAGGGCGACGCACATTCGAATCAAGGGCGGATGAGGCCTTCGTCGTACTGGTGGTCGGACCCAATATAATTTCATCTCCCTTCGCTAATCTAACCCGCGAATAGGGAATATCTTCCATGTGATGGAGACGTGCGAACATGTGGTCGCGGAAGGCATCCACATCCTTCTCAGTGATGTCAGGGCAAAATTTCTGGTATAGAGCCATGGGTGCAAGAGTGTGAGAAATTTGGAGTTTAGAGAATATTTGTGAATTTCAGAAATTGGGGATCAATGATAGCTTTTAGGAGAAGGCGAAAAGAGATAAAAACTTCAACGAATTGAAAATAGGCGGCACGATTCTCCAAAGAGAAACACTTGAGTAGCCTAGTATAAGGTTATTTCAAAAACGCTGACTTAAGAGGCGGCACGTCATATTAGACCTCTTCGACTGCCCATGGGTTAATCTCAAGGTCTGGAGGGAAATGTTTGGGCCCAAAATAAACTAAACATTTATTATGATACTTTTGGGCCTTGAAAGGCAAAATGGGCCAGCTATGAAGTGGCTCAGCGAGGAGCCGCGAATTTGGAAGGGTTTCCGACTTCGAATCTGGAAGAAATCTATGAAATTCCTGGAAACTCTAGGAAATCTAGAAGGTTAGATATCATTCCCAATTAATAATGGTTACCTTATCAAGCGATGAGAGGTTGAGTTTCTACTATTATAAATAAACGAAGCGTAGCAGATTTGCGGGCATCTACACATATACACAATTTGCTCACCAGCAAATCTGCTCACCCCGAGTAAACAACTAGCAACCAATGAACTCAAAATCTAGGTCACCCGACAGAGTGTGGGGATTTAAAGGTTCTCTCAAGCTAACCAACCAGCGACAGTGAATTCAGGATCTAGGCCACCCAACAGAGCGTGGGAATTCAAAGATTCACTCGAGCTACGACAACGGAAATCAGCGGAATCCAGGCCACTCGACAGAGCGTGGGGATACTTAAGATCTATGGCGTCATACTATCCAGTGTTCTCAACACTTCATCCCCAGGATTGTCTTGCTTTATACTTGCTCACAAGTGTGAAGTACCAAATCCCTGTGGCTCAAGCAGAGAGACACATTATCCTGTGTTCTCAACACTTCGTCTTTAGGATTGCTCTGCTTTATACTTGCCCACAAGTGTCAAGTATCGATTATTTGTGGCTCAAGCAGAGAGACACAAAACCTACGTCTTGTATCAAGACAAGTGGAACTCAACGAGTAGGGTTGGTGCTCTCCCCACTCCAATCGCTTGATAAGCAAGGAACTACGCGGCGCACTACACTACTATATTCTTCCCTCAGCAGTGGCACGCCTCGCACACAACACAACAACGACTGCGGACAAGAAAAGAGACAGTTTACGATCACTCCACTCACAACGACCTAACTGGAGAAAAATCGAAGTCAAACATTGCCCATAAATTGGCATTATAGATGACCACGGCTAATATACAATGACAAAGTTTAGGGTTTAGAGTTTAAGGAATGTGAAATGGTACAGCAACACTTCTGCAGTAGTGCATCAATGAGGCCAATGACTACACTCTATCTGAACTCACTTTTGCAGTACTGCAACAATACAACAGACACTATTTGCCAAAGGTACATTGAGCTGGAAAGCCATAATTAGTCATATACCCATATGGATCTGAACCCTTTTCCATTCAAATCTAAGCTTTAGAATACAAACATGTGAATCTGATATATATTTCACATATTTGGTAGTAATAAAATTGTAAGGGCAACCTTTAAAAAAAATTGCAAGGGATTATTAAATAGACTTACAAACCTAGCCAGTGCTGGAGAATATGGCCACCATATTTGTTTTTTTTACCTTCTAAATATCCGCCACTGTTGATCTGAAACCATCGGAGTAGAAGAGCAACTGGACAAAAGCACCAGCCTCTTGTAGACTTGACACTGATTTGATTATCATAATGATTCCTTTTCTCCTAAACCAATCGTTTTAACTTCTCTAAAACGAGTGTTAACAACTCAAGAATTGAATACCGAGAGAGAGAGAGAGAGAGAGAGTTGGTAAAATATCAACAACCATTTACCCTTATTCCTAGAGACGAATTTATATGTAACTCCAAGCTACAGTAATGTTTAGGAAGATCAACAGAACTTTAAGCCCTTTTCTATTTAGAGCCTAAAAGAAATTTAACTGGTAAGCATATTAACGGATAAGTAAGCAGAGATACTTGAGAAAAGAATTATTTCATTTGACTACAAATTCATTTCAAACATATAAGTGGATTCATATCAGATTATACAAACTACAAATTCATTTCAAACATATAAGTGGATTCATATCAGATTATACAAACAGGTAACTTCTATCGGGGCTCGAATTGTGTAAAAGTGAGTTCATTAACTGAGCATGCTTGTGAAGAAGAATGGAGTTGGAGTTCAGTAAGATCCCTTTCACTATAAAAGCCAGGTTTCTGAGGTTTAGGCAGCGCACCTTCGCCTCTCAACATTAGAACTGCAACTGACATGCTTGGCCTGTCAACTGGATTTTGCTGAACACATAAAAGACCCACATGAATCGCTCGCAGAACTTCATGTAGATTCATGGAGTCCCCTACTGATGCATCAAGCAATTCAATGGACCTGCTTTCTATGTGTGCGTTCCATGCCTAAAAAGGAAGAATACTTTGTATTAACTAAACAGAAGAAGCAGGATAAACCGAAAAGAAAAAGAAAATAATAACTAGACAATAGTTGGGACTCACATGTCCAAGCAGATTGAGTTTGTGGCCTTGATGGAAGAATCCTCTGTTCCTCTTCCCACTTATTATCTCCAGAATCAAAACACCAAAACTAAAGACGTCCGATTTTAATGAATAGAACCCGTCAATTGCATATTCTGGGGACATGTAACCGCTGCAAAGTGCAAACCATTAAATCAAAAACCAAATTCTACAATCAAAGAAAACTGACTATATATTACTTGATTCGAGCAACTTACTATGTCCCGACCACTTTATTGGTTTCTGCATTAATCTCATTTTCTCCAAAACTTCTAGCTAGGCCAAAGTCTGATATCTTTGGATTGAGTTCGCTGTCTAGTAATATGTTGCTTGCTTTGAGATCTCTATGAATAACCCTTAGTCTAGAATCTTGATGAAGATAAAGGATCCCCCGAGCAATACCATTAATTATGTCAAAACGCTTATGCCAATCTAGTAATAATCTTCTTCTTTCATCTGCAAAATTGCATCAAAGCGAGCAGCATTAGGTGATTGGAAACTTCACCGGGATAATGAGACTAGTTAAAGTTTCTGAGTGATCAAACCAAAAATAAAGAAGTCCAAGCTTTTGTTAGGCATGCATTCGTAAATCAGCATCATTTCCTGCTCCTCAATGCAGCATCCTAGAAGCTTCACTAGATTCCTGTGCTGAAGTTTGACAATATGTGTGACTTCATTCTTGAACTCATCCAGTCCTTGAGTAGAATGCTTCGAGAGCCTCTTCACAGCTATTTCCTGACCATTTTTCAACATACCCTGAAATCATACAAATGTATCAATACCAGAGAACTACACTGGTACCATGCAACTTGAAATTTAGAGTGTCAATTTTATTGTGTAAAACTATCAAATTTCACCTTAAAGACAGATCCAAAACCACCTTCTCCAAGTTTTCTGTTCTCTGAAAAGTTATTAGTTGCACAAATGATTGTAGCCAAGTCAAATGATGGTAGTTCAAAATCTTCTGTTCTTGAGGGATCTTCTTCTTTTGGGGAAAGTTTCAAATCATCTTTGTTTCTGCTACTCATATTCCCTGCAAATTACAAACGGGTTTCGAGACCAATTCAGAAAATATTTGTGACTTATTAGCATTCTCAGGCCAGATAGAATGTTTTAGAAAATGATGAGCTTCCCTAAGGTGTTCCTGTATATAAAATAAATAATCTGGACCAATAAGTACAGTAACCACGACAAATTATTATCTCCGTTAAATAAATTTAATGGAAACTACTATCCTTCTGTACCAAAAAATAGAGAAAAGAAAAGGTATAATCACCATATGTTTTATGTTGCTTCTTCCGACAATAAAAGACCACGGCTATGCCTAGGATCAGTAGTGCAGTAGGCACCAATATACCCCATAATATGGTTCTATGTTTCTTAGATGCAGAGGCTTTACCATCGACAACTGTAATGTCCTTGTGACCTAACCATAAAATAGAATTTGAGAGCCAAAAAAGTGAGGAGTTAGAAAACAACACAAAGCAGATGTGATGAATACAAAATTCACAGTTTGATACAAAGGGTGAAAATGAATCAGTACCTAGTTCTGAAGCAGCCATCCGTATATAAATATCTTGCCCATTTATAGATAAATTTCTCATATCAATTAGGCTGTCAAACCATAGCAAACAGCCAGATCCTCCATCCCTTATATCCAAATTTGCATAAGCTGTGCAGGAACAATTCTTCAGGCACACCATCTTGCATTCCATGAGACTCATACTTCTGTTGAACCAGGACTTCTCTGTACTTGGCAGTTTCACCCCAGAGTAATTCTGAAACAAGTCGCCACTGCAATTTAGTGGAGTCCTTCTCACACAGCCACCTGACCAATCCACCACGTCCCAGTCTTTTGGAGATTTGGGTTCAAATCCTTTCAAGCAGGCACAGACTGGGGAACTGTCAATACTGCATGCACCATTTGGACCACAGAATGCGTAGTTATCACAGTTATCAATTAGTGCCGTTTGATAAAGGAACCGCCAAGTTCGGGTCGAATCAACCCATGTGTAGCGCTGCAGCCTCCCATCATGAGTCAGACTCAGTCTGGAATATTTTGATCTGTTAGCCAGCTCGAAAACATAATATTCTTCATCAGGATCATCAAAAACAAGCTTAAATGTGAACACGGAGTTTGGGCTTAGATGAGGCGTGCCACTGAATCGTACTCCATTCCATGGTCCAGACCGCCATATCATGTCTGAACCTAGCTTCAAAATATCTTCCGCATATCTTCTGCGATCAAGCTCATGTGTATATTTCCCTAGGGAAGGATCCTGTGGACTTTTCCATGATGTAATATACCTGCTGAAGCCAGTAACTTTGTTCCAACCAAGCTTCATACCTGGCAGGAGAGTATCAGTTGGGTAATCAAAACTTTGCCACAAAAAGTTCTTCGGGTCAGTATCACTGCCCTCAGTCACAACAAGGTTTCCAGAATCCAAAAGCTGGGCCACTGGACTCTGTGCAGATCTTGAAGTGTTCGAGTGCCAAACTGTGCTGTTGTCATGGTTCAGGAGGACAAGGATTCCAGAGTTATTGACCTGCAGCACACCCGATGAATCAGTAAGGGGTGTTTCTCTGTTTGCAACCCATACAACAGTAGTCGATATCTTCCTGTACCAAATCCCAACATATCGGTTACTAGAAGCAGTTGGAGGACTAAAAAATCCCAGCTCAAAGTTTCCAGTACTTGAAACTATAGTCTGGCCGTCCCTAATGGACTGAAATGAACTTGTGGTGCCTTCTGCTGTGGAAACAAGCGCTATGATGATTAACAGAAAAAAGCAAGCAGGATGCATGCATATCCTAATTAAGACCTTCAACGGATTTCTCATGACTCTGATGATTGAACATATCGTTTCCATTACAGTTTAAGACAAATTATCCCCCTAGTCCCTTGCTTTAATAATTCAAAAACACTGCAAGCTCTACCTCTATGACTGACATTGTCAAAACTCTGCAAAATTACTTAATTTCTATAAATTTGGTGCCCATACGTATAGATTATTAGAAGAAATAATCAATTTTTAATTTCCATTCTATCAGTCTACTTCATGCATGGCAGTCAGAGGGAGAAGAAACTCTTGACTCGAAATAAGTCAGATACATGCGCTTTGAACAGTTGCAAGAAGATTTTTTCCAATTGTTTAGACTGCGGGAGATGTATGATTATTGACTAAAACCAAGGAGTAAATGAAACATGATCATTTATTACAAATATCAAATGAAACATGAAAGACTAGAACTGCAGTCGATAAGAACAGCTTTCAAGTTTCAACTGAACATCATTGCCAATATTAAACTAGGAAAATTCTATTCAACAGAAGGTACGTAGAGTGCTTACTTCCCAATAAGTTAACATGGTTATCTTACCGTTCAACTTTGTATAGCAATTCAGAATATATGCGAACTCAGATCCCAGTCAACATTGTTCCTGTTGGAGTGGAGCTAATGTCATTTGGGATTATCGAAAACCCAGTCCACCAAGACCGCACATTCATCCAATACAAAATTTGTCTCTCATCCAAATCCCTCAACTGAGACAAAACTGCATATTTCTGATTCGGGTACTCCTTGGCATTATTCTTCTTATTGTCAAATCCTATCATTTTTAAGGTCTCTTTCATTTTCTCCTACTTGTTTAGAATACATTAAGTCAGTGGCAATATTCAAAACAGTCATGTACCCCAGATTTGAATTTATTATTACGTTAAATTCCATAAAAATAATTCAGATTTGGGTACTGCATGAATAATTGAATAAATATAATCCAAGTCTTGCAAAACATCTATAACCAACTATTTCAAAAAAAAAAAACATCTATAACCAACAAAACAAAATGCATTAATTTATGTCCTTTGTGAAGAAAACCTCATAAAAACCCAGAAAACAGTAGTGAGAAATAATGTGAATTGACAGTGCCGCCAATACTGGCGATTAAGTTCGTGTTCGTCAATGCCGTTGAGGACCCTTTACGCTTGCGTTGACCAAAGTCAATTTCTTTGATGGAATTGGATTCCGAAATTACCTGAATTGAAGTTTCTCTTCCTCGTCTCTAATATTAAGGTCATGAACCTATAAAAACATTTCAAATTAACGCTCACACTTCTCCCTTTGTAGTCTCGTGGTTTAGCAAACTATTACTTACCGTGAGGTTTCAAGTTCGAGGAGTACAGTTTGTTTGGGCCTAAATAAAATATTTACTTTGGGCCTGGATGACCGAGGTCTATCGAGCGGCCCGTCATGGTTTGTTAGTTCCTATCGAGGAAGTTAAGTATAAAGGGTCTAGCGAGATTCGTATCGAGCTTCGCTGGGAAGAAGACTTAGAGTTCTATTAGAACTGTGTCTTATCGAGCTGGTTTCACGCGGCTCAGTTTCTATCATGACTAGTTGATATTTGCAGGACTCTTAGAAGAGTTATGATGGAATTGGAATACCTATGAGTGGTATAACACGATGCTGGTATGGAGATTCAGACAAAGTTACAAGAGCAAAGAAGTTAGAAACAGAATCAATGACTGATAAGTAAGCGACTATATAAGGAACGCAGGGATCTTATGAAAAGCACACAACGATCATTCAATCAAATAATCCTTGCTATACGCAATACAACCTAGACGGTTATCTCGTCTTCGAGATATCTATCTTCTTGCAACCAGAAAAGTCTAAGTGCTTGTCACCTATCGAGTGAGAGTATTTACGGCTCAAAGGAAGCAAAAACCTGCAACCTGAAGGTGGAAGGGCAGCTCACTTGTATGCTGAGGGCTTGAAAACTCAAGGGAAGCTAGTGTTCTCAAACACTTCATCAAGAAATTGCTCTGCTCTACACGAGAGACGTGGGGGTATCGATTTCTGGATCTAGCAGAGAGGTACACATATAAAAGTCCTAGGTTCCTAGGCAAAAAGAACCTATTCGGATAGGGTTGGTGCTCTCCCTATCTTAATCGCTTACATTAGAAGTCAGGCGGCTATACTTAGTCCATATTCCGTTGAAGAACGGTGGCACGCCAGCATCGAAGCACATACAGGATAGACCGGTACACGCGATTAAAACATCCGATATCAAAAGAGACTGCTTCGCGGAGAAAGTCTCTTCCGAGAGATATTTCTGCATCGAACACAGTTGTTGCTGTTGCTGTTGTTGTGTGTTGCTCTTATATAAATGGGGTATTCTAAAATACCTTTGCTGCATGAGGATTTTTATTGAGACTTCTCTTTTTACTTTTACATTATTCATACCAACAGGAATTCACAAAGGGTGGAGAGGTTGAGTATCAATTACTTTATTATATTATTAGATCAAATTAGAAGTTCAGTTGCTGATATTTCTTCATCATCTTCTCCATTTGGGTTCAAACAAGATCATATTGATTCATCTCTCTCTCTCTCTCTCTCTCTCTCTCTCTCTCTCTCTCTCTCTCTCTCTCTCTCTCTCTCTCTCTCTCTCTCTCCATTGCCATATTGATCGATCTAAGTTATGGAGCTACTAAACCATATATATATAATTATGGAGATCGATGATAAATAGAAAGGAAAATCATATCATAGTCTGCACCTACTTAACTGCTCCGACCAAACACATTCATTTCTCCAAACTCAGTAGTTTTATTTCGAATGATAAAAGAAGAAATTTAAGGATAAAAAAATTAAAAAGAGGTATAAAGAGCAAATTGGAAAGTCCTAATAAAAAAACTCTTGCCGCATATGTGCTCTTTTATTTTCTTTGCTGTCTCCAGATTCCTTTTCGCCTTCTGTTAGCACAAAACGAGTGCTCTTGTATTTCATTCGGTCATTTTTTGGCCTATCGAATTTTACAACTTCACATTAGTATATTAACTTCATATTGCCAATTCAAATGACCTAAAATTACATATATTGAACACATGAGTGTTGATCCCAAGGCTACTATCAGTGAAGGTTAAGTTATGAAGCTCAGGATTTAGGACCCTTTTGTTTTTTCGTTGACTAAAAGTCAATGACTTTGATGGACTCATAAACAATTGATGAATCCAATATGTGAGATTGGGTCTCTCTTTCCAGTCTGAGTGAGGGAGTGAGACCGAGGCCCAATAGATGTGGGGATTTGCTAAATGAGCCCAATAGGTATCTGCTGGGCTAAACTTCCAGAGGACACAACATTAAGATCATGAGTTTCTTTACCTATTGGAAGTTGGAACTACCTTAATCTTCAAGGCATCCAAATCAATAGCACCTAAAACCAATAGGATCCCAAAACTTAGCAGACCAAAACAATGGAGGAAATTAATGTACTTTCTTTGTAACCTGACAAGTGCAGTGTGGTGTAGTTCTATGGTGGTTGCTCAGGCTTAGGCTAGCAACATTATGGCTGAGACTGGTGACCCAGTTCCCTTTGAGACAAGTATCTTTTCTCTATTGAATAATTCAATTGTTGAATGCATTATGAAAAATAAAAATAAATGAGAAAATTGACTTGTCCTAAAGTATTGAAATGCACATGGAGACATTTAATTCTGCCAAACACCATGAGCAAAAATTCAGTGAGAAAAAATACACATGCATTGGGACATGCACTTTTCTGAAGCAGCACAATCTTAAATTGAATTCCCAAGCATGCATCATGACTTTGCCGTATGATATATGATCATATCCCTAAAAGGAATTCCCATTACTTGTTATTTTGTTTCCTTGCAAATGTATCATTGCTTGTTTGAAAACTTAATTGAGAATAAGAATCTTAATTAGCAACCACAGATCATGGCTTATAATTCTGAGTTTAGCAGAATTAAAAGGCAGGAAAGTGTCGTATCAGCCAATAATGCTGATCCGTTTAGAATTTTAATAGTAAAAAATTCAGTATTTATATTGCAAAGATAAAAGCAAATAGTTTGTTGGACAGAATCGAAAACTCGTGAGTAGCATATATGGTGGTACTTTGTACTGGTGCAGCAACTCAACTGCAGATGGATTATAGAATCATGGGACCAATTTGAAGCAGGACCATGAAATGAATGCCTCTGATCGATCTGCTTCACTTTCCCAACTAAACGGTCAAAACTTATGGTCTAGGTTTGGCAGAGAGAGAGAGAGAGAGATTTAAAGCTGACATATATCTTTCTAACCATCCTGAGCACAAGCAAGGTATGTTTCCAATTCAAGATATAATGATAGATCGATACCCCTCTCCCCAGGAACCCCCCAGCCTTTGCTCGAAACCCTAATTCCAAAACCAAATCCTATATTGCTTCGGAAATCCCTCTATCCAAACCCTACTTCCCACAAATTCAAATCTTTTCTTTTACGTTATCAATGGCAAATCAAGAACCTATCGAAATCGACCTTTCTTATGGTGTTGTGGAAGAGACAGATGATCTTTCATTTGCGGTAATTCGGATCTTTGGTCTAGATCAGCTCTCTTGGGAGGGCTTAAAATCTCTTCAGAATTGGCTACTCAGGCTCTGGTGTGGCCTGACCAGTACCAGTTCGACAAGCATTGACTACCATTCTCTGAATCGAATGGTTGGTTGCTTCAAGAACAAGGAGGTGTTTCAGCGAGCGATTTCTCGAAGCCCGTGGTATTATGGGACTTCGACTATAGTTGTGGAGCAATATGATGGTTTTGCTCTGGTTGCTTCTATGGCGGCTGAGGTGACAAAGGCATGGGCTCTCGGATACATGTTGTCAACGGCGATATGTCGGGACCTCTCACGGTTCCAAAATGGTGGGTTACCCTAGGCAACTACTGAGGTAGGTACGTCAATTATGTTCAGTATAATCTATGTACTATGGGTGATATTCGTTTGTATGTGAAAGTTGACCTAAGGCAACAGGTGACAACCAAGGTGAGCCTGCGACTGGGCCTACAAGTTGGGATTGCCTGTGATATTGAATATTTGACCCTGAAAGGCTACTACAAGGGCTGTGGTAGTTTTAAACATGTTGTTAAGGATTGTTTGGTGTACTGCAATCTTGCGAATACACAGGTGTTTGCGGGCTATGATACCTAGAAGGCACTAGATTCTTGGGGCATCAATCAAGAGGATTCGATTCTGGCTAGATTGGGAATCGAAGAGGATTCCCAGAGAAAGGAAGGGGCGGACAAGGCTAATATATGGGTAGCTGCCCCGGTGGATCCTCCAATACTCCCAAGGGAGGCCACTGAGGAGGAAGTATGGAACATTTCGCTTCTGTTAGAGGTGAACACTCATCCGGGACAAATTCTGGAGGTAGACTACGAGGCGGTGCAAGCTCGTAGGAAGAGAAGAAAGTTAAGGGCCCGCATCATTGTTAAGGGGTCTAGACCTGAGGCCTTAAAGGCTTTAGGAGGATAATCAAGTGCCGACCGTAACTACTGTGGCTTGGCAACAGCTTGCTGAATGGAGTTTACATGTGGAGCGCACTTTGACGGCTCCTCTAGTTATGATCAAGGCTTCATCATCACCTTCACCATCATCACATGTTTTCTCTTCTAGATATGGTGCACAGTCAGCTAAGGAGCAACCTATATGAAATTGTTTAGTCTCGACAATTTTGGTTTGTCTAGATTGGGTTATTTGGATTTAGCTAGTGCGTAGTACGCATAGGGGTTTCAATTTTTAAGGCCGGGAATCCGGTAGAACTCTTATACCACAGCCACAATTAAACTTTCGCCATATAAAAAAATTTGATTGGTAATTATTAATTTATTCATCAAGGAAGCTAGTAAATTTTATGTATTCATGTCATTATTACACGTGATTAAAGCCCTCTAGTGCATGTTGTCTTCTTATCTATTTTTCCTTTTATTCTTCTATTCCCAGAGTAAAAAGCTGAAAATCAACATTTATATAATTTTTTATCAAAGAAAAAAATTATATATAAGGTCCGTTACATAAGATCTATACTAGATTAGGTCACCCAACAATTTTATCCCAAATCAAGTCACTGTGGGAGCAAGAATTTCGGGGTTCAAACTTTACACTGTGAAACGTGATCAAATATCGAATGTGGAATGAGGACATTAGGAATTAAGTCTTTGCAAAGTGTCTCGAAGATCTCTGTCGGTTCCAAAAGTGAAAATCGAGGTTCGAGATTTGAACCTTGATGAAGAACCTCGAAGTTCGAAGTAAGTCTCAAAACTTCGAGTAGCGATGATCCATAGCGAGATTCTAATGGATCATTGGGCTAGGAGTAAAGATTGAGGTCCAAAGGCCCAGGGGACGGTTCAGATATGTCCAAAGGGAGGCCACAAACCCAAAGAAACCCGAAATAAGGGGTAGTGGGGTGAATGGAGCATGATCATAGGGACATGCCACAGAAATAGGAGGCGATTACTGGACGTGGCCGAGCTTCTAGGATCTAAGCTCGGTGTAGGAACTTTACAGTCTAGCCACTACGTTAGTGGACGTAGTGGCTCCTATTTTGGTGGAATTTCGACGATTAAATACATGAATTTATAAGTTTTTCCAGTTTGACATGATTCATACACGCTTGCATAGAATTCTCACTTACTTGAGCGTCGGAGAGTCTTTTTCAGGTACCCTCCCCCCCCCCCCCCCATTCTTCATACGCAATTCAGTCATTGCACCATCATCTTCGAGTTGTTGTCAATTTGATCGTTAAAGAAAACCTTCTGGAGCTTCAAATCACATCTGACTTTTTCGTGCTCTCATAAGTAGGCACCGTCTATGGGAAACGATGGCAAACGATGTCCCAGACAACGACGACGAGGTGTTGCACCATAACGATTGCAACCGAGCTGAAGATGATCTAGAAGATGGCAAAGTTGATGAAAGAGTTGAAAGAAGGTGAAGGGAGAAAATACCTATCTTCGAAGTCCAGGTGGTAAGGGAGAATGGAGGTTCGAGCCGCCACCATGGAGGACTAACAAACCGGGAGATAAGGAACCTCCAAGCCGAATTAGCTCACTTCAGAAGAGAGGAACAATCCAAGAAATGGGCGCACAACTAGGTCGAGGAGGAGCCGATCACCGTCGCCAGAGGATGAATCCCCATTTGACAAAGAAAATACTTCCAGGGAGGAAAACCTAGCAGAAGATGGCAGTGAGACAAACGACGACTATGTGCCACCTTTGAGAGGCCACAAACTGAAGGACTATGTGGCAAAGGTAGTCACAAAAGCTCGAAGATCGAGGCCAAACGATATTGCGGCCAAGGATTCGAGAGGAATTACGGATTCACCTTTCATTGATGTCATTTTGGAAGTTGAGAAGCCGAGACGATTTTCTATCCCGGCGTTCACAGAGTTCACTAGAACCTTTGACCCGGAGGACCACATCAAGGAATACACTAAAGCAATGAGGATCGAGACCATCGATCAGAGTTTAATGTGCAAGTTATTCCCGACCAGCCTCTCCGGGCCACCTGAGATATGGTTCCGAGGACTAAAACCAGGATCGATATCGAGCTTCATGAAGTTAACACGATTATTTATCGCACAATACTTCTGCAATAAGAGGCAGAAGAAGGACTTCTCCACCTTGTTTAGCGTCAAGGAAAAACCATGGGAGAAGTTAGAAAGGTACTTCGAGAGATTCAAGGATGAAATAGCCGCAACAAAGACAAACTCAAAGATTGCATTCATTACATTTCGAGAAGGGTTACCCGAAGGATCACCATTGTTCAAAAAGCTAGTGAAGAAGGTTCCAAGGACTATGAAAGATATCTTGGATCGCATAGAGGGTGAAATCCGTCTCGAAAGGATCAAAGGAACTTAAAAAGGCAAGGTCTCCGCAAACATCAAAGTCAAACTTGGAACTTCAAAATCTACGGAAGTTCGAGATCGAAGGCCGAGGTCGACTTTGAACCCGGAGGATCGAAAAGATAGGAAAAAGCCCTCATAGCAGTTGTTCACTATCAACCTGACAACCATATTCTATAGGCACGAGAAGGGGGGATATTCAAGAAACTGCCACCACAAGCTGAAGCTAAGGATACCAATGAGAAGAAACAGTATTGTCCATACCACCAAGATTGTGGGCATAGCCTTCGAAGGTGCGAAGCATTGAAATCAACTATCCTAGAACTCAGGAACCAGGGAAACTTGCAACAATACAAGGTGAGGAATACTAGTGGGAACCAAGAGCAGAAGGCGGTGGACGAAGACCCTACGGTGCGCGAGATATTGGCCATATACGGCAGTCCGTCCATGAAAGAGGAGGACGAGAGACGAATTAGAAGGGAAACCCGACAAGCAAAGAAAATCAGAAGGGTATGCTTTGCTGAAAGGAGGGAGGTCTTGGAAGAAAAGACGAATAAAAGCCTATCAATCTGCTTCTCACCAAAGGACAGGGAATGAGTTCAATTCCCTCATAGGGACACGTTAGTCATCTCAACAAGGATTAACAACTGCATGGTGAGAAGAATAATTATCGACGCGGGCCATAACGTCGACATTCTGTACTTTGAAACTTTTCGCAAGCTCGGTATCAATTCAAAGTTCGTCAAAAGAAGCAAGTCACCAGTGGTGGCCTTCGACAATGCTGACACTTGGCCTTATGGGGAGGTCACCCTCCTGATGACCATGAATGGCAAAAAGGTAGATGTTAACTTCGTTATCATAGATAAGCACTCGGCTTACAACGCCATGCTTGGAAGACACTGGCTGCACCGCATGGAAGCAGAGGCTTCGACGAGATATCAAGTTTTGAAGTTTATTTCGGGTAATAAAAGTCATGTAGTCCCTGTGCGTGGGGACCAAACGCTGTCGAAAAACTTGTATATCATGGAAATCAAGAAGAAGTTTGATGCGGCACCCTCTAGCTCGAAACTCACAAACCCGAATGTGACGACCCGAACCAGAATCGGTAGAGTAATCAGCGTAATTCACGAGTTAGCGCGTAATCGCAGTTTTTCTATAATTGTGTGGTTTGCCGGTTTTGATTACGACTTAATTATCGGCCGAGAATTTGAGTTGAGTCTCTTCTCGAGAGTTTTTGTACACGTGATTTCGAGTTCATGGGCAGTTCCGGATGATTTTTTCGATGATCAAGGAATATAATATGAATATTTGAAGTTTCAAAATATCGACGAGTTTATCCGTTCGTATCGAGTTTATCCGAATCCTCATGGTTATCCGTTTTGGACCGTCGATCGTCCCGGGACACGAGTATAAATATCGGAAATAGTCAAAAAAATTCGAAAACACTGTTTGGGAAGTTTGACCGGCGTTGATCGAGCTGTGACCGTTGACCGTCGTTGACCATGGAGAAAATTGGACCGTTTGGCTTCCTCCAGTGAACCGGCTGATTCTGGCCGTTTCAGGCCACGACTTTGGAAGGTAAAATGTTCTCCTCGTGATTCTAAACTGTTTAGAACTTGAAATTTCTTGATTTGGTTGAGAATTGAGGGAGAAATGTTGAGTTGAAATTCAAGGAATTCCGGCCGGTTTTGGGTTTCGGTGACGGAGGTGCTCCGGCCACGGTGGTGGCCGGAGAGTTGAGCGTTTCTACTCGTGGGGCCATGGTGGTCCTTTTGGGACAAGCCTCGAAGGCTGCTGTGCGCCGTAGACGGTGGAACGACGACGAATAGCTTCGCTGGAAGTGGTGAATCGCCGTGACTTTCGAGCTGTTTTCCGGCATGTGTGGCCGGAATTGGACTTAGCCATAGAAGAGAGATGTGTTGTACTCGTCGAGATGAAGCTTCGGTGAGCTTGGCCGCCGGAAAATCTCTCCGGTTGACGGCGCGCCGCCTCTGGCGGCGGCGGTCAACGCCGGAGCTCCGGCGACCCGTTGACTTTTTAGAATTTGGTGATTTTAATGTCGTTTCCCTCGTATTCGCGCCCCGATCGTCGCCTTGAGGTTTTCGAGTTGATTTGGGTATCGGATTTTCAGTCGAGGGTTTTGAGTGGAGATTTCAGGAATTTCGTCGATTATTTTGCACTGTGTTATATATTTCCGGGAACGGTTGATTTCCGAGGTGTGGTACAGTGTTGTGAATTGTGATTTTGATCAGATATATTTTGTGATTATTTAGGGGATCGAGATCGTGCTTTGGGCGAGGGATCTTCCGCCGGACCACGTGATTAGCGCGAGTGCACGTTTTGCTCGTCTGTGAGTGGACCTTTCTTTTCACTGATCGATTGCGAGTCTTTATATTACATTTTACGAGCATGAGCATACGTTTTTGATTATGACTTATACGAGCATGTGTTTTACGATTATGCTTTATACGTGTGCATGAAACTATTTATGATTTGTTTTACACAGAGTACAGTCTTAGTATATGTGGTTGTATCGATACACTTGCATCCCGGCTGATCCCCGAGGATGTCTACCAGGGGGGAACTGTACCTTGTGCCGATGTATTTTTGGGTGGGTACAGATTTCTGTTCCTTGTGCCGATGTATTTCTGGGTGGGAACAGATACCCTGACCTGAGGCCTTTCTGGCTAGAATCACGTGTGGGTCTGGGATCTCATGATTCGAACTGTACTAGCACGGATGTGTCCATGAGCGACCCCGTGGGATTTTTCCATGCATGCTCTGTACCCTGGAGAAGTTTGAGTTCACCTCGTATACTATATCATATTTATTCATTTTGACTCGCATATGTTATTATAACATATATTATTCGGCGAAAGAAATTTATTTTCGTCCACTCACTCTAACGGTTTTCATGTCTTTCCCCTGGACTTTTCGGTTTCCGTGCCCAGTTTGCAGTTCAGATTCTGGTGTCTCACGTCGTGGTCGAAGGCTAGTTGTTCGAGTTACCTGTGTTTTCCAGTAGGTTTCTTGTTTCGCCTACTGTTGTATATTTTGTATATATATACACTAGAGGTCGCTCTGATACATTACTGATACATGTTTTATACGGATTTTCCTGGATTTTTCTATTTATTACAGTTATGTTTACTGTGTATTGTTATTGATAAGATATTGAGAAATCCGGATGGGATTGGTGCCCACGGTTTGGCTTTTGTGACATAGGATGAAGTGTTATTTTCCGGGTGCAGGTAAAGGCAATTCCGCACTAGTAGCGTTACTCTGCCGAAATTTTAATGGTTTTTGTTAGTTCGTGTTTTCAGAAGGGGTTTGATTCCGGTTTAGGAAACTAAATCGTGGTTGGGTCCTTTCACGAAGCCACTCACCGAGAGGAAAAGAAAACTCAAAGCTGCATGTCAGAGTTTGAAGTCTGATAGCAAAGAACAGTCCTACTCGGAGATGAAGATCAAGGAGGACAAACAAATTGTCAAATAGTAATTAAATGAGGGCCTATCAAACAAAGGAGATGAGGAGAAGGTCGAACAAGAGATGACACCAACCTTAGAAGAGGTTCGAGAAGTATCCCTTAATGACGATCCAAAGAATAAAGTCTTGATAGGATCCCTCCAAATCGAAGAGGAAGTTTGAAACCTAGTCGACTTCCTAACCAAGAATCATGGTGTGTTCACATGGTCACCTCGAGATATACCAAGTATTGACCCGAGAATAGCCTACCACAAATTAAATACCAATCCAGATTTTTTGCCATACAAGCAGAAGCCGAGGAGGTTCTCACCGAAGCACAACCAGATCATAAGTGATGAAGTAGATCGCCTCCTTAAAGTTGGACACATAAGAGAAGTATGGTGTCCGACTTGGATTTCGACTGTCGTGGTGGTGAAAAAGAAGATTGGGAAATTGAGAGTCTGCGTAAATTTCACCAATTTGAATAAAGCATGCTCGAATGACTACTACCCACTTCCAAAGATCGATCAGATGGCAGATGTAACCGTAGGCTTCGAGAAGTTGTCATTCCTCGATGCTTCTTCGGGTTACAATCAGATACCATTGGCACCGGAAGACCAGCTCAAAACTACATTCGTGTCAGAGAGATGCCACTTCTGTTACAAGGTCATGCCCTTTGGACTAAAGAATGCATGAGCAACTTACCAAATGTTGGTAAACCTTATGTTTAAAGATCTATTGGGGAAAACGATGGAGGTGTACATAGACGATATGGTAGTCAAGAGCAGATATAAGGGAGATCACACCAAGGATTTAAGAGGTACATTTAAAATTCTGAGAAAGTACAAGATGAGACTCAATCCTTTGAAATGCATCTTTTTCGTGTCTTCCGACCAGTTTTTGGGATACATCGTGAGTAAAAGAGGGATTGAGACAGATCTAAAACAAGTTGAGGCTATCCTAAGAATGGAAGAACCCAGTATAAATAAGGAAATTCAAGCCCTCACTAGGAGGATAGTTGCGTTGAATAGATTCATCTCTTGAATGACCGATCGATGTTGGCCGTGTTTCAAAACTCTGAAGATCAAAGCTTCGAACTTCTGGGGCCATGAGTAATTGGAGGCATTCTGGGAGCTGAAGAGCCTTTACCAAAAAGGATCGATGTGCTCAAACACCCGAGCATAGAGGAGCAGATAGAACGTCAAGCCATGATGGTTGAATCGATCCTGAATGATTGGAGAGGCATAATCATCAACTATTTAGAGTTTGACATCCAACCGGAGGACCACATAGAGGCCAGAAAGCTTAGATTCAAGGCTGCAAGGTACTCAATGGTTATAGATGTGTTGTATCGAAGGTCATTCATAGGACATTTACTATGATATGTTAGACAGGTCCAAACTTGAGCGATACTAAGAGAAATGCAGGAGGGGATGTATGGAGGACATGTCGGGAGCAGAAGCCTAGCAAGGAAGATAACTGCATAAGGTTAAAGCCGTACATGCATCAAGAGGTAGAGAAATATGAAAGAAGTGTGAAGGATGCCAGTACCACTCCCTGGTCAGTCATATTCCCACTCACAAGTTAGTAACGCAAGCAGGACTGTGGCCCTTTGCACGTTGGGGAATGGAGATCATAGGTCGACCTTTACTACGATATGTTAGACCGGTCCAAACTCGAGCGATACTAAGAGAAATGCATGAGGTGATATATGGAGGACATGCCGGTGGCAGAAGCCTAGCAAGGAAGATAACTGCATAAAGTTATAGTCGTACATGCATCGAGAGGTAGAGAAATATGCAAAGAAGTGTGAAGGATACCAGTACCACTCCCCGGTAAGCCATATTCCCACTCACGAGTTAGTAACGCAAGCAGGACTGTGGCCCTTTGCACGGTGGGGAATGGAGATCGTATGTCCATTACCAAAGGTGTAAGGAGAATTAAAACACGTGCTGGTGGTGACCAATTACTTTTTGAAATGGGTTAAAGCCCAAGCTTATACAGCGATTACGTCCAAGGATGTCTCGAACTTCGTTTGGAACCAAATCATATGCCGATTTGGAATACCCAAGGGAGATCGTATATGACAATGGGACTCAATTCAACAATTATGGATTTGGGAACTTCTGCGATAAGCATGGAATTCTATTAAGATTCTCTCCAATAAGCCACCCGAAAGGAAATGGTCAAGCTGAAATAACAAATCAAACTATCTTTGATGGGGTTAAGAAGAGCATGCAACAAGAAAAGGAAGGTGACCACTAGAGTTGCCTAGCATTCTATGGGCTTATAGGACTACACCAAGGAAGCCAACAAAGGAGACACCGTACGCTCTTGTGTACAGAATGGAGGCAATCATCCACAAAGAGGAATTGGTGCCAAAGGCAAGAATAATCATCTTCGAGCAAGGTGGAAGCGAAAGTCGAATGGCACAGGAGATGGATTTTGCGGACGAAAGAAGAGAGGCAATAGCTGCTCACCTTCTGAATTATCAAAACCACCATGAAAATATTTTAACCCTGGGGTGAAGCCAAGATCGTTCGAGATGGGCGGATGGGTCCTTACCGATTGAGGAATATCAAGACCGAACAACACCTCCCGAGGCCGTGGAATGCGATATACTTGAAAAAGTATTACAAGTGAAAGCTTGGGAGGTACGCATGTTCGAATTTTTTGTTTATAAGCAATTAAGGAACTTGTTAAGATATTTAGCAAGTTTGAATTGTTATAGGCAAGGTCCTAGTCATGAGGAAAATTGGCTCTTTTTATGTTTATTTAAATCTCAAGTTTGAATAAAACATATGAATTTGTTTCTAATATGAGTTTCGCACTTTGATCAATTGCACATCTATGAGTGTCGGATGTGTAAATGTTTGTGTGAAAACATCGATGATGGAAAAAGTATTTCGGTTAAAGTTCGAGAACTCGAAAAGCCGAACCTCTTATCTAGACTAGGATCAAGTTTGAGAGCTAAAAGAATTAGCAACAAGTTTGCCGAAAGTTGGTTTAAGATCAAGAACTTGAAAAGTCAAACCTCTGATCTCGATTAGGATTAAGTTCGAGGGCTTAAAGAGTCAGGAACAAATCTGCCAAAAGTTGGTTTGAGTTCGAGAACTCAAAGAGATGAACCTTTGGTCTCAACAAGAATTAAGTTCAAGAGCTAAAATAGTTAAGAACGAGTTAGGTGTGCGACGGTTAATTTCGAGAAGCTTTTGAGCAAAGAACCTCTTACCAAAAATATATAAGGCCAAGTTCGAGAAGCTTTTTGGTAAAGAACCTATAGCCAAAATTATGTGAGTCAGGTTCGAGAAGCCAAAAGGGCCGAACCCATGACTAAAAAACTAAGTCAAGTTCGATAAGATATTAAGCAAAGAACCTCTGGATAGGCAATAAGAGTCTGTTCAAGAAGCTAAAGTGCCAAACAAATTACTAAAGATCAAGGGTCAAGTTCGAAAGAGCTTAATTCTAACCTAAGATCGAAATATCAAGTTCGAAAGCCTAATAGAGAGCCGAACTTCGAGTAATTTTTTGGAGAAGGTTCAACGAAGCTTAAAGAGCAGAACCTTTAACCAAGTTTAAGTGGAATCCCAAAAGCTTAAGTGTGTGACAACCATACACGAATAATGATTAGAAGCTTTCATCTAGAACCTCAAATTATAACCAAATCTCAAGATAAATTTGAGAATGAATGTAATACAAATTCAAAGAAGTCCCGAAGTCATAGCTTTGAGAATAGCTTTAGGGATGGACTTCAAGATTGAGCTTCGAGATCAAAGTTGGCTGCAAGATAGCAAGTAAGTTTTCCATACATGTGGAATAATCCTCTCTTCGATATTTAAAGATCGAAAGAGAGGTATTATTGGGGGAATGAGGTATGGAGTTTATTGTTATATACAATTATATGATGCTAAAGTCATAAAAAGAAAATTGTTGTGCCACCAAAACCCCTAGTGGACTTTTGAAGAGTACGGTACAATGAAAAAATGAAAGTTTGAAAAGAAAAAGTGCAGATTAAAGGCCGAGAATGCTTGAAAATGGTCAGCGTCGAGCAACGAGGCCTTGGTAATAGGGAAGAAAATGTGCGGGCACACCTTTCTCGATGAGTTCGAGTTGGTAGGAGCTAACTCTGGCATTGAAGTCGCGAGAATAACCTGCACCAAAGTCAGCCCTAAGGTTTCAAATTGTATCCAATAGGCGGTGAGTGGTGTCGTCATTACGAATCACATCCCCTCGAAGGTACAGTAGGACATTCTCTAAAGCACTAACTTTAGCCTTGCTAGCTTTGAGCTCAAGGTCACGAGAATCATCTCGGTCGGGAGAGAAGAGATCACGAGTAGTGATAGGTTCGAAGTTGTCTAAGTTGTGGCTCCTACTGTCACAAGGAGATGAGAAACCATTCCAGTCGTGGGTGAATTTGCTGGGATTACCAGGATAATGGGAGCGCAACATCTCTTCAAGATGAGTAACTCTCCTTTCCAAGGTCATGTCGTCAGTGCTATGGTCGTGGGAATTAGAGCCAGAAAAAGGTGATATTGATTCATTAGATTGAGATCGAGACCTACAAGACGAAAAAAACAAGTAATTACATGAAGTAGTATTTTGCTTACTGCGCTCCCTGATTGTGCATTCGTAAAAAAAAAATTAAATCTGAGGTTTTTAGATGATTGAGCCATACTTAATCTATTGTAAAACAACTAAACGAGAAGAGCTGAGGATGGAGTAGGTATGGTTTCGGTTTTATAAGTGGAATCTCAAGAAGAATTTCCTTAAACCCTAATAGATTTGAGTTTGAAATAGATTTCGGATAAAATTCGAAAACCGAAAAGAATGAAGTGAGAAGTCAAAATAGTTTTTGACTTGATTTAAAAGGTTTTTGGGGTGAGCAAATGGTTTGGGTTTGACTCGGTCAGTTCAAATTGAGAGAGGACTCCTCGTCTAGGGATTCCTAATTGAAGTTCAAACTGAGAGAGGACTCCTCGTCTAGAGATTACTTCTCAAAGTTTAACTTGAGAAATGACTTCTTGTCTTGGGATTCCTTCTCAAAGTTCACAAGATCGAGCTATGGTTTCGAAGCTGTTTTGAACTTCGAAAGTGTTAGGTTCGAACAAAGGTTTTAAAGGTGAGTAAAGTTATTGAAAAAGATAACTTTCGACTGTGCAAGATTCAAAATTTGAAAGGTAAAGTAAATTGAGCAGTTTGGAAAAATTAAATGCTCGAAGGCGTCACCCAAAAGGGCCGAACATATTGTTTAAAGTTATATAACAAAATAGTCAAAGAGAAAAAGACTAAAAAATGGAAAAGAAAAGCCTAAGGCTCATCAGAACACTTTAGGAACTCAATGATAGGGGCAGCTGGAGTAAAAGAGGCATGAGCAGAGGCAGGTACAATGGCAGGGCTGGAAGAGGGGTCCTGATGCTAGAGAGAATTCACACCATCGAGGGGCTGTGTAAGAGCCTTGAAAGGATTCACAGCATCAAGAACCTTCTCTGGAACTTCGAGCTGCTCGGTGACGATATCGAGAGGAGTTGCCCCGATTGCTAAAGCAGTTACGGTGATGTCAGCACGGAAAAGGTGAGCTATAGACTTGCCTTCACTCGGAAGGGACCCAAAGAGGGCTCGTACTTATACTTGCACCCAAACTTATCATCAATCACCCTAGGTTCAATTAAGAGACGGTCCTCAGGAGCAATAAGAGCTTGGTTCAAGCCAAGTCGAAAGTATTAGGCAGAAGCATACTATATCAGACGTTGGCTAGCGGTAGACTCTCTGTCTCGAGCCAGTATGGGATCTTTGATATCAGTCTCAAGCTCCTCGATCTTTACGAGGGCTGCATCCAAATATTCTTGGAATACTATAGATCGTTGCTCAAAGAGTTCAACTATCGTCCCCTTGAGTTTGAGATCAGCCTCTGCAAGATCGGCCTTGTGTTTTACCTCCAAACGATATTTCTCAAGGAGGGGGACAGAGGAGGTTACGGTTCGAATCTCTTGCTTAACTTTAGAGGTGGCTCGAAGCTTCTCCTCGGTGTTAGCAAGCTTCAAGGAGATCCCTTCCTTCTCCACGAAAGCTAAATCAAGCTTCACTTGGAGGTTGACATTGATTAAGTCCATTTCCTTGAAGCAAGCTTTGGTGTGGAGCATCCCCTAAAAAGATAAAGGTCATCGTTAGTGGCTAGTCGATACGAATAAGAGAGGATAACACCAAGTTCGAGCAAATTATGGATAGTCAAGGAGCTAAAGAGTTTTGTCTAAATAGGGAAGTTTTTGAATTTCTGGTGCATACACTTGAGGAAATGTGAGAAGAACGCGTCGAAGGCGAGTCTCAAAGCAGAAGGATCAAGTTCGATTGAAGCTTCAAAGTTAGTCACTGGAGAAAGATCAATGAATGGTGTGTGCAAGTTCGAAGTCGAAGCTGAATTTCCCCTGTTGGGGCCAAATATAACCCAAAGGCGAAATCAGGGGCATTGTGGGAGCAAGAATTTTAGGGTACGAACTTGAAACTATGAAACGTGAATGAAGATCGAACATAGAACAAGGACATTAGGAATTAAGTCTTCGAACAGTGTCTCGAAGATTCCTGTCATTTCCGGAAGTGAAGATCGAGGTTCGAGCTTCGAACCTTGATGAAGAACTAGCGATGATGCATAGTGAGATTCGAATGGATCATTAGGCTGGGAGCAAAGATTGAGGTCCAAAGGCCCAGGGGACGGTTCAGGCATGTCCAAAGGGAGGACACAAACCCAAAGAAATCCGAAATAAGGGGTAGTAAGGTGAATGAAGCGTGATCCTAGGGAAATTCCACCGAAATAGGAGGCGGTTACTCGAAGCTCGGTGCAAGAACTTCGAAGTCCAGCAACTACGTTAATGGGCGTAATGGCTCATATTTTGGTGAAGTTCTGATGATATAAATACATGAATTTGGTAAGTTTTTCCAGCTCGACATGATTCATACACGCTTGCATTGAACTCTCACTTAATGGAGTGTCAGAGAGTCTTTTGCAGGTACCCCCCCCCCCCCCCCCAATTGTTCAAACGCAATTCCGCCATTGTACCATCATCTTCGAGCTATTATTTGTTAGGGAGGACGTTAGTTTGATCGTTGATGAAAACCTTATGGAGCTTCGAATCACGTCAGACTTTTTCGTGCTCCCATAGTCACCTGATATAAAATCAAAAATAGATTTACCCTTAAAGTTCATAATATTTACATTCATGTCACCATATTACAACAAACCAACACGCCTTTGTTCTCTCTTAAGTGCAAACGCCATTGTTCCTTTCTCAAAATCAAACATTGTCATTCCTCTATCCACAACGCTCTCTCCTACGCACCACACCCAACTCGGCTACACCTCGCTCTACTCACCCGCACTTATGTTCTCTGCGTAGCGCCTCTCTCTGAATCCGTGCAGCACTTATGCCTCTTCATGAAGCATCTTTACCTCCACGCTGTGAATCCGTTCCTTTTCTCTTTGTGAAGGTCTCTCTCTCTCTCTCTCTTTGTTTCTCAACTATCTCTAATTTTTGCCCCTCCCGCAACTTCTCACTTCGCATGATCCCACCTCTTGCAGTTGCAAATCCTAGACTCTCGTTGCGCCTCCTACCACAACCTGCAGAACAAATAGGTAAATTATAAAGGATTTAGTATTTAGTATTTTTAGAATCTATGTACTGGACAAGTAGTGCTATCATGAATCCGTGTTAGTGTTTTTGCTACAAGGACTTAGTACTTTTAGATGTCTTGATATTATTTGTGTTATTGTAATTTTGTGTTGATGTTAATAGTGTGTTTGGTTGAGCTGCAGTAGTGTTTTTGTACAAAAGAAAGTAGTATATTAGATGCGTTGATGTTAAGTGAGTCTCCTAAAAAATGAAAAATCATAGGTGCTAGGGCTTCTAATAAAATCCATGCAATAACTCTATGAGAGGTTTAATCATATGTGTTAGGGCGTTCAGCTACTGATTTTAGGGTTTTCATATTGTACGTGTGTTGGTGTAGAGTTTTGGTGTGAGAAATTTTAGTCCATTTCAATTGGTGTGCATGGTTGATATCACTATCAGAAAACAAACTTAGACGACAAACAATTTTTGTCGTTTAAGAAGGTATTTTCGTCGCTCAAGTTCCTAGACATCGTATTTTCGTCAACTAAGTGTTGTCGCCTAGCTACTTAGATGAAGAAATTCTTCTGTTTCGTCGGGTTAGAAGTCACGTAGATGACGAATACTTTTTCATCACCTCAGAACTTAGACGACGAAACTCTACAGGCTAAGACGACGAACAATTTCGTCGGCTAAGAAAACAGTTAGACAACAACGTGGAAATTCATCGTCTAAGACCGTGCCTAAGCTAACGAATGTGTCGTTGGCATGAACGACAAAAGTGTCATCGTTTAACAAAGTTCTTAGTTGACAAACTTTTCGGTAGTCTAAGAACATTTTTAGACGACAAAAATTTTTCATTTAGTCGTCTTAGGCTTTTTATATATTTTTTCTGTAATTAATAAATCAAATATATTTTAAATTTAATTCAAAAATATTCAAAAATAAATTATTAATATTCGAAGATATTTTTGAATTTGTACACAATATATATATATCCGATCAAACTACGTACATAAAACCTAATCTCCCACTATACCGTAACATTAGCAACAGTTTGGACCCCGCTGATTCTCTCTGTGCCCGGACCGTCGTCATCATCGTGTTGAGGACCCTGAGGAGGGGGAAACGATCCACAAACAGCATCGGAATTTATGCCTAGGTGAATTGATATTATCTTCACTAATTCAGCAAATTGATCGATCTGAGCTGCCAATGGTGTTGTCGATACTAGAGAATCTTCGCGAGCCTTATGAGCCTCCTCTCGGGCCGCTCGAATCTCATCCTGCTGCGTTGCTGTTGAACGTTGACTCCCCGACAGTGACGACTTTCTCAAATCTTGCGTCACACCCCGGCCAATCCCACGAACCTCTTCCCAAGTTTACAGCCGTAGACTTCATCTGCAATGTCTATCTAAACATCATGCGAAAGAGGAGGCATATCTTCAACCGGCACCTCTGTAGACTGCGATTGCATCTCCACGAATTTCTCCTCGGCTATTCACTCCAGCCGATCTAGAAATTAACATAAATATATGAATGTTAAAAAAAATAGTATAGTTTTCCAAAAAAATGTAGGAAACCAAAAACCTGCACGAAAACCAAACCATTAAAAATAACCTCATCAACACGAATTTCAATCCGCATTTCTTAAGTTCATTTACATACCGTTTCACGCATATATTCACAAAATATGCACATAATTAAAGAAACGTACATTCGATTCTATATTGTACCCATACATGGTCGAAAACAACTTATTCAATTTGATAAGCTACTTGTGCATATTTGTTTCACATTACAAATCAATCTCAATATATAGTCGTCTAAAAAATAACTTCATCAACAACCTTCAACACATGTTTTATTTAGCTAACTAAACCAAGTTCTAAGATAATTGAACCAAATTAAGTTGATGTAATTAATCATGATCCAAATTCTACATAACCAACAATAAAATTAAATTCACTTAATTTTGAAAAAATCGTTACTTACAGCGTGTTGAGTCCCAGGATGTTTTCCTTGTCTGGCTCTCCTGTAAGCGCTTGCCCCTCCCTGGACCAGCGGGAATTTTGAACCCTTATGATGGTGCTCCAAACTGAGGTTGAGCACCTTGGTAGATCCTGATCCGTGGTGCAATTCACAGTAGCAAAAAAAATTACAAAAATTCCCAAACTACACCACAGCCATGTAATCATGGATATCATAAAATTCCCAAAATTGATCCTAAACCCTAAAATTGCCACTGACATAATTGAGAGAGAGAGAGAGAGAGAGAGAGAGACCTAAAATTTACCAACAGCGGCAAAAAACATAGCAGAGCCAAGGCGGGGGGAGGCATCGGTGGTTGAGGGCGGGGCGACAACGTTGATGGTGAGGATGCGGCGTAGGCGTTGCCGGTGATCCAAAATCGGTCGGAGGCTTATGCAATCGGGACAAAAACATCACAGGCCTTTTGCGGCGTCAACGGGTTTAGGATGGGAATTAGGCAGCGTCGGTGGTGAGTAGGCGGTGTCGGCGTCACTGATTTGAAGGAATCGAGCAGAGGGAGATAGAAATTAGGGATTTAGAGGAGTTGGGGTAAAATAGATTTGGGATCGAGCTGCCCAGTTAAACAAATAACTTAGGCGACGAACTAGGACGTTTCGTCATCTAAGTGATTTAAAAATAATTTAGACGACGAAACGTGACACATTCTTGTCCAAGTGAATTTCAAAATGGGCCACAAAATTTTGGCAGGTGGATCTGACCCGCCAAAAAATTGGGTTTAAACGACGAATATCAAAATGTCGTCTTCTAAGTAAAAATTGTTAGACGACGAAACGCATATATTTCGCCGTCTAACAAATAGAGAGTTTATGGAAAGGGTTTAGGGTTTATGGGAAGTGTCTTAGACGACGAATGTGATGTTTTTTGTCGTCTAAGACATACATAAACTATGAAATTTAGTACATTTCGTCGTCTAAGTAGACTCCCTTCAACCAAATTGTGATCCTCATTTCCTTTTTTCCAAAATATTCCTGAGTAAGATATATAGAACACAAATACTGTAAATGTAAAAATTCGAACAAATTAAACAATTTGATCATGATCGATCGATCGATCACATGCGCCCATGTTCATTCGATCGATAAAATTCGTACTTGGATCGATTAATTTTTTACAGTTCGAATACAATCCAATTGGCTCAAAAAATTAATTAGTTATATATAATTAAGTACTACATATATATATATGTTTATATCAATCACTTTCATCAGCATAATCCTCATCAGCGACTTCCTTTTCACTCGGATCACGTGCTTGATCCTCATAATCATATTCTTCATCATCATCATCATCATCATCATCATCATCATCATATACGACGAAATCTTTGTCCACCATCTCCTCTTTAGTATCATAAACATTGTCTACGTCCTCGATCTCCTTTTGAGCAAGATTCGTGTCGCCATCAAGTATGGGTAAGAGTTCGTTAGGTCGAATAAGCTCCCTTGTGTTAGGGACGACAGAAGTACTAGTCTCTCTATATGCATCCACATTATTCCCTTTAAGTGTTGTGGCACTCCATATTCTTCGGTGCGACATATGGTTTACTATATTCCAACCTTTACCAGTTTTCGGATCATCCACATAGAACACCTGCTTGGCTAAGGTGGCAAGGGTGAATGACTCATCTTTAAACCAACTTGAGTTTATATCGACTGATAAAAGGCCAAGATGTTCTTTCGTACGCTTGAACCATTTACACTTGAATAGAAAAACTTATATGTCATTCTCATATAGCAGTTGAACGACATAAAGAAGAACCCCATAATATACAACATCACCTTGTCCTACCGCGATCCCACTGTTCTGTGTTATTCTTCCTTCATCTCGATAGATCGAATGAAACTTTACACCGTTCACCCAACATTCGAGATAAATACGGTGGCCAACCGGCTTATGGGCCAAATTATGCTTTTCCCATGTCCACCACCCCTCTTCGTTATCCAACTTCTGTAGAGCAATAATCTACAAAATTCCTAATCAAGATATACGAATGTATATTAATTTAATTAATAAATTCCTACAAATATTTTGACATAGCTTCCCCTAAAACTAAAGAAAACCGTAAACCTGCATGCATGCACAAATTAAGGAAATACACTAGGGAGGGACAAATACAAAATATTCAACATCTGAATTGCTCAACGTCATATAAAGTAAGAACAAAACCTGTAGACTAAGGTTTTAACATACCCATTCTCGAAAATAATTAGAAAACCTCTTCTTAATTCATCTTTCAACCCAGAGATCATCCTTTCCCAGTTCCTTGGCTCAAATTGTTTCCCTGTAACCTTTCATGAAGTTGTCAACCTCACCACAGTCTCATAACTCTACCCAATGGGTTTCATCAAGTTCTTCCTTAATTAAACTTTCTTTTAATACTCCTTTAAACGGCCGTATCACATCTGTGACGACTGAAAGATTTAGTGTATGATTAGTGTTGGAGGTGGAAGCCTCGACTGGATCGTTGAGGTACATATCGCACTATGTTACACACTCATGCATTAAGTATGTTTCAGCTATAGAGTCATCCGAGGCAGATTTATTTTTTACGAATCCCTTGTACTGTCTAAGTTACATGTCAAAATTGTACCTTTCCGGATGATACATCCAAGTGTAGTAGACCGGACAAGAAAGTAGCACTTGTTCTGGAAGGTGAACCATGAGGTGAATCATGATGTCGAATAAAGCAGGTGGGAATATCCTCTCGAATTTGCAAAGGATGAGGAAAATTTCTTGTTGTAAGTCTAGAACATCCAACTTCTTCCACTCTCTAGCGCATAATCTCTGCCACCATTTGCACAATGCAACTATTGGTTCATGGACGTCTTTTGGCAATAAGGTCAAATTACCACCGGAACCAAGAGTTGCAACATGACGTGACAATCATGAGTCTTTAGCCCTATGAACTTGTGATCCCCAACATTGACACATCGAGATATGTTGGATGCATAATTACACGGATATCGAACACTTTTAAACCAACTGAATACAATTTCCCTCTGTGCAGACTTAACTGTGTAAGGTGCATCGGGCATCTTCTTGTACACACCATTTTGATCCCTATTTAACCACAAGCTACGACGCAAATTCATATCTTTAAGATCTTTTCACACTTTTGAAGTATCCTTAATCTTGAGCTTAATACCGAGAATGATTCCCACCAAGTTATCACACACATATTATTTTCTATGTACATGACATCTAGTTTGTTCTTGAGTTTCAACTTGGACCAGTAAGGCAGTTCAAAGAAAATACTCATGTGATGTCAATAGTTGAGATCTTGTAGAGGGTGTGGATTGAGTTTCTTCGCATCTTTGTCATTGGTCAACACACTGAAATAGAAGTTGTTTAACCTTTCAAAAATCTCTTCGCCAGACCACTGTCGGAGTTTAGGATTATTCTCTACCGTCCCATCAAAATGATTATTATCATGTCGCCACGAGTGATAGTGAGGAAGCCATCTACGATGACCCATGTAACATACCTTTTTCGCGTGCCAACTAGAGTTGACGTCTTCCAAGCAGACATGACAACCACTGTATCATTTGCTTGTGCAAGATGCCAACATCCCATACGCAGGAAAATCGCTGATGGTCCACATTACAGCTACTCTCATCCTGAACATTGTGTTAGTGAACTTGTCATAAGTTAGGACTCCAGTTATCCACAACAGTTTTATCTCGTCAATCAATGGTCTGAGATACACATCTAAACACTTTCTAGGAGATTTGGGACCTCGAATTAGCAGAGTAAGGAAATTAAATTCTTTATTCATACACATCCACAGAAGCAGGTTGTACAGCATGAGAATAACTGGCCAAGTTTTGACAGCAACACTATTATTACCCCAAGGATTGAATTCATCCATAGAAAGTCTGAGTCTAACATTTCAAATCTCTAATGTGAAGTCTTCCAATTCCCTGTTGAAATGTTTAAAAGCCTCCCTATTAGCCAGATGTCTTAGCACATCGTCATCTGGTCTCTGACATTCCGCCTGCCATCTCATTGCATGTGCTGTGTTTAGAGACATGTACAAACGCTATAGTCTAAGAATCAACGAAAAATAGCGAAACACCTTCACGATAACCTTCTTCTTTAAACTCTTTTTATTCGATTTCTGCCACATGGACTCATTGCATACAGGATAGTTGTCAAACTTTGCATCCTCCTTGTAAAACAGCACATAATCATTTCTGCATGCGTGAATTTTCTTGTAATTTAGACTGAGAGACTTCAAGACCTTTGTTATATTGTAAAGGGATTCAAGAAGCTTGTGATCCCTAGGCAGCAAGTTACATTTATGTCGTTGGATATCATTGAAACCTTCATCCGAGATTTTGTGCTTAACTTTGTATCTCATTTAAGTCATTACAAAGCGCAAGACATTCAATTCACATCCATCGTACACCGGGGTCTGAGTTTGAAGTAGCATGTTGTTATACTTATCCATCTCAATAGTATCAATATCTAGAAAGGAAGCGGGGACTGTGTTGTCATAATTAAGATTATCATAACCTCCCTCTACTTCGTGTTGGTGTGTAACGTGACTGAAAGCCAAAAAAGCATCATGCACTGCATCCATTGCCAGGTTCCAAGAAGCGGCGCCAATATTGCTAGATGAGGCACCCTGGTAACTGTACCCAGAGCCGAAGTGGGACGATGTTAAGCTGTAGTCTACTTTTTCACCATGCTTACTCCTTATAGTGTAACTCCACATCATACCGTGCTGATACAAATGTTGAGACATGACTTCAACCCCCACATACTAGTTGTTAAGACATTTTCTGCACGGACACCTGTAACACTTCTTTCCTTGACCATGTTGCACCGCAAAATTCACAAAGTCATAAATTTCATCCATATACCTCACATCACTCCTATTCGACAATTGTATCCAACTCTTGTCCATATTTCTGTGTAAGTTAATTAAAACAAACATAAAAATTACCAAATAAATTAATATTAATTAATTAACAAACAATTGAATTGTCATTCTTACAATCAATATATTCATCTATGAAATTAAGGAAAAAATCTTCTTAACTATCATTCATAAGTTACATAAATATTCATCCACTACTATATATAAATATAATTATATTACATAACACAATAATATATAAAAACATATATTCACATATATTTCGCATAAATTACCGTACGTACTAATTTATCTCTAACATTATTTATTTAATCATGAGATTAATTCATCAACACGCATTTCAAGCAAGCCAGGGTTAAACAAACTAGCTCCCATGCACATGCTATATAATTAAATTACATAGCTATATATATATATGCATTTACACATAAATTCACTTAATTAGTAATATATAATTATCAATAATTAATTAATATAGCTAGCTAGCTACCAATATTTATTCATTTATACATATAATTGATTAATACATGCATGATATGCATAATTTTTATAGGAAGCTAACAACTAATGCATGCTCTATTGTGGTTGCCGAAATTATTTGTCGGATTAGTTCGCCGGATAACTCCATCGATCACCATATACGTACGTAATTAAATTTAAAAAACTAATCAATCGAGAGAAATGAGTTAATATTTTCACCATTAAGGAGATATGTGGGTAAACTTGAACTCTGGAGGTGAAAAAATCGCATATAAATCAAATTGTGGCCAGAGGTGGTTTTGGGAGCTAGCTTTTTTTTCGCTGAAACCGGGTTTGGGATATGTTTTAGATGAGAGAGAGATATGACTGCGATCTGGATAGAAAATATGATCTATTAATTGAATTCCACACTACCGGAACAATTACTATGACCGACGACTTAGTGTCGTCGGTCTGTTTCGTCTCCTCGTCGGTCATACATATATCCGACGACACATCGTCGGATATAGTACCGTCGGTAATAGACCGTCGGTCATACTATATCCGACGATCAGATAGGGTTTTCGTTGGAAAAAGGCTACAGTATGACCGACAATGAATTATCGTCGGTCATAGTTTTAAACTATAACCGACGATGTCATCGTCGGATATAGTATTATCCATGGTCAAAATGGTTGACCCTGGAGAATACTATATCCGACGATATTGACACATATCGTCGGATATAGTGGAAAAATTTAAATTTTTTTGGCAGGTTTTGGGATGAAACCCAAAACCTGCATGCACAAAAAATCACGCTATCTATATATTGTTCAAGATCAAAAATCAACAACCATTAATTGAAACTAGAGTACGTAGTAAATAAATTAACCGAAATCGTTCAAATCTATATACATATGCGGTGTAAATAATGAAAATAAAAATGAAACCGACAATTGTTCAAAGGTAGGGGGGTCCTGGTCCTAAGTCTATGTGGTCAAACGGATTGGAGAAAGTTGGTTGGTCCTGGTCTGGCTGAGGCTGAGGCTGAGGCTGAGGCTGAGGCTGAGGCTGAGGCTGAGGCTGAGGCTGAGGTTGAGGCTGTGGCTGTGGCTGTGGCTGTGGCTGTGGCGCACCGAAATTGGGCGGGGGGGAGGTATCTGGATTCCAGATGCTAAGAACTGTGCATAACAGTTCTGCATCCATTGCCGCTCTGCGGCTCGCGCCTGCTCCAGTTCCTCTATCCGACGCCGTTGATCTTTCATCTCAATTGATTGCCTATGCACAACTTCGTTTAGCTGATTAGTCCTCGAAGATGATGATGACGATCCCGATCCGCGAGAGAATTCAGGGGTCTGCTTCAGTAGCCCTTGACCCCATTTTCCGGAACCCCTGCAGTAGAATGTGTTCTTCCCTGGAGGGATCGCAGTTGACGTAATCCTGGCCCTGACGATCGGATCAGATCGATCAATCTGATCAATCAAGAGTTCTGCATCGGGGGTGTCGGGATAGAGCTCTCTCGCCACTTGAGTCAACACCTCCGGAATTGCCTCCTGAATTCTCGCCTAATTGACAAAGAAAAATAAAATATTAATTAAAAAAACAATCTAAATAAATAAGAAATAAGTTAATTTTGTTATAAGGACACTTACAGCATATTCGGGATTCTACGGATACGCGTGCTGCATCGTATAGACAAGGGGATCATCTTCTGGGTGGTTGGCCGCCTCCTCGATCCAACCCGAGTATGATCTGGTACCGGCATGATGATTTGTTGTGTTTTTGGCCCGGTTCCTTGCGTTGATTTCAGAAAGAGCCTGCGCGATTAAGTCAACATAAAAAACACACTCATTAGGCAAATAATTTACGGGAAGTACGATAAAACCAAAATTAAATCGATTGAAGGTTGCGTACCTTCAATCGAGGGTTGTTGAAGTGAACCACAAGCCATCGCCACTCGTACTCCCTATAACGAAACTCGCTAGAGGTACCCTCACAATCGTCCCCGTACTTTTTCCAATGCTTCTTCAGCTCGCCCTTCCACTCCTTATACCTATATATACCCATAAAATCAAGTGTTAGTAACTAACAATATTGTATGAACATAATCAAAAGAAACGAAAAAATTGAAACAAATGGTCGTCTGCAAACCTGCTCCCATGCACTTCAGCCGCCCACGTGGGTCTAATGTCTTCATCCACGCGAAACCACCTCTGCAATGCATATATTTATATATATATCAATAATATTTTGATTTTTTATTGAAAATTTTCCAAATGAATATACAATTCAACTCACCGACAACGCATTATTCAGCTGATGTTTGACGGCTTGTGGCACTGAATTCCAATCTTGCCACAACATTGGGACTCTATCCCGTATGAGGCTGCCCGCCATCCCCGCGTACTTTCGAGTGACCTTTCCCTCGATCACCTGCCCTCTATCCCCCCTCGGAATCATAAGTTGGCCACCACCGCTAGCCTGAATGGCTTCGTCCAGTAACTTGCCGACGACGGGGCCTCTGGTTCTCTTCTGTTTGGCACCGGGCACGATCTCGCCTATCACATATATATGTAGACGATTTTTTAAACATCAACACCTAATTGAATTTAAATATTAGGGAGTAAAAAGATATCACTAATTAATAATTACCTGAATCGTCGGTGCGTTGGTCCGGAATCCTTGCACTCCAGAGAGGTGCCGGGAAGGGTATATACGCATATGCCTGCTCCGGGGTAGTGAACCCTAGCTGTCCCGGAATAGGCATCCCGTCGGAATCGACGTGAGGTATCGTCGGAATTTCCAACGGTAAGAATAATGTAGGCGGCGGGCACAGCCGCATCCTCGCCGAGGACTGAGTAGATCCACCAGCCTCCTCGGAAGAATGAGGAGCTGTCTGGTGGATGACGGGGGGACCCTCCTCGCGATGAATGTCCGGCATTCGGACCGAGGATTGAGTCGCACTATCCGTTTCCGGCGTGCGACTGACCTGCTGAACCCTCCTCGCGCCTGAGGATCGAGCCGGCTCGAGCTGCTGTTGCTGAGGTTGTCCCTCGCCCATCAGCCGACGGTGTCGAGAGGTCAGCGGAACACTGTAAGTGTTGGGGACACTGGTGGATCCTGATGCGGACCGACTTCCGATGCCATCAGGATCCCCAGCTCCCGAGCCCTCATCCCCACGTCCCGATCTCCCTCTCCCTCTGGACCTCCCCCTCGAAGTACTCGACCCGGCCCCTCGGGAAGGTCCGCAATTAAACCATTGCATCGTTGCTATAAAATTATTAAAATTAAAAATAATTCCTAATTCATCTAAAAATCAATAATCCAATATATATTCAATATATAAATATTCCACAAAAATCAACAAGAAGATTAATTCCATAAAACTTCCAATACATATATAATTAATCCAATTCAATAATTTAACTATATATATATATCAATAATTCCAATAATCCAAATAATCCAAATTCATGCTAATATAACCTAAAATTCCACATATAATCCATATAATCCTATCCATATAATCCAAATAATCCATATAAAACAATCCAAATAATCCAAATAATCCATCCTTTCCACAAATATTCCAATCCACATATAACCTAAAATTTCCGAGTACATCCCAATATATATCAATTCATGAATAAAATTCAAATCAATCGAAATTTAATTATAATCTAAAATTCCATAAATTATAATCCTAATTTAACCTAAAATTAGGATATAATAGTCAAATTTTATTATAACCTAACAATTGTACCTAATTTAACCTAAAATATAATCCAAATATAACCTAAATTATAATCCTAATTTAACCTAATTTAACCTAAATTATAAACCAGGAATTTAACTAAAATATAATCCTAATTTAACATATCAAAAAAATATATATAATCCAATTGAATTTAACCTAAAATTTCCTAATTCCTAATTATATAACTCAATATATGCATAATCCCCACAAAATCCACAACTATATCAATACATGCATCCACATTGACAATCTACACATTCCACAACGTAAAATCCAAACGAAATCAAAAAATTGGAAAAATTGAAAAAGTTAGGGATTTCAAACCTGTTTTGTTAAAAATCGACGAGGATTTTGCTTGAGGATCGATGGAATAGCTTGGTGACCTTCGATTGCTTGCTTCCAACACTTAAACTGCCGGATAAATCGAGAGGAGGCGAATTGTGGCGACTGTTCCGGTTTGGGGCAGTTTCGTTTCTGCCCCAAATCGTACCCAGAAATGGATATAAAGCCAAACTATATCCGACGAGTTAAGTTATCTCGTCGGATATAGTTGAACCCAAACTATAACCGACGATATTTCATATGAATGTCGTCGGATATAATTTGGGTTCAACTATATCCGACGAGATATCATATGCAACTCGTCGGATATAGTTCCTCTATTTATTTTTCATTTATGCCGGCCGGTAAACTAATTAAATGTGTAGTGTTTTAATATATATGTTTATTAATAGTTAATTAATACAAAATTATTAATACTTAATACGAAATTAGTAAATTAAGCAAAATTATTTAATAATACGATCGATCGATATTAATTATTAATCGATCCGTTGTATTTTTTTCCCGATCAATCGACACCATTTAAAGTCGATCGATAATATGATCGAATAAAATTAATTTTACATTGCACGTTCTAAGTCAAACCATCTACATACATATAAATTATACATGCACTATATAATTAAGGTGCATAATCGGAATCATCGCTTGAGTCTGACTCTGTTTCCGAGTTAATTTCAGGTAATATGTGTATGTCCTCGTCACTTGAGTCTTCATTCTCTTCATTTTGATTAACATCAAGAAGATTCGGTTGAGGAATTCGTACCACACTGCCCTGTCTGACATTATTAAGGCGAATTGTTGAGGTTTCAGGAATACCAGTTGCGTTCGGCTCTTGGTATGCACTGACTTCTTCATAATCCGAGGTCACAGTACCAAGGGTGGAGGCACTGTATATGTTTCGTGGAAGAACATGGTTAACCACTTTCCACGCGCCTTTATGCACAAGATCATCAAGATAGAAAAATTGTTTCACCGCCGTGGCCAACACAAACGGATCATCTTCATACCAGCTTGTGGCAGTATTCACCAAAAAAATCCCGTATTGATCGGTCCTTGTGTTCTGAGGGTCGGTATCAAACCATCTACACTTAAACAAGTGCACGGTCATGCCTTCCCCATATATTAATTCGACAACTGAATGGAGAACACCGTAATAGTCAACTCCATTCTGCCCACCATGCACCATTACCCCAGAATTCTGTGTTTTTCGTCTGACATCTCTATGTTCACAAATAAATAGTACGCCATTAACCTTACACATAGGATAAACTCTGGAAGTTACCGGTTTCTGCGCCAAGAGCCTCAATTCGTGTGACCACTGAGGGATACCATCATCTTGTACATGATTCATCTGAAAATAATCATTTATTAAGTACGTATAAATAGGATGCGAGACATGCACTTAACATCGATCATATACAGGTCAATTTAAGTATCAACTTACCCAGTTGCCAAAATAGTTTGCGAACGTCTTGTTGTGGTACTCAACATCACCGAAAATAGCAGGGCAGTAAAGGTGCAAATTTTTCCAATATTAAACTTCTGGACAGTTAATCAACACCGACCAATGGGCAATGACGAGCTCATAAGGTTCCAACTTGTACGAGTTGGGCAACTTTCCAGAAACTTCAACATCATCGGAGATGATCGAAAGGTTGAACTGCCCTCGATCTACGGGCATATGTTGTGGAGGGTCCTCCAACGCTCACAAATACAACTTGGTGTACGTTACGCACTCATGCGCAATATATGCTTCAGCGATACACCCTTCGGGTGCAGATTTGTTCATCACATAGTCTTTGTAGTCCCCCAATTGTCTGTAAATGGGTAATTACAGATCGAGCATGTTATGCTTATTGCAACAATATATAAGTGAATAAATAATATTAAAGATCGACATATATATAGCCAGATTCAGAGATGCATTACGTACCTTTCCATAGGATACATTCATGTGTAGTGTACTGGACCAGTAAGCAACAATTGTTCCGGAAGATGGAGCATCAGGTGAGGCATGATGTCGAAAAAGTTTGGAGGAAATATCCTTTCGAATTTGCACATGATAAAAATGATGTCCTGTTGCATTTCCAACAAGTCCGATTTCTTCACTTCTCTCGTGCATAACTTCTGAAAGAATCTTAACAAAGCCACTAACGGCTCCACCACCTCTTTGGGCAGGTACCCTCGAATGAAAACAAGGAAGAGGCGTTGGAGCAGTATATGACAGTCATGACTCTTTAGTCCGTACATCTTGTTGTCTTTGAAGTTAACACATCGACTTATATTTCCGGCATAGCCTGAAGGATACCTGACATTACCCATCCAACCAAAGATTTCACTCTTCTGGGCAGGCTTCACGGTATAAGGAGCTTGTGGCATTTTTTTCTTCCCATCTCTCAACCACAAATGTTTTCGCAGTCCCATCCTTTTAAGATCAATGCGTGCCTTCGGGCCGTCTTTAGTTTTTCCCTCCCAATTCAACACTGTGCCGACCACACTCTCGCACACATTTTTCTCTATGTGCATGACATCTAAGTAGTGTCTGATCAGCAACTTAGACCAATAAGGAAGTTCCCAAAAAATACTTTTGTGTGTCCAGAATTTATACCTGTCGGGTTTGTCAGGTATTGACGCCACTATCTGAGGATGATTGCTTAGCTGCCCAAAATCGTATTCATTTAGCACTTCTAAGATTTCATCCCCCGTCCATCTCCTCGGCTGCTCACCTGTTTCCACAGTCCCATCAAATGCCTCCATATCCTCCCGAAATGGGTGATCATGTGGAAGCCAACAACGATGTCGCATCTATACAATCTTCCTGCAATGAGGTCTGCAACACTCAACCGTCATGCACTCTGGACAAGCCCTGTATCCCCTGGTAACGTTGCCCGACAACATCCCGCGTGCAGGAAAATCGCTAATGGTGCCAACAAGCATGGCATGCATCTGGAACATCTCATTTTTGAACTTGTCATAAGTGGGATGACCATGCTCACTCAAGTACTTAAGCTCCTCAATCAAGGGTCTCAGATACACATCTAGACACTTTCCTGGATAACCCGGCCCTGGAATGATCATAGTTAGCATATTGTATTCTTTCTTCATGCACATCCATGGAGGAAAGTTGTACGGTACCAAAATAACTGGCCATATACTGTATTGAAGACTCATGTTCCCAAAAGGGTTGAATCCGTCAGATGAAAGCCCCAGCCAAACATTTCGAACCTCTGATGCAAAATAAGAAAACTCATTCACCATGTGCTTCCAAGCCTCTCCGTCAGCAGGGTGTATAAGCGTATCACCGTCGGGCAAATTCCTCTCGGCCCACCATCTCATAGCTTCAGCCGTGTGTGCAGACATGAACAACCGTTCGAGCCTATCTATCAGGGGAAAATACCGAAGTATCTTCAAAGCTTTCTTGTTTCCGGCAGGAGTCAACTTATACCTATCTGTACCACATACCGGGCATTCATCAAGGGATTCAAGATCATTCCCATAAGCATCTTCACCCCAGAAGAGAACACAATCATATCTACAAGCATGGATTTTGATGTAGGAAAGGCCAAGATGTTTAAGGATATGTCGCACCTTACGATGAGTGGTAGGAAGACGGTGACCGGGGGGCAACAACGAACCAGACCACTTCAGCCAATCATCAACAGCCTTCACACTCATTTTGTTCTCCACTTTGAGCTTCATTACTCCCATAACACTTTCCAGAACAGTCTTATTACACCCGTTGTACAACGGGGTCTGTTGGAAGGCAATGAGGTTGTTGTACTTGTCCATACCAGCAGTGTTGACAGCTGTAGGTAATTGCTGGACTGGCTCAATATGAGGGAAGTCTCCCACGGCGGGAGGGATATCGATATCCGGTGCTTGAGCAAATATACCGCTCTCATGAGGAAACATATCATTGATCAACTTTGTTGTTGGATCATTGGATGTACTGCCACTCTCAAAAAATTGTCCGTGATCATGTTGACCAACTGTTGAGCTCTCACCGTGATAAATCAAACATGTGTACTTATCCCAAACCCGTAATTCTTCAAGTGCTCCAATACTTTATCGATGTGAAAACGATATCGCTCGCTACGACACTGACATTTCGTACACGGATAATAATGAATTGTCATCCCTCCACAATTAACCTTCACATATTCTACAAAACTTCTAATTCCACGGTTATATCTTACATCCCATCTTGGAAGACATATCCAACTCTTGTCCATCCTCAAAATTATAACTGCATGCATGTATATATACCCATGATCTTATTAATTCAAATTTCATGGCTACATATAAATATTTATTATTTTAATTCCTATAATTTTAATATATATATATATATACACACACACGTACACCCTAACTATATATATATATATAATCGAAAACAAAAATCTAAATATATATATATAATTGCTATATATATATATATACACACACACGTACACCCTAATTAACTATATATATATAATCGATCACAAAAATCTAAATGTATATATATATATAATTGCTATATATATATATATATTCACAATAATCAAATTAAAATTAACAACAATTAATATATATATATTTACGATCAATCACGCATACGTAATCAAAATCAACCATCGATCAATTACCCAAACTCAAGAATCAATTAATTAATTAACTCGATCGATCCATCCATCCATCTATTAATTCAACAAATTAAACAATTAATTCAATACATGCATGCACAACACATATATATATTAATTAAGCACGTACCTATATATAATGTGCACGAATCATCACGAACTCATTCTCGACATCACCCAAAGATCGATTTCAGAGCATTTGTTGAAAAAATGGAAAGTTTTTTGAATGACAGATCGAGCTGCTGCCCAGATCTGAAATAAGAAACTATAACCGACGATATGAAAAAATCGTTGGTTATAGTCCAAAACTTTCGTCGGACATAGTCGAAAACTATGACCGACGAGATTCCGGCGACTATAACCGACGACTTGGTAATCTCGACGGTCATAAAACTATAACCGACGAGATAATCTTGTCGTCGGTTATAGTAAACTATAACCGACGAGAAGGGATCTCGTCGGTCTGTTTTTCGTCAGCTCGTCGGATATAGTGGTTCTGCTGGTAGTGCCACTTAGACGACGAAATATGTTGTTGTCTAAGAAATTATATTTCATCGGCTAACACAAACTAAGATGACGAAACTATTTTTGTCGTCTAAAACAGCACTTAGACGACGAGATACATATTTCGTCGTCTAAAAATTACACTTAAACGACAAAAAATATTTCGTCATTTAAGTGATGTTTTAGACGACAAAATGTTACTTTTCGACAACGAAAAAATATTTCGTAGTCTAAATGATTTTAGATGACGAAAGTTTAAAAATTTCGTCGTCTGAGTTTTTCTGGTAGTGTATGCAATAATGTTATTGAGAGTGTGATAGTGCATTTGTTGGATGAAAGTAGTACATTTAGAATTGATGATGTTATCAGTGTTATTGAGAGTCTGTGATAGTGCATTTGTTGGCTGGAAGTAATACATTTAGAATTGATGATGTCATTAGTGTTATTGAGCGTCCGTGGTAATGCATTTGTTGGCTGGAAGTAGTACATTTAGAATTAATAATGTCAGTAGTGTTATTGAGAGTCTGTGATAGGGCATTTGTTGACCGGACAATACCAGAAAAAGCCACTTAGGCGACAGAATAGTTCTGTCGCCCAAGTAGGCATTTCCGTCGCCTAAGTACTTACACGATGGAATCTCAGTCACCTAAGTGCCGTCGTGTAAGGACCGTAGTTTAGGTACTTAGACGACGACATCTCCAATTTACGTCGTCTAAGTTTCACTTAGACGACACATATTATTGCGTAATCTAAGGCATACTAAAATGACGGATTAAGAAACGTCATCTAAGTACCACTTAGACGATGCATTGTTTCATGGTCTAAGTATATCCTTAAACGACACAATTTTCCGTCGTCTGTCACACTTATACGACGCATTTTTTCATGGTTTAAGTATAGCCTTAAACGACGCAAGTTTCCGTCATCTAGGTGATCTTACTTAGACAACGGAATTAAATTTGTCTTCGTCTAGGTGATCTTATTTAGACGACGGTAACTTTAACACAGTCGTCTAAGTAGGAAATATAATTGTTTTTTAAAATATAATAAATCTAATATATTAAATTATAAATTAATTTAAAAATTAATTAACTAATAATAATAAAAAATATATTAAATATAAAATTCGTACAAAATTAATTAAATATTCATCGATTTCGATCAAGATCACAAAAGTACATAAAAAACCTAGCTAGCGATAGTAAAATGAGTATGGGCCCCGCCGATCCCACCCCCACTCGGATCGTCGTCGTCGGGTCCTTGAGGATACTGAGAGCCAAACGGGTGACAAATAGCATCGGGATCTAGGCCTGGCTTAATCAACATGATGCGCATTAATTGATTCATATGATCAATCCGAGCTTGAGCTGCTTGACTCTCCTCTCGAGCTTTACGAGCGTCTTCCTCAGCCCTACAAGCGTCCTCCTAGGTAGCTAAAGTGTTGTCGTTGGCCACTCGAGTTTGCTCCTGGACAACTTGTATTTTCTCTCGTCCTACCGCATTCAAGCGCTGACTTCCCGATGATGTAGACTGGCTCATATCTCGGTCGATTCCTCGTCCAAGACCATGAACTTTTTTACTAGGTCGACGGCCGAAGACTGCATCTGCCATTTCTATATGAAACTCTGTCGAGAGAGTAGGCAACTTCTCAAGCGTAATCCCTGGACTCTGGGACTGTATATCCGCAATTCTCTCATCGGCCAATTGTTGCAACCTCTTCTGAAATGAACATGAACAATATATATATATATATATATAAATGACCCCCCAAAAATTGACATAATTTCCCCTAAAAATTGAGGAAACCAAAATCCGGCACGAAAACCTAAACACTTCTAATAACATCAAAACTAAATCTCATTCACATTTCTAAAGTTCACCATATGTATCCCACATACACCTATGTACCACACATGCATATAATCAATTACCTATGTATCACACAAATGATATCCTCATTTATCAAGTTTATCTCTTTATGCACAAGTGAAGAAGCAACAATAAAATTAAATATTATTACTTTGGGAAAAAATGTTACTTACGGCGTGTTGAGTACTGAGATGTTCGGTCTACCCGGGCCTATTGTAAGAAGAAATGTTATATGAATGGGTATTTCGAACCCCTTTTGCAAGTGCTCATGCGCTAGGTTGAGCATTTTGCAGGAGCCCAATCCGTGGTGCAACAACTTCTTCTCCTGATTAGCTATGTTCCTTTATGATTGCGTCTGTTACACAATAATTTAAATTATTATGCAATTAATCATTATTCAAAAGATTGTGGAGGAATATGAATTACGAACCTTATACGGTTCGGACTCAAATTGGGCTTTCAACCACTCCCACTCATCTTCCCTTCCCTTTTTGAACTCCTTCGAAGTCTTTCCGGGGTTTGCCTTGTACGTCTTGTGCAATGCACACTTCTAATCCTTGCAGATCTGGTGAGCGATTTTGTTGATATACTCTACCATCTCTGAAGTCTGTTCATCATTAAAATTGTTCTAACAAAAAAAAATTAAACAATTAGAAACAGTAAACACTAGAACTTGTAATCAATTATGAAAAAAAATATAATATTAAATATTTTTTTACCGTGAGTCCGCGGAACATGTTCATTTTGTCCTCATTGGGGAGCTCTTTCTAAGTAGGGGTTATCATATGTACGTGAGAACATATGTAGTTTCTGATCTGGTGAGCTGTCAAACTAATCAGCCTCCTTCCTTCAGAACATCGGGTGAATGCGTTTAGAGACATATCGATCCTCCCTCCTGCCAATGTTTTTGCTACACTCTCGGCTTTGCTTCCATTGCAAATTCCTCGAATGTGTTTAGTGGGGTGGAAGTGAGGGATCCCTCCTATTTCGCAGTCTCGCACTAACGTCGACTGAATCTTCATAGGAAGATTAGGGTGCCTGTGACGTCAACCCGGAACCGCCCTGATCAGCTGTAACATCGTTAATAGGAGGAGCATGCAGAATCTCCCTTTCAGGCGCCAAACTCGCACCTGACTCATTGGAGGCTTGATTCCCCCAACCCATCTGTCGTAAGACAAATTGATGCCACGATTCTTTGTCTTTTGCCGTGCGCCTTTTCGGCATCTTATATTTCTTTATATTAACACATTTATATTTATTTCACATATAATTATAAACATAAATAAAATAACACACATATATATATTAACACATAAATTAACATATCTATATATTAATTAACACGGGAATTCAATATACGTGCATATCCATATATCAATTATCCAATATATTATACACATGCATATAAATTATCGAATTATAAAATTATCCAATTATACATATCTAAATATATCAATTATCCAATATTATATGTACATATCCAAATATATACGCATACATACACATATATACAAATACACACAATACATATTTACATAGTATTATACAAAGTATATATATAATACATATATACATAGTGTATATATATATGGCCGGCTGGCCGGAATATATACGTGCATGCATATATATCGATCGAGAGGGAGAGGGACGTACCGAAGAGGGATCGGTAAGGGAGAGGGAGACCGAAGAGATGGGTTATCGGAGAGGGAGAGGAGGACTCAATCGAAATCGCCAGTCGGTGAAGGACGCAGGATCGGTGAAGGGGGTGGCACCAGTGAGGGAGCGGGAGAGGGGGGACCCGAGATGAGAGGACCAGCGCCGGTGAGGGAGAGGGAGCCCGGAGAGTCACCGTGAAGGGGGGGGAGAGATTTTGGCCGGCAGAGGTGAGGGAGAGAGAGAAGGAATCGAAGTGAGAGAGAGAGTGAGAGAGAGAGAGAGAGAGAGAAACCGATCCATTTTCCTATACCCAGTTTTCCACTTAGACGACGCAACCTTGTTTTGCGTCGTCTAAGTGGTTTTTGAAAGCCACCCAAAAAAATGGACGGTTACTTATCACCCACCATTATTTTTGGCTTAGACGATGAAAACATAAGGTTCCGTCGTCTAAGTGTCCACTTAGACGACAGAATCATATTATTTCGATTGTCGATGACGGAACCCTATGTTTTCATCCTCTAGGATAGTGTTTTTAAATTACTCGCCAATTTTATCGACATCTAGGATATCGCCAAATTCGATTGGTCTCCAATTTGTCCATAATTAAAATTAATTATTTAATCGATTGTCGACGTGTGTGTATATATATATATATATATATACAAAGCTCTTCGGTTGCGGACGTCCGCACCGAAGAGTTCCGTGCGGATTCCGGCTTTTCGCCGGTGTCCCGGTCATCGAATCCGATCTCCACCGTTCAGATTATAGGTATGCGTGTGTAGATTAACCCTGTAAAATTTCATCCAAATCGGCGATCGTTTGATACATCAAAATCATGATTTACCAACCGGAATACGAACGGTTCCGGTTTACTAATTTCTGTCCGTTCGTGTAAATCGCGATTTTGAGGTATCAAACGATCACCGAATTGGATGAAATTTTACAGGATTAATCTACACACGCATACCTATAATCTGAACGGTGGAGATCGGATTCGGTGACCGGGACACCGGCGAAAAGCCGGAATCCGCACGGAACTCTCCGGTGCGGACGTCCGCAACCGAAAAGCCCCGTATATATATATATATATATATATATATATATATATATATATATATATATATATATATGCGCGCACGTCGAAAATTTTCATGAATTAATTAATAATATACATCAATTTTATATATTCAACCATGCATATATACATGCATGCATCAAAATTACAAATGCACCGAACTCGGTTGATCAATCAATCATTTTCGTCATCACAGTCTTCATCAACATCTTCCTCTTCACTACTCTCAACTAACGGCTGGTTCTCATTATTATAGTCTCCATCATTATCATCATATCTGAGATCGTCTTCATCCTCGAGCTCCTCATCTTCAGATGCATTATCAATCATAAGGTCTGTGATCTCCTTTTCAGTCAGATCTGTTTCCGGATCAGGCATGGGTAAGCGTTCGTTAAGGTGAATGAGTTCCATTGTGTCTGGGATGACAGAAGTATTAGATTCTTGATATGCACTGAGATTTTCCCGTTGAGTGTGAATCAGTGACGACCCTTCGAGTGTTGTGGCACTCCATATTCCTCAGTGAGACATATGGTTTACTATTTTCCAACATGCACCAGTTTTCGGATCATCCAGATAGAACACCTGCCTAACTAATGTGGCAAGAGCGAAAGGCTCATCCTCATACCAACTTGAGTTTGTATCAACTAATAAAAAGTTCAGATCTTCTTTCATACGCTTCAATTATTTACACTTGAATAGAAAAACGTTGATACAATTATCATATAGTAGCTGAAAGACATTAACAAGAACTCCGTAATATACATTGTCGCCTTGTCCGACCGCGATCCCATTATTTTGTGTTCTTCTTCCTTCATCTCGGTCCACCTAATGAAACTTTACACCATTAACAAAAAAGCTGGGGTAAATATAGTGTTGAACTGGCTTACGGGCCAATATTTACTTTTCTCATGATCACCACCCATTGTGGGTAGAGGATTTCTGTAGATCCTCCATCTGAAAAAAATGTGAACGTACAAGATGTAATTAAGAATATATATATATACCTACCAAAAGTTTACCATAGTTTTCCCTAAAACTAAAGGAAACCACAAATAAACCGGTATCCAAAATTTGACCAAAAACACTACAAATCTATAAATTAAACACCAAATCAAATAACTAATTACTTAACTAATTAATCCCTAGTCTGGTTCCAGATATATATATATATATATATATCAACATCAAATTTAAAAAAGGAAGCACAAACCCTATATACATGGTTTAATAATTTAAACATACATATCCATTGTAGAAAATAATCAGGAAACTTCTTCTTAACCATTTTTTCAACCCAGTTAGGACTCTTGTCCAGTTTGGCTGTCTGAATTTTAGTTCTGTAAGTTTGCGTGTAACCAGTAGCCTCATCACAGTCTCGCAACACTACCCAATGTTCTTCAATAAGTTCCTCATGACTTAATCTTTCGGTTAATACTCCTCTAAACGGTCGTACAAAATCTATGACGACTGAAAGGTTGTAGGTAACAGGTGTATTGGAGGCGGTCTGGACCGAATCATTGAAGTACTTTCTGTAGTAAGTAACAGACTCATGTATTACGTATGTTTTCGCGATGGAGCCATCCGGGGTATAACTATTTTTGACGAATCTTTTATACCGTCCGAGTTGCCTACAAAATAGAAATTATATTATTAATTCGCAGCGATCTTTTTTAGAAAAGAGATATATAAATGATGGAAAACGTGTTTAAAAAATTCAGTGCTACTCCATATTTTACCTTTCCTAAAGATACATCCACGTGTATTGGACTGGACCAGAAAGCAGGACTTGTTCGGGAAGGTAGACCATGAGGTGAATCATGATGTCAAAGAAAGCAGGGGGGAAAATCCTCTCTAATTTGTAGAGGATGTGGACAATTTCGTATTGAAATTCGACCAGATCCTATTTCTTCAACTCCCTGGTGCATATCCTCTGCCACCATCTGCACAATGCAATTATTGGTTCGACAACGTTTTAAGGCAAATAAGGTCGAATCACCACTGGAATCAGACGTTGCAGCATAACGAGATAGTCATAAGTCTTTAAACCAATGAACTTGTGTTCACCTACTTTGACACAGTCATATATGTTTGATGCATAATTAGACGGATACCGAACACGCTGAAACTAGTGGAATACAGCATCTCTCATTGTCGGCTTCACTGTGTAAGGTGCAACGAACATCTTTTGTAAACACCTATTCTATTCTTCTTTAACCACAAGGGATGGCGTATGTTCATAGATTTCAGATCTTTTCATGCTTTAGGAGTATCCTTAGTCTTGAACTTAATACAGATAATGGTTCCCACCACGTTGTCGCACACATTCTTCACTACGTGCATAACATCTAGGTTGTTCCTCAGCTTCAATTTTGACCAGTAAGGTAGTTCAAAGAAAATACTCATGTGGTGCCAATATGACATATATTGTGGAGGGTGTTGATTGAGTTTCTTCACATCATCGTCATTGGTCAACACACTAAAATTGAAGCTATTTAACCTCTCAAAAATCTCTTCCCCGGACTGTCAGAGTTTAGGACCATTCGCTACTGTCCTATCGAAATAGTCCTTATCCTGTAGCCACTGGTGATCATGAGGAAGCCATTTACGGTGACCCAAGTAACACACCTTCCCTGCGTGCCAACTAGAGTTGACGTCATCCAAGCAGACAGGAAAATCATTGTATCCTCTGGTTGTGCAAGATGCCAACATCCCATACGCGAAAAAATCACTGATGGTTCACATTACCGCGGCTCTCATCAAGAACATTGTGTTACTGAACTTGTCATACGTTGGAACTCCAGTTTTCCACAACAGTTTTAGCTCGTCAATCAATGGTCTGAGGTACACATCTAAACACTTTCCAGAAGACTTAGGCCCTAGAATTAGCAGAGTAAGGAAATTAAATTCCTTGTTCATATACGACATGAGGATAACTGGCCAAGCGTTGTACGTACCATCGTTAAAAGGATTGGACTTGTCTGTAGAAATTTCTAGTCTGGCATTTTGAATCTCCGCTGTAAAGTCTAGAAATTCCCTGTCGAAATTTTTAAAAGCCTCCCCATCTGCCACGTGTCTGAGCACGTCGTCATCTATTCTCTTTTCCGCGTACCATCTTATCGGCTCTGCTGTGTATAGAGACATGAACAAATGCTGTAGTCTGGGAATTAACGAAAAATATCGAATCACCTTCATAGGAATCTTCTTCTTCAAACTCCTCCTATCAGGGTACTTCCATCTAGAGTGGTTGCAAACAAGACAGTATTCCAACTCTGCATACTCCTTATAAAATAGCACGCAATCGTTTCTGCAGACGTGGATTTGCTCGTACTTCAGACCGAGTTTACTTAAGACATTTTTTACCTTTTAATGGGAACCTGGAAGCTTGTGATTGTTAGGAAGCAAATCTCATATGTGTTTCTGAATTTCGTCAAAACCTGCATCCGATATTTTGTGCTTCACTTTGTACTCTATTTCGGTCATTATGGCGTGCAACACAGTTTGTGGACTTCATCGTACATCAGGGTTTAGGCTTCAAGTAGTGTGCTATTGTACCTATCAAATTCAATAGTGTCAATTTTTGAGAATACGGCAGGGACTGGGTCAACATTAGGAGTATCAGATCCTCCCCATTCGTGTTATTGTCTACCATGTCGACTTAATTCTGGAAATGCATCATGGACCAAATCCACAGTGGGGTTCCAAGAAGAGGCACCACTACTGTTGGATGAGGCACCCTAGTAACTATACCCTGAGCTAAAGTCTGGGCCTGAGCTGAAGTTTACTACTTCACTGTGCTCACTCCATGTAGTGTAACTCCACAACAAACCGTGCTCATACAAGTGATGAGCCATAACATGAGACTCCACAAACTGATGGTTAAGACATTTTCTGCATGGACACCTTAAACGCTTCTTTCCTTGACCATGTTGCATCGCAAACGTTACAAACTCTCTGATTCCGTCCATATACCTCTTATCACTTCTATTCTCCAACTGTATTCAACTCTTGTCCATATTCATGTGTAAGTAAACGAAACCTTAAAATTATCGAATAAACCATTGATAGAAGTTAACAAAAATTTGTCCTTCAATTCATACAATTCCTAATTAATTAACAACTAATTTATTTATTTATCTCTAATTAATATTATTTAATTATGAGATTAATATATCGATCAACATATATATATATATGCATTTCAAGCGCAATATTGTTAAACAATAATTAGTTAGCTAACACACAATTAATTAAACAAAATAGCTAGCTAGCTATGTTCACATTATGGAATAATATTTATATATATATATATGCAAACAAATTAAAACCATCGAAATGATCGATTCACGGATCAGAATTATTAGTACCGACCAAATCGAATAAACGTACGTACCTTAATTCGTCGATAATTATTAGTCAGCCGGTCGACATAGTCGTTGATTGAAATGAAGTGATCGAGTTACCTAGAGGTAGACTAGTTAGGCTTATATATATTATTTTATTTGAGAGAGCTAGCTAGAGAGATTGATGAAGAGAGCTAGATGAATAATTCGAAGCTGAGAATTGAGAGAATGACGAAGAGATGAATATGAAACTGATTAATATATATAATTGAACTTTTTTACTTAGACGATGCAAGTATTAACTTTCTGTCGTCTAAGATAGCACTTAGACGACGCAATTAAGTAGATCTGTCGTCTAAGTGAGTTCTTATACGACGCCTAAAAATGGTGTCGGTCCGTCGTCTAAATGGAGTCTTAGACGATGCAAGTATATATGTCGTCATCTAAGTATTGTCTTAGATGACGTAATGGATTTGCGTCATCTAAGACCTTTTAGACGACAGAGCCGGTAAGCTTACGTCGTCTAAGAGGCTTTTTCTGGTAGTGGGATGTAGTACATTTAAAATTGATGATGTCAGTAGTGTTATTGAGAGTCTGTGATAATGCATTTGTTGGTCAGAAGTAGTACATTTAGAATTTATGTTGATAAGGACGATGATGTTAATAATAGTGTGTTTGTTGATCTATTATAGTTTTTTTGCTAATCTATAATAGTATGTTTAATGGGGAGTGGTAGCATTTTCGTAGACTTGAAGTTGTTGATTTGTTGAACTGAGTATTATGTTTTATGGTTTGTGGTAGTGTAATTGTAAGTCTCATCTAGTATATGCGGGTTCGATGATTCTACATAATGTGTGATGGTCTGTGGCAGGAAGTTTGTATCTCTGTGGTAGTGGATTGAGGTCCCAAAGTGTGGTAGTGGATTGAGGTCCCAAAGTAAGAAGGATGCTGATGTGACTGGAACAAATAAGGAAGTCACCTTCTTCCTTGGTCAAAGTTGTGAAGATGTAAAAGAAGAAGATGACGACCAACAACATGCATTTCAACTACACAACAAAAAGGCAACCAAAAGCAGCATAGTCCAAAAAGTAGTGTGTTTATCAGACAAAAGTAGTATTTTTTGCTGTGATGCAGTAGCGTGTGTGAGAAACAACATTAGTCTCCGTTTATGTAATGTTTATAAAATAGTAGTGTTTTCGTTGTAATGTAGTAATGTGTACGAGAAACATCATTAATATGTTTAACAATGAGGAACTACATTGAATATTTTGAAGTAGTGATCTAATGTGCTGATACATTGTAGTGTGTTTATCAGACAGAAGTAATTGTGATGTAATAGTGTGTCTGTGTGTGTGTGTGTGTGTGTGTGTGTGTGAAACAGTATTAGTCTTCATTTATGTAGTGTTTATCAAATAGTAGTGTTTTCGTTGTGATGTAGTAGTGTATGCGAGAAACAATGGTAGTACATATGTTTAACAATAAGGAACTACATTGAATGTTTTGAAGTAGTGATTTAATGTGCTGATACATTGTAGTGTGTTTATCAGCAAACTACCACAGATTTTTGAAAACACTACCACAGATTGTTGAAAACACTAGTACAGGTTGTTGCAAACACTAGTCTACTGGAACTTGAAGACACCAACAAAAAGTAAAAAAAGACATGACATAACATTTTTATCATAATACTATCACAGTATCCTCAGGAAACTACCACAAGTTGTTGTAAAACTTATTCTACTGGAACTTAAATTCAATTCAAATTTTACATTTTGCGGAAGAAATTAGATATAAGACCAGTTGAAAATAATTATTTTATATTATAATTTAGTATGTAACGAGATTAATTTTTTAATATTATTTAATAAAAAAATATATTTAATCAGTTTAATTTTGACACCATTAAATCACATTTTGTAGCTACAGTCACTATTAAAGATGGAGGCCGGGACTTCCTTCATCATGACCGGCAAAGGCGCCACCCCCCCCCCCCCCCCCCGATTTTAAGAGTGCAATTTTTTAGTACACACCATAACTAGATAACTATATAATGTATCTCTCTACTTAAGTCACTTAATCTACTTGGATATTGTTGTATTGTCTAAAGTCTAATGGCTGCTATGAATAAAGCAAACAAGGGCTTGCCGCATGGTCCATCAGCCAACATTTATTACTATTAGATTAAAATTATAAGTATAATACTCTGTATATTATGTTTGAGACATTGAACCAACAAAGATGCTATGTATTTACAATGAATTAGAAATTAATGTTTTCCTTTATACACAAGAGGGCATGTAGCTTATATTCCTCGTTTAACTTATTATCAGTTTTAAACATATCTCTTAAATTAAATTCCTTAATTCAATAAGATAATAAAGAATGATTGTTTGATATCAAATATTAAAAAATGCATGTTATTTACTAATGGCAACGAAGTTACAGTGTAATTAATATTTTCTGGATATGAAATTTCGACGAGGACAATTATTTTTGTAATTGAAAGTATATTTACGAGCATAATTTGTGTATTAATTTTCAACTATTTAATATTTTTATTTAATCTTGCCCACCCCCCCCCCCCCCTCCGATAATGAATCCTGACTCCACCACCACTGATGACCGGCCTCTCCTTCTCCATGCATCGTTATCTTCCATCGATCTTGTTAGTGTGTGATCCCGTAACACACAATTATCGTACACTTAGTCACTAACAAACGGGTTAACACAGCTCAGACCAAACGCATGACAACAATACAAGCTCCAACTTTAAACAAGAAAACTACACCATCTGAACGTCCACGCGTTCGGTACGGCAAACGGAAGATACCAAGACTGGCTATGTACAAAAGACAGGATCCCACATCGAAAAGCAACAAAAGACTCCATACTCAACCAGCAATATAAGCAACACATCTACAACATATACAAGGTACGTCCGTTACTCTACCAATACTACTGTTACACTTCATACACTAACTAGAGCGTCGGAGGGTCGAAGGCGGGAACACCTCGTCAAGACTCTTAACAGCAGGTAAAAGACGATATACGCGCGATAGCTCAGATCACTCGAAATAGCTCCACCCTCACTTCTACTAGAAATCCTCGTAGAGTTTGGTAGAAACAGATCTATATAATACTCCCCTTGTGACTCTGTCTGTACGGCCTTATGAAAGAGTCATCCTCGGCTCTAATTTACTATAATCTTCATCATGTGGGTGTATTAGACTAGAGCACCACTTCGGTGGAGGAATTCAACTAGTAAGGTCAATATATTAAAATTCATCATTACAAAATATTGTGCCTATAATGTCTCTGCTATTACTCTGTCCATACTTATCCTTCAAACTCCCTGTAATGCTCATTAGACTAAGCTACCAATCATGTTTTTTTTTTAAAGTAAGCTACCAATCATGTTAGTTTGCATATGAACAACATTGCATGTTTAATTTTACTTTATGTTCGATCATTATTAACAAAACAAAAAAGAAAAAGTGGTTAATAATGTTAGGTTACGACTAGCTCCTCAAATCTTCCGCGCTAAACTAGATAGATAATATATCACCATGTAGGATCGTATTGTGGAACCCTAGTAGTATATATATTATAACTAATCGACTCAAAAATGACAGATCCATTTGTCATGTTGTCTCCTTAATTGGAGCTACTTTTCCAACTCTGTTGCTTAGAAAAATGTCATAAATCTAAACTAGCTGTTTGCTTAGAGTTTGGCTCGATTATAATGCACCACCCTCCGTTGAGAATATCGTTGTGATTTACTGAGATCCAGTTTTTATTGATAAAATAAAATAAGAAAATATTACAACATGCAATTATTCCTAATAAAAACAAACGACAAACAAAAAATTGCAGTCTAGACTAACTACACAACAAAGTCTAACTAGCCCAAATAATCTTACCAACAATAAGCTCAAAAAAATAAAACAGTAATCATGACGTAGTGCGAAACAAGACGATAAATAATACTTATTCCGCTCGAACTTATTGACTTGCTGAAAATAAAATTCTTAACAAAAACCTACGACCCATCACACAATCCACCTGGATCCCAAATTTTACTCTCAAACAAAGCTAGACCCAACGCAAGTTTGAGCCTAACTTCAAAGGAACCCAAAGACGACCTGGCCCAATCGGTTATAGTACCAAAACAAAACAGCACAGACGCAACATCAAAAGTTGTCAATCGCCAATCCCCGAACGGCAGCCACTAAAGAGGTAACTCGTCGCTTGAGCCTGAACTCAGAAACCCACAACGTCGGCCGTGGTCTTGCTCGTGGTACGAGCGCCTTCTCCTGCTCCAAAGAGCATGTCGCAACCCCCAAAACAGATCATTTCACCCTCGCCGTTGTCTTGCCTGGATCTCAAACCCCAGTCCCCTCCTTGAACATCCGCACAAACAGGAACTCGATCCGCGAGTGAGACACCGACAGGCTCTTGGTCCCCTTCTCGTTGTGATTGACTTTAATACGTGATGAATGCTATTGATCTGTCACCCTATTAATTGTCTATATGCACCGCATCAGTGGCATCTGTTAGTATTGCATCATTAGTTGTACGATTAACATACTTATCCACTTAAGCAGATTAGCAACACCTACCCGACCACATGCAAGAACACCAAGGAGGCTCCAACTTCACTCACCAGACCCACCCCCTCCGGGCGCGCACGCGCTCGTGGGGGGCGCGCCCGAACATGAAGATCACACACCAGCAGGAACCATCAGTCCCACATCGAAGAACACCACCAGGTTCCAAACTCAACCACCTATATATATCAGGTATTTATTACAGGTAAGATCACTCCATTAGATCCCATTTGGACTAATCCCATTGATTCGACTTAAACCATCGCAATCAATCTCTTATCCCACCATCTCACCCGATCCATATCACACTGCTCGCACGTTCGCTTGACTGTTATATCCAATACATATTCTGACTTAGGCATCGGAGCGTTGAAGGCGGGTCACCCCGTCTTGACCCCTGACCGCCTGCTTCATTGTTGTATTCTTCTAACAGCTGCACCCGAACGCCCGACAGGAGGAAGCACCCGCAAGGAGAGCCCGCACGCACGAAGAGAAGGAGAGCCCGCCCATCCGAACAACCCCACCGTTCGGACGCACCAAGGAAGGAAGCTTGTTCTTGTTGCTTCTGCCCCATTACGTCCCCGCGCGTAATTTGGTAGAAACAGCATCATTAAACTAATTTACATGTTTATTGGAAAAGGAACATGCATACTCATGTCTTGGTACGATGATAGATTATATTAGAATGGCCGGATCGGATGGGCTAGAAAGCAAAAGAAGGTGAATGCTCGTAGACAAAACATTTCAATGGCCACTGGATCACCCAAGTTTAATTTCTCTATGCAAATTGATGTAGCTAGCTAGCTATTTTCTATATTGTAGAGCTAGGTATGTAATTGTGAGTATATGGCTAGTATGAGCCATGCTATATATGTTGGAGACATTTGTAACATTATTTTTCCTGCCCTAGCTAGAGAGGTGGCGAGATGTAGATGATATATATGGTCATATGGGTTAGTGGGGGAATTTTAAAGAGGTTTTAATTAATTCCTACTAAATTAAAGACAGAAAATAGTAAACGCATAGAGAAATTTTAGGTTCTAACATGCTTCACTCATAAACAAGTAGAAAACAAGCAAGAACAAATAACCCTATTCATTATTCAATATTCACCGTTTATTATTAATTATTTACTGTTCAATTTATCATAAATTTAGTAATTATTTTGTCTTTCCGCACATTTATACGCAGAACACCGCAGAACCACGTACTCCTAATTCAGACGTTATTCTTTCTTCTTTTTTTTGCTGAATATGGATTGAATGGGAGTGAGACAGAAATATTGGGAATCAAGGCCAATTAAGTAAAAGCCATCGAATTTATTGGATGATTTTTTGGGTTCATCTTGCATCCCAAAATTTTATGAGTTTTAAATTTTGTTGATATCGTATAATTTAACATATACTATGGTAAAAGATCGATCTCATTCGATCATCCGTATAGTCGGAGTAGCACATACACTTGCTGAGCAAGCATAAGCGCCTAGAATATACTACCATTTACGTGCATATTTAAGAAATAGATAATACCAAAAAAAATTCAAAGTGGCAGCACGCAAATGTGATACACAATTAACAAAATATTGACAAAATCCTACATGAAAAGATTTCATATATAAGATCGTAATTCGTAAGCCCTAACCTCTATATTCCCCCTTATCATCAAAGCCTCAAATGCCGGAGGGAGAACTAGAACCACGTTCTTTGATTTCCATCGATCACCCCAATCGGGTCAACATCGTGACTAACAACAAAACTCCATCCCAAACTTAGCACGGTAGCCAAGCTTTTCCTAAGCTATCAAAACCTGACCAAGAACACACCTAGATTGATACGGAAGATCGTGATCGAACCAAAGCAACGTCAAATAATAATTCAAATTAGATCCACTATGTATTCGATCTCTTGGCCAGTTCTGCAACGTACGTACATACTAATCGATCACGAATAAATAGGTCGGATCGATCGATAGGCATGCTGTCAAATTCGATTTGGTCAAATGGGCAGCTAGCTAGGAAGATTAATCTGCAAGAAATTAGGATGCACATAAATGTACGTGGGACTTCCGATCCACTAAGAACAAAGGACCAATTATTGTCATGCAAAAGCCTACCTAATTAAGCAGAAAAATATGGGATAGCCGGATAGGAATCGATTCGTAGAAGGTTTTGCCACCACTATTTACATGCAACGTACTGTTTCAAGTAATTAAAATACAGTAGCTAGCTAGCACCCGTATCAGTTAATAAGGACCATTTGAAGACCAAAAATACCAATATTGAGCTGCTTATCATAAGAGGCATTCCTATATATGTAGATTGAGTCTATAATGGTGATATATTAGGTATACTTATCACGCTGATGTGGCACCATCAAATGGTGAATGAAAACGTTACTGCATATGATGAAATTGATTATCTACAACGTATGTAGGCTTGGACTTCTTAAAATTTTAAATTAAGAATTAATTCACACCAAAATTAGATATAATAGATGAGACCACTACTAAAAGTTAGCTTGAACGGCATCACAATGATGTTGTAGACTTGTAGCTCATATTGTTGATCAAAAACTTTAAATCACATGGAATGATGGCATAGAGATGACCTTTCGAGCCAACCTATGAGTTAAATAAAGTTCGAAACCTATGAGCAACCATCACACAGTCACATCATCGGTTCAAACGAGCTAGTATCAACATTTGGACATACTTATTTTATTTTTATATTTAAATGAAAATACGTAATCATGTAGATGGGTGATCGACTATCATCCATTATACATGTGATTGATCGACGGTTGAAAAAACAATACTTACATATCACCGATCAAACATAATATTGAAACAATTACATGCATACTAACACGCGCACATAACGACGATCAAGCAATATATAAAGCCGGTTGACATTTTGTATGGACTCAAGCAACAATGACGATTCACGCTCCACGATAAAAGACATTACATGAGCTCAGTCGCATGCACACTAACACACGTGCAAACTGACGATGGAGAGTAAAACTCGCGAACGTCATCCTCTAAGCACGAGAAAACAACCATAAAAGAAAACATTTTTTATTATGAATACAAGAAAAAATGAACATAAACACGCTTGTATAAAGACACCAGCAAATTAAGTGATATCTTTAATATTGACATCACCGATGACTTCAAAACTTCTGCGGTTGCAAAATTTAAATTCGAACAAAGACACGATATACGATATATATCAATTCAAGATAACCAATCTATAATAGCAATATAATCAACATTTAAATCTTTAAGAAAATTAAAGAAGAATTTTGAAGAAAACCAAAGGGTAATTACCCAAAGGAAAAGAAGAAGATAAAAAAAATCAAGTGAAAATAAAAAGAAGGAAAAGTTAAAGAAAAAAAACAGGACGGTTAAAAAGGAGGTTGGGGGACAGTCCAAACAAAACGAAACGTATCCATGCGGGAAGCATGAGTCTGCCTTCCCCCTCAATGCATAAAACCCAACCCACAAAAAGGATAGTTTTGAATTTTCGCTCCTGCTTAACAGGGGCAATTTAGGATATGAATTTTGAATTTTGGGCTCTCTAATTAGCTGACCCTATTTTTTCCTACCAACCGGTATGCTACCGAAGGACTGACCCTCCCTCGCGGTGTTCCCTGCCCATCATTCCCCACACGTGCTGCTAGTAAGCGCTTTGTAATTAGTTTTAATTAATTATTCTCACGGCTTAATTAATTGAATGCGGTTTTGGCCTTTTGAGTTTTGAACTGAACCTTTGCGGACGTGGCAGAGTCTGGCAGGCCCCAGTCGGCCTTGCCACCTCTATTGCATGCCTTTTGTTCATTTCGTTTCCTCACATTTGTCGATCACTTCTCTTTCCTTCCTATCCATCTCAAAAAAAACAACCCCTCAAAAACGCCATCATATCGTATATAAGATAAACACGCGCAGATTATTTCCCCCACAACAACACCCGAAAAGAGCTGATCGACGAACAAGAACCCAAAAACCAGAGACAGCCTTTATAAAAAAACAGAGAAAAGAGGAGAAACGGGGCTGTACATTTTCAATTTCAATGGCCGTTGAAGCTCGGCATCTCAATCTCTTTCCCTCTCAGCAACTCGTCTGCAACAACAGGTATTGCTCTCTCTCTCTCTCTCTCTCTCTCTCTCTGTTCCCATAATCCCACATCTGGGCCTTTTTCTCAACTGGGTCGGGTTCTTATTCTTGTGATTGGTTTTCTCTCTGCAGCGAAATCATGAACCCGGTTCACGGAAACGCGAGTCTGTACGGTGCTCCGATGAGCGGTTACGGCAGCGTCGTGCCATTGACGACCGCCGGAGGCGCAGTGGCGATGGAGGCTCTGCTCCCGGCTTACACCACCAACAACAGCTCTATGATCATCAACAATCACGATGGTATAATAAACTCGATGATGCTTCTTCCGAAAACCACGGTGGAGATGCAGTCGGACAGTGGCCTCACCTACAACGTCACGCCTCTGCCACGTAAGCGTTCCCGGGTCGATGACGACTCCTCCATCAACCCCAACTTCTTCTCCTACCCGACCCATTTCAAGAACAACACCAACATCAATAACAACTGCTTCTCCTTCCTCGGCGAGGACTTGTCCCACCAAATCCAGCAGCAGCAGTTCAACGTCGATCACCTCATTTCCCAACACGTAAGTCCGTTCAAAGTTTCCGGCATGGGTGGTTTTGTAAATTTACGTTTTAACTAACTTTCTTGCATATGAACGACAGATGGAGAAGGTGAGGGCGGAGATGGAGGAAAGGCGGAAAAGACAGGCGAGGAGAGTAATGGAGTCGATACAGGTCGGGATGATGAAGAGGCTAAGAGCCAAGGAATTCGAGATCGAGAAGATCTCCAAGATCAATTGGGCCTTAGAAGAGAAAGTCAAGTCTCTCTGCATAGAGAATCAGATATGGCGCGACCTAGCTCAGACCAACGAGGCCACCGCCAATGCTCTCCGGACTAATCTCGAAAAGGTCCTAGCCCAAGTCAGAGACGACAACCGACAGTCCAACAATCAAATTCAAGACGACGGCTCGGCGTCGGCGGCTCTTGCGGACGACGCGCAGTCGTGCTGCGGCAGCAACGTGGCTGCGGCGGAGTGGCGCGCGGTGAATAATAACAACAACGAAGGTACGAGCGGGAAAAGTAGAAATGGTAGTCCGAGTAGTAGTAGGTGGTGCAGGAATTGCAGGAAGGAGGAATCGTGTGTGTTGCTTCTGCCGTGTAGGCACCTTTGCTTGTGTACGGTCTGTGGGTCATCCCTCCACACTTGCCCAGTCTGTAAATCCAACAAGAACGCTAGTGTGCATGTTAACATGTCCTCCTCCTAGAACCAAACTGAGTCAGTCGATCAGTAAAGAAAACGAATTTTCACCCTCCAAAACTTACAGCGTGGTAATCTTTTCTCTAATTTTTTTCTTTCTCGCGAGTAAATTTTGTTACATTACTGTTCTTCTGGTTTAATGCCAACATTACTCATCTTTCATCATATTGCAATTGAAACCGCCCAAGTTAATCGTAGATGCCACAGATTTCGATCTGTTTTGAACCTTATCATCGTGAATTCCGGTAAAACCGATCGGAAAACATATCTCGGAATCCATTTTGAAGTTTGGTTTTAGGGGTTGTTTGTGGTTGTGAAACCTCAATGTTTTATCCAAGCGAAGAAAGTGAACTGTTTGGAACTTTGGTCTTTGGATCGAGACGGACGCAAGTTAGCAAGATACGGCATATATAGGTTAGAAAGATCGTGTTTATGTGTGCTGGTGACAAAAGACGAAGTGATGCGTCGTTTTCCCTAGTGTGGGGGGCCCTACAGTGCATGTACCTTCCTCTCTCCATTAAACTCCAGGGCTAAGCTTACTAGGTAACACGAATGGCGGGACGTAACTCACGTATGTAGAACACGCGCTTTCCAATGCTCGTGGGGAAGGAACGGAAAGCGACGGGTGTGGGAAAAACCGACACGTCGGACGCGCGCGCAAATGTTGGTGCTGGGCGCAACGGCCACTATATCCGTATAGTTTTTTATTTATTTAAAAAAAGAAGATGTTTAATCTGGGAAACGTACGAAAAGATCCCAGTCAGCAAAAGCTGGCAGTCCCCGTCTAGTCCAGCCCAACCCCACCTCCTCGGATTCACTGTAGGCATATATTTGTTGCGTGAATGAGACGACGACGTTTACGGGGAGATTCCCAAAGCGTGTCCTACGCACGTTACGACGACGCTTTCTCTGTGGTCGTTTTCAAATGGCAGCGACTAGTAGGGAGGCATCATTATGTTACTGTTTGTTTTCGTTTTCTTTGGCGGTAATTGAATTTTATTTTCTTCTGTACGTAACAGTTCAGAGTTTGGTGGTGGAGGGTACTGGTACTGAGGGGGTTACTTTGGCCTGGGGCTGGTTAGCCTTAAGTTGGAGGGTAATGGGTGGGTGATGCGAGTTGGGGTTCTGGGTAAATGGGATTGCAACCCCACAATGTGCGTAAGTTGGTATAGTCCTGGCCATCTTCCGATCCCTACCTAGCTTCACTACTGTTGCCACCACTAGTGACGTTGCTCGTACATGGAGTTATAGATTAATGCCGTAATGGTTTGGTCGGGAAGATAATTGGGGGAGTGAGTCAAATACTTGGCCAGACATGCGTACTAGCGGGCACATAACCACGATCCAACGATAATACCGGGTTGCATTTTTGTATGGACTCGAACAATAATTACGAACAACACTGTTTGATAAAAAAAAGGTCAAATGAGCTCAATGGCACGTAGACTAACACGCGTGCAAACTAATGGTCTAGAGTAAAACTCACCAACGCCATCTTCTACGATCGAGAAAGACACCATAAAAGAAGACATTTTGTGACGAATTCAAAAATAAAGTCAAATTGAATCCAAAAATATGCAAATAAACATGCATGTATAAAAGTAATATCAATTAAAGTTACGTCATCAATACTTGCATTATCAACGACATAAGAACATATATGATTATAAATTCTAAATTTTAAGTAAATTATAGACAAATACGATCAATTTATGACGACGTGATCACTCGATGCGTTGCTATGACCGATCATATATGATATATGAGTAACAAATAAAGAATATCTGAAATGTAATAGTTGAGTTTGATTTATCATTTTTTAAAATTAGAAATTTGAATCTTCCCTCCTTTCAACCGCATTTTTCAGTGACAAATAATAATTGTAATTGTATAGGTGTAAATGAAAAAATTGAAACAAAAACATAGAAAGAAAAAACATTGGGAGTTCAGATGCACGTGAGAGACACGTGATATGTAGTTGTGTTCTCCTTTTCAAGATGGGCGAAAGAACAAAGTCAATGATAAGATAAGCAGTGTGGTGATCTCATTTGCCAAAGTGAATATGGTTTTTTGTGAAATGTGAACTCATTCCCCTTCGTTCACCATCCACCGCTCTGTGGGACTTTCCAGTTGTCTTTCCCAGTATTTCAAGCTTATCAAAACGTCGCCACCGCCACTGAATACCGATCAACCCACCGTCGTGACCGCCTCCTCGATGCCACCAGAGCAACCTCTGCGACCACGCACCTCAACCGCCACCTTCCTCCACACATCCGATCAAAATCCGTCGCCGCATCCCTGCTCGAAATAACTCCCCAACCACCAACCAAAACCCAAATCGATGCCAAGTTGCCAACCCAGCCCTCGGCCTCAGCAAACCAAAACCCAGCAGTCAAGCATCTGATCGATCTGCCAATCACCGTCTAAACACCGTCGCGCTGCCTACTGCCTGATAGAGTACCAACAAAAAGCCAAAATTCCGGCCACAATCGGCGAGTCATCAAGCTGTGGACTCTGTTCGATGCAGAAATATCTCTCGCGAAGAGATCCTTCCCGCGAAGCAGTCTCTTTTATGATTTCGGATGTTTTAACCGCGTGAGCCGGTTTATCCTGTTTGTACTTCATATGCTGGCGTGCCACCGTCTCTCAACAGAATATGGACTGATTACAGCCGCCTGACTTCTATATTAAGCGATTAGAATGGGGAGAGCACCAACCCCACTCGAATATGTCATTTTCGCCTAGAAACCTAGGACTTGATATGTGTCTCTTAGCAGAATCTTCGAAATCGATACCCCACACGTCCTTATTCGTGCAGAGCAAAGCAATTCCTCTGACAATGTGTATTGAGAACACTCGCTTCCTTTAAGTATCCAAATTCTCGACTCACAAGCGACAAGCTCTTCAACTTTCCGGTTGCAATTGCTTCCTTGGAGTCTCAATACTCTCAGCCCACAGGTGACAAGTACCTTGACCTTCTGGTTGCAAAGAAGATAGAAATCTCGAGGACGAGATGTCCGTCTAGGTTTGTTTGCGTATAACAAGTTTGTATGTTTGGGGGGGGGGGGGGGGGCTTCTCATAAGGTTCTTACTCTCCTTATATACTCGCTTAATAACAGTCATTCATTCCGTTCCAAACTCTTTCTGCTCTTGCAATCACAGTCTGAATCCAACACCAGCATACGTGTCGTATCACTCATAGATCTTCTAATACCATCATAACTCTTCCAAGAGTTCTATCTATAATCAAACTAGTTATGACAGAATCATAGCCGCATAGAACCAGCTAATGGACATAGTTCTAATAGAACTCAAAACCTGCCTCTGGCGAACGCTCGCCAGACGTTACTCCCACTTGACTCCTCGCCAAGCGTTTACAATCTATTGGGCCGCTCGCATAAACCTCGGCCATCCAAACCCAAAATAAAATTCTTTATTTAGGCCCAAACAGACTCCTCGCCCGACGACCACCTACAAGCAGAGGCGTGGCCAAGGCCAGCCCGACCTAGGACATCCATCGAATGAAGAAGATGAAAAGAGACGTAGCCACCGCTGGAAGAAAAGTCACAGTTCAAAATGTCGACGGAGACTTGGTTTGGTAGCTGAATCTAATGCTTCTCCTGCTTTAGATATTCCATTGTATTGTATCATTTGTATTTGTTGCAATCTAAACTATTTCGTGTTTATATATTGGGAGGCGAAATTGATTTTTTTTTACACTCCATTTCCCCCCTTTTCTCTTTTTCCTTTACAAATTTTGATTAAAAACACTCGTCAAAATTGTTAAAAGGGGTGTAATTTGTAAAATATGGGTATACGTATCAATTTCACCTGCTATATATTTCAACAAGATGCACAAATTAACCAAACCCCGATTGCAAATGCAACCAACATTAAAACCCGAGATCGACATTTCTTTTAACTATTATGGTAGTTATTATTTAATATTTTTGGAAGATAATAAACATTATGTTGCACGAGAAAAATTTCTAATATTTTGGTGTGTATCTTGTCTTAATTAAAATAGAAGTTTATATTCTCTTATTTCTTGATTTATAGAGATATTGATTGTATCATATAGTAATATATATTTAAGACCATCTATTAATGAATAAAGTACAGTTTCAGATCATATATCTTGCGTATCAATTTTCTTCTTCAACAAGTTACCAACGCTGAGAAAATAGTATTTGTTAAAGGATGATCCCGTGAATTTGTGGATAAATTTATAAAAACGGTTCAACAATGTGCATGACGAGCAACTTCCAGAGCTAATAGAATGATGAGATAGAATCTGGTTATTGGATTATGCTAAAATAAATTATTTCTATCAAGATATGCTAGAGCTACAGTTTGAGCTTGCCATTTGTGGCGTTGTAAAGACAGACCAAGCTATAGTCAAGAAGTCTTTGAGCACATTCTATACTTCTATGGACACCTTTGCACATCAATATCGCATTGATTATGAGCAAGGAAAGCTTAGATCATTCAGTGATCTTATGAGTGTGCTAGCCAAGAAAAATAGGCATCATGAGATCCTTCTCACAACACTGCTATGCCAACCGGTACAAAGAAAGTCCATAAAAAGTACAACACAAGAGGAAAGACACGAAAGAATAAGGGGAAACAATGTTTTGAACCTTATCAAGCTCGTGGTAGTAGAGGTCTTGGTAGAGGAGAAAATAGTCAGAATTTGACTTGGACTCGTCATGACAACAATCATAACTCCAACAAGAATAAATCTAATTTCGGCCCTAGGAATGGTGGGAATTCTTCAAATTATGCTTCTACTTCTCGCTTGGCACCTTGCTATAGGTGTGGTGCGACTAATCATATGCACAAGCAATGCAGAGCTCCAAAGGATATTCAAAATGCATAGAAGATGTACCCCAATTCAATACGTCCCCCTACTTAGAGACACATTCTGATGTGTTGGTTGGTTTTGCTAATGTCGTGTATCTCTCTGACCCACAAAAAGAACGTTCTTAGACAGGTTATGTATTCACCCTGGGAAACACAATGATTTCTTATATATCAACTAAACAAACCCTTGTTGCAACTTCCTCAAATCATTTTGAGATAATTGTTTACATGAAGTAGTTAAGGAGTGTGTTTGACTTAGGTCAATCATATAGCACATTTGATGATCTAGTGGATTACCATCCACCACTATAACACCAACTTGTATCTTTGAGGACAATGCGGTTTGCATTGAACAAATAAAGTTGGGATAAATCAAGGGTGATCATACAAAGCATATATCGCCTAAGTTCTTCTTTAATCAGCAACAACAACAGTTAATGAACATTCATGTGAATTAGGTTTGTTCAACAGATAATGTTGCAGACTTGTTCACCAAGTCATTACCCAAATCTACATTTGTAAAACATGTGAAACACATTGGAATGCGTAGATTGTTTGAACTCCAAGATGAGTTACTGAGTAGGGGGAGTTCATTTCGTAGACATCAGGGGGAGTCTACATCACATGTAGTCGCATTTGTAGTTTATGTGTTGTACTATTTTTCCTTTAGACCAACCTTTTGTTTTTATCCAAGAGGTCTTTTTTTGCTTGACAAGGTTTTTAGTGAGGCAACATGTTATGCACCGTACAATAGGATCGCGACACAGGAGAGAGTGTTCTAGGAGAAATATTTTTGATATCTCGGTGTGTATCTTGTCTTGATTAGAATAGAAGCAAATATTTTCTCGATCCCTAATTCATACGGATATTGATTGTATCAAATTATAATGTCTATTTAAAGTCATCTATTAATAAATAAAATACAATTTTAAATCATATATCTTACATTATCTATTTCATACGGCTAATCGGCTTCAAAACAGAATAAGGAAGCTTAGTCAGAAGACAACAAATGAAAGAACCTCGTAATCAATCCAATGTATTTTCATTATTTTGAAGAGGTGGAGTCAACAGTCTAATGTAATCAATCAAATGTTTGTCTGAACTAAATTGTATAATTGATCGACGTCCTTTAAAGAATAGTTTTCTCAATTTTTGTCTATGTGAATATTGTGAATAGGTGGATGAAAGAGACGTAGTTGAAATCATAGGCATCGAAGAGCCTTCTATTTCTATACCAAATAAAAAGGAAAAAACAAACAAAATGAATAAGACATGTAACCATATGAGATTAAATAACCTTGTTAATTATTATAAGGCATAACATAACAATCTTTTATGATGGAGAAAGTTAAAAAAATTGTGTTGAAGGAGAAAATAGATACGCAATTCTTTTAAATTGAAAATTGTACTTTTATTAATTGATAGGTTATCTTAAATATAACAATTACAATCTATTACAATCATCCCTATAAATCAGAGATTGAGATAATATATACTTCTATTTTAATTAAGACAAAACACATATCGAGAGACTAGAAATATTTCTCCCGAAACACTCATTTCCTTAGTATTGATTATGGAAAAGATTTTCTTCCCACAAATGAATTATATAGGAGGAAATGTATAAATTAAAATTTTAATATTTCGATCTAAACATATGATATTCCCCGCATATTTGGGAATGGGAAAAATGAGAGTTTTCAAAATAGCCAAAAGACTTGGTATATCTCTAATACAAAATATCACGTAGGCAGCATCATCACCATCTTTGTAATCATCTCTAACCCACTGTCGCACCCTTTTCCAAGTCTCCCCTCCAACTAACTGCACCGTGAAGAGCCATGAACCCTATCTCTACTCTCCCTCTGGTCCATCACGTGTAAATCACGCGCCCTATCCCACTCCTCTGTACCCAACACATGTAACTTGATAAATAATTAAATAAATTATTAATATTCCGAAAAGGGGTCCTCATTTGTCTATATAGAAACCAAATCAAACTCAGAGATTTGTCCTTTTCCCTCTTCATCCATGAGTCCATGTATGTACCGATAAAGAACATTCGGGGACACAACCACATAGTTATATATTATAAAAAATCCAGATTGGGCCCACCTAATACCCAGATACCGCCAAAATTAGCACCTAATGAGGACAGAGGTGAAAACAAAAGACATCACAAAAGGAGAGAGAGTTTCTGGATCTTCTGAGCCCACTGGAGTGGGCCGACGTCTGGGCCCCCACAGGATCGAGGACCATCTGTCCCTTTATGACCAGCATGGTCTATATATAACACGCGAATCTTGAACTTCCCTTTCCCACTCGAGTAAAAGTAATTTTCTATCGTTATCCTCTTGGCTAAATCTTGCTTAGTTCTAAAATGGAGTAAACACTTTATTAGTTTAGTGTGCGATGATTTCACCGTAGTCGAATTTTTGGTACTATTTTATAAGTGGAGGAAAACGACTACTGTTGTTGGCGATAATGATGTATTCCTTTAATAATTCATGAGTAATTTATTGATGATATAGAGCCGTGCTTGGAGTACAGAGCAAGTTATTGGTGTAGTAGGAATTGTTTTTTTCTTGAAAATTAAAGGGTGTTTCTGCCTTGGAATCTAATCACAAGTTGGGGAAAATATGTGCATGAAAAGAGAGAGAGAGATTATGCTAATTTTGGGCGTTGTTTATTTCCAGTGAGATTATCTCTCTTTGTGACCTGTAAGTGGACATAGTTATTGATGGGAAGGTTTGGCGTATTCTTGTTAGGCCTGCCCCTTTGAACACAAGTAATACTATTTTGCTTATGACTTATGAGATTAGGATAATTCTTTATAAATTATTTGCTAAATTATCAATGTGGACAAGCAATTGAATGAAGTGACGCTCTTGTCAACCATTACTCGCATTATCGCTATTTGTTTCGTCTTGAGAAATTACCACACTCGATCCCTTAGGGTGGTGCCGGATACCGGTCTTAGTGTTCACAAAAAGGGGTGACGAATAATAAATCATCGGAAAATGGGTTCAATTTTAGTAGAGATGACAAAAGAGCAAGCACATCTTACTTTAATATAATGAAGATGGTGCGTACTCTGTTAGGGAGCATCGTACTTTGTTAGGGGGCCTCATAATTTTTTGATAGTCACCATTTTATTTATGTTTGTCTGTTATGTGTTATGAGCACATTCATGTCCAAGATAGCAATGACGGAGTTAGAATTTTATAACGAGGGAGGTTAATTTTTTTTTCTACATAAATTTGCTCATGATGTATAAGTTAGATATACAAATTTAGGGGGGACTAACTTTCAAAATTTAAAATTTTACATTATAAATTAAACTACAAATAAAGTTTTTTAAAAATTTAAGTGGGGCTGTACCTCATCGTAACCCGTGTGTAGCTACACATTTACAAGATAATTTACGTTAAGAATTTCGTTTTATCTAATTGGACAATGCGACAGAGACTATCATCATGAAAATATAATTATCATACATCTCAAAAAAATGTGACGCGAATCAATTCACGATTAAATAAAAACATTCTGTCCATTGATATTTCCAAAGAGAAATAATTGCTACAAGTTTGAATGCAACATTTAGCTCAATGACAATAATGCCGACCTAAAGGAAAAATTTGAAGAAAGTTTATTCTAGCCTCTATTTGTTTTCACACTCAAGTTGGAATCGAAATAACCTTTCAAAAGTTTGGGAAGCTAGACGTGATAACTCATGAACAAGTTTGTTTGAACTGTCTCATCAAACAAAAATATAGTTGTACTGGTATACATCGTATATAAACATTCTTGATACTTGAGTGTGATTGAAGTTTAGCAAATTGATTTATAAGTTTGATGTAAGTGACGACTGTTCTTTTTTGTCCAAATTAAGATAATTAGAGAAGTTTAGTTTGTTTTTGAACGAATACCTATTGTTTTCTAAAAAGAATCTTCAATAATACTGCATTACCTTTTGCCAGTAGTGCCGATTTGGTGAAACTTGGATGGCAACTCGGAAATGCCAGTTGGGTTTTCCATCAAGAAAAAACATTATAGGTCACTCTCAACTCTATTGAATGATGCTTCGTACCATTCATTCATTATATTTGGGAAAACAAACAGAAAGGGTCAGAGAAAGCTTTGTTTAAAAAAAGAGAGAGGGGAGGTTGGCTATGCTTGAATCATGGGAGATGGCAAGTGGGCATCTAACAATGTTGACAAGAACGAAGAGAGTTCAGCTAATTTTATTCTACTTCTGGTAAAGTACTGCAGACGTGGGAGAGAATCAAGATGCATGCAGATTGCAGAGTAGGTACACATTTTCTTTTCTCTTCTTTTAGAAAGATTTAGGTAAATAGGTGGAGCAGAAATATTGGTAAGGAAGAATGAGAAGTGTGCTGAAAGTAGAGATTAATATTAGCTCTCAATTTATATCATGTGTTTGGTACATCTTGGTTCCAGTTTAAGCAATTTAGCCGTGTTACTTCAACCAATAACGATATGTACGTTGGAAATATTTGTCAAAACGGAAGTGTTTCTAAAGTCATTTTGTTCAATTCGTTGGGATTTTCTCTTTTTATTTTCTTTTTAAAATTACGAATTAAAGAACAACTACATGTCAACTATTTATTATATATAACTCATAAAGAAAAAAAATCTCAATCAACTTTAGAGGTGCAACACTAATGGTAGTGCATATTTCTTGTCAATTTATATGTCATATTGTCGCAAAAATAGTCGAGAATCTTATCGGAAATCAAAAGCAATCTCGAAAACTTAGCCTAATTTCAAATGTTGAATTCTAAGACTTTGTGTTAATAATTTTGTGAAATTGATTTGACTAAATTTCATAGTCAAGTAACAAACGTTGTAATCCTCAATGGAGCTTAGCATGATCATTTATGCCATCTGTATAGAGTACCAATGGTTTGACAACTTCCAATAAAAGCGTGATCATTGGCTATTTTGTGTTCATTAAAGATTGCTTTTATGGATTACACACAGATTAAGCATCATGGCAAAACTACTCATGATCATGGGACCACGTTTCTTGTGTTCTAGAATCCATCATGTTTTGATTTATTCCAAAGTGACTAACGACCAAGTTGAAACACTACATTATCATTTTCCATCCAATAGGATTTTATTCCATTTGGAAAAAAGTTTCGTAGTATAGGCACATTTGGAATTGTCAAAAGGAAAATTAAGTATGAAAATGGCATATTGGTTACTTTGCTTGAGTGCTTCATTGCACATTGGTATTGTACAAGGCTCTATCTAATCTTCTTTCATAGACAACAAGATACACTTAAAATTAATATTTGACATCGATACGACTTGTTTTTTTTGTTTGTTAATTCGTTCACATTCGGCTTGTTTTTTATTTTTGTTTTGTTTAAACCTTAAACTTGTTTCATTGCAGGCTTCCCCAATGCACCTCCCTCGCGAAGAGAAGTGGTGATACCCAAATCATCAACGTAGTTAGCGCACTCATTGTAAATGCCAAAGGAGAGGGTACAATCACACACAGCCCATCCGGTGCCATCAACTTCTTCCTTCACATTGAAAAAGATGTGTGAATAAAGCTAGTAAACCTAATTGCACTCATTGCCTTTGCCTTGGTCCCCTTTGCTATGGAAATAGAATCACACATCAACTTCATGAGAAGACCCTCTCATAAAATGTATACCTAATAGATTTTATATTCATCACCCCCTTTACCTAGTTCCTCTTCTCCATTCATTGACATAAATGTATACCTAATAGATGCACTATTAGAGCGAATTGAATAATGATCTAGGACATCTATCTTCTCCTTGCAAGCTCATTTGCTCAACTCATGAAACCCACAAAGCCGAACAAAAATGCCGTACTAAACAGACATTGATCGACACATGACCCAATGGAATTTGTTAATCAAAGGACCTAACAAAAGAACCAAAAGAAAATAAAAATAAAAATCTTCTCCCAAGTATCTTAGGCCCATTCCTTGTGCTATTCTTTGTTCCTTTCTTTTTAGCTTTTAGGTATGCGACTTGGTGTAAAGGAATGATGATGTGTGTCACATAAGTTGCCCACTTTGGTGATATAAACCATATTCCAATTTTCAGTTGAAGAAATCGTGGGGCTGCCCAGTTTTGTAATTTGACAGAACAAAGAATGCAAGGGATATAAATATGCAGAAGAATATGGATCTCACTCAATTCATAGAGGACAGGCGTGGAGGGCCAAGGTATAGTCATGGGGACCCTAAAACTTTCTTTGCTTGTGAAAAGGATCACTCAATCATTAAGTACTGGACTAGTAGTTGTATGTGTAATTGTGTATAGTAGTAGTACTGGTACCCCCCATCATCTAACAATTATGTAGCTTTTAAGTTTTAATTCGTTCTCTTTCTTTACGACATTGGACCCCCAACATATGTGATGGTCCCTAACACTCCCATGTCCATTATAAAACCCAGTTGGGGAAAAATATTGACAAGACCTTGGTGAATTTGTCAAGTTAATATTGGAAATTGTTACAAAGGTAAACTGTTAGCACGTTTGTAGAGTTTCAGTGTTCTTCACTCTTCAGCATGATAGAATTTCGAGTTTGATGTTGGAGTTGTCTAGCTTGATAGCATTTCCTAAATGGCATTGGATCAAACAAGGCTGAAAATAGCTCAAGGTCACTTTCTGCATGTGGAAGCAAATACCCTGTTTGTAAAAAAAGAGAAATCTGCAAAAGGGACCATGGTTAGTGACACTGAATAGTGAATACCTCTAATGGGTGTTGGCAGGCCTGTTCTGATCTGGTGCTTTTCACTTTTCTGAATCACATTCTCATTTTACTGTGCTAGAGGGTAATGGGTTGTGTATGTTATCTATTTAAAGGGGGCTCACGATAAGATTCCATCAAAGATGGAAAGCATAACAAATTAGTGAGTGACCTAGAAATCATATCTCAACGATGGATTTCTTTACTTTCTCTTTTTATGTGGGAATTTCAATGACTTAGACCTGCACCACTTTATAAGGTTGGATTTGGTGGTGATGGATTGGATGGAGCAAGGCTAAAGATGGAGAGGGACATTGCTGTGTAATTGCACATTTGAATCCAGAGCACCCCACTATGGATATGATGAAACAAACATGGAAACACAGAAGTTAAAAGAAGCATAAAAAGAGCAAAAAGAGGAACACAGTTGCACCAAAAACTATTCTTTACTTTCCTTTCTAGTGTTAACATTATCAGCCTCTTCCACTAACACAACAATAACCATGTGCCAAAGACTCATTCATCATACTCCATTCCCATTGATCGGTCCTTGTAGCAAGTTGCAAATCCATCACTCCTCCTTTCCTCCGGAGAAAGCCTCAAGTGGGGCGGTCCGGCAATGTGCCACTCGACACTTTTGCTTGTCGAGTGGAATCCTTTATCACATTGAAATAAAATCCTCCTAATAATTGGTTTGCCCGTAATTGGTTAGTGATACCATCCACGAGGCGCAATGGCGGCTCTACCAAAGACTAACTCTCCAAGTCTCCATCTTGGGTAAAATCATTTCCTTCGTCTAAAGTACCCACTATGATAAGGCATAGTGGGTACTTTAGACAAAGTAAGCATGTAATTCTTTGTTGTCTACAAGAGGGCACAACTAGGGCACAACTGCAAAAGCTTAACACCATGAAATCCTTCATGATGTTTGGGAATTGATGTGAGTGGGCACACGCCAAACCAATAAGTAAAGGTATAGAAATGAGGGTAATGGATTAGATTATTTTTGTAATGAAATGACAGTGTGCATAGGATAGGTGTTGGCTTGAAATACCTAAAGTTGATTCTGATGAAATGATATCTGTCAAGAAAAGAAAGAACCAAGAGCGAGGTTGATTAAGATTTGAGGGAAATGAATGTACTATGTTTTTTAATCTTTCCTTTCCCACTTTCTCAAAGTCTGGACAAACATAATTTTACTGTGTGAAGTTGACAGGAACTTGGAGATGAATGTGACACTACAGAGAGAGAATGAGCTATCACTTTAAGGTGGTGGAGGAGGAGGAGATATTTGGCACTCTCATCAATATGGTAGTGCATAGTTGGTGCAGAGCATCGAGTTGTCGACAATGCATGAGAGGGGAGAATTGGGCCACACATTGATCATGGAGAGCACATAATTCTCACAAGGAGTTGCAGCTCCAATTTGATGATTATTATGGAACTGGAAAGATGTGAAGAAAATTCATGTTTCCATTTCTGTATAATTCTAAAGTTTGGTTAGGATATGAACTGCAGTAATCAGAAAGCTTCAAGTGTTGTAATGCATTTTTAAAGTCATCTGTATATACAAAATTGAACTCAGATACAAGAATTCCACATATTGAAATTTTTGCCAACTCAACAGCATGTAGGTAAAGATCCAATGTTCAACAAGTAACAAACAAGCAGTCGTGGTCCATAATGTCACAGATAGTTGTTAGCTGCAAAGCTTTCTTATGGTTTGGAAGGTTGCCTTAACATATATCAAGAACAGAATGGGCCATCAGAAACAACAGATCAAGAGACCGAATTAGTATTCTGGGCCTATGGGACTGGGTTCCACAAGGAACAATGCTACTACTACTACTAGATCTAAATTTGACCTTATACCAATCAAACCTGTTTCCTCTCGAAGCTCAAAAAGAATGGAAAGTGACTTGACAGGCAAGAAATGTCCCACCAGCAACTTATCATATACCAAACGTAACATGGATGATCCTTTTCCCTTCTGCACAATGCATTCATTCTCACACTAGTAGACACAGATGATAATGCTGTAAGTTAGCTTCACATTATGCTCATGGATATGCATACGTTATGCATAGTTGTTTTAGCTATTTCAATTCAAGAAGATGAAGAACATCTGAACATGTGAAAACTAAAGAGGCCAGATAAGGAGTAATCCCAAAGCAAACTTCGCAATCTGTCGGCACACTTGTTTTTCTCGTATGATTTTTTTTCTGCGATTGGTAGCATGATTCAAAGTACAAATTCTTTGTTCTGCTGCTCTCATTGGTCTTCAGGGGAGAAACTGTAGTAGCAGTGACTTGAGAGGAAAGCAAATGTGTGTGGTAAACTTAAAGGAAAGAGTTTAAACTTTATCATAAACCCTAAAATTCATGATAAGAAACATACCTGTATGTCCATAATTAAAGCACATTCAATCATAGCTTGATGACCGGCCTACTGTAAGGTCCACTGGAGAAAAATGAGAAGAAACGGTAAGATCAGCATGTCGGTTATTACTTGGTTTACCTCCATCATTCTAGACAACAAAATGAGAATGAGATTGAAGAAAATAAGGGTTCTTTTCTTACTGGTGCCTTTAGCTTTTTGCAAAGTGATATTGGACAATGGACAGAAAGATGAAGGAAAACCAATCCCATGAGGTATGATATAAATTTTGAACACAGCAAATCAATAATCACAAAAGTCCTTGAATACTCACCATAAATCCAAAATTAAAAGTGAACTTGCTTTCATTCTAGAGATGCAGATTAAAAAATAAAAACTCGTTAACGTTTAGCAAATCCATCTTCTTGACTCACCATAACACCGAGTGTACAAATATTTCAATTTCAAGCATGTTCTTTTTTTTGAAAACAGTCATCATGTTCTTTCAATCTTCAAGAATGACCCCTTGAAACGGATCCTCGTCGGAAAGCAAATTCTTATCACAAACTACGGTATGAAACAGACCACTTTCCAGAAAAGGAATTTACTGATACGGTGCAAAACTGTACTATAAATTTAGAAAAGAAAAAAAAAAGTTCTCACTTAAGATTGAACAAGAAAAAACCACATATGTCACCATTTTCACATATCAAAATGCGTAATCTCAACTTTTAATCACACATATCGGCCAGCATTATCAGGTTTTACATTCAGTGTATTTAACCTGTCTCAAATATCTATACAAACATCTAAAACTGCATATATATAATCAACATTCGTACTTACCGCGTTTCCATGGATGAATGATTTGAATCCACATTTAAGCGGAATCTGCACAGAGTCCAGCCATCAGGCTAAAGGAATCCAAATCTCAACACCGAAGAATCATCAAGAATACTATTTGGGTAGAAAATCAACCACTCAAAAGCCTGAATTACTAAGAAAAGATATGGAAACTAAAGACTCCCATGTCTGTTAATTGGACTAACAAAATCTAAGTATGACAGAACAGATGATAACATGCTCTCATCTGATACATTCAGATTCGAAAGTTCTTACATTTCTACAAAGTGACCGACCATAAGTACATTGTTAATTTGGATGTACCAAAATATTATTTACATTACTGAAACCCAAATCGATGCATCTTTAAGCGTTGTTACAGTAGTATTTATGTAACTTTAACATCTATGAAGATAATGGGCTGTGCTGGCCTGAAGGGCAATCTATTACCGAGATTCAGAAGGGAATCCATGAAAAGACTAGGATCAAAAACATCTAAATGAAGTTTGAATTAGGAAGTTTGAGTTACAGCCTTGCAGGTTGCCAATGTTAACATCCAAGAATACTAGACGATGAACAAACCTCTCTTGGATTTTAGAGCATCTGATTTGTTCTGCAATGGAAACAGAAATCTAAAACTGTCAAGGATATTGTCAGGGTCATAAGATTATACGATGTATGATCATAGAACTACTAATTTTGGAGCTTGACTATAGCACAGCCCAAAACCTTTCTGTTCAATAGAGTTTAACTCTGCATAAGTGCTCTTCTCGGTCAAGTTTAGGAGTTTAGCAACATGCCAACATCAATAGGCTGCATGTAATAAATTGATTAAATTCCAACTCTTACCATGAGAGAATTAAGTAGTTCACTGTAAATTTCCCCATTTTTAGACCAGTGTGTCTATAAACAATGCAATCACATTACACAGATGGAACTAACAGCAACCAAATCTACACAATTCGAAGAAAAATCTTCCACTAAGTTCTGAAAATTTATCATTTGCATATATAACAAGAGGGAACATTCCAAGAATGTGTCCCATGCATCGTAAGCTATTAAGCTTACAAGAAAAACAGTACTTGTAGCAACACTTTAAAGTTATTTAAAAAGTATATATACCTGTACCATGATGCTTTATTCAGACAAAGCAGCATTAATATTAGAAGGAAGTGAAATGTCTCCAAGTGAGCAAGCTCATGAAAACACTCTCTTCCTTGCTTTAGTATCGAAATGACGTCGAACCTCCCTACATTCAGAAAGGAGGAAGATAATTTGTCCTAAAACCAGCAGGAGAACACATCCAAAAAAGCATTTGGACCTCGAGCGACACCATTTTTCGATACTCTAAAAACTTCTTCAAGGGCAGTGCTGTGACAACTAGCGGAAGAGTCCCACTTCTCATTGTTTCCAGGGAACCCTAATCTATTGACAACGTTAACAATTTCCTCGGATTTTTAACTAAATTGAGCTTCATCGATCACTGCTCGAAGCTTTTTCAAGTATTGGGGCGATCACCAATGCCATAAGTCCATAATAAAGAAAAATAAGGTGGGCTTCAAATTAGGCTTATATACGCGACGTTAAGAGGTTCAAGTGTCTTAACATATTTGTCTTCTTTTTTTAGCTTCCGAACCGATAAACCATCTACTTCACTTCTTCAGTCCTCTATAAACCATCTTCTGTTTTTGCTTGATTCTCTCAATTTCAGGATCCTTCGTACAAACAACTTCATCGGAGACGAGAACATCTGTAATGACGGCTGGCAAGGGGATTTTCTTGAACCATACCAGACTAACTAACTGTAGGGGTGGGATCGGTTTGATATTAGGTCGGAACCCATACTGTACCGTAATAAATTAAATATTCGGCTCAGATCCTATTCGGTTCGGTTTTTTGGCAAGTCCATCTCACGAGTTTCGGTCCCAACGGGTTTCGGATCAATTTTTCGATAAAATTTTCTAGGCTTAAACAATTGTTTTAAGTTAATTATTATTTGAAAAAGACAATATCATTGAGAGATAGAAGAAATGTGAGAGAATAAGAATATTTTTGTAAGGATTTTCTATATATATGTCCTAAAAAGATTCAAAATGGGTGAATATATATTCATTTGTATAAAGAAATAAGCACAATTTTGTCACATATGTCATTTCGGAACGGTTCGGTTTTATTCGATACAGTATCATAAAAATTTACTCGGTTCGGTTTCTAAATTAGTCCGTCCTACGAGTTTCGAGCCTAACAAATTTTAGTTCGGTTTATTTCGATTTTCAGTTCAGTTTTTCGATAAAACATCCCACCCCTAACTAACTGTATATAAAATCGAACTGTTGCAAGTCTCCTTTCAAGTCCTTGGTTCAGATAAACTTGGATGTTCTAGATATAACTGCACAAAGAGAGGTTGGCTACTCATTGACTTGATAGGAGTTATTAAGGGAGGTTGTTGCCACTGCTTTATGTCTTTGGAATCCACAATTTGTCACTCTTACTTGTACTTGGTTGAGGAAGGGACCGAAAGTATGCAGTAATCTCCCAGTAATCTCCCACCTGCAATCTGTTTAGAAGGAAGGCTTTCACCATATAGCTACAATCTCAAAGGAAACATGAAAACCTGGAAGGGCCACAACTAGTTCAAAACCCAAGCATTTAGTCAAAAGTCAAAAGATATTAATCAAGCAAAGATTAAAGAGATATTAATCTGTTTTAGGAAAATATAAAAATAGAAAAAATAATATGAAGTAATGAATTGTGTAACTTTTTTAATGAAGGAGCAATTCCTATATATATGAGAGTATAAGAGGTACAAACAGAAAAGTAATCCTATTACATCTCTGGATAAGACACATTACCATATCCTGTGATCTCCACCATAACTAAGAACATCAAATATCTTACAAAACTCCCCTTTGTGCTGGTGTTTGGTGGTGACGCTTCTTCATTTGCTTCATTGATGCCTCATTAAAAACCTTGCCGAGCCAAAAACCTTTGCAGGAGAAAAATCGGTCTTGTCAAGTAAAAAGAGTGCAGATTGTCGTAGACGATGATATGACACATAATTTATGTTGCCTCATTAAAATCTTGCTAAGTAATAAAAACTCAGTCGGAGAAAAATAACCTCAGTCAAGGAAAAAGAGTACAACGTGTCCTTCATATCCAGAAACGCTCATGTACGTGCATACCAGACTCCCCATGAAGTCTACATCCCCCCCTGATATCAACATCAAGGGTAGCTTGAGTAAGCTGAGCAACCCTATGCTCTACACATGCTTCTCAAATGTGGAATTTGGCCAATGACTTAGAAAGTCTGTCACATTATCCTCAAATCAAACTTGGTCAACTATAACTTTGAGGATTTTCTATTGTTTGCTGACTATAGAATAGCTTATGCGATATGTATTTGGTGTTGTCGAGCTACATGTAATTTAGCTTCATCACCTTGATGCAAGCAACATTATCCTCATAATGCATGTAGGTTCATCAGTGGTGATTCATAAACCACTTGATCTTCGATATGTGCATTTATGGATCTCAACCATATGCACACCATAACAACTTCATGTTAGATCAATAATCTCAACATGGTTCGAAGATGTAGCGACAAAAGTCTGCTCTCTAGACTTCAAGAGTCAGTAGTGGATTCCAATCCACAAGCCTCACGAATATGTGTAATGATGGACCTCAACCATATACACTCCTTAATTGCCTCATGAAGAGCAATAATCTCAGAATGATTCGTGGATGTAGCGACTAGGGTCTGCTTTGTAGATCTCCAAGATATCGCGATGTTTACTATGGTAAAGACATAACCAACTTTGGAAATTTTTTTGTGTGGATAAGAGAGATATCCAACTTCAGCAAAACTTGCCAACACATCACAACGATTGTTGGTGTAGGGGGTGAAGGGAAATCAACGCCACTCTCTTTGTGGTACCCTTACTTCCAACGCCACTCTCTTTATGGCCTCTCTATAGGGATAGATTAAACCCATATTTTTCATACTCTTTGATACTAAAAGATTATCTTTAAACCATTCCAATGGCATTACGTGGGCACATAGCTACATCTAGTTATTAGTTATTATCTACATAGAATGAGGAGCTAAGTCTTGTGTATTACGCTAAGTACACTCTTGTATTTAGATGAGGCACTTTAGCCTCTAACACTTCTTCGTCATCATCCTTTGGACGAAAACGGACCCCTCTAAGGGTCAAGACTATAAAAGATCATGGGAGTACTTATAGACTTCACTTTATCATCATAAAGTGCAACATATCTTAGAGTATAAACCGATGATGGAGAATCTCATCATTACGGTGCTCGAGTTCCCGTCACTAGTTATGACTCCTTTATTCGAGACAAAATCGTGTCTTTCCAAGATCTTTCATCTCAAATTCGGATTTCAAACACTTTGCAAATCTTGAACTTGTCCTATAAATGAACACGCATGGGCATATCCCTTTCCAATCAAGTAGTCACTTGGTGAACGTTTCAATCTCATTACAAACGCGCTCTGTGGTCTAGAGCCACTTGATTTGGGTAAATGAAGTCCATCTGAGACATTCATATCTATCTCTTATTCTTGATCCCCATAGAGATACGTCATAACCACGTTTATAAGCTGCATGTCAAGTTTTTCAGAAACAACCAAAGTGACAAGGTAGTGGAGTGCAATGACATCCTTTACGAGAGAATTTATTTCATTGTAGTCGATTCTAGAGCGTTGTGAGAAGCCTTGCGCCATGAGGCTAGTATAATCTCTTTATTCTCATCACGCTTTTTAATAAAGACCCATTTTGATAGGCTTTACACTTAGGTGTGTCGGCATCACCAACCCAATGACCTTTCTCTTTGTTAGTGAACATAATTCAATCTGGATCGCTTCTTTCCATGTAGGCCAATTGCTACTACGTTCAGGAGTTTCAACGTAGATATGTTCAATAAGTCTCAAAATTCCATAATCTCATGTACACTAGTGTAGTTTATAGAGATCTCTATATTCTGAGGAGTTGGTTTTAGCATTAAGGCGTCCCTCAATGATAACCATAATCCAAATATATTCTCATGAGATGGAATAGAGTATAAGTGATCAATTGATCATATTGTGCCAAACTTGCTCCCTTCCTTGGACGAGTATTTATCTAACATTTGGGTATCCTACGCTCTCCAGTGGAACCTATGGCCTGTGACGATACTATGCCACTTTGTGACGTCACTATGCCACATTCTATGGTGGCAGCGCCATAACCAACTCCTTTTGGTGGCGCCATGTCCTCTCAAAGGGACATAAATCCTCACAGGCATGTTTGCAGCAAGTATATGTGATCTCGTCACTTTCACGATACTAGAAAATGTATCACGCATCAAATATGTTACGTTCTATCGTTTGGGGATCATGATGAGACATAGTGAGGATACGATCCTTCATGTCGTTCCTATTTGAACATGCTTGTTCTTATCTCCCCCTAATGACGGGAAGACTGTCTCATCAAAATGACATCCGTAAAACTAGCGATAAAGAGATCGCCTGTCAAGATTCTTATGGCGGATTCTAGTTGAAGACTCATGTCCAACATATGTATTTATCTGTCTCGATTGACCTATCATATTGTGCTGTGGCAGAGCAATGTTTTTGGCATATATTTGCGTAAGTGCGAGATATTATCTTCGTACACAGTCATTAGCTGCACAAAACAAGATTGTGTGATGGTGGATCATAGACGATGAAGTATAGCTGCATGCGATATTGCATAACCCTAAGCAAAAAATATTGGTGTATATTACCAATGCTCAGACTACTATCGTAGTCGCTAAACAGTAGTTTTTTGCGAAACCATTTGGGTTTGTTCATAAGAGTATGATACCAATATCAAATCTCAATGATGTGCAATATAAGTCATCGAAACTCTTCGATGTAAACTTTCTAGCATTATTAAGTCGAACTGACTATGAATGTGATGATTCGGGTAGTGAGCCCGCATTCATATGATCTGAGTTAGAAGTTTAAGCAGTATTACAAGTGGAAGATGGCACGACACGTGACAAGTGTGTCTGTGTTATAAACCAACACCACAAAATATCATAGTGGTCTGCTAGTTGGTTGAATCGTTCTATAGAATCACCTTAGATTCTATATAGTGAGAACATATGTGTCCTTTGCATTGGATGGTCTCAATCATAATCTCTTGAATGAGTGGGCTTTGCAATAACGAGTGATAGTCTTTGAAAATAACCAATGAGGATTTTGGTTGAGGCTTGGAGTTTTCATGAACTCGGGAAGCGGGATAGGAGACTAGCACGCCATCCTTGGCGTTTAGTTTTCTCCTCTTGGGGGAAGAGGCGTTGATCACTAATCGACATTTGGACGATGGAGCTACCACTGAATGGTGCCCAATTCCAATCTCTTATGAACCATTTATGGTTCTTGCTTCCTTTCACTCGAAAGAAGGGATGTCCGATTGACTTTCTCAAAATCCGGATCATCATATCACGACTTGGGTATCCCAATTTGTCATATAAAAGCCTATATGTGTCTGAATTCCTTAAGTCATCTCACATGACATTATTTGATTCTACAACTCTCTTTTAGTTGTCATACATAGCCCATCTAGCTGACACATAAGTTTCACTAATATTCGGATCATATCGTAATCATTAGAGATAATGCAAAGGAACTCATGTCCATTCTCACTTGAAAATTGTTGGCATAGATGATGAGAAGACCCATGTCAATTCTCATAATATAGAAACATAATTGATAAGGCACAAAGTCGATGTAATTTATCTATGTCATAACATAGTATATGTAATTCCCGCATCAATGAGACACACTTAAAGTTCTCGGGGAAAGTTTAGTTTTCAGGGGATATGCCTTCGACCCATCAAAGTACCCCCTCAAGGTTGATCCCTCAATCCATCGAGGATACCTTCGATCCATCGAAGGATGTCCTCAAGAAATATTTTGATCCATCGAGGGCACCTTCGATCCATCGAAGGGTCTCCTCAGGTTTTGGCCTTTCTAGGGAAAACTGACCTCCGAGTACTTAAACAGGCATAACTTTGTCTAAAAAATAGTTTTTGACATTCCGGATGAAGTTCTAGAAACTAGACACCCGTAGCTTTCCGAGAATATATTACTCATATGCTTAATCATTCTGAATTGATCCCATATTTATGTCAAACCTAAGCAATCTGCACGGCTAAATGTGTTATGTCGGTTTCAGACCACTGTCTAGTAAAACTGGCATAACCTTTTCTAGAAAATAGATATCGACAAGCCGGACATAGTTCTGAAAACTAGAGGTCCGTATACTTTCAACCATATGTCATTCATATGCTGGTTTATTCCAGGAAAATCCCAGTTTGTTGTCAAAGTCGACTGATCTACAGAGCAGATTTTGTTATGTCCTGTTTTTGACCTTTGTCCAGTAAAATGGGCATAATTTTTTCTAGAAATTAGCTATCGACAATCCGAAGGTAGTTCTGAAAACTAGACATCCGTACCTTTTCAGCCATATGCAACTCATATGCTGATTATTTCTAGAAAATTCCTAGTTCGTTGTCGAAGCTGGCTGATAGTGTAGCAGATTCTGTTTTCTGCGTTTTCGGAGACTTATAGCACTCTTTGCTATCCCAATTATACATGGGCGAATTTGCAAGTTTGCTAGGACATATAAAGTCGTTTAGATAGCTCTTTTCACTTATGACCAGGTGATGAGAGATCAATGTAGGTGGGACATGAAGTCCGCTCAAATACCTTTATCGAAAATCTCTTGTTCTAGACATCACAAGTTACTAAGATGAGCCCTAGTAAACAATAGGTTTGTAGCAACCACAAAACATGTATATTACACAGAAAATATAGACAAGCCTGTTATTAATAAGCCAAAATAATGCATTTATTAATAATGCCAACATGATACATCAAAGTTTGTTAATCCAAAGTTATTGACCAACATTGTCAAACATAATACTTAGGCACACACGCCTTTTTACATGAAAAACATAAAGCTCTAATCAAAATCCGGTGTCTCAGCAATTGAGTCTCTACCAATTTTGAAGTTTGCCTTAATGAGATTAGCCTCTGCTCCATCTCTATCTTCTGCTTCGTTGTTTATTTGATCCTTAAATTTCGCAAAGTCTGAGCACTCTTGCTTGTTGATTTTCTGCCGAATTATTGGTGTGTCGGAATGCAACTTAATTTTGCATACCCAAACTAGACACGTATATGAACACTTCTACAAATTTTTGTAATTTTTTGAGACCTATAGCTAGGTCAAATAATTTTTACAATAGTATGTAGAAAACAGTTTCGAAAACTAATGTGTTCAAGGATCAAGTAGATTCGGATTGGGTGGTTTCAATATAACGATGATGATCTTGGAAATCCATAGATCCCTCACATCTATTGCTTATCAATGGTAATCAATACCTATTAACCCAAAACTTCTGAAATCTATCTTCTCAAATATTTTGAGAATAAACAACTCATTTGATTCGAGAAACATCATGCATCTTATCTTGGCCTCTCTTGGCGTTGGTACCTCAGCCTCCATGGCTTCCTTGGTCACAACGGGCTCTATGGCTGGTGCTTCCTCTATCATGGTCATCGATCATGACCTTCATACTCCAACTTATGGCGTCCTTTCTTGTGTGGGCGGTGGTAGAGACCAAAAACTGTATCATCAAAATTTTCTAAACTGAAGGGTTCCACTCTTTGCGTCATTCTTTTGATGCGCTTTCATAATTCGCATAGTGAACACTCTTAGTTCCAACTTGCCTTGAATTATAATTATGTAGAGGATTTTCTCGATCAAATTTTACTCTTCAATTGCTCTCCGCATAATTGGAGCATGGATCTAAGCTTAAACATCTCATAGTTTATTGATGCAATTTTCTTGAAGTCGAAAAACCACATGTTATTCCACTTCTCTTTTAGATGCGGGAGCATGGTGTCAATGCACTTTTGCATATCAAACACCATTAGAAAGCAGAAGATGTATTAGTTTCGCAGTCGTAATAGACTTCCTCGACAACTAATTTGTTTTCCAATATAATATTTAGATTAGACCTTTACTTTGATGTATATGGTCTTACGAACTCTCTTTGTTCGTTTTAATTGATGTTTTTGAAAGGACCCAACCCCGATTTAGCTCTCTAAACCGGAATCAAACCCTTTCGAAAACACAAACCAACAAAAACCGTAGAAATTTTGGCAGAATTTCGTTACTAACGTGGAATTACCATTACCTGCACGCGGAAAATACACTTCATCCTATGCCACAAAAAGCAAACCGTGGGCACCAATCCCATCCGGATTTCTCAATATATCAACAGTAAAGTAAAACAATAAATACACATATACTTTACTGAAATCCGGTATAAAATCGTACAACATAAACAACAGATTTCTCAGAGCGACCTCTATTATATAAACATATAAGTATACCACAGTAGGTAGAACAATAAACCTACTGGAAGAAACAAGGTAGCTCGAGCACTATGCCTCCGACCACGACGTGCGACACCAGAGCCTGAACTGCAAACTGGGCACGGAAACCGAAAAGCCCAGGGGAAAGACATGAAACACGTTAGAGTGAGTGGACGAAAATAAATGTCTTTCACCAAGTAATATATACGTATAAAATCATATGCGAGTCAAATGCATGAAAATCAAATGGTACGTGAGGAGACATCGGCTACCACTCACGTACAGAGCATGCAACGTAAATGTATCGCGGAATCTCTCATGGACTACCACGCGGTAGCACAGTCTAAATCACGGGATCCCAGACCCACACGTGATTCCTAGCCAGAAAGGCCTCAGGTCAGGATATCTGTCCCCCCCGGAGCGTACTCGGGGATCAGCCGAGAAGCCAATGTGTATCGATACCACAACATATACTGAGACTGTACTCTGTGTAAACCAAATCATAAATCCTTTCCATGCACATGTATAAAACATAATATGTACGTATGTATATATTCGTATACGTATATTCGTATATGCATAATCGTAAAACACATGCTCGTAAAATCATAATCAATCTGCATGCTCAAGTTCGTAAATCATTTATAAAAGACTCGCAATCAATCCGTGAAAAGAAATGTCCACTCACAGACTAGCGTAACGCGATATGCGTTAACCTGTGATCCGGCGGAAAGTCCCTCGCCAAAAGAACGATCACGAACCCCTGAATAATCACAATAACCATTCCTCAAAATCATAATTCGACAATTCAAGACAAATCACGAGAAACCACCGTTCTCGGAAACACATAATCCGAATACGACGAATCGTCGAAAATCCGTATAACACACCTCAATACCTCACTGTAAGTTTGGATGCTCAAATCGAGAAACGAACCTCCCCACTGCGATCGGGGTGCGATTTCGAGTCAAATGACATGCAACTTGTCGAAAGTCCAAAAAGTCAAACCGTTGACCGCCGTTGACCACCGTCCACGGCGGCGCCGCCACTGACCGGAACATTTTACGGCGGAGCAACCCCAATTCCACTCAAAATCACCCACTGAGCAACTTTGTCAACTGCAACAAAGGCCAATTCTCACTCTAACTAGGTCAATTTCACGATAAACCGAATTGGTACCAAATTTTCCAATCCAAAATTCTCCATGTACACATCGAATTGAATTACCAAACTTACAGGGTAGCATCAAGGGGATGAGAGCTACAAAGCCCAACCAAAAATTCAGCTCGAATCGGTCTAAATTGAGCAACCCGAATCACCAAGTTTCTCTTCCATTTCTTGCCGGAAAATTGCTCCTCCTCCGTGAGCTTGGCCGTGCGTGGTGGCCGGGGTTGAGTAGAGGACCTCGAGACGAAGAGAACAACACCAATCACAAGCCGTGGGGTGCCGGAAAATTCCTCGCCGCCGGCGAGCCGTGAGTAAGTCGCGCCACCACCTTTTCCTCCATGTTGACCGAGTCAACACCACAAATGACTCAGCTTGACTTTCCTGATTTGGCAAGTTAACTATTTAAAGCTTTTCCCAATTTGGAAACTCATAATTATCCATTTCGACGAACTTTGAACACCCGTAACTTTCTCGTCGTACTTCCGATTCCGATAATTCTCGCGGCCACAAACTCGTCTCGACATATTCTTCAATAATCACCCGAAGTCAAACACATCGGCCAATCGGATAAAAAGTCAACTGTTCACACCAACACATATTTAAACCGACTAAATAACTAACAATCGGAAATAATCACAACTTAATCTTCGTAACTCAGAATAATGCTCCGGAAGTTCCCACAATCTCGAAATTAAATTCTGAACAACTTCCGTGAAGAAACCGAAACCAAATTCTCGACCAGTAATTTAGTCGTTAAGTAACCCACCATTTAAATTCGAACTTCAAATATTCATAATTAATTCCTCGGTCGTCCAAACAACGATCCGGAACCGCCCACGAACTCGAAATCACACGTACAACGACTCTGGAGAAGAGACCCAGCTCCAATTCTCGGCCAATGATTTAGTCGTTAACAACTCTGGCGATTCCAATAACTGTCGAAAATCCGCGACTACGCTGTAACTCACGAATCAAGCTGATTATACTTCTGATTCTGGTCCGGGTCGTCACAAATCCACCCCCTTTAAAAAAAAATTCGACCTCGAAATTTCTGAGTCTGTCGACTAACAGTAGGAGCACTGCTTCTGCATACTGCTCAACTCACAAGTAGCAACCTTAACTGAACAATTCCGACAACAAACTCCACAATAGGAGATAGCTCTGTGCTGAAAACCCTGTACCCTCAAATCACAAATCTGAACTGGCTCTACACAATCGCCAAGTGTTCCTGCATAAGGAACCGATAGGGTACACAACACGTAGCAAACCTAAAACACAGTTCCACAACACGGAACACAACACAACACACACAAAAGCCAATGCTATAGGCGATGCCGAACTATACGGCACAACACAAACTCGCCTATGACCACATACTGATCAAAACAATATGGCAAATCACAACTCAGTTTACACAGATCAACACAACTCACACATTCATAACAACACAGCTCAAACATCGAACTCGAGCAATTATCAACCCATTTCCGCTAATCTGAAAGTCGGTGGTAACACATCCATTAACTCAGGATCAAACGTCAGCCATATCCAAACTCACTCCAGCACAATGGAGTACAACACCGTCCACAAAACGACATCACGCAACATCAAAATCATAGGGGTCAACAAGCTGGTACTGCAAGCAATCTCAAAGAAACAAGAGGCATACTGGAAAGATGTGGAGATGGCATTTAGCATCTTACAATCTCGATGGGCAATTATTCGTCATAGTTGTACATTGCACCACAAATCGGTAATGAATACCATCATGTTAGCTTGCATCATATTACATAACATGATTGTTGAGGAAGAGTACGTGGAGGATGAGGATGAGGAAGAAGAAAACGTGCAAAATCCATCGAGGGCTTTCCAGGTTTATGATGGGCCGGTGGATGAACAAGGGAATCGAATTCCTTTTGAGCCAATTAGTAGAGATGGAGTCAATATACAATGGTTTCACGACCGTGTTACCGATCTTGAATCTGGTACATCCATAGATAGCTTCAGAAAGACTTGGTGAAGCACAATTGGAGGTTGGAAACCGGCGAGATACTCTAAATATTTGTGTGTTTAATTTTTGTATGTGTGTTTAATTATTAAGCTTGTGTTTTTATTTCAAGTGTATTTCAATTACATCTTAATAAATAAATTGCATCTTTATTTGTTGAAAATTTAAATTACACAAAATGACGAGCCAAGCTCAGATTTATTCTTAGTACAATATTATAACTTCTATGGAAAGAGCACGCGACTTGGGTGATAACAATTGGAATATGTTTCATCAGTTGGTTGATCTTGACTAGGTTCTCCTTCATTAAGGATGGCTAATTTTCTCTTTGTAAAATATCTTTTTGAAATTGGGGTCATTGCCTCCAAATCCATTGTCATGATCCTCGTTTCCTCCTCTTATTTCTTCAATTGTAACTCTTCATCCGCCCTTGCTTCATTCTGCCTTTGAATTTCTATGTACTCCGCGTAATAATTAATCTCACTTTCATTATGCGCTATTCTCTTGGATTGCCACGAAGCTTGGTCACTAGCAATGGTATGCAAAACCTCAACTCGTTGCTCAATAGGAGTCTTACCTTGTTTCTTTTGTCGCCTCGCTTCCTTTGCGCCTTCGTTCCCATTGGTCTAGGCGAACTAGAGGGAGCGAGAGCGGCCACGTGGCTTTGAGGTGTCTCATTCACTTCTTCGTCATCTAAATTAATGGTTGGAGATGATTCGGTGGCGGAAGGAGTAGGTTGGAAACTACTTGCATATGGAGATGAAGTACTTGGTAGCACCGAAATGAAAGAAGGATGATTCTTAACCACTTCCCAACATTCAAAGTGTGTAAACACTTTCTTCTTTTCCTTATAGTAACATGATTGAGCTTGCTTGATGTAATAAAATAATTATATTAGCTATTTCACCATGCTACATATTTAATTCAAATTACATATATAAATTATGCTACAAAATTAATAATGTATGCTACATAATTTAATTCATCATTATGCTACAACAAAAATCATATAATATATGCTACAAAAATTTGCTACGCATTAAATTGTATACATTATATAAATTGTATATATAAATTGTATACATTATATAAATTTGTATACATTAAATTTGCTACGCATACAAATTTATATAATGTATGCTACATAATTTAAATTATATAATCTATATAATTTAATTCATCATTGTGCTACAAAAAATAAACTTACTTCATCCATTAGAGAAGTGCCGCTAGCTATACGTTGCCGTGCTGCGTACAAACATACGTCCCATTTTTGCAAGAGTAGCTTGAATTTGTTGTAGTGAGACGCAAACGCGATTCGGGTCCTCGGCTCTTTCGGAGGATCACCTTGTGTTGGCTTCCAATTTTTCACATAATCCGGATGAATTGTCTCCCACAATTTCTCCCTCTTTTTTGTTGCCGTCGTATTCATCAACGGTATGAAGCACAAAAGAGATACACATTTGTAAATCTTCGGAAGGAAGCCAATGTGTGCCCATTGTTTTGGAAGAAAAGCTTAACGAAATGAGAGAGGAGATGGAAGGAGAAGTGCAATTTGGTGTGCACAAATTGGTATGACTTGAGCAAAAATTGAAGTACTATTTATAGGCAAATATTTGGGAGAGTTAAAGAATTTTTGGGAATTTTTTAGATATTTTTTGGAGCTTATTCCCGTTGGTGGCAGTCTGATGCTACAGTAACTCTACAATGACTGTTGTGTTTGAATTATGACCATTGGATGAAGCTTGATATTCAAAATGGATGGCCTGGATTAAGTGTACTGTTGAGATTTGATTTTACAGCTCGGTAAGCCACGTGGCACGAGCTGATTGGCTAGTTATTTTTTTAAAAACTTTTTACTGGCGCGTGTACAGAAAAAAAATGAAACGCGCCTGACGTCACCCACGTGTCGTGGGGTCTGCCAAGCGGTCGAGCAATCACCGGAGCAAGTTTTGCTCGATCGTTTGGACGAGCAAAACGTCGCAGTTGACTCGGCGAGCACCAGCACGCCGGTGCGAGCTCGAAAACGAGTTTGCTTGAGCAAACCCCCCCCCCCCCCCCCCCCCCCCCCCCCCCCCCCCCACCACCACCACCTGCTCGATCAAAATCTGGCCGGCTGCTTGCTGGTGCAGATGCGCTCTTAGAGCTTCGAAATATTCATACTACCCATTTCCAGTGACACCTCCAAAGTTTAACTCATCTATGGAGTTCCACCAAGTGATTGGCAAGTTTACAACTCTAAAACAGTGGATGGACTTTGGTCTTTAATCATACGTGAAAAGGATGTCAAGAAAGCTCAAAACATGTAACAAAGAAAGAGTGATAATTTAGTCAAGGTGAGCAATAATGAATTAATGTGTAGGCACAATGGATTACGAATTAACCTGTAAAACCAAACCACAAATGTAGAAGAGAAATTGTAGTACAGAATAGATAACTATAATAAATCCATATTACCAACCATAATAGTAGTAATTGTTCCAGAACGGTAACAACACATAGGACTGTACTAAAATCTACAGAAGATAAACAGGAAGTAATTAAAGAGAGAATAGATCAAAACTCAAGTCCTCCAAATATGTTTGCCCATATAGGCTAGCAAGCAGATTGATAAGAAAAGGTTTAGAGCTTGTCCTCGAACTCAGAAAGCGGGGTCATCTGCACCTTCAATCCCTTTCTCTTACGGATGTCTTCAACAAGTTGAGCAGCTTGGGAACCAGATTCCAAAGGATCAGAAGACATCATCTCCCAATGATCGAACACACTTTGTGGGAAAGCCTGGCCGGAAGTTGCAGCCCTCAGCTGACCAGAGAAACCAAAAGACTCAATGACAGGGAGGTATGCCTTGATGTTGTACAGCGGGGTACCAGGCCTCTGCATTTCCTCAAACACGTGTCCACGCTTCTGATTGAGCACACTGTAGATACCACCAAGAGCACCCTCAGGTGCTTGAATCTCAACAAGATAAACAGGTTCGAGGAGCCTTGGCTTGGCTGTAAGCTGAGACGCATAGATGACCCTCCTGGCAGTTGGAATGACCTGGCCACCTCCTCTGTGGATAGCATCGGCATGAAGAACGACATCACAGACCTCAAAACAGATACCCCTCATGTTCTCCTCAGCCAATGCACCTTCCTTTGAAGCCCACTGGAACCCAGCAACAACAGAATCCTTGATTTCATTAAGGTACTGAACTCCCTTACACATGTCCACGACCATGTTAGGACCAGTGGTCTCAGGGCCAAAACACCAGATCTTCTTGGAAATATCCTTGTCCCATCCAAATTCCTCGGAGAGGATTTTAGAACGAAGTTTAGGATCATCTCTTGGACCAATACGACCATCATCAATGGCCTCTGGGAGACCTTCCTCTAATGGACGTGCTTCCATGTACAGACGATTGTGTTTGTTTGGGGACTTGCTCATCACAGTACGGGAAGACTTCTCCAGGACTGTCTCACGGAATGAGACAACAGGGTCAGACTTAATGATTTCTGCTCCACCCATGAAATCATCCTGAAGATCCTTCAAACAGATTTCAAGATGAAGTTCACCAGCACCAGCAATAATGTGCTCCCCAGACTCCTCAATGGTACAGACAACCATAGGATCAGACTTGGACAGACGCTTGAGACCTTCAACAAGCTTGGGCAGGTCAGAAGCAACTTTGCATTGCACAGCAACACGAACAACAGGAGAAACAGAGAACTTCATAGCCCGAATGGGGTGAGCATCAGTTTCCTTTTCATTGGTCAAGGTAGCATTCTTGGTGATAAACTGATCTAGACCAACCAGAGCAACTGTGTTACCGCAGGGCACATCCTCGACAGTTTCTTGTTTCTTTCCCATCCAGATAACAGTCCTCTGCACATTCTTGACATAGAGATCCTTCTTTTCACCAGGAACAAAGTTTGGACCCATGATTCTAACCTTCAAACCAGTCTGGACTTTCCCAGCAAAGACACGGCCAAAAGCAAAGAATCTACCCTTATCAGATGCAGGAATCATCTTCGACACATAGAGCATAAGGGGACCATCGGGATCACAGTTCCTAATAGCATTAGCATACTGATCATCAAGGGGACCCTCGTACAAATTCTCCACGCGATACTTTTGAGCAGTTGCTGGAGAAGGCAGGTGAAAGATCATCATTTCCAACAGAGCGGTGCTAGCTGGAAGCCAGTTCTGCATGACCCTCTTCATCAATGGTTTCCCCATCAGATCCTTCTCCTCACCCTTCATGGTGATTCCAAGCTTTGCCAGCATGGGCCACAACTTATCCTTCTGGTCGTTCATGCAGGTAGCAATAACCTGCTTGATGGGTTCATAACAGAACTGAACAAAACCACGCTTGCAGCTAGGAGATCCAGTGTTCTTGCTTGTCCATTTCTTGGTAGCTGGGTCAAAGAAGTTTTCACCCCAGAGCCGTTCCATCATCTTTGCCTCGTCAACTTTAAACTTATCAGCATACATCTTGGCAAAGTTGGTTAGAGTAAATGCCCAACCGTGCAAACCAGCTGAAAAAGCAACTGTTCCTTTCTCAGGGTAGACCTGGACATCACCCAGAAGAGGGTCTTCATATGTAGCCATGATGACATTGGCATTTTCAATAACCCTTTGGAAATTCTGGTAAGCCTCCTCACCATCGACTTGGAGCTCAAGGAAACACCTGTCCATCTTGTTCACAGTCAAAACAGGCCTGATCCTCTCTCCCAAGGCTTGACGAAGCACAGTCTCTGTTTGAACACACACACCTTCAATGCAATCGACCACCACTAGTGCACCATCAGTAATACGAAGAGCAGCTGTGACCTCAGATGAAAAGTCAACGTGCCCAGGTGAATCGATGAGGTTGATAAGATACTCGTTTCCATTCCTCTCTCCCTTGTAGCTCTTCAAAGATTCATCAGACATCTCGTAGTAGAGGGATATACCGGTAGACTTGATTGTAATACCACGCTCTGCCTCATCAGCCCTGGTATCCGTCATCCGGACATCACCAGCAACTTCTTGTGCAATGATACCAGCAGCAGCAACAAGGGAGTCTGTGAGGGTCGACTTTCCTGAGAGAAAATACAAAGAGAACACAGAATTAGCACACTACATTCACAGATAAAAATAAGAAACGTGTAAAATATACATGCTCCAACTCAACCTGGACCAACAGAACTCCAGTCAATTTGACATTTAAAATCATTTAAAGACACATTCTGATTTTTATATGTTCAAAAACCACCATTACAGAAATAAAAGTTTGTGCAGATCTTTTATACTAGATATTTATTAGCAAATTCAGCAACAAGATGTATACTCACCATGATCAACATGAGCAATAACAGACATATTACGAATGTTATGCTTGTAGTCCATGATTCTACGGAGCTCTTCAGCTGTAAACTTCACCTGCACATATCAAAAATAAATCACCATTAATGACTAACCACAATTGTAGAGAACCCAACATTGAAACAATAGATTAATAGAAAACTCACCATTTTGACGACTCTTTAGGGGTCACCAAGCAATTTCTATAAGATACCTGAACATCAAAACAAGTAAATGATGAACTCAGTATCCTTTTCACAAATACTGTCAACATCTTAACTACACCGCACTTGGAAACTTACACACTACAAACAATGAATCATTAATCTACGAATCAACACAGCACAGATATTAAAGCACTGTAACCATTCCATTTCAACAACTCCGCTAAGAATCGCTGGTTTGAAATTTCACATTCCAAGGAGATCAATAAAAATCTAACAGACTCCATTGCATTAGAAATAGAACTAAATTACATAAATCAATTTGATCAAATGAAGCTGAAAAGAGACTTTCAGAAAGAAAATCAAACCAAACACTAGTTTCACATGTTCCACCGCCTACACGGAAGACAATTTAAAATCACAATTTTCGGCGCAAAAGCGGCTACACGATGATCATTAAAAACAAAAATATTTCTATATTATACTAATATTTTCAGTATAACCCAAAGATAATCTGATCACAATAATTTAAACAGAAACCAAAACTCCACTAAAAAGTTCGCCACCTTTCAAATATTTTTTCACACATGACAAAGAATTACAACAATCTATCGAGTATCTCACACAAATTCACAATTCGATTTCAACGACTTGCAACAAATCATCAACAAAAAATTCTGTAAATTATCGATGCTGCACGTAATTTTATTTTCCGGCGATCAAAAATCAGAGCCGTCCACTGAAACAATCACTAAAACATCAGATAATCATAACGTATTAAAAAATTACAAATTCTCCGGTGAGATCGATACAATTACACAAAGATCTAACGCAGATCAAAATCGAAATCAAATCTACAACAAAAAAAAAATTAAATAAAAAAAACAGAGCATCAAAAGCATGCATATATTATATATATATACAAGCAAAGCAAAAACCGATCACAGAGACGAAATCAACAATCATAAAAGCGGAAAACGAAATGCGAATTATACAAACAACAGCAAGTAGGTGATTCATAGAATCATATAATATATAATAATCGGAGCTGAATTAGAATAATTGAAAAGAATGAAAGAGGAGACCTGAAGAGAGAGAGTGAGAGTGAGAGAGAGCGTGAGGAGGACTCTCGGCAGCCACCAGCAGCAAAAGTTGTGACTGAAGAGATGTGAGGGTTGGGGAGCCAGTATGTGAGTGTTATATATGCCGAGGGTTTCCGTTTAACTGGGTTGGGCCTGTGGTGTTTCTGAGTTTATGGGCCGGATGTCAAGAAAGGAACAAGCCCATAAGGGCTTTTTGATGATGATCACGAAATTTTGGTTACCCGATTTGGAGTATTTTCTATTGTATTTTGCTAATTAAGTTCACCTTTGTGGTGATTCCATTTTAGTGCCCGAGCAACAATTTAGCTTAATTTCATCGATAAAAAGTTGCAACCTACACAGTTAAATCTTAATTTTCTAACACGCTTATAACTCTCACTCAATAGCCTTGAGTGTAAAATATGTAATATTTTGGTGCCATTTCATTTGTAGTGGTTGGTTAAAGTGTGAAATAACAGTAGAATAAATCAAAGGGCTTATAACTTCCTCAAAGAGAAGACCTAATATGCACCAAGAGGCCACACATCCTCTTTATTAGAATCCAGGCTGTCCGGCTTGACCATCATCAATGGTGCTATGGTGTTTAAGACCTACTTTGTTAAAATTTTGACTTAGTTTTGTACAAAAATGTGAACGATGATATAATTAAGAATGTTGGTATATGGTCTGGTCTGATAAGGAAGGCTTTTGAAAGACCTCTAAGTAAATTGACTGATCGAGTTATCGATTGATCGAATTGCGTGTTGCGTCCAGTCAAGTTTGAATAGCAACAACAACAGCCAATTGGGGTAGGAGAGAATGAGTTGGTAAGAGCAACTCCAACAATATTATATAAAGTTTGTTTATTTTGTTCAAAAATGAAGCCGAAACCTATTTTAGCTAATCACTTATATAAATTTACTCCAACAATATTACTTAAAATGTAGTTAGATTTAAATATATGCTTAGTTTTGATTGGTTGATAATAAAATATTTATTTATTAATATAATTATTAATTACATTTACAATCTAGAAAGAAAGTATTAATTACAATATTGAATGTTTCGTTACCTATAATTTATGTTTTCGGTATAGGAATAGGGGATGAAAACATGAAATATAGGGAATCCCTAAATTGGCTAATAAGATAGGGGAGCTGCTGGAGTGAATTTTAAGAGAAAATCTTTATATTTTAGCTAAAAATGATTTATAGGGAATCTGTTGGAGTTGCTTTAAGGGAGTTAACGACTGGAACTTGAATTGTAACTTTGTTACAATTTGGATACTATATAGTATAATCATTGTATTTTTATTTCAGTTTAACTGTCTTTTTCAAAAAACAAATGACGTGTAGTTTTTGGACTGACGTAGCATAAACATAATATGGATTGACGGTCAGTCTAAAAAATATGTTATGCATTTTTTTAGAGGAAATGTGAGACGTCAGTTCTCATTGATAACAAAAAATGAGAACAGATTACAACTAGCGGTTATCCTTAACAAGGACAAACATCAGAGGTCAAGAAACCACAGTCTAGACTAGTCTAACAAACCTGTCAAACTAGCCCAAATAATCTTACTTAGACTTCGTAGCCATGACGTAGCGCGAGACAGGATGATAAGCAATACATATCCCGTCTGAACTTATTAATGTACTAAATGTAAAATGCAAAAACAAAAACAAAAAACACTACTCTTAAGGAGTAGCTCCGATCCACGTCTCTTTAGCTCCATCAGTAGCACCCTTGGATAGATTCATTTGTTTTGCATCCATAGCTTGAAGACCATCGTCCTTGAACACAGCTGATGACCACTTTCACTCATTCTTAGCCACATCTTTACACCAGAAAAAGAAACCATCTCATGACGAATAACTCAAATCTCCATACCTTTTATTGCAACAAGCTCAGTTACACGTCATTGCTCTAAGTGGTCACCTTGCGGCGTGGGACTGCCTCACCAGAGTCAGTTCACTTCATTGACAACGCTTTAGGTTTGTTTTTAGAACCATCAGGATGCCCAATAGATAACCAAAAAGGGTGTCAAATCGATAAAATCAGCATATCTCATTAAAATAGGAGGTTGATAATTTTATAATCCATTTATTAATGAAAAAAAAAGGAAAAGAGGAAGAACGAGAGATGATCTATACATGCATGTGTTTGTCAAAATTTGTTTATGTAGTCGGTGTTTAAGGAAATAATATTCCTAGTATCTCGATGTGTGTCTTGTCCTAATTAGAATAGAAGTAAATATTCTCTTAATCTCTGATTTATAGGGATACGGATTGTAATATATTATAATGTCTATTAAGGCCATATATTAATGAATAAAATACAGTTTTGAGATCTATCTCTTGCGTATTTATTTTTCTCCTTCAATACGTTATCAGTAGCTCTTGAGTTGATAGCCAACCCAAACCCTAAACAGAAAAAAAAAAAATCCTAAACACCTAAAGCTCCACCGTCGGCCTCCCTCCTAGATGGAATCACCGCCACCGCCGACCATCGACACCGGAGTTCTCCACTGCCGAATTATGTGGATCTTTGCTTTTTGCTTCAAATTTCTTTTCAGTGAAGTTTTCATACCAAGTATAACACCTCCGAGGTAAATCGACTAACTCTATTCAATTGAGAATGAGAATTAGGTTGCAAAACTTAATTACCGCAACACCGTAGATCTAGGTCTAGATTTATGTTTATATAATTTGAATTATTATATGCCTCTAGTTCCTATGGATTAATGCAGGTATGAGTGAAAGGGGATTTAATCACCTTTTCCTCAAGGTTTAAGATTAGTGATGGTCCTGGGGGAGTCACGGTTATTAGTGAATATCACAGTTAATTGTGATTTCACATTAAAAAAAGAGAAGTCGATCTTTGTGACTATTTGATAGTCACGGTTTTCTAGGGAGTGGTATGAAGCCACAAGTTTTTGCATTAATTTTTGAGACCAAACATCATTGATCATGGTTCTTATTCCCTAAACTTGATATTAGTGATCGTGGTCATTCGATCAGATACTAATTACATCTCTTGTCTTCTATAGATGACTGAATCAACAATGTCATAGATGAGTATCAGATGTTAAGATTACTCTTCTTGGTAAACGTCTCATTAATACCATCTAACCACTACTACTTGGCACTGAAGCCAACGAGGACACCCTAGCTCAAAAAGCTCAAGCTCTCATATTTCTCAGGAAACATATTCATCATGCTCTAAGAAAATAGTACTTATTATAGGATGACCCTATGTATTTGTAGGAATTTTGGCAAGAACGGTTCAACAATGTACATGACGCAGAACTTCTAGAGCTACTAGAAAAATGGGATAGAATCCAGTTATTGGATTATCCTAAGATAAAACGATTTTTATTAAGATATCCTAGAGCTACAGTCAGAGTTTTCCATTTGTGGCATTGTAAAGACCGACCAGGCTGTGGTTGAAAAGTCTTTGAGCACCTTACCTACTTCTATGTACACCCTTGCTTATCAGTATCACATTGATTTATGAGCAAGGAAGACTTAAATCATTCAGTAATCTTATGAGTATGATGGCCAAGAAAGAGAGGCATCACGAGATACTTCTCCATAAGGCCAACCGGTACAAAGAAAGTCCATGAAACTTATAACACTGGAGGGAAGCTAGACACAAAAGGATAAGGGGAAACAATGTTCTGAACCTTATTTAACTCTTGGTGGTAGAGGAGGACGTGGGAGTAGTCATGGTAGATGAGGAAATAGTCAGAATTTGCTTGGACTAGCCATGACAACAACTACAACAAAAATTATTCCAATTTCGGTCCTAGGAATGGTGTGAATTGTTCACATTCTACCTCTCACTTGGTACCTTGCTATAGGTGTGGTGCAACTAATCATATGCACAAGCAATGAAGAGCTCTAAATGATATTCAAAATTCCTATAATATGTGTCAACAATACCAAGCAAAGTAGAAAGAGACACATTATGCTGACTATGAGATGGAAGATGACGGTGAAACCAATCTAATTGTTGCAGACATTCCCAAAGCAAGCCTAGAGACTACAGATTTTGATTAGTCTATGTATTAGGCTTATGGTTCTACTATATAATCAAATTTAGTTTTGTTTTTGACTCTAGTTGTAGTCATGATTATTAAATAAGACAATCTTTTGGTGTAAGTTTTGATGTTGGCAAAGTAATAAAATTTCTTCATTTCGGTATTTAAAAGTTTTAAGAATGGTTCTATTTATACATATTGCTTAAATGGTTTGAATTCTACAAATTCTATGGCATTATGACATCAAAATACTATAAACAATGAGACTAAAGAGAGGATGGATTGGTTCTGGGAATTTTTGAGCCTTCGGGATTTTTTTTCCCGACCCGTCGAATGTCACACCCTAGTACATTTTTTGCACTTTTTCGACCCGTCCAATTTTTTGCCTGGTTTTCATTCGACTTATCAAATGCTGTCCTCCAGTACACTAAATAGCACCTTCGACTCATAGAGAGATTTCCTTGACCTGTCGAATGCAAGCTACTGTCTCCAAATTGTCACAATTTCGACCCTTCAAAAATTTTCTTCTACCTCTCTGAAAAGATATCGAGAATTTGCTACGGTTTTAGATTTTTCTTCGACCCATCGATGGTCAGCCACTATGACAAAATTTTTCAATTTTCGGTCCGTTGAGAAACATCTCCTACGCATCGAAAATGTTTATCGGAAAATCAAAGTTTATTTTAGGTTATTTCTGTGACAACCCAAACCGGAAATGGTAGTTAATCGGCTTAATTCGCGAGTTTCACGTATAATCGTAGTTTGTCATAATTAATCAATTTGATGGTCTTGTTTACGATTAAATTATCGGGCTAGAATTTGACATAAGTTCCTTCACGAGAGTTGTAGAGTTTATGATTTCGAGCTCGTAGGAGTTTTCCGAGGATTTTTCTGATGTCCGATGAATATGTTATGAATATTTTCGACTGTTGGATTTAGTCGTGTTTATCCGTTTGGATTCGATCCGTTTTCGACCGTTGATCGTTTTAGTCGCGAGTATAAATAAAATTGTCGAAAAGTCACATTTGGGCTGAGTTGACCAAAATTGGACCGTTGACCAAGTTTGACCAGCGTTGACTGAAGGATTTTGGCACTGCCGTTGACCACCGATCGACTTTTTGATTCCCCCCACTTCAGACCTCAAGCTTGGTATGGTTAGCTTCCTCTCGTAATTTCCTATTGTTTTGAACTTGGTTTGAGTTGATTTGGTTGAGTTTTGAGGGAGAACCGACTTGTTAAAGTTTCGAATTTTTGTCGGAATCGGGTGAGCTTTTCTGGCCACTTTTGGAGTCGATGGGGTTAAGGTTTTTGCTCTCCTCAACCCATAAATGCTTTTGGGTGAAAGAATTTTAGAATTGGAGGCCGTTTGAAGCTCGCCGGAATAGGTCACCGGAATTAATGGAGGTTTGAATTTTTGAGCTTGATTCCGGCCGGTGGGTTTCGAATTGGAGGTTGGTGTAGAAGGAAAAGTTGTTGGGATTGAGGAGTAGATGTGATCTGAAAATTTTCACCGGATTTGGCCACCGTTTATGCAGAGCTGTCGCCGGCGGCGGTGGTCAACGGCGGAGCTCCGGCGAGGTTGACTTTTTGGGATTTTGAGAAGTTGTATATCGTTTTGCTCGTAATCACGCCTCGATCGTAGTCTTGATGTTATTGAGTTGATTTGAGTGGTAAATTTTGTGTCGAGGGATAAGTAGAGTATTTATGGGATTTTCGACGATTTTGTTGATATTCGAGTTATATGTTTCCGGAAATGGTTGGTTTCCGAGGTGTAGTTCAGAGTTTTGAATTGTGATTTTGATCAGTGGTATTTGTGATTATTCAGAAGATCAGGATCGTACGGTTGGCGAGGAAACTTCCTCCGGATCACGGGATTAGCGCGTTTTTGCGTTGTGATTGTCTATGAGTGGACATTTCTTTTCACTGTTGGTTGCAAGTCTTTTATATACGTTTTACAAGCATGAGCATGCAGTTATGATTATGAATTATACGAGCATGTGTTTATAATTATGCAATTACGAATATGCTTTTATAATTATGCATTACGAGTAGTATGCTTTTACATTATGCTTTATGGATGTGCATGGAAAACTTTATGATTTTGTTTACATAGAGTACAGTCTCAGTAGTAGTTGTATCGATATACTTAGCATCCCGGCTGATCCCCGAGGATGTTTACCGAGGGGGGACTGTTACCCTGACCCGAGGTCTTTACCGAGGGGGGGGGGCGAGGGGCGAGGGGAGCAGATACCCTAACCCGATGCCCTTTCTAGCTGGAATCACGTGAGGATCAAGGATCCCGTGATTCAGACTGTACTAGCGCGGATGTGTTCATGAGCGACCCCGCGGGATTTCCGATGCATGCTCTGTACGCGTGAGGAGTTAAAGTCTCCCTCGTGTACCACATAATTTTTATGCATCTAGACTCGCATATGTTTTATAAACATATATATTTATTCGGCGAAAGACATTTATTTTCGTCCACTCATTCTAACAGTTTATATGTCTTTCCCTGGACTCTTTGTTTTCAATGCTCAGTTTGCAGTTTGAATTCAGGTGTCGCACGTCGAGGTTGGAGGTTTAGTGTTCGAGCCACTTTTCCTTCTCAGTAGGTTTTTAGTTTGGCCTACTATTGTGTATATATGTATATACTAGAGGTTGCTCTGAATACTATTATGTTTATATTTTCACATGATTTTCCCGAATTTCTGTAAAGCTATAGTTTCGTGTATTGCTTTACGTTATGATATGTATTTGAGAAATCCGGATGGGATTGGTGCCCACGGTTTGGCTTTTGTGGCATAGGATGAAATGTATTTTCCGTTGCAGGTTAATGGTAACTACGCGATATAGAGTAACTCTGCCGAAATTTTTATGATTTTTGAAAGTTCATGTTTTCAGAAGGGGTCTGATTCTGGTTTAGGAAACTAAATTGGGGTCGGGTCCTTTCAATTTCGGCCCATCGAGCGGATTACTCAACCCATCGAAAAATCATACCCAGACTTGATGTTTTTGATGTATTTTACATCGGTGTACTTATGCCATATCAGCACTCTTTAAGGGTCATAACCCTTTGGTAAATCTTTAAGTCGTTACTTAAAGTGTTTGAATAAGTCTTTAAGACTAATTAAATCACATTATTTTGTAGATGTTTTAATGCGAGATCGAGTGTCTAACAAATAGTGGTACTACTCATACTATACTGCAGAATAGGCAATTATTTATGAATTTGGTGCCATACACTTCATCAGTGACAACCATGATTGGTTCTGCGCTGGTAATACAAGGGTGTGGTTCAACACAATTTTTGTTACCACATGGAATATGAATTTACATCACTGATGCATTGTACGCGCCAAAGGCCAATCAAACATTGCTAAGTTTTATGGACATTAGTGTCAACGCTTTATATTTGGAAACTTATTGTGAGAATGGTAAAGAACTCTCATGCATAACTTCAGAGGAGTGCGGTAGAAAGCATACCTTGGAGAAGTTAGGGGTAATTCGTAGTGGATTATATCTTACTACGGCTTGGATTAATGAATCCAATCCAGTCACTTTCATCACTGTGTGTGACTCGGCCTTATATCAGCTTTGACACTACATACTAAGACATCCTGGTCGGGATACGATGATCAAAATCTTGAAAAACTCTCATAGTCATCAGTTTTTAGAGCAAAGAAGAATGTGGATATACCTATCGGTTTTGATGGGATAGATGAGATTAACAATGTTAATCTGGTTTTGGCCTCTAAGCCGATTACAACACCTAGTGTTGGTCCACAAGAGTCCTTTGTAGCAATCTCTGATGCTCATTACTCATTTTGCAAAGCTTGTTCATTAGCAAAGTTGCAGGCTAGGCCTTCCTTTGTTGTTGATACTAGTGAAGATATACCATTCTTACAAAGAATCCATGGTGATATTTGCAGACCTATCAAATCGGAATACGGACCATTAAATATTTTATAGTTTTGGTAGATGCATCAACGTGATGGTTACACGTTGCTTCGTTATCTACAAGGAATGTTGCATTTGCAAAACTCTTAGAACAAATTATTAAGCTTCGGGCTCACCACCCGGATGACTCAATCATGTCTATTAGATTGGATAATACAGGAGAATTCACATCAGACTTTTGATGACTACTAAATGTCAATTGGGATTGAAGTTGAACATTCTGTCCCTCATGTTCATTCACAAAATGGTTTAGCAGAGATACAAATCAAGTGATTATAACTTGTGGCTAGAACAATGGTTATACATACCAATTTGCCTGTATCTGCTTGGGAATATGCATTATTACATGCAGCAATGCTTCTTTGCTTGAGACCTGTAGCACGCCAACCATTCAGTGCGTACTAGTTGGTCACTGGATTGTAAGTTTTCGTAGTGTCCGAAAAAATGAACATGCAGCTGATGGATGTGGTGACATCATATCTCTATGAAAACTTTGATTAAGAGATATACAGGAAAATGTCGGAAGGCGTGGTCATACCCAACTCAAGTAACTCTATACCACGGAGTGCTCATGTAATTAGATTAAAGCGTTCACTATATGGATTGAAACAATCCGGTAGGATGTGGGTACACATGTTTAAGTGACTACTTGATTGAGAAGGGATACATGCAAGAACGATGATTTGTGTCCATGTGTGTTCATTAAGGCAACAAGTTATGCATCATCCATTAGGATCGTGATACAAAGGGGAGTGTTTAAGGAAATAATATCTCTGGTATCACGGTGTGTGTCTTGACCTAATTAGAATAGAAGTAGATATTCTCTTAATCCCGTATTTATAGGTCTAATAATTGGAACTGATTATAATGCCTTAAAAATTTAAAGTCATGTATCAATGAATAAAATATAATTTTCAGATCTATCTCTTGCGTATTTACTTTTTTCCTTTAACAATTAGCAATTTTGAAGATTTCGCTAGCAAACAAATCGATAAAATCCACATATCTCAATAAATGAGGATAAATTAGGAGGTTGATCATTTCTATATACATATGATCCCTTTATTAATGGAAAAGAAACAGAAAGAAGAACAAAACATGAACTCTGCATGTGTGTGTCGAAATTTCTCTAACTAGCAAGTCGGCAATTTTGGAGATTTAGCTAGCAGCTAGCTGTTATAATGGCCTCTAGTCATGTCCACATAAACATATATTCGCCCATGTGATCGAAGGTGCCGGGAGCGAAGGAAAAACAGAAATTATATATGAATACATGGAAAATTCCGAAAATATTTCGAAAATATTAGATGGAGCACAGGTTCAGAAAATGGGGAAGATCGACGTTACCTTCTAGTGTACGTGTAAGCTTGTCATCCATAAATGAGAAATGTTAACGTTATGCATGCATTAATACATATATACATCAAATGTTGAATCTTATTCGAACAATCCAAGATGTTGGTGTTGGTTTTGGCTATATTAATTACCTAACAAATTATACATATATACAGAGAGAGAGGCTGCTGGAATTAATTGTGAGAGTAACAGAGAGAGAAAAGAGTTGGTTTCTGTTGAACCAAATAGAAAAGACCGAAACTAGTTGCTATTGTTTTTATTGTTTGTTAAGATAAATTTGTAGTTGAAAACTAGATAGCTTTAGAGAGGTAGAGTTAATATTGTAATTGAGAGAATAGATTCTCTAGTTGTAGAAGAACATAGAATTGGGTGTATTGGAGTTTTGGGTAGTTGGAGTTTATTCGTAAACTCAAGTTGTAATATCTCCACTTGATCATAATGGAAATTTTCGCCGGCTCTGAGAGTGGATGTAGCTCAATCACATTAATTGAGTGAACCACTATAAATCCTTGTGTTGTTTGTGTTTGTTGTTTTTTTTGTTACTCATTAATTGATTACCACCGTTTCTCACGTTTCCGCACAACAAATTGGTATCAGAACTCCTAGGTTCAGACTGGGAGCAAATTGGTTTCAATGGGTGATAGAGAAAAGCCATCATCTTCGGGTACTTCGATCTCCACTAGGACAGCGATGCGCAATACCAAATTTGAAGTTCAGAAGTTTGATGGAACGAGCAATTTTGGTATGTGGCAGTGTGAGATGATGGATGTCTTGTGTCAACAAGAATTGGATATTGCACTTGAAGAGAAACCCAAGGATATGGATGATGCGGAGTGGTTGAGAATAAATAAGTGGGCTTGTGGTTCTATCAGATTGTGTCTTGCTCAAGATTAGAAGTTTTGCCTTATAAAGAAAACTAATGCAAAGGCTTTGTGGCAGAGGTTGAAAGATCAGTACATGACCAAGAGTGCTGAGAATCGGTTTCACCTCAAGAGGCGGCTCTTTTGGTTCAACTATCGACCATGTATTTGTATGACCGAGCATATCAATAGCTTCAATATGATAATCGCCGATTTGACTAATTTAGATGTGAAGATTAGTGACAAGGATAAAGCTTTGTGTTTGCTTAAATCTCTACCTAACAAATACGAGCATTTGATTACTACTTTGCTCCATGGGAAGAATGATGTGATGTATGATGAGGTTTCAAGTGCCTTGGTGAACAATGAGTATAGAAAGAAAGAGAAGCAGTTGCATGATGTGGGAGGTGAAGCACTCATAGCAAGAGAAAAATCTGAAGAAAGAAACCAGTCTGAAAAGAGAGATAAATCTCGTTCCAAGTCTACAAATAAATTTCTTGCAAAAGATAAGTGTGCCTTTTGTCGTATGAAAGGACATTGGAAGAATGAGTGTCCTAAATTGAAGAACAGAGACAAGAAGAGTTCTGAAGTAAATGTTACCAAAGAAGATGAAGATGACTTTGTTTTTGCTTTGACGTCGACTACAGTTGATATTTCAGACAAGTGGATTATGGATTCTAGTTGCTTTCATCATATGTGTCAGAAAAAAGAGTGGTTCTCTTCTTTCAAGAAGTTAGATGGAAGGATAGTTTTGATGGGAAATAACAGTCCATGTAAAACAAATGGGATTGATACAATCGGTTTGAAGATGCATGATGGAGTAGTCAGAGAGTTGACTAATGTTCGGTATGTTCTGAATTTGACAAAGAATATTATTTCTTTGAGTACTTTAAATGAAGATGGGCATACTATCACATTGAAGAATGATGTTGCCAATGTTGTCTCTGGTTCACTTGTGTTGATGAGAGGTCAAAGACACAAAAAATTGTATTTTATGCAAGGAAGTATAATTATTGGTGATACAACAGTTGTCAAGAGCATAGCTGATGATGTAGACACCACCAGATTATGGCAGATGTGTCTTGGGCATGCTGGTGAGAAAGCTTTGCAGGGATTGGTGAAGAAGGGTCTACTGAAAGGTACAAAGACCGACAAGTTAGAGTTTTGTGAGCATTGTGTCTTAGAAAAGTACGTAGACTAGTGTGAAGTTTAGTACAATAATGCATCAGACTAAGGGAACTCTAGATTATGTTCGCACAGACGTTTGGGGACTTACCAAAACTGCATCTTTGAGAGGTAAACATTAATTATTATGTCTCTTTTATTGATGACTTCTCTAGAAGAGTATGTGTATACACCATGAAGCGTAAAGATGAAGTCTTGGATATATTTGTGAAGTAGAAAAAGATGATTGAGACCCAGACAGGTAGAAAAATAAAAAGGCTTAGATCAGACAATGGTGGTGAGTATACGTTTGACCCTTTTTATAAGTTGTGTCAAGATGAGGGTATTATGAAGCACTTCACAGTTAAAGGGACACCGCAACAGATTGGGGTGGCATAACGCATGAATCGAACTTTGCTGGAAAAGGTTCAATGTTTGTTGTCTAATGCTGGATTAGGCAAGGAGTTTTGCGCTGAGGCAGTGACATATGCAGGTCATCTCATTGATATGTTACCTACTGCTGCGAATGAGGGCAAGACGCCCATGGAGGTATGGTATGGAAAACTTGCTACTGATTGTCATTATTTGCATATTTTTGGTTGTCCTACTTATTATCATGTCAGGAAAAATAAGCTTGATCCAAGAGCTAAAAAGACTCTCTTTATCAGATTCAAAGAAGGTGTTAAGGGATACAAGCTATAGTGTCCAAATGTGAAGAAGACTACTGCGAGCAGACATGTGACTTTTGATGAGTCAGCTATGGTAAATCAGTTGAGGCAGAAAGATTCCCAAGAGCAGACCGTAGAGAGTTTGAAAAAGGTGGAGTTTGAGAAAAGTGTTCATGCTCCAGTTGATCCAGTTGGCCCTACAGTTGAGTTAGATGATTCAAGGGAGGACGATATTGAAGTTGGGGCTCAAACCCAAGAGCCTACCTAGCAAGTAGATAGACCTATTGCACAGAGAAAAGAAAAAAAAAGAACTGAGAGGCCCACATGTCTTAATGATATGGTGACTTATGCACTTCTAATTATTGAAGATGAGGTTCCTACTACTTATGAAGAAGTTGTTATACATACAGATAATATGGAGTGGGAAAAAGCTATGGGTGAGGAGATGAAGTCTCTTCACAATAACAAGACTTGGGAGTTGGTTCGGTTATCAGATGGAAAAAGAGCAATTTGGTGCAAATGGGTATATACCAAGGAGGGATCTCGATACAAGGCTAGATTGGTAGCAAAAAGCTACACACAGAAGGAAGGCATTGACTACAATGAGGTATTTTCTCCAATTGTGAAGCATTCTTCTATTCGTATTCTTTAGCCTTGGTTGCGTAGTATGATCTTGAGTTAGATCAGCTTGATGTCAAAACTGCATTTCTACATGGTGAATTAAAAGAAGAGATCTACATGGCTCAGCTTGATGGGTATAGAGTTGCTGGAAAAAAAAATTAGGTTTACAAACTGCATAGATCACTGTATGGATTGAAGCAGTCTCCAAGGCCTACAAGCGGTTTGATAAGTTTATGTCAAATTAGAAGTACACCAAGAGTCTTTATGATCCATGTGTTTACTTTCGCAAGCTATGTGATGGGACCTTCATTTATTTACTCTTATATGTTGATGATATGTTGATTGCATTTAAAAGCAAGGTGGAGATAGATAAATTGAAGGTACAGTTGAGTAGTGAATTTAAATGAAATTTTTGGGAGAAGCAAAGAAGATTTTGGGCATGGAGATTGAAAGAGATAGATCGAAAGGCAGAGTTTGTTTGTCTCAGAAGCAATATCTGAAGAAGGTACTACAACGGTTTGATATTGATGAAAAAACTAAACCGGTAAGTACACCTCTTGTCTCTCATTTCAAGCTTGATTCTTCTATGTCTCATGGCACAGATGATGAGTTGAAGTATATGGCTAAAGTGCCTTATGTCAATGCTGTTGGTAGCTTAATGTATTGTATGGTGTGTATAAGACCGGATATTTCACATGTTTTAAGTGTGGTAAGTAGATTTATGCATAACCCAGGAAGAGAACATTGGCAAGCAGTGAAATTGATTCTACGATATATTTATGTACTGTAGATATTAGATTGGTTTATGAGCGAGATAGGACGAGTCAATGTGTTGTTGGATATGTGGACTTTGATTATGCAAGTGATTTAGATAAGAGCATATCAACTACAGGGTATGTGTTTACCTTAGCTAATGGGTATGTTAGTTGGAAGTCAAATTTGTAACATACAATTACCTTGTCGACTACAGAAGCTGAATACATGGCTGCAGTAGAGGGTGCGAAAGAAGCAGTATGGCTTCGTGGTTTGCTTGAAGAGTTGGGATATACTCAGGACTCTGTGGATGTTCATTGTGACAGTCAGAGTGCTATTCACTTAGCAGAGAACCAGGTTATTCATGGTCACACTAAGCATATCAAGGTGAAGTTTCACAAGATTCGTCAGATGGCGGAGGAAGGTGATATAAATCTTCTGAAAATTGGAACAAAGGATAATTAATCACGTTGATATGTTGACTAAGGAGGTTTCATTGGACAAGTTTAAGCATTACTTGGACTTGGTTGATGTTTGTAGCATTTGAGGATCCCTACGGGGAAGCCAGAGCGGCGAATGATGTTGAAGTTCTACTTTGGAGAGATTAGCATCGAGTGAAGTTCAAGGTGGATAATTGTTGATTTGGTCTTCACTCAAATTGGCCCAAACCCAATTTTGGTCTTATTTGAAAAATCAAGACGTGTTGGTGTTGGTTTTGGCTAAGTTAATTAATAACCTAGCAAACCATCTACATACATACATATATATATATATATATATATAGAGAGAGAGAGAGAGAGAGAGAGAGAGAGAGAGAGAGAGAGAGAGAGAGAGAGAGAGAGAGAGAGAGAGAGAGAGAGAGAGAGAGAGAGAGAGAGAGAGAGAGAGAGAGAGAGAGAGAGAGAGAGAGTAACAGAGAAAGAAAAAAGTTGGTTTCTGTCGAACCAAATAGAGAAGACCAAAACTAGTTGCTATTGTTCTTATTGTTTGTTAAGATAAATTCGTAGTTGAAAGCTAGATAGCTTTAGAGAGGTGGAGTTAATCTTGTAATTGAGAGAATAGATTCTCTAGTTGTAGAAGAACATAGAATTGGGTGTATTGCAGTTTTGAGTAGTTGGAGTTTATTCGTAAGCTCAAGTTGTAATCTCTCTAATTGATCATAGTGAAATTTCTTGCCGACTTCGAGAGTGGACGTACTTCAATCACATTAATTGAGTGAACCACTATAAATCCTTATGTTGTTTATATTTGTTGTTTTCTTTGTTATTCATTAATTACCACCATTTATCACGTTTCCACACAACATCACATATTCTAACTAATTAATTTTGTACGTTAATGCATGAATGGAAACTAGCTAGCAACAAGTTAATTTGTTTGTGTATATATATGCCATAGAGAGTTGAGCATATAATCCATGCATGCCATAACCAATTCAATAAAATCGATCATAAGCTTTAGCTGAGATTGAGTCGATCCCAGCACGTTCTTGTTTGGCAGATATGGCAAACTCATTCCCCAAATTCATTTCGCTCTCGCACACTGGTGGTCGCCTGGTCGGTACGTGGAGTTGGTACACGAAGACACGGGCTTTCCATTGCTCGAGGAGACCAGGTTCTAAGTACGTTCTCTAAGCTGGAACTGGTGGACGCCGGCAACGAACGAGTGCACATAAGATGTTGCTACAACAAGAAGTTCTTGGCCATCCGTAGCGAGACAGATCACCAGATTTCTCCAATATATGGCCAATGAAGCAGTGGTGGACGTATCGGCAAGGTCATGCACCATGTTCAGGGTTCATATATAGGAGAGGAGCAACTGAATTTCTGCCCATCTCTATCACGGTGGAGCACGTTCACTTGGGACGCAGAATAGTCGCTCCGACGCCAGATCGAATCCTTAATTATCATCTCTGAAAATAGTTGGGACGGTGATTTTCTCTCACTCTACGACGTATCCGCCATGCTCGACCTTAAATTGCCCAGATTCGTTACGTTTAAAGAGGACAACGGCAATTATGGTCGGGTCCTTAATGCTAGTGTTCCAAATTAATGTCAACTTCGGAACTGCTAGTAGCATCTAGAATGCAAATTTGGTGCACGAGTTCCTGCCACCAGATGGATTAGGGTTCCTCCGAAGTCATAACATGAGCAACAACAAATGCTGGAGGCGTACGCGTAACATGGCAACATATGATTCTTGCCGACACAGCTGTCGACCGCCCATCAATGGACGGACAGCTTATTTGAAATACACAGGCTTGGATCCGACGTCGACAACGTGGTTGGAATAGAGTCCCCATGGTGGTATTGTACGAGGGTCGAGGGACCAGCAAAGTAACCATCTCATTCCCGGTGGCCGTAGCCTTGACACCCGAGAGGCACGATTTGTGATGGAGGAGGCTGTCAGTTCCAGGGAGATGTACAACGTGGATCCCAATGTCAGATACAACCTACCTACTGCCAGGGTTATAATCGGGCAACCAAACGAAGACATGTCAACACAAACCATGGACAACCCGAGAGCTTGGTACAAATGACTTTTGAGCGCACCTTCACATACACCGAGTCCAGAACTACTAGATGGCATGCCCTTGTCTCTCTCAGCTATGGCATGTCCGTTAAGTGTCAGAGCAAGGATTCCATTTCTCTTCAAGGGATCACTCAGTCTTTCATCCGAGATTACAACAGCGTATGAGTGCATGGGGTGCTGAGTCTACTACCACATCGACAAAAGAGGATAGGATAATAATCCCGGAGCCGCCCATGACTAGAATCTTCGTGTCAAGGTGGGAGACAGAAGGCTGATAACGTTAAAAACCTAGCATTAAATTAACAACTTAGAACTTATTTTAACGCATTCAATTTAAATTTTTTTTACGTAGATGTAGTATTGATAAATAGGGTATCGTTCTAAATTGGAGATTGCAAGATGCATGCAATTATTGAGTAAATATAGGGGTGTCGAAAATTTGATTAATATTTGCGCAAGTTTTTTATATCTAATTACTCCCTAAAACGTCATAAACATAACAAGAATTCTAGGACTCCAGCATGCATCGATTCATAGACACTTACATACAAAAAAACCCTAAAACTCTAAATCATGCTTAAGACAAAAATAAACTTAATTACTATTCACAAGTGATCAACTTAATCCTTTACCTAGCTCAATTATTAACAAATGCAAAAATCAACCCTTATCGAAATCCTATAACCCTAATTTTCGATTAAACATGCATATTATCATATTTTGTGCTCGGGATCCCCTATACAGCTTTTGACTTAGACTCGCGATCCCTTGCTCTATCTAAAATCAAAGCTTTAAGAACCAAATACACATGCATGTCGAAAATTAGAATACTAGAACACATGGATAGTTATTGAAATTCATATAAGTAATAAAACAAAAATATAATCATCCAATCGCGAGCCCTTGGACCATCCTTGGTCTTCCCTTCAATTGCAAGAATAGTGTCAAAGATACTGTCACACACGTTCTTTTCAATGTGCATGACATCTAAGCACTGCCTAATTAACAACAAAGACCAATAGGGAAGCAACCAAAATACTCTCTTGTGGGTCCAATATTATCTGTTGTGTGTTGAGTAAGGGAACAGAAAATCCGGATGATGGCTAAGAGTGTTGTAACTGTGTGACCTAATTTTCTCCAAAATTTCATCTCCGTCTCTATGAGCTGGTCTTTTTTCCCACTCTGGCTTCCCATTAAATGTCAAACTTGATCGCATTGAGTTTGTCTCGTCGAGCCATTTCTGATGCCTTTTATAAACAATTCTCCCACAAATATGCTCTGTTGTCAGCTCATCTAGACAAATTGGACATGCCTTGTACCCTTTCACCGTTGAGCCCGCAAGCATCCCTAAACCAGGAAAGTCACTTATAGTACACATCAATGCTGCCTTCATCGTGAATACATCATTGTTTACTTTGTCAAAAGTAGAGACTCCATTTTCCCACAAGTCTTTGACCTCGTCAATCAATGGACGAATGAGTATACTAAGGCGCGCACTTTCCTGGAGATTTAGGGTCAGGAATCAAAACGGTCAGCATATTGATACGCGCAAAACATGCATTCACGTTAACTTAAAAACACAGATTACGCGCATTGCAATTTAAACCCTTCGTTTGTCATTTGTAATATTGGCGAGTAGGGATCGTTCTTTATCCGGGGAATTAAGGGCGCATGCATGGTTTCGTTATTATGCGGAAATGTAAATATTTGGGGGGGATTGGAAGTTGGTTATTTAATCTACGAATTTAAAGTACATAACATGCAAACACAACTAAAACTCTTAGGCATCTAACATGTTTTACTCATAGACAAGTTTCAACAATCAAGAAACTTAAAGTCTAATTATGCTTGCTAAAAATAAGAAGTTACACTATTAATTACATGTGATCAACTCATCTTATTAACCTACCCTTTTCATGCATCAAACCTTTGTGTAAGTTGCGAAATTCATAACTTATAACTAAGTACACATGCTTGATAATTGTGTAGGAATGCAACTTAGCGTATAAACATCCTAAACAACATACGATCATCGAAACATGCAAAAGAGAGGGACTTAGCGTATTTTCTAATACATGCATTCGAAGCTTTAAGATTGTATCAAACATGCATAAAAAGCTATAAATCATAAACACATGCATATTACAAATCGGTTTAGGCACATGAAACACAAATCTAAACTTGTTATTCATTTGATACACAAATCTAAACTTTCTAAACTTGTTATTCCAATACATCAAAAGATTCACATACAAAGCTAAAGAAATGAAAGTGAAGATCATGGTTACACTTTTTATCTTGAGTGCTTGATGAACTACGGTGGAGATGGACTTCCTTCACAAGGGACTTAGCGTATTGTGAGGGATGGAGGATGGTTTGCTTCGGCTTGGAAGGATGGAGGAACCCTAGCTTGCTTCGGCCTTGAATGGAGGAAGATGATGCTTCGGCTTGGTGTGTGAACTCTTAAGTGTTTAATGGTGGAGGAGTATTTGTGTAGAGCTTTGCTTAGTAAAATGAGTGATGGCTCTGTTTTATGGCTGGCCTCCTCCCTTATATAGGCAAGGGATTCATGCCTTCTCTCTTCCACCTTGCCTCCTCCATTTAATGCATGCAATGATCATTAAGGCAAGTCACACACTTAGTCACACACTTAGTCACCATTGCCGAACCCTAAGCATGAATCACCTAGCTTGTCACCATGGCAAGTCATCTTTTCATTCAATGCAAAGCAAGAGTCACCTAGTGTAGTCACCATTTGGGAACCCTAAGCATGAATCACCATGTGTAGTCACCATTTGTGATTATTAGCTTGATAATGTTGACTTGCCCTTTCAAAACAAGACTTTTCCTCTTCACCAAAAGGCATCTAGGCCGAATTACATGGGTTTGGGCTTGTTAATGGGCCGAAACAAGAGTTGAGAAATCGGCCCATAATTTGCTTTTTGGGCCGGCCCATTTTTCGTGGTCCGAAATCGCAAAAATCGCAAAATCGCCGAAATTCCTCCGAATTGCGCCGTTATTAATCTCCACCGTAAATATCTTCAAAATAACAATTTAAGTAAGGAAAACATAAAAACTAAGATAATAACATAGCTAAACGAAAAGGGAAATGCGTTAAGAAACGGGCATAAAATGCGTATATCAAATTCCCCCACACTTAGACTTTGCTAGTCCCTTAGCAAACACTAAGTTAAACTAAGACTCTCTAAGAATTTAAAACAAAAGAAAGAACAACTAAGCCCTTAGCTAAAATTTGTCTCAGAATTTGCATAAGTATATGGCGATGGCTCACATGAATTTCAACGTGTATGCTCAACGAATTCAAGAGATAATTGCGATATAATTTATGTAATGAACAAGTAAGACATAGAGAAAACAATGGTTATGTTATAGCTGTGCATGCTTTGAATAAAGGTTTAATCAACTCACAAGGATGCACTCATCATATTTTTCACTCATGAAAATGGTTCACTTAAAGTGTATATGAATTGAAATGAAAACCACATGAATAAAGTTTGATTATTTGCACAAATGAACCAAAACCATAAGCTTACTCATGCAACTTACTCTACTAATTGAAAGCTACTCATTTTAAGGATCATAAAGGACTTTTAGTGAGGTTGTAATGGGGTTAAGGCTAAGGCATTCGAAATTTAGATATGTGGTGATAAAAACGTTCCAACGACTTAGTCTAGCACCATATTAGTCCTCCATCTCCATTTGTATGTTACCATGTATACTTCAAGCTAATCTACCCTTTGAGCTTTTCGGACAGGACAAAGGCCATATTTTGTTCTATTTTTGGGCCTTCAATTTATCGTAATCTCCAAATCCGCAAATAAGGGGGACGTTAATCCAATTGGTTTCTACTTTAGAACACAACATATTGCCATGAGAGATACTAGTTTTTTTTTCTTTTCATTCTCTCAAATATAATTTTTTCTTTTCTTTTTGGCAATCTCATACTTTTTAAGTTTATTTGGACAAGTCTTTCCCCTTACTCACATTAACTCTTTCAATCTTTCCTACCAAACCATAATCTTATGTGCTAGTTTCGAAAAATTCTCACCAAGTTTCCGGAACAAAGGTAAGGATATTCTATACTAGGGTAAGTGTTTAGGTATATATGGTGATAAAAGAAAAGCTTAACGTGGGCTCAATTGGTTTATCTAGGGGTGTCGCAACTTGTGCGTACAAATGGGATACATGGATATATGGCAATGTGGTGGAAAATCCTAAATGCCTTTAATCATTTCCAAAATCAAAGTATGTATCAACTTAAAAGCTTTGCAAATTGACATGAGTAAGTTCTAGTATTCTCTAGTTCATTAAAATCTATGGCAAGCAATCAAATGAGGCATATATAAGCTAGTAGCTACGAAATGGATGTATATTCACTCGAATAAAGAACAGATAGCTCAAAAGCTCACATAGGGTTCATATGATTAAAAACTTATTCAAGCATGCGATTTCTGTACCATGTTTTTGCAATTCATATCTACTACATGTTAAAAACATATAGAATATCTCAATTAGCACAAGAATTCGATGCATGTGATTTATACGCCATGTGTTCGTATCGGTCAAATTTCATCATCGACTAGCTAAGGGCATCCTAAAGACTCTGAAAAACACTAATTTAGACACAATTAAATTATAAACCCTTCCCCCACACTTAAACTCTACATTGCCCTCAATGTAGTAAAGTAACAGTATAGAATTAAACATGGAGTATAGGATCTACGAAAATTCTAGTTTAAAATACAAAAGCCATTAAATTAAGTAAAAGGGGAGAAGAAAACAAATCTGTTGTCTCCCTATTGGGTTGCCTCCCAATGAGCGCTCGTTTTACGTCGTTAGCTTTGGACGTGATGCATCATTTTGTTTTTGAAATGGCCGGTTCTTGGAGTTGCATCTCCTCCACTGTGTGCTCCGCAAATGCCTCAAAATAGGGCTTCAAGCGATGGCCATTTACTTTGAACTCACTACCTTTGTCGATAGATCGAATGAGAATTGCTCCATGAGGTAGAACTTGAGAAACTACGAATGGCCCCATCCATCGAGAGCGAAGCTTTCCCGGAAAGAGCTTAAGTCTTGAATTGAAAAGTAATACTTTCTGCCCAGGTTCAAAACTCTTCCCGCGAATCATCTGATCGTGGATCTTTTTCGTCTTCTCTTTGTAAATCCACGCATTGTCGAAAGCATCATTTCTGATTTCTTCTAGTTCATTAAGTTGTAGCTTCCGATGCAAGCCTGCGGCATCTCGATCGATGTTGAATTTCTTCACGGCCCACCATGCCTTGTGCTCTAATTCAACCGGAAGATGGCACGCCTTTCCATAAATTAATCGGAAAGGTGACATACCAATGGGGGTCTTGTAGGCAGTCCTGTAAGCCCACAATGCATCGTCTAAGCATTGACTCCAATCTTTCCGGTTTGGACGGACGGTTCGCTCCAAAATCTTCTTGATCTCACGGTTGGAAACTTCAGCCATTCCATTTGTTTGAGGGTGGTATGGTGTGGAAACCTTGTGTTTTACGCCATACTTCCTCATCAGTGCTTCCACCGTGCGGTTGCAAAAGTGACTTCCTCCATCGCTGATTAGAACGCGTGGCATTCCAAATCTACTGAAAATGTTAGTTCGTAGGAAATCTGCAACAACTCGCGAATCATTAGTACGGGTGGCCTTTGCCTCCACCCATTTAGAAACATAATCTACTGCGAGTAAGATATAAGTAAAACCATTGGAGGGAGGAAATGGTCCCATAAAATCAATACCCCACACATCAAAAATTTCAACATTAAATATGTAGTGTTGTGGCATTTGATCTCTAGGGCCTAAATTACCGAATCTCTGGCACTTATCACATGCAGCACAATATGCATGAGCATCGCGAAATAAACTAGGCCAAAAGAAACCGCAATCTAAAATCTTAAGGGCTGTCCTCCTAGAACCAAAGTGTCCCCCACATGCTTCATTGTGACAAAAGTCTAGAATGGGCTTAAACTCACTATCCGGGATACATCTCCTAATTACTAAATCGGAGCATTGTTTCCACAAATAAGGCTCATCCCAGATAAAGGTTCTAGCATTATGCTTAAGTTTGTCACGTTGAAATTTATGCATGGTAGACGGAAACTCACCGGTAACTAAGTAATTTACGATATCTGCATACCAAGGAGTTTCCGAAGTAGTTACCTCAATTCCGAAGAGTTTTTCATCCGGAAAAGTTTCTTCAATCTCGACAGGCTCATGGTCACCTATCAAACGTGATAGGTGGTCAGCGACGACGTTTTCTACTCCCTTCTTGTCCTTGATTTCGATGTTGAATTCTTGGAGTAGAAGTATCCATCTGATAAGTCGTGGTTTTGCGTCCTTCTTGAGCATTAGATACTTCAAAGCTGCATGATCGGTAAACACAGTTACTTTAGTTTGAAGTAAATAAGATCGAAATTTATCTAAAGCAAAAACCACGGCAAGAAAATCCTTCTCGGTGGTAGTATAATTTCTTTGCGCTTCATCAAGCGTCCGAGAGGCGTAATAGATTACGCAAGGCTTCTTGTCCTTCCGCTGACCCAAGACGGCTCCTACGGCATAATCCGAGGCGTCGCACATGAGTTCAAATGGCAGAGACCAATCAGGGCTGCACAAAATAGGAGCGCTCGTAAGAAGCTCCTTTAACTTGTTGAAGGCAGCGTTGCATTCTTCATCAAAGACGAACGGGATCTCCTTTTGCAGCAGTTTACACAAGGGGCGAGAAATGTGGGAAAAGTCCTTGATAAACCTACGATAAAATCCTGCGTGTCCAAGAAATGAACGAATCTCTCTAACCGAAGTTGGAGAGGGTAAGTGACGCACAAGATCTACTTTAGATTTATCTACTTCTAATCCTTTTTCGGAAATAATATGACCTAACACTATCCCTTGCGTAACCATGAAATGGCACTTCTCCCAATTAAGCACCAAGTTCGTTTCAACGCATCTTTTTAAAATAGTTTCTAAATTGTTTAAACATGCATTAAAATCACTCCCAAATACACTAAAGTCGTCCATGAATACTTCAATAATTTTTTCAATGTATTCGGAGAAAATTGAGAGCATGCAACGTTGAAATGTACCTGGTGCATTACATAGTCCAAATGGCATGCGGCGATAGGCAAACGTTCCGAACGGGCACGTGAACGTTGTCTTTTCTTGATCTTCCTCCGCAATGCTAATTTGGTTGTAGCCGGAGTATCCGTCGAGAAAACAATAAAATGCATGGCCGGCTAATCTTTCCAGCATTTGGTCGATGAATGGTAATGGAAAATGATCCTTGCGGGTTGCAGCGTTTAGCTTCCGGTAATCAATGCACACTCGGTGTCCAGTGATCGTCCGTTGTGGCACAAGCTCATTTTCCAGATTCTCGACGACGGTTATTCCCGATTTCTTGGGTACTACCTGCACTGGGGAAACCCAACGGCTATCAGAAATAGGGTAAATAACTCCACAGTCCATGAGTTTAATTACCTCCTTTTTTACCACCTCCATCATCGGAGGGTGGAGCCGACGTTGTGCTTCCCGCGTAGGCTTGGTGCCTTCTTCAAGGAAAATCCTATGCACACAGGTTGCTGGATTTATTCCCTTGATGTCCGCGAGTGTCCAGCCTATTGCGGGTTTGTACCTCTTGAGCACACTCACGAGCTTCTCCTCCTGTTCCTTTTCTAGCGCGGACGAAATAATGACCGGTAAAGTTTCATTCTCGCCCAAGTATGCATACTTCAGATGGTCCGGTAGTAGCTTGAGTTCTAAAACGGGAGCTTCTACAATGGAAGGAACCATTTTATTAGTACCAAAAGTAATTGGTATAGGAGGAGAAAAGCTTACTTTCCGTGGTGCGGCATTTAGGGCCATGGCCATGTCTTGGATTCGAGGTTCAAGCTCTAGTAAGGCCTCGAGAAGGCCGTCATGTCCAAGTTGAATGGCCATGTCGAGTTCATCCTCGTTGATGGTGTCGAGGTAACCTTGTGCTAAGGTATCCACGGGATCGTATGTCGAAATGGCAGCTACGCTCGACATTGGAAACTTCATCCCGTCCAGGATGTTGAACTCGATTCTTTCTCCATCAATCTCCATGGAGAAAGTGCCTTGGAAAACATCAATCTTCGTCCTCGCAGTCCGCATGAAAGGTCGCCCAAGTAGCAATGGCGTGGTGTTCAGTGGACTCTCTTCCATGTCAACTATGTAAAAATCGGCTGGGAATATCAAGTTGTTGACTTGTACGAGAACGTCTTCTACGTATCCCCTCGGATACTTGTGGGTGCGATCGGCTAACTGGATGACAACACCATCTTGCTTGAGATCTCCAAGCTCCATTGATTCGAAAAGATAGTAAGGCATGACGTTGATGGAAGCTCCGAGATCAAGCATCACGTCTTCAAAGTGGGTGTCACCGATTACGCAAGGAACTGCAAAGCTCCCTGGGTCCTTCAGTTTTGGGGGTAGCCGACGCTGCAAAACCGCCGAAACGGTTGCGTTCACCTTCACGACCTCCTTCTCTCGAGTTTGCCTCCTCTGAGTGCATAATTCTTTCAGAAACTTGGCGTATATATGCACTTGCTTTATGCACTCGATCAAGGGAAAATTCACTTGCACCTTTCGGAAGATGTCCAGGATATCTTCATATTGGGCATCCTTCTTCTTTGATTTTGCTAATCTGCTTGGGAAAGGTGCAACAGCAAACGGAGAATTAGTAATCACCGTATTTGAAGGAATAGGGCTTTTACCTTTGATTGGGGTAGGTTGTGGAGGTGATTGTGCCTTGGTGACAGTAGGCGTCACCTTCTTTTTCTCGGCCTCTTGAATTGCCGGATCGATCTCATCTTCTTCTTCGTTGGTGATGTCCTCAATGGTGACTTCATCAAGATGAGATCGCTTGGTCTTTGGCTCTTCAAGTGTCTTCCCACTCCTTGTGACTATAGCATTCACGTTTCTTTGATTAGGAGTGGTTTGAGGTGGAAGCCGACCGGTTTCTTTGATTTGCCCCATGAAATCAACAAGTTGGCCGAGTTGCTTCTTCACTTCAGTGATGTCGCGGCCATGTGAGTCAAGTGTCTCCTTTGTCTTCGATTGTCCGTCGAGGAGAACTTGAGTTGAGGCCGAAAGTTGCGACAACATCTTGTCGTAATCCGGATTGGTGAAGGGTTGTGATGACGAACCATGCTGCATCGGTGGTCGTGGTTGAAATGGAGGGCGTTGGTAGCTTTGTTGAGGTTGAGATGCTGGAGGGTTTAAAGTTCCCTCGTTGCTGCTCCATCTAAAACCTGGATGATCACGGTTGACATAGTTGTTGTAGTTGTTATACCTTTGTCCTCCCTGATATCCGCCGATGGCGTTAGCGTGCTCCGGCTCGCTTGCCTGCTCCTGCGCTTGAGGGCATTGGTCATTGTGGTGACCGTGTGTTTGACATATGCCGCAAACAGGCCGTTGAGTTGCCTTCGCTCTTGTCGTCTCGAGTTCTAACACCTTCTCTAGCATATGAGCTAGTTTGTCGTACTTCTCGTCCGCGTCGGTTGTTGAACTCGCCTCACCGACTGCTCGTCTGTTGGACATTCCGTATTGTGCATCATTATTCGCTCGATTCTCTAGAAGAGCTCTAGCTTCGGTTTCGGTTAAGTCCATGAATGCACCGGTGGCTGCTGCATCCAGCAATTCCCTATCGATCGGCTTGAGACCATCGTAAAAGTAATTCATGAGATTGGTCTCGGAGAATCCATGCGATGGGCAAGTGGCACATAAAACCTTGAATCGGTCGTAGTATTGGCCGAAGGTCTCGTCCGGTTTCTGTGTGATGCCAGTGATTTGCTTTCTCAAGACGGTGATCTTTGAGGCCGGGAAGTACTTCGCTAGGAACATATCCGCAAGTTGCTTCCATGAGGTAATATGGTTCGGCGGTAGTTCCATTAGCCAAGACTCGGCCCTGTCGACTAGGGTGAATGGAAATGCCTTCAGCTTGAAGAGCTCCGTATCAGCATCGGATGGCTTCATGCTGTTACAAACAAATTGGAATTGTTTGAGATGCTTGTTCGGATCTTCATTGGAAAGTCCATGAAAAATGGGTAGTCGGTGGAGGAAGCCACTCTTTAGCTCGATATCCTTCATGTTTTCCTCCGGTTGTGGAAAAGCAATGCTCGAAGGTCCGCTGCTCCATTCGGTTGAGCAGGTGCGCTGGCGAAGAGATTGTCCTGCATTGGCCATGTTGACTCGCTGTGCTTCTACTTCTGAATTGTGGTCGGTTGATGAGGCTAAAGTATGGTCGGTTGATGAATGTGAAGACTCGGAAACTTCCTCGATGATGGGATGATCCAGGATGTCAGTTTGAGCTTTAAGTCTCGCTATTCTCTCTGCGATCTCCTCAAACTTTGTTCTAGATGGTCCAGGATTCTGATCGGACATTCATTAGCCTGACATCCACCAAAGACCAAGTGTTAGTATCAACAATTAATATGAGATATATAGAGGAATACTAACCAAAATTGTAAAGCATATTTAGAAAACAAAGGGATAACAAATAAAATAGTAAAACTATCAAAACATACTATAAATACACACAAATACTTAAAAACTACTAATACACAAAATTTATAATAGTTAAGACACTATATGTATTTTACTAAGTAATGCAAATGATTTAATCAATTTTATGGGCTATGCAAAAGAATGTAATAAACTAAGACACATGTTTTCTGCAAATTAAAACTATATAATGCTAAACCCAAGAATTTAGTTAGAACATATATAAACAAAGTTCAAATACAAGCAAACAATAATTCACATCGAATTTATGCACCACACATTTTTTTTTCAATAAAATGCATTAAACAACAATCCTACGTGAAAGATGGAGTGCATGCATAAGAGAAAACGTTAGAACCTGCAGAAAACACACGAGTTACGTGCTAAAAAAAAATGAATGCAAAGAATGACCTGTTCTTCGATCTTATGTCCCTAACTTCACTTAGGTTAGGGTACTCGGTAGTGAAATCCGAGTATCATAAAGCCTTAGAGAGGTTATGCAAGCTAAGTAACGTTTGTTAGTCCTTTACAGTTTTTAATGCACAAACAAACACACAAATTTGACTAAGTTTTATTTATTTCCTTTGGCCCCGATGGTACGTGGTGCAGAGGCTCTCGACTGTGCAATGGGTCTCGTTCATCCGAAGATGAAGTCTGATTCCAGGAGGTCTAAGCATGCATAATCCGATATACCATCTATTTAAAGGATTATGTCGTATTTATCAAGTTCGTATTTATCCGTATTCGTATGCACTTATGATTTACAGAGAGTACGCGAAATGATCATTCGGTAAATTTCTTGGACGTGCGGCCCGCGCGAAAATATATACCGACTACAATTCAGCTTAGTTACGTTTAGAAATGGTTAGTAGGAATAGAGATAACGCGAGAGGTAAGGACTAATATTTAGAACAACCCGAGGCTTACTCGTAAGAGTATATACTCCAATGTTGTTCCTAGAAACACCCCGAGGCTAACCAGTTACGGTATATACTCCAATGGTGTTCTATTGCTTAGATCCGAAACCCGGCACCAATCATAAACCCATTCACCATATCCAACAATCAGCCAAATTTGTGAGATAGTATATAATCTCAAGTTCTTAGTAAACTCCGCCCACAACCTCGTGCCCATAACTTCACTTAGGTTATGGCGTGTGGTGATGAAATCCACACATCACGAAGGGTTAAGGAGATAAACCAGAAAAAGAGGCACCACCTATTCCAAAGAACGAAACTTTATAACCAATACTCGTACTCAATGTAAATCAATTTAAGTACGTCTACGTTTTGATTGCGCCTATGATTTAAAAGGAATACACGACTTAGTTATTGAATAAATCTCTTGTCCGTGCGGCCCGCGCGAAAATGTATACCATCTATCGTTAATCCTCGTAATTGTTGGAAATGACCAGTTGGGATAGATGTAACGCGAGAGGTGAGAACTAATTTCTGGGAACAACCTGAGGCTAACTCGTGAGAGTATATACTCCATTGTTGTTCTTAGAAACACCCCGAGGCTTACTCGTAAGAGTATGTACTCCATTGGTGTTCTGTTTTCTTAGTTCAAAACCCGTCACCATTCATAACCCTTCTAGACATCATAACCAACTCTTACTCGAACTCACAAGATAGTATACAATCTCAAGTGTTTGTAAACTCCGCCCACAACCTCGTGCCCATAACTTCACTTAGGTTATGGCGTGTGGTGATGAAATCCACACATCACGAAGGGTTAAGGAGATAGACAAACAAAAGAGGCACCACCTATTCCATAGAGATTTATTTAATAACTAAGTACTAGTACTCAAATTAAATCAAAGACTATCCTTTAACATGGAAATAAATTATGCAAGTGTAAAATAAACTAAGTATGAATAAATTCGGCTAAGTAAAAGTAGGCATTGTAAACATGTATGAAAATTTCTCTAAGTATAAAAAATGAACAAGTATGTACTTCGAAAATTTAGACATGCTTTTAATCACAAATGTACAACGAAACATACAAAAACATTCTAATTCCCCGGCAACGGCGCCAAAAATTGATACGCGCAAAACATGCATTCACGTTAACTTAAAAACACAGATTACGCGCATTGCAATTTAAACCCTTCGTTTGTCATTTGTAATATTGGCGAGTAGGGATCGTTCTTTATCCGGGGAATTAAGGGCGCATGCATGGTTTCGTTATTATGCGGAAATGTAAATATTTGGGGGGGATTGGAAGTTGGTTATTTAATCTACGAATTTAAAGTACATAACATGCAAACACAACTAAAACTCTTAGGCATCTAACATGTTTTACTCATAGACAAGTTTCAACAATCAAGAAACTTAAAGTCTAATTATGCTTGCTAAAAATAAGAAGTTACACTATTAATTACATGTGATCAACTCATCTTATTAACCTACCCTTTTCATGCATCAAACCTTTGTGTAAGTTGCGAAATTCATAACTTATAACTAAGTACACATGCTTGATAATTGTGTAGGAATGCAACTTAGCGTATAAACATCCTAAACAACATACGATCATCGAAACATGCAAAAGAGAGGGACTTAGCGTATTTTCTAATACATGCATTCGAAGCTTTAAGATTGTATCAAACATGCATAAAAAGCTATAAATCATAAACACATGCATATTACAAATCGGTTTAGGCACATGAAACACAAATCTAAACTTGTTATTCATTTGATACACAAATCTAAACTTTCTAAACTTGTTATTCCAATACATCAAAAGATTCACATACAAAGCTAAAGAAATGAAAGTGAAGATCATGGTTACACTTTTTATCTTGAGTGCTTGATGAACTACGGTGGAGATGGACTTCCTTCACAAGGGACTTAGCGTATTGTGAGGGATGGAGGATGGTTTGCTTCGGCTTGGAAGGATGGAGGAACCCTAGCTTGCTTCGGCCTTGAATGGAGGAAGATGATGCTTCGGCTTGGTGTGTGAACTCTTAAGTGTTTAATGGTGGAGGAGTATTTGTGTAGAGCTTTGCTTAGTAAAATGAGTGATGGCTCTGTTTTATGGCTGGCCTCCTCCCTTATATAGGCAAGGGATTCATGCCTTCTCTCTTCCACCTTGCCTCCTCCATTTAATGCATGCAATGATCATTAAGGCAAGTCACACACTTAGTCACACACTTAGTCACCATTGCCGAACCCTAAGCATGAATCACCTAGCTTGTCACCATGGCAAGTCATCTTTTCATTCAATGCAAAGCAAGAGTCACCTAGTGTAGTCACCATTTGGGAACCCTAAGCATGAATCACCATGTGTAGTCACCATTTGTGATTATTAGCTTGATAATGTTGACTTGCCCTTTCAAAACAAGACTTTTCCTCTTCACCAAAAGGCATCTAGGCCGAATTACATGGGTTTGGGCTTGTTAATGGGCCGAAACAAGAGTTGAGAAATCGGCCCATAATTTGCTTTTTGGGCCGGCCCATTTTTCGTGGTCCGAAATCGCAAAAATCGCAAAATCGCCGAAATTCCTCCGAATTGCGCCGTTATTAATCTCCACCGTAAATATCTTCAAAATAACAATTTAAGTAAGGAAAACATAAAAACTAAGATAATAACATAGCTAAACGAAAAGGGAAATGCGTTAAGAAACGGGCATAAAATGCGTATATCACATATTATATTCTTTCCTCATGCACATAATAAGGGGTAAATTAAATGGCATCACAACCACGAGCCATGTACTATGCTGGGTTGACATTGTTTCAAATGGACTGAAACCATCAGTTGTCAATCCAAGCCGCACATTTTTTCCTTTAATGTCGTCGAAACCTGGAAATGTCATGTAAAAATGTTGCCATGCTTCTCCATCAGATGGGTGTCAGAGGGTACTTTCATCTAGTCGCCTCTTCTTATGCCATCGCATATGCTTTGCGGTGTATGAGGAGATAAATAGGCGTTTCGACCTAGGAGTGAGAGGAAAATACCATATTACCTTTTTTGGAATATCATCCATATTTGACTTATATCTTTTAGCACCACATACTGGACAAGTCCTAAGGGTTTTATTTTCAGCTCCCCTGAATAGGTAACAGTTGAACTCACAAACATGAATTTTTTCATATCCAAGGGAAAGATCTTTGATGATTTTTTTAATTCTCAAATAACTCACAGGAAAATTATGCCCTTTAAAAAACTTATGCAACCATTCACATAATTTATCAACACTCGTATCCGACCATCCATTTTCAACTTTAATTTCCATTGATACCGTTTCTTCACTCCCTTCATACAATGGGGTTTGCGACTCCTTTAGAAGCCTTTCATACTTAGCATAATCATCATCTACCATGTCATTATAGTGAACTTCAACATTTTCTTCAACAATATTATGCGGTGCATCTCCTTGGTATCTAGGATAGTATGGAAATACATCTTGTATAATCTCCACAGGTGGGATCACTAAAGGACCCGCCACACTGGAAGCCTCGACTTTGTCTTTAAGCCACTGTTTCTGTTGACTGATCCTTGTCGGTTGACCAGAAACTTCCCCATGTAGGTGCCAAACTGTGTAAGTCGGATGCAAACCACAGTGTATGCAGTGATGATAAATCTCTACGATATCCTTATAATAAAGACCATTTTTGCAAATTACGCATGGGCAAGGGAGATACTGGGTTCCAATACTGTGAGTCTTCACAAAATTGATGAAGTTAAGTACGCCTGTTATGTAGTCAGGGTGTGTATAATGATGATTCATAAAAGATTTGTCGGGGACATCATCCATGTTTCCTGTCATAACATAAACATACAATATGCATAAGGTTAGCACACAACATTTATGATAAAATCAAAATCTGTCCCAACACTTCTTCTCCTTATTCCTCTAGGTTAGGTCATATAACCTTCAGGAGAACACGACTTTGTTAACCCTCTTGCACCCATGTGGTTTCAGCTACAGATTTCAAAAATTTCAGCAGCATCTCCCTACAGTTCCTCAAGTGCACAAAATTCTAAACAACCTAATTTGCACTCGAGGAACATTATAGAGAGACACTGTCGAAACTATATCCCAAAACTGAAACTGAAACCACATGAATAGCAAAAAAATCAACAAAGTCGTGTTCGTCTAAAGTGTCCAAAAATGGGATAATTTGAGAATCAACAACTCATCTCGATCAACTAGATGAGCTGTTAATTCTCAAACGGGAGTTCTAAGCTGATAAACACCACAATTTTCATATTCTAACACTAAAAACAACAACAACAAAACACAAAATTCAACACAACATCATTCAACTTCCATTAACCAACATAAACAACCATTTAAATTGAATTAATGCATAATATGCTCTCAAAGAGGGATAAATAGAAAGAAATTGTGCTAACCTTACTTAAGAATCAAAGAATTGGCAACAAAAGTCTTCCAATCTCACTTTCTTCTAACTTCTCCCTCTTCTCCTCCAAAAACAAATGCAGAATCCGACTGCATTTGTAAACCTTAAATTTTACCTATATATACATGTTGCATTTAAGACGAAGTACAAAGGCAGATGAAAAAAAACCTAAGCGACAAAGTTTGACACCTAGAGCGACGACTTCACTTAATTTTGTTGCTTCATTAATTAGTTAGTGACGAAGATTGAATGTCGTCACTAGATTTTCCAAAACATGGTTCTGGGATACACGGAGGTGACAAACTATGAATATTGGTCTCTTCAATACATTTTTAAGTGACGAATATTGAGCAATATTTGTCGCTTTCTGTTTTTTAAGCGACGACGTCAATAGTCGTCGCTTAGATTAGTTGAAGCGACGAAGTTTTTTTTTATTTTTATTCTTCGTCACTTAATTCAAGATCTCCAGTAGTGTCGGGAGGTGGACATCGGGAGGGAGCTGAACGTGCGACGTGGCAGTGCTAGACGGAGGGCAAGCAATGTGCTATATACTGCTACTACGTTTTCTGGTTTCAGTTTGGAGAGACAGAGAGAGGCGTGAGATAATGAGAGTGAGTTTTTAAGCTAGGGTTTTATAAATATATATATATATAAATGAGGGTGTAAACGTTATTGTGATTTTTTTATTGGGCTCGATTTACTACTATTACGTTTTGAGTCTTGAGCTCAGTCTTTTGTTGTCTAAATATTATGGTGGTTGGTTTATTAGTATTATTTGAATGTTCTTTGTCCTTATATTTTTTTTTTCTAAAAAATTTATCTACTTTGTTTGTATATACACACACGTAGGATTTATTTTTGTTCCTTGCCATATTTGTCAAGGAAGTTTTATTCAGGCGTCCAATGCTATACATACTCCTATTGATGGATCGAGCCAGAATTTTAGAAGGGGGGAGGCGAAAAAAACTCAATGTGTAGTATGATGAATTCCAATTTAAGTGAATAAATTAGGAAGAAAAACACAACTCTAATGAATAACTCAAAAATTTTATGCTAAGAAATATATAGTTAGGTTAAGATACTAAAAAACGAATATAATATTATAATAAACAAAGGGTATTTAAATAATTAATAACTACAACTAATTTTTTTTTGTAGAAAATAGAGTGATATACAATTCTATACAAATTTGGGGGGGGGGGGGGGGGGGGGGGGGGGGGGGGGGGGGGGGGGGTAGCTGCCCCTTTTGCTCCTTCTATCATCCGCCACCTTAATACTCCTTGATTCCTGACACATATATTCCAAAGAAAGAAATTATTGTCATCCTATACGAGATTCATGCTACTAGTATTGAAATTAATATGCAGAAACACGATACACAAAATAAAGAACTTCCAACATTTATAAAGAAAAACACGTAGAAAACAATATAACTTGATATTCAATCTGCTGATACATGCATACATGGGTCAAAACCATTGAATATTAAGCTAGTTTTCATCTAAATTTGATTCATTGTCATATTTATGAGCTTTAATTCTTCTCCCCAAATCAATCACTGAGTTTCTGGAAATCAGTTGCTAGCTTCAATTCCTGTACGTTGTGCGCGCCGTTCAGTAAAGCCGTGCTATACGTACATACTTCTGAAGCACCATCTCAAGAAAACTCCACTCGACTTGATCATAAGCTTACTCGATCATGTCGAGTTTTGGTGCACAATATCGCTTCTTACCCCGTATTTGCCTCTTCTAGAAGTGTGAAATTTCATTTGCAGTCAAATGGTTATCGGAGATTCGGAGATAGATGAACTATGATAGCTAGGGAGAATTAAGATTGTTCAGTGAGGACATCAAACGATTTTCGTAATAACTTTGGAGCCCACATTAATTATACAAAATGTTGCATAGACCGATGGGACAGAAATGGGTAATATTTTCGTAAAATTCTGAAGTACACACCCCAACGTCTATTCTTTAAAGTACCACGTGGCACAATCTATGTCGTCCATTTTGCAGTTTTTTTGCTGATGGACTAAGCTTATGATAGAGCGAGCAAGTGTACCAGATCTCTCTCTCTCTCTCTCTCTCTCTCTCTCTCTCTCTCTCTCCTATTTGCTCTGGGCATCTGTTGTCACTTCCGTCCTCACGCATACCCTACCGATCTCGGCAAGCCTCAACTGATCGCCTCCCCTCGTGATCGATATCAACTTTCATGACTGCCACATCATCCTTGACTCAAATTATCTCTCACTCTCCATATCTCAGTGAAATTTGAAATTCTAATTAATGGTGAAATATGGCAAGGGCGACAAGCGCTGGGTCGTAGAGGACCGACCCGACGGCGCCAACTTCCACAACTGGCACTGGGTCGAGACCGACTACCTCTTCCTAATCTAAAACCCTCAAATCACAGTGGTCCCATTGTTCTGGTTAGTTCTGATGTTAAAAAAGCACTTTTTGATGGCAAAGAACAGTCATCCAAGCAAAGCTTATGTACTTGAACTAAGAGTAGGATTTAGGCTTCGCAAATTGTCTCTTTTCAATTTTCTTTTTTGCTCATTCGGTCTGGATTTGGAGGATTGGATTTGGAAGTGGATGAGTAGTGACAACATGTGGAATTGAATTTCAGTAATCTATTGGCCGAAGAACCTTAAAACCACAAACATTTCGTGGAACCGATTCCGAGTAAAACTAGAAAAAAATTTGCACTAGTTTACCTTGGGAGAATAGGCGAGGCAAGTTGAGATCAACAAAGGTGGTGGAGATAGTTTGGGTGGTGGGTGAGGACCTATAAATTGAGCTTATCATAAACTCAATCATATTTAATGAAAAGTTAAAAACTAACCTGTGAAGTTACGACACGTGTTACAAAACTAAATTAGACTCTGAGATATTTAGCCTTAGGGTGCATAGTAGCATGATCCATATTTTTCACTATTTGAGACTAAAGTTAAAGTTATATTGCAATATCTCCCAAACATCATCCAAGACTGGAAAATTTTCACACCCCTAAAAATATCTTGCAATAGGATCCGGTTTCTCTAAAGTGAGAAACATGTAAAGTTTTGTTGATTTCTTAAAATCTACGTCCTCCATGTAATCTAATGGATGGAAAACAACCACATAAGATTAACCTCAATTTTAAAGATTATTTCCATACCTTGTTTACTCTTCCATTAACGGAAGAAGAAGAAAAAAATTGTGCATGAAGTTGAGAGGACGCACGCACGTCTAAAATTGACTTTGTGTCCACTACTAAACTCTACTCGGCTATTTCTCTCCTCGACTAAACTCTACTCTTCTCTTCCTTTCTTTGTGTTTTTAATCAATTTGAATGCCATACTTTGAACTAGCTCATTGACAGTAAATTAAAAATAACCATTACTCTAGAACAAGTCTCCATCATCAACATCAGGTCCCAGTTCAGAAGACATAGAGCAAAATCAACAGAGAGCATTAGACTTCTCATTTTCTCAACATTGTTCATCAGCTTGCCTGCTTGCTCCTCCGGCAAAGAGATAATCCAAATCGCTTAGGATGAAGTATCCATGTTCATCAAATCCCACATTGTGCATCTGACTATATATTAAGTAAATCAAAACCGTAGTCAGAGACTGAAACCCCTTGGTCCATATGTTGCACATCCTCAAGTTTCTCATCTAGATACTCCAACTGATACGGCGAATTCAATAGCGTGACACCCTCACCAAGGACCAAGTTTGAGATTTGTGTTTTTAATAAATTTGAATGCCATTCTTTTAAATTCTTTAATAATTAGTCATATGTAGCATATCCCTATCTCAGTACTTAAATGTGCTAATGTGTAATATGCTATCTCAGAACTTAAAACTTCATACGAAACAAATCATGACAATGATAGTTCAAAATATCAATTGTTCATACAATTTAAATCTCATGTTCGAGCTATTACGATTCTCAAATAACAGGTTAAATAAGTTCATAAAATCCTCAATACTTCAGAGTTGAGACTAGCATATTGCATAGGATATTGGTCTACTTTGTTGAGTATCCGGCCAAACGAGTAGATAGTTGTCTCTTTCTCTTGCACTACAAGAAAATTGCACCTAGACCATGGACCATTTCCGTCGTCTAGGTGCAGTTTTCCGTCGTCCAAGGTCCGTGCTCCAAGTGCTGTTGTCCAAGAACCTGGACGACGGAGAATTAGACGTTCCGTCGTCCAAGTGCACTTGGACCGCGGACATTATCCGTGGCCCATGTATGCACCTGGACGACGGATTACTATTTCTCGGTCGTCCACCTGTATACCTGGGCCACGGACATTGCTCGTTTGTCCGTGGCCCAAGTGTTCACCTGGACGACGGATAAATAGTAATCCGTCGTCCAGGTGCATACATGGGCCACGGAGAAGCTAACAATCTCCGTGGCCCAGGTGTTCACCTGGACGACGGAGAACGGCAGGGTTTAGGGTTTAGGGGTTAGGGGTTAGGGGTTTAGGGTTCTGCACCTGGACGACGGAGAACATAATCTCCGTCGTCCAAGTGAATATTTAATTTTTTAAAAAAAATAAATTGAAATTAAATATTATTAATTTAATTTATTATTATTTTAATTTAAATAATGAAAAATGCTAAAATTAAATAAATAAACTAAATTTTGAATATTAATTAATAACTTAATTATTAAATAATCAAAGTAAATTAATTTGTACATACGAAAAAACCCATAAATTAAAAATTAAAATATTGTTCGGAATGCGGAAAGAAACGAGATAATATACTACTAGCTAGTTAATACACTGGAGGAGCAGATGCGCCGCCGAGTCCTCCGCCTCCAGCCGGGTCGTTGTCGTCGGGGTGTGGGTTCGGAGGAGGTTGACATACTTCTCGATTTTGTTCCATGAGGGCGATGAGTTGGGCTATTTGTGCTTGTTGTTCGTCAAGTCTTTGCCGCATTGACTCATTCTTCTCTCGTGCCAGTCGAGCCTCTTGAATGGCTGCTTCGACGGCCGCAGCCTGACTCCTTCTCTGCTGCCTCGAACCTCCCGTAGATGATGAGCCGGAGGTCGTCGACAAATCTCGTACCACCCTAGGCCCAAAGTGCCTAACCTCCTTGCCAGCTCTACGACCGTAGACCTCATCCGCGATTGCAATTTGGCTCTCTAAGGATAGAGGAGGCAGGTCTTCCGGCGGCACATCTGGAAACGCAAGCTGAGTGTTGGCCAACTCTTCATGCGCACGCTCTTTCGCCCTTGCCTACAAAAGAATAATTAATTTATTATAATGAAATCATATTTAAATAATAATTACTATAATTAAAAGCACATATATATATATATATCACTTACACCGCATTGACTCGCTTCATTATCGAGCCCTGACATCACGTACGCGCTTACGCTTGCATCAAGATAAGGGTGTTTGGAACCCTTATCCTTGTGCTCCTTGGCAATTTGAATGAACTGCTTGGCGCCGGTAGTATGGTGTTTCTCCTTCTTCCCCCGGTTGGCTTTGTTGACACCGGAGAATTTCTGTTACACAACATAATTAAATCATTAAAAAATGAATAACTACAATTTAAATAATTCAATTATCTTAATTGAAATAAAAAAAATAAATTAATACCTTAAATTGTTCATCGGCAAAGTGGTTACACAACCACTCCCACTCATCTTCTCTCTCCCCTTGCAACTCTACCGGGGGAGGCACGAGACCGACATCTTTGAAGTACTTATGGAGCCTGTACTTCCAATCTTTGTAGATGGAGTTGGCGGTTTGATTGATATGCCTCAACATAGCCGGTGTCGGATCCACGTCAAATTGTTCCTATCAAAAATAAATAGAAAATTATAATCGTATATATTATGAAATTTTAGGCCGAGATTAACAATATTATATAATAACTAAATTGAACGTATTACGTACCGAAAGATCTTTGAAGACTTTCGCCTTCTCATGATCCGGCGCCTCCTTCCAAGTAGGGGCAGTGATACGAACCCGGTTACAAACGTGAGCGGATTGGATTAGTAGGTATTTAAATAATTAATACCGAGTCGTACGTACGTACCCATTGGAAGAAATAATCAGGAACTTCTTCTTAACCATTTTCTCAATCCACGCCGAACTCTTGTTTTGATTTAACGCCTGAAGCCTCTCCTTGTATGACATCATGTACGGCTCAACTTCATCACAGTCTCGCAACACTACCCAATGTGCCTCAATAAGTTCTTCCCGTGTTAACGATTCCTTTAATACTCTTCTAAACGGTCGGACGACATTGGTGACGACAGAAAGATTGATGCGGGCACTGCGATCGGAGGCAGTGGGAGGGGGTGGATCTTTGAGGTACCTGTTGCAGTAAGTAACACACTCATGCATTAGGTATGTCTCTGCTATGGAGCCATCCGGGGCTGACCTGTTTTTGACAAATGACTTATACTGTCCAAGCTGTCTACAAAATCAAACGTACACATTACATAAGTACATATAGCTAGCTAGCTAGTATATATATAATCTCTAGTGGAACAAATTAATTAATTAGTTGTACGTACCTTTCTTGAGGATACATCCAAGTGTACTGGACCGGACCAGAAATAAGCACCTGCTCGGGCAGGTGGATCATTAGGTGAATCATGATGTCAAAGAAAGTAGGGGGGGGAAAATCCTCTCTAGTTTGCAAATGATGTGCACAATTTGTTGTTGCAATTCCACCACATCTGACTTCTTTAATTCTCTGGCGCATAACCTCTGCCACCACCTGCACAATGCCACTATTGGTTCTACGACGTCCCGAGGCAAGTATGGTCGAATTACCACTGGAATCAGACGTTGCAGCATAACGTGATAGTCATGTGTCTTTAGACCAACAAACTTGTGTTGCACCTCGTCCACTGCTCCAGTTATAGTAGCTGCATACGTAGCCGGATAACGAACGCCCTTAAACCAGTGAAATACAGAACGTCTAAGCGTCGGCTTCACTGTGTAAGGTGCATCTGGCATCTTGTTGTACACTCCTTTCCTATCCCTCCTCAACCACAAGGGACGACGTAGATTCATTGATTCCAAATCTTTGCGCGCTTTGGGAGTATCTTTAGTCTTGAACTTAATACCGAGAATTGTTCCCACCACGCTGTCGCACACATTCTTTTCTATGTGAATCGCGTCCAAGTTGTTCCTCAGCTTCAACTTCGACCAGTAAGGGAGTTCAAAGAATATACTCTTGTGATCCCAATAGCTCAGATCATGTGGAGGAATTGGATTGCATTTCTTTACATCCGTGTCATTGCTCAACACACCAAAGTCGAAATAGCTCAACCTCTCTAAAATCTCTTCGCCCGACCAACTACGGGGTTTAGGATTGTTCTCTACCGTACCGTCGAAATGAGCTTCATCCTGTCGCCACGGGTGGTCGTGAGGAAGCCATCTACGGTGACCCAAGTAACACACCTTCCCCGCGTGCCAACTAGAGTTCACGTCGTCCAAACATATAGGACATCCATTATATCCTTTTGTCCTGCAGGTTGCCAACATCCCATAAGCTGGAAAATCGCTGATCGTCCACATTACGGCAGCCCTCATCGTGAACATCGTGTCAGTGAATTTGTCATAAGTTGGGACTCCCATTTTCCCACAACAGTTTCAGCTCGTCGATCAAAGGTCTGAGGTAGACATCTAAGCACTTTTAGGACCTGGAATTAGTACGATAAGGAAATTAAATTCCTTGTTCATGCACATCCACGGAGGCAAGTTGTACGGCATCAGAATAACTGGCCAAGTGCTGACGGCGGAGCTATTACTTCCCCAAGGATTGAATCCGTCTGTAGATAGGCCGAGTCTAACATTTCTAACCTCTGAAGCAAAGTCTCCAAATTCTCTGTCGAAATGTTTGAAACCCTCCCCATCAGCGGCGTGTCGCAGGACATTGTCATCTATTCGCTTTTCTGCGTACCATCGCATCGCCTCTGCTGTATGTAGAGACATGTACAGGCGCCGCAATCTGGGAATCAAGGGAAAATATCGAACAACTTTCACAGGAATTCTCTTTTTCGAACTCTTCCTATTCAACTGGAATCTGCACTGGCCACATACGGGACAATAGTCCAACTCTTTATACTCTTTGTAAAATAGCACACAATCATTCGGACATGCGTCAATTATCCTGTACTTTAGGCCGAGGCTGCTCAGGATATTTCTAACCTTATAATGAGGATTTAGGAAGATTGTGATCATCAGGAAGCAACTTACATATTTGCTCCTGAATTTCGTCAAAAGCACTCACTGACATTTTGTGCTTCACTTTTATCTTCATTTGCTCCATCACATATTGCAACACATTCTCTCGACATCCAGGGAACACCGGGGTCTGCGCTTCAAGTAGTATCCGTCTTGTACTTTTCTATCTCACTGGTGTCAGTGGCCAAGCTAGCTGCGGGAATGTGTCATCATGCTCATAAGTGGTACTGTAACCTCCGTCTTGGTGTTGGTGTCCACCATGACTACATTCCGGAAACGCATCATGGACCAAATCTGCAGTTGGGTTGCAACGTGGGGGTCTGGCACCACTGCTGCTGGATGAGGCACCATGGTAACTGTACCCTGAGCTGAAGTCTGCTGTGCTGAACTCTACTGCTTCACCATGCTCGCTCCATGTAGTGTAACTCCACATCATACCATTTTCGACAGGTGTTGCACCATAACATTAACCTCCGCATACTGACAATTAAGACATTTCTGACACGGACACCTGAAACGTTTCTTTCCCTGACCATGTTCTATCGCAAAATTCACAAATTCGCTAATTCCATCCATATACCGGACATCACATCTATTCTTCAACTTCATCCAACTCTTGTCCATACTGCTACAAAATATTATAATTAATTAATTATTACATATATATATATATTTGTCAATTAATTTACGCTTAATTATACGTACTCGATCTACATCGATCCATCAATTACGTACGTACGTAATTTAATCGATCTGTACATATATATATATATATAGCTAACATCAGCTAACATCCTTGCATGTATATATGTACGTACGTTTTCACTAAATATATATTAATTAATTAATTAAGCAAATTTTAACTGCGTACGTATACGTACCTGCTGCCTTCTCGATATCTGTACGTTAATTAAGCTAACTAGCTAGTCAGCGGAGATCCTTTATCGATCCTGATTCTTCTCGGCCTAGCTAGCTTCTAGCTAGCTAGCTCCCTAGCTTCTCCTTCTCCCTTCTCCTTCAATTCTTCTTCAAATGGAATGAATAGATCGAGGCCAGGAATGAATTCGATCAGCTTATATAATGCTTCACTTAGACGACGGAGGTGTCGATATGTCGTCTAAGTGGAAGCAAGTTTCTTATACTCGGACGACGGCGTGTCGGTTCGTTGTCCAGGTAATCACCTGGACGACGGAGAATACCATCTCCGTCGTCCAGGTGATTACCTGGACGACGGAGAAGACTCCGAGGTCCAGGTTATCCCCTGGACGACGGAAAATACAATCTCCGTCGTCCAGGTGACTACCTGGAGGACGGAGAAGACTCCGTGGTCCAGCTTACCACCTGGACGACAGAGATGGTATTCTCCGTCGTCCAGGTGTCACTTGGACCACGGAACAATTATGTTTCCGTGGTCTAAGTGATGTTTTCTTGTAGTGTTGGTTGGTTGTTCATCTTCTTGATTCTGTATCACAAGAAAGAAGTCCACCAAGTATGAACGCATGGATGATAAACACAACTACATGGAATTAAGCTCACAAGTACGGTTAAATAACAACCTATACATTACCTGAGATGGTTTTGGCACAGAATCCTAGCCTTGAGAGATTTTGTTTTTTTTTCCGATGATGCAGCTTTTTTAGCTTACATCAAAAGAGAGAATAAGAACTAAAAAAAGATGGAACTTGAATATATGTTTAATTTCTTTTGGAAGTTGCATACAGAAACCTCATAACATTAGTATATATCTTTTACCTGAGACATTGATTGGTCATCCCTCGATGATTTCTATTCCTCTTTTTGAATTGTACATCTTCTTGATCCTAAAGCCACACAAACAAAGAAGATGATCATTAGATATTTTGTTAATATTATATTTAATTATTTGAACATATATAGTAAAATTAGAACAAATTATATAACTTATATAGGAATACAAATATGAAATATCATAATACATTGAATTGATTTTATACCTGAGATTGTTTTGGATGATCACTCTTTGATGACATATTGGATGTCTTGCCTTTCCTTGATGACATACGTGCATACATTTATATTTTCTTTTCTTCTTCCGTTAACGGCAAAGTTAACAAGTTTTGGAGATAATCTTTAAAATTGAGGTTAATCTTAGGTAGTTGTTTCTCATCCATGCATTAGATTAGATGGAAGATGTAGATTTTAAGAAATTGACAGAACTTTACAGATTTCTCACTTTAGAGGGGCCGGATCCCTTGCAACGTACCCTCATTTTTCATAAGATGCAAAACTTCCGTCTTCACATTGTTTTTTAATTTCAGCAATATATGATGCCATTAACTAATGTATGAATATCGAAATATATGATGCATTCGATCACCTTATTATTATACACCATTCATGTATATTTTTCCTAACCCACCTAACCCGATGGTAGATTTTTTTTATAAAAAAATTATAACCCAATGGTAGATATTACCAAAAGAGCGAGTGTCATCAAAGAGATAGGTGATCATCTGTTGTTTATCACCCTCTCTTCCAAAAACGTATGCCTCTGGCAAGGAGTCACGAGTCTCTCTTAATTTCATTATAATGCACCCTTCGGGATACATCATGATGATGTTCATCGAGTTTAGCAACTTCGATGAGAAAAAATTCTCTCTTTTCGTTGCGAAGCTCAAGTAGTCTTTCTCTAAATCTCTAATTAAAGATAAATTTTCGTTTATCCCTCTTAACTTCTTTGATTTAGACATTATGTTCCTTCATTTGTTTTAAAATTAAATATTTTACTTTAATCTTTGTAATTCACATCAGTCTTACCTCTCTGCTAGTTTACCATCCAATTTGACATTAAAGTGATGAGATTGGAATTAATTGTTATGTCAATAAGTGGGTCCAACTACAAAAAATAAATTTTTATTTTAATTTTTTTATATTTTATTTTATTTTATTTATAATATCTAATTTTTATTTTGATCGTCTCACTTTTAATTTTTGTCTTTTATCGTTCTTTTTTTTTATTTTGATCGCGCATAAAAAGAAAACTAAAAAAATATGTAAAAGAATACTAAAAATGTACAAAAAAAGATGATTAATTGCAATTAGTCGTAGAGTTGCAAGAGAGCGAAAAAAAAAGACAAGATCACGATTATTTTTAATTTTTTAAATGTCTATTTTTTTTAGTTGATTTTTGTCTTTATCTTTTTTTTTTGTTTCTCTAGCTAGCAACTCTCCATTTTTTTTTGGATTTTACATTTTTTTAATGATATTGCAGTCAATCACGAGATTGCAAGAGAAAGAAAAAATAAATAAAAATAAGACGGTTAAAATGAAAATGGAGATTAGGTATTAAAAAAATTAATTTTGTAAAATAATAATTAAAGGTTAAATAGAAATTTAACTATGGTAGTGGGACCCACTTGCTGATATCACTTAATAGTAAGATTATATGAAAAAATAACTGAGGGGTAAGATTGATAAGAATTGTAAAGATTAAGGTAAAACATTCAGTTTTGAAACAAAATGGACTGACATGATCTCTGAGCAAAAGTTGGGGGGGGGGGGGGGGGGGGGGTAAATAGAGCATCCTTCTTCCTGTGTAGTTAGGCTAGCTTGGGGATTAGCCCAAGGTCCAGTTTGGTTTTAGTATGTTTATGTTAGGTGTTTATTGTTGGTTTTTGGCTCTTGTTATGTTATAGGGTTAGTCAGGCAATATGTTTGTGTGTGCACCTTATGTGTCTCGTCTATTCTTGCGAGGGTGAGTGTCATGCTCCAATGGATGCTTCCTCTTAGTGATAGGATAAAAGTAAGTGTCAACGACTTAAGTGTCGCTCGACACTTGTTGAAAGATTTTACCCCCCCCCCCCCCCACAACCTTTCGACTATTAGTTAGTCTAAGGCTAAGTGCATTTCCCCCACCCGCAAGGTATACAGGCCGGGTCAAGTAATATAATTTGTATAGAAGTCAAGTGTTAAACCTACGAGGATTGACTAACCCGATTCCATAGTTTTTTTCGATTAAGTCCCTTAAGTGCATGAAACCCAAACAATTGATGCAACAAATACAAGATATGGAAATATATCTTACAACGTCAAGTCCTTTAGAGACTCAACGTCCCAATGGATGATTAAACTACGGTGAGTGATTAAACGATAGATTGATTGGTTGATTATACTAATAAAAATATGATAAATTGAAATGATCACAAATTCAAGATAAAAGAATGGTTGGATATGGATGCCCCCATTAACCATTTGATGCTCAAACAATGTCTAATTTTAGGTCATGAGTTGTTTAGTCTAGTTTATATGCTCAAATGTCTTTTGGATCATAAGAACAAATCCTTTAATTATCCAAATCATGCCCTCTCGGGTCACACTTGGTTATGGGCCGAAACTCCTAGGCTTTTTGGGATTCTAGAAGGTTTCGGTCCATTCATGAAGCAAAAAGTAAACCAAGATTAGGAGCTTGACTTTTGGTGCTAGACTCCTAATGTATTTTATACGTAATGAGTTTGGTTGCAAATACATGTGAAAATTATGGATGGCTTCATTTCCTAAGTCTTTTTTGGAGTACCCAGAAATTGTTTCTAATTAATGCTCCCAACTCGCTCTTTTGGGTTACGAGTCGAAATAATCGACGATAGTTACAAAGTCTCTCGGTTCAATGTAAGCTTAACCGAAAACCCTTAAGTCACTTGGACCTCAAGAGTGTCTCGATTCATGCTCAAGCACAAGGAAACTAAATCCTAAGCTCAACATTTTAAGTCTAAGTCTAAGTCATGAAATATGCCCATCTTTACCTAAGTGAGTAGCTAATTCCCTCAGGTGTAATTTCCTAGTTCCTTAGACAAATTCTAACTTAGCTAGAGCTAAGAAATGCATAGGTGAAACTAATCAATAAGCTCAAGCAGAATAACATACCACAATCACATCACACACACAACAAACTCATATAATAGCATAGAACACTCTAAACATACTCATAAACATAAAAACAAACATCATGGTTTTCATCAAATGGCTAGGGTTTGACCCCTAGCCTCCCATATAAGGACTACCCACACATCATAACTAAAAACAAGTTTGAATACATATTACAGTAAATAGAGTGAAGGAATAACCCAAGTCTCTTCCCAAAGCAAGACAAACTTCTTCAACTCCTCTCTTGTGCTTCTAGCTTCACATTCTTTGCTCCAAATGCACTCAAGCTTGTAGATGAGTTAAAGGAGACCTCTAGGACCCTAAGAGGCAAAGGAGAAGATATATTACATCTCACCTCTTTGAGCTCTAGAAATCTCACCAAACCCAAGGATAGAGATAAAGATGAGATGAGGAAGTGAGAGATGATGGTGAGGGGAAATGTAAGAGGTTCGGTCAAGGCTTGTAAGGTTAAGTCTCTTGAATTTGTAGAGGGTTGGAAGAGAAGAACAGAGGAAGAGAAATCTATCTTCTCTCTAAAGAACTCAACTAAGAACCCTAGAGAAAAGCTAGAGAGAAAACTAGAGAGAAAATAGCTCAAAACTTGAAAATGTGTAAAATGAAGTGTGTGATGTATCAAGGATGAGGGCAGCTCGACCAAGAGGGGGTAAGTATGAGAAAATGAGGTATTTTTTGAGCCCTTAGATGTGCTAGAATGGCCATGAAGTTTGATATAAAGGCTACAAATTGTGATCCCCTTTTCTCTGCTTCTAGGCAAAAGTCCAAACTTTGCATAATACTTCCAAAATTCAAATATGTGCTTCACCTAATCAAATCAGTTAGGGTTTGTATGTAGGTGGTTTAGGATTCACTTAGACCTAGCACAAAGTGTTTGGGTCTTACATGGTGGTCCGGCTGGCCATGGATAAACCGGCAATTTTCCGACAGCTTCCGATAACTTTCGGCGACCACTTTTTGTAATTTTCCCAAAGTTGCTCCAAATTCCCTCATGACTTCAAAAATGCGTTCGCTTTCTCCAAAACGTGATTAATTATCACCTTTAAGAGAATTTCCGTGCCAACTTCTAATTTTCTAGCATAAACAGGAAACGTTATAAGAACGATGCTTTATTCATAGAAGACAAGCAATAAGCATGAAGTTAGGGACATAATTAGAACATATATATGGACCTAACAACATCATAGTAGAAAAGCTATTTTACTTGTATTGATCCACCAGTATTGCGTTATATTTTCATTACTATGTCGTCACTATTGTAAAACAGATAGAGTAACTTATATAACACTCTCTGCTAATTGGTGTGTGCTTGAATGCATAAGTATTAAGAGTAGTCTTGGTATTATTCGAGATGTTCTAGTTGTGTTCATTGTAATTCGTGGTTTAGGTTTGATGTCCCCCCACCCCCAGTACGTAATCAACAATTTTATCAACCAAGACTTTAAGGACTGACGCACCGCCCTTCTTTCAAAAATAAAAAAAAGAGCTAGCTAGAAAAACTGTACATGTAAAGAATACTGACTATTACAAACATTTATTTTCGATCTCATTTTGCCCAGACATGTATTACATTTACAGCCCACATATTTACCGTCCAATATGAAAATTGAGTTATTTGTTGGTATATATATATACACGGTTTCAAACTTTTCGATCAATTCAAAAGAGAAACCTCATACCCAAAAGCAAAACAAAATTGCGTCATTGACATACGCTTGAACGCTTCACCAAGTTGGGAGTACGTGGTCCAGTTTAATTACCAAAAAAACGAAAAGAAAAAAATGCACAAATTGTGTGTAGACAACTGAATAGAATTTCTTTCTATTGTTTCGCCTAAAATAAAAATAATTGAATCGAATCTTGTAACATGCTTGCAGGAATCACTTCGGTCTCCAAACCAAAAAGAAAGAAATTTTCAAGAATTAAAATTAATTTAAAGGGTAAAAGTATCATTTAATCTTGCTGTTATTTTTTAAAAGTGACACATCATCAACTTGGCAAATTATTGACGAAAAAGTAATAGTATGCACCCTATTGTCAACAAAATAAGAATTTAGGTATCAAACTGTTAACTCTAAAATTCTAGGTACGTACCAAACAGTTTTGACAATAAAAATCTAGACACCTTTTTTGTATTTTTTTCATATGAAGAACAATTTGGAAAGAAAAAAAAAGGAAAAAAGATCGGAGTGGTCCATGTCTCATGAGTACTCATTGATCGAGTTCAAACGAAATTAAAAAACGTACGTTCCTGCTAGTCTGTCTTGATCGAATGAGATATATATATGCATGCATGAAAACAAATATGCTGGACTTCTCCGAGGCCGGTCGACTTGATCATTGCATTTTCTACCACACATGCACAACAGCATGAATATAACGTGTTGGTGACTAGTGATAATTGTAAAGAAAACAAACAATTGCAATATAATGTCATGCATTGTGGTACCGTTGTGGTACCGCGGGTATTGGATTTCAAGATCATATAACTGAGAGAAAATTTTGCCGTTCATAAAAATGGATTATGGTGGATAAGTCGTCCATGGTCTCCATAAGTACGTGATCCACCTGATGGCCAATCAGGGCGGTTCAAAATTTTTTGAGGCTCTATGCAAGATCAAAACAACGACCCTCTTATCTTCTAAGGATAATTCGCAAAGAAGGAAACCAAAACACCATTACAGAAGTAATTGACAGTTATATGTATTATAGTGAAAACGTTAGCTTATATTTGCTACTAACATCAATCAGTATTACTTAAAAACAATAACTAAAACAAGGCACAAGAGTTAAGAAAGACCGAAGAGTTAAGAAGATATAAAAAACCAAGAGATCGATGGAGTAATAGGGAATCCCTGGTCTCATGCAAAACTTGTTCAAAGTTAACTATTGAACAACTGAGTACATATTTGTGCAACATGGGCCTTTTTCTCTGTACATATTAGTTCAAAAGTTATAAGGAAAAAAATCACAATCGGGTCTGAGGTTTCGGACCAATTAATGTGATGTCTGATCTTCAAATTTTATCAAAATAATGCTCGAAGTTCCAAAATCGTATTAAAATGATGCTTACCGTTAATTTCTGTATATGCTCAATTAACTTTGTTGACGTGTCATTTAATTTTTTGTTTAAAAATAAGGTAAAACTAATGACTTTAATACTCTTGCATGTTCATTTTCTCTCATCAATTTTCTTCTATAGTTAGTTAACTTTTTTCAGGTGTTATTTAATTTTTTGTTTAAAAACAAAGTAAATCTAATCACTCTAATACCCTAGCATGGTCTCTCTCTCTCTCTACTCATCGATATCAATCGCGCCGGCCAATATGGTAATATAATTGTGTACATGCCATGACACCTAGATTTGAGGCCAAAAACATAAGCATTTCTTAAGGCCACATAACATAGCATTGCTCCAAATGAGAATTACATAACATAGTCGCACATATATTACAACACATATTGCCCAAACAATTAATATTGTTAGAATTTTGATGCATACACTATGTACACAACAAATTAACATGTGCATGTTACGTACGTTTCATACGAGATAATTGGACGGGTCTCATGAGTACATGGTGACCATAATTTTGAGTACATGTGAAACACGTACGGGTTGGAGTCGTTCCAAAACTCAGCACTGATCGATCGAGTTCAGAATCGAATATGGCCGGCGTAGATCAATCTAGAAAAGCTTACTTACCGACGTCTCTGCAGATAGTGTGCAAGCTGTCGCGCATGAATGGGTAGTATTAATTATGCATGCATTACATGTTCTAATTAATTAGTTAACTTGTTGTGCATGAATGCAAGGGAAACTTGATTGATAGATAGCTTAGCTAGCTACAGGTTTGATTGTGTATATATAGGTCATGGGACTAGTTGATCAAACCATTCCCTATCCAACTCGATCAACCATCGATCATCATATTTTTGATTCCCAGAGCGAGGCACATACCCACAGTTTGTGATGGGGGAGGCTGTCAAATCCCGGAGTATGTTCAATGTCACATACAACATCCCTGCTGCCAAGGTTGTAATCGGGAACCCAGAAATAGTGTCGACCCTAACCTTAATCAACGGGAGCACAGAACCACAAAGCGTTGAGCGCTCTTTCAGATATGAAAAGACCGTTACTACTAATTGGAATGCCATCGGTTCATCAGGCACCCAGCTTGGCACTGTCACAGCGGCGGTTCCATTTCTGGCTGTGGGAGTGATCCATATTTATCCGACGATTTCACAGTATGAGTGGGGTACAGATATTACCACGGTGACCACCATGGAGGATACGATGGTTCTCGATGTGCCGCCAATGTCTAGACTCACCCTGTCAATGCATCAGACACGAGGCTCATATGACATTCCCTTCTCCTACACTCAGCAGGACATTCTTGAAAATGGAGGAATAGTCGTCCATGAAAAGAACGATGGCCTTGCCGTTGGAAGCAATAACTTTGACTTCTTCTGCCAGGTCAAATTGGAACCCTTGGCATCATCAACTACGGCGTCGTCGACTGAAAACGCAATCGCAGCACAACCAGCTGGTGAGGCACGGGAATATCGAATTGCTCCCCACACCTCTCGAATAGTGCCTCAGCCTCTAAAGGCTGATGCTGATCCCGTTCCTGCTGCCGAATAGAACGATAGCCCATTAGCCCTGCATGTTAATTAGGCGCTCCATGTCGATCGTTCGTATGCGTGTGTGCCTTTTCTTTCTTTTCAAATTATTATGCTCTTCCTCCTCTTTGTTTTGGCTGCCCGCCATGTTTAATAATTTGCTGGCATACATGTTGTTGCCTTGCACTATATTGTTTGTAAGGTCCAGCATAGGCTGCTGGCCAGGAATAAAAAGGCAAGTAAAAAGCTTGCCATGTATTATGTATGTGTGTAATAATAAAAATTTATCTACTTTGTGTGTCTACTTGATTTCTTCAATACATACGGCGCTTTTTTTTTTGGTTGTGTGCGCGTTTTCTAGATTTCGTCACATTGCTTTTTAGTTGCAGCAATATAATATATGATGCATGCCCCCTTTAACTACTGTATGAATGTTGAAATTTTCAGATCCACACCCACAGACCACAGTCTCATTTGTTACGTACCTTCGACCACCTTATTACTAAACGCCATTCAAAGTATAGCCTTTCCCAAACCCCCCTAACCCGATAATGGATTAAAACAGAGACATTCTCATTACCAAAAGAGCGAGTGTTGTCCACTGCTACAAAAACTGCGTCAAACATTTATCAGACAAGAGTTTAGTAATCGTCTGTTGTCTATAAATGGTACACTTATCATACAACAATTATGAACCCTAGTTGTTGTGTGAGGGACTGAAATTTTAATATATTACACGATCACACATCGAAACAATTATAGTCTGTTGTAGGAATGTGAAAAAATGGGTGAGACTTTTCTCTCCATTTCACAACCCAAATTGCACTCTCGAATGCCAAAAGTGTAGCTTATATAACACTCTATACTAATTGGTGAATGCTTGAATGTATAAATATTAGGAATAGTCTTGATATTATTCAAGATGCTCTAGTTGTGTTTATCGTAATTTGTGGTTTATCTATGATAGTGGGACCCACTTATTGATATGGTAATTTTTATGTCACCACTTAATGGTAAGATTGAATGAAAAACTAACGAATGGACAAGACTGATGTGAATTGTAAAAATTAAGGATAAAACATTCAACTTTGAAACAAAATGAACTAATATGATGTCTTAGCCAAAACTAAGGGGGGTAAACGGAGCATCCTTCTTCTGTGTAATTGGGCTCGGGGATAAGCCCAAGGTGCAGTTTGGTTTCAGTATGTTTATGTTAGGTGTTTATCCTTGGTATTTGGTTCTCGTTATGTTATAGGATTAGTTGGGCAATCTGCTTGTGTGTGCCTCTTATGTGTCTTGTTTACCCTTGAGAGGGTAGGTGTCATGCTCCAATGGACGCTTTTTCCCAGTGGTAGGATGAAAGTAGGTGTCGCTCAACGGCTCATTGAAAGGACCCAACTCCGATTTAATTTCCTAAATCGGAATCAAACCCCTTCTGAAAACACGAACCAACAAAAATCATTAAAATTTCGGCAGAGTAACGCTACTAACGCGGAATTGCCTTTACCTGCACCCGGAAAATAACACTTCATCCTATGCCACAAAAGCCAAACCATGGGCACCAATCCCATCTGGATTTCTCAATATCATAACAATAATGTAAAGTAATCAATATGACTATACTTTACAGAAAATCCGGGAAAAATCGTATAAAAGTATACATCAGAATGCTCAGAGAGACCTCTAGTGTATAATTATATAAATATACCACAGCATGTAGGATAAGAAACCTACTGGAAGAAACAAGGTAGCTCGAACACTATGCCTCCGACCATGACGTGCGACACCAGAGTCCGAACTGCAAACTGGGAACGGAAACTGAAAATCTCAGGGGAAAGGCAAATAAAAAAGTTAGAGTGAGTGGACGAAAATAAACATATGTCTTTCACCAGTTTCATATACATAGTCAATGTAAAACAATGCGAGTTCGGAAAGTATATATGGAGGTTGTCAGGCGAATCTCTCAAGCCCGACGGTCAGGCGAATCGCTCAAGCCTGACGGTGATAGGCCAGGGGAATCTCTCAACCCCGACGGCATACAGGGGAATCTCTCAACCCTGCCTAGAGGAATATCTCAACTCTGCTCCAGAGGAATCTCTCAACTCTGGCGGACTACCGGTGATCAGCCGAGTAGCCGAAGCATCGATGCAGTAATGCCATCACCAATAAATATAAAATAATACCTCCGAAAATAACATATATCTCAACATCGTATAAAGTAAATACGAAAAATCACGAAAAATCACGAACTCGCAACAACTGTGAAAATATAAAAATGTCCACTCACAGGTGAGCGTAACACGATACGCGTTAATCCCGTGATCCGGCGGAAAATCCCTCGCCAAAAGAACGATCACGAACCCCTGGATAATCCTAAAATCCACTGCTCAAATTCATAACTCGACACCTCAAATCATATCACGACAAACAACCGTTCCCGGAAACATATAATTCAATTTCGACAAAATCGTGAAAATCCGATAATCACATCACAAAACCTCGCTATAACTTTCGATGCGCAAATCGAAAAACAAACCTCGCCACTGTGATCAGGGCGCGATTCCGAGTGAAACGACATTTAACTCGTCGAAAATCCCAAAAAGTCAACTTTGACCGGAGCACCGCCGTTGACCACCCCCGGCGGCGGCGGCGGCGCAACCCAACCGTGAAATCTTCCGGCGAACCAACACATATTCCACTCAAAATCATCCAACAAACAACTTCCATAACTACACCGAAGTCCAATTCTAACTCCATGTACAAGAAGAATTGGAATACCATACTTACATAGGTAGATTCGTGGTGATGAGGGATTCAAAGCCCAGTGCTTCAAGCCGCTCGATTTGGCCGGAAAAATGTCAACCCAAAACCCCCATTTTCCCCCAATTTTCAATAGAAAATTCCTCCTCCTCCGGCGTCCTCGCCGTCGATGGTGGCCGGAAACACCACGGGGACGTCGAGACGAGTTGAAGGAGTCCTAGGCCGGGGTCTGAAGTGGCCGGACGACAAACCACCGCCGGCGAGCCGTGCCACAACGCCGTCGCACTCCCCCCCCCCCCCCCCCCCGAGTTGATTCGGTCAACAATAAATAATACATAGTTGACTTTCCAAAAGAGGAAACCCACTTAAATACTTTCCAATTTCGGAAACTACCACAATTAATTTTACGACAAACTTCGAATAAACGTAACTTTCGCGTCGTAATTCCGTTTTCAACAATTCTCGCGTCAACAATCTTATCTCGACAAATTCTTCAATTTCCACCCAAAGTCAAACACTTCGACCAATCCGATAAAAAGTCAACAAGTCAATTCATCACAAGCTTATCCTATTAAATGATCAACGGCCGAAAATATTCATAACATAATCCTCGTAACTCAGAATAATCCTCCGGAAGTTCCCACGAGGTCGAAATTAAATTCTCTACAACTTCCGCAAAGGATACCAAATCAAATACTCGCCCGATAATTTAGTCGCTAACGAAGCCGCCATATTAACAGATTACGTTGAAATCACGACAAATCGCGAAACTCGCAAATCAAGTCAATAATCATTCTATCTACGGTTCGGGTCAATCAACAGTCCAAAACGGATCACAATCACAATTCGGATAGACTCGTACACGAACGGATAAACTCGAAAATATTCCGAAATTTCAAATATTCATATTATATTCCTTGGTCGTCGAAATAATAATCCGAAACCGCCCACGAACTCGAAATCACGCGTACAACAACTCTCGAGACACTACCGGAATAAGCAATATTACCGGAGAGATTACCGGAGACAAGGCCGGCGACCGGAAAAGTCGCCGGATTTTCGCCGGTAATGTTTCAAAACATTACCGGCGACCTCCTCCGTCGCCGGCAATGTCAAGCCAAACATTGCCGGCGAGGCGATTTTCCGGCCGAAATGTGTGGCTCGACATTGCCGGCGACGGAGGAAGTCGCCGGTAATGTTTTGAAACATTACCGGCGAAATTCCGGCGTAAAGTCGCCGGTAATGTCTTCATTTCCGGCGATTCATTAAATCGCCGGCAATGTCTCTTATATTAGATGCAGATTGCAGCAGCTCGATCATTCATTCATTTTGATCGAAAAAAATCCGGTGAAATCGAAAGAAGGAAAACGCTCTGAAATCGATCCTTCGGTATATTGTCAAAATTAAGGCGCGCGTCGAAAATTCGATCACTCGGGAAGCTATATATATAGGTACGTGTATATATACGTATATGTGTATGTATATATATGTGTGTGTGTGTTGATCAAATCCAATTCGTCAGATATGAAATGTTGTTGATGTCACCGAAACGAGAAAACTGCTTGTAGTTAATCTTATCTTGTGTCTGAATCAACGACTGGTATTATCGTAGTGCTATCGGAGTCAGGCTTAAAAGAGCCTCCTACCTAGTCAAATACGTTTTGAACTGAAAAAAGAAGAATACCATCATCGAGTACTGAATTGAATTCAGAGATTAGATCGATATATATATATATATATATATATGCATGCATGTGTTGATTTAATTAGAGTTGAATTGAGATATCGCGTCGATTATTAGTAGTGAATGTGTGTATATATAATACGTAAAATTGTTAGAATTTTCAGGATGGACAAGAGTTGGATGAGCCTCGAAAGATGGGATGTCAGATATCACCAGGGAATTAGGAGTTTTGTGAATTTTGTGAAGGCTAACACTACCACATTTTGACTCATTGCCGGCGACTTAAAAGTCGCCGGCAATGTTTTTGGACATTACCGGCGATTTTTGCCGGAAAAATCGCCGGTAATGTCTTTTTTTTTTGGACATTACCGGCGATTTATGTCGCCGGTAATGTATGTCGCCGGCAATGAGTCGAAGGTAATGTAAAAAAAAAAAACACATTACCGGCGACTTTATTTATGTCGCCGGTAATGTCTTTTTTTTTTTTTTTACATTACCTTCGACTCATTGCCGGCGACAGACATTACCGGCGACATAAATCGCCGGTAATGTTAAAAAAAAAAATGACATTACCGGCGATTTTTCCGGCAAAAATCGCTGGTAATGTCCAAAAACATTGCCGGCGACTTAAAAGTCACCGGCAATGAGTGAAAATGTGGTAGTGTAATTGTGGAGACACTACACTTCATTATTGCCCGTGTAAAGAATATAAGTGTTTCAGCGATCGATTTCGTTTTCCCATTGATAAAGTCCAGAAGCACCTGAGTAAATACGAGTTTTCGGATAAGTACACTTGTTGGATTTATCACGGTGAAACATCGTTAGCGGGTCCGCATGATCATGGACAATTTGGTGAGAGGGCCAGTCCACGCTATGATCATGGAGATTTTGCTGAGAGGGGCAGTTCATCATATGATCCAACATCGATGTTAATCAATGATATGTTTCCTCATGAGAGCGGTGTATTTGCTGATGAAGCACCAAATGTCCCTCCCGTCGTTGAGGGTTTCCCCCATATTGAGCCAGTCGAGCCATTACCTAGAGCTCAGGTCAACACAAGCGGTATGGACAAGTACAACAACCTGATTGCATTGCAACAGACTCCGTTGTACGACGGTTGTAGTAAGACTGTTCTTGAAAGTGTGATGGGAGTGATGCAGCTCAAAATGGAGAACAAAATGTCTGTCAAAGCTGTTGATTCTTGGTTGAAGTGGACTGCTTCGCTACTGCCACCCGGTCATCGTCTTCCTACCACTCATCATAAGGTGCGACATATCTTGAAAGATCTTGGGCTTTCCTATATCAAAATCCATGCATGCAGATATGATTGTATTCTCTTCTGGGGAAAAGATCTTGAAGACCTTGAAGCCTGCCCGGTATGTTTTACAGAAAGGTATAAGTTGACTCCTACAGGCAACCACTACAACATTTTGACTCATTGCCGGCGACTTTTAAGTTGCCGGCAATGTTTTTGGACATTACCGGCGATTTTTGCCGGAAAAATCGCCGGCAATGTATTTTTTTTTTCGAGACATTACCGGCGACTTTTAAGTAAGTCGCCGGTAATGTCTCGATGGTAATGACATTACCGGCGACTTACATTAAGTCGCCGGTAATGTTTAAAAAAAGACATTACCGGCGACTTAAATTAAGTCGCCGGTAATGTCATTGCCATCGAGACATTACCGGCGACTTACTTAAAAGTCGCCGGTAATGTTAAAAAAAAAAAAATACATTGCCGGCGATTTTTCCGGCAAAAATCGCCGGTAATGTCCAAAAACATTGCCGGCGACTTAAAAGTCGCCGGCAATGAGTCAAAAATGTTGTAGTGAACAAGAAAGCTTTGAAGATACTTCGATATTTCCCGCTTATGGATAGGATAGAGCGGTTGTTCATGTGTGCTTTCACGGCCGAAGCAATGAGATGGTGGGCTGAGAGGAATTTGCCTGACGATGACACCCTTATACACCCTTCCGACGGAGAGGCTTGGAAGCACATGGTCAGGGAGTTTGATCATTTTGCAGCAGAGGTCCGAAATGTTTGGCTAGGGCTCTCATCTGACGGATTCAACCCTTTTGGCAAAATGAGACTTCAATACAGTATATGGCCAGTTATTTTGGTACCGTACAACCTTCCACCATGGATGTGCATGAAGAAGGAATACAATATGCTGACTCTGTTAATTCTGGGCCCGGGTTATCCAGCGAAGTGTTTCGATGTGTATTTGAGGCCTTTGATTGAGGAGCTTAAGTACCTGAGTGAGTGTGGCCACCCCACTTACGATAGGTTCAAAAATGAGATGTTCCAGATGCATGCCATGCTTGTTGGCACCATCAGTGATTTTCCTGCCCGCGGTATGTTGTCGGGCAACGTTACAAGGGGTTACAGGGCTTGTTCAGAGTGCATGACAGTTGATTATTGGAGTCCTCATTGTAGTAAAATTGTTTAGATGCGTCACCGTTGTTGGCTTCCATATGATCACCCATTTAGGCATGATCCAGACCCGTTTGATGGGACTGTGGAAACAGGTGTGGCACCCAGGCGATGGACAGGGGAAGAAATTTTGGAAGTGTTGAATGAATATGATTTTGGCCAGCTGAGCAATCATCCTGACATAGTGGCGTCAATTCCAGACAAGCCCGAAAGGTATAAGTTTTGGACACACAAGAGCATATTCTGGGAACTCCCCTACTGGCCCAGGTTGCCTATCAGACACTACCTAGATGTCATGCACATAGAGAAGAATGTGTGTGAAAGTGTGGTGGGCACAGTTCTTAACTTGGAGGGGAAAACAAAAGACATCCCTAAGGCACGCATTGATCTGAAAGCTATGAGACTGCGGAAACATTTGTGGTTAAGAGATGGTAATAGAAAAATTAATGCCGCAAGCTCCTTACACCGTCAAGCCGAAGCATAAGCATGAAATTTTTCGGTGGCTGAGTAATGTTAGGTATATATTCTTATATATGACTATGCAGGAAATTGGTTTGCCTTAAATTTTTACCGGATTATGGTTATATGCGAGAAATATAATTGTTGCCTATGGCTATATATATATATATATATATATATATGCAGGTATCCTTATGGCTATGCAGGAAATATAAGCAGGTGTGTTAACTTCCGGGACAATAAGATGTACGGATTAAAGAGTCATGACTGCCATGTACTGCTTCAACGCCTTTTCCCTATTTTCATTTGAGGGTTCCTGCCCAAAGAGGTGGTGGAGCCGTTGGTGGCCTTGTCAAGATTCTTTCAGAAGTTATGCACCAGGGAAGTTAAAAAATCAGATCTCAGGGAGATGCAAGATGAGATCATTTTTATCATGTGCAAGCTTGAGAGGATATTTCTGCCAAATTTTTTCGACATCATGCCTCACCTGATGATCCATCTTCCCGAACAATTGTTGCTTACCGGTCCCGTACACTACACTTGGATGTATCCCATGGAAAGGTACAAATGATTCATACATTTGGTTTGCCTCTGTTTTTATATGTAAATTCTTATTTTTTAAGTAAGTTAACATGCACTTGTTGGTATGTAGACAATTGGGAGCCTACAAGGACTATGTGAAGAATAAATATGCACCTGAAGGGTGTATCGCTGAAGCATATGTTGCGCACGAGTGTGTAACGTACACCAAAGTGTATTTGGGAGCGCTTGAGGACCCCCAACAACAGATGCCGATAGATGAACCCCAGTTCAACCTTTCTATCATCTCCAATGACGTGGTAGTACAGGGAAGCTTGCCAAAGTCGTACAAGTTGGATGGAAATGAGGTAGCCATTGCCCACTGGTCGGTACTGATTAACTGTGAAGAAGTACAATATTGGAAAAACTATCATCTTCACTGCCCTGCTATTGCCGGAAATGTTGATTACCACAACAGGACGTTTGCAAACTACTTTGGTCAATGGGTAAGGGTATATGTGTATATGTCTTTTTTTTATTGCCATTTTCCTTATATAGCATGTGTGTACGTACGTGGTTTTGTGGTTTCTATGTTCATAATTTCTTGTGTGGTTTCTTATCGTTTTCAGATGAACCATATTGCAAATGATGGTTACCCAGAGTGGTCAAACGAATTGAGGGTCCTGGCGATGAAACCGATAGCTTCAAAAGTTTACTCGATGTGTCAGGTCAATGGCGTGAAATTTATATGTGAAAATCGATACGACCGACTGAAAACACAGAATTGTGGGGTGATGGTCCATGGGGGGCAGAATGGCGTTGACTATTACGGTGTCCTTCATTCAGTTGTTGAACTAATTTATGGGAACCGCATGAAAGTGCACTTGTTCAAGTGTAGATGGTTTGATACTAGGCCGAAGAACACAAGGACCGATCAGCACGGAATATTTTCGGTGAATACTGCTACTAGCTGGTATGAAGATGACCCTTTCGTTCTTGCCTCATCAGTAAAACAAGTGTTTTACCTGGACGATCTTCTTAACAAAGTCCCGTGGAAGGTAGTTAACCATGTTGCTCATAGAAACATATACAGTGCTGCCACACTTGGTGATACCGCAAATGATGAGGAAGTTACTGCATACCAAGAGCCGAACGCTTTTGACATTCCGGAATCATCTACGATTCGCCTTAATAATGTGAGATCTGGGAGTGTGGTTCGAATTACTGGAGCAGAACTTCTTGATGTTAATCCATATGAAGTTGACGCTGATTCAGATGACGAGAAGCGGCACATATTGCCAGAGGTTACCTATGAAACCGAGTCAGACTCGAGTGATGAAGATGATTACGATTATCATCCTTAGTACGTTAATGATGTAGTCGGAAATCGTTGTCGGAAATTGTAGTCGGAAAATGTTGTCGGAAAATGTAGTCGGAAAATGTAGTCGGAAAATGTAGTCGGAAATTGTACGTAGTCGGAAAATGTTGTCGAAAAATGTAGTCCGAAATTGTAGTCGGAAAATGTAGTTGGAAAATGTAGTCGGAAATTGTACGTAGTCGGAAAATCGTTGTCGGAAATTGTTGTCGGATGTTCTTCGAGAAATGTCAACATTACCAATGAGTTGCTTATCAACTCGTTGGTAATGTCATTACCAACGAGTTAACTCATTGGTAATGTCATTACCAACGAGTTTAAGTCGTTGGTAATGACATTACCAACGAGTTAAACTAACTCGCCGGCAATGTTTACTGGATATGCAAGAACCCAGCTCGAACCCGAGCTTCATTTCTGCTTATCCTCTCCTCCTCCTCTCCTCCTCTCCTCCTCCCAACTCGTTCCGGCCAGATTTGGAGCTCAAAACTCTCTTCCTCTCTTCCCCTCTCCCCTCTCCTCACCTCCTCTCCCTTCTCCTCTCTCCTCACTAAATATCCCGATTTCAAATTGAATTTCCTCTCCTCCCCTCCTCCTCTCCTCCTCCCCTCCTCCTCTACCTCCTCCCCTCACCTCCGTCGCCGGAAAAGCAGCTCGAGCCCCAAGCATGGCAGGTCCTCTCTCTCTCTCTCCCTCTCTCTCTCTCTCTCTCAATTTTTATTTATTTTTGTGTATGTGTATATATACGTATGTACGTATGTGGGAATATATATATATATATGTATGTGGAAATTAAATTTAATTAGGGTGATATGTTGGAACTTTATATGCAATGTATATATACCGGTAATGTTTGAAAAATGTGGAAAATTAATTAGGGTGTGTGATTTAGATGAATATGTGATGTATATATATATGAAAATTAAATTAAATTAAGATGCATGATGTATATATATGTGTGAAAAATGTGGAAAATTAATTAGGGTGTGTGGTTTGGATGAATATGTGATTTTATATATATGTGTGAAAATAAATTTTAATTAAGATGCATGATGTATATATATACATCGAAAATGTATATATGTTAATTTAGGTGATATAGTTGTTAATTAATCGTATAATTAAGGTGGAAAATCGGGATCGGAACGGTTTGGAACCAGAACGGTTTTAAACCGGAACCGCGTGGAACCGGAACCGTTTGGAACCGGAACTGTTTGTAACCGGAACCGTTTGAAACCGAACGGTTCCAGTTCCAAACGGTTCCTGGTTCAAACGGTTCCGGTTCCGCCTGGTTCCGGTTACATTTGGTTCCGGTTCCGATTTGTTATAGAACCGAATCCTTATGACTATTACGGTGTCCAGGAGGTTTTGCCGCAAATTGGCTTCGGAGAGGTTCCTCCCGAAATAGTGGAGGGAACAGTAGTCAAGCTTCCTCCTCACCCGCTGTTAGCAACACGCGCAGTGGGCCAATGATGAATGCTCGCACGAGAGCCTTGCTAGATGCGCGAGCTGAGGAGGAAGCTGGACGATCAGGCTTCGTGCAACCGGTAGTCGAGCCTCGGACCTCAGTCAACAGACGCTCAGTCAGCAGACGTCCCTCCGGTGGCAGACCCTCAGACGAACGACAGTCAACGGGGGCATCAGAAACTCCCTCAATCCGAATGCCCCATATTCACCCGGTGCCTACTCCGGTTTCACGGGAATCATCTGAGACACCTGGTGGTGCTGGCGCCTCATCGTCCAGGCCTCGTCTATCTCCGCCGTCCGGTCTCTTCCTACCCGACGAGATTCCTGTCATCCCTGAATTCGATGATAGGGGGATGCCTGTTTATGTTGAAGGACGGCCGGAGTTCGTGAGCTTGGAGGAAGCGTACAACTTCCTCCCGTTCGACCCCGTGTATCTTTGGAGTGTGAGGTGCACCAACCAACAAACGGACGATGCAGGTAAATTTTATTTAACATCAGATTGATTACTTAAGACTTACGATAGGTTCAATTAATGATATCAATTTGTTGACATTGTATTATTAGGCATCCTCACTCCAATGCTTGCCAACACTCTGTTGTAACTGATTATCTCGATCAGCAAACTGGGATACAGGTACACCACGAAAATGAACAACCTCCGCCAAACACAGCTATACCAACTTGCCACCGAAATCTTTTCCGAAAGTACAAGAGGAAGAATTAAGTTCATCAAATGGTCCACAAAGATCCGACAACTAGTACCACAAACCGAAGTGCGTACTGGCACACAAAATCCACAGTGACAAGCTCCAGCTTCTAATCGGAAATCTCCAATGGCTGTAACTTCCCAACAAGTCGTTGCCTCCCAGCTATCGCCTGCCGATAAATGTGGCATATGCACACACAAGCTGTTATATTCCTCTTCACGTTGCATCACGAGTAATAAACTCGAAGTATCTGATACATCTCCGTACCACTAATGCATAACGCACGTAAAACAATGAGCTTCAACATCATCATACTCTAACTCAGCTCCCATAGTTCGCAACTCGGCTAACACGGGAACTCGAGCTACACACATATGAAACAATGAAGCTCCCGATTTCCGACTGAATGCATCAACAACAACACTAGTTTCTCTCGGATAAACTCAAATGTGCAGCCATAGTCGTTAATCGACCCCCTCCATCTACGTCGCCTCAAGCTCAAATCTGGCCGAAGATGCAAGTAGATGAAACTCAAGTGATCAGTGTACATCTTACACTGTGCTGCACGTCGTAGCAGTAGTGTCTCCAACTCTTCGATGCTAACATAAAAATGATCTACGCATTTTATGCTTGATTCTTAACGTCTTTCTCTTTACATTTAGCTTTGTTTTGACCTTAGTGCTTTCATTTCGTACTTACTTTGTTGTTTTTAGGTTTTGAATAAAGGAGTATAATAAAGGAGGAGTTTTGGAGCTAAAAGCGTATTAAGGAGGAAGTTCTCAATTCCGGAGAAGAAATGGTCCGAGGAATGGTCTTCAAATGGTTACTAAAATGAATTCCCACATGGTGTCAAGAATTGGAAACCAAATGCCAAATTCAAATGGATACCAAAATGGTGGACAAGAAGATGAAGACATTTCTCCTGTGCAACCCAGGAAAGAGCAAATATGGCAGAATATATGGAGCATATAATGGACGAATTTTGGGAGGATATTCCATGAAGATAAATACCTTATTTGAGGGCCAAAATATGTGCAAGAATATGGTATATTCGGCCAAGAATTATTAAGGAATAAGGAATGCAAGATTTGAAGATATAAAGATTTCCTTTTCCTTGAAGAAGAAGAAAACTGGGCAGTCAGGTCACTCAACTTCTAAAATCCGTAGTAAATTCAATTCAACTCCAAATATGGCGTTCATTATATGGATTTTACAGCTCTTTCAATAAGATTTCCAATGAAATAATAATCAGAATTTTCTGAGCTCTAGAACTCCCGGAAAAGACGTTTCAAGACAGGCTGTTTCCAGCTGGCATTTCTACCCGAGTAAACTAGGAATCCCTAGTTTGGAGAGGAAAGTTGGACTTCTTCACCTATAAATAAGAGGGCTCGGTCTCAAACTCAATCATCACTCATTCTAGACGCCTTAGCTCAGCCTAAACACTACTCCCTCTCCAAAAACTCAAGGCGACACACAAGAAGAAGGTTACACCATCCTACCGCCACAAAACTGCCTCCATCGACATATAGGGCAATCCCGAGTGTCACCTCCACCAAAGTAGAGTCGGCTACAACTCCAACTCCATAGGGCAATCCCGAGGAACTAAAAGTGTAACTCGACCTCTCTTTACATTGTAACCCCTTTTTGTATGAACTCTTATGTTTATGGAATGGTCTTATTATTTCGGTTTTCTATACTTGTTTGATTTCAATTGTCTTCCATGTGTTCTAGTTTCTTTAAGTTCTATGATGCATGTTTATCTAATCGTAATGCTTTGGCTTAGATATAGGGCAATCCCGAGTCTAGATCAATGGTATGTGTATAGGGCAATCCCGAGCACGAGAAGTACGTGTAAACATGTGTTATGTGAATTTAAGAAGTTAGGATTTCGATTGACATTGTTTGATTGCAGGTTACGAAGGAGCAAGGGTAAGTTTAGATGAGTCGATCACATGTAAATAATAGCTTAGGTTTATTTTCGGTCTAGTAAGCATGTTTAGGATTTTTTGTTCTTATTTGTTTTCTACTTGTCTATGAGTGAAGCATGTTAGAACATAGGATTTCTCGATGTGTTTGCTATGCCATGTTTTAGTCTTTATTTTCGTAGAGTACAAACAACCTTTTCAAACCCCCCTTCAAACCATAGCGTAAATATGCATGCACCCTCAATCCCCGGTTAAGAACGATACCCTATTTACCAATGCTACATCTACACAAAAGGGTTTTAATTGTTTATGCGTTTTTGTTGATTATTAAGTGTTAATTTAATGGTTGCAAAGTCGTGTATCAATTTTGGCGCCGTTGCCGGGGATTGTAAAGAATTGTGTGTTTATGCTTGTAAATATGTGAATCTGTGTAAATAAGTGTATATATATATGTAAAGTGTCGAAATTTTCATACATGTTCATAATAAGTTTCATTCTAATTTTTTTTTGTTTTTGCAGCCATGTAAATAGGTACATATTAAAGGAAGTCTTCGATTTACATTGAGTACGCGAGTTTGGGCGATTAAGTCTCACTCATTGGAATAGATGGCGCCTCTTTTTCTTGTTTATCTCCTTAACCCCTTGTGATGTGTGGATTTCATCACCGCACACCATAACCTAAGTGAAGTTATGGACATAAGGTTGAGGGCGGAGTCTACAAGAACTTGAGGGAATGTCTTTCTCGAAATTTTGGCTGAATGTCGGACATGGTGTCTAGAAACGGGTTATGACTGGTGACAGGTTCTGGATCTAAGAAAGACTTGCATCAATGGAGTATATACCAATGATCCGGTGAGTGGATGAATACTTGTCTTTGAGTAAGAAATCTTTGGTAACTTGGTGTCTAGAAGGTGACGGTTTCTATGACGGGTTCTGGATCCGAGATCTCAAATCGGTCCTGCCTCTCGTGGTCTCTCTTGCCAACTGGCCAAGCTTATTAAAGTTGCCCAAAGAAGACAAGGACTAAATCTACTTTCCATGGTCGGTAAGCCTCGGGATGCATCGTCGAAATTAGTCCTGCCTCTCGCGTTATCTCTATCCCCAACTGGCCATGTTTTTCGATTGAACCGAGGCCGATTGATTGAGAATGTACATTTTATCGCGCGGGTCGCACGTCCAATGAAAGACCTAAAGGCCAAATGAACGTACTCTCTTTAAATTGAAGGCGAAACTCAATGAACAAAATACTTGTGCATATTACTTGTAAATTTCGTGTGCATTCTAACTTGTAAAAAATTAACCACGTTGCATTAGCTTGCATAACCTGCCGGCGGCTTTGTGATGCTCGGATTTCACCACTGGGTACCCTAACCTAAGTGAAGTTAGGGACATGAGGCCAAACGTATGGTCACGTTGCATCATGTATTTAGCACGTAACTTTGTGTGTTTTCTGCAGGTTCTAACATTTTCTCTTATGCATTCACCTCATATTTCACTTAGGTTCTTGTTTGATGCATTTGAATGACGATTTAATTGTTTTGAGCATGAATTTGAATGAAACGTGGTGTGCTTGCATTACTCTACTTGTATATATATATATATGTTTCTAAATCTTTACATTGTAAATATGCCTAATTTTGCAGAAAACGTGTAAATTGAGTCTTAACTTATTCTATCAACTTTGCATTCATTTTAGGGAGTCTAAAGCCTTGCATTCACGTTTACAATTCTTGAAGTGTCTTAACTTAGTGTTTTACAGCTTTCGTGTGTTTTTGGTGTGTTTTTGGTTTGTTTTTCTTCGTGTGATTTGTTTTTGGTGTGATTTTGTGTGTTTTTCTTGCTTTCTTTTAATTTTCAACGTTTTTGGTTAGTGTCTTGCATTACTTGTATATTTTTTTGATACTAACACTATTTTGAGGAGGACTTAGAAAAAGATCCGGCTACTAAAGATGCCGAGAAGAAGAAGAATGTGGCTCCTCACGCCACTAAGGCACAACCTTCATCGTCACACCCTGCCCCAACCAAAGGTATTAACTCTATCCCTTCAAGTTTGGTTAATACTAATGCTTCGTTTTCTCGTGCACCATTCCCCCATAGATTGACGAAATCTAAGAGAGATGATCAATACGAAGACATCTTGGACATCTTTCGGAAGGTGCAAGTAAATCTGCCCTTGATCGAGTGCATAAAGCAAGTGCCTATCTATGCAAAATTTCTCAAAGAGTTATGCACCCAAAGGAGGCAAACGAGAGCGAAGGAGGTTGTGAAGGTGAATGCAACCGTTTCAGCGGTTTTACAGCGTCGGTTACCCCCCAAATTGAAGGATCCGGGGAGCTTTTCTGTTCCTTGCGTGATTGGTGACAACAAATTCGAAGATGTTATGCTAGACCTTGGTGCATCCATCAACGTAATGCCTTATTACTTATTTGCATCCATGGATTTAGGCGAGCTCAAACAAGACAACGTCATCATTCAGCTAGCCGACTGTTCGCATAAGTATCCTAGGGGATACGTTGAAGATGTTCTTGTGCAAGTCAACAACCTGATTTTTCCAGCGGATTTTTACATTGTTGACATGGAGGAGAGTCCTTTGAATACCACGCCATTGCTTCTTGGACGACCTTTCATTAGGACTGCAAGAACGAAGATAGATGTGTTTGAGGGAACGTTTTCCATAGAGATTGATGGAGAAAAGATCGAATTCAACATATTAGATGCCATGAAGGTTCCCGCGGCAAGTGTACATGCCATATTTTCGATGGATATGGTGGAAGAGGAAGCTCAACAACTCTAATACATCATTGAAGATTCACGGCTTGAGGACCCAATCCAGCCCTCACACACACATGAAGAACTATCACGTCTAGGCTGTAAGACGTTAAAAAACAAGCGCTTGTTGGGAGGCAACCCAATGGAGGAAATCGCCAAGGATTTGTTCTCTCCTCCCTTATCTTTTTAATTTCATTGTTTATTTACTTTCCTTATCTAAAAATTTTCGTGGGTCTCTCCCTTCATACGAAATTCTATGATTCCCTTAAATACATTGAGGACAATGTAGAGTTTAAGTGTGGGGGAGGGGTTTACAACCTTATTTGAGTCATAAATTGTTAAAACCGGGCGGACAATGAAACTTTCCGGCGGATGATGCCCTAAAAAAAATTGTTTTTAAAAAAGTCTTTTTCATTTTTAGGATGCCCTTAGTTAGTCTATGATGAAAATGGACCGAAAAGAATACATATGGCGATGAATAAACACAAACTGTTTTCGTGTGATAAGTGAGATATTTTGATTGTCATAACATGTAGTGGATATGGTTTGATTAAACATGGTACAGATTTCGCATGTTAGAATAAGTTTTAAATCATACAAACCTAAAAGTGAGTTTTTGAGCCTACATTACTTCATTTGAGAGTGAATTTCGTGCATATGGTTTTCAAAAACAAAACATGCTTCATCTAATTACTTGCCATAGATTTTAATGAACTAGAGATTACTAGAACTTACTCATGTAGATTTACAACGCTTTTAAGTTGATATATGCTCTGATTTTGGATATGATTAAAGGCAAATTAGGTTACCACCACTTAAACCAAATGGCCTTGTGTCCCATTGTGCGCACGAGTTGCGACACCCCTAGATTAACCCCTTTGAGCCCACGTTTAGCCTTTCTTTCATTACCACATTATATCTAAACACTTAGCCTAGTGTAGAGTTCCTACCCTTGTTCTAAAATACTTGGTGAAGAATTTCGAAGCTAGCACAATGAAAGTGGCGTGAAGATGATGAAAAAATGTGTGTATAGGGATAGACTTGTCCAACAAATTTTGTATTTGAATGCCAAAATTTTCGAGATAAAAAAGAAATAGAAGAAAAATGTATAAAGATGTCGAGGCATTGTGTTTATACTTATGAATTTGGAGATTGCTACGAATTGAAGGCTCAAAAGTGAAGAAATATGGCTTTTGTCCTGTTCATAAAGCTCAAAGGAAGTTGAGAATGAAGTTAGGGCCCAAAAAGATGAAAATTGGCCCCCGATCTTGAAGTTTGACATAAGAAGAAGTGTAGAAAGGATGAGCCACGAATTTGAAGAATTCTAAGTGCTAAACTAAGTCTTTGGAACGTTTTTACACCACCACTTATCTAAATTTCGAATGCCTTAGCCTTAGCCCCATTACAACCTTTCTAAAGTCATTTATGATCCTTAAGATGATTAGCCTTCAATTGGTTGAGTAAGTTACATGAGTAAGCATATGGTTTGGTTCATTTGTGCAAGTAATTATGAGGTATTTTGATACAATACATATACATTTTGAGTGAACCTCTTTTCATGAGTGAAAATATGATGAGTGCATCCATGTGAGCTTGATTTAAACTTGTTCGAAACATGCACAGCTTTAACTTCACCATCGTTTACTCCAAGTCCTACTTGTTCATGACATGATCATATTTCTCTTATCTATCGAAAATTGTTGAACTTTTCACTATGAAATCTTGTGATTCCATCGCCATATACTTGAGAAAATTTCTGAGACAAATTGTACTAAGGGCTTAGAAGTTGTTTTTATTTATTTGAGTCCATGAAATGTGTTCAACGTGGAGGCTAGCTCTAACGTTGGTTTTATATTTTTAGTCTTTCTTTTAGTTAGTATTTGCTAGGGACTAGCAAAGTCTAAGTGTGGGGGATTTGATCTACGCATTTTATGCTTGATTCTTAACGTCTTTCTCTTTACATTTAGCTTTGTTTTGACCTTAGTGCTTTCATTTCGTACTTACTTTGTTGTTTTTAGGTTTTGAATAAAGGAGTATAATAAAGGAGGAGTTTTGGAGCTAAAAGCGTATTAAGGAGGAAGTTCTCAATTCCGGAGAAGAAATGGTCCGAGGAATGGTCTTCAAATGGTTACTAAAATGAATTCCCACATGGTGTCAAGAATTGGAAACCAAATGCCAAATTCAAATGGATACCAAAATGGTGGACAAGAAGATGAAGACATTTCTCCTGCGCAACCCAGGAAAGAGCAAATATGGCGGAATATATGGAGCATATAATGGACGAATTTTGGGAGGATATTCCATGAAGATAAATACCTTATTTGAGGGCCAAAATATGTGCAAGAATATGGTATATTCGGCCAAGAATTATTAAGGAATAAGGAATGCAAGATTTGAAGATATAAAGATTTCCTTTTCCTTGAAGAAGAAGAAAACTGGGCAGTCAGGTCACTCAACTTCTAAAATCCGTAGTAAATTCAATTCAACTCCAAATATGGCGTTCATTATATGGATTTTACAGCTCTTTCAATAAGATTTCCAATGAAATAAGAATCAGAATTTTCTGAGCTCTAGAACTCCCGGAAAAGACGTTTCAAGACAGGCTGTTTCCAGCTGGCATTTCTACCCGAGTAAACTAGGAATCCCTAGTTTGGAGAGGAAAGTTGGACTTCTTCACCTATAAATAAGAGGGCTCGGTCTCAAACTCAATCATCACTCATTCTAGACGCCTTAGCTCAGCCTAAACACTACTCCCTCTCCAAAAACTCAAGGCGACACACAAGAAGAAGGTTACACCATCCTACCGCCACAAAACTGCCTCCATCGACATATAGGGCAATCCCGAGTGTCACCTCCACCAAAGTAGAGTCGGCTACAACTCCAACTCCATAGGGCAATCCTGAGGAACTAAAAGTGTAACTCGACCTCTCTTTACATTGTAACCCCTTTTTGTATGAACTCTTATGTTTATGGAATGGTCTTATTATTTCGGTTTTCTATACTTGTTTGATTTCAATTGTCTTCCATGTGTTCTAGTTTCTTTAAGTTCTATGATGCATGTTTATCTAATCGTAATGCTTTGGCTTAGATATAGGGCAATCCCGAGTCTAGATCAATGGTATGTGTATAGGGCAATCCCGAGCACGAGAAGTACGTGTAAACATGTGTTATGTGAATTTAAGAAGTTAGGATTTCGATTGACATTGTTTGATTGCAGGTTACGAAGGAGCAAGGGTAAGTTTAGATGAGTCGATCACATGTAAACAATAGCTTAGGCTTATTTTCGGTCTAGTAAGCATGTTTAGGATTCTTTGTTCTTATTTGTTTTCTACTTGTCTATGAGTGAAGCATGTTAGAACATAGGATTTCTTGATGTGTTTGCTATGCCATGTTTTAGTCTTTATTTTCGTAGAGTACAAACAACCTTTTCAAACCCCCCTTCAAACCATAGCGTAAATATGCATGCACCCTCAATCCCCGGTTAAGAACGATACCCTATTTACCAATGCTACATCTACACAAAAGGGTTTAAATTGTTTATGCGTTTTTGTTGATTATTAAGTGTTAATTTAATGGTTGCAAAATCGTGTATCAAAAAACAGCTACTCCCAAATCATACATAGCTTCATAAAGTTTCCACTGCCTGGAACCATAAGCCATTACTCTGCCACGCTGCATCAAAACATAACCAAATCCAAATTCTGATGCATAGCCGTAAACCACGAACTCTCCACTATCGTCACGTAAAGTCAAAACCGGTGCAATGGTCAACTTTCCTTCAGGAGTAAGTAATTCATCTCATCGCGTCAGACCACTCGAACTTGACGCATTTCTTCGTCAATCTGGAAAGTGGAGTGGCAATCCGAGAAAAATCCTGCATAAAGCGCCGATAGTAGCCTACCAAACCCAAGAAATTCCTCATCCCTGGTACAATGGTAGGTCAACTCCAAATCAACACGGCTTCAATCTGGTCAGGATCCACGCTGACTCCCTCGGCTGACATCACATAGCCCAATATCTTCACGCTAATCAACCAAAATTCACACTAGCTGAATTTCGCAAACAACTGATCATCTCGCGAGGTCCGCAAAACCGCTCGCAATTGCTTCAGGTGCTGGCCCACACTTCTAGAGTAAATCAGGATGTTGCCAACGAACACGACCACAAACTCGTCCAGAAACCGTCTGCACACCCGGTCCATCAAGTCCGTAAAAGCTGCGGGGCATTGGTCGACCAAACGGCGTGACCAAGAACTCCTAGTGCTCACACAGTGATCCGAAAGTCATCCTAGCCACATCTGATTCTCTAATCCGCAACTAATGGTATCTGAACCTGAACTCAATCTTCGAAAAGACTGAAACTCCCGTGAGCTAATCAAACAAGTCATCAATCCGAAGCGGAGGATACTTGCTTTCCTCTGAAGCCTGATTCAGCTTCCGGTAGTCGACGCACCACCTCGTCGAACCATCCTTCTTCCGTACAAATAGTACAAGAGTACCCCACGATGATACACTGGGTCGTATGAAATCTCCTCCAGCAACTCCTGGAGTTGGATATGTAGCTCTATCAGCTCCGCTGGCACCGAACGACAAGATGCCAGTGATATGAGTCCAGCGCCCAGTAAAAGCTCAATGGTGTAGTCGGTCTCCCGAATTGTAGGAATACCCGGTAACTCCTTCGGAACACACCTGAAAACTCGGAAATCACCGCAATATCACCAATCACTGGCACAGCAGCCGTAGTATCCACGACATGAGCTAAGTAAACCACACAACCCTTTTTCACCATCCTCTCGACCATCATCGCTGAAATCACACATGGCAATAAAATATTCTTCTCACCGCGAAACAGTATCTCGGGGAAACCTGGTCGTCGAAACACAACCTCCTTCTCGAGACACTCGAACACAGCCAAATGTGTTGCCAAAAGTCCATACTCAACATCACAACAAAATCGTAGATATCCAACAATAATGGATTCGCGGCTAACCCATAACCTCCAACAAAGATTCCACAACCTCCGGGTGGATGCAACACTTTCCAAAACCTCGGAAGTGGAGATGCAGGCACAATAGCCATGGATGTCAAGCAACGGTAACCTCAAAGAAACTCTGTCTTCACACAGGGTCGTGGCACAAACTCCGGCATGCCCAACAAACCGTCCACGTCGATTACGACTTTGCTGATTGACTCGTTTAAAAGTCTACGTTGATTAAACTCCAGAAATAGCATCATGACCTTCTCCTGAACTCTGAGCTGCCGAACCACTAAAACAGCTGGCTGAGGACGCTCCCTCGCAATGTGACCATCCTGGCCACCACAATAGCAACTGAAAGTGTTCCACCACCACTAAACGGATCCTCTGCTTTGATTTGATGACCCTCAACATAATCGAAAAGGCCATAGCCTGATGAAGTCACTGATCCCAAGGTGCCTGAACTCAACCTCATTAAAATCTCGACTAAGTCCACTTTCCTCAAACAAACACATCGGAAACCGCGTATAACTTTCCTTCTCAATATTCTCGCCTCTGAGTGCAGCACATCAAGCTCCTCACGGTTGTCTCGAGGCATATCAGTCAAAATCCCTCTGATACTAAGGTTCAAACTCATCTCGAACCTCGTGCATTGCTTCCTCTGAAGCCACATAACACGTGCAAACGGAAACAAACATATGAACGATACATCCCTGCCTTAGGTGGGTAAACACTTCATATTCCATTGTTGGGTAGCCTGATTGAACCATTACCGTATAAACAAAACCCCGAATGTAGGTCATGGAGTCGCAACAGGAACTCACACAATACCAGCCCACCAAATACAATGATCTGACTCAGGCAAAACATCAACTGCCACGATTCTCTGCTCAAAATCAAAATGTAGACGCCCATATACGCACAACCAGGAAAACCATGCCACACATATCTCTGAATCCAGTATGCTCAACCAAACCCACACTCTCTGTCAAGTCGCGCGTCGATTGATCCTCAATAGGATCCACAACCGTACCGACACGGAAAGCACATCAAGGAGGCATCCTAATGAATAAGACATCGTTCGCAACAAGTAGAATGTAATCATGGAACTTCACATATTTGAAAGCATACAACACCAGGAGTATTGATGAGTATCCGCCGGCTGGTCGGGTCATCACTCCAGACATGCTGTACATTATCAAATATCCTTAGTAAACACGACTACAGAAGTCTACAGAACATAAAACCTAATGCTCTGATACCAAGCTGAAAGGACCCAACCCCGATTTAGTTTCCTAAACCGGAATCAAACCCCTTCTGAAAACACGAACCAACAAAAACCATTAAAATTTCGGCAGAGTAACGCTACTAACGCGGAATTGCCTTTACCTGCACCCGGAAAATAACACTTCATCCTATGCCACAAAAGCCAAACCGTGGGCACCAATCCCATCCGGATTTCTCAATATCATAACAATAATGTAAAGTAATCAATATGACTATACTTTACAGAAAATCCAGGAAAAATCGTATAAAAGTATACATCAGAATGCTCAGAGCGACCTCTAGTGTATAATTATATAAATATACCACAACAGGTAGAATAATAAACCTACTGGAAGAAACAAGGTAGCTCGAACACTATGCCTCCGACCACGACGTGCGACACCAGAGTCTGAACTGCAAACTGGGCACAGAAACCAAAAAACCCAGGGGAAAGGCAAATAAAAACGTTAGAGTGAGTGGACGAAAATAAACATATATTTTTCACCAGTTTCATATACATAATCAAGGTAAAACAATGCGAGTTCGGAAAGTATATATGGAGGTTGTCAGGCGAATCTCTCAAGCCAGACGGTCAGGCGAATAGCTCAAGCCCGACGGTGATAGGCCAGGGGAATCTCTCAACCCCGGCGGCATACAGGGGAATCTCTCAACCCTGCCCAAAGGAATCTCTCAACTCTGGTCCAGAGGAATCTCTCAAAGAGTCAAAGGAGAAGATATATTACATCTCACCTCTTTGAGCTCTAGAAATCTCACCAAACCCTAGGATAGAGATAAATATGAGAGGAGGAAGTGAGAGATGGTGGTGAGGGGAAGTGTAAGAGGTTCGGTCAAGGCTTGTAAGGTTAAGTCTCTTGGATTTGTAGAGGGTTGGAAGAGAAGAATAGAGGAAGAGAAATCTATCTTCTCTCTAGAGAACTCAACTAAGAACCCTAGAGAAAACTAGAGAGAAAAGAGCTCAAAACTTGAAAATGTGTAAAATGAAGTGTGTTATGTATCAAGGATGAGGGCAGCTCGACCAAGAGGGGGTAAGTATGAGAAAATGAGGTATTTTTTGAGCCCTTAGATGTGCTAGAGTGGCCATGAATATAAAGGCTACAAATTGTGATCCCCTTTTCTCTGCTTCTAGGCAAAAGTCCAAACTTTGCCTAATACTTCCAAAATTCAAATATGTGCTTCACCTAATCAAATCAGTTAGGGTTTGTATGTAGGTGGTTTAGGATTCACTTAGACCTAGAACAAAGTGTTTGGGCCTTACATGGTGGTCCGGCTGGCCATGGATAAACTGGCAATTTTCCGACAGCTTCCGATAACTTTCGGCGACCACTTTTTGTAATTTTCCCAAAGTTGCTCCAAATTCCCTCATGACTTCAAAAATGTGTTCGCTTTCTCCAAAACGTGATTAATTATCACCTTTAAGAGAATTTCCGTGCTAATGCAACTTCTAATTTTCTAGCATAAACAGGAAACGTTATAAGAACGATGCTTTATTCATAGAAAACAAGCAATAAGCATGAAGTTAGGGACATAATTAGAACATAAATATGGACCTAACAACAGCATAGTAGAAAAGATATTTTACTTGTATTGATCCACCAGTATTGCGTTATATTTTCATTACTATGTCGTCACTATTGTAAAACAGATAGAGTAACTTATATAACACTCTCTGCTAATTGGTGTGTGCTTGAATGCATAAGTATTAAGAGTAGTCTTGGTATTATTCGAGATGTTCTAGTTGTGTTCATTGTAATTCGTGGTTTAGGTTTGATGTCCCCCCACCCCCAGTACGTAATCAACAATTTTATTAACCAAGACTTTAAGGACTGGCGCACCGCCCTTCTTTCAAAAATAAAAAAAAGAGCTAGAAAAACTGTACATGTAAAGAATACTGACTACTACAAACATTTATTTTCGATCTCAGTTTGCCCAGACATGTATTACATTTAGAGCCCACATATTTACCGTCCAATATGAAAATTGAGTTATTTGTTGGTATATATATACACGGTTTCAAACTTTTCGATCAATTCAAAAGAGAAACCTCATATCCAAAAGCAAAACAAAATCGCGTCATTGGCATACGCTTGAACGCTTCACCAAGTTGGGAGTACGTGGTCCAGTTTAATTACCAAAAAAACGAAAAGAAAAAAATGCACAAATTGTGTGTAGACAACTGAATAGAATTTCTTTCTATCGTTTCACCTAAAATAAAAATAATTGAATCGAATCTTGTAACATGCTTGCAGGAATCACTTCGGTCTCCAAACCAAAAAGAAAGAAATTTTCAAGAATTAAAATTAATTTAAAGGGTAAAAGTATCATTTAATCTTGTTGTTATTTTTTAAAAGTGACACATCATCAACTTGGCAAATTATTGACGAAAAAGTAATAGTATGCACATTATTGTCAACAAAATAAGAATTTAGGTATCAAACTCTTAACTTTAAAATTCTAGGTACCAAACAGTTTTGACAATAAAAATCTAGACACTTTTTTTGTATTTTTTTCATAAGAAGAACAATTTGGAAAGAAAAAAAAAAGGAAAAAAAATCGGAGTGGCCTGGTCCATGTCTCATGAGTACTCATTGATCGAGTTCAAACGAAATTAAAAAACGTACGTTCCTGCTAATCTGTCTTGATCGAATGAGATATATGCATGCATGAAAACAAATATGCTGGACTTCTCCGAGGCCGGTCGACTTGATCATTGCATTTTCTACCACACATGCACAACAGCATGAATATAACGTGTTGGTGACTAGTGATAATTGTAAAGAAAACAAACAATTGCAATATAATGTCATGCACTGTGGTACCGTTGTGGTACCGCGGGTATTGGATTTCAAGATCATATAACTGAGAGAAAATTTTGCCGTTCATAAAAATGGATTATGGTGGATAGGTCGTCCATGGTCTCCATAAGTACGTGATCCACCTGATGGCCAATCAGGGCGGTTCAAAATTTTTTGAGGCTCTATGCAAGATCAAAACAACGACCCTCTTATCTTCTAAGGATAATTCGCAAAGAAGGAAACCAAAACACCATTACAGAAGTAATTGACAGTTATATGTATTATAGTGAAAACGTTAGCTTATATTTGCCACTGACATCAATCAGTATTACTTAAAAACAATAACTAAAACAAGGCACAAGAGTTAAGAAAGACCGAAGAGTTAAGAAATAAAAAACCAAGAGATCGATGGAGTAATAGGGAATCCCTGGTCTCATGCAAAACTTGTTCAAAGTTAACTATTGAACAACTGAGTACATATTTGCGCAACATGGGCCTTTTTCTGTGTACATATTAGTTCAAAAGTTCTAAGGAAAAAAATCACAATCGGGTATGAGGTTTTGGACCGGTTAATGTGATGTCTGATGTTCAAATTTTATCAAAATAATGCTCGAAGTTCCAAAATCGTATTAACATGATGCTTACCGTTAATTTTTGTATATGCTCAATTAATTTTGTTGACGTGTCATTTAATTTTTTGTTTAAAAATAAGGTAAAACTAATGACTTTAATACTCTTGCATGTTCATTTTCTCTCGTCAATTTTCGTCTATAGTCAGTTAACTTTTTTCAGGTGTTATTTAATTTTTTGTTTAAAAACAAAGTAAATCTAATCACTTTAATACCCTAGCATGGTCTCTCTCTCTCTCTACTCATCGATATCAATGGCGCCGGCCAATATGGTAATATAATTGTGTACATGCCATGACACCTAGATTTGAGGCCAAAAAAATAAGCATTTCTTAAGGCCACATAACATAGCATTGCTCCAAATGAGAATTACATAACATAGTCGCACATATATTACAACACATATTGCCCAAACAATATTGTTAGAATTTTGATGCATACACTATGTACACAACAAATTAACATGTGCATGTTACGTACGTTTCATACGAGATAATTGGACGGGTCTCATGAGTACATGGTGACCATAATTTTGAGTACATGTGAAACACGTACGGGTTGGAGTCGTTCCAAAACTCAGCACTGATCGATCGAGTTCAGAATCGAATATGGCCGGCGTAGATCAATCTAGAAAAGCTTACTTACCGACGTCCCTGCAGATAGTGTGTAATTATGCATGCATTACATGTTCTAATTAATTAGTTAACTTGTTGTGCATGAATGCAAGGGAAACTTGATTGATAGATAGCTTAGCTAGCTACAGGTTTGATTGTGTATATATAGGTCATGGGACTAGTTGATCAAACCATTCCCTATCCAACTCGATCAACCATCCCAGGCCAGCTAGGTTAATTAACCAACCATCCATCATCATATTTCTGATTCTCAGAGCGAGGCACATACCCACAGTTTGTGATGGGGGAGGCTGTCAAATCCCGGAATATGTTCAATGTCACATACAACATCCCTGCTGCCAAGGTTGTAATCGGGAACCCAGAAATAGTGTTGACCCAAATCGTAATCAACCAGAGCGCAGAACCACATAGCGTTGAGCGCTATTTCACATATGGAAAGACCGTTACTACTAATTGGAATGCCATCGGTTCATCAGGCACCCAGCTTGGCACTGTCATAGCGGCGGTTCCATTTCTGGCTGTGGGAGTGATCCATATTTATCCGACGATTTCACAGTATGAGTGGGGTACAGATATTACCAGGGAGACCACCGTGGAGGATACGATGTTTCTCTATGTGCCGCCAATGTCTAAAGTCACCCTGTCAATGCATCAGACACGAGGCTCATATGACATTCCCTTCTCCTACACTCAGCAGGACATTCTTGACAATGGAGGAATAGTCGTCTATGAAAATGGCCTTGCCGTTGGAAGTGTTAACAGTAAAACAGTCATTTCCTCATGATTCACCCATCATTAGCTTGTAATTGTTTGTGTTTTTGTTTCCTTGTCCAGCTGTCTACAACTGTCTTTATACAGCTGGTGTTTGTCTGCACATATATATGCTGCTGCTGTAGCTTATCTTTCATAATGCAAATATACAGAACACACTTTTCTTGCTTTCATATCCATTATCCTAACATGGTATCACAGCTCAGGTCTTGATTCTGTGACGTCATTGGCAGCCATAGCCATCAAGCTTCAACTACAGCCACTGCTGCTCAAATTCACAGCCACTGCTGTTGCTCATCGCAGATGTATCTTCAACTTCATCTTCTACTGTGCAAATTCTCTTCTTTAGCTAAGTTCTTCTTGACTCAGATCTCAACTCAAGCATTGTGTTTCTTCTAAATTCCAGAATTCTACTACGTTTTTCCACTTGTTCATCTTCATTGAAACTAAGGTTGTGTATGTTGCTGGATTGTGTGTGAGCTCAGAGTTGGTAATTTGTTGTGGTGATTTGCACTTGACTGTGTACAATTTACGAGCTAAAAACCCTAAGATCTTGAATTGTTCATAGCTAGACATGGCTTCTTCCAGTACTACACATACTACAGTATACTTGCCAAACATCATCCTAGACTCTACGAACTATCCATCATGGCTATTTAGGATGGATTCATTTCTTGGTGCTCAGAATCTGTTGTGTTTTGTTGATGGTTCTAAACCATGTCCACTCGAGTTTGTAATTGATTCTGAGGGAAGGTCTGTGTCTAATTCTGAGTATACATCATGGAAGGTGATGGATAAGTCTATCATGAATATGATAGGACAAACACTGAGTATTGCTGCAACAAAGTGTGTGGTTGGTTGTAGAACTTCAAAGGAAGTTTGGACAAAACTAAGGATGAAGTTTGCAACCCCTGATAAAAGAAACATTCTGCATCTCAAGAGCAATTTTCAGAAACTGAAAAAGGGGACTGATACAATTGAGGAGTATTTAGAAAAAGTTAAAGATGCTAGAGATGCACTAGAGACTGTAGGAGTATTCATAGATGATGAAGATGTTGTGGTAACAATTTTGGGAGGACTACCATCATCATATACTTACTATAAGACTCAGATTCGAACCAATTATGTCAGTGCTTCATTGGATGAACTAAAGTCTTTCTTACAATCTGCTGAAGCATACATGGCTGAAGCTGAGGAAGCTAATATTACTGAGTCACCTATCACTGCTATGGTAGCCTCTGGTGTATCATCAACTCATCTGTCTGCTCCTACTGTGCCTCCTGGTTTTAATCTCAGTCCTAGCTCTGCTTCACCTCAGCATTCACCTATTGCTACTGATTTGAGTTCAACTGTAACTACCTTGGTGGAGAATGCTCTCGCTGGCTTCTTAGCTAATCATAATCAAGGTGTTTATGGAAACAACAATAGAAGATCAACTAGCTCAAATAATCAGAGGAGATTCAGTAATTTCAGAAACAACAATGCTGAAATTAATGACAACATTCAGATCCTTGGATGTGCTGTGAATTCCATATGTCAGATGTGTGGAAAAAAAGGTCATATTGCCAGGACATGTAGACTTCTCACTCAAGCTCTACAGAATGGTTCATACTTCTTCAATACCAATGGATGCAGTCATTGTGGTCTTCAAAATCATGTCATCAACACCTGTCATTTTCTACATGGCTTTCCTGGCTCCCAAAGGAATGATAACAACACTAATCATTCAGCACCTTCAACACCTGATATCACTACTCAAGTGACACAAGCAGTTCAACAAGCATTAGTTGCTTTACTTACTCCCTCTAATCCAGCAATCACTCCTCCAGCTGCTATGCTTGCTTCACATGATATTGCTGGTTCTGTATCATCATCACCTCATTATTGGCTGGCTGATTCTGGTGCCACAAATCACATGACAAATGAAGTGAATATGTTGTCTAATCTTGCACCCTACACCAACAATGATTCTGTGCAAGTTGGGAACGGTGAACATTTATCAATCACTCACACTGGAAATGCTACTCTAGGACCTCTATTACTTAATACAGTTTTGTTAATACCTGAAATGAAAGCAAACTTACTTTCAGTTTATCAATTGTGCAAACAAAACAAATGTAGAATCTGGTTTGATGAGTTTATGTGCTGTGTGCAGGACAAGGTGAGAGGACAAACTCTGTATCAAGGACTGTGTAAGCAAGGCTTGTATCCCATTCCATTTGACATTCCTGCAATGAATAAACCAAGCAACTCTGCATCTGCTTCTACTACAAACAAACAGTCTATACCATCTGCTTTTTTGGGCAAGTGTGTCAAGCATTCACTATGGCATAAGAGATTGGGGCATGCTTCTGATACAATTGTTAATGTCATGCTGAAGAAGAACAACATTGTCAGTGACTCTACAGATTCTAAAGTGTGTGAAGAGTGTCTTCTAGGAAAGTTTCATAAGTTGCCTTTTGAAACTTCTCAATCTAAGAGTGCTCTTCCCTTTGATCTTGTTCATTCAGATGTATAGGGACCCTCACCTCATGTCTCTATAGATGGATATAGATACTTCGTGTTATTCATAGATGACTGTACAAGATACACATGGATTTTTCCATTGAAAAATAAAAATGGAGTAGCTGCATATTTTCAGTCCTTGCTTGCTTTTGTTCAAACTCAGTTTTCCACTAAAATAAAATGTTTAAGATCAGATGGTGGAGGGGAATATACAAGTTCTACATTTAAGCAGTTTCTCAGCAGCAACGGCATACTTCACCAAATCTCTTGTCCTTATACACCTGAACAAAATGGCATTTCTGAAAGAAAGAATAGGCATCTGAGGGAAACTGCTGTCACATTAATGCAGACTGCAACAATGCCTAATTGTTTTTGGTATCATGCTTGTGCTATGTCAGTATATATCATTAATAGAATGCCAACTCAGGTTCTACAATTACAGTCACCATTTGAAAGGTTATATCATAAGGTGCCTTCTGTTGATGTCATTAGAGTGTTTGGTTGTGCCTGTTATCCTCTTCTAGCTCCAAGAAAACATACTAAGCTGCAACCTAAAACGGTTAGGTGTGTGTTTGTTGGCTTTGCAGCAGGATACAAGGGATATATATGCTGTGAACCTGTGAGTAAGAAATTTATCATTTCCAGACATGTCTTCTTAGATGAAACTATGTTTCCTTATGCTATATCTCAGTCTGCTGTTCAAAAATCTACTCAGTCAAGTGTTCAGGTTCAGAATTCATCACAACAGTCAAAAGAAAATATGATACAACCTTGCTTGCCTTTTACACAGTCCTACACTCAAGTTCCTCACCTTGTCACAGCACAAACATGTTCAGTCTCTCTTTCTCAGAATCCTCATGTATCTAGTTCTAATGATAATACTACTGCAGGGCTATTGGATACTCATTCCTCTCCAACCTCAGTTAATTCTCATCACTCCTCTGCTACTTTTGAAAATGTGTGGGTATCAGCCTCATCTAATTCAATAGCTGAGCATCGTACAGTCTTTGATCCAGAGTTTCATACTCAGATTGATTTTCAAGAGGAGGGAGGAAACATTAATGTGCATACACAACCAGGAAGTGGTATTTTTGTAGTCCTTGAGTGTTCACCTTCTAGACCTATTGCACAAGTTTCAGATGTTAATATCTTGCATCCTGTAGCTGGTTTAACCAATGCAGATATGAATGATCACCCTATGCTTACTAGAGCCAAAAGAGGCATATTCAAACCTCAGTGTTTCCTTTCTGGTATATCTTCAATTGAGCTCAGTAACATTGAACCTAGTACTCATAAGTCAGCTCTGAAGTGTCCAGTATGGAGACAAGCAATGTAAGAAGAGTATGATGCCTTGTTGCAACAAAAGACCTGGAGTTTAGTTCCTCTACCTCCTGGTAAGAATCTAGTCTCATGTAAATGGATTTTTAAAATCAAAAGAAACTCAGATGGCAGCATTGCAAGGCACAAAGCTAGGTTGGTAGCAAGAGGTTTCTCTTAGGAACATGGGGTTGATTATGATGAGACATTCTCTCCAGTGGTCAGACATACCACAGTACGATTGATCTTGGCGCTTGCTGCTTATAATGGTTGGATATTGCATCAAATGGATGTAAAAAATGCCTTCTTACATGGTATACTTGCAGAAGAAGTTTATATCACTACAAGAAAACATCACTTAGACCACGGAAACGTAATTGTTCCGTGGTCCAAGTGAAACTTGGACGATGGAAAAGACTCCGTGGTCCAAGTACCACCTGGACGACGGAGACTACCATCTCCGTCGTCTAGGTGAATACCTAGACCTCGGAGCCTTTTCCGTCGTCCAGGTGATCACCTGGACGACGGAGAATACCTTATCCGTCGTCCAGGTGACCACCTGGACCTCGGATAATACTCCGTCCTCCAGGTGATCACCTGGACGACGGAGAAGGTATTCTCCGTCCTCCAGGTGATAACCTGGACAACGGACCGACACGCCGTCGTCCGAGTACGTAACGTACTTCCACTTAGACGACGTACCGACACCTCCGTCGTCTAAGTGAAGCATTATATATAAGCCCGATCGATGCCAATTCAAACTGAATTCATTCGATCCATTAATTTAAAGGAGAGATAGAAGCTAGGGATCGGAGAAGGAGAAGGGAGCTAGCTAGAAATTAAAGCCGAGAAGAATCAGGATGGCGCGCCGGATAATTAAGGCTAGGGCCGGGATCTCCGCTGACTAGCTAGCTAGCTTAATTAACGTACAGATATCGAGAAGGCCAACAGGTACGTATGCAGTTAAAATTTGCTTAATTAATATATATTTAATTAGTGAAAACGTACGTACATACATGCAAGGATGTTAGCGCTATATATATATGTACAGATCGATTAAATTACGTATGTACGTAATTGATGGATCGATGTAGATCGAGTACGTATAATTAAGAGTAAATTAATGGACTAATATATATATATATGTAATAATTAATTAATTATAATATTTTGTAGCAGTATGGACAAGAGTTGGATGAAGTTGAAGAATAGATGTGATGTCTGGTATATGGATGGAATTAGCGAATTTGTGAATTTTGCGATAGAACATGGTCAGGGAAAGAAACGTTTCAGGTGTCCGTGTCAGAAATGTCTTAATTGTCAGTATGCGGAGGTTAATGTTATGGTGCAACACCTGTACAAAAATGGTATGATGTGGAGTTACACTACATAGAGCGAGCATGGTGAAGCAGTAGAGTTTAGCGCAGCAGACTTCAGCTCAGGGTACAGTTACCATGGTGCCTCATCCAGCGGCAGTGGTGCCGGACCCCCAGCTTGCAACCCAACTGCAGATTTGGTCCATGATGCGTTTCCGGGATGTAGTCATGGTGGACACCAACACCAAGACGGAGGTTACAGTACCACCAATGAGCATGATGACACATTCCCCGCAGCTAGCTTGGCCACTGACACCAGTGAGATGGAAAAGTACAACCGGATGCTACTTGAAGCGCAGACCCCGGTGTTCCCTGGATGTCGAGAGAATGTGTTGCAATATGTGATGGAGCAAATGAAGATAAAAGTGAAGCACAAAATGTCAGTGAGTGCTTTTGACGAAATTCAGGAGTAAATATGTAAGTTGCTTCCTGATGATCACAATCTTCCTAAATCTCATTATAAGGTTAGAAATATCCTGAGCAGCCTCGGCCTAAAGTACAGGATAATTGACGCATGTCCGAATGATTGTGTGCTATTTTACAAAGAGTATAAAGAGTTGGACTATTGTCCCGTATGTGGCCAGTGCAGATTCCAGTTGAATAGGAAGAGTTCGAAAAAGAGAATTCCTGTGAAAGTTGTTCGATATTTTCCGTTGATTCCCAGATTGCAGCGCCTGTACATGTCTCTACACACAGCAGAGGCGATGCGATGGTACGCAGAAAAGCGAATAGATGACGATGTCCTGCGACACGCCGCGGATGGGGAGGGTTTCAAACATTTCGACAGAGAATTTGGAGACTTTGCTTCAGAGGTTAGAAATGTTAGACTCGGCCTATCTACAGACGGATTCAATCCTTGGGGAAGTAATAGCTCCGCCGTCAGCACTTGGCCAGTTATTCTGATGCCGTACAACTTGCCTCCGTGGATGTGCATGAACAAGGAATTTAATTTCCTTACCGTACTAATTCCAGGTCCTAAATCTCCATCGAAGTGCTTAGATGTCTACCTCAGACCTTTGATCGACGAGCTGAAACTGTTGTGGGAAAATGGAGTCCCAACTTATGACAAATTCACTGACACGATGTTCACGATGAGGGCTGCCGTAATGTGGACGATCAGCGATTTTCCAGCTTATGGGATGTTGGCAGCCTGCAGGACAAAAGGATATAATGGATGTCCTATATGTTTGGACGACGTGAACTCTAGTTGGCACGCGGGGAAGGTGTGTTACTTGGGTCACCGTAGATGGCTTCCTCACGACCACCCGTGGCGACAGGATGAAGCTCATTTCGACGGTACGGTAGAGAACAATCCTAAACCCCGTAGTTGGTCGGGCGAAGAGATTTTAGAGAGGTTGAGCTATTTCGACTTTGGTGTGTTGAGCAATGACGCGGATGTAAAGAAATGCAATCCAATTCCTCCACATGATCTGAGCTATTGGGATCACAAGAGTATATTCTTTGAACTCCCTTACTGGTCGAAGTTGAAGCTGAGGAACAACTTGGACGCGATGCACATAGAAAAGAATGTGTGCGACAGCGTGGTCGGAACAATTCTCGGTATTAAGTTCAAGACTAAAGATACTCCCAAAGCGCGCAAAGATTTGGAATCAATGAATCTACGTCGTCCCTTGTGGTTGAGGAGGGATAGGAAAGGTGTGTACAACAAGATGCCAGATGCACCTTACACAGTGAAGCCGACGCTTAGACGTTCTGTATTTCACTGGTTTAAGGGCGTTCGTTATCCGGCTACGTATGCAGCTACTATAACTGGAGCAGTGGACGAGGTGCAACACAAGTTTGTTGGTCTAAAGACACATGACTATCACGTTATGCTGCAACGTCTGATTCCAGTGGTAATTGGACCATACTTGCCTCGGGACGTCGTAGAACCAATAGTGGCATTGTGCAGGTGGTGGCAGAGGTTATGCGCCAAAGAATTAAAGAAGTCAGATGTGGTGGAATTGCAACAACAAATTGTGCACATCATTTGCAAACTAGAGAGGATTTTCCCCCCTGCTTTCTTTGACATCATGATTCACCTAATGATCCACCTGCCCGAGCAGGTGCTTATTTCTGGTCCGGTCCAGTACACTTGGATGTATCCTCAAGAAAGGTACGTACAACTAATTAATTAATTTGTTCCACTGGAGATTATATATATACTAGCCAGCTAGCTATATGTACTTATGTAATGTGTATGTTTGATTTTGTAGACAGCTTGGACAGTATAAGTCATTCGTCAAAAACAGGTCGGCCCCGGATGGCTCCATAGCAGAGACATACCTAATGCATGAGTGTGTTACTTACTGCAACAGGTACCTCAAAGATCCACCCCCTCCCACTGCCTCCGATCGCAGTGCCCGCATCAATCTTTATGTCGTCACCAATGTCGTCCGACCGTTTAGAGGAGTATTAAAGGAATCGTTAACATGGGAAGAACTTATTGAGGCACATTGGGTAGTGTTGCGAGAATGTGATGAAGTTGAGCCGTACATGATGTCATACAGGGAGAGGCTTCAGGCGTTAAATCAAAACAAGAGTTCGGCGTGGATTGAGAAAATGGTTAAGAAGAAGTTTCCTGATTATTTCTTCCAATGGGTACGTACGTACGACTCGGTATTAATTATTTAAATACATATTGCTCATGTTTGTAGAAAGTAAACCATTATATTAATTTGGCCTTTTTCGCAGATGATTGATCTGCAAAAATCTGATAACCACGGAGGGTGGTGGTCATGGCCAAAGCACTTGCTAGCAGGGAAGCCGGTTAAACACTATATTTATCCCGGATGTTTTGTGAACGGTGTAAAGTTCCATTCATTGGCCCGAGACGAAGGAAGAAGAACACAAAACAGTGGGGTAGCGGTTGGGAAAGACAATGATCTATATTACGGGGCTATTGTATACGTGGTTCAGCTATGTTACGGGAATGATGTCAACGTTTTCCTATTCAAGTGCAGATGGTTCAAACGTACAAAGGAAGACCTGGGACTATTATCAGTCGATACAAACTCGCACTGGTATGAGGATGAGCCTTTCGCTCTCGCCACCTTAGTTCGGCAGGTGTTCTATCTCGATGATCCGAAAGCCGGTGAAGAGTGGAAAATAGTGAACCATATCTCTCACCGAGGAATATGGAATACAGAGACAATTGAAGGGACACCGGCGACGACTGAAGATGCTGCTGAACCAGATTCTGGTGATATTCCTGCCTATCAAGAGCCTAATATTTCTATGGTCCGCTCCGATATAATGGATCTGGTTCAAGATGGTGAACGGTTACCCATGCCTGATGGTTGTACAGATCTAACTGAAGATGAGATTATCGATGAGGTAGATGAAGAAGACGAGCAGGAAGAGGACGCGGACGAGGACTCAGGTTATTCGTCGGACGATGTTGAGTACGATGACGAGGATGAGCCGTCGACTAACGGGGATGAGGACGATGATGATTATGACGAAGAGTACGGTCATACGACGAGGGAGATTAATTGGTAATTAATTACTGTAATTATTGTACGTAATATATATATGATCGATGTCGGTTTACGGTAAGAAATTAATCTGAATTATATATCCTGGCCAACGGAGAAATTAATAAATATTGGCGCCAAATCTCAATCTCATATAAAACGTACCCTAGCTAAATCCTTGACCCTAAATCTAGCTAGCAGTTCGATCGGATCGATCGATAAATTTTTTAATTATATTTTTGAATTAGAATATAATTAAACGGACACGTACGTACACAAATGACCGGGGACGACCTAAACCGTAATCCCTAAGGCCCTAACCCCTGAAATTGGGGTCTATACACCTGGACGACGGAGACTGGTCATTATCCGTCGTCCAGGTACACACTAGGACGACGGAGAATGGTCATTCTCCGTCGTCCAAGTTCACAAACCCTAAACCCTAAACAGTAAGGCCCTAACCCCTGAATTCAGGGTCTATGCACCTGGACGACGGAGAACGTCAGTATCCATCGTCCAGGTTAGAATTAATTATTGTAATTATTTATATATTATTAGTTGCATGATTAAATGAATTGACTATTAAATTATTTATTATTAGTTGCATGATAAATAAATATAAATTATTGCATCTAATTAAAGGAATTATTAATTAATATTTACGTTTATTTTCTAGTAAATTAATTAGTAGTACGTGTTCGATTTAAATTTAGTACATAGGCTTGGTATTATTAAGTCGCACTCTTTGGAATAGATGGCGCCTCTTTTCCTTGCTTATCTCCTTAACCCCTCGTGATGTGTGGATTTCATCACCGCACACCATAACCTAAGTGAAGTTATGGACACGAGGTTGAGGGCGGAGTTTGCAAAGGACTTGAGAGAGTGTAAATTTTCGAAAAATTGGCCGAATGTCGGACATGGTGTCTAGAAACGGGTTATGACTGGTGACAGGATTTGGACTAAGAAAGACTTTTGTCGAAATTAGTCCTGCCTCTCGCGTTATCTCTATCCCTAACTGGCCATGTTTTTCGATTTAACCAAGGCTGATTAATTGAAAATTTACACTTTATCGCGCGGGTCGCACGTCCATTGAACGACCGAAAATGCCAAGCTAGTGTACTCTATTTAAATCTTAAACGTACTTAATTAATTAGCGTAAATTTTTAAGTTGTAATTATTATGGTAAGTAGGTATTTTAACCCCGTACTCTTAGGTTTAAATGGCTCCGCCAAAGACGACATCCGGCAAGAAGAAAGCCCAACAAGAGGCAGAAGATGCCATGCTCCGCCGCTTGGCGGACCAAGTCGGTTGGGAATTACCACCGGAGGGCAACGACGCTCTCAATCCGGACGGATCATCTGGTCCGTCCGTAGCGCCCTCTGGGGAAATTCCCGCTCCCCCATTCATCTCGAGCGGTGATGACGTCGACCCCTTCCAATCTCCGACGCCCGGTACCCATTCAACGGGAAGTACTCAGGCGTCCTCCACCGCCGAATCAATCATGTACAGCGCCCGCCGTAGGCAAAGGAGGGCCCCCACTGACCCGGAACCGAAAAGGACTCGGGGTCTCGTTAAAGGGGGGAAAGCGGAGCGTATTTGCAAGGCGACCGGTAAAAAGATCGACTTGCCGTACGACGAATTCACCGGTGGCCCTCCCACAGCTCAACTAGCAAGTCTCTCGGCGCATGGGATAGGGTCAATCATCCGTAACCGGGTTCGTATCACTGCCCCTACTTGGAAGGAGGCGTCGGATCATGAGAAGGCGAAAGTCTTCAAAGATCTTTCGGTACGTAATACGTTCAATTTAGTTATTATATAATATTGTTAATCTCGGCCTAAAATTTCATAATATATACGATTATAATTTTCTATTTATTTTTGATAGGAACAATTTGACGTGGATCCGACACCGGCTATGTTGAGGCATATCAATCAAACCGCCAACTCCATCTACAAAGATTGGAAGTACAGGCTCCATAAGTACTTCAAAGATGTCGGTCCCGTGCCTCCCCCGGTAGAGCTGCAAGGGGAGAGAGAAGATGAGTGGGAGTGGTTGTGTAACCACTTTGCCGATGAACAATTTAAGGTATTAATTTAATTTTTTTATTTCAATTAAAATAATTGAATTATTTAAATTGTAGTTATTCATTTTTTAATGATTTAATTATGTTGTGTAACAGAAATTCTCCGGTGTCAACAAAGCCAACCGGGGGAAGAAGGAGAAACACCATACTACCGGCGCCAAGCAGTTCATTCAAATTGCCAAGGAGCACAAGGATAAGGGTTCCAAACACCCTTTTATTGATGCAAGCGTAAGCGCGTACGTGACGCCAGGGCTCGATAATGAAGCGAGTCAATGCGGGGTAAGTGATATATATATATATATGTGCTTTTAATTATAGTAATTATTATTTAAATATGATTTCATTATAATAAATTAATTATAATTTTGTAGGCAAGGGCGATAGAGCGTGCGCATGAAGAGTTGGCCAACACTCAGCTTGCGTTCCCAGATGTGCCGCCGGAAGACCTGCCTCCTCTATCCTTAGAGAGCCAAATTGCAATCGCGGATGAGGTCTACGATCGTAGAGCTGGCAAGGAGGTTAGGCACTTTGGTCCTAGGGTGGTACGAGATTTGTCGACGACCTCCGGCTCATCATCTACGGGAGGTTCGAGGCAGCGGAGAATGAGTCAGGCTGCGGCCGTCGAAGCAGCCATTCAAGAGGCTCGACTGGCACGAGAGGAGAATCGACTGACACAAGAGCAGAATGAGGCAATGCGGCAAAGACTTGACCAACAACAAGCACAAATAGCCCAACTCATCGCCCTTATGGAACAAAATTGAGAAGTATGTCAACCTCCTCCGAACCCACACCCCGACGACAACGACCCGGCTGGAGGCGGAGGACTCGGCCCCGCATCTGCTCCTCCAGTGTATTAGCTAGCACGTAGTATATTATCTCGTTTCTTTCCGCATTCCGAACAATATTTTAATTTTTAATTTATGGGTTTTTTCGTATGTACAAATTAATTTACTTTGATTATTTAATAATTAAGTTATTAATTATAATATTCAAAATTTAGTTTATTTATTTAATTTTAGCATTTTTCATTATTTAAATTAAAATAATAATAAATTAAATTAATAATTTTTAATTTCAATTTATTTTTTTAAAAAAATTAAATATTCACTTGGACGACGGAGATTATGTTTTCCGTCGTCCAGGTGAAACCCTAAACCCCTAACCCCTAACCCCTAAACCCTAAACCCTGTCGTTTTCCGTGGCCCAGGTGTTCACCTGGACGACGGAGGATTAGTGTTTCCGTCGTCCAGGTGAACACATGGGCCACGGATAAGCTACCATTATCCGTGGCCCATGTATACACTTGGACGACGGAAACACTAAGTCTCCGTCGTCCAGGTGAACACCTGGGCCACGGACATTGCTCGTCTGTCCGTGGCCCAGGTGTTCACCTGGACGACGGAGACTTAGTGTTTTCGTCGTCCAAGTGTATACATGGGCCACGGATAATGTCCGAGGTCCAAGTGAACTTGGACGACGGATCACTAAATCTCCGTTGTCCAGGTGCTTGGACGACAGCACTTGGAGCACGGACCTTGGACGACGGAGTTTCCGTCGTCTAAGTACTTAGACGACGGAAAACCGCACCTAGACGACGGAAATGGTCCGTGGTCTAGGTGCAATTTTCTTGTAGTGTATGGAACAACCAGGTGGTTTTGTGCATGGAGGTCTGAGAACTCATGTCTGTAAGCTTCATAAATCCCTTTATGGCCTTAAGCAAGCTCCAAGAGCATGGAATGAGAGGTTTACATCCTTTCTTCCTTCACTTGGCTTTCAGAGTTCCTATTCTGATCCCTCACTATTTACCAAAACATTCAACAGTGTCACTGTCTACCTCTTGCTGTATGTGGATGATATTATCATCACAGGAGGAAGTGAACAACTTATCACAGACATAAAGAGTGCTCTTCAAAATGAATTTGATATGAAGGACCTTGGAAAACTGCATTATTTTCTTGGTCTTGAAATTCACTACTTTGACACAGGGTTGTTTGTGTGTCAAAAGAAATATGCTGTTGAATTGGTACACAAAGCAGGCCTAGACAATTGCCATTCTCAAGTCACTCCATGTCAATCAGGACTCAAGATGACTAAAGAAGGCAGTAGTTCACTTAAGGATCATGAGGCCTCTTTGTTTAGAAGCATTGTTGGGTGTCTGCAGTATCTTACCTTCACAAGGCCAGATATCACATTCAGTGTTAACTCTGTGTGTCAATTCTTACACTGTCCTACAGAGGATCACTTCATTGCAGCAAAACGAATACTTAGATATGTAAAAGGTACTATAGATCATGGGATTCACTTCTATAAGAACACATTGCCTCTTACTCTACATGCATATTGTGATGCAGATTGGGCCGGAGACCCTAATGATAGGAAATCAACTACTGGTTTTGTGATTCTACTCAATCAATCTCCAATCTCTTGGTGTTCGAAGAAACAAAATGCAGTATCCAGGTCCTCTACAGAGGCTGAGTATCGTAGCATGGCAGACACAACCTCAGAAGTTATGTGGATTAGTCATTTACTTAGAGATCTTCATGTTCTCTAGCTGCAACTCCTACTCTCTACTGTGATAACATATCTGCATTGACATTAGCTACTAATCCTGTTCATCACTCCAAGCTCAAACATGTCAAAGTTGATGTACACTTCACCAGAGATCAAGTTAAAGCTGGAATCATCAGACTACAGTTTGTGACCACACATGAGCAGCTTGCTGATCTGTTTACCAAAGGTCTATGCAGTCCTCAGCACAATTACTTGAAGAACAACTTAATGATTACCACTCATCATTAAGCTGAGGGAGGGTGTTAACAGTAAAACAGTCATTTCCTCATGATTCACCCATCATTAGCTTGTAATTGTTTGTGTTTTTGTTTCCTTGTCCAGCTGTCTACAACTGTCTTTATACAGCTGGTGTTTGTCTGCACATATATATGCTGCTGCTGTAGCTTATCTTTCATAATACAAATATACAGAACACACTTTTCTTGCTTTCATATCCATTATCCTAACAGGAAGCAATAACTTTGACTTCTTCTGCCAGGTCAAATTGGAACCCTTGGCATCATCAACTACGGCGTCGTCGACTGAAAACGCAATCGCAGCACAACCAGCTGGTGAGGCACGGGAATATCGAATTGCTCCCTACACCTCTCGAATAGTGCCTCAGCCTCTAAAGGCTGATGCTGATCCCGTTCCTGCTGCCGAATAGAACGATAGCCCATTAGCCCTGCATGTTAATTAGGCGCTCCATGTCGATCGTTCGTATGCGTGTGTGCCTTTTCTTTCTTTTCAAATTATTATGCTCTTCCTCCTCTTTGTTTTGGCTGCCCGCCATGTTTAATAATTTGCTGGCATACATGTTGTTGCCTTGCATTATATTGTTTGTAAGGTCCAGCATAGGCTGCTGGCCAGGATTAAAAAGGCAAGTAAAAAGCTTGCCATGTATTATGTATGTGTTTAATAATAAAAATTTATCTACTTTGTGTGTCTACTTGATTTCTTCAATACATACAGCGCTTTTTTTTTTGGTTGTGTGCGCGTTTTCTAGATTTCGTCATATTGCTTTTTAGTTGCAGCAATATAATATACGAGGAGGCTCTCCGCGCGGTGCGCGGTTATACAATAAGATGACAGTATAAATAATCGAGGGGAAAAGATAAATCAAGAATTTGTTAATAGAATGAAAAAGACACTGAGTCATTGAAAACAAATGTTTTGTTAGTTTGATTGGAGATGCTAGATGTCAAAACGCATAACAATATTGGTGTAAATATAAGCATGAAAAAGCTGATCGAGTGGAAAAAAAACCACATCCTAAAGATTGGGAAACATGAGTGTCACTGGGAAATTTCTTGTTCGATGATCTAATCCAATGGATTTCATTCATCATATAGATATTTGTATATTTATTTGTTTGGATATTGAAAAAGAGCACCAGCCTATGAAATAACGATTTTGTCTTGCATAGATTTATACCTCAAATCCAACTACGACAAACCAATGATTAAAATAAATGAAATTGTCCCTGCAGGCAGTATATAAAAGGAATAAAAACATTGATCAGACATGGGCCATTACATGCACAGAAATAATTCTAAGGCCAAAATAGTTCAATCACAAACCCATGAAACTTGAAACAGGTTAGCATAGAAATATGTTACAGAACTTGGCCATATAATGTGCGACATAAAAATATATTACAGAGGATTGGAAGCGTGAAGACCATGTTTAGGTTGTTGAAAATCCAGAACGCATGAATATATTACAGACATGGGAGGGCAGGCGTAATTTAGATCAGATTCATCAATATTTGGTCCATGGTTCTTTTCAGGAACAATGCAATCTCCCTTCGCATTAACCTAAATCATCTCATCATGAATATCAACATCAGAAAAAGAAGTCAACAAACGGTCTATGCAAATTAACATCATCACATATGAGATACATTGTTAATTTAGTTGAGAACATTATCCAGCACGGGGAAAAAACTAAACAAAAACTGATTATGGTGAAAATGAAAGGTGAGGTTCCATGCGAAGTCAAATGAGTGTTGACATAGTATAAAATTCATGTTTGTGTTCCAGATCAGAATGAATGCATATTCTGAATAGATCATGTGCAGATGAGATTAATCATAGTTTGGAAAAACACTGGTTTGTGGAACAAAATTAGGAAGTTGTGGTTTCCTTGGCAGAAATAGATCATGTACCTGAAACATTCCAGTTGAAAGATTGATTGAATCTATTTTCAGACAATCCCGGATCAATTCCATGATTGGCATTGTTTGCAGGCTGTTCCATAGATGGTCCTGCATAGGGTTGATTGGTGCCATGAGTTGTGTCTGCAGGTGTTAGCCTGTTGTACCTGTACGCAGCAACAAAAACGGCGAAACAAATGAATGAAATCTGATAGCTGCAAGTATTGGTGTAAAATAACAGAGGTATGGAGATTGACCTGATGTTGACCTCTGTTGTCTGATCAAAAAGCCCTTAAATCCAATCAAAAGTTTCCTGATGTCACTCATCTGGCTTATTTGATCCAGCATCAGCATGTTCTGTTGTGCAATCTGTTCATTGGTTTTCCACCAGTTGGATCAGATTGTCCAGGGTTTCATTTGGAATGTTTGTTGAACTTGCTCTCGCTTGTTTTCTTGGGGTTTTTTTTGTCATGCTGGAGATTTCTGCTGTCATGTTGTGACTCTTCTTGTTGTTTGCTTTTCCTTTTTTTTGTAGGTTCTGCAGTGTTTGTCAGAGGTGTATCTTCTTCCCATGTCCTGAAAAATGGCAAGTTAATATGACATAATTAGTTTTTTGCCAGATTGAATTCAATGATGTCACAATTGAAAAGCATTGGATGGTAACGGTGGCATAGAAAATAGATATTTGTCGCCTGAATTTTTTGACTATACATCCACGTGAAGTTCAATACCTGTAGATTTTATTGATAGATAAGCAAGCACTTAGGCTAGTCATTGATATGTAATCAAGTACTCACATATGTTTGCTGAGGGAAAAGCATTGGGAGTGCACATTGCTTCGCATGTTAATGATGTTCATTTGACTAATCACACCTGCCTAAGAATTGTTCTAGCATATTTATTTATCTAACCAGGACTATACCATACGATATGGCCTGGAATATATGATATTTATGTTCCTAATGGCCGAAGAACTCCATCTTATAAACAGAAAGCATGAAATCAGCATATAATTCTTGACCAAGAATGTTCTTGTGTTGTCAATTTAACTGGTGCTGTGTTTTAGATTGGGAGATCCAACAGGAAATGGAATTTTTAAATTTGTACCGTTGATGTGTGGGGTTTTGAGGGCCCTTGTCTGCTTTCTTAGTCCAATTAGGGTTGCCTCTTTTTTTTGCTGGCACAGGTGTTGTCGTTTCAGACCTGTGTGGAAAGGATTCATTTTCCCTATGTGGCCTGAAGGGAAAAAAATAGCAAATGTCACAGAAACAACAACATAAGAAAATCGGAGAAAATCATAACTGGAACAATTGGAAAGGCCGTTGATAAGAGAAAGCATGAGAACAGGCAGGACACACAGCAATGTAAACACCCACAGAGGAACAAATAGAAACACGAATGTGCAGAATCATAAATTAGACATGGAGACACCAGACAAAGAAAGCAAACATTTCAAGAATTACTAAGAAACCAACTAAACGGTGATTGAATGAAAAGGAGAGAAATTTATTTGATTACTCACAAATGGACCATTTTTGGAAACAAACAATTGGACAGAGAAAGGCGGCGAGCAGATGAATGAGTAGGTGAACACAGTGATGTATGATATACAGTAGAATATAAGGAACAGTGAAATATCAACTTTTCTTAAGAGATAGACCTTTTACATGGCCGTCCTCTCGGTCTCTTTGGGACAGGGTCTTTGGAGGAAGCTGGATCCTCGATAGACATTCCTAGTATTTTGTTTCCTGTTCGTGTCATCGGTCTAGCTGATCTTGCCATTACAGCAATCTTGTTGGTTGCCACAACTGTAGTCGGTTGTCTTGGATTCAGGTTTCTCAACACGCACTTTGACTTGAATTGTTCTGCACACAATAACTCAGTCATTTGAACATCCAGAATCATATGTATCACATGTGCAATGAATGCAGCCCATTATATTTGTTGTTTGCATTTAGAGTGTGCGTTTATACAGTGTGTATGAATTGAAAGTAACTATCTTAAATAAGGAATGGACCATGTGCAATTAAGCGAGAATGAATGGGATGTATACGATTATTTTTGCGAGATAATAATGCATCGTATTTGGCTCTGTCATTTCAAGAAACATTGCATGTGGATGGGGAATAACATCAAGTGAATAAGAGAGCACAGGTGCATTTTAAAACTGCATATTTATATTCCAACAGTTAAAAAGGGATGGTGGATAACCTAGGTGCTGTAGATGTTAAAAGGTAAAGTTGGATGCAGGTAATACAGCAAGGATTGGCATAGAAGCTGGAATGAAACACTGTCAAATAGCCACAGGAAGCAAGAATAAAGAGACCAGCAAACATGGAAAGACACTTGAAACTGTATGAAGGGAAAAAATGCAAATAGAGCAGGAAATGTTGAACCATCGAAGAGAAACTAAATTGACACACAACATTTGCTGCGTTACGAAGGATAATCTATGATTTTGAGGGTTCATTCATTGTTCAGATGAAAGGCTTTGTTATTAAAGAATGGTTGCAGGGCTCAATTTCTTGTGCAAATGAGATTTTTCTTGACTTCCATCTGATAAGTGAATTGAATAAAGAGAAGCATCGAAATATCTTCATGGATTTGAACAATAAAATTGATCAAAGTGCTATGTTGAATGAACAGATTCGATGAAATCCCTAACTTTAAAAATGGAAGCAAACAGAAACATATGTTGTCAATTCATGTCCTATCCAAGTGTCCGTACACTGGAATGAAAAATTATCAAAGAGACACAACAAAGAAGTAGTAAATCACCAGTAGACAAAAGAAATCTGTGATCTCATAGGATGAGAAGAAAGATAAACAGATGTTGAACATTCAAAAACGTTTATCCGAAGAGTATAGGGTCAAGAAATGAGCCATGCAAATTCGAACAGAAAGGCACACTGATAATCCAACAGAACTGAATTTTGACATCCATTTAGCATCAGAAACATAGCAATGTACAGGATGAAATTCCTAATTGCGAAATGAGAGTAGTGGATACCTTTTGTGTGGGTCATGGTGATTAATTAACAGAGAGATCAGTGAGGATTGTTGCTTGAGCAGGGCTGAAATGAGTCCATTGATTGCAGATATACTGTATCCCGGGGACTGGGCAAGAATTGTTTCCCTTGGAGCTGTAGCTGGGAGAGGTTATTTGGATGGGAAAGAGGAGAGAGATATGGAGACAGAGGGAGAGAGATAGAAAGGGCGAATTAAGTTCTGTTGCAGTGGTGGGTGAAATAGTTTTGATCACTCATGGAATGGCCTGTGATTTAAATCTACTATCCAACTGAATATTTTTTTCCAGCATTTTCATGTTCTTGGATAGCATAACATGTATATTAACATACCTTTTTTAAAGGTGAAATGCATATATCATGATTTAGCTAATTGTTGAAAAAATCTGCACAAAGATATTGGAATGAAGAGGATTATAAATCTGTGGTTTGAATTTTTGATTGCGGTTATTGTAAAAGGTTATTTTGATTCAAGAATGTGTAATGCGAACGAAGCGTATGCTGAGAAATGTAGTTGCCTAGAATTAAATTGCGTTAATTTGTTGGTCTACTACTCATGTTGTGTAAATTGATATGTATCAAATGTCAATAACCAGTTGGTTACAAACAAAGAACCTAAAAACCCAAAATTAAATCACGTCATATAAGTCAAACATATATGAAGGTATGATATAAAATTGGATGAACTACTATCTTGTACTCACCATTTTATACAATATGAACAGTCATTCATGAGTAATAGGTTTGTTTTAAATGTATTTCATGCAGAAGGTTTTAAGTGTGGATGGAGAAATTTGGAAATTCTAGAAATGTAGGTAGACAGAGGCATTTGATCCCATGGGAGTGACCACTGTTGAACGATAGATCTAAATACAAAAAACAGTTATTTACACTATGGATTTTTGATCCACCTGATCTTTTGGATAGTATAACATGTAGGTTAATATACTCTTTTTTAAAGGTGAATTGCACATATCATGATTTAGTAAATTGCGAAAAAAATCTGGCCCAAGAACTTGAAATGAAAAGGATTATAAACGTGTGTTTTAATTTTTTTAGTGTAGTTAGCTTAGAAGGTTAGTTTGATTTGAGAATGTGTAACGTGAATGGAGCGTAAACTGAGAAATGTAGTTGCCTAGAATTAGACTGTGTTAATTTGGTGGACAACCACTTATGTTGTATAGATTGATATGACTCAAATGTCAACAAACATTTAGGTACAAACAAAGAATCCAGATACTCAATATTGAATATCGCAGGCCAACTAAATAGCTGAAAAAAACATTGGCATTGCATACCATATCACTAATTAATCTTATTGAAGTGAAAGTGTCCAAAAGAAAAGGGCAAGATCAATCTCATGGGCCTCGGCACACAAACTATTTGTAGGGCCAAAACAAAGATGGAAGAACAATTGCATGGAGCTTGGCACACAAAATCATTTGAAGGTTGTGTTTTGTTGGATATATTGCTCACATGTATGCAGTGATACAACCTCAAATTATTTTCTATGGATTCAGTTTATTCTCCCTTCCATAAATAGGTTTGGCAGGAAAATAAGGAGCAGAGACATTTTGCTGTTGGATGCAACCAGCCAAGAATACGAAAAAGTGAACAAAGAAACTTGGTCCAGGGTTAGTACTGGAGAGAAAACATCTGAATTTTAAACTAACAAATCATGCAAATTGGATTTTATCAGTGGCACAGAGAGGCCCAAGCAATAACATTTTCGTAGGATATGCAGCTATCTTTCCCACAAACAGGCTATTGGACCTATTGCAGGTGTATCAATCTGGCAACTTTGCCATGTTATGGTGTCAAAAACTGTAAGCATAAACAGCAGCTAGTGTGACATATACATTAGCATCATAATATCCTTACATAGTCTCAGTTTACATGGGAAACAAACCATGAGAATTCATGGAGGAAGATATGAACATACATAATTTCATCACATGCCATGTCATAGCAAAATGATACAGCTGCTAACATCCAGATCAAGAAATGATTCTTGATCACAATATTAGCTGCTTCATCTTTGGCATGATAGTCACTAATTACACAAACTAACTTGAACACCGATAATGAAAGACAGCACTGCAGCAAAAATATCCTAGGCAAGTCTAGAAAGACATTGGCTCCCAAAAGTATCATCGTCTACTGAGAAAAGTAGTGTCCACACACTTGTTGCTAAAAAGTTGCCCGTGATTGTCTTTTTATCCCCTGAAAGAAATGACAACAGCGGAAGAATTGACACTGTTCATTGTCCAGTTCATGAATACGGGGTTAGAAATAAGTAAATTTTCCTCTTCAAAAATAGTTGGACTTGTATTTTCTATACAATAGGTCAACACACAATAAACCAGCATATATAGATTTGTAGCTATCATCGAAATTAACTTGGACAGATGTGATTGACCAAAGAGGGTATGTTCTGTGACAGATGCCACCATACACATATCACACATGTGTGACCAGTTCCTTTGGAGAGTCAACAGGGATGTGATTTTTGACCTTCTAGTTTCTAGCGCATATCGTTTATTGTTCACACGTTTGTTCTGGCAGTGCAGGTCTTGATAATTGGATGCAGGCTGAAATCTAACTAAGCATGATATGATCAGAAACATATCGCAGTTGTAATTGGATGGTTGAGTGTTACTATGACAGTTGAAATGCTACAGATTATTTCCTAAAGTAGACACCATAACCAATAGCATGAATCTAGGCAAACTGAAAGCGGCGTATATTTGCTGTCAGATCATAACACTCATTAATTTTCAAGATAGAATGATGCACCTACTTTTTGGGGAATCTGTAGCTATGCCATTGAAGTGTCAGCATCTTCGTCCCTGAATATATAAGCAAAAATTTGAAAGGATTCTCTGATATTTCCAAAAGTAGTATAGTTGGGAAAAAGAGTGCATGGAAGGAATCTGTTGATACCTGTTCCCCTTTTTGTTCATTTCATCGATAAATAATTTCTTTGCAACAGCCTTGTTCCCACGCTTCTTGACAACTGATGCTTTTGCCGGAGTTTCCGAGCTTGGCTGTTCATTTTCAATTTCTGTTGCAGGGTCTTCATCTGTCAAGCTTCTTTTTTTTGAATTATCATCTTCAACGGTGGACCTGAGGAAAAATTGACCTCGGTTGTTCATGTTTATGTCAAAGAGAAAAGTTTCTCCAACTTTGGAACTGATCTCAATTGGGAGGGTTGCTTCTGTTTCATAAAATCTTTTGTCCAACAGGTCCTGGCATGTTGCATTGAAAAATTCCTCGGCTGATCTTCCCATCAAAGTAAGATTCACTTGGTCATGTTCATCTTCGATTATCATGAAGACCCTATAGCTGGACACATAGTTGAAAATGCACATGGCTGGGTCAGGAAAATAACAATCGGGGTGAAACAGAATATGATTTTGGGAATTGATGCACAGGAATCAAGAAAGGGGGGAAACCTTTTTTTTGGTTTGTTTTCTCCATGAACCAAACAGAAATATTTATCTTCGCCTTCTTCGTTCTTCAGCATAACTTTATAACACTTGTCATGGGAACATGAATTATACCACCATCCTTTTTCCGCAAAAAACCTTGCAACAACTGCCCTACACCACACTGACTTTGTCTACAATAGGGATTGAATGAATGAAAAAAGAGATCATCATGTATGGAAGGTGTGAGACAGGGTAATCAATTCAAGCATTGTGAAAATTAGTAGGATCCTTTTAACTATGCTGAAAATTGATATTTGCCATCAATGTTATGTGGTCAGTTGGAATGTGTGTTAGTCTAAATGCTGAATAAAGAAATTTGGTCACAGAAAAGACTGATATTGATAAGATTCAGGTATAGCATTTTCAATATCATAGTACAATGTATGAAGATAGTTACTGTGTTTTGTTTGTAAGCCATCATCGATATAAGATAGTTCTTTTCTAGCCAGATATCCAGGAGCAATTTAAAGGCTGGCTATGAAGATTAGTATAAGGTTGATATTGTATAAAAATGGCAAACTAAAACCATGTTTGTACACTGCATAATGGTAAGGTTTGAACAATTCATGGGATGCAGATATTATAAATTGATCATTAAACCTAATGACTGAAAGTTCTGAAGCGCAAAAAAAAGTATCGTGGATAGGTTGCAGTGTTACTCACTGCGTGTATTGCAGGATCCAGTGCCTTCAGCTCTGCAATACTTTTCCGATCCGCTTTGTTTATTTCCCCTGTGAATGTCAAGTTCGTGTACGCACCAGAGACCCTGATTTTGTTAGCTACTCTTGAGAACCTGAAATTGGAATTTGTTGCTATTAGGAAACGATGATTTTATCACAATGCAGTTTAGATTTTGTTAGAAATATCCAAAAACCAGATGTAATGTTTTGATCGTCAACCGAGATGCAGATGGTTCAAGAAAGAGGAAGAACAAAAGATGTATATCATTATTCTGTTCCATCATAGAGATGCAGTGTAATGGTAGGTGAGAAGGGCACATATATTATTAATATGCACAAACAGAATGAAGCTGTCTATGGATGACAGTAAAGAGTAGGTGCGTTTCATCATAATTGTCAAGGACAATTGAAATTACAGCTGATAGGACTCTTGATAGTTAGAACAGTAATTTGTGAGACGATGCATTGAACAATGCCAATGTTATAACAAATGAAAAGTGTACCCACATAATATAACATTCAAATCAGAACATGCGATGTCATGATAAGTTTGTGATTTCTATGCTTGTAAACAATGTAGATGATAGTGATATATGCCACAGGGCAATACTCGAAGGGGCAGTTATAGTAATACTCTTGAAGGTGAGCAATTATTTGGAATGGTGAGTCATTGAGCTGTTGAAGAAACAGGGAAAATCTTGTTTGCAATGTTAAATAAGCAAGCAGAAGATCATTATAGCATGCTGCACTCACTGATTTTTCAATTTCTTTGTTTGTTCAATATCTGGATTGAGAAGCATGCATGTATGATTTGTGCTAGATGCACTAAGTCGTCCTACACACAGGAAATTCGAGAAACAAACATAATCAGTCCACAAAAAATGTTCTGGAAAAACAAACTGACTCAACAATAACCATTGACAGAGAAGGTAAAAAAGATAACACCTTCGTATTTGGTGATTCTCATGCTGGTGAAGACTGCCAGTACGGGTTCATTATAGGTTCTGACTTCTTCAATAAGAAATGACCTGGCAATATCTCCCCATAATGCAATCTTTAGTTCTTCGTGCCTGCGATAAATGGCAAACATGTGCGAAATCAACAATATTTCAGACAGTCGATAGATTTATTCCCTGGGAATGGCTCTCAGACAGGAAAAGATAAAAGTGAAATATTAGCATACAAACTGGGGGATACCAGATTTAGGAGAGAGGAATCTGAAATGGGATCAAGATCTGAGCATACAACAGTGCACCATATAATTTTATTTATCAATATCAAGGATTGAGTAACGAAGATAAACACAACAGAAAATATGAGTGTTGTATAATTGGGTGGGTATGATAATCCTGTGAGATAATAATATATCCTATGTTCATGCATTCTCCTTTATTTATTTATGGGCGGATGTATGGCATACAGATTGTAATGGAATTTGCAATGGGGACACCGAGAATAGTATAGATGACTACAACGAATGGAAAAAGGCTGTTTCATGGGTTTTGTTATGAAGATGGAATCAGTAAAATGATTCTGCCTCTTCAAAGGAATTGCATCTAACAAAGTATGATTGATAATTGATGCAGCGAGGGTAAATAACGGGAAGGAAATTACTACAAATGATGGAAGATGCCCTGTGCAGAGAAATATAATTGTAGATTGGAAATAGATGTGCAAGAGAATGTATATCCACTTACCCCTCAAACATGAATATAAGATCAGTCCTAATCTCCCTTTTTTTTGAATTCTTCACACCAACCTGCTGCGGTTCTTTGATAGCTTTTATGCACCCGCAGAAATCTTGCAATCAATAAGATTAAAAAGTCATTATATTTTCACGGAGATAACAAAATTGTGATGAATATGTTTTCTGTGTCACCTGCAAGCACAGACTGAGATTCTGCCTGATCACCAAGCTGGGAGAATTCAACAAACTTGAAAGCATATCTTGGTATGTTGGGCATATCCTGTCCAACCTCAGTGAAAATTGTTTTTGCAGTGAATGTCAAGATGATGTCAGCATTGCAGACCTTCTGTCGGGCAATGTCTATCTTTGAACCAAACCAAGAAATGTCGTACACTTGTCCAACTTTCATAAGTTTTGGCATATATCCATGATAGCATTCTTCAATCATGGCATGAATCGATGAACCCTGCACATATGAAAACAATAAATATTCAAACCTGTATGATTCCATCAAATGATGAGCATCATATCATTTGATATACGTTGCATTTGTTGACATTGTTTTCTTGGAAGGGAAAAATTATTATTCGGAGGCGATAATTTTGAAGAGATGTTGGCATCAAACTTTTGTCTGCCAACACAATTTCCTATTGATATGCCATACATTGATTTTCACCAGGAAACCCAATAGTTAGGTTGAAACCAACCAAACAGAGGAGAAGTAATCATAAGGTATTTGCACTGTATCTCTTTTGCATAGTTTAGCAAATGTATTTGAAGCAAATGTTGAAGCAATTGATGCGTTCAATGATAAAGTAAAATTCCTCTGACGGAGGAAAAGAAATATTGACTTATAGACCCTGCAAAGGTACAATTACACGTTGCCCTGATAACCAAATTTCAAAGACGGTATTCCATCAGAAGCATAGGTTTATCAAACTGTTGAAAATGGCAAGTGTAAATGTTGCTGCAAACTGCTGTATTATAGACCATATTTGAGTTAGTTCCTTTCAAACGGTAGATTGGAGCTCCATCCCATAAGTCATCATCCATATGATTCACATATTATTAATAGATTTTACGATGAATTTCTTAAACTATGTATTGAGATAGTAAAACTGCTGTTGTGGAGAAAGAGTGGCGTCGATGTGAAATGATGAGCACGATAAGGAAACAGCTAAGGATTTGGCTAATGTGCAACCAATCAGCCATACAGGTTGAATTAGATGAAACTATACAATCATATATCATTGATTGGATGGTGTGAATGTGCAAGTAGCCACAGAAGGATATAGGTGAGGATGTGGAAAAGGAAGAATATATTGCACATAACCCGATCAATATGGTTTGAACTGATTGTTTGAATGTCAAATGCGCAGAATTTTGTTCCCATCATTTTACCCAGCTAACTAATTTCCATTCCTTGGGACCTAAGCCACATATAATTTAGAACAACTCCACAGATCCTTAACATTTAACAATAAATGGACGTAACCAGTGACTAAAACAAAGATGCTTAAACAAAGACTGAGATCTGTGATTACCTCTTCATCTACCAAGAGATAGTGGAGTCCATCGTAATCAAGACTATCGAATCCTCGAGGTCTCCATTCCAAAGCTACCCGTGCCCTGATACTAATTCCAACTGTGAATTTCTTGATGTCCTTAATCAATTTGGTCATTGCTGAACAACCTACAGGAATTCATGAAAATATGAACATCTGAACAAACATTCAAACAAATTAAACAGGTGTGAGGGAATGATGATCCAGTTCAAATCCAAATTGAAATTGATGTGAATCTGTGAGCAGACCCATCAACCTAAAAGACCTGAGCTGGTCTTGTATGATGCAGACACAAATTAGACAGGCGAAAAATTATGCGCAGGATAAATGACAGGAAAAAACTAAATGGACATCATTAAAACCGATGAGTGGGTCATTTTCAGAACCAAAAGGAACTTGTAATAAAGTCATCACAGAAACTCCTTGTAATTTGTATCCAGAACAACCTGGAATGTTTCATTTCTCAAATGAGGCATAAAAAAAATATAATTTTGGTCAGGCCTACTTCGTATCATACATCACCACTCTCTCACCGGTCTTTTTTCGATTTATTTCATATCGCTTGCAAAAGATTTGCTCCAAATGCAAGTCTATATCAATGTAATTGAATTCATATCCATCTTTTCACTTGATTTGATTCCTTTAATCTGATAAAAGAACAACACATTTGCCCAAAATAGCAAATACCCAAGTCTGTAGCATGAACCATGTGACTAAAATCAGAAAAATAGAAGCAGACTTTGAAATGGGGTCAGTTAAAAAAGTGAGATGGGTTCTTTGCAAGATGAAAAAGATATAAACTTTCAGACCCTAAAACTTGGTAAATAAGTGCAAAAATGGCTTGTTTATAAACAAACAGAAAGATGGAAACATTCAGTGCTTTGAGCCTTCTTGTTCAACAGAAATGATGAACACCGAAACAGACCACTTTATGTTCACACGAACATTTCCAAGAGTTATCTTTTATATGTTACTCTTCTGTCGAGTGAAACACATAAATTGCAATGGGTATTCTGATATTTGGCACTCATTGACTGTCATGATGAAACCATCGTCCTATGCCTAAACAATGAATTGTAAAGTATGATATGGGCAGATATAAATTCTAACTGTATTGACACATAGATATCCATCAAATTGGGTTGGCTGAATTTAAATCAATCAGAGCAGATGTATTTGCCATGGATGGCATGGAAAGAACAAAGAAACAAGTAAAAATTCATTCAAATCCTCACCTTGTTTAGACAGCAGGCAGTCTCTTCCTTTCAGCTGAGTTCCTGAAAAGCACACCAACATCATGCAGAAGAACTAATTAGTACTGAAACGATGACAAATGATCAGAATGATGCCTATGACACGATGGCAGGAAAACTCTTAAATTCTAAATACATCATTCTCAGTAACCACACAACATATACATAAAAGCACAGCCATGGATCAGAACAAACAAAAGAGCTGATACCTTCACTGCAAAGATAATTTATCTGTTTGACTTGGAAGAACAGTTCGAAATGTGCATCCAACCCATTGTTGATATTTATAAGGCAGACAGATGGTAGCATAGGCGGTGAGTGATCATACGTAACGGTGGACGTCATCAATCTCCTTTTTCCTTGATGGAGGATTGCTGGGTATTTTAATCAAGACATGTTGTGTTGTTGCGTTGGTGTGGGATATCCCCAAATTTGGCTCTCGATTCAACATCCATTCATTGGAAAAGCTTGTGAGGAATGGGATAGAGAAATTCGGATTGAACTGGGCTAGTTGCAAGAAACAGAGGGTGAGAGGAGAGAAGGATCACATTCTATGAAAAAAGGAACTTAGTCCGGTTGGTTAGAAACGACTGAACTGAGATAAGCAGACATGAACAGTAGGTGATCTGACCAAGAGGTAATTTTCTAATCATGATCAAATGAATTTTAAAATTGAAATTATGTCATGCACCACTCATTCAAGCTACAACAAAAACATGGAGAGTAACATGACACAGAGGCAATCTTGCAATGATGACAAATATAATAAGTTCACTTCATTCCTTATGGATGGGTTGACATGGGGGAGGATGATTTGCTTGGAGGGAAGTTGGATCTGATGCTTTTTCAATCTCAGTGTTAAAAGAAATTAACTGTGTGTTAAGTAGGTCTAACTCAAAAAAGGACTGATCTAACATGGGCCAAATTGGAGTGCTAATAAAGATGTCTATGCAATATTATCAAAACCATAATCACAACATAATTATATTCCTTGCAATACATCTTTATAACTATATTTTTCGTAAAATTATTTGGAATTTCGTTGTTATTATTTATAAAAATTTTAAGTCCATTTTTTGACGTAACTCTTGATAATGCAACATATAATTGCCCATGAGTAAAGACTGGTTCCGATAAATATATTCCAACTTGATTTAGTGATTGACCTTGACTTTTATTTATTGTCATTGCATAACACGACCGAACAGGGAATTGACGTCTTTTAAACAAAAATGGCCATTTTGTTTCAGTAGCATATAATACAATTCTCGGAATATGCACTTTATGTCCCATATTATTTCCGGTGAGTATCTTAGCCTCAATTAATCTCTCAAATAATTTGGTCACAATTAATCGTGTTCCATTACATAAGCCACGAATTTGATCTAAATTTCTTAATAACATAATTGGCATGCCAATTTTCAAAATGAGTTGATGAGTCGGTAATCCATTGAATTCAAGATTGTTTAAAAATTCAATAGGATACAAAAGATTAATATTATCACTATTACCAGAATTATAAGAAATTGAATCAAAACTAAAATATGATTTTTCATCACCAGGCAATAATTTAATTGCGTAATTATTGATTTCTTGAACTGTTATATTTTTTGGAGTTACTATGGCACGCTCTTTTAAATAATTGGTGTCATTAAATTTTTGCAAAAAATTGGGATAGGTTGCTTGGAAAATGGATTTTATAGGATCAATTGCAGGAGTAATAAGTAGTTCTTTTGGTATATCAATCCAATTGACATCTTGATCACCTGTATGAAAGTTTGATTCGAGTCGACCTTCACCAATTTGTAATATCCATTCAGCAAATTGTTTAAGTTCATTCACTTGCATAATATTTAAACCAATTGTTGACAATCTCATATTTTGAAGAAGATGGAACACTGTAATATCAGGCCAGATGTATGAATTATTGAAAGATTGTTGGATGACTTGTTCTTTACTACCACCTTGTATTACTGGTAACGTTTGTCTAAAATCTCCTCCAAATAAAATTGTTTTGCCGCCAAATAATTTGTCTTTTTCAGACAAAATATCACGAAGTGTTCGATCTACTGATTCAATACACCATTTATTACACATAGGAGCTTCATCCCAAACAATTAATTCAGCCTTTTCAATTAGACCAGCCAGATTAGTTTTTTTGTTTATATTACAACTTGAATTTTTATCGATGATGGGTTTTATTGCAAAACGTGAATGAGCTGTTCTACCCATAGGAAGTAATAATGATGCAATACCTGATGAAGCAACTACTAAAACAATTTTCCCTTCGGCTCTCAATTTTGAAATTATAGTATTCCATAAAAATGTTTTCCCTGTACCTCCACTGCCATAAACAAAGAATGATCTTGGGTTTTTTTCTTGGACAGAACTTATCACCTGATCATATATAAGTTTCTGATCACAGTTTAGTTTTGTGACTAAATTAGAATGTTGTATTTTCAATGCTTGACAATCAAAATTTAATTCTTCTCTAATTTGTCTATTTTCGAGCTCATGTATTTGCTGTGTTTTTGGCATTGGCAATTGATGGTTCTGTAGGCTACTGGATGAAATATTAAATAATTTTTCAAGTTCCTGCAAAACAGCATTCTTTAGATCATCAGCTGGTATGTTAATATTTTGCAAACCAAAATTTAATTTAATTTTGTGCAATATATCGTCAGACATGCTAATCCAGCATGTATCAAACAAACTCACAGGATCAGAAACAGTACAAAACAAAATAATGGTAACAAACAGAGAACGAATCTGAGCAGAAGTTGCAGTCAATGTAGATTCTAATAGTGCTTCAAGCCATTCTTTATCGTCACCTAATAATCCCAAAGTTCGGCATGCTTCTTGATAAGTGGCATAGGTGATCTCATTAACTGTTCTGATTGTTTTAAAATCAGTGCATCCTTTTTGAATATTTAAGAGCATTCGTAAGTAATATAATTCGCCAGCATTTGGAGGCACATGTGCAATTCTTCCAAGTACATGATATCGTTTTCTTGGAGTCCAGATTTTTTGATCATTGTTCCAAACAAATTTACGGGGGAATTGAGTGTATGTCAATTTGTTTGCTTTTTTATAAGTCTTATTGGCAAGAAACCAAGCAGTCAGCATTGTAGATTGTATAGATGGATTTTGTAAGACATTTTCAATAGAAGTAGATCCATGAAAAGAAACAGCCTGTTGATCGGGCAAATGTATTTTTAGATATTGAACAGCAGGAAATCGGGAATGAATGGAAAATTCAAACAGACGCCACACAGATTCATGAGGAGTCAAATAGCGACAATTAAGATAATTTTGAATTTCATCATTTACATTAGTGCGAATTAATATCCGTGCTCGATCAGGTCCTTTGTTGATGTATTTGAATAAATATTTTATTAACATTGATTGAGAACATGATTCTACATTTATATGAGCATTATACCTTAATAATAAATTTCCATTATATGGCACAACAAAATTATTTCCAATTTCAATTCCTTTTTTTATCACAAAATGGGAATCAATATCACGACGTCTATATTGAGGAGAGTTAGTTGCCTGAAAAATGGTGTTAGTTTGAAATGTCTTTGGAAAATGTTTGCTGCATAATTTGTCTCTCATACACAAAGAAGATGGATTGAGTTGCCCGCAAGGACCATGAATCATAAATTGGCTAACAATTTCAAATAATCTTGGATCACTGTCTGGATCTAGCAATTCAGCTGAAATGATAGCATCTATATCATCTGTTGTACGACATTTGTATTCATGTTTCAGCCAAAATAATATATGAGCATGGGGCAACCCTCTTTTTTGAAATTCAATTGTACATACATGGGCATGTACTTTTCCAAATGGTTGTCCACTCTTAATATGGGCAATCATATCATCCACTTTTATTTTAAAAATTCGACAAATAATATCGGGACGATCTTCAGGCTTGTACCCAGGTTTGTTCTCAAAATACCTCAAGATTTCAGACCATTTGACATTGCACGTGAAAGTAATAAATAAGTTAGGATTCCCATATTCTCGACAAATTGTCATCGCATCCTGATAATTATTAATCATATCTCTTGGGCTACCTGTGTGAGAACCAGGAAGAAAAATTCTCTTTCCAACCTCATGACCTTGAACAATTCCTTCAGAATTATATGCGGATAGATTATTCCAAGTCTCAGACCTCAGTTCTGGTTGATGGTGTCTTATATATTCCAAACGATTTTCTTCAACAGTTGCATATGCATCAACTAAGTATTGTTGAAATAATCTTCCACCTTTTAATAAAGTACTCGATTGATTTGATCTATCATGAATTTGATAACAGACAAATTTGCTCATAGACAATTTTTTTTCCTTATTCTTAGAATCATGTGGCATAGAGTTTAATTTGATATTAATCTTGAAGCCATCTTCTCCATGTGGAAAAAGAAGTGGATATTGCAAGGACATAAGTTTTGGATGAATTTTGGAGATGCGTTTTAGATTTCCTTCATTAGGCCGAACAATTATATCTCTATTCGAATTAAATTCACCTATATCACCAACAATCAATCCACCGATTTCACCACCAGAAGGCAATTCATATTGTTTGCTTTGATTTTGTTCGCGATCAAGCACAGTCATATCAAATTGCGGCAATAAAGAATTTTCAAAAGCATCTCTTACAGATCGATATTCTCTTGTTAATTCATTATATTCATCAAATAATTCGATTAAACTTGTTACAATATTGGTGTCAATCTTATTATTGGCATTATTTGGATCAATTGCTGTAATACGATTTCGAATTTCATGTTCAGTATCATATACATATAATTGAGCATATTTAGGAGACTGTCCTTCAGATGGTAAAACTGAACCCATTAGATGATGTACTTGACCACAAATCTTAAAAACATAAGGTGCTCCTCCACAATTGATATCATATTCAATCTTAGCTCTCATAGATGTAAAAGCAAACATCGAATTATAGACCCTAATATTATCACGAAACAAAATACTCATTCTACCATTCTTTGCATCCAGCAATTCATCAAGGAAAGAAGGTGTTAAATGTGATATTGGAAGTTCAATACGGCCTTTTTCACAACAATGAGTATACATTGGCTGGTTATTTTGTTTTTTTTTTGAACTGATTCATTTAACCAAAAATGGGCGGCACAATGTCTGCATACATAATCATCATCACCAGAATCTTCATAATCAACAACCACACCTACAATTTCAACCATAATAATATCAAGCACACCATGTCTGTGGACCAATAATTGTAGATGAATATTGGATTCAATGGTGGATAACAAAGTTAGCCCGAACCTGCTCGGTTTCGTTGATAAATTGCTTGTCCAAAAGACCCAACATGAACACCTGGGATCCAGAATCAATAAGTGAGATTTTAAAAACTGACCGATGAGAAGGGACAAAAAAAAATAGAGAAGGCTATTTTCTAGCACAATACATCTAATTGCAGGAAAAACAAAACCAGTTTATCATTTCCTCAACAATCAGGCACACAAATGGTTTGCTTTCAGCTCTAAAATGAGATCAACTTTCAAATCATACACCACATCAGTTCACTAAATTTATGGCGGAAAATATGTCAGCACAATATGTATGATGTGAATATGCAAATTCACATAAATGATCAGCCAAAAAGCAGAAATGAAAAACTCAAGACAGAGCAACAGAATTGATAAGGATAAGGAAAAAGACTTAAATAAATACTGATGCATGTCATGCTATCACTAAGTGATCTCAGGACATATGATTTCTCTGTTCTATGATACACGCCATTTTCAAAGCAAGAAGTTTAGCAGCGCCGAAGCACAGAAATACCATATGATTTGATCACACAAAATTATGGAAAACAACAGGGGAAATGCAAAGAATTCAGAAGCATCCCAAAAGAAATGTACAGGTGTTATATCAACGATAGCCCAGAAACTAAAGAGACTGAGATCTATCAAAACAATGACTGGGAAAAGAAATGTATCACAACTACAACAGGGAAATTGTAAGAATGGCTCATCACAATCACTACCCAGGACAAAAGAATGCACTGAAAAGGACATAGAAAATGCGGTAAGACCTGATAGAATTCCATGGATTTCTTCATGGTCGCTGTCCTCTTGGACTTCATTATCAGAACTTCTGTGCAGATGAGTTTCCAACTGTTGAGAAGGTTGGTGTTGGCGAGAGGTGCTGGCAAAAAGGCACGATTTCTCAGATGAAGTAACTCCTGCCTGATTAGATGCTGAACCTCGATGAACAGACTTACGGGCCTTCTCCCGAACAATATCTAAAAAACCAACTTTGATTCCATCAAACAATACAAACACGATAAAACTGAAATAGTCATCACAGTGAAGACGCCGACAAATAATGAGTCCATCACCTGCAATAGTCTCGCGAAGATCAACATCATCGTTGCAATTGTCTGTCATTGTCCCTACAAAAAATTTATGAAGAAAGCATTAAACAAAAACATTGTGCTTCACAAAAAGATTCCATGTCTTGACCATCCCCAACATGTCATCAGTTTGGATGACCTATTGCCAGGTAACTGGGTGATGCAATTGTACGGTCAATCATCAACGATTGTCCAACCATACTTTCAAGAAGAACTTGTTTTTCATCCAATTGGAACTGAACAATATCTAGATCATGTAATTGGCCCAAAAACAATATCATTGTCATTCCAGCAAAATTCGCTGATATAAAGGGAAATAACATGCAAGAAAATATCCAGTCAGCAAGCGATTACTTGAGGCATCATGAGGAACAACTTGATTACCAAGGCTATTTCCTGCAGACAAACAACGCCTTTTACTGATGCTCCTCTCTGACTGTGGTGTCATGCGAAGGCACATGGACACATCCTTATTTGCTAAGCGTATTTTTTTCTTCCGCCCCATGGCTAAACAAAATGACACATTGAAATAAACAGATTAAAGGATCTATTGTTGAACCAAGAGCAACACATACTAATCTATCAATAGTCCTTGCACTGTCAACATCACATTGAAACGGAAATGTAAATTCCACATTACATGAACACAAATTTTAATGAAAGCAAATTGTGGATGATGCGCAAAATCGTTCAAATGAGGAGCATGAATGCATGAAACCTTAATCAGGTCAGGCAAAGAAATTTGATTGCAATGTCGGCAAAGACACACAGTAATCTCATAGACACCAACAAATTGCAATATATGTACTGCACCAGTACTGGTATACCAGCTCAGAAACTACAACACCTAATAACATTCAACGAAAACTCAAACCATAATACTGTAAATGTGCACAGCTGTTATCATGCAGAGCTTATTTTTAATAGCTAAAATATTGTGTGAATGGAAAAGACACCATGCATCACAGACACTTATATATACACACTACATGACATCAGCTCCTTCACTGATATGAGATAAATCCGTCAATAATAAAGCCCACAAATGACAATCCCAATTTTGGAAACAAACAATTACGCACCAACGGAGCTGTATTTAGGTTCAGTCTATGTCTCACTCCAGGAATGACTCCCTTATATTTCTAAAATAGACCAATAAAATATCTATAATGTAATTCCTAAACAGAACACAACATATTTTTCCACCAGAGATGAGAGCATGGCACTGGTTTATGCATTAATAGACATGAATGGAAACTGTGAATATACAGACTCAGGAAGAGTGGATTACAGACAATGTGATAGGCACCACAGATTTAAAAGGAACCCAAAAAATCCAAGCACTGCAAATTTCAAAATTCATGTGGAATCAGCGGACCACATCACACCAATGCATAGATCATTCTCCATCACAGCCAAAAACCAACACCTAACAAAAGCAAAAGAACTACCCACCAACGTATTATATCAACATCTCCAACGAAAAAACAACCAGAGAACAATATCTAACAGAAGCAAAAATTAAGGTGGTACACAAAACCTGATAAAAATTGATCATGATCTTTATTACAGGCAATGGGTTCACTGTTTGATCCAATCACTCCAAGCCGGGGTCTTTTGCCAACAGTTCTCTTTGGTTGTGGTGTTGTGTCAACCAATACTGAGATGCCTTCGTTTGTATGAGACATACTTTTCTTTCGTTGCACAGCTAAAAAATAAAGTCAACCAAACAAAACAAATGTCAACAACGGAGTCTGAAAGAGAAAGCAACATATCATAACATAGCCAGAACATGGAACAGAAACAGAAACGAAAACAGTAACCAAACAAAGCCTAAAATTGCTGTGGATTTCTCAGCCAACAAATATATTACAGTTGTGAATGAAGTTTAGGCAAGAAGAAGAAAGAAGCTATTGTAGTAAACATGCCAGACAATAATTATTATATTACCAGCAATAGTCTCACGAAGATCAGCACTGTCACTGCAATTGTTTGTTGTTGTCTCTGCACAGAAAATTTCCAAAAGGAGTCAAAAAAAGATTGTGTTTTGTTAAAAGATTCCATGCCTTCAAGAGGTAGACCATGCCATTAGTTTGCTTTACCTATGCTGAGGTCACTGGTCAATGCCATTGCATGGTCAGGCACCAATAACTTTCCAACCACAGATTCAAGTAGACACTGTCCCTTGCTCAATGGTTGCCCAACAATATCTATGCCATGACATTGCACAACGAAAAAGATGCTTGTTATTCTATGAAAACTCACCCACAAAATGAAAATAACATGAGAACAACACGTACAATCTGCAAGAAACCACCTGAGGTATTTTATCAAACAACTTGATGATCAATGCCATGTATTGCAGAAAGACCACAAAATGCCATACACAATATCATAAACCACCCCAAAAACCACAGTACCCAATAAAAGCAGAGGGAAAATTAGACCACAATACCCTTAATGGATAATTTTGTCATCAAGCACATCGTACATAAGAAAATGATATGACCTAAGGCCCCTGCAAATGCCCGAAAATGAGAAATTGAAACAAAAAATAGCCCAGGAAATAGCTAATGCAAGGAAAGAAAAAGTTGGCATAGGCTACCTGATAAAGAATGACGAAATTCTCCATCATCACCAATTTTGTTATGATCTGATTCAACTATTCTGGCCACATTTTCATCGACATGACGCTGAGGGAAATTTGTTTTTTCCATTGACACTGCCAATTGTGCACCTGTGTTCTCCCTCGGAAAGAAATGTTGGCCCTTGGAAAAAGATTGCCCATCTCCAACAGTTGCGGACAGAGCATGAAAAATGGTTGATGAAGTTGTTGAATCTCCAAAGCAGCTGAATGATTCTACCATCGGATCTTTGTCAATCACAGAAAGTAAGATTCTCTTTTCATCCATACATAAAAGCACAAACATAATAGCATCCATCAGCAATACAATTTGAACCTGATTATCACCACAACGACCACAGATGACACACATGATTATCACCAAATTATCAACCATTGCATAAAATATAACACAACACAATGCCTGTAAGGACTTTCTGTTGACCCACAGATCAGTTCAATAACTACCGATCAACTATTTGGGAACACTCACAAAGGAAAAAGATATTGTTTGACCGGCCCAAAAGAAAGTTAGCACCACAGATTCGACCGCATAATCATCCAAACCAAGCCAAATTTGACACAGAAACACCAGAACAGAATACAAAGTTTCACCTTATCATGCAACAAAAACAAATGCAGCATGTATCAATGCATCCACAGGCACAACTCCATAAGGTGAACTCAACTTCTCTCACATACCATTTAAACAAAGGAAAAAAGCTGATATTCAAGTTAAAAGACCACTTTCACGAACAAACTATCGTTGAACAGCAATAATTCCAACCTACCCTGGATCAACACAGACTGATTTAGAGTCCACCAGATTTGTAATGACCAAAAATTGTCACCATCCAGGAATAGAAGTCCCATTACAATTGTCCATGCCATCACAAAAAGGAAATATTTTCAAATGAATAGACCATGTTCAGATATCACAAAGACAATCAAATACAACACCGATCCAAATGGCCAGACATCAATTGCCTCGGTCTACCTGCAAAGATTAATTCACTTGATGCCATGATGATAGAATAAATGTTCCCAACAGCATTTCTTTTCTCACAAATTATACACACGACACATGTATGCCATAAACAAATGATAACACAGTAATGGAAGACCAAATCAACTCTATGAATATGCCTCCTCATCTGTTTTTTGAGAGAGGCGACTCCTTATTTTGTAAACTCACGATCAGAGATCTAGGAAACAAATACAGAAAAAAGGAAATCACAATGAATTTGCATAGATCAGATCGAGAAAAGTGTGAAACAGAGAGCTAAAACCAGCGCGATCGTCTTGGGTGGGGTCAAACATGTGACGGAAGAAGAATTAAGGGCAGTGAGGCGGAAGGCAGGAAGATAAACAGGAATCTCGTCTTCACAAATGTAACCAAGGGAAAGAAAGCACAAATTCAATGCTCAAGTTCACACACACCAGTTTGCCAACTTTAGACCAAAACACAGTGATGCCCAAGACAGCAACAGCACAAACTCGTTTAACAAACAACATAAGCGCAAACCCAAAAGTGGGTGTTATTTTCCCGCAGAATAGCAAATAATAGAAGACTCAATAAAGAAATGAGCCGAAAGTTGAATCAGACAGCAATACCATCGATCAAAACAACATGGGACAAAGGCAGAAACAGCACGACTAATTTTGTTCACTGCAGGCAATCTCCTTGGTGTCTATTTAATGCAAACAACAGTTTCACAATCTTGCATATCAAGAGCAAGTTGCTAAGCCATGAAGCCGATGATTTTTAAAGGCCACTGATGCAATGGAAACGTTTCATTTCTTAGTGGCATTTTAGATTTATGCACGATGCAAAGTAGGATGCATTTGCTGTTTTTTTACGGAGATTCAATTGGGAGTCAGAACGACAAAGAACATAATTGCATGACCGAGTGACCTGGGCATCACAGTACACCTCAACAAATTTATGATGGCTTGGCGTCTCAAAAGAAAGAAGAAGATTACCCAAGTTAGGAGGCAGACTGTCCAGAATCAAAACCTGGCCGATAAAAAGCAGGAAGTTTTGTCCCTTCAATCAACTTCACAAACGGCACACATCTGCTGATGTAAAGACCGAAAGAACCCAAAACAATGAATTAGAAACAGGCAAAACACCCAAAAAAAGGATTGCAGGACTAAGATCCATATCAAAACCGCAAATAGATCGGCAGAACGAAGAAGAGGGAAAACTTTTAGCGGGAACATACAATTGCAAGCACAAAGAAACAATTGATAAGAAGGAAGAAGTGTTTATACCCACTGCCCGCAAGAAGGAAGAAGTTTTCCCGAAAAGATCGGTGGTCCGCGGAACTCTGCACCAAAGAATCGAAGATCGAAAAGAAATAGCCCACGATCGCAAAGGAGAAGAAAAGTTGGAGGTTTTGATCAAAGAACTCAACACTAGAGAACCTCCACGAAACGGAGCAAAGAAAAGCAGAGGCCAAAAGAAAAGTCACGTGCAAGGACGGCAGGCACGGGCAGCCACTGTTCATATGAATAGTACTATTCATAAGCACAGTGGACCAACTTTGTTATATAGGGAATGATGCATGCCCCCTTTAACTACTGTATGAATGTTGAAATTTTCAGATACACACCCCCAGACCACAGTCTCATTTGTTACGTACCTTCGACCACCTTATTACTATACACCATTCAAAGTATAGCCTTTCCCAAACCCCCGTAAACCGATAATGGATTAAAACCGAGACATTCTCATTACCAAAAGAGCGAGTGTCGTCCACTGCTACAAAAACTGCGTCAAACATTTATCAGACAAGAGTCTAGTAATCGTCTTTGTCTATAAATGGTACACTTATCATACTGAACCCTAGTTGTTGTGTGAGGGACTGAAATTTTAATATATTACACCATCACACATTGAAACAATTATAGCCTGTTGTAGGAATGTGAAAAAATGGGTGAGACTTTTCCCTCCATTTCACAACCCAAATTGCACTCTCGAATGCCAAAACTGCAACTTATATAACACTCCCTGTTAATTAATTGGTGCATGCTTGAATGCATAAATATTAGGAATAGTCTTGATATTATTCGAGATGCTCTAGTTGTGTTTATTGTAATTTGTGGTTTATCTATGATAGTGGGACCCACTTATTGATATGGTAATTTTTATGTCACCACTTAATGGTAAGATTGAATAAAAAAAACTAACGAATGGACAAGACTGATGTAAATTGTAAAAATTAAGGATAAAACATTCAACTTTGAAACTAAATGAACTAATATGATGTCTTAGCCAAAATTAAGGGGGGTAAACGGAGCATCCTTCTTCTGTGTAATTGGGCTCGGGGATAATTAAGCCCAAGGTGCAGTTTGGTTTCAGTATGTTTATGTTAGGTGTTTATCCTTGGTATTTGGTTCTTGTTATGTTATAGGATTAGTTGGGCAATCTGCTTGTGTGTGCCTCTATGTGTCTTGTTTATCCTTGAGAGGGTAACTGTCATGCTCCAATGGACGCTTTTTCTCAGTGGTAGGATGAAAGTAGGTGTCGCTCAACGGCTCATTGAAAGGACCCAATCCCAATTTAGTTTCCTAAACCGGAATCAAGCCCCTTCTGAAAACACGAACCAACAAAAACCATTAAAATTTCGGCAGAGTAACGCTACTAACGCGGAATTGCCTTTACCTGCACCCGGAAAATAACACTTTATCCTATGCCACAAAAGCCAAACTGTGGGCACCAATACCATCCGAATTTCTCAATATCATAGCAATAATGTAAAGTAATCAATATGACAATACTTTACAGAAAATCCGGGAAAAATCGTATAAAAGTATACATCATAATGCTCAGAGCGACCTCTAGTGTATAATTATATAAATATACCACAGCAGGTAGAATAAGAAACCTACTGGAAGAAACAAGGTAGCTCGAACACTATGCCTCCGACCACGACGTGCGACACCAGAGTCCGAACTGCAAACTGGGCACGGAAAACTAAAAGCCCAGGGGAAAGGCAAATAAAAATGTTAGAGTGAGTGGATGAAAATAAACATATACCTTTCACCAGTTTCATATACATAATCAATGTAAAACAATGCGAGTTTGGAAAGTATGTATGGAGGTTGTCAGGCGAATCTCTCAAGCCCGACGGTCAGGCGAATCGCTCAAGCCCGACGGTGATAGGCCAGGGGAATCTCTCAACCCCGACGGCATACAGGGGAATCTCTCAACCCTGCCCAGAGGAATCTCTCAACTCTGATCCAGAGGAATCTCTCAACTCTGGCGGACTACCAGTGATCAGCTGAGTAGCCGAAGCATCGATGCAGTAATGCCATCACCAATAAATATAAAATAATACCTCCAAAAATAACATATATCTCAACATCGTATAAAGTAAATACGAAAAATCACGAAAAATCATGAACTCGCAACAACTGTGAAAATATAAAAATGTCCACTCACAGGTGAGCGTAACGCGATACTCGTTAATCCCGTGATCCGGCGGAAAATCTCTCGCCAAACGAACGATCACGAACCCTTGGATAATCATAAAATCCACTGCTCAAATTCATAACTCGACACCTCAAATCATATCACGAGAAACAACCATTCCCGGAAACATATAATTCAATTTCGACAAAATCGTGAAAATCCGATAATCACATCACAAAACCTCGCTATAACTTCCGATGCTCAAATCGAAAAACAAACCTCACCACTGTGATCGAGGCACGATTCCGAGTGAAACGACATATAACTCGTCGAAAACCCCAAAAAGTCAACTTTGACCGGAGCACCGCCGTTGACCACCGCCGGCGGCGGCGGAGCAACCCAACCATGAAATCTTCCGGCGAACCAACACATATTCCACTCAAAATCATCCAACAAACAACTTCCATAACTACACCGAAGTCCAATTCTAACTCTGACTAGTCCAATTTCATGCAAAACTGAATTCTCACAAAATTTTCAATCGATCGATTCTCCATGTACAAGAAGAATTGGAACACCATACTTATATAGGTAGATTCGTGGTGATGAGGGCTTCAAATCCCAGTGCTTCAAGCCGCTCGATTTGGCCGGAAAAATGTCAACCCAAAACCCCAATTTTCCTCCAATTTTCAATCGGAAATTCCTCCTCCGGCGTCCTCGCCGTCGATGGTGGCCGAAAACACTACGAGGACGTCGAGACGAGTTGAAGGAGTCCTAGGCTGGGGTCTGAAGTGGCCGGACGGCAAACCACCGCCGGCGAGCCGTGCCACAACGCCGTCGCACAACCTGTTTTCAACAATTCTCGCGTCAACAATCTTATCTCGACAAATTCTTCAATTTCCACCCGAAGTCAAACACTTCGACCAATCCGATAAAAAGTCAACAAGTCAATTCATCACAAGCTTATCCGATTAAACGATCATCGGCCGAAAATATTCATTACATAATCCTCGTAACTCGGAATAATCCTCCGGAAGTTCCCACGAGCTCGAAATTAAATTCTCTACAACTTTCACGAAGGATCCCAAATCAAATACTCGCCTGATAATTTAGTCGCTAACGAAGCCACCATATTAACAGATTACGTCGAAATCACGACAAATCGCGAAACTCGCAAATCAAGTCAATATTCATTCCATCTACGGTTCGGGTCAATCAACAGTCCAAAACGGATCACAATCACAATTCGGATAGACTCGAACACGAACGGATAAACTCGACAATATTCTGAAATTTCAAATATTCATATTATATTCCTCGGTCGTCGAAATAATAATCCGGAACCACCCCCGAACTCGAAATCACGTGTACAACAACTCTCGAGAAGAGACTCAACTCAAATTCTTGGCCAATAATTAAGTCGTGATCAAGTCTGGTGATTCAATCAGTTATCGAAAATCTGCGATTACACGCTAACTCACGAATTAAGCTGATTACACTTCTGATTCTGTTCCGGGTCGTCACACTCATATAGTAGGAAAGTTATTCTACTTGTAATGATCCGTCGGTACTGCGTTATCTTTCCATTACTATGTCACCACTAATATAAAGCATATAAAGTAGCTTATATAGCACTCTGTGCTAATTGGTGCATGCTTGAATGCATAAGTGTTAGGAGTAGTGTTGGTATTATTCAAGATGCTCTAGTTGTGTACATTGTAATTCGTGGATTAGGTTTGATGTGCCCCCCACCACAATTGTATTCAACTGTTTTATTAGTGAAGACTTAAGAGTTGCCGCACCACCATTCTTTCCAAAAAAAATAAGAAGAAAAAAGAGTTATAAAAATTGTACATGTGAAGAATACTAACTACAACAAACATCTATTTTCGATCTCAATATATTCACACATATATTATATTTAGGGTCCTTATATTTACTGGCCCATATGAAAATTGAGTTTTTTTCTTCATAGAACTGAGTTATTTTTTGGTAGGAAAAATTGGTCAAATGGTCATTCAACTATGTTAAGATCGACGATTTGGTCATTATCGTATGCTATATATCAAAATGGTCACTTCCCTTTGGTTTCTGTCTATCAATTTGGCAACTCTGTCTAATTGAGACGTTATGAATAATATGTGGTGGGTAAAAATGTCTTTCTATCTTTCAAATTCAAGTATTTATAATAATACCATCATTACAAGTTTCCAATTGAGACATTATGAATAATATGTGGTGGGTAAAAATGTCTTTCTATCTTTCAAATTCAAGTATTTATAATAATACCATCATTACAAGTTTCCAAAATTATGAAATCTGCCATTATTGTAGACATCTCTCTCTCTCTCTCTCTCTCTCTCTCTCTCTCTCTCTCTCTCTCTCTCTCTCCATAGTAGTAGAGCGTCGAAGCCTCCGCTCCACTGCCGACTCCAATCACGCCTTCGTCTCTATCTCCTCCGAATCGCAGCCTCCGTCGTCTCCATTCAGGATTGAGCTCTACCATCACAGCCCGCCGCCACACAATGAATCTCGCCTTTGCAAGCAACGTTGTGCCTCGGCTCAGCCTCCAGCCACTCCTATAATCCTAACCTAAGTTCGCCTTCATCGCGGCATTTGTGCCTCTACATTAAATAGCATAAACTCCGCCCTCATCAGCAACTACGCCCTCAGTTTTGCGCTGCCACGTGCATCGTCGCCGCCAGCTCGACCTCAACTGCACCTCTCTCACCTCAATGACTCTCGAGGCCGACACACGTCGCTCGTGGCCCCAACAGCTCTCTGGGGCCACCGCATCTCCCTCGCAGCCACTGTCGACCGTGCTCGAGCCCCGCCTCCCACTCAGACATAGAGACCCGTGCGCAGCCACGGTGCTTGAGCCACGCCTCTCTCTCTTTGCCACTTCCTTGGCCTCTCTCCATAATTTCCAGAACTACGGCAGCAGTGCGCCTCTGTCTCTCTCGACTCTCCCTTCTTCTTCAACGATATGGGTACCCATATCAGATTTTTGGGTGCCCACATAATTTTCTAGGTGTCTAAAGGATGAAAAGAAAAAATAATAAGAAAAATAAATAAACAGACAAAAAATACATAAAAACCCCTAAAATGTAACAGAATATTCAAGTTTTAACGTCCATTTAAAATGAGTGGCTAAATTGAGAAACAGAGACCGAAGTTTGGTGACCAATTTAATATATGACATACGATAATTACCAAATTGTCGATCTTGACATAGTTGGGTGACCATTTGACCAATTTTTCCTTGTTGGTATATATATATTATATCATTTTTCCATATTTTCCGATCAATTCCAAGGAGAAACATTAGATGCACAAGATCAAGTCCAAGGAGAATGAGAAGTCTCCCTGAGCAAAACTTCACTGCTACTGACATACAAAAAAATGTGATTAGAACTCGAGCGTTATAAAGAGAAAGAGGAAGAGAAAGAAAGGAAACGCAGGAGAGCATAAGACATCGTGAGTGACTATGAGACTTCAGAGGATTTCCTGCCTGAAGATGAATACCTGTGGGAAGACGATGAGTCATCCAATGAGGATTATGAACCAGCGAGAAAAACTCGAATGGGCAAAGTTAACACCGAAGAAATCTCCAGGAATCCAACTCAAGCAGGTTGTTGTTTGAAAGATCTCGTGGCAGAAGCCATGAAAGAAGCGAAGGGAACTAGGACGCAAGATATTGTTGCTGACTTGCAAGGGGAATTCCTCAGTCCCAGTTTCCAAGTCGCGCTTTGAGGGCGCAAAAGAAAAAACACTTTTTTGTCCCTGTATTCACCAAATACATAGGCATGACATACCATATTGACCACTTAGAAGAGTACACCGGGGTGATGAGAATCAAAATTGTTGATGAAAGGCTAATGTGCAATTAAATTATTTCTGTCAAGTTTATCGGGGCAAACAACAAAATGGTTTAGGTAGTTAAAACAATTCGATGTCCAGCTTTGATGAGCTTATCATGTCTTCATCGCACAATATTTTTGCTTTATAAGACAAAAAAAAGATTTTTCAATGTTATTTAATGTTAAACAAAAGCATGGGAAGAAGCTGGAGAAATATTTTGACCGCTTCAAAGAGGAGATAACAAGCATCAATTGTGAGTCAAGTGTAGCGGTCATAGCCTTTCATGAAGGCTTATTAGATGGATCGCCACTCTTTGAGGAATTAACCAGAAGGCCACCAAGAGATATGGATGATATCCTTGATAAGGTAGAGGGTGAGATACGGCTCGAAAGAGTAAGGAGTTCCCAGCGGAGTTGGATGGCGGCAAACTTTGAGAATAAATTGAAGCCGGAATCATAGGTGGCACAGAATCGAGTAAAAGTGTGTGCTGGGGGCAAAGAGAAATCTGCGATGCTCGAAATGATGAAGAACCATGGTTTACGCACAGTCTTCTATACATATTTCGAAGACACGGTAGGCAGAGGAAACAAGGAGAATTTTTCGAGTGGAGTGGAGGTCCGTCAGTGAGAAAAAAAGTAGACCTAGAGCCCGCAATAAGCCTTTCAAGCAAGGATGGGGTTGTGATTCAACTCTCACACTGAGATGCACTGATAATCTCTACGAGGATAAGTAATTGTATGGTACGTAGAGTATTAATCGATGTTGGGAGCAGCATGGACATAATCTACTATGGGGCATTCGAGAAATTGGGGATAGAACCATAACTGGTGAAAATGAGCAAGTCCCCGGTCTTGGCTTACAATGGCACCGAAATATGGCCATATGGGGAAGTGACATTTCTAGTGATTATAGCTGGAATAAGAGTGGAAATGAATTTAATTGATCATCGATAATGTAATGCTTGGGTGTGGCTGGTTGCACCAAATAGACGCAGAGGTGTCAACGAGTAATCTACAGGTTCGGGGTACCTTGATAAATTGTTTGAAATGATGGCACATAGTCCATGAACTTAGCCTTCAGCAGCTTTTGTATTAAACATGGAGTAAATTTGAGATTTGCTTCGAGAATCTATTAGAGGGGAAATGGGCAAGCACAAATTACGAATCAAATTATCTTCGATGGCATGAAAAAGAGGTTTGAGAAAAAGCTGGGCTATCGACTTAAGAGCTATACAAGGTGTTGTGCGCTTATAGAACAACTTAAATGAAGATGACGAAGGAAACTTCTTCTGCACTCGTCTACGAGGCAGAAGTAGTGATTTTGACTATCAAAATTCAATAAGGAAGTACTTTAATAGAGAAGTGTCTAACCTCGAGCTTTCGATATAAGGGGGTTTATGTTGAAACGATCAGCAGAAGATATCAAGGCCTATAGCACAGAAAAATTCAAACATGTAAGGGAAAACCCGTAAAAAATCATCGAGGCTAATAGCCAAGCGCACATCAGCTAGAGGAAGTTAGCACCAAGTGACACCTCCCGAGGCTTTGGAATGTTGTAAACATGGAAAATTATTACCTATAATCCTTGGGAGGTACGTCTATTTTTGAAATTATTTAGGCCAAAAGTCTAGGACAATTGCATACTGATTGTAAATAAGTAAATTTTTATTTTGTGCGTCGATTAATCTCAACCTGGAGAGCTCACTTTGAAAAGCTAAAAAATTGGCCAAAATTGTTTCTACTAGATTCCGTAAGGATTCCAGCAGAGGTACGGATGGGGTCAATTCTAATGATCCGAGTTGTCACGCGTATATCGTCATTTACCTGTTGTTAAGAGTAATACACCAAACGGTCATTAGAAGCCTTGACGGGTTGTTCCCGCCTTCGACTCTCCGATGCCCAAGTTAGTGTATGAAGCGTAACAAACAGTATTGGTTGAGTAACGGGCGTGATATATCATACCTTGATTGGTTGAGTAACGGGCGTGATATATCATACCTTGTAACTGTCATAAATGTGTTGTATATATTGGTGGTTAAGTATGGGGTTTTTTGTTGTTCTTCGATGTGAGAGCTTGCTTGCTTGTTCATGTTGTGTCCTGGTATCTTCCGTTTGTTGTTCCGAGCGCGTGGGCTATCGGATGGTGTTGCTTCTTTGTTCAAAGTTGAAGCCTGTGTTGTTGTCTTGCGTTTGGTCTAAGCTGTGTCGATCCGTTTGGAGTGACTAAGTGTGCGATAATTGTGTTTACGGGATCACGTACTAACAAAAACTCTTGGAGAATTGACGTTATCATTCAATGAATATATCTCGGCCCAAGGGTTGTGAAACTAGATGACGAGATAATGTTAGTGTAGTCGAAATACCAAGAGTAAAAAGGCACATGCCAAAATATCAAGGGTAAAAAGGCGTAGGCCAAAATACCAAGGGTAAAATGGCATAGGCCAAAGAACCAAGGGTGAAATGGCATTGACATGGCCAGAAAACGAAGGATAAAATGACAAAAATATGGCTAAAACTCTTGGAGAGACCGAGAGATGTCATTGTTTTGTTTAAATGACCAAAAATCTTGGAGAGGTTGCACTATTTTGTTTACAACAACCAAAACTATTGGTGAGATGACATTAATTTGTAAAGAAGATTAAACTATTGGGAAAGAGCTCTATGAGGTCTCCTATTTGGGCGAGCAAATCTCGGTCTATGAACGTTGAATAAAGCTCGATGTGATAAGTATCAACCCTAAAGAAAAATAAAAAGATATGAAATATTTTATGCCAAGTGTAACTTGATAAAAAACAACTAGAGGCATGAATAAGTGGCGAACGAGTACGGTCGAAGGCCACAAACAACTATGGTGGATGAGCGAAATAATGCATATCAACCCTAAGGGGTGAGTGTCCAATCAAGATTGATGGAACAAGTCTCAATCCGTAAGGATTGGGTGATATGTGATTACCAATGGTCGTCGAGAATAAACTCATTGGACAAGAGAAAGAGCACGTCGATTATTGGATGAGTGTGACCCAAGGTGCACGATTGAGGAAGCACGCGACTGATCTACGCATTTTATGCTTGATTATTAATCACTTTCTCTCTATATTTAGTTTTGTTTTGTGCTTAGTAAATATGTTTTTAACTTACTTTATGTTTGTAGGTAGAAATAAAGGAGGAATCCGTAAAGGAGGCAGAAATGAGCTCAAAACCTACTAAGGAGGAAGTTCCTAAAATGAGGAGGAAAGATGAAGAAGAATGGGCCACGATTTATAAAGAATGGATCAAAGATCACTAAGATGGGTCAAGACCATGCTCATGTGTCCAAGAAGGTCCAAGATCATGTCAAGATTCACCCACAAAGAAGCCCAAAAGAAGAAAATGGATCAAAAGCTAGAAATCAGAAAATCTGCCTGTGCAGATTAGCCCACTTCAAAAGGCCACTGTGAACAGATACGGATGAACCTAGACGCGATTAGCATATGGTTGGAAAGATATAGTAGTCTAGTTTCCAACGCAACTAGAATTACACAATTTGGATTCCTAGAACGAGAGATATTTCTGTTTTCGTGGAGAAGGGTCAGGTTACCCGGGTGGACTAGTTAGAGTCCTAGAAGGAGTCGAACTAGGCTTTCCTTCTCCTATATAAAGGGGAGCTCGGCCTCAAAGCAAGGGATCTCTCAATTTACTAGAAAAAGCTCTGCCAAAACACTTTCCCTCTCCTCCCAAAGCCGAAGGTCTACAAGGATCCGCCTCCTCCATCGTCACAAATCGTTTCCATCACCGACGCAACTTGAAGGCAAATTCCTTGAGGGCTCTGTGCATCCATCTCCATTGAAGGGTCGTCGCATAACTCTTATAGAGGGCAAATTCCCTTACAAAAAGTGTAACATGATTCCTTCTACTATTTCCTTGTATTTATCTTCGGTTTTTGATGGATTGGATGATTGTATTTTGGTTAAACACTCTTCGAATATGTTGTGTAATATAACCTTGTGTTTATTTCTTTTAGAAAAGCATGTGTGCTTAATGCATCAACTAAGTCGAAGGCAAATTCCTTGTCAAGTTGATAGATATGTCATAGGGCAAATTCCCGAAGCATGAAAACGAATCACATGTGAGCTAAAAACTTAGATACTTTTAGGTTGCATATAATATGACTTAGTGTAAAGAGTTGAGTGAAAAATTGAGATGATCACATGTAAATAGTAGATTTAGGTTCTATCTTGTAGAAAAATTAGTAAAAACAAACCTTCCACCCCCATAAACTAAACCTAGCATAGTTATGCATCCACCCTCAATCCCCGGTTAAGAACGATCCCTACTTATCAATGCTACATCAACAAAGAAGGGTTTTAATTGTATTCGTGTTTGATTAAGTGTTTAATTAAATGCTTGAAAAGATGCGAATCAACGACTGGAAGAGTTGGGAAAGATGTATGGTGAAGGTGCAGTTAAGGAACTTTGGAGTATGCGATGAGGAAGAAGTGAGGCATGCAACATCGAGTTAAATTGAATCTTGAAGCAAGTTGAAAAACCGCGAAAAGTTGTCAGAGACATTGAGGATAGTTAAATAAAATATCTAGTTAGACCAAACATTGAGGAACAATAGTAAGATCGGGATGAGATGAGATGATGTCGTTTCCTCCGCGAGGCAATGGCCCATGAAAAATGCATGTGGGAGAGGCTGTAACTAGCAACTCATGAAGCACCAAAGGTATGATTGCTTGAAACTTAGCATGAAACAGTGACTGGTCAAAGGAAAATACATTTGGGAAAAAAATATTGTGCTATTGAAGAACTGAAAATGATATGAAGAAATGAATATTTTTCTTGCACTAACCGAGACTGAATCCTCAAGGAAGGGCAGTCGTGTTTTTTGTGTGATTGATTTCTTAAGCAGAAAAATGAAACTAGTGAGCGAAAAATAGTTCCTTGGAAAGGATAGTTGCCAAGAGTTTTTGGTTGAGAATTGGCATTGCTCTTTGGGTTGGGAGCGGCAAGGTCAAGTTATGTTACCTCACAAGGCTCGAGATCATCGTCGTGATAGTGATATTCTTCAAGGAGGAGACATCTCGAGGGAGATTTAAATTGGCTCGTGAAACTTGATGGCATCATAGAGATGATCTCGAAGGGAATATATCACAAACGATGTATGTAATGCCTCTCGTGTATTGGAGGTATCAAGGTTGCGGTCTTCGATGAGAAGATGATCAATATGATGAGGAGGTCACATGTGAGGACAAGCCAAAGATGCGACGTTTCAGGATCACTGACAAGCAGGATGATGAGTTCATCATATATGAGAAAGAGATGCGACGTGATGTGATGGTGGAAGATGAAAACAATGAAGGGTTATAAAGGTGAGTTGAGGTAACTGAGGGGTGTGCATGGGAATACGGAGTATTTAAAAATGAGAGTGAGAGAGAGAGAGAGAGAGAGAGAGAGAGAGATGAGAGGAGTGGAGTAGTGGTTAAGAGAAAATGCATTGAACATGGCAAGTGCGGGAAAGGACGTATGCCAATGTTAAGGATGAGAAAATGAAGGGACATAGGCTCCGAAACAAAAAAAATCTCTTTGGGCCAAGAGTTTAGGCTCGAAAGAGAATTTTGGAAGATAAAAAGTTGATAAAAACAGGTTTGTGGTTGCTGGACTAGGAAAGATATCGAGGCCAAGAATGGTGCAATGAGAATTATACAAGGAAATAGATAGGCCCAAAATGTCAGGTGAGGACAGATGGGCTCAGTGGAGAAGAAAAAATGGTGGTAAAATGTCACGTGGTGAACTTGTGAGTGAGGACAATCGAGTTGGGAATCGTTGATAAAAATATGGCGGGAATTCAGTGGGCCGGTGAGGAAATGTTGGAGAACGTGCGAAAGTGAGTGAGAGGTTTGGGCCTGATACCGCAGAGAAGTTCTCGACGGGCCGTTCCAACTCTTGAGGCCCACGTCGTTATCCCAATTTTGGAGGGAGAATTACACCTATAAATACTAGTTCCTGCGATTCATTTTATTCATTCACTTTCTGAGCACCGAATTTCTGCTTGCGAGAGCTCTTAGTAACTTGAGCATCGGAGTGTCTTCGGAGTGTCTTTTGCAGGTACCCCCATTCTCTAGAGTTGAAAAGTCAACATCTGACGTGTCAAAGGCGCGGTCCAATTGATGTTCGTTGATTTGTTCTTATGGAGGTATCAAGTCCTAGACGATTTTTTACGCTCCCACCGGACCCATACCGAACCAATTTCTTGGGAAAGCATAGGGGGCTAGCCTTCTCAGCTACGTACGTAACTAACGATTTTCATGATGATTTGAGAGGACGAAGTCAAAGGATATGTTTCTAATGCTACCGCATAGAAACTTAGTTGGCTTTCTATGCAAGGCCGACGAACTCCTGCGACTTGATTCTGAATTATCGAAGAGAGCTTTCTGAGGAATCAAGTATATAACCACCAAGGGCAAATTGGCATTTGCTTCTGCATGTCTGGCTTCATCAAGTATATGTGATCCGTGACATCCTACACTCCAGGTATACATTCTAACGGACTGGGCTCAATACCTAAAGCAGCAAATTAAGAAAATGTCGAGTAAGAATGATGTAACCTGCGTGCTAATGTTCAATCCTTCTTCAAGTGTTTTGGCAAAACCAGGTTTGGCAAGTCGCGCACATTTGTCCTGAAACCAGGTTCTGCCCAGGTGCTCTGAGGATCCTCCCTACATGAATGTTACAAGGACTATTACAGATTAGAGATGCTTGTTTCATCGAATCTAGGGGATATGATATTCGGTCACGGCCAAGTGAATTTATTTCAAGCCAAGTTTAGCCCAAGCAGACATTCGGAGTTCAATTACATCAACACGGCTTCATATCAGTCCGAATCCAGTAAGGCCACTACATAGGTACCATATTCGGTCAGCAGTACAAAGATTATCTCCTCGGAGTAAGTCATAGACAACAAGCTCATCAAGCACTGAAGCAATCTCCCAATTGGTCAGATGAAAGATCAACTCAGAATGGCATATAACAAGCGGGTAGTAACAGAATGATCCCAATTTCAACTTCAACAGTCTGCATTCTCATAACCAAACTAAAGCATAATACAAAATCATTTTATACCTGCCAAGCAATCACAATGAACTTGAATGATACAAATGCTGGAAGTTATATTGTAAAAGCTCAAATCAAATATAATGTGTACCAACGTTAGCATAACATCAACATAATCATTGTCATGCGCAAAATGCAACTCTACTTCAACAGAATGCTGACTACAACACGGTAACTTGAAACAAGAAAAGTAAAAACTGAAACAAAAATAGGCAGGGGACAGTGGTACTTGCCCAATGTAAACCTCACTCATTCAATGGACTCTCAAAGCTTGTCCTCGAAATCTGAAAGCGGGGTCATCTGCACCTTCAAACCCTTTCTCTTACGGATGTCTTCAACAAGCACTGAAGCCTGGGAACCGACTTCCAGTGGATCAGAAGACATCATCTCCCAATGATCAAACACACACTGAGGGAAAGCCTGACCGGATGTTGCAGCCCTAAGCTGACCAGAGAAACCGAAAGATTCAATGACTGGAAGGTATGCTTTGATGTTGTACAGCGGGGTACCTTGCCTCTGCATTTCCTCAAACACGTGTCCACGCTTCTGATTGAGCACACTGTAGATACCACCAAGAGCACCCTCAGGTGCTTGAATCTCAACAAGATATACGGGTTCAAGGAGCCTTGGCTTGGCTGTAAGCTGAGATGCATAGATGACCCTCCTTGCAGTTGGAATGACCTGACCACCTCCTCTGTGGATAGCATCAGCATGAAGAACGACATCACAGACTTCAAAACAGATACCCCTCATGTTCTCCTCGGCCAATGCACCTTCCTTTGACGCCCACTGGAACCCAGCAACAACAGAATCCTTGATTTCATTAAGGTACTGAACTCCCTTACACATGTCCACCACCATGTTCGGACCAGTAGTCTCAGGACCAAAACACCAGATCTTCTTGGCAAGATCCTTGTCCCAACCAAATTCCTCGGCGAGGATTTTGGAACGAATCTTAGGATCATCTCTTGGACCAATACGACCATCATCAATGGCCTCTGGGAGACCTTCCTCCAATGGACGTGCTTCCATGTACAGACGGTTATGTTTGTTAGGGGACTTGCTCATCACAGTACGGGAAGACTTCTCTAGGACTGTCTCACGGAAGGACACAACAGGATCAGACTTGATGATTTCTGCTCCACCCATGAAATCATCCTGAAGATCCTTCAAACAGATTTCAAGATGAAGTTCACCAGCTCCAGCAATGATGTGCTCCCCAGACTCCTCAATGGAACAGACAACCATAGGATCAGACTTGGCCAGACGCTTGAGACCTTCAACAAGCTTTGGAAGGTCAGAAGCAACCTTGCACTGAACAGCAACACGCACAACAGGTGAGACAGAGAACTTCATAGCACGAATGGGGTGAGCATCAGTCTCCTTTTCATTGGTCAAGGTAGCATTTTTGGTAATATATTGATCCAGACCAACCAAGGCAACTGTGTTACCGCAGGGCACATCTTCAACAGTTTCTTGTCTCTTACCCATCCAGATAACAGTCCTCTGCACATTCTTCACGTACAGATCCTTCTTTTCACCAGGAACATAGTTTGGACCCATGATTCTCACCTTCAAACCAGTCTGGACCTTCCCAGCAAAGACACGACCAAAGGCAAAGAACCTACCCTTGTCAGATGCGGGAATCATCTTAGAAACGTACAGCATAAGCGGACCATCAGGATCACAGTTCCTGATAGCATTGGCATATTGGTCATCAAGTGGACCCTCATACAAGTTCTCCACACGATACCTCTGAGCTGTATGTGGAGAGGGAAGATGAAATATCATCATCTCCAATAGGGCACTACTGGCAGGCAACCAGGTCTGCATAACACGCTTCATCAATGCCTTCCCCATAAGATCCTTCTCCTCACCCTTCATGGTGATTCCAAGCTTTGTCAACATGGGCCACAACTTATCTTTCTGGTCGTTCATGCAGGTTGCAATAACCTGCTTGATGGGTTCATAACAGAACTGAACAAAACCACGCTTGCAGCTAGGAGATCCAGTGTTCTTGCTTGTCCATTTCTTGGTAGCTGGGTCAAAGAAGTTTTCACCCCAGAGCCTTTCCATCATCTTTGCCTCATCAACTTTAAACTTATCAGCATACATCTTGGCAAAGTTGGTTAGAGTAAATGCCCAACCGTGCAAACCAGCTGAAAAAGCAACTGTTCCTTTCTCAGGGTAGACCTGGACATCACCCAGAAGAGGGTCTTCATAAGTAGCCATGATGACATTGGCATTCTCAATAACCCTTTGAAAAGTCTGGTAAGCCTCCTCACCATCGACTTGGAGCTCAAGGAAACACCTGTCCATCTTGTTCACGGTCAGAACAGGCCTTATCCTCTCTCCCAAGGCTTGACGAAGCACAGTCTCTGTTTGGACACACACACCTTCAATACAATCAACCACCACCAGTGCACCATCAGTAATACGTAGAGCAGCTGTGACCTCAGATGAAAAGTCAACGTGCCCAGGTGAATCGATGAGGTTGATAAGGTACTCATTTCCGTTTCTTTCTCCTTTGAACATCTTCAGTGATTCATCGGTCATCTCATAATAGAGGGAGATACCAGTAGATTTGATTGTGATACCACGCTCAGCCTCATCAGCACGGGTATCAGTCATCCGAACATCACCAGCTACCTCTTGAGCAATGATACCCGCAGCAGCCACGAGAGAGTCGGTAAGGGTTGACTTCCCTGAGTGGATAAACAAGCAAGCATCATCAGTTTCTCAGCAGTCACACGTACAATTAAGCAACAAACGCACTTGAATCACATAATCTCCAATTCTTAAAAGTTTAAATTAGCTCCTAACCAACTAACTCTCGTATCATTCCTATTCTCATAATAATGCTCCATATTTTACTTACCGTGATCCACATGAGCAATAACAGACATATTACGGATATTATGCTTGTAGTCCATAATCCTCCGCAACTCCTCTGCTGTAAACTTCACCTGCTCACACATAACATATATCTCTGTCAAAAATACACACAACTATATGTGGCGATCAACAAAGCAAAAGTCAGAAACAAGCTACTGACCATCTTGACAGCTGTTAAATGTCACCTCTCACAAGATTTTAAGTTGCACCTGCACCACATCAACAAATCAATAACTAAATGAAACATAAATTATAGCATCATCAAAGTAGCTTCATAAGCAAAGAACAGCAGTACACTGTAAAAAGTTAAAACCAAGTATTCATAAACCATTTCTCAGCCAAAAAAATAAACTTTAATGTTCGTTTAAATCTGAACAAACTGCAAATCTAAACCATACTTCTTCAAAACCTTAACACATATATCACTTAAAGAAGCTTAAAACCCTAAACCGACTCATCAGTTATCATCAAAACAAGTTAAGTAAAAAAGTCAGCCGCATCCATCACTACACAAGCAGAAGCATCCAAGCACAAACAAACTTCAACCCAATCATTTCAAACAGTTAAAACAGCAAACATCAAACCTCTTCTGCCACCTATTCACAGATCTCGAGCAGGAGGAAAATAGCAACAGCAAGAAGTAAAAATTCATTCAGGTAAAGCAAACAAGCAGCAGGTTAAGTAGAGTTTATACACAAAGCATTTCAGCTATGGAGATTCAGATCTAGGGAGAGTGAAGAGAGAGAGAGAGAGAGAGAGAGAGAGAGAGAGAGAGAGCGAACCCAGGTGACGAGACGAAAGAGGCGGCAGAGTAGAGAGAAAATGGGGCATACAATCCAGGGTTAGAGAGACTATATATATAATAAGAGCCGAAGGGAAAGAGAATAAAATACAAGTATATGCGGTTGTGGAAGCAAAAGAGACTTCGTTATCTTTGGTTTAGGGTTTTGCAATTAATTGGGCTGGGCTTTTTTCCATTTATTGAAGTGTATATACTATATTGTAGATTGGTGGTGAAAAAGCGAAGGATCTCTAGGGATTAGTAAAACTGAGTTTGGGATTTAAGACCCAACATTAGTTCCATCATTTTCTTTAGTGCGGTAAACACGAGTCTTTGTCTTTTTGACTCAAAAATGGTATATGATAGATCATATAATATCATCTCTCTTCAATTTTCTTCTCTAACTTTCGAAAATACCTACTGTTTTCGTATGCACATTGATGGTCGTTGTTGTTAATTGAAACAATTTAAGACGGGTGGATTTGATTACTATTTGAAGCTTTCATTTTCTTTCTGTTTTTAAAAAATAGTTAAAAACTTGGTGGATTGTCAAGATAATAGAACGCGCCCCACGCACATAAAAAAGGTTTTCGCTAAAAGTTTTTGTGCGTGTTCTTCTGGCGGTTTGCTACCTCTGCGTCGGTCTCTACACTACTACATTTTTAACCATTGCAGGCGATTTGGCAATAGTTTTTAGTCATTGCCAGCGATTTTTCCCCCAAAAATCGCCGGCAATACTTTTTTTTTTTTTTAATCATTGCCGGCGATTTTTTCGGCAAATCGCCGGCAATGGTCCGCCGGTAATTAAAAAAAAACCATTAAGTCGCCGGCAATGGTTTTTTTTTTTTAATTACCGGCGGACCATTACCGGCGGTAATTAAAAAACCGCCGGCAATGATAGAAAAAAAAAAAGCATTGCCGGCGATTTAAAATCGCCGGCAATGGTTAAAAATGTAGTAGTGCTAGTTGAGTTGTCGTGGTGCGAGTGCAGCCGGACGGGTGCTGTCCCAACACATTTTCGTGTTTGGGTGTCGATGGCTGGTTTTTGGTTGGCGGGTGCGGCTTATGGTTCTCGGTGTGGATCTAGTGGACATAATTGGTGTTTCTACGTATTCTGGCAATTCGTGGTGCGTTTCAGCGGTTGTGGTCAGCGCACGGGGTCATGGGTCGTCTCTTTGAATCAGTTAGGATTGGATCAATGGACAACAGAGGATTGGGGTGCGAGTTTATGCCTCCAACAGATTTGCTCATGTCAGATCTCGTTGTTGTTGGGCTATGCATTTCCTTTCTTGGATAAGGGAGGCAGAATGAGAGTTCGATGGTGGACAGGAATGAGAGTTGTGATCGGCCACGGCTATCGGCGGTGGCCGAGATGAAGATGGCGACGATCGGAGTGCAGATGACGACGCTGGGTCTATGGAGGCTTCGCTAGGACTGCATTGCCTCATTTGTTGTTGGGGCAGGTCGTTGGTGGGCCTGGGGTTTAACGCTAGGTCCATTTTGTTTATTTTTTTCCTGTTAAAAATAAAATCCCCTTTAGCGGGATATGTTGGGCAGTCTAGGCGATCTATCTGTGTGTGCACTCAATGTGACTTGTCTGTCCTAGTTTGGGTGTATGTCATGAAAAAATGGTCGCATTCTCCTAATGGCAAGATGAAACGTAATGCCGATGGCTTAATCGTCGTTCGGCAACATAGTTGGGAAGCTATTTTATTTGTAATGATGTGTCGTTGTAGTCGCGAATATTCCCTTTACTATGTCGTCACATTGTTAAAGCGGATAGAGTAGCCGATATCACATTCTCTGCTAATAGGTGCGTGTTTGAAGGCATAGGAAGTATGAGTGATCTTGTGATTATCCGAGATGCTCTATCTGTACTTATTGTAATATAGGGTTTAGGTCTTATGTCCTCCTTGGGTATGTATTCAACAGTTTCATTAATGAAGTCTTGAGGGCTGTCACATCGCCCTTATTTTTTTTTAAAAAGTTTGAAGTTGTTCGTTATTTTGATTTCTATTTTGACTCTCATTTCGGTTTTATTTCTTCTTTCTCTCTCGAATATCTTGTGTTCTTTTTGTTTCCAAACTTGAACTTAGGCAAATAAAGAAAAATGTATTGCCTTATCTACGTTCCCATATGAGAATGCTGGGGAAAGTATCTTGATCTTATAATTGTTTTCGTTTCAGTCTATAAAGCCGAATATGATTTTGAAATATGAGTAAATATGTATAACTTAGATAGTCCATTTTTTTTAGAATGTCGATAATATTCCATAAAATGTGATAGCAGTACAAAGGCTATGCGAGATTACCCGACCCGATAAAGCGAAGCCCTATACGCACTATTATATTGGATGTTAGGTTCTAGCACAAAGTCTAGACTAGTAAGCCAAGATAGCACGAGGTGTAATCAACATTTTGGTTGCACCATCCCTTAACTAGCTAGGCACCTCCTCTACTCGTTGTCCATTGCCAGGTTCGGAGCTGCCCCTCCAATATGGTTGCCAGTCGGTCCCTAGTGGCCTCACGGGTAAGCTGCCTCGTAGATGAACCTCTTCCCATTCAACAATCAGGAATTCTTGACGGTATCGAGCTGGAACAACCTGTTCTTCCTGAATACCTCGATTCAAAGCCAAAGAATTTCCTGCCGCTATCATATAGTATTCATCTTTACTTGGTGATAAATAAAGCATCTGTACCTGTCTTTCTCTGTCAGTTGGCGCTTGGCTGCTAAACAAAGTTTAGGTTTGTCCGATAAATTTACCTTACAAAGCATTCCAAGCTATAAGGTATTTTAGCCTCCCTTTCCCAAATTTAGCGTGTTTTTGGCGTTTTCTAGGTTTTTTAGGAGACTTCTCCCCTCCCAGTACAATCGGTTATGCATTAGTATGCACCTCATTTGTCTCCATCACTTCCATATCCAGATTCCTATTATCCACCACTTCTTCTTCTAGGTTACCTGCTCCACCACCAGGACCCGACCAAAGCATCGGCTCCTGATTCCAGCCCCAAGCAGTTGCTTCTCTCTAAGCTTCTTCCTCCGCCAGATTTCCTCATTCCTCTTTACTTCCTCGGCCTCGTCCTACTTATAACATTGGATATGTCAGTCATCCGTAGTGTGGCTAAAGTTACCATAGCCCATATAGTAGCCCTGCAAACTAATATACTCAATATCAAGCACTTTCCAAGCGGTAGCCCCAAGACTAAGACATACATTTGTTTCCAGCAGACGACAAAGGTCTACTTCCACAAACAGCCCGATTTCTTTTCCTTCTTCCAATCAAACCTTGTTGTAGTCAATGAACTTGCCTAGACAGTAGCCCAGATGTTTCCACCATTGCTCGACCTCTACAATACCTATAAGATCCTCACCAATCACGTTAGCTCGCACCCACACGCGAGCTTTGGCTACCAGAATCAGTTGCACCAGGGTCAGACCATCAAACTCCTCAATCACCATAGTAGTGATGTCACTGTAGAACCAGGGTCATTTATCAACCGCCCTTCGAAGAGCCCCTATGTCCTTGAATCGTCCCATATACATAAAGCAATCATGGGTACAACTTCAAATAGGGATCTCACTCGATCTCATAAGTTCTTGCCAAAGATGAATCATCCAAAGCTCGAGAGACTTCGTAGTAACATCTGATAAGAGCTTTGGAGAGAAAACTTGGATTGCAGCAAAGCCATAGTCCGTCTTCTCCTCCACTGCACCTTTGAAGATGTCTCACTCCACAAAAGAAACCAAATCGATAGTTAAATTGGGACAATCATGTACCCAACAATTGAGAAACCAGATGTAAATTACATCAAGAAGAAACGAACGAGAGAACTAAAACTGATAATTGGAAGAAAAGTGGATAAGATTAAATGGATTAAAGGATGCTCTATGAGAATAGGATGGAAATATGAGCAAGGATTGATGGAATAAGCGAGATTAGGAAGAACTCGATTGAGATCGAAAGAAAAAAGTAGTGCGGCGGCTAGGTGTTCATGAGATTTATCCCCTCAAGTATATGGGGTTAAGTTATAGTATTTGTAAGGTAATCGAGTGTCGAACCCATGATGATTGATCACTTAAACTTCTTAGCTTGACTCGATTATGCACTTGAAATCACGGATTAACTAGACACAAGACATGACACTAAAATTAAAGCAAGATGTGGAAGTGTATCTCACAAGACTAAGTCATTTGGAGACTTAGCATTGCAAGGGATGGTTAAATTACGATGAGTGGTTAAACGAAAGGTTGATTGAATGTTTACTACTAACTAATTAAGTGAAAACATAAAGTGAGAGAAAAACAAAATGTAAATTTTTGGTTGGCTAGAGATATCGCCACTAGCCAACTCAATTTACCAACAATATATTTCTAAGTTATGAGTTTAGTCTGATTCACACGTAATTGTCAATTCGTGATCTCTTCGAGTCACCATTGGTTGTGAACCGAATCTCCTAGGTCATTAGGGAACTAGAAGTGTTCCGGTCGAACATTCAAATATAAAGCAAACCAAAACTAGAATGAAACTCAATTACGAATCGTATCATAATTATACCATATGCCTAATGAGTTCAATATGTGTTCACTTATGATGAATGTGAATGATTTTCCTTCCTAAGTCCCTAGTAGATGACATGAAAATATGTTATAATGAATTTCCTAATCCACACATTTTAGAACATGAATTAGAAGAAGTAACGATTAGTTACAAAGCCCATTCGAGTCAATGTAAACTTGACCGAAGCTCCTCGAGTCATTTGGACTTCAAGAAGGCTTCGGTCCATGCTCAAGCCCAATGAAAACCAAACATTAAACCCATCTTCTCAAATGCAACCTAAGTTATGTTTACATGTTTAGCTTCCTTAGGTGAGTGACTAGTTCACTTAGATTCATTTTTAGATTCCCTAAATATATCTCAACTTAGTCATGGATAAGACATGAATATGAAAATATTGAATAAAGCCCAAACATGCAAACATACCACAATCACATCACAAGCTATCAAACTCATTCACAACATGTAGTAAACTAAACCAAATTCAAATCTATCACTCAAAACATAGGTGTATGTACATCAAATTGGGTAAGCATTAGCCTTAGCCTTCCAAAAGGCAACTACTCACTAAGTATAATGAAATACAAGACTAGATACATGCTCAAAACAAGAAGAGGAAAGAAATAACCAAGAGTCCCTTTAGCCAATGCTCCACCAAATGACTCCAAGGCTTCTAGTTCCACTTCTTCACTCTAAGCTAGCACCAAGTCTTCAAGAGAATGTAAGGATAGTCCTTATTCCAATGAGCCAAGGGGAAGAGAGATTATTTCCCACTCCTTTGAACTCTAATGACCAAACCAAACCCTAGAGGCAAAAATGAGAGGAGGAACACCTAAAATAGGCCAAAGTGACGGTGTGATGGTGAAGATGTTCAGCACTACCCAAGAGAGGGAAGTGCTGGGTCTCTAATGGTGGTGGTTATGAAGGTGTTTTGGCCTAGAAAGGGAGGAGAAGAGGTAGAAGAGAGTGCTAGAGGGTTAGGATAAGGATAATGCGTCTAGAGAGAGTGTAAAACTATGAAAAATATGAAAATGAGGTGAGGTCTATGTGTGTGAGGGGGAGCTCGACCCTATAGTGTTGAGGGAGATATTTTGAGTGCAAATAATTCAAATTCAAGCTTAGACATGATCCACATTTTTAGGCTTTAAGTTGTGGTCCTAACATGTGCATGTCTCCACACCAAAATATCTTCTTATGTGCGCTCTTGTGGGCTTGGGCCTTGAAGTCTTGGGCCATCATATCTTGACCTGGTCATTGACCGGTGAAGACTCGTCGGAGTTGACCGTTGACCGGTGGTTGACTTTTTGTCTTCTTCCCGGTTTTGGTCATTCTTCTTCAAATGCTTAGGAAACTTGTATGGCTTCTTAAAAAAACGGTAAATCTCCATATTTAAACTCGTTTCCACGCAAACTCACTATTTCCTAGTATGACAAGAAAACGTATAAAAAATGATGCTTTATTCCAAGAAGGCAAACATTAAACATAAGATTAAACACATAATTAGAACGTAATTATAGACCTAATACTAGGATTTAAGGTTTAGACTAGGAAACAAGGGAAATTTTCCATAACCACAAGAATTCATTCATTCCAACTTCGATAGTCCATATGTCCAAATGAATCCTAGAAACATGTTCTTAAACTATGACTTATATCTTGGGCGAAAAACAATAACTTAAGTACAAATTAGGAAGATACAAGTCAGAACTCATGAACTTGAGTGTCGGAAAGTTAATCTATAAACTCCCACACAGCTTCAGTGAAATAAAAGAGAACAATTCTGAGAAGTCTTTCTTTCTTATATTCATGGTGTGCATCCAAGATTATCACCAAAGACAACCAAATCTGACAGTCTTTAAATACAATTGCAATTAGTATCCTGCAATAATTCTCTAATCTTCAATACAAATTGGATGAAACAAAGGGCAAAATGCATTTTCCGAGTACATAAATGGAGACGACGGCTACGTGCTCAAGCATGGTGCATCATTTCAGAACAAGTCTATTTTGCTTTCTTTGACAACTTCTTTACTTGTTTAGACGTTACGAACTCAGCATCATCTTTGACGAAACTCCACCAAATGTAGGTTAGGGGAACAATGGTGGCATCACTGGCATGCCAGACGGCATGAGCATCCAGAAATCCTTCATACGGTGAGAAATCATAAATTTCTAGGAACATTGCAAGACCACCTCCGACTATGACCACCCACAATTTCCAACGAGATGGGTGGCGTGCCAAATCGCCCAAATCGCCCAAATAATAAGTTCAGCCACTCCCATGACAACACAAACTTTCATGTTCCACCCTGCACAGTGTAAAAGTAACTCATCCGATTTTTATCTATAGCGACCACAAAGCAAGAGATTCTATTCTAATAGATTGATTTTTCCACTTGGTAGAAATTATAAACGATAATTATGTCGTCTACTTGTGCGACTGTTCATGCCTACATGTCGATATTGTTGAAATCGATAACATTCAGCACTTCCTAATACCACACTGCTATGGAAACAAAAATGCTGCTATGAAATCTGGTAACGAAGTAACCAATTATTAATGTTCAAATGAATCATAACTCATCAATATCCTGTCTATGGCAAGGGCCATGAATAAACTTTAAGACCATTAAAGGCCTCATCCTTCTTTCATTTCTGAGACAAATAGCATGAAAAGGGATAGTGTACACACCATAATCCAGCTTATAAAAGTTGAGGTACAATATGTGGGTTGTTTAAAATGCAAGCAGCGGAGCAGCAACCATAGCTCTGACAGCATCATCCTTCACGTCAAAAGTTCTAATTATTGCCAGAGTGAGCGAGTACCCAAGGATTGCCACTGCAGATGAGTAGTCTAATTTTTCTATGTAGTTAAATAAGACATGGTAATGATCAAGAAAAGTGCTAAACACCCAACCACACGGATGCCCAGAAGAATCAAAATCAATAAACACTTAATTTGATGCACAAAACGTAGTTTAGTTGCCACGAAAATATCACTTTCTTTTGCTTTTGTCAATAGGTGGGGAGCAGGTGGAACAATTTCAAGGAGGGCTAGGTTATCTAGGTAGGTTGGTTCTTATCAGAACAAAAGTACACAGTTGAGGTTCTATCTCTGTATCAGCACAACCTTTCACCATGACTTTTCTTTCGGGAGAGGTTCATACCAGATTAAATCCTCATAAAAAGAGGAAAACAAAACACTAACATAGTTGAAATTCCTTGACTAATTTTACCCGACACTAGCCCCCTTATACTTGCACTACATGAACGTAAGGAACAGAAAATTTTAAAACTATTTTGACATGGTCGGCACAAGTTAGAACATAATACTTTATAGTTATTAGACGAGTGCACCTACAGTGTTTCGCACAGTGGTGTGCGGGGTACTGTTTTTCATCACTTTTTCAAAAATATCTCTTTCAGCATTTTTATTTCTTTTTACATTTTTGCGAGCGTAGTGAGGTTATAATTTATCTGTTTTAACACAAACAGCTGAAGATCTATCATCGATACTCAAAAGTAAACAGTTATTTTTGATCATAGAAAATTACTCACTGTCAAAAAACACGTGATTTAAGTGCTAAACTAAAAATTTTAAGAGATGTTATCACTAATACAAAAAAGAGAATTAGATTATTCGAAAAATCAAGAACAGCTCATCCACGTCTTTTATAACAAGCAATTTATAATCTTAAAATTGCCAGAGGACAAACTTTTTCTAAAAATTTGTTAAGAGACAAAACAGTGATACAAAATCTCTTGCATCGTTTATCTATCTAACGATTTATTTGAGCATTTTAACAGTTTATTTGAGCATTGGTTAGATCCGCAAATCAACTGGTATCAGAGCTTGCAATAGCTCAAAATCCCAACAATGAGATCAGCAACTGAGAACATAATAGAGAAACTAGATTCTCTATTTGAAGCATCAGATGCAAGGCAACAATAAATCTTATCATAAAATTTTAGATGCAGAGAGTATCTAAAAATTCTTCCAGCAATCAGCAACCAATTACAGAAATTGGAGGCTAAGGTGGATTACATCTAGAAGCAGCCAGAGGAAAAACAAGAACTATTAACAAGAGTTGATAGTAAGATCGAGAGACTAGATCTTCCACAGATGAAGATCATTGACTATGTCCAGAAGAAAGCTCAAGAACATCAAAGGTCAAGCACTAGTCCACCTCGAACTATCATTAGAAAGACTAATGATTTTAGACCACTAAAGGTTCCAAAAGGGAACCCAATGCCAAAGCCATTTTTTCAGGACTTTTCATCAAATCCTGCAACATTCAAGTTGAAAGAACCCAAATCAAAAGACATGCACAACATAAATATGATGAGCATCTTCAAGAAAAAATCAGTGCAGCTGGTGAACTTAGAAGAATTTGAATTCAACGAAATCAAGAACAACGTTCAAAATGCTTCAATTCTGAAGTTTGAATTCAAACAAATCTACAAGAGAGGAAGTTTTGATATGATGGATAGCCATCAATTCAAAATCCTTGAATTCACCACACCGGCAACAACAGGAGAAACATATCTCCTTCTGGTCACACCCGAAGAAGTTTCTAAAGCCAGAAAAAGAAACTTCAAGTTCATGCATATTGAAGCAGTCCAAGTTGGCATAAAGCTATTGGCAAGAAAAGGCCTAAATTGTTCAGTTCTATGCGTCCTACAAGGCAATAGGCTGATCGACTTTCAAAAAAGTCTACTGGGAACACTTCAAGAATCACTATGCAACCAGGTTGCATATTTCAACTGTTTCCCAAACTTTTCAACCAGCCTAACAGATACTGCTCACTGCCTACGACTAATAGTCAAAACAGACGGCACATCCATGAAAGACGGCATACAAGAACTAGCAATAGTTTATATAATCTACTATAAACTAAGGAGCACAACAATAGAGCCAAAGACCAGAATATCAAACATCTCAAGTCTTACCATTGGTTTCCTTACAAATCCTAAGAACCATAACCAAGAGATTCACAAAGTAGCATGGGATGAGGTAACTTTCCCACTAGAGTGGAAATTATCCGGTCCAAAGGAGAAACTAGAAAGCACAAAGGCAGCGGTATATGAGAATAGAAAGACCAGAGATGTCAACCTCAAGTTCGAAGGACACCGAAACAGTGATGTATCCCTCGAAAGCTTTAGAGGAGAAAGCTCTAGACCCTTCAGAAAATGCAACTCTACCAGAGAGAGTGGTGCTTGAAGTACCAGAATCTCAATAAAAGCCAATCCAGTAATGGAAGAAAATTTAGATGCTGAGTTAGAAAGAAACATTAGCATGCTAAGAACAGGAATGTCCAAATCAAAACTCTTCAACCTTTATGAGGAAGCAAAAGAATGTGAAGATCCCTTGCGGTTGGAACAATTGATCAAAGAGATCGAGAGTTTCACCTTCAAAAAGGAAAGAAAAGTCTTTCCTCTTCTATATGAAGAAGCAGAAGAAACCGAAGGAACAGAAGATGAAGACATGGAAGAAGAAGAATCTTCACAACCGTCATCTTCATAGACCACCATATTCAGGATTGGTGGAAAACTCAAACTTCCGCACGAAAGAAGCCCTCGTGGAAAGAAGGGAGAAAGAAGCTCCCACAGATTCATTCCATAAGAAAATACTCCTAAGGTGCCAATCACTTAACTAGGAGTATGGCTTGATCTAGACAAAGCTCTAGACAAGAAAAAGGCCGTCGACGAATGGGCAGCTAGTCTATTCATGGCATCATGTTCAACCTACGGAAGATTTGAAGCACAAAACCTGCACACAATCTATGAGTCAACCCTTCTAGGAATGGCAAAGACGTATTACTTTCCCTTCAAGGAAATAATTAGAGGAAAACAATGGTTGGAAGACATAAAGACAAAAAAAATCTCAAAAAGAGATTTTTCAAGAAGACAAGATCCTATCAAGAGCTTGAACAGAAGAGATCTTGTAGATGTTGGTTGTGCAAGGCCGAAGGACACTATGCTAATGAATGTCCCAAGAAAGAGAAGAGAAGTTTGAAATCTCTTCTCAAGGAATATGAAGGAGTCATAGAAACGGCAAACCTGAAAGGCTACAAAGTAGTCTATTCATCAGAAGAAGATGAAGAAATATCTGTCTATTCAGTCTGTTCAAAAGATGAATAGTCAGAAGAATCAGATTCAGAATCTGGAAAAGAAGAACCTAGAGAGGTTTATCTTCTTGAGATAAAGAATTGGGAAGAAAGCACAAAGGAAGAAAAGATTTCTTCCTACAAAGTCAACAAGGGAACATTCATTTGCGACTTCTGTCAATGCAAGGAGAAGAGAGGATTTCCCATGTTCTGTGAAGCAACAGGAAAAACTTATCATAAAGAATGCTTCATAGCTGAAGCAAGGAGAAAACAAAGAAGAATTCAATAAACCAGATTTTTGAACAAGAGTACGAAGATTATAGAAGAGAAACAGAAAAGTTTAGAAAAAGATCTAAAAAGAGCAGAGGCTGATACTACTACAAAGAAAAGAGTAGTACCTGCAGAAGATCCAGTCCATGATACAAAAAGAGAAGTAGTATCTGACTGTAAGGAAGAAAAGTGCAATCCTTTTACAGAAGAGAAAGCAAGTTCTTTAAAACAGAACCTATGCAAGGTAGCAACTGTTTCTACAAGTAGATTCAGTAACTACATGGAGATTGGATTAAAACTTCCAGGATACAAAAAGTATCATCTACATGACTTTGTAGATCACGGTTCCGGCTTCAGTCTAGCAAAAAAAATTTGCTATACCAGAAGAGTTGTGGATAACAGATCCAAAAAAAATGCAACCGGAAAAACCGTAGAAGGAAGAAGAATCTTCATAAATACTTTTGCCAAAAAGGTTCAAGTCTCGATAGGAGGAGGAACATTTGTCATTGAAAATATTTGGCAATCAGAAGGCCAAGACTCAGATGTCTTAATTGGCAATGATTTCCTGCTACAACAAACTTTCATTCAGGAGCCAGAAGTGAACTTATTAGGCTTCGAGAAGAATCACAAATTTTTCTGGACAGAAAGGCTTAAAGAAACTAAAAGTATTGTTGGACCAGGATTCATAGAGAAATATCAGAGATCGCAACAGAATAATGGTGAATACAAACCACGATTTGAAACAATTCTAGAATGCAAGCACTAAGAAGAATTGCTTGTCGAAGAATCATCATCATCAGAAGAAGATTCTAATGAAATAGAATTCTGTAGGTTTCACGACAACAGAGAATTTAAACATCCAGATGCTCCACCTCATGCCTTTACCAGAATCTAACTCAAAGAACACACCGTCTACAACATTCTCAAGAGAGACTGTGACAAGTGTAAACAAGAGAAAAACCTAAAAAAGAAAGCAAGGAACTCCAAGAAACCCAGCATGAAGACTAGATTCGAGAACGGAGATCCTACCATTGCGCTGCTTCATGATCAAGACAAGTATCATTACTATATGTCTTATAAGGCTCCTAATAGCCAACACACGCAACAAGAAGAGTTTCCCAGTGAAGACTCATTAGGAGACAAAGATGGAATAGTTGAAGCTGCGTTTATAAAAGAGCATAATCTCAAGCACTTCAAGGCTAAACTCGAGAAACAGAAGAGACACACCCTTGGAGAAATCAAAGAAATGCTCAAACAAAATATCGATATCAATCCTCTGAAGTTTTGGGAAAAGGACCCAGTAGTCTGTGAGCTCAAGTTACATGACATGAATTCAATCTGTCACGTAAAAGCCATTCCCCAATACAAAGAAGAAGATCAAAAGGAGTTTAGAAAAGATATAGCTGAACTCTTGCATAAAGGATTGATCAAACCATCAAAAATTCCTCATCATGCTCTAGCATTCTATGTCAGAAATAATGCAGAAGAAGTTCGTGGGAAAGCGAGAATGGTGATAGACTACAGAGATGTCAACAAGAAAACCGTAAAAGACGGTTATCAGATAGCACAAACAAGAGTGCTAATCAACAGGCTCAGAGAAGCCAAGGTGTTTTCAAAGTTCAACACTAAATTAGGATTCTGGCAAGTCAAAATGCATCCTGACAGCATTCCTCTCACAGCCTTCGGAACTTCACAGGGACATTACTAATCGCTAGTAATGCATTTCGGGCTAAAACAAGCTCTATCCATTTTCCAGAGAAAATGGACAATATATTCAAACAAGTGGCAGACTTCTGTGTCGTCTACATATGCGACATTCTTGTATTCTCAAAGAACAAAGAAGAACACATGAATCATCTCTTTGAAGTAGTCAAGCTCATCATCCAACATGTGATCATCTTAGGAATAAAGAAAGTTTTTCTCGTCCTAGATGAAATTGATTTCTTAGGAATCAACGTAAAGAACGGAGTCATCAAGCTTCAGCTTCATATCCTAGAGAAGGTCAAGAAATTTCCAGACAGAATTCCTGATGCTTAAAGTCTACAGAGATTTTTAGGAGTCATAAATTATGGAAGAGACTTCATTCTTAAAATTGCTGAACTAACAGCAACCCTGTCCCCCAAAACAAGCTCAAAGAGAGCTTGAAAGTTCACAGAAGATGATGAAAAGATCGTCAGGCAAATCAAAGCCCTATGCAAATATTTGCCGCCACTACATCAACCTGAAAAAAAATGAAGAAATCATCCTTCAGACTGATGCTAGTGATAACTTTTGGGCAGGTGTGGTACTGGCAAGAGAGCCAGGCACTAACACATAGAAGATTTTGAAATTTTGCAGTGGCAAGTTCAACGCTGCAAAGCAGAATTATCCCACAGGGGAAAAAGAAATTCTGGCCATCAAAAAGGCAATCGAGAATTCTCCTGCATTTTTAGGAAAACTCTTCACTGTGAGAACAGATTGCACCAGAGTGAAAAATTTCAAACCCTTCAAACTTGAGAAAGCTACAAATAAGGAAGATTAGCTAACTGACAATTATTTCTTAACCAATATGATTATGATGTGGAATTAATTGCAGGAAACATGAACTATCTCCCAGATGCTTTAACCAGAGAAATTGCCATATATAAGAGAAGTGACGATGAAGGACGCAACCCAAGAAGCAGAAGGCCATGAAATGAGCCTAACCAACAAGAAGAATCAGTTGAAAAACTCCTCGAGAGTTTTTTTCTACGTCCCAAAAGACCAGCCTTAACTGATCAATCCCAGGGAAAAGGATTGGCTAGCTCGTCTCAAATGACAGACGGTAAAGGCAAATCAAGGCCTTTAATGGCTGCTACTTTGCCAAAAAGCAGAATTTTTCCTACAGGCTTTGTAAACATCTTCAAAAATCAGCTGAATACCTTTTCAGAAGCAGTCTTCCAAACCGACCATAATCTAGCATCCCACCAGAGGTCACTGTTGGATAAGTTAATGTTTGCTTTCCAGGAGAATGACAAAAGGCTCATGATAGAGGTCATTAACACCTTGGCAATAGAACTAAGTCAGAAGAAGAAACCACCAAGCGTGGTTAATGAACCAGCAGCGTTGTACATTAAAAATCTAGAGAGTGCTAAAGTTCTTATTCAAGCCCTAAAAGAATCAGAATGGTTAGCAATAACGGTTTATTTAGTTGATCTCCAAGAAATCGCCATGTTCCCCATGGTGAATACATCACCTGTTTGAGAACGTTCTTTGTGTGGGTCAGAAAGATACCCAGGATAAGCAAAACCAACCAAGACATCACAAGGTGTCTCTGAGTAGGAGACTGCACTGAATTGAGGAACAATGTTCACAGCCGAAGAAGGATTCGAAGGGTCGAAGCTTTCCATCGATGGGTTGAATGGTAGCTTCGAGTCGATCCAATGGACAATTTTTGATGGGTCAAGGAATCCACTTGACGGGTTGATTGCTTGCTTCATTAAGAACTGATTATCATGAAAAAATATCAATATCTTGATCATTATAATGAAAAAGTTCATATGAGGCCAAGTCACATATATTAATATAAGTGACTGCATTGGATTAAATGATTCATACAGTATTAATATATAAACCACTACAAATCCTCATAAATCTCTCCAGATAGCATCATTGGCAACATTCTATGGAGATTTGACACAAGACTCTTTTCCATTTTCACAATAATATTCCAAGTGAAAATCGTTGGCACAAATAGTTATCAAAACTTAAGAAGGTTCGATTGACTATTAGGCACGTATAACACTCAATCTCGCCATCATATATCAACAAAATAATGTCAATCAATCGTCTTTGAACCCAAGACATGGCAAACACTTTTAAGTGAATACTTAAAGAATGAAAATGGTGTTATACCCTTATAGAGTGCTAATCATAGCAACATCAAATAACCGATGTATAACAACATCTGAACGGTCAAAATGACCATTGTACACTATAATACAAAATGCTTTTTCCGACCAAAGTTTTCCGACAAAAAAAAATTTTGGTCGAAAATAAACACTTTTTCCGACCACAAAAGCGTTTTGTTGGAAATAAATACTATCAAAACAAAACAAAAATTCTGACCAAAACTTTTTTGTCAGAACAAACTAAAGCGTGGTCGGAAAAAGAAAAAATTGGCGGGTAAATTTGGTGCCAACTTTTTTTCTGACGACATTCTATTTGGTCGGTAATATGTTATTACTTTTTCCGATGAAATTCTATTTCGTCGGTAATACGTTATTTCTTTTTCCGAAAAAATTATGAAATAGTAGAAAATTCATCCCTTTATTACCACATATTTAACCATTACCGGCGATTTTAAATTGCCGGCAAAGTTTTTTAACATTACCGGCGATTTTTTCCCCAAAAATCGCCGGTAATGTCTTTTTTTTTTTTAACATTACCGGCGACTTAAATGTAAGTCGCCGGCAATGTCTTTTTTTTTTATTACCGGCGGAACATTGCCGACGATTTGCCGGAAAAATCGCCGGCAATGTTAAAAAAGAAGAAGACATTACCGGCGATTTTTGGGGAAAAATCGCCGATAATGTTAAAAAACATTGTCGGCGATTTAAAAATCGCCGGCAATGGTTAAATATGTGGTAGTATTTCCGACGGTTGATTACTTTGTTGATAATGATTCAAGTATTTTTTTTTAGTAGAGAAAATTTATATTTTCTTTCAACTACTAAATGAAAGAGTTCTTTTATTTTTATATTTTTCGTTAAGAAACAAATGAAAGAGTTGGGTTTAACCTCCAATTTCTATATAAGGATGCATGGTGAAGAATTATCATAAGTTACTTTTTGTTCTTAATGTCATTTACTAATTTTCTTCAATGAACTGAGATTTGGGCCGTGTAGCCCGTGCGATCGAGCATCACATGACCTCCATTTATTTATTTATTTATTTATTTATTAAGTAAATAAATAAATTAACTCATATGCTAATAGATGTATTCATAGCTCAGTTGGCTAGTGATTTGCATAATAACTCACTTGACCCAAGTTCAAAAAGCCAAACCTTCATCTTTTCCTTCCTTTTTTGTGTTGTTGCTCTTTTTGATTTTCCTTGGTCACGTCTCAGTAAAACTAAAATAGTCAAAGATATCCCTTTTTTTGCTCTTTTCTGTTTTCTTTGGTCACGTCCCAGTAGAACTGAAAGAGTCAAATACATCCCCTTCTTCTACTTGAACAACGTCAAAACTCAAGAAGCCCTAATTTCTAAGTTTCTTCCTCAAATCTACGTTGATACTCCAACAATTATATTGTTATACACAATAATTAATCTCGGCTCAACCTTGGATAAATTCAAAACTTTGTACTTGATTCTCAATTCTCAAAGGTAATTTCTTTCTCTGTTATTTTTTATTCTTACCGTGTATCATTTTTATCATTTTCAAATCAACAATAACTTTACGGAGTTGTTTATATGCTGTGAATTGAATAGCACCATGGGAGACCTGCTGAAACATGATAAAAATCTTGTAAGTTACAGATTGTAAAGCATGAAAAACTAAACAGCTTTTTGCAGCATCGATAGCATGTAAACTATCAACAATATCTACATTCAATTAAGTGCACTAAAATAAAGAAAGGTTTCCATAAAGGTTGTCACGTGTTCGTGAAGATAAAACAAGTGAACTAAAATCCTATGACTGATAAATGATTATAGAAATCATAATTCTTTTATCAGAATAGTCCAATATTTCTTCAACAGAACTAAGAAATATTTTACAGCAACTCTTCAATGATCTTGGGAAAGTATTATACATCTGTGGAAGGAGTCAAGGACTTTTGGCATTTGAGGAATACTGTAAGCTCATACATAACAACGTACCATAAAAAGACTAGGACCAAGACCTTTATACAGTGCAGTCCATCCTTCCTCTCTCACTATAGTCCTTAAGACATCTGAAATAGACATCAAAAACATTATTTCGTCTATAATCAAGAAAGAAAATCAGTGTGAGTACAAAAAAGAAAATATCTCTAAAAGATATTTTATTGACCATACGTTGTAAAAACCCACAGGGCCAACATCTTGAAAGTTAAACCAAAACAAAAGAAAACTTCTTTATATAGACTATTTCAGCTTACGAAACAGTCATATTCACATCCTAAAATCATGTATTACTATAGTTTGAATTCAAGGCAATGTGACGGACTAAAAATAATTGCTTGTAATAAGTACGCCAAACAACGAACAGAATATTGCAAACATCAGGTTAAGATGAGATGTGAGGTAGACCATAAAACCCAGCATATGGTCGTGTTTCATGTAGAGGAGTCTGAAGCTGCATTCTTGTTTTTACAAGCCAAATAGAATTTGTGCCCAAAGAAACCTGGAAAAATCATAAGTTTGCTATCATTTATACATACAACGTGCCAAAACTACGTCTAACCTTCAACATTATTAAAAGGAAGAAAATTGGTGTGCTATTCTTCCAAACACTGTCTATAATCGTTGCACCAAGCAAAATATAAACTATCACCGTTGTAATAATTTCCAATAGCATCAACATTCACAAAAGTTCTAACCTTCAGCTAAACATTTCATATACTTACAGCGATACTTAAAAAAAATTCACAGACTTTGACATAAAACTTTGATGAAATTTCTCAAAAGTAATTGCCTTGGATGCAAATCACAGATACGTACAACTGTACAAGTGACAACTGAGGACAATAACAAAACTGAAATTTTCATATGACCATGTTATTTAAAGTAAACTGAAACTCACCAAACCACCAGCTTCCGCTGCAGAAGCTAGATGTAGACTAGGACTCAGCTTTGTGCGTGCTCTCACCTATTAGCAAGCTTCTCGAGTAGTTCAGTAGATTCACCGACTCAATAACTGCCCATAGTTTTACAAAATCTACAAAAAATATATATATTCTGTAATCAGACTTTACTTTCTTCAATCAAATTTAATGTGCTTATAGCTTGGTACTTTCACTTGAATGTGTTTCCTACTATGTTCAAACTAATTCTCATGTGTTCCTTACAGTGTAGTGTTTTAGGTAGTCGTACAGTAGATTACATGAATTAGATTAAAAATAATATTCCTACTTTAGTGTGATTAGTTTCTACAACTAGTTCATAAGCATACTGTCAATTCCTTTGAAAGTTCCTATTCAAATAGTAATTAACAATTAGTTAATCCAATTGTATAGAAAGGAAGACTGCAAATCATTTAGTTAATAACAAAGTAGGCTAAGTAGCTTACATAATAGCCCATAGGAAAAGAATAAGCTATCTTTGCAGTTACTTGTCTCCCATATAATCTTTTGATATCTCTACAATACGGTTCACTCACAATCTTTTACATGTTTCACAACCAGCTATCACAAAGTATTGAACCTGAGGGCATTCAAATTTTGGTCAAAAGCCTCAACTATTGCTCTGGTAAGTACACTACCTTTAAACCTCTTTGATTGTCTAATTTTTAGAAATACCAGTATATTCTTTAACCTCTTTAGTGTCAAATATTAAATAGATTTTACTTTACAGAACAATGCCTATCGACAAGGAATGGATGCAATTAAGTCAGTCAAACCAAGAGTACTTTGAAGGGGTGGAGAAGTTTATTAATTTTGCAACTCAACATGCTTTGGAAAGTGATGGAACGATACTTTGTCCATGGCGTCGGTGTCGTAATGCATTGAGACGATCTCCAATGAAGGTTATGACTCATCTCTTGTATAAAGGGTTTAAGCAACACTATGATTTATGGAGTAAACATGGGGAGACTAAAAACAATGATATTGACCAAAGTGTTGCTAATAGTGATGATAATGAGGCTGCACCATTTGTGCCAGATGATGATATGCACAGATTGATAGAAGAAGGTTACCTACAAGATCCAAATGAAGATGCAGATAAATTTTATAAGTTGTTAGAGCAGGCAAAAACACCATTATACAACGGTTGTGAGAAATATTCCAACTTGTCATTTGTCGTCAACTTGTTACACATTAAGGCAACCGGTAATATGAACAACAAGGGATTTGACTAGTTATTGAAATCACTGAAAAATGCTTTCCCAATGTGCGATAAACTACCGGCATTCAATCATGAGGCAAAAAAGATTGTTAAAGAGCTTGGTCTTTGTTATGAAAAGATTGATGCATACAAGAATGATTATGTAATTTATTACAAGGAACTAGCAGATGCAACAGAATGTCCTACGTGCAAGCTTCCGCGATGGAGAACACGACGCAAATTTAAGAAAAAGAGTAAAAAGATTCCATGGAAGATTTTGCGATATTTTCCACTCATACGTTGATTAAAAAGACTTTATATGTCATCGAAGATGGCTTCTGATATGAGTTGGCACTATACACAATGTGTGAAAGACGGTGACTTAAGGCATCCAGCAGATGGAGAGGCCTAGAAATTTATGGATCAAAATCATCCAGTGTATTTGGCAGCGAACCTTAGAATGTACGATTGGGATTGGAAACCGATGGATTCATCACTTATGGAAATATAAGAAGCAGTCACAGTCGTTGGCCTGTCTTTCTATTCCCTTACAATCTGCCTCCATGGATGTGTATGAAGGAACCTTATATTTTTCTATCTCTACTCATACCAGAACCGGAAAGTTCAGGAATGGACATTGATGTTTATCTGAGACCACTAATTGATGGCCTGCTAATTCTATGGGAACAAGGAGTAGAGACATATGACATTTCTACAAAGAAATTTTTTCAAATGAGAGCCGCAGTTATGTGGACTATTAATGATTTCCCTGCATACGGTTAAATGTCTGGTTGGTGTACTCAAGGAAAGTTGGCATGTCTAGTTTGTGCATCAAAGACCTCAAGTCGCAGATTACAACATGACTCAAAGCAAAGTTATATGCATCATCGTCAATGGTTACCATCAGATCACGAATAGTGCAAAAAAAAAAAAAGACTTTGACAATACAAAAGAGAAGAGAGATGCACCAAGAAGTCCGTCTAGAGAAGAAGTTTTTAATAAGCTTGAGAGTTTACCAGACATAACACACTAGAAAAAATGGAAAAAACAAACAAATCATTCCCGAGTTTGGAAAGACTCATAATTGGAAGAAACATAGTATATTTTTCCAGTTACCTTATTGGAAAATAGTTATGTTGCGCCATAATTTAGATGTCATGCACATTGAAAATAATATTTTTGACAGCGTGGTTGGCACGATCATGGACATCGATGGTAAAACAAAAGATTCTTTGAATGCTCGACTTGATCTCAAAGCCATGAATATAAGGAAACCCTATTGGCCTAGAGAAGAAGATAGTGGATTGGTCTATGACCCAACACCTTTTACATTGTCAACCAAGAATATCAAAGCTATTTTTCAATGGTTACTAAAGTTGAAGGTTCCTGATGGATATTGTACAAATCTCTCTCGATTGGTCAATGATAATAGTCGTAATCTCTTTGGTATGATGAAAAGTCATGATTCTCATGTTTCTTGGAAAGATTATTGCCTCTTGTGGCACGAGGCTATTTCCAAAAGAACCATGTGATGCTATAATTGAACTTTCTTATTTCTTCAAAGAATTGTGTGCTAAAGTGTTGAAATTCTTGATTTAGAATTACTTGAGGGGTGGATCGTCAATACTCTATGCAAGTTGGAAAAAGTATTTCCTCTGGCCTTTTCTGATATCATGATTCTTTTATCTAATCATTTAGCGTGGGAAGCAAAAGCGGCTGGTCCAGTGCAATACAGATGGATGTATCCTGTAGAAAGGTAAATAAGATTTATTTATCTAATATGTCAAAAGTAATTATTTATTTTGTCGACATGTATCCACTAATAAGTGGCTGGTCCAGTGCAATACAGATAGATGTATCCTGTAGAAAGGTAACTAAGATTTATTTATCTAATATGTCAAAAGTAATTATCTATTTTGTTGGCATGCATCCACTAATTTCTTTATTTATATGTTCGCTATACAGGTATCACTACAAGAAAATGAAACATTACCGGCGAGATTCCGGCCAACAAGGTCGGCGACCGGAAAAGTCACCGGTAATGTCCATCATTACCGGCGACTTACCCCGTCGCCGGTAATGTCGCCGGAATCTCGCCGGTAATGTTCCAAAACATTACCGGCGACTCCAACCGTCGCCGGCAATGTCTAGGCACACATTTCTGGCGATTTTCCGGCCGGAATTTCGCTGGAAATGTGTGCCTAGACATTGCCGGCGACGGTTGGAGTCGCCGGTAATGTTTTGGAACATTACCGGCGAGATTCCGGCGTAAAGTCGCCGGTAATGTCTTCATTTCTGGCGACTTACTCCGTCGCCGGCAATGTGTCTTATATTAGATGCCGGATGGGGCAGCTCGATCATTCAATCATTTTGATCGAAAAAAATCCAGAGAAATCGAAAGAAGGAAAACGTACGCTCTGAAATCGATCATTCGGTATATTGTCAAAATTAAGGCGCGCGTCGAAAACTCAATCACTCGGGAAGCTATATATATAGGTACGTAGGTGTATATATACGTATATGTGGTATATATATATATGTGTGTGTGTTGATCAAATCCAATTCGTGAGATATATATATATATATATATATATATATATATATATATATATGAAATGTTGTTGATGTACGGTCACCGAAACGAGAAAACAGCTTGTAGTTAATCTTGTGTCTGAATCAATGACTGGTATTATCGTATTGTTATCGGAGCCAGGCTTAACAGAGCCTCCTACCCAGTCAAATACGTTTTGAATTGAAAAACACCAGAATACTATCATCGAGTACTGAATCGAATTCAGAGATTAGATCGATGTGTGTATATATATATATATACATATGCATGCATGTGTTGATTTAATTAGAGTTGAATTGAGATATCACGTCGATTATTAGTAGTGAATGTGTGTATATATATATATATAATTAATACGTAAAATTGTTAGAATTTTCAGGATGGACAAGAGTTGGATGAGCCTCGAAAGATGGGATGTCAGATATCACGAGGGAATTAGGAGTTTTGTGGATTTTGTGAAGGCTAATTGTGGAAACACTACACTTCATTATTGCCCGTGTAAAGAATGTAAGTGTTTCACCGATCGATTTCGATTTCCCATTGATAAAGTCCAGAGGCACCTGAGTAAATACGGGTTTTGGGATAAGTACACTTGTTGGATTTATCATGGTGAAACATCGTTAGCGGGTCCGCATGATCATGGACAATTTGGTGAGAGGGCCAGTCCACGCTATGATCATGGAGATTTTGCTGAGAGGGGCAGTTCATCCTATGATCCAACATCGATGTTAATCAATGATATGTTTCCTCATGAGAGCGGTGTATTTGCTGATGAAGCACCAAATGTCCCTCCCGTCGTTGAGGGTTTCCCCCATATCGAGCCAGTCGAACCATTACTTGGAGCTCATGTCAACACAAGCGGTATGGACAAGCACAACAACCTGATTGCATTGCAACAAACTCCGTTGTACGACGGTTGTAGTAAGACTGTTCTTGAAAGTGTGATGGGAGTGATGCAGCTCAAAATGGAGAACAAAATGTCTGTCAAAGCTGTTGATTCTTGGTTGAAATGGACTGCTTTGCTACTGCCACCCGGTCATCGTCTTCCTACCACTCATCATAAGGTGCGACATATCCTGAAAGATCTTGGGCTTTCCTACATCAAAATCCATGCATGCAGATATGATTGTATTCTCTTATGGGGAAAAGATCTCGAAGACCTTGAAGCCTGCCCGGTATGTTTTACAGAAAGGTATAAGTTGACTCCTGCAGGCAACAAGAAAGCTGTGAAGATACTTCGATATTTCCCGCTTATTGATAGGCTGGAGCGGTTGTTCATGTGTGCTTTCACGGCCGAGGCAATGAGATGGTGGTCTGAGAGGAACTTGCCTGACGATGACACCCTTATACACCCTTCCGACGGAGTGGCTTGGAAGCACATGGTCAGGGAGTTTGATCATTTTGCAGCAGAGGTCCGAAATGTTTGGCTAGGACTCTCATCTGACGGATTCAACCCTTTTGGCAACATGAGTCTTCAATACAGTATATGGCCAGTTATTTTGGTACCGTACAACCTTCCACCATGGATGTGCATGAAGAAGGAATACAATATGCTCACTCTGTTAATTCCGGGCCCGGGTTATCCAGGAAAGTGTCTCGATGTGTATTTGAGGCCTTTGATTGAGGAGCTTAAGTACGTGAGTGAGTGTGGCCACCCCACTTACGATAGGTTCAAAAATGAGATATTCCAGATGCATGCCATGCTTGTTGGCACCATCAGTGATTTTCCTGCCCGCGGTATGTTGCCGGGCAATGTTACCAGGGGTTACAGAGCTTGTTCAGAGTGCATGACGGTTGATTGTTGCAGTCCTCATTGCAGTAAAATTGTTCAGATGCGTCACCGTTGTTGGCTTCCATATGATCACCCATTTAGGCAGGATCCAGACGTGTTTGATGGGACTGTGGAAACAAGTGTGGCACCCAGGCGATGGACAGGGGAAGAAATTTTGGAAGTGTTGAATGAATATGATTTTGGCCAGCTGAGCAATCATCCTGACATAGTGGCGTCAATTCCAGAAAAGCCCGAAAGGTATAAGTTTTGGACACACAAGAGCATATTCTGGGAACTCCCCTACTGGCCCAGGTTGCGTATCAGACATTACCTAGATGTCATGCACATAGAGAAGAATGTGTGTGAAAGTGTGGTGGGCACAGTTCTTAACTTGGAGGGGAAAACAAAAGACATCCCTAAGGCATGCATTGATCTGAAAGCAATGGGTCTGCAGAAACATTTGTGGTTAAGAGATGGTAAGAGAAAAATGCCGCAAGCTCCGTACACCGTAAAGCCGAAGCATAAGCATGAAATTTTTCGGTGGCTAAGTAATGTCAGGTATATATTCTTATGGCTATGTAGGAATTTGACATTAAATTTTTACCGGAGTATATATGGTTATATGCGAGAAATATAACCGTTGCATATATATGGCTTTATCTATATATATGCAGGTATCCTTATGGCTATGCAGGAAATATAAGCAGGTGTGTTAACTTCCGGGACAATAAGATGTACGGATTAAAGAGTCATGATTGTCATGTACTGCTTCAACGCCTTTTCCTTATTTTCATTCGAGGGTACATGCCCAAAGAAGTGGTGGAGCCGTTGGTGGCCTTGTCAAGATTCTTTCAGAAGTTATGCACCAGGGAAGTTAAAAAAGCAGACCTTAGGGAGATGCAAGATGACATCATTTTTATCATGTGCAAGCTTGAGAGGATATTTCCCCCAAATTTTTTTGACATAATGCCTCACCTGATGATCCATCTTCCCGAACAATTGTTGCTTACCGGTCCCGTACACTACACTTGGATGTATCCCATGGAAAGGTACAAATGATTCATAAATTTGGTTTGCCTATGTTTTTATATGTAAATTCTTATTTTTTAAGTAAGTTAACATGCACTTGTTAACTTGTAGACAATTGGGTGCCTACAAGGACTATGTGAAGAATAAATATGCACCTGAAGGGTGTATCGCTGAAGCATATCTTGCGCACGAGTGTGTAACGTACACCAAAGTGTACTTGGAAAATGTAGAGGACCCCCAACAACAAATGCCGATAGATGAACCCCAGTTCAACCTTTCTATCATCTCCAGTGACGTGGTAGTACAGGGAAGCTTGCCAAAGTCGTACAAGTTGGATGGAAATGAGGTAGCCATTGCCCACTGGTCGGTACTGATTAACTGTGAAGAAGTACAATATTGGAAAAACTATCATCTTCACTGCCCTGCTATTGCCGGAAATGTTGATTACCACAACAAGACGTTTGCAAACTACTTTGGTCAATGGGTAAGTATATGTGTATATGTCTATTTTTATATATATATCCTTACATAGCATGTATGTATGTACGTGGTTTTGTGGTTTCAAGATGACATAATTTCTTCTGTACGTATTAATATATATATGGACGTTTTCAGATGAACCATGTAGCAGATGATGGTTGCCCAGAGTGGTCAAACGAATTGAGGGTCCTGGCGATGAAACCGATAGCTTCAAAAGTTTACTCGATGTGTCAGGTCAATGGCGTGAAATTTATATGTGAAAATCAAGACGACCGACTGAAAACACAGAATTGTGAGGTGATGGTCCATGGTGGGCAGGATGGCGTTGACTATTACGGTGTCCTTCATTCAGTTGTTGAACTAATTTATGGGAACCGCATGAAAGTGCACTTGTTCAAGTGTAGATGGTTTGATATTAGCCCAGAGAACACAAGGACCGATCAGTACGGAACATTTTCGGTGAATACTGCTACTACCTGGTATGAAGTTGACCCTTTCGTTCTTGCCTCATCAGTAAAACAAGTGTTTTACCTGGACGATCTTCTTAACAAAGTCCCGTGGAAGGTGGTTAACCATGTTGCTCATAGAAACATATACAGTGCTACCACACTTGGTGATACCGCAGATGATGAGGAAGTTACTGCATACCAAGAGCCGAACGCTTTTGACATTCTGGAATCATCTACGATTCGCCTTAATAATGTGAGATCTGGGAGTGTGGTTAGAATTACTGGAGCAGAACTTCTCGATGTTAATCCGTATGAAGTTGACGCTGATTCAGATGACGAGGAGCGGCACATATTGCCAGAGGTTACCTATGAAACCGAGTCAGACTCAAGTGATGAAGATGATTACGATTATCATCCTTAGTACGTTGGAAATTGTAGTAGGAAAATGTACGTAGTATGGTCCACGGTAGTAAAATGTACGTAGTAAAATGTAGTCGGAAATTGTAGTCGGAAAATGTACGCAGTAAAATGTACGTAGTAAAATGTAGTCGGAAATTGTAGTCGGAAAATGTATTCGGAAATCGTGTTGGAAATCGTAGTCGGAAATTGTAGTCGGAAATCGTAGTCGGAAAATGTACTCGGAAATATTACGTAGTCGGAAATTGGTCGGAAATTGGTCGATCGGATAATAGTCGACAAATAATGACATTACCAACGAGTTGATAAGCAACTCGTTGGTAATGTCATTACCAACGAGTCAAGTCGTTGGTAATGACATTACCCACGACGTACGTCGTTGGTAATGTCATTACCCACGACGTTGACCTACCTCGCCGGCAATGGTGGCGGTATAGGCAGCTCGAGCTCGATCTCCTCCTCCCCATTTCTCTTCGGCCTAATTCTCTTCTCTCTTCCCTCTTCCCTCCCTAAACCCGAAATTCTCACCTCTCCCCTCTCCTCAATCCTCTCTTCTCTCTTCCCTCTCCCCTCTCTTCCTCTCCTCCCCTCTCTCCTCCTCCCCTCCTCAACTTCCTCCTCCCCTCACCTCCGTCGCCGGCACAGTTGGGTCGAGCTCCACCATGCCAGGTTTGAGCTCACTCTCTCTCCCTCTCTCTCTCCCTCTCTCTCTCTCTCATTCCACAATTTTTTATTGTGTATTTTGATTAATTAATTTTTGATAATTGTGGGATGTATATATGTATGCATGTGGACAATATTTGTAAAATGTCATATCGGTATGTTTGAAAATTGTGGGAAAAAAATGTGGATAATTGTGGGGTGAAGGAGCAATATATGTGATGTATATATGTGAAAAATTAATTAATATATATGGAATGTATATATATACGTATGTTTGAAAAATGTGGAAAATTAATTAGCACGGGTGAATTGTTACAATATGTGATGTATATATATATGTGTGAATTAAGGTGAAATTAAGGTGAATGATCGATGTATACAAACTGTATATATATGTGAAAAGTTTAAAGCCGGAAATGATCGATGTATACAAACGGTTCCGGTTACAAACAGTTCCGGTTTCAAACGGTTCCGATTCCACACCGTTCCGGTTCCAAACTGTTATAGAACCCCAGTCAGTTCTGAACCGGAACTGTTTGTAACCGGAACCGTTTGTAATATAATGGTTCCAGGTTCCAAACGGTTCCGATTCCAAACGGTTCCGGTTCCGATTTGTTATAGAACCGAATCCATGACTATTACGGTGTCCATGCCAGGAGGTTTTGCGGCTAATTGGCTTCGGAGAGGTTCCCGAAATAGTGGAGGGAACAGTAGTCAAGCTTCCTCCTCGCCCGCAGTTAGCAACACGCCCAGTGGGCCAATGATGACTGCTCGCACGAGAGCCTTGCTAGAGGCGCGAGCTCAGGAGGAAGCTGCACGATCAAGAGCCGTGCAACCGGAAGTCGAGGCTCGAGCCTCAGTCTCCAGACGCTCAATCAGCAGACGTCCCTCTGGTGGCAGAGCCTCAGACGAGCGACAGTCAACGGGGGCATCAGAAACTCCCTCAATCCGAATGCCCCATATTTGCCCGGTGCCTACTCCCGTTTCACGGGAATCATCTGAGCCATATGGTGGTGCTGGCGCCTCATCGTCCAGGCCTCGTCTATCTCCGCTGTCCGGTCTCTTCCTACCCGACGAGATTCCTGTCATCCCTGAATTCGATGATAGGGGGATGCCTGTTTATATTGAAGGACGGCCGGATTTCCTGACCGTGGAGGAAGCGTATAACTTCCTCCCGTTCGACCCCGTGTATCTTTGGAGTGTGAGGTGCACCAACCAACAAACGGACGATGCAGGTAAATTTTATTTAACATCAGATTGATTACTTAATTATTACTTAAGACTTGCGATGGGTTCAATTAATGATATCAATTTGTTGACATTGTATTATTAGGCAATTTCGTTAATGAGACTGGAAAACGGAAAGGGGCTAGAGGCACCTGCACCGGGAAGAGACTTGAGCAGGCCACCGGCGGAAGGAAAACGCCCATAAGGGCCAATGAGGATGGCGAGGTGATCGAGGCATTCGACACCACGCCCAAATATGTCAACATGGCCGGTGCGATCGTGCGGGACAAGGTCCCAATGCTTTGGCCAGATTGGGAATCTGTGCCTATCTACGTGAAGATGCAAGTGCATAATGCACTCAGTGTGAGTAAAATCGTATTTTCATTACGTAAATTTTACATTTATTAATTAAGTCCGAATAAATATATAATTTTACCTTTTATATATTCATATTGCAGGTGTGGTTTGACGTGGATGAAGTTCTTATTCACACGTGGGTAGAGCGTCAACTACATATGAGGTGATGTGCTTCGACTTATTTGAATATATATCGAGTTAGATTTTTGTTTATCAAGTGTTTTAATATCTCTAACTTTTTTTCCTTGTTTTAATATAGGTATAAAGAGTGGAAGAACGAACTTTCTTCCCATTACACTGTATACAAGGAGCTAGGCCGAGGTTCCACCCCTAGCGAATTCCGGTTTAGGGAGTACGAGTGGCTGTGGCTGATAGCCCACTTCGAGCACCCCAAAGCTCGGGTATGCATCCTTAATATATCTTTCAAGCCTAATGTATCGTATCAGATTGAAATAGTTAGTTACTAATTTTTTTTCATATGTTTATCAAACAAGGCGATTTCGAAGACGAACCGGGCGAATAGATTGAAAAACACCAGGGCCCATCATGCAGGTTCACTCAACTACATGGGTTGGTCGACTAAGGCGCAGCAACAACAAGAGGTGAACCCGTTGGTGTATATTCATCAGAAGTTCTACCCGCAGTGCCCTGAAGAAGCGGTAAGTCTTTCGCCTCTCCATGTGTTAATAAAACTATTTTTCGATATTAATAGATTTTGTTAGCTAATACGTTGTTCATTTTCCCTTTTCAATTAGTCGAGAGTGGAGGATGCGACCGCAGAAGTGACCATGAGTATAGCTCGGACTAACCATCCTGACTGCTCTGAGGAAGAAGTCACCCAGTATGCCTCTCAGATCGATCCGCTTGATCCCCCGATAGCGGCTCGGATCATGGCAAAAGTGTGCGGGACTGGAAAGAATACCTACTACTGTAGGGTAATGGGCACGGCGGGCGAAAGACTATTGAAGAACACTTCAGAATACTCTACCGGGTCAAGAAGTTCAACTTCTAGTCGTAACCTCGCGGCGGAGCTTCATAGGACGCAGAGGGAGTTGGAGGAGCAAAAGAGGCAGATGGCCGAGTACCAAATGCAGCAGACACAGGTGCAGGCTCAGATGTACACATGGATGCGGACGATGTACGAGGCTCAGACTACCGGACAACCCTTCCCCACACCTCCCCCGGTCCCTCATATCCCTACCTATCCACCACCACCACCGCACCAGTCAACGCCAGAGCAAGACCAAGGTAGCCACCGGAATTCAAATGAGTACATGGATTACTTCAACCCTGATGACCCGCAAGTTCCTGGACCTGACCTGTAGTTGTAGTTAATTTTTGTATCGTCGTTGCTATTTGTACTGTACGTTGGACATTTATGTTGAACTTGTATGACTGTCTTTGCTATGTGTCCTGTTGAACTTGTATGATTGTACGGTTTATGTCTTTCAATGCAGGTTATGGAATTGGGCCCAATCTAGAACCGCGTTTTTTTTTCAAAATTTTTCCCCACATTGCCGGCGACATGGACTCGAGTCGCCGGCAATGTCTCACATTCCGGCCACGGCGGCGCTGCCATTTCCGGCGACGCCATCGCCGGTAATGTCCGAGACATCACTGGCGACTTGAGTCGCCGGTAATGTCCGAGACATCACCGGCGACTTGAGTCGCCAGTAATGTCCGAGACATCACCAGCGACTTCAGTCGCCTGTAATGTCTCGGACATTACCGACGACGGCGTTTCCCGTCGCCGGCAATGTCAACACCGGCGGGGAATCTCCGGCGACGTCATTGCCGGCGACAAGTCGCCGGTAATGTCAATTCCGGCGAAAAAAAAAGACAAGGCCGGCGACGGCAGGTCGCCGGTAATGTCTCCATTTCTGGTAGTGTATTTGCACAAATTGAGTAGTTATGTTCGCAATAAGGCTCGTCCTCAAGGGCCTATTGCAGAAGGCTACTTGGCAGATGAGTGTGTTACATTCTGCTCTCGATATTTATCTAATGAGGCTGAGACTAAATTCAACAAAGAAGAAAGAAACTTTGATGGAGGTTAACCTTCGGCTAACACATCTGGTATATCTATCTTCTCATTGCCTGGAAAACCCATTGGGAGGAAAAAACTTTTCAGGATGCCAAGTGAACTTCATCAGGTTACCATGTATTACGTCCTAGCAAACTGTGATGAGTGTTTGCCTTATATTGAGTAAGAGTTTTATCACCTGACTAAGACTAATGGTATTATACATATACCTAGATAATCTTATATATTTGAATACTCATTACTATCCTATAAATCTACTATGTATAGAGAGCATAATGACATACTTCTTAAGGAACATGGGGCTGATCGTGTAGACGAGTTGCCTAGAAGTGATTTTGCCATGGTTTTGTGATAGGGTAAGTCTAGTAAGTTGTTTTAAAAAACATAGCTATGTTAACCACCTAAATCTCAATTTTTTCTTATGTATCACATACAGATCACAAAATTATATGATGAAGGAAAAGCAAGCCTTCAAATGCTTTATTTGGCCCAAGGACCAGGAAAGCGAGTTGCCTACTACAAAGGTAATAATATTCATGGGTTCAGATTTTATACATAGTAGCATAATGATGATATGGAAACACATAACTGTGGAGTTATGATTAAAGGTGAGAACCAGGGGGTGTGTCCTTGACACAGATTGCTGAGCTCTTATATCCATGCAATAACAAAGTTGCATTGTTTAACTATAATTGATACGACACTGCTAGTGAAGGAATGCTACAAGCTAGACCGTTGTGGAGTTTTATGTGCTAATACAAAAGAGAAGCTTAATACTCCAGAACCATTTGTGCTAGCATTCCAATCCACTCAAGTATATTACATTGAAGGAATAAATAATAGCACATGGAGTGCTGTGGTGGCAATGAAACCTAGAAACTTTTATGAAATTACTACTGATGAATGGGATGCATATCAAGAAGAAGAAACATAAGCGAATCACACGTATGCTAACCTCAGGATGAGGACGATGCACAATAATAGTTTTATACCACCAGGTGAGTCTTCCTAAATAATCTTGCTATTTAACACCAACATATTACTTATTGATATCTAAAGAAACTTATGTTTGTATTATTTACTTTAACTTTTTTATTTGTCACAGGAAAGTGGTGCAACATAACATTCTTCGTACCAGCATGTTCATTGCTATAATAAGCTTTGCATAAAGTAAAAATGAGAAGACAATGGGTATATTTGCCTCTGTCATTGTGGTTTCTTTCATATGCTTGTACTTAAAATGGGATTCTTCTGTAGCCATTTACATATCCAGGCAACTAACTTCAACAATTTCTCAAAGATTTTACCTATCATTTGATTGTGAAATAAAACATCATGATTAAAAGAATACATAACTATGTCAATCTAAATAAACATTTAGAATCTCACTTGTGTAGCATGTCTTATAGTATAGTTCTTCAACATATCAAAATCCTGCATGACATGAAATTATGAACCTTGCATAAATGAATAAACTATTATTTTCAGTTCTCAAAATAGAATCATATTGTTGAAATAGAACCGCCGGAAACTAATTGATTATATAAAAGTGTCTAGGCAAGGGAAACACACGAATCAAATAGTATCTAAGCTAGGGCTTCAAATCTTGACAATCACATAATAAAGTCTTTTGCCAAAAATCAATGAAGTTTAAAAGGCATCAACAATTGAGCTGAATCAAGGAGTACCTGAAGCAGTGGGCGAGTGTGGTTGGTATGTCAGACTTGGAATGAACGATGGAGCAAAGTGAGGAGAGAGAGGGTTTGAGATTAGGATTGGGATTGAGATTGAGAGAGCGCCGTAGCTGACAGATGTGAGTGTTGTTGTTGATGTTGTAAGAACCGAATCCCAAACTGAAACCGAACACAAAGCTAAAGTCAAAGTCAAAGCCGAGTTGAGGATGACAACGCTAATGACAGTGGTGGTGGATGTCACTGTCTCCTCGCAATCGTAGATGATTTGAGAGACGAAAGCCACCACCACCACTCAACATTCTCTTCTTAATTTTTTGGGTTGCAGTTTACTCGAATGAAACCTTTTCCTCCCAGATTTGTCCCTTTCACTTCTCATGTCTCACCTTCTTCTTCTCTACTTGTTATTTACTGGAACGGGATAAAGTCCACTCAAAAGAAAAAGAATTGAAGATAGGATCTGCAAAAGTAAGTGTGTGGAATCAACTAATAAGCATCCATGAATCTCCAAACCTAATTAGGAATGCAAGAACATATCTCAAACGGAAAGAGAGAAATTAAGAATGAAAAGAAAACAACGAAATTTGATGCAGGTGACGCGAAGGTGTCAGACACCTTGTTGACTCACCACACCACCGCTCGTAGAGTCATAGTCGCTTTAAAGAGTCAGTAAAAATTGGCCGCGGTCTGAATTCTTGTATGTTTAACTGTATTGTCTATACACATATATCTAAAGCCTAGAACAATGAGAACTTGGTTCATTTAATATCCAGCCACATCCCTACACCACCTTATTGTCCAAATTATGTGTTTGAAGTTTGAACCCACTTGTTATAAGAATAAAAAACATATATACACTCTATTACAATTTAATGTTTGGGGATTATACTTTAAGGTTTGAGGTTTAGGGTTAGGAATTAGGTTTTTGGGGTTTAGGGTAAGAATAAAAACGTGTATATTTTACAATAAGAATAAATACGTGTATACACTCTATTACAATTTAATGTTTGGGGTTTATACTTTAAGGTTTGAGGTTAAGGGTTAAGGGTTAGGAATTAGGGTTGGGGCTTAGGGTTTAGGTTTTAGAGTTTAAGAATTATAAAAAGTATTGTAAAATATATTTATACAATATAAATAAACACTTTAACGAATCATAGTAATTTTATAATGTACGGAACACAAATGTGGAAAAGATTAATCTATGATCTAGTTTCTCTCATGCAATATTCCTTTAAGTTCAACGTTGTTAAAATTATGACAAGTGTCTTGCAAATTTGTGTTCCACTTGAGAATGAATATGCAGGAAGGAGGAGAATATGCAGTCGCCGGAACATGGTGAGCTTGTAAGCATCAAGATGGGGTTGGAATTGGTACTGACCTTACCAAATGTCCATGTTGAGGTGGTATATGATTGCTTAAAGGCGGTACAAATGAGCTCTTCGAATGCCGAGTATAGAGATTACTAGCTAGTTCGAGACATAAGAGATTTAAGAACTAGTATCCCGAGAGCGAAAGTAAGCTTCTGGCCTTGAGAATGAAACAAAGTTGCACAACTCCTACGCAACAAGAAATGAATTATAGTACAAACTTATGTTGGACATTCAGGATGCAAATTGCTTTGGATGTAACATCAAACTAGTGTTTTTATAAAATTTATTCCTTTCGTAAAAAAAAAATGCTTTCTGAATGAAGTCAAGAATATAGGTTAGGAATTTCATCAAAAACTTTTGGGGTTTAGAGAGAACTTCCTAAGCTCTTTAATTATTAAATGAAATCCCTTATTAAAATTGGTAATGAATATACACAACGCATAGAGATTACATTACATGTATACACACTTAAAAGTATATATATACTTAAAAGGTTTCAGTAAGAATGACGTTAAACATATGAGTAGTAGAATCTTCGTGTATAGTAATACTCCATAATAGAATTAGAACTCCTAGAGTGGTAATGAAAACCTTATTGGCGAATATATAACCATTTTATATATCTAATTCAACAGTTAGCGTTAGTAGATGATAATTGCGATTTTGATTATCATTCAAGTTATTTGAAGCGTAAAAAGACTCACTTCATAACCTTATGTACTCCTTCAGTTTCTAACCAAAATGTGGCTAAAATCAATAGAGTGATCTCCCACTCAATTATATATCCATACAAATACAAAGTAATCTCATATTAAAGATGTGTGTGTGTGTGTATATATATATATATATATATATATTTTGAAAACGGGGTATTATCCCCATGTCTTATCAATAAGCTGATGAATAAGAACTATGACCAGAGGGGAACATATGGTTTTTGTCTCGGTCTACAAAATATAAATCCTCAAAAAGAACATCCTAGATAATCATTGGTGCCTCGTCAATTTATAAATCATTAACAGAACTAGACCTAGCAGGATGCGCCAGTCTATGGGTTGCACAATTTGCTTCACGAAGTATATGTCGCACATAAAATCGAGGAATGGAAGCCATGTAGCACCTACAATCCTAAAAAATACAACCAACCTCAGAAAAAATTCCCTAACATTGAGTGAAACCCCGAAACCAAGTATATATATATATATATTATATACTATCACAGAAATTAGAAAATCTTCCAACCTTTATATATATATATAGACACACACACACACACACATATACACACAAAGAGTCTTGGATGCGAACGTCCGCACCAAACTCATGTGTACGGATTCTGGCTTTTGGCCGGAGTTCCGGTCACCAAATCTCATCTCCACCGTTCAGAATGTAGATATGTATGTATAGATCAATCCTGTAAAGTTTCATCCAATTTGGTGATCATGTGGTCCTAAATATCGTGATTTACACGAACGAACATAAATCAGTAAAACCGGAATCGTTTATGTTATAAGTGGTAAATCACGATTTTGAGGACTCAAATGATCACTAAATTGGATGAAAATTTAAAGGATTGATCTATACATATACATCTACATTCTAAATAGTGGATATGAGATTTGGTGACCGAAGCTCCAGCCAAAAGCCAGAATTCGTATGCATGAGCTTGGTGTGGACGTCTGCATCCAAGACTCTCTATAGATATATAATACTAATTAAATAAGGTTATCCAGCCCATTAGATAAAGTTAGGCTAACTAAATAAAAGAATTAATATAATATAAGGATTGGTTAGACTTGACAATTGAGTACAATACTCAATCTCTCTTATTAATTATTAGGACGTGAAAGCCCAATGGAACTAGCTCAAGGTACCGTCCCCACCACGTTGTCATCATGTCGAGCAAGTCGACTGTGTTTCTTCGCAAACTCATCCCTAACCCTGTCTTTTCTTAGTGCATCTTCTTGTTTCGATCGACCGAGCTAGCTACTCCTCGGTCTCCTCTCCTCCAACTTTTTCAGTCTTCAAAATTGTGCAGTAAAAAATATTTGAGATTTGTTGCCGCCAAAATAACGAAATATTCAAACTTCGTGCTTTCTGCAATCTCCTTGCATCCAAAACAAAAAAACTTCAAAGTGTCCTGCGAAATTTCTCGAAGAAAGGCAAAACTTTCCATTACAATCCCATATATATCTCATCCCTTTACCTGCGATAAAGAAAAAGAGAAGGAAAAACATGAAGAGACAATCTCCACCAGGTGAACTCATGAACGTCTTTTCTTAATTTATTCCTTATTCTACCACTTCTTTAGTTCATGATTTTGGTTTTTTGGTTCGATTTACTGAGTTTACTACAAAATTCCACCTATCAAATCTATCTGACAAAGAAGCCAATTCAAGTAATATTCAATTTTTTTTTTGCTTTACATTTCTTTGGAACATCACCACTCTTGATATTTGGTTATTTGTTTTGTTTACAGGGACTGTTGGAAAATCAATTTCATCTGCTTTGTGCGACAAAGAAACACATTCAGGTGAGTTCAAGAGGAGCCTTGATCATCTTTTATTTATTTATTTAGCTTTGGGTTGTGCATCTATTAGTGATTGTTCTTAAGGTATTGTTTGACAATTGGATTGTTGGATTTGACCATTGTTGCATGCTTGATTGTTTTGTAGTTACTTAAGTAGTGATTTGAAAATATGGTTGATGTCTATCATGATTAGTTTCTACTAAAAATTTGTGACATATTCACGCATGAGGAAAAAAAGCAACTGCATGATAGTGATTTTCAGATGAAAGTGATTTTCCATTTTATTTCCTTGTAAATGTGAAAGGCATGAAAAAGCAAATAAGGGGACAAAAAAGACCATCGAGCACTATAGATTTGGTGCATCCTTCAAACCAAAATAATTCTATTGGATCTTCGGAGGACAATGGAATGTAAGAGATGAATGACAATGGAATGCAAGAGATGGAAGAGTTTGAATATGAGGCTAAATTGTCAAATGAATAAGGTAACATTTACTTGAAAAAATTAACTCACATAACATTATTGAGTTGACTGCTCCATTTTTTCTAATTACAATACAAATGACTTAATATCTAAGTTATAACAAACTTTTCAATGACATTTTTTGTATTATGAATTGCTCATTGTTGTCAATAATTTTAGCTCCAAAACAAAAAGTAAGGGGGGAAGTTTTAGGCAATAAAGGGCATGGCATGCATGTTGAAGTATTTAAAGACATGTTTGGTCACTTCAATTATAGTTTAAACATTTATTTGATTCATAAATCCTGTAACCTTGTGCACTCATAATGTATTTAATTTCTAGGATCATAACTACATAGGTAACCCGAAGTATATTTCCACTCTTTCAGGAACAACTTAAAGGACCATATATGACATGGAAGGAATATCTGATGAAAGACTTGGGTGAATTGTTCACCCGTCAGAAGAATTTTGATTTTTAATTCTCATGCCCCGAAGAAGATGTGTTTGCTTCTTTTTCATTACATATCAAAAGATCCTATAACAAATGGATGAGCCAGATAAGAGATAGTGTTTTCCAAAAGTATAAAAGTTGGGTAGCTCAATCCACTCATCCCCCTGATTTTATCTCCTCAGATATATGGAAAGAAATGGTTCATGAATGGAGTCAAGAACCATGGTAGGTAAATAATCAATCCACACAGAAAATATTAATTAGATTCTTTGTTGCTTACTTCATGTTAATGATATTTTCAGAAAAGAAGTGACCAAAATAAGATCAACCGCGAAAAATTCACTATAGTGCACACCACTGGTTCAATTCCAATGACAAAATATATCAAATAGGAGGTACATACATACTAAGAACTCAATTTATTAGTTGTAATATCTTGACTTTACGTCGTTGTGGGATACAATATCCATGGTAATATTTTGAATTTAGATTTTAATGTTCCCCTTTGTTTATATCAATTCATATGAATTCAACAGTTTGATAGAACTTGAGTAGAGCCTAGTCCTATTGAATGTTTCAAGAAGTTTCATATGTCTAAGGCCAAGAAAGTAAAAGAGGAACTTGGAAGAGTAGAACGGCTAAAGAACTCTATGTAAGTTTTTGCAGAAATTAAACTTATTTTCTGTCTATATAGGTTTTTAGTTGATTTATGTACATATATGCTTATATTTAGTAGTTAGTGTCTTCATAGAAGTTGTAGACGACTTATTTTTGATTGTATCACACCTAGAGTAAACTACAAATAAGTTTTCTTCAAATTTATGGGTATGCATAATTTTAACTGATTATCTGGATTTCTGACTATGTTACATTTTCCTTAGACTGTACTTTTATGCTCATATATTGAACTAGGTGTATTTATGAAAGTTGTATAAGACACATTACAAATCATTTTAGTCTTTGATTCATTTGGAAATGATTTTTCTATAGATAGTTATGGTTTTTCTAAGTTATGGGTATGCACAGTTTAAACTGATTTTCTGGAATTCTGATCATGTTATATTTTCCTTTGAAATTATACTTTTTGCCCACATTTTGCAGTAGTCATCTAAACTAAATTTGTAGAAGACACACTAAAGATCATTACAGTTCTTGATTCATTTGAAAATGAGTTTTTTTTTATAGATAGTTATGATTTTTTAAAGTTATGGGTATGTACAGTTTAAACTGATTTTCTGACTTTCTGATCATGTTAACTTTTCCTTTGAAACTGTACTTTTGTGCTCATATTTTGCACTAGTTGTCTTCATGAAAGCTGTACGAAGAAACATTAATGATCATTTTAGTTTTTGATTCATTTAAAAAAGAGTTTTTTACGGATAGTTATAATTTTTTAAAGATATGGGTCGGCATAGTTTAAACTTTTTCTAGATTTCTGACCATGTTACATGTTCCTTTAAAACTGTACTTTTCTGCTTGAACTTTGAACTAGGTGTTTTCATGAAAGTTGTAGAAAACATGTTAAATATCATTTGAGTCTTTGAATTATTTGAAAATAATACTTCTACACATAGTTATGATTTTTCAAAGTTTAAGTTTTGCTACAAGTTTCCTATATTTTCTGTTGCATTGTCTTCAAGTGTTTCTTTTGTTAGTTCACGTTGTTTATTTTTATGTGTGGTTATTAGATCCTTTAAGTATACATTCTTAAATTTTAAGTAAGACTAGTTAATTCTTCATATTTTCTAACGTTGTTATGACATATGTGATTGGTTCTCGAAAAGGAACTGGAAGATGTATTTGGTGAAGATGATGAAGAGCAGCTGAAAGATGATTGGACTATATACAAGAATGTGGTTGGTGAACCAATACGTGGGAGTATTCTTTGTTTAAGCGATGGCATGAGATCAAACGCCGGAGATGAATATGGATCAAATAGTCAAGGTTGCAATAAACGTCGGTACTTGGAACGGGGAGAAGAACTTGACCAAGTTAAACAAAATCTTCTAAGCATAAGAAATAAGGTAAACGATTTGAAGAGAATGATAGAGACTCTGTTAGAAAAGTCTGCTACTATGGTGACATTCTATATCTTTAATTTATTGTTTAGTTTTCATTGGTTTGGATTATATAATTTGTTCATATCTTTATAATTTAGAGAACTTAAGATAATCATTACACCTAAATTTTCATAAACTACTTTGTGACATGTATTTGTATTTATGTTTCTATATAGGAAAAAGTTACAATCTCACATCTAGAGCATGAGGATGAGAACTATGAGAATGAAGGCATATGATATGTACTTGTGCATCAAAGAAATGAAGCAAAAACTATTTAGAGAAGACTGTTATTTATATTAACATAGTATTATTTTAGTTGTGCTATTTATTCCCTACTATAAAAGACTTGGTGTGTCACTTGTTATGTTGTATTTGGATTCCTTATTACGTTACTTGAGATTGTAAGACTTGATATATGTTATTTATCTTGTTTTTAAAAAATGTTATTCTTCTTTCTTTATTTAAATGTAATTTAAAATAAAATAAAAATATAATTAGTCAAAAATATAAACATATTAATTTTGACACATGTCAATTTTTTCTAACAAATTTTTTTGGTCAATAGTGATTTCTTTTGACGAATGCTATTTGTCGGTAATAGTTATGTTTAGTCGGAAATAATTTTTGGGACAAAGAATTTAGTCGGAAATATGTGATCAGAAATACATGTCATCATTGCCGGCAAAAAGTATTTCTGACAAAATAAAAGTATTTCCAACCACTACCAGAAATGGAGACATTACCGACAACCTGCCGTCGCCGGCCTTGTCTTTTTTTTTCGCCGGAATTGACATTACCGGCGACTTGTCGCCGGCAATGACGTCGCCGGAGATTCCCCGCCGGTGTTGACATTGCCGGCGACGGGAAACGCCGTCGCCGGTAATGTCCGAGACATTACTGGCGACTCAAGTCGCCGGTGATGTCTCGGACATTACCGGCGACTTGTCGGCGGCAATGGCAGCGCCGCCGTGGCCGGAATTTGAGACATTGCCGGCGACTCGAGTCCATGTCGCCGGCAATGTGGGGAAAAATTTTGAAAAAAAAACGCGGTTCTGGATTGGGCCCAATTCCATAACCTGCATTGAACCGGATAAACCGTACAATCATACAAGTTCAACATTACACGTAGCAAAGACAGTCATACAAGTTCAACATAAATGTCCAACGTACAGTACAAATAGCAACGACGATAATATAAGATAACTACAACTACAGGTCAGGTCCAGGAACTTGCGGGTCATCAGGGTTGAAGTAATCCATGTACTCATTTGAATTCCGGTGGCTACCTTGGTCTTGCTCTGGCGTTGACTGGTGCGGTGGTGGTGGTGGATAGGTAGGGATATGAGGGACCGGGGGAGGTGTGGGGAAGGGTTGTCCGGTAGTCTGAGCCTCGTACATCGTCCGCATCCATGTGTACATCTGAGCCTGCACCTGTGTCTGCTGCATTTGGTACTCGGCCATCTGCCTCTTTTGCTCCTCCAACTCCCTCTGCGTCCTATGAAGCTCCGCCGCGAGGTTACGACTAGAAGTTGAACTTCTTGACCCGGTAGAGTATTCTGAAGTGTTCTTCAATAGTCCTTCGCCCGCCGTGCCCATTCCCCTACAGTAGTAGGTATTCTTTCCAGTCCCGCACGCTTTTGCCATGATCCGAGCCGCTATCGGGGGATCAAGCGGATCGATCTGAGAGGCATACTGGGTGACTTCTTCCTCGGAGCAGTCAGGATGGTTAGTCCGAGCCATACTCATGGTCACTTCTGCGGTCGCCTCCTCCACTCTCGACTAATTGAAAAGGGAAAATGAACAACGTATTAGCTAACAAAATCTATTTCCATCTTGAAAAATAGTTTTATTAACACATGGAGAGGCGAAAGACTTACCACTTCTTCAGGGCACTGCGGGTAGAACTTCTGATGAATATACACCAACGGGTTCACCTCTTGTTGTTGCTGCGCTTTAGTCGACCAACCCATGTAGTTGAGTGAACCTGCATGATGGGCCCTGGTGTTTTTCAATCTATTCGCCCGGTTCGTCTTCGAAATCGCCTTGTTTGATAAACATATGAAAAAAAATTAGTAACTAACTATTTCAATCTGATACGATACATTAGGCTTGAAAGATATATTAAGGATGCATACCCGAGCTTTGGGGTGCTCGAAGTGGGCTATCAGCCACAGCCACTCGTACTCCCTAAACCGGAATTCGCTACGGGTGGAACCTCGGCCTAGCTCCTTGTATACAGTGTAATGGGAAGAAAGCTCGTTCTTCCACTCTTTATACCTATATTAAAACAAGGAAAAAAAGTTAGAGATATTAAAACACTTGATAAACAAAAATCTAACTCGATATATATTCAAATAAGTCGAAGCACATCACCTCATATGTAGTTGACGCTCTACCCACGTGTGAATAAGAACTTCATCCACGTCAAACCACACCTGCAATATGAATATATAAAAGGTAAAATTATATATTTATTCGGACTTAATTAATAAATGTAAAATTTACGTAATGAAAATACGATTTTACTCACACTGAGTGCATTATGCCCTTGCATCTTCACGTAGATAGGCACAGATTCCCAATCTGGCCAAAGCATTGGGACCTTGTCCCGCACGATCGCACCGGCCATGCTGACATATTTGCGCGTGGTGTCGAATGCCTCGATCACCTCGCCATCCTCATTGGCCCTTATGGGCGTTTTCCTTCCGCCGGTGGCCTGCTCAAGTCTCTTCCCGGTGCAGGTGCCTCTAGCCCCTTTCCGTTTTCCAGTCCCATTAACGAAATTGCCTAATAATACAATGTCAACAAATTGATATCATTAATTGAACCCATCGCAAGTCTTAAGTAATAATTAAGTAATCAATCTGATGTTAAATAAAATTTACCTGCATCGTCCGTTTGTTGGTTGGTGCACCTCACACTCCAAAGATACACGGGGTCGAACGGGAGGAAGTTATACGCTTCCTCCACGGTCAGGAAATCCGGCCGTCCTTCAATATAAATAGGCATCCCCCTATCATCGAATTCAGGGATGACAGGAATCTCGTCGGGTAGGAAGAGACCGGACAGCGGAGATAGACGAGGCCTGGACGATGAGGCGCCAGCACCACCATGTGGCTCAGATGATTCCCGTGAAACGGGAGTAGGCACCGGGCAAATATGGGGCATTCGGATTGAGGGAGTTTCTGATGCCCCCGTTGACTGTCGCTCGTCTGAGGCTCTGCCACCGGAGGGACGTCTGCTGATTGAGCGTCTGGAGACTGAGGCTCGAACCTCGACTTCCGGTTGCACGGCTCTTGATCGTGCAGCTTCCTCCTGAGCTCGCGCCTCTAGCAAGGCTCTCGTGCGAGCAGTCATCATTGGCCCACTGGGCGTGTTGCTAACTGCGGGCGAGGAGGAAGCTTGACTACTGTTCCCTCCACTATTTCGGGAACCTCTCCGAAGCCAATTAGCCGCAAAACCTCCTGGCATGGACACCGTAATAGTCATGGATTCGGTTCTATAACAAATCGGAACCGGAACCGTTTGGAATCGGAACCGTTTGGAACCTGGAACCATTATATTACAAACGGTTCCGGTTACAAACAGTTCCGGTTCAGAACTGACTGGGGTTCTATAACAGTTTGGAACCGGAACGGTGTGGAATCGGAACCGTTTGAAACCGGAACTGTTTGTAACCGGAACCGTTTGTAACATAACGGTTCCAGTTACAAACAGTTCCGGTTCCAAACCGTTCCGGTTCCGATTTGTTATAGAACACAATGGTTTGGAACCGGAACGGTTTGGCTTCAGAACTGTTTGTAACTGGAACCGTTATTTTACAAACGGTTCCGGTTACAAACAGTTCCGGTTTCAAACCGTTCCGGTTCCAAACCATTGTGTTCTATAATGTTCCGATTCCAATTTTTCACCTTAATTTATACGTTAAATTAACAACTATATCACCTTAATTTATACGCTAAATTCCCAACAATTTTTTCACCTATTATACGTTAAATTAACAACTATATCACCTAAATTAACATATATACATACATCATTTCCGGTTGCACGGCTCTTGATCGTGCAGCTTCCTCCTGAGCTCGCGCCTCTAGCAAGGCTCTCGTGCGAGCAGTCATCATTGGCCCACTGGGCGTGTTGCTAACTGCGGGCGAGGAGGAAGCTTGACTACTGTTCCCTCCACTATTTCGGGAACCTCTCCGAAGCCAATTAGCCGCAAAACCTCCTAGCATGGACACCGTAATAGTCATGGATTCGGTTCTATAACAAATCGGAACCGGAACTATTTGGAATCGGAACCGTTTGGAACCTGGAACCATTATATTACAAACGGTTCCGGTTACAAACAGTTCCGGTTCCAAACGGTTCTGGTTCCAAACCGTTTCGGTTCTATAACAAATCAGAAATACCGGAACGGTTTGGAACCGGAACCGTTTGAAACCGGAACTGTTTGTAACCGGAGCCGTTGGTAACCGGAGCCGTTTGTAACATAACGGTTCCGGTTACAAACAGTTCCAGTTCGAAACGGTTCCGGTTCCAAACCGTTTTGGTTCTATAACAAATCAGAACCGGAACGATTTGGAACCGGAACCGTTTGAAACCGGAACCGTTTGTTTTCAAACGGTTCCGGTTATAAACAGTTCCGGTTTGAAAACGTTCCGGTTCCGATTTGGTATGGTTCCAATATCACCTATTATACGTTAAATTAACAACTATATCACCTAACTTAACATATATACATACATCATTTCCGGCTTTAAATTTTTCACACATATATACATCGATCATGCATCTTAATTTCACCTTAATTCACACACATATATATACATCACATATTAATCCAATTCACCCTAGCTAATTAATTTTCCACATTTTTCAAACATACCTATATATATACATTCCATATATATTAATTAATTTTTCACATATATACATCACATATATTGCTCCTTCACCCCACAATTATCCACATTTTTTTCCCACAATTTTCATACATACCTTAATTACATTTTACAAATAATGTCCACATGCATACATATATACATCCCACAATTATCAAAAATTAATTAATTAAAATACACACAAAAAATATTGTGGAATGAGAGAGAGAGAGATGGAGAGAGAGAGGGAGAGAGAGAGCTCAAACCTGGCATGGTGGAGCTCGAGCTATACCGTGCCGGCGACGGAGGTGAGGGGAGGAGGAAGAGGAGGAGGGGAGGAGGAGAGAGGGGAGGAGAGAGGGGAGGAGAGGAAGAGAGGGGAGAGGGAAGAGAGAAGAGAGGATTGAGGAGAGGGGAGAGGTGAGAATTTCGGGTTTAGGGAGGGAAGAGGGAAGAGAGAAGAGAAATAGGCCGAAGAGAAATGGGGAGGAGGAGATCGAGCTCGAGCTGCCTATACCGCCACCATTGCCGGCGAGGTAGGTCAACGTCGTGGGTAATGTCATTACCAACGACTTGACTCGTTGTTAATGACATTACCAACGAGTTGATAAGCAACTCGTTGGTAATGACATTACCCACGAGTTGCTAACTCGTTGGTAATTTCATTACCAACGAGTTGCTTATCAACTCGTTGGTAATGTCATTATTTGTCGACTATTATCCGATCGACCAATTTCCGACTACATAATTTCCGACTACGTATAATTTCCGACTACGGTTCCGATTTCCGACTACGTTCAATTTCCGACTACGGTTCCGATTTCCGACTACGTTCAATTTCCGATTTTCGACTACGTTCAATTTCCGATTTCCGATTTCCGACTACGTTCAATTTCCGACTACGGTTCCGATTTCCGACTACGTTCAATTTCCGATTTCCGACTACGTTAAATTTTAGACTACGTTAAATTTCCGACTACGTTCAATTTCCCACAATGGTTCCGGTTCCGACTACATACAATTTCCGAGTACATTTTCCGACTACAATTTCCTTAAACATTTTACTACGTACATTTTACTACGTACATTTGCCGACTACAATTTCCGACTACAATTTCCAACATACTAAGGATGATAATCGTAATCATCTTCATCACTTGAGTCTGACTCGGTTTCATAGGTAACCTCTGGCAATATGTGCCGCTCCTCGTCATCTGAATCAGCGTCAACTTCATATGGATTAACATCGAGAAGTTCTGCTCCAGTAATTCGAACCACACTCCCAGATCTCACATTATTAAGGCGAATCGTAGATGATTCCGGAATGTCAAAAGCGTTTGGCTCTTGGTATGCAGTAACTTCCTCATCATCTGCGGTATCACCAAGTGTGGCAGCACTGTATATGTTTCTATGAGCAACATGGTTAACCACCTTCCACGGGACTTTGTTAAGAAGATCGTCCAGGTAAAACACTTGTTTTACTGATGAGGCAAGAACGAAAGGGTCATCTTCATACCAGCTAGTAGCAGTATTCACCGAAAATGTTCCGTACTGATCGGTCCTTGTGTTCTCCGGGCTAGTATCAAACCATCTACACTTGAACAAGTGCACTTTCATGCGGTTCCCATAAATTAGTTCAACAACTGAATGAAGGACACCGTAATAGTCAACGCCATCCTGCCCACCATGGACCATCACCCCACAATTCTGTGTTTTCAGTCGGTCGTCTCGATTTTCACATATAAATTTCACGCCATTGACCTGACACATCGAGTAAACTTTTGAAGCAATCGGTTTCATCGCCAGGACCCTCAATTCGTTTGACCACTCTGGGCAACCATCATCTGCTACATGGTTCATCTGAAAACGTCCATATATTAATACGTACAGAAGAAATTATGTCATCTTGAAACCACAAAACCACGTACATACATACATGCTATATAAAGATATATATAAAAATATACATATACACATATACTTACCCATTGACCAAAGTAGTTTGCAAACGTCTTGTTGTGGTAATCAACATTTCCGGCAATAGCAGGGCAGTGAAGATGATAGTTTTTCCAATATTGTACTTCTTGACAGTTAATCAGTACCGACCAGTGGGCAATAGCTACCTCATTTCCATCCAACTTGTACGACTTTGGCAAGCTTCCCTGTACTACCACGTCACTGGAGATGATAGAAAGGTTGAACTGGGGTTCATCTATCGGCATATGTTGTTGGGGGTCCTCTACATTTTCGAGGTACACTTTGGTGTACGTTACACACTCGTGCGCAAGATATGCTTCAGCGATACACCCTTCAGGTGCATATTTATTCTTCACATAGTCCTTGAAGGCTCCCAATTGTCTACAAGTTAACAAGTACATGTTAACTTACTTAACCACAAGAATTTACATATAAAAACATAGGCAAACCAAATTTATGAATCATTTGTACCTTTCCATGGGATACATCCAAGTGTAGTGTACGGGACCGGTAAGCAACAATTGTTCGGGAAGATGGATCATCAGGTGCGGCATTATGTCGAAAAAATTTGGGGGAAATATCCTCTCAAGCTTGCACATGATAAAAATGATGTCATCTTGCATCTCCCTCAGGTCTGCTTTTTTAACTTCCCTGGTGCATAACTTCTGAAAGAATCTTGACAAGGCCACCAACGGCTCCACCACCTCTTTGGGCATGTACCCTCGAATGAAAATAGGGAAAAGGCGTTGAAGCAGTACATGGCAGTCATGACTCTTTAATCCGTACATCTTATTGTCCCGGAAGTTAACACACCTGCTTATATTTCCTGCATAGCCATAAGGATACCTGCATATATATAGATAAAGCCATATATATGGACCAATTATATTTCTCGCATATAACCATATATACTCCGCTAAAAATTTAAGGCCAAATTCCTACATAGCTATAAGAATATATACCTGACATTACTCAGCCACCGAAAAATTTCATGCTTATGCTTCGGCTTTACGGTGTACGGAGCTTGCGGCATTTTTCTCTTACCATCTCTTAACCACAAATGTTTCCGCACACCCATTGCTTTCAGATCAATGCGTGCCTTATGGATGTCTTTTGTTTTCCCCTCCAAGTTAAGAACTGTGCCCACCACACTTTCACACACATTCTTCTCTATGTGCATGACATCTAGGTAATGTCTGATAGGCAACCTGGGCCAGTAGGAGAGTTCCCAGAATATGCTCTTGTGTGTCCAAAACTTATACCTTTCGGGCTTGTCTGGAATTGACGCCACTATGTCAGGATGATTGCTCAGCTGGCCAAAATCGTATTCATTCAACACTTCCAAAATTTCTTCCCCTGTCCATCGCCTGGGTGCCACACCTGTTTCCACAGTCCCATCAAACGCATCTGGATCCTGCCTAAATGGGTGATCATATGGAAGCCAACAACGGTGACGCATCTGAACAATTTTACTGCAATGAGGACTGCAACAATCAACCGTCATGCACTCTGAACAAGCCCTGTAACCCCTGGTAACGTTGCCCGACAACATACCGCGGGCAGGAAAATCACTGATGGTGCCAACAAGCATGGCATGCATCTGGAACATCTCCTTTTTGAACCTATCGTAAGTGGGGTGGCCATACTCACTCAGGTACTTAAGCTCCTCAATCAAAGGCCTCAAATACACATCGAGATACTTTCCTGGATAACCCGGGCCCGGAATTAACAGAGTGAGCATATTGTATTCCTTCTTCATGCACATCCATGGTGGAAGGTTGTACGTTACCAAAATAACTGGCCATATACTCTATTGAAGACTCATGTTGCCAAAAGGGTTGAATCCGTCAGATGAGAGCCCTAGCCAAACATTTCGGACCTCTGCTGCAAAATGATCAAACTCCCTGACCATGTGCTTCCAAGCCTCTCCGTCGGAAGGGTGTATAAGGGTGTCATCGTCAGGCAAGTTCCTCTCAGCCCACCATCTCATATCCTCGGCCGTGAAAGCACACATGAACAACCGCTCCAGCCTATCAATAAGCGGGAAATATCGAAGTATCTTCACAGCTTTCTTGTTGCCTGCAGGAGTCAACTTATACCTTTCTGTAAAACATACCGGGCAGGCTTCAAGGTCTTCGAGATCTTTTCCCCATAAGAGAATACAATCATATCTGCATGCATGGATTTTGATGTAGGAAAGCCTAAGATCTTTCAGGATATGTCGCACCTTATGATGAGTGGTAGGAAGACGATGACCGGGTGGCAGTAGCGAAGCAGTCCACTTCAACCAAGAATCAACAGCTTTGACAGACATTTTGTTCTCCATTTTGAGCTGCATCACTCCCATCACACTTTCAAGAACAGTCTTACTACAACCGTCGTACAACGGAGTCTGTTGCAATGTAATCAGGTTGTTGTACTTGTCCATACCGCTTGTGTTGACATGACCTCCAGGTAATGGTTCGACTGGCTCGATATGGGGGAAACCCTCAACGACGGGAGGGACATTTGGTGCTTCATCAGCAAATACACCGCTCTCATGAGGAAACATATCATTGATTAACATCGATGTTGGATCATAGGATGAACTGCCCCTCTCAGCAAAATCTCCATGATCATAGCGTGGAGTGGCCCTCTCACCAAATTGTCCATGATCATGCGGACCCGCTACCGATGTTTCACCGTGATAAATCCAACAAGTGTACTTATCCCAAAACCCGTATTTACTCAGGTGCCTCTGGACTTTATCAATGGGAAATCGAAATCGATCGCTGAAACACTTACATTCTTTACACGGGCAATAATGAAGTGTAGTGTCTCCACAATTAGCCTTCACAAAATCCACAAAACTCCTAATTCCCTGGTGATATCTGACATCCCATCTTTCGAGGCTCATCCAACTCTTGTCCATCCTGAAAATTCTAACAATTTTACGTATTAGTTATATATATATACACACATTCACTACTAATAATCGACGTGATCTCTCAATTCAACTCTAATTAAATCAACACATGCATGCATATGTATATATATCGATCTAATCTCTGAATTCGATTCAGTACTCGATGATAGTATTCTCCTTTTTTCAATTCAAAACGTATTTCACTGGGTAGGAGGAGGCTCTGTTAAGCCTGGCTCCGATAACAATACGATAATACCAGTCATTGATTCAGACACAAGATTAACTACAACCTGTTTTCTCGTTTCGGTGACCGTGCATCAACAACATTTCATATATATCTCACGAATTGGATTTGATCAACACACACACACACATATATATATACACCTACGTACCTATATATATAGCTTCCCGAGTGAACGAGTTTTCGACGCGCGCCTTAATTTTGACAATATACCGAATGATCGATTTCAGAGCGTACGTTTTCCTTCTTTCGATTTCTCTGGATTTTTTCGCTCAAAATAATTGAATGATCGAGCTGCCCCATCCGGCATCTAATATAAGACACATTGCCGGCGACGGAGTAAGTCGCCGGAAATGAAGACATTACCGGCGACTTTACGCCGGTAATGTTTTGGAACATTACCGGCGACTCCAACCGTCGCCGGCAATGTCTAGGCACACATTTCCGGCGAAATTCCGGCCGGAAAATCGCCGGAAATATGTGCCTAGACATTGCCGGCGACGGTTGGAGTCGCCGGTAATGTTTTGGAACATTACCGGCGAGATTCCGGCGACATTACCGACGACGGGGTAAGTCGCCGGTAATGATGGACATTACCGGCGACTTTTCCGGTCGCCGGCCTTGTTGGCCGGAATCTCGCCGGTAATGACTCATTTTCTTGTAGTGAACGAAGAATTTGGTTGGTTGACAAGGCGAATAAACACCTCTCAAAGATACCATATTCACAACCTGGATATATCAATGTAGTAAGATAAATAGGGGTTATCGAACACGAGGAATTGGTGAAACTAAATCCTAACACACTACTATGCTGACAGACTCGACTACAGAACACTAATGGTATGTGAACCTAAGCTAGACAGACCCAAATGCTACGAAATTTTGACACAATAATATAGACATAGTGACGGACTACCACACAAAATTTTAGGGTATTCGGAGTTGATTTGGTCACCGAAATAAATCGTCTAAGCTACAGCTAATGCAGAAATCAGTAAATTGCAGAAAGTAAATATTCTAATGAATGCAAATTGTTGTAGATAACTAATGAGATATGAATGTTAAGAACTTCTCTCCACCTTAGACATACTTACGACCTCCCCAATATAATTGAACTAACCATGGATGAATACTCTCTACACAAGAGCTTTGGTTAAGTCATCTTATGTATTACACTCTCTTACTTGGCATGAAAGAGGGAGGGACAATCCGCTCGAACTTGATCCTCACTTAACCGACTTATACATATGGTGATGTAAGCCTAGAGAACTGAAGTCATTACGTTATAAGAATGTTTGAAGAATAACAGAGCTTCAAGGGTTGATAAGGTGGTCACCCTTTCATCACTAAGGCTTGTTTCACACAAATTCATGTTTGTCTCTAGAGAATATGCAATGATAAGGTGGTCATATACATAATCAAGACTATAGATCCTAAGCCATGCATCTAAGCGTGCACTCAAAGAAACATAAACATAGAAATCATACGGTGAGAAAACAGTGAAACAAAACTCATCCAAATAATTAATAGAATCAAAAGGGGTTCAAAATCGTAAGCATATCTAGGGTTTCAATCAGCTCCTAACAAAGGAAATTTAGCTACTTATAGTCTTAAATAATAACATTGAGGAATTCATAAAAGATGAACAGAAGAAAGAGAAGGAATAAACTCTTGACGACGTTGAGATCGCAAGCATGCAGTTCGGTTCCTCACTTGCAATATATATATGCAACAAAGCTAGGTTAATTGACTAGCAAGTTGATCACATGCATGATTCCTAATCAAATTCCAAGTCAAACTTTCAAAGCCCACGTGCATGCAAACTCCATTCCACTACTACTTCTCCTCTCACCAACTTTGCTCGCATAGAACGTACGTACTCTACTTAACTAGCTCAATCAAAGTCTTCCTATAATTAAGCCAATTAACTCACGTGCCAAGCACCTCCTTGCCAAGAACCAAAACCAACGTACGTAATCTCCTATAATCTGCTCGCCAGACAGTTCCTCGCCAGACAGCTTCAAAATATATTATTTAATCTCCTTTTCTCCATTAATCTCCAAAACACCTAAAAACAAATAAACATAATTAATTCACTTGATTAATAACAATAAACTAAATATAGGGAACAAATTAAATACCAAATAGACGCATAAATATGCGACTATCATTGGTAAATATACAATTTTGACAAAAATCGACGATAAACTTTGGTCGGAAATGCTAGTTTTTCCGAAAAATGGTCTGAAAAATAAGCTTTTCTGACCAAAGCATTTCTTACACATTCTGACGAAGTAATTTTGTTGAAAATGACTTTTTTCAAAAAACAATGATCTTTTTCGACAAAATTCTGTCGTTGAAAAAAATACTTTGTGTTGTAGTGTGTAGATTAAGTTCCATGACATGAGAATAACCGATGTAAAACCACATCTGGGGCAGAATTTCAAGTTGGTTGTTTTAGACCAACAATTTTCCCAAAGAAAATTTTAAAATTTTTCTGAACCTTCATTTTTCGATAAAACCGATGTAAATCACATCAAGAACATCAAGTCTGGGTAGAGCCTTTCTTGTAAAGTCACCCACAAAACCGCAGGGTCATTCTTTAGCAAATATTATTTCTATAGAATTGGATGCAGATGCTGCCTCAAAAATATGTGGGCTTGAGTTTTGCGAGCTGGAGTTGGTGGCTTAGTACTAGGTGCTAGTGGTGGTGGTTGGATTGTATCCATTAGATTCATACAAAGAAACGCATTTTTAATATCTGATACCCAACGATGGTATTATGCTCCTTGAGGATCAAATATATCAATCTCAGGCCTAGCCGGCTCCGTTGATGTCATTTATAAAAAGACAAGAGATGTAATTAGTACCGATCGAATAACCACGATCACTAATATCAAGTTTAGGGAATAAGAACCATGATCCATGATGTATGGTCACAATAATTGATGTAAAACCGGTGGCTTCATATCACTCCCCATAAAACCGTGACTATTACAATCATAAAAGATCGGTTTTCCTTTTTTCATATACTATGATTCCCCATGACCGTCACATATACTCAACTTTGTACACAAACAAAACGATATATGTCCATAGGAACTAGGGGCATAAAATTAAAAATAAATTGCACGGTATAAAAATTCAACATAAATCTAGACTTAGATCTAGGGTGTTGCGGTAATTAAGATTTGCAACTTAATTCTAAATCGAAGAATGTTAGTCGATTTATCTCGAGGGTGTTATGCTCGGTATAAAAAATTTGTAGTAAAAGTTTGAAACAAAGAAGCTCTACGAACTCCGGCGATGATAATCAGCAGTGATAAATATTCCGTCAAGGTAGGGAGGCCGGCGGTGGAGGTTTTTCTGTTTAGGGGTTTCATTTTTTTTCTTTCTTGTGGTGATTGCTGACTATCAACTTAGAGCGTGCTGATAATGTGTTGAAGGAGAAAAGTAAATACACAAGAGATAGATCTAAAACTGTAACTCTTTCATTGATAGAATGCCTTATATATAAGTTGATACAATCTATTACAATAACTGTCCCGATAGAACAAGGATTCTCTCTATCTCTATCTAGACTAAATCGTATCTAATTAGGACAAAACACATACCAAAAAATTACGATGAATAAATCTACTTAAACACATAATAATATCTTTTTAGAAATACAACTTTAAATATATGAAAGCCGTCGGATAGATAAATATCATCATAAGCTATCGTAATTAAGTTGTATAAATTGATAGAATAAATGCAATTGTAGTATTCTTTACGTATTCCACAGAAACAAGATTCGAGTCCTACGACGAATTTAATTTGAAAATAACAGGATTAGCTAGTGAGTTGATCTTCTGACTTTGCCTATATATGAGTGTGTGATGACCTTCGTCAGACTTCAAAGTTCAAACGTTATATGAATTATTATTACATATTCTGAATGGAAGAATAAATCTAGACGCCCTACAGTTAATTAATAAATCAAGCCCTACAAGTTAAATTGCTGCCGTACGTACCACTTAATATCAGTTTGCTATCTTAGTTAAGATTAATTTATAAACTTAATTATCTTACGAAATCCAAGCACCGTATATGAATTATGATTCTTAACGTGAACCCCAAAATTAAGCAAGGAAAAACAACGCGCCTCAGGCGCTAAAAAGAAAAACCTTTCTCTACTGTATTCGTCTCGTCTGACGGTCCTCCATTTAGCGCTGGCTTTGGCCTCATCGACTTTTGAGGGTGCTGTCGGACGAGACTAAGTGAACTAGTGTCCACTGACGGTGCTCAATGGTGTTGGTAGTTACCTCGATCTCGAGTTTAGCGATATGAGGTGTCGGGTGGTCAGCAGAAGCTCGACAGTGGGCAACGGGTTCAATTATGGACGTTGGGTTCTGCTATGTCAGGCTGTTTCGGTGACAATAATTGAGACTGGTTGTGGAGCTGGAGGAGCAGTGTTGTGGATGGTCTGGTTGGATCGTACTGGCCTCGATCTGTTGTGGGGGGTTTTTGCAAGTTGGTTGCGAAGCTTTCTTTGTCGGTCCCCTGCATTCCCCGATGGCTTTGAAGGGTTGTAGTCCATCTCAGTGAGGTGCGGCCTGTGGTCGACGGATGACGACTCGATTACGGAGGCGGCTCTGTGGCAAAGCATCTTGTTGGAGTTGGGCCTGCTGTTTGGGACGAGGTCTTTTCATTGTTCTGCCCTAAAAAAAGGTTCGGTTTGAGCTCATTTTTTGGGCTTGACCCATACCCTATTTAATATTTATAAGTTTAGTTATTTTTTTCTTTCTATTTTTAGTTGTTTTGTCGAAAATAAACCAATGCTCTTTGGAGATTGGCAGATGTGGGTTTTGTCCTGGATTATGCACCTTTGGTGCCTTGTCTGCTCTAGGAGTGGGCATTCGTTGGCTCGTTGCTTGGGCGCATCCCTCTAGTGGCAGGATGAGATTTAGTGCCAACAATTTTTGTCGGCAACATAGTTAGAAAAATGATCAGAGTGAATTTATGCATCACTTTAGTCACGTTATCTTTCTGGTACTGTGTCGCCTTAAATGTAAAGCAAATGGAATAGCCGTTGTTGCACTCTTTGCTAATTGGTGCAGGTTAGGATGCAATATATTAGTTGAGTCGCTTGATAGTATTTCAGGTGTTTCTCTTCTTATAGGGTTAAGGTTTTATGTCCCCCCCATTGTATTCCACCATTTCATTAATCGAGGCCTAAGGTTGCCAAAAGCCTTTTTTAAAAAAAAAAAAAATGAAATTCAAACATCATCAAGAACTTAAAATAGTAAAACAATTAAAAAAATAAATTTATTATTGATCTCAACAAAATTCAAATTCAAATTCAAATTCAACCCAAGTACATGTAATTAAGTGATAATACTATAACTGATAATAATATAAAAAAGTTATAAATTGATCCAAAAAGTGGTTGAATTTGAATTTTGGATCAAGTTGTAAATTCAATACTATGTTATTACTCAATTGTACTAATTTGAAGACATAGTATACCACCATATGTCTCTCCTAGGGTTTGCAACAACCGCTCTGGCGGCTACAACTCTTCGGCTTCGCCGTGAGATCCATGCGACTCGTGGCCTCCTCGACGTTGCTTCAAGGGTGCTCTCCAGCGGCGTCATACCCCAGCTCTCTTCCCTCCGAGATTTTGGCACTCAAAGACGGCGGGATTAGTTTGCTTTTGGTTCGAAGATCTCGATGTCGGGTTCAAGGGAGCCGAAGAGTGGTGCAGTGGCAGTAGAAGAGGACGGGTGGAGGTCACGTTCGAGATGGGCTCGCCTGAAGGTCGTTAGTTTTCTGCAATCTAAGAGTTGGCGAACGCCAGGAGGATGTGGATTCGATAATTCAGTCATCGGATTGATGTCTCTGGTCGCAAAACGGTTTGATTTCGTTAGGTGTGGCTTCTTATATTCGGGGAGGAGCTTTACTCTCTCATTGCGAGCTAGGTGAGGGGTTTGTTTTTGGGTTGACAACGTCAGACCTCAGAATCACGATCGACGGTGGAATTCCATGGTCTCTGTTTTCTCGTGGATTAAGGCCACATGGACTGACTAGTTTGGGGCAGCCTAGTTTGAATTGGGCTCACACAATCCATGAAAACTATTAGGATCATCTCAGTGAATCAGAGTGGTTGTTGTGGGCTATGCTTGTTTTTGCCTCTATTGGATTCTGGATCCGTATTTGGGATCCGAGGGAGTTACTTCGAGTCGCCCGGGTTATCCTGTTGTGGCATTTTGGGATTTTGTTTGGGATCCGGGTGCCTCTCTTATGTATGACTCATTCTTGGCCAGAGTTTTTGATGATTTGGTAACATCTTTGGTTTTCATGTTTATAGCTAACTTGTATTTCATGTGGTTAGCGAGATTCCTTATGGTTGACATACTTACCACAATTGTGTGCTTAGAAGTATGTTTATATAACTCTATTTATCATGAATTTTTCGTGATCCCATTGAGATGCAAGTTAACTTACTTTTGTTGAGCTATATGGTCCTATCGATTAGTGCTAATATCTGTAACAGTGTAACACACATATTTTGTTATGATTGTGACATTCCTTATGAATGGTTCATTTCCGCTCTAGAGCCTGTTCTGAATGCCTTCATTACGACCTTAGTCGTATTTCGTTAATAAAATGATCCTTCGGATGGTCATTTTCCTCAAAAAAAAAAAAACTAATTTGAAGACATATTTACAAATTAATTCATCTCATGTGTTAACCATATACTGGACGTACGTGTATCTTTCTGATACCCTTTTTGATCCGTCATGTTGTCATCCATACTCCATACTTCATGGTGTAAGTTTAAAATACTGAAGACTGAAAGAAAGAAAAAATCCAAATGATGAACATATAATTTATACAAAAAGGGAATGGAAAGATGGGAGAAGCCTTCACTGCTTGTGTCCAAACATATGATCAACACAATTCTGTAGTGGAAGTACACAATACTTCAACACAAACTATAAGCTAGTGCAACTGAATTAACTATATATGAAGGAAAAAGAAAAGAAATGGGAAGCAACAAAATTCAAAACGAACAAGTCCACGATTGTAGACAAAACACATGCAGAGCCACAGAGAGGATCAACTAGCTAGGCAAGCAAGTCAGTTGGGTTGCAGCATTGTCCAATGTCAATAGACAGAGATTGATTATTGATCCTGATCGACCATGTTAGAAATTGCATGCATGAAAATCGACATATAGTGGAAACAATGCAGCTTCAAGGTTTGGTCATCAACCATATTTTCAGTCCACGTAAAGAAAGAGAGAACCACTCAAATCCTTCATCTGGTCAGAGACTTCGGCTGCATTGGAGACGATTGAAACATTCCTTTCTATATTGTTTTCTTGGTGAAGGATTAGCAAAGAGTGAGATGGGAAATGTCTAGTAATACTGTAGTAATTGGCTATTTTCGTCTAATGCGTGGTGAATGTTGAGAACTTTTTGAGCTCTGCGTATGCTGAGATCCAAAGGCCAAAACACCAAACCCTAAACGTACACCCATCAGAAACACCAGTCAGCATTGCCAGTCCAAAGAGGCAAAGAGTGATTTTTAACACTTAACAACAGCACTACGTATTGGTTGGTAAGGTCGCACACCATTCATGAACAACCTACTTACTATTAAGTACATCAACCAAGACTTGACCAGAATTTGTTACATTTTTCAATCACTCCTGGCATAGTGCCGAGAACATGAGCTTGTTTAATTTACTCATTAAACCAGTCGGTCGATATCAGATCATGGATACGATACTGGTAGGTGCTTGTTCACTCGAGCACTGACAGTGTTGGGAGAGTTTGGCTTACACAACATTAAAACTATAATAAACATTGATGCTAATTCTTTCCGACTCCCAGAATAATTAAGGCTGCTCTTGGAAGAAGAAGAAGAAGAAAGAAGTAAAATTGACGGGTAGCCGGCCAATAAAGCTGAATTTTTACTTTATCAGACATCACCATCACATTCTTGAAAATGATGCACATGCACGTAATATTGGATTAATCAGCTACTACTATGTACCACATATTTTTCAAGTTCTTTGAGAGGTCTGTACACTGTATGTTTGTATGAATCCAAATCCTACTATAACTTCCCGTGGTTATAGAACTCTTTCTTACTAGTTTGTAGATTCTGCAGAGGCTGCTCCGAGTTCACATGTCATGACATATTTGGATGTATGTCTTGATCCACATGAAGCCACGACTCATTGCAGTTTTCGCCATCCAACTCTCCGATGGTTTTTTCATATTTCAGTAGTATCCCAAACAAGATCTTTCCCTGCAATTCTTAAAATGTTAATCCTTCGGTCATTCTAACATTGGAAGTCAATTATCGGAAGAACAGAAGCTTGGCATATGATGCTGACCTTTTCTCTTCTATATGATGCTAGAGTAGCCAAAGGCTCATTTGACTTCAGCATTTGTCCAGCTTCAGGAACGATGTTGATCATCTGACAACGGTTGCATCCGCCCAAAGACTAGGAAAAAGAAGAAAAAGTCATATTATTGAAATCAGGGAAAGTAAAAAGAATGCACACAGCCACAGAAAGCTTAGAGAAGGCAATATGACATGTAACTTAATTTTTAATTTTCCACTTCAAACGTTTAAATAACAGAAGTAAAAACTACAAACTCCCGTCACTACATGTTCTAGTCTAGAAATAGCCATACTACTAGAGTTGGCAACAAGTAAAAGTACGCACTAGCTGTTAAGAGTAAAAGTGTTTCAATTTCAGTTCATGAACTTACTGTAAAATACTTGTTCCCAATTTTAAGGTTTCTCCATCCATCTTCCGCATATGGTACGCCACCAGATACAACCAGGTTGGGCCGAAATCTCTTTGGATCTATCTGACCTCGTGTTTGAGCACCCTTCTGTACATCTGCTACCATCAGTTAATAACTTTCTATAACTTCCGATCCATAGATACCAGGTACAACTATTCTTATATCAAAAATGCCAAAACAATCTGAAGGAGCATAGGCATCAATTGTTCCATACAAATAAACTGGAAACACAAATCATTCTTTTCTTAATTTTGATTCATGTAGTTAATTCACTTTGATTAGAATGGGATGTTAGCTATCACTTGGCTGGGATTCATGTCTAACCACAAAGCAGAGTTTTCAACAACTGGTTACATAGATTAGTGTACTGGATCAGTGTAAAATATGTATCAAGTTGAAAAAGAAAGAAAAAAAGGGAAAAGGATGTGGCACATTTAGGTCTCTGAGGGACATTTGTACATTTCCATTCAGAATCAAAAATCACCCAATTTTTATCAACTCATGAAGGTTGGTTCAATGTTCTACATCAGAGTACTATATATGACTTGTTATTTGGCATCAGTACAAATAAAGAACATACTTGTTTTTATTCTGTTGTTGAGGTCAGATACGCTTTCCTCTGATATTAACAAGAACTGAGCTTCATTAGAAAAATTCCACATGGTCTCCACCCTTCTGCACATGTCTGTACTGTTGCTCTTATTCAAGCGAAGATTGTAATCTGACCTAGAACAACGTAAGAGAGTGCATGGACGCCCAATTGCATTGCTAAACCATAAGTTGACTTCCTTTCCGTAAGCCTGTACTTCATATCTAAACCCAAGGAAAGTACATATGTACAGGTTACAACAAATAAAAAATGGGTTAAACAACTCCATAACTACATTGCAGGCGAAGTTCAACAGAACTTATTGAAACATGTTTTGGTCAGTATAGTAGATCTTGACGTTTTCTACAACCAAAAAAGATGGCAAATTTCGAGCTCAAGTGCTAAAAAAATTGGAAAAGTAGAATGACCAAGTACTTTTCCTTGATTCAAAGAGGAAGTACACACTGATATTTGTAAAAGTGACTTGGAATGAATTTCCAATGGTAACTATGGGTAACTATGCACTTGTGACTTAAACATGGGCATATCAGGTCATGCAAGATGAACCAATCTATGGCAGTCCCCAACTCTTTAGGTCCATGTGACATATCATTAACACAGCAACACTCTAAATGAAAGAGTAATGAAGGATACTAAGATAAATGAATGACAAGCAATTAAAGACACCACGAATTTATAATACCTCTGGCCACGTAATTTGATTTCTTCCCTGACATCATTACAAGAATTTGAGAGAAAGTTGACGGGCAGTCTCTCTTGGCATCGTGGTGACTCTACAAACATTATTCCTTGATTGAGATCAATAGAAGTACTTATGAAGCACATTTCCGGCACCTACAAAACAGAGTTCACAAGAGTTTAATACTGTTATAATAACATTCAGCACCATGATCAGATTACTGACCCTGGACCCTAGCCAAGATTTATATACAGTATACCCATCTCCAAATCAGTTCTCATAGCGAACGGACCAAATCACTAAACATGGTAGCCGTATGATAATCTTCATAAAAACTTGAGTTGGAAACGGGTACATGAAACTTAATGGATTGACTAATATGGGGCCACTGTGGCATCTCCATTGGTTCGTCAATCTGTTTGTGTGGGTGATTCTAGTTCTGCACTAAAAAACTACTGAAGTGGCAGTTCACCTTCTTTTGCGTAAGAATTTCACCACTTAGGCTTGTAAGAACCCATTCCCGATCATGACGCAGACCTGCACAGATTATAGAAAAGAAAAATGTGAATCCTATCTCTAAAATTATTCCAAAATTTGACTGTCTAGGCAAACTTGTTGCCTTTGAAAACTTGTTTTATGTTTATGCAATGAAGAGACCTAACTAAATGAAGAAATACTAAAGAATAGTGCATTATGCTGCTGATCAAAAGAAAGAGTGAGAAAAATAAAAAATAGGTGTGACACTCATTGTCATGTGAGACAACAAATAGCTACCAGAACTGCTCAGAGGCCAACTGTCCACACCGAATCCCGCACATGATTTTATTGGGTAAATAGTAATAGACTTCAAAAAGAAACTTGATTCTGCTACTCTCCTCTCACTACCTACAAATTATTGCAACAACGTCAGTATGAAAACAAGAAATATTAAGAAGTACCTGGGGGGAGTGAAATCATGTACAGAGGAGCAGAAATAAGTTCAGGGGAAAGAAACCATTTATAGGGTTGAAATTAGAGCAAAGCATTCCCTCTTTTTATGTTCTTGACAAGAAATATTTTGCAGAAGAACTGATAAAGCAATGTTAAATCTATAATGCACATCAGTTATTTTTCCTCCCATATAACCATAAAGGGAACAGAAGGCTCTTTCACCATCTGTGTGGTAACACAAAGTACGATCGATGCAAACATAGAGTAGAGGGGACAAAAAAGCTTGACTCCAAAAGAAATGATGGTAAGAAATTGAAACTTTATCAGCAAAAAAAAAGTAACTTTTAAATTAACCTTCATTCAGAAAGGGTAAGACCTTGCTTTATTTGATACCCATTTGCAGTCCAATTTGATAATGCTACGAAGGAATATGTCACAAAGTCAATAAATTTCTGCAAACCACAGAAACAAAAGTCAAGAAAAGATAGAGGACTCACCAATGGCACCAGATTAGGTTTAACGTTGGACAATAATATTATATATCCATCCAACTGTTGAATATGAAAGACAACTTAGAAACTACATACCTTCACATCCTCGAATGTCGACATATAACCAAAGGATACTCTCACAGCTCCTGTAGGTTTCCCATGAATAATGTCATTATCATCCCAGCAAACATGGCCAGCCTAACATAAAAATTTGGTTTGTTAAGAATATCGTACTCTCAGCAGTAACAACCGATGCCTACAAGCTTGTGGACCAATAAAATAGAATAGAAGTAATTGACCTAGTAAACAGTGAGAATCACCTCAATGTTTGAGAGAAGTTCCATGTGAGACAAGCCAAGATATTTAGCACATGCCCCGGGATTGCAAAAGCATCCTGTCTACAAAGAAAACAAGATAACAGAAGCCGAATTCAATTGGTAAATCTATCTATTCAAAAATCAGATTTTTTCCAGTAGATATATAGGTATAATTTATGATAACATGAGTCGATGCATGTTTTTTCAAAAGCAATCAAACTAACAATATGTTTAGGTCAAGCGTAAGTTTCTGAACCCAATGAAATGCAAAAAACCAATTCATTAAACCCTCAATTAATAAAATTGCAATAGATACACAACAAAATTAGTGTACAATTAGCAAAGATACAGTCAGTGACAGATTAATGAAAAATCTATTGGGTGTATGACCAAGGTACGACTTCATTATTTTTTTTTTTTAAAAAAGAAGCAGCTTTTTATTGAAAAACAAAAAACATACAAGGGAATTGACAAGAGGTCCGCAAAGAATTAAAATAGACAACTAGGAGGAAAGCTTCATTATGAGTTTCACGTAAAGTCCAAGTATTTGCCTGTATCAGACACACAGGGCAGCACATCAAATCACTTCTAAGGTTAAACTGCCAGATTTTAAGTCTCACAATATGCAGTCGAAGACATAAAAGGCTATAGCAATCCAGGGTTCACCCCGATTGTCATGAGCATAGCAAGTAGAAACCTCCACAAATAATTTCAATAAACAATCGCCATCATCTTAATAAGTTCTCATCTAATGCTGCTATACAAAATTATATGAAAAGGTAGTGGCCCGTTTACTACAGAATAAAACCAGTCATCAACCACATAAAGTCCAAACAAAATTCATTCACTTTTAAAAGTTGTAATATCACCATGTAAGTCGTAACAAGTATAGTGGCTTCCAGTCACATATCATATGTAATTAGATATATGACAAATAAACAATGAAAAGTTAGTCCCAACTTGTCACTTCCTACAGTAAACTTTGAAGGATTTAATATAGAAAAAAAAAAATTCAACTGCGTACAATAAAAACGACAATAGTAATGCTAAATAAAATATTTAGTTTTACCCGTAACTGAATTCCAGATAAAGATGCCAGCTTTTCAACTTCACGATATCCATACCAAGAGCCATCTAGCCTTTTCAAGTTGAATGAGACTGTTGGACCATATTCATGATATAATGCCTGAAAATTAGATGTGATTGATACATTGAGGAAGTGTTATAATCCACCACGAGAAAGATTTCCACCTGACTAATATAGTTGGAAGATTTTCTAAGCAAATAATTCACACAAACTACTCAGCTAACCTTTGAAGTTCCATAAAGTGTGCATACACTGGCTCCATTTTCATGCCTCAAAGCTATGAGTTTTTTCCTCACATACATTGCAAGTGACGATGTATGCCTAAGATGTGACAAGGTGAAGGATACTTTAAATCGTTTCTAGGCATAGATTGTTTCAGGGAATTGTGGATATAGAGAAGAATGCAGGAAAGCATTCTTTTCTAGACAGTAACAAGATTAATCACAGTCTGAAGTAGTTAATTGAAGTTCACATGAGATAGGATCAGTACATAATTGGTTAATTGTAGAAGCATGACCTACCGTGATATGGCAGATACAGTGAGTGAATTCAGGATCTTGAACCCATGTTGAATAGATGCTATGCTCAGGTATGAAATGGTGCCATCTTCGAACAGCTCTTCCACACTTGTTCTTCTTTTAACGAAGTCAATGTCGGCAATTGACGCAGCAACTGTGCCTGTATTATTTATAGAATTACCAACTGCATGACTATACTGTCTAGTGACATGAAATTGGATATTGATGTGCAAACCTCCACTGAAGTAAGTTTTCTTCAGTACTCTGGCAGCAGCTGTGGAATGTAAACAAAATATAACATAAGAAAAAAGATGTGGCCTCATCATTTTTCTTTGTACAAAATAATTCCCACCTAACCACCAATTAAAAGGAAAAAGAAAACATTAGAAAGATTTGGAGTTATATGAAGGCAATACCATGTCAAGGGCAATAATCTATACTATTATTAAGGGAAGAGGCTTTGTTTCCCAACATTGCCCAAATCTTCCAAATTTTCCCTTTATTATTTGGTTAAGTAAAATGTGTCAGGGTTACTACAATAACTTCGCAAATAAGTTTTTTTTTCATCTTTTCTAAACGGCAGTTTTCTGTTTTCACTTTTCCAATTTTTACTCTGGTAACTCACTCCAGTAATAGTAAAAGAATTTTACTATATTATTATTATTTTTGACTGGTTTCATAAAAACATTATTTAATCCATTTAAAAATTAATTTTAATCAAATTAAACACACACAGTGTGCGTACTTCTTCTAGTAAAAAAATTAAAGAAACTTCTTATATCACCATCATTTACGAAAGAAAATATTATTGATAGCTTACCATTTCGAGCAATGAGTGCGCCAAGGCCAGTTGGATAACCAAATAACTTAACCAGAAGCATACATACAACAAAGAGTCAGTACAAAAGGTATTTGTGTCTAACGTTCAATTCCAAATAAATAAAACTGGTAACTTACAATACTAACCTTATAGAAAGACATAACAACAAAGTCTGCTGGATACAATGATAAATCTGGTGGTTCTGTGACGCATCCTTTTGCAGCATCAATCAAGACCATCCAGTGACCACTTATTAATTAGACAAGAATAAATATCAGAAAAACCATTAAAAATATCTTCAATTAAATGCAGATTTTTAAATATAAAACTCCTTTATACCACCCAGATACATCACTATAAACCCATAAAACCATAAAGCACAGTAAGACTGCTATGTATCTGACATTACCATATAAAGATTGATCATCAGCAGAGAATATGGATTTATCAGACACGACTACAAAATTTGAGAAATTAATAGTATGACTATCATACTTGCAAAATGGAGAGCCTTCCAAAATTCTTTTTGGATCTTCTTTGATTATCTTTACCAAGTCAAGGCTGAAGCGCGATCCCGAGAAATTGCACTCTGAGGGGAAAGCAAATAAGTTACATGTCCCACCTGCAACCGGTAAAAGATCAGTATTCATCTCTTACCTAGAAGCATGTATCTTAACCTCTTCCATCACTAAACTCAAATATCAATGTGCCATAAGTACATCAAATTTTGACACAATCACCTAAGAATACCAAGAAATGTCATGAGATATGACTCTTCCAACTTTTCTACCAAATATCTAATTTTTCCATTAAAAAATTACCTGTTGGTCCCCCCTTCAGGGATCCAGCTTTATTTCTTTGCAGTACTTCATGATGCAATACTCTCATGGATGGTTCACAAGATACTCCATGATGCACACACTGCTCAATATCAATTGCAAAGGCTGCAGCTCCTTGACCAAGAGCATATCTAAACAGAGTTAAGGGTTTGTGATTGAGACGACTAAAGAATATTGACATCATTAACGAAGAATAACAAAGTATAATACAAACACTTTATTTCAAAGAGATTTAGACAACAAAAAGGTTGTCCATGATGGAAAATCAACTGTACCAACACATGGGCAATGGCATTGGTGTTAAGTGTGCAACATAGTCAACAAAACTTCTTTTTTTTCAATATATCAACCATGAAACTAAGTTGTTTATGAGTTTAATGAAAGAATCTTCTCCATTTCAATTTGAAATGGAATGGTCTGAGGATTTGATGATGGCGACTGCATATCTTGTTCCAGTAGCTCTGGAACATGGCAGACTCAGTAATAAGATATGAATATGCACTCTAATATTTTCACACCCTCTCTACTGCAAGTGGAAATGCAAACCACCTGGACCCAGATTTCACATGATAAAAACGACCTTTTGCCCCCTCCGCATATCTTTTTAAAATTCCACTTCAACAATGCTAATATCCGAGTAACGAGTGAGGATACGCAGTTTAGTTCATTAGAGATTTTAGTCTGACCAGTGTCCTAGCCTTTACCTCAATGAGACAGCTCTCATTGAGGTTCATATTTATATAGATGAACATCAATCACAAAAAAGACAGTTCTCACATTTGTTCTAGCTAACATAACATATTGGAAGGCAGTTTATGAAGCATCAAAATTAAAACATTAAACAACAACCCTAGCATGATTCTATCTTAAGAAGACGATTATGGAATGAAGCATGGTAGGATACTCTCTAATCCCAAGGACACTATTGTGATTCTCCGTTGTGTATGCAAAACAGCTGTGACAGCTCCAAGGAAAGGCCTCCCCGACTAGCTTGAGTGCAGCTGTTGCCCCAGAAGTGAATATGCAGCTATACTCTTTTGGGGATGCTTTACAATAGTCGAGGACCTATATGAGTGTTGCACAGGAGACTATTTAACAGATCACTATAGACACAACCTTTGTTTTGCATAAACCACGCAAAAAAAAAAAAAAAACCATCACAATGAAGATTACTAGAATATACCAATTCGGAACAGTATCTATAGGTTCATTTATCTATTTAAATACACACAAGATCGAATGCCTTGGAATTAAAAGCAGCAACAGATAACATATCATACCTGTTGGCGGGCTTCCCTCACCATGTCACTTGTGGCAGAACTGGTATCACTTTGGCTATCTAATCTTAGATTAAGGAACTTTGTGAAAAAGAGTCCATGATTCTCTACTTACAAATGATACATACACCAAGTATAAAAAGCAGCAAAAGTCCAAAATTGTATTCCAGCAATATCATAACAATATAACAGAAGGAAGTCATTAACTTTACATGGAATAGGATACGTGGGTTTCCATACACATTGGCATTCATATCCTTGAAGATTGCTTCTAGCTGCAACTCAGAGTACAAAGTAGCCCCAGCATGATCCAAGTACACATTACCTACATTTTCCACAAATGGGCCAAATCCAAACACCATCAATAACCAAAACCCAACAACCAAATCACATTAGCATCACTTCCCAGTTTTCCCCAACTCAAAACCAAACCAACAGAACTAAAAAGACTGAAACTTTCAATAAGAGACAGAAAGGTTAAAACTTTGAAGAGAATTAAAGAGATGCGAACCGTCTAGTCTCTTGAATTCGGTGGCTCTGATTTCGTCGATGGATTTGGGCCCGTTGGGGTACCCATAATGCTCCCCAAACTCTCTGAGAAACTCTTCCTTGGTTGCATCCATGTCCGATTGAGATAGTGTGAAGATGGAATTGAAGTTGTGCTGTGTTATTGAGCGGTCTTGCACTGTAAAGCTTGATGTTTTTTTGCTTCTATTGTTTTTAACGTTGAAGCCTTAATGGGTCAAACTCACCTTCCAATACTAGCGAGGTTTGGTTTGGCGGCGTACACGGATCTGCCTTTTGCCACGTAACGTGTTAAAACTACTATTCAAAGAGAGTAGCTAGAGAGCCTAGAGTGGTAACGTGTTCTTTTACTTGGGATCATTTTGATGGACACACCATGAAACACAATACTGTACAAAATTAATCACAAATTCACAATCCGAGTTACGGACGATGAGCTTTAATATGTTTCCATTGTGTAATTTGCGGTTTTGATTTAGTTACTTTATGAAAGAATTAGGTCGACGATATAAGTTAATGAATTGGAGGATCGGACTCCTGAGCTAAGTAATTAATGAACATCGATCTAAGAATTTGAAAGTACGTAGAACGTACACTTGATCAAAACATCAGAAGTTTCAACATATTGCAGTAGACTCTATACTTCGACAGCAGAAAATTTAAGATTCGGCTAGCTAGCTAATAGCTACATGATACTAATATGGTTGATAGTACTCCGCTCCATATGAATCTCTCGTTGAATGTAGCGCGCTAGCTACTTGGTTAATCTGGGCATACACAAGAGACTTCTTTCCTTCATGTGCATCGTCAAAAAAGTTGTTCATATAATCCCGGCCCCCCGTACCAATTCACGGTACCGACCGGGCTACTCCGGCAGCGGACCAATTCGTTCACTCGGATTTGGAACGGTAAAGATCGGAATCGACACTCTTGAATCTTGATTGAGTGCTTGTACGTAGTAGTTCGTACGTACTCTGTGTTCGGCACTTTTGTACCTCCCATTACTCATTATCTAAATTAAGCAGGATAAAAACATAGGAAATCACGTACATAGTAAGGTTAAGTTTACATTAAGAACAACCACCACGTCCGTTGCATGTAGTTGATTAATGAACCTGGAATGTGTCACCGATCGATGTTGATGACCAAAGCTCCAGGGATAGGAGGGACCTCCAATGATATATTTGTGCACCAACCAATTTTGGGTTTAGGAGGGAAAATTACCTATATAACAGAGGTGAGTTTTCCCTGTACCTGTAGCTAGAATAGTAACTACAGCATCAATCCGTGTGAAGCACAAGTGCAAAGGAATTTTCCCAACCCAAACCTATCGTTTCTGGCCCTCTTTCTCTGCATTCTCTTTCCCCTAATCTCACTTTGCATCTCTCAGTACAGAACGAATCCAGCCTCCATCTTGAGCTTCTATTACAAACCGATTAGCCCACCTTCCACGAATCCAGCCTCAAATCTCTTGGTAAGGTTTGACCCCCAATCAGAGCAAGCGAAGAATCAAGTCTATGGGGCAAGCGAAGAATCGGGTAAATCTCTATATCTACCTCTTCTTTGATCAATTTTTATATTTGCAAAAGATGTACACGATTTCAAGATATCTACTCCAGCACTGAAATCGTTGAGTATTCGATCTTCTTGCTTTCCAAAATGTAGATTTTCTATCACTGCCCCAAAGCTTGAGAGCATAAAAATAAGTATGGAAAAACATAAGTAGGAGGAGAGAATTGTATTCAATAGATATGTTGAGTGATTTACAATACAGATACATAAGCCTTATATAGGCAACAATGAGTATGAAAGTCTTCTATCTATAAATGCATATCAATGACTAGAAAGAGATATGGAAAACATACAGAGCCTAGCTAATGCATAGCTCACCCTAGATATGTAGAAATTGTGCAGCTTGATTGCAGCTAATGTTGACAAGCAGTAGCTTCAGTAAATGTGCAACAACTAGCAACTATTGTTGACACAACAATAAGCTTCAATAATAAGGGAGGATGGTTCTTCGTTTCCAGTAAGTTTTTTCCTCAGTACAACATGTCTATCCAAAGCAAACATCTATTTCGGCGGCGTCGACAGAGAAACAAATAAAGCTCTAGATCATCAGGCTAACAGCGGAAGGAAAATTCATGCTAACAACAGAAGGCTGTTGTTTGCACAAGTTTCTGGTGTTGAATATTTGTCTCTTTCAATGCCCAAAACTTTTGCAAGTTATCTGCCACAGCTTTTCAATAACTTGAAGCGATAGGAGTTGGCACTTTCCAATTACTCTTACTGGGGATACATGATAGACTTACTGAAACCGTTTCCCTGTAGTTGTAATAGTAACTACAGTTCCAATACATGTGAGTCAATAAAAAAACAACCCATAGTTTTTCGATAAATAGATGAATACTTTTCCTGTGTAAACAAACCATTCACAGAGTCTACCATCTCTGGAGCAGCAAATTCTATCTTCTCCCAACTCAAACCCATCGTTCATGATCCTCTCTCTCTCTCTCTCTGCATTCTCCTTCCCTTACTCTCACTTTGCACCTCTCTCCGTTTGCATCTCTCAGCAGAGAACGAATTCAGCCTCCATATCAAGCTTCCACGAATCCAGCATAATTAGGTAAATCTCTATCTCTTCTTTGATCAATTTCTTTTTCTTCTTTCTGGAATCTCTCACTACAAGAAAACAGCACTTAGACCACGGAAACGTAATTTTTCCGTGGTCCAAGTGAAACCTAGACCACGGAAAAGACTCTGTGGTCCAAGTAACACCTGGACAACGGAGATGATATTATCCGTCGTCCAGGTGATCACCTGGAGGACGAAAGAGACTCCGAGGTCCAAGTGATCACATGGACGACGGATAATACCATCTCCGTCATCCAGGTGATCACTTGGACCTCGGAGTCTTCTCCGTCCTCCAGGTGATCACCTGGACGACGGATAATATCATCTCCGTCGTCCAGGTTATTACCTGGAGGACGGACCGACACGCCGTCGTCCGAGTATGCGAAACGTACTTCCACTTAGACGACGTACCGACACCTCCGTCGTCTAAGTGAAGCATTAAATAAGCCCGATGCCAAACTGATCGAATTCATTCCTAGCCTCGATCTCTTCATTCCATTTGAAGAAGATCGAATTGAAGGAGAAGGGAGAAGGAGAAGGGAGCTAGGTAGCTAGAGGCCGGCCGAGAAGAATCAGGATCGATAAGGGATCTCCGCTGACTAGCTAGTTAGCTTAATTAACGTAAAGATATCGAGAAGGCCAGCAGGTACGTACGTACGCAGTTAAAATTTGCTTAATTAATATATATTTAGTGAAAACGTACGTACATACATGCAAGGATGTTATATATATATATGTACAGATCGATTAAATTACGTACGTACGTAATTGATGGATCGATGTAGATCGAGTACGTATAATTAAGCGTAAATTAATGGACATATATATATATGTAATAATTAATTAATTATAATATTTTGTAGCAGTATGGACAAGAGTTGGATGAAGTTGAAGAATAGATGTGATGTCCGGTATATGTATGGAATTAGCGAATTTGTGAATTTTGCGATAGAACATGGTCAGGGAAAGAAACGTTTCAGGTGTCCGTGTCAGAAATGTCTTAATTGTCAGTATGCGGAGGTTAATGTTATGGTGCAACACCTGTACGAAAATGGTATGATGTGGAGTTACACTACATGGAGCGAGCATGGTGAAGCAGTAGAGTTCAGCGCAGCAGACTTCAGCTCAAGGTACAGTTACCATGGTGCCTCATCCAGCGGCAGTGGTGCCGGACCCCCAGCTTGGAACCCAACTGCAGATTTGGTCCATGATGCGTTTCCGGGATGTAGTCATAGTGGACACCAACACCAAGACGGAGGTTACAGTACCACTAATGAGCATGATGACACATTCCCCGCAGCTAGCTTGGCCACTGACACCAGTGAGATGGAAAAGTACAACCGGATACTACTTGAAGCGCAGACCCCGGTGTTCCCTGGATGTCGAGAGAATGTGTTGCAATATGTGATGGAGCAAATGAAGATAAAAGTGAAGCACAAAATGTCAGTCAGTGCTTTTGACGAAATTCAGGAGCAAATATGTAAGTTGCTCCCTGATGATCACAATCTTCCTAAATCTCATTATAAGGTTAGAAATATCCTGAGCAGCCTCGGCCTAAAGTACAGGATAATTGACGCATGTCCGAATGATTGTGGGCTATTTTACAAAGAGTATAAAGAGTTGGACTATTGTCCCGTATGTGGCCAGTGCAGATTCCAGTTGAATAGGAAGAGTTCGAAAAAGAGAATTCCTGTGAAAGTTGTTCGATATTTTCTCTTGATTCCCAGATTGCAGCGCCTGTACATGTCTCTACACACAGCAGAGGCGATGCGATGGTACGCAGAAAAGCGAATAGATGACGATGTCCTGCGACACGCCGCGGATGGGGAGGGTTTCAAACATTTCGACAGAGAATTTGGAGACTTTGCTTCAGAGGTTAGAAATGTTAGACTCGGCCTATCTACAGACGGATTCAATCCTTGGGGAAGTAATAGCTCCGCCGTCAGCACTTGGCCAGTTATTCTGATGCCGTACAACTTGCCTCCGTGGATGTGCATGAACAAGGAATTTAATTTCCTTACCGTACTAATTCCAGGTCATAAATCTCCATCGAAGTGCTTAGATGTCTACCTCAGACCTTTGATCGACGAGCTGAAACTGTTGTGGGAAAATGGAGTCCCAACTTATGACAAATTCACGGACACGATGTTCACGATGAGGGCTGCTGTAATGTGGACGATCAGCGATTTTCCAGCTTATTGGATGTTGGCAGCCTGCAGGACAAAAGGATATAATGGATGTCCTATATGTTTGGACGACGTGAACTCTAGTTGGCACGCGGGGAAGGTGTGTTACTTGGGTCACCGTAGATGGCTTCCTCACGACCACCCGTGGCGACAGGATGAAGCTCATTTCGACGGTACGGTAGAGAACAATCCTAAACCCCGTAGTTGGTCGGGTGAAGAGATTTTAGAGAGGTTGAGCTATTTCGACTTTGGTGTGTTGAGCAATGACGCGGATGTAAAGAAATGCAATCCAATTCCTCCACATGATCTGAGCTATTGGGATCACAAGAGTATATTCTTTGAACTCCCTTACTGGTCGAAGTTGAAGCTGAGGAACAACTTGGACGCGATGCACATAGAAAAGAATGTGTGCGACAGCGTGGTGGGAACAATTCTCGGTATTAAGTTCAAGACTAAAGATACTCCCAAAGCGCGCAAAGATTTGGAATCAATGAATCTACGTCGTCCCTTGTGGTTGAGGATGGATAGGAAAGGAGTGTACAACAAGATGCCAGATGCACCATACACAGTGAAGCCGACGCTTAGACGTTCTGTATTTCACTGGTTTAAGGGCGTTCGTTATCCGGCCACGTATGCAGCTACTATAACTGGAGCAGTGGACGAGGTGCAACAGAAGTTTGTTGGTCTAAAGACACATGACTATCACGTTATGCTGCAACGTCTGATTCCAGTGGTAATTCGACCATACTTGCCTCGGGACGTCGTAGAACCAATAATGGCATTGTGCAGGTGGTGGCAGAGGTTATGCGCCAGAGAATTAAAGAAGTCAGATGTGGTGGAATTGCAACAAAAAATTGTGCACATCATTTGCAAACTAGAGAGGATTTTCCCCCTGCTTTCTTTGACATCATGATTCACCTAATGATCCACCTGCCCGAGCAGGTGCTTATTTCTGGTCCGGTCCAGTACACTTGGATGTATCCTCAAGAAAGGTACGTACAACTAATTAATTAATTTGTTCCACTGGAGATTATATATATACTAGCTAGCCAACTATATGTACTTATGTAATGTGTACGTTTGATTTTGTAGACAGCTTGGACAGTATAAGTCATTCGTCAAAAACAGGTCGGCCCCGGATGGCTCCATAGCAGAGACATACCTAATGCATGAGTGTGTTACTTACTACAACAGGTACCTCAAAGATCCACCCCCTCCCACTGCCTCCGATCGCAGTGCCCGCATCAATCTCTCTGTCGTCACAAATGTCGTCCGACCGTTTAGAGGAGTATTAAAGGAATCGTTAACATGGGAAGAACTTATTGAGGCACATTGGGTAGTGTTGCGAGACTGTGACAAAGTTGAGCCGTACATGTTGTCATACAGGGAGAGGCTTCAGGCGTTAAATCAAAAGAAGAGTTCGGCGTGGATTGAGAAAATGGTTAAGAAGAAGTTTCCTGATTATTTCTTCCAATGGGTACGTACGTACGACTCGGTATTAATTATTTAAATACATATCGCTCATGTTTGTTGAAAGTAAACCCTTATATTAATTTGCCCATTTTCGCAGATGATTGATCTGCAAAAATCTGATAACCACGGAGGGTGGTGGTCATGGCCAAAGCACTTGCTAGCAGGGAAGCCGGTTAAACACTATATTTATCCCGGATTTGTTGTGAACGGTGTAAAGTTCCATTCATTGGCCCGAGACGAAGGAAGAAGAACACAAAACAGTGGGGTAGCGGTTGGGAAAGACAATGATCTATATTACGGGGCTATTGTATACGTGGTTCAGCTATGTTACGGGAATGATGTCAACGTTTTCCTATTCAAGTGCAGATGGTTCAAGCGTACAAAGGAAGACCTGGGTCTATTATCAGTCGATAAAAACTCGCACTGGTATGAGGATGAGCATTTCGCTCTCGCCATCTTAGTTCGGCAGGTGTTCTATCTCGACGATCCGAAAGCCGGTGAAGGGTGGAAAATAGTGAACCATATCTCTCACCGAGGAATATGGAATACAGAGACAATTGAAGGGACACTGGCGACGACTGAAGATGCTGCTGAACCAGAAAGAGGCATTCCTGCCTATCAAGAGCCTAATATTTCTATGGTCCGCTCCGATATAATGGACCTGGTTCAAGATGGTGAACGGTTACCCATGCCTGATGGTTGTACAGATCTAACTGAAGATGAGATTATCGATGAGGTAGATGAAGAAGACGAGCAGGAAGAGGACGCGGACGAGGACTCAGGTTATTCGTCGGACGATGTTGAGTACGATGTTGAGGATGAGCCGTCGACTAACGGGGATGAGGACGATGATGATTATGACGAAGAGTACGGTCATACGACGAGGGAGATTAATTGGTAATTAATTACTGTAATTATTGTAATATATATATGATCGATGCCAGTTTACGGTAAGAAATTAATCCGAATTATATATCCTGGACAACGGAGAAATTAATAAATATTGGCGCCAAATCTCAATCTCATATAAAACGTACCCTAGCTAAATCCTTGACCCTAAATCTAGCAGTTCGGATCGATCGATCAATTTTTTAATTATATTTTTGAATCAGAATAATTGAACGGACACACAAATGACCGGGGACGACCTAAACCGTAAACCCTAAGGCCCTAACCCCTGAAATCGGGGTTTAGAACTTGGACGACGGAGAATGGTCATTATTCGTCGTCCAGGTACATACTAGGACGACGGAGAATGGTCATTGTCTGTCGTCCAAGTTCAGAAACCCTAAACCCTAAACCCTAAGGCCCTAACCCCTGAATTCAGGGTCTATGCACCTGGACGACGGGGAATGGTCATTATCCGTCGTCCAGGTACACACTAGGACGACGGAGATGGTAATTTTCCGTCGTCCAAGTGTAGGAACCCTAAACCCTAAACAGTAAGGCCCTAACCCCTGAATTCAGGGTCTATGCACCTGGACGACGGAGAACGTCATTCTCCGTCGTCCAGGTGATTACCTGAACGACGGAAACGCTTATATCCGTCGTCCAGGTGCAGATATCGTAATTTTTTCTAAGACAACGACCATCTAGACCTTCTTCCAATGCAAAGTCTTTTCATCAAGACTTTAGAGTAAACAATTCTTGGTGTGTGAGCTTCGACGGTTCGAAAATCGGAGTTGCGAAATGCCTTGTATCCACGTTTCCGGTTTGTGAAATTATCGGTTTTGCGGTTGACTGTGCCGATCAAACCCTTCCCGAACTTATTATTTTATGGTCCTTTGAAGACAATTATATATTATGTTACGACGAACATATCGAACGATTGTTTTGTCCAAATTCAATTTCGTTAATACTCTGCTGCAAATTAGCGTCTACTCATGAACACTTAAGTCCTAAAGATTAGTCGATACTTAACATGTTTCAATACGTAAAATTAACCAAGGCTCAAATTTAACTGTTCATATATACGATGCGTTCATCGATATTGTACGACTATTTCACTCGAATGACAGATCGCTAAATTCCTAGCGAATTATTTTTTAAATTTTTTTTTACGTAATTTGCACCTGGACGACGGAGATGTTCATTTTCCGTCGTCCAGGTGTTCACCTGAACGACGGAGCATGACCATCTCCGTCGTCCAGGTTCAAAAACCATGGCGGTTCAAATTTTTATTTTTTTATTTTTTCCATGTAATTTTCACTTGGACGACGGAGATGGTCATTCTCCGTCGTCCAAGTCCAAAATTATGGCGGTTCAATTTACCGCTTCCGTTTTTGGGACCGCTTGAATTTTCACTTAGACGACGGAGAATGATCATCTCCGTCGTCCAAGTCAAAAATTATGGCGGTTCAAAACGTCCCGCCGATTAATTGGCGCCGCTTGAATTTTTTTGAAACCGCCACCTAGACGACGGAAAACACTGTTTCCGTCGTCCAGGTGGACTTAGACGACGGAGAATAGTGCTCCGTCGTCTAAGTGCAACTCTATAAATAGAGTTGCACCCCCCCTCATTTTCTCATCATTCCATCTCCTCCTCTCCCTCTCCTCTCCTCTCCTCTCCTCCGGCGATCCTCCTCCGGCGACGCTCCGACGACATTTTTTCCGGCGTGGTTCCTCCTCTCCGACGACTCAACTCTTCCGATATTCCGGCGACATTCCGACGAGGTAATAATTCTATTTTTTACCTCTTTTACATTTTTGTTAATTAAATAATTATTTAATTAATAAATAGTTTTAATTTATTAATTAGTTTAAAATAATTAATAGTTATAATTATAATCATTGATGAGTTGTTATTATTAATATTGGGATAATTATTATTATTTGTTAATTATTTCGTAATAATTTTATATTTGTTAGTTAAAATTAAATAATAGCAATAATTATTATTGTTAATAATAATTAATTATATTGGTAAATGAATAATTATTATTATATGCATGATAAATAATAATTCATTATTGTATTTATTTATTGTTTTAATTAATTGATAATTAATTACGTGTATTTTCGAGTAAATTGCATGGTAGTACGTGTTCGATTTAAATTTAGTACATAGGCTTGGTTTATTAAGTCGCACTCTTTGGAATAGATGGCGCCTCTTTTCCTAGCTTATCTCCTTAACCCCTCGTGATGTGTGGATTTCATCACCGCACACCATAACCTAAGTGAAGTTATGGACGCGAGGTTGAGGGCGGAGTTTGCAAAGGACTTGAGGGAGTGTAAATTTTCGAAAAATTGGCCGAATGTCGGACATGGTGTCTAGAAACGGGTTATGACTGGTGACAGGATTTGGACTAAGAAAGACTTTTGTCGAAATTAGTCCTGCCTCTCGCGTTATCTCTATCCCTAACTGGCCATGTTTTTCGATTTAACAAAGGCTGATTAATTGAAAATTTACACTTTATCGCGCGGGTCGCACGTCCATTGAACGACCGAAAATGCCAAGCTAGTGTACTCTATTTAAATCTTAAACGTACTTAATTAATTAGCGTAAATTTTTAAGTTGTAATTATTATGGTAAGTAGGTATTTTAACGCCGTACTCTTAGGTTTAAATGGCTCCGCCAAAGACCACATCCGGCAAGAAGAAAGCCCAACAGGAGGCAGAAGATGAGATGTTCCGAATGTCGGCGGCCCAAGTCGGTTGGGTTCAACAGGAGGGGAACGACGCTCTCAATCCGGACGGATCATCCGGTCCGTCCGTAGCGCCCTCTGGGGAAATTCCCGCTCCCCCATTCATCTCGAGCGGTGATGACGTCGACCCCTTCCAATCTCCGACGCCCGGTACCCATTCAACGGGAAGTACTCAGGCGTCCTCGACCGCCGAATCAATCATGTACAGCGCCCGCCGTAGGCAAAGGAGGGCCCCTACTGACCCGGAACCGAAAAGGACTCGGGGTCTCGTTAAAGGGGGCAAAGCGGAGCGTATTTGCAAGGCGACCGGTAAAAAGATCGACTTGCCATACGACGAATTCACCGGTGGCCCTCCCACAGCTCAGCTAGCAAGTCTCTCGGCGCATGGGATAAGGTCAATCATCTGTAACCGGGTTCGTATCACTGCCCCTACTTGGAAGGAGGCGCCGGATCATGAGAAGGCGAAAGTCTTCAAAGATCTTTCGGTACGTAATAGGTCCAATTTAGTTATTATATAATATTGTTAATCTCGGCCTAAAATTTCATAATATATACGATTATAATTTTCTATTTATTTTTGATAGGAACAATTTGACGTGGATCCGACACCAGCTATGTTGAGGCATATCAACCAAACCGCCAACTCCATCTACAAAGATTGGAAGTACAAGCTCCATAAGTACTTCAAAGATATCGGTCCCGTGCCTCCCCCGGTAGAGCTGCAAGGGGAGAGAGAAGATGAGTGGGAGTGGTTGTGTAACCACTTTGCCGATGAACAATTTAAGGTATTAATTTATTTTTTTATTTCAATTAAGATAATTGAATTATTTAAATTGTAGTTATTCATTTTTTAATGATTTAATTATGTTGTGTAACAGAAATTCTCCGATGTCAACAAAGCCAACCGGGGGAAGAAGGAGAAACACCATACTACCGGCGCCAAGCAGTTCATTTAAATTGCCAAGGAGCACAAGGATAAGGGCTCCAAACACCCTTATCTTGATGCAAGCGTAAGCGCGTACGTGACGCCAGGGCTCGATAATGAAGCGAGTCAATGCGGTGTAAGTGATATATATATATGTGCTTTTAATTATAGTAATTATTATTTAAATATGATTTCATTATAATAAATTAATTATTCTTTTGTAGGCAAGGGCGATAGAGCGTGCGCATGAAGAGTTGGCTAACACTCAGCTTGCGTTCCCAGATGTGCTGCCGGAAGACCTGCCTCCTCTATCATTAGAGAGCCAAATTGCAATCGCGGATGAGGTCCACGGTCGTAGAGCTGGCAAGGAGGTTAGGCACTTTGGGCCTAGGGTGGTACGAGATTTGTCGACGACCTCCGGCTCATCATCTACGGGAGGTTCGGGGCAGCGGAGAAGGAGTCAGGCTGCGGCCGTCAAAGCAGCCATTCAAGAGGCTCGACTGGCACGAGAGGAGAATCGACTGACACAAGAGCAGAATGAGGCAATGCGGCAAAGACTTGACGAACAACAAGCACAAATAGCCCAACTCATCGCCCTCATGCAACAAAATCGAGAAGTATGTCAACCTCCTCCGAACCCACACCCCGACGACAACGACCCGGCAGGAGGCGGAGGACTCGGCGGCGCATCTGCTCCTCCAGTGTATTAGCTAGCTAGTAGTTTATTATCTCGTTTCTTTCCGCATTCAGAACAATATTTTAATTTTTAATTTATGGGTTTTATCAATTATTCATGTATGTACAAATTAATTTAATTTAATTATTTAATAATTAAGTAATATTCAAAATTTAGTTTATTTAACTAATTTTAGCATTTTTCATTATTTAAATTAAATTATTAATATTTAATTTCATTTTTTTAAAATTTAATATTCACTTGGACGACGGAGATGGCCCTTATCCGTCGTCCAGGTGAAGAACCCTAAACCCTAAACCCTGTCGTTCTCCGTGGCCCAGGTGTTCACCTGGACGACGGAGAATTATCGTTTCCGTCGTCCAGGTGAACACCTGGGCCACGGAGAAGCTAGCATTATCCGTGGCCCATGTACTCACCTGGACGACGGAAACGATAATTCTCCGTCGTCCAGGTGAACACCTGGGCCACGGAGAAACGAGCAATGTCCGTGGCCCATGTAGTCACCTGGACGACGGAGAATTATCGTCTCCGTCGTCCAGGTGAGTACATGGGCCACGGATAATGTCCGCGGTCCAAGTGAACTTGGACGACGGAGACGATAATTCTCCGTCGTCTAGGTGCTTGGACGACAGCTCTTGGAGCACGGACCTTGGACGACGGAGATTCCGTCGTCCAAGTACTTAGACGACGGAAAACTGCATCTAGACGACGGAAATGGTCCGTGGTCTAGGTGCAGTTTTCTTGTAGTGTCTGTCTCTCTTCTCGACCTCGCTCTCTCGGCTTCGCTCTCTCACCATCTACTCTCCTCGCTCATCTCCTCTGCAATCTATTTGTTCTCTCTCTCACATTTTCGGTTCAGGTAAGTTCATTACCGATAGATTTTCTTGGGTCCGATCAATTTCCTTTTATGTAGTCAAGTTTTGATATGGGTTGTCATTCTAGGTAGTTGAATCGATCGATCTTCTTGGGGTGATTAATTTATCGTTAGCAGTATAGAAGCAACAGAGTTCGTCCCAACTTTTCATAGCTACAATTTAGAAGAAGAAAGGCAAGATCTGTGATTTGTGTCAGAATATCAATTTATCAATCGTGCTTTTTCTATCCATTTCGTTGATTCGTTTAAGTTCCAAGTTTGGTACTTTGAATTTCCCTGATTAAATTTGTTGTGGGTACTTTGGGTTGATGTGCGTGCTTGACCTGTTTCTACTGATTGGGTTTGGATGTGCGTGCCACACTTTGAGATCCGCTACGATCACCCATCACATGTATGCCTTAAATCTTCGATTCAAATTCGTCATCTCTGTTTGTTTCAATTTTTGATTAGGGTCCAATTTGATTTAATGGAATTGGATTTAATTGCATTGAACTGGGTCTAAAGTTGAATTTTGGGGGTATGTTGATTGTTTTGGGTCCGATTTAGTTTTTCGATTTGACTTCGATTTGTTCACGAACCGAATAATTTATGCTAATTTGAATTTTATGGGTTTGATTCGGTTGTCGTACTCGGCTATATGTTTTTGATGTGGAATTGAGGCAATAGATTATGCCGGTTTTTCTCTTAATTGACGAAATTGTATACTAAACCTCAGAATTGTGTAAATGTATGATTGCTATTGCAATTATGTTCATTAGATTAGGTTCGGCTTCTGCTTACTGTGTTTCAAAGTCTGTTTCTCTCTATGTGGACACGAGACCTCGCTCCTTGCCACCATGACTTTTGAGAGCTATTCTTCTTGGGTAGGAGCTTCTCTTGCATTTACCTTTATTTCATTGAAAGACTTCATCTTATCATAGCTTCAAATAGATACATTTTTTTGGTTGGGTTTTGGTATTTATGTGGTTGGGAACTTGGGATACGACGCTTAATCTGTTTGTATTTATACACGCTCTGTTCTATTCACCACAGCTATAGCTCTCCTCTCTCACGTTTTAAATTTAGGTTGGTTCCTTTTTTTCCCTAATTTTGCTTCTTTATCTCGATTGATCTTCTATTGTGGTGATCTGGTTCAATTGGGATTATGTAGTTCAATTACATGTGTGCAAAGATCTATTGGCATAGGAAGGAATTTGCTTGATGGCAAAAAGTAATAGGAAATTTGTTTACTGTTGGTATATGAAGTTCAATTCAAGATAGCAGATGATTGGTAATCTTTATAGTACATGAGAACATGGTTGATTATGTGAAAAATACATGTCAGGTCTTTAGGATCTCCTTCCCCCTCATATTTGAAGAGACTTAGCTTTCATACTTCTATGAGAGCTTGGTTGATTCTTTTCCGATTTCTTCCGTTTGTGACCGACATGGGTGAGGTACTGGTTGCATATGATAATCATGTATATAGTATATTTTTAAGTGTATATGAACATGTCAGTTGTATATGTGATGAGGATGAATTTTTTTGAAAATCCAGCCTGTAAGGATAACAATATATGTGATGAGGATGAAATTTTTTTCATAATCTTATCTATATTGTTCTGTTTGTTTCGTTGTCTAATCTGAATTAGGAGCTTTAATTTATAAACAGATATCTTTTGTTATCATGTTCAGTCAATTGCTCTTTTTTAATAATTGATTTGTCCTTTTTTTCCCCTGTTCTTTTTGGGGTGTTGGGGTTACTAGCTTATTCTCATCTTCTGCATTTACATGAGTTCTCTTCTGTTTGTAGGTTGTATCCTATTTGTGGAGACAATATTCTTTTTTCCCTGTTTGTATGATTTGTGCCGGTTTATATAATTTAGCTATGTGTATCTTCCTATCTTTTATGAGTTCATTTTGTTTTCTTAGTAGATTGTGTAGTTTTGATTCGTTGTTTCCTATATTTGATTGTTGAGAGTGGTATGTGGGGGTGTTTGATTGTCTATGGTGGTGTTGGGGTTAATTTCATGAATGCCAAATTCTTTTGTTTTCCAATTTATAGCATAGGTGCGAGTATGTTTTCTTCATATGTCATCGGAACCTTAGGTTGCTATTTTGTTGTTTTCGATCGATTGGAATGAGTGAGTTGGGTGAATATTTGGGTTTTGCTAATTTGAATCAGGATTTTTATTTGTTCGCTAATCGATTTTAGATTTCTTATAATACTATTCATCGGTGATTTCCTGATCAATTCTTTTGCATTCAAATTATAAAAATGTAAAATTTTTGGTGTCGCTATCAGTAATTGGTTCTTTTTTTGTGACATGCTCATCGTGAGGGGTGTGATTTGAAAATTCAGGTTTTGAGATTTGGAGTGATTTGAGATTCAGTTCACACATTGTGTATTGTAGATTTACAGATCATTTGTTTTTGTACGTGGTAATATTGGGTAACAAATTTTTTATTTTAAATTTGACTGGGGTTGATTGTTTCTGAATAGAGTCTCTGGGGTTTATCTTTTTGTTTGTCTTTGGTACCTTGATTTTTAATTGCTTATGATTGATGTTACATTAAAATTGTTTAGGTGGATTTTTAATAATGTATGCCTCTAATTTAGGCTTGAGTGATGTTCTTGGCTATGTGGTTTAAGATTTAGAGAACTTCTTGCCTTGCAACTTTTGTTTATATGATGAACATACACTTTCTTGCCAACCTTGATTAATTTATGTGTTTGATAGAGGGAGAACCAGTTTGCTATTGGTGGCTGCTTCGATATTAACCTCCGGAAAAGAAAGCTGAAGGAAAAGGAAGACCCATCTGCCCAAGGTGAGACATATTTACTCTTCTAGAGTTAGTACCTATATGTCTCATGTTTGTTGAATTTTATTTACTTTTTGCATAATTAGAAAGCATTTGAGGCTCTTTATTTGGTTTCTGTACCAAAAATTGAGATGATATGGTTGAATTAGACTCCCAGTTATGGTTCGGTCTCTGCGTCTTTCCGTTCAAATTTCTATGTTTGTGTTGTCTCAAAAGTGTTTGTTTCATCTATAGACCTTGAAGTATATTGTTAGTGTTTGCTGTTAATTTTGAGCAACGATCTTTATGAAGTCTTAATTTCCAGATGTTGTTTGTTGTGTGTTATTTGGAATTGTGTTTAGATTTTTACACAATGATACAATAAATGATATGCATGAATTTTGAAGATTTGAAGGGCTGGGTACATGCCTTCCCTTTATGCTGAGATTATATAAGATCATAGAAGTCATGTGACTTGATTTGGATGCTAAAGATTATATAAGATTATGTACACTTAGATGCTAAAGATTTGTCTTTTGCTTTTTTATGTAGGTGCTTTTCTATCCAATCAATGTCACATGCTCACAGTCACATTCTCACACAATTGATTGTTTTAGATAATTGCTTATTTTTTATTTTCAGTCATGGGGCGAAGGAAAAATATTATCTGTAGGAGTAAAGAGACCACAATGTACGTTGACACAGCCGCGACAGTATCTGGTAGTTTGTTTCACATTATGTTCTTTTTAGTGACGTCAATGTTTGTATTGTTTGTTCTTGATACATAATTCATGTCTGGTAATTCTAAAAATGTTTTGCAGGAATTGACCAGAACATGATGTACTCAGATAGAAAACGATTCTTCTTTCAACCCATTTCTAATGAATATTTGGCAGAGACATCGACACAGAATAATGAGAACAATGCAGCTTTCCAGCAAGCTATTGCATGTATTGTAATGCTGTCTAAGTTCTTCGTTTTTCTCTCTCATCCTTCTGTTTGAATTAATGTCTACAAGTGTATATGCATATATAATCTTCATTTGTTTGTGTTTGTTGATACTCTGAATTGGTATTTTGAATTTTGTTGGTAAACAATGTTTTTCTTTTTCCTTGGCGTAAATAACATGCATAGAGTGATGAGGAAGTTGCAGAATCTGGATAAAAAAGCATCCTTGGAGGTTTATATTATTGAACTTGATATAATTTTGTTTGTTGCATAAAAACTTTGTTTATATAATCTTCATGAAGTTATCTCACTGGTGTAAATAGAAGAGTGCTTTATGAGAAATATTTTTACGTATGTATATTCTGCGTTTTGATTTTATAAAGCCTTGAATTATTCTTATTTTGTTTGTCATGTGAAACCTTTGTTTTCATATGATTTTGACGAAGTCATCTTATGTGTTGTAAACAAAAAGTGCGCTGTAAGGAATAGTGTTCTTTGTCACTTTTGATGTTTTCTGGTGTACTGAAATTGTTTTTGAGCGAATCACCAAGTCAAGATGTCTTTTAGCAAAAGACGATGTTTTTTAAAACTTTTTCCTGATGAATCTTTTGTAGGGACAACAGAAAAGAACCACGATGACGATGCAGATCTCTATGAAACTATTGCAGGTATTTTATGCTGCCTAAATTTTTTGTTTCAATTTTTTTTTATGTTTGGATCATTTAATGGAATTCAAATTTGTTTTTCAGATATGTTGCGCAAGAGGAAGCATGACTCAATTGACAAATGCATAGCGTTAGATCAAGCGGAACCTTCTTCCTTTAAGAGATCATACTTATCTGCCGGTACCTCTCATCAGTGTCTGCGATCTCATGAGTTAGAGATGCGTGAAAACAAGAGTAGTGATGATGAAGCGCAGGAGGATAGCGACGATGAAGATGTTCATAGAATTGTATCAGGTGTTGTACCACATCATTATTAGAGTGTTGCTAAGTAGTATTAGCTAAATAGTTTGATTGTTGTTATCTATATTACAGTACAAATAACAAATAATGTGCATAGATTAAGTAGTGGTTCACAAATTCATGCTAAGTTTACATATCCATACCATGAGATCCCATAATGTATTGGTTAAAAAATAGCCTCATTTGTCTTCAAAATGTTGCTTGCTTTTTTGTTTTTCTGAGCCAAAAGTCAGCTTTCCAGTGCACTGTTCCATCAGCTGTATAACAATAGTGGGCTATTTATGTGGTTTTGCTATTGTAGAAATTAAAGTTTAGTTTTTAGAGTATTTGGTTTACAAATATTACTACTTTTTGTTTCAAGTCTTAATTTAGCTTTAGATGATGTAAAGGTAGAACCTTCATGATTTTTGGGTTCAATTTTAGATTTTTAGTGGTGGGAATCTTCAATTGACATTCGTATGTGAGACATGAAGCTCAAATGATTAATACGAGTTATTTGAAGTATCATAAGAATTTGTTTGATAGTTTGATATATGGTTTGTGGTTGTTTGTAGTTTGTCAATATCATAAACAATGATGCAAAGTTTGTTGTTTAAACTGTGACGAAAGTTTGTAGTTTTTGGTTTGAAATTTTGGTCTGAACTATAGTATTATAATTTTTAGTTTGAAAATTTATAGTTTATCCCTTTTTTATACAAGACATCAAAATTAAATCTAAGTATAGTAGACTATATGCAATTATGTTTGCTTACTTCTAAGCGTTTAAAGTGACCTATAAAACTATATATTTTGTACTTGAGAGAGAAAGTTGATGAAATTATTTCAGGTAGTATATGGATATAGTATCTTTTATATGCTATAGTTGTCTTGAACAATCTAATAATTGTGTTTATGTATCAATCTAATAATTGTATTTATGTATTAATCACAGGTCTTCATGGAACAATTTATGGGCAGGCATCATATCAACGAACCCAATCAACCTATCCAGGTGAGGACAAACTTAAATATTAATTATCAATTAATAAATTTTCGTTACCTGCCATTAGTTATCTAATTTACATTTTTATGATGTGATCACAGGAGTCATTGTGGATTATAATGACTCCGGTGATGATGTTTATACATGTGAACACTGTGCTGCCCTCTTTTGGTTAGATGAAGCATTAAAAAATAAAAAAAATAACCGATTGATTTACACTCATTGTTGTGAAAAAGGACAAGTCCAACTTCCGATATCATGTCCAACTCCAGCTTTTCTTGATGAACTGTTAAATCCAATTAATGGTCGAAAAAGTGTTTTATTCAGTGAAAATATTAGAGTTTATAATTCCATGTTTGCTTTTACTTCTATGGGGGCTAAAATTGAATATCGCATAAATAATGGAACAGCACCTTATGTATTCAAAATTTGTGGACAAGTGCATCATTTAATGGGTTCAGTTTTACCATCCGAAGGAGAAAGTCCTAAGTATGCTCAACTATATGTGTATGACACTCAGAATGAAATTTCAAATCGTATAACAACTATTGATCCAAATAACGCAAACAACAATATTGATGTTAATATTGTTAAAGGATTAGTAGAATTGTTGGATGAGTGTAATGAATTAACCAAAATATATCGATCTATCAGAGATGATTTTGAGAATCATTTGTTGTACAATTTTGATTTCACTATACTTGATCGTGAAAAAATTGATAGCAAGGAATACGAATTACCTTCTGCTTCTGAAATTGGTGGATTGATTGTGGGTGATATAGAAGAATTTGATTCCAATAGAGACATAATTATTCGATCAAACGATGGACCGTTGAAACGAATATCTAAAATTCATCCAAAATTGATGTCATTACAATATCCGCTTCTTTTTCCATATGGAGAAGATGGATTTAAAATAAATATGAAATTAAAAAAAATTGCGGAAAAAAGTGACAATAAAGATAGAAAATTGACAATGAACAAATTTGTATGTTACCAAATTCATGATAGAGAAAATCAATCGAGTACTTTGTTGAAAGGTGGAAGATTATTTCAACAGTATTTAGTCGATACATATGCAACGGTCGAAGAAAATCGATTAGAATATATAAGGAATCATCAACCAGAACTGAGGTGTGAAACATGGAATAATATATCAACATTTGTTTCGAGTGGAATTGTCCAAGGCTCAGATATTGGAAAAAGAGTTTTTCTTCCTGGTTCTCACACGGGCAGTCCAAGAGATATGATAAATAATTATCAAGATGCAATGGCAATTTGTAGAGAATACGGTAATCCCGATTTGTTCATTACTTTCACGTGTAATGTGAAATGGCCAGAAATTTTGAGATATTTTGAAAAAAAATCAGGATACAAACCAGAAGATCGTCCTGATATTGTTTGTCAAATTTTTAAAATAAAAGTGGATGATATGATTGCTTATATTAAAACAGGAAAACCCTTTGGAGAAGTTGATGCTCACGTGTGTACAATTGAATTCCAAAAGCGATGGTTGCCCCATGCTCATATATTATTTTGGCTTAAACATAAATACAAATGTTATACAGCAAATGATATAGATTCCATAATATCAGCAGAATTACCCGATAAAAATGTTAACCCACAGTTATTTGAAATAGTTAGTCAATTCATGATTCATGGTCCTTGCGGTCAACTTAATTCAAATTCTCCATGTATGCGAGACAAACAATGTACAAAACATTTTCCAAAACCATTTATTACAAACACGATTTTTCAAGCAATTAAGGCTCCTGAGTATAGACGTTGCGATGATGAATCACGTTTTGTAGTTAAAAAAGGAGCTCATGTTGGTAATAATTATGTTGTTCCTTACAATGCTAATTTGTTGATGAGATATAATGCTCATATAAATATTGAATCGTGTTCTCAATCTATGTTAATTAAATATCTATTCAAGTATATAAATAAAGGACCTGATAGAGCCCGCGTGTTAGTTCGTGACAATATAAATGATGAGATCCAAAATTATCTCAATTGTCGATATTTAACTCCTCATGAGTCCGTATGGCGTTTGTTTGAATTTTCCATTCATTCTAGATTTCCTGCAGTTCAATATTTAAAAATTCATTTGCCCAAAGAACAAACTATTTGTTTTCATCAAATTAATTCTCTTGAAAATGTGTTAAATGATCCGAATATAGAAACTACTATGCTAACTGCTTGGTTTCAAGCAAACAAGACTTATAAGAAGGCAAAGAAATTAACATATACTCAATTTCCTACTAAATTTGTTTGGAATGATAATAAGAAATTATGGACCCCAAGGAAACAATATCGCGTACTCGGTAGAATAGCTCATGCCACCAATTGCAGGTGAATTGTATTATCTTAGAATATTTTTGAATATTCAAAAAGGATGTACCGATTTTGATTCAATAAAAACAGTGAATAGTGTAATATACTCTACGTATCAAGAAGCATGTCGAGCCTTAGGGTTGCTAGGTGATGATAAATAATGGATAGAAGCATTGTTGGAATCTACTTTTACTGCCACTTCTTCTCAAATTCGTTATTTATTCGTTACGATTATTTTATTTTGTAATGTCTCAGATCCTCGAGCTTTACTTGATACATATTGGATTAACATGTCTGATGATATAGTACACAAAATTAAATTAAATTTTAATATGCCAAATCTTACCATACCTAATGATGAATTAAAGAATGCTGTTTTATGTGAACTTGAAAAATTGTTTAACATGTCGTCGAGTACTTTAAAAGATCATCAATTACCAATGTCAAAGACACAACATATACATCAAGTTGATAATAGGCTCATTAGAGAAGAACTAGATTTTGATTATGAAGTGCTAAAACAAAAACATTCTGACTTAATTACTAAACTAAATAGTAGTCAAAAAATGATATACAATGAGGTGATCAAAGCCGTCGAACAAAAGAACCCAAGATCATTTTTTGTTTATGGTAGCGGAGGCACAGGAAAAACTTTTTTATGGAATACTATCATTTTTAGATTGAGATCTGAAGGCAAAATTGTTTTAGCGGTTGCTTCATCAGGCATTGCTTCATTATTACTTCCGATAGGCAGAACAGCTCATTCACGTTTAAAATAAAACCAATTATAGATAAAGATTCAAATTGTAATATAAATAAACAAACCAATCTTTCTAATTTAATTGAAAAGGCTGAATTAATCGTTTGGGATGAAGCTCCTATGTGCAATAAATGGTGTATTGAATCAGTAGATAGAACATTGCGGGATATTTTGTCAAAAAAAGAAGAACCATTTGGAGGAAAGACTATTCTATTCGGTGGAGATTTTAGACAGACGTTGCCAGTCATACAAGGTGGTAGCAAAGAACAAGTCATTCAGGCATCATTTAATAATTCATATTTGTGACCTACCATTACAGTCTTTCATTTAACTGAAAATATGAGATTGTCGACTGTTGGTTTAAGCAGTGTAGAAAAAAATGAAATTAAAGATTTTGCTGAATGGATACTACAAATATGAGAGGGTCAATTAGAATCAAAATTTTCTACAGATGATCCCGATGTAAGCTGGATTGATATACCAGAAGAATTACTTGCTGATCCTACTATTCATCCTATAGAATCAATTTTTCATGCAACCTATCCCAATTTTTTAACCAAATATAGTGATACAGATTATTTAAGAGAACGTGCTATAGTGACTCCAAAAAATGTAATTGTACATGAAATAAATAATTTTGCAGTTAAATTATTACCCGGTGATAATAAATTATATTTTAGTTCGGATTTAATTTCATACAATTCAGGTAATAGCGATAATATCAATATTTTATATCCCATTGAATTTTTGAATAAGCTTGAATTTAGCGGATTGCCTACACATGAACTTATTCTGAAAGTTGGCATGCCTATAATGTTGTTAAGAAATTTAGATCAGATGCATGGTTTGTGTAATGGTACGAGGTTGATTGTGACAAAATTGTTTGAAAGACTAATTGAGGCAAAAATACTTACAGGAAACAACATGGGAGAAAAAGTTTTTATTCCTAGGATAATATTATATGCAACGGAAACTAAATGGCTGTTTACGTTTAAAAGGCGTCAATTTCCTGTCAGACCATGTTATGCAATGACAATAAATAAGAGTCAAGGCCAGTCATTAAACCAAGTAGGAATATATTTGTCTGAACCAGTTTTTACTCATGGACAATTATATGTAGCACTATCTAGAGTTACGTCAAAGAAAGGGCTTAAATTTTTTATAAATAACGATGACGACATCCCTAATAATTGTACTAAAAATATTGTTTATAAAGATGTGTTGCAAAATATATAATTGTAAATTTTTGATACATCACATATACATTTTCATTATACTCACCTAGATTTTTTCAGGATCAATTTCGGCTATGTATACATACATTCACAATTTGTATAAATTGATTGCTAGAAAATGATGTGATTCACAATTTCGCCATGTATACATACATTCACTATTTCTTTGTTAAATAATTTGATTTTGATGCCACAAAACTTTCAAAATATCGAAAGTTAACTTTTGTGATTGAACTATTTGGACCATGTTGATGACATCGTGGCTGACCATTTTGTTAGCACATCAACCACTTCTTTAGAGGTTCTTATCCTTCCCTGGAAATCATCGATCAAAAGGTAAGTTCCAACTTTCACTAAACAGTATAATCAGTGCTCTCACGTTTCTCTCTCTCACACACACACACACACTCTCTCTCTCTCTCTCTCTCTCTCTCTCTCTCTCTCTCTCTCTCTCTCTCTCTCTCTCTCTCTCTCTCTCTCTCTCTCTCTCTCTCTCTCTCTTACCCATACCAACTCTCATTGCAAACTCAGACATAGACTTTCCCTCACTCTCATTGCTGCCAACATCAAGCATTTTCTTCTCCGATGACGTCGAAAATGGAGAACAAACACAACGTTCAAGGAGATCAAGCTTGCCAACCCCATCTTCGAGATGTACGGTCAGATTTGGATGCTTCTAAAATTTTCAACAGGTGTCACTTTGACTGTATTTTTTTTATATATTATTGCTTTAATACATTACTTTGTAAAAAAACTTCAATTTTACATTACTTTGTTTAAATCAATAATTTTGTTTTCTTTGAAATTCTCATTTGTACAAAACCGCTCCTCGGCATATCTCTTCAATGCAGTTTGGATCTCTTGCATTCGTATTATAAACAAATCATTACTTTATATATATGCACAGATCTTTCCTGCCTTCTTTTATCTCATCTATTCTCTACATTAATGTACTATTACTCATCGAAACAATAGTGATAATACCGCCCCAACGGGGCGGGCGTCCACCTAGTTATACTATATGCCTCGCTCGTAGTCAGCGGGAAACCCAAACCAGCCTATCAGCGGCACTCACCCTGGAATTGGTTGTTGAAGAATTTTTCGTCAAGTCTGAATGAACATGCACAAAACTAGTTGGAAGTACCCATTTTCCGTCTACCAAGAAATCGCATACTCGATCAGTCCTAAAATTCTATAGGAATTGAAACAACATGAATTAAAGCCTTCCCAAGCTAATTATCTTTCCAAAATCGAATAGTAGCATCATCCCTAACAACCAATGCTCTTTACTCACCAGCTTAGGCCACAACAAGTTCATTCCTAACTAAACAGAAGATTGCTTATAAGTCCTAGTAGGCACCAAACCATCCTCTACAAATCGAGAATGTAACATAGAAGCTGCAAGACCTCTTTTTGTAGCAACATCCCAACAACGACGTAACAAAAGAGCTTAATTTGTTTAAAGCAATGACATCTTTGAGCCCTAAGCCACCCTCCTACTTCGAAGTACAATACTTACTCCAGGCAACTAATGCATTGCTCTCCTTAAGAGGATCTCCATCCCAGAAGACGTTTCTCATCCAACTCTGAATGTTAGCAAGCAAAGCTCGAGGCCATTCATAAACCTGGAAAAAATGGATTAACTGACTCTAACAACTGAGATAAAACTCTACCCTTCCATGAGCTAAGCTTAGCTCTAACACGGTGAGCAATGAATTGAAAGTATTCTGATTTCGGTCTTCCCACAAAGATTGGTACCCCAAGATAAGTAAAAGGAAGGCATCTTGTTGTAATGCCAGGAATCAAACTTATCCTGCTATGTCTTTCAAGAGCATGATATCCCAAGAATAAGCTAGACTTTTTTTATTTACTTGTTGTCCATAATTCAATTCATATTCCTCCATAAAATCACTAATGTACGTGCCTCAAAAACCGAGAATTTCCACTACTAAACACCATTACATCATCTGCAAACAACACATGAGAAGGAGGTAACACCCCAGAGGGAGCATTTATACGTTTAACCTTACCTTGCTCCACCAGTAAAGACAACCCTCTACTCAACACCTCTTCGACAATGAAAAATTAGAGAGGAGACAACGAATCACCATGTCGTACTCCTCTCGAACACTGAAAGAAGCCACATGACTAACCGTTGTCATTAATAGACAACCGAGCTGACTTGAGAATACTACCAATTCAACAAATTCGCCAAATTGATTAGAGAAACCAAAAGCACGAAGGACTCTGAGTAAGAAACCCCAATCCAACGTGTCAAAACCTTTCTTAATATCAAACTTCCCTTCTTACTCTCCCGGTCCAAAAGGTTCATGCACTCCGAAGTGAGGACAATAGGATCCACAACAGATCTACCTTTCGTAAATGCACTCTCATTTGGTCAAAGAATTCGAGCAGTAACCCTACCAAGTCTTGATGCCAAAATTTTAGTAATTACCTTAAACACAAAATTAGCCAAAGCAATAGGACGATAATCATCAATACTCTCATCCTCTGACTTCTTTGGAATAGGAGTGATGAGATTCACATTAAAATTAGGCAAGATATAACCCTGCATAAAGAAACTTTGAACAACCAACACCACCTCTGAAGAGACAACATACCAACAATGCTTAAAGAAACAACCACCAAAACCATTCGTCTCCGGAGCACTACTCTCATCCATGTCAAACACTGCCTCCTGAACCTCATCTGAAGAAGGAACCAAAGTAAGCAAATCATTTTCTTCCACGATAACCAAAGATGGAATCACCCTCTCCACCAACCCTATGTCTACAAGGGTGAGATCACAAGAAAAAAGCTTCTCATAATTCTCAACAATATAATTTGAAATGTTTGACTACGAAGAAAGAACTCGGTGATCTATATGAATAATGTGAACATATCACTTGTTGTAATCATATGAGATCATATCTAATATAACATGGATATAGAAAGAGAATCAAACTTGTAATCTAATTCTTTAGTGTATCTATATTACATTTGGGAATCCATTGTTTGGACCACAAGAAGGTCTAACTCTATGATATATAGGTACACTGTTGAGAGTCCTTAATCCTTGGAGAAAACCTTTATGGGAGGTATCTTAAGGATTATGGAAACTCTATATATAGGTGTTTGGTCCTTGTCTTCATCACAAGTTACAAGCATTATGTTTTACTCATTGAGAAAATTAAGTTTGGTGATTGACATAAGACTATAGTACTATATACCCAATGGCAACAAGCATGGACATCAACGCTAAGTTTCATTGTCTATTTTATGTTATTGACTTGTAATGTAATTGATTCAAGCTTGCTTAAGTATTTTGAACAATTTGTATTCAGGTTTTACAATTTGTATCACAACTTAAGGTTCACAAATTATTTTTCGAAAAATTGCTTGATTGAAAATTGCATGAGTTTTAAGCAAATAATAAAAATAAAATTACCTTTTGCATTAAGAGGCCATAAGCCATTCAGTGATTAAAATCAAACAAAGGCCTTGAGGCCATAGCCCGCCAAAAACTAGTCCAATCTTCTTTTAATTAAGAAGTCATTGGTTTTTAAAAATAAAAATAAAAAACAGAAAAAGAGATGAACACATCTATCTCCAGCAATCAACAAGAAGGGTTCAGGGTTTTGGAAGAAAAAAAACCAACGACGGATGCTTGCATACCTTGAGAAATTTAGTCGAGTTTTTCGTGAAGAGGCCAAAGATCATTGCTACGTTTTCAAAATTCAGTTTCCGCATACAGTAGCAATATAAGGAAGCAAGATGTTAGGTTTTCAAAACTATCTACTATTTCGGTTCAAATCAAATTTTATTTTGATTTTGTTTATATACAAGAACCCTAAAAGCATCTCCCCGGTATGCACATAGGATAGAGTTGTATGAAATTTACTTTTGTGTGTTTGTTGAATCGAAACAAATATATGCTATTTGCTTGTATTTTCTGGATTGAGTTGTGTATGTCTTTTACAATTGTACGTTCTCCCCAATGCATTATATTGTTAAAGACTGCACGTCCAAAATTAAGTATTAATGTAAAGTTTATAAGGTTTGGAGTTCTCTGCTGAATCTTGATGGACATAATGCACAAAGCATTCTTCATTAGGCGTCAGCAGTAGGCATTAAGTTATCTAAAACCAAACTTGTGTAATGCATCTTTAAATTATGCTATTTGTCTTCCAAAGAAGTGGCTTTGCATATTTGAGGGTCTATTACAACTGTATGCATATTTGTTAAACCATATTTTGATACTTAGAACTCTTACTTCTATCCAAAGATGTTGTATAAATTCTTGGTATAACATATTTTAATCTTATATGGCATATGGATTAAAAAACTTCAGAATGTCTATCATCTCCTCTAAAGTGTTGTTTTGACATTATTATTGGATATTATACATTTGTTTTGTGTGTATGTATTGAATGCTTATTTGTATTTTTTTATTTTTCTTATAGATTAATACAATTACATAAAACACAGAACCTTAAACAAACATAAGAACTTACATAAAAATTTGTCTTGCTCTTTAGGAATTTCCACAGTGAACCTCAACAACATTCAACTTTTGACTGATAGCAACTATAAGAAGTGGAGGAGCCAAATGGAGTACCATCTAGCCATGAACCAAGAGATGAAATGCTGTTTGACTGAGGTAGAGCCTGAGATGCCTCATGCTGAGAGTAAGAATGAGGATAAGAAAAACTTTAAGAAGTGGCAAAGGGCAAATAAAGCAGAAGTAGCTAGGTTGTCTAAAGAATTTCAGGAGCTCTCTTATAATGGTACAAGAAATATCAAAAAGCATATTATGAAGCTCATTGACATCAACACTCAGCTAAAGGAACTTGAATTAGGTGTTAAGGATGAGCAATTGGTGCACCATGCACTCAACTTATTGCCTAGCAACTTTAGCAACATTAGGTTTAACTACTTCTCTCAGAAATAGAGTTAGATAGTTAAGGAGATGGCATCCATCTGCGTTGATGAAGAAGCTAGGATTAGGAAAGAATATCAGCCTGTAGCCACATTCAACCTAGTTGAAAAGCCTAAAAAAATAGTCCAACAACAAACTGAAGCCTAACAAAACTATCTCTAAAGCGTCAACCTCAACAGTAGCAGCCAAGAGCAACAAACCATTTAAGTTTAAGTGCTATTTTTGCTAGAAAGTAGGGGACATGAAGGAGGATTGCACTGCTTTTAAGAACTGGTTGATTAACAAGGGTAAGAAACCTGAAAACTTAGTCTATTCTATTGAAATTAACTTAATTAATATTGCACCAAAAACGTGGTGGATTGATTAACGTCACCCCTACACATTACTAATTCTTTACAGGGATTCACAAAGAGGAGGATTCTAAGAAGTAATGAGCAGATCCTAAGCGTTGGTAATGACATGAGAGTAGTAGTTAAAGCCATAGGAACGTTAGGTTTAGATCTTGGTTTAGGGAGACTTCTAGTTTTGGACAATGTCTTTTATGTACCTTCCATGAGAAGAAATTTAGTTTCAATTTCTCTTTTGGTTAAATCTAGTTATAGACTGATTATTGATAATAAAGGAATTTTTATTTTCAAAAATTCTGTTCAGATTGGTTCTAGTATTATATTAAATGATTATCTACAATTAACTTGTTCACAATCTCAACAAATTTTACTTGTTGAGCATGATGACACATCAAGTAATGCCTTAATTGGCGTTAAAAGAACCAAAACAAATGAAAAGTCTGTATTTTTATGGCATAGAAGACTTGGCCATATTTCACAAAAGAGATTGAAAATGTTAGTAAAGAACAAAGTCCTTAATGAACTAGATTTTTCTGATTTGATAGATTGTATGGAATGTTTCAAAGGCAAATTGACAAATTCTCGGAAGAAAACTGCCAGCAGAAGTAAAACATTTCAAGCTCATACATACTGACATATGTAGACCATTTAGAACACTGACAATCTGTGGCAATGTGTATTTCATAACCTTCATCGATGATTACTCTAGTAGATATTGTTATGTTTATCTACTTTTAGAGAAATCTCAAGCTCTTAAAGCTTTTCAGATTTATCAGGCTGAAGTAGAAAAATAACTAAATAAGAAAATCAAATCTATTAGATATGACAAAGGAGTTGAATTTTCTGGAAACTAAGGCAGGTCAACAGAAATGTCATTTTGCCCTGTTTCTACAAGAACAAGGAATTAAGGCTCAATATACCACACCATCTATTCCTCAGCAAAATGGTGTGGCAAAGAGAAAGAGTATGACTCTTCTAAATATGGTTAGGAGTATGATGTGCATAACAGGATTGTCAAGATTCTTGTGGGTTGAGGCACTAAAAACTGAAAACTGCAAATTATATTTGTAATAAGACACCTAGCAAAGCCATAGAACACATTGCATTTGAACTTTAGTGTGGCAGAAAACCAAGTCTTCATGACTGCCACTTTTGGGGATGTTCTGCAGAGGCTAAAGTGTATAAGAAAGACATTAATAAGTTAGATCTTAACACTATAAGTTGTTACTTCATAGGCTGTCTAGAGAAATTTGAGGGATATAGGCTATATGCAACTCATCATTCATCAAGATTCATTGAGACACATCAGGTCATATTCTTGGATGAAAATATTCACAACTGATCTACCCATTTTATGTTTGATTCTTAACGTATTTCTCTCTATATTTAGCTTAGTTATGACCTTAGTATTCTTATTTCTAACTTATTTTGTTGTTTTTAAGTCCTAAATAAAGAAAATGGAGTAAATGAGGCATACATGAGCTCAAAACGTGCTAAGGAGGAAGTTCCTAATTTGCAGAGGGAAAATGAAGAAAAATGGTTCAAGAAATGGTCTTCAAATAGTTACCAAAATGTGTGCAAAAATAGTTTTCTAAATATTGTCAAGAATTAGCAACCAAATAACAAATGAAGATGATGCTAAATGATGTGAATAAAGAAGGAAGACATTTCTCCTATTCGGAGTAGGAATGAGGTAGACGGACCAAGCATTGAGCCAGCCCATTATTGAAAATTATTTTGGCCCAAAATGAAACCCAAATCAGAAGAATAAGGCATAGTAATTCGGCCAAATATATTCCTTAGAGAAGAAGAACAAAATCTGGCAAGAATATTCCCAAATCTTGGAGGAAAATAAATCAGGAAATTTTCCGTCAAATTCATCAGATCACTGAGAACAACTCCGACATCAGAAAAATACAAATGATACATCGTTGGAAAACTCTTTGAGTCCTCTTTCCAACGAGATGAAGATCATAATTTTTATAGGGTCTATAACTCTAAGAGAGTGTGCTTTAGTGGAGGCAAGTCAGTTTACCCAGGAAGAGCAAGAATACCTTATTTTGGTAGGAAAAACCCTACCTTTGGCCTATATAAGCAAGGGCTGAGGCTCTCATTCGACATCTCTCATCCTTGAAGCCAAAAATATCTTCAAGCACATCTCCCTCACATAATAAGCTAAAAATTTCCTCCAAGGCCGAAGCATCCATCTCTTTCGGATTACTTACAATACGCTCTTCATTTCTTGTAAGTGAGAACCATCACTTGACGTCTACAGTGCTTTTCACGAGATTAAAAGTGTAACCATGTCTCTTTACTCTATAATTCATTTTTGTATTGAATTATTTGGTTTAAGCATGATGAGAATAAAGTTTGATGTTAGACTATATATTTCAGATTACTATTGATATCTTTCATGCATGTGTTTATAATATCTGGTTTGGATGCATGTGCTTACTTGTTTACTCACTACTTTGATGCCATGTTTTAGATGATACGCTCTTTGTTCCTCTCTTTTACAAGTCTCATATGATCTAACAAAAGGTGAAATTGTATTAAGGTATTTGCGCTCTTTATAGTATTCTTATTCAATGAAGCATGTGTATGTATCTCGGCTATGATTATAAATTTTGTAGATATTTAGGTAATTAAAAGCATGAATTGGCTAGGATGATAAGATAAAATGATCACTTGTATATATTAGTTAAGTTTATTTTCTGTTTGTAAGCATAATTTAGAGTTCTAGGGTTTCTGATTTGTGTTGCTTGTCTATGAGTAAAGCATGTTAGAAGTCTAGGGTTTTAAAATTAAGTTTGCAACGTTTTTGTCTTTAAATACTTAGGATGTTAGAATCATTCTTTTAAACCCCCTTGTATATTTACTTTTCTATTTGAAAACGCGTGTTGTCATGCATCAATACCCTCAATCCCTGGTTAGAACGATCCCTACTTATCAATACTACATCTACAAAGATGAGTTTTAAGTTTCATATGTGTGAGTTGTGTGTTAAATGTCTACTTTCTGTTAATATTTTGTGCATATTTTACGTGTATCAACAACACATTTTTTGAGGACTTGTCCACAAAATTTGAAAAAGTTGTGATTCCAAGCCATACAAAATCTGAGCCACCCTTAGAACAATTATGAAGAAATAACTGATGTAGTTGAAGAAAATCGGATTGCAAAGATTCAAAATGATGACATGCATTTTGAGGTAGGACAAATGGAACCAGAAAACTTACTTGAAGAACATGAAGTTGCAGAAGAGTGCATCGTAGAAGAAAGTGAGTCAAACACCTTTAACCAAGCCATAAATGTGAGAGCAGATTTCGTCTTCCTCTATCTTGGATCCTCGTGAACCTGCAAATGAGTCGCAGCACAGTGTAGTATCTTGCTTAGACCCTCCGATGATTAAGTCAGAACTTATCTCAAGAATCAAGGAGTGATTAGGGTAGACTCACGTTACCTCAGACCATGCCGGGATGGTCTGTATATAGAGATCGTATTAGGCCTAAGCATAGTCCTTATTGAATTGGACTACTTTACATTCAGAGAGGAAGAATCCATTAAGGAATGGATCTCCATATCTAGGGCCAATCACGTCTCATGATTACCACATGCTCTTTGGCATAATCCCCTTAGGATTCGTACAAATCTTCCCTCTTCCCTCGGGGATTCCATCAATCCCCCAAGTTCTGATCGTGTAACCCCCCGAGGTTGGATCATATCGCCCCTCGAGGACTAACCTTACATTGGAATTGTCATACCATCAAACAGTCCAGAAGTCTCTACAGCATTCCAGAGACTCCCAGAAACTTCTAGATAATTCGCTCTTTAATAAAAACCCTAATCGTCTAAGCTCAGGCCCATTTTGTGCCTTATCGGACCTCATCCAGAATCAGACCTGCTAAGATCATCTTTCCCCAGCTTAAGGTGGTCAAAGATAATTGCCACAAATACCCCCACAACAATGTAAGGTCCAACACATGTTGACCTTACGCTGTTGTCATCCAAGTTCCACCATCCCAGGTTTTAAAAACTCTCCGACTTTCCCATCAAATCGTTCGCAAAACCCCCCAAAATGTGCTTCCACTATTCCACCTCCCTCATGACTCTTCCGTCATTAAATCTCATCAGCATTCACGCCTCTTCCAACAGTCACGACTCTTTCTATTCTCACCTCATTTCAAACCCAATCATATCCCCTGAAACCTAAAACCTCTTATCTTCTTGTATTGTACCCCCTCACCATATATAAATTGAAACCCTTCTCCTTTCTCATTTAAGCCTTATGCTAAAACCCATAAATCTTTTGCAACTCTTAATCTTAAAAGCCGTGCTTACCCAGAATCACCCAGAAAACTCAGCAAATTTCAATGGCGTCTAAAAACTCTCCATCTAGAAACCTAGAAGAAATCATCATTCACACTATCACTCTCCTACAGGATCCTAATGCCGTAGACCAATCGATATCTTTAAGCTGCTTCCCTTCGTCGAGGTTGTTCTCCAGACACCGTTGTCTGTCATCGCCCCGGGAGCCAGCAAACCCAGCCAAGGGCCATCCCTGGAGGCTACTCAAAATCACCTCTCACCCACTACCTTCAAAGTGGATGAGGTCGAAATAGCCCAGCCTCTCATACTAGATGTCGAGGCTGACCCCACCAACACGCAACTCCAACCGTGCACCACCAAGGCAGTTTCAAAGAAAGCTCAGGAGGAGCTATATCTGTCTACCTTGAAGATTGACTCTTATGGAGCTCTGATGGCCTTCATCCACTCCTTCCACCAAGGAGACAACGAGAATTTCCAGTTTTCCCTGGTTAAGGACGAGGCAAAAGTATCAGAGCTGTAGAAAGCTCATGGTCCGGGGATTCTTGTTCACCCTTTCCAGATCGTCTACGGTCTTACCTTCCCCATTCCCTCTTTCATCTGCACCGCTCTAGAGTCCTATGGTGTTGTAATAAAACAGTGGTGCCCAGACAGCTTCTGTTGTCTTGCCTGCTTTGATCAACTCAATCAGTGGTTTGACTGTCATATGGGGCTTCCGGAGTTCAGAGTGCTCTTCCAAGCCAAGCTCACTACACCAAATTAGTTCTACCTCTCCCAGCGGATCATGTACATCAAAGATTCGCTGTTGGTCGACTCTTCTTACTCCTAAGGATTGGAAGAAAACTCTTATTCTTGTTTTTGGGGATTGGGAGAAGCTCGGAAAAGAGGCGGGTTTCAAGGTCCCCACCATTATCAACTGCATCTCTAAACTACCAGAAGAACTTTCCAGGGCCGTCAACTTCGACCGTGACCTCGTGGACGACGCCCTTGCCATTACCTCCAAATATTGCAAGTGTAGGTGATTGTTGAGCAAGGAGCGTCTCAGCCCAGGAGGTCTGGAGGGCGTCAAGTCCTTCTGATACAAGGATTGTTAGGAGCTGATCGAGGTCCCCTGAGCTCCTCAGGTCCACAAGGCTGACAGAAGCCCCACCCCCAAGCATCCAAACATCCACCCTCTAACCGAGCAGGGGGAGGCCCCCAAGCCTAAGAAGAGGAAGCTCGTGAAGACTTCTGAGCTTGAGAAGGACATGGTCCAAGCTTTGGCCCTGACCAAGGATCTTAAACAAGTCCTCTTGCCCACCGTACCTATTGTTGCTGCTGTTGAAGTCCTTCCTCCTCCCAACAAGGATTTTCCACCACCGTCTCCTCTTAAGAAGAAGCTTAAGTCTACTGCCTCTGCACCACCCAGCCCTTAGCGTATAAGCTAAGGTCTCCCAAGCCTGCTGGCTTCTCCCTAGGTGAGTTTACCTTCATTCGGCTTTACCGCGCCTGTGATTTCTTTAGATCAACTTCTCATATTTTTTGGATTCATACATGACATACTATCTTGTGATACGTACAATGCTTGCTGTATTTCCTGGTAGTATATGAATATCGTGCCTTTGCTTGTACGGGTTCTCTTGGAGAGTTGATAGAGGATGTTAACCACGAGCTCCCCCGGGTCTACTTCAAGAAGGCCCAGCCAGGCCATGGGTACACTGTCCAACCTCATCATGATTTGACCGAGGAGAAGGTTGAGGCCCTTGGGGAGGGCGATGTGCTCCCTCAGGTAGGGAAGCACGTCTTTTCTCAATTCTACTCTGGTTTGGCTCGTGTAGACGTAGCCTGTTCCTCCCTAACCTCGATGATGCTTGAGTAGGATGCTAAGGACCTTGGGTCTCTAGAAACCCAGGACCTAATGACTCTTTCTTGGACTTCTCTCTACAGAGTAATATTTCCTATCTCATCTTGCATGATCCTTCGAATAGTTCCCTTTTCTTCCTTATCCAACATTTTGACCTTATTCCAGGCTTCCATCACTCTCACTGCCACCCTAGGTTGCCTCCACACCATAGCTCATAAGGCAGACAGAAAGGCTGTAGAGGCAGAGAAGAAAGCCAAGGAATCAACCTCTAAAGTTGCTGAGCTTGAGGAAGAGATTACCAAGCTCGGGGATGCCCAAGCCCATGTCTGACGCCTCATTGGCCAGTAGGAGAGGGCCCTCGAAGACGAACACTCATTGCACTCGAACGAGGTGAAGGCCTTAAAGTCTGACCTGGAGAAGGTTTAGTTTGAGGTGAGGGAGGCAGCTGATGTGGCCAAGGTAAAGCTTAAGGAATCTCTGGACGCCAAGGACCAAGAATGTAAAGATTGTATCTTTGCCATAGAGGAAGCTCATGGACTCCAACTCGAATCCCAAAGAGTGGTCTGGGAGCACTAACGCAAAGAGTTTATCCGTGCCTATAACCCCTCCACTGCGTCTGAGACCGAGTCAATGTGAAGCCCCTCACCTGTCTTTTGGGGTGTATTTTATGTAATAGCTTGAGACCCCCTTATCGAACAACGTTTAACTTTATAATTGATCAATTTTGCAAACCCTGGCCTGAGTCTCGGGTTCAAATAACTCGTGCCAGGGGAAAATACCAATATCGTACTTAACTGTTCATGCTCTATTTTCGTTTTCTTCTCAAAGCTAGAGGATTTGCCTCTGAGTGCCTGTGGCCTCAGTGCGACTCTCAAATCTCCAATTTTTGAAGCTATTTCTCTCGGAAGAGGCTTAAGGAGAGCCTTGGTAACTTTAAGGTCTCTTGGGAGGTGCTCATGGTTTTGAGACTGCCTCCCCATCAAGGGGTTTACATGCTTAGCCCCAAGTTTGTACAAAGACTATCGTTCTCTAGACCTTTTCCCACGACCAAGTCTTTAACTGATTAGATGTCCTTCTGCCTTTATAGGGCTTCTGATGCTATCACAAAGACCACATCAGAACTGTTCCCCAGGTCAGGTTCCTCCCAGAGGACTTGTCTGCAGTGTCGTGTTGGATTCCACAATCATTTCACTGGTTGACTTTGGCTTATCCGTAAGGCGTCACTAGGTGTAAAAACTTGGGACTTAGAATGCCCAAAATGCCAGGATATAGCTGGTTCACCCTTGGGGTGTTCGTAAATCCAACCACATACAATCTAACCACATATAATTTGACCTCGAGGCCTTACTAACCCAAGATTACAATGAACTCTCGTGGGATTTTTCTCTGAGTGTTTTGGTCTATCCATGGGCGCCTTACTTAACGCCCTAACCTCCTTCCCTTAGGATGCCTTATCTGTGGGAGAGTTAGCTAGCTTGCAGGGGGAAGGTCCTTCCCATGGGAACCAATGCCATCTGTCCCACTCGAGCTCGGTGCCTTTCCTGGGCGTTAAGCTCCTCTTAATTGAACATATCAAACCACATGACTCTTTACACGAATACAATACTTTGCAGAGATAAATCGAACATAAAATACAGTGAAAAACATAGTTGCTGAAAACAGAAGATTTTACTGAATGACTGTACAACGTTTATCGAATAGGCAAGGAAGTATCTGACAGGCCTCGTTAAACCTACCAACTTGTAAAATAATCAAATTAAAAATGAAGCTAGTTTGGAAGAGTACGTGCCTCTTCTGGATGCTTGCTAGCTTCTATTTCCAGGCCTTCAGCTCCGCTCCTAGTGATATTCCTTCAAGTAAAGAGCATTCCATCGTTTATCGACCAAGGCCCATATTCTTAGATTCTCCAGCTCGTACAATCCGTTGTAGCCCTCTCCAGCGATCTTATAGGGTCCTTCCCAGTTTGCCCCCAGATTCTTCCCCCTAACACCTTAATATTTTTGAACACCTTACGCAGGACCATGGTGCTTGGGAGGAAAACTCTAGGTTAAACCTTCTTGTCGTAGTAGGCCTTTAGATTCTACTAGTAAGAGGTCACCCTGATTTGAGCTTGTTCCCTACGTTCTTCCAGCAAATCAAGCTCGTGCCTCAAGCTCTCTGTGTTACTCTCTATGGTTCGTGTTGCAAGCTTGAGGTTGGGAATCTTATGGTTGATAGGAATGACAACTTCTGTTACGTATACTAAGGCAAAAGGAGTCTCCCCAGTAGGCTTCCTTTTGATCATTCTGTATGCCCAAAGTACGTTTGGTAGTTGGTATACTCATTGCCCCTTCGTCAGCTGATCCAGCCTCCTCCTTAGACCTTACAGGATTGTCTTGTTTGAAGCTTCTGCTTGTCCATTACCCTAGGGGTACCTCAGAGTAGAGAACTTAATCTTAATCATGTGCTCGGCACAGTATACCCTAACCTCCTGCCAATTAAATTGAGGGTCATTATCTGCTACAATCATTTGTGGGATCCCAAACCTGCATATGATAAACTTCTAAATGAAGTTCCTTACCTCTGGTCCCCTTATCTTCGATAAAGCCTCATCTTCGATCCATTTGGAGTGATAATCCGTGGTAATGAAGAGATACTTCTTTTGCCCACCCCCAGCTTCGGTTGGGAATTCTCTCATTATGTCTAACCCCCACTGTGCAAAGGCACATGGGACTGAGATCGAGTGTAGCTCTTCAGGGTGTAGGGGTGGTTGAGGAGCATGTCTTTGACAAGCCTCGCAAGCACTGGCGTACTTCATGCAGTCATTCTTCATCGTAGGCCAATAGTACCACTCACTTAAACATCTGACCACGAGGTTTCTATCCCCAATATGCATGCCATATATTCCTGAGTGAAGCTCCTACATGATAGTCCTGATCTGGTTTGGGTGCACTGCTAGCTGATGTGGTCCACTGAAGGATTGTCGATACAATTTTCCATCCCTAATGTTGTACTTTGCAGCCTGCCGAATGACCCTCCTGACTTCCACACGCCTCTCTGGTAGGGCACCAGTTTCTATGTAGTTCGTTATCCGTCCATCCAAAAGGGTTCCAACTGTACTGGCATTATTGTCATTGTCTCTTCCTTGTCCGTACTCGAGTTGGGCAAGTGCTCTACAAGGATCGTTCTGCTGAGCTGGTAATCGATGCTGGAGACCATATTTTTCAATGTGTTGGTGTGCGTGTTCTCTGAGACGTGGGGAGCTACATGATGGAGAATTCCTTAAACTGACTAACCAACCCTTTTGCCAATCTGAGGTATGCCTCTATGAATGCAAGATGAGCTGCACATTCTTCGAGCACCTGGTTTGCAATCAGTTGAGAGTCACAAAGTACCTTGATCTTCTTCATGTTTAGCTCTCGTGCTAGCCTCAATCCTTCTAAGAGTGCCTCGTACTCAGGTCCATTGTTGGTGGCTTTCCACCCTAAGGTCAGGGCCTATTCCATGATCGTCCCATCTGGGGTCTTAAGTACCAATCCCACTTATTCTTCTTTATCTTTTGAAGATCCATCTGTATATAGAGTCCAGTGGTTAATCCCCTACTCGTTTGCTTCTTCATCCCTTTCTCTTTTTTCTTGTACTTCTGGTTCCGGCTTTGTAAACTCAGCTAGAAAGTCTGCCAAAGCTTATCCTTTCATTGTTGTTCGAGGCCGGTATTTGATATCGTGCTGTGCTAATTCGATAGTTCACTTGGTTATCCTGCTAGAGGAGTCTAGGTTGTGCAAGATCGGTCTTAACGAGTATTCAGTCATGACGACTATCTTAAAGGCTTAGAAGTATGGTCGGAGCTTGCATGATGATGTAACGAGAGCCAATGTCAACCTTTCAAGCTTAGGATAACGAGTCTCTGGGTCGAGATGAGATTTAGACACATAGTATATAGGTAGCTGCCCCCCAGTATCGTCTCGTCCAGAGCTCCACTCACTGCCACCTCTGAGACAACCAAGTACAAGTATAAGTCCTCCCCCAGCACGGGCTTGATCAGGATTGGGGGGGGGGGGGAGGAGACAAAGTAGTGCTCTATGTCCTGGTATGCCTTTTCACAATCTTCTGCCCATAGTTCCCTCTTGGTATTCTTAAGGGCCTCACAGAACGGTTTGTACTTGTCTGTTGACCTGGATAGGAATCTTCTCAAGGCTGCTAACTTCCCATTCAAGCTCTGTATCTCCTTAACAGTAGATGGGGACTTCATCTTGAAAATCGCTGCTACCTGGTTAGGGTTTACTTCTATTCTACACTGAGTCACCAAATACCGTAAGAACTTTCCAGAACCTACACCAAAAGTGCACTTTTCAGGGTTTAGCTTCATCTCATGCTTTTGTAGGAGGTCGAAGCATCCCTTAGGTCCGACACGTGATCCTCTTGCTCTTGACTAGCATATCGTCCATGTACACCTTCATAGTATCTTGTTGTGCTAGAAGAGCTGGGTCAATTGTTCCCCTAGCTCCTTCAGCCATTTCTTTTTTCGTGCCCTTGGTGGCTAGCACCATGCACAATCTAGCTGCATGGGATCTATCTCCCTTAATGATGATTAGACTCTCTAGGGTTGGGTACTTTAGGACCTAGTGGTAGGTCGACGCCACCGCCTTCATCCGGTGAAGCCATGGTCTTCCTAGGGTTGTATTATGAGGGGAAAGTGCATCGACCACCAGAAACCATGTGGTCGGGTTGGTGAAGGGAGTTCCAACTTGGAGGGGAATAATCCCCAAAGTCCTTACCCTTGACCCCTCAAATCCCATGAGCATCATGTGATGATCCTGGATCGCTCCCATCAAACCCATTCTCTCCACTGCATCCTTGAAGATGACGTTCATAGCTGCTCCATTGTCGATTAGAACCCTAGACACGGTCATGTGTGCCATTCGAATGTTGATGACTAGAGCCTCATCATGATCCTTTTCCTCCTCCGGGAGGTCTGCATATGAGAATTTAAGCATGTTTGCCCTTAGCCTGGCCCTGAGCTCGCCCCCACTTCTGAGCTTCTAACACGTGTTCTTTCTCTTTCAGGGTTTCCCCCAGCTCTCCCGCTTCGGCCATGATGTAATTCAAGTTGGGGAAGATGATGTCTTCTGAATACTTTGGGGCTTAGAGGATATAGTTCAGCATATGGTACTTCTCCTCTTGGCCCTTAGGTGGTAGTGGTAAGGTCTCATTATTCTTTTGACGCTTACCATTACCTTGTAGCTTCAACGAATCTCCAAGTTTTTTCTTATACTCCCCGGTCAGGTATTCCCAGCAGTATCCTTGATCCCTCAGCTCCGCGAAGTGCAGCTTGAGGACCCCATAGTCGATCATCTTGTGTCCATTGGCCTTGTGGTAGGCGCAAAAGTCCCTTGAATCGTCCTTGTTGGTCATAGGTGGTGGCCTTTTGAGCCATGGCTCATTCTTGATGTGGTGAAGTATGGTCGTGATTGGTATCATTGTAGGAGGAACAAATAACTTCCACCCCCCCCCCCCCCCCGAGTTGGTGGGTTGGTGCCTTGAGGTATTCCTCTTGTAGTCATAGCTGTTCCTCCCCTAGCTCGAGCTGCTGGTGTTTGTGTTCCTCCACGTATTGGTGTTACCTCCCGACACTTTCTCTGTTGGAAAACCTCTGTTGTAGGTCCTTACGTCCTCCACGCAAGCGTAGTCCAGTGCCTCATGGTAGACCATGGACAAGTCCTTGGTTTTCTTTCTGATAAGCTTGTTGGCCAGCTCCGAGTCCATATCCAGCCCATTAATGGATGTCGTGGCGGAGACGGTATCGTCCTTGCAAACGATCGTGGTGTATTCCCTCCTATACCTTGTCACCCAATCTCTTAGGAATTCTCCTTGTTCTCCTTGTTTCATCTTGAGAGATGTGAGGTATGTCACTTCCTTGATCCCTTTCGCGTTTCTCTCATACCTTTTAAAGAATGCCAAGTTCAGACCTTTCCAATCCTCGATCACCCTGGAGGGAGGGTCTCGTACCACTGTAGCACATGGTCCTTCAGGCTTACCTGGAACATCTTACACATCCATGCTTCATTTGACTGGCTGGTAGTTATAACCGATTGGTAGTTCCTCGCGTGTTGGTATGGGTCTGAGTCCCCTAAATATTTGTCAAACCTAGGATGACTCCACTTCTTGGGGAGCTCTACGTCCTGGATGAACTGAGCTAGGGGGTTTTGAGACATTCTCCGAGCCATCTGCTCCGCCTCAGACTCCTTCTTGGACAACCCCTCTTTCCTCAACCTCTCTGTTTCCTGATTTGTCCTAATATTGTGGGCGCGTTGGGTTTCCATGAACTGTTCCATCATGCCCTTGAGAGCCGCTACTCTGGGGGCTTCCAACTCCGAAGTTAGTTGAGGGGTTGGTCCGTCCTGGTAACGCAGATGACGTTCCTCCTGCGAATCGTTTAGCTTGATCACCGGGATCTCCTGTCTCGGCTCCATGAGTGAGTAGGGCAGTACTAACTTGTGTTTCTTCAGAAGGCCCACCAGATCTGCCTGAGTAGATTGGATAGCCGCGACGTGCGGCGACCCCTTCCGTCGAATGTTGCCGCGCAGTCACATCGCCAACTTTTTGGACTTAGGCGGCGAAATTTCGTCGCCCAAGTGTTTAAAATTTTCAAAAAAACCTACCATTTTTTTGACTTAGACGACGAAACACATAGTTTCGTTGCCTAAGATTTCAATTTTTGGCCAAAAAATAAACACGCCAACTTTTTGGTTGGCAAAAAATTTTGGCAGGAAAAAAAAGGCCAAATTTTTTCACTTAGACAACGAAACCTTATATATTCATTGTCTAAGTGTTTTAAATTTGAAATTAATTTTCAGATATTTATAAATTTTCAATTAAATTCGTCGTTTAAGTGTTTTATATTTTTTGCGGAAAATTTTTTTTCCAGATATTTTTATAAAATAAAATAAATATTCGTTTCGTCGCTTAAATGAATTTTATTTTATTTTTAAAAATAAATGAAAAATTAATTTTGGTAATTGCTTAAAAATTAACATGCAGATGTAACCATTACATTTATATAATATTTTAGAAAAAAATTCAACCGAATTCAGATTAGTTTAGGATTCGATCGATTACATTTAGTGATTATATTTGAAAAATAGTTAAAAAGACGGAAAAAAAATCGTAAAATATAAATCGTAAAACCATTTATGAAGTTACGGGTGTTTGTCTTATTGTAAAAACTCAATTTATCAACTAGATAGAAATTAATAAAAATTTAACATAAAAAATTGATTTAAGACTATATCTACTAATTTTGTATAACTTAAGTGTTTGTATGTCTATATTCATTCCAAATCAATGTTAACGAAATTGAATTTGGACAAAACAACCACTATATATATTCATCACAACATAATATGTAAGTGGACGAATTTTCATAAATATGAAGTTTGTTAAGGGTTTGATCAGCGTAGTCAACCATAAAATTGAAATTTCAATGAAACATAAACGTTGATATACGAATCTTCATAACTCTAATTTTTGAACCGTCGATACTCACAGTCCAAGAATTATTTACTCTATGCCCTCGATGAAAAAAATATGAATTTTAAGATGGTATAAATAGTCGTGATCTTTGATCGGAGGCAATGAGATTCATCTTGGACGACGAAATTTGTATAGTTCGTCATCTAGGTGACCACTTAGACGACGAATTCTACCAATTTTGTTGTCTAAGTGACCACTTAGACAATGAGTTATACCAATTTCATCGTCTAAGGGTTTAAGGGTTAGTGTTAGGGTATGCACTTAGACGACGAATTGGAGGACATTCGTCGTCTAACTGTTTACGATTTAGGTTTTAGAGGTTAGGGTATGGACTTAGACGGCGAATTGATAACCATTTCGTCATCTAAGTATGATTACTACGGCGGTGAAATATTTCGTCATCTAAGTTACACTTAGACGACAAAATGTTTAACTTAGGCAACGATTTTGCATTTCGTTGTCTAAAGGTTTCTTAGACGGCGCATTTTTTCCCTCTTAGACGACTTTTTTTTTCCGTCGTCTATATGTTACTTAGATAACGAAATTTTTGTCTTAGGTGATGAAGTGTTGTTTCATCGTCTAAGTCATACTTAGGCAACGAAATTAATAAGGTTTCATCGCTTAAGTGGATTTTTTTTGTAGTTATTTTTCAGGAAGAACTGTAAAAGATCAAACAACTCAAAACACATTGATCTTAAGTACAACAGTGTAAGAGAAAGAGTTAAGAGTGGTAAGATTTCAATTTTTAGTGTGAGCACAGATTAACAACTTGCAAATCTTTTCACAAAAGCCTTGTCAGTTGTAGCATTCAAAGAGTATACCAGGAGCATTGGAGTCTTGTCTAATTTGGATTCTTGAGAACACTGGGAGTAATTTAGACATTGTGCAATTTAAATTTTATGGTTTATTGCATCACTAAATTGAAATATTTCAGAATGTTATCATGTTTACGTTTTATGTGTTCTGAAAATTCTCATTTTGGTTATGTCAGATGATCTTGAAATCAGGAACAACATGTTGATTTGGTCAAGCATATAGATCATCAACGTTGAAGAAAATGCTTGAGTTTCTTATGAAACATTTGGTTGGACTATACAGGTACATAATCTTCTAGTGAGTACATATAGTTCATGTATCACATCATATGATTTCAGCAGTATATGTGAGTTGCAGAAGCTTATGTTGTTGGTATTGATGTGCTGTATTTTGTTAAAATGTTATTCTCTTCTTTGCTATGCATAAGTGGTTATATCTTGACCATACTGAAATGATTTATTGATTCTTTTCTTTATTTTGGTGCACACTTCAGTGGTTATATAGATTATAATTTCGTTGTTGAAAGGACCCGATCTCGATTTAGTTGCCTGAACTAGAGTTAGACCCTAACGACTCTGCTAATCCAAGTGTCTACTCAAATTACACAAGAATCGAACTGGAGATTCAAAACTCAAAAGCCATAAATGAAGGAACTATTTTTCCCATCCCAACTGAAAGCTATAAATCGCAATAGAAAATTGTTTGCGACATCAGAGCAGCTAGACATTCTAAACTAACTCCACTGATGAAAATACTAACTCGTAGGATCTACCTTGGATCCTATGGTAGATACCACTATGCCTCGATCTGCATACGCGCTCGACCTCAGAAGAGCTCTGCAAACTAGGTAATTTAAAATAAAGGGCCCAGGGAAAACACAGATTTAAACGTTAGAGTGAGTGGACGAAAATTTACTAAACTAAAACTGAAACAATATTGTACTCCCACTGTCATATAATAAAATACTAAGCGAGTCGAAAAGACAAAAGATATAAAAGATATGTTGAGAGGGACACCTGACCCATCTCGAGTATTGCGCTCAAGTGGAGGCGATGACCAGGGTTCTCTGACCTCATGCCACCTAAATTCGTCCGGTGACTCCTGACACAAAGACAACATGATTGCCAGGAGGAAGTGTTGATCCTTCCCTGAAGCCATTTGGGGATCAGTCAAGTAACCAATGCATCGATGCAATACTTATTGTATGTATATATCTAGCCTCCAAAACTGAAACTGAAACTATAACTGAAAAGTTAGCTGAGTATAAACAATTAAAAGGCTCGCTATAACAACTATGAAAAATGAAAGTGTTCACTCACAGTACTGTGCCGTGTTATTTAACAAGCCAAAGCATGTCTGTCAATGTTTCTATATGTCTGTCACTGGCTGCTAATACATCATCCTGAAATAACGATTATTATTTAACGATTAACCGTCGAGAATAATATTGAATAACTAACCTCGTTCACCTAACGAGCAATACCGACGAGAGCATCGCATTCTTGAATATCGTGTTTTCCAAACTTATTGACAAGCTTTAATCTAATTCTATATTCTAAACCTTCATTTTTAAAGTCGCAATACAATTCTCGAACGTTACGTGACTCGAGGTTGAGTCAATGTTGGACTCAATCATTCCTTAAAATCGTTAAATCATTTAATTAATATCCGATTAATCACACATCTTAATCAACTATGTTCAAAATGATTAAAAAAACCTCTTCATTTTGATGTACCCGGTTACGAGTAAAACGACATAAAATTTTCACAAAAAAAACACCTCTGCTGCCAGCACCGCTGTGAACCACCGTTGGTGGCGGCGCCAGTGAGTTTTCCCGGCGATCTAAAGCTTAACCTGCTCAAAATCCACCCAACAACAACTTTCTTTTCTACAGCAATATCCAAATCAACTTTTAACTAGTCAAATTTACCTTGAACTAAAAGCTCCCCCAAAACTTCAAACCTTCGATTCTCCTTCCTCGGATGGAATTGGAGAAAGTTCTTGGTATGGTTAGATTCATGGTGATGAGGGCTTTAAAGCCCAGTGCTTCACGCATATCAATTTGGCCTAAAATTGAACGACTCTCCTTGAAACTTCTTCACCAAAATTGAGTAAAATCAGGGATATGTTGGTTCTGGGGTTAAGAGTACTCGATAGAGGGAGTGAAGAGGAGAAGATTGATGCCTTAAACTGCCGGTTTGGGTGGCCGAACGATGACCTCCGTTGGCGACAATGTTGAGCCGGAGACAGAGCCACGCAATAGAGGAGAGAGAACGAGTGGAAGGAGAGAGAAAGAATTTTATCCAAAAATAGAAATGTTGACTTACCGTAAAAGGAAAATTGGTACTGTATATATAGTTGTGACTAATTGATTTCGTAAATTCTAAAACTTTCGTTGATCGGAGTTTCTTCATCATAACTTTGTTTTCAACCCTTGACATGGCTACAGACTTGTCTTGATGTACTCTCTGACTTTCTCAATAAAAATTATCAAAAATTTAACAAATAAATAATTGACTGGAAAGTCTTAATAATTACTTACGGTAAAAACTAACTACATTCCTCAATTAACGTTGTCAAAAAATAGGATTACCTCGTTAATAAACTCGAAGAACAAAGATTAACTTGTTGTCCAAGTGTTTGGGTACGGTTCATTACAATTGTTTTGATTTCCAATTGGGAGATTGTAAGAATAATGTGGACATATCACTTGTTGTAATCATAAGAGATCATATCTGATATAACATGGATATAGAAACAGAATCAAACTTGTAATCTAATATGTTTAGTGTATCTATATTAAATGTGGGAATCCATTGTTTGGACCACAAGAAGGTCCAAATCTGTGATGTATTAGGTACATTGTTGAGAGTCCTTAATCCTTGGGAAAAACCTTTATGGGAGGTATCTTAAGGATTATAGAAACTCTATATATAGGTGTTTTGGTCCCTATCTTCGCTACGAGTTACAAGCATTCTATTCTACCCATTGAGAAGCTTAAGTTTGGTGATTGACAGAAGACTATAGTACTAGATACGCAATGGCAACAAGCATGGACATCAATGGTAAGTTTCACTGTCTATTTTATGTTATTGACTTGTAATGTAATTGATTCAAGCATGCTTAAGTATTGTGAACAATTTTTATTCAGGTTTTACATGATCCTCTACTAATAAAGAAGGAATACTTTTTTGTAGACTTCTAATTTTAATCATGTTATGCAAAAAAGCCGTATTACGGTCACCATCTCGGAGCCAACGAACTCAGCCTTTGTCTCGAAGGAAAGTGTCTTGGATTTCTAAGTCTCTCATATATGTCGCATGAAGTTCTACCACTCTACTACTTCTCTCTGCCGACATACCAAGAAGAGAAATCTCAATATGTATATCATCCAAGGCCGATTTGGAGTCTACTACCCTTCGCTGAACATTACCAAAGAAACTCACATTCCAATCTTTAAGCCTCCTTTTCAAAGCTTTCAACTTAGCAGCCAAAACAAATTGCGGATAACCAAAGAACTGCTCCTCACTCTAGAAATCACGAATCAACTTAGCCGAGTGAAGGCTTAACCGAGTGCGTCAACCACGAAAAATTCACTAGCACCAGACAATGATCTGAAGTGGCTTTTGTCAAGGTAGTTCACTCCATCATCCCCCATGCCTCCATCCAAGCAAGGTTACCAATAACATGATCTAGACGTTCCTCACTTTTCCCATTAGACTATGTGTATATAAGCACCTTAGTAGGAATATCAATCAAGCCATTAAGAGTACATATATTCTGAAAATCAAAGCAAGAATTTAGACACGGCGGAGGCCCTCCTCGCTTTTCATGTGCACCAAATAGACAATTAAAATCACCAATAACCTACCATGGGCCAACTACATGCAACCTACTAACATCACCCAGCTCCCTCCATAGATCTCTTTTTCTTATCACAGACGTCCGAGTATAGACAAACGTAGTAACACAAGAGCGCCCTTCCAAACTACAAGAAACTGTTATATGTTGCTAGGAAGAAACAGGCACCTCAACATTAAAACAAGTTTGACACAACAGCCATATATTGGGAGCTAAAGAATCCCGATTATTTGTTGATACCAAAGACAACCCAATAGACCTCCAAAAAGAAGCATGGATTGAATTAAACTCGACAAAGGGTTCCGAAATACAAACCATAACTAGACGATGAAGAAAAATCATATCTTTAAAAACTCGCTGAGCATCCTTATTTGCAACACCCCGAGCATTCCATAAAAGGACCTTCATTAAATCTTACGATGTTTTGCACTCTTTTAAAGCTGAGAGCGAGACTTACCAAGCGATGTAACTGGACCTGACCCATTCTTTCCTAAATACTTGCTCTTATTTCGGTTGGTCACTGTCACAAATTCCCCCTCTTCATAAGAGTCATTCGCAGTCGACCCGTCACCAGTTGCCAACACATTGAATGAAGAAGACATCAAATTAACCCTATCCTTAGATACATACTTGTTTGGGAAACCTGGTGGAGCTGAAGTATTAGAGTCTGAAGCAACCTCTACACCACATGAAATAATTTTCTCACTAGCCATAGGATCCTCAGCTTCAGGAAACTCCACAGTAACAACACCGCTCTCAATGACCACCATAGCAGTACAAACAACCTCATCATGCACCTGACGTACCTCTTTCATCACCTCTGCAACCTCTTGAACCAGAGCACTAGGAACTATATTCCTATGCACCATTGCATCCACAGCTACCATGACCACTGTACTCTCATTAGCCTGTATCGTCTCCTCATTATTACACAAACCAGAATCAACAAGAGATTTCTCAAAGCGAGGAACCCACTCACCCGATAGCATATAACCAGAAGTTTGAGAATGCCGAGACTCACAGAATGCCCGTGAAGGACGTGATCTCTTCTTTCTTGAACGAGATCGACCCCGATCATGATTCATAACAAAAGCCTTTTCCAAACGTGTACAATTAGTGGCAACATGCCCTAACAAACCACACCTCAAACAGAAGGTAGGACAAGTCTCAATCTCAACTCGAAATGTCACAAATTGGCCATCATCCTTGTAAACACGAAGTTGTTGTTTCACCGGACGCTAGAAATCCACATCTACGAGAAAACGAGCATACAAGCCAATAGATTGATCCAGTCCTCACTACGAGGTTACAGAGGGCACAACGCCCCCTCAAACCTAATTCATGAGACTGCAATGCTGGAAAAGTTGATGGGAGCACCAATTTGGCAACAAGGTAGGTACGACAACGATCGAGTCCATGATTGTACGCTTCGGATGAAACCCTAATAACAGGTACGCCATTCTCAAGAAAAGGGGCTGGGAGGTTGTCCAAGGCAAAATCAATGGGGGTAATGTTTTGAAAAAGAGAAACAAGATCATTCTTAGGTGTCTAAGGGATATAGTAATTTTATTTTATCACTTTAGAACAATTTGGTGGTCATTGTGGTAATATAAGTTTTTTTGTTGTTGTTATTTAGTTGTATTTGAGATAATTACTTTATTTAGAGATTTAGTTACAACTTTTGAACTAGTTATTCACAAAGTTATAAATTTGATCTAATTAGTTATAAACATTATAAATAATCCTTAAAAAATGTAGTCATTGTGGTAATATTGTCCTAAATGTTGTAAATTTTTACTCATGTATATTGTAATCTTGGTTCTCAAAGTGATAAATAAAAGTATGACATACTCCTGGAGTACCATAATCTGCCCTAAAAGAAGCATAGGATGGTTTAGAAGGAGGAGGCTGAGAAGTGTCTTCTGGAATTGGGGTTAGGTCGGAGTCCATGCCTGCCAGCAAAACCCGCTAGGGTTTTGGTATGGTTTTCACTGACTGGTAGTTTAGGGTTTTTCTAGGCACTCTAACCTTCTCTTTTGCTTGGCTAGTTTAGTTTCATAATAGTTTGTCTTTCCATAGAACCAACAAACGATGTAAATAATCCAAGTAGTTGTATGTGAAATTTAAGAAATATGAAAATCAAAATGGTTTAATGAGAAATGTGTCCAATACACATATATTAACTTAGTAATAAAAGGGATCTTCCAAAAAAAGTTAGTCTCGTCAGAGTTCGTTCAGAGCCTAGTCTATGAGGTCAAATATGACCAAAAGACTTACATAACCTTTTTTTAAAGATTTTGCTCATTCTCCTATTGGGAGAGTAACTAAATGGACAACTTTTGTCATTTTTTTGACATGGTAATATAGACATGAACTCCACGAGATTGCATGTATAGAACTTAATTGGTCTCAATTTTTTTTATGGAGCTACAAATCAAGTTTTAGTCCACAAGACCTTAGGGTCACAACGATGAGACGCATAGACCGAGGTTGAATTCAAGTTGAAAAGTTCTAAATTTTTAACAACGTTCTTACATTACTCCGATCTTGTCATCTAATCGTCAAATTTGTGAAAAATATTATTATTATTAGACAATTTAGTTTATAAAAGTTTATTGTTACATAAAACCAATAAGGAGATAACAACACTTATTTTGTCATCTGATAGTTTCTTTCTAATTTGATTAGATGACATAACATATATTCAATCATTGTTTGTTATCTGATGATTTCTTCCCAATTCAATAAGACAACATAACAAATCTTCTGTCATCTAATGATTTTCTTTTTAATTCGACAGATGACATAACATATATTCAACCATCTTCTGTTATCTGATGATTTCTTCCCACTTCAATAATATAACATAACAAATCTTCTGCATCTTATAGTTTTTCTTTCCAATTCTATTTGAAGACATAACAAAGTTTCTGTCATCTAATAGTTTTCTTATCGATTCATTCAAATGACATGATAAATCTTCAGTCATCTGAATTTGTCTTCCCAATTCAATCAGATGATATAAACAAATAAAACAATTTTCAATTGTGTGATAATTTCTTTCCAAATAATCAGATGACATACACAAAACTTCAGTTGTGGGATTATTTCTTTCCAAATAATTTGATGACATAATATTTGTGTTATGTTGTCTAATTAATTTTTTCTAAACCTCAGACAACATTCAAAACTATATTATATTGTGTGATCTAATTCAAAGTGTTCAAGCTGTCACTGATGGTTTTCGAGGTACATTTAGACAACAAGTCAATTTTGCTCTGTCATCTGATGACCCTGGATGACAAAAAAATTGGCTATCTGTCATCTCATCTGTGTTGTTTGATAGACTTTTTCTATTAGTATGTGGATGAATGTATTTTTCAGGTACTATGGTGTCTCGGACAACAAAGTTGAATAGTTCGAGAGTCTTCATCATTGAAACTTGGAGCCATTGATGATCATCTGCTTGAAGGTCATGTAACTTTGGTGATGGTTATATCAAGGAGTAAAATATCGGATATTGAGGAAATATCGAAGTCCTAAAATACGGATATTTCGACAGAAATATTGACTAAATATCGATCAAGTGAAAATTTTGACGGAAACGACAGAAATTAAATGAAAAATACATGAAAATTTGTATTGAAACTTTATGTGATTCTTATATGATCAATTAGCTACCTTGTGTGAAAAAAATATTGATCAAACATCCAGACATATGAATTTGTTAACAATGTTAGATGAATTACTACGTGTTGTCTGTTGATTGTTGATAATTATTGAAATATAATTTTATTCTTATCAAATTTATTTTAAGGGCTAAAATTCTAAAACTCTAAGGAATGTTAGAACCAGAAAGACTAATGAAAAATCGAAATTCACATTGCATTCTCCATTATGTGTGTAATGTGAAGAATAACTATAATCACGGCTCTACAATGGAATTAATTTTACATGTATATATTGAAATAGATTAAATATATAATGAAGCAACCAATGTGAAAAATAATGGCTTAGCACATTTGGCAAAGGCATTGCTAGTTTTTGCATGAGAGTGAAGGTTCGATTCTCATCTATGTCTAGAGTTTTTAGAGCATTTTAGAATTATATTCTGAAATAGGTTTGAGCACGTGAGCTAAAATGGATGGGCCAAATAATTGGACAACTGGTCATCACTTCCAAAAATCAATATATCGCTACAATCTCGACAATATTGAGTTTATCACCGAAATATCAAAAATATCGAGATATTTTGGTAAAAAAAAATTTGATAACTCAAGATTATTTTGAGAGGTGAAAAAAACAAAAAAATCGACAATATATCAACGATTTTTTCGATATTAGACTCCCTCTTTATATTCTTATATTCGATGGGAAGTCGATGGTCTACAATGGCTTTGCCAAAACGTGGAATATATTTATTATACAGAGCCATTTGACATCTTTGTGGTGTACAGCCAACTACATACCACTTGGTTTCCTTGCTAGCTGCACGTTAATTGAACACAGATAAATTTCATTTATTGATTCTTAAATTCTTTGTAATCCTTGAGTTCGCTGAAAGGAAATTAAGGTCCAGTACTTCTAGGTTAGGAGATTGAATTATTGTTTTGTTTTTTGGAAAACAGAGCTTGAATTGTTTAGATGAGAATATATATATATATATAGAGAGAGACACACATACACACACTACATTGCACGAATTTGTTGACGTACGTACTTATTGTGGCCGAATATATCAGTGATATTGCAAGATGCAATATCAGTCATGGGTTCATATATATCTACGTATATTTAAGCAGAGACGACCTTTCACGTACATGATATAGGGAAATGCAAATATAGTTTTGACTTTTGATCGACTGGTTCACAGTTCACGAAATAGTGGTTCGTTATTCCAAATATACTTATGTTTCATTCTCAACAACTACAAAGATATAGAGTGTGTATACAGTTTTAATCCAGAGTAGAACTTCACTTTGAAATCACGAAACGAAGTTTCGATTTTCACAAAATTGACAAGGTTGTTTGACGAATGAAACCACTCAATCTTTAGATTACTATTAGGCGACCATCCTTACAAAAAATTAGCCAAATCTGAGATGATTTGACCATTTGATTACTACATCAAACTTTTAGGCTATATCGGATGAGCTGTATTCATCAAAAGTTGAATGTGATAATTAAATAACCAAATCATCTTCGATTAGGCTGATATTTTATAAGCGTGATCCTCTATTGATAATCTAAAGGATGATTGGTTTCAATAATCGAATAATTTTTTCAATTTTGTGGAAATCGAAACTTCGCTCCGTTTTTTCAAAGCGGAGCTCCGCTCTGGATATCATCTGGCAAAGATTTGTTTACTGGAAATATTTTGAACATCTTTTTCTAAAACATATTTAGCACTTTTGCAATCAACTATGATTAAAAAAATTTGATTTAATAAATCATCTTGAAATTTACTAACACATAAAACAATAGATAAAATTTCTTTTTTGATAAACTATAGTTTTTCTGTGATTGGACTAGGTTCCGGAGTAGAATCTAACAATTTGCTCAGGATGAGCAGGGGAAATTTGTTGTATTAAGATACCTCCGTAATCTACTTCAAAATCATTTATTTCAACAATTTTAAAGGAATTGGCAAGAGGAATACCAAGACATGATAGAGTTTTGACATAACTCTTAATTTCTCTAACTAAAGAAGTATGAACTGAAGACCAAGGAGAGGGGTTAGTCTGTAATCTATCAAATAAAGGTTTGCATTTTTCTCTTAGATTTTGATAAAAATCTACAAATGATTGAACGAACCCAAAAATCTCTGCAATTGGTTTTTGTCTAGGATTATATCAAGAAATTTATGAGCAAACTGGATGACTCAGTCTATTGGAATAATTTGGAGATGATGAATATTGAATCCTAAAAATCTTATATTTATTTGGAACAATTTGATTTTTGAAGCTGAGACTACTAGACCATTATTTTTTTATCACTACAAGAAAACTGCACTTAGACCACAGACCATTTCCGTCGTCTAAGTGCAGTTTTCCGTCGTCTAAGTACTTGGATGACGGAAACTCCGTCGTCCAAGGTCCGTGCTCCAAGTGCTGTCGTCCAAGCACCTGGACGACGGAGAACTAAGTCTCCGTCGTCCAAGTGCACTTGGACCTCGGACATTATCCGTGGCCCAGGTGCTCACCTGGACGACGGAGATTTAGTGTTTCCGTCGTCCAGGTGAACACCTGGGCCACGGAGAACAACAGGGTTTAGGGGTTAGGGGTTAGGTTTAGGATTTGTGCACCTGGACGACGGAGAACATAATCTCCGTCGTCCAAGTGAATATTTAATTTTTTTAAAAAAATAAATTGAAATTAAATATTATTAATTTAATTTATTATTATTTTAATTTAAATAATGAAAAATGCTAATATTAAATAAATAAACTAAATTTTGAATATTAAAATTAATAACTTATATATATAATTATTAAATAATCAAAGTAAATTAATTTGTACATACGAAAAAACTCATAAATTAAAAATTAAAATATTGTTCGGAATGCGGAAAGAAACGAGATAATATACTACGTGCTAGCTAGCTAATACACTGGAGGAGCAGATGCGGGGCCGAGTCCTCCGCCTCCAGCTGGGTCGTTGTCGTCGAGGTGTGGGTTCGGAGGAGGTTGACATACTTCTCGATTTTGGTTCATGAGCGCGATGAGTTGGGCTATTTGTGCTTGTTGTTCGTCAAGTCTTTGCCGCATTGACTCATTCTGCTCTTGTGTCCGTCGATTCTCCTCTCGTGCCAGTCGAGCCTCTTGAATGGCTGCTTCGATGGCCGCAGCTTGACTCATTCTCCGCTGCCTCGAACCTCCCGTAGATGATGAGCCGGAGGTCGTCGACAAATCTCGTACCACCCTAGGCCCAAAGTGCCTAACCTCCTTGCCAGCTCTACGACCGTAGACCTCATCCGCGATTGCAATTTGGCTCTCTAAGGATAGAGGAGGCAGGTCTTCCGGCGGCACATCTGGGAACGCAAGCTGAGTGTTGGCCAACTCTTCATGCGCACGCTCTATCGCCCTTGCCTACAAAATTATAATTAATTTATTATAATTTTGTAATCATATTTAAATAATAATTACTATAATTAAAAGCACATATATATATACATATCACTTACCCCGCATTGACTCGCTTCATTATCGAGCCCTGGCGTCACGTACGCGCTTACGCTTGCATCAATAAAAGGGTGTTTGGAACCCTTATCCTTGTGCTCCTTGGCAATTTGAATGAACTGCTTGGCGCCGGTAGTATGGTGTTTCTCCTTCTTCCCCCGGTTGGCTTTGTTGACACCGGAGAATTTCTGTTACACAACATAATTAAATCATTAAAAAATGAATAACTACAATTTAAATAATTCAATTATTTTAATTGAAATAAAAAAATTAAATTAATACCTTAAATTGTTCATCGGCAAAGTGGTTACACAACCACTCCCACTCATCTTCTCTCTCCCCTTGCAGCTCTACCGGGGGAGGCACGGGACCGACATCTTTGAAGTACTTATGGAGCCTGTACTTCCAATCTTTGTAGATGGAGTTGGCGGTTTGATTGATATGCCTCAACATAGCCGGTGTCGGATCCACGTCAAATTGTTCCTATGAAAAATAAATAGAAAATTATAATCGTATATATTATGAAATTTTAGGCCGAGATTAACAATATTATATAATAACTAAATTGAACGTATTACGTACCGAAAGATCTTTGAAGACTTTCGCCTTCTCATGATCCGGCGCCTCCTTCCAAGTAGGGGCAGTGATACGAACCCGGTTACGGATGATTGACCCTATCCCATGCGCCGAGAGACTTGCTAGTTGAGCTGTGGGAGGGCCACCGGTGAATTCGTCGTACGGCAAGTCGATCTTTTTACCGGTCGCCTTGCAAATACGCTCCGCTTTCCCCCCTTTAACGAGACCCCGAGTCCTTTTCGGTTCCGGGTCAGTGGGGGCCCTCCTTTGCCTACGGCGGGCGCTGTACATGATTGATTCGGCGGTGGAGGACGCCTGAGTACTTCCCGTTGAATGGGTACCGGGAGTCGGAGATTGGAAGGGGTCGACGTCATCACCGCTCGAGATGAATGGGGGAGCGGGAATTTCCCCAGAGGGCGCTACGGACGAATCAGATGATCCGTCCGGATTGAGAGCGTCGTTGCCCTCCGGTGGTAATTCCCAACCGACTTGGTCCGCCAAGCGGCGGAGCATGGCATCTTCTGCCTCTTGTTGGGCTTTCTTCTTGCCGGATGTCGTCTTTGGCGGAGCCATTTAAACCTAAGAGTACGGGGTTAAAATACCTACTTACCATAATAATTACAACTTAAAAATTTACGCTAATTAATTAAGTACGTTTAAGATTTAAATACAGTACACTAGCTTGGCATTTTCGGTCGTTCAATGGACGTGCGACCCGCGCGATAAAGTGTAAATTTTCAATTAATCAGCCTTGGTTAAATCGAAAAACATGGCCAGTTAGGGATAGAGATAACGCGAGAGGCAGGACTAATTTCGACAAAAGTCTTTCTTAGTCCAAATCCTGTCACCAGTCATAACCCGTTTCTAGACACCATGTCCGACATTCGGCCAATTTTTCGAAAATTTACACTCCCTCAAGTCCTTTGCAAACTCCGCCCTCAACCTCGCGTCCATAACTTCACTTAGGTTATGGTGTGCGGTGATGAAATCCACACATCACGAGGGGTTAAGGAGATAAGCAAGGAAAAGAGGCGCCATCTATTCCAAAGAGTGCAACTTAATAATTACCAAGCCTATGTACTAAATTTAAATCGAACACGTACTACTAATTAATTTACTAGAAAATAAACGTAAATATTAATTAATAATTCCTTTAATTAGATGCAATAATTTATATTTATTTATCATGCAACTAATAATAAATAATTTAATAGTCAATTTATTTAATCATGCAACTAATAATATATAAATAATTACAATAATTACAATAATTATGATTTAATTAATTAATAACAATAATTAATCATTTATTAAATATTTAAACTAATTAATCAATTAAATTCTACGAATTAATTATATTTAGAATTAAATTAATTAAATAAATAAAATTATTTTAATAAGAGAAAAATAAAAATTTACCGAACCGGAGTTTGCGGGAATATCGGCGGAGTTGAGTCGTCGGAGAAGATGAACCACGCCGGAAAAAATTAAATGTCGTCGGAGCGTCGCCGGAGGAGAGGAGAGGAGAGGAGAGGGAGAGGAGGAGATGGAATGATGAGAAAAGGAGGGGGGGTGCTGTTCTATTTATAGACTTTGACTTAGACGACGGAGAACTATTCTCCGTCGTCTAAGTGAACCTGGACGACGGACACAGTGTTTTCCTTCGTCCAGGTGGCGGTTTCAAAATTTTGAAACGGCGCGTAATTAATCGGCGGGACGTTTTGAACCGCCATGATTTTGGATTTAGACGACGGAGAATGAATTCTCCGTCGTCTAAGTGAAAATTCAAGCGGTCCCAAAACAGAAGCGGTAAATTGAACCGCCATAAAAATTGGACTTGGACGACGGAGATGGTCAGTTTCCGTCGTCCAAGTGAAAATTACATGAAAAAAATAAACAAAAAAAAATTGAACCGCCATGTAATTTGAACCTGGACGACGGAGATGGTCATTCTCCGTCGTTTAGGTGAACACCTGGACTACGGAAAATGACCATCTCCGTCGTCCAGGTTCAAATTACGTAAAAAAAAATTTTAAAAATAATTCGCTAGGAATTTAGCGATCTGTCATTCGAGTGAAATAGTCGTACAATATCGATGAACGCATCGTGTATATAAACAGTTAAATTTGAACCGACGATTAATTTTACGTATTGAAACATGTTAAGTATCGACTAATCTTTACGACTTAAGTGTTCATGAGTAGACGCTCATTTGCAGCAGAGTATTAACGAAATTGAATTTGGACAAAACAACCGTTGGATATGTTCGTCGTAACATAATATATAATTGTCTTCAAAGGATCATAAAATAATAAGTTCGGGAAGGGTTTGATCGGCACAGTCAACCGCAAAACCGATAATTTCACAAACCGGAAACGTGGATACTAGGCATTTCGTAACTCCGATTTTCGAACCGTCGAAGCTCACACACCAAGAATTGTTTACTCTAAAGTCTTGATGAAAAGACTTTGCATTGGAAGAAGGTCTAGATGGTCGTTGTCTTAGAAAAAATTACGATATCTGCACCTGGACGACGGAAATAAGCGTTTCCGTCGTTCAGGTAATCACCTGGACGACGGATATGAAGTTATCCGTCGTCGAGGTTCTGACCTGGACGACGGATAATGACGTTCTCCGTCGTCCAGGTGTATAGACCCTGAATTCAGGGGTTAGGGCCTTACTGTTTAGGGTTTAGGGTTTGTGAACTTGGACGACGGAAAATGACCATATCCGTCGTCCTAGTGTGTACCTGGACGACGGAGAATGACCATCTCCGTCGTCCAGGTGTAAAAACCCCGAATTCAGGGGTTAGGGCCTTAGGGTTTACGGTTTAGGTCGTCCCCGGTCATTTGTGTGTGCGTTCAATTATTCTGATTCAAAAATATAATTAAAAAATTGATCGATCGATCCGATCGGCTAGGTTTTGGGTCCAAGATTTAGGGTTTTATATGGCGCCAAAGGTGAATATGGCGGGGGAGCGGGAAGAAACGTGGACAGAATTCAGGTGTCCGTTAAATTATTTTGAATGACCATAAAAAAATTAAATAAATGATGGATCGATCCGATTTGCTAGATTTAGGGTCGAGGATTTAGCTAGGGTACGTTTTATATGAGATTGAGATTTGGCGCCAATATTTATTAATTTCTCCGTTGGCCAGGATATATATATAATTCAGATTAATTTCTTACCGTAAACCGGCATCGATCATATATATATATATATATATATATATATATATTACAATAATTACAGTAATTAATTACCAATTAATCTCCCTCGTCGTATGACCGTACTCTTCGTCATAATCATCATCGTCCTCATCCCCGTTAGTCGACGGCTCATCCTCGTCATCGTACTCAACATCGTCCGACGAATAACCTGAGTCCTCGTCCGCGTCCTCTTCCTGCTCGTCTTCTTCATCTACCTCATGGATAATCTCATCTTCAGTTAGATCTGTACAACCATCAGGCATGGGTAACCGTTCACCATCTTGAACCAGATCCATTATATCGGAGCGGACCATAGAAATATTAGGCTCTTGATAGGCAGGAATGTCTCTTTCTGGTTCAGCAGCATCTTCAGTCGTCACCGGTGTCCCTTCAATTGTCTCTGTATTCCATATTCCTCGGTGAGAGATATGGTTCACTATTTTCCACCCTTCACCGGCTTTCGGATCGTCGAGATAGAACACCTGCCGAACTAAGGTGGCGAGAGCGAAAGGCTCATCCTCATACCAGTGCGAGTTTGTATCGACAGATAATAGTCCCAGGTCTTCCTTTGTACGCTTGAACCATCTGCACTTGAATAGGAAAACGTTGACATCATTCCCGTAACATAGCTGAACCACGTATACAATAGCCCCGTAATATAGATCATTGTCTTTCCCAACGGCTACCCCACTGTTTTGTGTTCTTCTTCCTTCGTCTCGGGCCAATGAATGGAACTTTACACCGTTCACAAAACATCCGGGATAAATATAGTGTTTAACCGGCTTCCCTGCTAGCAAGTGCTTTGGCCATGACCACCACCCTCCGTGGTTATCAGATTTTTGCAGATCAATCATCTGCGAAAAATGCCAAATTAATATAATGGTTTACTTTCTACAAACATGAGCAATATGTATTTAAATAATTAATACCGAGTCGTACGTACGTACCCATTGGAAGAAATAATCAGGAAACTTCTTCTTAACCATTTTCTCAATCCACGCCGAACTCTTGTTTTGATTTAACGCCTGAAGCCTCTCCCTGTATGACATCATGTACGGCTCAACTTCTTCACAGTCTCGCAACACTACCCAATGTGCCTCAATAAGTTCTTCCCGTGTTAACGATTCCTTTAATACTCCTCTAAACGGTCGGACGACATTGGTGACGACAGAAAGATTGATGCGGGCACTGCGATCGGAGGCAGTACTGGGAGGGGGTGGATCTTTGAGGTACCTGTTGCAGTAAGTAACACACTCATGCATTAGGTATGTCTCTGCTATGGAGCCATCCGGGGCCGACCTGTTTTTGACGAATGACTTATACTGTCCAAGCTGTCTACAAAATCAAACGTACACATTACATAAGTACATATAGCTAGCTGGCTAGTATATATATAATCTCCAGTGGAACAAATTAATTAATTAGTTGTACGTACCTTTCTTGAGGATACATCCAAGTGTACTGGACCGGACCAGAAATAAGCACCTGCTCGGGCAGGTGGATCATTAGGTGAATCATGATGTCAAAGAAAGCAGGGGGGAAAATCCTCTCTAGTTTGCAAATGATGTGCACAATTTGTTGTTGCAATTCCACCACATCTGACTTCTTTAATTCTCTGGCGCATAACCTCTGCCACCACCTGCACAATGCCACTATTGGTTCTACGACGTCCCGAGGCAAGTATGGTCGAATTACCACTGGAATCAGACGTTGCAGCATAACGTGATAGTCATGTGTCTTTAGACCAACAAACTTGTGTTGCACCTCGTCCACTGCTCCAGTTATAGTAGTTGCATACGTAGCCGGATAACGAACGCCCTTAAACCAGTGAAATACAGAACGTCTAAGCGTCGGCTTCACTGTGTAACGTGCATCTGGCATCTTGTTGTACACTCCTTTCCTATCCCTCCTCAACCACAAGGGACGACGTAGATTCATTGATTCCAAATCTTTGCGCGCTTTGGGAGTATCTTTAGTCTTGAACTTAATACCGAGAATTGTTCCCACCACGCTGTCGCACACATTCTTTTCTATGTGCATCGCGTCCAAGTTGTTCCTCAGCTTCAACTTCGACCAGTAAGGGAGTTCAAAGAATATACTCTTGTGATCCCAATAGCTCAGATCATGTGGAGGAATTGGATTGCATTTCTTTACATCCGCGTCATTGCTCAACACACCAAAGTTGAAATAGCTCAACCTCTCTAAAATCTCTTCGCCCGACCAACTACGGGGTTTAGGATTGTTCTCTACCGTACCGTCGAAATGAGCTTCATCCTGTCGCCACGGGTGGTCGTGAGGAAGCCATCTACGGTGACCCAAGTAACACACCTTCCCCGCGTGCCAACTAGAGTTCACGTCGTCCAAACATATAGGACATCCATTATATCCTTTTGTCCTGCAGGCTGCCAACATCCCATAAGCTGGAAAATCGCTGATCGTCCACATTACAGCAGCCCTCATCGTGAACATCGTGTCAGTGAATTTGTCATAAGTTGGGACTCCATTTTCCCACAACAGTTTCAGCTCGTCGATCAAAGGTCTGAGGTAGACATCTAAGCACTTCGATGGAGATTTAGGACCTGGAATTAGTACGGTAAGGAAATTAAATTCCTTGTTCATGCACATCCACGGAGGCAAGTTGTACGGCATCAGAATAACTGGCCAAGTGCTGACGGCGGAGCTATTACTTCCCCAAGGATTGAATCCGTCTGTAGATAGGCCGAGTCTAACATTTCTAACCTCTGAAGAAAAGTCTCCAAATTCTCTGTCGAAATGTTTGAAACCCTCCCCATCCGCGGCGTGTCGTAGGACATCGTCATCTATTCGCTTTTCTGCGTACCATCGCATCGCCTCTGCTGTGTGTAGCGACATGTACAGGCGCTGCAATCTGGGAATCAAGGGAAAATATCGAACAACTTTCACAGGAATTCTCTTTTTCGAACTCTTCCTATTCAACTGGAATCTGCACTGGCCACATACGGGACAATAGTCCAACTCTTTATACTCTTTGTAAAATAGCACACAATCATTCAGACATGTGTTAATTATCCTGTACTTTAGGCCGAGGCTGCTCAGGATATTTCTAACCTTATAATGAGATTTAGGAAGATTGTGATCATTAGGAAGCAACTTACATATTTGCTCCTGAATTTCGTCAAAAGAACTCACTGACATTTTGTGCTTCACTTTTATCTTCATTTGCTCCATCACATATTGCAACACATTCTCTCGACATCCAGGGAACACCGGGGTCTGCGCTTCAAGTAGCATCCGGTTGTACTTTTCCATCTCACTGGTGTCAGTGGCCAAGCTAGCTGCGGGGAATGTGTCATCATGCTCATTAGTGGTACTGTAACCTCCGTCTTGGTGTTGATGTCCGCCATGACTACATCCCGGAAACGCATCATGGACCAAATCTGCAGTTGGGTTGCAAGCTGGGGGTCCGGCACCACTGCCGCTGGATGAGGCACCATGGTAACTGTACCCTGAGCTGAAGTCTGCTGCGCTGAACTCTACTGCTTCACCATGCTCGCTCCATGTAGTGTAACTCCACATCATACCATTTTCGTACAAGTGTTGCACCATAACATTAACCTCCGCATACTGACAATTAAGACATTTCTGACACGGACACCTGAAACGTTTCTTTCCCTGACCATGTTCTATCGCAAAATTCACAAATTCGCTAATTCCATCCATATACCGGACATCACATCTATTCTTCAACTTCATCCAACTCTTGTCCATACTGCTACAAAATATTATACTTAATTAATTATTACATATATATATATATATTTGTCCATTAATTTACGCTTAATTATACGTACTCGATCTACATATCGATCCATCAATTACGTACGTATGTACGTAATTTAATCGATCTGTACATATATATATATAGCTAACATCAGCTAACATCCTTGCATGTATATATATATGTACGTACATTTTCACTAAATACATATTAATTAAGCAAATTTTAACTGCGTACGTACGTACCTGCTGGCCTTCTCGATATCTTTACGTTAATTAAGCTAACTAGCTAGTCAGCGGAGATCCCTTATCGATCCTGATTCTTCTCGGCCTAGCTAGCTTCTAGCTACCTAGCTCGAGCTCCCTAGCTTCTCCTTCTCCCTTCTCCTTCAATTATTCTTCAAATGGAATCGATCATGAAGAGATCGAGGCTAGCTAGGAATGAATTCGATCAGTTTGGCCGGCAGTACGTGGGCTTATATAATGCTTCACTTAGACGACGGAGGTGTCGGTACGTCGTCTAAGTGGAAGTACGTTTTGTGAACTCGGACGACGGCGTGTCGGTCCGTCCTCCAGGTAATCACCTGGACGACGGAGAATACCATATCCGTCGTCCAAGTGGTCACCTGGAGGACGGAGAAGACTCCGAGGTCCAGGTTGTCACCTGGACGACGGATAATACCATCTCCGTCGTCCAAGTGGTCACCTGGAGGACGGAGAAGACTCCGAGGTCCAGGTGGTCACCTGGACGACGGATAATACCATCTCCGTCGTCCAAGTGGTCACCTGGAGGACGGAGAAGACTCCGAGGTCCAGGTGGTCACTTGGACGACAGATAATACCATCTCCGTCGTCCAAGTGGTCACCTGGAGGACGGAGACGACTCCGAAAGGCATTACATTCCATTTGTAATGACCAAAGGGTGTGACAAAAGTCGTTTTGTATTTATTTTTTTCATGAATTTGTATTTGCCAAAATTCTTATTTCATATCAAATTTAGAAAAAATGACAGAATTATGTAACCTGTTAATGAGGTCTCTTTTATTAGGGATAGGATAGCATATCCATTCTAGTACTGTATTTAGGGATTTTTAATTGATGACTAAACGAGGAGTTCCTCTTTCTAATTCAGCATTTTTCTGAACATAAAATGTAGGACACGACTATGGGGATTTGCTGTATCGAATAATTCCTTTGTTGAGTAAATTTTTTATTTCTGTTTTATAGACTTCCATAACTTCATTATTCATTTGGATTGGACGAGCCTTAGTAGGAATGTTTTTCTGATCAAATCCTTTAATATAAGGAAGAGTGACAATATGTTTTTTCCTATGTCAAAAGGCGGTAGGAATATCGGAACATAATTCTTTAATGATTTTCGTTTCAAAAGCTTTGATTTTTTGTTGAAGGAAAAAGTCTTGTAATTGGGTGTCGATGCGTTTGAAATTAATTTCTTCTTTAAGGAAAGTTATTTCTTAGACTTTGCTTGAATACAATTGAGTATTTTCGAGATAGAATTTTTCTTAGAAAGCCTTAAGGGTATGAATTTCAGGGTTAGAGAGAAAGGTAAATTTGACTGGTTCATCAAATGGATAGGTGATAATACCATCGTATTCTTTTGTAAAAGGATAAATTAGAGTAATGAAAGGAAGACCTAAAATTACTTTGTCAGTCAAGTTTTTAACTAGGATGCATGGTGTTTTGAAGCAAACATTGTTTTAGCATATGTGTGCTCTGGGGATTTCGTATTTGATATCCATTTTCGTTCCATTAGCTTATCTTAATGATTCTTTTATTTTTTTCAAAATATTTGGAAGGTATCAGACCTTCGTGTATGCAGTTAAGATCTGCACCTGAGTCAATGAGGGTTGTTGTTACTAACTGGAAGTCTTTGATTTTAAGTTATATGGTGGTATACTATTTTTTAAGTTGAATTTGTCGAATAGTACTAATAGTGGCTTGCTAAGATGTTTCTACAGTGTATTGCACATATGGTTATTTGTGAATAGAGTCTATGAAAGGATGTTGTAGTTTTAAAAATTGATTATCTATTTTAATAACATTTAAGTCGCGTTTGATTTCTTCATTGTCATGAGTGAGTGTTGAGTGTTTTGATGTTTTCTATTTCTTGTTGTAAATCTTGGATGGTTATTTCCTTTTTACTTGTTTGGAATTTGTTAAGGGTTGAAGTAAGACAAATTTTTGACTGTGGTATGTTAACAATGTTTTCTTGTGTGATTAACTTTTTCAACTTTTTGAGGTAATCTGCTTTCAACTCTGGGTTATCGATTTTGCTAATTAGATCAATTAATAATTCTTCATGTTTAGAAAGAACATTTGTTGTTTTGCAACAAGTATCTTCCTGATCTTTGGTGTAGAATTTTCATCTGAATCACTTGGAGAAGATTCTATGTGTGTCATGGTATTTACATTATGTTCGTTTTCAGAATCAGTGTTTCTTCATTCTAGAAGTCGGATTAGATTGTCACGTTAATCTTGACTGATCCTTAATTGGTTAATAGTGTTTTTAACTCGACAATTGTTTGCAAAGTGACCAGTTTTGTTACATTTATAACATCTGACCTTGTTGGCAAAATACTTTCTTTGTTGACGGTTTGTTTGATTAGGTGAAGATTTTTGAAATTTATTTTTAGAGTAAAATTTATTTGGTTCGAAATCGTTTTTATTTTTAGGATAAAATTTATTACGGATGAATTTTCGTTGATAGTTAGATTCATTATTTTTCTTTTTTCTTCTTGAAGGGGGTAAATATGGTAGACCATATTGTTCGTAAAAGTTGCCTAATTCATTATGGCTTTTTTCTTCTCGGATTTCACTTGAGAATTTATTTTCAAATCTATATATGCACATTTTTAATCCTTCTTTTTGGATAACTGTGATAATATCTTTGTAAGTAAAAGTATCATAATTGATTTGTCCTGTTTCATTGTTTAAGACTTGTCTAATATTGTGAGCAAATAGTTTAGGTAAGACATTTATGAATTTTTCTTTCCAAAAGAGTTGAATACTATCGTCTCTAAGCATTAATCTAGAAATGAAGATATCTTTGTACCATTTAAAATTACCCAAGGTTAGACATTTAAGGCTGCTAAGTTGATCATGGATTCTAGAGGTAATGTGACTAGGTGTACCTATGAAATGTTGAATGATGGTGTAAAATAAGATGTTGACAGCATCATAAATTCTTATTCCAATACTTTCATCAAAGATTGGAATCCCATCCGGGTCATGTTTGATCGCGTGTTTGATTGCCTCTCTAGAATCAGAAGTGAGATATATTTCCCACCAAGAATGAAGCATTATTGTGAATCTTGTAGAGAGAATATCAACAATTTCAGGCTGGCTACAGTTGTGATTGGTGACATAACTATTAACCGCCATGGACATGTGGTGTAATTTATTTAAAATTTCTTGTTCTGATAAATATCAATATTCCATTCATATGTTTTATAAGCAGAGACCGAAAATTGATCGTTGGAATAGTTACTCAGTTGGATATCTAATGGCAGAGGACATTCAGTCCAATTTTTAAAATGTCGTTTCTTTGGGTGTGTTATTCTACTTAATTGTAGATCTTGAAATGTTTGATTTATCTTGGACATTGTACTAGAATCACTGTTAGAAGAATCTGAAGATGAATCATGGGCATGAATGACTGTAATCTTGCTAGGTTCACCTTTTGTTCTTTTAACATTTGTTCTATTTTTTGAGTAGTGGAGATGGGTTTAAGGGTAGATTTATTGAATTCACCAAAATGTATTAATGGTTTTTTTGTTTTTTGTTGAGGTAGGATGTAGTTATTAGACTTTAATTTGTATAATTATTCTATTCAATAGTTTTTTTTTTAGATCTGGATCGTCTCTAGCAAGCTTAAAGGGTGAAGCTATTGTGTGTGCGGAGATGATCAATGATTATAGTTTCAACCGGGAGATGACTGGAAGAGATAATGTAATTAGTAGGTGTCTTCCATTTGGCTTTTGTCAGAGTTTGAATATTTTTTTGATTAAGTTGGTTAACGTAATCAAGAAAAAATATTTTAGTTTGGGTTTCAAGCATAAAAGCTAGTCAATCCCGAAACAATTGCTTTTGTTGTTCGATTAAAGAATATTTTTTTTTTTATGTATTTCGTCTGTGAATATTTTCGTTGGACTCAAGGTTTTGATCTAATCTTGAATAATTAATTACAAATGGTCGACTAAGTGTACTTAATTGAGGGTTTATAGGAGGAATAACTTCAAAATTAGTTGTTGTGGGAGATGTTTATTCCTCATCAATATCCTGATGAGTTTCAGTTTCAACATAACTAGTGTAACTAACTTGAGAGTAGTTTTAATATTTTTAATTTTTAGTTTTTATAATTCTTCCTCTAATTCTTTTATCTAATTTTCTTTATTTTTTTTTATCTAAATCACAATCACGTCTAGCCATGGTTTCAATAGAGGTGAAACCAGCAAAAGAATGTCTAGAGAATTGTCCTAATTCATGGATCTTAAGATTTTGATTCAATATGGAATTATGAAAGTTAATTCTTACCGTACCATCATTGTATTGTTGTATACAATTTAAATCAGATTGATTGTGTTGTATGTTGATAGGTTGGTTTTCACTAATAAGAGACCATTCAGAAAGGAGATGGACATCAGACCATCTCATTGTATGTGGAACTTTAATTTTAGCATTTTCTTGACTGCTTTGAATCAAAAGGGTTTGATCTTTTGGGCTTTTACTTATAGCTTGCAAATTCATATATGTATCAGTTACTTTATAATGGATTCTATAAATTAGGGCGAGAGATTGGGTACCTTCTAAGACATGGTAACCTGAAGTTTTAATATTTAAAGTTATGGTCTTTAATATGTGAGGGTCACCGAGGTTGATTGTAAAATCTGGTAACAATCCAAATGAATTAAACCATTGAAAAGACTCGACTCTATTATGCCAAGGGTACTATCATTGAAGTCAGTAAACCTTGCATCTCTAAGGCAAAGAAGAATAGAGGCATTGAGGCCTTTTCAAGTTAGTGGTTTAACGCCAATTTGGACCAAGCCTATATGAAGGAAGTTGTGATTAGGGCTGTTAATCAGTACAAACGGTTCGATTATTAGGCCAAACCGAAAATCGAATCGTATTTTTTAATCTATTCGGTTAGATTCGGTTTTCCTGATTTTTTTACAAAAAAACCGAATGGTTCGGTTTGGTTCGATTCTGTTTTTTCAGTTTTTTTTAAATAAAAAAAAACTTTCTAAAAAAAAATACTGTTTCTTTCTATTAGTTTCGAAAATTCGAAGATCTTCATTAATTTTTTTTTTAAATAACTAAAGTGTGAAACATAGTTTATGTCAAATCGAATCAAATTACAACAAATATAATTAGTCACAAATCACACATTCAAAGTTTCAAACCATAGAAAATAGCCAAATGTTTACCGAAAGTATACATCACAAATTCAAAGTTTCAAACATCAACAAACATAAACCAAAGTCCATACTCCATTGACCAAGTTTAAAACAATCTACAGTCCATCCAAATAAAAATACAATCCAAATATCACATAAAACACTCAATTGAATTCATTCTCAAACTATACTCAACTTGTCCACTATTCTCACTTTCTCAGCTAGGGGATTTTTCTTTGGCAACTTAGCATTCCTTTTCTTAAACCTACAAGAACCTCAATAATCATTGTTAAGCATCAAACTATGACACATATCAAATATTACTTTCATATGGGACAAAGAGAGATACTCAACAACATACCCAACAACATCAAACTTGATTGACACTTGTAAAACGACGTTGTTTTATTCATTTCAATTCAAACGATTCGGTTCGGTTTTTTTAGAGCAAAAAATCGAAACCGAATCGAATTTTTCGGTTCGGTTTGGATTTTTGTTTTTCGGTTCGGTATTTGTTCGATTTTGGTTTTTTCGTTTTCGGTTCGATTTTTTTTTCGGTTCGGTATTAGCAGCCCTAGTTGTGATCTTCTTTTTTGTGTTTTTTAATTGACTCAGGACTGAAAAGTTGGCAAGTTTCATGTTGTTTACTAAGGGCATAAACTTGTTTAACTGTTTTAATATGATGTTCACTTTTAAATGAAGATATGGAACATTTTTTCTTATAAATTTTATTACTAGAGATTCTGGGAATGTTCCAAGCGCATTCATATCTATATTATCATATGACTAAAATTCAATTTGTTCTTCATTAACCATGTCAGGGATTCTATTAAGGGAGGATTTAGATGAATGGGAGGTAACTATGTTAGATCTGAACAATCTACTCATTGTGGAAAGTGAAAGAGCAAGGTGGACCAAAATTGTTAGACTCGAAAGTATTAAGTACCTTAACTTATTGCCTTAAGGGAAAAATTCTATCTGCTCCGCTCATGCCGCATCCGCTCATGTCTTACCTGGGACTTAGTGTTTGGACATGGACTTATTGTTTGGTTGGAGAAAATTTTGACAAAAAGTGGATAAGGAAAGTTAGATAAATACTGACAAGTTTAAGAAAGAGAACCAGATACCCAATCACTTAATGAAAAAAGTAGACATAGAGAGATCAACTCATATACCTCACAGAGGTGATAATCCGCTATCTGGGGTTTAAGAAGTTTTCTAAATAATCAACTCAAATACCTCACCTAGGCGGTAATCCGCCACCTGAAGTTTGAGAAGTTTTAATATATATATATATATATATATATATACACACAAACAGATTCTGTCTATACAGATCAATTCCAGAGCGGAGCTCTGCTTTAAAAAAATGGAGCGAAGTTTCGATTTCCACAAAATTAAAGAAATTATTCAATTATTGAAACCAATCATCCTTTAGTTTATTGCTGAGAGATCACGCTTGCAAAAAACTATCCTAATCGGAAATGCTTTGGCCATTTGATTATCGCATGCAAATTTTGATGAATACAGTTCATCTGATATAGCTTAAAAGTTGAATGTGATAATCAAATGGTCAAATCATCTCTGATTTGGCTGATTTTTTGTAAAGATGATTGTCTAATAGTAATTTAAATGATGATTGGATCCATTTGTCGAGCAATTTTGTCAATCTTGTGAAAATTGGAACTTTGTTCAATTTTTTCAAAGCGAAGCTCCGCTCTGGATAGAGACTGTGTGTGTGTGTGTATATATATATATATATATATATTCAGATGAACTGCATATCAAAAGTTGAATGTGGTGATCAAATGGCAAAATCATCTCTGATGGGCTGATTTTTTGTAAGCATGATCCTTTAATGATTATCTAAAGGATGATTGGTTTCAATAATCGAATAATTTTTTCAATCTTGTGAAAATCAGAACTTCGCTCTGGATAGAGACTCTGTGTGTGTGCATGTGTGTGTGTGTCTACATATATATATATATATGAAAAATGATTTTGAGTCTGAAGGAAGGCCTAAAAATTGTAGCATTAATCCTAAGTGGCATAACACTTTATATCCACCACATTTTTACTTCTTAATTTATATATCTCATTTATGATATAATTATAATCAAGTGTTTATCGCACCCTTTTCTACTCATACATATCTATCTTCTTTTTATACGGAAAAAAAAATTATAAACCCATGGCAAAGGCCAATTATTTCCTCTCTTCTAGTTTGAATTACAGTAGATATCTAGAAGGGATGGTTATCAAGTTATACCCTTGTCTCTCTAGGTCTCCTAGTCTTCTCATAAAACCTTAGCTACCGTACATCAATTTTCTCTCCAATCTCCTCTAAATCTCTTCCAATCTTGTTTATTTTCATTGATCTCTATCAATTTTTTACAGTCCTATTTTGCTAGAATTTCGTTTGAAGAATTCTATACTATTTCCTAACCTAAATTTAGTTATTTTCTTGGTTTTCCTCTTATCTCGTTCATTCTTGTTTCCATATCTTTTTGGTGTGAGTTCTACTGATCCATGCATTCATCTATGTCGAAAATCATGGAATGTGACATCTCTATAGATATGTCTTGCAGTCGGTCCAAAATCTTAGGCTGTGTTTGATATTGAGTATATTACCTTGCGAGGCTACTATTTGGGTTGTGGTAGCTTCAGTCACAGGTTAGATGGTTGTTCGATCTAATGTGGTAAGATGGAAGAAGCAGAGGAAGTAAAGATGAAGGAGGAAATTGAATAGAAGCTACTGTCTGGGGATGGGATCAGAAGCCAGTGATCATGTCTGGTTCTTGTGGTGGAGTAGGGAACATGGAGGAAGAGGTTGCAGAAAGTTTGATCTTAGAGGCAACAACGGAGGTGACTCTAGTCGCAGAGCCGAAAGAGCTGGAGATGGAACAGATTCCTGATAGGCCTAGAAATGGCAAAGATAAATCTAAGTCTGGGCAAAGGAAGCAACAGGTCTTGATGGCCAGAAATGCTGGCAAGTTAGATAGGGTGGATCAGTTTAATCTTAAGCCAACAGCTAAGCACCAATTAGACGTTTGGGATATAAGGCAATTGGCTTGGGAGGCTACTAGAGCTCAGGCAGTAGAGAAATTAGCATGCACATCACAGCTTTCAGTAGTAGGATCATACATCAGAGACTAATAATGAAGGGAAAGCTTTGGGATTGGCACTTGACCGTGAGTAGAGAATGTGCCTAGCTAGTTAAGGGATGGTGCAACTGAATTTTTGATTATACGCAGTGCTATTTTGGTTTTCTAGTCTAGACTTTATGTTAGAACCTATTGTCTAGTATGTAGTAGTATGCATAGGGATTCCCTTTATCAGGTCGGGTAATCCGGTGGAGTTTTTGTACTGCTATCACATCGTACAGGAATATTATCGACCTTCTCTAAAAAAAATTAATCTAGAACCCTTTGTCGTATGTCCAATTAATATGAGACTATACAAGATGACGATCCAATAAGAATTTTTTATTCCCATTTTGATCACCATAGAAAAGAACATATCATCGATCAGAGGGACAATTTTTAAAAAGCGAGCCACATGGGAATTGCAGTCGATTGATACCGAGACACCCACCCACCCATAGAAGAGGACTTGAGATTCAATTCAATCAGAATTTGAGGATTCAGTAATATTGCAATAGATTCTAGATGTTGTCATTGTTCTATATCGATAAAGACCCTTTTCTTCAATTCTTTGATGACACGAACCTAACATTTTGGATTCCATTCTTTGATATAAAACTAGGGTTCTGTTTAAGGAGATTTATTCTTCGTAAATTTTAGTGTGTGTCTTGTCCTATTAGATACGATTTAGTCTAGATAGAGATACAGAGAATTCATGTTTTATCGGGACAGTTATTGTAGCAGATTGTATCGGCCTCTATATAAGGCATTCTATCAATAAAAGAGTTACAATTTTCAGTTATCATATATTCCTCTTTAACATGTTCATCCATTTATCCCTTTAGAGTTTTGCGAATTTATTTTAATCCTTTTTTTTTTTCATGCGATCAATTTTGAATAAGGTTTCTATATATATATCAATACTATATATCCAGAAAACTCATATTGTCAACCATAACTAACTTTTTTATACTATTTTATTCTTTTAAATTAGTTGTTGGTTAATTATTTCAGAGTAATTTGGTAAATAAAAAATACACAAAAAGAAAAGGAAAAAAAGAAACAGTTATTTACAGTAAAAAAAACGTGAAATAAAACTGCTCTAAGTAGTTTTCTCTCAAAAAACAATCTGCCTTGAGAATTATCTGTTGGAAAAAAAAATTGTTTTCAGAAATTTTTTTACACTCCTATAGGGTGTATTTTGCCTCTAGTGAATTGTAATTAATAGAAAAAAAAGTTTTCAAAAAAAGAGAGAGGATAAAATAGACTTTCAAAGAGTTTGACATGGCAATGAGAGATGCCATAGAATTGCCATGCCAAATTAAGGCTACAAGGTGAGACCTTTGTGTTAGAGAGAGCATTCCCCTCCTATCTTAACTAAAGGAATTAACTAAGATAAATGTTTTAATTCTTCTAAAATTGCAAGTGCACGATGTCAAATAATAATATAGATAAGGAAGTATAATATCGAACCCACAATGATTGACTATCCTAACTCCATAGTTCGTTCACACAAGACTCGATTACGACAAAACTCACAAACAATATATGAAACTAAATGTGAGGCGGAAAAATGTATCTCGTGATGCTAGGTCCCTTGGAAACCATACATCGTGAGGGGTGGTGTTACTATGATGAATGCTATTCGATTGATTGATTGTTTTAATTAGATGACAAATACAAAGAAAAAGGAAGCAAATGCACAAGATCAATTCAAGGAAAAAAATGGGTAGCTAGAGGTGTTACCACTGACCACTCGAAATGCAAACAATGTCCTCGAAATGCAAACAATGTCCAATTTATGATTAAAGTGATTAAGTCCGGTTTATCCAACTTTTGTCCAAATCGTAACCTTTTGGGTTACGTTTGGTTGTGATCCGAAGCTCCTAAACCACAAGAGAGATTAGAAGGATTTAGACCGACATTAGCGCACATGGAAAACTAAAGCTAAAGTCTAGGTTTTTGGTACCTAGACTCTAATCATATGTTGCGAAGGAATGACTACAGATAGTCAATATGTGTTCGATGTGGAAGGTTTCCTTCCCGAGCCTCTATTGGAGGACCAGAGAGATGTGGCTCTTGTGATTCTCCCAATCCATACCCACTTAGATATGAATTTTGGCCTATACGAGCTTGACCCAAGCCTCTTAAGCCCATTAGGACTCGAGCATACTTCGGTTCTTGCTATTGTTCAAGAGGAAACTAACTAATAAAGTCTAACTTTGTTAGAATCAAACTCTATTCATGTTTATATGCTGATCTAACTCTAGGTGATTAACTATTTCAACCAAAGTTCATGTTTTAGATTCTCAACACTTACATCAACTTAGCTAAGGTCAACACAAGTACATAGAACCCATTCAATAAGCACAAGCATATAAAGAACCCACAAACACATCATCACAACCCATTCACAACACACATATACTGAAAACATGAATCATAGCATAAATCAAACTAGTGTTTAACACATCAAGTGACTAGAGTTTGACCCCTAGCCTCCTATAAGAGTATTACTCACTGTACATGTCTAGAAACAAGTTTAAATACATGAATAGAGTAAACAAACTGAAGAAGTAACCAAGAAAATCCTCAAAGCTAGTTAAAGCCCCTTCAAGCTCCTCTTCTTTTTCTCTAAGAGTACCCAAACTTGTGAGAAGGTGAATACCAAACTAGCCAAGGTGGTGGAGATGAATGAGTGATTTAGATGGTGCTGGTAGTAAGGGATTTGGCTTTGTAAGGTGGTGGTGAAGAGATATTTGAGAGGCTTGGAAGAGAAGAAAATCTAAATATAGAATGGCTAAAGGTAGAAACTTGTAAAATGAGATGTGTGTGAATAAAGTGGGTTAGGAGAGAGAGTAAATATGAAAATTGTCTAAGCTTGAGAGATATTTTCAGATTTAAATTTTAAAATTAAAATGGGAAATATGGTCCTAAGGTCTTACCCTCTCACATGTGTCATGCATGTGGCATGCTTCAAGCCCAAAATATATTCATGTGTGACTTGAAGTCTTAACCCAAGCTTGGCCATGATCATAGTTTACCGTCGGAGTTGACCGCCAGTGGCCGGAATCATAAAATATTCCAGTGAGTCTCCGGCGACTATTTTCCGTCTTTTTCCTAAAGTTGTTCCATTTTCTCTTACGGCCTCGAAAAAGTCCTTGTCTTCTCCTGAAAGCCCCTAATCATCAACTTGTAACCCATTTCCTTGCCAAACCACAATTTCCTAACGTCAATGTGAAACGTCATAAGAATGATGTTTTATTCATGAAAAACAAGCAATAAACATAAAGTTAGAAGCATAATTAGAGCATAATTATGGTCCTAACAGCCTTCTTTAAGTCCCCATATCATTGCTTTATAAAAGATGTTTAAGGTTGTTCATGATTCACACAGTATTTTTTTACCGGGTGTGGGTATCTATATATTCCTTCATCTCCATCGAACGCTGAAGAAATGCTCGACTTTGTGACTACGACCCAAAGTGTCACTATAACAAAGAACAATTATTCGTATGACATTTATTGGCATGTCTCAATATGAACAAAACATGAATTTGAGGTGTTACCAAGTGAAGGTTGAAGATAAAGATCAACAATAAAGAACCATGATGATCTCATATGACTCATATTAAACATGCATACGCACTTCATTATTTTCACAGAGGATACCAAACTGGTCTCCTATCTTTGAGTGTATGCCTTGAAGTTTCTTTGTCGAGAAATTAGGCTCCAAAGTGTTAGTAATCCCACTTACAAACATATACCTTGTCAATTTTTATGAGTAAAATATGCTATGATTTTCCACATACAAGTGATATCATTTTAAGCAAAAATTCATGTGAAAATCTTTTTCCTTTTACCTTATTTTAAGGAAGATATTTGTAAGAGTAAAAAGTGTTTTGTGAGCTTCAAGTTTAACTTCTCTTCTCTTAAAATTAAGCCACGTTTTTAAGTGAATACTTTACAAAGCTCTTTTCAAATATATGGCTGAGATTATTTCGGCCATCCGCATTAAACCCTCTCGATGGTCTATATAAAGAGCAAGCTATACCCTTGACATAGTTGGTTGTGAAAATTGTATTTGCTCATTTATCTCAAATTGAGTCTTTGTGCTTAGCTTATACTTGTGTTGTGCTTTAAGCTTTTCTCTTGTGATCAGTATCTTAGAGTTTGTACAAGCGTCTTCTATACTCGATCATTTATATTTACATGTTGCATATCATGAGATCGGATTGGTAGTGCAAGTAGCCCTGAAGTGTTCAAAGGATAATAAGTTGTGTGATAACTGAGTTCTTAAATGAAACTTCATTATCTTTCATTTGTAAAAAATTTAGAGACAAGATAAAGTATAGATCTTAGGCTAGTACGTGTTACTAAACAGGATAACATTGTTTCCTTACTATTATCGGATATGTAGTCTTGTAAGAAGTTTGTTTACATATTGGAAATGTTTGGCCTTCAAGAGTAAATGTCAAGTAATTTTTCTCTTTGATTACAGAGTTTATGCGAGTAAAAAATATACTAATGTTATTTGTCTCATTTACTTATCACATTGTTTATTTACTTTGTTATATCTCACTACGTGAGGAGGAAATCGGGGCGACGTAGATAGGTGGTCGCCTCGTATGGATTTTACGTCGCCTCGATTTCTTGTGACCAAAACTACGTCGCCTCGTCTTGTCGCTTCAGATTGATCACGCCACCATTGGGGCGACGTAGATACAATCTACGTCGCTTCGTTTGATTTCACGCGACGTAAATAATGTTACGTCGCTTCAATTGAGGCGACGTAGATTGATCACGTCGCTTCAATTGAGGCGACGTAGTTTGATCAATCTACGTCGCTTAATTTTATTTATTTTTCTTTTTTTAATAAATTGACGCGACGTAGATTGATCAATCTACGTCGCGTCAATTTATTAAATATTTATTTTATTTTATTTTTGAATACATTGAGGCGACGTAGATTGATCAATCTACGTCGCTTCAATTTATTTAAAATCTATTTTATTTTATTTTTGAATACATTGAGGCGACGTAGATTGATCAATCTACGTCGCTTCAATTTATGTAAAATTTATTTTATTTTATTTTTGAATATATTGAGGCGACGTAGATTGCTCAATCTACGTCGCCTCAATGTATTTAATATTTAATTTTTTTTATTTTTTAATAAATGAGGCGACGTAGATTGAGCAATCTACGTCGCCTCAATGTATTTAATATATTTTTTTAGACAATGAGACGACGTAGATCGAACAATCTACGTCGCCTCATTTATTAAAAAATAAAAATTAAATATTATTGTACCAAGTCACGACCAATCGCAATTTACAAACACAAAAACGCATTCAAACTGCAGATACGCATTCAACCACAAAAACGCATTCAATCACAAATCAAATCGTTAAAAGTTTATACAAATCAAGTTTACACAAATCAAGTTTATACAAATCCTAGATACAGTTTACGAGCCGGGAGGTGGTGGAGGAGCTTGAGGTTGTTGACTCGCAGCCTGGAATGATCGCATCATGGCCTCCATTTCTTGCATCCTTTGGGCGAGCGCATTGTAATCCGCTATGGCCTTCTGCGCCACCTCGGTCGATCTGTGCGCCTCCTCAGTCGATTTACGCGCCTCCTCGGTCGATCTGTGCGCCGCCTCCTTGGCTTCAGCGATCTCCTTTTGCATTAGGATTTGGCGTTCCTGTACCTGGGCCCCTCCTCTCGGTTTGGGGTCGCGTGTGAGAGCGCGCCCCACCCCTGTAACGTCAAACAAGAACAAATATTAGTAACCTATATCGTAAACCAAAATAAAGCAAAACGTAAATCGAGATGAACGACGGTGGTTTAGGAGATTTATTACCTCTTATAGAGGTCCCGGGCCTTGAACCCACCTCTTCCTCTATGATATTTATTTGTGTATCAAGAGGAAGAGGCTGGGGTTGGGAAACCTCTTCGCCGTCAACTGGGCCCGCAACACTATCTTGTTGCGACAAGACTTCATCGAGTCGACGCTTCACTGCCGCCTACTCAATTAAAATAGATAAAATAAATAATATTACAATATAGTAAAAGACCAATAATTAAAATAACGTAACGTGAACCTATTTGAGCTTACCACTTTCTCAGCCGCATTCCTCTCCGGCTGGTATACGTTAATCCACGTCTGGACGGCGGGCGCTCTATGACCCTCCTTCTCCAACACCTCGCTTCGGTACGAGAGGGCGAGGGATCCCGAATGGTGGTTGAGCTGCTGCTCCTTGTTCTTGTTTCGGTTTCCTCGGTTCCGTTCGCACAATTGCTGCCACACACACACAAAAATCATTTTAAAATAAGAACAGATAAACATGCATATTGTTCGAACGTTTGACCAAAACTGTAGGTTCGTTTATGAAACTCACCAAGTAAGCAGGGTCTTCGAAGTGGGCTTTTAACCACGCCCATTGGTCTTCCCTCCCGAGAAACTCGGCCGGAGTCTCCTGGCTGACGTGGAGATAATGTTGATGGCAATCGTACTTCCAATCCTTATAGATTGTTTGCGTCGTCGCATCAATGAAGTTCCACATCTCCACATCAGTCGCCGGGATGTCGTAGTTCGTCTAGCACAACACATTTAAATTCCGTTATGTAAAAGTTATATTTACATTTACTATGTACATATACCCGGCTAAATCACCTACATACGTGCTTAGGCGACTTCAATTATATGTTATAATATGTCTCACCGCCACCACGACAGGGACCACCGCCAGGAGGGCTCTAACTCCGATGACTAAACCCGCCCGATCTACGATCAGGATAACGCACACGCGCCACTACCGATATCGGTTAGACAACACCCAGCAGAAGAACATGCACACCAAGTCCCACATCGAAAGCAGGAAGACAGCCCAACCTCCAACCACCAATATATACCGGTCAACTTAACATTAAATGGTACGCGCTCTTAACTTAATATACCGTTATTCTGTCCAATCTCTATATCGATCCTGACTTAGGCATCGGAGCGTTGAAGGCGGGCCACCCCGTCTCTCCTTAACCGTTGTTGGTCTTAGCAGTATCAAGATCGCTGTGGAATACCGCCCGACATAAATCATACACCGACATCTCCCGACACTAAATCATATACCGATACCGCCCGACATCAACCCTACGCCGATACCGCCCGACCTCGATCATTTGTGATCTCCGTCCGTTCCGGATCTCGCTCAATACCCGATATACACACCGCTCATACTAAACGTTAACATTTGCTCATATCTCGAATATCCAGTATTCAGGATCTGAACATTGGCGCCGTCTGTGGGAATCGCACACAAGAATTTTTTTTTTCAAACCACGAAACTCTCGACAAGCGACGAGCATGGACACCAGCCTGACACTGGGAATATCACCCGGTACCGGACAACAGGAAACCCATCACGATAGCGAACATGACGATCAGACGTTCCAGCGGCCAGGTAAACGCCACGTAAGCATTACGCGTAACCATATCGCCGACATGCAACACCGGTACGAGGCGGCCATGGAAAGATGCGTAGAGCTCGAAAAGGCCAGGGACTTCGAGCACCAGCGATACATCAGGGCATCCACAGGGATAAGAACCACGGAGAACATGGGGGCCAACCCAGGCCTATTAGCAGAAGCACCCCCCCCCCCCCCCCCCCCCCACCCCAACCCAACAACCAAGAGCCAGAATCGCCCGAAAGAGACCACGGATTCCAAGGCGTTGACGGGCCAGAACCATATGGCTTCACCCATTCACCGGTATCACCCCCCCCACACACACGTCAACAACAGAGCGAATGCAGGCGACCCACTAGACGGACAGATGGCGGCACGAGTGGCCGACCTCGAAATAGTGATACGATGGTTATCACAACCGGAACCCAGTTACCTCGACCGCACACTCCCAGCAGTACGCAAAGAACCATTCTCGAGCGACATTATGCGCCGAGGCCGACACCCATTGGCAAAAATCAAGTTAGAGCGATACAGGGGAAAAACAGACCCATCCCTCCACATCGACGTTTTCATATCAGCAACGACCGGCAGGGGCTACGACGACGCCACAAGCTGCTACCTATTCATGGAGAGCCTAACGGGTGAAGCACTCAGCTGGCTCTTCAGCATCCCACCAAAATCCATAAAATCTTTCCCAGAACTCATTAAAGCTTTTTTAAAGAGATACATTACATCGGCGAGTTGCTCACTAACTTACAATCAATTGCAGGCTATAAAACAGGAACCCGCGAAGGGACTATCCACGTTCGTTTCTCGCTGGAACACCGCCATCGCCAACTGCCGCGGCATAACCAGCGACTCGGCCTTCTGCATACTCAGAAACGCCCTACAGCCAGGATCGCTAACCTGGAAGCTCAACGAGAACCCAGCTACCACGTACGCCGACCTACTAGACCGCGTGACATCTCACGCCCAACTAGAACTGCAAACTTTCGGCTCCAATCCCACGACAACGCAACAGGTAAACACATTCACCACAAACACACAGGAAGCGCTCCCCGCCCACGATCGACCACGGGTAACCCCACCCAGGAATAAGGGAAGATCACAGGACCAGGACCAACAGCGATGGCGACAAAGCGGACAACGGCACAACACCGGAAGACACAATTACGCCAACAACGGCAAAGGTTACGCCAGCAGCGGGAAAAGACAACGAGAAGAAAAAGCAAACTACACCACACCGCTACCACAACCGGTGTTCAGCGTACTAAACGCCAAGTACGCCGACATCCTCACGGCCTACCCAGAACTGTTCACACTACCCAAAAAGTCATTCCGAGCAACAGATTACAGGAACACGGGGAGATGGTGCGACTTCCACCAAAACGAATCCCACGACACAGAAAGATGTCACGAAGTAAAAAAGGCAAACCTATCAACATTCAAGACGGGACACAACACTCAACCGGAGCGCCCAACAACGAACATCAATAGCGTCAGAAGAATCAACGCAATCACGGGCGGCAAGTCCAAAACAGAACGAAGAAACGAACGGGCGATATGCAACCTACGACAAGGACCGGCAAAGGTCGCCAAGACCGGATGGGGATCCATCACCTTCCACGAATCAGAAGAACAGGAGAGACCACCGGTATCTGAAGACTACCCCTTCCTAGTGGACGCCGTGATCGACCTATGCAGCGTCGGGCGATGCCTCGTAGACACGGGTTCGTCAGTCAACGTCATATTCCGGCCGGCATACGAGGCACTTGAGCGACTTCCGTCTAAACTGAAGAGGGACCACCACCCACTAGTAAGCTTCAACGGCGACCAAATACAACCACTGGGAAGCGACTACCTCAGAATCGCGCTGGGACAAGAGGGCTGCAGCGCCGAGACACACATCGAATTCCTAGTTGTCGACGCCCCATCTTTCTACAACGCCATCATCGGGTGCAACAACCTAAACAGAATAAACGCCATCGTATCACAACGGATGCTAATAATGAAATTTCCAACGACCGGGGGAGTGTGCACCGTCAGAGGAACGACGCCCACTCTACCAGGATCCCCCGAACACGCCAGCTACCCGGCAAGAGAGGTATGCGCACTAAAAGGAAACAGACTTCACGAGGCTCCCCAAGATCCACGGACGGGATCGCTAACAGCCCGCCCATCGGCCGAGACAGCCACAAAACCAATCTCCATCTCGGACGAACACCCTGAGCGAACCATCAAAATCGGGATCAACCTGGACCCAACAATCGAGACCGCCCTTGTCAACATACTCAGGGAATGCGGTTCCGTATTCGCATGGTCATACGCCGACATGCCAGGAATAGCAATGGACATCGTCTCACACAAACTAAATATCTCGCCCGATGCCACCCCAAAGAAACAAAAACGGCGAGCATACAACGAAGAACAATACAGCGCCATGAGAGAAGAGGTAACCAGGCTACTCGACATAGGGTTCATCAGAAAGATCCACTACCCGGAATGGGTCTCAAACGTCGTCATGGTCAAAAAAAGCAACCACAAATGGAGAATGTGCGTAGACTACACCGACGTCAACAAGGCATGTCCAAAAGATTCCTTCCCATTACCACAGATTCACCAACTCGCAGCCGCCACCAGCGGCCACGAACTCTTGTCAACAATGGACTGCTACTCCGGGTACAACCAAATCAAAATGAACCCGGCTGACAGCGAAGCAACATGTTTCATCACCGACAGAGGGCTATACTGCTACAACTTCATGCCTTTCGGAATGAAAAACGTCGGAGCAACGTACCAAAGATTCATGACGGAGCTGCTCGCACCACTAGACAACGACACCGTCGCAGTCTACGTGGACGACCTAATTGTCAAAAGCCGACACCGGGAGGACCACGTAAGAAACCTCAAGGCGGTACTAGACACGCTCATCAGCAGCGGCATGAGGCTCAACCCGGTAAAATGCATCTTCGGGGTAACAACAACGAAATTCCTAGGATACATGGTGAGCCAATGCGGGATCGAGGCTAACCCGGGAAAAGTACAGGCCGTCCTCGACACAACTCGCCCAATAACAAAAAAGGAACTTCAAGCGCTAACGGGAAAGCTAGCATCACTGGCCCGGTTCATAGCACGATATACAGACAAATGTGGGCCGTTCTTCAAAGCAATCAGACTCACCAAAAAGAAGGCAGTAGAATGGACCGACGAGTGCGAATCAGCACTAACCTCCATCAAGCAATATCTCGCCCACATCCCTTTCCTCTACGCACCAGTTCCGGGTGAGGTCTATTACATCTACCTCGCCACCTCGCTCACCGCCGTAAGCTAAGCACTAGTTAGACGGGATACCGACACCGAGCTACCAGTATTCTTCACCGGAAAAGGATTGGAAAATGCAGAGGCAAAATACCCGGCACTCGAACAATTGGCCCTAGCGCTAATAACAGCGGCAAGACGCCTGCGACCATACTTCCAATCCCACACTATACACGTCCTAACGGACCAACCACTACGCCAAGTACTAGCCAACCCCGATCACTCCGGAAGATTAACCAAATGGGCAATAGAACTCAGCGAGTTCGACATCGAATATAAACCACGAGGAGCAATAAAGGGGCAGGCAATAGCGGATTTCATAGCAGAACTGACACCGACAATCACCGACCAACAACAACCAACGCTCAGCACATCGCCCACAACCCAGGTAGCAACACCGTCGTACTGGAACTTATACGTTGACGGATCCAAAACGGCCATAGCGGCAGGAGCGGGGGCAATCCTAACCGGTCCCGGCAAAACATACGCCGAGTACGCCCTACGATTTACATTCCCGGTATCCAACAACGAGGCCGAATACGAAGCCCTAATTGCCGGTCTACAACTCGCCCTGGATACGGGCGCCAGGGACGTTAATATATTCAGCGACTCCCAACTAACGGTCAATCACGTAACCGGGGAATTCGAGGCACGCGGAACACAGATGTCAGCATACCTAGGATACGTAAAGGCGCTACTGGGCAAATTCTCCTTCTACAACATAACGCACATCCCAAGAGAGCAGAACAAGAGGGCTGACGCCCTGGCAAGACTTGCAACCGCCCCAGAAATTGCGGCAAGAGGACACACAATGGTGGAAACACTAGAACGACCAAGCATATCCAAAAGCTTTCAGGAAATATTCACAATAACCACAGCGGCTCCACCAGCAACACCAGAAGAAGACTGGCGAACAGGCTTAACCAAATACCTCACAGATGGAACAACGCCAACCGATCGAACAGAAGCAAGACAACTCGCCCAAAGAGCGGCATACTACAGCATGCAAAACGGCCAACTATACATGAACAAAAGGGGATTCCCAATGCTCGAGTGTGTCACGCAAACGGAAGGCAGGAGCATGCTAAAAAACCTCCACGACTGCGAGTACGGCAACCACGGCGGACCAAATAACATCATACACAAACTACTCCGATACGGGTTCTACTACAGAGGGATGCGACATGACGCAAGAAATATCGTCGATCAGTGCCAGGCCTGCGCCCAGCACGCACACCGGATACATGCCCCGGCAGCGCCAATGTCCATCATCGTCAGCCATATACCGTTCGCACAATGGGGACTCGACCTAATCGGGCCACTGAAGGCATCTTCAGGCCAATTCAAGTACATCATCGTCTGCATAGACTACCATACGAAATACATCGAAGCCAGGCCGCTCGTCCTCATCACCACGAAGAAGGTCATCAATTTCCTCTGGAAGGACATATATTGCCGATACGGAGCCCCACTAACAATAGTCACCGACAACGGGAAACAATTCAACAACGATGAGATGAAGAGGTTCACCGGCAACCTAGGAACTCGCCTGGTATTCGCATCGGTATACTACCCGCAGACAAACGGACAAGTAGAAGCGGCAAACAAAAAAATAAAAAACGGCCTGAAAAGGAGAATGGAGGACTACAACCACAAATGGGCAGAAAGCCTTTACGAGGTTCTCTGGGCGATACGAACAACGCCAACGGAGGCAACGGGGGACTCGCCGTTCTCACTGGTATACGGCGCCGAGGCCGTCTTACCATTAGAAATCACACACCGAAGCCCGAGACTCGAGGGATACGACCAGGACACCAACGAGCACGGATTAAACATGGCCAACATACTCCGAGAAGAACGGCAGGACGATACCGTTATCGCACTCTCGGCAAACAAGCAACTAGTCGCCCGACATTACAACAGACGGGTAAGGGCACGGAAGCTCCACGTGGGCGATATGGTCTGGAGAGAGGTCATCCCCAAACCCAAAGGCCTAGCACCAACATGGGAAGGCCCTTTTAAAATCACCGAGAGCGTCACGCCAACCACGTTCATCCTCCAAGACAAGAACGGCCTCAAGATACCACGCACGTGGAATACAGAACACCTCCGATATTGTCACCAGTAGGACGAATTCCACGTAGCAACACGGTCGGGGCATCCAATCGATCAGCACCATCACACCGGGGACTCATCTCGCTTAGTCATCCGGCACCGCCACCGATGAAACAAAAATTCTTCAGACCTTTGTCGTTTGACTATATCGCGTTCCCAAGACGCCGATACTTGTAAAGCAAAGAAAGCATAGTAAAAGCCCAGCGAGGCACAAGTGGAGTAGACAAATTGGTGAACCACTATAAAACACTTGTTTCACTTACCTACGAGTTGCCAGGATACTTGGCTATTTTGACAAAAACACCAAACACTATATCACTCTCGGGCGTTATTAAAGACACCGGTCACCCCAGACACTTAGAATCCACAAACAGACAAACGAATTTTTTTCAGACCTTTCATCGTTGGCAATACCGGACAACACTTGGAAAAAATTTCATTTCATTCATAAGCCATCACGGTAGGAATAAAAAAGTTCAAACAGGCATACACTAAGCAAAGGGAAAATGATAAAACTACAAAGTAAAAGATGCCCGAGCTTCACAACAGATCTGCAGCGCCATCTTCAAGAAACCACTCCCGATACAAGCCGGCCAACCTCTCACTCCGTGCCTGAGAAAAAAGTTCAACGTCACGAATGTGACGAGTTAGAGGAGTCGACGGAGACGCACTAGGCGTTAAAGGATGAAAACCATCAGGGGTCATACCTTGGGAAACATTCAACCTTTGCCGCTCTTCCTCATCGGCCTTCTCCTCCTTAACCTTCATAAGGGCCTCACGCTTCAAACGGCGCTCCTCGGCAATACGCTTCAGGTCAACGTCATACTTCTCTTTCACCCAACCGTTATCGAAGAAACGTTTCTGAGTCTGCTGCAGGCCGTCAGTAAAAGCTTTCTTAACAGCACCATTAAACTCGGGGCCGGCCTTGAAATCATCCACAGCATCGATCAGCTCCTGCTCACGCCAATCCTCCAACTCCTTCACCTGGCCGCGTAGGGCAGTTACCCGGCCCTCAGCAATGGCCAAGCGAGCCTTCAGATCTTCAGCCCGCTGCCGCTCCTCCTTAACTTCTAGCTCGAGCTGACGACCCCGGATATAGGAAGCATCCAGGCACTCATCAGCGAGCTTCTTCTCGCCCTCCAAAGTCTCGCACTTCTGCTGCAAGGACTGCCACTCCTCGCTCGCTTTCACGAGTTGCTCATCCCTCACCGACAGGAGGCCATTGACACGAGCCAGCTCCTCGGACGACGCCACCAAAGTATGGCGTTGATGACACATCAACTGGAGAGAGGCGGCGAAGGACCGCAGACACTGCTCGGCCCCACTCTCGACATTGGCCACCGTAGCAACGTCTGGAAGTAGGAGAGCGAGTATCTCGGCCGAGTACGGCGGTGGTCCTTCCCAGTTGCTTGACCGGGCAATAACGACGCGCCCGTCAACGGCAAGGTTGGGATCGCCCCGGGGAACATCGCCTAACAGACAATAAGGACCAATATCAAAATCATCAACCTGAAGACAAGTATCCTCCTTATCTAAGTACCAAAGATTATCGGTATCACCTATTTCAGCAGCATCGCCCGTCTCGACAGCGTCTTCTCGGGAGCCGGGGACTGCAACGGTAACACGAGCGGCCTCCTCGTCGTCATGAACGGGGATTGGAGCTTCAGGAATCGCGCCCATCCGCTTTAAGCGCTTAAGTGGAGCGCCCTCATCTCCAGACCTCCTCTTCAAACGAACAGGAGAGCGAGGAGGACTCTCAGGTTGACCGGTCACAACTCGGACAGGAACGCGACTCTGGGGGAGGGGAGCAGGTCCGTCTGCTCCGAGAGAATGACATTCCTTCCAGAACGCACATCCAGGTCGATCACCTTAGCGTTGGCGGCCTCCGCCGCCAATTCGGCGAGAATCTCGTCGATATCACCGTAGGAACTCGACATTTTCCGGTCCCGCTTCTGATTTTTATACCCAACTGCAAAACAAAGGCAAGAAAAAGATAAGACACCAAGATACAACAGAAGGCAAAAAAAAATAAGAGCAAGCAACACAAACAGGCAAACAAGCAAGCAAGGACGGCATACTGGGCGCCTTGGCGAGATCGGTCATCTCCATAATCCGGTAATCAGCAAGCAAGTACACACTCTTAAACTGCTCACTGAAATCGCTCTCAATCCTATGACACCGCCGCTTTTCCATAGCGGTCAAAGAATACTGACGCGTAACTACAAAAGTAAAAACAAGTAAGACAAGCACACAAGCGACACACGACGGGAGTCACGTCGGTATAGAAGCGTCACCTCGGGATCGAAACCGGGCAGGCACACGGCTGTGGGAGAATGACGACCACCCACTAGCAAAGAAGTGCTCACTCCGCCAGTCAGGACACGAACTCGTGAAATCGGTGAAACCCAGCGAGCTCTTTCGTCGCTGACAGAGCGAGAGCGTCCCACCACAACCTTTCTTCGTGGAATACGCCACATCAAAATAATAAAGCACCTCGTTCCGAGTAGGATAGTCGAGACCGGCCAGCTTCCACAGTGCGAACATCGCGCTCAGCACTTGAAGCATTAGCGGCGACACCTGGCCCACAGCACAACACAGCTCGCCAAAGATATACTCGTGGAAGGGATGAAGAGGCAGGCGAAGGCCGTATCGTAGCTGAGCACGATCGACGGCAATAAAACCCTTAGGCGGCCTAGAGAACTGCTCGCCAGGAGCCGGGGACTTCAGAGTAACACCGGCACCGATCTGAAACTCGGACCTTACCTTGTCCAACTCCGCCATGGACAACGCCTTGGCAGGCTCATCAACCTCCTGACCGTCACTAAGGGTCCACAGAAGAGGCCCGTCGAGCCCATAACGGCGAGAACCAGAGCCGGTGTCGGCATCATGGCGAGAAGATGACATGGCACCTACGAAACAGCCACGGACAATGTCAAAACCTAAACGGTTCGCCAGCCCGCAACTAGTTTCCTAGGCGACACACCATCCCGGCAAACAAAAAAAAAACAAAAAAAACAACACAAACATGGGAAGAAGAAGAAGAAACACAAAAACAAGGAGAAAAACAGTAGAGTCCTACAACAAAATAGCGATCAACCAAGAACACCAAGCAACACAGACAACCCAAAACCCAAAAGAAAACCAAAATTTGAAACAACAAAAAACCACAGAAGGTACTAAGCAGCGAGTCCTTACCAGAATTTGGGGAAGACTGGGAAACCTACGACGGCGCAGCAACAAACACGACGGAGACAGGAGGAGAACAGGAGAATCCGACGGCAGAGAAAAGCAAAGTAGTTCAGAAGCAAGAAAAGCAGAAAAGAAAAACGTGCAAAACAGCGAACGAGCATATATATAGACAAAACGGCGAGATCGCAACAGTTGGAACAGACACGTCGATCAAGGGGATTCCGGCACGTGTCAACCAGAATCAGAAAGGTCGGGAACGAGAACCGGCACGCACCGTTTCGAGGAGGGCGCGACCTTCGAAAACCATCATCGCGCTTCATCACGCTTTATGGCTGCGACGGGACGTTTGGGAACCCCAAGAAGCCCTACTCGGACACATGGCAGCACGACAACAGACAACATTTAATGATAGGCAGAGCAGGCACACCAACCACACCAACCACATCGATGATAGAGCGCGCATAGCCGAAAAACGGACCGATATCGCCCATCACTCTTCATCACCTATATCGCCCATCACTCTTCATCATCGATATCGCCCATCACTCTTCATCACCGTAAAAGATCTAGTCACTCTTCATCACGCTGCATCACTCGTCATTACTGGCCACTAGGAGGAACGGACTCGGGGACTTAAGGGTTACCAATTCAAACGAGCTCCCCCCTACCATAGAGCCCACAAGCCGATAAACCGTCACTCTTCATCACGCTGCATCACTCGTCATTACTGGCCACTAGGAGGAACGGACTCGGGGACTTAAGGGTTACCAATTTAAACGAGCTCCCCCTACCATAGCGCCCACAATCAGCGACCCCCCTGGTCGATACAAACTGAAGAGCGCTCAAACAACAAGAGATACATAAACACCATTTTTTACGAAGTACTATGGCAAAACGGTGAACTAGCTACTCACCGATCTCGCCCCCAAACCAATCAGAATGACACGTGCAGGTACAGGAGCGCCCGCAACCAAGGGGCACAACCTAGGTCGCCAAGTTGGGGGATTGTATGGCATGATACCCGGCTCCTAAAACAAAGGTACACATCGCCGCCGAAGCACGTACTGGTGATCTCGCCGGTATCACTTCTTTTTCAACTCGCCAACCAAGGTTGATCCCCTTGGCTGAGCAAGTTGGGGGACTTGTACATATACCCGGCTAAATCACCTACATACGTGCTTAGGCGACTTCAATTATATGTTATAATATGTCTCACCGCCACCACGACAGGGACCACCGCCAGGAGGGCTCCAACTCCGATGACCAAACCCGCCCGATCTACGATCAGGATAACGCACACGCGCCACTACCGATATCGGTTAGACAACACCCAGCAGAAGAACATGCACACCAAGTCCCACATCGAAAGCAGGAAGACAGCCCAACCTCCAACCACCAATATATACCAGTCAACTTAACATTAAATGGTACGCGCTCTTAACTTAATATACCGTTATTCTGTCCAATCTCTATATCGATCCTGACTTAGGCATCGGAGGGTTGAAGGCGGGCCACCCCGTCTCTCCTTAACCATTGTTGGTCTTAGCAGTATCAAGATCGCTGTGGAATACCGCCCGACATAAATCATACACCGACATCGCCCGACACTAAATCATATACCGATACCGCCCGACATCAACCCTACGCCGATATCGCCCGACCTCGATCATTTGTGATCTCCGTCCGTTCCGGATCTCGCTCAATACCCGATATACACACCGCTCATACTAAACGTTAACATTTGCTCATATCTCGAATATCCAGTATTCAGGATCTGAACATACTACAAGTAGGTAAGTAAGCTAAGGCCAGTAAGTATACCTCAAGACTGTTACTGACGATATCGCGATGCAAATCGCTAAGTCCCAAGAAGCTAGGTGCAAGCATTGGAACTTTTCCGCGGATGATGCTACCGATGTCTCTGCACATCAGACTCCTCATTTCCCTCGTCGCAGGCCCCGCATGCCTCGTAGAGTAAGCGACTTGTAGTCGCCTATTGTTGTTCATCCAGACGAGGTACTCCATCTTCGTCCTGACAACGACTCCGCGCTGTTGCGTCGTCGGATCTCCGGTTGCCATGTCGACAATGTCGGGGAGTTTGGTCTTCTTGCACCGGATGCTGAGGGCGGGAGGGTGCTGTGACGCCGTAGTGGCATCTCTGTCATCCATTTGAGGAATCGCATCCTCAAGTGGAGGGGCGGGCGTTAACATGGGAGCTTCTGGAATACTCCGCCGCCTCCGCAGCTGCCGCCGCGGCCGCTTCACGACGCCGGATCGCCGCTATCTTCCTCTTGTATCCAGTATCTCCGGGAGCCATTCTATTAAAATGTACGTTAGTTAAACAACATTCACAATACGACCTAGGTTACCCTTCTTGTACAATACAACATTCACAATACGACCTAGGTTACCCTTGTTGTACAATACAACATTCACAATACGACCTAGTTAAAACGTACAATACAATACTTATAGCTTATCGAATTCGCACAAAGCATCATCACATTCATTTATCGCATATAAGCACATCAATACAACATCTCTAAAAATAGATGAAAAATTTGGGAATGAAATTGAAACTCAATACCACTTCATTCTGTAAACCTACACTAAAGTACGCTAAATAGCTAACAACCATACGTACATTCAAGCAATTGTAAAACCCTTTCATAAGGTAACATGAACACGTGAATCTGAAACCCTACGACTCTATCAACTACAAGATGGATACAGTATCCTTAAAGCTCCTTATAGCTTCATAGTACATCACACCGGCTAATCACAATCACAATCTGTAATATTCTCACACCAACTATTATAGAAGTTCCAAAATTTTAACCAATCACAATCAAAAACACACTACATCCACTAACTAAAACTTAACCAAGAAATTCAAATCAAATCAAATCAAACCATGACAATATTGACAAGCCACAAACTGTTTCAGATTGTATATAATATCACTTGAACCAACATTTGCACAGATTCCACATCTTACACAGATTCCATGAAATGTATGCACCGAACTTACATAGATGCTTAGAGAGTTTTCCGAGAATGAGAGAGACGGAAATCCGGACCCGGAATGCGTTCTGAAATCACGACGTAGTGATAGAAATTAATAAAGACATTAGGAATACTTATCACAAGTACCCGAATCAATTTGAAAATTGAAATAAAATCATACCTTGATTACAGATTTCGTAGCTCAAGATGGGGTGAATGGCTTCGAAGATGGAAGGCACAATCCGGTTTGGTTTCGGGGTTGGAGTTCAATGGAGGGGATTGAAGATTTGGTTTTGGGGTTGAAGAGGTTTCGGGGTGGAGAGGTCTCGGGGTGGTCCAATTGAAGGAAACGGCGAGAGATGGGTGGTGGTGGAGGGGATTTACGAAGGAGACGGCGAGTTTCGGGGTGGTCCGATTGAAGTAGACGGCGAGGCCGATTGGTTTAGGAATCGAAGAAGGAAACGAAATGAATTAGGAAGAAGGAAACGAAATGAGGAACTGATTCCAGAAATTGTGAATCTGGAATACATATAACCATCGAGGAGACGTATTTTGACTTCTACGTCGCTTCGTTTCATTTTATTAATCTAAGCGACGTATATTTCAATATACGTTAATATACGTCGCCTCGTTTTATTTAATTTTTAATTTTTTTAATAAATGACGCGACGTAGATTGATCAAACTACGTCGCCTCCTTGTATTTAATTTTTAATTTTTTTTAATAAATGAGGCGACGTAGATTGATCAATATACGTCGCCTGGTTTTATTTAATTTTTAATTTTTTTAATAAATGAGGCGACGTAGATTGATCAATATACGTCGCCTAGTTTTATTTAATTTTTAATTTTTTTAATAAATGAGGCGACGTAGATTGATCAATCTACGTCGCCTCAATGAACCCAAAACAAAAAATTAAAAATAATTAAATACAAGGAAGCGACGTAGATTGATCAATCACTGAATATGAAAGAAACGATAAAGTTTAGAATTATAAAGTTAGTAATATTTTATCGAATACATAAATTATGCTTTAAAGAAAATACAAAGTTTAGGTTTCAAATTCATAATAATATTAGTTTAGTCCTCATCTTCGTACTCGTCTTCGTCCTCGTCTTCGTTCTCGTCTTCGTCCTCGTCCTCGTCCTCGTCCTCGTCCTCGTCCTCCTCCTCCTCCTCCTCATCCTCCTCCTCGTCTCCTTCTTCGTCCAAAAGTAGTTGAAAATCTGGGTAAAATTGTATCACCGTGGGAGTGTCCTCTTGGTAAGGCTCGAATATATGATCTCCTGTACGCGATATGTTTTCATCTATGGCCAGTACTTCGGCGCTGTAAACATTGCGGTGCGACATTTCTTGTACAACCTTCCATGTACCACCAGCCTTTGGATCGTCTATGTAGAATACCTGTTTTGCTTTGGTTGCAATTATGAAGGGTGAATCCTCATAGTAACTGTTGTTTGTATCCACTGATATCAGTCCATGATCTTTTATAAGGGTGTCAAGATCTTCAGGGTCCTCAGAGTTGTGCCATGTGCACTTAAACAACACCACTGGCATACGGCCTGCATATAATACTTCGACCACGTAGTTAACATGGCCGTAGAACTTGGATGAACCCATGTCTATCATGACACCGCTGTTTTGAGTCACGGTTCTTTGGTCTCTATCAAACGATGTGAACTTGACACCGTTCACATAACACGACTTATAAACCCGACATTGCTGAGGTCCTTGAGCTAATGACTTTATTCCTGCAACCAAGCTCGGGTCCGAGTTTTTTTCTTTAAGGGACACCTGAGAGATAAGTGTTAAGAGAAGTTAGAGATAAGTGTTATAAACCCTCAAAGAACCTTACAAGAATTAATAGGCATATGTACCCATGTTAAGAACCATCGAAGAAAACTCCTCCTCCGACGAAGCTCGTCGAAATCTTCACCATTTTTAGCCTCGAACCTTCTGAGATGTTCTTCTAGGTAAAGTTTGACTTCGTCTGTTTCCACCAAGACTTGCCAGTGAGCCTCAGCAGTCTCTGCCTCAGTCAACCTGAACTGGCGACGAGTCTCGATAATATCTGGTCTTACTAAGAGTGAAACACAGCTGATATTCCACTCAGATATGGAAGTGTCGATATCTTCGTTGTCCATCCGTCTGAGATAAGACTTACAATACGTCACCGACTCATGTACGAGGTACTGTTCAGCAATACTACCTTCCGGGTAACGTGTATTCCTCATTGACTTTTTATATTTTCCTAATTGCCTGCCAAACACCACTCAAGATTAGTACAATAAACCCTAATTGCCGATATATTACATAACGAACATAACATTTTACCTTTCAATTGGATACATCCATGTATAGTGTACTGGACCTGTAAGGAATACTTGTTCGGGCAGATGAACCATGAGATGAACCATAGATGTAAAAAAATGTGGAGGAAATATGAGCTCCAAATTGCAGAGAATCATCACGATATCAGTTTCCATGTCACGCACAACCTCCTTCTTAAGCTCCCTACTGCATAGTTGACGAAACCAATTTGACAGTGCTATCAATGGCTTCACAACGTTTTCTGGCAGGAACCCTCTGATAACCACAGGAAGAAGACGTTGAAGCAAGACATGGCAATCATGCGTCTTCAATCCATAAAACTGTGACGGGGAACTTACTTTCACCTTACTTCTCAAACTACCTGCATAACCAAGAGGATACTTAACATCCCTGAACCACTGGAACACATCTTCTAGATCATCCTTTTTAACTAAAAAGGGTGCATGAGGAACTTTCGCCGTACCCTGGTCACCCGCTCTTTGCCACTGGTTTTTTCGCACATTCCTCTTCTTCAAAGCAGCGCGAGCTTTTGGACCACCCTTAGACTTCTTATCAATCGCAAAAATGGTTCCAAGGATGTTGTCACACACATTTTTTTCAATGTGCATGACATCTAAGCAATGTCTGATCTTCAATGATGACCAATACGGCAGCTTCCAAAATATGTTTTCGTGAGTCCAACACTGTCTATTATTCGGATTGTACGGCACCTTCAAGTCTTCATGTTGGCTAAGAATAGGGTAAACGTTTGACCTAACGTCCTCCAAAATTTCATCTCCACTCTTACGATAGGGTCTTCCGCCAAACTCCTCCTTCCCGTTAAATACCTTGCTCAATCTCCAAGGGTGATCTTGGTGGAGCCATTTTCGATGACCTTCATAAACTATCCTCCCACATATATGCTCCAAAGTTAGCTCATCTAGACAGATTGGACATGCCTTGTACCCTTTCACAGTTGACCCCGCAAGCATCCCTAAACCTGGAAAGTCGCTAATAGTCCACATTACCGCTGCCTTCATCAAGAATACCTCATTGTCTACTCGATCAAAAGTATGGACTCCAACGACCCATAAATGTATTAGCTCCTCGATCATCGGCTCAATGAGAACACTAAGGCACTTTCCGGGAGATTTAGGGTCTGGAATCAACACTGATAACATGTTATATTCCTTCTTCATGCACATTGAGGGTGGTAGATTGTACGGCATCACAACAACGGGTCATGTACTATGCAAAGTTCCCATTGTTCCGAATGGATTCAAACCGTCTGTTGCTACTCCAAGGCGCACATTCCTGCATTCCCGTGCAAAACCTGGAAAAGTTCTGTCAAAATGTTGAAACGCTTCTCCATTAGCTGGGTGGCTGAGGCTACCAGCCACGCATATCCGCTCCCCTAGCCATCGCATATGCTTAGCAGTGTGTGGGGACATAAACAAGCGCTTCAACCTTGGTGTTAGAGGGAAGTTACGAATTATTTTTTTGGGAATATCATTCGTATATGGCTTATATCTTTCAGAATAACACACTGGACAAATCCTCTCGTTTACAAGCGCCCCCCTGAACAACACACAGTTAAACTCACACGCATCAATTCTTTCGTAACCCAGTGAAAGATCACTCAAGATTTTTTTTATTCTCGAGTATGAACAGGGGAATGTGTGCCCTTTAGGAAGAAGTTTATTAATGTAAAGACATAAAGAGTCAACACTTGTGTCCGACCATCCATTTTCATTTTTCATTTCCATTGCATCTAATATGGCACTCAAAACAGTTTCCTCACTGCCTTCATATAATGGGGTCTGTGACTCCTTCAATAATCTATCGTACTTTTCATAATCATCGTCTACCATGTCATTGAAGTTCATGCCCGAATTATCTTCCACTAATTGTTGGGGTGCATCTGCATGGTATCCAGGATAATAGGGGTATGCATCATGTAGAATCTCCAACTGCGGGTTCACTGAAGGACCGGCACCACTAGAAGGACCGACTCTGTCTTGAAGCCACTGTCTTCGTTGACTGAGCATTGCCGGTTCACCAGAAACTTCCCCGTGAAGGTGCCAGACTGTATAAGTAGGACTCAAACCATTGTGTGATAAGTGATGATACATCTGATCCATAGTAACCTTGAACGGACCGTTCTTACAACGTTTGCACGGGCAGTAGTAATAATCGGCTCCGTTACTATGTAGCCGGGCAAAATTCATGAACTCGAATATGCCTGTGATGTACCTTGGATCAGCACGATGATATGTCATCCAAGTTTTGTCTGGGAGTCCGTCCATGTTTCCTGTCAACATAAACAATCAATATGAACAAAGTTACCACGCCACAGTTGCGATTCAACCAAAACCCCACACTTCTTCGCCTTATGCCTCCGGGTTGGGTCCTATCCCCTTCAGGGGAACACGACATTTGTCAACGCTTTTGCACCCATGCGTTTCAGCTCCAGTTTAGGGAAATTTCAGCAGCATCTCCGTACAGTTCCCCGAGTGCACACATATCTAAACAACCTAATTTGCACTCGGGGAACATTTAAAGGAGACACTGTCGAAACCATATCCCAAAACTGAAACTGAAATCACATGAATAGCAAAAGGATCAACAAAGTCATGTTCACCTAAAGTGTCCAAAAATGAGACAATTCGAGAATCAAGAACTCAACTCGATCAACTAGATGAGTTGTTGATTCTCAAACGGGAGTTCTAAGTTGATAAACACCACAATTATATATAGTCATACGCTCGAAATCATGATTAACACTAATAACACTACTAATTAAGGCTCGAATACACATAATCTACTCTAATCATCAATTAATTTCACTAAATTTAACCAAATTTCAAACATTAATCATGAACCCATAACATGATTTATCACAATTCAATGCTTAACACACTAAAACTACAACATAACACCAAATTCAATTCAACTTCAAACATTTCACCAAAACTTCAATTTCACTTCTAATCATCAATAAATTTCACTAAACTTAACCAAATTTCAAACATTAATCATGAACACATAACATGATTTAACACAATTCAATGATTCAAACACTAAAACTACAACATAACACCAAATTCAATTCAACTTCAAACATTTCACCAAAACTTCAATTTCACTTCTAATTTAATATATTATGGTCATAAAGAGGGTTAAAGAGATACAAATCAAACTAACCTTACTCAAGAATCAAATCAATGGCAAGAACAACCTTCTTTCTCAATTTCCTCTAATTTCTCCCCAAAATCGCCCAAAACAGCTGCAGAGCTCGGGGAAATTGTTTTTCTAAAATACCACCTTTATGAACGGGTTGACTTTAAGAAGAAGAGTAGATCCAGATTTAAAAAAAACTAGGCGACGTAGATTGAGCAATCTACGTCGCCTCGATTTTATTCGAAGCGACGTAGATTAGTTTGGTCGCTTCGAATGAAAAACTTGTCGCCTCAGCTTGTTCAAGCGACGTCAATTTACGTCGCCTCAATTTTTTGAAGCGACGTACTTTATCAAAGCCAAAGTACGTCGCCTCATCTAAAATCGAAGCGACGTAGAAATATAACTACGTCGCCCCAATGCCCTCCTCCAGTAATGTCTGTTACTCATGATATAACATAGCTATCCATAATAACAATATTTTGCCACAAAAATTGGCAAGGATGGACCCCCCCACCACACACACACGCGAGTACTGTTGTTCTTGATCCCTTCATTGCTAATTCTGATTGTGGTATAACTAATATCTATCACTCAGGGCACTCCTGGCCGGCCTTTAAGATTTTATAGTGAAATTGCATGGTAGAGAAGTGCATCGATCAATGAAAACTTATTACGTGAATAGGTATTTATAAATTTTCATAAATGTATGTGAGGTCTCTTTTTGAATCCCTTATGTGAGGACACATGTAAGTTTGCTATGTAAGTTTGAATCGATAGAAAAAGTGTGGCCACATCCTACTTAGGGATCAACTTCGTGCGGTCTCTTTTTCTCTCTTGACTTCTCCCTTCGTGAGTAGCAAAGGAGCGCCATCGACACTCGTTGATCTCGTCCGACAGTAGTCCGCAGAGGCGGGTCTTCTTACTCGTTCTTTGTTGATGGTTTGCTGCCAGACGGGGTTGCAGTAGCTCGAGTTTCCTTCAGGTTGGATCAGATTTTGGATGAGCAGGTTTCTTTGTTGGGTGCTTGGGTGGTGATGCGGCAATCGGTGTGTGGTGGTGAGGGGGAGGTGTCATGGTTGTGTTGTGGGTGCACAAGTAAGCATTGATGAGCGGTGGTTTGGATGGAAGGAGCTGCATGATTATCAGGAGTAGTTGTGTTGTTAGGTTTCTAGGAGCTAGATTGTGTTGGGCAAAAATTGGGTCTTCTCTTTTGAGCTTCTCATGTAGGCCAATATATTTAGTCTAAGTTTTTAGTTTTTTAACTAGTTATGTTTATAATCCTCTTGTTTAAGATTTTAGAGTCAAGTAGTGTTGGTACCAGGGCTTATTTGTATTTCTTTGGGACTGCGTAATTCATGGGATTACATACCTACCACAATTGAGTGTTTAGGGGATGTTTATCTCTTTTGTAGTGTTTTTTGTCTGTCCTGGAAAGATGTAAGTAAACTCGACTATGTTCGAGCTTAGCATTTTTAAAGAATAGTATTTGTTATTGATTCTTTTCTTCTCTCTTGATTAAAGTTAAGGTTACTTGTCAGTAGTTGTGTATGTACTATTTAAGTCAATAAACTTTTCTTTTAATAAAAAAAAAGTTCTAATCCATCTGGTGTCGTAGTCATGTGTTCTCTAAAAACAGAAACGTCTAATTCATCTATTATCACAAGAATCTCATCAAGCGTCGACTAGTTAAGAAGACTTTCTCACTAATTATTGACTGATGCATGTCTACGCAATTAAAATTTAAGCACACGCAACTTTAGTACTGCAGGATATATAGCCAATTAGCCATGGAAAACTAGATAAATTAAATAACTTAATTTGTGTCAAATGCACTCGCTCTCAATGATATGATGTTTCTTGCCCGCAACAAAAATCATTCCATATATATATGGACCATATTTATTCACGTACATCACGAACAGAGAATAGATAAGATATCTTAATTTGGCAAAGAAATTTTCCACTAATCAAAAGTAGGTGTTAATCAATTAGCTAGTTTGTGTGTTACATTTGCATAATTTGATTCCCGCATCGATCGATCTTGTCGTCCATTTCTTATCATTTGGAACTAAGTAGGGCGTCTTCTAGCTTTATGTTTCTCACCACGTACGTACATAAATCACGCTATCGATGTGCATGTAATGCTTCTGGCAGGAATGCAGGATCGATGCTTACAAGAAGATACAATACTAAGACAAATATTCAAACCCTAAACTTTATTGAACTATAAATGTGTTTTCTCTTATGATGTAGTGTGTAAGCCTGTGGCATATGATATCATGCCTCATATATATGTATGCTTTCCAATTTCTAACAACGGGTGGGGGATGAGCATTCAAACTAGCTAGCCATTGAACTAGCTAGACCGATTCCAAGCCCTTTTAAAGAATTTAAAAGAACAACCACTAAATTATAAAAGAGTCGACCATGAGAATTCGAATTACATATATAGCAATGAAATCATGTGTTTTAGCTTTGACTGCTTTGTCTAGCGTTCTCTTTTCCTTGAGGATAATTAAGGCTCTCCATGTACTCTTGCTTACGTCGTACTGCGCTGCTCGAAAACATATAACCTATAACCAAAGGAAAAGAAAAATAACAACAAAGTGGAAACCTAGCTAACACCTAAATTTGTTGGAGTTTACAAGCTTCGACCAACATTATTTTCCCCTTTATCACCGGCCATGATAACAACCTTAGGAATTATTCAACCTTGAACAGTAGCCTGTCTTCTAATAGGTTACCAATATACTTGGTTTTCATTTTCTAGCTTTCACCCGTGTCAATATTAAATCACTTGATTAAGCTGCAATCTTGATTGATATTCCACCGGTCCGAATATTTGGTAAGGAGTCATATATAGCTTTCGATCACTACAACTTCACTATAAATTCTTCTGTATAAATTTTAGCTCGAATGACAACACTAACTGAATTTTACGAACTCATTCGAACTTAGCTCACCTACTTTTTCCCCTTAGATCGAAATTGTAGTCATATGATCCTATAAGAGTTCGCAAACTGATTGGTGATTAATGAGGCAATCTGGTAGAAATATACAGTACGTGATATACCTAGCCATGTACTTCACTGAGATCAGAAGATCATGAGATCAGTTAGAATTAACCAATGAATCATTTTCGTTAGAATATTAATTCATTTTTGGAAGATCTTTGGTATCAAGCTCTCAAAAACTGTGAGAATATTATATATAATTACATGTAGTAGTACGCAGTAGTGAGAGCTATAGATGCTAGTCATTAAATTTGTTTTAACATAGATGGATTCTACTGGGATCCAGTATCAAACTCTTATATCTATTTCCGAAGAAAAAAAAAATCATATATTGTAATACTACTAAACAAATTGATCAAACGAGGAAAAAAACTTTATAATGAAAAGGGGGGCAAATTATATCATTGATGGCGGGGCTAAAAGATCTTATCAAAAACGATGTTTTGTCCAACAAGATCTTACGCCTCTTCTTTTATGGGACCCTGAAAGATTTCATTGCTTTCATAAACGTATGTTCTACACGCAATATATTCACTATATAACCTCCTAAGCTCTCCCCTCTCGATCTCTCTGGTTATCAAGTCCTAGAAGGCATATGTATATCAGATTGAGTTGCTTTTTAACTAAAGGCAATTAATCCCTTAGTTTAGGAATAGTATTTGATGTCCCAGCTGCGAAAATGAAGGAGATCAGTGGTCGAAAACAAGGTGGACTGTCTCCCTGCGCTGCATGCAAGCTTCTGAGAAGGAGGTGTGCACAGGATTGTGTGTTTGCTCCTTATTTTCCAGCTGATGAGCCTCACAAGTTTGCAAGTGTGCACAAGGTTTTTGGTGCTAGCAATGTCAATAAGATGCTACAGGTTCATCTCTCTCTCTCTCTCTCTCTCTCTCTCTCTCTCTCTCTCTCTCTCTCTCCACTGAGGTCATTTTCAAGACGATATATAGGGTACTTTCTGTTTTTGGTACTCAATTTTGTTAAAAAATTAGGGCAGACGACTTTACTTCTTAATTAACTGCAGCGCGCTGCATCCTGTACGTTTACACCAGAATGAGAGGTCAAGGTTACCATATTGGACAATTAGCTGATCATTCAGTCATCAAAAACTGCACCAACAGTGTATTTCAAAACAATTGCCATGAATCGAATGCATGTGGTCAACAAAGTATATGAAGCCATAATCTATATTTATTCTTACACGTACTGGAGGGGTAGTTTTAACTTCTAACCGTAGTTCGCAGCTAATTAAGTACTCTAACGTCCTGATCAACGGTAATCTTTTTATACACGATTTGAATATGCTTTCAAGGTCAAATGTGTAGTTTTCTTGCCCTGTCAACTCAGAAAGATAAAAGAATTGAAGTAATTAAGATGAGCTGATGAGATACTTGAGAGGGATATTGCACTGTCGTTTTCCTCGTTCATTACTTCCTCTTGTCATCAAAACTGTTGTTGCATCTGGTGTGGGTTGAATTGAAGGGCATGGATGTTGTATACACAGTAAAGCTAAAAAGAAATTAAAGATTACTACTACTTGTGTTTTGTTTTAAGAAGCATATAATATGTTTTATCAACTTTCGATCTCTTTGGTGGAACTCATAATGATGAAACCCCATGATCTCATTATAGACTAGGTTAGCCTTAGTTTCCCTACACATGATCATAAAAGAAACCAAAAGGCCAAAGTCACTCTTACAAACATGCAATTGATTCATTATTTCGGTTATACAGTTGAAAACTACCAGTCTTGGATAAAGAATTCCCCTTGAAGACTACCCCAGTCCAGACAGGCAACATTTCTCAAACTAATGACTTTATTGTAGCTGAAAGAAAATAAAGGTTTGGAAAATCCACTGCAGCTTTCAGTTGCTTCTTGGTCAAGTAATTTGTATGTGTGTAAAACATAAAGGAGGCTATGCGTACTCAGTTGGAGAAACTTGGTTCTAGTTTCTGAGTGTTTATCATCCTTACCTTTTCTGAATTGCACTTTTCTGCAGCTGAGGGGTTATATAGTAGAAGGTTTTCAGTCCTGCTGTGTATACCTTGGTTGGTCAGTTTGGTGTCTGCTTCTGTAAATTCCTTTTGCCTTTTGCTTTTATGATAATGGGTTGCGTACGTTGATAATCACGTTTACATACAATAAATCCAAAAAGATGTTGATTCCAAGTGAGATAATAGCTAAAGCTCTTCAACTAATGCTGCTCAATCATATAATATTTGGAAGAAGAAATTAGACGAAACTGTAATTTACATGGTCATAATGTCAAAATGGCATCCCTATCAGCTAATTAACATCTGATCGATCGAGTTTATATTGGATCTTCTGCATGTAAGGTTAATTACTAATTGACAATATCAAAGCCTAATTTGGTGTATACGGCTTGAGTGTGCTAATATGTCTAACATTATCGTTTGATTTTTGTGAGTAGCTAACAGTACTTGAGTAGTACGTGATATTACTGAACTTATGAAGATTGGAAATAAAGATTTGGTGAGAAATAGCTTAATTACTGAGAAGTTTAGGGGTCTATGACTGCAAAAGAAAAAATTAGTGAAAAAGTATAACATGAGGTATTAGTGCTAACAATTTCATGCAATGTCAGTACAGGACATTCTCTTTTCTTATTGTCAACTTTAATTTCCCAAAAATATGAGAAATATATAAGGTTCATTAATTTGTTATGATACATGTGCAGGAATTACCAGAGCACCAGCGCAGGGATGCTGTGAGTTCGATGGTGTACGAAGCAAACGCTAGAGTGACAGATCCTGTCTACGGCTGTGTTGGTGCAATCTCATCTCTACTGCAACAGATTGATGCCCTCCAGACTCAGTTGGCTATTGCACGAGCTGAGGTGGTGCACATGAAGATGGGTCAATCATCTACTCCGGCAGCCACACCAGAAACCACCTCTCCCATCTCAGTCAAGCAAATAGTGTCGTCTCATCACCATCATTCTCAGCAACATCACCATCATTATCATCCTCATCACCAGACCACCAAATCTTTTTTTACAATGGACATGGAGGTAGATCAGGCCAACTCTTTGTGGTCGTACTAGCTAGCGACCTTTCGCATGCCTGCTCGTTGCTTTCTCCATTTTATATTGATATATACTCTCTAATTTATCCATTGATTAAGTAGTATCATTTGGGCTTGCTTTTTAGTTAATCTCTGCCTCGATCTCTTTCTTAACTTCTTTAATTTTCCGTGTACTTTTTATTTTGTATAATATAGGTAGTGTGTATTCGAGGAATCATAGTAGTACGTAACTACGTACGTACGTATCCTCCCCTTTATATGTATGAATTAATGAACGAAAGCTATATATATAATTATATATAGAAGTTAGACAACTCCGGTCCTTTGTGTTACGTAGTGGCCAAATTAATTAACCTTATTATATGTTAGTTAAGCGACTCACCTCAGCTGTTCCACTCCCTTCATTTTTTTTTTGAAGGACCTTCGATATATATATATATATATATCCCCATCAGTGGGAGTGTGTGACAATACAACCATGTACTCTTCTCAAAATAAACATATATATATATATATATCACAATATATAATGCTTTTCATCTCCACGTACACTTTCGACAGTTTCGAGATCGAAAAATGACTCTTGGAGTCTTGCATGCATGTACAATTTATATTGAAGGAGGCCCAGACGCGACAATCTATATTCTGTATAGACGAACTTGCAAAAAGTGTGTATATACGATCGAGATTCATGCATAGATACTAGTCTAACAAGATTTAGACTCTAGATCAAACACTCTAAATAAACTTCCAAATCACCAAACTTACAAGAAGATTTGGCAAAAAAAAAAAAACTTACAAGACATCACCAAACTTACAAGAAGTGTATTTATATAAGATAGAGATCCATGCATATTGTAACAAGATGAATCAACTATATAGGCAATCAAAGGAATATATTGATATGATTATGGGCACGGGGAATGTAGAAGAATAAACTGTAGAATAGAATTGGTAATTAATTCATAATTACAAGCGAAAAATAAAATGATAGAAAATACCGAAAATTAACGTGGTTCGACATAATGTTTACGTCTACGGGCATCAACAACAAAGAACCTTCACCATATGAATAAAAGTTACACCGAGAGAAACACTACTTCAAAGCTCACATTAGCTTGAAGAAATAGACTCACACTCACTTCGTTTTGCTACACTCACAAACTCTCTATTTGGAGTTTTTCTCACTACTCTCACTCCACTCTTGATAATTCACAAGGTGGTAGAACTCTCTCCATTGCAAATGCCTACTTGTATAGCTAGGCAAATACATGCATGCATTCTTCATGCACGTCTATCAGTTGGAAGAAGAATTCCACACTTCTTCCTCATTTCAAGCTCAATGTTTGTATTCCATTTTAATGCATACTCACCATTGCTTTGTCAAACTTTGCTTCCACCCACAAGCCTATACGTATAGGCTCTCTTGCATTTCAAAATTGTGTGCATCAACTAGCTTCATATTTAATTGAATGAGTGTGAAGCTAGAGCAAAATCTTTTCACATGTGTGGAAAACACCACATGAGATTTCTCCTCCAAATAAGGAGGGATGTTTTGACCCATCAATCTCCCCCTCCCGACTTAGTTGGGGGGATGTGTCATTCCTAACGCATTTTTGCAGTACTCGAACTTCTCTTTTGGTAGAGACTTTGTCATCATATTCGAACTATTCTTGTTAGTATGAATCTTCGTTAACAATCATTCTTTTGCTTCCAGCACATTCCGTATCCAAAGATACCTCACATCAATGTGCTTCGACCTCGAGTGAAAACTTGAATTCTTGCTCAAGTGAGTGATGATCTGACTGTCATAATGCTGGATAAACTCTTGTTGTGTATGACCAAACTCCAATAGAAATCTCTTCAACCATAAAATATCTTTACACGCTTCCGTAGTTGCAATATACTCTGCTTCTGTAGTTGATAAAGAAACACATTTTTGTAGCTATGATTGCCACGAGGCAGCTCCCCTGAAAACGTAATCAAATAACCTGATGTGGACTTTCTCGTGTCAATGTCACCTGCCAAATCTGCATTTGTGTAACCAACCAATTCAGTCTTACCACTTCCAAAACATAGCCTCATTTTAGAAGTTCCTCACAAATATCTCATAATCCACTTAACAGCATTCCAGTGCTCCTTGCCTGGATTAGATAAGAAACTGCTAACAACACCAACTGCATATGTTATATCTGGTATGGTACAAACCATTGCGTACATCAAGCTCCCTACTATTGAGGCATATGGCATTGTTGCCATTTCTTCCGCCTCCGTCTGACTTATAGAACTCTGCTTTGAACTGAGGCTTTATGTGACTGGCAAGTGGAGTAACAACTGGTTTTTCTTTCTCCATGTGGAACCGCTCCAGTACCTTTTCGATGTACTTTTCTTGTGATAACCACAATTTCTTGTTCCCTCGATCATGGGCAATATCTATGCCCAAAATTCGCTTGGTTGGTCCCAAATCCTTCATATCAAAGGACTCTGACAAACTTGTCTTTAACTGCTAGATCAAAGCAATATGTTTGCCAACAATCAACATATCATCTACATAGAGTAGTAAGATGATAAAATTACCTCCAGCAGATTGTTGAATATACACTAACGGCTCAGCTGACGTTCGCTTACACCCATGACTCACCATAAATGAGTCAAACTTCTTGTACCACTGTCTTGGTGCTTGCTTTAATCCATACAGGCTTTTCTTCAACTTGCAAACCATATGCTCCTCTCTGTTGACTTCAAAACCTTCTGGTTGCTCCATGTATATTTCTTCTTCTAAATCACCGTGAAGAAATGCAGTCTTCACGTCCATCTGCTCCACCTTAAGATCCATGCTCGCAGCCATGCCCAAAATGACTCTAATGGAAGTCATCTTGACAACAAGTGAGAACATCTCATCAAAATCGATTCCTTCTTTCTGGCTGAATCCTTTGACAACCAATCAAGCCTTGTACTTCGTCAGCTCCTCATTCTCGTCTCGCTTCAACTTGAACACCCACTTGTTCTTAAGTGCTTTCCGGCCTTTAGGAAGCTCCACCATCTAGTAGGTGTGGTTCTTCAGTAAAGACTTCATCTCAGACTCCATGGCTAGCCTCCATTATTGTGGTCTTGATGAATCTTTGCTTCATGATAACTTTTCGGCTCTCCATCACTGGTCAACAAGATGTAATTTGCATAAGGATCATCTCCATCATTAGTCACCAAAATGTAATGTGATGATGGATACTTGGTGGATAGTATCGGCCTCTGATCAAGCTCCCCATCATCTTCAACTTTAGCATCGATCATGTCAGGTACATCTTCAACTCTATCACTTTGCAACCCAACGTTGGATTCCTGTTGCAACGGTGAGTTATAAATACGGCTGGTTGTTGCTGCATTTCTCTGTAGTACCTCCTTGTCGAAATCTGCAATAGATTGGTCTTCATGGAACACCACGTCTTTGCTTCTTATGAATTTCTTCGCCTTTTAATCCCACAACCAGTAACCAAATTCTTCATCGCCATAGCCAACAAATATGCATGGCCTTGCCTTGTCATCCAACTTTGTTCTCTGGTCCTTGGATACATGCATAAATGCTTTACTTTCAAATACACTTAAATGTGAGTATGATGCATCTTTTCCGGTCCAAACTCCATTTGGAGTCTCAAATTCCAAAGGTACACATAGTGCTCTGTTGATGAGGTAGCACACACTCTTCACAGCTTCTCCCCAAATATGTTTTGACAATTTGGTTATCTTCAACACGCATCTGACTTTCTCCATAATGGTACGGTTCATCCGTTCTGCTACACCATTATGTTGGGGGGTGCCAGGAACTGTCTTCTTATATATGTCTGATGCCATGCTTCGCACAATAATCTCTGAATTCGTGCGAGGTGTACTCTCCACCATTGTCACTGCGAAGGCACTTCAATTTTCTTCCAATTTCTCTTTCCATCATGGCGTAAAAAATTGTAAACGTCAAGAACACCTGGTCTTTGGATTTCAATAGATAAACCCAAATCTTCTGTGAAGCATCATCAATATAAGTAACAAAGTATTTTTGCATATTCAATGATTCGACTTCCATCGGACCACACACATCACTAGATCAAGAATATTTTCCTTCCTTGTGAAAGACTTCAAAAAACTGATTTTCTTCTGCTTACCAAATAAAAAATAATCGCAAGAGTCCAGCGAGTTACCTTTGGCAACAGTAATTAGCGATTTCTTTGCCAACATATACAGTCCCTTCTCGCTCATATGGCCAAGACGTTTATGCCACAAAATTGGTGAATATTCTTCGACTGCATTCAACTAACTCTTGCATATCTTCCCATTGGTCTTGTAGAGCGTGTAACACATTTTTCCACTAGCAACTACAAGAGATACTTTGGTAAGCTTCCACTTTGCATCACATCCATGATGATGAAAGCCTTGTCGATCGAGTACACCGGTCAACATAAGATTGAGATGTAGACCAGGAACATGTCTCACATATTTCAACATTATCTAGTAGCCCACATCCGTCTACAAGCAAACATCTCTAATTCCAGCAATATTGGAGTAGTTGTCGTTGCCCATCTTCACTTTACGAAAGTCACTTGCTTTGTATGTGGTTAAGAACTCTATGTGGGACGTGCTATGAAATGAGGCTCTGGAATCAACGATCCATTAAACTCCAGGATTATCTACTAGTAGACATTCACCTCTAAGTGATAGGAACTCACACTCATCATGAGACACCGTAGCAACAACATTATTCGTGTCCTCCTTTTGTTGATGAGTGGCGTCTTCTCACTCTTCTTTGAATTATCGCTTTAGGTTGTAACAATTTTTCTTCATGTGGCCCGACTGACCACAATGATGACACTTTCTGCTAAACCTTGTTCTAGATTTGCTCATACTCCTTCTATGGCCTCTTGGTCCTCTACTCTTGTTTCTTCCTCTATTCTCCGCAACGAAGAATTGACCATTTTCTGAACTCGATGAAGAACTTCTCCTGGTTTCTTCATTCATCATATTATCTTTGATACTTTTCATAGATAATAGAACATTAGGAGCGGAGTTACTTACAGTAACAACAAATGTCTCCCAGTTATCTGGTAATAACCCGAGCAACAACAAGGCTTATAACTCATCATCAATCTTCATGCTCATAGTGGCTAATTGATTGAGTACACTCTAGAAGTTGTTAAGGTGTTCTATCACTCGAATGCCTCCCAGATACTTCATGTTGACAAGCTCTTTAATGAGAAAAGCTTTCTTGGTAGTAGGCTTTTTCTCGAACAAGGATTCCAACTTTAACCACAGCTCATGCGCACTGGTTTCATTGGCAACATGGTGGAATACGCTGTCATCCACCCATTCACGAATATGACTGATAGCTTTCCAATTCATCTTCGTCCAAACTGTTGGTGTAATCCCTTCTGGCTTCACTACCACATTTCTTCCAATTGCCCACGAAATGGGAAAATAAAGGCCGACAATATCATATATCGTCGGCAATAATAAGCATTGCCAACGAAATATGCAATCGCCGGCAATAGTTTTGCCTCGTCGCAGGCAATGAGATTATTGCCGACGAGTCGTCGGTAATGCCTTCCTCGTCGCCGGCAATAATGTGTAGTATTGCCGGCGATGTTTTGGCCGGAATACCGACGATATAAACTCCCTATAGCCGACGATTTAATGAATCGTCGGCAATAACTCTTATATCAGATCTACTCTACAGCAGCTCATTCATTTTACAAAAATCCGGTGAGAAAGAAGGAAAACGCTCTGAAATCGTTGGGTATTGTCAAAAGGCGTCCAAAACCCGCTCGGGAAGCTATATAGCTAGGTACGTATGTGTGTATATATATATATATATGTGGATCAATGTATATGTGTGTTGATTTAGATATATGTGTTGATTTAGAGTTGAGATTAATGGTTTGATATGCAAATAGAGTTGATATATTGTTGATTTTGAGTGATTGACTGTTGATTTTGAGTTGATTTGAGATGATTTCGATGAAAATATGCTTGTGTATATATGTATATAAATTTATTTTGTGATTAATTGTTAATATGTATATATATACATGTAAATTTGTAATTGTGAATTGTTGGTATATATATATATATATATATATTTTTATATGCATGGGTCAACTTTTGTTTAGGGAGCTAGATATATATATAGACGAAGAATTAATTAAATTAGTGTAGCTAGTTTAATGATAGATATATATATAGATGCGTGCATGTAATGATGATTTTTTAATTAATTAGTAGTGAATGTATATACATAAATATATAGTACTATTAGAATGTTCAGGATAGACAAGAGTTGGATGAGCCTTGAAAGATGAGATGTGAGATATCACCATGGAATTAGGAGTTTTGTGGATTTTGTGAAGGCTAATTGTGGAGGCACTACACTTCATTATTGCCCGTGTAAAGAATGTAAGTGTCACAACGATCGATTTCGTTTTCCCATTGATAAAGTCCAGAAACACCTGAGTAAATACGGGTTTTGGGATAAGTACACTTGTTGGATTTATCACGGTGAAACATCGTTAGTGGGTCCGCATGATTATGGACAATTTGCTGAGAGGGTCAGTCCATCCTATGATCCAACAACAATGTTGATCTATGATATGTTTCCTCATGAGAGCGGCGTATTTGCTGATGAAACACCAAATGTCTCTCCCGTCGTTGAGGGTTTCCCCTATATTGAGCCAGTGGAGCCATTACCTAGAGCTCATGTAAACACAAGCGGTATAGACAAGTACAACAACCTGATTGCATTGCAACAGACTCCGTTGTACGACGGTTGTAGTAAGACTATTCTTGGAAGTATCATGGGAGTGATGCAGCTCAAAATGGAGAAAAAAATGTATGTCAAAGCTGTTGATTCTTGGCTGAAGTGGGCTGCTTCGCTACTGCCACCCGGTCATCGCCTTCCTACCACTCATCATAAGGTGCGACATATCCTGAAAGATCTTGGGCTTTCCTACATCAAAATCCATGCATGCAGATATGATTGTATTCTCTTCTGGAGAAAAGATCTTGAAGACCTTGAAGCCTGCCCGGTATGTTTTACAGAAAGGTATAAGTTGACTCCTGCAGGCAACAAGAAAGCTGTGGAGATACTTCGATATTTCCCGCTGATTGATAGGCTGGAGCGGTTGTTCATGTGTGCTTTCACGGCCAAAGCTATGAGATGGTGGGCTGAGAGGAATTTGCGTGACGATGACACCCTAATACACCCTGCCGATGGAGAGGCTTGGAAGCACATGGTCAGGGAGTTTGATCATTTTGCAGCAGAGGTCCGAAATGTTTGGCTAGGGCTCTCATCTGACAGATTCAACCCTTTTGGCAACATGAGTCTTCAATACAGTATATGGCCAGTTATTTTGGTACCGTACAACCTTCCACCATGGATGTGCATGAAGAAGGAATACAATATGCTCACTCTGTTAATTTCAGGCCCGGATTATCTAGGAAAGTGTCTCGATGTGTATTTGAGGCCTTTGATTGAGGAGCTTAAGTACCTGAGTGAGTGTGGCCACCCCACTTACGATAGGTTCAAAAATGAGATGTTTCAGATGCATGCCATGCTTGTTGGCACCATCAGTGATTTTCCTGCCCGCGGTATGTTGTCGGGCAACATTACCAGGGGTTATAGGGCTTGTTTAGAGTGCATGACTGTTGATTGTTGCAGACCTCATTATAGTAAAAATTTTCAGATGCGTCACCGTTGTTAGCTTCCAGATGATCACCCATTTAGGCAGGATCAAGACGCTTTTGATGGGACTGTGGAAACGGGTGTGGCACCCAGGCAATGGACAGGGGATGAAATTTTGGAAGTGCTGAATGAATGTGATTTTGGCCAGCTGAGCAATCATCCTGAGATAGTGTCGTCAATTCCAGACAAGCCCGAAAGGTATAAATTTTGGACACACAAGAGCATATTCTGGGAACTCCCCTACTGGCCCAGGTTGCCTATCAGACACTACCTAGATGTCATGCACATAGAGAAGAATGTGTGTGAAAGTGTGGTGGGCACAGTTCTGAATTGGGAGGGGAAAACAAAAGACATCCCTAAGGCACGCATTGATCTGAAAGCTATGGGACTGCGGAAACATTTGTGGTTAAGAGATGGTAAGAAAAAAATGCCTCAAGCTCCTTACACCGTCAAGCCGAAGCAGAAGCATGAAATTTTTGGGTGGATGAGTAATGTCAGGTATTCTTATGGCTATGCAGGAAATTAATATAATTTTTGTTTATGGCTATATGCAAGAAATATAATTGTTGCTTATGGCTATATATGCAGGTATCCTTATGGCTATGCAGGAAATATAAGCAAGTGTGTTAACTTCCGAGACAATAAGATGTACGGATTAAAGAGTCATTACTGCCATGTACTGCTTCAACGCCTTTTCCCTATTTTCATTCGAGGGTACCTGCCCAAAGAGGTGGTGGAGCTGTTGGTGGCCTTGTCAAGATTCTTTCAGAAGTTATGCACCAGAGAAGTTAAAAAATCAGACCTCAGGGAGATGCAAGATGACATCATTTTTATCATGTGCAAGCTTGAGAGGATATTTCCCCCAAATTTTGTCGACATCATGCCTCACCTGATGATCCATCTTCCCGAACAATTGTTGCTTACCGGTCCGGTACACTACACTTGGATGTATCCCATGGAAAGGTACAAATGATTCATACATTTGTGTTTGCCTCTGTTTTTATATGTAAATTCTTATTTTTTGAAGTATCATAACATGCACTTGTTAACTTGTAGACAATTGGGAGATTAAAAGGACTATGTGAAGAATAAATCTGCGGGGTGTATCGCTGAAGCATATCTTGCGCACGAGTGTGTAACGTACACCAACTTGTATTTGGAAGCGCTGGAGGACCCCCAACAACATATGCCGATAGATGAACCCAAGTTCAACCTTTCTATCATCTCTAATGACGTGGTAGTACATGGAAGCTTGCCAAAGTCGTACAAGTTGGATGAAAATGAGGTAGCCATTGCCCACTGGTCGGTACTGATTAACTGTCCAGAAGTTCAATATTGGAAAAACTATCATCTTCACTGCCCTGCTATTGCCGGTGATGTTGACTACCACAACAGGACGTTTGCAAACTACTTTAGTCAATGAGTAAGGGTATATGTGTATATATATATATTTTTTTATATCCTTATATAGCATGTGTGTACGTGGTTTTCTTTTTCTATGTTCATAATTTCTTGTGTACGTGGTTTCTTATCTTTTTCAGATGAACCATGTAGCAAATGATGGTTACCCAGAGTGGTCAAACGAATTGAGGCTCTTAGCGATGAAACCGATAGCTTCAAAAGTTTACTCGATGTGTCAAGTCAATGGCGTGAAATTTATATGTGAAAATAGAGACGACCGACTGAAAACACTGAATTGTGGGGTGATGGTCCATAGTGGGCAGGATGGCGTTGACTATTACAGTGTCCTTCATTCAGTTGTTAAACTAATTTATGGGAACCGCATAAAAGTGCACTTGTTCAAGTGTAGATGGTTTGATACTAGCCCGGAGAACACAAGGACTGATCAGTATGGAATATTTTCGGTGAATACTGCTACAAGCTGGTATAAAGAAGACCCTTTCGTTCTTGCCACATCAGTAAAACAAGTGTTTTACCTTGACGATCTTATGAATAAAGTCTCGTGGAAGGTGGTTAACCATGTTGCTCATAGAAATATATACAGTGCTGCCACACTTGGTGAGACCGCAGATAATTAAGAAGTTACTGTATACTAAGAGCCGAATGCTTTTGACATTCCGGAATCCTTTACGATTCACCTTAATAATGTGAGATCTGGGAGTGTGGTTCGAATTACTGGAGCAGAACTTCTTGATATTAATCCAAATGAAGTAGACGATGATTCAGATGACGAGGAGCGGCACATATTGCCAGAGGTTACCTATGAAACCGAGTCAAACTCAAGTGATGAAGATGATTATGATTATCATCCTTAGTACGTTAATGATGTATGTATTTTAGTATATATAAACGTGCATGTATGTTTGTTATGACCGAAATAGAAGAACTCGCACAGAAATAGAAGAACTCGCACAGCTTCGTAATATAAATTACAAAAAGGTGGCCAACGTCATATCGATCAGCCACATCAATGTTTATACTACATTAGACTTGAAATGGAAAATGAACACGGAGCCTTCGTCGATAATGGCGTTATTTGTTGACGAAAAATGGGAATCACATTATCACCGACGAGTTGCTTATTAACTCGTCGGTGATAGTATTACCGACGAGTTAATGCAACTCGTTGGTAATAGTGCCCTTTAAATCTCAGCCCGAAACGGGCAGAGGCCATTTCTTCACTCCCCCAAAAAAACCCTAACTTTTCTCTCCTCCTCCTCTCACCGCCCACCCTGCTAAAATCTGTTCCCTTAGCCTCCCCTCTCCTCCTCCCCTCTCCCCTCTCCCCCCAAAAAATCTCCAAATCTCCTCTCCCCTCTCCTCCTCCCCTCCTCCCCTACCTCCTCCCCTCCCACCGGCCGCCGGAATTCGAGCACCGTCGCTGCCCTCTCTTTCAACCCGAAGAATGGCAGGTCCCCTCCCTCTTTCTCTCTCTCTCAATTTGATTTTATGTAATTATGTATGCATTTTATGCAATTATGTATGCATTAATTTAAGTTGGTGTAAAACTATTCTTCAATTTTAATTAAGTTGGTGTAAAATGATGTGTATATGTATGCATTTTAATTATGTATGCATTTTAATTATTAAGTTGGTTTATGCATTTTAATTATGTATATATGTATGCATTTTAATTATGTATGCATTTTAATTATTAAGTTGGTGTATGCATTTTAATTATGTATATATGTTAAGTTGATATTTTTGTGTATATATGTAGAATATATGTAGGACATTTTGTGTATATATGTAGAATATATTTTTGTAAAATTATTTTTGTGTTGGTTAATTAAGATTTGGGTTAATTGATATTTTTTATATTGGTAATTAATGATATTTTTGGTGATTTGGTTAATTGATATTTTTGATAATTATATTGGTAATGATATTTTTGATAATGATTTTGGTAATGATATTTTTGATTTTTTGGTTAATTGATATTTTGGTAATGATATGTATGATATTTTGTGTATATATTTTTGTGTTGGTTATTTTTGGCATATAGAATATATTTTTGGCTGTTTTGTGTAATTGTTGGATGTGCAGGAGGTTTTGCGGCAAATTGGCTTGGGAACATCAAACGGAGAGGGACTAGATCCAGTGGAGGGAGCAGTAGTCAAGCATCCTCATCCGCAATCAGCAACACGCGCAGACGGCCATATTATGAATGTTCGCACACAAATTTTGCTACGTGCGCAAGAACAGGAGGAAGCTACACGATCCGGATCCGAGCGACCCTTAGTCCAGCCTCGATCCTCAAACAGCAGACACTCAGGCGAGCGACCCTCAACGGGCGCATCAGAAACTCCCTCCATCCGAATGCCCCCTATTGGCCCGGTGCCTACTCCCCTTTCACGGGAATCATCTGAGGCAGATGGTGCAAGAGCCTCATCGTCCAGGCCTCGTCTATCTCCGCCGTCCGGTCTCTTCGTGCCCGACGAGATTCCTGTCATCCCTCAATTCGATGCTAGGGGGAGGATTATTTTTATTGAAGGACAGCCGGATTTCCTGACCGTGGAGGAAGCGTACGTGTTCAAGCCGTTCGACCCCGTGTATCTTTGGAGTGCGAGGTGCATGAACCAGCAAACGGACGATGCAAGTAAATTTTATTTAACAAGATTGATTACTTAATTAGTACTTAAGACTATAAATAGTTTCAATTAATAATTTCGATTTTTTGACATTGTATTATTAGGCAATCTAGTTAATGGCAATGGAAAACGAAAGACTAGAGGCCCCTGCGCCGGGAAGAATCTTGAGCAGGCCACCGGGGGAAGGAAAACGATCATTAAGGCCAATAAGCATGGTGAGGTGACCGAGACAGAAAACACAACGCGAAAGTATGCCAGCATGGCCGGGGCTGTCATGCGGGACAAGGTCCCAATGCTGTGGCCAGATTGGGGTGTTGTGCCTCGCTACGTGAAGTTGCAAGAGCATAATGCACTGACTGTGAGTTAAATCGTATTTTCATTACGTAAATTTTACATTTATTAATTAAGTTCGAAGAAATATATAATTTTACCATTTATATATTCATCTTGCACCTGTGGTTTGACGTGGATGAATACCTTATTGAGACGTGGGCAGAGCGTCAACTACATATCAGGTGATGTGATTCGAGTTATTTGAGTATATATCGAGTTAGATTTTTGTTTATCAAGTGTTTTAATATCTCTAACATTTGTTTCTGGTGTTAATATAGGTATAAAGAGTGGAATAATGAGCTTTCAAAATATTACACACAGTACAAGGATCTAGGCCGAGGTGCTACCCCTAGCGAACTCCGGTTATAGAGTACGAGTGGATGTGGTTGGTAGCCCACTTCGAGCATCCCAAAGTGAAGGTATGCATCCTGAATATATTTTACAACCATAATGTATCGTATCACATTGAAATAGTTAGTTACTAATTTTTTGACATATGTTTATCAAACAAGGCGATTTCCAAGACGAACAGGGAGAACAGATTGAAAAACACCAAGTCCCATCATGCAGGTTCACTCAACTATTTGGGTTGGTCAGGTAAGGCGCAGAAACAACAAGAAGTCAACATGTTGGTGTTTGTTCATCAGAAGTTCTATCTGCAGTGCCCTGAAGAAGAGGTAAGTCTTTGGCCTCATTATTTTGTAGTTCACATATGCATGTGTTAATAAAACTATTTTTCTCTATTAATTTATTTTGTTTAATAATACGTTATTCATATTCGCTTATCAATTAGGTGAGAGTGGAGTATGCGATCACAGAGGTCACCATGAATATAGCTCGAAACGACCATCCTGACTGCTCGGAGGAAGAAGTAACCCAGTATGCCTCTCAGATCGATACGCTTGATCGCCCTATAACGGCTCAGATCATGGCAAAAGCGTGCGGGACTGGGAAGAATATCCACTACTGCAGGGGAATGGGCTCTGCGGGCGAAGGAGTATTGAAGAACACTTCGGAATACTCTAGCGGGTCAAGAACTTCTTCTAGGAACTCTAACCTAGCAGCGGAGCTTCAGAGGACGCATAGGGAGTTGGAGGAGCAAAGGAGGGTGGTAGAGGAGATGCGGCAATTGGCCGAGCAGCAGGCAGTCAGAGATGCCGAGCACCGGACAATGGTCGAGCAGCAGACACAAATGTTCACATGGATGCAGACGATGTACGAGTGCCAGACTACCGGACACCTGCTCCCCACACCTGCACCGATGCCTGTGTTCCACAGTGTTCCACAACCGCAGCCGTCGCAGCAAGACCAGGGTAGCCGCCGGAGTTCAAATGATTTCGTCAACATGGATTTTGCCGACTCTTAGTGTAGTTGTATTATATTTTTGTATTGTTGCTGTTTGTACAGTTGGACAATTATGTGTGTACTTTTGGATGTGTATTTGTACAGTTTAGGGTTTTTCACTACAGGTTCTGCAATTGGGCCCAATCCAGAACCTGCTTTTTTTTGTAAAATATCACCGGGTATTGCCGACGAGATGGACCTATCTCGTCGACAATAACTCACAATTTCCGGCGAGATTTGTCCTCTTCACCGACGACATTTGGAAGAATGTCGTCGGCAATAATTGTGTCGGTCAAACAGGTTGACCCCGGCGGAGCATCATCACCGACGACTTGGTGGTCGTCGGTGATGCTATTTAGTATTGCCGGCGATCTCATCTCGTCGGTGATACTTCAAAGGTATCACCGACGACTTAGTCAATTTCTCGTCGGTGATACTATCACCGACGGGTTGCTTCCGGCGAGCTTATAACCGGCGAGTTGTCGTCGGTAATAATGATCATCGGCGATTTAAATAGAAAGGCCGACGACTTTAAGTCGTCGGCAATAATGAGAAATGTGGTAGTGCTTGGCATCGTCTCCCTCGATCGGATCATGCAAATCTTTACAATAGAGAATATTCTCCATTCTCGGCTTCCATCTAATCCAATTGGGATGGTTGAGTCTGATCATCGTACTTCGTGATCCTTCCATTCTAACAACTCTCGATCAGAACCAAGAGCTCTGATACCACTGTTGGGGAATATGGAATAATAAACTGTAGAATGGAATTGGTAATTAACTCACAACCACAAACGAAAAATAAAATGATAGAAAACACCAGGAATTAACGTGGTTTGACAAAATACCTACGTCCATGGGCAGCAACAACAAAGAACCTTCATTATACGAATAAAGGTTACACCGAGAGAAACACTACTTCAAGACTCACACTAGCTTGAAGAGATACACTTACACTCACTTTGTTTTGCTATACTCACAAACTCTCTACTTGGAGTTTTTCTCACTACTCTCACTCCACTCTTGATTATTCACAAGGTGGTAGAACTCTCTCCGGTTCTTCTATGCTTTGTACCATTGCAAATGCCTCCTATATAGGCAAATATATGTATGCATTCTTCATGCTCGTCCATCAGTTGGAAGAAGAATTCCACACTTCTTCCTCATTTCAAGCTCAATGTTTGTATGCCAATTTAATGCATACTCACCATTGCTTTGTCAAACTTTGATGTCATCCACAAGCCTAGACGTATAGGCTCTCTTGCATTTTAATATTGGCAACATCAACTAGCTTCATCTTTAATTGAATGGGTGTGAAGCTACAGCAAAAGCTTTTCACATTTGTGAGAAACACCACATGAATTTTCTCCTCTAAATAAGGAGGAATGTTTTCACCCATCATTGAAGACTCCGTCTCCATCTTCCCATCATTCTACATATTAGACCCCTCCTCATCAAGGATCTTTTATGATCAATTCGGATGCCTTGTGGTGTTCATCTTCCCTATCAGTGGGTCTGGGGGTTATTCATAGTTTCGTTGGTAAATCCAAAGCAATCTCGACAAATGTAGCAGAGGCCCTGACCATGTCTGAAGCTTATTCCTCAGCTCCCATTTGTTTCGATTGTCTTTTCCTCGGATTCAAAATCTCTGATAGCAAACATTACTAACACCAACTCCCCAAGCGATTGGCAATCTTCTAATTTGGTGTTACAAGCACGGTACCTTAGTTCAACCCAGAAATTCAACTAAACTTGGTCCAGTAGATTGACTAACAGAGCAGTTGATCATCTAGAAATGTTAGCAAATAGAGACGAGTGCCCATTAGATTGGTTTTCTAACCCTCCCTTGTCTCTGAATTCTATTTTGTATCATGATGCTTTGTATCATCATCCTTAATCTTCTATTTCTGTTTTGGTAGTTTCTCCCGTTCTGTGGGATGGAACTTTCTTTTCCTTGTTGTGCCTCTTTGTTTTTTTTATGCAAGGTTCCCCCTTGCCCAAAAAAGAAGAAGGAATATATCTAGATCATGTCCAAACAAAAGAAGAGAATTACGTAAGAAACGTAGGTAGCCAGGAACCTAGCAAAAGAGTCATCTGATGGATAGCTTGCGGCCCAATTACATAGGCTCCATCTGGGTCGCGCCTGCGAGAGATTCCGCGCTCTGTGGACAACAAGTCACCAACTGAGTCCAACTGTCTTGAGTGTATGTATATTGTTGTGCATGCTCTATTTTTTTTTTACGTTTTCAATGTATATATACTTATATAGTTTGCCTTTGCATACGTACGATTGCAACTGATTTTGGAGCCTTTTTCTGAATGATATTGTTTCGTGCATGCAAATAATAGTTTAGGGTGAAAAGTTCTCAAAGCGCTCATTGATTCTCATTTGAAATTGTCTTCTCAAATTTTTCAAAGTACTTATTTTGATATTGTGAGTAGATAATCAAACTCAGATCATATGTTTTCTTATACTGAAATGGACCAATATAAATTAAAAATGTTGTAAATGCACGGACTATACTTATTAGTGTATAAATCAATTTTGTGGTGATTCAAATCTCTCATTGATAATAATATCAGATAACTACAACCATTTCATTTTTTTTCTCCTTATGAACCAGTAAACTCTGTTGGTTGGTCGTGGTTACTATATATTCTTTAAAAGAAGAAAATTGTTGGTTTAGTCACTCATGTTGAACAGATGAGACGATATGGTCACTCATGTTTGACAAATATCGTTTTGGTCATCTATGTTTTACTTTGTCATTTAGAATTGACACTTTGCTCATTTTAGATGTTGAAAACCACATATGTGACACACACATGCTTTACTTAAATTGATATTTTTGTCATTGTCAAGCTAATAAACATACTCATATATACTTTACAAATAAATAAATTTTTTTTAATATTCAAAATAGACAAAGTGACCAATATGAATGATAAAGTAAAACATGAGTGACAAATCTAATATTTGTCAAACATGGATGACCAATCCGTCTCAACTGTCAAACATAAGTGACCAAAACAACAATTTTTCCTTAAAAAAACTGGGATTGATGTTTTTATCATGTAAATTTGGATATCTTATAATTAAAAGTCAAAATCCATATACGTGTGTAGTGTGTGTACAAATTTTTTTTTCGATTACAGTGTGGGTGTACAATTTCACCTGCATGCATATAGAGCTCAGCAATGAGCCGGGCCGAGATTTTTTGAAAATTTGAAGCCCACAAGTTTTTTGGTCCAGGCCTTATCAGACCTTTTGAGCTGGGCCGGACCTGAATTTTTTTGTATTAAATAAAAAAATAAAAATTAATAGTGTTTAACTATCAAATTTATCAACAATTATATACACTAAATAATATATAAGCCTCACCAAAGTGATAATTAATATATGAATGAATGATGTTAAGGTAAATTAGAGAGTTTAAAAGTTTATATTCGTAAAATCTATAATATATACAATTGATAGCTAGATAGGTTTAACTATTAAATTTATCAACAATTATATACACTAAATAATATATAAGCCTTAACAAAGTGATAATTAATATATAAATGAATGGTGTTAAGGTAAATTAGAGAGTTTATAAGTTTATATTTGTAAAATCTATAATATATACAATTGATGGGTTAGATAGGTTTGACCCTACGGGTAAGGCCGAGCAGGCCTCGATGAGCCGAATTTTTTTGGGCCCGTAAACTTTGAGACCTCAACTTGAATCCGACCCTAAATTCGGCCGGACTTAAACTTTTTGAGTTTCGGACCACCCACAAAATTTTGAACCTATAAGTCAAACGATGAGCGCATATAATATAAGTATTAAACGTAACCATAAACCCTAGACCACGTCGAGAGTCAAGACCTACTCAGTACAAGTGTGTGTGCACTCCACAACTGATAGTTGGGCAAGTCGGAATTGAGGGAACAGAATCATAACAGACACGGAAATTTTTACCAAGACAAGACGTCCTTCCATAGACTTCTTTACTACAGAACAAGTATGCATTCATTGGCTTTTTTAATTATCAACACCATAGTGCAATAATCTCTTATTTTCTGTCTAGTGCGGGACTTTGTGTTACACTGATAGAATAATTGGGACATCAAAAGTCATATCCTCAGGATCCCATATAATGGTCATAGTTGGCATCTGCATCTCACTCTACATACATATCATTTGGCTCCAAAACTTGTATCTGCATATATATGAACTTGTGGTCGATCTCAAGTTCCATTTGCAGCTAAAAATTGGTCAACTTACATAACACTATATATTATCCCTCCTGGATCAGGAAAACATTATTTTACAAATCTGATAAGCTTGCAGGAGCTGTGTGGCCTCTTACTATTCCTGTGGGTCATCCATGGGGGGCTGGACGGGTTGTCCATGATCACCGACATATCTTTCTGGATCATATCGTGATTGGGCTTAAAGTTTGTACTTGAGTTTCGAATCCCCACATCAACAGTTTTTAGGGAAGTTATCGATCTGTGAACCGAATTTATCGTGAATCAACAAAAAAATTTGAAAAATAACTAAATCAACAATAATCGATGGAATATGCATAATGAGATTGAGGATGATTGAAGATGAACCTGGTTTACCCAACCGTACTCAATCCAGTTATATATCAACTTACAATTTCATTTGTTTTATCAGCTACAGTATACCGTACTCAATCCAGTTATATATCAACTTACAATTTCATTTGTTTTATCAGCTACGTATACTGTAGCTGAAACAACTCCAGTGCAACAATTTATAGTTTGCAGCATCTGATTATGACACACCAGTTCTAGAAACCCACCCGGTAGCTAGGATATGCATGCAAATTAGAGGATGTACATCTCTGTAAGTCTGGGAGACTAGCTACTATGTATGTATAGCAGCCAACGATCGATATATTAAAACGTGTAGAAGTGACTCTACTGTGCATATATATACATATACATATATATATATATATACACTTTGGGGAATCTTGAATTTGGTACCTACATATATGGATCGGATCATATATCTTGGTCACACAAAAATGGGGTCACCTAATATTATGAAGACGATCGAGATGCTGTGTTTCTGTGACTTTGGGGACGGATAGCTAACTAGTGCTTTCTTACGATTGATAGAATGCTTGCTTGTGACACCCATTTAATTCCCTCTTGTGTTTTTTTCTTCTACTTATTGTTCCACTTCCTCTTGGAGATTCAGAAAGTTGTTTAGTGTGATTGTGTGAACAAATTAGATATATAGGTGGCTGGAAAACTCATATATATTCGACCTTCTACTATAGCTAGCTTTGTCATTTTTTCATGTACAGAATTCAATATATAGTGAAAAACGAGCCATTAGTTAGCTAGCCTCTACTTTGATTTGCTTCCCTTGTTTGACTTGGCCATTGTTAGATGCCAGATCTTGGTCGACTTGCAAGTCAACTCGATCGTATCTATAAAGGCTTCTTCATTTAGTTAGTGTTGTTTTTTCTTTTGTTGGAAAGCTTTTGTACACTATCCCCGGCCAAAAGTTTCCAGATTCAAGATCGATATATATATCTCTCAGCTAGTATACATCTGATGAAAACTTGTTCATTTTCAATGATCGATCAGATATTACATGTTTAAATATATATTTTTAGTATGTATTAATATATGAGATACATCAACTTATAAATTATCTCACTTAAGTGATACAAAAGTATCAAAGTATTTATTCGATTATACGATTAGAAACCATGTTGATCGTCAGATCATCCGGAGCTCCGAGCTTATGGACGCATCTGAAGTAATAAGTCTTCAAAGGCAAGTTGACTGAGCAAAGTACCATATCATGCGAGCTAATATCAATTAACTTCGTTTTCTTCCTTACCTTCAAGATCGATTAGAAAGCATGTGATTGATGGAATACCAGAAACCCATTATGAATTCTGGTGGGGAATCTAATATGTGAAAACAACACCACTAGATAGAGCTTGATCGCACACTACCTAGCTTGGTGAAGTTGATATATAGTTATGATTAAGAAAGTGATTGATCGTAGCGGTACAGCTAATTCTTCTCGGATCTCCTAATTGCATGTAAGGCTGGTTAGCTAGGTTTGTTCTATATATGCTACTTGAATCTTGAACTAATGCATGGCACTATTGGGATCCCACCAATATCAAATTAGAACATTTCATTGGCGGATATTAATTTGGTCGACGTACTAGAGTAGGAATGCCGTTCACATTTCTTTTCCATTCCAATTCATATCCTCATTAGATGGACTACTATAAATTCTTTAAAAAAAAATTGAAAAAAAAATTCTTAAATTCTTAATTACTCATAAGTATCATTTATCACTTGAAAATAAAATTTGTGGCCATAGTAGCAATTTGAGTTATTATTTGTTTAATTTTAGTTGTATTTTAGGTAATTATTACTTTAAAAAAAAATATTTTCAAAGTTGTAAATTTGATTTAATTAGTTATAAATATCATAAATAATCATAAAAATAGGTGGTCATTGTGGTAATACTGTCCTAAATGTTGTAAATTCTTTATTAAATATATTATAATTTTAGTTCTCAAGTGGTAAATAAGGACGTGGCATATCCCTTGGATACTCAAGAAAGCAAGAATGTCTCATATCATATATAGTAGTACTGGAAAATTCTATTAATCGTACACTACCACATATTGACTCATTAAGTCGCTGGCAATGTTTTTGGACATTACCGGCGATTTTTGCCGGAAAAATCGCCGGTAATCGCCGGTAAAAAAAAAAACATTGCCGGCGACTTCATTTATGTCGCCGGTAATGTCTTTTTTTTTTTTTACATTACCATCGAGACATTGCCGGCGACATAAATGTATGTCGCCGGTAATGTCAAAAAAAAAAAGACATTACCGGCGATTTTTCCGGCAAAAATCGCCGGTAATGTCCAAAAACATTGCCGGCGACTTAAAAGTCGCTGGCAATGAGCCAATATGTGGTAGTGGTAGGGTGCATCTACCTTACAAGACTTGATCTTGTTTAGTACGTACTACGTAACACTATCACATAACTTCTCATAGCTGACGGCTTAGAGAAACAAAGGCCGGCTATAGTGTACTATAGCCGACGACAACACCAAAAATCGTCGGCTATACTCATTGCCAACGCTTTATAGCTTGCAGACTATAGCCGACGATTTTTACGAAGTCGTCGGCTATAGTATAAAATCGTCGGCTATAGTTTGCAGGCTATAAAGCGTTGGCAATGAGAATAGCCGACGATTTTTTAAGTCGTCGGCTATAGTACTATAGCCGACGATTTTTGGTGTTGTCGTCGGCTATAGTACACTATAACCGACGACTTTAAAAATCGTCGGCCTTTGTTTCTCTAAGTCGTCAGCTATGAGAAGTTATGTGGTAGTGTAATTAAACAAGATCGAGCTGATCATAGCTAGATTGAATAATTAAACTGAAACCTTTTTCCAATTAGAATGTAATATAATTTACTAATTTAGTGATAAATTGATTTGTTAGAGCATCTCCAACAACTTATGTAAAAAATTTCTATAATAGAGTATCAAAACCGAAAATTTCTATAAAAATTAGCCTTCAACTCCAACTAAATCTCTATCTCATTCTCTATAATTTAATATTTTATTCATAATTTAATGAATCAATCCTTATTTTAATTAAAATAATATGTTTATTTGTGTTTAAAAATAAAGAGAGAGAGAAGGACCAAGAAGAGAAAAGAAGGAGAAAGAAGAGAGAAAATGATGAACTTTGAATGCTAAGCATTAAAGTTTAGAGATTTTTCATATTTTTAGAGTTTTTGGTTTTTTTATAGACATGAAGTTTTTATTTCTCTCTCCACCCAATTTTTCTATTATAGAGAATAGTTTAGAGTATCTATTGGAGTAAAAAGTAGATCATTTTTCTTTAAAAATGATGAAAATCTCTATTATAGAGAACCTGTTGGAGATGCTCTTAATTAATAAGGTTGTTTTCTTTCAAACATAAGTCGATATATGGCGGTGATTAGCGAATATGCTCTCATTTCTCACATCGCTCTCGTAACCCTATCGCGTCGTCATTGTTTCCTAGTCATTCTATACCTAAATCTGTCCATCTTTGCTCGACTAAGACTTCTACTCGTCGATCTCATCTCCGATTTTGTCATTGGTAAGTCTGATTCCTTGGCTCCATCCTCACATCTCATTGATTCTCCCTAACCAACCTTATTTCTTCAACACCCAAAACCCTAACCTTCTCTTTCCTGTGTTGCCCTTATTCCTTCCCGAAACTCTAGCCCTCCCAAAAAATCCAAACCCTAACCTATCTCGTTCCATGTACAATGGTATCTCAAATGTCAATTGAGATTGACCTCTCCTATGGTGCCGAGGAGGAGGAGGATAATTGTTTCTTTGTGGTCATTAGGATCTTTAGTCCCAATAATCTGTCTATTGAAGAGTTGAAATCCCTCAAGCACTGGCTTATCCGACTTTGGTGTGGATTGTCTAACACCAATTCAACAAGCATAATTTATATTCTCACGATCGTATGTTGGGAAGATTCAGGAACAAAGAAGTGTTGAACCGAGCAATTTCAAGAATCCCTCGGTTTTATGGAAACTCGACTATTGCTGTAGAGCAGTATGATGACTTCACTCCTGTCTGATCGGTTGCAACTGCCTAGGTAGGTATGTGAATTACGAAAAATATAGTATGCATACTATTGAGGATATTCATTTGTTTGTAGAGGCTGACCTACGATAACATGTGATATTGAATATCTAACTCTAATTGCGACTAGGTCTGCGAGCTTGGATTGACTGTGATGTTGAATATCTGACTCTAAAGGACTACTGTAGGGTTGTGGTAGCTTTGAACACGTTGTTAATGATTGTATTGTGTATCGTAAGCATGCGGCTAAACAGGTGTTCATGGACTATGATACTCAGATGGAATCTCACATCTAGGGTATCAATCAGGAGACTTCAATTCTGGCTAGACTTGGCGATGGAGCAGGTTCTTGCATGGAGGAGGTGTCAAATAATACAGATATTATCTGCTTGCGGCCTCTATGCAAGTTGCCCATCCAGTGCCTCTAAAGGCTGTAACTATGGAGATTAGAAATTTTTTGCTTCCAGTGGTTGTGGACAATCATCCTGGAAGGGTTCCGGAAGTGAACTACGAGGCAATGCAAGCTCGTAGGAAGAGAAGCTAGGAAGTTGGGGGACTCGTATCATTGTTAGGGGTCCAAGACCCAAGGCTCAGAAGGCTTTGGACGGATATACTATGTCGATCATTACTTTTGTGGCTCGGCATCAATTAGCCAAGTGGGGATCATCCCCTGCAAACATTCTACGAGCTCACCTATGGTAAGCAGCATGGATGCAGGTTCTGAATATGGGAATCGCACTCTGACTGACCTAGTTGGCGGGGCACGACCCATTCCACTATCATCACCTGCATAGAGAAGGCGCCTAACTAGTTAATGGACGATACACCCGATTTTTTTTTGTAGTTTTCGTGCTATCCTGGTTTGCTGGTTAGGCTTATTATGCTGAATGTCTAGTATAATAGTGTGAGTAATGCTTCAATTTATCGGCCGAAAAATTCAGTAGTATCTTTCACATTTTAAGGAGACTTCATCGTCTTCTAAAAAAAAGAAGTCGATATATGGATGGCTTCAAGCCGTATCTCTGGCGAGGACCCTGGGGCGATATTATTAGATCACTGAAGTGGAGTATGTATATTTTCAAAACAAAACAAAAAAGTGGAGTATTTATGGATGTACTCATATTTTTGTGGTCAACTATATGGTCTTATTTAATTTAACATGCATGTAATTCTCAACATGGTGATCCCAAAATTTCTGAGCAAATATGTAAGAACGACTTGTCCCTATTTCAGCCGCAACTCAAACAGTAGATCTTTTTGGGTGTTAGATGATCGATTTAGTCGGGGGGGGGGGGGGGGGGGGGGGGTTGCGGGGGAGGGGGGGGGGTTGTGTGGTTGATAAGAAAGGTGCTATGCATCTTCACGACGTCAATTAATGTAAAGTGCATGTAGAATTAGAAACCTTAATTATCACGCTAATCATATATCCATGTACGTAAACACATTCCCCACACAATACTTGTAGTCTGAGTGGAATAGAAACCTTAATCATCACTTTGATCAAATCAATCAAATCATGCACAAGCTAGCCTCTCAAATCAATCGGATCATGCAATATATGGTTCACAAATTCAACTAGATATGCTTCTCCACAAGCTTTGAGCTTTTAATGTTGAAATAATAAATTATAATTTCGTTGGTAGAATATATAGATCGATTATGAATCTAAACCTAGCTATAGATACTAAAAAATTATGAACTACTTTATAAACTGATCGTTAAATCAATTCATTCAAGGGATTAAAATTGACACTCCTTGTTTACAAACCAGTACTAGCTAATTAAGTAACTAGCTTGTTAGATGTGGTAGCTAGCTAGCAACTTCTACAACCGGGACGATGCCCTCTTCAAACATCAGCCTCCTCGTTACATTCGACCAATTAGCAAGGTAGACATAATTGATTAATATAAATCAAAAGCTTGCTGCACTATACATAGGTATATCAAATCTCAGCCAGCAGTGACATAGGGTAAGTACACCAGACTTGCCATAGCCTCCTGCAGCCACTCCTCCTCGTCATATTTGATCTGTAAATTCAGGAATAAGTGAGCCACTAATTGAAAACATATCTAACTTTTAATAAATTAAGAACTTAGTGCAAAGGTTTGAATCCTATACATCTAAGAAATTTGTACAAGTTTTTCTATGAGTTGGAGTCTTCCTAATCTATATATAACTCAAATGGCACAACTAGTTGTAACACTAGCTCCGAAAATGGGAGTCAAGGGTCAATGTTTTCTTTAAAATAAATGTTAAGTTATAGCCGGTGAGAAAAAAAAATAGAAGGACAGCAAGTGATCTTAATTAGTATGCATATATACCTGGACAGCGCCGCCACTACAGTACATCTGATCAAATCTGTCATTGCAATTAGCATGGACATTGCAATTGGCGTCGATCTTTTCCGATGCCATTTCTTGATGATCTTGATCATCACCACTTAGTTGCTCAGTACTACTGTTCCTGGCAAATCTCCCACGAACTCGGACTCTTCTATCAGCTAGGGTTTTGCGACAAGCATACTGTAAGATAAAACACACGCTCATTTCATTAATATTTCTAACATAGACACATATGCTGAAAAGATTGCAGGAACGTACTATACCTTAATGGTTTTGTTGAAGTTCCTTTGGTTTCTCTTCTTCAAGTACCTCTCAATCCTTTCTTTCCTTTCTTCTTCCGAATACCGCCCCACCTTCATATTTGTCACCTGATCTTCCATTATAGGCACCAGGATTCCATGGTTGAATCCCTATATATACACAATACAAGGGTACAATTAACTTATATTACTTAAAGTTTAGGCACCATGCATGTATCTATATATATAACACATGTATTTCTTAAAATGCATACCCAATTTTCTTGAAGAGGGAGGCCAAGAGGCTTGGAATCAGTAGGCATGAATCCATTACAGCATTCCTGGTCCCCAAACTGATCACGCTGCATACTGTTTCCTTTATTGTATAGTTGGATATAAGAATCTCCAGCTGCACCAAAATTGTGAGTAAACCCTTCAATCCCATTCAACCTCGGATTACTGTACTCCGAAAATGCAACAGGTGCCACAGCGTCTTCCGCAAATCCGAGTAACTCCGGGAACGCTGCTGCTGCCGCCCCCATAGCACACGAGGACAAGTCTGACTCCGGCGACACGACATCAAAACTATCTGCACCATTGTTGTCACAGAATATTGGCACCAAGTTTTCTTCAGAACTAGTACCCCACATTGCACCGCCACCTAGAACTGGAGCGCCATCGGTGACCATAGCCGGAGTTGGGTAGCTGCAGAACACAGACGGGAGAGAATAGTCATCGTAGAACTGAGAAGCCATGGAGAAGAAGAGCAAAAGGGAAAGCTAATTAAGCAACTGGTGGTGGGTCAGTTGAGGTTTTAGCTAGCTTTGTGGTTACTGGTCACTGATGAGCTTAGCTAGCCTTTGTTGTGAATTGTATATATAGCAATATGGTGGTAGCGCATGCACTCTGGCTTATAGCTAGGGGCAAGTTGTTCTGCCCAAAATTTCGAGGGGCAGTTGAACAGTGTTGTTCTAGCTAATTTTATCAACTGTGTCACTTGCTGAAGCTGTAAACGCGTAATTAGTTTAAATTTGTGATGTTGTTAACGATATTAATTACTTGGTTTTTAATTAACTGAATGAATAACGGCTTTGAGTTTGGAATATTGATCATGTGTACGTGTGGCTCTGTATTAAAGTACATGATCTTTGATTCTAGAATCTTGTGATCTTAATCGTATACTTGAACGTATGGATTTACATTGGGTCCAAATGACAGGTTTAAACTCATCTTATTTTTATCATTTTCTATTCGTAATTTCAAATTTGACACCACTCATTCTATAGATTATTGGTTAAAGATCAACTCTACAAACAATGAATTAAAATGGAGATCATTTGGGTATCTGATCTTGCAAAACAAATGAACGGTTATGATAAATTTTAGCATTACAATAATAACCGTTTATTTTTCATTTTAATTCAATAACTCGAGTACGTAGAAAAGTCATCAAAATAGTTATGGCCATTGAGTTCCATGAGAGTATTTAAAAGGATTGCTAAAATCTTTTTAAAAAAAATAGTGCTCTTAAAATTTTACTCAATATATCTACTTTTGTCACGTTATTGTACGTACATTGTTTGGTTTCAAAGCAATTAAAGAATATGGAAATGAGAAAACCAAATAGAATAAACAAAACATGAATGAATGAATCTAAGCAATGCAACTACGTTAGAGCATCCGCATGCACCGCCGACGATTTCTTGTTCAAGCAAACGGTGGGATCGGTCGGATTTTGTTAGAGCAAACTCAGAATGGGCAACGCACCGAGAAAAAATGAGATGACGGTTGCTCGTTGACGTTTTGCTCCATCGATCGATAGAGAAATATATGCCTCGTCGATTGCTCGACCGCCTGACGGAGCCCACATGTTGTGGGTGACGTCAGGCGCGTTGGATTTTTTTTAAGTCAGTGCACACGCCAATCAAAAGTTAAAAAAAAAATTGATGCGCAAATGTGCACGCGACACCTGTCGGACTCGGGTAGAAAATTTAAAAGCAACGGTCCAATTGATCTGAGTTTTTGATTTTGAATCGGAAATCTGTTCCAACAGTCCATTTTTAATCAGAACGGCTATTTTTTCTTTGCAACGGAATTAAACGGGAAAATACTAAAAAAATTGTAAAAAATTCTCAAAAATTTCAGAATTTCACATCTCCCTCCATCTCTCCTCTCATTTTCTTGAGCATTTTTTCCAAAAAAATGGGCACACACTGGCTTCCTTCCGAAGATTTACAAATGTACATCTTTTTCGTATGTCATAGCATTGATGAATACGACGGCAACACACAAAAGAGAGACAAAGTGTGGGAGACAATTCATGCCGATTATGTGCAAAATTGGGAGCCAACACAAAGTGTGATTCCTCTGAAGGAGCCAAGGACCCGATTCACGTTTGCATCTCACTACAACAAGTTCAAGCTACTTTTACAAAAATGAGGTGAATGTTTGCACGCAGCATGGATGTGTATAGCTAGCAGCGCTTCGCTATTGGATGAAGTAAGTTTATATTCTTGCTCTTGTTGTATATATTATATAAATTTTATTTGATTATATTAATTAAATTATGTAATTTATATATCTAATTTGTTTAAATATGTAACATTGTGAAATCGCTAATATTTATTGGTGATACTGGTGAATCGGTCCTTGCGCATCCTGGACCTCCGGCGAAATTCTTGTGCGTTGAAGTTGGGATGTTCAATAAAGTAATCTTCCATGAGATTGCGTCCCCTAGACTCTATATATTTGTCGTGGTTGATTCGGTATTCAGCCGCGATGTGAACCTCTTATTCGTGGTTCATCGTCATATTGTGCTTCCTCAATGACCACCTGATTGACGAAGGATTGCTCCATATCGTCATACTGTTCTTGTTGCTGTTGCCTCCGCCTGAAAAAATTGTGGAAGCTGAAAGGATTTATCAGAGTGATGATGTAGGAAATCTTGATAAGTGTTTAGAGAAATATGTTATCTGCTTGGATTGGAAGAGACTTGTAGATGGTGTGAGTATAGAATGAGTGATAGATTAACGTTTTATAGTCAATTGTAGATAATCGGATCTTTGAAGATGAACACACATGTCGCATCGTCATTTGACCAAAATCTTACTGGAAATCTGATCCAATTATTTTGTCGATAACGTTATTTCGTAGTGACACATGTCGCATTGTCATTTGACCAAAATTTTACTGGAAATCTGGTCCAATTATTTTGTCAATAACGTTATTTCGTAGTGACACATGTCGTATCGTCATTAGTCGAAAATCTTACCAAAAATCTAGTCCAATTATTTTGCCAATAATGACACGTGGTAGCAACACGTGTCACTTTTTTATTAGTCAAAAATCTAATAAAAATTCTTAAATATTTATTTAGTCAATAACGACATGTGACATTATGATTGAACGTAAATATTACCCGTAAATAAGTTAAAAATATTTTACAACATGATGAATTGAATTTACTCAAGCATTTTGTGAATGAGTACATCCAAAATTTGATTTATTTGAACAAAATAGAAATTTGGTTTGGTCGAGCAAAAAACCTTATTTGTTCTAGTTGTTGCTCAAGCAGCGAATGTGGATTCTCTTAAAGAGACCCGATAAAGAGAGAAGTAGAGGGCCTCATGTGAATACTATTCTCCCTACTGTTTAAAGCTGTTCACCCACAAGTGCTAATAAAGACCTAGTCTATTAATAGATCCAGAATCTAACACATGGCTTTGTATGATTTTCTATGAACAAATCAAGTACAAGATGTCAATATATATATATATGCCCTAATTAAGCTTCACCATTTCCCTAGCTAGTTAATTAACCTTGATTTTGCAGTGCCATCACCTATATATATTGATTTTTCATGCAAGTAAAGTCATCCTCATGCTTCTAGTAGGGGCCGGATCTTTGTTTGATACATATATGTTGGGACAAATGCTCCTTCGTAGTAAGAAAGCTGCTTAGTTTAATATGAATGAGCACGGCACTTGTTCTGCTAGTTACATATACATTGAAGGAAAGGTTCCTAGCTATTGCATGTTCCCGCCTTTTCTGTTTGGGGGGTAAACAACCAAACATGGTTTCTCAACATTGCATATAAGAATACTTGAAATGTGATTTGATATATTGGAACTTATACCTTGTTAGGAAGCTATATTGCTATTCTTATTACGTGCGTGAGAAAAAATCGTACGGCTAGAAGCTCATTTTTCTGATCGATTGAAGCTAGGAATATGTATCAATCTCCCGAGTGCTATGTAAAGATATATATATATATATATATATATGCTATGAGAATTCCATAAAGATACATTGTTGTTAGTGTATTTTAAGGTTGTGATAATAAATATCGTAATAGATATCAAACCTTAAAATCCCAGCTAGCAGATTCATGCTAATAGATATCTTAATTTCTATCAGATATATTGAATAGATCTGTCTATTAGTTTCGGTAGGATTGTATGATTTTGAGATCGATCGCGAGCTCATATTGACTTGATTGTTACCCATGGTCGGTTTGCATAATCATCACTTAATTCCTGCGCTCATTGGCGTTAAGTTGGTTAGGCTTATTGATATAATGATCAGATGGTGGATTCTTTTGTTGTGAGTTCAAAAGCTAAGTTTACTTTCTTAATCAGGATGCTGATCATCATCAAAACCGACATCATCACATTGTTTTGGAGCTTTGGATTGATTCTTTTGATCTTTTGTTTCTTTAATTATCTTGAAGGGAACTACTAGATCAATAAGATCATACAACTTACCAATCCTAGCTAAGTGAATACTTTAAGTTCTCACTACGTACAGTATACGTAGCTAGGACACAGGCTTGAGAAACGTTAACCGAGTTTGGTATTAACTGCTTTTAAAATTGTTAAAACCATTTCCATATGCCTGCTTCAAATGAACAAATGGATCATATAGAGAGATAGAAAGTTTTTGAATTCGAAACATTACTTTTAATATGTGATTCACTCGATCATTCACTTGTTCTAGTCTTCATGCATCATCGATCCATTCAATATATAGGCCTAGCTATGAAGCAGTTTGCAGATCGACCGAGCAGCAAGTTTTCACTTCTTTTAATTTGTTTGATATTTTTCTGAGTTCCAGATCTATTTTGAAGGGGCCGCTGGGGAGCTAGGCCAGGGGGCATCTGGTTCAAAAGGTCTGTTAAAGAGTTTCCATATATAATCTTTAGGTTATCTTTGAAAGATTCCTGGCTTTCCTGTCATACCAACTTCCAGTATCATATAATTAATATATTTGGAGAATTCAATTGGCACAAGTTGGGGACCGCCGGCCTGTTATATGACGAAGCTAAGTGAATGAATGAGTAGCATGTTTTTTAGGGTACCCTTATGCTTGAAGTTCTATCTTTCTGGCTTAGCTATTATCCACATAAAAAACATATATGAGATAGAACTGAAAGATTATGTTGTAGGCGCGCAACTGTAGTTCGTACATATATAGTATCAGGTCCTCTGTTAAAACTTTTCTATCCCATCAACCCTAGCCAGCTTAACATGCACTTGCTTTTGCAGATAACTGATCCTAATGAAAGTAACTCACTCGATCTCTATCTTTGAAATTTAAACAAAGAATGAAATCCTCAGAAATATTGTCTGCTATCTGAGAGATTTACATGATCTTAAGCCATGCCAGCTAGTGATACATGTCTCACCTAGCAAGGATGAAATCTGCCTAGCTTCTTCATTAATTATAATTACTTGAAAGTAGTTTCTAAACAAGATTTTAGCTTTGAGGAATTGCAATTAATGATCCACATGCACAAATTTTATTAAGTGCTCGATCGTTGGTTTCTCCTACGCACCACCAAGATGTACGTGCATTTCTTTCATCGCATCTCTTCAGTGTATTGGGAATCAGTCCTCAGTTGATACTAATTAGTTGTGCTTGTTGCGGAAGCTAACACACCAAACAGTACGAGATCGAAAAACACACACACAAGTTTTAACGTGGTTCCACAACAAGGTTGTGTACGTCCACGGGGAGAGTATCCTGAATTCACTATGATGAATAAGAAGATTACAAACTTACTTGCTCACCTAAACAAGAATTCCCTATACCTCACCAAACCTCTAGCTCTCAATGCTAGCAGAAGAACTCTCAATGCTCTTCAACTTGTGTTCTATATTTTCCTTATGCCTACATGCTCCTTTTATAGACCAAGGTATGTAGACTTACATAATCCAATTAGGAATCGGATTCCCCAAATGAAACCAAAACCGTTTATGTATCGGTTTCCTTCTTTGGTACGTACTGTCTCATCGAAGTCAAAGCCTTCCTCTAGCGAAGCTCGCTAGACGCTTTACAACGAGACTCCTCGATAGAACACTATTGGTCAAGATGGCCCGCTCGCCAGACCTCGACCACCCAGGCCCACTACTTTCCTGATCTCCTCCATCGAGGGATCCCAACACAGTGAAGCCAAGTTCTTGCCGTATTCTTCATAGCCGTGGAAGAGTTCAGATGTTGATCGCATATGATAGAAAGAATCGCATGCCAAAGAGGTTTAGTTAATTTGTGGTTCTTGTTTTGCCTTTCGTATTAAAAGTTAAAAAAAAAAAAACCATGCATGAAGATGTTCTCCTTCAACGGGTAAAAAGTTCAATCTTCTAGACTGGCACACGCCAAAGAATCGGATATGAAAGTATGAAACAAATTAAAAACGATCTTGTGTTAGAAAAGTTGTGAGACATGGGTTTTAAGTATACTAGTAATTTCGTGACAAATTTGAACTTAATAAAAAAGTAAGTAGGATCAATATCAGAGTACTAACTACCTTGGATCCCAAAGAAAGCTACGTAAATTTTTTTTCTCTCTCTCTCTAGTTTTCTCTCCCTCAACTGCAAAGTCTAGTTTTCTCAGATCTAATCCCGTTCGGTGGTCCTAGCTCGATGACGCCTCTTGGCCTCGTCGATGCCAATGGGTACGTCGGACGGGAGTGGTATTTGTGTTGCTAGTTAAATGAGAGACAACGGTTGACAGATGACAAGCCTTGCTATGTTACGTTGTATTGGAGGACGCGTAGTTGGCGTCGGACGAACGTCTATAGAGGCGATTGGGTATTGGTCAGGATTTCATGATGTTACGGCGTCGATGTAATCTGCGATCGTATTACTGTTGTCGTGCTCTTGAAGCGAGAAGAAGGCGTCGTGGGCGAGAGAGGCGGTAGGTCTAGATCTCAACAATAGGGAAGCTGTTTTGACATCGGTAGTGGAAGAGATCGATGATTGGTGGTGGGTCAACAATTGGTAAAGGATGTATCTCTTCTTTCAATTAGTTTTGGCTTAGTTTAGTTCAGTAGTTGTTTTTGGGTTTTCTAGGGTTTTTCTTAGAGCCAATTTTCTTATTCACCTTTGTAGGCTTAGTTGTCATAAGCGTCTAGTGTCTAGGGGTTTTGACCCGTGTTCAATTGTGTTTCATCTCAGTAATGCGCCACTGTTTAGTTTAGATTTGTCTCTAAATGAGGGTTAAACTAGATGTTTTTCGATGTATCTAACTCAAGATTATAATACAAGTTGCGTTCTTCGTAAAAAAAAAAAGAAGAAGAAGAAGAAGGTAAGTAGGTAATAAACCAAGGATATATACCTAGGTTCATATAGATAATCGCTATGCAAAGATGACGTGCATGTATAAATCTGAGAAATGATTCACAAATTTCTCTTCAAAATAGTACGAGGTAGGGATGCTCGATCACGAAAACTTTTCTAACCCCATTTATCTTTGTTTACCATTGCCAAGTCCAACATGTTCATGTTGGTACAACGTGCATGTCGCGGACCGGAATTTGGAAGTTTGGAACTGGATCTATAATAGATTGATGTGAAGGCATAAGATCATCAGCCAAATCTTCTGTGTTTCCGATCATTTTACCAGTCAATATTATTCTTGGTTCCATGTACAACCTTCTTTGCTTCCATTTTCCAATATAGATCCTCCTGCATAAGATTTTGTTGTCACTTTACCGTACACCAAGTCTCTTCCAGGCCAAGCAAAAGAAAATGCCGTTTTATTGCTTTTCCTGGTTCATATTCGTTTGGAAGATTTGTTTGAATACCAGAGGATATATCAGTAAAAGAAGAAGGGATGGAGAGGAGTCATTCAGAGAAGAAATCCATTTCGAAAATCTAAATTCTCCTATGGGAAATCTGATGAAATTAAGATATTAGTGGAGCCAGCAAATTTAGATGGAAAAAACAGACCAGTTCTGCTATCTACTCGACCACATTGTGCAGCTTGTTTTCTTCTTCTATATATTCTTTCATATCCATACATTTCAATAGCATTTGCAGTAATTTCCATGCACAAAACAAGCCAAATCTCCCAAACACCAGAATGTGGCACTGGCAGAGACAGTGGAAGCCACTTTATTCCGTCTGTCTCAGATAATGACTTTAGCCAAGTACTTAAACATGTACTAAGTACCTCAGTATATAAACAAATGAGAGTAACTATACCATATTTGGATACTGGATCCAGTGGATCATTTCACCAGCTCGATTTACCACAACTTATAATTGTAAATCAAGCTAGCTAATTAGCTGGCTTACTGTTCCAGCAAGCTGGTCGATACCCACCCGAAACAAACAGAATAAATGGAGGATTCTTTGACATGTGAAGTGTCAATAACTGATTTACTCAAGATAGTACTGTCATTTAGTTCTAGTTTATTTAACCGGGCAGGTAATCCAGAGAACAAAGCATATATTTACAGACATAACTGCTTTTTAATACAAGACAAAGCCTACAAAACCTAATCTAGCTTGCTGCAACTCAACTTGATGTTGATTACATTTCTACAAGTTTTTTGAAGTTGAATACGACTCAGCACATTTCTTGGTGTTGAATACATCTGAAAGAATTGATATGACACAGAAAGAGCCACGGACCTTGTGTTTATAGCAGCTGGAAACAAGTTCAATCCAGTCCGCAAGAACTTCATGACCTACCAAAGAAAAGTTAATTTTTGAATTACTGTGGAGGGAGGATATGGTCATCAAACTTAATCTTCAGAGTACCACTGTCTTGACTGCACAATCAAACTTAAATTCTTGAGTTTTATTCACTATTTTTGAACTTAAACGTGAATAGATGAGGCTCTGAAAGCTGTGAATGGGGGCCATGAATAGTGATGCAAAGAGGCTCAAAAGCTAAACAGAACGGAGAGAAAGAAAATAGACATGTTAATCAGGCCACAATGACACAAGCTCAGTCACAAATTTACAGAGATTATGCTTTAAAAAGAGCCATGTACACGGTCTAAACTTGACTGAGAATCTAAGTTGACGCTAAGTTGTTGCCAGCCTATTAAGGTTTTAAAATATCAAGAAACGGAAACAGAGTTGTAGCCTAATAATTAGAGGTTTGCATGAAGGTGTGTCCGTCCACACATGAATGCAGGGATCACTGATTATTGTAGGCTAACATAATAGGAGAGAAGATAAGGCTAACTTACAATTATTCTAACTCTCTGAGGCAACTGTGTGATGGACACTAGTGTATGTTGCGGCTAAGCAATCCTTGAAATGATAAATACAGATCTTTGTTATCTGTCCCAAAGATCTCTTCTGCTTTCCTCAGAGTTTCCTGGAAGAAAATGTGTACAAAAACCGTTCATGAATTCTGTACATTAGGATCTGCCAGATATTCAGTTGCATTGATTTAGCCAAGAGTCAAAACATTGCATTACCTCGCGTGTTTGCTTTTGAGCATTTAGCTCCTTGATGTTAGCCAGAAATGCACTGAACTGTTCATAGGATAGGCGACTCCTGTATTGCAATATATTTAAGTCAGTCTCTGGAAGGCATCATTACTATTACAGCAATTAGACTTGAAATAATTACCCTACCTCGCCTGACGAAAGAACTCCTTTCCATCAATTCGAGGAGCACACCCTACCCAATTTACAACGCAGAATATGTTAGAAGTAATTCAACATAGTATATGGAAGTTCTTAGACTGCTATCAACTACAATTGACCGTTGTATTGAATGACACAGACAAACCATACTTATTAAGATTAAAAATTGAAAAATTGCAGCAATGGATATAAATGGCTATAAGGGAACAACGAGTTCCCATAGAAATTTAGGAATCTGCTGTTAATAAAAATTCTGCAAAGACTTCACCATAATTATTCCAACCTGATAGTGGACGTCCACAAGGTGGAGAGTTCGCTGCTGATGACTGTTGGCTTGATGGGTACCAAGAAGACACTGAATTCCGTGAGGACTTTGTAGGAGATGTGGCACCAGAGGTCTGTTGAGGGGATGGAATCGTAGAATATGCTCTAGGTGACCCACTTGTGGAATAGACCTTTGGAGTTCCGGTTGGGGTAAGCCGTGGTGTGATATAGGGAGTCAATGAAAATTTTTGGCCAGCATTCCTCGAAGCTGTTGACCAAACATCAGTTTTAAGCACCAAACATTTGGTGCAATATCAAAACACCTTCACTACCATTTTATGACCCCAATTCGTGAATAAAAATAAAGACATGCATGCATCCATACATATAATTAAGGGCCCTATAATTAAATAAGTCGGAAAAAGAAAGTAAAACATACTTCATTGAAATATGTGATACAATGTTTTGTTACTTATTAAATGAGTACAACACCCTACGAACACATATTCACAAACAATAAGATCAGATCCAAATACCTTCATCTATGTTCCCCATATCAGTAGAACCGGTTGAGGAATATTGTGCTGAGTAGCCATTTGTCTCCTCATCTGGCAGGACAAAGAAATATAGCACATTGGCCATCAGATGAACAAAGTAAAAGAAAAAGTAAGTCACCTTAAATTTTTGGCTCCCATCAGTCAGCTATGGTTTGATTCAACACTGAAGGAATGAAGTGAAATAACAGTACCCTTATCTGGATACGCCTTTGGAACTGATAGATCACAGGTTCCAATGTCAACAGTTTTGGCTGGCTGTAAAAGATATAAATTAGCTACTGAACTCCATAGAAAGGAATAATACAAAGAATACAAACTTGTAAGAGCAAGACTTCCATGTGAGGAAGAACAATAGGAAACTGACATCACAAAATTTAATAAGAAATCACAGCTGGAAAATACTTACAGATGAGTTATCATCATTTAGAGACTGCATCAGTTGTCTTTTAAATGTTTCCAACTGTGAAAAGAAAACAGAAAGTGTTAGCCCTGAGATCAACATACTACAAGAAAAGAAGAAAGTAGGAAAAATTTAAGGTTCTGACTCGTATACTACAAGATGGATATTACTTAAAAGTCAAAATAGTAAAGGACAAATAAATTTAACAACTGAAGATGAGAAAGAAAAAGGAAAGGGAGTTATGAAATTTGTTCGTTGGAATTCTATGGCACAGCTACCAGCACTATGATTGCTGAAACCAGAAGGAGATGAATGAGATTTCTCTCAAAATTGGCAATTAAGTTAAATGATTTGCAATTATACAAATAATTGCTGTCAACACTCAAAATTGTCATCCATGAAATACACTTGAAAAGGATAAAATGAGTACAACAGTGGCCATCCCCAATGCCAGTACTTTTTGTGAGTCAAACTCGAAAGAAAAGGTTGCAACATAGATAGGACACACAATGAGATACACAGAAGTTTATATACTAAAAAAAAGAGAAGAAACTCTCATACAGAACAAACTATATAAAGCACCTTGGCCAAGTCACGGCTAAGCTTCTTCGCAGTCGATGCCACTGAATCTCGTTCTTTGGATAACCTCATCTTCACAATAACAAGAACAAAGTAAGCCACAGAAATTTCTTAATTGTTCGGAGCAAGTCCCAAGCATGAAGCAGCACCAATCATTAAAGAGGAGATATAAACATAATAGTGAAAAAATAAACATCAAACGGATCTTCACTACTACTTCTTCTTCTATTTGTCATATATGGAACCATACTCAGAAAACTAAAAGTGAATATAGCAGAAATCTTTCATCAAAATAAGAAGACCAATATGAAAGAAATGAATTTTGCTTTCATTTCATTTCCAGCAGCGCTTTTTATCATGCTCACAGTTAATCCAAAGCCATCACATCTAAACAAGTCATCATCTACATCAATAATCCAATACCTCAAACTCAACCCCATAGTACCTACTACTATCAAATTGAAGCAAAGCTTCACATTTTTGCAATGCTTTTTCGAATCAGAAAAATAAAAAATAAAAAACTGAGCAATCAAATATTAAAAAAATTAAGAGGAGATTGAGGTGTTACATTGTCCTCTAGGGCAATTCCGAGGCGAGACTCAGCTTCCTGGTTCCCAATTTGGAGTCGCGAAGCTTTCTCCCCGAGGTCAAATATAACCATATCTTTCTCGCGAAGATTCTGCCTGAGACGCCCAACCTCCGCCTCCAGATTCGAAACCCTAGCCGCTATCGCCATCGACGTTATCTTCCGAGCCAGATCCAGCTGCTCGTACGGGTCGCTCGGAATAACCGACAGGATCTCGTCCGGAAGATCAAAGTCCGGCCCTCCTCCTCCGCCGTTCTGAGACATCGCCGATAGTGATGACGTGGCGGTGGTTGTTGGGAGTTGTTGGTCGTCGTCGTCTGTAAATCGCTTTGGGCACAACGAAAATGGCGTCGGCGGGTTTTTAAATACTCTTTATATTCATTTTGAATAAAATTCCCACTCTTTAATATTTTTTTGTTTTTTATTTCGCGTGTTGTTTTCTCTTTCTTTTTCTTCGGGTCGCTGTCTACGTTTCGAAATTTGCGAGCGGATTTTCCCTCCAAAATTAAAAGTAAACGGGCTCAAGGCCCAACAGAACACGGGCTCAATATAAAGCCCATTTATGTGTTTTGACCCGACCGGAACCAGCACAATATATAGTCTCCGAGTTTCTACATTCTGAAGAGCTCGCTCTCTCTCGTCTTTGTTCGTCGTAGAAAGCTAAAACCAGAGCTCTTGAGTCAGCTTCAAAAGCGAAATCTAGAGGTTAGTTCAAGCAAACCAACTGTCTGGGTTTCGATTACGAATAGTTAACTGACCACAAATTTTGGGCTGTTCTTCGATTTTATAGAAAGCTATGTTCTTGAGAGGTTTAAGCAAATTTTTGTGTTGGGTTTTGTAATTTTGTTATCTGTTCTAGGCAGTATTGGTTTTTCGTGGACTGAAATTTGAGAAGGTATTCAAGTTTGGTTTTTTTTGAGCTGGAAGTAACTATATACGTTGTGATTGATTTATATATATGTATATATATATATATATAGGTTTCAGGTTAATGAACTAAATAATGTTGGTTTTGAATGCAGTGAGAGACCATGTCGGTGCTTATAGTGACGAGTTTAGGTGATATAGTTGTGGATTTGTACACATACAGGTGTCCTCTTACTACCAAGAACTTCTTAAAGCTTTGCAAGTAAGTCTGTTTTCACTGACCTTGAGATGAAACTACAGTTATATATGTTATCTCTGCGATAAACGATAATGTTTACTTCTGTTATTGATTAAATTGGTGGGGTTATGGTGGATTTCACGTCATTTGAACCTTGAGATATCTTGCTTGTATACCTTACTTGGTTATTTGTCAATTGTTAACGGGGTATGTCTGGGATGTTCGGTTCATGAAATGTCATATTGTAGTTACTAATTGGCATTTTGGTTTTCTCTATTTATTAACTCATAGGTAGGTAATACTTTCTCCTTGTTTAATGTTAATATCACTTCAGGATAAAGTGTTACAATGGATGTCTCTTTCACATGGTTCAGAAGGATTTTACTGCACAGACTGGCGACCCAACCGGAACAGGTTCTGGTGGTGATTCATTATACAAGTAAGGAACACTTTGTATAATATTCACTACTCAACATAACTTAGCTCTAGTAGAGAAACCTTATTTCAGCTGCAATGTTTAAACATGGTTCTCCCTCAATGCCAATAAAAATATGCTTCTTTTTACACTTGTGGCACCCTATTTCATTCTTTTCCTCACATGAACATCTCATACTGCATGTTTGAATATGTTCTTTATATATCAGTTGGGTTACTTAGTTTTGGGAGAAGTGACTATTTTCTTTTATATATTCCATATACTCGATCTGTGACATTTTGCTCTTCTGTCAGATTTTTGTATGGAGATCAGGCTCGCTTTTTCGGTGATGAGATTCATCTTGATTTGAAGCATGCTAAAACAGGGACAATTGCCATGGCTAGTGCTGGAGGGAATCTCAATGCCTCTCAGGTATAAAATTACTGCTATTTTGGCATAAGCTTGGTGTTCAATTTCAAGGGGCATCTTTTTGGTTGTCAATCACATTGTTGTAATGTACTGACTTTATTTTTTTTGAAGTTCTACTTTACTTTACGTGATGATCTAGACTATCTCGATGGAAAGCATACAGTAAGTCTCCATTCCCACCTATCTTTCTTACTGTTTAATATGGAATTCCTGTCACTTATCTGATTCAATCATCCCTCAGTAAGTTTATTTATTTATTTCTTTTAATTTTTTTGGGTGGATCATTTTTAAAAATTCTGCCACCTATTATAGGACCAGAAATTGGGTGGTGGGGGGTGTTTAATAGAATCATCTGCTAGAAGATGCTGTATAGTGAGCATGAGAGAGAGTTCAACCCACCTATGGACCAACTTGATATGTGGAAAATAGATTTTGTGGGATATCTATTCCTATGCATTAATGCTCAGTGTTTAGTTTTGTTTGTTAAGTAGGATTTTTTATGTGCTACTACATAGTCCCGTGCAATAAATCTATGGTTTAAGATAGTAGACAACATGAGCATGCCTGGCTATCGTTCAGGTCTGTCGACCCCAGGAGATCCCTGGTAGTCTTCAAATAGAACTTTGGCTATGTCTATTCTCTTAACTTCTACTAAAAGAGTTTTTTTTGTTCGGGTGGATGTAGCTTGCATCACTAAAGTGATGTCTGTATTGCAAGTTTTTGGGGAGATAGCTGAGGGATTGGAGACGTTGACAAGAATCGATGAGGCTTATGTGGACGAGAGCAACAGACCCTACAAAAATATTAGGTTGGTCCTTGTCTTACTTGATTTACCAGTATATATCCTTTTTCTTTATTTATGTGGAGCTAGTCTGCTAGATTAACATCATTTTAATCTATTCATATGAACAGAATCAAGCATACCTACATATTGGATGATCCTTTTGATGATCCGTCCCAACTTTCTGAGCTAATTCCTGGAGCCTCCCCAGAAGGAAAGCCAAGGGATGAGGTAATTACTAATAATTTATGTATTCTACAGATATATGAGGTGTGGATATCCAAGCTAAGATGCAATTAAAATTTTATTCTGTATGGCCATAGTGATACTTGTTTTGGGTGATTCTCTTCTGATTATCTGCCAAGAAATAGGATGGCAGGTTGTGGGCAAATAACTCATATTATACATTTACATGTGGGTCCCTCCATTACTATCAATCCAACTTAGGAACTAATACCTTAAATGAGAGAATTCCTATTGTAGATTTCGAGGTCTGGTTCTTCGATATGTTTTTCCTATTATGAAAAAGCTCTAGTTTTATGGTTTTATAGACTGTTAGCTAATCATACGTTTTAGTCTAAGGTTTTTGAAGTGTTGATTTATCTTTGTTATGATTACTGAGATTACTGAATAGGTTGATGATAATGTGCGTCTTGAAGATGACTGGGTTCCTATGGATGAGCAATTGGCTCCTGGAGAGCTTGAGGAGCGTCTTCGGGCCAAAGATGCACATTCCAGTGCAGTTGTACTTGAGAGTGTAAGCACATTTTACATACCTGTAATCTTGGTTTCAGGAAGAGATGTTGTTTATTTAAAGTTCAATCTTCCTTTCCCACTTTCATTCTATGTCTCATGTAACAGATTGGGGATATTCCTGATGTTGATAAAGCCACCTGACAATGTGCTTTTTGTTTGTAAACTGAATCCAGTCACTGAAGTATGTAGCTCTTCTTATCCTTGGTTTCTTCCCTTTATGAACCTTGTGTTGCCTACAAATTTTGCCTCTCGTTACTACATTTGTTGTAAAAATCTGCTGAGTAGTTTTTGGCTCTTGATGCAGGACGAGGACTTGTACACAATATTTTCACGATTTGGAACTGTGCAAGCCTAAGTAATGTTCATGTTTGTTGCTATTTATAACTGTTACGGTTGGCAAGTTAAAGACTAAGACCCGGTTGGCTTCTTTTCCATTTTGTTATTTGTCTTTAAATGCAACTTTCTTGATGAATTGCTACTTAAAATTGGAACTATTAGTTATGCGCCATTGTCTGTAATCATTCTCCAGCAAACATTTCATTTTGGTCTTTTTTACATATCAGCCCTATCCATTGCATTTGTTTGATATGCTTTGTAAATGATGAATGAACTGAGATGTGAAAGATAGATAATAGGTTGTAAAATTGATCTCTTGTTTGTTTCTTCTCTTCTTGGTGTTTCTAGGAATTCCAAGTGGATATTTAATCTGTTGCATGATTGAATATCCTGAGGAGTCTTTCAGAAATTCAATGACACTACAGAGATTTTTGTATCACCTATCTTACTAGGTATATTGAAAGGGAGCTACATTAATCATTTCTATTCTTTGAAACTGTAGGCAAAGGCTGCTTCAAATGTGGTGCACTTGATCACATTGCAAAGGAGTGCAGCGGTGATTCTGCCAGCCAACAGCAACCCCAGAAGTACATATTGAAGGATGACAATGTACAGTGTGGTGGAGGCAAGAATGCTAGGCATGTGGTTCTGCATGTGTATGTGTGTGTTGTGTGAGACTGTGTCCCAAGTCCTAACTGATGTTATTATGACCGTTGCAGTTATGAAATGGTATTTAATGAAGACACTCCAGAAAGTCCAAGAGAAGGAAAAAGACATGAAGGCCATGGTCCAAATGACCGAGCTGAGGACCTCAAGATGAACAGGCAGAGTTCTGAAGAGCGAGGGCATAAGGATCAAGATAATAAGCTCTTGAGTGATGGGGACCGGCACACTGCAGAAGTCGAGGATACAGAAAGGAATCAAATCGAGACAGTAAAGCAAGTCGATCTGGTGGAAGAGGTTATCAGGATTATCTTGAAAGGGGAAGGGATGCTGAAAGGCCGAAGGTGAGAAAAAAAGAGACTCAGATGATAAATTGGATCAACGTGAGAGTGGAAAGAAATATGTCCAGGGAGAGAGAAGACATGATAGAGACTACAGAAAGAGGAGTGAAGATATCGACAGAGAGAAGCATAAGGAGGGACGAAGAGACAGATGATAAGACTGACCGGCGGGAGACTGGAAAGAGATGCAGATGAACAAACTCATGCTGCACGGAGTAGTGAGAGAGAATACAGAAAGAGAAGTTCAGCTGGTGGCAGCCCTACAGAAAAGAGAGATGGAGAATATTATAAAAAGAGAAGTGCAGAGCTTGATAAGCATGCAGAGAGGAAGGGATGGTGGAGACTACAGAAAGAGATCTGTTGATGATGACAGAAGGGACAAGGGAGATGGGCCAGTTCATAAGAGAAGTGCAGGGAAGGAAGATAGAGAATATTGTACTGGTGCCAATTTTGGTGAGATACAGAACTGAAACTAATTTATTTTCTTTCCTAGGAAGACCTAATGTCTATTCATTTTGATTATTCATCGCCATTGTGGCTCACCACAACGAGAATTCATGAAGAAATGGACGGATTGGATACAAATAGGCAATATATTACCAAAAGTACGAAAGTGATCAAATTCAAAGTCTAGGATCTATACAAAAATTACATGAAAAAATGTGCTCATCATATGGAGAGAAAAATGACTCGTCTACAATCATTGATTAATAAATCAAGGGTAGTCTCTTCTCGGTTCAACTATTATAACATTCTACAATCCAATTATCATCATTTAAACTATAGTACAGGGTTACATGGAAACATTTGTAGACCTTTTAGAATGATTCTGAAGCACAAGGGAGAGGAGAGAGGTATACATGGAATGGGGAAAGTAACAATTGGCATAGCTGGAAAAGAAAGGAGCAGTGTCACCCAAAATCCCCAGCAAATAAATAACAATACATGTGCCACTGCATCTCTGGTAAGTAGTATACACCACCTCAAGCATGGTTCTCCTGCACAGGCCTTTTGTTTTCCCTTTCGCTGTGGCCAACTCGGCCTACCCTGCTGTGATTTTCAGAATGATCAAAGTGACTATGGCGATGATCATGTCGCTGCTTCTTCTCTGCAACGATTTGTGGGGGGCTTCCTTCTTTTCTCTTGCGACTGCTTGATTTGGGTGACAGAAGTTCATGTCCAGCTTCAAATGCTGATACCTCACCCTCTTCATAATTACTGAAGCGCGGTGCACCATCTCCAACACCCTCTCGATGTTTTCCCTGATGAAGGCCCTCATGTTCTTGTCTATTTGAGGACTTGGACCAGCTTTGCTTCCTGTCTTTTTTGTTTTTCTCACTCCCACCAGCCAGTTCAATACCATCTTCCAGTTCCCTCTCAATCAGATCATCCTCATCCAGTACATCTTTTTTCCTAGTTACATCGGCAGTGGCTTTCCTTCGTTTCTCCAGTGCCGCCCTCACTTTGTCCTTGTCAATTTTTGTAATTGCTCCCTGAGGTGATCGGCCAAGTGCACTTGATCTATTCTCGACATTTCGTCCAAACTGTTTGTCCTTTAGCTCCCCTGCTTCCCTTGTTTCAGCTTTCCTGCTATTACTCTCTCTTTCTTGGTCATCTTCACTACGTCCCTCTGAGACAAATCTTGAAACATGTTGAGCTTCCCCAGCCTTCTCCTTGTGGAATGCCACTGCATCAGTGTGTTCAGTATCTCTGAGTTCCATATTATGATCCAAAGGACCTGTCATTCCAGAGCTTCTGTAGTCATTACTTTGACTCTGAGTACTTCTGGCAGGACCACCATTGTCAATATATGTCTGCTGTGATGCAGGCCTAGATGCTGGCCTTGAGGTTCCAGGTCTAACTCCAGCCTGCAAATTACTATCACTTGATGTCTCATATGAGGCTGGCATGTTAATTGACGATCCATGATCTTTGTCTTCCTGATCCCCCTTGGATTTAGTCTTTGCAGCAGTTGCTACAGTTCCTTCAACTTCATCGGAAGATGGGAATATATTCTGTTCATACAGTTCCAACATTTGGTTGCTAACTTCTGCAGAAAAAGTAGTCAACTGAAACCAAATACCAAATACATGTAAAAAAAAATCTTTTAACACTTAAAAAAAAAGGTAACGCAGGACTGTAGAGAGGGATGATGGATGGTGGGAGTGAGACGAAAGAGAGGTAGTGGCAGATTCTATCCTCTGGGTATGATTAGTTTGGACACTTTTCCTAACCCATATGACACTAACGATAGATTTCAAAGGGTCCAAAGTTGAGACTGTAGAATGATGAAGAAATTCATCCAAAGGACATTATTGATTGCTCCGCACAATCACATATTGTAATAAATCAATGAGACCCACCCTCCAATTGGCGTGGGGTGACATCAAACTCTTGCCACCAGACCTTCTCGCCATCTGACGGAAGTTTTACTTTGAGGAACTTGGCAGCAAGAAAAATTGCACCAGCTGCAATGTGGTGGGGCTTAAATTGCAAGCAAAGAAAAGTCCGGAGTCTGCATACCACATTCCATGTTCAAGAAGAAATGAAGGAAGGCCAAAAACGAATAACGGATATGAACTAAGATAAAGCATACCCGTCATTAACAAAATTCCATGCAACTTGCGCAAGGGCATTTTGAGCTACTTTGAATTTCTTTATTGCCTCCACCAGGGGTTTATAAGGATGGTGTACGTTAAAATCAAAAGTAAGAGTTCCGAGAACAACTCTCTCACCAGTTAAGATCAATTCCTTCTGCTGTTCATATACCTCCTGTGTGATTGTTGCAATTATGTGAATAGACTAAACATGAAGATAAACAAAATATACTTCATATCTGACACTAACAAAAAATAAAATATCACATCAGAATAGTATACAAATCTGACGATCTTTGAACAGTAAAATCAATAAAGTAGAATGAAAATGAGCACATGGGAAACAGAGTAAACAGTTCAGCAATGAATGTTTTGATTCTCAGTGTAGAGGATTATGCAGTTGCATAGAACTGATAGAAGGCATAAGTACGTAGATAAGGTATTGCAATACAGGTATGCACTGTGCTCAACTTAATGTAGGTTACTACTTTTCAGATTGGATAAGAAGGCATATAATACGCATTTGAACCATCAAAATATAAAAATGAACCAAGTCAATGGCATCACTAACAGAAAAGAACTCGGTGGAATGACAAGGAAAGGAATGCCTTCACTATCACCAAAGTGGTAAGTTGATAAATTACCTTTTGCTTGATTCTCTGAATTGCTGCAGGATCCTTTTTATGAATAATTTCGTAAGAAACAAGGATAACATCTTTGAGCGGCCGGGGAGTTTCTTCAACCTTACCAGCAAGAAACATACACACTGTCGCAATGGTCTACAATTTTGAAAGGACTTTAGTCAATAAGGTAAATCATTTTCTTGGTCAAATGTATCCAGACTTTAATCATATATCAGACTTGTAGGGAAAAGAATGCAGTAAACCGTAAAAGAGTAAAACATTTTTCATTAGTTGCTTCCCTTACAGACCATGGAAAATGATTCATTTACAAGGGTAAAAGGAGAGAATACGAAGATGCCAACAGCCAAAAAAATGCATTTCCTTTCACCTCAGATAGGAGATTTAAGCTAACTCAGATTTATATCAAACGGAGCAAGAAAAATAGGGGACTGGCGCCATTTTAGGTTGAAAACACTCACCCTTCTATCATTCTTCGCATGTGATTGGCAAACATAGAATCGATGACAGAAAATTATGGCTGTTGCAATTGTTACCTGGGGTCTGCATAATATACCAAAATTTTCAGCTTATTGATCAAACTTGTTTGGTACAATTGAGTCACCAAATAGCAAATTGTGATTCAAAAGACAAGATAATAGGCTTAATCCTCTAGCATGAACCTACAAAACTCAAACATCAATTTTTTGCTAGTGTAAGTTGCAGGCACTATAAATTACTTTCAGAAGCCAAGTACCACAACTATGACAACTTAAACATACCTTCAATCCAGATCACTAGTCATTGCAATCTTAAACATGCTTTTATATATACACGTATGTTACTATAATCATCCCAGAAAACAATATAAAAAACCATATAAACTACTCATTTGAAGCTAAGTCGTAAAGAGAAAAGTCATGTATAAGAAACTCAAATAGTATTGTCATGTCAGTTTTGAATCTCACACTTTAAGTCTCATCCCCAAATCCTGCAGAAAAGTACAGTATGACTTGCGTAGATATGCCTCTTTCTTTAAGTCGATGCCATCTACTTTAGAAGGAGAATTTTCTTCTATTTCCTTGCGGGAAAAGTACCAATTACCTCCTTCCTCTTTATCCTCAGTCTGTTTATAGCAACTACCTTCACTCGCAGCAAAGTTAGAAGAGTCACCAGACAAAAATGACGCCATACGTATCTCTTTTCACCAATTATGCCAAATCATGGCTCATCGGCTCATCGGCGCATCGCTGTAAGAATTAAGTAACCAAATTCCAGAAATTTTCTGCCCAATGGTAACCACGATCGGTCAGAAACCTTACAAGAAACATAAACGAGAATACATGAAAGAATAACAAACAATAGAAACTAGTGTGGATGAACCACAACAGATCAGCAAGTTGTACTTTCAGCCTGCTGTATAAGATATGTTTTCCAGAGCGAAAAAAAAAAGACATTCATCTACTGAGAAAAGCTCTAGAACACCAAAGAATCAAAAGAAACACCAAGCACAAAAATAACAGAATTAGCAAATGCTGCCTTAACCGCAACTCTTCCATTTTAGCACATCTCCCAGAATCAACTCTAAACATTCTTTTCCAAAAAGCTTAAGATATTGGACAGTGTACAAACAAATGATATACATATTTACTTTAGGCTGCAGAATCCAAAGTACCACCCAACTTTAAAAGGGAATATAACCTTCAAAACTTTAAGAGGGAATGAACCCAAGAAAAACAAGCGAAACAAGGGTAGTTAGAGTAATATATGCAAGAAATTCACCGTATGCTTCTAATATTCAGCTTCCAGTATCTTGTCTAGATGGTACCAGTAAAATGTCCTCAGGTTGAGAAAGTAAGGCTTCCAAATTTCCACATTGTTGGTAAAAAGTTATTTACACATCCATCCCTCGTCACATACTGTTACCTCATTTTCACCTAGTAATTACTTTATTCAGAAACCAATCATCAGATTCTTTACAACGACTCCGCGGAATAAAAGCGATACGCTATACTCTTACGACTATCATGTACGGTTACTTTGACAGGTGGTGGAACAAAACTGTGAGCACTGGCAGGTTTTGTTTGCGCACCATCGAAAAATATCAGCACCCTTCCTTGAAACTGAATATACTGCTAGATCCCCCAATTCTATTTTTTCGGTATTAACTTCCAACTAGTGCAGAAAACCAAAACTTCTATTGGGCATAAGCCGGTGGCATCACACATCACTCAGCAACTGTATGTAACTACTTTAAACATAAAAAAAAACACTTTATCCGAAAGCCATTACAAATGCCAATCGTATTGTTCATGTTACAAAAGCTCAATCACCAGACTTCGGCAGTATGCAAACTACTGCAACTAACTAACGGGTGCTCATAACTCCTATATTAAATTCAAAACCATATCCAATCACCACACACCATAAACAGCGAATATCGAAAACTTAGCTACTATAACAAAGAAAAAATTCCCAACACAATTTTTTCAGAGAAAATTACATGAACCCATTACTTTTTTCAATCGGAACCGCAGGGCCCAAGTTCTAATTTTCAAATTTAAGATCAAATTTGATAGATTCAGCTCAAAAATTGAAGCTTTTAAACCAACTGAAAATGGAAAACAAAATCAGGAAAAGGAGGGGAAAAAAAGTTATTAGAAGTGATGGGTTTACCTGGATATGGTATATGGCGAAGGTGGCCCAAATCGGAAAAGGAAGTTAGGTCCTGAGAGAGAGAATGAGAGAGTGTCTCTAGCTAACGAGGAACAAAGATCGCTGCTTTGAGGACCAGGGAGCCATTGAGCTTTCCTTATTACTATGTTCGGTTCTTTAATATTAATATTATTATTGAAGTAGAATAATATGATAAGTGAATAATATTGTTATTGATAGAATGTTTTATATTTAGGCTGATATAATTTATTATAATAACTGTTGTCTAAGGAATAAATTTCCTTAAACATAAGGAATGATGCATAATTTGTTGTCTTACTAAAAACCTCGTCAAACAAACAAAAACCTCTTGGGTAAAACAAAAGATTGAGCTAAGGAAAAAAGAGTATAACGCATCAAGTACAAAAACTACTATATGTGACGTAGACTCCCTTTAATGTCTACATAAATGTAACTCCCCCTAACTATAAACTCAGTCATGGAGTTCAGATTTCCTGCGCATATCAGTGCGGCTCACATGTTTTTCAAATGTATATTTAAGTAGTGACTTGGTAAACAAGTCCGCAACATGATCAACCGACCAACCTGGTTCACATGGATAATCAATAACCGATACTATTGTTGATTGTAGGAGTACTTTGGCAAAACGAGTTAAATATGACACCCTTAGTATAGCCCAACTTCATTTGTTCTATGCAAACTGCATTATTCTCAAAGAGACAAGTTGGTGTTGTCATAGTAGATGGTAATCCACTAGACCCTTGATTGTAGTGTATTAATTTTCTAAACCAAACATACTCATCAACCGCTTCATACAAATCTTTAATCTTTAGAATAGTTCGAGGAAGTAGCAACAAGGGCTTACTTTGTTGTTCTCCAAGAAACTGCCATGTTCCCCATAGTTCAAACATAACCTATTTGGAAACGTCTTTTATGTGGGTTGGAAAGATACCTAGCATCAGCAAATCCGACCAACACATCAACTGGTGTTTCGATATAAGGGGATTGCAGTAAAACTGCTCACAGCAGGACAAACATTTGATGGATCAAACATTTCCTTCGATCGATCGAAGGCATGTCTCTGATCCTTCTAGGGAGCTTCCTTCGATGGATCGAAATATTCTTTCGATGGATAATATTTCGATCCATCGAAGGACCCCTTTGGGTTGTTACCGTTCACTGCATTCGACGGATCGAAATGCTCAAAACTTGAATGTTGTGATTCAACTATCCCTTGACCAGGATTTTCATGTTTCTCTTTATATTCTTTGTAAGGGAAGAATAGGCTCAAGTCAATGGATTACTTCAAGTACCTGAAGATTTGTTTTACTTCATTCCAATGACTTTGCGTAGGCGCATACTGAGAAGACAATGTTTGGATGTAAGTACTAAGCTAAATTCAACCAAGCTCTAATCGCACTAAGATATAGAATCTCAGCTCCAAAAGTTCCTCATCATCATCTCTTCAGATGAAATAGATCTTTTTTAGGTTCCAGACTGCAAACAACCATTGGAAAATTAATAGGGTGTGCTTTGTCCATTGCCTTATTAGACATAAGAAAACTGGTAAATAAAGATTCAACCAACCCGATGTACCGTCTCTAAACCAAGACTTAATCAAGTCCTACCAAGGTCTATCATCTCAGATAAATTGTTCATCTACTAAACACACATGAGTATAAATCATCATTCTTCTATCCCTTCACAATCAAGTAGTCACTAAGACATGTATACCACATCCTACGAATTATTTCAACCTATATAGTGAACGTCTCAATCTAATCACATGAGCACTCTGTGATTTAGAGTTACCTGATTTGGGTAGAACCATGCCAATTGACACTCTCATATATATCTCTAAATTAAGATCTCCATAGAGATATACTGTAACCACATCTATAAGTTGTATACTCAGTCTTTCGGACACTACCAAACTAATAAGGTAGCAAAAAGTAATGATGTCCATGACCAAAGAATACATCTCCTCATAATCAATACTAGGACATTGAGAGAATCATTGTGCCACAAGTTCTTCTCATTTTGCTTCCAAACATAGACTCATTTGTGTCTAAACCGGTATACCATTCCATGGTCATATCACTACCAGACCGAAAACTTGCCATTTGTAAGAGAGTCCAATTCAGCCTTAAATTGCAACCTTCCATATTGGTCAATATGCTCTATGTTAACCGTTGATAATCCTCAACATCAATGTTCCACTTCATCGTCGTCAATTTCTGAGAGACGGAATAAGTAAACACATCATCAACGAACATGGAATAACTATCCATAATAATGCTAGCATTTGTTTAACTTGGTGAGATTTCTTTGTTTACTGACATCCTCATTGACTCTGAGGCGTCCCCCAGTATTTGTCAATGTCGACTTTTAGACACATTTTCAATCAAAAACAATCCCATATGTTGATGATGAATGGTGTAGTGCCTTGATGGCTTGCATTTTCACTGGCAACTCATCAGTGGATTTTGACCAATGCTACACCCACCACTATGGGCAGGAGAAACACTACATTGCACGAGTGTTGCGCTAACCTGCCAAATGTCAGGGACTTTCAACCTTGTATGATTTGCAGCAAGTAAACCGACCTCGTCACCTTCATGATATTAGTAAAGAATTTAGGCATAAAGTATGCTACTCTCTGAAGATCAAAAATATATTGCACTTCAATCTCATACTAAGATATGCGTAGGGATCATGATGAGACATAGTGGGGACATACCACGTCAATTTTTGACGTTGATTCAGAATGAAATCATTCATATCTTCCCCTAAAGGCGAAAAGTATGTCTCATCACAGTGACTATCTGCAAAACTAGCAGTAAAGAGATCTCCTGTCAAAGATTTTTAATAGCGGACAATCGTTGGAGAATCATTCCCAACATCAATGCATAATCGTCGTTGATAACCCATTTTTGTACGCAGTGAAAGCGTATTAGGCACATGTACCGTGCAACCAGAGATGCGTAGATGTGAAATATCAGGCTCATATCCAGTTACCAACTGGTACGCACTAAATAGATGGTGGTTAAATGGTATCAAGTGAAGAAGCATAGCTGCATATAATATTACATATCATCAAGTAGATACCAGAAAATTAGTATGAATAACCATTACTCTGGCCACAAGCTTTAACCGCTTAATTTTTGCCTCTGCTAAACCGTTCTAAGAATGAATATGGAAAACTGGGATATTCAATAACAATCCTAATCAATATGCAATATTCGATGTAAACTCTCCTGTTTTAAACCAATCTAAATGACCAAATTGAATTGTTCGGGTGGTGAGTCTGAAGCATAATAATATGTGCTAGGAGTTTTGAAATGCAGCGAACCATATGGATTGCAAAGACATATGACCTATGCGTCGATGCATCAATTAAAACCATTTAGAAATAGTCCGCATACCAGTTTGATTGATCCACAAATATATTCTTGGAATATGTGGAGGAATGAAAGTTCTGTCTACAACGAAAGACCATTATGCATGTAAATAGCATTACATACATAAACAAGCTTTGCAAAACGAGCAATGTGCATAAGAGATTGCAATATATGAATCTGGTGGGATAACACACATCGCCGCAACGGTACGTTGTCGGGATGGTGCTACACTCGTCTTGGAGGCCGAGCTTGAACCGAGTGGAGTAATCTCAGTTCTCCCATTTAGACCGATGGTTTTAGATATTCCCATATGCTTTTATGCTCTTAAGAATAGATGAGCATGAGAGTGTCTCAATATCTTGATCATCAAAATGCAAAAGCTCATATGAGGCTAAGTCACATATAGTAATATAAGTTATTACATTGGATTCAATGATCCAAACTATAGTAAGATATAAACCACTACAAATCCTCATAAACTTCTCCAGATTGCGCTGTTAGCAGCATTCTACGGAGATTTGACACAAACTCTTTTTCATTCTCACAATATTGTGTTCAAGTGAAAACCATTGGCATAAATGTTTTCAAATCTAAGTAAGATTTAGATGGCCTTTTAGATGCTTAACACTCGATATCGCCATCATATATCAACAAAACAATGTCAATCAATCCGTCATTGAATCCAAGACATGGCGAACACTTTAAGCAAATACTTAAAAATTTCAAAGGGTGTAACCCTTATAGAGTGTTGATATGTTATGATAATACTTAAACACAACCAATGTATAACAACATCTTACCGATCGAAATGACCGTTGTATTTTAAGTTCTATGGCATGACATAAACTGAAGTAAAACCACATCTGGTGCTGAAATCCAGGTTGGTCGATTAGACGTACCGTTTTTCAACATTTTCCAATAAAACTTATGTACAACACATCTAAAAACACCACAATCCGGATAGAGCCTTCGATGGATCGAAGGACAGATGTTTCGATGGATCGAAAACTTCTTAAAACCTACTCGTGAAATGCCTTCAATGGATCAAAGTGCAATACCTTAATGGATTGAATAAACCAAAATAAATCTTGATTTATCGATACTGATTTTTGATGGATCAAAGAACCGACCCGAGGCATTCCTTTGATGGATCAAAGGAGTGTCTCGATGGATCAAAAACTGCAACACAAGGACCTGAGGATAACCTTCGATGGATCGAAGTATACATGTTTGATGGATCGAAAAATGTCAGAAAAATGACCCGTGGGATAGCTTCGATGGATCGAAGTACAAGACTTCGATGGATCGAAGGCTCCCCGAGTTCAAAACATAACATCCTCTCCTTTGTGTCAACGTATCTTTATATCATACTGCCATTTATTTTATGTAAACATCAAACCATACACTAAATTGGTATGAAAATAACATTCTCGACACTTTCATATACTGAAAGATAGAGAAATTTCATTACTCGCCAACGAGTAAAAGTTACATCATAGATGTCTTATTCCAAAACCGACTAAAAATAAAGTCTCAAAACATGACTAAAAACTAAGTCAAAATGGAAACAAAACTTGATTACATAACAAAGACACGAACCTAATACATAGACTACACAAAAATCACAGTCTCTAGAATTATTTTTGTATTATCTGCTATTATAAGATTGGTTAGTTATTGACTACATTGACAACATATTAGTTTATTTCCAGGGATGTACAGCAGCAGGTGAGATATCCGATTTAGTAGTACAGGTTCTGATTTGTGGTGCTAGATTTTTCAACCATGTATTATTAGTAAAGCATGTTGGTGTTGATCCAGTTAAAATTGAAGTGGTGTTGAAGCAAAGCAAATAAGTGAGTGTAGTAAATATTATAAGCTTTCTGAGTTTGAGCTAGTTGCAACTGCCGGTTGATACAAGATTTTCACGTAAGCTTCCGTGGAAGAGAGTTAAGTTTAATTGATCAGAAATTGGAAAAAAAAAATTAGTTGCATATTAGGTTCAGTGAGCATAAGCTTTTATGTTAATAGTGTTAAACTCGTGGGTCATGTGTTATCAGCAAGATATGTCAGTATGGACCCAGATAAGGTTGAAAATGTGTTGATCTGGAGTAAACCTATTAACGTGACAGTTATTCGAAGCTTTCTGAGTTTAGTTTGTTTTTATCGCCGATTTCTATTAGATTTTTCACGTATTACGGCGCTACTGACCTCACTGTTGAGAAAAGAATTCGATTTAATTAAATGGTCTCGGTCTAACAAGATAGTTTGAAGAACAAGTTAATTTCAGTTTCAGTGCTGACCTTGTTGTGATTAGCGGGAAAGTTAATTTTATTACTGATATATTTAACTAGAAATCTGGTGTTACATTATTGCATATTCAGGAATCGCGAATACTACTTCAGTCAGAGATGCGTGTTAGCAGTGTTTTCTTTTATATCACAGTTTTTGAGCCAGAGATTTTGTTATTAATTCCTGGTTCGACCAGTTTCTTCTTATCGAATTCGTGAACTCCAGAATTGTGATTTTTCTTTAGTAAACTATATGATGGTGGATCGCCTGATTTCTTCCAGATATGAGGTGAGATGTTGTTATATAAAGGTAGATTATGTGTATCAGTTAAAGATTAGTCAAAAATAGAAGATTTCTGGTGAGGCTCGTTGCTCGATTTCGGTTGGACATTCTAAAGTATATAAAATGTATTGGACCTTCAAGCAATCTTATGGGTAGCCAAACTTACGGCCAAAAATTACCATCTATGTAAATCAATGCACTGTTTGTCAACAAGTTAATAAAGAACGTCAGAAATTTTCAGACTTGTAGTAGCGTGTGAGAGGTGGAAGCAGGTTATTATTGTTTGTCTATAACTTCCACGTATAGTCAAGAACATACCAGCAATCAGCTATTTGTGAATTATCTTATGAAGATTTCTCAATTTAGATTAGTCGCTGAGAAACCTTTCGTGAACAAGTTGGCTCAGTTATTATTGCGAAGGTTATTGAATTGCAGCGTTGTATATTAGTTACAGGTTAACATAGTTTTCATCCCATGCGGGGTGTCAGTTCGTGAGAACTACTCAGATTGTGGTGGTATGCTAAGATTATGTGTATTACAGTTTTCATTTGAATATCAAGATACCGTTTATTTAAAGCATTTTATGGTAAGTCAGCTAGTATTCGACAATGCTGATATAAAGTTAGTAAGAAGCGTTATTAATCCAGTTCGTGTGCCAGAGATGACAGATATATAACATGCAGATTGTTCTTAACAGATTAAAATTTTCAGATCATCAGAAAAGATTGCACAAATGTCAGTCAGAGTATACAATTATAATTGAGTATCCCTTTACCTATCGCCATGAAAATGAGTTATGTATATTTGTTGGCACGACAAGTTGTTGTCGCGGTTCATGGAACTATATGAGTTTAGTAAGGATATGAGCGTTATGGTTTACCATTTGAGAATGATTATTAGGGCTGGCATATGTATATAATGTATTTTAGATATCGTGATTATGGACGTATATTCCTAATCGTCTGTTATTAGTGTGCCTCAGAAAATTTCTGTGCAGACAATTTTAGTTCATGTTGTGGAATTGATGGATGTTCTTAACCGTCGAGAGTAGATTCTCTGGAACAGAAATATTCTGTTAGTGTCAGTGTGTTTGTTGTACAGAAATCATGCAGTAAACGTAGCCACGTAACAGTTAGAACAGTTTGTGTGAGCAGTAACCTCGTTCTCCTAGCAGGAATGTAAATTTCGAGGGTGAAATTTTGTAAGGGGGGTGGATTCTAACAACCCGAACCAAAATCTACGTATAAATCAGAACGAAATAAAATTATCACGAATTAGTGGTATCGCATGGGTTGTTAACGAATTTTTCATCAGGCGAGAATTTGGATTGATTTCCTTCACGAGAATTATAGAGTATTTAATTTTGAGATCGTGAAAATTTTTAGGGAATTTTTCTGATAAGCGAGCTATCTTTTATCGAATTCTGAAGTCGGTTAGTGAAAATACATAAAAGTGTTAATTTAATTGCTGATTTAATCGTGACCATCCGATCTTGATCAGATTTGTTTTGAACCGTTGATTTGGCCTAGTATATGTACGGTATGAATACAGTATAAATACAAGATATTAATGAAAAGTTTCCATTTTGGGAAGAAACCCGTTGACCCTTGTTGACCGTCATGGGCGACCTGTTTTGCACCGTGAGTTTCTCGTCGGCGGTATGCCTTTTTCCGGCCACCTTTAGCCGTGATTTCTTGATGAAAGTTGTTGGGCTTGGTTCTCTCTTTCTTTTGGTAGGTGGATCACTCATGTTGGTGGTCGAAGGAGGAGGAACTGACACGAAGAAAATGGGGATTTTCTGGCCGGAATTCGCTAGTGGCGGAGACGATGGCATTGGGGGACGAAACCATAGAGGTTTTCTAGCCCTTAAGATGGTGAGTCTATCCCAAGTAGTCTTGGCCCTTGCCGTGGCTGGATTCCGGCGAACGGAGGAAATGAAATTCCGGTGGATTATTCGGTTTTCCGGCAAATTGGAGGTTTTCTGGTTAGTTTTTTAGTTTGTCACAGTTATGAACGTTGTTGGACTTGTCTTGAGCTTTCCATTGATGTAACAATCGCAGATTTTGGTGTCGATGAGTTTCCGGCGGCGGCAGTCCCACGCGCCACTGTGCGCGGTGGAATTTTTTATGAAGTTTTATGTCGTTTCGCTCGTTTTCGCGTGCCAAACGCAATGGTGAGGTTTATATTCAGAATTTGAGTTTGATAAATTTGGGCAAGTATTTAATCAGACAATTATCAGTTTAATTCACGACAAAATTAAATGACGCTTTGTTTATCAGTTTAATTGTGAGTCGTTTGATATTCGAGATTCGTTTGCGACTCTTAAAAGTAAGGGATTTTAGGGAATTAAATTTAGTATTTGGTTGAGTCAGTAATTAAACAGGAAAATACGTTGTTCGAGTATACGAGATTCTCGATGTTATTACTCACCAGAATATGATCTTAGTTAGTCAGTTTGAACTCCGATGACCAGATATTATTTTTAATCGTGGTTTCAGAAACTTGAGTTAGCGGGCATGTTAGATGATTAATTGTGCTGATCGACAGGTTTTCAGCTTTGTAATTATCCCGGCAATCCTGTGAGGGGACGCTTTATTTTTACAGTTGATTAGCGAGTCTATTTATTATTATATTCAGTTCAGTTTTCAATTCCAGTTTAGTTTGTGCTTTCAGTATTCAGTATATATTTTTGGAGGCTTGTTTCAGTTAGTTGTGCATCAATGCATTGGTTACTCAGCTGATCCTCAAGTGGCTCCAGGGAAGTAGTAGTGCTTACCCCCTGGCATTCAAGTCGCCTTTGTGTCAGGAATCACCGGACGACTTTAGTGGCTCGAGCTTAGAGAACCCCAGCCACTGCCTCCACTTGAGCATGATACTCGAGAAGGGTCAAGAGTTTCCCCTCGACGTATCTTTTATACTGTATTTTCAGTATTTTAGACTCGCTACCAGATTTAGAAATTCTATTTATGGAAAGGCATGTTGTAGATTTTATATATATTTTTTGGATTATTTTCGTCAACTCACTCTAACAGTTTTTATGATTTTCTGTGCCTTTTTCCTGGGATTTTTGGTTTTATTTTCCCAGATTGCAATGTGTATCATGAGGGTGCTAGATGTCGTCGAAGGCGTCGAGTCCACCAGTCAATTCCTTCAACAGTAGGTTCCAGTTCACTGTCAGTATGTCTCTTGTGTTATTGAAGTCACCTTGGATACTAGTTCTGTAGTATCGTCTTAGTGAGACTCTTGTGAATAGGTTTTCACTCGTATAGTTGTCGAGTTGAGTATCTTTGTATGTGAATCAATGTATTTACTGGAAGTATGTTTTCTAATTCTAATTAATGTATCAGTTTTGATTTCTAGTTTTATGTTGAGAAATCCAGATGGACATCGGTGGTCCACGGTGTTGTTTGTGGGTTTATCTGCGGAGTATCAGTTTTCCTTGTAGGTTTTTGGATGTCTCTTTCATAAGGGAAGTTATGTCAAAAAATTTCACAGAAAATCATAGATTAGGATCAGTCATTAGGGCTTGATTCTAGATTACTAGTTAATCTAGGGTCGGGTCCTTTCACTTTTTGTAGGCATTTTGAATATCATTGGGTGCACGATATTGGTTGTGCATGTGCTTGGTAGAACCACACCTATAACAAGATGATAAGCGAGAAGAAGCAAAATTGGAAGAATTTCCACCATTCCAAGAACCGGAATTGGAATAATTCTTATTGGAGTTGTTGTGGTTGTTGTCATGGCGATTCCAAGTCAAATCACGACTATTTTCTCCTCTACCACGACCACGACAACATCCTCATTTTCCACCATGGTTATTGTAAGCCTCAGAATGACTGTTCCTTCTATCCTTACGTACCTTCCCTCCAGTATTGTACGACTCATGGATCTTTTTAATACCCACCAGCTGAGCAGTATTGATGAGAATAATCTCATGATACCGCACTTTCTTGGCCAACACATTCATGAGATAACTGAATGATTTAAGTCGTCATTGCACAAAATGTATGCAATATTGGTGCGCAAAGTTGTCCATGGAGGTAGGAAAAGTGTTTAAAGACTTCTAGATCATAGCCTGATTAGTCTTTATAATGCCACATATACTCAACTCTGATTTAAGCTCTAACTTAGCTTGATTAAAAGTATTTATACTTGGATAATCCAATAACCAGATGAAAACACATCCTTCTCGCAGTTCATAAAGTTGTGCATTATACACATTATTGAACATGTCCTGTAAAGTCACCAACAAAACCACGGGGTCATTCTTTAGAAAATATTTTTCTTTAGAACTGGATGTATATGCCGCCTCAAAAACATGAAGACTTGATCTTTACGAGCTAGAGTTGGTGGCTCAGTACCAGGTGGTGGTGGTTGGATTATATCCATTAGATTCATACCTAGAAGCGCGTTCTCAACGTCTGACATCCAACAACAATATTCTGCTCCTTGAGGATTAATGATATCAAATTCAGGTCGTTCCGGCTCATTTGATATCATCCACAAGCGAGACATGAGATATAAGTAGTTTAAAGATCGAAAAACCATGATCACTAATATCAAGTGTAAGGAATAAGAACATGATCCATGATGTATGGTCACAAAAATCGATTATAAACGGTGGTTCAAAAACCACACCCAGCAACCGTGACAAAACCGTCACATAGTATTGATTTCCCCCTTTCTTTTCTTTCTAAACCGTGACTCCCCCAGGATCGTCACTTATACTTTATGGATATAGGAACTAGGGAAAAACATGTAATATCATCACAATATCACAAAATCAACAATCTTAGATCTAGGGTTTGACAGGAATTAAGTTTTAGTCCTAGATCTATAGATTTATGGTTTAGAAAAGTTCACCTTGAGGGTATTATGCTCGGTACGAAAACTTTGTTGTAAAAGAAGTTTGAAGAAAGAAAACACGTCCACGAAACTTCTAGCATGATGAGGATTCCTTCTTCTTTTCTTCTTTTCGGGCAGACTAACCTTCATGCACGCAATCGATCATAACTTTCTCTAGACACATTCAAATTGAGATTTTCTGGATGTTCTGGAAACTAGACATCTGGAGATTTTCATACATATAAAGACCTCCATCTGGTTCATCTTGAGATTCTCGCAATCCTCTGTTGAAGTTGAGGGATGTGCACATGCTTATGAGATTGAAGTGGTCAATCTCGAATTTTGGGATAGGAAAAGTGTTTTGGTTTTGGCACAAAGCTTCAGGTTAGAATCTTGTGCTGATAACGTGTTGAAGTAGAATAATATGATAACTGAAAAACTGTAACTCTTTATTGATAAAATGTCTAATATATATGTGGATACAATCTGTTACAATAAGTATCCCTATAAAACAGGGATTCTCTGTATCTGTATCTATACTAATCCGTATCTAATTAGGACAAGACACACACCAGAAGTTAAGAAAGAATTAATCTCCTTAAACAATTTCCTTATATAGATCTTTTTCTTTTTCTCTCTTCACGACCAAAAACGTTTTCTTGTTTTGTCGGCTTTCCCACACAACTTTCCTAAAAGAATAGTCAATTAAATTTTGGATATTTTGTATTTAATTTTTGTTTATAAGATCCTGAGATCCTCGATATCACAGTATTACATTAATCTCTATCAATAAAGCCAAGTCTTTCTTTGGTATCATCAGCCTCACCAAAATATGAACTTCTAAAAATGCCCCAGAAAAAAATAGTTAGTCCTAATTATCATTGAAAAAGAAAAAGAAAAACCATAAAAATAAAAATAACTACTATAAACATATTTTTACCCTCTTAGACCATATTTCTATTGTTCCGCACACATTTCTATTAATAAAGCCAAGCCTCTCTTTAGTGTTATCAGCCTCACCAAAATATGAACTTCTAAAAATGTCCCCAAAAAAAAATAGTTAGTCCTAATTTTCATTGAAAATGAAAAAAAAAATCAGAAAAATAAAAATAACTACTATAAACATATTTTTACCCTCCCAGACCATACTTCTATTGTTCTGCACACAACGAGTGCAAGTATTTTATAGTAATAATAAATGTAACCGCAGTTCACCTAAAAATAGAAAGTGATATCAACCAAATTACCGACTTTCATAGATTTATTTTTTCAGTAATTATGTATATAATTTTGAGATATTCATGTGTATAATATTTTTAGTCATGTCCGAAACTCAAATTTTCACAAATTTTATCGTCTATTTAAACCGAGTAATTGAATCTCCCCACGAAAATGTTTAAAATGTTCTCTCACATTTGAAGTGTGTGAATCACTTGATGAAGGGGGCCCTATATTCTATTATGATTGCTCTCTTGTATCAATCCATGTCAGTAGCTTCTCTTCGTTCTTGACCTCCCCAAGTTGAAATGAAAATTTAATGTCAAAGACTCATACTTCAAATGGTAAATTGGTGGCTTTTACAAGTATAACTCGATGTAAAAGAAAGGATAATAAAGCTAGAAGCTAGAACCAAAAGTAGTACAGATTGCTTAGAGCTCCGTTCATGATGAAAATAAAAGACCCGTGGCAGATAGTTCAAAGCAAGTATTTATCCCACTTCAATTGCTTTGATCATACTGTCAAGTGTCAACCAAGTCCATCACGACCGACTATGGCCAAGAAACGCATTATACCCTCCAAAATTTGCAATAATTTCATATATAATTGATGGATTCGTCAAATATTGGATGTTTCTTCTCTATTTAACCATCAATCAAGATACAGCATCCAAAACATGAAAAGGAGCCTTTGGTCCTTTGGAAACATAAGAATGGGGATCAGATGAGCATACAGGAGGACAGTCAGCAAAAAATTCAGTGTACAATTGTGCATGAAGGGAACCTGCAAGTGGATTTATATCAGACATGGTTTTCCTGTGCTTGCCTTTTGTGATCCCTTTCTGTGTGTCCAATCCTCCTGCTGTGATCTTCTGTATAATCAAACCCATTATGGTGTGAAGTTCCAGGCTCATAATCACAACACTGCTTCTTCTCTACAGAATCGAGGGTAGGGCTTTCTGACTTGCGTTTGGGTGATTGGTACCTCTGGCCACCATCCTCATATTCTGAGACCTCACCTTCTTCCACGTTATTTATATCAGTTCCACCATGGCCAACAATGTTTTGATGTTTTCCCTCATGCAAGTTGTCGTGTTCTGGTCCATTTGAAGGCTTAGACCAGCTTTGACTCCCAGCACCAAGTTCAATACCGTCTTCCAGTTCCCTCTCAATCAGATCATCTTCATCCATCAAATCTTTTTTCCGAGACATATCAGCCTGCAACTTCCTGCGTTTCTCCAACTTCGCCTTCAGCTTGTTTCTGTCAATCTTTGTTATGACATCCTGAGGGGACTGGCCAAGTGTCCCTTGTCTGCTCTCCACAGCTTGATCTAATTGTTTGTCACGCAGTTCTCCTGCTTCTCTTGTTTCAGTTTTCCCATTATTTTCTTGACCTTCACCACATCCCTCAGAATTTAATACATTTTGAGCTTCGCCTCCTTTTTCCTGGTGGGACGACATTGATCTGGAGTGTTGATTATCTTTGATATCAACATCCACATTCTGGTCAGAAGCATTTCTCCTTTCTGTACTTCTGTGGTCATTATTTTGACTTTGGGTGGTTTTAGGAAGTCCATCACCATTGTCGACACCTGATTGCCCAGATGCTGGTCTAGATGAAGACTTCAAGGTTACAGGTCTTGTAGCATGTTCATCACTGTTAGCTGTACCTTTTGTCAGGCCCCGGTGAGTAGCACCACTGGCAGTATTTCCTTCAACGTCGTTCGAAACTGGACCTTTATTTTGTTCGTACAGTTCCAACATTTGATTGCTAATTTCTGCAGAAAACAAAGCAATTGTGTACATTAAAGCTGGGGCCCATTCACAAAGCTTAATAAAGAGTTACACATGATCCAATTAGTATTAATTCTTCGCAGCGACACTAATGTAACCAGGTATAAACTTAACCTACCTAGTATTGCACTATACCTAATATACTTATGATGTGGAAGGAAAAAGGAGATAGAAAAATAGGAGAATAAAATGAAATAAAACAATGAGGAAAAGTCTGGACTGATGGAGAGAGGGTGGAATACGGACAATGTTGACTGCTCTGTAGCATCACCTACTGAATTAAAATGAGGACACCCACCCTCCAATTGGCGTGGGGTGACATCAAACTCTTGCCACCACACCTTCTCGCCATCTGACGGGAGCTTTACTTTGAGGAACTTGGCAGCAAGGAAAATGGCACCAGCTGCAATGTGGTGGGGTTTAAATTGCAAGCATAGAGATGTCCGAAGTCTGCATGCCACATTCCAATTTCAAGAGGTAAACGAACAAAGAGCAAAGACAAGCAGAACATACAAACTGCGATCAAGCCTACCCATCATTGACGAAATTCCATGCAACTTGGGCTAGGGAATTTTTAGCTACATCGAATTTCTTTATCGCCTCGACAAGGGGTTTATAAGGATGCAACAAATTAAGATCAAAACCAAGAGTTGCAAGAACAACTCTCTCTCCACTTAGAATTAATTCTTTCTGCTGTTCATATACCTCCTGCAGTATTTCACGTTGTATTATAACACAATAAATAAAATATACCAGGGCAAAGAGTTTGGCATTGAAATCTTGAGGTAAAATAGAGAGCAAACAATTATCATGAATGATCACTGAGCTACAGCAATGAGTTCTGTAAAAGCATTCTAGTAAAAACCACCTTTTGCTTGATCTTCTGAATAGCTGCAGGATCCTTCTTATGAATAATTTCATAAGAAACGAGAATAACATCTTTCAGTGGCCGTGGAGTTTCTTCAACCTTGCCGGCAAGAAACATACAAACTGTTGCAATGGTCTGCAGAACATTTAATGAAGATTGAGCACTTATCTCTCATTAATAAAGCCCTTCATCATATGTACATTTATACTCATGCACCACTATAAGTCCCCACTGAGCAAAATTTTGATTTGCTATAAATTTTAGAAAGCCAATTATCTCAGCCGTTCATAAATGTTCATTTATACTAGAATAAAAACATTTGCCCAGAAAAGGCAACCCCACATATTAACTACCACCACGGGTAGAAAGAATAATTGTGTAAACAAAGTCAAATATTTTTTAAATAATATAAATCAATAAAAGATAATCAAAACAAGGACAAAGGAGTTGCGGGCATTCAAGATTACAGTGCTCACCCTTCTATCATTCCTTGCATGTGATTGACGAAGAAAAAATCGGTGACAGAATATTATGGCTGTTGCAATTGTTACCTGGGGTCTGCATAACATAACATTCAAGACAATTATCATGCTGAATCAATGACAACAGACAAGGTTAAAAATCATATGCGAACAGAGAAAGAGTTACAATTATTGCAACCTTTAACTCCTTCAAAACCTGTCTAGAAGGTGACAACCAGGATTCAACTCAAACCTAATTCAGTCATAGTTTCATATATTTTCGAATCAAACCTAAAAAAGGTGATAAGAAGAAATGATACACAGTTGCTTTTTACAAAACAAAGAATTGAACACAAAGATACAAAGTAGGATCCAAAATCAAGCTACTTTGGAAAACAGGATTCGAAATAACAGGGGGATAACATTTAACACTGTTTAAACTGTACAACAAAATTCCAACATGCACCAATATGAAGGGGAATTCTTTCATACTTCGGCGTATACAATCAACATACTGAATTTCAGAATAAAATTTTGGAAAAAAGAGTGATAGTGGAGACAAATGCTTGACAGAGTGGTATTTCGCCTCGACTTGTTTTTGATAGAATCAAGGCTAATTTATTTTGTCATTAGTTGAGTTAAGGAAAAAATTACTTTATGGAATAGAAACTTATCCACAGGCCAAGTGTCTGCTAAGACGAAGGTTCAAGCTAAGAATATCTAAAAGTTTAGGTTTCAGAAAATACAATGGCACCAACAAATGATATAAGAAGCTATTAAAATAATTAGGCTGAGGCAAAAAATTAAAGACAGACACATTATAAGATGAGTGACAACCTAAACAGATAAAAAATCATTTCAAGATAAATGGTAGACAAAAAAAATAGGAGAGAGAGAGAGAAGGAGAAACTCACACTTTAAGTCTCATGCCCAAATCTTGTAGATAAGTGCAATATGACTTGCGTAGATACGTCTCCTTCTTCAAGTCAATGCCATCGAGTCTAGACGGAGAATTTTCTTCAATTTCCTTTCTGTGAAAGTACCAACAAGATCCTTCCTCCAGCTTCTCCTGAGCTTTGGAGGACCCAACATCATACATTCCAGTAATTCCACTATGAGAGGATTCAGAAGGCAACAAACCAGCCATATATATCTGCACAAAAATTTATACTAGATCTGATATGCTGAAAGTAGATCTGATATGCTGAAAGTTGTAAAGCGCAAAACTCCAGTCAGTTCCTGCCAATAGATTACTAAGCTTTATAAGAAAGGGCTGGTCACAGCTTATTAGATCTGAAATGTAAGAAAATAGTTGTGCGCTATCCAAAAAAAACAGAAACTAAGCATGCAATCATTTATAAAACTGTTATATTCAGTACAACAGAGTTGCACAAGGCTTTTGTTTTTTATTACAGCACTGTACATGAGATTCAGGTTTTCTATTTCTATTTCCACCTCTGAGATTTCCCTAGTGAATGTAAGAACATGTATATTCATCTTCATATAAGACCAAACACATATATTCATATGCCGGCGATACTCTTGGGTTGATGTGCAAATGAGTCAAAGCTGGCATTTTCTAGTCAAGTTTCGAGCTTATTCAAATAATGGATGTGATTAATATACTAAACGGATGTCTCTAACTACTTGATGGTGCCAGCATCACAGAAAACCCATAAAAACTGGACGATTCAAATGCTACAAAATGTTAGTTCTCCCATTCTTTAACAAATGTTTCAATAACTACCCAATCTCTATACACTCTAGTGCACAACAATGTTGAGCACGTCATCTAAATCTGCCCTAGTCCTGAGTTTCATCTACAGACCGCCATTAACCACTTGCATCCATCATGAGAAAACCATACTTTCATAGCAAAAAGTAGTATAAAATCTTACTGTAATGCACCAAATCGTCCAAATTCGAACAAAGATCCAATTTTTATACAACTTTGCTGACTACGGTTAGCAGAAGTACAAAAATTTTACACAAAATACTTGAAATTTTTACAAACAAATCTAAATTTTCGCGACCCCGCGCGCAACCCCTTTTCCAAAACCTAATTTCACAAAATCCAATCGAAGCAAACACTTTACCCTAAAGCTCCAATCTTCAGCCATATAAAAACTAACTAAAAGAACCCAAAAGACAAAACCCTTCTCTCCATTTCACATTTTCGATACCGAATGTGGTGAAATTAGCAGAATGCAGGGCTCGTAGAATTGAACGAGATGGATATAATTGAATGAAAAAAGTAAATGCGATAAACCAAAGTTGAGAGAAGACAGTGTTACCTGGACTCGACGAATACAACAATAGCTCGGGCTCGAAATGACCCCCAAATCTTTCCCGGTTTTGGATTTTAGGGTCTATGCTGTGGGAGACTCTGGAAAGAGAGAAAAGAGAAGAGTCGCGGTTTGGAGTTTGTTTTTTTTAAGAGAGGCCTACTATTCCTTTATCACTCCTTTTTTGTGTGCGCAGATACCACGCGTCAGATCCTGGATACAAAACTGGAAAATGGAAATAGGAAAGTATATTATGTTATGTCTTGTCAATTTATTTTCCATCAAAACAAGGAAATAAAGGAAAATATAAATTGCATTTTCAATTTGCTACAAGGATTCATGTTAAAAAAATTGCATTGACAAACACTCTCACTCTCACAAGACACTAGTGCAAAATTCTTCTTCCAATATCTCATCTCATTGTATTCTGTTTTATTGGATTAATAAATTTTGACTTTACGGGTGAGGACAAGTAAAATCAAACTAATATATTCACTTTTATGGGTATGTATATTCTATGGATCACGCTGCAGCATTAGCGGAGAAACGTTGGTTGAGTTTAATGTAGTTTGAGGTGCATAATTAGATAGGGTGTGGAGCTCCGATTTTTTTAGTCATTGTTTTGTACCTAGTCTCATTTAGCTATGTTATTAGATAGCAGATTGAATTGTAATAGTGTAGGTTATTTTTGAGAGATTTTTTTTATCGAGTCGATAATCGGTGAACCTCTTTGTAACTTACCAACTTTCTATTCTATTGTTTCACCTAAAAAAAATTCTATGAATGACAATCGAGTTCAAATTAGAATTAGCCAACTTAAAAATTCGTGATTAACGTAAAAGCCAACTTTCACTTGTGCACTTATATGATATACATACATGTTTTAAATTCGACACACCACTCATCTACTTGATAGATTGACTATACGTACTTATCACAAAATATAAGGCCAATGGACAATTGTACCTACTTGTTTTTGCAAACAATGATTGCAGAATGAGTGGTTTATTTATCCGAAAAGGGGGTAAGAGGGTGTCTGATGTTCTATTCAAAGTTTAAATCATTATATAAAAAGGGTGACATTATTTCCACCCACAAATATGTGAGTTCACAATATATATTCAAAATTGTATATTTTATTCTTGAAATTATATAAACATCAAACTGTTGAAGGAGAAAAGTAAATAAAATAACTGCAAATTGAAATTGTATTTTTATTCATTGATAGATGACCTTAAATACATGCATTACAATCAATTATAATCCATATCCCTATAAATCAGGGATTGCTATGATATCTGCTTTACTCGATCTATTTAGGACAAAACATACACGGGATACCAGGAATATACTTTCCTTGAACACTCCCTCTTGTGTCGAGCTCCTAATGTATGATGCATAATCTGTTGCCGCACTAAAAATCTTGTCAAACAAATAAAAACCTCATGTGCAAAACAAAAGCTGGGTCGAAGGGGAAAATAGTACAACGTATCAACTACAAAAGCTGCTACATGTTATGTAGATTCCTCTTGATATTTACCAAAATGTTACTCCCCCTGATTAGTAACTCAATCTCAGAGTTTAGATAAACGTCGCATACCAATATGTCTCATATGTTTCACAAATATAGATTTTGAAAGTGACTTGATGAGCATATCCGCAACGTTATTTGTCGAACTAATTTGGTTCACATGGATATTTAATAACTGTTGTTGTTGTTGAATGAAGAAGTACTTTAGTGAAATGTGTTTAGTATGATCACTCTTAATGTAACCAAACTTCATTTGTTCAATGCAAGCCGCATTATCTTCAAAGATACAAGTTGGTGTTGTCGTAATAAATGGTAATCCACTAGACCCTCGAATATTATGTATTAGTGACCTAAGTCAGACACACTTTTTAACCGCTGAATGCATAACTATGATTTAGAATGATTCGAGAAAGTAGCAACAAGAGTTTGCTTTATAGATCTCCAAGAAATCATTGTGTTCCCTATGGTGAAAACATAACCAATTTGGAAACGTCTTCTATATGGGTCAGAGAAATACACAACATCAATAAATCCTAGCAACACATCACACGATGTCTCACTCGACTGATCGAATGAGGTATGATGATTCGTTCAGGGTGTTATATTCGATGGGTTGAGTGATATGTTCGACTGGTCAAACTGAGCAGAATCAGAAAGTTGTGTTTCAACCATTCCATTTACTAAAATTTCAAGTTTATCTATTGTTTCTTTGTAAGGAAAGAATAAGCATAAGTCAATGGATCCTTTCAAGTACCTAAAGATATATTTTACTGCATTCCAATAACTTTGCATAGGCATAGACTAAAAAGGTAATGTCTAGACGTGTGCACCGAGCTAACTACAACAAAGCTCCAATAGCATTGAGATATGGAACCTTAGCTCCCAAGAGTTCATCTTCATGTTTCAGACGAAACATATCTTTCTCGGATTCCAGACTGTGAACAACCATTGGTGTGCTAAGAGGATGTGTTTTGTCCATGTCAAATTGCCTGATTTGGACATAAGAAGACTGATGAATAAGAATTCCACCAAGTCGATGTTCCATCTATAAATCAAAACAAAATCGAGTCCTACCAAGGTCTATCATCTCAAACAAATTGTTCGTTTAATGAACATATATGAGCATAAATCATCAATCTTATATCCCTTCTCGATCAAGTAGTCACTTAAACATGTATACCATATCCCTTCTCGATCAAGTAGTCACTATAGTGAATGTTTCAATCTAATCTCACATGAAGACTCTGTGGTTTAGAGTTACTTGAATTGGGTATAACCATGTCATCCGGCATTCTCATGCATATCTCTGAATTAAGATCTCCATAGTGATATGTTGTAACCACATCTATTAGTTGCATACTCAGTATTTTGGACACAATTTAACTGATCGAGTAGCAAAAAGTAATGATGTCCATGATTGGAGAATACATCTCCTCATAATCAATGCCAGGAAGTTGAGAAAACTTGCCCCCTAAGTTATTCTCATTGTGCTTCCGAATAAATACTCATTTATGTCTAACTGGCTCAACATTCGGTGGACATAGCAAATGATCTTTGCTCACAGAGTCTAGTACAGCCTGGATTATAACTTTTCATTTAGGTAAATCTGCTCTATATTGACAATCCGCAATTGAGCGAGGTTTCACTTCGTCGTCGTCAATGATTTCCTGAGTGATGGAATAAGTAAATTCATCATCAACAAACATGGAAGAACTATCCATAATAACAAGACAAAATCGAGTCCTACCAAGATCTTTCATCTCAAACAACTTGTTCGTTTAATGAACACGCATGAGCATAACTCATCATTTTTGTATCCCTTTCAAATCAAGTAGTTACTTAGAATAGTGAACGTCTCAATTTGATCACATGGGTATTCTTTGGTTTAGAGTTACTTGAACTAGGTATAACCATGTCATCTAGCACTCTTATGTATATCTCTGAATTAGGATCCTCATAGAGATATGTTGTACTATAACCACATCTATTAGACCAACTTCAACAGCTTCCCTATATTTGAGTTTTTCTCCATTTTAGGGAATATTTTGGTTGTTATGCTCCAACGGATTCCCTAATCACGTTTCCTAAAATAGAGAATATGATGAGAGAGAAAATAACATTCTCTAAATTTACAGTAATCTCTATATTTTTAAGGAAGAAAATGGGGAAGAATGATAAAATTTTCAAAATGGGGAATCTGTTGAAGTTGGAACAAAAAAATACTGTAAATTGTGCTTTTTGCTTCCCTATAATAGAAAATTATAGGAAAATTGTTGGAGATGTTCTTAGCTGCATACTCAGTCTTTTGGACACTACTAAACTGATCAAGTAGCGAAAAGTAATGATGTACATGACCAGAAAAACATCTCCTCATAATCAATGCTAGGGCGTTGAGAAAATCCTTGCGCCAAAAGTCTAGTTTTATATCGTAAGATTTCATTCTTCTCATTATATTTCCAAAAAAAATATCCATTTATTTCTAACCGGCTTAACATTTGGTAGGCATAACACTATTGGACCGAAAACTTGCTTTTTGTAAGAGAGTCTAGTTCAACCTAGATTGTTACTTTCAATTTCTGTCAATCTGCTCTACATTGACAATTTACAACATAGCAAGGTTCTACTTCATCGTCGTTAATTTATGAGCAACAAAATAAGTAAATGCATCATCAAAGAACATAAAACAACTATCCATAATAACGCAAAATCATAAATGGATTTAAGACCAACATTTGACCCGCATAAAAGAGAAACAGTAATCTGATAGATGACTGACGCATAATGGCCATTTAAATTTTGAAACTAGGGGTGGGCACATGGGCCCATAAATCCAGGCCCGACCTCATCATGTACCGGCATGTACCAGGACAGGACATGCCTTCATTTTCTTTTGGGTGGTCCTGGCCCGTCCCGGCCCATATAAAAATTACAGGGCAGGCCACTGACTATAATTTCTCTTTAAATAGGCCCGGCCCGGCCCGGCCCGTTTGATTTTTTTTTTAAATTGAAGCTTCTCTTTAATTGGCCCGTGTACAATAATACAATCCTAACTAATTCCCTTTCCCACCTCATCTTGTTCTCCCGCCGTTTGCAGCACCAAGTCAAATAAGCTTAGTGAGTTTTGTTCCCTCAATTCTCTCTTCCCTCTTGTTCTCTGGCTACTCTCACTAATTGCTCAACACAACCTTTGTTTCCTAACTAGTCAGTTGATTCATATCTCATTTATCAATTTTTGATCAACCAAAACACCGTTTCGATCGATCCGAGCTCTAAACATAAGCCCTTTCAATCTTAATCCTCAAACACTCGAGCGACCTTCTAAGTGAGTACTTTAATATCGATGCACTAAAATCACTCATCCTCCAAGAGTTGAAGGCCATTCTAATCTCAACGTCGTAGAGAAGGCACACTTTCGTCGATCTCAACCCATGTGCTTAATGCTTTGTGCTTTGGATTTGAGATAATAATAGTCTTGCGTAGAATCTGATTTGGTTTTTGTTCTTGATTGTACATTGTTTGTATAGTTTTGAGAAATGAGTCCCGAATTTGGATTATTTCAAAATCATGAATTGATTTGAATCTTTATTTGTTTGATAAGAAAATGGATAAACAGGTTTGAAATTTTGGACCATCAAACCCATCCCGTCGCAGCCCCTAATAATAAAACAGGACAGGACAAGCTTCGTCAAGGCCCGTTCTGTCTTATCCCATGCCCAGTCCTAACTGAAACTGTACGCAAATTTGGTTACATGAACAAACAAAAATCCATCATGCCCAAATACTATAGTAGTGCTTCATTACCCACGCATAATGGCGCTTAATAAATTGTATTTAAATACTGAAATTTTAAGATGGATGTGTTGATAATGAGTGTTGCACAAATTATAGAAGATATTCTATTTATGTATAATGGATTTTGACTACATTTATCAACTTCTTCGTGCTGATAACGTGTTCTTCGTGCTGATAATGTGTTGAAAGAGAAATGTAAATAGAATAACTCTAGACTAAAATTGTATTTTTATTCATTGATAGATGACCTTAAATACAAACATACAATCAATTACAATTCATGTCCCGATAAATCAGGGATTGTTAGAATATTTACTTCTACCATAATTAGGACAAGATACAAACCAAAATATTAAGAATATTCTTTCTTTGAACACAAACAACTTTCTAGCCTTTTTTTTTAAATAGTAATTAAATTCCTTCTAAAAAAGAGTAATTAATTTTTTAAAAATAAAAATACATCCGTGTTTATGTGAGAATCAGACACTATCAAGCCAATCTAAAGTACCAACTTCCTCTTCTTTTTGTCATTCAATTTTTTTTGTCATAATCTTTTTTTGTATGCGATGAAGAAGAGATTTCTGCAAACAGACGTGTCTTCATTCAAGTAGAATCTACCTATGAATGAACTTATTTATGGATGCAATTTTAATAAAGTTTTGGTCCTGCCAATTAAATTAGAATTTTTTTAAAAGAGTAAATTGTTGAAGGAGAAAAGTTAATATGCAAGAGATAGATCTGAAGTTGTCCTTTATTCATTGATAGATGACCTTCAATAGACATTACAATATGTTACAATCATTATCCCTATAAATCGGGGATTTAAAGAATATTTACTTCTATTCTAATTAGGACAAGAGGCACACTGAGATACTCGAAATATTATTTTCTTAAACACCCCCCCTTGTGTCGTGATCCTAATGGATGATGCATAACATGTTGTCTCACTAAAAACCTTGTCAAGCAATCAAAAACCTCTTGGGTAAAAAATAAAAGCTTGGTCTAAGGGGAAAAGAGTACAACGTATCAACTACATAAGTAAGCACATGTGATGTAGACTCTCTCTGATGTCTACGAAATAAACTCCTCCTGATCAGTAACTCAATCATGGAGTTCAGACAATCTTCGTATTTCAATGCGTTTCACATGCTTTACAAATGTAGATTTAAGCAATGACTTGGTAAACAAGTCTGCATCATTATCAGTCGAACAAACTTGATTCACATGAATGTTTAATAATTGTTGTTGATGATTAAATAAGAACTTAGGCGATATGTGCTTTGTATGATCACCCTTGATGTATTTCAACTTCATTTGTTCAATGAAAGCCGCATTGTCCTCAAAAGATATAAACAAGTCTGCATCATTATCAGTCGAACAAACTTGATTCACATGAATGTTTAATAATTGTTGTTGATGATTAAATAAGAACTTAGGCGATATGTGCTTTGTATGATCACCCTTGATGTATTTCAACTTCATTTGTTCAATGAAAGCCGCATTGTCCTCAAAAGATATAAACAAGTCTGCATCATTATCAGTCGAACAAACTTGATTCACATGAATGTTTAATAATTGTTGTTGATGATTAAATAAGAACTTAGGCGATATGTGCTTTGTATGATCACCCTTGATGTATTTCAACTTCATTTGTTCAATGAAAGCCGCATTGTCCTCAAAAGATACAAGCTGGTGCTATCGTAGAGAAAGGTAATCCACTAGATCTTCAAATGTGGTGTATAACCGACCTAAGCCAGACACATTTCTTAACCGCTTCATGCAAAACAATGATCTCAGAATGATTCGAGGAAATAGCAACAAGAGTTTTCTTTGTTGATCTCTATGAATTCGCCGTGTTCCCCATGGTGAATACATAACTTGTTTGGGAATATCCTTTGTATGGGTCAGAGAAATACCTGACATCGACAAAACCAATTAAGACATTACAAGGTGTCTCTCAGTAGGGGACCGTATTAAATGGAGGTACAATGCTTGCAGCCGGAGCTTCTTTCAACGGGTCAAAGAATTCGCTCGACGAGTTGAGTGACATGCTTTGATTGATCCAGGGTGTACCATTTGATGAGTCAAGAGATCCACTCGACGGGTCGAAAATCCCTGAATCTGAATGTTGTTATTCAACCATCTCTTTTTTAGGAATTTCAAGCTTCTTTCTGTATTCTTTGTAGGGAAAGAACAAGTTCAAGTCTATTAAACCCTTCAAGTACCTGAAGATGTGTTTTACACCAAACCAATGAAATTGTGTTGGCGCAAAGAAAAATCAAGCTAACAAGTTCACAGAGAATGTAATATTTGGTCTAGTGCATTGAGCTAAATACAACAAAACTTCAATAATACTAAGTTATGGTACCTTAACTCTCAAAAGTTCCTCATCATCATCTTTTGGACGATACAGATCCTTATTGGGGTTTAGATTACGAACAACCATTAGTGTGCTAAGAGGGTGTGCTTTATCCATGTTAAATCATCTGAGCATCTTGTGAACATAAGCAGACTGGTGAATAAGTATTTTATCAACTCGAAGTTCCAGCTCTAAACTAAGACAAAATAGAGTCCTAACAAGGTCTTTCATCTCAAACTCAGATTTCAAGTAGCCAACTGTCCCATTGATTTCATCAAGATACCCAATGGTATTCATATCATCAACATAGACCGCTACTATGGAAAATCCTGAACTTGTTCTCTTAATAAATACACATGGGCACAAATCATCGTTCTTGTATCCCTTCCCAATTAAGTAGTCACTTAGACGTGTGTACTATATCCTACTGGATTGTTTCAATCCATATAGTGAACGCTTTAATTTACTCACATGAGTACTCCATGGTGTAGGGTTACTTGAGTTGGGTATGGCCACGTCTTTCGATACTTTTATGTATATCTCTGAATCAAGGTTTCCATAGAGATATGCTATCACCACATCCATCAGTTGCATGTTCAGTTTTTCAGACACTACCGAACTGATAAGGCAGTGGAAAGTAATGATGTACATGACTGGAGAGTATTTCTCCTCATAATCAATGTCAGGTCGTTGAGAGAATTCTTGTGCCACAAGTCTAGCTTTATACTGCATGACTTCATTCTTCTCATTACACTTTCTAACGAAGACTCATTTATGTCCTACCGACTTCATATTCGGTGGGCATAACACTACCAGACCGAAAACATGTCTTTTCTTCAAGGAGTCTAGTTCACTCTGCATTGCCTCTTTCTATTTCGATCAATCCACTCTCTGGTGATTCAAAAACCGAGCGAGGTTGTACTTCATCGTCATAATGATCTCTTGATTGACAAAATAAGAAAAATCATCATCAACTATCTTGGATGATCTACCCATAACAATACGTGCATCATTGTTAGTTAGTGAGATCTCACCATTCTCTGACATCACGTATGGATCTGAAGCGTTCTCCAGAGATGACATTTATGATAGGACATAACTATAGTCAAGAACAATCTTATGTGGGATTCATAATGTTGATGATGAAATGATCAATTTGTGTCTTGATGGCCTGCCTTTTCATCGGCAGCTCATCTGTGAATTTTTTTTATCTCCTATATTCTTGGTGGGAGCCGAGGCTGATGCTACTCCATCCACATAGGCAAGAGGCACGCTACTCTTTGCTGGAGTTGCGTTATACCTCTCTTTAGGGACTTCTAACCTTATAGGAACATTTGCAACGTGAATGTATGATATCATCACTTTGGTCTGTAAAGGAGTCAGACATCGAGTCTACTACCTTCTGAAGATTAAGAATATGTCGCATTTCAATCTCATTTTGAGATGTGCGTGGATCTTCTTGAAACATAGTGAGAAGAGTATTCCATGTCAATTCCTGACATTCAACTGGAATGGAGGCATTCATATCTCCCCCTAACGTTGAGAAGTATGTTTCTTCAAAGTGACAATCTGCAAATCTTGCAGTAAAGAGATCTCCTGTCAAAGGTTCTAAGTAATGGACAATAGTTGGAGATTCATAACCAATATATATGCCTAATTGACGTTGATGACTCATTTTAGTGCGTTGTGGAGGCGCAATTGGCACATACACTATACAACCAAAGATGCGTAGATGTGAAATGCCAAGCTCGTATCCAGTTACCAAGTGGTACACACTAAATGGTTGGCGCGTTACAGGTCTTAAGTGAATAAGCATTACTGCATGTAATACTGTATATCCCCAAGCAAATACCGACAAATTAGTATACATAAACATTTCTCTGGCCACAAGCTGTAACTATTTGATTTGTGCCTCTGCTAAACCATTCTATGAATGAACATGAGGGATAATATGTTCAACTTCAATCTTAATAGACATACAGTAGTCATTAAAAGTCTTTGATGTAAATTCTCTTGCATTATTCAATCTAATAGACTTGATTGGGTTGTCCGGGTGGTGATCCTGAAGCTTATTAATATGTGCTAGGAGTTTTGCAAATGCAGCATTCGTTGTAGATAGCAAAACAACGTGTGACCATCACGTTGATGCATCTACCAAAATCATAAAATATTTAAATGGTCCGCATCCCAGTTTGATAGTTCCACAAATATCACCATAGATTCTCTGTAAGAATGATATATTTTCATTGTTATCAACCACAAAGGAAAGCCTAGCGTACAACTTTGCTAATGAACAAGCTTTATAAATGTCTAATGAGCATCAGAGATTGCTACAAAGAAATCTTATGGAACAACACTAAGTGTTGTAGTCGGCTTAGAGGCCGAAACCAGATTAATATTGTTAATCTCATCTATCTCATCAAAACCGATAAGTATTTCCACATTCTTTTTTGCTATGAAAAACGGATAACTATGAGAGTTTTTCAAGATTTTGATCATCATATTCCAACCAGGATGTCCTAGTATGTAGTGCCAAAGATGATATGAGGCTGAGTCACACACGGTGATGAAAGTGACTGCATTAGATTCAATGATCCAAACCGTAGTAAGATATAATCCACTACGAATTGCCCCTAACTTTTCCAATGTATGCTTTCTACAACACTCATCTGAAGTTATGCATAAGAGTTCTTTACCATTCTCACAATGAGTTTTCAAAGGTAAACCGTTGGCACTAATGTCCTTAAAAATTAACAAGATTTGATTGACTTTAGGAGCATACAATGCATCAGTGATATAAATTCATGTTCCATGTGGTAACAAAAATTGCGCTGAACCACGCCCTTATATAACTAGCGCAGAACCAATCATAGTTATCACCGATGACGTGTATGACACATGCAAGATCCATAAACAAGTTCCTATTTCACAGTATAGTATTAGTACCACTATCTTCTAGACATTCAATCTCGCCTTCAAACGTCTACAAAAGAATGTGAAATAATTAGTCTTTAATCCCAAGACATGGCGAACACTTTTAGCAAAAGCTTAAAAAAATGTCAAAGGGTTGTGACCCTTATAGAGTACTGATATGGCATAAGAAACCCGATGTGCAACACATTTAAAGCACCAATTCCGGGTGTCATCTTCGACGGGTCGAGAAATTCACTTGACGGGTCGAAGAAATTCAAAATAAATTTTCTGATAAATTTTCAACTGGTCAAAGATGTTTCTCGACAGGTTGAAAATTAATTTTTTTGTCACAGTGGTTGACCTTTGACAGGTCGAGGAAAACCTTCGACTGGTAAAAAAAAAACCTAAAATCGTATCAAATTTCTGATATCTATTCTGACGGGGCAAAAAAAATATTCGACAGGTCAAAATTGTGACATTTTGGAGACAGTAGCTTGCATTCGACGGGTTGAGGGAATCTCTTGAAGGGTTGAAGGTGCTATTTAGTGTACCAGAGGACTACATTTGAGGGGTCGAATGAAAATCGGGCAAAATTTTAGATGAGTCGAAAAAGTGCCAAAGCCGTTTTAGGGTGTGACATTTGACGGGTCGAAAATTCCCAGAACCAAACCATTCTCTCTTTTGTCTCATTTTTATGGTATTTTGGTGTCATAATGCAATATGTCATAGAATTTTATAGAATTCGAACCATTCAAGCAATATGTATGAACATAAACCATTCTTAACACTTTCAAATTTTGAAAGGAAGAAATTTTATTACTTTGCCAACATCAAAACTTATATCAAAAGATTATCTTATTTAATAACCATGATTACAACTAGAGTCAAATACTAAACTTGATTATATAGCATAATCATAAGCCTAATACATAGACTTATCAAAATCCATAGTCTCTAGGCTTGCTTTGGGGATATCTACTACAATTAGTTTGGCTTCACCACCATCTTTCATCTCATAGTCACCATAATGTGTCTCCTTTTGCTTTGTTTGGTATTATTGACACATCTTGTAGGCATTATGGATTATCCTTTGGTGCTCTGCATTGTTTATGCACATGTGTAGTGGCACCACACATATATCAAGGTGCCAAGCAAGAAGCAGAAGTTGAAGAATTCTCATCATTCCTAGAACCGAAATTGGATTGATTCTTGTTGGAGTTGTTGTCATGACGAGTCCAAGTCAAATTTTTACTATTTCCTTCTCAACCACGACCTCTACCACGTCTTCTTTTACCACCACGAGACACATGAGAGCTTGAGCTTTTCGAGTAAGGGTGTCCTCATTGACTTCAGTACCAGGTGTTGGATGGTATCAATGATACGTTTACCAAGAAGAGTATTCTTAACGTCTGATACCCATCTATGATATTCTGCTCTTTGAATGTCAAAGATATCAAATTCTGGCATTGCCGGCTCAGTCATCTACAAAAGACAAGAGATGTAATTAGTATCCGATCGAATGAACCACGATCACTAATATCAACTTTAGGGAATAAGAACCATGATCAATGATGTTTGGTCAAAAAAATCGATGCAAAACCAGTGGCTTCATACCACTCCCCAGAAAATCATGACTGTCAAATAGTCACAAAGATCGACTTCCCTTTTTCTAATGTGAAATCACAATTAACCATGATATTCACTGATAACCGTGACTCCCCCAGAACCATTACTAATCTTAATCCTTGAGGAAGAAGTGATTAAATCTCCTCCACTCATACTTGCATTAATCTATAGGAACTAGAAGCATATAATAATTCATGGTATTTAAAAATAATCTAGACCTAGATATAAGATGTTGCGGTAATTAAGTTTTACAACCTAATTTTAATTCTAAATTGAAGAAGGTTAGTTGATTTACCTTGAGAATGTTATGCTCGGTATGAAAACTTTGTGGAAAAGAAGTTTGAAGCGTAAAGCAAAATCCGACGACGGACGACGACGATGCTCCGGCGACGGCAGTGGAAGTGATTCCGGCGGTGGAGGTTTAGGTGTTTATGGGTTAAGAGTATTTTTCTTTTGGTGGTGATGACTATCAACTCAAGAGTTACTGATAACGTGTTGAAGAAAAAAATAAATGTGTAAGAGATAGATTTGAAACTGTCATTTATTCATGGACAGATGACCTTAAGAGCATCCATAACCGTCTTGCAAATTCAAATATAATGTTAAATTTAGCTCATTTTTAAAATAATGCTCCAACAAATATCCTAAAAATAAGTTAAATGTAACTTGTTGTTAAAATTTTTGGTTATATTTAGGAGAGAATTTGACTTAAACTTATTTTCTCTTTTTTCAATTTCTACATTTTTGTTATTTTTTGATAAATATAACTAGTGAATTTGACTTCACAATTGGGGATGCTATAAATAGGTATTACAATTTATTACAATCATTATCCTTATAAATTAGAGATTGAAAAAATATTTACTTAGAATCTAATTAGAACAAGAGACACCGAAATATAAAAAATATTATTTGCTTAAACACAAACAATAATAATAGGTTGAGTTTGTTAATTTTTATTTGAACATTTAAGTGTAAAATATTAAATTTAAGGTGAACTTAGATATTTATTGAGTAAAAATGGTCCTACCCGTAAGAAAACATGTTGATACATAGAGTTCGTTCTCTATTTGTACGGATAAAAAAAACGACTAACCTAACGACCGCCGGAGCAAACTTCCGGCCACACAGTCATGTCCGTTTGGCACTTTTGGTGTTGATGAACAAGTCGGCGCTCACCTATGGTCACAAACAAACAAAAAATATAAAAAAATATATATAACTTTCAGAAATAAGTAAACAATAATAATGACATCGAAATCTCTGTCCTCCAGTCAGTCCAGCTTTGTAAATCACTATTTCACTGATTCAAAAAATAAAAATCACTATTTCACAACCCGGACACAATCATTCAGTCCAACCCAAACCTCCGTCTCTCCGGCTGAGATTTGGCTCGTGGGGGATGATGGCGTCAGCGCCGGCGAACAAGATCGAGCGGGCCCACCTCATGTACCGGGAAGGTAAATACGACGCGGCGCTGGAATTCTACACCGAAGCCTTGTCGGCGGCCAAGACCAAGCCTCAGAAGATTGCTCTCCATAGCAACAGAGCCGCCTGCTTCCTCAAGCTCAACGATTTCAAAAAGGTTCATTCATCTCTTGTTATTATCAAATTACTTGCATATAAAGCTTGGCAATTTTGTTTCGTATTGAACATCTCTGATTTGGTTTCCCAATTATGAAAAACTTGAAATTGGAAGTTGGGTGAGTGATGGGTTAGTTGCAGTGGTGCATTGTAGTGATGATATAGTTGTTTGAAGTCTTTAGCTCTCGGCGGATACATGAGCTCTACTGTTTTAGATTGGATTCAAATTGTAAAACTTTACATCATCAGTGATAAGAAAATATCTATATCTTTCTGGATTTTTTAGCTAGGATTCCAGATACTGTGACAGACGCCCAATTTAAATTCCGAGGAAGAGGATTTCCCTCAAAAATGCACAAAAGAATTTTGGTTTTCAATATATGTTCTAAGAAAGAGTTACATGTCTTATCTTTAAGAAGAAAAAGTCATATAAGGTTTTGGGGCACTGTTGTTATAATCATGGCTGGACGAGGATAAATATTCGGGTAAAGTCTGCCAAAGTACTCTTTCGTTGGCAATCAAGTGACGCATGAAACTCAGTATGATCTGTTGATCACAAGATAAATCAGGCATCCAGATGTAGGTCTTTGACTTGGGTGTGTATTAGTCTAGCTTTTACCTGTGTCTTGTCTCAGCATCTATCTTTTTAGCATTGTGCATATACACGTGCATGACTTCTCATCTATAGAAATTCATTTCTGACATTTTGGTCCTATAAAGTGTTTTTGTTCTTTTCTATGAATATGTGATTTTGTGACGTCATTCTGACTGTCTTAGGCTGCAGAGGAATGTACCTCAGTGCTTGAGCTCGATTACAATCACACTGGAGCGCTGATGTTGCGGGCTCAGACTCTGGTGACACTCAGGGAGTACCGCTCAGCACTCTTTGATGTTAATAGGCTCATAGAATTAAATCCATCATCCGAAGTTTATCAAAACCTTGAAGCTCGTTTGAGGACACAAGTGGTATAATCTCTAGTCCTTTCTGTCAAATTTTCATCATTCCACATAAATGTGCTATATCACTTTCCGATAAGATTAGGGACCGTTTAAGGTCAATGCATTAGTTGGGTGACCAGCTCCTGTTGAACAGTTTGCATTTAGAATCTAAAATCAGAAAGAGACGACTTGTCCTCTCTCAACGACTGGTTCCTGTTCTTTTCGTATACAACAGTTACAGTCATCATCATCACCATGTACCCACTTGTGAATGTCATTCAATGCAATAAATTTACAGTTATAAACATCATCACTAGCAGCAGTGCAGCAGGTGCTGAAATCATAATTTGCACATGTCAATTTGCTGGCTGTGAGTAAGAAGTTATTTTTTCTGCTTGAGGAAAGTCACTGGCTCCAATACCTGAGTCCGAAGCAGAGCTAGAAGAAGAGGATGAGGATGAAGAAGAGCCAGATAGATATGGAGAGAAAGAAGAGCAATACATAGGAAAGGAAGATATTGTACCTTCAGGGGCGGGAAGGGATCAGCTCGCTGGGGCTAATAAGACTACTGTTGCTGGTGTTGTTATCCCACTTAAGAAACCAACAAATAGGGACTCCACTGAATGGGGAAGGGATCCAACAGAAACCTCTATAAAGACAACTTCTCCGGCTGAAATTGTTACACCGGAGAGCATCAAAGTATCACTTGAAAAAGAAAAGGGGTGGCAATCAATCCCAAAACCAAAGGGACACTCATCTCTGGACTATGGACGGTGGGACAGTGTGGAAGATGACTCTAGTGAAGGCGATGACGATGATGATGAGGAAGAGTCTCAGCCACAATGTCGATTTCGTGTTAAAACTGTTGGTGTTCGGCCAGTGAAGTAAAGGTGAAATATACTCGGTACTCACGACCAGACTGTCATCATAATCATAGTGAATTCTAAATTGAGAACATCTGGTAGTTTCATGTGCTGAAATTTTTAAAGCTATGAGAATCAAGCTTTGACATGACATGTTAACGAGCTTTGCGATTCCATTGTCTTAAAAATCAGAGTTTTGCTGCTTAACTGTTCAGATGGACCTGTCGAATCTGTGCAGTTGTATATTACCCTCTGGCAATTTCGAGTACTACATGCAGCAGCACAGAACTCAGGGGAATCTTGGTCCGCAAACAATTGAAGTTGCAGCTTCACCGATTGATTATTGCTTATGCGATAATGAGCGTGGGGCAATCATTGTTACTTTCATGTAATTATGTGCGGATGTAAATGTCTGTAATGCTAGTTTGAAAAGCATGAAAATTTGGATGTTAGTAGACAAATGATACAAATTTTCAATATTTTATTATACCTGTGTAAAGTATATTCCACTCTCATGTATGGGAGACAAATAATTGAGTATGTGAGACACCAATTGTAGATGTACGAGTTCATATTATTCTTCATATTTTCTAAGCACCCAAGTTCGTCCTACTTGTTGTATGTTAGCCTCCAAAGATTCATCCTACTAACCAGCAAATTCAAATCAAATGTAACAATAGTAGTTATAACTCCATGTTTTACAATGTAGAAAACAACTGTAAGAGTTAAGAAGCAACATCTACAATGTATGATACAAATGTTTTCCCTTCTACTTTGAGTTTTTCTCGTCAAGTGCAGGCAAGGCTTGGTACAAAATCTCAGCTGCAAGACCAAGCTCCTGCTCGCTTATGATCAACGGAGGCACTAACCTCACAACATTGCCTTTTCCAGCAGTCAATACTAGAAGGCCGGCATTTCTACAGGCATCCACAAGCGGTGAGGCAGGGACATCCAATTCAACTCCAATAATGAGCCCGAACCCACGTATTTCTCTCACATGAGGGTTTCCTCCCAGCTTCTGATTTAAGATATGTTTAAAGTAGAGACCTTTCTTAGAGACACTGTCGAGAAAACTGGGATTTGATATCTTGTTGAGAACGGCTAAGGCTGCATTGCAGATCAGAGGCGCACCGGCGAAAGTACTTCCATGGTCACCGAAAGCTATTGCAGAAGCAACTCTCTCAGTCACCAATGCAGCTCCAATTGGTAGGCCTCCAGCAAGAGGCTTAGCAAGTGTCATTATATCTGGGAATACACCAAATGCCTCATGCGCCCACAGATACCCAGTTCGGCCTAAACCACATTGAACCTACATAACGAGAGAGTGAATAATGTAAACAAGTAAAGTGGCCGGTTGAAAGCACAAACATAGCTACTTGGATCTCACTCATTATATAGCAGCGAGCCAGCGAATTTATCTACTCGAATCTTTATGCTTAGCTCGTTTGGTACAAATTCAAGTTCCCATTCAAAACAATTTCAAATGCTTAGATACTGTCTTTTCACATCTGAAGGAATTATTCTATCTTTTAGAGAACTAGAGTCCATATAGTAGGTTGTTAAACTCTGCCTGGTATAATGTAACATGTAGTACTAGAGTAACAAGACAGATATAGATGATACCGAGAACTACAAACCGGAAATATAATATTGCACATTGGACACAATGGCTGACGCTTGAAGCCGTACTCTACACCATTTTGGTGCAGAAATGAAGGTATAGACAAATCAAAAGAAAACTGACCAGATAACACACCATCTATCAACTTGTTTTCGACACAATGAGCACAAAAAGTAGCTGATTACCTCATCGAACACCAAAAGAGCCCCAGCATCATCACACGCACTCCTCAGAAACTGCAGAAACTCCTTCGTAGCACCATATATCCCCCCTTCACCCTGAATAGGCTCCACAAAAACCGCGGCAGTCTTCCCACGGCGAATCACTTCCCTGGTAGCTTCCACATTTCCATACTCCACAAACGTGACTCCGGGCATCACAGGCTCGAAAGGAGTCCTGTAATACTCCTTGCTAGTCAACGCCAGCGCACCCATGGTCCTCCCATGGAAGCTGTTCGTAAACGACACAAACTCCGTAGCAGCCGCCGCCTCAGGATGAGTGTGTCTCTGAAACTTCCTGGCAAACTTGATCGCCGCCTCGTTGGCTTCGGTTCCGGAGTTGGTGAAGAACACCCTGTCAGCAAAACTAGACCCTGCCAAACGCTCCGCCAGTTCCACCTAAGAATCGATCAATGTCAGCAATGCAATACCTTTATACCCTCCGAGCGAAAACAGACAACACAATACCTGAGGGACTGTGTAGTAGACATTGCTGACGTGCGTGAGGGTACTGGCCTGATCAACAACGGCCTTGAGCCAATCCTCGTCGCCGTGGCCGAGGGCATTGACGGCAATCCCGGAGGTCAAGTCCAAATACTCTCGCCCCTCGGTGTCGAGCAATTTACATCCCTTGCCACTGGCCAGAACCACCGGGGTTCTGGCGTAGGTCCCCACCAGGACCTTCGCCTCCCTCTCCATAACCTCCTTGCTCTTCTTAGCCAGCCCCGAGTTCGGGAGCGCTGATGCTGATGCCACGTCGACGTCGAGGCTGACGCAAGTCGTGACTGATCTCCGGCCGTTGATCGATGGGAAGAATCGACGGGGGAGATTGAGAGGGCGAGTAATTGTGGTGGGGGAGATTTGGAGGGACGACATTTTGGTTGGGTATGGAAGAAGTGAAGAAGAAGGAGGAGGAGGAGGAGGAGGAGGAGGCGGCGTTTGTGTGTCTGAGACTGTTTGGCGGGCGACGAGAGGTATCAGACTATCAGTGCAGCTGTTAGAAGGTGTTCGTGTCGCCACCCTATCACTCAAAAGCGCGACGTCGTTTTGATCCGAATTTTGGTTTCAATTGTTTTCCCTTTTGTAAATTTTATTTCAATGCACCCAAGTACCCAACATTCTAAATTTTGAGCATATAGTAGTTAAAAAAAAGGATAAATTATTAATAAGGTCACTTACGTAAGATTACTTACGTATAAGGTCATCTGGTATTTTTAACTCAAATAAGGTCACCTGATTTTAAAAAAAACCTTATTGTTAAATTTATTTACGTCTAATACCATTGTATAAAAGTTAGTCTCTCTCTCACTCTCTGCTTCAGACCATAATTCCCCCAAAATTCCCAAATCATAATCAAGCCCTATCAGAACTCCATCATCCTCCTCACACTGCTCCACCGCTCCTCTGTCGTCGTCTCTCTCTATCTCTCTTTGTCTCTCTCTGAATTGTGAAGCCATGGCCACTCTGCAATACCTTGAATCGTCTCACAGATCTTTACCATAAGAAGCTATGGCATCAGCTCACTCTCAAGCTCGAACAGTTCGTTGCCCTCTCTCTCTCTCTCTCTCTCTCTCTCTCTCTCTCTCTCTCTCTCTCTCTATGTTGGAGTATAATCTATGGTAGTGTTTGTTTTGGTTTGGCTGTTACGCAAAAGTTGTGTTTGGGTTGTTACGTACGTAGTAGTGTATACAATAATCTGTGGTAGTGTTTACGTTAGTCTGTAGTAGTGTGTACAGATTAGTGTGCTTTGGTTTTTATGCAGTAGTGTCTATAATAATCTGTGGTAGTGTTTATGTTACTCTGTGGTGTGCTCTGTAGTAGTTTGTAGTGTTGTCTGTGAGTAGTATACATTGTGCTCTATAGTAGTTTGTAGTATTGTCTGTGAGTAGTATGTAGTAGTTTTATAGTGTTCTCTGTAATGTTTTATGTGAGTAGATACAAACCTTAGCCTCCGTAAAAAATGCCTCCCCAAGCAACCAAGTGCAGCTCATGCAGGTGAAGAATTTTGTGTGCTCTGTACTAGTTTGTACTGCTGTCTGTGAGGAGTATGTAGACCTGTTGTGAGTAGTTTGTAGTGTTTTCGTGAGTAGTTTGTACTACTGTCTGTGAGGAGTATGTAGACCTGTTGTGAGTAGCTTGTAATGTTATCCTGATTAGTATGTAGTGTGCTATGTACTAGCTTGTACTGTTGTATGTGAGGAGTATGTAGACCTGTTGTGAGTAGTATATAGAATTTATGTAAGTAGTATGTAGTGTTTTGATGGTCTATCTTATGGTCAACCTGGTATGTTGTGTATTAGTGCATTTACTAATTTACTTTCAGAATCCACAACAACCTGGTATGCAAAAAGGGTAGAATTTTGCAAAACACTACAACAATTTGTTGCATGTACTACTGTAATTTTCAGAAAGTACTACTCTAGTTATTTGATAGTACTACTCTACTTGGACTTGATGCATGCTAACTAAAACTTTGTTGTGTGTACTATTGTAGTTTTCAGAAAGTACTACTCTAGTTGATTTTTTTTTTTGAATTTGATGATATGTAGTACAGCAGCGAAGACACATATGAGATCAGATCAAAGTTAAAAAATGATAGCATGGCACAAGCAGTGACACGACAACTGAGGTCGCAAAGTAAGAAGGATGAGAAAAAGAAACGAAAGTCACCTCCTTCAATGATAAAAGCTGTCCACAACAAGAAGAGGAAGACTACGACAAAGGACTCGCATTATGATTACAGAGTTACAAAAAGAAACACAAGAAACAAAGCAAAGTCCAAGTAGTTCTTTTTGTTCTTTCTGTTGTGTTAGGCTTCATGTAGTACATTCTTTTCTGTTATGGTCTGACATTACTGAATAGTAGTACTTGCCTTGTGTTTAAGTAGTACCCAGGATATTTGTTAGTAGTACTTACTAGAGACTGCAATAGTGTTAGTAATACACTACATTTTTGTGAAGTAGTACTTTCGGTTGTGAAACAGTAGTACTTACCATGTGTTGAAGTAATACACTGAATGTTTTGGAGTAGTGCTTACAACGGACAACAGTCGTTTTAGTACACTAAATTTTCGTGTAGTACTTTCTATTCTGAAAGAGTAGTGCTTACTAGAGTAATCAGTAGTATTTTTAATAGGAGTAGTGCTACTTTTGTTGTATGGTGAGTGTACTACTATTGTTGTTGGATAGTACTAATGTAGTTGGTTCCACACACAAAGTGTTGTCGCATACAAAGAACAATTGACCAACACAAAATCATAAAAACCGAAGAACAACAAATTCGAATTAGTATGTTAAAACAAAAAATCGCACAAGGAAAAATTACGTTAAAGTAGTACGTATTCTGTTCAGGCCGAGTGTACTACTGTAGACTGATGAATATACTACATGTGAGTAACATAAACACTAGTTAGCTGTTGATGACTTTGGTACAGGTCAATATGTTGTGTCTTCTTTTTTCCCCACAACGACCACATCTGATTGGCCTTGGCGCCTTCCCATCTTCAATGGAAGACTTCATGCGAGTATCCTTTGGACGACCGGATGAGATTCTTGTCAACGAAGGCTTCACAATGGGCTGTTCATTAAGAGCATAATGGTAAAACTTCTCAATGTTTGGTATTGGCTGAATACCATGGCTACCAATATGCAAATCAAACAAAAAATGCTTACAAAACAGAAGTAGTATCCTTAATAGTCATCAGTAGTCTATTCACTCAACACTAATAGTATTATCACAGAACATAAGTAGTACTATCAAGTCCAAACACACATAAAACACACAGAACAGCTAACTAGTATATTCAATGGGATGCAGTAGTGTACTCACTAAACACTAATTGTACTATCAAGTCAAAACACACACAGAGCACACAGAACAGAAGTAATATCCTTAATGGTCATCAATAGTGTATTCACTCAACACTAATAGTACTATCACAGAACAGAAGTAGTACTATCAAGTCCAAACACACACAAAACACACAGAACAACTGACTAGTGTGTTCAATGGGATGCAGTAGTGTACTCACTCAAAAAAGGTAGTACTATCAAGTCAAAACACACACAGAACACACAGAACAGATAACTAGTGTGCTCAATGGGATGCAGTAGTGTGCTCACTCAACAGAGGTAGTATTATCAAGTCAGAACACACACAGAACATATAACTAGTGTGCTCAATGGGATGCAGTAGTGTGCTCACTCAACATAGGTAGTCACTACTAGAAAAAGTATTTCAGACATCGGTTCAAAACCGATGTAAAAAATCATACCAGACCGATGTCTTAGTGGGTGATGTAAAAGATCGGAAAAATGGGACATCGGTTAGGAACCGATGTCAAAGGTTACAATAGACATCGGTTGCTTATGTACATCTCACTATTCCAGTGTGTGTAGGTACTTTCAAACATTCATATTTAGAGTGAAAGACCCAATGAAATCGAAGTCTACATTACAATTTATTACCTTTACATCGATATTCCATTTATAACCGATGTAAGATGTATGTTTTGACATCAGATTTTATTTTTGTACCTGATGTTAAATATCGTTTTTGACATCAGATGTTGAGTTTGTACCTGATGTTAAAAACTATATTTGACATCAGATTTTGGGTTTTTTTTGTTCTAGTTCGTATCTTATACATCAGATGTTAAGTTTGTACCTGATGTTAAAAACTATATTTGACATCAGAATTTGGGTTATTTTTGGTTTCCAGCTCTCATCTTATACATCAGATTTTGGCTTTGTACCTGATGTTGTAAATTTTATTTGACATCAGATTTTGGGTTGTTTTTGATGTCCAGTTCTCATCTTATGCATTAGTTATAACCAAAATGCATCAATCAATTTTTTCAGAGATTTAATGAAAATAATAATCACAAGAACCAGATTCACTCTAAATAATTACAAAGCATCTAGCTATACATAGATATAGTCTGACACTCATACACATTTCATAGCTAATAATTGGAGCAAAACCTAAATCAGAGCTAATACTTGGAGCAAAACCTAATTCAGAGCTCTAACTTACAACAGAACGAAATTCACATCCAACCCAGTACCCAAATCTAATGACACTTTCAAAACCATTGAAAACACAACCCATTCAAAAAAAAAAAATTAGTAAATTACAAAACATTCAACTCTTTTCCATACAAGAAAAAGACCCAAGAGTTAAAATTTCGAGACCAATTAATCGATTATCAAACACCACAAATAGGTGAAAACCTCGGAGTATTCAAAAGAAGTACCCTTGCCACAAATTCACATCCAACCCGGCTTCTCTGAGGGTCTTGATCTTATCTTGCGCTGTACCCTTGCCACCCGACACAATAGCTGCACAAACAAATGTCATCAAAATGGCCTCTAGGCAATCTCAGATGGAGAAAAAAAAATGACCAATTTATATACCTCCAGCATGACCCATACGACGACCAGGGGGAGCAGTTAGTCCAGCAATAAATGCAACAATTGGCTTCTCCGTTCCACTTGCCTGTGTGATTCATCATTCAATTAGTTTTTGGTTTTTCTTTTTAATTAATGACACTTACATACAGGCTAATTCTCTTTACAAGTTATTTGTAGATTCAAACAAGAAGAAAACTATCAGTTATTCATATATTCAAAGCAGGAAACCTAAGGTTGCCCATGGCAGCTAAAACTCGTCATTATTACCTTTATCAATGTGGCGACATCTTCTTCTGCAGTGCCACCAATCTCTCCTATAAGAACGATACCTGTGAAACACGTACACTAGCTTAGAATACCCAAAGTTCTTATTCACAACTCAAAACTGTCTATATGGTTGCTGAACGATATACTTAAGCAGCAATAACTGATAAACAAAGAGTCAGCTGCTCAAATAAAGTTGGTTGTAGTCTTGCTCGATGTGGAAGTGGACTAGAACAAAGTATTAAAATGTTTTTAACAGAAACAGACCTAATTTCAAGTTACTTAAAACAAAAGCCAAACGGCAACCCACATTGCTTGATGGAAAAAGCTACTGGCTGATAATACTCTCGCATAAACTAATAGTACAACCAGAATTGTAATACATAACCTCAGCCACATCCTTCATTCCCACGTGCAATTCAAAAAGATGTTGCCATTTATAAAGCCAAAATCCTTGAACCACTAACCTTCTGTTTGAGGATCTGCTAAGAATTTTTCCATGCAATCAACAAAGTTTGTACCATTGAAAGGATCTCCCCCAATGCCAACACAAGTGGATTGCCCAAGGCCCACAGCAGTTGTTTGGAAAACCTACAGGACATTAAAAGTGCAGCTGGTAAATTGGATGTAGAGCTTGCTTAACATCAAACTTGGATGTTAGTAAACATATAACCTAAATGGTAGAATTAATCGTGAAAAGGGAAGATTGAAAATGCAGAGCTCCCTAAGTGAGATGGTTAGTAATAATTCAAAATTTCAACAAGCAACAGTAATTCCTCAGACATAAACAAACTTCGAGCATGAGACATTATATAATTCTCTCATACACATGCATACGTAATTGTTAGAAATGTCACCTTTTTTTAGAAATACAGTTCCTTTATCAAAATTAGTACCCACTGCTTCATAGGTCAAAGTACCAGATCGAGAAACAATTCCCACTCGACCAGGTTTATGAATGTAGCCAGGCATAATTCCAATTTTGCATTCACCAGGCTTGATAATTCCAGGACAATTTGGTCCAATGAGTCTAGTTTTAGATTGACTGTTGAGAGCAGCCTTAACGCGTACTTGAATTTCAAGAACAGTTGCTTCAAGCACAATATTGACAGTCCTTTTCATATGACAACTGACACATGCTAATCTTAAACACTCAGCTTTGGACGAACCAAAGGATTTGGCTACCGACATTTAGATAATCAGATTGTAGTACAAAGTGATTCAAAAAAATAAGAGGTTATAGTACCATATCATGTTGCGGAATCCCCTCAGTGATGCAAACAACAAGATCGAGCTCAGCCTCCATTGCTTCCATAATTGCAGCTGCAGCAAATGGTGGAGGAACATAAATGACAGAGGCATTGGCCTTTGTTTCAGCTTTCGCTTCAGCAACTGAATTGAAGACTGGAAGTCCCAAATGCTCAGTCCCGCCCTTCTTCGGTGTTACACCAGCCACCTGTTTCAGCACAATTGTTAACAACCCAACCTTGATTTCAAATAATTCGGAATACGAGTAACATAGGTCTCATCTCATTGTTGTAAGTATGAAACTTGTGCTAGCCATTGGGCGTTTTACAGCAAAAAGTCAGTAAATTTCACCAATTCAAACTCAGAAAATGAATCTAAACACAAATAGATAGAACAGTAACTAAATCTGAGGTGGCATATTCGATTGAATACCATTTTGGTGCCATATTCGATGGCCTGTTCGGTGTGGAAGGTGCCGTTCTTGCCGGTAATGCCTTGACACATGACGCGAGTGTTCTTGTCGACGAAGACGGCCGGCGGCGGTGCAGGAGCAGCGGCGTAGTGACGGCGCTGAAGTATCGACGATGACGACGAAGGAGATGGCTTGCGTGACGCGATCGAAGGAGAGCGACGTCGGAGGAGGAGAGCGGCGTCGGAGGAGATGGAGGTGAGAGGAAATGAGAGAGTGAGTGAGAGAGGAAGTCAGTGGTTTGTGAGAGAGAGAGAGAGGTCGAAAAAAACTAAGTAATAGAACCCTAAGTTTTGGGAGGGAATGAAAATTTTGTTTCCCTCCAACATAACCCGCCCGACACTTAGGTTTTTTTTTTCGCGCTTTCAAAAACCAATAATGGGATACCTAACATCAGTCTGACTTAAAACCGATGTAAATTATACAAATGACATCGGTTTTTAAAAATCTGATGTCTAAAAACTTTTTTACATCAGGGGTTTTTCCAACCGATGTTAAAGGTGCGATGTCTAAAATACTTTTTCTAGTAGTGAGTACTATCAAGTCAAAACACACACAGAACACACAGGACAGATAACTAGTGTGTTCAATGGGATGCAGTAGTGTACTCACTCAACAGAGGTAATACTAACAGTCTGTAACTTTCTCATAATTTATACGAAATATCAAAACACACAAATTAGCCACATCAATCACACATAAAAATAATATCACTACAATTCGCCATACATAATCCAAAGTAGAAGAATCAAAATCGAAAACCGAAATCGGTTTATCACCGGAATCGAATCAAACAACACACCAATCAAAAACATCAATAAAAAAAAACAACACACAAAATATCTACAGGTGAGCAGAATGGAAACCTTACCCAAGCTTTTATCACCGAAATCCTCTGATTCGCCGGAACTTCTTCTCCCAAAATTCGCCAGAATCTCCTCTCTCTCTCTCTCTCTCTAACACATACACACACAGAGCTAATTCGATCTAGAACACAGAAGCTCTCCCTCCTTGCGTTTCGGTTTCAGCCGTTTCTCCTCCTGTTGATTTGAATTCAATTTGAATTCAGTAGATAGCTATATATATCAGGGGCAAAAATGGAAACTAAATTCTTTAAAGGATTGTATAATGACCTTATGTGTGTAAAACTTATACAATGACCTCATGTGTAACCTAAGACCTCTAAATGACCTTAGGTGTAATTTCCTATTAAAAAAATATTCTCCTTTCTTTCATTTTTTTTCCATGCAAATTTGTTTCCATTCTTTTTAAACGACTTCTTTTCTAAGTACTTTGTTATCAAATTTCGATGATCATAGACATAAATTATCTTTTGTTGAAATCGTAAAAATACAAACAAATAAAAAAATTAGGCCACATTTATAAATTCGCACAGGAGGGTTCACGAACTCCCCTAAAAATATGACATACTTCAATCTATATATAATACAAACTTCCGATGCAAAGTAACATTGATAATTAGCTAGCCAGAGTCCTTTAATAATTTCAGATAGCTCTTCATACATCATCATTTCATTTATTAGCCATATTCTCTGCAATGTTGCTTAGACAACTTACGATGATGACCGCGATCCCAACTTTGTCAGCCTTCTCGGAGCGTCGGTCGGATTTCAGGCACTCTATGCAGGTTGTTGGCACTTCAGCGTTGTGACACTCCATCCGGATGAGTTGGTCGTCTGCAGTGACGAGTAGGAAAGGGAATACAGCAAGAACAAGAAGAACACATGCGAAATAAGAAGCCATTATCTATTTCTTAGGTTCTACATGCATGTGAATTGTGCGTACGTAGTTTCGTAGTATACATAGCTAGAGGGATAGTCATACAGATAACTAAAACGGTTGAAGCGGAGATAAGGTTTGTCTTGAATCTTTGCTGTCATAGACTTATTACACATGAATTGTTATGCACTTGCTAGTTTACTCATTCTCTTTATATGGAAACAAATTAATGATCGTAGCAGAAACCATGAGAAGTTGAAGATAGTACTGCAAGCTAAGGTAAACGTGTGAGTCGGTTTTTGTTTCTTTCCTGAAACCAGATTTGTTTACTGCTAAGAAATGCTCCGTTTCACGAATATGGTCATCATTTGGGGATCCAGATACTCTCCTAACCAAGATTGCCTAACATGTGCCTAACCAACGAATCTCAGCCGTATGATTTACTTTACGGCTAAGATCTGTTTTTATGTTTTCCTTCTTTTACTACCAAATTGCACAAACTCTTCTCCTTCTCCTTCCTTCTCTCTCTCTCTCTCTCTCTCTCTCTCTCTCTCTCTCTCTCTCTCTCTCTCTCTCTCTCTCTCTCTCTCTCTCTCTCTCTCTCTCTCTCTCTCTCTCTCTCTCTCTCTCTCTCTCTCTCTCTCGCGCGACCCAACTACTAATGGGGTTGTTCTCAGTTTGTCGACTTTCAGACCAAAACTTACAACAGCATCCTTTCTCCCATCACTGAGTAGTGCTTGCTTTAGGTTACTAAACAACTGTGTAGGTGGCCGAATCCCCATGTCTAGCATCTCCTGGAAGTACCTGCAAGCGATGTCTAACTTGTTATCATGGCACAAGCTGCTGATCAATGTAGAGAACATGTGCATTCCTGGCAGGACGCCTTTAGTCTTCATCTGATCCCAAACCTGTAAGGCCATATCCACTCGATTCTCGTTGCAAAACATCCTCACCAGTATTTCGTATGTGCTTACTGGGGGGGGGGGGGGGGGGGGGGGGGGGGGGGTAGAGAAAGAGGAATTTGTGCGAGTCTGCAGCAAAAAAAGGAAAACATAAAAACAGATCTTAGCCGTAAAGTAAATCATACGGCTGAGATTCGTTGGTTAGGCACATGTTAGACAATCTTGGTTAGGAGAGAATCCGGATCCATGATTTGGATGTGCCGTGTGCGTGTGAATATTGCAATGCAGCTTAGAGCTAGGTTGAGAACTTACGTACATTACACGTAATTAATACTCGAATTAAAGGATACTTAATAATTAGGATGACCTTACTCGAATTAAAGGATACTTAATAATTTAATAATTTAATATTTACGTACACAAATCTCTTTGATATGAAATCTTAGCATTCTTAGCTCTCCGTTCATTTCTTAAAAAAGAAAAATCTTCGTCATACAATAAATATCAAATGTTTATAAAATTCAAAAGCTTTCAATTAAATTTCATTATTTCGGTTTCTTCTCCTTCTCATTTTCTTCCAACAAGGGAGTATTTGAAGTTTGTCTCTATCGCACGCAAGAAGGGTGTGTTTAGGGTTCGTGTGTTGCATATGATTGATAAACCTATGGTTTTCAAGAAGAATATGAAACTTGCTGTAGAAATCGAGGCTAAAATTGATTACTTTTTTGAAAACCTAAAGGGTCAGTGTGACAAATGCAATCTGGTGTTTCACGCGTCGAGGAGTTGTGCGGTGGCGCTGACCAGAATCTTTGGCGGCCATCGGCCTGTGACAGAGCCTCACAAGATCTCTAATGTTGTTTCTGCCGCTTTAGAGGAGGTAGAAGGGACTGAGAAGGAGGATTCTGGGAATCCTAGGACTTGGGTTGTGAAACCAATGCCTAAGATCAATATCGACTTCGGTTTTTGAGAGGCACTGGGGCTGAATATTGAGGAAGGTGAATTTAGTTTTGGTAGTCATGGTGCTCTTCGCTGGGAGGCAAGAAATGAGATCCCTTTACCTGTGGACAATGTCAAAAAAGAAAGAATTTCGATTCTTATACGTCGTCCGGAGGGATTTACTACGGAGACTACTGAAATCACTGAGCATGCTGCAAGTGAGGTGGGAAAGAAGAGGAGACGAACTTCTGGGCCCAAAATCTCACCTAAGAAGTTCATAATTAATCCAGCAGCAGAATCATATGTGAATGGAGAGCCTAAGAGGTTGAAAGTGTCTTCCTTTCCGGATAGATTGCATGCAGCTTTATTGGATCTTATGGAGATACCTGATGAGATGACTGTGTTACGTAAAAAAAGGTCTGGACGTTTTTTACGGTCAAAGAATAAACCTAAAGATACTTCAGATTTTGTTGGAAACAAGGCTTCTGTGGATGGCTCTGGGTCTAAAAATCATAAAGGAAAAGGATGTGGAAGCTCCACCTCATTTGACATCTTATGAAGTCTCCTTGCTTGGCTGTGGGCAAGGAGAATGAGACTTAGACACCTCTTGGTGTCGGCTTGCATGCTGTTTCGTAGATAAGTTTTTCATGAGTTGTAAACATACCTACCACAATTGAGTGCTTAGGGTATGTTTGTTACCATGATGCATGATTTACGTAGTTTACGTAAGAGGCATATAAGCCCAACGTTTTAGTTGGGGTTAGCGTTTTAATGAATTGTTCTTGATTTGATAGGTTTTTTCTTCTCTTGTTTAGAGTTAGGATTGCATGTCAATTTGTGTATGAACTGTTTTGGCCGAGAGGGTTTTAATATTTTTTTTTGATAAGTTAATAAAATCTTCTTATTTAAAAAAGAAGAAGAGAAAACTGCTCATATATTAGGATAAAATGTCTCTAATAATCTTTCTTTTATGAGTTAAAAAAATACTTTTGTTTGTTTCCTTCCATCTCCAAAAACTAGCAACTCTGAACTCTCAAATGACGATCTCTAGAGAAAATAATTTTATGCCTCATGGCTCATGGCTCATGCTAGTTTGATCTTAATTCTTCGACAATTGTTTGCCTTGAAAAGTGACAGTGCATGCACCTGATCCAAACAAAGTTTTTTGGTGTTCTCCTCCACGTTGCTCTTTGCCAACGACAAGGAGGTGTTTGTTAAGTGAGTGGCCTTGATCACAAATGACGAGGGGATTGAATCTCGTTGTCTCTCATTTCTCGTCCAATTCCAGGCTTTATGAAGAGAGAACTAACGATTTAGGAGCACAGGCTTTGTGACCTTGCCTCACTTCCAATTTTATTTTATTGTTTCTTTCATTGTTTTACTAACTAATCAAGAGGGCTGATTTTATTAAAAAGGCTTGTGAAGTGAGGCACTGTTTGTCATTTTGCATTATGCACATTGAGAATGGTTTAATTCCAGTAATCCCACCGAATAAAGATGTTCTTGAGTTACCACTGGAGGATGTCATTGAATTGAAGAACTTCTTTAGGTAATATTGGTGGTCTATTTCTCCGGGCTATATTGGGTTAACGTACTATTATAGAAGTGTACATTATCGGATCAGTTTGTGAAGAGTTTTACTAAGTTATGACTTCCAAGTATTTACTTCGTACTATATGTTGCAAAATAATATAAAGGAAAAATTATATATAAGTTCATTTATATAAGATCTATTTCAAGTTACCTAACATTTTTATCCTAAAGTAGGTCACCCCTATAATAAACATAACTTTAAATTGGACACTATTTATGGACATGCCATCCTTTATAAATTGAAACCAGACCAAAACTCTTCCATTTTTCATTTTAGTTGACACAGACCTCTCCTCTCCTCTCCAAAACCCGAACCTCTGTTGTCGTCGTTGCTCTACCATATTGTCGAAGCTCTAAGCGCGCGCGCGCGCACACACACACACACACACACACGCACGCACGCACGCACGCACGCACGCACGCACGCACGCACGCACGCACGCACGCACGCACGCACGCGCGCGCGCACGCACGCACGCGCGCGCACACACACACACACGCACGCACGCACGCACGCACGCACGCACGCACGCACGCACGCACGCACGCACGCACGCACACACACACACCCACGCACGCACGCACGCACGCACGCACGCACGCACGCACGCACACACACACACACACACACAACTAGATTCGACTGCCACTCTCTTCCTAACTAGATTTGGTCATCGCCGCGAACCGCCATACTCAACCAAATCAACGTGCTAATCTTCTCCTTTAGGTACTCTTCCACCTCATTTATGCATGAAATTTCGTTTTTATATGGTTGTCATGGTTAGAGTTCAAATCAGATATCAGTAGTATGTTTGATGGTCTGGGTAGTATTTTTACAAAGCGGAAGTAATATTTGTACATTTCATAAACTCAGTAGTATGTTTGATGGTTTGTGGAAGTATCTTAGCAACCTGAAGTAATATTTGTATATTTGATGATCGCAGTAGTATGTTTGATGGCTTCATTAGTATATTTGATGGTGTGTGGTAGTATTTTTTCCAGGCTTGTAGTAGTATTTGTATATTTGATGATTGTAGTAGTATGTTTCAGTAGTATGTTAGATTGTTTCAGTAGTATGTTTCATGGTATGTTGTAGTGTTATTGTAAGTCTTAAGTAATATATTTAGATTTAAAGAGGATGTTGCAGTATGTTTGATCGTCTGTGCTAAGATAATTGTACATTTGTGATAGTATTTTTATGCTTTTGTGGTAGTATCTTTGCACTGTTATGTTAGTATCTCTATGCTTATGTGGTATTATATTGTGTTGTTCTAAGGTATGATCATTGATGATTTTTTGTAGGATAATCATTGGTTTGTGGTATTGTAAATTGTTGATCTGTGGTAGTATACTTATTTTACTTCGTGGTAATACCATGGTTGCTTGTGGTAGTATCTTTTTTGTTCTGTGGTAGTATTGATGTTGCACTATGGTAGTATGTTGTGTTGTTTAGTGATTGATGATAATCAATGATAGGATAATTATTAGTCTGTGGTAGTATAATTATTTTTCTATGGTAGTATCTTTATTTGCTTATAGTAGTATGTGTAATTGCTTATAGAAGTATGTTTAGATACTTTTATTAGTTTCTTGAGCTGATTGTTTTCAATGTAATGGCATGCATGTCATTAAGGATGTCGTTGAATCTGAAGTAGTATAAGAAAGAGAGGCGAGCAAGGACAAAAAAGCTCAATGACATACTGGTTTTTTAAGTTGCCTACATTACCTCTAGTTCCTCATAGTAGTATTTTTAGTTGTCTATAATAGTATCTTTAGCTACATTCAGTAGTATCTCAAACTGATATTTTCTACATGCATGACATCAATGATGTGCGACATGAAACAAGATAAAAAAGAAGGTATGATATCAAAGTGAGAACCGCAGTGATAAAGATACATCACTTAATTAAGATTGAAGAGTAAGACGGATTGTGATGCAGAGGTGGAGGCAGCTAAGACGAAAGCTTAAGGGAAAGATACAATTGTTGTCGCCACTTCGTTGGTTAAAAATTTGAAAGCAAAGAAGAGGAAGCCGAACAAAGTTGCCACTTTGACTGTAGTAGTATCTGTAATTAACTATTGTAGTATCTTTAAGTTAGCTGTAAGTCTATTCTGGCCAGAAGTTTAGGTAGTATCTTTAAGTATCTTTGTTAGTGTTTTCATACATTGATGGCTTTGATGCGTTATGCCAAGTATAATACAAAATAGATTTTGAGCTCTATTGCGTTTATGAGATAATACACTTGACATTTGATTTTCATGTTCCACTGTTAGCTCGACATTGATTTATGTGTTTTATTTTCGGACAGAAAGACAATTTGTCAAGCCAAAATTGGCAACATAAAATTCAACAAAAATATCGCCAAGACTAAAACATAAAAAATCGACAAATTCGGTAGCAAATTTAGGAAACTTTGGTAACATTCATCAACGTATAAAATAAGTGAAGGTATCAATTGAATGGAAAGAAGAACATATTACTAAAGTTTGACAAGAAAAAAAACTAGATGTGGTCTGTAAATAAAGTTGACATGTACCAGAAATATGTATAATCCTTCAGGTTAAACATTCTACTTGTGACTAACAAGTACACTACATGTGACTAGTAAATGTACTACATCTTCAGTCAACTTTGATAACATTAAATCAACGCATAAAACAAGCAAAAGATGTCAGTTGAATGAAATGAATAAGAACATGCTACTTAAGCTTGACAAAAATACTGTAAGTGTTTTGTAAATAGACTGGACATGTCCCAGAAAATATATATAGCTCTTTAGTTTAAACATACTACATGTGACTAACAAACACACTACTAGTGACTAGTAAATATACTACATCTTCAGGTTTTAGCTGTTGAGGGATTTTGTGCAAGTTTTCTTGTTGTGCCTCCCAAACTCACCAGACTTACCACATTTAATGAGCCTTGTCTTCTCGATCACCTTCAATATAAGACTTCATATGAGGTAGTTTTTGTATTCCCCAATGCGATTCTCGTCAAATGTGGATTCACATTGGGAGCTTTGTTTTATGCATCATGATAGGCATAAGGAATAACATCATTGTGTGGTTGTTGTATGCACACTTCATAATTCTGATTCCATGGCTACTTATCTGCAAATCAAAGAGAAACTGCTCACATAAGAAAAGTAGTATGTCTAATAAACATCAGTAGTATGTTTAGTCAACTTTGGTAGTATTGTTTAGTGCAACACAAAGGAAACTCATGTAACAACAAACTAGTATATTTAGAGGCTTGCAGTAGTATGTTCAATCAACACAGGTAGTACTATTACATGATGTTAGGAGCTACGTGAGGAAGTTCATACACAATCGAGATACGGAATGTAAAATGTAAAAAGAAAGATACAAATATTTACGTGGAAAACCCCCAAAAAAATCAGGAAAAACCACGGACAAATATAAGGATTTCACTAGAAGAAAATGGGATTACAAAGGGTGATGACACTTCTCTCTCAATCAAGAGGAGAATAATACTCTCTACTATACACACAAACTCTCACACACAAAGAGTAGTTAACTAAAGAGAGATATGATGAACTCTATATGTGGGAGGCTAGAGGGATTAGCTAGCTTGGGTTTTGATCGTCACTTGCTTGCTCCATCCAAGTGAATAGGTGAGCTCTCTATTTATAGAAAGTAACTCACCGACTTAGTCTACTGTCATTCCTCTTCTCAATTAAACTTGATTAATCTAGAGTGTTCCATTCTCTTCACCGCTTCTCTTCTTCTTCTTGATATTTCCAAAATTTTCTTGCTCTCTCTTCGTAAGCTTGATTGCTCAATCTTCTTCTAGTTTCTTTTCATCATCACCGACTCTCCATCTCTCCATATTCTTCTTGATTAGTCTTTCAATTTCTAGAATTATTCAGACCATAAAGTGGGCTTTACACTTAACATTCTCCCACTTAAAGCCACTTTGTGGATTTTGTCATCCTTCCTACTATTGAAATTTATATGTTGCTTACGTTTTTGCTAGGCCAATAGAGGATCGACATCAAATGAACTTATCTGCACTAATCGGCTTCATCAGAGCATATGCTAGGTTATTGTTTGTATGAATTTTTTGTATATCCATACATCCGTCTTCCACCACCTCATGAACAAAGTGATATTGAACTCGTATATGTTTGGTTTTCTGGTGAAATGCCAGATTCTTTGCTAGGTGCCAAGTGCTCTGACTATTACAATAACCTAGCAAAGAATCTGGCATTTCACCCAAAAACCGAACACATATGAGTTCAATATCACTTTATTTGTGAGGTCGTGGAAGACGAATGTGTGGATATACAAAAATTTCATACAAAGTAACCTTATCTTGCTTGTGTTCGAGCTCCTCCAAAAATATTTATAACCAAATTGCCTCTTTGTTGGCTTGTGTAGTTGCAACGTATTCTTCTTTTATCGTAGATGTAGTCACGAGCGGTTGCAGTTTCAAAACCTAGCTTACAGCACTTCCAGCAAGAGTAAACACATACCCCGTGGTGGATTTGCTATTTTCTTGATCACTTGCGTAATCTGAATTAACATAGCCTATGACATGTGCCATGTTGATGGAACCATTCTCTCCGGGGAGTCATATGCCATGTTGCTCCCAAGTTTATAAGCTAGACATTGACAAATTTTCTCCTGCCTTCAAAAGTTGTTATTGCCTCGCTATATAAATTTTCAGCGTTATCGAAGATACGTACCACGTTCCCTTGAGAGTTTGATGACTCAGGGTTTCTCCTCTTCTTTAGAAGCCAACTCTCTTTTGACGTGCTCTTTTTTGCCACGGTGATAACACTTGAAATTCTTCTGCGGCCTCGACTTCGATCTACCTCGATGTTGACTCTCACTTGAGCCATGCTCCATTGATCTTCCTTTCACCATCAAAGCTTTTGCTTGCAGCAAACTTGCATGCCTGTCTTCCTTGTTCCTACGCTTTCTATCTTCTTCTAGTACCGCGACTATAACTTCATCAAAGACTAGGTGATCCATAAAGATGTTGTTCGTCAGGTTGATGGTGATCTGATTATACAAATCAGGTAAAATTTGAAGACTAGGCTCTATTTTCTGCCCCATATTTGTGAGTTGTGAAAATAGAGTATTCATCGTATTGATGTGCTCGGTCACTGATGTAGACTCTAACATACAAAGAATGTAGAGGCTTCTCTTATAAAAGATCTTGTTGTGCAATGACTTCACCTCGTACAACTTCATTAGAGTATCCCAAATCTAATTTGCTATGTTCTTCTCCTCCACGCTGGATAACACTTCATCGGCTAATGCAAGGTGAACATATGCCATGGCGAGGCCGTTCATCTCGTTCCACTTTGCATCATCCATGAAGTCCGCGGGTCTTGCCTCAATTGCTTCTAGGAAATTATCCTTCCTTAAGATTTCTCTTACCTTCATCTTCCATAACGATAAGTTGATTTCGTAGAACTTCTCGATGTCGAATTTCGCCACCATCTTGAATGAATAACTTTTCTCTAGAACCAACTCTCAATATGATCGCATAACCAGTGCTCTGATGCCACTGTTTGGAGTTACGCGAGGAAGTTAATACACAATCGAGATACAAAATAGAAAATGAAAAAAGGAAGACACAAATATTTACGTGAAAAACTCCAAAAGAAATCACGGAAAAACCATGGGCAAGTAGGAGGATTTCAGTAGAAGAAAACTAGATTACAAAGGATGATGCCACTTCTTTCTCAATTTAGAGGAGAATAGTTCTCTCTACTATACACACAAACTCTCTCACATAAACAAAAGCTAACTAAGAGAGTGATATGGTGAACTCTACGTGAGGGAGGCTAGAAGAATTAGCTAGCTTGGGTTTTGTGAAAAGACCTAACCTCGATTTAGTTTCCTAAACCAGAATCAGACCCCTTCTGAAAACATGAACTTTCAAAAATCATAAAAATTTCGGCAGAGTTCCACTATATCGCGTAGTTACCATTAACCTGCATCCGAAAATACACTTCATCCTATGCCACAAAAGCCAAACCGTGGGCACCAATCCCATCCGGATTTCTCAAAAACATAACATAGCGTAAAGCAATAAACAAAATTGTAGCTTTACAGAAATCCGGGAAAATCATGTGGAAATATAAACATAATAGTATTCAGAGCGACCTCTAGTATATACATATATACACAGCAGTAGGCCAAACTAGAAACCTACTGAGAAAGAAAAGTAGCTCGAACACTAAGCCTCCAACCTCGACGTGTGACACCTGAATCCAAACTGCAAACTAGGCATTGAAAACAAAGAGCCCAGGGAAAGACATATAAACTATTAGAGTGAGTGGACGAAAATAAATGTCTTTCGCCGAATAATAGATATGTTATAAAATATATGCGAGTCTAGATACCTAAAAATCAAATAGTACACGAGGGAGACTATAACTCCTCACGCGTACAGAACATGCATCGAAAATTCTGCGGGGTCACTCATGGACACATCCGCGCTAGTACAGTCTGAATCACGGGATCCCTGATCCTCACGTGATTCCAACCAGAAAGGGCTTCGGGTCAGGGTATCTGCTCCCCCCCCCCCCGGTAAAGACCTCGGATCAGGGTATAGTCCTCCCCGACAAACATCCTCGGGGATCAGCCGAGATGCTAAGTGTATCGATACAACTACTACTGAGACTGTACTCTGTGTAAACATAATCATAAAGGTTTCCATGCAAATGCATAAAGCGTAATGTAAAAGCATACTCGTAATGCATAATTATAAAGCATATTCGTAAATGCATAATCATAAAACACATGCTCGTATAATTCACAATCATAACTGCATGTTCATGCTCGTAAAACGTATATAAAAGACTCACAACCAACAGTGAAAAGAAATGTCCACTCACAGACAAGCACAACGTAAAAACGCGCTAATCCCGTGATCCAGCAGATGTTCCCTCGCCAAGCGTACGATCCCGATCTCCTGAATAATCACAAATACCATGCACTGATCAAAATCACAATTAAAAACTCTGAACCACACCTCGGAAAACAACCATTTCCGGAAACATATAACTTGAATATCAACGAAATTGTCGAAAATCCCATAAATACTCTACTTATCCCTCGACACGAAATCCACCATCCAAATCAACTCAATAACCTCAAGACTACGATCGGGGCGTGATTACGAGTAAAACGATATAAAACTTCTCAAAATTCCAAAAAAGTCAACTCGCCGGAGCTCCGCCGTTGACCGCCGGTGGCGGCAACGCGAAATTACCGGCGAGATTTTCCGGCGACCAAGACCCCCAAAACTTCCTCTCCTCAAGCCCAGTCCAACTCTCCACTATACCAACACCTAAATCGGCCGGCAACCACCTCAAAAGTCCCTCGAAAACCCACGGCCCGAAATCGCCGGAAAATTTCTCTGACCGATTCCGGTGCCGTCGCTCCACCAAAGCCCCCCAAACCTTAAGGGTTCTCTTCCTTAGCTCAAACCCAATCCATTCCAACCTAAAACTACACCAGAAAGCCGCCGGAAAACCCTCCTCCGATAACCCCGATTCTGTTCACCTTCTCATCCAAAATTCTCTAACCAAAACAATACCAAACAACACAATATACACATCAATCGAAAACCCAAGGGAAGAGCTTTAAATCCATACCTCAAACTCCGGCAACCGTGCCGTTTTCCGGTGACAACCTCGACGACGAGTCACATACTCAGTGGGTCAACACGGGTTGACTCGGTCAACTCAGTCCAAAGCTGGTCAACTCGGTCAATCAACACAATTTTCAACTTTTGCGACAACTTTACGACTATTCCGCTATTTATACTTCGCGAACCGACCCTATCCGCGATTCGGATAACTCAAACTCAAACGGATAAGCACGACTAACTCGACGATAATTTCAAATATTCATTTTATATTTCTCGATTATCCGAAAAATCTTCTGAAACCTCCTACGAACTCGAAATCAAATCCTCTACATTTTCCGCGAATGAACCCAAACCAAATTCGTGTCAAATAATTAAGTCGTGAACAAGGCCGCATAACCGATTAATTATAACGAACTACGATTATACGTGAAACTCGCGAATTAAGCCGATTAACTACCATTTCCGGTTCGGGTTGTCACATTTTGATCAACACTTGCTTGCTCTATCCAAGTGAAGAGGTGAGCTCTCTATTTATAGAGAGTAACTCACCGACTTAGTCCACTGCCATTTCCCTTCTCAATTAAAATTGATTAATCTAGAGTGTTCTACTCTCTTTACTGCCTCTCTTCTTCTTCTTGATATTTCCAGAATTTTCTTGCTCTCTCTTCGTAAGCTGGATTGATCAAGCTTCTTCTAGTTTCTTCTCATCATGACGGACTCTCCATCTTTTCATATTCTTCTTGATTAGTCTTTCAATTTCAAGAATTATCCAGACCACAAAGTGGGCTTTACACTTCACACATCATACTTCAAATTCTTTGTCAAGACATAAAAATCAACAACATCAAGCAGTAAGAATACACAAATCACTTGATCCATCATAAACAACATACGTATATGAAATTATCGAAACCAAAAAACCAAAATTTAAAATTAATATGAGAGATGAAAATTCAAAATCATATCTCAAATAAAGAAAAATTGAACAACACAAAACATGTACAAAAATGAAGAATTAAAGCTCACCCGTGTCGTATTTGTAACAAAATCTCGCCGAAATCGTCAAGTCTGTTGCCTCTCTTGCCATCATTGTTGATGTTCCGCGCCTCTCTCCCCTCTCCTATCTCTTTCTTTCTCACTAAGCTCTCTCTCTCTCTCTCTCTCTCGATCTATCTTTCTCTGTGTGTCTGTATTTGATTTTTGAATTCAAATGAAAGTTTTGTTATATAAGGGAAAAATTAGAAAGTGAGGAAAAATGATAACGTAAAAGTGACCTGATTTGTACAAAAAATGTTAGCTGACTTTAATAGAAAAGTAAGGTCTCTAAGAGACCTTATATGTAATTATCTATGTTCTATAATATAAATAGGTCATCAAACCTATTTCGCAGCATTGTTCCATGGCTATGCACAAGGGTTTTTCCTAGTTTAATTTGCTACAATTTAAGAACCGAAACTATTCATGACTTGGAATATATTATATCACTACTAGAAAAACATACTTAGGCGACGAAATCTTTAAGGTTTTGTCGCTTAAATGAGACTTAGCCGACGAAATATTGTTTCGTCCCCTAAAGATATTTTTCGTCGCCTAAGAAATTTCTTAGACGACGGTTCACATAAGTCGTCGCCTAAGTGTGTACTTAGACGACGCTTATTATTTTTTGTTGCCTAAGATGCATACTAAGACGACGTATACTTGTTTTCGTTGGCTAAGTATGACACACTTAGACGACGAAATGTGTGTCATCGTCTAAGTGATCACTAAGGCGATGAATTTTTTAAATCTCGCCTTAGATTTAATAACTTAGACAACGAGATGCGGTTTTCTCGCCTAGGTTCACACTTAGACGACGACATATGTGGTTCGTTGCCTAAGTGTAAACCTAGGCGACGAAAATTTACACTTAGGCAACGAATAATTTTATCGCCTAAGAAAACTCAATTATTAGATCAGATTCTTTTTTCTCCTCGGGCAATCTTATCTCATCTGCATCCTCTCAACTTCTCTCTCTCTCACTCTCCTCACTCAACACAACACCCACCAGACCTCTGCCGGCCGACAAAAATTATTCAAATTTTGATTTTGCAACCCTCAGAGTTTTAGTTTACCCATTTATCCCCTTATCGGTGAATGTATTATCTTGTCTCTCAATTATTATTTTTGAATTAATATCGTACATAAATTACATACGGTGATTGATTTTATCGGCGAATATATAGTATTTTCTGGCGACCTTAGCTTAATTACTTGTTGTATTGCATTGTTAATCTAATTGTAAGTTAACTGATTAGTTAATTAATATGTTTAATTTGATTAAGTAGTTAAAATATGTTAGATTAAGCTAATTAGTTCTTTAATTGTTAAGCTAATGGTTTAAGCTAGGTAGTTAAGCTTAATTAATTATATGTATGTTTAATATATTGTTAATTAAGATAATTATAATTATAAAACTAATTAATAGTTTAATTAAGGCAATTGTATGTTTAGGGCTTTGTTAAGGTAATAGTTAATATATGTTAGAATAATTAGTTGATATATATATAATATGTAAATTATAGCATTTATATAAAGTTAATAATATAATATAATATTAGCTAGATTAATTATAGTATAAGATTGATTATAGCATATACTAGTCAATAAATGCCCGCACGTTGCCACGGGGTTTAAAGCCGTAATTTTTTTGTACAAAAGAGAGTTATTAAACTACTAAAAAGAGTTGATAAAAACATAAGTAGTGACGATTATAGTTTTACAAAAGATGGCTCTGAATCCTCTGATACTGCCATGGTCAATGCTTGTGTCATTTTTTATACAAAAGAGGGCTGCATGGATCATCTTGCTAGTCATACACAAGGGCTCTGAATCCTCTGATTCTACCATGTTATATTCCCTATGTGGTTATCTATACAAAAATGGCAGTACTTGTTCACTCACTTGTTTGCAATCTTGGTGGTCGTGATTTAGGTCGGGTCCTTGTTCGCCTAGCTCACTTGTTTGTAAGTCTATTCATTTCCATCAATCTCGGTGGAGAAGACATTCTTAATCTACAATAATATATACGACATTATGAAACCCTGCACAATACTAAATGAAGTGAAGCATGATTAACTTGGTTATACTAAGAAAATTATCATCAAATTCTGCAATGCAATAGCAAGTGATAGATAATCATTTTCTACCCAACTCCTACAATTAATGATAGATAATCAACTAATCACTTAACTACCTAACAGAAAGCTTAGCAGATCAATTCTGTCATAGACAAAGAATATCTACACTTTGGAATCACACTTCCTATACTGATAGAGCTAAACAACAAGTTACACGAAATCCAAATATGCCAACTAATCAAACGTCTTCACCATCCATATGCAAGATTAATTAACTACATACGAAACAAAAGGCATTTATATGCGTATAATGTGAGAATAAAAAATACAAAACTTACATTTTTCAATATTCCTGATCTCATAAACACTCTTATTATCGACTTTAACAGACTTCAATATTATATAGAGCTAATCAGAGCTAAAACTAATTAATATGAGACTTATGAATCATTCCTCCCCACTGGTGAGAATTTGGTGTTGACGCATTGGGCAATGCCTTACCAGCATAAGTACATCTTATTACATTCCATTCATTTACAATAATCCAGAACTCTAAAAACTTATATATAATTTCAATTTAGGATATAACTAAATCGAGAATGATATTTAAAATATATAAAATATGACTTTGAAATTGCATAGGATAGCTCTCTATCACGTAAAACGATCACTCCCTCAATAACCTCATTGGGAAGGTAAAATTCTAATATTGAAACAATCCCAAATCAGGGCTTAATGAATTTAATCAGTCATCAATATCTTAAGATGATCATTCACTTAAGATAATTCATTGATAAATTCTAGTTTGACGATATATTTCTGAATATAACCCAATGAAAATCATTGATAATCTGGTATGGATTAATATCTGAATATATTTTTAATTTTGTATCTCTATAATATATATAGGAATGACCTGTTATAGCCAAATCCTACTATGACAAAAGAATAATTGCATGCCCTGGTATTGAATCACTCCTGCATCTTTTTATTCCCTCCTAAATTTGCTCCATTCTACACTTAATTCGTATATTTTAAATCTTGTTCTGGTAGGATCATCTCAGATAGAAAAAGATTGCATCTGATTATGATCTTAAGATATGGTGTGGCTGTATAGTTTTGGCTGGACAAAGATCATCCACGTCTCTTAGCCTAATTCCATTAGGCAAATTGGTTACATATATCAGAATTCTATTCCAAATATATGAATTTTGTCAAAGATTGAGAAAAAAATTAAATTCAGCCTCACCTTAGAACTTTGAGTTTATGATTGTTCTTCTTTTGGACAAACGAAGAACCGGTCGGTCGATTGGAGAGAGGTGTGAATGAATTAGATGAATAGCAACATGGGAGAGAATGACGAAAGAGAAATAGCTGTCTAATGAAATGAAGAGAATGACAAATTGAGGGATCATATTGAATACATAATGGATGGTTCAGTTTCATTTATGATCAGCCACCGGTCAACGCCACTGGTTGACCAATGGCTTTAGTATATGTAGAATATGCTACTTAATTAATTGTGTTATGTGCCATTTGATACTATATATATCTATTAGATTAATTAATTATTGGTTGAAAAATTATATAATATGATAATTATTAACTTACGCAGAAATATGAACAAGAGTTGGATACAATTGACGAATAGAAGTGATATACGGTATATGGAAGAAATCAAAGAGTTTATGTTGTTTATGCTGGAACATGGTCAGGGAAAGAAGCGTTACAGGTGTCTGTGTAAAAAATGTCTTAACCATCAATTTGTGGAGATTAATGTTGTTGTAGCGGAAGCAAATGAATGTAAGAACAAACACAGATTTAACGTGGTTCACTAACGCGAGTTAGCTACGTCCACGGCAGAAGGAGAACAAATTACTTTATCTTGGAGAACCAGATTACAAAGTATATCACACTAGCTTAAGCCTAACCTAGGATTACAGAATACTTAATCTCTCTACCACACTAGATTAAGCCTAATCTACAGGATAGAACCAGATATCACACACACCCTTATGGCCAATACCCTTGTATATATATAGCCAACAGAGTCCTGAATACCAGAGGAATCCCAGACACACACGTCTGAGGAAACCTAAACCAGAATGATTAAGGAAACTCAATTCCTTAATGCCTGAGGAATCCTAGTCTTAACGAAATCCTGAGTATCAGTCCTGCTCGCCAGAGACTTCTAACTCTCCTCGCCAAAGACTTCCTCGCCAGAGACTTCCTCGCCAGAAGTCAACGCTCGCCAAAGACTCTCTCGCCAGAGATTCTTCCTTGCTCGCGTACCTCACGTATGCCAACGTGTCACGCGTATGCCAACGCGGCTCGCGTACGCCGACGCGACTCAAGATTCAAGGCATAGACTAACAAATCTCCACCTTGACTTGAATTCTCTCCCAAGTAATCAGATGTACCCGAAGTACCAGACTTCTCCTCTGCCCCAACTGTCATTCTTCCAAGAAACGAACCCAGATGTTCCCTTCTCCCAGAAAAAAAAGGACCCAGATGTTGCCTTCTCCCAGAGAAGCAACCCAGGTGTTGCCCCCAACGGGCAACTAACAGCTTCTGACATTCAGCAAGTTCAAGCAATGTTGGAACTTGCTATGCGAAACCGGCTTTGTGAACATGTCTGCTGGATTATCAGTAGTACCCACCTTGTTCACCCTGATCCGCTTCTCACTCCTTAGAAAATGATACCTTACATCGATGTGCTTTGTCCTCTCATGATGAACTTGATCCTTGGCCAAACAGATTGCACTCAGACTATCGCAATACACTATAGCCTGATCGTGATGTAAACCCAAGTCACTAACCATTCCTTTCAACCAGATTCCCTCCTTGGCTGCCTCTGTCAATGCCATATACTCTGCTTCAGTTGTCGACAACGTCACTGAATGCTGCAAAGTAGCTTTCCAACTGACAACTGACCCACCAAGAGTGAACACATAACCAGTCATAGATCTTCTCGTGTCAACATCCCCAGCATAATCCGAATCTGAGTAACCAGTTACTAAGCACCCTGTATCACCTCCATAAATGAGACCAACGTCAGACGTACCTCTAAGGTAACGAAAGATCCTCTTCACAGCTTGCCAATGCTCCTTTCCAGGCTCACCCATAAACCTACTGACAACACTGACAGCATGTGCAAGATCCGGTCTAGTGCAGACCATAGCATACATCAAGCTTCCTACTGCACTACCATAGGGAACTTGAGACATGTACTCCTTCTCCTTAGCTGATTTCGGTGCAAACGCAGTGGACAGATGAATGTTCACTGCACTCGGAGTATCTAAGGATTTTGCTGTAGACATGCCAAACCTCGACAATATCTTCTGAATATAATCCTTCTGTGATAAGAACAGCCTCTTCTGACTCCTATCCCTGTAGATCTCCATTCCCAAAATTTTCTTTGCTGCACCCAAATCCTTCATCTCAAACTCAGCACTGAGAAGACCCTTCAACTTCTGAATCTATGACTTGTCCTTTGCAGCTATCAACATATCGTCTACATACAGGACCAGATAAATGAGAGCCTCATTTGAAACCTTGTTGTAGTAAACACAACAATCATACGGACTCTTGTTGTAGCCTATCTCCATCATATAGCTGTCAAACCTCTTGTACCACTGCCTCGGTGACTGTTTTAGTCCATATAAAGATTTCTTCAACTTACAAACAAAATCTTCCTTTCCAGGAACTTGGAAACCTTCTGGCTGAGTCATGTATATCTCCTCCTCCAACTCTCTATGCAGAAAAGCTGTCTTCACATCTAGTTGCTCAAGCTCCAGATCCTGATGTGCAACTAAGGCTAGTAGCACCCTGATAGATGTATGTCTGACCACAGGCGAGAAAATCTCATTGTAGTCAACACCTTCTTCCTGATGAAACCCTCTTGCAACTAAGCGAGCTTTATACTTGAAACCCTCAGCAGGCGACATTCCTTCCTTCTTCCTGAAGATCCATTTTCAAGTGATAACCTTTCTCTTCTGAGGTCGCTTGGCCAAATCCCAAGTCTCATTCTTGTGAAGTGATTCCATCTCGTCTCCCATTGCAGCAAGCCATTGGGCAGACTCAGTACATGTAACTGCTTCCTTGTAGGTGGATGGCTCGCGAGGATCCACCTCTTTAGCAACCTGAAGTGCATAAGCCACCATGTTCTCAAAACCATACCTCGTAGGCTGTTTCCCAAAGTTTGCTCTCCTAACCCGATTAAGAGACAAACCATGCTAGTTATCTACTAGTGGCTCTGATTCTGAATGTGAGTGTTGATCTCCTTGCTGTGGTTCAACCTCATCTTGCTGCTCCACCTGTTTCTCAACACTACCATTCTCTGATACAACTATGGACTTCACAGTAGGATTAAACATAGACTTCTCATCAAAGACTACGTTCCTACTGAGAATAACCCTCCTCTCAGATGGAGACCAGATCCTATATCCTTTAACTCCATCTCCATAGCCTACAAATACTCCCCTTCTAGCTCTTGGTTCAAGTTTACCCTCACTAACATGATAATAAACAGTGCAGCCAAAAGCCCTCAGATTCGAGTAATCAGCAGACTTTCCAGACCACATTTCAAGAGGTGTCTTGAGGCGTATACCAGTGTGAGGTCCACGGTTTATCAGATAGCAAGCTGTACTCACAGCTTCTGCCCAGAACCTCTTCTCTAGTCCAGCATTAGAGAGCATGCACTTTGCCCTTTCCAGAAGTGTCTGATTCATTCGTTCTGCCACACCATTCTGCTGTGGTGTGTCCCTGACTGTATGATGCCTAGCAATCCCTACATTCCTGCAGAACTCATTAAACTCAGAACAGCAGAATTCCAGACCATTATCTGTTCTTAGCCTCTTGATCTTCTTCCCAGTTTGATTTTCAACCAATGCCTTCCACTGCTTGAAGTTCTTAAAAGCGTCACTTTTATGCTTCATCATAATCACCCAAGTCATTCTTGAGAAATCATCAATCATCGACACAAAATATCTGCGACCTCCTAAAGACTCAACGCGAGACGGACCCCAACAGTCTGAATGGATGTAATCAAGTGTGCCTTTTGTCTTGTGAATTACTTTAGGAAACTTACTGCGATGTAATTTCCCGAACACACAATGCTCACAAAATCCAAGGTCCTTTACCTTGTGGCCACCAAGAAGATCTTCTTTAGCCAGAACTTGCATCCCTCGTTCAACCATATGACCGAGTCTCATGTGCCATAGCTTGGTCATATCCTCCCTGTGAACTTCTGACGATGCAACAGCAACAGAACCAGACAGCGTAGAACCTTGTAGGATATACAAAGTTCCCCGCTTGACACCTTTCAGAACCACATCTGAACCCTTGTAGACACGCAAGATCCCACATTCTCCTTTAAAACTAAACCCCTTCTTGTCCAAATGACTCAGAGATATCAGATTCTTAGTCATGCGTGGAACATGCCTAACTTCGTTCAATGTACAGAATTTACCATCATGTGTCCGTAATTTAACTGAGCCCATTCCAACCACCTCGCAAGCAACACTATTGGCCATTGTCACATGGCCTCCTTTTACCTGCTCGTAGGTCGCGAACCACTCCCTGCACGGACATATATGATAAGACGCCCCAGAATCTAGAACCCACACATCATCTCGATGCGCATGTTCATCAGCAACTAGAGCCGTATCCTCTTCTGAATTGGTGTCATCTTCTGCTACAGCAACGGTCCCTGATGGTTTCTCCTGCTGCTTCCACTTCGGACATTCCCTTCTCCAATGTCCCTTTTCTTTACAGTAGTTACAGACATCGTTGGATTTAGGACCCTTGAAACTTGGCTTCTTGAATTTCTTCTTATCCTTGTTTCCATGTCCTTTACTTCCACTGACTACTAACCCAGCAGCCTGACTGTCTGAACCTGTACCAGTTGCTTTATGGCGCAACTCTCTGGTATGAAGAGACGATCTTACCTCCTCAAGAGTCACCGTATCCCTTCCAACAATAAAGGATTACACAAAATTCTCATATGATAACGGTAAAGATACCAATAGAATTAGAGCAGCATCCTCATCCTCGATCTTAACATCGATATTACGCAATTCTAACAGAATTGTGTTCAGCTGATCCAAGTGATCTCTCAGTGGTGCACCCTCTTACATACGCAGACCAAACAGACGTTGCTTCAGAAGCAACTTGTTGGTTAAAGACTTCGTCATGTATAAACTCTCAAGCTTCAACCATAAACCAGATGCAGATTCCTCTTCTGCAACCTTGGTGATGATATCATCTGCAAGACACAACATGATAGTCGAGTGTGCCTTCTCCTCCAGACTGGCCATCTCAGCGGACTCGGGACCCACTGCCTTCTTCATCAGCGGCGCCCACAACCCTTGTTGCTTTAACAAGGCACGCATCTTGATCTGCCATAAACTGAAACTGTTCCTCCCCGTGAATTTGTCGATCTTCACATTCACCCCTGACATCCTGAGCCGATGCTCTGATACCAGTTTGTTGTAGCGGAAGCAAATGAATGTAAGAACAAACACAGATTTAACGTGGTTCACTAACGCGAGTTAGCTACGTCCACGGCAGAAGGAGAACATATTACTTTATCTTGGAGAACCAGATTACAAAGTATATCACACTAGGTTAAGCCTAACCTAGGATTACAATATACTTAATCTCTCAACCACACTAGATTAAGCCTAATCTACAGGATAGAACCAGATATCACACACACCCTTATGGCCAATACCCTTGTATATATATAGCTAACAGAGTCCTGAATACCAGAGGAATCCCAGACACACACGTATGAGGAAACCTAAACCAGAATGATTAAGGAAACCCAATTCCTTAATGCCTGAGGAATCCTAGTCCTAACGAAATCCTGAGTATCAGTCCTGCTCGCCAGAGACTTCTAACTCTCCTCGCCAAAGACTTCCTCGCCAGAGACTTCCTCGCCAGAAGTCAACGCTCGCCAAAGACTCTCTCGCCAGAGATTCTTCCTTGCTCGCGTACCTCACGTATGCCAACGTGTCACGCGTATGCCAACGCGCCTCGCGTACGCCGACGCGACTCAAGATTCAAGGCATAGACTAACAAATGTTATGTCTCAACACTTGTATGGTCATGGTATAATGTGGAGTTACACTACATGGGGTGAGCATGGTGAAGTAGTACACTTTAGCTCAGGACCATACTTCAGCTCAGGGTACAGTTACCAGGGTGCCTCATCCAACGGTAGTGACGCCCATTCTTGGAACCCACTATGAATTTGGTCCATGATACTTTTTCAGGATTTAGTCATAGTAGACACCAATACAAAGACGGAGGTTACGATACTCCTCATTATGGCACAGTCCCTCCTCCTTGGTCACTGACACTATTAAGATGGATAAGTACAGCAAAATTCTACTTCAAGCACAGACCCCAGTGTACTCTGGATGTCCAGAGAATGTGTTGCGATATGTAATGGAGAAAATTAAGATAAAAGCAAAGAACAAAATGTCAGAGTGCGCCTTTAACGAAAAGCAGGAGCATATATGTAAGTTACTTCCTGATCATCACAAACTTCCGGATATCTATTATAGGGTTAGAAAGATCTTGAGCAGTCTCGGCCTAAAGTATAAGCAAATTCACGCGTGCATAAATGATTGTGTGTTGTTATAAAGAGTATGCACATTTGGACTGCTGTCCTATATGCAACCAGTGTAGATATTTGAACCAGGGGAGAGGGAGGAATTCTAAGAAGCAAATACCTATGAAGGTGCTTCAGTATATTTTTTATTGATTCTCAGACTGCAGCGACTGTATATGTCTCTATATACAGTAGAGACGATGAAATGGTATGCGGAACAGAGAATAAATGACAATATGCTCAGACATGTGGCAGATGAGGAGACTTTTAAAATTTTGGACAGTGAATTTTAAGACTTTACAACAGAGATTCGTAATATTAGACTCAGATTTTCTACAAATGGATTCAATCCTTCTGTAGTAATAATAGCGTTGCCATCAGCACTTGGCCAGTTATTCTCATGCCATACAATATGCCTACCTCCATGGATGTGTATGAACAAGGAATTTAATTTCTTTACTCTACTAATTCTAGGTCCTAAATCTCCATAAAAATGTTTAGATGTGTATCTCAGACCATTGCTTGACTAGCTAAAATTGTTGTGGAAAAATGAAGTCCCAACGTATGACAAGTTCACTGACATAATGTTCATGATGAGAGCAGCTGTAATATGGACAATCAACGATTTTTCTGTGTATGAGATGTTGACATCATGCACAACCAAAGGGTACATGGCATGTCCTGTCTGTTTAGACGACGTTAATGCTAGTTGGTACGTGGAGAAGGCGTGTTACTTGGATCACTGTAGATGGCTTCATCATGGTCACTTTTGGCGATAGGCTAAGAATGATTTCGATGGGACTATAGAGGATAATCCGTAACCTAGACAGTGGTCTGATGAAGAGATTTTTGAGAGGTTAATCGACTTCGATTTCAGTGTGTTGAGCAATGACGATGATGTGAAAAAGCTTAATCTGGTCCCTCCAGATGAGCTTAAATATTGGTACGGTATGAGTATCTTCTTTGAACTACCTTACTGGCCGAAGTTGAAACTCAGGAACAACCTAGATGTCATGTACATAGAAAAGAATGTGTGTGACAGCGTGGTGAGAATAATTCTTGGTATTAAGCTCAACACTAAGGATACTCCTAAAGCCCGAAAAGATCTTGAAATTCATAACTTCCACTGTACCTTGTGGTTAAAGAGGGATGGAAAGGGTGTGTGCAACAAGATGCCAGATGTACCATACACAGTGAAGCCTGCACATAAGGATATTGTATTCAACTAGTTTAAAAGTATTTGTTATTCGTCTAATTATGCAGCGAATATATTTGGTGTTGTCAACGTTGAGAAACATAAGTTCATTGGTCTAAAGACTCATGACTATCATGTTATGCTACAACGTCTAATTCCAGTGGTCATTAGACCATATTTGCCTCGTGGCATCATCGAACTAATAGTAGCATTGTGTAGATAGTGACAGAGATTATACGCTAGAGAGTTGAAGAAGTCAGATGTGGTCGAACTACAATACGAAATTTTATACATCATTTGTAAATTAGAGAGGATTTTCCCCTGCTTTCTTTGACATCATGATTCACCCATGATCCACCTTCCAGAACAAATGCTGCTTTCTTGTCCGGTCCACTACACTTGGATGTAACCTCAAGAAAGGTACAATTATTTATAACCAATTTTCATCATTTACATAAATATTTCAAGTGTTTCTACTATTCTTCATATAATTACTTGTTGACTATTTTGCAGACAACTCAGACAGTATAAAGGATTCGTCAAAAATAAATCTGCCCCAGATGCCTCCATAGCAGAGACATACCTAATACACGAGTGTTACCTACTGCAATAGGTACCTTAAGGATCTAATCCAGAACACCTCCTCCAATCGAAATGCCCGCAATAATCTTTCAGTCGTCACAGATGTGTACGACCGTTTAGAGAAGTATTAAACAAAAGATTAACTAAAGAAGAACTTATTGAAGTGCATTGGGTAGTGTTGCAAGACTGTGATGAGGTCGACTAGTACATGGAGTTTTACAAAAAGAAAATTCAGATAGCCAACTAGACAAGAGTCCTAACTGGGTTGAAAAAGTGCTTAAGAAGAAGTTCCCTGATTATTTCCTCAAATGGGTATGCATGTTTAATTAATTTAAACCATGCATGAATATAGGTTTGTGATTAATTAGTTTTTTTATGAAATTGAGAAATTCATATGGGAATAGGTGCCCCCGGTAAATTCGAATGACATGTTTTGTTTGCTTATGCGAAGTGGATTGCCTTAGTTTCTGCTTGCAGGTTTTTGGTTACCCCTTCTTTTAGGGAAAACTATGTCAAACTTTCAGTAAAAATTAAATACACATTTGTATATCTTTTTAACATTTTTACAAATGATTGATCTGAAAAAATCTGGTGACCATGAGGGGTGGTGGTCATGGCAAAAGTACTTGCTGGTGCATAAGCCAGTTCAACACTATATTTATGATGGATGTTTCTCAACGGTGTAAAGTTTCATTCAGTGGATCGAGGTGAAGGAAGAAGAATACAAAATAGTGGGATTACGGTTGGGAAAAGCACTAATGTATATTACATGATTCTTGTAAATGTCATGCAACTACTTTACGGGAATGATATCAACGTTTTTCTATTCAAGTGTAAATGGTTCAAGTGTACGAAGGAATATCTGAGACTTTTATCAGTAGATACAAACTCAAACTGGTATGAGGATGAGCCATTCGCTCTTGCCACCTTAATTAGGCATGTGTTCTATCTAGATGATCCGAAAGCTGGTGAAGGATGAAAAATTGTTAACCATCTGTCTCACCGAGGAATATGGAGTGCTACCACACTTGAATGGGACGTCAGCGACTGAAAATGAAGTAAAGAATGACAATGCATATCAAGAGCCTAATACTTTTATCATCCCCGACATATGGGAACTGATTCGGTCTAACGAACACTTACCCATGCCTGATGGCCCCACAGATCTTACTCAAAAAGAGATTAATGATTTAGGGAAGAATACCCCTGAAGAGTATATATATGGAGGATGACGACAACGACGACGACGTCAAATACGATTCAGACGATGAAAATTATGATGATAAAGAGCATTCAGTTGATAATGAGGAGGAGGATGATTATGAGAATGAGGAGTGATATGTTTTTTTAATTCACATATACGAAATACTCAATAATAATTAATTATATTTAATTTTTAAATAAGTAATTATATTTAATTAATGAATATAATTAAATATTAGTTATGTCGACTAACAAGAATGACTTCGAGTCAACAAAAGCAAGATCATTTTCTGTTATAAAGATGACATCTTAGACGACAAACTTATGTATTTTCGTCGTCTACGTATGAGACGACGCCTATATAATTTCTTCGTTTAGGTAAACCCTAAACCCCAACCCTAAACCCTAACAGTAATCCCTTTACCCTAAACCCTAAACTCTAAAACCTTTAGATGATGAAGGTATTTCGTCATCTAAGTCACACTTGGTCTATGAAATGGTAAATTTTCGTCGTCTATATGCTACTTAAAGGACGAAAATGACCTCTTTCGTCGGGTAAGTAGGTTTTCATAATATGTCCTCCATTTTTGTGTTAACTGATCAAAAATTAGATTTACGAAGATTTGTAAATTTAATCAACGTACTTTTCCGTTTTGGTCAAATTAATTAATTAATTTTGGTCATATATATACATATATGTATGCATGCATAGTTGACTACACCGATAAAACCATTAAAGAACTTCATACTGAATTAAAATTCATCTACTCACATATTAAATGATGATGAATATATCTAACGGTTGTTTTGTCTGAATTCGAGTTCGTTAATATGGATATACAGACATACAGACACATACATTATTCAATGTTAGTAGATGACATGAATAACGAGTATTAAGTCGTCAATTTAGATTTTAAATCAAATTTTAAATAATTTAAATGTAATTGATACATAAAGTTTCGACGTATTACAAAATGGCCGTCACGTCGGATCGAAATAGTCTTACGATTATTAATATCTACAATTGTTTCCGTCTTTTAAAATTTTGTCGATATTCACAAAACGTATTGTATCGATCGAATACCAAACTCTACCGAATTTGCGTAAATTTTTTAAAATTATGATATAAACGTATTGATTATATTCGAAGGCTAATGTCTTCCTATTATTAAGAAAATAGACAAAAATTAATTTTATAATATCTCAAAAAATATTAAATAAAATATTACTTAGACGATGAAACGACGACATCGTTTCGTCGTCTAAGTGACTTCTAAGGCGATGAAATCATGCATTTTCGTCGCCTAACACCAAAACTTTGTGGTTCATCTTTTTGCGCCAAATTTTTTGGGCATGTTTAAAAAAAACTTAGACGACGAAGGTTGTTGATTTTGTCGCCTAAGTCCATCGATATATTCCCAATTCTCTCTCTCTCTATCTCTCTCTCTCTCTCTCTCTCTCTCCTCTCGCCGAAAATCACAGTGCACTCTCCTCCCCATTGCCTCTCCCTCTCCCCGTGCCCAGAAACTCTCTCCCTGTGGTATCTCTCTCTCTCTCCCCACCGCCTCTCTCTCTCCCTTCGACGTTGCCTCTGCGGCCTCATCAGGCCCACTATGTCGCCGCCTCCCCGTCCCCTCCACCACCTCGTCAGTATCTCTCTATGTATATTTTTATATTTCTATATATGCGGTTACGACTCCTTCAGTTCAGGCGGATGGACAATCAATATTGAATGATTCAAATGAAGAGGCTACTTCCTATATAGACAAGGCAGATATTTTGGCTTCGGTGGCGACGGAGTCACAAGGTCCCCAAGAATCCGTCGACGATTCTATTCACTACAGCGCCCGATGCAAGACCAGGAAGGAGCCCTCAAACTCGGTCCCCAAATGTACCCGGTGACTTGGGAAGGGCACTAAAAGCAAGCGCATAGTAAAGTTAACGAGGAAGAAGATCAAGGTGTCGTTCGACGACTTCAGCCGAGGCCCAAGGACCTCTGAACTCAGCAGTTTGTGCTTGCACAACATCGGGGCAATCATACGGAACAACATACGTATGATTGCCCCTTCTTGAAATCAGCTCTCCGATTCCGAAAAGTTCAGGGTGTACCGCGAACTCTCGGTAATAGGGTCTATTTAATTTGAACTTAATTTCATAATTAATTTTAAAGAATAAAGGTATAAGGTCTAGAAATTTATTTATTTATTGATTTTTTCCTAGGTACATTTTGACTATGAAGGCCGACCGGAGATGTGGGAATATGTAGATGGCACGGCAACCCACATTTTCATGGATTGGAAGTATGACCTCCACAAGTACTACAAGAAACAAGAGTTTCAGACGAAAAAGGGAAGACGAGTGACAATGGTTGGTCGGACTCTTTGAGTCTGAGAAGTTTAAGGTTCATCTTCATTTTCTCTAATATAATGAAAATGAATAATTTCTTATTTTTAAATATTTATTTATTATTTATTATTCTTTGTTGTGAAACAGTTAAAGTCGGATGCCAACAAGGCAAATCGTGAGAAAAAGATCGACCACCATGGTACCGGCGCACGAGGGATCATCTACTATGCAAAGGACCACAGAGATGCGGGTTCGAAGCATTGTTTCCTGGATGCCAGCAAAGATTCTTATGTCAAGCCTGGGCAAGTCAATGAAGCTAGTCAACGTGCTGTAAGTACCTATTTTTTTGAAATTAATTGAATTTAATCGTACTTCCGAAATTTATTGAATGTAATCTAACAGTAACTTGTTTTAAGAAATTGAATTATGATTAGTACATTTAATTAGGTTGTGCTCTTGGCATTTGGAATTTGATTTAAGTTGGTTAAATTATGATTCTAGACTTGAGAAATCTGGATGGAAATTGGTGCCCACGGTGAATTTATTTTGTTGGAATTGGTTATTCAAAGTGTTTTCTTCCCTGCAGGTTTTTGGTTTCCTCCAATTTAGGGGAAACTATGACAAATTTTTTTTTAGAAATAAAATATTTATGTATTGTTCACATGTTTAATTTTAGGAGAGGTTGCTACAAATGGCCCAAGAGGAATTGGCGAAAACACATTTGGAAACCCGGAGATGACGACTGAACAGCTCCCTCCTCTATCGAATGAGGCTCAGATAAGTATTGTCGATACTGTTTTCGGCCACCGACCTGGCAAGAAGGTTCGTGGGCTAGGACGGACGGTCCAGAGAGATTTGACCCAGTCATCAGCATCGGCGAGTAGGCGCACTACGGCGACTGCCGAGAAACGGGTCTGAGCGGCAGAAGAGGAGGCTCGATCGGTGAAGGAGGATGCTAGATTGGCCCGGGAGGAGGCGAGGTCGACAAGCTCTCAGATGAGCGTCGACTTCAAGTTTCTCGAGTCGATAGGCATGCAACCTCCGGCAGAGTGTCGTATCCCCCCTCCCAGGCATGATAAGGACAACGATGCGAGCGGCGGCGGCGGCAGAATCGGCGGGATGTCTACTTCGGATTTCGGTTTAGTTTCGTAGATTATTTTTTGTATATTTCGATCGATGTACGTACACTTTGTATATTTAATGAATATTTTATTAATTTAATTAATATTTAATTTATAATTTAGAAACAAACAAATAAAATAAAAAATAATAACTTAGACGACGAGCAGACAATAATTCGTCGCCTAGGTTTAATCACTAAGACGACGACACATTCATCGCCTATGTGGTATACCTTAGACGACGAACAATAATATTCATCGTCTAAGTAGTACCACTTAGACAACGAATAATAGTTCGTCGTCTAAGTAAATTCCACTTATTCGTCGTCTAAGTAATTGACCTAAAACGACGAATTATATTCGTCGTCTAAGTGGTAATACTTAGATGACAAATGGTGTTATTCGTCGTCTAAGATGAATGTAGGATGATGAATAATGTTGTTGTTTATATCAAAAAAAATTGTTGTCTAAGTACAAAGGCGACGAAACCTTATTCGTCGCCTAAGTAGCACTTTAGACGACGAAAAATAAAATTTTCGTCATCTAAGTACTTAGACTATGATTGTTAGACGACTAACCTTAGGCGACGAACATTTCGTCGCTTAGGTACTGAGACGACGAAAAAGACCACCACTTAGGTGACGAAATTACTTCGTCGTTTAAGTGTGTTTTTTTATAGTATATGCGGGTCTGTTGCGGGAGCTAGAGATATAATAAAAGGGTGTTAGAGACATTTTAACTCAATATATGAGTCGTTTTCATTATTTTTTTTAAGTCGGTAAAAATTATTTCAGCGACCAAAAAATAGATATTTATCAAAATTTCTCTAAATTAATACGTATCTATTTTAGGATATATAAAAACATGTCATGTCTGAAAAGATTGGAGTTTCCACCTAATAGACTCCAATGGGCTCCTATCATTATATATGAACCTAGCCAAGTGGCATGTCTCATCTTGCCATCCATTATTTATTTTCTGAGTCGAGGAGGGCAGCAGCATTAGAGATGGAAGAGATGATCGAGCTAGTCGCGCGGTCAATGTACGAAAGTCTAGCTTAACTCGGGCCCAGTTTTTCAGTTATTGGACTTATTGCAGTTTCTTCGATAAAATCCCGAACACCAGACTCTAGGTAGCTGCGGGCAACCAAATTCAAACCACATCGGTTTAAATTCTTTCCTTTGTCCCCACTTTGTATCTATAACCTTACGTATGAAAGTTGTTAACATTTCATACAAGTCGGCTAAACATACGGGACTGTACGTACAATGTGAAACATACTGCATTGGATGAGGAGGCTAGCTAGCTAGGTCACATTTTGCAACAAATCAAACCATGCATGTACTCCAAAATTGCTTGTACTACATTATGGCAAGTCAACTCTTTAACCATTCAATCCGATTAAGTTCTCAACTTTCACCATTAAAATTGCCAACCCAGAATTTGACGGATTTAATTTACATCTGGCCACGCACCATATATATATATATATTCGAATTCAAAGCGATGACTTACAGTACGTGTCACACTATGTGATGTAAAAGTCTTATAATTTGGTCCCCTTCGTTGGAAAAATATCGAATGAGCGAGGGGGTTGATCAAAGTGGACCAGTAGTGAGTTCTGATCGATGTAATTGATCGAACGAGCATTCAACCAGTACGTATAGGTTTGAGTTACTCGTAATACTTTGACCTGGGCTAGAATCGTGTTCCTTTTCAAGAAGATATACACAACAATGAGTAATATACGACAAATTTTCGCAAAATTGGACAAAAATCGTTTTACAAGTGGAAGTTACATTGCACCGATTTAAAAAAGTAAAACAAGAACCGCACTAAATAATGTGAATTGAAGTTCATTGACGAACCGCATTGCTACCAACTTAACGGAGTAGTTGCGGGTTGAGCAACCAAACAACCCATATATACTGAAAAAGTAAAACGGTTGTAGTTTACACTTTTAGCAAACTGTAACAATTGTTGCGGTTTGAGTTTCAAACAGCACCGATTTAACTTACGCTCACCCCTAAATTTTTGAGTGAAGAACTAAATCAATTTCGTTGGATAAGAACTTTAACAGTTTTACTCGATGGGGAATTTGATAGGGCGCGCTAATTAACTAGGTAAATAAGGAGCGGACAAACAACTTATAGCTTCACATGATTTTTATTTATTTTTGGTCTGAATGCTTCACATGATTTGTTGCATTTAAATTGTTTGGAACAAACTTTAGGAAATTAAGGGGGTTCATTCCGAATTGAAAACATTCTCCATCATCTTAATATCGTGACACTTAACCGTATGCGAGTTACAAAATTAGACACATTCGTTAGTTCTTTTCCGTGTGCAATGTGTGATGGTAAGGAGCAAACCCCCTAGTTTGTGAAGCTCATTCAGGAAGTGACAAACGAATGTAAATCGGTCTAATACACACACATATAGAGAGCTAGCTCATACGTACCTGATCAATAAAGACAAAGTAAACAACCCTAGCTCCGATCCTTTCATCTTTTACGTACGCGTACAAGAACAATTTTTTTTACTGTGTCGATAATATTCACAGCTCCGATCATCTGAATTATTTTTTTTATGTCGTCATATTTGTTTTCTTCTGTTTGTTTTAGGCTAATGTAGAAACCTATTCTGGTGCCTTGAGAATCTCAGGTTACACCTATACTATGGTTTGCCACTTTCCTAGCTAGGATATTCTAAATAGTCACATTTGAATCGTTGATGTTCGCGATCAGTCAGATGTGGACTGATTAATCAACAGTAGCAAGTAGTAGCTATAGGAATTGATATGTCTATTTGTCTTTCTTTGCCTTTGGTTTTTCGGTGTCTTTCCAACCTTACATAAGTCGCGCGAAATGAAATTTCGGACGAAACAGCGATATATCCGTCGTATAAGCTCATAATTCTGTACGTAAACATACATTCGCGTCGTCAATGTGCAAGATTCGTTCTTTGGGTCTTTGCTAGTAAAACATCAACCAATGTCTTCCTTGCTTGCTAATGATATTTATCAGTTTGATTTTTTCCCTCGGATATTTTCGCACAAGCAAAGTAGAATTATTGGCAAGAATATTCAAATGTAAAAAACTTGATCATCTTTCTACTTGGCAAAACAGAGGGCCACCGTTTTGAGGACTATTCTAGTCCCATCTTGACACGTTGTGTTTGCTTCAAAGCTTGCAGTCTTGAACTGCTTTCCTTCAGTTCCCTCCCACTCCCTCATTCCTCTGTTTACAGTTTCTCTCTGTTTCTTTCTTTCTGCCAATACTGTCTTTGTTCACAAACGAAAACTCCAACTGAATCTACACCAATTGGAGACCTCCGACTCCTTTTGGGCCCTCTCCTCTCCTTGCTCATCACCGTTTGGCATAAACCCATGCCAGTTTTGGCAGTACATAGTGCACAGTGTTCTAGTCGTACACGAGCTCTTTAGCATTGATTGTGAGCTTTTGGGTCCCAAATGGCAAGGCAAATGGACCCAGAATCCGCTTCTGTATTGCGCACGGTGAGTGTACTTATTCATCTGTTTGCTCTTTGTTTCCAATTTAGTCATGTTCTTTTGAGTTTTGATCTCTTTTGGTCTATGTTTAATGGAAGTTTAGTCACTTTAAAATGGAAATAGAGTTAAAGTTTGAGTCTCTATGGTACCAATTTCTGTATGTGTAAAGTTTTACAATCAAACAAACAGGTGCATTTTTATTTGGTCTCTAATATCTCATGTCTTTTTTGGAATGTTTTTGGAACTTGGAAGAATTTGACTTGGTATTTCTATTTGTGTGTTTGTCGCATTATGACTAGTATCTTCTTCTTTCATTGTTATTCTGGTTTTGATGTAAAGTTTTTCTGGGATTCCAATGATTCCAATTATCTGGGCACTTTAGCTGATTGAGGATAAGCTAGCTTCTCATAAAAGGCCAACAGAAGATATATATGCTCTTCAAGGGTATTCACAGTTTCCGAAAATCGTGGCCTTTGATAATTTATTTTAATTATGCTGGTTGACTTGTTTAACTCATTACTCTAGGCACATTTGGTCTTAACTATGCTGCATGTTTGTTCTTTCCCTTTTGTTTTTGTTAGTGTATATAGTAATTGCTTTCTGTTTCCTTGGTTGGTTTGTAAACATAGTAAAGCTTCTCTTTCTTGTTTTGTTTTATCTGCAGAATTTTTACACTACCACTCTCTTCCTTGCTTATCAAAGTCTTGGTGTTGTTTATGGGGATCTTAGCATATCTCCCATATATGTCTACAAAAGTACGTTCTCCGGTGGTTTGGGACTTTATGAGGAGGATCATGAGATACTTGGGGTGCTTTCCATTGTTTTTTGGACTTTGACTCTTATTCCACTATGCAAATACATTTTATTTGTGTTAGCAGCAGATGACAATGGCGAAGGTGCTTACTGTAACTTGAAATTATGATATAGCATTCCGCTATTTGAAACAGCGTATAGTTGACAGTTGTTAAAAATTGGTGATTTACTTCTGGTTTGCAGGTGGAACCTTTGCTTTGTATTCATCATTGTGTCGACACTCAAGGATGGGTCTTTTGAACACAGTCGATCCTGCTCATGAGCACATATCTTCCTGTCGATCTGAAATATCCAGGGATACAAGAATGAGCTTACTCATGAAACAATTTTTTGAGAAGCATAAGAGTTCTCGAGTAGTGTTGCTGCTTGTAGTTTTTCTGGGCACTGGCCTGATAATAGGTGATGGTATCCTCACTCCAACAATGTCTGGTAAGATTTCTATAATGATCTCTCTTGGATTTCTTACTAACCCTTTACTCAGTTGAACTTGGGAGTGCATTCCTGTTTATGGTTCGTTCTGCCGTCACTGAGGTTTAATGTTACTTTGTTTTATATGTTGGCAGTTCTTTCTGCAGTCTATGGAATTAGAGTCAAGCTCCCAGAGTTACATGAGAGTAAGTCAATGACTTAGAATATTTATACCATTGTGATTATAGTGATGAAAAGTGTTGAGATGAATGTTTGAAACTTTACATGAAAATTTCTCACTTTGTCATTGAAAATGCTGACTGGACAAACTTACTCCACTTGTTTTATGTTACCTTTGTACTTGGCAGATTATACTGTGCTCCTAGGATGCATCATCTTGGTGGGTCTGTTTGCTCTTCAGCATTATGGAACACACAGAGTCGGGTTTCTTTTTGCTCCAATCATGACAGCATGGTTGCTATCAATTAGTGGAGTAGGCCTTTACAATATATTTCGTTGGAACCCTGGTGTTATATGTGCTCTGTCGCCACACTACATCTACATCTTCTTTAAAGAAACTGGAAAAGTTGGGTGGAGTTCCCTTGGAGGAATTGTTCTTTGTCTAACAGGTTGGTTTGTAGGAAAAAAGTCATGTCTTCTGTTTTAGCACTATTGGGCTGAACCATGGCTAAGTCATTGTTTCTCTATTACAGGTACTGAAGCAATGTTTGCCGATCTTGGGCATTTTTCTAAACTGTCTATCAGGGTATTCAACTTTTATCTTTTGATTTGATCTTTGAAGCATACATCTACTAAAAAATGGAATTTCACTGGCGAACATTTTTCTCTTGCATTGAGTTAGAACTCCTTATTTATGATTAAGAAACACAACTTAACCATGTTTTTTTTGGCTGAAAAGAAGAAAACCATGAGTTTGTAATACCTTTTTTGGCTAACAATGTTGCTGTTTCATTTTGGGTCTCTTATCGATTTTCATTTATGGATTCGTGTTTACTTCTTGGCAGGTTGCATTCACAGGGCTTGTATATCCTTGTTTGGTTCTGGCATACATGGGAGAAGCAGCTTATCTCTCCAAGAACAAAATGCATCTCCCTAGCAGCTTTTACATAGCCGTCCCCGGTTAGTTTGAATAATACTAATCTGATGGTACACCACTTCATCAGCTGGAAATAATAGTGTAAAGCCGTGTCTTTTATCAATAACTTATTTAGACAAGCTTTATTTGCTTTTCTACTCCAAAATTGAACAGTTTACTTCAGATTACAGATTTTAATGAATAAGGTCATATGCTTAATGGTCCTGATATTATTAGCTTTGAGATCACACAGTCTTTAAAGTTTTCTACTAGTAGTCTATTATATTTTAGAATGCTTAAACCCATTCAGAAGCGTAATGTACTGTGCTTACCATAGATATATAGCATCTAATTTTTTTTTAATGTATTTTTTATGTTTTCCATTTAGAGGTTGTATTTTGGCCGGTTTTCATCATTGCTACTCTTGCATCTGTGGTGGGAAGTCAAGCCATAATTTCAGCTACCTTCTCAATAGTCAGTCAGTGCAGGGCCCTGCGGTGCTTCCCACGTGTGAAAATAAAACATACATCAAATCAGATACACGGGCAGATATACATTCCTGAGGCGAATTGGACTTTGATGGTATTGTGTCTTGCTGTTGTCATTGGATTTAGAGACACCGATATGATAGGCAATGCATATGGTTCGTGTTCTTTCTCTGCCTCTCTGCATGCTTTCGTGTGTTTTTGAAGTCAGATTTTATACCATGTTGCTTTTTTCAGGTCTTGCTGCAGTGACAGTAATGTTCATCACCACCTGCTTGATGTTCTTGATTATTAGTACTGTGTGGAAGCAAAACGTTCTTGTGGCATTCTTGTTTGTCGTAATCTTTGGATCAATTGAGCTGCTGTATGTATCTGCGTGCCTCAGTAAGGTACATAAAGGAGGCTGGCTTCCTCTTTTATTTGCTGTAATAATCTTGTCTTTGATGTTTATCTGGAATTTCGGGACTATAAGGAAAGATGAATTTGAGCTGGAGAACAAGGTATCCATGGATAGGCTTCTTGACTCTGGGCCAAGCCTAGGTATTGCAAGGGTCCCTGGAATCTGCCTAGTTTACTCTAAAGTTGCCTCTGGTCTCCCTCCAATGTTTGCACATTTTGTCACGAACTTCCCAGCATTTCATCAAACTCTCATATTTGTGACCCTCGAGTCTTTGATGGTTCCAAAAGTCCCAGTGGATGAGCGTTTTGTTGTTAACCGGGTTGGCCCACCAGAATTGCTGATTTTTCGATGTATAGTAAGGTACTTTCTGAATAGTTTCTCTTGCATGAAACTCATTTCAATTGTTTGCATCAAACTTGATTTGAAAGTGTTACATGTTTAAATGCTTTACTTTTGATAGGGTCCTGACTTGTTTTAATCTTCAGGTATGGATATAAGGATGTGAGAGATTGTTACGAATTTGAAACCCAATTGATTGAACAGGTGTCTGAGTTTTTGAAACAGGAGGCTCAAAGCAAAGAGATGGCAGTTAGAGAGCAGTCACCGATCCTTATGTCTGCTGTAGAAAGCAACGAGGTTAGCATTGCCAGTTCTGTGCAGTGGATAAATGAGATTAAAGATGACAACACCGACTATCAGGAGGTGAATAAGCTCAAGGAGGCTAGGGAAGCTGGTGTGGCCTACATGATGGGAAATGCTCATGTTGTGGCGAGTGATGTGTCGCCTTTTCTTAAGAAGTTTGCAATTGACTTTGTCTATAGTTTTCTGCGACGCAATTGCAGGCGTCCAGCAATCACCCTCGGGATTCCTCATACCTCACTCATTGAAGTGGGAATGCTTTATCAAGTTTAACTAGCTATAGCTTGAAGTATATACATTCCAATGTCAAATATTCTCTCCTTAATCAAGGGCCACTTGGCCTTGAGGAGAAAATAAGTTAGCTAAGTACATGGTGCAGATTGTAGTTTGATTATAGGAATGCTAGAATAGGAAACACTAACAACAGTATGTACTCTTCCAGACAAGTAATAACAAAAAAGTTTATCTTTGACTAGGTGATCACTTAATTTGGGCAAGTTGGTTCATTTTGTTATTCCTTGCTGACTAGTGATCACTCAATTGTGTGACCAGAAATCCCTCCCTAACAGAGACCAACACCACACTTTTGTTGCCTCCTTTCTTTCGGGGTTATCATACTATTTCGAGTACTTCGTGTACAATTATTTAAGCCTAAGCTTAGCCTCAGACTGCCTCTAATCTGATGGCAAAATGGTGATGTATTACTTATCTATGGCTGCCTATAGCATTTTCTTCAATGCATCCAGAGTTTTATATATACTGTTTCTGCTTCTATTGGTTTCATTCAAATGATCTACAAGTGTGACCTAGCTACCAAGTACCAAGTTTGTAATGAAAACAAAGCAGCTTCATTCGGGTGGTAGCTCAAGCTTTACTCTCTTATACCATGAGTTGTTTTCTGCTTCCCCGGAATTTGATTCATTCTCTTCATCAACAATGTGCTAAATTTTGGTGGGGAAGTACTATAAAAGACAAAAAGATACATTGGTTGTCTTGGGAACAATTGTGCAAACGTAAAGAGGAGGGAGGTATGGGTTTTTGGCACTTGTACGCCCACAATTTAGCATTGCTTGCTAAACAAGGATGGCGGATTGTTAAACATTCTAATATTTTATTAGCTCATCTTTATAAAGCTAAATATTTTCCGAATGGAGATTTTTGGTCAGTAAAATTGACCAATTCTCTTTCTTCTTGTTGGAGAGAGATTTTGGAGGCACGTCGAGTCCTAGACAGAGGCAAGAAGTGGCAAGTGGGTGATGGTCAATCTATTCATATTTGGAATGACCCTTGGTTGGATATGCCATTTTCCTTTAGGCCTGTGATTCGTAATCAATCTAGTCTGGTTTGGGTACATGAGTTACTTACGGCCAATGGTTCTTGGAATGAGACACTTATCTCACCTGAATTTGTTCTAGAGGAAGCTCGCTTCATTCTTGCTACTCAGTTAAGTCGTCGGGAGGTGCGTGACCAGCTTACATGGTTTTTTTTGACAAAAAAGGTATATTCACCACCAAAAGTGTTTATCATATTGCTTTGAAATTGTCGTCTAAGATTCCTTCTTCATCTACACCTCCTCTAGTTTCTATGTGGAAGAAGATTTGGGCATGTAAAGTCCTAGGAAAAATAAAAGTCTTTGTGTGGAGATTGGGTCGCGGTATCCTAGCTACAGCAGAAAATTTGCTTTCAAAGAGAGTATATGTTGATGGGACGTGCCTCTTGTGTGGGAAGGAAGCTGAAACGTCTTCTCATATTAGTCAGGGTTGTGAGTATACTTAAGGTTTGTTTGCTACCTCTACAGTTGAGACTACAAAGGTGTTAGGTCCTCATCGACTGTTTTCTACTTGGGAATGGTTGGAGGTTTATGTGCATTTGCTACCTTCGATTGAACTTGAAATGTTTGTTATGATATTGTGGGTAATTTGGAAAGAACGTAATGCTAGATTGTGGTCTAGTAAGAAGTTGTATGGAGAGAGAGTTTTGTTGACCACAATGTCTTACTTTTCACAGTACAAGGTTGTTTATCCTCAGTTTATGAAGGTGAGTCGGCCTAGAGTAGTGTGCCAGTGTCCTCATGAGGGGAGTGAATTGTGATGGTTCTTGGGATGAAGTTGAGTCAATCAATGGATTGGGTGTAGTAGTTCAAGATGCACATGGAGTCATTGTTGGAGGAGGATGTTACTGTTCTCCTCATACCTCCTCACCTGAGGTTAGTAAAGCTTTGAGATTAAGGTTAGCTTGTGATCTAGTGTTAAATAATGGTTTAAGACCAATTATTTAAACACCATTATATAAGTATACAAAAGTATGTGATCTCATTATATATGGGTTCGACATAAAAATGGAGGGGTTAAACTGATCATAAAGACTTTTTTAGAAATGAGAGATTAATTTCCTCCTTTATCTCACTGAACATACGTAATAATTTAACAATTTTGATCATCCAAAATTTGAATAGTGTACCCACGTTCAAAACTTGGAATTTGAATGTGATCTATTGTTTGGCAAACATAGTATCTTAAATGGAACTCTAGCACATAGTGTGTGACAGGAAACATAGCTTTTTAATGTGTTCCCCCTATGAGATGTTTGAGTGAAATGAACAAAATGTGCATGGTATTGAGTCCAAGGAAAAATATTTAAAGACATTTACATGCTATCCATTATTTAATAAGCTTTTAATTGTTTTTATTTTGATTTCATATGTTGTAACGAAAACAATTTTCGCTTTTTCTATTTCGGTTCTTCATAGTCAACACAAAGCAGGGAACGAACGGTTTTGTTAAGACGGCTAGGGACTTGGGGGACAAAGGCAAGAAAATGTTGAAGCTAGAAAACCACCATTACAGAAAAATTAATAAAGAAAAGGAAAAAGGGAAATGGTGGAAAATTGCTCCTAGCCGTTAGTCCCGTTACAATACTCGCTGGCGACATCTCCCTTCTCGAGGGGCACTCTCGGAACTCCACCTTTTCAAATCCTCCCAGATTCGACCGTTGAGACCTAGACTTTTAAAACCTCGCCGACCGTTTCATTCACAAACCCTCACTCTTCTCTACAAAAGAAGAAGAAGAAGAAGAAGAAGAAGAAGAAGCTAGCCATCAAGCCATGCCAGACGAGAACGCCGCAATCATCATGGAGCCAAAGATCTCTCACCCACTTCACCAAATCGCCTCAACTCCAAGCCACAAGCTCCTCCTCAAACAATGGCTCAAAGAAGAAAACCTCATCCTCAACCGCGTCTCCTTCAAAGAGAATCAAATCGACTCTGTCCGCAAAGAACTCACATCCCTCTTTGTCTTCTTCTTCCTCTTCCACTCCATCTCTCTCATTCTCCTCTTCAATTCTTCCTCGAGCTCTCTCGCGTGCCGCCGCTCTTGGATCCCTTCGCTCTGTTCTCTCTGCTTCTCTTTGGGGATCATCTGGGCCATTCGGTACAAGAGCGAGACAGAGGCGCTGCTAATGAAACTGATGGAGAGGGAGAAGGAGGATCAGAAGCTTCTCGGGAAGTGCATCGAGGAGTTGAAGAAGAAGGGTTTGGAGTTTGATTTGCTTAAGGAGGTGGATGCGTTGAGGAGGGCTAAGAGTATGAGGGTGGAGAACAAGGAGGTCATGAAATGGTCTGCTAGGGACTTTGTTACGTTCTTCTTCTTTGCGGTTTCGTGCTTTGTGCTTGCGATTACGAGGGTAATCTTGTGCAATTAGGCTGCTGATCGAGCCGGTGTTGGATTCTTGGTTCTAAGCTATATGGGGAAGAAGAAGGAACTGCAGAATGTTTTGTTCTGCTTAATTTATGAAATGATTTTGATGTATTTTGTGTTTGATTGAATGTAATCTTGATGAAATAGATCAAGAAGATTGGGAACTTGGGATTCAGATGATGTTCATGATCTGATGTATTTGGTCTCTTTGATACATTGTAATCTTATTGCAATTGATCAACATTTTGGATAAAATGTACTCCTTTTGTTTCTGCTCTCTCTGAAGTGCCTCTGAATTTGAATTCGATTTAGTTCATCTGATCGATTATAAGTATTCAGTGTTTATTGCTTAATTTGTGAGGGTGTATTGTGCTTGATGAGAAGGATTTGTAGAACAATGTGATCGATCAAAGAAATTGGTACTGTTCTAGTTTAGAATTGGGTGGAATTTTAGCTTGATTTGAATGGTTCTGGCTTGAGTCACCTGTTATGAAATTGGGTAGTACTAAGTTCATGACTAATGCTTGTGGTGAGCTGCTTTAAGACCGAGTTTCATTTCTCTGTGGCATTTGGCAGAACTTTAATGATTGCATCAACAGAAGGAATCCACAGCAGCAAGACCTGTATGTATATATGATGAATAATTGTGAAATGAAGCTTTGCAAACCTTGTCTAGCACTTGTATCCCATGATCATGATGTGTTGCATCAACAGAAGGAATCCACAGCAGCAAGACCTGTATGTATATATGATGAATAATTGTGAAATGAAGCTTTGCAAACCTTGTCTAGCACTTGTATCCCATGATCATGATGTGTTGCTCAACCATGTTATAAAGCTTGGAGAACTGCAAATATAACAGAAAGTCTAAAACAAAAAGGCAAAAAATATGAAGTTGGAAAAGTGAAATGACAATTTGCCAAGTGCACAGTCGTTTGTCAATGACAATTCCCTTTAAGATCATACACTTCAATTTCTTCCTCAAAGTAAAACTACATATCCAACAGTACCGTTAACCATGTGACTAGTGGCATTAATATGCAGGGGATTGCTGTGAATCCCCCATCAAGCTTGTACCCGCTGTTGAGGTGTAAAAGCTGGAATCAGCTCCTTTAAGTGGCATTTCCATCGTTAGGCTGGCTACACTACTTACATCTTCGAACTTCCAGTCTGTTAAATAACCAGGCTTTGAAGTTACAATCGTCACTTCAATGTCTCCTCCGAGCATTCCCAGCACACGGGACATTGATGGCCGTAGCGCTGGTGATGTTTGGGTGCACAGAAGTCCTATGTTGATAACTCGTCTTACTTCTTCCTCATTGAATTCAGATAATCTGGAGTCCACTAGTTCAACTTCACGCTCTCTTTCATGCAAGACCCAAGCCTAAGAAGTAGCAAGAACATGATAGTATCATAAACGGAGTGTGGTACAAGCATGAATCAATGCACATACCATGAGTCGAAACTGAGAAGTGCTTAGAATATAAGAAAACTGACCAAAATAAAAAAACTTACAGCTTCTAGAAGATACACCTTGTCTTCCTCTAAGCTTGAGTCACAATTTGGCCTACCACTAATAATTTCTAGAGCCACAACACCAAAGGCAAACACATCAGTCTTCTCTGTAAGATGTCCACGCATGGCGTATTCCGGTGCAAGATACCCACTGCATCATTGACATATCACTATGAACTTAGCAGACCATAGCATAATTTCGACAAGGAATTGAGGAACGAGTAATGTTTGATACAATCATTAACTTCTTACAATGTTCCGGCGACCTGGGTACTCATGTGGGTCTTCTTAGCATCATAAAGCTTGGCTAAGCCAAAGTCTGATATTTTAGGGATAAGATCAGAATCAAGCAGAATATTACTGGCCTTCACATCTCTGTGCACAATTCGAACCCTTGATTCCTCATGCAGATAGTTTAAACCTTTAGCTACTCCCAAGCATATGTCAAAACGTGTCGACCAATCAATATTCAAACTTTTTTCACCTGCACCACATACTCCTCAGTTTAAAACTAAAAATCACATTCAAAGAACATTATACATAATTTCAATATTTTTGTTTACCAAACAATGCTTGATCAAGACTTTTGTTCCCAAGATACTCATAAACAAGGAGTCGTTTATCTCCCTCTGTGCAGAAACCATACAAAGTCACTAGGTTATTGTGTTGCACTGCAGATATAGTAGCAATCTCAGTTATGAACTGGTTCTTTCCTTGGTGGGATGCTGCAGATAATTTCTTCACGGCAATGACTCTACCATCATTAAGTGTTCCCTATCAGTTGCAAATTCATAGAACTTTAGCCAAAACTGATGTACAATCAGTGGACTTCAAAAGATTGAAATTATGCAGCCACATCTCATTCATTAGAACAAAACTTACTTTATAGACAGGACCAAACCCTCCCTCTCCAAGCTTATTAGCTGGATTAAAATCACTTGTCGCTGTCTTTAGTTCGGAATAACTGATAGCAAGTCGTGCGACATCTATTCCGAGCAGCTCTGGCAATTGTTTCAAACACTATTAGTTTCATTGTCACATATATACTGACATTATTGAGTAGTCAAACTTTCTTTGATTACCGAAAAAAGAGTTACACTTTACCTTCATCATCACAGGAGTTGCGCCTTTTCCTTCTTTGAATACTACAGAAACCCAACATCACCAGAAACAAAACTCCACCACCAACAACAATCCCCACTATCATCCAAGTACTATTGTTATTTGACTTTTTCTGAGTCGGAGAGCTGTTAGTTGGTGAGTTGTTACTGACAGAAGGTACAGAATCTGTACAGTTTTGAAGTCAACCCCCGGTATTTAATAAATAGCCTAAACTGAGTCTGAAATTTCCACATTACATTACCTAGTGTGGCACTGATGACCGAAATAGCAGGTCCATAAGTACCAGGTGCAGGTACACAGCAAGTCCCCTTTCCAGCCCAAAAGAGATGGATTTCAAGGTAGTTCTCTGTAACATGAGCCTTGTATATCTTTGTAAGAGCTTGGAGAGAGGCCCCTCCAGCCTCCTTTCGTATATCAAAATCCTTTAGAACAAGGCTACCCTAAAAACAGATAACAGTAAAAGCAAAAGCACAGTGAATATTTATACAGATAATGAAAGATTACACAAGTTCACACAAAATGAAAATATACTAATAGAACAAGATCCTTCACTGTGACACTGACCTGAATATAAATGTCAAACACACGTCTTCCATGACTTGTCCATGTAGTAGAATTTAGGATAGTTTGTTCCGCAAACTGGAGATTCACGGTGTAATTACCATTCTCAAGCCCCAAGCCGTAGTATCTAAGTGAGGAAGCAGATATCCTTGCCGTTTGGAACAGCACCGAATCTAAAGTGTTTTTAATTTGTGATGTGGAGGCAATTGTATACTGAGGATCATTGCTTCGAGTGGGATATCCAGCATTGCTAACTCCCCATCTGTTTGTACCGTTCACAAAATATGTAGCCGGACCAAGGGACTCATTGTCCTGCTCATATACAATCTGATTGGATGACTTAGCCTGAGGACCACCGCAGTTAATCGTGAAGTTATAATCTGCATAAAGTTTCACAAGACACACATACAAGAGAATGGTCAGAGAAGTACTTTAGGTAACAATGAACAACACATAGGCTTTGGCCATACTTACAGATTCCAGGGCCACGATTGCAGGGAAAGTTCCTTTGAAGGCAATTCAACCCTCTAGGCAGAACGCTGAGATGAGAACAGAGAAGACACTTGATGAGCAATTTGCTAGTTATTTGCTGCATATCTAGCAGTAATGAAGCCTGAGATAGGGCATTACAACAGTAGTCTCGTATCTCCATTACCTTACTTGAGAACCAAAAGGCAATCACGTATAGTATACTAGTAATAAATGGCACGCATACGATTTTCAAAGACAACTAAAGGCTGTGCATGGAATCACCTGCTGTTTGAACTTCCAATGGTAAAGTTGTTGGCAACCAAGTTACTGCCAAGAAAATTTTTAGCGTGAGTTCATCTTATAGTGTGAAGTGCATGCCCATCCTCCTAACAAAAGTCTGATGAATGTAGGAGAAATGGAAAATATTACCTGATGAACTAACAAAGAAGAGTGACCGGCCAGAGCTATCAAGTAATTAAAAAAAGTGAAAAAAAAATATTAAAAAAGAAGTGGCAATATATAGCATTAAGAGGCTTACAGCTGTAGTTGGTCTTCATTCACCCAAGAAGGAAAGCTCCCCACTAGATTATTGTAAGACAGGTCTCTGCATACATATGAAAACAGAATATCATGTAGTCCGATACAAGATTTTGTACCACTTTGATTTGGATCTAAAATCTCAGTATATATCCACCTTTCAGCTATGATATTAACTTGCTGCATAATAATTTCACTTCTAGGAGTTATTTCTTTAATTATTAGGAAACTGAAACAATTCTAGGCACTCTACTGCCAGGGTTGCTCATTACAATCAGTAAGTAATAACATTTAGTATAGTGAGGCATTCAGAATCCTTCTGGGATGATCCAGAAAGAGTAACATTCAGTTCTTCGACGCAGAGACGACTTGATCAAACCATTTTAATGGAAAACATATATATCAGTAAGCTCCGGATACGATGCAATTTTATGATGCTTCAAGCATTGTTGAAATACTTACACGGTGCTAAGAAACGAACTCTTATATTCAGGAAGAGTACCATTCAATCTGTTGTTTCCAAGAAACCTATTCAAGACGACAGAAAGACAAGCACTCAATACTTAAATAGTAAGTTTGGGAGGGGAATTTAAACAATTAAGAGGGAAAGACATATTACAGGGTGGAGAGCGAACTCATATTAAACAGCGAATCTGGTATCTGTCCACTTATTTCATTGAAGCTCAAATCACTGTGGTGAAAAGAATTCAAAAAAAAAAACCAAAATACTTTAGGTTGAAAACAGATAGTAGTAACTAGTAAAATGGAAAAGGGTCCAGGTGATCACCAAAAGAAAAGCTTACAGCTGAGACAAATTTGGGTATTCTTCAATGTAGGATGGAATTATGTCAGAAATATTGTTGTTCCTCAGGATTCTTCATGACATGAACCAAATAGCCAGAATATATTTGAGAAGGAAAATTGAAGAAGGAAACTGAGTAATCAAAATGTTGTACGTGATAGATTCATATTTAACTGGAAAAGATTTCCTTACAAGAAACTTAGGGACTTCATGTTCTTAATAAATCCAAGAGAAGAGCTCCCATTGGCATTAGATACATCACTGATACGCCTGTATATATCACAGTAATCACACATCAGGCTGTTAACTTGATAGACGTCCATGCATATATAAACATAAGGTGGAGATACACCTAGATAGATATATACTTACAGCTCTGTCAAAGAGGTCAGATTTGAAAGTGTATATGGTATTGGACCTTCAAACGAATTACCTTGAAACAACCTAACAAAAGGTTTGGCTAATTTAGTGGATTACATCCATAAATAGTTTTTCTCATCTTTTATGAAGTATAACCAAAGAAAGCATATATTTAGAGTATCTTACAAGGCGGCAAGCTTTGACCAATTTCCTATAAAATCAGGCATCTTGCCAGTGAATTCATTGTCTGACGCCCAACTGCATCAAACAAAAGTAATAATCTAATAGATCAGCAAATAAATTTCTTCCTTTATCATCTACTAATTTCTTTTTTTAATATGTAAAATAAGCATATTCATAACTTTCTTACACTGTAACCAGGTTCTGTAGATTAGCAAATGTTGATGGGATCACACCGCTCACTCCAGAACTATCAATATAACTGCCCAGGTACAGTAGTAAATTATCAATTTATCACACATTTCTCCAGAAAAAGATACTGACACAGATAGAAGCCTTAGCCTAACTTCAGCTCATATCAAACTTACAGCTGTTCTAAATTTGTCAAATTTCCTAGCTCGGATGGCAGAGGACCAGAAAATTTGTTTGTACTAAAAGCCCTAAAAATTCAACAAATGATCAGTTAGAACTTGCGCATAGACTTTGTTCTTTAGAGATTGAGATAATCATTATTGAAGTACAAGAAGGAACAGGAAAACAGAGTGTGATGCATGACATGCTGAAAATCAAGTGATGCATACTATCGAGCTTGAATAGAGGGATTCTTTATCGCCAGTATATTCCAAGTACATGTACTACTCTATAAATGGTTGTAACCCTTTGGTTAAAGATGAGAGATTTTGACAAGAGAAGGGAAAACATGTAGAACAGTAAAAACACTAGGAACCAACCTGATCACCATACTATTGTGGCCAAACTTACAGATTCACATGAAAATCCATCACTATACAGTGATTTAAAACGACATTAGGTGGTTAAAAGAAAGAACTTTCTAATGTTCTGAAACGAGAGAACTTACAATGATCTTAAATCAGTGAGCTTCCCCAGTTCCTTAGGTACCTCACCTGATAATGCATTGATACTAAGGCTCCTACAAATTCGAATGAAGAAAAATATTACTCAGATCAGTATTCTTCTTTTCCTGATCATTGTTTAAGTGGATAGGCTTTTCAAGAAACTTACAAATACTGCATGCTTGTTAGATTTCCAATGGATGGAGAGAGGGGTCCTGTCAAGTAATTCTGCCCCAAATTTCTGTAACAAATGGAGCAAGTTTACAACTTTACGACTTGGGATTGACCAAACACGTCTACAACTTGGGGGAACTTTCTCAGCTAATTAACAAGAATGTGATTATGTGTAGTAGATTGAAGAAGAAAGAGCATAGAGAGCATGTACAGATTGGTGAGGAAAGTCAAAGTCCAAAGCTCTTCTGGGATTTCACCAACAACGAGGGCTGTAACTATTCTGCAAATTATGCATATAAACCAAGCTTTGAAGATATATACACACACACACACAGAGGAAGCTTCCACTCAGGTATATCTGAGTGGAAACATTTTCAGGTATATGGCATTATGCCAACTTTTTGGTCATATTTTATCATCTCCATCGTTCAGATTTTAAGTCCTAATGTGTAGATTAAGTCTGTAAATTTTCAGCCAAAATAGCTGATCGTTAAGGTATTCAAAACTGCAATCGAACAAGTTTGATACCTTAATGATCACTATTTTGGCTAAAAATTTACAGGAATGATTATACATATAAACATAATAGTTGGACGGTGAAAATAGTAAAATATTATAAAAAAGTTGGCGTAAATGTCATATACCTGAAAATACTTCCACTCAGGTATACCTGAGTGAAAGCTTCTTATACATACATACATACATACATATATATATATATGGCCCTTCCACTAAGGTATACATTTTTGGGGTCATTTTCAGGTATAGGGCATTACACAAACTTTTCGATCACATTTTAACATTTCTACCGTCCGATTATAAGGTCTATATGAGTAGATCATTCATATAAATTTTCAGCCAAAATGGTGATCGTTAAAGTATCGAACTAGATTAAATCAAGGGACGGACTAAATCTGTCAAACCTGAACCGTTCATACTTATAAACTTCAATTGCATTTTTGAATACTTTAACGATAACCATTTTGGCTGAAAATTTATAGGCTTAAACTACACATTAGGACCTAAGATATGAACGGTGGAGATGGTAAAATACAATCAAAAAGTTGGCATAATGTCATATACCTGAAAATGACCAAAAAAATATATACCTTAGTAGAAGGGTGTTATAAATATATATATATATATTGAAGTAACAAACAAGAGAGTAAGAGACAAGATTACTTACAACTCGCTAATGCGGCAAATGGAGTTGGAACAGACACATTTGATTAAGGGGTTATAGGCTTGATTACTGGCAGTAATGGAGTCATCTATGGCTGCTCCACTACATGGGTCTCCGCTTATGTTCCATTGATCCTTTTTGGGAGAGAGGCTCCATTTTTGAAAGACTGAATTCAAAGCTCTCACTGCATCAGAAATAAACTGTGCATCAATTGAGACTGTAGTCACGTACGGCTTCATTGATCTACAAAAAAAGGGGGTTGAAACTACTGTTGGCATTTTTACCCGCGGGTATGGGTATCCCCGGGTATTATTCTATTTTTGATATGGACGGACGGGTAAAAATTTATTTCACATTGTAAACGGGCGGGTAACGGGTATTCTCAAAATACCCGATGATTGATATGGGTGGGTATGAGTATATCCGCGGATATTTTTTTCTTCTCTTTTTCTCTCTTCCTCGCCAGAGCTCCGGCGACGGAGCTCGTCATCCGGCCACCAAATTTTTTGGGTAATGTATCAAAATGACCATACCGACGCCATCTTCTCTTCTCCCTTAACTCTCAACTCCATTTTGCACCATAAAAAGCTCAAACTTTGGAAAAAAAAAACGAATGAAAATATCTAAAACCTTAATTAGAAATTGGGAGTTTATATTTCGAGAACAAATTGACTAAAAAGACCATTTGGGCTTTGTAGCCCTTGTCACCACGAAGCTAGCCATATCTTGTTTGTTTTCCAATTCAATTGGAATAGGTCGAATTGAAGAATTAAAGAAATTGAGAATTTTGTGTTCAAAATGAAATTCGTTGAGTTTTGTTTAGAATTTGATGTTATTTCTTTGGAAAGAATTGTTGTTGGGTTGATTTGGAACAATTTGAGATTTTGGTCGCTGGACTCCGAGGTAGCACTACAGTCACCGCCGCCACCGATGGTGGTTCTCCGACGGGACAGAAAAAAAATCAAAAAAAAAAAATAGAATGGGTTACCCGAAATTTGAACGGACGGGTACGAGTATTACCCGTTCATTATCTTACGGGTAACAGGTATTAACAAATTTTACCCGTTCAGTACTGGGTATTCCATTCAACGGGCGGGTACCTGCCTGTTTACTCATATTGCCAACACTAGTTGAAACAAAGCCTCGCTCGCTCAGTGGTTTGGGTTGGATTGGATTGGAATAAATTTGGAAGGAAGACGATGAGTAAGGAAGTGAAAAGTTGCCATGATCGAGAAGCAAGAACGTTTTAAACTCCATTATGTAGGCTTCGCTTACACATATGAAGCCAGTACTAATCAAGGTTGAATTGAATTTAAAAAGTAGTACATGAAGTACTGACTATTCTTATATGAAAAGGAAGATGAACAAAAAAGATCATATGTATTTACTAAACTAGGATCGGAAGTAATTAATTACCTTCAGATGGATCAGTGGTGGTTTGAGATTGAGGTTTAGAGCCATTAGAGGGTTTAGAGCCATTAGCGGTTAATGGAGTCGGTCGAGGTAGAGAGACAGGAGCCTGAGCTTCAACTATAACAGAAAGCCGAGAGATGAACAAAAACAGCGGCAAAACCCATATCAACGTGACTGCAGAGGTTCCAGCTGATGACATGATCTATGGTCTGAGCCAAAAGTTTAAAACTGCTAGCTTAGGAACTGAAAGATATTCCTTTCCATAAACACGTAGTGTTAAACAAGTTAGCAGCTAGCCGCAGTCAATATAAGAAATTTCCAAGTCTACTCTTTGCCCATGTGTTCAAGTCTTCACAATTAATTGTAAGTCAAGAGGTCGGTGAACTCTTCACGTTGCATCCCACCATAGACAAAATGTCAGTGCGATCGCGATCTCAGAAGTCGGAATACAAAATCTGTATTATTAATTATGACGAGTTGGAGACTAAAATGATTCTGGTCCAATCGTCAACCTAATTACCTTTGGCCATATTATTATATTATCAAATCGTCAACTTGCCACTTGGATAGGATGAAAAACTTGCAATCATGTGCACCCATGTTTTGGGTGAGGAAGTCCTATTTTGAGAAATTCCTCACTCATTTGAGGAATTCCTCAAAATAAGAAGTCATATTCCTGTTTTTCGTGTATCAGTTTCCAAAATAGGACTTCCTATTACTATTCATTAATATTTAAAATATTTTACATTTACCTTCAAATAATACTTTCACCCAATAAGATGCCGACACGTGTCATTCTGGATCGTATAATTGGTAGCGGATTTCCGATAAGATTTTCGACCAGTAATTTTGAGACACGTGTCATGTCTACGTGGCAGTGTCGGCAAAATTATTGATGGAGATATCCGGTAAGATTTTCGGTAAGATTACAAACCAATGAGAATGAAACACGTGTAATGTCTACGTGTCGGTGTCGGCAAAATTATTGATGGAGATATCCGGTAAGATTTTCAACCAATCGACAGTCGACACGTGTCGTTATCTGAAAAATCTGATTTCTGAAGATGGCTATAAAAGAAAGAGCTATGTGTGTTTGGTAGACTCACACCAACTACGCATCACTTGTAGTTCTACTCGTATCTAAGCCACCATAAACACTTCTTCCCTTTTTTGGTTTCATCAAGATGAATCCCATGGGTTTCGGTACCTTTTTCAATAGGAGGCGACAACAACGCCGGCGAAATGCAGAAACTGCCAATCAATTCGTGATCGACGCGGTGGCTGTTGATGCAACTTTTGATGATGAACCACCACCACGCCGCCTTCCAAATCAACCAAGGATGAGGGAGTCCAGGGGCCAAAATCTTATGGAAGATTACTTCATCGAACGCCCAGTCTTCACCGACCATGACTTTCGTCGACGGTTCCGAATGAGCAGAAATACATTCAACCGTATAATGACGGACATCTGCAACAAAGACCCATTTTGGCATCAAAGAGCCGACGCCACTGGAATGGTCGGACTACTTCCCCAACAAAAGATGACCGGTGCTCTCCGGATGTTGGCCTACGGCTCAGCTGCTGATCAGTGTGCCGAAATCACAAGGATGGGGGAATCAACAACTCTGGAGTGCATGAAGAAGTGGTGCACCCAAGTGGTAGAGCTTTATGGTACCCGTTACCTCCGTGCTCCAGATCAGACAGACATCACTCGACTTCTAAGAAGGGCTAGACATCGAGGATTTCCTGGTATGATCGGAAGCATTGATTGTATGCATTGGGAGTGGAAGAACTGCCCAACCGCTTGGTCCGGGGCGTACTCAGGGAGGAATGGTCGTCCAACTATCATCTTAGAGGAAGTGGCCTCATATGACACGTGGATCTGGCACAGTTTCTTCGGGGTACCAGGAGCTCAAAATGATATCAACGTGCTCTACCAATCAGATGTCTTCGATGCAGTGCTTGCTGGAAGAAGTCCGGCTGTGACTTATAAAGTGAACGGTATGACATACCGTAACGCTTATTACCTTGCCGACGGGATATATTCGAGGTACTCCTCGTTTGTCAAAACGATTTCGAATCCTCAAGATCTTCCACAAAAGCTTTTTGCGAGGAAGCAAGAGTCCTACCGCAAGGATGTGGAGAGGTGCTTTGGCATCTTACAAGCTCGTTGGGGGATAATTCGTCATGCAGCTCGGTGTCACCGCCTTTCGACGTTAAAAAGCATCATGTTGGCGTGCATCATAATGCACAACATGATCGTTGAGGAGAAATTCGTGGAGGATGAGTTTGAGGAGAACGACGAAGAAGATCTCCAAAACCCAGCTACCGCATTTACAGCTTATGATGGGCCAGTGGATGAAGGGGGGAACCGAATTCCTTTCCAGCCGGTTGGAAGAGATGGACAAAATGAACAGCGGTTTAATGACCGTATTGTAGATCTCCAATCTGCTTACATCCATGGAGAGCTTCAGAAGGACTTAGTTAAGCACAACTGGTTTCTTGAGACCGGGGAACAACTATAAAATATGTTGTTTTAATTGCATTGTTGTGAGTTTGAATTACGTATTTCTATTATGTGTGTTTCAATATTTTGTTATGTGTGGGAACTTGGTGAAAATAAAGAAAGTGCAATCTTGTTTCTGTAAAAGGGAAACTACATAGTACATAATTTAAAGTGCATAAATTAAACTACATAGTACATAATTTAAAGTGCATAAATTAAACTATTTAAAGTACATAATTTAAATTACATAAACAATAATTTAAGTGCTTGGAAAAAGGGGGCGATAACAAGTGGAATAGCCTTCTTCGCTACCTTCTTCTTCAACCCCATCCAATTGAGAAAGGATTTCTGCTTTTCTCTTTGTGAAATACCTCTTGGATTTAGGAGTCATGCTCTCGGTATCCATTGACATAATCCGAGTTTCCTCTGCCAAAGCCCTCAATTGGATGTCTTTCTTTTGAAGGGCGATTTGATCTCGCATAAGGGAAACCTCAATTGCATCACTTTCCATTTGATTGCGACCATAAGATTCTTGATTTGCCGCAATCCTATTCAAAGCCTCGGCTCTTTCATTTGATTGCATCATACCCTTTTTCCCTTTTTTTTCGCTTCCTTGGCCGCTTTCACTCCCATAGGACGCTCCGGAGAAGAAGGAGCTTGGTTGCTCATTGGTGTGGCAAATGCATCAGCCTCCTCCAAGTTGACGGTGGGAGGCATTGAGCTTGCGGGATGTGGTGATGAGTAAGACGGAGTAGATGATAAAGAAGCCGGAGGTGTACTAGCCTCGACATGGATGAAGTAAGGATGATTCTTCACTACTTCCCAACAAGCAAAGTCTTTAAACTCTTCTTTTTTTTTGCCACATAAAATGATTGAGCACATCTCATCTAAAAATTAATAATAATAACATGAAATAAATAACTTGTAATTCATAAATATCATGAAATAAATAACATGTATTTCATGAACATAAGTTGAAACAATATGGTAAAAAATGAAATAAATATTGGGGATCAAAAACATTACCTCATCGTGAATGTTGGAGCCGGAAGATGCATTCCTTCGTGCGAAAGAAAGAGCACTTCCCCAAAGTTTCAAATTTGGCTTCAACTTTACGAAACGAGAGGATAATGCGTTTTGGGTCCTAGCTTCCGGCATCGATTCACCATAACCTAGCTCCCAATTCGCCTTAAAATCGCCATAAACCTTTTCCCACAATTTTTCCACCTTTTGTCGATTTCCGGTGATGGAATCAATGCTAAAACGACAATAAGAGATGCTCAATTGTACATCTTCCGAAAGAAGCCAATTTGTAGCCATTATTTCCGACTAAAAAAATGAATTTAGAGGAGAGATGGAGAGAGGGAGAGAATGAATTTGTTGTGAATGAAATGGTGTGAGAAATGAATGAAATGAATGTAGTATTTATAGAAAAAATGTAGGGGCTCATTTGCAAATTTTTTGGGATTTAATTGCAATTTTTTGGTTTTTTTTTGCAATTTATTTATTTTATTCTGATCTGGCCGTTGCATTTAAATGCAGGCCGTTGGATTTGTTTAGATCCGTTCAAAATGGACGGTAGAGATCAAGTTAGCCGTTGATCTCAAATCAGCTCTGGACGCACCACATGGCGCACTCATATTGGTATGTAATTTTTTTTTTACCTTTTACACGCGCCAGGTTAAAAAAAAAAAAGACGTGAGCCTGGCGTCACCCACGTGCGTGGGGCCCACCAGGCAGCATGTCCTCTCCTTCTTCCTCAAACGAGGACGCCGGTGAGGTCGTCCTCCCGGTCAACCGTTGGTCGCCCCTCGCCATGCCTCCCGCTGCACGTCCTTCCCTCCCCGGACGTCCTCGCCATGCGGGCCACCCCCCCCGGACGTCCTCGCCATCCCTCCCCGCTGCAGATGCCCTTATAGAGTACACAGCACCGAAATTATGAGATTACTTAAAAGACCAAGTGTTAGGGCATCTCCAACAATGGAGGTCCTATACCTTATAGTAGAACCTTAAAAAAAACTCATCTCCAACCCATAAAAATTTGGGTCTCATACCCTATATCTAGGTCTCATACCTTATCCAAGGTTCTAAAATAGAACCCAATATGAGGTATAGGACCTTGTATGTTTTTGTGGGCCCAACTGTTTTAATGAAGAGTATTTTGTTGTTTTCTTATAGTGGATTAAACTTTCATTTATTATACACTCACTTTTATTAATAGCACACAAAATTAAAGGTCAATACAACACACCAAATTAAAAACACACAACAACACACCAAATTAAAAACACACAACAACACACCAAATTTAATTAAAAAATTCAATAATAGATTATTTTAAATTAAAATAGTTTGAGAAATTATTATAGAATACAATATGTATATTTTAATATTAAAAGAAATCTATAATAAAGATTATGAGTTTTAAGGTATAAGGTATGAGACCCATGGTTGGAGATGAGAAAATGAGTCTTATGATGAGGTATAGAACCTTCATTGTTGGAGATGGGAATGTCCTATAGTGAATAGTGATTTTACAAGGTTCTATTATGAGGTATAGAATCTTCATTGTTGGAGATGATCTTAGAAACTAAGAATTCGAAAACATACACTCATACAGTATTTTTAGAGAAGACCATGTTTTCTGCAATTAATTAAGCTCCTGATGAAAAAGACGACTAGGAGTTCAATTAGTGAATTGGAGTGTGGTTTTGGAAAAATGGGGAGTGCCGATTTAACTCTCCTTGAAGAAAGAGAGTAACTGGTTCACAATCGGTATTTATAAACAGTGTCTACTGTCGTCTGTATAACAACCGCATGAGCATACACGCAGGCAGTAAAAGCCATGGCAGTAGGAGAGACCACAGTTATACAATAGACACCCATTTCATGCTAATAAGCAATTGAAAGCTTTACATAGTTAACATCCAATAATTAGCTCCGGGCAAAAAAAATTAACAACTTTACACAACTGAGCAATGTTCATATCGTCAAATAACTAGTATTTGAGATATGGAACAAGAGTAAATAGACTAAGTGTTTACCGATATGTAAAGACGATAATTAAACGATACTATAATTATAGTGGTTCACCAATTGGCTACTCCACTTGTGCCTCGTTGGGCTTTCACTATCTCGAGCCCGATAATGGTTCGGGCCCAAGTATTATATGGATTGTGTGTGTCATTAAGTGGGATAGAGGCCTCCCTTTATAGGTAGGGAGTGCCTCTCCTTTTACAACTTTAGCAATGTGGGAGAGAGGTACAAGTCTCTCAAACCCCCAAATGAAGATACAAATGCTAGCCTTGTTCCTCCTCGGTAATGGATGGATGCTTTCCGGTGGTGGCAACGATGGCTTGGCCGGCTCTTGCCGCCGATGAGTAGCTCCGGTGTCGGTCTTTATGATATACCCTCGATTACACTTGGTAAATATATGACATATATGTACAAGTCCCCTTAACTCTTCAAGCAAAAAACTATTTATTGCTTGGGGAGTTAAAAAAATAGATTACCAAGCGTAATCGAGGGTATATACCCCAGTCCCCTAACTCTCCAAGTAAGAAAGACTTTTTTGCTTCTCGGTCGGTGTGGTATGGGTTACCTTTTTCGGCGTCGAAGGATTGGGGCAGTCTCCTGGTTTATAAGGTTGAACGGGCTCGGTGCGAAGTCCCCGGGTTACCACTCTCGGTGCGAAGTGATCGGGTTGAGTGAAGTTCCCTAGCCGAGTGAGCTCGACGCGAAGTCCTCGGTTTACCGTTCTCGGTGCGAAGTCCCCGGGTTTACCATTCTTGGTGTGAAGTCCCCGGGTTACCGTTCTCGGTGTCGAAAGATTGGGGCAGTCCCCGGTTTGCAAGGTTTGAACGGGCTTGGCGCGAAGTCCCCGGGTTGAGTGAAGTTCCCTAGCTAAGTGAGCTCGGCGCGAAGTCCCCGGGTTACCGCTCTCGGTGCGAAGTGACCGGGTTGAGTGAAGTTCCCTAGCCGAGTGAGCTCGGCCCGAAGTCCTCGGTTTACCGTTCTCGGTGCGAAGTCCCCGGGTTTACCTTTCTTGGTGTGAAGTCCCCGGTTGAGCGAAGTTTCCTGGCCGAGCGGGCGTCACTCTGGGAGAGGTGAGGCCGCTTGAAGTCTTCCTTTTTTGAGGGTGCTGATGGTGTTAGAAGCAAACCGGGCGTTGAAGCGGCCTGATGATGTTTGAAGTGGATCAGATCATTTCGCTTAGTAACGGTGAAGTGGGTCGTTAACGGGGCAGTGAGGTGGTGTCGAAAAATTCTGACGGCGTTGGAGAGGCCTGCCACCCTTGGTGAGTCTTACCGCTCGAGAATCTATGTGCTCGGGGAGACAAGCTGCTTGGTGAGCAGAGCGATCGGTCAGGCGTATCGGCTCGGCATAGTATATCGGTCTCGGGTAGGGCTTCCTCTCGGAGAGGTGACTGGGTCGTAGTGCCCAGTGTAGGCAGTGAGCTGGTTTTGATAAAGCCGGACGTTAACAGCGAAGTGGACCGCTAACAGGGATGCACGCTGCCAGATGTGAATCGGGGCGGCGAATCGTTCGGGTCAGACCGAGGTTGGGGTGCATACCTGTGTTTGAGGATCGCCTTGATCGAGGAAGTATGCTTGTCGGGGTAGTAAATCGTTCGACGCAAACTAGAGCACCAAGCCGCTCGGGGGCAGACCGGGGTATCAGATCACTCACGGGGAGGTGGCTTTGCCCTAGAGGCAGCAAACCGGCACTGAGGTTGTGGTTCCGGTTTCGGTGGAAGTGGCTCTCGGGAAGGCACTATAAGCATGTCGTTGCCGTACTCGAGAAGCGTGCCGAACTCGAAGTCCCCGGTTCTGGGCGCTCTTAGCTCCAGGGTGGCAGTCTCGGAGCTGCCATTTCGGCTCGGCGAGGCATAACGCTGTGATGAAGCCTGCTGCTCTTGGAATGTAAATTGGTGTTCTCTCTTCTTTCTCTTATGCTCTATATTAGGAACCTTCTCCCTTGCCTCGATGAGGCTTGTTGCTGTCGATGAAGTCTGCTGATACTACTGATGGAAAACTTGCCGCTCTCGCTCTCAGGCATTATGTCGGACTTTTAAGTCCCCTAGTGAAGCCAACCGCTGCTGGGAAGTGTGTCGTTTCTGCTGTGATCATGCCCATTTGCATACTTGCTGTGTTTGCTGTGCCGGGGGACTAAATAATCCTTCTGTTACCGCTCGAGTGAGACAACGGTGTCGAGGTTGTTTGAGCAATCTCGGTGAAGGGTGCCGGTGGTGATGGGGTTGACGGTGGTAAGGGTCTCGATGCCGATTGGAGGAAGCGGCCGGTTTTGAGTATCTCAGAGCTGATGATTGGCCTTTGTGAATCTCGATGCAGACCGGCGGTGAAAGGCAAGTCAGGCGGGGATGCATATCGGAGGCGGTCCTCGACCGGCATCGTCAACGAACTCGGGCGGCGCTGGGTATCTTGGCTGGGTCGGGTATGTCGGGCGGTATCGGGAAACAAACAGGTGATGGAGGAGCATGCCAGTAAACAATATGCATTAGTAAACCAAATAGTGAATATTCTCTAGTGTGACATGGGATAGGGACAAGTAACAATGATAAATATGTGACATAATGTTTTGCATCAATGAAAGGTCTGAAGAGGATTCGTTTGCTTATGTCGGCGATGTGTGTAACGTAACCTTTGCTGGAGAGCGTAAGACATAAGCAAAGGTCTGAAGAATACTCGTTTCGTTGATGCAAAACCCTAAACCCTATAATCGATATAAGCGAAAATGATACCAGCGAAATCGCTGGTACGTGCCTACCGGCGACGTTACCTTTGCTGGAGCCGGGTATCATGTCATGCAGTCCCCGGTTCGGCGACCTAGGTTGTGATCCTTGGTGATAGGTGTACCTGTACCTGCATGTGTCATTTTCATTTAATCGGTTAGGGGCGAGATCGGTGAGTAGCTAGTTCACCGTTCTGCCAAAGTACTTTGTGTGATGGTGACCATGTTTCTTTTTTGTTTGAGCGCTCTTCAGACTGTGTCGACCGGTGTAGTTCAAATCATTGGGGGCGCTATGGTAGGGGGAGCTTGTTTGAATTGGTAACCCTTAAGTCCCCGAGTCCGTTCCTCCTAGTGGCCAGTAATGAAGAGTGATGCCGAGTGATGCCGAGTGATGAAGATTGACTATGTCGTTGTCTGGTTGTGGGCGCCATGGTAGGGGGAGCTCGTTTGAATTGGTAATCCTTAAGTCCCCGAGTCCGTTCCTCCTAGTGGCCAGTAATGAAGAGTGATGCCGAGTGATGAAGAGTGATGCCGAGTGAGTAGACCGTTATCAGTGATGCAGAGTGACTAGACCGTTATCAGTGATGCAGAGTGACTAGACCGTTTATCGGTGATGAACCATTTATGTAGCATGTATATTGTAACCGTAACATAGAAAAACTATAGATTACATAATGCAAAGGTAAAAAATGCTCGTTTTGTTGATGCAAAAATATCATATAATCAATATAAGCGAAAATGTTGTTTAAGTCTTAACTTAGGCAAAATGATAGAAAGTTGAGTCCCCCATGAGTTGGTACGAAAGTATCATAAGTATCGTAAGTGTCCCGGTGAAAGGACCCAACTCCGATTTAGCTCCCTAAATCGGAATCAAACCCTTTCGAAAACACGAACCAACAAAAACTTTTCGAAATTTGGGCAGAGTTTCGTTACTAACGTTGAATTACCATTACCTGCACGCGGAAAATACACTTCATCCTATGCCACAAAAAGCAAACCGTGGGCACCAATCCCATCCGGATTTCTCAATATCTCAACAGTAAAGTAAACAATACATATAATAGTACTTTACTGAAATCCGGGTTTAAAATCGTATAACATATACAATAGGAAGCTCAGAGCGACTTCTAATACATAATCATATACGTATACCACAGTAGGTAGAACAATAAACCTACTGGAAGAAACAAAGTAGCTCGAGCACTATGCCTCCGACCACGACGTGCGACACCAGAGTCCGAACTGCAAACTGGGCACGGAAACCGAAAAGCCCAGGGGAAAGACAATAAACACGTTAGAGTGAGTGGACGAAAATCAATGTCTTTCACCAGGTATATATGTTATAAAACATATGCGAGTCGAAATAAATCAAACCAAATAGTATACGAGGAGACGCTGACTCCAACTCGTAAATAGAGCATGCAAGTAAAATCTCACAGTCAGAACCACGGGGTCCCTAGCCCACACGTGATCCTAGCTGCAGAAGCACAGTCGGAACCACGGGGTCCCTAGCCCACACGTGATCCAGAACCACGGGGTCCCTAGCCCACACGTGATCCTAGCTGGTAACATCCTCGGGGATCAGCCGGGATGCAGTGTATCGATACAACCTCATAAACTACGACTGTACTCTGTGGAAACCAAATCATAAACATTTCGATACAAATGCATGTAACAACATATCAGTGTATGTATACTCATATACGTATATGTATCATCGTAAAACACATGCTCGTAAAACCATAATCAAGCTGCATGCTCAAGTTCATAAATCATTTATAAAAGACTCGCAAAACAATCCGTGAAAATAAATTGTCCACTCACAGTCTGGCGTAACGCGTATCGCGTTAACCCGTGATCCGGCGGAAAGTCCCTCGCCAAAACAACGATCACGAACACCTGAATATTCACAAAATCCATATTCAAAATCATAATCCGACAATACAAATCAAACCACGAGAAACCACCGTTCTCGGAAACATGATATCCAAAGTCGACGAATCGTCGAAAATCCGTTTATACCACTTCAATACCTCGCTTTACGTTCGGACGCTCAACTCGAAAAACGAACCTCCCCACTGCGATCGGAGCGCGATTTCGAGTGAAATGACATGCAACTTGTCGAAAATCCCAAAAAGTCAACCCGTTGACCGTTGACCGCCGTCCACGGCGGCGCCACTGTTGACCGGAAAATTTCACGGCGAAGCCACCCCTATTCCACTCAAAATCACCCACTGAGCAACTTTGTCAACTGCACCGAAGTCCAATTCTCACTCTAACACATCCAATTTCAATGAAACCCGAATTGTACACAAATTTTCCAATCCAAAATTCTCCATGTATACATCGAATTGAAACACGAAACTTACAGGGAAGCATCAAGGGGATGAGAGCTTCAAAGCCCACTCAAAGTTTCAGCTCAATTCGGCCTAAAACGAGTAACCCGAATTCACTCATTTTCCTCCAATTTTTGGTCGGATTTCCTCCCTCCACCGTTCACCTCGCCGTGAACGGTGGCCGGTGCCACCTCGAGGAAGCCATGGCGAGTCGAACAAGCTAGGAGCCGAGCCCTAGGGTGGCCGGAGCAACATCACCGCCGTGGAGCATCAAGCTTGCCGTCGGCCTCCTCTTACACCACCGAGTTGACCGAGTCAACTCGGTCAAACACAATAAATGGTCATCTTTGACTTTCCAAAAGGAGAAAGTTACAATTTATAGCTTTCCCGATTAGGAAACTTCATACTTATCCATTTCGACGAACTTTAAACACGCGTAACTCTCTCGTCGTAATTCCGATTCCGATAATTCTTGCGGCCACAAACTCGTCTCGACATATTCTTCAATAATCACTCAAAGTCAAATACATCGGCCAACCGAATAAAAAGTCAACCCTTCAAAGCAACACACATTAAATCGACTAAATAATCAACAAACGGCAAAATGCGCAACTAATTCCTCGTAACTCCAAATCATGCTCCGGAAGTTCCCACGAACTCGAAATTAAATTCTGAACAACTTCCGTGAAGAAGCCGAAACCAAATTCTCGTCCGGTAATTTAGTCGCTAAGTAGCCCACCATTTAAATCCGAACTTCAAATATTCATAACTAACTCATCGGTCGTCCAAATAACGATCCGGAACCGCCCACAAACTCGTAATCACACGTACAACGACTCTTGAGAAGAGACCCAGCTCCAATTCTCGGCCAATAATTTAGTCGTTAACGAGCCTGGCGATTCAACAACTGTCGAACAACTCTGCGACTACACACAAACTCATCAATCAAGCTGATCATACTGCTGATTCCGGTCCGGGTCGTCACAAATCCACCCCCCTTAAAAAAATTTCGACCTCGAAATTTCCGAGTCTGCCGACTACAAGGTAGGTACAAGGTAGGAGCACTGCCTCTGCACACTGCTCAACTCACCAACTCCAATCTCAACTGAACAACTCTGACAACCGTCTCCACAATAGGAGATAATTCCGTGTTGGAATCCCTGTACCCTCAAATCACAAATCTGAACTGGCTCACACAATCGCCAAGTGTTCCTACATAAGGAACAGGTAGGGTACACAACATGTAACAACCTTGAAACACAGTTCTGCCACACGGAAGACAACACACATAAAAACTAACACTATAGGCGATGCCGAACCACATGGCATAACACAAACTCGCCTATGGCCACACACCGATCAAAATAACATAGCAAATCTCAACTCAATCTGCACACATCAACATAACTCAAATATCGAACTCGAGCAATTATCAACCCATTTCCGCTAATCTGACAGTCTGTGGCAACACACTCCACAAAATCGGAAACAAACATCAACTCAAACTCAAACCAAACTCGCTCCAGCACAATGGAGTACAACGTCATTCCTCAAAACGACGTCAAACAATATCAAAATCACAGTGGACAACAACCTGGTACTGCAAGCAACCTCGAACAGCTGAAATTGCTGGTCCCGAATCCTCCGGAACTGCAATACCAAGGTCTACAACATGCCCTCTAAGGCCTGAATAGTCCTCAAAGATCGCTCGCCAATCCGAGGATATGAACTGGTACTAACTCGTAATCTGGTCCCCAATGCTCGCTGCAAAGCTCGCCAACACACAGTTGTAGCTGATTACCTCGATCGGCAAACTGGGACAAAAATACACCACGTAGAGGGACAACCTCCATCAAACACAGCTATACCAGCCTGCCGTTGAAATCATCTCCGAATGCACAAGGAAATGTACTGAGTTCGTCAAATGGTCCACAAGGGCCTGACAACTGGTATTACCAACCAAAGTGCATACAACACACACAAACACGGCAACAAACGCAACGTCCAACCGGAAATCTCAAATGGCTAACACATCTCGGCAGGTTTCTGCTTCCTCGCCATCGCCAGTCGACGAATGTGGCATCAGCACACACAAGCTGCTACACTGCTCTTCATGTTGCGTCACGAGTAGTAAACTCGAAGTATCTGACACTTCTCCGCGTCACTAGTGCCAAACACGCGCAAAATCACGAGCCTCAACATCATCATACTCAAACTCAGCTCCCATAGCTCGCAGCTCGGCTAACACGGAAACTCGAGCCACACATACACACATGCAATACTGAAATTCCTGACTCTCAACTGAATGCATCAGCAACAACATCATCCCAAACGGATGGTCAAAGTACAACCACTAGCCTTCCTCGAACAAATTCAAATGTGCAGCCATAGTCGTGAGTCGACCCCATCCATTTACACTGCCTCAAGCCCAAATCTGACCGAAAATGCAAGTGAATGAAACTCAGTGGTCAGTGTACATCCTACACCTCGCTGCACGCCATAGCTGTAGTGTCTCGAACTCTCCGATGCTAACAAAAAGACAGCTACAACCAAATCATACATAGGATATGTAGCTACACAAAGTTCCACTGCCTGGAATCATGAGCCACCGCTCTGCTACACAGCATCAAAACATTGCCAAACCCAAATCTCGATGCATCACCATAACCCACGAACTCGTCACGGTCGCCAAGTAAGGACAAAACCGAAACAACGGTCAACCATCCTGCAGGAGTAAGTAACTCTCCTCGTGTGCATCGAACCACTCGAACTTGACACCTTTTCGTCAATCCGGAAAGTAGAGTGGCAATCCGGGAAAATCCTGCACAAACCGTCAGTAATAGCCTGCAAATCCAAGAGACCCCAAATCTCTGGTACAATAGTAGGGCAAACTCCAAATCAACACGGCTTCGAACTGGTCAGGATCCACGCCAACTCCCTCGGCAAACATCACACAGTTCAAAATCGTTACGCTAATCGGCCAAAACTCATACTGGCTGAACTTCACAAACAGCTAATTGTCTCGCAAAATCCGCGAAACCGTTCACAATTGCTTCAGGTACTGGTCCACACTCTCGGAGTACATCAGGACGTTGCCACGAACATGATCGCAACTTGTCCAGAAATTGTCTGAACACATAGTCCATCAAGGCCACACAATCTACAGGGGCATTGGTCAACCAAACAGTGTGACCAAGAACTCCTGATGCCCACACCATGATCTGAAAGCTAACATAGACACGTCTGACTCATCGATCCTCAACTGATGGTATCCAAAACCAAAATCAATCTTCGAAAAGACTGAAGCTCTCGCAAGCTGATCAACCCACTCGTCAATCCGATGCGGAGGATACTCACTCTCCTCTGAAGCAAATCAAGCTTCCGGTAGTCAATGCACCACCACGTAGAACCATCCATCATCCGTATAAACAAAGCAAGTGCACACCACGCAAACACGTGGGGTCGCAAGAAATCTCCTCCAGCAACTCCTGGAGTCAACACAATAGATCCATCAGCTCCGCTGGCTCCGAACGCCAAAATGCCGGTAAAATGAGTCCAGCGCCTGGTACAAGCTCAATGGTGTGATCGGTCTCCCAAACTGGAGGAACACCTGGTAACTCCTCCGAAACAAACCTGAAGACTCGGAAACCATCACAATGTCACCAATGTCGGACACAGCAACCACAGTATCTACAACCTGAACTAAGCAAACAACACAACTCGTCTCTACCATCCGCTCGACCATCACCACAAAACAGCATCTCGGGGAAATCTGGTCGTCGAAACACAACCCCCTCCTCGAGGCACTCGAACATAACCAAACGCGTCGTCAGTAAGTCCATGCTCACAATCACATCAAAAAAACATAATGTCCAGCTAGAACAGATCCGCGGCTAAACCACATCCTCCAACAAGGATCTCGTAACCTCCGGATGGATACAACACTCTCCAAAACCTCGGAAGTGGAAATGCAGGTACAATAGCTATGGATATCAAGCAATGGTAACCTCGGAGAAAAGTCTGTCCTCAAACAAGGTCATGGCACGAACTCCAACATGCCCAACTAGCCGCCCATGTCAAATGCGACTTACTGAATAACTCGTCAAAAGGGTACATTGGTCAAACTTCAGGAACAACATGAGGATCTCCTCATAACTCTGAGCTGTCGAACCGATAACACAGCTGACTGAGACGCTCCCTCGTAACGTAACCCTCCCGGTCACCACAATGGCAACAGAAAGTGCTCCACGAACACATGTCACAGCGACACCTGCTGCGTGAAAGGATCACCAACGATCACCCAAACTCATGCCATAGGAGCAAGTCCGCTACTCTGTGATCTCCGCCATCGTCAAACAGCTAAGCAGAGAATCCTCAACATAATCGAAAAGGCCACAGCCTGATGAAGTCACTGCTCCCGAAGTGTCGGAACTCAAACTCATCACAACATCTCTACTGAATCCACTTTCCTCAAACCGTCACATCAAAAACCGTGTACACCTTTTCTTCCTCAATAGCCTCGCCACTGAGTGCAGCACACTAAGCTCCTCACGGCAATCTCGAGGCACATCAATCAGACTCTCTCTGATACTCAGGTTCAAACTCATCTCGAACCTCGTGCATAGCTCCCTCTGAAGCCACATAACACGTGCAACCGGAAACAAACATGTGGATAATGCATCTCTGCCTCAGGTGGGTAAACACTCCACATTCGATCGCTGGATAGCCTGATTAAACCATTACCGTATACACAACACTCTAAATGTAGGCCGTGGAGTCGCAACCGGAACTCACACAATATCAGCCCACCAAACACAACAATCTGCCTCAGGCAAACGTCACTGCCATAAATCTCAGCTCTGAGGCAACATGTAGGCTCTCACACACACAACCAGGCAACCCGTGCCACACAATTCTCTGAACTCTGAATACTCATCTGAATCCACTGTTCACTGGCAACTCGCGCGTCGAATGATCCTCAACAGGATCCACAACTGAAACGACACGGAAAGCACGTCAGGAGGCATCCTAATGAATAAAACATCGTTCACAACAAGTGGAACGTAATCATGAAACCGCAGATATTTGAGGACACACAACACCCGAAGTATTGATGAGTACCGCTGGCCAGTCGGGTCATCACTCCAGTCATGCTGTATCAACTCAAATACCCTAAGCGTCACAACTACAAGAGTCTACAGAATCTGACAACCTAATGCTCTGATACCAAGCTGAAAGGACCCAACTCCGATTTAGCTCCCTAAATCGGAATCAAACCCTTTCGAAAACACGAACCAACAAAAACTTTTCGAAATTTGGGCAGAGTTTCGTTACTAACGTTGAATTACCATTACCTGCACGCGGAAAATACACTTCATCCTATGCCACAAAAAGCAAACCGTGGGCACCAATCCCATCCGGATTTCTCAATATCTCAACAGTAAAGTAAACAATACATATAATAGTACTTTACTGAAATCCGGGTTTAAAATCGTATAACATATACAATAGGAAGCTCAGAGCGACTTCTAATACATAATCATATACGTATACCACAGTAGGTAGAACAATAAACCTACTGGAAGAAACAAAGTAGCTCGAGCACTATGCCTCCGACCACGACGTGCGACACCAGAGTCCGAACTGCAAACTGGGCACGGAAACCGAAAAGCCCAGGGGAAAGACAATAAACACGTTAGAGTGAGTGGACGAAAATCAATGTCTTTCACCAGGTATATATGTTATAAAACATATGCGAGTCGAAATAAATCAAACCAAATAGTATACGAGGAGACGCTGACTCCAACTCGTAAATAGAGCATGCAAGTAAAATCTCACAGTCAGAACCACGGGGTCCCTAGCCCACACGTGATCCTAGCTGCAGAAGCACAGTCGGAACCACGGGGTCCCTAGCCCACACGTGATCCAGAACCACGGGGTCCCTAGCCCACACGTGATCCTAGCTGGTAACATCCTCGGGGATCAGCCGGGATGCAGTGTATCGATACAACCTCATAAACTACGACTGTACTCTGTGGAAACCAAATCATAAACATTTCGATACAAATGCATGTAACAACATATCAGTGTATGTATACTCATATACGTATATGTATCATCGTAAAACACATGCTCGTAAAACCATAATCAAGCTGCATGCTCAAGTTCATAAATCATTTATAAAAGACTCGCAAAACAATCCGTGAAAATAAATTGTCCACTCACAGTCTGGCGTAACGCGTATCGCGTTAACCCGTGATCCGGCGGAAAGTCCCTCGCCAAAACAACGATCACGAACACCTGAATATTCACAAAATCCATATTCAAAATCATAATCCGACAATACAAATCAAACCACGAGAAACCACCGTTCTCGGAAACATGATATCCAAAGTCGACGAATCGTCGAAAATCCGTTTATACCACTTCAATACCTCGCTTTACGTTCGGACGCTCAACTCGAAAAACGAACCTCCCCACTGCGATCGGAGCGCGATTTCGAGTGAAATGACATGCAACTTGTCGAAAATCCCAAAAAGTCAACCCGTTGACCGTTGACCGCCGTCCACGGCGGCGCCACTGTTGACCGGAAAATTTCACGGCGGAGCCACCCCTATTCCACTCAAAATCACCCACTGAGCAACTTTGTCAACTGCACCGAAGTCCAATTCTCACTCTAACACATCCAATTTCAATGAAACCCGAATTGTACACAAATTTTCCAATCCAAAATTCTCCATGTATACATCGAATTGAAACACGAAACTTACAGGGAAGCATCAAGGGGATGAGAGCTTCAAAGCCCACTCAAAGTTTCAGCTCAATTCGGCCTAAAACGAGTAACCCGAATTCACTCATTTTCCTCCAATTTTTGGTCGGATTTCCTCCCTCCACCGTTCACCTCGCCGTGAACGGTGGCCGGTGCCACCTCGAGGAAGCCATGGCGAGTCGAACAAGCTAGGAGCCGAGCCCTAGGGTGGCCGGAGCAACATCACCGCCGTGGAGCATCAAGCTTGCCGTCGGCCTCCTCTTACACCACCGAGTTGACCGAGTCAACTCGGTCAAACACAATAAATGGTCATCTTTGACTTTCCAAAAGGAGAAAGTTACAATTTATAGCTTTCCCGATTAGGAAACTTCATACTTATCCATTTCGACGAACTTTAAACACGCGTAACTCTCTCGTCGTAATTCCGATTCCGATAATTCTTGCGGCCACAAACTCGTCTCGACATATTCTTCAATAATCACTCAAAGTCAAATACATCGGCCAACCGAATAAAAAGTCAACCCTTCAAAGCAACACACATTAAATCGACTAAATAATCAACAAACGGCAAAATGCGCAACTAATTCCTCGTAACTCCAAATCATGCTCCGGAAGTTCCCACGAACTCGAAATTAAATTCTGAACAACTTCCGTGAAGAAGCCGAAACCAAATTCTCGTCCGGTAATTTAGTCGCTAAGTAGCCCACCATTTAAATCCGAACTTCAAATATTCATAACTAACTCATCGGTCGTCCAAATAACGATCCGGAACCGCCCACAAACTCATAATCACACGTACAACGACTCTTGAGAAGAGACCCAGCTCCAATTCTCGGCCAATAATTTAGTCGTTAACGAGCCTGGCGATTCAACAACTGTCGAACAACTCTGCGACTACACACAAACTCATCAATCAAGCTGATCATACTGCTGATTCTGGTCCGGGTCGTCACACCCGGAGGATGTAATCGACTCTAACGGCGACCATATTGTAACCGTAACATAGCAAATACCAAACTCGGGGTGACCCAATCAAAACTATAGATTACCTAATCAAGCTTCTAGCAACAATTTTCAATCATATATTATTTGTAAAAAATTAACATGGAGAGAGTATGTATTCATAACATAACATGTATCATAGTAAAGCATGCTTGAGTAACTAAGCTTGACACACGAAAATTGGCGTACTGGACATGCTTCAATTAATAGCAACTAATTTAAGAGCTAAAAGGAACTTAGCTTAGATGTGTGGGCTAGACCAAATAGAAGATTTATTTATTTATGTCGGCGATGTAACATAATTCGGAGATCGTAAAGATATAAGCAAAGAGCTGAAGAATTCTCGTTTTAATGATGCAACATAGTATAACTAATACAAGCTATAACATATTTAATATGTATTAACACATAAGTTATGCGAGTATAATATAGACATGGCAAACATGTTTAGATGTTTTAATCAATCAAGCTAAAACACATGCTTCTTGTAAAGTGATCACGGCATAGAAAAAATAATTACAATTATTCATGCTCTTTATTTTGGAAAACCGTAGGCATGGCATTGGTTATAAGTACAAAGCTCTAGCACATGCTTGTAATCGTATCATGGCAAGTATGTATTCATAACATGTGTCATAGTAGCGTAAGTGGGTGAGTAATGATAAACGTTAACGCATGCATATGTGTTAATAGACATGGTTCAATTAAAGGGCAACTGATTGAGTTTTTAGAAAAGGTAGTCCCCTGTTCATGCTTACCAACCCGTTAACGCTTAAGTGTTTTCGTATATTAATTATAGGAATATAAATGCATAATCGTAACATGTATAATAGTAGAGCATGTGTAAGTGACCAAGCTTGACACATACATATTAGGCATAAAAGGAGACATGCTTCATTTAATAGTAACTAATTAAGAGCTAAAAGGAACTTAGCTTAGTATTGGGCTGGTCCAATAGAGCCCGAGTTGAGAGTCGAAAGGCTTTGCAGGATAGGGCCAAGTCGGGCTGAGTAGGAGGCCCAAGAGTGGAGAGGCACGTTGTTTGACTTTTCTTCCTCTTTTCTCCCGTGTTTGATAGCTGCCCAGTATTCCTCCATATCCTCCTTGTAGTCTCTCTGCCTCTCATTTCAGATTCTCTCTTCTTCTTCTTCTTCTTCTTCTTCTTTCTAAGAACCAGATTTCTAACGTGATGGTGATGAAGACCGCACGCATGCAATGGGCAATGGTTGCGGTACTCGCCGTGAGAGCATGGTGGGTTCCGGCGAGATGGCCGATCTCGGAGTGAGGTGGTTTGGGGATCTCGGAACGGTGGTTGTCGTTTTGGGTCGGGCTGGGCGATCTCGGTCTCGGGGAGTGAACGGCTTGATGAAGTCTGCCGGCGTCGCGGGAGTGTATCGGTGTTGGAGATTGGGCTCGCCCCTGTGGCTTATTTCGGCGTTGTGGATCAGGTTTGGGGAAGTAGCTTGGATGGGTTCGGGGAAATGAGTCATCTGGGTGAAGTCGGTTCAATATCGGTGATCGGTGTTGAGGCTTGGAGTAAACGGCGTTGTCTCGACCGCCATTGGGCGAGTCGGGGAAGTGGCCGATTTCGGTGTTGAGGAAGTGGTCGGTGTCGGGGGGTGTATCGGAGTGAGTTGCGTATCGGTATCGGGGATGTATCTCGGCGATACAAAACGGGGAAGCAAGCCGGCATTGGGGATTGGAGCAGACCGGCAGAGGAAGAAAACCAAACCGGCGTTGAGGGGCAGACCGGGAATGGAGAAGCAAACCGGTATCGAACTCGGAGCATATCGGCTATACCTCGGCGTTGCCGATCTTGGAGCCATACCGGCAATGTGATCTTTGCAGAGCGGGTTGAACGAAATGGCTCTCGGAAGGAGACAGGCCGGTTTTGAGGAGCAGATCGGGAATGGAGTTGATGAACCAAAACGGCGGTGTCGATCTCGGTCGAGGTGAGCAATCTTGGTCGAGGTCGATCTCGGTCTCGGGGGAGGACGGCGTCGTTGACCTCGAGGCAGACCGGTTTTGAGGGATCCACAGCGGCGATATGGAGACAAGCCGATTGGATGAAGTCGGCCGGCATCGGGGAACCACAGCGTTGGAAGCATATCGGCGATGTGGAAGCATATTGATCTCTCATACCGGCGATGTGGATCGACGATGTGAGGTGTATGTCGGTATCGGGGAAGCAACTCGGGCTCGGGGCAGTAGCTCTCTCTCGGGTCTCGGGGAGGTGGCTCCGGTGTCGAAGTCCCCGGTGTGGGCAGTAGCTCTCGGTGAGTTGGCTCTGGTTCGAAGTCCCCTGGCCGTTGGTAAGTTTTCATTCCCGCTGTCGCTTGGTTGTAACTCGATGTTGTACTCGCCGTTGTGCTTGTGATTGCTACTGTTGCTTGTTGCTTCTGCTACCGTTGTGCTTTGTTGTTTGTGTATTCGCTCATGCTAGGATGCTTAGCTTGGTCCCTCAGTTTACAGGCTTCTCGCTAACGCTCACGGAAAAAAAAAATTCTGGCCTGTCTTAGCTTGTATAGTAAAGCAACATGTTTGAACTCTTTGTTGCGAATCCCGTAGACGGCGCCAATGTTCATATCGTCAAATAACTAGTATTTGAGATATGGAACAAGAGTAAATAGACTAAGTGTTTACCGATATGTAAAGACGATAATTAAACGATACTATAATTATAGTGGTTCACCAATTGGCTACTCCACTTGTGCCTCGTTGGACTTTCACTATCTCGAGCCCGATAATGGTTCGGGCCCAAGTATTATATGGATTGTGTGTGTCATTAAGTGGGATAGAGGCCTCCCTTTATAGGTAGGGAGTGCCTCTCCTTTTACAACTTTAGCAATGTGAGAGAGAGGTACAAGTCTCTCAAACCCCCAAATGAAGATACAAATGCTAGCCTTGTTCCTCCTCGGTAATGGATGGATGCTTTCCGGTGGTGGCAACGATGGCTTGGCCGGCTCTTGCCGCCGATGAGTAGCTCCGGTGTCGGTCTTTATGATATATCCTCGATTACACTTGGTAAATATATGACATATATGTACAAGCAATTTAAATTTAAGTCTAGCAGTTTCCCTGTACCAATAAGGTGGAATGCAACTAAGGCATTGGCAATACTTACATTCCACAGATCATAAGCACTTCTAATCCTAATTAGCTTAATGAGCACATCAGAACTAGGTACCAAGATTCTGATACAGGTAAATATGTTACTTCTTATGTCATTCTCTACAAACTACGAAGGCGCACTGCAAAATACCTTTTCTTCACAGTTTTGATCTTGCAAGTAATAATGTCACCCTCCTTCAATCAGCTTTTTACTCAGATCAGTAGTACGCCTTCCACCATCTGAATAGTCTGCACCCTGAAGCAAACCTACCAATCCAAGTTTGGTAATACAACGCACTATGACATATATATACCATAATATATAACAAGAAGAGTAAGTTTTACAAAATAAAATCTTACATTGTTCCAGCAACACAGGTACTTATGTGGGTCTTTTTATCATCATAGAGCTTGGTGATAGGTGCATATTTATGCAACGTTTCTATGTTTAATATTACCTTATATTTAGTGTCTTTTGTTATGTTTTCAACATTTTAATAATGTTTATTTGTTTTATAAGTTTACGTAGAATAATGATTAAAAACTGAATTATTGGACTTTTCTGGGTCAACAAGGAGAAGCAATGGGTTAGCAAAGAGTTAATGGATTAAGTCCAATGAAGGAATGGATTGTCAAAGCCTTAAGTTAATTGGTTTCAGCCCAATTAATGTTATTTATCCAAACCAAATCAGCTTTGGTGGATTAAATAAAAGAAGAACAATTTTACAAGGACTAGGAGTTTTTGAAGAGTTGGAGATCAATTAAAAGGGGGAGTCGGCATACAAAGGGAGAAAAAAAACGAAGGAATTTCGTGCTTCCTATACACACCATCATTCACCATATTTTCTGTAATTTTCTTTCATCTATTTTCTCTTTTAGCCTCCATGGTTAGCATGAGGAGCTAAACTTTATTTGTTAGGGGCTGATCGAAGCCCTAGACATGGTTTGATCTTGAACCCCAGTGATTTACATAACTTTTTGATGAGAATTTATTCACTATTTTATCACCGTATGATTTCTTGCATATTTGTTAGGATCTATTGTCTTGAATGTGTATGTGACGATCAATCAGTGCATATTCTGTAGAGATAAGCAGCTTAATACGTTGTGTGAATTCGTTCCAAGGTGATGCAAGAGCATTCATCCATAGTAGCTCTAGAAGTCTTGTTGTTGTCTCAAACATCCTACAGATCGTAATGACTTAGTTTAAGTTGATTTTAGACCGATCGAAGAAGTACCATATCTCTTTAGTTAAGATCAAGTTAAGCTAGGGTACATCAAACGGTTTAGCATGTCAAGCACGAGGGTGTAAGGTGTATGCGACTTAATCACAGCGTATGCATGAGAAACATTCATTTGAGGTTATGTGAATTGATTGGGGTAGATTGGAATTATCTAGGGTGGAGAGAAGTGTCTAACGATCTCTTTATTTTGATTAAATCGTTGTTTTACTGTACTGTTTTCAGTTCGTAATCTAATTTATATAATTTATTTCGACATTCAAAACAACTCCGATTACATTGAAATTTTGTGTGGTTGTCCACCACTGTGTGTAGTTTGTCTTGTATAAATTTCGTGATTTTTGGTTTAGTCTAGGTATTTTAATTAATTACGTTTTCGTCCAGTGGTCGAGTCTGTCAGATTTCTGACTTTCGCGTCTTAGTTTGTGTTTAGAGTATAGAGTCTACTTTTCCATGTGGATCGATCCCTATCTGCACTATATTGCATTAATCTTAAGTATATATTGAATAGGGTATTATTTTTGGTTGGTGTGCGACCACCGATCAAATTTTGGCGCCGTTGTCGGGGACAAGCGTGTTCTTTATATTCTGAAACTAACATTGTTTTTCTGTTTTCTGCTTTGTAGGTGTCCTGAGAGCAGCTTCGATCCATCGAAGAACTGTTTTCAATTTTCAGGTTTTTTTTCTTTAAATTTTATTTTTATTTTTCTTCTAGTTAACGTGCCTTAGTGCATGCAGACTAGGCGTTCAAAGAAAACTGAACTTTTAGAGACAAATCTTGAGATTGAACGCTCCGCAAGGGCGAACCGGAAGCAACAAAGGCAAGCAACACTGGAGATTGGAGGTCCAAGTACGTTATCAGATCCTGAGATAACAGTAGAGACAAGTTCAGAATCAGAAGAGGATATACTATCATCACCAGCTTCTGCAATGGGGGAGCAACAACCAAGGATGTTGATGAATTCCTTTGTACCGAGTGCAAATGGAAACTCATCACCTATTTTACTGCCAGCTCTTGGCACTTATTCTGTATCCCCTGCTTTACTTTCAGCTCTCCCACATTTTAGGGGGACATTTTCTGAGGACCCTCAACAGCATCTGGCTGAAATTGAGGCTTTAGCTTCTACACAAAATTTACAAAATGTTGAAACTAATGTGTTAAAGCTAATTTTGTTTCCGTTTTCTGTGAAGGATGGAGCAAAGATGTGGTTCAACTCTTTGACTTCCAGGTCTATCACCTCATGGGGAGAGATGAAGGTAGCATTTATGAAAGAATACTTCTCTGCCCAGAAGACGAAACAGATGAAGAAGGAGATCCATAGCTTCATCCAGAAAGATGGAGACATGTTACATGAAGCATAGAGTCATTTCAAAGAACTGCTAAGGAAATGCCCACATCATGGGTATGATCTTGAAGATAGAATGACTTTCTTTTATGAAGGTCTAGAACCGGCCAACAAAACAAGGGTGGACTCTGCATGTGGAGGTATGTTCATGTATCAAACAGGACAGCAGGCCCATGACATTATTGAGAAATTAGCTGAAAACACCAAGCAGTTCTATACAAGGGAAAGAACCCTAGCAAGCAAAAAGCAACAGGCTGTGTATGAGGTCACTGCAGACCCAAGCACGAACATGAGAATTCAAGCATTGGAGAAGAAGCTAGAATCCATCGCCAGTGCTATCAAGAGCCAAACAACGTCATTCTCGTCCATTACTCAGGTATGTTCTGTATGCTCTATGTCAGATCACACTAACGAATCTTGTCCATTTATTCCTGAAGAAGAGCAGGTGAACTTTGTACAACAAATAGCAGCGAGGAATGACCCTTACTCAAATTCTTACAATCCGGGGTGGAGGAATCATCCAAATTTCAGCTATGGAAACAATAGCAACATCTTGAATCCGCCCCCAAGTTTTAAGGTAAGACAGGAGTACCAGCCGCCACAACAAAAGGAAGCACCCTCAGTACCGGATTCCGCTTTAGCCGCCATTATGGCCAAGTTTGAGGGAATAGAGGTTCATAACAGAGACTCTAGCAAGGAATTCCAAATACTAGAGAAACGGATGAACAGCATGGAACAACAAATGTCTACTAGAGAACAGGGCACCCTTCCGGGTAAAGTTGTGCAGAATCCAAGAGGGGCCAATCATTAGGCCAATGTGATTACATTGAAGAATGGAAGAGTGATTGCAGAGGTTGAAAAGCCTACTAAAAAGTCTTTAGAAGAGGATGAACCAGTCTTAGAACAGGTGCTGCCTTTTCCCCCACTACAGCAAAACCCGAAGGATGGCTTCGATGGATCGAAGCCAATCTTCGACCCAACGAAAGGGGCACCTGGGCAGAAGAATTCCGGAGGACAAAAATCAGGTAAAATAATTTCTAGCCCTTGCTCTTCTATTCCATTTGATTCACCATTTCCTAGCAGGTTCAGGAAGAAGAACAATGACATAGCAGAGCAAGATATTTTGGACACATTCCGGAAAGTCCAAGTAAACATTTCTTTACTTGATGCAATCAAACAAGTACCAAAGTATGCAAAGTTCCTCAATGAGCTTTGTACCATGAAGAGGAAGTTTACAGGGACCGAGACGGTAGCGCTGAGTGAGAAAGTATCTGCTACGTTACAAAGGAAGCTACCACCCAAAATGGGGGATCCATGACGTTTCACCGTCCTATGTACAATCGGTAACACTAACTTTACAGGAGCTTTATTAGACTTAGGTGCATCAATAAATCTTATGCCTTATTCAGTTTATGAAACTTTAAATATTGGTGCACTTCAGCAAACTGGTGTTACTATTAAATTAGCTGATAGATCTAACTGCTACCCTCGAGGTTTTGTTGAGGATGTTCTTGTGCAGGTGGGCAAATTGATCTTTCCAGCTGATTTCTTTGTACTGGAAATGGAGGCAGAGCCTCAACCTTCTGAATTACCATTGATACTTGGTCGTCCATTCCTACGGACAGCAAGGACCAAAATTGATTGCTACAGTGGTACCCTCTCCATGAAAGTGGATGGGGAGAAAATACGTTTTAATATCTTTGATGCTATGAAACATCCTAGTGATAGGGACTTGCATTCGTTTTTTTCAATAGATACTTTTGATAATTTCATGCAGGAGTTTATGCAATTTTCAGTGGATGACAAGGATGATGCTTTGAAGAAAGCAATCGAAGAAGGTGGGAGGAAATCTAAAACCTCCCAAGGTGCGAAAGTGTGGGATGAACTTGAGGAATTGATCACCCAAGTTCGATCCCAAGATGAGGAAGAAGCCTTGAGAATCAGCTCGTCTGAGGACTTAGTGATGGGAGAAGAGTACGATAATACAGTTGAAGCCCTGGAATCATTGCCATATATTAAGGGTAACTCAAAATCTCTCCCTCTTCCTATTTCAAATAACAAGCTTTTGCCTTCTATTGTGACAGCACCATAACTAGAGCTTAAGCCATTGCTTGAGCATTTGAAGTATGCATTCCTCGGTGCAGGTAAGACTTTACCAGTTATTTTATCATCAAAACTAACACTGTCACAGGAAGAAAAGCTAGTAACTGTACTCCGAGAGTACAAGGAAGCAATCGGTTGGACAATTGCAGATATCAAAGGAATAGATCCAATACTTTGTACTCACAGGATATTCCTTGAAGATGGAGCAAAACCAACCAGAGAGGCACAAAGGAGACTCAACCCACCTATGATGGATGTGGTCAAGAATGAGGTTATCAAACTGCTGGATGCAGGTATTATTTATGCAATATCTGACAGCAAGTGGGTGAGTCCTGTGCAGGTGGTTCCCAAGAAATCAGGAATCACAGTGATTAAAAATGATGAGGATGTACTGGTGCCTTAGAGAATACAAACAGGATGGAGAGTCTGTATAGACTACCGCAGGCTTAATGCCACAACCCGTAAGGATCATTTTCCCCTTCTTTTTATTGACCAAATGTTGGAACGTCTTGCAGGTCATGCGTATTATTGCTTTTTAGATGGCTATTCTGGCTACAACCAGATTGCCATTGACAGAGAAGACCAGGAGAAGACTACCTCCACGTGTCCATTTGGCACGTTTGCTTACAGAAGAATGCCTTTTGGGTTGTGTAATGCACCAGCAACCTTCCAGAGATGCATAATGAGCATTTTTTCAGACATGGTGGAGAAGATCATCGAGGTATTCATGGATGATTTTTCTGTTTTTGGTGATTCTTTTGATACATGTTTGAATAACCTGTCCCTAGTTTTAGAAAGATGTGTGGAAAATAACCTTGTGTTAAATTGGGAAAAATGTCATTTTATGGTAGAACAAGGTATTGTATTGGGACATGTAATTTCTGAAAGAGATATAGAGGTAGACAAAGCAAAAGTGGATATTATTCGTACCTTACCACCTCCCACCACAGTGAGAGGCGTGCGCTCTTTTCTTGGACATGCAGGTTTTTATCGCAGGTTTATCAAGGATTTTTCCAAGATAGCCCGACCACTCAGTGCATTGCTCCAGAAGGATGCAGTTTTCAGTTTTACAGAAGAATGTCTCATCGTATTTCAGAAGCACATGGAGCTATTGATCACTGCCCCAATCATACAGGCACCAGATTGGAACTTACCATTTGAGTTAATGTGTGATGCATCACAATATGCAGTAGGTGCTGTTTTGGGACAACGGGTGGAAAAGCTGCCTCATGTTATATATTATGCTTCTAGAACATTAAATGATGCTTAGTTAAATTACTCAACAACTAAGAAAGAACTTTTGGCTGTTGTATTTGCTTTAGAGAAATTTCGATCATATCTGCTAGGTACTAAAGTTATTATTTTCTCTGACCATGCTGCATTGAGATATCTTATGACAAAGCAGGATGCAAAGCCAAGGTTAATCAGGTGGTTACTACTCCTTCAGGAGTTTGATGTGGAAATCAAGGACAAGAAAGGAACTGAGAATGTGGTTGTAGACCACTTAAGTCGATTGACACATGGATCAAAGGCGGAGGAAGACAACCTCCCATTGAATGAGAGATTTCCGGATGAGCAGTTTTTGCTATCCAGGATCTGGAGCTGTGGTATGCGGATATTGTGAACTATCTTGTGACAAAAGAGCTACCTCATGACATCACCAGAGCTCAGAAGTACAAACTGATTAAGGAGGCCCGGTATTATGTGTGGGATGATCCATATCTATGGAAACATTGCCTAGACTCGTTCATTCGTAGGTGCGTGCCCGAATCTGAATTTTATCCTATTCTTTCTTTCTGTCATTCGCATGTAGGTGTGGACATTTTGGAGGGAAGAAAACAACACTGAAGGTACTCGAATGCGGATTCTATTGGCCTAGCATTTTCAAGGATGCTCATGAGTTTTACAAAGCATGTCCACGGTGTCAAATGATAGGTAATCTCGGTCCCAAGGATCAAATGCCTCAACGCCCAATATTGGTTGTTGAAATCTTTGATGTGTGGGGCATTGATTTTATGGGTCTATTTCCCTCCTCTAATTCGAATGTGTACATCTTATTAGCAGTAGATTATGTTTCTAAGTGGGTGGAGTCAGTTGCCACCAGGACTAATGATTCTGTTGTTGTTCTTAAGTTCTTAAAGTCCATATTTGCAAGATTTGGTACACCCAGGTGTATAATCAGTGATGGAGGATCGCATTTTTGCAACCGCACTTTTGCTGCTCTGCTGAGGAAATATAATGTCCAACACAAGGTGGCAACACCTTATCATCCTCAGACCAGCGGGCAAGTGGAGGTATCTAATAGGGAAATCAAGAAGATTCGAGAGAAAACTGTCAGCCCATCTAGGAAAGACTGGAGTCAGAGATTGGATGAGGCCTTGTGGGCATACCGGACAGTGTACAAAACTCCGATAGGGATGTCTCCCTATAGGCTTATATATGGAAAAGCATGTCACCTACCGGTGGAGATTGAGCACAAAGCCTATTGGGCAATATCAAAGTTCAACTTCAATGTAGATAATGCTGGGATGCATAGGAAGTTGCAACTGAATGAGCTGGATGAAATCCGAAACAATGCTTATGAATCCAGCAGAATTTACAAGGAAAAGTCTAAGGCTTTTCATGATAAAAGAATTAGGAGCAAGACTTTTGTTGTAGGACTGAAGGTTTTGCTATTCAATGCACGTCTCAAATTATTCCCAGGTAAGCTTCAGTCTAGATGGAATGGTCCTTATACTGTGACTAATGCGTTTGTTCATGGTGCAGTAGAGATATACAATCCAAGAAATGCCAGCACATTCAAAGTCAATGGGCACAGGCTAAAGCATTTTCATGAACTTGTGGGTGAGCACGTGGTAGAAGAAGTTGACATTGTGGAACCAAAGCTTAACATAGATTGAATGTCACCGTCTGGCTGAAGACGTTAAACTTAGTGCTACTTGGGAGGCAACCCATGTGTATGGAGAGCGGGATTCCAGATTTGCATCTCTTTCTCTCTTATCTCTTATCTCTTTTATCTTTTTTTTGTTTTTCTCCATTTAGTGTGTTTCGTGATGTGTTATATGTCTTACTTCATATTTGGCTGATGTGTTGCTTGCTTTAGTGTTATTTACATTGAGCACAATGCAAATTTCAAGTGTGGGGTGGGGTTTATAGCATATCCTTAGCGTCTATGTATAAATTTTTCGTTTTTTTAGTGTTATTTCGAAACTAGGCAATATCCTGTCTCGTGTGAATTATTTCACATAGTTAAAAGTCTCATAAAATTCTGAAATTTTGAGAGAATTTGTGTTTATATGTCTAGTTTATGCTCACAAAATTTCAGATCAATTGGATATGTGATTAATTCTGTAGAAAATATGCAAGTCAGAGTGTGCAGCTTCTTTCAGTTTTGACCTATTTTCATAAATTTTCAGGCGAGTACGCTTTGATCCATCGAAGTCTATTGTCAGTTTTTAGTGTTTTCTTTTGGTCTTTTGTGTGTTTTTGAGTCCTTTTTGATAAAACAAAATACAAAAGTAAAAATGTCAAGAAAATACCAAAAATAAGAGTCTTAGGATGCCCGTAACAAAGTCAATGATGATTCTATATCTTCCTATGTTGTGACTAAGAGATTAATTGTGCCTATATGATTTAAGTTTCTTCGGTTAATTTTGATGCATGGTGTGTATGCGAATATGTAGTGGATATAGAAATAAGTTAACATGGTACAGATTATTTGCATGTTTAAACAAGTTGAGAATCATTTTACATGTGAGCAATTGAGCCTGAATTGAATACTTTCTTTCTTGAGTGTTTCAAGTGCTTGTTGCAGATTAAGTTAATGGACTCTAGAGATTACTAGAACTCGCTCTTGTACTTGTCAAAGTTTATTGTCACTATTTGTTCTGATTGAGAAGATGATAAAGGCATTTAGGATGTACCACCACTTTGTTATATTGCCATGTGTCCCTATGATTTGTTCTCACAAGTTGAGACCCTTTAGAGTATCCATTTTGAGCCTACATCTAGCATTTCTTTTATAACCCAGGGATATCTAAACACTTAACCTAGTGTAGGACTTCTTTACCCTTTATTACTGGCCATGACTTTGTGTGAAGTAATGTCGACAAGAGGGGATGTGTTTCTTTGTTTGTTGAGTTGGAAGATGGGTGGCTTGATGTATTTGTATAGGGAAAGACTTGTTCAGACTGCATAATAAGATGCAAGTGCCTTATAAAAAAAATATTTCGAAAAAAGAGAGAGAAAAAAAAACAGTGTACTCTCGAAGGCAATAAAGATTTCTGAATTAATGTCCCCTATATTTGTAATTTGGAGTATGATATGAAGTGAATGCCCAACAAAGAAAATTTGGCATTTGCCTTGTTACAAAGCTCAGGGAGATGAAAAACCATGGTGACTTTGGTGAAGTTAGGGGATCTTGGCCTAGTATGGGGAGAATATTGTATCATCACATATCCTAAATATTTACATTTCCTTAAACTTAGCCTTATTACAACCTTTAAAGCCCTTTTGATTCTTAAGATGACAGTCTGTGATCTGTGGAGATGAGTCATAAGAGTTGAGCATATGGTTCGGTCCATTTGGCAAGCATTTGAATTGAGTGACTACCTTAAATACATATGAGTGAAACACTTTGAGAGTTTATCTTGTGAGGTTGGTTCTTGATTTGTTTGTCGCATGCTATAGCTTTTTCACCATGATTATGTATTTGTCCTACATGTTACATAGGTACTATGCATTGAATTTAACCATTGGAACTTTGTGAAATATAGGAGATTTGATCTTGCTGTTGTGATATTTGGAAGATTGCTGAGACAAATTTGTGAGGGCATTAGAGTTGTGTTTGTACATAATGTGTTTTTGTTTTTGAGTCATAGTTTAGTGTTTTGCTCGAGGACTAGCAAAAACTAAGTGTTGGGTATTCTGATAGGTGCATATTTATGCAACGATTCTATGTTTAATATTACCTTATATTTAGTGTCTTGTGTTATGTTTTCAGCATTTTAATAATGTTTATTTGTTTTATAGGTTTACGGAGAATAATGATTAAAAGCTGAATTATTGGACTTTCCTGGGTCAACAAGGAGACGCAATGGGTTAGCAAAGAGTTAATGGATTAAGTCCAATGAAGGAATGGATTGTCAAAGCCTTAAGTTAATTGGTTTCAACCCAATTAATGTTAATTATCCAAACCAAATCAGCTTTGGTGGATTAAATAAAAGAATAACAATTTTACAAGGACTAGGAGTTTTTGAAGAGTTGGAGATCAATTAAAAGGGGGAGTCGGCATACAAAGGGAGAAAAAAAAAACGAAGGAATTTCGTGCTCCCTATACACACCATCATTCACCATATTTTCTGTAATTTTCTTTCATTTATTTTCTCTTTTAGCCTCCATGGTTAGCATGATGAGCTAAACTTTATTTGTTAGGGGTTGATCGAAGCCCTAGACATGGTTTGATCTTGAACCCCAGTGATTTACATAACTTTTTGATGATCCTTTAAAACAAGAGATCTCTGAAAACAGATGTAGGAAGAAGCAAAAGGGGGAACATTAAGTTTAAAGAAGATATGAGTGATTACACTTAGGTTTGATACATCGATGCTTTATCCAAACGGTAGAACATTTGGAGATTTGCAATCAGCTTAATAAGAATCTGGGCTTCATAAAGTAGTTGGATTAGCCTTGTAAAGTTATTGCAAACGTAAAAAAAATATCTGATGGAGAGTGAGGAGCAAAATTAAGAGATAGTGTGGTGATTGTTTCAAATATTGTAGAATTTATTCTGAATCAAGGCAATTGTAAATTGGAACATTACTATCACCTTTACTGACTCAGTTATGGGACTAAAAGAAATAATATGAAAAGATCCTTAACATGATACAGACCTGGATATAGATATTGAACACACGTCTCCCAAGACTTTTCCAAGTAGTAGAATCTAGGATAGCTTGTTCTGCAAACTGGAGGTTCAGGTCATATAAAACATTTACTAAACAACCAGCAGCAAAAAGAAGATAGAAAACTAAAAATGTTGTAGGATATTAAGCCATACCGCTACAAATTTGTTCTGTTGACCCAAGAAGGAATGCTCCCAACTAGATTATTGTATGAAAAATCTCTGCATACATGGTAATACATCAATTACATAGTTCATCTAAATGAATATTACATTTATTCACAGGTTCATGTAGATGCTGATATTGTAAAGATGAGATAAAGTGGAAGCATGAACATGCTGTTTACCAACTAAGAGATGAGTTCATCAAAAGAAAAACAAATTTTATCAGAAACCTCCCATTCTAATAAACTATGATGATATATACAAGAAAACTAGATGAAAAAATATTACACATAGTGAAGAGATGAATTTTTATATTCTGGGAGGGTGCCATTCAACTTATTGTTTCCAAGAAATCTGATCATGAAGGATGACATGTATGCCTCAGTTAATCCTTCAACAATGTGTTAAGGTGAAGTATAAAGCAAGAGAAAGGGATCGATATATTACAGGATTGAGACTCAAATTAAACAAAGACTCTGGTATATTCCCAGCAAGATGGTTGGAGCTCAAGTCCCTGGACAAAAAAAGGGTTACAACATTGAAGGACTGGCATACCCAGTTGTACAAGTTCTGAAGAAAAATACCGCAATTGAAATGCACCTAAAACTGGTGATGTTCATTACAAACTAAACTATTGCCTGTCCATGGCTTTCACATACACCTGCACTTGTGTGAAGTGAATCTTTGGTGAGGGAAGGGTGATCACCAAATCAATCCTTGAAACTTTGTTGTTCTTCAAACATTCTTAGCACGTAATGACTCTAGTTCTCTAGGCTTAAACCACCATATGTATAAGTCGGTTAATTAGGGATCAAGTTAGAGCGGATGACCACTCCCTCTTTCATGCCAAGTAAGAGAGTGTAATACGTAAGATGACTTAACCATTCCTCATACATGGGGAACATTCAACCATGGTTCTTTAGATTAGAGTTAAGGTAAATCGTAGGGTGTCTAGGGTGGAGAGAAGTTCCTAGTTTTTCTGACATTAAAGTCTAGTGGTCGAATCTATCAGCTTTTCTGACATTTGCATGTAATTAGTGTTTAAGGAGTTAGGTCTCATCAGTCCTCTGTGGGTAATGACCCATACTTCCATTATACGAAATTGACATCTTTAGGTACAGAGTAGGGACTATCTTTGATAGGTGATTTTCTGCCTATCAGGGAATTTTGATACTATTTCTCGACACCCACCAAAGGCACGGCTAAAGGAGTGGTTACGGGAGGGCCAGAGGCAGCTTCTGGTGGTGTCGGTAGCTCACAAGAGGCTGGTGTTTTTTGACGTGGAGCGAGTGTTTTACTAGGGAACTAAACGGCGACTGGAGGTTGGCTTCCAGGAGTTGAGTATTGCCAGCGAGCTTCCAACAGAGCTGCGTGAGTTTGGTGTTTGGCGACAACAGATCCACCTGAATTGGTCGTCGTGGAAGTTTTTGGTCCTAGGCTTGGGTGTGGATCCTGTGCACCCTTTGAAAGCTGGGCCGATTGGTCTTGGGCCTAGCTACTCTTGGTTAGCTGAGTTTTGGACTTGGGTCTTGGGCTCAAATCCATTTTGGATTTGGACCTGGGATCCATGGGGTTTCTAGACAATTTTAGGTTTTAATTTTCTTGGGGCCTGGCTGTTTCGTGCCCATTCTGGTAGGAAGTTAAAACTTAAATGGACTGGTGTTATGTTGTTAGGGCTTGGTGGTCTGTAAACCTTGACAATGTCTTGTAATCGTGGTCACATAGTTTTTATTGAGCTTCATTTTAGTGGTTTCATTTTGATCGAGGTCATGTTCGATCGCATAGGTTCTTTAGGAACGTTGGTGTTCCCTAGGACGTGCTCTTAGGATGGATATATGAATAATGTAAACCTTTTAAATTATTAATATGACGTCTTTGATTTAAAAAAAAAATCATGTTAAAATTAATCCAATTAATAATTTTTTTTCGGATCGGCCACTGCAGAGCACTTAGAGAGCAGTCCCGTTCAATATTTCAATATAAGCTCAATCCGTCAAAGAAGAGCTAGCCGCCACCCTAGCTAGCCACCACAAAACAAGTTCGTCAAGTTGTCGATCGGTCATCGATCGATATCATATACTTAATTACAAGGACATACTGTCCTTAATTGGGTCCAACCTTGCTACATGCATTATCATAGCCACCACAAAACAAGTTCGTCAAGTTGTCGATCGGTCATCGATCGATATCATGTACTTAATTACAAGGACATACTTTCCTTAATTGGGTCCAACCTAGCTACATGCATTATCAATCACGATGCAGTAAGTGTGGGTTCAAACCTAGCTACTTGTTTTGTTACTTCAATGGATCAATCATCATGCATTCAGAGTTTCCAATGCAAATTAACAACTTTAATGTAACATAAGTCTGATAAGAGGATCGGAGCACTATCGATCTTGTTTTCAGATAAACAAACATTGTACAAAGTAACTATAAACGAAACCAGCTGTGGCAGCAGCTGCTTCAGTTCCAAACAGTCGGTAAATGTACGTGATGATCGGAATAATCTTCTTAATTTCTACTATTAATTTGAATCTCTTTTTGGCATTTAAAGGTCAAGTAAAAGCTAAAATTTAGTCACCGAATTCGAATTTAGTGTCAAATAGCAGGGTAATTTCATGGGAGAAAATGGTGGATCATGAGAAAATGAAAATGATCTTGTTTTAGAGCAATTCCAACAACTTCTTCATAATTTTTATAAAATTGAAATATAAAAATTAAATGTCCAAAAAAAAATTATGCTCCAACTTCAACCGCTTCCATATTTTGCAGATTTTTGCATCTATTATAACTTCATCTTTATTTATTATAACAATATACAATATTCATTTTTTTATATATATTGAGACTTGCGAAAAAGAATTTGGAAGAGTTTGAGAGACATTAAGGCTTGCGAAATATTAGTTATGACATTATTTTGTAGGTTGTTGTAAATTTGGGGAATGACTTTGTTCTTTCTCGTCATTTTCTATATTTTAGGGAATATAATAGAGAAACTGTTGGAGTAAAAAAATACGAAATATTCTCCAATTTTTTTTCTTTATAATGAGAAATCTATTAGAGTTGATCTTCCATTCGCGACAATGGCTCACATCATGCGCCTAGCTAGCTTGATTATCATTAGGGCAAACGTTAGTTGAAATGGTAGTAGTTTGGGACATTGAAGTTGACATGGTACATAATTGTGACTTTTGGGTGCGCATGCTGATGAAAGCTATTGGAATTAAACTACAATACTAATAGTAGTAGTTGAACACAATTATATAGAACTTTAATTTTGATTATAAATGACTTAACGATTAGATAGATAGAAGTTTATTGATGAAATGACCCAACCCCAATTCAGTTACCTAAATCGGAATCGAACCCCTTCTAAAAATACGAACCAACAAAAACTTTTCAAAATTTCGGCAGAGTTTCGTTACTAACGTGGAATTGCATAAACCTGCACCCTGTAAACAACACTTCGTCCTATGCCACAAAAGCCAAACCGTGGGCACCAATCCCATCCGGATTTCTCAACATCAATATATAAATCATAAACAGTAAACAGTACTGTAGTATATATATATCTCCGAGAAAATCCGTATAAACAAGTATCAGATTGTATCAGAGCGACCTCTAAAGTAAAACATATACAATATACACATCAGTAGGCGAAACAAGAACCTACTGGAAAGCACAGGTAACTCTGATCACTAGCCTCCAAACCGCGACGTGAAAACACCAAAACCTGAACTGCAACTGGGCACGGAAACCGAAAAGCCCAGGGGAAAGACAATAAACACGTTAGAGTGAGTGGACAAAAATAAATGTCTTTCACCAGTTGGTATATATGTTTAAAATAACATATGCGAGTCCAGGTAAATAAAAACAATAAAGTACACGAGGTAAAACCATAATCCTCCAGCGTACTGAGCATGCAGGTAAAAGAAATCTCACGGGGTCACTCATGGACACCTCTGTGCTAGTACAGTCAGAATCACGGGATCTCAGACCCACACGTGATTCTAGCCAGAAATGGCCTCAGGTCAAAGGTCTGCCTCCCCCCGGTAAAGACCTCGGGTCAGGAGTCACAGCCTCCCCTGGCAAATACCTACCATCGGGGATCATCCGAGAGGCGAGTGTATCGATACAACAACGTAACCACGACTGTACTCTGTGTAAACCAAATCATAAACATTTCGATGCAAATGCATGAAACAGCATATAAGTGTATGTATATTCATATACGTATATCCGTATAAGTATAATCGTATAATCGTAAAACACATGCTCATGCAATCCGAAATCTCATACGCATGCTCAAGTTCATAAATCATATAAAAGACTCGCAAGAATTCCGTGAAAAGAAATTGTCCAGTCACAGGTGAGCAAAATGCGCACTCGCGCTAATCTCGTAGCCCGGCGGAAGATATCCCTTGCCAGAAGCACGATCACGATCTCGATCTCGATCTCCTGAATATTCACAAAAACATAACTGATCAAAATCATAGTCCACAACCCTGTACTGATTCACGGAAACCAACCGTTCCCGGAAATATGCAATGCGGTACAAAATGTATAACGAAAATTCCGAAATCCCCACTCGAAACCTCGATTGAAAATCGGCTAACCAAATCAACCCGAAAACCTCTGGACGATGATCAGGGCGTGATTACGAGAAAAATGACATTAATTTCATCAAAATCTGAAAAAGTCAACTCCTCCGCCGCCGCCGGCGGCGCGCCGTCAACGGGGAGATTCTCCGGCGGAGAACTTCCAGTTCACAAGGTCTCACTCATCCAAACACTTTTCATAACTGGTACACAAGCCAATTCGAACTCAAACCTCATCAATTTCATCGAAAACCAAATCGGAAAACCCAATCGGGTTCGAGCCAAACCTTAACCAATCCCGAAATAAATCACATGGGAAGCTTCCTTGGGGTAAGGCGAGTCGAAGCCCTCACCCCTCGGCCACCAAGGCTCACCGGAAAACCTCCCCCCGTTAAGGGCGAATTCCGGAAACCTAACCCGAATCGGGTTCACCCAATATCAAACCAATTTCCACAAATCCAATTACCACTCAACTCGAAATCAAACAAGGAAGCCAACCATACCTGTCTCGTGGCCGGAGGTGGCCGGAAAGTTGGTCGTCGGACGGTCAAACCAAATCGGGAAACTTTCCTTATCGGGTCAATGGGTCAGCTTGCTATTTTTGGAAAGTCAACGGCCCGGTCAAACTTCAACAGTGTTTTACGACTAATTCTCGACTATTCTGATATTTATACTCGCGCCTCGGGTCGATCGACGATTCGAAATGGATAACCATCATGATTCGGATAAACTCGAAACAATCGGATAAACTCGTCGAAAACCAAAACTTCAAATAATCATAAAATATTCCTCGGTTATCGGAAAAATCTTCCGGAACCGCCCACAAGCTCGAAATCCGTGATGACACTCAATTCAACTCAAATTCTCGACCAAAAACAAAGTCGCGAATCGAATCGGCAAACCACATATACGACATAAAACCGCGACTAAGCAGAATCTCGAGAATCGTGCCGAATACACAACAGATTCTGGTTCGGGTCGTCACAATTGAATGACTTAATAATCGTTGAGTGACTTAATTAAATAAAACTTAATGGAAGCTTATTGATAAATTTTGATTATGAATGAATTAATGATTTTTAATTTTGGTGAAATTTTACATAAGTGATCTACTCATCATTTTCTATCTAACAACAGTAAATTTGCCAAAATATAAAGAAAAAATAGATCTAATGAAAATGTATTCACCAAGTCCTCATTATAAGGATCCTGAATAAATTTTTTTCCTATATACATATATATGTATATATATATCATGATCAAGTTAAGTAATGATCGAAAAGCAACAAAGATGGAATGGTAACAATGTCTTTAGAATTTCTTTTGTGTGTGGATATAGACACGGGCGAAATATACAAGGGGCAAGGGGGCCCCGGCCCTCCCAAAATTTTGAAAAATCAGTATAATTTTCTAACCCACCCCCAACATTAACTAGAAGGAAAATTGTTCAAATGATCACTCAAATATGTCAAAATAGACACTTTAGTAACTATCGCTTGACCTATATCAAGATGGTCATTCAAATTTGGTCTATATATCAAAATGGTCACTCAGTTTATTTTAGCCGTTATATATATATATATATATATATAACATATGACAGGTAAATATGTCTTTCTCATTTAAACTTCTTAGTATTTACAATAATACTATTATTACTCTTTCCAAAAATTACAAAATCTAGCATTGCATATCTCTCTCTCTTCTCTCTCTCTAGTAAAAGTCAAGGTAGAAGCAAATGAGCTCTGTTGCTACCCATCCAGACCATGCGTTGTCGTTGTTCTTCAAGTGTTGAAGCCGAGCATCTCATCCTCAGCCGCGTTCAGCCGCCTCGTTCAAGTTGGTCACTGTCGTGACTTTCACAGCTCCCAGATCCAGTGTCGCCCTCGCTCAGTGTAGCACCATCAGCCACTAATAACGGTCGCCTATGTACTCCAATTCTTGCTCAAAACCGTCGACGTTAAACTAAACCCTTCATACTACTCCTTCTGTGTCCTCAGACTCACACTAGTTTTGCATTCATAGTCTGAACTACAACTAGCCACATGCTACGGTTTCAATTCGAAAGAGAATTGGAATTCTACTTAGGGTTTTTGATGGCGTCCAGAAACCTTAGAGACGACAACTTGCAGCTGGTGCAACTGACAAAGCCTCCATCTCCGGATAGACAACTTATGCGAACACCGAAGGCTCCAGAGTCGTCATCGACGCTCATGGAGTACAAGTCACCGGTGTTCTAGGACGCTGCCCAGGCCACTGATCTCGCTGTCTTTGGTGCCCAGATTAGATTCTTCGAGTGCCCATATAATTATTCTTAATGCCCATATAATTAATATGGGTGTCCAAAGTAATTAGGTAAAAAAAATTTTGGAAAAAAACATAAATACCCAACACATGTAACAGAATATTCCAAAATTTAACGTCCGTTGAGAATGAGTGATCAAATTGATAGACAAAGACCAAAGTTGGATGACCATTTTGATATATGTCAAACGATAGTTATTAAGTTGTCTATCTTGACATAATTCGGTGACCATTTGGATAATTTTCCCTTATCAATAGCTCAATTGGTTAGTGCATGTGGTTATTAACCACAAGGTCATAGGTTCCAACCCTCTTTTCAACGTTTTATTGTTCTTCGATTCTTTTCCTTTTTATATCATTTTAACTCACCTACTAGCATTTTCTTAATTGTTCATTATTTTCTCTTTTACCAAATTGTCATTTACATGTGATACCTTACGTGAGTTACATGTTACCTGTCATAAAATAAAAAAATAAAAAATAAAAACCTATGCCGAGCACAGTGTCGTCATTTAAATTATTATTTCATGTAGAACATGATTGATCCGCAGTGAAGATTTTATTCACATATTGATGTCTATTTTTTTTTCGTCTACATTTTGTCGCCCCCCTTAACAGAAAATTCTGATTTAGCCACTGAATGTAGATTAATAACCGTTGATCTTTGTGGCCATTAAATAGAAATAAAATTTACAATATGCATGTAGTGATTGTAGCCATTGTACGTAGTGATTAGTGAACGTACGATCGAATAGTATATAGTGTATACGTATACACCAAAGTAATACAGTACGTATATTAATTAAGAATATATAAAATGATTCTAATATGCAGATCCATTCTCTTATCAGTTCAAAATGCTCTGGTGTCAATCAGTCAATGGATTCAAAATGTCGTTGATGCCAATTGGATCTTCACAAGTATCTTTTCACCGAATACGTACTGTTTCATTCAACTCTATGATTACTGGGTTTGAGGAAGAAGCAATAATTAAATTTGTTTAGGTACGTGCATGCAGAATGAAGATTGAGAGCCAAATGAAATCACCTAACTTCCTTGGCGTTCTTTCAGCTTGTGTCCTTGTGGGACTAGTACGTACGTTAAAGAAGCTAGCTAGGACGGGTACCCTTTCAATATATTCAATGTAATTGTTACATAATATAATATAGAACCAGGACCTGATCATTATGCTTGCATGGTTGATCTCCTTGGAAGATCTGGATTGCTAGCTTGTCGAAGCTGTCAATTTGATTCATTCAGTGCCGTTTGAGCCCAATAGCGCGGGGTTTCACCCTAGCCTTAATAAGGTTTCCATGCATATTTCAGAAAGAAAATACTTGAATCACATATATATATATATATGTATATATATATAATTCGGTTTTAATTAAGGTGATACACCTTATACTCTATTTGTAATTTGTAATATAGTTACGTCATTTAAAGTTTACATATTTTGTTTTAAAATATAACTAAAACTTATTTTAGCTAACCACTAGTGTAAATTTACTCCAACATCATTTAAAATGTAGTTATATCTAAACAATTGTTTAATTTTTGATTGGTTGATAATAAAATATTTATTTATTTATTTATTAATATAGTTATTGATTGCATTTGCAACTATAAGGAAAAAATTAATTCATATTTTCGGTATAGGAATAGGGGATGAAAATATGAAATATAGGGAATCCCTAAATTGACCAATAAGATATAGGAGCTGCTGTAGTGAATTTTAAGAAAAAATCTTTATATTTTAGCTACAAATGACTTACAGGGGATTTGCTGGAGTTGCTCTCACTTTTCAATTGCAATAGAGAGTTCGTTCAAATTATATACACAAGATCAATAAGCCATGATGCTAATTCAGGACCTAAATTAAAGATACTCTAGACTTCTCGTCCGATCCTACTCGTCACCAGAGTCAGAGCAAGCCCAAACCTTGCCCCCCCCCCCCCCCCCGAGTTCTGATAAAGATATTTAGTTTTTCGTTACAGGCAAAGTTATATATAATGGAATGGTGGTATGAATGTCATATAATTACAAACTGTTGCTGGGTTCGAGCCCCAACCTCGTCTTTTTTGTTCTAGAGAGTTGCTTTGTTCCAGGTTTATTTTTGTTCCAGTTTTTATTTTTGTCTCCCAACTCCCGCCTCAATCCGGAGTTCTAAATCCCAAATCCTTGTCTTCGGGCTTTGGCCCTCCGCCATTGAACTTCACTGAGTTACCCTCCACCATTTTTGTTTGAGTACCTATTAATTTTTTTTATATTTACTTTAATTTTGGTCCCCATAAACTAAAAAGCTAGCTCCGCTACTGGCTGCCACCTTCTAATAATTAACATAGTCGGCGGTGGTAACCATCCCTCCTGTTTGAGACGTCCCAACCTGAACCATCACCACCAGTTTCATATCTGCTCGGTCTCTCATAGACCATCCTATTGATAGTCGCATATTTATGCGCTTATTTGGTATTTAATTTGTTCCCCATATTTAGTTTATTGTTATTAATTGAGTGAATTAATTAAGTTTATTTATTTTTAGGTACTTTGGAGATTAATGAAGAAAATGAGATTAAATAATATATTTTAGGAGTTATTGTGGAAGAGGAAGACTTGCGAGGTCAAGGAATCCTAATTTGAAAAGAATACAAAGGGGAGCAGCCAAGTCTTGGCGAGGAGCTTATTTATATATACAATTAAGAGATGTCTGGCGAGCAGATTATAGGAGATTACGTACGTTGGTTCTATGCGAGCAAAGTTGGTGAGAAACAGAAGTTGAAGTGGACTTGGAGACTAAAAGAAGAATAATAAAGAAAGAAGTCTACTTGCACTAAATGATTGCATGCATGCACGTGATGCATGTGGATTCTGTTAGGTTTCTAGCTAAACTTATATATATATATATGTTTAGCTACCATATGGAGGACGGTTTGGGGCTGGAATTCTTGGGATAAGAAAGAGAAAAACAAGAAGAAACAAAAACAAAGGGAAGATCTCATGCAAGAAGTCTAGCCCGATTCCGTCGTCGTCAAGAGTTTATTCTTTTTCCTTCTTTTATTTATCTTTCATGAACTCTTTGATTTTATTATTTATGACTATGAGTGGCTAAATTTCCATTGTTATGGCCTGATTGAAGCCCTAGATATGCTTACGATTTTGAACCCCTTTTGATTCTATTAATTATTTGGATGAGTTTTGTTTCACTATTTTCTCACCGTATGTTTTCTATGTTCATGTTTCTTTGAGTGCACGCTTAGATGCATGGCTTAGGATCTATAGTCTTGATTATGTATATGACCACCTTATCATTGCATATTCTCTAGAGACAAACATGAATTTGTGTGAAACAAGCCTTAGTGATGAAAGGGTGACCACCTTATCAACCCTTGAAGCTCTGTTGTTCTTCAAACATTCTTAGAATGTAATGACTTCAGTTCTCTAGGCTTGCATCACCATATGTATAAGTCGGTTAAGTGAGGATCAAGATCGAGCGGATTGTCCCTCCCTCTTTCATGCCAAGTAAGAGAGTGTAATACATAAGATGACTTAACCAAAGCTCTTGTGTGGAGAGTATTCATCCATGGTTAGTTCAATTATATTGGGGAGGTCGTAAGTATGTTTAGGGTGGAGAGAAGTTCTTAACATTCACATCTCATTAGTTTTCTACAATAATTTACTTTCAGCATTTACTTTCTGCATTAGCTGTAGCTTAGCCGATTTATTTCGGTAACCAAATCAACTCCGAATACCCTCAAATTTTGTGTGGTAGTCCGTCACTGTGTCTAGTTTATTGTGTCAAAATTTTGTAGCATTTGAGTCTGTCTAGCTTAGGTTCGCATATCATTAGTGTTCTGTAGTCGAGTCTGTCAGCATAGTAGTGTGTTAGGATTTAGTTTCACCAATTCCTTGTGTTCGATAACCCCTATTTATCTTACTACATTGATATATCCAGGTTGTGAATATGGTATCTTTGAGAGGTGTTAAACCGCCTTGTCACCTATAAGGCCTCACGTCATCAGATGGCCTACGAGAGTAACGAGGCGACCTAGCTTCGTAGCGCGCGCGAAGACCATGGATGGCTCGGTATGGCTGCTCTCGGTCATATGCCTACTATCCATATTGTTCATCGTGATCATTTGGTGGCGGTGGCAGTGGTGGAATGCGCTGGTTGTACTGCACCGGCTTCTGACGCTTTGTCGCATTGTATGTGTTCTTCAAGTTGCATTTGCTGCAGCTTACGCTTCTTTTCCATTTCTTGATTGACCTCAAGCTCATGTGATGATTCATACTTGGGTAGACTCTTGGGATCACAAGGTAAAGGATGAGTCCAGAAGTAGTCCGAAAGAAAAGCATCCTTGGCAGATATTCTCTTTGAAGGATCGAGCGTAAGCATCTTCTCCAACAACTCCAAACATTGAGGGTCACAATGCATGAAAACCTCCCTAAGAGGCCTCTTCCGTGGTCTCATTTCCTTGAAGTTAACTTTTCCATACAAAGGAAGGTCTGAAACTCCAGGCCAGTTGGTCTCATCAGGAGCTCCACACACCTCAACAATCCTACTCAACACATTCATCTCCATTTGACCCTTGAAAAATGACTTGCAATGGCGTAGAAGCTCCGCAAGGATGCATCCAGTGAACCACATGTCAATAGCCCACCCATACTTATTAGCCCCAAGAAGCAACTCGAGAGGTCTATACCACATCGTCACGACTTGATTTGTGGGTCTGCAGGCATCATGGTCCTTTGCTCCAAGCTTTAGACTTCCTTTGTTGTTTAGGAGAATATTGGAGTTTTTAATGTCACGGTGAAGCACTCCATTGGCGTGACAATAGTTAAGCCCCTTCAAGAATTGGTACATGTAGCACTTGATCTGAGGGACTGTGAATGTGGCCCCGTACTTACGAGCTAAACCATTCAAGTCATGGTCCATGTACTCGAAGACCATGTAGATATCACTGGGATCATCATGCGCCGTCAACTGGTTTTGCCGCGGAGGTGATGCCACATTCTCTTTCAGCTTGATGACATTTTCGCGACGAAGTTTGTTGAGGATCTTGATTTCTCTTATGGCAGTAATAGGGAACCCTTCACGATTGTCTTCCTTTCTCACTACTGGAGGAGCAATTTGAGGCGACATAGTTACATTTCTACGTCGCTCCGATTTTCAATGAGGCGACGTAGATTTCCTTTGATAAAAAGTACGTCGCTTAAACAAAATCAGGCGACGTAGATTGATCTTAGTCGCTTCAATAAAATAAGGAGACTACTTTTTCATTCGAAGCGACCAAATTAATCTACGTCGCTTCGAATGAAAAAGATGGCCATAACTTCCTCCATATCGGCTTAGTCCAAATAGGAGTAAAACCTTTAACAAGAAAAGGTTTAAACGCCTCAGTTCTTCTATGTCTTCGTGATGCTCGGTTTACCGACTTCACTGACAGTACCCTTGGAATAATCGAGTCAAGTTTATTCAATGGTCCAATACATTTTGACTGTTATCCAGACTTTACAGTCAGTCTAAGTGACCCTCACATCCTCAAAACCCTAACGTTAAATATTAAAACCTCAGGATACAATATCCTTGATGGATCAAAACCCTTAGCCTTGATCTACAGGGTCCATTATAAAGTCACTGGTACAAACATTAACTTTCAAGCCATTAGTAAAAGTCCCAAAGATCAAACTCTTTTGATCCAAAGCAGTCACGAAAATGCCAATGTACGTGTTCCACACGCCATCAAATGGTCAGATGTCCAACTCCCTTCTGAGTGGGCTCTTACCAACGAAAATCAGCCCATTAATATTCAGCACAGTCAAAGTGATTTAAATTGTATCCACCAATTCAATGATGGTACAGTAAGAATCAACTTTAGAAACAATCCCAGAATTCATGAACTAGGACAATCTTCCAGACATTCCTTTGCTGGTTCTAGCACTGCTGAAACCATGTCAAGGAGAGATTGCGACCTAGACAAAGAGTTAAAAACTATTAAAATAAAAGAGTTAGAGGAAGAACTAAGGATTTTAAAAATTAAGAACGTTAAGACTACCTCCCAAGTCACCTACCCTAGTTACACTGAAACCAGTCATCACAGAGATTCTGATGATGAACAAACGTCTCCCACTGCAACCGATTTTGAAGTAGTCCATCCCATTAATCCTCAATTAAATGTCCTCAACAAATCCTTTGCGATCAATTACCCAAGACTTGACCGACATCTCCTAGATGAAATAAACCTTCCCAGGAGAAATGCCTATAGAAGTCAGTTCCCTACCAAAGAACAACGTTTAGATCTTTTTCAGCAATGGAAAAATTTCATGCTTGAAACAGAATCTGAAATTTTCTTTCTTGACTTCATTGACCAACTCAATGAAAAGAACATCCAGACCCTGACCAAGTCAAAATGGAAAAAAACCAATAATACGTCAGTTTCTTCTAGCCACCCCCCAGCTGAAACCATAATTCTTGATCACTGCCAACCAAACATAACAGCCTCCCCCTTCAAATTACCTTCTACTGACAATCAAGATTCAAAGAAAACTACGGAACAGCTTAATTATACAAACCAAAGCTTAGTCACAATAGGTAACCAATTAGACAAAATTGAGACCACCGTTGACAACATCTTTAGTACTGTCCAAACTCCCAAAAAACAAGAGACACCTTTAGTCCATTTCAAAGACTTGAGTAAAACTACCCCCAAACCTATCTCTACCATTCAAAAGGTAGAACACATGCTAAAAGAGCTTAAAGCTGAGTCAAGCACAATTACTGTCATCCATACCACTGATTCTTCATATGATAACTCTAGCACCATCTCTAAAGTTAACCAGAAATTTGAAGAACTCCAGTTAAAAAGGTTAGGACACCCAACCAGAAAACCTTTCAGAAACTGGAAAGAATGTCCGTTACCGATAGATATCCAGCCAAGTAGTAACGCTACTACAAATCAATTCTCTGTTTCGGCAGATAAAACCTACGAATGGAATATTGACAATCTTTCCGAGCAGGAAATTCTCAATAAACTCCATCATATGTCTATGACAGCCAACAGTTACGTAACTACCTACAATTACTCCCAATCTGAAATTGTCGATATCCTCTCTTCAGGATTCACAGGAATGCTTCATTCCTGGTGGGAAAAACATCTCACAGTTGAATCTAAAGAATCAATCAAACATGCAGTCATGCATGATGAAGATGGTTCTCCAATCTTTGATACAGATATCGGAATGGGAATCTCTGATGCTGTAAACACCCTTTTCTACACCATAATCCAACACTTCATCGGAACGCCTAGTCACATTACCTCTAGAATTCATGACCAACTCAGTAATCTCAGATGTCCAACCCTTAGTGATTTCAATTGGTACAAAAATGTTTTTATCTCCAGAGTAATGCTTAGAGACGATAGCAACCAACCTTTCTGGAAAGAAAAGTTCATCAATGGTCTTCCAAATCTCTTCGCCCACAAAATAAGACATGTTCTAAGTAACGAATTAGGTCAAATTGATTACGATTCCTTTACCTATGGCCAAATCATTACGATAATCCAAAAGGAAGGTCTAAAAATGTGTATTGACTCCAAAATCAACTCTGCTGCTAAAACAGACAAAAAATTAGCAAAGTACGAATTAGGTAATTTCTGTGAGCAGTACGGTCTCCCTTCTCTTCCCCCTTCAAGAAGAAAACCAAAGCACACTGAACCTAGTCACTACAAAAGACCGTTCACCAAAAACAGATTCACTCCAAAAAACCATTTTGAGCCAAACAAGTTTTATTCAAAAAATAAATTCCAGTCCAAAAGACCTTTTCATCCTCCTACAAAAAAAACTACGAAAGGTAATTGCTTTAAATGCAATAAGCCGGGACACTTCGCCAATAAATGTCCCTTAAAAACTGCAATCAACCAGTTAAAAATAAGCTGTGAAGAACGAGATAACCTTGTTAATCTTCTAGAAATTCGAAATACAGATTCTGAAGAAAACTATTCCTCAGAATCAAACGACAGCGACCAGTCAAAATCCTCCTCCGATATTTCTAGTAAATCTTCTCCCCTTATTACATTTGGTTGCACTGATGCTTCCCATTGTAATAAAGACTGCTGTACTAAAACCATTAACGTTCTTACTAAACAGGAAGAACAAGAAGAACTTCTAATAGATCTAATTAGCAAAATAAATGATCCCGAGTTAAAAGCCGACTATCTTACAAAACTCCGAAAATTAATTACTCAGGAAAAAGAAGTCAGTCTCCCCCAGCCAAAAATCTGTCTGACCACTACTTTTCAAAAATTCCAGAGTAAAAGGAAAGAGGTAACTTTACAAGATCTCCAACAAGAGATAAAAACCATTAAGTCCCAAATCCAGAACCTCAATCATACCCACCAACAGCTAGTTCAGGAACATGAAGAAATCAAACAAGAGTTACACGTCATCAAAATAGATAATCAATTCCGTCATTTTGACAACGATACAATTCCTAAGAATCCAGAAGATTCTTCCCAAGATGCCGCCATTAATACCATTAGGCAAATTCACCTCAAAAAATGGTACATCTCCGTCAATATCAAAGTCAAAGATTTCTCCTTAACAGCTATAGCCCTCGTTGATTCAGGAGCTGACCTGAATTGCATCCAAGAAGGTCTGATACCTTCTAAATTCTTTGAAAAAACAAAAGAGTCACTTCGTTCAGCCAACGGCTCCAAAATGAACATGAGATACGAACTCCCCAAAACTCATGTTTGCCAAAATAATGTCTGTTACAAAACTGCCTTTGTCCTAATCAAAGACCTAACTGACAAAGTCATCTTAGGACTCCCTTTCCTCACTTTGATTTACCCCTTCACCACAGAATACGATGGGATAATCACTTACCCCTTCAAAGAACCAGTCAAATTTCCTTTTCTCAAAAACCCAGAACTTCATTCCCTGAAGTCTTTTCAAGAAAATTCTATTTCAAAAACAGTCAATTCCATCCAAGCCAAAACTAGACAAATTTCTTTCCTTAAAGAAGAAATTAATTTCAAAAGAATAGACAGTCAATTACAAAACACCGTTTTACAGAATAGGATAAAATCCTTCGAAAACAAAATCATCACTGAACTTTGCTCTGACATCCCTACAGCCTTTTGGCACAGAAAAAAACACATAGTTACTTTACCCTACATCAAGAACTTTGATGAAAAACAAATACCTACAAAGGCCAGGCCCATTCAAATGAACCATGAAGTCATGGAGTTCTGCAAAAACGAAATCACGGATCTTCTCAACAAGAAGATCATCAGGCCCAGTAAATCCCCTTGGTCTTGCCCAGCTTTCTATGTTCAGAAAAATGCTGAACTTGAAAGAGGGACACCCCGTTTAGTTATAAATTACAAACCTCTCAACTCTGTCTTAGAATGGATAAGATACCCTATACCCAACAAAAGAGACCTAATCAACAGATTAAACCATTCAGTTATCTTTTCCAAGTTTGACATGAAATCTGGCTTTTGGCAAATCCAGATAGATGAACGTGACAAATACAAAACAGCTTTTGTCACACCCTTTGGTCATTACGAATGGAACGTAATGCCCTTCGGATTAAAAAATGCCCCTAGTGAATTCCAAAATATCATGAATGATATTTTCAACATCTATAGTCACTTCTGCATTGTTTACATTGATGATGTTCTAATCTTCTCTCAGTCAATAGATCAACATTGGAAACATCTACACCAATTTTTTACGATAATCAAAAACAATGGTCTAGTAATTTCTGCTTCAAAAATCAAGCTCTTCCAAACCAACATTAGATTTCTAGGCTTCAACATCCATCACCTCCGAATTCATCCAATAGATAGAGTTATCCAATTTGCTGATAAATTCCCTGACGTAATCTTAGAAAAAACCCAGTTACAAAGATTCCTAGGATCTCTAAATTATATCGCAGATTTTTATCAAAACCTACGAAAAAGATGCAAACCACTTTTCGAAAGGTTACAGACCAATCCTCCTCCTTGGTCACCAATCCACACCTCTTTAGTCAGAGAGATTAAGAGTCATGTTAAAACCTTACCATGTCTTGGTATTCCCCTATCCGATTCCTTCAAAATAGTTGAAACTGATGCCTCAGAAATAGGGTATGGAGGTATTCTTAAACAACAAATTTCTGCCAATCATCCTGAACAAATAGTCAGATTTCATTCAGGAACGTGGAGTCAAGCCCAGAAAAACTATAGCACCATCAAAAAAGAAATTTTATCAGTTGTTTTATGCATTAGTAAATTTCAAGACGATTTATTAAATCAAAAATTTTTAATTAGAGTCGATTGCAAAAGCGCAAAACATGTTTTAGAAAAAGATGTTCAAAACATTGCTAGTAAACAGATTTTTGCCAGATGGCAAGCAATTTTAAGTATTTTCGATTTCGATATTGCATACATTAAAGGCTCAGATAACCATATCACAGATTTCCTAACCAGAGAATTTCTCCAGGGTTCTAATGACGACAAGACAGCTCAGGAGTTCAGTCAAGAAAGAGTCAAAACCAGAAACATCCTCAACAGCAATAGTCAAAACAGAAGCCCCAGATAGTATGTCTATCCCAGGCTTTCCTCACCCTACTCCAGTCATGACCATGTCACCAAACCAGTTAGTCAGTTATAACCCCCTTCTTGGCCCCATTTTAAATTCTCCCAATCAAATTCGTCCCAATTTCCAGTCAGTTCTAGTTACTCAGTATGACCCTTACAAATGTGATCCTCCCCCTCAGACAAACTTTCCAAAATCTTCTCCATATCATCTCCAAGCAAGTAAAAACCTATTCTATGTTGAACCCCCCCATAGTCACCTCAAAAACCCCATGTCTTTAATAAGGGAATATTTTCCCCCAAACTTCCATTTTTCCCCAAGTCATCCCTCACAATCCCTCACCTTCTATAAAGAAATTTTAGTTAAAACTGGTTCCATTTCTATCCGCGCCATTTATGACCAGAAAAATAGTAACAAGATCCCTACCACTCTCTCTATATCCTAAAAGTCGATTCTCTCGCCTCTTGGGGAGATCAACCTTACAACATCCACAATTGTCAAGGCACATCTTTCAGTTACAATGACTACATCAATGCATGGTCAAATATCCTCCTCCATCAAACAGAGGATTTTAGTCATTCCTGGTTCATTAATTTCGATAAAAACTTCAAGAGAAACCTCCCATTATGGTTCCTCAGATGGTGGTCAACACATGGTTTCCCCTATCATCTTCTCCCCCAGCAAGTCCAAGAAGCAGTCACAAGATTCCAAACAGTCATGAATCTCAGTAAGTATGACCAGAACTTCCCGGCCACCTTACACTTCATGGCCAAATACAAGCTGCCATGGATTTTCAAATGGCACTATGAACTCAACAGTCAAATCGTCTCCAGACAATTCTTAGTCAAATGGTGGGACAAATTTAACTTTGACAGAGTATTGGCTCAGTTCATCGAAGAATTCCCAGTCACTTCCCCTAGCCGCAGTCAGATCAAACAAGAAGAATCCTCAGTTCTCTTCCAAGGCAGGCTTGGTTCTCCCGAATAGAGGACTCTCCCTCTCTCTCTCTCCTCTCAGTTAGCCAAATTCTCTCTAGTTTCCAGAGCTCTCATGTGTTGAGATTAAGTAGCTCTGTTAGTTCATAGTTTCCTATTCCTATTTTCCTTCATGCATTGAGCCTTCGGCTCCTATTTTGTAAGTTACATGTTTTGTGTTTATTAATACAAGTTATGTTTTCCAAATTATGTTAAGCTTCCGCTGTTTCTGGTATCAGAGCCGTAAGGGTTAAAGATTATGTTAGTTTTTATAGATTCCAGACCCCAGGTGGCGGACTACCGCCTAGGTGAGGTCTCTGGTATCTTGTTTTCAAACTTCACAATCCCCAGGTGGCGGATTACCGCCTAGGTGAGGATCTTGTGATGCTCTTGAGTTGTTCTTGAGTTAATCTAAATTAATTTATTCATTTATTTAAGTATTTGAATTCTTTCTTTAGTTAAAGTTTCTGGTTTTAGATTCTTTTTTCTGTTCTTCCTATTTTCTGAGTCTATTCACCAAACCAAACAGTAAGGCCGGCGTCCAAACAGTAAGGCCCAAGGAGAGGCGTGAGCGGAGCGGCGTGAGCGGAGAGGTGAGTACCTTAGCATTTAGATTGCCAGACTTAAGTTTCTTCTGCCTAGAACCTTTTTCTAAGTTAAGCCTTCAATTCACTTAATAAAATGAGTAGACTATTTAGATCCAACTCAGTCACCTCTAGTTCATCCAGGTCTTCCCTTAGTGCAATCCCCAACATAGTAAACGAGGAACAAGTTGAAATCCAGTCACATAGTAACATTGATAGAAATGATTGGAATATTCCAAGAGTTCATAGCAATGAAATTTATAAGAAAAAATGGTCAATCACTTCGTTTAGAAGTGAACATCATGTTAAAACAGTTGAACAAATTTATGCTGTAAGTTCACAGCATGAAACCTGTCAATTGTTCAGTCCTGAGTCAATCAGAAAACATAAAAAAGATGGCCATAACTTCCTCCATATCGGCTTAGTCCAAATAGGAGTAAAACCTTTAACAAGAAAAGGTTTAAACGCCTCAGTTCTTCTATGTCTTCGTGATGCTCGGTTTACCGACTTCACTGACAGTACCCTTGGAATAATCGAGTCAAGTTTATTCAATGGTCCAATACATTTTGACTGTTATCCAGACTTTACAGTCAGTCTAAGTGACCCTCACATCCTCAAAACCCTAACGTTAAATATTAAAACCTCAGGATACAATATCCTTGATGGATCAAAACCCTTAGCCTTGATCTACAGGGTCCATTATAAAGTCACTGGTACAAACATTAACTTTCAAGCCATTAGTAAAAGTCCCAAAGAACAAACTCTTTTGATCCAAAGCAGTCACGAAAATGCCAATGTACGTGTTCCACACGCCATCAAATGGTCAGATGTCCAACTCCCTTCTGAGTGGGCTCTTACCAACGAAAATCAGCCCATTAATATTCAGCACAGTCAAAGTGATTTAAATTGTATCCACCAATTCAATGATGGTACAGTAAGAATCAACTTTAGAAACAATCCCAGAATTCATGAACTAGGACAATCTTCCAGACATTCCTTTGCTGGTTCTAGCACTGCTGAAACCATGTCAAGGAGAGATTGCGACCTAGACAAAGAGTTAAAAACTATTAAAATAAAAGAGTTAGAGGAAGAACTAAGGATTTTAAAAATTAAGAACGTTAAGACTACCTCCCAAGTCACCTACCCTAGTTACACTGAAACCAATCATCACAGAGATTCTGATGATGAACAAACATCTCCCACTGCAACCGATTTTGAAGTAGTCCATCCCATTAATCCTCAATTAAATGTCCTCAACAAATCCTTTGCGATCAATTACCCAAGACTTGACCGACATCTCCTAGATGAAATAAACCTTCCCAGGAGAAATGCCTATAGAAGTCAGTTCCCTACCAAAGAACAACGTTTAGATCTTTTTCAGCAATGGAAAAATTTCATGCTTGAAACAGAATCTGAAATTTTCTTTCTTGACTTCATTGACCAACTCAATGAAAAGAACATCCAGACCCTGACCAAGTCAAAATGGAAAACAACCAATAATACGTCAGTTTCTTCTAGCCACCCCCCAGCTGAAACTATAATTCTTGATCACTGCCAACCAAACATAACAGCCTCCCCCTTCAAATTACCTTCTACTGACAATCAAGATTCAAAGAAAACTACGGAACAGCTTAATTATACAAACCAAAGCTTAGTCACAATAGGTAACCAATTAGACAAAATTGAGACCACCGTTGACAACATCTTTAGTACTGTCCAAACTCCCAAAAAACAAGAGACACCTTTAGTCCATTTCAAAGACTTGAGTAAAACTACCCCCAAACCTATCTCTACCATTCAAAAGGTAGAACACATGCTAAAAGAGCTTAAAGCTGAGTCAAGCACAATTACTGTCATCCATACCACTGATTCTTCAGATGATAACTCTAGCACCATCTCTAAAGTTAACCAGAAATTTGAAGAACTCCAGTTAAAAAGGTTAGGACACCCAACCAGAAAACCTTTCAGAAACTGGAAAGAACGTCCGTTACCGATAGATATCCAGCCAAGTAGTAACGCTACTACAAATCAATTCTCTGTTTCGGCAGATAAAACCTACGAATGGAATATTGACAATCTTTCCGAGCAGGAAATTCTCAATAAACTCCATCATATGTCTATGACAGCCAACAGTTACGTAACTACCTACAATTACTCCCAATCTGAAATTGTCGATATCCTCTCTTCAGGATTCACAGGAATGCTTCATTCCTGGTGGGAAAAACATCTCACAGTTGAATCTAAAGAATCAATCAAACATGCAGTCATGCATGATGAAGATGGTTCTCCAATCTTTGATACAGATATCGGAATGGGAATCTCTGATGCTGTAAACACCCTTTTCTACACCATAATCCAACACTTCATCGGAACGCCTAGTCACATTACCTCTAGAATTCATGACCAACTCAGTAATCTCAGATGTCCAACCCTTAGTGATTTCAATTGGTACAAAAATGTTTTTATCTCCAGAGTAATGCTTAGAGACGATAGCAACCAACCTTTCTGGAAAGAAAAGTTCATCAATGGTCTTCCAAATCTCTTCGCCCACAAAATAAGACATGTTCTAAGTAACGAATTAGGTCAAATTGATTACGATTCCTTTACCTATGGCCAAATCATTACGATAATCCAAAAGGAAGGTCTAAAAATGTGTATTGACTCCAAAATCAACTCTGCTGCTAAAACAGACAAAAAATTAGCAAAGTACGAATTAGGTAATTTCTGTGAGCAGTACGGTCTCCCTTCTCTTCCCCCTTCAAGAAGAAAACCAAAGCACACTGAACCTAGTCACTACAAAAGACCGTTCACCAAAAACAGATTCACTCCAAAAAACCATTTTGAGCCAAACAAGTTTTATTCAAAAAATAAATTCCAGTCCAAAAGACCTTTTCATCCTCCTACAAAAAAAACTACGAAAGGTAATTGCTTTAAATGCAATAAGCCGGGACACTTCGCCAATAAATGTCCCTTAAAAACTGCAATCAACCAGTTAAAAATAAGCTGTGAAGAACGAGATAACCTTGTTAATCTTCTAGAAATTCGAAATACAGATTCTGAAGAAAACTATTCCTCAGAATCAAACGACAGCGACCAGTCAAAATCCTCCTCCGATATTTCTAGTAAATCTTCTCCCCTTATTACATTTGGTTGCACTGATGCTTCCCATTGTAATAAAGACTGCTGTACTAAAACCATTAACGTTCTTACTAAACAGGAAGAACAAGAAGAACTTCTAATAGATCTAATTAGCAAAATAAATGATCCCGAGTTAAAAGCCGACTATCTTACAAAACTCCGAAAATTAATTACTCAGGAAAAAGAAGTCAGTCTCCCCCAGCCAAAAATCTGTCTGACCACTACTTTTCAAAAATTCCAGAGTAAAAGGAAAGAGGTAACTTTACAAGATCTCCAACAAGAGATAAAAACCATTAAGTCCCAAATCCAGAACCTCAATCATACCCACCAACAGCTAGTTCAGGAACATGAAGAAATCAAACAAGAGTTACACGTCATCAAAATAGATAATCAATTCCGTCATTTTGACAACGATACAATTCCTAAGAATCCAGAAGATTCTTCCCAAGATGCCGCCATTAATACCATTAGGCAAATTCACCTCAAAAAATGGTACATCTCCGTCAATATCAAAGTCAAAGATTTCTCCTTAACAGCTATAGCCCTCGTTGATTCAGGAGCTGACCTGAATTGCATCCAAGAAGGTCTGATACCTTCTAAATTCTTTGAAAAAACAAAAGAGTCACTTCGTTCAGCCAACGGCTCCAAAATGAACATGAGATACGAACTCCCCAAAACTCATGTTTGCCAAAATAATGTCTGTTACAAAACTGCCTTTGTCCTAATCAAAGACCTAACTGACAAAGTCATCTTAGGACTCCCTTTCCTCACTTTGATTTACCCCTTCACCACAGAATACGATGGGATAATCACTTACCCCTTCAAAGAACCAGTCAAATTTCCTTTTCTCAAAAACCCAGAACTTCATTCCCTGAAGTCTTTTCAAGAAAATTCTATTTCAAAAACAGTCAATTCCATCCAAGCCAAAACTAGACAAATTTCTTTCCTTAAAGAAGAAATTAATTTCAAAAGAATAGACAGTCAATTACAAAACACCGTTTTACAGAATAGGATAAAATCCTTCGAAAACAAAATCATCACTGAACTTTGCTCTGACATCCCTACAGCCTTTTGGCACAGAAAAAAACACATAGTTACTTTACCCTACATCAAGAACTTTGATGAAAAACAAATACCTACAAAGGCCAGGCCCATTCAAATGAACCATGAAGTCATGGAGTTCTGCAAAAACGAAATCACGGATCTTCTCAACAAGAAGATCATCAGGCCCAGTAAATCCCCTTGGTCTTGCCCAGCTTTCTATGTTCAGAAAAATGCTGAACTTGAAAGAGGGACACCCCGTTTAGTTATAAATTACAAACCTCTCAACTCTGTCTTAGAATGGATAAGATACCCTATACCCAACAAAAGAGACCTAATCAACAGATTAAACCATTCAGTTATCTTTTCCAAGTTTGACATGAAATCTGGCTTTTGGCAAATCCAGATAGATGAACGTGACAAATACAAAACAGCTTTTGTCACACCCTTTGGTCATTACGAATGGAACGTAATGCCCTTCGGATTAAAAAATGCCCCTAGTGAATTCCAAAATATCATGAATGATATTTTCAACATCTATAGTCACTTCTGCATTGTTTACATTGATGATGTTCTAATCTTCTCTCAGTCAATAGATCAACATTGGAAACATCTACACCAATTTTTTACGATAATCAAAAACAATGGTCTAGTAATTTCTGCTTCAAAAATCAAGCTCTTCCAAACCAACATTAGATTTCTAGGCTTCAACATCCATCACCTCCGAATTCATCCAATAGATAGAGTTATCCAATTTGCTGATAAATTCCCTGACGTAATCTTAGAAAAAACCCAGTTACAAAGATTCCTAGGATCTCTAAATTATATCGCAGATTTTTATCAAAACCTACGAAAAAGATGCAAACCACTTTTCGAAAGGTTACAGACCAATCCTCCTCCTTGGTCACCAATCCACACCTCTTTAGTCAGAGAGATTAAGAGTCATGTTAAAACCTTACCATGTCTTGGTATTCCCCTATCCGATTCCTTCAAAATAGTTGAAACTGATGCCTCAGAAATAGGGTATGGAGGTATTCTTAAACAACAAATTTCTGCCAATCATCCTGAACAAATAGTCAGATTTCATTCAGGAACGTGGAGTCAAGCCCAGAAAAACTATAGCACCATCAAAAAAGAAATTTTATCAGTTGTTTTATGCATTAGTAAATTTCAAGACGATTTATTAAATCAAAAATTTTTAATTAGAGTCGATTGCAAAAGCGCAAAACATGTTTTAGAAAAAGATGTTCAAAACATTGCTAGTAAACAGATTTTTGCCAGATGGCAAGCAATTTTAAGTATTTTCGATTTCGATATTGCATACATTAAAGGCTCAGATAACCATATCACAGATTTCCTAACCAGAGAATTTCTCCAGGGTTCTAATGACGACAAGACAGCTCAGGAGTTCAGTCAAGAAAGAGTCAAAACCAGAAACATCCTCAACAGCAATAGTCAAAACAGAAGCCCCAGATAGTATGTCTATCCCAGGCTTTCCTCACCCTACTCCAGTCATGACCATGTCACCAAACCAGTTAGTCAGTTATAACCCCCTTCTTGGCCCCATTTTAAATTCTCCCAATCAAATTCGTCCCAATTTCCAGTCAGTTCTAGTTACTCAGTATGACCCTTACAAATGTGATCCTCCCCCTCAGACAAACTTTCCAAAATCTTCTCCATATCATCTCCAAGCAAGTAAAAACCTATTCTATGTTGAACCCCCCCATAGTCACCTCAAAAACCCCATGTCTTTAATAAGGGAATATTTTCCCCCAAACTTCCATTTTTCCCCAAGTCATCCCTCACAATCCCTCACCTTCTATAAAGAAATTTTAGTTAAAACTGGTTCCATTTCTATCCGCGCCATTTATGACCAGAAAAATAGTAACAAGATCCTCTACCACTCTCTCTATATCCTAAAAGTCGATTCTCTCGCCTCTTGGGGAGATCAACCTTACAACATCCACAATTGTCAAGGCACATCTTTCAGTTACAATGACTACATCAATGCATGGTCAAATATCCTCCTCCATCAAACAGAGGATTTTAGTCATTCCTGGTTCATTAATTTCGATAAAAACTTCAAGAGAAACCTCCCATTATGGTTCCTCAGATGGTGGTCAACACATGGTTTCCCCTATCATCTTCTCCCCCAGCAAGTCCAAGAAGCAGTCACAAGATTCCAAACAGTCATGAATCTCAGTAAGTATGACCAGAACTTCCCGGCCACCTTACACTTCATGGCCAAATACAAGCTGCCATGGATTTTCAAATGGCACTATGAACTCAACAGTCAAATCGTCTCCAGACAATTCTTAGTCAAATGGTGGGACAAATTTAACTTTGACAGAGTATTGGCTCAGTTCATCGAAGAATTCCCAGTCACTTCCCCTAGCCGCAGTCAGATCAAACAAGAAGAATCCTCAGTTCCTTCTCCTCGACTTGATCATTTTAAGTCGCCAACCAACAGTCAACTATCTTTGCTAATGCCCATGCAACCTCCTTCTTCCTCACACCAAAGAGCAACATCTTCACCAAAGTCTTCTTCCTCCAAAGGCAAAGGAAATCCTCCTCCCAAGAGTAAAACAAAGTCTTCTAGTTCTGCTGAGTTGAAGGCCTTAATTGATACTCTTCAGAAACAAAGTGCTGTAGTTGATGCCCTTCTCCAGCAAGTTAGCTCAGATTCAGACTCAGTCAAAAATGAAGATTGTGATTCCTCCCAGTCATCGTCTTCTCCTCCCAGTCAATCTCAACCACCTGCTAGATGGTTTCAAGATAGTCAAGATCCTTACGAGTAAAATCCAGCTACATACCTCAGTCAACATCAAGCATTGGATACCAAAGTTACTATTCATAAAGTAACTTTTTGTGACGACCCGAACCAGAATCAGAGGTGTGTTTAGCACGATTCTCGAGATTTGAGATTAGTCGCAGTTTTACGATAATGTGTGATTTGCCGATTCGATTTGCGACAATATTTTCGGTCGAGAATTTGGGTTGAGTGTCTTCACGGAAATCGTAGAGTACGTGATTTCGAGTTCGTGGGTGGTTTCGGAAGATTTTTCCGATAGCCGAGGAATATTTTATGATTATTTGAAGTTTCGGGTTCCGACGAGTTTATCCGATTGTTCGAGCTTATCCGAATCATTTCGTATTTTCATTTTGGACCGTCGGTTGACCCGAGGGACGAGTATAAATATCGAAAAGTCGTAAAATAGTCGCAAAATTGTCGAAAAACTTCATTTGGGCGTTGACCAGTTTTGAAATGTGTTGACTTTCCTATTTTGGAAAGTTGGAGGAGCTGCCGATTGGGAAAGTTTCCCGAACGGGAAAGAGAACTCCGGCGACCGGATTCCGGCATCGATTCACCACGGGAAAGGTAGGAAACGTATCCTTGTATGATTTCGAACTTGATGGTATGTGATTTGATGAGATTTGAGGTGGTTTGTGAGGAACCCGAATTGGGTTTGGTTCGCCGGAATCGGCTCTAATGGTGGAGGTGGTTCCGGCGACGATTGGAGGCCATGAGCTTGGGGGTTTTGCTCCCCACCTCGTGGTGGAGCTTCCTAGTTGGTTAGTTTGGAACGAGGATGAGAGATTTGGTGAACCCGAATAGGGATTTGGGTTTGGATTTCCGATTTGGTTTTGATGAGTTGGGATAGTTAGGCTTTGAATTGGGTCTTGTGGTAGAAGGATAAGTTGCTTGAAATGATGAGATGGTCCGATCTGGAAACTTTGACCGTGAAATTCCTCCGTTGACGGCGCGCCGCCGCCGGCGGCGGCGGTCAACGGCGGTCAACAGCGGAGCAAAAAGTCAACTTTCAGATTTTGACGTTTTTAGTGTCATTTTTCTCGTAATCACGCCCTGATTATCGTACGGAGGTTTTCGAGTTGATTTGGTTAGCCGATTTTCAGTCGAGATTTCGAATTGGGATTTCGGGATTTCCGTAATTCATTTTGCACTGCATTTTGTATTTCCGGGAACGGTTGGTTTCCGTGCATCCGTACAGAGTTGGGAATTACGATTTTGATCAGTTATGTGTATATGTGTTCAGGAGATCGAGATCGAGATTTGGATCGTGATCGTGCTTCGGGCGAGGGTACTTCCGCCGGACCACGTGTTTAGCGCAAGTTGCGCTAGCTGATCTGTGAGTGGACATTTCTTTTCACGGATTGTTTGCGAGTCTTTTATATGATTTTCGAACTTGAGCATGCGTATTGAGATTACGAATTACATGAGCATGTGTTTTACGATTATACGATATACGTATACGAGTATACATACACTTATATACTGTTTCATGCATTTGCATCGAAATGTTTATGATTTGGTTTACACAGAGTACAGTCGTGGTTACGTTGTTGTATCGATACACTTAGCCTCTCGGCTGATCCCCGATGGTAGGCATCCCAGGCGGGGCGTTACCCCGACCTGACCGGCGAGGGGCGTATCCCCGGAACCGAGGCCTTTCTGGCTTAGAATCACGTGTGGGTCCGGGATCCCGTGATTCGGACTGTACTAGCACGGTGTGTGTCCATGAGCGACCCCGTGGGATTTTTACTTGCATGCTCTGTACACTGGAGGAGTGTGAGTTTTACCTCGTGTACTATGTTGTTTTTATTTATCTGGACTCGCATATGTTTTTATAACATATATAAACTGGTGAAAGACATTTATTTTTGTCCACTCACTCTAACGTGTTTATTGTCTTTCCCCTGGGCTTTTCGGTTTCCGTGCCCAGTGTGCAGTTCAGGTTTGGTGTTTCACGTCGCGGTTTGGAGGCTAGTGATCAGAGTCACCTGTGTTTTCCAGTAGGTTTCAGTTTCGCCTACTGATGTACATGTTGTATATATTTTACACTAGAGGTCGCTCTGATACGTTCTGATACTTGTTTATACGGATTTTCTCGGATATACATATATATATAGTACAGTATGTTACTGTTTGTTGATTGTATTGATGTTGAGAAATCCGGATGGGATTGGTGCCCACGGTTTGCTTTTTGTGGCATAGGATGGAGTGTATTTTATGCGTGCAGGTTAAGGTAATTCCACGCTAGTAACGAAACTCTGCCCAAATTTCGGAAAATTTTTGTTGGTTCGTGTTTTCGAAGGGGTTCGATTCCGGTTTAGGGTGCTAAATCGGGGTTGAGTCCTTTCACTTTTACTATTCATCAAACAGTAAAATGTCTCCCCCGAGATTCGCGGCGCCACAGTAAAAAACAAACAGTAAAAGTTTCATCCGTGTTTCGCGGCGCCACAGTTCATTTGCCTCTCCTATATAAGGAAGACTCAGTTCTCTTCCAAGGCAGGCTTGGTTCTCCCGAATAGAGGACTCTCCCTCTCTCTCTCTCCTCTCAGTTAGCCAAATTCTCTCTAGTTTCCAGAGCTCTCATGTGTTGAGATTAAGTAGCTCTGTTAGTTCATAGTTTCCTATTCCTATTTTCCTTCATGCATTGAGCCTTCGGCTCCTATTTTGTAAGTTACATGTTTTGTGTTTATTAATACAAGTTATGTTTTCCAAATTATGTTAAGCTTCCGCGGTTTCTCTACGCGACGTAGATTAATTTGGTCGCTTCGAAGAAAATCGAGGCGACGTAGATTGACCAATCTACGTCGCCTCGTTTTTTTTTAAATCTGGATCTACTCTTCTTCTTAAAGTCAAACCGTTCATAAAGTTAGAATTTTAGAAAAACAGTTCGAGGGCGTTCTGGAGCTGTTCTTGGGCGATTTTGGGAGAAATTAGAGGAAATTGAGAAAGAAGGTTGTTCTTGCCATTGATTTGATTCTTGAGTAAGGTTAGTTTGATTTGTATCTCTTTAACCCTCTTTATGACCATAATATGTTAAATTAGAAGTGAAATTGAAGTTTTGGTGAAATGTTTGAAGTTGAATTGAATTTGGTGTTATGTTGTAGTTTTAGTGTTAGAATCATTGAATTGTGGTAAATCATGTTATGGGTTCATGAATAATGTTTGAAATTTGGTTAAGTTTAGTGAAATTTATTGATGATTAGAAGTGAAATTGAAGTTTTGGTGAAATGTTTGAAGTTGAATTGAATTTGGTGTTATGTTGTAGTTTTAGTGTTTGGATCATTGAATTGTGATAAATCATGTTATGGGTTCATGATTAATGTTTGAAATTTGGTTAAATTTAGTGAAATTAATTGATGATTAGTGTAGATTAGGTACGTGTATTCGAGCATTAATTAGTAGTGTTATTAGTGTTAATCATGAAATCGAGCGTATGGCTATATATAATTGTGGTGTTTATCAACTTAGAACTCTCGTTTGAGAATCAACAACTCATCTAGTTGATCGAGTTGAGTTGTTGATTCTCGAATTGTCCCATTTTTGGACACTTTAGGTGAACATGACTTTGTTGATCCTTTTGCTATTCGTGTGATTTCAGTTACAGTTTTGGGATATGGTTTCGACAGTGTCTCCTTTAAATATTCCCCGAGTGCAAATTAGGTTGTTTAGATATGTGTGCACTCGGGGAACTGTAGGGAGATGCTGCCGAAATTTCCCTAAACTGGAGCTGAAACGCATGGGTGCAAAAGCGTTGACAAATGTCGTGTTCCCCTGAAGGGGATAGGACCCAACCCGGAGGCATAAGGAGAAGAAGTGTGGGGTTTTGGTTGAATCGCAACTGTGGCGTGGTAACTTTGTTCATATTGATTGTTTATGTTGACAGGAAACATGGACGGACACCCAGAAAAAACTTGCATGACATATCATTGTGCTGATCCAAGGTACATCACAGGCATATTCGAGTTCATGAATTTTGCTCGGCGACATAGTAACGGAGCCGATTATTACTTCTGCCCGTGCAAACGTTGTAAGAACGGTCCGTTCAAGGTTACTATGGATGTCATGTATCATCACTTATCACACAATGGTTTGAGTCCGGATTATACTATCTGGCACCTTCACGGGGAAGTTTCTGCTGAACCGAGAATGCTCAGTCAACGAAGACAGTGGCTTCAAGACAGAGTCGGTCCTTCTAGTGGTGCCGGTCCTTCAGTGAACCCGCAGTTGGAGATTCTACATGATGCATATCCCTATTATCCTGGATACCATGCAGATGCACCCCAACAATTAGTGGAAGATAATTCGGGCATGAACTTCAATGACATGGTAGACGATGATTATGAAAAGTACGATAGATTATTGAAGGAGTCACAGACCCCATTATATGAAGGCAGTGAGGAAACTGTTTTGAGTGCCATATTAGATGCAATGGAAATGAAAAATAAAAATGGATGGTCGGATACAAGTGTTGACTCTTTATGTATTTACATTAATAAACTTCTTCCTAAAGGGCACACATTCCCCTGTTCATACTCGAGAATAAAAAAAATCTTGAGTGATCTTTCACTGGGTTACGAAAGAATTGATGCGTGTGAGTTTAACTGTGTGTTGTTCAGGGGGGCGCTTGTAAACGAGAGGATTTGTCCATTGTGTTATTCTGAAAGATATAAGCCATATACGAATGATATTCCCAAAAAAATAATTCGTAACTTCCCTCTAACACCAAGGTTGAAGCGTTTGTTTATGTCCCCACACACTGCCAAGCATATGTGATGGCTGGTAGCCTCAGCCACCCAGCTGATGGAGAAGCGTTTCAACATTTTGACAGAACTTTTCTAGGTTTTGCACGGGACTACAGGAATGTGCGCCTTGGAGTAGCAACAGACGGTTTCAATCCATTCGGAACAATGGGAACTTTGCATAGTACATGGCCCGTTGTTGTGATGTCGTACAATCTACCACCATCAATGTGCTTGAAGAAGGAATATAATATGTTATCAGTGTTGATTCCAGGCCCTAAATCTCCCGGAAAGTGCCTTAGTGTACTCATTGAGCCGATGATCGAGGAGCTAATACATTTATGGGTCGTTGGAGTCCATACTTTTGATCGAGTAGACAATGAGGTATTCTTGATGAAGGCAGCGGTAATGTGGACTATTAGCGACTTTCCAGGTTTAGGGATGCTTGCGGGGTCAACTGTGAAAGGGTACAAGGCATGTCCAATCTGTCTAGATGAGCTAACTTCAGAGCATATATGTGGGAGGATAGTTTATGAAGGTCATCGAAAATGGCTCCACCAAGATCACCCTTGGAGATTGAGCAAGGCATTTAACGGGAAGGAGGAGTTTGGCGGAAGACCCTATCGTAAGAGTGGAGATGAAATTTTGGAGGACGTTAGGTCACACATTTACCCAATTCTTAGCCAACATTAAGACTTGAAGGTGTCATACAATCCGAATAACAGACAGTGTTGGACTTACGAAAGCATATTTTGGAGGCTGCCGTATTGGTCATCATTGAAGATCAGACATTTCTTAGATGTCATGCACATTGAAAAAAAGGTGTGTGACAACATCCTTGGAACCATTTTTTCGATTGATAAGAAGTCGAAGGATGGTCCAAAAGCTCGCGCTGCTTTGAAGAAGAGGAATGTGCTAAAAAGCCAGTGGCAAAGAGCGGGTGACCAGGGTACGGCGAAAGTTCCTCATGCACCCTTTTTACTTAAAAAGGATGATCTAGAAGATGTGTTCCAGTGGTTCAGGGATGTTAAGTATCATCTTGGTTATGCAAGTAGTTTGAGAAGTAAGGTGAAAGTAAGTTCCCCGTCACAGTTTTATGGATTGAAGACGCATGATTGCCATGTCTTGCTTCAACGTCTTCTTCCTGTGGTTATCAGAGGGTTCCTGCCAGAAAACGTTGTGAAGCCATTGATAGCACTGTCAAATTGGTTTCGTCAACTATGCAGTAGGGAGCTTAAGAAGGAGGTTGTGCGTGACATGGAAACTGAGATAGTGATGATTCTCTGCAATTTGGAGCTCATATTTCCTCCACATTTTTTTACATCTATGGTTCATCTCATGGTTCATCTGCCCGAACAAGTATTCCTTACAGGTCCAGTACACTATACATGGATGTATCCAATTGAAAGGTAAAATTTTTTGTTATTGCTAATATTATGTTCGTTGTGTAATATGTCGGCAATTAGGAAAATATTGTACTAATCTTGAGTGGTGTTTTTGCAGGCAATTAGGAAAATATAAAAAGTCAATGAGGAATACACGTTACCCGGAAGGTAGTATTGCTGAACAGTACCTCGTACATGAGTCGGTGACGTATTGTAAGTCTTATCTCAAACGGATGGACAACGAAGATATCGACACTTCCATAGCTGGGTGGAATGTCAGCTGTGTTTCACTCTTAGTAAGACCAGATATTATCGAGACTCGTCGTCAGTTCAGGTTGACTGAGGTAGAGACTGCTGAGGCTCACTGGCAAGTCTTGGTGGAAACAGACGAAGTCAAACCTTACCTAGAAGAACATCTCAGAAGGTTCGAGGCTAAAAATGGTGAAGATTTCGACGAGCTTCGTCAGAGGAGGAGTTTTCTTCGATGGTTCCTAACATGGGTACATATGCCTATTAATTCTTGTAAGGTTCTTTGAGGGTTTATAACACTTATCTCTAACTTCTCTTAACACTTATCTCTCAGGTGTCCCTTAAAGAAAAAAACTCGGACCCGAGCTTGGTTGCAGGAATAAAGTCATTAGCTCAAGGACCTCAGCAATGTCGGGTTTATAAGTCGTGTTATGTGAACGGTGTCCAGTTCACATCGTTTGATAGAGATCAAAGAACCGTGACTCAAAACAGCGGTGTCATGATAGACATGGGTTCATCCAAGTTCTACGGCCATGTTAACTACGTGGTCGAAGTATTATATGCAGGCCGTATGCCAGTGGTGTTGTTTAAGTGCACATGGCACAACTCCGAGGACCCTGAAGATCTTGACACCGTTATAAAAGATCATGGACTGATATCAGTGAATAAAAACAACAGTTACTATGAGGATTCACCCTTCATAATTGCAACCAAAGCAAAACAGGTATTCTACATAGACGATCCAAAGGCTGGTGGTACTTGGAAGGTAGTACAAGAAATGTCGCATCGCAATGTCTACAGCGCCGAAGTACTGGCCATAGATGAAAACATATCGCGTACAGGAGATCATATATTCGAGCCTTACCAAGATGACACTCCCACGGTGATACAATTTTACCCAGATTTTCAACTACTTTTGGACGAAGAAGGAGACGAGGACGAGGACGAGGACGACGAGGACGACGAGGACGACGAGGACGAGGACGGAGACGAGGACGACGACGAAGACGAGGTCGAGGACGAGGACGAACACGAAGACGAAGACGAGGACTAAACTAATATTAATATGAATTTGAAACCTAAATTCATATTTTCTTTAAAGTATAATTTATGTATTCGAGAAAATATTACTAACTTTATAATTCTAAACTTCATCGTTTCTTTTATATTCAGTTCATTACCTTTCCATAAATAAATTGAAGAGACGAAGAATTCAATCTTTGTTAGTATCTCTAATTTTAAGCGACGTAGATTGATCAATCTACGTCGCCTCAGTGTATTTATTTTTTATTTTTGAATAAATGAAGCGACGTAGATTGATCAATCTACGTCGCCTTAACATATTTAATTTTTATTTTTTATTTTTGAATAACTGAAGCGACGTAGATTGCTCAATCTACGTCGCCTCAATGTATTTAAATGTATTATAAATTAAATACAATGAAGCGACGCAGATTGATCAATCTACGTCGCTTAAGTTATTCAAAAATGAGAAAAATAACAATTATTTATGAAGCGACGTAGATTCGATCTTTGTCGCTTCCTATAATTTCAAGCGACAAAGAACTTTATCTTCGTCGCTTCAACATGTTAAAGCGACGTAGATAGACATTATTTGTCGCTTGAAATTATAGGAAGCGACAAAGTTTGAGATCTTCGTCGTTTCAACATATTGAAGCGACGTAGAAAGCAATCTACGTCGCCTCGTTTCCTTTATAATTCCAGGATCACAGTTGCTTTCTTCTTCTTCTCATTTCGTTTCCTTCTCACTTTACCTCTGTTCGACCTCGCCCCAAAGCCCTAATCCCAAACCAAATCGAAGACAAAACCCAAATTGAAGCTCCCTCCTCCACCAAATCGAATCCCGTCTTCTTCCTCCACCAAACCCGAAACCATCTTCTTCCTCCCCCTCCCTCACCGTCGAATCCCGATTCAAGTCTTCTTCCTCCCCCTCATCTTCTGGAAACCATCTTCGACGCCACTACTCGGGCACAATCTCAGGTATCGAACTACGATTTTCAAAGAGTGAAAATCATGTATTGTATTTCTATTCCAGTCTTTTGTTTCTTTTCTGTGTAGACTTAGACTTGTTGAGAATCAGTAGAGAAATAGTTCAATTGCAAATTTTAGGGTTTTGATTCAGTTGCTCCTGTTTTGACTGTATGACTGTTGTACAGGGTGCAAATTTTAGGGTTTTGATTCAGTTGCTCCTGTTTTGATTCGGTGGCTAATCTGTTTTCAAGCAGCATATCAATTGCATCAACTGTTCTGTTCAACATGTTTAGGTTAATGAATTACAGAATAATAATCCATCCCTTTTTTGTCATGGTTTGTTTTGACTAATTCAATTTTGAACTGCAAATGGTAAATAGATGTGGATGGAACTTCAATTCAGGTTCATTACTAATCTATCAATACTTGTAATTTCAGAAAGAAGAAGCATTCCGGGTCCGTGTAGCTAAAGCAAACGAAGTAAGCCAACTCGAGAAGGTATGGTGCGACATTCCGTGTAATCTATCAATGTGTAGTTGCTGTCCATGTGTAGAAGTTGCTGTCCATCTATCATTTTGATTGTTTAGTTGCTGAATGTTCATGTTTAGTTGCTTTTCATGTTTAGGCTTTCATGTGTATAATCATTTTAGAAAGTTTATCCCATATCTAGTTGCTTTTTAATCTGTAGAGTTAAGGTTTTGTATCTAGCTGTGTATATTAGCCCGTATTCGTAGTTTTCGGTATCGAATTATGCTGTTAAAGGTTCGTGGTGTTATGCGTTTGTGTTATCATCGTTGTGTTATGCTGTTAAAGGTTGAACGGTGTTATGCGTTTGTGTGTAGTAATATTGAAGCACCGAGTAGTCACTATGCTAAGTACTTTGCATTAGTTACTTTGTATGAAAAGAATGTTGTTTTAATTGTACTGATTATATGAATGTTGACTTGTTACTTTGCATTAGTTACTGTTGACTTGATTATACTTTGCATTAGTTACTGTTGTTAGATCATTTGGTGCAATCTTTTGATTAAGGATTAAGGGTTTGGTTAAATGATTGTAGTACTCTTGGGATTAAGGATTAAGGGTTTGGTTAAATGAATGTACAATATGCTACTGTTCTGATTAAGTGAGGTAGATATGTGTATTTTACATATGCCGTTTCTAATGAAATGTGGATAAAATTGATGGGAGTTAAACAAAGCATAGTCTTGAGTTACTTTAGTGGAAATTGTTATGGGTACAAATGTGGAGAACTGATTGAGATCGGAGAGGTTGTAATTAGAAAGGAAGATTTCTCGTAGACTGTTTTGAATTTGTTAATCTTATGTGATTATTACGTGATGTTTCTATCGTTTCTTCTTTGTCACTTTTATAATTTGATTAGTGATAGATTAAGTTTTGGCCATAATTTGATAAGAGTAGTTCACTCTTAATAGATTAGTTGATACGGAATGGCTCCCGGAAATACTGGATACGCGAGGAGGAAAGCGGCGATCCAGCGTCGTGAAGCGGCCGCGGCGGCCGCGGCGGCAGCTTTGGAGGCGGCAGCAGCGGAGGCTACGGAGGCGGCGTGGCGAGCATTCTGCAGAGATGGGGCTTCCGGGTCGGGTTGCCCCACGGGACAATCTGCGACCCCGACGATTCCAGAAGTAGGGGTTTTAACGCCCGCCCCAAACCTTGAGGATGCGATTCCTCAAGTGGATGACAGCGACGCCACTACGGCGTCACAACATCCTCCCGCCCTCAGCATCCGGTGCAAGAAGACCAAACTCCCCGACATGGTGGACATGGCAACCGGAGATCCGACGACGCAACATCACGGAGTCGTTGTCGGGACGAAGACGGAGTACCTCGTCCGGATGAACAACAATAGGCGACTACAAGTCGCTTACTCTACGAGGCATCGGGGGCCTGCGACGAGGGAAATGAGGAGTCTGATGTGCAGAGACTTCGGCAGCATCATCCGCGGAAAAGTTCCAATGCTTGCATCTAGCTTTTTGGGACTTAGCGATTTGCATCGCGATATCGTCAATAGCAATATTGAGGTATACTTACTGGCCTTAGCTTACTTACCTACTTTATGGTTTATGTAAATATAACTTTTACATAACGGAATTTAAATGTCTTGTGCTAGACGAACTACGACATCCCGGCGACTGAGGTGGAGATGTGGAACTTCATTGATGCAACGGCGCAAACAATCTACAAGGATTGGAAGTACGATTGCCATCAACATTATCTCCACGTCAGCCAGGAGACTCCGGCCGAGTTTCTCGGGAGGGAAGACCAATGGGCGTGGTTAAAAGCCCACTTCGAAGACCCTGCTTACTTGGTGAGCTTCATAAACTATCCGCACAGTTTTAGTAGCCAACATTCTAAAAATATGCATGTTTATCTATTCTTATTTTAAAATGATCTTTGTGTGTGTGTGGCAGCGATTGTGCGAACGGAATCGAGGAAACCGAAACAAGAACAAGGAGCAGTAGCTCAACCACCATTCGGGATCCCTCGCCCTCTCGTACCGAAGCGAGGTGTTGGAGAAGGAGGGTCATAGAGCGCCCGCCGTCCAGACGTGGATTAACGTATACCAGCCGGACAAGAATGCGGCTGAGAAAGTGGTAAGCTCAAATAGGTTCACGTTACGTTATTTCAATTATTTTTGTTTACTATATTGTAATATTATTTATTTGATCTATTTAAATTGAGCAGGCGGCAGTGAAGCGTCGACTCGATGAAGTCTTGTCGCAACAAGATAGTGTTGCGGGCCCAGTTGACGGCGATTCGGTTTCCCAAGCCCAGCCTCTTCCTCTTGATACACAAATAAATATCATAGAGGAAGAGGTGGGTTCAAGGCCCGGGACCTCTATAAGAGGTAATAAATCTCTTAAACCACCGTCGTTCATCTCGATTTACGTTTTGCTTTATTTTGATTTACCATAGAGTATACTAATATTTATTCTTGTTCGACGTTACAGGGGTGGGGCGCGCTCTCACACGCGACCCCAAACCGAGAGGAGGGGCCCGGGTACAGGAAAGCCAAACCCTAATGCAAAAGGAGATCGCTGAAGCCAGAGAGGAGGCGCGCAGATCGACCGAGGTGGCGCAGAAGGCCATAGCGGATTACAGTGCGCTCGCCCAAAGGATGCAAGAAATGGAGGCCATGATGCGATCATTCCAGGCTGCGAGTCAACAACCTCAAGCTCCTCCACCACCTCCTGGCTCGTAAACTGTATCTAGGCTTTGTATAAACTTGATTTGTGTAAACTTGATTTGTATAAACTTTTTACGTTTTGATTTGTGGCAATTTTTTCTATATAACTTGATTTGTGGTTGAATGCGTTTTTGTGGTTGAATGGGTTTTTATGTTTGAAAATTGCGATAGGTCGTGACTTGGTACAATAATATTTATTTTTTATTTTTTTTATTTTTGAATAAATGAGGCGACGTAGATGGATCAATCTACGTCGCCTCATTGTCTAAATAAAGAAAAAAAATAAAAAATAAATACATTAAGGCGACGTAGATTGCTCCATCTACGTCGCCTCATTTATTCAAACATAAAAAAAATAAAAAATAAATACAATTAAGCGACGTAGATTGATCAATCTACGTCGCCTCATTTATTCAAAAAGAAAAAAAAATAAACATTAAATACATTGAAGCGACGTAGATTAATCAATTTACGTCGCTTTGTTTATTCAAAAAGAAAAAAAAAATATTAAATACTTTGAAGCGACGTAGATTGAGCAATCTACGTCGCTTTGTTTATTGAAAAATATAAAAAAAAATTAAATACATTGAGGCGACGTAGATGGATCAATATACGTCGCCTCATTTATTCAAAAAGAAAAAAAATAAATATTAAATACTTTTAAGCGACGTATATTGAGCAATCTACGTCGCTTTGTTTATTTAAAAAGAAAAAAAAAATATTAAATACATTGAGGCGACGTAGAACGCAATCTACGTCGCCTCATTTATTCAAAAAGAAAATAAAAATAAAAAATAAATAAAATGACGCGACGTAGATTGAGCAATCTACGTCGCTTAACTTAAGTGAGCTATAAATTGAAGCGACGTAAAAAATTTTACGTCGCGTGAAATCAAATGAAGCGACGAAGATTGGTTATTTGTCGCCCCAATGGTGGCGTGATCAATCTGAAGCGACAAGATGAGGCGACGTAGTTTTGGTCACAATAAATCGAGGCGACGTAAAATCCAGACGAGGCGACCACCTATCTACGTCGCCCCGATTCTCTCCTCCAGTTGTGTCTCAGTTTAAGTTTCTTCAAGGACACAATTTCTCTAGTTCCTTTTTCTCTAGCCAATGAAACTTCACCGTAAGTGCCTTGGCCAATAAGTCTCAGTTTCTCGAAGCAATCGAAGCTTCTGCATCCTTCTTCAAGGACTTCATTGAAGTTGACCAGCCTGGGCATATCTACAGCCATCTGAACTATTCGATCAGTTTCTATTTCAAAATGATGAAAGATCAGGTCTTTCTTATACACACTTTCGATCTTTAACTGGTGTGAGGAATTCGCCTTCAATTAGGAAAGGAAAGCGATCCCATTCCTACTCAGAAATTAAAATTTTGGGTCTTACTGTTCTTGATCCATAACAAATTCTAATACTAAAGAAGCCCAAATTGATATGTAGCTTATTCGCATGTTAATATTGGCATGTCTCTAATTAATCAAAAAATATGGATCAATTAAGATATACAAGAGTTATCATCATCCAAGTCAATAATCAAGCAATGCATTAGCAAATTGATCAATATCAGAAGACCTTTGTCAAGACTATATTCAAGACAAGTTAACCATTGATAAAGGTAAATTGCATGCACATCATGGTTACTTTGTCCAAAAATCTTTTCTCAAAAAAATAATGGATTGCTTTGTTTACAAGTTTCCTCCTTGACATTTTGGTAGGAAGAAAATGAGAAAATGTTTTTTAAGCATGTGTTTGGTCTTGGCATGTCACTTCCCCACTTCATAGAAATATTTTTTACTCAACTTTCCTTCCCTACAAATCTCGGTAGGTATGGAAGTTGGTATATATCTTCCTTGATTCAAGGAATGATGTTTTTTTCCATGCTTATTTCTCTTTGTTGTCTCGGTTGGACATAATCAAAGAAAAGTCAAACCTTCTCTCTTTTTGGTAGGTATATAGACGTGGGTGAAGTACATTTCTCTCTTCCTTGTGTCATGGAGTAATATTTTTCTCCAAAACCTTCTTCCCCTTGCTGTCCCGGTTGGTAAAAATCAGCATGGCACTTCCTCCATTTAAGGAGAACCCTTTGATTCATCTTTTTGATGAATGACCAAGATTGATTTTTGAGTCTCCACTTGCAATACCTTGTGGCTATAAATACTACCTCAAATGAAGCCATTCGACACTTGAAAAAATTAGGAAGAGTTAGAGTGTTGGTCATTTCATTTCAAGTCATTTTATACTCTTGCATTTGCTAAGAGTCATCTTGTTTTCAAAGAGTTTTTCGGTTTTCCAAAACTAGCATAAAACTCTTCTTTGCTCCTACACTTGCTAGGAAGCTTTTTAAAAACAATATTTTCCTCTTGAGATTTTATATCTCCATAGGAAAGCTCACAAAAACCATTTTCAACTTGCATAATTTCGCTTTGCATATCATGGGTTGAAATGATGGTGCAATCTTATCAGAAGCGTTCTTGAGAGAATTAGTCGTTCGAGTACTAAGTTCTAGGAGAAGTTTCATATCCACTGATGTTGTAAACACTTGTTCTGGCGAGAAGAGAGATAGATCTTAGACTAGTTGTGCGAATACTAATAAGGATAGAAAAGTGTCTTTGTATCTTGAGAGTTACTGTCTTGTAAAGAAAAGTGTTTTACATAGAGATTGTAAACACTTGTTCTGGCGAAAAGATAGATAGATCTTAGTCTAGTTGTACGAATACTAGCAAGAATAGAAGAGCGTCTTTGTATCCTGAGAGCTACTGTCTTGTAAAGAAAGGTGGTTTACATAGTAGAAAAGTTTGTCTCTCAAGAGTTAGGGGCACGCAGTTTTTTTCTCTGTTACAGAGTTTCTAATGAAAAACATACAGGTGTTATTTATCGCTTTCTTATTTATCGCATTTTGACCAACTTCATTACTGTTAATTCAGGATAGAAACACTATCTGCTATCCTCAAATTAACACTTCAACGAATTTTTTTTATAAAGGACACTATTCACCCCCTCTAGGACCTTCATCTTCATTCCTCTTCTACTTCTTCTTCTTCGGTCCTCCTCATAGTTCTTCAGTCTACTCTGGAATATCTACCTCTGAATCGCAGCTAGGATTTCTAAGTCTACAAGGTAAAACAATTTCCCACATATGAAAACCGAATGTATGGGCTTAGTTAGAATTCGAATTTTACTCTGATAGACTTGATGATTTACCGAATTGCTGTGTGAAATAGAATGAGCTAGGTTTTGTACTTTTGACCAATTTGATTATATGAATGTTAATCTGCTCTCGTTGCAAGCTGTAGTTAATTTGAGTTATTCAGTTATAGCTGATAGTCATGATAAGAACAGTAGCTGTTATTTTCTTTTTCTCTTCAGTTTGTTTTTACAGATTAGCTCTTCGAATGTGAATTGATTTGAATTTAGGTAATTTTTTATTTATTTTAATTGAAGTGAGGGGAATGAAAATCTGAAGCACTGAAAGAGTTGTTACCTGAGGAAATCAGAAATGATATCTTGTTTAGCCTACCTGTTAAGGATTTGGTCAAGTGCACCTCCGTGAGCAAGCCATGGTTATCCATTATCAAAAATTCTGGTTTCATTCGCGCCTCCTTCGACGTGAATCAAATGATAATAGCCAGCACAAATCTCTTCTTCTACTCCACGGTATTCGCTGCCGTACTAACTGGTTTGAAAAGCCAGAAGAGGTTTACAGTTTGCATTATGATAACCCTGGTTTTAATGAGTATTGCGTGGTAAATTTTCAAATGGACCGTATCTTTGAGCTGTCAAATGTTCGTGTGGCTGGTACTTGTGATGGGTTGGTGTGCATTGTAGATGATATAATGAGTAAAAACGTAACTTACGTAGTTTGGAACCCATCAATAAGAAAGGTAATGCAGCTTCCCTAGCCTTGTAATAGCTTCACTACTCATGGTCCTTTTGAAGATTCTGTAGGGTTTGGGTTTGATGCAATGGTCAGTGACTATAAGGTTGTTAGACTCGTCACTCTTGAGGAGCTTGAGGAAAGTGCCAAGGATGGGGAAAGTCCAATTGTAGCTGAGGTTTATTCACTAGCTACAGGATCATGGAGAAGTCTTGGTTCTGTTACTCTTCCATGCCGAATATATGGAACTAGACCCCATGATTTCTTTAATGGAGCTATTCATTGGTATGCAAGACGGTGGGAAAAGGATGCTGCTCCCTGCTATTTCATTTTGACATTTGATCTGAGCTGTGAGTCATTTAACGAGATAATAATGTCAAAGGGTACTGAGTTGCACGACTCACGAGTATCAGTCTCAGGAGATGGGAAATACCTCGCTCCGTTTGTATCGTATAATGATGACACTTCGTTTTTCAGTCTCATGAGAGGATTCTGTGACCGAATTGATATATGGATAATGAAAGAGTACTGCAGGCATGAGTCATGGACCAAATTGATAACTCTAGGTCCACAAGGTCCAGAAGAGAATCTACACCCTAAGCCATTATGTTTCAGATGAGGTGAAATAATTTTGATGCTAAAAACTGGTTGTGGACGTCAAAATTAGTTTCTCTTGATATTGTGAGTCAAAATTCAATGATTTTGGGAGTGACAAGTATGAGGGTTGCTCTATTCATTCTTACAGAGAGAGCCTTGTTTTATTAGATCTGGACAATGCAATTTGTTGTCAACAAAAAATCAGGGTGAGGTATGTATTGCAGTGATGCCTCTAATTTTCTCCTAAATATGCATATTGATTTCTTTATTTAGTTGGTTCGTAGACCTTCCTTCTTAGTCTTGGTGTCTAATGACTGTCTTTAACACTTGCATATCATTTGTTAGATTTTTATTTACCTTCAAGTGATACTTCAGAAATAATAATAGTTCCAGACCTTCAAAAACTATCATTGTTACTCATTGGTCTGCGCAAGGTTCGCCTAAGGGTAGGCCAGGCAAACGGGTGGGTTCGGACGAATTATTAGAGGGCGGGTCATTAACGGGTTCAACCCGATATAGCCCGTTAAGCTTAACGGGTTATATCGGGTTAGCCCGATAAGATAACGGGTTACCCATTGGGGCCCGATAAAACCCGTTAAGCCTTTCTTTGTCTACGGACTGATGTACCCTCTTGTTCACCGAGGTTTGATCCTTCACTCATCGACAAATGATCACTCTCATCATTCATTTTTAATCTACAATCACAAAAAAACATGATTAAAGAATAAGCATGTCAAATGTCTAATGTATAAACAGTAAGAGAGAGAGCTTGTCATAATGTAAATCAGAATGTCATAACTCATAAACAAGCAGACTAGCAGAATATATATAATAAGAGACAGAGAACACTATTATGTATATAACTATATAAAAACATACATAACCATAGTACTTGTAGAATGACATAACCATAGTAGTTGTTGAATGATGACCTAGACTTTTATATATAGATATGAAACTTGTCATACTTCTGTTTCGTACTTCATGGCTATAATGCCTTTGGAAGACCAAACATCCATAACAAGCAACCATATCGAACCCCAAGTTGTGATGAAGTGCTGTATATACAAAAGTGTTCTAATACATCCAAAACAAGAGTTTATAGCTATGTTAAAACTTAAATCCACCATTTGTATAAATGTATACAACACCAAAATGTTCTGAACTTCCAGGCTTCCAGCCATTCTACATGTGAGATTGTGTGACAGTAAAGCTACATTATCAGTTTGTAGTTTGTACTAAAACCAATTGCTTTCAACACCAATTCGTTTCTTCTCCAACAATATGACTCAGTGACCAGTGTTCTAGCATGTGAGATTAAATAATTATTATCATATCATAACTTATTGAACTTCTAGCATGTGAGACTCATGCCTAAGTACAAAGGAGACTGGACAATCTGTACTTGCAGTTCACGAACCACAGAACTGGACTCCTAATAGTTCTAAAAGGAAGCAACTATCCCTCGTACATGTTCACCCAACAAAGGTGGGATAAAACTATAAACCAATATGCAATTATGGAAACTGAATTTCGTACATGTTCACCCAACAAATAACTGGTTCCATATATATTGCAACCAAACATCTCTGGAAATATTAATAGAAAGTTAATCAAACACCAAGTACCAAATTCATTTAGACTAATCCATTGTCTTCATTTTGGTCATAAAAACAGTCCAATTCAAAGCACTCTTTACTGCTGCAAGAGGGAAAAAAATCATTCCTTTAGATTAATCCATTGTACTTCACTTCACTACTTTAGTTCGATTCAGCAAAAGCTCAAATCAACAAGATTTCCAAGACTAAATGTTGCTTCAACCCAGTTCAACGTATTGAACCCGGAAGAATTCAAACCCAAAGAGAAAACGAAATCAGAGAGAAACCCATCACAAATTCAAGAACTTTATCACACAAATTCCAGAAACAGATCAAGAAAAAAGGAAATCAGAAAGAGCTGAAAATCATGGAATGCATACCGAGAAAAGGAAAGAGAACGAGAATGAGTATTGGTTTCTCGTCGGAGTCGTTGGTGGTCGAGGGCTCTAGGCGGCGGCGTCGAGGTAGAGACTTTGGTTTGGATTTTGGATTTTGGTTTTCTGAAATACTTAGAGTTAGGTTTTATGAATTCTAATCGGGTTGTTATTGGGCTAACGGGTTCACCCGAAACCGCCCGTTTTGATAACGAGTTGTTATCGGGTCACCCATTAATAACCCGATTAGTTAAGGACGGGTTTTAATGAGTCGTTATCGGGCGATAACGGACGGGTCACCAGGCCTACCTAAGGGAGTAAGGGACCCTTCACTTCACCATTGTTCAATTCTATGTTAAGAGATCATGAAATCAGTAAATCTGACTTTTTCGGAACCTTTTTTGTTTTTTTATTCATTATGTCAGTCTAGTGATAGTTAGATATTCCTGCATCTTTGCTAAATTGTAATTGTTTACATCATTCATTCAATTAACCTTGTGCAGGCCAAAATCGGTGCAGATACCTAAATCTAATGACCTTTTGGTTTAGCTAGTACGAGATTTGTGTAGCTGTGGAGCACCAGAACAGTTGTTTTAGTCTGTTTTTGTTTCTCTGGTCACTCTATCTGATAGTGGCTGTGTGCTAGTTGATCTTTATCCTACTACTGATTATCCAGCCTTATGAGTTACGATGCATTAGTCTTGAAATTTCAGAATGGTTCATTTGTCATGTGACTATTGGCCTTTACAATGAAATAACAGCTTTCTGAGTAACTTGTGGGAGTTGTTGTGGGTTAGATTAATCATGACTCATCGCGGTAGACATTGCCATCATGCAACACTGGTACTCTGAGAGCATATGTCTAGTTGAATTACAGTGAAATAATAGCATAATTGGTTTTGCTGCCTTAGCATAGACAGATTGCGTTTCAACTCTTTCCTGTTCACAGTTGGTTTCAATGCCTTTTGTGTTGACGTTATTAAGTACAAAATAGAGCTTCGGTTGCTTATCTGAGAATTACTATATTTTTTATTATAAAAGAATGTTAGCTACCTTGAAGATCCAAATAAACTGCTCGCCGCAACTCCTCCACTTCCCTTCCCCACTATACTTTGCATCTCTGGCCTCTGATGCCTTCTCTTTCTTGGCTTGACGCTGTTGGGTACAGAGCTGAAAACAGGATTAGGACTCCCAGTAGGTATGACAGCATCAGGTTTTCTGTACTGCTGATGTTGCCACCAATGGGCCTCCAGATTTGGAATTGACTCTTCATGCTTTATATTCATTCATGGATGATTGCCATCAGCAGGTTGACTAGAACTGGACAGTGTTGAATGCACACTTCAACATTTGCTGACTGCCGGGAGAAACCTGTCTGAAAACGTTTCATCCTTGAAAATATGGTATCTGCGGAGTCGTGTGTCCTCCCCGAATCAAACATTTGTTCACCACGACCAAAACTTGAAGATCGCGATCCAGAAACTGGGCATGCATGAGTGTCTGTTATCATCGACTCACCAAATGCTCTACAAAATTATACTAAATTAGCATTTGAACTTGTTGACGGAAAAACTGTACGCAGAAATTAATATTATGAAAGCATCGAACTGGAAATGAAATGAAGAACGTAGTTACCTGCGGATGCATATGATTCAGCTACTGTTTTGGCATCAGCAAGAGAGCAATGAGCGTTTGTACCACAAAATTGGCCATCACTTCTCTCCTGGATTTGAACCGGAGTTGGAAGTTGGAACCAACATAGGGTTACTTGCAGCAAGAGAATGCAGTGCCTTTCATCGGCGAAATGCTCTTGCCGCACTTGAATATCATGCTCCAATATTTTCCCATGTCACCCATTTCTACTGTACATGAATAACTACTTTCATCGACTAATTTGATTTCTCTCAAACATTTCTTTTCCTCTTCGTTTCCTCCTCCTTCTCATTCTAGTTAGACCAAAAAATGGACAGGCAAATTCTGGACTGAAAGTCATGGATCATACGAAAGGAAGAAAAGAATATGTCGACTGATTAACTAGCTAGTTCATGTGTTTGGGAAGAAGGATGTATGGATGTATATATAGTGAATTGGGCGATGAAATGGCCTGAACAAGATGTAGTCAACAATATATTTACTATGTCACGTGATTCTACAAAAAGAGTCGAATAATCGAAACGGACTCTGACACATTTAATTTTTAAATTTATTACGAGGGCCTAAACAAGATGTAGCCGGTCAACAATATATTTACTATGACACGTGAAATTACAGAAATAACCAAATAATTAAAGAAAAAATGGCTAGAAAATTCATACTTGGGAATGCAAAATCGAAATTATCGGCGATATTTCGCCGATATTTCGATTTTTTGAACTTACCTAAAAAATCCGTGAATATATCTCCAAACTTTCCGAAATTTTCCGAAACTTTCCGATATTTCCGATATATCCCCGATATTTCCGATATTTTCCGATATTTACCAAAATTTACCGATATTTTCCGATATTTACCAACCCTATTATTATGGTCAAAATTTTGCAATGCCTTATCCTTCATATATCATGCCTTATGGTCTTCCAACAAGTGATAACTCATCGTTACAATCACAAACAAATGCCTCAAATAATGATAGCAATGAAGAAAGTCGAGCAATGTCTGGTTCATACTACGAGCTCCAAAATCTTCAAAGACCGCCCCCTGACCCATATGGTTGGCATGTAAGTCAATCACTACAAGAAAATGAGTCATCACCGGCGAGATTCTGGCCAACAAGGCCGGCGACCGGAAAAGTCGCCGGTAATGTCCATCATTACCGGCGACTTACTCCGTCGCCGGTAATGTGGCCGGAATCTCGCCGGTAATGTGGCCTAGACATTGCCGGCGACTCCAACCGTCGCCGGCAATGTCTAGGGCACATTTCCGGCGAGATTCCGGCCGGAAAATCGCCGGTAATGTGCCCTAGACATTACCGGCGACTCCAACCGTCGCCGGCAATGTCTAGGGCACATTACCGGCGAGATTCCGGCGTAAAGTCGCCGGTAATGTCTTCATTTCCGGCGACTTACTCCGTCGCCGGCAATGTGTCTTATATTTGATGCCGGATGGGGCAGCTCGATCATTCAATCATTTTGAGCGAAAAAAATCCAAAGAAATCGAAAGAAGGAAAACGTACGCTCTGAAATCGATCATTCGGTATATTGTCAAAATTAAGGCGCGCGTCGAAAACTCGATCATTCGGGAAGCTATATATATAGGTACATAGGTGTATATATACGTATATGTGGTATATATATATATGTGTGTGTGTGTTGATCAAATCCAATTCGTGAGATATATATGAAATGTTGTTGATGTACGGTCACCGAAACGAGAAAACAGGTTGTAGTTAATCTTGTGTCTGAATCAATGACTGGTATTATCGTATTGTTATCGGAGCCAGGCTTAACAGAGCCTCCTCCTACCCAGTCAAATACGTTTTGAATTGAAAACAGGAGAATACTATCATCGAGTACTGAATCGAATTCAGAGATTAGATCGATATATATACATATGCATGCATGTGTTGATTTAATTAGAGTTGAATTGAGAGATCACGTCGATTATTAGTAGTGAATGTGTGTGTATATATATAACTAATACGTAAAATTGTTAGAATTTTCAGGATGGACAAGAGTCGGATGAGCCTCGAAAGATGGGATGTCAGATATCACCAGGGAATTAGGAGTTTTGTGGATTTTGTGAAGGCTAATTGTGGAGACACTACACTTCATTATTGCCCGTGTAAAGAATGTAAGTGTTTCAGCGATCGATTTCGATTTCCCATCGATAAAGTCCAGAGGCACCTGAGTAAATACGGGTTTTGGGATAAGTACACTTGTTGGATTTATCACGGTGAAACATCGGTAGCGGGTCCGCATGATCATGGACAATTTGGTGAGAGGGCTAGTCCACGCTATGATCATGGAGATTTTGCTGAGAGGGGCAGTTCATCCTATGATCCAACATCGATGTTAATCAATGATATGTTTCCTCATGAGAGCGGTGTATTCGCTGATGAAGCACCAAATGTCTCTCCCGTCGTTGAGGGTTTCCCCCATATCGAGCCAGTCGAACCATTACCTGGAGGTCATGTCAACACAAGCGGTATGGACAAGTACAACAACCTGATTGCATTGCAACAGACTCCGTTGTACGACGGTTGTAGTAAGACTGTTCTTGAAAGTGTCTTGGGAGTGATGCAGCTCAAAATGGAGAACAAAATGTCTGTCAAAGCTGTTGATTCTTGGTTGAAGTGGACTGCTTCGCTACTGCCACCCGGTCATCGTCTTCCTACCACACATCATAAGGTGCGACATATCCTGAAAGATCTTGGGCTTTCCTACATCAAAATCCATGCATGCAGATATGATTGTATTCTCTTCTGGGGAAAAGATCTCGAAGACCTTGAAGCCTGCCCGGTATGTTTTACAGAAAGGTATAAGTTGACTCCTGCAGGCAACAAGAAAGCTGTGAAGATACTTCGATATTTCCCGCTTATTGATAGGCTGGAGCGGTTGTTCATGTGTGCTTTCACGGCCGAGGCAATGAGATGGTGGGCTGAGAGGAACTTGCCTGACGATGACACCCTTATACACCCTTCCGACGGAGAGGCTTGGAAGCACATGGTCAGGGAGTTTGATCATTTTGCAGCAGAGGTCCGAAATGTTTGGCTAGGGCTCTCATCTGACGGATTCAACCCTTTTGGCAACATGAGTCTTCAATACAGTATATGGCCAGTTATTTTGGTACCGTACAACCTTCCACCATGGATGTGCATGAAGAAGGAATACAATATGCTCACTCTGTTAATTCCGGGCCCGGGTTATCCAGGAAAATGTCTCGATGTGTATTTGAGGCCTTTGATTGAGGAGCTTAAGTACCTGAGTGAGTGTGGCCACCCCACTTACGATAGGTTCAAAAACGAGATGTTCCAGATGCATGCCATGCTTGTTGGCACCATCAGTGATTTTCCTGCCCGCGGTATGTTGTCGGGCAATGTTACCAGGGGTTACAGGGCTTGTTCAGAGTGCATGACGGTTGATTGTTGTAGTCCTCATTGCAGTAAAATTGTTCAGATGCGCCACCGTTGTTGGCTTCCATATGATCACCCATTTAGGCAGGATCCAGACGCGTTTGATGGGACTGTGGAAACAGGTGTGGCACCCAGGCGATGGATAGGGGAAGAAATTTTGGAAGTGTTGAATGAATATGATTTTGGCCAGCTGAGCAATCATCCTGACATAGTGGCGTCAATTCCAGAAAAGCCCGAAAGGTATAAGTTTTGGACACACAAGAGCATATTCTGGGAACTCCCCTACTGGCCCAGGTTGCCTATCAGACATTACCTAGATGTCATGCACATAGAGAAGAATGTGTGTGAAAGTGTGGTGGGCACAGTTCTTAACTTGGAGGGGAAAACAAAAGACATCCCTAAGGCACGCATTGATCTGAAAGCAATGGGTGTGCGGAAACATTTGTGGTTAAGAGATGGTAAGAGAAAAATGCCGCAAGCTCCGTACACCGTAAAGCCGAAGCATAAGCATGAAATTTTTCGGTGGCTGAGTAATGTCAGGTATATATTCTTATGGCTATGTAGGAATTTGGCCTTAAATTTTTAGCGGAGTATATATGGTTATATGCGAGAAATATAATTGGTCCATATATGTGGCTTTATCTATATATATGCAGGTATCCTTATGGCTATGCAGGAAATATAAGCAGGTGTGTTAACTTCCGGGACAATAAGATGTACGGATTAAAGAGTCATGACTGCCATGTACTGCTTCAACGCCTTTTCCCTATTTTCATTCGAGGGTACATGCCCAAAGAGGTGGTGGAGCCGTTGGTGGCCTTGTCAAGATTCTTTCAGAAGTTATGCACCAGGGAAGTTAAAAAAACAGACCTCAGGGAGATGCAAGATGACATCATTTTTATCATGTGCAAGCTTGAGAGGATATTTCCCCCAAATTTTTTCGACATAATGCCTCACCTGATGATCCATCTTCCCGAACAATTGTTGCTTACCGGTCCCGTACACTACACTTGGATGTACCCCATGGAAAGGTACAAATGATTCATACATTTGGTTTGCCTATGTTTTTATATGTAAATTCTTATTTTTTAAGTAAGTTAACATGCACTTGTTAACTTGTAGACAATTGGGAGCCTACAAGGACTATGTGAAGAATAAATATGCACCTGAAGGGTGTATCGCTGAAGCATATCTTGCGCACGAGTGTGTAACGTACACAAAAGTGTACTTGGAAAATGTAGAGGACCCCCAACAACAGATGCCGATAGATGAACCACAGTTCAACCTTTCTATCATCTCCAGTGACGTGGTAGTACAGGGAAGGTTGCCAAAGTCGTACAAGTTGGATGGAAATGAGGTAGCCATTGCCCACTGGTCGGTACTGATTAACTGTCAAGAAGTACAATATTGGAAAAACTATCATCTTCACTGCCCTGCTATTGCCGGAAATGTTGATTACCACAACAAGACGTTTGCAAACTACTTTGGTCAATGGGTAAGTATATGTCTATTTTTATATATATCCTTACATAGCATGTATGTATGTACATGGTTTTGTGGTTTCAAGATGACATAATTTCTTCTGTACGTATTAATATATGGACGTTTTCAGATGAACCATGTATTAGATGATGGTTACCCAGAGTGGTCAAACGAATTGAGGGTCCTGGCGATGAAACCGATAGCTTCACAAGTTTACTCCATGTGTCAGGTCAATGGCGTGAAATTTATATGTGAAAATCGAGACGACCGACTGAAAACACAGAATTGTGGGGTGATGGTCCATGGTGGGCAGGATGGCGTTGACTATTACGGTGTCCTTCATTCAGTTGTTGAACTAATTTATGGGAACCGCATGAAAGTGCACTTGTTCAAGTGTAGATGGTTTGATACTAGCCCGGAGAACACAAGGACCGATCAGTACGGAACATTTTCGGTGAATACTGCTACTACCTGGTATGAAGATGACCCTTTCGTTCTTGCCTCATCAGTAAAACAAGTGTTTTACCTGGACGATCTTCTTAACAAAGTCCCGTGGAAGGTGGTTAACCATGTTGCTCATAGAAACATATACAGTGCTGCCACACTTGGTGATACCGCAGATGATGAGGAAGTTACTGCATACCAAGAGCCAAACGCTTTTGACATTCCTGAATCATCTACGATTCGCCTTAATAATGTGAGATCTGGGAGTGTGGTTCGAATTACTGGAGCAGAACTTCTCGATGTTAATCCATATGAAGTTGACGCTGATTCAGATGACGAGGAGCGGCACATATTGCCAGAGGTTACCTATGAAACCGAGTCAGACTCAAGTGATGAATATGATTACGATTATCATCCTTAGTACGTTGGAAATTGTAGTCGGAAATTGTAGTCGACAAATGTACGTAGTAAAATGTACGTAGTAAAATGTTTAAGGAAATTGTAGTCGGAAAATGTACTCGGAAAATGTACTCGGAAATTGAACGTAGTCGGAAATTGAACGTAGTCGGAAATCGGAAATCGGAAATTGAACGTAGTCGGAAATCGGAAATTGAAGGTAGTCGGAAATCGGAACCGTAGTCGGAAATTGAACGTAGTCGGAAATCGGAACCGTAGTCGGAAATTATACGTAGTCGGAAATTGTACGTAGTCGGAAATTGAACGTAGTCGGAAATCGGAAATTGGTCGGAAATTAGTCGGAAATTGGAAAATGGTCGGAAATCGGAAAATGGTCGGAAATTAGTCGGAAATCGGAAAATGGTCGGAAATTAGTCGATCGGATAATAGTCGACAAACCTAGACATTACCCACGAGTTGCTAAGTCGTTGGTAATGTCATTACCAACGACTTAGCAACTCGTGGGTAATGTCATTACCAACGAGTTGCTTCTCAACTCGTTGGTAATGTCATTACCAACGAGTCAAGTCGTTGGTAATGACATTACCGACGACGTACGTCGTTGGTAATGTCATTACCAACGACGTTGACCTACCTCGCCGGCAATGGTGGCGGTATAGCTCGAGCTCGAGCTCCTCCTCCCCATTTCTCTTCGGCCTAATTCAATTCTCTCTTCCCCCTCTTAGCTCGAATTTCTTCCCTCTCCCCTCTCCTCAATCCTCTCTTCTCTCTTCCCTCTCCCCTCTCTTCCTCTCCTCCCCTCTCTCCTCCCCTCTCTCCTCCTCCCCTCCTCCTCTTCCTCCTCCCCTCACCTCCGTCGCCGGCAAAGTTGGGTCGAGCTCCACCATGGCAGGTTTGAGCTCATTCTCTCTCCCTCTCTCTCTCCCTCTCTCTCTCTCTCTCATTCCACAATATTTTTTTCTGTATTTTAATTAATTAATTTTTGATAATTGTGGGATGTATATATGTATGCATGTGGACAATATTTGTAAAATGTAATTAAGGTATGTATGAAAATTGTGGGAAAAAAATGTGGATAATTGTGGGGTGAAGGAGCAATATATGTGATGTATATATGTGAAAAATTAATTAATATATATGGAATGTATATATATACGTATGTTTGAAAAATATGGAAAATTAATTAGCTAGGGTGAATTGGATTAATATGTGATGTATATATATATGCACGAATTAAGGTGAAATTAAGATGCATGATCGATGTATATATGTGTGAAAAGTTTAAAGCCGGAAATGATGTATGTATATATGTTAAGTTATGTGATATAGTACGTTGTTAATTTAACGTATAATAGGTGATATTGGAACCATACCAAATCAGAACCGGAACGGTTTGAAACCGGAACTGTTTATAACCGGAACCGTTTGAAAACAAACGGTTCCGGTTTCAAACGGTTCCGGTTCCAAACCGTTCCGGTTCTGATTTGTTATAGAACCGAAACGGTTTGGAACCGGAACTGTTTGTAACCGGAACCGTTATGTTACAAATTGTTCCAGTTACAAACAGTTCCGGTTTCAAACGGTTCCGGTTCCAAACCGTTTCGGCAACGATTTGTTATAGAACCGAAACGGTTTGGAACCGGAACCGTTTGGAACCGGAACTGTTTGTAACCGGAACCGTTTGTAATATAACGGTTCCAGGTTCCAAACCGTTCCGGTTCCAAACCGTTCTAGAACCCCAGTTCCCATGACTATTACGGCGTCCATGCCAGGAGGTTTTGCAGCTAATTGGCTTCGGAGAGGTTCCCGAAATAGTGGAGGGAACAGTAGTCAAGCTTCCTCCTCGCCCGCAGTTAGCAACACGCCCAGTGGGCCAATGATGAGTGCTCGCACGAGAGCCTTGCTAGAGGCGCGAGCTGAGGAGGAAGATGCACGATCAAGAGCCGTGCAACCGGAAGTTGAGCCTCGAGCCTCAGTCTCCAGACGCTCAATCAGCAGACGTCCCTCCGGTGGCAGAGCCTCAGACGAGCGACAATCAACGGGGGCATCAGAAACTCCCTCAATCCGAATGCCCCATATTCGCCCGGTGCCTACTCCCGTTTCACGGGAAACATATGAGACACATGGTGGTGCTGGCGCCTCATCGTCCAGGCCTCGTCTATCTCCGCCGTCCGGTCTCTTCCTACCCGACGAGATTCCTGTCATCCCTGAATTCGATGATAGGGGGATGCCTGTTTATATTGAAGGACGGCCGGAGTTCCTGAGCGTGGAGGAAGCGTATAACTTCCTCCCGTTCGACCCCGTGTATCTTTGGAGTGTGAGGTGCACCAACCAACAAACGGACGATGCAGGTAAATTTTATTTAACATCAGATTGATTACTTAATTATTACTTAAGACTTGCGATAGGTTCAATTAATGATATCAATTTGTTGACATTGTATTATTAGGCAATTTCGTTAATGGGACTGGAAAACGGAAAGGGGCTAGAGGCACCTGCACCGGGAAGAGACTTGAGCAGGCCACCGGCGGAAGGAAAACGCCCATAAGGGCCAATGAGGATGGCGAGGTGATCGAGGCATTCGACACCACGCGCAAATATGTCAGCATGGCCGGTGCGATCGTGCGGGACAAGGTCCCAATGCTTTGGCCAGATTGGGAATCTGTGCCTATCTACGTGAAGATGCAAGTGCATAATGCACTCAGTGTGAGTAAAATCGTATTTTTATTACGTAAATTTTACATTTATTAATTAAGTCCGAATAAATATATAATTTTACCTTTTATATATTCATATTGCAGGTGTGGTTTGACGTGGATGAAGTTCTTATTCACACGTGGGTAGAGCGTCAACTACATATGAGGTGATGTGCTTCGACTTATTTGAATATATATCGAGTTAGATTTTTGTTTATCAAGTGTTTTAATATCTCTAACTTTTTTTCCTTCTTTTAATATAGGTATAAAGAGTGGAAGAACGAGCTTTTTTCCCATTACACTGTATACAAGGAGCTAGGCCGAGGTTCCACCCCTAGCGAATTCCGGTTTAGGGAGTACGAGTGGTTGTGGCTGATAGCCCACTTCGAGCACCCCAAAGCTCGGGTATGCATCCTTAATATATCTTTCAAGCCTAAAGTATCGTATCAGATTGAAATAGTTAGTTACTAATTTTTTTTCATATGTTTATCAAACAAGGCGATTTCGAAGACGAACCGGGCGAATAGATTGAAAAACACCAGGGCCCATCATGCAGGTTCACTCAACTACATGGGTTGGTCGACTAAGGCGCAGCAACAACAAGAGGTGAACCCGTTGGTGTATATTCATCAGAAGTTCTACCCGCAGTGCCCTGAAGAAGCGGTAAGTCTTTCGCCTCTCAATGTGTTAATAAAACTATTTTTGAAGATGGAAATAGATTTTGTTAGCTAATACGTTGTTCATTTTCCCTTTTCAATTAGTCGAGAGTGGAGGAGGCGACCGCAGAAGTGACCATGAGTATAGCTCGGACAAACCATCCTGACTGCTCCGAGGAAGAAGTCACCCAGTATGCCTCTCAGATCGATCCGCTTGATCCCCCGATAGCGGCTCGGATCATGGCAAAAGCGTGCGCGACTGGAAAGAATACCTACTACTGCAGGGGAATGGGCTCGGCGGGTGAAGGAGTATTGAAGAACACTTCAGAATACTCTACCGGGTCAAGAAGTTCAACTTCTAGTCGTAACCTCGCAGCGGAGCTTCATAGGACGCAGAGGGAATTGGAGGAGCAAAAGAGGCAGATGGCCGAGTACCAAATGCAGCAGACACAGGTGCAGGCTCAGATGTACACATGGATGCGGACGATGTACGAGGCTCAGACTACCGGACAACCGTTCCCCACACCTCCCCCGGTCCCGGTCCCTCCCTTCCCTAGCTATCCACCACCACCACCGCACCAGTCAACGCCAGAGCAAGACCAAGGTAGCCACCGGAATTCAAATGAGTACATGGATTACTTCAACCCTGATGACCCGCAAGTTCCTGGACCTGACCTGTAGTTGTAGTTAATTTTTTTATCGTCGTTGCTATTTGTACTGTACGTTGGACATTTATGTTGAACTTGTATGACTGTCTTTACTACGTGTACTGTTGAACTTGTATGATTGTACGGTTTATCCGGTTCAATGCAGGTTATGGAATTGGGCCCAATCCAGAACCGCGTTTTTTTTTCAAAATTTTTTCCCACATTGCCGGCGACATGGACTCGAGTCGCCGGCAATGTCTCAAATTCCGGCCACGGCGGCGCTGCCATTGCCGGCGACGCCGTCGCCGGTAATGTCCGAGACATCACCGGCGACGGCGTCGCCGGCAATGTCCGAGACATCACCGGCGACTTGAGTCGCCGGCAATGTCCGAGACATTACCGGCGACGGCGTTTCCCGTCGCCGGCAATGTCAACACCGGCGGGGAATCACCGGCGACGTCATTGCCGGCGACAAGTCGCCGGTAATGTCAATTCCGGCGAAAAAAAAAGACAAGGCCGGCGACGGCAGGTCGCCGGTAATGTCTCCATTTCTGGTAGTGAATACGTGCAGAATTACATGGGAGAGCAATCATTTAATGAGTACTCTTCACAATACAAACATGATTCTGCACAGAGAGATGAGAAAAATAGTGTGAATTTTGAACCTCATAGGTCCTCTATGTGGTTTTGAAGTATTTATATATTTGATTTTGTAATGTGTGATGTGTAACATATTGTACAAAAATGTGATGGTCTAGCCTCCCATTAAAGTTTAGCCATCAAAAAAATAAAAATAGAACTATTAAATTATATTTTAATAGTTATCAGCACTTAACACGTACTAATTCATATAGTAATATAGCAAATTCATATGTTTTGATGTTTGATCAATATTTTCTTTTCACATAAGGTAGGTAATTGATCATATAACAACCTCTAAAAGTTTCATTACAAATTTCCATATATTTTTATTAGTTTCCGTCATTTCCGTCAGAATTTTCAGTGGATCGATATTTCGTCGATATTTCCGTCGATATATCCAAATTTTGGACTGTCGATATATCCTCGATACCCGATATTTTACTCCTTGAGTATAACACGTTCTAAACTTTGCTCACTCAAGTATGGTAAATATCACTTTACTCACTATTGAATTACATTTGTACTCACTTTGCTCACTCCGAATTTTGCAAAATTTGGGATTTTGAATTCGAGTTATAATCGGTCAAGGAAACTTATTGGGCATTATAGATCTCTTCTTTGTGAGTCTTTTCATACCAAGATTGAGCCTCAATTCAACTCGAGGAAGGAGAATCGAAGATGTGAAATTTTAGGTGTTCTTGACTTCAAAGGTTAATTTGGCAACTTCCACAATGAATTAGAATTTGGTGTAGTTGAGAAAAGTATTTTTGGGTTTATTTCGCACGTACAGATTGAGCTCTGCCAATTGGAATGGCACTGCCAATTTTTTCGATTCGGAGTGATCAAAATGAGTAAAAGAATAATTTGATAGTGAGCGAAATAATATTTGTCATACATGAGTGAGTAAAGTTTAGAACGTGTCATATTTGAGTTACCTTTCTAGTTATTTTTCCATAACCAAAACGGACTTTCACACAAATTTAATGTTTATGATAAAATTAACTTTTTGAATAAATTTTGTTCACTAATTTGAATTTAAATGCGGTTGACTAATTTGATGGCCAAATAGAGCAAGATGTATTCAACTACATATCTCATATCACAAGAAACTACATACAGGAACAAACCATATAATCAAAACGGATTCATACACATTTAATTTTCATGATGTCATTTCACGTAAATGTGAAATGAACCCTTTTGAATGGGATAATTCTTTTCTATCCATGCACCTCCAATACAAAAGTGACACGTGTCTCTCACTTTATCCTTGCCTAGTTATCTTCCTCATCAACCCCGGAGTTTTCACCAAATCAAGTAATCAACGGAGATCATCTAATAGACTTTGTCCTTAAAGAAGAAGAAATCATCGATTACACTCCTAGCAGCACACAATCTTTCCCCACAGACTAGTTCTTCTCCCCCTCCCCATACCAAATCAATTCAACTGAGTTCTTCTCACCATTGTTCGACAACAACGCAGAACACAAAATTCTAAGTTTTTGGGAACAATTTGCAATTCTCTTGATGATTTGCCGCAGACAAACCCAATCGACCTACAGTAAGACTTACCAATCGTAAATGTATGATTCGAACAGGAGAGATTTGAGCCGGAAAGCCTCATTTGAGAACAATGCCGAGAGCGAAAATCTGTTGATTGAGGAAGAAGAAGATTTCAGTTGTAGAAATAAGGACAAAAAGAAAAGGACACATATTAAACTTCTATTGGTTATGGTTATGAATGGCATTGGCAGCCAAGAATTGTCCCTTTTGAATTAATTTTGTTGACTAATTTGAATTCAACTACAGTTGACTAATTTGAAGGCCTAGAGTAAGACGTATTCAACTACACATATCTCATGTCACACAAAATTACATGCAAAAACAAACCATATAATCAAAACAGACTCTGACACAAATTTAATTCCCATTATGTCATTTCACGTAGAATTAACCTTTTGAATAAATTTGTGGACTAATTTCAGTTCAACTACGTACACATTTGTAGTTGACTAATTTGATGGGTTGGAGCAAGATGTATTCAACAACACATATCTCATGTCATGTGAAAAATACATAGAAAACGACACAAATTTAATTTTCATGATGTCGTTCACATAATATTGTAATTTTGAATAATTTTTTTATAATTTTCATGCAATCCCCTATTTTGAAACACCAGTTGATGTGGTAGTTGGATTTGTTGATGCTGGGTACCTTTCTGACCCACACAAAGGTCATTCACAGACCGGTTATGTTTCACTATAGGAAACACGGTGATTTTCTTGTATATCAACTAAGCAAACCCTTGTTTCTACTTTCTCAAATCATTAAAAAATCATTGCTTTGCATGAAGCTGTTAGAAAATGTGTCTGGGTTAGGTCAGTCATAGGTCATATTCGAGAGTCTAGTGGATTACCATCTACTACATTAAGGGTGACAATACAAATCTCATATCGCCAAAATTCTTCTTCAATCAGCAACAACAACAGCTGTTGAATATCTATGTGAGCGAGGTTGATTCGGCGGATAATGCTGCGGACTTGTTTACCAAGTCACTATCTAAATCTACATTTGTGAAACATATGAGACGAATTGGTATACGCAAGTTATCTGAATTCCAGAACTGAGTTTACAGTCAGGAGAAGTTACATTTATGTAGACATTAGGGGTCGTCTACGTCACATGTAATAACATTTGTAATAGATCCGTTATACTCTTTTTCCCTTAGATCAACCTTTTGTTTTACCCATGAGATTTTTATTTACTTAGTGAGGCTTTTAGTAAGACAATAAGTCATGCATCACTCTTCAGGCCAACTACATAAAGGGGAGTGTTTAAGGATATTTATTCTCTGTAATTTCTGGTGTGTGTCGTGTCCTATTTAGATACAGATTAGATTAAATATAGATTCAGAGAATCCTTATATTATAGGAATTATTTCTGACAAATACCCGTAACTTCAGAAATTTCTTAATATAATGAAAATGCCCGGGTCTGGTGTGTGTCGTGTCCTTTTCTTTAATGTAATGAAAATGAATAATTTCTTACTTTAAAATATTTATTTAATACTTAATATCCTTTATTGTGAAATAGATAAGGTCGAAGGCCAACAAGGCTAATCGTGAGAAGAAGACCGATCACCATATTTCCGACTCTAGAAAGATGATCGACATCGCAAAAGCTCACAGAGATGCGGGTTCGAGGAATTATTTTCTTGATGCTAGCGTGCCTGGTTACGTCAGACTCGGGCAATCCGATGTCGCGAGTGAACGTGGCGTAAGTAACTATTTTTCCAAAATTTATTGAATTTAATCGTACTTCCAAAATTGATTGAGTTTAATCTTACGGTTGGTTTGAAGAAATTGGATTATGATTAGAACATTTAATTAGGTGGTCCTCTTGGAATGTAGTTTAGTTGGCTAAATTATGATTCTGAACTTGAGAAATCCAGATGGAAATCGGTGCCCACGGTTAATTTGTTATTCGAAACATTTTCTTTCGTGCAAATTTTTGGTTTCCTCCATTTTTAGGGGAAACTATGCCAATTTTTTTTAGAAATAAACATTAATATATTTTTCACATGATTAATTTCAGGATAGATTTATACAAATGACCCAGATGGAATTGGCGCAAGCACATTTGCAAAACTCGGAGAATGCGCCTAAAGAGATGCCTCCTCTATTGAAGGAGACTCAGATAATTATTGCCGATGCAGATTTTGGCCGCCGACTTGAGAAGGAGGTTCGTGGGTTTAGACGGGGGTTCAACGAGATTTAACCCAGTCATCTGTATCAGTGAGTAGGCGAAATGCGACGGATGTCGAGGCGGTCCAAGTCTCCCAAGAGGAGTCTCGATCGACCCGGGAGGAGGCTAAATCGGCCTGTGAGGAGGCTCGATCAGCCCAGGAGCAGTTTCGACCGACCCAAATTCATATGAGCTTCATGATCGATTTTCTTAAGTCGATAGGCATGAAACCTTCATCCATGTGTCAGCCAGAAACCATGCCTCAGGATCCTGGACACGATGACGACGATGATCCGAGCGGCGACAGGGGAATCGACGGGATCCATACTCTTGCTTTAGTTTCGTAGTTCATATATATTTCGATTGATGTACGTACATTTTTTATGTACACATTTTATATTTAATATATTCAATGAATATTTTATTAGTTTAATTAATTTTTAATTCTAAAACAATTATTAAAAAATTAATAATTGAACTTAGACAACAAAACAAGAAGAATTCGTCGTCTAGGTTCAATCACTAAGCCAACGAATTTATTTTTTTATTCGCCGTCTAGGTGTTATACCTTAGACGACAAAATGTTGTTCGTCGTCTAAGTGTCATTAGACGACGAATATCTCATCACTTAGATGATGAATGTCCTTAGTCATCTAAGTGTCATTACTTAGACGACGAAGATCAATATTTGTCATCTAAGGTTCATCTAAGACGACGAATAATTTCATCGCATTTTTCAGAAATATCTCGTTGTCTTTGTACTTAGACGATCGACGAAATATGTTTCATCGTCTAAGGTGCTACTTAGACGACAAATACTTTCTGTTTCGTTGTCTAAGTACTTAAACTACGGCACTTAGACGACAAACTTTCGACGACGAAAAATTCATCGTCTTAATACTTAGGCGACGAAAAATGTCACTTACACTGTTTTTTTTTACAGTGAAAATATATCGAGCCGGCTAGTTAATTAGCTGCTAGTTGTTCCATCGATCTTTGTTGATTTTCCTAGCTTAATTAATTCATGATCTAGATCAAATCGTCTTGAACCACTACCTTTATATATGGATTCAAGATACTTATCTTCGACCAGTACCTAAATATAATATCGCACAACTGCCATTTCCACTTAAATTAGAGATGCAGAACGTTTGCCCTAATATTAAGGTGCATGCAGGCTAGGCCTGAATGTAAATTAAGCAAGATCAATTTCTCTTGATATATATATCACCTTTTTCTTTGAGAAGTTATGGGTTTATTTCATAACATCATTCAATAAGTGCATGTGTAAACTTATGAGGGAATTGATGTGTATGATATATGCCAAAGTCGTCAAACTTGCTGCATGGAATTTATTTTTATTGATCTTGAAAAATGATGGTGCTCCTCTTAAATATATACATGTTTCCGGAACTGAAATGAAGCTCTTCTTTCACATTAATTAAGTTGTTTGCTGGGAACTTCTGAAAACTTATTAATAGAGTACTACCACCTCGTGTCCTCTGATGTGACATAGCTTATATGTCGGAGCAGATTATATCACTGCAACCTTGTTATATATATATTATCGATCGATCGATCACCCTTATTTGGAAAGTCTGGGTTAGTCTTCACTCGTCAGGATTACATATATATCACCATTTGGTGACTAATGCATATATTTATATATATATATATCTTCCATTTCAATCTAACCTCTCCTCGTTGCTAGCTTTCTCAGGATTATTACATATTGATTAGTCGCTCATCTGCATCGATCAGCACTTCAGCAATATTCGTAAATAGATGTCAGGAAGTTCATCGTCGATGGCTTTGGTGTTTTTCTGGAGTGCAGGTGCCATCGATCCGCTGCTTCATCTTTGTTGTTACGGGTGTAACAGAAGCCCAGGAGGCTCCTTCCACTATTAGAATATAGGGCAATAGGCACGTACATACATATGTGTGGTCAATAGAGGGGTGACAAACAAAATTAGTGGCTATTAAATCTTGGAAACAAGTTGCCACAAATATGTTGTTTGTGACCAATAAGCCGGTGACAATTCACATTTTTAGTGGCAAAAATAAGTATAGTGATGACAAAAATAGATATATTAGTGGCAAAATTGAATATACTAGTGACAATAATAGATATATTGATAGTAATGAAAGCTGACCACACCATTCTATTTTTGTAAGAAAAATTGTATGTGACTTTTACCAAGTATTATAGTAGTGTTCTCAAGCTCCTTCGTGTGAACCTCAAGCTACCACAGATCCATATGAAGGTTTCAATATTCTTTCGTCCAATAAACATATATATGCTTATAAATTTTCCTTGCATTGGTTTAATATATTCTTTCGTCCAATAAACATATATATGCTTATAAATTTTCCTTGCATTGGTTTAATATATTCTTTCGTCCAATAAACATATATATGCTTCTAAATTTTCCTTGCATTGGTTTAATATTGTGAGTACTTAGTGGTGGAGTCAGAAATTTTGTCCACGTGGGCGAATTTTTTCTAAAATATAACAACAATTAATCTAACTACCTAACATGTATTTACATATCAAATAACATATATTCACTAGTTTATATCTCACTTGAATCCAATACATCATAAAACGTTAGATATATATATATATATATATATATCCTCTAACGTACTACAATTTATCATTGTTATCGAAAAATAAAAAAATATATGGAATTACAATATCAAACCAGGTCAAAATTCAATTATACGAGTAGAATCGACTAATGAAAGTAAAAATTAAATCTGAAAATTTTAGGGATTTGAACAATCATGGTGCAGCTGTAAAAGGGATTTTAAACTCTTCCATTCTGCTGAAGGAAATTATGAGGTGAGGAGAGCTAATGAGGGAGAGGTGCACAAGGAGTTTGAGAGCCGTAATAGAAATATGCACAGAGAAGAAAAGTCACTCGAGCACGGTACACGAAGAGGGAGTATGGAGATTGAGAGGTGATAGACTTTTGATTTTATTCTGTTTGGATTGAGTGAAAGACTCGATATTTAGACATACATATAAATTCATAAATAATATACACATACGAATTTTTTTCACCCCAAAAATCCAGGTGGGGCATATGTCCTACCTGGCCTATGACTCCCTCCGCCACTGTGAGTACCAAAAGTCCAAAACAACAGTGCTTTAGTGCTTCACCAAAAGAGAGTATCTATTTACACCTCCATAATTAATACATACACCTCCCAGAAATTTTTAATCTATTTAATACTATCTTTAACCCTCGTTCAAAACAAATCTAAAAGCAAAGCAAAAAGAAGTGTTGTGTTCTATAGCTGCCATGTCATGGTGCTGCTCCGCTTAGAATGAAAGGTAAATTGCCCAGTATAAATAAAAGCTCATGTAATTTTCCATCAACCCAATGTATATATATTATACAAAGAGGTCATGCGTTGTTTATAATTCTAATAGTAGAGGAATTTGCCTCTCCTCTCTTTACCCAGCTTCGTATTCAGCCAAAGAGGTTTACTGCAGCTTCACCTGCATTTCTATTTGTTTTCTTTTCATTTGAAGCACACCCATACCTCTGGATTTTCTTCTAGTTCTTATGGTCTTACTCGTTTACTCGGTTTGAAAGATCAGATATAAGTACCTGGGTTCAATCTGGAAACTCAAGTTTCAATCATGTTTGGATATTTATCAAATTTAACTAGCTTAATCAGTCCTTCATTTCTAATGTGGGAGTCTTTCTCCATTCACATTCTCAACACGCCCCCACACATGTGACAACATCTCAAGCTGTGGACAACATATATGAGTGACGGTAAGTACATGTGGCCCGCATTCGGCAACACACGTAGCAGAACCCGTTTTAATACCATGATAAAGTAATTTGATGTTCTATACCAAAATTAATTGTCAATGGTAAGAGTAATCCAAATCCTTATAACCCACGAGCAAGATCCCTAATTTTTAATATAGAAGTCTTTCTCCATTCATATTCTCAACACTTCCCTGCCTTGTATTTTGTTCTTGTGTTTTCAGATGTCGATAATTATTTTAACATATGATAAAGTGACAATTATACATGTTATTACCGTACTAAACTTGAAACAATAATCAACCTTAGCAAACAAGAGTTAGTGGAGAACTCTCTAAAAAATCATGTTGTCCCACTTCTTAATTAGTTAGGTAACATCTTTACTGAAGCAAACTACGACGCAGAGCCTCTGTGTACATACCCAATAAAAGAAGAACCAGTTTCTTTTTTGGCGATTGTCTCTTGATCACCACTGTAGTTATCATACCATTCATACCCCCAACCGAGAAGCAGGCATGGATCATACAGGATTCTCATCTCATTGCCTTCAACGACCATCACCCACCCCAAGTGCTCAATCTTGCTCACCAAACGGTCCATTTCGGACACCACGCAGTTCATTCTGCTCACAAGGCGCTACATTCCCGCCCATGAGGCACTTCCTTTAACGAGACCGACATGGGTAGGCCTTTGGTCTCTATGGCATGGGAGAGACTGGTACACCCAATCCCGGGTAAAGTTAGCTCCAAATCCTGCACTTATGGTCCAACTTGATTTGAAGATTGCGTATGGCCTCAGCCGATAGATGAGAGAAAACATAAGAATGAGTGTGGTCCCCTCACAATAAGGGTTTTCATGCATAACCGCCATGGCATGTGTCTGGAATCACTTTTACCCAGATACCTCTATATATGGCATGTTTGATAGAGTGATAAAAACTTTTCAATATCCATAAAATCACTTCTAGTTTAATTTTGTGGTGTTCGACAATAAATAAAAATCACTTTGCGATATTTTAAGAAATTACTTGGGATCCCTGTAAGTGATCTTTGAGGAAGCGCATGGGAGGTGCTTCCTTGTAAAAATGACGTGGAAGTGCTTTTCAATATTAAGCCAAACATCAAACTGCTTTCTAGTGAAAACATTAATTATAGAAGTGTTACGAGAGGAAGCGCTACTAATCAAAATCACTTTTAGGAATCTATCCCAAACAGGCACATAATCCCCAATCAGCTCAGCCAAAAGACTGGAGAGACTTTCATACGCCTCGACCATGACTGTAGTATCATAAAAATACCACAGACCATTTGACGCCGCCCAAAGTCGATCAACCTCCAACCGAAACTTGCACACAAACAATTGGGACAAATCCTTGAATTTCACATAATTTTAAATGGATGGTTTAAAATCCAAATAAAATACTTAAATTACTTTTCAATACCTATGAATATCAAAATATAAAGAAATCCTATACACCATATCCTACATAATTATGTCTGCATAACCTACTCGGCGTAGATCAGAGGTTAAATTCATCATAAAATATTATCAATAATGGTTAACTATCTTAATATTAACTCAGGAGTTCAATTCTTCATAAAATATTATGAATCATGGTTGACAAAAAAAATTAGGTTAGGATTAAATTCAGCATAAAATAATTTTCGGTGGGTTGAATTAAAGAGGAAAAAAAAAGAGGTTTTATGTGTGCTTTAAGCTGACTGCCGCATACTCAATAGAATCGAGTCAAAGTTCAAACCGATCAACCCCTCTATTGACGTGTTGAGGTTGTGGCAGTTACTTGTTCCTCTGGAATGGTTATCTGCTAGCTTGGATTTCGGTTTCACATATTGGTAAAAAGATACCCTTTTGCTCATGTCAAAGTTATATCTACTCGTAATTTGTTTTGCAGTGAAAGCTTTGAACTCAATCTTTGAGCAATGGAAGATTGAGGCCAACGTGAAGCAATGGAACACAACCGGAGACCCATGTAGTGGAGCTGCCATTGACTCTACTGCATTCGACAATACCGATTACAACCCTTTCATCTAATGTGACTGTTCTAATAATGTCACTTGCCACATTACCCAACTGTAATTTTTTCTTTACTTTCTCTTTCTGTTGTTATTTCAAGAATGCCATTCTGAAGAATCATATTTTACCTTCAAAATCACACCTTTGCAGGAAAGCTTATTCCTTGGACGTTGTTGGTGTGATTCCAGAAAAGATATGGAGTTTGAGCTCCCTATTCAATCTGTATGCTTTTGAAAATTACTTTGCTTGAGTTGGGCTGGCATTGATTGGATAATCTTGAACTCAATTTTCTATCTTTCTCAATTTTTTTCTAAACAGGGATTTGGGTCAGAATTACTTGACAGTCTGTTTCTATTGGAAATCTAACTAGCTTGAAATACTTGTAAGCCCCTCAAATGTATTTTTGAAGGCACATTTCACATTCATATGATTCTTGTGATGATGCTTCTTCTGTACTACAATACAGTATGTAATGTTCTCCTTTAGTTCCGGTGTTGATGATCATTATATTTATTGTAATTGCCAGGAACCTTGGCATTAATGCTGTATCAGGCGAGCTGCCAAAGGAACTTGGAAAACTCACTGACTTGCTATCTTTGTACGTTTCTTTCATTTCAGAATGTTTGACAATCTGAATTCTCCATTTCATGTTGTTTAAATCACCGATTAGCTGTATCCTTTACTTAAAAGTGTGATTAATGAGAAGATCATCCTTATAGGAATGTACTCATCAGTTGGATTCATATTCGAATTGATCACAATTACTTCTGCTTTAGTTTACGACAGCTTTCTACATTTGAATCTTTGTGTCAGACAATACATAATGTAGTGCGACATATCTTTTTAGTTATGCTGATTATTCAGGGTGAATTTCTGACCAATTACTTCTTCATTTTGTAGTGCTATTGGGACAAACAACTTTTCTGGTCCTCTGCCATCTGAACTAGGCAGTTTATCTAAATTACAACAACTGTAAGTTTGGATTTTCTTTAAATTTACTTTTCATAGCTCATGAGTGAGAGATTGCGAGGCTTCCATCTGTATTTAAATGATTAGGCATATGTAAAATGTGTATCCTTAGTTACCAGAGTTGTTAGCACCATAATATTGGCACCATAATACTCAATGTACTTCTTTTTGAACCCCCCAACAGACATCTAAGTTGGTGACAGTTTACAATGGATGATAAATTATATCAGTTGTACCAAGTCATTTATACAAACTCTTGCTGAAAATAGACAAAGGATTCTCAGTTGCACTATAAGTTTAATAGACTTAATGCTATAACAACATTATCTGTTCTTTGGTCAAGGCTTGGAAAGTTAACTCCGAATTCATAAATAAATAGTAGCAATAAACTTAAGATAATCCATTACTGTTTACTTTGCAGTTATGTTGATAGTTCTGGTGTTAGCGGTGAGATTCCTTCAACGTTTGCTAATCTACAAAGCTTGCAGACTGTGTGAGAACTTTATCAAGCATGAGTATTTTTTTTCACCAAAATCATTACGATTATATAAAACATCTCTTAGACAATTACCTTTGTTTTTTGCAGTTGGGCGTCAGACGTTGAACTCTCTGGCAGGATACCTGACTTCATAGGAAACTGGTCAGAGCTTACTTCCTTGTAAGCTACTCTAAACAAACAGATACTCGATAACTAAAGTAGATCTGTTGCAGTTGATTTATCTTATAGCTAGTCTTCATAACGTTTTTAGAAAAAAGAAATAAAATATACCTCACCAATAGTATGCTAAATCTTTTGCCAGGAGGCTTCAGGGAAACTCTTTTGAAGGTCATCTATCATCTGCACTTTCTAATCTGACATCTCTGAAAGAGCTATGAGTCACTAGATCTACATATCCTTCATGGTTATTAAGGCATATCTCTGACTATCTTCTGTGTGACGTAATAATAGGGTATATTACTGACATATCTACTATCAATGAGAGCATTACTCTTGAATTTGTAAGAAAAGTCTTTCTCACTTAGATTAAGCACTCTGGATCTTACTTCTATGCTCTTGTTTCATTAAGAAATTATGACATTGTGGCTTGACATCCTGCAGAGTTCCAAGGAACAACAATATTTCTGATTCAGTTCCTTCCAATACTGGAGAATACCAAATTTTAACTCACCTGTAAGTTTTTTCAGTGACCCGTTAATAGTCACCAGTTTTTAAAGGCAACATTATCCTCTTTCCTAGTATGACAATGTATTGTTAGATCAACAGGTAATATTTTTGTTTGTAACGAACTTCACCAGGTTTAGATGCATTTAGATTATTGTATTATTCTTCAGAACTCTTACAACTAGCTGTATAAGTCCTTCAAGGTTGTAACTCTTTTTCTCTTCAGGGACTTGAGCTTCAACAATCTTACTAGGAACATACCAGATTCACTGTTTAATTTGAATTCTCTCTCCATCCTGTAATAAATCAATCCCTCTTACTTTCTTTTATACTTCTCCTTAACACACATTTGAAGTACTAACTGAGGCATACATTTCATTCTTCAGGTTGTAGTGCTATTGCTTTGTTTCAGTGCTCTGCCTTCAGGGTTGAACTGCCTTCAAAGAGACTTTCCATGCAACAGTGGCGATGGACTCTGAAGGTACAGTGGACACCTTAAATTTTGTTAACTTTTATCATGGAAATGAATTTCTGACCATTCTGTTATATGGGTCTCTTTGCTATCTTTACACATACTATAACTTTGCAATCAGATGTGGGGGTCCTCAGATGACTTCTTCCAATGGGACTGTGTATGACGGGGAAAATGAGACCCTTGGTCCAGCTACATATTTTGTGACTAATGAAAACAGATGGGGAGTTAGCAATGTTGGGTTTAGAAGTAACCCTCAGCACACACTTTTCTCCTCATCCCAATTCAAAAATACTTTGGATCCTGAACTTTTCCAGACTGCAAGGATCTCTGCTTCATCACTTAGATATTATGGCTTGGGACTTGAAAATGGTAACTACACCGTGAACCTCCAGTTTGCAGAACAAGCTATCCTAGATATTACTAGTTGGAAAAGTCTTGGGAGACGTGTTTAATATTTATTAACATCATTTTAATTAACTATTTTGAGGCAGTTAAATTAAGATATTTATTTGTTCAAATGGTTAAATGGATGAATAAGAAATTATCACCCAAAGCAAGTTAAAGACTTTCGAATTATCAATTAAATTATTTATGATAGCTAATAAATCTTAGTAATGACGTGCAATTGAATGAAAAATTAAATGTTTTGTAACGGTTTTGTAACTGCTCATAAACCTTAGTTATGATACATAATTGAAGCCTATTAAATGGATTATTTGTAACTGATCGTAAACATTACTGATGCCAAATCAAATAACTTATAACAACCAATTAATGGCGAGTATAATGACCAGAAATGATTTTAGTATTAACTTAACAATAAGTGGCTTGTTCCCTAATAAAGCCTATATAAAGCGATCATCTTATTCTCATTTCGACACATCATCAGAAATCAGCAATCTTCCTCTTCTGATCAACTCTCTCTCCCTCTCTTCCTGTGATAAAGGATTGTACTTTCTAGTTCATCGAGGAGTTTTTGTGTTGCGGTACAAAACTCAAAAGTTGTTTTATCCTCAGAGAACAACGTCATACAAGCCTATGGGCGGCGTGAAATTCTTAAGAAGAATGTGTGATACACGTGACTCAACTTAGTTCATCAACTTCAACCTTGAATCATTCGGTAACAAATTTTTAGATTTTAATCTTCATTATTTGTTTTAAATTTACTAACTATTTAATTAGTATTATCATAATTTATCCAATATCACTATTATTTCCTACACCATCTTCAGTGGAAAACTATGAAATGCACATGTATGATTTACTTGAGTACCAATGAGATCAGTAGATTCTTCACTTATTTTTTCTAGCTATTGATCTTTACATTTTAGACACATAGAACTACTAAGGTACGTTGTAATCTATTCCTTAGGAGGATTGCTAGCAAAGTCTATACCTACATGAGTGTTTACACCTGATCGACCATCAGAAATGTCCAAGGAGAAACACACAATTGAAAAGTAAAAATGTCTAGCTAGCTACCTAATCGATGTATGTATATAGAATTAGTCTCATCAAGTAATTTGAATTCTCTCTCAAGATTCTTTTCCTTCTCATTTCTTTCATTTTCTTGTTCTTCCCTTCTTTTCTCCCCTCCTCCTCCTCAGTCTTAGCCAAGCTAGTTACACACTATACACAAAAAAAGATGGAAAATCAAATTCTGGACTCGAAATCATCATTCCAAAGGAAGAAATGAACATGACTGATTAACTAGCTAGTTCATGGATATGTTATAAATAAAAAATAAAAAACCAATGATATAATATTTTCACTACTACAATATAGGGGTGACAAACAACATTAGTGACTAGCTAGCACTGTAAACCAATGCAACCACAATTGGGTTATTTGTGGTCAATAAAGGATGACAAGCAAACAATGTTTACATTGTTGGTGACAAAAATAAATATATTGGTGGTAAAAATTAATATATTTGTGACAAAAGTTGGTATATTGGTAGCAATGGAAGTTGGCTCAATTATTTCATTATTAGTGGTAAACTTATGTGGCTTTTGCCTACTATTGTACTAATGTTTGAATAAAGTTTGTTGAACAACTAGTTTGAATTCATTTACACATTTCGTGTAGTTGAGTGACTTGATGGCATGGAGCAAGATGTGTTCAACTACATAACTTGTCACGTGAAAATATGAGAGAAGATAACCAAAATGAATTTTGACACAACGTTGTGAAAAAGGCGAAGAGACTCGCAAGAAACAACGACCCGAAATTTTATATCAGACTTTTATTTCTAGTCTTAATCTTTTTAGCTTATGAAATAGATCGGTACATAAATTACATAATAGGCTGGGTTTAGTGATTTCGGTGGGTTTTGCTCTGTTCTAAACTTCTAATACAACAAGAATAAAGACTAGTAGTACTCTCTTTTTTTACCCTAAAAAACTCACCAGGTAAGCCTTCACTTGGGCTCCGGGCCTGATGTCAAAAACTCAACGGTTACATTGAACGGATATGTGGTAAATGGATGAAATTGGAGCGTTGGTTTATGTGGAAACGAAAGCAATGCCGAGGTGATGTGCAAGGAGTGAGACGAACTCTCCACTCACTAGTCACTAGTCTAATGACTCTAAATGTACAATTCACCTCAATTTTCGAAGTTAGACTAGAGGGTTTTGTTTCACACTTTCGACGTGAAAATGAAATTGGAGGCCTTCGCATGTTATGGCCCAGTTCAGCATCTTATTGGTTTGGATTGGTCCTAACTTTTTTATGGGCTTACCCAAATCCAACACTAGCAGTACTTATGGACGCTCTCGATAATACTTTCTTAGTTTCTTTACTCGAAAGATAGAGCCTGAAAACGTCAGAAAGCGGAAACTTACTACTGTTGGATTTGGCCTATTATATAGTCGTCTAGCCGTTGAGGTCAATATAAAGCTGCCCAGCTGCATGCAAAAAATGAAAGAAAGAAAGAAAGAAAGGATGCCTATCTAATCAAGGAAGAAATGGAAAATGCAGACAAATAGACATATACAAAACTAAGGAGATCGATGCGTCTTGGCCATAATTAATTAATTAATTAAGTTCACAAGAGCCAGCCGTTGCTGTGTTGCGATCAGGTATAACCCACCTGCGGTGTTTCTTACTCTCAATTTCAAACATCTCGTGACTGATATACTAATGGCACCCACTCTATGCAAGTATACGACGACACCAAGGGGGCCACTCTCTTGGCCTTTCTTGACATACATTGCGTTCAATGGCACGTATTATATTTATCATTCAATCCCTTCGTTCCCACATTATAACCAAACCAGTTATATATATTAGTCATTTGTATTTTGGATTCATCATTAATTATACCGTGACCTTTTGTTTTTTTTTGTTTAAGCGGGATTTTGAATGTAGGAGTGCAAAGTCAAGACTCATCTCCACGCTGATATTACTATTACCATTTTACAAAGTTGCCGCAAGGGGAGCATTGTTTTTTTTTTTTTTGACAGTCAAGGGGAACATTGTACCATCACTATCTTGCAATATCCCATATTTACAAAATGAAATACGTTAAAAAACCGAAGAGATGGTATCTTTAATTAGGGTTTCATTTTTCTCAAAAATAAAATAAAATATTGAACAGTTATATCATCATAAAAGATTGAACTTGATCTCAGTCATATGTGTTCGATTTTCGATTTTCAATTTTCAGTTTTATTTTTTGTTTATTTCTACCTTATAAATGCATGTTAATATGTATACCCCATTTTAGACATTTCGAGTACATATCAAAATACCCCTTTTACTCTTTTAGCCATTTTTAGTGCATATCAACATACCCCGGCCCTTTTAGACCTTGTAAGTGCATATTAACATACTTTTGGAACACAGTAAAATTAAGTAATTTGTAAAAGAGAATTGATTTTAGGCCTAAATGGGGTCATGAGGTATAGGCTTCAAACTCTATATGACATTTTTTTCGTCCACATCATTAGTATTTTGACACCTCAACTTCATTAAAAGATGATCATACCCTTTATATATAACGACCGTTAGTTTTTCATATTTAAAAGTTTAAAAGTATCTATAACAATTCTTTGTAAAATAATGACTTTACAAGGAAATTAATTAATGTTTATCAAAAAATAAATTAATATTAATTTCTTAATGACACCATTAATTGTGTTTGATTCAAATACAAACTTTAATGACAGAGATCATAATAGAGAAAGTAAATTCTTGACACCCTTTATGCCATACAAAATTAAATGTATTCAAAAATTTTAAAAAAATAACGTTCTGATTACCGATGGAAACTTAATGCATTTTCCCTTTCCTAATTTTTTTAAGGGGAAATTCCCATCATCCCTAATTTTGGGAAAAAAATTGCTAACAAAACTTTTGAGAAATTCTCATTAGCTAACTAACTGTAAGAGAAACTTTCCCACTAGTCAACTTTACCTGATTTCTTATATTTAAGCCAAAACCCTCTCTCTCTCTCTCTCTCTCTCTCTCTCTCTCTCTCTCTCTCTCCTCCTTCCATTCTCGGTTGGAGTGCTCCCACCTCGTCGCCAACTTCAGACAACGTCGCTGCTTCTCGTTGTGGCTACCTCCAAACCCGTGAGTTAATAGACGTCAAGGAAGTTCTAGTAGATATATGATGAAGAAGAGGCACCTGTAGACTGTAGCCATGGCGTCACCTAATGAGGTGGTGTTCCAACTTGGATTTGGACTCCTATGCATGTCTAGGTGATTCAATAGTTTTGCCTTTTGTTTGACTTGCTCTCTCCTTTTGTTGTTGGTTTGAAATTACTGACTTAAGGAGTGCACACCATGTGTACGACGAAATGCTCGATTCAGATTATCTTGTCATTGGATGCGTGTTATTGAATATGTTTTTTTTTATTGTGGATGTGTTTTGTTATGTTGATATGTTTTCTGCGAATCGTTGCATTTTTTGAATTGTTGTGTTAAGGTTTAGTCGAGTTAAGTTGGAATATGTAGTTATAGACGTTAAACTGAGAATCAGTTGACCTTCAACTGAGTATCAGTTAAATATCAATTAAGTATTAGTTAACCCCCAACTGAGTATTAATTGACCGTCAACTTAGTATCAATTGACCGTCAACAACAGAGTATCAATTCTCGCAACTGAGTATCAGTTAACCTTCAACGGTCAACAGTCAACTGAGTATCAGTTGGTGAGCCTTTATTCTAGAGATATTGACGGTCAACAGTTGCCAGAATCCAGTCATCTGTTGTTGGAATCCGGTCAACGGTAAATGCCGAATGTCAACATCGTCAGTCAACAGTCATTGGTCAATAGAGAGAATATGAGAGAGTAATGATATGTAGTTATTTAGCCGACGAAAGTAAGCAAAACAGGCCGACGACTTTTTTTTTCGTCAGCTATACTACACTTTAGCTCACGACAACTTTACGTCGTCGTCTAAAGATTTTACTCATACTTTAGCCGACAGGAAAAAAATGTTGTCGACTTTACCCGAAAATAATCGTCAGCTAAAATTTGACTTTAACCAACGAAAATTATGTCTTTTAGCCGACAAAATAATAATATAGTCGGCTAAAGTTCTTTATGTTTATAGATCTGGGAAGCAGCTCATTCATTCAAAAAAAAACGGTGAGAAAAACACAAATCGCTCTCAGATTATTGGGTGTTGTCGGAAGCTGTCCAAAATGAGTTCGTGAAGCTATATCCCGCTACATATATATAGGTACGTATATATATGTGTGTTGATTGTTGATTTTGAGTTGAATTATTATTATATATATTAATTTTTTATTTTGATTTTGATGAAAATATATCAATATATATAATTATATGTTAATTGTTAATTGATATTATGCATATATAGTATGTGTTAATTAGTAATTAAGTAGTAGAAGATTTAATGTAATTTATAGTTTAAAGATATATATAAATATAATGATGAATTTTTAAGTTGTGTGTGTGTGTGCGCGCGCGCGCGCGTGTGTGTTCAGGAAGGATAAGAGTCGGATTTGTCTTCCAAAATGGGATCTAAGATATGCCGTTGGAATGTGGAGTTTTGTGGAATAAATGAAGGCTAATGCTAACGGGAATACAATTCATTATTGCCGTACAAAATGTCAGTGTCGCCGCGATTTGTATTGTTTTTTCATTGATATAGTATGGGAGAACCTGAAGAATAACGGATTTTGGGAGAAGTATACATGTTGGATTTATCACGGTAAAACATTATTAGCGAGTCAGCATGATCACGGGCAATTTTCTGAGAGGGCCAGTACATATAATGATCCAACAATGAGGTTGATCAACGATGTGTTTCCTTATGAGAGCAGTGTTTTTGCTCAAGTACAAGATATCCCTAAAGATCTCAAAACTGTCGGTATTGACAAGTACAACAAGTTGATTGCCTTCTAACAAACCCCGTTGTACAACGGGTATAATAAGGCTGTTCTTGAAATGGTCATGGGAGTAATGAATGTCAAAGTGGAGAACAAATTGAGTGTTAACGTTATTGATGATTATCTTGAGTTGACCACTTTGATACTGCCTCAGTGCCTTCCTACCACTCATCGTAAGGTGTAACATATCCTGAAAGATCTTGGCTTTACCTACATCAAAATCCATGCATGCAGATATAATTGTGTTCTCTTCTAGGGTAAAGATCCTAAATGGAATGATCTTGAAAACCTTGATGCATATTCGGTGTGTCACACAGATAGGTATAAGTTGACTTCCGTATGGAATAAGAAAACTGTGAAGATACTTCGATATTTCCCGCTGAGGGATAGGCTGGAACGGTTGTACATGTCTTCACACACGGCTAAAGCTATGAGATGGCACGATGAGAGAGATTTGTCTGACGATGATACCCTTATATAACCTACAGATGAGGAGGCTTGGAAGCATGTCGTTAGGGTGTATCCCGATTTTGCATAAGAGGTCCAAAATATTTGGCTCGGGCTCTCAATAAGCATGTCGTTAGGGTGTACAACCTTCCTCCATGGATGTGCATGAAGAAAGAATACAATATGCTGACTCTGTTAATTCTAAGGCCGGGTTATCCAAGAAAGTGTATGGATGTGTATTCAAGATCCTTGATTGAGGAGCTTAAGTTTCTGTGGAGCGTTGGTCATCCCACTTATGACAAGTACAATCACGAGATGTTCCAGATGCGTGCCATAGTTGTTGGCACCATCAATGATTTTTTTACCCACGGGATGTTGTCGGGCAACGTTGTTAGGGGATACATGGATTGTCCAGGTGCGTCACCGTTGTAGGCTTGGACTTGATCACCCATGACGAGAGGATGACAAGACATTTGATAAGACTGTAGAAAAAGGATGTGCAACCTAGGAGATGGACATGAGATGAAATTTTGGAAGTGCTGAATGAATACGATTTTGGGCAGCTCGGCAATCATCATAATATAGTGACAGCCTTAAGGCACGTATGATCTGAAAAGAATGGGTTTACAAAAATATTTGTGGTTGAAAGAAGAGAAGAAAAAAACCTCAAACTCCTTACACCGTCTAGCGTGAACAGAAGAATGAATTTTTTAAGTGGATGGGTAATGTTAGGTATCCTTCAGGCTATGTAGGAAATATAGGTCGGTGTGTTAACATTTGGGACTATAAGATGTACGAATTAAAGAGTCATAACTGCCATATACTACTTCAACGTCTCTTCCCTATTTTCATTCAATCATACCTGCCCCGTCAAGATTCTTTCAAAAGTTATGTACTAGAGAAGTGAAAAAATCAGAGCTGAGAGAAATGCAAGAGGACGTCATTTTTATCATGTGAAAATTTGAGAGGATATTTCCCCCAATTTTTTTTAACATCATTCCTCACCTTATGATCCATCTTCCCGAACAATTGTTGGTTACTGGTTTAGTACACTACACTTGGATGTATCACATGAAAATGTACGATTCAACATTTGAAGATCAATATGTTTTTATATAAAATTATTTTTCAATAATCATAACATGTGCTTTGGAACTTGATAGACAACCTGGGGACTACAAAGACTATGTGGCTAATAAATCCGCACATGAAGGATGTATAGCTGAAGCATATCTTGTACACGAGTGCGTAATGTACATCAACTTGTATTTGGGTGCATTGGAGGTCCCTCCACAACATATGCCGGTAGATGAACCACAGTTCAATCTTTCTATCCTCTCCTATGATGTTGAAGTTTATGGAAAGTTGACAAACTTGTACCATTTGGAACCATATGAGCTAGTCATTGCCCACTGGTGGGTATTGATTAACTGTACAGAAGTGAAATACTAGAAAAACTTCCATCTTTACTGTGATGAGGTTGTCGGTGATCTTGAGTATCACAATAGAGAGTTTGGAAACTATTTTGATGGCTGTGTACGTCTATATATATATATACCCACTTCTATATATATTTTTTTATATATATAAATATCAATGTTCATTTTTAAAGCTTATGGTTGCGATTATTTTTTCAGATGAACCATATACAATTTAATGGTCACTCAAACTGGTCACACGAATTGAGGCTTTTGGCGATGAAAGCAATAACTTCAAGAGTTTATCCGATGTGTAAGGTCAATGGCGTGCAATTTATATGTGAACATAGAGACGACAGATGAAGAACACAGAGTTTTGGGTTAATGGTGCATGGTGGGCAGAATAACATTGACTACTACGATGTTCTCCATTCAGTGGTTGAACTAATTTATGGGGAATGCATGACAATGCACTTGTTTATGTGTAGATTGTTTGATACTAACCCTCGGAACACAAAGACCGATCAGTACGGAATATTTTTGGTGAATACTACTACAAGCTGGTATGAAGATGACCATTTTGTTTTTGCCACAACGGTAAAACAAGTATTTTATCTTGATGATCTGGTGCACAAAGACACGTGGAAAGTAGTCAGGCATATTGTTCATAGAAACATATATAGTGCTGCTACACTTGGAAAGGCCGCAAATAATGAAGAAGATACTACATACCAAGAGCCGAACACAATTGGTAATCCTGAATTCTCTACATTTTGCCTTAATAATGTGAGACCGGATCATGTGGTTCGAATTCATGACGAAGATGTAAGGCTTATTGATGTTGATCCAAATGCTGCCGACGAAGACTCAAGTGACGAAGAGCAGCACATATTACCATAAATTAACTCGGACACCAAGGAAGACTCAAGCGATGATTCGAAATATGAGACTCAGTTAAATAAGAATTTGTGTTAAACGTGTTTTCACATTAACCTAATTTTTTAAAGTATTTTCATATTTCACATGATTTTTATGATTCTGATTATGCGTCTTAGTTAAACAAGAATTTGTATGAAACGTGTTTTCACATTAGCCTAATTTTTAAAAATATTTTCACATTTTACCCAACGAAATAGACTTATTTTGTCGGCTAAAGTTACTTTATATGACGACTGTGAAACGTGTCGTCAACCAAAGTATAGCCGACAATAATAAATAGCATTTTCGTTGGTTATACTTTAGCCGACGAGTTTTTTATGTCGTCGGCTAAAGTTATCGGGTTTATATCCTTTGTTCGCCGAGACCGCCGCTCATCTCGCTTAGAAACCCTAATTTATCTCTCTCTCTCTCTCTCCATCGCTCGCTCAAACCGCCGTCTCTCTCTCTCTCTCACTCTCTCTCTCTCTCACCTGCAATTTTAGATTAGGTTGTGATCTTCTTCTTTTTGGGATAAACAGATTAATGTATATGTATTAGTATTATAATGGTTTAGCTTATGTTTATGTTGAATAATACATGGTAATTGTTTATGTTTATGTTGAATGATTATGGTAATTGATTGGTATGGATTATATTATGGCAATTTCAGATTATGTTATGATTTTTTTTGTTGGATAAAAACAGTGGCTTGCATATTATAATGGTATTGGTATGATATTGCTATGGTATTGCATATTGGATATGTATTGTGTATGATTGGTTATGATATTGGTAAAGATATTGCAGATTATGTATTGAATATTGGTATTGTTAGACAGATTTTATGTATTGCATATTGGTATTGGTATTGCATATTGGATAAACAGATTGGTATTAGTAATTGTAGATTATATGTATTTGTGTGATTTATGGGTAGTTTTTATTGTAGGCATCATGAATATCTTCAAGTCCAAAAAGGGATCTAAGGGAGAACAATCTAGCGTCGACAGTTCTGAGGCCACCTCTATACACAACAACTTCACACCACATTTCGCGGCCCTCTGAAATCTCGACACCGTCAACTACTTGATCAGCCACTACAACAGGAAGTAGTGAGATGCCACCACTGACCACAGAGCACAAGGCAACTTTTCAAGCAAGACTGCTCCCCCATGCCCTCATCGGCCAGCTCTATGGGTCTCGCTCCTTCGGGTGTCCGTATGCCTCCCATTAATCGGCCAGAGTCTTCTCCCTCTACGGCTCAAGCTCCTTCTACCTCTCAGGCCGGTGCTTCAGGTAGCTCATCGTCAGGGGTACAAATGTCGTTGCCTCACCTCTTCATGCCCCAGAGCATACCTGCCATACCTTTTGTCGATGAGCGGGGAGTGCCTATTTCAGGATAGCTTAGTTACATTACCTCGCAACAAGCATACGTCTATGTGTCGTTTGATACACCTCTTGTTAGTGCGAGGGTAACAAACACATCGACGTCAAAATCGGGTAAATATTAAATAACTTGATAATTTAATTTATAACTTATTAATAATTTATATATTAAATTGGTGCTTATGTTTTAATTTTTTATTTTGTTTTATGTGAAAGACGCCGGAGGCAACAAAAAAAAGACCAAAGACCTCATCACTGGCAAGGATCTTCATAAGACTGTCAAGAACAGCGGGCCGGTGGTGATAGAGACCTTGAGGATGGATCAGTGAAGTTGGAGGGGAAAGACGCACAAGTACTCCTACCAAATAGGATGTATCATACGGGACAGAGTCCCTTTCTTGTGGGGAGAGTGGTCCTCAATGCCACAGTGTGGGAAGGACATGGTGAACAATGCTATGTCGGTGAGTATGTTAGATATTCATAAAATGTATGTCTAGCTCTACTAATTAAGTCCTAATAAAAATATGTATATATATTACCATAAATGGGCATATTGCCGGTGTGATTTGTTGTTCCGTAGCACGTTAAATCCACTTGGGAAAAGGACACGCAAGAAAAAAGGTAGTGGGAGTTATATTTTATATATAGAGATATTTTGTTGATCAAGTTTTGTCACTTTGCAACATTTGTGTCACATATATAGGTACAAAGAGTGGAAAAATGAGCTCCATAATCACTGGAAGACGCATGGCAACAACCTTTCGGGTACCCCTATCAAGTTTATGTATAAGAAGTACGAGTAGTAGTGACTTCTAGTCCACTTTAACAACCTAGAATATGAGGTATGTAACATCATATTTGTGTTTACTTGTATCCTATTTGGCGAAATTAGTTTCCTAACATTTTTTTAATATATGTTTATCCAACAAGGCCATTTCTACAATAAACGCGACGAACCGGGGGTACAACACGAGTAACCATCATGCCGGGTATAGATCGTTTGCGAGTTGGATAGAGGAGGCGATCGAACACCCTGAAGTCAACTCGTACGTGTATACATACGAGAAAGTGTATCCTCAGTCCACCGAAGATATTGTAAGCCTTATGCCCTTATAACTTAATTAACATATTTGCTTATAGTTGTATTTTTGCTCATTTTTTATATATATGTTTACTAATATATATTTTTTCCTTGTCAATTAGACGAGATTGAGGGAAGAGACTGAAGTGGTGTTGACTTATATGGTGAGGGAGCAATGGCCAGAGACGCAGGATGAGGACCTCCCCCAGGCGATCTCTCAGATTGATCAATCTGATGTGATGATAGGGGCGAGGATCATGGGTCATGCTTTTCCACTACGAGGGAACAATTACTACTATAGGGGTCTAGGACAGTAGAGCGATGGGATCTTGAAGAATACTCCCAGTTTCTCACGAAAGTCGGCATCTTCCAATGCTACTCAACTACAGGAGCAACTACATATGTAGGCGATGGAGCATCAGAGAACGATGAAAGCAATGAAGCAGGCGAGATTAGCGCAGGAGGCTGAGACCCATGCTATCGTGGCCGCCCAACAGGCTCAGATGGAGCATGTAAGATTAACGCAGGAGGCTCATACCCGTGCTTGCGTGGCCGCCCAGCAGGCACATATGTCTTCCTAGTATCAGGTGTGGTGTGAACAATTTCAGGCTTCTGGACTCCAGGCCCCACTTCCGTTGCCATCAATCAAGTTCCCTTTCGATGCTCCACATCAACAGGAGGATCTGCAAGATGATGGTAGTACCCCATCTGTTTTCTGGAACATAGATTTGGATAACCTTTAGTTTAGGTGTTATGTGGATTTGTTGGTGAATATGTGTTTTGCTTTCTTTTTATGTTTTGTTGACTATTGTGGGAATAAAATTGTGCAATTGACAGGTTCAAGGAATAGAAACCAGAATCTACAGTTTTTTCTTTCAGAAATCAGCAACCTTAACCGACGACAATAGTCAAAGTCGTCAGCTAAAGTGTAGACTTAAGCCGACGAGTTTCAAACATAAGCCGATGATGAGAAAAAACTTTAGCTGACAAAATTATTTACCAATCGTCGACTAAAGTCCAGTTCGGATCAACCATTTTTACCAACGGGAAAGTTTTGGCAGACGCCATTTCATTGGAAAAAGTGTAGATATTCGTCGGTTAAAGTCCAAACTTTATGCCGACGACTAAATTTGTCGTCGGCTAAATTCCACACTTAAACCGACGACTGCTACTATTGTCGTCGGCTAAAGTATCACTGACATCTTTTAGCTGATGACACTATAGTCGACAAACGTTCGTCGGCTTTTACTTTAACCGACGAAAATGTCTGACAGATAGACGAATTTCTTTCATCGGCCAAAGTATTTGTTCTGGTAGTGCATAATGGGTTAGTGGGAATTGAAATTTTATTAGTTTGCTAGTGAGAAGTAAAAAACTTATTAGAGTTAGTGAGAAAAACCCCTTTGTTTTACGTGATTCATTCAATATTTTGATATAAAGTATATTCAGTTAATTATAATCAAAATTATATTATTCAGTTATAAATATATTAATTTATTCTATAATTGAAACTTTCATTATCTTTTACGTAATAACATACAATGTCTATCCCCTTTCACCAAAAATAAAATAAAAAAAATACGTACAATGACTATAGTATGATTGATTTGAAACACTCAATTTATTCGTTACAAATCAAAGTTTAAATACAAGTGAGATAGTTACTACTATGAACGTTACTAACTATCTAGTTCTTAATTTGATTGAAAAATAGTGCTCGATCATATATATTTATATGCATGGCATAATAATCATGTTAGTACATAGAGTTAGTGACAAAATTACTTTTATATTGAGGAGTGCTCGATCAAATGTTCATATAGCACAATGGCAACCATATAATTAAGTACTGTTAGTAGATAACAGGTTATTCAAAATATATCAAGTGATAGTGATGCATGTATTTCATCTCCGTTTGAACTAGATTTGGACGATTTTCGAGATGATACATTAACGTTTAACGTGTAATGTTTAAAGTTCATAGTTTATGGTTCAATATTGAGGTTTAAATTATAATTTGTTTGTTTAGGGTTGACGACAACATATAAGAAACTTTTTTCTTCTCTTAACACGTACGTTAGTTTAACTTAATACATATCAAACCCTTAAAGTTTTTATGCATATTTGGAGTTTAGGTTTTAGGGTTTATATAAATTTAGGGTTTTATCTAAATTATGAAATTACATTTATTCATCCAAGTTGTTGGTTAAATTTATAATCTATATAAGTAAATTTAATTAAATATATAAAATGGTAGGATTGATTTTGTAGGTTAAATATTTAAGGGCAAATTATTTAAAAATTCATATTCATTTCCTCTTTCCTAAAAAGCCTAATAAGTTTTTCCTTGTCTAACAAAGCTCAACACTTTTAGTATTTTTTTTTTCTAAAAAAACTCAAATCCATTAACCAATTCTAAAAAAACTCATTCTTTCCCAAAACCCAGTTTTTTCTTCTTATTTTATCCCTGAGAGCCCTTCGTTTCTTTCCTTTTCAAATTCAAAAATCTATTTTTTTCAGTATATGTGTTCCAGCTACTCTCTCTCTCTCTCTCTCTCTACCTCCATCGCCGATGTGAGATCACTTCCGACGAGAATAAGGACAACGACGCTACCAAAATTGCGTAGACGAAACCCCATCCATAACTCCATCTTCGCTATGAGAACTAGGGTTGTTCGTGTTTGATTTGGTGTTAAATTTGAGGTCATCAAGTAGAGCGTGCTTGATTATGTGATTTGGTTGCTTTTGCTTTCAATATAAGATTAGATTCTTAGCTTTCTTTCATCTCTCTCTCTGTGTGTACATATTTTATGAATATATGGTAATTATTTATTCTTAGGATGTTGTAGTTCATTGTCATTAGCTAATGGCATGTATAGTTCATGTTTGATATTCGTTTTATTTTCTGTTAGTATGATGTTGTAGTTTACTGTCATTTCACTGAAAGTTGGTTGTACTTTACTGATGGTTCACTGTAGTTAGTTGAATTGTTGATGCTTAGGATTCTATAGCTCACTGTTGTTTAGCTAAAGTGTTTATTCTTAAGATATTGCAGCTCTCTGTCGTTTAGCTGAAGTGTTGATGTGTTTTTGCAGTGATATGGCGCCAAGTTTTTCCGGCACGTTAGTGAAGTATGTTTACAATGGGGAGGCCATGATGGCGCCTTTAAATTATGATTCGATCCTGTTTGAACAATGTAATACAGTCTGTAACCGCATAAGGTCCATTAAGGATTCAGTTTTTTCACTGGGGTGTTGTATTCTACCACAAGAAGATTATGTTGTTCTGGAAAGTAATTAAAATTTGGTGATGATGATGGTTTATCTGCAAATGTTTAATTCCAATTATATTGAAATCTAATTGAGTGTAAGTACATAACTTCACTGTTGGTAGCAGTCGTATAGCTGTACTTCACTGTTATTAGTTGTAGTTATTCTTCTCACTTTAATTTTCCTTTCTTTGTTTGCGTTTAATAGGTCAACCTTGTGAATAATAATTATGCTGGATCTAGTTTGACTAGTGAAAATCATGATGAGATGGAAGATGATGATGGAATGGGCAATGTTACTGATACTATTTTTGGTTGTGTCCGTCAAGAGGAGCCAAAGAAATATATGACAAAATCATGGTCGAATTCTCTACAAGATAAGGGATAGTATTTTGTGGGTGGTGTGGAAGAATTCAGAGACAAACTCAGAGTCTATGCAATAGAGACTGGTTTTAAATACTTATTCGAAAAGAACAAGCCGACACGCGTCAATGCATATTTTCTAAAGAAGGAGAGTGATCACTATGAATGGAAAGTGCAAGCGCACTTATGTCGTGCCGATGGTTGGTTCTATATCACCAAATTTCAGAAAGAGTACACGTATAAAGAGATGATTTGTGTTAACAAGAGCGAGATGATGAGAACATTATAGTGTGGTACTTTTCTTGGAAATGAACCTTGCAAGCTTTTATTTGTAGTGTCATTGTTTGTGTATTGTTGTTAGGTGTACTGCCGTTATTTTTGGATTGATGTGGTTATCTTATGGATGTTGTCTTGTAGATCTATAATTTGCTGTGGTTAACTATAGTAACTAGACCTTTTTGATTCTTGTGATGATGTCTCTGATTCTTGTGATGTTGTCTTCTAGATTTGTGGTTCACTGTGATTAGCTGTGGTTAATTGTAATAACTCTTAGTTAACTAACTACTAAAATTTTACTTTTGCTAGATCTATTGTCAAATAAAAAATTGCAAGCGGATCCTAACAATAGTGTAAAGGCGCTACAATCGGATATAAATGAATCTTATGGTTTGGAAGTGCCTTACAAGATTGTGTGGTATGGAAAGAACAGAGCAATGGTTGCAATTCATGGGAATGAAGCGGAATCCTACAAAAATCTTCTCTGGTTTGCCGATAATTTTGTGAAGACAAATCCAGACTCAAGAGTTGTCGTAGACAGCGATCCTGAAACATATATCAAGAATCTCTTATCTTAAGTTCCCTTATCTTAGAAACCAGACTCAAGAGTTGTCGTAGACAGCGATGAAGACAACGATCTCGATAATTTCCCTTATCTTAAGTTCTTTAGATGTGTTTCCTCTGTCATCTACCAAGAATCTCTTATTGTCCTTCAGCATGTCATCTAAGAGCTCGTAGACTGCGTCCAACCACATCTTGAACATGTAGATGATCTTCAGTGCTTGATTGAAGTGTGTACCATTCCTCAGTTTCCTGGGATTTGTTGGTCGCAATAAGTCGAAGTGAGTCTAATGGGGGGAGCATATCTCAAGGCACAAAAGGTCGTGATGACCTCAGAAGTAATTGGGATGAAAATCTTGGTGTAAGAACTAAGATCCTTGAACAACCTCTCGAAGAAAAGCTAATGCACTGTCTTCATCGCCAAATTATTGACCCCCCACTGTTTTATAAGAAAGATAAAAAAAATTAGTAATAACAAACTGAAATTAAAAGAATGAGAAATCTGAAAAACAGAAAAGAAAGAAAAATGACCTTACAAAAACTTGGTTGTTTAAAACAACAGACTTCCCAAAGCCCTTGGGTATTGGTCCTTGGTTTTGTCCATAAGGATCTTCCCATAAGAGTCTATTACACCATTTGTCACTAGTCCACCGGTCAGAAGTGTTTCTATGTCCTGAGGTTCAAATAATATTGTTGATTCATGCCAAATCCAGAAGGGTTCCCTACACAGCACAACAAGTTCAGTGAACCCAATCGAAGACAGTCAAGTATATCTACACAAAGTTAACCTAATACAGCTACCAATAGTAAAATTAGAAAAAGCTAAACCTGTGTTTACTATAATATTGACCTCATCACTGCATTTTGGCATAGAAACAAAACAAAACTTTGAAATTTTGAGTCGAGGGGCTTACAAAGATTTATTTGTCTTTGTCCAATACTGCAGAAGTTCATTTTGCCTTGATTCACTCATGTACCCGAAGACTTTGCTATCACCCCATGGAAGTTCTTTCAAGTCGTTGACAATATCAGCCTTGCATGATGATTCTTTCCCTCTGTTTGGATTCATTTGTGATACGGGCAAGCACTTTTGCTTGATCTGAAACTGAGCCAAAGGTGACCTCACCATTTTTTGAAGGTGCATTTTTCTTTTTTGGTGGCCACTAGTATATTTTATATATCTTCTTAATTGATCGAACTCTGTCTTTCAATCTTTTCACGTTTGAGAATATGTCGATGTTGTTCTTTCTCAAGTTAATGTTCGGACTAGGAAGTATGATGGTTAAACCATTGTCCTTGGCCTTATTTTTTGGTGCATCCAGTGACACCAAGTTCTCCACCACTACAGGTGATCCTTTTTGCTCAATCCCCATGAGCTATTGGTGTAATCAAGTACTCCACCATTGTAGGCGATTCATTTTGCTTAGTCCCCTGAGCTACTGGTGTCACCAAGTTCTCCACCATTGCGGGCGATTCTTTTTGCTCATTCCCCTAAGATACTGGTGTGAGGAAAACATCAAGACCCATAATATCAAAAGATAGTGCCTCTAGTAATAGATGAGACTCATCAATTGATGTCATAGCACCTATCATAGAAAAAATAACTTACAGTCAACCCCACAGTTTTAATAGTTATATGCAGTGAAACGATAGTGAACCCACAGTAAACCAATAAGCTAAAGACCGTTTACCCACAGTGAACCCAATCAGCTAAAGACAGATAACACAATTTCTCATTTTTTTTGCTACCCCCTATAACACTTATGTTGCAACAGTTGCAGACACATTTAGCAAACACTAGAGAAGAATTTAAACTTCAGCGAATAAAAAGAGAATCAAAAGAATGAAAACCAGACATTGTCATTGTTGAACAAAAAAACAAAAGTATATTAACTATCATACAACACCAAAACTGAGTACCCATGTTTTTTAGACATAATTTTTTCATTCATCTACTGCTTGTGCAGATTCTTTACCAACTACTTATTCTCCTCCCTTTTCCTCTGTTGTTACCACTATCTCTTCGGTGGCATCCTTTAACTTCAAGGACAATTCTTCATGGAGAATTAAATTATTAGCATGCAACTTTTCAACTTATTTCTTCAGCTCATCAACCTTTGCTTGTAGCGCTTGGGTCTTTTCTGCTTCCTCCAATCTGATTTTTTGCACCACTTCTTCTTTCTCCATAGCAGCAACTTGACGTGCTTCGTTCAATTATTTACACTTTTTCTGCTGACATTCAATTTCAAGTTGGAGAAACTCAATCTCCCCCAAAGAATTGAAGTCTCCGTTGTCTACCTTCTCATGCACTTAAGGCTTCCCTTCAGAATCTCCTTTTGCTTCCTCTCTTGATCCAGGTGTTCTCGCATTTTTGAGTTTTCTTGCACCATGTCACAACAACATTTCCCCAAGATTTCAGTAACTGCATCCTTCTCTTTGATCACTTGCTCCTTCTTTTCCAAGAGAGACTATAATCTTTTGCATTCTTCAGTAGCAGTTGTAGCAGTGTCATAGTTTATCTATACCAGAATATTCACTATGTTGTCAGAGTCTTCAGGAGTAGCCTCTGACCCTTTATCTCTTCTGGAGCTCTGACCAACCTCCTCTTCTCTCTGCAAACTGTTAGACTTCTGTTTGGCTTTGGAGGCTTCAAGTTCTCCCTGTTTCAAAGAAATCAATATCTTATCTACCAAAAGTTTATGCAAATGTACAACTGACCATAGAAAGTAGACAGTGAACTACAGAGAACGCACACATCTACCAACAGTGAACTATAAGCATTAAAATATCAGTGGACATACCGCTATCACTGTCACCCTCAGCATTTCAGTGCTCATTGCGTTCTTCAGATTTTGCATAACATGCGTGGACTTCCATCTGATAAGATCGATTTTCTCTGCATCTTTCTCTGCCGTTGGTTTCATCAAGTTTGCGATACTTTAGAACACATTGAATACACAGTGAACTACATCTAACACAGACAGCTACCACACAGTGAAGTACATACAATTGAAAGATCAGGAAGAATAAGGGAAATTACTGACAGGACAAGGCTGCATCCGTCTTTATTCTTCTTCTTCCTTTCTCTTTTCATCCTCCTTCCTGAGTTGAGCTACTGATGGGTAATACTTTTTTCATGCGTGTCCAACGCATTGAGCAGGAGACTGATAATGCCAATTAGCCAATTGTATTATTTCAATTCTTCCAATAATAGCATACGAGCAGTGTCCTTCACTTTGCTTGAATCTGAAAGTGCGTTTTCCAGTCTGTCAACAATCATTATCTTTGGCGCCATAGTCCTTTTCCCAAACAAGTCTATTCCAAACTCTGCCTTCACTACTACATTTTTAACCATAAAAATCGCCGGCAATGTTTTTTATCATTACCGGCGATTTTTCCCCAAAAATCGCCGGTAATGTCTTCTTCTTTTTTTTATCATTGCCGGCGATTTTTACGGCAAATCGCCGGCAATAGTCCACCGGTAAATAAAAAAAAAAAAGACATTACCGGCGACTTCCATGCAAGTCCCCGGTAATGTCTTCTTCTTTTTTATCATTGCCGGCGACTTACATGGAAGTCGCCGGCAATGTCTTTTTTTTTTTTAATTACCGGCGGACTATTGCCGGCGATTTGCCGAAAAAATCGCCGGCAATGATAAAAAAAAAAGACATTGCCGGCGATTTTTTGCCGGTAATGATAAAAAACATTGCCGTCGATTTAAAAATCGCCGGCAATGGTTAATAATGTAGTAGTGGTTGATAGGAACCTTTTAGCATAAAGGAACCAGTTTCGCTCCACAGTCTTTCAGGCCAAACAAATCCGCAACATATTCTGGTTTGATTCAATTGACCCTCGTTGACTGAAACAGAAATGACCTCGACAAGATATCATAAAAGTCCACCAAGTACGACATGCATACATCCAATTTGTACAGCCTTCAGATTCTTCTATTTGTCCATCTATGATTGCATTGATCATTGTCCCAAATGGAGTCTCGAACAGTCGAGTAATAACTTCATCGATGATTTTAATCTTGTTTATTTGGATAAGCTGTACATAGCTTATGATGTTGCAATAGAATTGGATCTTCCAGTTTCGTTTTTGTTTATGTTCAGGCTTTGGCTTCTCTACTTTCTTCTTCCCAACCACTTGTTATTCATCTTCTTGCTTCTCCTCCTCCTCATCCTCCTCTTCATCATCATCATCATCATCATCATCATCATCATCATCATCTTCTGCATGTTCATCTTCACCTGCGTCTTCATCTCCATCGTTATTCTCTTCATCATCGTCTTCCATTTCATCTTCATCAGCATCTTCTTTATCCTCGTTCTCTGTATTTGTTTCCTTCCTCTTTCTTGACTTCTTCTGCTTGTCTTTCTTCTATCCCTTCTTCTTTAAGACTGCATCCTCTTAGCCACTGCTCTCTTACTCTGTTGCTTTTCCTGTTGCAGCTTCTGCACCTACTGCTGCATCTTCTCAATCTTGTATTACATGGGATGTTTCATTCCTCACGCTTTTAAAGTGGCCAAAGAATTAGATGATTCATTTTCAAATTCAGATTTCGGTTCTGGCTTGTTCTCTGGAGCAATTTGGAAGGGGACTCTGGTTCATCATCATTCTTTCTCTTCAAACATTTTTTTTCTTCCATTTTTGCCTGTTTGAAAGGCAAATGTTAGCTAGGGCACTACTAACACATAGATAAATAACAGTAGTTAACTCACTATAATGAAGACTTCAAACAGATACATACAGTTAACACTACATTCACATTCACCCACAGTGAACCTGCAATAAATCAAAACAGCAACCCACATTTAACTTAACCACATGAATATCAACAACAATACATAGTGAGCTACAGTGAACCACAAGTAACCATAACATGAAATCAAACACCAAAAATAACCAAAAGCCTTCCGAACACACTACATCACATAATATCTATAAAAAACCATGAAAAAGTTATAAAAATACTTGAAACTCTAAAACAATGTCAACAGCAACAATATCGTTTCAAAAATCAAAAGCATAGATGCGAATAAAGAAAACTACTTAGAAAACAACGAAAATAACGAAAAACAAAGTTTTTCGAACACGAATTACTTACCAAGAACGAGATAGACGGTAAATGAGATGACGATGAATCGGTGTGCGAAGGTTCTGTGGGTCTCGATACAGGGAGAGAGAGAGAGAGAGAGAGATGAAAATTGAATCAATTTCTCAAAGGGGATGGGTTTCAGATTTTTAGTGGCATTTCACGTAAATAAGTTAAAAGTTGTGGTTAGTTATTTAGGACGAAAGCATATTGGGTTTTTTTAAAGACTGACAAGTTTTTGAGTTTTTTTAAGAATGAGACCTCCTAAAATGGGTTTTTTTTTCATTGGCTCTAAATATTTTCTCATAAATTTACAAGAAAGTAGATCATTTATATGGCATGACATGTCACGTCAGATTGAGGTCTACATCTCATTGCCCCATTGAGACTCCCTAATATTGCCACTTTGTAAAATCACCCTCTAAGCATTAGTAATATTCATGGAAAGATTAATGTGGGAGATTCTTATGTGGAATAATCTCGATATAAACTAAGCTATTATGATTTGTGTGACAATCAGATAAATGGTACGCTCAATTTGAGTGCTCCAATGTATCTTCAAGTAGGGGTGGGATTCGGGTGGTTCGGTTTGGTTCGGTTCGGTTCAGTTTTTCATTTTTAAAAGAAAAACCACGACTATTCGATTCGGTTTGGTTCGGGTTTTTTTACGGATATTTTTGGTTTCTTTCGGTTTTTTACATAATGCATAAAACCAACTTTTTAAAAATCCAAATAAAAAGTTCCCCATAAAACACTATTTTTTGAGTTGCCTAACATTTTGGATTCGTCTCTATAAGAAAATTTGATAAAAATTGTGTATAAAGAAATTAGAATTTTAGGAGTTTAAAGTTTTATTTAATATATTATAAAATACCTAAATAATATCGTAAAATGTTTCAATTTTTTTTTGATGTTAATTGTTTTCAGTTCGGTTTGTATCGGATTCAATTTTTTTAGGCCGCGGCTCAATTTTTTTTCAGTTTTCGATTATAATGTGCCACTCCTATCTTCGAGTACATAAACGTGGAGAAAGATGCTCTTTGATTTTGTTTAGTTGTGTACAACAAATTGATTGGATTTATATAGATTACGTACATTATTGTATCTGTTAGTTTGTTTTTTGAAAGAGATGAGAATTGTTAGTTACCACTGTGGATATGGGGGTCAGACGTCGTTCAATTTGTCTCCAACAAAGAAAAGGTTACGTCGGCCTAAAGCATGCACATACATTTGTCTGGAAAAAGAAATGGCATGCAAACGCTAATCAGTCACTCAATTTTCACAAGTGGGAGGAGAAAAGCCTTTCGGATTTTGCAACTGTTTGTGGAATTCGAATGGCCGCCATTCGCACCTGCAACTTTCTTAGGTAAAAGAATAACAAAGCATATCGACAAGAAAATACAAACGAAAATCTCTTCCATCCCTCACTCTCTCTCTCTCTCTCTCTCTCTCTCTCTCTCTCTCCGAGTAACCAAGTTGCTTGATATCGAAGGTGCGGCGTCTCTTGGCCTCTCAGCTTTCCCATTCACGATAAGAAAAGAGCAAGTGGATTTTCCATTTCCAAAATAGATAGATTGCGGCCTTGTCAGATTGGCAGTGTCACCAATCCATCACCACCTTCGATCAACTTTCTTTAACAACAGTAGTGACGACCGTACGTATGTACTAGCTAGTCACACTCCACTAGCCGCGGGGAAACGTACGTACAGGCCGGCCAGGCGGTGGAGTACGGCAGATGTACTGTTAGATTCTGTGCATGTTGGGATCCCTTGACTACCGTAGTCAGGCTTTATATACATACATATACATACATATATATGTTTCACGAATAATGAAATTAAAATATGTCCGTTTTGTAATTTCTCTCTTTTATTTTTTCCAGCGTAAGAACAGATCGAGTTTGTTTATTCATTGTGTTATGCCAAGTCAGGATCAATCGGAGAACATGTTGGAAACCATATAAGATGTAATCATGATGAAGATCAGTATAATATATATGGCTCCCGAATTGTACCAAATTAGCTGAGCTGTGGTTGATGAAGAGTCATTAAATTGATATGCAGGGTACCAACTTAACATGAAAATTTAGAATGTAACCATTTAGTAAGACAGTCTCGTCAAGTTAATTAGATTAAGTAGAGATAGAGGGAATACATTGGAACTTTTATGGTTAATATTAGTAAAATGTACGTACATATTTTTAATTTGAATTCCTTTTCATATCTCTGCCAATAAAATAAAATCGATCAGTGAAATTTCTACATCAAACTTAATACAGTATATTTTTCATAGAAATATGTATGATATATTCATATATATGGAGCCCCTTTTCATACCCAAAGTTTGTGGTACAATTGCTGTTAAAGTTAAACACCCTTCGCAATCACACACAAATGAGTGGGCTTGTATGATAAAAAAAAATATGAGTAACTTATTTGTGTGTGATTGTGAAGAAATGTGTTCAATTTGAACACGTTCACGAGAACTTTCGCAAAGTTTGTAGGGTCTTGTGCAAAGAAGATATTGACAATTACAGAGGCAGATTTGTACAAACTAAGCTAAGGACATCTCCAATGGTGAGTGTTATATTAAGGTTATATTTTTATTAGGCACTATTTATCCATAAAGTAGGTTCTATAATTTTGTCATCTTCAATGGTAAGATACAAATTTATAGAACTTAATTTATTTTATTATTTCAAGTTTGTACTTCTTATAATGAATGAGTTGAAAAGTAGAAATACATGGTCGTGTGGGTACTACAAATTTTAAATTGGATGGGTTGTAAAATAAGATGAGAAAATAGAGTGGAATTTTGGTTCAGGGAGAATTCATTGATTTTATTCATCCCAATTTGGGGTTTATAAAGATGTACAATTGGTTTCCTAATAGGAAAGATATTTACATTCCTATCACATCTATACAACTTTAATCATAATTACAAAATAATATTTACTATAATATTTTCCAACACTCCCCCTCAAGTTGGTGTATAGATGTCAATCATGCCCAACTTGTCAATCCATCCAGCAAATGCATGGTGTGACAACCTTTAGTAAGTACATCCGCCAACTGCTCTTCAGACGTTACAAAAGGGAAATGTATATTCCTCTTATCAAGGTGATCCCTGATGAAATGCCGATCAATCCCCACATGCTTGGTTCGATCATGCTGTACATGATTATGAGCAATTTCAATTGCAGCTGTATTTTCATAATGTAAGTCCATGGCTTTATAGAGCTTGAATCCTAGTTCCTTCAATACATTTCAAATCCACAGCAGTTCACACACTCCATTTGCCATTCCCCTGTATTTAGCTTCAACACTAGAACGGGCAATCACATTCTGCTTCTTACTGCGCCAAGTTACTAAACTTCCTCCAATAAATGTGAAGTACCCAGATGTAGACGCCCTATTTGTTTTGTCGCCAGCCCAATCTACATCAGAATATCCTGTGATACCAAACTCACCATCCTTGGAAAACAATAGACATTTTTCAGGTGAAGACTTCAAGTACCCGAGTATTCCCATTACAGCTTCCATATGCTCTTCACTAGGATCATGCATGAACTGACTGACAACACTCACAGCATACGCAATATCAGGACGAGTATGTGACAAGTAGATTAACCTCCCTACTAATTTTTGATATCTGCATTTGTTTGTTGGAACCTGTCTAGAACATAACTCCAATTTATGGTTCATCTCAATGGGCGTATGAGCAGGTTTACAATCCAACATTCTGGTCTCATTAAGAAGATCAAGTACATACTTTCGCTATGACAATGTGATTCCCATTTTTGATCTTGCAACTTCGATTCCCAAGAAATGTTTCAGCGGACCCAAATCCTTCATCTCAAATTCTTGGGACAAATGCTTCTTTAAATCTTCCATTTCAACTAGATCATCACTTGTAACAACCATGCCATCTACATATACAATCAGAGCAGTTATCTTACCATCCCTGCGTTTAATGAACAACGTATGATCAGAGTTGCTCTGTCGATATCCAAACTTCTTCATTGCTCCAGAAAATCTCTCAAACTACGCTCTAGGAGACTGCTTCAATCCATACAGTGACTTCTTCAATCTGTAGACTTTTCCAATATCACATGGCTTACAGATGACACCTGGAGAAATATCCATATACACCTCTTCTTTTAAATCTCCATTCAGGAATGCATTCTTCACATCAAATTGGTGCAATGGCCAGTCAAGTCGAGCTGCTAAGGCTATAAGGATGCGTACAGTGCTGATTTTTGCTACTGGAGCGAATGTCTCTTGATAATCTACTTCATATCGCTGAGTGTAGCCTTTTGCAACTAGACGAGCTTTATATCGATCAATGTTTCCATCTTCTTTTAGTTTCGCTGCATATACCCATCTACATCCAACCGTCTTCTTTCCAAGTGGGGAAGGAACAAGTTCTCACGTTCCATTCTTCTGCAGAGCTTCTAATTCTTCATTCATTGCTTGCTTCCACTTTGAATTCGCTAAGGCATCCTGCACATTACTGGGAATAGCTACTGTAGATAATTGATTAATAACAAGTGCATGTGATCCAGACAACCTATGGTGGGATACAAAGTTAGCAATAGGATATTTGGTTTTTGCTTCTACGATTGCTTCATATTGTTTCTTTGGAACCTCTTTTGTTTCCCGTTGTGACCTCCTAGGCATACTAACTTCTATACTACACAAATCACTTGCAAGAATACGTACTTCAGGAGAGACATTCTTGGAAGATTCTTCAGTTGATGGAGTAGAATAGAGGTCTTCATGGGACACTGCTTCAGAAGATGATTGAACTTCAAGTAATACTGTCTCAGCTACAGTATTCGACGGGTCGAAGATTTCATCTTGAATTTTTCTCGACCGATCGATGATCTCAAACTGTCCAGCTTCGGTCATTATTTTTGACGGGTCGAGGAAGTCCCTCGATCGGTCGATGCTTTCAATCTGTTCGTCTTTGATCACTGTTTTCGACGGGTCAAGAAGAGATTTGAACCGGTCGAAATCTCCCCCTGAACCCTCTTTCGCTTGATTTTCTCCAAGTTGTTGCTCCAACCTCTCTAAGTCCTCAAATTCATCCAAATTCAGGGGATTGCCTTCATGTACACTTCTCTCCCCCTGAAGGGAAAACTCTGAAACTTCCTCTGAGTAATACGTTTCAGATTCACGAAAGGAAACATCCAATGAAGTATGCATCTTGTTATGGAGCGGATCATAACAACGATAGCCTTTCTAAAATTCTGCATAACCAACAAACACACACTTCACAACACAAGGGTCAAGTTTTCCTCGCAACTCTTTGTTGATGTGAACATATACAGTGCATCCAAAAACTCTTGGTTCCAGATTTGGCAAAGATGGCACATTTAACAACGCATGCAGCTTCAAGAAAGGATTCTGAAACTCAATCACACGAGAGGGTGTGCGATTAATCAAGTATGTCGCTGAACATAAAGCTTCTCCCTACATATTTCGAGGTACATTCATTCCAAACAAGGATGCACAGACAATTTCTAACAATTGTCTATTCTTTCGTTTAGCCAATCCATTCTTTTGAGGAGTGTAAGCAATGAAAGTCTGATGTCGAATCCCATGAGTACTTAAGTAAGCTGTCATTTCACCATTCACATATTCGCCACCATTGTCAGACTGAAGAACCTAGCTTTGCTGTTGATACTGGGTTTTTGACATCTTGTGAAATTCAGTAAATTTATGAAACACATCACTTTTACACTTCATTAAGGAGACCCAAGTCATTCTGGTGCATTCATCAATAAAAGTCATAAAATAGTGATATCCAAACCGAGAAGAAATTCGAGCAGGACCCCAAACATCAGAGTGAATCTTCATGAAAGGAACTGAACATTTGTTAAAGTTTGGCGAATAGGTAATACGATGGCTCTTGGCTAGTTCACATGTATCACATTTAAACTCTGAAGCATTCACATGAGAAAATAATTTAGGTTGAAACTTCTGCAGGTAATGAAAATTCAAGTGACCAAGACGACGGTGTCATAGCCATACATCTTCCTTAGCTTTGTCCATACTGATGGTATTATTTGCATGGCCTGATGATTGTAATTTTTGCTCTCCACTTCGTGTTAAATCAAGGTAGTACAGTTTCCCCCTTCTAATACCATAACTGAGAACTCGCCTAGTCAGAATGTCCTGAAAAATACAAAAGTCTGGATAGAAAGTTACAGAACATGCAAGTGCTGAAGTTATTTGGCTAACAAATAAGAGATTATAGGCAAGAGAGGGAACAACAAGAACAAAATCGATTGATAAATTATCAGAGAATTTTACAAAACCTTCACCAAGAATAGGAAATGGAGGGTCATCAACAGTAATCACAACATGTTGAGGGGATGGTTTAATGATTTGTACTAGACTGGGAGTATTTGTCATATGATCAGTTGCACTAGTATCAATTATCCAAGTATTATTCGCAGATAATGCAGAGAGAGATGATGTCTTACCTTTCATACCTGTTTTAACTATTTTAGTAGAGGCCATGGTTGGATGCTCTTCCTCTGAAATAGTAACAACTCCAAGCGACATCTTCAAGTAGTAAGGTCTTCAAGAGTATACTTTAGGATTATGTGTCTTCAATTTCAAGAATTCAGGCTTCAACTCAAAGGTTCAAGAGTTTCAATTCAGGGATTTCAAATGCAGCGGAAGAAATATTTCGGTGGTGGTAATTTAGGGTTTTAATTCAATTTAATTCAGAGTTTCAAGGTTTAGGAATTTGGCTATGATACCAAGTGAAATTTTGGTTTAGGGAGAATTCATTAATTTTATTTATCCCAATTTGTAGTTTATAAAGATGTACAATTGATTTCTTAATAGAAAAAAAGATTTACATTCATATCACATCTATACAACTTTAATCTTAATTATAAAATAATATTTATCATAATATTTTTCAACAAATAGAATCATGTTTCCAACTTATACAACCAAATTTAAAAAAAATAGAGACACAAATATACAATTAGAAATAGTCTTTTGCCAATAAATTGCAACTGACAATTGGAGATGGATGGGTTAAGCTCAAGGACAAAGTGGGATCCATGCCACAGTAGTGACGGTCAATTGTGCTGTGTCGTCGTCGACTCCGGTGTTTCACTCCATCTGTTTGCTTTTGTTTGTCTTTTTCTTTGTTGAACGGATGGGGGCCATGCATATATATTTCCAGCTTTTGGAATTGCGTAAGGGGCAGGATGAGGATATGCAGCTAGGATGGAGATATCGGAGAAGAAGAAGAAGATAATGAATTCCACTCACTAGTCAATCGTCACAAGTCACTACTCGGTCATCAACTGGCTGGAGCGGGCAAGGGGGTTGCTTGGTCGGTGGGTTTTTCCTCTTTTCCGTACGTACTCTTACCCGTACGGTCCATATCATCATCATCATCATCATCATCATTAATTCCACCCGCAAGTATTCTGTCTTCTATTTTGTCTAAACGATCCCGTTGTCTATCATATTCTCCACTCGATCCCTAGGGTTATAGAGAAGAAAATTTGAGCACGATCGTAAGCAAAGGCAATCCCCGACGTAAAAGAAATCATTGATACCATTTTTTCAAAGTACACATCGATCAGCTTCGTCGTTCAACTCTTCTACTTAAACTAATTGGGCTTATAATATTAACATCATCATCTTTGATCGACCTGGATCGATCATGCTAAGCAACTTCTTCATAATATACCATTCGTCAAGTATTAAGCAGTGCTTAATTAGTAAGGTCTGCATTGTCTCTGTGCGTCTATATATATACACACACGTACATACATATATATCTTAACCGATTTGTGAAGCAACTGAATTATTGGACATAATACATGTGTAGAGACTTATTATGATATATCTTCTTCTGCATGCACTCATGCGTAAAATATCTGGATTCAAAGTGTGACTAATTTGATAATGTCATTGGTCAGACATATTTATGAATCTCAATCTAAACGCAGACGTTTCTTTACGTAGGACATGTTAGAAAATATGTATGGTAAGTATGGATGAGAATTATGAATCACAATAAATATCACTATAATTATAATTGAATATAGAATTAATAAAATTAAATAACAAAAAATTAAGTTCGAATTGAATGCTTTAATTAATTATGGAAATCGAAATAGAGGAAACAATTCGAATTCACTAACTTGATCTTTGAGAGAGGCTTGCTAATTGTAATGCCCTAAGACAGAAATTCTTCCTTATACTTCTGTTTGTGGAATCTTTTTGACGTCTGTCTCCCAGGATACAACTCTCAATTTAAGGTTTTGCAGATTGCCTTGAAATCTATCTCAAACTTCAATTTGTGTTTTTCTCTTGATTGTAAGGAAGATATATATCAAATTTCAGAGAGTTGAAGAAGATTCTTCATACTTATTTTATAGACACTTTGACACATGTTCGACATTTTAAACGAAAAGTCGTGTTTGTCATTGTTCGACGTGCTGAACAAAAGTCGTCTTACAAACAATCGCGTCTTAACGTAAAAATGATCGATATTCAAAACACAATCTGATTTCAACTAATTTCCCAGAATCCAGAGCCCCAAGGCCCAAGACCCAGTCTATGATTATGAAATAATCATCATAGCCCACTAGGAGGCCCAAAGGAATTTTCAATAAAATCCATTGAAATTTCCTCACTCAAGCCGTCTTCTATTTAATATCTTACATGGGGTATCCCCTATTAAGGGTAGAAGTCCTTAAATATCTTAGTCCAACAAAGTTCCAACTATATCCCACATTTTCTATTCAAACTTCAATAATACTTCACATTTGAATAGAAAATGAGAGTTTTATATTCCAGAGAGAATAAAAGAATCGATACGTGTTCGGAGAGGTGTTTTTGGACTTGAACCATCCGTAGTGAGAACTTATCGAATTTACTATGCAAAGTAGTGAACTTAAGTCTTGAACTATTTGCTTTTTGTAGTAAAGCTAGACAACAAGTGTCACAGATATTGAATCTAACACATTTCGATTCATTCGTTTGTGTCCATTTTGGTCCTGGACAGTAACTCGAGAGAGTATAACCATATAACTCTCATAGTTGCGACCCACATCACTCATATAGGTGATACTAATTTTAGAATATCCTGCTATATTCTTCTTTAGTAAGATATTAATATCATTAAGAAAAAAAATTCACCCTAGACAACTTGCAGGAAAACACACTTCGTTCACCATAGGAATGAGCATGTGTGTGTGTTTTCTACCTTGAGTCTTCTTTAACCAGTTTGCCTCTTGAACCTAGACCATGGGATCTCCAATCAGCTAGGTTAGGTTTCTGCCAAGTTGTGACTCATTGAATTGGCTTTAATCCCATTCCCCTCGATGTATATATGACTTGCTCCTTAGATAACCCTTTAGTCAAATGGTCGGCTATGTTGTCCTTTGACTTCATATAATCAATGGATATAATACCATTTTTCAGCAAGTCTTTAATCATTTCATGCATTCTTCTAATATGCCTTGATTTGCCATTATAAATTTCATTTTTCTCTCGTGAGTGCGGTCATGCTATCAAAATGAATACAAATAGCTGCTACAGGCTTAGGCCACGAAGGAATATCTTCCAAAAAATTCTGAAGCCATTTTGTTTTTTCAGTAGCTTTATCTAAGGCAACGAATTCTGCTTTCATGGTGGATCGTGTTGTCACAGTTTGTTTGGTTGATTTCCATGACACGGCTGCTCCCCAAGTGTAAAAACATATCAACTTGTTTATTTACTTTCCGTGTTCATGATGTACATCATGCTATCTATAATTTAAGTATATTTCAATTGTGACACACTCTCACCTTTATTCTTCATAAGGTGTATATTTGGATCAAATGGAGTTGCAACTAGTTTACAATCATAATGTCCAAATTTCCTTAATACCTTCTCAACATAATGGGATTAAGTGGGTACATATCCATTTGAATTTCGTATTATTCGTACTCCAAGGATGACATCTGTTATTTCCATGTCTTTCATATCAAAGGAAGAGTTCAACATCTTCTTTGTAGAATTAATGGCATCCTTGTTTGTTCCCATAATTAACAGATCGTCCACATACAAGCATACATTAACAAATGCGTCTTTGAATTGTTTGGTATACACACATTTATCACAACTATTAATTTTATATCCATGTGATAACATAGTATGATCAAACTTTTCATGCCATTATTTTGGTGCTTGTTTAAGTCGATACAAAAACTTAACCAATTTGCAAACCTTATGTTCTTGACCTTTTAGAACAAAACCTTCAGGTTAATCCATATATATTTCTTCATCTAATTCACCATTCAAAAATTCTATCTTTACATCCATTTGGTGTATTTCCAAATTATAAATAGCAGTTATTGCTATTAGTGTCCTTATAGACGTTATTCGGGTTACTGGTGAATAAGTGTCAAAATAATCAAGCCCTTCCTTTTGACGATATCCTTTTGCTACCAAATGAGCCTTATATTTCTTTATATATGGTACCATTCGGTCTCATTTTCTTTTTGAAAATCTACTTATGTCCAATTGGTTTATTTTCAGGAGGCAAATCAACCAATTCCCATGTATTGTTCTGCATAATGGATTCAACTTCACTTTGAATAGCCTTCTTTTAATAAGGTGCTTTGGAAGATTCCATAGCATTCTTATAGGTTTGAGGTTCTTCTTCTGTTATAAAAGCCAAATAGTCAAAAATAAAGTCTTTGGGGACTCTCATATTCTTTTGCTTCTTCTTGGTTCAGTTTCTTCGTCCTCCTGAACTCGAGATGAAGATGCTTGATCTATATTACTGACATCGCGTATTCTTTTGTTTGTGATGATATTTCTTTCTCTATAAGGAAATATATTCTCGAAGAACTCAGCCTCATCACTTTCTATATAAGTGTTTTTGAATGTCACTGATTTCTTATCTAAAAACCAAAAATCTATGTGCTGCACTATTATCAGCATAGCCAACAACACACAATCTATTATTTTTTGTCCAAGTTTAACTCTTTTTGCTAAAGGAACTCTAACTTTAGCAAGACAACCTCACACTTTCAACTTTTTATAAGATGAGATTTTTCCTTTCCATATCTCATAAGGAGTTTTGTCAGACTTTTTATGAGGTATTCGATTTAACACTTTGTTGGCAACAAGTAGAGTATCACCTCACAGATTGAGAGGAACTCCATAACAGTTTATCATGGAATTAATCATTTCTCTTAATGTTCTATTTTTACGTTCCGCAACTTTATTTTGTTGTAGAGTATAAAGTGCGATCGTTTGATGAACAATTTCATGAGACGTACAGAATTCTGAGAATGCATTTGATTCATATTCTCTTATATCAGATCTTATAATCTTGATTTTCTTGTCAAGTTGATTCTCCACTTCAGCTTTGTATACTTTAAACATGTCAAAAGCTTCATATTTTGTTTGTATTAAGTATACATAACAATATTTGCTGCAATTATCTATAAATGAGATGAAGTAATTTTTTCCTCCTTTTGAAGAAGTTGCCTTAAAGTCACAAAGATCAATGTGTATTAAACCTAACACTTCGATTGATCTTTCTACCAACTTCATAGGTTGTTTTACAAACTTAGATTCAGTGCAAATTTCACATCTATGTGTTTCCATAGAACTAGGATTACACTTAGGTATTAATCCCGAATTCACCATCCTTTTTATAGATTGATAATTCACATGGCCTAATCTTTCATGCCATAAATCAATAGACTCAAGCAAGTAAGTAGAAGAATTATAGATACGTCATTTAGCAATACATTGAGTTTAAAGAGACCATTTGCCAAATAGCCCTTTCCTACATATTCACCACCTTTGATGATTACACTTTTATCATATTCAAATACAAATTTGAAGCCTTTGTTGCTTAAAATAGGGGCAGAAATTAAATTCTTTCGGATTTCAGGAACATGTAGCACTTCAAGAAGAGCCATTATTTTTCCAGAAGTGAGTTTCAGCACCACTTTACCCTTTCCTTTGACAGTCGATGTAGAAGCATTGCCTATGAACAGATTTTCGCCTTCAATCGATTGGTAAGTGACAAACAGATTGCTATCAGAACATATATTTCTTATAGCATCAGTATCAACCCACCAATCTTTAGCATCAGAGACCATATTAACTTCACAAACCACACCAACAAAATCATAGTCAATGGCCACATTAGCCTGATTTTTGTTGCTATCATTTCCAGCATCGAATTGGTCCATCCTATGTCGACAAGCTGCTGCCTTATGATCTATTTTTCCACAAACCCAACAAGAAGCATTGTTCTTGAATTGCTTCTGTTTAGGAGCAAAGGAAGAATTTGTCTTGTCCTATTTTTCCTTATTTTTATTCTGGCTATTCGACTTGGTCTTGGAGGATTCTCCTTCTATAATGTTTGCATTGGCTTCATAAGAAGGGACATCATTCTTCTCATTCTGCATATTTCCTTCTTCAACTCGAAGCTTTAACACCAATTTTTCCACCGACAATTCTTCAGTCATGTGTTTCAAGTCATGCTTGAAATCTTTCCAAGATGGAGGAAGCTTTTCAATCATTGCACCAACTTGAAATTTTTCATCAAGGTTCACGCCTTCCGTGTGTAACTCATAGATTATAATCTGCAATTCTTCAACTTGATTGAGAACAGACTTGGTGTCCACCATCCTATAGTTCATGAATTTGCCGATGATGAATTTCCTGGCACTTACAGCTTGTGATAGATACTTCTTCTACAGTGATTTCCATAATTCTTTGGCAGTTTTGCAGGTCAAATAGACATCATAGAGAGTATCATCCAATCCATTAAGGATATAGTTTCGGCATAAAAACTCACTATATATGTGTCCAAGCATCAATGGCATTCAAAGTTTCCTTTGAAACCAGAAGTTCTTCTGCCACAGGTTTCTCTTGAGAAATCACATGTGCCAAGTTCAAAGTTGTAAGGTACAAAAACATCTTCTATTGTCATCGCTTGAAATCAACCCCTTTGAACTTCTCAGGTTTCTCAGCATACGAGTTGCTTTTCACCATATTCACAGATTGATCCATCGAAATTTTTTGTCTTAGATTGTTAGAAAATATGTATTGTAAGTATAGATCAAAACTATGAATCACAATAAATATCACTATAATCGTAATTGAATATAGAATGAATGAAACTAAACAACAGAAAATTAAATTCGAATTGAATTGAATGCTTTAATCAAATATGAAAATCGAAATAGAGGAAGCAATTCGAATTCACTAACTTGATCTTTGAGAGAGGCTTGCTAACTTGCTAATCGTAATGTCCTAAGACAGAAATTCGTCCATACACTTGTGCTTGTGAAATTTTCTTGACATCTGTCTTCCAGTATACAACTCTCAATTTGAGGTTTTGCGTTCTATCTCGAACTTCAATATGTGTTTTTCTCTTGATTGTAAGGAAGATGTATATCGAATTTCAGTGAGTTGAAGAAGATCCTTCGTACTTCTTTTATAGACACTTTGACGCTTGTTCAGCATTTTGAATGAAAAGTCATGTTCGTCATTGTTCAACGTGCTGAACAAACGTTGTCTTACGAACAATTGTGTCTTAACGTAAAAATGGTTGATATTCAAAACACTTTCTGATTTCAACTAATTCCCCAGAACCCAAGGCCCAAGGTCCAATCTATGATTATGAAATAATTATCATAGCCCACTAGGAGGCCCAAGGGAATTTTCAATAAAATCCATTGAAATTTCCTCACCCAAACCCACTTCTATTTAATACTTTACATGGAGTATCCCTTATTAAGGGTAGAAGTCCTTAAACAACTTTAGTCCCACAGAGTTCCAACAATACCCCACATTTTCTATTCAAGCTCCAATAATATTCCACACTTGAATGAAAATAAGAGTTTTATATTCAAGAGAGAATAAAAAAATCGATACGTGTTCTGAGAGGTGTTTTTTGGACTTGAACATTCTGTAGTGAGCACTTATCGGATTTATTATGTAAGGTAGTGAACTTAAGTCTTGAACTATTTGTTCTTTGTAGTGAACCTAGACAACAATGCCCAATCTATGAATATGAAATAATCATCATGGCCCACTAGGAGGCCCAAGGGAATTTTTAATAAAATCCATTGAAATTCTTTCATGCAAGCTCACTTCTAATTAATACCGTATATGGGATATCCCTTATTAATGATAGAAGTCCTTAAACATCTTCCAGGTGAGACTAAAATTCCACAAAATTCCAACAGAACATACGTACATTAGTCCGATTAGTATGTACTTCCTGGCAAAGGATAATCCAACAATTCATGGCATGCAGGGAAGTGGCGTGACCGATATATATGCGTGTGTATATTCTATCATAATTGATAAGGAAGGCCGACACACGAGGCTAGTCAAATGCCATTGATAAGTAGTCGTCTGATTATTATTGAGATCGAGTAGAACTGCAGGAAGCTAGCATACAATCTTCTGAACTAATAGAAAAAAAATATATGTTAGGGCTAGTATAAGAAACAAAATCTTTGACCAGAAATTTGTGTTATGGGAGAAAATCTAGAAAGTGAGAATATTAGAATATAGGAAGCTTGCTACTGTCATGTACGGTTAGACTTGAATATACTTCGATCGAATTCCCTTTCAAGTTTCAAACTGATGGAGATGTGCCATGCACCAATAATTTTAAGTCGTTCCTAGCTACTTATTTCTTTATACATATATGAGTGGTGATTATTTTTCTTGTTGATAAATTTTGAGCATATTCTATCACTATACTCGAAATTTGATATATTTCAGGGTTGAATTTGGCAAGAAACAAACAAACACGAGAAGACTCAATGGAGTGAGTATGTGACTATTTGAGCGAACAAAGGCACGTGGACAAGGCAAAGCTAGCTAGCTCGCAAGAAACAACTTGCAAATTGGTGATTTCCAAGCTAGCTGGGATGATCGATCGTATTCATATGTTGGGGGGTGCCTCAATGTCTTCCTCCTCTGGCCTCTGCCTTTCAAGTTTCAAAGCTAGCTTGTCGGGGATCGTAGCTAAGTCGTTCAATGCGACTCGCTTCTGACTAGCTAGCTGTACGTACGGCACTAAGACCAGCTTGGATCACCACGTTGATCGAATAGACGACTACTATTTAGGACGTAGATATACGAGTCATGGTCGACTCTGCCAAAGGGTCTCGGAGACTGATCCCCACCATACCTACAATCGTTGATTTTCTTATCTTTGCATAAATTGTTTGATCTCTCGATTCTCGCCGGCTAATAAGTCTTTGATATGTATCTACCTAAGCAATACCATCGGAGACAAGGAGCTCATTCGATCGGTTGTTTATGTGTTTATTTTGAGAACTCTTTTTGATTAACTAAGAATTTAATGTGACTTTATTCACTTGAATCCGATTATATGTAGAAACTATTTTGCTCAAAAGAAAATTGTAACCACCACACCATAAGATATAAGAATCTTTACCATCTTTTTTAAATTTGATCAAGTAACTAGTGCAATACTAGGGTTGAGGCTATGAGGTATAACCTTAATTTGATGTGACATGTTATGTCATATAAATAATTATTTCTTTGTAAATTCACGAGAAAATCTCTAACCTACAAAATCAATTTTACACTTTTAATTTATATATTTATTTAAATTTATGTATTATAATTAATCAAAATAAAAATCCAACAACATCAAATTAATAAACTCTAGAAAAAAATCTAAAAAAATATAAACAGAGTCTTCACGAAGTCCACAAAGAGCTCGCTTACAGCCTAACACCCTATTCGATTCGATTTTCATCCATTCATAAATCATAGATTAATGATCAATGCCTATATATGGCCTGCTGCACCCATGATATAATATATATATATATATATATATATATTATACCACGGTGGATCAAGCCAAAGATTTTTCTAGGCCTATTGCTCTGTTATTGCAATCTGGATTTCAGTGATCAATCAATTTTAGGTTTGGAACAATTTGTTCCGGTTCCAATTTTGTTTTCAAAAAATAAATTTTAAAAAAAAGAGACAGGAAGAAATTGTGAGCTAGGATTGCAAAATGGAATCAAATAGGAGATGAAGGAAGTGTTACGAATAAAAATCATCAAAAGTTTGTATCCATTAGATTTCTCAATCATTGTTGTAGAAGGAAGTGTTATGAATATGTTTTAATGAAGAATAAATGATACCCTTTTGATGTGGAGGGTATAATTGTCGTTGATCAATTCGAGATGTAAATAATGTGGCACGAAATTGATGATATATACAAGTGTAACATGACATGTACAATTTGAGGTCTACAATCATTTCCGACATTTCGTTAACGGGTTATATATGTAAGACTATATATTCTTTTAGTTTGGCCGGATAACCAAATCTTCACCAGCATAAAAAATGATAAAAAAGAGAGAGACTCAAACAGTTAAACATAAACGTTGTACGTGAGTAAAATTTGACTAGCATGATCGAGAGGACATTCTTGGGTACCCAAGAGGTATGTCATACCCTTATTTATCACTTAAAACCAAAATGATAATATTTTTGATAGAAAATTTATAACATTTAGGACAATATTACCACAATGAGTCGATGACCAGCTATAGTTAATTATGATTATTTATGATGTTTAAAACTAATTAAATCAAATTTACAATTTTAAAAATAATTATTTTTAAAAATTGTAACTAAATTTTATAGTAGTAATTACTTAAACTACTACTAAATTTACACAAATAAAAACCAGATTAATTACCACCATCACCACAAAATTAATGATACACATAGCTAGGCACCTTAGAATTTCCCATGATGGAGTATAGCATGGAGTCGCCTTATAATTATAGATCTACGTACCAATTGAGAGCATTGAATCAACACCCATGACCCCAACCTTTTATCTTCTTTAATGTAAAAGATGCCAAAGAGAGGGAAAAAAGACAACTTCCAAGAAACCCAAGTTTAGCAAAAGATGTGAAGCTTATAGAGGGTAAGATCATTTGTTTCCATGATTCCTGCCCTTGATTGCTACGTACTACGCATGTAGTCTATACCTAGCTTTTGCAAGAACTGTACTCTTTTAGCTTTGAACTACAACTGAGACATAAATTATCTCATTGTTTGACTAACGCATATGGAAAAACTATGTGCATTAATGTGCACCGATATATAAGATGATCTATTTGATCGATTTGAATCTTTAAACCTGAGAACTGTATGTTTATAAGATCTACATTCTTAACTAAAGAGTGCGAAATAAAGAGAAGAAGCACTTTTGGCATATATATACACTGACCCGTGAGAATGAGCTAGATCAAAGACAGTTGGCGTACGTGGTCAAGTGAGTCACCACCACTCGAAGGGGTCGATAATGAAGCTAGCTTGTTGGGTGGTGATGGAACTTATGCCCAAGTACTTGTTCCTTAAAATCTATGGAAGCTGCAGCTGTATATATGTTCCTTCTGTTCAATGACAGCTAGGGTTTGCAGAAGTTTCCGCATTGATGAATAATGCAGACACGCTATTTCCACGCGGCGAAGGAGCTAGGCGGTGTAAGTCCATGATCGATGATTGTGATGAGCTGCCTGTGACCAGTTATATACTTCCAGAATTTTATATCAATTCCTGGCCTTTTTCTTTCTAAATATATATTATTCGAGACTTTTTCGTGTTTTTTTTTCTTTTTTTCGAGATGGCATAGCTGGTTCGTTCACAGTTCAACGTCCGATGCATAAAAATAATCGTTTAGATTTTGGGAAAATATGTGAAAAAGATGTTTGTGATTCTGCATGCGGTGCTAGCTAAACATGTTGGGTTTTAGCCTTTTGAGGGATCTCTATACTTTAAGGAAGTTTGTACAGTTGGGTTAGTTGCAGTTGAATTGAAGAACATGGGTTAGTTAATAAATTAAACGATTATATTGTACCAATTGTTGAGTTTTTCATGACGGGATTCACATTTTCCTTCGGCTCACAAAAGGTTCTTCATTGTATGAAAGTTCCTCTTGTAATGAACTTCCTATTGAGGTGCTCGTATAGTGAGTACTAGGTTGATGGTTGATAGTACTTTTTAATTAATAGTTTATATAAAAAAATTTAGCATAATTTTATAAATTAATTGTTAGATGTTTAGATATATAAATATATCATTTCTACAAAGTTTTGATCAAATAAAAAATCGTTAAGGATTTATAATCATTATTTATCAAGTAATAACATGGACGGCTCAAATTTGACAAATTTAGTACGTTCATTGATTTGATCTTGTTCGACTCCTTAAAGATTTTTAAACAGGATAAAAATTTACAAAATTGATCTATTTATATATATCTAAATATTTAACGGTTGATTTTTCAAAATGTAATCGAAAAACATGTTTTAGAAGAATTAATATATTCACCACGTACTAACCATAAAGATACACATTATAATGAGAATGAATAACAATGCCATTCTAAAGAAAAAATAATCAAAAAAACTTTCTATAAATTCTAGGCAACAGAACTGAAACTTCCAAAGAAGTTTCCTTTGAAGCACTGCATACTGTATATTGTTTCGTGTTAGTTAAATACAAATTTAATATATGTTTAGCGGACATGTAAATTGAATTAAAAAGTAGTCAGATACATCACAAAATACTTAGACTTACTTCTCTTAAAAAAAACAAGATCGGCTTAATTAAGCCGTACATGATGAATCATAGTAAGGGTCGTAACCAGCTATTGGCAAGTATGACAAATGCCCCATCTAGAATCTTCCAATTAATTTTCTTGAATATGATTTCGAACTGTTTGCCTCTAGCCTCCTCACAGTTCATATATTTGAGACTGAGTTTATTGGAATGTATTGAACTCTTATTTGTACAAAAACTCAAATTTATCGATGTCGATCTTCTTGTCAAATTAGATGACTACGCAGGTCGTTTCACAACTTTTAATTTCAAATACAGAAAGGAAAGAAAAGAAAATACAGAAAGGAAAGAAGGTACAGTACCACGGCATCCAATATTGATTCTAGGAGACCAGATATTTTATTACGTATTGACCCAGCTTCTCATCATAATGTAAATATTCAAAAAAAGGCGGAGTCACGATTGAATTCTTATTCGGACTAATTGTAACTTGACAACATTTTGTGCAGCACAAGATTTTTTTTTAAATATTTTTTTCACTTCATCATGACTGTTGAATTTTAACATAGTAAATTGACAAAATTTTACAAATACAACTTTAAACTTGTACGAGCTAGAATGAACAGAGCAAATACTATAAACATGATAAAAAATTAAAGATAAATATTTTAGACAAGCATTGAATCCTTGATTTTGTGAAAAGCTAGAGTAATTTTGTTGAGGAAAAAGAAATAAGCGGTGGTTTAAGAATGACAAATGTTACGAAGACACAAAAAATGGCAAAGTGAATAAATAAACGGAGGGGAAAAAATTACCGCAAGAAGTTTTTTTTTTCTTTTTTCATACTCAAAATAAGTATTTTTTTCACTCCTGAAAACTTACCTGGGCTTAACCAATGGCCGGCTCTGCTAGTACGTGTTCAAAAGTATTCATAATGGACCAAACTTTTTTTAATAACTATGTTAGATCAACTTAAGTGTATATATTTAAGTGTCCTCCTAGTGATATGATGAAATATAATGCCGATAGTTCTGCTTGTCGGTAACATAATTGTAAAGTTGTTCCGAGTGAATTGATCTATCGTCATTGACGTGTTATCTTTTTTGTGCTATGTCGCCTTAATTGTAAAGTAAATAGAGTAGTCAATGATGCACTCTTTGTTCAATGATGTAGTTTAGGATACAATGTAGTTAAGTCACCTAATAGTATTTCAGATAATTCGCTTCATTTGAAGTTTAGACTTTATGTTCTTTCTTATATTTTACTATTTTATTAATCAAAATTTAAGGATAGCCGTAAACCCTTATTTCAAGAAAAAAAAAACCTTAAGTGTATATAAGACTAGGCTATATATATAGTAGTTACTTCCACTCACAAGGAGATGCTCGTATCAGAAATGTCAAATATGCCAGCTATGACCATACTTTTCCTGATTCTCTGTCTACGTTGGACCAACTTAATTAAGTGTATATACGTATGTGTATATATATACACACCATATATATATATAGTTACTTCCACCGTTCCACGTGCAAGGAGTTGTACTTGGATCAGTTATATGCTCGTATCAGAAATATCAAATATATATGCTATAGCTAGCTTGTTAGTTGAACTTAGATGTGTAAATGGTGCATATGTGGATGGTAATCTTTGGCCGCCCTACGTACATGCAAATCCATATATGGTCCATACAAAGACGTTGCACTATCCGGAACCATGTGTTAAATTGGTAAGAATAGTAAGTAGGGCATGCATAGATTCTAGGTAGGTTTGATAAAAAAAATATACGAGCGTTTCTATGAGTTGCCACAAATAAAATGTGACATATCAATGTGAACGTCTTTAGTGGCTTTAATGTACCCCATTGAAGAATATCGGCTAAAAAGACGATTCTTCTTAAACTCTTTCATTGATGATGACCTAGCAAGAGATTAGGATTCTCTTTTGCCTAAAAGAAGTTTACCCATTAGTATAGTAGTTCTATTTATGTACTATTATCAGAAACAAAAATTATCTAAAGTGGTGCTTGAACTATTACAAAACAACCGCGTTTCTGTTGGAAGACTATTTTCAACCAATGATTCATGGATAGAGTCAGGATCGTCCCAACGAGGACCGATGTTCAATTTGTGTTTTATTGTTTTGTATTTTTTTTCAATTTTCAGTTGTACTTGTGGTTTTAATTATTAATATATTTTATGGTTTCTCTTTAAAAAAAACTCTGAGTTGGTATCTACACTTTTTTAACTCGCCTAAAAATGTATCTACCGTCACCGTTTGTTAACTTTCCCTACAAAAAAGTTCTATTCAAACGTTCATATGTAATATCGATTAGGGAGCGTTTTTGCTCACCTCCCCTGATGGGAGGTTATATCGATCCCTTATCAATGCATGCCATCTGTTCACATCCTTAACCATAGTTAACTATTATTTTCTTTTTTCCGATAATAACCAGTTATTTTTCAATTAATAGAGTATTAATATAATTAGTAATCAATTATTCGATTCTTTCCGCTTGGATCTGGAGAGTGATTCGATTCCGATATCCGCGAGCCATGACGGATGGCCATCTCTTCAGTGATATCTCCGTCGACGGCCGTGGAGCCACTGTGATAGGACTTCCCTATCATTAGCTGTAGATTTAGTTTCTGAGCATTTTCTTCTTCGACTTTGCTCTCCGATTGCCCAAATTCTTAGCGGCGGTGCCCATGGGATGATTCCTTGAAACCATTAGCTAGCCACTCCCAAGAAACAAAATCCAATCTCATTTTGATCCTCCGGAGTGTTGAGATACCAGAGAACACACACAAACTAATCACAGGAAAGAGATGGTTTTTTGGACTGAATTTTTTTTATTTTTATTCTTCAATTAAAAACTACTGCCTATATATAGACTTTTACACAGAAAGATAAACACAAGAGTTCCACAATCTAACAAACTCCTAATCATGGACTTAGAGGCCTAAAGCCAAGCTAACAAATTCAAAACCACTAACAACTCTAAGCTACACTTCCTTTAAACAAGGAGCCATTATTTCAACAGAAAACAACCTAACAGAAACAGCTGACTTGATGACCAAGTCATCCTTACATATCCTCCCTTAAACTGTATTGCATACTGATGCAAACAGATTACTTCTTCGAACACACTCCTACCTCCGTCGAACACACTCCCATTCTTTCTCTGAGTTTTACAAAAGCCTCCAACTTCAGTGGCTTAGTCATAATATCCGACACTTGCTCTCGAGTAGAACAATACACTAGCTTCACAGTTCCTTCATTTGACAACTCACGCAAGAAATGATATCTAACATGTATGTGCTTGCTTCTACCATGGAAGACTAAGTTCTTTGATAACTTAATAGCAGAATTACTATCACAGTAGATAGTGGTGCACTTACTTTGAGTATTTCCAACATTCTCAAGCACATTTCTCAGCCACACTCCTTGACAAGCACAATAAGCTGCTGCAATGTATTCAGCTTCGGTTGTTGAAAGACCTACCACAGGTTGTTTCTTGGATGCCCAGGACACAGCTGCATCTCCCAACATGTAAACACACCCGAAGTGCTTTTCCTATCATCTAAGTCACCAGCATAATCACTATCTGCATACCCTACCAACTCCTCATCTCCTTCATTCCTGTATGCACTCCAAACCCTACAGTGCCCTTCACATACCTTAGAATTCTTTTTGCTGCCTGAAAATGAGCCTCTGTGGGATGCTCCTTGTATCTACTTACTAGGTTGACTGAAAATATCAAATCTGGCCTGGTTGCCGTCAAATACCTCAGACTACCTACCAGTTGCTTGAACAAAGTAGCATCAACAATATCACCACCATCATTCTTTGATAATTTTCAACCATGGACAATTGGATTATTCACAGCATTGCAATCATACATTCCAAAATGAGCTAGCACCTCGTTTGCATACTTGGTTTGATTGACAAAAATTCCCTGCTCTCCTTGAACAACTTCTACCCCAAGAAAGTACTTCATTTTTCCAAGATCAGTCATAGCAAACTCTCTCATCATAGACTCTTTAAATATCTCAAACATAGGTTCACTATTTCCAGTAAAAATAAGATCATCAACGTAAAGACTTACAATGAGGATGCAGCCTCCACTTCCTTTCTTTACGAACAGTGTATGCTCACAATGGCATTTCTCAAACCCTTCCTTTGCAAAGTACTTCTCTATCCGGCTGTACCAAGCCCGAGGGGCTTGCTTGAGTCCATAGAATGCTCTTCGAAGCTTGAATACCTTGTCATCTTCACCTTTCTTCTCAAAACCCTTCGGTTATCAACGTACACATCTTCAATTAATTCCCCATGCAGAAACGCGCTTTTGACATCCAACTGAAACACATTCCAACCCCTTTGAGCTGCCAATGCCAAAATGACCTGAATCGTATCCCACCTAGCCACCGGTGCAAACACTTCATTGAAATCAACCCCCTGATTTTGTGCATAACCTTTTGCCACGAGTCGTGCCTTGAGCTTATCCACCTCTCCTTTCTCATTAAGCTTTGTTTTGAACACTCATTTTACCCCTATATTCTTCGCTCCTGCTGGTAACACCATCAGCTCCCAAGTTTTGTTGCTTTCAATGGCTTCTATTTCTCTCTCCATAGCCTCTCTCCACTTCTCACACTTAACAGCCCCTTCGAATGACTCAGGATCTTCAGAGGCTGTGAACATCACAACTCCTTGTTCTTCATACTCTTCTTCGGACAGCCCTTCACCTGACACATAGTCTTGCATCCATACTGGTTCATGCCTGATCCTTCCTTGAACCGGACCTTCTGCTCCTTCGTTGCTTGTCATGTCATGAGATAGATTAGCTGCCATATTGCCTTCGGCATTTCCTTCTATATCATCACCTCCTTGACTCTCATTCTCTTCTGCTTGTGCTGGCTGATTTTCTTCTTCTTCCCATTCCAACACATTACACTCTACTTCTTCTTTACTCCTCTTCCAATCCCATTCCTCATTCTCTACAAACCACACATCTCTACTAATCAAAATTTTTTCTGTCTCCGGATTGTAGAGCCGATATGCTTTCGATTCCTCACTTACCCCCAACATAATACACTTCATGCTTTTTTCATCTAGCTTTGATCTCTTCACATCAGGCACATGAACATAACCTATGCTTCCGAACACTCTAAGATGATCCATTGATGGTTTGTGTCCACTCCAAGCCTCCTCCGGAGTCACTTCCTTCACTGCAATTGATAGACTCCTGTTCAGAATGTGAATAGTATATTTCACTGCTTCCGGCCAAAACTCTTTTGAAATGTTTTTCCCTATCAGCATGCACCTCACCATGTTCATGACTGTGCGATTCTTCCTTTCTGCTACGCCGTTTTGTTGAGGCGTATAAGCTGCGGTCAGTTGTCTTGCTATTCCATGCTCATTACAATATTCCTGAAACTCCTTTGAAGTGTACTCACCACCTCTATCCGTGCGCAGACACACAATTGCTTCACCATGCTCTTTCTCTACCAAAGCACGGAATATTTCTAACATACTAAGAGCCTCCGACTTCTTTGTCAAAAAATATGACCATGTCTTGCGGCTATAGTCATCAAAGAAATTGATTAGATACCTTTTCCCACCGTGCGATATTGGTTTTATAGGTCCACATATGTCACTGTGTACTAGCTGCAGCCCCCAAGTTGCTCTCCACATGCTCCTTCTTGGAATTTCCTCTCTGTTCTGCGTCCCTTTCATGCACACTTCACACACCTTTGTTGACACACTCAAACTCGGCATGCCTTGCACCATCTTCTTGTAGCAAAGGGTTCTCATGCTTTTTGGACTGAGATGACCAAACCTGGAATGCCACAACTGCATTTAGCCCTCAGTGCTGGCTTGTAAACATGAGTGCCTTTGCGAGCCTGCTGCTTGAGGTTTCACTGATGCCAAAACAATAAACATCCTATTTGCTGACATGACTGACCTCATAATTAACCCTCTCTCCGAGTGATAAATCTTACACTCATCATCCTTTATCAAAATAGCTAATCCCCTCTGTTGTAACTGCCCCACACTAAGCAAGTTATTCTTCAATTCCGGCACAAAAAAAACTAAGGTGATTACCTGAACCAAACCATCAAATTCGAGTATGATGTTGCCTTTCCCTTTCACCATCATCCTTGAGTTATCACCCAGCCTCACTGATTGCCTAAATTCATCATCAAAATCGGAAAACCACTCCTTGATGCCACACATATGGTTACTACATCCTGAATCCAGAAACCACACATGCTCCCTGATCGCATTATTCGTGGCAACATAAGACATCAATAACATCTCCTCACCTTCATCCAGCTCTGCGTAATTCGCACCTTTCTCCCAACTAGGACATTCATACTTGAAATGCCCTAATTTATGGCACTTGAAGCATTCCACGAGAGCTTTGTCAAAACCTCTACCTCTACCTCTTCCTTGGTGTCCTCCTTGACCTCGTCCTCTATCACTTCTGCCTCTTCCAGCTCCAATGGTAGCCCTCAGTGCTTGTTTCTCCCCACTATGCTTTCGAAGCTTTTGCTCATGCACCAGAAGAGAACTTTGCAAAGCATCGATCGAAAGCGTATTGATGTCTTTCGATTCCTCTATTCAACAAACAATATAGTTATAGTTTTCATGTAAAGTACGAAGAATCTTTTCCACTACCTTGGAATCTGCCATTTCCTCCCCAAGGTTTCGCATCTCATTTGCCACCGTCATCACTCGTGGAAAGTAGTCAATTACAGACTCTCCTTCCTTCATCTCCAGCACTTCAAAGTCTCTCCGCAAATGCTGCAAGTGAGCACGCTGAACACGCTCGTTTCCCTAGTACTAGCGTTTCATGGCATCCCACAACTCCTTTGCGGTGTTCTTTTGAAGAATGGTCTTCAAGATGAGCTTGTCAATCGATGCAAATAAGTAATTCTTCACCTTGAGATCTTTCAATCTCAAGTCTACCAACTCCGTTCGTTGCACCCCATTTAGCACGTCACCTCTTGCTGGTTCTGTGAAGCCAGTCTCCACCAGGTGCCACCATTATTTGGACCGCAACAGATTTTCCATAAGCATTGCCCAGTGATCGTAATCTCCATCAAACCTGGGAATGCACAGCTTGCCATCCTTGTCACTCGACATTGCCATACCAAAGCCCGACTGTCTCTCTCCCTCTCGTGTTTACACTTACACCCTCACAATCAGGCCCCTATGATGGGGCTCTGATACCACTTGTTGAGATACCAGAGAACACACACAAACTAATCACAGGAAAGAGATGGTTTTTGGGACTGAATTTTTTTTTTATTCTTCAATTAAAAATCTACTGCCTATATATTGACTTTTACACAGAAAGATAAACACAAGAGTTCCACGATCTAACAAACTCCTAATCATGGACTTAGAGGCCTAAAGCCAAGCTAACAAATTCAAAACCACTAACAACTCTAAGCTGCACTTCCTTTAAACAAGGAGCCATTATTTCAACAGAAAACAACCTAACAGAAACAGCTGACTTGATGACCAAGTCATCCTTACACGGAGGGGGACTCCGACCTCAGTTCTTGCAATAATTTGTATCTATGAGATTGATTTGTATATGTGAGATTGAAGTCATGGCTTCTCTTCGGACAGAGATAAAAGTATTCCACCTAGAAGGGTTTGGAAGTAATTCTCAGATGGCATGTGATCAAATTCAAATCATTCAAAAAAGAAGAAGAGAGAGACTGCGAAGTGAAATGGGTGTTAATTGTTAATTGGTTTTCATTATCGAACGAACTCCCTGGAGCGAGTGTAGTCTCTAAAATTTCTCAAGACATTGCAGGGTTAATGTTCAAGCTTTGAGCTTCTGATCGTTCAGACAGAATTGCCCATTGAGATCAAAAAGGAATATAAGGATATTATTCAATATTTTATACCAAATGAAAATGTATATTTATTACTTTTATTCAATATTAAATGCAAATCGTAACCTGGGTTAAGTGTGAGTTGATGCGAGCAGGTGGCATGCATTGAGAAGGGGTTAATATAACTCTTCGATTCTTCTTCCTATATGAAAATTTCTCCAATTTTGTGACGAAATTTACTTAATTAATGTTCTCTTACCTTGGTTGAATTGGAATTCTTGTATTTTCAAAAAAAAAATCCTTCTAATTGTACTCAATAAAAAGAGCGATTCAATGGAAAGATATTATGATTCAGAAAAATGGAGAAGTTAAAAAATTGGAGGGAAGAAAATGGGAGAAAAAACTCAAGTGGTTATTTAGTTGATTTTTTTTAAAACAATTTATCTTAATACAGATGCATAATTATGCAATGTGATGACTAAAATTTATTAGCATATGGATAATCACCATTACCAGAAAAAATACTTTAGCTGACAAAACAAATTCGTCGGCTCGTTAGACGTTTTCATCGACTAAATTAAAAGCCGACGAACGTTTCGTCAGTTAAAGGTTGTCGATCATACTTTAACTGACGACAATAGTTGCAGTTGTCGGCTAAAGTCCATATTTTGGCCGACGACAAAACTAGTCGTCGGCATAAAGTTTGGACTTTAGCCGATGACTTTGTAGACTTTTGCCGACGAAATGTCATCAGCCAAAACTTCCCCGCTGATCAAAATGGATGACCCGAACTGGACTTTCATCTGCTAAAATATTTGTACATCGTCGGCTAAAGTATGAAACTCGTCGGCTAAAGTCTTCACTTTAACCAACAACTGTGACTATTGTCGTCGGCTAAGGTTGTTGATTTCTAAAGAAAAAAACTACAGATTCTAGATTTCTATTTTCAGAACCTGCCAATTTCACAATTTTATTTCCCCAATAGCCAACAACACATAAAATGAAAACAACACACATATTCACCAACAAACACAAATTAATGAAACTTATGTGTTGGAACTAAACCCACATAACACCTAAACTAATTATTATCCAAATCTGTGTCCTAGAAACAATATAGAGTACTACCATCATCTTGCGGATCCTATCGCGACTGTGGAGCATCGAAAGAGAGCTGGGTTGGTGGCAATGTGCAGAAAATGCCTGAAACCAGAAAGACATCTAAGCCTGTTGGGCGTTCGCGTAAGCACGAGTCTTAGCCTCCTGCGCTAATCTCGCCTGCACCATCGCTTCCATCCGCCTCTGAAGATTCATCATCTGCCTCTGAAGTTGTTCCTGTAGCTGAGCAGTCTTGGAAGATGTCGACTTGCGTGAGAAACCGGGAGTGTTCTTCAAGACACCATCGCTCTGCTGTCCTAGACCCCTACAATAGTAATTATTCCCTCGTGGTGGGAATGCGTGACCCATGATCGTCACACCTACCATCACATCAGATTCATCAATATAAGAGATGGTCTGGGGGAGGTCCTCATCCTGGGTCTGTGGCCATTGCTCCCTCACCATCTGAGTCAACACTACTTCAGCCCACTCCCTCAATCTCGCCTAATTGACAAGGAAAAAAAATAACATATTAGAAAATATATCTAAAAAAAGTTAGAGAAAATACATATATAAGCATATACGTTAAGTTATAAGGGGATAAGACTTACAATATCTTTGGTGGACTGAGGATATACTTTCTCGTACGTATACACGTACGGGTTGACTTCACTTTGTTTTGTTGCCTCCTTCATCCAACTCACAAATGGTCTAGACCCGACATGATGGTTACACGTGTTGTGTCCTGTTTTGCCGCGTTTATTCCACAAATGGCTTGTTGGATAAACATATATTAAAAAAAATATTAAGAAACTAATTTCGTCAAATAGGAAACAAGTAATCACAAATATGATGTTACATACCTCATATTCTGGGTTGTTGAAGTGGACTAGATACCACTGCCACTCGTACTCCCTATACATAAACTCGCTAGGGATACTCGAACGGTTGTTGCCATGTGTCTTCCAGTGCTTACAGAGCATATTTTTCCACTCATTATACCTATATATGCGACACAAATGTTAGAAAGTGACAATACATGATCTACAAAATATAACTCAATATATAAAATATAACTCCCACCACCTTTTTTCTTGAGTGTCATTTGTCCACGTGGATTTAAGGTTCTCTAGAACAACAAACCACACCTGTAATGGTCATATATATATATTATTAGGACTTAAATAATAAGGGTAGACATACATAATGAATATCTAATTAACTCATTGACATAGCATTGTTCACCATGTCCTTCACACACTGTGGCACTGAGGACCACTCTCTCCACAGAAAAGAGACTATGGCCCGTATGACACATCCTACTTGGCCGGTGTAGGACCTCGTCTTTCCCTCTAACTTCAACGCTCCATCCTCTGTCGTCTCTATGACCACTGGCCCGCTGATCTTGACCTACTTGTCAAGACCCTTGCCGGTGACGGGGCCTCTAGTCTTCTTTTTGTTGCCAGTGGTGTCTGTCACATAAAATAAAGTGAAAAGATTAAAGCATAAGCATCCAATTTAATATACAAATTATTAATTAGTTATAAATTAAATAACCAAGGTATTTAGTATTCACCCGATTCTGACGCCGATGTGTTTGTTACCATCGTACTAACAAGAGGTGTATCAAATGACGTATAGACGTATGCTTGTTGTGGGGTAATATAACTAAGCTGTCCTAAAAGAGGCACTCCCCGCTAATCGATCCCAGGTATGACAGGTACGCTCTGGGGCATGAAGAGGTGAGGCGGTGACATTTGTACCCCAGACGACGAGCTACTTGAAGCACCAGCCGGAGATGTAGAATGAGCTGGAGCCGTAGAGGAAGAAGGCGTTAGCCAGTGAATGGGAGGCATACAAACACCAGAAGGATTGGGAGCTGTAGAGCTGGCCGGTGAGGACATGGGGGAGCGGTCTTGTGGCCAAAGTTGCCTCGTGCTCTGTGGTATGTAGTTGCGGGCCACTACACTCTGCTGTGGTGGCTGATCAAGTAGTTGAGCTCATCGAGAGTTCAAATGGCCGTGAAATGTGGTCTGAGGGTTATTGTGGATAGAGGTGACCTCAAAATTGTCGACGCTAGACCCTTGTTCTTTAGCTCCTTTCTTTTTCTTGAAAAGATTCATGATGACTACTATAAAAACCACCATAACAAATTATAAATACCACACTATAAATTCTACACAACATATATAAACCACATAAGTTTAACATAAAAAAATTATTTGACATCCCCATCGCCCTCACTACCACTATCATATATTCACCATCAATACCATAGTCACCAACAATACAATATTACCATACACATATATTCACAAATTAGCTATCTCTAGAACCATTTCATACTTCTATTTCTTTAGAACCATATCTTAACCCCTCCAGGTCCATAATTTACTTTGTTGATTAAGCTAACTCTAAATTAACTCATTGTAGAAACCAGCAAGCGCACACTGACATGGAATGGCTAGCAGTTCTAACTGCATGAACCAACATATTATTTTCAATTTTTCTTCGAAGTGGGTGCGGTTTGGAAGCATTAGAATTAAATAATAAATAGGTTAAATATAACATATAAAAGCTAATATATAAAAATATATCATAATACATTTAAATAACTCAAATCAAATTCAAAGTTATTATTTGCATTCAAATAACTCAATTAAAAACAAAGTCTAAGCATCAAGATCTCATCTTCACTCCATATTATCAAATAAAACGGCCTCCGAAAGCTAGTTTACCAAAACATCAATATGAGAAGCAGATCCTAACCACGTATACAAAACTAGTTTATTAAAACACCATAAATTAGAGCAATACACCAGCATAGTACAACAAGCACAACAAAATTACAACTTACTGCCAGCATAACACTATAAAGTGTTAGACATCTAAAGATTACAATCATAATCTAGACTACAATATTCATCTACAATCAACATCAAACACTCAATTAAGCGGCTAAAAGAAAAATTGCAGCAATATTAGACTTCTTTTTATTCACATGGGAATTTCATCGAGCAGTAGGTGTGCAGAATATGCTTCATATCAACCTATAAGTGATTATCAATCTAAGTTTCAGCTCTGCTATTGAATCCAAACCAAAGATCACATCTTGAAGCACGTCTAAACGAATCCATACAATATCATCATCATCACAAAATTCAATTGAAACCCAATCCAAAAACCGAGAGAGCTACCCAACTAAAATATATTAAACCATATCATTTCCTTGATTTAATCATTTGGGTCTAAAAAGAAACATGCTTTTTTCCCCAAACCATAAACAAATCGATCTAATATAAAAACACCCACATACCCGTATCATTTCTAATCAAAGATTCTAACTTTCAATCAAATACCTGATTTCCTAATAACCCAGAATCCATTCATTACAAAAATCAATATTCAACGCAGGAAATGACAAAAAAAAACCCTGAAAGAAATGAAACAACAAAGTCGTACCTAAACTCCAAGCGAAACCCAAAAAATAAGTCTCTCTGTACAAAGAAGATGATAATTGGCGGTCGGTGGGTCACGGATCGACGGCGACTACAGAGGAGATCGAAGGAACTGAGGGAGAGAGATCGAGAGAATGAACGAGTAAGAGAGGCAGTGGGCGGCTCGAGTGATGTGAGAGAAAGAGAGAGAGAGAGAGAGAGAGAGAGAGAGAGAGGACTGAAACCTGGAATTAACACGATGACTTTAGCCGACGACGTAAAATAGTCGTCGACTAAAATATAGCCGACGAAAATTCCATTCAATATCGTCGGCTATACTTTGGTCGACGACATGTGTTTAAGTCGTCTGCTAAAGTAGCCGACGATGAATTTTTGTTGGCTAAAGTTAGCCGATGACACGCGTTTAAGTTGTCGGCTAAAGTTTATTTCGTCGGGTAAAGTATGAAAATACTTTAAAAAATAAGGGTCATGTGAAAATACGTTTCACATAAATTCTTATTTAACTAAGACTCATAATCAGAATCATCGCTTGAGTCTTCCTCGGTGTCCGAGCTAATTTTCGGTAATATATACCGTTCCTCGTCACCGGAGTCTTCGTTGTCTTCATTTGGATCAATATCAATAAGCTTTACATCTTCGTCACGAATTCGAACCACACGACCTGGTCTCACATTATTAAGGTGAATTGTAGAGGATTCTGGAATACCAATTATGTTCGGCTCTTGGTATGCAGTATCTTCTTTATTATTTGCGGTCTCTCCAAGTGTAGCAGCACTGTATATGTTTGTAGGAACAATATGCTTGACTACTTTCCACGCGTCTTTGTGCACCAGATCATTAAGATAAAATAATTGTTTTACCGCTGTGGCAAAAATAAAATGGTCATCTTCATACCATCTTGTAGCAGTATTCACCGAAAATATTTCGTACTAATCGGTTCTTATGTTTCGAGGGTTAGTATTAAACCATCTACACTTAAACAAGTGCACTGCCATGTCTTCCCCATAAATTAGTTCAACCACTAAATGGAGAACATTGTAATAGTCAATGCCATTCCGCCCACCATACACCATTATCCCAGAATTCTATGTTCTCCGTTTGCCGTGTCTATGTTCACATATAAATTGCACGTCATTGACCTTACACATCGGATAAACTCTTGAAGTTATCGGTTTCATCATCAAAAGTCTCAATTTCTGTGACCAGTTTGAGTGACCATCAAATTAATTATGGTTCATCTAAAAAAATAATCGCAACCATTAACTTTAAATATGAACATTGATATTTATATACCTATATAAATATATATATAACAGTATATATATATATAGACGTACACAACTGCCAAAATAGTTTGCAAACTCCATATTGTGGTACTCAAGATTACCGACAACCTCATCACAGTAACGATGGAAGTTTTTTCAGTATTTCACTTTTAGAGAGTTAATCAATACCCACTAGTGGGCAATGACTAGCTCATATGGTTCCAACTGGTACGATTTTGGCAACTTTTCATAAACTTCATCAACATAGGAGACAATAGAAAGATTGAACTGTGGTTCATCTACCGGCATATGTTGTGGATGGTCCTCCAACGCTCCCAAATACAACTTGGTGTACGTTACGCACTCATGCGCAAGATATGCTTCAGCTATACATCTTTCAGGTGTGGATTTATTAGCCACATAGTCTTTGTAGTCCCCAGGTTGTCTATCAAGTTGCAAAGTGCATGTTATGATTATTGAAAAATAATTTTATATAAAAACAGATTAATCTTCAGATGTTGAATCGTACATTTTCATAGGATACATCCAAGTGTAATATACTAGACTAGTAAGCAATAATTGTTCAGGAAGATGGATCATCAGGTGAGGAATGATGTTAAAAAAAATTTGGGAAAAATATCATCTCAAATTTGTACATAATAAAAATGATGTCATCTTCAATTTCCCTCAGCTTTGATTTTTTTCTCTTCTCTAGTACATAACTTCATAAAGAATCTTGACAACGTTACTAACGGCTCCACCACCTGACGGGGCAGGTATGATCAAATGAAAACAGGGAAGAGACGTTGAAGCAATATATGACAGTCATGACTATTTAATCCATACATCCTATCGTCCCGGAAGTTAACACATCGACCTATATTTCCTGCATAGCCTGAAGGATACCTAACATTACCTATCCACCTAAAAATTTCATTCTTCTGTTTAGGCTTGACGGTATAAGGAGCTTGATGCATTTTTTTCTTCTCTTTTTTCAACCACAAATATTTTTGTAAACCCATTCTTTTCAGATCAATGCGTGCCTTAGGGCCGTCTTTAGTTTTTCTCTCCCAATTCAGCACTGTTCCCACCACACTTTCGCACACATTCTTTTCTATGTACATGACATCTAAGTAGTGTCTGATTAACAACTTACTCCAGTACGAGAGTTCTCAGAATATGCTTTTTTCTGTCCAGAATTTATAACTGTCAGGTCTGTCAGGTATCGCCGCCATTAAATTAGGATGATTGCTGAGCTGCCCATAATCGTATTCATTCAGCACTTCCAAAATTTCATCCCTCAATTTCTCTCCTGGGTTGCACATCATTTTCTACAGTCCCATTAAATGCCTTGTCATCCACTCGCCATGGGTGATCAAATCCAAGCTAATAACAGTGACGCATCTTGACAATCTTCTTGCAATGAACTCTGCCGCACTTATTAGCCAGGTACTATGGACATGCTCTGTATCCTCTAACAACATTGCTCGACAATATCCATTGGGCAGAAAAATCACTGATGGTGCCAACAACCATGACATGCATCTAGAACATCTCGTGATTTTACTTGTCATAAGTGGGATGGTCAACGTTCCATAGAAACTTAATCTCCTCAATCAAGGGTCTCAAATACACATCGAGACACTTTCCTGGATAACCCAGCCTTGGAATTAATAGAGTCAGCATATTGTATTCCTTCTTCATGTATATCCATGGAGAAAAGTTGTACGGTACCAAAATAGCTGGTCATATACTATATTGTAGACTCATGTTGCAAAAAAGGTTAAATCCGTCAGATGAGATCCCGAGCCAAATATTTTGGACCTCTGATGTAAAATGAGGATACTCCCTAACTATGTGCTTCCAAGCCTCTCTGTCAGCAGGGTGTATAAGAGTATCATCGTCAGGCAAATCCCTCTCAGCGTGCCATCTCATGGCTTTGGCCATGTGTGAAGAAATATACAACCGTTCCAGCTTATCCCTCAGCAGGAAATACCGAAGTACCTTCACAACTTTCTTAATCTCTGCAGGAGTCAACTTATACATATCTGTGTAATATACCGGACATGCATCAAGGTTTTCAATATCATTCCCTTCAGGATCTTTACCCCAGAAAAGAACGCAATCATATCTGTATGTATGAATTTTGATGTAGGTTAGGCCAAGAAGTTTCAGGATATGTCGGACCTTACGATGAGTGGTCAGAAGCCAATGACAGGGGGGGAGGGGGAGCATCGAAGAAGTCAACTCCAACTAATCATCAATAGCCTTGACACTCAATTTGTTCTCCACTTTGACCTTCATTACTCCCATGGCACTTTCAAGAACAATCTTATTACACCTATAGTACAACCGGGTCTATTGGAAGGCAATCAGCTTGTTGTACTTGTCAATACCGGTAGTGTTGACAGCTCTAAGGAATTGTTGGACTGGCTCAATAGCAGGGAACTCCTCAACAGTGGCAGAGATATCTTGTACTTGAGAAAATACACCGCTCTAATAGGAAACACATTGTTGATCAATCTCGTTGTTGGATCATTGGATGTACTGGACCTCTCAGAAAATTGCCCATGATCATGTTGACCCACTGATGATGTTTCACCGTGATAAATCCAACATGTGTACTTATCTCAAAACCCGTTATTCTTCAGGTGTTCTTCATACTATATCAATGGTAAAATACAAATCGCTACGACACTAATATTTCGTACACGGGAAATAATAAATTTTATTCCCGCTAGCATTAGCCTTCACATATTTCACAAAACTCCACATTCCAACGGTATTTCTTTGATCCCATCAACAATTAACATATAATTATATATATATTTTCATCGAAATCAACAATTAATATATATAACACATATATACGTAGCTATATATATGTAGTGGGATATAGCTTCATGAACTCATTTTAGACAACTTCCGATAACACCCAATGATTTGATTTGTGTTTTTTTTAATGAATGAGCTGCTACCCAGATCTGTAAATCTAAAGAACTTTAACCGACGACATTTTTATTTCGTCAGCTAAAAGACATAATTTTCGTCGGCTAAAGTCAAACTTTAGCAAATGATTTTTTCTGACTAAAACCGATGATAGTTTTTTTCCTGTCAGTTAAAATACTTTAGCCGACGAGTAAAAACTTTAGCCGACTACTCAAAGTTGTCTTCAGCTAAAGTATAGTAAAGCCGACGAAAAAAAAAAAGTCGTTAGCTTGTTTTGCTTACTTTCGTCGGCTAAAGTATTTTTTCTGGTAGTGCGCCCTAGTATTCCTATAGAGAAAATTGCTAAAGAGATCACTAAGGTATGATAGTTAGACGAATTGGTTACTCGTGTTTTATGTTATCATTCAAATTGGTCACTTTATCCCTTTTGAACATTGAAAACTATATATTCCTTTAATTGAAAAGTGCATATAAGTCAGTTTATTAGCTTGACAATGACAAAAATTCAAAGTTAAGTAAAGCACATGTGTGTCACATTTGTGGTTTTTAACATCCAAAACGGACAAAGTGATAAATCTGAATGACAAGGTAAAACATTAGTGACCAATTTGATATTTGTCAAACCTGAGTGACGAATTCGTCTTAATTGTCAAACATGAGTGACATCTTCGACAAATTTCTCATTCGTATGACATTATCATAGTGTAGTAGTGACAATCCTACCTAATTACAAACTGCCAACAAGGTGTCACTTATTTCATGATCGCCTTTGCTAGCTTACATCCACAAACTTTGATCGAACCATATTTGCCTATGTTATTTTGTTTTTGTTGTCTATTGTACACAAACAACCTAACAAAGTGTCAATGTATTTCATGGAAATCTGTCTATTCATTCAAGAACATTGGGCTTCTCCAATTTTGTGAAAGCATAATGTTATTTCCACTCAAAATATATACAAACATCCCAATTACAATAACTCTTAACCAAACCATACCATAATTAAGTACGTGATCAAATAGTAACTAATCTTATAAACGACAATCAATCAAGAATATCTACTAAACAAATATCTGACGTCCACCATCTCAATTTCTCCTGCCTTTTCTTGAGTGACTAACAAAAACCAAATCAACTGTTGAAATCTCAGTCTATTATAAACTGTTTATTATCATCTTTTTAAATAAGCAATCAATCTATTAGACGAAAACTTGTTGCACAAAAGTAACAATATGAAGTTTTCAACAACAAAAGTAACAAAATGAATAATACGTAACGGGCAATATGACAATGCTGCTCCATGTCATTATGCACCAGAAAAAGCATATTCCATCGAAAGATTCAGGCAACTTACCCCATGAAGCATACTCTGTGGATTGATTCAATCCACAATTTTTAATGTAAACCCAACTTGCAGTTTGACTGTTTGAGAATTGAAATTCTCCTACCCCCAGAAAACCCGAAAATTCGTCTCCCTTTTTAAAGTGAAAATAAAACGAACAAATAAAATAAAAGATGGATGCCATCGTTTGCTTTTTATCTCGTCGTCAAAAAGGGAGTGGAGGCCCACACGCCGTACGAGGCCGTGAAGTGTAGGAGAGTGGAGTGTCATGTAGAAAGTGCCACGCAAGGAAAGGACAAAAAGACGGAAAAGGGGAGGGTCACGGAAGAGTACTGCAACTGCAACTATGTTCCGATGCCGTTAATTGCGCTGCTGCTGCAAATATTTGTCCGTTTCCTTTCCCGGTTTGCTATCTCATCTCTTCAGACTTTGTATATCTTCACGACTTTTTGTTATTTTAACTTTGTGTATATAATTATTGTTATTCATAATTTGACCATTTGGCCCAATGTTTTTCTCGAAAGACCTATGCCTAATTCCAGTTCGTTTAGCCAGAGTCGGGCCCGAAAGCAAACTAGTCGTCGTCGAGCCATCCTTGGGTTCGAGGCGTAGCCCAATCAAAAAAGGATAAGGAGGCCATCAAAACCCCCTTAACCTCGCCGTCGATTATCGCCGGTATCCATGGTCGCGACAACAGCTAAACCGACGCGAAAACTCGATCGGGAATCAATTCGATTCCACTAATCATGACTTGAAAATCACAATTCTCACAACCCAAAACAATCCACACATCACAAGGATTCGAATTAAACCTCAATCGTCGCTGGAGGTATCGTCGGCGACGGCGACGATTACAAGCCGAACTCTAGATTTTCTCTCCTTCGATTCTCTCACCTCAACTATTAATCTCAGAAGTTGAGGCTGACTCGAGGTAGAGGACGACGAGACAAGTTGATCCTGACCAGGATCGCAACCTAAGTTGGCCGGCCAAAGTCTCGCGCCAGCGAGCAGCTTCGCTTCAATTTTGGGCTGCGTAAGAGAGGGTCAACGAGATCAATGACCAGAATGAGAAAGTCTCCCTTACTAAGTCAGGTAATTTTTATTTATAGTCCCGTACTTTCATTTCCATAACTCACGACAAACTTTCATTGTTCATATTCAATTACTGCATTCTGCTCGTCGACGAACTCGTCTCGATGAACACTACGACTTCCTTCCGAAGTCAACAAACATTATCAATTCGTTAAAAACTCAACCGTAGTTCTCACGGTATTTACTATCAATAAACATGATTTACTGCTCTCAATAAATCGAATTAGAAATATCGCTAAAAATACAAGTAATCATATGAAAATTTCAGGATATCACAATCTACCCCGATAAAACAATTTTTCCATCGAAATTACAAATCAAAGATTGCAGAATATTTCTACGGAAATTTGGACAGAGTTTCCCCTGTAATTAGGAAACCCAAAACCTGCAAAGTGTCTAAATAAAATTTAATAACACAATTCTCAACTTATACCGTGAGTCACCGATGCTCATCCAGATTTCTCGATTATAACAAAATTCCGATAATAATCAAAATCTCAACATTCCAACAATTATACACAAAATTCTCAAATTCTCACTTACAAAATGTAACTACGACAAAATATCTATCAACATATCGTCCTTAAAATTCAACTACAATATTTAGGAGAATAGCATAATTATCAAATTGAAGCATTAAATGCTAGTCATATAATTCATTATTCACATAATCGTCGATCAAATTGATAATGATAATTTGATATGTCAAATACCACATCTCCGTAAAAACACGAATAATCACATAGTCAAATACTCATGCTCATTTCATGAATTCCCATTCACTAAAATCATACCAATCATAATTCACATGTGCATATACGAATCAATTAGTTCAAGCTAATATCAAGAGTCATAGCCAATAGAATTTGTTATCAAATCGTAATCAATAAGCTTATAACGTACCTTGTCCATTAGGTCATCTCATGTTATTTGAATCCCCTGAACACATCGAACTCATTCTTTTATGATGTTCACGATCCGGTATGATTGACAATTCAATACGTACCCTTTATCGGTTTCATGGACCCGGTACGAATGACAACTCAATATGTACCCTTTATCAATCTCACGATCTCCGTGCTCGATATCTCCGCTGAACCCAGGGTCAAACATCTTTTCTAATCCATTTCTTGTTTGTCTTTACCCTAATCAGATAGATCTGATATCCACACCCAACCAATGGGCCTTAATAAGATTTTGTGTCTCTTCACCTCAGGGAGGCACAATCCCTGCTTCACTTGGATACTTGACGCCTAACCAAATCTCTCGATCATCTCGGTATCCACTCGTTTACACGAGCACTCCAATCGGGTTTTGGGTCTCTACACCCCAGGGAGTCATAATCTCTCTCTAATGGATATCTGACATCTAATGGAATCGGGATCCAACATCCCGCTACACATAATATCAACAAGATCAGTCGAACACAACAATTTAATCAAATTAACTCGGGTATGTATCATACCTGCATTTAAGGCCTACCGCTACTATTTCAGATGAAACAGTTGCAATAGCTCGTGTACAATTTAATTTAATAAAAATCATTTACAAGAAACTACAATTACATTTTCATGTACTGTTACCCAAATGCATATTCGCTCATTCAAATCAGATCATATAGCACATCAGGAACATGTTTATAATACAAGTCATAGACTACGATTTTATGCTTAGCACATATGTTGGTGCAACAATGATTACACAAAAATAACACATATAATCATATTATGGTAAAGTGCAAAAATCTTTCTATCAATACACAATTTCCGAGAAACATGTCTAAAATATTTATTTCATAATTGCTCGATTTAAGTTCTTTACAGCTAGCACAACATAATTATTCATGATCATAATCTTAATTGAATCCATATCAATAACAATCGATAACTAAACACGCAATTCCAACAAGAAATAGAGATTCGCGTACCTCATTTCTGTCAAAAATAATTATTCTAAATCTATACTTTGATTACCTTATTTGCCTTGATTCTTTGTAAACCATACCGTTACTCCGTCCTCACAAGAATTGTAGAAATACACATTTACAAGTTTACCGACAAAATCAAAATCAAATCATTAATATCAGTAATCAGTATTCAATAAGAACACAATCATCGATTCAAATCTCAGTACGATTTATTAACACTATATGAAACAATTATGAATACAGAGTACACAACGAGAGGTTGGTCATAGTGTTGAATTTCGTTTTGATACCATTTGTAACGACCCGACCCTAGCTAAAAATCATTAAATATTTAATATATTCAGAAATCGACCAGATTAAACTCTATCAAATCGAGTCGAAAAATCTTTCTGATTAACCCATTACGACAATACAACTGTAACGACATAAGACATCTAAATTATTTTTTGTCGACCGCACTGCCACTGGCAGCGACATGTGACCCTACGCGTCACCACCGTCCACCCACTAGGTCGACGATATCTAAACATGAATTAAATCTCAAGGCTATACTCGTGACATCGTTACGATTCTATCGACATATAACCTCACTGATTCTGGATACGTTTTTCCACACAGTGGCGCATGCACCCACACACCGCTACCGGCGACCACCGCCGGCCGGCGGTGATTGACACATCAATTTCTTCCTTTCATCACGCCCAATGTTTTCTCTCGAAGGATATATGCCTAATTTCAATTTGTTTTGCCGAAATCGGGCCTAAAGCAAGCTAGTCGAAATCTGTCCATCGACGCAATTCCGCCGTCGAGCCATTCCTGGGCTCGAGGCGTAGCCCAATCGAACAAGGAGAAGGGGGCCATCAAAACCCCCTTAACCTTGCTATCAATTATCGCCGGCATCCATGGTCGCGACGGCGGCTACATCGACTCGGAAACTCAATCGGGAATCGATTCGATTCCACTGATCATGACCTGCAAATCACAATTCTCACAACCCAAAACAATCCATATATCACAAGGATTCAAATTATACCTTAATCGTCGCTGGAGGTATCGCCGGGGACGGCAGGGATTACAAGTTGAAACCCCAGCTTTTCTCTCTTCGATTCTCTCACCTTAGCCATTAATCTCAAAAATTGCGGCCTAAGGTGGCCAGCAAGAGTCTCGCCGCCGGCGAGCAGCTCCACTTCAATTTTGGGTCATGAGAGAAAGGGTCAATGGGGTCAATGGCCCGAATGGGAAAGTCTCCCTTACTAAATCAGGTAATTTCTATTTATAGTCTTGTACTTTTGTTTCCGTAATTTACGATAAACTTTCGTTAATCATAACTTTTACGTCATAACTTTGATTACGGCATTCCGCGCTTCGATGAATTATACGACTTCCATCCGAAGTCAACCAACATTATCAATTCGTTAAAAAGTCAACCATAGTTCTCATGATATTTACTATCAGTAAACATTATTTACCGCGCTTGATAAATCGAATTAGAAATATCTCTAAATACAAGTAATCATATGAAAAATTCGGGATATCACACTAAGGCCCTAAGAGTCTCTCCAACAGCTTTCCCATATTTTCTCTATTATAGGAGAGCAAAAAACACAATTCACGATACATTTTATGCTTCAACTCTAACAGATTCCCCATTTTGCAGATTTCATCATTTTTTCCCATTTTCTTCCTTAAAAATATTGAGAATGCTGTAAATATAAGAAATGTTATTTTCTCTCTCATCATATTTTTTCAAATAGAAAATGTGTTTAGAAAATTTGTAAACGCAAAACAACTAAAATATACTCAAATATAATTAAGCTGTTGGAATTTCTCCAAGGCCGCACAATATGTATGAGCTAGTTTGAATTCAATATTAGTCTTGTCGGAAAGCAAATTGGACAAACAACTCTTCTTATAAAGGCTGTTGTAGAAACTTCCAATGACAAATCAACTCTATTACATAATTTAATCCACTTTGAATGAATGCATTATAACAAAGTTTATTTGACCAAATTAAAATTTTGGATGATTGCTATACGTGCTGAATATATTTGAATTATCTGATTACAAAGATCATACTCCAAAGTCACTAGCGTTTTATGATCTTTCGATGGAATCGAAAAGTCACTACTAGCTAGATTTAATTAGGTGTTGCTTCATGACATCGACTGGTTTTATCTTCATATGAATTTATACTTTTAGAAATGTTGTTCACCAGTTAGACAATTCAGATAATACCCCTTCACAATGAAATGGAAGAAACAATGGTTATTAATTGATCTAATGTTCACAGTATGCCACTATAACATAAGAATTTCTTTTTTCTCATACATAAGTCTATCATTTTCATAATCAGAAAAAACTCTCTTAAACAGCCTACATGCAATTTGTCAAATTAAGTTAGGACAAAGCTGGTAGGAGAAAGTCGAGAAACCAATGTGACTATGCAAAAGCCAAATGCATCATGATATTTTGAAGTCGATCGTCTAAATGTTTAATGTTGTAAAAAGTAGTGAAATTAAATCCTAGTACATAGATGTGTACGTGTCAGTCAAGTCTTACAATCTCATGTATGTACTTACTTATGTGTGTACACAACATAATCAATGTTTAGCGCACCAAATGTATGTATGTACTTACTTATGAGCTAGGTTACATTTAATCTTTAATGATCTATATAACATTTAAGTTTTCCTCTTATTAGAGGTAATCGAGTTGTTATCTTCATCGCTGTTCATAACGTTATCTTCGTCTCACTGAAAATGCCACGTATATTTTCTGCACCACCTTTTCTTTTGACTTATGATCTTTTCACACAAGCGTCAAACATGCCATGATCGTGAAGTTTGAAATCATGTTGCATTCTGTTGGCTTTAATCGATCAAACAAAACGCATCGAATTTCTTCCATGCAACGTGTCAGAAGCAACACTCTCCTGGCATGCCGTGCGGTCTCTCAACAGGTTGTAAGGACACAAGCAAACTTGTTCAGAGTCATGAGTTAAGCTCGTGGCTGATTGCTTGTGTGCCAGAGTTAGAATAGTAATTTTCCTTTCATTATGACTCCTCAAACATTATAATGTTTCCTCCTGCAAAGTGAAGTTATGTAAAATATCATATATAGGGAGGGGTTCCTAATCGACATTACTGTTGGACTCAGAAACTAGCATAGGTAAGCACATGTACTTTTGCCTCCCTAAACGTCTTACCATTAATAAGAGAGGAGATTCAATCATCTGTACATTGTGAGATTGTCCCATTCGATTCTTAAATTATTTGTTCATTGCTGTGTTTTTCGCTGACGCTCAACCAACACGGTTGCTTGCTCGCTTGCTCACTTGGACGCTTGCTTGCTCATTTGCTTGTCTTTTGCATTATATTAATATCGTGTGGATTATTGCTGCTTGCAAGGTACTCATTTGGATGACTTGCTAACAGACAAGTGCCGCACGGTCCGTTTTGTCGCTTCTCAAAGTTGGCCTGTGACACAATGCAAGCCTGTTTTCTCTTGGCATGAAGCTGAAGTAGGAGCTAGCCGTAGACAGTTTAAGCGAATTACTCTTACTTGATTTCAAAACAGATTAAGGCTTATTTTGAGATCGAGATGAAAATATTGAACTTTTGAAAAACAAAGTTTAGAAAAAGCAACCATTCACTTGCTTATTTCTAACCGTAATTTTTGCACTTAAAAAATAAAAATAAACAGTTTTTCTTATTTTATCAAACATTCGTTCTATCAAATTAGTTGACAATAAGCTGATTTAATCGCAAAAACTCAACATCAAACAGAGCCTAAACGAATTGGTGTTACTCTTTGCACAGCTCTATCGAAAATTTGGAATCAGATACCTTCGTGCCTGTCTTGTAAGAAAAATATTGTATAGTTATTGTAATTGATTAGGAGTTAATGTAGATAGATTGTTTTCCTTATTTTCTCTCTAGATTGTAGTTGTATGACTTGTATAGTAGGTCACCGTGTTGTATAAATGTCTGGTAATTGATGAATGAAAATTATTCTTACCAGATATCTTCTTTTAATTTCTCATTTCAACTATATTATCTTACAAGCACATATATTGCACTTAATTATGCCACAATCTATGGTTTGGTTATAAACATATTATATAAAATTAACCAAAGAGCAAAAGAAAAAGTACTTGGAACGTATCTTGGACTTCTCAATCTCTTTGTCGACCTCCTTTCTCTAAATTTGCAAAATTATATTCATCAACAGTTTTGTTTTGCGTTTCTCACATGCTTAGCCTATATTGAGAACAAACCTCGGCATATGCTCTCTTTTGGACGATGAAATACTTGTGAAAGATCTCAATTTGACAAGTTTTCTTAGACGAGCTGTCACTCGATGGTCTTGTCAGTTCGATTAGCATTGCCTTGCGCAGCAAACTTATTCATTAAATCTGGTTTGAGAAAGGGAATGCTTCTTTATTCAAGAGAGGTTATTAAATTCAGTTTCAGATGAAAAACCTAAGAGCAACCCCAGTGATGATGTGAAAATGCTTTGGTCAAATTTAAATTTGAAGTATGAGTTGGATAAAAGATAATTCGACAAATTTAATATTCCAATGAATATGTCAAATATTAATAATATTGTATTAATATTTATCTTCTTCTTTATTTCCAATTCTTCTTCTTCTTCTTCTTCTTCTTCTTCTTCTTCTATCCCTCCATCCTCTTTCTCTTCCGTTCATCAACATCCACAAGGCTACAAATCTTGCAATCAACACAGAATGATGCTTATATTTAATATTCTATTCAACTAGCTATCTTCAATCCCGATCTAATTTTCTATTACGGTGAATGCCATTTCATTTTCAAATTTAATTCCAAAGCTAGGATCTAAAACCCCTCCGATCTGGCGTTCAATCAATCTATTTAAATATGGGTTTCCATTCTTCTTATTCGTGTAGCCCAACGATCAAGTTGGAGGTGAATCTGAGTATGCATCTCTGATTACAAGAGAGACCAAGAGAGAAATAGAAGGAATGGAAGGAGGAGAGAGACGATAAAAGGGATAAAAAAAAGATTTGGCAGACTTGATTTCTTCTGTCAAATTTGACAAGAAGCTTGAGAACCGCCATCCACGTCGGTGCCATCTGGATTTGACAGTTCTATTGGAAGATCTTGCTTTATTTTTATCAAATGTTATTGAGCTCGATTTTGACGGAACCGATGGAGTTGCTTTAAATTCCAAAAATGGTTTTGAAACAATCCACGTTATGAGCATACAACAATTATTTTGACCTCTAAAGCGGTAACGTGGAAAAGGAATTTATGCATTCCTAATTAACTATGATGTTATGTATTGGACTGTTTGATTGATCATATTACTAAATATGTACTTGCATCAACTTGTCAAAGTAATCATTTACATCTGGAGGTAATTTGCATTTTTTTTTCTTTTAGAAACCACACCATTTTTATCAATCTTTATGGGTATTTTGAATATCCACACCATTTACATCAGTTGTTAGATATAAACTATTTTGTGTAACACGAGTCACACGACTAATTGATAAGTGTGAATATATTGCTGCTTTCTATATTTTCATGCTTAATTAGTAAGAGCATATCTAACAGTAAAATTAAATTTATAGTTATTTTTAATTAAAAAGTTAAATGTAATTAACATATTTTTAACTTTAATTTTATTAGTTGTAACTATAACTACGTCATTTTAAATACTTGAACCGTTGGATCACTTGTTAGATAGTGAGACCATTTTTTGGATGGTGGGAGATTTAGCTTCTAAGATATTTTTTCTCTCATTTGTAACTAAATATAGCTTGTGAATATAGCTCAAAGTCATATATGACTTAGTTTTAGCTACTCAGATAGAGCACTTTTTAACTATAATTTTAAAAAATACAAGTTTTAACTACTTTATTAGAGATGCTTAAATTTCATATGCTCACAAAAGTAGGTGAAATGTTGTGACAATCCGAGCTGAGATTACGCGCTTATCAAGATATATTAAGGTTTATCGTGAATTAGTCGCATTAGCGAGTTTGTTAACGACTTTTTAACCGGCTGAGAATTTGATTTGACTTTCTGCACGGAAGTTGTAGAGTATTTAATTTTGAGCTCGTAGAAATTTTCAAGGAATTTTTTGGTTAAACAAGCTAGTTTTTATGTTTATTGAAATTTGGCAAGAGATATAAATAAAAAGGAATTGATTTTTTTTCAGTTAATTCTCGACCATTCGATCGCGACGAGGTTGATTTTGGAACATCGATTTGATCTGATTCTTAGGGTATAAATAAGTGAATTTTGGAAAAGAAAATCAAAAAATTTAGAAATTTTTGGCCGATCTGTTTCGACCCCGTCTGGTAATGTCAACACAAGGGCTGTGGTCAACCTTGTTTTCAAAGTCTGGAAACTTTCCTCACAAGCCCCCAACCATTCATATTTAACTCCTTCTCGTGTAAGTTTTGTAAGAGGTGTTGCAATTCACGAAAAGTCCTGCACAAATCGACGGTAGTAACCAACTAGACCCAAAAAACTTCTTATATCAGGCACACTTGCATGCCTTCTCTAATTCACACTACTGGAAATTGACCCATTGCCGGCGACTTTTATGTCGCCGGCAATGTTTTGGACATTACCGGCGATTTTTGCCGGAAAAATCGCCGGTAATGTCTTTTTTTTTTTTTTTTACATTACCGGCGATTTTTGTCGCCGGTAATGTCCGTCGCCGGCAATCTCTCGATGGTAATGTAAAAAAAAAAAAAAAAGACATTACCGGCGACTTCATTTATGTCGCCGGTAATGTCTTTTTTTTTTTTTTTTTACATTACCGGCGACATAAATGTATGTCGCCGGCAATGTCTTTTCCGCCAAGACATTGCCGGCGACATACATTTATGTCGCCGGTAATGTAAAAAAAAAAAAAAAAAAAGACATTACCGGCGATTTTTCCGGCAAAAATCGCCGGTAATGTCCAAAAACATTGCCGGCGACATAAAAGTCGCCGGCAATGGGAAGAAATGTTGTAGTGTCAACACCGTCTCTACCTTGTTAGGATCAACACTAACACTATCTGTCGAAATTACATGGCCAAGAAATTTCACATTATCCAACTAGAACTCGTATTTACTGAACTTGGCGTATAACTGAGATTGTCTCAATGTCTCCAAAACTACACGTAGATGCTTCACATGCTGCCTCACATACTTTGAGTAAATCAGGATATCGTTAATAAATACAATGACAAATTTATCAAGATAAGCCCGAAATACTCGATTCATCAATACCATAAAGGCAGCAGATGCATTCGTCAAACTAAATGACATCACACGAAACTCGTAGTGCCCGTAGCACGATCCAAACGCGGTCTTAGGGACATCTAAATCTCTAATCCACAATTAATGGTATCTTGATCAAAGATTAATCTTGGAGAATACTGTAGCTTTCTTCAACTGATCAAAAAAATTATCAATACGAGGTAGTGGATATTTGTTCTTCACGGTTACCTGGTTTCCTCATATTGATGATTTTTTTGATCATTTGAAGGGAGCTATAGTATTCACTAAGACCTCATTTCTATAACGCTACGGGCTCTACGAGCTTCGATGCCGTGAAATTTTCGGCCGGTTTTGGACCGTGAGGTTTTGAGGTATTTTTCGGCGAATAGGCGCCGACTCGGTCAAGGGTGTAGTTAGCAAAGTGGTTGGGTGTGTTGAGAGGAAGATTTTGGGGTACATGGCGCCACCGTTGGTGACGGTTTCCGGTAATGAAGCCGTCGTCTGTGATGGCGATTTGGGTCTCAACGCCGCCAATTTTGGAATCGGCCTAGTTATAAATGTTGTTAAGCTTGAGGAGGCTTTCCAAAGTGGGGTTAAACGTCCCCATTGGAGGAGGTTCACCGGAAGCACGTGTGACCCACACGGCGCGCGCCTGTGGAGGCGTGTGACGGCCACAGCAGAGCTCCGGCGAGGTAGATTATGAAATTCTTCGACGGGACTTTTGGGGTTATTTTTAGTGCATATTTCTGTAGATTTACGGATATTCTAATATCATATGATCCTTATGTACATGACATCGTGTTCGCGACCATATGAGCGAAGGGAATTCCGCTGGACCCCAGCAGTAGTCGCAGATTTGTTAGTGGACCTTTTATTTTCACAGTCGTAATGAATTCATATTTTTTTCAGTATGTTCTACAGTTTATTTAAGAGCTTTTAAATTTGGAGGTTTAATTGTGATGGTTTGTTTAGTTACATCGATGCTTTAGCTATTCGGCTGATCACTGGATAGTTTAGTCAGGGGAGGTTAGGTGGCTTCGTCTGACTCAGATCGACTCAGGTTAGATAGCTTGGGGACGATCCCGTCACATTTATTTATTTTTCTTACAGGTAGTCGACTCGGGTTAGGTGGTCCTCCATCTGCATTCAGTTTATATTTTTGAACCTCGCATTATTTCACGGAAATCAGCAAAAAGACATGATAGATCAATTTTATTCATTTGCGCTGATTATATTATTTTCTTCACTCAAACCAACGTTTTATATTTTAATGTCTTTCCCTGGACTTTTCAGTTTTCATTTGCCCAGGCTGCAGTTTATATCCCGAGTGTGCTTGGTAGCGTTGGAGGCCTCTAGTCCACCAGTCATCTTTCCAGCAGTATATCTCACAGCTCACTGTTGATTCTGTCATTTATAATTTATATATTTAGAAGTCGTTCTGAATACTAGTTGTTTGATATTATTTTCAATAGTGCTCATGTCAATAGAGTGTTTATGTAAATAATTGAGTCAGCTTCTCATGTTATCGTAGAGTTATTTTCCTTTGTAATCATAACTAGTATCCTATAAAATGCTTTTAAATTCCAGAGTTGGGTTTCTGGTTTTGGTAATGTCATTTGTTGAGAAATCCGGTTGGATATCGGTAGTCCAGGGTATGTCTATGGAATTAGTTTGTGAAGTGTTATTTTTTTGCAGGTTTTAGGGTTGTCCAATTTTCAAAAGGGGTTATGTCAAAATTTTCGTAGAAATTCTCAGAGTTTAATTAGTTAAAAAAATTTAATTCTAGTTTATTAATTAAACTATTGAACTAACTAATTAAATTACGATCGAGTCTTTTCAAATATATTATGCATACCCATAAAGTAAATATTATCAGTAAATAAAAATCAGCGCCAGATGTACTGCCTCACCCACCTAGGAGCCGTCCTCTTTGGTACGGAAAATATCCGGTAAAATTAAATAAAGTACAGAAAAAAATCATATAACTAAAGTTTACGCAAAGATTAAAGAAAAGAAAAATTACTAAAAGAAAGGAAAATAAGAAAAGGGAGGGGGGGGGGGGGGGGGTCGTCAGTCTCAGTTATTGTACCTGCCAAGTACGCCTAATTGTACCTCCCAACCTTCTCTCATCACCACCTTTCCAAGTCTTATACTCTCGCTCTCCTCCTCCTCCTCCTCTTATTCCCCTTTCCTTTCCCTTTATATATTCCTCCCCTCACACCCACTACATCATCACTCTCTCTCTCTCTCTCTCTCTCTAACGCTCACTTTCTCTCTCTTTCTCTTTCTCTATTCATCACCAATTAACCATGAAGCAATTGATCCGACGGCTCTCCCGCGTCGCCGACTCGTCGCAGTACTGCCTCCTCCGATCCGCCGACCCTTCCGCCTCAGCCGCGTCCTCCTCCTCCTCCCGCGGTGTTGCTCGCCGGGGGAGCGAGTCGTTTCGAGTGCTGAAGCTCCGGCGGCGGCGATCCTCGTCGGCCGCGGCGGAGGCCGGAGTACCCGAGGGACACGTGCCGGTGTACGTCGGCGACGAGATGGAGCGTTTCGTCGTGAGCGCCGAGCTTTTGAACCACCCGGTGTTCGTGGAGCTACTCAACAAGTCGGCGCAGGAGTACGGCTACGAGCAGCGCGGTGTCCTCCGCATCCCTTGCCACGTCGTCGTCTTCGAGCGCGTGCTCGAAACCCTCCGCCTCGGACGCGCCGCCCCTTCCCGTGACGTCACCGACCTCCTCGGCTCGCTCTCGCCCTCCACAGACGATCGTCACTTGGTCTACGCCAAATGATTGATTACGTCACTCACTATCCAGATCTCGACGGTGGGGATTTGGTGATCAGTTTTAGGAGGGGAGATGTTTTTGGCTTTTTTTGTAAATACGGTCTCCGGTCGGCGAAAGGGGAGAATCCTTAGGAGCACAGTCTGTTAGCTTATTTTTCTCTTCATTTTTCTTTCAATTTTTGTTGTAAAGAGGAGAAGAGGAAGAAAATACAGAGTGTTTGCTTAGAGTGATTGAGTAGTGTTGTTGCTCTCTGTAGAAGAAAGAAATGAACTACTGAAAGAGTGTATTGGCAAAAAATCGGATATCATATCTTCGGCTCCTCCTTTTTTGGTTCGTCCCAGTTTTTCGTTGTAGTTTCCTGCCTGTTACGCTGTTCGTGAAAGCGTGGTGGAAAATGTAACGAATTCCCGGGCACAACGAAAATGTAAGGGGGCTTGAAATTGGTGAGGAATTACGGGAATGGGGACTGCGTTAATTTCGGGAATTGTGTAACTTCCGAAAACGGATCTGGAAAATCTCTGACGCAGTTAGACTAAGACCAGTTGACTGTGTCAGAAGTGTGAGATTTTCAGTGTTCTTTCGGTGGCTTTGTTGGGTTTGGGATAAGTGTTGTCTGGCAGATTTCCGGCGAGGCCAGTGTCGTCAAAGTGGGTGGAATGGATATTCCGATTCGTATATGAGGTTGTTCCGTGTGTGGATTTCTAATTGTCATTTTGATCTTGCATTTTATCGAGTCCGACATTGGATTATCAGATGGTCATTGGAATATTCCTACTTCATATCATCGTCGACAAACAACTCATGAGTTTCACCTCTAATAAGTTGAACTCAAAGCACGCTTCATTTCTCGTATGAGATACCTTTCATTCACTGTCGCACTTGACTACACTCATGCTATAAGCAACAAATATTACCAATAGTAGGAGAAGATGCACATAACCTGGCTGTTAATCTACCTAAACCCAATGACCAATGTAAATAAACTGTCAAAACAATCATAATCTTCAACCTACCAGCTAAAAGATTAGCCCGAATGAAACAATGCGTCGCCTACCTAAAGCAATATATAACACAATGATTAATGACTCGAACATCAGCCACCTAGAATGCATTAGTACTCGGGTATACGGTTTTACTAGTATATCAGATTTGCCTGTTAAATAAATTCCCCAACGGGGGCTTGAGGCGAGCACTTTGTATCATCGATTCCATGATACTAAAAATAGCTACATATACATTTCAGGATTAGTTACTTTCTTTCTTATTGATTTTCACCAGTAGGTTCGGTTCTTTTACTTCTTTGTCTTCCGGTTCCGGTATTAGTTGAAACGTAGGTTGACCATTTGAGAGGACGTTTAAAAAAGTATACCATTCAAGAATGCACCCAACATAACTTGTCAAAGAATGCTTTGCTAGGCGTGTTCTAATTTTGAAACTTGTCGAGGGATAACATGTTTGTTTTAATAAGTATTACGTACTTGATGGTTAGTAACATTTGCGGTGAACTGTGGTCAATTATTTTTGAATCAGAATCCAACCCTACATGATTACAGATATGCAACTTATTCTTGTCTATTGGACAAAGTTTCGATAGTAAATTCGAAAAATTAATGACATGTTCAATTTCAACTGAAAACATGTTTACGTAAATATATAGTTACCAGTGTTCGAAAACACAGTCTACACGGCCGATTAATCAGTATGTAATCATTAATTGGTAAGAATCTGTGTAGATTAAGGCCTGAACGGCCCCTTATACGGTGAACTGTGTAGAGACCGATTAATCGGCCGATTCACCGATTAATCGGTGTGTTACATTGCCTACACAACCAGATATTTTTTTTAATGAGAAATCAAAATTTAAAAATAACAACCCAAAACCCAATATATTTTTTTCCAAGGAAGATTTAGCATGGAGTGATTTTCTTATTTGAAATGCATTTTCTTATGTTTATTATTTTAATATTGAACTATGTGTTCAATTTTGATCACTTTCCTAACATTTTTTTTTACTTAATCATTTTACCTTCTCCAATGGTGAAGTTTTAAATTCTAAAGTTAAAATTGTCTAAAATTTAAATATAGCTAGATGATATATAACTTGTGAGGTAGTAAAAAAATTACTTAAAATTTAAACAAGACTAAATTGAATGTTAAAACAATAAAAACTGAAAGATAGAGAATATGACTTCAAGTCATTTTCTCTCTCCACTTTTGTTAAATATAACTTCAAAATTTAACTCAAAGTTACATTTAACTTTGCTTTAAGGTCCCTGCTGGAGTGATATTTTGCGTAAAAAAAAATTAAAATTTGACTTTATTTGTGAAATAGGGTATCGTTGGAAATGCTAACGATCTTTTAGATATTTTTTTAATATATTACTAATTATAATATTATTTAATAGATAAAAAAATACCAATTTCGATTAATCCCGATTAAACACCGAGTAATCGGCTACACAATAATCAGTACTATAATGATTCGTGTTCGATTACTGCTTTTTTTAACACTGGTAGTTACAAAAGAAGAGGTGGCTAGAATTGAAGCTTCAACAGAAATGCAGAGGCAGTTACTACATTGAGGTGGTAGATTATGTCCGCAGCTTCAATAGCTCAAATGAATAGAGTCGAGACAGAAACGTACATGACCTAAACCTTTGGTCCACTCTATTGCTTCCATTGATTTCATCCGTTTTTATGTGTATGCATCCACTATTTATGTTTCTCTCAACACATGTCAACAAATTATAGACGCGATCTTATTCGGCTTTGCATGTTAACATGTGTAAAGAAAAAGAGTAGTGATGTGTTTGGCATGCACACATGAAGATGTGCATCAGTGCATGTACTACACTGTTTAGAGCATGCATGACTAGCTAGTTTGGTTTCTAGAAATGGAGTACTGACTACAGAGGAAACAAATGGAGAAACCAACACATCAATTAAACTATTCAAGACAATCAAATAGCATCCAATCCATCCATGCCATCGGATCGTATTAATATTCATCCTGACACTGTCCAAATTGCTCTTGCGCGTTGGACTGAGGAGTGAGGACTGCAAGAGTAGGCTAGGGCAACGAAAATTTCCAAAATATTGTTGGCCGGAATAGAAACATATATACCGGGGGCATTTGTGACATATGGAAGATGCACCCGTATTAATTAAGGAATGAGGAATACGTTGAAATTAAAACTAATTACAAAACAAGTACCAGTATGGCTGTATATATTGAGCATAATCTATAATGCTATCCAAAACATCGATCAATTGCAATACTCGCTAATCCTAGCTAAATGCATAGTTTAAGCATGACCGACTGAATGAGTCATCAAATCTATAAGTATGTTTCGTATTATTTTAGCCAAATTAATGGCAAACAAAACATTTATTTAGAATGATTCATCATTTTTGGGGAGCCCTGCATTAGCGTTATCATTGCCACACAGTATGATATGCACATATCAGATTCTTGACCAGGTAATATATATATATATTAATATATATATATATATAATGACATATATATGAGTAAGTTAAGGTGGTCTCTAATAATAAATTATGAGGAAAAAAGTTGATGTGATAGAGGAATATATGTGAATAAAAGATTCTATAATTAAATTTAACATTATTTTTTCATCATGATTTCTCAAGAAAAAATAACTCTTTATAATTTGTGTATATATGCTTGTAAATCAATAAGAAGAGATTAAGAGGAAAAAAATCTGATCGGTTAAATGATAATGTAGGATATTATAGGACCCAATGTACACGTATGATCGATGCTGCGCATGAAATAAAACAAGTAGAAATGGACACACAGACACATATCATTGATGCGTTAAGTGACATATAGGCGCCAATTGTCAATGCCAGGTCAGAGATGAAGTGCAGCTGCAGCAATGCATGAGCTTTCTTCTCTCTCTTCCTCTCTCTCAAGTAGCTAGCCAGCAGTGAATAAATTGTCTGCAGGCATCACAATAACAATAGCGTAGTTTTTACGCCATTTATTCAAAAATGGAATTGATATTTGTCCTCATTATTTTTGGTTTTGAGAGCGGCATATGTGTTTTCCGATATTAAGCTCAACCAGACTGACGTTTTTATCCAAATTGTGCCAGTGTGTGACCAGCACAGATCGATCACTCTCTATATTACGTACTAACTAGATTATAAATTCTTATTGTGGCCTGACATAATTTCAAAATAGCTACGGTATTTTGATCATTAGCTTTACTTATATAATTACATGTAGCATATGTCACTGTTCTACGTATGGGTATACTACAGCGGAAATGAAAGGAAAATATATTTTTTTCTTTTTTATCAGGAAGGGAAATTAATTTTTTTATTGAACTTCATTTTCAATGTTTGATTTAGGGTTGTTAATCGGTACAAACGGTTCGGTTATTAGGTCGAACTGAAAACCTAATCATATTTTTTAATCGGTTCAATTCGATTCGGTTATCCTGGTTTTTTTTTTTATAAAAAATCGATTGTTCGGTTCGGTTTTTTTTTGTTTTTTTTTTTAAATAAAAAAAAACTGCATTTTTTCTTTCTAAACAAATATTGTTTCTTTCAATTAGTTTCGAAAATACCTAAGAGTAGTGGCCTTCTCTTGCACTGGCCTAAAATTCATCAAGGCAATGAGTCGTTATGCTAAAAGCTTATTCTATCATTCAATCTTTAATATAAAACTCAGTACTGAAATTCTCTAGAAACAATGCAGAAATATTAACATAAGAAGTAACACTAGGAGCTGAGGTTGAATTATGTGAAAGAACATTATCCAAAGCAGCATTTTTGTGGTAGCTAACTAGTTATTCATGATAAGGCAATTTGTGAATATATACACATATAGTACCTGCATGATTGAATATGATGAGTTTCAAGAAAAACTTAGATGGGTTATTTTATTTTCTTCATTGGAAGTTGTCTCGCCGGAGCATGTGATAGTCCTACCGGAAATGTATGCACTGGTAGCTTTCGGCACCTCATTATGAGTAAGAAAATTCAACTGGTGCAAAACCAAGTAAAAACTTCAAAGTTAGTACTAATTAGCTTAACTAATTAACAAGTCAAAGTCTAGAGAAATTAGGTACAAATTTACCTTATTGTCAGGTAAAGTAGTGGAAATCCAACTCAATGAAAATGAGGATATTGCCATGCTGCTAAATGTGAGAAGTGAGAAAATGAGGAACCAACTCTGACGTCTGGTAGTAGTATAAGTGGATGGTGGAGAGTTGGAACTTGCAAGCAAATGAAGCAATCAAGTACAAAGGGTAAAAAAAAACAACGTCGTTTAATACATTTCGGTTCAAAACGGTTCGGTTCGGTTCAATTTTTTAGTTTTTCAGTTCAGTTTTTTTGGGTACGGTTCGATTTCGGCTCAGTTTTTTTTTTGATTTTCGGTTCAAGATTAACAGCCCTAGTTTGATTTGTCTTGGGAAAGGAAAGTGATTTTTTTTTTTGAATAAGGGCTTTCGGCTATTCTCAGACTTTGATTAATGAAATGGTAGAATATAAGGGGGAGAATGGAGGGGCATAAAGCCTAAACTCCTTAAGAAGAGAAACACCCGAAATAATATCAGGCAACTCAACTAGTATATTGTACTTAAACTGCACAAATTAGCAAAGAGTACAACATTGACCACTCCATTTGCTTTTCATTTAAGGCGACACAGTATTGGAAAGACAACGCGATTAAGGTGACGCTTCAATTCACTATGACCAGCTGTCCAACTATGTTGCCGACAAAATTTTTTGGCACTACAACTCATCTTGTCACTAGGGGAAACATCTAGGCAACGAACCAACAAACGTCGCCAACTAGTGTAGACAAGGCACCAAAGATGCACAGTTCGGGACAAAGCCTAGATCCGCCAATTTCAAACGAGTATTGGTTTACTTTTCAACTAAAAACTAAAAATAGAAATAAAAAATAATAAAACATAATGAAATTAACTATTGTATGGGTTAGGCCCAAAAGATGACCCAAGCCCAAACCTTTATTAGGGTCAAATAGGTACCAAATCGGCCCAGGAACCCGACCCCGCCCAGAGGCAGTCCACAGTCACCACGGTTGCGTCTCAGTCACCACATACGAGCCAACCACCACCTATCTCAAATTGTGCACCACCCAGATGGGTAACAATCATTCACCACCGACTAAAGAAACTGACCAGACTTGAGCGACCCGCGAAGCCCAACACTCAAACCGAGATTTGTGAAACCCGACACTGCTATGCACGGTGTTCCTCTTTCCAAGCTCCTCTTTGACAAGCTCGTAACCACCCCATCTTACGGTTGTGAGCTTCAAACCGTGCCTCCACCGATCTCGAATGCTCCTAGGCACGATCGACCGACTTCTGTGCTAATTGACTTCGTTCAAGGGCAGCTAGGAGCGCCTCGGAATCGTCCCTACCAGGACGAATTAATGATGCAGATGACACGGACAAATCTCTCTACAACGTTCTTCCAACCCCACGAACCTCCTTGCCAGGTCGACAGTCGTAAACAGCATCGGTAATAGCGATCTGACTCTGCATCGACAAGGGAGGCACCTATTCAGGCATCATCTCTGGTTTGCCAGCTGGGTCACCGCCAATTCCTCCCTGGCCAGTTGTATCAATATCTTCTGAAATTAATCATGTGAAGAATACATAAATATTAATTTCTAACAAAAATTTGGCATAGTTTCCCCTAAAATTGGAGAAAACAAAAAAACCTGCAGGCAAGATTACACTTCGAATAACCAATTCTAACAACACAATTACACCGTGGACATCGATTCCCATCCAGATTTCTTAAGTAGAAATTCACAATTTAACCAACTAATTAAACCATAATCGTACCTAATTCAAGTTCAAAATCATATTCCAATATCACAACCTAACTAAATCATATCCTAATCATAATTCAATTTCTTATGCAATTAGAGTTATACTAAATTTAGATATGCTTTGAAAGTACGAGTAAATTTAATTGATTTTAGAAAGATGAGTTACTTACCTCGAGTTGACTCGCTTCATTGACGACCCCGGGCTTCACATAAGCTTGCATGTTGGCATCAAGGAAACGATGCTTCAAACCCGCGTCTTTGTGCTCCTTCGCAATGTAAATGAACCTTCGCGAGCCCGATCCGTGGTGTTTGTTCTTCTTGTCCCGATTTGCCTTGTCGGCATCCGACCTTGTCTGTTATACAACAAAGATAATTAAATAATAATATAATGGTTAAAAATAATAAATTATGCAATGTTCATTACATTAAAGAAAATGAAGACGAATCTTATCCCTGTCATTCCGGAGCTGCAGAGGGGTAGGCGATGCGCCATGTTGGTGGTAGTGCTTGTGGAGATCGTACTTCCAGTCCTTGTAAATGCGGTAAGCCGTTTTCTCTATAACCTCCATCATCTCTGTTGAGCCGTAGATTTCAAAATAGGTCTAGAAACATAAATAACAAATTAAAATTATGGAAATTAGGCATTTATGTTTTATAATTACATATAAAAATAAATAATATTAAATACTATTACCGATAGTTCGCGGTACACCCTCAACCTTTTGGGTTGGGGCAGCTTGTTCCATGAAGGGGAAACCATATGAATGATGTTCCATATGATTGAGTCGATGGTGTGCGATGTTAGACTCCTGAGCTGTGCGGACAGAGGGTCTTGGATGAACTCATCGTACGATACCTCCATCTTCTTCCCCGTTGACTTATTTATGCGCTCGCCTTTGGCACACTTTTCAAGCCCCGATTCCTTTTTGGAAGCAGGTTTAATGGCTGCCTCCTGACCTTGCACCGAGCGCTGTAGACAATTGAGTCGTCAACCCACTCATCCGAATCTTCTGACACCGCAGACAATCAGGCCTCGTTTGGCTCGTCTGTAAAGGATGAGACCTCCTCACATGGAGCATGGGGGATTTGGCAAGTCACCGGAACCGAAGATTGCTGCGGAGAATTCGAAATGGTGTCCTCCAAAACCGGTCGCCAACCCGTAGCTCGCGAAATGGCTTCGTGTTTGGCCTCATTCTCTGCTGTCGTGCGCCTCTTCATTGACGCAATAATTAAGCTGAAAAAATGTATAATATTCATCATAATTCATCCAAATTTCATCAAATATATCCAAATTAATCCAGAAATCCAAATTTATATACATTAATATAATATAACCAAATTAATGAATATATATATAAAACATCAATATACACAAATTAATCCAAATATAATACACTAATCCATATATAATTAATCTAATATATATATGACCAAATATATATTATTACCAAATATATATATATATAAACGGAGAGGAGAGGAGAGAGAGAGAGAGTAGGCCGACGGGGAGGGGAGATCGGGAAGAGGAGAGAATCCGGCCAGCGGTAGAGGCGAGAAAATCGGGAGAGGAGAGCGCGACGGCGGAGGAGAGGAGGGTAGAGGGCGGCGGCGGTGAGGAGAGGAGAGGAGAGAGAGGACACATGAGAGGAGAGGGAAACCGGCGACGCGAGGAGAGAGAATTCGGCTTTGGGCGGCGGCGTTTTGGGGTTACGGAAAAGGAGAAATGGAGCAGTGGCATTTTGGAGGATTTAGGGTTTAGGTAGGGACAAAGATTGATAAAGTAAATGTGAGAAAACTGGATCGAAGTCAATCCAATTTTGGGATATATCGATTCAATTAGGCGACGAAACAAACAATTTCGTCACCTAAGTGGATTTATGCGATGAAATGAACAACTTTCATTGCCTAAGTAGTTTTTAGATGTTCCCCAAAAAATTTGGCGTAAAACAATGAACCGCCAAAAAAATTAGACTTAGGCAACAAACCCACTCGTTTCGTCCTCTAAGTACTCACGTAGGTGACGTACGTGTGGTTTTGTCATCTAAAGTTTCAGGGTTTAGGGTAAAGGGACTAGTTTTTAGGGCTTAGAATTTAGGATTTAAGAGTTAAGGTTCACCTAGACGACCAAGAAATTTTTAGCTAGCATCATATAGGTAGTCCTACTTAGCAGACGAAATAAATGTTTTCGTCGTCTAAGTGCACCTTAGATGGAATAATCCATTTTTGTCGACCAAGAATCATTTTTATTTACTTTTCATTTTTTTTTTCAATTTCAAACATAATTTTATTTCAGTCATAACCATCTGGCCTTATTCATGCTTGTCCTTTCGATTCATATATAATTTTATAGAATTCGAAATCAAAATCAAAAGTCGATTCTGATATCTTCTTTGATGCCTCTATAGATTTTTTGTTCTCCTTGGTGCATTGATTGTCGACAAATACCAAAAAAATCAAATTAGTTAACACTCATAAATATGCGCGCACGCGCGCACACACACACACACACATAACCCGACCACATTCCTACGTACCAACTTGTTGGGAATGTTACGGTTGTGCACTCACCATCTTTCACTATAGGCATGATGATCTCGAAGAATATTTTATTCATCTGGCTCTTTACGTACACAAATCATCAAATACACCATTTAATTCAAAAATATAAACCTCTTTAAATATATATAGTGACTTCAATTAATTAATTTCAAATATAAATAGTAATTCGGCCTCATATCAATCTCCATCCTTATAATCATCATCATTTGAATCATCCTCCTCACTATGATCTGATTGCTCTTCATCATTATACTCTATATCGTCTGAATTGTATCTGACGTCGTCGTCATCCTCCGGCTCCTCGACATCTGGGGAATTCTACGTTAATTCTCTAATCTCCTCTGGAGTAAGATCTGTGGCGCCATCAATCAGAGGTAAGCGTTCGTTATGCCGAACCAGTTCCATAATGTCGGGGGTGGATGAAGTATTAGGCTCTTGATATGCATCGTCTCTATGCCCTGGAATATCTATCGCTGATGTGCCTTCAAGTGTCGTGGCATTCTATATACCTCGGAGAGACATATGATTTACTATTCTCCAGTCTTCACCAGCTTTCAGATCATCTAGATAGAACACCTACCTAACTAAGGTGGTAAGAGCGAATGACTCATCCTCTGTAACGACCCGAACCGAAAATGGTACGTTATTGGGCTTGATATGCACATTTCACGATTAGTTGTCGTTAGTTGTAATTGGTCTATATGGAGGGTTTGTTCACGACTTAATTAATGGACACGAATTTGGTTTGAGTTCCTTCGCGGAATTGTATTAGATTTGATTTCGAGTTTGTAGGAGGTTTCAGGGGGTTTTTCGGATAATCGAAGAATATAAAATGAATATTTGAAATTATCGTCGAGTTAGTCGTACTTATCCGTTTGGGTTTGAGTTATCTGAATCGTGAATTTGGTCGATTCGCGACGTATAAATATCGAAATAGTCGTAGAATTGTCGAAAAGTCGCATTTGGGCCGAATTGACCTGTTTGACCGAGCTAAACCCGAGTTGACCGAGTTGACCCGCCCGAGTTGACAACTCGCTGTCGAGTTACTTGCCGGAAAGCGGCACGGTTGCCGGAAATAAAGGTAGGGATTTGAAGCTCTCCTTTAGGGCTATTGATTGATGTACTCATTGTGTTGTTTTGTGTTGATTTTGTTGGAGAAATGTGGAGGTGAAGGTGGACGGAATCGGTGGGTTTGGGGGGAGGTTTTCCGGCGAGTTTTCGATGGGGTTTTGGGGTGGAATAGTTTGGGTTTGAGCTAGGGATGGAAACCCTTGAGTTTGGGAGGACGAGGTGGCTCCACAGTGGAGTATTTCACCGGCCAAGTTTTCCGGCCGATTTGCACTCCCTGGGTTTCGAGGCAATTTCCGGCCATGGTGGTGGTCCTTTGAGAAAAGATGTTGGGTTTGATGAGAGGAAGAGTTTGAGGTATGGGTTGCCAGAGAATGTCACAATTGACGCCGCATCACCGTCGTCGGCGAAGCTCCGGCGAGGTTGACTTTTTGGGACTTTTGGAGATTTTTATACCGTTTTGCTCGTAATCGCGTCCCAGTCGTAGTCGTGAGGTTTTTGAGTTGATTTGAGTATTCTATTTTAGGACGAGGGTTGTTGGGTGTATTTTGAGAATTTTGTTATTCTCGTCGATATTTCGAGCGATACGTCTTTCGAGAACGCGGGGTTCTTGACGTATTAGCTCCGTATGTTGTGTTTCAATATGTATTGATCATATCTCTGTTATTCAGGTGATTAGGATCGAGTGTTTAGCGAAAGATCTTCCGCCGGACCTCAGAGTTAGCTTCGTACTGTGAGTGAACATTTTATTTTCACAGTTGAATTGCGAGTCTTGATTTATGCATTTTATGAGTATACATTTATGATTATGCACTTTATGATTATGCATGTGCATGGAAAGGATTTATGATTTGGTTTACACAGAGTACAGTCTCGGATATAGAGGAATGCATTAATGCTTTAGCTTCTCGGCTGGTCCTGAGATGCTCTGGGGGGGACAGATATCCTGACCCGAGGTCTTTCAGACTTATAAACTCAAGACGCCTATATACATCATATACAACCAGTAGTCTGAAAGACCTCGGGGGGGGGGGGGGGGGGGGACAGATATCCTGACCCGAGGTCTTTCAGTCTTATATAATAAACCATCTAAATTGGAGTCGGGTCATTTCATCCTTATACCAGCTTGAGTTTGTATCGACTGATAAAAGTCTCATATCTTGCTTGGTACGCTTGAACCATTTGCACTTGAACAGAAAAATGCTAATATTATTCCCATATAGCAGCTCAACGACATGTTCAAAAACTCCGTAATAGACAGCATCGCCTTCCCCAACTGTGATCCTACTGTTTTGTGTGCATCTTCCTTCATCTTGGGCCATTGAATAAAACTTTACATCGTCCACAAAACAACCGGGGTAAATATAGTGCTTAATCGGCTTATGGGGCAACATGTACTTTTTCCACGACCACCACCCCTCGTGGTTATCGAATTTTTGTAGATCATTCATCTGCAAAAATATGAAGAATATATAAATGTGTATTTAATTTCATTTCAACCAAAAATTTGACATAGTTTCCCCTAAAAATTAAGGAAATCAAAAACCTGCATGCACAAACTAAGACAAAATATTTTGCATAAACAAACACCGAATGCCATTCCAATTTACCGTGGGCACATATTCCCTTCTAGTCCATTGGCACCTAGCCTATTTTCATCCGGATTTATCAATTTTTTTAAAAAATTGCCTAATCACATACCTACTATGTGAGAAAGAGTTTTAAATTAATTAAACATGCGTACCTATTGGAAGAAATAATCGGGGAACTTCTTCTTAAACATTTTTTCAACCAAGGCAGGATTCTTGTCTGATTTGACTGTTTGAATGTACGTCCTGCATTGCTTCATGTAACGGTTGACCTCGTCATAGTCGCACAACACTACCCAATACGCTTCGACATGTTTTTCTCAAGTTAATCTTTCATTTAATACTCCTCGAAACGGTCGTACAATATTTGCGACGAATGAAAGATTGTGGCAGACATTTGGATTGACCTGGACTGGATCCTTGAGATACTTATTGCAGTAGGTAACACACTTCTGCATTAGGTATGTCTCTGCTATGGAGCCATCCATGCCAAATTTATTTTTCATAAATTTTTTATACTGTCTGAGTTGTCTGCAAAATCATATAATTAATAATCTGAAGAAGTAGAAACAAAAAAAACAAAAAAATGAAAATGATGAACAACTGTTATAAATTAAATAATTGTACGTACCTTTCTTGAAGATACATCCAAGTGTAGTGCACCAGACCAGAAAGGAACATATGTTCAGGTAGGTGGATCATGAGGTGAATCATGCTGTCCAAGAAAGCAGGGGGGAATCCTCTCTAGTTTGCAAAGGATGTGCACTATTTCGTATTATAGTTCGAGGACATCTAACTTCTTCAACTCTCAAGCGCATAACTTCTGCCACCATCTACACAATGCTACTATTGGTTGGACGACATCACGAGAAAAATATGGTTGAATTACCATTGGAATCAGACGTTGCAACATTACGTGATAATTTTGAGTCTTTAGACCAATGAACTTGTGATGCGCCTCGTCAACTGGTCCTGTAATATTCGCTGCATACATAGAAGGACAACGAACACTAGTAAACCATCTGAATACAGAACCCCTCTATGTCAGGTTCACCATGTAAGTTGCATCTGACATCTTGTTGTACACTCCTCTTATATCCCTCCTCAACCACAAGTAAGGGTGCAAATTCATAGATTCCAGATCTTTTCGCGTTTTGGGAGTATCTTTAGTCTTCAACTTAATAGCCAAAATTGTTCTCACCACGTTGTCGCACACATTCTTTTCTATGTGCATGACATCAAGGTTGTTCCGAAGTTTTAACTTGCACTAGTAAGGCAGTTCAAAGAAAATACTCGTGTAATGACAATAGCTGAGATCGTATGGAGGGTGTGGATTGAGTTTCTTCACTTATTTGTCGTTGGTCAAAACATCGAAAAAGAAGCAGTTCAACATCTCTAAAATCTCTTCGCTAGACCACTGTTGGGATTTAAAATTATTCTCTACCGTCCCATCGAAATGAGCCTCATCCTGTCACCATGGGTGGTCATAAGGAAGTCATCTATGGTGACCCAGGTAACATACCTTCTCTAGGTGCCAACTGGAGTTGACGTCGTCCAAACAAACAGGGTAACCATTGTATCATCTGGTTGTGCAAGATGTCAACATCCCATATGTAGGAAAATCGCTGATTGGCCACATCACGGCTCCTCTCATCATGAACATCGTGTTTGTGAACTTGTCATAAGTTGGGACTCCATGTTCCCACAACAGTTTTAGCTCGTCGATTAATGGTCTGAGGTAGACATCTAAACACTTTTCAAGAGATTTAGACCTGAAATTAGCAGAGTAAGGAAATTATATTTCTTATTCATGCACATTCACGGAAGCAGGTTGTATGACATAAGAATAACTGGTCAAGTGCTGACAACATCGCTATTACTACCCCAAGGATTGAATCCGTCTGTAGATAGGCCGAGTCTAACATTTCGAGCTTTTTCTGCAAAGTCTTCGAATTCCCTGTTGAAATATTTAAAAGCCTCCCTATCTCATGCGTGTCGGAGCACATCGTCATCTACTCGCTGTTTCGCGTACTATCACATCGCCTCTACTGTATATAGAGACATATATAGACGCTGCAATCTAAGAATCAACGGAAAATAGTGAAGTACCTTCACATAAATTTTCTTCTTCGAGCTCATTCTATTATGGTTTTGATATCTACATTGGTTACATACGGGATAGTAGTCCAAATGTTCATACTCTTTGTAAAGCAGCACACAATCATTTATGCACGCATGAATTTGCTTGTACTTTAGGCCGAGACTGCTCAAGATCTTTCTAACCTTATAATGGGTGCCCGGAAGTTTGTGATGATCATGTAGCAACTTACATATATGTTCCTGTATTTCGTCAAAAGCACTGCCTGAAATTTTGTTCTTCACTTTTATTTGAACTTGCTCCATTATATATTGCAACACATTCTCTGGACATCCATGGTACACCGGGGTCCGGACTTCGAGTAGCATCATGTTATACCTATCCATCTCTGTAGTGTCACTGACCAAGATGACTCATGAGTGGTATTGTAACCTCCCTCTTGGTGTTGGTGTCTACCAAGACTAAATCTCGGAAAAGCATCATGGGCCAAATTCACAGTTGGGTTCTAAGCAGAGGCGCCACTACCGCTAGATGAGGCACCTTGATAACTGTACCCTAAGCTGAAGTCTGGTCCTGAGCTGAAATCTACTACTTCACTGTGCTCGCTCCACGTACGGTAACTCCACATCATCCATGCTCATACAGGTGTTGAGCCATAACGTTAGACGAAACAAACTGATAGTTGACACATTTTCTACACGGACACCTGAACGTTTCTTTCCCTGAGCATGTTCCAGGCAAAATCCACAAACTCTATGATGCCGTCCATATACCGCACATCACTTCTTTTCGCCAACTGTATCCAATTCTTGTCCATATTTCTGCGTAAGGATAATAATTCGATCTATTAATTATATAATTTTTTAACCAATAATTCATTAATTAATCTAATATACTATATATATTATCAAATGCGTCACACATAACTTAATTAATTAATTAATCAATCAATCTTATACTATAATTAATCTATATAATATATTATATATATTATATTATGAGCTTTAATTACTTTACAATTAGCTTAATTAACCATATATTAAAATTAATATACATGCAATTAATTATGCTTAATTACCAAGTTAGATTAAAACTATTAGCTTAATTAATTAATTAATGAACCAATTACTTTAATCTAACATGCATGTCGTAACTAATTAATCAAATTAAACGTATATACTAATTAATTAACTAACCAATTAGCTTACAATTATATTAACAATACAATTCAACAAGTAATTTAAGCTAAGGTGCCAGAAACTACTACATATTCGCTGTAAAAATCAATCACCATATAATATTAAATTCAAAAAAAAAATCGAGAGAAATGAGTTAATACCTTCACCGATAAGGAGCTAAGTGGGTAAAACTAGAACTCCAAGGTTTGAAAAATTGAGTTTTGATGAAATTTTTGCCGAATGCGATCGAACGCCGCCGCGCTGGTGGGTTTTTTGAGTAAGGAGAGAGAGAGAAAGGAGGATGAGGATGATGATCGAGATAGAAGGAATCTGATCGATCTAATAATTGATTTTCTTAGGCGACGAATCAGTGTCCGTCGTCTAAGTGTGGATACTTAGTCGACGATGATAAATGACCGTCGTCTTAGTGTGTCTCTTAGGCGACGAAAGATGACAAACGTCGTCTAAGGGTCACATTTAGGCGACGACATATGTAAATGTCGTCTAAAAAATTACTTAGCTGACGACTATCATGTTTCGTCGCCTCAGTGGGACTTAGCCGACGAAAATATTTTTCGGGCGACGACATATTATTTCGTCGTTTAAGTCAGTATTTATGATAGTGTGTGTTTGGCAAAATAATAATAATAAACAAGAGAGTATTGATTGAAATTTTAACCTCCCAACAAAGTTAAATTAGTCAATAAAATTTGTAATGATTGGTAGGAAAGTTAATTTCGAGTGGAGTGTATGAAACTACTTCCCCCCGTTTTCTTTTCCTTTCCACCTAGGAAGTAAATTTCTTTCCTTGTTTGCTCCGAACACAAGCAACTTTGATTTTCATTTCTTTTTCCCTTATTTCCTGTCAACCAGACAAGGCCAAAGAGGATAATTCATTTTAGAATAAGTACTTATCTCGAGTGATGATGCAAATTTATATCATTGTAGCGAATTGGGTATTTATACTGAAAGTAGGATTGGAGAGATCCACGTACATATATACATAAACTAACACATCTTGGGGTACGGACTGTTAATTAATTTGGCCTGTCTGAACTGATTTACCAGCAAACTAGTAATTGGTTGGGGTAAATCGCTCAACCTCGGGAGCATTAGCAAAGAACCACCTTAATTGTGACACCATTAGACAAAAAGTACGTTACGTAGTTCTGAGATAAGAGCAGCTTACTCTAATAACACGTATATATTAATTGGTGCTGATCGATTAATCCAAAAACTAAGAACAAAAGCCGTATCGTACCGTACAAGGCTACCAGCTGCCATAAGAATATCAAAAACCCAGCTGGAGATGGAGGTGGATATCTTTACAGCTTCATCATATATTTGCCAGCCTATGACTGATGCCAGCTACATACGTTAGCTAGATTAGAAAAATATATATCCTATATATCTCCCATGAAAACTGTTCATGATTAAAACATATATAACTTTGTTCGACGACGTGGAGTTCATGATTGGCGCAAAAGGAATTTTGTGACAGTTAAGAAGCTAGCAGATCACCAATGTATGAAAAGAATAGAAGATCTTCGTGTTCCAAGAATCATGTTAGATCAAGGATTGCTACGCGTGCCAGTTTGAAAGCATTTTGTTTCTTCTCTGGAGTAGAAAACATCAGAGGGAATTCTATATATAATATGATTGCTCCCGAGAATAATGTCTGGAGCTGTGGAGGTTTCTGCAGCGAGTTACAAGGTGTTTACGAGTTAGCGCCATTAATTCGAGCTCATTGATCGTCGTTCACATAATTTTGGGGTCTGCATCGTGTGTGTATATATAGAAAGTTTTCACTCAGTATACTTGAAAATGATTATTTTTAAGTATATGATATTACGCTAATTTTTGATCATATTTTATCATCTTTACCATTCAGATTTTATGTCATAATGTGTAGATAAATCTTGTAAATTTTCAGCCAATTAAATTTCATAAGTAAGAACGATTCAGGTTTGACAGATTTGATCCATCTATTGATTTAAATTAGTTCGATATCTTAACGATCACCATTTTGGCTGAAAATTTACAGGAATGATTTACTCATATAAACCTAGTAGTTGGACGGTGGAGATGGTAAAATATGATCAAAAAGTTGGCATAATACCGTAATGCCATATACCTGAAAATGTATAGGTAGACCTGAGTGGAAGGTGTGTGTGTATATATATATATACACACACACACAGAGCACCAGCACCCTTCCACTCAGGTATATATATTTGTGGTCATTTTCAGGTATAGGGCATTACACCAACTGTTCGATCATATTTTACCATCTCCACCGTTCAGATATTAGGTTCTAATGTGTAGATCAAGCCCAAAATAGTGATCGTTAAGGTATTCAAAACTGCAATTGAAGTTTATAAGTATGAACGGTTCAGGTTTGACAGATTTAGTCTGTTTCTTGATTTAATCTAGTTCGATACGATCACTATTTTGGCTGAAAATTTATAGGAATTGTCTACTCATATAGACCTAATAATTGAAAAGTGAAGATGTTAAAATATGATCGAAAAGTTTATATAATACACTATACTTAAAAATAACCAAAAATATGTATACCTCCTTAATGGAATGACTCTGTATGTATACCGATGGAGCTGATCGAGTACTAGAAAATAGCAACTGCGCGCTACTACTAGCACTTCACGTTCTTTCCATCGTGCCTAGCTTGCATTATCAATAATCATTTAACATGCATGTCTGGTCTGTGACTCCCTCTAGGAAATGAATTGAAGCCAAACTAGCTAGCTGCTGCCAAGGTATTTCTGGAGTTTCTACCTTCTTCTGTGCGGAAATATCCTTATTTATTTACGGTAATGGTGATCCGGAAAATTAGCATCCGTACGTACTAGAACTAGAAAACAATGGTAATGTTAAATGTGAAAGTATTGCATTATTGTATTGGAGACCTACATGCAACTAGACATAATCAAGCAGATTAGAGAAAATTTAAAAATAAAATAAAATAGATGGGGTGTAATTTTACTTTTTGTTTTGTTTTATCTAGTTATTAAGATTGATGACAGTTCGTCACATACAATCTACTTGACACTCGAGGAGATATATACTTGTGATACTAATTATTGTGTAATACATTTTGCCATCGAATGTGAAACCTTGTTTTTGTACGTTTATATATATATGTCAATTAAAGATTGTGATATGTCCATACTTCTTCAGGATTTTCTTTTGTTAAAGATTTTGAAATTAGGAATTGGAGAGGGTTATACAGTAGGTATATTGTGGATGATACAAGTCACATGCATGCATATATTGCCCAACATTAACTCATAACTAGGAACACATATTCTGACAATAGGAGCATATCTATAGGGCTACTGATCGCATCATATCTTGCAATACAATTTAAGAAATTAAAATTGATGATCTAGATCTTGTATACAACTGCATGTAATCTATTGTCTTGAATGAGCGAATTTGTTGATTACGTCCTTCTGAAGTTAAACCATCGTTAAAGCATCTAGCTATGACTAGCAACAGAATTAGTAACTGCTGCACGTTCCTACACATACAACACTGGAAATCGAGCTAGCTGCTTCACTTGCTGCCGTTGGTGGATCGGAGGTGGACCATTATGTAGATTTGGATGATGCAGCTGCACTTAATAATAACTCCGATCCATAGGGTCATTTCTTTCAAACTTCACATGCTTTGCTGGATAAAGTTTCGAAAAAATTGTTGAAATGTCACTCATGTTTGATATTTTTGTTTAAATTGGTCATTTTGTTCTTTTTAGACGTTAAAAAATACATATTCTTTTATTTGTAAAGTACATATAAGTCAATTTATTAGCGTGAGAATGACAAAATGATGCATTTAAGTAAATCACGTATGTTTACATGTGTAATTTTTAACATTCAAAACGAACAAAATGACCAATCTGAATGAAAATGTCAAATATGAGTGAGCAATCCATCTTAACTATCAAACATGAATGAACTTTTTAACTAATTTCTCATAAATGAAGGAGCCAAACAAGCTACGAAAATGTAATTCAGGTATAAACTGAAAACCCTAGCTATTCGATCTCTCTCTGCGCGCATAACGAGCTGCCCTCCAATTCAAGTCGAACTAAGGTTCAATTCAAAACTAGATTGTACATGTAATCTAGTTTAATTGTTGGCTTAACGTACGTACTTCTTGGTTTCTTACAAAGAACAGTTTAAAGATCGAATTCGTTGATCGATCTCCTCTTGCATTCTGGGGAAGGCGGCAATGGGCGCCTACCTAATTATCACGCGAGTGGTAAATTAATTAAAAGATTGGTCATAGATAGAGATTTTGGATACTTTGTTAGTGCGGCCGTCCATCCCGTCTGAATCTCCTAACAGACTTTGCAATCTGTTTACATCATTGAACATTAATCCACTAACGATAGATTAAGCTTTGAATTGAACGAAGATCGACGTACTCATCCTTGTAGAACCTTGCGCAAAGTAAGTGTGATTGGAACTTTCTCTTTGCGGCTACAAGATAAGGACTTCCTTACATCGATATAGCAGTGGCATGGAGGTCAATAACTTTTGTAGCTTTATCTATGATGCACGACAATACTTATCTATTTGTATTTTTTATGTGATGTATCGGATTATATATATATATATATGAGAAATTATAGAGTGAAATGATTTAATCTAAATTTTATTGACTAATTTTGTTGTTATTATTGTAAAATAAAATAATTTTTTTAGTAATTTTGTTTAATTTTTTGTAAATATTTCAACAAACACATTTTTATAAATTTGAGAACAAATCGTTGTTAATGTTGTATTTTAATTTAATTATTTATAAATGATAAAAAAATTGTCATAATTAATTTTGTTCTAAATGTAGTAATGTCTAATTCTAAAAGTTGTAATTTTGTTTAACTAATTGTAGATAAATGTTTAAAGTAGATCTCCCCTACCATATACACGAATGTTTTAAGCTCCAGTTGTTTTGTGACATATAATGATTCGAGTTCTAACGGCTTGATATATAGTGAAGTGGCATGGATTCTAAGAAACTAAGTTGATGATTCAAATCCGGAGGCTTTGAGTTCATTTGATTTCTTAATTTGTTCGAGGTTTTTCAACTACGTCTAGGAGACGTTATCTGAAACATTTATGTACTTTGATTTGATTATTCAGGTTGTTGAAACTTTGTGGAACTTTAGTCCCACATGGAAGATGTTTAAGGGATTATACCCTTAATAAGGGATACCTCATGTAAGGTATTAAATGAAATTGGGTTTAGATGAGGAATTTTCAATGGGTTTCATTGAAAATTTCTCTAGCCTTGGGCCTCCTAATAGGCTTACATAATTATTAAATAATTAAAGATTGAGCCTTGGGTCTTGGGGCTATGGGGAATAATTTGTAAAAACGGATTAAATTTTGAACATAAACCTTTTGACGATTGAAGAGTTGAGACGCAACTCTTCGTCTCTGGAAATAAACGACATTTAGCTCAAAACGCCGAACAGGCACTACAAGAAAAATGCACCTAGACCACGGACGATTTCCGTCGTCTAGGTGCAATTTTCCGTCGTCTAAGTACTTAGACGATGGAATTTCCGTCGTCCAAGCTCCGTGCTCCAAGTGCTGTCGTCCAAGCACTTGGACGACGGAGATGGAGAATTCCGTCGTCTAAGTGAGACTTAGACCGCGGACATTCTCCGGGGTCTAAGTGAATTTTTACGTTTTTTATCAAAAAAAAAAAATGTAAAAATTCACTTAGACGACGGAGATTGTCATCTCCGTCGTCCAAGTGAATTTTTAAATTTTAATTTTTTTTAAAAAAAATAAAATTATTTTTAGAAAAAAAATGTAAATTAAAAATTCATGAAATGCTAATTAATAATTTAATAATTAGCATTTAATGAATTTTTTGTTTAATTTTTTGTATATCAATATTCATAATATTGCAAAATTTATTGAATATTAATTATTAATAATATATAATACGTACAAAATTCATAATGAATAAATAATTTAAATTATTATGGAGTTAAATACAATGAATACAAAATTCATAATATAATAAAGTAAATTAATCTAGCCTAAATAAACAAAATTAAGCTAAAACTAAACTAATTATAGGCGGCGGTGGTGGTGGCGGCGCCGGTGGTGTTGGCCGGAATGTGGAGGCCGGTGGTGGAGGTGACAATGTAGGCGGTAGCTAGTGGTGTGTGGTGGTGGTGGAGGCGACGTTGTAGGTGGTGGTGGTGTGTGGTGGTGGCAGCGATGGTGGTGATGCCGGTGATGGCGGCAACAGTGGTGATGTCGGTGGTGGTGGTGATGATGATAGTGGATGGTGATGGTGATGATATATGGTGGGTGGTTTGATTGGGGGGGGAGAGATGGAGAGGGAGAGAGGGAGAGGGAGAGTGGATTGAGGGAGAGGAAAAAATGAAGAGAGATTGAGAAAATGATGAATTTATAGACTTTTAAAACACTTAGACGACGGACAATCAGTATTTCCGTCGTCTAAGTGCTTTAAATTTTCAAACAATACCGCCAATTTTTCACTTAGACGACGGAAAATCAGTATTTCCGTCGTCCAAGTGATTTAAATTTTTGCCAAAATTTTAGCGGGAAAAGAATACCGCCAATTATTTTTACTTAGACGACGGAGATGACAAATTTCCGTCGTCTAAGTGGATTTAAATTTTTGCCAAATTTTTAGTGGGAAAAATACCGCCAGAAATTAAAAATTCAAAATTTCACTTAGACGACGGAAATACTGAATTTTTAAATTTTTTTTTTTTATTTTTTTTAAAAAAATTAAAAATTTAAAAATTCACTTAGACCACGGAGATGACCATCTCCGTGGTCTAAGTGAAAATTCCGTAAAATTATTTTTTAAAAATAATTTGTAATGAATTTTTGGACCTGTAATTTGAATGGAATTGTCGTAAAATATCGATTAAAGAATCGTATATATAAAAAGTGGGATTTAAGACGATGAATTAATTTACGTATTCAAACTTGTTAAGTATCTACTACTATGTATAACTTAAGTGTCGGTACGTATAGGCTCATTGCACATTGATATTAACGAAATTGAATTTGGAAAAAACGACCGTTGGATATACTCACCATAACACCATATATAAGTAGAATAATTTCCACTAAATACTGAGTTCGTTCAGGGTTTCATCGGCACAGTTAACCGCAAATCCAAAATTTTTACAAAACGGAAACCTGGATACACGAAAATTCGTAAGTCCTATTTTAAAACCGTCGACGCTCACACTCCAAGCATTGTTTACTCTATGGTCTCGACGAAAAGAATATGCATTGGGACATGGTCTAGATGGTCGTTGTCTTAGGTGAAATTACGAAATTTTCATTTAGACGTCGGAAATGCACATTTCCGTCGTCTAAGTTCTTACTTGGACGACGGAAATGCACATTTCCGTCGTCTAAGTAAAAACATGGTTTAGGGGATAGGGCCTTAGGGTTTAGGGTTACAGTACTTAGACGACGGAGATGAGTATTTCCGTTGTCTAAGTGAATTTTTAAATTTTTTTTTAAAATAAATTTTTTAATTAAAATAATTTTTTTATTTTTTTTTAAATTTAAAAATTCACTTAGACCACGGAGATGGTCATCTCCGTGGTCTAAGTGAATTTTTTAATTTTTAATTTTAAAAAATATTTTTTTATTTTTTTTAAAAAAAATTAAAAATTTAAAAAAATTCACTTAGACGACGGAAAAAGACATTTCCGTCGTCTAAGTGAAAACTTAGACCGCGGAAACTTTCTCCGCGGTCTAAGTGAAATTTTTAAATTTTTTGAAATTTCACTTAGACGACTGAGAAGTCTTTTTCCGTCTTCTAAGTTACATTTAGACCGCGGAAATTTTCTCCGCGGTCTAAGTTTCACTTAGACGACGGAAAAAGACATCTCCGTCGTCTAAGTGTTCACTTAGACCGCGGAGAAGTTTTCGTGGTCTAAGTGTTACTTAGACGACGGAACCTTTAAGGTTCCGTGGTCTAAGTGCATTTTTCTTATAGTGAGGCGTCTTGCTTTTTTAAAAGATGAGCGGTTGATCTGACTCAATTACTTAATTCATTTTACAACATCTTCCATACCATACAAGAGAGAAACACATACTGAAGTTCGAGTAAAGATTTAAAGCATTCTGCAAACCTTGGATTGAGAGTTGTATCATGGGAGACATACATCAAGAAGATTCTACAAGCAGAAGTGTAGGGATGAATTCTGTCTTAGCACATTGTCTTTGCAAGCCTCTCTCAATTATTAAGTTAGTAAAATTCGAATTGTTTTCCCTATTTGATTTTGATGTTTTTATTGAAAATTTTATCGGATTAATTCTCTATTATTTAGTTTTGTTGATTTCTATATTTAATAGTAATATTTATTATAATTCATAGATTTGATACATACTTATAATATATAATTTCTAACACAGGTTAGGTCAACTATGGAGATCGACTTCTGTCCCGCTGCCATTGCTAGACCTTAACCCTTAATAAAAACATATATCATAACTTCCAAGAAACTCGGCAAACCTACTACGAAAGCATATATTGATCAAATGAATAGCATATATATATATGAAGCTCGATCCATTTGGCTCTCATATAATGATATACGCAGTGCAATGAGTTCACATCTTCTGTAGCCGTAGTCAACAATGCAGTTGAATTATCTAGGTTCAATTCAAGGACTAAACAGAATATATTTTATCTCATAGTAGTGCATGGTTGATCGAATATATATGGAACTGAAGGGGTGCATGCAGCTGGGAAAAATGCTTTGAGAAATGAATGCCGCCTTACACCTTATCATATGAGCCTGCTTCAGCAGCTAGCCTTACCCATTGATTAATCAAACAAATATTTGATGTATATTGACATATGTAACTTGCATGCTATTGTGAATTAGTTTGTGCAGACACTGCACATGGCACAGTTGAGAATTGTACATCAGATATTCATATATCGCCGAATTAATAGCTAGGTTTAAGTTTGTGCTTGCTTAATTGTAAAAAAAATTAAAAAAAGTGTTGGTACTCATTAACCTGGTTAATGCTACCATAATTACCAATCAACTTGAACAATCCTACAAAATTCAAGGACAACTAAATGTGGTAAAAAAACGAATTGCGTCTCCATTAAAAAAAAAACGAATTGCGTCTAGTAGAGCATGCAATACTAAGATCAATACGCTGAAGTACGTTTAGTCGCAAACTAGCTACGCGTACGTATAGTACAAACAAAAGTACTCGATCTGTTAATGTAAAACGAGCATCATATTTACTATTCAAATCACATACGCAAATAATCACTTCATATTTTTGTCAAAATTTGTCTTCTCGTTCTTTTGCTTTAAAACAATAGTGCGTCTATTCACATTTTTAAAATCTCGCTACTTACACCTCATTCTAAATATTTTACTAGTAATCTTACAATTTTACCCTTCATCATTTTTTGTTTTGTTTCTTTCTTCTTTTCTCACCTCTAATATAAGAAGAAAAAGAAAAAAAATAATCACCAATCTAAACTTTTAACCATTGAAATACAAAATATGAAATATTGCTTGGAATCTTGTAACCCATATCCATGTAGAAGAACATATAACAACATTGGAGTTAGCAAAAGAAATTGGATAATGACTCACAATAAAAAACTAAGATCGATTCAATGTTGAGCTAATTAACTTAATTTCGAACATGTAATTTTCATTCATATTTTCGTTAAAGGAGGGAATGAGGAAAACAAGCAAATTTTTTTTTCTGCAAAAAATAACAAGCTAGAACTCATATTCTATCAATTACTAATCCGAAATTTGATTCCCAGGGGGGAGATGAATTTGGGAATCATTCCTCCCGGAATCAACTTTTTTATGTATAACACCATTAAGTATTTTTTTAAGAGACCTTTGTGTATATTAAATGACTTCAATTCTTTTAGACTTATTTGCTAAATTGCTACTACGAATAATTATATTTCAAATTCTTTCTAAAGGTATTATTATTATTTTGTTAAATTTGAACCTTTGTCTAGTTATAGAGCTTGCTAGATTTGATGGTTAGTTTTAATTTTTTGGTATTTCGTTAGCTCATATATGATTTATTTTTATGCCGGTATGAATTTAATCATTATTTCAATAAACTTTGCTCAAATTCACAAAAAAAAAGTTATTCGAATATAAAAATATAATGTTTAGTAGGGATATTTCAGTGATCAAACTAGTTTTGATTCTTATTCCATATTGTAAGTAAACATTATTAATAGTAATGATTATGATTCGTATTATAATTTTAAATGGTAAGTAAACACCTCAATGAAAATGACATATTCCGATTCTGAATCTGATTTCGATTCTAATTTATTTTGATTCATGTAATTTTGATTCTAAGTAAATAAACGTGTTAATAGTTATATAGACTTTAATCGGCTAAATAGGCATGGCACTTTTGCAAAGCTCTGTTCATTTGGAAGAAAACCAAACACAAACAATAAAAAGATTGAAAGAGATGGAGGCCCAAACATATGTTTTTGAGCCCAGAAGTAAATATGGGCCTCTAGGGCTGGCAGAATAGGCAACACGCAAGAGACCCAAACACGAAACTTGGAGTCACATTTGTTCACCGATGTTCGTAGTGTCAACTTTTTTTTCTTTTATAGGTCAGCACTTCATATATGCATCCGGATCCTCTCCTAACGAGAGAGATCCTAACCTTTCCTAACAAATGATATCCAGTCGTCTATATACAGAGGAAAGATTTCATTTCTTTGTAAGGTCGACGGAGCTGTATTGAGAAAAGATCATCTTTCCTTGTAAGGACTTGTATTGAGAATTTGAGCGCATGTATTCTACAAATGTATTGATGTGTAGAGTACCTCAATACTGGTCCTTGCCAGAAAAGGAAATGAGATATTTCCTTGGTACACAAGAACTAGGAATCCTTCTTAAAAAAGATTTTCACTCTACACACAAAGAAATGATAAGACATTTCCTTGATGTGAGTTTGTCCCTTGACTTTGTTCTGCTTCAAAACAAAACATCAAAATGCAAACACTCCCAACGTGATTCTTTGTTACGAGGCTGAAGAGGAAAATATGCATAAAAAGATCACCAAAATGTGTAAAATATAAAAGCTATAAACTAAAAATGAGAGTCGACAGACTCACACTACTCAATCACAGTGTATGAGGTGAATCAATAGATGTCATAAGTATATCGAAATACACTGTAAATAATAGTACACTTCACTACAACAAAGTTCTCAAAACAGCTTTTATTATCTGCTGATCATAAAGTTATATTAATTAACCAAGTTCTTTCCGGTCTATGCAAATCATAAAATAAGGTGCTAACATATCATAAATGATATACCTATCCGTAGATCGAGTAACCTTGCCTTCTTTCATGCATCCACAAACCCAATCAGGAAGAAGAGTATGTTGCACTACAGGTCATTCATGGAGTATAGGTCATTTCTGATGATAATGATTCTGGATTACAAGGAATACGTACACGTACACGTGAAAGCCTCTTGTCTCTAACCATTTTATATTGAGCAGCACGAACCTTGTCCTTCGGGCATTCATAAGTACCGTGCTGAGCCCGGCTATTACAGATGTGACAATACTTGTCCTTGAGCACTGCCCACTTATCCTCAATAAACATATTACCACATGCACATATTATCTCATAGCCATTGCTGTTAAAGGTTGCACCTTGTGGGAGACGGTCGAAGTAAGGGCAACGACCACTGCGGTGAACGTTCCAACAGACGTTACAAAGGTAAGGGCGGCTAGGGCATGCAAAGTTATAAGGGTGCTCCTCAAAACAATCACATTTTTTGTCGTCCACAGAAGCATCATCACCGGGAACTGATCCTGTGAACTCAGAGTTGAAGTTGGCAGGAGGTGCAATGCCTGCTTGTATACAGTTCCGTAGTTAGATACCCATAAAAAAAAAAGATAAGAAAACAGGAATCTATAATAGTCACAGCTAATTAACCAGATACTTAAATTCTTGAATATCTTTCTGAAATAGTATACAAATTATCCAAACATTTGCATAAATACTAGGAACTTCTCATTCAAGTGTAGGTTTGTATGAGATTACTACACCAGGCAGGATACAATAGGGGCTAGAAAGCACAAAAGGGATGGCACAGGGAGAATATTATGACAAATTACAGATCTCTCTAAAAACTAACAAAAATACAATATGACATGTATATATTCACAATTATGAATATTGTTTTAACACACGGAACAAATTAATTAACTAAAATTAAGCCGAAAGCATCAAATACCTAAAAAACTGGGTTCTGTTTGATAGAAGACTCCACCATTCATTGCTCGCCTGAATCTGGTCTTCTTCGTTGTTATATCTGACAAGAAATTCCAGATTAGTACAAGGAAAGAAGCACTAACAACTTTCAAATCTGATTTTGAAAGTAAACAGCTTTTCTCTCATCTAATTTTTACCAAAATCACGATAACAGTTATAAAACTCAAAGATATGTGAGGAGGGAACAATCGAATGTCTAAATAATCACTCTAGCTATTCCAAACATTTGCATAAATACTAGGAACTACTCATTCGAGTATAGGTACGTATGAGAATACACAAACACCAGGCAGACATAATTGGAACTAGAAAGCACATAGTACAGAAGAGACAGCAATCTCATAGTTGTTAATCAAAACAGTAGTAATTCACACGGAGACCATAAATGACAGATCTCTCTCAAAAACTAACGAAAATACAATATGGCGTGTTCACAACTGTTAAGAAGAATGTAACACATGGAACAAATTAAGCTGAAAGCCTCAATTACCTGAACCAGTGGATAGGATCTTCTTTGCTTTATCTGACAAAAAATTCCAGATTAGTAAAAGGAAACTTTCAGATCTGATTTTGAAAGTAACAAAGTACGAAAGAGGGGAAGACAATTCTTCTTAACACACACAGTTGTAGAATTCAAAAGACATACACGAGGAAGGTAGAAACAAACGAACTCAAATACATTGGTTTGAAATCGAAGAGAAGCAAATTCCATATTTTGGCCTCAACTTTTCTCCTCTACCTCGTTTTCTCTTCCCTTTCTGAACTTCTTCCTTTTGTTTTCAGTCTACTGCAACCTGTTACCCAACACCCATGACAAAATTCCTAATTATTTAATTCAATTTCTAGTCTCTCATTGTTCGTGAAGGTTCAGTTTCCCTAATCTTCTCATTCTTTCAAATTGATCTATTAGTCTACTGCAAATTAATTTCTATTCTTCCCATATGGGTTATTCGATCTCCCCAACCTAGCTTCGTATGGGGAGTTGGAGACCGACAAGTTGATTACCACACAGCTTAAAGCAAGAGACTGATTCGATCTGGGCTCTGTCAATTTGGAAAAGAAACATGCAGAAGGGTTTAATTGTTGGAAATCTGGATCAACACCTTTATTTGTTCTTCTCTTCCTTGTTTGATTAGATTGGAGATTTCTATTGGCGAATCTCAAGGATGATAAACAAAGTTTCTGTGAGTTTCTGGGCAAAAGTTCTTCAAAAGAAAATGCGAATCAAACCAATTTTAAACCCAAAAAGTTTCACTATGTACCATGAATCATCAATAATAGTTGGAAAAAATTTCTGGGCTCACCGATAAAGAAGATGACGGAGCAATAAAGCTTCAACAAAACAGGGGGAGCTAAAAATGCAAAACGTTAAAGACGAAAGAGACCAAGGGAGAGAGGAAACTGTTTTGTGTCAAGATGATGAGAAGGAGCGGAAAGTGAATGCTAGCCATGTGATGTATTTAACGACCGAGATCAAAGCGTTAGGCACCTACGGGTCCTTCATACATGACACATTCATAACACTAACAATGGACATTTAGCAATGCTGATTCGTGCTTCCGCGACCTTGTGAGTCATTTCGTAACTTCGTATTGTATATTGCTTCACATAAAATTCATTTCCCACAAAGAAAAGAACAAAACAAATCAAGCTCATAGATTCATAGTACACTAGTCAAGATATATATATATATATATATATTTAGCAGATGCAATGACTTTGAATTTAAGCAGCAGCTCCAACAGGCACTGCTTCCTTGAGCCTGGATGATCCATATAGAGTTTCTTCGAATCGGATAATCTCGTTCTTGGAACCGTATGCGACTTGGGTCCGGTCATCAAGATTGACGATGACCTTGTCCAGCACAGATGTGTGGCCGTCACTACTGTATCCTCCAGCATTCTCGATCAACAAACCCAATGGAGCTACCTCAAACAACAGCCTTAGCTTCGCCTTGGTTGTTGGGGATATCACATTTGTGAACACACCCTTCTCCTTTACAATGATCTGCAATTTCGAGCCACAAGTAACGTTACTGTTAAGTGTGTGTAAAGCAAATTGGTAATTAACCTTACTAATTAAGTACTTAACTAAGCAAGTACCTGGTTCACGTCGGGAACCATTCCACCGGTGTATCTCAGTGTGTACTTCTCTTTCACGTAGTAGTCAATTAGCTGTTATGGAATGAGAAGTAATTAAGGAAATATATATAATCCCGACATAGTAAATTAAGTAAACTTTGTAGTTTGTGAAAAATAATAATCAACAATGACCTTGCTGTAGTCAGGGTTGTCAAATGTGGCTCTCAAATTTCCGGGAGAGAACATCTTTCCTTCACCAATTTCTGTTGTCTCCTTCACATGTTGCCATTTTCCTGGTGATCATGCACGTTGTTCATTTAGACTAATTTAGGTACCCGTATCGGTATACATAATCTCTCTCTTGCCATATTCATGTGCAATTTACTGTTGCATTGGCGTAATCCACATTCATGTGGAACTTAGATTTTTTATTTTTTTGGGTACATTTTTGGATAAGAAATGAAACTGTATTGGAGCTGAAGCTAACCTTCATCAAGAAGAAGGAACTCATGGGTGCCAGGGAAGCCTTTGATAGCAATAACATAAGTAGTTCGAGGCCCATAAATCCCCATTGCTGCAGCAACTTGATCTGCTCCAGTTATTCCGGTTAACTTATCTCCTGGCCACACCCCAAAGATAGTCCCCACTGTGAAGTTTGTGTCCACAATACTTGACCCATCAAGCGGATCAAAAGCAACACTGAATCCACCTGTTCAAATTTAACTAATTGTGTTACGAGCTAGACTATTCATCTGGGTCTTTAAATTAAAAATATGCAATTTATGTTCAAATATTGAGTGCTCATTTGCATACCTTCAACAGGGCCTCCCATGTCTTGGAGCTCAGGAACTTCTTCTGAACAAGCATATTTGCAGACGTGTGAGTATGTCAAAGCCTAAAGAACATGTTAAAAGGACATGTATCAAAGTTTGAACCTTTAACAATAAATCACAAGTACCAATTCAGATTTGGAAAAAGTACTAATGCTTCATGATCATACTAACATGCTGTATGTATCATGAAGCATGGGTCGATCTTTCCAACCATTGCCGATTGGTTTTTTGATTAAATTATGGCATGTTAATTTAGTACGTTGTGATTAATTTACCTCAAATAGAAGCTTATCAGCGAGCATATCAACAGCAAGCTGCTCATCTCCAAAGGTGTTGACACATGCAGTTCCTCCACAGGAAGCTGTCCTCACTTTGAATCCAATCGTCCTTATTGCTTCTCCCATTGCCAACATCAACGAAATCAGTGCCTTATCCGGGGTCGCCTTTGTTAGAAACTCTTCCTACAAAATTTAATGACACGTACACATTCATGTCTAATTAAGCTCTCTTTCACTCATCACCATCAGTTAAGGAGTGGATGATATATCTTACCAAGCTATCCCCGATTTCGCATTTCATTACAAAGGAGCTGTTCTTTGTCTTCAAAGCTCGTAGGGATGACTTTGGCACTAGACGTAGTGACTCCCCAAACAGAGAGCTCGTCTTCAAAGCCTGTCAAAATTACATGCACGTATGTAAACATCATGGTATGGTACTCTCATTCTTCCACTACTTCCACTATATATGTGTGTTAATTAGTACGTACCTTAGAATTGAAACACGGGGAGATAGAAGCTGGAGACATTAAGGAGGTGGTATGCTGAGATGAAGAAACATTACGAGGGAAAGCTCCTCTGGCATAACATGCAACACTGGTCTCCATTTTGAATTTGATCGAGCTTCAAATTAATTAGCAGAGACCAATATTTGCAATTGAAAGATCTCTGAGCTTTGTTTCTTCAACTATTGGAAATGAGTTTGAAATGGTGTAGATAAGCAGTTGACAGTGTAATCAACGTGGCGGATACCAAGTTTTTGTGAGCTGAAGTTGATTTGCATCACCCATAAATCTATGGTTGTGCTCTGGTCTAAGTGAAGAGATATGGTTGAGATTTGAGAACCACCACTTGACTTGAGTCAAGTTTGTGCCAAAGATATGTGATCCAGACTTCCAGAGCGCCCTCTAGTGATCTTAACATTTGTTTTCGCTTTCAGATAGAAACATTGTACGTACACGGTAAAGCTACCTAAGTAGCAAATATATTTCCTCAGAATACAACTAATCTGATCTTAAGCACATTTTAAACTAGAGTTGTATCATCTGATTGTATGTGTGTATTTTTTTTAATTTTTTCTAGGTGAAACGATAGTAGACAATGTGTGTATGGAACTACTCAACAAGACGTAACTATGACAACAATTGGTTTGTGATTGTTGTCCGAAAGCTTCATTTACTATTTGTGATTTGGGCGACGAAACTCACATAGATGTCGATAATTGCATTACTCATAAACAATCATATTCTTGCACATTTTGGTTTTGGTTTTGCAGCGGTGGAAGAGTGTAATTTCTATAATTCCCTAACTACGTACGGCAAATTTTAGACGGAGCAAAGCAGAGAGGGAGGAGGAGGAGGAGGAGGAGTGACACCGTTGGGTTTTCTCAGTGTAGATGATTGCTTGTGCTTTTTTCGTGGAAGATCCGTTGTTAAACTGTCGGAATCTTTTGGCATTTTAATTTATATCATACACAATTGGCACAAACCATGCTACCTCTAATAGAAATTTCAAATGTACTAATTTTATATTCACACAAAGAATAATAGGTTTGCGCTAGTATATCTGCATCGTTTTCTATATCTGTTGTTCGCTCAAATTTTTAATTTCTTCTAATATCTTACATAAATTGGTTTATAATGTTGACTTTTAAAATAAAATTCACAGCACAGGTAGGAAGATTCATTTTCTTTACAAGCTACTCATTTTTCTTCTTAGGAATTTGTTCATTTGAAGTAATATATCATACTTATTCTATGAAGGAAGCAAGCACACTTTCTGTATTGCTAAAACAGTCGCTGATAATAATCATAATATCAATAATACTTTCTTTAAACGATGATATCGATTGAACAAGATAGTTCCTTAACCCAATCTTTTGCATTTTTCAGTTAGGATTGGAATTGACAACCCATTTTCATGCATGCACAATAAGGAGATATAGTTTCTAAAAAGAGATGTCGATTGGACACCTTTTTTTTCCATTTCATCATAGCAAGGAACTTTATAGTTTTTAACAGCCAATGTCATTATTGACGTCAATAACACTGGATTCCTCTTAGCATTTTGCTTGAGATCTTAGACTATGTTTGGCAATGGAATTTTGAAATCCCAAGGGATTTTGAAATTCAAAATTTGTAAATACCAGAATTATGAAATGAAGGAATTTTTAAAATGACTTATTTGGGTAAATTAAGAATTCAAAGAAGATTTTTCAAATCCTGTTTTCTCATTCTATTTTATAATATGCATTTTTTTAAAATCTTTTTGTGATATCATGATTTTTTTTTTCATATCTTCATTGAGAGAATAAAATACTTACTAATAATATTACAAAACATAAATACTCATTTGTTACAAATCTTACAAGTTGACATAAATAATATTACAAGAAAATCGTACTTCAAAATCTCAAAGTTTTAAATCTCAATACTAATTACATAATACTATTATGCATAACATAAATACACTATTACAATCTAAAACTTGGATGCATGATTCATTTATTCTACTCCACTATTGCTTATTCTTGTTGAGCCTGTTAAGCACGATATATTTGATAGTCGGCAAACATTTTCAATGCCAAGTGATCACGAAATACGGTCCACTCATTAGTAGGTTCAACTGTAAGAATCTCGGGTTCATTAACTTCAATGGGCATCGTTAGCAACTCTTTATCAACCGAATCTAGAAGATGCAACTGTTTAGCATCTAACAAAATATCATTGTGATTTTCTGCCCATATGAAGTTGTGCAACACACATCAAGAATTAATGATTCTAACTTGTGTTTTAATGTCAAAAAAGAAGTTGTTCTTAGTATGCTCCATGTTTTAAGGTCGGACAGCTGATCCAACAGTCACAGAGATATGAGTCCCATCCAACGCTCCCAAATAATTCTAAATTGATATAAAAAAAAGTAGTGAATCATGTACTTGAGAGAAATAGTTAATGAAATTTTCTCAAACTATCAATTTAATTAAAATTACTTCAAACCATCTCCATCTCCCCATGTCAGCACCTTGAAGAGCATAATCATGATGCTTCAAATAATTCTTATTGATTCTCGAAACCGCACGCAACACACTATTGAACTGCCTACTTATAGGTTTCCTTGGAACAATAAAACTGAAGATGAATCGATCTAAATTTTACATCATATCCAAGGATGTATAGGAACATCGCCATGAATTCTTCAATGGCAACATATCGTGTTCCTTGCAATCCACCTTTATCGTGTAATACTTGACAAAGTCTATGAAATGCTCTCTTGCTAACCCTTAAATTTTTCATGCACTCAACTTTGGATCAATTATACAAGCGATTCAAAAACCATTGTCTTTGTTCATCCTAATCAGGTAAGGGCTCTCTTATTATAGTTCTAAATTTGCAGTGGTGCCAAGCTACTATTGATGTCAAAAATCTCGACACGGCAACCAAATAAACTTTCATTTTCTCCATCATTGCTTCCTTCTCATCTTTTACTCTAGCACGCTTACGACAAACATCCATACTTAATTGTTTGTACCTAGATTCACAAGTTCAAACACAACCTAGGTTACGAAATATATATATTGCGTTTACAAGGTAATATACCAATAAGTGGCAGTGAACCAAACATATGAACAGTAAGTGGTAGTGAACCAAAGCAGTAATAAATTTCACCATAAACCAAATCAAATTTCACTACTGGTAACTTCAGTCTAAACATCAGAAGCACGAATTCAGAAGCATATATTAAACAAGTTTGATTATGTTTACGGTATCAAAATGTCCAACTTACACAATCATTGAAGCAGAAGAATCTGGGTTTGACAAGCTGACCAGCAGTATACTCAGAAAATGTTCGCAAATCTGTCAAGTAACTAGCTTCTTCCCCAAAAGCAACAGTGGGGATACCAATAGTTGTCAAAAAGTCTACTGTAGGATTCTTGTTCAGACCAACTGTTGATGTGAAAGATGCATGTTCATGGCGATATTCCACTTCCAACTGTAATATATAGAACATATGGCATAAAGTTGCAGCTAAAATTTTAAATTAATGTTGCACTTCACCACTTTAGAGATCAAGACAAGTTACTTAGCCAGATTTGTAATCAGGGATTTGACTAAAGCAGTGGCTTCTATGGAAGGCAGGACATCTGTGATGGTAAGCTTCGTTGAGAGCTGTTAAATAACAAGTCCATTGTTAGAAACAAAAGTTATTGCAATTCATGCAACACAAGGGAAAATCAAGGTGTGGACTATACATTTGTATATGTGTCAGCATTGACATTAAGTTTAACATTCTTGTATTTGTGCTGAGCAGCTACATCCACATGAGAGAAACCTCATTTCTTTGCTACGGAGGAGTTAATGGCCTAAAAACAAACACATGTATTACTACAAGATAGATACAACTTTAGAAAAGCACTTTAGGAAAGTAAGACCACAAGCAGTAATATTAGATCATGACAACAACAAGCTTTGAATTCAGATAACCCACGTTAAAATTGATAAGTACGGCAATTCCCGAGCAGGTATTTACATAGCACAACCTACAATCAATATCTGAATTGACCCTTATAACTTCGCCAAACGAGTATCCAATACTGTAAAATATATGTCTCAGTAAGTTAATGATTTACACTATTTTGGAAAAGATAGAAGGGCAAAAAATCAAGCAACATAGAGCCAAATCTTGGGTTCTCAACAAACATCAATTAGGAAGCAACATATTATATCGACGGAAAAAAAAAGGTGAGATTATATCAGCGAGAGAGATGAGCGTACAATGCCAGATTCACTGTAAGTGGTGATGCTAATCTTTTGGTCGGTGCTATAATCCTTGTTGAGCAAATCTGTAAACAAAGCAATACATCACAGACCCATAGAGCAAGCTTTGGTGTAGCCTTTGAGATAAACAAAAATAGGAAACCATTAGGAATAAATATATATAGAGAGGGAGCTTTTCCTAATAGATTATGAGTCCCAATGAATATATATAACAGCTATGTCTACACAACCATTTATACACAGCTACATAAGTTCACATGCATGACTACATGCAATGAGATAATATCAACATAGGCATGTTTTTATCGAACTATTTCTTCATCTTCTTGTGTAGTGGCGTAGTTGTATGACCTAAATAGTTGTTAAACCATTTAAAATAAAAAGAACGAAATAAAAATAAGAGTAGAGCAATTCATAGGAGAAAAGACCTCAACAAATTGATCGTATCCACATAATTTTCAATCAAGCTTTTTTTTCAACTAGCTTTGCATCCTTGTGTTCCTGATCAGCCAGCAAAAATTTCTTCGCCTTCTGTTAAGAAAAAAAGAAAGAATCATAAGAAGCATGCGAATATAGACTCTGCGTTTAAGAATTTGACTGGTTAGCTCAAAATAGCATAAATTGTATCATCAATTGATCCAACGGCTCATATTCCTTACAAACAACTCACAAGTTTATTAAACTTCAGACAAAGTTGAGTGAAATATGTGTATCATATTTCTTTATAATAACCAACATAAAAAAAAAGTAAGCAAATTATTGCAGGATTTCCTATGTTAGCAATTAGATGGTCACTGGATCAATAACGTACAAAGATGCCAATCAATCCCTTTTGTGCATGCATATTTGTGTTTGATATATATCAATATATGCTTAGATCAATAAGACCAATGTATATGAGCACATAGTCTAAACAGGTACTTGATCAATACAAATTACTATATAGATTGAAACAGTTAGAAATTAATTATGAGTTTTTCACTAAGAATGAAGCTATAATTAAATTTTCTGAAGGTACACATCGGCTGTTTTTTTTTAAACATAAAGATGCCAGCCAACATTACAGTCATAGCATCATGATCACCACTGACTATCAATTCTAGATTTCTAGGTCTAATAAACTCCAAACTCACCAAAATCAACTATTCTATAGTACCTCTCGATAGTATTTGTTATCAATCTTCTGATTTCCATAAAGAGATATCGTGCAGGCTTCGAGAAATTTTCAAGTCCCTAATGAAACACATAAACTGGATTCAAAATCATAAATGCAGGCAACCCAACTCATTGCATATCCAAATTCGAAATAGTCTTTATTAAGAACCCAATTCAAGCAATGAATCCATTCTAATTCGACGACAAAGCCAAGAGTATCAGATTTGATAACCAAAGGAAGAAACACATATAACAAACCAGTCCAAAATTGGGCATCCAATAAATTCAGATTCATCAAAAAAAAACCCTTGACTAACAACACAATGGAAGGGAGCCCAACATATAGATTGAACCTTGAAATCGATGATGATCAGAGAATAAAACGCGTGTTCTTACTCTGGTCGCGTCTCTCGCGCTAAAGATTTTGGGATTTTCAAATGATGTCTATTGAAATGGAATCACAATATCACGTTTTTTGTTCTGTCCCAAAATCCCTTCCTAAATCCCGATTTTATGAAATCTCACTTCTATTTTTGTCAAACAAGGGACTTGTGAAGTGAAATTTTGAAATCCCTTTATTTGGTCATATTCCACCTTGAAATCCCGTTGCCAAACAGGCTGTTAATGAACTAGATTAATCTATATATATATATATATATATATCAGTTCCAGTAAGCATCAGTTCATCAGTTCCAATAGAAGTAAAAGGTGTGTATGGAGATATAAGAGTATAAGACAAATAATATAATTGCACAAATGTTCAGTATTCTCGAGACAAATATTACTTGGCAGTCACACCACAAGTTTACGTTTCTTGGTTGTGGACATTTTAGCCTTTTCCTTCGTTTTCTTGTACTCTTCATATAGCTGTATGGATGATTTAGTATTTTCTAGCTCAGCTCTCAATCTCTGATGTTCCTTAATGTCACGAAGAACCATGAAATGAGCAGAAAGTTTCTTTTTCACTTCATCTTCATCGATGGAAGTTGCCTCTTTAGGTGGCGCTATCCCAGAGGAAATAGATGAACCAATTCCTCTTTTCCTCTTGACACTCGACTTTCTAATGTCACCCTGTGGCTTGAAGGACTCTGGTTTCTCCAAGGAGAAGTCCATAAAAGCTTGCTGAGGAGTGATGGTAGAGAGATAAACTTGATTTTGATGAGCAGTGTTCATGCTAGCTATACTTGAAACCATACTTGTGACACCAGGATGATAGTGTTTGGAAAGAAGATTGAGTTCCCAAAGAACTGAAGCAAGAGCACCACTTAAATTGGGGTCCGTAGCTTCAGGATGAAATTTCTGTGCATTAGGAGAAGCAAGATGGGCAATTAGAATCCTGCACCATAAATAATGCTATGTGAACTAAACCGGAATCACATTCTTGTATGAGAGCTTACAGCAATCAAACCAGACACTGAGCCACCTCCTGCATCATTTTCTAAAAGATTTCGGCACTTGGCATTCTTCAGAAGAAGATGCTTCAAAGTAACCAAGGCTGCAAACGATTTAAATTGGAACATGCATAAGCTATATACAGGTAACAGCTGAGTGCTTCCCAAATATAATACGTACAAATAACCTACCAGCCATGGACTCTGCAGACCCAAAACATAATGAGAATGTGGCTAGACGTTTTACAAATGCAGCAGCCTTCTGCATGTCATGCTGTCTATCTTCACAGAGCATTATCTTCAACGCTTCAGCTAATACGTCGCCCTGATCTCTGCTCCACATCACCATAACACAATAAAACAAAAGTAAGAATTTAGCTGTAACCTACCACTCCATCACAACCCTACCAAACTATAACTAGATATAGCATGCACGAAACTACTGATATTAGAAACTACACTCATGTCAATCTAACTAGTACAAACACAGTCCCCAGGGATGACCAAGTAAAAAGTTTGGGTAGAAACATTTCCCTCCTAGAACAACGATAGTGGTTAAAATGCAGTAGTACAGATATCCCCTTCCCCACGGATCTTTAAAGGAATTGCTTGACAACATTTTCTTCAAGAAGTTAAAATATTATGTAACTACAGCGGACTTGGAATTAAAAGTTTAGAACAAACCTTCCAGGCCTATATTCGAGTATAATATTGTAAAGCTGGACAAAGAAGTCATGTAGATCAACATTCAAGGCATCAAGATTGCTCTTCATCACTTTAAATGCAACAATACAGCATCGGAGACGCTCAGAGACAGTCAAACAATGTGAAAACCTCTCAGAAGTCTTCTCAGTATCAACACCACCAGAGGCAAGCTTTTTCAGAGAGTTTATCAAATCACTCATGAAATCCAAGTCAATTAGGTGTGAAAATTTCCCTAATCCTTTCAGACAAGGAGCAAGTAAAGGGTAGGGCTCAGATGCACCAGTAGATGAATTTGCTTCAGATCTGAGTTAAAAAATGCAGAAAATTGGTCATGTTATCTGAAATCTGGAACAAATCAGACTATTGGAGAAACATACATATTATGTCAAGCAATGAAATATTAATGACTAGTTACTCTACACAAAAAAAAATGTCAAATGTCATAATACCAAAAGAGGTTCAGAATGTTGGAAAAGTGAAATGTCCCAAAGGTAAACAGATTATATGAACGAGTTCCTCAGATATGGTAGAATGATTGATGACAAGGTTAAAGGGTATTTTTTAAGACAAAACGAGACATAGCTTCATTATAAGAATGAATGTAGTTTCTACCTTGTTGGCATGCTAAAATGGATCAACAGTCCATATTTTTTTCCTTTTATTCAGCTCTCATATAGTGGCACAGCCTACAATTGCAATCTTACTGCAGTCTTTTTTTTATCATCTTTCTTTTACTCAGCAAACTCCATTTCTTTTTCTACTACTCAACCCTCAGTTGTCCACACTACAAATGGTCCATAGCTTCAAAATTCACATTGTAACTGGATGGCAACAGGTGGCCAAAATTATGAAATAAATGGAAAATGCTTAAACGCCCAGACAATTTAATTTTTATTTTGCCTATGCATAATGAACCTAAAACCATTATAAGAATTGAAAGAACCCCAATAACCAAATCCTGGATTATGACCAATCTACTCTCTCTAGCTCTATATAATGTATTTTAAACCAGACTCCTAGGATAAGACATTAGAAAATGAAAATTATGCTCTAACATACCTGGCAGATGATGACTGCATTGTGTTCTTTAATATTCGAAAATAAGTTTCAAATACAGCTGAAAGTGTCTCTGTCTGCATTCTTCTCCGTTCAAGAACATCGGGAGTATAAGCAACCGCCTTGTAATCTGCAGCAACCTGTGAATAGCAAGATCAAGAACCCAATGACTCATGTGAAGTTTATCATATGGGGCAGAAAAGAGCGTAATAAGCAGATAGAGAGAATGGTTTTTATCAAACAGAAAAAAGCACCTCTTCTCTGGTCTTCGCCAATGATTCTTGCCTACTCCTTTTCTTGTCATTTTCTTTCATTTGGCGTGGATCCCCATGATCCTTTCTTTTTTTACCTTTTTTGTTTTTGGCTTTATTTTTATCATCTTCTTTTGAGGCCCTCCCAAGATCCTCATAGAATGACAGAGACAAGAAAACCTGCGGAAGAGTTAAAAAATGAGCACATATAAATATATATATCATAAAATTACACGCATAGGGATAACATTATCAGCATGTGATACAACACATTTTTGGTCAGTCCTCTATCCATGATTTAGTGTGTGATACAATACAAAAAGTACCATGCTCCTTCCAAATATACAAAATGTGCATTACGTACTCAAGATTGCAGGAATTTATCTGATAAAGGTCACATAGTTTCTACATATGCAGATATTAAATCGTTAATTTCTTTGTAATCAAAACAGAAATGTCCACGATGGCAGATCATAAAACTCTTGGAGTATATAGCAGCCAAGGGAACAGAAATCACATGTATACCATGAACCGAAATAATCGTCAAGTTTGAACCACCTTTAGTCTATAAAATCTAGTCCTCATATACCTAAAAAGATCACAATATTAAATCACAGTTTCCTAATAGGGAGATAGTCATCTATCTTAGTACTTATAATCTAAATGAAGAGAGACAGTGGAAGAGCAGAAACATTATTAGCAAGCAAAAAAAATCACATGCCTCAATAGAATCGGGGTGCAGTTGACAGTTACGCTCTTTCACATATTTTGCAATCAATCGAACAGCCTCAACAGTAGCTTCACCACTGTGTTTTCCCTCATTTGTAAAAAGTGATTTTACAGCAGAACAACAAAGAGTCCTGTTGATAATCAATTCATACTTTAGACACATTGAGGATAATAAAACTAATATGAATATTATTGAGGGCAAGTGTCATGCAAGTGTACTGCCAAAAACTACGAGCAAAGAAGATAAGAAAGTACAGATATAGCACAACCTTACAACATCATCTGAGGAGCTTATGTTTCTGATAACAATCCCTAACAAGCTCTCCCGGAAGTTAAAATAGGGTACTGCATCAAGCAAAGTACAGATACAACGGAATACCACATGCTGATATGAGGGCTGGTTTTCTAAGGATGCCAACTTCTGCAGATATGCCTGAGAACGCACATAGAAAGCATTTATAATATGCATAAAATCCCCGTCTATACTACAAAGATGGAGACAGATATGAGCTATTAAAAACTGGCCTTTATGCTGAAGCATTGAACCAAGCACTTTATTATACCAGGAAATACATCAATTACCCGAATAATGTTTCTAGTGTAGCAGTTTCCTATATCTATACTAGAGCAGAATATAATGCGAACCTTGTATGTGGACAGTAGTGTTGATTCATAGAGCCTCATTTTCTTAACATCCTTTGACACCTTCATCTCCAGCTCCTTCTCTGTGGGAAGCCTAATGCGGTATCTGTAAACATGTCCAATAAGAATTAAATAAAAAACTGAAATGCAGACGATAAATAATTTTGGATTGAAAAATCACAGATAATTTCTTTGGAGAGAGACTTTAACATGGAAATTGAGATAGTGGTTCTACCCAGGAATAAGATCTTTGAAGACGGCAAGCAAAGATAGGAGTCCAAGTTTGACGATTGCATGATCGTTATCTTTACAGATTTGTAACATGTCCTTCAAGGTTTTGATATTAGCCTCTGGATCAGCAAGTAGAGCAATTCCCAACTCTGCAAGTTTATGCTTCTTACTTTCAAATGCTTGTTCAGCAGTAAGATCTTCTTTAACCTCAGCCTAAGAAAAGACTTATTATGAGATATACAGAAACTAAATTAGAGGAAAGTACACAATTTCATCCATTTCTATATACATAAAGGGCATTTTTAGAAAACAAAAAATCTGTAATCAAAGGAAGATAAAAAAGAGTGAAGACAATGTCCACACAAAAGGAAAGTAACATAAGCTCAAACCCAAACTAACAGGATGTGATAAGAAACACCAAAACTCCAGTCCTTGAAACTGACATTTTTGCAGGTTTTCACAAGATTTACTTGTGTGAATCTTTATCTATAAAGTTTCAATAATGAGGGGATTATAAACACGGTGACGAGAAAGCATGTAGTTGCCCCAAAAAAATTATTCTCCTGTAAATATTAATAGAGAAGTTTTGAATTGAATGAGTGCAATAATTTAGTGAAGTGCTTCTTATCTATAAATGAAAGTTGTAGAAGAAGACCTACTCATCTCGCCTCACATGATTTATCTTGACAATTGTGACATGTTTATCACATACATTTCAGAGCTCCACCTTGTTTTGAAATGCATTCTTTTTTTTAATTATAGATTGAACTCTTTCAAATTGCTTGAACTAACGTGTGTAATAGTGATATAACTTCTTTATCAAATAAGAAGAAGCATAAAATAGTTAGACAATCAGATAATACCAGCACTGCTGACTGTGGGGTTGGGTCCACTTCAACTTCAACTTCAGGTGTAGCAAAGTCCTTTCCTTGTTTTTTTGCCTCTTTCCTAAGTTTCTTAAGCTTTGCCCTCCTTTCAGACTTTGTCAACTTAACCATGCCTGTATCTGCTGCATCATCCTCATCATCCTGACCAGTTTCCTCCTGTTCATTTTCTGGTACTTTTGGTTTCTTTGGTACTGCAACCAAAGAATGATTTGAAGCTATCACACTCCGTGTAGTGAGTGTACATTCAAACACATTTCAAAGACAACTTGTCATACACCCCCCCAGCCCTCAAACAAACAATAAAACAAGACTAAGTAACCTTTTAGATAGTGAAGATTTCCAGAGAAGTCCTTGATGGGAAGAGCATCAACACGGTCAACTTCAATCTCGCCCTCCTCTTTCTCTTTCAGCGAAGACTTCTTTCTTCGCTGTTCATACAAGGCTTCCAAAGTATCTTCCTTCACGTCAGCAACACGATTGACATGCCTTTTAATAAACAGTAAATTCATATCAAGCACAAGCAAATGGAAATCAAATGAACAAACTAACATCACCACCTATATTAACACAAACTTGTTGCCTTTAACCACAAAAATGTCAAAATGATCTGTCTGATTTGCAACAGAGATAAATACTATCCAACCAATGATGATCCTTTATCCAAATGTAGCTAATACTATATGATCCCATTTCAGATAAGACTTTGCTCCTACTTTTTCCAATTATCAAAAGCACCTTACTCTATTGTCATATAACTAATTCGATTCATAAAGTTCAGAATGTACAACCAAATCAATGAAACTTAAACATAAATGATAACACTGAATAAGCCTTGGACGGCGGCAGAGCCAAGTGGGCCACCGTCATTATAGTATTTTCCGGCAGCCCAGTAATTAATCCACGTTTCTGAGCACAAAAAAAAGGAAAGGAACGAACTTGGTGATAGAGTTGGTGTCCAAATTGGAAACGAAACCGGCGTAGGACTTATTCTCGCTGACGAATTTCGTGTCCTCATCGGAGACTTCGATTTCGTCGTCTGAAATTTCCGGTGGGAGTAGAGGAGGTAGGATTATCTTCTTCTTCCCTCTCATTCTCATTCTTCTTCTTCTTCTTCTTCTTCTTCTTCTTCGTCTTCTGTACGTTGAACCCTTGTGCTGGTTTCTGCTTCTGCTTCTGCTCCGCTTAGATGAGTTTGGTAGGGTTTTACAGTCGCCAGGGTTTAAGAGCTTAAGGCAGTGAGACAAGTATTAGGCCCAAGACCAATAGATGAGTCTGAGGCCCAGTTTGTAACCATTCCTGTGGCCCATTATTTTGACCCATAAGCATATAAAGCTTTTATAAAACGAAATGAAATAAAATTGTATTTGGTATCATCAGTGCACCGCGGAACATTTCTCAACCATGTTAGAATTAGATGAATTGTGCATAAGAAAAATTAAACCGTAAATTACTCTCTTGCATACTTTTGTTCTACACATTATAGAGTTTCTCATGATTTGAGATATGCCTCATCATTTGACCCGCGCGCCTCGGAGGCCCGAGAAGCTCAAGCCCTACCCAGCCCGAAAAAAATTCGTAATAGGCCTGGTCTATCGGGCCGTGAACCGAACTTGGACTTAATGTCTCAATCCCGGCCTGTCCCGTAAGAAGTCCGCCCGGTCAGGCTCGTAAGAAGCCCGGCCCGAAAGCCAGTTTCGTATTTTAATTTGTTAAATTTAATATATGAATTATAATTTATACTTATATGAAAAAATTTGTAATAAGATAAGAAAACAAGCTACGGCCTTAATGAATAAATTTTTAGGTGGATAGTTGAATTTACTCTTAGATTCTAATTTTGCTACTTGGCCTTAATGAATAAATTTAGTATTATATAAAGAAAAATTTTATTCATTGTTTTGAAAATACTATATAGTTTTTGAGTTAATATTTGGATATTGATCTGAGAGCATCCCTAATAATAAAATCTTATTTTCTAGTTATTTCTTCTCTCCATTCTTGCTAAATTTGACAAAGGATTTGACCAAAAGTTATATTTGATTTTAGTATATGGCCGGGTATCTATTAGAGTGAGAACAAGCTATAATTAGTCAAATTTTTAACCTTTTTTTTGCGACTAATGAGTTTGGCTTGTTTTTTATATAGAAAACAATTAGCTCCGGCTCGGCCTGGCTCGAAAATTATAAAGATACCCGGCCTGACTCGGCCTGCAAGGCACGGTTCCATTGCCCGGGCTTGGGCTTTACAATTGTGCTTAAAGTCCAATCAGGCACTACCTGTAATTATTTAATTTTTTCAAAAATCTGATCCGGCCTGGCCCGAAGTCCGCAAGGCCCGATCCACGAAGACCCGGCCCGTTGACTACCCCTAATTTGAGATGCTTTCAATGTAATTGTCGTTCAAGATTTGTGTCACTTTTAATTACATTAATCATTTAACTTCATAAAAATAACATGACATGTTAAATATTGTGCATATGAGAGATTCTTTGTAAAACTACGTAGTTTTTAAGGAAATGCGTTGATGTCTCATTCATGACCATTATTAAGGTCTCATGGTGATACGAAGAGTGAGATCGAGTTTCAATTCATATGAATATTGGTATGCGATACCAAGTTATAAGTATGCAGTAAACAACTAGACTTTATGTGACTTTGTGTTTAGCTTACGACGATGTTATTTGTAACACTAGATTTGTTACAAAGAATAAAGAGGGGAAGACACATTGTATTGAAGTAAAGACACACTTAAACAAACCAGAAAACCAATAATTTGCATGAGTTATTGGTGCCATATACAGAGCAAATTTGGCAACCATTCACTGTTTAGAAGCTACTATATTTGACCATTTTAATTACGGATCGAACAAGCCGGCTGAACAGCAGAGACCCCTGGCCTAGACCTCTTTTATGCTTCTTTTGCATAAAACATAGAGCGCCATATAGTTCCCCCAAAAAAACATAGAGGGCCATATATAGATACAACATTTAAGATACAAATCAAATTCACATATAGAGCCTTCTCTCTTTTCCCTTGAACATTGAATGCAGTAATACAATCATTGCTTCTATCATAACTAATGATACAGGAAACAGTTCAATACCAATTCAACAATTTATTTTACATGCAAGTTGAATTAATTGATGCAGTGAAAATGAAATATATCTTGGCCTCGATCCATCAGGCCCCTGCACCATGGTCAGGAAGAGAAGTATGTCGAAGCTAAGAACCAGCTTGGAGTCGTGGACCTTAATTTTCAAGTTTCAACTACATATATTACTAGGTGCCTCCCGCGTGTTGCGCAGTTATACGATAAAATGATGATAACAATAATCAGAACAGAAATTAAGACATTGCTGTGAACAATATTCAAAATGGTTTACTATACAATTGTTTTGGGAGCTTTAGTTCCAAATATGGTTATTTGTCTATATTAGATTTAATATGATTACAACTAAGAGATGGAAGAAGATATATGAGATGAAATATGTATGAGAGTGTTCTGATATACGAAAAAATAATGATGTATTCATAGTATAATGTTAGAGATCCAAACTTAGCACTATCCAAGATAGTACTTCAATTACAAAATGATAATAAAAAAAATGACAGTTCCTTATTTACACAGATCTTAGAAATCTTTCTTTGCATTATAGAAACTTTATATTACTAAACTCATACAGCCATAGAAATCCTGCATAAAAAGTCTATTGTTCGAGAAAAGAGAGAATAACTGAGACCAACGGCTACACCTCTATCCATTTCCTGTCTTTCATGATTTGGAAGACTCCTCTGGATTCCAAGAATCACAGGCTTCCAATATGTCGATAATCACAGGCTTCCAATATGTTATTCCTCGAAGCACAATTGCAACAAACGCCATCTTGGGAGCCATCAAAATGAGACCAACAAACAAAACCTCTCGCCAGCATTAACATCTTGGGAATAATCAGGAGCAGCTTTTTACAATGCAGCAGGACAAACGCCAGCAATAGCATGGGTGAGTGCCTTACTTGTAATCAGTAATAGATCCCTATGAGCTAACCCACTATTTGCAAGATACCAAGGACCATTGAGGTCATGATAGTCGCATATTTATGCGCCTATTCGGTATCTAATTTGTTCCCTATGTTTAGTTTATTATTAGTTTTCAAGTGAATTAATTATGTTTATTTATTTTTAGGTATTTTGGAGATTAATGAAGAAAAGAAGATTAAACATTAAAATTTGGGAGTTAATCGGAGAAGTTGAGGATTTACGTGGTGAAGGAATCCTAATTTGAGAAGGATACTAAGTGCTTGGCAAGGAGATTTTAACTTTGTCAAGCACATGATGATGAGGATTGTACCTAGTTGATTAAGAGGAGTAATATATATATTTATATGGAGGCAGCTTGGAGTTGCTATTTGGTGAGGCTGTTTTGGCGAGTGGACTTGGACTTTGGAGAGATGCTTGGCGAGTTACTAAGAAGAAGATACGGCTTGGACTTGGACTTTGGAAGAAGGCAAGGACTTGGTGTTGATAGCTAGCACGTGAGCTACTGCTAGGTTAATTACCTAGCTAAATGCAGACAAATATATAGATAGCTAGCAAGACTTAAGGAGGTGGTGACGGCTGGAAGAGATTAAGAGAGAAAGAAGAAAATAAATAAAAAAAGAAAGAAGAAGTTGAACGTGAGAAAGAGAAGATCTATACTGCAAGCCTACGATCTCGACGGGGATCAAGAGTTTATTTTTTCTCCTTCTTAGTTCTTCTTTCATAAATTCTTTGATGTTATTATCTAAGACTATGAGGAGCTAAATTCTTTTTGTTAGGGGCTGATTGAAGCCCTAGATATGTTTATGATTTTGAACCACTTTTAATTCTATTAACTATTTGGATGAGTTTTGTTTCACTGTTTTCTCACCGTATGATTTCTATGTTCATGTTTCTTTGAGTGCACACTTAGATGCATGGTTTAGGATCTATAGTCTTGATTGTGTACATGACCACCTTATCATTGCATATTCTCTAGAGACAAACATGAATTTGTGTGAAACAAGCCTTAGTGATGTAAGGGTGACCACCTTATCAACCCTTGAAGCTCTGTTATTCTTCAAACATTCTTAGAATATAATGACTTCAGTTCTCTAGGCTTACATTACCATATATATAAGTCGGTTAATTGAGGATCAAGATCGAGCGGATTGTCCCTCCCTCTTTCATGCCAAGTAAGAGAGTGTAATACACAAGATAACTTAATCAAAGCTCTTGTGTGGGAGTATTCATCCATGGTTAGTTCAATTATATTGGGAAGATCATAAGTATGTCTAGAATGGAGAGAAGTTCTTAATATTCATATCTCATTGATTTCCTCCAACAATTTACTTTCTGCAATTTACTGATTTCTGCATTAGCTGTAACTTAGCCGATTTATTTTGATAACCAAATCAACTCAGAACACCTTCAAATTTTGTATGGTAGTCCATCATTGTGTCTAGTTTACTGTGTCCAATTTTCGTATTATTTGGGTCTATCTAGCTTAGGTTCGTAATGTCATTAGTGTATTGTAGTCGAGTTTGTCAGTTTTTTAATTTCATGTTAGGATTTAGTTTCACCAATTCTTTGTGTTCGATAACCCTTATTTATCATACTACATTGATATATCTAGGTTATGAATATGGTATCTTTTTATAGGTATTTACCCGCCTTGTCAGGTCACACACCTGACCAAAAGACAATTTGCAGAAAACATGGACATGTTCATATTCCTTCAGCAATAACACCGAAACTAATGATGTTAATGTAATCGACTAATATGATCGAATACTAACCACAATTTGGTCCATCTTTGTCATCAATAACAATATACTTGTGTCCCTGGGAAAAACCTGCCCATCAAACATAAACAACAATTCAAAAATCAAATTTGCCACCTGAGGTTATCAAAATCAATCAAAAATTCATCAAAAACCATACCCAAATCAATGCAATACCCAACAAGCATGTGAAAATTAAAGTCCAAGAGATGAAAATACATAGCAAATGATCCTGAAAAATTCCCACCTTAACTCGGGCCCAAGGCGAAGGAAAAGAAAATCTGATCAAGAGATCAAGGGCAGATGGTGGCACTACGAGCTCCCCTTTTTTGACAGCACCATTTAATAAAATAGGGCGAGCTTTTGGAGAAGATAAAATTCTGATGTCATCCAAATATGCAAAAAAAAAAATGAATAGAAAACAATTAGTGAATAAGAAAAGTAGGTCTCCACATTGTAAGCGAAAGTTTATCTTGGCCTTGATACTTGGCAATTTCCCTCATCGTAGGAAACAGACTAATCAATACATCGGGTTTTCTATGCAAAACCATGGCCAAAACCGCGAAAAATGACAGCCTGTAGTTTTAAACTTAATCAATGAGCTGAAGAGCATATATCAATATAGTGACATATAGGCGTTGACTTGGTAAAAGGGAGGAACCTCTTTCATATAGCTTGGTAACAGTATGCATAGAGTTTCCATTTTTACATGCTTTCGAGCTTTTAATTGTGCCTCATGACTATAATTAGTTTTAAAACAAAGCTTGACAATCTTGTAGCAACCAACTCGTAGAATCTAGATACACAAGATAGAGAGACCCAAAATTAGCTACTTGGATAGTTAGGTCACAGCCTCCAATTATACTTGAGATAAACTGCAAATAATTTCATTTTTATAGTTACCGGTGTTCAGCACTGAAACAGTAGAAAAGAGGTCATAACACCAAATTTCAAGAAAATGACTACTACAGTATTACATACCTTACTTCTCCTCCACCACACTGCAACAATTGCTACTATTATATATAATCATATAAAAGAAAATAACATTTTTTTAATCGTATTGCTCACATGACCTTGCTTTTAGTAGTTGTAAGTTTGTGAAATCTACTATGTAAATAAAAAATAGAGAGGGAGGGTAAACACCTGTAAAAGAAGTGGTTTCATCCTACTAAATGTGTTTGTGTCGATACATATTGAGCTGATCAAATGATGAAGATATCGTTTCCAACTAATGGTTTTGTTCTCTGTTAGTACTTGGTTGAAGAAGAAGATGAAGAAGATGAAGATGAGGTGAGTGTCAGTGCTGATTCAGAAGACCATCGTCGACGCCCTGTTTAGATTATCGGTAGTGGCGCTAAATTGTGAGACTGGGATTTACAGGAAGAGAAGTCGACAACGAAGACAAAAAAAAACGATGAGGCTAAGGTTATCGCGATGATGATAGATATGATTAGATCCAATTAATTAGTCTAACATTATAAGAAATTGGGGATGTAAAGGCTTACTTGATGGGGAGAGAATCTCTGAGAGAGCCCATTGATCCTAAAGAACTCAATCCTCCACCCCTTTGCTCTAAACTTCCTCGTTGTCGGTGATGTCACCAGATCCTCCTCCTCCTTCACCTTTAGATTCATTGTCCTCTTCATCATCGCTGTCGTCCGGAGCCCCAATGGAGGAAGACGAACTGCTTAGTTTATATAGGAAATCTCATATACTTTGGTTTATTGTGCTTCTGAATTGAGTAGACACAGAAGTTCTATCATATCCTATTTGACTTAGCATAAGCATAAGCCAATAACAAAGTGATCAAGCACGAAGATAATACCTGCATTCTCATAGATGAATCGACCCTTTGGAATAGACTGGTCAGCAAATAAAGCCCGCCCTTTCCTACTATCTCTCACAATCTTCAACTTCACCTGAATCCCACATCGAGTCCATCGATTCCCACAATCAAACCGCACTGGGCCCACATTCCGAAATGACGCCGTCAAATTCCCCACCAAAGAAACCAACAGCACAGGGACAGGCGTCAACATTATCACACGGTCGTCTCACAATCACACCCAAACGACGCGTTTCCTGATTCTTCAAATTCTAGCCTCTCCAGAATCTCACCTCACTCTAGTTCAAACAATCAAAGACATTCGTTAGGAGGTGAGATATCTTTGTGGAGGTTGAAGTTGTCGTCGCCTCTGGAGCACTAAGGCTAAGATGTCGCTTGGAGAGAAAAGAGCAGCTCTTGAAAAATGAAGAGCAGTGGAGAGAGAGGAGTGGGTGAGGGAGCAAAATGTAGAGAGAGAGAGAGATGGATGAGATTGTTAGCTTAATGTGGACCTGTCATATACTGACTCTTAAGCTAATGACTTGTGATTGATGCATATACTATATAATATGGAATCTGGAAATACTTTTGTCTAGTTATCACATTAGGCATAGATTCCTAATGCGGGTAGAAATTTACTTATTAGATTACATCGTAATCATTAGATGCAATTCATTTGGGATTCTTGTAGGTTAAGCAAGGCAAGATTGGATTACTTTTATGGGAGAGATTCAACACCTTAGCTAAACATATAAATAAGATGAGAGATCTATGTACTCACGACGATTAGAAGCATAAGTTCTTGCCCTATTCATAAGAAGCTTAAGCTTAATGAGATTGCAGAAGATCTTCATTCGGTTCTCATTCAATCTATTAGGATGGAGAGTTCAAGTATGTTATCTATCCTTGTTAACTTATATTCTTGTCTTAATGCTTTGTGAAAGGTCTCGGTGTAAACTTCAGTATATTGTCTAACAATTGGTATCAGAACTAATTTTCACAAACATTAAAACAAATACAGTTGCATTCTGTTTGAAATAATATAAAAAATAACAATAAATAAATAAATTTAACCTTTATGCATCAAGGCCATATGGCATAAGGCCATTAAGTGAAGCCTTAATTGGCTCAGCCCCTCACAAGTCAATTACCAAGCCTGAAAGCCCAATTCTTTTGAATTAAGATAACATTAGAATAAGGAAGGGATGAACGCATCCCATTCTAACAAAACAGAAAAAGAAGAGGTTCTGGGTTTTCTGGGAAAACAAAGAAGGATGCTTGCATCCCTTGAGAAATTCAGTTCGATTTTTCGTGAAATTGAGGACCAAGATGTTTTGCTACGTTTTGAGCTTCAGATTCTGCAACACTATAACATTCTTAAGAAGCAAAAGGTTATGTTTTCAGAACTGTAGCTATTTCGATTCAAATGAAATTCAACTTTCTTGTTTCGTTTATGCACAAGAACATTAGAAGCATCTCCCTGGTATGCACATAACTTAGAGTAGATGGTGACAGGATGAAATTTTCTTTTTGTGTATTGCTTGTTTGATTGCTGAATCAAAATAAGATAAGTATATGATTGAGATTGGTTATGGAATCAATAGACATATGCATTAAGAAACTTGCAGATTTTACTAAACAAGTTTAAGGAAAATATCTCCCTAAATATTTGAGTCTTGTTTGAAGTTTTCTTCTACACGTAGAGAGCTTAAAACCATATTCAGTTAAGCTCTTGTGGTTTGAGGCTATTAGCATTTATCAATGGACATATTGCAGAAAGCAATCTTCACTGACAACTACTAATAACTATTAGGGGGAAACAAATCGAAACTTGTGTTTTTGTTTTTAGAATCATGCTTATATTTTGTCTTCCAAAGAAGTTGTTTACTGCATGATGTTTGAACACAGAAACAACATTACATGTACTTTAATGGTTCAAATTCAGATACTTAGAGACTTTTCTACTACCACAAAGGTGTTGACTGTTTCTATGGATAACATGGACTGTTAAACTGTAGTGATAAGGAAAAATTTGGAATGCTTTGTTTTCAGCCACAAAGGTATTACTAAGCATTGAAATTCAGTTATAGGGTTGTTTTGTTGCATTTTTATGTTTATATGCTCATCTGCTATATTGAGAATGCATAATTTTTTTTTTTTAGTTTCTGTATTGTTAGTTTTGAATTTTATTTATGTATGTCAGAATTCATAAAATACAGAAAACACTTAACAAAACCTATCATTAATCATTACAGAAAAGAAACTCACACAAATTTATTTTCTTTTGCTCCATTAGGTCTGCCTTGTGTTACTTTAGGAACTATTCAGCTCCTAACATGGTCAAACTACAAGGAATGGAAAAGACAGGTAGAGTTTTATTTTTCCATGAACAACAACTTGGATCTTTGCCTAACTAAGGAAGCGCCTGCTGAGATTTGTGGGGAGAGTAGCGATAAGGATAAGGAAAGCTATAAGCTATGGCATAGTAAGAACAAGATGACCAAGAATGTCATTAGAACCACCATGTCAGAAACCATTGTAGGGAGCATAGAGGAGCCAAAATATGTTGTTGATTACCTTGAGGCTGTAGCTCAGAGATTTAGAGAAAGTGATAAGGCTGAGGCTGCAAATTTGTCACAAGCCTTTAACTCCGCTAAGTATTCTGGAACCGGCAATGTGAGAGAGCATATTCTTAAGTTAATTGATATAGCTACTTAGCTAAAGGAATATAACATGCCACTGCAGGATGAGTTTGTAGTGCATACTGCACTGCATTCTTTGTCAGCTAGCTTCAGTCAACTAAAAATTAGCTACAATGCCCAGAAAGAAAAGTGGTCGCTGAATAAGCTCATAGCCATTTGTGTCAAGGAAGAGAGTAGAATCAGGCAGGAAATGGAGGTAACAAATGCTACTATGTATGTGGTTGAGAAATCTAAGGGAATACAAAAGCTCAAGCCCAAGAAAACTATCACCAAACATTCTGGTGGTACTCCAACAGCTAAGTCCAACAAGCCATTTAAGTTTAAGTGCTACTTTTGTAAGAACGTAAGGCACATGAAGAAAGAGTGCACTGGTTTTAAAGCTTGGTTTTAAGAAGGGTAAGTCTAGTTTAAATTCAGTCTTTTCCTTAGAAGTTAACCTTGTTAATATAGAACCACACTCGTGGTATCTTGATATAGGATCTCCCTTACATATTACCAATTCTATGCAAGGATTCACAAGGAAGAGGACCCTAAAACCCAATGAAGTCATTATCTGTGTCGGGAAAGGGATGCGAGTAGCAGTGAGGGCTATTGGAACTCTTAGGCTAGATCTAGGCTCAGGAAATCACACAGTCTTGGATAATGTTTATTATGTTCCCTCAATAAAGAGGAATTTGCTGTCTGTTTCTCTTTTGGTTAAGAATGGTTGTAGCTTTTTCATTGATAATAAAAGAATTTCAGTTTCTCATCATTCTATTCAGATTGGTTATGGTGTCATCTTAGATGATTACATGAAGTTAAATTGTTCTAAGTCCAAACAAGAAATTTTACTTGTTGAGAACAATGACACATCTAGCACAAAAGCCATTACTGGTGTCAAAAGAACCTTATACAATGAAAAATCTGTAGACTTATGACATCGTAGACTAGGCCATATTTCAAAAGAAAGACTGCAAACACTAGTGAAAAACAAAATCCTGCCAGACCTTGATTTCTCTGATCTGGATACATGTGTTGAATGCCTAAAAGGGAAGATGACCAAAACTAGGAAGAACACTGCATCCAGAAGCCAAATCCTTTTAGAACTAATCCACACAAATATTTGCGGTCCATTTAAGCATGAAACCATATGTGGCAATAGATATTTCATCACATTCACTGATGATATTTCTAGATATTGCTCTATTTATCTTCTGTCAGAAAAGTCACAAGCTTTAGAAGCATTCAAAATCTTCAAAACTGAAGTTGAACTTCAGCTAGAGAAGAAGATTAAGGCTGTTAGGTCTGACAGAGAGGGAGAGTTTTATGGAAAATATATTGAAGCTGGACAGTGGAAGGGACCTTTTGCCTTATACCTACAGGAGCATGGTATTAAAGCCCAGTACACTACCACTTATAACCCACAGTAGAATGGTGTGCCTGAGAGGAAAAATCGAACACTCTTAAACATGGTGAGGAGCATGATGTGTACCTTAGGCTTGCTTTTGTTTCTTTGGAGAGAATTTTTGAAAACTGCAAACTACCTTTGCAACAGAGCACCTAGTAAAACAATTCAGAAAACACCTTTTAAAATTTGGTGTGGAAAGCAGCCTAGCTTACATCAATGTCACGTTTGGGGATGTAAAGCTGAAGCTAAAATTTACATTCCAAACATTCAAAAGCTCCATTCTAAGTCTGTGAGTTGCTACTTCATTGGTTGCCCTGAAAAATCCAAAAATTCTAAGCTAAAATTTGGTGTGGAAAGCTAAAATATAAGTTGTACTCACATCATCACTCACCAAGAATTTTCGAAACAAACCAAGTGAAGTTCCTTGATGAAAGCTTGTGTATTTACCTGAAAACTGTAGGAACTCAATTTATCTTTCTCATTCTTTATGTAGATGACATTCTCCTTGCCAGCAGCAATATCAAATTGCTTAAAGATACAAAAGATTTTCTATCAAACAAGTTTGATATGAAGGACCTTGGAGAAGCATCATACGTATTACGTATTAGGAATTGAGATCAAGAGGGATAGAGCATGAGGTTTGTTGGGTTTATCTCAACAGAATTACATTACCAAAATTATGAAACATTTTGGAATGAAAAATTGTGCATGTGGTGAATCCCCTATGTCGAAAGGAGATAAATTGACTAAGAATCAATGTCCCAGGAACCAAGCTGAAAAGCTTGACATGGAGTCTAAGCCATATGCAAGACTTGTTGGAAGTTTGATGTACGCACAAGTGTGTACAAGACCTGACTTGTCTTTTCCCATTGGCATATTGTCTAGATTTCAATCTAATCCTAGACTAGAACATTGGACTGCTGGAAAAAAGGCGCTCAAGTATTTACAAAGAACCAAAAATCATATGCTTGTATACAGACGAGAGAAAGAGTTGAAACTTGCTAGGTACACTAACTCAGATTTTGCTGGTCATTATCTAGTGAGCATGAAATCTACTTGTGGCTATGTATTCATGCTTGCAGAAGGAGCAATTTCATGGAAAACCATGAAACAACCAATAATAGCTCTCTCTACCATGCAAGCTGAAACTGCTGCTGTGTATGAAGGAGTTTGCCAAGGCCTTTGGATTAAAAACTTCCTACTGGAGACAAAAAATTTAAGCAACATAGTTTCAAAAGCTTTGGAGATTTATTGTGACCATGAAGCGATTGTCTTTTTCTGCAAAAACAGTAAAAGATCGAACAATTCTAAGCACCTTAACCTCAGATACTACAGTGTGAGGAAGAGGGTTAAAGAAGGAGAAATTATTGTGCTTGATATCAATAGTGAAGCACAATTAGCTGATCCTTTCACCAAAACCTTGTCTGTAGCAATTTTTCAGTAGCATGCATTAAACATAGGTGTTCACTAGCTTGGATGTATGACTTCAGTGGGAGTAATTGATAAAATTTGTCTCAGTTTTGAGTTTTCTTGTTTTAGATGATGTAATGTTAGTTCCAGAACCTTGAGTTCTGATTATGTACTTTTGTTTTCAGACTATCAATAACTTGAGATGGTCCAAGATTTACTTTATTGTTGCAGCTATATTGTTGAGTTTAAATTCTGGAATTTATTGTTACTTATTTCAGTTTAAGTTTACTATAGGTAATGAGAAACATGCATAGCATGACATTACAATTATGGAGATAAGCACTTATCTTTTGAGTTCAAGTAAGTGCTTTTAGTTTCTGATAGTCAGAAGCATTTGGTTGGACTATAACCATTTGTTCATTCAGTGAAATATACATGTTCATATGCTTGAGTTTTGCATCAGTTTTGAGGCATCTATGATATGCAGAGTGTCGTTGGTAGCATAGAAGTGGTGCATTTCCAGAATTGCATTCTTTTCCTTGCTCTACATCATTTGTTATATATTGACTATGTCTAAGTAAATTCTAAAGTGTTTTTCGTTTTCTGGCGCGCTTTTAAGTTGGTTGTGTAGGCTGTGTATCTTGGTTCTCTTGTCATTTGTAAGTTATGATAGTTCAAGTGGGAGATTGTTAGCTTAATGTGGACCTGTCATATACTTGCTCTTAAGCTAATGACTTGTGATTGATGCATATACTATATAACATGGAATCTGAAAATACTTTTGTCTAGTTATCACATTAGGTGTATATTCCTAATGTGGGTAGAGATTTACTTATTAGATTACATCGTAATCATTGGATGCAATTCATTTGGGATTCTTATAGGTTAAGCAAGGCAAGATTGGATTACCTTTATGGGAGAGATTCAACACCTTAGCTAAACATATAAATAAGATGAGAGGTCCATGTACTCACGACGACTAGAAGCATAAGTTCTTGCCTCATTTATAAGAAGCTTAAGCTTAGTGAGATTGCAGAAAATCTTCATTCAGTTCTCGTTCAATCTATTACGATGGAGAGTTCAAGTATGTTATCTATCCTTGTTAACTAATATTCTTGTCTTAATGCTTTGTGAAAGGTCTTGGTGTAAACTTCAGTATATTGTCTGACATAGAGCAGAATGCAAGAAGACCCTTTGCTTCACAATTTTAAAAATTGGCACACCTGCACGCAAGGTTCTAAAAGGCGCTAGGCGGAATTAGGCGGTGGAGCTACTGCCTAGCGCCTAGGTGTTTAAGCGGAGTTTAATCGGTAATTAAACGGTAATTAGGCGGATCATTTTTTATATATATTTAATTAATTATATATTTATATGGTATATTGTAATTTGAAACATAAAGTAAAAATTATAAAGAAATATCATAAAAATTCTAAACTAAGTTTATAAAGAAATCCAATTAACCACCCATCTCAATTTTTTGAAATAGATGTGCATAAACAAGAATCCCAGGAATATTAAATTATCTATTTCGAAGCTGATAATTCACAAATCACAGTACATTTTGAGTTTATGACAATGAAGCTTACATTATAAACTTGCAACAATGGAAACCATTCAAACATAAAGCTTCACGGAATCAACCATGACTCTTTCACGGAATCAAGTTTTGTTTATGTGATGGTTATAGACACTATGCTCTTGCCCACATTTAACCATATCAAATTATCAACATATAACAAACAAGGATGACGACGGTGGATGGCAAGTGGCGGCGACGGCGGTGATCGACGAGCGGCGTCCAAGTCGCGGCGTTTGCAGAAGGAGAGAGATGACGTCTCGCGAAAAAAATTGGATTGGATTTTCTGATTAGAATTCATTCATTTGCGATGTATCTCTTAATTTAAAAATAAAAAAATAAAAAATAAAAACCGCCTAGGCGGCGCTTTTCTGTCGATTAGTCGTTAGTCGTCCGCCTAATTGTCGATTAGTCAGTTCCCGCCTAACTACCCCGTCCAAGACCAAAATTAGGCCATAAGATGGTTTTTTCCGATTAATCGGCGCCTAAACGACCGTTTTTTAGAACTGTGTTTGCACGTATCGCACTATTCATCGGTGAACACTAGGATCACAAATGTTATACAGTAAATATAGTTGGAATGCTTTCATTTCGTACAGTATCCATGCATGATCATTGACCAAGAAAAAGATGGACATGGAAGATCAATATCAGTATCTACGTTGGACAAACGAATCAATCACGTACCTGGGAGAAAACTAAAAGACATGTTACTATCTTCACAAAACTTACCAATTACCACTGGCACTAAAGCGAGCTCATGTGGTTTTCTCTGGGCTGGGCTGCTCTTAGACATGACTGTCGGGCCGGGTCTGGAACCAGATTGGGTTTCAACATTTAATTTGTCATCTTTTTTATATTATTGACGAAATTCATGAAACCTGACATCATAATAGAGAAAAATAAAAACCTGGCTGAGAAAAAATTGAAAGATACAGGTAGGTAGGCAAAAACTTTAAAAGAGTATGATGAAATTAAATTCAACATTTAATGTTTGTTAGGTATATTAATGAATTGGTCTACTAAATGCACATAATTAGTTCCATGCAGCAAACATCATTAAACCATCAGTTTGACAATTTGTAGTTGAATGCTATTTTCAAACATTCATAAATCACACGACCCATATATATTTCTTCAATTTCTTTTATTTCTTTTAATATTGGAAGATTCTTCAGTGCACCAATACAAGTGTACCAATTTGTAAAATACAATCTTAACTATTCATTATGTTGATGTTAACATTGGTGTTATTGTCATATAAATAATTAAATTAAATAAATGGTTGAGATTACATTGTACATAGCTAGTACAAATGCACTCGGTGCACTGAAAATATTTTCTTCAATATTTAGCTTTCACACATATGATATATATCACTATCCTCCTCACTAATTGTAATTAGAAACCACCAAAGTCCTATTCATATGAGTTAATGAAAAAGTTGGCCAATATCTTGAAAAATAGTTCAAACCCTTCAAAAAGTTGGAGATGGATGAATGGACGTAAGTCATAATCGAAGATTATAGCGTAGTGATGAAACTCGATCCTAACGTGATCGGGTTCAGATTTTTTTGTTTATCATAGAAAGAAAGTGAAAAAGAAAAAAAAAACAGAAGTCACAATCTGAGGTAAATGAGTTTCCTTAATTAGGCAGAACTCTTTACTGCATGTTTATTAATATACAAATCTTATAAATGAAAAATAGAAAAAATGAGAATATATATTTATGAATGATACTTGGCTATCCATGGATGGCAAGTGCTGTCCCAAGCCAATATTTTTTACCTTTTTTACAATTAATTTTCACTTTTTAGAATCTATTTTTACATTTTGAGAGAAAAAAAAAAGAGCCACATGTGGAGCATCGATTGGCTTAAAGCAGCACTTGCTACCCATGCATCGTTCTATATTTATAAGGTAGTCAGGGAGAGGATGCAATATTAATAAAGGCAGCAATGCCTACCATCAGCATTTATAGACCATCCGATACATGGCCATGACCAGCTGCATTGTGTACCTTCATTCCCATCCCTACCTCTAAAATCAACTTTTGGAGCAGAGAGTTTGCTCCAGTGTGCTACTCTCGTTTTTTTCTCTTCTGGATTATGATGCTCTCAGTATAAACTTATCGAGAGACGCAATAGTAGGTGAGGAACTAATGCCACTTAATTTTGCTTTTAAAGAGAACCCAGAAATTAAAAATAAATTAAATGAGTAGAAATCTTGTGTTGGCCAAAATTTAAGGGTCAAAACATGTGAACATTGTTGCTGGAAAATCTTGACTTCAAAATTTTGAGAGTTTGTTGTTGATGATGTACTCAGACTAGAATTCGTGCGATGATATACGTATTCCAACTGGAATTCGTGCGATTTATAGTTCTAGAGGTCGAACATTTTCGTGTTTATCCAAAGAATAAAAATTAATTTCTTGAACAAGAGGAAAGAAGATCAGTCAAGAAGGGATAGAGATATAATGCATAATTGAATTTGCAAAAATGTGGTAGGTGAAATTAGATATATTTTAGGGCTTCCGAGTAGGTGAAAGTGTTATAATATATTTCTTCTGGCAGTGGCAACTGCAGCCTGGTTTGTTCATTAAAAGAAATTTAATCTCATTTCAGAAATAGAAGTGCATTTATTTCGATCACCTCAGTGTAACACTATAGACTATAGCTTCGTAATGAAGTCGTGCAGTGTAAGATTGAGGCTTCGAATAGAGATCCGGTTCTCAAAAGATTAATGGCTCATGACTGCAGAGCATTCATCACAGTTAATGCTATCTTCATGAAACTTGGGCAATCAAATTTTACTTCACCATGCATGTAAAATCAAAATTTAATTCGAAACCTACCCTACGTTCTTTCGAGATTGTAGCAATGACTTGTGCCGTAAGGAAGCAACATTAGATTGGTATCCCATTTCGTGTGAACTGTAAAGCCATTTGTAACTTGCAAAGTTCTACATATTTCATAAGCAAAGGCACCAAACTAATATCTATTTCGAACCGAAGACATACCAGAAGTCTCATAAATCCTGCTAGAGAAAACCACCAACCCTTTTTGAATGTACATATACTCTTCTTCTGTAACAAACTACCAGCTGATCAATTGTCCAAAGGAAAAGACGAATTGATGATATCGATAATATACAAAAATCATTCTGATGTTTTGACAATCCGTCTTCCTCTCAGTTCATTCCGTTGAGATCAAACCGAGCTTTCTTCGACATTGGCAATGGAATGATGGAGTTGCACCTTGGACATTTTGGGTTATTTCTCATGATCAGAACATAGGACAAGCAACCAGGACACCCTGCTGCAAATGGGGATGAATATTCACTGTCCTCCTCCTGAGTTTCCTTGATGGAAGACGAAGAGGATGAGTAAGATGGCGATGATGACAATGAAGGCTTCCACAAAGAAGTAGCACGCTTCTTGATCGGTTCTCTCTCAGCCCTTTCAAGTGCAGACTTCACTTTGTCCAATGTGCACAGGCTCTGGAAATTGCAAGTCGATGGCTGTGGAGGTGATGTACATGCCGAGGACACAAGTTTCAATTCGAGACTAGTGCTCGTATCGTCAAACAGATTCAGCGGAATTCTTGAGGACGGTGATGGAGGAAAGTTCAAGTCTTGCATTTTTGAAGCTGCTGAATCAATCTGGTTCTGAAGATCCGAGACTGAAACTGCACTGCCCCTTTGAAGATACACTTTCCCCGACTGTAAAATTCGATAGGCAATATCATTAAACACCAGAATTAAATACTTCCAAAACCGAAATGAATTGTATGCAATAGTAATAAAGTGAGCTATTATGGAATGTGCTGTGGGATTAGAACCTGCAGTCATTGCAGGGCATTGAAGAACTTGACACTAAATGAATTTTATACGAACAAGATTTCTCCATTCCATTAAATATCACTAAATTATTACCATCAGATTGCAAATTTCAAGGAAACATACTCATAAACATCAAAAGGCAAGCCTTGACTGGTACGTAGCAGAGACAATTGGTAAAAATTGCACTGTTGTATTGAGTATCAAAAGCTAAATCACCCAGAAAGAGATATACGATCGACCGAGCAATAACAAGTAATAGTTAAAAGTTTCGATATTTAAGAGAACTAAAGCAATGGAGTACACAAAGCCACAAGCTTTCACATCCTCTGATAGCATAACAGAAAATTCCAAAACAAGCAATTAAGCAAATAAAAACAGAACCCCAAACAGAGCCAAAAACTAATAAAGCAATCAAGAACAGAAACACTGCATCATCACAATAGACGTATGAACAAACCCAATACAAAACAATATCAAAAAAACCACACAGCAATAACCAACAAAAAAAATGGAAAATGAAAATCCTAAGGTTTGATCAATTCACACAAAACAAAGAGAACCCAGATGAGAGAATTGACCAACCTTCAAGTCTAGCCTTTTCTCCCATCCATCAGGGACCTGTAAATCAAGGTCGAGCTCCTGAGACTCAATCGAAAGGTTTGAGAAAGAAGAAGAAGAACCACCACCACCAAGCAAGTCCCGAGTGATCAGAGCCGTTGATTTCTCACCACTCGATTCACTGAGGTGTTGTTGATCTTCGCTGTATCCACTCAGGACCCGAAACAGAGAGCTAACTTCAGCAGCCATTACTGGGTTTGGTTTTTTTTTGTTTAAGAGAGAAAAAGAGATCGAGAGAGACAGGAGTCTGCTGAAGGTTTTATAGAGGCGAGCCATATATGGTAATATATGGGAAATTTTTCAAGGAGTACCTGAAGTGATATTTTTCAATAATATGTTTAAAAATTTATTGTTGTATATATATGTAGATTATTTAAATAAATTTTTATCCAATTTAAAAAATTATTAAGAAGTCGAAAAAGTTGAAATAAATGAACGTTCTAAATTTATCAAACTTATACCGTTCATGTTTATAATTGATTTATCATAATTTTGAATCCGTTAACGATTTTCGATTTGATTGAAAATTTACAAGAAAGTTCTCGATGGAGAAGTTTATGTTGTGTGTGTGTGTGTATATATATATATATATATAAGGGAGGGAAGTAAAAACAACACCCGATATGTTATATTATCAAAATGAAATTAAAATCTCTGTATTTTTGTGGCTGTGTGTGATAATTGTCTATTTATTGGAATTAGTTTTGAAATTTGAATTGGATTTAAGCAATTAAGTTGAATTTAATTTTTTAGTTTAATTGCTTCATTTAATGGGCTTTTGGGTTGTTAATTGATGATGAGGTTGTGAGGGAGGGAGGGAGAAGTATTCAAGGAAAGGTGACACCTAAAGTTATGGTAGCTTTAATGCCTTTTTGGAAAGCTATTAGGCTCCCCTCATTACTCATTTATATATGCCTTTAATATTGTGTGCCAATTCAAAATTAGTTTCTAATTCTAATTTATTTTGTGATTAATTGGTATGCTTTAATGATTTTGACTCTTTTATCCGGATTTCGTACCATAAATTCAAATGTACGTGGTCGTGGATCCATATGAGTAGTAGAAAATATGAACTCTAAAGTTTGAGGGGAAAACAATACAAACTTCATCTGTTTATGATGTAACTCGATAGTTTATAAATAAGTAAGAACACCAATTTTATGATGCTAATAATTGCATTGTTGTTTTTGTCGTGTAACAGATTAGTGGTGACGACTGACGAGTCATTATAACTTAATACTCGTTGGAGATGTTAAACATATTAAACGAGCCGTACAAATGTTGCAAGTATCGAATATTAATCGAGCAGTACAAATGTCGTAAGTATCAAATTTGAGGAATTTCATATACATGTGTTTTTTAATTTGGGGAGGGGGGGGGGGGGGGGGGGGGGGGGGGGGGGGATAACATATAAACATATTAATACGCGCGTAGCAACAGTACATGGTGTTGTTATGATATGATTACTATTTCATGTTTGGGCAAAGAAGTCGCACGAGTATTTAAAGATGAAACATGCAATTTCCGATGCCAACATTTAATATGAAGAAGCTCCTTTGCCTTGAGCTGACCAAACCATGTCCGTGAGATGTTATGCACTAATAGAAGGAGATAATACCTACAACCATGCTTAAATTGTCTATACCAAAACAGATACAAACGAAAAGGGTAGATGGTATGTATGTACAAATTAAATTAGTAGTTAAGCGTTTTTGGTTGGAATTGGATTGATAGAATTTGCTTTGTGAATTGTTGGGTAGTCAACAGTCGAATACTAATATTTATTGCATTTTTGAAAAACAAAATATATTCATTTTTATTTTTAATTTTTTAGTTCCAGACTTTGGTAAGTTTGGTTTGATCGGAGTTTGAAAATGGTTCATTGGTACCGGTATAACGTTATTTTTACGACTTCTCCAATTACAAACATATCGTATGGAATAAAATAGGCTCCGGCCCTCATGCTCCATATTAAAATAGTAAAATTAATTAAAATAGTTTTTATATGATTAAAATGATTACATGATGATTATTATAATTTGAAGAATTTAATTTATTGTATATTTTATTATTTGTATTTACGTCAAAAATAAATGATTTGTAAATCAAATAATTTTCAAAAAAAACTACTATTAATTCAATGTGGTTGCCTATTGTTTTTCAATATTATAGAATTTAATTTATAAAATATTTATATTATTTCTTTGAATTTTTGTTAAATATAAATAGATTAAGAGTTTAATGAAGTTATTAGAAAAATACATTTAACAGTAGATATATTAAATGTGGTTCCCTATTTTTTTGCATTGTTAGAATATAATTTTTTTGACTCCCTAAAAATTTAACTTTTATTTATTTTTTCAACAAATTACCGTTATTAAATGAGTTAGGGGAGGAATTCAAAGAAGGGGAGGCATGCAAGTAATGAAACCATTTAATGCAATGAAATGCTGGTGGATATATCTCGCCCCTCTTTAATTGGTCACAACTCTTTATCTCCCTATCCCTTTAATTTCCTTGAGAAGTTGAATAAGCTTTAAAAATATGTTGTACATGTGTACGTCGCTGGCTAGGGCGAAGCGTTTGTACGCGGTTTGCAACGACAATCACAATGTCATACGGAACTACTAAACAGTTCCTCAGAAGGTCTAATCTCATTTACGTCCTATGGTGTGAGTTTATCACATCATTTAAATACGATCGAGACATCAGAGGAAGTAGTTTCGATAAAAAAAAAAACAATACAAGTAGTTTAGTGGCTCCTGTTGTTTAGTTGAGTGTGTTCCTCAATTTTTTATAGTTTTTATATTCGTATCTCACGTTGTTAGAGTGGCTCCGCACTATGTTATAATATATTGTTGGAGAATTTTACATACGTCGAGAGAGATTAACTTCTAGGTCTATTTTTTTTCTGGTGTCCTAACAGTGTAAAAAGAAAAGAAAAACTTTCAATAAAATAATCAATGAATATATTCGCGTGACTTTCACACTACTTATTATAAATCAATTTGCAATATGATGCAAAACTACCCAGTTAATGTAACATAGGTTTCGTCGACGTTCCGTGTTAGTTTAGGACTATGTATGTAATCTAACGAACTCGAAAAATGTTACATGAGATGGCGACACAATTTGGAGCTAGTACGTGCGTAGAGCTTTAGGTAGTTCATGGCTCTCTCGTATTAATGAGCCTTGCGTGAAGGAAGATACAAAGGTACAGAGTTGGATTGAATACTGTATTTAAAGGATAAAGAAAATTGAAAATTCATTTATGCATTTAGGCTAAAGGGTGGTACACATTAATTGTTTTCGATGACGGCAGCATGACGAGATAAAAATAGAAGAGAAAAACTTGTTCATTACGTGGGCGCACCTTCCTAGTGATGGGATGAGATGTAGTGCCGACAATAATTTTTGTCGGCAACATAATTGGAAAGCTGTTTAGAGTGAATTTATGCGTCGTTGTTATCTTTTTGGCGTTGTGTCGTTTTATTTGTAAAACAAATGGAGTAGCTAATGATGCACTCTTTAATAAATTTTACTTATGATACAATGTATTAGTTGAGTCGTCTGATAGTATTTCAAGTGTTTGTCTTCGTATGGAGTTTAGATTTTATGTCTCCCTTGTATTCTATCATTTGATTAATCGAGGCTTAAAAATAGCCGTAAACCCTTACTTAAAAAAACGAAGAGAAAAAAGAGAAAGAGAGAGAGAAATAGAATGTCATTTGTGGTAGTCAATTTTGTTGGGCATTTTCGATGTCAATTTTGTTGGGTATAAAATCTCAATGGAAGCTTTCATTTTGGGAAAATAATTGGGTCCAAATGAGTTTGGACCAACCTTGTCCAAACTCCTCCTTTTTATATACCTTTTGATCTGTGATTTGATAATCGAAACCACTTACTATATAATTTACTTCTTATATATCATGCATGTAAAATTTCAATCAAATCGAAGATCGTTTGCTCATCTAATCTTGTAAAACAAATAGACGGTTGTTATTATAATGTTGAAATTCACCATAACCGTTCATTGATTTCATATGATCGGATATCCAAATGATCTTCATTTTGATTCATTTTTTGTGGAGTTGATCATTAACCAATAGTTTATAAGATGAGTGGTCTAAATTTTGAAATAACAAACTAGTGTATGTGGAAATGGTATAATTTGAACAAGGTTGGTCCAAACTCATTTAGACATAAGTATTATTCTGTCTTGAAGTTGCCGGTTTACTTGCAAGTGTTTAATGCAAAATTCTAGTATATCGTCCTTTATACATGTCCTACATGGATTAAATTTAATTTGTACATTAGTCTCATATTAAGGGTTCTATGATCTCCGTCACCAACTTCGATCCCTCCTCCCCGGCGATGATGAAATGTCTTTTTTCTCGCCTGAAACCCCCTCCTCCTCCGTCATCAAGGTTTTTTGTTTTTGTTTCTTATTATTATTTATGTCTTGTTTTGTTTTAAGAACAAGTTTCTACTCTTTTTGGGTAAGCCTAGTCTGATGATTTAGACAATCTGTGTGTGTGCGTACTTTGTGTGTCTTGTTTGATCTAGTGAATGTGCGTGTCATAAAAAAATAGTCGAATCTTTCTAATAACAGAATGAAACGTAATGGCCAACGACTCAATTGTCGTTCAACAACACAACATATTAGGAAAGTTGTTCAAATCATGAACCTAACTTCAATCTACTGTCTAAATCAGATGAAAAGTTTACGATTCTTGCTACTTTTAAAATCTTACTTTAGTTTGAGAAATCTTTGGTTCTCAAAGAGTCAAAGCCGTCAATTGGGTTGAGGTCGGCCATACTGGAGTCAAGCCCAAGAAAACCAAAAGCCCAAACTGGTATACCATTGGAGCTTCAATTTCAGGCTTTCAGCCCAATCAGCCCTAAAATTATCAGGAGCTTCGGTTAACCAAAAAAAGAATCGAAGTACATATATTTGGTCAGGTAAAGACCAGTCCCTCTCACGCTGCGTGTACACACTATTTGTCCATCGAAACCAGACCGAGCAATCCCGAAGCCACAAAAACAAAAAGATGCAGATTTTCGTGAAAACCCTAACCGGGAAGACCATCACCCTTGAAGTCGAGAGCAGCGACACCATCGACAATGTCAAAGCCAAGATCCAGGTTGGGTTTTTCTTCTCCTTCTCTCTTTTCAATTTTCAATTTTCAATTTTGATCTTTTTTTATATTTATACGAAGAATTTAAGGCATATCTAATCACACAAGTAGAGTTATTTGTTATTGTGAGTTGGGTTTTCTGTATCAGGCTGAGATAATTTGAACATATACACGAAGCTGTAAAGGACTGTATTTAGTTTAGAATTTATGAATGGAAGATGGTAAATTTATGGTTAAGAGGATTCAAGTTTTAAACTTTGGTGATGTAGGCGATGGGTCCATGTTGTACAGCATGATGAGTGTGCATATTGCTCTAGAATTGAGAAGCAGAACTTATAGATTGACTTATACAAGTGGATGCTCAGTCGGTTTAGGTTGTTGGGATGAATTAGTATTTAAAGTGTGCTCAATGAAAGAGCTGTACAGTTGAGGTTTTAGAGATAATAGTATTAGACAACTAATAAGATTCGAGATGTGCAAGTAGTTACTGTGGAGAACAATGAGTGTGTGATTCAATTATGTTCGATGAAGATCCATAGGCAATTCTAAAACTGGTTCATGCTAGGGAAATATCGATCAGAAGATAATGTCATTGACTTTAAATGGTTGGTTTGGTTTTGATAGATTAATAATTGTAGTTTGCATGACCTTGCTTCTGTCTGTTTTTTGTTTTTGTTTTTGGCCTAAGTCCTGCCTTTTCATTAGTATTTAGTGCTTTATTTGGTAAGCATGCCTAATACTTCAGCTTTCCTCTGTCATGTAAGCATCTCGCTTTTCTTCTCTGTGCACAGTTGGGACACAGTTTTCATTCATGTCTCTGTTCGTCATCTATAAGTCATTAACCATGGTAATTGTAGCCAGAGCAGGCAAATTAGCATATATTGAGGCTAAAATACCAATCTGCAGACTAATGGCAAAGATGTTTATCATGGACACCCGTTAGCAAGTTTATGACACGGGTGCATTTAATTATTTTATTGCCATATGCATGCAAGGAAAGGAAGCTCACATTTGTCGATATGGAAATTGCATGGTAACTGATGCGTATTTTGCTTTTCAGGATAAGGAAGGCATACCTCCTGATCAACAGAGACTGATCTTTGCTGGCAAGCAATTGGAAGATGGTCGAACTCTTGCAGATTATAGTATCCAGAAAGAGTCGACTCTTCACCTGGTTTTGAGGCTGAGGGGAGGAACTATGATTAAGGTGAAGACTCTTACTGGGAAAGAAATTGAGATTGATATTGAACCAACTGATACCATTGACCGGATCAAGGAAAGAGTCGAGGAGAAAGAGGGAATTCCTCCGGTGCAGCAAAGGTATATGTATCTTTCCTTTTATATTAGATGTAGCTAAAATAATAAGAAATTAATTGAGCAGTTAAAGCTATCTCCGGTGACTAGTGCTTGCCTAATCTCGCCCGCTGTCATTAACTAATAGTTTTATGATGGCTGCAGGCTGATTTATGCTGGCAAGCAGCTTGGAGATGACAAAACAGCTAAGGAGTACAACATTGAGGGTGGCTCTGTCCTTCATCTGGTTCTTGCGCTGAGAGGTGGGAATCTCTAAATTGCAGATATTGGTTCGAGCTCAGACCCGACTCATATGTTCGTATTGAACTCTGGTCGTTGCTCACATGTCCATCAGAAGTGGTGCCAGTATTGCTGTTTTTCTTACTATATTTCTAAGGAGTAAACGAAAGTAACGACAATTGTCTGTGATTTTGGCCATTCTTACTGTGGCGTAATTAGGATTTGGGATTTATGATATGATTGCATCGTAAGCAAATCAAAACTTGTAATGCTTCATCAGTTTCGTTTACTTTATAATGCTTTGCAGATATTGTGCCTTTTGGTCCAGTTCAATGCTTCCTGATATTTCCTTGCCAATGGTATTATCACAGCTGATATAGAGAAAACCAGATTTCCCTAGTCTCTAGTTGCTGTGTATCCCATTCAAATGTCTTATGAACTTGTAAAAGTAGTACAGTAGCCCTTTGAAGATATTTTTTTTGGATAACTCAGCTTCATTAATAAAACAATCAGGGAGAAAGTTCCCCAATCGAACTTACAAACAAACAGAGAGTAAAAGCTAATAAAGTAGTAAGCTGATACGCATGCACTACAGCATTCCGGTGAAATAGCAGGGCATAGAGCAGCAATTTAGTTCCAGCAGCAAAAGTAAATGGATCTAAGGGGGGCAAGGGCACCCATCATTTCTCAAAACACCTAGTAATGATGGTGGTGGCCTTGCAGCCCATCTGTTGAGATCCATCTTCATGTCTTCGAGCTTAGCAGCCAAGTGTGCTACTGCATTAGCTTCTCTGGGAACCTAGTTCCACACACAACACCTAAAAGTATCACACTTCCTCCAAATATCTCTAATGATGGGGTAGATCCTCCATCCACAAGCATTTCGATCATTCTGGATAGCCAATATAAGCTCCTTTGCATCCGACTCAAATAAGACATTATGCAGCCCAATGTCATTAGCCAACTCAACTCCTTTCCTCAAAGCTAGAGTTTCCCCAATAAGAGCAGAAGCACATTTGGTCTTCATGGACAAACCATCAATAACAACTCCATCTTCATCTCTGCAAACAACCAAAATGTCAGCCATGTTGTTGCTACCATGCCAACTTACATCCACATTCACCTTAACAAATCCAGAAGGAGATTTTTGCCATACCCCAAGCTTCCTAGTCTCACTTGGAAGTAGATTACATCTGCACATTTTGCATACTCCAAAAAATGACTTCACTTGGAAGTAGTCCTGAAGGTCCTTGTGGAGGGGTGATTAGGTCCTTAATTACTTTTGATCGAAAAGTAATATATGACTGTTGTCAGGGATAGCAAGGTGTTGTTCTATCCTGATAACAGTTTAACAAAAGAAACAAATTGTGCAATATGTAGATGAAACTAATAACACAATTATGTTTCTAAAAATGGCAGAAACCCCTTTCTCACAGGGATGAAAACTGCCTTATTCTTTCACTATGTAACAACTCGTATTACAAGACTATAATTCTGATAATAGCAAATATCGGTGCTATCCTTTCACTAGACTCGCGCGCTAGATCTAAGAGCTATACTCCATCTTGTTTTACAGAGATTTACAATAGAAAGATATACAAGTTTCATACATGAATCTAGTTATCGCGCAACTAACTCACTATGACCACTTGAGAAGCTTGCACCTACCAATCCAACCTCATGGTATGCAAGATGTATGCATGAGCATAAAAGGGTGTCTTATGAAGTCTTTAACACAAAAAGATCAACATAAAAGAGCTGTATAAAACAGACTCAGTTTTTAGAGAGAAAATGAACAATTACAATTTTCCCTACTAAGCAAACTAACAAGCTAAAAACCACCAAGGAAGACATGGGGAGCTTGTGCCTTATATAGGCCAAGTGCAATGGCCTATGAAGGAAGCCAGCTGCTGCCAGCCAAGTGAATGAAAAGGAGTAATAAACAGGTTTTAATCCCAGCCAAGTAATCAAAACTTGACAGCCACATCAAGGGTGTGTTATACTTCTCTCCAGAAAATATCTTCACTTAAAGGGATAAGGATGAAGATTTAAAGATTAAGTTTGTAAGAAACAAAAACTTATCTTTGTAACAAAGTCACTTGACCAGAGAAGTGTTTTAAAAGTGATTTATAATCATTTTGAAGCTGAAAGATATTTTTCAGAAAGGAACAAAACGTTCTAGGGGCTTCAGGGATGGAAAACACCTTTGTCATCCTCAGCGAAAAACAATGAAAGCTGAAAGATATTTTTCAGAAAGGAACAGAACGTTCCAGGGGCTTCAGGGATGGAAAACACCTTTGTCATCCTCAGTGAAAAACAATGAAATGCATATGCATGCTTTTTACCTTTGAGACCATGAGGTTGTCATGATACAAGGTTGATGGTCTCTTTATCTTTATTCTTCACTTGAAAGAGTCTTCTACACCATGTTTTGTTGAGTAAGAGATATGTCAATAACAATCTACCTTCATTCTCCCCCTTTGACATTCTTACACAAAACATATATTTTTCATTTCATATCTTTGAAGAGTACCTGCATGTAGACTCTTAACCAAGAAGCAAGTGAAAAAATACAAGCAGTAGAGATTTGAAAAATAACATCAAGTAGTTTTTGATACAATCAACAAAAGCTCTTGGATGATCACTACTGGTTTTCTCTCCCCCTGTTTGTTATAGAACGGCAAAGGGGTTCCACAAAGGGGAAGCAACAGAGAGAGAGGTATCAGAGTGCGGTGGAGGCTGAGAGAGGTACGGCCATGGCAGCGGAGAGAGAGATGGGATAAGTTGTTTTATCAAGTATAATGAGCCAGACCTCAACAATCAATTTTTAGCACAAGCTAAGAAGTACACTCTACCTAAAAAAAATCCCATAGATATGATGGGTTTGAAACCAGAGTCTAATCATGAGTTCAAATAGAACTGATTTAGGCTCATAAGATGTAACTAGAAGAAACTTTGAGAGTTTGCCTTTTGCAAAGTCAAATTTGATCACATCAAAACAATTTGAGCTACAGAACCCGAAATCAAGGGTAAAGTTGTTTGCTTTGTACTTCAAAAGACTTGACAATGTCCATTTTAACAATTTTGAAGCATCATTTTACAGCTCATGGCAGCACATTTCTTGAAATGCAAAACAAGGTAAGTACTCCCCCTAAGTTAAAGCCTCCTACGAATATATATATACACACACACACACACACACACACAAAATAAAGAAGTACTATTTAAGCATGTAAGCATAAAGGTATATATAACACATATCTTAGGAGATATAACCGTACCTTTTTTTTTTGGAACATGAGTGCATAAATGTAATAAATTTCTTCAAAAGAGTTCAAGAAACTTTTGTTGTTTTGAGAGACCCCCTTTTTCTTTTTTTTGCTTTCATTTGCATTTGGGGTAACTCAAACATTTGATGCTTTTATTTGCATATGTTTCAAGTGATGAATTTTGTCCTTATGTCCATCTGAAAAATCGTCATCTTAGATTTATGTAACAAAGAGGTTATCATTGACTCCCTGAGCGCATTGCTCAAAAGGGCAATATGTATAACAAATATACTCGAAGGATAACAACTTCAAATCCAGGGGAGGATAGAATGAATTTCAGGGATCCTCAAATGATTGGCACCCATTTAGAGATTTTTGTTGGGGCTTGTATGTATATGCATTTGCATAACACTCAAATCATAGAGAGACTGACATTTTTTTGAACAGATTAGTTAACTCATATTATGATTTTGTTCTTTGATCTTTTGCGTAAAGAAATATCCCCCACTATTGTGTATATATAAGTTTATGACTACAACCAAACTTAAATATATAATAAAGAAATAAAACGATTTTTTTTTTGTTTTTATTAAATTTTTTTTTAAAAGAACTACAAAGATATGTAGGTAGGACAAGAAATTAACACAAGGTGGAGCAAATACCAATCGCTTTTTGAAGACTTTCAAAACGAAGGTTGTCAAGAGGTTTGGTAAACAAATTAGCCAGTTGATTTTCAGTTGGAATACAAGTCATCTCAAGCAAGTTATCCTCTACTAGGTTTCTGATAAAATGATACCTGATCTCAATATGTTTGGTACGGGAATGTAACACAGGATTTTTTGAGATATTTATGGCGCTTGTATCATCACAAAACAAGGTAAGTGTACCTTGAGGAAATCCATAATCATGTAGCATATGCTTCATCCATAACATTTGAGTGCAACAACTCCCAGCTGCAATATATTTTGCTTGGGCAGTGGATAGGAAGACACAGTTCTGTTTCTTGCTATGCCAAGACACCAGGTTATTGCCAACAAAGAAACTTCCTCCTGAAGTGCTTTTTCTGTCTGTAGCATCACCAACCCAATCAGAGTCTGAATATCCTGCAATTTCAATGTTAGAGTCAGTTGAGTACATTATACCAAAATCAGTTGTGCCAGAAACATATCGTATGATACGTTTGACAGCTTTGACATGAGATTCTTTGGGGTTAGCTTGGTAACGTGCACAAACTCCCACACTGTAACATATGTCAGGTCTACTAGCAGTGAGGTAGAGAAGACTCCCAATCATGCTTCTGTAGTATGTAGGATCAGTAGCAATTCCTTCAAGATCAGCATTGATCTTGCAGCTTGTCCCCATGGGATTTCGAACAGGTGAAGATGTCTCCATGCCAAATTTCTTAACCAAATTTTTGGCATATTGAGTTTGAGAAATGTACAAGCTGTCTTCTCTTTGTTGCACCTGTAACCCTAAAAAATAGCTGAGCTTGCCACAATGGCTCATTTTAAATTCATTCTCCATTGTGTTAGTAAAGGTTTTGACCAACAAATCAGAGGTAGAGCCAAAAATGATATCATCAACATAAACTTGAACAAGAATAACATTTTTAGAAGTACTTTTAACAAACAAAGTTTTGTCAATTGAACCTCTAACATATCCATTATCAATGAGATAAGAAGATAACTTGTCATACCATGCCCTGGGTGACTGTTTCAATCAATAAACAGCTTTTTTTAATTTATAAACATGATCTGGATGACTGGTTTCAGGAAAGCCAGGAGTTTGTTTGAGATAAACTTCTTCCTTAATGTCTCCATAGAGAAAAGCACTCTTGATGTCCATTTGATATAGAGTAAATTTCAAATGACATGAAATAGCCAACAAGAGTCTTACTAATTCTAATCTTGCAACTGGTGCAAAGGTTTCATCAAAGTCTAAACCCTCAATTTGATTATAGCCTTGAGCTACTAACCGTGCTTTGTTTTGGGTTATAGTGCCTTTTTCATCAGTTTTATTCTTATACACCCACCTAGTTCCAATGATATTCTTGTTACTAGGTCTAGGTACTAAGTCCCAAACATCACTTCTTTCAAATTGGTTCAACTTTTCTTGCATAGCTGAAATCCACTCAACATCACATAAGGCCTCTTTGATATTTTTTGGTTCAATAATAGATACAAAACCAAAATGTGATATGATGTTCATATTTTTTCGAAAACAAGCAAGAAATGATTGAAAGATTGAGAAATTGCTTGCAATATTTTGTGATGTACTTCTGGTTTTTATTGGTTCAAAGATATTACCAATAATATCGGAGGTTGAGTGATCTTTCCTTACTTGTCGAGTTCCTGATCTGTGGAGAGGCTGGATAGTAAGGGTGGCATCTATCCCTGTGCTGACATGATCAGTTTCTGGTTCATGTTCATTTCCATCATCATCAGATATGGGATTTTGATCATCTATGGGAATTTCCTTTTCAGCTGAAGGAGATGATGCAGTGACAACCTAATCAACAGTAGAAGATGTATGAGTACAAATAGGACCATCATCAATAGCAACATTTACAGTTTCCATAATTTTGCATGATCTTTTGTTATAAACTCTATATGCACGACTGTTCGTTGCATATCCAAGGAAAACTCCTCTATCACATTTGGGATCAAATTTTGTGAGGTAGTCTCTGTCATTATAAATGTGGCAGATGCTTCCAAAAACTTTTAAGTGAGAGATGTTTGGCTTTCTTCCTCTCCAAAGTTCATAGGGTGTTTTATCTGTTCCTGTTCTGAAAATGACTATATTTAGAGTATAACAGACATTAGATATAGCTTCTTCCCAAAAAGAATGTTGTAGATCTGCAGAATTAAGCATAACTCTTCCCATTTCAACCAGAATACGATTCTTTCTTTCAACAATCCCATTATGTTGAGGAGTGATAGGTGCAGAGAATTCATGAAAGACACCGTATTTATCACAATATTCACGAAAGAATGCATTTTCAAATTCAGTACCATGATCAGATCTGATCCTAATGATTTCCTTATCTTCAGAAAGTTTTTCATTTGAAATTCTTTTAGCCAGATTGAGATATTGTTCAAAAGTTTCAGTTTTATCAGCTAAAAACTTGACCCAGGTAAATCTTAAAAAATCATCAACAATAACAAGTGCATAAGATTTTCCATGAATACTTTGAGTTTCAATTGGACCAACTAAATCAAGATGTAACAATTCTAACACATTTGAAGTTGGTTTGGCATTCAAGGAAGTATGAGAGATACGAGTAAACTTACCAATTTTACAATCACCACACATACCTTCTGGTTTTCCAGCAAGTTTTGGCAAGCCTCTTACCACTCCCTTGGTTGACAATTTGACAATGTCTTGATGATTTAAATGACACATTCTCCTATGCCATAATTCCAGCATATTTGAAGATAGAAGTGATTTAAAGCATATTTCAGAGGGAGAATTTAGATTAGCAAGAATACAGTAACAATGCTCTTTTGTTCTGTCACCTCTCATAAGAATTCTTCATTTTCTATCAAGCACAAGACATTTGATTTTATCAAAAATCACAGTCATGTTCATCAACAATTTGGCTTACACTTAAAAGACTGACTTCCAATCCTTTAACGAGAAGTACATTGTTAAGATTAGGTAGACCAGGAGTGTTTACAGTTCCACATCCAATGATGCTAGCTTGAGCACCATCACCAAGAACAACTTTTCCAGATGGAAAAGACTCATTCATTGAGGAAAACCAATTTTGTTTCCTGTCATATGTTTGGAACAACCACTATCCATGAACCATGAATCAGACTTTCTTGCAGTAAGGGCTGTAAGAGCAACATTGCAGATAGCAATAATCTTATTATCTTTCATGGGTGAAGGGATAACACATGAGAAATTACTTATATGATCTTCTTCATCATCTGAACTGTTTCCACAAAGATCCCAAGGTTTTTGATAGCTAGGAAAATGTTTTAACAGTTTTGAAGTTCTTTCAAAAGTCTTTCTTTTCTGATATCCAGATGTGGGGATGGTAATACTTTTTGTTATCCTTGAAAATTCTTTGACAGTTTTTTCCAAAGAAGATTGAAAAGAGGAGATTAAGTCATTTTGATGGACATTCTTTGTCTGACTCCTTTTCAACTTTCTACAAACAGGTCTGATGTGACCAATAACTCCATAATGATGACAAGTTGGAATAAAACGTTTAAAAGGTCTTTCAGATTTCAAATTTTGGCTTTTGACAAAAACAATAGGTTTTATGGATCGTGAATTTTCACCTTTCTCATAACCTATACCAGATTTATTCTTATCAGGTTTGCCAAGACCACATATTTTGGTCAATTTTTCTGAACCAATGTTAAACTTTTGAAACTGTTGTTGAGATGCATCTAGAGAATTTTTTAGATCAAGTTTCTCTTCCAACAAGGTGGATACAAGTTCATTTTGAGTGTCCAAGCTCTCTTGAAGACGTTTGACATTATTTTCAAGAGATGTTTTTTCAATCTTCCATTTGGCTTTTATAAAAACAAATTTTTCTTGAATCTCAAATTTTGTCTTCTCACTTATTGATAGCTCACTTTGAAGAGTTTCAATTTTAGTGATCATAGACGTAGATGCAGCACACATTTCTGTATACTTGCTATCCAAAATATTTTCGGATTCACTATCCTCTTGGGAGTCATCCAAAATAACCGAAGCCATGAAAGCACTTGTTTCCTTATCATGTTCTGAATTAGATTTTGGTTTGAGGTATATATCATTTGAGACATCATTGCTTCTATGACTTCTAGAGCTAGAACCTGATTTAAAACTTTTTGAAGAGTTTTTGGATGAAAAAGAAGGTTTCCTATTTTTTAGGAACTTTTCAAACAGTTTTGTCATGTATGCACATTCTTCAATAGAGTATGAAATATTTTGATCAACATCAGATTCTTGCTTAAGAGAACTAAGAGCAATGGCATTGTTTCTTCCTGGTTTAGTTCTCTTAGCTTCATAAGTCTTTAAATTTCCAACAAGCTCATAAAGAGAGTAAGTCTTTATATCATAAAATTCTTCAATGGTGAGTTGTTTAGGAGCAAAATAAGAGCTTACAGATCTTAAAAATTTAGAAACAATAACTTCTGGTTCAAGAGGACTTCCTAAGCCTTGACATTGGTTGGTTATGCTAAGTAATCGACTATGATAGTCATCAATAGATTCTTGTTCTAGCATAAATATTTGTTCAAAATCAAGAGTCAAGCTTTGGAGTTTTTGAGCTCTTACCTTAGAGTTTCCTTTATGAGTAGTCTTCAAAGAATCTCATGCATCTTTAGCCGTTTGACAATGAAGGATTCTTCTTCTTTCTCTTTCTGACAAGGCTGGAAATAAGCTATTAAGAGCCTTAATATTCATTCTTGCTGCAATTTTTTCAGCCTCGGTCCAAAGGATTTTGGATTTTATCTCAAGTAATTCTAGTTTGTCCAGAGATGGAATCTTTGGTGGAGTGTATCCATCATCAATAGCATCTCATTGCTTTCCATCATCCTGCGACATTAGAAAAGAAGACATCATGATTTTCCATTGAAAATAATCACTTCCATCAAAGAATGGTGGAACATTGATGGAAGTAGAGCCTCGAATCATTCTCGGCTCTCAGAGGATCTCACTAATTAATTTAGTGGCCGCTCTGATACCACTTGAAGGTCCTTGTGGAGGGGTGATTAGGCCCTTAATTACTTTTGATCGAAAAGTAATATATGACTGTTGTTAGGGATAGCAAGGTGTTGTTCTATCCTGATAACAGTTTAACAAAGGAAACAAATTGTGCAATATGTAGATGAAACTAATAACACAATTATGTTTCTAAAAATGGCAGAAACCCCTTTCTCACAGGGATGAAAACTGCCTTATTCTTTCACTATGTAACAACTCGTATTACAAGACTATAGTTCTGATAATAGAAAATATCGGTGCTATCCTTTCACTAGACTCGCACGCTAGATCTAAGAGCTATACTCCATCTTGTTTTACAGAGATTTACAATAGAAAGATATACAAGTTTCATACATGAATCTAGTTATCGCGCAACTAACTCACTATGACCACTTGAGAAGCTTGCACCTACCAATCCAACCTCATGGTATGCAAGATGTATGCATGAGCATAAAAGGGTGTCTTATGAAGTCTTTAACACAAAAAGATCAACATAAAAGAGCTGTAGAAAACATACTCAGTTTTTAGAGAGAAAATGAACAATTACAATTTTCCCTACTAAGCAAACTAACAAGCTAAAAACCACCAAGGAAGACATGGGGAGCTTGTGCCTTATATAGGCCAAGTGCAATGGCCTATGAAGGAAGCCAGCTGCTGCCAGCCAAGTGAATGAAAAGGAGTAATAAACAGGTTTTAATCCCAGCCAAGTAATCAAAACTTGACAGCCACATCAAGGGTGTGTTATACTTCTCTCCAGAAAATATCTTCACTTAAAGGGATAAGGATGAAGATTTAAAGATTAAGTTTGTAAGAAACAAAAACTTATCTTTGTAACAAAGTCACTTGACCAGAGAAGTGTTTTAAAAGTGATTTATAATCATTTTGAAGCTGAAAGATATTTTTCAGAAAGGAACAAAACGTTCTAGGGGCTTCAGGGATGGAAAACACCTTTGTCATCCTCAGCGAAAAACAATGAAAGCTGAAAGATATTTTTCAGAAAGGAACAGAATGTTCCAGGGGCTTCAGGGATGGAAACACCTTTGTCATCCTAAGTGAAAAACAATGAAATGCATATGCATGCTTTTTACCTTTGAGACTATGAGGTTGTCATGATACAAGGTTGATGGTCTCTTTATCTTTATTCTTCACTTGAAAGAGTCTTCTACACCATGTTTTGTTGAGTAAGAGATATGTCAATAACAATCTATCTTCAAGTCCTTTGAAGACTAGCTTCGATTATCAAAGATTTTAGAAGTTACACAATACAGACATTGCCCAGATTTGGGAAAACCAGCCCAATTCTGAATGAAGGGATTGAAGGTTCCTCTATAGCGAATCTTAAAATTCATTTCTTTGATCGACTTGAGTGAAACTGTCCTAGCCATGATTCCATCGATTCTTCTCCAGCGGCGTCTCAAACTCATACGATTGCCATTCACATTGAGTAGGATATCAAATCTTAATCCATGCACCAAGGTGACCAAGCGGCATGCTATATCACTACTGGAGGAGGAAATCGGGGCGACGTAGAAAGGTGGTCGCCTCGTCTCAATTTTACGTCGCCTCGATTTCTTGTGACCAAAACGACGTCGCCTCGTCTTGTCGCTTCAGATTCATCACGCCACCATTGGGGCGACGTAGATACAATCTACGTCGCTTAGTTTCATTTCACGTGACGTAAATAATGTTACGTCGCTTCAATTGAAGCGACGTAGATTGATAACGTCGCTTGAACTGAGGCGACGTAGATTGATCAATCTACGTCGCTCAATTTTATTTTTTTTAATTTATTTTTCTTTTTTTAATCCATTTAGGCGACGTACATTGATCAATATACGTCGCCTAAATTTATTTATTTTTTATTTTTTTATATTTTTTAATAAATGAGGCGACGTATATTGATCAATATACGTCGCCTCAATTTATTTCATATTTATTTGATTTTATTTTTTAATAAATGAGGCGACGTACATTGATCAATCTACGTCGCCTCATTTATTTAATTTTTATTTTTTTTTATTTAGAAATAAATGAGGCGACGTAGATTGATCAATGTACGTCGCCTCATTTATTTCTAAATAAAAAATAAATAAATATTAAATAAATTTAGGCGACGTATATTGATCAATTTACGTCGCCTCATTTATTAAAAATTTTAATTTTTTTTATTTTTGTAATAAATGAGGCGACGTATATAGATCAATGTACGTCGCCTCAACGTATTTAATATTTATTTATTATTCATTTAGAAATAAATGAGGCGACGTAGAATGTTCTATCTACGTCGCCTCATTTATTAAAAAATAAAAAAAAATAAAAATTAAACATTATTGTACCAAGTCACGACCTATCACAATTTACAAACACAAAAACGCATTCAAATTGCAGATACGCATTCAACCAAAAAAACGCATTCAATCACAAATCAAAACGTTAAAAGTTTATACAAATCAAGTTAACACAAATCAAGTTTATACAAATCCTATATACAGTTTACGAGCCGGGAGGTGGTGGAGGAGCTTGCGGTTGTTGATTCGCAGCCTGGAATGATCGCATCATGGCCTCCATTTCTTGCATCCTTTGGGCGATCGTACTCGCTTCCGCTATAGCCTTCTGCGCCACCTCGCTCGATCTGCGCGCCGCCTCTTTGGCTTCATCGATCTCCTTTTGCATTTGAATTTGGCGTTCCTGGTTTACCCGGGCCCCTCCTCTCGGTTTGGGGTCGCGTGTGAGAGCGCGCCCCACCCCTGTAACGTCGAACAAGAACAAATATTAGTAAACTATATCGTAAACCAAAATGAAGCAAAACGTAAATCGAGATATGCATCGACGGAATCGTTTTGGAGATTTATTACCTCTTATAGAGGTCCCGTGCCTTGAACCCACCTCTTCCTCTATGATATTTATTTGTGTATCAAGAGGAAGAGGCTGGGGTTGGGAAACCTCTTCGCCGTCAACTGGGCCCGCAGCACTATCTTGTTGCGACAAGACTTCATCGAGTCGACGCTTCACTGCCGCCTGCTCAATTAAAATAGATAAAATAAATAATATTACAATTTAGTAGACAAAAATAATTGAAATAACGTAACGTGAACCTATTTGAGCTTACCACTTTCTCAGCCGCATTCCTCTCCGGCTGGTATACGTTAATCCACGTCTGGACGGCAGGCGCTGGATGACCCTCCTTCTCCAACACCTCGCTTCGGTACGAGAGGGCGAGGGATCCCGAATGGTGGTTGAGCTGCTGCTCCTTGTTCTTGTTTCGGTTCCCTCGGTTCCGTTCGCACAATCGCTGTCACACACACACAAAAATCATTTTAAAATAAGAACAGATAAACATGCATATTGTTCGAATGTTGGCTACCAAAACTGTAGGTTCGTTTATGAAACTCACCAAGTAAGCAGGGTCTTCGAAGTGGGCTTTTAACCACGCCCATTGGTCTGCCCTCCCGAGAAACTCGGCCGGAGTCTCCTGGCTGACGTGGAGATAATGTTGATGGCAATCGTACTTCCAATCCTTATAGATTGTTTGCGCCGTCCTATCAATGAAGTTCCACATCTCCACATCAGTCGCCGGGATGTCGTAGTTCGTCTAGCACAACACATTTAAATTCCGTTATGTAAAAATTATATTTACATTTACTACAAGTATGTAAGTAAGCTCGGAGTCCAGCAAGTATACCTCAAGACTCCGGCCGACGATATCGCGATGCAAATCGCTAAGTCCCAAGAAGCTAGATGCAAGCATTGGAACTTTTCCGCGGATGATGCTACCGATGTCTCGGCACATAAGACTCCGCATTTCCCTCGTCGCCGGCCCCGCATGCCTCGTAGAGTAAGCGACTTGTAGTCGCCTATTGTTGTTCATCCGGACGAGGTACTCCGTCTTCGTCCCGACAACGACTCCGCGCTGTTCCGTCGTCGGGTCTCCGGTTGCCATGTCGACCATGTCGGGGAGTTTGGTCTTCTTTCACCGGATGCTGAGGGCGGGAGGGTGCTGTGACGCCGTAGTGGCGTCGCTGCTGTCATCCGGTCCTTGCGGAATCGCATCCTCAAGTGGAGGGGCGGGCGTTAACTGCGGAGCTTCTGCAATCGACGAGGTCGCCGATTGTCCCGTGGGGCAACCAGACCCGGAAGCCCCATCTCGGCTGAATGCTCGCCACCCCACCTCCGCAGCTGCCGCCGCGGCCGCCGCTTCCGCTTCACGACGCTGCATCAACGCTTTCCTCCTCTTGTATGCAGTATCTCCGGGAGCCATTCTTTTATTACTAAACAGTTATTTTTAATTAGATGTTAAAACTAAACTATTCTGTTTGGAATTCAATAGAGTAAACCAGAAGATGATCTTCATATATAGAACTAATTTCACAGGTAAACCAGAAGATGATCTTCATATATAAAACAGATTAGCTACATACGTTTAATGGTTCGATAAGAAACATACTAAACACCTTCAAACATCGACTCTGTTGTTTTCACAAGCCTTAGAGTGAGAACACACAAATGTACATCAATATACATTACACATGTGAAACTAAAATCTACAAATGACTATTTATTTAACTAACATTCTTTTATACATGCAGGCAATATTGAACTGTCAAGTACTAGTAACACATGCTCTTTCATCAATCCTAATATCCCAGAAATAACTACTAACAAACAAAAGTAAGAATCAGTATAAAACACAAACCCTTAATCATTATGCATATGTTTTCATATAACCAAACTGGCGTTTAATCATTATCACAAAACACATTAGACTTCATCATCATCACAAAACACAAAACTTACATGAAAACATATTGAAAACACATTCGGAATCATTATCACAATACACATTCGGCACAGTATAAAACACAAAGCTCCGTACCTTCTCGAGTTGCCTCAAATCGTTTGCTTTAGCTACACGGAGTTGGCTCGGATTCGGTTGCTTTAGCTACACAGATTTCGCCAATTCTTACATGAAAACAACAAAAAAAAACAAATTAGCTACAATTAGGCGAATGTGATTGAAAACAGATTGGATGTAAATTCAACATCCTACTTGCATTCTTTTTGGGATTCAATAGAGTAAACCAGAAGATGATCTTCATATATAGAACAATTTCACAAATTCAGGATCTAGTTACTATATTCATCCACAAATTCAATTCAGGATCTAAATAATGCTCACTAATCACAATGTCAAGGAACTAGTACTATATTCATCCAATAAACATATCCACAACTAATCAGTTTCCTCTAAATTCATTATCAAACCAAGTGCACAAGGTGAGAAATACAACAGATTCCATATATCATGAACTTTTGTTACATTTTATCAAGACATTTCATTGAACATGGCGGCATGGCACTTCTCCTTAAGTCATTGTAACAATGAGCCACTGTTGCTGTGTTGGCGAAACCAAACCAGGTTCACAATCATGAGACACACATGCTGTAAATATGGGAGATTTTTTCTTAATAGATTCCAGCAACCTAATAGATTATGACTATTATGGTGGATCCATTTGGGTAACCTGAGGTCATTACGTTCACAATAGTATCTAATCAACCTGAAATCCATATATAAAACAAAAATCAGAAAAGAAAAAACCCACATGTTCATCAGAATCCAACTCACATTTCTAAACAAATAAATCCAAATCTAGAACAGAACATGAACTGAAGTAAAGAAACAGAAATAGAGATGAAAGCTCACTTTCCCCAAAACTCTGTTCTGAAGAACATAGAAACTCAAACCATTGTATCTTCTAAAGCAAAACAGCGAGAGATTACGATGATAGATGAAGCGATCACAAAAGTGAGATAGATAAATAGAGATTACTGTCAAATTAACACCAATTCTTCACCAAATATTTAAAGACAGGACAGTTTCAAAACTCTTTTGTCTTGTCAGTGAGGCAAGCAAAAGACTAAGTCCGAGTCCGACCTTCACTTTTGTTCAGACCCTTTCAACAACAGTTGAAACCCACTTCATCTCAAATGTCGCCGGCTCTCCAATAAGGGATTGTTCATTTTCAAAGCAAATTCAATTCCAATATTACAAACATACTAGACTGCAAATCAAAAGCATTTACTAATTCGATACATCAGTTTTAATTTCTTGCATATTAAAGAGAGAAACAAGTTTGATTAACTTGTAAAACCTATTCTGACAAAATCACAGTAAAATCAGGATTTGTTCCTTTCATTTTCATACACGTTGCGTATGAAATGACTCATTAGGTTTGAGTAGATCATTGCTTTCATGAAACAGTGCTTGGAAGGAGTCTTGAGAATTCTATTTCGAATAAGAAAGATTCATAAATCCTGTGAAGTCTAACAACATGCAATTCTACATTGATACATACATATCTTTAATTTTGTTCTCTTGCGAAAAGAAAGAAGAAGTATTGATTCTCTGTAAGAACTATTCTGTTTTATATAAGGTATTAGCTCTATCCGATTTCCCACAAACATATATCTTATCATTCCTATATAAAGTACCAACTCCCCAAACATCATCCTAAATTCCTAATTACCTTATAATAGAAGATTTCCCTGATGAGAGAGTTGAAGATTTCCCTGAAGATTTCCCAAAAAATCGAAAACGTTGAATGAAGATGATGCCTACCGAGGGGAAGATCGAAGATGATTGGAGAGAGTTGAAGATGGAGGGGATTAGGTTAAGAAGAAGAAGTTTAGGGCTGTTTGGGGGTTAGGGATTTGGGGGCGACGGCGCGAGGAAGAAGAAGAAGTGAGAAGAAGAAAGCAATCTGTGATTCTGGGAATATAAAGGAAACGAGGCGACGTAGATTGCATTCTACGTCGCTTCGTTTCATTTCATTAATCTACGCGACGTACATTGAAATCTACGTCGCTTCATAATTTGTAAATTTTAATTTTTTTAATAAACGCGGCGACGTAAGAATCAATATACGTCGCTTGGATTAGTTTTTTAATTTTATTTTTTTGAATTAATGAGGCGACGTAGATTGCTCAATCTACGTCGCTTCCTTCTATTTAATTGTTTTTTTTTTGTTTTTTTTTTGAATAAATGAGGCGACGTAGATTGATAATCTACGTCGCTTCCTTCTATTTAATTTAGAATTTTGTTTTTTTGAATAAATGTTCAGGCGACGTAGATTGAGCAAGACGATTTGGGGTTTTGGGAAGCACCAATATGTACCAATATGTACGTACCTATACATGGTCTATGGACATAGTGTTCTATTTAATTGTTTATTTTGTTTTTTTAATAAATGAGGCGACGTAGATTGATCAATCTACATCGCTTAGTTCTATTTAATTGTTTATTTTGTTTTTTTTTGAATAAATTAGGCGACGTATATTATCAATCTACGTCGCTTGGATTTAATTTTTAATTTTGTATTTTTGAATAAATAAGGCGACGTAGATTGATCAATCTACGTCGCTTAGTTCTATTTAATTGTTTTTTTTGTTTTTTTTTTTGAATAAATTCGGCGACGTAGATTGATCAATCTACGTCGCTTCTTTGTATTTATTTTTATTTTTTTGTTTTTGAATAAATTCGGCGACGTATATTGATCAATCTACGTCGCTTGGATTTAATTTTTAATTTTTTTTTTTTAAATGAGGCGACGTTGATTGATCAATCTACGTCGCGTCAATCTTTAAGTTGAGTTGTTAAATGATGGTGTTTTAGAACAAACACTATGAAAAGCGACTGATGAATTTGTACAATATGTGAGTTTTTATTACACATCCAAGTAGAGATATAGAAACACACATGAATACAGGATGATACAAACCACACCGTAAGCAATAAACCAATACCTATGCCAATATTTTCCTTTCCAAATTGAGAATAGAGGAAACAGTACTGTATAAAGAAGAAGACTACTAAAATATAAGGGGGCAGAGAAGCATATCTATTCATCGAAGCCTACAATTCACAAGATAACTTACATAGATGCTTAGAGAGTTTTCCTTGAATGCGAGAGAGACGGAAATCCGGACCCGGAATGCGTTCTGAAATCACGACGTAGTGTGTGGGGATTAATAAAGACATTAGGAATACTTATCACAAGTACCCGAATCAATTTGAAAATTGAAATAAAATCATACCTTGATTACAGATTTGGTAGCTCAAGATGGGGTGAATGGCTTCGAAGATGGAAGGCACAATCCGGTTTGGTTTCGGGGTTGGAGTTCGATGGAGGGGATTGAAGATTTGGTTTCGGGGTTGAAGAGGTTTCGGGGTGGTCCGATTGAAGTAGACGGCGAGGCGACGTATATTTATCAATATACGTCGCTTAGATTTAATTTTTAATTTTGTTGTTTTTTTGAATAAATGAGGCGACGTATATTTATCAATATACGTCGCTTGGATTTAATTTTTAATTTTGTTTTTTTGAATAAATGAGGCGACGTAGATTGATCAATCTACGTCGCTTAATTGTATTTAATTTTTTATTTTGTTGTTTTTATGAATAAATGAGGCGACGTAGATTGATCAATATACGTCGCTTCCTTCTATTTAATTGTTTATTTTGGTTTTTTTTTTAATAAATGAAGTTTATAATTATAAAGTTAGTAATATTTGATCGTATACATACATTATGCTTTAAAGAAAATACGAATTTAGGTTTCAAGAATGTAATAATATTAGTTTAGTCCTCCTCTTCGTCCTCCTCCTCTTCCTCGTCCTCCTCTTCCTCGTCCTCCTCCTCCTCGTCCTCGTCTTCGTCCTCGTCCTCGTCCTCCTCGTCTTCGTCCTCGTCCTCGTCCTCCTCCTCGTCTCCTTCTTCGTCCAAAAGTAGTTGAAAATCTGGGTAAAATTGTATCACCGTGGGAGTGTCCTCTTGGTAAGGCTCGAAGATATGATCTCCTGTACGCGATATGTTTTCATCTATGGCCAGAACTTCGGCGCTGTAGACATTGCGGTGCGACATTTCTTGTACTACCTTCCAAGTACCACCAGCCTTTGGATCGTCTATGTAGAATACCTGTTTTGCTTTGGTTGCAATTATGAAGGGTGAATCCTCATAGTAACTCTTGTTTGTATTCACTGATATCAGTCCATGATCTTTTATAAGGGTCTCAAGATCTTCAGGGTCCTCGGAGTTGTGCCATGTGCACTTAAACAACACCACTGGCATACGGCCTGCATATAATACTTCGACCACGTAGTTAACATGGCCGTAGAACTTGGATGAACCCATGTCTATCATGACACCGCTGTTTTGAGTCACGGTTCTTTGATCTCTATCAAACGATGTGAACTTGACACCGTTCACATAACACGACATATAAACCCGACATTGCTGAGGTCCTTGAGCTAATGACTTTATTCCTGCAACCAAGCTCGGGTCCGAGTTTTTTTCTTTAAGGGACACCTGAGAGATAAGTGTTAAGAGGAGTTAAAGATAAGTGTTATAAACCCTCAAAGAACCTTACAAGAATTAATAGGCATATGTACCCATGTTAAGAACCATCGAAGAAAACTCCTCCTCCGCTGCCGCTCGTCGAAATCTTCACCATTTTTAGCCTCGAACCTTCTGAGATGTTCTTCTAGGTAAGGTTTGACTTCGTCTGTTTCCACCAAGACTTGCCAGTGAGCCTCAGCAGTCTCTGACTCAGTCAACCTGAACTGGCGACGAGTCTCGATAATATCTGGTCTTACTAAGAGTGAAACACAGCTGACATTCCACCCAGATATGGAAGTGTCGATATCTTCGTTGTCCATCCGTCTGAGATAAGCCTTACAATACATCACCGACTCATGTACGAGGTACTGTTCAGCAATACTACCTTCCGGGTAACGTGTATTCCACATTGACTTTTTATATTTTCCTAATTGCCTGCAAAAACACCACTCAAGATTAGTACAATATTTTCCTAATTGCCGACATATTACACAAGATTAGTACAATAATATTAGTACAAACATATTTTCCTAATATTAGCGAGGCTTCAAAAAATTTTACCTTTCAATTGGATACATCCATGTATAGTGGACTGGACCTGTAAGGAATACTTGTTCGGGCAGATGAACCATGAGATGAACCATAGATGTAAAAAAATGTGGAGGAAATATGAGCTCAAAATTGCAGAGAATCATCACTATCTCAGTTTCCATGTCACGCACAACCTCCTTCTTAAGCTCCCTACTGCATAGTTGACGAAACCAATTTGACAGTGCTATCAATGGCTTGACAACGTTTTCTGGCAGGAACCCTCTTATAACCACAGGAAGAAGACGTTGAAGCAAGACATGGTAATCATGCGTCTTCAATCCATAAAACTGTGACTGGGAACTTATTTTCACCTTACTTCTCAAACTACCTGCATAACCAAGAGGATACTTAACATCCCTGAACCACTGGAACACATCTTCTAGATCATCCTTTTTAACTAAAAAAGGTGCATGAGGAACTTTCCCCGTATCCAAGTCACCCGCTCTTTGCCACTGGTTTTTTCGCACATTCCTCTTCTTCAAAGCAGCGCGAGCTTTTGGACCATCCTTAGACTTCGATTCAATCGAAAAAATGGTTCCAAGGATGTTGTCACACACATTTTTTTCAATGTGCATGACATCTAGGCAATGTCTGATCTTCAATGATGACCAATACGGCAGCTTCCAAAATATGCTTTCGTGAGTCCAACACTGTCTGTTATTCGGATTGTACGGCACCTTCAAGTCTTCATGTTGGCTAAGAATAGGGTAAACGTTTGACCTAACGTCCTCCAAAATTTCATCTCCACTCTTACGATAGGGTCTTCCGCCAAACTCCTCCTTCCCGTTAAATGCCTTGCTCAATCTCCAAGGGTGATCCTGGTGGAGCCATTTTCGATGACCTTCATAAACTATCCTCCCACATATATGCTCTGAAGTTAGCTCATCTAGACAGATTGGACATGCCTTGTACCCTTTCACGGTTGACCCCGCAAGCATCCCTAAACCTGGAAAGTCGCTAATAGTCCACATTACCGCTGCCTTCATCAAGAATACCTCATTGTCTACTCGATCAAAAGTATGGACTCCAACGACCCATAAATGTATTAGCTCCTCGATCATCGGCTCAATGAGTACACTAAGGCACTTTCCGGGAGATTTAGGGCCTGGAATCAACACTGATAACATGTTATATTCCTTCTTCATGCACATTGATGGTGGTAGATTGTACGGCATCACAACAACGGGCCATGTACTATGCAAAGTTCCCATTGTTCCGAATGGATTGAAACCGTCTGTTGCTACTCCAAGGCGCACATTCCTGCAGTCCCGTGCAAATCCTGGAAAAGTTCTGTCAAAATGTTGAAACGCTTCTCCGTCAGCTGGGTGGCTGAGGCTACCAGCCACGCATATCCGCTCCCCCAGCCATCGCATATGCTTGGCAGTGTGTGGGGACATAAACAAGCGCTTCAACCTTGGTGTTAGAGGGAAGTTACGAATTATTTTTTTGGGAATATCATTCGTATTTGGCTTATATCTTTCAGAATAACACACTGGACAAATCCTCTCGTTTACGAGCGCCCCCCTGAACAACACACAGTTAAACTCACACGCATGAATTCTTTCGTAACCCAGTGAAAGATCACTCAAGATTTTTTTTATTCTCGAGTATGAACAGGGGAATGTGTGCCCTTTAGGAAGAAGTTTATTAATGTAAATACATAAAGAGTCAACACTTGTGTCCGACCATCCATTTTCATTTTTCATTTCCATTGCATCTAATATGGCACTCAAAACAGTTTCCTCACTGCCTTCATATAATGGGGTCTGTGACTCCTTCAATAATCTATCGTACTTTTCATAATCATCGTCTACCATGTCATTGAAGTTCATGCCCGAATTATCTTCCACAAATTGTTGGGGTGCATCTGCATGGTATCCAGGATAATAGGGATATGCATCCTGTAGAATCTCCAACTGCGGGTTCACTGAAGGACCGGCACCACTAGAAGGACCGACTCTGTCTTGAAGCCACTGTCTTCGTTGACTGAGCATTGCCGGTTCACCAGAAACTTCCCCGTGAAGGTGCCAGACTGTATAAGTAGGACTCATACCACTGTGTGATAAGTGATGATACATCTGATCCATAGTAACCTTGAACGGACCGTTCTTACAACGTTTGCACGGGCAGTAGTGATAATCGGCTCCGTTACTATGTAGCAGGGCAAAATTCATGAACTCGAATATGCCGTTGATGTACCTTGGATCAGCACGATGATATGTCATCCAAGTTTTGTCTGGGAGTCCGTCCATGTTTCCTGTCAACATAAACAATCAATATGAACAAAGTTACCACGCCACAGTTGCGATTCAACCAAAACCCCACACTTCTTCGCCTTATGCCTCCGGGTTGGGTCCTATCCCCTTCAGGGAAACACGACATTTGTCAACGCTTTTGCACCCATGCGTTTCAGCTCCAGTTTAGGGAAATTTCGGCAGCATCTCCCTACAGTTCCCCGAGTGCACGCATATCTAAACAACCTAATTTGCACTCGGGGAACATTTAAAGGAGACACTGTCGAAACCATATCCCAAAACTGAAACTGAAATCACACGAATAACAAAAGGATCAACAAAGTCATGTTCACCTAAAGTGTCCAAAAATGGGACAATTCGAGAATCAACAACTCAACTCGATCAACTACATGAGTTGTTGATTCTCAAACAGGAGTTCTAAGTTGATAAACACCACAATTATATATAGCCATACGCTCAAAATCATTATTAACACTAATAACAGTACTAATTAAGGCTCGAATACACATAATCTACACTAATCATCAATTAATTTCACTAAATTTAACCAAATTTCAAACATTAATCATGAACCCATAACATGATTTATCACAATTCAATGATTCAAACACTAAAACTACAACATAACACCAAATTCAATTCAACTTCAAACATTTCACCAAAACTTCAATTTCACTTCTAATCATCAATAAATTTCACTAAACTTAACCAAATTTCAAACATTATTCATGAACCCATAACATGATTTAACACAATTCAATGATTCAAACACTAAAACTACAACATAACACCAAATTCAATTCAACTTCAAACATTTCACCAAAACTTCATTTTCACTTCTAATTTAACATATTATGGTCATAAAGAGGGTTAAAGAGATACAAATCAAACTAACCTTACTCAAGAATCAAATCAATGGCAAGAACAACCTTCTTTCTCAATTTCCTCTAATTTCTCCCCAAAATCGCCCAAAACAGCTGCAGAGCTCGGGGAAACTGTTTTTCTAAAATACCACCTTTATGAAAGGGTTGACTTTAAGAAGAAGAGTAGATCCAGATTTTAAAAAATCTAGGCGACGTAGATTGCTCAATCTACGTCGCCTCGATTTTATTTGAAGCGACCAAACTAATCTACGTCGCTTCGAATAAAATCGAGGCGACGTAGATTGAGCAATCTACGTCGCCTAGATTTTATTCGAAGCGACGTAGATTAGTTTAGTCGCTTCGAATGATGAACTAGTCGCCTCAGTTTTTTGAAGCCACGTACTTCAATCTACGTCGCCTGAATTTTTTGAAGCGACGTATTTTTTATCAAAGCCAAAGTACGTCGCCTCATCTAAAATCGGAGCGACGTAGAAATATAACTACGTCGCCCCGATGCCCTCCTCCAGTAGTGTATGCTCACTCGAACAATTTTACAATGAAAACATGCACAATGATCTGACTTTTTGTAATTTAAGCATGTCACATATAGTTGTCCAATAAAAAGAACATGTCACCGTTTTTGTCCAACTTGAATGGATATTTTTTTATTTTATATTACGATGGATTGATTAATTGAAATCTATCCTCCACCAGTGTGTTGCCTAATTAAAACCGAAAAAAATAATTATTTAATAGAGTTTATTTTTTTAATCACCAAATACATAAGTAAATTTGTCCAAATATGATACGTCTATTCACACCTCTAATTTTGATATATATATTTCCAAAAATTTGTAACAGTTTTATGGTCAACTTTGCCCTTGCAATAAATACTAAAAAAAGAAAATTGATATATAAACAACACAAATCCCCTCCATCAGTCAACCGATTTCAGTCGAGTGAATTGGCATTGAGTTATAAATTACTCAGGCTTAATTGAGAAAGATGACATATGGGTTTATCTCTAATCATATAAAATTTCTAATATTCCACGTTAATTGAAGTACCTAAGTACTGTATTTCTTGGGAAAGTTTGTCTTCCTCTTCTTGGTCTATTGTGCCCATGTACAAACTGAAGTTCATATGATCAAAATCTTTTATTTTTAATTGTTATCTTTGTTTATTTCTGAATCCATTCCCTTTGTTTTTGATTCTGTACGTATTAACCTAGTGTGATCAAGATGATCATGAGTATTCATTATACATGTTAGATTTCGGTTTTTTTTACTCAAAGCCTATTACCAGGGGCGGAGCTAGCTATAACCGATATATATTATGCATAATATATATTATGCATAATATTTGACTGTGAGACTATTAATTTCTTTCTGATTTCTCATCTCGTGTCTCTCTCTATGCACGCACATTACTCCACTCTAGTTTCTCTTCTCTCCTCTCACATTTGTCTCTTTTGTCCTCATCACCATTCAATAACTGATGCAGTGAATCGATAGTTAATGAAAAAAATATCTAAATCTTGAACCCACTTATTTTCAGTCCTCTATTTTCTATAAGTAATATTTTCTATGTTGCAATTGAATTGGAAGACTTCTTATTTATGCTTAAATGTCTTTTAAGTTATATATTGATTGATCGATGGAGATTGAGATTCAGATTGTGGTTATGGTCATGAATTCTGTGAAGATATATTACTACTGAAACATGCTATTTTTTTTTATATATCTTTGTTGTGGAACATCTTCTTCCTATTTATTTTCCCTATTCTTCTTATTGAATAATAAATTAGAAAAGGAACTAGAGTTTTTCTGTAGACATTATTGGAACAATAAAAAAAAATGCCCTACCTAGACGAAATTCCTGGCTCCACCACTAGCTATTACTGATACAATTTTAGAAGAATCGACAACTCAATTGACACAATATGTAGATCTGCAGAAAATATGCAATAGTTATCCTTCCTACAAAGTTCGTACGTACCAGCCTGTTTAAACTGTAACAAGACTGAGAGGTGTAAAAAAACAAAAAAGAGGGATAAAATGAGATGTTTAGTGACAAAATATATAGGAAGAGGTTTAAATTTCAAAATTATATAAAAAGAGGTTTAAATATTAAAATTAGAGATGTGAATAATCAGACATATCTAAATATCATGTATTTATAGATGAATGAACCGGAAATGAAGCGATGTTGTTTTTGGTCCACGTTATAGAATTGTCTTGCATGTTGGCCATCTTTTGAATTATCTTAGAAAAAATTAATTGTTAGTTTATATATTTTCTGGTCCTTAAAAAAGAGTTCGAGAAAGTTATCATCTATTTGACGATATCTAGCAAATTTAGCGAGGTCTTATTATTTAACTATACTGACCCAAGTTAGGACTTGAGAATTTTTTTTTTTGAAAGGGACTTGAGAAGTTTATTAGATAATCAAAGTTGTAAGCTTATCAAACATTAATTTATTAAAATTTCCCGTAGTCTAAGTACCATCGCTTAATTTCAAGAAAACATGCCACCCAACTGGAGAATGTTTTAATCACTCTATTTGAAACAAACATATAAGAGCATGCATGAATGCATGATTAGTCTCCCACTCTCCCATATTGAACAACAATGACCAAAACTGAGCGTGACATGCTTAATTTTGTCCAATCAGTAGCCACCTAATAAAAATCTAATCCGTTCTATTTTCAAACTCAATCTCTTACATAAGAAAATTCCAAGCACCCATGCATAACTCTTTATAAACCCTAAACTCTTTATAAAAGGTTGAAATAACTCAAAGACCCATATTGTTTTTTAAGAGCATATATGCCACATGGCTTCACACCCTTTTCCCTTACATAAGCTAAGCGTCATGCAAATGGTATAATCATTTTCCAAATGTATTTATTTTTAGGTGTAGGATTCGTGCTCATATTACTCTATCTCTTTGACTTGTCCAGTTTGGGAGTCGATAATAAAAATTCCCAATGGTTAGTAGAGTTCTCCTAACCCAACATAAATATGTCAATATTAGGTACGACATGGTAAAAGCATTACAAATGTTTGCTTCCCTAACAAGAGATCGACTTGAAAAGCAAATTCTAGAATGGATCTTATTTTCAAAAGGTTAGACTCAATTTGTTAGGCTACTCGACCTTAGTGGATTAGAGGATCGCATGGGGCAGGAGTTTTGTATATGAAATAACTAAGTGAAACTCTCAAGTGTCAATTTTATAGATATGTTATAAAATCAAAGGCAGGGATCTAACCAGGGCGGTTCTTCATCATCATCATCATCATCATCATATATATATATATGTATATATTTGACATGGTTATGTCAGCATGGCACTTAACTAGTCATATGCATAGCATCGATCACTCTCAAACTTCAACATCAGTTCCACTTGTATATAAGTATAGTGCTAAATATAAATATAAATGGCAAACAGTTTCATGCATGCTTGATCGAGATTCAAGAGTATCGAGGATTGCTGCTTGCCTGCCTTTTTCTATTTGCTATAAACTTAATCAGGATGATATTATTTAGAATATCAAATAAGTACTTTATCATCCTTTTCATTTCATATATCTATTCTGAGATAGTAAATGCATGCGTACGTGGAATTGTTGTTCATACAATTTCAGCTCAAAAAGATAATAAATTAATAATGTAGTATCGATCAGTTCAATTGATACTTACAACTATCTTTAGCGAAATATATAACACACTACACAAGGGCCTCCTCTTTACAAGAATGACAACTGCGCCATGCATCTGGCATGGATAGGGTTTCCAAGTGTGCCTTCATTTCTTGATTTAACACACTGAAGAGAGCGAGCGCGTTTCTTGAATCGTATTCCGATGGCGATATATCAGTTGTGATCGATTGTTTAGGTAATGCTAACGTTTGAACTAGTTTCTTCAAATGATCGATGATGACCTCGTCGCCTAAGCACAGTGCTAGTATGCATGCATGGGACTTGGTCTCAAGCTAGCTAGGGCATTGCACAGTGTATACGTATATTCATGATCGACTTCTCTTCTGATGGCCTAGCTACCTGCTGCATTTTTTATTTTATTTTCAGATACGTACGTAGGGGCGCAAACAGTAGATTGGGAGATACAATCTATAAAAGTGCTTTGACACAAAAACCGTCAGCCAGGTCATCCCTGTGACTCAACGAGGAAAAGCACAACAGAGGGAGAGTGTTTGAGACAAAAACTGTCAGCCTACATACAACCCATCTCCGACTTGGTGAGTTCCGGTCGTTTCGTTTCTGTCGGTGGCTTGGTATTGATTTGGGTGGTTGTGACTCATCATGTCTAATTTAACTTAGACGACATAATGTTCTGTCGTGTGTGTTAGAATTTGGGACGACGAAATGTTGCGCCGTCTATGCGTAAACTTTTTAACGACGAACGTTTCGTTGTCTTCTGAAACTAATAAATTTAATATTAAATAATAAATTCATTTAAAAATTAACTAATAATAATCAAATATATTAGATATTAAATTTGTACATAATAAATCCGATCGGAATATAAAACTACATAATATATACATACTAAACCTAATCTTCGGCTAACCCGCGACACTAGAAGAAGTTTGGACCCCGCCGATTCCTCCCATACTCGGACCGTCGTTGTCATCGTGTCCAGGAGGATCCTGAGGAGTGCTAAACGGCTGATAAATATAATTGGGATCTATGCCTAGCTTAGCCGACATGAAGCAGATTAATTGTTCCATCTTATCCATCTGAATTGTCGCTGCTTGAGTCTCCTTCCGAGCCTTACTAGCATCCTCTTGGGTCGCTTGTATTTTCTCCTGGTTATCTGCCACATTCGAATGCCGACTCCCCAATTGTGACGACTTGCTCAAATCACGCTTGACTCCTCGTCTAAGACCATGAACCTCCTTCCCAGGTCGACATTCGAAGACTTCATCTACAATTTCTACCTGAATCTCTTACGAAAGAGAATGCATCTCTTCAAGCGTCATCTCTGGCAACTGCAACTACATCTCCGTCAGCTTCTCGTCGGCCATTTGTTTCAACCTCTCCTGAAATTAACATGAACAATACATGAATGTCAATTTTTTTTTACATAGTTTCTCCTGAAAATGGAGGAAACCAAAAACCTGCACGAAAACCAAAACACTTCGAATAACCTCAAAACCGAATCACATCCGTATTTCTCAAGTTCACTTACCTGGTATCACGCATATAATCACAAAACGGCCCCCCTAGACATTTGATCTCTTTATGCACAAGTGAATAAACATTTTTAATTATACAACCTCAAGACTTATTAGTCTATTAAACTTTCTTGATTAAAGCACTTCCAAAAATTCATATCTTTGTTATCGAATTAGAATATACATGTTACTAACATAACTAAGTATTAAAAAATATTTAAGCACTTGTTGTAATACACAAAGCCACATTCTTATGTTTTAATTAGCCAACTAAACCAAATTTCAAGAGAATTGAATCAAATTTGATGTTCTAATTAATCATGATCCAAATTATGGATAACCAACAGTAAAATTAAATTCAATTAATTTGGGAAAAATTGTTACTTACGGCGTATTGAGTCCCGAGATGTTCTTGTTGCCCGAGCCTATTGTATGCAGAAATTCCACCTGATATCAGCGGATATTTCGAACCCTTTTCCAAGTGTTCCAACGCCAGGTTGAGCATCTTGCAGGAGCCTGATCTATGGTGCAACTGCTTCTTATCACGATTAGCTTTGTTCTTCTCTGATCTTAACTGTTTCCCAACAATATAAATTAGTATGCATTTAATCATTATTCAATAGTCTTTTTTTTTAGTTGTTATTTTTTAGTGATCTTCTTTTATAGAACTTGATAGTATCATTCTTTAAAGTTTTTTTGTGTGTATACCAAATAGAGTGTAATGATGAAATTGCAAGCTTCTCATATATTGGGTAAAAAAGACGTTCAAGAATGTGGAGGAATATGAATTACGAAGCTTAAACTTATCAGACTCAAAGTGTGCTTTCAACCACTTTCACTCGTCTTCCCTTTATTTTTTGAAACTCCTTTGGTGTCTTTTCGAGGTTTTTCTTGTACATCTTGTGCAATGCGTACTTCCAATCCTTGTAGATATCGTGAGTGGTGTTGCTTATGTAGTACACCATCTCCGGACTATGATCATAATTAAAATGTGTCTAACAAAAATTTATTTAAAAAAATTAAGAACAATAAACCCTATAATTTGTAATCAATTACAAAAATAAAATAAAATAAAATACTCTATTACCGTGAGTCCGCGGAACACGTTGAATATGACCTCCTCAGGGAGCTCTTCCTAAGAATGAGCTATCATACATATGTGGCCCCGTACAATACCCACGATCTGATGAGCAGTCAAACTAGTCCGCTTCCTTTCTTTAGGGCATCAGGTGAACGTATTTAACGACACATTGATCTTTTTCCCTCCCATTGTCTTTTTTAGGTTCTCGGCTTTGGTTCCATTGCAAATTTTTTGAGTGCATTTGGGGGGTGGAAGTGAATGGTCCCTCCTGTTTTTGTTTCGTCGCCTCCCGCAAACCAAACAGAATCTTCATCGGAAGATTGAGGCGGTTGTGACGACGTCGAGGCATCCTGAGCTAGAATCTCTTCATTGGGAGCATGCAGAATTCTTCGTGCAGGCGTGCTACTCGTCCTGGACTCATCTGGCGGTTGGGTTTGCAGTTGAGCCAAACCCATTTGTCGTGATAGAGATTGATAATACGCAACATTCTCTTCTGTTGTGCACCTCTTTGTCATCTTAACGGTCTACAACAAAAACCAAGCATCAACCATTATGTACGTCCAAAACCTTTATCTACCAAACTCTCTATAACTTGCATCAACCAATTCAAAACGGTCTAAAACGGCAAAGCCATTCCTAATTAACCATATAACAACATTAACACATATTGTTAAACAATACTGCAACACACATACTTCAACACATATACATGTCAATTCATCCGCTCAAATGCAAACACACATAAACATCATTTGTTTTATCCAAAATTACAACCCTAACTAACATCATCACTAACATAACCTGAAACAACACATATCACAATAGCAATCCAATATCATATTAGCAATCCAATATCATCTAATCATGCTTAATCACAATAGAAATCATCAATCACACCTCCATCAATCATCAAATTCATGGCAACCTTATAGGGAGGGGGAGGGGGAGAGAGAGAGATAGATAGAGAGAGAGATAGAGAGAGAGAGAGAGAGAGAGAGAACCAAAATTTTGGTCGGGTTCGGTGAGGATCGAGGACCACGAGGGAGGAAGGCGGAGTAGATAGAGAGAGAGAAAGAGAAAACCAAAATTTTGGTCGGGTTTGGTGAGGATCGAGGAAGGCAAGGGAGGAAGGCGGAGACGGTGATGAGGTATGGACGAGAGAGTATTTTGGTCGGGTTCGGTGAGGATCGAGGACCGCGAGGGAGGAAGGCGGAGGCGGTGATGAGGTATGGATGAGAGAGATGTCGGCAATGAGGGGACAAGGTCGGAGGAGAGAGGAGGTCAGCCTTTGATGGTCGGAGATAGTAGTAACGATGGAGGCGTCGACCGGGTGTGACAAGAGAGAGAGCCCAGGGGAAACGGTCAGGAGGCAGGGGCAGCGACGATGGTGAAGGGGGCAGCGTTGGCATTGATGGGTTGGAGGTGGTGTCGGCCTCGCCGTTTTCCAGAAATCGGAGGAAATCAGTTTCAGATTTTGAGAGTTTTACGAATTTGGGGAAAATGATCGAACTGCCCAGACTTATTGAATGAATTTAGGCGATGAACCAATATTTTTCGTCGTCTAAGTGGTTAAAAATTACTTAGATGACAAACAATTTTGGTTCGTCGCCTAAGTTATTTTTTAAAATTTTCCTAAAATATTTGGCGGGTGCATTTGACCTGCCACTTAGGCAACAAGTCTACAGTGTTTCTTCACCTAAGTATATATCTTCTTTACTTTGGGAGAAAAATCATAATTTAAATATTGAGGATACATGCATAAGACTTATAAGAAAGCAACTGTTAGATGTAACTGTGGTATTAATATGACATTGAAGAAAAAAATTGAAGCCATTTTGGAATGTGTTTGTATTTGATCGATGTAGTTTTGCGAATATTGAATAAAATTTAAAAAAACGGATACGGTTGTAAATTTTTAATCGTAAAATCATTTTCAACATTATGAGCATTTTCACTTATGTCAATATTTTATAATCCAATTAGATAAAAATTATTAGAAATTTTACATAATACGTTGATTAATAAAGTTCGTTAAGAGTTTGATCATTGCAGTCAAGCACATCGTCATTTCGGTCAAAATAGTACTTAGACGACGAAAGTCAACAACTTTTGTCGTATTAGAAATCTTTTGAAAGGACCCAACCCCGATTTAGTTTCCTAAACCGAATCAAACCCATTCTGAAAACACGAACTTGCAAAACCTACAAAAATTTCGGCAGAGTTTTGTTACTAACGCGGAATTGCCATTAACCTGCACCCAAAAACACACTTCATCCCATGCCACAAAAGCCAAACCGTGGGCACCAATCCCATCCGGATTTCTCAATATCATAACAATAAAGTAAAGCAGTAATCAAAAACTGTACTTTACAGAAATCCGGGGAAAATTATAAGAAAACATATCAGTAGCGTATCAGAGCGACCTCTAGTGTATATATACAAAAATATTCAACAGTAGGCAAAACAAAAAACTTACTGGAAAAGAAAGGTAGCTCGAACACTAAGCCTCCAACCGCGACGTGAGACACCAGAATCCGAACAAACTGGGCACGAAAATCGAAAAGCCCAGGGGAAAGGCAAATAAAATCGTTAAAGTGAGTGGATAAAAATAATCATATGCCTTTCACCATTTATATATATCATAAAACAAAGCGAGTTCGAAAAATAAATGGAGGTGTCAGGCGAATCTCTCAAGCCCGACGGTCAAGCGAATCTCTCAAGCCCGTCGGTGATAGACTAGGCGAATCTCTCAAGCCTAGTGGGCACCTCAGGGGAATCTCTCAACCCTAGATCTGACTACCGGTGATCAGCCGAGTAGCCAATGCATCGATGCTAAGTAAATGCCATCACCATATAAAATATAAAACAATACCTCTAAAAGCAATAAATAATCTCAACATCGTATCGTAAATAAATACGGAAATCAAGAACTCGCTACGACAGTGAAATAAAAAGGTCCACTCACAGATGAACACAGCGCGCACACGCGCTAATCACGAGATCCGGCGAAAGATCCCTCGCCCCAACGTACGATCTCGATCCCCTGAATAATCACAAAATATAACTGATCAAAATCACAATTCATCACACTGTACCACACCTCGGAAACCAACCATTTCCGGAAACATATAACCCGATACAAAATAATCGTCGAAATTCCCCAAACTCTTCACATAAACCCTCAACTAAAAATCCGGTATCCAAATCAACTCGAAAACCTCAAGGCGATGATCGGGGCGCGATTACGAGCAAAACAACATAAAACTCGTCGAAAACCAAAAAGTCAACGGGTTGCTGGAGCTCGGTCGTTGACCGCTGCTGGCGGCGGTGGCGCGCTATCAACCGGAGGAATTTCTCGGCAACCAAGCTCACCGTAGCTTCTCCTCCTCGAGCCCAACACATCTCACAACTATACCAAAGGCCAAATTAGACGGCAAGTGGTCCAAAACCAGCTCGAAAATCCACGGCCGAGAATCGCCGGAAAACTTTCCCTGCCGATTCCGGCACCTTCACGCCACCTCGTCCCTCCAAACCAAAGGGGAAATCATCCTTGAGCAAAACCCAAACGATTCCACCCAAAATCCTCACCAGAAAGCCACCTGAGCGCCGCCTCCAAACGGAGCCGATTCTGGCCGGAAAACACAAACTTCAAACACTCTGTTCTCCCTCAAAACGAAACCAATTTCCACAAATCCAAGTTCTAAACAATTGCAAATCAAGATAGGAATTGATTCATACCCAAATCGAAGCCGGAGGTGGCCGGATACGAAAGGTCGCCGGCGAGTCAAATGGTGGCCGGTTTTCCTCTTTCGGTCAACGCGGGTCAACGCTTCCAAGATTGGTCAATGCTGGTCAAACTTCCAAAAAGTGTTTTTCGACAATTTTTCGACTATTTCCGATATTTATACTCGCGACTCGATACGATCGATGGTCCAAAACGAAACACATTCACGTTTCGGATAACTCAAATACGAACGGATAAACACGACAAAATTCTGCAATTCAAATATTCATAACATATTCCTCAGTCGTTGAAATAATTATCTGGAACCGCCCACGAACTCGAAATCAGGCGAACTACAACTCTCGAGAAGGGACTCAACTCAAATTCTCGCCCGATAATTAATTCATGATCAAAACCGCCAATTCAATTCATTTACGGAAAACTGTAATTACGCACAAACTCGTAAATTAAGCCGATTACTATACTGATTCTGTTTCGAGTCGTCACATCTTTAGTAGACAAAAAACATTATTTTGTCATTTAATATTTTTAGGGTTTAAGGAAAAAGGTTTAGGATTTAGTGCATTAGGGTTTAGAGTTTGGTTTCACTTAGACGACAGAATATTCATCGTGTAAGTAAACTTTAGACGGCGAAACATTTCGGTTTCGTCTTCTAAGGTTTACTTACACGACGAAACACTTCGGTTTCGTCGTCTAAGCAGACTTCTTTAACTTTTCATCCTCCTTTCGTTTATTCCAATATCATTTCTGTAAGGCTAAGACATATTAAAAATAATCTAAATTCGTATGCATACAAATTTCAATATCATCGATCAATCAAATTAATTCGTATGCCTACAAATTAATTAATTAAGTTTGATCTCAATCTACTTCTCTTGATAAATTAATTAGTTATAATTAAGTATTGCATATATATATATCGATCACTTTCATCATCATAATCTTCATCAACGTCTTCCTCTTCACTCTGAACAGGTTCTTGATCATCATCATCATCATCATCATCATCATCATCATCATCATCATCATCATCATCATCATCATCATCATCATCATCATCATCATCATCATCATCATCATCATCATCATCATCATATACAACGAAATCTTCGGAGGCATAAATGTTGTCTAGGTCCTCGATCTCCTTTTCAATAATATCCGTATCAGCATCAGGTTCCGGTAAGATTTTGTTAAATCAAATCAGTTGTCTTGTGTCGGGGACGACAGAAGTACTAGGCTCTTGATATGCATCAACATTATTCAATTCCCTTAAGTGTTTAATGCTGACATCCCTTTTAGTTTTGTGGCACACCATATTCTTTGGTGAGACATATTGCAGACTATTTTCCAACCTCCACCCAATTTTGGATCATCCAAATAGAATACTTGCCTGACTAAGGTGGCAAGAGCGAATGACTCATCTTCATACCAACTTGAGTTTGTATCAACTGATATAAGACATAGATGTTCCTTCGTACGCTTGAACCATTTACACTTGAATAGAAAAACTTCTATATCATTCCCATATAGCAGTTGAACCACATTAAGAAGAACCTCGTAATATACAACATCACCTTATCCTACTGCATTCCTACTATTTTGCGTTCTTCTTCCTTTATCTCGGTAGACTGAATGAAACTTTATACCGTTGACAAAACATCTGGGATAAATATGGTATTCCATCGGCTTATAGGCCAAATTGTGCTTTTCCCATGACCGCCACCCCTCGTGGTCATCTGAATTGTGTAGATCATTAATCTACAAAATTGTGAACAAGATATATGAATTTCTATTTAATTAATAAATTCCTACTAAAAATTTGACATAGATTTCCCTAAAACTAAAGAAAACTATAAACCTGCATGCATGCATAAGTTAAGGAAAAATACTACGAAGGCACAAACACCAAAAAATCAACATCCGAATTTCTCAACATCAAATAAAGTACGCACAAAACTTATAAACTGATGTTTTAACATACCCATTGGAGGAAATAATTAGGGAACTTCTTCTTCACTTGTCTTTCAACCCAGAGATCACTCTTACTTGGTTTGGATGCCCGAATTGTTGCCCTGTAAGCTTTCATGAAATAGTCGACCTAGTCACAGTCTCGAAACACTACCCAATAGGCTTGATTAAGTTCTGTCTGAGTTAATTTTTCTTTTAATACTTCTCTAAACAGCTGCACAACATCTGTGACGACTGAAAAATTATGGCTAACATGTGTATTGGAGGCAGCAGTCTGGACTAGATCTTTGAGGTACATGCTGTAGTATGTTACACACTCATTCATTAGGTATGTTTGGCTATAGATTCATTCAAGACACCTTTATTTTTGACGAATCTTTTGTACTGTTTGAGACTTTGAGTTGTCTACAACATAATGAGGTAGAATTTATTTCACATTACATGTAAGTAATATATATATATATATATGATGAAAACTGTGTTTAAGAAATTTAGTTACATGTAAAAATTGTACCTTTCCTGGGGATACATCCAAGTGTAGTGGACTAGTCCAGAAACCAGCACTTGTTCGAGAAGGTGGACCATGAGGTGAATCATGATGTCAAAGAAAAAAGGGGGAAAATTCTCTTTAATTTGCAAAGGTTATGGACAATTTCTTGTTGTAGTTCGATAACATCCGACTTCTTCAACTCTTTGGCGCATAATCTCTGCCACCATCTGCACAATGCAACTATTGGTTCGTGGACGTGTTTAGGTAAATGAGGTTGAATTACCACTGGAGTCAGACGTTGCAACATAACGTGACAGTCATGAGTCTCTAGACCATAGAACTTGTGATCTCCAACATTGACACATCGATATATATTCGCTGCATAATTGGACGAATACCAAACACTTTTAAATCAGTTGAATATAGTATCCCTCAGTGCATGCTTCACTGTGTAAGGTGCATTGGACATCTTATTGTACACACCTATTTCATCCCTCTTTAACCACAAGGTACGGTGCAAATTCATAGTTTCAAGATTTTTTCAGGGTTTAGGAGTATCCTTAGTCTTGAGCATAATCCCGAGAATTGTTCCCGCCATGCTGTCACATACATTCTTTTCTATGTGCATGATATCTAGGTTGTTCCTGAGTTTCAACTTCGACCAGTAAGGTAGTTCAAAGAAAATACTCATATGGTGCTAATATTTAAGCTCACTTGGAGGGTTTGGATTAAGCTTCTTCACATCATCGTCATTGCTCAACACACCGAAATCGAAGCCGGTTAACCTCTAAAAAATCTCTTCGCCATATCACTGTCTGGGTTGCAGATTTTCCTCTAATGTCCCGTCAAATTCATCTTTATTGTTTCACCACATGTGATTATGAGGAAGCCATTTACGGTAACCCAGGTAACACACATTCCTCACGTGCCAACTAGCGTTGATGTTGTCTAAGCAGACAGGATAAGCTTTCTACCTTTTGGTTGTGCAAGATGCCAACATCTCATACGCCAAAAAATCACCGATGGTCCATATTATAGCTGCTCTCATCATGAATATTGTGTTAGTAAACTTGTCATAAGTTGGGACTTCATTTTCCCACAACAGTTTTAGCTCGTCAATCAATGGTCTGAGGTACACATCTAAACACTTTCTAGGAGATTTAGGACTTGTAATTAGTAGAGTAAAAATATTAAATTCTTTATTCATACACATCCACGCAGGCAGGTTATACGACATGAGAATAACTGACCAAGTGCTGACGACAACGCTATTATTACCCCAAGGATTGAATCTATCTGTATAAAGTCCGAGTCTAACATTTCGAACCTCTGCTGCAAAGTCTTGAAATTCATTGTCAAAATTTTTAAAAGCCTCCTCATCAGCCGGATGTTTGAGCACATCGTCATTTAGTCTTTGTCGTTCCTCATACCATCTCATCGCCTGTGCTGTGTTTAGAGACATGTACAAACATTGTAGTATGGAAATCAACAAAAAATAATGAAGCACCTTCACGACGACCTTCTTCGAACTCCTTTTATAAGACTTAAACCACCTAGACTTGTTTCATACAGGACAATAGTCCAAATTTGTATTCTCCTTGTAAAACATCACACAATCATTTCTGCACGCGTAAATTTGCTTATACTTTAGACTGAGGGACTTCAAGATCTTTTTTACCTTGTAATGAGAGTCAGAAAGGTTGTGACCCTTAGGCAACAAATTACATATATGTTGCTGGATATCGTTAAAACCTTCATCCGAGATTTTGTTCTTCACTTTGTGCGATATTTGAGTCATTATGGAGCGCAAGACATTCAATTCACATCCATCGTACACCGGGTCTAGGCTTGAAGTAGCATGTTGTTATACTTATCTATCTCAGCAGTATCAATGTCTACAAAGGCTGCATAGACTGTGTCATAATTAGGATTATCACAACTCCCTCTTCGTGTTGGTGTGTAACATGACTGACTGAATACCAAAAAAGCATCATGCACTGCATCTATAGCAGGGTTCCAAGAAGTGGCGCCAGTACTGCTGGATGCACCCTGGTATATGTACCCTGAGCTGAAGTTTGGTGCTGAGTTGTAGTCTACTTCTTCACCGTGCTCACTCAATGTAGTGTAACTCCACATCATACCGTGCTCATACAAATGTTGAGACATAACATTAACCTTTACATACTGATTGATAAAATATTTTCTGCACGGACACTTGAAACACTTCTTTCTTTGACCTTGTTGCATCGCAAACATCACAAAGTCATGAATTTCATCCATATACTTCACATCACTTTTATTCGACAGCTATATCTAACTCTTGTCTATATTTTTTCGTAAGTTAAACGAAACATAAAAATTATCGAATAAACCATAATTATTTAATAAAAAATTTTCATTTGTACAGTCATCTAGCTAATTACAGAAAAAATATTCTTAATTATCATTCATAACTTACATTAATTATATTCATCTACTACTATATATATATATATAATTAAATCACATAACACAATAATATAAACATGCATTCACATATTTAAATTCATAAATTAACAACTAATTTATCTCTAACATTATTTATTCATGAGATTAATCAACATATGCATTTCAAGCAAGGTTAAACAATAATTAGTTAGCACACAATTAAACAAATTAACTAGCTAGGCTCACATGCTATATATATATACAAACAAAATTGCCGGAATGATTCGTTAGAATGATTCACCGTACGTATACGTAATTATATATATTAAAAAATATAAAACCAAGAGAATCAAATCAATACCTTCACCAATTATGAGCTGGATAGATAACTATAGAACTCTGGAAATGAGAAAACCAAATTAATTAAAGAAATCAGAATTGTGGCCGGAGGAGGTGCATGTTGGGAGGTTTTAGAGAGAAGTAAGTGAGAGAGAAATTTTCGATCTGGAAATGAAATATGATCTAATAATTGAGATTTTCTTAGATGGCGAAATATTTCGTCGTTTAAGTATTAAATTTTGTCGCTTAAAGAAACCTAAAGCGTCGAAAATATGTTCATCGTCTAAGAACGACGAAACATATATTTTGTTGTCTAACTACAAATCCTAGAACGATGAATGTTCTTTTTGTTGCCCGGAAACGCAACTTAAAAGATGGAAAACATGTTTCGTCGTCTAAGTGATACTTTAGACGATGAACCAACACTTGCGTCATCTAAGAAACCACTTAAAGGTAACTTAGACAATGATTTTTTCCCTTAGACGCCGAAAAAGAATTTTGTCGTGTTAGTTTTTCCTAAACGACGAAGCATTTAAGATTTTGTCGTCTAAGTAAATTTTTTTTGATAATGAAACAGTCTCAAACATGTCTTATAACTGTCGAAGCGTAGTAGTTCACTAAAATAGTATTCGATCCCTATTATTCACGTAATGGTCACCAGCTGATTGATATTACCTTTTAGAGAGCACGCATGTTTTGTGTTTTACTGTAATTTGCTCCTATCATTTTGACTTAGGAAGAAGTGATCATAATTGTTCCTAATTAAATTTCAACTTAGTCACTTTGAAGTATTGGTTATTGGTTGAGCGGCTAAAACAGCGTGCCAACCAAATTAGGTTTAGATTCAAATCACATTTTGTTCTGCTTATATTATAGAAGTAATTTTACCGCGATCTCAAATGTACAAATGGATTTTGTGCAACCATACCAATTTAACGGCCGAATGTTCAAAGCTAGAGTCTCCGTACAGTCGGCCAATTTAACATCTTTTTAAGTTGCATTCATTAAGGTAACATAAACGTCATGACACCTAAAAAAAGAGAAAGTAGCTTTATGCTTGTGATTGTTAGAGCGCGTACGATCCCCGCGAAAAACCAGAGTTACAAGATGGAGCTAGGCGGAACTATATATATCTATATATCATTCCTACATTGAGATCGTTAAACATGTTTACCGATCTTAATTTTTCTCTTTTCGTTTTGAATATGATCTTAATGTTCTTATAATGGACATTTTATCTTTTATGTTGTGTTCGTGCATGGCTAACACTCGTCTCAATACCTAAGCAGATTTTTTTTCTCGACTCGATTGAAATGTGCTTTTAACGTGATCATATCAGTGCCTCAACTGACTTAGGGGTTAGTGAACTCTTATAAGGGTCAATAACTCTTTTACCAGTGCTGAAACTGGACTCACTAGCTATTGCATGTTGACACCTGAATAGCCAACAAATCTTTTGCAACCATCTTCAGACTAGGGTATTTCTCTCCATTCACTTTCCACCACTCCAAAATATTAAACTTGTCATCAAGAACTTGTTTTTCCATAGGATCCCACAAATACCTATTTACTTCATGACTAACCACAGCTCCTTCATCTTTTTCCATGTCTTTTCTCCATTTCTCAAGCATTGTAGCCATCTTCTCACTCACTGTAGAATCACTAGGTTTGCTTCCCCTCTGATTTAGTGTGGTACTCCTACTACTATCTCCACTAACATATGACCTTTTACTTGATGATATTGAGGCAGCATGTGAAGCACCATACAAGTCACACAAACACTGCATCAAATTCTTGACCTCTGAACTCTTCTGCTTCACTTCATTTGGATCCATCCCCATCATTTCTAAACAAGTCATCTCAAAATTCTTAAGCTTGTATCTGGGGTCTAGCACCAGAGCTACCAAATAGAGTTGATTGACATCATCAACACTGTTGAAGTACTTCTTGTACTTGAGCTTCATCTTCTTTGTCATGTCATGGAATATCTTATCAGTTGGAGAAGATGAAGCTGTGATTAGTGATACACGCTTTTACTAAGTACTAAATAAACACTTAACACTCAACAAAAACGCATAAGCAATTAAAACCCTTTGTTGTAGATGTAGCATTGGTAAATAGGGTATCGTTCTTAACCGGGGATTGATGGTGCATGCATATTTACGCTAGTTTGGGGGGAGTTTATGATTTGGTTGTTTTTTAACGAAATAAAAGATAAAAAGGTGGCATAGCAAACACATCGTTGACTTCTAAATTCTAACATGCTTAAACTCATAGACAAGCAAAACAAACAAGAACATAGAATCCTAAACATGCTTACTAGACCGAAAATAAAGTCTAATTACATATTTACACATTGATCAACTCATCCACACACCACGTCTTACTAACCTAGTCATGTTACATGCAACCTATTAATATCTAAGTCTTTAATCAAGTTAACATGTATGATCTTTATTAGTGCTCGGGAATTTGCCCTACGACACATAACAACTTGACAAGGAATTTGCCTTCGCCTAAATTGGTTCATTAAGTTTGACATGCTTGACCAAATTCTAAGATAATAATAAATCACGAATATAACACAAAGATGACAAGGAAGTAAACCGAAACAAACTTTATTTCAACCATAATATCAAAAGTCTACAAGAATGAAAATAGAAGGGATCGAAATACACTTCGCTCAGGAATTTGCCCTACGTCGAGAATGCAATCCGGCCTTCTAGGAGATGGAGAGTCTCTAAAGGAATTTGCCTTCTAGTCGACTCGGTGGAGGAGTTCTTTGATGGACGGAGGGGCGGCTTCTTGCGAGAATTTTGATATAGTGATGGAGAGGAGTGTTGGGCAGAGCTTTTTGGTGTCTTGAATGAGTGATTATCATGAATGAGTCGAGCTCCCCAATTTATAGAAGAAGATTAGGATTTTTCCTACCAAAATAAGACTTTCCTTATGTACCCGGGTAAATCTGACAGTCTGTCTTCAAACGCGTTTTCCCGGAGTTTCAAATCTTGGAAAATTCTGATTCTTGTTTCATTGGAAAGCTTATTCAAAGGGCTATAAAATCCATATAAGGAACGCCATATTTGGAATTGAATTAGATTTACTACGGATTTTAGAAGTCAAGTGACCTTGCTGCCCTGTTTTCTTCTTCTTCTTCAAGGAAAAGGAAATCTTCATATCTTCAAATCTTGCATTCCTTATTCCCTAATAATTCTTGGCCGAATATACCATATATTTTAACATATTTTGGCCCTCAAATAAGGTATTTATCTTCATGGAATATCCTCCCAAAATTCGTCCATTATATGCTCCATATATTCCGCCATATTTGCTCATTCCTGGGTCGCGCGGGAGAAATGTCTTCATCTTTTTGTGCACCATATTGGTATCCATTTCATTTGGCATTTGGTTTCCAATTTTTGACACCATATGGGAATGCATTTTAGTAACCATTTGAAGACCATTCCTCGGACCATTTCTTCTCCGAAATTAGGAACTTCCTCCTTAGCACGCTTTTAGCTCCAAATCGCCTCCTTTATTATTTTCTCCTTTATTTCTACCTAAAAGCATAAAGTAAGTTAGAAACATATTTACTAAGCATAAAACAAGGTTAAATGTAGAGAGAATTGCGTTAAGAATCAAGTATGAAATGCGTTGATCAATTAGCTTCTTAAACAAGTCATCCAACTCAGCTTCTATGCTTATTATAGAATGGAAGGCTGCAGGTGCAGTAGGCTTCAGTTGAGCACTCACTCTCACTGTTACTTCATAGAAAATCTTCAAAAATTGAACAAATATTGTAGCTTCTTCCCAATCTGAATATGTTGGTGGCCCTACTCTCTTCCTTCCCTTCTTGGTGCTAATGATAGGCTGTGTAATAGTCACTATAACCTCAGCTTCCAAACCCTCATCTTCATCTTCATCAAAATCATCTTCATCTTCATTAAAATAACTCTTATATTACAGATCTTCTTCTTTAGCCAACCTATCAAAACCATTCTTCAACTCTAAAGCTGTTGACAACATAAGGTAGGTTGAGTTCCATCTTGTTGGAACATCTAATATGCAAATATTTTTGCACTCAACCTTTTCCTTCTCCACACAGAGCTTAAAAGCATCAATCCTAGCACTAGAACTTCTCACATACATTACTGCGTTCCTAATACTAGCCACTGCCTTATCCATTAAAGAAAGGTCTGACCTCACAATCAAGTTAATGATGTGAGCAAGACACCTAACATGCATGTACTACCCTCCATACATAAGTGGATTATCCCATTGACTCATTTTCTTCCTAAGATACTGGATAGCTTTCTCATTAGCTGAAGCATTATCCATTGACACTGTTAACACTCTCTCAATTTCCCAATCAACCAAACACTGCTCTAAAATCCTACTTATTGTTGTACCCTGATGATTTTGAATCAGACAGAAATTCAGAATCTTATGCATTGTCCAAACAGCATAAATAAAATGGGCAGTAATAACCATGTAGTTGATGTTTTGACAACTGATCCAAGTGTCAGTTGTCAAACAGATACTATGATTCTTCAATTCTAACTTCATCTTTTCCTTCTTCTCATTAACATCCTAAGAAAATTCTTGCAAATAACTTTCCTACATGGCACCTCAAACTTAGGAACAACATAGCTACAAAAGTAATTGAACCCAGGTCTATCTATGAAACTAAAAGGAAGTTCATCTACCACAATCATCATAGTAGCAGCATCTATGCAACCTTGCTGTGACCATTCATTTCTCAATTCACCATCAGTAGTAAACACAGTTTGATTATCTTCCTCATACTCATTAATACCAACATATTTCTTACAGTGTTGCTCTATGTGTTTCCTCATAATACTTGTCCCATTATTATAACTATCACAAGCAAAAGTGTTTAAGCAATGCTTACATTTTGCTCTAGCTGTGTGCCTAACCTCCTTCTCAACTCCATCAACGATCTCAAACAGTGGCTCAGAGTACTTCTCGAAGTGATCCCACACCCATTAATGCTTCCCTTTGTTCGCAGGCTTCGTAGTAGTCTTCCTCCTCTTTATTGTAGCAGGGGAGGTAGTAGGAGTAGGCTGAAAAGCTTGCTTTCCCATTTTCCTTGCTCTAGCCTTCGAGGTAGGAGCTTCAGCTTCAGCTTCATCAACATCAATCGGTGCAACACTTGCAGCTATTGCACCTTCAACATTGATTTGGTTTGAATCTGAATGCCCAGAAGTATCAGAACAGACAGAACCCATTGATGAACAAATTAGGAAAATTGAGACTTTAGGGTTTTAATTTGGGGATCGATTTGGGGGTCGGGGTGGATGGTTTTTAGAAAGGGGATCGATTTGCTCGAAATCAACTTCAAACAAGCTTCAATTAGGGATTTAGGGCTGAGATGAGTGATATTGAGAGACTGAGAGGGTGAGAGACTGAGAGAGAGGTGAAGAAATGGGATTAAGTTTTCCCAATCCGGTAAAAATTACATATATGTGTGTTAATCTAGTGTACTCGATATCACGTAAGCTTGAATTTTAGCCAATAATATAGTGACACTTGTACAATTACATACGAACTCGGTTAAAATCAGTTCCGGGTGATTTAAAATTACGTGAACTGGACTGAACTGTTTTTGTTTAACTTTGTTCGGTTTACAGATATACACTTGGAGCTGAAATAAAAAGCTGAACCGGACCGAATGGGTTAGTTCAGTCCAGTTTTCGGTCAATAAATCCCAGCCATACTATATTGACTTCGCATAAAAGAAGCCAAATTATCCCAGGATATGCTCGCAAACTGTAATTAGCTAGCTAGCTACACCGAGCTGGAAATGGTATATATATGATTAGTTGATGACATATGATTAATCGTATATCAAATAGTAAAATATAGTTGTTTGACTTGATTTTCTACGGTAAGATCGATGTGATGAAGAAAATCACAAATTGTCTCTTTTAAGGATCTTGTGCGTGTTTGGCGTGCCACTGTTGATGGCAGAATGTAGTTGATGTGATTTGCGCCGCAATGTCTTTGCTTCTTTACAAGCAATTGGAGCGAGGAGAGCACCAACCTCTCTCGTTAAGTTCTAATTGCCTAAGTTGTTTCAAGACTTAAGTTTTGTGTCTCTTCACTGAGCAACAAAAGGATCCATACTTTATACACAGTTGTGAATACAAAGCAGAGCAATCTTCAAGGGGCGAGTGTTGAGAACATTGGATAGGGTGACTTCTTGAATCCTTGGAATCTCCACGCTCTGTCGGGTGAACCAAACTCCTTTGATCGTCGTCATCGTTGGGTTTGCTAGAGAGAACCTTCGAATCTCCACACTCTTCCGGTTGAACAAGATCTTGAGTTCACTGTCGCTGAGTTGTTTACTCGCTGTGAGAGAGTACTGAATTCTTGTATGCAGATTCGTGTATGTGTTTGTCCTTTCTTAATCTGTTTGGGTTGGTCTATTTATAGATGTTGATGTTCTTCTCTTCCAATCGCTCAAGGAAACACAATCGGACTAGAAAAATATAGATGTATCTTGTGTAAATCTTCCTGGTTTGCTTAGGAATCTCGTATGTGATAATATTTTCTAGATTCGTAGCAATCCTTCGTGGGCCGCAAAGATCGACCTATCTCAATTTGGCCCAAAACATATAATAAAATGTCTGATTTTATTTTTGGCACAAATATTGCCCCCCAGACCACGAGATTAACTCGTAGGCAATCGAATGGGACATTGTTTCAACGTGTCGTTCACAGCAATTCACTAACCTCGCTTAGGCCACTTGAGTACACCTCTTTGGAAAGTTGCGCCTAACGTTTAAAAATCCTTATATATTTACTTGTGTTTCTCTATCTTTTCAAAAGCCTCTTTGCTTTGCACTTTCTGAAATTCCTGGCGCCATTTCAATCCTCTTCTCCTTTTCTACGGCTATGGCGCCCTACCAAAAGTTCTGCCGAAAATCCTCCCAAAAGGATGTTGAAAGCTTCTATACCCATATGCTCTCGCATCTCCATCGGTATCAAAAATTCCATATGAAAGGCTTGATATCAGCAAGGGTGATGAAGTCATATTGGGTCCTACTGTTGATACCACCAAGGCCTCTTCTACTCTTAGTTGGGAAGTTCGTCATCCTTTGCTTGTCGATCGTGACGAGGCTGCAGAGCCCATTTAATGGGATGACAATGATTCCAATGTTAAGTTGGGTAAGTGGCCCAACAACAAGGAATATGATATCCAGTGGTATAAGGATTGCAAATCTTTAGATGACGAATTCTGGGTACAAGTTGGAATTGCTCAGGCCTTGGATTTATGCTTCAATCTTCCTCAAGGAGGTCCCCGTTCTCTTGTGGTCACCGCGTTGTGCTTCTGGGAGACGAGTAGTAACACCTTTGTGTTTCCCTATGGAAATATGGGTGTTAGTCTGCTGGATGTGGTCACTATTACTGAGCTTCCTACTGGGGATCGTCCTTACGTTCCTGGTGCTTTCGATGATCAGGTATACTTGTTTCATGCAGACCTTCAACGCCCTGCTAGTGCTGCACACTCCTTTAGGCATAAACTCTGCAGCGAGGCCTCCTTTCAAACTACTGCTAAACCTGGGCCTAGGTCTGATGCACAGTGAATAAAAAATGCATATGGAGGTATTGCCTTTTTGGAGTATCGGTTGTGTTGTTATGTCTTTTGTGTCGCTGCAAACAAGATGACAAGTACTTTCACTAAGGCAGCTGAAGCACTCTATAGTGGTCAAAGCCTTGGCCTAGCTCAACCTACTTTGGGCGCCCTCTATCACAGTCTCGGGTGGATATCTTTGAACCCGTTTAATCTTAAGTTTGCTGGTCTTATTTGGATTTTACACCTCTGGCTTCAGATGTATTTTCCTCTGCTTTGTAGTCTGGCTCACAAGGATTTTAAGCCTAACGCACTCCTAAGGAGAACTTTGGTTCGTGCTGGAGACATTGATCCCTCGAGCTATGCTCACTGTTTTAACCAATTCTAGTCTCTAATGTAATTTTTGAAGGAAATAGCAAAGTTGGTGGTCACCCCCAGGTACCCTCCTGAGTTAGCAACTGGTTTCATAGTTTCTCCGACCCAGACCATTACAGCGAATGAGGTATTCATTCAATGTGTCTTCTGCTTTGACATCGTCATTCCTGATTCAGTGGTATGGATCGAGCTGTATGCTCCTAATCATTTCGTACAGCAATTTGATTTGACCCAAGGTCTACCCTGCCCATTGATTGAATCATTTCACGGATTTACTTCCTGGAGAACTTAACTGAACAAGCCTACTGCGAGCATGTTGCAAAAGTACACTACTCCCACCTTTCCTCCAGTCCATCTTGACGAAATACATCGCTGCACCATCTATGCTACCTACTCTACTGTCAGTGCTTATCCAGTCTGGTGTGAGTGACACTATGGTCACATTTGGGTGAAGAGTAAGACCGATACGTTCCATCGGATCTTCCCATAATCCTTTCTTCCCTTCTTCAAGCTTCCAGTAGATAGGAAAACTTTGGGCCACTCGAAGGCCCATTCTCAAGGTGATAACGAGAAGAAGAGGGAGCAAAAGGAGAGTAGTGCATCACCCACTCCTATTGTAAAATGCTTCAAGCTTCTTTAAGCTAGTATGACTACTGCGAGTCCTACAACGAAAGTTTCTGTGAAGGCTGCTACAAAGTATGTTGTAAAAAAGACTCAACTTGCCCCCACATCTCCCGTAGTTGAAAACTAAGACCAAGAGGGTGAAGATTCTTCTAAGCAGGTGCCAGTGGAAAGCTTCCCTGGTCTTTGTCTTGTAAACTCATGCCATGTTTAGTGCCTTTTTATTTTAACCGTTTTGGTGTTTGATCGTAGAACCAACTTTGTTGCTCTAGACAAAGTGCAAAAGTGGTGAAACCTGATAAGGGAGTTGAAGGAAATGTAAGTCCAGGCTCACCCTCGTCAGTCTCACTTAACACTGCCAGTGAAGATAATGAACCATTGGAATTCCATGTTGTGAGGAATAAGGGAAAAGGGATTCAGGATGTTGTCCCTTCTGTTTCTTCTTCATCTTCGGTTGGAGAAACCAACTATGAAGCACCTACTAGTCAACTTCGTAATGGGGGTCCCTCTGCTGCTGCCGCATATGAAGCCCATTTGTAAGAGTAGATTGCTCTTCTTGAGTAGACCTATCAATATCCCTTCCATGAGTTATTCACTAACCTAGATGGTGAAGCAGTCCAAAATCAAGAGGCTGCCAAGGTTGTGGAGGCAAAAGAATCTGGAGAAGGTGATGGTTCCTCACTATTTGTAGAGTCTGTTGCCCCTGAGGTAGGTCTAGTTTTAATGCTTCTGCCGAAATCGTATCTTCTTGAGTTTTTTAACCACTGTTTCTAGTTTATATAGCCACACGTCACTGCTGTGCCTCAACAAGAACCTACTCCCCAGGTGGGTGTTGAGTCAACTGAGCCTGTGTAGCCGGAGACTAACGTGGAACAATCCAATGTTCCTGAGTCTACTCTTGCTTTCATTATGACTCTTGTGGCCTCAAAGATAGGCCCTGTCTTAGAGGTAAAATCATCTTTCACTATCCATCTCCATTTTTATTTATTACTATGTTCTGATTTTGAGACAATTCCAGTCCTTTGTTCACGAGCCTCTTTCTCCTTTGAATACTAACTTGTATGATGCTTCCACTACACCACAGTTGCCTCAGGTCTGCCCTGTATATTATTCAGACCTCTGCTTTTGATTGGTGACCTGAGTTTTCTTAATACTGTCCTTATTTGTGTAGATCTTTACTCAAAAAGACCCCAACTCTGAAGAGCTCTCTGTTGACATGGGAAATCAATTCCTTGGGAAATTTGCCAATGCAATTCAAGGATGTGATGGAGCTATTGCCCCCCGTGTTGTAGTTTTATCCCATACAGCTGGCCCTTATGCTGGCCCCCCGTGTTGTAGTTTTATCCCATACAGCTGGAGAATATTTGCACTGCTCGTTGTGCAAAAGATGTTGCTAACCCCTATACACTTCAACTGATGGAATCATTGCTTCTCCAACTTCCCGATTTGCAAAAGACCATGCTCGCTGCCAATGCTGATAAAGAAAAGGCCATTTTCCTTTGCAAATATCATAACTGCAAATGGAAGAAGCAACAAACTCACATTGCAGCACTTGAGAGGAACTATTATCATGAGTGGGCTCAGATTTTGAGTAAACGGTCTGAAATTGCTCGCCTGCAAGCAGAGCTGCGAGAGATGGAAGACAACTTTAATATGAAGAAGAACCAAGCGTGGAAATCCTTGCAGCTGGGAAGGCCTCACTAAAGAATGTGAACAAAATCCGTACTTTTGCTAAAGACGCTGAAGCCAAGTGGTCAACTGCTAATGCCAACTATCTGTGTGTCAAGACTACCCTGCGAGAGTTAAGTAGCATTATTACTCATCTTCCTGAGAATTTTCGTACTAACCTTGGACTTGGCCCCAATTAATGGGCCTTTGTAATATTATTTATTTATTTATCTGGTCCAAGTCTTTAAATTCCATTTGCATGCTTCTGTTTTATCTTCCATAAGAGCCTCCAAAAATCATGCCGGGTGTAGAATAACTGTCTGCCTTTAATGCTTCATTAATTTGTTTCTTGCAACGGCCGATCTTCCATCCTCAAGAGATATGCAAATCATCGTGGAGCGTTTGACCTCCTTTAATTACTGTATTGAACCGATGCAACGCTTCCCACTCCATTCGTTAAAGCCTCTAGGGTTAGGCCTCTCTATATAGTATGTTACTTCTACCTTCGTCTTCATAAAACACTCCCCTTCATCCAGAATGGTCATGCTTCCCATTTTTAGCTTTTTTTTTTTTTTTTTTTTTTTTCTGTTTCAAGGCATTCCCTCCAAATGTCTTGTTTCGCTAATGCCCCTTTAGGTAGAAGTACCCAAGCTCAATCCTGTCTTAGGTAGGAGTACCTAAGCTCAGGTTCTCCGCTTGCATTCTTTTTCTCAAGCCTTTGAGAATTAACTGGAAGCTCTGCAGGTTGTCCCTCACTCACTCCATCCCTGAAGACCTTTGTTCCAGTCCTTCGCATGCTCCAACCCATTCTCTACAAGTTTCTATTACATGTAAGGGTGGAGTGTTGAAGATCAGGTCTGATGAAGGGAAGGGTTGTTGGGATTTATTGGGGGAAAACCCCGAGTTGCCAGAGCCTGATGCAAGCAGAGATAGATCCAGCCCTTGGCCAGTGACCGCCCACTTGGTGTTTGTTGAGACTAAGAGCTAGATCGACCACTTTTACCCTTTTGGCTACTAGGTTTAGTCATTTTGCTATAGAGTTTCCCTCACTTGATGAGTGATATCAGAGCTAGAGGCCGCAAAGCCTCAAAAAGTGTATTTTTTTTCTTTATTAAATGAAAGATTTACTTTACTGCTTTGTATATATCTTGTTTCTGTAGCGAAAGTAGTTTCTATAGCAATGGTAAACCACTAAAGCTGGTTCTGAATATAACTGTAAAAAGAACCCCTTTAATAGGTTGTAAAAAATTTGAAGTTTTGGCCATGGAAGTTGACCTAGATGTATACTGGTTTCCCCTAGTTTTGCCTGAAGTGCGAGCCTCACTTATAGGCTGCGAAAGAGTGTAAAACGAAGTAGCTGGCTCTGCGGGTGCTTCGTACTCCTAGACCAGTTGTCTATACTTCTTTAGAAATCGACCATTGATAGGGTTATGATGCACTGTTCCATCTATATTTCGAAGTTGGAAAGCTCTTTTACCTTTTATTTTGTGGATCACAAAAGGTCCTTCCCATTTTGCAGACCATTTACCCCGTCCATCTTATTTTTCACCAAGAGGGAGAACCACCTTCCATACTAACTCTCCCTTTGTGAAGATTAGTCCTTTGGTGCGACGATCGTAAATACAAGCCACATTTTTCTTCTCAGCGATTAGGTTGTTCAAATCCTCAGTGCGTTTTTCATCTAAGTCTTCGAGCTCCTCCCACATCGCCTGAACATAATCCTCACCAACTAACTGATGTTGGTCCATGACTCGCAGAGATTGTACATTGATTTCCAGAGGTAAGATTGCATCATGACCAAATATTAGGGCATAGAGGGTAGTGCATATTGGGCTGCGCTTCAAAGTTCTGGAGGCCCAAAGTGCATTGAATAATTCTTCATGCCATAATCGTGGGTTATCTTTGAGCATTCTCTTCAGTATGTGTAGGATCAACTTGTTGCTTGCTTCAACTTGGTTATTGGACTGTGCGTAATATGGTGAAGAATGCAAAAACTGGATCCCAAAGTCTGTCATCAACTTCTCTATTTCTCCAGATACGAAAGCTGCCCCCCGATTTAAGGCAAAACATTCCAGAATACCAAACTGGCAGATGACCTCTTCATATAGGAATTGTCTGATCGTAGCAGCAGAAACAACTTTTAATGGCTTTGCTTCCACCCATTTGGCAGGGAGTAAAATATCGGGTATCGAGGATATATTGACAGTCCAAAATTTGGATATATCGACGGAAATATCGACGAAATATCGATCCACTGAAAATTTTGACGGAAATGACGGAAACTAATAAAAATATATGGAAATTTGTAATGAAACTTTTGGAGGTTGTTATATGATCAATTACCTACCTTATGTGAAAAGAAAATATTGATCAAACATCAAAACATATGAATTTGCTATATTACTATATGAATTAGTACGTGTTAAGTGCTGATAACTATTAAAATATAATTTAATAGTTTTATTTTTATTTTTATTTTTTTGATGGCTAAACTTTAATGGGAGGCTAGGCCATCACATTTTTGTACAATATGTTACACATCACACATTACAAAATCAAATATATAAATACTTCAAAACCACGTAGAGGACCTATGAGGTTCGAAATTCACACTATTTTCCCCATCTCTCTGTGCAGAATCATGTGTGTATTGTGAAGAGTACTCATTAAATGATTGCTCTCCCATGTAATTCTGCACGTATTGACTTACATGCCAGCCATATGGGTCAGGGGCGGTCTTTGAAGATTTTGGAGCTTGTAGTATGAACCAGGCATTGCTCGACTTTCTTCATTGCTATCATCATTTGAGGCATTTGTTTGTGATTGTAACGATGAGTTATCACTTGTTGGAAGACCATAAGACATGATATATGAAGGATAAGGCATTGCAAAATTTTGACCATAATAATAGGGTTGGTAATTACCATTTCCAACACCTATTGAGCCAAAAGTGGTGGATAACACATCTTCAACATTCCTTGATAAACTCCCTTGACCCCTTTCTCTTGGATTATATTCACTTCTTCTGCCTCCTCCACCGTATCCATGACCTGCTATTCTGTCTCCATGGTCTTCATCTTGGGTTGCATGTGTGAAATTTTGTTCCTCTGTTAAGTAAAATGGTTCATCTTCACTGTAACCACCATATCCGCTGCCACAACCACCGGCTCCAACACTCTGCATTCCGCTGTCTCCTCCTCCAGTGCTTGATGAGCTTCTAGATCTCGTACCTGAGGTATCCCTCCTCAACCGTGGAGGTTGGGAAGCATGTGAACTTCTAGGCTTTGGATTAGGTTGAATATTGTCTTGACTCATGAGAGATTCAAATGAGTCATGCTCATCAACATGTCCTATAACCTCTTCATGAAGTACCTGCTCGACATTTATTCCTTCAGCACGGGCTGCAGCAGCAATTTTCTCAGCTGGATTTTGTTCCTTGTCATCCAAGTGTAGTGGTCTAATCCATTGATAAAGTTGATCTCTCTCTTCATCATCAAATTCAGTACCAATTTCAAACACATCCAATGGATCTCTGGCCTCAACATTTGCTTGCTCAGCTTCTTTATCTCTGAGCATAAGCTTCATGTTATAATAGCAATAGACCAATTTCTCCAGCCTAGTATATCCCAACCTGTTTCTTTGTTTTGTATGAATTAGAGCAAATGTGCTCCAATTTCTTTCACAAGCTGAAGCTGAAGCAGTTTGCGATAATACTCTAATGGCCAATCTTCTTACGGTAGGTGCACTTGTCCCATACATCATCCACCAATCAGCTATCATATAAGAAAAAAATTATTAATTTTCTTAATCAAGTTCAATTTGTGATTAATGAAAGAGTACATAAATTATAAGTATATACTATGTATACATACCAGGAGCCATCTTTTCTCTAGAAGCAACTGCCGCTGGCATGGCAAAATTAAGCTTTGAATCTTTGAAATATGTGAGCTGAATGTAAAAGATGAATTCTTTCATTGTCACAATTTTAAATGATAAATTGTAAAAATAATTCGTTATAAACCAAACCTCTCTTCCAAAATCGCCTAGTGTCGGACAATCAGGGTCCAACTTAGAGAATACATTATGCACAACTTGAATAAGCATGGGGTCATCTCCAACGCCTTGCTTATAATTATAACGAGGATTCAAATAATAACCTACAACAAAAATACAAATACAAAAATTTATTATACATTATAATGTTAATACCTTATGGTTAAGTAAAACTAAGAATGAAAAATTAAGATTATTATTACCTGTAGCATGCAAATCGTGTCTTAAAGTTTTAAACCATCTGTCATTGATAATTTTGACAACCCATTTTGCATTTGGCTTTTTTTCCAGCTGCTCTTTCATTATACGCATCAACTCATAAACTGCACCCATAGTCGGATAAACTTCTGTATCCACGACACGTAATACTTTGTAAAGAGGCTCAGATAGTTCACACACATGTTGTGCTTGACTCCAAAATAGTTGATCAAATACTAAACTTTCAACAGTACGACCGTGTTTGGTATGACAAAAGTTGCTAGTGCTCCACCAATCACTTGTGAACAATTGTTTCAACCCAGACTTCCTCTTGAGTAAGCTCTCTAATGAAATGAAGTTAGTGGCAAATCGAGTAGGTGCGGCACGAATAATCTCCCCCTTGCAAAATTCACGCATCTTTGCCAACAATGTATTATGATTATAAAGGTAATTTGAAATAGCTTTACCCTTATCAATCACATCCTTGACACTCTCTCTTTTCCCCATCTCTTCAAACATGAGATCAATACAATGAGCTACACAAGAAGTCCAGTAAACATTATGGTGCTTCATCAACTTCTTTCCAGCTTCAACATAATTGGCTGCATTGTCTGTCACCACCTGAACAACATTATGCTCCCCAACCCTAATAATGTTCTTCAATAATACATATATATATTCATGATCCTTTTTATGCTTAGAAGAATCAACAGACTTCATGAATACAGTGGTACCTTTGCAGTAGACCATGAAATTAATGATAGACAATCTTGTTGGACCAGTCCATCCGTCACACATGATCGTGCACCCATACGTCTCCCATTGACTTTTCAATGTAGCAACATGTTCAGTAATCTCTTTGAACTCTATATCCAAGTACTTGTGCCTGATCTCATAAGGTGTGGGGGGTTTTACTCCCTCTCCAGCTCGTTGGCATCCAACTACCATGTTGTGGAAGTGAGGAGATGCGGCTTTTGATGGAGGGACATTTTCATATATGAAAAATTTGCTTATTAAACGGCCCATTGCCTCTTTCACTGAACCGCCTGAGAACATATTCTTGAGACTCTTTTGCCGTCATCGAGTTGATTTGCTGAGGTTTGGCGCCAATGGTGCCGTTGGTTGTGATTCTTTAAAGCTCTGGGCTCGTTGCACATTAGAACCACTACTTTGTCCTCTGTTAGGGAGTTTGTGGAGATGCTCTCTTTGCCATTGGGCTTTCTTAGACTCTCGTATTGCTTGTCGAAATTGTGCCCTTTCCTCATGCCCCATGTCATAACCGTCATAGTCTTCCTCCTCACTTGTATCTTCGAGTTGCACGATCGGATCTCCACGTAGTTCAGCTCGGATGTCGTCGATCATATGAGATTTTTTGGCCTTTTCTTTCTGTTTACTCTTCATTATTGAAGTGATAAATTGCTTGACTGCATCCAGAACTGATTCACATCTTTTCACGTTTGAACCGAGATCAAGTCCACTGAGATGATACTTTAAACGTGTGACACCTCCGCTCTTCATCACAAACCCACAATATTTGCATATAGAGCCATTCTTGTTTCCGGGAATTGAATCACCGTGCTCCCATGCTGGATCACGTCTACTTGACCCACTATCCATTGCAATAATTTAATGAACTCCTACATATAATTTTTTTTAACATGATCAAATCTTAATCAATATGTCATCAATATCACATTATTAACGTAACATGCATATAATTAAGTACTTTAACATAAATACATTTAACAAGAAATAAGAAATATTAGAACAATAATAATAAATTTATCAACATAAAAAGTATAATTAAGTGCTTTAAGCCTTTAACATAAATACATTTAACAAGAAATATTAGAACAATAATAATATATTTATCAACATAGAAAAGACTAACCGACTAAGTAATAACATACCTGATTGGGTAATCTACTATAAATTGTTGAGAGAGTAATAGAGAGATTTGTTAAGAGAGTGAGAGAGAAGTTGTGAGAAAGAAGGTTTTGTTGAGAGAGTGAGAGAGAAGTGATCGGTGTGATGAATTCAACCAGAAACTCAGAATGCAAATATATATATATATATGTATGAGAATCTGAGAGAGAGAGATGGAATGATGGTTGATAATGGAATTGATTGATTGATTGCACTATAAATTATAAAGTATAAAGGCTTTTCTATTTGGGAAGCAAGTAAACATTGGCAACGTGAGATGGAATGATGGATTGATAATGGAATTGATTGATTGATTGCACTATAAATTATAAAGTATAAAGGCTTTTCTATTTGGGAAGTAAGTAAACATGGCAACGTGGGAAGTCTGACGCAATGAAGGAATCAATACTTGATTGACAAATGACTGACAAGCTTTTAATTTTGTTAAATTAAAAAAGTTACTGAAAATTTCAAAAATATCAGAAAGTTTTGGTAATATCGGGGATATCGGGGATATATCGGAAATATCGGAAAGTTTCGGAAAATTTCGGAAAATTTGGAGATATATTCACGGATTTTTCAGGTAAGTTCAAAAAACCGAAATATCGGCGAAATATCGCCGATAATATCGATTTTGCATTCCTTGCCATTTGGTGAAGAAGTTGGTAGCCACAATGATGAACTTGTGTTGCATGGATGAATGAGGGTGAATCATTCTAATCAAGTCCAGAGCCTATCCTCGTGCAGGCCACGGCTTAATGATTGGATGCATAGGAATATTTAGTATTTGACTAATTGGTCCATGAGTTTGACAATCTTCACATCCTTTCGCAAAAGAAATGCAATCTTTTATAACATAGAGCCAAAAATAACCATGTCGTCACAACAACCATCTTATCTTAGGTCCTGATTAGTTAGCACCACAAAATCCTAGATGGGCCTCTTGCAACAACCTTTTGGCCTCATTTCTATAGACACAAAGCAGGTCAACACCATCCCCTCCTTTTCTAAGAAGCTCATCATTTCGGAGACGATAACTTGGAGCCAAATGCCTTGGCATTTGTCTACAGAAGTGTTGGGATCATTCAATCTTCATCAATGGAACTTAAAATAGCTACGTACCATTCATCTTTTTCTTCTTTCCTTACCATAAAGGAAGGAACACTACCACATTTTTAAATCGCCGGCAATGTTTTTTATCATTACCGGCGATTTTTGGGGAAAAAATCGCCGGTAATGTCTTTTTTTTTTTTTTAACATTGCCGGCGATTTTTCCGGCAAATCGCCGGCAATGTTCCGCCGGTAATTAAAAAAAGACATTGCCGGCGACTTACATTTAAGTCGCTGGCAATGTCTTTTTTTTATTTTTTATTACCGGCGGAACATTGTCGGCGATTTGCCGGAAAAATCGCCGGCAATGTTGAAAAAAAAGAAGAAGACATTACCGGCGATTTTTTCCCCAAAAATCGCCGGTAATGATAAAAAACATTGCCGGCGATTTTTAAATCGCCGGTAATGGTTAAAAATGTGGTAGTGGAAGAGTTCTGCGTTCAACCTATAAGATACACTCTTGCACACCGTCTACGACCCCAATCCTGGTAGCAAGTTGTGCTAGCTCATTTGCTGCATAGTTTTCTCCTCTGGGGATGTGAATTAATTCTACATTACTGAAAACCTCTAAAAACTCATTGGCTCTGTTTACATATGGCTTTAACGCTGCACTAGTCTTAAATATGGCCACGAGATGTCGTATTACTAACAACAAGTCACCTCAGATTTGTACATCCTTGACCTCTAAATCAATTAAAAGGTCTAATCCAATGATCAATGCCTCGTACTCTGCTACTGCATTATTTGAGCAATGGTAGTCCAGCCTAAAAGAAAAGGCAAAAGTCACACCGCGAGGGTTTACTAATGCAATTCCTGCTTCAGCGAAAACACTCATACTGGATCCATCAAAATATAATTTCCAGGGGTTTAAAGATATATGAGACAACTCTAATTATTTGAGTTCTAGAACTTCCACCATTGGATGATGTTCTAAAAAATCGGCCACTGCTTGGCCTTTTACTGCATTCTGCTGAACATATTGCAGTGAAAACTCTGACAGTGCGAGAATTCACTTTTCAATCCGTCCTCTAAGTATAGGTCGGGATAACATGTATCGTACCATATTTTTCTGAGCGATGACACACGTGGTGAAGGACAATATGTAATGTTTTAACTTGCAACCAGAAAAGTATAGAGCGAGGCACAACCTCTCCGTTGGTGTATATTTGTTTTCAGTGTCTGTTAGCATTCTGCTTAGGTAGAAAATAACTCGCTCTGCTTGTGCGTCGTTATCTTGGGCTAACAAGCTTCCAATTGAGAACTTAGTTGCTAAGATATAAAGTTTCAAAGGCATGCCTAGTTGTGGTGGTAATAAGACTGATGGATTAACGAAGTATTTCTTGATATTATCAAAAGCATCTTGGTGGATTGGGTCCCAAACAAACTCTTTCTCTCCTTGTAACTTTAGTAATGGAGCAAAAGGTTTGGTCTTTCCTGTAGCGTAGGCAATGAATCTTCTTAGGAAGTTCATCTTTCCCAGAAGCTGCTGCAATTGTCGCTTGTTCTTTGGTGGTGATGCTTTAATTACAGCTTCCTTCTTATCATCTAGGACCTCAATGCCTCGCTGGTGTACTAGGAATCCTAAGAAATCCCTTGTTTATACCCTAAACACACACTTGGCAGGATTCATCTTTAGCTGATGTTGCCTTATTTGTTTGAATACCTGCCTTAGGTCATCAACATGATCAGACCTTTTTCTGGATTTAACCATTACATCATCAATGTATACTTCCACGGTTTTGCCTGACAAATCATGGAAGATGTAGTGCATGGCTTGCTGATACATGGCTCCTGCGTTCTTTTGTCCAAATGGCATATCGACATACTCAAATTCTCTAGTACTCCCAGGCATCGAAATGCAGTTTTGTGTCGATCTACCTCAACAACTGGGATCTGATGATAGCCCGCCATACTATCCATAAAAGATAGCATCTCATGTCTTGCCACTGAATCCACTAATAGGTCTGCCACTAACATAGGATACGCGTCTTTAGGAGTAGCATGATTCAAATCCCTGTAGTCAACACAGACTCGTATCTTGCCATTCTTCTTTTGTACGGGAACTATGTTGGATATCCACTATGTGTAATTGGCCACCTAGATGACCTTACACTTCAACATCTTCTCTATTTCTTCTTTTACGAGCATTGTTGTTTCTGCGTTCATCCTCCTCATCTGCTTCTGAACTGGCTTCTTCCTTTCCATGATTGGTAATTTGTGTACCACTAACTTTGAAGAAAGTCCTGACATATCCTCATACTTCTCTACAAAGCAATCTTTATATTCCAGTTTTAACTCAATGAGCCTCTTTCTTTCCATAGGCTCTAAAAAAGTACTAATGGCCATTTCCATTGGCTCATTTGCTGTTCCCAAGTTAATCTTCTCGGTGGGATCTCTTACTTCACGTGGAGTATCATCTAAAGGTGCTGAAGCTAGCTGGATGACCGCTTCCTCTTCATCGATTCCTTGTTATACATCTTCATATATGCATTCTGTTGATGCGACTATGGGCAGACAATCGTAGGCCTGCTTCTCTATCATATACATTAACAACCTTTCACATAGAGAAGCGCAAGCCTTTTCTTCTGACTCCTTGGGTGGTTGTATTAACATTATTGATTGGTTGAGGTTAGCTCAAGGAAACACGGACGTGCCTTATCATCTTTTGCTTGCACAATTCCCCATTGAGCTAGTTTAAAGACTGTTATGCCAACCGGTCAGCATTTGTTATCAACGCCACATATCTCCAATAGTCTCATGATTCCACTGTAGTAATTGGCATCCGAAGCATTTGCAGAGACAAAGTATGGTCTTGGATCCGCATTGATGATACGTGATTCATCAGTCTCCATATTCCAAAGCAAAAGCTTCTGATGAAGCGATGAAGGGATGCAGTAACTCCTATAGATCCAGTCTCTTCCTAGAATTGCACTGTAAGGTGCATTGCAATCTAACACAAAGAAGGTATGAGTAGCTCCTGTCGGACGAACTTTGACCTTTATGAATAATAACCTGAGGGTCTGCGAGAATGTCCATGCAAAATTCCTAATGGTCATGGATGTAGCTTGTATGGAGGACCTAGGGATACCAAGCAAAGTCATCGCCCACGTAGTCAAAATGTTCATTGCTACTCCAGTGTCAACCATGATTTTGCTGAGCTGGATGCCCTCTATATTCACTGTAATGTATAGTGGTCTCATGTGTGAAGCCATGGTCACAGTATTTTAAGAGAACATCAAATGCAATTTTCGCAATGCTGGCTCTATTGTTTGAACCACTTCTTCGTCTTTCTCTTGTTCTGCGAGGATGACTGTTTTGCTTACTAAAGCCACTTGCTTGGCTTATTCTGGCTTTGTGAACTGAGTTGGTAATACATATACCATTCCAACGTGCATGTCCATTACGTCATCTTCTTCATAGTCCATAAACTGCTTATGGTCGTTGTCCTCTGCTACCTCATTTGTGGCTAATGCGCCAGCTGCACATTCTGGCTCCACTTCTATGATAGGCTCTTGAACCTCAGATTTAGGTCCTTCAGACTTCTGATTGAGTAATACCCCTATCTCTTTCTTGGCTTCAATACTTGAATGAAAGATTTTCTTCTTCTATTCCTCAATGACCAAGGGCTTGGGACGCCATCTAAGCACTGACCTCTTGCTAGCTTCAGCTGCTGACTCGGTCTTCTTTTGAATTTGTTTCAAGGCTGACCTTCATACTAGTTTTTCCTCCATCTCGATTACTTTTCTTTGTCTTTTCGGCGTTCGTTGCCTTTCAGATACTGCTTCAGTCTCATTGATTCTGGAGAAAACACTTGGACGAGATGTTCTGACCTTTGGTCTATCAGAATCTTATCAAAAGTGATTATTGGGTTAGCTGCAAGTCTCTTCATTCTCTTTTTGATTTTTTATGGAGATTCCACCAGCTGGTCTGCCTTTATTAACTCTTTGTCCAATGCTTCCAAAGTCCTTTTTGCTGAGTTGAACTGTCTCTGCAGCTTTCGCTTCCTTGTATGAGTAATTTCCATGGTTTTTCCTCCTGTCTTCATGTACCAGACATCCTCTTTGATGATGGACCTGCTTGCGGCTGGGATGTAAGGTTTGGAGTCCTCCTTGGAAACTCGTTGTACACCTTTGGTTAACTCAGAGTTCTTTTCTTCTCTTTGCAGTCTTCTGTATAAATTCGTGTCCTTTGGAGCTCCGTTTATTGCCTTAGGGCTTGATGGTTGAAATTTCTTAGGAGGAGAACTGATCTCTGGATTTGCCCGTACAGCCTCTATAAACACATCATAAGTTATCTTCAATCCACACTCTACTTTGCATCGTGTGCAAAGGACAACGGGAGTTGCTTCAGGGATGACTTCTTTCTGTTTCCCCTTTAAGTCTTCTATCTTTTTGCTGCCAGATACAGCTGCTTCGATAGTACCCCTAAGGTCTAGAGTTTGCTATCTTTTTGCTCCACCTCTCCATGATTCCTTCAAGGTTCCTACCACGAATGAATCAGTGCCGATATCTTCCTCATATGCATCTGGCACTACAATTTTTCCTTCATCAATCCACTATTGGATCTGCTTTTGAAGTTCTTGGCATTGATCTGTGTCATGTGTCTAATCATGGTGGAATTTGCAGTATGAGTTGCTAGTTACCCCTCGCCTGTCTGGTGCTGGGCCAAAATATACTGCTGCAATTCCCTCACATATGAGGTCGTCCAAGATCTCTGTCGTTTTGTCACTGCGGAAGGTATTTGTAGTGCTTGATTGTAACAGCTCAATAGTGCTTACTGAATTTTTAGCAAACGGTTGATGATCTAGTAGGGCAATCTGGGGCGCTGCATCTATTGTGATTCTTCCCTCATTGATCCACTTTTGGATCTCTTCCTTCAACTTCACACAATCCTTAGTTGTATGGTTGTTCCACATGTTATGGAACTTGCAAAACTTCTTGCCCTTTAGTTGCTCCACTGTCGGGTATGCACCAAACTCTGTCTTGACTAATTTCTTATCTAACAAGTCATCCATAATTTCGTGTGCTGCATTGGCATCATAAGTATATGTTTCAAATTCTGGTTTGGTGAATGCGTTTGTTAATACTCGCACTGGTCTCTTGGTAGGTGTTACCTTCTAGGACTTGACTGGATGCTTAACTGTTAACTCTACCCCAGCCATTGTTGTGTCTTCATCTTCAGACTCGTCAGACTCCTCTTCTAGGTAAGTCGCAGTGACTGTCTTATGTCGTTCTCCATGATACGGAGCCTTTGCATGATAGGTACCTCTAGACGCATTGTGTCCGTTGTCAGCCTCTTGGTACGCTGTATGAGTTTGAGCTACTACCTCTATGAGTGCATTCAAGGAAGTAAACTTCATATCCACATACCGTGTATGCAGTCGTTCTTCCAGGCCCTATACTGCGATATCCACGAACTTCTCTATAGTGCATGAAGTTTTGCTCTTAGTGTATACCATTCTAAACCTATATAGGTATGCCACTGGGGATTTGCTAGACATCTAAGCCATTTGGCATAACTTTCCTAACTTAACTATAGGTTTCACTCCACCGAAATGCTCAGTGAACAATCTTTCTATCATAGCCCAATTGAGTATTGAAGCCTGTGGTAAATTGGTGTACCAATATAATGTAGCTCCCGACAATGAAGATGCGAATACCCTGAGTTCGAATTCACCAAGAGTTCCCCATGGGCCGCATTGAGCTCTGAATCACGTCATGTGGGTGGCGGCTGACTCTGATACTTCCCCGCTAAAATGAGTAAAGGAAATAGGTCGATAACCTTTTGGACACTTCCAATCACGTGGTGGCGGACCCAGAGGATCGTTGTATGTATCAGCCACTCTGGCTGTAGCAGGCAACCTCTGTGTAATTATTCTGTTGATCTGCTCTTCTAGTTTGAGCTCTGGTAGCGGAGAAGGAGATTCTAGATGTTGAAATTATTCCTCATCCTTTGGCTCTTCTTCACGGTCGTGTACAACTGACATAATGTTCAACCTTGTTGTTATAGCGGTTAAGCTCTTAGTCATTATTTTTGTTAGAGCAGTGATTGAGTTTGGTAGACTATCAAACTCTGCATTGTATAATTTTTGGCCCCCTTGCATAGAGGCCTGCATATCCTCCACTTTTGTTGTGAATCGTGCTACTGATTGGTCACTTTCGCTGATTGCTTAGAGGATGTGGTCTAGTTGAACATCAATGTGCTTATCTCTTTCCATGATGTAGTCATGGTAAGCTGCTGAATTAAGAGCTTTAAACTCGGCTGTTGATTTATTTTTGAAGGCCATTACTGCCCAAATCATTGTATGACTTCTTTGCTGCGTAGACCCCGACAACTAGCTGAGTTATGTTCCTGAAAGTTAGGTGACGGGTGTTCGCGGCAGCTAGAAAAATTTCTTCTATACTGATTCTCAATGATTGCTGTTGACAGACACTAAACCTGAGTCCCATTGAATGTGCCAAAAATTTTGGCTTGATTTTCTCCAGTTAGGTCGATGTGATGAAAAAGATCACAAACTGTCTCTTTTAAGGGTCTTGTGCATGCTTGGTACGTCACTGCCGAGGGCAGAATGTAGTTGATGTGATTTGCACCGTAATGTCTTTGTTGCTTCTTTACAAGCGATTGGAGCGAGGAGAGCACCAACCTCGCTCGTTGAGTTCTACTGGCCTAAGACTTAGGTTTTGTGTCTCTTCGCTGGGTCACAAATGATCGATACTTTATATGCAATACGAGTATAAAGAAAAGCAATCTTTAAGGGGCGAGTGTTGAGAACACTGGATAAGGTGACTTCTTAAATCCTTGAATTGGAATCTCCATGCTCAGTCGGGTGAACCAGACTCCTCTAATCGTTGTCATCATTGAGTTTGCTAGAGAGAACTTTCGAATCTCCACGCTCCGTCGGGTGAATAAGATCTTGAGTTTGTTGTCGCTGGGTTGTTTACTCTCTGTGAGAGAGTAATGAATTGCTTGTATGTAGATTCGTTTATGTGTCTGTCCTTTCTTAATCTGTTTGGGTTGTTCTATTTATAGATGTTGATGTTATTCTCTTCCAATCGCTCAAGGAAACACAATCGAACTAGGAATATATAGATGTATCTTGTGTAAATCTTTCTGGTTTACTTAGGAATCTCGTATGTGATATTCTTTTCCAGATTCGCAATAATCCTTCGTGGGCCGCAGAGGTCGGCCTATCTCAATTTGGCCCAAAACATATAATAAAATGTCTGATTTTATTTTGGGACCAAACAATAGTTTTATTGAGGAAGAAAGCGACACCAAGGTTGAAATTAAGGAAGCAAACCTGAAAGTCTTGGATAGTTGAAAACCATAAAGGGTTTGTCTGTTACATCTCCTTATATTAGAATTCTTAGGTTAGGATAAAAAATAGTCTAATCTCATGTTTAGTATCACAAAAAACTATTTTAAATGAGCTTATGTAAGACCTTAGTCATGTTTGTTACATTTTCTTATTTTTAGCTTATTTTAACAATAGTCCAATCCTATGTTTGGTGTCGTAAGAGACTATTTTAAATGAGCTTATGTAAGCCCTTGAAGTGATGAAAACACCATTTTTACCTTTTTATACAAGGAGCCCAAAAACTCGCTCCTTATTTAACACCTCTTAATATAAGAAATATAGTATCTCTTATATAATGAGTTTAAGTATATAAGAGCTTAAATACTTGCTCCTTGTTTAACACACCTTAATATAAGAAATATATTATTTCTTATGTAAACAATATAAGATGGTGTAACAAACATGTCCTTATGGTAATGACTATCGTCATTTTGACTCGAGTGGATGGATCGAGTGGATGGATCGAGTGCAGCAAAGTTTTTTCATATGACCATTTGCTTAATTCAGACTTGAGGCAACAGATTTTCATATAGTTGGGAAATATAACAGAAGCAATACCAGGACAAATGGTAATAAATAAATCAGAAATAAATATAGATATTTAGAAATCACATAGGATTTTGCCTATTTATTGCAGCAGTATTAAAGAGGCATGATCCTTGTGGCCTTGGCTTCACACACAAACACTCACTTCCCTCCCTTTTCTCTCTCTCTCTCTATACAGCAGACACAAGGTGAGTTTGTATAACTATTCACATCTACACAATAAAGAACATAGGTAAAGGAAGAAGGGTTGCTACTAGTTAATACAGTGCGCGTGTGAGAACCTTGATCAGGATTGAGAGCTAGCTAGCCACAGCTAGGTTTGATCAGATGGTGGGAAAGGGAAGAACTCCCGGCTGTGATAAGACACAAGTGAAGAAAGGTCCATGGAGTCCTTCTGAGGACTTGAGGCTTATCAGCTTCATTCAGAGATATGGTCATGATAACTGGAGGTCTCTTCCTAGACAAGCAGGTAATCTTCTTCTTTCTTTCTCTCTTTGGTGAAAAACTTAGAAGATCAGAATTTGCCTGCCTCTTCTTGTTTGGCTGCAATGTGGTGTAAAATGATCACACCACTCGATCATTAGTTTCCACCCCGATTTTGTATTCCAGAACAATCATAGCCAGAAATCATATCAGATAGTTTATTTCTTTTATCGATCGCATTGCAAATATATCAAGAATTCAAGATCATATAGCCTTCAAATGGTTTTCGTTTTGCCATGCAAGGATTCATTTCCCAGCCAACTTGATTGTTTTTTTTTCTTCTTAATTTCCTTTTTAATGAGTTGAAATTGTTGAATTTAGCGGGCACGTACATCAGTTACAGTCAACATCATTTACACAGTTACACTACGTACACAATCAACACATTATTGTTTAATTTTACGGTGTACATAGTTGTAATAGTTTAATTCAAGGAAGAAACACAGAGAAGCTTCTGCTAAGGATATATATAGTCTGTTTTGTTATGACTACCTGCATGATAAATGTGTTTGCGCACTACTGAGAATCTGTTGACAGTTGACCGATGTTGGTTAGAAAGCTCAAGCATATGGCAAGTTTGAAACGTTATTAACTTTTTCGTTTTGGTGTTTTCTTTAATTTCTTTCCAACTTTCGTTTAATAATTACTTTCTAATATTACCATATTTCTATGGCAATTCATAGAAAAAAATTAATGATTTAATTCCTATATACACGGTTTGTTTTGAAATTTGAAGGTTTGCTTCGATGTGGGAAAAGCTGTCGTTTGAGATGGATTAATTACCTCCGGCCTGATCTGAAGCGAGGAAACTTTACCAAAGAAGAAGAGACCGCCTTAATTAATCTACATCAAGTCTGGGGGAACAGGTAAGATTAATTCAGCATCTGATTACTCAAATTCTTTACGAATATTATTTACTACACAAAGACGATGTTGAGTTGTAGCCGGTAGTCTAATAATAAGGACTCATACCGTAATTAATGAGGTCACATGTTTGAGTCTCATGAGATACCAATTTGTCCTCCAATCTCAAAAAGTTATTTACTACACAAAAACTCACGTAGAGTCATTAGACTGCAATTAAGTACATGAATCCTAGCCTTAATTACGAACTGAAATACCAAAAATGTTACGCAGGTGGTCCAAAATTGCATCGCATTTTCCTGGAAGAACAGACAACGAAATCAAGAATGTGTGGAACACTCATCTAAGGAAAAGAGTAGCCAAATCAAAGAAGTTTTTCACAGATAATCATTCAAAGGAGTTATCTACCATAACTTCGTGTTCCTCCGCATCGTCCTCCTCCGGTGCTTCATTTCAGCTCTCTAGTGGAGAGCTAGATGTAGGAGGTGCAGTCAAGTTTGAGCATCACTCTGGCCCTGGAAGCAACATAGCCGAAAACCTCAATGACCAAGAATTGCCTAATTCGGCGACATTTGAAGAGCGTCTCGATCAGAACTCACCAACTCAAATAACAAATGAGAAGAGGGTTGATGAGGATGCCAAAGGCTCTAAAGCAACACTGACAATTAGTTCTTTTTCATCTCGCGACTCGTCAATCAGCTCAAGTTCCAACCTGCAAGGTGAATTTTCCAAGCCAAATGATTTGGTGTTCGATTTTACAGAAGATTATGAACCACAAATCGCAAACAAGGCAGAACTCGAAATCCCATTGGAGCCTGACTATGATTCCTGGAGCATCCTAGATGAGGTCGGCTACGATCCCTTAGCTCGATATCAGTCAAACAATGAAGTTACAGAACCTCTATTACCTCAGGTTGATGAGGTTTACAGGCAGAGCTCAAACTTAGGGCTAGTCGAAAATGGGAAGTGGCTCAGTTACTTGGAAAGTGAGCTCGGCCTAGAGGAAACAACAAAGACCACCACTGAGGATGTTGTGATGAAGGATGCAACTGAACGGCAATAGTGCCAGAGAAGTACTATGACAATTAAGCTGCCAAAGCCTGCAGAACGTGACCAGGGTGTGGCTAATTAATTAATTACTTTGGAAACGTGGGCATCTTAATTTGCCAAACAACCTAGTTCTATCTGATTCTACATATATGCCATAAAGATTGACATGTCTCTCATTAATCAAAAATATGGATCAATTAACCTATGTAAGGATTATCATCATTGAAGTCAATAATAAGCAATGAATTATCAAGCAAATTGATTAAGATCACAAGAATTTTGTCAAGATTATATTCAAGATAAGTTGCCGATAAAGATAAATGGCATGCCCCTACATATCATGTCATTTCATCAATAAAGCTTTTCTTGTGCATATATCCAAAAAAATTTAAAAAGAAAGTTGTTGCTTTCTTATCTTGCAAGTTTTGGTTTTACAAAGCAAAAAACACTCTCTTTTTCGGTAGGTATATAGAAGTGGAAGAAGTGGGTATGTCTTCTCCTTATCTTCATTACTTCTCTTTGTTGTTCTGGTTGGACAAAGCATAATAAAAAAATGATGGTCCTTCCTCTTTTTAAGGAGAAGCCATTGATTCTTCTTTTTCATGGATGGCCTAGATTGGTTTTTGAGTTCTCCACTTGCCAACCTTGTTGCCTATATATACTAATTCCCTATGAAGTATTCGGTACTTGAAAATTTAGGAGAGTTTAGTATGTTGTTCACCTCATTTCAAGTCATTTCATACTCTAGCATTTGCTAGGAGTTCATCTTGTTTTCCAAATAATGTTTTAGTTTTCTTTAAACTTGCATGAAAACTCTCTTTTGCTCCTACACCTTCTAGGAGGCTTATAAAACAAGATTTTCCTTCTTGAGATTTTATATCTCCATAGGAAAGCTCACAAAAACTATTTTCAACTTGCATACTTTCTCATTGCATATCATGGGTTGAAGTGATTGTGCAATCTCATCGGAAGCGTTCTTGAGAGAATTAGTCGTTCGAGTACTAAGTTCTAGGAGAAATTTCATTGTCACAGCTTTTGTAAACTCTTGTTCTGGCGAGAAGAGAGATAGATCTTAGTCTAGTTGTGCGAATACTAGCAAAGATAGAAGAGCATCTTTGTATCCTGAGAGCTACTGTCTTGTAAAGAAATGTGTTTTACATAGTGAAAATGTTTGTCCCTCAAGAGTTAGAGCACACAATTTTTTCCTTGATGCATGGTTCTTGTGTTAAAGAAAAACATCCATATGTTATTTATCGTTTTCCTACTTATTGTATTTTTGACCAACTTCGTTACTGGTAATTTGGGATAAAAACACTCTCTACTATCAGGTGAACACTCTGCTCCTTGTCTTTGTGCTGATTTAGTTTGGCTTTGAATTGGCGTTGTTCGTGCCATTAAGTTTGAGATTTCTGACAAAAAATTTATGTTCTCTAATGAAATACATGCTGATGTAGTTGAAACTTAGAGTGCCTAAGTTATCAATATCAAATAAGAGATAAAAATTAGTTGATGGGTCTCCTTGATTTATTTTGGAACAGAAAATGATAGTAGGGTAGCATCTGAAATACATAGAAATTTAGACTTTGTTACTGTAAGCTTATTGTCAGTCTGAGCAATATATTACAGAGACATTTTATAACGTACTTTTTTTTTTACTTATATTATTATATCTGAGATGTAACAGTACTGAAACTGTATATTGTTTAACTGAAGATGTTATGCATGCAGGGAAATGGGAGAGCATTTTGTTTAAGCTGAATGATTCAAAGAGATATAGATGAACAGTTGGAGCTATTGCCAGTTCATGTATTATGGCTGCAACCCCGTTACTGGCTTCAACAAATCAAGCAGCTTGTTTGGTAGCATTGGATGTAGTGGAGGTAACATTCTACTCCTTTTTGTGAGGTTATAACACATCCTTTTTGTGTAATTGTAGTGATAATCTGTAAACTCTGCTGTTGTTTGTTTCATTTTATTTAGGATGATGTTACAGTGTAACTTTCTAGTTTATGTATATGCTACTGGTGTTAATCTAATGGTAAATGAACATTTTCTTTCTTACTTTCTCGCTATTTATAGGATTCTGTTACATCGTTGGCGAAAGTGGAAGAGGCTTATTGCCATGAGAGAGATACTAAGGAAGCAGTTGAAGAAGTGATTCAGTCACATTCACTTTATCATCTTCAAGATAATTTAGATGCTGCTGATGAAGGGGTCGATGAGAATAGGTTGCTTCCAGCAGTGAATAAAATATGGCCTTTCTTGGTTGTTTGTATACGAAATAAAAACCCAGTGGTGTGACTTATTTCTATTAGAGTTTATGCATGGTCTTAGACCAGATTGTCCAATGCCACCGAACACATATGGGCTAACAGTAAGCAACTCCTGTCTATCTTATAATGGATGAGAACACCATTTATTCCTCCATTTATACGCCATTAACGATCTCTAGCATCAGTTCTCTGGTTTGCTCGATCAACTTGAAGTGTGTCGCAGTGGAACCTCTGCAATCATCAACCTCCTCCGCAGTCATTATTTATTACTAGGGAACAGTGTATCTAACCAATGAAGAACCTGATATCATGCACACTTTGAGCTATAACACGGATTAGTTTTCACAGGGAGTGTAGCATTATTTGAATTCCATGTTTTGGCCGAAGTGTAAGGAAATGAATAGGAGAGTGGACATAGCCCGGGGAGAGGGTGAATGCGTAGCGCTGCAGAATCATCGACAGAGCAATCTTAGTTTCAAGTGTGGCAAAGTTGAAACCTACACAGATTCTAGGTCCCATTCCAAAGGGTAGGAATGCAGCCATGTTATCGTTAGTAGCTTTAGCAACCCCTTCTGAGAACCTCTCCGGTTTGAAAAGTTGCGCATCTTGTCCCCATATTTGATGGTCATGGTGGAGTGCAATAGTTGGAATCACCAATTCAAGATTAGCAGGGACAATAAACTTTCCCAGTCTAACTTCTCTTTCTGCTGTCTTTACTAGTTGAATAACAGGTGGATATAACCTTAGAGTCTCATTGATGATCATGCTCATCTGCATTTAACAGCACAAAGAAACAGAAAACATATTAGGATTTTTTTGACACATAATTTCTGCTTCTTGCAAAATACTGTAGTCTAAACAGCCTTACAGTTTTTAGTCTGGACAAGCCGTCGGCATATGGATTTTGCTTTCCAAACAACTGTAGGACTTCTTTCCTTGCTTTCTCTTGCCATTCTGGATGGAGTGCCAGAAGAAAGACAGTCCAACCCAGCAAACCATTAGTGGTTTCTTGTCCAGCAAAGTACATAGCCTTGCACTGATCAATTATATCTTCTATCAAGACCTTATATTTTCGATCGTCATTATGATGAGCCTTCAGAAGTAATCCAAGAAAATCATCCCCAAAGTTGTCTTCCTCCCGCTGAGCCACTGCCTTGTTTTCCCTCTTCTTTACAATATTTAGAATCGTGTCGCGTATTTCCTTCTCAGCCTTTTCTGCTTCAAGCTCATCACTAGTTTTGAAAAGCTTACTACAATATTATGGAATGAAAGACTAAAACATGAGATATGGGATCATACACAATCCTCCATCAACAGTGCTATGAATTTCTCTCTATAGTAGTTGTGATACCGAACACAACACATATTCAATCATATATACAAGTAACCTATCATAACAATAATAGCAACAACATCTAAATTATAGACGAACTCTTTGAGATTGCACACATTATCATGACGGATCTCTGCAACCACGACCAATCTTGGCATCAAAGACCAGACGCGACTGGATTGCTAGGGCTTCTTCCTGAACAAAAGCTGACCGGTGCTCTGCGAATGTTAGCGTATGGGGCGGCCGCGGATCAGTGCACAGAAATTACAAGGATGGGGGAATCGACTACTCTGGCATGCATGAAGGATTTTTGCAGCCAAGTGTATGAAATCTATGGTCCAAGGTACCTCCGCAGTCCAACATCGGCAGACCTCACGCGACTCCTAGCTAAAGGCCAACGCCGAAGCTTTCCTGGCATGATCGAAAGTATCGACTGCATGCACTGGGAGTGGAAGAACTGCCCAACCGCCTATCAAGGGGTGTACTCAGGTCGAAAGGGTCGCCCAACTATTATTTTGGAGGCAGTGGCCTCGTATGATACGTGGATATGGCACAGCTTCTTCGGGTGTCCTGGAGCCAAAAATGACATTAATGTGCTCCACCTATCGGATGTGTTTTCAGAGGTCCTTTCAGGAAGAGGCCCAACTGCCGTATATGAAATCCATGGAGAGAGGTACAACCACGCTTATTATTTGGCTGACGGAATATATCCAAGGTACTCTACATTCGTCAAGACTATTTCTAATCCCCAGACGCCGCAAGATAAACTGTTCGCAAATAAACAAGAGGCATACCGGAAAGATGTGGAGAGGGCCTTTGGCATCTTACAATCTCGATGGGCAATTATTCGTCATAGTTGTACATTGCACCACAAATCGGTAATGACTACCATCATGTTAGCTTGCATCATATTACATAACATGATTGTTGAAGAAGAGTACGTGGAGGATGAGGATGAGAATGAGGAAGAAGAAGACGTGCAAAATCTATCGAGGGCTTTCCGGGTTTATGATGGGCCGGTGGATCAACAAGGGAATCGAATTCCTTTTGAGCCAATTAGTAGAGATGGAGCAAATATACATAGGTTTCATGACCGTGTTGCCGATCTTGAATCTGGTTACATCCATACAGAGCTTCAGAAGGACTTGGTGAAGCACAATTGGAGGTTGGAAACCGGCGAGATACTTTAAATATTTAAGCTATGTTTAATTTCTGTATGTGTGTTTAATTTTTGTATGTGTGTTTAATTATGAAGCTTCCGTTTTTATTTCAAGTGTATTTTAATTTCATCTTAATAAACAAATTGCATCTTTATTTCTTGAAAATTTAAATTACATAAAATTTAAATTACACAAAATGACGAGCCAAGCCCAGATTTATTCTTAGTACAATACTATAACTTCTACGGAAAGAGCACGCGACTTGGGTGATAACAATCAGAGTATGTTTCATCGGTATGTTGATCTTGACTAGGTTCTCCTTCATTAAGGATGGCTAATTTCCTCTTTGTAAAATATCTTTTTGAGATTGGGGTCATTGCCTCCAAATCCATTGTCATGATCCTCGTTTCCTCCGCAAGTTTCTTCAATCGTAACTCTTCATCGGCCCTTGCTTCATTCCGCCTTTGAATTTCTATGTACTCCGCGTAATAATTAAGCTCACTCTCATTATGCGCTATCCTCTTGGATTTCCACGAAGCTTGGTCACTAGCAATGGTATGCAAAACCTCAACTCGTTGCTCAATAGGAGTCTTACCTTGTTTCTTTTGTCGCCTCGCTTCCTTTGCCGCCTTCGTTCCCATTGGTCTAAGCGGACTAGAGGGAGCGGGAGCGGGCACGTGGCTTTGAGGTGTCTCATTCACTTCTTCGTCATCCAAATTAATGGTTGGAGATGATTCGGCGGCGGAAGGAGTAGGTTGGTCAATACTTGCATATGGAGATGGAGTACTTGGTAGCACCGAAATGAAAGAAGGATGATTCTTAACCACTTCCCAACATTCAAAGTGTGTAAACACTTTATTCATATCCTTATAGTAACATGATTGAGCTTGCTTGACCTAATAAAATAATTATATTAGCTACAAAATTTTGCTACAAAAATAAAGTACATATATAATTATGCTACAAAATTAATAATATATGCTACATACTTTAAATTGTATACATTATTTAAATTGTATATATAAATTGTATACATTATTTAAATTGTATATATAAATTGAAGCACAATATTGTATATATTTAAATTGAAGCACAATATTGTATATATAAATTGTATACATTATTTAAATTTTTATACATTAAATTTGCTACGCATACAAATTTATATAATGTATGCTACATAATTTAAATTATAATATAATTCATCATTATGTTACAAATAAATAAACTTACCTCATCCATTAGCGAAGTGCCACTAGCTATACGTTGTCGTGTCGCGTACAAACATTCGCCCCATTTTTGCAAGAGTCGCTTGAATTTGTTGTAGTGAGACGCAAGCGCGATTCGGGTCCTCGGCTCTTTCGGAGGATCACCTTGTGTTGGCTCCCAATTTTTCACATAATCCGCATGAATTGTCTCCCACAATTTCTCCCTCTTTTGTTTGTTGCCGTCGTATTCATCAACGCTATGACGCACAAAAGAAATACACATTTGCAAATCTTCGGAAGGAAGCCAATGTGTGCCCATTGTTTAGGAAAAAAAGCTTAACGAAATGATAGAGGAGATGGAAGGAGAAGTGTAATGGCATGCTCAAATTGGTGTGAGTTGAGCAAAACTTGAAGTAGTATTTATAGGCAAAGATTTGGGAGAGTTTGAGATTTTTTGGAATTTTTTTAGGTATTGTTTGGATTTATTTCCGTTGAAAGACTGTCTGCTGAAACAGTAGCATACAGTAGCCGTTGGGTTCAAATTCAGGCCATTGGATGAGGCTTCAATTTCAAAATGGATGGCCTGGATTCATTTAGCCGTTGGTTTCTGATTCTACAGCTCGGTAAGCCACGTGGCTTGAGCTGATTGGTCTGTTATTTTTTTTTTCACTTTTTACTGGCGTGTGTGTTACACGCGCCAGCCTTAAAAAAAACTCAACGCGCCTGACGTCACCCACGTGGCGTGGGGTCCGCCAGGCGGTCGAGCAGATGCTGGAGCACGAAACGCTCGAGCATTTGGACAAGCACCAGCTCGCCGTTGACTGGGCGAGCACCAGCTGACCGGTGCGAGGAGAAAATCTGGTTTGCTCGAGCAGCTCGCCGATGCCCCACCACCTGCTCGATCACGATCTGCCCGGCTGCTCGCCGGTGCAGATGCTCTAACTAACTCATTGTCCAAACTCTCTCATTCTGTTTTCCCATTTCCTGTTCTTCCCAACTCTTCGGCTCTCTCAAAACGACGCCATTTGTATGCTCGTAGAAGCCAAATGATGGGCGCGGTGACTCTTTGGGGTGGTGGTTTCGCCGAGAGTAGAGTCGGCCTCTTTCTCTTCTGACCAGGAGCTACCGCTGGTCAATCTCTTTCTGGTTTCGCAGTGGCGGCGGGGATTTGTTAACGACGACAAAAGAGGAAGAAGCCGATAGGGAGGATCTGGTGTACGATTTCTATCAGAACACGTGTCCTGAGGTGGACGGGATTGTGCGGTCGAGGATGGCTCGAATTTTTTGAGAATGTGAACTCTCACATTGGAAATGAGGGCCTTGCTAGTGGGTTATAAAGATTTGGGCTACTCTTACCATTACTAATTAATTTTAGTATGAAACCTCAAATTACTTTATTAGGATTTACTCACATAATAAGAACGTCTCGGCAATCATCAACAAAGTTATAAAATCACTACCTGTTTGAGTTCATGCTTCAACTTTTGCCTCACATGTTTTTGAATGACCTTTTGTTCTCTGTAGGATATATAAGAGTATCCGCACCCGTTTAGAAATTTCTATTGGCCTAGGAATTCTTATTTATAGAAATGCAATCACAATTCATCGAATATGATGTTCTATTCATCAATTACTATTCATCATGTTTTTCTGCAGCGGTGCCAAAAATAGGAATTCCTATTACTATTCATCAATTAAAAAATTTGTATAATTTTTCGGACACTCGAACTATTTATTATGAATTTTAGATTTTTATTTGACAATTTTCATTAAAAATAATAATGTTTGATTTAATCTGGGCCATATGATTAATTTTTCGAATAAAAAATAGACGACCCAGATGGATATGACCGTTGAAAAACAAGTGGGAGACAACATCGCCACGTGGTGAGCTTCCATTGGCTAGTAACTCCAGAATTAAAAAAAAAATCATTGGATACGCCTTGGCATCACCCATGTGTGTGGGTCTTTCCTGGGCGACGAAATATTATTCTTAGGCGATGAATTGATATTTCGTCGCCTAAGTGTGTTTTTTTAGTTTTGCACCAGGGGACGCTTCCTCTTTGGCATTCAATTTCCGGAAGTCGTCGATGAATTTCTCTCGGTCAACTTCTTGTCGTCCTCCCCATTTGGAACCGCTGCACCGTTTTTTTGTCGAGAACGTCCTACTTTCAGCGGACCCTTCACATAGGAATTTCGATTTGCCCAGAATTCCTCGACTGGTGCAGATGCTCTAAGAGGCAAAAATATCTTGTTGTCATGGCTATTTGTGCTTCCATCAAACATATTTGCATCGCTCTTTCTTGCTTGCTTCTCGACATCATCCTAAACACTGTAGTACCGATACCCTTCCCATGATAAATTCTTGAATTACATTACAGATACAACAAACGCATAGAATGAAGACTACGATGTTTGCAGAAATTCACCTGCAAGTAGGGCTTTGAAGTGTTTGATCAATCTCCCAGCAAGTCATCACCGCTTCCATTACTCTGAAAGTTCAATTTGAATAGAGATGATCGTGGCTAGCGAAGAATAGAAATACATTAATTACCCTGAAATTACAACTTTCAAATACCGAAATTTGCAGCCTCGAATACACCGGTTCTACTTAACAGGTAACACACAAGCACAAATGAGCAATACATGGATTTACTGAAATTTGGTCCCATGCCTTGAAACGACCAAATGTCTAGGATAGGTTGCAATTTGGTTTTGTTTATGTATTTGGTATTTGGTATTTGGTTTTGCCTTTAATTGAAATGCCTAGCTAGTATATGGATTCTTCAAAACTAGATTTCTTCTAGCACTAAGACGCAAAGACAAATTGTCCTGTCATATATATTTAGCAGAGGAAAGGCTGTAATCACTAGGGTTGGGAAAAAACCTCCTTATAAGTGGGAATTGCACTGCACCGATCTAAAAAAGTAAAACGAGAACCACACCGAATAATGTGGGTATAAGTTCACCGACGAACTGCACCGTTACCGAATTAACGAAGTGGTTGCGAGTTTAGCAACGAACACAAGCCTGAATAGGACACTGCACCGTAATTAATTTATATATATAATTTTTTATTATGTTTATATTTCACTGGTATATTTAATAGAGCTTATGCATATCTACCTCTATCTAATTTTGATTTTAACTTTCTTTTTTTTGTTTGAAAGTGAAAATAGGACAAACTTGATCCAAATTCCTAATAGTATATAAATATCGAAACTATTAAACCATTTGGTCACTTTTTTTATTCACAGTTCTAGGGTTTAGAAAATAAATCACATCTTTGCTTTCCAGAATTAGAGAAAGCAAAAGAGAAGCTTACCAATCCATAGCGACACAAACAAAGTCGAGGCCTCGAGGGTTTAATATTTTTTTTAACTTTATTTTGCGGCTGAAAGCTCATCCGCCTCGATGTACTGACTGTATTAGGCGTCGGAGGCAATGATGGAAACAGAGGAGAGAATCGTCTTTATACGTATGTGGCATATGTTGTAATTAGTCAGCAATTGAGGCCAAGAAAGTCTTTTCTTAAGCTGCATGGAAACATGTACGGGTACGAGTACGTGGAAACGAAGGGTTTGAAAATGCGAAAAAAAAATTTCTCAAAAATCTCGGGAAGCGGATACAGTTTGAAAGCATCGCATTAAAATAATATTTAATAAGTATAATTATATAAAAAATTTAGATAAAAATAATTAAATATTATAGAAAATTAGGAAAACATAGCTAATAGAAAACATTGAATGAAATTAGGAAAACATAGCTAATAGAAAACATTGTATTCCTCAATTATTCAACCACTGATTTACTAGGATTGTTTTGTATTTTAAAAATCCATTAAAATCTTGATGTATTCAACATTTTATGGATTGTCAAAGATTTTGTTTGAGAACCAATTTCGGGAGATTTCAATGGAGTAGGTATAAATAGAAATCTCCATCAGAATCAGCTTCTTCACCCCAGAAATTTTCCAGGATTCTGCTTCTCTTCTGAATTCCAGTAGCATCCTACACCTCCACCGCTTTTTGTCTCGAGATAGATGACATCGCAGGGCGCCGTACCGCCACCACGGTTACGGGAAGCAACAACTCCGGCTCAAGGAGTTCGACTACCGAATCCACGAAGGTTAGATTGGCATCCCCTCTAGACCTAACTCTCCCTTCAATTTCAATAGAATCTGAAAATGTAAAATCCCATATTCTAGGGTCTCGACTCTGATTTATTATTTGTTAGTTGTGTGATGGATCTGTTATTAGGGTTTATGTTGTGTTCATATTCAGTTGGTAGTATATGAGGATTTTATTCACTACAAGAAAAAGTGACTTAGACGACGGAGCATTTCCGTCGTCTAAGTGACAGTCTCCGTCGTCTAAGTACTTGGACGACGGAAAATCCGTCGTCCAAGGTACGTGCTCCAAGTGCTGTCGTCTAAGTACTTAGACGACGGAGAATTTAATCTCCGTCGTCCAAGTTCACTTGGACCACAGAGAACGTCCGTGGCCCAGGTGGTGACTTAGACGACGGAGATTAATGTCTCCGTCGTCTATGTCACTTGGACCACGGAGAACGTCCGTGGCCCAGGTGGTGACTTAGACGACGGAGATTAATCTCCGTCGTCTAAGTCACCACCTGGGCCACGGACAAGCTAACAACGTCCGTGGCCCATGTGGGGACTTAGACGACGGAGATTAATGTCTCCGTCGTCTAAGTGAAAAATTAATTTTTTAAAAAAAATTAAATTCAAAAATATTATTAATATTAATTGAAAAAAAATTAATTAAATTAATTAAATACACTAAATTAATAAAATAATTAAAATTAATTTGTACATACATAATCGAAAAAACCCATAATTAAAAATGAAAATATTATTCGTAATGCGGAAATTAAGAAACGAAATAATAAACTACTAGCTAGCTAAAACACTGGAGGAGCAGATGCGCCGCCTCGTCCTCCGCCTCCAGCCGGGTCGTCGTCGTCGGGGAATGGGTTCGGAGGAGGTTGACATTGTCTTTGAGCTTGTTGCATAAGGGCGATGAGTTGGGCTATTCGCTCGTCTTGCTGGTCCATTCTTTGGCGCATGGCAATATTCTCCTCCCGTGCGATTCGAGCCTCTTCATAGGCTGCCGCAGCTTGAGAACTTCTCCGCCGCCCCGAACCTCCCGTAGATGATGACTCAGAGGTCGACAAATCTCGAACCACCTTAGGCCCGAAGTGCCTAACCTCCTTGCCAGCTCTACGACCGTAGACCTCATCCGCAATTGCTATTTGGCTCTCCACAGATAGAGGAGGCAGGTCTTCTAGCGGCACATCTGGGAACGCAAGCTGAGTGTTAGCCAATTCTTCCTGCGCACGCTCTATCACTCTTGCCTACAAAAGAATAATAAATTTATTATAATGAAATAATATTTAAATAATAATTACTATAATTATTAGCGCACACACATATATATATATATATATGACTTACGCCGCGTTGACTCGCTTCATTATCGAGCCCAGGCGTCACGTACGCGCTTACGCTTGCATCGAGATAAGGGTGTTTGGAGCCCTTATCCCTGTGCTCCTTGGCAATTTGAATGAGTTGCTTGGCGCCGGAAGTATGGTGCTTGTCCTTCTTCCCCCGGTTGGCTTTGTTGACACCGGAGAATTTCTGTTAGACAACATAATGAAATCATTAAAAAATTTATAAGTAACTAAAATTTAGAGTATTCAATTATCTTAATTGAAATAAAAAAAGTAAATTAACACCTGAAATTGCTCATCGGCAAAGTGGTTACACAACCACTCCCACTCATCTTCTCTATCCCCACGCAGCTCTTCGGGGGGAGGCACGGGACCGTTAGTTCGGAAGTACTGATGGAGCCTGTACTTCCAATCTTTGAAGATGTTGTTGGCGGTTTGGTTGATATGCCTCAACATCGCCGGATCCGGATCCACCGCAAATTGTTCCTATCAGAAATAAATTGGAAATTATAATCGTATATATTATAAAATTATATATAACTAATATTAAAAATAGTATATAATAACTAAAATTGTACGTATTACGTACCGAAAGATCCTTAAAGACTTTCGCCTTCTCCGAATCCGGCACCTCCCTCCAAGTAGGGGCAATGATACGAACCCGGTTACGAACAATCGACCCAATGCTATGAGCCGAGAGACTTGCTAGCTGAGGTGTGGGAGGGCCACCGGTGAATTCGTCGTAAGGCAAGGCGATCTTGCTCCCGGTCGCCTTGCAAATTTTCTCCGCCTTTCCACCTTTAACGAGACCCCGAGTCTTTTTCGGTTGGGGGTCAGTGGGGGCCCTCCTTTGCTTACGGCGGGCGCTGTACATGATAGAATCGGCCGTCGAAGACGCCTGAGTACTTCCCGTTGAAGCGGTACCGGGCGTCGGAGTTGAAAAGGGGTCGACGTCATCACCGCTTGAGAGAAATGGGGCAGAGGGAATTTCCCCAGAAGGCCCCGGATTGAGGGCGTCGTCCTGCGGTTGAACCCAACCGACTTGGGCCGCCAACATTTGGAGCATCTCATCTTCTGACTCCTGTTGGGCTTTCTTCTTGCCGGATGTGGTCTTTGGCGGAGCCATTTAAACCTAAGAGTACGGTGTTAAAATACGCGTACCTACTTACCATAATAATTACAACTTAAAAATTTACGCTAATTAATTAAGTACGTTTAAGATTTAAATAGAGTACACTAGCTTGGCATTTTTGGTCGTTCAATGGACGTGCGACCCGCGCGATAAAGTGTAAATTTTCAATTAATCAGCCTTGGTTAAATCGAAAAACATGGCCAGTTAGGGATAGAGATAACGCGAGAGGCAGGACTAATTTCGACAAAAGTCTTTCTTAGTCCAAATCCTGTCACCAGTCATAACCCGTTTCTAGACACCATGTCCGACATTCGGCCAATTTTTCGAAAATTTACACTCCCTCAAATCCTTTGCAAACTCCGCCCTCAACCTCGTGTCCATAACTTCACTTAGGTTATGGTGTGCGGTGATGAAATCCACACATCACGAGGGGTTAAGGAGATAAGCAAGGAAAAGAGGCGCCATCTATTCCAAAGAGTGCGACTTAATTACACCAAGCCTATGTACTAAATTTAAATCGAACACGTACTACTAATTAATTTAATCTCATATTTATTTAATTATGCAACTAATTAATAAATAATTACAATAATATTTATTCATTTCATAAATTATCAAGTAATTACAATTATTCATTTAATTATTATTAATATATAACAATAATTTACCATTTAATTAATTAATAACAATATGTAATCATTTATTTAATTAATAACAATAATTAATCTAAATATAATTAATAACAATAAATTTACAATTATTCATTTAATTAGTATTAATAGCAATAATTAATAAATAACATTAAAATAATCATTTAAGAAATATTTAAAACTAATTAATTAAAAAAAAATTATTTTAATAAGGGAAAAATAGAAATTTACCGAATCGGAGTTTTTCGAGAGTTTTCTGCGAAAATCGCCGGAGTTGTGTCGTCGGAGAGGAGGAACCACGCCGGAAATAATGTCGTCGGAGCGTCGCCGGAGGAGAATCGCCGGAATGAGAGAGAGAGGAGATGGAGGAGAGAAAGTTGTAAGGGATGAGGAAAAGAAGATGAGGCTCGGCCTATTTATAGAGTTTCACTTAGACGACGGAGCACTATTCTCCGTCGTCTAAGTGCACTTAGACGACGGAAACAGTGTTTTCCGTCGTCTAAGTGAAGAGTCAAATTTTTTCGAACCGGCGCCAAATAAATGGGCGGGCCGTTTCACCGCCATAAATGTTGACTTAGACGACGGAAACAGTGTTTTCCGTCGTCTAAGTGGAATTTCAAGCGGCGCCGAAAATTGAGGCGGCAAATCGAACCGCCATGTTATTTCGACTTGGACGACGGATATGTCGTTTTCCGTCGTCCAAGTGTTCACTTGGACGACGGAAAACGACATATCCGTCGTCCAAGTCAATATTTACATCGAAAAATAATAAAAATTTTATTCGAACCGCCATGGTAATTTGAACCTAGACGACGGATACGGTCATTTTCCGTCGTCCAGGTGAACACTTGGACGACGGAAAATGACCGTATCCGTCGTCTAGGTTCAAATTATGCAAAAAAAAATATTTAAATTAATTCGCTAGGAATTTAGCGATCTGTCATTCGAGTGAAATAGTCGTACAATATCGATGAACGCATCGTATATATAAACAGATAAATTTGAACCGCCGAATAATTTTACGTTTTGAAAGTTGTTAAGTATCGACTAATCTTTAAGACTTTAGTGTTCACTTGTAGTTGCTGATTTGCAGCAGAGTACTAACGAAATTGAATTTGGACAAAACAACCGTTGGATATGTTCGTCGTAACATAATATATAATTACTATAAAGGACCAGGAAATAATAAGTTCGGGAAGGGTTTCATCGGCACAGTCAACCGCAAAACCGAGAATTTCACAAACCGGAAACGTGGATACAGGACATTTCGCAACTCCGATTTTCGAACCGTCGAAGCTCACACACCAAGAATATACTACTCTAAAGTCTTGACGAAAAGAATATGCATTCGAAGATGGTCTAGATGGTCGTTGTCTTAGAAAAAATTACGAAATTTACACCTGGACGACGGATACGACATTCTCCGTCGTCCAAGTACACACCTGGACGACGGAGACGCTAATATCCGTCGTTCAGGTGTGTACTTGGACGACGGAGAATGTCGTATCCGTCGTCCAGGTGAATATACCCTGAATTCAGGGGTTAGGGGTCCTTAGGGTTTAGGGTATAGGGTTTGTCACTTGGACGACGGAGACAGTCATTCTCCGTCGTCCAAGTGTGTACCTAGACGACGGATAATGACTGTCTCCGTCGTCCAAGTGTAAAACCCTGAATTCAGAGGTTAGGGCCGTAAGGTTTAGGGTTTAGGTCGTCCCCGGTCATTTGTATGTTCGTTCAATTATTCTCATTCAAGAATATAATTAAAAAAATGATCGATCGATCCGATCATGCTACATTTAGTGTCGAGGATTTAGGGTTTGAAGGGCTGCTTGAGCGAAATGTAGAGCAGCTTCAGCTTACTTTTAATAAGATCAGAGAATACACCGATGAAGTTGAAAGCAAAGAGAGGGGCCGGGACTACGTACAAAATTTGTGCTCTCAATAATACTATCACAAGTCAATATATATAATCATATATAGGGACCCATAATTAATCCAATTTATACATAAATAGTATTTAAAAACAATAAAACCAACCAAAGCTGGACGAGGAATCTTAAAGTCTCGACATAATAGAAATCTTTCACCTTTTTACGATGCATCGATCGATCATATATATATTACAATAATAAATTAGGGTTTACCAATTAATGATCCTCGTCGTGTGACCGTACTCTTCGTCATAATCGTCATCATCATCATCACCGTTATCCGATTGCTCATCCTCCTCATCGTACTCAACATCGTCCGAGGAATAACCAGAGTTGTCGTCATCGTCCTCATCCTGCACGTCTTCTTCATCTACCTCAATAATCTCTTCTTCAGTTAGATCTGTACAACCATCAGGCATGGGTAACCGTTCACCGTCTTGAACCAGGTCCATTATGTCGGAGCGGATGACAGAAATATTAGGCTCTTGATAGGCAGGAATGTCTCTATCTGGTTCAGCAGCATCTTCAGTCGTCGCCGGTGTCCCTTCAATTGTCTCTGTATTCCAAACTCCTCGATGAGAGATCTGGTTCACTATTTTCCACCCGTCACCAGCTTTCGGATCGTCGAGATAGAACACCTACCTAACTAAGGTGGCGAGAGCGAAAGGCTCATCCTCATACCAGCTTGAGTTTGTATCGACTGATAAAAGTCCCAGGTCTTCCTTTGTACGCTTGAACCATCTGCACTTGAATAGGAAAACGTTGACATCATTCCCGTAACATAGCTGAACCACATATACGATCATTCCGTAATATAGATCAGGGTCTTTCCCAACCGCTATCCCACTGTTTTGTGTTCTTCTTCCTTCATCTCGCGCCAATGAATGGAACTTCACACCGTTCACAAAACATCCCGGATAAATATAGTGTTTAATCGGCTTCCCTGCTAGCAAGTGCTTTGGCCAAGACCACCACCCCCCGTGGTTTTCGGATTTTTGCAGATCAATCATCTGCGAAAATGGAAAAATGTAAGGGTTTACTTTCTACAAATTAAACATGCATGATCTCAATATGTATATAAATCACTAAATACGTACCCATTGGAAGAAATAATCGGGGAACTTTTTCTTAACCATTTTCTCAATCCACGCCGAACTCTTGTCTGGATATAACGCCTGAAGCCTCTCCCTGTATGACATCATGTACGGCTCAACTTCGTCACAGTCTCGTAACACTACCCAATGTGCCTCAATAAGTTCTTCCCGTGTTAACGTTTCCTTTAATACTCCTCTAAACGGTCGGACGACATTGGTGACGACAGAAAGATTGATGCGGGCACTGGGATCGGAGGCAGTTGGAGGTGGTGGATCTTTGAGGTACCTGTTGCAGTAAGTAACGCACTCATGCATTAGGTATGTCTCTGCTATGGAGCCATCCGGGGCCGACCTGTTTTTGACGAATGACTTATACTGTCCAAGCTGTCTACAAAATTAATCAAACGTACAATAAAAATAAGTACATGCATATAGCTAGCTAGTAATCTCCAGTGGAAAAAATTATGAATCGAAAAACCTGTATAATTAATTAGTTGTACGTACCTTTCTTGAGGATACATCCAAGTGTACTGGACCGGACCAGAAATGAGAACCTGCTCGGGCAGGTGGATCATTAGGTGAATCATTATGTCGAAGAAAGCAGGAGGAAAAATCCTCTCTAGTTTGCAAATGATGTGCACAATTTGTTGTTGCAATTCCACGACATCTGACTTCTTTAATTCTCTGGCGCATAACCTCTGCCACCATCTGCACAATGCCACTATTGGTTCTACGACGTCGCGAGGCAAATATGGTCGAATTACCACTGGAATCAGACGTTGCAGCATAACGTGATAGTCATGTGTCTTTAGACCAACAAACTTGTGTTGCACCTCGTCCACTACTCCAGTTATAGTAGCTGCATACGTGGCCGGATAACGAACGCCCTTAAACCAGTGAAATACAGAACGTCTAAGTGTCGGCTTCACTGTGTACGGTGCAGCTGGCATCTTGTTGTACACTCCTTTCCTATCCCTCCTCAACCACAAGGGACGACGTAGATTCATTGATTCCAAATCTTTGCGCGCTTTGGGAGTATCTTTAGTCTTGAACTTAATACCGAGAATTGTTCCCACCACGTTGTCGCACACATTCTTTTCTATGTGCATCACGTCCAAGTTGTTCCTCAGCTTCAACTTCGACCAGTAAGGGAGTTCAAAGAATATACTCTTGTGATCCCAATAGCTCAGATCATGTGGAGGAATTGGATTGCATTTCTTTACATCCGCGTCGTTAGTCAACACACCAAAGTCGAAATAGCTGAACCTCTCTAAAATCTCTTCGCCCGACCAACTACGGGGTTTAGGATTGTTCTCTACCGTCCCGTCGAAATGAGCTTCATCCTGTCGCCAAGGGTGGTCGTGAGGGAGCCATCTACGGTGACCCAAGTAACACACCTTCCCTGCGTGCCAACTAGAGTTCACGTCGTCCAAACATATAGGACATCCATTATATCCTTTTGTCCTGCACGCTGCCAACATCCCATACGCTGGAAAATCGCTGATCGTCCACATTACGGCAGCCCTCATCGTGAACATCGTGTTAGTGAATTTGTCATAAGTTGGGACTCCATTTTCCCACAACAGTTTCAGCTCGTCGATCAAAGGTCTGAGGTAGACATCTAAGCACTTCGATGGAGATTTAGGACCTGGAATTAATACGGTAAGGAAATTAAATTCCTTGTTCATGCACATCCACGGAGGCAAGTTGTACGGCATCAGAATAACTGGCCAAGTGCTGACGGCGGAGCTATTATTTCCCCAAGGATTGAATCCGTCTGTAGATAGGCCGAGTCTAACATTTCTAACCTCTGAAGCAAAGTCTCCAAATTCTCTGTCGAAATGTTTGAAACCCTCCCCATCTGCGGCGTGTCGCAGGACATCGTCATCTATTCGCTTTTCTGCGTACCATCGCATCGCCTCTGCTGTGTGTAGAGACATGTACAGGCGCTGCAATCTGGGAATCAAGGGAAAATATCGAACAACTTTCACAGGAATTCTCTTTTTCGAACTCTTCCTATTCAACTGGAATCTGCACTGGCCACATACGGGAAAATAGTCCAACTCTTTATACTCTTTGTAAAATAGCACACAATCATTCGGACATGCGTCAATTATCCTGTACTTTAGGCCGAGGCTGCTCAGGATATTTCTAACCTTATAATGAGATTTAGGAAGATTGTGATCATCAGGAAGCAACTTACATATTTGCTCCTGAATTTCGTCAAAAGCACTCACTGACATTTTGTGCTTCACTTTTATCTTCATTTGCTCCATCACATATTGCAACACATTCTCTCGACATCCAGGGAACACCGGGGTCTGCGCTTCAAGTAGCATCCGGTTGTACTTTTCCATCTCACTGGTGTCAGTGGCCAAGCTAGCTGCGGGGAATGTGTCATCATGCTCATTGGTGGTACTGTAACCTCCATCTTGGTGCTGGTGTCCGCCATGACTACATCCCGGAAACGCATCATGGACCAAATCTGCAGTTGGGTTGCAAGCTGGGGGTCCGGCACCACTGCCGCTGGATGAGGCACCATGGTAACTGTACCCTGAGCTGAAGTCTGCTGCGCTGAACTCTACTGCTTCACCATGCTCGCTCCATGTAGTGTAACTCCACATCATACCATTTTCGTACAGGTGTTGCACCATAACATTAACCTCCGCATACTGACAATTAAGACATTTCTGGCACGGACACCTGAAACGCTTCTTTCCATGACCATGTTCTATCGCAAAATTCACAAATTCGCTAATTCTATCCATATACCGGACATCACATCTATTCTTTAACTTCATCCAACTCTTGTCCATACTGCTACAAAATATTATAATTAAATAATTATTACATATATATATATTAGTCCATTAATTTACCATTAATTATACGTACTCGATCTACATCGATCCATCAAATTACGTACGTAATTTAATCTGTATATATAGCTAATTAACATTCATGCATGTATGTACGTACGTACGGTTTCCCTAAATATATATATATATATATATTTAATCATGCAAATTTTAACTGCCTACGTACGTACGTACGTACCTGCTCGCCTTCTCGATATCTGCAGTTAATTAAGCTAGCTAGTGATCGAACACCGGAGATCCTTTAATTTCTAGCCCCGGCCTAGCCTAATCCGGCCTTCTCCTTCTCCTTCGATCTCAAAAATTCCCCACGGGAGAAAATATAATGGAATGATCAAAGCTAAGAGAGTTTGGCATGGCCTATATATATAATGCTTTACTTAGACGACGGAGGTGTCGGTACGTCGTCTAAGTGGAACTTACACCACGACGTGTCGGTCCGTTGTCCAGGTGATCACTTCTCCGAGGTCCAAGTAAAACTTAGACGACGGAGATGTAATTCTCCGTCGTCTAAGTTTTACTTGGACCTCGGAGAAATCTCCGTGGTCCAAGTAACACTTAGACGACGGAGATGTAATTCTACGTCGTCCAAGTGATAACCTGGACGACGGATACGTCTCCGAGGTCCAGGTACTTACCTAGACGACGGAGAAATTTCACATCCGTCGTCTAAGTTACACTTAGACCTCGGAGATTTCTCCGTGGTCCAAGTAACACTTAGACGACGGAGAATTACATCTCCGTCGTCTAAGTGTTACTTGGACCACGGAGAAATCTCCGAGGTCTAAGTGTAACTTAGACGACGGAACTAATACTGTTCCGTCGTCTAAGTCCTCTTTTCTTGTAGTGATTTGAATTTGAGTTGAATTTTGAGCTTGGAGTTCATATTGCCGTGTTTGATTTTGTGTTTTGCCGTATTAGTGCCAGTTATGAGCTAGCTAGCTCCATTTGAATGGTTCGGATATAGGCACAGCTAATGACATGGATTAGCTAGATACATACTATATCACATATATATAGTGAATAATATATGGTTATATGGATCACTAAGGAGAGTTGACAGATTCATCATGTAGTTTGTTGCATACTAATCTACTGTTGTTATATGGCAATTTATATAGCTTATGGGTTATAGTTGAAGTAGCAAGTTAATTACATTAAATCATAAATTCAATATGAATGGATATAGCCATAAGTAGCTGGAGTATCATAATATCAACCAATATAAGTAGCTGGAGTATCATAATTTCACTGTGGATGCTCTTTGTTTAGGAGTTAGGACCTTAGGTAATGCAAATGTTCATTGTTCAAGTATGGAAGCCAATTTCCAGAAAACTTGCAGAAGATTGTTATACGAGAGTAGTGAGTTTTTATGTAAGAGTAAACCAAATACATATATTCCATTCAATTTATGAGCCTCCATTCTTTTGATGTTCCACAAAAAAGAAATTTGTATGCATATGGACCAAGTTATTTAAGAATGGAGGTTGGGAACGTAAACAGTAAGCATATTGTTCCAGCTCTCAAGGCAAGGCATAGGGATATGTATATATTTTGGATGTTAGAAATTAAATTTAAGTTCATGTGCCAGATTAACCCAAAGTGTTACTCGGTATTTCGGCAAATTAAGGGACAATTCAAAACAATTATACACCAGTGTTTCTTGATTTTATCTATTTGATATATTTTATCTCATGAATTCTTCTACATAAAATACATCAAGCCATCATATCCCTATAAGGGTTATTTATTGTTTTGAAATTTTCATTATAATTCTAAGAATCTTTACTCTTCAGTCACACCTTTACTTTTCAAATTGGTAATACTTCTGCCAACTTTTCAGGTTACATATGAGGCTCATTTGAAAACTAATAATGAAGGTTCCAGATCTTTGTCAATTGTTAGTGAGGCCTTTCAGTGTACAGGCTTTGACATTTACCTTGTTTGGGAGCCGTGCATAATGTGAGTTCATGAAACAAAGAAATTTTTTAATGTTGCTTCTCTCCTATAATAATTCATTTATTTGCTATGTTGATTACACTAATATAGTAATTATCATTATAGGTGTGCTATGGCACTTGTACATCTGTGAATTAGGTGTATATTATTTACACCAGAATGCAGAGGTATTGGGCTCTGTTCACATACTCCAAGGTGAAAGAAGCTTAAACCATCACAATGATGTATTTAGGGTCATGGTTCCTACTCAGATCCTTAGTAGAGATGAAACTGCTATCGCTTAGTACAACTGAAGATGACTGTCAACAGAATCAATTCGGAGTGTAAATAGAAATAGAGCTCGAAAGAGGAATGATAGGTCTTCTAGTCCAAGGGAAAATCTATCTAAAACTGCATTTTATTCTGAAGTTGATGTTGGTAAAGCCGCAAAGTGATCATTCCTTCTAAAGGTATTCTCGTATGTAATATCATAATGCAACGAAGCAAATTCTCACGAAAGCATTCGATACAGTTGTTACGCTCACTCAACCAAACCTGAGAAGATCAGATAGAGAGTAACACAGTTAAACTTAAATAAAGAAAAATGCACGAGCTTCTGCGATTGCAAGCTTTCAACCTGCGAAGAGAACTAGAAGCGCACCACTATCCTTATCAAGCGGAAGAACTCCCGACCAAAACAAGGCTATCCTTTTGAGAAACATGGTCATACATGAGCTACAAGAAAATTATAGTTTCAGCTCACATGCCAAAGTGGCTCAAGCTGTTTTTGTTGGCTGAATATTATGCATCACAGTTTGTTTTTCTTTCTTTTTTTCTGGTCCAATTTGATGGGTTGACACTAAGGTCTCTTCCATACTCTTTCTCATTACCACTTAGGATTGATGATTATATGATGTGTATGAGAGTGTTGTTGAGCATATTCTATTTTTTTTTGTTCTATGAGAAGCAGATTCTATTGTTGTTTTGGATGAATGAATACATATAACATCAATTGAAAGAGATATACAAGTTTCTGTAGTATATGTTTTCTTTGTTTTTACATTCTTCAAAAAGTACAAGTCAAGAGTTTCTTCTATACGAAGAAAAAAAGAAGTGTTTTATATTTCTATTATAGCAAATGACAATAGATATGGGTTGATTGGATGCACATATGAGATGGAGAAATGTGAGGTTGAATTTTTCATTATTGTATTTTTTTTTTAATTTTTTTATTATTCGAACAATCATTTTAAATCCAAAGAAATCCTGAGGAAACAATACAAAAGAATCTTTGTAAATTCATATAAAATTAAAACAATCCACAAATTCAAAACAATCCATAACAATCCATGGATTATATGAAATCCTTTAAAATCATTGATTGAATACACCCCCTAAGGAAATCATGATTTAACAATCTTATTAAAGATTTGTTCCCGTACGCAAACTACCAAAAGTCCAAAGGTTAGTGGTCTATTGAACATTTAATTGTGTGGGAGCAGATACATTGATAAAAGATAAAATAGTTATCAAATGTATTAGTCCTAGACTCCCAGTTCTCCTCAATGAACAATTCAATGCCTAATCTACTCCATTACTTACTCGATCGCTAAACATAGCTGCCATCTCATCTCATCTTCTCCTTTCAGTCTCTCATCATTTTACTACTCTTGTTCTTCATCTGTAACATCCCGACCTAAAATTTATCTTGTTATTTTGATTAAGATTAATCGTCGATGGTAATTAATTTTTTTACCGTCGATAACTATCGCTGGCGTTTCATTAGAAATTTATCCATTAAGTTTTTCGAGATATTTCTTTGAGACAAGTTGTAGAATTTATCAAAATGAGTTTGTGGCCACGTCAAGTGTTAAATTCAGAGTTACGGCGAAGAAGTTACGGTCAGCGGAAGTTTTTAACGATTTACGGAGTTCGTTAGTCACGAGTATAAATTGGACTTTCCGAAAATGGAAAGTTAAAACTTTCCTTTTTGGATAAGGCTTTTGTGTCTCCTCTCTCCCTCTGTCACCCGCACGGCCTCTCTCTCTCCATCACGGGTCGCCGGCGACGAGTCACCGGTAGGCCACCAAACCCGGTGGTTTTGTTGTCAAAACGTGCGCCTCTCCTCCCTATTCCTTTTCCATATGGTCTCCACCACCAATTTGACCGGAGGTAGCTAGAATTTCAAGAGGAAAAATTGAGAAATTTTAGGTTTAGGGTCGATGATTTTCTGGCCGAATCGATCGGCAAAACCTATTGGTCTTTGAAGCTCTCGTCACCACGAAGCTAGGGCACCAAGAACACGTTCTAAATCGACTAGAGCAAGAAAAATCGAAGGATTGAAATTTTTGGGGAATTTCGGTTTCAAAGACGACGTGTTAGTAGCTAGTGACAAATATTAATCGCCAACAGTCAGGCTTTGGTTTGGTGGAAATCACGATATAGTACTGTGAGTGGACACTTTTATTTTCACAGTTGATTAGCGAGTATATTTCTTATTTATATTCAGTTCAGTTTGAGATTTCAGTATTCAGCATATATTTTGGAGGTTAGATTCAGTTAGTTTTGTATCGATGCATTGGTTACTCGGTTGATCCTCGAGTGGCTCCAGGGAAGGAACAATATTTCCCCTGGCATTCACGTCGTCTTTGTGTCAGGAATCACCGGACAACTTTAGATGGCCAGACGTCTTAAAAATGCGGTCATCGCTTCCACTAGCACATAATACTTGAAAAGGGTCAGATGTCCCCCTCGATGTGTTTTTATTATTATTATTATTATTTTTATAGTATCATTGACTCGGTATTTTTTATACCTTTATCAGCGGAAAGGCATGATAGATTTATCTTTCAGTTTAAAACGAAATATTATTTTCGTCCACTCACTCTAACAGTTTTCTATTTTCTATCTCTTTTCCCTGGGCCCTTTATTTTGAATTGCCCAGTTTTACAGGTTACTCGACTGAAGTCGCAACCGACTAGGGCACGAGGCATAAGAATCTAAAGTAATTTTTCCATGATTCAATTTATTAGTGCAGGTTTAAGGTTACTTGTATTGATCCCTCGGTACAAGTCATCTTAATATAAGTCCCACAAGATTCACTCTAAATTATGTGGTAATTTGGAGCGGGTCCTGTCATCATCAGGTCCTCTATTTCGCAGATTAACAAGTTTGAAATCCTCAAAATCTAAAAATTACGGAGGCGGAGGAAACCTAGAAAACCCAACAGCCTAGAAGCCTAAAGAAATCCAAAAGAAAGGAAATTGGTCTTGAACGAATTCGAAAGCACTCAGTAAAGGCAAGATGCCAAGATCAGTAGTCACTCTCATGATTCCCTTTATTTAACAAAATATGCTTCTATTTCGGAAGCTCGCGGTTCCATGGCGCTTTTGTTTTCATGATTTTCGGAAGCGCGCTCCCTCACGCTTCCTCACCCGTTTTCGATTCCGAAGCCCAGAACGCATGTTGAATGAAGCTTCCGTGCTTCATACACTACGGCTGGAAACACTATAGCCGACGATTTTTTTAAAACTATAGTGGAAAAAATGATTTTTTTAAAAAAAACTTTTTAAATTTTTTTTTTAAAAACTCGCCGGCTATAGTACTATAGCCGACGATAATGGGTAAAAACCTTGTCGGCTATACTATTACCGACAGGTTTTAGCCAGCCGACTTTAGCCGACGATATTTTTTATTTAAAAAAATAAAAAATAAATAAAAAAATCATTTTTTCCACTATAGCCGACGAGATAAAAATCTCGTCGGCTATAGTTTTAAAAAAATCGTCGGCTATAGTGTTTCCAGCGATAGTGATAGGTCTTTTCCCCATGTTTACTAAGTTCACCTGTTGGGTCATGGGGTCAGGGTCGTTGGAGCATTAGGGCAGCAAGTCAGTGACGTGCCAATGATGTCATTCACTTTTTGATGGTTGTTTTCACCCGTTAGTACTTTTATAATTTGTTATAAATTTAAATGATATATATATTGATCAATGTTGATAAAAAATTAAGGAAAAAAATACTAATGGGAATCAATGCAAACTTGGTCAATTAACAAGATTTGGTTTTTGAGCTGGTCAATTAATAAGATTAATTTCACTCGGAAATCTCAACGTTTAATAAGATTAAGAAATTTGGTTTTGCCAATTTTTTATCAAATTTTTCTTTCGCATCTTGGTCACTTTTATATTTCTATTATTTCTTAATCAGTCATAAAGATTCATTTTTATGAATGAAAAGAAACGGCTAGAGATTATGAAGAAATTAACAGAGAAATTGTTATTTTCTTTCTAGTTATCCTAGTGTTCAGGATTACTAGGTGTGGTTTCCTGCGTGCGAGGCACGGGTGGCAATAATGATATCAAAAAAGGAAAAAGTATAAGTAGCATTTTGGCATTATAAGTTTTGTTGAGGAATTGAATCATTGGTTCATTATTTGGTTGTAAATACGATTATGGTTAATTTGATTATTTTTCAATTGATATTCCATTTTTTGCGGATTGAATGGCCAAGAACTTTAGATATAAACAAATATATAGGATATATTTATAATCAAGCCTATGCAAAGAATGGTGTTATGATGTCATAATTGATTAATTCAAAGTAATGCATTTCTCAATAAAATATGTTTTCCTCCTTCTCATTGAATACGAAAAATAAAAGTTTGGCAAATGAAAGAAATTATGTTTGATTACATATTAAATAGAAAAAAAGGATAGTGATAAAATTCATCTAATCATAGATAAAAGTTGCAAAACTTAATAGTGATTGCGCATAATATAAGTTGGTTTTCAACAAAAGGCAACTTTTATCGATGACACACACAACATTCCTTTGCAAAATGCCCTGCAAGTTTAATACAGTTGATCAATTACACATTTCAATAAGGTATGATTAGAAAAGCAAAATGATTAAGAGATTGTAATGTCACAAATATAATTCTTTATTTATGCAATGGACAATTCTGTGATAGTACATTAGAAACTATATCTTGAAAAAGATGACAATTTTGAAAGCAAATCAAGATTTCTGATTGGAGCAGTCATAAAGAAGAGATGTGATGAGGGATTATTGCATGTTCCAAGAAAGATGAGGGCAGTTTGGTTCTTAGAATATGATCATGTTCAAGCAAAAATAGAAATTTTTTGGATTTGACCATGACTAATTATACATCATCTTGCATTGAAGCTGAGTTTGTCCCTTATTGTATATATATTTGAAACAAATGATGACTTTATAGGAACTGATAATTCCTACTTTTGAGGTTGGTTTTGTATGAGGGGGCAATTTCAATTTTTGATACATTAATATATGGAATAATAAGATATGACAACGTCTCTTTTTTTTTCGAAATTATGAATATGGCAGTGTTATATAGCAATGATTCACTTAAATGAGCAAATAAAATAGAGATTAAGAATGACTTGGGTTTGGAACCATGTTATCAAGCATTCTGTGCAGTTTCCTTGCTGTATATACAAATGAGTTAATGTTGGATGAGTTTGGAGCAAGTGTTGAATTCCAAATAAATAATTGTGTTAAATGGAACAATAGCACTTACACTATCTCCATTCTATTCCATCCTTGAAATATGTCCTTCAACTCGGTGAAAAGCTCTATTATTTGTTTTGTCTGGTTCACTTGTTCCACCACCAGATTTCTTATACCAGCAATCATGACATTGTTGGAATTCAATTTTTGCAAAACTGTTGCCAAATTCTCTGGTGGTCCATCTGGTCCCATTGGGCCTGCAATGTTTGCTGCTGTTTCTTGTTTAGTTGCTGTGGAGGTTCTCTCAGATGAACGATGCCAGTTGAATTTGGCCTGCAATGGTTTCCTTTTCATCCCTTTTGGATATCCTCTTGGCCTTCTTTCCGGTGACGTTTGATTGCCTTGGTCGTGCAATTTTCTGCAAGAATAAAATTCAATAATATGGGAAAAAATAGAATTCAGTGATAAAGCATGCCAAACCTTTTTTCCAGGTTTCTGGGCACCTCTTTTGGCCATCCAGGTTTCCCCTTTCTTTGATTTGCCTGTTGCTGCAATTTTCTGTAAAAGAAAAAAAAAGGTCAATCATGCTTAAAATTCAACAGAGTTCAATGATAGAATGAGGCACACCTTTTTTTGGTGTTTCTGGGCACCTCCTTTGGCCTGCCCCTTTTCCTTTTTTCCGACATTGTTTGAACGGTCCCTTCTTCGGAACTGTCGCAGAAGAAATAATCAGTTTTCCATATCATCTTTCGCACTTAGCATCAGAATACATAAGATTAAAATGATATAGATTTTTGTATTCTATATATTTGGATGTCATGAGAAATTGTTAAGCATTTGAAATCAAGATTATATCTATATTAACAATAATGAGAACCAATATAGCCCATGAGTGCAGACATATATGTATGATATTGATTTCATATAGTAAGATTATGATAAGCTACAATATATATTACAGTGCTCTGTTGAAAAAAACATTTAGCCAATGTTGGTTTGTCTACTTTTGTTGCAAATGATGCAACCATTTGGAATCCTACACCAGCACATATTCCGTGAATATTTGTTTAACAACGAATAAAAAAAGGGGATGAAACTTTAGAAAAAACACACAATAGTAAGAGGTAACCTTGATTGATCTGGATCGCTGTCAACAGTTTTCTCAATTTGTCTTGATTGCATTTTGGTCTTCAGTTTCTGTTTCGCAGCAGTCGATCTTGTAATTCTCTCTATCCCTTTACCTCTTGGAGGGCCTGGCCAGCAGGAATTGAGATCTCTTATTTGAGGGTAAGCAATTTCCATTTCTGGTACTGGAGATGGAACCAATGGTGTTTTGTCAGGAGGTGGAAGGAGCAGCATGATTCCACTTGGAATGGGTTGGAGCATGACATCATCTATTTCTTCATGATTGTTGCTTTCACCTAACATTTTATGCATAGATTAATTGAGTTGCAAAATACTATTAGGGAAGTAAAAATCAGAAAAGTTGTAATACATTATGAATGTAAAGCAGCAATGGAATTCAATCACATATATTCTGTGGCATGCATTCAAACAGATATATTTACCGAATAGGAAATGGCATATGTTCAAGCACATGTACTCCATGGAAACAAAAAAAATCTCCAAAATGGTATGCCCAATGCAACCAATGATGCTCAATTTCAGTTCAAATTTGGCAAAAAAATAAATAGAACAAAACTATAAAAGAAGTCCTAAATTTTGCAATTATAGAACCATTGATTCCAATTCAAACCATATGCTTTGCTGAGATGACTACACAAAACGATGCAACATTCAAATTGGAAGATGCATATATTACATTATCAATCCAAAACAATGATCGAATATTAAGAAACAATTTCAACCATAAACTCCCAATATTATCATATTCTAGGTCAAAGTGATGGCCTTTGGAAGAGCACAATAAAAAACTATATAAGAACAACATAGGAAGACACATATATCATGCCACCAGTTGAAGACGCTGATTGAATATGGAAAAACAACAGCCCAACAAAAGCTGCAAACATGATCATATTTTTTGGCATAGAAATTTGACAGAAATCAGAATTTTGCTCTATTTTGATTCCACTGTGTGCAACATCGTTCATCTAATCCTAATTTGCATGCAAACAAATTTGGCTCATTGAAAAATGCATTGGATATCCATTAGAATTGACATGCAAATGAAGCGGTCAAAGCCATATCTAATCTTTAAATGTCAGACTGAAGAGACAATCAGTTAGAATAGTTTAATGGGGAAAAAAAGGGAACGATGAAGATTTGTTCTTACCCATCTTCTTTGTGAAGGCGCTGGACGATGGCTTTGCTGAGATGAAGAAAGAGCAAACAAAACGGAAGAAAATATGGTGAGGCGGCGAAAGGGACTGGTTTGGGTTCCATTATATATTCTGGAATTCGTCGATATCGGTTGGCAAGGCATTAATCGCAGAACGTTTTGGATACCAAGGAGATGTAAGTGTTCAGTGAATGATCTGAGGAATGGCTATATGAATTCAATCATATCCATAAATAGGTGATGCACTATGTTGAGGATCCTATTGTAAAAAAATTTAGAAAATCGGTTTAAAAAATTATTTATTGAATAGTAGGTATGCAGAAAATCCTAAAAAATGAAATAAAAATTTAAATTGCATTTTGAGTTTTAGAAATTTGAGAAAATAAGTAATTTCAGAACAATGAAAATTCATTTATTGCAGAGATTATTTGGAGATCACATAGAATAAATTGAGTTTAAATTAGGTCATCAGCTAGTAATTATACTGGATTGTTCAGTCATTGTTAAGAGAGCCAAAGTAGACACATATTGATTTTTTTTGTTGAGTATGAAGTCATTGCTGACTGTTTCGTTGATGTGAGCAAAGTTTTCAACAGTGTTTGTGATATAAATGTCATGTAAAAATTGTTCAATAAATTTTGATCAGCCACCGTAACAAACACAAACAATTTAATCACCACATTAGAATACATGTATGATACATATAAGTGATCAAATTAGCACAGTAGATTACATATTAGAGTCTGTCTACGTCACTGTTTAATACTTAGGTAAGTCATATATTACACCACAGATTAGAAATTTAGCACACATCCAAATATACAAAATGATGGTCAGACAGCTGGATGAAGAAAATAGGATCTGTGTTCAGCAAAAGACAACTCCATATCATCTCAATACTAATTATTTTCACATCCACCTGCAAAATTAATATTGCAAATAATCAAAGCATTTAATAAAGTCATGCCATATACATTTTTGGCAAAATACAGAGTAAGATGAGTTCGTGTTAATAGCATTAATGAGGAACACATTGTGCAAGCAAATATTCGATATCCTAAGATTCATTCATAGCCATGATTCATGGTCAGCACACTATAGAAGTAGAATCCTATCCTGGCTTAAGTGTTGCAAATACCACTTTTATGATTTTTTGGTGTGTACCTGTCCACAGGACTAATCTTGTGAGAAAGTTAAGGCAATTTGATACTTGGTTTACAGATGAATGGATAAATTGTGGCCATTTGAAGGATGAAATAATCAATGTTGTTTAAGGAATATATCATTATTTTTTATATAGGAGAAAACAAAAAATTAAACAAAAAGTTGGCGGTCTTTATGTAGTGTACATAAGTCGCAATTGAACTGCCAAGGTTTGAAGACTAAGAGGAACATGCAAATGTTTGAACTTGATAGATCATCACACAATAGAAAACATAACAGTATATGAATCATAAAAAGTTCAAATACGCATAAAAGAATTAATGAGTCATCCCAAGAAAATAGTTGAAGATTTTAGACATAAAAGATCAACCATTGCATTGCAAATTGTCAACAATATCAATGCCGACATGTAACAAATAAAATGTATCTGATTGAAGCAACCAGAGAATAAAGTGCGCGAATGAAAATTAAATGGTCTTATCATAGTTTAGAGAGCAATAGTCACAATATAAAAAAAATCATGAAATTGTCAAAGGAAACATGCATCACAGTTATGTGCTGTATAATCATTACGGTGTGAACAGAGAAAGCCACATATAAATTTGTTAGTACCTGATGCCATGGCCATGAGCCATAGAATATCTTGCGTGATCTTTGTCATTTGTAACATGACATCCGTGAGGCCAGCAATGATAGCAGCTTTATCAGTTCCTGTTTTTGGTGTCGGTTCCTTTGAGAGAAAATGAATTCCATGTATGAATAATAACTCTCACATAGTTTACAAATCAAGGGTTATAATGTATTAGAAATCATGAAACTACAGAAATCAATCAATATGTATCAAGCTTGAGAGAAAATAAATTCTATGTATGAATTTGTGAGTACCTGAGGCCATAGCCATCAGCCGCACAATGTCCTGTGTGATTTTGGTCATTTGCAATATCACATCCGTGAGGCCAGCAATTATCGCGGTCTTGTTGTTTTCTGTCTTTGATTCTGATTGATCTACTATTCTTGGTGTTGGCTCTTTTTCCTGCATTTTTTCAGCTGCTGTTGGCACGCCATCATTTTTCCGCATCTTCTTTCTTGGTTGCGGATTTTGTTCTGCTTGATGGCGATCTCCCATGATTTCTTTGCTGCAGGCAGTGTTGTCCTTATGAGGTGATGTTTGTGTGGCCTCTTCCCATAACTTTTTGCAATACACATATTGAGTAATAGCTAAACCAAATACAGAAAGAGTTTTCTCTGTGAAAAACCAAACCTTTTTTCACGGTTCCTGGGTACTCCTTTTGGCCAACCTGGTTTGCTTTTGTCCCTCTGCTCATAGTTGGTGCCTTCCCCATGTAACTTTCTGCAAATCAAACAGCAAAGAATTTTCGACAACGAATAGCTTTCAATTCAGACACAGCCTAGAGAAGATAACTGATTTTTTTGGTAAATAAATCAACCTTTTCTCGCAGTTCCCAGGCATCCCTATTGGCCAGCTTGTGATGACCGAGAACAGAATCAGCTTAATCTACGAGCTTGCGCGTAGTCGCAGATTGCCGACAGTTATTTGAATCGCCGGATTTGTTAACGACTAAATCATTGGCCGAGAATTGGAGCTGGGTCTCTTCTCAAGAGTCGTTGTACATGTGATTTCGAGTTCATGGGTGGTTCCGGATCGTTATTTGGACAACCGAGGAATAAATTATGAATATTTGAAGTTTTGACGTAATTGAGTTTAAGTAGTGGATTCCTTAGCGACTAAATTATCGGTCGAGAATTTAGTTTCGGCTTCTTCACGGAAGTTGTTGAGAATTTAATTTCCAGCTTGTGGGAACTTCCAGAGCATAATTCCGAGTTACGAGGATTATGTTTTGAATATTTCCGATTGTTGATTATTTAGTCGGTTTAAATATGTGTTTGGGTTGAACAGTTGACTTTTTATCGGTTTGGTCGATGTGTTTGACTTCGGATGATAATTGAAGAATATGTTGAGTCGAGTTTGTAACCGCGAGAATTATCGGAATCGGATTTACGACGTGGAAGTTATGGGTACACGAAGTTTGACGTATATTTAATTGTGGTAGTTTCCTTTTATGGCAACTATTTAATGTGGGTTTCTATATGTGGAAAGTCAGTTTGGCATTGAATTTTGTTGACTGGGTCAACACGGGCTCGGTGGAGGAGCCACGGCGTGTTCCACGGTTCGCCGACGGCGAACTCCGTCCAGCCACCTCCGAGCTCGCCGTTGGTCTTAATCGGTGCGCCCCAGCACCCTGAGTCTACTTCCGGCCACCCCTCACGGCGAGGGTGGCGGTGGAGAGGTGAATTTTCCGGCCAAAATTGCTAGTTTTTGAATGAATTCGGGTTGCAAGATTTTGTTCGAGTTGAGCTTAATCAAGCACTGGGTTTTGAAGCTCTCATCACCATGATTCTAACCATGTAAGTATGGAGTTCTAATTCGATTTGTGAATGGAGAATTTTGGATTTGAAATTTGTGTATCAATTCGGTTTTGCTTGAAATTGGACTAGTTAGAGTGTGAATTGGCCTTTGTTGCAGTTGACAAAGTTGCTCAGTGGATGATTTTGAGTGGAATAGGGGTTGCTCCGCTGTGGAATTTTCCGTTCGGGTGGCGGCGCCGCCATTGGCGGTGGTCAACGGTCAAAGTTTGACTTTTTTTTTGGAGTTTTCAACAAGTTGCATGTCATTTCATTCGAAATCGCGCCCCGATCGCAGTGGGGAGGTTCGTTTCTCGATTTGAGCATCCGAAAGTACATCGAGTTATTGAGGTGTTAATATCGGATTTTCGACGATTCGTCGACATTGAATTACGTGTTTCCGAAAACGGTGGTTTCTCGTGATTTGATTTGAATGGTCGAGTTATGATTTTGAGAAATGGATTTTGTGATTATTCAGGGGTTCGTGATCGTTTGTTTGGCGAGGGACTTTCCGCCGGATCACGGGTTAACGCGAACTGCGTTACGCTAATCTGTAAGTGGACAATTTCTTTTCACGAATTGTTTGCAAGTCTTTTTATACGATTTTCGAACTTGAGCATGCATACGAGATTTTGATTTACATGAGCATGTGTTTTACGATTATACATATACGGATATGCCTATACGAGTATACATACGTACATATTATGTTTTATGCATGTACATGAAAAGGATTTATGATTTAGTTTACACAGAGTACAGTTTATATATGTTGTTGTATCGATACACTCGCATCCCGGCTGATCCCCGATGATGTGTACCGGGGGAGGCTGTGACTCCTGACCCGAGGCCTTTACCGGGGGGAGGCAGACCTCTGACCTGAGGCCTTTCTGGCTAGAGTCATGTGTGGGTCTGGGATCCCGTGATTCGGACTGTACTAGCACGGACGTGTCCATGAGTGACCCCGTGGGATTTTTACTTGCATGCTCAGTACGCTGGAGGAGTATGAGTTTACCTCGTGTACTTTATTATTTTTTATTTACCTGGACTCGCATATGTTTTTATAAACATATATATTAACTGGTGAAAGACATTTACTTTCGTCCACTCACTCTAACAGTTTTCATGTCTTTCCCCTGGGCTTTTCGGTTTCCGTGCCCAGTTTGCAGTTCGGACTCTGGTGTCGCACGTCGTGGTCGGAGGCATAGTGCTCGAGCTACCTTGTTTTCTTTCAGTAGGTTTATTGTTCTACCTACTGTGGTATACTTATATGATTATACATTAGAGGTCGCTCTGAGTATTCTGTTGTTTATACTATATGATTTTACACCGGATTTCAGTAAAGTACAGATATATTTATTGTTTTACTTTACTGTTGATATATTGAGAAATCCGGATGGGATTGGTGCCCACGGTTTGATTTTTGTGGCATAGAATGAAGTATATTTTCCGTGTGCAGGTAATGGTAATTCCACGTTAGTAACGAAACTCTGCCAAAATTTCTACGGTTTTTGTTGGTTCGTGTTTTCGAAGAGGTTCGATTCCGGTTTAGTCAACTAAACCGGGGTTGGGTCCTTTCACAGCTTCTCTTTTTCTTCTTATTTTCTTCATCAACGATAGCTTTTTCTTGCAACTTCCTGCAAAGAAAGTAATTAAAAGCTATCGGCAAATAAACAGTTTTCAATAAGGCCTACGATCATACCTTTTTGTTAAATTCCTTGGTACACCCTTTGGCCACCCTGGTTTCTTTTTCTTGTTTGGTTCGGGAGTGCTGGCCTTTTCAACACATTTGCTGCAAAATTGTTAACAATTAATATCATATTTGCTTCCACAAATTTATCTGATTAAATTTTTTTCTCTTTTCTACCTTGGATTCCTTGGATCTGCATAAATTTGGCGAACCACCTCTTTAAATAAGATCCCAGCATCCTGTTTTTGCTTTCTGGTCCTAGGCCTGAATGTTCTTGCCTTTCCTTTTGCAGTCTTGGCATTCTTTGCCTCAGCAGTTATTTCCACTGATGTTGGAGATGGAGCCTGCATATTTGTCATTATAGGTGCTGGGTGTCATGGACAAATAAGCGCAGTTGTGGTTGAATATGGATGGGGAGATGCAATCGATTCTGGAGGAGGAGATGTGGTCAACTGAGGCAGAGATGAGGAGGCAAGTGGTTCAGGCAGGACTATGACTTTCACTGGAAACGATGAGAGCGTTCCGTCCTCCAACAAGTAATAGTTTCTGCTTAAATCCAACACATTACCTGTTCATTTCATCAAATGGAAATATATTAGCCAACAAAAAGTAAATACAAATACTGCGAACTACTTGTTCAAAAATATATATCTCGTCATCATTGTAATGTACCACTCATGGAACAAAACATGTATACGCAATACACATTAATGTTTGTGATAATGTTATTGAATTTATAGACTCAAATGACAGATTGTGTATGGATTAATATGATGAGATTACAAAGAAAGCAATCAAACACTCAACTCTATGACTCGACAAAAGAAGCCATATTGACGTCACAGAAATGGCAATGAGATTACATGATGCACACGAATACAAACACAATTCTGGGAATAATAAACTCAACTCAGTACCTTGACAGAGCAACCATATTGATGCTAACAAACATCTGAATAAATTTACACAATGGATATCCAAAGCAGCATACAATTTAGCAATTAAACTGATATCGAGCTTTTGGTTAAGATAGAAGTCAGATTAAAAATACAGAATTTAGAGTTAAAGACCTGTATTTTCATAATAGAAACAGATCATCTCAAAAGCATGAGTCAAACCGAGCCGTTAAACATTGCATGCAACCACAAACAATCAAAGGAAACCATTTCTTTTTAACAATCATCAGGTCGTGATCAAATCAGTTCAATTCAATAACAATGAATCTGTGACATCAACGATACCAATGGAAGAAATCAGTGTTCGACCCAAACAAATTACCAAAATACATAAATTTTAATCAAATCAGAACACCCAAATTTCATCAGCAGTAACACATGCATCCAAAATGGAATCCTCTTATGTAATCTCACTTAGTCACTGTCAGAGAGAGATTCGAAGAGCGAATTCGTAGAGAGTAAACGATGATACTTACCAGCTTTTTGGAACTTTGATTTGGTTCTCATATTGTGTTCTCTGTCATGGAGAGAATTGTAGCAGAATGGGGAACGGGCTTAGAATAAATTGGGGGGAGCTTTGTGGGAGACACAGGTGGGTTGGTAGGTGAATTTCTATTCAATGCCGTTGTCTGTAATCCATAAACGGAAGGAGCTTCCATATTTTGCACACTAATCACATTCGTGGGCAACATAACATAACAAATATAATATTTTACATATGAAATGGATAATTATATAAGCAATAAGAGAATTGTTTGCTTGTGAATAGCTTGTTTGCATCAAGTCTCTGCCATTGTATTTGTTGTGCGAAAATTTTAAATTCAAAGAGATGGAAAGAATGTCATAAAATGATTAGTAATTATCGTCAAATTAGAACAAATTCAGTAAATGTTTCCGAATGCAGTATTGCTCTATGATTGGACACTATTAATTTTTCGCAATTTTGCCTTGAAACAATTTGTGTTATTTGATAAATTTCACCTTCCATCGTTGGAGCATGAATTTGTTGATATTCTTCCTAAAAAAAAATTATATGGATTGGTGATTTGTACAATCTGTTGATATAAATTATAATTGATTTGGCTTGGCCAAGAAATGACCAAGAGTATGGAATAAATGGGAGAAGACAATATTAAGGTCCTGAAGTAATATTTTTTTTCAGTTTATCAAGGGTCACTTTTGTACAGTTATAGCATTTTATCTTTTATCATTCTATATTCTATCTTAGAATATAATCTATGTATATTTAACATAAATACAAAATTTATATCCTTGTTATCTTATTAGAATATGGCGAGGAAGAAAAATCTCCAGAGATTTGATCAAATTTGTTGGCAATGATTTTGAGCAAAAGATGCACTATCTATATGTCAGAGAATGTGTTCAATTTACATAAACACATGGTCTTAGTCTTTTGATATTTGCAAGCGTGCTAACATGTTGTGAGACATGCTTTTCATAACAATATGAAAACGGTTGTATGCCATAACTACCATCTAAAATTAAAATAATATGGAGCAATAGTAAACCAACCCAATATGTTCCATTGTTAGATCACAATTTTTCAAACACACCAGAACATCAAGAGCAATATACAGCACACCATCCACGTGTGAACAATCACAAAAGTTTGCAAAGTCATGTAATGTAAAACACTGTATGGTTGTGCCTCCATATTATGGCCACTTCATTGGCAAATAACAGTGCAAATGATGCGAGGCACATGAAGCGCAAAAAGAATGTTACTGGCCACATATTTGCCAAAATCTATATCATGCAAATGTTTGACTTCTGCAATAGCATATGACGGGTTAAACATTGTGAAATAAGAGTCCAATAAATATAAAATTTGGATAGGCAAAGAAGAATCCAGTTAGTCACAAATTTGGCACAAGACATTGTGGATAAAATAAGGCATAACAGGGAAATTAAATATGAGAGATTAAATATATTACTGGGATTGTATGTCAACATAAGATCTCGATCTCGATCACATAAGTGAATATACAAAATAGCTAATCCTTGGATCAAAAACAGGTTTTTGATCATAGCATTAGCTAACTTGGATTCACCATAACAGAAGTAGAACAACCAACATCTATCCAATTAAACCATCTAACTAAGCAAAAAGGTTGGCAGACTCCATCCAGCTTTTATACAAAGTACACTTGTTTCCAGCAAAAGCCAACCTTTCATCATATTTATAGGACTCATTCATAGTGCAACCTGTGGACATAATAATAGAAGCAATCAAAACATTGCTTAGCATTGTATGAGCAATTGATTCAATTATGCATGAAATAGTTCGCACCATCATCACACAAAATATACCGTATGCAAGACAGCAAAGCAGACCACAGACAAATGCGTTCAGCAAATTGTATCACAATGTAGTTTTTTGTGGTGTTTCAGTACTAAAAACAGAGCCAACAAATCAATTATATTGGAGAAGATAGCACTCACCTTATTTAAGTTTCTTCTCCATATCTTGTGGCTGTGTGTCTCCCATATTTTTTGTCGATGAGCTTCCAACATCTTGGTCTCTGAAAAGACAACAGAAATTTTTTCAGCCAAAAGATAGTTGGCTGTAATCCAGCAAGAAAGTGTATTTATACCTTTTGGCTTTTTTTCCGTTTCTGATGCAAACAGTTTTCGCGCAGAATCCTGGCTTCCACGTTTCCTCTCATAGATAATTTTATCAGGAGTGTGGAGGCTTGGCTGATCAAATTCAACTACCTTTTGAACTTTTTTACTTCCAGAGATATCTCCCTCGGATGTTCCAACAGCTAGATCATAGATGCGGCTGCTTCTCACAAAGAGCTCACCACGTTGACTAATTCTTATTTCAAATATGAATTTCTAGACAGCTTTCGAGGTGATCTGTGTGGGAAGAGTTATTTCTGCAGGATGGAGGGTGTTGTTCAAGAGTTCCTCGCATGTTGCTCCAAATAATTCATCAGCTGCTCTTCCCATTAACGTGACTCTTGCTTGATCATAGTCATCTTGTATGACCATATACACCTTACAACTGTATAAGATAATGGCAAGATAAAAATGAATCAACTTAGATAACATTTGATTTAGGATGAACAGATGTATGAAAGCTGTAAATGAAATAGTGTTAATCACTTTAATTTTGGCTTTTGCTCGCCATGGGTATTACAGATGTATCGATTGTCAGCTTCCTCTTTCTTCAACATATGCTTATAGCATTTATCTACAGGGCAGCACCTGTAAAACCATCCCTTGTCTACAAAAAATCTCCTCACAATAGCAGAACAATATACTGACTTAGTCTGAAACACAAATTGAATACAGTGGAGTCACAAACCAATGTGTTACAACTGGACAAATTTGTATGCAGAAAAGTGACAAAATCATAGGTAGTTGAGTATATACTGAATAAACTGAGTCTTTAATTACATATCCAAACTTAATATCCAATTCGTTTTCATGTTGGATTCCGAAGGATTAGATTGAGTTTTTCATTGCACATGATTTAAATTGATCACAGAGAAAAAAATTCTGAGCAGCCAAAAAGGGAACAGCAATGCAATTCATGGAGTGGTCAAATGTGTACACAACTTATAATATATAAATATTCTGATTTGGTCACACACAAATTCTATAATTTTAAATCATATTCAAAGATAAGGGACGGAATGAAATACCGCATGGAGAGATGGATCCAGCGCATTCAATTTAGAGACATTTCTCTTATCTGCTTCATCAATTATTCCTGGTGACATCAAACTGGAAAATGCACTGGAGACATTCACCTTGTCTCCATTCTTTGAAAATCTGCCACACAAATTTTAAATACCAAGAAAGAAGCAGATGATATAAAACCTATCAAATTTGTCTGATTCCTTAGAAATATTTATTCAAAAAATTGAACCAACTTACTCAGCCTCATACTGTTTTCTTTCTTTGATGTCTGGATTAATCACAAAGCACGTATGAGGTGTACTGTATGCTGAGACGCGACCTACATAATTTTGAGCAATTCATGTAAATTGTGAGTAGTTTATAAGCTCTGACGCTTTCCTAACTTACACATAGAAAAAATAAATAGAGCAACAGAAGAATTGCAACCCGCCTGAAATAAAATGGTGGCTCAATAATAAGATAATCCACAACAATTTAAAAATTTAAATCACACAGTATCCATGTATAAATCAGCAATTGAAATCAGAGGTACAGAAGAAAGTTGCCCAACAATAAGAGCAAGTAACACTAACAATAAACGATAGTGTACTGTATCCCAAGAAGGAGACCAAACATAAACAGCCATATGTATCATGGATAGATGAAATGAAATATAAAATTTTATGAGATAAATATGAATAAATAAAGGTGAACAGAAGATATTAACCTAATCTAAAACAGCTACCAAAGGTCATAAAAGCTGGGATAAACAAAGAAGTGAAAGCATGATACCTTCATAAATGCTGATTCTCATTCCTGCGAAAACTGCAAGCACTGGTGGAGGCATCTCAACAATCTCTTGGACAGGAAATGATCTTGCAACATCAGCCCACAGAGAGATCTTCAATTCCTCCCTCCTATATGTTTGATGTATATTGTGACGACATTTTTTTTCAGAAATATAGTGCATGTAATTAAAAAGGAAACAAATTCATATATGCTGTGACGACCTAAACCAGAGTCAGTTGTGTATTCGGCACGATTTACGAGATTATGCTTAGTCGCGGTTTTACGATATATGAGTGGTTTGTTGATTCTGTTCGCGACTATATTATCGGCCGAGAATTTGAATTGAGTTTCTTCAAGGAAGTTGTAGAGTATGTGATTTCGAGCTCGTGGGCGGTTCCGGATGATTTTTTCGATAACCGAGGAATATAATACGATTATTTGAAGTTTCAGTTTTCGACGAGTACGTTTATCCGATTGTTTCGTGTTTATCCGAATCGTGATGGTTATCTGCTTCGAATCGTCGATCGACCTGAGGCGCGAGTATAAATGTCGGAAATAGTCGAGAAATAGTCGTAAAAACACTGTTGAAGTTTGACCGGACCGTTGACTTTCCAAAATTGGAAACTTGACCGTTGGTCCGAAGTGGAAAGTTTCCCAATTGGTCTTCGTCGGCCGACTTGCATTTTCCGGCCACCTCCTGTGACGACCCGAACCAGAATCAGTTGTGTATTCTGCACGATTCACGAGATTGGTCATAGTCGCGGTTTTACGATATATGTGTGGTTTGCTGATTCTATTCGCGACTATATTTTCGGCTGAGAATTTGAATTGGGTGTCTTCACAGAAATTGTAGAGTACGTGATTTCGAGCTTGTAGGGGGTTCCGGATGATTTTTCCGATAAGCGAGGAATATAATATGATTATTTGAAGTTTCAGTTTTCGACGAGTTTATCTGATTGTTTCGTGTTTATCCGAATCGTGATGGTTATCCATTTCAAATCGTCGATCGACCCGAGGCGCGAGTATAAATATCGGAAATAGTCATAAAATAGTCGCAAAACACTGTTTGACGTTGACCGAGCTTTGACTTTCCAAATTGGGAAAGTTGACCGTTGACCCGAAGGAGAACAGTTTCCGTTTTGGTCTTCGCCGTCCGACGTCCCTTTTCCGGCCACCTCTGACTTCGGCAAGGGTATGATTAGCTTCACCTTGAGCTCCTTTATCGTTTTGTAATTGGTTTGGTTGAAATTGGTTGCGTTTAGCTTGAACCCGAATCGGGTCGGTTTGGGGTTTGTCGCCGGTGTTGGTTGGCCGTGTTCCGGCGAGCCTCAGTGGCTGTGAGGTTGGGGGTTCACCTCCCCTTGGCCTTGGGATGCTCCCCATGTGATTTGTTTTGGGTTTGGTTATGGATTTGTTGGAACCCGATTAGGTTACCGGGAAAGGATTCCGATTTGGTTTCGGCCTGAAATTGACCTGATTCCGGCTTGAATTGGGCTTGGTGTCAGTTGAAAGTTTGGCTGGGCTTGAGATGGGCTTTGTTTCTAGAGCTTCCTCGCCGTGAAACTTCACCGTTGACGGCGCGCCGCCGCCGGCAGCGGCGGTCAACGGCGGAGCTCCGGCGAGGGGTTGACTTTTTGGATTTTAGTGTTCTTAATGTCGTTTTTCTCGTAATCGCGCCCTGATTATCGTCCAGTGGTTTTCGGATTGATTTTGGTAGCCGATTTTGTGACGACCCAAATCAGAATCAATTGTGTATTCGGCACGATTCTCGAGGTTAAGTTTAGTCGCAGTTTGTTGTCGTGTATATGGTTTGCCGATTCGATTCCCGACTTGGTTTTCAGTCGAGAATTTGAGTTGGGTGTCTTCACGGATATTGTAGAGTACATGATTTCGAGTTTGTGGGCGGTTCCGGATGATTTTTCCGATAACCGAGGAATATTTTATGATTATTTGAAGTTTTGGGTTCCGACGAGTTTATCCGATTGTTTCGTGCTTATCCGAATCATTTCGTATATTCAATTTGGACCGTCGATTGACCCGTGGCACGAGTATAAATATCGAAAAGTCGAAAAATAGTCGAGAATTTCATTTCGGGCGTTGACCAGACTTTGACTTTCCATTTTGAGAAAGTTGACCGTTGACCCGTGGGGGGAGAGTTTCCCGATTGGGCTTGCCGTCCGACGACCGTTTTTCGGGCCACCTCCAGCCACGGGACAGGTATGGTTAGCTTCCTTGTAAGATTTCGAGTTGATTGATGTTGAAGTTTGTGAGAATTTGTGAGGATTTCTTGGAACCCGATTAGGGCTGAAATGGTGAAGTTCGCCGGTGACGGTGGAGGTGGTTCCGGCGAGTGATGAGGGTTGAGATGTTGGGGGTTTTGCTCCCCACGCCTCGTTGATGCTTCCTAGTTAACTGGTTTGGGACGAGGTGACGTTTTATGGTGAACCCGAATGGGTTTTCCGGTGGGTATTCCGAATTGATTTTGATGAAATTGATGGTGTTAGTGTGGGATTTGGTCTGTGAGGTAGTAGAGGAAATGGTTCGCCTAGTTATGGACTGTAATTCTGGAAATTTTGGACGTGAAACTCCAAGGTTGACGGCGCGCCGCCGGCGGCGGCGGCGGTCAATGGCGGAGTTCCGGCCAAAAGTTAACTTTTTTAGATCTTGATGAAATTAGTGTCATTTTTCTCGTAATCGCGCCCTGATTGTCGTCCAGAGGTTTTTGGGTTGATTTGGTTAGCCAATTTTCAGTCGAGATTTCGAGTGGGGATTTCGGGATTTCCGTAATTCATTTTGTACTGCATTTCACATTTCCGGGAACGGTTGGTTTCCGTGCATCAGTACAGTGTTATGGATTATGTTTAGATCAGTTATGTTTATGAATGTTCAGGAGATCGGGACCGTGATCGTGCTTCTGGCGAGGGATCTTTCGCTGGTCCTCGAGATTAGCGCGAGTGCGCGTTTTGCTCATCTGTGAGTGGACAATTTCTTTTCACGGAAATGTTTGCGAGTCTTTTATATGATTTATGAACTTGAGCATGCGTATGAGATTTCGGATTTACATGAGCATGTGAATTACGATTATACTTATACGAATATACGTATACGAGTATACATATACTTATATGCTGTTTAATGCATTTGCATCGAAATGTTTATGATTTGGTTTACACAGAGTACAGTCGTGGTTACGTTGTTGTATCGATACACTTTGCCTCTCGGTTGATCCCCGATGGTAGGCCGCCTGGAGGGGCGTTTCCCCAACCAGACCGGTGAGGGGCGTATCCCCGGATCCGAGGCCATTTCTGGCTAGAATCACGTGTGGGTCTGGGATCCCGTGATTCTGACTGTACTAGCACGGTGTGTGTCCATGAGTGACCCCGTGAGATTTTTACTTGCATGCTCAGTACGCTGGAGGATTCTGGTTTTACCTCGTGTACTTTGTTATTATTATTTACCTGGACTCGCATATGTTGTTTTAAACATATATATCAACTGGTGAAAGACATTTATTTTCGTCCACTCACTCTAACGTGTTTATTGTCTTTCCCCTGGGCTTTTCAGTTTCCGTGCCCAGTTGTAGTTCAGGTTTTGGTGTTTTCACGTCGCGGTTTGGAGGCTAGTGATCAGAGTTACCTGTGCTTTCCAGTAGGTTCTTGTTTCGCCTACTGATGTGTATATTGTATATATTTTACTTTAGAGGTCGCTCTGATACATTCTGATACTTGTTTATACGGATTTTCTCGGATATACATATATACATAGTACAGTTTATTTACTGTTATTGATTATATTGATGTTGAGAAATCCGGATGGGATTGGTGCCCACGGTTTGGCTTTTGTGGCATAGGACGAAGTGTTATTTTCTGGGTGCAGGTTATGGCAATTCCCCGTTAGTAACAAAACTCTGCCGAAATTTTGAAAAATTTTTGTTGGTTCGTATTTTCGAAAGGGTTTGATTCCGGTTTAGGTGACTGAATCGGGATTGGGTCTTTTCAGATTTTCAGTCGAGGGTTTCGAGTGGAGATTTCGGGAATTCCGTTAATCATTTTGTACTGCATTGTATATTTTCGGGAACGATTGGTTTTCGTGGTTAAGAACAGAGTTGTGGGTTATGTTTTGATCAGTTGTGTTTTAGGAATATTCAGGGGATCGAGATCGTGATCGTGCTTCAGGCGAGGGATCTTCTGCCGGGCCACAAGATTAGCGCGAGTGCGCGTTACGCGAGTCTGTGAGTGGACAATTTCTTTTCACGGATTTATTGCGAGTCTTTTATATATGTTTTACGAACTTTAGCATGTAGTATGATTATGATTTTACGAACATGAGATTTTATACGAGATTAGGTTTATTATGAGCATGTGTTATACGATTATGCTTATATCGGTATATATTACGTACATGCATTTATATATACTGCTTTATGCATTTACTGATCTACGCATTTTAGGCATATTAATTAATATATTTTCTCTACATTTTTACTTTGATAATTGCTTAGTTTTAACTTATTTTGTTAATTTCAGGTGTTGACCAAAAGAGACGGAGTAAAGGAGTCTACAAGCATGCAAAACACAACAAAATAATGGAGAAAAGAAATTGGTTCGAAATTCCAAGGAAGAAAGGAGAAAAATTGAGGAGAAAAAGAAATCATTGGTTGACTAGGAAAACCTTTCCTATGTTGACTAGGATTTGAAAGCTTCCGGAAGGATCTTGAAGAAGAACAAATGAAAATGGGTCCAATTAATTAGAAGACCATTTAGATAGCCCAAATATGAAGATCCAATCAGCCAATTTCGTGGAGATCAAGTTTTGGTAAGAAAAGGTTTCCCAAAGTCAAAAGAATAAGGAAATCATGAAGAATAAGGAAAGCAGAATCTGCCTGTGCAGATATGCCAACTTCGAACGACAACTGGGAACGAACCAGGAAGAGTTAAGATGCGATTAACCTATGGTTGGAAATATATTTGAGTCTTCTTTCCAACGAAACCAAAATCATAATTTTTGGAGATCTACAACTCCGGGAAAGTGCAAATCTTTACAGACTGCCAGATCTGCCCGAAAATAGAAGGAAACCTTATTCTAGGAGGAGAATGATTCTTGTGAGCTTATAAATACAAGAGGCTCAGCCTCAAAACAGATCATCACCTATCTTATGCTCTCACACTGCCAAAGTCCTCAAACATTCTCCACCACAAAGAACTCCAGAGCCAAGGTCGACTACACCATCACCACCTCCTAAAAACCGATACCAACTCCATCAAAGGGTCGTCTTGCTCTTGAAGTTTGCAGTGCTGTTCACGGAACTAAAAGTGTAACATGAACTCTTTACTCCATAGTCTCCTTTGTCTTTGTATTTATTTGTGTAAAAACTTGGTGAATGAATGTCTATTTTGGTTTTATACACTTTATGAATTCCATACGTGTTCCATGTGTTTATGAATCTTAGTTTCTTTTTATGTGTTATGTGTTGGGCATAAAGCTTCGGTATGGGTAGAGGTTAGGATTACTAGGACGTTTGCAGTGCTGTTCACGGAACATGTTAGTCCCTACCTTTGTATCAAACCGATAATTTAGTTAAGGTGTTTATATGCTGTTCATTGCACTTTGATTAAAAGATAAAGAAAATCATAACATGTAATTGGAATTAAGGTTTGTAAATTTCGAAGATGATGGGAGGATTAGAGCTGTATAATATGCATGTGGGTAGGATGGGATGATCACATGTAAATAATTAATTAGGTTTTTGTCGAAAATATGGTAAGGGTTTTTGGGATTTTCTTATGTGTTTGCTTGTCTATGAGTTGATGCATGATAGAGTCCTAGGAATAATTGCTATGTGATTGACGTTTTTAGTTAGTAATTAGATAGAAAAGTTAGGAAATTAAAATCAACTCTTTTATACCCCCTTTTTACTACACAAGAATTGCATGCACCCTTCAATCCCCGGTTTAGAACGATACCCTACTTATCAATGCTACATCTACACAAAAATGGTTTAAATTGCATATGGTTGAATTATGTGTTAAGTGTCTACTTTGTGTTAATATTTGATGCATGTTTTGGTCATATCATTTACATCGATTTGTTTACGATTTGGTTTACACAGAGTACAGTCCTAGTTACATTGTTGTATCGATACACTTGCCTCTCGGCTGATCCCCGATGGAGGCCTACCAGGAGGGGCAGTACCCCGACCTGACCGGCGAGGGGCAGTACCTCGGAACCGAGGCATTTCTGGCTAGAGTCACGTGTGGGTCTGAAATCCCGTGATTCGGACTGTACTAGCATGGACGTGTCCATGTGTGACCCCGTGAGATTTTCCATGCATGTTCTGTACACGAGTTGGAGTTAGCGTCTCCTCGTATACTATTTGATTTGATTTATTTATATTTCGACTCGCATATGTTTTTATAACATATATTACTCGGTGAAAGACATTTATTTTCGTCCACTCACTCTAATGATTTTCATGTCTTTCCCCTGGGCTTTTCGGTTTCCATGCCCAGTTTGCAGTTCAGGTTCTGGTGTTTCACGTCGTGGTTGGAGGCTAGTGATCCGAGCTACCCGTGTTTTCCAGTAGGTTCTTGTTTCGCCTACTGATGTGTATATTGTATATATTTTACACTAGAGGTCGCTCTGATACATGTTTTATGCGGATTTTCTCGGATATATTATATATTACAGATATGTTTTCTGTTTATTGAGTATGATATGATGTTGAGAAATCCGGAAGGGATTGGTGCCCACAGTTTGGCTTTTGTGGCATAGGACGAAGTGTTATTTTCAGGGTACAGGTTTATGCAATTCCACGTTAATAACGAAACTCTGCCGAAATTTTGAATAATTTTTGTTGGTTCGTGTTTTCAGAAAGGGTTCGATTCCGGTTTAGGTAACTGAATCGGGGTTGGGTCCTTTCAGCTTGGTATCAGAGCATTAGGTTGTCAGATTCTGTAGACTCTTGTAGTTGTGACGCTTAGGGTATTTGAGTTTGTACAGCATGACTGGAATGATGACCCGACTGGCCATCGGTACTCATCAATATTTCGGGTGTTGTGTGTTCTCAAATATCTGCGATTTCATGATTACGTTCTTTCTGCTTGTACCTAATGCTTGTCTTGTATCGGTAGGATGCCTCCTCGACGTGGTCCCCGTGTTGATCGGGAAGCGGATCCTGATGAGGATCGCCAAACGCGCGACTTGCTGATGCGAGTGCTGCGTTTGGAAGAGCGTTTTGACCCTGTGGTCAAGGCTCGTACTGCTGGTGCTACTATGTTTTCGGGTTCAGTTGATCCAGAGATATGCGAGGCATGGTTGGTTTAGGTTGAACGTGTGTGTGAGCATCTGCAGTTTACTCCTGAGCAGATGACAGTGGCTGCAGTCAGATTACTTGAGGGTGATGCATACTTTTGGTGGGTTAGCACCGCCAGGGTTCCAGCTGCTACTCCGTGGACTTTGTTTCGTGATCTGTTTATGCGGAGGTACTTTAATCAGGCTACCCAGCAGCACAAATATGAGGAGTTTACTAACTTGAGGCAGGGCAGTTTGTCTGTGCTTAAGTACCGGGGCAGGTTTACCCGTTTATCTCGTTTTGCGCGTGATATAGTGGCTACTGAGGAAGCCAAGTGTCGCAGGTTTGAGCTGGGGTTGAATCTGAATATCAAGGCGACTCTGACTACGATGCCTCGGAACAACTTCGATGAGTTTGTCAGTGCAGCACTCCGAGGTGAGGACATAGAGAAGGAGAGACAGCAGAGGTACCAGCCGAGACGGTTTGAGGAGGGTGGACCAAGTCAGGGGCCTTCAAAGAGGCAGAGTTCTGATACTTCCGGTTCAGCTTCGTACTCAGGCGGTGGATCCTATAGACCAGCAGTTGGTGCATCGAGACAGAGACCGAGATGGAGGAGAGATAGACCGCAGCGACCACAGGCTAGTGCAGGTTCCAGCGGTTCTAGTTATCCTCGGTGTACTGGTGGCTTATTTGCTGTACCGAGGGAGTATCCATTGTGCAACCTGTGCAATAGGTATCATCTTGGTTTGTGTCAGCGAGGTACCCTCAACTGTTATCATTGTGGCTAGGTGGGTCACTATGCGAGGGCGTGTCCTCAGTTAGTTCGTACTGGAGATCAGGCGGCCCAGAGTTCCTGAGGAGAGCAAGGTGCCACTTCAGGAGCTCGACCAGCACAGTTTGTAGGTCAGGGTAGACAGCAGGGACAGCCACAGCGAGGACGACCAGCCGGACAGGCGAGGGTTCATGCTATGACTCTACGAGAGGGCAGAGCATCACCAGAGGTTGTTATCGGTACGTTACATGTCTTTGGTATTCCAGTACTTGCATTGTTAGATCCAGGTACCACACATTCATTTATATCATATAGACTGTCATCATTAGCTACGGTACCTGCATCTCCACTTCTGGGGTTGTGGAGAGTGTTATATCCATCAGGTGAGGTTGTGAGCATCAGTTAGGTGTACAGAGACTGTGAGGTGTTTATTGATGGTCATGGATTAGCCGCAGATCTGTTATTGCTTGATTTTGTAGATTTTGATCTGATCTTGGGTATAGACTTCTTGGAGACGCACTGGGCCATGTTTGACTGTCACAAGAAGGAGGTCGCGTTTCGACGACCAGGGTTACTCGAGATACTGTTCCGTGGCGAGAAGAACACTTCACTACCGTGTTTGATTTCCGCGATGAGGGCGGATCAGTTGATGAAGAAGGGTTGTGTCGCTTACTTAGCTCATGTTGTGGACACTACTGCAGTTGTACCAGACCTTGGTAGTATTGAGGTTGTTTCTGAGTTTCCGGATGTGTTTCCAGCGGAATTACCTGGTATACCCCCTGCGCGGGAGATTGATTTCACTATTGAATTTTTGCCGGGTACAGGACCGATTTCCCAGACACTGTATCGTATGGCGGCTGCGGAGTTGAAGGAGTTGCAGATCCAGCTCCAGGAGTTGTTAGAGAAGGGTTTCATTCGACCGAGTGTTTCTCCGTAGGGTGCTCCGGTGTTGTTTGTGCGGAAGAAGGATGGGTCCATGCGTTTGTGCATCGACTACCGGAAGCTGAATCAGGTTACAGTGAAGAACAAGTATCCATTACCGCGGATTGATGATTTGTTTGATCAGCTCAAGGGAGCATCAGTCTTTTCGAAGATTGATCTTCGATCCGGATATCACCAGTTGAGGATCCGGGACTCTGATGTAGCCAGGACAGCTTTCAGGTCGCGGTATGGGCATTATGAGTTTTTATTTATGCCGTTTGGGTTGACCAACGCCCCCGCAGCTTTCATGGACTTGATGAATCGGGTGTTCAGACGGTTCCTGGACAAGTTCGTGATTGTATTCATTGACGATATTTTGATCTATTCCAGGAGTGTGGGCAAGCACAAGAAGCATTTGCGAGCAGTGTTGCGGACTTTGCGGGACCATCAGTTGTTCGCGAAGTTTAGCAAGTGCGAGTTCTGGTTGGATAATGTGAAGTTTCTGGGCCACGTGATTCCAGCCGAGGGAGTCAGTGTTGATCCTGACAAGATTGAGGCCGTGCTGAACTGGAGTAGACCTACTACTGTACCGGAGATCCGGAGTTTCTTGGGGTTAGCAGGCTATTACCGGCGGTTTGTAGAGGATTTCTCCCGGATTGCTACACCACTGACCAGATTGACGAAGAAAGGCGTCAAGTTTGAGTGGTCTGATGCGTGCGAGGAGAGTTATTTGCTCCTGAAGGAGAGATTGACTACCGCACCGGTTCTGACATTGCCAGATGATAGTGGTAAGTTTGTGGTGTACAGTGATGCGTCGAAGTTGGGACTTGACTGTGTGTTGATGCAGCATGGTAGAGTTGTGGCCTACGGTTTCAGGCAGCTGAAACCGCATGAGGTCAACTATCCGACGCATGATTTGGAGTTAGCCGCTATTGTGTTAGCGTTGAAGAGTTGGAGACATTACCTGTACGGAGCTCAGTGTAAGATCTACACCGACCACAAAAGCCTTACGTACTTGCAGACGCAGCCGGATCTGAACATGAGGCAGCGCCGATGGATGGAGTTGATCAATGATTACGATTGCACATTTGAGTACCATCTAGGGAAGGCCAACGTTGTGGCTGATGCACTTAGTCGGAAATCTGGAGCTTTGTTGTTCCATATGTGTGTGGCCAGAGTATTGATGTTAGCCGAGCTTCGGGCTACAGGTGCTGAGTTTGGGTATGATGACGATGGAGCTTTGTTGGCCAGTTTTCAGGTTCGACCCGTGTTGGTTGATCAGGTACGAGAGGCTCAGGATTCAGATTCCTACCTGTTGGGCAAGAAGACCATGATACGGAATGGTATACCTACAGAGTTTCGTTTGAGCGACGACGATACGTTGTTGTTCAGAGGCAGGTTGTGTGTGCCCAGAGATGAGAGCTTGAAGAAGGAAATTCTGGACGAGACCCATAGTTCAGCGTATGCGATGCATCCCGGAGGTACGAAGATGTTTCCTACACTTCGAGCGTACTATTGGTGGCGCAACATGAAGCGGGAGATTGCCGCGTACGTGAGTCGATGTTTGATCTGTCAGCAGGTTAAGGTGGAGAGGCAGAAACCTGCAGGGAAACTACAGCCACTTGAGATTCCAGTATGGAAGTGGGAGCATATTACGATGGATTTCGTCTATCAGTTGCCGCGTACTTCGGCTGGCAACACTGGTATTTGGGTTATTGTGGATCGATTGACGAAATCCGCTCACTTTCTTGCACTTCTGGGGAAGATATCAGTGGGCAGATTGGCCAAGTTGTACTTATCAGAGATTGTTCGCTTGCATGGTGTGCCTGTGTCCATTGTTTCTGACCGAGATAGTCAGTTTACTTCTGAGTTTTGGCACGCGTTACAGTGAGCCTTAGGTACGAGGTTGTGATTTAGTAAAGCTTTCCATCCTCACACTAACGGGCAGTCCGAGCGGACCATTCAGACTCTTGAGGATATGTTGCGATCATGTGTGTTGCAGTTCCGCGGGAATTGGGATCAGCAGTTACATTTGATTGAGTTCGCCTACAACAACAGCTATCAGGCCAGTATCGAGATGGCACCGTATGAGGCTCTGTACGGGAAGCAGTGTCGCACTCCGTTGTGTTGGAGTGAGGTGGGCGAGCGTTGGCTTATTGGCCCTGATCTGGTGAAGAGCACAATGGAGGACGTTCAGATTATCCGGGATAGATTGAAGATCGCCCAGGATCGGCAGAAGAGTTATGCGGACGTGAGGAGGAAGAGTTTTAGAGTTCGAGGTTGGCGAGTGGGTCTTCCTGAAACTATCTCCATGGAGGGGAGTTGTGCGTTTCGGGAAGCGTGGCAAGCTTCGACCACGGTACATTGGTCCGTATGAGATTACAGAGAGGGTTGGAGCTGTTGCTTACAGACTTGAGTTGCCAGCTGAGATGGCTCGTGTTCATGATGTCTTCCATGTTTCGATGTTGCGGAAGTACATCTCAGATCCTTCACATGTGTTAGCTCCACAGCAGTTGCCGATCAGAGAGGATTTGACGTACGTGGAGGAGCCTGTGCAGATTCTCGATCGTCGTGAGCAGGAGTTGAGGCACCGTGTGATCCCGCTAGTGAAGGTCTTGTGGCAGAATCACTATGTTGAGGAGGCCACCTGGGAGACGGAGCAGCGTATGTGGGAACAGTATCATCATCTGTTCACTTGACAGGTACGTAAATTTCGAGGTCAAAATTTTTTTTAAGGGGGGTAGATTTGTGACGACCCGAACCAGAATCAGTTGTGTATTCTGCATGATTCACGAGATTGGTCATAGTCGCGGTTTTACGATATATGTGTGGTTTGCTGATTCTATTCGCGACTATATTTTCGTCTGAGAATTTGAATTGGGTGTCTTCACGGAAGTTGTAGAGTACGTGATTTCGAGCTTGAGGGCGGTTCCGGATGATTTTTCCGATAACCGAGGAATATAATACGATTATTTGAAGTTTCAGTTTTCGACGAGTTTATCCGATTGTTTCGTGTTTATCCGAATCGTGATGGTTATCCATTTCGAATCGTCGATCGACCCGAGGCGCGAGTATAAATATCGGAAATAGTCGTAAAATAGTCGCAAAACACTGTTTGACGTTGACCGAGCTTTGACTTTCCAAATTGGGAAAGTTGACCGTTGACCCGAAGGAGAACAGTTTCCGTTTTGGTCTTCGCCGTCCGACGTCCCTTTTCCGGCCACCTCCGACTTCGGTAAGGGTATGATTAGCTTCACCTTGAGCTCCTTTATCGTTTTGTAATTGGTTTGGTTGAAATTGGTTGCGTTTAGCTTGAACCCGAATCAGGTCGGTTTGGGGTTTGTCGCCGGTGTTGGTTGACCGTGTTCCGGCGAGCCTCGGTGGCTGTGAGGTTGGGGGTTCGCCTCCCCTTGGCCTTGGGATGCTCCCCATGTGATTTGTTTTGGGTTTGGTTATGGATTTGTTGGAACCCGATTAGGTTACCGGGAAAGGATTCTGATTTGGTTTCGGCCTGAAATTGACCTGATTCCGGCTTGAATTGGGCTTGGTGTCTGAAAGGACCCAACCCCGATTTAGCTCCCTAAACCGGAATCAAACCCTTTCGAAAACACGAACCAACAAAAACCGTAGAAATTTCGGCAGAGTTTCGTTACTAACGTGGAATTGCATAAACCTGCACCCTGAAAATAACACTTCATTCTATGCCACAAAAGCCAAACCGTGGGCACCAATCCCATCCGGATTTCTCAATATATCAACAGTAAAGTAATACAATAAATATAATAGTACTTTACTAAAATCCGGTGTAAAATCGTACAACGTAAACAACAGATTTCTCAGAGCGACCTCTAATGTATAAACATATAAGTATACCACAGTAGGTAGAACAATAAACCTAGTGGAAGCAACAAGGTAGCTCGAGTACTATGCCTCCGACCATGACGTGCGACACCAGAGCCTGAACTGCAAACTGGGCACGGAAACCGAAAAGCCCAGGGGAAAGACATGAAACACGTTAGAGTGAGTGGACGAAAATAAATGTCTTTCACCAAGTAATATATACATATAAAATCATATGCGAGTCAAATGCATGAAAATCAAATGGTACATGAGGAGACACTGGCTACCACTCACGTACAGAGCATGCAACGTAAATATATCGCGGAATCTCTCATGGACTACCACGCGACAGCACAGTCTGAATCACGGGATCCCAGACCCACACGTGATTCCTAGCCAGAAAGGCCTCGAGTCAGGATATCTGTCCCCCCCCGGAGCGTACTCGGGGATCAGCCGAGAAGCCAATGTGTATCGATACCACAACATATACTGAGACTGTACTATGTGTAAACCAAATCATAAATCCTTTCTATGCACATGCATAAAACATAATATGTACGTATGTATATATTCGTATACGTATATTCGTATATGCATAATTGTAAAACACATGCTCGTAAAATCATAATCAATCCGCATGCTCAAGTTCGTAAATCATAAATAAAAGACTCGCAATCAATCCGTGAAAATAAATTGTCCACTCACAGACTAGCGTAATGCGATATGCGTTAACCCGTGATCCGGCGGAAAATCCCTCGCCAAAACAACGATCACGAACCCCTGAATAATCACAATAACCATTCCTCAAAATCAACATTCAACAATTCAAGATAAATCACGAGAAACCACCGTTCTCGGAAACACGTAATTCGAATACGACAAACTGTCGAAAATCCGGAAATCACACCTCAATACCTCGCTAAAAGTTCGGATTCTCAAATCGAGAAACGAACCTCCCCACTGCGATCGGGGCGCGATTTCGAGTCAAATGACATGCAACTTGTCGAAAACTCCAAAAAGTCAACTTTGACCGCCGACCGCCGTTGACCACCGCCCACGGCGGCGCCGCCACCGGACCGGAAAATTTCACGGCGGAGCAACCATCATTCCATGCAAAATCACCCACTGAGCAACTTTGTCAACTACAACAAAGGCCAATTCTCACTCTAACTCATCCAATTTCACGAAAAACCGAATTGGTACACAAATTTCAAATCCAAAATTCTCCATGTACACATCGAATTGAATCACCAAACTTACAGGGTAGCATCAAGGGGATGAGAGCTACAAAGCCCAACCAAAAATTCAGCTCGAATCGGTCTAAATTGAGCAACCCGAATTCACCATATTTTCTTCAATTTCAACTTGAAAATTCACCTCTTTCCGGCGAGCCACGCCGTCGACGGTGACCGGGAAAGGGTTCGGGAGGTCAAGGCGCGTCGATGGAGTGCTTCCCCGTGGCCGGAGGTGGCCGGACGGGCTCGCCACCGTGGAGCACCGCCGTTCGCCGTCGCACCACTCTTCCATGTCGGTCAAACCGAGTTGACCAAGTCAACTCCCATAATGGTAAGTTTGACTTGCCTGTTATGGAAACTGCTATTTATAGACTTTCTATTTTGGGAAGCTTTCAAACACCCTTTTCGGCAAACTTCGAATATCCGTAACTTTCTCGTCGTAATTCTGATTCCGATAATTCTCGCGGCCACAAACTCGTCTCGACATATTCTTCAATTATAACCCAAAGTCAAACACATCAACCAATCAGATAAAAAGTCAACCATTCAAACCAACACATAATAAATCGACTAAATAATCAACAATCGGAAATATTCACAACTTAATCTTCGTAACTCAGAATAATGCTCTAGAAGTTCCCACGAGCTCGAAATTAAATTCTGAACAACTTCCGTGAAGAAGCCGAAACCAAATTCTCGTCCGGTAATTTAGTCGTTAAGTAGCCCACCATTTAAATCCGAACTTCAAATATTCATAATTAATTCCTCAGTCGTCCAAATAACGATCCGGAACCACCCAAGAACTCGAAATCACACATACAACGACTTTCGAGAAGAGACCCAGCTCCAATTCTCGGTCAATAATTGAGTCGTTATCAAATCCGGCAATACAAACGACTGTCGGAAACCTGCGACAACGCAGTAACTCACGTACATAGCTGATCATACTGGTGATTCTGGTCCGGGTCATCACAGTGTCAGTTGAAAGTTTGGCTGGGCATGAGATGGGCTTCGTTTCTGGAGCTTCCTCGCCGTGAAACTTCACCGTTGACGGCGCGCCGCCGCCGCCGCCGGCGGTTAACGGCGGAGCTCCAGCGAGGGGTTGACTTTTTGGATTTTTGTGTTCTTAATGTCGTTTTTCTCGTAATCGCACCCTGATTATCGTCTAGAGTTTTTCGGATTGATTTGGGTAGCGGATTTTCAGTCGAGGGTTTCGAGTGGAGATTTCGGGAATTCCGTTAATCATTTTGTACTGCATTGTATATTTCCGGGAACGATTGGTTTTCGTGGTTAAGAACAGAGTTGTGGGTTATGTTTTGATCAGTTGTGTTTTATGAATATTCAGGGGATCAAGATCGTGATCGTGCTTCAGGCGAGCGATCTTCTGCCGGGCCACAAGATTAGCGCGAGAGCGCGTTACGCGAGTCTGTGAGTGGACAATTTCTTTTCACGGATTGATTGCGAGTCTTTTATATACATTTTACGAGTTTGAGCATGCAGTATGATCATGGTTTTACGAGTATGAGATTGCATATGAGATTCTGTTTATCATGAGCATGTGTTATACGATTATGCTTATATCAGTATATATTACATATATGCATTTATATATACTGCTTTATGCATTTGCATCGACTTGTTTACGATTTGGTTTACACAGAGTACAGTCTCAGTTACGTTGTTGTATCGATACACTTGCCTCTCGGCTGATCCCCGATGGAGGCCTACTAGGAGGGGCAGTACCCCGACCTGACCGGCGAGGGGCAGTACCCCGGAACCGAGGCCTTTCTGGCTAGAATCACGTGTGGGTCTGGGATCCCTTGATTCGGACTGTACTAGCACGGACGTGTCCATGAGTGACCCCGTGAGATTTTTCCATGCATGCTCTGTATACGAGTTGGAGTCAGCGTCTCCTCGTATACCATTTGATTTATTTATATTTCGACTCGCATATGTTTTTATAACATATATTACTCGGTGAAAGACATTTATTTTCGTCCACTCACTCTAACGATTTTCATGTCTTTCCCCTGGGCTTTTTGATTTATGTGCCCAGTTTGCAGTTCAGGTTCTGGTGTTTCACGTCGTGGTTGGAGGCTAGTGATCCGAGCTACCTGTATTTTCTAGTAGGTTCTTGTTTCGCCTACTGATGTGTATATTATATATATTTTGCACTAGAGGTCGCTCTGATACATTCTGATACATGTTTTATGCGGATTTTCTCGGATATATTATATATTACAGATATGTTTTCTGTTTATTGAGTATGATATGATGTTGAGAAATCCGGATGGGATTGGTGCCCACGGTTTGGCTTTTGTGGCATAGGACGAAGTGTTATTTTCAGGGTGCAGGTTTATGCAATTCCACGTTAGTAACGAAACTCTACCGAAATTTTGAATGATTTTTGTTGGTTCGTGTTTTTAGAAAGGGTTCGATTCCGGTTTAGGTAACTGAATCGGGGTTGGGTCCTTTCACCTCCGGCCAAGTGAAGGGTAAGGTTAACTTCCTCTCATGATTTTGAGTTGTTTAGTGTTTGAATTTGTGGAATTTGATGGGGTTTTGGAGGAGAACGGTTTGAGGCCGAACTGGGTTTATTGCCGGTATCGGTTGCAGCTTTTCGGCGAGCCACGGTGGTGGTTGTTAGGGGGGTTCGACTCCCCTTGCCCTTCTGAGTCTCCCTATGTGTTTAGTTTCGGCTATGGTTGAGATTTGAGGGCAACCCGATTAGGTCACCGGAGATGAAATTCCGAATTCTTTCGAGGTGAAATTGATCTAGTTCCGGTGAGTTTTGGCCCTGGTGCTTGTTAAGAAAAGGCTTGGGCTTGAAGAGATCTTGAGTTCTGGAGATTCTCGCCGTGGAATTCCACCATTGACTGCGCGCCCTAGTTTTCAATGAAATTAATGTCATTTTTCTCGTAATCGCGCCCTGATTATTGTCCAGAGGTTTTCAGAATGATTTGGGTATCGGATTTTCAGTCGAGGGTTTCGAGTGGAGATTTCGGGAATTCCGTTAATCATTTTGTACTGCATTGTATTTTTCCGGTAACGGTTGGTTTCCATGGTTAAGTACAGAGTTATGGGATATGGTTTTGATCAGTTGTGTTTTATGAATATTCAGGGGATCGAGATCGTGCTTCGGGCGAGGGATCTTCCGCCGGACCACGAGATTAGCGCGAGTGCGCGCTTGCTGAATTGTGAGTGGACAATTTCTTTTCACGGATTGATTGCGAGTCTTTTATATACATTTTACGAGTTTGAGCATGCAGTATGATCATGGTTTTACGAGTATGAGATTGCATATGAGATTCTGTTTATCATGAGCATGTGTTATACGATTATGCTTATATCAGTATATATTACATATATGCATTTATATATACTGCTTTATGCATTTGCATCGACTTGTTTACGATTTGGTTTACACAGAGTACAGTCTCAGTTACGTTGTTGTATCGATACACTTGCCTCTCGGCTGATCCCCGATGGAGGCCTACTAGGAGAGGCAGTACCCCGACCTGACCGGCGAGGGGCAGTACCCCGGAACCGAGGCCTTTCTGGCTAGAATCACGTGTGGGTCTGGGATCCCGTGATTCGGACTGTACTAGCACGGACGTGTCCATGAGTGACCCCGTGAGATTTTTCCATGCATGCTCTGTATACGTGTTGGAGTCAGCGTCTCCTCGTATACCATTTGATTTATTTATATTTCGACTTGCATATGTTTTTATAACATATACTACTCGGTGAAAGACATTTATTTTCGTCCACTCACTCTAACGGTTTTCATGTCTTTCCCCTGGGCTTTTTGGTTTCCGTGCCTAGTTTGCAGTTCAGGTTCTGGTGTTTCACGTCGCGGTTGGAGGCTAGTGATCTGAGCTACCTGTGTTTTCCAGTAGGTTCTTGTTTCGCCTACTGATGTGTATATTGTATATATTTACACTAGAGGTCGCTCTGATACATTCTGATACATGTCTTATACGGATTTTCTCGGATATATATATATTTACAGTATGTTTACTGTTTATTGATTATGATATGATGTTGAGAAATCCGGATGGGATTGGTGCCCACGGTTTGGTTTTTGTGGCATAGGATGAAGTGTTATTTTCAGGGTGCAGGTTAATGCAATTCCGCGTTAGAAACGTTACTCTGCCGAAATTTTAAATGATTTTTGTTGGTTCGTGTTTTCAGAAGGGGTTCGATTCCGGTTTAGCCAACTGAATCGGGGTTGGGTCCTTTCATATGCAATACCCCAAAAATTGAATGAAGAGATCAGTCCTGGTCTCTTTCTCCTTTGGATTGTCAACAGCAATCACTTGTGGTGCTTTCACAGATTTAACGCATCCATATAGGTCTTCGGATACACAAAGCTTAGCAAATTTACATTTCCATATAAAATTATAAACATATTCAAATAAATACAGGAAACAGGGATAATTCTCACCTGCAAGGAGAGTTTGTTGGCTTGCCTCGGCAGCCAGGTCTCCAAATTGTCGCAGATTGAAGAAGTATTTTGGAAAGTTGAGCAATTCTTCTTCAACTTCGTCAAATTGAGTACATTCTGTGAAATACAGAATTGCAACATGGGCAGCGACTTTGTGTCTAGCTGGATCGTTCTTTGAAAAAAACCTCGATACATCATATATCTTCCCTGGTTGCATCAACATTGGCATATGTGCGTAATAACACTCTTCAATCATTGCATGTATCGAGGAACCCTGCAATGAAAATTCCCATATGTGAAAAGAATCCAATAATGAATATAATATGGAGACATCATATGACCACAAAACCTAGATACATATATTTGAAATATATACTGAGAAATGCCAAAGCAGAAAAGTAACAAAACATATAAATAATGGATACTGAAATAATCTAGGAAGCGAATATTATAGGACAAACAGAAATCAATAGATTAATAAATATCAGCGAGGATAGTATAAATGCAACTTTGTTAATAGAAGTTGACATGTTTTTAACAGAGAATGTACATTTTCATCTACCAAGAGATAATGCAATCCATTATAGTCTGTGCTGTCAAACATACGGGGCCTCCATCGCAATGCAACACGAACTTTGATAGTGATACCAATTGCAGAAAATGGCTTAATCTCAGCAATCAACTTTTTCATCTTCGATTTGTCTAACAATAAGAATAAAAAATATGAGAGACCTAAAACAAACCACCGCGGATATGTTTGCTAGGCTATGATGACTGGTGAGCCAGAATAACACAGTTACAGTTCAAATTAGTCCACCAATCAGTCACACGTATATATATGGACTATACATAAATCATTTGCTGAATGAGACAGATCTACTTAACCTGCTTTCTTGATTATCTGTGGATGGAAGATACATAAAGTGCGGCATATATTGCATTAGAGGGAGAATTGATATACTGTATAATTGCTTCAGCAATAACAACCGTAAATATGAGAAATGTAAAACAGACGAAAAACCAATCATGTGGCAAAAAAAATAAAAAAAATTGCAGGCACAATTTCAATAGCAGAAAACATGGTCCGAAACCAAATAAGTCTTTGAAATCAAGAGAATATCAGTGAAATAATAACTAGAACCTAAAAGAGGAAAACACAGCATTGATCATGAAACCTATCCTAAATTTTGACTCTAACTGATGAACCAAACAATCTCAAATCAACAACTCTTCAAAAGCAAGAGAACATCAGCGAAGCGATCATCAGAACCTAAAAGAAGAAAACACACCATTAATCAGGAAAGCCACTGTAAGCCTCAACTCTGACCAATGAACTAAACAAATGATAAAGAGATGAACTGCAAATAGTAGCACACCAATGAACAAAACCGCATAAAAATTGACAGAAAAACACATGCAACACAATAATCACACGGTATAAAAATTCAATATGACCGTATCCTCTATGTTGTAATCCTTTCAATGAGATAATCAACCACAAATAGATTCACAAATAGTAATTGCCAAACAGACAACAGAGATAAGCAATTAGTTATCAGGCAACTGGGATTGTTTGCAAACAACGCACAACGCGAAAAAAGAAAGCATAAAAATGAATCAACACAAATTCACATAACATAATCAACGGAGATAGAACGAACAGAAAAACATTCCAGAAAAAAGGCAAAGAAAAAACCTTGTTTAGTCAGATAACAGTTCTTTTTCTTGGCAACAGAAAAGAAGAGGAAGTCTTCCCAGAGACGTCCTCTTGTGAGCTTGTTGATGCCTTTAATCTGTGCCCATGATGACGCCTTATAGGCAATGCCAGTTGCTCCAGTGACCAGGGGAGAGAGACACCACGTTGCCATCTTTCTGAACAAATGGCGTGCTTTGAGTTCCAATTTCAGAAACCACACATGGCGGAACAGAACGGAAAATAGCCACAAAATTGATCATGACCGATAGAGGAAGCATGACTTGTCCAATTAGGTGAGAAAATGTTTGGCCAAAAAGCTTGATACAGAGTTGACTTGCCTAGGAATAGACTAAGAAGGGGCAAAAATAGTTCAAAAGCTGCCATGATTTTCAGGCACCCATCTCCTCCAGCAAAGGGGAAACGTGCTGGATGAAGGAAAACACAATGATGAAAGGATGGGATAAGACAGTGTACGGTGTGGTTAGGCACTGAACGCAGATGGTGTAAATAATAAAGAATTCAACATGAGTTTTGATCCATGTATGGGTAAATATATTTATCTAGGAAAGAGCAATAAGACAATTTACCATATTTACAGTTGATCAAATTTACCCATCAGCAATATTTTTTTTTACAAAAAATTGCAAATTCCATTTATCCTTTCAAAATTGATCAAATTGTATATTCCAGGTGCTCACTCTATTGATGAGCCAATTGCGGAACATGAACTCCATTGATCATCTTTTCAGGTGATTCCTTTACCGATTTTGTGGTTTTGAACCAATGTCACATAAAAAATTACTAAAAAGCCATGAGGATCAATTATCATTCATGAAATCATGTGTATCTAGAACAATCATAAAGCCATCAAAATATGCATATTATTTTCACACAATATATCATATCACATATGTTGTAACACATCTCTATAAACAATATTTTTTGAAAGATTATTAGGGACATCATCACAATTATTTGTAAAAAATTTTAGACCTTTTTTTTACGTAACTCTAGATAATGCAACATATAATTGTCCATGAGTAAAAACTGGTTCCGACAAATATACACCTACTTGATTAAGTGATTGACCCTGACTTTTGTTTATCGTCATTGCATAACACAGTTTAACTGGAAATTGACGCCTTTTAAATGTAAATGGTCATTTAGTTTCAGTTGCATACAATACAATTCTTAGAATATGAACTTTTTCTCCCGTCTTATTCCCTGTAAGTATTTTTGCTTCAATCAATTTGTCGAACAATTTTGTCACAATCAATCTTGTACCATTGCATAAACCACGTATTTGATCTAAGTTTCGTAACAACATGATAGGCATGCCAATTTTTAACGTAAGCTCATGTGTCGGTAATCCACTGAATTCAAGTTTGTTCAAAAATTCCATTGGATATAAAAGATTAATATTATCACAATTACCTGAATTGTAAGAAATTGAATCCGAACTAAAATACGATTTTCCATGCGCAGGTAATAACTTACATGCATAATTATTTATTTCATGGACAGATATATTTTTTGGAGTAACTATAGCACGTTCTTTTAAATAATTAATATCATTATACTTGCTTAAAAAATTGGGATAAGTTGCTTCAAAAATTGATCGTATAGTATGAATCGTATAATCAGCAAGTAATTCTCTCGGTATATCAATCCAGCTCACATCTAGATCACCCGTGGAGATTTTTGATTCTAATTGACCATCCCCTATTTGCAAAATCCATTCAGCAAAATCCTTAATTTCGTCTTTTTCTGTACCACTCAAACCCACTGTGGACAATCTCATATTTTCAGTCAATCGAAATACTTTAATAGTAGGCCATAAGTATGAATTATTCAACGATGCTTGAATGATTTGTTCTTTGCTACCATTTTGTATAATCGGTAACGTCTGCCTAAAATCACCGCCAAATATAATAGTCTTTCCTCCAAACGGCTGCCCTTTTTTTTTATAAAATATCTCGCAATGTTCTATCCACTGATTCAACACACCATTTATTACACATAGGGGCCTCATCCCAAATAATTAATTCGGCCTTTTCTATTAAATTAGAGAGATTAGTTTGTTTATTTATATTACAATTTGAATCCTTATCTATTATCGGTTTTATTTTAAAACGTGAGTGAGCTGTTCTACCTATCGGAAGTAATAATGAAGCAATACTTGATGAAGCAACTGCTAAAACAATTTTACCTTCTGATCTCAATCTAGAAATTATAGTATTCCACAAAAAAGTTTTTCCTGTGCCTCCGCTGCCATAAACAAAGAACGATTTTGGATTCTTTTCTTCAACAGCCTTGATCACCTCATCATATATCAATTTTTGACGACTATTTAGTTTAGCAATTAAGTCAGAATGATTTTTTTTCAGCACTTCACAATCAAAATTTAATTCCTCTCTAATAAGCCTATTGTCTAATTGATGTATCAGTTGTATTTTTGGCATCGGTAATTTGTGATCTCTCAAAGTGGTAGACGACATGTTGAACAACATTTCAAGCTCATATAAAACGGCGCTCTTTAATTCTTCATCAGGTACAGTGAGATCAGACATTTTAAAATTTGATCTCATTTTATTTACTATATCGTCAGACATATTGATCCAAAAAGTATCAAACAAAGTCGGAGGATCCGAGACATCACAATGTAGAATAATTGTAACAAATAAATAACGAATTTGTGAAGAACTTGCACTAAAAGTAGATTCCATTAATGCTTCTATCCATTCTTTATCATCGTCCAGCAATCCTAAGGCTCGACATGCTTCTTGGTATGTAGCATACATTACACCATTAACTGTTTTTATTGAATCAAAATTGGTACACCCCTTTTGGATATTTAAAAGCATTCTGAGATAATATAATTCACCTGCAATCGGCGGCACATGCGCTATCCTACCAAGAACACGATATTGTTTTCTTGGAGTCCACAATTTCTTATCACTATTCCAAACAAATTCTGAAGGAAATTGGATATATGTCAATTTCTTTGCCATTGTATAAGTCTTATTTGCTCGAAACCAAGCAGTCAACATAGTTATTTCTATATTTGGATTATTCAATACATCTTCAAGAGAATTATTTTCACGAAAACAAACAGGTTGTTCTTTAGGTAAATGAATCTTTAAATATTGAACCGCAGGAAATCTAGAATGAATAGAAAATTCAAATAAACGCCATACGGACTCATGCGGAGTTAAATATCGACAATTTAGATAATTTTGGATCTCATCATTGACATTCTCACGGACTAAAACGCGAGCTCTATCAGGTCCTTTATTAATATATTGGAATAAATATTTTATCAACAGATTGAGAACATGACTCAACATTTATATGAGCATTAAATCTTAATAATAAATTAGCGTTGTAAGGAACAACATAATTGTTACCCACGTGAACTCCTTTTTTGACCACAAAACGCGACTCATCATCACGACATCTATATTGAGCATTTTTAATTGTATGAAAAATTGTGTTGCTCATGAATGGTTTTGGAAAATATTTAGTGCATGATTTGTCTCGCATACATGGAGAATTAGGATTAAGTTGACCGCAAGGACCATGAATCATAAATTGACTAACTAATTCAAATAATCGCGGATTAACATTTTTATCAGGTAACTCTGCTGATATTATGGAATCCACATCAGCAGCTGTATAACACTTGTATTTATTTTTAAGCCAAAATAACATGTGAGCATGAGGCAATCCTCGTTTTTGGAATTCAATGGTACACACATGAGCATCAACTTTGCCAAAAGGTAGTCCAGATTTAATATAAGCAATCATATCATCTACTTTTATTTTAAAAATTCGACAAACAATATCTGGACGATCATCTGGTTTGTAACCGGTTTTTTTTTCAAAATATCTCAAAATTTTAGGCCATTTAACATTGCAAGTGAAAGTAATGAATAAATCAGGATTACCATATTCCCGACAAATTGCCATCGCATCTTGGTAATTATTCATCATATCTCTTGGACTACCTGTGTGAGAACCAGGAAGAAACACTTTTTTCCCAATATCAGAACCATCCATAATGCCATTCGAAACAAATGCAGATATATTTTTCCATGTTTCGCACCTAAGTTCTGGCTGATGATGTCTTATATATTCGAGACGATATTCTTCAACTGTTGCATATGCATCGACCAAATATTGTTGAAACAATCTGCCACCTTTTAACAAAGTGCTCGATTGATTTTCTCTGTCGTGAATCTGATAACACAAAAATTTGCTCATCGTTAATTTTCTATCTTTATTATGACTCCCAATCGATCTCAACTTCATGTTTATTTTAAATCCATCTTCTCCATATGGAAAAAGGAGTGGATACTGTAACGACTTCAATTTAGGATGAATTCTAGAGATTCGTTTTAGCAATCCATCATTAGATCGAACAATTATGTCTCGATTAGAATCAAATTCACCTATATCACCCACAATTAATCCGCCTATTTCAGAAGCAGAAGGTAATTCATATTGTTTACCATCAGTTTGTTCACAATTAAGTATAATCATATCAAAATTTAGCATCGACTGATTCTCAAAACTATCTCTAACCGATCTAAAGCTCTTGGTTAATTCATTACAATGATCCAACAACTCTATTAATCCTCTGACAACATTAACATCAATCTTATTATTTGCATTGTCGCCAGCAATGGCACTTATACGGTTTGATATTTCATTCCGAGTATCGTAAACATATAATTGAGCATATCTTGGACATTCTCCTTTTGGGGGTAAAACAGAACTCATCTTATGATGCAATTGTCCACATATTTTGAATACATAAGGAGCTGCCACTACTACATATTTAACCATTGCCGGCGATTTAAAAATTGCCGGCAATGTTTTTTAACATTACCGGCGATTTTTCCGGCAAATCACCGGCAATGTTCCGCCGGTAATTAAAAAAAAAAGACATTGCCGGCGACTTACATTTAAGTCGCCGGTAATGTCTTCTTCTTTTTTTAACATTACCGGCGACTTAAATGTAAGTCGCCGGCAATGTCTTTTTTTTTTTTTTTAATTACCGGCGGAACATTGCCGGCGATTTGCCGGAAAAATCGCCGGCAATGTTAAAAAAAAAAAAAAGACATTACCGGCGATTTTTGGGGAAAAAATCGCCGGTAATGTTAAAAAACATTGCCGGCGATTCAAAAATCGCCGGCAATGGTTAAATATGTGGTAGTGCTCCACTGTTTATAACATGCTCAATTTTAGCACCCATAGAGGTAAAAGCAAACATAGAATTATAAACTCTAATATTATCCCGAAATAATACACTCTTTCGTCCATTGTTTGGACTTAATAATTCATCGAGAAAATATGGAGTTGGATACAATAATGGAAGATGTACTTGGCTATTTTCACAACAATTGGTATATGTTATTTGATTCTTCACTTTTTTTTTCAATGCTTCCGATGACCAAAAGAAAGCATTACAATGGCCACACACATAAGCATCATCACCAGCATCATCATAATCAACAATCACACCTGCGATCACAATTATCAAAATTTGTGTTAGATTTTTGATAACCAACAGTGTAGATATGACAAAGTAAGAATTGATTGATGATTAATAATTGATAATAATACAGCACTAACTTTCATGCCTCCTCTGATATGATGCCTGGCCAAAAATGGTGCCCCTGGAGCCTACACTTGACAAAAGATCTGTTTGTTAGATTAGTCACAAAAAAATGCCAAGATGATCATACCATAGAATAAACGACTTGATTTAGAACTTTGTGGTTGCCTAAAACCAGTTGTCTAAACAAAATAAAATCAACTCGATCAAGTTAAATTTCACCATACTTCAGCAAAGATTAATCCATTCTAAAACCCACAAAAGTTTGATCTCATCAAGAATCAATAATCCAATAATACCATTTTAGGAAAACATCATAAGATTGATCCATTTGCAGGATACCAATTTGAGCAACAAAACTGAATTCCAAAAACTAACATGTTGCCACACAACAATGATAAATCATGATTCCAATATCAACTCTAAACACTATAGGCACAAAGTATATATCCAATAGGCACAATCAGTTGATCAAGAAGCACATACTTGCCTAAACAAAACAGAATAAACTCATCAGCTCCAAATTCCACCAGACCTCAGGACACACTAATTCACCTAATCTTTTTTTAGTCTCCTAAAGTAGAAAATAAGCAAAAGTCTGTATGCTGCAAAACACTGACAGATTAACAACACCATTTCATCATAATACTATCACATTCACCAAAATAATTGACCCATATAATGCTACAGTAATTCACATTGTTCAACACAGGATTGCACATGTATACCACTATACATAACCAGCCAAAGATTAGACAAAGACAAAGTTTTGATTTCAAAAATCATAAATTACTTCTAATATTGGTCATCACATAAGCAAAACAAAAAAAATAACAGCACATAAATATTATTTCAGCCATCAATATCAACTATATCCAGAATAGGAGATGGCTATCCACAATACATACCACCTGAGATAAGTTGGTGAAGATCTTCACCATCACTTCCATACAGCGCTGTTTCCATGTCATGGCACTGTGAAGATTGTCCAAAATCAGCATTGAAAAAGCGTTGTCTTTCACTCAAAAATATTTTGCCCCCAGGGTTTGCCGCAGCATGACCAGACAACACCGCCGACTCTTCTCTGCTGCCCATAGCTACAAAACATATTCAAAAATACCATCATAACTGCCGACCCACAACATATTTTTAAGGCCCACAAAATCTCCACATGACACGACCATATGCATACAGGAAGAATTAATAAAGCATCAATCAACAGACAACAACACATAGCGAAAATAAGATAACAACATTCAGGAAGAGAGACAGCAAAAGAGCGACCAGTTGCCGTAAATTAGCAACAACTAAAAAATACCATTTTAGGAAAATGTCATCGGATAATTGTGCAAATCCATAATATATTGTAAACCCTAAAGACACAGATCTTCTTTGCATATCTCTAAACTCTAAAAGTACCCTGCACATTTACTCAGGTTTGCTTTATTTTGCAAAGTCACAAAATCCAACTGTATGTCACACAAAGAATATGCAATGTTGCCATAAACGCATACGATCAGAAATAACTCACCAAATATCAAGCAAAGACAAAGATCCAAACAAAAGAAACTTTAGGAATCATACAACTAAGGTAATTTGGTAACGCTGTAAGAGCACCCTTTTAGCCAGTATTAATAGATCCATTAAAAAAAAAGCTGAAAACACACAATATACATCACCGAAAATAAGCTGATCCAAACCTGCATCATTGCGCACACCTGCATCAATACCACTGCCCAGCAGTGTTGCCTCCATGTCACAGCAGGTGGAAGATTGTCCAGAACCATCCTGAAAACAACGCTGTCTCTTGGCCATGGTCCTGTTGCCTTCCAATGGTACCACCAAGTTCCTCCTCCGCCCCATATCTATAAAATATTTTCAAATATGTTCATCAATTCCTCATTGATAATATATCCAAGGCAAACACAATTTCTTCATAATATGTTTATATACATATACAGCAACAACCAAGAAACTATTTGTCAAAAGTTAACAGCATAAGAACAAAATGACATGACAACGATTACAAAAGATGACGGCAAGAAAACAACCCGTTGTTTTCATATTGTAACAGCCATGCACTCAAAATTATAAAACCCACATACATCAAATTACACTTAGAAAGAGCAGAATAAATATGCCGTGATGGGGGCTTCAGATCACATAGGAATCCCAATAATCCAAACCACTGAATTCTCAAAATTCTTATGTGATCCAAAGTCCCCACCACACTCATACATACATCATTCCTCCATCACAGTGATAACAATATCAATATCATGGTTAGAAAAATCAAACACAGTCCTTCTCCACCTCTCAATCCCTGTGTTTAGGAAATCAAACACCGAACATCCAAAGAAACAAAAAATCAAACTCCAGCATATGTCCAGAAGAGTACCAAATTTGAATCAATTGAATAAAATAAATCACATCTCCAACAAAGAATACCACAGATCAAAGAGAATCCCACCCACCATCAAACAAAGGAAAGATTAAAATATGCAAAGAATGAAAGCAACAGAGTTGGAAAAACATACGTCAACCCCATACCTATAAAATATTTTCAAATATGTTCATAAAAATTCCTCATTCATAATCTATCCAAGGCAGACACAATTTCTCAATAATATGTTTATGTACATATATAGCAACAACCAAGAAACCAGATGTCAAAAGTTAACGGCACAAAAGCAAAATGACATGACAATGTTTACAAAAGAAGGCGGCAAGAAAACAACCTGTTGTTTTCACACTGTAACAACCATCCACTGAAAATTGTAAAAACCAGATACATCAAATTACACTCAGAAAGAGTGGAATAAATATATTGTGATGGGGGTTTCAGATCACATAGGAATCCCAATAATCAAAACCACTGAATTCTCAAAATTCTTATGTGATCCAAAATCCCTACCACATTCACACATACATCACTCCCTCATCACAGTGACAGCAATATCAATATGATACTTAGAAAAATCAAACACACTCCTTCTCTCCCTCGCCGTCTTTGCGTTCAGAAAATCAAACACCGAATATCCAAAGGGAAAAAAAATCAAACTTCAGCCTATGCACAAAAGAGCACCAAATTTGAATCAATTGAAATAAAACAAATCACATCTCCAACAAAGAATATCACAAATCAAACAGAACCACATCCCTCATCAGACAAAGGAAATACTAAAACACGTAAACAATGAAAGCAACAGAGTTGGAAAAACCCACGTCAAAAGTTAACCAATTATATCACACACTTAGCAAGAGCAAAACACACAGAATGCTGTGGACACTCCAAATCCAAGAGGAATCCCAACAATCGAAAGTCTAAAAAACCATCATGGAATCCAAGGGGCTCACCACACTCATGCACACACCATTCTGTCATCACAGGGATACTAACATCAACATCACCGTCACAAAAATCAAACCCACTCCTCATCCATCTCTCCATCTCTGTATTCAGGAAATCAAACCCTAAATATCCAGAGGAAAAATCCAATTTCAACTGAAATATAACAAATCATGACTCCAATAAAGAATATAGCAAATTAGAAAGAACCCTGACAATGATCAGACCAAGCAAATATTAAAAAATGAAAATAATTAGAGCAACAAAGTTTGCAGTCAAAGAGAACAAATGTTATATCCCAAACATAATTCCAAAATGTCATATTACCAAATAAAAGGTTTGCCCACACATTCATCACATCCAAATATATAAATGAATGAACATGGAACTTAATATTAGATCATAAGCATCAATATCTCCAGATTATTCACTACAGCCCACGCATTTACAAAACACACACTGCATATATAGTCAGAAACATGAACTCCAAGAAATATCTCCAGATTATTCGCCACAGCCCACAAATTTACAAAACACACATAAGAACCCACAACAATCAGAATGGCCAGTTTGCACACTTACCCACAGCTCTCAAGTGGCCAAATGACTATAGAATGCAACAAGATGACCGGAGCTCCCACCAATTACTCTTGAGCAACCAAGACTTCCTCCGTTGTTTACCTAAGAAAGCAACATCACACATAAGAATCAGACGATGACGCCACCAAAAGACCATAGACAGATCAGTTTTTTCGTCCATTGGCCACTCCTAAACATCAAATCAGTCATACGCACATCTATTTTCACACAAAATATCTAGAACAACCAAATCTTACCTTTGTTTGAGTACAACACCAGCACTATTTATTAACCCAAAACAACCTCCTCGTTGAACTAAACAGCACTGCAAAGAGAGAACCATTTATAAACACCATTATACACCATAAATCTAATCACCATTGCACAACAAACGTCCAAACAAAAGGCAGAAACAAACTGAAAATCCATACAAACCCAAACAAAAGGAGCACAATAAGGGAACTTCTTCCACATACACATATACTCCATCTATCACAGTCCAACCCAGAGACCAAAAACCCACGATTGAATCACAACACCGAACCACACACTCATGATCAAACCAAAAAACATCCAAGCACCCATGATCGAATTAAAAACACCAAAGCAACCTATACCAAACACCATACCTCTATGAACAGGCAGCCTTTGTCCCACAACGATGTCGAAAATGAAACCACAATCTAGGGAATCAACATCGACAAACAATCCAACCTAGGAAATCATGGAATTAACCACAGGGATGAGAAGACAATCAAACCGAAGAGAAAAAAAACTATACAAAAAATAAAACAAAAGCTCACACTCGATCTCCAGTGCAGATTCCTGTGCGGCTCTCTCTCGAAGCTTGCTTGGCACACGATCTAGAACACAGAGGAAGAAGGATACAATTGTGGAAACGGTAGGTGAGGAAGAGATCCAGAATACAAAGGAAGAAGTGAGGAAAAAAAGCGAGGGCCAGTGAGAGCAGGTGGAAGAGATCAAGGCCCATCCAAAACAGTCTCCCACACGGATCGCACGCTTTGAACAATTTCGCTACAGGAATGAACAGGGCGGTGAATAGTTACAGTGCAAACCCAATTTTGTTATATAGTAAATATAGATTGCATGTTCACAAGAGCAATACACAAACCTATGTAAGCTCAAAAAGACTTCCTCATATATAGAATCAATCCTATGTATAACGAAAGGGTATATTCTTGCATCACCAAGGATTTAATTTGTCGGTGAAATACCACATGGAGGGAAATCATCTCACCATCTAAAAATTAATACAAATCTCAGATAAATCTATTCCATTACGTAGCACTAAAAAAATAATAAAGTAACTACGCAAGCAAGTAACCATTGAGAACAATCTATCGTCATAATCCAAAACAAAACTGAAGATTGCCATTGAATTCCTCCACAACATTTTCATGTCAATATTAGACACATTCTTTCCAATGAATATTTGATTGGAGCAATGATCTGTAGCTCAACAGTTAATTTCTCCTCAGCATCACTTCTTTTATTTAACTGCTTCTTCCTCTCATATGCAAGTTGAGCCATTTCCCTTCGCTTCACATCAAATCCAAAATCAGCATAAGTAGCAAGAAGCAAAACAACGAACCTAAAGTACATTATTATCACAGTTATATGTTGTTGCTTATGTACAAATATAAAAGTTGTGATGCATGTTAGCATTCACATATGCATATGCAAGTACATGGTTCTTCCTTGAGTTCCCTCTAGTTTTAGTGTGACTTAAACAGAGAGACTGTGACTCAAACTGAGAGACTGATGCACAAATACTAGTTAATTAAGCCTTGTTTATCAGTTTGTCCATGTTCTGAAGACTGAAGAGCAACTGCTAGAAATTTAATAATACTCTTGGTATACCTTATTTAACATACATCTGGTGTGGTAATGAAATTGATCAATGTATATCACAAGCAATCTAAAGTAAAGGTTACGGAGGCTAGACCACAAAACAATATTTTTTTTCCGGTGGCCACGGGTTTTGATATCAGTAGAAACTTGAAGAAGTGAAATATTATACGGAAGGCACTTCTAGATTCTTATATAATCTAGAGTTAGTGATTCAAATTAGAAGCCAGACCAACATGTTCCAATATCTGCATCTTAATCACCAATTAAACTTGGGAACAAAAATGCATAGTCAGTACCCAGAGCCTCATAACACTTCTCAACACAATCTAACAACATGAGAAATGCTTTGCTTCCTTTATTGAGTTCTATAGAAGGAAAAGATCATATCCCATGTAATTAGGATATCTGATCCCATATAGTGTGGCATTGACTTTCTAAATATCCTATAATCAGTAACATACCTTATCTAGAGCTAGAATGGTGGATCTAGACCACAACCATGTTGTATATATGTTGTAATTGACTGTTGAATCAAATAAACGAAATCATTCTACACTATTGTGTTTTCTTCATGGTATCAGAGCATCGATTCTGAGACAAGATTCAAAGAAAGAAAAACACAACCAAATCCTCCATGACATGAGAGAACGACGTGAAGCCCTCAGCACCACAGAATGCCCCAGAACCATGGGAGAACTCAAATCATCCCCTTTTCATCCATCACTCGAATCAACTTAGCGTAGTATTTGTGTCACAATCTTTGATGGAGGACAACTACAACAACTGGGCGCAGTCCATGAGCATGGCTCTAAGCATCAAGAACAAGATAGGCTTTGTTGATGGAATGCTCAAAAGGCCACCTAGCAATCTCAATCAACAACAACAGTGGGATCGTTGCAACATGCTTGTGAAGACATGCCTGCTGGGATCCATGTCAAAGGAGATATCAAATAGTGTTAAACGTTGCAAGGATGCAAGAGGTATGTGGCTCGAACTACAAGAGAGATTTTCTCGAACTAAAATGGTCCAGCTGTTCCACATAGAGAATGTAATTCATGAATGTGAGCAGGGAACAAGTTCAGTCACAACCTTCTTTATAAAAATCAAAGGCCTCTAGGATGAGAAGGAGACACTATGTGATTTTCCTCCATGTAGCTGTGAAGCAGCCACTGAAGTTCAAAGTTATGTGGAGACATAGAAGACCATGAAGTTCTTGATGGGACTCAATGGAAATTACGAGACTGTTCGAGGCAACGTGATAGGCTTGGATCCACTTCCAAGTTTGAACAAGGCATATGCCATGGTACTACGCCATGAAAAGCAGATCGAGGTCTCAAATGGCAAAGTTGTCACCACATCTGATGAAAGGACATGACCTCGATTTTGCAGCCTAAATCAAGGATAAGTCCTAACGACGCTACCAATTGAGCTATTAATTGAGGTATTTACTAGTAAATATATAAGAAAATCTTAATACTAAAATTCACAAGTCTCAAAAATTATTTAATGTATAACTAATACTATGCTCATAAAGGGTAAATTAATTTCCTGACATCAGAGCGACTAAACACTTTTAAAACATCTAAATCAACTAGCTACTACTCGTAGGATCAACTGTGGATCCTACCGAAGGGAACTGCTATGTCTCAAACTTCGTCCATATCTAACCTCCGCTGAAACTCTGCAACCTGGGCATTTGAAACCAAAAGGCCCAGGGAAGAACATATCAAAAACAAAAAACTGTTAGAGTGAGTGGAAAAAAATAATATAACGTAAGAAAATTTATAAATATAAAGTTATGTCCGTCCATTGTAATTTCTGTGAAAAGTGTATGCGGGTGACATAAAATCTCATGTTATACTCAACAAGTAAACGGAAACAACAACTGACTTTGAAGACGACAAAATTGACATGAAAATTGAAATCCAACTAAAGCACTCTAAAAACTAAATATTTGAAATTGAAATAAATCAATTAAGGTAAGTTACATCACGGGTCATCCAATATCGGTTAGGAGCCTAGCATCCATGATGACATGTGAATAACGTGACATTTGGAATAACTGTGTGATCAAGCTAACACTCTAGGAATTGATAGCTCAAACATCATAGGTGTACCTAAGGGAAGTTGTGATGAAACAGTCTAGCTAGCGCCTGTCACCTGATGTCGTCTAGGGTCTAGCTAGCCTAAATGACATAAGTCACTCGATGATCAATCGAGTGACTCGCATGCGCATACATAAACTGATCTGAACTGAGCCTCTAGGGTATCGGCTATAAGATCCATAAACTGAAATACTGTAAACTGATATCCATCTGAATTAGACGTTTAACTGAGAGCGTCATACACTGAGACACATCTAAACTGAACATCACCAGGTGCTTCCCTGAGTTGATCCCCACGTAAATGGGGAGTGGTAGCACAACCAGCTCCTTGTTTTTCCTCGCCAAAAATGTATGCGTCCGTGGATCTGCAGCCTCTATGCATACAAATACAGAGTTACTGCTAATGGCCAAACCGGCACAACATTATCCCTAGTGGTTAGACTTTGCTACTCCACGTTTACATGGAGAAGTGTTATCAAGGATTGGCCTGAACATAGATATCACTATCTAATCCAGACTTGGATATGGATATCACTATCTAAGATTTGGCTATGCGATGATTTTATCTGGGGGCTTCTCTTTGAGAAAGAACCAGAAGCAATGCACTAAAAAAGATTGCATTTGGAATAGTAGCATGGTGGAATGCACAATATGATGAACCATAGTGACATTTATAGGTGAAAGTAAATGTAGAGCCTTTGTATCTGAATGGAGCGGTTAAAAGCTTCATCATTGGATTAATGACACATGTTCGTTGACGATTGATCGATATGACAGTTCGTCCATGCCGAATCAATGGAGTAATGATCATTGATTCTCAGGGCAGTTGAGGGTACATGCCTCTTGGGAACCAGAAGATTTGATGAGGCGAGATGCCACGATTTGGATTTCAAATCAAAATACTTCAATACGAGATGGCACGTACGTGCCTCATGTGCTTTATTAAAATACTTCAATACTGATCAATCACTATTATTTACATGCTTCCTTCGGTCGATTTAATTTGTTTGTATGTGGGCTGCAGGCTGCTCGAAGATGTGTATCTCTAGTAAGCAATGTAGTTCAAATCTCAGGAGGAGATTTCTTTTCACAACGTTTTCATATTGATGGCTTTGTTAGAATTTGAAGACTGAAATCGTCAAAAAGTTCCCGAGTTAAATTTTAAACTTTCTGACAACATAACAATAATTAAAGATTACAATGACATTTAAAAACTTACTAGTAGCCTGATTCTCCATCAATTCTTCACTTGAATTCTCCCAAAAGGTTTGGAGCAGATGGAACTCCTAAATAAAACCCGTGAGTATCAATTGGGACTTGATGTCTATATTTATACACGAATTGGCGATAACCGGTTACTTCCATCAAAGCACAAACCGTCTACAACCGTTTAAGTTACAAGATCAGGTTGTTTTTGGATCAGATCAATCACACAATCATTTTATCCCTTTGAATTTTCAAATATGTTTGCTGACGTCATCAACAAACGGTCGAATTCGAAACTGAAACCAAACTGAAACTAAGTTCATTTTACAATCTCCCACTGAACTTGTGTTTCCTTAGATCAGAATTTTCATCGACAATGATTTTGAAACTTAAGCTGTATACCTTTACACAAACAGATACAGTTCTGTCAATCAAATTCTCATTTGCAAGACACTATGTAATTGATATTTAAAAAAAATGTCAACACTTGCAGCATTACAGTACATTGTAAACGTGATTACATGTACTATGTAACTTCCTAATACTCTTCTGCAGTATGGATCATAATGAGTAGTAGAATGTATTTGATTAAGTTGAGCTCTTCTGATAAACATGTCACTTTTATTAACATTTGAGTTCATCACATATATACTTAAAATTGTATCAGAAAAATTCACCGTACAATAGATATTCACAGCACCAGGATATATACCCATGTTTCTCACATGTTTTATGAATTCTGAAACTGAAAGGGCTTTTGTGAACGGATCTGCTAGTTGTTCCTTTTGTTCCTATTTTGACAACTTCTATATCTCCAGAATGAACATTCTCTCTAACTGAAAAGTATTTCACATCAATGCATTTGCTTCCAGATGATCTTTTGTTGTTCTTTGAAAAGAAAATTGCTGCTTAGTTATCACAGAATAATTTAATTGATCTCTCCACTGATTCAACCAAGTTTAATCTGGAGATGAAGTTCTTCAGCCACAGTGCTTTACTTGAAGCTTCATAGATTGCTATGTATTCTGCTTGAAAGGTTGAAGTTGCTGTCAATGATTGTTTTACTGATTTCCATGAGATTGCACCTCCTGCCATCATAAAGATATATCCTAAAGTGGATTTTAGATCATCTATATCAGATTTGTAAGAGGCGTCAGTGTACACTATAATTCCAAATCTTCATTCTCTATTTTTCTATAAGTAAGCATGTAGTTTTCTGTCTTCTTTAAGTATCTCAATGCTTTCTTTCCAGCTATCTAGTATGCATGTCCAGCATTTGCCTGAAATCTTGATAAAATGCTAACACAAAATACAATGTCAGGTCTTGTACAAACCTGAGCATACATTAAACTTCCAATCAATCTTGCATAAGGCATTTTCTCCATGTACTTCTTGTTTGTGATGGCTGTAGGGCATTGGCCTTTATGAAGTCTATCTCCTTTAGATATTGGACTGTCTCCAGCTTTGCAAATCACCATGCCAAAACGTTTGAGAACTTTTTGAATGTATGATTTTTGTGACAAACCAAGTTTCCCTGCCTTCCTGTTTCTGATGATTTCAATACCTATGACAAATCTTTCCTCTCCCATATCTTTCATGACGAAACTATGTTTCAAATATTTTTTGATGAAATTCAGCAAAGTGATATTGCTGCTTGCAAGGAGTATGTCATCTACATATAAGACCAGTATAATTAAATATCTCCCACTGGTTTTCATGTAGATACATTCATCTAATTTATTTTCTTTGAAGACAAACTTAGAACCTACTTCATCAAATTTGAAATACCACTGCCTTGGAGCTTGTTTTAGACCATATATTGATCTTTTAAGTTTGCAAACCAAATCCTTGTCTTCTATGAATTCCTCTGGTTGGTTCATGTATATATCTTCCTTTAAATCTCCATTAAGAAATGCTCTTTTCACATCTACTTGGTGTAATTCCAAATTAAAATGAGCAGTTAAAGCATTATCACTCTTAAAGCATCTTTAGTAGAGATAGGTGAAAATGTATCTGAATAGTCAATTCCTTCCTTCTGATTATACTTTTTTTGCAACTAATCTGGCTTTATATCTTTCAACTTCTCCTGTTGCAGTTCTTTTAGTTCTAAAAATCCATTTTCATCCAATTGTCTTGGCTTCAGCAGGTTTTGGTACTAATTCCCAAACATTGTTCTTCATTATGCTTTCAATTTCTTCTTCCATAGCCTTTTTCCATTCGTTGCATTTTTCTGACTTCATTGCTGTTTTAACATTTGCAGGATCATCATCATCATTATAAAAATTATCTTCTTCCATCATGAACATGTAGTAATCATCTGTAATTGCAGGTCTTCTCTCCCTAATGGATCTCCTCAGACTTGTTTCCTCAGGTGCTGGAACTTCATCTGTATTTCTTTCAATTGCTTCATCCTGTACTTGGTTATTTTCTTCAATATTCAGTTCTCCAAATTCTGGAACATGACTTTCTGAATGCACTGTAATGCTTGGATAAACAAACCATGTCTCCATTTCACTTACTCTCCCATTTTTTGCAGTATTATTACTAACAACATCCTCATTGAACTTATCTTCATAAATCACTGCCTTGTTGCTTTCCATAATTCGTTTGCTTCTATTTTTACAGTAAAATTTGTATCCCTTGGATTTTTCATAATAGCCAATGAAAAATCCACTGATGGATTTTGGATCCAGTTTACTGTTATCTGGGGAATGATCTCTGATCTCTGCTTTACATCCCCATGTGTGAATGTGATTCAGACTTGGTTTTCTTCCAGTCCATAGTTCATAAGGAGTGCTGGTCACTGCTTTGCTTGGAGTTCTGTTGCTCAAGTAGTTGGCTGTTTTCAAAGCTTCACTCCACAGGTAAGAAGGTAATCCTGACCTCGAAATCATACATCTAACCATGCTCATCAGGGTTCTATTTTTTCTTTCACAGACTCCATTTTATTGTAGATTATATGGAGTGGTGTATTGAGCAGTGATATCACATTCCTGCAGGTAAATGGAAAAAGGACCCTTATGTTAGCTCTTTTCTGAATATTTGCCATAGAACTCTCCTCCTCTGTCTGATCTAACACATTTTATAAGTTTACATGTCTGCCTTTTTCAACTTCAGTTTGAAATTTTTTGAAAACTTCAAGTGACTGAGATTTTTCTTCAATTAGAAACAGATGACAATATCTTAAAAAATCATCAATAAATGTTATAAAATAACAGTTGCCATAAATCGATTGCATTGGAAAATGACCACATATATCAGTGTGTATTAAATCTAACAAGGACTCACTCCTTTTTGCACTGAATTTTCTTAATATGGTCATTTTTCTTTTAGCACAATCAACACAATTTTCAAGTTCTTGAAAATTCAGTTCTGGCAATATATCTTGTTTCACCAAATTCTTTAGTCTTTCTTTAGAGATATGTCCTAAATGTTGGTGCCACAGCAAAGCAGATTTTTCAAAGTTCAGTTTTCTTCTTTTAGAAGTTCCTGGATTTATAGAAAACACCTGATTGAAGGTTCTTTTAGAAATTGAGTTTTGCATTTCAGTACAGTTTTTGTTTTTCACAACATTTATGCAGTTCACAAGCCAATATCCATCAACAATTGTAGCTGTGTACCAAATACTTTTGATTTATAAAAATAACACATAGTTTTATTGGCACTAGAAAATGCATAATCATTGTCTTTTACAAATTCATAACCTGAAATCAGATTCTTCTTAATACTAGGAATACAGTACACATTGTTTAACTTAAGCACAAATCCATTTTTAAAACACAGTTCTATATTTTCAATGGTCTTTACAGCAACTCTTTGGCCATTCCCTGTACACACCTTGGTTTCATTCCTCCTTGGGATTGTTATCCTTGACAATCCCTGCAATGAATTAACAATATGAAAGGGTGAACCAGTACCAAACCACCAAGATTCATTGAAAATGTCTAAATCCGTACTGAAATTGAAAACAGGTTTAGTAAGAAAATTACCTTTCATTTTCAACCAAGCTTTAAAACCTTCACAGTCCCTTTTAAAATGTCCAGGTTTGTTAAAGAAAAAATAGCTTTTCCTATTTTCTGAAGTCTTAGCAGGTTTAAACTTAGTGTTGTCAGTCTTAACTGAAGTTTTAGAGTTGGAAGAGTCACATTTTTGATGTTTGTTGTTCTTGAGCCTCTTTTTGAAAGGGAGCTTCTGGTTGTCTTTCTCCTTTTCCTTTTCTTTCTTCATTAGGTTCATATCAATTGCATGTTCTTTGATTTTTTTCTTTCCCTCTTCCTCAACCTCAACACAATAAGAAATCAGTTCAGCATTTATCCAACATCCACATAAATCACATACCAAGATTCTGACTCCTTTGGAAATTTTTGATCTAGTCCCTATGATTACTCAATCATGTCAATGCATACTAGTTTATACAAATGAGCAAATGTATGAGACTATTTGTTTCTTTGGAAATATAGTTCAAATAGATTTTAACTCAATATGTTCTCAATGTTTATACTCATTCACTCATTTCATTAAGTCTGCTTTGGCATACTTAAAATTGCAGTGGATTGTATAACTTAATGTTATACTGAATTAGCTTTATTCTAATCGTTTTATGTTTGCTTTGGCAATCACATCACATCTAAGACTGTCAATTTGATTATAACACTAATATGTACATTTATGCAGAATAACACAGTATCATCAATTCAAAATTCAAATGCGGAAATTAGATACTAAACGAATCATGTTTTCTGCACTGTACACAATCAATTACCACAGAATAAGAGGCTCTGATACCACTGTTAGAATTTGAAGACTGAAATCGTCAAAAAGTTCCTGAGTCAAATTTTAAACTTCGTGTTCCTGGTATATCTTCTTATTTGTGGTTAAAGATTGTTCTTGATCATTTTGTGATTTTCTGACAACATAACAGTAATTAAAGATTGCAATGACATTTAAAAACTTACTAGTAGCCTGATTCTCCATCAATTCTTCACTTGAATCATCCCAAAAGGTTTAGAGCAGATGGAACTCCTAAATAAAACCCGTGAATATCAATTGGGACTTGATGTCTGTATTTATACACGAATTGGCGATAACCGGTTACTTCCATCAAAGCACAAACCGTCTACAACCGTTTAAGTTACAGAATCAGATTGTTTTTGGATCAGATCAATCGCACAATCATTTTATCCATTTGAATTTTCAAATATGTTTGCTGACGTCATTAACAAACGGTCGAATTCGAAACTGAAACCAAGTTCATTTTACAGGCTTCCACTTTTAGAAACTTCTATCTACCTCTCCATTCCATAGAAAATTGAACTTGAAAGAAGAAAGAATCCCTCTGCAACTTCCTTACAGAAGCACATCCAATTCTTCAGAAATCCCCATGGCTGAAACTTCTAATGTGAAATTCCAAGTTGCGGCGCTCAACATGATAGCTGAACTGTCCTGAAAAAAAAAGAGTGCCTCGGCACTGGATGTTGTCCTCAAGAAGGTCAGCGTTCTTGTGGTAGGGATAGCATGCAGCGGTGTTGTTGGTCTCCGCGATGCAGCTGTAAATGCCCTTCAAGGTCTTGCATCTGTTGACCCTGATCTCATATGGCTTCTTATGGCCGATGTTTACTATTCGATGAAGAAAAAAGATATCCCGTCGCCCCCAACACCAGATATACCAGAAATTTCCCAGATTCTACCCCCTGCGTCGTGTCCAAAAGAATACCTCTATGTGCAGTATGGAGGTCAGAGTTATGGTTTTGATGTAGATTTTGCTTCTGTCGAAACTGCTTTCAGAAAACTTCACTCTAGTTTTTCTTGACCAAATGTAGGGTTGATACACTCATTTAACGATAGTTTAATACAAATTGTTGATCAACTTATGTGCTTTGAACACTCAGTTGCCCACCGCCTCTTCTGTGCACGTGTTATACATATAGTTAGTGTACATGTTATTTTTTTGAAAGGATAGTGTACATGTTATTATTTCTATTAGAGTTTATGCATGGTCTTAGACCAGATTGTCCAATGCCACCGAACACATATGGGCTAACAGTAAGCAACTCCTGTCTATCTTATAATGGATGAGAACACCATTTATTCCTCCATCAGTTCTCTGGTTTGCTTGATCAACTTGAAGTGTGTCGCAGTGGAACCTCTGCAATCATCAACCTCCTCCGCATTATTTATTACTAGAGAACAGTGTATCTAACCAATGAAGAACCTGATATCATGCACACTTTGAGCTATAACACGGATTAGTTTTCACAGGGAGTGTAGCATTATTTGAATTCCATGTTTTGGCCGAAGTGTAAGGAAATTAACAGGAGAGTGGACATAGCCCGGGGAGAGGGTGAATGCGTAGCGCTGCAGAATCATCGACAGAGCAATCTTAGTTTCAAGTGTGGCAAAGTTGAAACCTACACAGATTCTAGGTCCCATTCCAAAGGGTAGGAATGCAGCCATGTTATCCTTAGTAGCTTTAGCAACCCCTTCTGAGAACCTCTCCGGTTTGAAAAGTTGCGCATCTTGTCCCCATATTTGAGGGTCATGGTGGAGTGCAATAGTTGGAATAAACAATTGAAGATTAGCAGGGACAATAAACTTTCCCAGTCTAACTTCTCTTTCTGCTGTCTTCATTAGTTGAATAACAGGTGGATATAACCTTAGAGTCTCATTGATGATCATGCTCATCTGCATTTAACAGCACAAAGAAAAAGAAAACATATTAGGATTTTTTTGACACATAATTTCTGCTTCTTACAAAATACTGTAGTCTAAACAGCCTTACAGTTTTTAGTCTGGACAAGCCGTCGGCATTTGGATTTTGCTTTCCGAATAACTGTAGGACTTCTTTCCTTGCTTTCTCTTGCCATTCTGGATGGAGTGCCAGAAGAAAGACAGTCCAACCCAGCAAACCATTAGTGGTTTCTTGTCCAGCAAAGTACATAGCCTTGCACTGATCAATTATATCTTCTATCAAGACCTTATATTTTCCATCGTCATTATGGTGAGCCTTCAGATGTAATCCAAGAAAATCATCCCCAAAGTTGCCTTCCTCCCGCTGAGCCACTGCCTTGTTTTCCCTCTTCTTTATAATATTTAGAATCATGTCACGTATTTCCTTCTCAGCCTTCTCTGCTTCAAGCTCATCACTAGTTTTGAAAAGCTTACTACAATATTATGGAATGAAAGACTAAAACATGAGATATGGGATCATACACAATCCTCCATCAACAGTGCTATGAATTTCTCTCTATAGTAGTAAAGTGATACCGAACACAACACATATTCAATCATATATACAAGTAACCTATCATAACAATAATAGAAACAACATCTAAATTATAGACGAACTCTTTGAGATTGCACACTTGGTTACAGAAAGTTACCTGATACCGGGAATCCTGACTTTGTAAATATTCTTGAACAATAGTGAAGATATCTTCGTCAACAGGTCGAAAATTTTCTTTCCTTCCAAGAAGCTGCTGGCAAATGAGGTTCTGGAAATTACTTCTGAAGTTAAAAACCTGAATTCTTCATAAACCTCCATCTCTTTGCCCTCTCTATTTTTCCACCTTAGCAACATGTTCTCAGCGCTATCTATAATGTCGGGAACCATATTCTGGTCAACAAAATCCAATATGCAATTAGAAACTCGAGTACCTCTGAACTTATTAACAAAGTTTAATACTTCTAGTAGAACTAACATTACACAGAAAATTTATATGATTCAGGTTAATTAATTACCACAATAACATATGACAACAAATGTATTGGAATTAGCTAGGTGAATAACTAAAAGCTTACCTTTAAGCTCTCTCCATGGAAGGCATGGTCGGCCAGCTTTCGAAGTTTGAACCATTTTTCACCTTCAGTATTTCCTAAGCTATTTCCCAACAGTATCTTCACAAAGCCTTGATGTTGCTTTTGCATGTAAACTTTATCCTTGTTAATCAGTATCTCTTTGCACAGCTCAGGTTCCATAACGACCAAATAAGGCTCGGTACCTAGCCATTGAAGGAATATCTTCCCTGTGTCACAAGAAAGACGACGACACCATTATCAATTGAGATTCGTAAACCATATACATATATAGCGGAGAAGATCAAGTTGGTTATATATAATCTGTTAAAGTACCATATATTTTGAGCCACGAGTGATACTGAGGTTCAACTATAGGAAATATTTCATGTGACAAACTTTTTGGTTTTGTCGTCATGGCTTCTTTCTTCATCTTCAAGAATTCTTTGGTGTTTCCATAGACGAGTCTGTAAGAAGGGCCTTCGATTCCCTGCTGAGCCATCATCTTCTGTAGGCGAATCGGAGTCCACCATTGTGAGTGAAAGATCTTGAAGATCAGAGCTAAGAAAACAAGCAACACAAACTGCATGAAGCTTAAAAAGCTTATGCCGAGGCCTCCTCCACATAAACTCATGCTGTACATGTTTAATGTTTTGGTGATTTTCCTCTCTAGTTCTACTGGAACCATACAGAGTTATAGGACTTATATTATGTGCGTCTATCATTATTGCTTCAGTTGGTCAACAATGACCCACCCGCATTTTTTTGGAATTTACGCAACAAATTTAGAGCACAGAGGACAATATGATCACAGTTACCGTAAAATCCGCATTTTTTTAGGGCAATAATAGGGGGCTTTAACGTGAACATCATAGATACGAAGGTCCAATTTAACGTGAACATCATCGCCACATTATTTTGACATTATATTTTATTCTAATGTATAGTTAATAGTAACTATTTCTTAATTAATAATCATCGAAATCTTTTCAATTTTAATACACTGTTGTTGGAGTGTGATCCCATAACACACAATTACCACACACTTAGCCAATAAACGGGTCAACACAGATTAAACCAAACGCAAGGTAGCAACACGGGCCTCAACTTCAACCAAGGAACAAGCACCATCCGAACATCCACGCGCTCGGTATGACAATCTGCAATATCGGACAGGCTATAAGCAAGTTCAGCAGTATCCCACATCGAAAACAAGCAAGAACTACCATACTCAACCACTAATATAAGCAACACATTTATGACAGATACAAGGTACGCCCGTTACTCTATCAATACTATTGTTACGTTCGATACATTCTAACTTGTGCGTCAGAGAGTTGAAAGCGGGAACAACCCGTCAAGGCTTCTAACGCCCGTTTGGTGTATTATTCTTAACAACAGGTAAAGGACGACACACGAGCGATATACTAGATCAGCCCGAAATAGCCCGATCTGTGCTTCTGCTGAAGACCTTACGAAATTTGGTAGAAACAATTGGCGCCGTCTATGGGAATTGAGCAAATCGTAAACCTCGTACAAATACCACACAAAAAAATGAGCCCGAACGCGAAACTGGCAGCAAAGATAGCAGCATAGAAAATTACACCCGAAAGCAGGAAGAAATGAGACAACCTTATAGATGCAATCAACAGCATTCACGACCTAACGGAGGATGAGGCGGTAGCTCACCTCGTGAGGGAATTACAAACGGCCTGGATCGAACGAGATCAGGAACAACATGCCCAACAACAGTTAGAGCAATGGCTTGACACGTTCATCCAGAGCCAAGCAACACAACGCGAAGAGCTAGCAAAGTCGGAAGGAACGAGAGCAGGCAGGGAGGTCATCAGGATCAACCCACTCGGGGGACTGCGAAAGAACCATCTTCCCGGTCCACCTCCACCGCCCGAAAGAACATAAGAATACGATGACAAGGAGGCGACCCCGACACTCGAGGACATCATGCTATGGCACATGGAGGAAATGGATGCCAAAATCCCATCACTAAAGAGGGGTACACATACGGGACCGAAGGGAATGTACACACCCTGAGTAAATCCATTATTGGACATCATCATGGCACAAGGTAGGGACCCATATTCGAAGACGGTTAAGATCGCAGGTTCAACGGGAAGGGAGACCCACAAACACACATCGACAAGTATCATTCTGCCACCGCAGGGACCCGATACTCGGACACTACCCTCTGTTTCTTGTTTCAAGAAACACTGATGGAAGAAGCATGAAACTGGTTTTATGAGGTGCCCACGGGATCCATGACAAGGCGAATAAACACCTCTCAAAGATACCCTATTCACAACCTGGATATATCAATGTAGTAAGATAAATAGGGGTTATCGAACACAAGGAATTGGTGAAACTAAATCCTAACACTAGACTAAAATGCTGACAGACTCGACTACAGTACACTAATAATAATGCGAACTTAAGCTAGACAGACTTAAATGCTACGAAATTTTGACACAATAAACTAGACACAGTGGTGGACTACCACACAAAATTTGAGGGTATTCGGAGTTGATTTGGTCACCGAAATAAATTGGCTAAGCTACAGCTAATGCAGAAATCAGTAAATTGTAGAAAATAAATTGTTGAAAGTAAATTGTTGTAGTTAACCAATGAGATATGAATGTTAAGATCTTCTCTCCACCCTAGACATACTTACGATCTCCCCAATATAATTGAACTAACCATGGATGAATACTCTCCACACAAGAGCTTTGGTTAAGTCATCTTATGTATTACACTATCTTACTTGGCATGAAAGAGGGAGGGACAATCCGCTAGATCTTGATCCTCACTTAACCGACTTATACATATGGTAATGTAAGCCTAGAGAACTGAAGTCATTACGTTCTAAGAATGTTTGAAGAATTACAGAGCTTCAAGGGTTGATAAGGTGGTCACCCTTACATCACTAAGGCTTGTTTCACACAAATTCATGTTTGTCTCTAGAGAATATGCAACAATAAGGTGGTCATATACATAATCAAGACTATAGATCCTAAGCCATGTATCTAAGCGTGCACTCAAAGAAACATGAACATAGAAATCATACGGTGAGAAAACAGTGAAATAAAACTCATCCAAATAATTAATAGAATCAAAAGGGATTCAAAATCGTAAGCATATCTAGGGCTTCAATCAGCCCCTAACAAAGGAAATTTAGCTACACATAGTTTTAAATAATATCATTGAAAAATTCAAGAAAGATGAACAAAAAAAGAGAATAAATAAACTCTTGATCTTCGTCAAAATCGTATGCTTGCAGTTTGGTTCTCTTCTTTTTCCTCCGCTTCTTCTTCTTTCTTTGCCGTCCTGTTCTTTCCGTATCCTTCTTCCCAGCCGTTTTTTTTCTTTTCTGTCTGCTGCTTTTTCTTTTTTTTAACCCGCCACTAGCTAGCTACAAGTAAATATATATATATATATATATATATATCTGCATGCCACCACTTCCGTACGTCTCTCCCCCATCAATCACGTCTCTTTGGTTATATATATAGATATATATATATATCATAGCTAGGTAACCTAGCTAGCACGAGAATGCAATCCTTTTCCTAGTTCATTTTAGTCTTCTCTTTAATCATGCTTTTATCACGTTTTGCACTAGGAAAACTTCTTTAAATTTTTTTTTCCTTTATTTCCTCCAAAAACCTATAAAACAAATAAACATAATTAATTTACTTAAAAACGTAACAAAAGAACTAAATATAAGGTTCGGTTAATCACATAAATGTTGCATAAATATGCAACTATCAATCCATACACTCGTTCGAGGGGCTAACAGAGTGTTTCCTCAAAATATACCGGCTGTAGGGCAAGTACAACACTGCCAGCATACTCTTGAAGACCCGTCAAGGGGACATTAAAAATCTATCTGGTTTCATCAACCGATGGAGGGCCCTTGCGAACACGTGCAGGAACCTCGATAAGAATGTGGCCAAAACGGCGTTATTGGAAAATCTGGCAGGAACGCCGTTCGTTGAGAAGCTGGTCAAGAAGGACCACCTCGAGTACGACGAGGTCATCGACTTGATAGTGCAAAAGGCACTAGTGGAAACCCGGGTGTACGGGACACAAGGCCCAACACCAGCTTTACCTTCGAAAGCACCCGTATACACCCACCAACGCCCATCACCTCCCCATATAGCCAAAAGCCCACCAGTAAAAAGATAGCTCAAATTCATCTCCCGCAAGCGTGAGAGCAACTATCGTGAACACAGAAGCAACAAACCATACCAGCAACTAAATCGCGGACGCGAACCCCCAACACGACAATAACAACTATCACCACCACCCAGAGACCTCCAACCGCGCCGCGAAATCTTCTCGATCGCCCAGGCCTCGAACGAGGAGGTGCTCAAGCAAAACAAGAGCCAAATTCGCCCACCAATGCCGAGAGCACCCGGTGTCGCACCTATGCGAAACAACAGGGGAACATGGTGCATGTACCATGAGTCGAACACCCACAACACGAACGGCTGCGAAATTCTGGCAAAGGAAATCGAACGGTTGCACAACGAGGAAAGGCTAATCCTCCAGAGGCTCAACACCGCACGATAGGTGGTGAACATGCGAACGATGGGCACAATCAACACTATTTCGGGAGGAAAGCGGAAGCCCGAATGCCCATGGGAGCAGGAAGAACCAAGGCCAAGAGACGTATTCGTAGTCCACTCTGGGAATCCACCAAAAGCAGGCAAGGACTGGCCATCAATCACCTTCTCCTGCAGCGAGGAAGAGGGCAACCAGAACAGCACACTCCCATTCGTCATCGACAGAATGGTGGACAGATACCTGGTCAAGCATATCCTCATCGACAACGAGGCATCCGTTAACATCATATTCCGAGAGGCATACAAAGGGCTTAAACGCCCAAAGAGCAAGATGACACAGGACCACGAAAACATTTCCAGCTTCTCGGGCGAAACCACATACCCCCTCGGAAGTGATTATATGCGATTCGCAAGCTAAAGCTGATTATCGCAAGCCACATGCTCCTGGCCAAATTCCTAACAAATTATGGAATCAGCACAATCAGGGGATACGACTTCGTGGAAAAGATTGCCTGAGCAGAGGGAGACAACACACGAATAAAGGTACTCACAGTAGCTGGAAGCTCCCCCAAAGAACAAAAACCAGCCACGGAACGAGAAGAGCTACGAACTATACTACTCTCGAGCGAACACCCAAAATGCATGATCCGCATCGGCGTACAGCTAGAGCCAGACATAGCAGCCAAACTGGTTCAGATCCTAATGGATTGCCAGCAGGTGTTTGCATGGTCCTACGCAGATAGGCCTGGAATCGCCCCAAGCATCATCTCCCACAAACTAAGCATTAATCCGGCCGCGAAAATGGTCAAGCAGAAACGCCGGGCGTATGACTAAGAACGATACACATCCATGCATACAGAGGTGGACAGGCTTCAGAACTTTATCCGCAAGGTTGACTATCCAAAATGGATCTCCAACGCCGTTATGGTCAAGAAGAACAACGGAACATGGAGCATGTGCGTGGACTACAACAATCTGAATAAGGCCTGCCTGAACAACTTCCCACTGCCTAGGATTGATCAGTTGGTAGACACCACTGCAGGGCACGAACTACTATCGATGATGGATGCATATTCGGGGAACAATCAAATCTTCATAAACCACGAAGACCAGAAGGCCACCTGCTTCACTATGGATAAAGGGCTCTACTGTTACATAGTCATGTCGTTCGGCCTCAAGAACGCAAGCTCCACTTACCAAAGATTGGTGAATATCATATTCGATGGCCTAACGGGCAAAATTGTGGAAGTATACATCGAAGACTGGTAAAGAGCACAAAGGCAGTGGACCACCCCGAACATCTACAAACCATACTCGAGCTCTTAATCAAGAATGGGATGCGACTAAACCCGGCTAAGTGCAAGTTCGTTGTAACGGCAAGCAAGTTCCTGGGATACATCACCAGCCAACAGGGTATCGAAGCTTCCACCACGAAGGTCAAGGAAATACTCGACATGCAACCTCCCACGACCAAGGCTGAGCTCCAAAGCCTGAAGGGAAAACTAGCATCCCTGAATCGCTTCATCTCTCGATACTCCGACAAATGTGCACCATTCTTCAAAGCCCTCATAACAACAAACAAATGAAACGTCAGTTGGACGCCCACTTGTGAAGCAGCATTCTCAGCTATCAAGCAATACCTGGCCTCAATTCCCCTCTTATTCAGGCTACTCAGAGGAGAAACACTTTACATATACCTATCTACTTCTCTAACGGCCATCATCTCAGCTATTGTTCGGAGGGAGCAGGATTCAGAACTGCCAGTCTTCTACACAGGAAAGGATTTAACACCACCCGAGACCCGTTACTCAACCATTGAGAAGGTGGCACTCGCACTCGTAACAGAAGCCAGGTGACTTAGGCCGTACTTCTAGGCCCACATCATCCCCGCTCTAACGAATGTTCCACTACGATAAGTGTTGCAATCGCCCGATCACAGCGGCTGTTTGGCGAAATGGGTTGTCAAGCTAAGCGAATACGATATCCACTACGAGCCCAGAACAGCAATAAAGGGCCAGGCCATGGCAGAGTTTATAGCCGAGTATACTGAGGCCGAAGATACAACAAAGCAAGCTTTCGACAACACAGAACCCTTTAGCACAAAATCCCCCACCAAGAGCCACCTACACCCGAATCACCATGGAACCTCTACGTGGACGGGTCATGCACTAAGAAGAACAGTGGGGCCGTAATCATCCTCACCGGGCCAAGGGGCATAAGAGCAAAGTACGCACTCCAATTCAAATTCAAGGCCACAAACAACTAGGTTGAGTACGAAGCCCTCATCTCCGACCTACAATTGGCCAGAAACTCAGAAGCCCCGAGCATTAATATATTCAGCGATTCGCAGCTGGTTGTGAACCAAATCTGGGGCGACTTCAAGACAAAGGGCAATACGATAACCGTGTATCTCGGGTACGTAAATACATTACTGAGCAAGTTCAAGTCTTCAACATCAACCACATCCTGAGGGGATGAAACACCAAGGCAGACGCCCTCGCCCGATCGGTCACCTCACCTGTTCATACGGAGCCAGGGCAACGGGTAGTGGAAGTACTAAAAGCACCAAGCATCTCGAAAGCACTAGAGGAGATCTTCGTCATCAAACTACACCTAGCCAGCTGGATGGACCCGATTATCAAGTACAAAACCAGAGGCGAACTTCCAGCAGACCGGACACAGGCACGAAACATCATAGCAAGAGCAGTGAACTTCAGCATCCGGCATAACAGCCTCTATCGACAGGGGAAGACATGGGTCAACCTCAAATGTGTCACGCCAAAAAGAGGCAACATGATACTAAGGGAAATCCATTCGGGCGTATGAAGCCATCACGTGGGAGCACGATCTATAGCACAGAAGGCACTCCAAAGTGGATTTCGGTAGCCCACCATTCAGGCTGATGCAATCGCAATCACTACGGTCTACCACCAATGCCAGTTATACGCACACAAGAACTATACGCCTGCAGTACCCTTATCAATCCTCATTTCTCCAATCCCGTTTGCACAGTGGGGATTCGATCTCATCGGAGAACTTCTTAAATCAAAGGGCCAGTATCGTTACATCATCGTCATCATTGATTACCACACCAAGTTCATCGAGGCCGAACAAATGATCAAGATTACGACCGAAAAAGTCAAGAGATTCCTTTGGCGTTTTCTCTATTGTTGCTACGGAACCCCACTCAATATCATCACTAATAACGGATCATAAATCCACAAAGACGAGCTAAAAGCGTTTTGCTGGAATCAAGGCACCAACCTGATATTCACATCACCGGCATACCCCCAGAGAAACGGACAGGTGGAGGCGGCCAACAAAATCATCAAGGAAGGAATCAAGAAGAAGATCGAATTCATCGAGAAATGAGACATCTGGTACGAACAATGGCTCGAACTCCCCCCCAAAATACTATGGTCAATTCGAACAATGGCAGCAATAGGGGAAACCTCGTTTAGCCTCACATTCGGAACGAAGGCAATACTCCCACTCGAACTTACACACTGAAGCCCAAGAATCAAGAACTATGACCCCAACACAAACGAAGAAGGATTACGACTAGACAACGACCTTCTCAAGGAGAAACGAGACACGGCACATCTACACAACACAATGAACAAGCAGCGAATTGCTCGATTGTTCAACCAATGTGTCTGGGAGCTCCCAGCCTCGACCTCTGGTTGCTCGAGCGAACGCTGCAGCTTCTCAGCTTGAGCGGCCTGCCACGCCTCAAACTCGTCCATCTTGACGAACAGAAGCACGAGCGAGGAGAAGTCCTCACACTGAACATTGGCCTCAGTAGAAACCAAGTCTTCGAATCTTTCGAATTCTTAAAAGCCGCGACCGCATCAGCCTTGAATTTCTCGAACTCAGCAGAAGCTTAGAAATTGGCTACAACCTCTTCTGCAATCCGAGCGTGCTCGTCATCCGTCATGGCACGAGCATGAGCATCTGCCAGCTCTTGCTCTAGCTCGGTAATACGGGAGGCGGTGGACTCCCGAATAGCAGCAAGATCGGCCTCCAAGATGGCACACCCAGACTGAGACTCACCTAGGTCTTTCTTCAGCTCATCAAGCTCACGAACTAGCTCGTGCACCTGGGAGATCTTCCGGTTGGCCATCTCGTCGAATTTCGTAAGCGCTTGCTTCAGCTTGAGGAGTTCGGTCGACATCTTCCGGTTCTCGGCCTTTGTCTTGGAGAGCTCAGAAGTCTGCAGCATTGACTCCTCGAGCCCCTTGATGAGGAAAAGCTAATGTTGGAGTTGCATGCACGCATCGAATGCCGCACTGAGGGAATCGCTCAGAGAGGCACCCAACTATCGCCACTTCTGTAGAGACTCGATGCCCGCACCCAGGGAGGTCTGGATGCGAGCAAGCAACTCGGGGGAGAGAGTCATCTCGCCCAGAGCAGCCACAGTCACGCTCGGAGAGCCCTTGGTTGGCGGGACCCGCCGACGTTTGAGAAGACGACTGGACGCCCCTTGGTCATCCGGGCGGCATGAGGAGGACCCTGGTACTGGCACACCTGCATCACTGGGCTGACGTAGGGGAGAGAGCTCGAATGCACTCTTAGAGGATACGGTCTTAGCCGGAGAGAAGGATTTTCTACGTGAGCGGGAGGGCATTCGGCCTGGCTCTCGCATCTTTCCTTACTTCGTACCTCTTTCTCGCAGCAGAGGCGGTCTTTACGGGTCCGTTCACCCTCTTCCCCTCTACGGGTGTCGAGGGCACCTTCATTGGCCTGGGCCTCCGGAGTTGAGACAATAGTCACTTGGGCCCCAGCAACGGCCATTAAGACTTGCACCTCCTTGTCCACCTCGTGAACCAGATCAATGTATTAGGTGCAGTCGGGAGGAGGCAAGACGAGCTGGGGCGTATCGCCCTGAATGGGATTTCCATGCTCGTCATCCACGACCATCCGGGCCTGCTTCGCCCTCTCGATCAGCACCAGCATATGCTGATGGGCCATATCCTGCTTGGAGGACGAACGAGATTTTTTCATTTTCGCTACACAAAAAAGTGAGGGTCAATTAGAAAACATCACAAACAACCAAGTCAAAAGCAAACACACGAAATAGATACACAGTACGAACATACTAGGTGGATGGGATAAGCCGTAGAGTTCTATGAGCTCCCAGTGGTTGGCTGCCCAAAAATTCCTGGCGTCCGGGTAAGGATCGAAAGCGAACTTGATTCGGTCCAAACGTCACTCCTCCAAACGGGTGAGAGGATACGATCGCTGATCTGCAAATCAACAAAAAATACAAATCATTAGCAAGCACGAACACAAACACGAACACACATAGCAAGCAAAAACAAACGAGCAGACACCAACACCACACCTAACGGTTGAAATTATTCGGGGACTCAATCTATGTTATCGCGCCCATGCGAAAGAGCACCATCGGGGTTGTCAAACTCCCATTCGCCCCCGACGAGGCAGTGAGATAGGCGCCAGAAGAGGTCGGCGGCTTCATCAACCACCATTTCGTACGAGGCTCCACCGTCATAGTACCATTATCCTTCATTCGGGGGGAGTACTTCAAACGGAAGAAATGCCTTATCTCCGCCCGAGTAGGAAAATGCAGCCTGCTCAGTTTCCAGATGTTGTGGAGGGAAATCAAAACGCGCGTCAACGTAGGATCGTATTGGCCCAACATTATGTTGAAGAGAGAGATGGCGTATTGGAAGAACGGATGGATGGGCAGCTTCAACCCAGCCTTGAGCTAGAATTCACTAACACACACATGACTGCGAGGAGGACGCGTGAACGATTCACCCTCACAGAGAGCCCTCAACATCACCGTTCATGGAACGTGGTAGTCCTTTTACCACCGCTCGATCTCACAAAGGGACGGGGACCCCTCCGGTTCTTGAACTGCTTGATCGTCCGCCAAACGCCACAGCATGGGCCCGCTCTTGGGGTAAATAGGGAGAGCAGCGCCGGTCGCCCATTGGCCGCGAGGAGCGACCATATACCTGTGAGATCCTCCGGAAGAAGAGGTGGACGCCTCACCACTTTCGTTCGAACGAACAGCTTGACGTTCGGAATGCACAACGAGAGCCTGACCTTACTCCATGTTCGAGGTAGATGACCTACGAAAAGCACCATCAGCGTTAACGGCCAGAGGAGAGATGTTCAGTACACTATCGGAGGAGGAGTCTGAAACACTATTGCAGGGGCCACTAGACCTTATATGGAACCTAGGGGTTTGCGGAGGGGACTCATCACTTGAAACGGGTACGTATTCCATATTCCTAAGAGAAAAGCAAATGGGAAAATAATCCAAACGGCAAACGCGTGGAGTATGTCACAGTTCTAGTTCTTCACAGAGAACAAACAGATACCCCCCATATTTCGCAACACCCAAAAATAGATCAAAGCAACAAAAACCTCAAGAACACAAGGCTGTTCTTAGCAAGAAACCCAGAAAACAACAAAGACATAGAAATCCATTTTCGCAGGAAATCAACGAAATGCAATATCGTACCCAGCCAAACGTACTGAACAGTAGCCACAAAATACCACACAGCCCAAAAATTTACCACACAATACCAAAAACAGTAACAAAACCCATGCAAACGCAACAAGGGAAAAATGAAATTCAACTACAGAAAAACAACACGTATGAAGTAAGAAAGAGCAAGAAACTACCTTTACAATGAGAAGAAAATTCATGAGACGCGTAAGAACTTCAAAATCTGGGCAAACAAGGCAATTCGGGACAGTTTTGGCGGAGTTTCAACTAGAGTGAAAGTGTAAAAAGTGAGAAAGTGAAAGCAAGCTATTTATAGGAAATGAAACTCACCCTAGAGAAACGCTTGTCGTCTGTTTCCAGCTCTTCCTACCGCAGGATCTCAACACGTGTCTCACGCGCCCCACGCACTCCCGCCATAATTAATTAGCCTACCGCTCCAAATTTTGTGCGTCACGCATCGGGCATGCAGCACACAACCGTTACACGTCTCTGACACACCGGCAACTAAAACAACAGGTAAGCATTACGAAGTCAAAAGGGCAGAAGATGAAAGGATAGGCGTTTCGCCAGACATAGAGGGGGGGCCACTCCGTAAACAGCAATGTCAAGTTTCGGAGTCCAACCCGATAGTCGAACAGCAATAACGTTCGCATTATCGTGGCACAAGTAGCAACATCACTCTGTCGCCACGAAAACGGCTCCAAACAAAAACATCAAGTTTCAAAGTCTAACCCGATAGTCGAACAGCAACAACGTTCACACTATTGTGGCACGAGTAGCAACATCACTCTGTCACCACGAAAGCGGCTCCAAACAGCAACACCAAGTTTCGGAGTCTAATCCGATAGTTGAACAGCAACAACGTTTGCACTATTATGGCACGAGTAGCAACATCACTCTGTTGCCATGAAAGCGGCTCCAAATAACATCAAGTTTCGGAGTTCAACCCAATAGTCGAACAACAACAACGTTTGCACTATCGTGGCACGAGTATCAACATCACTCTGTCGCCATGAAAGCGGCTCCAAACAGCAACATCAAGTTTCGGAGTCCAACCCGATAGTCGAACAATAACAACGTTCGCACTATCGTGGCACGAGTAACAACATCACTCTGTCGCCACGAAAGCGGCTCCAAACAGCAACATTAAGTTTCGGAGTCCAACCTGATAGTCGAACAGCAACAACGTTCGCATTATCGTGGCACGAGTAGCAACATCACTCTGTCGCCACGAAAGCGGCTCCAAACAACAACATCAAGTCTCAGAGCCCAAATATGATAGCCACACGGCAAAAATATTCGACATCCGACAAACAAAGGCACCAACAAAAGCTCTATCGGGGACCAGCTCTTCATCGAAGAGTTGGGGGACTTGGGGATACTGGGATGCAGTCCCGCCCCGAGTGACCAAGTGTGCTCTACCGGAAAAAAGCTTTACAACTCCCCAATCAAGAGCTGATCCCCTTGACTTGGAGACTTGTTGGAGTGTGATCCCGTAACACACAATTACCGCACACTTAGCCACTAAACGGGTCAACACAGACTAGACCAAATGCAAGGCAGCAACACCGGCCTCAACTTCGACCAAGGAACAAGCACCATCTGAACATCCATGCGCTCGATATGACAATCTGCAATATCTGACAGGCAATAAGCAAGTTCAACAGTATCCCACATCGAAAACAAGCAAGAACTACCCTACTCAACCACCAATATAAGCAGCACATTTATGACAGATACAAGGTACGCCCGTTACTCTACCAATACTGTTACGTTCGATATATTCTAACTTGCGCGTTGGAGAATCGAAGGTGGAAACAACCCGTCAAGACTCCTAACGCCCGTTTGGTATATTATTCTTAACAACAGGTAAAGGACGACACACAAGAGATATACTAGATCAGCCCGAAATAGCCCGATCCGTGCTTCTGCTAAAAACCTTACGGAATTTGGTAGAAACAACTGCAATTAATTCTTCTAGTCTCAATTAATCACATTTTTTTTAATGTTTCTAAGCCTTATACTTGCATATTATTCATTCTACTAATATAATTGTATGATTTTATTCTTTTACATACAAGATTGAAAGAGAAAATTATTCGATATATAGCACAAACAATCTAAGCTTCATCAACCATAGTTGAAAGTAATACATCAAAATAATATTGTATTCCAATAACATTCAAAAATATCATAAAATTTTGGAAAACCATATAACATAGATCGATTGATTGACAAATTAAGTTTGAGAAACAAAATTCTTATTTGTTAAGTAAAGAATTTATGTTTGAAACTCCTAAGTTTATTCTCCAAAAACATCATGGATCTCATATAATGATTTTAAATAGATGAGTTTGTGGAGTTTCAAATAGAAAAATTATTACTATTGTTAGATGTATGATTATTTGATTAATGATATAATTTGTAATGAAGACAAAAATCAAAATATATAATTTTTTTAATAATTACATGCATATGAGATGTTAGACCATATCAGCTTCAACATTATTGGCCTACTGTCAATTTAGAGTCTAAAATTATTTTCCTTGCTTACTGTCCCCTAACCCAATATATTAGTACACCATGTGTAATACATGTTTACTTAAGTATAATATATTCGTACCCCATGTGTGGTACATGTCTAATTAAATATGTACAACTAAGCAAGGCTCGGCATCCCCTAGACTCAGGCCCAGTTTGGGATTGCTGTGCTGTGAGCAGAATTGCTTTTGAATCTGCTGTTATAGGAAGCAGATGAGGTGTTTGGTAAACTGTTTTTTAAAGTGCTGTGAGAACGAAAAACAATTTTGAGTGTTTGGTAAATTGTAACTATAATATGCTTTGAGTGGGTATAATTACCAAAATAGACATATTGTTATAAGTTATAAACTAGTTATTTTTTTGTACAATTACTTGGTTATTAAGTTCTTCAATGGAATAAAGATCTAACTTAAACCCATAATAGATATATAAAATTGATATAAGGTATCAAATAAAAGACTTTCTAACATCAGTAAAAGGAGTCATTACACAAAATATATTACAGTTAATAAAAAAAAAAAAACTAAATGTTAATTAGATGCATCCATAAGACTTTGTGCAATTGCATTTCTTAACATATTCATTTCCCGTCTACTTGAATCATCTCCTCCATCGTCATTGTCCTCAATATCCTCTTCACCAATCTCTCCACTTGAGTAATCTTCACTTTCATCAAAATCAAGATCTTGGTGAGCATACATTCTTATGTAGTTATGAAGAACCATTGTAGCAATAACTATCTTCACTTGTTTTTCATAAGGAAAACTCGGCATGTCACGTAAAATACTCCACTTTTTCTTCCATACCCCAAAAGTGCGCTCAATAATACTTCTAAGTGAAGAATGTGCATGATTAAATATTTCTTTATAACCCGTCGGTTCATCACCTCTACGAAAATGTGGAAGGTGATACCTCTCACCTTTATACGGTCCTAAATAACCTCTCATTTGTGGATATCCGGCATCTACCACATAGTACTTTCCTGAAAGAAGTAAATATAATAAATGATTGATTATGATTTAATTAGATTAGTATATCACAATCCAAGAAAAAACAAATATTACCACTTGGGGGTTTGGGAAAATTTGCTAGAGGGTCGCGCATGGCCAATAGAATACTCTACTATCATGGGCAGTGCCTTCCCACCCTGCAGAAACAAATGTGAATCGCATGTCGAAGTCACATACGGCCATCACATTTTGGGTGGGTATCCCTTTTCTACCGATATACGGCACTTGATCATATGAAGGAATAATAGCTTGAACATGAACACCATCAATTGCGCCAACACAATCCTACAAATTAATTATTCTTTAATATATAAGCAGTAATTATGTTGGATAAAAAAAAATTGTTGAATATAACATTGAACATACCTTAAAATGAGGCATGTATCTTGTGTCTCTTTCAATTTCTTTTGGGGTGCTTCTGAATTCGGGATCCAATGGCTTTATTAGTACTCTAGCCATATTATAGAGAATGTCTAGCATTTGGGAGAAATACCTGCTCACCGTCTCACCCGAACGTTGAAAACGTTCTTGTGTATTCCTATTGGTCTCACCCCCTCCCAAAATATATAGAAACATAGCCAAAACTTCAGCAGTGCATATGTTTTTAGAAACCCTCAACACCTTTTCAATATCTTTCAATAGCATATAGAAACAATTCGTTTCCATCCTAAATGAATTATAACATCTAGTGTGATTACCTCTCAACACATCCATCAGCCAAATGTAACCTGTTTGAGAGTTTGTGTAGCATGGAGTTTTCATAATGTACTTTTCAAGATACACTTGAATAAGACGACCAGTTACACATATAATTTGATCCAACTCCTCTTCATCTCCAGAATTGTCCATACTTTACAAAACAAACCTGCAATAGCATTAACATAAACAAACGACAATTAATTAAAGTGAACAACAACATTAACAAATATTACCAGTAACCAAGTTCATAAAAATATGTATAAGAAAACATTAAAACAAGGCAATGATAATATGGACATCAAGTAAAAAGCAACACTATTAACGATGAACAACAACATATCATGAAAATAAAATAGCACCCTTAATGAAAGGATAGTCACACATCAGTCTTATTAGAAACATAGCAAATCAAAATTATCTCTAAACATACTCTTCAACAAAGTACCATTAAATAAAACCTTATTGGCTCACTCTCAGTATTCAACAAACAAAAAGCAACAAAATTCACATTACAAAAGAAGGATCAGCCTTTTTTTTATTAAGAATCAAAAACTGGAGCTTCAGATCAACAGAGGTCATGATAGAGAACATCTCTCGCTTTTCTTGAGAGCAAAACAGGTCTGTTGCAAACCACCACAGGTCGGTTCCAGGTTCAGCTCCTGGTAAAGTTGCAACAACTTGCATGACCTGTTGAATACTAGTTGCTGCTGCACTTGTGGGAATTGATGTAGCTGTACTCCTACTCTCAACTACTTCAACAAGGCGGTCAATTTGTTTAGACAACTTTGCTGCACCTCCCACCTTTACTTTCTTCTCATTGACCCCTTTTCCAACACCTTTGTCTTTAGTACCTTCTGTTTGCCTTTCCACAGTTGTTCTCTTTTTTCCCCTACCTTGAATATCTTCCACAGGATCAGGAACTTCATCCTCATCATGCTCAAAATCCTCCAATACCTCTTCACCAACTATACTAGCTGAGGGAATCATGACAGATTGCCATTGAGCTACGCTACCTTTGAACATCTGATCATAAATATCCATCATCTCAGGATTGATTCCCACATCACGGAATTTGCGGTACTCCAGATTGGACTGCAAAAGAAGATGAATTTAATTCATAATTCATGCTTAAATTGTAAGAGAACATCGAAACATCAAAGTAATTGAGAGCAGACCTGAATTTTACTTTTCCACCATTCAGCAGATGCATCGACAGTTTTCTTAACAGGATCCCATCCAATACCAGTTTCCTGATGCAATAGAGAACTCCACAATTTCCAGTCATTTTTAAGTGAATCCCATTTGTTTTTCAACTGGCCTTTAGTATAATCTCTTCCGGTTGAGTCATTAAAGGCTTTGACAACATTTTCCCATCCCTTTTTATCAAAATGAGTACCTGGCCTGTTTCCCTTTGCAACTTCCTTACGAGCTATATCACAAAATACAGCTACTATATCATCAGGCCATGTGGCCTTTGTTTTCCCAGTACCCTCAGTTTCACCACTAGCTTTCTTCTTTCCCATCTGACGGAAATGAGTACACACTATTCAATTTGAGGTTTGATACAAAAGCTCAGTGCATTCTATGATTCTAATGCAAGTATAACCAAAAATGCATTAACCAGCTCTATGTTTACATGAGTTATGAACCAAATGCACATTCTAAGACTTTTAAGCAGTAACAGTATCGAATACACATCTGTTCACGTACGGCAGGGCTGATGCTAACACCAAGTTTTGGGTACACAAGTGTTTTTCAATCAATCAATCATACCCATAAACTAAGAAACACAATATTAATGAGCACAAGAGTAGTAAAGAAACCGAATTGTAAACTCAGGGAGATCAATACCGTAAACTCAGAGATATCAATACCAAGAACTCTTCCCGTAGATACTACCCTTCACCTCTAAGAACTCTTCAAGTCCGAGAAGCTTGTTCGCAGCAGCAACCCTATGAAGAAAAGATGGTAAAGAAGAAGAGGCTCATCGGGTTATCTTGCATCTTGAATCGGGGCTCAAGAATTCGACGGGAAAGAAGTAAAGAAGAGATGAGAAAAGAAGAAAGGGAGCGGCTGCAGCGATAAAAGAGATAGGGTTTAGAGTATGTAATTTGAGGGAAAACAACGAGGACAGAATAGGGTTTAATGAAAAAATTCATTAAAAGGCCTCCGTGTTTTTCAGCTTTCCGCAGAATCAATTTTCAAAGCAGGTAGTGAGCAGCTTTCTCTTAACCTGTTTTTGGAAGAATCAACTTCCTTTAAAATCAGTTTTTGCTGTGTTACCAAACACCACGTGAAAAACCCAAAATCACTTTTCATCCCAAAAGCGGCTCAGGAATCATTCCCAAACTGAGCCTCAATCAATGGTGACTAGGAGGGGAGCAACTTTCCTGACAAGACCGACCGAATCCAAGATATTAGTACAACATGTGTCATGTTTAATTGAGTATAATACATTAGTACACCATTAAGTATAATATATTAAAGATTAAATTATTTTACGGTGATCGAATTTTTCGAGTCAAGTCAAAAAAATGTCCGAACTCGAAAAACTATCAAAATGATGTTCAGACTCTGAAAACGCTACAAGTGTGGTGCCTAAAATTATTTTTCGGCGAATCTCCGGCTCCAATAATATCGTGTGCGTTGTAATTATTTGTAATTAGGAGTATAATTGTCATTTAATACCCCGGTCTTTTTTTTCATTTTCTTTAAAAAAAGAAAAATGAAAAAGATGTAAAACAGATCTCACTGTTTAGAAAAAGATGAAAAGCCTTTTCGAAATAATCGAATTCGAAAATAAACAAAGACAATCAACCTCTTTGTCTCTATCTCACCGTCTTTTCTCTCTCTCTCTCTCTCTCTCTCTCTCAGTTGTTGTTGTTGTCCGGTGCTCTCTTCTTCAATCATCATCATCATCATCATCATCATCATCATCCTTTCATTTCATCTCTGAAATGTCGTCGTTTCCTTCCTTCTTCTTCTTCAATGGGTTCGAGCAGTAGTCGACTGGGTTCGCGCCCATCTCGGCCACGACCAACCCGCACCGCCAGTCGCTCCATTCTCTCCTCTCTCGTCTGCGGAGGAGACACCTCCTCTTCCTCTTCATCAAGTGCCGCTCAAGAGGTTTTACTCTTTCTCCTGAATCACCCATTTCACTATTTTTATTGGGTTTTGTTCATTTTAGGTGTAATCATGCAGGAACTTAGTGATTGATAACGGGTTTTTTGTGAGTTTGAAAGATTGATGCTTTGTTGATCGGTGATATCGTTGTTGTATAGCTATTTTGACTTTTTTAGTTTATCGTTTATGTGTGAATGAGATAATTTCTCATTTAGGGTCATGTTGTTGTTGGGCAATTGTGGTTAATCGGGTGTCGAAAAGCTCCATTTTTGTATATTATGTGGGCTATAAGGTTGAGTAGAACAATCATATATGAAGAGGAAATGGTTAAACCAAGCATTTTCAAGGTCTTAAGAGATTGCGAAAATGGGTTTGCCGATTGACAGTGGGGTGTTTAGTTTTTGTTCTTTTAGCTTTGCCTATGATATAGTTGCATTAATGTTACTTGAGCTCATTAATGCCTCTTTGTAGCAGAAGCATCTGTTCATTGATATAATGTAGATTATGAAACTGGTATGCTTAGGTGTTGTTTGTGCAGATGAAAGATTGTAGTATCTGGTGAGTTTTTGCAGAGCAATGTGATGGGGATAATAATCCAGTTCAGAACTCCATAGACGTATCCTTATTGAACTCCAGTATAGGGGCGGGGGTCCAACTTTCCTAATACTGAAACTAGATCCTCATCTTAGAGTGTTGTTCCAACCGGACAGGGTACTTATGTTGAAGAAGGTGACACGGGTAGTCGGGGCAAGTGCCAATATAAAAGGATATTACAAATGAAATATAAAAGGGACGAGAGTCAATATAAAAAAAGAAAAAGAAAAAGAAATTAAAAAAATAAAAAAATATGAAAAAAAAATTGGAAGGGTATTACAGTCATTTCTCCTCTTTTTTGAGAAAAAAAAATTGCCACATCATCATTGGAGCCAGAGATTTGTCGGAAAATGGTCTTAAGCACCACACTTATAGCGTTTTCAGAGTCCGGGCACCATTTTGATAGTTTTTTGAGTTCAGACATTTTTTTGACCTGACCCAAAGAGTTCGGACACCATGGAATAATTTAATCCATATATTAATACACCATATGTGCGGTACATGTCTAATTAAGTATGATATATTAATACACCATATGTGTGGTACCTGTCTAATTAAGTATGTCTAACACTAAGCAACGCTCAGCATCTCCCAAACTCGGTCAATAATGACTAGAAGGGGAGCATCTTTCCTGAAAAGACCGACCGCATCCAACGTTCGTTAGACTTGACAAGACCGATAAGATCTGACGTCCATTAAACGAAACATGCGATGGCCAAGTTTGATGAGAAAAATAAGGATTACAGAAATTGTAATGAATATTAATCTCACATCGAACAGTAAATGCTCAACCAACTGTCAATTGCCTATTTATGATCATATTTATGATGGGAAGGAGGTAACAAATTTTACGTTAATACTTTGCTAACAACGTTAAACTTCTTTTTTACTGACTTAAGCATTGGAGTGTTGAAGGCGAACCACTCCGTCTTGACTTTTGACGCATTGTGAAATATCTAAATGATAGGTGCAATGCAGAGGAAAAATTGGCCCGTCAAGAGCAATCCACATAATTATCTTATTGTCCCTTGACTAAAGACCTAACAAAAATTTGATTAAAACAAAAGTCTGTCATTTTTTTCTAAGTTTTTATTATCTAACTCTTCCTTTTTTGACAAAAAGGAATTCGATTACAGAGGAAAAAGGGCAAGTGCCATCATCATTGAATGCCAAGAACACAGATGGAGAGGACCGGTGTATAATTTCTAATTATCTTATTGTCCCTTGACTAAAGACCTAACAAAAAATTGATTAAAACAAAAGTCTGTCATTTTCTAAGTTTTTATTATCTAACTCTTCCTTTTTTGACAAAAAGGAATTCGATTAAAGAGGAAAAAATCAACCGTTATCATTGAATGCCGAGAACACAGATGGAGAGGACCGGTGTATAATTTCTATTGTCTAGCTCTTTGCCTTATTGTAATTGGCAGCATCCATCCGACCAAGTCAACTTAGCGTGGTTGGAATTATCACTTCCAGTAGCTTTGATAACTTTTCATTCATTTCAGCAGCCTCCACCTGACAATCATACTCTAACTTGGCTCAAATCAAACCAAAATGGTATGATCCCTTTAGATTTTTATTGGTTTCTCCACAAATGTATGTATAATAATTTGTAATTTCGCAATTCAAATCACATGTGAAAATGGTGAAATCTAGAAAGTGGGGTAGAGGTGAGTGGCATGGAGGTGTGACACTAATTGAAATCGTAAAGTGAGGAAAACAAATGAGGTATAAAAGTGGCACATTTTTGTCGCCAAGGGTAGAGAGCCATCTACTTAACCCCAACCTAACCCAAAACCGAATACCTGACTCGGGTCGGGTCGGCCCAAATTAGACTAACTCACTCTTCGTCCAAATCCTCTCATTCTGTTTTCTCATTTCCCGCTCTTCCCTACTATCCGGCTCCCCCTCAAAACTAAAACGACGCCGTTTCTGAGCTCTTCGTGGAAGCCAAATGATGGCCACGATGACAGCGCGGCGGCTGTTCGTGGTGGCGGTGTTCTTCTTGATGGTGGTTTCGCTGATAGTGGAATCAGATGAAGAGAGAAAGTTTGTCTCTTCTGAAGAGGAGCCGCCGCCTGTCACTGACGGTGGCGGCGGCGGCGAAGGCCGTTCGAAGGATCTGGTGTACGATTTCTATTGGAACACGTGTCCTGAGGCGGAGGGGATCCTGCGGTTGAGGATGGCTCGGATTTACTGGCAGAATAGGAACGAAAAGTCCAGTCGAAAGGCCGATCCATCGTCTGAAGCATATGCTGCGACCAGTCGAGCAGTCCTCTTATTAGCCATTAGTTGTTGATCAGCAAAAAGGAGTCCTTTTCCCTTCAACAAGCTCTGGTAATAGTGAGTGTCAAAACTACCACCTGCTGGTACCGACAAAGACAATTGTTGAAAGTATGACATCCCCTTCGAGACAGACGTCTCGCTCAGTTCCCTTGATACTAATGGAGATGAAGAATTTGTTGCCCTGTTATTATCATCTTCGCAATTCAGTCTCATCTCTCTTACAAAGTCAGGAGGTACAGTGGGGTCTGGATGTCCTGTCCCCCTGAAGTTGCTGAGGCGTGCCTTTATGAAATCGCATCCTATCTTTCCAATGTTGTGCGCTCCTGTAAGAAAACAACTCGGATAAAATTTATACATTTCCAAACCAAACAACAAAAACTGAAAATCAAATGATCGAGGAATACAAAATCAGGAATTACCGAGAAGAGCAACTGTTTCTCTTTCATTGAAACCTTGCAGGGAGAACTGACTCAATGTCTGATCAATTCCGTCATCTGGCCTTGGAAGCCCTGTCATTGCTTTACTGAAGAATGATCGGATACTATCTCTTCTGCCGGTCCTAATTGGATAGAATGGGCCACCAGCCTACCATTTCAGATATAACAGAAAATCTGGGAATGTTGTATATTGATTCTTTCCAATTATTGAACTCAAACATGTAAATGGCTGATTTACTTAACAATAGGCAAGCGAGAGACTGGATTTTTTGGCTTCCAAAGTAATGTCAGATATAAGGAAAAAGCCAAGTAAAGATAAAACTCCAGAAAGCAAAGCAGTAAATGAAAATTTTCAAAACTTAGAGTAACAGCAGAACACACCAGAACTATGGCATCTCTGGTGGCAACTGTAAGTATGTCAGCACAAGACACCACACCTGGACAAACAATTTCAAGCGCCCCCTTGATCTGATCAATTTTGTCAAAGCCTTTCAAGGACAAATTCGGTACAGCCTGCTTCTCTATGGCATGGTTTACATTCCCATTGCTGTCATCTAAGAGAACAGAAGCATCACACCCCTGATGCACGAAGCCCACAACATTAAAAACAATACATATAGCTGATGGAAATTGCAAAATCCAAAATGTTCATAGAAAAAGAACATCGGGTTAACCACCAAAAGAGCATAGCACTCAGGAGACCACCAAAAGAATCTAATATGCATTTCAGGGGACCAACTAAATTCATAACCAACGACACATACTGCTACTAATACACTTTTCTGCAAATCATCGATCACAGGTCCAAACAATGCTAGGTAGTATACAGAAGGAAAACATCTCGAACAATCCATTCGGACATCCATAAGTTTTCAAGTATAAAAAAGACGCTGAATTCCTAGAGATTGCATTCCTTCAACTATAAAACCAACATCAAATTCTATAGGAAATGGAAGACTCCTGGTAAATCAAATTCCTAAAAACCACAAATACTCATTCAAAGGAGACTTAAAAATTTCCAGAGAAAGAAAACATGGAAACTCAGAATCAATGTATAGCCATAATCAGTAAAACCATGACAGCTACCACATTTTCTGTCAAGTCCCCATATACAAAGTGCACGCAGTATAGTGCATATCAAGAACACATCTTAAACAAGAATCAAAACTCCCTACAATTCCAAATCCAAAGAATCAAGAATCCCTAAATTTCCATGTAAAACCAAAATTCTGAACGGGCGAGTCAATCAATAGTTCAATAGTCAATACCATACAAGAGGTCATAAACAAGCATATGATACTGCACGAATGTCACCCAAAGAATCAAGCAACCCTAAATTTCAATTTCAAGCAGAAATTAAAAGAATCTGGACAGGCTCTACTACCTCAACGAAGCAGTCGTGGAAAAAGAGGCGTAGCAACTGAGCCGAGACGTTTCTGTGCTGCGAGTAAATCCGATTGATCTTCGACCTCACCACCGTCTCCGCCTGAGGACACGTGTCCCTGTAGAAACCGTACTCCAGATTCTGCGCCGTGCCGTCCGTCGGCATCTCCGAGAAGAAGTCGCTTCCCTCTTCTTGGCCGCCGTCGCCGGAAGCAAGAGAGACGACGTTGACGAGCGGCGGAGCCAAGCCTTTGTTACGAATGAAGTCATCTTCTCCGTCCTCTTCGTCTTCTTCGTTTGGGCGAGAGGATGGGTCTCGACTCTTGAGCTCTTTCACAACGGCGTCGTTTTGAAGCGGGAAATGAAAAACAGAGCCGTGGGCGAACTGAGGAGTCGGTCGGTAAAAGTAGAATCTAGACGGGTCAAAGGCCCAAGTCCATTTGGAACCTTTTGGGCCTGGGTTTAATTTGTTCGAAGCCTTAAAGGTGCGTTCTTCTTCTCTCTGCATCTCATTCTCTGGGCGTGTCATACAAAATGGGAAGCGACAGGAAATCGGAGGAGAAGAAGAAGACCAGGAAGAGGAGCTCTTCGTCAGCCTCAGAAGGTAACTACTTAAACTCAATCCTCTTTCTTTTTTTTAAGTTTTTAGTTTTATCAAGAAAGGGTGGCAATTTTCATGGTTTTTTTAACTTGCGATTTGTGTATCTGTGTTGATATTTACAGATGAAGGGAAGAGTAAGAGGCAGAGAGCAGTAGAAGTTGAAGACAGAAAGAGTGACAGGAAGTACAAGAAAAGGTCACACAAGCACTCCGATAAAGGTCTATATACACACACACACACTCTACAAGTTTCAATAGGATTTCCTAATCGTTTTCCAGCTCACAATATGTATGATTAGAGTAAAACTGTAAAAGTAATTATAGGATTTATGGTATGGACTATGGTTGAAAACTGATGAATAGTATAAGGGGATTAAGTAGACCTGGTGCCATTGTTTCGCATTACTGATTTGTTAAATGAGGTTCTTGTTGTGGGAAATTGATTTTCATACTGTCATTCTATTGTACCTCAGAAAAGAAGTCCAAAGATAAGTCCAAGAGTAAACATCGCAAAGGTGGTCGTCGCTTGGTAAGCTGTCTTCATTCTACTCATAGAAAGAGCTTTGATGTTGTGAGGTTTTTATCTTCTGTCGACTGTGGATGAATATGGGATATTTCTCTGTGTCTTAATCAGGAAGACTTCTTATGAATTGCTGACATTTATTACATTCGAAGTTAAAATACTTTGAAGTCATGAATATAAGTGCTGGAATGCTTTAACTAATCACTGTGATCAAAGTAAGGTCGATTGAAAACTAAATACTTACAAATTCTGTTCCAGTTGCAGAAGTTATGTTGCTCTTTCAGTAGTGTTTCAACTAGATTGCATACAGACTTCTGTGGAAAGTTTTTAATTGAATTTTAGAAATTAAGAGTAAGTGGTCTTCAACCTTTTGAAAGGCTGCCAGTGCATGCTTGAAGAGGACCACTTACATAGAGTTTCTGTTGTTTTCCTTTGCTTGTCTTATTCCAGCAAGGGCTTTGTAAGCTCCTGTTCAATGGATTGGAAAAAAATGTGTGATGTCTTAAAGTATTAGATGCATCTTTGTGGAGCAGTGAGTAGAGTTGATCGACACAGGAGTTTTGGGCTTTAGTTTATGGCTAGATAGTCGGTGGAATAAATCTTGTGGATTATGCTGCTCAATCTTTTAGTTTCTTGCACATTGTTTTTCTTTTACCAGGGATTGAAGAAATTTCCTTCTCTTTTTTTTCCAGGACATTGAGATCCAAGAGCTGTCTGCTGATGACTATTTCTCTAAGAACAATGAGTTCTCCACATGGCTGAAAGAAGTCAGAGATGTCTTCTTCTCTGATCTTTCTTCGGAATCTGCACGGGAACTGTTTTCGGATTTTGTGAAAGCTTGGAACAAGAAAAAGCTTGAAATCAAATACTACGAAGGGATTGCAACAGCACCACGTTGTGCCCATAACTGGAATATCAAGGGTAAACAACACTAGCCATTGATCATGCTCATGTGCTCTGGAATATCAGTAGGTTATGTCTAACCATGGATATATGGCTGATGTACGTTTCCTCTTCACTATACAGTATGTAGCTTAAACTCAACAATGATCATCATTTGTAATTAAGTGGTGCAAGTTGTGTAGTGTTTTTCATCCTATGGTGGTTTGACCTTAATGAATACTAACTAGCTTTCTCTAAAACAATGTATTGAAGCTGAACAACCGACCATTACTTTTTTTTTTTTTTTGAAAGTCTGGACAGTATTAAGACTAGACAAAGCTAAAGCTATAAAGAACAACAGCAAACAAGGGAACTGAAACCAAACTACAACCTAAAACCAAGAACTGGTCAGGGCAAAGTAGAGGCCAGCAAAGGAAAAAGATTGCAATCCATGAGGGCACGGACAACCGTCATTCCTAAGAACACGAACTAAGGTTGGTGGTGGTCTGCCGACCCATCATCCTGTAACTAAGCGAAGCAGCGTCATGAGCAGAAGAGTTCGCTTCACGCGGGATCCAATCCCATTTCACATTTGAGAATTCAGAAGCTCTCTTTCTGATAGCCGAGAGAATGGGATAGAGTCTCCAAGAGCGATGAGGATCCAAACTCTTGACAGAGTATCACTCCCTTTGCATCAGATTCAAAAAGGACATTACAGAGACCCATCTCAATAGCAAGATTAACTCCATCAGCAAGGGCATGAGCTTCAGCAAGGTCAACTGAACCACATTTCATAGAACGAGCTAGTCCCTTTATTTTTACAGGAAGGAAACATAACAAAAGCCTGACATTTAACGAAATGCTAAATCCCAGCCCTTAGAGCAAGTTCACCGGGAATTGTTATGCCTGGTTGCCATGTAGATATAGCCCCGAAAAGGGAAAAAATTGGAAAATCCACTTTCCACTGGTAATTTCCTGCCTGGTCAAAAACTCCCTTGGGTCAATCGCTAGGGCAAACACCATGATCAATGACGGATGAAATTAACAAAGAGTAGCCCACACTGGAGAGCTGGGCATGAATGATCTGCATGCAAGCTACTGAAACTGGAAACTCAGACCCGAACCACCCAACTTTTCTTCTGGGACTGTGGACAGCCTCTCCACCATCTCAGGGTTCAGAAAGTTAACGTAGTCTCCCACCTTAGCCTTTCTGAACACTCTTATTATGGAAGCTATGGACGAACTCGCCAGTTTTGTTGATATCCAACTCCTTCATGGTCTCAAAAGAACAGAGCTTTAATATGTCTTCGACCACACCGTTTCGCTCTTCCTCTTTGGAGAAAGGGCAGTCCAGAAACTCGGGCATTCTTTTCAAGTGAAATGCACCATCTTTCTTCACGTCCTCGTAGTTCATGAACAAGACATTGTTAGGTCTCTCGAAGCTCTCGTTTCAGTACCCCCAGCATGTGATCCCAAAATGGACTGTAGATGCCTACGCCTCTGCAGAACAAATTAAAGGCCTCGTCGAGGGTCATTGAATCTGAAGACCGGAACTTCCACGAGTTCATGAAGTTCCAAGTAGAAACAAATGTGTCAAAAGGGTTTCTGCACATGTAGACGATCTTACAGTTGGAGTCTTTGAGTGTGCCCAAGGAAGGAAAAGGAATATGAGTCCCGAAGAGTCTCGGCTCGGGGAACTTGGAGAGATCAGGAACTCGGTTGTCTCCGTAGAGATGGATCTCCAAGAAGGGCACAAGAACATGAGAGCTGGAAGTGAGCGAGGGATGAGTCTGATTGATTGCTAGACGGTGTCGGTTGACGGTAGCGAAAGCCAAGGTTCGCTTTCAACAATGTTGTGCCTGATTTTGGTAGGGTTGCCACCACTATGTCCGAGTCACGAGCTTGGAGGTGCTTCTGGAAAGCGATTATACATTGGATTCTTACAAATGGGCACCAGAAGCCTTGGAATAGATGTTGGAGGCTCAGCTGGCGTTTCTCTTTGGGGAGAGAAAGTAGGAGTACCTTGCACTCATCACTGAGGGTTTCTTCTTCATCATGGTCACCCGCCTGCTGTTGTTCACTACTCATATTGTAACCAATGAAGAGAATTTACAAGATAATTATCTGTACAAGAGATCGAGAAGTAAACAGTGATAAGCACATGTAAACTAAAGTACTCCACACTACTAGGAAAGTACCATGCCTTTCTCAGTAAGCCACGCACAGCTGCACACACATGCAAGTGACTGCAAACCTTCTATAATTAACAAGCATATAAACTAAATGTCTAAATCATCAGATGACTAGGCATTGGCTATTTTAGCAGAAATCTTCTTCCAACACATATGTCAAATTTCTTCTCTATCATGAATTTTTTATGAACTTCTACATCAACATAACACCAGAACTAGACTCTGACTAGCTTCCTCCTCATTTCTATAGAAAATCCATGTCAAAATTCCAACAGTAAGACATGAAAGCCACAGCGCTGGATCAAAGATCAACCAGAAAAACTGGCGAAGAAGAAGACTCTTGGGAAACTTCACTCTACTACTACAACAACATCAAAGTAGAAAGAAAGAAAAATGGGTTTCACTCTATCAAATGGGTTTGAATCAACTATGCTTAATTAAAATTATATATGACTGGCTCTTTATTTGAAGGAAGGAAATTAAGATCACATCTTTGAAATGAAGCCTGGCATTTTCTGGCATGCTAAATCCAGGCCCTTGCAGGAAAGTGAACAGAGAAATAACATAAAAACTGAACACGCGTACACCTCAATCATCATCAATGGCGTAACCCCAAACTCTGCTGAACTTGCAGGATCTGCATGCAAGCTACTGAAACTCTTGGAAGCTCAGACCTGAGCCACCCAACCTTTCTTCCATGACTTTGGACATTTTCTCCACATCTCAGGGTTCAAATAGTTTCTGTAATCTCCCACCTCACCCTTTCTGAACAGGCTCTTATTGTCGAATCCCCAGACCAACTGCCCTGTTTTGTTGATATCCAACTCCTTCATGGTCTCAAAAGAACAGAGCTTTAATATGTCTTCAACCACACCTTTTCTTTCCTCCTCCTCTGAGAAAGGGCAGTCCAGAAACTTGGCCATTATTCTCAAGTGAAATGCACCATCTTTCTTCATGTCCTCGTACATTAAGAACAAGACATTGTTAGGTCTCTTCAAGCTCTCGTTCCAGTACCCCAACATGTGATCCCATAATGGACCGTAGAGATTTACGCCTTTGCAGAACATATCGACGGCCTCATCCAGGGACAGATGACTGTGAGATTGTAATGTGTTAATGAAGTGAAGAAGAAACAAATGTGTCAACAGGGTTTCTGCACATATAAACGATCTTAGAATTGGACTCTTTCAGTGTGCCCAAAGAAGGAAAAGGAATATGAGTCCCAAAGAGTCTCGGCTCAGGAAACTTGGAGAGATCAGGAACGTGGTTGTTTCCGTAGAGATGGATCTCCAAGAAAGGCACAAGAACATGAGAGTTGGAAGTGAGCAAGGGATGAGTCTGATCGATTGCTAGACAGTGTCGGTTGACGGTAGCAAAAGACAAGGCTTTCACCCATGTGGTGCCTGATTTCGGAACTGTGGCCACAACTATGTCCGAGTCACAAGCTTGGAAGTGCTTTTGGAAAGCGAGTATATATTGGGGTTTCAGCAGCTCGGTACCAGTAGCCTTGGAATAGATATTGGCGACCGGTTATCCGGCTTTCTCTTTGGGAGAGAGAGGAGGAGATGCTTGCACTCATCACTGAGGGTTTCTTCTTCATGGTTAGTCATACTGTATACTGAACGTCTGGTAGCCAACTGCTGATTAAGTGAGACATATTTGGGTATGAAAATTCATAAGTATTTTATCCCTCGCAGACTATCGGTTAGAGACTTGCAGGTATCAGTCCGTCAGTCTACGCTGCATACGTGGACAATAAGGTGCAGCTCTGGTAGTCAACAGTCATTTAAGTTGGCCAAGCGGGTTCAGCTGGATAAAACTACTACTTGTATTCTTTCTTTCTAACCGGCCTAGCAAATGCAGTACCAAAGTATCTTAATTCCTCCATCCCTTGACTCAGTTCTTTAGGTAGCTCCTGTTGACCTCGATCACCAATAGTCAGCACAAGAACACTTGCCATCACTAAAATGGTGAAACCGGTACGGATCCCTCAGTATGATTTTCCGTCCAACTACTGCGCTGACATGCTTGTACACAGAATGACAATCACCACAGACACGAAGATTCTTGAATACCTTAACAGGTGAACCTTCGGGAGTATTGATCAACCCGAAAGCAAGTGCAATTCTCTCACTGTGGTTCCAAAGATTATGCTCTTTCTGTTCTTCATCAGTGTCTTGCAAGGCATAGCTTGTATCTGGAACATAACCTGCTTCACTAACCATCTTCATAAGCTCTCTCAATTTTGTGTAAATTTGCTCTGTTTGTGGGTGGGACTTTTCTCCAATCCCAAACTTACTCACCTCACTTTTCGATTTGACCCAACTGCATGCTGGCTTCTTTGTTATGTTTCTTGATCCCATTTTCCCCCTAACATTCTCTAGTTCCTCCCATCTTCCAGTACTGGCACAGACATTTGAAAAAAGAACATAAGCTGAATCATCAGATGTATCCAACTCAAGAAGATGGTCTGCAGCTTTCCTCCCTAATTCCACATTGCGATGCGTTTTACATGCAGATAACAAGCTCCGCCACACAAGGTCATTTTGGGGCACTGGCATTTCTTTAATAAAGGTTTCAGCCTCAGAGAGCCTCCCTGATCGCCCAAGAAGATCAATTATGCACACACAATGTTCTATTCCTGGCAGGACACCAAACCCTGTAGTCATTGCATTAAAGTATGCAAGGCCATCATCAACCAGACCCCCATGACTGCACGCTGACAGAAGTGAGACAAAGGTGACATGATCAGGTTTCGTACCCAGACTTACCATTTCGTGAAAGCTTTCTCTAGCTTTCTCAAAACATCCATGTTTGGCAAAAGATGATATCAAAATGTTCCATGATAATCGTGGTCTATCAGTCGATGAAGGAAGTATTTTCAAAACATCTTCCATCTCCCCACATTTTCCATACATATCCATGGCAGCATTTGTAATATAATGGTCTTTGTCAAAACCAAGCTTCACTACCAGGCCATGAAGCTGCTGGCCTTCCACCAACATAGCCAGGTCTGCACAAACAGAAAGTGCAATCGATAAGCTGAATTGATCAAAGCTCACTCCAGCTCTTCTCATCATCATAGCAAGTTTCAGAGATTCCTCAAGGCCATGGTTAGCATTTGCAGCAATGATTGCATTCCACGCAATGGAATTCTTGACAGTTAGTCTACTAAAAATCGAGTTACTTGAGTTCAAATCACCACACTTAGCATACATGGTAATAAGCGAACTCTGGACAAACTTGTCTGATTCAAACCCTGTTAGAACTATATATGCATGAATGGGCATCCCGTGTAATAGAAGATCACCAGGACTCAGAAAACCACCAAGAACATTTATTATTGTAATGTAGTTTGCTGGAGTTCCTTCTTTTCTCATGAGTTTAAAAGCTGATAGTACCTCGTTTGGTTCTTTGTTTTCAGCATAACCACCAATGAGGGAATTCCATGTAACTTCATCTCGCTTGGGCATCATTTGTAATACCTTGTCTGCTTCAATGGTCTTACTAAGCTTTCCATACATTGTAACTAATGCATTTCCGACTATCAGACTGTCCTGTAAACCAGCAGTGACTGTAAGAGCATGAAGAATCCTACCTTCAACTAATAATTCCGGACTGGAACATGCAGATAATGCACTTGTTAAAGTAACATAATTTATTGCTTTGCCCATCCGAAGCATTTCAGCAAAATGTTTGAGTGCATTTAGGGATTCCTCATTCTGAACATAGCAAGCCAAAATAGAGTTCCATGAGATTATATCCTTCTCTATCATTCTTTCGAAAACTAACTGGGCATCTCCAGACCTTCCTGCCTCAGAATACATACTTAAAAGAGTATTACCAACACAAACATCTGATTCCATCCCCAGTTTCACTACTAGTCCATGCATTCCACTGCCCCACTTCAGTTTATCAGTGGATCCGCACGCTGCCAACAATGTTGAAATTGTTATAGAATTCACTTCTCTATGAACATGCCGCATACGGTGAAAACACCTTAGTGATTCTTCACAGGGCCCATTTTGTACATTAGCAGAGATAATTGAATTCCATGAAATTGTATCCCTTTCCTTCATGTGGTCAAACACATAGCATGCCTCGTCCACATTACCGAAACTACCGTACATGGATATGAGGGAGTTCCCCACAGAAACACAACTCTGCAGTCCAAGTTTCACAACATCTCCAAGAACCTGCTCACCAAACAACTCATCCCCCAACGTCCCACAAGTACTAAAGACAATAGCAAAAGTGTTATCATTGCAACAAACTCCTTCGCGCTTCATATCCTTATACAAACTCATTACTTCTCCCAATTCTCCACTATTCGAATATCCAACAATCAAAGAAGTCCAAGTCACTACATTCTTATCCGGCATCTCCTCAAAGACCTTTCGAGCATTCGAAACAGCACAATAGCTCCCATATAAATGCAAAACAGAAGTACCCACAAAGACATCACACAACAAACCAATCTTCACCACAAAGCCATGAACTTGCAGCCCCTCACAAAACAAAGAACCAGACTTATCACACGCAGTTACCAAACTTGCAATGACAAACCCACTCGGCCTCACGCCGCATCCAACCATCTCACAAAAGAATCTAACCGAGTCAGAATACAACCCAACTCTCACATAACTCGACATCATCGTGTTCCAAGACGCTTCATTTCTCTCAGACATTTTATCGAACATTTGGCGTGCATGTTGTATTCGGCCGAATTTTGAGTACATGTTGACTAAAGTGTTTGAACAGAATGGTCTGAGAGGTACAATGCCCTTGACGCATAGTGCGTGTAGGGATTTGCCCACTTTTTCCTGGGTGATTTGGGAGAAACCCTTGTGAGGAAAGCATGAGATTTCGGGGTTGGGGTGGTTTGAAAGGGGATGAGTGCCACAGTTTTGGGGTTCTTCTTCTGGGCATTGGAGCGAGGTGGGTTTAGGGTTTAAGTAGCTTCTGAGTTGGAGGATCGGGAGGTGAGTGTTTGGGTTTGGAATTGGAAGCTCGAGCCTGAGAGCTGAGAATCTTCTGCAGCACCTAGCCAGCTCTGCGTTTTTCTTCTTTCTTCAGGCAACACACAATGAAACTTGGACTTTGTTTGTGTTGTGACTATTCAACTCTTTGACGAGTTTGATCCTGTATACATGGGCAAAACTATTTGCATATTTTTTTCTTCATTCTTATTTATATTTTAAATACCTATTTGAATTATACTACAAACTCAACTAAAATAGAAGATAAAACTATTGAGATGATTGGAGTGAATCAAGTTCACACTCAAATGCAATGTCTAAATTAAATGCATAGTTGATATCTCTTATTATTTTCTTCAAATTTTGTAATAATTCGCCAAAGAACTTCCATAAATTACAAGAGTATAAATATAAATGAACAATTCTGTTGAAATCAAAAATAAAATATTGGATATCGAAAATATATCGACGTTTTAAAATATGAATATATCGAGAATATTAACATTCTTGAAAAATTGAGAAATATTGCGGAGATTTAAAAATCATAATTAATTGCTTTTCTTCGGTATCTTATAATCATATAGTGTATCTTATAATCATATAGTGTATTTATATATAATAATGATCTAGAATAACAAAAGTTAACGTTGCAAGGTTGGTCGGGTAGTTAATGTAGCCCCTTGGGAATGGGGGTTCGATTCCCCACGTTGTTGCATGAGTTTTGCTTCGTTTCTCCCCAAAAATTGGGCCTGCACCTTTATAATTGGGCATGATTGAAGATAGTTCTTGGAATCTGGGCGAGAATATACCAAAAACTAAGATATCGACGAAATCATGACAAAATTTTTTATTTTTAATTTAGTTCAATGATAATTAAACTTATATTATCATCATACAAATTTAAATTTGTATTACGATTACATTTAAATTTAAAACGATTACAAGTAAGTGAGTCACTTTTTTTGGTGTTGAATAAAACATAGAAAAAAATTGCATTACGCAAAGCCTTTAGAACAAATCGACATATTCTAACAATTATCATAGACGAAAAAAAAACACTACAAGAAATCGAAAACATATAACTCAAGGACATGAAGACATTAATTGCTAAAGGAGCAACTAGCCTACATTTTAGTAAAGCTTCAGTCACTATAGACGACCGTGTACACGGTGACTGTTTTGCTAGTTGAGCTTTAGGATGTTTGTGTCCTGCTTGATAATTGATGAACTGAGGTCTTCCATTCTGAAAAATAAAAGACTTTCCTGGTCCAAAGGAACTAAAAACATCAACAAAAATCCATAGACACCAAACGCCCAAATTATCTTTGATCCACTAGGCCTTAAAGTCAAACCAGACCCGAATATCTGGGTGGCCAGTTTGACCTAACGAATACAGACCGCGTCGCCGCCGGCCTAGCTCCCTCTGGTTAATCTTTTGCCACTCAGTCGAACCACGCCGTCGTCATCTCGTCGGTAAATCCTTCAATCTCCTTCGCACCGGTCTCTGTCGACCAAACATCTAACCCTCTCAAAGCGGTTTGGCATCCCTTATAGTCCACCGCTACATCCGTCAGAATATACTCAACACCGAAAGCAGCAGGTAAGACCACTTATAGGTGGCCGACAAGGTTGTAGTTCGCCCAGAGACCCGAACCCACTTCACAACCATTTGGAACCCCGATCGACACTGAGCCCCGAGACTCGACATCAGTGCCATCACAAAATTCGGGTGACTCAACTCACAACAAACTCAACACATCGTCGATATCAGAGGCTATTGGCGAGAAAATCCTAACTTTACTAGGTTACCCGGCCGCTCCAAGAAAAGCGGAGCCGTCGCAAGGGTGGGGGAAGAGGTATGCTACCTTGGTAAGTGCAGGTTTTCTTTAAAATCATTACAATCGTATAAATAAAGTATAGTTGTTAAATTTTTTTTAAAAAGAATTACTCAAAATAATACTGTAATAGCCTGTTAGCTTTAAAACCCCCGCAAAACCCTATAGAACAGAGCACCGAAGTAAGACTGAGAGCCAAAAGCCATCTTCCTCCTCCGAGCTTAAACGCCGCCGTTTCATTTCCCTATTTGCAGAATCACCCAAATCGATTTCACCAATGGCTACAGACGAGGAGGATGTGAAGACGTTCAAGAGCTTGGGCTTATGCGACCAATTAGTCGAGGCCGTAGCCAAGCTCGACTGGAAAAACCCAACTCCTATTCAAGTCGAAGCGATTCTTCATGCCCTAGAAGGTTCCACAATCTCTCTCTCACTCCTTCATTTTCATCTCAAAAATCTACTCGTTATGTGTTTACGAGCTCACTGAGATTTTTTTTTGGGTTAAAGGAAAAGACTTGATCGGACTTGCCCAAACCGGGTCGGGTAAAACCGCCGCTTTTGCACTACCGATATTGGAAGCTCTCATAGAGTCTCCTCATGCGTTTTGGCTCCAACTAGGTATTAAACTTGTTTTTATTTTTTTAAGATGCTTATTATTATTGTTCTTATTGTTTTATTTCTTTTATTTTGGTTTAATGGGACTTATATGATATTCAGGGAGCTTGCCATTCAGATTTCTGAGCAGTTTGAAGCTTTGGGGTATGAGTTTGGTGCCAAGTCAGCAGTGGTGAGCATTTTGGTGCTTGATAGTTTTTTTTTTCGAGCTTGGGACTGTATCTGCAGTATAATATGGACTAAATAAAGTGGATCTAACTTGTGGAATTATATCAGCTGATTTAGCCGTCATCTGAGATAGTGGATATGTAATATTTAGGCTGTGGCTTTAGCGAATTTTCATAGTTTTGACCAGAATTTGGGATCCAAATTCATTGCAGTGATTTCTTCAAGTGCTTCTAGATTAGTTGTAAGGTCTAGTTTGGTCCAGTGTGGTTGCCTTGTTTTGTTTCAAAGGTATAATAAGCTAAAAGCTATTGGTTCATGTTAGCTTCTTCATCTGTTTCATAGAGAATCATGTTCTATCCTGTAAATTTGTTTTTTCTGAGGACAGAAATACTTTGAAACCTTTGAGGTCTCTATGGTCGGGTGTTTTATATGAGATCTATGCTTATTATCTCTAAACCCGTTGAAGATGGCCTGTAAAAGTGGTTGCATTGTAATTCTTACTGATTTGCATATCATTAATCATTGATTATGCTGCTCATCTTCTTTACCTGATCCTTTTGAGCTTGTGGGAGGTGTGGACATGGTCCAACAGACCCTTATGCTTGCAAAGCGGCCACACATTATTGTAAGTTTTTTTTTTCCTGGTATTGGTGTCCTGTTCTTTGTCTTGTTATTTTGAAACTCTAATTGTATTCCTCTGAAGGTTGCTACACCTGGACGTCTCATGGATCATCTGTCCAACACAAAAGGATTTTCTCTTCGCACATTAAAGTATTTGGTATGATCTCATTGATCTGATGATCTCACCTTTTGTTGTAGAACACAATTGTAACTTATAGATGGAATAGATGGTAGGGACAGTGTGTATGTGGTCAGCTAGAGCAGAGGAAGAATGTTAAAGCAAGAAAGTAAAATACCAAGAGGTGAATCAAGACTAACTGGGAAGAAAAATGTACAGATCCTACAAAGAATCTTAAAATTATAAGCGACTCCACAGACAGATCAATAATCTGTTTTCATGTTTCTATAGGATATCTTCATCGTCTTCATTTATTAGGAAAAGATCAATTGTTTCCTTATGATTTGATTACCTCAGATGTTCCATATCTCTATCTTGGTTAGAAATGCTAATGTGCATTTTACATTCAAATGAGCAGGTTTTAGATGAAGCAGACAGGTTGCTTAATGAGGACTTTGAAAAATCACTTGATGATATCCTGAAAGCCATACCTCATGAACGGAAAACATATTTGTTTTCTGCTACCATGACTAAAAAGGTAATCCTCAACTGCTTCAGTGTATCTCTAGATGTGAGTGTAAAAATAATATTATTGTGCTTTGCAGTGTGGCTGGATGTTAAGGACACTGAAGTGATAGGTTGAGTGAACATTACCATTCTTTTAAAAAGTTATCTTCCTAACAGATTTTAGTTCTGCAGATTTCACTCAATATATTAGATGAGTTAAACGAGTATCCTTGCTTTACAGGTCAAGAAGCTTCAAAGGGCTTGTCTAAAAAACCCTGTGAAGGTATGATAAGCTAGTTACGTGCACATGTTAAGTCTCAACACATTTCTCTTGGATTCTGAACCCTTTTTCTTGGCTTATCTCAGATTGAAGTGGCATCCAAATATTCTACCGTTGACACTCTGAAGCAGCAGTACCATTTTCTGCCGTCTCAGCACAAGGTTTCTCTTTCATTTGTGACTAACTAATTCATAATTCTATGCCTGTGCATTTATATGGTAGGTGGTGCCACAAAGGCAGACAATATCAAGCAATTATTGAGAATCTGAATGTATAGTGTGCACTGTAAACAGTATCTGTCAATAGTTTGGTGCAAAATCTGGACATGCATTCTGAAGATTTAATGCGCATGTAATTGTGGTTTGCAGTTGTAATTTGTGCATGGAGTTCCTGCTGTTTTTATTGTGTGTAATTTGCAACTCCCTTCGATATAAATTCAAGCTCACAATAATTCTGCTTACAGGACTGTTATCTTGTATATATTCTGACTGAGAAGTGTCAATGTACAACAATGGTTTTTACCCGTACATGCGATGCAACACGCCTTTTGTCTTTGATGCTTCTGAATCTTGGAATCATGGCCACCCCTATCAGTGGTCATATGCCCCAGGTATGTTACATTGCTTGTGAGTGCTTTAAATGTATGGAACATGCTCATTTTGGTTGATACTGTGCAATCAACTGAACTTGATCGTGTCATCCTTCTGGCAGTCAAAAAGACTTGGTGCATTAAATATGTTCAAGGCTGGACAGAGTAACGTACTTATCTGCACTGACGTGGCGAGTAGAGGATTAGATATACCATCGGTGGATATGGTTATTAGTTATGACATTCCTTCAAATTCTAAGGTGAAAATTTCTACTTGCTGATGGACTGTAGACTGGATATTTGTAATTTGTGTTATCGTTAGGTATTGATCTTGTTTCGGTGTCATTTATATGCTAGCTATTTATATGATGAGTTGTAATGATGTCTTAGATTCAGATTGATCTCCCCTTTTTTTTTCCCATTGTAACAATGGATCTTACTGGTGGAGATTGATAGGTGTCATTTGTTTGCAACTTCAATGCAATTTTATCGCCCTTGTCTTAACATTTTCCCATGCTAAAATGAGTTTAGAGATAATACGTCCTTGTAAACAAAAATTGATCGATATCTTTGTCATTCAATACTGTGGTCTGGTTTGCTGACTACGAGTGTGTCACAGGATTATATCCATCGAGTTGGAAGAACTGCTCGTGCTGGACGATCTGGAGTTGCAATCTCTCTAGTGAATCAATATGAGTTGGAGTGGTATATACAGATTGAAAAGCTTATTGGTAAGCTTGAGTTTAAATGTTAGTTTTGTGTCCCTAAATAAGAGTTTCTAATGCTTAGTGTATCAATCTTCAGGCAAAAAGCTACCTGAATATCCTGCTGAAGAAGGTGAAGTCCTTCAATTTTTGGAACGTGTCACCGAGGCCAAAAGATTGGCCACCTCGGTAATGTTCTTCACAAGTAGAAAAATTAGCTGTTAATTTCAGTGATACTGTTTCTGTTTAGGATTATCCCATATAACTAGCTTATTCATTGTTGGTTGACATGATTTACATTTGTCTTGTCCAGAAATTCAAAGAAACTGGAGGTAAAAAGAGGAAGGGAAATGAGGGTGGGGATGATAACGACGTCGAAAAGTAAGTATTTAAGTCACAAGGATGGCAAGTCTAAGAAATTTTCAAAAAGATGAGACTCGACTGATCAGTAGCAACTCTTCCAAATTTTGACATGTACTCCTGATGTGATAATCTTACATGCCAAACCAAAAAAAAAGACTGAATGTATACTCGCATTTTCTTTCTATTGAATTAAGACTCGGATTATTGCCCCATTCTCGATTTCATGTTTTCAGTATGGCTCCGGCTATTTACATCTTATTTAAAGAGATTTATTCTCCATAACTTCTACTGTATGTCTTGTTCTAATTAAATACAATTTAGTATAGATAGAGATACAGAGAATCTCAGTTTTATAGGGATAGGTATTGTAATGGATTGTATCAGCCTATATATAAGGCATTTTATCAATGAAAGAGTTATAATTTTCAGTTATCATATTATTTCTTTCAACACATTATCAGCATGAGATTTTAACCCGAAGCTTTGTGCCAAAACCAAAACATTTTTCTCATCTCCAAATTTGAGATTGACCACTTCAATCTCATAGCCTGTGCACATCCACCAACTTCAACAAAAGATTGCGAGCAACTTATGACGAATCAGAAGGAGATCTTCATATGTACGGAAAGCCCCAGATGTCTAGTTTCCAAAACATTCTTCATATCACAATTCGGATGTGTCTAGAGTAAGTTATGGCTGATTTAGTGCACGAAGGCCAGTCTGCCTGAAAAGAAGTAAAAAGTTTCTCCTCGACAGAATTCTCCACCGCCGACGATCATCTATCACAGGAAGGTTGTTGCCGGATTTTTTTTTGTGCTCTCTCAAACTTTTACTACAAAATTTTCATACCGAGCATAACACCCTCAAGGTAAATTTTCTAAACTGTCAATCTATAAATCTGGGAATAAAACTTACTTCCTGCAAAACCCTAGATCTTAGGATTGCGCTATTTTGATATTATGATTATTGAAAATTTGTGCCCTAGTTCATGTGGACCTATATCCATAGAGTATTAGTGACGGTTCTAGGGGAGTCACGGTTTAGAAAAAGAAAAATAAAATAAAATAAAGGAAATTCGATGATATGTGATGGTTCATCACGGTTTCTGGGTATGGTTTTGAGCCACCATTTATTGATAATCAGTTTTTGTGACCAAACATCATTGATCACGCTTCTTATTCCCTAAATTTGATATTACTGATCGTGGTTTTTCGATCAGTAAACTAATTACATCTCTCGTATCTCTTGTAGATGACATCAATTGAGTCGGAACGGCCTGAATTTGATATCATTAATCTTCAAGGAGAAGAATACCATCGTTGGGTGTCAGATATTGAGAACGTGCTTCTCTTTATGAATTTGACGGATATAATCCAACCACCACCATCACCTGGTACTGAGCCACCAACTCCAGCTCGCAAAGCTCAAGCCTTCATGTTTTTGAGGCTTCATATACATCAAATTCTAAAGAAACAATATTTTTTAAAGAATGACCCCGCGGTTTTGTAGGTGACTTTACAAGATAGATTCAATAATGTACATAATACACAACTTCCTGAATTGCGAGAAAAATTGGAATCAATCCAGTTATTGGATTATCCAAGTATTAATGCTTTTAATCAAGCTATATTGGAGCAACAATCGAAGTTGAGTGTTTATGGCATTGTAAAGACCGATCAGGCTATAATCGAGAATTCTTTAAGCACATTTCCTACCTCTATGGAAAACCTTACGCACCAATATCACATGGATTTAGCACAAGGATGACTTAGATTATTCAATGATCTCATGAATGTGCTGGCCAAGAAAGAGCAGTTTCACGAGATTCTTCTCATCAATAATGCTCGGTCAGCTGGTACTAAAAAATATCCATGAGTCGTACAACACTAATGGGAAGGCACGTAAGCTAAGGATAAGAGGAACGGTCGTTCCGAGCCTTACAATAACAATGGTGGAAGAGGAAGACGTGGCAAAGTTCGTGGTAGAGGATATAGTCGAAACTTGACTTGGACTCACCATGACAATAGCCATAACTCTAACAAGAATCATTCCGGTTCTAGGAATGGAAGAAATTCTTTCAATTCTGCTTCTAATTCGCGCTTGTCATCTTGCTATAGATGTAGTTCTACCAAGCACATGCACAAACAATGTTATGCACCCAAGGATATTCAAAATGCTTATAAGAAGTGCAAGTAATATCTGGCATATGAGACTTAACTTCACTGAAGTCTATGAGATGGAAGATTTCGATAACGCAAATCTTATAATAGCAAAAGTATATATATTATTACGAAAGCAAGTCTGAAGACTGTGATTTTTGAGTAGCCTATGTATTAGGCTGATATTTATGCTATATAATCAAGTTTAGCTTTATTTTTGACTTGATTTTTGTTATGTTTTGAGACTTTGTTTTAGTCGGTTCTAGAATAAGATATATTTGATGTAATTTTTTTAAAAATTTGGCGAGTAATGAAATTTTCTCTATTTTTTGATATATGAAAGTGTTGAGAATTCTATTTCATTACAAATTACGTGTATGGTTCGAAGTTTACAATTACCTATGGCATAATGACATAAAGATACAGTAAAAACAAGACATAAAAAAGAGGATGTTTTTGATCTTAGATCGACCTCCTTTGACCCGTCGAGATTTCTCACTACCCGTCGAAGGCCACGTTCTGGATTGGTTCACATACCTTTCAATCCATCGAAGGTTATCCTCGGTTTCCTACATTTGCACCTTCGACCCGTCGAGGTTATTTTTGACCCATCAAGGTCCATTCTCGACCCCTCGAAGAAGATATCGTAAAATTGATATCGGGTTTAGGTTTTTCTTTGACCCGTCGAGATATTTTTCGACCCATCAAAGATGTGCTCCTGGACAAGATTTTGACCCGTTGAACATTTTCTTTGACCTGTTGAAAATCGGTATCGGAAAATCAAAATTTTATTTTGGGTTTTCTTTGACCCGTCGAGGTTATTTATGACCCGTCAAAGATTGTACCCGGATGTGGTGTTTTAGATGCGTTTTACATCAATTTTATTGGAAAATGATGGGAAAAAAATTCGAAATTGTCCATTGAAAAATTGTTGGTCTAAATCGACCAACCTGGAATTTTGCACCAGATGTAGTTTTACATCAGTTTTTGTCATGCCATGGAACTTAATCTACAAGGGTCATTTCGACCAGTCAAATGTTGTTATACATCGATTGTTTTTAGGTATTACCATACCATATCAGCAATTTATAAGCGTTATACCTTTTGAAATCTTTAAGTATTCATTTAAAGTGTTCGCCATGTCTTGGGTTCAAAGACAGATTGATTGACATTATTTTGTTGATATATGATGGCGAGATTGAGTGTTATACGCGCCTAGAAGGATATTCTAACCTTACTTAGATTTGAAAACATTTGTGCCAACGGTTTTCACTTAGAACGTTATTGTGAGAATGGAAAAGATTTTGTGTCCAATCTCTGTAGAATGCTTCCAACGGCACAATCAGGAGAGGTTTATGAGGATTTGTAGTGTTTATGTCTTACTACGGTTATGATCATTGAATCCAATGCAGTCACTTATATCACTATGTATGACTTGACCTCATATGAGATTTTTCATTATGATGATGAAGATATGGAGAAATTCTCATGGTCATCGATTATTCAGAGTGAAGAATCATGTGGGAATACCTAAATCCTTCAGTTTAGATGGAGAGGATGAGACTACTCCTCTCATTTCTGGCTCGGTCTCCAAGATGAGTGCAGCACAATCTCGGCAACATATCGTTGTGGTGTGGTTCGCTATCCCACAAGATTCATAGGTTGTAATCTCTGATGCACATCGCTCATTTTGCAAAGCTTGTTTATGTCTACAATGTTGTTTAGATGCATTGTGGTCTTTTGTTGTAGACACAACTTCAATTCCTCCACAGAATCCAAGAATATATTTGTGGATCAATCAAACCAGTATACAGACTGTTTATATATGGTTTTAATTTTTGCATCGATGCATAGGTCACACGTCTTTGCAATCCACATGATACACTACATTTGCCAAACTTCTAGCAGAGATTATTAAGCTTCGGGCTCACCACCCAAACAATTCAATTAGATCATTTCGATTGGGTAATGCAGGAGAGTTTATATAAAACTATTTTGTTGATTATTGCATGTTGATTGAGATTGTAGTTGAACATCCTGGTTCCCCATGTTTATTCATATAACGGTTTTGCAAAGGCACAAATCAAGTGGTTAAAGCTTGTGACCAGAGCAATGGTAATGTATACTAATTTACTGGTATCTGCTTGAGGATATGCAATGTTATATGCAGCTATACTTATTCGCTTGATACCCATAAATTTCCAATCATTTAGTCTGTACCAGTTGGTAACTGGATATGAGCCTGATATCTCACATCTACGCATCTCTGGTTGCGCGATACATATGCCTACTATGCTTCCATTACGTATAAATATGGGTCATCACTGACGAATATGCATTTATGTTGGTTATGATTCTCCAACGATTGTCCACTAATAAGAACCTTTGACAAGAGATCTCTTAACTGCTAGTTTTGCAGATTGTCATTTTGATGAGACATACTTCCCACCGTTAAGAGGATATATGAATGGTTCCATTCCGAATAAACGTCAAAAATTGACATGGTATGTCTCCACTATGTCTAAACATGATCTCCGCACATCTCAGTGTTAGATTGAAGTGCAATGTATTCTTAGTCTTCAGAAAGTAGCAGATTCGATGTCTGAATTCTTTACTGATATCATGAAAGTGATGATGTCGGTTATATATACTGCAAATCCTGCAAGGTTGAAAGTTCCTGAAATTGGGCAAGTTAACGCAACACCCGGATAAGGTAGTGTTTCTCTTGCCCATAGTGGGGGTGTAACATCGATCAAAATCCATTGATGAGTTCCTGTGAAAAGGAAAGTCATCAAGGCATAACCGTTCATCATCAACACATGAGATTGTTTCTGATTGCAATTGTGTCTAAAAGTCGACATTGATAAATACTGGGGGACGCCTCAGAGTCAACGACGATGTTAGTAAATAAAGAAATCCCACCAAGTTAACCAAATGCTAGCGGTATTATGGATGGTTCTTCCATATTCATTGATGATGTATTACTTATTTCGTCGATCAGGAATTGACGACGATGAAGTAGAACATTGCTCTGTTGCAGATTGTCAATGGTTAATGTAGAGAAAATTGACCGATATGGAAAGTTGTAATCTAGGCTGAACTAGACTTTCTTACAAATGGCAAGTTTTCGGTATGGTAGTGCAATTACCACCGAATGGTAAGCCGGTTAAACACAAACGAGTCTTTGTTTGGAAGCACAATGAGAAGAACTTGTGGTGCAAGAATTCTCTCAACGCCCTAATATTGATTATGAGGAGATGATTATCTGCTTATGGACTTCATCACTTTCTGCCACCTTATCAATTTGGTAGTGTCTAAAATACTGAGTATGCAGCTTATAAATGTGGTTACAGTATATCTCTATGGGGATCTTAATTCAGAGATATACATGAGAGCGCCGGTTGGCATGGTTCTACTCAATTCAAGTAACTCTAAATTACAGAGTGCTCATATAATTAGATTGAAATGTTCTTTAGATGGATTGAAACAATCTGGTAGGATGTGGTATACACGTCTTAGTGACTACTTGATTGGGAATGGATACAATAATGAAAAGTTATGCCCATGCGTGTTCAGTAGATAACAAGTTGTTTGAGATGATAGACCTTGGTAGGAATCGATTAAGTCTTGGTTTTGAGATGGAATATCAAGTTAGCTGAATAATTATTCACCAGTCTACTTATGTCTAAATTAGACAATAGATAAAGCACATCCTATTAACACACTAATGGTTGTTTGTAGTTTGGAACCCAAAAGGATCCGTTTCATCGGGATGATGATGGTAAAGATCTTTTGGAGCTGAGATTCTATACCTTAGTGTGGTTAGAGCTTGGTTAAATATAGTTTGGTACATATCCAGACATTGCTCTCTCAGTATGCTCTAACGTAAAGTCATTGAAATGGAGTATAGTATACCTTCTGGTACTTGAAGGTAACCATTGACTTGGGCTTATTCTTGCCTTATAAAGAATACAGAGAGAAACTTGAAATTCCCAGAAAAGGGATGGTTGAATCGCAGTATACAAGTTCTGGGCTCTTCGACCCGTCGAAGGCAGTGAATTGTGATAAACCGAAGGTGTCCTTTGACCCATCGAAAGAATTGTTCGATCCATCGAACATTGAACCTGGTGCAAGCAGTTTTACTGATGCCCCCTATTCTGAAACACTGGTTGATGTGTTGGTCAGATTTGTTGATGTTGGGTATCTCTCTAACCCACATAAAAGACGTTCCCAAACAAGTTATGTATTCACCATGGGGAAGATGACAATTTCTTGGAGAACAACAAAGAAAACCATTTTTGCTACTCCCTCAAACTATTCTAAGATTAAAAGCTTTGTATGAAGCGGTTGATGAGTGTGTCTAGTTTAGGATGGTAATACACCACATTCGTGGGTCTAGTGGATTACCATATACTACGACAACACCAACTTGCATTTTCAAGGATAATATGGTTTGTATTGAACAAATAAAGGTGGGTTGCATTAAGGGTGTCATACTTAATTCATTTCGCAAAAGTACTCCTACAATCAGCAATAATAGCGGTTATTGATTATCCATGTGAACCGGGTTGGTTCGGCGGATAATGTTGCGGACTTGTTTACCAAGTCATTTCCCAAATCTATATTTGTGAAACATGTGAGACACATTGGTATGTGCATGTTATCTAAATTCCATGACTGAGTTTACAGTCAGGGAGAGTTACATCTCTGTAGACATCAGTGGGAGTCTACATCACATGTGGTCACTTATGTAGTTGATGTGTTGTATTTTTTTTTCCTTAGACCAAGCTTTTGTTTTACCCTTGAGGTTTTTGTTTGCTTGGCAAGGTTCTTGGTGAGGCAACAGATTATGCATCATTTTTTAGGCCATCGATATAAGGGAATTGTTTAAGTAGATTTATTCTCTGCAACTTTCGGTGTGTGTCTTGTCCTAATTAGATACAGTTTAGTATAGATAGAGATACAAAGAATTCCTGTTTTATAAGGACAATTATTATAATAGATTGTATCAGCCTATATATAAGGCATTGTATCAATGAAGAGTTACAATTTTTAATTATCATATTCTTCTCCTTCAAAACATCCCAATTTTTACTCTCTTTATCCTATGTCATGAATTATTGAACTATTATTTTATCTTTATTAAAATTTACATAAACGTCCATATTATGACGTAAAATCACGATTTTTATTGCTTTTACACCCAACAAGTATAATTCAGTCAGAAGTCTTGTTCATGTAAAACGTTTCAAATAGTTACTCAACAAGTACGATTATTTTGAAAAAACATCAACATAGGATTCATATTTTTTGGGATTCATGTGAAAGAAGTTCTTAATGTTACATAGAGTCCGAAGAAATCCTTGAAGAATTCAAATAAGGTGTTTTATTTTTTATAAAATCACGTTTCTTGAACAAGGAGGTCTTGGGCGAGTTGTACTTTTGTTTTCCTTAAGTCGTCAACGCCATCGTCATTAAACAAGGAGGTTTAAGAATTGGATCGTTCGTCGAACTTCTAACAAACTGTAGAATAATATTTGACAGTGTTTTAACGAACATTGGTACGATATATGTCAATGATTTGACAAACAATAGTATAATATTTGTCAAGGTCCTGACAAACACAAGTGTAGAGTCATTTCTTAGGTAGTCAATACTTCGTTCGTCAAAATCCTAACAAATGAATGATCACTTTTAGTTTATGTTCTGACGAATAGTAATATGTCATTCCTCGATGTCCTGACAAATTCGAGCAAGTTATTTGTTAGTATCTTAACAAAATGCATTTGTTGGTCTTCCTTTGTGAATTGTTTTTTATATTTATTTTGGTCTTTTGCGACTAGTTGTATGGGGTGAAAAAAGAATTGGTGTAATTTCAATTCTTTCTCTAATGCACTACGAGCACCCCAAAATGGTATATAAGTAAAAAATTGGAGTGTATTCAGCATTTTATGAGTTTTGAAAGATTCGTATAAGGTGTAGAGAATAATGGAATGAGAACAGCAAATTTTGGGATGTGAATAGTTGCAGCCTTTCACTATCTGCTTTGAATCCTTTGATACATCTAGTCGATTGGTTTCGACCTTATGTGTTACCAGCTCGAGTAGAGCTTCTGAAATCTGGAATCTCATGGCTAAATGAAATCTCCAATTGAAGCTTTGTTACATAAACAATACCGGAGACCAACAACATTACCTTCCTTTGGTTCATCATGGGTTGTGACCTGTGACATGACTCGGATGAGTAATGCTGGAAATGATTTTATGGTCCACTATTTTCTTAACAATGCTTTTCATATTCCTAATACCAGAACTACAAAATAAGCATCACAGTTGCTACACCTTCAAAAGATGTGAAATTAGTTGGATCAATAACCTTTCTGCATTTCAGCGTTCATCTTGCTCGTGACTTCACGATACAAATCAGCAGAATTACAGACCCCAATACATAAATGAGCTCATCATCAATTCAATCCAAACCGGGCTCGACATTGATTTTTTTTCCGTATTACTCTAATGCACCAACTTCATTCCCTACTTCTCATGGAGAAAATGTGCCCATACAACTACAGACGTCTCAATGGAAGACCTACATTAATACCCGGATCCTAAACTAAACATTAACTACAAAATTTTTATAATACAGTTTGAATCTCCCTGTCCTGGATCCTTCGGTGTATGGCATCATGCACAAGTTTCTGGCATGTGACATGAAATGATGCCAGCTTCTCAAGATACCATCTGCTAGTACGATCGATATGCCCAGATTTGAAGATCAGTACTCAACCCACATAATAAGTTCATGAGACCCACCCTTGCATAAAATTTTGTGATTCTGGCCGTCAGGAAGTTTACCTTAGGGCATCTCCAATGGTGAAGTCCTATATGAAGTCCTATACCTATATTTAGGACTTCAATTTAGGACTTTTCATTTAGAACTTCAATCATTTCCAATGGTAAAATCCTATATTCTCAAACAATCCTTATTTAAAGTCACATTTCCTCTCTCCTCTGTCACTGGGACCCACTCCGATCAGTATATGACAAGTGCTAAACAACGATCTAGTTTAGCACTTCTTATAACACCTAGACCTATATTTATAGGGTTTAGCACCTCTGATTTCAACCATTGGAGATGACATTTTATCACCAAAGCTATTTATCTAGCTTTTAGCACCTCCCATTGGAGATGCCCTTAAGCAATGTCATCATATTCTAACAATGATGAACAGTCATCAAGTCCTGAAAGCAAGTCAGGAACATATTCATGTGGGAGAACTCCAAAGCTTTCTTCAAATGAAGATTCATCAACGTGAGAATGGGAATTGCTCAGCAGATCAACAGTTCCAATATCCTCGGTGATAGGTACGTTCAGGTCAAACCTTGGAACGGGAGGTGAAGCCAATGGCATATGTGGGAATATCTGCTCATTCATAAAGTGATGCATCTCACCATGCTGCTCTACTGCATTTCTCTTGACCTTGGATTTTGAAGGTTTAACTGGATCAATAAAAATAAGCTTGTGCTTTCCCGAGGAAGTTAACTTTGCCACTGATCGAGACCTGACATCATAGGTTGGGAACGTTGATGAGGCCCACGCCATAGTATCCTCATCACAAGCTCTTGTTGAATTTCTGAAAAGGAAAGAACCTCATATTAGCAATCACCAAACTTATTAAGCCACTAAACAGCTGTTTGCACAACATCTACTATGATTACTGTTTATTGTGCATATAGGAAATCCTAATATGGCAAGTGTGGATTCATGGGTGACGTATAAGACAAATTTTTATTTTGGACCTAGCAACAGCAATGACAGCAAGTGCTCCAGAGTCTGTGTTGCAAGTCATTACCTGAAACGGTTCTCAGACACATTTACACCACTGATGCTTTTGCAATTGTCATAACTGGAATCCCTGAGAAGATGCTGCTGCATTGCCTTATTCTCTAATGGTGGCGGGCCTGGATCAGATATTGATAAATTTATGATGGATGGAAATGGACCCATGGAGTCATTCTTTTCTGCCTGAAACTCCAGACTTATATCCAACTGTTCAGCATCAGTTGACAAGTTTTTCCAAGGGTTGGGAGGAAACACACTCTGATCATCTTGCCTGCTGCTGGCATTACTAAGTGCAGCTGCTACCAACCTGGCCCCCTGGCCAAAGTTGCTAATTTTCATGGTTGGTGTGTTTTCCTTCGCTGAAGTTCGAGAAAGTTGGTTGGACGCGAAGATTTTTCCGCCAAAATATACACCATACCCAATCGATGGGAGATTGTGTATGCTATCTTTGCGTGAAGACACCTTCCAGACAGAGGATAGAAGGGCAATAAAGTGTCTCTGAATCAGATATTCTGTATTGGGCAGCTTGGCAGCAACATTTAATAGCATCCGTATATTATCCTAACATAAAAAGAAAGATAATGAGTTGTTTATCCCTCTCCCACATTTTAACAAATGTAAGAGACATGGTAGTTCACTGTGAGGATAAAAGAACATTGTGCAATTCACTAAGTTTAAAGCAAAGATAATAAGATATACCTCTGTTACTCTTAAAAGAGCCTTTCCAGATCCTACGTTTGCTTTTTCATAATTAGGATTGTCTGGCGCAGATAGAACATATTGTTGAATGAGTTCCCTAAACCTTTCACAACAATGAATTGGATGGCGATATCTCCCCCTGTAAAACCCACCAGCAGTCATACCATAAAGTGTCTCACTCACCAAGCTCCAATAAGGACCATACTCATGTACCACAGCACATAAAATTGCATCCTCTTGTGATAACCAAATATCGGGTGATGGAACACAATCTCTGGACCAAATGTTGCTCTTCTTTAGTTTCTCTGGTTTTATCATGAGAACTCGCTTTACAGGCATGGTAGTGATGGATATTTTGCCTCCCATTTTTGTTCTACTAATTGACTTATGCTCAAAATCAACCACACTTTCACATGGTTTTGACTCTGAAGCTTCAACATGCTGCATTGTGGAGTCATTAGTATCAAACTCTGAAGTACAGATTTCAACATGATGAGACTTCTTGAGTTTCTTCGACTTCTTTTTTGAAATCTTATCTTCACCAACTGGTTTAGATTTAGCCTTCTTACGTTTTCTCCGCACACTTGATGGAGGTGATTCAGTATCTGAATGGGTAAACAAAACATTAGAGAAATTATCTTCATCGATGAACATAGGTTCCACATGAAGCTCTCCTTTCACAGGTTCCAGCTCAGAAGCTAGAGACCGTTTCTTCAGAGATTTAAATTTAGCTTTCTTTGATTTCTTCTTATGCTTGGGCTTAGGATCACTTCGCGTTTCATACCTGTTACGGAGAACAACAAATTAAAAAATAGTTACTCGACTAAAACAAAATTCCAAATATTGTTAGGTCTTACTATTAAAATATAAAAGTGCTCCTCATTTTTTCCATTTTAACAGTTGGACAATCATCTTTAGACATGCAGGAATTCTGGATGTGAGCCTAAGTGGGCATTACTTGTTAGTTGTTAGAAAAACCTTACAAGTTTTCAGCTTACCTCTGAGGATCCAGAATCTCATTTGCTTCATCTTCCTTCTCCTTAGCTTCGTATTCCAGTTCTTCCATCAACTGTAACATTACGCAAGCATATATATTACTAGGTTGTATGAATAACAGCAATATAAAGGGCTGAGACTATCTACTGACCTGGTGTTGCGTCAAGGCCTCAACCTGCTGACGATATGCCTCAGTTGCAAAATCAGCATCCCACGCTATGGAATGAAAAAAAAAACACACATACAAGTTTAGTGCAATGTTGGAACAGGCAATTACTAGATACTTTCAACTGTTTTACATCCATCAATGAGTAACATATTGCACATCATTACAGCACTGGATTACAATTGCTAGATCATCAGATGATGAAGTAAACACATTAGCTTGACAAAAAAGAGACATGTGGTCAAAGCAGCTGTTGGGAAGAAGGAAATAATCATTCCCTTTTTTATATAAAACAAAAGGATGCAGAATTAGCTTCAGAGAACAGAAAAACTGTCTTTAATGCCTTTCTAGAATTCTAATGAGTCAAGCAAACACGAGTGTGCGATTGGGGCCATGTCACATGATATCACAAAGTACAATCATGTGACTAGCTCAGTAGAGTCTAAAATACACAAGGTTACAATATACCACAAAAGCATATAAATTTGGGCCAAAAGCTTGCGAGGAACTTACTTTCATATACAAGAGGTTCTTCATCTTCATCAATCTCCGCTTCCATTTCCTCCTTGTACTTTTCTATGCGATCCAGTTCCCACTCTCTCTCCTCAAATCTAACTTGAGATTCCACCGCTGTCTTGTCTATAATTGGGTCCCACAGTTCCAGAAAACGGATAGCATAGCGATCTATTGGACGCAATTGATTTCCAAAGGAAGAAATCTCTTGTCCTGCTGCAGCAGCTGCTGCAGCCATCTGTTTGACATCAGCCATCATGTCCACATCATCTTCTCTACAAACAACACTGAGAGCCCTCTCGTCAGTGGGATCACTCCCATTCAACATCATCTCATTGTCTTTGTTTGAAGATATCGTCAAAGCCTGATCTGTGGGTTCATCAACCTTCATGTCATCCTCATTTACTAATTCGTCGTCCTCCAATCTCACAACAGCTTCTTCGGTAAATTCTTGGTTGTCCACAGCTTCTTCCTGCTCAACTTTCTTCAATGCCATGTAGTCTGCTTCATCTTCTGCCTGCTTCAGTGCAGCTTCCAAATCCACATTAGATAAAGAAACTTCAGTTGCGTTGAGATTTTTCTCCTTTTGCATGTTCTTAATGGGAAGTGCTTTATGACCAGAGAAAAGCTCGATCGGATCAAGCTTTTTGAAGAATTCAGTGTTGTAATCCCCACTTTGTATAACTAGATTGTCAAGAGTTCGCTTTTGATTTGCTTTCTTCAAAATGTTTTCTTCAATGGTGCTCTCACTAATCAATCGATAGATATGAACTTCTCGTGTCTGTCCAATACGGTGGCAACGATCTTGAGCTTGTTGGTCCATAGCAGGATTCCAGTCACTGTCATAGAAAATAACCGTATCTGCCCCAACTAGATTGATACCAACACCCCCACTACGAGTTGACAATATGAAAAGAAAAAATTTTGGGTTAGTGTTAAACCGCTGCATTAAAGTCTGCCTCTCCTCAGGTGGAGTGGATCCATCTAAACGCATGTATGTGTAACCATATAAATTGATGAAAGCCTCCAAAACATCAAGCATCTTCGTCATCTGAGTAAATATCAGTGCTCTGTGACCTTCTGACTTTAATTTTCTAAGCAGACCTGCTAGCTGCTGCAACTTACCACAGTCAAACTGTATCAGTCGCCTATCAGGAAAATAAACTTGTCTTCGGACAATTGCAGGTCTAAATGGTGACAGAAGTGGCAACAAAACTTCAGAGCATTTCTGCTTATAAGTTGGTTGCAGAAACACAGAACTTGCTGCTTTACTGCACCAGCATACAGGTGGAGCTGCTCGTGCAGCTGGGATCGCAAACATGAAACCTTCAACCAGGTCAATTGTTTTCTGGAAGCGTTCGACTGGTGAAAGGACAATATCAGCAAGCTTTGAAGAGTACATGTAGGACAAAGGGTTAGCCTTATGATAAGTGATATCAACAACAGGATGTCTAACTTTAACAAGATCCCTCAGGCTTGTAGAGTATATAGGTTTTCTCCCACACCTCAAGGAATTCCACCACGCAACTGCTGCAGCATGTTCTTGTGCTTCCCTTAGTCTCTCCTCCATAAGTGCCTTCTGGATGTCTTCAAATACGTTCATACCATGCCTCTTCTTATGATGTTTATAATGTTTAAATCCACCAATATCTTCGAGATTAATCAGGTTAACACGATCTTTGATTAAACTTGACGGGGTGGCAAGAGCTTTAACTTCATCACTCTCCCAAGAAGTCATAGTAAAATCCAGATGAGTAAATAAAAACCCCAATCCCTCAAGGTCCACCACAGAAAATGGTCCAGGTGAAAGCATTGAACATATAGAAGAGCTCAACTGCATGTAAATACCACTCATGTCAAAGGAACTTACAATTGGACGACCCTCAAATAAGTCAGGATGGTTGCACACTTTACGAAGTTGCATTATTATGCTGATCATTCCAAAGAAATTGGTACTTGCAAGAGTTGCTTGTGTTTCCGAGCTAGCAATGAAGTCTTCATACAAGTTGCGTTGCCTCCTTGATAGTCTACAGTATATGACATGCTCATGTTTCATAGGTAGCTGCTTCTCTACATCTCGTTTCAATCGACGGAGAATGAATGGACGGAGGACATTATGCAGACGATCAAGAACTTCCTTATTTACTTTTTCTTGCCCCTCAACCATCCCGGATATTGGATTACTGAACCAATCCTTGAATTCCTGATGAGACTGGAATATATGGGGCATCAAGAAATGCATAAGAGACCAAAGTTCCATGAGATCATTCTGTAGAGGGGTACCCGTTAATAAAATGCGTCGTTTAGAATTGAAGTTTAAAAGTGTTTGCCATCTCTGCGACTTCCAATTTTTAATCAGATGGGCTTCATCTAAAATCAAGTATTTCCATTTCTTACGCTTGAAGACTTTTGAATCTTGTATAACCAGTCTGTATGTTGTTATACAAACATGAAATGAGTTTGGCTTCAGCCAGCCTTGCCTTTTCAATTTGCGCTCTTTTGCACTTCCAAAGTAAGTCAGGATTTTGAAAGCAGGGCACCATTTTAGAAACTCAGTCTCCCAATTGAGCATCACACTAGTGGGGACCACAATAAGATGAGGACCCCATATCCCCTTTTCACATGCTAGGTGTGCAAGCAAAGCGATTGTCATGATTGTCTTTCCTAGACCCATCTCGTCAGCTAGAATCCCATTCAGCCTTTTCTCATACATAGTCACAAGCCAATCCAAACCAATATGCTGATACTCACGAAGAGGGAACTTAAGCAGAAAGGGGAACTTTGTACGGACTTTTGTTGTGGAGAAGGTGTTTCCAGTTGGTTGTGCTGATCTTGCAGCCGCGGCTGCATCCTCAATTCTGTTCTCACTATCACTTCCTCCGTCTGAAGCCCTATGTTGTTCAGTTGGAGAATCAAGAGCTGGCTGGTGTCCACCAGAGTCAACATCTTCATCGACAGAAACATGTTGCTTCGGTTCAACATCTTCTAAAGATGGAGATTCCACATGTCCTTCTGATGAAGCAGAACCATATTCAGATTCATCATCTGAAACTTCATCGCTGTCTAACTCCTGAAAAAAAGGTTGATGATTGAACAAATCTCAAATATGATGTCAACAGCTCAACCGACAAGCAGAAGTATATCACAAGCTGTACCTTTTTATACCTTGCAAGCAATTCCTCTAATGGTATATCACTCTCCTTCTGCAGTAGTGCAATCTGAATGCCAGCAGCACGCCATAGGAAAACTCAGCAACTCATTGAAAATTAGAAATGGATATTGTTATCAAAGTTCCAAAAGTACTGGTGCAAACATCAAAGGTATTTAGGATTTGGCTCCTTACCTCATCCATGGGATGATTGGTCTCTGCTTTTGCCAATTCCTCCTCCTCTAGTAAGGTTGTCTCATCATCCTGGATATCAAGTTCAATCATTAATCAAAGACTGTCGAATTTGAAACACAAATCATTTACACAGGTAAAGACACTAAAAAAGGTGAAAATCAAATCAAACTCGAACAGAACCAAGGACAATATGACAAGGTTGTCTCTGTCATTCCCACCTTTTCTTCTCCAGCACCAAGAATGAAGTCACCATCTTCCTACACAATTGAGAAAAATTGGCATTAAGATTATGCAACTTTCGTATGACAAAAAGAATAGAACAGAGAAACAGAAGTATGTGACTCTTAATTAAAGAATGCATCCACATTTGAATTCAACATATCATTGTGCACTTAATTTACAAGTGTCACAGCTAAAGTAATTCGCATTCACAATACACCACGACAAATCCAATCAGAGAGGAGTTCACAAGACATCAAAGTCCCAATCAGATGATACCCAATGACATGCGAAAAATGTGCTAAACAAGAAAAGAACAAAAAATTAACATTTAAGCAAACAGATCTTACATGTTCATCATCAAAATCATATGCCATATGCCCTTTCGGAGACGCCAGCGACACTTCTGACATATCTTTGGATTCACTGATGTTAATTTCTGATAAATGGGTTTCTGAAAGAGGCGCACCATCACCCTGCAATCAGGAAAAATATCTATCGTGCCAAACCCTTCATATGCTGCGGACATGAGTGGTAGAAACTATAAACACATACAACTTACAGAACGACGACCGCTACAGACATCTGAGCTGCTTTTATCAATCCTACTGGCCATAGGAAGATCATTACGTTCACCTGCATAATTAGCATTAAAATTTTCAGACACAACACAATACATCCACCTCCTCAAATACCATTAAAGTTTAACCCCAAAACATAACATATATTATGTACACATACCATGATCTTCACTCGCTGAGGTTTCTGCACCGTCTTCACCCTTTTCAGAACTCCTCATACTATGATTTTTACCTGCTGAGGTTTCAGAGTCATCTTCATCCTCATCAGCAAGTGTACCATTATCTTCCCTTGCTGAAGTCGTTTCTGCATCATCTTCACCCTTTTCTTGGCTACTTTCTATGTTAACTGAAAGTTCAGATGTCAGAAAAATGTATGAAGCATCTGACATACAAACTCCCCATGTTTAAAATGGCATATAAAATTGGAAACCACCGTCCTAATTAGCTCTTAGTCTTTGAAACCCCATATAGTAGGTTGGAAATGGTAAGATAGATGGTTAAAGAAGGTATGGCAAAACAAACTTTTCCAAATTGAGGGAAACCAATGCAAGACATACATCTACCTCCTGAATACACATCAATATAATCCTAAATAATGCAGATCCACGTTAAGAGCACCCAAAGATGCTTAAAAGATGTACAAATCACTAAAACCATTCACCTTTGTCTGTAGCATACTTTTTAAGTAGCTCCTCAAGTGGAACATCTACTTCATTCTGTAGAGCAGCCAATTCTTCCTGCCTTTCTTCTTCAGTAAAAAGAGCCTCATCTTCCTCAATTGTGTTTTCATCATCTCCCTAAAACAGCATCAACCATGCAGGAAAACGCCTTTTAAGAACAGAAGCTACATTTAAAGAGCAGTATCAATGCATTTTTAAACTTACATTGATTAACTGTCTAACCTCATAAATGCAATTGACGATAAAGACAGCATTTGTAAACAACTAAACATGCTGAAGAAAATGTAAGCTTTGGTAGTAGACATCCAGGTTTTTTAACTTTCTAAATAGATGAATGATTCCATGCCCTATATAACACCAGTTCAAGCCAAATCAATTGAAACAGAGGCTGGAAATATCGGCAATGAAGGCAGTATGGTATATAACTCCTGATTTGATTAAGATCAGATATTTCTAACACAAAATGTATGCAACTTTTTTCATGGTAAGGTTTCATTTCACAGATTTCCCAACCAAAATACATTTGCATCTCTTGGTAGACAAATGGACTTCATACTAGATAATCTAATAGTTTTGGCTATGCACTCTACCAACTGTGATTATTTCACCCTTGCCTGACATCCCTGCACAAAGGGTGACACTGGCATAGATCTACTTCAAGATACAAAGTACCGGTGAGTCTGGACTAATGACGTGATTGATGAACCAACATTTACCCTGCACTGCCATTCACTCAACAGCAACAACTTCGCTTAATAACTATATGCCTACTCATTTACATTGTAAATTTTCTTTATTATAGAACACATATCGCCGGCCAAATAAAACATGCACAAGATCACGGCACTATACCCCTCCAAGTCTGAGGAATAAGATATTTGACAGCCAATGTTATAACATGTATAGCCAGCCTAGCTGATGCAGAAACTGAAATATGTAATTTATATATCTTCCTGACATTATCCAATCATGGATACCAACATAGAGCTCCTTACTCGGTTTGCAGTATTATAACGTGAATGCCTACCAATATGTGTCGCAATGAAGGAAAAAGAAGGAAAGGAAAGAGAAGGGAAGAAAAGACTCACCGATCTATCATCAGATTGCACATCATAATCATCATCAGCATCTACCATATCTGATTGAGGTTCTGTGAAAAGATGTGTAAAATTATCCCCCATTTGAAAAAGGGTAAAAGAAAGCCTCATAGGTAAGCGATATGAAAGCAGTGAAATAACAACCTTCAACTTACCAATATCTAATTCCGCTGATTTGCTAACATCAGTTGTCCCTTCAATACTCGGTTGATCTTGAGTTGAACATTGCAGCACAGGCTTGTCTACAAGATTTTCCGCCAACATTGTTGAGTACCTGGCATTTTCATGTATCACAAGGTGTCCATTTAGTTTAGACTTTAAATAGAGTATAGCAGAAACCGAAAAGACAAACCGGGTACAGCTGAGAGAATATAGGGTTATATAGCAACATAACAAGGAGTAAAATGCTTTACCTTTCGGTTTGACCTAGAAGGAACTCAAGCTGTTTATCAAGTGCCTTTTTCTTTTTCTCATCAACTTCCATCTGATGCTTGTAAAGCACCTATATTATAGTGCTATGTGTGTCAGAGGCGCACATATGAAGACACTATTTTAAACGAAATCGAATAGTGTTCCAGACAGGCCAATAAAGGGAGGATACAGTACCAGTTTTTCTATTTTCAGCCAGAATTTCTTCACATCCTTTGAAATATTGAGTGCAACTTTTTTCAACCGTTGCTCTTCTTCCTGATTGTAATTAAAATGCAGCAATTTGGAAAGTATCAGAAGAAGCCCAACATGTCAATCATTGATTTATGAAAACCATCTTGTTAACAAGAGAATCTTTTTAAAACAATTTTGCACAATAAGAGCAGCATTTCGCTTCAGTGAGGGAAAAGTCAGAACCTTCATTCTCTTTTCTCCCCTTGTAGCATGGTCTAGCATGCCCTTGCTGGCTCTTAGAGCAACCTTCTTTGCCTGAGCCAATTTCCATTTTCTCTCTGACTCAAAGTCCTGATAACAACTAGTTCATAAGCAAGAAATAATAATAAAAAGATCGTACAGAAGAAAATTGAAACACAGGTAACGAAGATGAAATAACACATAAAAAATTCATTAGAACAAAAATAACACATCTTCAATACATATGTAAAAGCTTACCTTTGACAGCCAGATCATCTCTTCTAAAACATGATCCCAATGTGCTTTTGGCCGTCGAGGTTCATTGGCAGCTTCGAGGGCCTACCACAATCAAGTTAACAAAACTATTCAATAATAAAACAGAATGATTGCCAGAATTTTACTCAAATTACTGACCACTGTTTTCAACTCACAAATGCACAGAGTCAAAGACCATTACATGTTTTCACCTTACAGATATAAGCTTAACACCCAAATTTTTCGTGGGGAAACTAAACAGAGACATTTATTCACCACTCTTGCAAAATAGATACACCTTTGCCTACTAGCAAAAATTTCAGAAAAGTTTTTCAAATTGCACAAACTAAATCAATCAATATCAACATACCTAGTCCAATTAATCAAAAGTAGCCTCACTAGAGTAGCACATGGATTTCTAAAGTTTCTATCTTTGTAGCATCTATTCAACATCAATACACCATCAACATCTTAAAGCCTATCAACCCTGATTAAAGCTGCTCTCAATAAGACAAGTATCCCATTAATAAGTAAGACCAGTCTCCCAAACTATCAATTCCGATTAACAGCTGCTCTGCTCCGACTGAGTCATCATCCTTATAACTTCTTACTTCACGTAAGATAATCTCAATTTTAGATGTGCAACTTCTTTTCTAATATAACTGGTGAACTTTAAACAGTTTTTCGCTACAAAATTTTCAAGTCTCTCTTTTTGATGAATTTTACTGGATAACACTATGGTGCAATTAAATTTATCAGCTCAGAAAATTAGAAATTAACACCAAAACTTGTTCCAACCTAACAATATACAGTACCAAGTTTCAAGGAGCTCGTTAGAGCACAATAGTGAAGCAAAAAAAATAAAAAAAACTGCAAGAGCTACAATTTTCTTCACCAGAAAAAAATAAATAAATAAAGAATTTAAAAGTTATTCTCAGCTAATCAAGAGCTCAAAGTTGAGAGAGAAAATGCGAAATATAATAATAGAGCGAGGAAAGCCAAAACCTTGTGGCGCTTGGGCCTGGGTTCATGATCGAGCTTCGGCCTTGGAGCTTTGGAAGCCATGAGGGGGCGGTAGTGGTGGTCAGATCCAGACGCCGGTGGATCTGGACCGTCTGATCAACGCCACCGTGAAGCTTCTTCTTATCGGATTGCTCTCTGATTCTGTTTCTGTTTCGCTTTGGGAAAACAAGCTCGTTTGCTTTCTTCTTTTTTTTCTTCTTCTTCTTCTTATATCTGAGGACACTGAAATTTTCTTGCGGCGTTGCGCTGCGTTTGGTTTGGTTTTGATTACGTGGCTACATTCATCTTGGGCTTTATTTCTAATTGGGCTTTAATACTGACACATGATGGAGGAAGCCAGGAAGGTTTGGAAGCTATCTAGCACCACAGATTGAGCCCATAGATTTGTGTTGGATTGAGTGCCTCTGTCTCCACCAAAATTCCAGTGGGACACTCACCCACACTGCCGCCTCCCTTGTCTTAGCCGCCCTTGCACCGTCGTACCTCATGAGAGAGAGAGAATTTAGGTTGCATCGAAACGGATACGAATATGAGGATACGATACGACGCGATACGTCAAAATGACAAAATCAAAGAATACGGATTAAACAATACATTAAAATTAAAATATAGTTATTAGTTCCAAAAAATAAAATTGTGTCGACTATCTTTCCGAATGAGTATCTGCGTTGGCCATCTTCTTGAAAACAATTGTATCGGCCATCAGTTTATCACAATATTAGCCATATTTGTACATCACTAACATAAATTTTCTTCCATTTTAGATGGCTAAGGTAAGCCCAAAGACAGAGAGGCCCAAGAAAAAAAAAACTTGACTTTTCTCCATTTTAGATGGCTGCCCCATCACTCCCGTACCTCTCCCATCATGCACCTCCCTCTCTCCTCTTCGTGGTCGCTCTCTGCCTCTCGCTCCCACTTTGCTTCTTTTTTTTTATCACCCCCCATACTTTTTGGTTACGGTATGGGTTTCGGAGTTGCGGAAGTATCTCAGTCGGGGAAGTGGTCCTAGCTCGGCGATGTGGCTCGGGGAAGTGAGTCATCTTAGTGAAGTCGGGTCGATATTGGTGATCAGTTTCAGAGAAGTGATCTCGGATTGGGTTGCATATCGGTATCGACGTTGAGGCTTGGAGTAAACGGCGTTGAGGATTGGGACAGAACGGCGTTGAGGCTTGGAGTATACCGTATCTAAACGTATCTAGAAGTTTCGGACGCGTATCGTATCGTTATCGTTATTCGATACGCGATACCACCACTATGAGGCGTTTTAGTGCTTCTTAGGAGAGAATGCACGAGTTTGGGGGACCGTGCGTCGCAAGGGCGAGGGAGATGCAAAGCAGAAGAGGCTACCTCACCGATAAGAAACTCCGTGGGAAGAGTTTCATATCTAACATTCTCCATAAGATGGCGCATTGCTTGACGTACATCTCGACTTCTCGAACTGCGGGCAATTCTCAATCCTACTCGACATACATCCTCAACGAAATCAACAAACTTGAGGACGACTTGACTTGTGGCTTGACGAGGTCAGACGTCGGGAGGCTGTAGGGAGGAGAGACTCGACAAGAGCATTGATCACGGTCAGGGACTGAAAGCTACTCTAAGCTTTCATGCGGAGTCGACCAAGCTGTGAGGAAGAACGACTTTCTTGTCTCCTAAGATGACGACTTTTTTGTCGCTGGCAGTGGTGATGGTCAGTGGCGAAGCTAGAATTAAAATGTTACTTGGACTAATATTAACCCAACACTATATTGTGCAGCGCACAATTTTTATTTTTTCTAGATTTTTGTTATTTCACCGCGTTTATTTAATTTTAACATAGTAAACTGAGAAGAGCAGAGAAAACACCAAAAACAAGATCAAAATCAAATATAGATGTTATAGCCAAACATTGAATCATTGAGATTGTGAAAAAGTTATGTTATTTTATTGAGGAAGAAAATAGGCAATGACTTTGGGAGGACAATGTCACCTGTGCAGATGAATGAAAGGGGGGAAAAATATTATGTGAAGTAATTTATTTATTTTTAGGTTGAAGTAGTGTTTTTTTAACTTCACAAAACTTACCCGGGCTTAAGCCCAGGTAAGCCTGGGGCTGGCTCTGCCAGTAGTGGTGGTGGCTTCGGTGGGCGACTATGCCTCTGGGCAAAACTGGAATGTAAGGCCATCTCCAGTTCTGAGGGGTTATATTTGACCATGGGCTATAATTTAGCCCCTCAAATATATTATTTAAATGAATAGTGAAGACTATATTTTGTGTCGTCTCCAACCCGTAAGGGCTATAATTTAGATTTTTATATTATTTTATTAATGCAAACGTTTAAGCTTATATATTCTAATAAAATTATATGAATATTATATATATAATTTAGACTACATGTGTTGTTTTTATACACTGCCAGAAAAATACACGTAGGCGACTCTTTGTCGCCTAAGTGGCTTTTTTCGTTGCCTAAGCTCCGTCGTCTAAGTGTTGTAGTCTATGTCCTTAGGCGACAAAACTTTTTTGTTTTGTTGTCTAAGTAACAACTTAGGCGACGAAAAAAACTTTGTCGTCCAGTATTTTAGACGATGAAATATTACTGAAAAAACGATGAACACTCAGACGAAACAAAAAATTCGTCGCCTAAGTTAAACCACTTAAACAACAAAATTTCAGGTTATTCGTTGCCTAAGTGCTGAATTTTAAAAAAAATAAAAATAAAAAAACAATTCACTTAGACGACAAAATATTATATTTTTCGTCGTTCATTAAATCATTATTAATTCGTGCAAAATTAGTAATTAATAAATAATTTAATGGTGGTGGTTGCGGCGGCGGCGTTTTATGTGGTGGTGGTGGTGATGGCGATGGTGGTGCCAAGGTGGTGGTAGTGGTGTGTAAGGTTTGAGAGAGAGAGATTGTGAAAAATGGTGGATGAAATGTGTTTTATAGGCGATCACTTAGGCGACGAAACCAACAAGTTTCGTCGCCTAAGTGACTTAAATTTTTGGTAAAAAAAAATTGGCGAAAAAAAACTGCCAAAATTTTGAACTTGTTGGTTTCGTCCGCCAAGTGATTTTGAATATTTAGTAAAAAAAAATTGGCGGAAAAAAAAACACCAAAATTTTGGACCTAGACGACGAAATTAGTAGGTTTCGTGGCCTAAGTGAATTTTTGAAAAATAAAATAAATTAAATTTAAAAAAATTGATTTAGGCGATGAAACTATTTATTTTCATCGCCTAAGTGAATTTTTTAAAATTCTTTTTACAAAAAATAAAATAAAATTAGAAAAACAAGTCCATGACAAACACCACAATTAAGTTCAAAACCACAGGCTATACTAGCTAGCCGGATTCTTGAGTCCTTCCTATACTAATTGCTATATGTTCTTGCATTAACTATATGTTAGTTGAGTACGTTCGATCAACTCATTTGTCATGCTGGCTCGCGTTTTATCGCAGAGAATAAAACAAAGAAGCTAGGAATATACTTTTTTGTTTCAAATGTCCTGCGTTTTATCGCAGAGAATAAAACAAAGAAGCTAGGAATATACTTTTTTGTTTCAAATGTCCTGCGTTTTATCGCAGAGAATAAAACAAAGAAGCTAGGAATATACTTTTTTGTTTCAAATGTCCTGCTAGCTAAGATGATTGATTTTGAAGCCAAACATATTTTTTGGGTTCTAACAAAGTTAATCTTATTGTCTGAAATGATGTCTGTAAACCTATACAGTATGGTAGTCTTGACATTAAGCAAGTTAAAGTTTATCACTACCAAAAAATCACACTTAGACGACGAAATTCATTTTTCGTCGTCTAAGATGAATTTCATTGCTTCCGATCAAAGAGCACGACCATATATACCATCTGAAAATGCATATTTTTTTCGTCAAGGGCATAAAGTAAACAATTCTTGGACTATGAGTGTCGATGGTTCAAAAATCGAAGTTACAAAGATTGTATATCAACATTTCCATTTCATTGAAATTTCAGTTTTATGGTTGACTGCGTCAATCAAACCCTTAACGAACTTTGTTTTGAATGAAAATTCATCCACTTACATATTATGTTATGTTGGATATATCCAATGGTTGTTTTGTCCAAATTCAATTTCGTTAACGTTGATGTGGAGTGAATATATACATACGAACACTTAAATTATATAACATTAATAAATATATAACAAGTTTTTAGTCTTCAATAATTTTTTTATATCAAATTTTAATTAATTTATATTTAGTTGATTAATTAAGTTTTTACGACAAGACAAACACCTCTAACTTCGAAAACGGGTTTACGAATTATGTTTTACGATCATTTCTGTTTTTTAACTATTTTTTGATATATATATATAATTAATAAATTCATTCAATCGCAATCTAAACTAATCCGAATTTGGTTGATTTTTTTTACAATATTGTATAAATGTAATGGTTACATCTGAAGGTTAATTTTTGATGATTTTTAAGCAACTAACCAAAATTAATTTTCATATATTTTTAAAAAATATTTCACTTAGGCGACAAACCCTATTAGTTTCGTCGCTTTAGTGTATTTTTTTAAAATTTTAATTTTAAAATTTTAATTTAATTTTAATTTATTTATAAAAAAATCACTTAGGCGACCAAAACTATATAGTTTCGTCGTCTAAGTTCAATTTTTTGGCGGTAATTTTTTTCGTCAAATTTTTTTACCAAAAATTTGAATCACTTAGGCGACGAAATCAACAAATTTCATCGCCTAAGTGATCCCCTATAAAAAAAATTTCATCCCCTATTTTTCACAATCTTTCATTCTCTCAAAATCTCTCTCTCTCTCTCTCTCTCTCTCTCTCTCTCTCTCTCTCTCTCTCTCTCTCTCTCTCTCTCTCTCTCTCTCTCTCTCTCTCCCTCCCTCCCTCCATCCCTCCCTTTCTCGCTCTCTCTCTCAAACCATACACACCACCACCACCACTCACAAAAACCGTAGTCGTCACCACCACCACCACCACCATTATTAAATTATCTCCTAATAATATTACAATTTTTGCATTAATATTTAATTATTTAATTCCAATTTATTTTTTATTTATTTTTTTATTTAAAAAAAATCCACTTAGACAACGAAACTATTTGTTTCGTCGTCTAAGTTGTTTATTTATTTATTTTTAATTAAAATGTACCACTTAAATGATGAAAAACCTTCGTCGTCTAAGTGAATTATTTATTTATGTATTGTTAAAAAATTCGACACTTAAGCGATGAAAATCCTAAAATTCCGTCGCCTAAGTGGTAACATTTAAGGGTCGACTCGTGAGTTTCATCGTCTAAGTTCTCACTTAAACAACAAAAAGATTTGTCGTTTTTTAATTAATTTTTTGTCGTCCAAGAACCTAGACAACGAAGTATATTTCGTTGCCTAAGTGGCCATTTAGACGACGAAAAATAAAAATTTCACCGTCTAAGTACTTAGACTATGGTTGTTAGATAACGAACCTTAGGTGAAGAAATTCCCGTCGCCTGAGTACTTAAGCGAATAAAAAAGTCACTTAGGTGACGAAACTGTTTCATCGCCTAAGTATGCTTTTCTAGTAGTGTATAATAATTCCGCTCTTACAAAATTAGGCTAAAAAATATTAATTGAGCTTTCCAATTGGTGGACAAGCATTATAAGGAAGAAATATCTATCAAATGAATCATTTTTCACTGTCAATTACAAACCAGGTAACTCTTATGCTTAGAAAGATATTTTAGAAAGCAGACAACTAATCACTGAATGTATGAGATGAATTGTTAAAAGTGATAAAGACATAAATTTTTGGACCCACAACTGAGCTTTTCCTGTCCCTATCTACCATTTTATTGATAACAGATTGAGAATGCAAATGAACTTAAATGAATGTGTTGCTGATTATATTGGCAATGGTTCCTGGAACAAAATTAAATTTCTACATCTGTTTGATCAGAGTATAGTTAACACTATTTGTGGAATTCTCATCCCTTTAACTCCCCAACAAGATGTTTTTGTCTGGGGGCTTTCAAATTCTAGTAAGTTTTCCATTAAAACTGCTTCAAGCTTACAATTTTCTGATTGCACAAAACATAAGCATGTTGATTTACCGAACAAAATGTGGAAGCTAGATTTACCCCTTAAACTAAAAAATTCAGTTGGCTCCTTTTTAGAGGAAGATTGGAAACTCGGAATAGATTGCTAAAGATGAAACTAGTTGCTAACAATATTTGTGCTCTTTGTATGAATCAAGAGGAAAGCATTAACCATATGTTTTGTCAATGCCTCATGGTAAGAGAAATTTGGAGTTTATCAAATTTATCAAGCTTTTCACACTCTATTGATCTAATCTCAAGTATGAAAAATCTGTTTGATGCTAAAAGCATGATCCTAAGGAATGGTCTATGTTTTAAATATAAGTTGGCATATTTGGCATGCAAAAAGTAAGTTGATCTTCAGGAATGAGATTTTCAATCCCAAAACAGTGACTAACATTGCTGCTGCATATTGGAACAACTACACCTCAAGCAACATTACTCCTACTGTATTTAGGAAAGAAGCTACTAATATCAAATGGTATCCCCTTGAGCCAGGTTTCAACAAAAATAATTTTGATGGTTCTGTTAGGAACACTTCTCACTCTTTAGCTGCTGGAGGTTATGTGATCAGGAATTCTAGTGGTGCATCTATTGGGGTGTAGTCTTGTGACTTTGAGAACTCAGCAATACCTATGATCGAAGCTCAACCTCTCAAACAAAGCTTTCTTCATGCCAAACAAGCAAGAATTGACAACATTCAATTAGAAGGGGACTCTTTACTCTTCATCAATTGTGTCATCAATATATGGAAGCCTCCTTAGAGAATCTCCTTAATTATCAGAGACAAAGCTTAGCTAATAGCTTCAACAACATCAGATTCAAACACATCTTCATAGAGTCCAATTTTGTTGCTGATAACCTTACAAATGTTGGACACGGTCGTGATAACATCAACACATGGAACAACTCTTTGCCTGAAGCTGCTGCTTCCTCCAATTATTTGATAACTGAGAAACGGAATGTATTAGAGGATCTTCCTTGTAGTTTTATTCATTTTCTTAGCAAATAAATAAATAAAATAAAAAACAAAAATAAAATAGAGAAAGATTCAATTAGCTAGTAGTTGTTTTTTCTTTATTGATAGAGTTGACTTAAGGGAGCCATCCTAGAAAGTTTTATTTAGGCCAATTTAAAATGTAACAAATTATGTAAAAGGTCATTTAGTGACTTATTTTTTCCATTTAGGTCAGACAACTTATTTATCCTAAATAAGGTTAGTTTGACTTTTATTCTTTTTCATATTTTTCTTTTCTACCCCTGCATATATATAATCTGTGTGGTTGTAGAGCTCTTCAAAACGCAGAGCTATAGAGAGCAAGAGAAAGACGTGGAGGGAGAGAGAGAGAGAGAGAGAGAGAGAGAGAGAGAGAGAGAGAGAGAGAGAGAGAGAGAGAGAGAGAGAGAGAGAGATCATCATTAAGATCTACGAAGCAATCGTTAACCTCGAAATCTCGTCTAAGTATCAATTTTCGACAACCGAGCTCCGCTGAAGCCGACACAAATCGCCTCTGAGCAGATCCTCATCAAATTCCACATGACGATCGTCAACCTCATTCACAAGGACTACAATGTCGAGCGTGCCAGTGACGACTTCACGACTGTTAAGCTCGTCCAAGGCGATGATGTCATCACAATTCTCGTGCGTGTTGCTCATAATGTCTAGTGGCAATGACTCACACTACTTCTTCTCTCTTTACTTTCCGGAAGACTAAGACTTACCGGAGTCCGGCAACAAAAACACTAATGGCTTAATGCTTGACAATTTAGTCGAAAGTGTATTTGGTGTTAAATTAAACGAAGTAACTTGTAATAGTACTACCTATGTTAAGTGAACGTACTATTACAAGCCTCTAAACATATTGTTTTGCTGTTCTATAAGGTTTCTCTGTGCTATGTCATTGTTGCTCAAAAACACTACCAATATTGACTAAACATATTACTGTTGACTATTAAACATACTAGTATTATTCTGTAAGCAATTTTTTTAATTTGCAGATAAGTAATCATGAAATTAGAATTGTATGTGAAAGACATTTACAACAACTAGAAAGTGACGTCAAATATTTTCTTGAAATATCGTCTTTCTTTTCGAAAATCAAGCACAAAGTGATTTCACAACAGTAGTAATGCCAAATATCGAATCATTAAGTCGCAATAAATATCGTCAAACTTGACTAATATAATATGTCATCAATGTATCGAACTATTACTGTTTGGAAAAAATACTACTACATCATAATAAAAGTACTATTGTTGTCTGATTTATTATGTTACAACATAAACAAATAATACAATGGTCATCAATGTATCATACTACTGCTGTTTTGCAAAAGCATTACTACATCACAATAAAAATAATATTATTGTCTAATAAACATACTACCACATAAAGAAACACGATATCATCAATGTATCATATTATTGCCATTTAGAAATAACAGTACTAGATCACAATGAAAATACTATTGTTATCTGATAAACATACTACCACATAAACAAACATTACATAAGTGACTAGCTACTTCTTTGCCTTCTTTGATGCTCGTGGTTGCTTCTTTTGTATTGAGTACTCAAAATACACTTCTTTGTTTGTCGCATTCTTCTTTCTTGTTTTCAGACTTTTCACCGTTGACGAATACGAATTCTCCTTCCCTGTCTCCTTTGATGTACCCTCAACAACAACTTTAATTTGTCATTCTTGCTATACGATCGCTCCCATTGATGCTTTCTTTCTTTTACTTATCTTGCTTGTTCTTCAATCTCATTTCGTGTCTTATACCACTCGGGTCCTATATGTCATCACAAGCCCGAAACATAATCAGTTTGAAATACTACTGTAAGCATTTAAACATACTATAATAGACTGTTAAACATATTAGTGACACAACATACCAAAATGATTTCATTGGCGTTGTCTTCTCTATGTTAAACATACTTCTTCTACTTCCACTTCCGCTTATTATTATTTTTCTTCGTTTTCTTCTTGGGTTGGTTTGTCGGGTTGCATTGACTCGGGGTATTGTTAATTGATTCAGACTGTGTTGATTCTGGTTATGTTTCTACTTCTTTATCAGCATTTTCTTTATATGTTTCTTATTCCTCATTATTCTCCTACATTTCATGAAAGGACCCAACCCTAGTTTACTAAAACTAGATTGTTTAGCTAGTAATTTAGAATTAAATCCTAACGACTTACTAAATTATGAGAAAATCTGTGAAATTTTTGATATAACTTCCCTTGTAACTGAGACAACCAAAAACCTGCAGGAAAATAACACTCCGTAGATAAATCCCACAAACAAACCGTGGACCACCAATGTCCATCCGAATTTCTCAACATATGACCAGAACTAAACCAAATACATAACTCGAGAATTTAAAACATACTTTACAAGGTACTAGTTTTGAATACAAGAGAAAGTAAACTCGAAGACTACTCGAGTAACTGACTGATTACAAGAGCCTCACTGAGACAACAATACTGAATTGGTATCCAAAGCGACTTCTATAAACATAAGATACATACTGACAGTGAGCTGGAATCTACTGGTGAAGAGATTGACTAGTGGACTCGAGCCCTCGACAACACTCAACACTCTCAGAATACATACTGCAACCTGGGCAACGATAAACCAAAGAGCCCAGAGAAAGGCAAATAAAATATAAAACGTTAGCGTGAGTGAATAAAAATAATATAATAATCTGTGTAAATCGATAAACTAAAATTTCATGCATTTCCTCTATTTACTATGAATTAATGAGAGTTCAAAATAAATAAACTGAAATGCAATGGAGGTGGTCGTTCAGGGTTCCTGACCCGGTACAACTATAAACAAAAAATACAGGTGATGGGAGCGTCTGAGGTGTTGTCTGACCTGAGACAAATAAGGGTTGGGCAGGTATCCTAACCCAGTCCAACCGCCTATTCAATGATTAGCTAAATAGCTAGAGCATCGATGCAACTAAATAACCATCACAAATAAACCTCCAAATAAATTGTGAATCGTCGCTGTTTGGCTGGAAATCGGTTCGAAATCGCCGAAAAAAGTTTATGGTTGATTTCGACGTCGTTGCTACTCCTTAGTCCCCCAAACCATAGGGGTTTGAATCTTGGATTGAAACCCAACCGTTTCCACCCCACCCTGTCGCGGAAAAGTGGCCGCAACACCACCAATGAATAAACTCGAAATCCGGCGACTTCATCACTTCGATTTGCATACCACATACACCCAAATCAAACAATGAACCCATGAAAAGAAAGTGCATAACCAGAGCTTCAAAAGCATATCAAGAACACCGGCAACCGTGGCATTTTCCAGCAGGTCCGAAATTGGGTCGGGTTAGGTCTGACAGTGATTCGAGTCGCAGAGCAATACGGGTCGAGCGGAATTTCAGATTTTTTTTCTGAATTATTATTTCCATATACAAATACCATATTATACTACCACAATACCTGATCAAATCAACGGTTGAGGTTTGATATGATCAAAATCCAACGGTCCAAATCAAACCGCCACAAATAAATTACTTTCTTAATATTTTCTTCACACAGACTTCCAAAAATCATAAAAAATAGCTTGCTTATCTGAAAAATTCTCCAAAAATTTTCACGAGCTCTAAATTAAATTCTCTACAACTCTCATGAAGAAAGTCAAGCCCAATTTTCGCCTTATGAAAATTCGTTAACAACTTGATAACACTAGTACACAAAGTCCTTCAGACAACCCCAAAAATCTGTCGTCTGAAGGCCTCGAAAATCAGTTGTATATTGAGCAGTTGTCTGAATGGGGTCTCACACAACGGAAAAATTTCTGTCGTCTGAAGGGTGCCCTCTAACAACTGACATTAAGTTGTTTTAAAACTTCGAAAATGTCTCATTTAAGGACATATCTGATGTGTCATTGTATATCAAACAACTAATGTTTTGTTGTGTAACAACTAATAAAACAACTAAATATCTGATGTGGTAGCTGTTTGAAAACAACGGAATTTCATCTAGTATTCTGTTGTTTGAATCACTTAGTAAGAACATATATTAAGTTGTTGTAAGTTATGTTTGACGACAAAGTTTTACAAATATAGTTGTTAGCTTGTTATGTACATAGTTGGTTTTTCAGTGATATCTGTTGTTAGAGTTTGTAATATCTGTTGTTAGAGTTATTTATATCTGTTGTTAGATTGATCATTAGACAATTTATGAGTTGAGTGAGACAACAGTAATCATACAACATTTTGTTGTGTGAATCCCCAACTTACAATTCATTTCAGTTGTTTGAATTGACCTTCAATGACAAACTATGCACTTCTTTTGGTATGAGTATGAATCAGAAGACAAAAGTTGATCTGTTTTTAGTTGTGTGTATATGAGTTACAGGACAGACTTTGGTCTGTTTTTAGTTGTTTGTATATGAGTTACAGGACAGACTTTGGTCTGTTTTTAGTTGCCTGTACATGAATTAGAAGACATACTTTGGCCTGGTTTCAGTTGCCTGTACATTATGTATCCAAACCAATTTCTACACAATCTCAACATAATGCAAAACAGCTTAAGCATTCAGCAACATACTCCTCATCAAACTTAAAGTAGCTATGTAGCCATTACATCATGTCATAGCAAAATTAGTCCTATCCAAAAGCATGACATTAAGATGGAAACAACTGAACTAGCTTACTACCTAAACCCACAGCATCATAATTGTTCAGAATATGATGGAAACAACTGAACTAGCTAAAGAACAGCCATAGATGTCCACAAAATAAACCACATTAAAGTAGCTATACATACAAGTACTGGAGCTAATCCAAGTACACCATTGCCTGCTTTGCCCACTCTGCCCGCACGACATCAATGTCCTTCGTTGTGTACTGTAACTGACCTCTTCTAGCCCACTGAAATAGTGCAATATATATATTATCACAAAGTTATCATCCTCTTCTAGACTACAAGTAAAGATTGCACCACCAATAGCCACTGAATTTATCACAGAAAATGACATTACCTTGGTTATCCATTCCATTTGGCTATCTTGAACAATTTCTTTCATATAGCGCATTATCCAGAAACCACAGGTAGTAGCACCTTTCTGCTCCGGAATGCCCTGTCATTATGAAACATATTTAGCTTAGTATTTTATACTATAAAATACATGTGTACGAGGAAAGTAGAAGATGTTTAAGTGTTGTACCGAAAGAGGAATCCACATCGGTGTCTTCCTGCCCCTTTTATTGGCTTGTGCATTATAAATCCTAAGAGAGCTTCAATGCCAAATGAAAGATGAAATTATTAACAATTCAATACAACATTACATATACATTAAATTGAGCAACACAAACTAAGGTTCTCAAAGGCTGCTGGAAGTTTATGTACCTGTCGACAATAGTTTTCCATTCACCGGAGATCAACCGCCTAGTCAAGGGATCCAAGCAGTACACAACTTCTTCCATTGGGTTGACAACAGTCAACACCCAGTGTCCACTGAAATATGTTATCCAAGTCAGTAGCTCATTAAAATGATCTACCTATTCATAATGTGTATACCACGAGAGAAGAGCATTGGCAACATATGGGGGCAGAATGACTTAATGTCATGCACATACCCTGTGTTATAAGGCACTATAAACAGCTTTCCATCTGTTCCTTGGGAGAAACGTTCAAACAACCAGTTGGATCGTTGTGTTGGATTCCCAGAGGCAGTCCCGGTGCGAGCTGGATCAACTAAGACATATATGTCTTTTGCGGCAGATTTCATTAGCTCTTCGTGAAGATAACTACCAAAAAAAACATAGGATTCCTTGAAGTTCTATATTCAATGGTAAGTAGCTAAAATTTATATATACTACTACCTAATACTGATAACTATATCAAAAAAAAATTAGACATGTTATTACCTCATATACAGTGTAATTGAGGCAGCCTTAAGTTCTCCAAGGTGTACCATTGCATGAACCTGACTTCTTTCAACCCAAGTTTTTTGTGTGTGACCAAATACTTCCTCCTTTGTTTCAATGCTTATGGTTTTTCCATTTGTGAGCTTTGTGTTTGCCCACTGGCACAGCTTTTTTAATGATGGAGGCAAATTGTTTGGCAGATTCACGAGGTCCTCTTTATCTTCATCCTCGTAATTCAGCATTCTCTGCTGCTTCACAAGTCGACGCTTTGGTTTTTTCTAGATAAAACATTAAATTCCACTGTTAGAGATCAATGTATTCTGATTGCTAGCTAGTTGAACAACACAGAAACTAAAGCATTTACCTTTGCTTTTTCATTCTGGATGATCATATCCTCAGGCCAAGCAACATGTGTACCAATGGCATCTCTTACAGCAACTATTTCATCCTTAACAGGGTATGGGAGCTTAGCATCCTCAATAATCGCCCGGATGACTGATACACGCAGACAATGATCTTCCATTGGAACACCGTGAATTAGTTGAGCGCTGGACTGAGGAACTGCCTCAACAATTGTTCCAATGGCTACAACATTGCTTAGAGAGCCTATTGCCAGCTTGACCTCATTTTCATTAGAGGAATGCACCTACCAGTTAAAAAAACAAATCCTAAGTCCACTATAATGACTTCATGGTTAGAAAAAATATGACAGCAGCGTAATCAGCTAAACTAACCTCATTAGAAGATGGTATTCTGAACTGATGGTCTTTCTCTGGGACCTCTTTCAAATTTTCTTCCTCAGGGACATCGATTTCATTGTCCAAATGTTCTTTCTCCTTTTCTGCATCCTTAATCACATCCATCAAAATCAACTTCTTCTTAGCAAGATCACCTTTGACATCATTGCCCACCATACCCTTCGCTTTGTCACATGCTCTTGTACAACTGCTTTGGCCTGAAGGAGGGCCATGAATTTTTGGGGATTCAAATTTTCCCTGCTCTCCGTTCAGCTTTTCCTCTATCCTAGAGAGTACTCCAGCAACTCTTTGTCTTTCCTTTTCCCAATCAGCCCTTTCCTGGGCATGCTTTGCCTCAACCTCAGCCAAAATTTTCCTGAATGTTTGTGCCGCACTGGACCTCCGCTTTCTGGATCCTCTCTTCAAGTTTTCAAAATAGTTCCTCTGCTTTACAAAGCCACCAACACCTCGAACCCTTCCATGAGGTTCCTCACTCCCTAATGCCTTGGTGAGTACATCATCTGTCCCTTCTACAGTAATCTCTCCTTCTGAAACTTTTCTTTTCAGCTCATCCTAAAACAACACACACATCAAGCATGAATTGTTAATTATAGGATTTTTAGTTCCTTAACTTTAACAGATAATTAAAAGGGAAGTAAACTTAAGCACTTACTATTTTTCTAGCACATTCCTCCGCTTCAGGATCTACGAAGTTGCCTAGCTTATCCAACCTTGCATGTTTCCACAAGGTAGCACGATCCACCGCACCATCAGGGTACTCACCCGACTTCAACTAAATATAAAAAAAAAATTATTCGCATTACAGCATTTCCACAAAGTCAGGACAGTTATACTAGCTTGTATACCTACAGAATAAATATCAGCTACAGTTCATACCAGGTCTTGCTCCAAGTTTGCATAACCCTTACGCGCTGTCCGATGAAGACATTTAACTTTTGCCCTCTTATCACTTTGCATTTGGGATAACTCCTTTTGAAGACACAAAAAAGCCAAGGAAAAAAATTAAGTTAAAACAGGAAACAACAACATGAGCTAAAACCTGGAACACAAAATGGGCATCTTAACGAACCTTGGTCTCTAACGACAATCTGTCATCTATGAAGAGGTCCCAATCAGCTTGAGTTATGCATGTATAATCCCGTGGAGGGTAAGCATATTCTTTAGGAGAATCCAGAAATGGTTTTACATACTTGAGCCACAAATTGCTTTTCCACTCCTTCCACTTGACATCGGCAGAAGCCAAAACCAGATCTTTCCAATCTTCAGGGACAAGATATGCATCCTGAAAAAGCAATGAATACAACTAAAGTTATCATTTGAGCAACATCTACATATTACGTAACTGAAATATTAAGTGCTGGTGAATTACCGTTATAGATTCCCAGATTTTCTCCTTGGCATCAGAGTTCACATATCTCCAATCTATGTGTCCAATTGAGATCTTTGTTCGTACCAACACACCAATGTAGGACTGCATCTCTTTACCCCATTTTCCAACAGGTTGACCATGTTTGTTCTTGGCTACCCTCATCTTTATACCCCTTGTTACACGCTTTGGAATGTGACACATCGTCACACAACCTCTTTTCAGAAGCTTCTTCCCTAAAGTTCTGACCTCATGAACCTCCCCTTCACCTTCACTAATAGCAGCCTCTTGCTCTTGCGCAATTTTTTTTTCATCTTCAAGCTTCTGTCTTCTTCTTCCTTCCACAAGTCTCTTGGACTGTCGGCGACGGACTTTGCTGGTATTCGGATCAGCAAACCCACTAGCTGAGCTAGTGTCTTTCTCAGCAGGTTTTGTGTCTTTCTCAGCGAGTACTTTGTCTTTCTCTATTCTCGCCTTTTTCCTCTTGGGGGAAACATGAGCTTCAGTGGACATAACGGGCATAGTCTCCTGCTCTGATACAGCATGTCGAACCCTTTTCTTCACTGGAGAGTTGACCTCTTTCTCTTCAGTTTGGGATCTTGCCTGCGTTCTCTTTATTTCTGCTAAAAGGTTCAGTGCTCTTTCTGACCTCAAGTGTGAGTCCCTTGATCGCGTCATAACCTGAGATGACAAACTAACTGATCAGAAACATCACATATACAGTTAAGCAAATTAATGAGCTGGACCTAAATCGAAACCATGGATAAAGCACACACTGGTTACAACAATTAAATGAGCAATTATATCACAAGCAAATAAGGACAGACATACTAGAATTCAGATTAGCCAAAAACATAAGTCTAGATTAAATATTACAAAAAACTTCAATCCTCAATCCAGATTCGTTCCTCTACGTCTCGCATATAATCAACTTCTTCAGCTTCAACCTCTGGCAGTCTAGAATTTACCAATTCATCCTCCATTATGACATCTTCCATTTCATCATCATATTCAGCCCCTTTGTAGTCTTTGTTCGAACATCTACATACCACGTACCATAGAGGATCTAAGGGGTCTTCAAGGTAAAAAATCTGTTTCACTTGTGTTCCTAACACATAAGGATCTCCCAGATGTCCTTTCCTACTCAATTTTACCAAGGTATACCCAAAACAGTCATCTACTTTAACACCCCTAGCATTCTCCACCCAATCACATTGGAATAAAGGAACCCTAAGTTTGTAGTAGTCTAACTCCCATATATCTTGAATCACCCCATAATAGTTCATATCCTGAATGATAGGATTTTTATCCTTTGCACTACTAACTTGCATTGCACTGCCAACAACAAACACCCCACTATTTTGCACTGATCGAGTTTTGTCTAGTTTCTTAGTGTAAAAATCAACTCCATGTATATGATATCCAGAATAGGTTGCCACAGAATATCTTGGTCCATCCGCTAACCACCTAACCGTCTCGGAAATGCCAACCTCAGAAACTTCCAGACCATCAGATACCTGCCAACAAACATAACACATTTGCACTTAGAAAAAAAAATGCACAACTTGACATTATTGTGATAAAAAATTCAGAACTTAGATAAATAATTCACAACTTATCAAACAATTCACATTTAAAAGTGCTTCAACATACCCTCTGCTTGAACCACTCAGCAAACTCCTCATTCTGCTTCTTCAGTAACCACTTGGTATTTTTTCTGAACTTTGGATACACCAATTTCATAAGCTCCATGTGTTCACTGAGTGTCAAAGTAAAAAAAAAAACCAAAGTAAGCAACCTTTAATCACTGTCTATGCATATTACCAACAAATAATTAAATAGTTAAAGGCATGGAATACTTACGTAAAATACGGGAGGACTTCATTTGTGTTCTGCAACACACAAATGTGAGCTTGGTCCCTCTCCTTTGTGGTGAGACATTTGCTGTTGTAGCCACCCAAGGGTTTGCACCCATCAATAAGACCAGGTTTAGTTGTATCACGGTTTCCTACAGTAGACTTAGAGGCAAGCATCCTTTCTGCGTTAAACTCAACTGCCTCCTCAACAATATAAGATTCAATGATGCAACCCTCAGGACGATGTCGATTTCTAACATACCCTTTGAACACTTTCATATATCTCTCAAAAGGATACATCCATCTAAAAAATACTGGCCCACATAACTCTACTTCCCTAACAAGATGAACTGTTAAGTGAATCATAATGTCAAAAAAAGATGGTGGGAAATACATCTCAAGCATGCACACTGTCTTAACCAGATCCGCTTGCATATCTACTAGCTTAGGGACATCAATCTCTTTTGCACAAATTGCCTTGAAGAATAGGCAAAATCGTATAATAGCTATCCTCACTGGTTTTTCTAAGACTGAACGCAAGGCAACAGGAAGTAGAACTTGCATTAGTATGTGACAGTCATGTGATTTCAAGCCAACCAATCGCAAGTCCTCCATAGAAACAAGGTTCCTAATGTTTGAAGAAAAACATGTAGGAACTCTCATATTAAACAAAGACCTACAAACAATTCTTTTTTCGTCTAATGTGAAATTCCAAGTAGCCATAGGTAATGAGTCTTTTTTTTTCACACCATCAACTGGAGCCAACCCAACTCTTACCCCCATTTCAGCCAAATCCTGCCGAGCAGGACCACTGTCCTTTGTCTTATTCGGAATATTCATCAAAGTTCCTATTAAAGCTTCACAAACATTCTTCTCGATATGCATTACATCGAGATTGTGTCTTACTGGAAAGTATTTCCAGTACTCAAGTTGAAAGAAAATGGATTTCTTCTTCCAGCAAGGTCTTTCCTCACCTTCCTGACCCTTGAAAGTAGGATGATGGCTTTTCTTTCCGAAATTATAGTTCAAACCTTCAACTCTTTCCAGCACCTCTTCTCCACTTATTGGTCGCGGAGCAAGATCCTCTTCAACAGTGTTATCAAATAATGCAGGTTTGTTACGGTAAGGATGATGTCTAGGCAAATGTCTTCTTGTTCTCATATATGACATTTTCCTACTGTGTTTAAGGTGATACGCACCTGTATTTTCAACACAGATTGGACACCCATGGTATCCTTTCACTATGGAGCCAGATAAGTTTCCATAAGCTGGAAAATCATTTATAGTCCACAAAAGCATGCCTCTCATTCTAAAATACTCCCCTCTTGCAGCATCATAAACTCCATCTACCCCTTCCCAAAAAATCTGCAAGTGGTCAACTAAAACCTCCAAGTAGACATCAATGTCAGTTCCCGGCTGCTTGGGTCCGGATATTAACATCGTTAACAACATATACTTCCTCTTCATGCACAATGATGGTGGCAGGTTGTATGTGACCAGAATAACAGGCCAACATGAATACTTCGATTTTTTTTCACTGTGAGGATTAAATCCATCAGTAGAGAGTCCAAGCCTAAGGTTTCTAGGTTCAGCACCAAACACAGGGTATCTTGTGTCAGCCAAGGACCAAGTTGGTGAATCTGCTGGATGACGCATCACACCATCTTTCTTTCTTCCATGCTCATGCCAAGTTAGATCCTCGACAGTGGTTGGTGATGAAAACATTCGTCTAAACCTAGGAATTGGTGGGAGGAACCACATAACCTTTGCAGGCACCCCTACTCTCTCATTGTCATCCTTGTCTAATTTCCATCGCGACTCACCACATGTGGGACATGATAATGCATCACTGTGCTGCTTTCTGTACACTATGCAGTCATTGTGGCAACAATGATACTTCTCGTAATCCAACCCCAAAGCACAAAGGGTCTTTTTAGCCGCATAAAAAGTCCCTGGAATCTCATTCCCTTCCGGCAACAATTCATTAAGGAACATCAACCAATCAGAATAACAAGAATCGCTCATCCCGTGTTTGGCTTTAAGATTGAAACTCCTAATCAAAACATTCAACTTTGTGTTCCTCACACAGCCAGGATATATAGGCTTGTCTGCATCATCCACAAGCTTCATAAATTCAAATCCTGCATCTACAAATTCTTCACCATCACTAACCTCCTGTTCCACTTCATCTTCCGGAATCCCCATATCTACTTCAGGTTCACCCTCATCTATCTTTCTATTTACTGAAGATTCCCCACAAGTTTCAGTGTTACCTAGTTTATGACTGGAAATGTATGACCTTGAAGGTTCCCCATGCCATTTCCAGTTTTTATAACTACGATCAATCCCATTGAAGTATATATGGTCTTTGATCACACCTATGGAAAACATAGCAGTGTTGCTACATTTTGAACAAGGGCAATATATTTTGTTCTTGTCTGAAGCATTTGACTTGGCAAACTTCAAAAACTTATCAAGACCTACTTCAAACTTTTTTGAAGTCCTAGCTTCATCCATCCAGGACTTATCCATCCTAAGACACTAGAACAACAACAACAACAAAAACACACAATACAAGTTTATAGATGACCTAACCATAATGTTCACAATTCAGGGACACAATCAAACATCACATGCTTAACATTCAAATCTGCCTCCACAAAATTTCAGAAAACAATATTAAGAACTTCACAACAACAACATGCTTAATTAACATCAAAGACCACATGTTGAACACACAAATTGTAAGAGAGAGAATTGAGTTTGCTTGTTACTCACCAGAACTTGCTTTACAATCCCACAGATAGCTTCAACACGTATTAGCACCAGCGCAAGAACACAATAAGAACAGCTTCAACAAAAACCCTAGCTTGAATCTGTATCAAAATCCCAAATCAAATCAATACAATAAACTCTAGAATCAAACTACATATTCATAGAAGTAATCGATCGAGCTTACCCATGTATAGAATTAAAAAAATACTTGGTTGACGCAGAAGAAATCTGTGATTGAACCAATTGGGGCTAAAACCCGATTTGCCTCAAACCGTGATTTTGAGTAAAGCTAGGTTGAGATAGAGGTAGATGTAGATCGATATGGCCCAAAGAGATTTGATTTTGTGAAGTTTGGTTGGAGGATTAAGTTTGTGAGAGAGATGATAGAGGGGCTAGGGTATTTTGGTTTGGGGAGAATCGTACCGCGCGTTTTTTTATTTCTAAGTGTTCTGAATGGTAGATAAAAATTGGCGCAATTAATTGGCGCCCAAAATAGCTAGGGTTTTTTTCGTTTGAATGCACATCACACAACTGACCGTTAAAACAGTTGTCTGAAGAACACCATAATTTGAACACCTATCAAACAACACACACTAATATTTGTCGTCTGAATATTTTTCCAACAACTGAACAATAAAACTGTTGTCTGAAGAATACTCATTTAAACCCCTATCAAACAACACAAAATAATATTTGTCGTCTGAACATTTTTCCAACAAGTTTAGACAACTAAAATTTTTAAACCCCTATCAATCAGTTGTCTTAATTTTTCAACAAATCTCAGGTCGATCTCAGAAACGAAAATATTATGTTTAAACAACACTCTAACAACTGACTCACTGAAGGATCAGTTGTCTCCACTTTGGGACAACTGATTGAAAACATTCTGTTGTCTGAGCACAGTTGTCTGAAGGACTTTTTGTAGTAGTGTAACGTTATTAATCCTCGATAAACCGTATTATGATTCGATAAGCGCATGATTTCGGTTGGGGTTGTAACATTTCAATAAAATGAAGGCAAGTCAATATACTATTTGAGTTAGATAAACATACTATTGTAACAACTAGAATATATTACTAGACTATTTTAAGATTTTTATTTGAGTCTTGTGCTTCTTGCTACAGTCTACCTCGTCTTCTTCTTCATCATCGAGAGTGTCATGCACGTAATTGGATTGAAAACAGAAAAGGTTAGAAACATACTACTGACAGCAACAAAGCATACTACTTTAGACAACAAAATATACTACGGCAAGCAACAAAACATCCTATAATTAACACAAACACTACTACATACCATCAAACACATTACTACTATCATCACATTTAAATGTACTACTTCAGCCATACAAAAAAAAAAATACTACCACATACACTCAAATACATTACTACTATCATCACATTTAAAGATACTACTTCAGCCCAATCAAAAACATTATCAGAGACTATCACACGCATTACTACTATCATCACATCCAAAAATACGACACTGTACATACAAAAACGCTGCCACAGATCATCAACCACACTACTAACATCATCCTCATCTAAAAATGCTACTTCCCACATACAAAAACACTATCACAAATCATCAACCACACTATATACGACATCCTCATCTAATCCAACCTACTAACATCATCCTAAGCTAAACCCTAGCTACATAAAACAACGAACTACTGAAAGAACACAACCCTGATTTAGTTGCCTAGACCGAAATTAGGCCCTAAAGACACCACAACTTACAAAAAAAATTGCCAGAGTTTACTTTATAAAACGTACAAACCAAAAACTTGCAAGAAGATTACACTTCACAGATAAATTTTCAGACACACCGTGGACCACCATTGTCCATCCGGATTTCTCAAAATCCATATATATAGTAAATCTCAAGTTTTACAAGAAATCCAGAAAATATTCAGGAGTATAACTCAAACTGAACAACACTACACAAGTATTCAGAGCGACTTCTAATTACAAAATATACAAGACTAGCAGGTTACATCAGGAACCTACTAGAAAGAAAGTGTGATTCGAACTCTAGGCCTTATGCGATGACATGCAACCACAGGAAAGATAGTGCAATCTGGGCGGCGAAAACTGAAAATCCCAGAGAAAAACATATAAATAATAAAACGGTTAGAGTGAGTGGACGTAAATCATAATATGCCGCATAAATAAATCCAACATGCTTTTCACAATAAATGCACATAAAATCATGCGAGTCAAAACAAATAAGCCCAGGTCAAGTGCTCATAAAGACGTAACTCTCCTTGGTACTGTGTGTGTGGAGGCAGTAACTTGAGTACATTTTCCTCAAAGTTACAACACGCTCGAGTCAAGTGCTCATAAAGACGTAACTCTCCCGAGTACTGTGAATCACGAGTCAGGTGCTCATATAGACGTAACCCTCTTAGACCATCTCGGGGATCAGCCGAGAAGCCATAGCATCGATGCATCCATATATCCATACTCAGTGTAAAAACAAATCACATGTGCCTACAACCCAATGTATGCTCATAAAATGCATAATCATAAATGCATAATCGTAAAACATACTCATAGACTAGGAAATCTACTGTGAAAATCAAAGTATGAAAATCAACGTGGGATAAAATGTCCATTCACAGACTACAGTTAGCCTTGAGGCCCGGCAGAAGATCCATTGCCAAACACTCGATCACGATCACCTGAATAACAGGGATACGATCAATACATATTCGATTTCAACATACAGAGTAAATACGTTAAGAACCCCACGTTCTTGAAGAGCGTATCGCTCAAAATATTGACGAGGATAACAAAATTTCTAAAATACACCCAAACAACCCTCGTCCCAAATTAACACACTCAATTTAACTCGAAAACCTCACGACTACAATAAGGGCGCGACTACGAGAAAAACGACATAAAAATCTCCGAAAATTTCAAAAGTCAACCCCTCGCCAGAGCTCCGCCATGGACCACCTCTGCCGGTGGTGGCATGGCGCCAACGGTGACATACCCCGGTGAGGCATACATCAAACTCTTCCTCTCCTCAAGCCCAACTAAACCCTCAAAGCCACATCTCCATCCAACCACCACCGTGGCCGAAATTTCAATCGAAAGAGGAGGCCGAAACCTCCCCTCCGGCAACCACCACGGGCCACCACCATACACCTCCTTGCCCAAAATTAACAGCCCATAAAGCTTCAAGGGGTTGAGGGGAACCAAACCTCCCTCATCGGCGATGCCAAAACTCGCCAGAAACCGCCACCCGATTCCGGCGAAATCCAAGAACTTCACCGAGTTCGAACTCACTCAAAACTCAACCAATTCTCACAAATGAATACATGAATCAATAAGAAATCACAATAGCTTTCTAACCATACCAAGAACACGACCGGAGGTGGCCGGAAAAACTGGGTCAGACGGCGAACTCAAACCGGGTCGGTGGAGCTCAAACGGGTCAACTCGGTCAACTCGGTCCAAATGTGTGATTTCCCGATTTTTACGACTATTTGATATTTATACGTCGCGAACCGACCAAACCCACGACTCGAATAACTCCAACACAATCGGATAAGTACGACTAACTCGACGATAATTTTAAATATTCATTTTATATTCTCCGATTATCTGAAAAATCCTCCGAAACCTCCTACGAGGTAGAAATCAAATCCTCTACAATTTCCGCAAAGGAGATCAAACCAAATTCTTGTCTGATAATTTAGTCGTTAACAAACCACATATGTAAAATCAACTCGCGATAATCACATGTCGTGCCGATAATCATATACTCAAATTTCAGGTCGTTACACTATACATTTTCAAGCATAAATGAGGTGGGGGAATACCTAGAGGTGACGGTTCACGACGGTGAGTGAGCCTCGACGGTGGCGAGAGAGTGGGGGAAGAGAACGTCAGTGAGGAGATGTATTCTCTGGTCATGCACATCATCACATTTTGCTACCTAATAAGTTTGGTAGTGTCCGAGAAACTAAACATACAGCTTATGGATGTGGTTACTGCATATCTCTATAAGGATCTTGATATAGATATATACATGAGAGTGTCGGTTGGCATGGTTCTACCCAAAATAAGTAACTCTAAACTACAGAGTACTCATGTGTTCAAATTGAAATGTTCACTACTCTAAGTGACTACTTGATTGGGAAGGGATATAAGAATGAGAAGTTATGCCCATGTGTGTTCATTAGATGAACAAGTTGTTTCAAATGATAGAGCTTGATAGAACTCGATTTTGTCTCGGTTTAGACATGTAACATCTAGTTGGTTGAATTTTTATTCACTGGTCTGCTTATGTCTAGATTAGGCAATAGAAAAAACACACCCTCTTAGCACACTAATGGTTGTTTGCAGTATGGAACCCAAAAAGATCCATTTCATTTGAAAATATGATGGTGAGGAACTTTTGGGAGTTGAGATTCCATATCTTAGTGTCGTTGGAGCTTGGTTGAATTTAGCTCAGTGCACACATCTAGACATTGCCTTCTCGGTCTGCACCTACGCAAATTGGAATGGTGTAAAGCACATCTTCGGGTACTTGAAGGGATCCATTGATTCAGGTTTACTCTTCCCTTACAAAAAAATACAAAGAGAAGCTTAAAATTTCCAGAAAATGGATTGTTGAATTGCAGCATGTTGGATCTGTAGCTTTCGACCCGTCCAAAGACGTAAACTGTGATAACTTGAAGGTGTGTTTCAACCCATCGAGGAATGGCTTTGACCCATCGAAACCAGTACCCCGGATCGAACAGAAGCATTCGTTCGACTCGTCAAGCGAGGACTTCGACCCGTCGAATTCCTTCCATACTGTGAGTAGTTTTACTGCAGTCCTCTATTCTGAAACACCGGTTGATGTGTTTGTCTAATTTGCTAATGCTGGGTGTTTCTCTGACCCACATGAAGGTCGTTCACTGGCTGGTTATGTTTTCACCATGGAAAACACGGCGATTTCTTGGAGATCAACTAAGCAAACCCTTGTTGCTACTTCCTTGAATCATTCATAACTTATTGATTTGCATGAAGCGGTTAGGGAATCTGTCTGGCTTAGGTCAGTCATTTATCATATTCTAGGGTCTAGTGGATTATCATCTACTATGACGGCTCCCACTTGTATTTTTGAGGATAATGTGTTGAAAATATTGTTCCATATCTAATTATAATTATTTAAGATTTAGTATAGATATCGTTTTCTATTAGGAATATGTTTTCTATTAAAAATATACTCCGTAAAGTGCTACATATGCCCCAATTTAGGAGTGAATGAATACAACGCAATATCATTGAATTCTCCCTGAAACACTTTTCTACTTGATATCAGAGCCGAAAATCCTAAGAATTGCACGCTACACCCACACCTTCTCCGAAGGAGGTGTGGGTGTCGCACACCACTAGATCTTAAAGCTGCTTTTATTTTGCTGAATTGAAACCCCTTGAATTAGCACCACCATTTTTTATTCCGCTGCACTTGAAATCTCAAACCTTGAAACCCTTGAAGTTGAAAAACCCTGAATTAAAGTTGAAAACCCCTGAATTTCCACCACCACTAAAAGAATTCTTCACACCACCACTGAAAAACCCTGAATTTCCGCCACCACTGAAAAATCCTGAATTTCCATCACCATTGAAAATCCTACCACCACCACTGAAAATTCCTACCATTGAAAAATTCTTCCACTCTGAATTTATTTATTTTTACCTTTGAAGAGATGGCCCTCATGAAGATGTCGCGTGAATCTGAACCATATTACTCAGGGAGAGTTTTAAAGTCTTCTCTTCAGGGGGAGAAAAATGTATTTGAAGAAAATTCTCTAAATCTACCAGATTTTGATGAATCGAAGAAAACTCTCGATCCATCGAAGCCTACACAGGAGACGGACCCGAGAGCATCCTTCGATGGATCGAAGGAAACTCTCGATCCATTGAAGATTGGAAGAAAGATGAACTCGAGAGCTTCCTTCAATGGATCGAAGAAAATTCTCGATCCACCGAGGACTGCAGAAGTAACAGACCCGAGAAGAATCTTCGATGGATCGAAGGGTATTTTTGATGGATCGAGGATTGAAGCTGAAACGCCACAAATTGAAGTCCAATCTCATGAAGACCCATCTTCTACTCCATTAACTGAAGAACATTAGTGAGAACAAAAAAAAAACAAGGATCAAGGAGGCCGAAACTTGGAGCTGATTGATGTTCTTACCAAATGATTATCTCATCAGGCATTTGACGATTGAATTGACGAGTTGTGCATGATTTACATCTATGCTCAACTGGAGGGGGAGTGTTGTAAATATTGTTCCATATCTAATTATAATTATTTAAGATAGATATCGCTTCCTATTAGGAATATATTTTCTATTAAGAATATACTCTATAAAGTGCTATGTATACCCTAATTTAGGAGTGAATGAATACAACACAATATCATTAAATTCTCCATGAAACTTTTTTTCACTTTATGCAGCATGCATTGAACAAATGAAGTTAAGTTACATTAAGGATGACAATACAAAGAATATATCACCGAAATTCTTCTTCAATCAGCAACAACAACAACTGTTGAATATCTATGTGAACCAGGTTGGTTCGGCGGATAATGTTGCAGACTTGTTTACCAAGTCATTATCTAAATCTACATTTTTGAAATATGTGAGACGCATTGGTATGCGCAGGTTATCGGAACTCCATGACTGAATTTATAGTCAGGAGGAATTAAATTTCTGTACACATCTGGAGGAGTACATCACATGTATTAACTTTTTAAAATCCCATTGCAGATGCCCGTGTTGTAATCAGGGGACCGTTGCTTATGTTCCCCAAGTTTCATGGATTTTCAATGCTACTGTGAGTCACAGCTTCTAATCTTCTATGGATTTTAGAATTTCAAAGTTATCTCTTACCCGCAAGTCTCGTACTTACAACTTGAGACTTTGAGAGGTTCTGAATTAATCTTTCAGGTACGTGAAAATATTTTGTTTGAATCAAAATTTGAAGCTGCACGGTATTGGAAGGCTATTGATGTGACTGGGTTCCATCATGATCTAGACTTATTTCCAGTTAGTGGATTATGAAGCATTTCGTTTTCCCTTACTTCTCATTAACACGTAAAGATTTCGGTGTTAACCACAATCTTTGATTTTCTTCCAGGGTCGAGATTTAACTGAGATAGGTGAAAGAGGGGTTAATATTAGTGGAGGCCAAAAGCAAAGGGTTTCAATGGCTACAGCTGTATATTCGAATTCAGATGTGTACATATTTGACGACCCATTGAGTGCTCTGGATGCTCATGTTGCTAGACAGGTACTATTTTTATTAAGTGTACTATCAGCTGATGTTTAATCTTTTACTCGGATTTATATGTTACAAAACCAATTTGAGTTCATCAAAGGAAGTGGTAACTTTGTAGGTTTTCAACAACGTACTGTGTTAAGGAAGAGTTGCAGGGGAAAACTAGGGTGCTTGTCACGAATCAGCTACGTTTTCTTCTGCAAGTGGACGAAATTATTTTAGTCTCTGACGGTACTGTTAAAGAGAAGGGAACCTTTAAGGATCTCTCTGAAAACAGTTTGCTGTTCCAGACGCTAATAGAAAATGCGGGGAAAATGGAAGAATATGTAGAAGAAACGGAAGACAGCAAAGATGATAACCAGGAAAGATCACTTCCTGTGTCTAATGGGGTTGTCAATGACTTGCCAAAAGATGCAAGCTACACCAGGAAAGCTAAAGGGATAAGATCTGTACTCATCAAACAAGAGGAACGGGAAACAGGTGTTGTGAGTTGAAAGATTGCAGAGGTAAGAGACTGCATTGTTCTTCAAATATGCAAGCAGATTAATTTCAACTCTGTTTTCTGCATTGCAACCTCATCTATAAAAAACTTGATGATATCATGAATCTCTCTTTGTATTTGTTGACAGGTACAAAAATGCATTAGGAGGCCTATGGGTGGTCATGGTTCTATTTGCTTGCTATACACTAACAGAAGTTCTTCGAGTTTCGAGCAGCACATGGTTGAGTTTCTGGACAGATCAAAGCACGTCAAAGGGTTATGCGCCTGGATTCTACATTTTTATCTGATGGCATATTCATTAGTTGGCACTTCCTAGTGTTACAAAATACACAATAAGTGAAGATCAATTGTGAAGATTAAATTGAAGAACCTACTAATCTCATGAAAATCAGGTAAAAGCATGCATGTACATATCATATTTTTCACTGAGGATAGCATCTTTGCCACCTATCCCAACACAGTCTTGTTTGCTCTAAGATATTTGTATCCGTTAGTGAGTCATTTTCAAAACTCCCAACCAGTTGAAAGAGGCTCTTTTTAGGACGGCTATGTGTATTGACTTACTACTCAAAAGGTTTAGATGGATTGTCTCTCAAATCGTGTTTTTTCTCAACCCGTGACCTTTCTCATTGAAGTTTGTAAAAAAGCTTTCCAACTGGGTTTCTGTGAGAACCTATGTGTGTGGGCCAGATATCTTGATTTCTAGAAAAGAGCTTTTGCCCTATTATGGTTTAGTCTCTACTTAGAGTGTGTTGCAGAAAGCTCTTTTACCTCGGTTTAAATTTTAGTCATGTTTAAGGAAGGCTTGTGCCTGCTGTTCCCTTTCGGCTTGTGCCTGCTGTTCCCTTTCGGCTTGTGCATACACTTGTCACTTCCTGGTTTCTGCTTTTTGACCACCGTCCAAACATTATTTTGTTGCTTTGTTTACATTGATGCCCTTAGTACTTTTCTCTATCAACATATATAAGAACAGTAGGGCACTCTTAGTTGGGTGGTTGAGTTAGAGAGTCTTTTGTGCATCTTTCTAGAACTAGTTAGACTCTTGTGTTTCTCTAAGCTTTCCATTCTACTGCATGTATGTCTTAGAGTATTGCACAAACAAGTTTTTCATTCAAACTCATATGCATTGTTACACTCCATTGAGAGTGATATGGTGCGGCTTAACCCGAGAAGCTGATCATGAAGAATTAGCTTACAAATAGTTAAGTTCTTAGATGAAGCTTCTGAAAACCTTTCATTTGTAAACACTTAGACACAAGAGAGAGTGTAGCTCTGTAGAACTAGTAGAGAAACTGGTTATGATAGCATATGGGTTATGTATCCCCAGAGTACAAGAGTCTTGTAAAGAAGTGTTGTTCATAGTAGAAAGGTTTGTCCCTCAAGAGTTAGGAGCACGCAGTTTTTCTCCCTAGTTGCAAGGTTTCTATGTTAAAGAAAAATATTCTGGTGTAATTCTTTACTTATTGTTTTTACATTTTAGGTATTCTAATATCTGTGACTCGGGATAGTTCACTACTCTGTTATCCTCGAGAACAGTTTTAAGCGAAAAAATTAAAAATGGTATATTCACCCCCCCCCCCCCCCCCCCCCTCTAGGACCTTTAAGTGGTATCAAAGCAGCTACTAGCTCTTACTAGTGAGATCCTTTGAGGACCAGAGATGGAGAGTGAAAAATGCTCATCTTCCATTAATGTACCGCCATTCTTCGGTGACCATGACTTTGCACAGTGGAAGATCATGATAAGTGCCTTCCTATCCTATTAAGATGATGGTTTACTGTGACAAGTGGTTGAGGAAGGCTGGTCACATCCCACAAAGTCAAAAGCAGAAGGTTCCCTTGTTCATATCCCGAAACCAAAATCTGAGTGGGATAAACTTGACAAAGATCAGGCTAGAGCAAACATCAAAGCTCTAAGTTGTCTCTTTAATGCCCTGTCCGAAGGAGAGCGTCAGAGAATTATCCATTGCTCTACTGCCAAGGATGCTTGGGACGTGCTTGTCAACACTCATGAAGGTAATTCTCACGTTAAACAACAACTTCAATGTCTTATTTTTGAGTTTGAAAGTTTGTCCATGGGTGAAAATGAGTCTATTGATGAATTTATGGTCGTGTTCTTAGCATCACTAATCAATGTCGAAGTCTAGAAGAAAATATAGAGTCTAAGAAGATCGTTAGGAAGTTCTTAAGTGCTTTGCCTCCTTTCTTTGATTCAAAAATGAATGCCATTGATGAAGCTTACGATCTAGATACTTATCCTCTAGAAGAGCTAGTTGACAACTTGAAAACTTATGAGACTCTTAAGAAATGAACCAAGAATGAAAAATCCATTGCTTTGAGTACTGTAAAAATTGAAGAAGAAAAGAGTTATGAACATGTTGAGTATAGTATTGATGAAATTGCTTTCCTAACTAAACAATTTGAACAATTTCTCAAAAACTACAAAAAAAAAGCCTTTCAACTCTAATCGGAACTTTTCAAAAGGGTCTAGCTCTAGGTTTTCTAAAGGTAAAGATTCTCCTAAAGATTGGGATACCAAGTCTAAAGTTGTTCCGAAGCAAGACAACAGGTGTTTTGAGTGGAATGTCATGGGACATAGAGCTGTTGACTGTGCAAACAGAAAAAACAAATCCTACAGAGTGCTCAAAGCAATCTGGAGTGATATTGATTTCGATCTGACATCTGAATCTGAAAAAGAAGAAGATGAAAATGTTGCTTTTGTTTCTACAGTCATATTAGATGAGTCTCTTGAGGTCAAAGATTCTTATGATGAGGGTCATGACATGTACACTGAGTTATGTGTTGCATCTAAGTCTATGCTCACTGAGATTGAAGTTCTAACCAATGAACTTTCAAAAAGTGAGGGGGCACATTCTAAGATACAAGAGAAATTTGTATCCCGAAATTCAAAATGGAAATCTGAGAAGTCTTGACTTGAGGATCAAGTGAACTCTCTCAAGGAGAAACTTGATCACCAAACTGGCCTGGTGGAAGCTCTAACTTCAGAAAAGTTGGTACTGGAAGAATCCCTAGGAGAAACCAAAGCTTAGTTTACAAAGTTCTCCATTAGTTCAGAAAAGTTATTCCAACTGTGTGGGATGAGAAAAGTGGATGGTAACAAGAAGTGTTTGGGCTTTGGGAATGGGGAAAAATCCAAGAACTTAGGAAATACTGTATTTGTCAAGAGTACCAGTTCTATCTTGAGAAAGCCTCATATGAAACCGGTGATCAAAAAGGTTGAAGCTCCCAAAACTCCTAGGTTTGTAAAGTCTCACCCACCTAGGTGTTACCATTGCAGGAACAATAGGCATATCCTTAGGTTTTGCTACAAACTAAGAAGAAGTCCTTCTCATGCAAGAACTCCACAGAGCAACGATCTACTTGCATCTTTTCAAAAGTCCCTAAATGAGCCGACTAGGATTGCTCAGTCCCTTGCCATCCCCCAATTGGAAAGAGAAGACAAGTACAACAATCTAGGTTAAGAAGACTTTTCCAAAGACTCAGGATACTAGGGCCACCTCCTCTCCCAACGAATCTGAACTGAAGGAAAATCTAGAGGAAGACGTAGTCTGTTTTCTGTCACGAGTAAAGGCAGTTCCAATAGATGAATGAAGTGTTGTCATGTGCAATGTTGCCCTAACTGCCCTCTCGGTCAGAAAATCTGATTCCTGGTATAAGGATAGTGGGTGTTCTAAGCATATGATCAGAGATAGCAAGTGGTTCTCATCTATGGATGACGCACACCCCATTGGTGATGGTGCCAAGGCAAAAATTATTAGGAGTAGGACAGTAGACACCCCTGGTTTCCCAAGCTTGAAAAATGTACTTTTGGTCAAGGGATTGGAGGTCTGTTTATTGAGTGTGAGTCAGATTGTAGATGAGCATGAAACGGTGACATTTGATCGCCTCAAGTGCATTGTCCTTGATGAGAAGGGGAAGAGCATCATGAAAGGAGAAAGAACAAAGGATCATTGCTATTGTGTCCATGCCAATAAGGTGTTTCAACCAGAACTGTGTTCGTACTCCAGACGGTCACGACTTCAACCGACTAACCTGCAATCTGGAAAATTTAAAACAAATGGCCTATTGAAAGGCATAAAACATAAAACGTTAAAGTGAGTTGACAAAAGTCTCGTATAATCTGTGTCGATATTAAAATATATTTTAATGCCTTTCCGCTGATTTATGTAAAATAATGCGAGTTCAAGTATCATAAATCTGAATCTTAATAGAGGTGATCGCTCATGAGTTTTTCTCTAACCTGAGTCAACTATCTGTATAAAAAAAATGTAGGTGATGGGCCAAACGAAGTATCCAGACCTTCCCTAACTGGACTATCTGGGGATCAGTCAAACAGTCAGTACATCGATTCAACTAACTAATGTCATCACAAAGAAAAACCTCCAAAATAAAAATGGTCTGAAATATACTGTAAAATAAACTGAAATATTGAAATAATGAAAAATGAACTCGCTGTCAACTGTGAAAATAAAAAGGGTCCACTCATAGTACTGTGCTGTGATTTCCACTAAGCCAAAGCTTGTCTGTTGGCATTTCTAAACATCTGCCACTGGCTGCTAATACATCGTCCTGAAACAACGATTTATTTAGTAACTAATCGTCGAAAGTTATAATAAATAACTAAACTCATTTACCAACGAGCATTATCATTGATAATATTGCATTCTTGAATAATGTGCTTCCTGAACTAATGACGGGTTTTAATCAAATTTCAAATTCTAATTCTCAAATCTTTTTCTTTTAAACTCGTAATGCATTCCCCAAATGTTACGCAACTCGAGATTGAATCGATGATCGATTCAACTATTCAATATTATCTTAAAATCGTTTAATTAATATCCAATTAACCACACGACTTAATCATTAATGTCCAAATCAATTAAATAACCTCTTCATTACATTCAGTACTTAATTACGAGTAAAACAATATAAATTTTATGCCAAAATTCCCTTCGTCGGAGCACCGCCAATAGTGGCGGCGCAGATCAGTTTTCCCGGCGAACCAAAGCTTTACCTATTCAAAAGTCCATAACCAACAACTTTCACAACTACATCAACATCCAATTCAATCTAGATTTCGTCCAATTTTACCTTTGAAATCGTATTCCCCAAAATCTTTAAAAACTTCATTCCTTTGATTCTTCCTCATCGGTTGGAATTCGAGAGCTATCTATAAATGGTTAACTTCATGGTGATGAGAGCTTCAAATCCTAGTACCTTTCACCGTCCAATTTGGTCTGAAAATAGCCAACAACCCGAAGGCTTAGGCTTAGGTCTAGTAGAAACTAAAAGTGTGGCTGGAAAGAAATATTTTCTTGTTGTGGTTGATGATTTCTCAAGATTCACTTAGGTAATGTTTTTAAGTGATAAAACTCAAAAGGAAAGTTTTGGAAAGTTTTTTGAACTTGCAAAACGTATTTCAAATGAAAAGCTTTCTCAAAACAAGCGCATCATTAGAATTAGGTCTGATCATATAACTGAATTTGAAAACTCTTCTTTTGCTGATTATTGTGAGGAGTATGATGTGCATCATGAATTTTCTGCCCCCATTAATCCATAACAAAATGGGATAGTTGAAAGGAAAAATAGAGTTTTGGTTGAGATGGGTATGGTGATGCTTAGTTCTGCTGATTTGCCACATATGTTTTGGGCTGAAGCTATCTATAATGCTTGTTACAAAATTAATCATGTGATACTTGGGCTTGGAATGGACAAGACACCCTATGAGTTGTGGAAAGAGAGGAAACCCAATGTATCACATTTAAAAGTGTTTGGTAGTCCTTGCTTTATCTATAGAGATAGGGAATACTTGACAAAATTTGATGCCAAGTGTGATCGTGGTATATTTTTGTGTTATGCATTGAATAGTCGTGATTATCATGTCTACAAAAAAAGAACTTGCAAAGTTGTAGAATCGGTAAATGTGGCTATCAATGATTCACTTGTGTGTTCTCACAACCATTCCTCTATATCTGTACAAGAAGAAGATTTAGGTACAGTGGTTGGAATATCTTCTCCAACAGTTGATACCCCCATTAATGAGCAGAATCCAATTCCTAATGATGTCTCCTCAGATGCAGAATCTGACTCTGAAGGTGTCGGGATAGATCAGACCCTTGCTATCCAAAAGCCACATCACCCGGTTAAGAGACAAGTTCAGAAAGATCACTCACATTCTGATGTGATAGGTTTAGTTGATGAACCAAGAAAGACAAGAAGTAAGTCAAACAAGTTTGTAAGTAACTCCGTGACTCTCAAAAGTTTTCTTACTATACATAGGTTGATCATCAATAGAATCTTCTCTTATGGTTTTGTTTCAAATGTTGAACCTAAAAACATTATAGATGCTCTTAAGGATTTAGATTGGATAGTAGCCATGCAAGATGAATTGAATCAATTTGAGAAAAGTAAAGTGTGGCATCTTGTTCCTAGACCTAAAGATAAAAATGTTATTAGTACGAAGTGGGTCTTTAAGAACAAAGCTGATGAAAAGGGGATCATAACTAGAAACAAGACTAGGCTTGTAGTCCAAGGTTACTCTCAAATAGAAGGTCTAGACTTTGATGAAAACTTTTCTCCTATAGTTAGGCTTGAATCCATTAGACTTCTCTTAGCCATTGCTTATTTTCTTAAGTTTGATCTTTTTCAAATGGATGTCAAAAGTGCCTTCTTGAATGAGAATTTAAAGGAAGAAGTATATGTGGAACAGCCTCCGGGATTCAAGAGTTCCTCCTATCCCGATCATGGGTTCAGGTTTGATAAAGCTCTCTATGGGCTGAAACAAGCACCTGGGGCTTGGTATGAGAAATTGTCCATACACCTGAATGATCATGGGTATGTGAGAGGATCTATTGATAAGACCATGTTTGTCAAAAGTACCTCCTAACATATGATTATAGCTCAAGTGTATGTTGATGATGTAGGTTTGGCTCTACTTCTCAAAAACTTGTGGAAGAGTTTGTTACTCTAATGAAACAGGAATTTGAGATGAGATTGTGTGGAAAACTGAACTACCACTACCAGAAGAAAGCCTATACCCGACGAGATTCCCAAAAAACGACCGACGACAAGGGTTCTCGTCGGGTATAGTAAACTATAACCGACGACAGGATTACCTCGTCGGTTATAGTTTTTTTACCGACTAGATAATCTTGTCATCGGTCATAGTCACCGAAAAATCGTCGGATATAGTTTTCAACATATACCGACGATTTTTCCGACTATAACCGACAATTTATTGGTATCGTCGGCTATAGTTTTTTTATTTCAGATCCATTCTGGGCAGCAGCTCGATCTGTCATTCAAAAAAATTTCCCGCGAAAACTTGGTGTCTCTGAAATCTTTGGGTGATGTGGAAAACTGTCGAGAATGAGTTCGTGATGATTCATTATATACAGGTACGTACTTAATATTATATATATATATATATGCATGTGTGTGTTGATCGATTGTTGATTTTGAATATATTGATCAATCGAGTTAATTGATTGTTGAATTTGAGTAATTGATGGTTGATTTTGAGTACGTGATTGATAGTTAAGTTGGAGTACGGTAGTACATATTTGTTGTGTTGATTATTGGATTATATATATAGCTTGCTAGGGTGATTAATTAATTTAAAATTTTAATTGCATTATATATATTGTGGGTATAATATATATTGTATATATAATATATATTTATATTAATTGATTGATCGAATGTTTTGATTTTGATCGAGTTAAATTAGACGAAATTATATATATGAATAATTATGGATCGAGTAGAATAATTAGACGACTATATATATATATGTTAATTTGTAATTAATTAGCTAGCTAGCTAGCTAGCTAGTTAGGGATCGAGTAGATCGAATAATTAAATTATGTAATTTATAGTTTGAATATCGATATATATATATATATCGATATATATATATATATATCTAGCTATGAAATTTTAATTAATAAGATCATGGGTATATATACATGCAGTTATAATTTTCAGGATGGACAAGAGTTGGATGTGTCTTCCAAGATGGGATGTAAGATATCACCGTGGAATTAGAAGTTTTGTGAAATATGTGAAGGTTAAATGTGGAGGGATGACAATTCATTATTGTCCGTGTATGAAATGTCAGTGTCGCAGCGAGCGATATCGTTTTCACATCGATAAAGTATTAGAGCACTTGAATAAAAACGGGTTTTGGGATAAGTACACATGTTGGATTTATCACAGTGAGAGCTCATCAGTTAGTCAACATGATCACGGACAATTTTTTGAGAGTGGCAGTACATCCAATGATCCAACAATAAGGTAGATCAACGATATGTTTCCTCATGAGAGCGGTATATTTGCTCAAGCACCGGATATCCCTCCCGCCGTTGGAGACTTCCCTCATATTGAGCCAGTCCAGTAATTACCTACAGCTGTCAACACTGCTGGTATGGACAAGTACAACAACCTCATTACCTTCCAACAGACCCCGTTGTACAACGGGTGTAATAAGACTGTTCTTGAAAGTGTTATGGGAGTAATGAAGCTAAAAGTGGAGAACAAAATGAGTGTGAAGGCTGTTGATGATTGGCTGAAGTGGTCTGGTTCGTTGTTGCCCCCCAGTCATCGTCTTCCTACCACTCATCGTAAGGTGCGACAGATCCTGAAACATCTTGGCTTTTCCTACATCAAAATCCATGCTTGTAGATATGATTGTGTTCTCTTCTAGGGTGAAGATGCTTATGGGAATGATCTTGAATCCCTTGATGAATGCCCCGGATGTGGTACAGATAGGTATAAGTTGACTCCTGCCAGAAACAAGAAAGCTGTGAAGATACTTCGGTATTTTCCGCTGATAGATAGGCTAGAACGGTTGTTCATGTCTGCACACACGGCTAAAGCTATGAGATGGTGGGCCGAGAGGAATTTTCCCGACAGTGATACGCTTATACACCCTGCTGACGGAGAGGCTTGGAAGCACATGGTGAAGGAGTTTTCTTATTTTGCATCAGAGGTTCAAAATGTTTGGCTGGGGCTTTCATCTAACGGATTCAACCCTTTTGGCAACATGAGTCTTCAATACAGTATATGACCAGTTATTTTGGTACCGTACAACCTTCCTCCATGGATATGCATGAAGAAAGAATACAATATGCTCACTATGATAATTCCAGGGCCGGGTTATCCAGGAAAGTGTCTCGATGTGTATTTGAGACCCTTGATTGAGGAGCTTAAGTACTTGAGTGAGCATGGTCATCCCACTTATGACAAGTTCAAAAATGAGATGTTCCAGATGCAAGCCATGCTTGTTGGCACCATTAGCGATTTTCCTGCACGCAGGATGTTGTCGGGCAACGTTACGAGGGGATACAGGGCTTGTCCAGAGTGCGTGACGGTTGAGTATTGCAGACCTCATTGCAGGAAGATTATACAGATGCGTCATCGTTGTTGGCTTCCACATGATCACCCATTTCGGGAGGATATGGAGGCATTTAATGGGACTTTGAAAACAGGTGAGCAGCCGAGGAGATGGACGGGGGATGAAATATTGGAAGTGCTAAATGAATACGATTTTGGGCAGCTAAGCAATCATCCTGAGATAGTGGCGTTAATACCTGACAAACCCGATAGGTATAAATTCTGGACACACAAAAGTATTTTTTGGGAACTTCCGTATTGGTCCAAGTTGCTGATCAGACACTACTTAGATGTCATGCACATAGAGAAAAATGTGTGCGAGAGTGTGGTCGGCACAGTGTTGAATTGGGAGGGAAAAACTAAAGACGGCCCGAAGGCACGCATTGATCTTAAAAGGATGGGATTGCGAAAACATTTGTGGTTGAGAGATGGGAAGAAAAAAATGCCACAAGCTCCTTATACCGTCAAGCATGCCAAGAAGAATGAAATTTTTTGCTGGATGGGTAGTGTCAGGTATCCTTCAGGCTATGCTGGAAATATAAGTCGATGTGTTAACTTCAAAGACAATAAGATGTACGGACTAAAGAGTCATGACTGTCATATACTGCTTCAACGCCTCTTCCCTGTTTTCATTCGAGGGTACCTGCCCAAAGAGGTGGTGGAGCCGTTAGTGGGTTTGTCAAGATTCTTTCAGAAGTTATGCACGAGAGAAGTGAAGAAATCGGACTTGTTGGAAATGCAACAGGACATCATTTTTATCATGTGCAAATTCGAAAGGATATTTCCTCCAAACTTTTTCGACATCATGCCTCACCTGATGCTTCATCTTCCGGAACAATTGTTGCTTACTGGTCCAGTACACTACACATGGATGTATCCTATGGAAATGTACGTAATGCATCTCTGAATCTGGCTATATATGTCGATCTTTAATATTATTTATTCACTTATTTTGCAATAAGCATAACATGCTCGATCTGTAATTACCACTTTACAGACAATTAGGGGACTACAAAGACTATGTGATGAACAAATCTGCACCCGAAAGGTGTATCGCTGAAGCATATATTGCGCATGAGTGCGTAACGTACACTAAGTTGTATTTGGGAGCGTTGGAGGACCCTCCACAACATATGCCAGTAGATGGAGGGCAGTTCAACCTTTCGATCATCTCCAATGATGTTGAAGTTTCTGGAAAGTTGCCCAACTCGTACAATTTGGAACCTTATGAGCTAGTCATTTCCCATTGGTCGGTATTGATTAACTGTCCAGAAGTTCAATATTGGAAAAATTTGCACCTTTACTGCCCTGCTATTTCTGGTGATGTTGGGTACCACAACAAGACGTTCGCAAACTATTTTGGCAAATGGGTACATATATAGATAAATTGACTGGTATATGAATTTAAGTACATGTCTCGTATCCTATTTATAGTTAAGTTAATAAATGATTATTTTCAGATGAACCATGTACAAGATGATGGTATCCCTCAGTGGTCACACGAATTGAGGCTCTTGGCGCAGAAACCGGTAACTTCCAGAGTTTATCCTATGTGTAAGGTAAATGGCGTGCTATTTATTTGTGAACATAGAGATGTCAGACGAGAAATGGAGTTGACTATTACGGTGTTCTCCATTCAGTTGTCGAATTAATATATGGGGAAGGCATGACCGTGCACTTGTTTAAGTGTAGATGGTTTGATACTGACCCTTAGAACACAAGGACCGATCAATACGGCATTTTTTCGGTGAATACTGCTACAAGCTGGTATGAAGATGATCCGTTTATTTTGGCCACGGCGGTGAAACAATTGTTCTATCTTGATGATCTTGTGCATAAAGGTGCATGGAAAGTGGTTAACCATGTTCTTCCAAGAAACATATACAGTGCCTCAACCCTTGGTGTGACCTCGGATAATGAAGAAGTTAGTGCATACCAAGAGCCGAACGCAACTGGTATTCCTGAAACCTCAACAATTCGCCTTAATAATGTGAGACAGGGCAGTGTGGTACGAATTCCTCAACCGAATCTTATTGATGTTAATCAAAATGAAGACAATGAAGACTCAAGTGACGAGGGCATACACATCTTACCTGAAATTAACTTGGAAACAGAGTCAGACTCAAGCGATGATTCTGACTATGCGCCTTAGTATATGTATGTTATTTTTAGTTTGAACGTGCAATGTAAAATGAATTATATATATTCAGATGATCGACTGTAAATTGTGTCGATTAAATTGCTAAATAGTGATCATGAGAGAGCTCGAGAGATCGAGAGATCGAAAAAAAAAACTACAACCGACGATATTCGAATGAATATCGTATTATTAAATATTAATAAATATAGCCAAAAAAATTAAATGTCATTTTAATTTAATTAGGATTTTAAATAATTTCCATTTTTTTTTCTAATAATTTCGTATTATTAAATATTAATAAATATTAAGTACAATATTTATAACCGGCATATGAAAAAAAAATAAAAAACTATAACCGACGATATTCATAGAAAATATCGTCGGTTATAGTTTCGGGTATACTATGGCCGACGATAATACTTATATCGTCGGCTATAGTTTCGCGATATATTGCAGAACTGCAGCCGTTCTGGGCAGTTTCATTTCTGCAAACACAAATCCTCCTCCGATCCCATTTTTGCCACCGCCGTCGACCGTCAAGCAAGAGGAAGGACATCAATCTCGATCAAGCCGTCGTCCATCATCAACATTTTCAGATTCTAAAACCAAAAACAGGTTCTAAATCCCTAAATCCCTAAATCTCCAATTTCAATTTTTTTAGGTTAGATTTTAATTTGTTTAGTTTGTTTATCGATAATGTGGACGTTTGGATGAATTGTGTGAATATATATTGGATTTTTCTTGAATTTTGTTGATTATGGGAATTATTGTTAATTTTTGGGATTTCTTGGATTATATATATATATAGATAGGAGGTTAATTTATTATTGGATTATATATTGGATTGATGGAATTATTGGAATTTTTGTGTCGATTTTTTGGATTGGTGGAATTATTGGATTATATTGGGAATTAGATATTGTTGATTTTTTGGATTGTTGGATTAGAATTATTGGTTTATATACACACATATATATATAGAGGAGCTTATTTAATTATATTGGATATTATTGAATATATTTTTTAGTGTTGATTTTTTGGATTGTTGGAATTATTGGATTATATTGGGAATTATTGTTGATTTTTTGGATTTTTAATTAGAATTATTGGATTATATATATAGATGAGCTTAATTAATTATTGGATATTATTGGATATTATTGAATTTTTTAGTGCTCATTTTTTGGCGTGGAATTTTTGGATTAATTGGAATTATTTTGAATTTTTGTAATTTAGTGGAATTATATATGAAGGAATTAATATATAATGAAATTAGGTGATATAATGGAAATTTTATGTGAGTGGAAGGATTTTAATTTTAATTTTAATTTTAGCAACGATGAATTGGTTAAATTGCGGTGTTTCCCGAGGGGGGTCGAGCTCGAGGGGGAGGTCGAGGGGGAGAGGGAGATCAGGACGTGGAGATGAGGGCACCGGAAGTTGGTCCGCATTAGGATTCACCAGCGTCGGCAACACTTACAGTCTTCCGCAGACCTCTCGGCACCGTACACTTCTGGGTGAGGGACAACCTCAGCATCAGCAGGTCGAACCTGCTCGATCCTCAGGCGCGAGGAGGCCTTATGAGGTCAGTCGCACGCCGGAAATGGATAGTGCGACTCAATCGTCGGTCCGAACGCCGAAGATTCATCGCGAGGACCCTTCCCCATTCACCCAGCAGACTCCTCATTCTTCCGAGGAGGTTGGTGGATCGATTCAGTTCTCGGCCAGGATGCGACTATGCCCGCCGTCTACCCTATTCTTACCATTGGAAATCCCGATGATACCTCTCGTCGATTCCACGGGGATGCCTGTTCCAAGACAGTTAGGGTTCATTACCCCGGACCAGGCATACGCGTATGTACCCTTCCCAGAACCTCTCTGGAGTGTGAGGATTCCGGGACAACGCACCGACGAATCAGGTAAATATTAATTAGTGATATCTTTTTACTTAGTAATATTTAAATTCAATTAGGTGTTCATGATTTAAAAAATCGTATACATATATGTGATAGGCGAGATCGTGCCTGGTGACAAACAAAAGAGAACCAGAGGCCCCGTCGTCGGCAAGTTACTGGACGACGCCATTCAGGGTAGCGGTGGTGGCCAAGTTATGATTCCGACCGGGGATAGAGGGCAGGTGATCGAGGGAAAGGTCACTCGAATGTACGCAGGGATGGCGGGCAGCCTCATACGGGATAGAGTCCCAATGTTGTGGCCAGATTGGAATTCAGTGCCGCAATTCGTCAAATATGAGCTGCATAATGCGTTGTCGGTGAGTTGAATTGTATATTCATTATGTATATTTTCTAAATAAATTTTTAATATTATTGATATATATATATATGCATTGCAAAGGTGGTTCCGCGTGGACAATGACATTAGACCCACGTGGGCGGATGAAGTGCATGGGAGCAGGTTACTAGATTCATTTGTTTTGATTTTTTCGTTTCTTTTGATTATGTTCATACAATGTTGTAAGTTACTAACGATTGATTTTATTAATATAGGTATAAGGAGTGGAAGGGCGAGTTGAAGAAGCATTGGAAAAAGTACGGCGACGATCGTTCGGGTACCCCTAGAGAGTTTCATTATAGGGAGTACGAGTGGCGATGACTTGTGGTTCACTTCAACAACCCGAAATTGAAGGTACGCAACCCGACGATCGATTAAATTTTTGTTTTATCGTACTTCCCTCAAATTATTTGGCTAATATTTTTTTATGTTGGATTAATCGAGCAAGCTATTTCTGAAGTCAACACAAGGAACCGGGCCAAAAACACCAAAAATCATCATGCCGGTTCCAGATTATACTCGGGTTGGATCGAGGAGGTGGCCAACCACCCAGAAGAGGATCCCCTTGTCTATACGATGCAGCACGCGTATCCATAGTCCCCCGAATATGCTGTAAGTGTCCTTATAACAAAATAAACATATTTCTTATTTTTTTTAGATTGTTTACATTAATTAATATTTTATTTTTCTTTGTCAATTAGGCGAGAGTTCAGGAGGCGATTCCGGAGGTGTTGACTCAAGTGGCGAGAGAGCTCTATCCCAACACCCCCGATGCGGAACTCCCGATTGATCAGATTGATCGATCAGATTGATCAATCTGATCCGATCATCAGGGCCAGGATTATGTCAAGTGCGATCCCTCCAGGGAAGAACACTTTCTACTGCAGGGGTTCTGGAAAGTGGGGTCAAGGGCTGCTGAAGAAGACACCTGAATTCTCTCGCGGATCGAGATCATCATCATCTTCGAAGGCTAATGAGCTACAGAAGCAGCTTCATAGGCAAGCGATTGAGATGGAAGCTCAACGTCGTCAGATAGAGGAGATGGAGCAGGCGCGAGCCGCAGAGCAGAATCGGTTGGCCGAACAGCAGCAGCAGATGGGGACATGGATGCAGCACTGTTATGCACAGTTGCAGGCATCTGGAATCCAGATAGCTCCCCCGCCCATTTTCAGTGCGCCACAGCCACAGCCACAGCCTCAGCCTCAGCCGCAGCCTCAGCCAGACCAGGACCAACCAACTTATGACGATCCGTTTGACCACATAGACTTAGGACCCCCGTAGATTTGAACAATTTCGGTTTTTTATATTAATTATTTACTACGTACGCATATGTATACAGATTTGAACGATTTCGGTTTTTTATTTTATTTATTTACTACTATAGTTTCAATGGTTGTTGATTTTCAATTTGAACAATATTGGTAATTTTTTTGGGAATGCAGGTTTTGAGATAAAACCCAGAACCTGCAAAAAAAATTTAATTATTATTAACTATAACCGACGATATGTGTCAACATCGTCGGCTATAGTTTTCTACACGGTCAACCATTTTGACCACGGAGAAAACGTCGTCGGTTATAGTTTTCAACTATGCCCGACGATAATGTATCGTTGCCTTTAGTCTCTTTTTTTTCCAACGAAAAACCTAATTCATCGTCGGTTATAGTATCACCGGCGGTGCATTACCTACGAGACTATAACCGATGATGAGTCGTCGGTTATAGGGTATACCCGATGAGAAAATTTGACAGACCGACGATATCAGATCGTCGGGTATAGTGATTCTTCTGGTAGTGTACTTCTTAGGACTTCAAGTCCAACAAAGGAAGGATGGGTTGTTCATTTCACAAGAAAAATACTCAAAAGATTTGGTAAGAAAGTTTGGGATAGAATCCTCCTCTCCCATCTGGAATCCCATGGGCACTTCATGTAAGATCAATGCTGATCTGGAAGGTATTGATGCAGACCAGACCCTCTACAGAAGCATGATTGGTAGCCTTCTTTACCTCACGACAAGTAGGCCAGATATTTCCTACAGTGTAGGTGCTCGATACCAAGCCAATCCCAAAGAGTCTCACGTGAAGGCAGTAAAACGTATCATTCAATACGTTTTAGGTACAAGTAACTTTAAAAATCTATATACAACTGATACTAACACGGAGATTGCAGGTTACTCTTATTCGGATTGAGCTGGAGGTGCCACAAATAGGAAAAGTACATCAGGTGGATGTTTCTTTGTTAGGAACAACTTGGTCTAGTGACATAGCAAGAAGTAGAACTACATATTCTTATCTACAGCCCAAGCTAAGTATATTACTGCTAGTAGTTGTTGCACTCAACTCCTCTGGATGAAACTGATAACGCGTAAAATATACATCAAATATTAACACAAAGTAGACACTCAACACATATCTCACGCGTATGCAATTTAAAACCCTTCTTTGTAGATGTAGCATTGATAAGTAGGGATCGTTCTTAACCAAGGATTGAGGGTACTAATGCATGACAACGTTTATAAACACAAAAATAAATGTATGGGGGGTTTATAAGTTGGTTTTTAATTACCTAATTTATTTACTAAGAACGTCTCAAATATAGCACATAATCCTAGGATTCTAACATGCATTGATTTATAGACAAGCAAACACATAGAAGACCCTAAAACACATACCATGTTTTGAAAAAAAAAACCTAATTAATTATATACAAGTGATCATCTTATTCCTTACCTTCACTTAAACATGTCATATATACATCTCTCAACAACCTATGAAATTTTATCACTCAAATTCTCAAAACACATGCATATTTCATATTTTGTGCTCGGAATCCCCTATATACCATTGATTTAGACTCGGAATCCCCTATATCTAAAATCAAAGCATTAAGAACCAAATACACATGCAAGTTTCGAATAAAAGTAATAAAACACATGGAAGATTTATTGAAAGACATATAATTCATGAAACCAAATAAAATCATCCAAAACACACAATCAAGTTTAATACACAAAAAGAGACTACAGAGTAAAGAGATCATGGTTATACTTTTATAGCTTCGAAATCCCTTAAGGCTACTCAAGAGCACTAGATTTCTTTGGTAGAAGATGCTCGGAATCCCCTATGCGTCGGTGAAGGTGAAGGTGCGACGGTTTGATGGCGTAGTAGACTCCTTGAGGATGTCGGCTTAATTTATGGGGAGGAGGAGAGTATTTGGCAGAGCATAGGCTATAGAATAAGTGATGATCTTCTTTGAGGCCGAGCTCCCCTTTATATAGGAGAATGGTAGGTTGTTTCCTACCATAATAAGAAGTCCACATTAATTTCGGTAAAATCTGACCTCCTGTAGTAAAACGCCATTTTATTGAGTTATACATATCCGAATTGCATTATTCTTACAGCATTGAAAAGATATTTCCAAGGGCTATAAAATACCTTCATTAATCACCTCAATCGGAGTTGATACGCGATTTCTACAGCATGTAGAAGTCTACTGTCCTATAACTTCAGATTTCCTTCCTTTTTAAGTATTAGGAATCCCAATCTCATCAAATCTTGGATTTCTTGCTCTTCAATTCTTCTTGTCCGAAAATACCATTTAATTGCACATATTTTGGGCCTCAAATCATATCCATATCATCTTGAAATATTTTCTAAAAATTTGGCCCAATGGTCCTTTATTAATTCGGCAAGGTTGTGCTTTCCTGGATCGCGCAGGAGAAATGTCTTCTTCTTTATTTGCATCATTTTCATTTGTTTTTCTTCAAGATCCATGGAATTTCGGCAACATTTCTTCACTCCTCTTTTTGCTCCATTTTTCCACGCCTCAAATGCTTGTAGACCTCTTTACTCCGTCTCTTTTGACAAAAACCTAAAAACAAAAAAATGAATCAAAACTAATAAAACTAAGCAATTAACAAAGTAAAAATGTAGAGAAAATATATTAATTAATACGCCCAAAATGCGTAGATCATAAACACATACTAAGTGACTACGGATTCCAGCAAGGTATGCTATCCCTATTCTGTGACAACACTTCGGCCATAAATATTTCAAAGAATCATGTGCTACATTCTAGAACAAAGAATATAGAGATCAGATATCATTTCATTCTAAATTTGGTAGAAGAGAATTAGCTTGAATTGACGTTTATCCCTACTAAAAACAATTAGCTGATTTGTTTACAAAGCCTTTAGACAACCTACTTTTTAAAGTCTTAAAAAGGCTATTGTTATGTGCACCATTACATGATCTTTCTTTCTCTCTCTCTCTCACTAAGTTGATTTTATTTTCTGCATTTCTGTTTCTTCTTTGTTTATTGTAAAAAAAAAAGGAAAATGAAAAGCAACAAAAGTTGGAATTGTGTAGTCTGGGATATGAGCTTACTTATGTATTCTCAGGATTATTTTTGAACTTGATCTAAGTTCTGTGTCCATATTTCATTCATCTTGGTCTGATTTGCTGCATTTCTCGCTTGATTGTATGCATCTGTGCCTCAAGGTCTTTGTTGTTTGTGGTCTTAATCACTCTTGGGACTATATAGACTTACTTGTCACAAAGGTGAACCTTGTAGGGTGTCCCAAGTTGAGCTAGAAAACTGAGATGAGATATGCTATTATGGAAATGTCATGTTCTGGAAGAAGATCTAATTCGTAAATTAATTTTCACGAAATGGTGAATGTGTTAAGTAATTTATGAGCTAGTCTATCACTGGGTGCACCTTTATGGAACCAGTGGGGATCCCTGAGATGTATTCTATCCTTCGATGGGTCCGACCTAGTTATCCGCCGAGTGTCTTTGTTACACATATTTCCTTTTCGAGCATCTGCTAAGGGAGTCAATTATAAGTACGTTGCTACATGGACCTATGAAGACGATTTCTCAGATGATCTCTTGGCTAAATTAAAGTGGCAAAATGCCTTGAACTAAAATGGTTAATGCCCAAAGAGACAATTGTGACAAAGTCACTTAAAATAGTTACTCTCTGGCGATACAAGGGTGGCTGTGACAAAATCAAGTGGTTACTATCTCTCATCTCATTTGATGCTCCATCTTTGCCACATAGGTCAAGCTTTTGCGCGCGCACACACACACATCTTGATATTCCAAGAATTGATTATTAGGACCATGACAATGATGTTCTCTTTACAGTCACTCTCATGTGTCAAATATGAGCCACCAAGATGTATAAAAAATTGGTGTTATGCTTTGTGAGTCTATGCCTAAACTTTTCTACTATGAGGATATGACTGCCCCTCTCTATCCCATGATTTGTCTTATCAATTCTACTCTATTTTCTAGTGTTTCTCTCTTTATCTTTAATCCATGCACTATGTGAGGGGGAGATTTCAATGTCTTGGTATATGCATTGGTACCAAGTTCGATTGATATTAGGTTGTCAAAGACTTTGCAATATGTTACTTTTGTTGATTAATGACTTGTGTGCTTTCCCCATCTCATTTGCTCTACTATGGATCGAGTTCTGATACATCAATCAAGCTCAATTTCCTGCATTATTGCATAATTTTTTTGTTTCATCTCATAATATTATGTGGAGATTGTTTATTGTTCCCCATGGCAGTTATTTTTCCAACTGTTCTAGACACATGCATAGTTGTGGGTCCCACGTACATTCTTTTCATTGCATTTAACTCTCTGCGTATAGTCATTTTGTCGATTCTTTACATGGATATGTTGTCCATTATGTTAGGGATACATCTACTTCCACCTCTCTTGATTCTGAGTTCTTCATCAAAAACAAGGTTGCTATGATTGAAGGGGAGTATGTTGACTGCTCTGATGCGTTCACTGTTGTATTTGAACAACATACAGATTTTTGGTTGTTCTTTGGTTCCCTTTGTCATTCCTTGCCAAAAAGGGGGAGAACTAGTTGTAGGGCATTTGTTGTTATGATGTTGTTTCTTCACTTGATCTTGTGAGAACTTGTGCAGGTTGTTGCTTCTGTTTCTATTAACAACTCTTGCTCTAGGATTTCTTGTGGTAATTGGTGTGTTTTGTTAGGAATACCAAAGGGGGAGATTGATGGCATATTTATTAATTGGCAATTCCTAGTGTTAACAAAACACACAATAAGTAAAGATCAATTGCGAAGATTAAATTGATGAACCTACTAATCTCATGAAAATTAGGTAAAAGCATACATGTGCATATCATATTTTTCACCGAGGATAACATCCTTGCCACCTATCCCAAACAGTCTGATTTTCCCTAAGATATTTGTATCCGTTAGTGGCTCATTTTCAAAACACCCAACCAGTTGAAAAAGGCTCTTTTTAGTATGGCTATATGTATTGACTTACTACTTAAAAGTTTTAGATTGTCTCTCAAATCGTGTTTTTTCTCAACCCGTGACCTTTCTAATTAAAGTTTGTGAAAAAGCTTTCCAACTGGGTTTCTGTGAGAACATGTGTGTTGGCCAGATATCTTGATTTCTGGAAAAGTGATTTTGCCCTATTATGGTTTAGTCTCTACTTAGAGTGTGTTGCAGAAAGCTCTTATACCTCGGTTTGAATCTTAGTCATGTTTAAGGAAGGCTTGTGCCTGCTGTTTCCTTTCGGCTTGTGCATACACTTGTCACTTCCTGGTTTATGCTTTTTGACCACCGTCCAAACACTGTTATGTTGTTTTGTTTACATTGCTGCCCTTCGTACTTGTCTCTATTAACATATATAAGAACAGTAGGGCACTCTTGGATGGGTGGTTGAGTTAAAGAGTCTTTTGTGCATCATTCTAAAACGAGTTAGACTCTTGTGTTTCTCTAAGCTTTCCCTTTACTGCATTTAAGTCTTAGAGTATTGCATAAACAAGTTTTTCATTCAAACTCATCTGCATTGTTGCACTCCATTGAGATTGGTATGGTACTGCTCAACCTAAGAAGCTGCTCATGAAGAATTAGCTTACAAATAGTTAAGTTTTTAGATGAAGCTTCTGAAAATCTTTCATTTATAAACACTTAGACACAAGAGAGAGTGTAGCTCTGTAGAACTAGTAGATAGGCTGTTTAGGATATCATATGGGTTATGTATCCCCAGAGTACAAAAGTCTTATAAAGAAGTGTTGTTCATAGTGAAAAATTTTGTCCCTCAAAAGTTAGGGGCACACAGTTTTTCTCCCTGGTTGCAGGGTTTCTGCATCAAAAAAAAACATTCTGGTGTTATTCTTTACTTATCGCTTTTACATTTTAAGTATTCGAATATCTGTGACTCGGGATAGTTCACTACTCTGCTATCTTCAAGAATAGTTTTAAGCGAAAAATTTGAAAATGGCTTATTCACCCCCCCCCCCCTTCTAGGACCATGCTATACTTTGTTACCTTTATTGATGATTATTCTCGATATGGGTATGTCTACTTCTTGAAAAAGAAATCTGATGCTTTGGAAAAATTCAAAGAATTCAAAATGGAAGTAGAAACTCAATTAGGTAGACATATTAAGACACACTCTGCTATCTTCGAGAACAGTTTTAAGTGGAAAAGTTGAAAATAGCTTATTCACTCCCCCCCTCTAGGACCATGCTATACTTTGTTACCTTTATTGATGATTATTCTCGATATGGGTATGTCTACTTCTTGGAAAAGAAATCTGATGCTTTGGAAAAATTCAAAGAATTCAAAATGGAAGTAGAAACTCAATTAGGTAGACATATAAAATGTCTTAATAGTGACAGAGGTGGTGAATATCAAGCTTTTGATGATTTCTGCAAAGAAAATGGCATAAGACACAATTATACTATGCCATATACACCACACAAAAAAATGGTATTGCAGAAAGAAGAAATAGAACTCTAATGGAGATGACAAGATCCATGATGGCACATCCAGACTTGTCTCTCTCGTTTTGGGGAAAAGCATTATCCACGGCTTCTTATTTACTAAATAGAGTCAATACAAAAACAAAACCATTAACACCATATGAATTATGGCAAGGAAGAAAACTAGACTTGTCAAACTTAAAAGTTTGGGGTTGCAAAACACGTCTTAATTCCAAAACCACTTAGAGATAAATTAAAATCTAAAACGTGGGAATGTAAGTTTATTGGATATCCTGAAGATAGTATAGGATATCGGTTTTATCATCCTAACAAAGGATTGATAGAAAGTAGAGATGCTGTTTTTTTAGAAACCAATGAAATTATTACTCCAATTCAAGTTTTAGATAATTTGGTGGAGGATCGGGGTAACTTTGATCATAGCTCCCCATGTGATCATGACATTGTTCATGATCAAGTGGAAGATATAGACATGGATGATCTTGACAATAAAATGGATATAGACATAAGTAATGATGATCAAGATATGACAAATACCATGATATTGATATAGATCCTAATATGAATGTTCAGAATAGTGGGAGACACAAAAGAAAAAGAAACCATCAAAAATATTGAAAGATCATTATGTTTTCAATTTAGAAGAGGTAGACGAATTAGTGGGAGATCCAAGAACATTTAAATAAGCAATGAATGGAAGCGACTCCCAATAATGGCATGAAGCCATGGAAGAAGAGATAGACTCCATTAAGAAAAATGAAGTCTGGGAACTAGTCGATCTACCTAATGGAAGGAAACCTATTGGTAGCAAATTGGTGCTTCGGAAAAAGTTCAAAGCAGATGGTGCTTTAGATAGATATAAGGCTTGTTTAGTGGCTAAAGGTTATACACAATAACCTAGTGTAGACTTTGTAGATACATACTCCCTGGATGCAAATTTTAATCCATTATAATACTTATGGCAATTGTTTCTAGAATGGATTTAGAACTTTACCAACTAGAATGTCAAAACTGCTTTTCTCAATAAAGATCTAAAAGAAGACATCTATATGGTTCAACCGGAAGGATTTCATGTGGAAGGACATGAAGACAAAGTCTATAAGTTAAGAAAATCATTGTATGGACTCAATCAGTCCTCTAGACAATAGTATTTAAAGTTTCACCAAGCTATTCTTGAGATCAGTTATTAAATGAACTGACTAGACCACTGTGTATATGCTTGAAAATTTCAAGACAAATTTTGCATATAATCTTTATATGTAGATGATCTCTTCCAAAACCGGAAATTCTATGGATATGATTGATAAAAAAAAATTATATTTAAGCTCTAAGTTCGAAATGAAAGATATGGGAGAAACTTCTTATGTCTTAGGAATAAAGATTACAAGAGATAGGAACTCGAAGTTACTATATTTGGATCAAGAGAACTATCTGGATAAAATCTTTAAAAGGTTTAATATGCTCGACTGCAAAGCAGTTAGCACTCATGTATCTAAGGGAACAATCCTTACAAAGGAAATTTGCCATACACAAGTAGAAGAAATAGAGTACATGAAAAATGTTCCATATGCTCACGCGATAGGTAGCTTGATGTATGCAATGACAAGTACTAGACCAGATATTTGTCATGCTATTGGATCAATAAGTCGATATCAATCTAATCCTGGAAAAGAACATTGACAAGCAGTTAAAAGAATCATCAGATATTTAAAAGGCACTCAAAGCATGAAACTTTGTTTCGGAATTAGTGATTTAGATCTGATTTGTTATAGTGATGTAGATTTTTCCAGAGACGTAAATGACAGAAAATTCACAAGCGGCAACATCATTTTGTTTGGTGGAACGAGTGTTTCTTGGTTAAGTAAGAAACATGGATGTGTTGCAAAGTCGACAATGGAAGCATAATATATATCTTGTAGCACATCAGTAGGTACTGCAGTATGGGCTAAACGCTTTATAGATTACCTAAATATAGGTATACCGAAAAAGGCTGTTGATGTGTTTTGTGATAATAAGTCTGCCATTTGTCTAATAAAAAGTGGAGCAAATAGTTCCAAGGGAAAACACATTGAAATAAAATATCACTATATACAAGATATAGTGGAAAGAGGTGAAGTAAAAGTCGATTATATTCCCTCTGAACAAATGGTGGCCAATCCTATGACCAAAGGATTGGCTCTTGAAAAATTCAAAGAGCATGTTGATAAAATGGGATTAAAAATCATCTAGATGTGTTAAACATGCTAGGTAGCATCATTGTATATTTTATATAGTCAAAAATCTAGATAGAGAGCATTATCTAAAATAGGAAGTTATAACAAGTCTTCTTGTGTGTAAAATCCGCCTTGAGGCAACATGAATAAACTTGTATAATATCTTGTTAATGCAGATCATTAATTTACTATTGATATTAGGTGCGGATAGTAAAATTCCTAATATGTGGTATCAACTTACAAGTTAAGTTGTAGTCAGATGAAAATGATTCAAGCTGTGTACACAGAGTCATTGAATATCATTATCTGACAGTTGAAAAGTGTAAAGAGCAATGAGAAATCTGATACTCGGATTAGACATCCAAGTAAAATAGGATGGAATAACCGAGAGTAAGAAAACTTACGAATGATATTCAAAACCTAGAAGCTATTAAAACTTGAATCAACATGATCAAGTGAGAGATGTTGGAATATGATCATGTGATTAAATAGCTTCACAATGTGTATGCAATGTGTAAGGAGGTGTACTATAACATTGGTGCATCAATTACACTTGAACAATGAAATCAACTAGTCTACGAAACAGTGTGTTAATGAACAGACACATCTGTGATTATGATGAAGAAACAAGACTAATCAAATAGTTGCAAAAAAGAGTTGTACTAATTCAGTTGCAGCTCTTCACTGAAGAATCATGATGGTTAAACTCTATAAAAAGAGATCAATCCATCAGATTTATCATTCATACATTCCCATCAATCACAACGATCCTATTCTACAATAGATTCCTTTATAATATACTGTCCTTTCTCTTCCCAACATTTGCAGTTTCCATTTAGCTTGTGACAATGATTACAGAGCACATCACATCCACCGCTAACAATTGCGTCCTCCGGGAGAGAATCCAAGTACGGGCATTGAGTTGTGAGGTGCTCATATTCCAAAGAACAAACCATGCACTTGCCTGTTTCAGTTTGCAACTGCGTTAAAACAATAATATGGATGGCAAACCAAAACTAGCACCAGACTATCAAGAGCAATTACAAACCGTACATTGATAAGAAACCCGTGAGGGCTGTGGATGCAATGGTTAAATTGACAGTAAAAAAGTGAGAAGGCAGAGGAACCTGAGAGGGAGGGGAAGAATTGCCAATTCAAGTTATTCTAAAGGGATGTTGCTGAAAAGAAAAATGTTTATAATGCCGAGTAAAGCATTGCGACTGTGATAATAAACTATTATTCACCTCAACTATTCAAATGTTTATAAAGTTTCATATAATACTTGATTACTTGTACTCAATTAACATGGCAGACATTTGGCAGTTCATGTAAGCTTCAAATCTTGGACTTAAAGTCATCACATGCATATGCCTTCAACGTCTCAAGAAATAAAGGTTTATTCAGATGTTAATACTTATATATTTCCACATAGGCTCCAAACCTGTGCAGTTTTCTGTCATTTACCCACACGAAAAGAAAAAAGAAAAGAAAAACGCTTATTCTTTCATAATATACTGAGCCTACACAATTTAAGGAAGGAAAATGATTTAGGGAGGCCTCAAATTTAGGTGGCATGTCACATTATTATATTATTTAATTCACTTATAATTGTATTAACACATCATAATTATCAAAAGTCAATCATATCTTTTTTAATCAAAAGGGTGAGAGAAATTGCTTAATATTACTTTCCTTTCTTTTCACGTTAGATTAACAACAAAATTCTTTTAAAAACCCTAGCGGCGCTAGAAATCTTTAGCGATCGAGTATATCGATCGGAGTTCTTCAACGTAGTTGAGAATTACGGTCAATAATGTCCGAGCCCTAGGGGTTCCGACTAGCCTATAGAATTACACAAAGATCGAGAAGGTGAGGCACTTACCAATCCTTTCATGGAACTGTAGGGGTATTCTGAATAGTGCTACTCAGAACACTCTGGTGACCATGGCAAAACAAAAGCAACCCGATCTGATTTTCTTGATGGAGACGTTGGCATCGTCAAAGGAAGCTCTTGAACCAACGCGGAGGGCTTTAGGATACAAAGGTTTGTTCTGTGTCCCAATGTCAGAGGCGTGTAGGGGACTAGCAATGTTCTAGAGAGAAGATATTCAATACAATTCGAAGACCTACTCGGCACACCATATTGATGAGGAAGTGGTGACAAGTAATCAGAGCGAGAAATGGAGAACAACAGGAGTGTATGGTTGGCCGAAACCAAAAGATAGAGAAAGAACGTGGGCTTTGATCAGAGACTTAAAGGGACAAATCGATGATGCTTGGTTTATGTTTGGGGATTTTAACGAAGTACTGGTAAGAGCAGACAAGTCGGGCGGTGTTTTACGAAGCAGGGTGGCTATGTCAAGATTCCGAAAGGCTTTGGAGGATTGTGGAGTACATGATATGGGATTTTATGGTAGCTGATTTACATGGGCTAATAAATTTACGAAGGAGAGGCTGGATAAAGGAACCTTCAACCAGGCCTGGCGAGAGCTATTTCCTTTTGGAAGGGTTATGACTTTCCATCCGAGTACATTGGATCACAGTCCTATTCTCATCACCGGGTGCTCTATAAACCTGAGGCACGGTAGACAACAGAAGCTTTTCATATTCGAGGAGATGTGGACCCAACATGAGAAATGCTCGAGTATGATCCAGAAGGGTTGGGAGTTGATAACACATGATGATCTTAGGTCAAGAGTTTCGGAGAAGATCAAGTCTACAGGAAGAGTGTTATTAGATTGGCATGAAGGCGTGTTTCGACAAACTGCAAATGAGATCAAGGCAGTGAAGGAACAACTAGCTACCGTTATGAGGTCTCCATTCCAGACAGCTCAACATGAAATCCTCAAGGAGCTACATGCCAAGCTACAAGTTTTGTTAGGGAGACATGAAATGTATTGGAAGCAAAGATCAAGGCAGCTGAATTTAAAAGATGGTGAGAGGAATACTTCCTATTTTCACCGAAATGCTTCAAAATGGAGGTCCAAGAACAGGATTGTTGGACTGAATGATGAAAACGATCAGTTTCAAACTCAGCCAGAACTCGCACAATAGATCTTCATAGATTTTTTTTGAAAGGGATATACGTCCAATGGTATTGATCTCGAGGCGTTGGAGGTTGTGTTACATTGTATAAGCCCGAGGGTGAGTGACGAGATGAACGTTGATTTACTTCGGGAATTTTCAGATGAGGAAGTTCGGATTGCTCTTTTTCAAATGCACCCCTCTAAGGCTCCAGGTCCAGATAGTATGTCACCATGTTTTTTCCAAAAGTATTGGAGCATTGTGGGAGCTAATGTTTGTGGTGCAGTAAGAAGTTTTTTCGAGAAAGGGGAGATTTTAGCGAAATCTAATTTTACACATCTCTTTCTACTCCCAAAGATCAAGGAGCATAAATAGCCAACACATTTTCGGCCAATTGCACTATGTAATGTCATTTACAAGGTGTGTTTAAAGGTACTAGCTAACCGTTTAAAAGGTTATTTAACCCACATCACTTCTCCTCTACAAAGTGTTTTTGTTCCTGGTCGTATGATTTCGGATAACACCCTTGTGGTGTCGGAAATGACCCACTTCATGGATCATCTAGAAAGAAAAGATGATGGTTTCTTTGCACTGAAATTGGATATATGCAAAGCTTATGATAGGCTAGAATGGAGATTTTTAGAGGCCATAATACTTAAAATGGGTTTCGCAACGAAATGGGTAAACATGGTAATTAGCTGTCTTACTTCGGTGAGGTATACTATTTTGATAAATGGAGAACAAGCGGGTTATATTACTCCGACAAGAGGAATTCGACAGGGAGATCCGCTTTCCCCATATCTTTTCTTATTATGTGCTGAGGGCTTATCAGCCATGATCAGCGAGGAGACACAATCAAAGAGAATAGAAGGCCTCCAAATGTTCCCAGGTACACCTATAATTCACCATCTATTATTTGTTGATGACAGTTTTCTCTTTGGTCGAGCCACCGAGGAAGAGTGATCAATTTCGCTCAATCTTGCTTACATATGAAAAGACCAGTGGACAACACGTGAATCTTCAAAAGAGTTATGTTATGTTTAGCAAAAATGTGAAGGAAGAGAGTAGACACCAGCTAGCATCTTGACTTGGGGTAACCTTGGTTGACCATATAAAAGATTATCTAGGGCTGCCAATTCATGTAGGGCGATCTCGAGTCCAATTGTTTGATTTTCTGAAGGAGTGACTGACGAAGAAGCTCATTGGTTGGAAAGACAGCCTCCTGAGTGTAGCTGGCAAGGAGATTTTAATCAAATCGGTTGCACAAGTGATGTCTCAATATGTGATGAATTGCTATCTTATCCCTAAAGGTGTATGTGAAGATCTTCAACAGGTTTGTGCTAACTTCTTTTAAGGAGATACAAAGGAAAAGAAGAAGATACACTGGAGGTCTTGAGACAAGATATGCGTCTCTACATTTGAGGGAGGTATGAGTTTTAAAAACCTATAAGCTCACAATTTAACCATGCTCACTAAACAGTGCTAGCGACTTGTTACTCAACTGGAGTCTTTGATAGCAAGGTTGTATAAGTCCTTGTACTACAAAGATGGGAACTTCTGGAATGCAACTCTAGGAAGCTCTCCATCATATGCCTGGAGGAGTATCTTGGAGAGCCGGCCGATCCTGCAAGCAGAGAGGGTGTTACTGGCGTATTGGGGAAGGAAACATCAATATTTGGGAAGATAACTGGATACCGGACTTCCCAGCTTATACTCTTCATGAGCCTACAACGAATCAGGTTACTAAAGTTCACCAACTTTTTGATGCAAATTCTCTATCCTGGAACAACCAACTTATCTATTCTTTGTTTCCCATGGAGGTAGCAAAACGGGTATGTAGCTTGCATCTTTCTAATAGGGCACGAGATACTTTATGTTGGAAGCTTGAAAAAAGAGGACATTTCTCAGTGCGAAGTGCCTATAGGATTGCAAAGGATTATGTCCTGGGGGCTGTTCATGCGTCTTCTTCCAGGGGAGATCCACGAGTTGTGTGGTATGCATTCTAAAACAAGAGTCAACAGGCCATGTTTTATGTGAGTGCAAAATGGCGAGGGACATCATCAGTGCTTCTCCTTTCTTGCTGAACCCAGTCGTTGGTATTTCGTTTAGCTTCAAATAATGGCTTCTCGAATCTTTGAAAAAGGTACCGAAAAATGTTTTTGCGTAGTTATTGATGATCCTATGTGGTTTGTGGAGAAACAGGAATGACGTGTTATGGAGAAACACCAAGGAGGCAGCTAGTTATAGTTTGGACTTTATCTTATCATGACCAATTTGTTCATGCAATGCAAAGCCGATCAAGGAACAACCACGCCGCAGTTTGTCAAACTGGAATTCCCCACCTTCCGGTGCTCTAAACTTCAATGTTGATGGAGTCTTCAAACAACTTAAAGTCACTGGAGGAATAGGAGGGGTTGTACGAGATTATGAGGGATCGTTCCTAGCTGGCTTTGTGCATAAGGTTGAGTATGTGTGGTCAACCCTCTATGCAGAGATGCTTGAGATTCTTAAGGCACTCGAACTCACCTCCACTGTTATAGCGGAAGCAATTGAACGTAAGAACAAACACAGATTTATGTGGTTCACTAACGTGAGTTAGCTACATCCACGGCAGAAGGAGAACATATTTATTATCTTGAGGATACCAGATTACAGAGTATCACACTAAGTTAGCCAACTTAGAATTATAGAATACAGAATATCTACCACACTAGATTAAGCCTAATCTACAGGATAGAACCAGATTTCATTCACCCTCATCTCTTTTAGCTAATACCCTTGTATATATATAGCCAAACAGAGTCCTGGATACCAGAGGAATCCCAAACCCAAACGTCTGAGGAAACCTAAACCAGAATGACTGAGGAATCCCTATTCCTTACGGAAACCTAAGTAGTAATTCTGCTCGCCAGAGACTCTAACTCTCCTCGCCAAAGACTGCTCGCCAAAGACTCTCTCGCCAGAGACTCTTCCTTGCGACCCTCTCGCCAAAGACATCTGTCTTAGCGAGACCTGCGTACGCCGTCGCCATACTAGATTCAAGGCATATTTTAACATCCACATTGCCTCAGATCCCAATCTATGTCATCTCAGATAGTGAACTAGCGATTAAAACAATCACATCTCTGGAAGAAGATCGATCAATCCTGGGACCGATACTGGAAGACATAAAGCAACTACTCAAATCCAATGCTCATTTGTCTGTGAAGTTTCGACCAAGGGGAGGTTATCGAGTGGCTCATCTTCTGGCTTGATTTGGAGTTGATTCAAACTCATATCATTGTTTGATTACCAACGCTCCTGATTTTATACATGATGCCTTAGTTATGATGTATCAAGAATACAAGTTTAATGAATGATCCTAGTTTTTTCATAAAAAAAACAACAAAATTCCTTTAAAAAAAACAAAAAAATACGAATGAAGAGGTGAAGGAGGATAAAAGAATTTTCTAGGTAAAAACTAAATAAAAAGAAAGAACATATTGAAGATGGAGAGAGGAGGAGAAGCATGCATGTACTTGAAGTCAATGAAGAATGAGAAAGAGATTAACGAAAAAAAAGAAGATAAAAGGGACAGACTGACTGAGAAGAAAAGGATGAAGAGGAAGGAGGAGAAGAGGGAGGAGGATGAAGAACGAAACTATCAATAGGAAGAAAAAAAATGGCACAAGAAGAAGACGGAGTCAATGAAGATTGAGAATCAGACAATCGAAAAAAAAAAAAAGATTGGACGACTGGTATTTTTGAGTTTTCTTTCACACACACGCTTGTGTTCTATCTAGGGTTCAGTAAGGGTTCAGTACGTTAGGCGTATGATTTTATGTTTAATTGATTAACTGTAAGAAGTTAACTTAATATAATATAATAAAATGATAAAATTAAAATTTGAAACAAAATATATAGGGATGAAATTGGTGTTGTGTTGTATAGTTGTGATGTGATATTTCAAATATACAAAAAAATAATAATATAATGTCACATAAATGTAAGAACATAAATCTTGGTATTCTTTAAGCCCACAGCAGTGCTCTTTAAAGAAAGAGAAAAACATCAGAAGCATACCACGAGACAATTCTTGATCAATCCGCCGCTTGACCTCTTTTCGGCAGCTGCGTCAAAGAAATTGCATAGCGGTCCTCCTGCATCACCGGATAGGCATTTTACGATGCATCCTAATACCCAAAACATCGGGCCGGACTGAAATTACATGGCATTAATTAGATAGTGCCATATGTGTCTAATAGTGTGAGAAATGCACAGATGAATCTTTAATTGAACGTTGGATTACACAAACCAAATAGACTAAAATATTTTGGGTGGAGTAATTATCTTTCAAAACTAAAGTAAATTTGAAGGTCCTTGAGGGGTTGATTAAGCCCTTGACTTCTTTTTACCAAAAGTAATATATATCTGCTGTCAGGGATAACAAGATATGAATCTATTCTGACAAACAATTTATGAAAGAAATAAACAATGTTTATAAGTAGATGAGACTAATAACACAATTATATTTTCTCTTTGCAGAAACCCCTGAATTCAAGAATGAAAACTGCAAAATCTTTCCACTATGTAACAACTCTTATTACAAGACTATAGTTCTAATAATAGCAAAGTTTCGGTGCTATCCTTTCTCTAGACTCGCGCACTAGATGTAAGAGCTATACTTCATATTGTTTTACAGAGATTTACAATAGAAAGATACACAAGTTCCAGATATAAATTTAATTACCACACAACTAACTTACTATGAACACTTAAGATGCTTGCACCTACCAATCCAACCTCATGGTATGCAAGATGCATGAATGAGTTTAAAAAGGTGTTTGTGAAGACTTTAAGACATAAAGATCAGCACAAAAGAGCTTGTATAAACAGACTCAACCTTGGAGAGAAAATGAACAATGACAATTTTCTTAACTAAGAAAGACAAGACATGCTTATTCTTTATATAGACCAAATGAAATGGCCTATGAAGGAGGCTAGCACGTCTCAGCCAAGGAAATCAGAAGGAGTTTTAAACAGATTTTTAATCCTAGACCAAGTGTTAAAACTTGACAGCCACAAAAAAACTTTTTTACTCTTTAATAGAAAATATCTTCACTTTATAAGAGATAAAGATGAAGTTTAAAGATTAAGCTTTTAAGGGAATAAAAACTTAACTTACTGATGAAGTAACTTGACCAGAGAAGTATTTTAAAAATGTTTTATAAACAGTTTGAAGTCTTGAGATAGTTTTCCAAATAGAACAATAACAATCCAGAGACTTTAAGGATAAAAAACACTTTTGTTATCCTCAATAAAAATAGTGAAATGCATATGCATGTTTTTCACCTGAGATCATGAGGTTTTCATGGTGTGATGTTGATGGTCTTTTATCTTCAATCTTCAATCTTCAATCTTCACTTGATTGAGACCTCTAATTCATGTTTTGTTAGACTTTAAGATATGTCAATATTCATATGCCTTCAAAGTTGGCTGTACAAAAACCAAAATTTACCATATGGTTATCATGTAAAATTCTTGAAAAATAATAATCTTGTTTTTAAAAACAAACGGCTTAAGGGACCCTCCACATACATACTATTCACGCATACCAGCAGAACCAGGGAGCTTCTTCTTTTTTTGATCTGAACTAGGGAGCTTCCGGAGAGGAGAAGTTCCAATATTTGGTTCTTCCGCATTTGTGTCTGTTTCACATTTACCCATGTCAGATATCCCAAAATGAAAAAACCAAAAACGATGAACAGATACTGATAACGAACAACTAATTACTTTATATTTTTCTCAGTAGCTATCAAAATTAATTTACAGGAGAAATAACCAACACCATATTCATCTGGGCGAATGACACGGAGGAACACCAAATACTTCAGAGCTGCAGTTGCAATAATTGAATGAAAAGGAGGAGGGAGAGAGTAGGGGGAGGAAGGAGTTGTTTTGTTTTTCTCCCAATTTATTATTTCTAATTAAGGTTTATCTCATTTTTATCTATAGAACTTAGCTTTAGGAACCAAATGGTTTGCATAGCATTTAGGCGGAGACATTCATCTTCTTCAAATCACATGGCCCAAGCAAAGTTCCAAATAAACCTCATGACAAAAATCAAAAGATTATGTCATGAGATTTAGATCACTACATCCGTCAGATCTAGAAAAAGAAAAGAAGGTTACCAGGATTACTGAGACGGTCAGTGGAAAGGAGTGACAATCTTTGGTTCTTCCGCGTTGTCACCTGATTCAGTTTTACACAGTTGAATACCCAAAAGAGAAAATAAAATAAGAGAAAAAAAACTGTTATTTGTTCCTTTTAAAACCAAGTAAATGGAAGACTGACTCCTTGATCAAATAATTAAACATACCAGAGCTACTGGGGTGGTTGTCGAGAGATGTGACAATTTTTGGATCTGCCATGCTGCCTGTTTTCACATTTGTTATATGCCCAAAAGAGAACAAAAGTTAATGAAGTAACAATGATGTGAAGAAACAAGGAGATTAGTAAAGTGTGCATGGCACCATATAAATCAGTATAGTCAGTGGTGGAACCAATGTAGGACGAGTGCAATATAGTCACAAGAAAAGCAAAGCTGGGTCTCCGGAAACAGATCGAGATGTCGCACATGAAATGAGATAGTTACTTCATAGTACTCTATATAGGGTACAAAAATGACTTGAAGGAGATAGTACCTTGACTACTCAAATACAAGGTATGAAACTTAGAATCATGCACAACCCAAAATCAATATCTGCTAATTTTGACTATCCTAAATCCACAAAAGTAGACAGATTAATACTCTATTTTCTTCGGAAAAAACCAAGGAAAAACAAGAAATTCTTCAATTAATTTTTTTTTTAAAAGAGAGGAACACACCTAAAACTGAACGAGATACATTCCAGTTTGGATTTTTTTATTATGTATTTCCAAAAGCAATCGAACCTAAAACAATATTCATGTGAGCAAATGACAGTCATTTATAATTCTAATATTTATCTAGTTTTCCATATTTACAATTTAGCTTTAGAAACCAAATGCATTGCATAGCAATTAGCCTGAGACAAGGAAGACATTCATGTTCTTCAAATCACACAGCCCAAACATAGTTCCAGATAAACCTCAAGACAAAACTCAAAAGATTACCAGGAGAACCAGGTCCTTTGTAACTCTTGCAGGGATCATCCCCATACAAGAACCGTTTCCACTTGAGTCGACTTTTGAGCTTCCGGCCCATGCTACCTGTTTGTGGTTGCATCGTCAGACAAAACTAAAGAGAAAAGGCAAGGGATGGGTGACAAATTCAAGATATAAAAAACCAGAAGTGCGACCATATGACATGCATCATGTCGTACCGCACACAGAGCAAAAATGAATGAATTACTACGACAATGGTTTATGATCCCACAAATATTCATTTACTATATTAAGGCCAGCATCAAGCACAGACCAAAAAGTCTTTCTGGTGAGTTATATATATCCATAAACCTGGATACGTTTAACCTAATATTTCATAGAACTACAATAAAATTAAATTCGACACATTTTCTTCCTCCAAAACACACACAGCCGAAAAAACTTGAAGATCACTATACCCATGATATCAGACCTAGAAAAAAAAAAGATTACCAGGATCATAGAGGCGGTTGTGGAAAGGAGTGACAATCTTTGCTTCTTCCACCTTGATGCCTGAATTTACATTGTTAAATACCCAAAAGAGATAATAAAAATCCAAACACCACTTTTTGTTCCCTTTAAAAACACAGCCCAAGTAAATTGAAGACTGACCATTCGAACAAAATATAAGCACAGCTTGATAAACCTTAAAACGAATATATTAAAAGATTACCACAACTAAACTTGAGTGGTCGGCCCTTGCTTCTTGTTGGGTTGCATATATTGTCAGATAAAAAAGAGAGTAGTGTGTATACATGACATGCTGAATAATATGAATGAATTGCAATGAATTATAATATGGGTGCAATGATCCCATAAACACACACAATGACACAAACCAGAACTAAACAACACAACACCTTTTTTCAATCTTCAACAAAAACCAAAACCATATCAACAAATTTCAATATAATAATTCAAGAAAAACAAAAACGAAAAGGAGAAGCATACCATGAGAATTTTCGCGGTTGATTTTAGGATTTGTATCGGCCATGGTTTCCTCCTTTTAGTCTGTGTTGCATAATAATATAGTTTTCATATTTAGAATTTTAGCCTTGTAACCAAATGTGTTGCACAACATTTAGTCTGAAAAGACATTCACGTTCTTCAAATCACAGATAAACCTCAAGAAAAAGATCGAAATACTACCAGGATAATTGGGGACTCCATAAGTCTTGCAGGGACCATACCAAACCATGGGTTTCCACTCTATTAGAAAAGAATACCTATTATGTAGAATAATGACCTTCTGTATTTCTATACCTTCCGTATTCCTAACTGATAGCAGTTTAGTATAGGCTTTCTCAATTCCTTCATTCATTGTAGATTAATGACCTCTTGTAAATGTCCTCTGTATATGTACATGTTCTAAACTCAATGAAAATTATTCATTCTAGCCATCTATCTCTTTCACATGGTATCAGAGCAGGACTGAAGTTCCTGACTCATCATTACAGATCAAACATTCGTGTAGCTTTTTTTTCTTTGTCATCATGGCTGGTGGAGAAGATCCTCGCACGAAGAAGGCAGAGATGTCTGGCGAACCCTCCAAGATAGATGTCTCTAATCCCTTCTTCACTCATTCTTCGGAACATCCCAATATGGTCCTGGTCTCTAAACTCCTAAATGGAGATAACTATTCAGGGTGGAAATGATCCATGGTTCGAGCTTTAAACTCCAAAAATAAGCTTGGATTCATCAATGGCTCCATCACAGCTCATCAGAAGAACTTCACCCACCCTGAAGATTATGCAGATTGGTCTTGGTGCACTGATATGGTCCATTCATGGATCGTTAACTCTTGTGAATCAGATATTGCCGACAGTGTGAATTATTATCCTACTGCCCAAGAAGTTTGGGAGGATCTCAGTGAATGTTTCTCTCAAGGCAACACAGCCCGTATCTTCGAGATACAATGTGAAATTGCTTCTCTCCAGCAAGAATAACTCACTGTGTCTAATTACTATACTAAATTGAGATGCCTATGGGATGAATTGGCTTCCTATTCCGACACACCACAATCAGAAGAGCAAATATTGATGCAATTTTTGATGGGATTGAATGAATCTTACAATGTCGTTTGTGGTCAAATCCTCTTGATGAAGCCATTTCCCTCTGTTCGCCAAGCCATTCTTCCATCTCACAGGAAGAAAAACAACACCCTTTGAGCTCGACGCCGACCACCAATGATTCCAATAGTGCTGCCATGGATGTCCGCTCCAATCAAAGCAATAACCACAGGTCTACTTCAACTCCAGACGCCAACGATCGGTCTCAGGCAGGGAGAGCCGATCGATTCTCAGATAAATCGACAGAGAGCTCCAATTGGGGAAGACGAGATCAACGTCGTTCTGGTTCTGGGCGACCTCGCTATTCTCATTGTGAACAGATCGATAGGAATCCCTTGGGCCACTGGCAGGGCTGTTAATATCGAATCGAAAATCGAAAAAAAAATCGAACCGAAATCGAACCGTAACCGAAAAAACCGAAATCGAATAAATATCGAACCGAAAAACAAAAAAACCGAATCGAACGGAAAAATTCGATTCGGTTTCGGTTTTCGTCTCAAAAAAACCGAAAAAACCGAACCGAATCGTTTGAATCGAAATGAATAAAACGACGTCGTTTTACAAGTGTCAATCAAGTTTGATGTTGTTGGGTATGTTGTTGAATATCTCTCTTTGTCTCATATGAAAGTAGTATTTGGTATGTGCCATAGTTTGATACTTAACAATGATTAATAGGGTTCTTGTAGGTTTAAGAAAATGAATGCTAATGGTAGACAAGTTGAGTATAGTTTGAGAATGGATTCAATTGAGTGTTTTTATGTGATATTTGTATTGTATTTTTATTTGGATGGACCGTAGATTGTTTTAAACTTGGATTATGGAGTGTCGAGTGTGGACTTTGGTTTATGTTTGTTGATGTTTAGAACTTTGAATTAGTGATGTAAACTTTCGGTAAACATTTGGCTATTTGCTATGGTTTGAAACTTTGAATGTATGATTTGTGACTAATTATATTTGTTGTAGTTTGATTTGATTTGATTTGATTTGACATAAATTATGTTTTACACTTTCACAAAGTTATTGAAAAAAATAGCTAATGAAGATTTTCGAATTTTCGAAACTAAAAGAAAGAAATAGTTTTTTTTTTAGAAAGTTTTTTTTTATTTAAAAAAAACCGAAAAAAAAACCGAAAGAACCGGAAAAAAAACCGAACCAAACCGAACTGAACCATTTGGTTTTTTGTAAAAAAATTAAGAAAACCGAATCGATTAAAAAATACGATTCGGTTTTCGGTTCGGCCTAATAACCGAATCGTTTGTACCGATTAACAGCCCTAGCCACTGGGTCCAAAGTTGTTGGCAACTACATGGCTATCCACCAGGCTATCCTAAAGTCAAAATGAATTCAGACCCAAATTCAAATCCAGTTAAGGATTTTTCTGCAGCAAATCAAGTGTCTGACATGCCACACTTTGATGAAAGCAGGCCCAGAGTATCGATGACTGAGCCCAATTCAAGCAATTGCTTTCCCTTTTTCAAAATCAAAACGCAGGTTCTAGTTCTCAAGAAAATGCGGTAACCAAACCAGGTTTGACTCAACCCACTTCTCGTAATTGAATTATTGATAGTGGAGCAACCGACCATATCTCTTCATCATCAGAATTATTTGTATACAAAAATAAAAATCACTCGTTATCACCTGTGGTATTGCCTAGTGGAGAGAAAGCTGATATTGTCTCAAAAGGGACATTGCCTTTAAATTCTGTCTATTATTTGCGTGATGTACTATGCATGCCTACACTCAAAGTTGATCTGATGTTTGTTAGTCGATTAACAATAGGCCTCAATTGTTCAGTAACATTCTTTTCTTATTGGTGTATTTTGCAGGATCTGGCTACGAAGAAGACGATTGGTTTGGGTAAGCTGCATGACGGATTGTACTATTTGGTGGCATTAGTGACGGAGAAATTAATAACCAAACCCTCATCCACAAAGCAACCAACTTGCAACCTCATCACTCCATCCACAAAGCAACCCACATGCAACCTCCTCAACTCATCCACCACTGATCTTTGGCATAGTCGTTTACGCCATGTGTCTTCTGCTCGTTTAAGCTTTACTGCTAAGAAATTTTTGAATTTTTTTGTTCAGTCCAATAATGCTTGTCCCATATGTCTTTTGGCTAAGCATAGTCGTTTACCCTTTGGTACTAGTCATATATCTTCAACTAAACCTTTTGAGATTATTCATTATGATATTTGGGGTCGTTATCGACATTCTTCTCTTTTCGGTGCTCATTATTTCATGACTATTGTTGATTATTATACACATTTTACATGTTTTTTTATGCGACACAAACATGAGACACAATCACTTCTTAAAAGCTTTTTTAGCTATGCTCTCACTTAGTTTGATTCTTGCATTAAAACCGTTCGCAGTAATAATATGGGAGAATTTACCTCACTTCGTTTTTTCTTCTTCAAGAAAATGGTGTCGTCTTCCAACATTCTTGTGTTTTTCACGCCCCAACAAAATGAAATTGTGGAACGAAGAATCAACACATCCTCCAAGTTGCTCGGGCCCTCAAATTTCAAGCACATCTTCCTCTGCACTTTTGGGGTGAATGTGTCTTTACTGCTCATCTACCTTCCCCGATAATCTCTTTTAAAACACCATTCGAACTTCTTTACTCAAAACCTCATTCAATTTCCCATCTTCTGGTTTTTGGATGCTTAGCATATACCATAAATGTCAATCCTTCTCACAAATTTGACTCTCGTGCTAAACCCTTTGTTTTCATTGGATATCCCGTCAGCCAAAAATCTTATAAACTATTTGAGTTATCCACCAAGAAAATCTTTAGCAACCAAGATTTCATTTTTCATGAAAACATCTTCCCTTATGCTTCTGATTAGCCCAATTTTCCTCCACCTCCCTTAGCCCATGTCTCAGGCCCAAAGCCTGTTTTAACTAATCTTGCTCCTGACTATGCCTCTGACCCATATTCTTCTCCTCACATTCACACTCCTCCGATTTCCCCAAACTCCACCACTACCAATCGGATTGCCCTAAACCCAAATCCCTCTACTGCCGCACCATCTCTTCTCTCACCTCGACCACCGCCACCTATCATCTGCACATATTCCCATCATCCTCAACACCCTATGCCTCCACCCATCGTGCCTCTTCCACTGCCGTCTCAACCAATCGATCCGAGCCCGTGCCCGATCCATTATCTGCACCTGATCCCGCACCCAACCGTCCACCGAAACATGCCTATCAGCCTGAGCCTCTTCCCGTTGCCGACCCCGCTCCACAGGCACTGCTCCGTTGCCCTAGTCGTTTGAGCACACCATCGGTTCGCCTCAAAGACTTTGTTTGTTGTAATGTCACGCGGTTCCTTTTCGATCAAGCTTCTCTGTTTCCAGGTCCTTGTAAGAGCACTCGTTACCCATTAAGCAATTATATTTCTTATGATCATTATGCACCAAAGCACAAGTCTTTTACTACACAGATAAATCAGGCAGCTGAACCTTTCGAAGCTATTACACATCCTAAATGGAAGGCAACAATGAAGTCAGAATTTAGAGGCTTTCATTCAAAATGGTACATGGACTAGGACTCCTCTTCTAGTTGGCAAGAAACCAACTAGGAGTCGTTGGGTGTACAAAATCAAGCATAATTCTGATGATTCGATTGAGAGGTATAAGGCTCGGCTCGTCGCCAAAGGGTTCACTTAGTTAGCAGGCGTCAATTTTCATGACACCTTATCTCCCACTGCCAAGATCATTATTGTCCGGTGTTTACTTGCTTTAGTTGCTGCTTGTAACTGGTCCCTTCATCAGTTGGACATGAATAATGTTTTTCTTCACGGGAACCTCCACGAAGAGATATACATGTCTCCGCCACAGGGCTTTGATGATAGAGGGAGGAGCCTCTGTATTGTCGCCTCCACAAATCTCTCTACAGGCTGAAACAAGCTTCTCGCCAGTGGTTCTCCAAATTTTTAGCGACAATCCAAGCAACTGGTTATGTGCAATCCAAAGCAGATTACTCTTTATTCACTCGGCGAGAAGGAAAGTCTTTTACTACCCTATTGATTTATGTTGATGATATCTTGATTACCGGAACAATCCCACTAGTATTGTTGCCATTAAGAAATTTTTGCATAATCGTTTCTGTTTTAAGGATCTTGGTAATTCGAAGTACTTCCTAGGCATTAAGGTTTCTGCTTCCAGGAGTGGAATTTTTATCTCGTAGCGTAAATATGTGTTGGAAATTATTAAGGATACAGGGTTGTTGAGAGCTGCTCTTATTGATACACCTATGGAGAAATGATTGAGGTTGACAGAAAAGAGTGATTTACTTAAAGATCCAGGTCGTTATAGAAGACTAGTCGGAAGGTTAATTTACTTGACAATTTCAAGGCCTGACATCACTTATCCAGTGCATGTATTGAGTCGATTTATGCATCAACCTAGGAAACTTCACATGGAAGCTGCCCTTCGTGTTAGATATTTGAAAGGTGCACTAGGTCAAAGTTTGTTTTTCTCCTCCATTAATGATCTCAAATTGAGGGCTTTTTTCGATTCAGATTGGGCAGGTTGTCCCCTCACTAGAAGGTCCACTACTGGTTATTGTGTATTTCTTGGACCGTCATTAATATATTGGAGATCAAAACGTCAGAAAACAATGTCTCTCTCTTCAGCTGAAGCAGAGTACCGTGCGATGACAGGAGCATGTTGTGAGTTGACCTGGCTTAGATATTTATTGAAAGACTTGGGGCTTCTTCATCATGGACTTGCTTCATTGTATTATGACAACAAGGTTGCCCTTCACATTGCAGCAAATCCGGTCTTTCATGAGCGTACTAGACACATTGAAATGGATTGCAAAATCTTGGATGGCTATGTAATTACAAATTTTGTAAGTTCAGGACATCAATTGACAGACATCGTGACAAAACCTTTGGGAAAAGAGTTTTTTGTTCCAATTGTGCAAATTGGGAGTTCAAGACATTCACTCTCTAACTTGAGGGGGAGTATTAGAAAAGGATACCTATCATGTAGAATAATGACCTTCTGTATTTCTATATCTTTTGTATTCCTAACTGATAGCAGTTAGTATAGACTTTCTCAATTCCTTCATTCATCGTAGATTAATGACTGTTTGTATATATACATGTTCTGAACTCAATGAAAATTATTCATTCTAGCCATCTATCTCTTTCACACACTCGAGTCTTCGAACCTTGCTGTCCTTGCTATCTGTTTGTGGTAGCATCGTCAGATAAAAAAGGGAGAGAAAGCCACCGGATGGGTGAAAAAAATCAAGACATAATTAAAAACCAGAACTGCGACCATATGGCATACAATAGTACCGCAATGATCCCATAAATACCCAAAAAAAGAAAGGAAAAAAGAAAAACGCTTTTCGTTATTCCCTTTAAAAACACAACCCAAGTAAATTGAGGATTGACCCTTGGAAAAAGTATAAAAACATACCAGGACTACTGGGGTGCTTGTGGAGAGATTTGTTAAATGTTAATCATTGGTTCTTCCATGGTGGCTGCTTCACATTTGTTATATGCCCAAAAGAAAAGAAAAGTCAAGGACGTAACTATATGTCTAGAAACAAGAAAACCAGTACACTTCATAATGCTCTGTATAGGGTACAAAAATGACTTGAAGGAGATAGTACCTTGACTACTCAATACAAGGCATATCATGCGACTTAGCATCATGTATTCGTGCACAAACCGTAATCTGATAATTCTGACTATCCTGTATCTACAAAAATAGACAAATTAATTCTCTATTTTCTTCAACATAAACCAAGGGAAAACAAAAAATCTTCACAAAATATATTAAAAAGAAAAACATACTTAAAACTGAACCAGATGCATTCCAGTTTGAAATTTATATCTCTGTAAGCTATCAGAATTAGATCACTGGAGAAAAACTATATTCATCAGAGCAAACACTACAAGAAAAGGAGTCATTACCGGCGAGATTCCGGCCAACAAGGCCGGCGACCGGAAAAGTCGCCGGTAATGTCCATCATTACCGGCGACTTACCCCGTCGCCGGTAATGTCGCCGGAATCTCGCCGGTAATGTTGTAAAACATTACCGGCGACTCCAACCGTCGCCGGCAATGTCTAGGGAGACATTTCCGGCGATTTTCCGGCCGGAAATTTGCCGGAAATGTCTGCCTAGACATTGCCGGCGACGGTTGGAGTCGCCGGTAATGTTTTACAACATTACCGGCGAGATTCCGGCGTAAAGTCGCCGGTAATGTCTTCATTTCCGGCGACTTACTCCGTCGCTGGCAATGTGTCTTATATTAGATGCCGGATGGGGCAGCTCGATCATTCAATCATTTTGAGCGAAAAAAATCCAGAGAAATCGAAAGAAGGAAAACGTACGCTCTGAAATCGATCATTCGGTATATTGTCAAAATTAAGGCGCGCGTCGAAAACTCGATCACTCGGGAAGCTATATATATAGGTACGTAGGTGTATATATACGTATATGTGGTATATATATATATATATGTCTGTGTGTTGATCAAATCCAATTCGTGAGATATATATATATGAAATGTTGTTGATGTACGGTCACCGAAACGAGAAAACAGCTTGTAGTTAATCTTGTGTCTGAATCAATGACTGGTATTATCGTATTGTTATCGGAGCCAGGCTTAACAGAGCCTCCTCCTACCCAGTCAAATACGTTTTGAATTGAAAAAAGGAGAATACTATCATCGAGTACTGAATCGAATTCAGAGATTAGATCGATATATATATATATATACATATGCATGCATGTGTTGATTTAATTAGAGTTGAATTGAGAGATCACGTCGATTATTAGTAGTGAATGTGTGTATATATATATAATTAATACGTAAAATTGTTAGAATTTTCAGGATGGACAAGAGTTGGATGAGCCTCGAAAGATGGGATGTCAGATATCACCAGGGAATTAGGAGTTTTGTGGATTTTGTGAAGGCTAATTGTGGAGACACTACACTTCATTATTGCCCGTGTAAAGAATGTAAGTGTTTCAGCGATCGATTTCGATTTCCCATTGATAAAGTCCAGAGGCACCTGAGTAAATACGGGTTTTGGGAAAAGTACACTTGTTGGATTTATCACGGTGAAACATCGGTAGCGGGTCCGCATGATCATGGACAATTTGGTGAGAGGGCCAGTCCACGCTATGATCATGGACATTTTGCTGAGAGGGGCAGTTCATCCTATGATCCAACATCGATGTTAATCAATGATATGTTTCCTCATGAGAGCGGTGTATTTGCTGATGAAGCACCAAATGTCCCTCCCGTCGTTGAGGGTTTCCCCCATATCGAGCCAGTCGAACCATTACCTGGAGGTCATGTAAACACAAGCGGTATGGACAAGTACAACAACCTGATTGCATTGCAACAGACTCCGTTGTACGACGGTTGTAGTAAGACTGTTCTTGAAAGTGTGATGGGAGTGATGCAGCTAAAAATGGAGAACAAAATGTCTGTCAAAGCTGTTGATTCTTGGTTGAAGTGGACTGCTTCGCTACTGCCACCCGGTCATCGTCTTCCTACCACTCATCATAAGGTGCGACATATCCTGAAAGATCTTGGGCTTTCCTACATCAAAATTCATGCATGCAGATATGATTGTATTCTCTTCTGGGGAAAAGATCTCGAAGACCTTGAAGCCTGCCCGGTATGTTTTACAGAAAGGTATAAGTTGACTCCTGCAGGCAACAAGAAAGCTGTGAAGATACTTCGATATTTCCCGCTTATTGATAGGCTGGAGCGGTTGTTCATGTGTGCTTTCACGGCCGAGGCAATGAGATGGTGGGCTGAGAGGAACTTGCCTGACGATGACACCCTTATACACCATTCCGACGGAGAGGCTTGGAAGCACATGGTCAGGGAGTTTGATCATTTTGCAGCAGAGGTCCGAAATGTTTGGCTAGGGCTCTCATCTGACTGATTCAACCCTTTTGGCAACATGAGTCTTCAATACAGTATATGGCCAGTTATTTTGGTACCGTACAACCTTCCACCATGGATGTGCATGAAGAAGGAATACAATATGCTCACTCTGTTAATTCCGGGCCCGGGTTATCCAGGAAAGTGTCTCGATGTGTATTTGAGGCCTTTGATTGAGGAGCTTAAGTACCTGAGTGAGTGTGGCCACCCCACTTACGATAGGTTAAAAAAGGAGATGTTCCAGATGCATGCCATGCTTGTTGGCACCATCAGTGATTTTCCTGCCCGCGGTATGTTGTCGGGCAACGTTACCAGGGGTTACAGGGCTTGTTCAGAGTGCATGACGGTTGATTGTTGCAGTCCTCATTGCAGTAAAATTGTCTCGATGCGTCACCGTTGTTGGCTTCCATATGATCACCCATTTAGGCAGGATCCAGACGCGTTTGATGGGACTGTTGAAACAGGTGTGGCACCCAGGCGATGGACAGGGGAAGAAATTTTGGAAGTGTTGAATGAATACGATTTTGGCCAGCTGAGCAATCATCCTGACATAGTGGCGTCAATTCCAGACAAGCCCGAAAGGTATAAGTTTTGGACACACAAGAGCATATTCTGGGAACTCTCCTACTGGCCCAGGTTGCCTATCAGACATTACCTAGATGTCATGCACATAGAGAAGAATGTGTGTGAAAGTGTGGTGGGCACAGTTCTTAACTTGGAGGGGAAAACAAAAGACATCCCTAAGGCACGCATTGATCTTAAAGCAATGGGTGTGCGGAAACATTTGTGGTTAAGAGATGGTAAGAGAAAAATGCCGCAAGCTCCGTACACCGTAAAGCCGAAGCATAAGCATGAAATTTTTCGGTGGCTGAGTAATGTCAGGTATATATTCTTATGGCTATGTAGGAATTTGTCCTTAAATTTTTAGCGGAGTATATATGGTTATATGCGAGAAATATAATTGGTCCATATATATGGCTTTATCTATATATATGCAGGTATCCTTATGGCTATGCAGGAAATATAAGCAGGTGTGTTAACTTCCGGGACAATAAGATGTACGGATTAAAGAGTCATGACTGCCATGTACTGCTTCAACGCCTTTTCCCTATTTTCATTCGAGGGTACATGCCCAAAGAGGTGGTGGAGCCGTTGGTGGCCTTGTCAAGATTCTTTCAGAAGTTATGCACCAGGGAAGTTAAAAAAGCAGACCTCAGGGAGATGCAAGATGACATCATTTTTATCATGTGCAAGCTTGAGAGGATATTTCCCCCAAATTTTTTCGACATAATGCCGCACCTGATGATCCATCTTCCCGAACAATTGTTGCTTACCGGTCCCGTACACTACACTTGGATGTATCCCATGGAAAGGTACAAATGATTCATAAATTTGGTTTGCCTATGTTTTTATATGTAATGACTTGTGGTTAAGTAAGTTAACATGTACTTGTTAACTTGTAGACAATTGGGAGCCTACAAGGACTATGTGAAGAATAAATATGCACCTGAAGGGTGTATCGCTGAAGCATATCTTGCGCACGAGTGTGTAACGTACACCAAAGTGTACCTGGAAAATGTAGAGGACCCCCAACAACATATGCCGATAGATGAACCCCAGTTCAACCTTTCTATCATCTCCAGTGACGTGGTAGTACAGGGAAGCTTGCCAAAGTCGTACAAGTTGGATGGAAATGAGGTAGCCATTGCCCACTGGTCGGTACTGATTAACTGTCAAGAAGTACAATATTGGAAAAACTATCATCTTCACTGCCCTGCTATTGCCGGAAATGTTGATTACCACAACAAGACGTTTGCAAACTACTTTGGTCAATGGGTAAGTATATGTGTATATGTCTATTTTTATATATATCCTTATATAGCATGTATGTATGTACGTGGTTTTGTGGTTTCAAGATGACATAATTTCTTCTGAACGTATTAATATATGGACGTGGCCAGATGAACCATGTAGCAGATGATGGTTGCCCAGAGTGGTCAAACGAATTGAGGGTCCTGGCGATGAAACCGATTGCTTCAAAAGTTTACTCGATGTGTCAGGTCAATGGCGTGAAATTTATATGTGAAAATCGAGACGACCGACTGAAAACACAGAATTGTGGGGTGATGGTCCATGGTGGGCAGGATGGCGTTGACTATTACGGTGTCCTTCATTCAGTTGTTGAACTAATTTATGGGAACCGCATGAAAGTGCACTTGTTCAAGTGTAGATGGTTTGATACTAGCCCGGAGAACACAAGGACCGATCAGTACGGAACATTTTCGGTGAATACTGCTACTACCTGGTATGAAGATGACCCTTTCGTTCTTGCCTCATCTGTAAAACAAGTGTTTTACCTGGACGATCTTCTTAACAAAGTCCCGTGGAAGGTGGTTAACCATGTTGCTCATAGAAACATATACAGTGCTGCCACACTTGGTGATACCGCAGATGATGAGGAAGTTACTGCATACCAAAAGCCGAACGCTTTTGACATTCCGGAATCATCTACGATTCGCCTTAATAATGTGAGACCTGGGAGTGTGGTTCGAATTACTGGAGCAGAACTTCTCGATGTTAATCCATATGAAGTTGACGCTGATTCAGATGACGAGGAGAGGCACATATTGCCAGAGGTTACCTATGAAACCGAGTCAGACTCAAGTGATGACGATGATTACGATTATCATCCTTAGTACGTTAATGATGTAGTCGGAAATTGTTGTCGGAAATATGATGTAGTCGGAAAATGTAGTCGTTAATCGTACGTATACGGAAATCATTAATCTAAATTGTAGTCGGAAAATGTAGTCGTTAATCGTACGTATACGGAAATTGATAATCGAAATTGTAGTCGGAAAATGTAGCCGGAAATCGTAGACGGAAAATGTAGTCGTTAATCGTACGTATACATAAATCGATAATCGAAATTGTAGTCGGAAAATGTAGCCGGAAATCGTAGACGGAAAATGTAGTCATTAATCGTACGTATATAGAAATCGTAGTCGTTAATCGTACGTATACGGAAATCATTAATCGAAATCGTAGACGGAAAATGTAGTCGTTAATCGTACGTATACAGAAATCGATAATCGAAATTGTAGTCGGAAAATGTAGCCGGAAATCGTAGACGGAAAAAGTTGTCGGATATTCTTCGGGAAATAATGACATTACCAACGAGTTATAAGCAACTAGTTGGTAATGACATTACCCACGAGTTAACTCGTCGTTGGTAATGTCATTACCAACGAGTTGCTTATAACTCGTTGGTAATGTCATTACCAACGAGTTAACTCGTTGGTAATGTCATTACCAACGAGTTGAAGTCGTTGGTAATGACATTACCAACGAGTTATAAGCAACTCGCCGGCAATGTTTTCTGGATAGATGCATGATAGCCCGAGCCTTTCATTTCTCCTCCTCTCCCTCTCCTCCTCCTCTCCCTCTCCTCTCCCTCTCCTCCTCCCAAATCGGTCTGGTGAGTTCACCTCCTCCTCCTCCTCTCCCACTCCTCCTCTCCCTCTCCTCATCTCCACCGATCCCCTCTCCTCTCCTCCTCCGAAAATCTCCTCCTCCCCTCCTCTCCTCCCCTCACCGTTGTAGTCGATCGGCAAAGCATTGTAGGTGGAAATCCATGGCAGGTCTGATCCTCTCTCTCTCCCTCTCTCTCTCTCTCTCAATTTTTAATTATTTTTTTGCATGTGTATGTGTATGTGTATGTGTATGTGTATGTGTAAATTAATTAGGGTGCTAAGTTGGAAATTAGGGTGATAAGTTCTAAATTTATATGCAATGTATATATATGTGATGTATATATATATTTAGGTATGTGAAAATGAAGTGATGTATATATATATGTGAAAATTATGTATAAATGTGGTTTGGATGAATGTGTGATGTATATATATGTGGAAATTAAACCTAATTAAGATGCATGATATGTATATGTGTGATAAATGTGGAAAATTAATTAGGGTTTGTGATTTGGATGAATATGTGATGGATAAATTTAATTAAGATGCATGATGTATATATATATACACATCGAATATGTATAGTTCTTAATTTAGGTGATATAGTTGTTAATTAATCGTATAAATGAAGGTGGAAATCGGGATCGGAACGGTTTAGAACCAGAACGGTTTTAAACCGGAACGGTTTGGAACCGGAACCGTTTGAAACCGGAACTGTTTGTAACCGGAACCGTTATGTTACAAATGTTTCCGGTTATAAACAGTTCCGGTTTCTAACGGTTCCGGTTCCAAACCGTTCCGGTTCCGATTTGGTATAGAACCGAAACGGTTTGGAACCGGAACGGTTTGGAACCGGAACTGTTTGTAACTGGAACCGTTATGTTACAAACGGTTCCGGTTCCAAACAGTTCCGGTTTCAAACAGTTCCGGTTCCAAACCGTTCCGGTTCCGATTTGTTATAGAACCGAAACGGTTTGGAACCGGAACGGTTTGGAACCGGAACTGTTTGTAACTGGAACCGTTATGTTACAAACGGTTCCGGTTCCAAACAGTTCCGGTTTCAAACGGTTCCGGTTCCAAACCGTTCCGGTTCCGATTTGTTATAGAACCGAAACGGTTTGGAACCGGAACTGTTTGTAACTGGAACCGTTATGTTACAAATGGTTCCGGTTCCAAACAGTTCCGGTTTCAAACGGTTCCGGTTCCAAACCGTTCCGGTTCCGATTTGCTATAGAACCGAAACGGTTTGGAACCGGAACGGTTTGGAACCGGAACTGTTTGTAACTGGAACCGTTATGTTACAAACGGTTCCGGTTCCAAACAGTTCCGGTTTCAAACGGTTCCGGTTCCAAACCGTTTCGGTTAATTACCGAATCCATGACTATTACGATGTCCAGGAGGTTTTGCGGCTAATTGGCTTCGGAGAGGTTCCCGAAATAGTGGAGGGAACAGTAGTCAAGCTTCCTCCTCTCCCGCAGTTAGCAACACGCCCAGTGGGCCAATGATGAGTGCTCGCACGAGAGCCTTGCTAGAGGCGCGAGCTGAGGAGGAAGCTGCACGATCAAGAGCCGTGCAACCGGAAGTTGAGCCTCGAGCCTCAGTCTCTAGACGCTCAATCAGCAGACGTCCCTCCGGTGGCAGAGCCTCAGACGAGCGATAGTCAACGGGGGCATCAGAAACTCCCTCAATCCGAATGCCCCATATTCGAATGGTGCCTACTCTCATTTCACGGGAATCATCTGAGACACATGATGGTGCTGGCGCCTCATCGTCCAGGCCTCGTCTATCTCCGTCGTCCGGTCTCTTCCTACCCGACGAGATTCCTGTCATCCCTGAATTCGATGATAGGGGGATGCCTGTTTATATTGAAGGACGGCCGGAGTTCCTGAGCGTGGAGGAAGCGTATAACTTCCTCCCGTTCGACCCCGTGTATCTTTGGAGTGTGAGGTGCACCAACCAACAAACGGACGATGCAGGTAAATTTTATTTAACATCAAATTGATTACTTAATTATTACTTAAGACTTGCGATAGGTTCAATTAATGATATCAATTTGTTGACATCGTATTATTAGGCAATTTCGTTAATGGGACTGGAAAACGGAAAGGGGCTAGAGGCACCTGCACCGGGAAGAGACTTGAGCAGGCCACCGGCGGAAGGAAAACGCCCATAAGGGCCAATGAGGATGGCGAGGTGATCGAGGCATTCGACACCACGCGCAAATATGTCAGCATGGCCGGTGCGATCGTGCGGTTTGGCCAGATTGGGAATCTGTGCCTATCTACGTGAAGATGCAAGTGCATAATGCACTCAGTGTGAGTAAAATCGTATTTTCATTACGTAAATTTTACATTTATTAATTAAGTCCAAATAAATATATAATTTTACCTTTTATATATTCATATTGCAGGTGTGGTTTGACGTGGATGAAGTTCTTATTCACACGTGGGTAGAGCGTCAACTACATATAAGGTGATGTGCTTCGACTTATTTGAATATATATCGAGTTAGATTTTTGTTTATCAAGTGTTTTAATATCTCTAACTTTTTTTCCTTGTTTTAATATAGGTATAAAGAGTGGAAGAACGAGCTTTCTTCCCATTACACTGTATACAAGGAGCTAGGCCGAGGTTCCACCCCTAGCGAATTCCGGTTTAGGGAGTACGAGTGGCTGTGGCTGATAGCCCACTTCGAGCACCCCAAAGCTCGGGTATGCATCCTTAATATATCTTTCAAGCATAATGTATCGTATCAGATTGAAATAGTTGGTTACTAATTTTTTTTTCATATGTTTATCAAACAAGGCGATTTCGAAGACGAACCGGGCGAATAGATTGAAAAACACCAGGGCCCATCATGCAGGTTCACTCAACTACATGGGTTGGTCGACTAAGGCGCAGCAACAACAAGAGCTGAACCCGTTGGTGTATATTCATCAGAAGTTCTACCCGCAGTGCCCTGAAGAAGCGGTAAGTCTTTCGCCTCTCCATGTGTTAATAAAACTATTTTTCAAGATGGAAATAGATTTTGTTAGCTAATACGTTGTTCATTTTCCCTTTTCAATTAGTCGAGAGTGGAGGAGGCGACCGCAGAAGTGACCATGAGTATAGCTCGGACTAACCATCCTGACTGCTCCGAGGAAGAAGTCACCCAGTATGCCTCTCAGATCGATCCGCTTGATCCTCCGATAGCGGCTTGGATCATGGCAAAAGCGTGCGGGACTGGAAAGAATACCTACTACTGTAGGGGAATGGGCACGGCGGGCGAAGGACTATTGAAGAACACTTCAGAATACTCTACCGGGTCAAGAAGTTCAACTTCTAGTCGTAACCTCGCGGCGGAGCTTCATAGGACGCAGAGGGAGTTAGAGGAGCAAAAGAGGCAGATGGCCGAGTACCAAATGCAGCAGACACAGGTGCAGGCTCAGATGTACACATGGATGCGGACGATGTACGAGGCTCAGACTACCGGACAACCCTTCCCCACACCTCCCCCGGTCCCGGTCCCTCCGTTCCCTAGCTATCCACCACCACCACCGCACCAGTCAACGCCAGAGCAAGACCAAGGAAGCCACCGGAATTCAAATGAGTACATGGATTACTTCGACCCTGACCCGCAAGTTCCTGGACCCTGACCTGTAGTTGTAGTTAATTTTCGTATCGTCGTTGCTATTTGTACTGTACGTTGGACATTTATGTGTACTGTTGAACTTGTATGATTGTACGGTTTATGTCTTTCAATGCAGGTTCTGGAATTGGGCCCAATCCAGAACCGCGTTTTTTTTTTCAAAATTTTTTCACACATTGCCGGCGACATGGACCTCAGTCGCCGGCAATGTCACAAATTCCGGCCACGGCGGCGCTACCATTGCCGGCGACACAAGTCGCCGGTGATGTCTCCGACATTACCGGCGACTCCGTTTCCCGTCGCCGGCAATGTTAACACCGGCGGGGGATTTCCGGCGACGTCATTGCTGGCGACTTGTCGCCGGGAATGACAATTCCGGCGAAAAAAAAAGACAAGGCCGGCGACGGGAGGTCGCCGGTAATGTCTCAATTTCTGGTAGTGAAAGCAAATGACCGCCATTTACTATTCTAAGATTTATCTAGTTTGTCATATTTTCAAATGGATTGCATAGCAATTAGCCCAAAATGGGGAAGACATTCATGTTCTTCAAATCACACAGCCCAATAAAAGTTCCAGATAAACCTCCAGACAAAAATCAAAAGATTACCAGGAGAACCAGGTCCTTCGTAACTCTTGCAGGGATCATCCCTACACACTTAAATCCAATTGAATTTTTTGACCTTCCCGCCCTTGATACCTGTTTGTGGGTGCATCGTCAGACAAAACTAAAGAGAAAAAAGGCAAGGGATGGGTGACAAATTCAAGATATAAAAATCAGAAGTGTGACCATATGAAATGTCCGTAAAAATGTCATATGGTCTCACTTTTGGTTTTTTATATCTTGTAAAAATTGCAGTATGAAGGGAGAAGGGAGAAGGAGGAAGACGAAACAAATAGTTTCAGCCTTTTTAGATTTGAACCGATTCATTTGAGGAAGACGAAGTGGGTTGTTTTGTTCAAGGAACAGTTACTACTACTAGTTTTTCTCCATGTGGTATGTTCATGTTGCCTAATATATATTTTTATAATTAAAAGGATAGATGTAAAGGCTATTTTATAAAAGATAGGGCATAGGTGTGAAAACAACACAGCTAAAACAACACAGGTATGTATTCGAAAGAGAAAAAAATAAATTGACTCAGTAATTAACTTAGTATTGCAATTAACTCATTAACATATAGTCAAACCGCGTCTCCCTCCACTAGCCTATACATCAATAATTAATTGAATAGCTATATATACATTAATTGAACATGGTCACTTGTAAATTTCTTGTTAAAATTTACCAAGATTCATCATAATTTCTACCATTTATTCACAAAAAAAACTTATGTAATTTTAAAGTTTATTTGATTTGACTTAAAAAATCTCCTTCCTACAAGTTAGTATATTAAAAAAATATTCCACTTGGTTTCAATCTTGTTTGACCAAATTTCTTTTTTAATACACTGCTCTGAATCTTTGGTACTGTATTTACTCCTATTTATTGTGAATTTTTTTTCCGCCCACGTAAACTTTAAACTCTAGATCCGCCGTTACTTTTTGATCCGGGAAAAACTGATTTGTCTTTTTCGCCTCTTTATAGTTTGTCCCGTTTAGTGAGTCTGTGCAAGCCCATTATATAGAGTCCACATCGGAGACCCGACTCGATCGGAGGCCCAAGTGACACATAGGATAGTAATGATAGTATCGAAGCCAACAATTCCATTCGATTATTGTAGTGAAGCTGTCTCTATCTCGCGAATAATGAAATGATAAAGAGTACAGTAGAGAGCCACCTACTCTTCTTCTTCTTCTTTCTCACTGTAATAATAACTGGCCTTTCTGCTTCAACTTTCTGACAGTCAGTACTCACTACTCAGTTATTTATGTAAGTCGCTCATCCTTGAAGCCCTTGTAGCTGCTCTATTGTATGTATTGTATGTCCTTAGCTACAATGTTCTTCGTTCTTAACTTTACTCAGACCGTTGGAGTCGGTTTATTTGTTGTTGGGTATCATTGTTCCTAATTCAATGTTCTAGCCCTGTTGCTGCTAATTGCTCATTCATTAATTGGATTGGATGCTGTTTGTTTAAGATTGAGCGCATGTGAGTGAGTGAGTGAGTGAGTGAGTAATGCAGACAATTATGTGCTACTTGATGTTGTTGTTGTTGTTGTTGGGAGTAGAAGTAATATCAGGAGGGCAGTCGTCGGATTTAGAAGCACTCTTAGAGCTCAAAAAGGGTATTCAGAAGGACCCTTCTGGCCAATTTCTTGTTTCATGGGATTCTTCAAAGTCATTGGCCTCTGATGGATGCCCCATCAATTGGTTTGGGGTAGTTTGTAGTCATGGCCTTGTCACATCCATTTCTTTAAACGATCTTGGCCTTGTGGGAGAGTTCCATTTTGAGGCCATTGCTGGCCTTAAACTGCTCCGTAATTTATCACTTTCGAACAACCAACTCACAGGGGATATATCAAAGGTCGCTCTAATTCAGTCCCTAGAGCATTTAGATCTCTCACGCAATTTGTTTCGCGGGTCAATACCAACTTCCGGCTTATCTAACTTGAGGAATTTAGTGCTTTTGAATCTGTCTTCGAACCAATTTGAAGGCATGTTCCCTTCTGGTTTTGGGAAACTCGAGCAGCTGAGGTACATTGACATTCGAGATAATGCCTTGTCTGGGGATATTATGACTTTTCTATCTCAAATGGGTAGTGCGGTCCATGTTGATCTGAGCAGCAATTTGTTTACTGGTTCACTGGATTTCGAAATTGGTAACAAGTCCTCTTTTGTTTCTTCTGTCCGATATTTGAATGTGAGTCACAATTCCTTGGCTGGAGAGCTTTTTCCTCATGATGGAATGCCGTATTTTGATAGTTTGGAGGTGTTCGATGCTTGTTGTAATCGTTTAGTTGGTCCTATACCTTCCTTCAATTTTGTTGTCTCTCTTCGGATACTTCGGCTTGGAAGTAACCAGCTATCTGGTTCTCTACCGGAAGCTCTGTTGCAAGGCAGCTCAATGCTCTTGTCTGAATTGGATCTTAGTCTTAATCATCTTGAAGGTTCGTTTCCTACATTTTATGTACTTTTCAATTTTGTGTTAGAATGGTAGCTGCTGATTCTCTCATGTCATTTTCATAATTGGATGGTCAATTTATCTTTCAACAATGACATGTTACTTGAAGTGATTATTTGAAGTGTTTAAGAACCATCTGAAAGACTGCATATCAGTTTTTATGGCCTTCAGTTAATTCTTAATATTCATCTGGTCAGAGTTGGGGTCATGTCTAGGGAAGGTGAAAAAAGTAGCGCTTCTTATGTGATGTACATGTAATAATGAGTGTCTTAGGATCACAATATTAATATCAGGTTTTGTACAAAAGCTACTGTGAGGGCGGTCTGATCAAGTTTTCTTTTGCCTAGTATATCATGTTTTACGTAGTGAAGTCCCCAATTTTTGAATGCTATCATTTCCCTTTCCCTCTCTTTCATCTACGTTTCCCTTCATGGCAGGTCCAGTAGGAAGCATAACCTCTGCAACTCTGAAGAAGGTGAATATATCTTCAAATAAATTATCAGGGTCCTTGCCGGCCAATGTTGGGCACTGTGCCGTCATAGACTTGAGTAATAATATGCTCACTGGTAACCTGTCTCGAATCCGTAGTTGGGGAAATTACATTGAAGTTATTCAGCTAAGTTCCAATTCCTTGAGAGGAAGCTTGCCTAGCGAAACATCCCAATTTTTGAGGCTAACTTCTTTTCAGATATCTAATAACTCATTGGAGGGTGTTCTTCCATCAGTATTGGGTGCATTTCCAGAACTAGAGGTGATAGATCTTAGCCTCAACCGGCTGCAAGGTTTTCTCCTTCCAAGCTTTTTCTCTTCAACAAAATTGACTGATCTAAACTTGTCAGGCAACAATTTCTCGGGGTCCGTACCTGTCCAGGAAATTACAGTTAGTTTTGCTCAAAATTTGAGCCTGGTGTCTCTAGATCTCTCAAATAATTCATTGAGTGGTCATTTGCCCCAAGAAATCAGCAAGTTTCGTAGGTTAGTATATCTGAAACTGTCCAGGAACAATTTTGAAGGTACCATTCCTGAGAAGCTTCCAGATGAACTGAAAGAATTCAACGTGTCGTTGAATAATCTTTCTGGTCTTGTACCTGAAAGTTTAAGGCACTTCCCTGAATCCGCATTTTATCCAGGGAATTCCTTGCTGGTATTTCCTCATTCCCTATCATCACCAAACAATGTCCCAGATATGATTCCAAGAAATCATAGGTCTCCTATTAAAGCTGCTATTAGAATTGCTCTAATTGTAGGTTTGCTTGGTGGGGGAGCTATTGTAGCCCTTTCATGTATGATGATCTATTATAGGGGCAACTGTCAAGGATGTAGAAAGAGCAGTCGAAAAGCAAGTTGTGAAAATAATGGTGCTGCGGAAGGGGGTTGTTCCTTTTCTCATAGATCAATACCTGACAAAACTGAAGACTCCCAATCTTCATATGGTTTCCATCAAGACCATTCACCATTCTCTGCAAGGGAGTCTACTCATGATGCCTGTGAGACTTCATCAGTTCTAGAGAAGTCTAAACAATTGAGTCATCCTGAATCAACAAAGCTAGAGGAAGGGGTGTCTTCTCCCATGTCTCTCTTTTCAACTTCAAACCTATTGCCTTCTAAAAGCCAGCAACCACTCAATAGTTCTGCTGTTCTCAACACTTCTTCTCCAGATAAATTGGCTGGTGATTTACATCTGTTTGATGGCTCCTTGGCTTTCACAGCAGAAGAACTTTCACGTGCTCCAGCAGAAGCTATTGGAAGGAGTTGTCATGGAACAACGTACAAAGCAATGCTCGAGTCTGGTCATGTAATTGCTGTCAAATGGTTAAGGGAGGGAATAGTCAAAGGAAGGAAAGAATTTGCTAGAGAAGTAAAGAAACTAGGGAGCATCCGACATCCAAATCTAGTTTCTTTGCAGGGTTACTACTGGGGCCCAAAGGAGCATGAGAAACTTATTATATCGAATTATATCAATGCCGAATCTTTGGCCGTCTATCTCCATGGTAAGATTCTGTTCTCTGTGTTTACTTGTATGCAAATGAGAATCTCAATAATTTTCCTCCACTCCCTTGATCTTCCACCCTCACCTACTATCTGCATGTTATTTACATATATCATTAGACAGTATAGTATTACCTTGTGAGTTTTGTTTGGCATTTCTTATCATCCATCAGACTAAAAGTTGCAGAGGCAACAAATGAATCATCTTATGTGACCACCTGCTTCCTGCTTTTAGCATTTGCAACAGTGCACCGTCAAATTTATATTTTGCCTTGATGCTAAACATGCACTCATTTAAAACAAAAAAACAAAATCTAGTTCCCTAATTGGACATCGTGTTTACAAGCACAATAAGATAGCATTAGCTCAAATATTGTGGTCTTAAAACCATTGTCTACAATCTTAGATTCTTTTTGGTAAATAAAAGGAATGCAGCAGACTAGTTCAATCTTTGATTTTGTTGATTTCTTCTCTTAATGGATTATTGATCAAGTAAAACTTACTGTTGGACCACAAAGACAGAATTATTTGTGAGTTGGCATCTGGCATTTGCACTTTGAGATTCAAAACAGGTCAACAGAAGTATCATTTGCAGGATCCTCTAATACACATATAATGAATCGATCACTTACAGAGAGTATTTATAAAAAGTGGAGAGAACACCATTCTAATGTTTTACATTTGCTTTCAATATCTTTTCTAATTTATACCTGCTGTAACCTGATTTTTCTGATATTTTTTGCGACTTTTGCAGAGGTGGAGCCAAGAAAACTCTCGCCATTGTCTCTTGAGGATCGGCTCAAGGTTTCTATAGATGTTGCTCGATGTCTGAACTACCTTCATAATGAGAAAGCAATTCCTCATGGCAACCTAAAATCCACAAATATTCTACTTGAAAGTCCTAGCCACAATGCACTCCTTACAGATTATAGTATCCACCGAATATTGACCCCGGCTGGAACTACTGAACAAGTTCTGAATGCAGGTGCTCTTGGCTATCGGCCCCCGGAATTTGCTAATTCAAGTAGACCCTACCCTTCATTGAAGAGTGATGTGTATGCATTTGGAGTAATTTTGTTGGAGCTTTTGTCCGGAAAGAGTTCTGGGGAGATTGTTTCTGGCATACCAGGTGCGGTTGATCTGACTGACTGGGTGAGATTTTTGGCAGAAGAAAACCGTTCTTTTGAATGCCTTGACAGACTGATATTGGAAAACCACAGTATTAAGCACTCGCCTAGAGTTCTTGATGGTTTGCTACAGGTAGCTTTAAGATGTATCCTTCCAGCATCCGAGAGACCCGACATTAAAACCGTGTTTGAAGACCTTTCAAGAATAGTGTAATAAAGGGCTCTCTCAGGAAGAACCTGTTTCTTCAGCACTAACATCATAATTAATGTACATTAATTCTTCTTCAAATGATTTATCTTCATTTGGCTTAGTCTGATCTTTAAAAAAAAAAAACTGTAATTGTCTGATCATATATGCCAAATGATTCTGTGATGAAAAAGGTGTATAAACCACTGATTTGTAAATGAATAGTTATTCATTTTCATCAACCCTACTGCAGGATATATTTTCATGTGGGGGAATTCATGAGCGAACCCATCCATGTAGTCAAGTAATATAAAGAAAATTGAGATGGTCGTGACGTCATAGATAAATGTAGGTCTTATCATTTTGTCTGGGGGCAGCCCTTGGAGGCCCGTAAGGTCTGAGAAGTCCAAGTCTGTCTTGACCCGAAAAAAGCTCGCAATAGGCCTGGCCCGTAAGAAGTCCGTTCGATCTGACTAGGTCTGGCTCGAAAAAGTCCGGTCTGAAAACCCGTCTTGTATTTTAAAATCTTAAATTTAATATATGAATTATAATTTATACTTACATAAAAAAAAATTCAATAAGATAAAGAAACAAGTTATGGTCTTAATAAATAAGTTCTTAGTTGGATAGTTGCTCTTAGATTCTCAATTAGCTACTTAGCTTTAATGAATAAATTAGTTTTATATAAAGAAAATTTGTATTCATTGTTTTGAAAATGTTATATGATTTTTGAGTTGATGTTTAGATATTGATCTAAGAGCATTCCCAATAATAGAGTCTTATTTTCTAGTCAATTTTATCACAAAGCTAAATATAACCACCATAGTTTTAACTTTTGTTCCAATAGTTCTAGATATTTCTAAGTCAAATTGAAATAAAACATTATGAAGAGAGGAAAATATTGGAGGGGAAAGTTTTACTATTAGTTATTTTCTCTATATATTCTTGCTAATTTTGACAAAAGATTTAACTAAAAGTTATATTTAACTTTAGTGTATAGTATCCATTGGAGTGAGAAAAACTATAACTTTTTTTTGCGACTAGTGAGTTTGATTTTTTTTTTTATGTATAAAACAATTAGGCGCGGCCCGGCTAAAAATTATGGAGATACTCGGCCTGACCTGGCCCGCAAGGCCCGGTTCCATGAGCCGGGCTTGAGCTCTCAATTGTGCTTAAAACCCGGCCTATAATTATTTAATTTTCTCAAAAGTCCGACCCGATCCAAAGTCTGCAAGGCCCGGCCCGTTGATGTTGTCGGTGAAAGGACCCAACCCCGATTTAGTTGCCTAAACCGAAATTAGGCCCTAGCGACACCATAACTTACAAAAAAAAATTCCAGAGTTTACTTTATAAAACGTATAAACCAAAAAAAAACCTGCAAGAAGATTACACTTCACAGATAAATTCCCAGACACACTGTGGACCACCATTGTCCAACCGGATTTCTCAAAATCCATATATATAGCAAAACACAAGGTTTACAAGAAGTCCAGAAAGTATTCAGGAGTATAACTCAAACTGAACAACACTACACAAGTATTCAGAGCGACTTCTAATTACAAATTATACAAGACTAGCAAGTTACATCAGGAACCTACCAGAAAGAAAGTGTGTTTTGAACTCGAGGCCTCCTGTAATGACGTGCAACCACGGGAAATATACTGCAATCTGGGGGGCGAAAATCGAAAAGCACAGAGAAAAACATATAAATAATAAAACTGTTAGAGTGAGTAGACGTAAATCATAATATGCCGCATAAATAAATCCAACATGCTTTTCACAATAAATGCACATAAAATCATGCGAGTCAAAACAAACAAGCTCAGGTCAAGTGCTAATAAAGACGTAACTATCCTAGGTACTGTGTGTGTGGAAGCAGTAACTTGAGTACGTTTTCCTCAAAGTTACAATACGCCCGGGTCAAGTGCTCATAAAGACGTAACTCTCCCGGGTACTGTGAATCACGGGTCAGGTGCTCATATAGACGTAACCCTCCCAGAGCATCTCGGGGATCAGCTGAGAGGCCATAGCATCGATGTATCGTATATCCATATTCAGTGAAAAAATAAATCACATATGCCTCTAATTCAATGTATGCTCATAAAATGCGTAATCATAAATGCATACTCGTAAATGCATAATCATAAAGCATACTCGTAGACTCGCAAATCCACATCTGAATCATTAGCATAAAAATAGACTCACTAATGACAGTGAAAACTAAAGTGTCCACTCATCTGGATCATTGATAAATAGCTAGCTCGTTGATCTACTAACTCGAAAATTGTACTCGGTGTTCCTATAACAACCCGTAGATCTAAATCGATTAATAGAAGTTCAATCGTGTCACAAACGTGAATATTGAAATTCGGAACATAATGCCGATTTGGAACTCACATTATTTTTAAAAGTTATTGCCCACATGATTCGTCCTTGGATATGCTTAGTCGCACCTTGATCCACCATGTCGTTGTTCACCAATTTTATATTTTGACTCAGCACGCGACAACAATCGTGTCGACACGTTGAGTCGACTTGATTCCTGTGAATGAGCCGAAAATGTTACATACATCTAATGAACTTAACAAATCTATGCAAAAACTATTACATATCGGCTTAGGAAACTTCTCGTAAAAAGTACACTTCCTGTTCACTGGAGCTCCGCCACGCATAGCCGAAAATGTTACATACATCTAAGTTATTGCCCACGAACGGCGGCGTGTGGGGCCCATGCGGCACCACAGGACGTGGTTGCAATTTGACCTGCACCAAACTCACCAACCAATATACCAAAAGATACATTACAACAAGCCAACAGTATTGTAGAACAACTCGAGGTTAAATACTTGGTAGAAGTTGTCGAAATCTCACCTTAAAAGTTCGGAACCCTCGCCGAATTTTGAACCGATCAGACGGCGACCTCAGGCCACGACTGGGCCTGAGACATGACGCGTTCAACTCCTACGTGTATAGGCTTAAAATTCTATAATATTTGTCGGCGAAAAATTGCAGGCAGCGACGGAGGCCAAATCGGCCTCGAATATTGGACTTCTTCGACGTCGATCCTCTATCTTGGATGCTTGCATGGCCAAACAATAACATAGGAGTGATAGAGGGAGGTGGGGATTTTAATTTGGGAGGGATGCGAGATGGTGAGGTGCTTGACGGACGGTGACCTCGCCAGAATCGCACTCGGGTGTGGAGAGAGAGAGAGAGAGAGAGAGAGAGAGAGAGAGAGAGAGAGAGAGAGAGAATGTTGGACTTTTCTCAATCTTGGTAAATATCCAAAATTTACCTAAATAGATGAACGGCTCAAATCAGCTTGATGAATGTCCAATGGTCCATAAGTTGCTAGGTGGTAGATTCATATTTTTATTACTAAAAATCACACCAACTTCCGAAATTCATAACAATTCACCTAAAACTCCAAAAAATATAATAAAAGTATGCACGAACTCGAAATAAAATGCTCTACAACTTCCATGAATAAAACTAGTCTAAAATCATAATATAAAAAGTTAATTTTTAGTCACGAAGAATCTCGATAAATGTGATGTGAAATGGTTAACTTGTTAGTTAACGCGACTAATAATGATTAACTCACTAATCTAGGTTCGGGTCATTACAGATACGTCATAAAAGTCAAGAACCGATAGGAGAATTGGGGGGATGACTTTTCTTCCAAGATAAGGAGTCTCAAACCTACAAAGAAAAGAAAATTATTCAATGAGCAATATAAAAACTTTATTGCATATGAAAATCTTCTCTCTTCTTTTTTCGATCTCTCTTCCCCTTCCCATCTTTTCTTCTCTCTTCTTCCCATCATGTTTAGTTAGTTTTTTCTATTGTTAGGGGCTGATCGAAGGTTTAGATATGTCTTCGATTTTGAACTCCTTGTGATCTATTTGATTATTGGATGAGTATTATTTCACTATTATATCATTGATGATTTCTATGCCCGTGTTTCTTTACTTGCTACTTTAATGAATGATCTAGCTATCTAATTTCTTGAATGTGTACATGATCATCATATTATTGTATATTCTATAGAGACAAGACAAGCTATTTATGTGAAGTAATTCCTTAGTGACGTAAGAGTAACCAACATATCAACCCTTGAAATTTTGTTGTCCCTCAAACATTCTTATAACGGAATGACTTTACGTTTCTAGGTTTACACCACCATATGTATAGGTCAATTAAGTAGGGATCAAATTATAGAGGGTGATCATTCCCTCTTCCATGCCAATTAAGAGAGAGTAATATGTTGGATGAGTTAGCCATAGCTCATGTCTGAGGAACATTCGTCCATGGTTATTTATATTAGATTGAGGCATCTGAGACTATCTAGGGTGGATAGAGGTTTCTAGCTTTCTTTTGCATTTCTAATCTTCTTTAATCTTACGTTGTTATTTTATATTTTTGTTTACTGTTCTGTGTTTACGAATTTGTTTCAACATAATCAAACCTAAAATTCTATAAATTTATGTAGTTGCCCGCCACTGAGTCTTGTCTTTGTGTCTATTTTCTTGTAAATTTAAGTCGAGTATAGGTTAGGTAATAAATTAATTCTCTGTATGTAGGTAGAGTCTGTCAAATTCCTGGCATTAGTGCATTTAAAGTATTTAGTCTCATCAGTCCTGTGCGAGTAATGATCCTTACTTCCATTATACGTACGACATTGATATGCTTAGTATAAAGTAGGGTATCTTTGATATGTAATTTTCTGCCTATCAAATAACACCAATATGAATCAACAACATTCTTTCCATTTCTTTATGGATGTCAAATAAGTGAATGAGAATTGTTTTTACTCATACAAATTTCTATAATACACATTCATCTTGATCTCAATTCATGAACTTTTCCATTCCAAGTAAGTAAATACACCCTCGATATGTTTACTGAATTACGAATATAAGAGTTATTGGCGGGTCACCTCGTCTCAACTTCTTAACGCCCCGTTTGCATATTATCTTACTGTGCTTCTAACGTGATCTCTACAAATTTTGGTAGAAACACTGGTGTTTAGTGGTGGTGGATGGTGGTGGATCGGAGAATGAACACTACTAGTACTTGTTATCTATACTATATATTAAGCAAACACTTGTGGTTCTCATTTTTATAAATATATCTCTACTATAATAAAGGGAAACACAATTCTTTGGTGTCATCGACATACCAAAATTTAAACTTTCTAAAATACCCTTAAAATTGCATAAATCACATATAAAATGAACTGTATGGTGGCAAAAAAAAGGAGGAAGGATGATGTTAGTCAAAGAACTACTTAATCTCATTTGGTAAAATGTGGAATACAGTTTTGTTTGCTGGGGCATTTTTAAAAACACATGTGAACACACGGGTGTTGAGGCTAGTTCCCAAAATGTCCTTTTTAGTTTAGAGAAATCTAATTAATTAATTATAATTTAGTAATCAACAAAATATATTTAAAATACTATATATTAAGCAAACACTCGTTGTTTTTTTTTTATCAAGTTATTCTAGATCCCAGAAAGTCTTTTTTAGTTTAGAGAAATATAATTATTAAAGGATAATTTTTAGTAATCAACAAAATATATTTAAAATTAAAAAAATATCAAACCCTATATTTTCTCTCCACTTTTTTTTTTCTCAGCAAAAACTATAAAACTACTTTGCAAAACTGAATGCTCCCACTACCAGAATATCTAACTTAGACGACGAAAAATCATTTCTTCATCTAGGTAGAAAAATTTGTCGTTTTAGTGGGCTTTATACGATGAAACCGAGTTTTGTCGCCATTTCGTGGGCTAAGAAATATCTTAGACAAAAAAAAATTTCTTGATCTAAATGCCTTCCAAATGATAAAATTTATATTTGCCGCAAGTTTCTTCGTCTAAGAGCTTACTAGAACAACGAAATATTTCGTCGCCTAAACAAACTGTTAGAAGACAAACTATGTTTCCTAGGTGACAAATTGTTTCATCGTCTAAATGAAACAAATATTAAGAGACAGTAGAAATTCTAGATCGAACCTCATCTTTTCACAACCCCTCAAAAACTATCTCAACACCTTCTCTGGCGATTTTTCGATCTCTAACGAAAAATCTTCAATCGAGACCTTCTAAAGCATTCCCAAATCTTCTTATATATATTGGTTAGTGTTTGTATATACTCATTTATTTGATATTTTTTTCTTTTCAAATATTTGGGTGTATTTTGAAGTTTAACGGTGAATGAATTCCGGCGAATTTGTTGGTATAGAATCGCTTGATAACTATAATGCTTTTGCATGTGTTGATTATATATATGAAAATTAAGTTAGATTAGTAGTTTGAAAAATTAATAATTTTTGGATTAAATACACATACATTAATTAGTTTAATTTGTGTTATGAAATTTATTAATTATTGGGTGTATGTAAGAATGATTCCCAATGTGTAATTAACTAGCTACGTACGTATGTTAGGTTCATGATTTGTCTCAAAATTAGCTATCTAGGTTCTCAAAATGTGGAAATATTAGCTATATAGGTTCTTGAATAATGCATGATTATGGCTTTAAATAGATTTGGACAATTGATTATTTCGCTCATTACAACTTACGCAAAATATGGACAAGAGCTGGTTAGGTTTGAAAGAGGTGATCTAAAGTATATACAAGGAATTTACAACTTTGTGAAATTTTAAATTGAACATTGTTAAGGAAATGAGAGTTACATGTGTTCGTGCAAGAGATATTGTAACTCAGAGTATCTGTCAGTTCCATTAATGTTCCAACACTTGTCTGAACATGGTATAATATGGGAGAACACTCATGGACTGAACACGATGAAGTATCAGAGACTAATATTCAAACGTTAATGACAGATTTCAGATCAAGTGCCACATCCAGCAATACTGACGGACATTCTCCAAACCTCACTATGGAACTTGTGCACGATGCATTTTCGTCATATAGTTCAAGTAGATACAGGTTTGAAGAGGGACATTACGATACTCCCAACCATGAGACAACCCCTCCAGCTTCTAACTTCATGAGATCCACTAATTATGATAAATACAACAGGCTTCTATTGGAAGCCCAGACACCGTTGTACCTACAAAGTAAAGAGACTGTTTTGAGTGCCATCACGGAGGAAATGGGGTATAAAGTAAAACAAAAAATGTCGAATGCAGGTTTTGACGATGTCCAACGACATATATCTAAGTTGCTTCCAGGTGATCACAAACTTTCTGATAGTTATTATAAGGTAAAATGATCTTAAATGACCTTGGTCTTTCATCCACGAAAATCCACGTCCGCAAAAATAGTTGTGTCCTATTTTACAAAGAACACGCAGACTTTCAGCACTGCCTGGTTTGCAGTGAGTTGAGATGGAACCTCAAGAAGAAGAATAAGAAAAAATGTTCCTTGGATGATGCTTCACCATTATTCGTTGATTTCTAGATTGAAGCAATTGTACATGTCTCCATACACGGCGGGGACAATCAGATGACATAGGAAAAAGAGGAGAGATGACGATGTGCTTAGACACTCCGCAGATGGAGAGGCTTTTAAATATTTTCAAATGACGTTTACAGACTTCGCATTAGAAGTTCGAAATGTCAGACTAAGACTTTTTACAGACAAGTTTAATCCTTATAATAATGGCATGTACAACACTTGACCTGTTATTGTCATACCGTACAACCTGCCTCCCTGGATATGTATGAGAAAGAAATTTAATTTTCTTACTCTGTTAATTTCAGGTTCTTAATCGCTATTGGAAAAAATTGTACCCTTACACTTTATGAACTATTATCTAGCCCATAAAGAATTCTCCTACCTGCAAGTATACGGAGTCAAGTTATCGTATTTGTAAGGAAGTTGAGTGTTGAACCCACGAGGATTGACCACTTAAACTCCTTAGCTTGACTCGATTAAGCACTTTAAATCATGGTTTAACTAGACACAAGACATGACACTAAAACTAAAGCAAGATGTGGAAATATATCTCACAAGACTAAGTCATTGGGAGATTTAGCATTGCGAGGGATGGTTGAACTACAATGAGTGGTTAAACGAAAGGTTGATTGATTTTTTACTACTAACTAAATTAAATGAAAACATAAAGTAAGAGAAAAATAAAATTTAAATGTTTGGTCAGCTAGAGATGTCGCCACTAGCCAACTCAATGTACCAACAATGTCCAAGTAATGAGTTTAGTCTGATTCACATGTGCTTATCCAATTCATGATCCTTTCGAGTCACCATTGGTTGTGAACCGAATCTCCTAGGTCATTAGGGCACTTGAAGTATTCCGATCCAACATTCAAATATAAAGAAAATTGAAACTAGAATGCAACTCAATTACAAATCATATCTTAATCATACCACATGCCTAATGAGTTCAATATGTGTTCACTTATAATGAATGTGAATGACTTTCCTTCTTAAGTCCCTATTAGAGGACATGAAATTAGGTTCTATTGACTTTCCTAATCCACACCTTTTAGAACATAAATTAGAAGGAGTAACGACTAGCTACAAAGCCCCTTCGAGTCAATGTAAGCTTGATCGAAGCTATTTGAGTCATTTGGGGTTCAAGAAGGCTTCTTTCCATGCTCAAGCCCCATGAAAACTAAACCTTAAGCCAATCTTCTCAAATGAAACCTAAGTCATGTTTACATGCTTATGCTCCTTAGGTGAGTGATTAGTTCACTTAGGTTTATTTTTAGCTTCCCTAAATATATCTCAACTTAATCATTGCTAAGACATGAATATGATAACATTGAATCAAGCTCAACATGCAAAAATACCAGAATCACATCACAAGCTATCAAACTCATTCACAACATGTAGTATACTAAACTAAATTTAATTCCATAACTCAAAACATAGTTATATGTACATCAAATTGACTAGGGTTAAGCCATAGTCTTCCAAAAGGCAACTACTCATTAAGTATAATATAAAGCAAGTTTAGTTACATAATTGAAGAGATAGAGAGATGTAGAGATAATACAAGAACTCCTAAACAAGCTAAGTCATCTTTGGTCTTCAAGCTCCATCATCTAGACCCTCAAATGCATCCAACTTGAGGTAGATGTGAGATAAGAGGGGGGAAAGCTTAATTGCACAAAGGAGGGTGTACAATCAAGTGGTGAGGAGGAGGAAATGGAGAAGGACCTTAAGGGAAGCAAGATAGCTCCACCTTAAGGGGATAATTTAGTGGTGATGGAGATGGTTTTTTAGGTGGAGGAGAAAGCTAAAGGGATATGAAAAAGTTGGGAGCCAAGGAAAGATGCTAGAACTGTAGAAGTGAGAAATGAGGTGAGATATGTGTGTGGAGAGAGGGGAGCTCGACCCTATAGGTTCCAAGGAGATATTTTGTGTGTTTAAAATTCAAATTAAGATGCTTAGACATGATTCTAAACTTTAGGCTTTTAGGTGGTCTTAATGTGTGACTCACCGCAAATCATGTGACTTGCATGTGCATCCATCTTTCAAAATATCTTCTTTATGGGCTTGGACTCTTGGACCTTGGCCTAACTTGACTTGACTCTTGCTATTGATCGGTGATGACTTGCCGGAGTTTGACCGTTAACCATCCAGAGTTGACCGTTGACCAATGTTGACTTTTTGTTCTTTTCCCGGTTTTCCTCCATCTTCTCCAAGGGCCTCGAAAATGCGCTCAGCTTCTCCAAAAAGTAATTAAATTCCATCTGTTAGAGCGTTTTCGTCTCAACGTCCACTTTCCTTGAATAACAAGAAAACTTTATAAAAATAATTCTTTATTGATAAAAGATAAGCAATAAGCATGACGTTAGAGACATAATTAACACATAGTTATGGGCCTAACACTCACCTCGAAAGTGTTTTGATGTGTTTATTAGACCTTTGATTGACGAGTTCAAATATGTGTGGGAATTTGGCATGCGAATTTGGGACAGCTACACTAAAACTTTATTGATCATGAGAGCAACAGTGATGTAAACCATTAGCGATTTTTCTGGTTATGGGATGTTGGATCTTGCAAGACTAAAGGGCACACGACATGTCCTATCTGCTTAGACAACATTAAGTTTAGCTATCATGCGAGAAATGTGTGTTACTTGAGTTATCGTAGATGGCTTCCTGAGAATCACCAATGAAGATCAGATAAGGCGAGTTTCGATGGGATGATAGAGAATGGTCTGAAACCCCAAGAGTGGTCTAGTGATGAGATTTTCCAGAGGTTGTACGACGTTGATTTTGGAGTGTTGGGCAAGTGTCCATTTGTGACAGCTAACAATGTTGTGGTTGATGACGATCTTACATATTAGAGTCACATGAGTATTTTCTTTGAACTGTCTTTCTGGTCGGAGTTGAAACTCAGGAACAACCTAGATGTTATGCACATTGAGAAGAATGTATTAGACAACGTGGTGGGAACAATTCTCAGTATTGATAAAAAGAATAAGGACACTCTTAATGCGTGTTAAAATTTGCAATTTATGAAAATACGCCGTCACTTGTGGTTAAAGAATTCAAATTCGGGATGACCCACGATACGTATGTCACCTTACACTACCAGAATAAGTACTATAGCCGACGACATGACGAAAAATTGGCTGACGACTTGTTATGTCGTCGGGTATAGTCTAGTAAACCCGATGACAAATGCGGTTTGTCGGTCATAGTTTACGATCGTCGGCTATAGTATTATAGCCGAAGACAGGAACAACGTCGTCGGTGATGATCACAGGACTGTCGTCAGCTGTAGTTTTTCACAAATACCGACGATATTTTCAACTATACCCGACGACTCGTTAATGTCGTCGGCTATAGTTCTTATATCAGATCTAGTTCGCAGCAGCTCAATCATTCAAAAAAAATTCGGTGAGAAAAACTCAAAACGCTATGAAATTGTTGTGTATTGTTGGAAGCTGTCCAAAATAACTTCGTGAAGCTACATATAGCTAGGTACGTGTGTGTGTGTGTGTGTGTGTGTGTGTGTGTGTGTGTGTGTGTGTGTGTGTGTGTGTGTGTGTGTGTGTGTGTGTGCGCGCGCGCGCGCGCGGGTGTTGATTTAATTAGAGTTGATTAATGTTGATGTAGAGTTGATTGTTGACTTTGAGTAATTGATTGTTGATTTTGAGTTGAGTTGAGTTGAATTCGATGAAAATGTGTGTATATATATAATTATATGTAAAATTGTTGATATGTATGTGTTAATTTAATATGTATATATGTAAATTTGTTGATATATATATTGTTGATATATACATGTAAATTTGTAATTGTTGATTGTTGATATATATATATATGTTAATTGTTGATATGTATATGTTGATTGTTGATATATATATATATATGTAGATTTTTAATTAGGGAGTAGAAGAATTAAATTATGTAATTTGTATTTAATTTAAAGATCGATATATATAGATATAATGATGAATTTTTGATTAATTAGTGCATGTATATATATATTGTTGAAATTTTCAAGATGGACAAGAGTTAGATAAGCCTTGAAAGATGGGATGTAAGATATCACCATGGAATTAGGAGTTTTGTGGAATATGTGAAGGCTAATTGTGGAGAGATGCCAATTCATTATTGCCCGTGTACAAAATGTCAGTGTCACAGCGACCGATTTCGTTTTCCCATTGATAAAGTATTGGATCACTTGAAGAAATACGGGTTTTGGGATAAGTACACATGTTAGATATATCACGGTAAAACATCATCACCAGGTCAGTATGATCATGGTCAAGTTGCTGAGAGGGACAATACATCCAATGATCCAACAATGTGGTTGATCAACGATGTGTTTCCTTATGAGAGCGATGTATTTGCTCAAGCACTAGATGTCTCTCCCGCTGTTGGGGGCTTCCTTCAGATTGAGTCACTCCAGCAATTACCTAGAGCTGTCAACACTGTCGGTATAGACAAGTACAACAACCTGATTGTATTGCAACAGACTTTGTTGTACAACAGGTGTAATAAGACTATTCTTGAAAGTGTCATGGGAGTGATGAAGCTCAAAGTGGAGAAAAGAATGAGTGTCAAGGCTATTGATGACTGGCTGAAGTGGACTGCTTCGATGCTGCCACACGGTCATCGCCTTCCTACCACTCATCCAGATCCTGCCCCCACCTCCGAACTTTTTCACTGTTCCACAACCGCAGCCGCATGGGGATTAGTAAGACCAGGGTAGTCATCACTCTGATTATTAACAACATAAATTTTGATCACTCTTAGTGTAGTTGTGTTTTGTTTGTATGGATGCAAATGTTGTTGGAAAAGTATGTATTTTATTTTGTAATTGCAGGTTCTAGAATTGGGCCCAATCCAGAATCAACAGTTTTTTTTACAAATTCACCAACTATAGCTGATGACCTCAACAAATGTCGTCGGCTATAGTAATCCAGAAACTACCATTCACCAGACTATAACCGATGACTGTAAAAGTATTTCCGACGACATTCATACACTAAAGCAGACGACATTCACAGAGAATGCCGTCGGCTATAGTCCGTAATCTGTCAAAATTTTGACCCGGGGGATGGAATGGTCGACGACATTGTCGTTGGTAATAGTCATTCTATAGCCGACGATCACCCTACCTTGTCGTCGGCTATAGTATCACCAACGGTCAAATCTCGATGATGCTATAACCGATGAGATGTCGTCGGGTATAGTGATACCCAACGAGGTTTGTTAATAGGCCGACGACATAGTAAAAATGCTGGTAGTGTTACACAGTGAAACCGATCAAGAAGAAGGAAGTGTTCGCCTGGTTTCATGGTGTTTGATATCCATCTAACAATGCAGCATATATATCTCATTGTGTAAAAGTTAAAGATATCAAGTTCAATGATCTAAAGACTCATGATTGTCATGTTATGATACAACGTCTTATTCTAATGGTAATTCGACCATATTTGCATCGTGACGTGGTGAAACCGTTAGTAGTGTTGTCTAGGTAGTGGTAGAAATTATATGCTAGAGAGTTGAAGAAGTCAGATATGGTCAAATTGAAAGAAGTAATTGTGTACATCCTTTGAAAATTAGAGAGGATTGTTCCCTCTACTTTCTTCGACGTCATGATTCACCTAATGATCCACATTCCTGAACAAGTATTGCTATCTGGTCCGGTACACTACACTTGGATGTATCGTCAGGAAAGGTACATTATTTAATGAATGTTGTACCACTACTTATGCTTATATATGTCTTACATATTGAATTCACAATTTTGTAGACAACTTAGATAGTATAAAAGATATGTTAAAAATCACTCTAGCCCAGAAGGGTCTATAGTAGAAACATACATTAGATATGAATGCGTGACCTATTATAACTTGTATCTCAAAGATACCATCGAGTCAACCCCTTCGGACTCCTCCAATACACTTGATCGCTATAATCTTTTGGTCGTCACTGATGTTGTACGAGTGTTTGGGTCAGTACACGAAATTTCAGAGAGATTAAGTGACGAGGAACTCATTGAGGCACATTGGGTAGTGTTGCGGGACTGTAACGAGGTCGACCATTTCATGAAAGATCATTTGTTGGCACTTCAGAAACTTGATCTGCACCTTACTCCTAAACAGTTGTTTGCACATCATAAGAGGTTGTTCCCCGATTATTTCCTCGAATTGGTACATATATATGGTAAATAATATCAATAATCGTACATAATAGTTTCTTAATGTTCTTATTTTTCTTGTTTATAATTTTGCAGATGACAACACTCTAACCAAGTAACCACCGTAGGTGGTACACACCGGCATTGCATAATTTAGCCAGTAAGCCACAACGATATTAGATTTATTCTGCATGTATTGTGAACGGGGTTAAGTTTCATACATTGGATTGAGATTAGGGCAAGAGGACACAAAACTGAGGGATCTTAGTAGGAGAAGACGATGATTTATACTAGGAGGTTCTTGTCAGCGTCGTTGAGTTAATATATAGGAATTGAATCCCTGATGTGTTTTTCAAATGTAAATGGTTCAAAACTGACCAAAATTGATGAAATACTATGAAAAAGGATCTTAGCCTGTTATCAGTAATACAAGCACAAACTAGTACGATGATGAGCCATTTGCTCTTACCACCTTGGTTAAGTACGTGTTCTAACTGGATGATCCAAAGAAAGTTGGTGGTTGGAAAGTAGTAAACCATATGTGTCACCAAATATAAGGAGCGCAACATCAGTTTAAGGGAGGTCTAATATAGAACAGAGTGACAAGAATATTGTCAGTGACCCATATCAAGAGCCTGATATTGCAGACTAATTAGACACAGCTCTTATTCGTATGAACAAAGGACGCTTACCTAGACTAAGGTCCACGAACTTGAGAACAATAACACGAATGATGAGGACGATGATGGCGATGAGAACTTATACAAGGACAAAGACTCAGGTGACGACGAGGATGATGAGGATGACACAAATTATGAAAGTGAATGATGTTTTTCATTAATTTCTAAATATATTTGTAATAATTTTTTTGATTAAAGTCATATTTTCTTTTATTTTTGTAATAATTCTATTCAACTAATATTGTGAGTAAGTTGGATTAAAATTGATATGATTTGGATATATAAGAATGATTTTGAGTGTTTCAACCAGGAATGAATGAGTGTTTCAAGCAATACAAGAATGATTTGAAAAAAAAAACTAAATTATCTTTTCTATTTTATATGAGCACTTAGATGGCGAAATACGATAGAATTCATTGTCTAAGTAACACCTTCGACGACGAAACTACCAAATTTCGCTATCTAAGACAAACTACCAAAAATGTTCTTGACCCGTCGAAGATTTTGTTAAATCAAGACAAAATATGTCCTTCGACCTTTCGAGGAATTTCCTTGACCCGTCGAAGATTTGAGTCAGTTCAGGCATAAGCATCCCTTCGACCCATCGAAGTCTAAATAAAACCTTAAATGAACACTACCACAATAAACACTATAACCGACGAGATCTGTAAAACTATAACCGACGAGATAAAAATCTCGTCCGTTATAGTGGAAAAAATATTTTTTTTTAATTTTTTTTTAAAAAAATAAAAAATCTCGTCGGTTATAGTACTATAACCGACGATAATGGCTAAAAATCTCGTCGATTATACTATTACCGACCCTCTTTAACCAACGGACTATAACCGACGATGTTTCAGGGTCGTCGGATATAGTCCGTTGGTTAAAGGGGGTCGGTAATAGTATAACCGACGAGATTTTTAGCCATTATCGTCGGTTATAGTACTATAACCGACGAGATTTTTTATTTTTTAAAAAAAAATTAAAAAAAAAAAAAATTTCCACTATAACCGACGAGATTTTTATCTCGTCGGTTATAGTTTTACAGATCTCGTCGGTTATAGTGTTTATTGTGGTAGTGGAAGAAACTATAATATTTTTTCGTTTAACCTTCTAAACTAAACCCTAACCTTAAACCATAAACCCAAATTCCTAACCCCTAAACCATGATGAGTTAGACGACGAAATATAATATTTCCTCGTCTAAGGTAACCTTAGACGACAAAAATTGAGATATTCATCGTCTAAGTTTCAGTTGACTGCCAATCGCCTAAGGACACAACTATATGTATCATCTTATAATGCATATTTTTTCATCGAGGGCATAGGCTAACCATTTATGAGATTGTAAGTGTCTCCGGTTTGGAAAACGGAGTTACGAAGATTTTCTTATGAACGTTTTCATGTCATTGAAATTTCAATTTTATGGTTGACTACTATGATCAAACCCTTACTAAACTTCAAATCTCTCCAAATTTTATCCACGTACATATTATGTTGTGATAAATATATCTAACGGTTGTTTTGTCCAAATTTAATTTTGTAATCTTGACGTGGAGTGAATATAGACATGTCTAACACTTAAGTTATACAAACTTAGTAGATATATAGCGCATAAGTATTTACACTTTAATCCAATTTCAATTTTAAATTTTAATTAATTTCTACCGAAATGAAATATATAGTGTATAATTTCTATCCAAATGATATAGTGTATAATTTCTATCCAAATGATATATATATAGGTACCAAAATTTATTTTTTCATAAATGATCTGAAAAATTAAAATAAAATACTACTTAGGCGACGGAATATTTACTATTTCATTGCCTAACTCCAAAAACATAATTTTTAGATGATGAAATATTTTCATTTCGTCGTCTAACACTAAAATATTTGGCGGTAAATATTTTGCGCTTTTTTGGGGGAAATTTTAAATTTTTTTAGACAACGAATTGTTTTACTTAGACGACGACATTATTTCTCCATCTAAGTTTAACTTAATAAGATCAATTAAATCGATCTTCTTTCCCAAATCTCTCCCCAAATCCCTATTATTTCCCCAAATCTCTCTCTCTCCCCCCCCCCCCACCCCCCACCGACTCTGACCCTGACCCTGACCCCGACGTTGATCGCAACGCCATCACCGTCACCTGACCCCAAGACTACCACCACCACCACCATACCCCGATGCTACCTCTCATCTCTCTCTCTCCTTCACCTCCTCATGCCACCTACACCACTCTCTGACGAGCTCTCTCTCTCTCCACCATCTTCGGCCGATTCCACCCTATCCCAAGGTAAACTCTCCACTATCTCCACCCATATTCTTGGTTGATTTGAGGCTATGTTCGGTTATTTTGGAACTATACAGTGATATTCTTGGTTGATTTTAAGCTATACAATGAGACTAGAGTTTGTCATATTCTTGGTTGATTTTAAGCGGTAATATTCTTTTGTGATATTCTTGGCTAATTTGAGGCTATACAGTGAAGTTTGAATTCAAGTTGGGTTATTTGTGGATGAATGAAGCTTCCTTTTACACCGATTAATAATACTGAATGTGTGAAATAGGGTGTGGAAATAAATTCTATGAAGTTTAGGATGTAAAATGGTTTCGAAGACACTGTTAAGTTTTTATAGATGAGACTATAGAATTCTATAATTTGTGATTTGTTTTCTTTGTTCAGAACAATCCTGAAAATGTAAATGATTGTTATAATTGATTATATTAGCTAGGTACTACATGTCGGGGCAAGGTTATACATATTGGTGTGTGAGAATGTAAGATAGATTTTGATTTCAAATACTCTGTATATATGGTGGTTTCTTTTTCTGTTATTATGCTTTAAGTTTGTACTTGTGTATGTGACCTTTTGGAGTTGGTTTGGCTTGAATGCATTCGGTATTGTTTACATGAAGAATTGGTTTTGTAATTATTTTTTTCTTTATATATTTGGGTATCACGAAAGATGTCAGGTGGGAAAAGGAAACAACAAGAGGCAGCAAGATTTGCCGCATATCATCTATTCTATCAGCGGACGAGAGGTGGCACTTCAAATGACACGATGACCCAAGAGCCATTGGAAGGAGAGGGCCCACCTTTGGCCCCGCCAGTAAGTATTCAGACATCGATGACTCCATCACCATCTACTCCCTCAAATGATGAAGTATACATCAGTGTCCGACGCAAAGGGCATATCACCATAGGTAATCTCTTTTGCGATATGTAGAATATTTTACAGTTTTATAAAATTGATTAATTGTGTTTAATAAATACAAATTAATTTTGTAATTTTTGTTCACGGACCGGGCCCAAAACCCAGCCGAGGGTTGTGTAAGGGGACCAAAGTTGGTCAAATGGTAAGGATGACGAGAAAGAAGATCGATGTTCCATGCCATGACTTCGCAAGAGGCCCTTCGACAAAGCAGTTGAGCCGCTTAGTTACCCACGAAATTGGGGCCGTCATACAGAGCAAGGTGGCGATGAAGGCGCTGGTTTGGACGAAGCTCCCACAGGCCGAGAGAGGTGTACGTCTATCTCTCGGCAAGAGTCTTTCAATTTAAATAAATTTAATTAAATGTAAATAATTAACAATTATAATATATATTTAATGTTTCTTCATATTATTTGTAGGTACACTTTAATTTTCTAGAGAGTCGAGAGATGTTTGATTTTATTGAGGACCGAGCTAAAAAATGTATGCGGATTGGAAGTACGAATTGCACAAGATCTATAGTGAGTTCGGGTCCGATACCCATGACGAGTTCAAGAATCAAAAAGATGAATGAGAATGGTTGGTCCACTTCGAGAGCGAGAAGTTAAGGTAATGTGTTAAATATTGAATAGAAAGTCTATTATTAGAATAATATGTTGTTATTTAATTGTTTGTTCTTGTTTCCTGTAATAGACAAGGTCGGACACTAACACAATCAACTAGGATAAGAAGGATCTAAACCACCGTTCTGGTTCAACTGTGGTCTACTACCTGATCATGGAACATATGGAAAAGGGTTCACAGGTGCAATTCTCAGACGCTTACAAAGATACCTACATCAGGCACGGGAAAGAGAAGGCGATTCTAAATGATGTAAGTAACCACTAAATTCGAAACAAACCAAAATTAACTTTTTTTTGTGAATGTTTATGCAACAAAACCTTAGAAGCGTCTTCCTGGTATGCGCATAGGTTAGAGTAGATGGTGAGCGGATAAAATTTACTTTATGTGCGTTGTATGTTTGATTGATGAATAAAAATTCGAATTGGTTATTGAATCAATTGAGTTTTTACTGAGCATTGAAATACAGTTATGGGGTTGTTTGTTGCTATATTGAGAATGTAGCTGTTTCATGCGCTAGAATGGTTCAATTTTATATGTTTTCAGGTTATTGGTTGCCTTTATTTTAGGGAAAGTTATGTCAAATTTTTGGTAGAATTATCCGAGTTAGTCGAGATTAATTTAATTTTTAATTATTTATTTTACTGTAGGAGAATATGACGCAGTTGACTGAGGAAGCATTGGCCGAGAGAGAAGTACAAAACCTGGACATTCCGCATGAAGAGCTGCATGCACTGGATGTATGTGACAACCCGAACCGAGATTACACGCTTATCAGAAATATTAAAATTTATCACGTATTAGTCGCATTAGCGAGTTTATTAATGACTTTTTAACTGGGCGATAATTTGATTTGACTTTATTCACAGAAGCTGTAGAGTATTTAATTTCGAACTTGTAGAAATTTTTGGGGAATTTTTAGTTGAGCGAGGTGGTTTTTATATTTATCAGAAGTTTGTGCGAGATATATATAAAAATGAATTGATTTTTAGGTTGAATATTCTTGACCGTTTGATCGCGATGAGATTGAATTTGGGCCATTGATCTGATATGGTTCTTGAGGGTATAAATAGGGGATTTTTAGAATTTAATTTCAGAAAATAAGGAAAAATCAGAAATTTGCACCGGTTTGACCCGTTTTGACTTCTCGCCGACCCGTACCTTTTTCAGGTGGGACCCGCCGATTTCGGCCACCTCCGCCGTCGAAAAGGTGGGGTATTTTGAAACCCATGGATTCCTTGTTTGTATGGTGTGAATATTGTTGGGAATTATGCAGGTTATTGAGCCACCCGAATCGATTTTAACCGTGAGAGTCGCTGCCATCGGTGGCGGTGCTCCGGCGTGTTTCCAAGGTCGGGAGTTGAGGGGTTTTGAATCTCTCCTCCCTTTGAGTCTTTCTGGGTAGGTTTGGTGGTCCGTCTAGGCCCTACGACAGAGCTTCAACGACGAGACTTAACCGACCAATTTTGGGCAGTTGATTTCGACTGATTTTTCGGCCATGTGAGGGCGATTTGGAGTGCGTAGGTCTAGGGGTTAGGTTGAGTTTGACGAGAGGAGCATTTTGAGGGTTAAATTTCCGTCGTTGGTGGCAACCGTCGAAAAGTGATTTCCAATTTGTTTGCACTATTTTCGGACAAACACCGGTGAATTGAACCTTAATTCAGTTATGGAAGTGGTAGAGCTTGTGATGAGCCTTTCAATGAGGGGTCGAATGCCCCCATTGGAGATGGTTCATCGGAGGCGCATAAGGCCACACATCGTTATCCACGGCAGAGTTCCGACGAGGCAGATTATGGAATTATTTGACAAGACTTTCGGGGTAATCTTTAGGGTTGATTTCCATAGTTTTACACATATTCTGATATTTTATGATCCGTACTTTCAGGACATCGAGATCACGACCCTTGTAGCGAAGAGAATTCCGCTGGACCTCAGCAGTAGTCGCAGACTTGTGAGTGGACCTTTTATTTTCACAGTCATAGCGAGTTCATAATCTTATCAGCATGTTCTACAGTTTATTTTAGATCTTTTAAATTTGGAGGTTTATTTGTGATTGTTTAGTTGCATCGATGCTCTAGCTATTCGGTTGATCACCAGATAGTTTAGTCAGAGGAGGTTAGGTGGCCTCGTCTGACTCAGATCGGCTCAAGGTAGGTGGCCTGGGAACGATCCCGTCACATTTATTCACTTTTCTTACAGCTAGCTGACTCAGATTAGGTGGCCTAGTCAAGCGCCTCTATCTGTATTCAGTTTATATTTTTGAACTCGCATTATTTTACGGAAATCAGCAGAAAGGCATGATTGATCAGTTTTATTGATTTACGCTGATTATATTATTTTTGTCCACACACGACTGACCGGGGGATCCTCATTACTCTAAGTGTTGTTCATTATTAGATGTCTAGAGTCTCCTAGTTGAGCAAGTTTGTGACTCCTTTCACTAAGCTAATCTGTTTTTGGACTCTTAGGTCATTATGCCTCGATGACCAGCCCAATGGGATGATACGCAGTCCTTGGCTCAGTAGATGCGTGAGTTAATTTTACATATGATGCCAGGACCACAAGAGGATCATAAGAGTCTAATTACCAAGGCTAAAAAGGCTGGAACAGATCATTTCACTGGCTTCCATGACCCTGAGACTAGTGAGAATTGACTTGTGGAGATCAGATGAGTTTGTGATTATCTGCGTCCCCAGTTGACTCCTGAGCAGAGGACCGAGGTAGATGCAGATCTCTTAAAAGACCATGCATATCGTTGGTGGTAGGGGACTGAGAGGAATAAAGCCATCACTCCGTGGACAGAGTTCACAAAATTGTTCATGAGTCACTTCTTCAGTGAAGCATCGGAGCAACGGAAGTATGAGGAGTTTATGAATCTCTGGAAGGGAGACATGTATATGATGGAGTATTGAGATTGTTTTACTCGCTTGGCTCTATTTACACCAAACTTAGTCAGGCTAGTGAAAGAAAAGGGTTGGAAGTTTGAACAAGGTTTGCTATCAGAGATTGCTCCATACTTATCTGGTGTGCCACGTGTTGATTTTGATGAGTTTGTTAGTGCTGCCATCAGATGCTAGGATAGGCTTCGAGCTAAGCAAGGTTAGACTCGACGATTTGAGGAAGGTGGGACTAGTCAAGGTCCTTCAAAGAGGGAAAGGTCAAGTACTTCTGGTTCCACTGCATCCTCAGGCGAGGGATCTCAAACACCTGTTTCTATTGCACATCATTCTAGTCATTTTCAAAGATGGTTGAGAAAGGTCAACCATAGAGCTAGGCAGAGATATGGTGCCAGTTCTAGTGGATCCGGTGGTTATCGGCCTACTCCACCCGCACATAAAGATTTCCCTTTATGCGGTAGATGTCACAAACATCATGTCAGGCAGTTCCAGTTTGAAACTTCAACTTATTTTCGTTGTGGCCAGATGGGTCACTTTGCGAGGGCGTGTCCGTAGAGGAACTCCTCAGGTGGATTTTTGGTGTAGAGTTCTGTTAGTGATCAGGGAGCCACTTCCGTGGTTAAAGTCGCACCGCCACCTAGACAGCCAGCTTATCAGAACTGTAGCCAGAGAAGGCGACTGACTGGACAGATTGGGCAAACCCGAATACATCATATGAATCTTCAAGTACTCCATATGAGCCCTCACCATTCTCTTGAGTCTCTTCGCTTCTGCAATCCACAAGAACAAAAAATTAGACATCATCTAAATATTAGAAAAAGGGCAAAATTTAGTTTACTTTGCAGTATCTATACTTTCAGTTTCCTCATTTCAATACATGTACTCTCAAAAGTTGATCACTTTGGACGATCAATTAAGTTTTTCTGTTAAGTGTCCACGTTGGCACTTATGTGGACATTCCACGTTGACGCTTATGTGGACACACGTTGGCGCTTATTTAGACATTCCATGAATAACTTCTAGACCGAATAAATTATTTCTTTAATGAGATTACTATTTTATTGTTAAATGAATAATTTATTAATTTATCGATAAATTAATAAATTATTAACTTATTGAGATTTTATGCATTAGATAAAAAGGAATTGAAAGGACCTAAGGGAATTAGAAAAGAGAAGAAGTTATTATCTTATGCATTTAATAAGGTTGCTAGTGGTTTGAATGTATAATTTGGTCCGAAGTCAGAACTGGGAAAAACTATTACTTAAACAAAGTTATTAGTTTATTGAATATTTATTTATTGAGGTTTTACAGTATTCTTCATTTGGTCTTTGAAGTGCATTATCTATGTTTGTGTTGGATGTGAATGTGAATGTTATAATGACCAGAACCGGAAATTGTATGTTAATTGGCTTAATTTGCGCATTTCATGATTAGTCGCGGTTTTGTCGTAATTGGTCGATATGGCGGGTTTGTTCACGACTAAATAATCGGATAAAAATTTGGTTTGAGTTCCTTCGCGAAAATTGTAGAGGATTTGATTTCGAATCCGTAGGAGGTTTCAGAAGATTTTTCGGATAATCGGAGAATATAACATGGATATTTGAAATTATCGTCGAGTTAGTCGTACTTATTCGTTTGAGTTATCCGAATCGTGAATTTGGTCGGTTCGCGACGTATAAATATCGAATAGTCGTAAAATTGTCGAAAAGTCACATTTAGACCGAGTTGGGGGCTGAGTTGACCTGTTGACCAAGTTGGGCGATTTTGATCCGTTTTCTTCCCGTCGTCGGACCCGGCGTTTCCGGCCACCAACGGCCGAGTTCTTGGTATGGTTGGAAAGCTCTTGACTTGTACTATTGATTTGTATATTCATTTGTTGAAATTGGTTGAGTATTGAGGGAGAACAAACTCGATGAAATTTGGAAATTTCACCGGAATCGGGTGGCAGATTCCGGCGAGTTTTGGTGTCGGGTTAGTGGGGGGTTTGCTTCCTCTCAACCCCTTGTTGAATTCTGGGTGGTTTGTTTGGGAATTAGTGGAAGTTTGAGGTGGTTTGTGGCGGTGATCGGAGAGGAAAATCCGGTGATGCTTTCGGCAGGAATTCCGGTCGGTGTGGGTTGAATTGGCCTTGGTGGTAGAAGGGAAATGTGTTGGGCTTGAAAAGAGGAAGAGTTTGGGGTAAGGGTCGCCGGAGTTAGTCACTGTTGGCGCCGCTCCGCCGGCGGTGGCGGCGGTCAACGGCGGAGCTCGGGTGAGGTTGACTTTTGTGATTTTTGGAGATTTTTATACCGTTTTTCTCGTAATCGCGTCCCGATTGTAGTCATGAGGTTTTTGAGTTGATTTGAGTATTCTATTTTGGGACGAGGGTTATTTGGGTGTATTTTGAGAATTTTGCTATCCTCGCCGATATTTTGAGCGATACGTCTTTTAAGAACTTGAGGTTCTTGACGTATTAGCTCCGTATGTTGTGTTTCAATATGTATTGATCGTATCCCTGTTATTCAGGTGATCGTGATTGAGTGTTTGGCGATGGATCTTCCGCCAGACCTCAGAGTTAACTTCGTACTGTGAGTGGACACTTTATTTTCACAGTTGATTTGCGAGTTCTGATTATGCATTTACGTTATGCATTTATGATTATACACTTTACGATTATGCATTGTATTAGTATGCATTTACAATTATGCACATACAAGTATGCATTTTACGATTTTGCATATGCATGGAACGTATTTATGATTTGGTTTACACAGAGTACAGTCTCAGATATAGAGGTAGCATCGATGCTTTGGCTTTTTGGCTGATCCCCGAGATGCTCCGGGAAGGACAGATATCCTGACCCGAGGTCTTTCAGACTTATAATCACGAGGGGGTCTAGGATCCCGTGATTAGACTGTACTATACGGAGGAGTCCGTGAGTGACCCTGCATGATTTTACGTACATATTTATGGATCAGGGAAAATGTACCTGGTCGGGATTTTCACGTGCATTGACTCTCATTATGCTTTTATGAGCATATACACTTATCTATTGGGAAAAACATATTATTATTTTCGTCCACTCACTTTAATGATTTTATTTGTCTTCCTCTAGGTTTTTCGGTTTCTTTTGCTCGGTTTGCAGTTTGAATTCCGGGGTTGCACGTCGACGGTGGAGGTGTAGAGTTCAGATCACACTTCAGTTCGAGTAGGTTCTTTGTTCGACATACTGGTTGTATATAATGTATATAGGCGTCGCTCTGAATACTTATGTTATGTTTTCAGTTGAGTTTACTTCTGAATGTTTTCTGAATTTCTTGTAAACCTTGTGGTTTATTATATATATGATGTTGAGAAATTCGGATGGGGAATGGAGCCCCACGGTTTGGCTTTTGTGGAATATTCGAAGTGTGATTCTCTTTGCAGGTTCTAATATTGGCTCACATATTTCAAAGTAAACTCTGACAAAAAAAATTTAAGGTTGTGTTTTCGAAGGGGTTTGATTTCGGTTTAGGCAACTAAATCGGAGTCGGGCCCTTTCAAATGTAGACATTTCGAAAATCAAAACAAAAATGTCTACATTCACATCTAATACAAACATAGATATTTTTGCACTTCAATAAGATATAAATATAGGTTTAGAGTTATTTAATTTTTTTATTTTACAATTTCATAGGACAAGCGTATTTCAGACATTTCTCACACATTGGGATCCACATGGAGTAAATTGTCCAACATCAACTTTTGAGAGTACAGTACAAATGATGAAACTGAAAAGTATAGGTACTAAAATTTGTCCTTAGAAAAACTCTCTCTCACACACACACACAAAAGTCTTCGGCATATTTTTCTCAAAGTTGTCGGCTATATTCATTATTCTGGTAGTGTGACCATGGTACCTGAGATTGTGGGAGAGCATGGTGTACACTTGGATGACATGCAACATGCTGAGTAGAGCACGCATGGCCAAATGGTAACCATGTAGGTCACCATGACCACGGAGATGCTCCAAGAACGGAGCACATATCTTTGTCAGGTCCTTCTTGACATCAGATACAGGTCACTGTAGGAAGTGTCGGTGCATTGAAAGATGTGGTAACTCAACACACGCCGAATCGACGATTAAGATGCTCCCCTCTATTATGGAGTTCCTCTGGGTACCGAGAAGAGGATGGCACGGGAGGAAGAACACGGGCTACCGGAAGATGGAGACCAAGAACAGAATGAGGAGTATTGAGGATTCTCGAAGCATGAGTCTCCAACAAAGAAAGTCACCATGGATAAGGCAGTATTGGCTAGGGCTGAGGTCCAGTAACGACGACTCAATTTAATATAGCTTGAGGCACACAGTTATATATGATATAGTTTACTCTAGAGAATTCATTTCTAAGAACACCGGTAGATATATTATATTCTACCACTATCGTCAATAAACTGGATTATCAACAAAAAAATGACAAGGTCATATTTCTCAGAAGCAGCTGATTCATGTCTGTGACATGTGGTACACAAACTCAAAATGCAAATGTACTAATATTAGTCATATGGCTCTGCGTGCTTGAATCAATCAAGGTCTCGAACTCCTCAATTGTTACCTTAATTTATTTCCATACTCTGGTACATTTTCTTAACGCCTAGCAATATATGACGGGATTTGTCTATATATATAGAGGAATCCCATATATATAACCCTAAATGTGACGCTAGAGAGAGTACGGATGACGGCCGGAGAGAGAGATTAGGTTTGGTTAGGTCTAGAAACGCTTCGCACGCCGGGCACGCTCGGAAAATTCAAAAATGTCCCTTTTAAACAGTTCCGTGAACAGTAAACTCTAAGGCTCAATTTTGTTATTTAATAAATATTTTGCATGTTAATGGCTTCATATTTGAAAATAATTAACACTTAACATCGGTTAGAAATCAAGGGCAGGTGATCGACCAAGGATTTAGTGTCTAAAGGTAATTATTGTTTTCTGTAACTTCCGACGACAATTTTTAAATCAACAATCACATATATAACTTACATGTCATTCTAAAAATCAACATAATATCCATCCATCACCCTATATATATATATATATATATATATATAAAACGTAAAATTGATCATAAACATTACACGGGAAATTTGACCCCGAGAAAAAAGTTTTCATGCAAAACGTACATTCCTTTTTGCCAAATCTCTGCAAAATTAACGATTGATACCTGATAAAACAACACGTTAAATTAATGTCAGCGTCATTACTAATGGATCACATTACACAATTATAGACAAACTCTAACTTATTGTTTTTTATATACAATGAGCATCAGCTTAATTATTAATTAGTAGCTAGCTAGCATGAATGATCGATATACTAAATTTGATTAATTAATATATGCATGGTAAACCAAAACTGGACAAGCCTACCACATCCGTACCAAATGGATCGAATTAGCGGTAAACTATTACATAGAATTGATTTATAAAATGTACTCGAGATACAAAAAAGAGGAAGAAACATAACCGTACCTCCACCAGCTCCGGTTGGAGGAGGTCTTTTTACGGCGACTTTTCTTATGTCCGCATGCAACCTACTCATTTCTTCTGCAAAAAGAATAGAAATAAGAAGAAATTAAGATGATGCTCCTTTCACATAATTGGAATCTCAATCTCGATCATCATTTCAGCATATATATATATACACACACACAATATAATGTATCTCGAGTTTATGACTAAAGTTTTTAACTGGATATAATTTGTGAAAACTAATTAAGGGCATTTTGAGTGAAAAGCCAAAAGAGAAGAGCAACAATCTGTACGCAACTCCGTAAGACGACAGTAAGAAAATGCGTTGATATGAAGAATATGAATATATGATAATGATTGGATTGAAATTTACATACTGTTTTTTGGTGTCTTGGAAACTCGAGCAGATACTACCACTACTGTATTGGATGAGAGCAATAGCAATAAGATGAACGGAACCATGTAAATTGCAGAGGTCTTGTGAACCATCTTAAGAAAATGCTAGCTGTAAGTAAATTTAGTACGAGTTTAGCTGTGATCAGTGCTTGTATATATACTGCAGATGAGGAGCCGCGTAAATATGCATGTAGTGTGTATAAATTACTGGTTGTGATGAATAATTAGTCGAGCATATGCATGATGCATGCATATTCAAACTACGAACTTCATTCAAAGTCAAGGTTCATGTATACTTTGAATAAATTCTGATCTTTTCTTAGCTTTACGCGCGGATATATGAGACTAACTTGATTCAACGTGTTTCATGGGAAATATAATCTCCCAAGAGTTGACTAGCTAACTTTACTTACCAATATAAATATCAAGATTTGTGTTGGTTGTTTAATTATTATCGTGCATGGAGACTCCACTCACTACAATGGTTGGATTGGTAAGAGTTCGAGTGTGAAACTCTAATAGAAATATATTCTTCGAATTTCATCTGATTAAAGTTAGATAGATTATGATGTATATATTCTCGGTGATCAAGAGAAAATATGCAGTAATATCACTGGATTCCAGAGAAATATGCAGAACATATCATAATAGTGCATTCAAGAGAGCTTAACTGATGTTTAAAATTCCAGAGCCTTCACCAAATACGCATATTGGATTATTGGTTGGCACTTGGCAACAGTTGCAACAGAACAATGAGAATCATGCATTCATGAAGCAGCACAGGCCTTGTGAATCATTTCTATTTATACACACGTAGCTAGGTAAAAATACATTCGCTTCTCCTTGCGCAGCACCGCCCGCACAAATCTTCAATTAGTTCTACATGCTGAGAAGATACTAGTACGTGTTAGTCTTTAGGAATTCAGAACCTTCTAGTCTGTACGTTAGTGTTAGTATTATATATGTTATATAAGGATAATTTAGTCATTTGATAAATGTAACCCTATGATATGGCCCTATATAATGTTGTAGCTTCACTCATTATCAATCAAGTCAGCAACAATATAGTCCTCAAAGATCAAAACGTTTCTTTACTTTTCCTGCACTATTTTTATATTTTCTGAACAATAACAAAATCCTATCAGTTAGTTAGTTATTTATTTGTATTGAGCATAGTATAGCATCTAATCCATATCGTTCATTTGATCTTGTATGATTTGTTTACATCGGTCATGTATTGTCTAGTCATTATTTGGACTATATAAGGACAAGCCTTATCATTGTGTACTCAGTTCAAACATATTATCAATACAATTAGATATTTTTACTCACAACTTAGTCTTCTTCTTCCTCAAGCTACTACAGATCCTATCGATCATGGTATCAGAGCCAGGTTCTTCGTTCGATTCTGGACCTGAACCTCACTTGTTGTGTATTCCAATGTGTATCTTCGTCAACATTCATAGTTCAAATTCAAATTCAAGTTCACAAGATAAAATTCAGTCTCAGTTCATCATCATCAAAGCTTCGTCACTGTGAGATCTCTCTTTTTCATAACTCTTAGCTTAATCGAAGCTTTGGATTTACATTCTACGCCTTCGATTATAGTAGATCTGCTAAACTTGAAGTGTTTGCATCATTGGTCTTAGAATTTGTGTTGCTCAAACCCTAGCTTACTCATTAATCACACTGTGTTGTTGCTATGGCTTCGTCATCTTATACTACTATGTTTCTACCAACTATATTGCTTGATTCAACCAATTACTCTACCTGGTTGTTCCGTGTTGAGTCATTTCTTCATGGTCAATATATGTTTTGCTATGTGGATGGTTCTATACCATGTCCACTAGAGACCGTGTGTGATAATGATGGTGTCCATCTCTCAATCCTGCTTATGTTAGATGGAAAACACAGGATACGGCCATTGTGAGTATGCTTGGTCAAACCCTAAGTGGCTCTGTTGTTAAGTGTATTGTTGGATGTCATATTGCTCAGGAGGTTTGGACAAGGTTGAGGTTGAAATTTGCAGCTCCAGATCGTCGCAATGTTCTTCAGTTCAGTGCAAATTTTCAGAAAATCAAGAAGAGTTATGACTTTATTGAGGTTTATTTGGAGCGTATCAAAGAAGCTCGTGATGCTTTAGAGACTGTCGGAGTATTTATGGATGATGAAGACGTTGTGATTACTATTTTGAGTGATCTTACTCCATCTTACAACTATGTCAAGAGTCAGATAAGAGCAAATTTTGAGAATGGCTCACTGGATGTTCTCAAAGTGTTTCTGAAAGCTACAGAAGTAGATATGGCAAAACAGGATGATGTTCCATCTCTTTCACTCACTACAAATGGCTTAAGGTGGAACATCAACCTTTTCATACCTTCAAAGTGTCAATGTGCCTCTTCATGTGCTAGCTTCTTTAGCACCACCTGGTTTTGGTGATTCTGGTTATGTTTAGAACATGTGTTCTCTACTTGAGAATGCCTATGAGGGTACTCTCTCTCTCTCTCTCTCTCTCTCTCTCTCTCTCTCTCTCTCTCTCTCTCTCTCTCTCTCTCTCTCTCTCTCTCTCTCTCTCTCTCTCTCGTTATTTTGCTGGTAAAGGTCAAGGAAAGTGGAGTAACAGCAACAATAATATTGGATCTAAGAACAATGGAAATGACAGACGTTTCAATAGTTTCAACAACACTGGCAGTAATAGTGACTCTAACACTAGTAGTAATAATGACCAAAGTAGTAACACTGTCACTTGTCAACTATGTGGCAGAGATGGACATATAGCCAGGAATTGTCAAACTTACAATGCTAATGGTGTGAGGTGCACACACTGTGGCAAGACTAATCACTCGGTTGAGAATTTTCATTGGCTAATAGGATTTCCAGATCAACAAAATCAGCAACACAACTATAATCAAGGTGGTTAGAATAATGGTGGAAACTACAATCAAGGTCATTATAATCAAGGTGCTCAGAACAGTGGTGGAAACTATAATCAAGGTGGTCAGAACAACGGTGGAAACTACAATGGTAGTCATAATGGTGGTCATCATAATGGTTATAGCCTAGGTCAGCCATAACAATTCAATGGTAACAACAACAATCACACCAATGGTCAAATATATAATAGAGGCACATAAAGCTTCAACAATGCTCAGAATCATAACAGCAACTCTGACATGACAGCAACTCAAGCTCTGTCTCAAGCAATGTATGCATTGTTCAACAACAGGAATACCAGCAACAGTAATCTATCTCCACCAACAATCATGTTTTCATCTAATGGTGCCTCTTCTTCCTCTACAACACCTCATTATTAGCTTGCTGATTCAGAAGCAACTAATCACATGACTAGTGAAGTTCACTTCTTCAACAATGTGGAACCTTATAACAACAATGAGTCTGTGCAAGTTGGTAATGTTGCACAACTTGATATTACTCATATAGGGCATGCAATGATGGGTTCTCATAAGTTGAATAACGTGTTACTTATTCCTGAACTTGCTGCAAATTTTCTATCCATTTACCAGCTCTACAGACAAAACAAATACAAGGTTTGGTTTGATGAGTTCATGTTTTGTGAGCAGGACAAGGTGAACGGAAGGTTCTCCATTAAGGACTGTGTAAACAAGGCCTCGCTATCCAATTCCTTTGGATCTTCCATCTTTATCCAAGCAAACCTTTTCAGATGTCAAAGCTTCTTCTTCTACTCAGTATACATCAAATTCTTCAGTCAATAAAGTTTTAGAATCTTCTATATCTAGTACTGGTACTGCACCTACAACCTTCTTGGGCAAATGTGTCAATCACTCCCTCTAGCATAAGAGATTGGGACATCCAGCAAATGTTATTGTGAGTCATATGCTCAAGAAGAGTTACATAGTTAGCTCATCTATAGATTCTGTAGTGTGTGAAGAGTGCTTATTAGGCAAGTTTCATAAATTGTCTTTTGAAACTTCTAGTTCTAGAAGCACACTTCCTTTTGATCTAGTACACTCAGATATTTGCGGACTTTCTCCACATCTCTTATTAGATGGCTACAGATACTATGTTATATTTATAGATGATTGTACTAGATATACATGAATTTTTTCAATGAAAAAAAAATCAGAAGTTTTCACATATTTTCAGGCATTGTATGCTTTTGTTCATACTTAATTTTCTACTTCTATTAAGTGCTTGAGATCTGATGGTAGTGGTGAGTATCTAAGCAATTTCTGAGTGATAAAGGGATAATTCATCAACTGTCATGCCCATATACATCAAAACAAAATGGTGTCTCTGAGAGGAAGACCAGACATCTTAGATAAACAGTTGTGACTCTTTTACAAACTGCATCTTTACTAGAATCATTTTGGTTTCATGGATGTTCCATGACTGCATACTTAATCAACATGATGCCTACTCAGGTTCTAGACATACAATCTCCATTTGAGAAGTTGTATCATAAAACTCTATCAATTGAGTTGATTAGAGTATTTGGATGTGTATGTTATCTCCTTATGACACAGTATAGAAGTAACAAATTACAGCCAAAGACTGCAAGGTGTGTGTTTATTGGCTTTGCTACAAGATATAAGGGCTACATATGCTATGAACCAAGCAACAAGAGATATATTGTCTCTAGGCATGTCTTTATGGATGAGACACTATTTCCTTATTCTTATAGGAACCCAAATGTTGCTACATCACAGTCATATCTTCCCATCTCATCACTTATCCCAATTGCACCATTATAGTCAGGTCCATCTTTCATCTCATCTCTCAACTCATCTCCTATTATTGCAAATGTTGAAATTTCAGGTTCTCCAAACATGACACACACATTTGGTGATGATATTCGATCACAAAGTGCATATGTTGAGCATGCTCCTTGTTCACCCATTCCTACTGAATCTTTATGGGGTCCTGCATCTCAAACCCATGTGGCTAAAGATTCCTTTAACACTAATATATAGTCATACTCAGGTTGGTTTTGATGAGACATAAGGTACACTAAATGTCACAACTCATCTAGGAATTGGCATTTCAGTAGCATTTCAGTAGTATTAGAATGGCATTTCAGTAGACATGCCTTCATCAAATATCTCTGACTCAAATATTTTACATCATGTGGAGGGACTTACTCACACTACTGTGAATGATCACAGCATGTTAACCAAACGAAAAAAGGTGTCATCAAACTAAAATGATTTTTGTATATATTTCAATACTCAGATGTGGATCTCTCCACCATAGAACCTTCAAGTTACAAAGTTGCCCTCACTAATGATGTCTGGAAAATGCCATGTAGGAGGAGTATGATGCCCTTATGCAGCAACACACTTGAGATCTTGTGCCTATTCCACATGGTAAGAATCTTGACTCCTGTAAGTGGATCTTTAAAATCAAGAGAAATGTGGATGAAAGTATAACTAGACACAAAACTAGACTAGTTGCAAGAGGTTTTTCACAAGAGTATGTAATTGATTATTCTGAAACATACTCTCCAGTAGTTAGACACAACTGTCAGAACTATCTTATCAATTGTTGCTTATTTTGGATGGTTTTTACATCAAATGGATGTAAAAAATGCCTTTTGCAAGGATCATTGTCAGACGAGGTTTATATGCAGCAACCTGGTGGATTTATACATGAGGGAATGAAAGCTTATATTTGTAAGCTCAGGAAGTCTCTTAATGGACTTAAACAAGCTCCAAGAGCTTGAAATGAGAGGTTTACATAGTTTTACCTTCTCTTGGTTTCACATGCTCTCATTCTGATCTCTCTCTTCATCAAACTCATCGATACCTCAAAGGTCTATTTGTTACTTTATGTGGATGACATCATAATTACTAAGAATAGTGAAGACATTGTCTCTGAGGTTAAAGTGGTTCTTCAAGGAGAGTTTGAAATGAAAGATTTGGGGCTACTACACTATTTTTTGGGACTAGAAATACAATACCAACCATCTGGTTTATTTGTATCACATAAATATGCAACAGAACTAATACACAAGGCTGGTTTGACTACATGTCACTCTCAGATAACTCCATGCCAATCTAGATTGAAATTACTCAAGGATTTTGGAACTCCTCTTCATGGAAAAGATGTGCCTCAGTTTAGAAGTTTGGTTGGTTGTTTGCAATATCTTACATTCACTAGGCTAGATATCACATATGTTGTCAATATTGTTTGCCAATTCCTACAGTGTCTAACAGAAGAACATTTAATTGCTGCAAAACGCATAATCATATACATTAAAGGCACTTTGAATCATGGAATCAAGTTCTTGAGAAGTTATATAAGTAATACATCTTTGTCCCCTATGTATCTTCATGCTTTGTGTGATGCAGATAGGGCAAGAGACCCTAATGATAGGAAATGACATTTTTGTCGCCTAAGTGCTCACTTAGGCGACGACTTGTGTTTCGTCGGCCAAGTCCCACTTAGGCGACGAAACTATTAAGGTTTCGTCACCTAAGTGTGTGTGTGTGTGTGTGTGTGTGTGTGTGTGAAAGGACCCAACCCCGATTTAGTTTCCTAAACCGGAATCAAACCCCTTCTGAAAATACGAACTTGCAAAAATCGTAGAAATTTCGGCAGAGTTTCACTATAACGTGAGATTACCATTAACCTGCATCCGAAAACACACTTCATCTTATGCCACAAAAGCCAAACCGTGGGCACCAATCACATCCGGATTTCTCAATATCATAACAATAATGTAAAGTAATAAGCAAAACTGTACTTTACAGAAATCCGGGGAAAAATCATATGAAAGTATAACAGTAGAGTAATCAAAGCGACCTCTAGTGTCGATATACATAACTGTACAAAAGTAGGCTAAACAAGAAACCTACTGGAAAAGAAAGGTAGCTCGAACACTAAGTCTCCGACTGCGACGTGCAACACCAGAATCTGAACTGCAAACTGGGCATTGAAAACAAAGAGCCCAGGGAAAGACATATAAACTGTTAGAGTGAGTGGACAAAAATAAATGTCTTTCGCCGAATAATATATGTTATAAAAACATATTCGAGTCTAAATGAATGAATATGATATAGTACACGAGGGAGACTCTAACTCCTCACGCGTATAGAGCATGCATCGTAAAACTCCGCGGGGTCACTCAAGGACACGTCTGCGCTAGTACAGTTTGAATCACGGGATCCCAGACTCACACATAGTTCTAGCCAGAAAGGCCTCGGGTTAGAGGTCTTCCCCCCCCCCCCCCCCCGCGCGCTGGTAAAGGCCTCGGGTCAGGGGTCACAGCCTCCCCCGGTAAACATCCTCAGGGATTAGCCAAGATGCAAGTGTATCGATACAACAATATATACTGTGACTGTACTCTTTGTAAACCAAATCATAAATGGTTCTATGCAAGTGTATAAAGCATAATGTAAATGGATATACGTAATACATAATTGTATAAGCATATTCGTCGATGCGTATTCGCAAATGCATAATCGTAAAACACATGCTCGTATAAATCATAATCTCATATGCATGCTCATGCTCATAAAACGTGTAATAAGGACTCGCAACTAATCAGTGAAAAGAAATGTCCATTCACAGACAAGCACAGCGCGCAAACGCGCTAATCACGAGATCCGGCGTAAGATCCATCGCCCAACGTACGATCTCGATCCCCTGAATAATCACAAAATATAATTGATCAAAATCACAATTCATTACTCTGTACCACACCTCGGAAACCAACCATTTCCGGAAACATATAACTCGAATACAAAATAATCGACGAAAACCCCCAAATTCTCCACATAAACCCTCGACTTAAAATCCGATAACCAAATCAACTCGAAAACCTCAAGGTAATGATCGGGGCGCGATTACGAGCAAAACGGCATAAAACTTGTCAAAATCCAAAAAGTCAACCCTTCGCTGGAGCTCCGTCGTTGACCTCCGCCGTCGCCGGCGGCGCGGCGTCAACCGTGGCGGATTCTGGCCAAACTTTTCAAATCACAAGTACTCCTCAAACCCAACACATTTTTCTTCTACACCGAGACCCAATTCCAAGCCCACCGGCCGGAAATCGCCTCGAAACTCACGGAATCCATGGATTCCGATGAGTTTTCCGGCGAGCTTCAAACCTCAACCAATTCACAATTCCTTCACCCAAAGCTTCACAAGGATGAGGGGAACCTTTCCCCCCACCACCCCGACCCCAAAAGTCGCCGGAGTGCCGCCCCCGACGACGGCGAAATCCATGGATTTCACCGAGCTCGTTCTCCACCAATACATCACCAAATCTCACAAATTCAAGTCCTAAACCATAAGAAATCAAGAGGAGAAGCTAACCATACCCAAATTGGAGCCGGAGGTAGCCGGAAACGTGAAGTCCGACGGCGGTCCGATTTGAATTCGGTCAATGCAGTCAACGGTCTTTTTTGTGGTCAACGATGGTCAAACTTCCCAAAACAGTGTTTTTCGATAATTTTCTGACTATTCCGATATTTATACTCGCGGCTCGATACGATTGACGGTCCAAATCGAATCACATCCACGTTTTGGATAACTCAAATTCAAACGGATAAACACGATGAAATTACGCGATTTCAAATATTCATAACATATTCCTCGGTTGTCGAAACAATTATCCGAAACCGCCCATGAACTCAAAATCACGCATACTACGATTCTCGTGAAGAGACTCAACTTAAATTCTCGCCCGATAATTTATTCGTGAGTAAGGTCCCTAAAACTGCTCAATTATGACAAACAGTGATTACTCGTAAACTCGCGGATTAAGCCGATTAACGTGCTAATTTTGATTCGGGTCGTCACAGTGTGTGTGTGTGTGTGTGTGTGTGTGTGTGTGTGTGTGTGTGTGTGTGTGTGTGTGTGTGTGTGTGTGTGTGTGTGTAAGGTATACCTTTTTTGGGTCATTTTCAGGTATAGGACATTACACCAACTTTTCGATCATATTTTACCGTCTCTACCATTCAGATCTTAGGTCCTGATGTGTAGATCAAACCTGTAAATTTTCAGCCAAAAGGGTGATCGTTAAGGTATTCAAAACTACAATTGAAGTTTATAAGTATGAACGGTTCATGTTTGACAGATTTGATCCGTCCATTGATTTAACCTAGTTCGATACCTTAACGACCACCATTTTGGTTGAAAATTTATACGAATGATCTACTCATATAGACCTAGTAATTGGATGGTGGAGATGTTAAAATATGATCGAAAAGTTTGTATAATGCCTTATACCTGAAAATGACCAAAAATATGTATACCTTAGTGGAAGAGTCATATATATATATATATATATATATACATATATATTTATAACAATGGATAATTGGGACGGGCATGTGCATAAAAGAAGTTTGGCAAGAAAGTGGAAGTAAAAGAAAGGAAACTCAAGATTCTAGTGTTTGGGACCAAGTAGGAAAAGAAGTTGGGGGGAAGTCAATTCTCAGAGAGAGGGAAAATGAGGGATTTGATTCCCTTCAATCAACTTGGGATTTTAATTCCCTCTCACTTAACAATCATTACAACTTTTGACAATTCCAAAATTAACCTTATTAAAAGTTTAAAATCATTGTACATGAAGATAATATTGTAAAATTGACATAGTTTTACTTTCCTTTCCTTACATCAACCAAACATTGGTAAGGAAACACAAAACAAAGGTTTACTTTTCCTTTCCCTTGGGAAAAGATGCAAATTATTTTCCTTTCTATGTACCCAAAGGAGGCCTAAGGGTTTGAGGGAAATTGTAAACTCTATGAGATCGATGTACGTAGTATTTTTTTTAAGTAAGGGTTTGCGGCTACTCTTAAGTCTTGATTAATAAAATCACATAATACAAGGGAGGACATAAAGCCTAAACCTCATTAGAAAAGAAACACCCGAAATATTATCAGGAGACTCGACTATTGTATCATAAACTGTACCATTTATCAAAGAGCGCAACATTGGATACTCCATTTGCTTTACAAATAAGGCGACACAGTATCGAAAAAATAACGTGACACAGTATCGGAAAGATAACGCGACTTTGGCGACGCATCAATTCACTATGAATAGCTTTCCAACTATGCTGCCCGACAATGCATACTATCGGCACTACATCTTATCCTGCCACAAGGAGGTTGCACCCATGCCACGAAACGACGAACGTCTTGACCTAGAGCAGACAAGGCACCAAATGTGCATATTTCAGGACAAAACCCACTTCTGCCTATCTCATATTGGTATAGGCTTATTTTATAAATACCTACTAATAACATAACACAACTAAGCTTCAAAAAACTAAAATACAAATTATAGTAAATTGGGCTTATGGCCCTAACCTGGTGCCCAATTTGTAACAAAGGAGAAGCCCGACCCACATTCAAAACAAAAATCAACACTAGCATCCCTTCACCTCCCTTCACGTCACCGCCGATTTCGCCGCTTGTTCCCGACAGAGCTTCATTATCCAAAACAGAACGCGATCGCACCACATACCGATCCACCACCATCCCTCTGTCATTCACCTTACTTGAACCAGCATGCACCTCACACTAAGTTGTCGAAACGATCGTTCGACCCACTCTAGGCATAGAAGGGACACACATCAGCGCAAGACGGAAAGGACCCCTTTGTTCCGACTGACGAACTCCCCTCCTCCACCGGTCGCACCACCGCAACCAACCTTCCCCTCCACTGCCGTTGCCAACTCCTCGCAAACATGTGCCTTGCCTTGCTTCACCACATGTCAAGCTCCTACTTCCCCAACCTCCCATCAATGGGCTGAGAACAGATCCCGCCTGGCAGCACCCCAGGGAGCCGACGAGGCCAGAGGCCATCGACGACGAAGCCCAGGGCCGCCGGACGAGCAAAAGAGTCGAAGAGAGTTTTAGTATTCCGTGCGATGTATGTAGTATTTGTAAAAGCAAATTGAAGTTCGAATATGATAAAATTTCATTAGCCAGGGATGACAGAATCGAAATTGAGACCTATGTCAAGTATTGCAAACAACGTACGATCGAATTCTATATGGATCGAATATGGACACACTATTAACGTAATGTCAATCTCAAAAGCTTGATTTAGTGCCTTGATTTAATAAACAGTTGTTCCACTTTCCAAGCATAAACTGGACCGTAAACATAAGTACATAACTGACAGTCAAACTCGTGCATAGTCAATACAAGCTGCTGTGAGTCCTCATGATCAACAACAAGCCAGAGAGTACCTCAATAAAAAAGACTTGCGGGACTAATACCAGTTCAAAAAGACTTGCGAGACTAATACCAGTTCAACAGGTTCGATCCTCGTCACTCATGCTAAGTTTTGGTGCACAATAGATATCATGGACTGATTCTCAGAAAACAGTAGCCAGTACAATGACAAAGACTCGAGAGAGATTGCTCAAAATGACTTCTTCTCATAAGAGACCAGCCCATGAATTCCACCCTCCACTTGGGCTGCTCCTGTTCTTACCTGAATAACAAAAGTATAATCAACTGATTTTGAGATACCAACACCAGAGATAAGGTAATTATGGAGTGCAGTTTGCATTGAAATACAGGTGGGGTAGGAAATCTATCATGTCAATTTTTAAGCGCATTTGCCATTTTCAGGTGTTCTAGGAGTTGACCAGATAAACGGACTTGCTAATTACTAAACCATCGATGCTTCCATCCATGGCTATTTGCCAAACCCCTCCTTTTTTTTGTTTCCTTTTACTGGTAACGTTTACTTGAAAGTGATGAAAATATAGACAGAATAGATGACAAGAGACGGTAAATTATTTCCAGAATCATCAACCGATAAGAAATGACTTCCTTGATACCATGAATAACACAAAAACAAAATTAATAAGGATAGCATACCTCTAGTCTTAAAACCCCTGATCTCAAGAGGTCATGAGCAGACTGTAGAGACGAAGCACCAAGATCTTGGAAACCTTGTTTCACTTCTTGCATTGCGTAAGGTACAAACTTCAAAACAGAACCTTTGTCTGCAACTGTGCCAACCACCCCTTGTGCAATCTTCAGCTTGGCTGTGTCTCCTAAGTACCTTTGATCACTCCCTTTTGTCATTGCTTCAAGAGAGCCCATGCCTCGGTATTTTTTAATCTGGTAGGGAAATATATGTAAGCACTACAATACCCCACAGTATATGTTCAACTATGATATACATCTATATGAATTTCCTAGACTGCAGTTCAAACCCTCTAACTTTTGACAATGTAATCAAACAGAGTCTTTAAACAACCACACCCTGTCTTTCCTGGCAAATTAGTAAGAGCTGGAGGCAGATCATCAGACCATATTAAAGTGGCAGAATCCTACCATACAGCCATAATGAATGCAGTTCAAAAGGGAAAGTGGCAAATTCATCCATACATAAACTAGAACTCTTGTGCCCTAGCTTATACACTTCTAAGATTGGGCACTCAATTAAGACTCACAAGATGAAGGACTGAAAGTAAAAACTATATTATATGGTATGGGCAGTATATCCGTTTCAGCAGTACCATATTATGATAGTATGAGCATACCAGATACTCATAAGCACCAGGCGCCTCAGTGCTTCCAGCTAAGAAGCTCCCCATCATCACTGTAGAAGCCCCAAGGACCAAAGCCTTGACAATATGTCCAGAATTGGAAATTCCGCCATCAGCAATGACCGGAACACCACTTTGTGAAGCAACAGATGCCTATAACATAATGCCAATACAAAAAGAACCTTAGTTTAAGATAGCACAACTAATTGAAACAAACTCAGCAGAACTCAAAAAGCAATACTTGAACAAACATGAATGCATCTTTATACCTGACCCAAATGGAGCCGGAACCCATCCCAACTCGCAACCCATCAACACCGGCCTGAATCAGATTCTGTGCCTGACTTACAGTCACAACATTCCCACCAACAACATCCAAATGTGAGCAAGTTTTCTTTATATACTTGATCATCTCAATTTGATAAATCGAATTCCCTTGTGAGCTATCCAACACCACAACATCAATCCCAGCCTTCACCAACTCCTCCAATCTCTCCTTGTCCGACTCCCTCGTTCCAATAGCCGCCCCGACTTTCCACGACCCGTCCCGCCCGACCGACCCGACTCCCAACTTCGGGTACCCCTTCATCCTCTCCACAACCCCTCAAAGTAGGTTCTCCCACCTCAAGTTTTAACCATAATGTCCATATTTTCGAGATAACAGAGCATAGTTTATAGGCACTACTTAACAAAAGCAAACCCTGTTTTGATTTGTTCTGTATAAGTTACCAGATCAAAGCACTCCATTATAGGCTGCAAAGTCTTCTTTCTCATTCTTTTAAGTAATGGTTGCAAGAATAAGAAGTGGAGAACTAACTCTACTAAGCAAGTCTGAAATGGAAAAGAGTGACCTCAGTTTTTCTCATTCTTTTATGTTTAGAGATGCATTAAACAACACAGAGAAAAGAAAGGATTCCATGTTTCCGTTAACGTAGTTTTACACAAAATTATTGAGGAACCAGTTAGATCTATATTTTGTTAGTTACAAAATTCTGTTCATAGTCTGGTTACAAGTACGAAAATTTTGTACCCTGAGCACTAAGAAATTGGAGAGAGAGGAAAAGAGGAAAGAAAAAGATGCTTTCTTTGTGATACCGTCGTCGTCGTCGTCACTTTTGTCCCCTTTGTTCAAGACTTCAAGCATAGTCAAATTGGCATCCATCAAAGCCTCTGAACACAATAACAAAATGCAATGTGAGCATTTTAAAAGTTAGTAAGATAATTTAGTATAGTCACTATAGATGATGGGACGCTTACTTGGATCGAGTGTGACAAGCATGGCTGTTCCCCCAAACTCACAGGTGCCACCAGCAACTTTTGTTCTTTGCCAGTAACTGTTGAAGGCGAATGAAGCATGGGCCAACGAAGTATCGGGCTGGAAACATGGCCCATTGGGCTGAACGGACGCACAATCCGCTCCGGACCCGCAAGCGTAGTTCATGGCTTCTTGAATGATTGGGTCAGGCACGGTCGGCTTGGCCACGCACCATAGGGCCATTGCCGGGCCCCTTTTTGGACTCCGCGGCGTGGTCGGAGGAGGGAATACCACGGGAGGTTCGAACACCGGTGGGCTCAGTTGGAACCGATAGGGAGGAGATGGGACGAAAGAAGGCGGGCTTGGGATAGAAAAGCCAGGTGGGCTAGGCTCGTAATATGGTGGGCCTGGAATACTGACTATTGGGCCTGGTGGTGGGCTTTGCATGGGAAGAATTGGTGGAATGTAAAGATATGGTGATTGTGGGCTTGCGGGTGTTGGAGTAGTCGTTGAGGGTGTTCGAGGAGGGTCAGTACAAAATGGATTGGAACTGGAATCAGGCAAGGAGACTGGAGCTAGTGAATCATAAGGTGGCAATGAAAGTGGTAAGTTCAGACCATAGGGTTCTTGATTCTGTTGCTTTGATGAATCAAATGGGAAATACTCAATGCGCTTCACTATATTCAACTTCTTTGCTGTTCTCAGAAACAGACTTCTGTGATGGGTTGAAGGATAATTTGTGGCAGCTGTCAAAACATTGAGGCTTGCATGTCACCTACACCATATATATCAGACTTAATCCTTCAAATTAGAGAAAGAGCTGGGCTTACCACACTGAGTGAAGGAAATAGTTGCTGCAGTTAAATAAAGAGCAAGAATGCAAATCCTTATGCTACCTCTGCTTGTTTTCATGGCTACAGAAAACACCCAAATGCTCCAAATTGAGTTAATCTAAGCACTTCTCTCTTTTATCTGCACCACTTCGAACAAAACTCTAAGACTAGAAGTAGGGGTCATCATTTGGCCCGTGGGCCTCGTGGGCCGGTGGAGGCCCGCAAGTCCGTGGGCTAAAAGCCCGGCCCGGCCCGCAAAAAAGCCCGCAAAAGCCCGCCAAGGTGGTTGGTGGGCCGACCATGGTTTAGAGATCTAAAGCCCGGCCCGGCCCGCGGGCCCGGCCCGCCAAAAGCCCGTCAAGGCCCGTTAGGCCCGGCCCGTCAAAGCCCGTTAGGCCCGGCCCGTCAAAGCCCGCACACATATTGACATATATCATTAAATTATTTAATGAATTTTAATCATTATACAATTTATACCTAGTTAATGTTTACCTACACACATATTGACATATATATATATATAATATAGTGACTAGTAGTCTAATAGACTAATACTATATAGATATATATTTTACATTTGTGTATATATATTAATATATTACATATACATGGATAGATTGAATATTTGAATTCCATATATAATTAAATTTGTGTATCTATTTTAATATTAAGTCATTATTTAAAGTTTAACATAAGTTAGGGTTTAGGTTTAGGGTAAATTAGGGTTTAGGAGATTAAGATTTATGGTAAGTTAAGGTTTAGGAATTTGAGGTTTAGGGTAAGTTAGGGTTCCGGTTCTAGGATTTTATTGTAATTTTTTTAGGGTTTAGGGTTTGGGGTTTAGGGTTTATGTCCAAAATTTATAAAAATTAGGGACGGCCTACTTAGAATATTATGAACAACCAATCCGACAGTCAATTTTTTATATATATAAGATAGTAGTACGTATATCATTATACCTACACTTATATATATAATATAGTGACTAGTACTATATATATATTTTTTATATTTGTGCATGTTTATATTAATATATTACATATACATATATTGATCAAATATTGGAATTCCATATATAGTTATATTTGTGTATCTATTTTACTATTAAATCATTGTTTAAAGTTTAGGATAATTAAGTTAGGGTTTAGGTTTAAGGTAAGTTAGGGTTTAGGGGATTGAGATTCAGGGTAAGTTAAGGTTTAAGAATTTTGAGGTTTAGAGTAAGTTAGATTTTAGGTTTTAGGAATTTTGAGGTTTAGAGTAAGTTAGGGTTTAGGGTAAGGGTTTCATTGTAATTTTTTTTATCGATTTACACTGTAAAACAGTAAATATAATAGATGGTTCAGATTAGATTTTGTAATTTTTCAATGGTGAGAGTTTAATTGAGAGTGTGTGAAATGACATCAATACCCTTCTCTTATATATTGCTTATTTTTCCATGGAGAAACTTGATAAATTAAATTTTTATATCAATTTTTTTGACACTATGAGATAGATATGTAATTTACAAGAATGTGTGTTAAAATTTTGATCTTAAAAAATTCCTTTAGGGATGGGTAATTTATGTTTTAGTTGTAAGGGTACTACGGTCACATTTAGCGAAACTCATAGATGTAGGTCTAAATCAAGTCCAAAATTTATAAATTTTTAACGGCATGCTTAGAATATTATGAACAACCAATCTGACAGTCAGTTTTGTAAAATGATGATACATGATCGATTACGTTTCACAAAGGACTTTCAACCCATATAACCAAGGAATAAAGGTAAGAACATTAGTGTGCATGTAGAGAATTCAAGCAATATAGGAATTAAAAATGTTTTAACAATAAAGAAGGCCATATATAATAGTTCACCTTGTAATAAAAGACACCGTACGTAAAAATTAGCCTAATCGAAGTACGTTTGGATCCCAGTCAATACAATTAAACAAAATTTGTGAAAACACTAAAATACACTCATCTTATTTTCCTTATTTTCCTATGGGGGGAGTAGATAAATCAATTTTTTATGTCAATTTTTTTGATACTATGAGATAGATATGTATTCCATAAGAGTATGTGTCCAAAATTTGATGTTAAAAAATTATTTTCGGGAGGGGTAATTTCCGTTTTAGTTGTAAGAGTACTATGGTCACATTTGGCGAAATATATGGATCGATGTCTAAATCAAGTCCAAAATTTATAAAATTTTAAAGGCATGGTTATAATATTCTAACCAATCAATCTAACGGTCAATTTTATAAAATAATTAAACATGTCCGATTAAGTTTCACAAAAATATTTCATTCCATATAACAAATGAACAAATGTAAGAACATTAATATACATATGGAGAATTCAAGCAATATAAGAATTAAATATGTTTTAATAATAAACGAGGACATGTAGAAAACTCCATCTTATAGTGATAAACATTGTACGTAAAATTTAGACTCGTCGGAGTACGTTTAAACCCCGGTGCATGGATGAAGGTTACGTTTATTTTGAAATGTCTTAATTTTTTAATAATTAAAGCCCGATAGGCCCGGCCCGCAAAAGCCCGCTTGAATGGGCCGGGCTCGGATCCTTATATAAAAGATAAAGCCCGGCCCGGCCCGGCCCGCATATATTAAAATGTTGTTGAGGCCCGGCCCGGCCCGGCCCGTGCCGGCTATACATGGGCCGGGCCGGGCCGGGCCGAGCTTTTTGCCGACCCCTAACTAGAAGTCTAGAATTGAAGCAAGTAGATAAGGGAGAAATGGAGAAGCTTTAGTTTATATATGTACATATGCCAGCTTGGCTAGGCAGCCTTGGACTCCTCTGGAATTGCCCAAATAAAGGGCAATGTAGACTATAAAGATTGATTCTTTAGAGCAGTCCAGCTTTCAGTTACTTTGGTTAGTTATGTGAGAGTGAAGGGTTTCGAAAAAGGATTCAAAATTCAAGGAGAGAAGTGTAGTTTATATTTTTGTTCCATTACATATCCTGCATATCATCATTTGCTTCATAAGTATTTGCATAATTGCATGTAGCAGAAAAGTCGGAATATATGCTTTGCTTGGTCTAGGAAAAAATGAAAGTGACGTTTTCTGTGGTCCTTTTTTTTGTGTTGCTTGCTTTCGACTCAAATTAAAGATATTTCTTTCATGAAGAAACCAAACCAAGTGTATATGCGATATTCATATCAGAAACTTGTTTGCTTCGGTCCAATTATTTACAATTTTCTGGTGAAAGTACATTTGCATACTTGATCGTGAAACATACAATGCCGACCTTTAGCGCCGATGATCAAATTTTAGGGAAAGTCTCTACACATGACTAAAGTTATTTGACAAATGTATGTCATGTGCATTCACACAATGTTCACCTAATTAAGACTTGGTCCAAGTGAATGGCATAACAAACCGATATACACTCTCATTTCAGTAATTTGCCTCCGTTGCTCCATATTATTTTGTTGAATTATAAAACTTGGCCACATGATTGGCTTAAAAATATCATCACAACATGACATTTCGTGAGTTGTACTTCCACTGTATACATGATTATAATGATCATTCGTGTTCACGTGTTCAAATTTTATTCAAATATTATTTTTTTTAATATAAAAAAAGCATGACCTTAAATGATAATCATGCAAATAATTATCGACTTAATGCAAATATCTATTGGTATTTTACCAATTTTAAAAATAACTCACTTATGTACATATAATGGGAACGGGGGTTAGAGCATTTCTCAATAGATATTCTATTTTAAAATCAAAGTTAAATTTTAAATAAAATTTTCACAAAAACAGTTTCAACAAACACCCTAAAAAAAAGTTAAATTTGACTTTTAGTTAAATCACAAGTTAAATATAACTAGAGATTTAACTCAAAGTTAAATCCTTTCTTTCAATTTCCACTCAAAAAACTACCAATTTTGATATTGAATCATTCAAAATAGCTATCACTGCTAGAGTAGAAGTCAAATAAATGTAAAATAAATTTGATATTTTGATAAATATAAATATGACTCTACTACTGGGGATGCTCTTAAACTTGGAGAATCAAACAGTAAAATTACTGAAATGAGCCAAAACTTGTAAGAAATAAAAATAAAGAGATAAAAAGTAATTATCTTGATATATCCTAAAAAGGGAAATTTCATCGAGCAATATCTCAATTTGCAATCATTCTAAATTTTCATATCTCAATCTTATAAAATATCAGAACTATGTCCCAACTTTTAATCTCGACCAAAAGTTCTTCAACAATGTCTGAATTTTTGCGGAAACATCAATATAATGCTTGAATTTTAAAAGTTATCAAACTGATACTCAAACTTTCTACACTGGGTGCGAGGTGCTATTGGAGAGAGAGATCGGAGAGGCCAGAAATAAAATTATATTTTTTTAAGGGTATTAAAGTTATTTTATCTTGTTTTCGAACAAAAAAATGACACATCAGTAAAATTAATTGAATATAGACGGAAATTAACGGTAGAGATTATGTAGATATAGTTTCAGAAGTTTGGGCATCACTTTGATAATTTTTAAAGTTCATGCATCATATTAATGTCTCCGCGAAAATTTAGTCCGTTTAAAAATTAACAGTAATAAATCAAATAAGTAATAATAGATATAATTTTTGGGAGAAGATCAAAAATGTAGTTAGGATATTTTATAAAATTAAGGATGAATATCTAGAAAGCGAAAATTGAGGTACGTTTGTTTCCCTCCCCGAAAGTATTTTCCTCCTAAAAAAACAAAGTTTTTGAGCTGTTTGAGCCGCAGCACCGGGACTGCTCATTGACATTGACACTCTTGGAGTTGCTGGTTCATGAGAACTAAGGTTTAAGCTTTGCCGTAAAAAGGTGCCATCTTTTCTCAATCAGGTAACGCCTTCGAGCTCTTAAACCCTTTACAACTTCTACTTACAACTCAATGATTTATAGGCGCAAGTTGTGTCCGAGAAGTTTTAGTAGACTCACCAAAAACGCTACCTTAAACCCTCCATTTCCCAATTTCAGCTCACAGAACCCTAATCTCTGCACCAATCAACTCAATAGTTATGGGGGTAGCTCCAGATTTTGGAGCTCTGTACTGGGTTCCAACTTAATTTCTCCTAAATGTTCTTTATCAATAAAATCCAATTTCATAGGCAGCTCGGGGTTTTCAAGGTTAAATCTTTCAGAGGGTTCATTATCTGTAGGCTGTGGTTTTGTTAGAAATTACTGTTCTGGGAAGAAAAGTGATGAGTGGACTGAGGAGATTGAGTATTTAAATGAATCAGGCGGTGTTATATACACCGGGAAAGGAATAAGGTCAGTTGAGCCGGGGCTTGATGACCATGTAATGGTGGGTGGATTAAAGAAGCCACTTCTTAATGCCTCTGCGATTGCGAAGATTGTTGAGGTTGTGAAGAGGTGGAAATGGGGGCCTGAGTTGGAGACCCAATTGGACAAACTACAATTTGTGCCGAATATGACTCATATCACTCAAGCCTTGAAGGTTATTAAAGATAGTGAGGGGTCATTAAGTCTGTTTCGATGGGCTAAGAGGCAACCTTGGTATTTGCCGAGAGATGAGTGTTATGTCTTGGTGTTTGATGGCCTGAATGAAAGTAGGGACTTTGATGGGATTCAGTCGTTGTTTGATGAAATGGTGCAGGATTCCAGTAAGAACGGGGTTTTATCATCTAGTGCATGTAATCGTGTCATTCAGTACTTGGCTAAAGCAGATAAAATGGAGGTGTCATTTTGCTGCTTTAAGAAGATTCAGGATTCAGGATGTAAAGTTGATACTCAGACATATAATTCGCTTATACTGCTGTTTTTGAATAAGGGTCTGCCTTATAAGGCTTTTGAGATATATGAGAGCATGCAATCGGCAAACTGTTCAATGGATGAATCAACATATGAGTTAATGGTTCCCAACTTGGCAAAGTCGGGCCGCCTTGATGCCGCATTTAAGCTCTTCCAAGAAATGAAAGGAAAGAATGTTAAACCCAGCTTCAAAGTCTTTGGTTCGCTTGTTGATTCAATGGGAAAAGCTGGGAGGTTGGACATGGCAATGAAGGTATACATGGAGATGCAGGGTTCTGGTTTCAGGGCATCTGCTCCCATGTATGTTTCTATGATTGAGTCAAATGTGAAGGCTGGGAAATTGGATGCTGCCCTTAGACTTTGGGATGAGATGAAGAAAGCTGGCTTTAGGCCTAACTTTGGGTTGTACACAATGGTTATTGAATCCCATGCAAAATCAGGAAAACTTGATGTTGCTATGTCTACCTTTACGGATATGGAGAAGGCTGGATTTCTACCCACTCCATCTACATATTCATGTCTATTAGAGATGCATGCTGCCTCTGGACAAGTAGATCCTGCCATAAAGCTGTATAATTCAATGACCAATGCAGGTTTACGACCAGGTCTGAGTACATACACCAGCCTTTTGATGCTCTTGGCTAATAAGAAACTTGTTGATGTAGCGGCCAAGATTTTGCTTGAGATGAAAAGCATGGGATACTCGGTTGATGTGAGTGCAAGTGATGTTCTAATGGTGTACATCAAGGATGGTTCTGTTGATGTTGCTTTGCGGTGGTTGCGTTTCATGGGTTCATCAGGGATAAGAACAAATAATTTTATAATCCGACAGCTGTTTGAGTCCTGTATGAAGAGCGGTTTGTATGAGTCAGCAAAGCCTCTCCTGGAAACATATGTGAACTCCGCTGCAAAAGTCGATCTGATACTTTACACATCCATACTAGCGCATCTTGTAAGATGCCAAGAAGAAGAGAATGAGAGGCATTTGATGTCAATACTTGGTACTACAAGACATAAGGCACATGCTTTTATGTGTGGACTCTTCACAGGCCCAGAACAGAGGAAACAACCGGTGCTTTCTTTTGTGAGGGAATTTTTCCAGGGTATTGATTATGAGATGGAAGAAGGAGCTGCTAGGTTCTTTGTTAATGTTCTCCTCAATTACCTTGTTCTTATGGGGCAGATCAACCGAGCTCGATGTGTTTGGAAAGTTGCCTATGAGAATAAGCTTTTCCCGAAGGCAATAGTTTTTGATCAGCAGATAGCTTGGTCCCTTGACGTCAGGAACTTATCAGTTGGAGCAGCTCTCATATCAGTTGTGCATACTCTCCATAGGTTCAGGAAACGAATGTTATATTACGGTGTTATCCCAAGACGCATTAAATTGGTCACTGGGCCGACTTTGAAGATTGTAATCGCACAAGTTTTGAGCTCTGTGGAATCTCCTTTTGAGGTTAGTAAAGTTGTACTGAGAGCTCCAGGGGATGCTGTCATGGAGTGGTTTAAGAAACCCATTGTTCAACAGTTTCTTCTAAACGAGATTCCATCTAGGTCTGACATCCTCATGCACAAGTTGAACACTCTATTTCCTAGTTCTGCACCTGAACTAAGATCTCTGTCTCCTCCCAAAATGCTCATGGGAAGGAAATGAAGTTAAACATTCCGGATACTTCAGAGTAGGTCCAGCTTATAAATGCACTTATGCTTCTGGAAATGCAATGTAAGTTATTGATTTTTGACCTTTGTCTGAAATTAATAAAAACATGTATATAAAGTGTTAATTCTTTTACTTGTTCTAATTCAACGAGGATTCATGAAGCGTTTGGTTTATGTTTATTTCAAGCCACAGTAACATCAATGCTTGTTGATTTTCAGCTTTGCTCTTTCATATTATTTTCATTGTGCTTCAGTGATAAGATGTTTCAGTTTTGTTATTTTTTACATTACATAACTAGGTATTCCATAGACCATTTATCTAGGATATATAGTTATGGATTTGTTATTTTAGTTGGCTTTTAACAATGGAGAACATGCTTCATTCACATGGCAGAATGGTGAGAGGAGACATTAGATGGCACCTAAGAGATTAGGTTTAGAAAGAAAAGGGAAAAAATGCTTTAATTCGTGGAAAATCCTACTAGCTAGTATTTCTATCAATGCAGGCCCAGCTGACATCTCAAGTCCCAGATGATCTGGATGCAACTTCCCTTGCGCTACTGAAACTTTGGCCTTCATGAGGCTCTTCTTCAAGCTGTCGCCGTGATCTATCGATTGACTAGGAATCTGCATGAGCCAATATTTCATCCCAAGGGATTTCACTGGTTCTTCCACTATTGGTTGTTGGCACGACGGACATAAGTTACTTGTCGTCCGCCACCACAACATACAAGCTCCATGGTAAATGTGGGGAACACCTTAACCGAACTTCCTTCTTCGACCTAGCCACCCCTTCCTCAAGTTTCTCTTTACAAATGAAGCACGGTGTCTGTCTAGCACCAGCTTCCAAACTATCCAGTCTCACTGCTTCCAACTCCTCCATTACTGTATAAACATGTTTGGGTACAACGTCGGACTTATATGTTTCCAAGAACTCCCAGGAAAGCCCATCAACCATCTCTCGACAATCAGCTGCCACACAACAGCCAGTAAACGGCGCGCCGAGGGCATATCCGGAGCTGTCACATGCGAGTTCACTATGGTAACAGTGATGGGCAGGCGACGGATGGCGACTTGAACTGTCTCTCAATATTTTTTGAAGAATAGCCGGCTGCTCCTTCTCTGGAACACCCATCTTGGAAAGATACCTAGACATGACCTTAGCGTAACCCCGTTTAATTTGGTATGTTACTTTGACACGAGAAAGGGATACCACAATCTGTGGTTCGACTATGAGGTTTGCTACATCACAGATAGTTGTTCGAGGGCCATCAGTAAAAGAACCGTTCAGCTTGAAGAGCCTTAGTTTGATGGGAAGCATGTCGGTGCTGGTTGTAAGCGCCGTGGGAGGGCTTGTTTCTGTCTGACTTGCCCTGCATCGATAAAACTGCTTCTTGTAGCTCATTCTTGAAGAGCTAGCTAGATCCAAATATGGTGTAGAACAAAAGTAAGTTGGGTAATAGAGAGAGCAGCTTTTTATTTTTTTTATTTTTAAACGAGAGAGCAGTTTATAACGTCGAGTTGTGGAGTTGTGGTGACTACTGAGGGTATGCGTGCATATATATAGAGATTAGAGACAGATCGATCTAGGAGAGTAGGAATATTAATTAGAACCATTTATCACCAGGAATTAGGAATACCAATTAACCCGGACAGACTAATGGCCTGTTTGGTACAATTTGGCTGTTTGTGATGGATTTTCAAAGTAATTTTCGTTATTGGCATTTTCAGGAAGAAGCACTTTCAAGAGAAAACACTTCTTATGTGCTTCTTACAAAACTGCTTTGAAGGCTTATAAGTGATTCCTTAAAATTTCTCAAATCACTTTAAATATAACTAAATACTCTAAAATTTCTAAAAGTACTTTTATATATTTTGAAGTGATTTTAAAAGCTATACCAAACATGCACTAAATCATTTATCATTATCAACAATAATGTGGATATCCATGACCAACGAGGAGAAGTAGAATCCTTTATCAAGAAGAATTATATGTAAAGATTGTATATATTTATTGTAATTTTTTTGGTAATTTCTTTTTGAGGGAAACAAATTCTGAACTTTATAAAATTCTATTAGAACATCTTCATTAAAAAATATTCTTTTTTTAGGGTTCCACTATGAATCAAATACAGAATTCAAGGTATGTGCCTTGTAGTTGATTAGGTAAAGGTCCCAAGCACGATGAAGTAACACTAGCTAACAAAGCAAAACGAACAAAGCGATGAGCCGGGCAATTGGGTTCGAGATAAACATGTCGGATCTTAATATTAGGAATCAAAATTAATAATGCCCTAATGTCTTCAACCACGAGTCCTGTAGGTGAATCATCATCTTCATTCGCTTTGATAGCATTTGCTGGCCCTAAACTGTCTAACTCAAGTATCAAATGAGCCCAGCCATGATCAGAGGCATGTTGAGCTCCTAACCGAGCCGCTTCAGCTTCCATCATTGATGGAGACACACCAACCTCAAACTTCTTGCATCCTCCAGCTAGGACAATCCTTGTATCATCCCTTACAACAAATGAGGCGGCCCCTTTCTTGAGATTCCAATCATAAGAACCATCACAATTGGCTTTGATCCATCCTCTTGGAGGTTTGTCCCAAACCATGGCTTTCCGTAGTTGTTTAGCCACGTTTACCGGCTGAAATTGCTTGTAAGAAGCATAAGCTGCAAGTGCTTGAAAGCTAACCTGCCCTGCAATCATAAAATCTTCATTCCAAATCATCCTGTTTCTTTCCTTCCAGCAAGACCATGTCAAAAAAAGCTAACATAGCACACTCTGTTGTGCTTAGACTCTTAAGACAGAAAGCCCACCATGCCTCCACACTAGTCTGCTCTACATTCTCTAGCGTAAAAAATATTCTTGAGATATGGATAATATATTATTTCAACAAGATTATCTATCTATAAGTACTAGCGAAGCGGGTTTGTTTCCCTGCTTGTACCAATTTTTTTTATTTTAACCTTTTCATTTTATTGTGTCTGTTAAAAGAGAAAAGTAAACACAATAACTATAGACTAAAAATTATATTTATTCATTGATTAAATACATACATTACAATCAATTACAATCAGTATCCCTATAAATCAGAAATTGCTAGATTCTCTACTTCTAATTTAATTAAGACAAGACACACACTGGAAGATCAAGAGTATACTTTCCTTAAACACTACTTTGTGTCGAGATCCTAATATATGATGCATAATCTATTGCCTCACTAAACACCTTGTCAAGCAAACAAAAATCTCATGGGTAAAACAAAAATTTGGTCAAAGAAAAAAAGAGTACAACACATCAACTACAAATGATACTCCATGTGATGTAGAGTTCCCTTAATGTCTACCAAAATGTGACTCCCCCTGAATGATAACTTAATCTTGGAGTTCAGATAATCTTCACATTCTAATGTGTCTCATATGTTTCACAAATGTAGATTTGAGAAGTGACTTGGTGAACAAGTTCGCAGCATTATTCGCAGAACAAATCTAACTCACATGGATATGCAGTAACTTTTGATGTTGCTGATTGAAGAAGTATTTCAGCGAAATGTGTTTAGTATTGTCACCCTTAATGCAACTCAACTTCATCTATTCAATGCAAACTGCATTATCCTCAAAGATGAAAGTTGGTGTTGTCATAGTAGATGGTACTCTACTAGAACCTCGAATATGGTGTATAGCTAACCTAAACCAGACATACTCTTTAACAACTTCATGCAGAGCTATGATCTCAAAATAATTCGAGGAAGTAGCAATAAGTGTTTTCTTTGTAGATCTCCAAGAAATTTTTGTATTCCCAACGGTGAAAACATAACCAGTTTAGCAACATCCTTTATGGGGTCAAAGAAATATCTAACATCAGCAAATTCTATCAACACATCATTCAATGTCTCGAAATAGGGAACTACATTGAAAGATGGTTCAGTGCTTGCAGTCGGAAGACCTTTCGACGAGTCGAAGGTCTCTCTTGACGGGTTGAGAGACATACTTTGATTGATCCATGGACTAACTTTCGATGGGTCGAGAGAAACACTCGACGGGTCGAAAGTCCCAGAATCAGAAAGTTGCGTTAACTAAAAAAAATTTAACTTTAGCTTTGAACTTTTGCCACGGAAGAGATTTGCCGTCGTTATTGGTCTAATTCTTGCAACGAAAAATGAGACGTTACACAAAATAGCGACAGAAATATCTCACCATCACCATGCCATCACCAAAACTAAAAGTTTAGCAATGGAAAATCCTAAGTCGACGCCACATCTGTTATTATGCGACGGAAACTTTGAAGCCGTAACCAAATCTATATTTTTAGCCACAGAAAATTGAAGTCGTCGCCATGAAAAAAATATTAAGTTATTGAAGTTTTAACCAATTGTGGTGAAGCTTCAACATACCACACTCTTAAGACCTAAAATTGTCTCTGCCTTAAAATACACCACACTCTTCACCACCGACGGCGAAACGTGCGACGGAGGAAGAAGTAAGATACTGAACAGTGCACAAACAAATTAGGGATCCATATTGCAAGGTACTCATCATCCGTTTGTTCTATTCGAAAATTCCTAAATCCCAATTTTGTGCTCTCTCATCTGTACGTGTACGTTCTGGGTTCATATATGAGTATAAGAAATTTGTCTTTGTTCATCAGTATTTTGTGTTCTAGTCTTGTCTTTCTCATCCCATTGAATCTTCAAGCTGTCTATACGAGTAGTTTTTTCAACCATCGAGGGCTTGAGTTTGTAGTTTTTTCACGAAATCTCAAATAGGGTTTAAGTGTTCTAGTTCTACTTAGAATTAACTACTTGAAAATAAGTTAATCTAACTCTTGTTGCCAAACTAGGCATTACAACTCGTTTTTTCTTCGAAATTGGTGGAGACCCATTTATAGACTAGAATTTTCAATGGTTATGTATATATATAGAATTTGTGATATGAAATCCCACAACTGGTATTGCTTGCATGTTTTAGATATGATGACATCTGTGGTCAACATAATTTAGCACTATAGCCATTGTTCTCTCTTGTATTACTTTGATGACATTACATTTTAGTTTGATATGAAAATCCTAGGTTTACTTAGAAGCAATATAAAGAGTTATGATAAGTTACTAATCTAAGGTGCATGTCAACCTTGCAGACTTGTCAAATAATACAGATTGAATTGGGATTTAGAGTTTTTGTAATTTGCTTATCAATGTAATTTAATTCTTATTTTTTTACATGATTGTAGATAGTCTTCGGAAATCGATCGAGGATAGGAAAATAACTAGACTGCAGATTTGTGGGAGTTTTGGAACTTTATATTGGTAAGTTTATGCTTCTGAAATTTTTTCTATCTTCTGAATTTTTTTGTGTCTTAGTTTATGTAATCTATTAATTGTTGTATGTGAATTGTTTCAATGCATATGAGTACTTGATGTTTGATTTTGAGCTAAAATTTATAAAGTTTTGACAGTATATGAGCAATAGACTTTTTAAGTTGAATGAATAAACTGAAACAGTGTTTGATATATATATATATATATATATATATATATCAATATATATGATACGTTAACTACTGTAGTCGTTATATAGAATATACATATGTTCATGATAGTATTGTAATAGTTTGTTTGATCTTTCTTGAGGGCAGAACATGGATAAATCATGGATTGATTTACCAAATAGGTGGTCTAAACCATATCTTGATGGCATAGATGCTTTTTTGGCCTTTGCATTCACTGATAAAGATGAGTTGACAAGGGTGTATTGTCCGTGTAGAAAATGTGCTAATCGCGTTTTGTTGGTTCAGAAAGAAATGTTTCGACATCTGCGTGATAATAGATTTTTAAGAAAGTGTAAAGTATGGGAGAAACATTGTGAGTCTAGACTTAGTGATAATCCATTGAGTGTTGAAAATGGAGTTGGTTCAGATTCTGTAGTGGAGAATGATATGTTTGGTCTTATTCAAGATGCAATAGGAATTCCAGATGTGAGACCATTAGATAAACCATGGGTAAGGGCATATGAACCTACTAAAAAAATTATGAAATTGATGGAGCGTGTGAATCTCCCCTTGTATCCAGGTTGTAAGAAAAGCTTCACTGCCTTCTTATTTACTTTTAAATGGTTGCAAGCTAAGGTGCTCCATGGCTGGTCTGACAGATCATTTCAAACTATCTTGGATATACTGAAAGAAGATATGCTAGAAGGTATTAACCTCCCTAGTTAATATTATGAAGCCCAAAAGTTAACTGAAGATCCAGGGTTTACTAAGACTACCATGGATGCATGTCCAAATAGTTGTATGTTATTTATAAATGAGCATGTTAAGCTCGATAACTGCTTAATATGCAATGAGTCTCGATGGAAGGAAACTAGGAGAAATCGGGGTAATGATGTTGGCACTTTGAAAAAGAAAGCTGCAAAAAAAGTTTGATATTTTTCTGTAAAACAGATGCTACAAAGGTTGTACATGTGTTCAAAAATAGCAAAACTCATGAGATGGTACGGGGAGGAACGCATTGATGATGGTGTATTTAGACATCCTACCGATTCTCTTGCATGGAAGGGTTTTGACACAAGACACCCAACTTTTGGTGAAGGGATACGCAATGTCAGACTTAAGTTAGCAACAGATGGATTTAACCCACATAGGTTGCGTGATATAAAGCATAGTTGTTAGCCCATTATACTATTACCTTACAACTTACCACCGATGATGTTGATGAAGCAGCCGTTCATTTTTATGGAATGTTTAATGGATGGCTCTAAAGCACCTGGTGATAAGATTGATGTTTATATGGAGCCAATTGTCGAAGAACTGAATGAGGTGTGGATAGAGGGTGTAGTAACCTATGATACATATAAAAAGAAATGTTTCAACTGTGTGCATCCATATTATGGACAATCAATGATTTTCTGGCCTACGCAAACTTGTCGGGGTGAAGTACCAAAGGGAAATATGCATGTCCATGTTGCAATTCTAAAATAGATTCTTGCTGGTTGTCATATGGAAGAAACATTCATATGGGGGTCATCGTCGGTGGCTGCCAGAAGACCATGAGTATCGAGAAGATGAGGAATCATTTGATGGAGATTCAGACTATCGAACGAAGCCTCCAACGTTATCTAGGGTTGACCATCTTGTGAAAATGAAAGTTGGTGGCATTCTCACAGAATACAAAATGGAGGATTTGCAAAGAAAAAAAGAGTAAGCAAAAAAACATGGTAAAAAACATGTGAAAAGTCATAAGTAGAAGAAGAAAAGCATACTTTTTGAGCTACCTTATAGGAAGTTCAACATGATATGGCACATCCTTGATGTGTTGCATGTGCACAAGAATGTTTGTGACAATGTGCTTTGGACAATACTAGGAGATTCTAAAAAAACCAAGGACAACTTCAGTTCTCAACGTGACCTGAAATAGATAGGAATATGATTGCATATATGGATGAAGGAGACAGAATCAGGGAAGGAAGATGCTCCTCCTGCTGAATTTGTGATGAGCAATGAAGGCAAGGATTTGTGTTTTAGTGTGTGGAGTGAAATTAGTATGCCGGATGGAAGTGCTTCTAATATTTCCCGAATGGTGAGTATGCAAGATCGTAGCCTTGGAACTCTAAAGAGCCATGATAATCAACTTTTGTTGCAGCAACTGATTCCTTTAGGTGTAAGAAATTCTTTGCCCAACCATGTTTTTCAAGTGTTGATTGACTTGGGCAAAATTTTTAAGCAATTTTGTTGTAAGACTAACACTCTGCAAGATTTGGAAAATGCCCATGACGACATTGTGGTGACACTGTGTGAAATGGAGAAGATATTTCCGCCATCTTTCTTTGATATAATGGAGCATTTGATATTGTTCATTTGGCTGATGAAGCAATAATTGGTGGATCTGTGGTGTTTTGATGGATGTTCCCAATTGAAAGGTATTTGGGAACTTTGAAGGAATATATGTGGGATAAAACTTATTTGAAGCTTCAATGGCTAAAGGATATTTGATGGAGCAGTGTATGAATTTTTGTACTCAGTACCTTAATGATGTGGAAAGCAAGTGGAATAGACCATTGAGGATAAGTAATTCGGATGACAAGGAGGGAGGGAAGGATATTATGGTGAGTGAAGTTACTCACAGTCAGATACATCGTTGGATTTTGTTCCATACAGAAGCTGTCACACCATATCTTAAGTACGTATGTCAATTTTAAAACCTTATATTAGATAATCTCTAACTATTTATGCTCTGATTTTATATTTTTTCCCAATACTTGTAGTGAACATCTTGCAGCCATTCGAAGACAACACCCTAATTCAAATGAAAACCATATTCAGAGTGTTCATTTTGATGATTTTGTGGCTTGGTTTGAGAAAAAACTATGTGATGTAGTTTTTACTTTGTGATTTTAATATTCTGCTTGTTCATAAGTTATGATGTTGAAATGTATGTTTTTTTTGTTGTCAGGTTATGACTCTACAAAGTACTAATGATGGCTTTTTATCTGAAGAAATTATTACTTCGTCTAAGCACCCTAAGAACAAGGCAAAGAGTTTTACTTCGTATACTGTCAATGGGTTCTTCTTTCTTATTAAAAGTGTAGATAACTATCATGCAACACAAAATAGTGATGTAGTTTTGCAAGATAATGGTGCAGATGCTAGCTCATACTATGAGAGATTGATTGAAATTATCAAAGTAACATACTTAGAAGAGATTAAATATGTACTGTTTCGATGTAAGTGGGATGATCCTTCTGTAGGGTTTAAAGTGGATCAGTTTAACTTCCCTTTAGTGAACTTTAGACATTTGTTGTACCAGAATGATCGATTACAGGATGAACCATTCATTTTGTCTTCATAATGTCATCAAGTTTGGTATGCTCCAGAACCCTGTGGCCATGATTGGTTGACTGTCACTCCAGTGCTCTTAAAGAATTTTGAACATGTGCAAGCAGACAATGCAGCAGAAGCACAACTATGGTACATTCCATGGAAGAATGAGAATATGGAATTTTTTGGTAGTTTGTGGATACTTATTATTTTGGGATGTTCTGTTTGGTATTAGATTAATTGTATGGATAGTTTCAGCCAACATACTTTTGAATTTGAATGTTTTCATTTGCATGGTGTGGTTTCTTAATACTGAATTGAAATGTTTCATATATATGTGTTGTTCGTTATGGTAACTAACCTTAGTTTTTTTCAGCTCACATTATCTGTAAGACTAATATATTTTTGATATAGTCATCTAACAAGTTACAATGTTGACATTAAAGAGAAAAAGAATGGACCGACCATGCACAATGTCTGAGATTTTGAGTGCAAATGCGTCTGATGGATTAGAATCCAACAGCATTCCCACACCTCAGCAACCATCTCCATCAGAGTTCCGTGCACCCAGGTTTGGTTCAACAAACACCATCTCCATAACTTCACAACCATTACAACTACAGCTCCCTTTTACTCTGCCATCACAATCTACTGAATTAAGATCAAGAGTTACTCCAGCTCTAGCTCCACCACTACCTGATCCACAACCAGGTAAATCTTCTTAACCTATATTTGTCTCAACTAAATAGTAAACACAAGACTCCAATTTTCTTTTCTACAACTGGACGTAGTAGTGGAAGAATAGGGTGATGCCCCAAATACTCGAGGATATGCTAAGGGATTTCCATAATGGAATACAGGAATTAAGGTCGACATTCAGTTTGATGATAATTTCCAACCAGTTGGTTCTAAAGGTTAGCAACTTAAGTCCTAATTGGGCTAAATTATACGTGATAGACGTAGGATTCCTTTAACTATTCTTGATTGGCCGGTTGTGGATCATGATGTGAAATAGGCTATTTGGAAGAGGTTAAGGTATATGTGGTAGCGTATTTCTAATTTTAATTAAATTTCTGCCATTTATATATATATATATAAGTTTATGGTATTTAATTAATTTCTTTGTTTTCTAATGCTCGTAGAAAAAATTGGTCAATGCTTTAGAGAGATATAAGTCAGTGTGTTTGAAGACTTGTAATATGCTTTGTAAAAATCTTTAAAGTAAAACAAAGACCAATTTCTTTGACAAAAGAAGAGGGGATCCAAATCTGCTCCATCACATTTCTCCACATGTTGTTGACGAGCAATGGCCTGAGCTCGTTGCCTATTGGAGTAGTGGTGTTTCTGAGGTAAAAGTTTGGGCAAAGTTATCTTTTTGTATATTTTTGTTTTTAATATTTCGATGTACTAATATTACAATATTTTTTTGTAGAAAATATCAAAAAGAAATTCTAATAACCAAGAGCAACGAGGACCAGTTCATAATACCAGTAGAAAATCTTTTGCTCAGTTGAGATATGAGGTATGTAATTAATCTTTGGTCTGCCTAGTATCTTTCATGAGTTAATTTTTTTTTCAATATGATAGATGGAGCAGAATGGAAAAGAAACTGATAAAATGAGTGTGTGAATCAAAGCACGCAAAAAGAGAAGACCCAAATGTTATCATGACCATTATATGTATCCTAAAAATTGGTTCTTTCATTGTTGAGACTGCTAGATATCTATTTAATTTTGATGGAATATATATATACATGTAGAAATGTTATGCAGACCGACTAAACGAGGAACCTGAGGACCAAAGACATCTCAAAGTTGTGAAAGATCAAGTATTTCATGAGATCATGGGTGAAGATAGTCATGGGTACTGTCACACTTTTGGAAATAGTGTGCCTCCTTCCATGGTTTATCCCGGTGATCCATTTTCCTCTTCAAGCTCTAGTAGCTTCATTGACAGACTTACAGAGTCCTTCAAAGAGGTTGTTAGGAAAGAGGTGGCATCCCTACATGCTCGAATTGATACAATGGAGAGCAGGAACAAGAGAGAAAGTGATGCATGTGGACAGGTTTGTACCAATAGGTGAAATTTTGTGTTATTTTACAAAAGAAGTTCAAGTGCCTAAAATATGTGTCTATATATATATGCAGGGTATTTCAGATGTCACTAGTGTCCATAATCTTGAGAGGGAGTCCATAGGAGAGGAACCAATCCCATCTCATGAAGAAAATATTGCTATCAACATAAGGTTAGTTGTTAAACATCCTAGTTTTTAAACTCCATGGATAGACATCCCAGTTAGTTTGCTATTATTACAGTAAAGTGATAGATGCTATCAACTTCCTGATTTACGAAAAGATGAGGGAAAATAATTTCTGGGTGAGGGAAACAATGAAAAGATAGTGGTGGTACGTAGTTCACAGTGAAGTATCTCAAAAGATAGTTAGTTTTGATGATAGTCGAGGGCTTGATTTATATAGCACAAAGTGGTGAAATTAGAATTGAAATGGGCAATTTGTGAAGGATTTCGAGAATTAGAAGTAAAGATTTGGTCAAAGTTGTGGCACATGCAAATCTTTGGTGTTCTCAGTTTGAAGGAGTGGTTGGTCAGTCTTCACAAAGAGTATTGAAGTTGTAGGTCTTTATCCTTATTTCACAGGTTATTAGTAGAGAATCACTCACCATGTTGGGAAGTTTTTCCGTTCAAAGTTAAACTTAAACACATGCACATGCTTTAGATATTTTTATTGCATTGATCAATTGGTGCAGCCTTTATATATTTCTATTATTTATGTTATCGTTTTTTATTTTGTAGGAGGAATTGAAGAACTCGGGAACCAGAAAGCCAAGTGCCAATGATGTTTTGGGTTAATGCAACTCTGTTTATGTATCGTGTTTGAACACTTGAAAAGCCAAATGCAGATGATGTTTTGGATTAATTCTAGTACTTCCAAGTACTGATGTTACTCAAGTTTATGTACTGTATTTTAAACATTCCAACTACTATGATATATGTAAGAACTTAACTATGAAATTGAGGATTTGTGTGAAATTGAGGATTTGTGACTCATTATTAGTTGATAGGTTGTTGAATTGTCTGTTTTAGTTAATATGCAAATAAAATTGGCTGTTTTAAGTAGCAGGTTATTGGCAACGGCAATGTGCCATCACAAATTTATATCTCATGGCGATGGTAAATCACCATTACGAACTTAATGCCGGAAAAATTTGGCACAGAAAAAAATAGAAATAGAAATTCAAAATTTGAGTTTTGCGACGACAAATAGCCTTGGCAAAATTAGGCGGGATATTTTGGCTCCAAAATTTGGTGCCATATTTTTTTAAAATTTAAAATTAAAACATTAGTGACGACATTATTCAATCGCCACATTTCAAATAGCGACAGAACATGTCGCCCAAACTACCATCGCTAATAGTGCACCAAACTCACGCAACGTTGGCGACACTGAGCGCCGTCGCTGAATCCTCCGACGGTGGTGTTGTGCTGTCGCTAAGAGCATTAGCAGCTGCACCAACTACGACAGCGCATTTTTCGTCGTGCAGCCATCACCAAAGAGCTTTAGCGATGGCAAAAACCTTTTTTGCGACGGTCTACTGCCGTGTCAAACGCAATGTTTTTTTGTAGTGGTTTCAACAATTCATTTTTCCGGAATTTCAAGTTTCTCTCTTGCTTCTTTGTAGAGAAAGAATAATCCTAAGTCAATGGATCTCTTCAAGTACCTGGAGATTTTCTTTACTCTATTCTAATGACGTTGCATAGGCGTAGAGCTAAACCTAGCTAATAAGTTCACTAAGAAGGCAATGTCTGGACGTGTGCACTGAGTTAGATACAACAAAGCTCCAATATCATTGAGATATGGAACATCAGCTTCCAAGAGATCCTCATCATCATTTTTTGGATGAAACAAATTATTTTTGGGTTATAGACTGCGAGAAACTATTGGTGTTCTAAGAGGGTGTGCTTTGTCCACGTTGAAACGCCTGAGCATCTTTAGACATGAGCAAATTGGTGAATAAAAATTTCACCAACTCAATGTTCTACCTTTAAACATGTAATACCCCGAACTTTTTATATAATCGATAATATTTACGAATATTTCTTATTCCGAGTTATCGGACACGGTAAATGATTTCACTATCTATAAATAGTCAAGTGATGGTTAAATTTTTATTGGATTGAATAAGTTGGATGACTTTGGGTCAAATTTATATAATTTGTCAAGACGAGTTCGTAGACGTGAAGAACATCGAAAACGGAGTTACGACAAGAAAGTTGCGACTAACGAAAAATTAATGTAAATAACTTTCTGTAAATAGACGAGTATAAATAGGACTTCCCATTTTCAAAAGTCAGTATTGAGTCGAGTGGGTTGACTTTAGGTCAACTCTCCCTCCCAGAGAGAGAGAGAGAGAGAGAGAGAGAGAGAGAGAGAGAGAGAGAGAGAGAGAGAGAGAGAGAGAGAGAGAGAGAGAGAGAGAGAGAGAGAGAGAGAGAGGAGTTCGGCTAGAAATCATGCAGAATCCATTCACGCCCAGTCTCCAAAATTATCTCAACCGTTCATCTAATAGTTGATTTATGGTCAGACAAAGCTTACAATAACCTCAAGCACTAGATCATCGTCCTCGCCCTGCATCAACAGCCGCTTGCGACTGCGCTTTGGCGTCAGAAAGTTTCGCCGGAGAGATGCAACGGCGGAAAAGTTACCCAGAAGTCATCGATGCAACCACCTATGTCCTCTGGTCAACTTCAAAGTTGAAGGCCAGAGATTCAAAGACTCCTTCACTTGGTACCCAACCGGTAAAGTTTGAGTCTTTCTTACTTTGATTAAGTAAAGTTTGAGTCTTTATGTGATTTATGGATTAGTTTGTTAGTTTTTTTGGTTTGGGTTGTTTATGGAATTATTGAGTTCTTGGTGTTTGATAACATATCATGATCCAGCAGAGATTGCCAAGTTTGCAAAAGTTACAGCTAAAGACTTGAACCTGTAGCTAGCTATAAACCTATAAACCACACGTACAGGTGTGGTATTTCCATATTGTAGAGATCTAAATGACAGGGAGATCAACCGGGACTTTGATTTTTAATTACAGGAAGAACACTTTACAGTATTCCTTTGTTAGTTTTCTTTGCTCAAACGTAAAATGTTGCATAAATCACTTCAGCACACTCGCGTTTGCTCCAGAAGACCTGTAGGTATGAAACTCAGAATAGCGTCCATCGTTGCAGATGTACAACATGTTTCGAAGAGCAACTCAATAGTATACTAGGCAATCTGATGGAACTGTTGAGTGTGGAACGAGGAACGGATTGGACAAATGGTAGAGACTTGTTCAGCAAAACTGGACCTATATCAATAGTGGCCTACCAGAATCCATAGATTTTTGGCTCCTAAAAAGTGCAGTGTATTCCATTATGTTTGTATATGATACACAAACAAATACATCTATATATAAGAAAATATGAGCATTTATATTCCACGAAGCTACTATACCCAGAACTGGACCTATATCAATAGTGGCCTACTAGAAACCACAAATTTTTGGCTCCTAAAAAGTGCAGTGTATTCCATTATGTTTGTATATGATACATAAACAGATACATCTGTATATAAGAAAATCTGAGCATTTATATTCCACGAAGCTACTACACCACATAAGAGAAGAAACAAAACTTGAGGAAACCAATTCTAGTGAAGTCATCTTCATCTTGTTTCATGCATGAAATGAAACTAGTACATAAGCTCCAAAGCCCTTAACTTTGTTTGATGATGATCAAAACCACCCACCACATTCCCCACAATCCCATCACCATCACCATTCATCCCACGAGAGATGTCGCTTCTTCCCCCTCTTATTCTTGATAAAGCAACTCCTCATCTGCTCTTCAACTCTCTCAATATTGCCTTAAATATTCTCCTCATCATCCTCGTTGTCGCCTTTAACATTATGTGGCCAAACCTATTTGTTTTAACAAAAAAAGAACATGCATCAGTGTCATAACGACTAGCACGATTGATGTAACCACCGCCTATAAGACTGATTCTGTAAAAAGTTACAAAGACTTAATGAAGGTAAATGAAATTGGGCATCAGGTTAAATACAACTCTGAGCGTTTCTCTATGAACTTGAAATTCAAGGCAGCGATAATTGGCCTCCCGAAGACGCAGAAGATGAACTACGCTGACTCGACGACAGTCTCTAGTTGTACATTTGATTAGCCACAAAGTGTTGGAGCTCCAACCGCTTTTCAAAAAATCTAATCGGAACTCAAAAGGTAGAAAAAGCACAGAAGACCATGTAAGCAAACGGCTAGACAAAAGAGTTAAAGATTCCAATATGAAGGAAGATAGCATACTCTTTTTCCTCGGCTTCCATGACATTGGGATCATCCTTCCTGATATCATGTAGGTACCATTGAACAACTTTCTTCCCAATCAACTTCTTGCGCAGAATCTTATGCGCATATTTCAAGCAGTCGAGTTAAGCACATGCCCGAATATCTTTACTCTAGCCTCAGTCACCCCAGTGTTGACCACCGCAGCCAAAATGCTCTTTAGACCACCACTAGCCATAGTCTCACTTTTCCCCTCTAATTCCAAAATACAAAAACAAAAATAGAAATTCAATTCTACTACATCATCTTGTAAAAGTAGCCAAAGTACTCGTCTAAGTGAATCACTAGTCATTCATCTGTTAATTCTTTTGTGCCCACAAATTATCAAAATCAAAAGTTGATGCAATTCTGTTCCTCTTACTCAACTATATTGAATGATACATTGTTCGAAATTTCATCGAACACCTGGTGTGCTACCCAGAAATATGAACACCTGGTGTGCTATCCATGGGATATGTATAAACTAAATCACACAATCGAATCAACACTTGGATCTACTATGACGAGGGCAGTTTGATGGCACATAACAATATAAGTATCAAACAAACCATATTGAGATAACACAAACAGTATTCATGCATATAGGATAACATCGACATATGTCATGTAAGCACCAATTAAAATCACTGCTTAAAATACTTAAAAGTTAGAAATGCTACCTGTACAAACCTATACAGGCCAAGAATGGCCATTGCATCTGCTTTACCGATTCAAACATAATATTCAAAGAAAAAAAATATGAGAACTAGTATCTCAATTTTTCATATGACCTGCATAAAACTTTATCAGCCAAATAAAGAAAGTGAAATTACACTTTACAAGTACCTACAACTACTTGACTTTTATCTTCATCTCTTCAACTTTATTGGCTTTCTTTGCCCCTGTAAATATGAATTAAAATGTCAAAACTAACATAAAGAAAGAATTTGTTTCCGACATACCAAGTAGGATAGACAGAAATATTTTAATACACCTTCAGCAACAGAGATCGATGACCTAACAATGTTTGGTGCATAAACTTTTGAAACTCTAGCAACAGTAAGTGGAGAAACATCTTCATCATTCTTTGTAGAATACAAGTATTGCCAAATCAAGGGATGACTAATAAGTATTTAGGATTTAAGAAGACACATACAGATTCAAATGATTAAACGTGAGAGAATATAAATGGTAATGAAATAGGAGAAACGAATATTAAATTTCTCTCTAGGGAGCAGTGAGCTAGTATTTGAAAAAATAAATGGTATGTATTTTCCGATTAGCATTGATGTATGGTCCGTAGACTCAGAGAATCAACCATACAAACTGGAATCAAAGACTCATACTTAATTTGTCATGGAAAAAACATAAACTTCGAATGATTGGAATATGGAATTATACTACCATCTCAGCATGTGATCGGATGAAGCAGAGATAAGACACAGTTGCAAACAGACCCCAGATTCATCAACAAGGGTCAAGTTTATATCTATTAATGACTGGATATCATGTACCACAATCTGAATTGGAATTCTGAAGTATTAAACTATTTGTTTACTAGTGCAAATCTGATTTATTTTTTCTTTGCAATAAATATGAATCTTGATATCAAAACATATCAATGATTTCCAATTCTTATCTCAATAGTTTCATTCCTTAGTTTTAGAAAGAGAATTATTTATATATGTTCAACTTATCATCCGAACACACAAGTCATCCAATACCAAGTATAACAAATGTTGCTAATCAATTCAAGTATAGTAATGACAACTTGCAAAGCTGTGATTCTGTGACTCCTAATATTAACAAAACTATAACAATTCCAATATGTCAATTAGCAAAACATGTAGCTTCACAAGTCCTGTTGCTCACTAGTCACCAGTCTCACTACCAATGGATAATAACAACAAACCAGGACTAAAACACAGCTATATAAAGACATAAAGCAGACTCTATATACTAATCTAGTAATCTTAACTAGCAAAACTTATGGGTGAAGAAGAAAATCCACGAAGAACATCCTCACAATCAAGCACACCCAATCTCAAATAAGTCTCAACTGTCTCAGACTATAGACAACATAATTTGATCTTCATTTACTTGTCTGCTTTGATCACCCACTTCATTCCTGTTCAAGAAAGCAAACCAAAACTTCACACCTAAAGCCCTAAACCCCACATCAACAACATATGTATCAACCAAGGAAGCAGCTTCAGACCAAAAACCAAATACCCACGTCAACAATTATATCAAGCAATCAACTTTAGACCAAAATCCACAGACCCATATTAATACTTGGATCGAATTGAACACCCAGAAAACAAAATTGGGAACTTTGAAGACTGACCTCCATGGCAGAGATGACAGACCCCATCGAAGACCACGATACGTGGATTAAGGAGTGTTGGTAGTAAGAAGGGTCTCCTCGCCGATGAACTTCGTGGGTTAGTGTGGACAGGCGCATCTTCATCATCTTCATTATATATGGTCGTCGACGTGCCATCTGCGTGCGAGGTAACACTTTTTTGATCTTCCTTGGTCATCGGTGCGCCGACTCGTTCTCGGCTCATTTTGACTCGCTACTCGTTCGTAACTTACCCTCACCAAATCACTTTGCAGACGTCGACGGAGAGAGACAGAGTCGGAAGTTGGATGCTGGTAGCGTCGGGTGGTCGCCGCCGGAGGGGAGAAATTGTCGACGGCGGAGCTCCGGGAGGCCGAGGCAGAGGGAGAAATCGGCGGGGAGAGGGATGAGGATCCATAGGAGAGAGACAGTAACGTCGATGGCTTTTGGGACACTTTTCCGGCATCGCAGCTCTCCATCGAAGTTTCCCGACGGCGGAAAAAGGTCGCCAGTTGCTGATGATGAAGGGCAGGTACGAGGATCTTCTGCGTGAGCTTATTGTAAGCTCGTCCACTTTGGAAATAACTAACCAATGAGATGATGACACGTGTACAAAATTTTGGGAGAAAGGGCGTGAATGGATTCTGTGTGAATTCTAGCCGAGAGAGAGAGAGAGAGAGAGAGAGAGAGAGTCGGTTTTGTGTACAATGACGGTCAGCCGGCTCAGGCGCCATCATGCCATCTCTGGCCGTGAAATTGGTCGGGTTTGATCTATCTCATCATCATTTTCCTTCTCATGCATTCAATCGCAAAAAATTTCACCTAAGGAGAGTGAAACAAATCGGTGAGTTTTTAGGGTTTTCACTGCGAAATCGTCGTCGTCACCGGTGATAGCTCTGACCATCTTCAGTTGAGATTTTAGTAAGGTTTGAAAGCTCTTTGAATTCTCTATGTGTTGTTGTATTACATTATTGGTTGCATTAGAGATTGGACAGAATCAAACCGATTTCGTCGAACCTATTTTTGGCATCCATCGTGAGTGGCGATTGCCGGTGGTCTGAGCCGTCGAGGGTAGAGGGGTTTTGCTCCTCTCATCATCGCTAGTCGTTTGGTGTTAGCCTCGAGTTACTCTGTGGCTCTACGGTAGAGATATCTCATCGGAATCAATTTTTGACAAGATTGATTCAGAGTACTTTTCGGCCTGAATTCGACCAAATTGGGTGACGATATAGTTAGACAGTATCTTGGGCTAAGCAAGAGCTTTTCAATGGTATGTCACTTTTTGTCGTCAGCGGTGATCGTGGGTGGTGGTGCATGACTAGAAATTATTTTCTAGAAATTGATCGTGTGATATGTCGTAATGATACGAACACCGTGATGAGGTTTATTCAACGTTTAGGTTTCGTCGACCCAGTGGGTGGGCGATGATGAGGGGTGTTGCTATCAGTGGCGGTACGGCCGATGGAGAAATTAGTTTTCCTTATATCATTACGATTTCTTCATCGTAACGGATTTTTCAAGTTAATTTCTTCGACTAGATTAGTCAGAGTTAATTGCGGATGGAGTACTTCCTCGAGTTACCTATTTGATTTTCTTTATTTTAACGATTTTCGACAAGGGTCGAGTCATCACAAAACTGAGACAAAATCAAGTCATGGTAGGGTCTTTCATCTCAAATTCTGATTTCAAGTAACCAACAGTCTTATTAATCTCATCAAGAGACTTGATGGTATTCATATCATATAAATAGACTTCTACAATAGAAAATCCTGAACTTGTTTGTTTAATGAACACGTAAGGACATAAATCACCATTCTTGTATCTCTTCTCAATCCAGTAGTCACTCAGACGTGTGTACCACATCCGACCGGATTGCTTCAATCCATATAGTGAATGTTTCAATCTTATCATATAAGTACTCCGTAGTTTAGAGTTAGTTGAATTTAGTACAACTATGTCATCTGTCACTCTCATGTATATCTTTGAATCAAAATCCCTGTAGAGATATACTGCAACCACATCCATAAGATGCATACTCACTTTCTTAGACACTACTAAACTGATCAGGTAGAAAATAATGATGTCCATGTCTCCTTATAATCAATGTCAGAGTGTTGAGAGAATCTTTTGATCTATGTATTTTAGGCGTATTAGTTAATGTACTTTCTCTACATTTTTACTTTGTTAATTACTTTGTACTATTTGTTTTAACTTATTTTATTGTTTTTAGTTTTTTTTATCAAAAGAGACGGAGTAAATAGGTCTACAAGCATGAAAGGTGTGGCAAAATGGGGCAAAAATGGAGAAGAAGAAATTGGTTAGAAAATTCTAAAGGAAGAAAGAAGAAAAAATGGAGAGAAAAAGAAGTCCGTTGTTGACTAGGAAAAGGAAGCTTCCGGAAGAAACTTGGAAGAAGAACAAATGCAAATAGACCAAATTAATTAGAAAACTATTTGAAATGTCCAAACTTGAAGACCAAGTCAGCCAATTTCGTGGAGCACAAGATATGGCAAGAAAATGATTCCCAAGTTGAGTAGGAAAAAGAAATCATGAAGAATAAGGAAAAAAGAATCTGTCTGTACAAGTCAGCAAACTTCGAACGATGACAAGTTAGATGATGATCGACCTATGATTGAAAATCTTTTTGAGTCTTCTTTCCAACGAGCCAAAAATCATAATTTTTGGAGGTCTACAACTTTGAACTAATGCGATTCTTTGCAGACTGCCAGACTTACCCGAGTAGAGTAGGAAAACCTTATTTTAGGAGAAAAAATATTTTGTAAATGCCTATATATACAAGAGGCTCATCTCAAATTTGGATCATCACTCATTCTATAGCCTAAGCTTAGCCCAAAACTCCTCTCCATCTCACAAATCAAGTCGACATACTTCAAAGGCCTACTACACCACTCCAACACCTCACCATCACTTCCATCAATGTTGAGAGGATATCTAATATCATCCATCAAAGAAGTTGTGTTGTACAAAAGTGTAACCATAACCTCTTTACTCCGTAGTTCTCTTTTGATGTTTAAAAACTTGTTTTGTTTATTGAATGATAAATTTTGTTTTTATTCCATATATGAATTTTAATAACTTTTCCATGTGTTCCTTATTTTAAAAATTTGATTTGCATGTGTTAACTGGTTCTTAAGGCTTTGGTTTTGATTTAGGGAATACCTAGCACAAAATATGAATTATGCATGTTTAATCGGAATTTAGGGTTATCGGATTTCGGTAGTATTGTTATTTGTATGTGTTAATAAATGAGATAGGTAAAGGAATAGGTTGATCACTTGTAAATAGTAATTAGTTTTATTTTTGTCATAACGTGAATTAGAGTCTTTATGGATCTTTTGTGTATTGTTTGTCTATGAGTGTATGCATGTTAGAGTCCTAGGAATTCTTGTTTGTGTTTATGACGTTTTAGGTAGTAATTTAGATAATAAAAAAATTAGTTAATTAAAATCAACTCTTTTTACCCCCCTTTTATTACACAATTATTGCATGCACCATTCAATCCCCGGTTAGAACGATCTCTACTTGCTCCAAATACTACATCTATAGGGTTTTTAATTGCATATGAGTGAATTATGTGTTAAGTGTCTACTTTGTGTTAATATTTGATGCATATTTTACGCGTATCATCCTTGCACCACAAGTCTAGCTTTATACCGCGATACTTGATTTTTCTCATTGCACTTTCAAATAAAGACTCATTTATGTCCAACTAGCTTCACATTCGGTGGGCATAGCATTACCAAACCAAAAACTTGGCTTTTTCTTAGAGAGTCTAGTTTAGCTTGGATTGCTACTTTCCGTTTCAGCTAATCGGCTTTACGTTGACAATCTGCAAGAAAGCAAGGTTTCACTTCATCATCCTTAATGATCTCCTGAGTGACAAAATAAGCAATTACATCATCAACTAACATGAAATATTTATCCATAATAACGCTAGCATTTATTTAACTTGGTGAGATTTCTTTCTTCTCTCACATCACCATTAACTCTGAGACGTCCCCTAGTGTTGCCAATTCCAACTCTAGGACATAATTATAGTCTCATGTGTTGATGACGAATGAATCATTTTGTGCCTTGATGGTTCATCTTTTCATTGCAGCTCATCAATGGATTTTGACTAACGCCTTCACCCCCACTAGGGATAGGAGAAACATTACCTTGCTTGGGTGTGACGTTAACTTACCCAATTCTAGGAAATTCCAACCTTTCAGGAATGTTTGCAGCATGTATATCTGATCACATCACTTTCGTGATATTAGTAAAGGAGTCAGGTATCGAATCTGCTTCTTTCTGAAGATCGAGAATACAGTGCACTTCAATTTCACTCTACGATGTGCGAGGATCATGATGAGACATAGTGGGGACATACCACGTCAATTCCTGACATTTAACCAGAATAGAACCATTCATCTCTCCCACTCATGGCGAGAAGTATGTCCCATCAAAGTTACAATATGCAAATATAGCAGTAAAAAAATCTCTTATCTAAGATTCTAGATAGCGGACAAGCGTTGGAGCTTCATCATCATCTCTTATGACCCATTTTTGTAGGCAGTGGAGGCGTAATAGTCACATATATCGTGCAACCAAATATGCGTAGATGTCATACTCATATACAGTTACCAACTGGTACACACTAAATGGTTTGTGTGTTGTGGATTTGAAACAAATAAGCATAACTGTATTCAAACTTGCATAACCTCATACAGAGCCACAAGTTGGTTTTATACAAATTTTTGTCTTACTGGGGACTTCCAACCTTGCAGGAATCACTACCAGAAAAATCTACTTATGCGACGGAACAATTATGTCGCCTAAGTAGGCATTTTCGTCGTCTAGGTACTTAGATGACGGAATCTCCGTCGTCTAAGTGATGTCATCTAAGCATCGTAGTTTAGGTACTCAGACAACAGAAATTAGAATTTTCGTCGCCTAAGTTCTACTTAGACGATGGTAAAACATGCGTTGTCTAAGTGGAGTTAGACGACAGTTTTATAAGTGTCGTCTAAGTTATAAAACTATCGTCTAAGTACACTTAGACAGCACATGTTTTCGTGGTCTAAGTATATCCTTAGACGACGTAATCAATTTTGCCGTCGTCCAGGTGATATTATTTAGACAACGACAAATTTGGTTCCGTCGTCAAGGTGATAGTACTTAGACGACAGAATCATTGATTCCGTCGTCTAAGTAGTAAATATTATTTTTTTTAAAAATAAATCTACCATATTAAACATTTAATTAATAAATTAATTTAAAAATTAAATAACTAATAATAATCAAAAATATATTAAATATAAAATTTGTATAAAATTAATAAAATATTGTTCGATTCGGATCAAGATCACAAAAGTACATAAAAAACTTAGCTAGCGACAGTAGAAGGCGTATGGGCCCCGCTGATCCCACCCCTAGTCGGATCGTCGTCGTCGGGTCCTGGAGGAGAGGGAGAGCCAAACGGGTGACAAATAGCATCGGGATCTAGGCCTAGCTTAATCGACATGATACGCATTAATTGAGCCATATGATCCATGCCATCATTGTTTGAGCTGTTTAACTTTCCTTCCGAGCCATACGAGCATCCTCCTGATCCCTATGAGCGTCCTCCTGGGCGGCTAAAGTATTGTCGTTGGCCACTCGAGCTTACTCTTGGAAAGCTTGTATTTGCTCTTGTCCCGCCGCATTCAAGCGTCGACTCTTCGACAATGTGGACTGGCTCATATCTCGCTCGACTCCCCATCCAAGACCACGAACCTCTTTACCAAGTCGACGACCGAAGACTGCATCTGCCATTTCTATCTGAGACTCTATCGAGAGAGTAGGAAGCTCCTCAAGCGTGATCCCTGGACTTTGGGACTGCATATCTGCAATTCTCTCGTCAGCCAATTGTTGCAACCTCTCCTGAAATAAACATAAACAATATATATATATATATGTATGAATGTCCCCCAAAAAATTGACATAATTTCCCCTAAAAATTTAGGAAACCAAAATCCTGTACGAAAACCAAAACACTTCCAATAACATCAAAGCTAAATTTCATTCACATTTCTCAAGTTCACCATATGTATCCCACATGCACATATGTACCACACATGCATATGTATCACATAAATAATACCCTCATTTATCAAGTTTATCTCTTTTTGCACAAGTGAAAAAGAAACAATAAAATTAAATATTATTACTTTAGGAAAAAATGTTACTTACGGCGTGTTGAGTGCCGAGATGTTCGGTCTACCCGGGCCTATTGTCAGCAGAAATGCTACCTGCTTTGAGTGGGTATTTCGAACCCTTTTGCAAGTTCTTATGCATCATATTGAGCATTTTGCAGGAGTCCGATCCGTGGTGCAACAACTTCTTCTCCCGATTAGCTTTGTTACCCTGTGATTACGCTTGTTACACAACAATTTAAATTATTACGTAATTAATCATTATTCAACAGAATTTTTCCCAAAAAATGACACAAATGTGGAGGAATATGACTTACGAACCTTATACGGTTTGGATTCAAAGTGGGCTTTCAACCACTCCCACTCATCTTCCCTTCCCTTTTTGAACTCCTTCGGAGTCTTTCCAGGGTTTTCCTTATATGTCTTGTGCAATGCGCATTTCCAATCCTTGAAGATCTGGTGAGCAGTTTTGTTAATGTAGTCCACCATCTCCGGAGTCTGTTCATAATTAAAATAGTTCTAACAAAAAAAAAAATTAAACAATTAGAAACAGTGAACACTAGAATTTGTAATCAATTATGAAAAAGCTATAATATTAAATATTTTTTTACCGTGAGTCCGCAAAACACGTTTATTTTGTTCTCGTCGGGGAGCTCTTCCCAAGTAGGGGGCTATCATACGTACGTGAGAACGTACGTAGTTTCCGATCTGGTGAGCTGTCAAACTAGTCAGTCTCCTTCCTTCAGGACATCAGGTGAATGCGTTTAGAGGCATATCGATCCTCCCTCCTGTCGATGTCTTTGCTACGCTCTCGGCTTTGCTTCCATTGCAAATTTTTCGAATGCGTTTAGGGGGTGGAAGTGAGGGGTCCCTCCTGTTTCGCCATCTCACACTAACGGAAGCTGAATCTTTATCGGAAGATTGGGGCGCCTATGACGTCGACCCTTAACCGCCCTGATCAGCTGCAACGTCGTCAATAGGAAGAGTGTGCGGAATCTCCCCTTCAGGCGTCGAACTCATACCCGACTCATTGGAGGCTTGATTCCCCCAACCCATCTGTCGTAAGACAGAATGATGCCACGATGCTTTGTCTTTTGTCGTGCGCCTCTTCAGCATCTTAATAATCTTCAACAAAAACCATATATACAAATTTTTCTAATTACCACATTAATAATACATGCATATATATATATATATATTCACATCAATACATATATAATCGATCATCACCAACATTATCCAATTAACACATAAATAATTAACACATATATTTCTCTATATATATATATACATTAATACATAAATTAACATATCTATATATTAATTAACACAGGAATTCAATATACATATCCATATATATCAATTGTCCAATTAAACACATATAAATTATCCAATTATACATATCTAATTAAATATATCAATTATCCAATATTATACATATCTATATATATAAAAATATACACAAGTATATCTATAAATATATATACACAAATATACAAAATTTATCTACAAATATATATACACAAATTTACACTATTATACATAATATGTATATACACACTATTATACACAATATATATGTATAATCGACAATTCTGAAGTTGAATAAGTTTAATCTTACTGTTGGTTTGAAGAAATTGAAACATGATAAGGACATTTAATTAAGTTGTGCTCTTGGATTTTGGTTTAGTTGACTATATTAAACATGATTATGAACTTGAGAAATCCTGATGGGAATCGATGCCCACAGTTTATTCTTTTGGAAAATGGTTATTCGAAGTGTTTTCTTCCGTGCAGGTTTTTGGTTTACTCAATTTTTATGAGAAACTATGTCAAATTTTGTTTAGAAATCGACAGCCATATATTGTTCACGACATTTGTTTCAGGTATCGATGAAACAAAGGGCTGCCGAGGAAGTGGCACGAGTACAGTCATAGAACCCGGAGATGCCGCTCGAAGAGCTACCTCCTCTGTTCTTATTGACTCAAATCACTATTGCAGATACAGTTTTCGCCGCTGAGTTGGGAAGGAGGTTCGTGGCCTTGGACAGGTGATCCAACGAGACTTGAGTCATGTTTTGGCAACCAGGCAATCGAGTGCGATGATTCTCGAGGAACGGGTCTAAGCGGCCGAGGATGAGGCTCGAGTGGCCAAGGAGTAGGCTTGATTGGCCCATGAGGAGGCTAGATCGGTCCAAGAGCATATGCGATTAGCCCAAGAGCAGACTGGTACGTTACAAGCACATGTGTCCTTCATGATGGAGTACCTCAGGTTGTAAGTCACGGCCCCTCCACTATTTTGTTAGCCAAATGTCCCGCCTTGGAATTATGGACCTGAAATTAAAAAAAAATCATTATAAATAGAGAAAAAAATATATTTTGTTGAATTTCAGAGACACTTGGAAGTGTTTTGATAAACACATCATGTGTTTCCTAATTTTAAAATACTTTAAAAATTCTCAAAAATGTTTTTAGAACTCTAGAAAGATTGAGACCCTAAATCTAGCCTGGAACGCAGATAAACCCTAAATCTAGCCTGGAACGATTCTCACTCAGATTACTTGCTGAGGCATGGGTAATGCAGCATTGCGGGTCAATACTTTTCTATTTTTTTTCTTTCTGTTGCTAATTTGATCGTTATGCCTGTTTTTACATTATAAACCAGTAATCACGTGAAACGATTAGCAAAGAAGACACACAGACAAATGGGCCGGGCTGACACGACAGTCTTTGGACTTGGACCTCCACATAATTTGTAAATCTCAGAGACAGTTTGGCCCAACTGATTTACACATGTCGGTGACAGATAATTTTCTCAAGGAAAAAAAAAAGCTAAGAATAAAACACCATTTCTCAGTAACACTACTCTGTACTCTACTCGATCAGTCACTGAAAGCCAAGGCCATCTCTCTCGTCCAATTCAGGTATGCTCAATCTTCTTGACTCATTATCCGATCGTTCTGATATAAAGTTCAAATCTTTTTCCATTCTGCTGGTTATCTATTCTAAATGTGTGTGAATTTGGACGCCCGCGAATCTTGGACTATCAGAATCTGATTTCTTTTCAAATGGGTTGATTCATATAGACGTACCCAGTATCTGTGTTCATACATTTAGTAATTACTTGATGTTATTGTTGATGGTGAGCTTGGTTTGTGTTTCATCTCAGTGGCAGATATGGATTCATCAGCTTTGCTATTCAACCAGCTCAAGGTAGAAACTTTATAAACTTAAAGCTTGAAAATTCTGAGTTCTTGTGTTTTGGGGTATATGGAATCGGATGGTTTATGGTTTTGATGGGTACTTTAATGTTTGATTTTATCAATCTTGACAGTCAGCAGAACCATTTTTCTTGTTAGCTGGTCCGAATGTGATTGAATCCGAGGAGCACATTTTCCGGATGGCCAAGCACATCAAGACTATTGCGACAAAGTATGGCTCTTTTGGTTTGGAATTATGCATTTATTCTCTCTTTTTAATTTTTTATAAATTATTTGAAAAACCGGCTGAAGAAAAATGGGTTTGTTCTGTTTTAGTTTAATGTGAATGAGGTTTGAAGAAAATAGATTTCAATATCTGTGTTCTATGTTGTTGTTTTAACTTGTTACAACTGTGCTTTCGAAAATGAAGTAACTTGGCTGATTAATTAATTAAGGGTGAAACCTATCATCCTTAAAAATTTCTTCACTTTCAGAGAATAAAACAAAAAATACATTCAGCTTGTCTATGTGCCGGAGATTGGATTCACTTTTTAATCTTTTTGTTGGTTTTAGTAAGATTTACAATTTGTTTTTCAATCTTGTAGAGTTGGCTTGCCACTGGTTTTCAAGTCCAGCTTTGACAAAGCTAACCGTACATCCTCAAAGTCATTCCGGGGCCCTGGCATGGTTGAAGGGTTAAAGGTGATGAAATGTTAGGTTTTATTTTATTGTTAAGATACAGCTCGCTTTATGTTTTATGTGAAAAACATTGGGAATACGCTACATCTCTGGAGTTCTAAAATTTAATAGGTCATAAGTACGTATGTTTGGAATTTAGAATTCCAAATACAGTTTGGTGACTTATGTTCATCAGTATCTCATCGTAAGTTTTTTCTGTGTCATTGTACTTTCAAGTTCTTCTATGACAAGTTGAATTGTATCAACTGAAATACTGCCAAGCATACAATTACATGACCAAATTTTACTTATTATTTCCCGTCTTACTGTAACTGAACATATTTACTTATCTACAGAGATCAGATTCTTGTTTGTTTTGCTGATATATTAGCTCATTAATTTTCACCCATTTGTTTTCAGATCCTTGAGAAGGTTAAATTAGCATATGATATTCCAATAGTTACAGATGTACACGAAGCTATACAGGTGAGCAATTTTATCCTTGTTCATTCTTTGGATCACATGTTCAGAAAGCAAAAACACAGGTCCTAATCTGTTTATCACATTTATCAATGCTCTTCTCTTTTCCTAGTGTGAAGAAGTTGGCAAGGTTGCAGATATTATACAGATTCCTGCATTTTTGTGCCGTCAGGTTAAGTTATTAAAGAACTTTGTGCCTTAACAAGTAGATATTTTTATTTACAAAAAAACTTCAAAAGACCTATATAACAGCAACTGTAGTGCCAATATATATTAATTGTGGTTTATGATGACAGACAGATCTTCTAGTTGCAGCAGCTAAGACTGGAAAAATAATCAATATCAAGAAGGGTCAATTCTGTGCTCCTTCTGTGAGTATTTGCTCTTCCTTCCTATCTATCTTTGTATATATCTATATATAGTTATTATGTCAGAACCAACTGATATGCGCTTATTTAATAAATGGTAGGTCATTGAAAACATAAGCTTCTGATTCTGACATTTTTGCTGACAATTTCCATCTTCGTAGGTCATGGTAAATTCTGCGGAGAAGGTTAAACTGGCCGGAAATCCAAACGTGATGGTTTGTGAGAGGGGAACTATGTTTGGCTACAGTAAGTCATCCAGATTTTGTTTTATAGCTGCAAGGGTTATGTTCACTTGACCTGTATGTTTGACCTTTCCTCAAAGTTCCCCACTTTACTTCTGGTAAAAGAAAATTGTATTTGCATCATGATTTCCTATTTTGTTCTTTCATTGCATTGGTTCTGTACTCATAGTTGATGAAGACTTAAGTCGTTGAGATTCCAGATGGTTGATCTTATATACATTCTTGGTTTTTAGATGATTTAATTGTTGATCCGCGTAACTTGGAGTGGATCAGAGAAGCTAATTGTCCTGTTGTAAGTACTTCAATCTTTTCCTCGCTTCTCTTTTTTATTTCATTGTATCTAATTACATATTATATGTGTACATATTTTCTCGGTTGTGTTCTTTGTGTTTTGCGTTCAAAGTTGGCTGTTTATATTCCATGAAAGACAAATTACTTCATTAAAAAGCATACTATTTATATCTTTACGGTGCTTTGCATAATTTCTGTTTGCATAGACACCCATGCTTTTGGCTTGAAAAAGTACTTATAATATTTAGTATACTAATAAATGGAAAATCATCTTCTAATGAAAACACTTGCATTGTAACATCATACATTGCCTAAATGGTAGGGATAATTTTTTGGTTGTATACTCCTCTGATTGTAATCTGACGGTACAGAATTAAGAAGTTGGTAGAGACCTTGATGTTTATTGAGCTAAGTTGAGAGATCTTTGGTCAAATCCTAGCCATGCATGTGTGCTTTACAGAATTGGGTTTTCTATAATATGGAGGCCTGATTTAATTGGATCACTGTAGGTGGCTGACATCACACATGCATTGCAACAGCCCGCTGGGAGAAAGGTGAGAATGTCTTGCATATACCGTATAATTGTTGATTCATCAGTGTCTTGCAAAGTAAACAGAACATTTCTAAGTTGGTGCTTCAATTCTAGACGTTTATTTTTTTTTGGCTCAAACTAGACATTTGTCCCCTTTCAAAACAAGACATTTGTCAATGTCCTGTTTTGCTCTATACTAAATTGTGTAGTGTTGATATATCATGCTGTCATCATGGTATATGCTTGCTTTAGCGTGACGACTGTGTTGTGAAATTTGGTTTCTCATGACCGATGACGGAACTCTACTTTCTTCTGTAGTTGGATGACGGAGGTGTTGCTAGTGGTGGTCTTCGTGAATTGATACCATGTATTGCAAGGACAGCCGTTGCTGTTGGGGTGGATGGAATTTTCATGGAGGTAAAGTAATCATATGAAACCAAGATTCATGTTTCACCTTTGCTTAGTATGATTAACCTATTCCACTTGGGAGGAAAGGTCAACATTATGATCTCTTCGTCTGACCATGCGCGCAGATTCGTCAATGCACTATATGAAGACTTCCTTAGCTTTTGATAGTATTGACCATCTGAAATTGTGCTATCAATTGGTATATACATACCTATATGCCCATTTAGACTTCTGTCAGTTCTATGTTTCTAATATTTTCCATTGGCTACATAGGTACACGATGATCCTTGTAATGCGCCAGTCGATGGTCCGACCCAATGGGTGAGTCATACTTGCTCATTCTCCTATCCATTTTGTTAGGACATTAAATTTTCTTAGTTTAAATGACTTTCTCATATATGGGTGCAGCCATTGCGCCATTTGGAGGAATTGCTGGTAGAGCTTATTGCAATTGCTGTAAGTTTGTTTACTCATCCATAATAGAAGTAGTTACAAGTGGTTTTCATTTCAATGCTAGATATTGACCCAATACTATAATTTGTACATTTTTAGAGGGTAAGCAAGGGGAAGCAACACTTCAACATTGATCTCACACCCTATCGCGATTAGAAGACTGAAGCTACTCTCATGGTAAGAACTAAATAGGGTCAAGTGTTTGCTAGTTAATCTCTGGTTATCCATTCTTGTCAGTAACAGCCATTTCAGAGTTTAGAGGATATATTAGTGCAATTGTATCATTTTAGTGTTTTGCTGTGCCATTAGTCAAATAATCCCCCTTTCGGACAATATGAAACATGTCGAATTTTCATATGACGATGGAAGTTAGTAGAAGAATCTCAACGTAAAACTTACAGTTAAACACATTTTCTGTCTGATGTTAGTATGTAGGATGTAACTAACTTGCTTGATACTTGGACCAAGGAATCGTTTCCCATAGACTGCTGGCTCGGGTGTTCATTATATGAGTCTCTCCTGCGGTTACTAACATATCGTTATACTTTATTATCAGGTGTGTACCTGCATTCAAGTGCTCTTTGCAAAACATATGATCAGCTTTGTAAGGGAATGACATTCTGCTACAGAACTTGAACCATGCAGACCGATCATAAGGCAAGATGGCTGCCATAATTGGTGTTTCCACCCTTTTATTTATCATTGTATTCTTCACATCATCAGTTCAGTGGCTTTGGTAACTATTTGTGAGTTCGATTCTCATTGTACTTGTAACTTCATAAGTTGAATACCTTTAAAGTGCTGCCATCCAGAACAATATGATTCTTCTTAGTTCGTAGTATATCTGCAATGCTCCTCTCCAGTTTTTTTTAACTTATCCAAGAAGCTAGATCCAAAGCTCTTAAACACCATTAGAGAAACGAACTTCATAGCCGATTTTTGAACACCACCATAATACCTTGTTACAGCTGCTTACTGCTTAGTCTTTGATCTATAAACCACTTCAATTTGGGTCTTATTAGGCCCAGGTGGCTTGACAGAGGGCCAGCATGCTTGGGTGACTTTGTCAGATTTAGGATGACTTAGCTCTTACGGCTTTGCAGCCACACTTTGCCAGCCTTAAATACATAGATATCTACGAATATATTCAGGATTTTATGCCCAAAACATTTTCTAATGGGACTCCTTCTAATGTTAGTTTCCAATTATGACACAAGCACGTTTTATATCCATCCAATTTATAGCTCCCATCATCTTGTATAACACTATAAAGTGTCTCCTACGTCAACACAACTAATAAGGAAACCCACAATGCATCCTCTGCTTCTATAAATAACCACATTTGGTTTCTGCAACATCATTTAGCATAGAGGGTACTTAAAACCACTTTCGTATCGGATTTCAAGATATATACACAACATTTGTTTCAGTTCGATCACAAGGTGGAAGAGAGACAGCAGAAAGGATATATATATATATATATATATATATATATATATATAAGAGGTGGCATAGCTAATTAATCATGGGACGCAGGAAGATTGAATATAAGAAGATCAGCAACAAAGCCTACCTAAAGGCAACGTATTCGAAGAGGCGAAAGGGTTTGTTCCTAAAAGCGGCTGAGCTCTGTGAACTATCAGGTTCTGAAATAGCAATTCTTGCTGTTTCACCGGGTAAGAAGTTCTACAACTTTGGTTACCCTAATGTCGATGCTGTCATAGCTCGATATTGTGGTGAAGAAACACATAATGAAAACCATGATGACTCTGATGGTGATGACGGAGATGATTTAGAGGGGAAGCGGGGAGGTGGAAGTGCGGATGAGATGGACGACGAGGATGATGATGAGGTAGAAGAAGCCTTCTCTCACAAGTTTTGGTGGGAGGAGCTGATCGATGAAGACATGGATCCAGAACATCGTGCAATGTATATTCGCAGCTTAAGAGAATTGAGAAACAACGTGGTTTCGCTTTTGAATGATAGGAAGATGAGAGAAAGTTACACCAAGGATTATATTAGTGGCATTATGTGAGCTCAAAATATATATGCTCTTGCTTCTAGCAGTGATGTTATGTAAGGGGGCCTTATGTCCCCATGTAGTACTACTTCCTCTTTTGCATATTTTTGAAGGCAAAGATTTTTGGCTTTTGGATGATTTCTTTGTACATGTTACAATGAAAATATATAGTCTTGAACTTTCAATGATCTTTCGTCTTTTACTATTTCGATTAGGCCAATGGATTTAAAGACTGAAAGAAGAATTCGATCCTCACTCTTTTCAAAAGAAAAAATCATAAGACTGCTAGCTAGTATTAGCCAAACCGTTTCCCTTATGCTCGAGAAATGGCACAACAAATCCAGGATACTCTCATATTTTGTATACGAGGATCAATCTTTGTGACCATTATCCAGCGCAAAACTTATTTTTCTTTGGCGGATACAAAATGCATGTTTTGTGATATGGACCGGCTTATGTCTCTATAGTTGCTGTGGAGCTCGAGTGTGGACAAGCATAAATACGCTTTCATAGTAAGTGTCACTTTTTAATCTCAGTTATTACTTTGAACTTCATCAAGTAAATTGGAGGATACTAATTAATCATAGTATTAATTTGAACTTGATTAGGGTATTGGAGGATATTAAAAAGTTAATAATGGGGCATTGTTAACTCATACATATTTAAGAATACATATATAGTTTTTAAATTTACATGATGAAAATTCGAATGTGAAAATTTGAATTTCATAGTCAAAGCCATATATACCTAGTTTATCCTATCAGGCTCTGAAATAGTCATTCTTATTGTTTCCCCAGTAAGAAATTCTACAACTTTAGTCACCTAACCGTCGATACAGTCCTAGTTCGATATTGTGACAAAGAAACTCTAAGTGCACCCAATGAAAATCATGATGACTCTGAAGCCTTGGCGTCTCCCACAGGTTTTGGTGAGAGGAGTCTATCGACGAAGACATGGATCAGGACAACATGCAACGTAAATTTGCATCCTAAGGAAATTGAAAAACACTAGTGCTGTGTTTAGACTAGCTACGTACTTCCTCCCTTTAGGGTTTATGAAGCTAAAGATTTTGGCTTCTGGATGATTTCATTGTGCATGTTATAATGATATATATAGTCTTTTTGAACTGTCACTGATATTTCATCTTTTACAATTTCGATTAGGCCAATGAATTTGAAGACTGAAAGTAGTACCCGATCCTCTCTCCTAATTCGAATGGAACAAGAGAAAGCCTCACTATAAGAACTGCCACTATTACTAGACAAACAACATCACTACAACAACATATGCGTTGTTTTCTGTTGTGTGACATGTAAATTGAAATCTTTTTGGTAGAAACAATAAATAGTTTTGTTGACTGCTGTTATAAGACCCATTAAACTACATAATTTTATTATTGAAAATGACTCTATCTGGAGACACATAACAATAAAATAAATTATTTTTATCTGTTGTTTATGTTTTGATATTTTTGATTCAGACAATAGAAAAATATATATGTTGTGTGATGAAGTGGTCTGATTTAGACAAAATAATTTTTAGACAATAGATTTCTATGTTATGTTGTATGATGAATAGTATAAAAATTTGTTCATTTAGTAAGACAACATATTTAGATGTATCTTTTGTCTGTTTACTGAATTCATAGTTTAAATTTGACACTTTTGAATGAAAAATGGATGCGCAGACCCCTTCCTCAAAAGTCAGATACGCGCTAACTTTCCTTCAATTTCTAAGTATTTACACTATTGCCACTATATATATTACTTCACCTCAGTCTCACTTTTTCATTCTGTCTCTTCTCGAGCTCTCGACTAACCGGAGTTCAAAATCAAATCAGATATTGCAAGGAAAGAAATAACGAACGCGGATCCTATGGCGCCACCGCCACCGCATTGTTCGCTCATCTGAAGGTGGGGAATCCTAATTCCAGCAACTAGGCAAGAATTGTGAGAAATTAAGCGAAGAAATCCTAGGGTTTTGGGCTGAATCACCTAAGTCGCTCCCTCAAGCCGATCAACCGCTGGTTTTACTCTCTTCGACGGTTGTCAGCGTCGGTCGCGGTCGAAGGTCTCGACCTCGTGTCGAAGTCGTTTGATTGCAACGTCGGCGGCCTCTGCATCTCGACCTTGATGCCATCACCCGAGCCTCACTCTGCAGTGCCTGGGCTCATGTCTCCTTTTCTCAACTCGCTCGAGCTTGGCCTTGGCTTGCTGTACTTCGGGGCGGCGACTCACCTTAGGTCTCCACTTGGTTGGTTATCGCGGTTGTTGAGCTCGTGCTCGGATGACGCCAAGGTTGTGTTCACAATTGTCACTGTGAGCATCTTTTTCATGTCATCGTTGGCTAAGCCGAGGTCAATTCCGTCGTCATCTATGTACCCTACTCTCGACGTCAGCGATCGTGTATTAGCTGAGAAGGTCAGTAATCTTCATCATCTCTCACTTAGTAATAAAAAGTCTTTGAATTTTTGATTAGAAATGGTTAAAATTGCTCTGGATATATGTTGATGTCTATGTTCTTTATCTTTTGGGGATCAGGTTTCATATATCTTCAGGAAGCCTAAGGTTTCAGATATAGTGATTTTCAAGCACCTCCAATTTTACAAGTATAACATTTGTACTATGAAAAATGAATATGCTTGTTTGTTGTTTGTGATAGCTTTTGAATTACGACATTAGACATTCTCTTATTGTGCGTTTTTGGTTATGGAATGTGTAGGAAATCGGTTATAGCTCAGACGATATATTCATAAAAAGAATCGTGGCCAAGGTTGGAGATTACGTTGAGGTACGGTTCGATATCTTTTGATTATTGCTCTGATGATGTGATGTATCAGTTGAATTTGTGTAAAGTTAGTAGTAGAAGCTCTATTTGCAATTTGTAATGTTTGTGTGGTTCTGTGCAATAGGTTCATGATGGGAAATCATTGGTGAATGGTGAAATTCAAAACGAAAACTAGATTTTGGAGCCTCTTGCCTATGGAAATGGAACCAATTGTAAGCATCCCTCTTTGCGTTTCAATTTATTTTCATTCACATTTATTATAAAAGCACAATTCTTTATGTTGTTCTTGCTGCTGTCTGCTTTGCTCAATTTCGCATCTCATTCCAGAAGGCTATGTTTTTGTAATAGGGGATAATCGCAACAACGGCTTTGACTCTCATAACTGGTATAATTGCAAAACTCTCATTATTTCATAGAAATGACTTTGATTGTCTCCAACGTTCCCATTGGATGTATCAAGCTCTGACATGTGGATGTTGTTCTTTTTGTGTACTAAAATTTGGAAGCTATATATATGTATATATAAACCCGCTTCATTCTTCTTTTCTCACTGTGGGATTGTTTATGATGATGAATCTTATTACTACATCATGCAGGAGGAAGAACTCATAAAAGAGAACATGAGAGGAAAGCCAAATTACTACTGAAGCAAGAGGAAGAAAACCAGGAGTGCAATAAGACTGAGAAAACTCGGTTTAGTGTTGAAAGTTTGGAGTCTGAAATCTTACGTCTTCAGCAATCAATCAGCACTACTGTTTCTACCATAGTGAAGCTCATAGATTACGAAGGCATTCGGAATACAAAGGGATTCGTATTTAAGAATTTGAAGGTAATTCTTTTATCACTGTTGCTTTAGATGTTTACTTTTTGAAATGTCGGAGTTACACTTTAATGGTCATTAGTTTCATGTTCGTTATACATTTTAAAATGACCTCACAAAGTTTAACAAGCTTTTATTTTATTTTTTGTTCTTTTTGACATGCAGTGCCTCATCATTGATGAAGCTGACAGGATATTGGAAGCAAACTTTGCGGAAGAAATGAAACAGATCATCAACATTCTACCAAATGTAATTGGTTTGACTCAATGATGCTAATCACGTATGATTACTTTACGTTGTTATAGCTGCGATTGTACTTGCAAATGGAATTTTATCTGGTTATATGCTTCAGCTGATTTGTGTTTCTATTCAATTTCCAGAATAGGCAAACAACTTTATTCTCTGCAACTTATACTAAGAAGGTTTGTGCATTGTATCTCTGTCTCCTGGCAGTTCATCTATCAGTCTTGTTCTTTCCACATTATTTCCACTGTTTTAGCACTACTTGAATTCTTTTAATAATATGTTTCCCTTAAAAAATTTAGGTTGAAGATCTTGCTACCTTGTTATTCCAAACAAAGCCCTTGTATATAGATGTCGATGATGGGAGAACTAAGGTACGAATCTGGATGTTTTTTTGGATTCCACATTGTCCTCCATAATAAATTGATTGCCATGAGATCTAGTTGCTCTTTATTTGAGAGCTGTTGTTTGTGTCAAATAGATGGGCAACAAAGGTGTTGATGAATAGCAATGAGGCTTGTGATCATGGGCGAAAGGTAGAAGGCTATTTCAAGTTAAACTTGTTTTAGCTGTCGAAATTACTTTTTTTATTATCTACGATGCTGATGTTAATTTCAAGCAGTTCTCACTTGCAGGTAGTAGGCCTTCTAAGCCAAGTAGGAAGATTTTCTAAGGTACGTTGTCACACAGAGTGACACACATGTTTTTGACTCATGAAACAAAAAGAACACTTCTTGTTTATGTGATTGATCCATGGACTGATGAGTAATTGAGGTTATGAATTGCTAGCCTTTCAAATTTTTTGTGATGCTTCTTCTACTTGCATTCTTGCAAATGTAGTCTATGGATGTGTGTTATTTTATGAATTTGCATCTTCAGTAGTGAACTACCTGGACTCTTTTAAGACTTTGCATATGTCACTAAGGTTTTACAGAGTTGGTATTGCACGAATCACTATTTAGTATCATTACTTGGTGGAAATGAATGATTAAACATGTTAAGCTCTTTGTCTATATTTATGTTTAGATTGTTTTAATCTTAGATAATAGAGTTAATAAGTACTGAAACATGGTATAACTTATGTTGAGCTACAACTAGTGTGATTACCACTCTTTGTGGGCAGTTGGTTTTCACTAATGATTTACTCCCAGGGGTCTATTTTTCTGTACTGGTGTGACGACTCGGAACAGATTGAACAGTGTCATCAGCTTGGTCCGTGAGATGATGAGTAATAGCAGATTTTCGATAATGGATTTACTCGCCAGACTTGATAACGACTAAAATATTGGCCGAGAATTGGAGCTGGGTCTCTTCTTGAGAGTCGTTGTACGTGTGATTTCGAGTTCGTGGGCGGTTCTGGATCGTTATTTGGACGACCGATGAATAAGTTATGAATATTTGAAGTTTCGATATAATCGGAATTAAATGGTGATGCTTTTAACGACTAAATTACCGGACGAGAATTTGGTTTCGGCTTTTTCACGGAAGAGTGTTGAGAATTTAATTTCGAGCTAGTGGGAACTTCCGGAGCATTATTCCGAGTTACGAAGATTAAGTTGTGAATATTTCCGATTGTTGATTATTTAGTCGGTTTAAATATGTGTTGGTTTGAACAGTTGACTTTTTATCCGATTGGTCGATGTGTTTGACTTCGGGTGATAATTGAAGAATATTTCGAGTCGAGTTTGTTGCCGCGAGAATTATCGAAATCGGAATTACAACGCAAAAGTTATGAGTATTTAAAGTTTGTCGCAAACTAATTGTGGAAGTTTTCATATTTGGCAAGTATTTAAAGGGGGTTACCATATTGGGAAAGTCAACCTTTGATCATTAATTTATGGACTGGTCAACCCAGCTAGGAGGGGATGCACGACGGTCCTCCACGGCTTGCCGGCGGTGAGATGCCGTCCGGCCACCCCCGAGGTCGGCGAAGGGTCCATTCTGCTCGGCTCAACCTCCCGGTCTCATTTCCGGCCATCCTCCACGGCAAGGGATGCCGAAGGAGGAGTATTTTTCCGGTCAAGTTTGTGAAAATTTGGGGTTAATGGTGGAATTCATTTCCGGCCGATTCGAGCTAAACCAAGGACTGGGTTTTGAAGCCCTCATGTCCATGATTCTAACCATATATATAGGTATGGTGTTCCAATTTGATTTGTGGATAGAGAATTTTGGATTTGAAAATTTGGTACCAATTCGGTTTTGCATGAAATTGAGCTAGTTAGAGATTGAATTGGCCTTTGTTGCAGTTAACAAAGTTGCTCAGTGGATGATTTTGAGTGGAATAGGGGTTACTCCGCCGTGGAATTTTCTGTTCGGGTGGCAGCGCCGCCGTTGGCGGCGGTCAACGGTCAACAGTTTGACTTTTTGGGATTTTCGACAAGTTGCATGTCATTTCACTCGAAATCGCGCCCCGATCGCAGTGGGGAGGTTCGTTTTTCAAATTGAGCGTCCGAAATTACAATGAGGTATTGAGGTGTGAATTTCGGATTTCCGACAGTTTGTCGTGATCGGATTACATGTTTCCGTGAACGGTGGTTTCTCATGATTTGATTTGAATTGTCGAGTTATGACTTTGAGTAATGGACTTTGTGATTATTCAGGGGGTTCGTGATCGTTTGTTTGGGGAAGGACTTTTCGCCGGATCACGGGTTAACGCGAACTGCGTTACGCTAGTCTGTGAGTGGACAATTTCTTTTCACGGATATTTTGCGAGTCTTTATACACGTTTTATGGACTTGAGCATGCGTATGAGATTTCGGATTACATGAGCATGTATTTTACGATTATACATATACGGATATGCTTATACGGGTATACATACACTTATATGTTGTTTCATGCATTTATATTGAACTATTTATGATTTATTTTTCACAGAGTACAGTCGTTATATATGTTGTATCGATACACCTGCATCCCGGCTGATCCCCGAGGATGTTTACCAGGGGAGGCTGTGACTTCTGACTCGAGGCCTCTACTGGGGGAGGCAGACCTCTGACCTGAGGCCTTTTTGACTAGAATCACGTGTGGGCTAGGGACCCCGTGGTTCTGACTGTGAGATTTTTACTTGCATGCTCAGTACGCTGGAGGAGTATGATTTTACCTCGTGTAGTTTGTTATTTTTATTTACCTGGACTCGCATATTTTATTTTAAACATATATATCAACTGGTGAAAGACATTTATTTTTGTCCACTCACTCTAACAGTTTTCATGTCTTTCCCCTGAGCTTTTCGGTTTCCGTGCCCAGTTTGCAGTTCGGACTCTGGTGTCGCACGTCGTGGTCGGAGGCATAGTGCTCGAGCTACCTTGTTTCTTCCAGTAGGTTTATTGTTCTACCTACTGTGGTATACTTATATAATTATACATTAGAGGTCGCTCTGAGTATTCTGTTGTATATTTTATACGATTTTACTCCGGATTTCAGTAAAGTACAGATATATTTATTGTTGTACTTTACTGTTGATATATTGAGAAATCCGGATGGGATTGGTGCCCACGGTTTGATTTTTGTGGCATAGGATGAAGTGTATTTTCCGCATGCAAGTAATGATAATTCCACGTTAGTAACGAAATTCTGCCAAAATTTCTACGGTTTTTGTTGGTTCATTTTTTCGAAGGGGTTTGATTCCGGTTTAGGCGGCTAAATCGGGGTTTGGTCCTTTTAGCTTGGTATCAGAGCATTAGGTTATAGGTTCTGTAGACTTCTGTAGTCGTGTTTACTAAGGATATTTGAGAATGTACAGCATGTCTGGAATGGTGACCCGACCGGCCGGCGGATAATCATTAATATTCCGGGTGTTGTATACTTTCAAATATTTGAAGTTCCATGATTACGTTCCACTTGTTGTGAACGATGTTTTATTCATTAGGATGCCTCCTTGACGTGCTTTCCGTGTCGGTACGGTTGTAGATCCTATTGAGGATCAATCGACGCGCGATTCACCAGTGAATTATGGGTTTGGATGAGCATTCTGAGTTCAGATAATTGTGTGGCACGGTTTGCTTGGTTGTGTGTGTATGAACGTCTACATGTTGCCTCAGAGCTGAGAATTGTGGCAGTTGATGTTTGCCTGAGTCAGATTGTTGTATTTGGTGGGCTGATATTGTGTGAGTTCCGGTTGCGACTCCATGGCCTACATTCAGGGTGTTGTTTATACGGTAAAGGTTTAATCAGGCTATCCAGCAATCGAATAAGAAGTGTTTACCCACCTGAAGCAGAGATGCATTGTCCACATGTTTGTCCCTGTTTATACGAGTTATGTGGCTTCAGAGGAAGCAGTGCACGAGGTTCGAGATGAGTTTGAACCTGAGCATCAGAGTGAGTCTGATTGTTGTGCCTCGAGATAACCGTGAGGAGCTTAGTGTGCTGCACTCAGTGGCGAGGCTATTGAGGAGGTAAGGTGTACGCGGTTTTCGATGTGATGGTTTGAGGAAAGGGGACCCAGTCAAGATTTTGATGAGGTTGAGTTCCGACATCTCGGGATCAGTGACTTCATCAGGCTGTGGTCTTTTCGATTGTGTTGAGGGTCATCAGATCAAAGCAGAGGATCCGTTTGGTGGTGGTGAAGATCACAGAGTAGCGGATTTGCTCATGTGGCATGAGTTTGGGTGATCATTGGTGATCATTTCACGCAGCAGATGTTGCGGTGACTTGTGTTCGAGGAGTACTTTCGGTTGCTATTATGGTGGCCAGGAGGGTCACGTTATGAGGGAGCGCCATCAGCCAGCTGTTTTAGCGGTTCGGCAACTCAGAGTTCACGAGGAGTTCATGATGCCATTTCTGGAAAATGACCAACGCAACCTTTTAGATGAGTTAATCAGCAAGTCGCAATTGACGTGGGCGGCTAGTTGGGCATGTTGGAGTTCGTGCCACGACCTTGTTTGAGGACAGAATTTTCTCCGAGATTACTGTTGTTTGATATCCATGGCTATTGTACCTGCATTTCCACTTCCGAGGTTTTGGAGAGTATTGCATCCATCCGAAGGTCGCGAGATCCTTGTTGGAGGATATGGCTTAGCTGTGGATCTGTTATAGCTGGACATTGTGGTTTTGGTGTGATTGTGAGTATGGACTTACTGACGATGCATTAGCTGTGTTCGAGTGCCTCAAGGAGGTGGTTGTGTTTCGACGACCAGACTTTCCCCGAAATACTGTTTCGCGGTGATGGTCGAGTGGATGGTGGAAACGAGTTGTGTTGTTGTTTAGCTTATGTTGTGGATGGTGGAGACGGATTATGTTGCTTGCTTAGTTTATGATGTGGATATTACGGTTGCTATACCTGACATTGGCGACATCGAGGTGGTTCCTGAATTTCCAGGTGTTGTTCCGGAGGAGTTACCAGGTGTTCCTCCAGTTCGGGAGACCGACTACACTATCGAGCTTGTACCGGGCGCTGGACTCATTTTACCGGCATCTTGTCGTTCGGAGCCAGCGGAGCTGATGGAGCTACAGTTTCGACTCCAGGAGTTGCTGGAGGAGATTTCAGGAGATTTCATGCGACCCCGCGTATTTGCGTGGTGTGCTTTTGCATTGTGTGTACGGATGATGGATGATTCGACGAGGTGGTGTATTGATTACCGAAGCCTGATTCGCTTCAGAGGAGAGTGAGTATCATCCGCTTCGGATTGACGATTGGATTGATCAGTTCGCGAGAGCTTCAGTCTTTTCGAAGATTGATTTCGGACCCGAATACCATCAGTTGAGGTTTGATGAGTCAGATGTGGCTTGGACGATTTTCGGATCTCGGTGCAGACATCAGGAGTTTTTGGTCACGTTGTTTGGTTGACCAATGTCCCGTAGTTTTTACAGACTTGATGGACCAGGTGTTCAGACGATTCTGGACGAGTTGCGGTCATGTTCGTTGGCAATATCCTGATTTACTCCAGGAGTGTGGGCCAACACCTGAAGCAATTGTGAGCGGTTTTGCGGACTTCGCGAGATGACCAGGTATTTGTGAAGTTCAGCTAGTGTAAGTTTTGGCCGATTAGAGTGAAGATTTTGGACTGTGTGATGTCAGCCGAGGGAGTTGGCGTGGATCCTGACCAGTTTGAAGTCGTGTGGATTTGGGGTTGACCTACCATTGTACCAGAGATCGGGAGTCTCTTGGGTTTGGCAGGTTATTATCTACGGCTTGTGCAGGATTTTCCCGAATTGCTACTTCATTTTCCGGATTGACGAAGAAGGCGTCAAGTTCGAGTAGTTTGATGCACGCGAGGAGAGTTACTTACTCCTGAGGAATGGTTGACCGTTGCTTCGGTTTTGACCTTACCTGACGATCATGGTGAGTTCGTGGTCGTGGGTTATGGCGATGCATCGAGGTTTGGATTTGGTTGTGTATTGATGCTGTGTAGTAGAGCGATGGCTCATGGTTTCAGGCAGTGGGAACCTTATGTAGTTACGTATCCTGTGTATACTATTGGGTGTAGCTGTTCTTGTGTTAGCATCAGAGAGTTGGAGATACTACTGCTATGGCGTGCAGCGCAGTGTAGGACGTACACTAATCACTTGAGTTTCATCCACTTGCATTTTAGGCCAGATTTGGGCTTGAGGTAGTGTAGATGGATGGGGTCGACTCACGACTATGGCTGCACCTTTGAGTTTGTTCGGGAAAGGCTAGAGGTTGTACTTTGACTATCCATCTGGGATGTTGTTGCTGATGCATTCAGTTGAGAGTCAGGAGCTTCAGTGTTTCATATGAGTGTGGCTCGAGTCTCCGTATTAGCCGAGTGTGCGCTACGGAAGCTGAGTTAGCGTGTGATGATGTTGAGGCTCGAGGTTTCATGCGCATTTGGCGCTAGTGATGCGGAGATGTATCAGATACTTCGAGTTTATTACTCGTGACGCAACATGAAAAGCAATATAGCAGCTTGAGTGTGCAGATGCCACATTTGTCGACTGGCGATGGCTAGGAGGCAGAGACTTGCCGAGAAGTGTCAGCCATTAGAGATTTCCGGTTGGACGTGGCGTTTGTCGCTGTGATCTTGTGTGTGTTTGTGCGCATTTTGATTTGTGATACCAGTTATCAGGCCATTGTGGACCATTTGATGAATTTGGTACGTTTCCTTGTACTTTTCGGAAAAAAAATTTAGAGCAGGCTGGCATAGCTGTGTTTGACGGAGATTGGCCATTTACGTGGTGTACCTGTGTCCCAGTTTGCTGATCGAGATAATCAGCTACGACTGAGTATTGATCAGCTTTGCAGCGAGCATTGGGGACTAGATTACGAGTTAATACCGGTTCTTATCCTCAGATTGGCGGGCGATCTTTAAGGACTATTCAGACCTTGGAGGGCATATTGTGGACCTCGGTATTGCAGTTCCGGAGGATTTGGGACCAGCAGTTTCGCTGTTCGAGATTGCTTGCAGTACCAGTTTGTGGACCACTATAGTTTTGATGTTGTTTTGAGGACGATGTTGTACTCCACTGTGCTAGAGCGAGTTTGGTTTGACTTGATGTTTGATCCTGATTTTGTAGAATGTGCTACCACAGACTGTCAGATTAGCGGAAATGGATTGATTATTGCCCGAGTTCGATGTTTGAGCTATGTTGATATGAGTGTGTGAGTTATGTTGATGTGTGTAAACTGAGTAGTGTTTTTCCATGTGTTTTGATCCGTATGTGACCTTAGGCGAGTTTGTGTTGTACCGTATAATTCGGCATCGCCTATAGCGTTGGCTTTTGTGTGTGTGTGTTCTATGTTGTGGAACTATGTTTCAGGTTTATTACGTGTTGTGTACCCTATTTGTTCCTTATGCAGGAACACTTGGCGATTGTGTTGAGCCAGTTCAAATTTGTGATTTGAGGGTACAGAGATTTCAGCACGGAGCTATCTCCTATTGTGGAGTCTATTATCAGAGTTGTTCCGTTGACGTAGCCACTGAAAAGTCGTTCAGTTGTGGTTGTCACTTGTGAGTTGAGAAGTATGCAGAGGCAGTGCTCCTACTTTTAGGCGGCAGATTTGAAAGTTCGAGGTCGAAATGTTTTTAAGGGAGGTGGATTTGTGACGACCCGGAACAGATTGAACAGTGTCATCAGCTTGGTCCGTGAGATGATGAGTAATAGCAGATTTCCGATAATGGATTTACTCGCCAGACTTGATAACGACTAAATTATTGGCCGAGAATTGGAGCTGGGTCTCTTCTCGAGAGTCGTTGTACGTGTGATTTCGAGTTCGTGGGCGGTTCTGGATCGTTATTTGGACGACCGATGAATAAGTTATGAATATTTGAAGTTTCGATATAATCGGATTTAAATGGTGATGCTTTTAACGACTAAATTACCGGACGAGAATTTGGTTTCGGCTTCTTCACGGAAGTTGTTGAGAATTTAATTTCGAGCTAGTGGGAACTTCCGGAGCATTATTCCGAGTTACGAAGATTAAGTTGTGAATATTTCCGATTGTTGATTATTTAGTCGGTTTAAATATGTGTTGGTTTGAATAGTTGACTTTTTATCCGATTGGTCGATGTTTTTGACTTCGGGTGATAATTGAAGAATGATTCGAGTCGAGTTTGTTGCCGCGAGAATTATCGAAATCGGAATTACGACACAAAAGTTACGAGTATTTAAAGTTTGTCGCAAACTAATTGTGGAAGTTTCCATATTTGGCAAGTATTTAAAGGGGGTTACCATATCGGGAAAGTCAACCTTTGATCATTAATACATGGACCGATCAACCCAGCTGGGAGGGGATGCACGACGGTCCTCCACGGCTTGCCGGCGGCGAGATGCCGTCCTGCCACCCCCGAGGTCGGCGAAGGGTCCATTCTGCTCGGCTCAACCTCCGGGTCTCATTTCCGGCCATCCTCCACGGCAAGGGATGCCGGAGGAGGAGTATTTTTCCGGCCAAGTTTGTGAAAATTTGGGGTTAATGGTGGAATTCATTTCCGGCTGATTCGAGCTAAACCAAGGACTGGGTTTTGAAGCCCTCATCTCCATGATTCTAACCATATAGGTATGGTGTTCCAATTTGATTTGTGGATGGAGAATTTTGGATTTGAAAATTTGGTACCAATTCGGTTTTGCATGAAATTGAGCTAGTTAGAGATTGAATTGGCCTTTGTTGCAGTTAACAAAGTTTCTCAGTGGATGATTTTGAGTGGAATAGGGGTTGCTCCGCCGTGGAATTTTCTGTTCGGGTGGCGGCGCTGCCGTTGGCGGTGGTCAACGGTCAACAGTTTGATTTTTTGGAATTTTCGACAAGTTGCATGTCATTTCACTCGAAATCGCGCCCCGATCGCAGTGGGGAGGTTCGTTTTTCAAATTGAGCGTCCGAAATTACAATGATGTATTGAGGTGTGAATTTCGGATTTCCGATAGTTTGTCGTGATTGGATTACGTGTTTCCGAGAACGGTGGTTCTCGTGATTTGATTTGAATTGTCGAGTTATGACTTTGAGTAATGGACTTTTTGATTATTCAGGGGGTTCGTGATCGTTTGTTTGGCGAATGACTTTCCACCGGATCACGGATTAACGCGAACTGCGTTACGCTAGTCTGTGAGTGGACAATTTCTTTTCAAGAATATTTTGCGAGTCTTTATACACGTTTTATGGACTTGAGCATGCGTATGAGATTTCGGATTACATGAGCATGTATTTTACGATTATATATATACGGATATTCGTATACGAGTATACACACACTTATATGTTGTTTCATGCATTTGCATTGAACTATTTATGATTTATTTTTCACAGAGTACAGTCGTTATATATGTTGTATCGATACACTTACATCCCGGCTGATCCCCGAGGATGTTTACCAGGGGAGGCTGTGACTCCAGACCCGAGGCCTCTACCGGGGGGAGGCAGACCTCTGACCTGAGGCCTTTCTGGCTAGAATCACGTGTGGGCTAGGGACTCTGTGGTTCCGACTGTACTACCTCAGCTAGAATCACGTGTGGGCTAGGGACCCCGTGGTTCTGACTGTGAGATTTTTACTTGCATGCTCAGTACGCTGGAGGAGTATGATTTTACCTCGTGTACTTTGTTATTTTTATTTACCTGGACTCGCATATGTTATTTTAAACATATATATCAACTGGTGAAAGACATTTATTTTCGTCCACTCACTCTAACAGTTTTCATGTCTTTCCCCTGGGCTTTTCGGTTTCCATGCCCAGTTTGCAGTTCGGACTCTGGTGTCGCACGTCGTGGTCGGAGGCATAGTGCTCGAGCTACCTTGTTTCTTCCAGTAGGTTTATTGTTCTACCTACTGTAGTATACTTATATAATTATACATTAGAGGTCGCTCTGAGTATTCTGTTGTATATTTTATACGATTTTACTCCAGATTTCAGTAAAGTACAGATATATTTATTGTTTTACTTTACTGTTGATATATTGAGAAATCTGGATGGGATTGGTGCTCACGGTTTGATTTTTGTGGCATAAGATGAAGTGTATTTTCCGCGTGCAGGTAATGGTAATTCCACGTTAGTAACGAAACTTTGCCAAAATTTCTACGATTTTTGTTGGTTCGTCTTTTCGAAGGGGTTTGATTCCAGTTTAGGCGGCTAAATCGGGGTTTGGTCCTTTCAACTGCTATAGTGGTAGTGCGGAAATATAAGAAGAGATCAAGACATAGATAACTAGGTATAGTGGCTGTGCGGAATAAACATTTTTGTCATTTTACAGGTTCAAGAACACTTCAAAATGTTGTAAGCCGTTTTTCTCAGTTGGATAGTTTCAAGAGACTTCTGTTTTGTTTTCGGTGATGAGTCTCATTTTAGCCGAACTTTCAAGAGGTCCTGTTCTATTTTTGAAATGAAGTTTTGATGGTCTTGTAATTGACTTCATTGTAGGCATCTGACAGATTGTTTTTTGGAAGGGACGTTGGCACCTGCCCTTGGAAAACTTAGACACCTAAAATCTCTATAAGGACTCTCATTGTGCTCGGGTATATTTGTGGCCAAAGTATGGATAGTGTTGATGTTGAGATTTTAGTACTAGTGAACTGAATTTGAGACTCAAAGTTGTAAGATTGTTTTTAAGCTGCAATGATTAGATTCAAAGTTGAGAATTTGAACAATAATTAGAATCAATTAAGTTGCAAAATTGTTTTTAATTTGTAGAAAGCAATGAACTTGATATTAGATTGAATCAGAAAGCAATGAAATTGATACTTACACAATGTGGCCGAACCTCTAAAATGACAGAAATATTTATTCCTAATCTCTGCGTTGACCTCATTATGCTTGGTCATGTTTATTGCATCTAGATGTCGGATAATAGAAGTAGGTAGTTATCATATATACTAGCGTCATCATTATGCATATTTCAATTTCAGCAGCAAATGTATAAATAGAAGTTGTAGTTGTCTGTCATTCATCTGTGTCTTTGGATAACAGTTGCCCCTTTTGGGGAAAATTCCCTATTTGACGGATTCTATGAGCATTGTCTGTGCTTGAACATTTATTTCAGGTTCAAGAGTGCTTTAGCAGGACTAACTGTTAAAGATATAGTTCAAATAACCACTGGCAGATTAGAATCTTCACTCGGAGGGAGTTCATGTACGATAGTGATATTTGACTAGTGTCTTTTACTTCTGTATGTTTCTTTTTGCATAACAGATGCTCATGAATATTGATGAATGACCATAATGTATGTGCCCCTTTTTGGTAGCAAATGAATTGATGAATGACCAGATACTTGTTCTTGTCTATTATTGTTCTGAATTTTACACTTCAAATGTACACAAGAGCTGCAGTCTATTCATACCTCTTACAACAGAATTTCACATTTTCTGTTGTTTCACACTTCAAAAACTTAAAAAAATATGTCGTTCTTTCAGACCTTGCACAACAGAAATTATATAAACATGTTGTTTCAGTAAATCAAGGACTTCAGAAAATAAAAGGTAAGTGTTAGTTGAAGACTTAAAATACAACAAAAGATAAAATATATGTTGTTGTTCTTGTTTGTCACTGACAAACTCTAAGATATGATTAATATATGTAGTATGAACAGACTTAAATCAACATATAAGGCTCAAAATGCATAATTTTTGGTCATTCACAGACAACATAAGTTATAAGTCGCTATTGTTGGAAATAGCGTTGAACAACAGAAAATATCTGTTGTCCAAGACCCTAACAGTCAACAACGCAATAGACAACAAAAATGACCATATCAAACAACAGAACAATTCTGTTGTGTATCGACCATTTTGGTGTAATGTGCCATTTCAAAAGAAAATAAAAGTAATTAAGAACTGCTAGCTAGTATTAGCCAATTGCAAAACGTTTCTTTATATATAAAAGATCAGTCACTTCTGCTATATATATTCGGATTTTTTCTAGGATTTTCAGTTAGAAACTTAGAATCCTAACTAAATTTAACACTTAGTTTGTGAAGGCATTGCTGTCCTTCTCCCTTATTAGATAGAGAGAAGAATAAGGAGCCTAGTTACGTACTTCTCCTTTCTAGCTTCTTCACTTTTTAATATTAATCTCTCAAACCAACCTGTGTTTGAGCAATTTGTTCTTCATATGCATACATACTTACACAGTCAGCTCTTAACTTGGCGTGCTGTGTTAACCATGCGAGGCCTATGCCCTTTCTCAATCACTTTATGTGTGTGACCATTATCCAATGCGAAACTTGTTTTTCTTTGGCAGATACAAAATGTATGGCATGTGGTATGGCCCCGTTTAAAGATTCGACAGTTGTTGTGGACAAGCATAAGCTTTCATATAGTGTTGGTATTATTACCTATGAGTATTATTCTGTTTTTGATATGAATGGACGGGTAAAAACCTATTTCACATTATAAACGGATGGATGACAGATATTCTCAAAATACCCGATGATTGATATGGACGGAAATGGGTATACCTGCAGGTATTTTTTTTCTTCTCTATTTCTCTCTTACTCGTTGGAGCTCCTGCAACAAAGCTCGTCGTTCGGCCACCAAAATTTTTGAGTAAGGTATCAAAATGACCCCACCGACACCCTCTTCTCTTTTCCCTTAACTCTCAACTCCATTTTGCACCATAAAGAGCTCAAACTTTGAAAGAAAAAAATGAATGAAAATATCTAAAACCTTAGAAATTGGGGGTTTATATTTTGAGAACAAATTGGCTAAAGAGACCATTTGGGATTTGTAACCCTTGTCACCACGAAACTAACAATACCTTGTTTGTTTCTCAATTCAATAGGAGTTGATTGAATTGAAGAATTGAAGAAATTAAGAATTTTGTGTTCAAAGTAAAATTCGTTGATTTTGTTTAGAATTTGGTATTGTTTCTTTGGAAAAAATTGTTATTGAGTTGATTTGGAACAAGTTGGGCTTTTGGTCGCAAAAAATCAAATGTAGCGCCGCCGCTGCCGCCGCCTGTGGTGGTTCTCCGACGGGACAGAAAAAAAAACAAAAAAAAATTGAACGGGTACCCATGGGCTATTCGAAGTTTTATCGGACGGGTATAATATTACCCATTCATCATTTTGCGGGTAACGAATATTAACGGGTTTTACTTGTTCAATACTGGGTATTCCATTCAATGGACGAGTACCCGCTCGTTTACCCATATTACCATTACTACTTTCATATATACAAGTGTTTTCAATGTTCTAGGTGATATATAATATTTCTGATCTAAATACTGATTTGAACTTGATGGTCAAGATGTTGGAGGATACTAAAATTTTTGTAATTGACTAATCGGATATTATTGATTCGTATCCGTGTAATTCAAGATCAGATTGACAAATATTATTGATTCGTATCCGTGTAATTCTCGATCAGATTGACAAGGGAAGAGATTGTATAGATAGAGTTATATCTTGAGAAAATGTTTAGGCATTGAATACATATAATATGTAAATTTACCTTAGTTATGGATTAGGGTCAAATTACAATCGTTGTCACTATATTGACTATGGAATAGACTATATACATAGAGTTATATCTTGACGAAATGTATTGAAGAAGACAATGTGTAAATTTACCCCATCTATTGCTTTTGTTCAAATTTCAATCATATCAATTATTGTAAACCGTTGCGTTATGTTATATAATTCTTATGAGGCAAAAAGTAAAAAACATCGCTGAGATTAAAACTTCACACATACTTAATTCTTAATTTTGATATAATTGTTCAATCCGTCCAAGGAGAAAATAGATACACAAATGATAGATCTGAAACTGTACTTTATTCATTGATAGATGACCTTATATAGACATTACAATCTGTTACAACTCCATATCTCTATAAATCAGGAATTGAGAGAATATATAATTCTATTCTAATTAGGACAAGACACACACCGAGATACTATGAATATTATTTCCTTAAACACTCCCCCCTGTGTCGCGATCCTAATGTATGATGCATAACCTATTGCCTCACTTAACACCTTGTCAAGCAAACAAAAACCTCTTGGGTAAAACAAATGTTTGGTTTAAGGAAAAAAGAGTACAACATATCAACTACTAAAGCGACCACATGTGATGTAGACTCCCCCTATGTCTACGAAATGAACTCCCCCTGATCAGTAACTCAATCTTGGAGTTCAGACAATCTTCGCATACCAATGCATCTCACATGCTTAGCAAATATAGATTTAGGTAGTGACTTGGTAAACAAGTCTGCAGCATTATCGGCCGAGCATACCTGATTTACATGAATGTTCAATAGTTGTTGTTGCTGATTGAAGAAAAACTTCGGCGATATGTGCTTGGTATGATCACCCTTAATGTATCCCAACTTCATTTGGTCAATGCAAGCTGCATTGTCCTCAAAGATACAAGTTGGTGCTGTAGTAGTGGAAGGTAATCCATTAGTTCCTCAAATGTGGTGTATGATTGACCTAAGCCAAACACACTCCTTAACCACTTTATGTAAAGCAATGATCTCAGAATGATTCGAGGAAGTAGCAATCAGGATCTTCTTTGTTGATGTCCAAGAAATCATTGTGTTCCCCATGGTAAACACATAACCTGTCTGGGAACGTCCTTTGTGTGAGTTAGAGAGATACCTAGCATTTGCAAAACTAACCAAGATATCACAATGTGTCTCTGAATAGGGGACTATACTGAACTGAGGAACAGTGCTTGCAGCCAGACCACTATTCGACGGGTTGAAAGTATGGCTCTGGTCCGTCCAGGGTGTAACTTCCGACGGATCAAGATCCCTGGAATTAGCATGTTGCGATTCAACCATCTCTTTTCCAGGAAATTCATGATTCTCTCTGTATTCTTTGTGGGGAAATAACAAACCCAATTCTATGGAACCCTTCAAGTACCTGAAGATATGTTTTATACCATTCCAATGACACTATGTAGGCGCAGAGATAAACTGAGCTAATAAGCTAGTAGAGAATGCAATGTTTGGTCTTGTGCATTGAGCTAAATACAAAAAAGATCCAATAGCACCAAGGTATGGCACCTCAGCTCCCAATAGTTCCTTATCATCATCTTTCAAACGGTACGGATCATTATTGGTTTTCAGACTGCGTACGACCATTGGTGTGATAAGAGGGAGTGTTTTTTCCATGTTAAATCGCATGAGCATTTTTTGGACATAAGCAGACTGGTGAATAAGTATTCCATCAAATCGATGTTCTAATTCCAAACCAAGACACAATCGAGTCCTACCAAGGTGTTTCATCTCAAACTCGGATTTCAAGTAGCTAACCGTCTCATTGATTTCATCAAGAGACCCAATGATATTGATATCATCAACATAGACCGCTACAATTGCAAATCCTGAACTTGTTCTCTTAATGAACACTCATGAGCATAAATCATCGTTCTTGTATCCCTTCCCAATCAAGTAATCACTGAGGCATGTGTACCACATCCTACCAGATTGTTTTAATCCATATAGTGAATGCTTCAATCTAATCATATGAGCACTCTATGGTGCAGAGTTACTTGAATTGGGTATGACCACGCCTTCTGGAACTTTCTGTATATCTCTGAATCTAGATTTTCATAGAGATATGTCATCACCGCATCCATCAGCTGCATGTTCAGTTTTTCGGACACTACTAAACTAACAAGATAGCCAAAAGTAATAATGTCCATAACCGGAGAATATGTCTCCTCATAATCAATGCCAAGGCGTTAAGAGAATCCTTGCAGCACAAGTCTAGCTTTATACCGCATGACTTCATTCTTCTCATTATGCTTCCGAATAAAGACTCATTTATGTCCAACTGGCTTCACATTTGGTGGCAATAACACTACCGGGCCAAATACCTACTTTTTCTTTAAAGAGTCTAGCGGCCTGCATTACTTCTTTCCATTTCGGCCAATCCGTTCTCCACTGACAATCAGCAACCGAGCGAGGTTCCACTTCAACATCGTCAATAATCTCCTGAGCAGCAGAATAAGCAAAAGCATCATCAACTACCTTAGATGTTCTATCCATAATAATGCGTGCATCATTGTATTTTAGTAAGATTTTACTGTTCTCTGACATTGCATATGGTTTTGAAGCATCCTCCAGAGATGCCATTTGTGATTCTAGGACATAACTGTAGTAAGAAATAACCTCATGTGTGGGATTCACAATGTTGATGATGAACTAATCATTTTGTGCCTGGATGGCCTGCCTTTTCACTGGCGGCTCATTTGTAGATTTCTTGGTCTCCCCCTCTTCCTGGTGGGAGTCGAGGCCGATGTTACTTCATCCATATAGGCAAGAGGCACGTTACTCTTCCCTGAAGTTACTTTAAACCTCCCCTTGCAAACTTCCAACCTTGCAGGAATGTGTGATCTCATCACTTTGGCAATATCAGTGAAGGAGTCGGGCATCGAAACTACTACCTTTTGAAGATCAAGTATACGTCTGTAATGACCCGAACCCAAATTTCAGTATTAAACATCATTACCGAGCAAAATTTAGATCTTGGCTTCTCGTGGCACGTTTTCTGAGATCTGATGAGAGCTAATTAATGAAAATTTATAAATTATGAGTTTGGAGTTATGTTTCTTCACGAAGCTATAGATTTTGTTGAGATGAGTTTGTAGCCACGTCAAACGCCAAAATTGGATTTACGAGGAAAAAGTTATGGATATTTGAAGTTCATAAAAAATTGTCACGATTTATGTTGACCATTTTCTAAGTCATGAATTTGGACATGTTACCTTCACAAATGTTGTAGAGAATTTAATTTCGAATGCATAGGAACTTCCGGGGAACTTTTCCGATAATCGGCGTGTTATTTACAAAGTGTTGAATTATTTTTAGCGGATAATATTGTGTTGAGTTGGGCCGTTGACTTTTTATCAGATTTGTAAAAGTTGGTTGACTTTGGGTTGAAATTGATGAACTTGTCGAGTTAGGTTCGTAGACGCGTGAATCGTTGAAAACGGAGTTACGACGCATAAGTTACGATCGACCGAAGTTTGTCGTAACATAAATACCGCAGTTACCAAATATGGAAAGTATAAATAGAAGATTTCCCAAAATGGTAAGTCAGACTTTGACTTGGCTATTGACCGAGTCAACTCGGGGAGAGAGGAGCAACGACAACAGCGAAGTGGCTCGTCGGCGGTGGTCGCCGTCCGGTCACCTCCGGCCTCGGGGTATAGCATTTCTGGCTCGTCTCGATGTCCCGATGTGTTTCTGGCCATCATCAACGGCAAGGACGCCGGAAAAGGGAGGAATTTTCGACTAAAAGTTGGAGAATTTTGGGGGTTTCAGGTCATCCATTTTCCGGCCAAATTGATCGGCTTGAAGCACTGGGCTTTGAAGCCCTCATCACCACAAAGCTAACCATGTAAGTATGGCACTTCAATTTCACTTGTGCGTGGAGAATCGTTGAGTTGAAGTTTTGTGAGATTTTGGTTTTACATGAAATTGGACTAGTTAGAGTTGGAGTTGGACTTTGGTGTAGATATGGAAGTTGTTTGTTGGGTGATTTTGAGTGGACTGGTGTTTGGTTCGCTGGAAAATGGGGGTGTCGTGAAGCTTCGGCAAGGTTGGTTTCGACGTAATTTTTATGTCGTTTTACTCGTAATCGCGCACCAATTCCAATAATGAAGTTATTGTGTTGAATTGGACGCAATATGATAAGTCGAGTGGTTAATCGGAAATTAAATCAACGTATTTACAATTTTATTAATCGGCGAGTTAATTTATCGATTCGACCATGAGTCACGTAACGATTAAGGATATTGGATACGAACTAATTAAAGGATTTAAAAATTAAAAATTGAAAATCAGAATTTATTTTGGGAAGCGCGTTTGTCAAGAATGCAATTTTTTCAATGGTATTGCTCGTGAGTTACAAGCTTAGCTGTTCGATATAATTTTGGACGAGTAATTATTAAATATTGATCGTTGTTTCAGGACGACGTATTAGCAGCCAGTGTCAGACGTATAGAACGCCAACTGACAGGCTTCGGCTAGTGGAAATCACGACACAATACTGTGAGTGGACATTTTATTTTCACTGTTATTTGCGAGTCTTCAGTATGCATTGGTAGTTATGCATGTTTCAGATATATAGTATACAGTTATGCATTTATGGTTATGATTTTTCATTTGGAGGCATATGCATGATTTGATTTACATTGAGCATAGTCACAGTGTTGCATCGATGCACTAGCTTCTCGACGGATCCCCGAAATGCTCCAGAAGTGTCCTAGAGGGACCCCGGGTTTTCCGGAAGTGTCCGAGAGGGACCCCGGGATTTATGGAAGTGTTTGAGAGGGACCCCGGGATTTACTCAGCACCCAGGAGGGCCAGTAAACCAGACCTGGGCAGTATTTGGACTTGAGGCCAGATGACCCGAGTCATAGCCTCCACATATTTTATAGTACCCAGGAGTACATGGATGATCATATTTTTAGACTCGCATTATTTTTATGTACATTATTTTTGAAAGGCATATCATTTCAGTTTCAGTTTAAAAGTGAAATATTACTTTTATCCACTCACTCTAACAGTTTTTATTATTTTATGTGCTTTTTTCCTGAGATTTTCGGTTTTAATTGCCCAGTTTGCAGAGTTTCTTCTGAGGTCGAGCGCGCACGCAGATCGTGGCATAGTAGTATCTACTATAGGATCCAAGGTTGATCCTGCGAGTTAGTAATTTACTTTACAATGTCAGCTCAATTTGTCTAGCAGTTCTGATGTCGAAAACAGTCGTGGATATTATTTGTTTTAGTAGTGAATCTTTATGTACAAAATTTTATTATTTCCTCACTGTTGAATTTTATTTCCCACCTTGGCTGACAATTAGTGAGTAGTAACTAAGGTTAGCAGAGTCGTTAGGGCTTAATTCCGGTTGAGGAAACTAAATCGGGGTCGGATCCTTTCAGTTGGTATCAGAGCATTTGGTTATAGGTTCTGTAGACTATACTTGGTTTCTTTTGTTGCTGTGTTCGATTACGCTCAACACTTCTGGAGTGGTGGCCCGACTGCAGCGGATCCCTATCGAATACTCACGGTGTTGAACGTCGTCGAATACGTGGCGAATGAGACTAAGTACGAATTTCAGCATGTAAGTCAATGTGCCTTTGTTGCTATGCCTTACGTGCGCCGACCTCGATCATATTATTGGGAATGTTTAGACATTTTTCCACGTTAGCAGAACGTGATGAAATGGTTTTAATTAATTGAGTTCGTAAAAAATGTAAATTTTTGTAAGGAGTCAAGCATTTGACTAGTTTCCTCACCTCGTTTGAGTAGTGTGGTGAACTCTTTGTATTCATTGCTCATCTCTCTTGTGCCCACTCTACAATGGAAATAGCCGAATGCTGCATTTCCATGGTTGTATACCACACGTCTTCATTCAGGTTTCAGTTTTCTTTTTCGGCGCATGTATAGAGAATTTACAGTTTTTGATCATCTGTGTTGTTTCTCAGTTTTACGATGGCAACTGGAGCAGTACCACATACTTACTATCGGGTCTATTGTGTGACACTATGAGAATTCAGTGACTGTAGTGTGTCTAGTTTGCGACTCGTAGCATCGACTCTAGTGTTAGTCGAGATATGGGGTTGCTTTTTGAGAAAAATCGAATATTTAGTAGTCTTATAATCGTTTCCACAGTTGTATGGCATCAACAAACCTCTTTTCTGTGTTTGTTTCGCCATTTCCTTCATTTTTGATTTTTTTGGGCGATGTGAACCATGGGTTTTATTATTATAGTAAACGAAGTGTTTATGATGAGGATTACGGAAAGTAAGGTTTCCTTAGGAATGGACTTAACGATCGGATTGCCATGATGGGCATACTTCAGACTTCAGAGTCATTAACCCTCGTGTTTGTGGTTTTATCGATTTTAGCGACTCCAACATGAAGTGTTTTGGGCTAATGTGTTTTCTTTCCCATCGGGAAAATATGCAGTGTCAATGTTGGGGATAATGCGAAGAGTAACAAGGATATGGTGTGAGCATGAAATTGATGATGGAATTTATTGTGGAGCTCAAGTTAAATTCTCTGGTATTTTTGGGGAAATGGGTGTTATCGAAAGTTTGATCAAACCTTATTTTTACTCTCTAGCACGAACTTACCTATGTGTTAGATCTTTTGTCATCTTTTCCAGTCAATCTCTATCTATGTATCAGATACCATTATGAGGCTTCATTCTTTAAATTCGATTTTTGGTTGGGTTTGGTGCCTACGAGTATTGGTATATGCGAACCAAATAGTTTTCTCTCCATATAGCCTCATCATTGGGTTCAGTGATGACCTTCGTGTCGTGGTTGACATCGGAGGTAAGGAGTAACTATATTATGTCTCAACTGGTTTGTACGTGGAAATGTTCTTGTGGGAACGTTACCGTTCTGTAATTTCACATCTGCATCGTAATCCACAATGATTTCATCTAGACCATATTGCTGGAATGCATACATATTCATTTCAGACGTTCGATTTCCTCGTTTATCACTTTCTCATGGAACAAATTCATAGTGTTCGAGGTAGATTGTTGCCTCAGACTGTGTGGAATTTGACTAAGTTTCCCACTGGTCACCTTGACCCATATAGAATTTCTAATTGACGTCAGTGGAGATCTATTCATTGTCTTATGATTCTACTAATTTATTTTGGTTAATCAAGATTAATCTTAAGTTTCTTTACACCAATCTCTCTTGATCAGGTTGTGTTCATTTTATGTCGTGAACACGTTTCTCTCTAAAAAATATATATTTTGTGATATAAAGCCAAGTTTTGAAATATAATTTTCCATGTTTTGAATCAAAAGGATTCGCGAGAATGAAGACGTTTATACCAAGGTTCTGAATCAGAGTTGTGCGTTTTATGCTTGTGCACCTTGGAAACATTAAGTTCTGTCAGCAAGGAATTATGTACATCTTATGTACGTGCTGAAATCTAGAAAATATAGGTATGAGTTGTTTTGATATTTGTTGCACGATCTTCGAATTCACGCTAAAATGGTCTAATGAGCATCATGCAGGTGACTAAGCGTTCCTTACTCGCAGGAGAATATATGAGAATTTTATGAGAAAACGCAAATTTCCTATTAGAATTCTTATCTTTGATTACAACCAGAGAGTTGTCACATTTCTAGAATTTCACAATATTTTTCGTTCTCTGGTTAGTTTTTATTGTTTAAGCATCCAGTAATCAGGAATTCACTCATTTTTACGATGATGTAATGAGTATAGTGGTGTCAATTCAGCTAATTAATTCGAGAGCGAGTCTGAGTATATAAATTAGTGCCTCTCTGTTTTACTACCTCGTGAGGACAGATATTTTAAGTAAGGCGTATTTATTTATTTTTCATGAATTTTTTGGCGTTTGGATCTGTCCATATGTTAAGTGTGAGTCTTGTCTTGAGTTTGTGATGCTCAGCTTTTAGTACGGGTGGTTTACAGATTCGAATATTTGAGTGTGATTGGAGAGTATTGTTTGACTCGTCGGAGTCCACCGATATTACTGGGTGTAACAGAAGTTAAGGACAAGTGATCTCTTATGATCCTTGTCACTTTATGGTTATCATTACTGGACTATGAATTTTGAGATTCAACTTACTTATTGCAGACCTATGCATAGCTTGTCAGCATTACTCAGACCTGAGATGGGATACTAAGTTCATATCTCCATATTTGTTTGTGAATTGAGTTCATACGACTTTGTGGAGTCCGCCTGTAATTATGGGCGTATCAGAAGTCAGTTCTAGGCAAATTTTTATGAGTCTTTTATAGTTATTGATATTCGGGTTTATTGTTGCAGTGTAACGAACTGAGATTGTTTAAAGCATAGAGAATTCTAGTATTGCGATCCTAGTAGATCATGATTTCAGATATGTATATGTGGTTTATATCTATAGTCTTGTGTATATTGATTATGAGAAATTCGGTTGAGATATGGTTTGCTTGTGGGATTTGTTATTGGAAGTGTTTCCTTCTTGCAGATTTTTAGGTTCTTTAGTTTCAGGGGAAACTATGCCCAATTTTTCGTAGAACTTTTAACCATACGATACTTGTGGGGCTGGAACTTTCCTTGTGAATAGTCGGATGCCATACCTATGTTCCGATTTTTGAATGGTTAGTTTGGGTCCTCAGTTGGTTACCTTTGTGGCTTGGATGATCGTTATATGTGTGTGTCCGTGATTGGACATCTCCGTTGGTTTCGGTGCAGGGTTCTAATGGCGAGTTAGATGCCACTACTGTGCTGGAACCGCACCACTACCCATGTAGTTATCTTTGTGGGATCCTGGTTTGTGTATTCTTGGGTAAGTTTGGCCAATAGAGTTAGAGTATGTTGGTAAATCTGACCATTAGTTTTGGCATGGTTATCAGAAGCTTTTATGTATGCATGTACCGAATTTGGAATTATTTCGTAGAATGTTTTCGTGTTAATTTCGAGGATGAAATTTTTTAAGGGGGGTAGATTGTAATGACCCGAACCCAAATTTGGGTATTAAACATCATTACCGAGCTAATTGTCAATCTTGGCTTCTCGTGGAACATTTTCAGAGATCTGATGCAAGCTAATTATTGACATTTTATAAGTTACTAGTTTAGAGTTATGTTTCTTAATGAAGCTATAGATTTTGTTGAGATGAGTTTGTGGCCACGTCAAACGTCAAAATTGGAGTTACGAGGAAAAAGTTATGGATATTTGAAGTTCATCAAAAATTGTCGTGATTAATGTTGATCATTTTCCAAGTCGTGAATTTGGACACGTTCCCTTCACGAATGTTGTAAAGAATTTAATTTTAAATGCATAGGAACTTTTGGGGAACTTTTCCAATAATCGGCGTGTTATTTACGAAGTGTTGAATTATTTTTAGCGGATAATGTTGTGTTGAGTTGGGTTGTTGACTTTTTATCGGATTTGTCGAAGTTGGTTGAGTTTGGGTTGAAATTGATTAACTTGTCGAGTTAGGTTCGTAGACGCGTGAATCGTTGAAAACGGAGTTATGACGCATAAGTTACGATCGGCTGAAGTTTATCGTAAAATAAATGCCGAAGTTACCAAAAATGGAAAGTATAATTAAGAGATTTCCCAAAATGGTAAGTCAGACTTTGACTTGGCTATTGACCGAGTCAACTCGGGGAGAAAGGAGCGATGGCAACAGGGAAGTGGCTCATCGGCGGTGGTCGCCGTTCAGCCACCTCCGGCCTCGGGGTATAGCATTTCCGGCTCATCTCGATGTCCCCGATGTGTTTCCGGCCATCATCGACGGCAAGGACGCCGGAAAAGCGAGGAATTTTCGGCACAAAGTTGAAGAATTTTGGCGGTTTCGGGTCGTCCATTTTCAGGCCAAATTGACCGGCTTGAAGCACTGGGCTTTGAACCCCTCATCACCACGAAGCTAACTATGTAAGTATGGCACTTCAATTTCACTTTTGCGTGGAGAATCGTTGAGTTGAAGTTTTTGTGAGATTTCAGTTTTACATGAAATTGGACTAGTTAGAGTTGGAATTGGACTTTGGTGTAGTTATGGAAGTTGTTTGTTGGGTGATTTTGAGTGGAATGGTGTTCGCTTCGCCGAAAAATGAGGGTGTTGCCGCCGCACCGCCGCCACCGGCGGTGGTCCACGGCGGAGCTCCGGCGAGGTTGGTTTCGACGTAATTTTTATGTCGTTTTACTCGTAATCGCGCACCAATTCCAATAATGAAGTTATTGTGTTGAATTGGATGCAATATGATAAGTCGAGTGGTTAATCAGAAATTAAATCAATGTATTTATAATTTTATTAATCAGCGAGTTAATTTATCGATTCGACCACGAGTCAAATAACGATTAAGGATATTAGATACAAACTAATTAGAGGATTTAAAAATTGAGAATTTAAAATTGGAATTTATTTTGGGAAGCGCGTTTGTCGAGAATGCGATTTTCTCAACGGTATTACTCGTGAGTTACGAGTATGGCTGTTCGATATGATTTTCGACGAGTAATTATTAAATATTGATCATTGTTTCAGGACGACGTATTAGCAGCCAGTGTCAGACGTATAGAACGCCAACTGACAGGCTTCGGCTAGTGAAAATCACGGCACAGTACTGTGAGTGGACATTTTATTTTCACTGTTATTTGCGAGTCTTCAGTATGCATTGGTAGTTATGCATGTTTCAGATATATAGTATACAGTTATGCATTTATGGTTATGATTTTTCATTTGGAGGCATATGCATGATTTGATTTACATTAAGCATAGTCACAGTGTTGCATCGATGCACTAGCTTCTCGGTTGATCCCCGAGATGCTCCAGAAGTGTCCTAGAGGGACCCCGGGTTTTCAGGAAGTGTCCGAGAGGGACCTCGGGATTTACTGAAGTGTTTGAGAGGGACCCCGAGATTTACTCAGCACCCAGGAGGGCCAGTAAACTAGACCTGGGCAGTATTTGGACTCGAGGTCAGATTACCCGAGTCATAGCCTCCACATATTTTATAGTACCCAGGAGTACATGGATGATCATATTTTTAGACTCGCATTATTTTTATGTACATTATTTTTGAAAGGCATATCAGTTCAGTTTCAGTTTAAAAGTGAAATATTATTTTCGTCCACTCACTCTAACAATTTTTTTATTATTTTATGTGTCTTTTTCCTGGGATTTTCAGTTTTAATTGCCCAGTTTGCAGAGTTTTTTCTGAGGTCGAGCACGCACGCAGATCGTGGCATAGTAGTATCTACCGTAGGATCCAAGGTTGATCCTGAGAGTTAGTAATTTACTTTACAATGTCAGCTCAATTTGTCTAGTAGCTCTTATGTCGAAAACAGTCGTGAAAATTATTTGTTTTAGTAGTGAATCCTTATGTACAAAATTTTATTATTTTGTCACTGTTGAATTTTATTTCCCATCTTGGCTGACAATTAGTGAGTAGTAACTAAGGTTAGCAAAGTCGTTAGGGGTCGGGTCCTTTCAACGGCGCACTTCAATCTCACTTTTAAGATGTTCGTGGATGTTCTTGAAACATATTAGGAGGAGGTTTCCACATCAATTCCTGACATTTAACCGAAATGGAGGCATTTCTATCTTCCCCTAACATCGGGAAGTTTGTTTCTTCAAAGTGACAGTTTGCAAATCTTACAGTAAAGAGATATTCTGTCGAAAGTTCTAAGTAACAGACAATTGTTGGAGATTCATAACCAACATATATGCCTAATCGACATCGCAATTGGCATATACACTGCACAACTAAAGATGAGTAGAAACGAAATGTCAGGCTCATACCCAGTTACCAACTGGTATGCACTGAATGGATGGTGTGCTACAGGTCTCAAGTGAATGAGCATTGTTGTATGTAATACTACATATCCCCAAGCAGATACCGACAAATTGATATGCATAACCATTGATCTGGCCATAATCTATAACCACTTGATTTGTGTCTTTGCTAGACCATTCTATGAATGAACATGAGGGACGGGATGTTCAACTTCAATCCTAATCGATATACAGTAATAATCAAAAGTCTTTGATGTGAATTCTTCTGCATGATCCAATCTAATTGACTTAATTAGATTGTCCTGTAATAATCTGTGCTAGGATTTTTTTTTTCTTTCCTTGTTGATAACAAATCAAAGTGATGGTCACAAATATCTCCATGGATTCTCTGTAAAAATGGTATATTTTCAGTGTTATCAACCACAAATGAGAATCTAGCCTGCAATTTTGCGAATGAGCAAGCATTGCAAAAAGAGCGATCAGCATCAGAGATTGTCATAAATGAATCTTGTGGAATGACACTAGGTGTTGAGACCGAATTGAGGTTATCAATCTCTTCCACTCCATCAAATTTGATGGTTTTGGGAATTTTCACGTGCTTCTTGCCTTTGAAAAATGGACGACCCTGAGAGTTTTTCAATATTTTGATCATCATGTCACAACCTGGGTGTCCCAGTCGAAAATGTCAAAGCCTGTATGAGGTCGTGTCACATACATTAGTAAGTGTGACAACATTAGATTCAATAATTCGAACTGTAATAAGATATAATCCACTATGAATTGCCCCAAACTTTTCCAATGTGTACTTTCTACCGCACTCCTCTGAAGTTATAAGAAAGGACCCGACCCCAATTTAGTTTCCTAAGACGGAATTTAGCCCTAACAACTCTGCTAACTTTAGTTACTACTCAAAAATTTGAAAATCCAAGTGGAGATCCAAAACTCAAAAGTAACGAAATAAAGAAATTTTCCACATATTGGTTCACTATTAACATAAAAAGATATACAACGGATTTCGACATCAGAGCAGCTAGAAAAATTAAGTTGACTATGTAAAGTAAAATACTAACTCACAGGATCAACCTTAGATCCTGCGGAAAATACTATTATGTCAAGAACTGCGTGTATGTCCAACCTCAGCTGAAACTCTATGACCTGGGTGGTTGAAAACGAAACGCCCAGAGAAGGCATATAAAATAATAAAACTGTTAGAGTGGGTGGACGAAAATAATTTCACTTTAAACTGAAAAACAATAAATAGTATGCCTTTCACTATAAATGTACATAAAAATGATTGATAACGCGTAAAACATGCATCAAATATTAACACAAAGTAGACACTTAACACATAGTTCACACGTATGTAATTTAAAACCATTCTTTGTAGATGTAGCATTGATAAGTAGGGATCGTTCTTAACCGGGGATTGAGGGTACTAATGCATGACAACGTTTGTAAACATAAAATAAAAGGTATGGGGAGTTTGAAAGTTTGGTTATTAATCTACGAAATATAAAGACAAAACATGGCAGAAAACACATAGAGAAACCCTAAGTTCTATCATGCTTTAACTCATAGACAAGCTAAAACAAACAAGAACATAGAATCCTAAACATGCTTTCTAAACGGAAAATAAAATCTAAGACTAACATATTTACAAGTGATCATCTCGTCTAATTAACCTAGCCGATTTCATGCTAGAAGACTTTAGTAGACAACGAAATTCATAACTCTAAATCTAACTACACATGCTTGTTTATTGTATAGAAGTGTGACTCGGCGTCTTGACGTTGTTGTCGGGGATCAAACCCGGGCCGCCCGCGTGACCAGCAGGAATACTTACCATTATACTACAACTAGCGTCTAAACACCCTAAACAATTTCATCTTAAATAAGTTCATCGAAACCTGCAAAAGAGAGGGACTTAGAGTATCATCTAGAACATGGCATCGAAGCATTAGACTCAAAATAAACACATGGAAGCTACAAAAGAAATCAAAACATATAGCTGAAAACCAAACTGATTCTTCATCAAATAACCGAAACAAATCCAATACAAAACCAAAGAATGAAAATAGAAGGTCATGGTTACACTTTGAATCCTTGAATCGTGCTGCAACTCTAGGTGCTTGATGACTTCTAGGGAGGATGGTTCTCACTCACAAGGGACTTAGCGTATTGTGAGTGATCAGAGGCTCGTTAAGGCTGAACACTTCGGCTTTGGAGAGGCTGGACGGCTTCTTTGTGAATGAGAGGTATTTTTGCAGAGCTTTAGCTTCTAAGATGGGTGATAATCTGCTTTGAGGCTGAGCTCCCCTTTATATAGGAGAAGGGTAGGTTGTTTCCTACCATAACAAGAAGTCCACATTAATTTCGGAGAAATCTGACCTCCTGTAGTAAAACGCGATTTTCCTGAGTTATACATATCAGAATTGCATGATTCTTACGGCATTGGAAAGATATTTCCAAGGGCTATAAAATATCTTCATTAATGACCTCAATCGAAGTTGATATGCGATTTCTACAGCCTGTCGAAATCTGCTATTCTGTAACTTCAGATTTCCTTCCTTTTTAAGTATTAGGAATCCCAATCTCATCAAATCTTGGATTTCTTGCTCTCCAATTCTTCTTGTCCTAAAATATCATTTTATTGCACATATTTTGGGCTTCAAATCAGGTATAAATAATCTTCAAATATCTTCCATGACTTCGGCTCCAAGGATCTCCATAATTTCGGTAATATTGCTCTTTCCTGGTTCGCGCAGGAGAAATGTCTTCTTCCTCATTTGCACCATTTTGGTATCCATTTCATTTGTCAAATGGTTTTGAATTCTTGACACCATGTGGGCATGCATTTTAGTAACCATTTAAAGACCATTTCTCGGACCATTTTTTCTCCAGAATTAGGAACTTTCTCCTTATTCCGTTTTAAGCTCATTTCTGCCTCATTTATTCATTCCTCTTTATTTTGGACCTAAAACAATAAAATAAGTTATACATAAGAATACTAAGGTCATAACTTAGTCAAATGTAGTGAGAAATACATTAATAATCGAGCATAAAATGAGTAGATCAATGATGCAAGTCTAAAAGTAAGCAAGCATAAATCAAGAGTTTGTCTTAACCCTCCTGGGTACTGTGTAATGTTTGGAGGCAGTAACTTGAGTACATTTTCTTCAAAGTTACGAGAATGCTTAGGTCAGGTGTCTGTCCTAACCTTCTTGGGTATTGTGCAAATTACGAGTCACGTGTTTGTTCTATCCCTCCCAGAGCTTCTCAAGGATCAGTCGAGAAGCTAGTGCATTAATGCATCAACTGTACTATGCTCTGTGTAAAACAAATCATATGTGCCTCCATGCATAAGCATAATCATAAATGCATACTCTTAAAATACATAATCGTAAATGCATAGTTGTAAAATGCATAATCATAGACCCGCTAATCAACAGTGAAAATAAAGTGTCCACTTACCTGGATCGTAGGAAAACCAATAGTTGATCCACTAACTTTCAATTTGTACACAACGCTCCTAAACCAATCAAAGGTCTAGTTAAATTAATATAGTATTCTAATCGAGTACAACTAGAGCATACCAGGAATCTGATACGAATTGTAGCACAAATACTCACTTTTCATTTTTGATTCCCAAAGCGTCACTACTCTACCACATCGCGATAACAATTTCATCGTGTTATGATCCCAAGCTCCAAAGAAAGGTGCGCATCGACTCGACACATGACGAAAGATCGCGTTGAATGTGTCGAGTCGCATCTGAATTCTAAAAATATATAAAGATATTATGCAAGTTCCCCAAAATCTATGAAATTACTCAAAAACTAGTACGAATAAACAAGCAAAATTTCCCGAGAAAAATAGCTTTTCGGGGTCGCCAGAGCTCCACCGCGCACGGCGGCGTGCGGGGCCCACGTGCCACTGTCGGCGGCGGCCAGAATCCAACCATCATGGATGCCAACAAATAATACATAAAACGAAAGCTCATTCCAAGCCCAACAACATTTATGCACAATAACAAGTCAAAATCAAACCGGAAAACATCGAAAATCACCTTTGAAATCGGGAACCCTCACCAAAAAATCAAGTCAACCGATCCCCGGCGTCAGGCCATGGCGCGACCTGAAACTGGTCGGGTTTAACTCGTGGAATTGCAGGCTTTAAAACCCCTATCCTTACGCCACCCAACTCTAGCTGTAGCGCCGTCTCCATCGACGCAAAAAATAGACCAAACCCTTGATTTTTGCCGTGAATTTTGGGCTCAATCGATGAGGAAATGGAGGTTAATATGTTGGGGAAAAGCAAGAGGAGGTTGAGGTGAGCATTTTGACACCAAGGCCGACCAATTTTGTGGCCGGTCGGTGGTGGTTCGTCGGCGTCATCCCTCACGGCGACAAACGGGTCGGGGAGAGAGAAACAAGGCAGGTTGACCACGTGTTGACCCTCCCTTGACCAAAAAGGAAAGTTGCTGACTTTTCATAAATCGGAAAGTAGGTATTTATACCTCAAAATTTACCGAAACATGAAAAAATTCCCGACAAACATCGATTGACCAAAATTTTCTTGACGTAACTCCAAATTTAACAATTAACATGTCCACGTACTCGGTTCGAAGAGTTCAAAAATAATTTCTTTTACAACTTCCAAAAACAATACGAGTCCAAAAAGTGAAAACTTATAAAAAGTCGATTTTGATGACGACAAATCTCGATAAATGTAACATATATCTATTAATTCAATAACTAACTCAATTAACGAAGATTAAGTCAGTAATTTAGGTTCGGGTTGTTACAATCTACCCCTCTAATAAAAAATTTGTCCTCGAAATTTACACAATTATAACTCGATAAACAATGACCGCAACAAATATCTATAAAGTCTCCCGCACACAAAGCAACCCTAAAGTCACTAACAATAGTCGTGTGCGAGACCACATAAAGCCTACGTTGTAGACTAAAATCGCTTAAACTCATTAAACAAAGCATTACTATGAAATGTTGCGAAGCACTTCCGTAAACTATTGACCGCAAAATTTTTGAAATTTGAATTTACTTAACATAAATGCTTCCTTAAACTTTAGCTTCAATTCATGTTCGAAAAAGAAAGAGCCTCGACACCATAAAACTATAAATCTGAAACACTTAACTCGTAAAAAATTTGAACTGTGGAGGATTCCATCTATCTTGACTACTTGACGACAAAGATTCTCCTACCGATTTTTAACTGAACTACAAAACTAGGGCAGTAGCTCTAAATCAAAACTATTATTATGAACAAATCACTATATTAGTAGATGACGAATAAGTATTAGTTATGCTACCAAAATTATCTGATCCATCTCCTAGAAAGTCTACTTGATAATCTCTAAACATCCAAACCACAATAAAGAGATATCACTAATATACTAACTTATTACAGCGGTCATAGAGTTATTATCCTCGTTGAACACTAATATACTAACGTATTCAAGACTTGTTGACCACTTTAAGTAAAGACTTAAAAATTTACCAAAGGGTTGTGACCCTTAAAGAATGCTGATATGACATAAGTAAACTGATGTAAAATACATCAAAAACACCATTCCTGGGTGACATCTTTGATGGGTCAAGAAATACCACTGGACGGATCGAAGAAACCCAAAATAAACTTTGATTTTCTGATAAAAATTTCGTCGACGGGTCGAGGATGATTTTCTACGGGTCGTGATTTGGGAAATTTTGTCACTGAAGGAAACATTCGATGGATCGAGGCAAGACATCGATGGGTTGAAGGAATCTTAAAAACCAATATCAATTTTTCAATATCTTTCTCGACGGGTCGTAGAAAATGTTCGACGGGTCGAATTGATGACAAGTCAGAGACAGAAGTGTGCATTCGATGGGTCGAGGATATTGTCGATGGGTCGAAGAATACAAAAACCATTCTAGAGTGATCCCTTCGATGAGTCAAGAAATAATCCTGACGGGTCAAAGATCTCTCGAATCAAATCATCCTTTATTTTGTCTCATTTTTATGATACTTTGGTGTCATAAAGCCATGGGATTTTGTAGAATTTGAACCTTGTAAGCAACATGTATGAACATAATCATTCTTAATGATTTCAAATACTGAAAGAAAGAACTTTTATTGCTTTGCCAACATCAAAACTTACATCAAGAGATTGTTCTTATTCAATAACCATGACTAAAATCAGAGTCAAATAGAATGCTAAACTTGATTACATGTTAGAGATGTCATTTAAGTGAAATCTATTGTCACTAGGTTTACATTGGGGATATTTGCTACAACTTGATTGGCTTCACCCCCATCTTTCATCTCTTCATCCGCAGTGTAGTTGGTCTCATGGGCCAAATACTGCTTGCATCTCTTGTAGGCATTCTAGACATCTTTGGGTGCACATGACTACTTGTGCATATGCTTGCTCGAACCACACCTATAACAAGGTGTTGACCTAGACTTTGAAGGAGCAGACCTTGAAGAATTTTCATTGTTCCTAGAACCATAACTTGATGGATTTTTGTTTGAGTTGTCTTGGCGAGTCCAAATCAAATTTCGACTGATTTCTGCTCGGCCACGACCTCTACCACGTCCTCCTCTACCACCACGAGTTTGATAAGGTTCTGGACGATTATTTTGCTTATCTTTTCGTGCTTTTCCAGTGTGATGAGCCTCAAGAACTTTCTTTGTATAGGTTGGCCTGACATTGTTGTGGAGAAGAATCTCCTGATGTCGTTCTTTCTTAGCCAACACACTCATAAGATCACTGAATGATCTTGATCTCCCTTGCTCATAATCAATACGATAGTGATGAGCAAGTGTGTCTATGGAGGTAGAAAAGGTAGTCAAAGACTTTTCAACCATGACCTTGTCGTTCTTAACAACTCCACAAATAACAAGCTCAGATTGTAGCTTAAGCATATCTTGGTAAAAATCGTTAATCTTTGGGTAATTCAATAACCCGATTTGATCTCATCTCTCTATAAGTTCAGAAAGTTATGCATCATGCACATTGTTAAACCGTTCTTGCAAAGTCACCTACAAATCCTCGGGGTCGTCCTAGCAAGTACTGCTTCCTTAGAGGAGGATCAATATGTCTTCTGAGAAACATAAGAGCTTGAGCTTTACGAGCTATTGTGTCATCATCGACTTGAGTGCCAGGTGGTAGTGGTTGGATCGTATCCGTGAGTCTTTTACAGATGAAAGTATTCCTCACATCTGAGACTCATCTATGGTACTCTGCTCCTTGAAGATCAAAGATGTTAAATTTTGGCCTTGTTGGCTCAGTCATCTACAAAAGACAAGAGATGAATTAGTTTACCGATCAAAAAACTACGATCACTAATCAAGTTTAGGGAATAAGAAACATGATCCATTGATGTATGGTCACAAATATCAATGCAATAACCGGTGGTTTCATACCACACCCCATAAAAACCGTGACTGATTCAGAGTAACAACGTATTGACTTCCCTTTTTTTTTCATGTATTATGTGACTCTCCCAGAGCCGTCACTATTGTTTAAACTTTGAGGAGAAGGAATTAATCCTCTCTCAGTTATACCTGCAATAATTCATAAGAACTAGAGGCATATATAAATTCACGGTATTTAAACCTAAATCTAGACCTAGATAGAGGGTGTTGCGGTAATTAAGTTTTGCACCCTAATTCTAAATCAAATAACTTTGAAAATTTACCTCGAGAGTATGCTTGGAATGAAAACTTCGCTGTGAAAAGAAGTTTGAAGCGGAAAACAAAAATCCTTGAAATCCGGGGATGATGATGAACTCCGATGATGAGCGACAGTGAGATTCTGTCAAGGAGGAAGAGGAGGCCGGTAGTGTTTAGGGGTTAGGATTTCATCTGTTTAGGGTTTGGGTTGGCTATCAACTCAAGAGTTGCTGATAACATGTTGAAAAAGAAAATAGATACGCAAGTGATAGATCTGAAACTGTACAGTATTCATTGATAAATGGTCTTATATATGCATTACAATCTGTAACAAATCCATATCCATATAAATTAGAGATTGAGAGAATATCTACTTCTATTTTAATTAGGATAAAACATACACTGAGCTACCAGGAATATTATTCCCTTAAACACAATCATAATTTGTTTTATTTTGTATATAATATAACAATTATGTGAGATCTCCATTCTTCACTCTTACTTAAAAAAATATATATTCTTCAATCTTAATATGTTTTGTTTAGGGATTAATAATTGAATATTTCATGACTTAATTGTTACATCGGTGAGAATACAAAGTACTAATGTGAAAATGGACGATGTGGGAGTATGGGAACCTATTCCATTCCCACGACTTATCGTGGGTACAAAAGGTGCGGTAATTTTGCCTACCATATGCAAATGCCTGCTATGGAAAAATCAAATAGAAACAGTAGACTACCCCGTCTAGTTATGTTATAATATTTGATAATTTTGGAATGCACCCAAAGGTTATTCATCATAGGGTCTAAAATAATATGTTATACGTGTTACGATCTTATTGGTTATTTTTATATTATTTCTTTAATGTTGACTGAGTTTATGATAAGCTCATCACAGGTAAAGACCCCTTGAGTCTCTTCTTGTTATCTCTTGTTGCTTCTGATCCTTCTCCACCACCGGCGGTGCCAGGCTTGCCGCGACCTCGTTTTCGGCGGAGATTGTCTCTAGCGAGTGCTCAAAGGCGGCAACTTTGAAGGCGTGGATTCTCAAATCCCCCTGATACAAGCCCCTCCGACTCTCGCCTCTCAATTTCCAAACCTGAAACCATAAGTGCTTGCATAGCTCTCATCACATCAACAATTTCACAGCTACTTCATTCATTCATTTACCACCTTTATTCGCTGACAAGTAAAAAACCAAACTAGAAGAAATTTCATTAGTTCATTTCCTTGATCTCAATTAAAAAAAAAGATTTCTTCAGATCCTAATCAAATATTTTGTAAAATCTTGTATTTTGAAATACACCAAAAATTTAGTTTTGAGGCAGAGAGTAGAAAATAAACGTCGCCATAAGTTTGTACTATTTTTTTGTTATAACTTTCAGATTATCGAACTATGATTTTAGCAAGTTAAATATTTTTATTTTTTAGTATGCTGACATGGCACCAGTTGATCGATTGTTTAGAGATTTGTTTGGTTGATGGTTTGTGTTGGCCGTGAGCCAACTTGTTCGCTGTGTGAGTTAAGTAAGGTTGACACAAGTCAACGTGTGGAGGTGAAGGGCTTGATTGTGTCTTCAACATTTAACATGCCAATTATATGCTGCCAATTGTTATATTTCTATGTCCTTTCTTTGCAAATGGTTTTCTTCTAATTCTCACCGGAAAATTCAATTGATCCACTTCTATAAATAAGGAGCTGTAGCCTTTCATTCTAGGACATCACTTCAAAGAGAGTTTCTATACTCTCCCTCCCTCTAAAGTTTGTTCTACATTTACGTGAGAGTTCTATTGATCTTAGTTTCTGATCTCTAGGTCCGATTTAGGTGTCGTTGGTATGTATGAACTCATCTCCACGAGCTCTCTTATTTTGTGGAAAGAAAAATCTGATGTTCGTATTAGTCTTGTTTTACGAGTTTTAGTAAAAAGCTTACAACATCATTGTTATGCTCGATTATTCAAGAGGCTTTGCTTATCGAGTAATTAGACGACTTTGATTATTATAATTGAGGTAAGGATTTTGGGGAAGCCTTCCTATATCGTTGTTATGATTTTGTATATTACAGTTTTATTGTTGTTATAAAACTTATGTTGTTGTTATAGTAAATTATCATAATCATGCATTGTAAGGAAATGAGAGTATGTAGATTTGGAAAGATGGTGAATTTGAGATAAAAGAACTCTATTTGTGTAGTTGAGGTCATGCTCGTAAGGAGCCAGTTTTGCCAGCCTAAAAGTATATACAAATAGGAAGAGAAGCAATTTCAACTAAATGTTGATAAAATGATCTTATTAAGGTAGATGGCACTAGCGACCGAGAATAGTCCAAGAGAACTAACAAATGAGAAATATCGAGTGTGGGTGATCAGGAAATGATGATTGAGTCAGCATCTCATATACATTTTATTATATCAAATGTGCATTGTAATTCATTTACAGAATATTGTCACATAACTGGATTTTATTGTAAAAGGTTGAAAGCCCTACTGAGCATAGCTCACCCCTTATGGTTATTGGTTCAAGTGCCAAAGTGACGGAGAAAAAAAGACTGTTGAATATTTGTAAATAGAACAAGATATATTCTTAGTCGTTGTTGTTCATTGTAACAAAACTTGTAATAATAATTTGACGTTTAGTGTTATGTTTGTATTTGGGTAAAAGGACCCAATCCCGATTTAGTTGCCTAAATCAGAGTCGAACCCCTTCTGAAAACGTGAACCAACAAAAACCATTCAAAATTACGGCAGAGTAACGTTACTAACGCGGAATTGCATTAACCTGCACCCTGAAAATAACACTTCATCCTATGCCACAAAAGCCAAACCGTGGGCACCAATCCCATCCGGATTTCTCAATATCATATCATAATCAATAAACAGTAAACATACTGTAATATATAATATATCCGGGAAAAACCGTATAAAATATGTATCAGAATGTATCAGAGCGACCTCTAGTGTAAATATATACAATATATACATTAGTAGGCAAAACAAGAACCTACCGGAAAACACATGTAGCTCGGATCACTAGCCTACAACCGCGACGTGAGACACCAGAATCCGAACTGCAAACTGGGCACGGAAACCGAAAAGCCCAGGGGAAAGGCAAATAAAACGTTAGAGTGAGTGGACGAAAATAAACATATGCCTTTCACCAGTTATATACATAATCAATGTAAAACAATGCGAGTTCGGAAAGTATATATATGGAGGTTGTCAAGCGAATCTCTCAAGCCCGACGGTCAGGTGAATCGCTCAAACCCGACGGTGATAGGCCAGGGGAATCTCTCAATCCCGGCGGCATACAGGGGAATCTCTAAACCCTGCCCAGAGGAATCTCTCAACTCTGGTGGACTACCTGTGATCAGCCGAGTAGCCGAAGCATCGATGCAGTAATGCCATCACCAATAAATATAAAATAATACCTCCGAAAATAACATATATCTCAACATCGTATAAAGTAAATACGAAAAATCACGATAAATCACGAACTCGCAAACAACTGTGAAAATATAAAAATGTCCACTCACAGATCAGCAAACGCGTACTCGCGCTAATCTCGTGGCCCGGTGGAAGATCCCTCGCCTGAAGCATGATCACGATCCCCTGAATAATCATAAAACACATCTGATCAAAGTCACATCCCACAACTCTGTACTTGACCACGGAAACCAACCGTTCCTGAAAACATATAAAACTGTATAAACAATCGACTGAATTTCTGAAATCTCCACTCGAAACCTTCGACTAAAAATCCGTTACCCAAATCAATTCAAAAACCTCAAGGTGATAATCAGGGCGCGATTACGAGAAAAATGACATTAAAATCATCGAAAACTTAAAAGTCAACCCTCTCGCCGGAGCCCCGTCGTTGACCGCCGCTGCCGGTGGCGGCGCGCCGTCAACGGAGAGTTTCTCCGGCGAGGAAGCTCCAGATTCCAAGATCACAACCAGCCCAACCTTTTTCTCAACTACCACAAAGTCCAAATCTCACCGGAACCCCTCCAATTCAGCTCGAATCCGAAACGAATTCAAACTCCGGCAACCAACTCGGGTTCACCCAAAATCTCCATTTCAACCCAATTCAAACAAAGGGGAAGCATCACCGGGGCAAGGGGAGTCGAAAACCCCTCACCCCCGCCACCGTGGCTCACCGGAACACCCCTAACCGTCACCGGCGAAATCCAAGAAACCGACCCGAATCGGACTCCACTAAAACTCAATCAATTCTCATAATCCCAAATACAAAACAATAGAGGAGCTCAAGGGGAAGCGATTCATACCCTCCACATGGCCGGAGGTGGCCGGAAAATTCAAGTCGGCCGGCGAAAACCAAACAGGAAAGTTTCCCTCCTCGGTCAACGGTCAAACATCCAAAAATGGAAAGTCAACGCCTGGTCAAACCTCAAACAGTGTTTTCGACAATTTTACGACTATTTTCGATATTTATACTCGCGTCTCGGGACGATCAACGGTTCAAAACGGATAACCTTTACGATTCGGATAAATACGAAACGAACGGATAAACTCGTCGATAAACCGAAACTTCAAATAATCATATTATATTCTTCGGTTATCGGAAAATTCATCCAGAACCGCCCACGAGCTCGAAATCACGTGCTCTACAACTTTCGTGAAGAAACTCAATTCAAATTCTCGGCCGAAAATTAAGTCATGAACTAAATCGGCAAACCACACAATTAACAATTAATCGCGATTACGCATAATCTCGTGAATCGTACTGATTACTCTACTGATTCTGGTTAGAGTCGTCACACTGGGTCTCTCCTTTTCCCCATATGAACATTGAGCACTATGGTTCTGAAACACAAAAAAGATCTATATGCATTCTTCTTTCACCAGATCTTCCTTTGATTGAATAATTGATTAGTACATTGGATTTATTAATGGTTTACAACTTGATTTTCATTTTTTTCATTAAAAAGTTTTTTTCAACCTTACAATATTGTAAGGGAGGAAATTTGGAAAAGGATTGGAGAGAAATTATTAGGTGGTCCTAGACTACTAAGTGGCATGCTGGGGTGGTAGTCCAAATCAATGAAAATGCGACACATGTATCAACATGCAGTCAGTTTCTCTTTTTTATACACATGTCATGTTTGCATTGGTTTCGACTACCACCTCAACATGTCACATGATAGTCTAGGAGCACCTAATAATTCCTCAGGATTGGAATATCAAATTCTGAAAATACGTAGTTTCACCATTTCAGAATTAGAATAGGATTGGAATATCATGTATCTAAGCCAAATTCAGAATTGGGTGTATTGATTCTCTTTTCGGAATTTAGTTTACATTCATATTCCTAACAGATGCAACCTTCCTAATTTGGTTCAATCTGATGTACAGGTGGTGGTAAAGAAAATCAAGTCACCAGAATGTAAAGTATGAAAGAAATTAAAGCAATTTTTGTAGTACCATCTAGGCTACAATATCAGCTCATTTGATGATGCCTAAGGATCATAATCGTCGAGTTGTTGTTGGCTTTCGTTCAACTTACATAATGAAATCTCTGAAGTAGCACATAAATTGTTGATTCAATAGTTTCATATTACATAACCAATTATATTTTTAAGGTACTTTTATAAGCAGATGATGCATGTATTGGTTTATTATTTTAGAATTGAACACACATTAAACTATTGTATACAACCCAAAGAATTCAAGGTCGCCACTATTTCGAATCAAGTTTTTGACCAGTGCTCTCCCTAAAGCGAATTTTAAGCTCTAAATGAGCGCCTCTTCTTCTCTTGTCACAGACCCTAGCTTCCAAGCCACCTCCCTTCCTCCTCCTTTCCCGATCTGAAATTCTACCACTCTAATCCTTTTTTTTCATTCTTCCTTCGATTCATATTATCAAGCCAAACACTTCCAAATCATTGCATGGCCAATTCGGCTGAAGATGCGTCTGAACAATACAATTTGGCAATGGAGTTTACCGATCAAGATGTCACTTGGTTGGAAGAGATTGTGCTATTGGACTTCGATGAGGATGTCACTCTCCCCAACTACTTTTATGGTGTTCTTTGGTTGTTCGAGATGGATCCTCTGCCGGCGAAGAATGAGAGTGGCATGCGAGCCATGCTTGTACGTATGTGGGGTACACCGAGCCGGCTGGCAAGGGTGTCATACGTGAGGAAGGCCCCAGATAGGTTTTTCTGTACCTTTCGGGATGCAGCGACGGTGCGCAGGGCGGTCCAAGGAGGGTCGTGGTACTACAACAATCATACTTTGATTGTTGAGAAGTTTGATGGACTTTATGATTTTATGGCGGTGGCGCTGATTTGGGTTACGGTTGGCAACGTGTCGGACGCCGACATGAATGATGCTTGGGCGAGAAAAATCAGACGACAAATTGGGGAGCTTAAGGAGATCGATTTGCCCAAGCTAGGGCAAGTAAAAGAGATGTGGCTGCGGATAGATATGGATTTTCGGCGGCCTCTCCTAGTGCGGCGGCGGTTTCGGTTTTCGGCGGGTGTCTCGGAGATCCTTTCCTTTGAATACATGGGAATCTGAGGCTTCTGTGGATTGTGTGGCCGGTTTGAACACCAAGATGGTGTTTGTGAGGTGTTGGCAACCCGGACGACGGCGGTAACAGTGACGTCTGACTCTCAAGCCACATCGGTTGGGGTTGAGCCGATTGCCTTGGTGAATGGAGCCTCGGTTTAGCGCTGTTGCATGCGTCCCATGAGTCAAGCAAGGTATGGAATCTGGAGCTTTAAGCTATGTGTCACCCATACAAGTTATTATGACCACACTTGGTCAATCTCAGGCTTTTGAAATGGAGCTCAGTCTTACCTCATGTCCAGAGGACCAACGACAGTAGTTGACATTAGTTGCTAGGTCTGCATTGCAGGCCCCAAGTATGTCTCTCACTCCTTTTTAGCGAGGCAACGATGCTGTCGCAGGTGCAAACAAGAGGCAGACACGTGAGGAGAAGCCAAGTTCGGCTTCTCATGGCGAGATGGTTCAGACCGAAGGGCGATAGGACATCTCAAAACATGAATCTCCAACCAAGAAGGTGGTCGTGGACAAGGCGGCCAAGGCTAGGGCAGAGGCGGAGAAGTGACAACTCACTCTACTGTAGTTTTGGGTACATAGTTAGATACGGTGTGAGACCCCGAACTTTGTTAGTCTTTATCCTACACCTATAGGTCTAGCTATGTAGGTACTTATGCGGATATGTAATAGTGCAGTTTACTCTAGGGGGTTCTTTCTACCCATCCGGAGGTTCTGATGAACTCCTTGTACTCTACCACAATATCGTTACCTCAAAAAAAAATTATTTTATGGGGTTGTTACAGAATTTGACCACAAGCACAATGTAAAATAACATGCACTCGCAGTCGCATTACACTGGAATATAAGTTGCACCCACACACTTACGCGATTAATAATAGCCGAGACTATTATACAAAAACAAAATTTAAAAGTTAAGGCCTCACAATCGCACGCACGAAACACGACATTCTTCCCCACGCTCATATGCCGTACATGAAGACTAGTAGTAGTTGGTTAAACTGTTCATTACCGGTGAACTTCGTCATTAGACTATGATACCCTAAAAAACAACAAATAAATAAATAAATATTAATATTAAAAGGGTATTAACGTCAAAACGCATTCTCATTTCAAAAACCAAATCAAAAGACCGCCGCTTCTTCCCTTCAATTTCACAGCTCTCTGCAAATTACAACGGTCGACGTCATCATTCTTCCTCTCCGTCAATCTTTTCAAAAACTTTCACAGACCCAAGAAAGATCACACAACTCATATCCAAAATGACGTCGTTTAAGGTAACAATTCTTCGACTTTATACCCTTTAGACTTCAGATCCTCTCAATTTCGCCCAAATGGAGTTTCTTGATGAACCAATTTAGGGTTTCTCTTTCCACGAATCAATTAGGGTTTCGTATCAGTTTTTTTTTCTGGAAATTTCCGGTGTTGATTTAGCTTGATTTGATGGGTTTTATGTCTCTGTGTGAATTGGATCAGCGACGAAGCTCTGCGACGAGTCAAGACACGACAAACAATATCGGGGCTTTCAAGGTCAGCCAAAAACCTAATTTTCAAATCTATTTGTACTGTTCGATTCTCGATTGAAGAGATATTGACGTCTGCAAAATTTGGGTGGGTTCATTTTGAGATTTTGCAGTCAAATGTAAGCTTGGGCTTGAATCGATTGGGCAAAGAGAATCCAACACGCACAGGTGGGTCGATTTCAAAGACTCAATTTTTGTGGTTCTTGGTTCGGGTTTCGTTGATGTAGTTGACTGATGGCGTTCTTCTTTTGATTTTGAAACAGTTGGTGCTAAAACGTTTAAGGTGTATACAGTTGGTGCTGACAGCAGGTGTGCTTGATATGAGATTATTATTCTAAGTGTTGATAACTATGTAGATGCTACAAGTCTTAGTTTCGTTTGATGTTAATTGCAGGAGCTCTGTACCAGTGAAGAAATTAGTTATTCTGGACAGTAGAAGTGTTGTTACAAAGGTAACTGATAGGAGTGATAGCTCCTCAGCTCTTTTCTAACAAGTCAGTGGGATTGTTTACCATTTTAGGCTTTTCTGTATATAATTGTTTACCTTATTAGGCTGGTTTGATAATGGAGAAGGGAAAAGCCACACTCAGTAGCTCTGGTAAGGTTTAAACTAATATTACTAGGGTTGTAAAGTTGATTTGTGTGTGTGTGTGTTGAGATAGCTCACATTTCAATTATGTGCTGTCGTTTTGTCAGCAAGTGGAAATGTCGGGAGAAGAGCGCTAGCTGATGTCAGCAATGTCAAAGGAAATTATTCTAGGGTTGTGGGAGGAGATCCCTCTAAACCAATGTTGGTACCTTATCATTGTCGTAATAGTACTTAAAGTTTTTGCTTGTGAGCTAGAATATCTGAATTTTAGGTACTTTGAATGCAGGGTTGGTAAGATTGAGAGAAAGAAGTCTCTGCAACGGTATGCATTATTGACTTACAGTCATCAGTATCATATGTATATGTGTTTGCGAATGTAATTTTGTTCCGTATACATAGAATTATTAAATAAAGATACTTGAAAATATGTGAATAGATTATTATTTCCATTTGTATTTTCATAGGCCCTCAGTCGGTACAGGCATTAGGACTGTGAATGTCACATCAAGGAGATCCCTCCTGGTAAGTAGCTCTCTGAATCTTGAATTTTTAATTTAGGAGATTTGCCACAGAATTAAGTACTAATTGCTTTATCAACAAGTTTCACGTAATGAATAAATATTAGAGATAGTATTTGCAGGCTTTGTGGTTCAAATTTCCAATTATGGATAAATCATTTGCAGAATCTTACTGAAATTTAAACTACTTGGGTTGTACAAATTGAAATCCAGTATACCAATGCAAAACACTCCTGGAATTTAAATTAGTCAAAAGGAGATTTTCAGATATTCAGTTTGCCTTTAGCAAGAAACTCAGATTGCTAGTGTCAAATGTGTATAGGACAATTTTATCACCTCAAAAACATACAACTATCAGAGCCAAATTCCTTTGTGGTTTGTATTCTATAAATGTGAAGTATTCTTGCTTGTCCAATCAGGGAAAAGAGCGGGAAAGTAGTCAAGGTGCTTTGGTGTTACAGACTACCAAGAGAGGTGACTTTTATACATCACAATATCTGTTATAGTTTCCTGGAGTGAGCAATGCTGATCTGTGTTTATCATTTTTGATATGTGTAGGTAATAAAGATGTCAATGCCCATTCAGAAAATCAAAAGACCAAAGCTATGGGTTCAAGAAATGAACCTATGGTTGCAGATATCAGGTCTGTGAAGTCCCCTTTCCTGCTGACTTTAGCTTGGGCCACTGCTTTGTTATTATTCAATCTATTTGGGATTTCTTTTAAAATGACTAAAAACGCTTTTGGATTATAAAAATTAATTAATTAAAAATAGAAAAAAAAATCAGAAAAAATAAGAAAATGATTTAGTAGAGTTCTGGAAGCACTCTGAAGTATTTCAGAAGCACATCTTCCTGATTTTAAAAGCACTTTTGAATTTTTTAGAAGTGCTTCTAGAGCTCTTGGAAGCAATCCCAAACAGGCCCATTGTCTTGAAAAAGATTTACATCGTTTGTATGTTTATAACCTGAAATATTTGGAAGGCCTTACTTAGATATTTCTTTATGTCAGGAGGACATCAAGCAATTCACATAAGCCAACCAGGTCTCTGACTGTAAAATATTAGGCCTTTTCCTTTTCTTCTTTTATATTTTGTTGTGAATAAGATGTATATCTGTTACTGATGTAATTTTTTATTGTCTACTCCCATCATACAGGATGTCTTTACCAGTGCTGAAGGTCAACCAAGAAGAAGCAACTATTCCAAAGGTTGTTGTTAACTTGTGATTGCATTCTTCTGTGTATGTCCACTTTTTAACAGAATCTTTGGTTTTCCTTACAATCTAATCTTCTTCGCTTTCCGGCCTGTAGGAAACTGCTGCAAGTCCTGGTAAGATGCAGTTTTTTATTTAAGAATTCACTGGATAAAACAGGATCTGACCAAGATGACACTTTGGCATCCAGTGAAAGCAAAAGTTGGCAAGAGAGTAGCCTCCAAAGTGAGCAATGATATTAGGAGCTATGTATCAAGGAATCGAGTGAGTGATGGCTTTCTGATTAGGTAAGTTAGAATGATCCTTACAATTAACATGCTTTTAGACAGCTTTTGCAGCTGCTTATTCCCAAACTTCATTTCTGAATTAATGAATGTCAGTATCTCTCATATTGTTTATTTGTTAGGTGGATCATCGTATTGTTAATATCAGAACCAGAGCTTTTAATGATATATGCACTTGCCAGGATATTTTTTATGCTGGTCTACTGAAACTCTTGTTTGTTACTGTTATTTTATTAACCTACTGCATGTTTAAATCTCTAGTTTTTGCCTGTCTTTTATGTTGATTTATCATATTAATTCATATCTCTTGTAGAATAATATTAAGGTTATATATATATATATTAATTGTTTGCATCTCATTTGAGATTCTAGGGGTCAAAGGAGTTCAAATGTTTGTGTGATGGCTAGGAAATCTACCAAGGTAAGTACAATATTACATATAAGTGATAAACCTCATGTACTATGTTTTGATGAACATAGTAATTTAAGTTTTTTCTTACACTTTTGAAGTCCACTCAGAAGGCTATCAAGTCCCAAGGGATGCAACCGAAGCACACATCAGGTCCAAATAAGTTGGCTTCTGTTACTGCAACCACTTCTAAAATTCAAAAAGTTGTTGAAGATGTTCCTCCTGAGATTGTTAAGCAAGAACCCGGGCTGGGAGAGGTATCATCTGATGGCAACTGCAACAAAACTGTGTCAGATATCATCTCCAGGAGAAACTCAAGTAGGAGGAGATCTTACACATCTCTGCTGATGACTGGATCGAAGGTGGGGTCTTACTGTATTTTATAATGCTTTTGTTTATTCTTTAAATAAAAATTAAACTTGATCCTACTTGCAGACACTTGATGAACGTGTCGAAGCTATGAAAGAAGAGCTGCCAAGTATTGATGATGAGTGCAATCAACTGGAAGTTTCTGATTATGTTGAGGAGATCTATCAGTACTACTGGGTTTATGAGGTAATAATTACTCTCTGATATCATTATTTGCATCATACTCTGGTTTGTGCATATAAGTGATATAACAGACATTAAAATTTTCATCATCTTGTGGAATGTTGTTATGTAATATAAATGTCCCTTGGATATCAATTTGAGTCATGCGTTTGCAGTGTTATTATCGTGAGTTTGTGTTATGACCTGTTCCTTGTGCTAATTGGCTTCTGATTGCAGGCACAGAATCCACCTCGGGAAAATTTTCTGCTGATTCAGGAAGACATTACTCCTCATATGCGGGGAATATTGGTCAACTGGTTGATTGAAGTAATTGCTATACTTTCTTGTTTCTCTATTTCCATTTTTGTTGTTTGTTTGGTCTATTGTTCTTTCTATCTGTTCATCTTGCTTGGCTCACTCAATACCTGGCTATCACCTTCTTTTCCAATGCTAATGTATGTCAATCTTGGAACAGGTACACTTCAAATTTGATCTTATGCAAGAAACACTTTATCTGATGGTCACACTGCTAGACCAATATCTTTCTCAAGTCCCAATTAAGAAGAATGAAATGCAGTTAGTTGGCCTTACTGCACTCTTGTTGGCATCAAAGTATGAGGACTTCTGGCATCCAAGAGTAATAATCAGTTTCTCAACTTTCCTGATTTTTTTTTTCAGCTTGTTGCCAGAATATGATCTCATTTGTTTTGTTGTGCACTGCAAAATACAGGTCAAAGAGTTAATTAGCATCTCAGCTGAGTCGTATACTAGAGACCAGGTGCTTGGAATGGTATGTGTTTGAACTATATGGGAGTTTCATTGCTACGAAGGTTCCTCCCACCATTCCTAACAGTAAACCCTGGTTTTTATTTCAGGAGAGGCTAATTCTCAAAAAGTTAAAGTTTCGTCTCAACACACCTACACCATATGTCTTTATGTTGAGATTTCTCAAGGCTGCTCGGTCAGATAAAAAGGTACGGTGGTTTCAATTTCCAAGGTTAACGAATGAAAATTTGTTATAAAAGACATATGGTGTAGGTATGAAGTGTTTTAGTCATAGGTTCGTGATATAAAAGCTCTAGTTTGTTAACAGTTTGTTTTTTGTGACAATTGCAGCTCGAACATTTGGCCTTCTACCTCATTGAGTTGTGTCTTGTTGAGTATGAACCTATAATGGTCAAGGCCTCATTGCTATGTGCTGCAGCTATCTATGTTGCAAGGTGTACTCTATATATTACTCCAATTTGGACCCCGCTACTTTGTAAACATACACGCTACCAAGTGGCCCAAATCAGGTACTGCTTCTCTACAAATATAAATTCAACGTCTGTTTCGCTCTTGCTCCACAACGAATTTTTAACAAACATCCTTTCATATTTACAGAGAGACTGCAGAGATGATCTTAAGATTTCAAAAGGCTGCTGGAGTTGGAAAGTTGAAGGTGACATATGAGAAACACATGAAGTCTAATCTCAGTCGCGTTGCAGCAATTAAACCCTTAGAGAGGCTTCCCCTCTGATTCAGTTCATGTAGATACTTCCATATAAATCTTCTGCTTGAAACTGTTGGAGCGTGGCAGTTTTACTTGTATATGATGCCACCGCAGTTCACATGCTGGTTTACCACACTGGAGTGAAGGGCATTGTCAAGTTTTTGTTTTGGCAATGAAGGGTTTGTTGTAAAGAAGCCTTGTTTCCTACTGCCCTATGATGTTAGGGATTTGTCGATTGTAAGATCATGGTTTGAGAACATATGATCGTAACGCTGTCAACAACTACTGTTGTTTTAACAGTTACCTATGAATTTTAACCCTTTGTTAGTATATACACGCATTGATCAATCGACATTCTCCCAGCAGAAGTATTTATCTCTTCCAGCATTTTCTTGGGGATTACAAGTTCTCCAGAGAAATCATACAGGAGTCGCAAGCATTCTTCTGCCAATATGGGCTCATCATATAAAGGCAATAGAGGCATGTCATGCTGCTACAAAGCAATAAATGAGTAGAAGCTGTTTAGATATCATGAAATGCAAAACCGATAGAGCTTGGGTAAAATGTGAGATCTGATTAGCAGGGAAGAATACATAGGAGTTCAGGTAACCACAACTATGAGTAGAATCATCGGGTCAACTACAACCATGGACCATTATATAACCCTGGATGAACACAAGATCCATAATAATGGAAATGTTGATGGGATCATAAGTTCATAACATAACAACAACTAAGCAATAACAGAGGAACGCAAAGTGAATCAATGGAATACCAAAGTTACTGAAGGAAACAAGATTTCGTATATATATTATCCCGACCTGTATAAGCTCAAAAACATAGTGCACTAGCGTCTAACTTCACCAACACAAGAAGTAAAATGAACTCTCCAGGATCAACCTATGTATATACAACCTTGTTCTTCAACATAAACCATTATTGTCTATCTACTAATATTATAAAATGTAATGCTAGTATACATATAAGTTACAAAATCTATGTACATTAATCTGTAAAGTATCTCTTTAGCTAACCAAACCGTCTTGTGGAAGCAAGAAGCTTTCTCTATTCAAAGTCCCCTGGACAGCTCGATAAAACTCCAACCATGAAGACGAGTATGTGTCCGCAGGACCCCACAAAAATGTCAAGTTAGGACTAGCCGGACATGCAGTCACTAAATCCAACACTGATGAGGCTGGTTTGAGCTGCTGTGGGAAGTTAAATGCCAAGTTATCGACTTTGTGCTCATAAATCTTGCCCTTTCGATCTAATTTATACCGCGACGTGCCTTGAAACTGACCCTTTGCTTCCCATGGAACCCTTGGGACGCCCTTCATGTTCCACCTAATCAATATGACATTCTCCGAAGGCTGCCAAATTCGGTAAACCTCGAGGGAAATGTCACGGAACAAAATCTTTCCATGAAACCTCAATGCCCAAAAGATCAACTTGTAATTGTCAATGCCAGTGAATGTGTTCAAAGGGTCCATAAATGTTATGTCATCCCTGAAAAATCATCGAAATTCAGAAAGAGAATCATATCAAATGTAGCTCCTTAACGCTGTTAAGAAGCTTGCAATTGTATATACCTACATAGCTTCTGTCAAGACACCTTGTATATATAAACATAGCTTACAACTCCCAAAACTACATTAGAAGCTGCAACCCATCAGATTATAGAGAAGAAATTCAATCAAGTTTGTAATTTTACTTTCTGGGTCTTCATTTCAACTATGAACATGATTATAGTTTCCTTAAAGACATGAACTTTCTGAATAAAGTTGCAAACTTTATGAGCAAACCAAGCACTAATGAAACAAAATCCAAGATACCCAGATGAGAAATTCACCTGTAAATGTCATAATTAAGATCCTCAGCAAAAATTAAAGGCATATCTTCACGAAGGGTCCGAACAGCCAAGCCAAGACTGACATAAAAATCGTCTCTTTCCTGCTTATCCTGCGCAGCATCCTCCAACAGAGTTGGTGTCTCAACACTGGCCAAGTGAGAGAGAGGAAACACAGAGTAGTTGGTGTTGTTGGGTTTTATCTGAGTCTGTGTGTGGTGGTGAAGAATGGGTTTCTCCTTTAACTTGTTTTGGAGGAGTAAAGTGGGAGAGAAATTTGATAGAAGAAAAGCCATTGGAGTCTTGAGCTGAATTTAGATGTTCATGTAGAGAGGAGAGAAGGAGAAGGAGAGAAAGGTCAGTTTGGTTTTCTGGGTTTGATTGGAGCGTGGTTGGAACAGGTTTGAGCATTTGATTTTTGGTCTTTGATGTATGAGTGGTTTTGAACATGGCCATGAATGTGCCTCAAGAGTTTTGAATCTTTTGATTGGAAGTGCTTCAAGGTGGACCAAGTAGAACAAATCGTTTTTGGCTCTTGCACAGTTGCACATTTCTCCCCGGACATATCTGTATGCACAAATTTTTTATTATTTTTTATAAACAGTAAAATTTTGATAAATTAATAATTTAAAATTTATTAATTTAACTGAAATTATTAATTAATCGAATATTAAATTAATACTCAAGTTTTTAAGTTGGGATCGACAAAAAATATTATTTTAAAAAAATTATTAATTAATTGAGTATTAAATTATTCAAATTTTATTATAATTTTTCTTATATTTTTAGAAAATAAAACATGTCATTCATTTATTGAATTTTTTTTTAAAAATTATTGGATACTGCGAGCCCATAGTTTTTATGTTTATGTTATGTTTTTCTTGGTTGAAATGAGAGGAAATAAGCAACTAAATTGTAAGAAACATCATTTGTGTCATCATACTTGTAATCAAATCAAAGATTCCACTGATGAACAAGATAGATTAATCTAGTGATATCCCTGATTACAATATTGAAGAAGATATATTATGATTACGTGGTTAAAGTAATTTATCACTATGCCATCCATTAATTGGAATTTAAAATAACATTCAAACTAGTGTTGAATTAGAACTTGGAATTAGACGTAAGAACAACTTGAGAAGATACTCTTATGATTTTAGACAAAGAGGAAATTATGGGAAAATGTTCAATACAAGTTGTTCACACCGGGCAGGATCGAGTAGAATAAGAAGAATGAAGAATGCATCAGAGTTGTGAAAAGAAAAGTTTATACTAGAAACGCAACCTTAACCAAATGCCTCAAAAAGACGACAAAGAAACCAAAACCAAAATCCTCCTCATTTGACTATACTTTTCAAAGGGATTATTGAATATCTAAATGCGCATTTTCTTGTTGGATACGAGAAAGATTAGGTTATCCGAGTCTGAAATGTACATTCAAATGTCTATCAAAGTGGGCTCAAGCCTAATTGTCTTGCCTTGGTATGTGAAAGGAGGAAAGTACACAGACATTGGGATAATGCTACTTTTTCCTAAGAATGACCCAACAACGCCAAAAGGATATTGGTTCAAAGCCATTCTTCCCTCCCAAAGGATCTTCAATTCTTCAATCGTGGAGAGAGCACATTCCTTCTGGGATATACTACCACTCATTCAGTAACTTCCAAGTCCGTTAAATAATTTGGTCCGGTTTGAGACCGGCAATGTCTTGCAAACCCTTCATGGCATCGACATTATCTCCCATATTTTTCGAGCAGTGAGAAATGAGAACTTGGAAATTCAATGATAAGAGTGTGGTGTGGTATTAAGCAATTTTAACAGACTAGGGAGGGACTTACAAACAACGACAAATCATGTCTGATTTAAATCGAGCCTGGAGCATTGACAGTTCATAGAATACAGTATAACAACTGATTCCAAGCAAAGAACAGATTGAATCACGAGTTGGGTTTGATCATATTCGAAGATTAATCTCTCCAATATTGCTAGACATGCACATCCTAGGTGTACCAGGAATCATAGCTTTCAGCTTATGAGTACAGAGTATAATGGACAATGTTATACGGTAAAATTGTTTAAATTGTCACTAATCTTTGTCCAAAACGATAGTTTGGTTACTATCATATGACATATGTCAAAATGGTCACTCCCGCTAAAGTTTTATTTTCAAATTGGTCATTCGAGCTCAAACGTACGTTAAAAAAAGAATATTCTGTTTATTTTCAGAGGTATTTTTGTCTTTCAAATACTTATTTTAACTTTTTTCTTTATTTTTTGTAATATTTAATCTGGATATCAAACGACAGCCGTTGAATATCTTTTAATGAGATTCAACGATATAGAATCGATTTTAAAGTGGAAGACCCAAATAACAAGTACGCGGGTCAAATGACCCGAATACCTAAATCTGGGTTGTGTCGGTCACGCCGGCGTTCGACCACGATCTCGAGTTCGTCGGTGCAGCGGCGCACGAGATGGGCCGAGGAGATAATAAATGAGTTATATCACTTATATGTGCGACCAAATCGCGGCGAGATCACAACCATGGGATGCGTCAAGATCATATCTCGGCACCCGACCATGGGTCACACCAACATTCGACCACTGCGGAAAGCTTCGCCGCTCTCCTCGCACATGGCCACCTGCACAATCATCACCGTGGCGTCCTCCACGATCCCGAGCTTGTCGTTGTTCACCACAATCATCGAGAAGAATTCATAACCCAAGTGTCACCGTGAAGAATTCATAACTCAACCTGATGGTGCAACGCTGGATCTAGGAGTTGCGGAGTCCACGACGACAGCCAGCATGAGAGCTGATACGGCTGGGGGATGCCCGCGCGAAAATTGATGCCAGATTTAGTTTGGGTGAATAGCTCGATTCTCAATCTCTGGTGGTTTAAGTTCGGGTAAAGACCCGTTTGACGCGGAGATGCATAATTAGAGAAGTGAGAAGCACATTTGCCCTCGGATGAATCATTTGAGGTCTTTTAGAGGAGATTCGGAGGCGTCGGAGTTAGTGAGCCGACCGGAGCAGGTGGAGCAGAGCTGGGTTTCGATGTGGGTATATGGGCTCATGACTCATGAGAGATATATATATATATATATGTGTGTTTATAATTGTATTATTATAAATAAAAAAAATTATGAATAAAAAGACAAAATTACATCTATAAGAGTTAATATCTAACGTCTAAAATAGACGGAGTGACAAAATTGATAGACTATTTTGACATATGTCATGCAATAGTGACCAAACTGTCATTTTCGACAAAAATTAATGACCATTCATGTAATTTTGGCATGTTATAATTTCAATACCACTCTCAATATCTTGTCCTGCGCCGGAATACAGTGTATATTGCACCCATCAGAATACGTTGTCACATTTTCAACGCCTAAAGGCTCATTGCATTGTCTCTTGGTGCGTAATGGAGTTCTGTTCCACTCAAATTTTACAACCAGATTCTGAGTAGTTCTTATTATTAGTCCTTTCCGTTATAATTTCATCTCTTCGGTTATGAATACTAAATCATTCCAACCATTTAGGAACGCTGCACCTGAGAATGTTCGCTGACTTTCACTATACAAGATATTCCAGGACAATTTAGTCCAAAGCTCATTTGAACGTGTGGGAACATCTGAATGCCTACTCCTTGGTCAAATAAGGAAAAGGCCAGAATCTCTGTACCCAAATTCTTATTGGCAACGTACAGCACTGAAAGCCCCATACCAACCGAGCATCAGAGACTCTAATTTGTTGCCTTTCTATAGTCCAATTCTGAATAAAACTGAATAGCTACAAAGGTGTGGGAAAATCTGAATGCCAAAACCTTATGAAAATATGGCTTATGCCAGAATCTCAATTCCCAGTTACTCTTGGCAACGTACAGCACTGAAAACCCTATAGGAATAAGAGTATCAGAGACTCTAATTTGTTGCCTTTTATATCAATACCAAACAAGACCAAATCTTGATATAAAAGGCAACAAATTAGAGTCTCTCAAATTTGACATTAACAGCCAAAGTTACAAAGTTAAACACACCCATTAACATGCTTATTGAACCAAAATTTAAATCGTTCCCTCAAATATTATAAATGTGGGAACATCTGAATGCATAGACCTTACTAATCGAAGGCAATGTCAGAATCTCAGCTCCCAAATCCCTATCGGCAACGTACAGCACTAAGACGCTAGAATAATTAAGCGCATCAGAGACTCTAATTTGTTGCCTAAATTTCTAAGAAAATCTGTAAAACGTAAAGAAAGTTAAATAGGACTCAGAGATCTTGGTGGTAAATATCATCAAATGGGTTCCCCCATCAAGAGTAGCAAATATTGTTATCCATCATCGCCCCACAACCTGTAAACCATTCAAAACTTACTACAATAAAAACGAAAGCTAATTAATTTTCTTTAGAAAGACTAAGATGTGATCAGAAGTAGCTGGTTGAGTGATCACATATAAACTATATCATATGGAATCCGAATGATTCGTTTCATCACACCACATCAAAACACTTAAAGAAAATATTGGAAGAATGAAAGAGAAGGCTCAGATAATAGTGTTGGCATCAACAAGCTCCAATCTTGGGCTCTCAAAGTTTGATGGTAATATATTCATCAATGCCTCAAACAACAAACACGACGAACAAAAAGCTAAAGGTCAGTGATAATAGGCCTCAGAAGCTAGAGGTTAATACATCAGAGAAAATTTCAGATGGTACGGACAATACTTCTAAACATCACCGGCCACAACAGAAACAAGAAAGACAGAACTAAAACAACACCAGTTTGAGGTTTGAAGAGGAATGAGTCAAGGGGTTGGAAGATATAAGAGGAGTTCCATTGTGATGGGTGAGATGACAGAGAATGGAGGGGTTTATATATATAGTAGTATCCAAGAGAAAACAAACCCTAGTGAGGGCATAGCAATGATAGCATTTTGAGATTTTTGGCTGGACTATTTTGATTTAAGGACTCCTAGCCCATTCGAAGAAACTGAATACCAGGCCCATATGAAGCGTGCGTTTTAGGCTCGGTGTAGCTACTAACTAGCTTTTGATTAATGAAATGCCATATTGCCTAAACTCCTCACTACAATAAGCTCTTATGAGAACTGCCACAAATTACTGACAAAAGAGTGAGGAAATTGGGTACTCTATATTTTGTACTTACTATGTTGTTGTCCAAAAGAAAAAATGTCTAAACAACACTACGTTTTATCATGCCACTACTGAAAGGCTCTTGTTTTCTCTACAAGAACCTTGACCTAATTACACTCCCAGACAGGATAGGAAATTATATATGATATTTCTCATTCACAGAGAAGATAATCAGTTTTTTGGTAGTCATTTCTTGTCTTGCCTATTATCATTTCCAAGAAGGAGAAAGCATATCATAGATGCTAGCAATAAAGCGAGCTCATAACTCGATTCCACGAGTGAGGACTCTCAAACGATAATATGGTACTACAAAGTACAAACAAGTGATCGTATGGAAACAAAAGCTTCAGCATATTGCAAACATTTGTGATGTGGAATGCCAAGTTTGTGCTTATAACAACTACCATTTTCACCATCATACACTGGTTTTGTGTTCCGGTCTGTGAGAGAACTCAAAATCTATGTGCACAAAGGCCCTTTCGACTTCAGGAAGTTGCTCGAGCTTTTCTTGGAGCGTCTCGCCAATGTTATGCGCTTTGTTCAAAAGCATGTCTTCTGGCAAGACAATGTCCACCTCCACAAAGTAATGGTTACCAAAAGTGTATGCTCTCACGGTGTCAATGTGCTTGATTTCTTCATGGTGGTTCCATATCAGATAGGTTAACTTGGCCAAAAACTCAGGCGGGGCTGTTCTTCCAATTAGCGATTGCACATTCTCCAACACAGTCCTTGCCCATGTATTGATTGTGTAAAGGGCAATCTGCGTCATTTGTTTCAAAGTGAGATCAGCATTGTTGAATATACATGGTAAAAGTTCATATTTCACTACAATTTCAAGTGGTGACGAAGATAAACTAGTTATTATTATGATAGGAACTTACCACAATGGCACCAGTAGGATCAATCCACCAGGCATACTTGACAGCTAGGACAGCTGCTGCTAGACCAACTGAATTAGTAATGACATCAAAGAAGTGGTCTTGTGCATAGGCCCGTACAATTTCATTTTTAAATCTACGACAGTAGATCATGAGTATAAACTTCACAACTGTGACAGTGACCATGATGCCAATCATCCACTTCTCCTGCCCATTTTCCATTTCTGACTTGGTCTGCATTCAAGGAATGAAACAGGATATGGTGAGAAAACTCATAACTACAGATTAGAAACATTAACAATGATTGGCAGACAAATACATGTATTGTACATTTGTACTGCATAATTTTCAAGTAAATTATGAGAATATAAATAACATGCAACCAAGTTGGTTTCCACCAGGTGATGCAATAGAAAGCTAACAAGATCAGTTTGTGATATTCAAGATTAGCTAATTCAGTAATTCAGCTGATAGAATAATATGCTATGCATCCACAGAAATGTCTACTATTTGGCAAATTGGAATCTTTGACAAGTATGAAACATATACAAACATACAGAAATATGGTATGAACCATAGAGATCTACCACATCAAACTTTCAGGTTGGAGTGCCAATTACCTTTGAGACAAGTTGACGACCAGACTCTAGCAATATTTCCAGTCCAAGAGTTGCCATAACAGATGCAAAGACAATGATACCCTGAATGAGGAAGCACAATTAATACAGAATCCAGAGATAAAGAAGAAACAGAGCAAGTATTCACTATGCACAAAGTGTACTCCACTCTGCATGTTTGACATATTATGCTCATTACTGCAAGCCATGTGTGTATATGAATTAAAATGTTTATACAGTCACCTCTAAAACAAATTCAAAGTATTTGCTCAAGATATACTATACATTATCTCATCAAGAGTTGATATAGTCAGGAAGAAGGATGATGCCTCACCACTGGCTGCATACGTTTCTTTCCAATAGGGTAACTTAAGCGGTTTGGGTTTCTCATGGCATTCGCAGTGAACCACAAAATAAAGCCAGACAAGAGATCCAAGAGGGAGTCCAATGTAGAGGCAATGACTGACAAAGATCCGCTCATGATTGAAGCATAAACCTTTGCTGCAAAAAGGATTAAGTTGGTTATATTTGATATGTGAACCGCCATCCTCTCGCTCTTTGCTAGCTGCTTCATTTCTTCCTGAAATTTATTAAAACAGAGGTTAATTAAAACTTCAAACTTAAACTTGAAACCGAAATGAGGAACCACTCTCGTCTCATAAACAATTTGAACTCAAAAAACTAACATCAGTGAGACTCCCTGGCATCCAACCCTCTTCGGTCATAGTTTCCATCTCACTGTACCCTTCCAGAAGCCTTCCTTGTTGCTTGTAATATTGTTCAACTTGGTATTTTTTCCCTGTGATCAAAATTGTTAACCCCATGGAGTAGGAAAACGATTAAAAGACATAAAAGCAATTAGAAGTCTACTTATAAAGTTATAATGCTATATATTGATCTTCATCGATACAAAATTAGACGAAAACATAAAAATCAGACGTGCATTCTTGAACAATATACTTCCATTACAAAAACTTTCCACTAGCCACAGAACTATAATAAACCGAAACAAGGACAACATAGACACTCAATATATTGAATATTTACCATTTCAAACACCATAGATTTCAACAAGCCTTGAAACCCTATGATTTTACTTCACAAACAATCCAATTAGAACCCAATTCCCTACAAAAGATTTGAACTTTTCAAAAAGCTCAAAAGTTTCCATTTTAACACCAACTTGATTACAAAGAAAACAGAGCACCAAAGAGCGGAAAAAAAAACCATAGAGAACCACTCTCTAACACCAAAAATCAAACCTTTACAACTATTTCAGACCACATTATAAACTTGTCAGATGTTTACTCTTGCAAAAACAATTCAAAGACTGCAGATAAAACTCAGTTCAACAAGTTATAATAAAGCCATGGCTTTTCCCCTGCCTTTTAACTCCATAACTTACTGATTTAGAAGTTTACAACCCAACTCTTCCAAAAGTTCCAACCTTTCACCAAACCCAAAATTCCGTTTTCCATTCTCTAACTTACTTGCAAGGGAACAGAAACACCCAACACAAAAATACAATAAAGATCAAACCTTTACGACTATATGAGTCTATTTCACAGACATGCACCCAAAAATTCTCAATGTCCATAATGCAAGTGATTAAAAGAATCAAAAAGATGAAAATAACACACTTACTTGGTGTGCAGAGACGACGGAGGTCAGTGAAAGGACGACAGCCCTTATCGCCGTCGCCGGAGTTGTGCTCAGGAATCCGGAACTCATTGATGTCAAGCCTCCATGCTCTGTTCGGCACCACGCCACCACCGTCTTTAGAGTCAAGAAGCGGCTCTCTCCTGTAGTCAGGTCCACCGGAACTCGAGTGCAGACTCATCTCCATGATTTTTAGGGGGAGGGGGGTGTACCCACATAAACTATCACAGGAAAAACAGAGAGAAAAGAGAGAAATATTTTGAGGTCTTGAAATTTGTGTTGTGATAATATATGTGAATGAGTGAAAGAATGAATGAAACACAGAAAGTTTGTTTGTGTTTGCTTTTCTTTATCGTTTCTTGTGCGGATTGGCAAACAGAAAAGGTTTTCTGTGAATCGATAACCACCAGGCCAGGAAGGATACGTGGAGAGAACTATGAATTTATTTGTGAGTGTTCTACAGTTCTGTTACGACGAGGGAAAGAAATTTTAAAACTACCCACTTTTTATCGTCAAAATGATTATTACCCTTATCTCTTCTAGCATCTCCAACAATTCTTGTATAAAATCTTTATTATACAAGATTACAACACAAAATTTCTATAATTATTTGGGGTCAACTCCAACAGCTCTTTTATTTTTAAGAAATAAATGTTAATCTCTATAATTTAATGGACATATAGATATTTCTCAAATCAAGTCGATAAATTGTAGGAGAGAGAAAAATTGATGTGTTTTTGTTTATATTTTGAGGAGAGAAGGTTGAATTGTGTAGGTGATCAATAAATTTTAGAGATTTTTAGATGGTTATACAAATTTTGAGTTTTCTATAGATATATGAATTTTCTCTTCTTTATCTATTTTCTGTAGGATACAACACAATTTATAAGAGCTGTTGGAACCAAAAAGATGTGTTTTTTCAATAAAATAGCAATTCTTGTGTTTTTATAAGAGATGTTGAAGATGCTCTTATAGTTATTGAATAATACCCAATTAAAAAATTAAAAAGTCTGCTATGCCCTCAACTAAATTCGATCTTACAAGTGTGTATATATGGCCATAGCATGGATTGGCCGAAGCCTCACACAGTATGGATTGGCTGATGCCTCACACTGCATGGATTAGCGAATAAATTCCACAGTACGGATTGACTAATGCCTCGCACTGCATCAAAAACTGAAGTTCCCGACTATTGGGACAAGGAATGCCTTGAAGTCGAATCACTTTCAAAGGACGAGCTATGATATGTAAGATTCTTGTATACATCGAGTGTAAAGCAATTGATATTTTTCAGATAGATATTTGATCTCTAAGTGAGAGACCATTGTTCTCAACCAGTTTGTACCAATGGACCACTTGGTGTTGGAATGACCTGTTTCGTTTCGACTCATGTTGCTACAATGATGAAGAATTCTTAAAAAGCAAAAAAGAAAAAAGAAAAAACTCCATATATTAATTGAATAGTTACAACATCGTTTAACTAGTTCTATTGTTTAATCGAACAACAATGCAACTTTGCATATGTATCCGTAAGTATTATGAATTCAACTAAGCCATGTCTATAATTTTCAATTAATAAATAAAACAACTCAATTTTATTAGTAATGTAGTACACAATAAAAAAGAAAATTGGGTCCAAAAATATAACATGAACATAAATAACTATCAATAAAGAGGAATTGGACTTTTACAAGTTACACGATTATGGCCTCTTCCACTACATCTTGTGCATTTGTTTCTCAATGTGTCTTCCCCTACTGATGAAATTCGTACGGTCTTTCGTCTTCTGGATATTACTTGCCTTGCAGGTGGTAAAACAACTATGTTTTGTACATTTTCAGGCATATCCCATTAACTTTTATTTTCAACGGACCATATAGGGTCTGCATATGCAAATACATGTGCATTAGCTGTGTAAAATTGAAAACACATGCTATACACTGATATTCCTTTAGCTCTACAAGCAGCAACTGCATGTGCACAAGGAAGTCGATCAAGATCAAAACTCTCTACACGTACAAGTCTTGTTATTTAGGTCTACAATGAATGTTTTATCTTGATCATGTATTTGAAATGCATAGTAATCAATTAGAGCCACTTGTTATATATCAACAAATATGTATACGTAGTTAGAATTTGTAGAAACACAAAATAATAAGATAACATCAAATTCTAATAATTTGGTACCAAAATAAATCCCGCATGTGTAAGCCACTATTATTGTTTTGGCGCACTTTGTCTTCTGTCAGTTTGGCCAAATGTGTATTAAGAGAACTTGTTGCAGTACGACGATCAACAAACCATTGTTGAATTACCTCTCTTAGATGATCTACTAGAGCAGCAATAGGTAATTTTTGAGCTTCTTTCAACTTTTTATTCATAGACTCAACAATATTAGAAGTCATCATGTTGTATCTATAACTCATAAAGTGAGCCCTAGCCCACTTTTGAACCCCAATGTCTTCAAGATATTTACAGACTTCTCCACCTTTCAATTTTTGAAGGTCTTCCATCATGGTGTTGAATTTCGACACTTGGTACTTCTTTGTTGTTGTGTAATATAACTTGAAAATCTTCTTTGCTTTTCTGAATTTTGACCTCAAGTTGTTAGCTATGTGAAATATGCATGCTCCATGATGCGCATCGAGGAATAAATTATCAACAGCCTTAGCCGGCTTCCATACCGATCGATTCAGATATAAACACCAAGTTCTCTACAACTCCAATAGTCTCTCTCAATTTTGTCAAAAACCATGACCATGAGGCATCATTTTCTGAATCTGCCACCCCAAATCCCAAAGGATATATTTGATTTTCCCCATCTTGAAATGCAACCACAAACATAGTTCCAAAGTACTTTCCTTTGAGAAAAGTACCATCTATAGCAATCACAGGCCTCATGGAATCATGAAATCCTCTAATTGAGGCCCCAATTTCCATAAAACAGTACAAAAAATGATTTTCACCATCAGTTTCTGTATGCGTTATAGTACCATAGTTTGTACGCTCATAGCACAATATGGTGGAAGTATGGCAAATGACTCCTCTGGAGATCCCCGAACAATTTCTGGTGCTGCTTCTTTTGCCCTCCAAGCTTTATTATACCCCATATTAACCCATAGTTGCATACGTGCATGATCAATGATATCTCTAGGCCAGTAGATACGTAAGGTTCCTCCCTGAAAATTTGACTTGACAAACTGACCAATCAAAGAGCTGCTCGCTTGACGATGATCACGATGAATGATATCCAATGAAATGGAATGCTCATTATAAAACTTTCTTACCTCAAAGTAGACTAAATCTTGAAGCTTTGTAGCACGAAGTCTCCACTTACAGTTTTCATCAACACAACCAACTTCAAACTGACCGGAATCAGTTTTAATAACTTTAAACTCATAATTCTTTCTTATTGCGACCATACAGAGATGTTGTTTCAATTCTTTCTTACTTGGATATAGCCGACCTACCATAATATCTCCAGTGTTATCCACCGATGTCATATTTTCATAGTCTTGTATGCCTTTTCTCTTTTTAGAATGAGAAGATGATGGAACTGAATTGACTGTAGGTTGCTCCTTACCAACATCTGCATTATCTGAATCTAAATTAGGAAAGTGCTCTTGCTCTATGTTTTCATGCCAGGCATTATCACCATCATCAAACACATTGGTTAACACATTAGTCAGTACTAGCTCATATGAGGAGCTAAATGTATTTGGTTGCTAATCTTCAAGAGGGCCACTTGACAGGATTGTTGAGACAAAATCATCATACTATAAATATGCATCCAGTATGTTTTTTGTGCCTTCACTGCTTCCAGTTGCAGACATTGACAAGTTGTGTTCCACAGTAATGTACAATGAAATCTGGTTAGGCTGTATTGAAAGGCTTTCACATATCCAACTAGCTACATCTTCATCATCAACTATCTCCATCTTGTTGCACATCTCTAAATTGCTCTTATACTGATAATGCACTTTCATTTCAAAAACTTTTTAGACTAATGTTAATCTGATGATACAATTTCTTCACAAGCTCTGCATAAAGTAATGTCGTTTGGGATTAACATTGTCTTTGACTGGCCCCCAACATACTTCGAATTAATCCACTTCCCATTATAGTGAATAATCATCATAAACTTGCTCATTCTCTGAAAGAAGAAAAAAAAAGTAAAGAACGACATATGAAAGAAAATAAAGAAAGAAAAGCAATAATTTCTAGTGAAGAACAATTTAAGAACTGAGGAATTATAGAAGAAAGCAAGATACCTACTGAGTAGTCTGAGGTACAAAGCAGAAATCTAGCACGAGTGACTTAGTGTCAAATTGATTTTGGGAGGAAGATATACCTAGTATAAGATGTATAAGAGCCATTTTGAAGTCAATTTCAAGTCAAATAGAAGTCAGCATGAGTTTCGAATAGAATACAATGAAGGCTTATATGCTCTATATATACTCAACTAAATAGTGTCTCTACTTTAATCGCACCCACGTCTTATAAATAAACCGCAGACTTATAGTTTACTAGCAATCAAGATGAATGCAATTGATTGATAAGACAAACAAAAACCAAACCCTAAAGAACATATGTATTAAAATTTATCTTTATTTCCGGGTAAACTTTAATCAAACAAAATCAAAACGTGTATACATGCAGACACAATCTATCGATGATCATGAAACTTCAAAGTCGAGAAAAATTGATTAACAACTCAAGAATCTTACATCAAAAGAAATAAGAGAAACCAACACAGTAAATAAGATGTACATACCTTGACTAGCCTTGACTAGGAAAACTGAAGAACAGAGGTAACATGACAAAAGGTAAAGGTAATGTGAAGAAGAGAGACAACTGAGGTAACATGAATAGAGTACTTCGTTCTTTGTTTTGGATTTGTGTAATAGTAGGTATAGGTAACATGAATCTCTTAGTGAGGGCATAACAGACTTTTTAACTCTTTAATTGGGCATTATTCAACGACTATAAGAAGTAAGGGTAAAAACCATCTTGAGGACCAAAAAGTGGGTAGTTCTCAAAATTTCTCGACAAGGAAATTGGTTCATTCTTCTTAACTTCTAAGATTTTTTTGTTGTTGCTTTTTTATTATTATTAAAGGGTATGAATTGTGGATGGAAAAGCTTTGGAATTTTTTTGGGTATATACCGTATTGATGTAAGTGTCATGTGTGAGCCAAACAGACCATGACTTGGCCAAAAAAACGTTTTCTATTCTCAATGATATCTAACGAAGCTTCTTCGCCCGTGCCCTAGTGTCGATTCAAAGTAAGCTTTAGGATTTGGATAATTATCACCACCAGAGTCTGAACGTTTGTAAAATCCTTAATGTAATGTCTACACTTTAAAAACTATCAAAGTGATGCCCAAAGTTTCAAAATTATATCAACGTGATATCTCGAGCCATTTTCGTCACGGCTTGAAAAAGTCCGATGACGTGACAATTTTTTTCCCGAAAACAGAGGCAACAAAACTTTAATGCCCTCAATATCTTTTTTATAATTTTTTTTTCTTCTCTCTCGATTGAATGACAGCCCAGTCGCCGCCTAACTCCGAGCCGCCTCACGCCTTGTTGCCGACAAGCCTCACGCCTCACCGTTCTTAAGCCTAGCGCCTCGTAGCTGGGATCGCGTCGCAGCTGGACAGTGACCACAGTAGCAGTCGCAAATGAGATCGCCACCGGGCGACGCCTCCTCCATGTCCCGCGCCTCACCTCCATGTGCCCTCACGGTAGCGCCGCCGCATACATTTTCGAAGAAAATAGACCCCTTACACTCATGAATTATGAACTAACTCATAAATGTATGAATTCTTCACTCGCAAGTGCACGAAGTCAATTTATAGTATTTATAAGGTAGTTGAGTGTCGAACCCACGAGAATTAGCCACTATAACTCCTTAACTCACAATGATTAGCACAAAACTATAACTATCGAGACATGACTTGACACTAAATGGAAAATAAAATGCGGATGTGTGTATCTCACACTACTAAGTCCTTTGGATACTTAACATTGTGAGGGGTAATTGATTTACGATGAAGGATTAAACGATGGTTGATTGGTTATACTAAAATGCAAACACGAAGATAGCAAACAAATTCAATAAGGAAAGATGGTCGACTAGGGAAATCCCCGCTAACCATATGATGCATCAAACAATGTCCCGGTTTATGTATTATATTAAATTCCATTCACACAAGTTGATGTCCAACTCATGACCTTGTGAGCCACAGTTGATTTTGAGCCTAAGTTCCTAGGTCATTTCGAACACTAGACAACTTAAACCCAAATTTGAAGTATTTCATGAATCGGAACCAAGACCCCAAGCCATTTCGGGATTGCATCTCAATCATATGTCACGTTGTGAAGTCAACAAGCATATCGTGTGATATATGTAGAAGGTTTCCCTTGTCGAATCCCAACTGGGGAGACTGAGAGAAAGTCTAGGTGAATCCCCTAACTCGCACCTAGTGAGTTACGAGTCAAGAGATTCTATGATTTGACACAATAACTTTTTTGATTCAATATGTGCTTGACTAGAGTTCTTCAATTATATTGAGACTCAAAGAAGCTCTAATCCATGCTAGATGCTAAGGAAACCAAGTCTTAAGGTAAACCTCTTAGAACATACCATAATCATGTTTACATGCTCATCTAGTTTTAAGTGAGTAGCTAATTCAATTAAGGTCAATTTTTAGTCTCTTTACACATACATTAACTTAGTTAGGGTCAACACATGCATAAGTGAAACTAGACATGAAACTCAAGCACAATAAACATCCATAATCACACAATTGCTCATTCACAACACACAATCACACAACAAACACTATAACCATAAAGTATACGTAATCCAAGACATCATTTAGTCATCACATGGCTAGGGTTCTAACCCTAGCCTCCCAAATGGGACTACTTACTATATATAGCTACAATAGAGTCTAGGTACACAAATGCGAGACAATAGGTACAAGAAATAACCTAAGAGTCTCTTAAGCAAAGCTTTCAAGCTCTTCAAGCTCCTTTTCCACTTCTTGCTCCCTTCTCACTTCTATGCTCCACAAAATTGATGAACTCACCTTAGGCTAGAATGATCTAGTGGAGATGAGAGTATGGTGGTGGTGATGGAGGTTACTAGGCCTTTTGGTGGTGCTAGAGTGAGTTTTAGAGGTGGAGGAGAAAGCTAGAGGGTTTGGATATGGAAGAATGATATCTACAGAGAGTAAAAACTATGGAAAGTGCAAAAGTGGAGTGAGTTATGTGTGTGGGGAGAGGGGAGCTCGACCATGGGTATTGGAGAGATATTTTGGTGTATTAAAATTCAAAAATGAAGCTTAGACATGATTCATAAATTTAGGTTTTAAGTGGTGGTCCTAAGATGACTCACCCATGTCATGTGAGTTGCATGTGCATGTCTTCACACCAAAATATCTTCTCATGTGGGCTCTTGTGGGCTTGGACCTTGAAGTCTTGGGCCATCATATCTTGACCATGTCATTGTCCGGTAAAGACTCAGCGGAGTTGACATTTGACCGTCGGAGTTGACTGTTGACCGGTGGTTGACTTTTTGTCTTCTTCCCAGTTTTGAACATTCTTCTCCAAATGGTTAGGAAACTTGCTTGGCTCCTTCAAAAAGCGGTTAATTTCCATCTTCAAGCTCGTTTTCATGCAAACTCATCATTTTCTAGTATGACAAGGAAACATATTAAAAACGATGCTTTATTCCCAAGAAGGCAAACATTAAGCATAAGGTTAGGCACATAATTATAACGTAATTATGAACCTAACAATACGATTGATCCACCACGTTTCTCATGGCTTGCGGCCTTAGCCGGAAGCTCGGCCTCGTCGACTTCTCCTCTCGGCACAACGACATCGCATGACTATCCACTTTGCTGTGAGGTGAGGAGAAGAGTTTAGCCCATGAATCGTGGCCACCTAACCTCCCTCAACTCTTAGGTCAAGGTGGTCTTGTTATCGTGGACCCGGGCTCGAGGTCAAGTGTCATCTTAGGTCAAGGCAGGCGAAGGTATTTGCATAGTCGCTGCATGAGGTTGTCGATGGGGGAATCGAGTTGGGTTGTGGTGCTCGACCTCGTCGAGGGGTCGGCATAGTGCGGCGAGCTGAGGGGCGGCAAAGAGAGGGCTCCATCTTGTTTTTGATTTTGATGAGCCTAGAAGACTGCGGGGCCGCAATCACTGAGGCCGATCTGGTAGTGTTTCAACTTAGGTTTACGGAGAGTTGGGCTCTAGTGGCACATCAAGAACTTCTCCAGCTTCGAGGCATCACCGACGATGACTTTTGGAATTGTTGTGTCGGTCTCGGCTCCAAGGTCAAATTTTGCTGAGATATAACTCAAAATCGACGGGGAACAGTTTTGAGAGAGAGAGAGAGAGAGAAGAAAAGAAAAGAAAAGAAAAAAATTAAAAAAATAAGGGCATTAAAGTCTCTTTGCCTCTATTTTCGGAAGAAAAAAAAATTGCCACATCATTGGAATTAACCAAGCCATGAGGGAAAATGGCTCGAGACATCACGTTGATACGATTTTGAAACTCTAGGCATCACTTTGATAGTTTTCAAAGTGTGGGCATCACATTGAAGACTTTGCAAACGTTCAGACCTTAGTGATGAATTTTATCCTTAGGGTTTTATGGGTGAATCTTTTGGGGGATCTTTTGGCACCACCACCCGCAGAAAGTGTTGTAATTGGTTGATCCTTCCATGTAATCAGGAATTTGGGTTAAGCAATCCAAAACGTTATTTTTATTCAAACAAGAATCAGAAGTTGTATGATTCACTTACAATCTATACACACATAAGAAAGAATAAAAGATATTATTACATTTTAAAACAAAATACTATAACTTTTGATAAACATTTTTAATTTTTTGAATCTCTAACCTTGTCTTGATAGTAAAAGAATGACAAGGGTTATGTGTTTGAATAATGTGCGTTTTGAATCTTTGATGTAGGACAATAGGAGTGAGATGAGAGGTATAGAGGTTGTGTGTGTGTTTTTGTAAGAAATGAAGTTATTATTAAAAGATCTTTTTGGCTTGAATAATACATACACAATTGAAAAAGTAACCCCACTCCACTAAGAGAAGACAAACCTAATCAAAGTAAATACTACTCTTTATAACCCTAAGCTCAATTGACGTCGAGCTTATTTGCATCTTAAACGAATTAGCGAAAGACATATGAGAGATGGTGATGACATACTCTTAAGCACGAAACTGTAGTAGATATGTCATCATCCATGAATCCCTTCATACATAAAAGATGCAAGTAAGTCAACACAACATAAGTGCCTAAATCGTCTTCTCCTTGCTTATGAAATTCGTCAAAAAACTGCTCCAAAACAAAACATGATATAGTTGGCCCAGTGACCATAAACCAAGTCCATCAGGAAGGTTGCCCAATCCAATTTGCAAAAAAATCCCATCCAGCATGCTGGAAGCCCACCTCAACAGGCTGAGCATTACTGGACGACACATGTAACACCGCTGTCGACCAGATCCAGATGTTCTGCATTCTAGCCCTTGACGCCACCGCTAGACGACGGTCAACCGAGCACTCATCCAAAAGATCGAGCACATTCACTCTGAGTTTGGACACTTGCAGACTTAATAAGAACAAAACCATAGCCCAAAAACCAGAGTTTGTTCCTCTCGCCAGGTCCAAACGCCAATGGTGGAAATTTTTGGCCACTACTATCAGTGACCTTTTTATCGTGTTGATACATGAGGCCACCATAACACGATGCCAACCTCAGTGCCCTAGATGATGGAGCGCCGCCCAACCAACTTCACCTTCTTTAAAACCCACCGGCGACTCCGCACACCGCCGCTACAAGGACTTCATCCAAATCACCCCAACGTCGTCGGGATCCAATCTGACCTGCGCTCGACTAGGACGAATTACTCTTGAACGACCAAGCCCCAGACCCGCATAGATAAAAAATTGATATCGCAACATGCGAGCACCTACCCTCTACAACAAGGAAGAAGATGAGATAGAGGAAAGGTACTGTGGCCACAGAGCAACCACCAATGAGACTTGCAGGGAGGAAGTCAAAGCAAAGACAATCTTCCAATAAGGAGAGCTAGGACAATAAACTTAGATTGGAATGAGAAACAAGAATGCATCAATGGCAATTTTTTAAAATTGAGGGAGGGAGAGCCCCGCGCCGCGCAGCGCTAGGTTTAGAGAGCATGTTTTTTCTCATCAAAGTATAATGAATGTTTGATCATAAAAAGTTAGGTTGTGCGGTGCTAGGGTTAGAGAGCATGGTTTTTTCTCATCAAAGTATTATGAATGTTTGATCATAAAAAGTTAGGTTGTGTGTTGTTTCATTGTTTGTGATTTTATTTTAGTTTGTAAAGCAAACATGGGATTAGGTTGATCATTTTGGCTTTCGATTAAGGGATGTGAAATTGACACCCCTTTTTTATATCTTTTGTATATATTTTCTATTCACTTTTGCTTCAAATTGTGAAGAAAGTGTTGTATTTTGTAAAAAAATGTGTCAATTTCACCACCTTGAGTTATTATTAATTGCATTCTTGCTTGAACAAATTAAAATAATAAATTCTCTTTAAAATGACAACAACAATCTCAAAAAATATTAACTTATTTGTAGGACTGTGGTGATGAAGAAATGAAAATCTTAAAGGTTCTGACATGAATATCTACAATGTATTTGGATGAGAGTGAAATCCCTGAAAATTAATTAAATTTAAGGGATTTAGAAGTCCATTACTTAAATTTGAGTGTTTGGGTAACATTAATCAGAAATTTCTAATTTCCTTTCCTTCAAAATCGGAGGAATTCGAGACTCAAATTCCTTGTTTCAATTCCTTCAAAAATAGGTGTAATTCTACAGTTCACTCAAATTACTTATATAAGTTTGTAATTTTTGTCATTTTAATTTTTTTGCATGAAGAAACTTAAACACTAGAATTTAAAAAGAATGAAATTTAAAATGATAAAATCTTAATTTTTATCAATTATAAATTTTAGTGAGAATCAAAATTACTTCATTCAAATACACTGTTAGAGTGATTCTCTAATATGCGGCAAGGTATTATACACATCATTTCATTTACTAATTACGTACATATTGTTCATTGTTAATCTGATATGCTAATCAATGGACTATGACACACTTGACTGTTGTGTGCTAGAGTTAATGTAGATTAGGTGATAATGATCGAATATTGAACCAGAAGATTCTTCTAGAGACGAAAGGTGATGTGAAGCTTGACCTCAAATTAGATAATGGGATGATGTTTGGTACCACATCTAGCGAAGTGCCCAGTAACATATATTCACTAAAACCCAATCAAATTTTGCATTTATTTTTCAGATTGAAATCTATTTATGCATTGTTTTTTGTCATTATCATACAATTTTTAGTTTCAACCTGACCATAGATTTGTATATTAGTTAACGTATTGATGTCTCAGATTTATATGCGGATCATCAATTAATTATAGTGAAGATTTGTCCATAACCCTCGTACCTAATTAGGGTGTTCTAATTTTGGGAAAGAGATATCTAACAAACACCATATAAAGCAACGCTTGCAAGAATGGAATTCACTGTGATTGGCTTCATCTCCAGCAAGTACACAAAAATACAAAACATGAACATATGTGATGGGATATACTTGAGACAAGTTTGATCTCTTAAATGATAAATTTAAGGGATAGAATGAGATGAACACATTTAACGATTAAGACACAAAAATTATGATGAAATCATGCTAATTATTTTGAATTACAGCCGTAACCATAAAATCTACTCATCTATATTCATCCATTTTATTGTGTCTCTTAGAAGAACAACCCTGGTAATTAAGAAACTCGGATGTACTAATACTCGATAACGGGTTGGCCATGAGTCCATGACCAATATAGGTAGAGTTGATGCTAGAATAAACTTGGATGCAATTTATGCATTACTTTACTAAACCACTATAAATTATGACATAGCTGTTTTGGGGGATCACTGCAGTTGAAATGTAAAGAGAGGTTAAACCACATAGTCACATACTTGTATTAGTGAAAATAAAATCAGAAAAAGCAAATATTGGTTTGACAAAGATAAGTGGGATATTGCCGAGACTGCATCAGTGGGCTGCCAAGTGCCAAGAATCGAATTAAGAATTCACAGGAATGACAACGTGAGAGGATTTAGTGGAACTGCGGAAGGGAGAAGATTGTGATGATCCCAGATTCTTAAACAAATGGAGCACACATTATCACTTCCGAAAAACAAAAGGCTTATTATACTAATGGTAGATAAGCGGTCTTCTCTTCTTTGAGCTTTATGTCACTTTTAAGTGCATGGATATATGAGTGGGCAAGGTAGGTCAATCCTTCCGATAAAGATTGAATTATAGAGAGGAAAATTTGTTATGAGCAAGTGTCACACTTTTATATGTTCGAGATATCTCACATGGAATTTGGATGCAATGAAAGATGGTTCATAACATTTTGAACGATACTGCTGCTTCAAATGCCTAGTATGTGATGGCCAGATTGTTTGGCAATGAATTTTATGCATGTTTGAGTTAGGTGAGGATGCCCCATAACAACGGCAAGCTGATGCACCCAACACGAAAATACACAGAGACAAAAAGCTCCTTCCACCAGTATTTTCTACACAATATCTGCAAAGAAAGGAGTGAAAGTTAGCCAAGTTAATTACTTGTGTAACAATTATATCCTCTCTGAAATAACATTAGAATAAGATCTGATCAATGAATACCATCCACTTTGGGAAAAGGCATGCAAATGAATGAAATGATACAATGATAAAAAGAGATATATCTCATTAAAACATCAATACGATCGCATTATAGTATTATAGCAGCTTCATGTTCTACACAGAAGTGGAGATATTTACCAACACAAACATATCACTGACCAAGTTCACTATTCTCATTGAGAAAACACATAGCACACACAAAACATTAACTCAGATGTTGGACTATTATTTAGCTCATACCATAAGGGATAAATAAGTTCAATTTGTTGAATCAATCAAGATCTCATACATATCAAATCTCAGAGTTCTTGGTCTTATCTTCTTTAGGAGGTGCAAACTGCTTGCAAAGTTTAAACTTCTAAGCAAGAAAAGATAAACTGACCAACAGAGCAACTATCCTGCTGAAGCTATAATCCAGGTGCTCAAAAACTATACATCAGTAGTGCTATGTGAACGACACTGATCTTAATAAGTTGAAGCAGATGCAGACATCTCCCATTCTCTAAACTCCACTAATGTAATTCTTAACAATTTGGATAATCATCTAAAGGAAATACTGTTAAACAAACCAAATCACTATCAACTCGTAAGTCCAAAGAAAGGAGAGCTACATCTACAACTCACACCAACTCTGCAACTTTCCGAAAGCAAAGCTTGCACATTCTTGTGTTGTATACTAAATGCAACTGTAAACATAACTCCAAAGTTAAACTAAAAGTATCAAAGTTTTCATTTTCAGTTTTTCAACAAGAAATGTATCCAATCAATATTGTTCTCAGTTCTCACAGCACCAAACATAGTTTTTCTAGTCTTTCAACTCTCAAAGCTTCTTCATCAACATATAAAATCCACAGAGATAAATAAGCTAAAAGATTCGGTCTTTGGGTACTTCAAATAAACTAGTCTCTCCAACTAGTAAATCAATCAAGTAACTTCTATGTGGGTATTTATATTTCATATGATATATTTTTCCAGTACCTCTGAGAATCTCAAAGATCGAACCTTTGGAGAGAAAGAGATTACTAACCTCGATTCTGATTCCAGGTGCCGGAGATGGAGTCAAGTGAAAAGTAGAGGGCTTTGGGTAGCGCAACTGTAAAATGACAAACGTTCAAAAATCGTTTCTTTTTTTGAAGGGTGTGTGTGTATATATATATATATATATTATATGTATACATATTGGGCCAAAATCTCAGCAGGGTTTAAGCCCATGAAAAGTTCCGCCGAGGCGCCTAATGCCAAAAGGTCCTCCTTTGTGTTTTCTGACTACTATTGCTGAACTGAGCACTCCAGCGGCCGATTTGCTTCAGGTAAATTCTCTCTCTGAACTCTGTCAGAGTTTAAGGAATTGGTTATTTGGATACTATTCATATATGGGTTGAACTGCTTTTATGATATGTTGGCTTGATTTCTTGCTGGTTTAGTTGTAAGGTATAGGTGTAATAGGACTATTAAAGAAACAGTAAAAGAAGTTGTCTTTCTGTTGATTCTTGGTCTGAGGTTGAAGTAAAACTAGAAAAAAAGCATAATTTAGTGGCAACTTTTTGAATTTAGTTCTGCACCAGATTTTGGTGTTGTGGGTGTTTATGTGAAGCTTGAATTCTTTGGAGTTTTCCATGTTTTCTAGTTGTTGGTGTTATAATTTGATTGAGGGGAGTTGTTCATGTTTCAGATTAAGGAAAGTTGAAACTTTGACACAGCCTGTTAGTTAAGTTAGTTGTCAAAAAGTAAATGGCGGCTGTTTCGAGAGGTGATGGTGCAGAAGAGTTCAAGGGTCTACGAATCACCTCCCTTGATGATGAGAGTGATGAAGAAATAGAAGAACAAGAACAGGATAAACAGAAAGAAAAAGAAGTTGTTGTGGATGAAGATGAGGAGGAAGAAGAAGATGAAGAAGCAAGGGATTCACTGGTTTTAGGTTTTGTGAAAAGGCCCAAGAAAGCCCGTTCTCTACTGCGCCATTTATTCCCTTCCAAGGCTGGAGGAGTTCCAGTATGCTATTAAACCCTTACATTTCTCTTTACATAAGAATCAGACTTTTTCTTGAGTGATTTTTCTTTTGCATATAGGCTTGGTTGGATCCAGAAAATTTACCTTCTGGAAAGTCTTGTCTTTGCGATATATGTGGTGAACCTTTGCAATTTATGCTTCAGGTAATACTTATGTCACCTGCATAGATCCTTATTATGTAGTAACGTTGTTTTTCTGACATGAAATTGCCAGTTAGGCTGAAATAATTATCTTTACATTTACTTGGTTGGTAGGTGTATGCACCAGAGGAGAACCCATCCACATTTCATCGAACATTGTTTGTTTTTATGTGTACGTCAATGTCATGTCTTCGTAGAGATCAACATGAGCAATGGAAGAGCAGTCGGGACAATCCTTCAAGAAGGTATCAATTTCCTTATTCAGTCTATAATCAAAGAATTTGTGCTTTCTTTTCCTGACACTGCAATGTGTTCCAAAAGCGTGAAGGTTTTCCGCTGCCAGTTACCTCGTGAAAATCCTTTCTACCCAAGTGAACCCCCAAAGAAGGATACTGAGCCTCCAGTGGCTAGAGGTAGCATTTAGTTTTACTTCATATTCTTAGTTGCTAGCCTTTGTGCTAGATTGTATTTCATATTCAACCTTCTTCACGTATTTCACATGTTATACCAATAACAGTTTTATTGATGGTCGTTGCCCTCTGATTGTTCAGCTACACTCTGTAATTGGTGTGGTACCTGGAAAGGGACTAAACGATGTACTGGTTGCAGACAAACACTTTATTGCTCAGAGAAACATTGGGTAATTAAATGTTTTTGGATGTTTGCTAATGTTTCTATTTTATTGCTCTTGTAAAGAGTAGCAGTCATTCCTTAAGGTGCCCAACCTCTTACATGAATTGTAGGTCAAACATTCCCGCTCCGGTCATGAATCTGAATGTCAGCATATGAGAATCAATTCTCAATTGGTTGAGGGTAGCTCTGCTAATATTGAAACCCCTTCTGCTGTAGTCCAGAAAGGCAAGTACGATATTATTTTGTTCCTTCTTGATTTGGGACTGTAGGGGAGCATAATGCAATGAATATGTTCCTTGTTGATGTAATTGACGCATATATTAAGTCAAACTATTCTTAATCCCTGATAAATGACTCCTGAAATATTCTTTAATCCGTTTCTCATTTGCCACCAGTTGCAAGCAAAGGTTTATGGCCTGAATACAAAATCATGCAGGAGTTTGAAAGTGCTTACAACACACAGATGCCAGATGATAATGTCAATGCTAATTCCATGGTCTCCAGGAACCAGATGGATGATGGATTGATGTCAATAGCAGACAATTTTGAGGTACTAGATTAGGCTCTAATAAACTATATATATGTATTTAGTTAGAAACGAATGTTAAGCTTCCTTTCCTCTTCTTATTTTTCTTTTTGTAATAGAAGATAAGTCATTTGTACATGACCGAAGTCTTACATCTATATACCTCTCTAATTGAAAGGGTGACGGTGACAAAAAGAGCTGGGCTTCATTTCAAGAGCGGATAGACCTGGCCCCTGAACAAGTTTTAAGGTGATTCTGGCATTCTTTTCCTTGGACTGATCAAACCTTCTATCCATAGATAGCTTACAAATTATGGATTCATTTCTGTTTTGTTTCCACATACTAGGTACTGTAGGAGTCCTGGTGCCAAACCCCTGTGGCCCTTGACTAGTGGCCGACCATCAAAGGCTGACATTCCTAAATGCCGTTATTGTGATGGTCCATTGTGTTTTGAATTTCAGGTATTTATCATGAATCTTCTCTCAATCTTTTATAATGATTTAAGCCTGATTAAATGTTGGCTTTGTACGTTCTTTTACTGTTGTGAATGCAAATTGTGGAACTTATTAATTTTGTTGGCTACAGATTTTGCCTCAGTTGCTATATTACTTTCATGTGAGGAATGACTCTGATTCTCTTGATTGGGCTACAATTGTCGTGTATACATGTGAAGCCTCTTGTGATGCGAATGTGGCTTATGAAGAAGAATTTGCTTGGGTCCAAATCTCATAACCATCAGCTTTCTTCACAGATGCTTTGTTACCCTGAAATGAGATACAGATGGTCAAGTTTTGTCGTTGAATGAAAAATGTCATAGTTTCTCCTTTATCTCAGTAGTCAGATGTTTATAAATGCTTATTATGTTTATGAAAAAGATTTTGCTTGAATCAGAATTTATATCCCTCAGCTCCCCATATATGGGACTTTGATGTCCATTTCTCTTTGGTAATTTTAGTTTTTATCCTTGAATGAAAAACATCCTGACTTTTGTTTTTAATCCGAGCGGTAAGCTGCTGTAAGTGCAGACTTTGCTTTACAACCCCACAGAGATGGGACAATTTTGTTTATTAATCCTCTGCTTGGATTTTGTTTACAAATTTAAGGTTAATCTTCATGAAGCCTTTGGCTTGTGTTCTGGCTTGTGAGTAATATCAACATCCACATGAACAAAAGCTCGTTCAACCTCAGGAAGATTCTCAAGCTTCTCTTGGAGCGCCTCTCCTATGTTATGTGCTTCACTAAGGGACATGTCTCCAGGTAAGACTATGTCAACCTCCACAAAATAGTTAACACCAAATGTATATGCTCTCACTGTCTCAATGTGCTTGATCTTCGCGTCATGGTTCCAAATTAGATATGTTAACTTTGCTAAGTACTCGGCTGGTGCTGTCTTGCCAATTAGTGACCACACATTCTCCATCACAGTCTTTGCCCAATTTCCAATTGTGTATAAAGCAATCTGCATTTCACATGTATATGATCAGATCCGACATGCTATGTTATTAGGATCATTTTGACATGCTAGTATCTTGAACTTACGATGATAGCTCCAACAGGGTCGATCCACCAGTAAAACCTGATTGCTAAAACCGCAGATACAAGACCAATTCCATTAGTGATGACATCAAATAGATGATCTTGAGCATATGCTCGAACAATTTCATTTTGGAATCTGCGACAGTATACCATTAAGATGAACTTGATTACTGTTGCAGAGGCCATGATCCCTACCATCCATTTTTCCTTCTCTGGGTCCCTATCAGGTTGAGTCTGCATATATAATGTAAATGAAGGAACAAGAAGTTACTCTCCTGTTTATATTTGTGTGTTGTTAATACTTCAAATATAGAGTGAAATATCTGGAGACCTTGGTGACAAGTTGCCGCCCTGATTCAAACAGAATTTGCAGTCCAAGAGTTGCCATTACTGATGCAAAGACAACAATTCCCTGCCACGCATTTGGAATGGAAAATTGAGAGCATTGTTATGAAAAATGATGACTCAAACTTCATTAGTGTTGCTACACTGATGTATCCTTGAGTTAGTTTATGCTTACCACTGGTTGCATCCGATTCTTGCCAATCGGGTAGCGATACTGATTTGGTTTTCGCATTGCATAAGCTGTGAACCAAAGGATAAACCCTGACAAGAGGTCTAAAAGGGAATCCAAAGTGGAAGCTATTACTGCCAAGGATCTGCTCTCAACTGAAGCATACACTTTTGCTATGAACAGAATCAAGTTAGCCGCATTTGATGCATATATTGCTATCTTCTCATTACTTACAAGCTTTGTCTTCTCATCCTGAAACCAAATGTATGTGTAGAAGCAAACATTGATCATCAAGACATGCATAAATAACAAAAGTCAGCTCATCCTACTGCAACCAAATTAGAAAGCAAACCTCTGTTAAACTTCCAGGCCAAAACCCCATTTCAGAAAATGAGTCTAATTCGTTGAATCCTGCGAGAAGTTTATTCTGCTTCTTGTAATAATCTGCAACTAGTTTTTGCCTCCCTTTGATAGAACAAAAACAAGAACTTCAATGCTAACTGGAGTCATGAGCACAAAAATACTAATTTGGCATAAGAAGAAATGAAAGCTCACTTAATGACTTGACAAGAGAGCCAAGGCCAAAACAAGAATCCATGTTGTTTCTCTCAGCTGGAAGCTTGAAGCCATCCATATTAAGCCGCCATGCCGGCTCACTCGGCAGTGTCACCGCCTCTGCTGTCAAGTCCGGCGACAACAGCTCCGTCCGGTAGTCCAAAGAATCAATTCGAAGTTCTGTCATTGTTCTCAAGCAGAAAGACTTGCTAGCAATACCTAGCAAGTAGTGTGACTTCATATAAGAAGACATTGCAGGCATGAAGCATGGTCAGTTACGTCTCCGCATACGTAGGTTTGATGTAGACACTCTAAATGGAACCTTTCAAAATATACTTAATTTGTATTTGTGTCCACTCCTATAAAATGACAGCAACTTTCACGCCCCTAGATACTGCCTTCTTTGTTTGTTTGTATTATAAGAACACAACCTAACTACTCCACGAAGAGAAAAACTAATGGAGAAAGAATATATGTACAACTACTCCATCAAAACAGCAACACGAAATGAAAAGCTGCAGCAGTACGTGCAGCACATAATCCAGATTTTCGGTTCTGTCAACTCTTTGTATAATGTTTGCAATAACGAAATCAAGAAATAACGATGATTCTAATTTCCTTAAACATATGAACACTTCTTAAGATCACTTGCAATTTTGCATTGCACTTGTAAATGGTTTTTGTAAATTCTGGAGTTAATAGGCAGTAACCAATGTTCATCCATTGAAAAGCTCGAAATAACAAAATGGACTTTATTGTTGAAGTAATCTTAGAATAAGTATTTCACGAATTATATAAGCTCCCAATCATCTTTTTTAGTTTTCTATGTCTAATACCATTTTCAAATAAATTTACAGAAAAATAATGTCATCCCAAATATTAATCTTGAAAATACTATAGCACTCCTGGTTCTTCTTCTTCATGTGCCCTTTGGCTTGTGCTCTGGCTTGTGAGTAATGTCAACATCCACATGAACAAAAGCTCGTTCAACCTCAGGAAGATTCTCAAGCTTTTCTTGCAGCGCCTCACCGATATTATGTGCTTCACCAAGGGACATGTCCCCAGGTAACACTATGTGAACTTCCACAAAATAGTTGATACCAAATGTGTAAGCTCTCACTGTCTCAATGTGCTTGATCTGCTTGTCATGGTTCCAAATTAGATAAGTTAACTTGGCCAAGTACTCTGCTGGTGCTGTTTTTGCAATTAGTGACCACACATTCTCCACCACTGTTCTTGCCCAATTTCCCATTGTGTACAAAGCAATCTGCATTCATAATGAGTAGGATTATATATTTAATGACATGTTATGTTGTTGGACCGTGACATGCTACATTGTTTGGCTAGAGATAATTTTCGATATGCTTTGAACTTACGATGATTGCTCCAACGGGATCAATCCACCAGTAGAACCTGATTGCTAACACCGCGGATGCAAGACCAATTCCATTAGTGATGACATCAAATAGATGATCTTGAGCATATGCTCGAACAATTTCGTTGTTAAATCTTCGACAGTATAGCATTAGAACAAACTTGATCACTGTCACAGACACCATGATCCCTATCATCCATTTCTCCTTCTCTGGGTTCCTATCAGGTTGAGTCTGCAGAAAAGTACATGATGGGATTCTTAAGATTTTAAAACAGAAAATGTACCTTTTTTTTAAATATTTATGTGATGCTTACTTGCTTAGTTACAAATAAACATTCATAGACTGAACTCTAGAGATACCTCAAGGACAAGTTCTCGTCCTGATTCGAAGAGTATTTGTAATCCAAGAGTTGCCATTACTGATGCAAAAACAACAATTCCCTGCAATGATTTGAGAATTACTACAAGCAGCTAAACAGAACTTAAATAAAGAAATAGCAAGAGGAAATGATTCTATCAAGTGTTATTAGAACTATTGGTTCTGATATGATGTCTCTTTTTAGTGAGGCTTACCACAGGTTGCATCCGGTTCTTCCCAATTGGATAGCGGTACTGGTTTGGTTTTCTCATTGCAGAAGCTGTAAACCAGAGGATGAACCCTGACAAGAGGTCCAAGAGGGAGTCCAAAGTTGAAGCTATGACTGCCAATGATCTGCTCTCAATTGAAGCATACACTTTTGCTATGAAAAGCACCAAGTTAGCCGCATTTGATGCATAAATTGCTATCCTTTCATTCCTTGCAAGCTGTGTCATCTCATCCTGAAACCAAAAGATTTGTAACTAAAAATTAACATAAATTAAGCTGATTCATGATGATGATCATATAAAGTCAAGTTAACACTAATCTCATGTGTGTAAACAGAAAGGGTCTAACTCATACTATTTCAACCAAATTGAAAACCAAACCTCAGTTAGACTTCCAGGCCAAAATCCCATTTCACTAAAGGAGTCTAATTCATTGAATCCCTTGAGAAGTCTGTTCTGCCTCCTGTAATATTGTGCAACTTTTCTTTGTGTTCCTGTGATAAATATAAGAGAATTTCAATGCTAACTTGAGTAAGCACAAATACTAGTCTATCATTGTGAATCAGATTCAAAGCACTATAAGGACAGAAGATCAAGAGCTCACTTAATGACTTGAAGAAAGAGCCAAAGCCAAAAAACATATCCATGTTGTTGTTTCTCTCAGATGGAAGCTTGAAGCCATCCATATTGATCCGCCATGCCGGCTCAGTAGGCAGTGTCACAGCTTCTCTTGTCAGGTCCGGCGACAACAGCTCAGTCCGGTAGTCAGAAGAATCAGTTCGAAGTTCTGTCACCATTTCTCTCCGCAGAAAAAAAGACTTGCTACAAGAGAAAGGCTAATGTTGTGACTCTTTATACAAAGTAAGGAGTTTACTGTGCTACACAATGTCACAACTTCCCTAGTAAGGAAGGAATCAGTCAAATACTTGGAAAGTGAAGAAAGCATGGATAATGTTGGTTTGATGCTAGCAGTACAATCACATCCTTGTACTCCATATTCAATAACATGCGGTTTCCAGAAATCTGAGGCAATTTTAAAGTTTATTCCCCCACTGCATCATAAGAGCTGACTTTTTCATGAAAGGAATAAGCACCCAATTTATATATAAATATTTAGTGTAAAAGGAATCATAGTATCTTTCATTTGGGGAATCTGTCTTCCTCTTGTTCATACCATAGAAGTTAATTAGGTAATGAAAAGATTTTGATGTGACTAAAGAAGAACACTGAGTGTAATTTCCTGGTGTGATGTACATTTGGTGATATTCTGTGTCAGAAGCCAGAAGGTACTAATTTGGGCCATATTATTGGACTCTGTTCTATGGGTTTGGATGTTTTTTTCTTCCCACTATGGATTTGGTGATTTGCTAAACTTGGAAGCCCCGAGCGTCATTTCTTTTTTTGAGATGAAAGATAAAATTGATTGCGCTGATAAATTACAAAGAGAACACCGATTATTCGTCTGATAAAAAGAACTCCTTGTAGTAACATATACTACATCGTTCTCATTACAAACCTACCATCACATAACTAGACAGAACTAGACTTAAAGTAAAAGACTAGAAAATTTCAGGCCCCACATCCTATCTAGCTATATACCCTAAAGTTACGGTCCTATAAGGTACCACTCATCGGCCTGCACAACTTCCCTTGTGAGAGAAACTTCTAGCGTGCGACAACGCTGGACATTCTCAAAGACGATACCCAATTTCCAAATTCGGAGCCAAAAATGCCCAAAAAAGAGCCCTAGCAACCCAATGGAGTGAGTATAGCCCATGAGTGCCTAAGCTTAAAGATCAACATTGACCCCACACTCTCACACCCTAGGGATAACCAAGCCAGCCGCCACACCAATCGGCATCACTCAGATCTCACCCGCATCAGAACACCGGCTCGAACTTCCGGTCTAGGATCTTCGGCAAGGACTGCTTGTCTCTGTTGCAGATTTGCTGGTAATGCAGGTTTGCTAGTGGTGTGCCCAACAAGCCACCATCTCGACCAAGTCGTCGTGGACACCAACCCTTCGTCGCCATAACCTATCCTCGTCGGTCGTGCCCCTATTAGTCGTGGCCGCTGTAAATCTTCTCTAGCATGGTTCCACTCGTCAGCATTGGATCCAACCTGAAAAACCATGCCTTGAGGCTTCCCCACTTCGACCTTGCCTTCCTTCCACCATTGTGAGACTAGTGATGACCTTGTTTGCCCTCACGCCTCCTCAGCCATCATCTTCCTCCGCCAAAACCTGCAACGAAAACCAATAGAAGCCGCAGCAGAGAACACCATAGCAGCCCCATCCACTAGTCGCAAGCCATCAGTCTTACTACTATTGTCATAGATACCCACCTCCACAACTTCAACAAAACATTGTATTCTAAACTGCATCATTTGGCAATGAGTGCAACATTGACTACTCCATTTGCTTTACATTTACGGTGACATAGATAGACGCAGAAAGATAACAGGCACATGGCGATAACACGCCCACTCGACGAACCAAACATACCTAGGACAAACAAGACACCAAAAATGCACAACCCGGGACGAAACCCACATCTGCCTACCGCAAACTGGTATTGGCTTATTTTTAAACAAACTAAAGGCCATGAATTTTATCCCAAGCCCAATTTTGGAGCCCAACAAACAGCAAAAAATCAGCCCAGCCCGCGTCAGTGACCTTCCTCCAATCTCTAAACTCACACCACCGCCTGCCTCGCCTCGCCAACAACTCTCGGCTGACCACCACCAGCAATCTCAATCCGGAGCCGTTCATCACGACGATTCTCCATCGCCAAACCTCGGTCGTCAATCACAGTGCATCCAGAGCCGAGTCATTGAAATCACATTTCGACCCACTCCAAGCCTTACCGGAAAACATTCCTTCAAAGCTTGACCGGGAAAGCAGATCTGAGCCACCAGCTAGTAATCGAACCCTCTCCACTCATCGAACACCCGCCATCCTCCCTCACCGACGAGGCCATGGGCCGCCGGACAAGGGGAAACAAGGTTGAGTTTTTGTATAACACAGCGCTATGCAGAGAGAGAGAGAGAGATGGACGAGTTTGAGTCCCGTCCTCATAAATAACATCTTGAGCCACAATTCATCATCATTTCATGTTATAAGTCATATAACAATACAAAAAATTTATAAACACAAAGTGTCCTCACTTCTAGAAAAACAACAGTAAATCTACTACTTTACTTCTTAGAAGTGTATTATTATCGCCAAACTTTTCTACTTTTTAAATTTCACTTGAGATTAGGAAATAAGTTTTGTTTTGCCTCGATAGTTTTGATTTTAGATTGGTTAAAAATCTAAAGTATTTTTTTTTTAAAGTTTAAATAAAGAAACAAATAAAATACAGAAATGATTAAACAAAACCCAAAAAGTTAAGAACCCAGGTCCCCTATTTCGATAGATAGATACAGCGAGATTCTGTACTCTGTGTATGTGCCTACTAGCGTCAGAGAGACTCAAGAAACCCTAACATCTATTCTCTCTCGTTCTCTCATAACCTGTTCGAGGTTTAGGCTTCGGCTATAACCCACCTCCAAAAATGGTCAGTACTTCTATTTTTCAGCTTCGTTCGTCACTTTCCTCGCTTCATTTTCTGAATCAATTTTTATAAGTTGCCATTGATTTTGTGTGGTTGTTATTCGAATCTTTTATTTTGTGCATAAATACTGGTCTTGTGAATCTCAAAGTTCATTACTTTACTGTTTCATCTCTTTTGGTGACAATATTTTGATCATGGTTTGATTGAATTAACTAGTTCTGTGAATTTAAGCGACCATTTTAATTGTTATGAGGTTAAAGTTTGAAACTTTAGTGGCTATAGCGATGTTATAGTGTGAGATTGTGTTGAACATTACCTCTACCTAGCTCAGAAAGCTGAGACTTTTAAAAGTCGGAAACTTTAGCAAGCTCTTGCATTTGGTTTTGGTTTTGGTTTTGGTTTTGGTTCTAGTTCAGTTGAGATGCTTAATTTCAGTTAGAGGGGCTGTTGGCTTCTTAGTTCCGAAGGTTATACGTGCAAACGAATTTTCGGGCACAGAGAAAGATCTGTTCTTTGTGCATAAGATCGCAACCTGTGGCCTGGTTCTTGGTATTGTGTGTGTTGATTATATGCATTCCATTGTTCACAGTAGTAGATACTTGAACTTCAATACAAACATAATTTAATTTAGTTCTCTCTTTCTCTGCTCTCCCTTGCCTTGTGACAGAATAAATTGGGTAGAGGCCAACGCGAGAAGATGCAGCAGTTTATGGTAATCACTGGTGCAAGGTAACTCGAATAATCATATGCAACTTTTATGTATTCCTTAGTGAAGATATATTTAACCTCAAGTAAGTTAAATGAGAACGGTATGGTAAAAATGTAACATGATTAAGTAAGTAAGAAGTCAAATTTACTAAGTACATCTATAGAGTAATGTTCTCTTGCAAGATATAGTCAAAATGTATTGAAACTTATATGAATCTCCAGTCTTGATTGATGATTTGATAAGAAACCTGCTAACTGTTTATCAATAGATCAATGCTACCATATACAGATGTATCTATCTACATTTACTACACTGAAAAAATATATGAATCTTTATCACCTTTATCAAGCAATGCCATGTCCCACATTAACGCTTGCTCATAGAGTGTGCTTGTTTAGAGTTAGCTTTGTTCTTGTTCCTCTATGAATTTTCTGTTTTGAAGCAGTTTCATTGTTGGTTAGGTTGAGTTGGGTAACTTGAGTCGACTTTTCGTTGTATTGTGTGGAATTGTTCTGTCTGCAACTTGCAGTTTTGGCTTGATTCATGTAACAGTTGGTAAGTTTGACTTCCTATTGCATGCAGTGAAAAAGTTTCTCTGCAGTCTTTGAAGGCAAGTGATTGGAATCTTGAAGGAGCATTTGATGTATTCTACAGCCAGCCTCAGCTTCAAACAAATACTGACTTTAGACATTTGGAGAAACTTTACAATAGATATAAAGGCAAGTTCTGCCTCGCCAATTGCCACTCAAGTGTTTTTCTGAGTCGTTACTTATCGTTTACCCACTTGCTGCACCTTCAGAAATAAGAGAAAACTAAGATGTAAAATGGTTTATATAATCACAAATTCCTTCATACATCTTGTCCTAATGCTATAGTTGCAATTGTTTTGGTAAAGGAGAGCTCGATGGATTTGATTTTCATGAAGTATTCTCATCAACTGTGTTTTAGCTATTTAAAATTTGTTGCACCTAATGTATGAATTCCTATTGCAATGATTCACATATTTGCAAATAATTTTATGCATTTATTTATTTTTTGTTTTTAGTGAGTTCTGCAGAAGTTCATTTAGACTAATGAAGTAATTTTTTCAGATCCAAATGTTGACATGATTCATGCAGATGGTATTAGTCTCCTTTGCACCGATCTCAAGGTACCAGGTTATCTGGTTATGCAGAAGTTATTGTCTCAATTATTGGGTTAATATAACACCTGTTCCTTGTGGAATGTATTACTTTTTTTCTTTCTTTCTTTCTATTTTTAGTTTGACTAACTGTAGTTGTCTGTTCTTTGATAGGTGGATCCTCAAGATATAGTCATGGTATGTGTATATGAAAGCATAATCTATTTCTGATCAAGACTTACATACTTACCAAGTTTCCTTCTGTTCCAGTTCAAATTTAAAACTCAATTCCCTTTCTCTGGGGGTGATATCCTATTATCCTATATGGTTTTTTTTTTCTTAGTGGTGCTTGTGGATGGTACCCCTTTTAGCCTTAACCCAGTTAACCCTTAAAAAGGGAGTGCGAGAACTCTTACTGACTAGTTGTAATATGGTCAGGGAACTTTCAAGAAAGAATTTGAAACTTTCATTCGGTTGTCTTTTGAATTACTTTTGTTTTCTTTCTGGAATAATTGAGTACCTCTAGTTAATGAGATCTGAGGTTTAATGCTACTAGAACTGAATAAATGAAAATGTCTCTTCTTAAACTATCATCACACTGAAATATATGTTTAGGATTTCCATCATTTTTAGGTTATCAATCATGCTTATAATTTTGATCTTATTTCTTGTCTTATGGGATGTTGATGCAGTTAGTTGTTTCCTGGCACATGAAGGCAGCCACCATGTGTGAATTTTCCAAGAATGAGTTTATTGATGGATTAGAAGCACTAGGGTAGGTATTAAAAAGCATTTTATAACTACTATAATTGGTAATTAATACCAATCCACCATTACATAAACGCAATAGACTGAAGGTTTACATTTTCTGATGGCAGGATAGATTCTCTGGAGAAGTTCTGTGAAAAGATACCTTTTATGCGATCTGAACTAAGAGATGAACGTAGGTGAAATATGACTTTATCCCCAGTACAGTGGTTCCAAATTTGTACACCATGTTTGGTTTTTGTGAATATCACTTCTAAAGTCAAATTATTATTGAACAGCTTGCTATATATTAACTAATTATTTGATTAGCGATTTGTAAGGTCTATGTTACTAGTTGGGCTCCATTATTAAAATGATTTTACCTTCTTTTCATTTTTCAGAGAAGTTTCGGGAGATATATAATTTTGCTTTTGGCTGGGCGAAAGAAAAGGTATGTGTTTAGTGCAGAGAAATTTAGATTTGTTCCATTCTTGTCAATGGTCATTTCCCTATTTCATAGATAAAAAGTAAAAAGCTATAATTATATGTCTTGATAGGTGGTCATTAAGACATAGAAACATCTGTACCTCAGTGTCAATATAAAGATACCAAAGTGGGGGCCGATAGGTTGAGATCTAATGTTTGAACCCTCCAGAAACCATTGTTCTTGTGCACAAGAACAAGATTCAATGACGTGTAAAAGTATTTCCCGTCCTGTTGTGCAGTACCTGGAACAGTTATATACTTGTTGCCAAGGTTTTTGAAAGAATTTTGGGAATTCCTACATAATTGTTTATTTGCATTCCAGGGTCAGAAGTCGTTGGCACTGGATACTGCAATTGGAATGTGGCAATTACTGTTTGCTGAAAAGCAGTGGCCATATGTTGAGCATTGGTGTCAGTTCTTGCAGGTAACTTATGGATTGAGCATTTTGATGAGTGAAGCAACTCTGAGTTCAAATAACCATTTATACTATCTGATAATAAACCCTAGCACGTTTTGCATGTATGATATGGATGAATATACTGTATTTTCAAATTGGCCAAGCAGTTTTGATGACTCTTTAGTGTAGGCTTAGACTGGAGGCCTCATTGTGTTACTTCGAGGAGTTCGAGCCATACATGTTCTTCTATATAACTGTTGCTTGTTGTGTTTAAAAAGTCATAAGAGATAGTGTGTTGATTAGTATTGCATTAGACGTCCTGCTATTTTGTTGAACAAGGATTCCTTTTCTGCATGTATAATATTTGTTCTATACTTCATGTCTGGTAATTTCATGTTTTTTCCTTCATTCCATTGGTTTCAGGCTCGGCACAACAAGGCAATCTCTAGGGATACATGGTCCCAACTATTGGAGTTTGCAAAGGTTAGTTATCCCGAATAGCTTCACATCTTTGAGCATAAAACTGGAAGAGACTACCATTTTTTGCTGTTTTTTTTCCTTCTAATTACTTTCCAATTTGATCTTTGTGTTTGTAGGGTGTCGATTCATCACTATCAGATTATGATGCGGAAGGTGCTTGGCCCTATCTCATAGATGAATTTGTCGAGTACTTGAAGGAAAATGGCGTAATCAAAAGCAATTAGGTTCAGGAATGCAGTCAAAATCCATGGACTGCGGAGTAGTGAATTAGGAGTTTGTTCTCATACAATGATCGAGTTGTGCCACCCTGTGATTGATTCAGTTTGTCTGTAAAAATAAAACGACCAAGAAAGAGATATCACTATAATTATTACACCCCGCAGTCTGATTGGATTGTTGATATGGTATTCGAATTATCTAGCACAATATTATTCTTCAGAAGTATTTAGTTCACTACCTGATGTGCCAGTGAGCACCATAAAATTCTTTCATAAAACAGTCATTCTCCATTCTCTTCGAGATCTTTTTGGTTGAAGGACACATAAACCAACAAAGCACTTCTTTCTCGGTATGTATTATTCACGAATTACATTATGCTAGTGACAGCGCTTATAGATATTAAATCTGCATTCTCATCTGTCTTCAATATCATTATCATTGATTTGCGAATTCCATGTCAGTTTAGTTCTTTTTCTTCCGACCTCTTTGAAAGGAGAGGATTAGTCGAGGGAGCTTATGGTTGTCATCTGAAAGAGTAAGTCACTTACCTTGGTGATTATGGGAGCTCGCGTATGAGTTTTTTCCCCTTCATTTTTCATCGGTTTTGGTTATGTTCTTGCCTTTGTTTGTGTCATTTGATTTGAATCTTTGATCCCGATCGGCAGCTAGGGTTTCTCTTTGGTCTCGATAGTAGAAAGAACACTGTTGTTAGTATTAACTATCGACTGATGTGTGTTGGGATTATTTTGGGTGTCGGCTCGGAATGTATTCTTTGGATTTTACTACTGTTTCAATGGGGAGGCTGGTCTTGGTGATCTTTGTATGACATTTTGTGCTTGGTGACTGTAAACTGTTTATTTCTAGGATATTTTCTTTTTATTTTTAGGTTGTTTTCTTTGTCTTAATCGTATGTGGTTTAAGTTAGAGGTGCAATTTTTCTTCGCATATTTTCTTGTATTTGGGCCGTTGAGCTCTTGCTCGGTGCAGTTTCCCTTCGATTTTTTTTTATTAAAGTTACTCTTTTGACCCAAAAAAATCACCCTTCAATCCGCAGCTCAAAACCGACTTAGAGCTGTGCTTGAACTTTCAAAACTGAAAACCAGCTTCCGTCAATCCCTCGAAAACATAGCAAGTAAAAATCAGAACACAGTCAATACACCTTTGCTAATAAATGTAACATTGCCATCAATCATATGTGATACTAAACAGTGAAGTTGCATGCATGCATGAGCCTTTCGAATTCGTTGTATTTGAGCTTGTTGAAAAAACCCAGATGGCAAGATCATATATTGGTGGCCGTTCCAGATGTCCATAGGTGAAGCTTCATGAAGTCATTACTATACATGCACAGATACACCTGTGACCGACCAATGTCTAGAATCTGCCTTCTTGCCAGATAACAACACACCCTGAAATATATTCCATCCTATAAAAAGGGTCAGTGACTCGATGTCTCGGAAATAGTTGATATCTGTGATCAACATGGAGAGGAAATACTTGTGTGGGGTTCTGTCGATCTCTGTAGACTGTAGCTATGTGTTGTTCTCTCCCTCAACTCCAATATTAATTAATGCTGGCGTGGGAATTATGTAACTAATTAACTGTTATATATGATCTGTACTATGATGCATAACTACAGCGGAGATGGTGATCCAGAGTGAAGCAAAGGTTTGTGAAGTGCCGAGTAAGACATTCAGCGGGCTTTGCTTCAAAGACACCCACTACATTGTGAGATGTCACAGTGAGGGTTATGGTTACGGCAAAGGCTGTTAGATTTTCTGGAACCAGATCGACCTAGTTTAAAAGTCTGTTATACACAACTAAAGGACATATGAAGATGCAGACTGATTTAGTTTGTGCAGCTCGTAATTGTTATTTACAGTTATTCAAACTATAATTAGGATAATAACAGCTCGTAATTGTTATTTACAGTTATTCAAATTACAATTAGGATAATAACAAATTGTTATTTACAGTTATTCAAACTACAATTAGCATAATAACAAAGAGTAAAATTATTCTTATTTGAACATTTTCTTTATTTGAACATCTTCTTTATGGAAGAAACTGTCATACTTATCAAATAACAAGGTCCTATATATGGATGAATTGGTCCCTGCTTAAGACACGTTAACTTCATCACTTTGACACTCATATTGTCAACAGAAGTATAAAAGTTTTTTAAGGAGAAGATCAAGATGAGTAGTAGCAATTCAAGTGTGTTTTCATATTGTAATTTTATTCATACATTTTGAATCAAACAAAACTAATTTGTATTCATACATATTGTAAGGATACACAGATTAGTAAGGCAGATATCAGTGTTGATATAATACAGTTGCATATGTCTTAAGAATCAAACTAACAATTGGTATCAGATCATGGCAATCTATAATCAAGATATATGCTTAATTCAATACATCATGTTCTGGAATATTCCATTTTTTTCATATCTTAAAGATGATCTGCATACTGTTTTATAATCATACAGTTTTACTCTTAATACGTTTTTATACTGAATTATGGTATTAAGTGTTGTCAAAATAGCCAATATGTCATAATCAGAATAAAATCTTAAGAATCAAGATCGATGAATTGTTGAAATTTGCATGCCTCATAGTGGAAAATCTGTTTTGATATAACTTGATTAGACAATTCAGCAAACTTAAGACTACAGGAAACGAAATTTTGGGACTAAATATCCAAAGAGTTTAGTTATAAAGTTGAATTTTCTGCCTAAACATATAATGAGATCAATTGTAGATTGTGATATGAGACTAGTATACCATAAAGGTAGTCAAAACTTTGAGTATGACATATTGATGTTGTATATATGTATTAAGTTTTCAGTAGATCATTCATGATGAATATCTATTTAGGGACTTTATGAATATTCTAGTATTTAGTAAAGACTAGAAACTGATCAAATTCTGCAGGCATGCAATTTTTAATGAGTATAAGCCGGATTGAGTTACTTTATGGTTCAAATTTTCAGAAATGAAAAAATGACATAGAACTCAATCTTGGCATTGTAGACTATGACCATGTCTTAACTGAAGACTCTCCATAGCCATTACCAGCAAATCCTACTAAAGAAAGGAAGGAGATTCATGAAAAATGGTATAAGCATAACAATATGGCTCTTATCTGTATCAAGAAAAGCATGACACAGACTGTGAGAGGCAGTGTTCCTGATTCAGAGTTGGCAAAAACTTTTTTCAACTCAGTTGCTGAAAAATACAAGAGGTAAGATAAAGCTGAGATAGACACCTTGATGAATAAGTTGATCAGAATGCAATATGATGGAAAGGGAAGTGTAAAGGAGTACATCATGAAAGGTTATGATATTTCTGAAAAGTTGAGGGATCTAAATATGTCTATAGAAGAGCTTTTTCTGGTTCACATGTTGCTAAACTCATTACTAGATGCATATGATCAATTGAAGACACTGTATAAGACATAGAAAGAGAAATGTGATGTTGATGAGCTTATTTCATTTTGCGTTGAAGTTGAGGAGGAATTCAAGAAGAAAGAAAAAGGGAAGGCAGTTGCTGATGTGAACATGATTGACAAACCATCTGATAAATCATCCAGGAAGAAATTCAAGAACAACAAAAATCAAAACGGTAGTTCATCAAATTCAGACTCCAAACTTGGTGCAAAGACTGAGAACAACAAAGTTAAGAAACCTGAAAATCTGAAATGCTTCTTCTGTAAGAAAAATGGATACTTTAAGAAAGATTGTGAGGGGTTCAAATAGGGGTTCACCTATTCATATTGTCAATACACTACAAAGACTATCAAGGATAATAATCCCAACTAATGAAGAGACAAATGTGTATATTCCAAATGGTCAACATGTAGCTGTGAAGGCTATAGGAGTTGTCCAATTAGTATTTCCTAATAACTATGTATTAGAACTTGAAAATGTGTACTGTATTCCTGAAATAAAAAGGAACCTTGTATTTGGTTCCCAATTTGTAGCAAAACCTAGTTTTCAATTTGCAAGTGACAATAAAGTTATGTATTTCTATAATAAGTCGATCTGTTTTGGAGATGTTTATATCACAAATGGCTATTGGCTAATGAATTGTGAGTTTGTTTCTCTGAAAAATGCTACAGCAGTCTCAAATATGTTTAGACATATGTATGGTAGGCAAAAAGAGTGTCCAGAAAAGGAAAAATATTTCAAAACCTTCATCATTCTTGTCGTATAAAAGATTAGGCTATATTTCGAAGAATAGATTAAAAAAATTGGTGAAACAACAGATTCTGCCTACATTGGATTTTACAGATTTTGAGACTTGTGTTGATTGTTTAAAAAAAAATGACAAAACTCAAGAAGTTTGGTTCTAAAAGAAGTGAAATTCTACTTGAGTTGATCCATACTGATATTTGTGGTCCTTTTTCTATTAACACTATTTGCAAAAATTGTTATTTCATAACTTTTATTGATGATTTTTCAAGGTACTACTTTATTTATTTAATTTATGAAAAATCACAAGCTTTAGAAACCTTCAAAATATTCAAAACTGAAGTGGAAAGGCAAACATGTAAGCTTATAAAGGTTGTCAGATCAGATCGTGGAGGAGATTTCTATGACAAATACACTGAGCAATGACAAATTAAAGGTCATTTTGCATTATATCTACAAGAAAGTGGCATTGTGGCTCTGTACAGTACACCATATAATCCTAAAAAAATGGTGTATCTGAAAGAAGAAATAGAACTTTAATGAATATGGTTAGGAGCATGTTACTAAGATCTGGTTTGCCTAAGTTTTTGTGGGGAGAAGTTATTAAGATAGCAAACTATATCAGTAATAGAACTCCTAGTAAGGTTGTCAAAAAGACTCCATTTGAACTCTGGTGTGGTTATAAACCAAGTCTAAACCATTTACACATGTATGGGGATGCAAGTCATAAGCTAGAGTTCATATTTTTGATGATAGAAAATTGGACTCAAAGATAATCAGTTGCTATTTTGTTGGATTGAAAGCACCCAACCACAATTTAGTTTCCTAAACCGGAATCAAACCCCTTCTGAAAACACGAACCAACAAAAACCATTAAAATTTCGGCAGAGTAACGCTACTAACGCGGAATTGCCTTTACCTGCACCCGGAAAATAACACTTCATCCTATGCTACAAAAGCCAAACCGTGGGCACCAATCCCATCCGGATTTCTCAATATCATAACAATATAAATAAACAGAAAACATAACTGTATAATATAGAAAATCCAGGAAAAACCACATAAAACATGTATCAGTATCGTATCAGACCGACCTCTAGTGTATACATATACAAAATATACAACAGTAGGCGAAACAAGAAACCTACTGGAAAACCCAGGTAGTTCGAACAACTAGCCTCCGACCGCGACGTGAGACACCAGAATCCGAACTGCAAACTGGGTACAGAAACCGAAAAGCCCAGGGGAAAGACATGAAAATCGTCAGAGTGAGTGGACGAAAATAAATGTCTTTCGCCGAATAATATATGTTATAATAACATATGCGAGTCAAAATGAATGAATATGATATAGTACACGAGGTGAACTCAAACTCCTCCAGCGTACAGAGCATGCATGGAAAAATCCCATGGGGTCGGTCATGGACACATCCGTGCTAGTACAGTCCGAATCACGTGATCCCAGACCCACACGTGATTCTAGCCAGAAAGGCCTCAGGTCAGAGGTCTGCGCCCCCCCCAGTAAAGGCCTCGGGTCAGGGGTCACAGCCTCCCCCGGTAAACATCCTCGGGGATCAGCCGGGATGCAAGTGTATCGATACAACAACATATACTGTGACTATACTCTGTGTAAACCAAATCATAAATAGTTCGATGCAAGTGTATAAAGCAACATGTAAATGCATATACGTAATGTATAATTATATAGGCATAATCGTATAACACATGCTCAAATAAATCATAATCTCAAATGCATGCTCATGCCCGTAAAAACGTGTATTAAAGACTCGTGATTATCAGTGAAAAGAAATTGTCCACTCACAGATGAGCAAAACGCGCACTCGCGCTAATCACGTGGCCCGGCGGAAGATCCCTCGCCCGAAGCACGATCTCGATCCCCTGAATAATCATAAAATATATCTGATCAAAATCACAATTCACAACACTGTACCACACCTCAGAAATCAACCGTTCCCGGAAATATATAACACAGTGCAAAATAATCAACGAAATTCCCGAAATCTCCACTCAAAACCCTCGACTGAAAATCCGGTACCAAAATCAACTCGAAAATCTCAAGGTGACGATCGGGGTGCGAATACGAGTAAAACGACACTAAAATCATCAAATTCTAAAAAGTCAACGGGTCGCTGGAGCTCCGGCGTTGACCGCCGCCGCCGGTGGCGACGCGCCGTCAACCGGATAGATTTTCCGGCGGCCAAGCTCACCGAAGCTTCATCTCGACGAGTACAACACATCTCTCTTCTATGGCTAAGTCCAATTCCGGCCACACACACCGGAAAACAGCTCGAAAGCCACGGATCCTTCCACCGCCGGCGATCTCCGATCTCCTTCGTTCTCCGTCCACGGTGCACGGAGGCCTTCGAGACCAATCCCAAAGGCACCACCATGGCCCCACGGTCCAAACCCCTCTAATCTCCGGCCACCCCCGTGGCCGGAGCGCCACTGTCCACGAAACCCAAAACCGGCCGAAACTCCATGAATTTCAACTCAACATTTCTCCCTCAATTCTCAACCAAATCAAGAAATTCCAAGTTTTAAACTGTTTAGAATCACGAGAAGAAAATTTTACCTTCCAAAGTCGTGGCCTGAAACGGCCGGAATCAGCCAGTTCACCGGAGGAAGCCAAACGGTCCAATTTTCTCCACGGTCAACGGTGGTCAACGGTCACAACTCGGTCAACACCGGTCAAACTTCCCAAACAGTGTTTTCGACAATTTTTCGACTATTTGCGATATTTATACTCGCGTCTCGGGACGATCAACGGTCCAAAACGGATAATCAAAACGATTCGGATAAACTCGATACGAACGGATAAACTCGTCGATATTCCGAAACTTCAAATAATCATATTATATTCCTCGGTCGTCGAAATAATCGTCTGGAACCGCCCACGAACTCGAAATAACATATACTACAACTCTCGAGAAGAGACTCAACTCAAATTCTCGGTCGATAATTAAGTCGTAATCAAAACCGGTAAACCACACAATTAACGAAAAACTGCAATTACACGCTAATTCGTGAATTACGCTGATTACTCTACTGATTCTGTTCCGGGTCGTCACATAGATACTATGAAAAATTCAAATGTTACATGTTTTATTGTCCAAATAGCCATACAAGGATCATAGAATGTTTTAGAGCCACTTTCTATGACGAACTAGGTGTACAGTGTCAATACAAGATGAAGTTGATGCAGGAGAAACAAGGCCCATGGAAGAATGGTTTATTTATGACACAACAAGCAGTACAATTGCAGAAAATGAAGAAAATTCAGATTTTGTTCCAGATGGTCTTGCAAATCAACATATTATCAATGAAGTCAATGAGAGTGCAATGGGAGAAAATGCAAATAATGTAGACCATGGTGATGATGACAACCAAATCGAAAATTTTGAAGAAAATCAGAACGTTGAAATGCCAAGAAGGTCTGTAAGAGAAAGAAAATCAACAATACCAAATGATTATGTGGTCTATAATGTGTCTACAGATGAGGATGATCCCTATTTCATTCAAACAAGCAATGGCTTCATCAAAGAGACAAGAATGGCAATTAGCAATAGAAGATGAACTCAAGAGTATGAGTCAAAAAATGCAATGCGGACTTTAGTTGATAAACCAGCAAATTCCAAATCAATAAATTGCAAATGGGTTTTCAAAACAAAGAGAGATGCAAAAGGCAACATAGAAAGATATAAGGCCAGATTAGTTGCAAAAGCTTACAATCAAAAGGAAGAAATTGATTATAATGAGACATTCTCACCAGTCTCTACAAAGGATGTCTTGAGAGTAATCATGGCATTAGTGGCTTAATATGATTTAGAATTTCATCAAATGGATGTTAAGACAACATTTCTCAATGGAGAATTGTGTGAGGAAATTTACATGCTTCAACTAGAAGGATTTGTGCCAGATACAAATAAAGTCTGCAAACTATAGAAATCCATCTATGGAAAGGATCGAAACAAGGTTTCACAACAACTTCAACCTTCCAAGCTGAATATATAGTAGTATTTGAAGTCACCGGTCAAGCACTATGGTTGAAAAACTTCATTTCCAGGTTAGAATTGCTACATTCAATTAATAAGTCTATAAAAATCTACTGTGATAATGCAACAGTTGTCTATTTCTTAAAGAAAATAAAAGATCTTCAGAATCTATAAATATTGATGTTAAGTATTTCTTAATTAGAGAAAGTGTCAATGATGGAGATACTATAATGCTAAATATAGGAACAAAAGACCAGATAGCAGATCCTCTAACTAAAGCTTTGCCAATTGCAGATTTCACAACACGTGTGAAAAATATGGGTGTATTAGCTACATTGGATGATGTTGAATTATTTTAGACATTTCATTTGAATCATTATGTATCTATATATACATTATTCATATATATATATATATTAATTGATCAGTAACTTCATTTAAAATTTCAAAAATGGTTCAATATATATCTGTTGCATTTAAGTTTGCGAAATCAAGAGTTTACTGATGTAAACTGTGACAGATTCAAGTTGAATTATATGATTTAAAATTTTGATACAGGTACTTTCAGTAAAATCTATTTTTAAGTTAAAATCACATTATTTGTATTCTATGTAGGTTCATGTGATTGATTTGATGTTGCACTGTGATTTCAGAACATTTTTAAATTTCTAATCTATCATATGTTTTTGATATCCTTACAGTTGAGAAACAATTGACAGAAAGTTTAAATTGAGTTGTTAAAATTAAACTAAGTGTGCACTTCAGTGATAGTTTTGCATGTAAGTATGCTAATATGATTTTAAACAATGTCAAATTCTGCTGGAAATTGTTAGATATTCTGGAACCAGACATAGTTTAAAAATTTGTTATACACAACTAAAGGATATATGAACATGTAGACTGATTTAATTTGTGCAGCTCGTAATTGTTATTTATAGTTATTCAAACTACAATTAGGATAATAACAAAGAGTACAGTTATTCTTATTTGAATAGGATTTGAATTTGAATTGGTGACAGTTTTCTTTATGGAAGAAACTGTAATACTTATCATATAACAAATTCATATATAGATGAATTGGTCCCTGCTTAATACACGTCAACTTCATCATTTTGACACTCATATTATCAATAAAAGTATAGAGTTATTTTAAGGAGAAGATCAACATGAGTAATAGCAATTCATGTATGTTTTCATCTCGTAATTTTATTCATACGTTTGAATATTTTCATCTTGTAATTTTATTCATACGTTTTGAACCAAACAAAACTAATCTGTATTCATACATATTGACTAAGTATAAACAGACTAGTAATGCAAACATCAGCGTTGATATAGTGCAGTTGCCTATGTCTTAAGAATCAAACTAACAATGCTCTCATGTCCTACGCCAATGCTGATGCTTAAAAGCTTGTTAGGATCAACGTACTAATTAATATAATATATACCCTAAATAATGCATTTGTTCTATGCAGCTGTACGTACGTGTACGTCTAAGCTAACTCGGGATCTGTCTCTTTCATGATCTATGAAAGAAGAAGATCAATGTATGCGAGCTAGTAATGTGCTAGTAATGTTTCATGTTAATTAATAAAGTTTGTAGTCTCTACTCTTTAATTATGTATAGAAATTGAGGCTTGCATGATAACGTTTTTTATCTTCTCGATCGATCTTCACACAGTGTTGTAAGTTAATTTTGTGCATGCATCTTCTGAATTGGGATCAGAAGCCAATGCTCTTTAATTTGCTGTCCACCAGTTTCATGTTGGAGTACAAAATAAACGGTTTTTATTTTTAATAGATTTTTATTATACTGGATCAATGTCTACGATCCGCGTAAGAAAATAATTTTTCCTAAAGAGGAAAGGATTCCATTTTTGATTGAAAGACTTAGGAAGTAAGATCTCGAGTAGGGCTAAGACCGGTTCGATTCCTTCCCTTATTTACAAGAACCGTAACCGGAACCATTCAATATACATACGGTTCGGTTCCTTGTGTTTTGAAGGAGGAACCTGTATGGAACCGAACCACAAAAAACCGGTTCGGTTCTACGGTTTTAATGGTTCCTTAACACATTGAAAAAAATCAATACATACTTTAGCTTTTTTTTGTAGTTGGTAACTTGCTATATGTACATACTTCTGAATAATGAATGTTGTTTATATAAGGGTAACCATAATGAGCAAAATGAAAGATAAAGCAATATAAACACCTGGGAAAGTATTCTTCACAAACACGCAATGAATCCGAGTACATAGTTCCTAATTGAAAAAATCATAACATCTGAAACCTTCATGACAACCCACCCTTAGTACGTAGTAATCTATGCATACAAGACTTTGAATGTCATAGAAGTGATAGAACAAAAGTAAAGGCAGAAGCAAAGCAATAGATTAACTAAAGTCGACGACCATAGTCCATTAGTCCATAAAAGCTTCTGAAATCTGAACTAAAACAGCAGTAACTAGCAAGGCAGCAACCCAGCAAAGAAACAACAATAACCAGTAAGGCATGGAACTGAGAGACAGCAGTAACCAGGAAGGTAGTAACCCAGCAAAGAAAGGCAATAACATCCAAGCTTCTGACCCAAAGACTTCATATGTACCTTAAAAACAACATTTTGTAAGTAATCACCCTTAACAGTTGTTTACCAAGTCACAAATCAATCACAAGTCACAAAAATCTAACTAACAAGTCAAATAACAGTTGTTTACCAAGCTAATTTGTTGTAGCTTTTGCTGCCCTTTCAGCATCTGAATTCTTGTTAAGCTTTGAAGCTTTTGGAGACCTTTGAGAAGAAGCAGCAACATTTGAAATTCTGTTTAGATTTGAAGCTTTTGGAGACTTTAGAACAACAGCTGCAACATCTGTTTTCAGTTTATCTCTAGCTTCTTTATCTTCCTCTTCTTTTTCTGCCAAAAATGAGAGAACAAATTAATACATAGTCTTAAGAAGAATGCAGTTTATGAAAGCAATATCTACGAAAAACAATTACACAAGTTTAATTTGCAAACTGGACATTTCTCCATTTGTATACACCACTCCATTTCTTCAGTCGTAGGAGTGTACTCCAAATCTTCAGTGCCTTCATATTTCAACCAGTTTTGTAGACAGATAAGTGCTTCAACTGATCTAGGAGTTAAAGAGCTCCAATGTGGACTTATAACCCTTTTCCCTGTGCTAAAGCATGACTCGGAAGCAACTGTTGAAACTTGGATTGCTAAAACATCTTTAGCAACAGCTTGAAGATTAGGAAATTTGTTTCCATTTACCTTCCACCAAAGCAAAATATCAAATTCCTCATCATCTCTCAGCAGTTCAATCCCATCAAGTAGATACCTATCTACTTCATGGGCTACAACAACAGCATCTCCCTCTTCAAGTGATATTTTCCAATCCTCTTCCAACTCAGCCATCTTCCCAATTTTCTTTGAACCAGTCCTCTTAATACTTTTAGAAGGCCTATACGATGCATCATTTTTCTTCCCATTGCTTCTGGTACCAAATGCAGATGCATACAAGTCTGTTAGAGTGATAAGAAGTTCCTTAAGTTCTTCACACTTCTTCTTCACCACTGCACCACTCAAATTCAGCATTGTCAAACAAACTCTTTCAAAAATTTTGAGTTTGTACCTAGGATCTAGGACAAGGGCAACAAGCAACAACTGATTTATATCTTCAACATCTTCAAAGTACTTATTGTACTTACTTTTCATTTCTACAGCCATTTCACACAAAACTCTTTCTGTGTAATCCATATCATTATCAACTTTCTTCTTAAATTCATCAATCTCAGCGTGAATGGCTACTATATCATGGAAGGCCTTAGTAGAAGTAGGGTGTTTTGATGCACTCACTCTCACAGTAACATCAAAAAATACTTGCAAAAATTGAACAAAAGTTTCTGCCCTTTCCCAATCAACTTCAGTTGGTGGACCAACTCTCTTCCTCTTGTTGGTCTTCATGTTGTTAGCCCTTTCCCAATCAACTATATTCAGGTCAACGAGATCAAGCACTTCATCTTCATCTTCTTCCTCTGTAAAATAACTCGTATACTTCAAATATTCTTCCTCAGCCATTCTATCAAAAGCTAGTCGAAGTTCTAACGCTGTATCCAACATAATATATGTTGAATTCCAGCGTGTTGGCACATCAAGAACACAAACCTTCTTGCAGTTCAAATTCTCCTTCTCAACACAAGCTTTAAATGTATCTAGCCTTTGAGGAGAACTTCTAACGTATCTAACTGCATTCCTTATACTAGCCACAGATTTTTCCATAATGGATAACCCTGATTTTGTAATGAGGTTTACAATGTGAGCCAAGCATCTCACATGTAAAAACCTACCTCCAAGAACTTGTTGATTATCCAAATTAGCTAGTTTCCTCCTAATGTAGTCAACAGCAACTTTATTTGCAGATGCATTATCAACTGAAATGGTAAGCACCCTCTTAATTCCCCAATCAAGCAAGCAATTCTCTAAAATCTTTCCAATGGTCAGACCCTTATGGTTAGAAATAACACAAAAATTCAACACTTTCTTGTTCATTTTCCAGTCATTATCTATGAAGTGTGCAGTTAAAACCATATAATTGATGTTTTGAAGCGATGTCCATGTATCAGTTGTCAAAGACAGACAATGCTTGGACAATTCTTTCTTAAAATATTCCTTCATCACCTCATACATTCTCAAGAAAGTCTTTGCAATTGTTTTTCTAGATGGGAGTATAAAATCTGGCACAGCTACTTCACAAAACAATATAAACCCTGGTTTTGATATATGACTGAAAGGTAATTCATCAATTACGATCATTTTAGTTGCAGCTAAAATACAATTTTCTTGACTCCAACGCACCACAACTTTTTCTTTTTTATTAGCTTCAGTAGCAAAATGAGTCTGTCCACCATTGCCTATACCTACCCTGCCCTTATACCCAGTGCAATGCTGGACTATATGCTTCCTAAGAGTACTAGTTCCACTCGAATTAGAAACAGCAATATCAACAGGGCAGTACTTACAATGAGCTCTGGTTGTGTGCCCAACAGCTTTCTCAACACCTTCAATCATCTCTATCAGTGGATGCTGAACTTTGGTAAAATGCTCCCAAACTACAGACCGTTCTTTCTTCACAGGGATGGGTTTCTCCTTCTGAATTCTCTTCCTCTTTACCTTATTCCTCTTTACATCATCATCATTGACTTCACAATCCACCGACTGAACGGTACTTACATCTTGATGTTCATCGGAACCACTTGAATGAGCAGCATCATCAAGGGTGGAAGCCATAATAAACAACTACACACAATAAAACAACAACAACAATAAAGAGAGTTAAGAGACTGAATCAAAGAACATATAATCAAATATTCAAAGTTTCAAACTGCCAAACAATCAGTAATAGAGTGAAATCGAGATTAATTACATGATGAATGCGAGATTGAGAGTAGTTGTGAGTGACGAGAGGGTGAGAGTGAGAGTGAGAGTGGTGCAACTGTGAGAGACTGAGAGCGGCGCCGCGATTACCCGAGGGGGTCGAAAGCGGTGGTCGCGAGCTGGGTCGTCGGCTGTGACTGACTGACTGTCGTCTGTGGTTTTTTTTTCTTGAGAGGGGCTGTGCAGCTATGAGCCTATGACTCGCCAGACTCAGTGACTCCGGTGAGGAGTGAGGATAAGACTCATAAGAGGATTTCAAGATTTTAGGCTAGGGTTAGTGTGTTACTGTGTTAGAGAATAGAGAGTGGGTACTGGGTAGATTAATTAGGGATTTAGGGTATTGACTTTTAAGAGTGTATTTGTATAACTTTTAAATTTAAAAAGAAATTATCTTCTATGTCTATGCCTATACTAATATTACATACTAATACTACATAATATAGATTATATAAGACTATTAATAATATTTTGACATTTGTATTTTTCATATTACCGGTTCCTTTCGGTTCCTTAAAATTTTGTAATTTAAGAACCGGAACCGAAACCATAATATTTGTACTTGGAACCGAACCATAAATAATGCATTGCAAAATCTCAAGATCCGAACCGAACCTAGCGGTTCCGGTTCGATTCGGTCCGATTCTCCGGTTCTTCGTGGAACCAGTGCCAGCCCTAATCTCGAGCAGTTAGAGTCATTAAGTGAGTCTAAACGCTAAAAATCTTAAGTTAATTACAGCAAGTCATTATATTTTCTTATATTTAGAGGAAATCTTCACAAAATCAAGGCAGCAACATCGCATACAGCTTTGCTCTTGGAAAATAAACCTTCTCATCTCGAGAAACCCTAGGAACCGACAATCAAAAGATCTTCACCCGAAGGAGCGTGAATATCTGCCGATTTAAGGAAGCACCCTTCTGCTCTCAACACTCGTCAAGGAGATTTTTCTGCCTTACATCGAAGGAGCTGTAAGATATCAATTTCCGTGGCTCAGCTACGAAAACCACATAGTCATAAGTCACTTAGGCAGAAGGGATTCATCGAACGGGGTTGGTGCTCTCCCTGTTCCAATCACTTCTTAGAAGTCAGCTAGCGACAAGGCTACGTACAATATTCTGCCCATGACAGTGGCGAGAAGCAAAACTTGGGGAAAAAAAAGATAACTAAAAAGTGTAAGAGAGAGGGAGGGGGAGAGAGAGAGAGAGATGAATGCAGAAGATTAAATTGAACTTGTAAAGGCCAGGTGTAATATATAGCTATAATTACATGTATATGTGTATTAGGTCTGAAGCAATATTTGTCTGAACTGTGGCATAACCTATGCATGTATGAATAGAAATATCATACATGAAATGAGTATTAGAACAAATTAGATCCAGCCCTCTATATACATCAAAAGCTAATCTTTTTTTCTGGTGGAAACCTATGCTATGATTCTATCTCCAATATTAACATTCAGGGCTAATATATAGAGGCTAGGTACAATTGAACTACGTAGTTGATTTAACTCCTTTGATCGTTTCAGAAAAATTTGAAGAAGGCAGCTTATAAGCTTTTATAGACGATTTCAGAAAGTTAGTTTAATTTAGAACACAGGAAATAGACCCATAAACATGAAGAAAGATAAATGAAAAGAAAACTAAGAAAATATCACAATCAGAACTTTTGCTCCAAAAAGAAAATTTCAGTACAACATTGTTCAAGCTCTCAAAACAAAACTTCTGCCACAAATTATTGGGAAAAGGGATTCAAGTTTCAAGTAGCTAAACCATTCTACATGTAAAACTTATTCACTATGTGAACTCATATTTCTCAAATCCCGCAGGCGCTGATATAGGTTCCCTAGATTTAATAATGCAAGTGTTCATATATGCATAGAATATATATATATATATATATATATGCTTAGCACTTATGCAGCTATATAAATTAACCTAAGGTTCTTCACACACTTGAATATTCGTGAGAATGTGAAAGTAAGCAGATACACAACAACAGAACAAAACAGGCAAGTATATTTTTCATATAACCCACAAATCCTGCAAAAGATGTACACAATATTTAGAATCTTAATCAGGAAGCATATAAGCAAAAACAAAGCAATCTGCAATCCTTTTTGCAAACATAATCACACCAACTCCAATAACATGATATCCAAATAGATGCAGCAGTACTCTATTACTTGCAACATAACTTACCACATATATTCATTCATTTTAGCAATCAAATACTAACAAGCAAATCAAATTTTAGTATAAAATGTATCTTGTTGTTGGAAAATACCAGTATCTCTAAAGAGAGTACAACCCGTGCAACACCACCTAATCCAGCTACACGGAAAATAATCCTGTCGCTAAAGCACCAACAATACCTCCAACAAAAATCAGCTGCAACAGAAAAAAATAATATAAGTCCATACTAAGTATATACCATCTAGTTCTTTTGTATTGCTTCAACACTATCAACATTGCCACGCACAGACTTCAAGTTTCGCTTTCATTTGATAATCGAAAAACAAAAAAAGCCCTGAACTTTAAGTTAAATGATCAAATTTCAATACACCAACTCCATCAAAATCACATTCATAGAAAACCCAACCTTATAATGTTGAACAAAATAAAAATCATCATATAATCACATATCTGATAGCAAAGCACCCATATATGCTAAATAATATATCCACTCAACTTCATATATACAAATCCAAAATTAAAGATAAAGACAGCACAGAAAACAATGGAGATAGAAATTCAACGCAATACTATTAGAAACACTACATCCCATCCCATGGCAAAAACAACTCTATCAAAACACACATCAACAACTCTATCAGAACCCAAAACAAATTTGAATCGCAAGAAATGTAAAGCCAAGATTCAAACCTATGATCTGGGTAGGTTTAGGGTTTAGGGTAGCATGGGTAGTTCTCAAATAAAATAAGCATTTATGAACCCACACATGCTACTCCACATCTGGGTATCTACCAAGGGCTGCATTGAAAGCCGAGAAAACACAAATGAAATTAAAGAGTACCTATTATATGGACACCTTTGGCACAATGATTGAACGATACTAAAATAATAGAGATTATGAACCTGCAATAGGCACCACCAATGGCCAACTGCGATGAGCAAGACTGTGAGGCTATCTGATCTATTTTGATCCAAAACTGTGGTACGAAGAATAGTTGGTATTAGGGAATTGGAAGTCGACTAATAGATGGTATCGAGGTTACTATCCGCCTGAAAACACTGAGGATATCTGATCGCTCCTGATCCAAAACGTTGAGAGCAAATGACGGAGAGAAAATAAAGAGAGAGATTTAGGGTTGATTTCAGAAAACTTAGATCTATCATATGCATAACTTTAAGGTTCTCCATCAATAAAGAGGATACCTTCGTTTGGTCGGAGGTGGAAATCGCGAAATTCACCGAGAATGTATGGTCGAGAGAGAGGTTGAGAGACTGAAAATGACTGTGTGGTCGAGAGAGACGTATGATCCTGTTGAAGAATTATGTTCTGTTTCCCTTTTTAGTTAGCTAACAGGTTTAGTTCTTCCAGTTTGGTTTCTTAGCTTTCCTAGTTTAGTTAGAATTACAGTAATCAAGACAAGTTGACTTTGCAACTTGTCTTTCTGCTTTCCCCTTTATATTGTTGTACACTGCTGTACTTCTCCTAGTTCTGTTAGCTTTACCAGCTGTTTGCGTCTGCTAACAGCTGTTAGCAACATTATCTGTGTATATATACATGTATGTTCTGTTTAGCATAATATACAAGAAATCCAACTTCTCTTCCCATATGTTTATGTTGCTTCTTGATATCAATTTCTACATGGTATCAGAGCAAGTCGATTAAATCGCCTGCTTCTGTTCACCACAACTCCCTACTGGTTTGTAATCTTTAATCCAGTTGCTTCATGGCTGATTCCATAATATCAACCATGAACAACCCTTCCAATTCCGTTGTTACACACTCTGATGTTGATATCAATACCAATCAGCGTTTAACATCAACATTGTTTGATGGTGTTAACTTCCACTCATGGTCTAGAGATATCACCCTTGCTCTAGGAGGAAAGTCCAGATTATGATACATTAATGGCTCCATCAAGGTACCTGAACTTCTATATGAAGGATACGACTCATGGCTTGCAAAAGATCATCAAGTCATGTCCTGGCTTTGCAACTCCATGGTGCCTCACATTGCTCAAATCTTCAACTACTCAGAATCTGCTGCTGCTCTTTGGAAGGCAGTAAAAAAGATGTATGGAAATTTGAACAATGCAGCTAGAGTGTTCCAACTTCAAAAGGAGATTGCTGACTTGCAACAAAATGAGAAACCCTTCTCTGTGCACCTAGGAGCTCTCACCACCTTATGGAATGAACTAAATCAATTTAGACCCTACACTACAGATCTCATCATCCTACGCAAGCGTGCAGAGGAAGACAGAATCTTTCAACTCCTTGCAAGCTTGAACTCCGACTATAAAGATCTAAGAAGTATCATTCTCATGAGTGCCACTATTCAACAAGAGGAAACAAGAAGAAAAGTCATGAACTTGGAGGTAAAAATCACCAATCCCGAGGTGAGAGCTTGTGTATCAAATTATCAACATGAGCCAAGGAGTTACAAGGGAAAGAAGCAGAACTTGCTTTGTGATCACTGTGGATCCACTACTCATGCTGTTGAAACCTGCTGGAGCCTACATCCAGAACTCAAAGCAAAATTCAAAAGAGAAAGGGAGATGAGAAACAAGGCAAAGATAAATTTCACTGAAGGATACAAGGCAAGTATGGTATCCTCCTCACCTCAGCTTGAGATGATTGACTTCACCACAAATCCCTCAGCACTTATAAATGAGTTTGCTAAGTTCTTACTACAGAAGCAACGAGGCAATGAGGCTAGCTTCTCATCAGCTATGCTAAGTCAGTTTGCAGGGTTCTTGGCTGAAGCTGATCATCACTCTAACTCTGATAAAGCAGGTATCCTAAATGCATTCTCTACTGCTTTGGATATGAGTGATAAATTTGATTGTTCAATTGTGGACTCCGGAGCAACATCAGCTATGCTAAGTCAGTTTGCAGGGTTCTTGGCTGATGCTGATCATCACTCTAACTCTGATAAAACAGGTATCCTAAATGCATTCTCTACTGCTTTGGATATGAGTGATAAATTTGATTGTTGGATTATGGACTCTGGAGCAACTGATCATATGACTAACCAGGTGGATAACCTAAAATACTTTGAGAAATCCAACTCCACTGTGTCTGTTGCTAATGAAAAAGGGGTCGATGTTAGTGGAAAAGGAAAAATTAGGATTTTGTCAAACACCATTGAGTCCAGTGTTCTGTTTGTACCATCTTTCCCTTTCAAATTATTATCAGTTGGTCAGATTACAACCCTGCTGCAATGTTTTGTCATCTTCACTTCTGATAAAGTATTTTTTTCAGGATATCATCACCAAGAAGATGATTGGTGAAGGGTTGTTTAGAAATGGACTTTACTACTTCCTCATGAAGCCTACTGCATCCAATGGCTTTCAAGTCAGTTCCAGTCCAATTTCAGACCCCTCTCTTTGGCACAGAAGACTTGCTCATCCTTCTGACAAAGTTCTATCCTTTTTATTCCCAAACTCATGTCCTGACAACAATCACTGTGATGTATGCCAGTATTCCAAGTCTACCAGACTGCCTTTTGCTCAATTCTTGTCTAGAGCTAGTTATCCATTTGAAATCATTCATTCAGACATTTGGGGACCTGTCTTGAAATCTATAGATGAATTCAAATATTTTGTAACCTTTGTTGATGATTTTACAAGGATTACTTGGTTATATGTCATGAAATCCAAACATGAGTTGTTTGATATGTTCTGTGACTTCCATAATTTAGTCAAAAATCATTTTTCCTCAAAAATTCAGACCTTGAGATCAGATAATGGATCTGAGTATCTTTCAAACAAGATGAAAAACTTTCTAAGTATCAATGGAGTGTTCCATCAGGCCAGCTGTGTTGGGACCCCTCAGCAAAATGGAGTTGCTGAGAGGAAAAATAGGGATATTCTTGAGAAAGCTAGAGCCCTACTATTTCAGATGAATGTTCCCAAGATATACTGGTCATATGTTGTTCTATTTGCTGCTTACTTAATTAACATACTACCTAGTAGAGTATTGGGTTTTAAGTCTCCAATGGAGGTTCTGAAAGGTAGGAAAATTGATCTCTCTCATCTCAGAACCTTTGGCTGCACTTGTTATGTTCATGTCCAGTCCAACAAGAAAGACAAATTGGAACCTAGAGCAATTCAATGCATGTTCTTAGGATATGCCTCCACACAAAAGGGCTACAAATGCTACAACTATACTACTAAGAAGGTCATTGTCTCAAGAGATGTCAAATTTAATGAAGGTCTGCCATATTTCAGTACACAAGATGGAATCAGCAAAAAGAAGGAGTCATATGATGATTTAACCTCAGCCATTGAAATGCCTGTGTGTGAGAGCTACAACCCTATTCATACAGGAATCCTAGGTTCTGCAGTTCCTACAGTTACAGATACTGCTGAGATACATTAAGATTCTGAGTCTCCAGAATTCAATACAGTTGATCCTGAAATTCATGCTGAAGATAATCTTGATATTTCCAATGCTGCTGATATTGAAGAGAATTTCTGTATTGTTGAAAATGCAGAAACTGATGCTGATGTTCATGATCATCGTTATCCCAGTCGAAACAGGAAAAGACCTGCTAAACTAAATGACTATGTGCTCATGACCTCTAAGCACTCTATAGCTAACTATTGCTCCTTCAAAAAATTCTCTCTAAACCATACTGCTTTTTTGAACAGTCTGGATGATGCCTCTGAGCCCCAATCGTTTGAAGAAGCAAATTCTCATCCAGAGTGGAGAGCTGCAATAAATGATGAACTGACAACTCTTCACAGCAATAACACCTGGACAGTGGTTGAATTACCTCCTGGAAAAAGGGCAGTTGGCTGCAGATGGATATTTAAACATAAATTTCACTCTGATGGTAAGATCGAGAGGAAGAAAGCACGTTTAGTTGCTAAAGGATTCATACAGACCTATGGTATAGACTACAAGGAAACTTTTGCACCAGTTGCAAAAATGAGCACAGTTCGTGTTCTTCTGTCAGTTGCAGTTAACAAAGCTTGGAGTTTACACCAAATGGATGTAAAAAATGTTTTTTTACATGGTGAGTTAGAAGAAGAAGTTTACATGAAGTTGCCTCCTGGTCTCACAGAATCAGAAAATCCTAGCAAGGTCTGTAGACTGCATAAGGCTATCTATGGCTTAAAACAATCACCTCGTGCGTGGTACGCTAAGTTAAGTTCAGTACTAGAGAAAATGAAGTTCTCAAGAAGCAATGCTGACTCTTCTCTATTTGTCAAGAATGGAATTCAAGGTAAATTAGTTGTACTGATCTATGTTGATGATCTGATTATAACTGGTGAAAACTTGGCAGAAATATCAGCCTTGAAACTTGCCTTGCATAAAAATTTTGCAATCAAGGACCTTGGCTATCTGAAGTACTTTCTTGGAATAGAAATGGCATCATCTCAAAAAGGTCTATTTCTAAACCAAAGAAAATATATTCTGGATCTCTTAAAGGAAGCAAATATGTTAGATTGCAAACCAGCAAACAGTCCCTTATGTAGCAAGTATTATATCAATTCTAAAGCATCTCCTCTTCCAGATATCAGTCACTATCAAAGGTTAGTTGGAAAACTAATATACCTCACTATCACTAGACCGGATATTTCCTATAGTGTTAGCATTGTAAGTCAATTCATGCATGCTCCAACTGTGGATCACCTGAGCATTGTTAGAAGAATATTGAGATACTTGAAAGGTTCTGTTGGTAGATGCTTGTTGTTTAAGCCTAATGGAGGTACTGATCTGGTTGGCTATGTTGATGCTGATTGGGCTGGAAACTCATTAGACAGAAAGAGTACCACTGGTTTCTGTACCATGGTTGGTGGTAACCTTGTTACCTGGAAAAGTAAAAAGCATACTGTTGTTGCTAGATCTAGTGCCAAAGCTGAGTATAGGGCAATGGCTGCAGCAGCCTGTGAATTAATTTGGCTTAAAGGGTTACTCGAGGATCTTGGCTTCAAAAATTCTCACCCTGTGTCTCTTCACTGTGACAATCAAGCTGCTATGCATATTGCCTCTAATCCAGTGTTTCATGAAAGAACGAAACACATTGAAGTTGATTAATGCCATTACATCCGAAATCAAGTACAGGACAAGGTCATTCAAACCATCTATACACGGAGTCAAGATCAATTGGTAGATATCTTCATCAAAGCATTACCTACTCACTCGTTATTGCAAATTCTATCCAAGCTTGGTTCCATCAATCTTCTGGATCTAGTTTGAGGGAGGCTGTTGAAGAATTATGTTTGATTAATTTCCCTTTTTAGTTAGCTAACAAGTTTAGTTCTTCCAGTTTGGTTTCTTAGCTTTCCTAGTTTAGTTAGAATTGCAGTAATCAAGACAAGTTGACTTTGCAACTTGTCTTTCTGCTTTCCCCTTTATATTGTTGTACTTCTCCTAGTTCTGTTAGCTTTACTAGCTGTTTGTGTCTACTAACAGCTGTTAGCAACATTATCTATGTATATATACATGCATGTATGTTCTGTTTAGCATAATATACAAGAAATTCAGCTTCTTTCCCATATGTTTATGTTGATTCTTGATATCAATTTCTACAGATCCAGAGAGAAAAATAGGATTTCTCGGGTCCGTACAGGTCGCCGTGGATGAATAATATCCGCAGTACCTTATAAACAGTTGTCTCACCATTGTTGTTATATAGGAAATTTACATTAAATTACAATTTTACGTGTGTTCTATTTGTACAGAAAAGATGGTGATGCATAGTGAAGCGAGGTTCTGCGAGGTTCCAAGCGAGGCACACACAGGGCTGTGCTTCAGAGACATCAACTGCATCGTGAGCTGCCGGACGGAGGGTTACAGTTACGGCACATGTTCCCGTTTCCTACACCGCTGCTTCTGTTTCACGCCTTGTCACATATGACCAACACTTCCTTTAGCTCATGCATGCATGTGTTCATCACTATTTGTCGTTATACGTACGTACTTCTAATGATTTAAAGATCATGAATTGATGAAACTAATAATTAAGCTTAATTACCTTCACATTAATAATTCATCAATTCGATCTGATGGTGACGTATTTTCTTGTATTCGTATACTTTTAGTGTGTAAGCTGTAATTTTCTTTGTTAATTCATATATATACCATTTTCTGGTGTCGATCGATCTGTTCGCACTACAAGAAAACAGCACTTAGACGACGGAAACAATAATTCTCCGTCGTCCAAGTGACACTTGGACCACGGAGTCTTCTCCGTCGTCTAAGTGTCACTTGGACGACGGAGAATACCATCTCCGTCGTCCAAGTGGTCACCTGGAGGACGGAGAAGACTCCGAGGTCCAGGTGGCCACCTGGACGACGGAGAATACCATCTCCGTCGTCCAGGTGACCACCTGGACCTCGGAGCCTTCTCCGTCCTCCAGGTGACCACTTAGACGACGGAGATGGTATTCTCCGTCGTCCAGGTGGCCACCTGGACCTCGGAGTCTTCTCCGTCGTCCAGGTGACCACTTGGATGACGGAGATGGTATTATCCGTCGTCCAGGTGACCACATGGACCTCGGAGTCTTCTCCGTCCTCCAGGTTACCACTTGGACGACGGATATGGTATTCTCCGTCGTCCAGGTGATTACCTGGAGGACGGACCGACACACCGTCGTCCGAGTTCACAAAACGTACTTCCACTTAGACGACGTACCGACACCTCCGTCGTCTAAGTGAAGCATTATATAAGCCCACTGCCGGCCAAACTGATCAAATTCATTCCTAGCTAGCCTCGATCTCTTCATGATCGATTCCATTTGAAGAATAATTGAAGGAGAAGGGAGAAGGAGAAGCTAGCTAGGGAGCTCGAGCTAGCTAGGTAGCTTAAGCTAGCTAGGCCGAGAAGAATCAGGATCGATAAGGGATCTCCGCTGACTAGCTAGTTAGCTTAATTAACGTAAAGATATCGAGAAGGCCAGCAGGTACGTACGTACGCAGTTAAAATTTGCTTAATTAATATGTATTTAGTGAAAACGTACGTACATATATATATACATGCAAGGATGTTAGCTGATGTTAGCTATATATATATATATGTACAGATCGATTAAATTACGTACATACGTACGTAATTGATGGATCGATATGTAGATCGAGTACGTATAATTAAGCGTAAATTAATGGACAAATATATATATATATATGTAATAATTAATTAAGTATAATATTTTGTAGCAGTATGGACAAGAGTTGGATGAAGTTGAAGAATAGATGTGATGTCCGGTATATGGATGGAATTAGCGAATTTGTGAATTTTGCGATAGAACATGGTCAGGGAAAGAAACGTTTCAGGTGTCCGTGTCAGAAATGTCTTAATTGTCAGTATGCGGAGGTTAATGTTATGGTGCAACACTTGTACGAAAATGGTATGATGTGGAGTTACACTACATGGAGCGAGCATGGTGAATATGTAGAGTTCAGCGCAGCAGACTTCAGCTCAGGGTACAGTTACCATGGTGCCTCATCCAGCGGCAGTGGTGCCGGACCCCCATCTTGCAACCCAACTGCAGATTTGGTCCATGATGCGTTTCCAGGATGTAGTCATGGCGGACACCAACAACAAGACGGAGGTTACAGTACCACCAATGAGCATGATGACACATTCCCCGCAGCTAGCTTGGCCACTGACACAAGTGAGATGGAAAAGTACAACCGGATGCTACTTGAAGCGCAGACCCCGGTGTTCCCTGGATGTCGAGAGAATGTGTTGCAATATGTGATGGAGCAAATGAAGATAAAAGTGAAGCACAAAATGTCAGTGAGTGCTTTTGACGAAATTCAGGAGCAAATATGTAAGTTGCTTCCTGATGATCACAATCTTCCTAAATCTCATTATAAGGTTAGAAATATCCTGAGCAGCCTCGGCCTAAAGTACAGGATAATTGACGCATGTCCAAATGATTGTGTGCTATTTTACAAAGAGTATAAAGAGTTGGACTATTGTCCCGTATGTGGCCAGTGCAGATTCCAGTTGAATAGGAAAAGTTCGAAAAAGAGAATTCCTGTGAAAGTTGTTCGATATTTTCCCTTGATTCCCAGATTGCAGCGCCTGTACATGTCGCTACACACAGCAGAGGCGATGCGATGGTACGCAGAAAAGCGAATAGATGACGATGTCCTGCGACACGCCGCGGATGGGGAGGGTTTCAAACATTTCGACAGAGAATTTGGAGACTTTGCTTCAGAGGTTAGAAATGTTAGACTCGGCCTATCTACAGACGGATTCAATCCTTGGGGAAGTAATAGCTCCGCCGTCAGCACTTGGCCAGTTATTCTGATGCCATACAACTTGCCTCCGTGGATGTGCATGAACAAGGAATTTAATTTCCTTACCGTACTAATTCCAGGTCCTAAATCTCCATCGAAGTGCTTAGATGTCTACCTCAGACCTTTGATCGACGAGCTGAAACTGTTGTGGGAAAATGGAGTCCCAACTTATGACAAATTCACTGACACGATGTTCACGATAAGGGCTGCTGTAATGTGGACGATCAGCGATTTTCCAGCTTATGGGATGTTGGCAGCCTGCAGGACAAAAGGATATAATGGATGTCCTATATGTTTGGACGACGTGAACTCTAGTTGGCACGCGGGGAAGGTGTGTTACTTGGGTCACCGTAGATGGCTTCCTCACGACCACCCGTGGCAACAGGATGAAGCTCATTTCGACGGTACGGTAGAGAACAATCCTAAACCCCGTAGTTGGTCGGGCGAAGAGATTTTAGAGAGGTTGAGCTATTTCGACTTTGGTGTGTTGAGCAATGACGCGGATGTAAAGAAATGCAATCCAATTCCTCCACATGATCTGAGCTATTGGGATCACAAGAGTATATTCTTTGAACTCCCTTACTGGTCGAAGTTGAAGCTGAGGAACAACTTGGACGCGATGCACATAGAAAAGAATGTGTGCGACAGCGTGGTGGGAACAATTCTCGGTATTAAGTTCAAGACTAAAGATACTCCCAAAGCGCGCAAAGATTTGGAATCAATGAATCTACGTCGTCCCTTGTGGTTGAGGAGGGATAGGAAAGGAGTGTACAACAAGATGCCAGATGCACCTTACACAGTGAAGCCGACGCTTAGACGTTCTGTATTTCACTGGTTTAAGGGCGTTCGTTATCCGGCTACGTATGCAGCTACTATAACTGGAGCAGTGGACGAGGTGCAACACAAGTTTGTTGGTCTAAAGACACATGACTATCACGTTATGCTGCAACGTCTGATTCCAGTGGTAATTCGACCATACTTGCCTCGGGACGTCGTAGAACCAATAGTGGCATTGTGCAGGTGGTGGCAGAGGTTATGCGCCAGAGAATTAAAGAAGTCAGATGTGGTGGAATTGCAACAACAAATTGTGCACATCATTTGCAAACTAGAGAGGATTTTTCCCCCTGCTTTCTTTGACATCATGATTCACCTAATGATCCACCTGCCCGAGCAGGTGCTCATTTCTGGTCCGGTCCAGTACACTTGGATGTATCCTCAAGAAAAGTACGTACAACTAATTAATTAATTTGTTCCACTGGAGATTATATATATACTAGCCAGCTAGCTATATGTACTTATGTAATGTGTACGTTTGATTTTGTAGACAGCTTGGACAGTATAAGTCATTCGTCAAAAACAGGTCGGCCCCGGATGGCTCCATAGCAGAGACATACCTAATGCATGAGTGTGTTACTTACTGCAACAGGTACCTCAAAGATCCACCCCCTCCCAGTACTGCCTCCGATTGCAGTGCCCGCATCAATCTTTCTGTCGTCACCAATGTCGTCCGACCGTTTAGAGGAGTATTAAAAGAATCGTTAACACGGGAAGAACTTATTGAGGCACATTGGGTAGTGTTGCGAGACTGTGATGAAGTTGAGCCGTACATGATGTCATACAGGGAGAGGCTTCAGGCGTTAAATCAAAACAAGAGTTCGGCGTGGATTGAGAAAATGGTTAAGAAGAAGTTTCCTGATTATTTCTTCCAATGGGTACGTACGTACGACTCGGTATTAATTATTTAAATACATATTGCTCATGTTTGTAGAAAGTAAACCATTATATTAATTTGGCCTTTTTCGCAGATGATTGATCTGCAAAAATCTGATAACCACGGAGGGTGGTGGTCATGGCCAAAGCACTTGCTAGCAGGGAAGCCGGTTAAACACTATATTTATCCCGGATGTTTTGTGAACGGTGTAAAGTTCCATTCATTGGCCCGAGACGAAGGAAGAAGAACACAAAACAGTGGGGTAGCCGTTGGGAAAGACAATGATCTATATTACGGGGCTATTGTATACGTGGTTCAGCTATGTTACGGGAATGATGTCAACGTTTTCCTATTCAAGTGCAGATGGTTCAAGCGTACAAAGGAAGACCTGGGACTATTATCTGTCGATACAAACTCGCACTGGTATGAGGATGAGCCTTTCGCTCTCGCCACCTTAGTTCGGCAAGTGTTCTATCTCGACGATCCGAAAGCCGGTGAAGGGTGGAAAATAGTGAACCATATCTCTCACCGAGGAATATGGAATACAGAGACAATTGAAGGGACACCGGCGACGACTGAAGATGCTGCTGAACCAGAAAGAGACATTCCTGCCTATCAAGAGCCTAATATTTCTATGGTCCGCTCCGATATAATGGACCTGGTTCAAGATGGTGAACGGTTACCCATGCCTGATGGTTGTACAGATCTAACTGAAGATGAGATTATCCATGAGGTAGATGAAGAAGACGAGCAGGAAGAGGACGCGGACGAGGACTCAGGTTATTCGTCGGACGATGTTGAGTACGATGACGAGGATGAGCCGTCGACTAACGGGGATGAGGACGATGATGATGATGATGACGAAGAGTACGGTCATACGACGAGGGAGATTAATTGGTAATTAATTACTGTAATTATTGTAATATATATATATATATGATCGATGCTGGTTTACGGTAAGAAATTAATCCGAATTATATATCCTGGACAACGGAGAAATTAATTGCAGATTAATTGGCGCCAAATCTCAATCTCATATAAAACCCTAGCTAAATCCTGTACCCTAAATCTAGCAGTTCGGATCGATCGATCAATTTTTTAATTATATTTTTGAATCAAAATAATTGAACGCACACACAAATGACCGGGGACGACCTAAACCGTAAACCCTAAGGCCCTAACCCCTGAATTCGGGGTTTTTACACCTGGACGACGGAGATGACGTTCTCCGTCGTCCAGGTACACACTAGGACGACGGAGAATGACCGTTTCCGTCGTCCAGGTACACACTAGGACGACGGAGATGGTCATTTTCCGTCGTCCAAGTTCACACACCCTAAACCCTAAACAGTAGGGCCCTGACCCTGAATTCAGGGTCTATACACCTGGACGACGGAGAATGACGTTCTCCGTCGTCCAGGTCAGAACCTGGACGACGGATAACTTCATATCCGTCGTCCAGGTGATTACCTGAACGACGGAAACGGTCATTTCCGTCGTCCAGGTGCAGATATCGTAATTTTTTCTAAGACAACGACCATCTAGACCTTCTTCCAATGCAAAGTCTTTTCATCAAGACTTTAGAGTAAACAATTCTTGGTGTGTGAGCTTCGACGGTTCGAAAATCGGAGTTGCGAAATGCCTTGTATCCACGTTTCCGGTTTGTGAAATTATCGGTTTTGCGGTTGACTGTGCCGATCAAACCCTTCCCGAACTTATTATTTTATGGTCCTTTGAAGACAATTATATATTATGTTATGACGAACATATCCAACGGTTGTTTTGTCCAAATTCAATTTCGCTAATACTCTGCTGCAAATGAGCGTCTACTCATGAACACTTAAGTCGTAAAGATTAGTCGATACTTAACATGTTTCAATACGTAAAATTAATCGGCGGTTCAAATTTAACTGTTCATATATACGATGCGTTCATCGATATTGTACGACTATTTCACCCGAATGACAGATCGCTAAATTCCTAGCGAATTATTTTTAAAAAATTTTTTTACGTAATTTGAACCTGGACGACGGAGATGGTCATTTTCCGTCGTCCAGGTTAACACCTGGACGACGGAAAATGACCATCTCCGTCGTCCAGGTTCAAAAATCATGGCGGTTCAAATAATTTTTTGTTTATTTTTTTCGTGTAATTTTCACTTGGACGACGGAAACTGACCATCTCCGTCGTCCAAGTCCAAAATTATGGCGGTTCAATTTACCGCTTCCGTTTTCGGTACCGCTTAAATTTTCACTTAGACGACGGAGAATTCATTCTCCGTCGTCTAAGTGCAAAATCATGGCGGTTCAAAACGTCCCGCCGATTAATTACGCGCCGATTGAAAATTTTTAAACCGCCACCTAGACGACGGAAAACACTATTTCCGTCGTCCAGGTGTACTTAGACGACGGAGAATAGTGCTCCGTCGTCTAAGTGCAACTCTATAAATAGAGTTGCACCCCCCCTCATTTTCTCATCATTCCATCTCCTCCTCTCCCTCTCCTCTCCTCTCCTCCGGCGATCCTCCTCCGGCGACGCTCCGACGACATTTTTTCCGGCGTGGTTCAGCTATCCTCTCCGACGACTCAAGTCCGGCGAAATTCCCGTAAACTCCGCTTCGGTACATTTCTATTTTTCCCTTATTTAAATAATTTTCATTTTATTAATTAATTAAATTCTAAATATAATTAATTAGTAGAAATTAATTTAGTAATTAATTTTAAATATTTAATAAATGATTAATTGTTGTTATTTATTAATTAAATCATAATTATTGTTAATGTTTCCTAATTAAATAAATAAATCATTATTGTTATTAATTAATTAAATAAATAATTATTGTTATTAATTAATTAAATGGTTAATTATTGCATGCTAAATGGAAAATAAATTATTGCATGTAATTACGTGTATTTTTTAGTAAATTAATTAGTAGTACGTGTTCGATTTAAATTTAGTACATAGGCTTGGTGTAATTAAGTCGCACTCTTTGGAATAGATGGCGCCTCTTTTCCTTGCTTATCTCCTTAACCCCTCGTGATGTGTGGATTTCATCACCGCACACCATAACCTAAGTGAAGTTATGGACACGAGGTTGAGGGCGGAGTTTGCAAAGGACTTGAGGGAGTGTAAATTTTCGAAAAATTGGCCGAATGTCGGACATGGTGTCTAGAAACGGGTTATGACTGGTGACAGGATTTGGACTAAGAAAGACTTTTGTCGAAATTAGTCCTGCCTCTCGCGTTATCTCTATCCCTAACTGGCCATGTTTTTCGATTTAACCAAGGCTGATTAATTGAAAATTTACACTTTATCGCGCGGGTCGCACGTCCATTGAACGACCGAAAATGCCAAGCTAGTGTACTCTATTTAAATCTTAAACGTACTTAATTAATTAGCGTAAATTTTTAAGTTGTAATTATTATGGTAAGTAGGTATTTTAACGCATCAATCTTAGGTTTAAATGGCTCCGCCAAAGACGACATCCGGCAAGAAGAAAGCCCAAGCAGAGGCAGAAGATGCCATGCTCCGCCGCTTGGCGGACCAAGTCGGTTGGGAATTACCACCGGAGGGCAACGACGCTCTCAATCCGGACGGATCATCTGGTCCGTCCGTAGCGCCCTCTGGGGAAATTCCCGCTCCCCCTTTCATCTCGAGCGGTGATGACGTCGACCTCTTTTCAACTCCGACGCCCGGTACCGGTTCAACGGCAAGTACTCAGGCGTCCTCGACCGCCGAATCAATCATGTACAGCGCCCGCCGTAGGCAAAGGAGGGCCCCCACTGACCCGGAACCGAAAAGGACTCGGGGCCTCGTTAAAGGGGGAAAAGCGGAGCGTATTTGCAAGGCGACCGGTAAAAAGATCGACTTGCCGTACGACGAATTCACCGGTGGCCCTCCCACAGCTCAGCTAGCAAGTCTCTCGGCGCATGGGATAGGGTCAATCATCCGTAACCGGGTTCGTATCACTGCCCCTACTTGGAAGGAGGCGCCGGATCATGAGAAGGCGAAAGTCTTCAAAGATCTTTCGGTACGTAATACGTTCAATTTAGTTATTATATAATATTGTTAATCTCGGCCTAAAATTTCATAATATATACGATTATAATTTTCTATTTATTTTTCATAGGAACAATTTGACGTGGATCCGACACCGGCTATGTTGAGGCATATCAATCAAACCGCCAACTCCATCTACAAAGATTGGAAGTACAGGCTCCATAAGTACTTCAAAGATGTCGGTCCCGTGCCTCCCCCGGTAGAGCTGCAAGGGGAGAGAGAAGATGAGTGGGAGTGGTTGTGTAACCACTTTGCCGATGAACAATTTAAGGTATTAATTTAATTTTTTTATTTCAATTAAAATAATTGAATTATTTAAATTGTAGTTATTCATTTTTTAATGATTTAATTATGTTGTGTAACAGAAATTCTCCGGTGTCAACAAAGCCAACCGGGGGAAGAAGGAGAAACACCATACTACCGGCGCCAAGCAGTTCATTCAAATTGCCAAGGAGCACAAGGATAAGGGTTCCAAACACCCTTTTATTGATGCAAGCGTAAGCGCGTACGTGACGCCAGGACTCGATAATGAAGCGAGTCAATGCGGGGTAAGTGATATGCATGTATATATATATATGTGCTTTTAATTATAGTAATTATTATTTAAATATGATTACAAAATTATAATAAATTAATTATAATTTTGTAGGCAAGGGCGATAGAGCGTGCGCATGAAGAGTTGGCCAACACTCAGCTTGCGTTCCCAGATGTGCCGCCGGAAGACCTGCCTCCTCTATCCTTAGAGAGCCAAATTGCAATCGCGGATGAGGTCTACGGTCGTAGAGCTGGCAAGGAGGTTAGGCACTTTGGGCCTAGGGTGGTACGAGATTTGTCGACGACCTCCGGCTCATCATCTACGGGAGGTTCGAGGCAGCGGAGAATCAGTCAAGCTGCGGCCGTCGAAGCAGCCATTCAAGAGGCTCGACTGGCACGAGAGGAGAATCGACGGACACAAGAGCAGAATGAGTCAATGCGGCAAAGACTTGACGAACAACAAGCACAAATAGCCCAACTCATCGCGCTCATGAACCAAAATCGAGAAGTATGTCAACCTCCTCCGAACCCACACCCCGACGACAACGACCCGGCTGGAGGCGGAGGACTCGGCCCCGCATCTGCTCCTCCAGTGTATTAGCTAGCACGTAGTATATTATCTCGTTTCTTTCCGCATTCCGAACAATATTTTAATTTTTAATTTATGGGTTTTTTCGTATGTACAAATTAATTTACTTTGATTATTTAATAATTATATATATAAGTTATTAATTTTAATATTCAAAATTTAGTTTATTTATTTAATATTAGCATTTTTCATTATTTAAATTAAAATAATAATAAATTAAATTAATAATATTTAATTTCAATTTATTTTTTAAAAAAAATTAAATATTCACTTGGACGACGGAGATTATGTTCTCCGTCGTCCAGGTGAAACCCTAAACCCATAACCCCTAAACCCTAACCCCTAACCCCTAAACCCTAAACCCTAAACCCTGTTATTCTCCGTGGCCCAGGTGTTCACCTGGACGACGGAGACTTAGTGTTTCCGTCGTCCAGGTGAACACCTGGGCCACGGATAATGTCTGAGGTCCAAGTTCACTTGGACGACGGAAACACTAAGTCTCCGTCGTCCAGGTGCTTGGACGACAGCACTTGGAGCACGGACCTTGGACGACGGAGTTTCCGTTGTCCAAGTACTTAGACGACGGAAAACTGAACTTAGACGACGGAAATGGTCCGTGGTCTAAGTGCAGTTTTCTTGTAGTGTTGCTTATGGGTTGGACACAAAAGTTCTTACGATAATTTTCAGATCAAGACGTATGTCCTTGTCCTAATTTGGATAAGAGATCGACCATATGGGGTACGTATGCAGGTTCCTCCTTAAATGTGACCAAATATGACTACTGGCTCCATAAGCAGGCCAAGTCAATTACTTTAGCAATAAAAGGAGGTTTTAGTAGTTAAACCCTTTAAGACCTTTTTTTTTCTTTTTTTTTTGGTGTGGAGATGAACATGTCTAAAATGTCATTGGAAAATGATATTGGGCCTTAAGGAAGGTCACCAAATTTTGACCTTTAAATCTATGTGGCATGTCATATCACTATATAATATAATCCACATATATATGTATTAATACATCATTATAATAAAAAAACAATCATATGTTTTTATAATCTAATGACTAAATTTTCTTGATATCATCAATTTTTTAAATTAGATTAACAAAAAAAATTCAATTGTGACAAATAAGAAGGAGGAGGAGGATTCAAGAAGAAAATGGAAGAGGAAGAAGAAGAAACATAGGGTGAAGAAGAAATAGGAGATGATTCTGGATAAAACTAAAAGAAAAATAAATTACGAATCAATGAAAGAAGAAGGAGGAGAATAAGATGGACGATTGAACAAAATGAGTAGGATAATATATAGGAGGATTAAGAGGAACGAGATCAGAAGATAATAGGCCAAACCAAATGAAAAAAAAAATCTGGATTTCTGCTGGGTTTATAGATCATGTTCTTTTGATTTGTCATTGATCTAGGTTTTTTTTTAAAGTATCTAGGGTTTATATTTTAGATTAGTAGATTAATTGTAAAATTTATTATAATAAAGGTTAAAATCAAAATCTAAAATAAATATATGAAAATGGTAAAATTGGTGTTTTATTATTATAATGATCGATGTGGCATCCTATGTACATGTGGATATAAAATATGGTCATGCATATGTAATGAAACATAAATTTTAAGACAGGTCTTCCTTAAAGCCCCATAACACTACTCAAAGTCATTTTAGACTTGAATTAGCTTAGATTGAGCAAATCTACATACTGTGGATCTGTAACTAATTAATAAAAGTCATTACAACCAGATTATCTGATCACTTTTCTTTAAATAAGCAACCATGAAATCCACACTATAAATAATAGCTGGTTGTAGCTAGCTAGAATGTCAATTTCTACTAAGTTATTAACCGAGCCTTGATCAATTAATTAAGCAGCGAGCCGGCCATGGATAAGAAGCTCTTCGGGTTTGCTCTGTTCTTCATCATCGTCATGACTTCTCGTAAGTCTCTTTCTGAATTTATTCATTAGATCTAGAAGAAGTTAGGACCTTAGGTTATTCGTCGATCGTGAACAAGCTACCAGTCAATTTACTAGTCGATTGAGTGATGTATGTGATTAATTGATAATATACTTCTAACATGAATTGTGCAGAAGAAACAGTGGTGCACTCTGAAGCAAAAATTTGCAAACTGCCGAGCAAAACATTCGTAGGGGTTTGCATCAAGGACCATAACTGCATCGTGAGATGCCATAGTGAGGGTTACGGTTGGGGAAAATGCTCCCCTATCCTACGAAAATGCATGTGCTACAAGGTTTGTTGACTCATGATCGAAGTCACTGAACTAATCCAAAAGCTAGGATGGCAAACATATGTATCAGCTACTAATTAAATAAGCTGTCTAAATAAATAAATCAAAATTCCGGCTCAAGGATTTTTCTTTTCAGTATGCATGGCTCGTTTTTTTTTCTTCTTCGTAAATAAGGATGTATGGTCAATCAAAGCACTTATGCATACGGTTCTTCACAATTAGTAGCATTCATGAATTGAACGAGTCTAATCAATTAAAATGAAATTAACGTACTTAATCTACCCTAAAGTGACACTCGACCCTGATCCGCAACCAACAGTCCAACACGGCGGATCGAGGATCCCAATGCAAACTTGGGTGGGCTGGAGTTGAAGCAAAAAAATAATACAGAATTTCCCTCGATCAGTTACAGTGAAAGGAAAAATGAGAAGAAAACTAGAATATATAACATGTGAAAGATGAGCTTTGGCAAGATTTGAAGGTGTGTACGTTGGGACTTAATTAATTAGCCAATTAATTATCTGCAAATTTGCCCTACGTAAACTTAGATCTGCTCTTGCGGACTTGGCTACCACCATGCGTTGGGTTGGGTCGACTTCGACCCTAAATTTAAGGTTTAAAGATCAGTTGGACAAGATTTTGTCAAAAGTCAAAGAGAACGAGGTCGGACCTGACCGAGGCCACAATTCGAAAGCCCAAGTCCGCCTATTAAGACTAGGCCGAAGAAGCTAAAAAGATCGGACCGGGTTAAGATGAGCCTTAAATTTTAAAACAAAAATTGAAAGGTTTGAGAGTATTGCAATTATTAATTTATGATATTTATTTTGAATATATGTTTATAAGTTGAGAAGAGTGAGAAGAATAAAAAAAAATATATGATAATAATCATATAATACATGTCTTTATAAAATAAAAATTGTCAAAATAGGCCGTGCTTTCGAGATCAAAATAAATAGGGATAAGCTTGACCTCTAAGTCTCAAAAAGCTAAGCAGGGCCAGACCAAGCTTCACTTACATGGCTTATTACTTACCCTAATTTTAATGAAACTAGGCCGACCCGCTCTAACACGAGGCCGGATCAAACTTCATCCTCGTAAATCAGGCAGACTAAAACGAGACTCGAGACTTTAAGGTCAAATAGTGACTCCTAGCTACCACCATTAATACAAACCATTTGCCGATTCAAGCACGGGTACCGGCCTATCCAAACTTGCCCTACGTACGTACCATATCACACCAACGTTAACAACTAGCTGGCCCAAAAGCACCTAGTGTAAAATATGTTGTTGTCTATATCGCTAGCTAGCTTTAAAGTATCTCCAACAATAAAATTATATATATAGTTATTTTAAACTAAAAAATTAAATGTAGTTCATTATTTTTTTTACTTTAATTTTAGCAGTGCTAGCTATTTTAAAGCTAAAAGTCAAATGTATTGTGTTAAATTAATGTTTAGCTAATTAAGTCATTTTCTCTCTCTTTGGTAACTCAATGTAGCTACAAATTTAGCTAAAAACTATATTTAACTTTAATTATAGGAACTTTGTTGGAGCTGATTTTAGCTAAATTTTTTTTAAAAAAATTAGCTTTTAGCTATTCTATTGGAGATGCCCTTAATGTAGACTTAATATTCTTGGTAATTCTAAACCTATAATTATGTAAATTACGATAAACACGAGAAAAAATTAGGAAAAACTCCCTGTCACATTTGATTTTCTGAAAGAACTCCAACTTCAATGTTGTTAATGAATTTAGTCCCTAAAGTTAATGATAGTCTTAAATTTTTTCTATTTTCAGATCGACAAATCAGCCCTATGTAATATAAGTTACCTAATATGCCCTTTAACCCAATATTAACATTAGATTTATAGATTTGGCTAAGCTTAAATTTCTTTCGTAATCTAAATTTTTTTTTGCCAAACAAATTAAAATCTTACATTTGTTACCTTTTGGGTAATTGATAATTTTCTGAAGTATTAATATCATCCGATCCACGCACCTCTTACACCTTTTGCATTTTTTTATTTGTTCTATTGTAACTAATTAATTTGCCTACGTAATGTAATTTTTGTATTCCTAATTTACCTAATTGGTCTATTTAAATAATTTACCTACTTAATTTACCTACGTAATATAATTCTACCCAGTATTACTAATTTATCTAATTGGTCTATTTATTTGGACTAACTTACCTACTTTGTAATTCTAATCTAATTAATTTACCTTCTTGAATTGTTTTAGTACGTACACGTACTATCTAACGCTAGAAATTACTATCATTGTTTACTTACAAGATTTACTGAATACAATCAATATTTGAATTATAATATTTATTATAAAGAAATTTATTAGAGGCCTTAGTGGTTGGAGTACGTAATAAGACAATTTAAATGAAATCAACAAAATATGCATAAAATTGAATTAAAATTAATGGAGTATGGCAAAATTTGTAAATAACTCAAACAATATAGCATGATGATATCTAAAATTGTAACAGTCATTTAATGATGTCCTAAATCTAAATCTAGTAATGTAATTGTTGATGGATTAGTCATTTTATTATATATTGATGACATAATCCTTACTTCTGCATAACATCGATCGTTTTCTACATAGCATTTGCTAGTTAATACATATAAGCTGCATGCATTGTAATTAATTAATAAACTAGCTGCATGCATGCATATATATGCTATTTCACTCAATATATATAGCTCAGACGTCACAAGGCTTCAAGCACATGCATAGTCGTCGGACATGGGAGCATTTGCCGTGGCTATAACCCTCACTATGACATCTCACCACACAGTTGTCGTCCTTGATGCAAATCCCTTTGAATGTTTTGCTTGGGACTTCGCAAATCTTCGCTTCACTGTGAATCACCGTGTCTTCTGTTAAAACCATTACCAACCCAAGTCAGTTCAAAGTAAAACAAGTAATTAATGAGATTAATGGCTATGGTATAATATTGAGAATAAAGAAAGACTTACGAGTGTTGAGGAGAACGATAGAGGAACAAAACAAGCCCTAAGAATTTCCTGTCTATGTCTACAGTTATCGAATTCGCCTTCTACAATTTCTCTCTGTACTGTTGGGTTCAACACTCACTGATATACCTTGGAACATGGATTTATAGATTAATTTTTCAAGGTCCGGTTAGAAATAGTCATTGTAAAATCTGCTCACACTGAATCTTTTCATAATTACTGAAATCTGTTTGGATATGCTCTGGCTCGATTAGAGTTTTATCCATTATAGAAATTCTGTGTTAATTAGCCCCATATATATCTATGCACACAGATTTTCGTAATTGTGACCGCTTTTGGCAGATTTTACAATGATTATTTCTTACCAACCTTGAAAATTTTGACTATAAATCCATGTTCCGGCATATGTCAAGATGTACAGAATTGAGTGTTGAACCCAACTGAAATTAAGTAATTGTAGAACCCGGACTATATATAAAGTAATAAAACTGTGTCTAGCTAGGTTGCAGTCGTAACAATTGAATCGAAGGCCTATATGGACAAGAAGATCTTAGGGCTTGTTTTGTTCTTTATCATCCTCTTGACTTCTCGTAAGTCTCTCTTTCTCAATAATTCTTGAAAATTAGAACCAAGTTTCAATTTTTCATAGATTCTTGAATTGACTAACTCACTCTTTGCTCAAAAATAACTGGCGTCTTGAATATATTTATTTTTAACAGAAGAGACGATAATGCAGAGTGAAGCAAAGATATGTGAGTACCCAAGCAAAACATTCAAAGGGCTATGTGTTAAGGACCACAACTGTATCGTCAGATGCCATAGAGAGGGTTACAATTACGGCAAATGCTCCCATGTCCGACGACGCTGCATCTGCATGAAGCCTTGTGATCACTGAACCGATATATTGGAAGCTATAGCCAGCATGCATGTAGCTAATTACAGTGCAACTTACTGTATTAATTAGCTACCATGGTAGTTAATAATAATTATCTAAAAGTGTGTGAATGATATCATGAATAAATTATGGTTTCCAACATCATATATTTAATTTTGAGATGTGGACGTAGTACGTATTTGAATCTTTAACCTCGTCGGCAATTGAATTTCCGTTTGATGCCTAGAGCTCATCGGTCATAATGGCCCGCGATACAGACCTCATTCTCGGCGGCGATGTTTGCGCTCTCTATGTGGTGGAGGGTAGGAATAGGAGGTGGTCTTAGGACCGGTGGGGAAAGTTATGCTGAGAATTAAGATTGGAAAACTTGGAAGTGTTTAGGTAATCTGCTGGAGATAAAACATGCCAAATTTTATGTATCAAAATTTCCTAACATGTTCTTGATGCCCAACTTTGTTCTAAAATGGAAAACATTAAGGATAGAGCCTTCACTTTTATACATGTCAGGATTAGCCAGTTAGCAGTCCCATATTTCCCTCATCAAGGACACCATTACCACTCTCAATAGAAGTGGCACCGTTCACTTTACTGCTAGATTGCATCCACTTCTCCCAGCCTCTCTGGCCTTTGGTTATGATCAATTCCTAAATTGCGCGTCTTTTCTGGTGTAACAACTTTCTAATAATTTTCTTATTCTTGAAAGAGAAGAGGATATGAAAGGATGAGATGAGACCTCAATTGAAAGGCAGACTGTACTGTTCTGCATCGAATTAGCAGCAAATATCTAAGGAAAAAATGATTTGAACTTATCCTTATGTTCAATAGTGTTGTAGAGCGGTGAACACCCCTCAGGGGAGGTTTTAGGGCAGTATATTATAGCACAATACACAGATGCATAGCCAAAACATCTGAGCTCAAACAAATCAGATTTCCATTATTTCAAATTGAACTATGCCATGTCCAAATACCCCCACTTTTTTTTATAAAGAAGAAGAAAAGCAGAGATCAATTTTGTATAACTACTCTTCAACCAAACTCATAGCAAGCAGCAACGGCTGAAAATTGTGTTGAAACACAGAAACCGATTATGCTGCAACCAATGCCATGTGCTCTATAAGGTCCAAAACTCGGTTGCTGTTAGAAGAGGCAAAAGCATATCAGTCACAGAACCATATAGATGCCCAAAGCGAAATAGACTCGTCAATATTATGTGTCAGATGGATTCTTTACCTGTAACCCCATTCATTGTCATACCACGAAACAAGCTTGACAAAGGAGGAGCTAAGTGCTAATCCAGCCTTAGCATCAAAGATGCTAGACCTGGAAATATATCACCAGACAGTTCAGAAAAAGTACTCGACTACTTGTAACAAAAGCTTATTATTAGCACGTGGATGAGAGACCAAGTGGTCCAGCTCCACCATCTTTTGCAGTTATTTTTCAGGAATTTATCTCCCTAAAATTTCTCTTGATGCTCAATGGTCAAAAGGAAAAACTAGTTTTTAAAAATAATAAGATCCTTACCTCGAGTCACCAACAAAGTCATTGGAAACAACATCTTCATCTGTGTATCCAAGAATGCCTCTAAGTGGCCCATCTGCAGCATACCTTCAATAAGATAACAAAGGTGATTCTTATATTCAAAAACAAAACAAAAAACAAAAAGCACATCCTCATAAGAAATATATAAAAACGGCAACAACAAATACCTGATAGCTGCTTTGACATCCTCATAAGAGGTACTCTTCTTGAGTCGACAAGTTAAGTCCACAACCGACACATTGGGAGTTGGGACACGGAAGGCCATACCAGTAAGCTTTCCATTGAGTTCTGGCAGAACTTTTCCAACAGCCTAAAATTCCAAGAGAAGCATATCACTCTTCCACAACTAGTGAAATATACAATTTTTTGTCAATGAGAATCTACAGTATTGTAAATTACCTTTGCAGCTCCAGTTGAACTAGGAATGATGTTCTGTGCAGCTCCTCGACCACCTCTCCAATCCTTCATTGATGGGCCATCAACTGTTTTTTGTGTTGCTGCACATATAAACCCCATAGATAAGTTAATCTGATATCATTGCATACACAACATCTGTATCTGTATTTGTATCTGTATGGATGAAGAGGGAGAGGAAGATAGGGAGAGGGAGAGGGAGAGGGAGATAGAGATAGGGAGAGGGAGGGAGAGACCTGTAGTTGCATGAACTGTTGTCATCAAACCTTCAAGAATACCAAATTCCTCATGAATCACCTAATCAATAAAAAGTATTGCTTGTTACAGCGTCCAAGACAGGAATACAGGTGAAAGAACAGATAGATAATAGATTTATGACAGTCTATTTGGCCAGGATGCTATATTATGTATTTCATTCAGAAATTATGAAAGCAACTACCATTTATTCGTAATTAGAATTAATTTAGAAACCATTAAAAGTATCAATAATTTGAGGAAGCAATCAAACCTTGGCAAGAGGGGCAAGGCAATTAGTGGTACAGCTTGCATTAGAAACGATATCCATGTTTGACTTGTATGTATTCTCATTTACGCCTACAACAAACATGGGAGCATCAGCTGATGGAGCCGATATTACTACTTTCTTTGCGCCACCCTGCAAAGCATATTCAATGATAGGTCAACTTGATGTGACCTTGATGAGCAAGAGAGAGCCAAAAACTGAGTCAAAGAATCTTACCTTCAAATGGGCCGCAGCCTTGTCAAGAGTGGTAAAAATCCCAGAAGATTCCACCACATACTCAACCCCGAAATTTCCCCAGGGAATCTCTGAAGGGTCCCTGTATAAGTTTCAGAAGTAAATCCAAAGTCCCAACCATATTCATAAGCTACTGTATACAAGCACTCATAATGTCACCTCAAAAAGAAAAAGAATACATGCTGTGTAACTTCAAACAGCCAGTTAGATAACTGAAAGTAAAAATAGCAGTACCTTTTGCTCACAACTTTAATCTGCTTCCCATTTATTTCCAAGGTAGACTCATCCACAACATTAATCGATCCATCAAAAACTCCATGTGTAGAGTCATACTTGAACATGTAAGCCTGGAAAACAAAAGTAGAGAAAATTAGAAATTACTTACTATTTCTTTTTCGTCATTTAAATACTCTATGTCAGGAATTTCAATTCTCTTTTTTCTTATTGGTCTGATAGTAAATTCAAAATAGACGAGGAGGCAAGTGGTTTCTTTATTATATAGATAACAGGGTGTGTGGAAATCCTCCAGAAAAAGGTAATTAACAAATTTATTTGGGCAGTATTACGCAGATTCATCAGAAAACTAATGTTTGCATGCAACCAAGTGGCCAAGTATAGAGGACAATATATAATCAAAGCAACTCTAGTTTTGCAGATTAAGTTTGACTTCTGCATTTAGGACAACAGAGAGATCTAATTATCACACAATAAATCACCATATTGCAGAAAATTTCGATGGTACTGCTCTTATTAGTAGTATACTAATCATATTCATATTGACAATCTTACCATGTATTTAGCATCAACTAAAGGATCATTCACTGCCACCACTTCTATATCATCCCTGGCGGTAGCTATTCGTAGAACCAACCGACCGATGCGACCAAAACCTGCATGAGTTCAGCAAAACTCTGCTATTATGTAAGAACTATAAAATCCACTTGAAAGCCATAATGTCCTCCTTTCAAAAAAAAAATCAACCAAAATTTAGATGCACCAAGCATTACATAAAACTGATATAATTTATATTCATCACATAAACAAGTAAAAAAAACGCTGGAGTTAAATAACAACAACACAATCACATATTATAAACTATTGTTCAAAAATAAAATCAGCAAATTTTAAGCAAGAAGAACATTATGCAGAAGTGTGGAACACAGTTCCTTCAACATACCATTGATTCCAATTTTAGTCTTCCCACTAATCCCTGATCCTTAAAAAAAACACAAAACAATCAACTATAAGCTTCAGAGCAATAGAAATCACCATCATCTTACAAAAGATGTTATGTCTAATCGTTAATTTATCTGCTCTTACTCTGATATGTGGGAGGAATTTCGGTGGCCGTGGCCTTAACGGGCTGGACACTCCTGGCGCTATATGTCCTGAACAAAAATCATACAGAACAGTCAATTACAACAACATAGCTTGGAAATGAGTCCCCAAAACAAAACAAATCACTCCAAAAACGAGAGCCGATTACTCAACTGTAGGGAACAGGAGCCGGTTGGGATAGAAGTGCCGAATATGCTTGATTGCACACTTGAACAGTGCACAATGCGACCAATCCCAACGCTTGACACCTGAAAAAACACCAAGCAAATAAAACCAGAGGTTATTACACGGAGTACATATTTCATACAGCAAGATGTTCAGAAATTTTGAAACTAAATTACTGGCAGAAATTCAAAGCCTTAAGACTTTATATAACAAGCTCATACGACAAAAAAATTAAGCAGTACTAGTCCTCTGTTCGTTCTAGAAACGACGCCGTATTGGTCAGTAGAGACGAAACGCACGGCGGAAATTTCAAAGAGTTTCGAACGTGAACGACGACGACGAGAGCTGAGGCGAAGAGTGAGAGGAAGGGGAGGAGAAAAACAGACCTTGGAGGAGGAAGCGGAGAGGTCGGCGCGTGAGGCTTCGATGATCGGAGCGGCGGCGATGGATCTGAGTAAAGAGGAAGCTGCCGCCATTTCTGATTCTTGTGATGACTCACGCACAGCTCTGTTTCTCTTTAGAGGAAAGTGACGAAGGTTGAAATGAACCCTAAAAACCGAGGCCAACTAGTTTTAAAAGCAACTTTTGGAGACTGCCAATAGCTGCCCACCAGAAAACAGAATTCCGATTTCCTTTTTTGAATTAAAATTTAAAAATGATGCGGAGTTTCATATCCCCCTCCTCTTCCTGCAGAGAATTCTCTTCCTTCTTCGTGTTCCTTCCTGGGTTATAATCGTCTGCAGCCACGCCGCATGGTGAAGGATCGTTTGCGCCGTTGGATTTCTAGGGCTGTGGAGATCCAGTGGTTAATGTGTAGTGGTGGGGACTGGATGCAGGGGATGAGGGGGACTGTGAGAATCACGTAGGTGGTTTTGTCGTCAAGTGGTGGGCGGAGACAAGGTCGCGTACTCCTCGAAAACCACGTCGGACGCGTGTAGGCCTTTTTGGGACTCCTCTGCAATTTTAGATTTCGAGCTGGTCCCTACAGGCGGCCGGTCCATGTTGCCGGTCTTTTTTGCATGTTTTACGGACCGGTTCGGCGCTTAATTAAATTTTTTTCAAGCTTTTGTCAAGTTTCCCTCCCTTTGATTTTTGTTGGTTCGAACAAAAATGTGTTTTCATAATTTTTTCGGTGAGTTACACCATAATTGTAACTTCGTAATACTCGGATATTGATCATTGAAGTCACGTGTTTGATTTGAGTTTCATCAAATGATAAAATTATCGTTCAACATCAACAAATATATAATTGCATATAGGTGTGAGATTAGAGTACGGTATCATATTTAATGGGTTGGAGAAAAGTACAAATATTTATTGTGATATACAAGAGTTACGGTGTACCAAATAAAGTCAAGAAGTTTAGTTTGAATTATCACCACCAAGCAAAAAAATACGGCTATCATTCAAAATTTGTTTGGATTGACGCACAGGACTTTAATCCATTATAAAAATAGTCTAGATGATTGAGTCCAATTTTATTGACCACCATTATTATTACAACCGTTGGACATTAAAGCTTGGGTAACATGTTTAACAATTATAAAATAGTCCAATAAGGCAATAATGGTGCATGTTAGACAAAATAATGCAAAATATAAAATCTCAAACATATAACTGATACAGACATCACATTATTGACCAATGATCAAGTGAGGTATACATGACGATCTTTTGCATGTTTCAAATTGGTATATTGCTGTTAATGTGATGATTAGTAGAGGCGCAAAAGATCGACTTGATTTGGTTAGCTAGTGTAATGTAAAGTGAGTTGCAGAAAATGTATATAAACAAGCCTTTTCTTCTTAGAGGAGTGCACATGCAAAGAAGTAGCAACAGTTAGAGCATCTTCAACAGCTCTTGTAAAAACACAAGAATTGTTATTTTATTGAAAAAATACATTTTTTTTGCTCCAATAGCTCTTGTAAACTGTCTTGTATTCTATAGAAAATTGATAAAAAGGAGAGAGAATCCATAAATCTATAGAAAACTCAAAATTTGTATAACCATCTAAAAATCTTTAAAATTTATTGCTCACCTACACAATTCAACCTTCTCTCCTCAAAATATGAACAAAAACACATCAATTTTTTTCTCTCTCCTATAATTTATTGACTTGATTTGAGAAATATCCATATACTCATTAAAATATAGAGATTAACATTTATTTTTTAAGAATAAAATAGAAGAGCTGTTGGAGTTGACCCTAAACAATTATACAAATTTTGTGTTTTAATCTTGTATAATAGAGATTTTATACAAATTGTTACAGATGCTCTTATGCCGAACCGGCCGAATTGGTGTAACCGGAGCCAGGTGTTTTTGGTGATCATGTGATTGTGGTCGGGGAGTTCAAAGTGAGGAGGGATGGAGGGGACCGTCCATGTGTCACAAAACTCACAAAGAACATATATGATATCATTTTCTTATTTGACCTGTATGCATTATTGCTGCTTCTCCCAAAAACTTAGACATAAACATAAACTAAACTACCGGCAAGATATCTCAGCGTAAAGCCAACGCCTCACCCATCAAATCAAATCAAATCAAGTAGATACATAGTCCCCGCCCCCAACTTTGGCCCACCCTTTGCCAATTTCGAAAGCAAAACAAAAATACAACCATGCACGTGGTCTTCCCTAGAAATCGAAATGCCTGATATGAATGTGTGAGATAAACAGAGCTTAATTGGCTTAAGGGGAAATATTATATTAACAAATTACTTAAGGGGAAATATTATATTAACAAATTACATAAGGTCTTGTTAAGTCTCCTTAGAGACTTTATTTTCTCAATAAGGTGATTAATATTTTTATTTCAGGTCACTTTGATTTTTATTTTTTTTCAGAAATATCTAATTTTACCCTTTGTTATTATTGATGAATTAAATTTTTGGTGTACGTACCAAAACAGAGAGAGAACTTGAAGATTTTAGAGAGAGAGAGGGAGCTCGAAGCTTTCAAAGAGAGAAAAAGATTGCAGAAAGAAAGAGAAGACTCTAAAAAAGATAAATCCCGAAGTGAGAGAGAGCGTGATAGAGACGCAACCATGACGCCAAGATTTAGGAAAGAGGCGGCGGCTATGAGTTCTAATTTCTCCTTTCTATACATATTTGTTGTCTCTTTGAATTGCTTCAATTCAAATCCGATATCGATTTCGAATTTTCATTGTGACTTTGAATTTTTATTTTGTTGAATTCAAATTATGCTACTGTTTTCGATAGATTCCGACGAGATGATACAAGTGAGGCTTCAATTCTTCGTTTTTGTAGATGTTTTTGGGTTTTGTGTTGTTTGATGTTGCTTTGTTTGTGTGATTTCAAAATCCTGTCTCGCATTTCGATTCGAATTTCAATTTTTTGATTTTGTTGATTTCATGTTCTGGTACTGTTTATGATGAATCAATGCATCATAGTGATACTACTGTATGGTTGCTGCTGTGATTTATGTGCATGATGTTGTTGATTTTTATTTTGAGACAATTAGTATAAAGTATGAGATATAAAAATACTACTTGTGTTGACTGAACACACTACTACAAGCCTCTGAGAGTACTAGTTTGTTGTTCTGTAAGAATCCATTATGTTGTACATGTAACAATACTACCTGTGTTGACCGAGCACACTACTGCAAGCCTTTGAGAATATTAGTTTACTGTTCTGTAAGTTTCCATTATGTTGTACATGTAACAGTACTACCGATGTAGTTTGGACATATTATTGATGACTATAAAGCATACTACTTCTACATAGTGAGCAATTTCTCTTTGATTAGTAGAAAAGTAGCTATGACATCAGAGCTTTATGCGAAGTTCACCTACAACAACCAGAGAATCATGTTCTTCCTTACTTCTATTATAGCTTTCTTTGATGTAGTGATGGAGGTGTCGTCGCGTTTTCTTGGTTTGAGTTCAGATTCATTCACTATTGGTTTCTCATTACCACATTATCCAAATTGTATGCTATGCAGTGATAGAGACTTGAAGTTGATGATGAAGACTATGATCGAAATTGATGTAGCCTCTATGGAACCTACAACAACCAGACAATCATGTTCTTCATTACCTCTATTACAGCTTTCTTTGATGTAGTGATGGTGGTGTCGTTGCGTTTTCTTGGTTTGAGTCCGGATTCATTCACTATTGGTTTCTCATTACCACATTATCCAAATTGTATGCTATGCAGTGATAGAGACTTGAAGTTGATAATGAAGACTATGATCTTACTTGATGTAGCCTCTATGGATATTTGGTCAAGGATTGTGATCAGAGTGTGTGTTTTTTCGGTTACTTGTAGAGTGTGAAACTAATTACAGTAGTACTATCCAACAACAAAAGTAGTACACTCATCAAACTTTTAGTTAGAGGTCATCATGTTCTAGCAGAGTAGCGTTTGCAACAACTTGTGGTAGTTTCCTGAGGACACTGTGATAGTATTTTGATAAAGCTATTATGTCATGTCTTTTTTTACTCTGTTGGTGTCTTCAAGTTCTAGCAGAGTAGTGTTTGCAACAACTGTAGTAGTGTTTTCAACAACCTGTAGTAGTATTTTCAAAAACTTATGGTAGTTTGCTGAGCAAACTGTGTTTGTTGATAAACACACTACAATGTATCAACACATTAGATAACTACTTCAAAACATTCAGTGTAGCTCCTCATTATTAAACATACTACTGATGTTTCTTGTACACATTACTGCATCGCAACGAAAACACTACTATTTGATAAACACTACATAACGAAGACTAATGTTGTTTCTCATACACACTACTACATCACAACGGAAACACTACTATTTGATAAACACTACAAATGAACACTACTGTTGTTTCTAGTACACACTACTACATCACAGCAAAAATCACTACCTCTGTCTGATAAACACACTACAATGTTTCAGCATTAGATCACTACTTCAAAACATTCTATGTACTTCCTCATTGTTAAGCACACTAATGTTGTTTCTCGTACACACTACTATATCACAACAGAAACACTACTATTTGATAAACATTTAAAATGAACACTACTATTGTTTCTCACACACAATACTGCATCACAATAGAAAGAACTACTACAATGTTTCAACATACTGGATCACTATTTCAAAACATTCAATTTAATTCCTCAATGTTAAACACATTACTGCAGTTTCTAGTACACACTACTACATCACAGCAGAATGCACTGCTTCTATATGATAAAACACACTACAATCTTTCAACACACTAGACCACTACTTCAAAATATACTACTGTTGTTTCACGTACATACTACTACATCGCAATGGATATACTAACACTACACTATTTGGACTTGAAGCTTTTGGTTGCCTTCTTCTTATTGTGTAGTTGAAATGCACTTCCTTGGTCGTCTTCTTCCTATGTTTGTTCTTCACAACTTTGATCAAGGAAGAATGTGACTTCCTTTTACTTTTTCCGGCTAGACTGTATTCCTTTTTCGTTTCTTCCATTTCTGCCAAACAACAAAATAGACTATCAAAATACTACCTTAGAATATCAAACACACTACCACAGACCATTAAACACATTACACAATTATACTACCATTGAGGGATAAACATCTTGCCACATACCATCACACATTCTGCAAAACCATCAAACCTATTTATATTACTTGAGACTTACAATTACACTACTACAAACCATCAAACATAATACCCAGTTCATCAAATCAACAACTTCAAGTCTACGAAAAATGCTACCACTCTCCATCAAACATACTACTATAGATTAGCAAAAATACTACAGTAGATCAACATCCACACTATTATTAACATCATCATCCTTATCAACATCAATTCTAAATGTACTACTTCCAGCCAATAAATGCACTATCACAAACTCTCAATAACACTACTGACATCATCAATTCTAAATGTACTGATTTCGATCAACAAATTCACTATCACAGACTCTCAATAACACTACTGACATCGAGAGTGTACTGCACACAACAAAATATAGTACTTCAAGCAACAAAACATAGTACTTCAGACAACAAAACACTCTACTTATTTACATTCGCAAAAATTGTGATGACCCAAATCAGAATTAGTACGTTAATCGGCTTAATCCGCGAGTTTACGAGTAATCACAGTTTTTCGGAAATTAATTGAATTGGCGGTTTGGTTCACGACTTAATTATCGGGCGAAAATTTGAGTTGAGTTTATTCACGAGAATTGTAGTGTGCATGATTTCGAGTTCGTGGGCGGTTTCAGATAATTGTTTCAACAACCGAGGAGTATGTTATGAATATTTGAAATCGCATGATTTCGTCGTATTTATCCGTTTGAATTTGAGTTATCCGAAACGTGGATGCGATTCGTTTTGGACCGTCGATCGTATCGAGCCGCGAGTATAAATATCAGAATAGTCGTAAAATTGTCGAAAAGTTTGATTTTGGGCCAAGTTGACCGAAACAAGACCGTTGACCGTCGTTGACTGCGTTGACCGAAGCCTCCCGACCCGTTTGAAGCTCGCCGGCCGACCCGGATTTTCTGGCCACCTCCGGCCGAGTTCTAGGTATGGTTTGGAAGCTCTTGACTTCCTCTATCTATCCATGTATGTGTTGATGGGTTTGTGTTGGGATTTGAGGTGCAACCATTAAGGTTTTTGGCCGGAATTTTAAGTGTAATCGGGGTTGGTGTTCCGGCCGTTTTTCGGTGAGATTTTTGGGTGGAGTCGACTGGGTTTTGCTCTAGGATGGTTTGCCCTTTGGTTTTGAGGGACGAGGTGGAGTATTGGCACTGGAATTAACCGGATGAGCTTTTCCGGCGGTTTTGGCCGTGAGTGATGTCGAGCTTGGTTTGGGGTGGTTCCCGGCCAAATTGGCCAGTGGTGTAGTGGAGTGATGTGTTGGGCTTGAGGAGGAGAAGCTACAGTGGTCTTAGTCGCCGAAAAATTCCTCCGGTGACGGCGCGCCGCCGGCGACCCGTTGACTTTTTGGATTTCGACAAATTTTATGCCATTTTGCTCGTAATCGCGCCCCGATCATCGCCTTGAGGTTTTCGAGTTGACTTGGATATCAGATTTTTAGTCGAGGGTTTATGTGGAGAATTTGAAGATTTTCGTCGATTATTTTGTATCCGTGTATATGTTTCCGGAAATGGTTGATTTCCGAGGTGTGGTACAGAGTAATGAATTGTGATTTTGATCAATTATATTTTATGATTATTCAGGGGATTGAGATCGTACTGTGGGCGAGGGATCTTCTGCCGAATCTCGGGATTAACGCATTTGCGCGCTGTGCTTGTCTGTGAGTGGACCTTTCTTTTCACTGATCGATTGCGAGTCTTTATATTACATTTTACGAGCATGCGCATACGTTTGTGATTATGACTTATACGAGCATGTGCTTTACGATTATGCATTTATATTATGCTTTATACGTATGCATGAACTATTTATGATTTGATTTACACAAAGTACAGTCTTAGTATATGTGGTTGTATCGATACACTTGCATCCCGGCTGATCCCCGAGGATGTCTACCAGGGGGGAACTGTACCTTGTGCCGATGTATTTCCGGGTGGGTACAGATTTCAGTTCCTTGTGCCAATGTATTTCCGGGTGGGAACAAATACCCTGACCTGAGGCCTTTCTGGCTAGAATCACGTGATTCGGACTGTACTAGCACGGATGTGTCCATGAGTGACCCCGTGGGATTTTCTATGCATGCTCTATACGCTGGAGAAGTTTGGGTTCACCTCGTGTACTATATCATATTCATTCATTTTGACTCGCATATGTTTTTATAACATATATTATTAGGCGAAAGACATTTATTTTTGTCCACTCACTCTAACGGTTTATATGTCTTTCCCTGGGCTCTTTGTTTTCATTGCCCAGTTTGCAGTTCGGATTCTGGTGTTGCACGTCGCTGTCAGAGGCTTAGTGTTCAAGCTACCTTTTTTTTCCAGTAGGTTTCTTGTTTTGCCTACTGTTGTATATTTTTGTATATTTACACTAGAGGTCGCTCTGATTACACTACTGTTATATCTTCATATGATTTTCCTCGGATTTTCGTAAAGTACAGTTTTACCTATTACTTTACATTATTGTTATGATATTGAGAAATCCAGATGGGATTGGTGCCCACGGTTTGGCTTTTGTGGCATAGGATGAAGTGCGTTTTCGGGTGCAGGTTAATGGTAATTCCATGATATAGTGAAACTATGCTGAAATTTCTATGATTTTTGCAAGTTCGTGTTTTCAGAAGGGGTTTGACTCTGGTTTAGAAAACTAAATCGGGATTGGGTCCTTTCAAAAATATTACCACATACCAACACATACACTATTACACACCATTAAACACACTACTACTATCATCATAGTTAAAGATACTACTTCAGTTATACAAAAACACTACTATAGACCATCAACCACACTACTAATATCATTCTCATCTAAAAAAATGACTTCATGCATACAAATAGATATTCAACGTTTTTTTCAACCACACTACCACATATCTTCATGCATAAACTATAGAACAACAAAATTTCATTCAAAAATGAGGTAGAGAAGTACCTAAGGGCAGAGATGAGCACATTGATTATGTTGAGTATAGCGGGTTCACGGAGATCGGAGCTAGAGAGTGAGAGAGAGAGAGAGGTGGCAGCCGAGTGTGGAGCAAGGGAGGCGGCGGCAGAGCTTTGGGACGGAGATCTGAGATGGCGGCATGAGATTTACGACTGTGGCATGAGAATAAGTGTGGGATAATAAGTGCTCTGCTACAGGAATGATAGATTGAAATAGAATAAGAGGAATGAGAGGATGACATAGCTGTAAATAATTAAAACTTTAAGGATATGTTTGTGATAGGGATGACCTGATTTGGGATAAAAATGTATGGTGATATAATCTAGTATAAATCTTATATAATTGATCTTATGTGTAATTTACCCATATTATATATGTTCTTGCTACAAGTACTTGCTCAATGATACAAGGGTGGCTTTTCTTTGGCACAATCAGGCAAGTACTTATAGCAAGAACCATATACGTGATGAGTCCTAGTAGTGGCAGATCAAGAAGAAAAAAATAGGTTAGGCAAGGCCAAGTTTAAGAGAGCATACAACAACATTACCATAACAAAAAAAATTGCGTTAAATACACACATTTTATAAGCAGTGGATCTAAAGCTGCAAATAGGTCTCATCATTTGGCCTTTCGGCCTCGAGCCTCATTCTAGCTCACTCAGCCTTAACAAAGGCCGGATCGGCCTAGCCTCTTTTGAAATAGGGTAAACTCTAGGCTATAAATTTGCATCCCAACCCAACCTCTCAGCCCAGCCCATTTAAGCCTCTTCGGCCTAGCCCAGCCTCGGTCTCATAAGCTTTGTCAAACCCAGCCTCTTTTCAAATAAGAAAATTAATTAATATATAAATATATCTATGTCACTTTAAAGGCCTACAGGTCAAGCCTAATCTGACCCATTTTGGCCATTTTTATTAGAGAATATAATATAATATATGATTATTATCTTATTTTTTCTTATTACTTTTATTTCGTCTTATTCACCTCGATGTTGTCTCCGCACAAAAGTATATATTCAAAATATATTCATATATCAATAATAACAATACATAGAACTTTTTATATATTAATTTTTCTTAATTTAAGGCTCATCTTGGCCCGGCCCATAGAGGCCGGCCCGACCTGATATCTTTAGCCTCATTAGCCTAGCCTTAAAGGGCGAGCTAAGGCTTTTAAATTGTGGCATCGGCCCAACCTAGCTTCGTTATGTTTAAGCGTTGACCAAGCACAGTCTAGCCTAGCCCAGTCCAACCCAGCCCAGCTCAACCTCGTTATGTTTGACCGTTTACCAAGTCCAGTCCAGCCCAGCCCTAAACCTTAAATTTATGATCGAGGCTGGCTCAGCCCAGTCCATGATGAACCCCTACAAAGACAATAATTCACTCCAAATAGAGAAATTCATAAAAATTTATCTATGTAACTCATGTAGCGACTTCATTGATGAATTGATCATTCAACAATGTGCATAAGAAAAATTATATACACTAGTAAGAAATTGTAACGACCCGAACTTTGAGTTATGTGATTATCGGCACGACATGTGATTATCGCGAGCTGATTGTACATATGTGGTTGGTTAACGACTAATTTATTGGGCAAGAATTTGGTTTGAGTTCCTTCGAGAAAATGGTAGAGGATTTGATTTCGAGCACATAGGAGGTTTCAGAGGATTTTACGGATAATCGGGGAATATAAAATGAATATTTGATTGTCGTCGAGGTAGTCGTACTTATCCGATTGGGTTTGAGTTATCCGAATCATTGGTTTGGTCGGTTCGCGATGTTTAAATATCGAATAGTCATAAAAAGTCGAAAAATCACGCATTTGGGCCGTTTGACCAGTTTGACCAACTTTGACCAACGTTGACCAGAGCTCCACCGTGACCCGCGAGCTTGTTGTCGTCCGACCCGGATTTTCCGGCCACCTCAGGCCAAAAGCTTGGTATTGTTAGCTTCCTCTTGTGATTTTCTATTGATTTGAACTTGGTTTGAGTGGAATTGGTGGAGATTTGAGGGTGACCGAACTCGGTGAAGTTCTTGGAACTTACCGGATTCGGGTGGTGGTTTCGGCCAGTTTTGAGATCGTTGGGGTTGGGGGTTTTGCTCCCCTAAACTCATAGATTCTTTTGGGTGAATAGATTTTAGGATTGAGTGGCGTTTGGAGCTCACCAGAATCTCACCGGAATCAATGGAGGTCGTGAGTTTCGAGTTATTTTCCAGCCACGGTGGTGGTTGGATGATGTTGTGACTTTGAGGAAAAGTGTTAGGCTTGAGGAGAGGAAGATTTTGAGGTATGGGTCGCCGGAGTTGGTCACCGTTGGCGCCGCGCCACCGCCGACGGCGGCGGTCAATGACGGAGCTCTGGCGAGGGTTGACTTTTTGGGATTTTTGGAGATTTTTATACTGTTTTGCATGTAATCGCGCCCCGATCGTAGTTGTGAGGTTTTTGAGTTGATTTGTGTGTTGTAATTTGGGTCAAGGGTTGTTTGGGTATATTTTGGGAATTTTGCTATCCTCGTCGATATTTCGAGTGATACGTCTTTCGAGAACGCGGGGTTCTTGACGTATTAGCTCTGTATGTTGTATTTCAATATGTATTGATTGTATTCCTGTTATTCAGGTAATCGTGATCGAGTGTTTGGCGAAGGATCTTCCGCCGGACCTCAGAGTTAGCTTCGTACTGTGAGTGGACACTTAATTTTCACAGTTGATTTGCGAGTCCTGATTATGCATTTACGTTATGCATTTATGATTATACACTTTACGATTATGCATTGTATTAGTATGCATTTACAATTATGCACATACAAGTATGCATTTTATGATTGTGCATTTTACGATTATGCATGTGCATGGAAAGTATTTATGATTTGGTTTACACAAAGTACAGTCTCAGATATAGAGGTAACATCGAAGCTTTGGCTTCTCAGCTGATCCCCGAGATGCTCCGTGGGGGACAGATATCCTGACTCGAGGTCTTTCAGACTTATAATCACGAGGGAGTCTGGGATCCCGTGATTAGACTGTACTATGCAGAGGGGTCCGTGAGTGACCCCACATGATTTTATGTGCATCTTTATGGATTAGGGAAAATGTACCTGGTCAAGATTTTCATGTGTATAGACTCGCATTATGCTTTTATGAGCATATATACTTATATGTTGGAAAAGACATATTATTATTTTCGTCCACTCACTCTAACGATTTCATTTGCCTTCCCCTGGGCTTTTCGGTTTCTTTTGCCCAGTTTGCAGTTTGGGTTCCAGGGTTGCACATCGATGGTGGAGGCGTAGAGTTCAAGTCACACTTCAGTTCATGTAGGTTCTCAGTTCGATCTACTGGTTGTAAATGATGTGTATAGGCGTCGCTCTGAATACTTATGTTATGTTTTCAGTTAAGTTTACTCCTGAATATTTTTCTGAATTTTTTGTAAACCTTGTGGTATGTTATATATGATGTTGAGAAATCCGGATGGGGAATGGAGCCCCACGGTTTGGCTTTTGTGGAATATTCGAAGTATGATTCTCTTTGCAGGTTCTAATATTGGCTCACGTATTTCAAAGTAAACTCTGGCAAAAAAAAATTTAAGGTCATGTTTTCAAAGCGGTTTGATTTCAGTTTAGACAACTAAATCGGAGTCGGGTCCTTTCAGTTGGTATCAGAACATTAGGTTTTAGGTTCTGTAGATTCTTGTAGTTGTGTCACTAAGGACATTTGAGAATGTACAGCATTTCCATAGCGATGACCCGACTGGCCGACAGATAATCATCAATGCTCTAGAGTGTTGTATGCTTTCAAACGTTTGAAGTTTCATGGTTACATCATTTATGTCCTGTGACTAATATCTTTTATCCTTAGGATGCCTCCTCGATGTGGAGTCCGTGCTGAACGGACTGGGGATCCTGATGAGGATCAACGTACGCGTTACTTGCTTATGCGAGTATTGCATTTGGAAGAACGTATTGACCCTGTAGCTAAGGCTAGGACAGCGGAAGCAACTGTCTTCTTTGGTTCCCCTGATCCTGAGGTGTGTGAAGCTTGGGTGGTTCAGGTTGAGCATGTTTGTGAGCGCCTGCATTTTACTTCTGAACAAAAAACTGTAGCAGCAGTGGGTTTGCTTGAGTCAGATGCCTACTTTTGGTGGATTGGTACATACAGAGTTCCTATTGATACTCCTTGGCCGATATTCAAAGAGATGTTCATGCATTGATATTTCAATCTAGCTACTCAGCAGCGGAAATATGAGGAGTTTACTAACCTGAAGCAGGGGAATATGTCAGTGCTTGAGTATCGGGATAAGTTCACCCGTTTGTCTCGGTTTGCACGTGATATGGTGGCATCAGAGGAAGCAAAGTGCAGGAGGTTTGAGTTGTGTTTGAATCTGAATATCAATGGGACTTTGACCACTATGCCTCGAGATAACTTTGATGAGTTTGTTAGTACTGCACTCAAATGTGAAGACATTGAGAGGGAGAGACAGATGCGGTTTCAGACACGTCGCTTTGAAGAGGGTGGACCTAGTCAGGGTGCTTTGAAGAGGTTGAGTTCAGGTTCTTCTAGATTAGCATCATCTTCTGGTAGTGGACCTTACAGATATCCTACCAACACTGCTAGGCAGAGTCATAGATGGAGGAGGAGTCGACCGCAGAGGCAGTAATCGAGTGGGAGTTCCAGTGGATCGAGTTATCCTCGACCTTTCTTCAGCACACCAGCTACACCGAGGGAATATCCATTGTGCAATAATTGCCACAGACATCACTCTGGTCAGTGTTAGTATGGTACCTCTACTTATTACCGTTATGGCCAGGTGGGTCACTTTGCGAGGGATTGTCCTCAGGGTGGTACATTTGGGGGTGTTGCAGCTCAGAGTAGCGGTCATGATCCGGGTACTGCTTTTGGTGATCGTGCAGCACAGCCTTTTGGACAGGGTGGTTAGTAGAATCGCAGCCAGCATGGACGACCAGCTGGACAGGCTCGAGTTCATGCCATGTCTCTACATGAGGGAAGAGCTTCCCCAGAGGTTATCATCGGTACATTGTACATTTTTGGTCATCCAGTTCTTACTTTACTAGATCCAGGGGCTACGCATTCATTCATGTCATATAGATTAGCATCATTGGCTACTGTACCTGTATCTCCACTCCCTAGTTTGTGGTGAGTGTTGTATCCATCTGGCAATGTAGTATGTGTCGGGTGGGTATATAGATATTGTGAGATTTTTATTGAAGGTTATGGGTTAGCCGCGGATTTGATGCTACTGAATATTGTGGATTTTGATGTGATTTTGGGTATGGATTTCTTGGAGAACCATTGGGTTGTTCTTGATTGTCACAAGAAGGAGGTTGTTTTCTGGAGTTCAGGCATGCCGGAAATCTTATTTCGTGGTGAAAAGAATACTTCTTTTCCTCGTTTGATTTCAGCAATGAAGGCTGAGCAAATATTGAGGAAGGGTTGTGTGGCTTACCTAGCGCATGTGATTGATACGAGTGTTTGTGTACCGGACATTGGTGATATTGCGGTGGTTTGTGAGTATCCAGATGTGTTTCCCGAGGACTTACCCAGTGTTCCTCCAGTCAGAGAGATTGACTTCACCATCGAGTTACTTCCAGATACTGGACCTATTTTGCAGACACCCTATCGTATGGCACCAGCAGAGTTGAGGGAGTTGCAAATTCAACTTCAGGAATTGATTGAGAAAGGCTTCATTCGATCTAGTGTTTCACCTTGGGGTGCTCCAATGTTGTTTGTGAGGAAAAATGATGGTTCGATGAGGCTATGCATTGACTATCGGAAGTTGAATCAGGTTACGGTGAAGAACAAGTATCCACTCCCACGGATTGATGATTTGTTCGATTTGTTGAAATGAGCTTCAGTCTTCTCGAAGATTGATCTCAGGTCTGGGTACTATCAACTACGGATTCAGGAGTCCGATGTGGACAAGACGGCGTTTCGATCACGTTATGGGCATTATGAGTTCCTTGTTATGCCATTTAGGTTGACCAATGTGCCAGCTGCTTTCATGGACCTGCTGAATCGGATTTTCAGGCGTTATCTGAACAAGTTCGTCATTGTGTTCATCGACGACATCCTGATTTATTCCAGGAGTGTGGGGCAACACAAGAAGCATTTGCATGCAATTTTGCAGACTTTGCGAGACGCTCAGTTGTACGCCAAGTTTAGCAAGCATGAGTTTTGGCTAGACAGTGTAAAGTTTTTGGGTCACGTGATATCAACTGAGGGAGTTAGCGTGGATCCTGATAAGATTGATGCAGTGCTGAATTTAAGCAGACCTACCAACGTGGCAGACATACGGAGTTTCTTGAGCCTAGCAGGCTACTATCACCAATTCGTACAGGACTTTTCACGGATAGCGACACCGCTTACCCGTTTGACGAAGAAATGAGTCAAGTTTGAATGATCTGATGCTTGTGAGGAAAGCTACTTGACTTTAAAGGAGATGTTGACTACTACACCAGTGTTGACTTTACCTGACAATAGCAGTGAGTATGTTGTGTACAGTGATGCTTCGAAGTTAGGTCTGGGTTGTGTCTTGATGCAGCATGGAAATGTGGTGACATATGGTTCTAGAGAGTTGAAACCTCATGAAGTTAACTATCCTACTCATGATCTAGAGTTAGCTGCCATTGTTAGCATTGAAGAGTCAAAAACACTACTTGTATGGAGCACAGTGCAAGATTTACACCGATCATAAAAATCTTACCTCCTTGCGTACACAACCAGATTTGAATATGAGGCAGCGGAGATGGATGGAGCTGATTTATGATTATGACTGCACTTTTGAGTATCATCCAGGAAAGGCTAATGTGGTTGTTGATGCTCTTAGTTGGAAGCATGGTGCTTCTCTCTTCCATGTACGTGTTGCTAGAGTGTCACTTTTGACAGAGTTGCGAGCAACGAGAGCAGAGTTGGAGTGGAATGATGATAGAGCATTGTTAGCCAGCTTCCAAGTTCGTGACGCTCAAGATTCAAATGCCTATCTGCTGAGCAAGAAGAATTTGATTCAGAATAATGTACCGACAGAGTTTCGGATGAAGAGTGATGGCACTTTGATGTTCAGAGGGAGATTATGTGTGCCTAGAGATGAGGATTTAAAGAAAGAAATACTCGATGAAGCTCATTGTTCCGCATATGCTATGCATACGGGTAGTACAAAGATGTTTCGGACACTTAAAGCTCATTATTGGTGGCGAAAATGAAGAGAGAAATAGCAATGTACGTGAACAGATGCCTGATTTATCAACAAGTGAAGACATAACGTCACAAACCGACAGGTAAATTACAACCTTTGGAGATTTCAGTGTGAAAATGGGAGCATATGATATGTGCTATCGCTGAACTTGAAAGTGATAGACAGCCCCTTGCTAAGCGGTTTGACAAAAAATCTAAAGCCACTCACTTAGGGATCATGCAGATCTTACCAAAAACTGCTGATTGGCTGGCAAGGTATCAATTATATGGACCGGTTTCATTGGGAGACATAGCTCCCTTATCCGCTTTTTATGTTATTGTTCAATGAAGTACATGTGTATATTTTCTGCAGTGAGAAGGGTTTCGCGGCATATCCATTGAATGACAATGAAACGTGTCTCTTCAGGCCTCTTGAAAACGTATATTTTGGTGCTGCTTATATTAAGTGGTTATCAAACTTTGAGCAGAAGTAAGTTACTAAATATATAGTCAAGAATGTGAGATCCATCTGCTGATGGTATCTGTAGTTCTTTAATGTCTTTACATATTGTTGGTAACTATATGGTTACCATCATTGGTTCTGTGACTTCCACCTATAATACAATATTTATGCTTGAGTCTTTGTGTGCAGAGAAAGACGTGAAGAGTTTATAGTTGGGGCATATAAAGGAGGTACCAAAAAGGCAACTCACAAATCAACCCTTAAGTATTGGCAAATGGCAACGGTATCTTTCAGTCAAAGAATCTCTTCCATCCAGGTTGTTATTTCCTCTCCATCAGTATAATCTGGAACGTCTCTTGGAAGTTAAAAAAAAAATAGAATTCAGGTTTATTATATGTGTAAATACCTAATTACAAAAGAAGCTGCATATTTTAGAGATGATTATGGTGTATCATTTTTTTGCAGAAAAAGTTTTGAAGGTCGTCGATCTGTTGAAGATGTTACCAAGGCTCTTGCCCTTGCTAAGGCTGCTCCGTCGCAAACCACAGGTTGCGTAACTTGCTTTTTTATCTAGTTAAAGAGGAGCCTGTTTGCTCATGTGGGATTTTATGCTCCAGTTCGCATTAACTTTACATGATAGGAGTTTTGTAATCACTTGAACTCCGAGTGATAACTTCATTTCAGTGAGAATATGTTCTGCTCTTTAAGTGGGCATTACATGTGTTGAATTTCTATATTACTCCTGGTCCATGTTTCTTTGCTTCTCATTGAGCCAATGATGTGCACCAGTCAACGAAGCCATTATCTCCAATGCAATCAATATATGTAACTTTTATTTTTGGAGTAAAAATCATTTGACAAATCACTTTCAATCCCATTACTTTTCTGGCTGATCTGCAATTACAGTATGATTAATCTTGCAAAGAGACTCCCTTTCAAAAAAAATCTAAGGTTTTATTTTTTCCATTCCATTATATAATTCTGAAAGCCATGAGAATTCCAATTCCTTTTGATTATGAGGTTTTGTATTGATAAATTTTACTGTTTCCTCTATTGCCATTATATTAGTATAACTAACTTATAAGCCAAGAAAGTTCACAGGTGGTATGTACACATATTGGGACTTTAGAGTTTCTGAAGAAGACATGGTACACGTGGAAACATCCCAAAGTCTCTAAAGAGTGGGCTCAAACCGGAGAAAAATCGGGACAAGTGCGCTTCTCTGTAGATGATAAGAAAAGACCATATCTTTCTCGATTAGAACTGAAGGTACGAAGCTTTAGAAAGAAACTTGGTAATAGTTATTAGTGTTCAGTAAATTATAGATTATATTCTATCTGTAATATATATACATTTTCCTATCAGAATCAAATATAAGCACTGACTATGGTGTCATGAATCCTTACATTCTTTCGTGTGCTATTAGCATTTTTATGTTTTTCTAGTTTAGTGGGGCTTACAGAAGTGTCACTTCTTTTAATTATTGTTGATATCCTCTGGTTTAACATTTTGGTTTGATAATAAGAATTTTGAAGCATACTAATGTCATTTCGCATGTCTACTAAAAGTGAACCAAATCATATATATATATATCTCACACATAAAGAATTCCTTCTTCTTGCAGGCAGTAGCAGAAATCATACTGATAAAACACTTCAGCTCAAAGCCCCTTAAAGTTGTACGTATAGCTCTCGTGCTTTGACCTTTTGTTGCTCATTTAGCCGAGTCCATTTCATTTTTCATTCTAATTTTCATGGTATATATGTGTGTTGCACAGTCAGTTCTTTGTGCTGTAGCAGAGGTTATTAGCATGCGATTCCTGAATGGCATTGGATCACGCCCTGGAATAATGGGAATCGAATATTCTACAGCTGTGAGGCTTTACAAGTATGTCATAATGTCAATCTCCTACTCAGAATTGAACATCTAAACTTGAAAAGAAGCATGCATGAATTTGCTTGTTCACTCTAATAGTCTAAGTCTTACATCTCATCCTTTGGTTCTACATACAATGTGCTTGTGTGTAGGGAGATGGGCTACAGGGCATACAGAATAGACTCTGTTGATGATCTTTCCAAGCCATTTTTGTCAATGTATTTTGGTGCAGCCTATTTGGTATGGTTAGAGGAATTTGAAGGAAGGTGAGTCTTTTCAATAAAAGAATTGTTTTGCATCACAACTAAGTTTTACCCTAAACTTGACACCACTGATCAAATTATGTCTGAATTTTTGTCCAAAGTATCTCAAATTTAAGGAAGCCTTGAGCTACTACGGAGGTACAAAGAGGAATCCTGGGTAAGTAACATTTCACTTATAAGTTAAAATTTGAGAACTGATGAACTTTACTTGAACTGATAAACTTCACTTCCACCATTTATAGGGATAATGGGAGCTGCACCATCATGTAGCTGAAAATGCAACCTTCGAGCTTTCATTATTCGATTCATCGTTTTGAGTTACATTGAACTATATCGAGCAAAACGATTCGATTGAAAGGATGGAAGCTGCTGTGATGTAAAAATTTCTTCCACTCATATGATCTTTCTTCTTTCTGAAAAGCCTTTTTGTTTTATTTTATTTTTTGGGCATGAGAATGTACGTGAGAGCCTCATAGGATAGATGAGTGTGATAGAGGTGCTGCATTGACATAGTCGACTCACAATTGCCATAGAAAATAGTGAAGTACAACACTCTGTCAAAGATAATGCATCTGATATTAAAGTGATGCTCTTCTCTAAACAAGTAGTCTTGGTTACACCGAAGAAATCTATGTATGCGTTAGTGAACCAAAAAAATAAGCAAAACTAAGTTGTGACAAATTTGAAAGAAGGAAAATAAAACATACTATGGCCTATTCATGCCTTTTGTTTCTCCACAACCCATAATAGAAGTTGGCAGCTTTCCCACCTTCTCCACACCCGACTCAAAAACAACTCCCATTCCCATGTAGAAATGAGACTTTATATGGCAATGAAATGCCCAAACACCAGGGTTATCGGCTCGAAATTTCAATGCAGTCCAACTATAAGGGTGCACAGGCACGGTGTTCTTCATGATCGGATTGGCAAGATTGTACTTCTTCACGTCTTTCGTAGCGTCAAACTTTCCTGTTCCATATCCCATCACCCAAAAATCATGACCATGTAGATGCCACGGATGTGTCTCGCTCGTGTTCTTAGTCAGTGTTAGCATTTTGCAGCACAATATCCACTGTCCTATTGAACTTCAGCCTGTTCAGCCTGTACAATCCATTGCTTGAAGTAGCATTGGTATTTTTAGCAACACTGTATATGTCATAGTTCTTGAAGTCATAGTTTTCCGGAGGTGCCCTTTGATCAAACACACGGTTTAGGTTCAATTTCTCCTTCATGGCTATCAAACATGGTGTGTGGGGAATAGAGAAAGACACATTGTTCAAGGACCAACGGTATTTCCCATCTATGTTGTTTTGGGTGTAGAGAAGCACAATGGTTCTGTCTGAAGTGAGAGGAGGGGTGTGAATAGAACCATGGAGGGATTTGATGGCAAGGCTCTGTGCTAGTCTTGGTGCAGTGTCATTCCAAAGAGGGCCTGTGGGTGGAACTGTTGGAGGGGTTTTCCTAAAGTGAGTAGGATAATAGTTGAGGATTGCTAATCCAGCTGGGGTTTTGGGGTCTCTGCCAACTACAGTTGTAGTCATCCAATAGTTTCTGGTTGGGGGTCTTGGTTTGCTTTTACAAGAATGGAGTATGTCTCACCGGAGTGAAGGAATAGGTTGTTGGTCACAAATGGTTCCACATAATGCCCATCAGCTTCAACAACAGTAAAATTGTGACCCTGCATTAAAATTACTATCACTTAACAACAACTAGATGATTCCAAGCGTATGGGAAAGCATGTAATGACACTGAAAGCTATTAGTTACTCTTGCTGTGGTGGAAGTTACCTCCATCTGAAAACTGAGAGATGATAGAGCGGTCAAGCTACCGATCCTTAACCGGTATGTTTTGCCAGGAATCACTGTCAAAACATAGGGAGCACATTCTGGATGTGTTACATTGCAGGCTGCCAGGCTTGGATTTGTTAGAAGAGAGCAGTTGTACCTTCCTCTTCCATTAATCAGAAGCGACTGAAAATAGGGAATTGAGAAATTATTACATAGATATCTACCTGTAATATGGTCCAGTATGATGAAATATAATTTCAATCAATGATTAATTATGATTCATATACCTGAGGCTCCCCAACCCAAACAAAGGGAATGGAGGACAAGCCAGTAGCTTCCTCAAAAGTGCTTTTGTGGAACCAGTCATTTAGGATGATGCTTCTCTCATTGTCATAAGCAAAGGGCCCAGGAACTCCTTTGGGAACTGAAACAATAATAGATCCATATAGCCCAGCTTCTCTCTGCATTCCATAATATCCATGGTATAGAAATGTTCCAGCCTACATTTTAGCCAAACAAAATTTGAACATTATGGATAAGCAATGGAATAAATGTTTGAAATCAGGAACACATTCACTGAGGCTAATATATAATGTAAAGTTGCTTGGAACTTACCCTATCCACAACAAACTTGTATTTGAAGGTATCTCCTGGCAAAATAGGACATTGAGTCACACCTTCTGTTCCATCATTCCATGGTGTTCCTATCTGCAATTTAAACAGATGATGTACGTATAACCTACTTAGAGAATGCGCTACATACTAGACAAAACTTAAACACATTCATCTCTACAAATTAACAAGCAAAAAAATGAGCCAATACAAACTTAAGTATATACATTGCTAACAATGTTTCAGTATGTCTAAAAGTGGTGGGTGATATATATGTGATCAAATACGTACCTGTCGAATTCCATGCCAGTGAATAGCTATATTCTCAGTTAACAAGCTGTTCTTGAGCTCAACTACAATTGTATCACCCTGCTCTGCCAAAATAGTTGGTCCTGGGGTTCCGATGAAATTTCATATTTTCAGTTGAGAACAGGAAGATCTTAGTCTGCTTTAAAAATGAAGAAAATCTCTTTGGACTTTCTACACAGATCGATTATATATACAGTTACTTAGCCATCTATTCTGGTTTCCAAAGATCAAATCTTTATTGTATTTCAAAATCTTCTTGGGAAAGTACTTTTAATTTAGAGCTTGCATCGTTTTTCATCTTCACTAAGAAGAAAGCATGTGAGCCACATCCAACTTGAACAAAAAAATGAAAAATTATAAAAAAAAAAAAAATTAAACCTAGGGTAGCAAATTGGTCAAATATTTTGCCTAATTTGATCAAATTTTTGTATACATGATCGTTATGAGATAAAGTATATGCTAAGTGGTCTCGATTTTAAAAATTATAAATTAAAAGTGGTATAAATAAGAATAATTTGAATAATGATGTACAAATAAATTTGGACACAAGTATTTTCCGACCATTTCTAAGATAACAAATTGATAATTATGCTTATAATTTAAGAAGTACTTTTGAACCAGTGAAATGATCATGAGGGAGTTTCTCTATTGAATTAGTCGATAATTTTCGTGCATATATGAATGAGATGTTTTTATAGTATTACGGCATATGTTTAGAAAATAATAGGTACAATATATCACCTATGTGAACTTTTTTTTTTTGAAAGGGGACCTATGTGAACTTTTAATTAAACTAAAAATTGTTAAAGCATCCTTTCAAAAAAAAAATTGTTAAAGTATTATAAATTTAAAATTTAAAATCTATGAATTTGTACAATAATTTGATCCGTCAGTTTTAGTTTATCTTAAAAAACAAAATATGACTATATATAACTCATTAAAATCTATGAATCTATGAATTTGTACAATACTTAACAAAATATGAATTTTAATAGAGAATGTGTTGGATAATTATAGACGTCCAATTGTTCGTCATTCACAACCTGTTTTCTCATCGATATTGAATATAAAGTCCGCTATGCAAATCCAACCATCCTCTTTTAAGTTTTTCACTTTTCAGGAAGTGCCCAAACAATCATCTTCTTCTTCGATTGTTGATATACAGTAATGGGCTATCAAGCTTTCTTACCCGCTTGCAGAGTTTTCAAAGAATTTTTTTCTTCCTCTTCAAATTAATTAATTGCATTGGTGGAGTGGGTACATAAAAGAATTGGTTGTTTCCCTGTTTCCGTCTTCTAGTCAGGCTTCTTTTATGTTTCAATTCTCAGACTGGTGATCAATAGATCTCAGAATCTGAAATTCTGGAAGAAGGTAGACAGCCCAACTTCCATTGATCTTTTGCAGCAAAAACACGCTAGAACTAGGAAGTCTCAAACCGCCGGTACATATTATTTTTTTCTTTCAGCAAGAGCCAACATATCTTCTCTTCTCAGCAGATACTCTTGAAGCTTGAGAGGAAATGAGAGATGCAAGCCTGCTAACCATTCGGTAGCAGCGGGTTTAATCCACTGAGGCACCCACAACAAGTGTAAAGTAGTTTTTATGCATGTGATTTGTACATAGTGCAGTTGTAGTTTATTTTTTTGCCATTAAACAGATCAATTGATAATTAAAGATAAATTAATTATTCAGGGGCATTGACGAATTTTTGAAAATTTAACCATAAGTAATTTTTGTTTAATTAATTAAGATATATATATCCACAATATATACATAACGAATATCATTAAATCAAATCTGATATGAATTCAAGTGTGCTATTGGAGAATGAGAATCCACTCTTATGACACCAAAATGACCTATAAGGCTATAATGAAAGTCTTATCTTTTTAATTTAGCATAATCGCTTGATGACCAAGAGATTCTAGCTGGACAATATAATGTTTCTACGAGATTTTTTTCTTTTGCTCACATATTTTTTAGATGAACGATAAAATTGATTGAGCCGAAAGATTACAAGGAGAACACTGAGTCATCGACACGATAAAAAGAACTCTCTAAAGTAATCTAAATTATTACATGCTCAGCACAGACCTATCATCACATAACTAGACGGAGTAGATGTAAGAAAATGACTAAAAAAATCAGGCCCCCCACATCATATCTAGTTATGTACCCCAAAGTATAACAACAACAAACATCGCTCTTCAGCTTGCACCATTGTCAGTGAGACTGGATCAGTTTTCATTAATAAAATAAGCCTAGTTGAGTCTGCCAGCCCAATTTTGAAGAGAATTCCTAGGGTTGCAGAAAAAATTATAGCCACCAAAACTTTTTTGCAACCAACTACACCTTGATTGTCGCCATAACAAATGTAATCACCATTGTCATTGTCATTGTCATTGTCATTGTCATTGATCCGCCGTCGTTGTAAGTCACCGTGTCACATTCATCAACAACATCATCACCACTTTTCTTCTCAATCACCTAATTCTAATCATTCAATTGATAAGGAGAGGGCGAGTGAATATGAGAAAGAGAGAACTCATTAGAATCCCAAGGAACTAGAATCTCCATCATCAAATCACCTTCGAACCTCAACCTTCGAACCAAAACCTTGAACCTGCAACAAGTGGAGACAAAATCTCCTCACAACTCTCAACACTCTCAATGCTCGACAATCCTCTCTTTATGTTTTTCTGGTGGTCGGAACCGTCACAAGGAAAAACCTCAGTCAAGGAGGAGAAGAAAAAAAACCCTATTTTACCAAAAAATCATTGGTTCGGTTCTGAAATAGCGGGGGTTATAGACACAAGTAGTCGAAGAACATTATTTTGCTCGCCTTTGCATTATGAAAATTTGAATTCTTTGTTTAACTATTTCCATGAAAATAACATACAAAATTTGAACTTTGACTCTAAAAGAGAAATGCAAGAAAGTCGAATAAAATGAGAAAGAGACTTGGACCGACCAATTTGGGATATCTAATTGGAAGAGACCGTCCATGGCCAATTCCAAGTTCCAAGCTCTATGGTTATTATTCCTGCATGGACTTATAAGAGACCGACCATAATTTATAAAGTAGATAACGAAGTCAGACCAATATATATAAATATATATTTTGGTTACAATCAGACCAATATTTTGGATCGACGGCAAATCATTTTTTTTTACTTAGTTTCGAAGATTAGATTAGATCTAATTATTGGGAAAAACCATCAAATTCAAATGAACTAGGAAATGTGCACATCCTATGGATGTGATTTATTTTGACAAACCGGAGATAAACAGATTTTAAATGTTTTGACAGTTTTATGTAGAGAAAAAAAAGAATGGAAGAGAAACTGAAGATTTTTGAGAAAAGTTTTTAATAAAATTATTTTGTTAATTACTAATTCACCCTTTAATAATTATATTTCTTTATATTGAAAAAGGCATTTTTGGAAGATTTCGTAAGAGTCGGAAACCATCTCTCTTCTTTTAATAATAGTATAGATATTTATTGTTAATTACGTAGACTAGAGAGTGATCAATACTTAATGTCACATGCGGCATCATGTGACATTGTGATTTACAATTTAGGAAGGTGTGTGGTTGAGGGAGGTAAGGATATAGTATGCTCAACCCTTTGTGAGCTCGAGCCTGTTGATTACATTCAGTTAATCCGGGCCTATAACAAGAGTAATGTTTGGGGGTCAGTTGTGGCCAATTACGGCTAGATATGCATTTGCGGGTAGATGATTAAAAAAATATTTAAAAGATAATTTAATAATATTTGTTGGATGTAGATTTAATGTAATTCACCACAAACTTATTGACCAGTAGAACATGACAACCTATATACCAATGTTCAATTTTTTTTTTTCATTTTGGGTGCCATTCACGACAAAACAAAACAAAACAAAAGCATGAGACGGAGTTTTATAGTTTTCAAGGTACAGTAAAACCTCGATTTAGAAATACTTTCTACGTTGTAAATTCAAATACGACACATATCAATTTGGTCTCCATATTTATTTAAAATAAGTGACCAAAGTGATAGAAGGAGGTAAACTTGTGGAACCAAAGTGATATATGTCGAACCAAATTTCGTAACGTGTCATACCATTTCATTTTTATTGTATTTTTTATTTTTAATATATAGTTAGACTTGTTAATAGAGCGGGTTTTGATCTAGACCTGCTCCAGACCCGTACATATTAAACGAATTTGGAAATAATTTTTGTACCCTTTAATCCGTTTGTGATCTGAACCCGTTGATCCGTTTACTTAACGGATCAGATCCGGATTTCAAATGATTCGATCCGTTTATGATCCGCCTCGTTTATTTTTCTTAATTTATTAAATATAATTATTTTATTTATATATATGAAATGTTTGTAACCTAAAAGTCCCTTTAAAAAAAACTAAATGTATTTATCAAAGTTATATAAAAATATTAATCAATTAAATGATTGAATCTCAAAACGATTTGTTTCTTGTCAAATTTCTCAATGTAAATTGGAAATTTATTATTTTGGTATATCTGATTTTTTTTTAATGAAATATTTTGGTTGTGTCACGGGATCATGTGACATATTGGTAATAATTAATATATTGATAAAATAAATAAGTTTAGCAATTAACCTATTAATAAACGTCACTACCAGAAAAAAATACTTTAGCCGACGAAAGTAAGCAAACAGGCCGACGGCCTTTTTTTCGTCGGCTATACTATACTTGAGCCGACGACAACTTTGTATTATCGGCTAAAGTTTTTACTCGTCGGCTAAAATATTTTAGCCGATGGGAAAAAATGTCGTCGACTTTAGTTGGAAAAAATCGTCAGCTAAAGTTTAACTTTAGCCGACGAAATTTTGTCTTTAGCCGACGAAAATATGTCTTTTAGCCGAATAAATAATAATATCGTCGGCTAAAGTTCTTTAGATTTATAGATTTGGGCAGCAGCTCATTCATTAAAAAAAACGGTGAGAAAAATACAAATCGCTCTCAAATCGTTGGGTGTTGTCGGAAGCTGTCCAAAATGAGTTCGTGAAGATATATCCCGCTACATATATATAGATACGTATATATGTGTTATATATATTAATTATTGATTTTGAATTGATTTCTATGAACATATTTATAATTATATGTTAATTGTTGATATTATGCATATATAGTATGTGTTAATTTGTAATTAAGTAGTAGAAGAATTAATATAATTTGTAGTTTAAAGATATATATAAATATAATGATGAATTTTTAATTAGTGCATGTGTGTATATATATATATATATATATATATTCATGATGGACAAGAGTTGGATTTGACTTCCAAAATGGGATCGAAGATATGCCGTTGGAATGTGGAGTTTTGTAGAATATGTGAAAAGTTTCGATATTTCCCGCTGAGGGATAGGGCTGGAACGATTGTATATGTCCTCACACATGGCCAAAGCTATGAGATGGCACGTTGAGAGAGATTTGCTTGACGATGATACATTTATACACCTGCTAACGGAGAGCCTTGGAAGCACATAGTTAGGGAGTATCCTCATTTTGCATCAGAGGTCCGAAAATGTTTGGCTCAGACTCTCATCTGACGGATTCAACTCTTTTGGAAACATGAGTCTTCAATATAATATATGGCCAGTTATTTTGGTACCGTACAACTTTCCTCCATGAATATACATAAAGAAAGAATACAATATGCTGACTCTGTTAATTCCAGGACCGGATTATCCAGGAAAGTGTCTCGATGTGTATTTGAGACCCTTGATTGATGAGCTTAAGTTTCTGTGGAACGTTGGCCATCCCACATAAGACAAGTACAATCACGAGATATTCCAGATGCATGCCATGGTTGTTGGCACCATCAGTGATTCTTCTGCTTGCAGGATGTTGTCGGGCAATGTTGTTAGGGAATATAGGGTTTGTTTAGAATGCCTCATTGATGAGTGCGGCAGACTTCATTGTAGGAAGATTGTCCAGATGCGTCACTATTGTTGGCTTAGACTTGATCACCTATGACGGGCGGATGATACATGTCCCGTCAAGTGGTGGATTCTTTCAGAAGTTATGCACTAGAGAAGTAAAAAATTCAGACATGAGGGAAATGCAAGAGGACATCATTTTTATCATGTGAAAATTTGAGAGGATATTTCCCCCAAAAAATTTTGACATCATGCCTCACCTGATGATCTATCTTCTTGAACAATTGTTGCTTACTGGTCCAGTGCACTACACTTGGATGTATCCTATGGAAAAGTACGATTCAACATCCGAAGATCAATATGTTTTTATATAAAACTAGTTTTCAATAATCATAACATGCACTTTGCAACTTGATAGACAACTGGGGGACTACAAAGACTATGTGGCTAATAAATCCTCACCTGAAGGATGTATAACTGAAGCTTATCTTGTGCACGAGTGCGTAAAGTGCAACAAGTTATATTTAAGAGTGTTGGAGAACCCTCCACAACATATGCCGGTAGATGAACCACAGTTCAATCTTTCTATCATCTTCTATGATGTTGAAGTTTATGGATAGTTGACAAACTTGTACCAGTTGGAACCATATGAGCTAGTTATTGCCCACTGGTAGGTATTGATTAACTGTCCAAAAGTTTAATACTTGAAAGACATTCATCTTTTTACTGTGATGAGGTTGTCAGTGATCTTGAGTACGACAATATGGAGTTTGCAAACTATTTTGGCGGCTGAGTATGTATATATATATATTTACTGCTATATATATATTTATATATATATATATCAATGTTCATATTTAAAGTTAATGGTTGCGATTATTTTTTCAGATGAACCACATACAATTTGATGATCACTCAAACTGGTCACACAAATTGAGGCTTTTAACGATGAAACCGATAACTTCGAGAGTTTATCCGATGTGTAAAGTCAATAACGTGCAATTTATATGTGAACATAGAGATGGGAAATGGAGAACACATAATTCTGAGGTAATTGTAACGACCCGAACCAAAAATGGTATGTTATTGGCTTGATTTGCAAGTTTCACGATTAGTCGCAGTTTGTCGTAATTGGTCGATATGGCGAGTTTATTTATGACTAAATTATTGAGCAAGAATTTGGTATAGATTCCTTCACGAGAATTGTAGTGTACGTGATTTCGAGCTCGTGGAAGTTTCTGGAGGATTATTTCGAGTTACAAGGAATAAGTTATGAATATTTTTGGTCGTTGGATTTAATCGTGGTTATCTGTTTTAATTCGATTCGATTGTGACCGTTGATCATTTTGGTCGTGCGTATAAATATCGAAATAGTAGTAAAATTGTCGAAAAGTTGCATTTGGGCCGTTTGACCAGCGTTGACCAAGTTTGATCTGCGTTGATTGTGTTGACTGAAGCTCCACCGCGACCCTCGAGCTGTCGCCGTCCGACCTGGCGTTTCCGGCCACCTCCAGCCACAATCTTGGTATGGTTAGAATCCTCTCGTGATTCTCTATTGGTTTAGACTTGATTTTGTGAGAATTGGTTGAGAATTGATGGAAAACGAGCTCGGCAAAGTTTGAGATTTTCGCTGCCGTCGGGGGCGGTGCTTCGGCGAGTTTTGGCATAGATGAATTCTGGGTGTTTAATTTTGGTTAAGGATGAGTTTTGGTGGTTGCCGTGGTGGTGATCGGAGAGGAGGATTCCGAGCTTTCGATCTCAATTCTGACCGGTATGGTTGGAATTGGCTTTGATGGTAGAAGGGGAGGTTTTTGGGTTTGAGGAGAAGAAGAGTTCTGGGCTTTTTCTACTAGAGTTGGTCACCGTTGACGCTGCGCCGTCGCCGACGGCGGCGGTCAACGACGGAGCTCCAACGAGGGTTGACTTTTTAGAATTTTGGAGATTTTTATATCGTTTTGCTCGTAATCGCGTCCCGATCGTAGTCGTGAGATTTTTGAGTTGATTTGAGTATTCTATTTTGGGACGAGGGTTAATTGGGGTATATTTTTGGAAATTTGTTATTCTCATCGATATTTCGAGTGATACGTCTTTCGAGAATGCGAGGTTTTCGACGTATTAGCTTCGTATGTTGTGTTTCAATACATATTGATCGTATCCCTGTTATTTAGGTAATCGTGATCGAGTGTTTGGCGAGGGATCTTCTGCTGGACCTCAGAGTTAGCTTCGTACTATGAGTGGACACTTTATTTTCACTGTCGATATGCGAGTCTTGGTTATGCATTTTATGTTATGCATTTTATGAGTATGCCATTATGATTATGCATTTACAATTATACGTAAACGGTTATGTATCTTACTTGGAGGCACATGCATGATTTGTTTTACATGGATTATGTATATATGGATGCATCGATGCATGACTTCACGGCTAATCCCCGAGATGCTCTGGGGAGGTTATGACAAATGTTTGACCCGTGATTATATGGCTCCCAGGAAGGTTATGACAAACCCCTTACCTTGGTTGAGCAGGATTGTAACTCTGAGGAAAATGTACTCGAGTTACGGCCTTCACATTTTATACGGTATCCAGGAAGGTTATGACAACCACCTTACCTATGATTGATGATTTTAGACTCGCATCATGATTTTATGTTTATATTGGCGGAAGACATATTATTATTTTCGTCCACTTACTCTAACGATTTTATTTGTCTTCCCCTGGGCTTTTCGATTTCCCTTACCCAGTGTGCAGTTTGGGTTCCAGTGTTGCACGTTGACGGTGGAGGCGTAAAGTTCAGGTCACACTTCAGTTCGAGTAGATTCTTTGTTCAACCTACTAGATGTATATAATATATATAGGCGTCGCTCTGAATACTTATATTGTGTTTTCAGTTGAGTTTACTCCTGAATGTTTCTGGATTTTTTTGTAAACTTTTTGGTTAATTTATATATGTTGTTAAGAAATCCGGATGGGGAACAGAGCCCCACGGTTTGGCTTTTGTGGAATATTCAAAGTGTGTTTCATTGCAGGTTATAATATTGGTTCACGTGTTTCAAAGTAAATTTTGACAAATTTTTTTAAGGTCATGTTTTCGAAGGGGTTTGATTTCGGTTTAGGCAACTAAATCGGACTCGGGTCCTTTCATAATGGTGCATGGTGGGAGGAATGACATTGACTATTACAGTGTTCTCCCTTTAGTGGTTGAACTAATTTATGGGGAAGATATGACAGTGCATTTGTTTAAGTGTGGATGGTTTGATACTAACCCTCGAAACACAAGGACCGATCAATATGGAATATTTTCAGTGAATACTGCTACAAGATGGTATGAAGATGACCCTTTTATTTTTGCCACAGCGGTAAAACAAGTGTTTTATCTTGATGATTTGGTGCACAAAGACGCGTGAAAAGTAGTCAACCATGTTGTTCCTAGAAGGTAACAGAGGCGTGTAAAGGTTTCCTCAGGCCAGGCGAAGATTGGCCCTCGAGTGCAAAGGCAGAAGGGAGCTTGACTGCAAGACCCACCCGTCGAGCAGGGACGAAAGTCGGCCTTATTGATCTGACAGTGCCGAATGGAAGGGCCGTCGCTCAACGGATAAAAGTTACTCTAGGGATAACAGGCTGATCTTCCCCAAGAGCTCACATCGACGGGAAGGTTTGGCACCTCGATGTCGGCTCTTCACCACCTGGGGCTGTAGTATGTTCCAAGGGTTGGGCTATTCGCCCATTAAATCCCATATACAGTGCTGCTACACTTGGAGAAACTGCAGATAATGAATAAGATACTACATACCAAGAGCCGAACGCAATTGATATTCCTGAATTCTCTACAAGTTGCCTTAATAATGTGAGACCGGGTTGTGTGGTTCGAATTCATGACAAAGATGTAAAGTTTATTAATGTTGATCCAAATGAAGACAACAAAGACTCCGGTAACAAGAAGCGGTACATATTACCATAAATTAGCTCGGACACCGAGGAAGACTCAAGCGATGATTCTGATTATGAGCTTTAGTTAAACAGGAATTTGTGTGAAATGTATTTTCACATAAGCCTAATTTTTTAAGTATTTTCATTACCAATCAGCTGCTTTTCATTAAAGGAAGGGCATGATTAAATATACTACAAAGTAGATTATTATTTCAGATCTGACGAAATAGACTTTTGTCATTGGCTAAAGTAACTTTAGCCGACAACTGAAACACGTGTCGTCGACTATACATTAGTCGGCGATGCATTTTCGTTGGCTAAAGTAACTTTGGATGACGACTGTGACACGTGTCATCGGCCAAAGTATAACGGACGATAATAAATGACATTTTCCTCGGCTAAAGTCATCGGGTTTAGATCCCAGGTTTCGCCCAGACCACCGCTTCCTCTCTCAAATTTCCAGGTTTTTCCTCTCTGTCTCTGTCCACCGCCCCCTCTCTCTATCCTGGTAAACCCTAAAACTTGGGTTTTTTTTAAAAAAAATTGGGTTTAGGTTAAATACGATAATTGTTTAAAATTGGTTAATTATTTCACATTGTTTGATTGTTTAATTGTAGAATTCTTAATAAAATTGCTGAATTGTTGTGAATGTTAAAATTTTTGGTGAATTTTTGAATTGTTGATTTGAATTGTTGAAATTTGTGTGATTTATGGGGTTATATATGTTAATTGGAATGTCATGTTAATTTGAATGTGATGTTAAAGTTGATTTTAGAGGGTGCTTTTAAAGTATAACTTTTTAGAGGGTGTTTTTAAGGTGTGATTATTTTGTTGTGAATATATGTATATGTTGATGTTGAATTGTTGGTGAATATGGTGTTGATGGTGAATATATGATAGTGGTTAATTTATGTTAAATTTATGTGGTTTATATATGTTGTGTAGAATTTATAGTGTGGTATTTATAATTTGTTTGGGTGGTTTTTATAGTAGGCATCATGAATCTCTTCAAGAAAAAGAAGGGATATAAGGGATAAGGGTCTAGCCCCGACAGTTCTGAGGCCACTTCTATCCACAACAACCCTTAGACCACATTTCACAGTCCTTTGAACTCTTGACGAGCTCAACTACTTGATCAGCCACTACAGCAGGGTGTAATGGCCCGCCACCACATACCACAAAACACGAGGCAACTTTGGCCGCAAGACCGCTCCCCCATGCCCTCACCGGCCAGCTCTATAGCTCCTGCTCCTTCGGGTGTCCGTATGCCTCCCATTCACCGCCCAACGCCTTCTCCCTTTATGACTCCAGCTCCTTCTACCTCTCCGGTTGATGCTTCAGGTAGCTCGTCGTCGGGGGTACAAATGTTGCCACCTCACCTCTTCATGCCCCAGAGTGTACCTGCCATACCTGAAGTCGATGAGCGGGGAGTGTCTTTTCCAAGACAGCTTAGTTATCTTACCCCGCAACAAGCATACATCTATACGCCGTTTGATACACCTCTTGTTAATGCAAGGGTAACAAACACATCGGCGTCAGAATTGGATAAATATTAAATACCTTGTTTATTTAATTAATAACTTAAATTAATAATTTGTATATTAAATTGGGTGCTTATGTTTTAATCTTTTTACTTTGTTTTATGTGCTAGACACCACCGACAAAAAAGAGAGACTAGAGACCCCGTCACTGGCAAGGGTCTTGACAAGCATGTCAAGATCAACGAGCCAGTGGTCATAAAGACGATAGAGGATGGAGCGGTGAAGTTGGGGGGAAAGACGAGGTCCTACAACGGCCAAGTAAGATGTGTCATACGGGACATAGTCCCTTTTCTGTGGAGAGAGTGGTCCTTGGTGCCACAATGTGTGAATGACATGGTAAATAATGCTATGTCGGCGAGTTATTTAGATATTCATTATGTATGTTTACCCTTATTAATTAAGTCATAATATATATATATATATATATATTACAGGTGTGGTTTGTTGTTCCAGAGCACCTTAAATCCACGTGGGCAAATGACACTTAAGAAAAAAGGTGGTGGGAGTTATATTTTATATATTGAGTTATATTTTGTTGATCATGTATTCTCACTTTCTAACATTTGTGTTGCATATATAGGTAGAAAGAGTGGAAAAATGATCTCCATAAGCACTGAAAGATGCATGACAACAACCGCTTGGGTACCCCTAGCGAGTTTATGTATAGGGAGTGTGAGTGGCAGTGACTTCTAGTCCACTTCAACAACCCAAAATATGAGGTATGTAACATCATATTTGTGTTTACTTGTATCCTATTTGGCAAAATTAGTTTCCTAATATTTTTTTTAATATATGTTTATCCAACAAGGTCATTTGTGGAATTAACCCGACGAACCGGGGACACAACACGAGTAACCATCACGCTGGGTGTAGACCCTTTGCGAGTTGGATGGAGGAGGCGACAAAACAAAGTGAAGTCAACCCATACGTGTATACATACGAGAAAGTGTATCCTCAGTCCACCGAAGATATTGTAAGTCTTATGCCCTTATAACTTAACATATTTGCTTATATATGTATTTTCTCTAACTTTTTTTTTATATATGTTTACTAATATGTTATTTTTTTCCTTGTCAAGTAAGCAAGATTCAGGAAAGGGACTGAAGTGGTGTTGACTCAGATGGTGAGGGAGCAATGACCAGAGACGCAGGATGAGGACCTCTCTTAGGCCATCTTTTAGATTGATCAATCTGATGTGACGGTAGGGGCGAGGATCATGAGTCACGCTTTTCCACCACGAGGGAACAATTAATATTATAAGGGTCTATGACAGTAGGGCGATAAGGTCTTGAAGAACACTCCTGATTTCTCACGCAAGTCGGCATCTTCCAAGGCTGCTAAGCTACATGAGCAACTTCAGAGGTAGACAATGGAGCATCAGAGACAGATGGAAGCGATGGAGCATACGAGATTAGTGCAGAAGGATGAGATCCATGCTTACGTGGCCGCCCAACAGGCTCAGATGTCTTCTTGGTTTCAGGCATTTTCTGCACAACTTCAGGCGCAAGGACTCTCGCCCCCACCTCCGTTGCCACCAATCTAGCTCCCTTTTGATGCTCCACAGCCACGAGAGGATCCGCAAGATGATGGTAGTACTCCATATTTCCAAGACATAGATTTGGATGATATTTAGTTTAAGTGTTATGTGGGTTTAATTTGAACACTTAACTTAGTTTAAGTGCTAAGTTTAAAATGTATATACGCTTAAGTTTCATTAATTTGTGTTTGGGTGAATATGTGTTTTGTTTTCATTTTATGTGTTGTTGGCTATTGTGGAAATACAATTGTAGAATTAACAGGTTCTGGGAATAGAAATCTAGAATCTGTAGTTTTTTTCTCCAAAAATCAGCAACATTAGCCGATTACAATAGTCATAGTTGTCGGCTAAAGTCTTCATTGAAGACTTTAGCCGACGAGTTTCATACTTTAGCCGACGAAAGTCTTTATCAGTCGTCGGCTAAAGTCCAGTTCGGGTCAACCATTTGACCAGCAGGGAAGTTTTGGCCGACGACATTTCATCGGCAAAAGTGTACAAAGTCGTCGGCTTAAGTCTAAACTTTATGCTGACGACTAGTTTTGTCATAAGGTAAAGTCCATACTTTAGTTGACGACTACCACTATTGTCGTCGGCTAAAGTATGACTGACGACACTTTAGCCGACGAAAACGTCTAACAGGCTGACGAATTTTTTTCGTCGGCTAAAGTGTTTTTTCTGGTAATGTGTATTTAGATCCGTTCCGTTGACCCATTGATCCGCCGGATCCGGATCCAAATTTGGTCATTAAAGATCCGCCGGATAAACGGGGAGGATATAGTCTAACTTTTTCTTTACTTAAACGGATCCGAATCTAGGTTGATCCGGTCCGGTTTCGCCCCATTGACAGACCTATATATTGGAATTTATTTAAGTGCAATTATAGTGAGCCGAATAAAAGTGCGCGTGACACTGGTTATAATCTCGCCCACATTGAACTTATATTAAATTGTGTTTGAGAGAAACTACACTGTAAATTTTTGCCATACATATTTGTTTTCTGCACATCGTAGAATCACTTGAGTTTATTTACAATTTTACTTCTTACTTCTTAGAAACACATCGCTCAATCTTCTACGCACAAAAGTAGAGTTCACAACAAGACACATGGGGACTCCCTTATACAACGCTTCACTCTCAAGTCTCAACCAGTCAACGATGCCAATTCACGTAAAATCAAAATCCAAGTAGGGACAATCCAGGCATATCAAATCTGTCTCATTCTGCACGACTCAATAAAATAAACCAAACTAAACCTCATATATACAGTACAATTTTGCAGAAGAAAAAATAAAATACAAAAAAAAAAGAGCAAGAGAATTGTTAAGAGTTTATGAGCAGTCACTTCACAAGTTCATTGTCCAAGAGAAAAATAGCCTAAAGATCGAGACTTTACATCAGAAAAGTGAGGGAATTTTGTTCTCTTGAATTTGGGTTTTGCCATAAAGACTCAACCTTTTTGTTCCAGAAAGAAATGGTGGGTGGTTTACTCAAGCCTTGTTGAAGCAATAAGACAGACTGCGAGAGCTTTGGTAGCTACAAAAGATTTGATCTTTGAATCTCAATTAAAGGTACATGGGTTCGATCTTCTCGCCATTGGGTTGATCTTGCAGTAATTCAATTTGGGTTTTTCGTGTTTTGATCTGGGGATTGTGTCAAATTAGGGTTTGTAATATGTGAATGTTTGTGTCTTTCTGTAATATGTGCGTAACTGAATGATACAGAGCCAAAGGTCAGCTATTTAGTTGAAGAATCAACTGGTTTGTGACTATTGAATCGTTAAAGAGAAATTTTGTGAATCAAAGTGAATTAATTTTGTTGCATGTTCTGATTGCAGTGTTTACTGTATTGATTTAAGTCTTTTAGGTAATGGTCCTGGCTCAATAGAGAATCATTGCAACCAAGACATGTTTTTATTACTCTCTTTACTTGGATTTTGCTCTGCAGTGGCTAATGGTAGCTCTTTAGGTTGGGTTTCTCATTGGAATTGAAAATATGGTAGTACGCTTGTTGGTCGGAATTTGTTTGAATGTGTGTTTACTGTGCTATGCTGGGGACTTGAAGATTTAACAATCTTTTTAGTAGTAGATTTTTGAGAGCTGATTAATGTAAAAGGACCGGGTACTATGTTGTTTTTGTTTGGACATATGAGGAAGCTTGTTATATGACATTGGGCATCTAATTGGGTTTGGATAAAGTCTTTTAGATTCTATGGGAGGCTGAGGAACAAGTTTTCTATCAAGAGTGATTACTTCAAAATGGAATAATCCTATATAATCTTTGGGTAATTTTGGAGTGGGATACCATAAACTTGACTTACATGAAGCAGTAGAAGATCAGGTACTGTTACTGTCAGCTAGATTACAATCGATAGATTTTGATTTGGAACATTTGCAAATGTTCCACTTATAATGAGAGAACTAGATCTCAATTCCACATTCCTTTTCGGTGTTGAAGAGAAAGATTACCTCTGAGTCCTATGGTTAAAGAAAAAATAATCAAGAGCTTGCTGAAATTGGTGGGAACAAATGGGGCACATCATGTAGAGTATATCAATGTTACTGACTAGATGACTAGAGGCAAGTGTCGCATTCTTGACAATAAGATTTTGGTGATGATAGATGTACACCATTGTATGTCAATGTTGGTATGGCCAAAAGTGCATGGTAGCACATTAGAAGACTTGCATGCCTTTATTTCAAATAAATTGTGTACTATAGCTCACAGTGGTTCATATTTTTACTAATTTCAATTAAAGTACGGAAAGATCTACTAATGATATTAAATGTGGAATTTCTTATTCAAGGCTGCCAAAGTCTGGATTAGTGACTGGAACCTTACTGAAGATTGTTTCTTGTTTCAGGTTCTCTCCTTAAGAAAACCAGCGTTTCAGCATCTCTTAGAAGTCATTTGCATATTCAATTTTGTTAATATTTAGTGTCTGGTCAACACAATCAAGCTGAGACAAGTTCAAGCAATGGTATGACTGAACAATTGAGGACGCATAGGCAGGTCCAATACAATCCCATGGAGTCTGGAAATGAGGAATTCCAGTCTTCATCCGAGCCATATATGCTGAACTCTTTGAGTAGCATGCCTTCTGATATGAGATCTAATATTTCTATTTCAGATATTAAACCTGTACATAATTACTCTATAACAGGTGAGGAGTTTTCTCTGGAGTTTATGCTTGATCGAGTGAACCCCAGGAAGCCTTTGCATCCAAATGCTGTGGGTGATCCAAATTATGTTACAGACTATGTTGAGTTAAAAGGGATGTTAGGAATCAGTCAAAGGGGTTTTGAAAGTGGGTCAGATACTTCAATGCTCGCCATATCTGAGAGAGGTCCAAATCAGTTTGAGAGAAACATATCATCTTTACACGATGACAGCAATAACTATGGGTCAGCTCAATCGGTGGCACAAGCTTCATCAGGCTATGGAAATAGTCGTGTTTTTGGACATACCACTTCTGGAGTCTCTGATAGCTCATCAAGAAAAATGAAGGTGCTCTGTAGCTTTGGTGGTAAAATCTTACCCCGACCCAGTGATGGGAAGCTCAGGTATGTTGGAGGTGAAACACGCATTATTCGTATTAGAAGGGACATTTCCTGGAAGGAGCTAATTATGAAAGCCTTATCAATCTATAACCAATTGCATATAATCAAATATCAGCTTCCAGGGGAGGAGCTTGATGCCTTGGTTTCTGTATCTTGTGATGAGGATCTGCAGAATATGATGGAGGAATGTAATGAACTAGAAGACAAAGAGGGGCAGCACAAGCTTAGAATGTTTTTTTTCTCTGTAAGTGATTTGGATGATGCTCAATTTGGTCTGCACAGCGTGGATGGTGACTCTGAGGTTCAGTATGTAGTTGCTGTCAATGGCATGGACCTGGGATCAAGAAAAAACTCTACTCTTCATGGTTTGACAAGCTCTGCGGGTAATCATTTAGATGATATAAATGGACACATTATTCAGAGGGAAACAAGTAGGATTATGAAAGACTCTGAAGGGGCAGGTGCTCCAATTCTGATGGCGAATATCATTTCATCGACAACTGTTCAATCTTCTGAATCAATTCTGCCGAGCTCTTCAAATGCCTACGATGCTTATCCTCATTTTCAACATGGACAGTTTATACATTATGGACAGAATGTCCAGTACCCATTGCACGATGGACAAAATGTGCCGTACCAATTGCACGATGGACAGAATGTGCAGTACCAATTGCACAATGGACATGCCTTTCCAAGTCCACCCCATTTTGGAGACACTCCTACTTCAATGCCTCATCATGGAATTATGAATCAAGGAGGTTTAATTGAATGGCAGACATCCAGTGGCTTGAGAGAGCAAAATTTCGAGGTGGCGGTGAAGCAGGTGCAACCGTTACGTGATGGTTCAGTACAGCAACAGAGTGACCCTGAAATATATTGCCCCTCGAGGAAAGAGCAATCTGTCCCCATACCGCTGTATGAGGGTAATTTGATGAACTATCCAAATGTTGAAGAAGCATCAAAAGAAAATAGAAAGTACGAGGAATCTGAAAAGGTTGCATCATCTATAGATTCTGGAAAGTCTATGCTGGTTCATAATACTAGTGAAGTTGATCATCGTTCTATATATAACAACGCATTTGCTCCTACGTATGCTGACCCTAAGCCCAACGGAATTGATTCAGTATACCGTGAGCCTGTGCAGCCTCAGAGCATCTTTAGCTCCTTAAGATTTCCCCCCAGGGAGCAGGGGGAGCAGGCAGAGTTGCTGAACCGATCATCAAAGTCTGATGGTGCTGGTGCGCGTGATCCTGAATCTCATTCACGCTCTGATATCACTCTGCAGGATCCAATTACAGGAATTAAGAAATTTCTTGAACATGCCAACCTTCCTCACCAGACTGAACAACAATCCTCCTCAACTGCATACGTGGATACTCAAACTATTGATGATGGACTTGCCAAGCTGCAGAAGTACAAAGAGTTTGCTGATTCAACTTGTGAGACAAATGCAAAGCTTTTGCAAGATGCAGATGGAGAATTAAAGCCCACATTGTCAAACGCTGTGGATGATAATGAAACCACAAACAGGGATAACTCTGACCAAGAAACAAACTTCTTGAGAGGAAGCGATAAGAAACATGTAGCTGAGAACATTGAAGAAGCTGTAACAGGGTTTCCAGCTGTAAATCAGATACCTTCTGTAAAGGACAATGAGTTCTCTGCATCTAATCATTCAGAGCTTAATCAGGGTGAGACAACTGACAAGGTTGTAGTTCAAGAAACAACCCCAGCTGGTGTTTCTGCTTCTTCAGTGCAGGGAGATATTATTATTGATATTGAAGAACGATTTCCTCGTGATTTCCTATCAGATATATTCTCCAAGGCAATACATTCTGAAGGTTCTCCTGATGTTGGCTTACTGCAGAAAGAAGGAGCTGGTCAGAGCTTGAATATAAAAAATCCCGAACCTAAGCGCTGGTCATATTTCCAGAAGTTGGCTCAAGACGGTGTTGATCAACAAGATGTCTCTCTTATGGACCAGGATCTTGGTTTTCCTTCTGCAATTAGAGATGTTGAGGAAGAAGATAATAAATCTTATCATCATACACCTTTACCGACAGATGGAATTCCGATGGGCCATGTGAATTCTCAGCCTAACTTCAGAGAAAATATAAGCCAAGGACCTGGATTGACTAAAGCTACTTATGATCAGCCCCAACTGAAGGAAACTGAAAGCATGCAGTTTGAGGCCATGATGGAAAATATAAGAGTGCCAGAGTCAAATTATCAGGTAGTCTTTTGATCAGATCTTATTGTTCTTAATAATTTGTCAGTCCACTAACATTGTTCCATTAACTGCTGGTGTAGGATGGGAAGTCTGCAAGTAGAACTGCTGCTTTACCTCCTTTAACTCCTTCACTGGGAGATTTTGATATCAGTACCTTGCAGGTGTGTTGCTCATAAATTTGACTAACTTGGTACACTTTTTTTTTTCTCTGTTTTCAGAGCTTGGTTGAATAAGATATTTACCTATTATTTGATCAGTTAGAGAAGAAGGATATAAAAATACATATCCATATCCATATCGATACCCTTTTCTTTTTCTTCTTGGGAAAAGAAACACCCTCCATTCCCTTTTCTCAGTTTCTATATACACACTTTTTCCATTATGAGGTATGCCAACACAAGTGGGATAATTGTGATACTTGGGAATTACAGATTATAAAGATCAAACTTTTCATGGTGTTCGATCAAATATGGGCGCCCATCAAATATTGAGTATAATGGCGAACATCTTGTTTTAGTAATTGTGTGCATGTGAGCTATGCCAACCGAAACAGGAGGACTCATGATACTTGGGCGTGCCATGTTATATGACTCGAGTCGTACATGGTGTTAGAGATGAGCTTACAATTCAAGTCTTAAGATTTATGACAAACAGCTTGTTTTAGTATTCTTGCGCATGTGATTCATCCCTATTGTGGAATGTGAATTATTTATGTAGCTGGCTTTGTTTGTCTTTTGTTGATAAAGCATTTGGTTTTCAGCTACATAGTCATCTGTTCTCATATACTTTGTCATTACACTTCACATCTGTTTATTTTTCTTCCCTGCTCGTAATAGTTGATAAAGAATGAAGATCTTGAGCAAACGAAGGAACTGGGCTCTGGCAGCTTTGGGACTGTGTATCACGGAAAATGGAGGGGCAGTGATGTTGCCATTAAGAGACTAAATAAGAGCTGCTTCACTGGGAGATCATCAGAGCAAGAGAGACTGGTAGTCATTCCTACCTCTGAATTGTGTGATGAAGCTTACATTAGTTTAAAGAAAGTGAATGAAATAGTCTCACTATGTTGCTTTTGTGAAATGTTTGATATTCCTTTTCAAGGCCATGATGTTTTCATAACTCCATTCTCAGTCTATAGAGTTCTGGCGAGAAGCTGACATTCTATCAAAGCTTCACCATCCAAATGTTGTGGCATTTTACGGTGTAGTGCAAGATGGACCAGGGGGAACACTGGCTACCATAGCCGAGTACATGGTTGATGGTTCTCTTAGGCATGTCTTACTCCGAAAAGATAGGTAATAATTCATTGATACTGTTCAATTGCAATTGTACTTCATTTATGCTTTCAGATAATCACACTTGTATTTCAAAATCAGAAAAGCAAACCAAGTTCCTGAAAGTGTTCTCTGCATAAAAGAATTTTCAATATTGTTTGACTTAATCTTTATCCCACTGTTCAGATTTTTACAATGTCCTTTATCTCTTTGATTATGACCAATTTTAACAATAAATGCAGATATCTTGATCGACGGAAGCGACTAATAATTGCCATGGATGCAGCATTTGGAATGGAGTATTTACACTCAAAGAATATCGTGCATTTTGATCTCAAGTGTGACAATTTACTTGTGAACCTGAAAGATCCTCAACGGCCAATATGCAAGGTAATCATTAAAAAATGATTCCACTTAAAAAAGATTACTTTTTATATGTTTGTTAATTACCAGCAGTGATCTGATGTGTGTATTTTTCCCAGGTTGGTGATTTTGGCCTTTCAAAGATCAAGCGAAATACCCTGGTTTCTGGCGGTGTACGGGGAACGCTACCATGGATGGCCCCAGAGTTGCTGAATGGCAGCAGTACTAAGGTCTCTGAAAAGGTAAGCTTTCATTTAAGTGTTTTTGCAATCTAATCAACATTGGATAGTGATAAGCAAATGAGTGTGTACCAAACTACCTATCAACTCCATTCAGGAAGTCTGAAAAAAATATGATTGAAGTTTGACTCTGTATTTAATACTAGAAGATAGACTGTGCAATAGCTGGTGGAGTGGATTTTGTTGCTTCTTTCTTTCTTGGTTTGTTTTTCCTAGTTACAATTGGATTCTGCTTTGGTTAGTGTTGATTATGATCATCGGTCATACATTCTGATGTAGATTCACCTTGATAATTTTTTGTTGCTCTTTGAACTTCTTTTCCACACCTTCAGTAAAAATGTATCACAATCAGTATAGTTTGTCTAGGCCTATTTTCTTAAAGTATATTATGAAGCTCGGGAATAGACTTTTGTTTAGTAAGAAATTTGGGGACAACCTGGTGTGGATGAGGGACTATCACATCTTATTGACGTGTGAGCCTTGTGTTGTAGGTTGATATTTTCTCCTTTGGTATCGTCTTATGGGAAATTCTCACTGGCGAGGAGCCGTATGCCAACATGCACTATGGAGCAATTATAGGTGATTGTTTTCTGTATTGGTTTAGCTTGAGCTTTCATCTCAACAGTGTTGCACCATCTGAAACTGATATTCAGCTTATCATTAGTTTGCCAAAATTTTACCTTGTTATTCAGCATGCTCGGTGTCAGTCCATCTCTATCCGAGTGTGTGTGTCAATCACTGTTCAGATATTTAATTTCAAATTGCGCAGGCGGTATAGTGAACAACACATTGAGACCCACCATTCCAAGTTACTGTGATCCTGAATGGAAAGCGCTTATGGAGCAGTGTTGGGCCCCGATTCCGGCTGCGAGGCCATCGTTCACTGAAATTGCTGGTTGCTTACGAGTAATGACTACAGCAGCTAGCCAAACCAAACCACAGGGTCACAAGGCACCTAAATGAAAAAGTCAGCAGTTTGTGTCACTTATGCATGGTGTTTGTATTTTATTACATTTATTCATTTAATCGTTGACTCATGCGTAGTGTGCACTGCGTCATACTTGGAGCTCAGATACGTGTTTCCACTATTTTCGGAATGTAAGAAGCTCCATTCATGGTTTTTTTCTTTTCCAGCAGTTTTCTTTCTTCCCCTGAAATTACAAAATTGTAGAAGAATGTTTTGGCTTCCCAAACAGATTGAATAGTTACTATTTTGGTCTGTACAGTCCTATTTCCTACACCCAATGTTCAGCTTTACTACTGATTGATGATCCATGACTCCACCCGAAAAGTTCCCATCTTGCCAGTAATCTGAAGGGCTACTTTATACAAATAGCAGTAAAGTGTTGATAAAGTAGTAATAAACAAAAAAATCAGCATTTTTGGTTCCTCGATTTCAAGAGAAACCACCTTATTAGTTCTATGACTTCTATCCATTGCAAAATATAAATGATTTGTAACAATGCACCAACTAAAGCAGCTGCAAATGATATCAAGGTGGATATGGTCTAAGAGGAGGAAGAGGCACTGTTCACTTGCCAGGCAGATGCCAACATTATTCGCCTTCCTTTCCATCCAAGGAGGAGACAGCCATTCTCACTAGCCAAACTGTACCCATCACAGCCATATACAGAGAGCATCATCCTAGCTTGACTTGTACATTTCAATCCCATAACTTGAAATCCAGCTCTGCCTAGTTGCCTTCTCCATTGGTCTGCTCTTTCATGCCTCTGAACTCTATTTAAGCCCTCAAAAGCAACAATGTTCTGGATTTCATCGGCAAAGTGAAGTCTCTCTATCTTCATCCTCTGCGGGCTGTTCCTTGGAAGGCTAACCTCGAGAGAGTCAAAATTGCGGACTAAAAATGAAGGGACTCGAGGAACCTCCCAAGGAAAAATGGCCCATTGTGGTTTGCATCTTGTTCTACCATCGTAAGCACACTCGGACCTAGTTTCTTTAAGGCTTGGAGGATAGCCTTGAGAGACCCTCTACTCTCCTTGACATACTTATGCAAGTGCATTATGCTATTCACGCACAATGTTTCCCCTTCTCTCAAGTCTAGAGTCTCTCTAGTTAGAAGTGATGGTTTCACCGGCTCAGATATCATGTTGTATTCCATTGGTATGCCAAGTGAGCTAGCCTCCTCCACAAGAACTCTCATGCTGCCTTCGAGCTCTAAGACATTGTGATCTTCAACTAGTCCGGTGATGCGAAGCTTCTTAGGCGGGCCTTGAGGCCTCGATGCTAGACTTCTTATCAAAGATGGCCATTGAAGAGTGTGCTCCATTCCGAAATCAATGATGTGCAAGTCCTCCTTCCCTTGTGCTGCTTGACATATTGCCTCATTTGCTACCATGAAACCGAAAGCTATGTAAGGAGTAGTTTGGTAAAGGAGTTGAAAAGCCTCCAATTTCTCCTCCCTAGCGATCATAGACACATCCATGGCATCATTTTTAAATGTACCATTTAGGTTGACATTGTCAAGAATCTCTGCCTGGACCTCAACCCCATTGCAAAGCAGTAGGAGACTCTCTGCAAGGAATCGCCAAAAGGACTAGCCGATGCCCAAATTTGGTTGAGCAATGAATTTGCAAGCCTTGTGTCTCTGCACCCCACAGCTTCGGCACAAGCAAGTAACATGTGCACCAAGTGAAGCCCTTGGTCTACACCATGGCTCACCTCTTCAACACTAGGCACCATAGTAAATTGATCATCAACACCTCCGGAGTCCTCAACCGAGACACACATCTTCATTTGGTCATGATCTCCTTCCATCATCATCATAACATCTCCATATAGATCATCCACCATCGAAAACGTCTGGATTCCATCTTGGAAGTAGTCAAAGCTACTTTGTTGCTCCTCCTCCTCCAAGGTTTGATAATCTTGGACGTCGATATCCTTGCAGTGATCCATGTTGATGAAGCTGTCAACAAACTCATTGGCCTCGGAGGCATGCAAAGAAGGAGTGCTAATTGATTCGACCTCAGAGGGTGAACCAAACTCATGAGTCTCCATTAGTATCTCCTCCCACTCTCCTCCTCCTTGTTCTTGTTCTTGCTCAACTCTTGCCGGACAGAACCTTCGAATAGCGAGATCATGGTTGAAGCTCTCATGGATTGGGAAGGAAAGCCAGGCATTCAAGTCTCCTTCCATTGGTTACGTTATGATGAAGGAGATTGAAGTTTAGCTGAGCCAGCCAGCCAACTAGATATTTAGGAACTTTAAGGTGGTTCCCCTACTCGATCACTAGTTTAAAAAGTTTCGTTCTTTATCAACTATCCTGAGATAGAATGATCGATCATTTATAATAGTTTCTACATTGGTAATTTATTGATAGATTTTGTACAAAGTTGCTAGAGACGGTTTATTGACTTTGAGCATAAGTTAGGCATGTAATCATTATCTACCTCAGTTTCTATCAATGCCATTATATATAGTTTAAGGGTATTACGCATATATCATCTCTAACGTAAACTAAAGTTGCACATCCTCGTCCATATATACGATAAAACAGTGTTTGATAGTAAGAATATGACTTGTAAACTTGGACATCCAGTTTCAGACACTTGACCTTGTCACAATCAAGTCAGAAGGCATTTTGCTTAGAATTTGTCAAACTTGCTGGATTCCACCTCTAAAGGGAACAAATTGAGATCAGAGCCAGGTTTTCAAACTTCTTTTTGTTACATCTAATAATCTATAATGAACTAAAATGTAGGTGATCCGTGACGGGGTGGGTGGGTTTAGCAAAGTTTTACAGCAAAGTATACTGGCCGGCCTTAAAAGACAAACAGAGGTGGCGGTTAGCGTCGGTGAGCTCAATGTACATAATTATGGGGGTCCATTGTTTTTATTGGTGTCATTTGTGGTTTGGCAATAGTCCTTCTCACCTTGGTCGGCCAACAAGCAATATAGGAAGGTGGCCTCTGCTACCAGCAATCAATCTGGATCTGGCTAATTTAGCTACCTATAGCTAGACATGGTAGTATATATATCAACTAACCAATTACTACCTCCAATGCCAAAGAACTAGACATCCTCTTAGGACTTGTACACAACTATGATTGAGCATCTAGAAGTGGCCGGTCAACCATGATTTGCTCTAATCGAATCAGCAAAATGACCAATCATAACAGTTTCGTCTAGTTTATTAGGAAGACCCTTGAGTATTTGGAAGACCCTTGAATGTAAAATGTTAACTCTTTTCGAAGACGGATTTCAGCTAAACATGTTTTTTTTAATTAGTAGAACTCGTTAAAAGAAGGAGTGGATCCAGAATTTCAAAATTGCGAAAGTTGTCGATGCACATTTTTAAAAAAAAAATTGTAATGATACAAGTCACAACATTAAGAGGTTTATGTCATGGTACAACGTACTTTGTTTGTAACGATACAAGTCGCAACATAACACAATATCAAATTATGATATAAACATTTCTAGTTTTATTTCTTTCAACATTAAGAGGTTTAAACACTAAGCAAATCAAACTGAAAAACATATCATTAGTAAAAATTACAAGAAACCTAAAGAAAGAGACAAAAATCATTAAAAAGAGAAGACAATGAACTAAACAAAAAAAACCAAAAGAAAGACAGAAGATAATAAGAAAGATATTGTAGATAAAATCAACTAAAACAAAAGAAGACGTGAAAAGGTTGAGATTGAGAAATTGCATAGTTTGATGGGTCGAGAATCAAGAGCCGAGGCCGGGTCAAAATCCTTTTCAAAGTAATTGTCAATTGTCTCAAGCCCTTTATGCCTTCTCTGATTTCTTAAAATCAGTCGGCCTTTGTGGGGGAACGCTAAATTCAAGATAATCTGGTCATCGCCCACGAGTTATTCCACTAAATAAAATTACAAAAATTCGGTGATGATGGCATTTTTGCCATGAAGTTGGATGTGTCAAAGGCTTATGACAAAATTTCTTGACCTTTTTTGTAAGCGGTTATTCAGAAACTAGGCTTTGATATAGCTTGGATCTGACTCATCATGAACTATGTAAGATCTGTCTCTTTTTTGGTTCTTGTGAATGGGAAACCTGGACCTTTTTTCACTCTATCTAGGGGCATCCGACAAGGTGACCTACTCTTTCAATATATGTTCCTTTTTTTCCATGATGTCCTCTCTACTATGACTCAGAAACTTTGTCAAAATAACCTTCTGAATGAGATTACTGTCGGCTTCAGTGGGCTATCTATCACCCACTTTTTGTTTACAGATGATTCCATCTTATTTCTTAAAGCGAATCTTGCTAACTGTGACATTTTCTCGGACATGATTGAAACCTACTGTCTTGCCTCAGGGCAACAAATCAATAAGCAGAAATCCTCCTTATTCTTTAGTCCCAATACTTCCCGTTTTATTAGGCATCTCCTCAGTTCTATTATGGAGATGAAAGTTGTGTGGGAACCAGAGAAATATTTGGGCCTCCCTGCTATTTGAGGTTGTTCTAAGGTTGCTGATTTGGGTTATGTCAAAGACCAGATTCTTAAGAAAATTGCTGGCTAGAAGTCCTCCACTTTATCACTTGCCAGTAGGGAAGTACTCATTAAATATGTGGCTTATGCTATCCCAGCATACCCTATGTCTTATTACAAGTTTCTAAAGACTGTTTGCTCAGTTAAATGTTGCCATGGCAAAATTCTAGTGGGGATCGAATCATACTTCTGCCATTCATTGGAAGAGCTGGAATTCCCTACGTAATTTAAAGGATTCAGGTGGTCTTGGCTTCCGATCACTGGAACATTTCAATGATACCCTCCTATTCAAACAATGTTGGAGACTTATTAATCATCCTGATACTCTTTGGGCCCAGGTTCTATAATCCCGTTACTTCCCTAATAAATCCTTTACCCAAGCTACCAAAGGTGTTTCCCCCTCTTTAATCTGGTCTAGCTTATTCGGGGCCAGACATATCATTCTAGATGATGCCATATGGCAAATTGGTGATGGAAGACAACTGGCTACCATCCCTACCGGCAAAACATCTTTTCGAGATCCCTCATTCACCATAATTCTAGTGGCTAATTATGTGGACTTTGAGATCCAACAGTGGAAGATAAATAGGTGAATATGATGGTGCCCTCGCTCAATGCTAATAAAATTTCTGCAATCATGATTATCCCTATTATTTACCTGCCACCCCCTGATAAGTTGATCCGGTCAGCAAAGAAGCATGGCCAATACTCTGTCAGATCCGGTTATCATAGACTTCAAGAATTACACTCTCCAATGCCAACGCCCCATCCTCATCATTCTCATTTCATTCAACCTCTGTTCTAGAAAAGTCTGTGAAAAGTCTTCCAAAGATTAGCTTATTTCTCTGGCGCGCTTTGAATGATTGTCTTCCTACCAAGGAAAACTTATTCCGAAGACATTTAAGTCAATCTGATATTTTGCATCTCTACTTGCCCTTGGACTAGATGTGTTTGGTTCGGTCACCCCCTTGGCATACAATTTAACCTGAATGACATCTCGTCTCTTGATCAATGGTTATGGCATATCTTATCTCATTTCGATGCTACTTCTGAGAAGTCTCATGCCATTGCTACCATGTTGGTTTTCACTGTATGACATATCTAGAAGCACCATTGTTCATGTATCTTTGATCACTATAATCTTGAACATACTATGGTCATTTGAAAAGCTCATAATGCCACTATGGAATTCCTTCACAGACCCTCCAAGACTATGGTTTATTCTACTGCTCTGGCTACCCATCCTTCACCTTTCTGGTCTCTCACTCCTCATGATTTACTAAAGGTTAACTTTGATAGAGTCTGGAATTCCTCTATCTATCAGGGTGGGACTGGTGTCATTGTTAGAAATTCTCAGGGTGATCTTATTTCTGGCACAGCACAATCTATTTTGCGTTGTTTGCTAATGCATCCGAAGCATGACAATCATTGATGGCCACAAACTAGCGGTTACCATGAACATTTCATCATTTTGCATGGGAACTACAAGAAAACAACACTTAGACCATGGAAACGTAATTGTTCCGTGGTCCAAGTGAAACTTGGACGACGGAGAATTCTCCGAGGTCCAGGTGATCACCTGGACGATGGAGACTTCTATCTCCGTCGTCCAGGTGATCACATGGACAACAGATCGACACGCCGTGGTCCGAGTGGCCACTTAGACGACGTACCGACACCTCCGTCGTCTAAGTGAAGCATTATATAAGGCCAATGCCAAACTCTCTTCCTCTCCGCTCATCACTCTCTCAACTAATCGATCATAATCTCTTCCTGTCTAGATCAGCTAGCGCCTCACGCGTGCACGCAATGCAAACGACGATCGACGTCCTAGCTAGCTGGCTAGATATATAGCACTATATATATCGATCTTCGGCTCCGACCATCGATTAATTCACCATATATATATCGGAGAAGGCCATGTACGTTCGCAGTTAATTTTCCAACACCATTAACGTAGGTTTATATATATATAATTAATTGCATGTACGTTTGTTAAAACGCCAATTGTTAATAATTAATTAGTACGTATAATTAATATATTAAGTTAGGAAATTGATGATATATATATTAGTTAATTATAGACATATAGTACGTATATATGTATGGATGTTTTCAAATTTGGTTAATATTTAGTTAAAACGTACATACATGCATGTATGTTAGCTACACATATTAAAGTACGTAATTGATCGATGTAGATCGAGTAAGTATAATTAATAGTTAATTAATTGACTAATATATATGTAATAATTAATTAATTATAATATTTTGTAGAAGTATGGACAAGAGTTGGATGAAGTTGCAGAATAGATGTGATGTCCGGTATATGGATGGAATTAGCGAATTTGTGAATTTTGTGATAGAACATGGTCAGGGAAAGAAGCGTTTCAGGTGTCCGTGCCAGAAATGTCTTAATTGTCAGTATGTGGAGGTTAATGTTATGGTGCAAAACCTATACAAAAATGGTATGATGTGGAGTTACACTACATGGAGCGAGCATGGTGAAGCAGTAGACTTCAGCTCAGCAGACTTTAGCTCAGGGTACAGTTACCAGGGTGCCTCATCCAGCGGCAGTGGTGCCGCCCCCCTGCTTGCAACCCAACTGCAGATTTGGTCCATGATGCGTTTCCGGGATTTAGTCATGGTGGACACCAACACCAAGACGGAGGTTACGATACCACTCATGAGCATGATGACACATTCCCCGCTGCTAGCTTGGCCACTGACACTAGTGAGATGGATAAGGACAACCGGATGCTACTTGAAGCGCAGACCCCGGTGTTCCTTGGATTTCGAGAGAATGTGTTGCAATATGTGATGGAGCAAATGAAGATAAAAGTGAAGCACAAAATTTCAGTAAGTGCTTTTGACGAAATTCAGGAGCAAATATGTAAGTTGCTTCCTGATGATCACAATCTTCCTAAATCTTATTATAAGGTTAGAAATATCTTGAGCAGCCTCGGCCTAAAGTACAGGATAATTGACGCATGTCCGAATGATTGTGTGTTTTTTTACAAAGAGTATAAAGATTTGGACTATTATCCCGTATGTGGCCAGTGCAGATATGAGCTGAATATGAAGAGTTCGAAAAAGAGAATTCCTGTGAAAGTTGTTCGATATTTTCCCTTGATTCCCAGATTGCAGCGCCTGTATATGTCTCTACACACAGCAGAGGCGATGCGATGGTACGCAGAAAAGCGAATAGATGACGATGTCCTGCGACACGCCGCGGATGGGGAGGGTTTCAAACATTTCGACAGAGAATTTGGAGACTTTGCTGCAGAGGTTAGAAATGTTAGACTCGGCCTATCTACAGATGGATTCAATCCTTGGGGAAGTAATAGCTCTGCCGTCAGCACTTGGCCAGTTATTCTGATGTCGTACAACTTGCCTCCGTGGATGTGCATGAACAAGGAATTTAATTTCCTTACTGTACTAATTCCAGGTCCTAAATCTCCAGGGAAGTGCTTAGATGTCTACCTCAGACCTTTGATCGACGAGCTGAAACTGTTGTGGCAAAATGGAGTCCCAACTTATGACAAATTCTCTGACATGATGTTCACGATGAGGGCTGCCGTAATGTGGACGATCAGCGATTTTCCAGCGTATGAGATGTTGGTAGCCTGCAGGACAAAAGGATATAATGGATGTCCTATATATAGGACGACGTGAACTCTAGTTGACACGCGGGGAAGGTGTGTTACTTGGGTCACCGTAGATGGCTTCCTCACGACCACCCGTGGCGACAGGATGAAGCTCATTTCGACGGGACGGTAGAGAACGATCATAAACCCTGTGGATCGTCGGGGGAAGATATTTTAGAGAGATTGAGCTATTTTGACTTTGGTGTGTTGACCAATGACGCGGATGTAAAGAAATGCAATCCAATTCCTCCACATGATCTCCGCTATTGGCATCACAAGAGTATATTCTTTGAACTCTCTTACTGGTCAAAGTTGAAGCTGAGGAACAACTTGGACGCGATGCACATAGAAAAGAATGTGTGCGACAACGTGGTGGGAACAATTCTCGGTATTAAGTTCAAGACTAAAGATACTCCCAAAGCGCGCAAAGATCTGGAATCAATGAATCTACGTCGTCCCTTGTGGTTGAGGAGGGATAAGAAAGAAGTGTACAACAAGATGCCAGCTGCACCTTACACAGTGAAGCCGACACTTAGACGTTATGTATTTCACTGGTTTAAGGGCGTTCGTTATCCGGATACGTATGCAGCTACTATAATTGGAGCAGTGGACGAGGTGCAACACAAGTTTTTTGGTCTAAAGACACATGACTATCACGTTTTGCTGCAACGTCTGATTCCAGTGGTAATTCGACCATATTTACCTCGTGACGTCGTAGAACCAATAGTGGCATTGTGTAGATGGTGGCAGAGGTTATACGCCAGAGAATTAAAGAAGTCAGATGTGGTGGAACTGCAACAACAAATTGTGCACATCATTTTCAAACTAGAGAGGATTTCCCCCCCTGCTTTCTTTGACATCATGATTCACCTAATGATCCACCTGCCCGAGCAGGTGCTCATTTCTGGTCCGGTCCAGTACACTTGGATGTATCCTCAAGAAATGTACGTACAACTATATTAATTATACAGGTGATTCGATTCATAATTTGTTCCACTGGAGATTTGTAGCTATATGTACTTATTCTTATTGTACGTTTGATTTTGTAGACAGTTTGGACAGTATAAAGGATTCGTCAAAAACAGGTCGGCCCCGGATGGCTCCATAGCTGAGACATACCTAATGCATGAGTGTGTTACTTACTACAAGAGGTACCTCAAAGATCGACCACCTCCCACTGCCTCCGATCCCAGTGCCCACATCAATTTTTCTGTCATCACTAATGTCGTCCGACAGTTTAGAGGAGTATTAAAGGAATCGTTAACACGGGAAGAACTTATTGTGGCACATTGGGTAGTGTTGCGAGACTGTGACGAAGTTGAGCCGTACATGATGTCATACAGGGAGAGGCTTCAGGCGTTAAATCCAGACAAGAGTTCGGCGTGGATTGACAAAATGGTTAAGAAAAAGTTCCCTGATTATTTCTTCCAATGGGTACGTACGTACGTCTCGGTATTTAGTAATTTATATACATATAGATCATGTTTGTAGAAAGTAAACCCTTATATTTTCCCATTTTCGCAGATGATTGATCTATAAAAATCCGAAAACCACGGGGGGTGGTGGTCCTGGCCAAAGCACTTGCTAGCAGAGAAGCCGATTAAACACTACATTTATCCCGGATATTTTGTGAACGGTGTAAAGTTCCATTCATTGGCCCGAGATGAAGGAAGAAGAACACAAAACAGTGGGGTAGCGGTTGGGAAAGACAATGATCTATATTACGGGGCTATTGTAAATGTGGTTCAGCTATGTTACGGGAATGATGTCAACGTTTTCCTATTCAAGTGCAGATGGTTCAAGCGTACAAAGGAAGACCTGAGACTTTTATTAGTCGATACAAACTCAAGATGGTATAAGGATGAGCCTTTCGCTCTCGCCACCTTAGTTAGGCAGGTGTTCTATCTCGACGATCCGAAAGCTGGTGAATGGTGGAAAATAGTGAACCATATCTCTCATCGAGGAATATGGAATACAGAGACAATTGAAGGGACACCGGCGACTAAAGATGCTGCTAAAACAGAAAGAGACATTCTTGCCTATCAAGAGCCTAATATTTCTGTCATCCACTCCGATATAATGGACCTGATTCAAGATGGTGAACGGTTACCCATGCCTGATGGTTATACAGATCTAACTGAAGATGAGATTATCGATGCCATTAATGAGGTAGATGAAGAAGACGTGCAGGATGAGGACGCGGACGAGGACTCAGGTTATTCATCGGACGATGTTGAGTATGATGAGGAGGAGGATGAGCAATCGGATAACGGGGATGAAGATGATGATGATTATGACGAAGAGTACAATTATACGACGAGGATTATTAATTGGTAATTAATTATTGTGATTATTGTAATATATGATGCATCATCGATCAAAAATTAATATAAGGAGGAGTACGTATGTACGTATGTAAAACTATTATTTTTGTACTTAATTAATTAATTACACCCGTCCATGCTCGGATCGGATCGACCGACGTACGTAAATTTAATTTAGTTAATTAATGGATCCGAATCGAATCAAATCGAATCAGATCGATCGAGGAGCGGATCGGATCGACGAATTTTTAAGCGAATTGAATCAGAAGCTAGAATTGTCCTGGAGACACCTGGACGACGGAGAATCCCATATGCGTCGTCCAAGTGAAGCAAAAACCCTAAACCCTAAACAGTTAGGCCCTAACCCTTGAATTCAGGGGTTTGCACTTGGACGACGGAGATGAGCTTCTCCGTCGTCCAGGTACTGATTTGGACGACGGAGAATGAGTTCTCCGTCGTCCAAGTACTCACCTGGACCACGGAGAAGCTCATCTCCGTCGTCCAAGCGCAGAATTCGTAATTTTTTTCTAAGACAACGACCATCTAGACCATCTCCTAATGCATATTCTTTTCATCAAGACTATAGATTATACAATTCTTGGTGTGTGAGCTTCGACGGTTCTAAAATCGGAGTTACGAAATGTCTTGTATCCACGTTTCCGGTTTGTCAAAATCTCGATTTTGCGGTTAACTGTGCCGATGAAACCCTTCACGAACTTCTTATTTTCTGAAAATTATTCTAATTATATATTATGTTATGGCGAACGTATCCAACGGTTGTTTTGTCCAAATTCAATTTCGTTAATTTCGAAATGCAAATGAGCCTATACTTAATAACACTTGAGTCATAAAGATTAGTAGATACTTAACAAGTTTAAAGACGTAAAATTATTCGTCGTTTCAAATTTAACTGTTTATATATATGATGCGTTCATCGATATTTTACGACTATTTCATTCGAATGACAGATCGGCAAATTCCTTGCGAATTAATTTTTAAATTTTTTTTTACGTAAATTGAACTTGGACGATCGACGGAGATGGTCAATCTCCATCGTCCAAGTTCAAAAATGGCGGTTCATTTTGCCGCCTTAAATTTCAGCGCCGCTTCAAATTTGACTTAGACGACGGAGAATCTATTCTCCGTCGTCTAAGTCAAAATTAAGGCGGTTGAAACGTCCCGCCGATTAATTGGGCGCCGTTTCAAAATTTTGAAACTGTTCACTTAGACGACGGAAAATAGGGCTCCGTCGTCTAAGTGAAAGCCTATATATAGCACAGTTCAGCCTCTCTTTTTCTCATCCCATCTCATTTCAATTCCTCTCCTCTCCTCTCCTCCCAAAACCTCCGGCTTTCCTCCTCCGGCGACGAAAATTCCGGCGACTTTCCCTCTCTCCGACGACTCTACTCCGGCGACATTCCGGCGACATTCCGGCAAGGTAATAATTCTATTTTTTAATTAACATTATTCTTATTTAAGTAATTATTTAATTTGTAAATAATTTTAATTAATTAGTAATTATAATAATTAATAATAATAATTATTAGTAATATTTAATAATTTAGTAATCATTATTATTGGTAATGATAATTAACACATTATTGGTTAGTTGTTAATTAATTGGTAATGAATAATTATTAGTTAAAATTAAGTAATAGTAATAATTATTATTGTTAATAATAATGAATTATATTAGTAAATGAATAATTATTATTAAATGCATGATAAATAATAATTAATTATTGTCATTATTTATTGTTTTAATTAATAGTATAATTTGTGATTATTATTGCATGTAATTAAAATTTATTAATTGATAATTATGTGTTAATTTGGTAGCCTTTGATTTAAATTTAGTACATAAGATTGGTTTATTAAGTCGCACTATTTGGAATAGATGACGCCTATTTTCCTAGCTTATCTCCTTAACCCCTCGTGATGTGTGGATTTCATCACCGCACACCATAACCTAAGTGATGTTATGCACACAAGGTTGAGGGCGGAGTTTGCAAAAGACTTGAGGGAGTGTAAATTTTTGAAAGATTGGCTTAATGTCGGACATGGTGTCTAGAAACGGGTTATGACTGGTGACAGGTTTTGGATCTAAGAAAGACGACACCAATAGAGTATATACCATTGATTTGGTTAGCCTCAGGGTGTTTTGTCGAAATTAGTCATGCCTCTCGCGTTATCTCTATCCCTAACTGACCATATTTTTCGATTGAACCAAGGCTGATTAATTGAAAGTTTACACTTTATCGCGCGGGTCACACGTCCATTGAACTACCCAAAAACCAAGCTAGTGTACTCTATTTAAATCTTAGGCACACTTAATAAGCGTAATTTTTTTTAAAATAATTATTATGGTAATCAGGTATTTTAACAACGTACTCCTAGGTATAAATGGCTCCGTCCGGAAAGAAAAAGGCCAACAGGAGGCCGAAGATGCTATGCTCCGACACTTGGCGGAGCAAGTTGGTTGGAAATTACTGGAGGGCAACGACGCCCTCAATCCGGACCCTTCATCTGGTCCGTCGACAGCGCCCTCTGGGGAAATTCCCGCTGCCCCATTTATCCCGACCGGTGATGACGACGCCCGGTTCAACAGTAAGTACTCAGGCGACCTCGACCTCTGAATCTATCCTCTACAGCGCTCGGCGTAAGCAAAGGAGGCCCCCGACTGACCCGGAACCGAAAAAGATTCGCGGTTTTGTCAAAGGCGGCAAATCAGAGAAAATTTTAAAGGCGACCGGGAAAAAGATCGGCTTGCAGTACGACGAATTCACCGGTGGCCCTCCCACAGCTCAGTTAGCTAGTCTCTCGGCGCATAGCATAGGGTTAATCCTTCGTAGCCGGATTCGTATAACTGCCTCCACTTGGAAAGAGTTGCCCGATGAAGAAAAGGCGAAACTCTTTAAAGAACTTTCGGTACGTAATAAGTACAATTTTATATTTATTTTCTAATAACCAATTAAAATTTTAATTTCATAATATATACAATTATAATTTTCTATTTATTTCTGATAGGAACAATATGAGGTGGATCCCACACCGGCGATGCTTAGGCATATCAACCAAACCGCCAACACTATCTACCGTGATTGAAAGTACATGCTTCATCAATACTTCAACAATATCGGCCCCGTGCCTACCCCCGTAGAGCTGCGTGGAGATATGGAAGATGAGTGGCAGTGGTTGTGTAACCACTTCCAAGATGAAGAATATAAGGTGTTTACCTTTTTTATTTCAATTAAGAGAATTTAATTATTTTAATTTTAGTTACTTATTAATTTTTTAATGATTTATGTTATCTAACAGAAATTCTCCGGAATCAACAAAACCAACCGGGGGAAGAAGGACAAACACCATACCTTCGGCGCCAAGCAAGTGATTCAAATAGCCAAGGAGCACAGGGATAAGGGCTCCAAACATCCTTATCTCGATGCTTGCATAAGCGCGTATATGACGCATGGGCTCGATAATGAAGCGAGTCAATACGACGTAAGTGATATATATATATATATGTGCTTTTAATTGTAGTAGTTATTATTTAATTATAATTTTTTTAATTATTATTTTGTAGGCAAGGTTGGTAGAACGTGCGCAGGAAGAATTGGCTAGCACTCAGCTTGCGTACCTAGATTTGCCGCTCGAAGACCTGCCTCCTCTATCGATGGAGAGCCAAATTGCAATCGCCGATGAGGTCTATGGTCGTAGAGCTGGAATGGAGGTTAGGGGGTTCGGACCTAAGGTGCTTCAAGATTTGTCGACCTCCGACTCATCATCTACGGGAGGTTCGGGGAGGAAAAGTACTCAGGTTGCGGCCGTCGAAACAGTCATTCAAGAGGCTCGACTTGTACGGGAGGAAAATCAATCTATGCGTCAAAGGCTTGATCAGCAAGAAGCGCAGATAGCCCAACTCGTCGCTCTCATGGAAAATCAAGCTCGACGACAGTGTCAACCTCCTTCGAACCCATACCCCGACGACAACGACCCGGCTGGAGGCAGGGGACTTGGCGGCGCATCTGCTCCTCCAGTATTTTAGTAGTTCATTTGTGTAGTTTATTATATCGTTTCTTTCCCGATTCCGAACAATATTTTAATTTTTATGCGTTTTGCATGTATGTACAAATTAATTTTTATTATTTAATTAAGTAATTACAAATTTATTTTATTTAATTAATTTTAACATTTTTAATTATTTAAATGAGATTGGAGTTTATAAATTAAATTATTAATATTTAAAATTTATTTAAAAAAAATATGCACTTGGACGACGGAGAATGTCATCTCCGTCGTCCAAGTGCTTATTTGGACCGCAGAGAATGTCCGCGGTCCAAGTTTCACTTGGACGACGGAGATCACATTCTCCGTCGTCCAAGTGCTTGTTTGACAGCACTTGGAGCACGGAACCTGGAGGACGGAGCCTTCGTCGTCTTAGTACTTAGACGACGGAAAAACGCACCTAGACGACGGAAAGGCTCCGCGGTCTAGGTGCGTTTTTCTTGTAGTATATCGATCTGGCTATCTTCAAGTTATCTCGGCTATCAGAATACTCGAGATCTTTGATGGATTGGACTATGGCCCCCCTTATCGCGCAAATTTGTACAATGACTTCTTTCTTCCATAATATTAAGTGGTCTTGGACCAGCTGCACCGCCAACTAGGGGTCGGCAAAAGCCCGGCCCGGCCCGGCCCGGCCCATGTATAGCCGGCACGGGCCGGGCCGGGCCGGGCCTCAACAACATTTTAATATATGTGGGCCGGGCCGGGCCGGGCTTTATCTTTTATATAAGGATCCGAGCCCGGCCCATTCAAGCGGGCTTTGCGGGCTTTTGCGGGCCGGGCCTATCGGGCTTTAATTATTAAAAAAATAAGACATTTCAAAATAAACGTAACCTTCATCCATGCACCGGGGTTTAAACGTACTCCGACGAGTCTAAATTTTACGTACGATGTTTATCACTATAAGATGGAGTTTTCTACATGTCCTCGTTTATTATTAAAACATATTTAATTCTTATATTGCTTGAATTCTCCATATGTATATTAATGTTCTTACGTTTGTTCATTTGTTATATGGAATGAAATACTTTTGTGAAACTTAATCGGACATGTTTAATTATTTTATAAAATTGACCGTTAGATTGATTGGTTAGAATATTATAACCATGCCTTTAAAATTTTATAAATTTTGGACTTGATTTGGACATCGATCCATGTATTTCGCCAAATGTGACCATAGTACTCTTACAACTAAAACGGAAATTACCCCTCCCGAAAATAATTTTTTAACATCAAATTTTGGACACATACTCTTATGGAATACATATCTATCTCATAGTATCAAAAAAAATGACATAAAAAATTGATTTATCTACTCCCCCCATAGGAAAATAAGGAAAATAAGATGAGTGTATTTTAGTGTTTTCACAAATTTTGTTTAATTGTATTGACTGGGATCCAAACGTACTTCGATTATGCTAATTTTTACGTACGGTGTCTTTTATTACAAGGTGAACTATTATATATGGCCTTCTTTATTGTTAAAACATTTTTAATTCTTATATTGCTTGAATTCTCTACATGCTCACTAATGTTCTTACCTTTATTCTTTGGTTATATGGGTTGAAAGTCCTTTGTGAAACGTAATCGATCATGTATCATCATTTTACAAAACTGACTGTCAGATTGGTTGTTCATAATATTCTAAGCATGCCGTTAAAAATTTATAAATTTTGGACTTGATTTAGACCTACATCTATGAGTTTCGCTAAATGTGACCGTAGTACCCTTACAACTAAAACATAAATTACCCATCCCTAAAGGAATTTTTTAAGATCAAAATTTTAACACACATTCTTGTAAATTACATATCTATCTCATAGTGTCAAAAAAATTGATATAAAAATTTAATTTATCTAGTTTCTCCATGGAAAAATAAGCAATATATAAGAGAAGGGTATTGATGTCATTTCACACACTCTCAATTAAACTCTCACCATTGAAAAATTACAATATCTAATCTGAACCATCTATTATATTTACTGTTTTACTGTGTAAATCGATAAAAAAATTACAATGAAACCCTAACCCTAAACCCTAAACCCTAACCCTAACCCCTAAACCCTAACCCCTAACCCCTAATCCCTAAACCCTAACTTACTCTAAACCTCAAAATTCCTAAAACCTAAAATCTAACTTACTCTAAACTTCAAAATTCCTAAACCTTAACTTACCCTAAATCTCAATCCCCTAAACCCTAACTTACCTTAAACCTAAACCCTAACTTAATTATCCTAAACTCTAAACAATGATTTAATAGTAAAATAGATACACAAATATAACTATATATGGAATTCCAATATTTGATCAATATATGTATATGTAATATATTAATATAGACATACACAAATATAAAAAATATATATATAGTACTAGTCACTATATTATATATATAAGTGTAGGTATAATGATATACGTACTACTATCTTATATATATAAAAAATTGACTGTCGGATTGGTTGTTCATAATATTCTAAGTAGGCCGTCCCTAATTTTTATAAATTTTGGACCTAAACCCTTAACCCTAAACCCTAAAACCTAAACCCCAAACCCTAAACCCTAAAAAAATTATAATAAAATCCTAGAACCGGAACCTTAACTTACCATAAACCTCAAATTCCTAAACCTTAACTTACCATAAATCTTAATCTCCTAAACCCTAATTTACCCTAAACCTAAACCCTAACTTATGCTAAACTTTAAATAATGACTTAATAGTAAAATAGATACACAAATTTAATTATATATGGAATTCAAATATTCAATCTATCCATGTATATGTAATATATTAACATATATACACAAATGTAAAATATATATCTATATAGTATTAGTCTATTAGACTACTAGTCACTATATTTTATATATATATATATATGTCAATATGTGTGTAGGTAAACATTAACTAGGTATAAATTGTATAATGATTAAAATTCATTAAATGATTTAATGATATATGTCAATATGTGTGCGGGCTTTGACGGGCCGGGCCTAACGGGCTTTGACGGGCCGGGCCTAACGGGCCTTGACGGGCCGGGCCCGCGGGCCGGGCCGGGCTTTAGATCTCTAAACCATGGTCGGCCCACCAACCACCTTGGCGGGCTTTTGCGGGCTTTTTTGCGGGCCGGGCCGGGCTTTTAGCCCACGGGCTTGCGGGCCTCCACCGGCCCACGAGGCCCACGGGCCAAATGATGACCCCTACCGCCAACACTATCCCAGACTGTGTCACGACTTTAGCGTACAAGAAAATATGCTCTCCCGATTGGCTTGTCAATCGTCATTCCTCTTCAGTTACTTCCTTATTATTTGATTGTAACCACATCTCTACCCAAGAGTTTATTCTTGGTATTCATAACGATGGTGGCTAGTTCTCGTTCTCTTTAATCGAATTCCCTTCTATCAAGACAAAAAAGGTTGAGATTGAATTCAAGATGAAGAGAATCGAACTCATGAGCATGCATGCAAGCTAAACCAACTGAACAATTGGATGTCTTGTTAACACCTGCTATATGAATTTTTATTTAGCTCTTCGAATCTATTCAGACTGCAGCCCGAGTAGCCTACCACATGGATTCATCACTAGTTAAAAGAGGATCCGAAATTTGTCGTTGAACATCAACTAATACACATTTCATTTAGTCATAATGCATTTCTCTTCAGCCAAATATTGGGATAGAAATCTCAAGTTTCACCTCCCATTGCTCTTCTTCTGGAATCTCAACTCTTCCACATGCCACTAGGCTCCCAGGTAGTGTGACTGGGACTCCTCCGTCACGTGACCTCTCCATACGCCTCCACGTGCTTGCCAAGAACCCACCTCCAAACCATAAAATTCCCAAAATACCCTCACCATTGTCATCTCCCCTCATACGTCACAGTCGTTCACTGCTGGTAACAGTGCACCGCCAATCTCCTCCCGCCACGTGGATGCCCGGAACAATGGCAGAGCTCTCTCTCTGCTCGAAACGTGTCAGTTCATTGATGCTCCCAGAAGGCCAAAGCCTTGTTCTTTTCTCTCAGAGACTCAGATTTCAAACTTCTCTCTGTCCCTCCCTTTTAACTCTCTCTCTCTCTCTCTGTTTTCTAGGGTTTCTAGAAAGAAGAAGACTCAGCTCAGCTTCCTTGGTAATTTTTCAAGCTCTGATCTAGTTGGGTTTTTGAAGAATTACAGTCCTAGATCGCTTGTTTGTTTTTTTTTTTCAATTATTTTTGGTGGGGGTTTTATGTGTTCTCAATTTGGTGTTGGTTGCTGAGAAAATTAGGCAAAGAAAAAAGTGAAAAGTTTGAATCTCTGTGTTGCTATCTTTAGCTGTGTAATTTTTAGTTTGTTCTGTGATTTACTCAGCTGCCAAATTGTGTACATTTCAGGGGGTTTTGAATTAGGGTAAAGAGAAATTGAACGGGTTTTAGTTTACCATCTTGGTTGTTTGTGTTTAGAAAGTTTGCATCTTTGGGTTGATTATCACTAAAGGTTTAAGCTTTACTTGTCAAAATGTTGAAGGCATGCAATTGACAATTGTTTGATGAATTTGCATGATGGCCCATGAAATGTTTGTTTAAGCTGTTTTTGGGGATTTCATATGGTAATTTGAGTATCATCTTCTTATTTTTGTTTTGTGGAGGTTTTTGAATTTTGGGTATCTTTTGTTTTCGTTATTTTCTGTGCTTGTGATTATTTAGAAGTGATTCAATGCATGTGTATTATGTAGTGTAAAACAAGTTGGCAAGAGTGATATTCTGTTAGTGAAGGAATGTTGGAGGTGAATTTGGGAAGATGAGTTGTTTGCGTATGTCAGGATAGGTTTACATTGTAGCCATAGATACAATAAGGAGGAAATAGCTTATTTTGAGAAGTATTGTTAGATGTCTGTGAAATTAGCTAGCCTTGAGTTGCCGGTACAGTAGAACCATGCATAGACTAGAGAGATGAATGGAAACGGAAAACAGGAGTTGGAGATGGTTTGACTGAATAAAGTGATGGTTGAGTGTCATAGATTATCATTTATTTGGCTCGTTTTGTAAGAAGTAACTTTGGTGCAAAGTTGCAATGCTTGTTAGGATGACTATGTTCTCTTTAAAACATTCTCCTGCAGAGAAAGGAGAAGTCTGTATTGCAAAGTCAATCAATATATCATTTCAGCCAAGAATTGGGTTCTCTTTCACATTGTTTCTGTGTTTGTACCCTTTATTCGTATCTCATAGAGTGTATGTAATTTAGTTTCTTCTTCTTATTATTATTTTCTCATGTTTCTTTAGCATTGTGATTGAGGAATAATAAGGACAACAAAGATATTTCTCCATCACTAACCATGGATCACTCGGAACAAACACAGCAGCGGCCGCAACAGCAACCTGCGGTGGGAGTGGTGGCAGGTCCTGGTCAGATGTCATATGCTCCTCCTTCCTATCACACTGCTCCCATGGTGGCTTCTGGGACACCTGCTGTGACCGTCCCTTCTCCAACACAGCCACTGCCGACTTACTCTAATTACCCACATCACCTAGCCTACCAGCAAGCCCAGCATTTCCAAAACCAACAGCAGCAACAACAACAACAGCAGCTACAGGTGTTCTGGGACAACCAAATGCAAGACATCGAGCAAACAACGGACTTCAAGAATCACAGCCTTCCACTGGCTAGAATTAAGAAAATCATGAAAGCTGATGAGGATGTTCGAATGATATCAGCTGAGGCCCCGGTTATATTTGCAAAGGCATGTGAAATATTCATCCTGGAGCTGACTTTACGCTCATGGATTCACACCGAGGAGAACAAGAGGAGGACTTTACAAAAGAATGATATTGCAGCCGCTATTTCAAGGACTGATGTGTTTGATTTCTTGGTCGACATTATCCCAAGAGATGAACTGAAGGAGGAGGGACTTGGAGTGACCAAGGGTAACATCCCTGTTGTGGGTTCTGCGGCAGATATTCCATATTATTATGTTCCACCTCAGCATCCTGTTGGAGCCTCTATCATGGGAAAGCCAGTAGATCAAGCGGCAATATATGGCGCCCAACAGCCTCGACCACCCATGGCTTTCCTGCCATGGGCTCAGTCCCAGTCTCAACAGCCTCAGCCACAGCAGCAACAACAAACCCAACAGCAGCCGACAGACAATCAGTGACTGTAGTCAAGGTACTCCCAAAGCCGATCCCAGGCATAGCCTCTGATTGTTAGAGATAAGTTCTAATGGTGTTGCTTTAGTTGCAAGTCTGGAATTAGTGGATTGTGTCGTGAGCAAATGGTAGGTTGTGATATTGTGTATGTGCTTGTACTGTCTCTGATTTGGATGTTTTTACCTTTAGGGGTGTGTTGTTATTTGTAGCGTTAGTTAGTTAGTTGTGGTGAGGAGAGCTTTAGAAGTTTGAGAATTGAAGTTGACAGCAATTCTATTCATGGTGCGTTCTGTTAGTACTTGACTTACTGATGCTGCTGCTGCCCTTAATGCCCATTATGGTCAAAATATGTTTTAACATCTTTGCTCAAGTAAACTGAGCATACAAACCTCGTGATATGTACGTATGAAGATCAACTATCCAGCTCCATCCAGTAGGCCGGGATTGGGTCGGATCGAACGATTTACTGTTGCAGTTGCCGGTGTTCGACAAAAATGAAGGTCTGAGCATAAGTAGAACTGTGTCCTTAAACTTCATCCCCTGTTTTACATTACCATCGAGGACAAATCATCTCTATATGACGGTGTAGTAGAGATCGAATGAGGCAGGCGACGACTCATCCTTGACCTCAATGTCAAGAAGATAATTAAATCCTACTTGGGAACTTGTGGAATACCAACAAACAGAAGGTGGTGGATATATTTAAGAGCATCTCCACTACTTTTCTAGGAGAACAAAAAATACGGTTTAAGATATATTTTATATTTTAATTTTAACAAATTTCTCATCTTTTAAAGCAAAATAATTAAATATTTCTTAAAAACTCAAATATGTGGAAACGGTTGGAGTTATTATTCTGAGCAAGGTTCTAAAAAACGCTAGGCGATCCTAGACGGTGAACATACCTTCGAGCGCCTAGGCGGCTAGACGTGGATTAATCGGAATTAGACGTTTTCTAGGCGACTTAAAGGCGGTATTAATTCAATACATATATATGTGAAGTAATGAATATTTAAAACACTTATATAATAAAATTAGCAATAAATATAGTTTAAATTGTCATAATCTCCATACAAAAATATATAATATAGAGTAATAATCTCAAATCTCAAATTATTTGAGTTTTAAATTATTATTATTTTCACGCCCAGCATCGCCTAGGCTCGCCTAGGAGCGCCTAAGAGGGCATATCCCGCCCAGGAGCGCCTGAGAGCGCCTAGCCTGCCCAGAGAGCTTATTCCCTCATTTAGCTTCGCCTAACGCCTAGACATCGCCTAGGCGGTCGCCTAGGTCGCCTTTTAGAACAGTGATTCTGAGCAAAGAGATTGAGAGTTATTTGGGTATCGAATTAATTTTGTTAGTTATTTTCACAGCGATTATTTCTCTCTTTCGAAAGATTACAAAAGATTACAATGCATTGAAAACAAAATATTTGGGAGCATCGATTAGCGGTCTCAAATTTATTTTCTGGCCCTTTTCCAAATATATTCCACAGTCAATTAGCTTGATAAATCTCATTTACAGCTTCTCCAATAAACACTCGGCCATGATATTTCAAATTCTTATAAACTGCAGGGTTTTACAACGGTTTTTCCATTTTAACCACTCCCCCATTGCTGAAGCTTCAAAGGCCTCTGCTTCTTCCTCTGTTTCTCCCCTGTTTTTATTTAAAGCCATAAATAACCAAAACTTAATCGGAAAACCTAACCCTGAGGTTTCTCTAGGGTTTCTTTCAGTTCTATCTGTAAAACAAAACTCTTTTCAAGGTGATAATCTTCTTCTCTCAGGTACATAACTGAATATGCCAACTCAAGAATTTTTTTGAGATTTTTTGCTCTGTTGTGTGACATTTTTTTCTCAGAGACCAATGCTCGTGTAGTTTTCATTTCTGATACCCTTTCAGGTTTTAAGGTTATTGATCAAGTTTATAACTGCTATTTCTTCTCTCGTTCATCTAGACATTGCAGAGATTTAGGTTTTCTGATATTTCGATGTGTATAGCTCTATTAGAATGTCTTCATATATTCTTTTCTGAATAAGTACAAATTGTTCGGTTAGTACTTTTGAAGATATTTCCTCTTTTGATCTTTAAATTTGGAAGATGGTGGTGCTTTTCATTTCATTTCCTCTTTTAACTGCCGAGTATAAAATGATAGTATAAATTTTCAATATTTTTCAACTAGGCTAAAACTCATCAAGTAATTGATCATGTTACAGATGGTGTGTGATTCTATTCCCTATTTGCTTTCGTTCATTGAGGATTTTGTTCTAATAGATTGAAGTTTTCTCGCAGTTTGAACAATGACTAATCATGAAGACTTCTCCCTCAAGGAAACCAAGCCAAACATTAGTGGTCGGAGGGTCTCCACCGGACCGGTGACTAGTTTTGACCTCGTGGAGCACATGCAGTATCTGTATGCAAGGATCGTGAAAGCAAGAGACTTGCCTCTTCCCTCTGATCCTTATGTTGAATTGAAGCTTGGAAACTACGGGGGAACTACAAGGCGTTTTCAAAAGCGTCCAAACCCGGTGTGGAACCAAGTGTTCGCTTTCTCCAAAGACAGAAAATTCAAGATATCACTATGGAGATTTTGGTGAAGGACAAGGCTGTTGTTGCTGACGATCAAGGCCAAGCGACCATTGGTAAGTTTTCTTTCATTGTTCCCGAGCCTCCCACGAGAGTACCCCCGGACAGTGCATTGGCACCGGAATTGTATAGGCTTGATGGAGAAAATGGGGTCAGGATTAAAGGAGAGTTGATGCTGTCAATTTGGTTCGGAACACAGGCAGATGAAGCATTTTCTGAAGCTTGGCATGCTGATGTAACCGCGGTGAGCTGGGATGGAGTTTCCACTACTCGTTCCAAAGTTTACCTTTCGCCTAGGCTTTGGTATCTTAGAAAGAATGTGATTGAAGCTCAGGATCTAATACTCAAAGCCAACAATATCAATAACAACAAGGCAGAGACATCAGAGGTTTTTGTGAAAGCAAATCTTGGCAACTTTTTTCGAGAAGTAGAGTTTCTCCAAATAAGAGTGCAAATGAAGACATAATGTTTGTTGCAGCAGAACCATTTGATGATCCTTTGGTTTTGAGTGTGGTGGGGTTAGTGAATACAAAAGATGAACATTGCTTAGGGGTGTGCATGATACCTCTAAGGCTCTAAGTGATGTTGAAAGGAGGATTGGTGCCGCTCCTGTTGCGAATAAGTGGTATAATCTTTCCATAATTAAAGTGGTGGAGGACCAGCAGAAAGAGGTAAAATTTGCAAGTAAGCTCCACATGAGGATTAGTTTGGATGGTGGATACCATGTTCTTGATGATCCCACTACATTAGTGATCTTCGGCCGTCTTCAAAGTTACTGTGGAGACCTCCAATTGGAGTTTTGGAGTTGGGAATCTTGAACGCTACTGGATTGTCACCTATACAGAACAATAAGTCTTCGAACCAGATTTGGGCGTGTTGCGTGGCAAAATATGGGACAAAATGGGTGCAAACAAGAACGATTGTTGATAGTTTGGAGCCGGAATGGAATGAACAATATACTTGGAAAGTCTATGATCCATGCACAGTCATTACTATAGGAGTTTTTGACAATGGTCATCTACAATGTGGGAACAATAAGCGAGACTTATGTATGGGGAAGGTGAGGATTCGGCTATCTAGTCTTGAAACTGACAGGGTTTACACAAATGCTTATCCGCTTTTGGTTCTAACACCTTCTGGTTTGAAGAAGATGGGTGAAATCCAACTGGCTGTGAGATTTTCTTGTCCATCTTTCCTTAACTTGCTGAATCAATATTCACAGCCTCTGCTGCCCAAATTGCATTACATCCTCCCAGTGTATATATCAGCTTCATTCCTTGAGGCACCAAGCGGCTGTTGTTATCTCAACGAAGTTGGGGAGGGCCGAGCCACCGTTGAGGAAGGATGTTGTGGATTACATGCTGGATGCCAATGCACATCTGTGGAGCTTTAGAAGAGGCAAAGCCAACATGTACAGGATAATCAAACTCTTTGATAGCTTCATTGCACTTGACAAATGGTTTGATCAGATCTGAAAATGGACTAATCCCTATGTCACTTGGGTGATACTTCCCACAGTGTTCTTCTACTTCTGTGGACTAGGGATTTGGTGCTACCGGAAGAGGCCTAGACAGATTGTCTTCATAGATACCAAAGTGTCTTATGCAGCATCCAATGCCTTCATAGACTTGGCTGAAGAGTTTGATCCATTTCCATCGACAATTAGTAATCTTAAAGTTCTAAGAACAAGATATGACAAACTCCGAAGCCTTGCAGGGAGGATTCAGATGTTGCTTGGTGATTTAACAACTCTAGGGGAGAGGGTGCAATCCTTGGAGAGCTGGAGAGATCCAAGAGCTACATTTATGTTTGTTGTCTTCTGCTTCGTTGCTGGGGTAATAGCCTATGTTGTCCCTTTCAGAATTTTAGCTTTAGTTGCAATCTTTTACGAACTGAGGCACCTGAGTTTGCGTGTTGGCATCCCCTCATTCCCACAGAACTTCCTCAGGAGGGATGCCAGCAAGATCAGATACAATGATTTGAGTTTTTTTGGTAAATTAAAGAACTCTTTTTCTTTTATTGTACGTACTACCAGTTTTAATTTCGTAGAAAACGTACGTTCCTTCAAAATGTATTTGACCTTGTACTTCAGGCTTCCTAGCTCGTCACATTGAAGCAGTCATATGGATATGGTTTTCAGTCTTTTAATTTCCTCAAGTTCATGCGTTTTGATTAATGTTCCATATGGAAACACAATGAGCTTTTCTTTGTTGTTTTTAAATTGAACCTCAGAAATCTATTTTGCTGATTCAAATGTATATTATGTGACCGCTGTTTGAACATTAATTTGTTCCCTTACCAAATTGATTATATGTTCCTTGCAGGTAAGGTTTTCGATCATTATTGAAGGCATACACATGAATTGGCATTTCCTTGACGATTGACAAAACACGACGTTCATCTAGTCAAGAGTTTGAAGATGTTGGCATCTCCAAATTTATCTCCTTGGTACATCAGGTAGTTCATTCATTGCATATCATGCTTTTTCATTTAGGATATGATAGTGTGCATGTATCCCTGCTGTTCTGGTATGATTGTGTGAACATGTTTTTATCTGGTTCGGTTACTTAAGATAATCTGATTTCAGTATGCATGTGCTTTATAGCAGCCTAGGCTAATCTTTATGCATGTACCCTGATTCTTCTTGAGTTGACCCTAAAATTCAAATGTGTTAAGCCAACATGTGATACTTAGGATTGTGTGCTACTTTTTGCATGTGCTTTACAATCTGGAATTAGAATAGCTTTGGCCTTCACGTGATACTCTTTCTGCATGTACCCTGATTCTTCTTGAGTTGACCCTAAAATTCAAATGTGTTAAGCCAACATGTGATACTTAGGATTGTGTGCTACTTTTTGCATGTGCTTTACAATCTGGAATTAGAATAGCTTTGGCCTTCACGTGATACTCTTTCTGCATGCTTTGCCATTTCAGGTAATAGGTTGGGTATAATGTTTTCCCTCCTAAAATACATCTTACCCCAAATGGAAAACTGATGTTGACTTAGCATTTTGCCTTGAAACATGCTTCTGCCTTGTTTACTGTGTCAAATCTGTTTAGTCAAATCTGAGTTGTTTCTTGGACAGCCATAGGCTTTCTCTTATGATAGTTGACCACGTGATTCGGTGCTATGCTTGACCCCTATGTGTTGTTTCTCACTAATATGTTGTACTGGGTATTAGGAAAAATGAAAAGCTGTTTTGGTTTCTTTCTTCCCTATACGTGTGGTGTTGTTCCATCAGTTTGCAGACCTGTTTTGCTCTCTATTAGGACTATGCTTAGGGCAGCGTTTTGTGCTGCTGTGACACGTGCTTTTCAGCTACCTTTGACCCTTCCTTTACCTTACTTGCTGCATTGTAGTGCTGTTGTGTATGGTCTATATAAGGTGTCTAAACTGTGTTGAAAGGGCGGTTGAGTAAGATACTTGGGTGTTTTGGTTATTCTGTTTGGTTATTCTTTGAGAGCACATTCGTGTGTAGTTTCTCTTCTGTCTTCTCTCCCTCTTCCATGTCTTTTGGTTGCTCATAAATGTGCATAATAGACATGGTTTCTAAAACATAAAAACTGTTTTCCAAAACTCATATGCATCATTGCATTGTGCATTCCATAGAGATAAAGTGTGGAGATGCCCAACCCATGAAGTTGTTCAAGAAGGTTTTAACTTGAAGAGTAGTTAAAGATCTGTTTTGATACTTCAGTTTTTTTTCTTTCCAAGTGTAAGCACATAGATTAAAGTAGTGTAGCTCTGTTTGTACTAGTGGGTAGACTAGTCAGGATAGCATAAGGGTTATGTATCCCCAGAGTGCCAGAAACTTGTAATTGTGTGAGTTACTAATTAGTGGAAAGGTTTGTCCCTCAAGAGTTAGGGGCACGCAGTTTTTATCCTGGTTGTAGGATTTCTGCGTCACCAAAAACATCTGGTGTTATTATTTCTTTACTGTTTTTCTCTCTGCTACTCGTATCCTGTGTTTCGGGATAGGACAATATCTTGTTATCCCGGGAACAGAATTAAACGAAAAAGTGGTAAAGGCCTATTCACCCCCCCTCTAGGACCTTTAATTATTAACCATGGTTATGGACTTATAGTTTGTAAGTTCTAATCGACATGAAAATAAATTGATTTGCACTTCTTTACTACATGATTAGTTTTGCAAAGACTATGCACATTCTTATATCTAAATTGAAACGAATTGAAAGCCGCTACGAACTGCAACAAACAAATGAAAGTCATGACCTTCTCAATCATGACCATACTCTTCAATCAGGACAGAAACAAAGAGAGTTCAAATTAAGTACTTATCCCCTAGCTTGGTCCGATCAGCCAAGCACTGAAACATAAAGTTGCATGAGAAAATGCTCTATACATATGTTCAATTGATTCAAAACGTGAAGGAGTTGCACTATTTTATCCCAGGCGGTGGCATAGCGCCGTGGCAGTGATGGAGGCCCTTGGCCTAAACCCTAAAGACGACTCCTAGTGCGCCTTTAGGAATCCGGAGGCAATTTATTCATTAACATTATTTTACAAGCATGTTTGTAGTAAATTAACCCTAACCTTAAGAAAATGTCGATCATCTGTTTTGACTTTCATCCATTACAAACGGGAATGGTACGTCTTTCTTGAATTCTTCAATTTCAGGGCCTTCAAAAGCCCAAGCAAAGCATTCCGAAATTTCTCTTCTTCCTCAGGAGTATAATCGTTCTGAACCCCAAACAATTCCCTGTTATACTCGAGCGGCTTGTTCTTGATCTTATCAGCCATGCAGTGACACAGAACCTCGACTACAACCTCAATAAGTCAATATCCAAGTAGTTCGCAGCGCGAAAGGAGAAAGACCAAGTTTTGCTCGCTCAAGTCCTCGTCGAACTCTGCCCGGAAGGCCTCAAGAAACCGACCCTCTTTCTTAACTCCGAACTTGTAATTGGTCTCCAATTTATCGAATCTTTTTGCAGAATTCGATGATCTTGACCATCTCCCAGCTATTCACGTTGGGGAGGGGCATAATGGTGTTCCTGGAAAAATCTTGGAAGAAGGTTTTGATGGTGGTGGATTCCATTGCCAGGTGCTCCTCCAGCTCGAAGATCTGGTCGTCTGAGGTCTTAAGAGAGATCTTGTTCTTGTTTTCGTTGGGAGTCGACATGATGGAATTTTCTGTTTGTTTGGGTTTAGGGTTTTTGGGTGCGAGGTCAATGTGAGTATATTAGGGAAATGTTTGGAATTGAGAATGACTACACACGCCTGAGGAATACGAGGCGATCCGAGCTGAGTCTTCTTGAGCACATGAAGACATTGACGAAGATTGACAAATTTATGTTTTTCTCAACTTTTATTTTCAGTTATTAATAAAATAAAACTAATTACCGTTTTAAAATATGGATATTAGAGGTATGTGACATCGGCCTTCATAACACCAAGTCATAATCTTTGCACATACATTCTCATATATACTCATCGGGCTAAAAGTCGTTTACCTCATCAAACAATTTCTTGATAGCTAGCTTCCACCTTCATGTAATTCATTTCCTTCTCTCATTTGGCCCCGGCCTTGAGTTTGAGATCCTTGGTGCAATACTAGCTCGATCACCTTTGCCATCTCCAAGCTCTGAACATTGGGGAGGGGTATCACCATCTCGTAAGAAGCAGCAGCATCCTGGACGTAGTTCATGAGAGTGTGCAACTCCATGGTCATGTCTTCATCCAACTTGAAGACATTTCGATCTTCTTGTTGATGTACCCATTCTTGTGCATGGCGACAGAGCTGTTTTCCTCGGAGGTTGACATCGGTTGCTATATATTTGATTTGGTTGTAGATAGTTTGATTCAGAGATTACAACTTCACTAACACGCTAATAGATAGGGTACCGGTGTCTCCATTCGAAAGAATGAGAAGGATTTCTTATACTGATTTTTGAGGTTTAGTGACGATATTTAAACAGTATGAGGATTTATGAAAATCTATGGTTATTTATTATTTCTACATAAGAATTTCTGAATTATGACCGGAAAGTTAAATATTTGTATTTTGTATCTAAAAAAAAGATTTTTTTTCAAACAACATTCACTAATTCGGTCGATCATTCTTTTCTTTTTCACTAACATTTACCTTTACATTGACATTGGGTCGAAGTTGGGTTGGGTTTCCAACCCTAACTTCAGAGCTTCCTTTAGGAGTAGGTGGCACCGATATCGATGGTGGTGCTAGGAGTGGTGGATACCTGAAGGCCACCGAATATCTTAGAGATATGGTTGCAATGTTAGTTAGGGTTCCAACTTTTAGTTGCCCTAGCTAGGGTTTTGCTTAGGCTTGAGTTACATATTTCTTTCTTTTTGAGTTTTTATTTTTTTTACATATTTTGTTCTTCGTTATGGTGTATGCCACCAAATTTACTCTTGGACCTAGCTTGCATGTGCCATTTCATTTTTCCTAGGGTTTGGGAGTTAGGTTTGGATGAGTTTCATTTACAAAAGTTTAATAAACGAGGTTACTTTAGGTGCCGACTTCTTTGATGTATAATTTTTTATCGATAAATGAGTTGATATTATACTTAAAAATTAAAATTAAAATTAGGGGAGAGAGAAGCTATTACTTTCCCTTCTCAAGAGAAAGGAAAGAGAGAGTAAGCAAATTACTTTCCTTTCCTAACTACCAATTGCATATGCATAATTGCATAAACACCAAATTCCAGTATAAACTATAAACAATAAACTCATCACTAAATCAAATAAAAGTACACGTCTTATTTTAATTTGCACGCAACAAAAATAACCCTAACCGTTGGCTAAGAGAATTTTAAAACTCTCACTCTCGATCACCTACAAACCCTGGGCGCCACCTTGGGTTCTCGACCTAGCTCTCGTCGTTGCACCTCATGGCCATGGATGATGGAGCATCTAGAAGATTCACAACGGCCTTTGTTGTCTCAGAGAGAGGGAAGATCTCTTTTGGTGTCAAGGACGCCGACAACTCGAAGCACTATGCTGTAGGGAGTTTATTGTCTGTGAAGAAGGAAATCAACCCCAAAGATTTTCAAGGAACGATAGCTGGGATATGGGGTCTAAAGAAGCGTCTCTCTATTCGTCATAAAGGGGATATGTACCTATTCTGTTTTGATGTGGAGTCAGAGAGAGACCGAATACTGAATGAAGGCCCATGGTTTTACGGGAAATCAAACTTGGTGTTGAACAAGTTTGATGGAGTCGGGTCTGTCAATGCACTGCAACTATCGTGCATTCCTGTTTGGGTGGAGATTCTCGGTCTCCCACCTCGCTTGCAAACCCCTAATACATTCAAGTATATCGCTTCAACACCCAGGGAGATTATCTGACTTGATGAAGCTGGCATCAAGAATGGGAAAAGGATTCGCGCCCTCATATGGCATGATATCAAAACTCCGGTGAAGCAGACTTACTCATCGGAGGTGTTTGAGTTTGATGGAGTGGTGGCTCCGGTCAGATACCGCTATGGCCGAGTGGTTGGGTATTGCCGCACTTGTGGGCTCCTTGAGCATGTGATCTGTGGAGGAAGCCATGGCGATGTTAGGAATCCCAAACCATAGAAAGAAACAAGAATCGGGTGTTGGTGCAGTTTGCAAGCTTCCTAGTCACACCAGAACTCTTAGTTTGACTAGGACTCAGAATGGAGCTCTTGGACAAGCAGGTTCTAGTGGTCTTTCATTGGCTGCTCCTAGGTTTACTCTCTCCTTCCCGAGCATTTTAGCGACAGAGCTCGCTCGAAAACTTAGAGCTTTCTCATTTAAGGCTCCCAAACTCACCACTCCAGGGGTGCGTTTAACCGAGGAATCTCGCTCTATCCTTGGTAGCAAGAGGAAAGGCATAAAGGACAAGGAGACGATACTGGACATGTCTATGAAAGTCTACCAACATCAAGTGTGTCAACCTATGCCTAAGCAACTAGAGGAGGGAGCGAGACTCTTCCAATTGCTAACCACTTCTCTTAAAGATAAGTATGGGAAGATTCAGGTTTCTCCTCTCAAGAGAAAGAGAGGCCACCGTGTGGGTTCAAAGAATAATCCTAAGGAGAAGATCGAGGTAGATGGCTCGGAGGTGAATGTTAACGAGGTGCAAGGTTCCCCAAAAGTGAGGAAGAGACGCATCAAATGGCGTCGTATAGTTCTAGACGATGTGGAGGGTCTAGAGAATGTGGTCTCGGCTATGGTAGTACTTCCAACAGGTGAAAGGAGTGGTGACATGGTGGGGGAGACGGAGCAGGACTCTGGAGCTCCCTAGGGGTAGATACTGTAGTAAGTATTAGACGAACATTACCTTAGTTTACCCGTGTTGGTGCTTCCCTAAATTTTGCGTGGCATGGTATTAGGTTACTTTTCGTACTTCATTTGTTTACGATGTTCGTGAGTTGATTTAGAATGTTTCTCTAGGTTAGCTTAGTAGTAGTCTTTTCTCTCATACCCTCTGGACAGTGGCGGATCCAGAAGAAAAAAATTAGCCAAGGTAAAAGTTAAGTTATTTAGATATTTTTTTTCAAGAACGAGAGTAGTTTTTTGAAAAAATACAAAAACAAAATTTTAATTTCTAAACATATTAATTACCAAAAGAAAATTATGGTTTCAGTCTAGATAAAATTTTCATTTAACCACAAATCGAAAAGGCAATGGGGTCCAAAACAGTAGAGAAATTGAAGTGGCAACTAAGAAATTTTCAAGAAATATAAAGAAAAGAAGTCTAATAAAGAAATTGTAAGAAAGTTTTGATAAGAAACTATTTATTTAAGTTTTGAGTTTTAGGAGCTGTAGAGACTAGAGACTATAAAAAAAAGTGGGCATGTGGGCTCAATTGCTAAAGGGCATAAATGACACCGTATGTTGGTGTTCATCTGAGTTCATCACTCACTTTACCCTCTATTTTATAAAATTTCCAGCAAAACTTCTTGCATAACACGAAACTTTTATGGTTTTTCTAAAATCTAGGTTAGGCAGCTGCCTAAGCTCGCCTATACCTAGATCTGCCACTGCCTCTGGGTTTACTGTGTAACATTGTTATTACATTAATAAAACGTTGCCTCGGGTTTGAGCCTTTAAAAGAAAGTAACCCTAAACCCTCTAAAAGAAACAAGCACAAAGAGAAAAACCATCAAAACATTTTTCAACGTTGTCCAAATTCAAATTCAACATCTTGCCTCATATATAATTAATCAGTCTTCATCAACATTGTGACGACCCGAATCAGAATTAGCACGTTAATCGGCTTAATCCACGAGTTAATCACAGTTTATCGTAAATTAATCGAATTGGCGGTTTAATCCACGACTAAATTATTGGGCGAGAATTTGAGTTGAGTCTCTTCACGAGAATCGTAGTATGCGTGATTTCGAGTTCATGGACGGTTTCGGATAATTGTTTCGATAACCGAGGAATATGCATGTTATGAATATTTGAAATCGCGTAATTTCGTTGTATTTATCCGTTTGAGTTAGAATTATCCGAAACGAGGATGTGATTCATTTTGGACCATGGATCGTATCGAGCCGCAAGTATAAATATCGAAATAGTCAAAAAATTGTTGAAAAATACTGTTCGGGAAGTTTGACCGTCGCTGACCAGAACAGGAGCCGTTGACCCACGTTGACCAAGTGCAACCGGACCACCGTTTGACTCGCCGGCGACTTTTCATTTCCGGCCACCTCCGGCTCCGATTTGGGTATGGTTCGATTCTCCTCTTGATTTCCCATGGATTAGGACTTTGATTTGTGAATTTTGGTGAGGTATTGAGGGAGAACGAGAAGCTTGAAGTTGTGTGGTTTCAGGGTCGACGAACGGTGGTGCTCCGGCCACGGTGGTGGCCGGAGATTAGGGGGTTTTGGTTCGTGTGGCCACGGTGGAGCCTTTGAGAGTGGCCTCGAGGGCCGTTGTGCGCCGTGGCCGGAGTTCCAGTGGGAATCCGAATCGCCGGCCGGTTTGTGATTTTTGAGATTTTCAAGCTATTTTCCGGTGGCTTTGGGAGTGGCCTCGAGGGCCGCTGTGCGCCGTGGCCGGAGTTCCAGTGGGAATCCGAATCGCCGGCCGGTTTGTGATTTTTGAGATTTTCAAGCTATTTTCCGGTGGATTGAATGGGAATTGGAGGTTGTTGTAGTGGAGATTTGTGTTGGGCTCGAGGAGAACTAGAAAACTGGGCTTTCCTTGCCGGGAAATTCCTCCGGTGACGGTGCGCCGCCGTCGGCGGCGGCAGTCAACGGCGGAGCTCCGGTGAAGCGTTGACTTTTTGGATTTCGACAAATTTTATGCCGTTTTGCTCGTAATCGTGCCCCGATCATCGCCTTGAGGTTTTCGAGTTGATTTGGATATCGGATTTTTAGTCAAGGGTTTATGTGGAGAATTTGGAGATTTTCGTCGATTATTTTGTATCCGAGTTATATGTTTCTGGAAATGGTTGGTTTCCGAGGTGTGGTACAGAGTAATGAATTGTGATTTTGATCAGTTATATTTTGTGATTATTCAGGGGATCGAGATCATACGTTGGGCGAGGGATCTTCCGCCGGATCTCGTGATTAGCACGTTTGCGCGCTGTGCTATCTGTGAGTGGACTTTTATTTACATTGTCGTAGCGAGTTCTTGATTTCAGTATTTATTTCCAGTACGATATTGAGATTATTTATTACTTTTGGAGGTATTGTTTTATATTTTATATGGTGATAGAATTTACTTAGCATCGATGCGTTGGCTACTCGGCTGATCACCGGTAGTCCAGTTCCAGGGTTGAGAGATTCCCCTGATGTGTCCACTAGGCTTGAGAGATTCGCCTAGTCTATCACCGTCGGGCTTAAGAGATTCGTCTGACACCTCCATTTATTTTAAGAACTCGCATTGTTTTTATATTGTATAAATGATGAAAGGCATATGATTATTTTCGTCCACTCACTCTAACGATTTTATTTGCCTTTTCCCTGGGCTTTTCGGTTTCCATGCCCAGTTTGCAGTTCGGATTCTGGTGTCTCACGTCGCAGTTGGAGGCTTAGTATTCAAGTTACCTTTCTTTTCCAGTAGGTTTCTTGTTTTGCCTACTGTTGTATATTTGTGTATATATACACTAGATGTCGCTCTAATTACTCTGATGTTATATTTTATATGTTTTTCCCCGGATTTCTGTAAAGTACAATTTTGCTTATTACTTTACATTATTGTTATGATATTGAGAAATTCGGATGGGATTGGTGCCCATGGTTTGGCTTTTGTGGCATAGGATGAAGTGTGTTTTCGGGTGCAGGTTAATGACAATTCCACGTTATAGCGAAACTCTGCCGAAATTTTTATGGTTTTTACAAGTTCGTGTTTTCAGAAGGGGTTCGATTCCGGTTTAGGAAACTAAATCAGGGTTGGGTCCTTTCAAACACCCTCAAAAGCCCAGGCATACTCCTCCAGGAGCGCCGCCTCCTCCTCGGGCATAAAATCGCTTTTGATCCTAAAGAACTTCCTAACATACTCCACACACTTGTTCTTGATCCTGTTCGCCACGGACTGGTTCAACAAGTCTAGAAAATCACTCACATTCAAATAATCCACAGCCAGAATGAGCTCCATGATGCGCTCCGTGGTCTCTTCCTTAACGTACTTAGCGTTAAATTTCCTCAGCTCCTTCTTCCCGCCCTCCTGATGCTCCGCTTTCGCCTTCAAGGCTATATGTTTGGTGCAGAAGTCTATGATGACAGTGAGTACCTTGCTGTGCACGTTAGGTATAGGCATCACCACTTCTCTTGAGGCCCCGTCATCTCCAAAGAAGGCCTTGACGGTGCCGAACTTCATAGCCACGTCTTCCTCTATGTTGAAGACCTCGTCGTCGAGGTCTTTGGGGAGATCTTCTGCTTTTCTTGGACAGTGTCTTCTTCGATCGACATTGAAGAAAATGAGTGAGCAAAGGAACGATGGTAGTGATGATGATCAGGTGTGTATTTTTGTTTTTGTAACGTTGTGAAGTCAAGAAAGGAACTTTATATTGAGCGGTTCCGATCATTAGCTAAATAAAGGGTTTGGTGCTAAAAACACGACGAATGTTGCTCTCCTGAGAGAGCTAATGTGATCAAGGCGTTTCCAAAACTTCAAACTGACCAAGAAAAATGGTCTATGCGGAAAACCCTGACAGTGGAGAGAAAGACCTGGTAAGAATATGAGACCTAGGGCTAGTATTAACTTACTCCTATTATAAAGGAGCATTTTCACTCAGAAAACATATATGATGTAATTTTCTTCTACGAAATAATTCCTTTTTCAACAACATTTTCTTCTACGAATTAATCCCACATGCATTTAACAGTCAGATTGAATGTAAAGGAAACAAATCAGAACTTGAAGACCCTCAAACTCTGCTAGAATACTTTGCTTGGGATAGTTTACTATTTGGAGAAAATGATTATGCTACAAAATTGAAACAATTGCCACTCTCATTGACGACTTATGCCCAGGATAGCTCTAATATTCCTATGCCGAGTCCAGAGGAGGAAAGGTCATACAGGAGCTACTTCATTGGCAGAGTTTCCTCTTTTCTTCTTCTTACTCCTCTTTTTCAATAAACCTTTCACTTCCTGTGTCTTCAGTGCTCCTTCTTTCTGTTTTTTTCTCTCTTTCTGCAAAGCCAGATTCCGTCATTTTCATCTTTGCCATATGCTTGGCTAAGTAAACCTGCACAGTAAAGGTCAATCAACATTAGTAATTAATCTCAAACAATCAACCATACTTATTTTATTTACATGCTTTACTAAGCATTGAGTAGAATACAAGTTCACATACGGAGGAATAGTTTTACCACAAGCTAAACTGGAAAGCAAATACCTTATGACTATCCTCAAGAACATCGTCTTCCTTGCAATCAAATTTCTCCAATTTTTTCTCAACTTCTCCTTCTATTTTATGAACCAGCTTCACATCAATCTGCAAAAGCCAATCCACTTTATTTTATCAAAACAAATGATCTTTTGGTTTTAAACTAAATATAACTAAATCACAAAATAGTCCCAACTAATATCAATATTTAGTTGCAATTGTAACCTGGAAATGAATGACAGGGATAAAAGATTTTATTTTTTGTGGGATAGGAATCGTGGGATCAAAGTTGCTATTTTCAAATCCAACTCACATCAATCATGTCTACTACTTACTTGGGTAACAATGATGATAGCTAAACCTCCTCTGCCTGCTCTTGAGGGTACGTCCCACACGGTGAACATAATCCTTTGGATCAGTGCAAGCAATAGGACAATTAAGTTTTAAGAACCGTATTTCCTAAAGCAAGTAACAATACTAAAATCTATGAAGAAGTAAGACCTTGGCATATCATAATTGATTACTAGTTCCACTGTAGGAATGTCCAAACCCCGATTGGCAAGATCAGTTGCGATCAATACTGGAACCTGTCCAGATTTGAACCGATGTAATGCAGAAAGTCTCAGAGGCTGGGATTTAGATGAATGCAATGCTGAAACACTTTGGCCAAGCTCCTCCAGTAAATAATTCAACAAGTGACAATTCTTGCATAAACCCATTGACAATTGAGTGCCTAATAATCTATATGTCAAGTGGCTCCAGTCATCTACAAATGAAAGCACATAAACAATTACAATACCATAGCGTTGAGACGAACACGATGGCGGAACGAATGTTCATTTCTTCCATTTTCAATAAAATGTGGACCAAATAAAGTTCCTTCGCTTCGCGGGGTACAAAGATACACTTCTGCTCTAACGTGCAGACAGTCCTGAGAAGTAGGCCTTATTTGCTGAAACCTCAATCAGTTCTTGCAGGTCCCTAGTCATTGTAGCCGAAAACAACAGAGTCTGTCGCTTCTTCGGCAAGCATTGAAACACCACTCTCAAATCCGACTCAAATTCCGCATTCAACAGCCTATCTGCCTCGTCCAGCACCAAGTACTAAACCAAACAACCCAATTTACACAATGTACACAATAATAAAGCAAACTGTGACTAAATTACTTAAACCCTAAACCCTTAAGTAAGTAATTAATTACCTTGGTGTTGGTGAACACAGCAGTAAAATCCGGATCCTCCTGGAGCAAATCCCTGACCCGACCCGGCGTGGCAATCACCACATGGCACGTCGCAGCCCATTAGGATTTTGGGGATGCAGTTGGCCTGTACCGGCGTCGGCTTCGCTCCACAACCAGGTGGGCCACCTCTTCGTTGTCGGGTTTTGATGATGATGCTCTGGGTTTGAAGAGAGGGAAGTCTATAGATACTAGTGTGCTGCCTTCTCCATCCATTTTGTTTTTTCGCTCCCAAAATTTGACGACTTTGGAATATAAAGGTTGAGACTTTAAAATAAAATTAGGGTTTGGTACTGAAACTAAAACGACGTCGTGAGGGTCCGGGTTGACATTAAATGAGAGGAAATGAGAAAGAAGCCATTTTCATTTTGGACCATAATTCTGGTTAGGGAGAAATTGAGAGAGAGAGAGAGAGATGGAATCACCGTTCAAGGCTGATGCTTTGAGAGGAAAGGTGGCTTTGATCACCGGAGGCGGGTCGGGTATCGGGTTTGAGATTTCGACCCAGTTCGGGAAGCATGGAGCTTCTGTTGCTATTATGGGAAGAAGGAAGCAAGTGCTGGATTCTGCTGTGTCTGCTCTTCAATCTCTTGGGATTTCGGTACTGTATTTTTTATTTTTTATGGTTTGATGCTTATGAGTTTTGTGTTTGGTGATCTGGGTTTGTGTTTGTTTGGCCATGCATGGCTTTGTTTGGTTGTGAAGAGACTTGGGTTTGTGATCTTGTTGTGGTATTGATGAGTAAAGTGAGGAGAGTTTCTGAGGATTTGTTTTCGTATGGGTCATGAACTTACTGACAGATTAGGGAAAATGTCTTGGTTTTCCTATTGATTTTCGGTCACAGGATCCCTGGTTCATTGGATCATATATGAGTTGAAATTGTCTGTTGGTAACAAACTAATGATAGCAGAATCTGTCTTCACTGCCATTTGTCTAAGAAAACTGATTTACTTGAGACATGCTCACATGCATACATATTATTTGCTTGAACTTAGTTCCCTTGGTTATACTGCTCGTGATTTAAGTATTTCTGTTTTGGGTTTCGTTTCAGGCTATTGGCATAGAGGGAGATGTGCGTAAACAGGAAGATGCGAAAAGAGTGGTGGAATCAACTTTCCAGCATTTTGGAAGGCTTGACATACTTGTGAATGCTGCAGCTGGCAACTTTCTTTCATCGGCAGAAGATTTATCCCCTAATGGATTTCGAACAGGTTGGATGCAGTAACAGCCTTTATACTATGTTTACGTATTTGAATTTGCTATATATTCATGGTTACGGACATGTAATTGCTGAAATACTGGAACTGAAAATGCATGATGCATGATGCATCTATAGAAACAGTTTTGCCTTTTTCTCCTTTTTGAGGGTAGGATCCAATGACACAATGGCCTCATAACACGTGGAATGGAAGTCGGATCTGTTCAAATGTCTCAAAGGCTCCGAACATATGCATTTATGTGTACTTTTCCAGATTTGAACTGTAAAATAATTCATTTTTATCCTTCCCTTCCTGCAGTTTTGGATATTGATTCTGTTGGTACGTTCACAATGTGCTATGAAGCACTCAAGTATCTCAAAAAAGGAGCACCGGGAAGGAGCTCATCTGGTGGTGGTACAATACTGAATATCAGTGCTACTTTACATTATTCCGCTTCTTGGTACCAAGTTCATGTATCAGCAGCCAAGGTTTGTTTGATAGTCCATTGGTTGTGATTCTCTATATGTTAAATGTTAAACGTTAAAGTTAATATTCTTGTTTCCAACAGGCAGCTGTTGATGCCACTATGCGAAACTTGGCATTGGAATGGGGAACTGACTATGATATCAGGGTCAACGGAATTGCTCCCGGCCCTATTGGTGATACCCCTGGCATGAGTAAACTTGCTCCTAAAGAGATAATTAGCAAAGCTAGAGAGTACATGCCTTTGTATAAACTAGGTGACAAATGGGACATTGCAATGGCTGCGCTCTACCTCTCATCGGATGCAGGTTGATGCTTTGTCTTCTTTTTCTAGTTATATTATCATTGTCACGGCAATATGTAGATATAGTAGACTTCCTTGCTCCTCTGTAGGATTCCCTGTTCCATAGATAAATAGTCTGAGGATGATCTTCATGCTTCAAGTTTTTTGCCTCATTTCTGACCTACTATGGTTTCCGTATGCTAATTTTTGATTGCTAGGAACCAGAAAAATGTTAACAAGTAATAGGTAATATCTATTGAATTAGCTTTGGTGCTTTGGAGTACAGGATTTGTTCCCATTTTCTTTTCCAAGCATTGCTTTCCCTTTTGTTTCAGTGGAAACTTGATATGATTCTGTGTACTTGCAGGGAAATACATTAATGGAGCTATCATCATAGTTGATGGAGGACTTTGGTTGAGCCGTCCTCGCCATTTGCCAAAGGATGCTGTGAAACAGCTATCCCGATCAGTAGAAAAGAGATCTAGAAATGTACCAGTAGGGGTTCCTAGCAGCAAGCTGTAAGGCATCAAACAAATGCTCTACCATTTTCTGGAGTTATTAGTCACACGCTTGTATTCCGACCGAGGAATGCTGAATCATTTCCTTCCGTTATTGAGTAATGGCTGTAATGCTTATTGTTTGGCTATGTAACATTGGGCTCCAACCATTTAAGACATGATCTAAATTGAGTATTCCGGTGTCTACTACAGTACTGCTGTTGTGAATGGACCGTGTGTCATCACAGTTGTGCAATAATGCAGTATATTCATCTTCTCTTTGGGTCGTTTTGTCTATAAAAATCTTCTCACAAATACAGAGCTGGAAAATGTGGATGTTAATGACAATTGCCAAATTTCATTCAATGTAGCTTGCACTCTTCCAAAATAAAGTTTGACTATGCATATACTGAAATCTTTCCTGCCATCTTTCTTTCCACTGCTTACTGTACTTAAACAGTACCATGATAGAAAAGAAAGAATTATAGATACAAAATAGTGAAGCACCTCTCCAAGCCTCACTTCAAAAATACAAAAATGCTCTATATGCCACAGTTGGACACTTGTACTTGTTCCACACTGTTCATGGATTCATTTACAGGCAATGTTTCTCGGTCTATAGCTCCCACCAACCACTTTGCAGGTATCTGAAGCTTCATCAAACCCAACTGTTGGCACTGAGCAGAAACCTGCTGGAGTCTGCTTGATTCAACAAGATACTCCAAAGAGGGCCGTGGAAAAGCTAGCTGACTTCTTGCCTGCTGCAAGTAAACGACTAGAACCGCTTCTCAAAGTTTCCATACACTAATCATTTCACGGTTGGTTGAGCTGTGGTTCCCAACAATATTTCAACATCTATGCAGTGGTGCAGGATATATGTTCAATGGTTGATATTGCAACTGATCATTATGTGGCAAAGGTCCATCCTAAAAATTAACCAAATAGCAATTGTCAGTTCAATTTATTATTGATAACATCTTTTGAACAGCACTCTATAAGGGGCTGAGCACAGTTTAGACACATGTATGGAAAAGACTACCAAGGTGGTCATAATCTCTAATACAGTCCGAAGTGAAACATGGTATCCATATATATTTCCAAGGAATCATATCAAGTTAATGGAAGAAAAGTTGAATACCTCTTCCAAGTTTATCTGATATGGCTTTACAAAGTCGTCAAATATCACTGGAGAGAGGTTCTTCATTTTGTCTATAACCTCCTATATTTGGGCACACCAGACTGAGTTTACTAATGCAAAAAGTCAAATGCAAGAATTGGAGATATGAAGGTAACTGCTACAGAACCAGTTTCAAAGTGAGAACGCCCAAAAAAATGTTATACAACATACCAATCCGGTGATCCTCGACTTCTCTAACAATTCTTCAGTAATCATGTCCAGAATGTGTCTGTTGTTTCGCAAACCATTCATGGCAAGTTCTTCTGTTGCGTCAATGTACTGCAAGAAACACAAATGGGTTTAGAAATTAAACTAGTTAAACCACATACTTTTATTCCTATGTTAATAAAACACTCATAAGTCAGATCTATCCCTTGCTCGTTTTTTTCTTAGGGACTTAAGAACATGGCTCAGAGTTATATCATCTCATTTATCGTGTCAATGTGCACCAATAGTCATTGAAAACATAAGAGAATGTGCCCAATAATTAATTCCATTAATTTTTTTAGCCAAACAGAAGAGTGGAGACAACCAGTGCCATTCAGTACTCTGAGCACTTAGAATAGCATGATAAATAGAAAATGAAAAAAAATGAGAATCAAATTACAAACCCTCGTCAATTCTCGGGTAAATAGCTCAGACATTTCAAGAGTCATATTGGCTGGAATCAGATTGGGGTCATCCCATTACACAATGTAGAAGAAGAAGAAGAATTAGTTGATCGGGATATAAAGCCAGGAAACAAATAATACTTCAGTAGATATATGCAAGTTGAAATAAGATTACCCTGTATTTTATCAACTCGCTATCTGGACTATCTGGTCGATCCACAAGGCCAATTCTCTTTGTTAGAGCTGTAAGCCCCAGTCTTGAGTTTTGAGGGCTAATGACCATCTCTTGAGCAATCTGAAAAGATGTAGATGAGTAAACACATAGAAATGTGTACATTACAGTAAACTAAACATGTGCAAAATTTTGGCAATGCACATTAAAGAAAATTTTCAAGGATAACTCTTGTTGCCTATAAAATCTAATTGCATCATGCATTCGTACAAGGGCGTGCTAAACTGCCCATCCAAGAGATAGGGGTACGGTAAAGGAAGCCAGAACTTAAGTTTTATAGGTTTGTTTGAATAACTTTGAGCTGATCATATTCTGACTTTGTCTCTGTCAGAGGAGCTTTTCTGTAGATTTGTAACACATATGAAATAATTTTGCTTACCTTTGTTAGCTTTTCCAAATCATCCGTTCCCCCATCAGTTACGTCATCACCATAAACAACACGTTCAGCACAACGCCCACCATGAGCTACTACCATTTGCATTTTCATGTACCCAAAGGTTGTATACCCTTGGTCTATCATATCTTCTCGGGGGTAGAATACAGATATTGCAGTTTCCTTTTCACGTAACAAACAATAATTTGTCACAGAGCAGCTCACCCAAGATTCCAATAGCATGTATCACATTTCTTTTAATAGCCAAAATTTCTACCTTGCCAGCAGGTAGAAGCTGAGAAAACGCGTGCCAGTCAAATTGAGGAAACAAATGAGCTAATAGTATGTGACCAGCTTCGTGGACAGCGAGCAGTTTTTTCTTCTCATAGGACACCTATAGTACCATTATATAAAACTCAATATCAAACAATTATCAATTGAAAGGAACTATCAAAGCACAATCAATCAACATGACGTACACTCTGTTCGCTTTTCCGCTGCTCTTCCTCAGTAAGAAGTACACCCATGCCCTCGAGCAATTGTTTATCTAATACATCAACTATATCTTCTTGATAAATCTCTGATCGTCCTTTCCTCACCTGAAACAAACAGACAAAACAACTTGAGCTACACAAGATTAGAGAAATGCATGCTGGAGATAATATTAAGTCATCTTAAGTTCTCAACTCTTGCATCCATGGTATTTCAATCATTAAAAGAAACCCATTTTTCAAAACTTCTGTTTCATGAGAATTGTGATAAAAACAAACAGTTAATACTACAATCTTCAGATGTTTTACTTACTGACATAATTGCTGCTTCATTTACAAGATTCCGAATATCTGCCCCAGAAAAACCAACCGTTCGAAAGACAAGCTGAGGAAGAAAGAGGGAAGAAAATATTAGGCCAGTATATTTCCAATACTATTTTAACAACAAAAAGTAAACACCCATTACTAAAAAAAATAGACCTATTCTTTAATGAAATTACAGGGTAGAATAAGATATGGGTCTTTAAAGTGGAAGAAATAGGATGCGAGATGCAAGTGCAAATAAAATGTTAGGAATAAATAGTAATCCCCGACATTAAGCACCACAGTATAAAAGATTCACGAACACAATAAGTACTGTAGCTGCCAAGATCTGGCATAGAACAAAAATGAGGCAACTAAAGTTTATGTATCTTTTGGTATTACCCATGTGTAAAACTGTAAATATTTATGAAGGGTTCAATATTGGATAGCTTCAAACAATGAGAAACACCACGATTACTGGCTACACTACTAAAACACCTAAAGCATGTCTGTACGGGAATAAAGAAATCGATAAAACATCAACCACCTACTTTTTCAAAGTATACATCTTCTGCAAGTTGCTTTCCTGCACTGTGCACTCCAAAAATTTGCACTCGTTGCTTTGCATCAGGCAAACCAATGTACAGTCGACGGTCAATATGTCCAGATCGAACAAATTCTAGGTCTAACTCATCTGGCCTATTGGTAGCACAGATGAATATCACAGCTTGTCTGAGAGAGAAACGATCAACACCAGTTTTTTCTTTCCTACACATGGACAATACAAAAACGAAAATTCAAAACTTAACACCTAAAGGTAAATCAGATAAATGATATAATACTAAAAGCAAGTGATATATTTGGATGAGAAACATCTTATGTTAATCTGAAAAAAAGTAAGCACTTATGAATTGGAATGTAATAGTCTAACCAAGAAACATGTATTAAACTTCCAACCTGAATAAACAATATATGCAATATGTAAACCTTTAGGACTTTCATTCGATAGCCACATCAATACAAAGCAAGAGAAAAAAGAAGATATAAATAGATAATAAATACAGCATAACCAGTTATGCAAGTCTGCCACAAGGTGAACTTCGCGATTATCCCACAACAGCAGTCAATTGTGGAATTCAAAACTGAAATTTAGGGCAAATTTCTGTTTACCTACCTGTTGTTTGGGTAAAACATCAGTTCACTACTTCACTTTTCAAATTTCATCATTTCACTATCTATAGTTTGAGTCAAACATCATTTTACCAATTCACTTGTTGAAATTGATCATTTCACTACCTAAACTTGATAAAATTGATTATTTTACTACCTAAACTTGTCAAAATTGATCAATGTACTACCTGACTTTTCAATTTTAAACATGACACATAAACTAAAGGGAGGTTAAAAGTGATGAAAAATATCAAGTTGAAGTAAATAAATGATTACAATCGAAAAGTTAAGGTAGTACAATGATTAAAAACGAAAATTCAGATAGTAAACTGAAGTTGATGGCAAACCACATGTAGTGAAATGATCAAATTCAAAAAGTCAAGTAGTGAAATGATGTTGATGGCAAACCACAGGTAGGTAAACAGAAATTTGACCTAAAATTTACCTCATCAATAGTGTGCTCTAACAAGCAAGAACAATTTCATGATAAAATAATATACTTACTCTCCATCGAGCTGGGCAATCAAAGCCTCAAATGTTGCTCTTCTTCGAGGATCCTGTTTTGCATGTCTTCCAGCAATAGCATCAATTTCATCCACAAATACAAAACAAGGAGCCTGGGCAATGGGAAGTGAATAACAACGTTTCTATTAGCCTCATTTGAACTTAATATCAATCAATAAAATGAAGAAAATTATACGACTATGAAATATATGCTATCAGCAAGCTGCCATATTGACCCCCTTGAGAAAAAGTACAAGCAATATAATGAGACCATAGAAACCAGTATTATAGGTCATTAGAAATGGCCAGAGAAGAACTTTTCAGATCTTTCATGTTGAAGACCAAGCTTCCAATCGTGACATTTTCTGAAGAGATGATATAATATATTGTACTGAAAACAGGATGACAGCTCTACATGACCATCACTTGACCTGCTCTAGATACTATGGACTTTAGATTCATGACAAGCAAGGATTTTGAGTTTCCCTGGGAAGTTACTAGTCCATCACCATACATTTGTAAATTAAAATGGGAAGAATGCTTACGTTTCTCCTTGCAATAGAAAACATCTGATTGATTCACCACTTTTTTCATTATCTGTGAACTCAGCACCAGAAGCAAAAACAAAGGGCAGCCCACTTGCCTTTGCAAGGGTCCTCGCAAAAAGTGTTTTGCCAGTTCAAGGAGGTCCAGAGAGAAGAACACCCTAAAAGACAGAAGAATGAAAGATTTCCTTGTTAGTAATTAATAAGCGCAGCAGAGGATTCAACTTTCGTGAAACAAGAAAATTTACCCTGACAAACTTCACGTCTCTTTCACAGTATTGCATTGGATTTCCCATATAAATCATCAGCTCATCAAGAAGATCCCAAACATCGCCTCCTAACACAACATCCTTGGACATGGATTTCGAATCCCCGCCATCTCCAACAGGCTGATGAAATATAAAATGCAATGGAAACTCAAGATTCTAGAGAATAGCAGGATTGAAAGGGACAAAAAAGTTTGCTAAATTTTACCATGATAAAGTTTTCTGCATAAGCCATATCAAAAAGTTGATTATACTTTTTGTAGAGAAAACGCTTAGAAGTGACGTGCAGAAGCATCACTGACTCGCGTATTAGCCATAGAATGAGTAATCCGAGCACCAATGCAATCACAACCTTCATAAAGTATTGAATCTGGCGTTTCTGAAGAAGATCAACTTCGGCTCCAGAGTTTGAGATATGCTCAAACAAGTAAGGGTCTAGGGGGATATCAACCTACCATATACCGCAAAAGGTTAAGAATCCATGAGTCAGATTTAAGAATCAGGGTTTCTGTTATAGAGTGGAGTACACTTACAACATATTCTAATGGAAAACCTTCTTTCATATTGACATATATTCTCTTCAAGTCTTCTGTAAATACAACAGCAGCAACCTGGCCAAAACAAATCCCATCATCAGACACTGCTAACCTAAACCTTTTTGGTTTTTACACCAAAGCAGCATGCATGAGAATGATGTGATAATTCTTCATGTGCAACACCAGACAAAGAGGAACAGTTAATTTACAAGGATAAACAACTCAAATAAGAGAAATGAGTTACCTCAGAGGAATCAAGCTTTTGAAGAAAGTAGGTATAAGGAAGTTTAGGACGATAAAGCTACCATCTTTTAGCTATCCATAACGCCCTTGTTCCACGTGTCTCTGTTACCTTCTCCACTAAATCTTTGCGAAGACTGTTTTTAACCTCTTTCATGTCAAACTCAACTACATACTTGGAATTTGCAGAGTCCAACTGCTCCACTAACTTTTCTTTTTCAAGGATATCCGTCCATTTCTGAAGTCTTTCACGCCATGTTCCAGTAACCTCTTGAAATTCACCTGCGGAGCAAAAAACAAAATGAGCCATAAGGGTAGAGATTAACAGAGACACTATGGACAAAGTCCAAGACATGTTCCCATGCAAAATTCACACAATATTGTGAACAATTTGCAATTGTGTCTCCAGCTTATACAAAAAGAGACTCAAATCCGTCCATTGCTCGAGTTACAATGTTGCTCATTGTAGAGGGGTTTAAGACAAAATAAGAGATTTATAGGCATTTAGACAGATGCAATATAATGATACTAATCCAGACCACTTCTGCTCCAGCTAATAACACCACAAACTTTACCATATCCACATGTAACAGAATACGGCATGCTACGAAATCATATTTTATAATGAATTTTGCTACAAAATCCTCATTGGATTGACTTCCAACAATAAACTCCTAAAGCATTATTTTCCAACATTGGACTTAAAGAAAGGATCACGATGAGAAGTACTTCAAGTTAATAACCTCACGGAAGTTCCATACTACATTTACCAGAAATTCCAAGGTCCTCTTTCAATTCCTTCTTCTCTTCTGGATTTAATTTTGTATTACTGTCAATAAAATGTTTCACATTGTCCTGAGGTGGCTGCGGATCATCATCCCATGCATCCTCTCCCACATAAGAACTATCATGAACAAGTGTTCCATCAGGCCCTTCAACAAACTTTTTTATTTTCAAGCCTTTAGGTGTCATCTTCCTCCACATACCCTTCTTAAGCCTGTAACTCTGTAAGGGAGGATAAGAAGAATCTGAATTACTGAAAGAGAAAAAGGAGCTTCCTAAACTTCCCTCCAAGTATGTCTTTTTATTAGTTCTTGTTTGAAAGTTTAAATGTCAAGAGATCACTGTGATGAGTTAAAATGACCTAAAGGATGAATACACGCAACATTTAGAATCAAATTACTTTCTAACATTACTGAGAGATGGCTCAGGAATCACTGCCTCCATATAAGCCTCTGTTAACTCTTTCCGTTGAAGAACTAGTATAGGAGGTCGAATTGCCACATATATCCTTTGACAAGAAACTACAGCAATAAAAATATATAAAATCAAAGCAGCAATTCTTTTAGGTTCCCATGTCTTGACATCCTGAGAATAACAAAATGACAAATTATCAGGAAATAGTAACCAAGTAAAGGTGCATGAAGTGACATATATGATATATCGCTGATAAAATCTCATCGTTTCCATAATCTTCATGTTCATGCTCTCTAATCTTAGCTCAGCTAACTAGAAGTGACATTCACTTCCCGCCACAACTCAAATAAAACAAAAAAGACTCTACCTTTCACATTCTTTTCAAACCAAATGAAAAAAAAAAAAAAAAACAAAAACCAAAGACATAAGCTTTTACCTTCCAACGCTCCCACCGATTCCAATTGACAAACTCGGGCACCAACTCGTTCCTAAACCGCTCCAACTCAGTCCCACCATTCCTCAAACCCTCCCTAGCTCGCCCCAAACTCTCACCCACCTTCACATTCTCATCATTCAAATCAAACCCAGTTTCCTTCTTCACCGAGTCGCCAAAACTGGATCAGAACTGCTCCGAGCCGCTGCGTATGGACCGGGTTAGACTCACCCAGGAAAACCCACCAGGCCCATTTGAGTTTGCAGAGGCTTTAACACGAAAGGTTTGATTTTTACGGGAGGTTTTGGGTCTGTGGATGTTGAAGAGATGTGGTTTGGTGAGTGGAGTTGAAGAACAGAGAAGTGGGTTTGGCTTGTGGAGAAGTGTTAGTTCCATTTTTGGGTGTTGGTATGAGAATTAGAGAGATTGAATAACAGAGGTGAAGTTCACAGGTTCATGAGTATTTGAGCAGCAGAGACAGAGCTAGTAGAGTTTAAGGACTTCCAAATTTTCAATTCAGGGGGGTTTTTGGGGTTTTATCCGTTTTCTTGTTTTTGACTCTCTTTTTTTGATATATATTGGTTGGAGGCTTTTTTTTTTGTTACAAGCGGAGCTTAAAACAAGTCCAGGAAAGAAAGAGAAATTAAGAGTCCGGCCGAGGCAGCCTACTCACGACTCGTCGCACTCTGGTTCTTCCAGCAAGATCATCCAACAGCAAAAGAACAATATGATCAGGACAGTGGCAGAGATATTCAGAAGCGAGCCCAGACCTTGGCCCTCCCTGAAATTTGGTACATATATTTAGTTTTTCCTCCAAATGTATACATGTTAGGATGGTATGGTGGTTAGCCCATAAGCTTTATTACCAAAAGCTCCAGGGTTCGAGTCCTATCTTTGTTTATTATTGCATAGTTAGATTACTTTGTCATCTGATTTTGGCCCTCCTTGATCTAAAAGTTTGGCTCCGCCATGGATCAAGAGGTTCATCTAAACATACCATTCCAGATTCAAGAAAAAGGCTGAACTTGGCAAGACCATCAGCAACAAAGTTGCATTCTCTATAAATATGCTTCAGGGTTATGATACCAAATTGCTACATCATGTTTTTATAGTGTAAGATCATTGTACTCGAGGGATGGGAAGCAGCATCACCCTCATTTATGAGTAAAACAAGTACTTCAGAATCAGATTCAATCTCCAAAATACTACAATCACACTCAAAGGCAAATCTCAAGCCATAGACTAAACCCCATAATTGAACATCAAAAACCTCCCCAACACCAATGTTCACAGCAAAATCTTTGATCCAACTTCCATCATTCTTCCGAAAAATACCACCAGCATCAATCTTACCAGTACTAGCCTTTCTAGAGCCATCAATGTTCAAATTGATTACACCAATTGGAGGAAATTGCCAATGTAAATGTGAAAAACAGTAATTCTGTATAGGCTCCCTAAATAACTTCTTTGAGCACCATCCCATTTAGGAATTGCAGCCATGACAATGGACTTAGGCATATTAGGCATATTAAAAGCACTATCAAATATAGTATTATTCCGCCATTTCCAAATGAACCAGCAGGTGAAAATAAACATGTCACACCATTTTAAATCATCACAAACCACAGTAGAACAAGAGAGTTGAGCATTCAACCAGCTAGTCCAATCAAGAGAAAAAGAGGCAATAACAAACCTTAGCTTATCAATGCAGCTCCATATAGATTTAGATCTAGGACAATCTCTGAATAAGTGTAAGAGAGTTTCCTCATAAGACTTGCAAATTGAGCAACTGGCATCACTAGTGATATGTCTATGCACGAAATCACAAAACTTAGAATTATTTCACCCCAATGCTTCGTTTAATCACAAAACTAAAGCTTAAGCAAAAAGCTTCGCAACTTAGCCATGGCTACTTGTCTACTTCAACTTCTTAACCTCCAAACCAGACCCCACCTCAGTTTTATCAGACCCACAATTCTAGACAGTCTCTTACCTCCAAATTCATTTAGGTTTTCCTCAAACTCCAGAAGCTTTAGATTGAAATCAAGCATATCCACAACTCGGTTATGAGCTTCTTCAGAACTTCCAATTGAGAAAGAGGTGCGGCGGAGAAGGATTAGTTTTCGTCGTGGCCGCGACACAGTGTGTTTCTGGTGGTTGTTCTCTTGGAAAAAAATGAGGATCTTATAGGTTGAGCATATGATAAACTCAGCCAACTTTGAATTTTTTATTTACAAAAGGAACCATTCGAGTTCCAACACGTGTCAAGAATGAAAATAGACTCATGGATGAATGACATTGGGGTGCATTCCATAATTTTTCCTTTCTATTTTCTAAACACCCCATATCTCATCTTTTCTCCTTATCTTTTTTTTTTGCCTGAAAAAACTTCATTGCAAAGCCAAAACAGCCTAGATAGAACAGACAAAGAAACAAAGCATATAAATTAATTGTGGAAGAACTCAACAAAAGGTTTACAAAAACATAGAAAACACTAGTGATCCTTCTACATTACAAAACCAAAGTCAGGAGGAGACCAGAGATGTGGTCTAGTACCAGAGTTAGATTGATGAGTTAGGTCGAGGCTCTTCAAGTCTTCGATCTTCCACAACAGCCTTGAACTCAAAAAGAAAAATCCCCCTCGGTAGGCTATAACACATCTTTACTTCCAAGTTTCCCACATACATGTATAGTAGCTAAAATGAAATTAGTGAAGGCATCAACAACCATGCCATCTGTCTACAGTAGACACAACACACCATGCCTCTCAAGAAACAAGGCTACCAAACCAAACACTAGTTCGAAACTGTCCCCCATTGTTTACACAGGTACAGGAAAAAGGTGGGTGAGTTTGTGGAATGTGTCGTACGAGCCAGGAAAAAATTCCAAATTCTTATCACGGGTGTGATTCTAGGGTTCCTTAACCCACTCTTCTCAATCGACGGGCAATCTTCTCAATTCTATGATCTTAACCAAATCATTACACATTGGAAACCACCTTGGCCAGATTTTGAGCTGATTTTACACTATTATATCTCGTTTTCAAAATCTTGCTTAAGTCTTTGGCCCTTTACAATCAATTGCAACACCTGGAACAGAACCATTGAATAACAACTTAGGAATCTGAAATAGTTTTCTGGAAAAGGAGTCAATATCCCAAAAATCCGGACTTTCGAGGAGAACAATTATCACCCTGCTTACCTTCATGAAATGATAGCGAGTCGCAGACATCTGTGAGGAAGATTAACCTTGGAAAACGCGCCATTGGCTTTGGTAAGTAATACCATGTAGGTACGCTTCAACTTCCCAATTTATTGCTCTATTGGCCTCATTTCTGGCATTTCTTACCTGCAAGTCTATTCCTTTATCGATTACTCTTTAATCGATAATCCTATTGGCTCCCCTGAGCTCGCGAGCTCTAGACATGACTTCATTGAAGCTATCGATGAAGTCATTTACTCTATTTAGGCCTCTTGCTTACGAGTTTGGTCTGAGCTGAGTAATGATGATTATTAGTTACATCTTCCTAGGCTTAGTGATCGTTTAAGATGCCCATGTGGCTTGGAGGCTATTTATAGCCTCCTTAGGAACTGTCTAACCCACAACTTTCCATCCTTGAGCTTTAAACCTTCTGAAAAACACCTTAGCATTAAGTGTGAGATCATGGCTACCAGTCCCAACTCGAGAGCTCTTATTAGCCACTCCAGACCCTCAACCTCTAATGCTTCTAACTCTAGAGCTCCAAACTTAGTCCCCCAATGAACATGAAACTTGGTGAGTACACCTAATCGGTGGAGAATAAGGAGTCCTGCCTCACCATTAAGAAGCCAAGATCTACTGTTGTTGAGCATTTCTACAGATATTGCCTTGTTGGGAGGATCTTTGGTCGAAGACTAGATGCTGAAATAGTCCTTGACAAAGCTGACAAGTTGTGGAGTAACCTACAAGGATCACTGTCCATCAACAAGCTGGCTAACAACTAGTTCAAATTAGAGTTCACTTTCGAGGATGACCTGCTTGAGGTGCTTGATGGGCGTCCCTGAGTGATGAAGAAGAGGATTTTCCACCTTCAACGCTGGACACCAACCTTTAACCCAATTTATGCAAAGATAACTGAGATAAAAACCTGGGTGCGCATTCCCAACCTGCCCATGCATTACTTGCAAGAGGACACTTTATTTGACATAGCTAGACTAATTGGCCACTTCATCAAGCTTGATGAGAATACTTGTCACACCCCCAAATTCGGGACCAATATTATACTGAAATATAGTGTTAGGATTTGTAATGTGAATAAGAAACCCAAATAATTTCAAAAGTTAAGATGTCTGAATGGTACATTTATTGAAAAGTGAAAACGTCAATATTACAATACTGGAGTTTATGAAAATAATAGTCCTTACATTTATTCAATTCAAAATGCAAGTAGAAAATAATTCATTTATTTAGTAGGCGATGCATCCCATTTTCTCCAAGCATTCTACTCATCACCTGAAAACATAAAGGTGTAGCATCATGAGTCACACTGACCCAGTAAGTATAGTTTACAAGCATATACTTGATTATCTCTAAGAAACATCAAACTGAACAACGAAATCAAAAAGATGAAAGAATCAAAACCGGTTATATTCTTTCATGCTTATACTTGCGTCTTTATGATACATGCATATAAGTATATATAATATAAGTTCTTGTACAAATGCACACCAACACACGAACACGTCAATAGTTCTGAAGTGAATTCTTTTGGATTAACTGGTAATTACTCAAAAATTATGTGTTTTGTCTCATAATACCAACACACATGTAAAGCCACAACATATTATGACCACCTGCCAAAGCATGTATACTCTCGGTTTGACACAATTTATTCCTAAGAGTCTAATAGTGCACTATATGTAGGGACTAAGGTCCTTGGCTAACACCCACAATCACGAAACACTTTACCAACAATTCACTTAAGCACAAGTTAATTCATACTTTACACCCGACTTCACACCTCAATCATAACGACCATGTACAAACAAGTCTTTAGTTAAGACTATGTATATATAGATCATTGAGTATATATTTATATCATAATCTTGTAATAAATATATACATAATAGAATTCATAAAGAAAGGATGATCAAACTTAATCGCATTTAGATAATTAACAATTTTGGTCCAAAAGTTTCATTCGGCGGTAGTCTGTCTGAAATCCTCTATTTGTTCCGGATTATACTTAAAAGTAAATAGAGCTATCAAATAAATGAACTTGAAATGAAAGTACAAGAAATGAAATTAGTTATCATTGGTCCAAAAGTTTCATTCGGTGGGAGTCTACTATTAGTCACAAACCAAATGTAAGAAGTAAAATAATATGAGTAAGTAAATGAACTCAAAGTAAAAAAAAATATAAGATAAAATTATTAATTATTGGACCAAAAATATCATTCGGCGGTAGTCCACCCGAAATCCTCTATTTGATCTGTTTTATAATTAATCCGAAATATGTTTAAATTAAAGAAGTGAGTACACCATCTTAAAGTGTTTTTTGAGAAGAATCCAAAGGTAATAGTCATAAAGTTCTGTAGGGAGTTCTCAAGTTCAGAAACAAAGATGTTTAGCAACTGTCCAGAAATGGTTACATTTGGTATTAAGCTAATTTGTATGGATTAATTAGTTACTAAATCTTAGTCAATGTCATTTAAACTTTCTATATTAATAGTTGAACTCCTAAGATTTGTATTGATATAAAGAACACTGAATTTAGTTAAGAAATGAGTGAGATATAAATATTTCAAGTTAAGAGCACTTTAAGAGTTTTCGAACAAGATTAAAGAAAATATTAACAAAAATTATTTTAGTCATAACTTCCTTATTACTTAACTTTTTAAAGTGATTTAAAAGCCAAAATTGAATAAATTTTTGTGTAGAATCTAATTTATGTAAAAATATTTGAATAAATAAAACTTTACCAGAAACAAAAATATTAAATTTACACTAAGGCTCATTATTTCTCTTTTATTCTTAGCTATGCACTTTGATGTAATCCTAAATATAAAGAAGTATATGGATGTACTCGTGTACTTACTCAAGAATTTTAGTAGGTGAATAATGTGTTTGATTAAATCAAGATGGTCTTCTTGGAGCAAAGAAAGAGTACTAAAATATGCTAATAAAAAGGTTTTTGGTATAGGACTTTAGGTGTGTTGCATTGCAACTTTGGGAGAGTTTCAATCGGTGAAAACTTGATTGAAATGGTATGTGATCAGATAAAATTAAAGGGGATGTATATATGCCTTAAAAGGAGACATGAGAATTTAATTTATAACCATTTCTATTGACTTTCACAAAACAAGTTGATAATGAATAGTTTGGCTACTTCTAAAATAAATGTGCACTTGTAAAAATAATAGCAATGTTGTTGAAAATCTGATTGAAATGTGCACTTGATGCTAAAGACATGTATGTAGAGATATGTGAATGTAGAATAAATAGGTGAAGAAAATGTGTGATTTTACTAATAAAGTGTAATATAGTGTAAAAATGAAAAACACATAAACCAATAATAATTAGCACCAAATTAGTATCGAATTGATATATAAACATGACCTCTAAAAGTATGAATTGTAATCTTAAAACACAAAGTTCGATTCAAAGAACAAATACAAACAAGGAGAATTTGGTCATTTTGCCAAAAATTCATTTATGAAAATTGGCTATTTGGAATTAGGGTTTTCTCACTGTTTCAAGCTCGAGTAAAAAAATATTTTTATTATTTTTACTAACCTACAACATGGAATGTTCGCAAATCCAGTTTCGTGGTCTCGAACCCAAAACCAGGGAGTACCTGACTTGAACTTTAGTATCCACTGGACTATTTTCTTCACTCCGTTAATGTTTCTCTAAAACTCGTTTTTATATATTATCTTCGCTAGACAATTTGTTATTGAATTTATAATGGATCTAAGGTTAAACTAAATTATGGTAATTTCTAAGTTTAACGAGTCATATAATAATCTAAATTATTATATTAATTTTTAGGGTATTACAATACTTTCCTGGTGAGACACTGCATTTTTGCTAAGATCTGTGTGGACTTGAATCTCATGAAGCCTCTTAAGCGTGTGTTAACTATGAACATTGATGATGATAATGATAATGATGAAGAAATCAAATGAGAACCTATTTAAGGTGTGCTTCCAATGTGGAAATCATCTGCATCAAATCCATGACTGCCCTTTCAGAGTAAGGGAGGAGGATTACATTCTTGCAGAAAGACAACATGAAGACCATGATATAGAACTTGCTGGCAAGGAGCTCACACCAGAGATCTAGTCTTTGATTAATGAAAAAGTGATGATAGTGTTTCCACAACCAAGTCGCAGTCCAAGCTACTTCCCTAGCTTTGATGAGCACCTAAATGAGGAAGAGGAGTAAGACAACTCAAAAGATTCACTTGAATGGCATTCGATTCATGTGAGAGCAAGAAACAAAGGTGGTGTAAGGCTTTCACTGGGAATGTTGAAATAGGCAGAGCCACTGTTAACATCAGGTCTATCCCTAAAGGTTTTGGAAGAGGAGGCAGAGATAGAAGGTCATACAGGGATGCCTTGAGGCCCAACCCTCGTAGTGGAATTGTTATTGGTAGCTCTCTAAGGTGCAATGCTGAAAATGCTATTGAGAATGAACAGATGTCTCTCATCTCCCAGGATATGGTGAGACGTGTGAGTGATATTGACCTATCCTCACTATCTTTAATATCTTCTCTTTATGGATTTGAATCTCTCACTGCTAGTTATATTATATCCTATGAGTCACTACCTGAAACCATTGAGAATGATGTTGAGGTTTTGGAATTGGTTGACTTTGAGTATTTACCTAGGGATCCAAGCTTAGAGGAATCATTTTACCTCAGTAACATGTTTAAACCCCTCAGCCCCATGCCCATTAATGAAATTTTGGACCCCTTGTCAGATTATTCCCCTCGTTATGCAGTGCCTTTTTATTGCAAAATTTTTGGAGATGCTAATTCTTGTGAACAACATGAGAAGTTTCATAATGCTGCTTAAAACATTGTTGTTGTTAGTAATTACTTGAAGGATTTTGCTTCTGGCTCTAAGGGAGCAGCTTTTGGAGATGACATGATGGATATCAGGTCTGATTTTAGGAGTTCTAAGAAGAGGTGCAGAGACATGATGGATGAGAATGAAGAAAACAAGGTGGATGGGAAGGCCATTATGGGAGAGGGTGTCGCCTCTCCAAAAGTAGATGAATAATTAATGAAATGCTTAACACAGAATAGCCGAAGGAGTTCCTGGCCTGGATTTCAAGCGCATGTTTGGCCTTATGTATCTAGACTAGCAATTGATGTCATTTGTATCATTGATACTAGGGCATTCGAAGAAGTAGCTAATAAGACTGCTAGTAATTTTCTTGCTTTTGATGGTCACTGCATTGTTCCTGCTTCTGGACAGTGTGGTGGCATTATCCTTTTGTGGAAGTCCAGAATTATCCATGTTAATGTGATCTATAAACATGGTCGTTTTATATTCTGCTTACTAATTCTATCACTAAAGAAAATTGCTATGCTACTTTTCTTTATATGTATCCCCAGAAAGAAAAACAAATTGGTCTTTGGAATGAGTTGTCTATTTGGACCCCAAATAACAATGAGTCTTACTTCATTATGGGAGATTTTAATGCAATTATTTCCTTGAATGAAAATTTTTGTGGAAACCAAAGATTAACTACCTACATGCAACAGTTTATTAACTTCTTAAACAGTAATGGTTTGATTTTTATGCCCAACTCTGGTATGCAGTTTACCTGGACAAATAATCATAAAGATGATACTATTATGTTTGAGAAACTGGATAAAGTCTGTACAAATTCTGATTGTGTCCTAAAATTTCCCAAGCTTAGTGTTGAGAACTTACCTATTTCAGGTTCCGACCATGGTCTCATATGCCTAACTCTGGATCAGTATAGACAACACTTTCCTTCAAAGTTCAAGTTTAAGGCTATTTGGATGTCACACCAATCCTTTAAGCCTCTTCTGGTCAAAACTTGGGGAAGAAACCTTGATTCTGATCCCATTAGGAACTTTAACATGATAGCAAGTAGTTTTGGTGAGATCACCAAAGACTAGAACCAATAACATTCTATCTAGAATTAAGAACACCCAAGATAACCTCACTGGTGTGCAGGAACAATTAATAAGGAACCCTGCCTCTATCGCTTTGTAGAAAAGAAATAACCAACTTTGTTGTGATTTACAAGATTTGTTTAGGAATGAAGAATTAATGTGGGCTCAAAAATCAAAAGCAAATTGGCTAAGGCTAGGTGATGAGAACACAAAGTTCTTTCATACATTTGCCTCCATGAAGAAGAAGAAGAATTGGATCTTCAATATAGGGATAAGTATAACAATGTTGTACAGGATGCAAACTAGATTGGAGTTGTTTTTATAAATGAATTCAAGAAGAGATTTACTAGCAATAACTTAAATTTGAGGAAATTGAGGGGTTTTTTTAGATATTATCCCTCAAAAGATTACATAGGAAGATAATAACCATCTTCTTATGTAGGTAACAGAAGATGAAATTTAGGAAGCAGACAATTTTATTGGGAGCCTTACCAGGACCAAATGACATCCATGTAATATTATTCCAAAAAAAACTGGCCTGAGGTAAGATCCACTGTAAATTCCTGTCATCCAGAGATTTTTCTTCTTCAAATGCTAATGTTAAAGAAATCAACCATACTAATATTGCCTTGATCTCAAAAGTGGAGAATCTGGAAACTGTTAGTAACTTTAGACCTATAAATCTTTGTAATGTCATTTACAAAATCATTATAAAGATTATTGTTAGAAGACTAAGACCCTACTTGAAAAATGCATTTCTGAAAATCAAGGGGCCTTTGCTCCAAGTAGAGCCATTCAAGACAACATTTTTATTGCCCATGAGTTGTTTTCAGATTTTAAAAAGATCGAAGAAAGGTAACACGGGTTCTATGGCAATGAAACTTGACTTAGAAAAATCTTATGATTTCTTGGACTGAAATTATATTGAGAACTGCTTAGTTGCTTTTGGTTTCTCTCATGATATGATTCAGAGAGTCATGAACTGTATTCAGAATGCCTCTTTTCAATTGTTATTAATGGTAAACCGGAGGGGTATTTTTAGCCTAGTAGGGGTATAAGGCAGGGTGCCCCCCTCTCCCCCTACATTTTTATTCTTTGTATGGAGCCTTAATTAGACACCTGAACTATCTTGCTAGGAACTCAAAGTCCCAGGTTGGTATTCTTACTACTTCAAAAAGGCTAAGAATCTCTAATCTCATGTTTGTTGATGATTGTTTTATTTTTGGAAAAGCAACTCCTAAGGCTGCTAGGAATGTCATTCAGATTCTGCATGATTTCTCTGAAGCCTTTGGACAAAAGATAAACTTTCTCAAATCTTCACTGTATTTCTCTCCTAGAGTGACTGCTAACATCAAGAATGTTATTACTAATATTACTAGTATCCAACATAAATGCTCCTTAGGTAAGTATTTAGGGATCCATAACATTATTTTTTTTTTGGAAAGATCCCCTAAATTCAAAGAAGTTTATTGCTAAGATAGGCAACAAATTAACTGGTTGGAAAGAAAATTCCCTCTCTCTAGAGCTGCAAATCTCACCCTTATTAACTCTTGCATTGCTGGAATTCCAAACCATGTAATGTCCTACTTTAAATGCCCTAAAAAAGTGCTTAAAGTGATTAGAAATGAGTCTAGTATTTTTTTCTGGGAAAATAATTCCAAAGCCTCTCCTATGGCTTGGAAGAATGCTTGTAAGCCAAAGCAAATAGGAGGTTTAGGAATCAGGGACCTTGAGATTTTCAGCTGTGCAGCTCTGGCAAAGTTGGAACGGAAAATCATCACTCAGCAAAACAACTGGTGGGTGAAAATTGTGAAGAGTAAATATCTAAAGAATTACTCCTTTTTCAATGCATGTAAGAAAAGTAGTAACTCTATAGCCTTGAAAGGAGTCTTGGACTCAAGAGATATTATTTTAAAAGGTATGAGATGGACAGTAGGCAATTGTAAGGATACAAATTTTTGGTGCTTTAACTGGGCCTTTGATACCCCCCTTTATAGGTTGGTGGATGACATTGATACAATTTCCAATTGAAATGAAACTGTGAAGGATTATATTTTGAATGGACAGTGGAATAGAGAGAAATTGAATCAAGTCTTAAGCCATGGAATTGTTGATCAAATTTGCAGTATCCCTCTTCCTGTTTCAAGTATTGAGGATTCTTTCGTCTGGGGTCCTAACCCCTCATGTATGTTTTCTATCAAATCTGCTCGCTGGTTGCAACATGATAATGCTAATGTCCACCCAAATGCTAAAAAACAAAATAAGATTTGGAAATTGAAGATGTCCAGAATTAAAGTTTTTTCTTGGACCCTTTTGAGGGGAAGACTAAAAATTAGAGATAGACTGCTAAGATTTGGCCTAATAAATGCAAATGTGTGCCTCATGTGCAATAATGCAGAAGAAAACATAGATCATCTCTTTTTTCACTTTACTATGGCACAAGAGGTTTGGAGACTCTCCGATCTAAATGTTTTCAATGAGAATGACACTCTTCTGGAAAAATTGCAGGACTTGTTGATAAATAACAATGTTGATTTGAAAACAGAAAATGTGCTAACCATTATCTGGCATCTTTGGAGAGCAAGAAACAACTATGTTTTCAGGAATGAAGCCACCTTGCCTGCATCAATTACTGCAGCCGCTGCAACATACTTCAATGCCTATCTATCCCATAACTCTACACCTCAGAAGATAAGAACCACACCTAATTAAGTGGACAACACCTCAGTAATCTTTTGTCAAGCTCAATTTTGATGGAAGCATCTCAAGTCCAGGTATTGGTAATGTAACCAGGGGTTTCATAATCAGGGACCACAATGGTCAACCTTTAGCTATAGGAGCAAGGGGCTTGGGGAAAACCATGGTTCCCATTGCAGAAGCTTCAATGCTAAGAGATGGCTTAATCCATGCTAGAAGACTGGACCTCCATAAAATTCAGATTGAAGGGGACTCAAGTTTAGTGATCAACTGTGTCAAAGGAACGTACTCATCCAACGCTGTAGAGGTTGAAGACCATTATTGCAGACATTAAGCTAATCCTTGTGCAGTTTGACCAAGTTACAATTCAACATATCTTCAGAGAGGCAAACTTTGTAGCTGACAAGATTGTAGGATGGGGTTACATAACAAATGACCAGCAGATTTGGAATAACTGTATTCCTAGTTGTGCTAGGAATGCCTTTTTATTTGCTTTGGGTGGTAATGGTTGTACCAGAGGATTCTGCCTCTAATTAGATCTTTATCTTTTGTATAAAAAAAACCAAACACTAGTTCCAGCTCCTAACCTTTTATCCACCCTACAGAATTGGAATATTTTACCTTTCTAGTCTTATAATCCGAAGGAAAAAAAAAACCTTTTTGCTCTCTTCTAGATGCATCCATTGAAAGTCCCTGACCCGGATAGTATATCTTCTCTCTTCTTTTAGATATATTAGGACATTGTTGGTTTGGTTGTGTTAGTTGTTGTACATGATGCGCTCTAATCTGGTCAAATTTTATCATCGGTGAATTTTACAAACATTTGGTTGATCCTGAAGTTTCAAAATCCAAGAAGAATTACATATTATAGACCGTTTGCCTTGTGTAATGTGGTGTACAAGATTGTAGCCAAGTTTTTGGCCAACAGGCTGAAGCCTTTATTACAACATATTATTGATTCGTGTCAGAGTGCCTTTATCCCAGGAAAATTAATTACTAACAACAAGCTGGTGGCAAATGAGGTTGCTCACTACTTATGGACAAAGAAAAGTGGACAGAACTATCAGATGGCAAATGAAGTTTCTCACTACTTATTGGATGTTAGTAAGGCTTATGACCTAATGAAATAGAGATACTTGGAGGCATTGATGAAGAATTTGGGATTTCTGGCGACATGGATAGGTAATGTCATGGCATGTGTCAGTTCAGTGAGGTATGCTTTTTTTATTAATGGATACCCTAGTAACGCCTACCCGAGGTCTGAGACAGAGTTACCCACTATCTTCTTATTTGTTCTTACTGTGTACAGAGGGTTTGTCAGCTCTACTATACAGGACTCCACACATAAAAACACTGGAAGGAGTTCAGGTTTGTCCCAAGGCTCCAGTCCTGTCTCATTTGTTATTTGCTGATGATAGCCTGTTCTTCTCTCGAGATACTATGCAGACGTGTTACAATGTCAAGGAAGTACTGAGAGTTTATGAAATGGCTTCAGATCAGTCCATCAATTATTTTAAAATTAGTGTCTGCTTCAATCAGAATTTAGTGGAAAAGGGGGATGAGGAGTTTGCAGAGGCTTTGGGGTTGACACTAGTTCCTTATCATGAGTAATACTTCAGCCTCCCCACACACATAGGTGTAAAGAAGAAGCTAACCTTTGCATATATTAAGGATTGGCTTCGAGACAGATTGCTGGGATGGAAGGGATCTTTGTTGAGTGGTGCGGGGAGAAAATTATTAGTGAAAGTAGTGGCTTAGGCTCTCCTAAGTTATACCATGAGTTGCTTCTTATTGCCAAAGACCATGTGTGAGGAGTTGCAACAGATGTGTGCGAATTTCTTTTGGGGTGACACAACTGAGAGGAGATGGATTCATTGGTGTACTTGGGAGGCCATGTGCAAACCTAAGAAGCAAGGAGGCATTGGTTTTCAAAACTTATATGCTTTTAACTTCTCTTTGTTAGCTAAGCAGGTATGCAGAATTATGTAGAACCCTACCTTAGTGGTGCCACGGGTTTATAAGGCCCGATACTTTTCCAAGGTGAGCATCTAAGAAGCTAAAGTAGGAGGCTCACCTTCTTATACTTGGCGTAGTTTCATGCATGTCAGAGAGGTCTTGGAGAGAGGGTCAAGATGACATATGGGAAACGGTAAACATGTACAGATTTAGGGAGACCGATGGTTGCCCCAGCCTCCATTCACTGTTAAGGGTGGTATTAGAATCCACATTATCCTAGATCGTGTCTCACAACTTATCACAACTCAGCCAGCCTTGCATATGTACTTGTCTCCAGCTGATGTCTATATTGCTTTGTCCATCCCACTCAGGCACAAAGAGTGTCAGGATCAGATAAGGTAGCACTACACCTCGAAAGGGGACTATACGAATAGTAATGCCTATAGACTAGCTAGAGATAATATTGTGTTGCCCCACATGGCCACCTAGCATCAGTGTGGAGATTTCTAGAAGACTTTGTGGCGTGCAGGGGCAGCTCCAGTAGCGAAGATATGTCTTTGACGAGTTGTCATGGATACTTTCTCATGGGTCCTTGCCTACAAGGACGCCGAATGGATGTTGATAGGGTTTGTTTATTATGTGAGCAGGAATCAGAGACTGAGTTTTACTTGTTTCGAGTCTGCTCTGTTGTACAAGTCATTGTACAACATATTATTGCAGGGGTGGGAGAGACTATGGGTTCATTTAGAGATTGGATAGTGGCTTGCTCTATGGGGCTTCCTCGGAAGACCTTTGCTCAGTTAGTGGTGATATTGTGATTCATTTGAAAGGGTCGCAACGACAAGCTGTGAAATGAGAAATAGTTTGATGGACAGACTCTGAGGGTGTTGGCAGGGGCTTGGCATGATCATTACGTACTCATGCATAAGACTCCGAACCTCCCGGCTAGAGTTCTTCAAGTATGGTATAGACTGCCTCTCGGTCAGTACTGTGTTTATATTGATGGAACATTCGATTCCTCTAGACAAAGAGATGGGTGGTATATGCATGATTGTTCAAGATTGGGAGGGCAAGTTTGTGTTTATAGTTGCAATCCGTATAAATAGTGTGTACTCGGCCTTGGCTGTGGAGATTGAAGCGGCATGGAGAGCTATTCATCTGGGTTCTCGGATTAGTTCTGATTACCAGATTGTAGTCAAGGTTGTGGCAGACCCAGACACAGTGTCTAACATGTTCTAGGAGTCGTGTGAGGACATCAAGCAAGATTTTCGATTACCGTAAAGTTTCTATATTTGTACATTTATGCCGAGAGACCAATGTAGTTGCAAACAAATTAGCAAAATGGGCCCTTCGTAATGCGAGAGTACCGTATATATTCCAAGCAGTTCCTGGATTCATGCAGGACTGACTTGATTGATTGTACTTGTCCTCCTTTATAAATAAAATTCTAACGGTTCACCTAAAAAAAACATGGATGGAAAAATGAAGACAAATGTAGAAGCCGCAAAATGGGACAACATATATTGAAGTGTATAGTTTCCTAACAAAATTAGTTGGAAAGCACGCTGCAATTTCATTTTTTAAAGAGAAAAACAAAATTGCATTAACGCAATTGAGATATGTACATCAGTTACAAGTACTGTAGCAAGTCATTGTGACTTTGCCACAAACCAAAGGAACGTAGGAAACAAAAGCGTCTTCCTAATTAAAATGCGCTACCTGATTACATTTCTAAGGGTGTTCTAAGAATATATGTACAAATAACGGATGAGAAGAAACAACAAAATGTGTCGTTTCCTCAAAGTTCCATAAACCAACTGCTCTTCAATAATAGATGATATATAAATCATCACACCATTTACCCGTAAGATATTAGTGTCTAGAAATCCTCCATGTGAAAACAACAAATGAAGTAATCTGTCATTCATAGACGAGGTCACTTTGGCAGATACTTTAGACAACAAATCATCCATGTGAAAACCACCATTGCTAGTAAATAGCTCAGAAAAGTATGAACTAAACAAACCCCCAATTGTTTGTGGGTCAGTTGTCCAAATGCCAAAAGAGTCAAACAAACCATAAACTGAATTAACTCCTTTTCTTCCTGAATGTCGTTCATGAAAAAACTGAGTGTTTCAGTCTCCCAGATGTAACCAATCTATTCGACCGTGTTGTCTCCATAACAGCTCTTTTCGTTCTTGTAGGTTGTCATATTGTGCTTCCAAGTCAATGATGACTTCATAAAAATCAGCAGCATCTGAATTCTGATATACTATATTCAACTGTCGACGAACATTGCGAACTTGATCTTGAATATTTCCAAATTGGGTACGACAGTATGATAGATTAGAAGCACAATTAGAAAGTGACTCTAAAACATCACACCCAACTGTGCGTGAATGGGACCAACTTTGACTCACAATAGAACTGCAACCATCATCTAAAAGCCAAACATCTTCAAAATGGAATCTCCTTTTTCTGGCTAGACGAGCAGTCACCCTATCAATTTCTATGTAAAATTCAAACTATATCGGCTGATGATCAGACACATTTGAACAGAGATGAATACATCGAATGTGTGGAAATAATTCTTGCATCTCCTCATTAGCAAAACCCCTGTCTAGACTTTCTTCCACGTGACCATTTGACCAAGTGAATAGGTACCCTTCAAAAGGTATACAACTCAGCTGACATTCCGCAATGACTGCACGAAAAAGGATCATTTGACCAAATGGCCTATGCCTCATCCCTCTCTTCTCCTGCAAAGCTAACAACTCATTGAAGTCTCAAACTACAGCCCATTCTGTCGATATTGTCGCAACAATTCTCCGAAGTAGTTCCCAAAAGTGTTGGCAACAATTCATGACGAGGTCTCCCTAGAATCTAGTTAGCCTACAAATTCGATCATCACCACAATACACCATACCATCAATGTGACCCAACAAACGAAGAAGTATAAACAGTCGAGTCTATAAGAACAAATGCACCAATTGCTTGAGCAATTGCTCAAGCAATTCCCCAAATTGCTCAAGCAGTTTGAAATCACCAAACTGCTTGAGCAAGAGTAAAACAAAATGCAGCAGTTCACAAACTGCTTGAGCAGTTACTATTCAGTAACCGAATGAGAGCGTGACACGTGTCATCTCTGGTTAACGATATCGACGAAATAATTGAAGCCGATTGTCGGTGAGATTTTTGACCAATGAGGTTGTGACACGTGTCATCTCCGGATAATGATATCAACGAAATAATTGAAGTCTATTGTGTGTTTAATTTTTATTAAGTGTGTTTTCAAATTCAGTTTGTGTGTTTCAATTTCTGAAAGTGTGTAATAAATATGATGTGTTTCAATTTTAATTGTTAGATCATGCCTTTAATCAGGTTTGTATGCCGGTAGCATACAGGAATCGGGGGCAACGCCCCCGAAAGTTAATATGTAATTCACATTATATTGGGATTAGGTTTTCTGCTGTTGGATTAGATTTTGGGTTCAAAATCAACTGGCTGTTTTTTTTCCAACCCGTGCACCACGTGTCGTCCTCTCATTGGTGCGTAAAATTTTGTTTTTTACTTATTACCGGCGCAGGTAATACACGCGCCCTGGATTAAAAAAAAATACAGCTACTGGCGTCACCCAAGTGAGCGTGGGCTCCACCAGCTGGTCGAGCTTCGGCCCAACCCAGAATTGCTCGAGCTCGAGCTCGTTGACCGGCAATCTGCTCGCGCAATTTCCTCCCCGGTGCATCACCAATTTCCGACTTGCTCAAACAGCTCCGGTGGGTCCCTCCACTTGCTCGAGCAGCCGACCCGTTTTCAACACCCCGGTGCGGATGCTCTAAAGTAACAAGAGTCCACCTCCAACAGTTATTGATCTACCCACAGCCTAATAATATAAATTCAAATCAAAACCTACTTGTTGTTTCATCTGTGAAACAGTTAACATAGTCTCCATCAAGAAAATAATATCCGGTTTGTGCTCCCGAATCAGACGCTCAAGAACCCGGCGTGCCCGAGACTTCAGAAGACCTCGGACATTCCAACTAAGAATTTTCATGGTTTGTAAGTTGAGCGCGGACGCCCAAGATTCTTACTTTCCCCAGAGAGCTTTGAATCACTAACCTGAGGAGAAGAAGAAGGTGATTCTGAAATGTGAGTACGTCAGAATTTGGAGAGCAATCTACACCAGCCAATTTTGCTGGAAGGACTGTTTCACTACCACCAACAAACGGATTAGATTGAGAAACTGCTGGAATTTGAGAAGATGGGAGTAAAGGTTCAGAAAAAGGCCTGGATGTTTTGCACCGGAGGAGAAGATTCAGCGGAAGACGGGAAGCCCGGTATGGTTTCCGGCTCATCTGTTCGCCAACCGGAGTTGTACGTGGTACTATTCCTTAATTTTGAACAGAAAATCAGGGCTGTGAACCGGTACTGACAATCTTCTGTCCAATGAGCCAAGACACCACAAAAGCTCCAAAATTTAGGTAGGCGTTCATACTTGAATTCAACTTCAGGCAATGGTATGACCGTACGGCGACAAAGAAGTTTAAATGCATCCACACGAACACGGATACAGAGAGACGATGCGGTGCAGTGAAAGAGTTCATCCTCTGGTTTTGAGTAAATCAGGAACGATTAATGCAGTGCGTTCTAGAGGATTGAGTAAATCAGCAGGTGGAGGGAAATGATGATGGTCCGATGCCATTATAAAATTCCGAGGGACACACAACAAAATGATAAGCAAGAGTTAGAGATATGGTATTATTAAAGAATCCATATAGCAAAACGTGGTGAGACCACTATATACCACGAACTGTTTTTCTCTTCAAACGAAGAGAAGACTGTTAAAAGTCATCACAATTTCTCGTCTGAGATTGTATCCATCAGACGAGAGATAATAGATCAGACTCGTACAGTGGTTATAGACGTTTTGGTCTTGAATTCCAGTGCCTGATCAGAATTGCAAGTATGGTAAGTGGTTATAGAGATACATAACATGACATCTCCGTCTCTTCAATCTGGGCAGTTCATCTCTCAAATGTAAGTGGTTTCCCAGACGTGTTTTTCTATAATCAGCAACCATTCACAGAAGTCATCGTGGTTTCTTATGCTAATCAGTTGAATCGTTCTAACGTGTATTCGGAAAAATATGGAGAAGCAAAAGGGATGTCTACTTCCTGCACCCAAGGATAAGCAAAAGAACAACGAAGTGAAGCAATTAATTTCTTATATATCGATCGAATATGCCCAGATGGTATGGTTTGATATCGAGTGTGATATAAGTTGAGAAACCGCGTATCCTTTTGATTTTGAGATAACAATAAACGCGCCTTTTTTCTTCTTCTTAGCTGCAAACTCTATACTCTACTCTACGGCTATTCCTTTCCACACTGCAATTCCATTTAGATAACTCGAACTGAGCAATTTTAATATGAACTCTAAGTCAGTCAAGTGGCTCTTTCTAGTCAAAGACTGATAAGTACCATGCCACCTAGTATTCTCTATTCATTGATTACAAGAACACAAAGACAATCTTCCCAAAATTAAACCTTTTGAGATTGAGCGATCGAGCACTAATCGATGTTCGATCCAATGGCGGAAAGGTGAGTTGATCGGATCAGGGACCTTTGGCCGTGTTTACATGGGCATGGATACTCAATCTGGAGCGCTCATTGCTGCTAAAGAGGTCCTTTTTATCTCTTTTTTTCACTAGCCTTCTGCTATTTTCTGTATCTTGAATATATATATTCTTAATTTTGCTTGTAGAGTGCTTATGTGTATTTGGTATTGTTTTATTTCTTACTGTTATATGGGATTTGGTTGGTATTGAACTTTAAAGTTAGTCTTTCACTTGGGTATTTAATAGTTTTGTTGTTTTTCTGATTCTGGGTTTGGTTGAATTTTGCTGTTGGATTGCTTGTGTGAATCTGGCTAAGGTGTTAGTGTTATTGGAGGGTGTTGTTCCCTATTGACTTCAGCTCTATTTCTGTTAAGATTTGAGTTTGGTTTAGAAATGGTTTTTATAGAGAATCTCAGTATTGCTAATATTATTACTGGTTTTACATTTACTGGTGTGTAGGCTGACACCGAGGCTATCCAGGAAGAAGTGGAACTTCATGAAAACCTGTCTCGTCCAAAAATTGTTGTGAGTGGAACACTCTTGTATCTTATATTTACACTTGAACTACTGCACTATTCTGATCATGTACCTCCTCCTGATTTCTAAGAGGTGTTTGGGTAGAGAAATGGAAGATGAAACCGTGACTATTTTGCTGGAATATGTCCCTGGTGGATCTGTACAATCACTTCTTGAGAAATTTGGATCCTTCTCCGTTCCTGTAAGTTCTTCACTTGTGGACTAGATTTGTAAGCATAGGCATGTTTCCAGTGATTAAGTTGTAGAATTTTATCGAGCAGGTGATAAGAAGATATACCAAACAGTTGTTGCTAGGACTAGAATATCTACACAGAAAAGGGATCGTACATGGAGATATCAAGGTATGTACTCAGCTCTTTACCTGCCAGTGGTATGATGCTTGTTTAAGGTCTAGCTCCCTTTGTTTAGTTTTTTCTTATTAATTGAATAAGTGTGTAATGTTTATAGCTTTCCAATTTCCAGGGAGAAAATATACTTGTTGATAATAAAGGACGCATTAAACTAGCAGACTTTGGTACATCCAAACAGGTTCTTGAGTTGTTCCAGATATTAAACTTGTACTGTTCGTTACTGATGTGATATCTCATCTGACTGAGAGGTGCATTATTGCAGACAGCCAGTTCTTCTAAGAAGATTACGAGGGGTACAGCATACTGGATGGCTCCTGAAGTCGTTCGAGGGACTGGTCATAACTTGTAGGCACAGTTACTACCTTTGTTGCATCTAATTCATTAGGAGACATAGTTGATAACTATATATTATATACCTAAACTGCTTGAATATTGCATATTATATTTAGTATACTATAAATTTAGCAAATAGAAGGGGAAATTATTCTTGGTTATATAGGTCTTCAAATCCATTTCAAATATCACTATTCATATATTCTCAAATTTCTTTATGGGACAACTGATAGGTTTGATTTCCTAGCTCTGCCGATATATGGAGTGTTGGATGTACTGTGATTGAGATGGCCACCGGAAATCCTCCTTGGAACAACCACTTTGAAACGGTAGTCAATCAGCTGTTAGCCTGACTACTTTCAGGAAACTAAGTCCAACCGGTTGTACTGATTATCTGTGCTTTTAGGTTGCTGCTCTCTTCTATTTTGTAGGGACAACCAAGTCTCATCCACCAATTCCTGAGCATCTTCCTTCTTCAGCGAAAGAATTTCTGCAGGAATGTCTACAAAAGTATGCTAATCTTCTTTTCATTAAATCTTTAGCTTAAATAGATTATCACAACATATAAAATATATTTAATTTCTTTGTTTTGGATTCATATTTACTCTGGTCTAACGGTAGGGAGCCAAATCTGAGGTCATCTGCATCAGAATTGCTTAAGGTAAATCATAATCTGCTCAAGGTTTCTCTTTATGTGATTGAAAAAATCGCTCTGCAATGTAACTAATATCTTCTAGTATAGCTAGCTTGTAGTTCCAATGTTAATTTGTGTTTGTAAAACATAATGCTGTGGTGATCGAGTTGATATGTAGTCAGACCCTTTTTCTCTTCAGAATCTTAAATTCTGCTTCAATTCATGCAGCATCCTTTCTTGACTGGGAAACAAGAGACATCTCGTTCTTATGGTCAGACTACTTCCATGGTTGGTTTACTAATGAAATATTTTGTACAATATGTTCTTTTTTGACTCTTTTTTTTTTCTTCAGAATGTTTGTTGTAATCTCCATTTAGTGACATTCAATTTTCTACCTTGATTCAGGAAATTTCATCCTCTCAAGGGAGTGATACAGTTATAAATCCCATCATGGAACTGGAAGTAGGAGAGGTATCCTCAGCTTGCGAAACACATAGCGGTGAAATTGATGGCATTTGGAGCTGCCCCGGTAACGACTCCAGCTTTGGTACCACTGGCATCGACAAACATATATTCTCGAATTTGTTTAACAAGTTCAAGAGATTGAGAAGAACTATAAATCATGAATCAACGGAGGGCAAGTTCAGTTATTCATCTATCAAAGTCGCCACATGCAACTTCTCTGAAGAAAACAAGGTTGGAGAAAGGGGCTTTGGACCAGTTTATAAGGTAATTTGGTTTGAACTTCAAAGAATTGAAATGCATTCCCTGTTGATGATCATATTTTAGTTTCTCTTTCTTGATCAGACATTATATTATGGTTAACCAATTTAGGGAATCTTGGAGTCTGGAAAACAAGTAGCTGTGAAAAGGTTCTCAGTATCTTTGGCCAAGGAACAAAGGAGTTTAAGAATGAAATGAGACTTATACGTGGACTCCAACATAGAAATATTGTTCAGATTTTAGGATCTTGCATTCATGGTGATGAAAGAATTTTAATATATGAGTTCATGCAAAATTCTAGTTTGGACAGCTATTTACAAGGTCTGGGATACCAACACTCCAGTTATATATAGTAAACGAATAGTATAGAGTGAATATATGCCTATTTGTTATCTGATCTATTATTGACTTAACATTTTGACAGATGCATCCAAAAGCAGCTTGCTACCAGAATGGAAGAAGCAGTTTGAACTAATTGAAGGAATCTCTCAAGGATTGGTTTACTTACATGAGTACTCCAGATTTAGAGTAATTCATAGAGATTTAAAACTCAGTAATATTCTACTTGATGAATGCTTCAATCCCAGAATTTCGGATATTGATTTGGCGAGGATTTTAACTGATGATCATAAGAAAGCGAAGTCTAATAGAATTTGTGGGACATAGTAATTATATGATGTGTTCTTACTTTATATTTTGGCATTCTTGGTTGCAAACTAATAACAATCATATCATTCACGCGTATAGTGAATATTTTGTTAATTTCCTTCGGGTGCAGTGGTTACATGTCTCCTGAGTATGCGATATATGGAATTTATGGAGTAAAATCAGATTTAGTTTTGCAGTGGTAATGCTTGAAATTTTAAGTGGTAGGAGAAGCCATAAACTCAAGAAACCTTTTCAGCATATACAAGGCTATGTACGTCATCCATATCTCTGCAGTTCTACACTAATCATTCTGATCTTCATGGATTCATATATATAATCTGGTTTATTTCATCAGGCATGGGAGCTGTGGAAAAAAGGTGCAGGGCTAGAACTAATGGATCCAATGCTACACAATTCATGTATCAACGAAGATCAATTCTTAAGATGCCTGCATGTGTGGAGGAAAATTCAGGCAATCGGCCAACCATGTCAGGTGCAAAATTTATGCTGAAATATGCAAGTTTGAAATTGCCTATGCCAAAAAATCCAGGATATAGTATGACAATGACTGCAGATGATATGAGTGGAAATGAATAAAAAACTTTATCGATGGATGACTCTCAAAATTTGATTTGGAGGGAGTGTGATGGGAGTGATAATTAATGAAGGAATAAGGTGATGCTGTACTTGGGCTGATGGAGATCCCCGAAGGGTGAGCATTATGATGAAAGGCTGAGGTGATATTGATGGAGGGTACGTACTACATAGTACATACAATGATATCTTATCCAAAACTTCAAGCCAGCATGTGTACCTTGAATTAATGGTGAACAAGCCTGGGTCTCGAAAGACTGGTTATATCCCTGATCAGCTTTGGTTGTATTAGGTTTTCTGCTCTAAAAAGCAGGTAATGTCATGTGAAGAACAAAGGAATTGTATTTCAGTAACTGCATTCTTAGAGTTAAAGACTTGATTTGCTAGCTTCAAATGGTCTCTAACTGCATGACGATGGGATTTTAGATCGTACCAGGTTATAATTAGCAAATTCAAAGTGTTTATTTTTGCAGGAATATGAAAGCCAAAATGTGTTGGAGGAAGCACAATGCCTTCAGCTTTGTAAGTGATCATGTCTTGCTAGCTGCATGTTCTTTCTGTGTATATAAATGCAATAGAGTGAAGTACAAGAAGCAATGAATCTGATTTTTGCAACCAAGACCTCAACATCAGTGAGAGATTCCGGTTTTGGTCCCGGTCTGTACCGAATTCGTAGTGATTAACAATAATTTGGTTATTTGCTTTGATAAGCTTTTGATCCATATGAACTACACACACTAGAGCATCCTAAGAAAGCAAATTGCTTGCTAGGACAATACTTAATAGTAGGATTACTTTGCTTTCACTACTCGTTTCGTTCCAAGTTCTTTTCTTTTGTACGCATGTATACCCCACTTTTAAAAAGACCTTGCAAGAACAGTTACGGCTGGGATATGTGTGCACAATGCAACTTAATGCTGCATTTGGGACATATTTTCTAAACGCTGCTGATGGCTTTCTTAGTGCTTTACAATGGGGACATATTTTCTACAATCGGAGTCTGCCTGGATGGCTCATGCCTGTAGATAGTAGATACAGGGACCATCACTATGACTTGCAACTGAAGTTTTTTTTTTTGAAAGGGACAATTGAAGTCTTATATTAGATCGAAGTACACAAAAAAATAAACAAGTGGCGAAACCACAACACCAGCAAGCTAATTGCATTTCAGCCTTTTCTTAGAAGCAAAATAATCATAAAACATATGCAGGAGCTTAGCTGAGAATAGTGATGCTTACCAGGGTTCGACACAAGTGATGTTTACCCTAATTGAGTTAATAATAAAACGAAGGGCTGGGACATTGAAGCCGAAACCGAGTCGTGACAAAAAAAAATTGAACCCGATACAAACTGAACCGGAAAAAACCGAAACCGAAAAAAAATCGAAATATTTGGTTCGGTTTTGATTTTTGATTTACAAAAATCGAACCGAACCGAAAAACCGAAGTATGAAAAAAAATGACATCATTTTGTGTATTTGTAATATATTATATGAATATATGCAAACTAAAAACCTTAAACTCCTAAAATCCTAATTTATTTATGCATAATCCTTATCAAATTCTTTCATAGAATGAATCAAAATGTTTGGCGATACAATATAAGGTCTTTTAGAAACAATTGTTTGGTTATTTTTTTAAAAAAATGATCTTTATACATCATGTAAAAAACCGAAAGAAACCGAAAAAATCCGAAAAAAAAATCCGAACCAAACTGAACTGAATAGTCGCGATTTTTCTGGTAAAAAATAAAAAACCAAACCGAATCGAACCGAGAAAAATATTACGGTTTGATTTAGTTTTTACCAAAAACTGAACCGTTTGGCCCGAATCCCACCCCTAATAAAACGCAAATGGGATTTTGGCTATTAGTAACACGAGTTTAAGAGAAAAACCGTCAACCTAATCCTCAAAAAAAGTATTTTTTTGTTTCGAGTTGTTGACAAAGAAACAGTTTCTGTGAAATTAACCTGGACATGATGAAAATAAATTAAGCACATTTCATTCCACAACTCAGCATAGCAATTTCAAAATTTGCTCATTCCTGTATCATTTAATTTTTTTGTAGAAAATAATAAAATTGCATTATCTAATTGAGAAGTTTACATGATTACAAGTATTGTAGTGAAGTATCCAATTTTGAAATGCAAAAAATAAAAGTACATTCCTACCTAAAAGATGTACTACATGATTACATTTTCTTGAAACATGAATACAAATAAGAGAAGAAATAATAATAATAATAAACTTCACTTGTTCTTCGATCAAAACTCCTTCAAGAGGACATGCCCCATGTATAGAGTATAGATAATCTCATTCGGAATCCTTGACAAATTTATATCTGATTCATCCCTTGTCCATTTTCAAATCTCTTTCAATTTTCTTAATTATTCTCTTCTAAATCTCTTTTTTTTTTATAACCAAAAAAAAAGAAGAAAAACAGGAGAAACCAAATTGAAAACCCCGGAGCATTGGGATGCTGGTTGGACTTGGGTTGTTTGCCATGCTACTTCATACTACTTGCTGTGTGCCCAGAAAAACCAAAAACCAAAAACAAAAAACAAAAAAAGGTCTCTGCTTTTCTCGATCTTTAAAAACTTGCTCTCACTCATTTTCATTTTTCTTCAGGTATTTTTCTTTCTATCTTTCTTTTCTCTAAGTTGTTCCAGCTCTCGCTTTAGTTGCAGTTAAGATCTACCAAATACAGCACCATATTTCAATCTTTCCAACCAGTTCCTCCATTTTTAAAAAACAACAAAATAGAAAATGTGAAAACAGACCCCACCATTGTTTATTGTTTATCTTCTTCTTCTTCTTCTTCTTCTCTGAAAAAAAAGCTTGGACCTTTTAGATCCAGCCATGCTCAGCCTGAGGCCTCGCCGTGATTCCACTCCGGCCACCACTAAGTGGCAGAACAAGGTACAATGTGCTTCACTCTCTGCTTCCCCTATTTGTATTAAGGAAACAAAAAAGGTTCAAGAATTGAACTTGAAAATTGCAATTAACTGTAATGTGGTTAAAGTCTTGATATTTTGTGTTGGGTTTGAGTTTAGGGTGATATTTGAACTGGGTGTGTTGTATTTGGTTGTTAATTGAACTGGGTTTGTGTAGTTTTAGAAATTAGGTGAAGTGTGCTTGAGCTTTTGGGTTGGTGAAGTTTTGGGGTTGAGGGTGATATTTGAAAAGGGTTTGAGATTATGAGTGTTTGGTGAACTGGGTATTTTGTGTTTGAGAAATTAGTATTAATGTGCATGAACTTTTGGGTTGGTGAATCTTAAGGGTTTAGTGTGATATTAGAAATGGTTTGAGTATTTGATTGTTTGGTGAATTGGGGTTATTGTAGTTTGAGGAGAATTTGGAGCAGTGGCCGCATCTGAAGGAGCTGGTACAGTGTTACACAACGGACTGGGTTAAAGATGACAACAAGTATGGCCACTACGAGAGCATTGGACCAGCGTCATTTGAGAACCAGATTTACGAGGGTCCTGACACTGATATTGAGACCGGTAATGTATTCTAATTTCAGTCATTAAGTCTTTGTACACATACATGCTGAAGTTGGTGCATTTTGGGTTATACTGCACAAGTATGAAGTAGTATATATACACTATCTCTGCGAAATAATCTAACTTGATACCTCCACCTCACTTATCTTAGGCTGTTGAGCCCTTTTTTTGTTTTGCAAAAGTCTGGAATTAGTATAATGTGCATATGTATTATTATTTGACTGAGACCTGATTAAATCGAGGTCATAATCAAAGAAGTTAGATGCTCTTTTTTCATTTTCCATACCTTACTCTAATGAAAACATTGAAAGGAAACTGTATATTTTTGGTAGCTTGAATTTTGTTCGGATAAGAATACGATATGCTGTTTGTCAGAGTTTTAAAGTTAGTTATAGGTGTTAAGAACTCATGGTGCTGTGTATTGGCCTCACGGCTTCACCGAGTGGATTTCTATTTCTTATGATGGGTAAAGACCAAGTGCTGGAACTGTTTTACTGGCTTAGCTCCTGGTTCAATGCTAAGATTTTGTGACTGACCAGTTAAATTTGCAAATAAGATGTTGGTTTACTATGGGATTGAGTTACACCACAAGCGGGTTTTGTCATCTACTTCTTTGTAAATTATTGAAATAAATCTAATCCATTGCAGAACTGAACCTTTCCGGTGCTATGCGAACCAAGGTGGAAGATACCACGGATGACGATTTACCAAGTACATCGGGCCGCCAATTCACAGATACAGTAGCCACCGATATAAAGGTTGTACTGACATGAGGACATGTCTTATTATGGCACATGCTACAGAAGTTAACTTTTGTTTATTATCTTTAGCCTTTAGTATCTCTACATGCCACACTAGTACAAATGATCACTTCCCATGTTTAGTGCTATCTAATTTGATCCTGATACTGTATGTTCAGCATTTTGGTCAATCTCCTCTCCCTGCTTATGAACCAGCTTTTGATTGGGAAAATGAAAGATCATTGATATGCGGTCAAAGGGTTCCAGAAACTCCAATATCTCAGTATGGCAATTGTAAAGCTTTTTGATCGAGTAGGAGTTCATATATGCTCCTTTCCCTGTGCTTTACTAATGGTTATCTGCTCTATTCTGGACTGTCTCAGTGGTTTAAAGATCTCAGTGAAAGTTCTCTCCCTATCGTTTCAAGCGGGGCTAGTTGGTGAGTGTGGCTACATCGTTATGCTCATTTCTCTATATTGCTGCTTCTGTAACTTAAAATATTTCAAGTTTCTGACTTTCTCGTTTCTCTACATATGTCCTGTCCTCCCTCCATCCCTCCCATGCAGAGCCATTTTATGGTACAATTTGCTTATACAATAGGGAGAGAAGAGAAAAGTTGTCAGAGGATTTCTATTTTCGTCATGCACCAGCTGAAACACAAGATGTAAGCTAAAAGATTGACTTTATTTTGCCTTGACCTTTGTAGTAATAATCCTTTATCCTTTGAGAAATTAATTTTGGCACACATTACGACTGACACATTTGCTGCATGTGTCAACATTTTCGGTGAAGATTTCGTTTGAACCCCGTGGGATCTTCTATCTAGATGCACCATCATCATCAGTATGTCTTCTGATCCAGTTAGAGAAGCATGCCACAGAAGAAGGTGGGGTCACACCTACAGTGTATTCTCGTAAAGATCCTGTATGTCACACATCTAATTACTTGTTTTTGTATAAATTATTATGATCTCCAATTGATCGGAGGATTTCCAATTGCCCGAACAGGCACAGTTGACTGAGAAAGAAAAGCAAAAAGTACAGGTCTGGTCTCAAATAATGCCCTACAGAGAGTCCTTCGCGTGGGCCATGGTTTCATTATTTGATAACAACATTGGTGCAGCTGCTGGTGGCTCTGCTTCCCCAAGCAGTCCTCTTGCTCCTAGTATATCGGGTTCAAGCTCTCATGAGGGTGTGTTTGAGCCCAGCACAAAAGTCACATTAGATGGGAAAGTAGGGTATTCAAGTCGAAGCTCCGTTGTTGTCGAAATATCAAATTTAAATAAAGTTAAAGAAAGCTATACTGAAGACTCACTGCAGGTATTAAACACCTTTGCAATTTGCCTTAATTTAAAAGCTATTAATTCTTTTGTTAGTTTATGATGGGTCCTTTTCTTTGTGGTTTTCCTGAAATCTCTAGGATCCCAAACGCAAGATTCATAAACCTGTGAAAGGGGTTTTGAGGCTGGAAATTGAGAAGCATCAGAATGATCATGTTGACTTGGAAAATACATCAGAAAGTGGTAGTGTGATCAATGATACTATTGATGACCGCATTAACGATTCCATGTTTGGGAAGCTCCCAAGTAATAGTTTGGATGGTCCTCAGGGTAGCAGTTCTAAGTGGAATTCTTTTGATGCTAAAGAGATTTCTGGAAATGGATCAAATTCTCATGGAAATCCAGCTTTTGGTCCTGATGATGCAAGTCTTACACCAATTCACTGTTTTGTGTCCCTAGTGGTCCATTTTATTTCCTGCAGAAATGGTTTCTATGATATGACATCATTCTAGCATGTTTTTTTATTGGAAGTTTACTGGCATGCAGCTATTCTAAAGTTTGTGTTTGTTTTTTATTGTATCTAAGATGGATTTGTTTTGAAAGCATCTATTAAGATAAATAATAAAAAAGTTTGACTGTGCATATAGAATATATTTGTAGTTAGTTTTATTACATGCTTGATATATATTAACTGACACTGTTTGTTCACTTCCAGTTCCATGCATTCGACTTCCGTACTACGACAAGAAACGAGCCTTTCTTGCAGCTTTTTCATTGTCTGTATGTATATCCCATGACTGTTAGTTTAAGTCGGAAGAGGAATTTGTTTATAAGGGTTGAACTTCGGGAGGACGATAATGATGTCCGTAGACAACCATTAGAGGTATATATGTCTCTCTTGATTTTTTCTGACACTAAATTAGATCATGTTGAAATGAAACTGTTACTTTGACTGTTTAATTTTCTCATTTGTTTGCTTCTTTTTTGTGTGCACCTAATATGGCTAGGCAATGTATCCAAGGGAGCCAGGTGCATCACTACAGAAGTGGGCCCACACACAAGTGACTGTTGGGGCAAGGGTGGCATGCTATCATGACGAGATAAAACTTTCTCTCCCTGCTACATGGACACCAACACATCATCTTTTATTCACTTTTTATCATGTTGATCTTCAAACAAAGTTGGAAGCACCGAAGCCCGTAAGCGTTTGCTTTTGTTTCTCTGAAGGACTAGCTGATTATTCCTGAGTTTTAATTTGTATCCTCCTCTGACCCAATTTTTTATTTTCCTGCTATTTTTTCGTTGCTTCATTCTTATTTACTCCATTAGATGACTATTCCATCATCCACTCTCTTTCTCCAGGTAGTAATTGGATACGCTTCACTTCCACTGTCCAGTCATGCACAGTATGTATATGCCTTAAATCTGATTTTCTCCTCTTTTATTCTGAATGAAACTACTTTTTTAAGCATTTAGCTCGTTTAGTATATCAATCTATTATTTTTCTCTTTGACACTAATCTTAATAGGAAATGTTTGAATTAAATTGAGATTAATACCAGTCACATAGGTGCCTTACATCATCTGCCTCTAGGTGGGTAAAACAAAGGCGGGGTCAAAGCAGTTGGATACTTGCATATAGGCATATGCTTCAGTTTGCTTAAGCTAAGACAAATCTTAATATATTCCATTAACTTCTTTTCTAATATATGATTGCGCACAAATAATCCAAATTGAACAATATTAAGATTTCACTAGAAAGTACCTCTTTTTCGCTTGATTATTTCAGGGTTCATCTGACAATGTACTCAAGATTATTTCAATATCTTGCTTTGTTTCCTATTACTTCTATAAGATCTCTAGGCCTTAATGTTTATTTGTCCTCTCAGGTTGCGATCTGAAATTTCTTTGCCAATTATGAAAGAGTTGGTTCCACATTATCTTCAGGATACGGGTCGAGTATGTTACGTTGCTCTTTGAATCAATAAAGTTTTAAGCTTGCCAATGCAATTTTATAAGTGTAAAATTTGTTATAATCTTGGTCATCATCTTGACTCTGTTTTGACGACCCCTTTTGTAGGAGAGGTTAGATTATTTGGAAGACGGAAAAAATGTCTTCCGATTGCGATTAAGACTTTGTTCGTCGTTATATCCGATCAATGAGCGAATACGAGATTTTTTCCTTGAATACGATAGACACACTCTTCGAACAAGTGCACCATGGGGTTCTGAACTTCTTGAGGTAATCTTCTTTTTAGTATATAATTTTTCCCTTTTCTAAAACCACTAGTCCTGTCAGACCAAATGAAGAAAACCTACTCGTGCTGTCTTAGTTTGTATTATGTGGCTAGAGAATTCCATTATCTTAGGTCTTTGATACTACAGAAGTGTTTTGTTTGTTTGTTTTATTTTTATTTTGTAATTTTGTTTACAATCGTATTTTGGGGTCAGATAGTTGTCAGAGACGTGAATATATGCATATGCTTATTATGCTATCACAAACTTACTATGATGATACTGTTTTGCTGATTATCTTCCCCTATTCGAAGTTCAATATAGTATACTGAATTTACACTTCTCCCTACTAATTGCCTTATTGGTGTGGGTTATTGATCATGCACGAATGTGCAATTACTGTGATCTCTTGCAATTTGGTTTTATAGGTCACATATGCACAAGTGCATATTTTAAAGTATGAGTTTAAATGGTCCCTAAAGATGTTACTTTTGAGTTTAAACGGTTCCATTAGAAAGTCTGATTTTGAGTAATGATCTTCACATGCAGGCTATCAACAGTTTGAAGAATGTGGATTCCATTGCTTTGCTTCAGTTTCTCCATCCAATCTTGAACATGCTTCTCCATCTAATAGGCAATGGTGGAGAAACCCTTCAGGTAATGTTATAGACTAATTTAAATGTTTTTGGGTGGTTAAACAATACTTATGGTCTTCTTTAATTCCATTCCTAGTTTTTCTAGGTCGTCTGACAATATAACTCCCATCTTTTATACTGTTTGGGCTCTGAGCCGTATACTGCCATCTTATTTTCTGTTCTTTTGGTGGTTTCAGGTCGCAGCTTTCAGAGCCATGGTTAATATCGTTACCAGGTGTGTGGTTTAGTATAGATTTCGATTTAAGTATTTACATGCGTCAGAGGTGTAACTTTATGTTCTGGATTGCAGTATTATTTATCTTTTTTTTTCTGAGACAGTTTAGAAGGAACTGAATCTTCAGTCTTGAACATTTCATTTTTTGATGGTCGAAGGTTTTTAAATTATGTCTTGTTCATAATTTTTGTTTTTGTTTTGACAAAATAGAAAGAGAGAAATGGGTAAACGAGGGTATGCTACATCAGCGAATGAGTTTGGTTTACTATATTTTAGAAACATTAAGTGTGGGTTCAAGTTTGGGTTTGGGGCAATTTTAGACACATGAACATGATGAACAATGCTGAAATATGACCTGTCTCATTCTCTACTCACTATGTAAGCGTCAGCTGTTTGGTACAATTGTTGTTGAATTTGGGCATCTATTTGCTGCACTTTAAATTTATTTTCGGTTGCCTTTCGATAGCAGAGAAGACTTGAATTTTGTTTGACGTGTGGATGCCATTTGTAGGGTGCAGCAGGAGTCAGTTGATGATGCTGAAAGAAATCATTTCCTTGTTAACTATGTGGATTATGCTTTTGATGATTTTGGGGGTTGTCAACCGCCAGTTTATCCTGGTTTATCAACTGTTTGGGGAAGCTTGGCTCGTAGTAAGGTAAGCCTGTCTTATAGGTGATGCCTGTCTTATAGGTGATCTTGAAGTGCTAATTGCTATTAGCTTTTGCTTGAATAGACTATAGCTAAAGTTTTAATATTTTGTAAAGTTGATAATCACAAGTACTTTTTCTTTCTTTCTGTGCTTAGCTTTGGTGGCATGTGTAATGGTTGTAAGATTTGTTAATAATTTTATCATCAATTTTTTCAATCCATCCAAGTACATTAAAATGGTGATTTATTTTTGCAGGCTAAAGGATACCGCGTTGGACCTGTATATGATGATGTCTTGGCAATGGCTTGGTTTTTCCTAGAGCTAATTGTCAAGTCAATGGCATTGGAAAAGATGCGACTTTTCTACCATAATCTACCATTAGGTAGATTTCGTAGCAAGGATATTTAATCAGTCATATGCCCTAATAGCTATATCTGTTGATTTTAATTTTGTGGTATATTTGTAAGTCATAAGCTGCATTTGGTCTCTCTTGGACTCTTATGCCTCTTCTCCATCCAAACACAATAAGAACAAGCGTAGCCTCTAGTAACCAAATAAATAAGTAACAGTAACCAAATAGTATATCCACGGTAGTTATGTGGTCAAGTAACTGTTCTATATCTATTAGCAAATAACCCCGCATTGGAACAACAGGTCAGGTAAACATTTTGAAATGAGATACTGAGGCAGGCAGAGGTTTGGTACTCATAATGTGTTCAGTAGTAAATTTGACATAATATGTAATGCATGTTAATATTCTGTTGAAATGCAAAAATATCTCTCAAGTCACCTAACTTGGTTTGAGAAATTTGTATACCTATACGATGATTGAAGTATATATAGCACTTATTGCATTTTTTTCTTCACTGTTTCAACTTCATTCCAAATGTATAAAGTTCTGGTATTGTATGATATAGCTGATAGTTGTGCATTTATAGAGTATTATTAGGTCACCTAAGTTAATTTATCTTTAATGAGCTTCTGATGTTATCGAGGTGATGTAGCTTTCTCCTGTCCGCAGCCTGTATTTGCAGATATTCTTTCACTTGAACCTTTGATGGGCATACTTGTAATTCATTTATTTTTTCTGTTGCAGGTGAAGATATTCCGCCTATGCAATTGAAAGAAGGTGTATTCCGATGCATAATGCAGCTATATGATTGCCTACTAACAGAAGTGCACGAGCGCTGTAAGAAGGGATTGGGCTTGGCAAAGCGTTTAAATAGCAGTTTGGCTTTCTTTTGTTATGATCTCTTGTCCATTATTGAACCTCGGCAAGTTTTTGAATTGGTATGCTATCAAGTTTTTATTTTTTTTATGTCTGTCAACACGATAATTATACGAGCTAGTACCCTAAATTCAAACTTGTTGCATATAATTTAGTTTCAGGAGGCTGAGATGCCTTAATGAAGGCTCATATTATGCATAAACATTAGCACTTTTTAATATTGTTTGTTCAAATATATACCTTTATATATGTATAGTTGAGTACTTTCAATGGTGCATACGCGACATTGACTAAATCAAATTTGAACAATCAACTGTAAAATCATGTTAGGTAGGTTATCCCATTTTTATCGTCCACTTGTTTCCATTCACCATATGCTGTCGTACATGAGCTGCAGGTGTCGTTGTACCTTGACAAGTTTTCTGGGGTATGCCAATCAGTATTGCATGATTGCAAACTCACATTTTTGCAAATTATATGTGATCATGATCTCTTTGTTGAAATGCCAGGGAGAGACCCTTCTGATAGGTAATTATCTTTCAAAATCTATATTTCAAAATGACAAGCTTTTCTGTTTTAAGTGTTTGTGCGTCTTGATGATGATGACTGTTCATGATGCAGGAACTACCTTTCATCTGTTTTGATGCAAGAGCTGTTTCTTACGTGGGATCATGATGATTTGACTTTGCGGGCAAAGGCAAGTGTTCAGTCGATTCACTTTTTTTATGCTGTAAAGTTAAATAAGAAAACAATGCTTGTTTATTCTCTTTTGTGTAATTAATTGTAAGCTCTGGGAAGATGAAAGCTTATACAATAAACCAACATAACATACTCAAATTTACAAAATCTTGAAGATAATTGCATGTTATGAGTTTTTCCCAACTCTTCTGTTTCTCTGTGTGTAGGCAGCTAGAGTTTTAGTAGTCCTGCTGTGCAAGCATGAGTTTGATGCTCGATACCAAAAGCCTGAAGATAAATTGTATATTGCTCAGCTATATTTTCCACTCATTGGACAGGTACAGACTGCTTTTATTCTTGTTTTATATGTAAACACATATACTTGTTTACTGCATTACGTACATGTTTTGTCTTTCATTTCACCTACCTTTCCATCGCTTGACTGAAATTGGGAGTCTCTATTCTGCATAATCCACTCAAAATATTGGGGATACCCTCATAGATCCACAAAAGTTAGAAGTAGGGATGTGTCCTACAACCTCAAGCAGTTATTCATTTTTTTTTTTCTGTTAAGAATCTTAAGCAGTCTGAGGGAGGGGTCATTTAGTTTGAAGTAAAGATGTTTCTACTTTATATATAAGTTCATAGTGTTTCAACACACATTCAAATAACATAGACACTACAATTTTGTATTTTTAGTGCATTCATTTATCCTTTGTCTGTTGTGAACTTGTGATATTACTCTAAATTAACATTAGTGTCTAATATAATGTCATGATTCTGCAAGTTCGTATCTTTAAGTTTCATATCGCACTATATCCAAACATTTGAGTTTGTACTGCTTGAAAGTTACTATATATGTATATGAATCATGGTTCCTAATTAGTGATTTTGTGGTATGCAGATTCTAGATGAAATGCCAGTCTTTTACAATCTCAATGCTGTTGAAAAGCGTGAAGTCTTGGTTGCTATTTTACAAATTGTGCGGAACCTTGATGATGCATCACTTGTCAAGGCATGGCAGCTGAGCATCGCTAGAACTAGATTGTTTTTCAAACTCATGGAGGAATGCCTTGTTCTATTTGAGGTTACTTTTTGTTAACTTGTTTAGCATTTATGATCTTTTATTTATATTGCTACCAATTCAGTTTTCCTCATTTTGGGGGTTCGCTACCAACTCATTTTTCCTCATTTTGTTTACTTGTTTAGCATTCATGATTCTTTTATTTATATATATAAAATGCATTTCATAACCCTGATTGTATAATGCATGTTACAGCACAGAAAACCTGCTGATGGCATGCTTATCGGTTCTAGTTCTCGAAGTCCTGTTGGTGATGCTCCTGCTTCTCCCAAGTATTCTGATAGACTTTCTCCTGCGATCAATAACTATTTGTCTGAGGCATCTAGACAAGAAGTCAGAGTGAGTTAATAATTTCTGCTCTCACTTAAGAAACCAGCAGTTGACTGTTTTGTTATTGATCCTGCTTCCATCCATAGTCACATTCCCATCTGAAGGCCAACCCTTCAATTTTGTAATGTATAAAGCAGCATATTATAATAGGTACTCAAGTCTTAAATCTTCAATGCAGCCTCAAGGTACACCTGAAAATGGTTACTCTTGGCAGAGAGTAAATTCTCAGTTAAGCTCTCCTAGTCAGCCATATTCCTTGAGAGAAGCTCTTGCTCAGGCACAATCGTCCAGGATTGGAGCTTCTGCTCAAGCGCTAAGAGAATCTTTGCATCCAATATTGAGGCAAAAATTGGTATGTTTTTTTGTAAATATGAATGTTTGTTTAATTGCAGAAGACCACCGTTTGCTCCACAATATGTACCTGATAGTCTGATACTGCTTTTGGATATGCCTGAATTTGTTCCTACTATTAAATTACTAATTAACTTTATATATCCAGGAGCTTTGGGAAGAAAACTTGAGTGCTTCTGTCAGCCGTCAGATTTTGGAAATAACTGAGAAGTTCACTGTAATGGCAGCATCACATAGCATCGCTACTGACTATGGGAAATTTGATTGCGTCACTGCCATATTTATGAGCTTCTTCTCCCGAAATCAATCACTGAGTTTCTGGAAATCGTTGCTTCCTGTATTCAATAGTGTCTTCAATCTACATGGTGCAACTTTGATGGCAAGGGAAAACGACCGCTTCTTAAAGCAAGTCACTTTTCATCTTCTTCGACTTGCAGTGTTCCGAAATGATAATATCAGAAGAAGGGCTGTTACTGGGTTACAGATACTCATGAGGGTAGGATCCTTTTGATACAGTGTATGCTCCTGTTCTTTCCTACTAATAATTAATCCCTTCCTTTTCTTTGGCAGAGTTCCTTCTACTACTTTATGCAAACAGCAAGGCTGAGGGCCATGTTGATCATCACATTATCAGAGTTGATGTCTGACATACAAGTGACTCAGATGAAGGCTGATGGAACACTAGAAGAGAGTGGTGAAGCACGACGTCTTAGAAAATCACTGGAGGAAGTGGCAGATGCATCTAAAAGCCCCATTCTATTGAGAGAGTGTGGACTTCCTGAGAGTGCCTTATTAGAAATTCCTGAAAAGATGACCGAAAATCGGTGGTCGTGGACAGACGTGAAATATCTCTCTGACAGTCTTCTACTTGCTCTTGATGCCAGCTTAGAACATGCTCTCCTGGTCAGTTTTCCGAGTGCCTGCATCAACTTTATTTTTTATGGAACACACAAGCACACATATATCTGTCAATTACTTTTAACTTGCAGTGCCTATTCACCTGGGTTAGTGTTAGTTCTTCAGATTTTAGTTGGTTTAAATTTGGAACAGAAGCAAATGAATTTTGTCAAAAGGGTTAGATTTGTTTCGGCATTTGATTGTACAATGATGTTGCGATGCTTGATATAGTTTATCATGCCCTATCCTATCCAATAAATTCAGGATACATTTCAGATTATGGAAATTGATTACCCATCTGTTCCCCTTGCAATTACCTTATGATTTTTGCTAATTTCTTCACAAAAGAGGGAGTGGTTGAATTTCTAGCATTTATATTTCTGATGAAAGTTTCTTTTGCAGGGTTCTTTGATGACTATGGACAGGTACGCAGCTGCAGAAAGCTTCTATAAACTTGCTATGGCATTTGCCCCTGTTCCAGATCTTCATATAATGTGGTTACTACATTTATGTGATGCACATCAAGAAATGCAGTCATGGGCAGAAGCTGCTCAATGCGCTGTCGCTGTAGCCGGTATTGTAATGCAGGTAAACTGCTATACTTCTTTATTTTTTTAACTCGCCCTGTGTTCTACTGACATGACTGGTTTCTTATTACATTAGATGATTGTAGAGTACTTTATAGTTAATAATATAAAAGCAGACTCATAAATACTCATTCATTGGTTTACTTTGTAGTTGACAACTATTTAAATTGTCTGTAGGCTTTGGTAGCTAGAAATGATGGTGTTTGGAGCAAAGATCACATAACTGCCCTACGTAAAATTTGTCCAATGGTCAGTTGTGAGATCAGCTCCGAGGCTGCTGCGGCTGAGGTAGAAGGATATGGTGCATCAAAACTTACTGTTGACTCAGCCGTGAAGTATCTACAACTTGCAAATAAGCTCTTTTCGCAAGCTGAGCTTTTTCATTTCTGCGCAAGCATTCTGGAACTTGTTATTCCAGTTTATAAAAGCAGGAGGGCATATGGACAACTGAGCAAATGTCACACGATGCTCACTAACATATATGAATCAATCCTTGAGCAGGAATCAAGCCCAATTCCATTCACTGACGCAACATACTATAGGGTGGGGTTTTATGGTGATAGATTTGGAAAATTGGATCGGAAGGAATACGTATACAGGGAGCCACGAGATGTAAGACTAGGTGACATAATGGAGAAACTTAGCCACATATACGAGTCTAGGATGGATGGAAATCATACCTTACACATCATTCCAGATTCTAGGCAGGTGAAGGCAGATGAGTTGCAACCCGGTGTATGCTATCTGCAGATAACTGCTGTTGATCCAGTCATGGAAGATGAAGATTTGGGGAGCAGAAGGGAGAGAATCTTTTCTCTTTCACCAGGAAGTGTTCGTGCGCGAGTTTTTGACCGCTTCTTGTTTGATACCCCTTTCACAAAAAATGGAAAGACTCAAGGTGGATTGGAAGACCAGTGGAAGAGACGGAGTGTTCTTCAGACTGAAGGTTCATTCCCAGCTCTTGTTAACAGGCTTGTAGTTACTAAATCTGAATCACTTGAGTTCTCCCCAGTAGAAAATGCCATTGGAATGATTGAAACTCGGACTGCTGCTCTACGTAATGAACTTGAGGAGCCTCGTAGTTCTGAGGGGGACCAACTCCCACGTCTCCAGAGCCTACAAAGAATTCTGCAAGGCAGTGTTGCTGTTCAGGTAGAGTTTTGTTCATATTTTTTGTTTCCAAACCAATATTTTCCAGTTTCTGTTCCCAACAGGCTGCTTAATATTCCGACCTGGGATTTAATATATGATATACAACTCTACTGTTTATGTGATCAGATTTTCTACTCTATGCAGGTCAACAGTGGTGTTCTGAGTGTTTGCACTGCATTCCTTTCCGGTGAGCCAGCGACAAGGTTGCGATCACAAGAATTGCAGCAGCTCATTGCTGCGCTCCTTGAATTTATGGCTGTATGCAAGCGTGCGATCCGTGTACACTTCAGATTGATTGGCGAGGAAGACCAAGAGTTCCACACACAGCTTGTGAATGGATTTCAATCTCTAACTGCCGAGTTATCTCATTATATCCCTGCCATCCTGTCCGAGCTGTGACATTGTTTGTATCATATTTACAGTATATCGTTGCTTCATTTTTGGTCCTTAATGATCAATGTTGCTGAAATTTCTAGCTAGTAGTGTGCAGGCATATTCCATGGTTGTGACCCATTTATCAGCAGCATGAATCTCAAGATTGTTGTCTACTTTTTTTTTTCTTAATTATGACGTTGAGAGTTCTTTATAGTGTTTCTCTCTCAACACTCAACGGTGGTGTTGTTTGAGAGTATAATCCGTTTGATTTATTTTTCCTTTTACCAAAGCTAGTACAGATCAGTGTATTCAAGACTACCAAAAAAGAGCTCCGAGAACTCAGGAGACGAATGGAACAAACCGGAATCCTCAAAGGCAAGAAAACTCCGGTCCGACTGGCATATGATCTGTTAACCCTCAAATGAAGATAGTATAGCCGTCCAAGAGCATCCCAATAGCCGCGTGTAGTGTAAACTGTAAAGTGATTTTTAGTAAGCAGTTATTTACCTTGACAAATGGCAAGAAACAGAAACTTATACAATACGTTTATTGAAGGAAACGCATGCGCAGTAGATTATTTTCGTGGATTAAATTTATTCTTGATGTCCGGTACTATCCGAAAACATTCAAGTGATGCTTAAATTTTAAAAATGATCAAAGTGATGCCTGGAAATTCAAAACGCTATCTAAGGGGTGTCCTGACCGGCTGAACTCCTGGTCTCCGATAAAGTTGCTGATGTGGCATTTCCGGGTTTTTGAAAATGAGGGGTATTCTAGATATTTTGACCATCGGAAAATCTTTAACCCAAAAAACCTACCCTCCTTTGTTCATTTTCACCCCCCTCAATCAACACTCACTCTCTCTCCTCCATTTTTCTGTCCCTTTCGTAGCATCTGAACAACCCCTTTTGTTATGAACTGCCATTGTGTTCTTATGAACTGTGTTTGATATGAACTATGAAACTATCAAAGTGATGCCTACATGTTTAAAACCATATCAAATTGATGCCTGGAATTTTGTCAATGTCTGTAACAGTATGTTTTGCTTTCCCCCTTAAAGAACATGTTGATTCAATCCAAATCAGCTTAGCAAATGAGAGGAGAGGAGAGTGATGGAGAGAATCTCTGTAGCAGAGCATCGCACGAAGATCCAAGGGCTCAACATCGAATACAACGTCCACTGTCTTTGTCAGCGAATTCAGCATCCACTGTTTTCATTCTTTTCTAGGACAATTTTAGGTTTTCGGTTGATTCTTAATTGGAGTACGTCATGGGCAGATCTAGCTTGGTTGCCACCAATGAATTGTTTTTGTTGGATGCAATCAAGTAAGATATTTTGTATTGTTTATGTCCCATGATTTCCTGATTTTGTGTAGTTTAAGCTTATATAGTATGTCTGTTTAGTGGAAATCAGTTAATTATTAAAGCTGTGTGTTTAGTTGAATTTTGATATGGATTGAATTGAACTGAGTTGTGACCCAGTTTATAACAAAATGAACTGTTTTGATGTGGATTGAAGTGAATTGAGTTGAATGAAGTTTGGTTGATGAAATTTAGATGGATTTTGCTGAGCTGATTTGGATTGAATCAACCTGTTCTTTAAGGGAGAAAGTAAAACATACTGTTACAGACATTGAAAAAATTTCAGGCATCAATTTGATATGGTTTTAAACATGTAGGCATCACTTTGATAGTTTCATAGTTCATATCAAACCTAGTTCATAAGAACACAATGGCAGTTCATAACAAAATGGGATGTTCAGATGCTACAAAAGGGGCATAAATGGAAAAGAGAGAGTGCGTTTTGATTGAGGGGGGTGAAAATGAGAGGGAGGGGTAAGTTTTTTGGGTTAAAGGTTTCTCGATGGTCAAAATATCTAGAATACCTCTCATTTTCAAAAATTCGGAGCAATTTTATCGGAGACCGGGAGCTCAGCCGGTCAAAGCACCTCTTAGATAATGTTTTAAATTTTCAGACATCACTTTAATCATTTTTAAAATTTAAACATCATTTGAATATTTTTGGATAGTTTCAGGGTGATCTTATTCGTATTTACATTAAGAAAGAAACACAGTTCAGTACGTACATGACAGCTGTTTATTCCTAGCTAGCTAGCAGCAGATGTTTGACCTCGGCAAGTTTACAACCAACATGCATGCCCTAGCTAGCTGCAAATTATTTATTAAACATGGATCGCAGGCAATGCAAATTAAGAGAAAAACATAAATGGACACAAACACACGCACGTACTAGCGAAGTAGCATGCAGGATCAGCGATTCAGCGAAATTAATTAAGATGGAAGTATTATTCGAGAACTCTGGGGAACAATGATATATTCCCGTGCCTCACTTTTTGTAGGTGTTGGTAGTAATGGCTCCAACCCTAGTCCTCCTCCTGGCGGACCTATTATGATGGATTCTTCTACAACCCGGTAGAAAATGTCATGGTTATTGATTCCCCTGGCAAGACCATCGTGCTTCTCAATCGGCTCGACTCTTTGCCAAGTCACAAGAGTGTCCTCCTGAGTGTAGGAGAAGGGAACGTCATATGTGCCTTGTGACTCCCACCTGGACACGTAGACTCTAGTCCTTGGCGGGACTCTGATATTTATCCTATCCTCCTTCCCATGGGACTCAGTATGGTCTTCTCCCCACTGATACTCTCCTGAAAACTCCCATAAAGTTGTGAGAGATCCTGAGGACACAAGTGGAATCTTTGCAGTGACAGTGGGGGAGATGCCATAGGTGGCCGAGATGGTGAGGTTCCAATTAGTAGTGGTGCTCTCGTTAAATGTGAAAATCAGCTCCATGCTCTGTTCTAGTGAGCTTTCGTTTATCATGGTTTGTGTCGTTATGGATCTCGGGTGCCCGGTTAGAACCCTGGCAGCAGGGAAATTGTATCTGACGTTGTAGATTCTCCTCGATCTGACAGCCTCCTCCATCACAAATTGTGCCTCCGGGGCGTCAAGGCTACGACCACCGGGAACGAGATGGTTAGTGTTGTTATAGCGGAAGCAAATAAATGTAAGAACAAACACAGATTTAACGTGGTTCACTAACGTGAGTTAGCTACATCCACGGCAGAAGGAGAACATATTACTTTATCTTGGAGAACCATATTACAAAGTATATCACACTAGGTTAAGCATAACCTAGGATTACAGAATACCCAATCTCTCTACCACACTAGATTAAGCCTAATCTACAGGATAGAGCCAGATATCACACACACTCCTCTTATGACTAATACCCTTGTATATATATAGCCAAACAGAGTCCTGAATACCAGAGGAATCCCAGACACATACGTCTGAGGAAAACCTAAATCAGAATGATTAAGGAAACCCAATTCCTTAATGCCTGAGGAATCCTAGTCCTAACGAAATCCTGAGTAGAAGTCTTGCTCGCCAAGGACTTCTAACTCTCCTCGCCAGAGACTTTCGCCAAAGTCAACGCTCGCCAAAGACTATCTCGCCATAGATTCTTCCTTGCTCGCGTACCTCACGTATGCCAACGTGTCACGCGTATGCCAAAGCGCCTCGCGTACGCCAACGCGCCTCGCGTACGCCGACGCGACTCAAGATTCAAGGCATAGACTAACAAATCTCCACCTTGACTTGAATTCTCTCCCAAGTAATCAGATGTACCCGAAGTACCAGACTTCTCCTCTGCCCCAAAATGTCGTTCCTCCAAGAAACGAACCCAGATGTTCCCTTCTCCCAGAAAAGGACCCAGACGTTGCCTTTTCCCAGAGAAGCAACCCAGGTGTTGCCCCCAACAGGAAACTAACAACTTTTGACATTCAGCAAGTCTAAGCAATGTTGGAACTTGCTATGCGAAATCAGCTTTGTGAACATGTCTGCTGGATTATCGGCAGTACCCACCTTGTTCACCCTGATCCGCTTCTCACTCCTTAGAAAATGATACCTGACATCGATGTGCTTAGTCCTCTCATGATGAACTTGATCCTTGGCCAAACAGATTGCACTCAGACTATCGCAATACACTATAGCCTGATCTTGATGTAAACCCAAGTCACTAACCAGTCATTTCAACCAGATTCCCTCCTTGGCTGCCTCTGTCAATGCCATGTACTCTGCTTCAGTTGTAGACAAAGTCACTGAATGCTGCAAAGTAGCTTTCCAACTAACAACAGACCCACCAAGAGTGAAAATATAACCAGTCATAGATCTTCTTGTGTCAACATTCCCAGCATAATTTGAATCTTAGTAACCAGTTACTAAACACCCTGTATCACCTCCATAAATGAGACTAACGTCAGACGTACCTCTAAGGTAACGAAAGAGTCTCTTTACAGCTTGCCAATGCTCCTTTCCAGGCTCACCCATAAACATACTGACAACACTGACAACATGTGCAAGATCCGGTCTAGTGCAGACCATAGCATACATCAAGCTTCCTACTGCACTACCATAGGGAACTCGAGACATGTACTCCTTCTCCTGAGCTGATTTAGATGCGAATGCAGTGGACAAAAGAATGTTCGCTGCACTTGGAGTATCTAAGAATTTTGCTGTAGACATGCCAAACCTTGACAATATCTTCTGAATATAATCCTTCTGTGATAAGAACAGCCTCTTCTGACTCCTATCCCTGTAGATCTCCATTCCCAGAATTTTCCTTGCTGCACCCAAATCCTTCATCTCAAACTCAGCACTGAGAAGATCCTTCAACTTCTGAATCTCTGACTTGTCCTTTGCAGCTATCAACATATCGTCTACATACAGGACCAGATAAATGACAAACTCATTTGAAACCTTGTTGTAGTAAACACAACAATCATACGGACTCCTGCTGTATCCAATCTCCATCATATAGTTGTCAAACATCTTGTACTACTGCCTCGGTGACTGTTTTAGTCCATATAAAGATTTTTTCAACTTACAAACAAAATCTTCCTTTCCAGGAACTTGGAAACCCTCTGGTTTAGTCATGTATATCTCCTCCTCCAACTCTCCATGCAGAAAAGCTGTTTTCACATCTAGTTGCTCAAGTTCCAGATCCTGATGTGCAACTAAGGCTAGTAGCACCCTGATAGATGTATGTCTGACCACAGGCGAGAAAATCTCATTGTAGTCCACACCTTCTTCCTGATGAAACCCTCTTGCAACTACCCGAGCTTTATACTTGATACCCTCAGCAGGTGACATCCCTTCCTTCTTCTTGAAGATCCATTTGCAAGTGATAACCTTTCTCTTCTGAGGTCGCTTGGCCAAAACCCAAGTCTGATTCTTGTGAAGTGATTCCATCTCGTCTCCTATTGCAGCAAGCCATTGGGCAGACTCAGTACATGTAACTGCTTCCTTGTAGGTGGATGGCTCGCGAGGATCCACCTCTTCAGTAACCTGAAATGCATAAGCCACCATGTCCTCAAAACCATACCTCGTAGGTGGTTTCCCGAAATTTGCTCTCCTAACTCGATTGAGAGACAAACCATGCTGGTTATCTACTAGTGGCTCTGATTCTGAATGTGAGTGTTGATCTCCATGCTGTGGTTCGCTCTCATCTTGCTGCTCCACCTGTTTCTCAACACTACCATTCTCTGATACAACTGTGGACTTCAGAGTAGGATTAAACATAAAATTTTCATCAAAGACTACGTTCCTACTGAGAATAACCTTCCTCTCAGATGGAGACCAGATCCTATATCCTTTAAATCCATCTCCATAGCCTACAAATACTCCCCTTCTAGCTCTTGGTTCAAGTTTACCCTCACTTACATGATAATAAACAATGCAACCGAAAACCCTCAGATTTGAGTAATCAGCAGACTTTCCAGACTACATTTCAAGAGGTGTCTTGAGATGTATACCAGTGTGAGGTCCACGATTTATCAGATAGCAAGCTGTACTCACAGCTTCTGCCCAGAACCTCTTCTCTAGTCCAGCATTAGAGAGCATGCACCTTGCCCTCTCCAGAAGTGTCTGATTCATTCGTTCTGCCACACCATTCTGCTGCGGTGTGTCCCTGATTGTATGATGCCTAGCAATCCCTACATTCCTGCAGAACTCATTAAACTCAGAACAGCAGAATTCCAGACCATTATCTGTTCTTAGCCTCTTGATCTTCTTCCCAGTTTGATTTTCAACCAACGCCTTTCACTGCTTGAAGTTCTTAAAAGCGTCACTTTTATGCTTCATCATAATCACCCAAGTCATTCTTGAGAAATCATCAATCATCGACACAAAATATCTGTGACCTCCTAAAGACTCAACGCAAGACGGACCCCAACAGTCTGAATGGATGTAATCAAGTGTGCCTTTTGTCTTGTGAATTACTTTAGGAAACTTACTGCGATGTAATTTCCCGAACACACAATGTTCAAAAAATCCAAGGTCCTTTACCTTGTGGCCACCAAGAAGATCTTCTTTAGCTAGAACTTGCATCCCTCGTTCACTCATATGACCGAGTCTCATGTGCCATAGCTTGGTCATATCCTTCTTGTGAACTTCTGACGATGCAACAACAACAGAACCAGACCGCGTAGAACCTTGTAGGATATACAAAGTTCCCCGCTTGACACCTTTCAGAATCACATCTGAACCCTTGTAGACACGCAAGATCCCGCCTTCTCCTTTGAAACTAAACCCATTCTTGTCCAAATGACTCAGAGATATCAGATTCTTAGTCATGCGTGGAACATGCCTAACTTCGTTCAATGTACAGAATTTACCATCATGTGTCTGTAATTTAACTGAGCCCATTCCAACCACCTCGCAAGCAACACTGTTGGCCATTGTCACATTGCCTCCATTTACCTGCTCGTAGGTTGCGAACCACTCCTTGCACGGACATATATGATAAGACGCCCCGGAATCTAGAACCCACACATCATCGCGATGTGCATGTTCATCAGCAACTAGAGCCGTATCCTCTTCTGAATTGGTGTCATCTTCTGCTACAGAAACGGTCCCTGATGGTTTCTCCTGCTGCTTCCACTTCGGACATTCCCTTCTCCAATGTCCTCTTTCTTTACAATAGTTACAGACATCGTTGGATTTAGGACCCTTGAAACTTGGCTTCTTGAATTTCTTCTTGTCCTTGTTTCCATGTCCTTTACTCACTACCAGCAGAATAGGTATATCCGACGAGGTCTTCAAAGAACGACCGACGAGAAGGGATCTCGTCGGTTATAGTTTACTATAACCGACGACAGGATTATCTCGTCGGTTATAGTTTTTTGACCGTCGATATTTTCTTGTCGTCGGTTATAGTCGCCGGAAACTCGTCGGTCATAGTTTTCGACTATGTCCGACGATTTTTTTTGACTATTACCAACGATTTTTTCATATCGTCGGTTATAGTTTCTTATTTCAGATCTGGGCAGCAGCTCGATCTGTCATTCAAAAAACTTTCCATTTTTTCTGAAAATGCTCTGAAATCGATCTTTGGGTGATGTCGAGAATGAGTTCGTGATGATTCATGCGCATTATATATAGGTACGTCGTGCTTAATTAATATATATATGTGTTGTGCATGCATGTATTAATGCTTAATTTGTTGAATATATAGATCGATCGATATTAATTAATTGATTTTGAATATATATATATATATTGATCGATCGATCGATCGAGTTAATTAATTGATTCTTGAGTTTGAGTAATTGATCGATGGTTGATTTTGAGTACGTACGCGTGATTGATCGTAAATATATATTAATTGTTGTTAATTTTAATTTGATTATTGTGAATATATATATAGCAATAACTAGCTAGCTAGCTAGGGTGATTAATTTATTTAATTAATATATTGCATTATATATATTGTGATTATATATATATAGGATTAAATGTACACTAGCTAGCTAGCTAGTACGTGTACGTACGTGCATGGTTAACGTTATATATATATATTTAGATTTTTGTGATCGATTATATATATATATAGTTAGGGTATACGTGTGTGTATATATATATATATATTAAAATTATGGGAATTAAAATAATAAATATTTATATCTAGCTATGAAATTTGAATTAATAAGATCATGGGTATATATACATGCAGTTATAATTTTCAGGATGGACAAGAGTTGGATATGTCTTCCAAGATGGGATGTAAGATATCACCGTGGAATTAGAAGTTTTGTAGAATATGTGAAGGTTAATTGTGGAGGGATGACAATTCATTATTGTCCGTGTACGAAATGTCAGTGTCGCAGCGAGCGATATCGTTTTCACATCGATAAAGTATTGGAGCACTTGAAGAAAAACGGGTTTTGGGATAAGTACACATGTTGGATTTATCACGGTGAGAGCTCAACAGTTGGTCAACATGATCACGGACAATTTTTTGAGAGTGGCAGTACATCCAATGATCCAACAACAAGGTTGATCAACGATATGTTTCCTCATGAGAGCGGTATATTTGCTCAAGCACCGGATATCGATATCCCTCCCGCCGTTGGAGACTTCCCTCATATTGAGCCAGTCCAGCAATTACCTACAGCTGTCAACACTGCTGGTATGAACAAGTACAACAACCTCATTGCCTTCCAACAGACCCCGTTGTACAACGGGTGTAATAAGACTGTTCTCGAAAGTGTTATGGGAGTAATGAAGCTCAAAGTGGAGAACAAAATGAGTATGAAGGCTGTTGATGATTGGCTGAAGTGGTCTGGTTCGTTGTTGCCCCCCGGTCATCGTCTTCCTACCACTCATCGTAAAGTGCGACAGATCCTTAAACATCTTGGCCTTTCCTACATCAAAATCCATGCTTGTAGATATGATTGTGTTCTCTTCTGGGGTGAAGATGCTTATGGGAATGATCTTGAATCCCTTGATGAATGCCCGGTATGTGGTACAAATAGGTATAAGTTGACTCCTGCCGGAAACAAGAAAGCTGTGAAGATACTTCGGTATTTTCCCCTGATAGATAGGCTAGAACGGTTGTTCATGTCTGCACACACGGCTGAAGCTATGAGATGGTGGGCCGAGAGGAATTTGCCCGACGGTGATACGCTTATACACCCTGCTGACGGAGAGGCTTGGAAGCACATGGTGAAGGAGTTTTCTTATTTTGCATCAGAGGTTCGAAATGTTTGGCTGGGGCTTTCATCTGACGGATTCAACCCTTTTGGCAACATGAGTCTTCAATACAGTATATGGCCAGTTATTTTGGTACCGTACAACCTTCCTCCATGGATGTGCATGAAGAAAGAATACAATATGCTCACTATGATAATTCCAGGGCCGGGTTATCCAGGAAAGTGTCTCGATGTGTATCTGAGACCCTTGATTGAGGAGCTTAAGTACTTGAGTGAGCATGGTCATCCCACTTATGACAAGTTCAAAAATGAGATGTTCCAGATGCATGCCATGCTTGTTGGCACCATTAGCGATTTTCCTGCACGCGGGATGTTGTCGGGCAACGTTACCAGGGGATACAGGGCTTTTCCAGAGTGCATGACGGTTGAGTGTTGCAGACCTCATTGCAGGAAGATTGTACAGATGCGACATCGTTGTTGGCTTCCACATGATCACCCATTTCGGGAGGATATGGAGGCATTTGATAGGACTGTGGAAACAGGTGAGCAGCCGAGGAGATGGACGGGGGATGAAATCTTAGAAGTGCTAAATGAATACGATTTTAGGCAGCTAAGCAATCATCCTGAGATAGTGGCATCAATACCTGACAAACCCGACATGTATAAATTCTGGACACACAAAAGTATTTTTTGGGAACTTCCTTATTGGTCCAAGTTGCTGATCAGACACTACTTAGATGTCATGCACATAGAGAAAAATGTGTGCAAGAGTGTGGTCGGCACAGTGTTGAATTGGGAGGGAAAAACTAAAGACGGCCCGAAGGCACGCATTGATCTTAAAAGGATGGGACTGCGAAAACATTTGTGGTTGAGAGATGGGAAGAAAAAAATGCCACAAGCTCCTTATACCGTGAAGCCTGCCCAGAAGAGTGAAATTTTTGGCTGGATGGGTAATGTCAGGTATCCTTTAGGCTATGCCGGAAATATAAGTCGATGTGTTAACTTCAAAGACAACAAGATGTACGGACTAAAGAGTCATGACTGTCATATACTGCTCCAACGCCTCTTCCCTGTTTTCATTCGAGGGTACCTGCCCAAAGAGGTGGTGGAGCCGTTAGTGGCTTTGTCAAGATTCTTTCAGAAGTTATGCACGAGAGAAGTGAAGAAATCGGACTTGTTGGAAATGCAACAGGACATCATTTTTATCATGTGCAAATTCGAAAGGATATTTCCTCCAAACTTTTTCGACATCATGCCTCACCTGATGCTCCATCTTCCGGAACAATTGTTGCTTACTGGTCCAGTACACTACACATGGATGTATCCTATGGAAAGGTACGTAATGCATCTCTGAATCTGGCTATATATATGTCGATCTTTAATATTATTTATTCACTTATATATTGTTGCAATAAGCATAACATGCTCGATCTGTAATTACCAATTTACAGACAATTAGGGGACTACAAAGACTATGTGATGAACAAATCTGCACCCGAAGGGTATATCGCTGAAGCATATATTGCGCATGAGTGTGTAACGTACACCAAGTTGTATTTGGGAACGTTGGAGGACCCTCCACAACATATGCGAGTAGATGGAGGGCAGTTCAACCTTTCGATCATCTCCGATGATGTTGAAGTTTCTGGAAAGTTGTCCAACTCGTACAAGTTGGAACCTTATGAGCTAGTCATTGCCCATTTGTCGGTATTGATTAACTGTCCAGAAGTTCAATATTGGAAAAATTTGCACCTTTACTGCCCTGCTATTTCCGGTGATGTTGAGTACCACAACAAGACGTTCGCAAACTATTTTGGCAACTGGGTAAGTTGATACTTAAATTGACCTGTATATGATCGATGTTAAGTGCATGTCTCGCATCCTATTTATAGTTAAGTTAATAAATGATTATTTTCAGATGAATCATGTACAAGATGATGGTATCCCTCAGTGGTCACACGAATTGAGGCTCTTGGCGCAGAAACCGGTAACTTCCAGAGTTTATCCTATGTGTAAGGTAAATGGCGTGCTATTTATTTGTGAACATAGAGATGTCAGACGAAAAACACAGAATTCTGGGGTAATGGTGCATGGTGGGCAGAATGGAGTTGACTATTACGGTGTTCTCCATTCAGTTGTCGAATTAATATATGGGGAAGGCATGACCGTGCACTTGTTTAAGTGTAGATGGTTTGATACCGACCCTCAGAACACAAGGACCGATCAATACAGGATTTTTTCGGTGAATACTGCCACAAGCTGGTATGAAGATGATCCGTTTGTGTTGGCAACAGCGGTGAAACAATTGTTCTATCTTGATGATCTTGTGCATAAAGGCGCGTGGAAAGTGGTTAACCATGTTCTTCCACGAAACATATACAGTGCCTCAACCCTTGGTGTGACCTCGGATAATGAAGAAGTCAGTGCATACCAAGAGCCGAACGCAACTGGTATTCCTGAAACCTCAACAATTCGCCTTAATAATGTGAGACAGGGTAGTGTGGTACGAACACATCAACCGAATCTTCTTGATGTTAATCAAAATGAAGACAATGAAGACTCAAGTGACGAGGACATACACATCTTACCTGAAATTAACTCGGAAACAGAGTCAGACTCAAGCGATGATTCTGATTATGCGCCTTAATTAGTGTATATATATGTATGTTATTTTGACTTAGAACGTGCAATGTAAAATGAATTTTATTCAGATTATCGACTGCCCATTGTGTCGATCGATGAAATTGCTATATCCGGCCCCATCATAAATGAGAGAGCTCGAGAGATCGATCGAAAAAAAATACACAACCGATCGATTAATAATTATATCGTATTATTAAATAATAATTTAATAATTTGGTATTAACTATTAATAATTTTGTATTACCTATTAATAAATATATATATTAATACACTACATATTTAATTAGTTTAATTACCGGCATAAATGAAAAATAAATAGAAGAACTATATCCGACGACATGCATATGAAAATCTCGTCGGATATAGTTGAACCGTAACTATATCCGACGATATGCATATGAAATCTCGTTGGATATAGTTTCGGTTCAACTATATCCGACGAGTTTACTTATATCGTCGGAATAGGTTCGGTTTATATCCGGATCTGGGAAGTGTTTTGGGCAGAAACGAAACTGCCCCGAACGCAACAGTCGCCTCCGATCGATTTTCTCTGCATCATTCGTGTTGGAAGCAAGCAATCGAAGGTCAAGTGCTATTCCATCGATCCTCAAGCCAAATCCCTCGTCAACACTACAACATTTGGAGACATTGCCGGCGACTTTTAAGTCGCCGGCAATGTCTTTAGACATTACCGGCGATTTTCGCCGGAAAATCGCCGGTAATGTCTTTTTTTTTTTTTTTTTTTTAACATTACCGGCGATTTTTGTCGCCGGTAATGTCCGTCGCCGGCAATCCCTCGATGGTAATGTAAAAAAAAAAAAAAAAAAAGACATTACCGGCGACTTTATTTATGTCGCCGGTAATGTCTTTTTTTTTTTTTTTTTTTTTACATTACCGGCGACATGAATTTATGTCGCCGGCAATGTCTTTAGCTTCGAGACATTACCGGCGACATAAATTCATGTCGCCGGCAATGTAAAAAAAAAAAAAAAAAAATTACATTACCGGCGACTTAAGTCGCCGGTAATGTCCAAAAATCGCCGGCCTTGTTTTTGGACATTACCGGCGACTTAAAAGTCGCCGGCAATGTGTAAAAATGTTGTAGTGCAATTTGTTAAAAATCAGGTTTGAAATCCCTAAATTCAAATTTTCGAATTTTTTTAATTTATGTTAGATTTGACGTTGTGGAATGTGTTGATCGATAATGTGGATGCATGTATTGATATAGTTGTGGAATTTGTTAATTTTATGCATGTATTGATATATATTAGAATAATTTTGAATTTTAGGTTAAATTTAGGTTAAATTTCGGTTAAATGTATGTTATTTTAGGTTAAATTTAGGTTGAATTCCAATAAATAATATGTATGTTATTTTAGGTTAAATTTCGATTTTTTGGAATTTTATGCATGTATTGATATATATTAGAATATATTGGAATTTTAGGTTAAATTTGGATTTGGCGTCGGATTATTTATATATATATATATATATTGGAATTTGGATTTGGAATTTTAGGTCAAATTTGATTAAGTTTTTTGTTAATTGGATTTGGAATTATTGTTGAATTTGGATTATTGGAATTATTGATATATATATATATAGTTAAATTATTGGATTATATATGTATTGGATTTTATGGAATTATTGTTGATTTTTGTGGAATATTTATATATTGGAATATATATTGGATTATTGATATATATTGGAATATGCATGTGCTAGATTTTTTGGATGAATTAGGAATTTTTTTTAATTTTAATAATTTTATAGCAACGATGCAATGGTTTAATTGCGGACCTTCCCGAGGGGCCGGGTCGAGTACTTCGAGGGGGAGGTCCAGAGGGAGAGGGAGATCGGGACGTGGGGATGAGGGCTCGGGAGCTGGGGATCCTGATGGCACCGGAAGTCGGTCCGCATCAGGATCCACCAGCGTCCCCAACACTTACAGTCTTCCGCTGACCTCTCGACACCGTCGGCTAATGGGCGAGGGACAACCTCAGCAGCAGCAGCTCGAGCCGGCTCGATCCTCAGGCGCGAGGAGGGTTCATCAGGTCAGTCGCACGCCGGAAACGGATAGTGCGACTCAATCCTCGGTCCGAATGCCGGACATTCATCGCGAGGACCCTTCCCCCGTCATCCACCAGACAGCTCCTCATTCTTCCGAGGAGGCTGGTGGATCCACTCAGTCCTCGGCGAGGATGCGACTATGCCCGCCGTCTACCTTATTCTTATCGCCGGAAATCCCGACTATACCTCGCGTCGATTCCGACGGGATGCCTCTTCCGGGACAGCTAGGGTTCATTACCCCGGAGCAGGCATATGCGTATTTACCCTTCCCGGCAGATCTCTGGAGTGCGAGGATTCCGGGACAACGCACCGACGAATCAGGTAAATATTAATTAGTGATATCTTTTTACTCCCTAATATTTAAATTCAATTAGGTGTTGATGTTTAAAAAATCGTCTACATATATATGTGATAGGCGAGATCGTGCCCGGTGCCAAACAGAAGAGAACCAGAGGCCCCGTCGTCGGCAAGTTACTGGACGACGCCATTCAGGCTAGCGGTGGTGACCAGGTTATGATTCCGAGGGGGGATGGAGGGCAGGTGATCGAGGGAAAGGTCACTCGAAAGTACGAGGGGATGGCGGGCAGCCTCATATGGGATAGAGTCCCAATGTTGTGGGAAAATTGGAATTCAGTGCCGCAAGCCGTCAAATATCAGCTGCATAATGTGTTGTCGGTGAGTTGAATTGTATATTCATTATGAAAATTTTCAACAATAAATTTTTAATATTATTGATATATATATAAATATATGCATTGCAGAGGTGGTTCCATGTGGATGAAGACATTAGACCCACGTGGGCGGATGAAGTGCATGGGAGCAGGTTTGCAGACGGGCATTTGTTTCAATTTTTTCATTTCTTTTGATTATGTTCATACAATGTTGTTAGTTACTAACGCTTGATTTTATGGGTATATATAGGTATAAGGAGTGGAAGGCCGAGCTGAAGAAGCATTGGAAAAAGTACGGGGACGATCGTGAGGGTACCCCTAGCGAGTTTCGTTATAGGGAGTACGAGTGGCGATGGCTTGTGGTTCACTTCAACAACCCGAAATTGAAAGTACGCAACCTTCAATCGATTTAATTTTTTTTTATCGTACTTCCCTTAAATTATTTGGCTAATGAGTATTTTTTTTATGTTGAATTAATCGCGCAGGCTCTTTCTGAAGTCAACACAAGGAACCGGGCCAAAAACACCAAAAATCATCATGCCGGTACCAGATCATACTCGGGTTGGATCGAGGAGGCGGCCAACCACCCAGAAGAGAATCCCCTTGTCTATACGATGCAGCACGCGTATCCGCAGTCCCCCGAATATGCTGTAAGTGTCCTTATAACAAAATAAACTTATTTCTTATTTATTTAGATTGTTTTTTTTAATTAATATTTTATTGTTCTTTGTCAATTAGGCGAGAATTCAGGAGGCGATTCCGGAGGTGTTGACTCAAGTGGCGAGAGAGCTCTATCCCAACACCCCCGATGCGGAACTCCCGATTGATCAGATTGATCGATCTGATCCGATCGTCAGGGCCAGGATTATGTCAACTGCGATCCCTCCAGGGAAGAACACATTCTACTGCAGGGGTTCCGGAAAATGGGGTCAAGGGCTGCTGAAGCATACCCCTAAATTCTCTCGCGGATCGGGATCATCATCATCTTCGAGGACTAATGAGCTACAAGACCAGCTTCATAGGCAATCAATTGAGATGGAAGCTCAACGGCGTCGGATCGAGGAGATGGAAGCTCAACGGCGTCGGACCGAGGAGATGGAGCAAGCGCAAGCTGCAGAGCAGAATCGGTTGGCCGAACAGCAGCAGCAAATGGGGACATGGATGCAGCATTGTTATGCACAGTTGCAAGCATCTGGAATCCAGATAGCTCCCCCGCCCATTTTTGGTACGCCACAGCCACATCCACAGCCTCAGCCACAGCCTCAGCCTCAGCCGCAGCCTCAGCCAGACCAGGACCAACCAACTTTCTCCAATCCGTTTGACCACATAGACCTTGGACCAGGACCCCCTACATTTGAACAATTGTCGGTTTAATTTTTATTTTCATTATTTACTACGCATATGTATACAGATTTGAACGATTTCGGTTTTTATTAATTTATTTATTTACTACGTACTATAGTTTCAATGGTTGTTGATTTTCAATTTGAACAATATATAGATAGCGTGATTTTTTGTGAATGCAGGTTTTGGGATAAAACCCAAAACTTGTAAAAAAATTAAATATTTTTAATTATAACCGACGATATATGTCAACATCGTCGGTTAAAGTTTTCTCCACAGTCAACCATTTTGACCATGGAGAAAACTATATCCGACGATGACATCGTCGGTTATAGTTTAAACTATGACCGACGCTAAACCATCGTCGAATATATTGTCCCTATTTTCCAACGATAACCCTAAATCATCGTCGGATATAGTATCACCGACGGCGTATTACCGACGATACTATATCCGATGATGTGTCGTCGGATATAGGCTATGACAGACGATGAACGGAAACAGACCGACGACACCAAGTCGTCGGTCATAGTAATTCTTCCGGTAGTGACTTCCACTGACTACTAACCCAGCAGCCTGATTGTCTGAACCTGTACCAGTTGCCTTATGGCGCAACTCTTTGGTATGAAGAGACGATCTTATCTCCTCAAGAGTCACCGTATCCCTTTCAACAATAAAGGATTGCACAAAATTCTCATATGATAACGGTAAAGATACCAACAGAATTAGGGCAGAATCCTCATCCTCGATCTTAACATCGATATTACGCAATTCTAACAGAATTGTGTTCAGCTGATCCAAGTGATCTCTCAGTGGTGCACCCTCTTGCATATGCAGACCAAACAGATGTTGCTTCAGAAGCAACTTGTTGGTTAAAGACTTCGTCATGTATAGACTCTCAAGCTTCAACCACAAACCAGATGCAGATTCCTCTTCTGCAACCTCGGTGATGATATCATCTGCAAGACACAGCATGATAGTCGAGTGTGCCTTCTCCTCCAGACTGGTCATCTCAGCGGACTCGGGACCCACTGCCTTCTTCATCAGCGGCGCCCACAACCCTTGTTGCTTTAACAAGGCACGCATCTTGATCTGCCATAAACTGAAACTGTTCCTCCCCGTGAATTTGTCGATCTTCACATTCACCCCAGACATCCTGAGCCGAAGCTCTGATACCAGTTTGTTATAGCGGAAACAAATAAATGTAAGAACAAACACAGATTTAACGTGGTTCACTAACGTGAGTTAGCTACATCCACGGCAGAAGGAGAACATATTACTTTATCTTGGAGAACCAGATTACAAAGTATATCACACTAGGTTAAGCATAACCTAGGATTACAGAATACCCAATCTCTCTACCACACTAGATTAAGCCTAATCTACAGGATAGAGCCAGATATCACACACACTCCTCTTATGACTAATACCCTTGTATATATATAGCCAAACAGAGTCCTGAATACCAGAGGAATCCCAGACACATACGTCTGAGGAAAACCTAAATCAGAATGATTAAGGAAACCCAATTCCTTAATGCCTGAGAAATCCTAGTCCTAACGAAATCCTGAGTAGAAGTCTTGCTCGCCAAGGACTTCTAACTCTCCTCGCCAGAGACTTTCGCCAAAGTCAACGCTCGCCAAAGACTCTCTCGCCAGAGATTCTTCCTTGCTCGCGTACCTCACGTATGCCAACGTGTCACGCGTATGCCAACGCGCCTCGCGTACGTCGACGCGACTCAAGATTCAAGGCATAGACTAACAAGTGCCCTGATTAATATCCCTCGTCAGCCACGTCGCAAAAGCTGATAGAGCAACGACATCGTTATTCTCGCCTCCAATCCTGTGTATGTTAAATAAGCCGTCCATCCAATCATGGCCTGGAGGGAGGTCGTTATGTTCAGCAGCTGTGTCGGCAAGAACCGGATCAGTGCCATGCATCGATCTCCAGCATCTCTTGCTGCTGTAGCTACGAAACCGGAGGAATCCCGGCTCAACCGCAGGATCTCGTGCACCATATTTGAATTGTAGGTGATGTCGTCGGTTCCAAAGTCGACATGTGGATGAGCACTAGGATCAAGGATCCGACCATAGTCCGTTGTCCGCTTTGAACGTGACGTACTGGGGCAATCTAAAAGAGAGGTAGACGGATACGTCGTGGAGTCCAAAATTAAAATATTTGTCTTCAGTTTGATCGATCGTCATGATTCGATCTGGCTCTCGAGCGTCTACCCTGCGTCCGAGGTGAACGTTCTCCACCGTCACTTGGATGGTCAGGATGGCGTTAGGTTGTACCCTATTAATCCTGAACATGGTGCATGACCATGCTGATTGATCCGCCACTGGTTCGTCGGCCACCGGAGAGATCGGTGATCGGTTTCGCTCCGGATGGTCAAGAACTTGTTGTTGTAGGAGCATCTTATGTGGACTCGTCCGCTGCCTGCGTCCACCAGTTCCAGCTTAGAGAATGGCCTTAGATACTTGTCTCCTTTAGCAATGAAAAGCTGGTGTGAATCAGCAGTTTCATCTTCGTGTACCAACTCCATGAATCAATAGACAATGTGAGATGCGCCATCAAGATCGATCGAGTCCTAATTAAAGAGCAACAAGCAAAGAAGACTGGTCGATGAGTAAGTAAGAGTCCTTATTGCCGATCAGAGGGGACTGATATGTATATCTAAAACTTTTGAGATTTTATTTGGTTGAATTGCTCAACTCCATCCTATATAATATATATGGCCTATATATACACTATCAAAATTAGTAGCTAGCTAATTTCCCATGCATGCATGCACAACAAATTATTTAGGACATGTGATCAATGCATGCATAATTAGTATTTTTCAATTCTCATTAATGCATGACAGCTTTACACACTGTCTCGATTGATCTACGCCGGCCATATTCGATTCTGAACTCGTTCAGTGCCGAGTTCTGGAACGACTGCAATTCGTGCTTCACATGTACTCATGAGACTGTCCAATTCGTATAAAACGTAACATACACGTACATGTCTGTTGTGCTCCTGTTGTACATGCATGTGAAGCACTTTTGGGGAAGCTATAAACTCGTTGGAATTGGTCGGATCATGCATTACCAACAAGCTAGTATTAAATTTGACATTATTATTTCCAAAAACAAAATCAACTCCCAACTTTCATAAGCTTGTAATGAATATTTTTCGCACGTCCAATTTCCTTTTTAATTTTTCAAATCAGTCCATTGTACATTCTTACTTAAACTTAACGCATTCACTCGCAAATTTCAAATTTAACCCAAATGTACGTTAATTAGACTTGAATTTTCTAGAATTAATTGTGACAAATGTGCATTATTCCTACATGCATGTCATTATATATGGATCACTGAGATTCACGAAGATCTATCTAATTTTTTGAATGGCAAAATAAGTATGATATATATATATATCATCCTTACTCGTGGTCAATCCGGCCACCTTTACCACATTTACAAATATATATGTGCATGTTTGTATCGAAAACACAATATATATTTCTTTTCAGCTGAGTACGTTCGTACGGTGCGATTTTTTTTTTGTTTTACCTCACTTAGATATCAAATATTAACAATCATAACTACACATGATAAATATTATTTCAACTAAATCATTTACAAAATTTGAGTGCAATAAAAATTATCTGGCCATTTGATTCGTTATTTTAATATTGTCAGCATATATTCGGCGCTTCTTATTTATTTGTAATGTTTCACCATTTTAGATGACCAAACGATTAATTATCAAATTGACTTAAATTTTGTAGGTTACTCCTTAAAGGGATATCTATAACATCAATGTTTAGATTGTTGAAATCAAATGTGAGATGATCAAAATAATTAATCAAATCCGCACCATCTGCATGGTAAGAACGTCCTTAATTACCTAATAATATATATATATATATATATATTCTATCCAGAGTGAAGCTCCGCTTTAAAAAATCAGAGCGACGTTTCGATATTCACAAGATTGACAGAGTATTCAGCGATTGTAACTACTCATCCTTTAGATTATCACTGGAGGATCACGCTTGCAACGAAATTAGCCCAATTAGACATGATTTGGCCATTTGATCATCACATTCAACTTTTGATGAGTAAAGTTTATCCGATATAGCTTAAAAGTTTAATATAGCATTCAAATGGTTAAATCATATTCGATTGGCCTGATTTTTTGTAAGCATGATCGTCTAATTTTAATCTAAAGAATGAGTATTTTTAATCGTCGAACAACTTTGTCAATCTTGTAAAAATCAAAACTTCGCTCCGTGTTTTCAAAGCGGAGCTCTGCTCTGGATAGGGACTCTATGTGTGTGTGTGTGTGTGTGTGTGTGTGTGTGTGTGTGTGTGTGTGTGTGTGTGTGTGTGTGTGTGTGTGTGTGTGTGTGTGTGTGTGTGTGTGTCACCATTTTGGCTGAAAATTTACAAGAATGATTTATTCAAATAGACCTAATATTTGGATGGTGGAGATGGTAAAATATGATCGAAAAATTTGTCTAATGCCCCATACCTGAAAATAACCAAAAAAATGTATACCTTAGTGGAATGGCTATATATATATCATGTTCTACCAAGTGTGAAGCTTCACACTGAAACTTCAGTGTGAAGTTCTATTTTACTCAAAATCGACAAAATAAATCGATTATAAGAATCACTCATCTTTTAGATACCTATGGAAGATGTTTTAGCCATTTAATCGTCACATTATTTAACAATGCACACAGATTATTTGATTTAGCTCAAAATTCGAATGTGGTGATCAAATGGCTAAATTATCTCTGATTAGGCTAAAATTTTACAAGCACCATCCTTCCATAGGTATCTAGCTAACATATAAGTGATTCCAATGATCGAATTATTTTTTTGATTTTGAGTAAAATGGAACTTCACACTGAAGTTTAAGTGCGAAGCTAAATATATCATATCCTATTAAGTGCGAAGCTTTGCACTGAATCTTTGGTGTGAAGTTATATTTTACTTTAAATCGGCAAAATTATTCGATCATTAGAATCACTCATCTTTTAGATACCCATACAAAGATAGTGCTTGCAAAATTTTATCCCGATCGAAGATGTTTTAACCATTTAATCGTTGCATTGTTTAACAATGCACATAACTTGTATGATTTAAGAGAAAACTTGAACGTGGTGATCAAATGGCTAAACAATCTCCGATCATTGCTGCATGGATATCTAAAAAATTAGTAGTTCTAATGATCGAATTAATTTTTTGGTTTTAAGTAAAATTAAACTTCACACCAAAGTTTAAGTGTGAAGCTTCGCACTTAATAGACACTTCCACTCAGAGATACCTTTTTTGGTCATTTATAGGGATAGGTCATTACATCAACTTTCTGATCACATTATGACATCTCCATTGTTCACTTTTTAGGTCCTAATGTGTAGATCACTTATGCAAATTTTCAGCCAATTTGATTATTGTTAAGGCATTCAAAACTACAATTGAAATTATAAACATGAATGGTTCAACTTTGACAGATTTGGTCGGTCGCTTGATTTAATCTACTTTGATACCTTTGATCTGCACATTTTATGCTTGATTCTTAACGTATTTCTCTCTACATTTAGCTTAGCTATGACCTAAGTATTCTTATTTATACTTCATTTTATTGTTTTAGTTCAAAAATAAAGAAGAAATAATAAAGGAGGCAAAAATGATCTAAAATTGTGCTAAGGATGAAAGATCAAGAAGAATGGGCCATGCTTTATAAAGATTAGATTAATATTCATCAAGATGGGTCAAAACCATGTACATGTGTCCAAGAAGGTCCAAGATCATGCCAAGATTCTGCCACAAATAAGCTCAAAAGAAGAAGATGGATTAAAAGCTAGAAATCAGGAAATCGACCTGTGCAGATCAGTCCATTTCAACGGGTCACCGAAAACGTATAAGAAGGAATTAGGGTACGAATAATATGTCCATAGAAATATCAATGAGTCTACTTTCCAATGCCGCAAGAATTACTCAATTCGAACACATAAAACTCCAGAAATCACTGATTTAATGAGGAAATGTCAACTTACTCGGGTGAAGTTAATTCATTCCTAATTGTGGATGGACTAGGGTTTCCATATCCTATTTAAACGAGAGCTCGACTAGCAGCCAAATATCACTCATCATGCAGCTGAATCCCGGCCTGTCTCTAAACACTTTGTCTCCTCCAAACTAAAGAATTCATCAAAGAGCCGAAATCCTCTACACTCCAACAAACACCATCCTCCATTAGAGTACCTTAGGCAATCCGATGGTTTCTCTCCATCCACTAGAAGGCCATCTACACGATTTGCGACTGAAATCATGACACAAAAAGTGTAACATATCACCTTCTACTTTCTTTTTGTATGAACAATTGATTTTTAAGGAAGAGTTTAAAGAAGAGTTTTCGGTTATGTAATTCTAGCATGTTTGTGCAGCTTATTTCGAGTTTAGGTTATTTTCTATGCATGTATTTTATATTTTTAATGCTTAACTTAAATTCGAACAATCTTGGTTTAGGTTATGATGTGTCTAGAATTCGAGCAATTTTGGTTCAAAAACACTGTTGTTGGAGATACGCATGAAAAACATAGTAAAGGCTTAGAATTTAAATAGGTTGCATATAATATATTTAGGTTATAAAGAGACAAGGTGAGAGGATGAGATGATCATTTTTATATATTTAACTTAGTGTTTTATTTTTGGTCAAGTAAGCATGTTTAGGATTCTTTGTTCTTTTTTGTTTTCTATTTGTCTATGAGTGAAGCATGATAAATTTTAAGGTTTCTTAATATGTTTGCTTGCCAAATTTTGTTTATTTTTTGTAGATTATACAAAAAATAGTAAAGGCTTAGAATTTAAATAGGTTGCATATAATATGTTTAGGTTATAAAGAGACAAGATGAGAGGATGAGATGATCACTTTTATATATTTAACTTAGTGTTTTATTTTGGGTATAGTAAGCATGTTTATGATTCTTTGTTCTTGTTTGTTTTCTACTTGTCTATGAGTTAAACATGATAAAATTTAAGGTTTCTTAATATGTTTGCTTGCCAACTTTTGTTTATTTTTTGTAGATTCTACAACTTTTGTTTATTTCGAGTTTAGGTTCTTTGTTATGCATGTATTTTCTATTTTTAATGCTTAACTTAAATTCGAGCAATCTTGGTATATGTTATAATGTGTTTAGAATTCGAGCAATCTTGGTTCAAAAACACTATTATTTGAGATATGCATGAAAAACGTAGTAAATGCTTAGAATTTAAATAGGTTGCATATAATATGTTTAGGTTATATAAAGACAAGGTGAGAGGATGAGATGATCACTTTTATATATTTAACTTAGTGTTTTATTTTTGGTCTAGTAAGCATGTTTATGATTCTTTGTTCTTATTTATTTTCTACTTGTCTATGAGTGAAGCATGATAAAATTTAAGGTTTCTTAATATGTTTGTTTGCCAACTTTTGTTTATTTTTTGTAGATTATACAAACAGACTTTCAAACCCCCCATACCTTTTATTTTATGTTTACAAATATTGTCATGCTTAGTACCCTCAATCTCTGGTTAAGAACGATCCCTATTTATCAATGGTACATCTACAAAGAAGGGTTTTAAATTGCATATGTGTGAACTATGTGTTGAGTTTCTACTTTGTGTTAATATTTTATGCATGTTTTACTCATATCAATTTTTGGCGCCGTTGCCAGGGATTGAAAAATCTATTGTGTGATTTCGTTTGTGTAAATATGTTCATAGGATGTAAATATTATACTTGTGCATATGTTTTTATTTTCTATTTTCGGAACTGTGTAATGTCCTGTTTTGTGCAAATTATTTGACATAGCTAGATGTCTCCTAAAAATCTGAAAATTTGCAGAAGTATTTGGTTTTGTGTCTAGTTTGTTGCATTCGAACTAGCCAATAATTCTTGAAAAAATCGACAAGCAGCTGTGTTCAATTTTGGACGATTCTGGAATTTTGCACGACAAGCAATCCTATAATGAACTGAAAATGCTTGTCAATGCAGTACAATAGTATATGGATCAATTCACAGGGAAATATGAGACTCAATACTCTAAACTACAAACAGACGCGAAAGTCAGAAACCTGACAGCCTCGACAACTGACACTAATGTAATTAATTAAAATAGTTAGGCTCAACATAAAATCACGAAATTTATACAGGACACTATAGACACAGTGGCGGACTACCACACAAAATTGCAATATAATCAGAGATGATCTGATAGTCGAAATAAATTATTCAAAATAGATTACAAAACTGAACAGTAAACAGATTATAAGTAAAACGAGAATTCAATAGTAAAATGGGTTAAGGGAAGTGCTATCCACCACCGTCACTCCATCTAGACGACAAATACTTAACTAAACAGTGTAAATGTTATGAATGAAAGATCCCCAAGAAGGTCCCGAGCTGTGAACACATCCTATTACCCAATCCTTATGTTTACAATGTCGAAGGTTTGCTTATCAACATTGTCTATCCCTCAAAGAACCCGATGTCAAGGACTCGAATTTACCAAGAGCAAATCATTATGATCTAGAAAGGGTTTGAGAATCTACAAGGCTTCATAAGTACACTACGGTGGTGTCTCACTAGACCTAGGGTTTCTTATACCAAGCATGTATGGGTTTTAACGATTGAAACTTGAGGAAGGTAATGATCACCAACAACCATCAAATTCCTTAGAATTAGATTCTTAAACATGCATACTAAGCGTGCACTCAAAGCATACATAATCAAGAATCATCACTGTATAAACAACAAAGAAACCTCATTCAAAATAACAAAAGTAAAACTCAATTAACGTGCATAAGCAATCTAGATATCATGAATGGGGCTTCAAAACAGCCCCTTAACAATGAAGTTTAGCTCCTCATGGAAGTCATATATAAGAGTCTAGAGAAAAGATGAGAATTGATACAAATCGATGAAGAAAAAGTTTGCTCTTGTTTTTCCCCATCCTCTTCTTCTCCTTCCAGCCCCTCCGTTTTTTCTTTTCTTTAGCTAGCTATATATATGTATATAACATAGCTAGGCAACCTAGCTAGTTAGCACGAGCATGCAATCCAAAAGAACCAAATTCACTTCTCTCTCTTCCCTTTTATTCTTCTTCCTCCTCTTCTTTCATGTCTCCCCCATGCATTTATCCAATCGATCTTTCATATAGGGAGCTGGAAATTGTTATCTGTCGAGTAACCAACTACTTAGAGGAGTCTAGAGTCCTATGTAAACAAGTTGCCCGCTGATCATCACTGTTGTTTGATTCGGAGTTACGTACAGCATAGCCACTCTAATCCCATGCTGGAATTTCGAGCTCCAACTTGAACTGTAGATGCATCAAAGTGTAATTTCTTCGACCTTTCCATCCACTATAGATTTTTTCTTTCTCTAGCTAATCAAACCCAATCCTTATTGCACTAAGAAAACTCTTTTAATTTTTTTTTCTTTATTTTCTCCAAAAATCTACAAAACAAATAAATATTAATAATTAAATAAACCGAAAACATAACAATAAAACTAAATATCGGGTTAAATTAAGCATAGTTACGTTGCACATTTATGCAACTATCAAAATATCTACACTTAGGTTTTTCTAATCCTCAAGCAAAACACTAAACTATGACTCAAAAACAAAGACGTAATTTACAAACACTACTCTAATGCCCTTAACAAATTTGTCTCAGTAATCTTTCAAAAACTGTAACACCAAGTCTAATATGTACAAACAAGTTACCAGAGATGACTCTGACATATAACACAAATGCAACATGTAGGACAAAAACATAATCATGGTGAAAAAGCTATGGCATGCATAAACAAACCAAGATTCAACCTCACAAAGATATGCTCTTAAAGTGTTTCACTCATATGTGTTTAAGGTTAATACTCAACTCAATTACTTCCCAAATGGACCAAACCATATGCTTACTCTTGCAACTAATCTCCACAGATCAAAGGCTGTCATCTTAAAGATCAAAAAGGGCTTCATAGGTTATAATGGGTCTAGGCTCACAAGGTTCTAGAAAACAAAGATATGGAATTCAAAAATAAATTCTAGAACCTAGTAGAGCACCAAATAAGAGACTTTTCTCGGGTCTTGCAACCATGGAACTTTTTATTATTGTGGCCGGATTTCATCTTGCTGGGCTTGCGCATCATTCTCTTCATCATAGTTAATTCGGGTATCAAGCTAAACATCACAATTCTTTTTTTTTTCTTCTTTCTTTTTCTTTGTGCTTTTTCTCTTCTTTTTTTAAAAAACAAAATCAAATTAGCTTGATACCCCACACTTGTTTCTTTGCATCACCTTTTAACATTGTCGTCATCTTCATACCTGTTTCATGTATAGCTCTATCAAGTCCTAGAACAAAGGTAAAGAAACAACTATTGTAAAGTTTAAGGTCAGAGATATGTGAGTGATGACATAAAGTTTCACATGTAGGCTTAGAGTGGTTAACTAAGGGGTGCACAACTTGTGTACACAAAATCAGGACACATGCTTATATGACTATGGTGGTGTCCCCTAAATGCCTTTATCACTTCCTCAATCAAACAAGTATTGACTATAAGTTTCGAAAAGCACAAGAGCAAGTTCTAGTAATATCTAGAGTCCATTAACTTAATCTGTAGCAAGCAATTGACACTCAATCAAGGAAAACATGTATTTCTCGTAAAGGCTCAAAAGCTCACGGTTAAATGAATCCCAATAAAGTCTACGCATCCAAAAATTGGTATCATGTTAACTGGTTTCTATATCCACTACATGTCCACATATGTAACATATATCAAAATCATCCAAAGAAACTTGAATAACATAATAAACTCTTAATTACAATAGTGAAAAATATAGAATCATCATTGACTTTGTTACGGGCATCCTAAGACTCTTCTTTTTAGTATTTTTTTGACACATTTTACTTTTGTATTTTATTTTATCAATAAGGACTCAAAAACACACAAGAAAACTCAAAAATACCAAACTTTGGCAAGGAAACCCTTCCACGACGAACTAGTCATCGGAAAAGACTCCCTCAGGCTCGCCAGAATCCTTGTACTGCGCAACTCCACTCCCCAGATTTATACAGAATTAATCACAAATCGTAATGAGCTGAAATTTTATTAGAATTAACTAGACACATTTATAAACATTCCCTCAAAATTTCAGAAATTTTAGATATTTCTAGATATAGAAAATAAATTACACAAAACAGCATACTGCACAGTACAGAAAAAAAAAAACACTCGCCAGACTCAACCCACTCACCAGATTTATAGAGAATTAAGAACACATTGGACTGAGATGAAATTTAGAGAGAATAAACTAGACACATGTATAAAAATTCTCTCAAAATTTCAGAAATTTACGAGATCTCTAGCTATGGAAAATAAATTACACAACACAGCATACTGCTCAGTACCGAAAAAAATGAAAAATTTATATATATACGCTAAGGATATGATATAAACCCCACCCCACACCTGAAAAATGCATTGTCCTCAATGTATCAAAGGTAAATTATGTAACACATTCATCAAATATGAGTAAGAATCATATCAAGACACATTATACACTAAATTGGAGAAAAATAAAAGGAAAGATGAGAAAGCAAATATGTGGTCCAAGCTTCTCCATTCACATGGGTTGTCTCCCAAGTAGCGCTAAGTTTAACGTCTTCAGCCAGACTGTACCAAGTATCATTCTTTATCCTGTGGCACATCCTCGAGAGGTACTTGCTCAACGGTGTGCTCCATCATTAACTCATGAAATGGCTTCAGTCTATGCCCATTGACTTTGAAAAATTTCCCTATTCGGTCACTTTTTACAACTACTGCATCACTAGGAAAAATGTTAATAACCACAAAAGACAAATCCATCTAGACTGAAGCTTACCTGAAAACAATTTCAACCTCGAGTTAAATACCAAGACCTTTTGTCCTACCACAAAAGTCTTGCTCCTGATGTTTTGATCATAAAAAGCCTTAGCTTTTTCTTTGTAAATCTTATTGGACTCATATGTGTTGGTCCTGATTTCCTCTAGCTCATTCAACTGCAATTTTCTGTGAATCCCAGCCTCATCAATATCAAAATTGAACTGTTTGACCGCCCAATAAGCTTTGTGCTCAAGCTCAACCGGCAAATGACAAGCTTTGCCAAAGACAAGCCTGTAGGGAGACATCCCTATAGGTGTTTTGTAAACTGTTCGGTATGCCCATAAAGCTTCATCTAATCGCTGACTCCAATCTTTTGTAGTTAGGCCTACGGTCTTCTCAAGGATCTTCTTGATTTCACAGTTGGACACCTCCACTTGTCCACTGGTCTAAGGATGATAAGGTGTTGCCATCTTGTGTTGGACATTGTATTTCCTTAGCAACGCAGCAAACGTGCGGTTGCAAAAATGAGAGCCTCCATCACTAATGATGTACCTGGGTGTGCCAAATCTAGCAAATATGGATTTTAAAAATTTCAGCACAACAACAGAATCGTTAGTTCGGGTGGCAACTGCCTCCACCTACTTAGACACATAATCAACTACTAAAAGTATGTACACATTATAATGGGAAGAAGGGAAATGACCCATGAAATCAATACCCCACACATCAAAAATTTCAACCACCAAAATTGGGTGTTGAGGCATTTGATCCCTAGGACCTATGTTACCTGTCATCTGGCATCTTGAGCATGCTTTGTAGAATTCATGAGCATCCTTAAAGATGCTAGGCCAATAGAATCCACACTCTAGCACCTTGAGTGCAGTTTTCTTTCCTCCGAAGTGTTCTCCACCTACATGTGAGTGACAAAAAGAAAGAATTGAATAAATTTCAGATTCGGGAACGCACATTTGGATGATGGAATATGAGTAATGTTTCCATAAGTATGGATCATCCCACACAATATCTGGTCTCCTTCTTCAATTTGTCCTTCTGAGCATGGGTATAAACAGTAGGTACCTGTTTTGAAACCTGGTAGTTGACAATATCTGCATAACACGGCTCAGACTCCTGGATAACAAAAAATTGCTCATCCGGAAAGCTCTCAAGCAATGGGAGGTTGTCCTCCTCCACATTTGATCCATGTGTCAATCGACTCAAATGGTCTGCAACCACATTCTCTGTTCCTTTCTTGTCCTTGATTTCCACATCAAACTCCTGAAGGAGTAGTAACCACCTGATCAGCCTCAGCTTTGCATCCTGCTTTGTCATAAGATATCTCAATGCAGCATGGTCAGAGAAAATAATCACTTTAGTTCCTAACAAGTCAGATCTAAATTTCTCTAAAGCAAAGACAACAGCCAAAAGTTCCTTCTCAGTTGTTGAATAGTTTAACTGAGCATCATTAAGGGTTCGAGAAGCATAATAAAGCACATGTGGTAACCTCTCAACCCACTGTCCCAACACAACACCTACAACATATTTCGATGCATCACACATCAATTCGAACGGAAGGTTCCAGTCTGTTGCTTTGATGATTGGGGCTGTGATCAAAAGCTCCTTGAGCTTGTTGAATGCAGCAAGACAATCCTTAGTAAAATCAAACGTCACGCTCTTCTGGAGTAATGGACTGAGAGGCTGGGCTATCTTGGAGAAATCCGTGATAAACTTGCGATAGAAACCTACATGTCCAAGAAAAGAGCGCACCTCCCTCACAGTAGTGGGAGGTGGTAAAGTACGTATAACATCAACCTTAGCTTTGTCTACCTCAATACCTTTTTCATAAATTACATGTCCCAAAACAATACCTTGATCAACCATGAAGTGGCATTTCTCCCAATTTAATACAAGGTTCTTTTCCACACATCTCTCTAGAACTAGGGACAGATTATTCAAACATAGATCAAAAGAATCACCAAAAACAGAAAAATCATCCATAAATACCTCGATGATCTTCTCTACCATGTCTGAAAAGATGCTCATCATGCATCTTTGAAAGGTAGCCGATGCATTGCACAACCCAAATGGCATCCTCCTATAAGCAAATGTGCCAAAGGGACACGTGAAGGTAGTTTTCTCCTGGTCTTCTCTGTTAATGGCAATCTGGTTGTAGCCAGAATAGCCATCTAGGAAGCAATAATACGCATGACCTGCAAGACGTTTCAACATTTGGTCAATAAAAGGAAGAGGAAAGTGATCCTTACGGGTTGTGGCATTCAGCCTGCGGTAGTAAATGCAGACTCTCCATCCAGTTTGAATTCTTTTAGGCACCAACACATCCTCATCATTTTTAATAACTGTGATGCCTGAGTTCTTGGGCACCACTTGCACAGGACTCACCCACTTGCTATCAGATACTGCATAAATGATACCTGCATCAAGAAGTTTGATAACCTCATTCTTTACTACATCCATCATAGGTGGGTTGAGTCTTCGTTGTGGTTCTCTCGTTGGCTTTGCTCCATCTTCAAGGAATATCCTATGAGTACACAATGTTGGATCTATTCCTTTAATGTTTGCAATTGTCCAGGCAATAGCTTCTTTGTACTCTCTGAGTACAGTGACTAGATTCTCTTCCTGTAATGCTGTTAGTTTTGAAGATAAAATGACCGGTAAAGTCTCACCAGTTCCAAGGAATACGTACTTCAAATGCTCAGGCAATGGCTCAAGCTCAAGCTTAGGTGCTGTTACAATGGAAGGAAGAAGCGTGTCATTAGTAATAGGAATGGGAAGAGATTTCGAATTACCTCTTATGTATGGCATTGACTCAAGGGCTGCCACAACATCATCATATTCTTCTCCCATCTCTAACTCTTTAACTGAGCTGATTCTCATCGTTTCATCTTCTTCATCATCCATGGATCGAACTTGGGTGATCAAATCCTCAAGCTCATCCCACACTTTAGAACATGGGGAGGTTTCAGATTTCCTTCCCCCTTCTTCAATAGCTTTCTTCAAAGCATCCCCATTCTCATTCACTGAGTGCTGCATAAACTCCTGCATAAAATTATCAAATGTATCAATAGAAAAACAGGAATGCAAATATTTATCACTTGGATGCCTCATCGCTTCGAAAATGTTGAAGCGGATCTTTTCTCCATCAACTTTCATGGAGAGTGTACCACTGAAACAATCTATCTTAGTCCTAGCGGTCCGTAAGAATGGACGACCAAGTATCAGTGGTAGCTCTGATGGTTGAGGCTCTGCCTCCATCTCTAACACGAAGAAATCAGCTGGGAAGATCAACTTATCTACCTGCACCAAAACATCCTCAACAAAACTTCTGGGGTAGCAGTTAGATCGATCAGCTAATTTTGTCTCAACAATCTTCCAAAAATGGTAACACCAAGTTTAATATGTACAAACAAGTTACCAGAGATGACTCTGACATATAACACACAAGCAACATGTAGGACAAAGACATAATCATGGTGATAAAGCTATGGCATGCATAAACAAATCAAAATTCAACCTTACAAATATATGCTCTCAAAGTGTTTCACTCATATGTGTTTAAGATTAATGCTCAACTCAATTACTTCCCAAATGGACCGAACCATATGCTTACTCTTGCAATTCAATGGAGGAGTCTACAAACCAGATTTGATTTCTCTTCCCTTATCTCTTTAATTTTCATTGCTTTTGATTTATTAGTTAGATTTTTCGTACAATTTTATACTCCATAGTTGATTCTATGTTTTACTTTAGCATATTAAGGACAATGTAGAGCTTAAGTGTGGGGGATGGGTTTACAACTTATTTGAGTCATAAATTATAAAAACCGGGTGGACAATGAAACTTTCTTGTGGATAATGCCCTAAAAAAATTGTTTTGAGTCTTTTTGTTTAACTTAGTGTTTTAAAGAGTCTTTAGGTTGCCCTTAGTTAGTCTATGATGAAAATGGACTGAAAAAGAACATAAATTGGTGTTGGAAGGACACTAAATCGATTCCTTGAGCTAAGTGAAATATTTTGTTTGTCATAACATGTTGTGGATATGGTATGCATAAACATGGTATAGATTTCGCATGCTAGAATGAGTTTTAAATCATACAAACCATAAAAGTGAGTTTTTGAGCCTACATTATTCTTTTGAGAGTGAATTTCGTGCATAATGGTTTCAAAATAAAACATGCCTCATCTAATTGCTTCCCATAGATTTTAATGAACTAGAGATTACTAAAATTTACTCATGTAGATTTATAAAGTTTTTAAGTTGATAAATGCTTTGATTTTGGATATGATTAAAGACAAATTAGGTTTCCACCACTTAAACCAAATAGCCATGTGTCCCTTTTGTGCGCACAAGTTACGACACCCCTAGATAACTCTTTTGAGCCTACATTGAGTCTTTCTTTCATTGCTACATATATCTAAATACTTAAGCCTAGTATAGAGTTCCCTACCCTTGTTCTAAAGACACGGTGACGAAATTCAAAGCTAGCAACATGGAAATGGCGTGAAGATGATGATTTTGAAGGAAAATATATGTGTATGGGGATAGACTTGTTCAAATAGCTTAAATATGATAAATTGCTGAGAAAAGAAAAAGAGAAAAAAAGCCCTCTAACATTATGTTTTATTTGTCAAACTTTGGATTAATGTCCCCCATATTTGCGAATTTAGAGTGTACCCCGAATTGAAGGCCTAAAAATGAAGAAATATAGCATTTTTAGAATGAAGTTAGGGCCCAAAAAGACGAAAAGTGGCCATATTTTGAAGTTTGAAACATGAGAAATGATGGAGCTCGAATTGCCTAAGTGTTGACTAAGTCTTTTGAACGTTTTTATCACCACATACCAAAATTTCGAATGCCTTAGCCTCAGCCTCATTACAACATTTCTAAAGTCCTTTATGATCCTTAAGATAAGTAGCATTCAATTGGTTGAGTAAATTTCATGAGTAAACATATGGATTGGTTCATTTGTACAAGTAATTCATCATTTCTCATGAGTTTTTCGTTGGAAATCATATACATTTTGAGTGAACCCTTTTCATAAGTGAAAATATGATGAGTGCATCCATGTGAGATTGATTTAAACTTGTTCAAAATATGCATAGCTTTAATTTCACCATTGTTTACTCGAGGTCCCACTTGTTCATGACATGATCGTATTTCTTTTAACTCTCAAAATTTTTGAACTTTTCACTATGAAATCTTGTGACTCCATCACCATATACTTAAGAAAATTTCTGAGACAAATTTAGCTAAGGGCTTAGAAGTGATTTACATTTGAGTCTTTTATTCCCTTAGATTTTTTTTCCAACGTGTAGACTAGCTCCAACGTTGGTTTTGTGTGTTTTCTTATATTTAGTTTTTCTTTTACTTAGTTTTTGTTAGGGACTGAGAAAGTTTAAGTGTGGGAAAATTTGATCTGCATATTTTATGCTTGATTCTTAAAGTATTTCTCTCTACATTTAGCTTATTTATGACCAAAGTATTCTTATTTATACTTCATTTTATTGTTTTAGTTCAAAAATAAAGAAGAAAGAATAAAGGAGGCAGAAATGATCTAAAATTGTGCTAAGGATGAAAGATGAAGAAGAATGGGTCATGCTTTATAAAGATTGGATTAATATTCATCAAGATGGGTCAAAACCATGTACATGTGTCCAAAAAGGTTCAAGATCATGTCAAGATTCGGCCACAAAGAAGCCCAAAAGAAGAAGATAGATTAAAAACTAGAAATCAGGAATCTGCCTGTGCATGTCAGCTCACTTCAATGGGCCACCGAAAACGGATAAGAAGGAATTAAGGAGGCATATAGGATTGCCTCCTTAATCTCACATTCTCATGATCAAAATTATTTGGTTTACACACGACTTTTTCATGCATACGTCTAGAGCCTTCACAAAAACGGCACTTTCCATACAAATTGCAATCACAAACACACGTACACCAGCATATCAATTGATAGCCACCAACCTTTCAGCAGAGCTGGAGTTTGCACTGAATAGCCACATTATATTCGGCCGAACTATGTATTCTTTTTATTTTTTATTTTTAAACTTGATAATTATTCATTAGCATGAAAGGTTAGATTTAATCCCTAACATGCATGTTCATAATCGATCGTTGAAGTTATTCTCGTATTTGTTTATTCAAAAATTATATATAGACTAGAGGGTTACCTTCCTCAGCACGTATAGATTTGCTGAATTTTATATATACTGTATGAACACGATAAATGAACCGAACCATTATTATCGATCTAGCTCGATCAATTTGAATTGTACACTAATGGATGAAAGGAGGCATATAGGATTGCCTAGAATGCCCACGGGGAGGAACTTGTTAACGGTGGTGGAGATTGCGGCCTTGTAGAGAGCTAAAGTGTTTGGAGGGTGAGGAAAGTTTTTGACAGAGCTTTGGCTTCTTGAATTAGTGATGTTTTGCTGCTAGTCGAGCTCCCATTTAAATAGGATATGAAGACCCTAGTTCATCCTCAATTAGAAATGAATTAACTCCACCCGGGTAAGTTGACATTTCCTCATTAAATCAGTGATTTTCGGAGTTGTAAGTGTCTGAAATGAGTAATTCTTACGGCGCTGGAAAGTAGACTTCTAGAGCTTTCCAGGAACATATTATTCGTACCCTAATGCCTTCTGATCCATTTTCGGTAGCCCATTGAAATAGTCATGTATATGCTCTTCAATGGAGAAGACGTTGACACCTTGGGATTGTCAAGCTATGCCTTTGGCTTCAATGGAGGGGACGACACCTTGGGATTTCCAAGCTATGCCTTCCTTGGAGGATGGTGATGACGGTTTGTGGAGGAGGACAACTTCCTCGGAGACTTTTAGTGTTTTGGAGAGTAAGAGGCTTTGGGACAAGGTTTTTGCTCTAAGATCAGTGATGATGATGAATGAGTCGAGCTAACTTTAAAATAGGATAGGGAAAACCATAATCCATCCCCAATTAGGAATGAATTAACTCTACCCAGGTAAGTTGACATTTCCTCCTTAAATCACTGATTTTCAGAGTTTTAGGTGTCTGAATTGAGTGATTCTTGCGGCGCTGAAAATTAGACTTCTCGAGCTTTCTAGGGACATATTATCCGTACTCTAATACCTTCTGATCTGTTTTCGGTGGCCCATTGAAGTAGCCGTGTAGATGCTCTTTTATGGAGAAGACGTTGACACCTTGGGATTGCCAAGCTATGCCTTTGGCTTCAATGGAGGGGACGACACCTTGTGATTGCCAAGCTATGCCTTTCTTGGAGGATGGTGATGACGGTTTGTGGAGGAGGGCGGCTTCGTTGGAGACTTTTTGTGTTTTGGAGAGTAAGAGGCTCTTGGACAAGGTTTTTACTCTAAGATCAGTGATGATGATAAATGAGTCGAGCTCCCTTTTAAATAGGATATGGAAAACCCTAGTCCATCCTCAATTAGCAATGAATTAACTCCATCCGAGTAAGTTGAATTTTCCTCATTTAATAAGTGATTCCCTGAGTTTTAGGTGTCCGAATTGTGTGATTCTTATGGCGCTGGAAAGTAGACTTCTAGAGCTTTCTAGAGACATATTATCCGTACCCTAATTCCTTCTTATACGTTTTCAGTGGCCCATTGAAATAGTCATGTAGATGCTCTTCATTGGAGAAAACGTTGACACCTTGGAATTGTCAAGCTATGCCTCTGGCTTCAATGGAGGGGACGACATCTTGGGATTTCCAAGCTATGCAAAGGATGGTGATGACGGTTTGTGGAGGAGGACAACTTCCTTGGAGACTTTTAGTGTTTTGGAGAGTAAGAAGCTTTGGGACAAGGTTTTTGCTCTAAGATCAGTGATGATGATGAATGAGTCGAGCTCACTTTTAAATAGGATAGGAAAAATCATAGTCCATCCCCAATTAGGAATGAATTAACTCTACCCAAGTAAGTTTGACATTTCCTCCTTAAATCACTGATTTCCAGAGTTTTAGGTGTCTAAATTGAGTGATTCTTATGGACCTGAAAAGTAGTCTTCTAGAGCTTTCCAGGAACATATTATTCGTACCCTAATTCTTTCTGATCCATTTTCGGTGGCCCTTAAATTCAAATAGAACTGCAGAAATGAAAAATTTCAAGACTAGTTTCTCAAAGTTCCAGATGATATCACCAAGATCATTTCACAACCAGTAGTTTGGAGGACATAAAAATCAGTTTGCATTTCCTGGCCTTGGATTGACACTGGAATATCATGCACCATGCCTTTGGTGGTGAGGATATGTGTGCTTGTAGTGAGCACCTTCAGGGGTTTACTCAACTCCTCTATGTCTTTATAGTGGTGCAGCACATCAGGATGTAAGAAGTTGTGGGTAGCCCCATTGTCAATCAGAATGTGTAGTTTTATTCCCAAAACATTTCCTTTAACCTGCATAATCTTAGGAGATGCAGAACTAGACATTAAATGGAGAATAATGAGTGGTTTTGTATCAATGCCAATCTCATCTTTTTGCTCGTGATCTCCTATGAGTAAGTCAGGTACATAATCCTTGTGTTCCTCTTCCTCACTTGAATCAGATGCCACAGAGCTAGTGCCCTCCTATGCTTGCATATGTGACCAGGAAAGTAAGGTTCAAGACATAAATGACAAGGTTTTAGGGTCATCTTTTCCCTAAATTCCTTTTGGGACCATACTTTCTCCTTAGGTTTAGGAACATTCTAGTTGTGGTTACTGTATGTGGGTTTGTAAGGTGATGGAAAAAAAATTTCGGTGGTGGTAGGTTAGAAAATTGGTGGGTGGGAATCTGTTGCACAAAAGTGTGTTCCTGGCTTCTCATCACTAATTGCTTCTTTTCATTTGCTAAAGCCATTTAAAATTAAAGCTTCCATAAGGTTTTTAGGCCTCATCATTTCCACTTCAGATTGGAGTTCTGGCTTTAGACCTCCCACAAAACAAACCATCCTCAGCTCAGGTGAGAATCTTGGAGCATTGACACACATTTGTGTGAATTTGTCTCTAAACTCATTAAAACTATCCTCCTATTTAAGTTTAGGAAGAGTTGCTTGGTACTGAAGCTTGTCTTTTCCACCAAATCAATGCATCATCAAGTCTTCCATAGCTCTCCAGGTGCCTGGATAATTTTGTAGGTATAGGAACCACAAGCTAGAGGCCATACCAGTGAGATGAACTGCAACAATGCTCACTTTCATGTCCTCATGTACTTGGTACAACTGAAAAAATTTCTCAGCTTTACTCGCAAATCAACAGTGAAAATAGAAACTTGTCCACTCACAGACTAGCGTAACGCGATATGCGTTAACCCGTGATCTGGCGGAAAGTCCCTCGCCAAAAGAACGATCACGAACACCTGAATAAACACAATATCCAATTCTCAAAGTCATAACTCGACAATTCAAAACAAATCACGAGAAACCACCGTTCTCGGAAACACATCATTCGATTACGACAAACTGTCGGAAATCCGGAAATCACACCTCAATACCTCACTGTAAGTTCGGACGCTCAACTCGAAAAACGAACCTCCCCACTGCGATCAGGGCGCGATTTCGAGTTAAATGACATGCAATTCGTCGAAAACCATGTCGGGCGAAAAGTCGCCGCCGCCGCCGGCGGCGCTGCCCCCGTCGCCGGAAAATCAAAACCTGCACAGAAAATTTCATGCTACACATGGTTTCAAAGATCTCGACGAGCCCAACAACTTTCCAGTTATAGGTTAAGGCCAATTTTGACCGGAAAACTTCCAAAAATCAACCCAAAGTTCAAACCCTTACCGGAAATCAAACCGTTCGATCTCACTCCTCCGGCCACGGCGACCTTCAAGACCCCTTGCAAACGATTCCTTAGCACAAGGCTAATAAAAGCCCTCAAAGGAGCACCACCAAATCGGCCGGAATCATAGCCTCCGTCCACCACCATTTCTCGCCAGAATTTCGTGATTTTCACCACCCAAATTCGTCCTCCTCCGGCCACCACGCAAGGGGATTTAACCACCAAGTTAAAGAGTAACCCAAACCCAACAAAACCCATGAAGAAACCTTGGTCAATTATGGCCGGAATCGGCCACAAATCCGGCAACAAAATTCGGCATCCAATGGCACCCAAAACGGGTCGACCCACTATGGTCAACCCAGTCAACATAACTAAAATGGAAAGTTGACTTCCCAAACAGGAAACTTGCTATTTATTGGCCTTCCCAAAATGGAAACCACATAATTCACTTTTCGGCAAACTTCAAATACCCATAACTTTCTCGTCGTAATTCTGATTCCGATAATTCTCGCGGCAACAAACTCGACTCGACGTACTCTTCAATTATCACCCGAAGTCAACCACATCGACCAATAGGATAAAAAGTCAACCATTCAAACCAACACATATTTAATCAACTAAACAATCAACCATCGGAAATATTCACAACTTAATCTTAGTAACACAAAATAATGCTCCGGAAGTTCCCACGAGCTTGAAATTAAATTCTGAACAACTTCTGTGAAGAAGCCAAAACCTAATTCCCGACCGGTAATTTAGTCGCTAAGAATGCCACCATTATAACCCGATTCCGTCAAAACTTCAAATATTCATAATTAATTCATCGGTCGTCCAAATAACGATCCGGAACCGCCCACGAACTCAAAATCACACGTACAACGACTCTCGAGAAGAGACCCAGCTCCAATTCTCGGCCAATAATTTAGTCGTTAACAAGTCTGGCGATTCAATCATCAGTCGGAAATCTGCGATTACGCAGTAACTCACGAATATAGCTGATCATACTGCTGATTCTGGTCCGGGTTGTCACAAATCCACCCCCCTTAAAAAAATTTTGACCTCGAAATTTCCAAGTCTGCCGACTAAAAGTAGGAGCATTGCCTCTGCATACTGCTCAACTCTCCAGTGACTACGTCAGCTGAACAACTCTGACAACAGACTCCACAATAGGAGATAGCTCCGTGCTGAAATCCCTGTACCCTCAAATCACGAATCTGAACTGGCTCTACACAAGCGCCAAGTGTTCCTGCATAAGGAACATATATGGTACACAACACGTAATAAACCGGAAACATAGTTCTGCCACACGGAACACAACACACATCAAAAGCCAACACTATAGGCGACGCCGAACTATACGGAACAATACAAACTCGCCTATGACCACATACGAATCAAAATACCGTGGAAAATCACAATTCAACCTGCTTACATCAACATAGCTCAAATATCAAACTCGGGCAATTATCAATCCATTTCCGCTAATCTGACAGTCTGTGGTAGCACATTCCACAAAATCCGAATCAAATGTCAACTCAAACTCAAACCAAACTCGCTCCAGCACAATGGAGTACAATATCGTCCTCAAAACGACATCAAGTAACGCCAATATCACAGCGGTCAACAAACTGGTACTGCATGCAATCTCAAACAAGTGAAACTGCTGGTCCCAAGTCCTCCGGAACTGCAATACCGAGGTTCACAATATGCCCTCCAAGGTCTGAATAGTCCTCAAAGATCGCTCGCCAATCTGAGGATAAGAACCGGTACTAACTTATAGTGTAGTCCCCAATGCTCGCTGCAAAGCTCGCTAACACTTTGTTGTAGCTGATTATCTCGATCAGCGAACTGGGACATAGGCACATCACGAAATGGACAATCTCCGTCAAACACAGTTATGCTAGTCTGCCACTGAAATCGTCTTTGAAAGTACAAGGAAATGTACTGAGTTCATCAAATGGTCCACAATGGTCCAACATCTGGTATCACAACCAAAGTGCGTACTGGCACACAAGATCACAGCGACAAACGCCACGTCAAACCAGAAATCTCAAATAGCTGACAAATGTGGCATTTGCACGCAGAAGCTGCTACGTTCTTCTACAGGTTGCATCATGAATAGAAAACTCGGAGTATCAAACACATCTCCTCATCACTAGCGCCAAACACGCGCGAAACAATGAGTTTTAACATTGTTACACTCGAACTCAGTTCATATAGCTCGCAACTCGGCTAACACGGAAACTCGAGCCACACACACATGAAACACTGAAATCCCGACTCTCGACTGAATGCATCAGCAACAACATCCCAAACGGACAGTCAAAGTTCAACCACTAGCTTTCTCGATCAAGCTCAAAGGTGCAGCCATAATCATTAGTTGACCCCATCCATCTACACTGCCTCAAGCCCAAATCTGGCCGAAAATGCAAGTGGATGAAACTCAAGTGATCAGTGTACGTCCTACACTGCGCTGCACGCCATAGCCGTAGTGTCTCCAACTCACTGATGCTAACATAAGAACGGTTACACCCAAATCATACACAAGATATGCAACTACACAAGGTTTCCACTGCCTGAAACAACGAACCACCGCTCTGCTACACAGCATCAAAACACAACCAAATCCAAATCTCGATGCATCGCCGTAACCCACGAACTCACCACAATCGTCAGGTAAGGTCAAAACCGAAGCAACGGTTAACCATCCTACAGGAGTAAGTAACTCTCCTCGTGTGCATCGAACCACTCGAACTTGACGCCTTCTTCGTCAATCCGGAAAATGAAGTGGTAATCCGGGAAAATCCTGCACAAGCCGTCGGTAATAGCCTTCCAAACCCAAGAGACTCCCGATCTCTGATACAATGGTAGGTTAACCCCAAATCAACAGGGCTTTAATTTGGTCAGGATCCACGCCAACTCCCTTGGATAACATCACACAGTCCAAAATCTTCACGCTAATCAGCCAAAACTCATACTGGCTGAACTTTGCATACACCTGGTCGTCTCGCAAAGTCCGCGAAACCGCTCACAATTGCTTCAGGTGCTGGTCCACACTCCTGAAGTGAATCAGGATATTGCCGACGAACATGACCGCAAACTCGTCCAGAAACCATCTGAACACATGGTCCATCAAGTCCACACGATCTACGGGGCATTGGTCAACCAAATGGCATGACCAAGAACTCCTGATGCCCGCACTGAGATCCGAAAGCTGTCCAAGCCACATCTGATTCACCGATCCACAACTGATGGTATCCGGACCCGAAATCAATCTTTGAAAAGACCAAAGCTCTCGCAAGCTGATCAACCAATCATCAATCCGAAGCGGAGGATACTCACTCTTTTCTGAAACAAATCAGGCTTCGGTAGCCAATGCACCATCTCGTCGAACCAACCAACATCCGTATACACAATGCAATAGCACTTCACACAAATACGCGGGGTCGCATGAAATCTCCTGAAACCTCCTCCAGCCACTCCTGGAGTCGAAACTATAGCTACATCAACTCCGCTGGCTCCGAACGACAAGACGTCGGTAAAATGAGTCCAGCGCCCGGTACAAGCTCAATGGTGTAATCGGTCTCCCGAACTGGAGAAACACATGGTAACTCTTTCGAATCACGCCTGAAACTCGGGAACCACCTCAATGTCGCCAATGTCGGGTATAGCAACCATAGTATCCACATCATAAGCTAAGCAAGCAACACAATCCGTCTCCATCATCCGCTCGACCATCACCACGAAACGGTATCTCGGGGAAATCTGGTCGTCGAATATAACCTCCTTCTCGAGGTACTCGAACACAGCCAAATGCGTCGTCAGTAAGTCTATACTCACAATCACACCAAAACCACGATGTCCAGTTATAACAGATCCGCGGCTAACACATAACCTCCAACAAGGATCTCGCAACCTCCGGATGAATGCAACACTCTCCAAAACCTCGGAAGTGGAGATACAGGTACAATCGCCATGGACATCAGGCAACAGTAACCTCGGAGAAAAGTCTGTCCTCAAACAAGGTCATAGCACGAACTCCAACATGCCCAACTAGCCGCCCACGTCAATTGCGACATTGCTAATTAACTCATCAAAAGGGTACATTAATCAGACTTCAGGAACAACATAAGGATCTCCTCGTAAACTCTGAACTACCGAACCACTACAACAGCTGGATGGGGCGCTCCCTCGCAACGTGACCCTCCTGGCCACCGAAACAACAACTGAAAGTGTTCCACGAACACAGGTCACCGCAACACCTGCTGCGAGAAAGGATCACCAATGATCGCCCAAACTCATGCCACAGGAACAAGTCCGCTACTCCGTGATCTCCACCATCGTCAAACGGTCCTCTGCTTGATCTGATGGCCCTCAATATAATCGAAAAGACCACAGCCTGATGAAATCACTGATCCCGGAGTGTCGGAACTCAACCTCATCAAAATCTCGACTAAGTCCACTTTCCTCAAACCATCACATCGAAAACCGCATACATCTTTCCCTCACAATAGCCTCGCCACTGAGTGCAACACACTAAGCTCCTCACGGCTATCTCGAGGCACATCAATCAGACTCTCTCTGATGCTCAGGTTCAAACTCATTGATCTACGCATTTTATGCATATTAATTAATGTATTTTCTCTACATTTTTACTTTGATAATTGCTTAGTTTTATTAGTTTTAACTTATTTTGTTAAATTCAGGTGTTGACCAAAAGAGACGGAGTAAAGGAGTCTACAAGTATGCAAAACACAACAAAATAATGGAGAAAAGAAATTGGTTCGAAATTCCAAGGAAGAAAGGAGAAAAATTGAGGAGAAAAAGAAATAATTGGTTGACTAGGAAAACCTTTCCTATGTTGACTAGGATTTGAAAGCTTCCGGAAGGATCTTGAAGAAGAACAAATGAAAATGGGTCCAATTAATTAGAAGACCATTTTGATAGCCCAAATATGAAGATCCAATCAGCCAATTTCGTGGAGATCAAGTTTTGGTAAGAAAAAGTTTCCCAAAGTCAAAAGAAGAAGGAAATCATGAAAAATAAGGGAAGCAGAATCTGCCTGTGCAGATAGGCCAACTTAGAACGACAATTGGGAACGAACCAGAAGGATTTAAGATTCGATTAACATATGGTTGGAAAGATATTTGAGTCTTCTTTCCAACGACACCAAAATCATAATTTTTGGATATCTACAACTCCGGGAAAGTGCAAATCTTTACAGACTGCCATATCTGCCCGAAAATAGAAGGAAACCTTATTCTAGGAGGAGAATGATTCTTGTGAGCTTATAAATACAAGAGGCTCGGCCTCAAAGTAGATCATCACCTATCTTACGCTCTCACGCTGCCAAAATCCTCAAACACTCTCCACCATAAAGATCTCCAAAGCCAAGGTCGACTACACCATCACCACCTCCTAAAAACCGATACCAACTCCATCAAAGGGTCGTCTTGCTCTTGAAGTTTGCAGTGCTGTTCACGGAACTAAAAGTGTAACATGAACTCTTTACTCCGTAGTCTCCTTTGTCTTTGTATTTATTTGTGTAAAAACTCGGTGAATGAATGTCTATTTTGGTTTTATACACTTTATGAATTCCATACGTGTTCCATGTGTTTATGAATCTTAGTTTCTTTTATGTGTTATGTGTTGGGCATAAAGCTTCGGTATGGGTAGAGGTTAGGATCACTAGGACGTTTGCAGTGCTGTTCACGGAACATGTTAGTCCCTACCTTTGTATCAAATCGATGATTTAGTTAAGGTGTTTATATGCTGTTCATTGCACTTTAATTAAAAGATAAAGAAAACCATAACATGTAATTGAAATTAGGGTTTGTAGATTTCGAAGATGATGGGAGAATTAGAGCCGTATAATATGCATGTGGGTAGGATGGGATGATCACATGTAAATAATTAATTAGGTTTTTTGTCGAAAATATGGTAAGGGTTTTTGGGATTTTCTTATGTGTTTGCTTGTCTATGAGTTGATGCATGATAGAGTCCTAGGAATACTTGCTATGTGATTGACGTTTTTAGTTAGTAATTAGATAGAAAATTTAGGAAATTAAAATCAACTCTTTTATACCCCCCTTTTTACTACACAAGAATTGCATGCACCCTTCAATCCCCGGTTTAGAACGATACCCTACTTATCAATGCTACATCTACACAAAAAGGGTTTAAATTGCATATGGTTGAATTATGTGTTAAGTGTCTACTTTGTGTTAATATTTGATGCATGTTTCCGTCATATCACTCATCTCGAACCTCGTGCACTGCTTCCTCCGAAGCTACATAACACGTGCAAACAGTGACAAACATGTGGGTAATGCATCTCCGCCTCAGGTGGGTAACCACTCCTCATTCAAATGTTGGGTAGCCTGAATAAACCATTACCGCACAAACAACACCCTGAATGTAGGCCATGGAGTCGCAACAGGAACTCACACAATATCAGCCCACCAAATACAACAATCTGACTCAGGCAAACATCACTGCCATAATTCTCAGCTCTGAGGCAATATGTAGACGCTCATACACACACAACCAGGCAAACCGTGCCACACCATTCTCTGAACTCAGAATACTCATACAAATCCACAGTTCTCTGGCAAATCGCGCGTCGATTGATCCTCAATAGGATCCACAACCGAAATGACACGGAAAGCACGTCAGGAGGCATCCTAATGAATAAAACATCGTTCACAACAAGTGGAACGTAATCATGGAACTTTAAATATTTAAAAGTATACAACACCCGGAATATTGATGAGTATCCGCCGGCCGGTCGGGTCACCATTCCAGACATGTTGTACATTCTCAAATATCCTTAGTAAACACGACTACAGAAGTCTACAGAACCTATAACCTAATGCTCTGATACTAAGCTGAAAGGACCCAACCCCGATTTAGCTCCCTAAACCAGAATCAAACCCTTTCGAAAACACGAACCAACAAAAACCGTAGAAATTTTGGCAGAGTTTTGCTACTAACGTAGAATTACCATTACCTGCACGCGGAAAATACACTTCATTCTATGCCACAAAAAGCAAACCGTGGGCACCAATCCCATCCGGATTTCTCAACATATCAACAGTAATGTAAAATAATAAATATATCTTTACTTTACTAAAATCCGGAGTAAAATCGTATAAACATATTCAACAGAATACTCAGAGCGACCTCTAATGTATAAACATATATGTATACCACAGTAGGTAGAACAATAAACCTACTGGAAGAAACAAGGTAGCTTGAGCACTATGCCTCCGACCACGACGTGCGACCTCAGAGTTCGAACTGAAAACTGGGCACGGAAACCGAAAATCCCAGGGGAAAGGCAAATAAAAACGTTAGAGTGAGTGGACGAAAATAAACAATGCCTTTCACCAGTTAATATACATACTCAATATAAAACAGTGCGAGTTCGGAAAACACAACACATATATATATGGAGGTTGTCGGGCGACCTCTCAAGCCCGACGTCAGGTGAATCGCTCAAACCCGACGGTGATAGGCCAGGGGACCTCTCAACCCCGGCGGCACTCAGGGGAATCTCTCAACCCTGCTTCAGAGGAATCTCTCAACTCTGGGCCAGAGGAATCTCTCAACTCTGGTAGCATCGATGCAATAAATGCCATCACCAATAAACATATAATAACACCTCCGAAAATAACATATATCTCAATCATCGTATAAAATAAATATGGAAATCATAAAATCCACGAACTCGCAAATCAACAGTGAAAATAGAAACTTGTCCACTCACAGACTAGCGTAACGCGATACGCGTTAACCCGTGATCCGGCGGAAAGTCCCTCGCCAAAAGAACGATCACGAACACCTGAATAAACACAATATCCAATTCTCTAAGTCATAACTCGACAATTCAAAACAAATCACGAGAAACCACCGTTCTCGGAAACACATCATTCGATTACGACAAACTGTCGGAAATTCAAAAATCACACCTCAATACCTCGCTGTAAGTTCGGACACTCAACTCGAAAAACGAACCTCCCCACTGCGATCGGGGCGCGATTTCGAGTGAAATGACATGCAATTCGTAGAAAACCATGTCGGGCGAAAAGTCGACGAGCCCGTCGCCGGAAAATCAAAACCTGCCCAGAAAATTTCATGCTACACATGGTTTCAAAGATCTCGACGAGCCCAAAAACTTTCCAGTTATAGGTTAAGGTCAATGTTGACCGGAAAATCTCCAAAAATCAACCCAAAGTTCAAACCCTTACCGGAAATCAAACCGTTCGATCTCACTCCTCCGGCCACGGCGACCTTCAAGACCCCTTGGAAACGATTCCTTAGCACAAGGCTAACAAAAGCCCTCAAAGGAGCACCACCAAATCGGCCGGAATCATAGCCTCCGTCCACCACCATTTCTCGCCGGAATTTCGTGATTTTCACCACCCAAATTCGTCCTCCTCCGGCCACCACGCAAGGGGATTTAACCACCAAGTTCAAGAGAAACCCAAACCCAACAAAACCCATGAAGAAACCTTGGTCAATTATGGCCGGAATCGGCCACAAATCCGGCAACAAAATTCGGCATCCAATGGCACCCAAAACGGGTCGACCCACCATGGTCATCCCAGTCAACATAACTAAAATGGAAAGTTGACTTCCCAAACAGGAAACTTGCTATTTATAGGCCTTCCCAAAATGTAAACCACATAATTCACTTTTCGGCAAACTTCAAATACCCATAACTTTCTCGTCGTAATTCCGATTCCGATAATTCTCGCGGCAACAAACTCGACTCGACGTACTCTTCAATTATCACCCGAAGTCAACCACATCGACCAATCGGATAAAAAGTCAACCATTCAAACCAACACATATTTAATCGACTAAACAATCAACCATCGGAAATATTCACAACTTAATCTCCGTAATACAAAATAATTCTCCGAAAGTTCTCACGAGCTCGAAATTAAATTCTGAACAACTTCCGTGAAGAAGCCGAAACCAAATTCCGGACCGGTAATTTAGTCGCTAAGAATGCCACCATTATAACCCGATTCCGTCAAAACTTCAAATATTCATAATTAATTCCTCGGTCGTCCAAATAACGATCTGGAACCGCCCATGAAATCAAAATCACACGTACAACGACTCTCGAGAAGAGACCTAGCTCCAATTCTCGGCCAATAATTTAGTCGTTAACAAGCCTGGCGATTCAATCATCAGTCGGAAATCTGCGATTACGCAGTAACTCACGAATATAGCTGATCATACTGCTGATTTTTAGAAGTCAAGTGACATGGCTGCCCTGTTTTCTTCTTCTTCAAGGAAAAGGAAATCTTCATATCTTCAAATCTTGCATTCCTTATTCCCTAATAATTCTTGGCCGAATATACCATATTCTTGCACATATTTTGGCCCTCAAATAAGGTATTTATCTTCATGGAATATCCTCCCAAAATTCGTCCATTATATGCTCCATATATTCCGCCATATTTGCTCTTTCCTGGGTCGCGCGGGAGAAATGTCTTCATCTTTTTGTCCACCATTTTGGTATCCATTTCTTTTGGCATTTGGTCTTCAATTCTTGACACCATGTGGGAAAGCATTTTAGTAACCATTTGAAGACCATTCCTCGGACCATTTCTTCTCTGAAATTAGGAACTTCCTCCTTAGCACGCTTTTAGCTCCAAATCGCCTCATTTATTATTTTCTCCTTTATTTCTACCTAAAAGCATAAAGTAAGTAAGAAATGATAGTACTAAGGTCAAAACAAAGCTAAATGTAAAGAGAAAGACGTTAAGAATCAAGCATAAAATGCGTAGATCAAATTCCCCCACACTTAGACTTTGCTAGTCCCCAGCAAAAACTAAATAAAAGAAAGACTAAAAATATAAAACCAACGTTAGAGCTAGCCTCCACGTTGAACAAATTCCATGGACTCAAATAAATAAAAACAACTTCTAAGCCCTTAGCAAAATTTGTCTCAGAAGTTTTCTTAAGTATATGGTGATGGAGTCACAAGATTTCCTAGTGGAAAAGTCACAAATTTTCGAGAGATAAGAGAAATATGATCATGTCATGAACAAGTAGGACTTGGAGAAAACAATGGTGAAGTTAAAGCTATGCATGTTTCGAAAAAGTCTAAATCAATCTCACATGGATGCTCTCATCATATTTTCACTCATGAAAAGAGGTTCACTCAAAATGTATTTGTATTGCATCGAAATACCTCATAATTACTTGCACAAATGAACCACACCATATGCTCACTCATGTAACTTACTCAACCAATTGAAGGCTACTCATCTTAAGGATCATAAAGGACTTTAGAAAGGTTGTAATGAGACTAAGGCTAAGGCATTCGAAATTTAGATAAGTGGTGGTGTAAAAACGTTCCAAAGACTTAGTTTAGCACTTAGAATTCTTCAAATTCATGGCTCATCCTTTCCACACTTCTTCTTGTGTCAAACTTCAGAATCGGGGGCCAATTTTCATCTTTTTGGGCCCTAACTTTATTCTCAACTTCCTTTGAGCTTTATGAACAGGACAAAGGCCATATTTCTTCACTTTTGGGCCTTCAATTCGTAGCAATCTCCAAATTCATAAGTATAGGGGACATTAATCCAAACTTATACAATCTAAACACAATGCCTCGAGATCTTTATACATTTTTCTTCTATTTCTTTTTTATCTCGAAAATTTTGGCATTCAAATACAAAATTTGTTGGACAAGTCTATCCCTATACACACATCTTTTCATCATCTTCACGCCACTTTTATTGTGCTAGCTTCGAAATTCTTCACCAAGTCTTTAGAACAAGGGTAGGAACTCTACACTAGGCTAAGTGTTTAGATATAATGTGGTAATGAAAGAAAGGCTAAACGTGGGTTCAAAGGGGTTAATCTAGGGGTGTCACAACTCGTGCGCACAATGGGACACAAGGCCATTTGGTTTAAGTGGTGGTAACCTAATTTGCCTTTAATCATATCCAAAATCAGAGCATATATCAACTTAAAAGCGTTGTAAATCTACATGAGTAAGTTCTAGTAATCTCTAGTTCATTAAAATCTATGGCAAGTAATTAGATGAAGCATGTTTTGTTTTTGAAAACCATATGCACGAAATTCACTCTCAAAAGAATAATGTAGGCTCAAAAACTCACTTTTAGGTTTGTATGATTTAAAACTTATTCTAACATGCGAAATCTGTACCATGTTTAATCAAACCATATCCACTACATGTTATGACAATCAAAATATCTCACTTATCACACGAAAATAGTTTAGTGCTTATTCATCGCCATATGTATTCTTTTCGGTCCATTTTCATCATAGACTAGCTAAGGGCATCCTAAAAACGAAAAATACTCTTAAAAACCCTAAGTTAAATAGAAAGACCCAAAATAATTTTTTTTTAAGGCATCATCCGCCGGAAAGTTCCATTGTCCGCCCGATTTTTAAAATTTTATGACTCAAATAAATGTTGTAAACCCCTCCCCCACACTTAAACTCTACATTGTCCTCAATGTATTTAAGGGAATCATAGAATTTTGTATGAAGGGAGAGACCCACGAAAATTTTAGCTAAGGAAAGTAAATAAACAATGAAATTAAAAAGATAAGGGAGGAGAGAACAAATCCTTGACGATTTCCTCCATTGGTTTGCCTCCCAACAAGCGCTTGTTTTTTAACGTCTTACAGCCTAGACGTGATAGGTCTTCATGCAGTGTTTGATGGGATAGGTTCCCATAAGGATTCTTCCTCCAACGATGATGAAATGATGACCGACAATGTTTCATTATCCCCCAAGTAAGCATACTTCAAATGGGCCGGTAACACTTTGAGTTCTAACTCCGGTGCCTTAATCACGGATGGAACAAGCTTATTTTCTCCATAGGCCAACGGAATTGGAGGTGGCCTATTTGCAATCCGTGGAGCCTCATTGAGTACCATAGCTAACTCGAGGATCCTAGGCTCCAAAATCTTGATAAGTGCATCAAAAAGGGCTTCATCCCCGAGTCGAGTCAGCCCCGCTCCTTCTTGTATGGCAATGTCTAGCTCATCATCTCCAATGGTGTCTAAGTGTTGTTGAGCTGCTTCTTCTATCATATCCATCAAAAATATTGCATTGACACTTGCCGTGGGAACCTTCATGGCATCTAATATGTTGAATTCAATCTTTTCTCCGTCAATCTCCATGGAAAACGTTCCCTCAAAAACATCAATCTTCGTTCTTGCAGTCCTCATGAAAGGTCGTCCAAGAAGCAATGGCGTGGTGTTCAAAGGACTCTCTTCCATGTCAACAATGTAGAAATCAGCTGGAAAGATTAGGTTGTTGACTTGCACAAGAACATCTTCAACGTATCCCCTAGGATACTTATGCGAACGGTCGGCTAGCTGAATGATGATGTTGTCTTGTTTGAGCTCGCCTAAATCCATGGATGCATATAAGTAATAAGGCATTACGTTGATGGATGCACCAAGGTCTAGCATAACATCTTCGAATTTGTTGTCACCAATCACACAAGGAACAGAAAAGCTCCCCGGGTCCTTCAATTTGGGGGGTAACCGACGCTGTAAAACCACTGAAACGGTTGCATTCACCTTCACAACCTCCTTCGCTCTCGTTTGCCTCCTTTGGGTGCATAACTCTTTGAGAAATTTTGCATAGATAGGCACTTGCTTTATGCACTCGATCAAGGGCAGATTTACTTGCACCTTCCGAAAGATGTCCAAGATGTCTTCGTATTGATCATCTCTCTTAGATTTCGTCAACCTATGGGGGAATGGTGCACGAGCAAACGAAGCATTAGTATTAACCAAACTTGAAGGGATAGAGTTAATACCTTTGTTTGGGGCAGATTGTGATGATGAGGGTTGTGCCTTAGTGGCGTGAGGAGCCACATTCTTCTTCTTCTCGGCATCTTTAGTAGCCGGATCTTTTTCTAAGTCCTCCTCCTCAAAATAGTGTTAGTATCAAAAAAATATACAAGTAATGCAAGACACTAACCAAAAACGTTGAAAATTAAAAGAAAGCAAGAAAAACACACAAAATCACACCAAAACAAATCACACAAAGAAAAACAAACCAAAAACACACCAAAAACACACGAAAGCTGTAAAACACTAAGTTAAGACACTTCAAGAATTGTAAACGTGAATGCAAGGCTTTAGACTCCCTAAAATGAATGCAAAGTTGATAGAATAAGTTAAAACTCAATTTACACGTTTTCTGCAAAATTAGGCATATTTACAATGCAAAGATTTAGAAACATATATATATATATATATATATACAAGTAGAGTAATGCAAGCACACCACGTTTCATTCAAATTCATGCTCAAAACAATTAAATCGTCATTCAAATGCATCAAACAAGAACCTAAGTGAAATATGAAGTGAATGCATAAGAGAAAATGTTAGAACCTGCAGAAAACACACAAAGTTACGTGCTAAATACATGATGCAAACGTGACCTTACGTTTGGCCTCATGTCCCTAACTTCACTTAGGTTAGGGTACCCGGTGATGAAATCCGAGCATCACAAAGCCGCCAGAAGGTTATGCAAGCTAAAAATGCAATGTGGTTAATCCTTTTACAAGTTAATATGCACAAACACACAATTTCGACATAGTATTATGTCCAAGCATGTCCAAATTGAGTGCGCCTACAATTTAAAGAGAGTACACGAATCTGGTTTTTAGGTCTTTCAATGGACGTGCGACCCGCGCGATAAAGTATGCATTCTCAATCAATCGGCCTTGGATCAATCGAAAAACATGGCCAGTAGGGATAGAGATAACGCGAGAGGTAGGACTAATTTCGAGAAACAACCCGAGGCTACCGTGATCAAGGGATGTACTCCAATGATGTTTCTCTTTCTTAGATCCAAAACCTGTCACCAGTCATATCCCATCTAGACACCATGTCCGACATTCAGCCAATATTTCGAGAATAACACACTCCCTCAAGTTCTTAGTAGACTCCGCCCACAACCTTGTATTTCGAATGAAACACAAAGGGTTAAGGAGATAAACCAGAAAAAGAGGCGCCATCTATTCCAAAGAGTGAGACTTAATCAACCAATTTCATGTACTCAATGTAAATTGAAGACTTCCTTTAACGTGTTAGATGGCTGCAAAACAAAGGTTAGTATGAACAAAAATTAAAATTATAAACATGTATGTATTATTTACAAATTTCAGAACAACTACACAATCCAGAATCGCACAGTTTGAACACAGCTGCATGTCAGAATTTTCCAGAATTATTGGTTAGTCCGATTTCAATGAAATTTTACAGCCAGAAACTAGACACACCAATGAACAACTCTGTAAATTTTCATAATTTTCTAAGACCTCTAGCTACGTCAAATAAATTGCACAAAAACGGGACAGTAGGTGTTCCGAAAACTGAAAACCAAAATAAACTTATTTACACAATTTCACATATGCACAAACGAAAACACACAAATAAAACTTAACAATCCCCGGAAACGGCGCCAAAAATTGATAACGCCTAAAGTGACTACTAAGTTAACACTCAATAATCAATCTAGACGAAATGCAATTTAAAACCCTTTTGTGTAGATGTAGCATTGGTAAATAGGGTATCGTTCTTAACCGGGGATTGTAGGGTGTTCACCTGCATGAAAACGTTAGAAAGTATGGGGGGAGTTTGAATTGGTGTTCTAATGACCTACGAAATTAAAGACAAAAAAATGGCAAGTAAAACACACTTAGAAATCCTAGGACTCTATCATGCTTTATACTCATAGACAACCAAAACAAACAAGAATCAAAGAACCTAAACATGTTTACTAAACCGAAAATAAAACCTATCTAATATATACATGTGATCATCTCATCTTTTTCTCTAACTCTTTATAACCTAACCAATTTCATGCAACCTAAAAGTGCCTACGTCCTCAACTATATAACTCATGTTAATTTCGTGATTAAGTGCTTCGGGACTCCCCTAACACATCAATAATCTAAACCGGGACTCCCCTGCATTCAGATTAAGTATTAAGCATAGAATAAACATGTATAGCAAAAACGTAAGAACTAGAAGATGGCAGAAAATTAACTAGAATTATATAACCAAAATCCTTTACAACTTCACTCCAAAGAATGCCAAAAATACGAAGAAATAAGAGAAGAGTTATGGTTACACTTTTTGTTGTCGGGACTCCCCTAGACTACTTGGTGTAAGCTGCTCTTCAATGGAGATGGCGAAATACTTCGGGACTCCCCTAATATTTTGGTGGAGGATGGTGTTTATGGCGTTGGAGGGATGGCTTCTTCAGATTTGGTGCAAGGGAGGAGAGGTAGTGTTTTGGGCAGAGCTTTGAGTACTAGAATGAGAGATGGTCATGAATGAGTCGAGCTCCCCAATTTATAGAAGAAGATTAGGATTTTTCCTACCAAAATAAGACTTTCCTTATGTACCCGGGTAAATCTGATAGTCTATCTTCAAACGCGTTTTCCCGGAGTTTCAGATCTTGGAAAATTCTGATTCTTGTTTCATTGGAAAGCTTATTCAAAGGGCTATAAAATCCATATAAGGAACGCCATATTTAGAATTGAATTGGATTTACTACGGATTTTAGAAGTCAAGTGACCTGGCTGCCCTGTTTTCTTCTTCTTCAAGGAAAAGGAAATCTTCATATCTTCAAATCTTGCATTCCTTATTCCCTAATAATTCTTGGCCGAATATACCATATTCTTGCATATATTTTGGCCCTCAAATAAGGTATTTATATTCATGGAATATCCTCCCAAAATTCGTCCATTATATGCTCCATATATTCCGCCATATTTGCTCTTTCCTGGGTCGCGCGGGAGAAATGTCTTCATCTTTTTGTCCACCATTTTGGTATCCATTTATTTTGGCATTTGGTCTTCAATTCTTGACACCATGTGGGAAAGTATTTTAGTAACCATTTGAAGACCATTCCTCGGACCATTTCTTCTCTGAAATTAGGAACTTCCTCCTTAGCACGCTTTTAGCTCCAAATCGCCTCATTTATTATTTTCTCCTTTATTTCTACCTAAAAGCATAAAGTAAGTAAGAAATGATAGTACTAAGGTCAAAACAAAGCTAAATTTAAAGAGAAAGACGTTAAGAATCAAGCATAAAATGCGTAGATCAAACCGCCCACGAAATCAAAATCACACGTACAACGACTCTCGAGAAGAGACCTAGCTCCAATTCTCGGCCAATAATTTAGTCGTTAACAAGCCTGGCGATTCAATCATCAGTCGGAAATCTGCGATTACGTAGTAACTCACGAATATAGCTGATCATACTGCTGATTCTGGTCCGGGTCGTCACACTAATCTCTTGGTTTTCAATCACCAAAGAGTAGTTGCCAAGCTAAAGTAGTTTCGACGAGATCGTGACAACGAACCAAAAAGTGTAACAATGACCTCTTTGCTCCATACTTTTATTTTTGATATGAATCTTTGTTTTGGTTTGTTTAGAAAGAATTTTTCTATGAATTCGAATATGGTTTGGTTTTATGACATATAATTTTCAATAACCTTCCATTTGTTCTAATGTTCTAGTTTTCGATATGCATGTGTATTTGTTCTTAATGCCTTGATTCTAGATATAGGGGATCCCGAGTCTAGGTCAATGAGATGTTCTATAGGGAATCCCGAGCACAACTAATGATAATGTGCATGTGTTTTTAGGATAATAGGATTTCGTTGGTGTTGATATCTATACATGTTATGAAGAGTCTTGATGAATCAATGAGATGATCACTTCACTACCAGAAAAACTCACTTACGAAACCATATTTCGTCGTCTAAATGTACTTAGACGACGAAAAATAAAGCGTCACCTAAGAGAGAGAAAATTTGTCGTCTAAGAAACACTTAGACGACGAAATAAGAAATCGTTGCCTAAGCTAAAAAATTTGTCGTCTAAGTGAAACTTAAAATGCTGAAAAATTTCGTCGTCGTAGTAATAGTACTTACTCATTCATAGTCCAAGTCCATACTCTAACATTAACCATTAACCCCTGACCCCCGGCCCATAAACACTTAGACGACGAAATAGGCATCATTCATCGTCTAAGTAACACTAGGTTCAAAGCCCGCGTGCGAGGCGCGGTTATGTAATCACTAAAACAATATATATTCTGTATGAACTAAAAATCAAAATCAAAACTCATGCAAATATCAAATCATAAGAGTAACATAACATCAACCATAGTACAAACCGATTGAAACATCAAAGCTTTCAAAGAACATAAATTGATACATAGTCTCATCTGAAATTTTAGTTACATAACTAAAAGCTGATACATTGAAAAACTGATATGAAGAGTCTGATTTGGAGTTCACACACAAAAAACATATTAGTGCCACCAAAAACTCCAATGCAGACTCTATGAAGTGTCATTGGATCACAAAAATGACAACTCAAACAATAAAAGTTACTGGAATCACTTGCAACTAATTGAAGCTGAATCAATCTTTCTTTTTCTTTTGCTGGTCCTGCTTCTTGTAAACCTCTTGAAACTCCTCCTTTGCTGGTGGAGCTGGTGACGATGATTCTTCATCATCTGTTTGCCTATAGACAAAACTATTCAGGGTTAGTAATCATTACACTTTTTAATCAACTAACAACTTTAAGACTGAAACTTTTACAGCATATCCAAACTTCAGATTTTATGGTATTTACCTCTTGCTTTTTTTCTCCGACTCAGAAATGAACAATGTCCTTGCACAGGTTTCACTCGGTCGCTTCTTTTCATGAGGTGGGTGGGCTGGTGTGAGGACATTTGGATGCACAAATGGGGCTGGATTTCCAAGAATGTGTCGAACTACTAAGTCGCTTTTGAAGTTGACCTTGATCTCAAAGAGATAAGCCTCTCTGAGTTTGTCTGTCATCTCAGGTGCCAAAGTCTGCTCAGTTGGATAAGACCTCCTACTGAGCAGTTCTTCGCAGGTGGCTCCAAACAACTCCTCAGCCTGCTTTCCCATGAAGACCAACCTCGCTTGGTCATCCTTATCTTCGATGATCATACCAACTCTATAACTGTATTCAACTCACTCACAGATTTCTTTTCTCGAGAAACCTCTCCACTTGTCTAGTTGTAGGACGGAATGCCATATAGCTTAACCTTGTCTCCTAGTCTCGAGAACCTACAAAGAGAGATTAGCATAATCAAAGAAAGTTCATTAATCACATTCATGCAAACAACATCAACTTTGAAATTCAAAACAGAAGAAAGACATAAATAAAATCCTACTAAATCCAGATTATCACATATTTGAGTGCACCAAATCCTTTAAAAAAAAGTTGACCTTTATAAAAGCTACAAAATAAACAAAAGCAGTACTTCGGTACCCTATTTTTGTTTATGTTTTTGATTCTGCATTTTCTTTGGTTTTGGACTTGTATTGGCTTAAGCCTGATTTTTGCTTTGAACTTACAGTTGGTCTCAGAATAAGTACTCATACCATCCCGGGATCCGCTACGTCACTGGTTACGAAATTTGAGCTTATTGTTAAGTCTCAGATATTTGGTTAAGGGTAACAACGTAGTTGTTATGTTTAGTTAGACTACGGTTTCTTTCTCTCGGTGCCTTTAAGTAGGTAGTCGTAGTTGTATTCGATATTACATTCTCATTCAATGAAAACTGACATCTCCTGCGTACTTTCAAAAAAATATAGCCCATTTAACAAAAAGATAACATCATCGAACACATTGTTGTAATTATTCTTCTTCATTATCTAGTTCAAGTCCTTATCTAAATTTCAGAAATTAAATTGGGCCAAACAGCAAGTATAGATGAGATTTTTATAAATAGTGTACATAGAATTACATAACATAATTTCCTTCACTCAGTGTCACTTTTTCTTTTTTGGAGGTGATACGGTAGAACATTCACTCAATGTCACTTGTTCACTTGTTTTGTGTTCTTCCATCTCGACCCTCGTATCCTCTTGATATTCAGTAAGCCACTCTCTTTTTCCTGAAAAATAAATAAAAAATAGAGCAAAAGAGCAACATCAACAGAGCAGCAAAAACAGCAGTGTACTGCAATAAACCAATTGTGATGCCTCTGACCAGCAACTTGGCCTCAACAATGATGTCCCTAAACCAAAGCAACAACAATATGATTTCTAAAACAACGCATCAACATTTTAAACCGAGTCAAACATCAAACTATCAAAGTAAAAACACTAAGGAAAATACCTAAAGTTTTTTCTTCTTAATCTTGTTCTACTTAGGCATGAATAATCAATAAACATCCATCACTATGTCATACAATAAACTCTATAGTCCATACACATTTCAATTACTCAATTTCACAACTATGTGACAACCAATAGGATATAGAAAAACTTTAAATACATCAAAACAACAAAGCATATAGAAATCACAAAGATGCAGCAAGCAGACTGAACCTCAAAGTCTTGTACCTCCATTTCAGTTTCAAAAACCCAACACACATGCACGACAGCATATCTAATCAAACAGCAAAGTGAGCATACCCTAGAGACGTCCAGGCATAAAACATGCATCAACCAAATTGATTGAATATCAAACATGCACACAAATTCAATAGACCACAGAAAAAATCACATTTCAGTTTAGAAAACCCTAATACTCAAAACAATAAACCCAACTGCGGGGAGAATTTTATTTTTATTCTCTTGGAAATTTAACATGCTTCTACATAAGTTTTTGTTGATTAAATTACATATTACATCGTTTATGTTTATCTATGATATTTGAGTTGTATATGTATTAAAACTCAAATCCTTGTGTTCTAGAAACTGGTAGACGTACAGACCCTTAAAACATGGGTAGACAGATTTTACTAATGTAGCAAATTGATGACTATGGGTCTTCTGTGTGTAGTATTGTCATAATGGCATCTTTAAAGATCACGGTGGATTGATATCTATCTACAATTTCATAAGTTTCCATTGAACAAAGTACCAGCAAAAATCAACAAATAGTTCAATGACCGTATACAACTGCCCTCCACTTCTTGCTAAAGCACCGAACTGAGAATAAAGAAGTAAAGCAACCATATGCAAATAAATAAAACTCACAGTAGAAACAAAACAACACCTCAAATCCTGCAGATTTTGAATGCTTATCGGCAATGTCAATCTCGAATTGCTTAATCTCCTCACAAAAAAGAGTGAAGTTGGGGTATATGTTGGTGTTGCTACGACTGATTGTGGGTCGACTTCTTCTTCATTGAAAATCGAACTGTTCTGATCTTTTATTACAGTAAAGCATTAACAATGAAGCAGAGGTTGCAGTACATGGCTCGTCATCTGCGCGCGCAATCAGATTTGAGATTTCCCACATTGAGCTCGAAAACTCGGACGCATGCTCGTTGTTGATCCTCTTCAATAAAGGAAGCATGCGATGGCTTCATCGATCGTGTTGGGGAGAGAAAGGAGGAGTATGACGGTATGAGAGCTGGGAAGGTGCAGAGAGAGAGAGAGAGAGAGAGAGAGAGAGAGGCTGAGAGATTACAGAGTTGAGAGAGATCGAAGGTTTAACTTTGGAGAGGAAAGGGAGAGGGAGAATAGACGGAAAACTCCTATGAACAATGAAATGTACAGTAACTTGCGAGGAATAGTAACTTGGGAGGAAGATTGTTATATAGGAAATTTAGACTGACGAATGATACTCATTTCATAGTCTAAGATGAATTTCATTCCCTCGAATCAAAAAGCACGACCATATATACCATCTTAAAATGCATATTTTTTTCATCAAGGGCATAGAGTAAACAATTCTTGGATTATGAATGTCAACGGTTTGAAAATCGAAGTTATGAAGATTCGTATATCAACGTTTCTATTTCATTGAATTGAAATTTCGGTTTTCTGGTTGACTACTTCGATCAAACCCTTAACGAACTTTTTATTTACTGAAAATTTATCAACTTACATATTATGTTATGATGAGTATATCCAACAGTTGTTTTGTCCAAATTTAATTTCGTTAATATTGATGTGGAGTACGAACACTTAAATTATACAATATTAGTGGATATATAACAAGTTTTTAGTTTTAAATCATTTTTATGTCAAATTTTAATTAATTTCTATCTAGTTGATAAATTAAGTTTTTATGAGAAGACAAACACCAGTAACTTCGAAAATGGGTTTACAAATTATTTTTTACGATTGTTTCCATCTTTTAACTATTTTTCGATAATCACTAAATTCATTCGAATCCTGAACTAATCCAAATTGGGTTGAATTTTTTTCTACAATATTGTATAAATGTAATTGTTACATCTGATGATTAATTTTTGATGATTTTTCAGCAACTACACAAAATTAATTTTTCTGATATTTATAAAAAAATAAAATAAAATTCACTTAGACGGCGAAAATATACATGTTTCGTCGCCTAAGTGAATTTTTTTTAATTTATGAAAATTAATAAAAATTTGAAATTCTTAGACAACAAATCTATTTGGTTTCATCATTTAAGTCAAAAAATTTGGCCTTTTTTTTCGCCAATTTTGTTGTTAAAAATTCAAATAATTTAGGCAATGAAACTACTACGTTTCATCTAAGTCAAAAAAGTTGGCGGGTTTTTTTTTGAAAATTTAAATACCTAGATGAAGAAACCTAATTGTTTCGTCTAAGTGCAAAAAGTTGGTGGGGGTTCTTTTTCAGCCAATTTTTTAGCCAAAAATTTAAATCACTTTGGCAACGAAATTTGTTAGTTTCGTCGCCTAAGTCGTCGACTATAAAACACAATTTCAAGCACCATTTTTCACAATCTCTCTATCTTACCCAAAATTCTCTCTCTCTCTCTCTCTCTCTCTCTCTCTCTCTCTCTCTCTCTCTCTCTCTCTCTCTCTCTCTCTCTCTCTCTCTCTCTCTCTCTCTCTCTCTCTCTCAATTAAAACTATCATCATCATCACCACCACCACCACCACCACATCGGTACCACTACAACACACCACCTCGGCACCACAACTACCACACCACACACCTCCACCACCACAACCACGACACCACCACTTCAGCACCACTACCACACACCACACACCACCACCACCAAACAAAATGCCTCCGCCACCACCACCATTAAATTATTTATTTATTTTAAATTTTGCACTAATTAATAATTAGCATATAATAAATTAATTAGTATTTAATGATTTTTTGTTTAAAAAAAATTCTACCACTTAGACGACGAAATTACTAAAGTTTCGTCATCTAAATGGTTTATTTAATTTTTTTTTAAAAAAATTCAACCACTTAGACGACAAAACTACTACAGTTTCGTCGTCTAAGTGGTTAATTTAATTTTTATTTTAAAAAAAAATTCAACACTTAGTAGACGAAAACTCTAAAATTTTGTCGTCTAAGTTGTTTATCTTAGACGACGAATAGTTGAATTCGTCGTCTAAGTTTTCACTAAAATGATGAAATTTTTTGTCGTTTATTCAATAGGCTTTTGACATCTAAGTACTTAGACGACGAACCTTAGGTAACAAAATTACTTCGTAGCCTAAGTGTTTTTTTCTGGTAGTGCTTGTATATATTAGGTTAGGTTTTAATTTCAGTTTATTAGTTTATAAACAACTCCATGATTTTATTTTCTGTTTAACTAACGAATTGCTTGAAGATGACCCTCATTCCCCGGTTTAAGAATAATTCCTACTTATCAATGCTACATCTACAAAAAAAAAAGTTTTAAATTGTGAAGCATTTAGATCAGCTGTTAATTTGATGCTTAGTTTTGGTTTGGTCAGGTTTTGCCGTCTTCACTATGGCTGGTCACTTTTCACTGCTCCGGCACCTTCTGTGGGTCTGGGAGAAAGAGTCTTGGAGTCTCTCAAGACTCAATTTCCTTTGATCTTTCAATTGCAAGAGAGGAGATCGTCGGGTTAGAGTGTTCATGTGCAGTCGAAGGTGGCAATTGTTGGTCGGGTTATTGATGCACGGAGTCTGAGCGCAAGGATCAACTTATTTTTTCCGGTGAACCCTGAGGTTAGGTTGGCAGTTGCCGAAAGTTTTTATAGGGAGAGGTTCAACCTCCTCGGGTGAAGCAGTTTGTGTGAACCTAGCTTTTCTATTCATATTCAAAATTTCATAGAATTGGAGAAATCCGGTACAGTAGAAATGGTAAATCCTACACAACATGATTAACCGCAATTTTACGTTGTAAACCTAGCTGTACATTTTGTAAACGCCGACCTGATCGATAAATAAGTTTCAGTTGACCAGCTCATCAAATTGGATGCTATATATATAGCGACATAAACAGCCTCCCAAATTGCCAATCAAACAGGAAGAAGAAGAGGTCGGGATCGTAAAAATGGTCGTATCCGATAAGTCATATGGCTGGCTAAGCTGGCCAATACAAAGTGCAGCAAGGAGATCATGCATTCAGTTTCTGAAATGACGCTCTTTATGATCTTATGAAATGATGAAATAAAAAGCCTTCAAGATCGATCATAAATTTAAGTGCAGGGCCAAACAGCCCATACATTACCAACACCATCTGAAGCACCCAAGTCGAAACTGGAAGTAACGATGGTAGTTGAAGAGTACAAGTTGTTCTTGGCAAATCTGAAGGTGCTAGATCTTCCTAACGGGAAAGTTTGATCACATATACCAGCTCCTCTCTTATTTTCATACCCCGGATAATCATATTTCGAGAACCTCTCTTCTTCAACCAAATACAACCCTACTTCCTCTGCTATCTTTACTATTTTCCACTCACTAAAAGGATATGATGTCTTGTGTGTAACATGGATTTCCCCATCATCAGTCAGCATTTCTCGTGCACTAATGAAGAACCCCCTTACCAAATTCTTGTGGAACCTATGAAATTCAATTCAATTCGCCATATTAGTGTGTATATATTAGAATTGAAGCTAGAGCATCCAACTCAAAATCAACTGAAAATGAACTATGAGAAAAGATCGTGACAATATATGTGTGTCTAACGAACCTACCAAATTTGTGTTGCGCTTCGCTCAGATGAAGAGGAACCAAACATGTACCCGGCATGTGGAAAATTATAGATAATGCGATCAAAATTCATATTTTTTAGGTCACAATGATGTCGCATTAAGCGAGCATTCACTCCATGAAGTATCGTGCATCCCCTGGCTTCTAATTCCAGCAAGTTGGTCACAGCTTTTGAGTAGTTCATGATTAGTGACTCTGCAAGATATTAGCAAATATATATACAGTACAACGAGTCAGATCGATCAACCAGTTTTGTGAACCTATATTTCTTTTTTTTTTCATTTTTTTTCATCATGATATATATAAATATGCATATGTATGTATATGTACCTCTGGAGTCGAGAGAAGTAGCTACCATGTTTCCGGCAAAGCCGAAATCTCTGGCCAAGCAAAGAGAAAAAGAGAAGTCTCCCTCTCCCACTAGGAGTGTCTTCTGGGAGCTGCTGTAATGCATAACCCTCCTTCTTGCTAACTGCCTAAAATGCCTCCGTACTCCCTTTCAAAAAAAAATGCCTCCTTACTCTATCATGCATCTATTCTCTTTTACCTGAGATTTAGTATTTTATAGAAAATTTCCATCGTAGGTGACTCACAGATACCAAACAATGTAATTTTGCACTGTTATACTACCCAAATTAATATTATAATTAAGAACACGAACAGTTGAAACTTGGAAGGACCTCCTAGTTTTCTTTCCTAGTCTGTTTATGTTCCCATTGTTCCATGTAAAGATCACTAACCAGAAAAGCTCCATCAGTTATTGTGCATTAATATCGTCCAACAACATATAGTGACTCTTCATTGCCTTGGTCTCAAACTGAATGGAGAAGATCAGAGTTCCCTGATGTAGGCTAGGCCTTGTTCGATCATAATTGCAGTTTCACCGTTTCAGTGATCAAAAAGTTTTTTAAGAACTATGCATGGAAGACATGGGAAGAAGACGAATTGAAAGATTTTCAGATGAAGTAACCATGGAGCTCATCTTCTTTAGTCATTAGCCCACGAACAAAAATGCTAATTTTTTTTATTGATACAACAACAAAAAAATGCTAATGAACCCGAAGAGTTTCCAGGGAAGGGTTAGATGCCTGCAGCACGAAAGTCTGTGATTCTACTTGTGGGAGACTTAATATGTATACATGCATTCTGAGAGCTTCACTATATATTTACTTTCCTATTCTTTTTCAGACATGGTGCGGAATAGATTTCACTTGTGCATGTATTCATAATCAAAATATCAAAGAAATGGAGAAGGAAAATGATTTGGGCCTTAAAAAGACCAGAGTTTTATGGCTGTGGCATTCCCACCAACATATATTTTTCACATCAAATATAATCAGATATTCAGATTTATAAAATTCTATGTAATTTATTTCTTAGTTTGGTATTTCATTCAATCAAAGATTTTACAAGAGATGACCTTCAATATTGATTATGCATGGCATCTTCCAAGTTTTTTGATCGAAGATATTATCCATATAGATTCATATGAATGAACAGATGAATAAAAGAGATTAGTTCAAATTTGATTTCAACTCATCAATTTGTTTTGCCTTTCTTCAAAAATGATTCAAGATGTGGCGATGTCATTCATTGTCTGACCAGGAAGACTCCCTTGTTTTGTTTTAAGGGTAAATTATATTTAAAGTCAGTTACGTAAGATTAGTTACATATAAGGTCACCTGACTTTTCTTTCATAAATAAGGTCACTTGATTAAACAAAATACCTTGAAGTTTGATTTATTTACAAATATACCATCATAAAATTCAATTTAACACTTCTCTCTCCTATCACTCTCTCCATATCTCAGTTTTCTCTCTCCCTCCGCCTGGTATTCTCTCTCTCTCTCTGTTTGGTTTCCTCTCTCTCCCCATCTCTCGGTTGCCTCACCGCTTCCTCTCTCATCTCAGTTGCAGCCTCCTCTCCCTCTCTCAATCCCTCACCACTATCACGCCTCCTCTAGGCCGTATCTCTCTTCGCCACACCTCGATGCCGACACTACAGCCGCAAAAGATCGCTCTCTCTCTCTCTCTCTCTCTCTCTCTCTCTCTCTCTCTCTCTCTCTCTCTCTCTCCCTCTCTCTGAGCGTTGGAGATCTATTTGTATGCAGAAGTGTGCTTTGGTTTTTAGGCAGATTGTTGTGTTTTGGTTATTACGTACGTAGTAGTGTCTATAATAATCTGTGGTAGTACATATGTTACTCTGTAGTAGTATGTACAGACTATAGTGTGCTCTGTAGTTGTTAGGCAGATTGTTGTGTTTTGGTTATTACGTATGTAGTAGTGTCTATAATAATATGTGGTAGTATATATGTTACTCTGTAGTAGTATGTACAAACTGTACGTAGTGTGCTCTGTAGTAGTATGTACAGACTCTAGTGTGCTCTGTAGTAGTTTACAGTGGTGTATGTGAGTAGTATGTAGTCCGCTCTGTAGTAGTTTGCAGTGTGTTTTGTAGTAGTTTGTAGTGTGCTCTGTTATAGTTTGTAGTGTTGTTTGTGAGTAGTATGTAGTGTGCTCTGTAGTAGTACTACAGTGAGGACGTTGCAAAACACATCATTTGACAGTTTCATGAAAAGCACTACAACAATTTGTTGAAAGTACTACTGTAGTTTTCAGAAAATACTAGTCTAGTTGTTGGATAGTACTACTCTACTGGAACTTATGCATTCTAACTAAAACTTTGTTGAAAGTACTACTGTAGTTTTTAGAAAGTACTACTCTAGTTGTTGGATATTACTACTCTACTGGGACTTTATGCATTCTAATTAAAACTTTGTTGAAAGTACTACTGTAGTTTTCAGAAAATACTACTCTAGTTGTTGGATAGTACTACTTTACTGGAACTTTATGCATAAAAAATATGGATAAAAAAGTGACCTTAATTAGAATAAAAAATATAAAATGACCTGAAAAGTTAATATAAAGAGGTAAAATTTGAAAGACTGAAAATATGGATAAAAAAAATGACATTAATTAAGATAAAAATATAAATGATCTTCAAAGTAAATATAAAAGGGTAAAATTGGAAAGACAGAAAATATGAATTAAAGAAAGTGACCTTAATTAGGATAAAAAATTTAAATAACCTTATGTGTAAAATAGGGTCTCTAATTGACCTTATATATAATTTACTAATAGATTTATTCGCTCGTACATGGGAGTCGTTGCGCTTTCTTTGTCGTTTCAACTCTCTCAACCCACCACCGTCCACCGCCACCACTACGCAGCTTTCACAACTCAGAAGGTTCCCTATTCTTTAAAACAAAGGCACTCCACGCTCAACTTACAGTTTTTTTTGTTCTTTTTTGATCGAATTTGTAATCAGTATATCAAATTTTCATCCATTTGTTCTTCGTAAACGATTGCCAGTCTGATCGATTCCTTTATTTTTGTATATAAATCTGTTTAGTTGTTTGGATAAAGCAAAAGCATCTGCTAAATAACAAACAAGATGAAACTAAATTATGGATTATTGACCTCAAATTTTGCATATGAGAAGGTTGGTGCTTTTTCATCACCAACCAAACAGTTCCTGCTTTTCGTTTCTGTATGCTTTATGTTATAAATCTTTCATCTTTTGCTTGTTCCCTCAAAAAACACAGGAAATTTGTTTGATTGTTGTTTGATTAATTAGTAAATTTTATCATTAAGGCAAGAGAATCGGAAACTCATGTGTAAATGTAACACAGGTAAAACAGTTTGTGGACTTATAAAGAGAACTACGAAGATGAGTGATAATTTGATGAAGAAAGTGAGTGCCTTTGGTGAACGTCTCAAGATTGAAGGGAGTGAAGTCGGCCGAAAGATGACTGCCGGCTTGAGCTCAGTGAGCTTCAAGGTGAAGGAGCTCTTCCAAGGCCCGATCCAAGCAGATAAGATTGTCGAAGAGGCCACGTCAGAGGAACTCGACGAACCTGACTGGACGCTGAATCTCGAGATTTGTGACATGATCAACACTGAAAGAGTCAACAGCGTTGAGTTGATCCGCGGGATAAAGAAACGGATTATGTTGAAGAATCCCAGGGTTCAGTACCTTTCGTTGGTACTGCTTGAAACAGTTGTGAAGAATTGTGAGAAGGCTTTCTCAGAGATAGCAGCTGAGAGAGTTCTTGATGAGATGGTGAAGCTGATTGATGACCCTCAGACTGTTGTTAATAATCGCAACAAGGCTTTGGTGCTGATCGCAGCATGGGGAGAATCGACTGGGGAACTCCTCTATTTACCCGTTTATGAAGAAACGTACAAGGTATCTGTCCCTGTCTTATATCTGGTGAATTTGTCCTCTTATGATTGTGTTTGTCCTTGACGAAAGATCAACACATTTTCTCATAACCATATAGTATACCATATGTAATGATGTATGTGATGTTATGCTAATCCTTCCAACAGCTGTTCTTTGGCCTCCATCACATGGTGTGCTGATGTTGAGACTTATAATACTTTTATGCTGTGATTCAATTTCAGAGTTTAAGATCATGGGGTATTCGGTTCCCCGGTCGTCTGGCGCCAATAATTACTCCCGCTCGTTCTGTCTCAGCTTCAGAGTCAGATACTAGTCTTTCACAGCACATTCCACTCGATATTCCTGTGCAAAGCTTTACCCCTGAACAATCAAAGGAAGCATTTGACGTTGCAAGAAACAGTATTGAGCTTCTTAGTACTGTTTTCTCCTCTTCACCCCAGCAAGATGCTCTGCAGGCAAGTGTCTTATTTGAAAAACTGAAGGAAATGAGTGCAGATGTTGGAGTCTTACAGGAAAGAATGAATGAGATGAGTGTAGAAAATACTGAACAAGAGATCAAACAGATCAAGCACTACAGGAACTCTGAAAAGATACTGTTAGTTGGAGAAGGCGACTTCTCATTTTCTGCTTGCTTGGCAAAAGCATTTGAATCTGCTACCAATATGGTTGCTACTTCTCTCGACTCGAAAAGTAATTAATGAAACCCTATATGATTTCTATTTTCATGCCCTTCAAAGATCACCAAGTTTTTTTGTACGTTGTTGAAGTTGATAAAAGCTTCATAGCTAACTGAAACCTTTTTGTATGCTAATTGCAGGTTCGTTGAGGAAGTACGCATGTCCGATGAGAAACTTGAAGCTACTAAAGGACATGGGATGCCTGCTATTACATAATGTCGACGCCCACACCATGAACCAACACCCTAGCCTAATCGGTAAACGATTTGATCGCATAGTGTTTAATTTCCCTCACGCAGGTTTTGGTGAATCTGAAGTACACAAAAAGCGGATTAAGTATGTTTTCTGATCAAAGCTTAATTCTATGGCTCATTATGTATCTCCAATGATCGAAATGAATAACGAAAGTCGGTTTATGCATTTTCCAGGCTCCATCAGAAACTGGTTAGGGGTTTCTTCAGTAATGCACGTACAATGCTAGCCGACCATGGAGAAGTTCATGTAACACACAAGACTACATATCCTTACACTGAGTGGAAGATGGTCGAGTTGGCAAGGCATGCTGGGTTGTATTTGGTGAAGGAAGAACCGTTCTCTCTGTTGGATTATCCCGGTTACATAAACAAACGAGGAAGTGGTGCTGATGTTGAACGTTCCTTTCATCTCGGAAGCTGTAGCACCTTCAAATTTGCTAAGATATCGATGTTGACAAATATCTTGGTGGTCTAGTGGTAGGTGATTGTGTTTGTATCCTTGAGAGTCTGGTGGTATGCAATAATATTCTGAACTTTTTTGAAGTCGCCTGTGCTTACTACTCAGTATTATATCGTTTTATTTTCAAAAAGAAAAACACTTTTTTTTCTTACAGAAAGTTTTGGTGGGAGTTTGGTTAAGCTACACCACAAGAATAGGCATACCATACAACTTCAACTCTCAAGGAGTTACGGGTGACACGTACCTGTCACACCACCCTCAAGGTATAGATTTCCGCAGGAGAATTTACAGATTACCTCTCGAACATGAGACTACTAACAGAGGGGATCGAACACAAATAAAAGTACTAACACTTGTCCGCCCTTACCAACTGAGCCAACCCACGCGGTTCATTTAAGCATGCATCATGGTTCACTTAAGGTTTTTGAACGTTGATGACGTAATTCTCGGCAGTAGTGGAAGAATATATTAGTTATTGGCAATATTTGACGCCACATCTATTCCAGAATTAAATCACTACAAGAAAACATCACTTAGACCACGGAAACGTAATTGTTCCGTGGTCCAAGTGACACTTGGACGACGGAGAAGTCTCCGTCGTCCAAGTACCACCTAAACGACGGAGAATACCTTCTCCGTCGTCCAGGTGTCCACCTGGAGGACGGAGAAGACTCCGAGGTTCAGGTGTCCACCTGGACGACGGAGACGGTATTCTCCGTCGTCCAGGTGATCACCTGGAAAACGGACCGACACGCCGTCGTCCGAGTAACTTCCACTTAGACGACATACCGACACCTCCGTCGTCTAAGTGAAGCATTATATAAGCCCGATGCCAAACTCTCTTCAATTCATTCCATCCGATTCTCGATCTCTTCATTCCATTCGAATAAGAATTGAAGGAGAAGGAGAAGGGAGAAGGCCGAGAAGGATCAGGATAAGGGATCTCCGCTGACTAGCTAGCTAGCTTAATTAACAGATATCGAGAAGGCCAGCAGGTACGTACGCAGTTAAAATTTGCTTAATTAATATATATTTAGTGAAAACGTACGTACATACATGCATGGATGTTAGCTATATATATACAGATTAAATTACGTACGTACGTAATTGATGGATCGATGTAGATCGAGTACGTATAATTAAGCGTAAATTAATGGACTAATATATATATGTAATAATTAATTAATTATAATATTTTGTAGCAGTATGGACAAGAGTTGGATGAAGTTGAAGAATAGATGTGATGTCTGGTATATGGATGGAATTAGCGAATTTGTGAATTTTGCGATAGAACATGGTCAGGGAAAGAAACGTTTCAGGTGTCCATGTCAGAAATGTCTTAATTGTCAGAATGCGGAGGTTAATGTTTTGGTGCAACACCTGTACGAAAATGGTATGATGTGGAGTTACACTACATGGAGCGGGCATGGTGAAGCAGTAGAGTTCAGCGCAGCAGACTTCAGCTCAGGGTACAGTTACCATGGTGCCTCATCCAGCGGGAGTGGTGCCGGACCCCCAGCTTGCAACCCAACTGCAGATTTGGTCCATGATGCGTTTCCGGGATGTAGTCATGGTGGACACCAACACCAAGACGGAGGTTACAGTACCACTAATGAGCATGATGACACATTCCCCGATGCTAGCTTGGCCACTGACACCAGTGAGATGGATAACTACAACCGGATGCTACTTGAAGCGCAGACCCCGGTGTTCCCTGGATGTCGAGAGAATGTGTTGCAATATGTGATGGAGCAAATGAAGATAAAAGTGAAGCACAAAATGTCAGTGAGTGCTTTTGACGAAATTCAGGAGCAAATATGTAAGTTGCTTCCTGATGATCACAATCTTCCTAAATCTCATTATAAGATTAGAAATATCTTGAGCAGCCTCGGCCTAAAGTACAGGATAATTGACGCATGTCCGAATGATTGTGTGCTATTTTACAAAGAGTATAAAGATTTGGACTATTGTCCCGTATGTGGCCAGTGCAGATTCCAGGTGAATAGAAAGAGTTCGAAAAAGAGAATTCCTGTGAAAGTTGTTCAATATTTTCCCTTAATTCCCAGATTGCAGTGCCTGTATATGTCTCTACACAGCAGAGGCGATGCGATGGTACGCAGAAAAGCGAATAGATGACGATGTCCTGCGACACGCCGCGGATGGGGAGGGTTTCAAACATTTCGACAGAGAATTTGGAGTCTTTGCTGCAGAGGTTAGAAATGTTAGACTCGGCCTATCTACAGACGGATTCAATCCTTGGGGAAGTAATAGCTCCGTCGTCAGCACTTAGCCAGTTATTCTGATGTCGTACAACTTGCCTCCGTGGATGTGCATGAACAAGGAATTTAATTTCCTTACTGTACTAATTCCAGGTCCTAAATCTCCAGGGAAGTGCTTAGATGTCTACCTCAGACCTTTGATCGACGAGCTGAAACTGTTGTGGGAAAATGGAGTCCCAACTTATGACAAATTCACTGACACGATGTTCACGATGAGGGCTGCCGTAATGTGGACGATCAGCGATTTTCCAGCGTATGAGATGTTGGCAGCCTGCAGGACAAAAGGATATAATGGATGTCCTATATGTTTGGACGACGTGAACTCTAGTTGGCACGCGGGGAAGGTGTGTTACTTGGGTCACCGTAGATGGCTTCCTTACGACCACCCGTGGCGACAGGATGAAGCTCATTTCGACGGGACGGTAGAGAACAATCATAAACCCCGTAGTTGGTCAGGCGAAGAGATTTTAGAGAGGTTGAGCTATTTCGACTTTGGTGTGTTGAGCAATGACGCGGATGTAAAGAAATGCAATCCAATTCCTCCACATGATCTGAGCTATTGGGATCACAAGAGTATATTATTTGAACTCCCTTACTGGTCGAAGTTGAAGCTGAGGAACAACTTGGACGCGATGCACATAGAAAAGAATGTGTGCGACAGTGTGGTGGGAACAATTTTCGGTATTAAGTTCAAGACTAAAGATACTTCCAAAGCGCGCAAAGATTTGGAATCAATGAATCTACGTCGTCCCTTGTGGTTGAGGAGGGATAGGAAAGGAGTGTACAACAAGATGCCAGCTGCACCATACACAGTGAAGCCAACGCTTAGACGTTCTGTATTTCACTGGTTTAAGGGCGTTCGTTATCCGGCTACGTATGCAGCTACTATAACTGGAGCAGTGGACGAGGTGCAACACAAGTTTGTTGGTCTAAAGATGTTGGCAGCCTGCAGGACAAAAGGATATAATGGATGTCCTATATGTTTGGACGATGTGAACTCTAGTTGGCATGCGGGGAATGTGTGTTACTTGGGTCACCGTAGATGGCTTCCTCACGACCACTCGTGACGACAGGATGAAGCTCATTTCGACGGGACGGTAGAGAATGATCATAAACCCTGTAGTTGGTCGGGCGAAGAGATTTTAGAGAGGTTGAGCTATTTCGGCTTTGGTGTGTTGACCAATGATGTGGATGTAAAGAAATGCAATCCAATTCCTCCACATGATCTCCGTTATTGACATCACAAGAGTATATTCTTTGAACTCCCTTACTGGTCGAAGTTGAAGTTGAGGAACAACTTGGACGTGATGCATATAGAAAAGAATGTGTGCGACAGCGTGGTGGGAACAATTCTCGGTATTAAGTTCAAGACTAAAGATACTCCCAAAGCGCGCAAAGATCTGGAATCAATGAATCTACGTCGTCCCTTGTGGTTGAGGAGGGATAGGAAAGGAGTGTACACCAAGATGCCAGCTGCACCTTACACAGTGAAGCCGACACTTAGACGTTTTGTATTTCACTGGTTTAAGGGCGTTTGTTATCCGGCTACGTATGCAGCTACTATAATTGGAGCAGTGGACGAGGTGCAACACAAGTTTGTTGGTCTGAAGACACATGACTATCACGTTATGCTGCAACGTCTGATTCCAGTGGTAATTCGACCATATTTACCTCCTGACATGGTAGAACCAATAGTGGCATTGTGTAGATGGTGACAGAGGTTATGCGCCAGATAATTAAAGAAGTCAGATGTGGTGGAACTGCAACAACAAATTGTGCACATCATTTGCAAACTAGAGAGGATTTTTTTCCCTGCTTTCTTTGACATCATGATTCACCTAATGATCCACCTGCCCGAGCAGGTGCTCATTTCTGGTCTGGTCCAGTACACTTGGATGTATCCTCAAGAAAGGTACGTACAACTAATTAATTATACAGGTTTTTTGATTCATAATTTGTTCCACTGGAGATTACTAGCTATATGTACTTATTCTTATTGTACGTTTAATTTTGTAGACAACTTGGACAGTATAAAGGATTCGTCAAAAACAGGTCGGCCCCGGATGGCTCCATAGCAGAGACATACCTAATGCATGAGTGTGTTACTTACTGCAACAAGTACCTCAAAGATCCACAACCTCCCACTGCCTCCGATCCCAGTGCCCACATCAATTTTTCTGCCGTCACCAATGTCGTCCGACCGTTTAGAGGAGTATTACAGGAATCGTTAACACGGGAAGAACTTATTGAGGCACATTGGGTAGTGTTGGGAGACTGTGACGAAGTTGAGCCGTACATGATGTCATACAGGGAGAGGCTTCAGGCGTTAAATCAAAACAAGAGTTCGGCGTGGATTGAGAAAATGGTTAAGAAGAAGTTTCCCGATTATTTCTTCCAATGGGTACGTACGTACGTCTCGGTATTTAATTAGTAATTTATATACGTACATATCGATCATGTTTGGAGAAAGTCCAAATTAAACCCTTATATTAATTTGCCCTTTTTCGCAGATGATTGATCTGCAAAAATCTGAAAACCACGGGGGGTGGTGGTCATGGCCAAAGCACTTGTTAGCAGGGAAGCCGGTTAAACACTATATTTATCCCGGATGTTTTGTGAACGGTGTAAAGTTCCATTCATTGGCCCAAGACGAAGGAAGAAGAACACAAAACAGTGGGGTAGCGGTTGGGAAAGACAATGATCTATGTTACGGGGCTATTGTATATGTGGTTCAGCTATGTTACGGGAATGATGTCAACGTTTTCCTATTCAAGTGCAGATGGTTCAAGCGTACAAAGGAAAACCTGGGACTATTATCAGTCGATACAAACTCTAGCTGGTATGAGGATGAGCATTTCGCTCTCGCCACCTTAGTTCGGCAGGTGTTCTATCTCGACGATCCGAAAGCCGGTGAAGGGTGGAAAATAGTGAACCATATCTCTCATCGAGGAATATGGAATACAGAGACAATTGAAGGGACACCGACGACGACTGAAGATGTTGCTGAACCAGAAAGAGACATTCCTGCCTATCAAGAGTCTAATATTTCTGTCATCCGCTCCGATATAATGGACCTGGTTCAAGATGGTGAACGGTTACCCATGCCTGATGGTTGTACAGATCTAACTGAAGATGAGATTATCGATGAGGTAGATGAAGAAGACGAGCAGGAAGAGGACGCGGACGAGGACTCAGGTTATTCCTCGGACGATGTTGAGTACGATGACGAGGATGAGCCGTCGTCTAACGGGGATGAGGACGATGACGATTATGATGAAGAGTACGGTCATACGACGAGGATTATTAATTGGTAATTAATTATTGTAATTATTGTAATATATGATCGATGCATCATCGATCAAAAATTAATATAAATTAATATTATAAGGAGGAGAATGTATGTATGTACGTATATATATATTAATTAATTAATTACACGCGTCCATGCTCGATCAGATATATCGGATCGACCGACGTACGTAAACTAAATTAAATTAATTAATTAATCCGAATTATATATCCTGGACAACGGAGAAATTAATTGCAGGTTGTCGCCTTTGGGTATTTTGGCTATCTCCCTAAATCCTCGACCCTAAATCTAGCAAATCGGATCGATCGATCATTTATTTAATTTTTTTTTCATTCAAAATAATTGAACGGACACACAAATGAATCTGGACGACCTAAACCCTAAACCCTAAGGGCCTAACCCCTGAATTCAGGGTTTTTACACCTGGACGACGGAGATGATAATTCTCCGTCGTTCAGGTACACAATAGGACGACGGAGATGGTCATTCTCCGTCGTCCAAGTGAACAAACCCTAAACCCTAAACAATAAGGCCCTAACCCCTGAATTCAGGGTCTATACACATGGACGACGGATATAAGCTTTTCCGTCGTCCAGGTTAGTACCTACACGACGGATAATATCAGATCCGTCGTCCAGGTGATTACCTAGACGACGGAAAAGCTTATATCCGTCGTCCAGGTGCAGATATCGTAATTTTTTCTAAGACAACGACCATCTAGACCTTATTCCAATGCATATTCTTTTCGTCAAGACTTTAGAGTAAACAATTCTTGGTGTGTGAGCTTCGACAGTTCGAAAATCGGAGTTGCGAAATGCCTTGTATCCACGTTTCCGGTTTGTGAAATTCTCGGTTTTGCGGTTGACTATGCCGATGAAACCATTCCCGAACTTATTATTTTATGGTCATTTGAAGACAATTATATATTATGTTACGACGAACATATCCAACGGTTGTTTTGTCCAAATTTAATTTCGTTAATACTCTGCTGCAAATGAGCATCTACTCATGAACACGTACTTAAGTCGTAAGGATTAGTCAATACTTAACAACTTTCAACACGAAAAATTATTCGTCGGTTCAAATTTAACTGTTCATATATACGATGCGTTCATCGATATTGGACGATTATTTCACTCGAATGACAGATCGCTAAATTCCTAGCGAATTAATTTTAAAAACAATTTTAACGTAAATTCCACTTGGACGACGGAGAATCACGTTCTCCGTCGTCCAGGTTCAATTTACCATGGCGGTTCGATTTTTTTTTTATTTTTTTTTTCAATGAATATTTCACTTGGAAGACGGAGAATGACGTTTTCCGTCGTCCAGGTGAACACCTGGACGACGGAGAACGTCATTCTCCGTCGTCCAAGTCGAAAATCATGGCGGTTCGATTTACCGCCTCAATTTTCGGCGCCGCTTGAATTTCCACTTAGACGACAGAGAATCAATTCTCCGTCGTCTAAGTCCAAATTTATGGCGGGTGAAACGTCCCGCCCATTAATTACGTGCCGCTTCGAAATTTTTTAACTCTTCACTTAGACGACGGAAAACACTGTTTCCGTAGTCCAAGTGCACTTAGATGACGGAAATTAGTGCTCCGTCGTCTAAGTGAAACTCTATATATAGGACTGCTCACCCCCTCCTTTTCTCATTCCATCTCATCTCCTCTCCTCCTCTCCTCTCCTCTCCTCTCCTCCGGCGACGCTCCGACGACCAAATTTCCGGCGTGGTTCCCCCTCTCCGACGACTCTACTTTGCCGATATTCTGGCGAAATTCCGACGAGGTAATAATTTTATTTTTTAACTCTTTAACATTTTTTTTATTTAATTAATTATTTAATTTCTAAATAGTTTTAATTTATTAGTTTTAAATAATAGATAGTTGTAATTATAATAATTATTTTGTTGTTATTATTATTATTTAGTAATCATTATTAGTTGTTAATTATTTGGTAATGAATAATTATTAGTTAAAATTAAATAAACGTAATAATAATAATTGTTAATAATAATTAATTATATTGGTAAATGAATAATTATTATTAAATGCATGATAAATAATAATTCATTATTGTCATTATTTATTGTTTTAATTAATTGATAATTACGTGTATTTTCTAGTAAATTGCATGGTAGTACGTCTTCGATTTAAATTTAGTACATATGCTTGGTTTATTAAGTCGCACTCTTTGGAATAGATGGCGCATATTTTCATCACCGCACACCATAACCTAAGTGAAGTTATGGACACGAGGTTGAGGGCGGAGATTGCAAAGGACTTGAGGGAGTGTAAATTTTCGAAAAATTGGCCGAATGTCGGACATGGTGTCTAGAAACGGGTTATAACTGGTGACAGGTTTTGGATCTAAGAAAGACGACACCAATAGGTGTTTTGTCGAAATTAGTCCTGCCTCTCGCGTTATCTCTATCCCTAACTGGCCATGTTTTTCGATTTAACCAAGGCTGATTAATTGAAAATTTACACTTTATCGCGCGGGTCGCACGTCCATTGAACGACCTAAAAAGCCAAGCTAGTGTACTCTATTTAAATCTTAACCGTACTTAATTAGCGTAAATTTTGCACTCATAATTATTATGGTAAGTAGGTATTTTAACAACGTACTCCTAGGTTGAAATGGCTCCATCCGGCAAGAAGAAAGCGCAACAGGAGGCAGAAGATGCCATGCTCCGAATGTTGGCGGACCAAGTCGGTTGGGTTCAACAGGAGGGCAACGACGCCCTCAATCCGGACCATTCATCTGGTTCGGAGGCGGCGCCTCTTGGGGAAATTCCGTTTGCCCCATTTATCTCCGGCGGTGATGACGTCGACCCTTTTTCAACTCCGACGCCCGGTACCGGTTCAACGGCAAGTACTCAGGCGTCCTCGACCGCTGAATCTATCATGTACAGCGCCCGCCGTAAGCAAAGGAGGGCCCCCACTGACCCGGAACCAAAAAGGACTCGGGGTCTCGTTAAAGGGGGCAAAGCGGAGAAAATTTGCAAGGCGACCGGGAAAAAGATCGACTTGCCCTACGACGAATTCACCGGTGGCCCTCCCACAGCTCAGCTAGCAAGTCTCTCGGCGCATAGCATATGGTCAATCGTCCGTAGCCGGGTTCGTCTCACTGCCCCTACTTGGAAGGAGGCGCCGGATAATGAGAAGGCGAAAGTCTTTAAAGATCTTTCGGTACGTAATACGTCCAATTTTAGTTATTATATAATATTGTTAATATTAGTTATAATTTCATAATATATACGATAATAATTTTCTAATTATTTTTGATAGGAACAATTTGCGGTGGATCTGACACCGGCGATGTTGAGGCATATCAACCAAACCGCCAACTCCATCTACAAAGATTGGAAGTACAGGCTCCATCAGTACTTCCAAACTTACGGTCCCTCGCCTCCCCCCGTAGAGCTGCGTGGGGATAGAGAAGATGAGTGGGAGTGGTTGTGTAACCACTTTGCCGATGACTCCTTTAAGGTGTTAATTTACTTTTTTTATTTCAATTAAGATAATTGAATTATTTAAATTTTAGTTACTTATTAATTTTTTAATGATTTAATTATGTTGTGTAACAGAAATTCTCCGGTGTCAACAAAGTCAACCGGGGGAAGAAGGACAAACACCATACTACCGGCGCCAAGCAGTTCATTCAAATAGCCAAGGAGCACAAGGATAAGGGCTCCAAACACCCTTATCTTGATGCAAGCATAAGCGCGTACGTGACGCCTGGGCTCGATAATGAAGCGAGTCAATGTGGCGTAAGTGATATATATATATGTGTGTTTTTAATTATGGTAATTATTATTTAAATATTATTTCATTATAATAAATTAATTATGTGTTTGTAGGCAAGGATGATAGAGCGTGTGCAGGAAGAGTTGGCTAACACTTAGAGATGTAGTTCTCTGTCGTCCAGGTGTTTACCTGGGCCTCAGAGAACGTATCAATCTCCGTGGCCCTGGTACTCACTTGGATCTCCGTCGTCCAGGTGTTTACCTGGGCCTCGGAGAACGTATCAATCTCCGTGGCCCAGGTACTCACTTGGACGACGGAGATTTAGTTCTCCATCGTCCAAGTGTTTACCTGGGCCTCGGAGAACGTCCGCGATCCAAGTGCACTTGGACGACGGAGAACTAAATCTCCGTCGTCCAGGTGTTTACCTGGGCCTCGGAGAACGTCCGCGGTCTAAGTGCACTTGGACGACGGAGAACTAAATCTCCGTCGTCCAAGTGCTTGGACGACAGCACTTGGAGCACGGACCTTGGACGAAGGAGATTCCGTCGTCTAAGTACTTAGACGACGGAAAACGTCACTTAGACGACGGAAATGCTCCGTGGTCTAAGTCCGTTTTTCTTGTAGTGGAAGTCCTTGCAGTTCAATTACATCTTCTCTTTTATGCCAAAATGGATCGTTGTTGCAGAGATCCGTGCAGATATAGTTGAATAAGTTTGAACTCATTCGGTACCTCCGACGAAATGCTTGCTCGTTGAAGACCGGACGTTCAATGAAGTAATCTTCCATAAGATTTTGTCCCATTTACACCTTCAACCTTTCTTGGTTTGGACGGCGGCGAGATGGTTCACCATCGAACGTTGTAGCTACCACGACCGCTTCAGTGACGAAGGCGTTAGCTATTTTTGCATTTTGTCGGCGTTGTTGTCGTCTCCTCGTGAAAAAAATTAATGTTTAAACTAAAAGGATCCGTCTTACTGATGCTGGAATGTGAATAAATGTTTGAAGAAATAGCAAGAAAGTTGTAGATGGTGTGAGAATATATGAAGCACGATGATCCTTTTATAGCCGATTTTAGGTTATCTGAAATTTGATGATTACGACACGTGGCATCTCTTGACTAGTAGAAAATCTCACCGAAAATCTTCGGCAATTATTCACACGACAATGACACATGAAAGTGCTACGTGTCTCCAAGTGATTGATCGGGAATCTTATCGAAATTTTTATACAATTATTTGTAAGATAACGTTCTGTTGGTGTGACACGTGTCAACTCGTCATTGGTCGGAAATCTTACCCGAAATCTTATTCAATTATTCCTACGATAACGACACGTGTTGTCTATGTATTGGTTGAAAAACAATTAAAAAAAATTTAAATTTTAAAATTAATTTATGAACAGTAATAAGAGGTGCTATTTTTTTACACCGCTACGCGAAAAACAGAAACTGCACCTCCTATTTGATGAATAGTGTCTGCTCCATCTCAAATAGTATCTGCTTCTCCTCAAATAGGAGGAGCAAAGCTCTCCCATCGGTGCATATGCTCTAAAAGTCAAGCTTCAATACACATAGTATATCAACTACCACGGAGAAACATTTAGTATATAACCCATCAATGATTACTTATTTACTTTCCATTCTACCATGAATACGATACAGCATGCGGAGGACGTCAAGATGTGATCGCCGCCGTGGGAATCTACTCCAAGAGGTAGAGAGCAGTCGCCGATGGGAGCGAGGCTGAGGATGCTGACGACTGGAGGTGGAGGCGGACGCCGGCCACGCTTCGGTGGGTCAAGCAGCATCGTCGATCGTGACGATGAATCTCGATTATACAACCTTATTTAGGTCAGTGGGAAAAGATTTCCCAAAATCTAAGTGGATGAAAAAAACCCCAAATTGAAATCAAGAACATCATAAAGATTGGAACTTTGATGGAGTAAATAAAAGATAAAAAAAAGTGACAAATTAAGGAGCTTGAGCTTATTTGAATGGCCAGTGAAGGCCAGTAAAAGCACTATGGACACTAAAGCAGCCATGATTGAAGGATGAATGAAGCTTAGATTGTAAGGTAGAATTTCAGAGAGAGTACATAGGATGTTGTAAGAGATCAAGAGTTGTATGAATGATTTTTAGTGATAGAGAGAGAGGGTGAGATGCATATGATGTGTACGTACGTGCTTTATATTCAACTTTAGTCTTTAGTCTTTAAAACACTACAAAACCGATCTGCAGCCTCTTTAGTCTTTAGTCTTTACACTACAAGAAAACTCCACTTAGACCACGGAAACTTTAATATTCTGTGGTCTAAGTGGAACTTAGACGACGGAGATCTTCTCCGTCGTCCAAGTATCACTTGAACGACGGAGATTATGTGATGAAGTGAAAACTTAAACCGCGGAGTCTTTTGCGCGGTCCAAGCGAGACTTAGACCGCGGACATTCTCCGCGGTCTAAGTCGCACTTAGACGACGGAGAATTCATTCTCCGTCGTCTAAGTGAAAACTTAGACCGCGGAGAAGGTCCGCGGTCCAAGTCTCACTTAGATGACGGAGAATGAATTCTCTGTCGTCCAAGTGCTTGGACGACAGCACTTGGAGCACGGAACTTGAAGGACGGAGGTTCCGTCGTCTAAGTGTTTAGACGACGGAAAAACGCACCTAGACGACGGAAACCCTCTGCGGTCTAGGTGCGTTTTTCTTGTAGTGTTACAACACTCCTAAACCGATCTACAGGCACCATAAAGATTGGAACTTTGATAGAGTAAATTAAAGATAAAAAAAAATGACAAATTAAGGAGCTTGAGCTTATTTGAATGGCCAGTGAGGGCCAGTAAAAGCACTATGTACACTAAAGCAGCCATGATTGAAGGATGAATGAAGCTTAGATTGTAAGGTAGAATTTCAGAGAGAGTACATAGGATCCTGTAAGAGATCAAGAGTTGTATGAATGATTTTTAGTGATATAGAGAGAGAGGGTGAGATGCATCAGATGTGTACGTACGTGCTTTATATTCAACTTTAGTCTTTAGTCTTTAGTCTTTAAAACACTACAAAACCGATCTACAGCCTCTTTAGTCTTTACAACACTCCAAAACCGATCTACAGGCACCAGCGTCCGGCCACCATCTAACCAACCAATGGTGACTTGTTTCTTTTATAGAGAAGAGAGTGAGTGGGTTTATACTATATGTACTTTAATGCATTATATACGTGGTAAAATCCTGTTTTACACTATACTTCCACATTTGTTTTAGAGAGTGCTCTTGTCATTGTGATTGACTCTTTAGTACGCGTTGTACTTGACTCATGGTTTGAAGTTAACCCTGGTTATGTTAAGCTAGAGTTGTTGATCATAGTAATCGTTTGCTTTCCAGGTTACATCAGGAATTGGTGAGGGGACTCTAGACAAGTTCTTAAGATTGAGATGCTGGCAGAAAGCGGAGAAATTCATGCTTCAGCAATCTCTCATGCATGTAAATAGATACAACATGAAGAGGCTTGCATGTAATGGCAATACTACTTGGATGTGATTGATTTTTTTGTTGAAGAAGTTACCTCCGCACATTAGTGTTCTGCTCTCCGCAGAAGTATCCTCGCAAAAATTTCTCCTCTTACAGTTATGTATTTTCTTACTTCCATAGCTATACCTACGAGCTAAGGCAGAGCCAGGATCTGAATTTAGAGAGGGCTTAAACTGAAGAAAATGAAAGTAGACGACCAAATATATTCCTGATCCTTTCATGGCTCTGCCCCTGCCTATGAGGCTATGACACCAAACATATCCTAAAATGTTCCTTGCATATGAGTGTGATACTACGTGTGTGCGCGCGCACTGACTGAGTTAATCCCTAGGCTCAGAAGTTAATCCTCCCCTTGATTCTTACTGAGTTACTGTTACTTAGTTTTTTTGGGGGGATCAAATATGGTGTGTCACTATATTAATAGAGAACAATGGACAACAATTTACAATGACCGCCCCCGACGGGACACCGAACAGTTAGGAATCATTGCTATACTAGGAATCACTAGTATTCTAGGAGTCGCTATACCAGGGATCCTAATATCAAACTGTCGTCGTTAACGACGCGCTCTAGCTCAAATAGTAACCATGACACAGTGATTAGGGGCACGGATAAACCAAGACCCTAATCGCCTAACAGTGACGGACCTAAGACCCAACCAAATCATCTGCAAGACAAGACCCCCTCTAAACGCTTGTTGAGTCTCACGCCCTACCCGACCACCTAGGTCCCAAATACGCCACCAAAAATGAACTGAACCAATCCATTTTTGGATCTTCAAGCCCCCTAAACCAAATCATCTGCAAGACAAGACCCCCTCTAAACGCTTGTTGAGTCTCACGCCCTACCCGACCACCTAGGTCCCAAATACGCCACCAAAAATGAACTGAACCAATCCATTTTTGGATCTTCAAGCCCACTGTCACTTGGTGCAAACCCCAAGTAGACCTAAGACACTTCTGAGCCCAGCCCAAAAGATCTCTAGCTAGCCCGCGAAACAAACGCTCCTTGCCTCTGGCACAGCAATCGTAACCTCTTCCAGCAATTCCCGTACGAGCACCGCCACTGTACAAGAACCGTCGCCACCAGCCAATCACAACACGAGGAGCCGCCACAATCTGGGAAGTAAGCCCAGGATCTGCACAACACTTCCTCGATACATAACCCCCAAACATGTTTGCACCTTTGCCATGCCAGATCTGCCGACCAGACCGTCCAGTATAAGCCCTAGTCGCGTCTCCAAGACTCAAATCACCTTGATCCCAACAGCGAGGACCCGGATCCCAAATCCCAACTGTTGCTTAGTTGATTTAGCTGTGAAAATGTCACCTCTATTCTCTTATTGTCCTTGACAAAAACAAAGTTAAAGATTATGTGCCTAGTGTGTTATAGATTTATGGTAATCCAAACTAGCTAGTACAACACAAAAATAAGAAGTCACAAAGCAAAAGTAAATGGGAAGCATCATCATCATATTTATTAAAGAGAGTAATGGAGGAAGAGAATGCATCGACGTTTTGGTCCTCCCCTCCCTCAAAAGGAACTCTGAGAAATCTGGAAGTAAAAGTAACTCGCATATCAATTAAGAAACTAATTTCATTTCCTCTGTTTTATTCCTTCAAACAAGCTTAATTAAACTGATCATAACACAACAGAGGCCTTATTTAGTGGTCTTGAATGACACAGATGCATATGTTCATGGAACTTAGAGAGACTGTGACAGAAAACCATTAGAGCTTGACCTTTCAATCACCAACGGGGATGCATGTAATGTGTCATTCAAACTTGGACTAGCTATCTTTTTGGAAATTATGAATAACTAATTAAATGGTCTTGTGATCTTCTCTTCAATCCCTATATATCTGTGCTTTTCACATCAAACGGCTGGGGATGCTAAAAGTTGCTTAGATCCTGCACTCAATATATATTTCTGAGAAGGATCAGAAGTAATATGAAAGTTGAAGAGCAGTGAGAAATACAATTTTAAAAAAATAAAAATGGGAGAGGCTATTGCAGATGCTGAACAAGAGAAACGGATAATGCATTATAGCAGTAATCAGAAGATACTCTTAGTTGGTGAGGGCAACTTCTCTTTCGCTGCTTGCTTAGCCAAAGTGTTTGGCTCTGCCAAGAACATGGTTGCTACTTCTCTCGATTCCAGAGGTAATAATAATCAATGTGATCAAACTTAGCTGTGTTAATCTTAATACTGGACGAATAATCCTCTGCAGAATAATTGTTTCAAACTTGTGAGACTGAAATGCTTTCGGTTCATGCTTATTGCAGAGTCAGCATTGGCGAAGTATTCTGATGCAGCACCAAGAAACTTGACAGCATTAGAGGAAATGGAATGTGTCTTGCTTCATGAAGTGGATGTGTACACCATGAGGCAACACCCTCTCTTAATTGATCAACTCTTTGATCGGATAGTCTTCAACTTCCCTCATGCTGGTTTCGTTTTTATGGAAAACCAGAAGTCCCAAATCAAGTAAGTGTAACCGAAACTGCGCAGAAAATATATGTTGTCAAGATATCTAGTGTCAATCTGGAATCATTTAGGTCATATATGGTAAGGAAACTAAAGCAGGAAGTGCAAAATCAAGATAAAGATACTTCTGAAGGAAGCACTTTGCTGCTCTGGAGAGATTACGAGCAAATTTTCATCATAATGCTTTTTTGATTGTGGTAGAGCAAAGTGCAGGTTGTAGAGTCATAACAATCATGTCCGTTTTCAGGTTGCATCAGGATTTGATTAAGAGATTCTTCGCCAGTGCAAGTGAAATGCTTGAGGAAAGTGGAGAAGTTCATGTCACTCACAAGACTGCACATCCTTTCAGTAAATGGGAGATAGTGAAATTAGCCGAGGAGGCTGGGTTATATCTGGTTGAGGAAGCATCGTTTTCCAGAGGAGATTATCCAGGTTATTTAAACAAGAAGGGAAGTGGGAAGAAATGTAATCGCACTTTCCGGGTTGGACTTTGTAGTACCTACAAATTTGCCAAGCTACCACTTCTTGAATTCTCCCAAACAACATTATAGCTCATGTGTATAGGAAATGATTAGACTTGTGTGCAAAAGCAATTTCCATTGGATTTGAGTTTACATAATCTCAAGTTGCAGCTTTTCAGACTACTCACTTGAATTAGATGGTTCCAATAAGAGATTAAGAGATAAAAAGTACATGATTTGAATATGTTCAAATCAAAATCTGAAGGAACCAAGTTGAGGTGGAAGGCACACGATATAAAGTTGGTCTGATTAAAATTGCCTAAAATCTGCAAACTAAATTCTTATCTTTGTTATAGCATGAAAAATTCGAGTTACAGAAATCTACCAAAAATCCTAAGAATTTTTTGTCACAGATTGAATTCAGCATGAGTGAAAGAATACAAATGTTTATTGCATAATAAAACATCATGATCTTTCTGGCTAATAGGGGAAGGTGATTTACAACAGATATTTGTCTAAACATAATCTTCAACCAGAGAATTGTTTGAGAAGGCCCCTAGTGCAAGTCAAAATTAATGGTTGAGGGGAACACACTATTGGACAATCTCTCTATATGTAGTACTTTTTCAACGGAGTATCTTCACTCTTAAAAGGACTAACCTTCTTGCTGGAAGACAATTCTTCATATCGATTGTAGATCTGAATTGTTAACGGGCATAGCCAATGACAGTTGAAAGGATAAGACTGCACTACAAAATCTGGGACTTTTCTGCACCATTTATATCTTGTATCTTTGATGTTCCTGTCCTGTCAATAAACGAAAAGAGAGGAAAAAAAAACCTGGTGACCAAAAAATCAACAATACACCAAACCTATAACAAAACAGAATAGATAACAATGCACGCACAGCTTACCTAGTGCCCCATATGGAAAGAAGTTATTTTCATTTTTAATTTACTTTTGCCCTATCTGCTGCCATTGCTTCCTCAATACTTCTAATAACACCACTCAAACTGCTGCGACTTTCTAAAGCTTTAACAGCAGCTCGGTGTGCGTTTTTATGCCATTTGAGCAAATTGTAAGATTGTAGTAGTGACCATCTTGCTTGATTTGACATCTAGCATGATGACAGTGCAAAATAAAGGGGGAAACATCAGTATTTTAACAAATGAAATCAGAACTAGAGAAAGCAAGTTAAAGAGATACCTCAGCAACAGACAACGGAGGTTGCAAGAGAAGACAGATTCCCCTGAATAAATTTTCATCATTTTCTCCACCCTCTGCTTCACCATAAATAAGAGCTTCGGCGGCAATGCCTGCAAAAAGCACCATGCAGTACCTGACCATAAATTATGTAAAGTTCAGTGAGCACTTCCATTTGTTAGTATGTATCTTTACTATTTTTCTGTTAGACTTCATCTAAAAACCTAAAGGCATTGGCAAACAATGGGGATAAAATGGCATTTTGTACAAAATTCATTCTAAGAGAATGACAAGGCATTTTCAAACTCCTCAATCTTACACAAAGGGGAAGGCTCATTATTTAAAAGTCAGCAATTTTAACTCATACAAAGTAGCTATATCATCCTATAGAATTTTTTTCTTTTGTTTTTCAGCTTTAAGAGAAAACTAACTAACCTGCAGTTTCATTTCCTACCCACCTGTCAAAAGCACTACCATCAAGTCGTCCATCAGCAAGGTCACTGGCCATTTTCTCATCCCAAAATTGAGTTCCCGCCTATAAATAAACAGTTGCATGAGGTCCTCTTACCCTCTTTAACATCACTACATTATCATGAGGATGGTAGGTTAGGATTTTCTTCTCTAAATAGCAGAGATGAGGGAGATGTCATTGAATATAAATTTTTCCTTATGGAACAGTACTGGTTTTGACTGTGTTAATCCCCTTGTGTTCATTGCTAGTGATTGAAGCCACTTATACACTAAATTGGTTATAAGAGCATGCAAAAGAAGTACATTAACTCGCTTGTAATGTTTTTTTATTTTGTGTGTGTGTGCATAGGTTTGGGCACACATTCACATAGGCAGGTAGAAGTTTCGTTCATATCTTGTGACTGGTAAGCTGATAATTGCTTGAAGCCCAAGTCAGTAAACAATAAAAAAAACCTGAGTTTACCTGTCCTTGAATGCCCATCTGCACTGCAACAATTGGATCTAATATCACCCCACGAATTGGGCAACCCATTAGATAAGCTGCAATTTTGAAAAGGGAATCAGTTAATAACATGGGGCAAGGATGTACGTTGAGTATGTCTTTACTCAAGGAATAAAGAGATTAATCTTGCTAAATTAGAATTCGCATTAGACTTGTGTGCAGTCGCATTCAAATCCAAAATTGTAACAGAGAGATATATGTTTACCAGTTAAGAGATGCCCTGCTTCATGGATGAGGATCCGACGTCTATTTGGAGGCCAATAACTTGATATTTGAGCTAGACAGCAACCACCAAGGAAGATAGAGTCCATAAACGCTAGCCCCAGCAGTACTGTTAGGTTAGGCCTGATATCAATGCCCTGATAAAGAAGAACAGATAACCCTCCAAGAAAAGCAAACAAAACTGGACTAGAACTTCCTGAGAGACCCCACTTTTTCGGAGCAAATTGTGATGCTGGATAAGATAGGATTGAAATAAGGATCAAACAATTTGCTTATAAACCACAATGAATAAGATCATACAATTTGTATCAGCAAAAAGTATCAGATACAGAACAGTTGGATGTACACTATCATCACCTTCTACACCAGTTGACGTCTTCAACACAGTCGGTGTAACATCACGTGTTCCCTCCATTACTGCAGAGAAGAAAGAAAAAAACCCTTAGAGAAATCAGCATGAGATACAGTCATGCAGCTTGACAGGAGACAAACCTACAAAACCATATAATCTTGGTTGCAGTCAGTCAAGGATATATCAGAAAACGAGTCATAATGCAGCTATATTGGATAAGCTTAACAGTATGAAATAGACATAGTAACAGTAGTCCACTAAGAAACAGCTAAGCATTACATCTAGTCGGTGTATGGTAAACACATTAAAATTGTTTTACCAGCAATACCAACTATGAACAGAATTCAGATTTCTGAAGGCTAACCAAATGAACAGTACAGAGAATGTAGTTTGGCACTTCATATCAGTTTCAAGTTTTACATTCGTGAAACAAACCATAGTATCATTCTGCAATCTGCATACACTAAAAGTCTTCAAATTTAGGTCAATAACATACATCACCACATAAAAAGGTCCAATCTTGGCGACATCTATATCACCATACGAAGTACTAACCATAAGGTATTCAATACTGTCACTCATAACTATAAGCTTAATGAAGTTTAGACAACAATTGCATCAAAATGGTAAGCAAAGAAAATGAAGAAAGCAGATTACCAATGTTCCTATATTTCCCAAAATGAGGCAAGAAGCCTCTATCCTTGAGAAAGCCATAAGCTTTACCCACAAGCTTCATGTTATCAGCATTGAGACACGTGTCCAAGACCTCCCAATCCCTCTCCCACCCAACAAAACCCAACTCCCTGCCGAATCCGGGTCGGGTCGGGAGCTCAACTGGGTTGTTTTGCTGTTGGGTTTCGAGGGACTGCAAGAACCCAAGAGCGCTAGCTAGGTCCTTGCGCCTCAGGGCTTCCTCGTACTCCTTCCATTCTTGGAGGGCTGATCTTGTTTGGCGCCTTATGGCGCGAACAAGGGGGGAGCGCGGCGGCGGGGGAAATTGGGTCGGAAATGGTGAGGGGGGAGATGGGAAGCGGAAAGTGAACGCCATGAGAGACGAGGAGCGTTTGAAAGCGGTTAGGGGTTTGCCATTGCTTGGGGCTAGTTGCCTAAATGGGGTTCATCGTTATATTCTTATACGGAGGAATGGGATAGAGACAGACAGACAGCATTGTCCATATACCTGCGATTGATTGTTAGAATTACTTGGTGTGAAAATCGTATTCATCTCACTCTAGATCTCTCCTTTGCTAAACAACGTAGCTGACCAGGTGGGGAAGACTTGAGAGTGACAAAAGAGTTAAACTTGTCTTGCCTGATATTACAGGCTCCTCTTCTTCAACCTCTCCTCAACGATAAGATCGAGACATATCCATCCACAATCACAAATAACACCACTCAATCATTCCCTCATTGTTCTTTCTTCTCATCCACAAAACCAAACCCATCAACCCCTTCATCTCAAAACTCTCTCTTTCCAACAAAACACACGCAAAACAATGGCCTCCGCCTCAGCGCCCACAACTCTCTCCCACCTCCTCCAATCCTCCGCCACCCGCCGCTCCTCCCCGGCGGCGGCCCACCTCTCCTTCCCTTCCTCCCTCAAACCCACCGTCCGCCGCCTCGGATTCGCCGCCGCAGACCCGCTCTTCGCTCTCCAAGTCGCAAGCAAAGTCCGGTCCTTTGGTAGCTCCGGCAAGGGAGCCAGGGCGGTGTTTTCCATGGCTAAAAAGAGCGTCGGGGACTTGTCGGAATCCGACTTGAAAGGGAAGAAGGTGTTTGTGAGGGCTGACCTTAATGTGCCTTTGGATGATAGCCAGAACATTACTGATGACACTAGAATCAGAGCTGCTGTTCCCACTATTAAGTATTTGATGGACAAGGGAGCTAAAGTCATTCTCTCTAGCCATTTGGTATGTGTTGATTGCTTCTAGTTTGAAACTTTATGAGCTTTTGAGCATTGGAATGGTTGTGCGATATTTTGCTTGCTTCTTTGCTGAAATGGGTATTGGAAAGTACTCATCTTTTATCGCTTCAAGTCGATCGTGAATGCGGTGAGGTCAATGATGTCTACAATTACTACTGTGGAATTTATGAACTTTGTATTTGTTGGCTTTGAAGAATTGAAATGTTTGTATTGGATTGTCACCATCTTGACTTTTGTCATAGTGGTTTTACTTATTTTCTGTTGTTTATGTTGTGTGGTGGCTCTTTGGTTGATGAAGAGTTTTTCTTTGTTGGTTTCTGTCATTCATTTCCTCAGTTTGGCATTGCTGTATGGTTTGACATTTCCATTTGATATACTGGTTATCTGATTGACGCATTAGAGTCGTTTGAACCGGGATTGCTTTTGTTTGGAATTGTGTCAATGTCCAATGAATGTGGTGTATGATACAATGAATTGATGTCAATGTGTGTTTAATTTCAGGGACGACCAAAAGGTGTGACCCCAAAGTTTAGCTTGGCACCTCTTGTACCCCGGCTATCTGAACTGCTTGGCATTCAGGTAGACATGTTTTTTCTGGAGACAAATGGAGAAAAGAAGAAGAAACAAACTAACATTGATTAATAGGTGGAAAATGGAGGTGACCCTCTCATTTTACTGTGTGATAACTAAAACAGGTCGTGAAGGCAGAAGACTCTATTGGTCCAGAAGTCGAAAAGTTGGCGGCTGAACTTCCTGAAGGCGGTGTTCTGCTTCTTGAAAATGTGAGGTTTTACAAGGAGGAAGAGAAGAATGATCCTGAGCATGCGAAGAAGCTCGCTTCTGTAGCTGATCTTTTTGTCAATGATGCATTCGGAACTGCACACAGAGCCCATGCCTCAACTGAGGGTGTAACAAAGTTCTTGAGGCCATCTGTTGCTGGGTTTCTTTTGCAGAAGGTGAGGGTTTATATTCCTGTGTTTGCCTTATTATTGACTTACATGTATCTTTTTGTTAAAAGGTTATTTATTTTGTTTCATCTTTTTAGGAACTTGACTACCTTGTTGGGGCAGTATCAAATCCCAAAAAACCATTTGCCGCCATTGTTGGTGGTTCAAAGGTCTCATCCAAGATTGGAGTGATCGAGTCACTATTAGAGAAGGTCGATTACTTAATTCTTGGAGGAGGAATGATCTTCACATTTTACAAGGCTCAGGGTATCTCAGTGGGTTCATCTTTGGTGGAAGAGGACAAGCTAGAACTCGCTACATCACTCATTGCAAAGGCCAAGGCAAAAGGAGTGTCACTTTTGTTACCAACTGATGTCGTAATTGCTGACAAGTTTGCTCCTGATGCAAACAGCCAGGTTCACTTCCATAACTAAATCTGTTGCTTTTATCTGATGATGTATTACTGGGAAGTAGCTGATGTTGGTTGTTGCAACTGATATTGATTTGAAATTCAAACAAACAGCGATAACAGTATCATTACCTTGCTCTTGTCTTTGTAACTTCAAGTCTCGCTTCATGAGAGTAATGAAGAATTGTTTGGTTCTTGTAGATTGTTCCTGCTTCAAGCATCCCTGACGGGTGGATGGGATTGGATATTGGACCAGATTCTATCAAGACATTCAACGATGCACTAGACACCACCCAAACCATCATCTGGAATGGACCAATGGGAGTGTTTGAGTTTGACAAGTTTGCTTTAGGAACAGAGGTATGCAGTGGGAGTTTTTGTTGAGATTCAGTCTTTTATACTGGAAACAAATGTGCAAGTCAAATTTCTTAGTTCAATTTGAAATTTAGATCATGTAGATGATTTGTGTGCGTAAAATCTTGCTTCAAGCCGACAGAATCACTGTTCATCTGTATATATCAATGTGGTGAATTTTAAGATAATATCTTTTGCGTACAGGCCATTGCAAAGAAGCTTGCAGAGCTTAGTGGCAAGGGAGTGACAACCATCATTGGAGGTGGAGACTCAGTTGCAGCTGTAGAGAAGGTAGGAGTTGCTAGTGTGATGAGCCACATTTCAACTGGTGGTGGTGCTAGTTTGGAGTTATTGGAAGGCAAAGAACTTCCTGGTGTACTTGCTCTTGATGAAGCCGTACCAGTTCCGGTGTAAGAACAATTTTTTTTCTGCATTCTTTTTCCTGCCCACCATGTTGTTCTATTTGAGTACGTAGGCGAGAGAAATGGCACGTTGTAGTAGGTAGATCAGAGTTCAGCTTGTAAATGTTCAATGTTACCTTCTGTACAAGGCCAAATGTGTCTCTATATTCCTTGCATCCTACAAAAGTTTCCATAACATTGTTAGAAGGGCCAACTATATCCATATTAACCATCTAATAAAAATGGTTCTTGCAATATATATTTGTAAATTTCACATTATTCTCGAATTTAAGCCATATCTTCTGTATTTAGTTCCCAAATACAAGGGTTTCCCTGCAATGGCTCCTCTCAGCCTCATATGCAGGACAATTCCAGCCACAGAATTTAGAGGCCATTATCTCTCCTTACAGCAACCTTTTCATGAGAGTTGCTACCGGTCAGCATCCCTCGCTGCTAGCAAAATCGACAGCCTTCAATACACAGCATGTCTTTTAAGATAAATCTGTATAGTTGCAGAAAGGCTGACACGGGCTTTTTGAGCCCCAGTTCCAGTGATAGATTGAGAGTGAGCTCAAAACTTTCAAACGGGGGAAGAAAAGTGAGCTCAAGTGGCCATGAGTGAAAGGTAGATCGCAAGCACAAATACAAAGATGGGTTCGGTCACTTGGGTGCAAGGTATACAAGGATAAGTTCCCCTAGAGAAATACGAGTCATTATACCATATTGATCCATATGGTATTATGGCTTATTCTCAAGATTTCTTTGTATCTCGATGAAAATTAATTTCTGTATATTAGTAAAGACATTTGATCCCTTTTAGAGTTTCGAGATTGTTATATCCATGATGATGACGAGCAGATGAAATATGTTATCCATATTAAGTCACGGTATTCCCGGCAAGAAACCAACCATATATACAATTATCCTACAAAAAAAGAGCAGGTTTCCAAAGCCCAAAAATAAGTTTTTTAATTTTCATCGGTCAAACAAAAGATTAAAATTCTTACCAACTAACTAATTAAATAAAAAGATCAGTATACCTTCATTTTAATTAATGAATTATTCAATACCATTACTCTCTCATAACTTCTACATTAACAGTTGACTTGACTTGGCGGCGTTGACCATTGACCGTTACCGGATTCCGACAACTTTGGCATCCTTGAGGTTTTGGGGGTAGATGGTTTTGTTTTTTTTATAGGGTTCTCTATATGATTTAGGACGGCGTGACAATTGTTTGGGTGACGGTCTTGGAGCAGATCGATATGGTCTCCTCAGCGTCTAGTTTTGCTGGTTTCAAGTGGTTTAGGCAATCTGGCTAGGGGATGTGGTGTTTCTTCAGGTGGTTTGGTTGTTGTGTGATGGCCTTGGCGGCGAGTCTAGCGGGGAGAGGCTAGGTAGGAGTCTATCAGGCTTGAGGACGTGGTTGCTTGCTCAACGATTGTGGTGGCGGTTGTTGGTGGAGGATTGAGATCGAAGCTCAGGTGCGGCTGCATTGCTAATTTTGGTTGGAGAGAGTTGTTGGACTGGAGCATTGGACTTGATTTCCTTTGGGTTGCTTTTGGGCCTAAGTCTTTTTTTTTGTTTTTAATTATCTAGTTTCAGGCGGGCTTAAACCCGAACGTAGTAGTTATTTCTAATATTTTTATGTGCGTAAGTATTCGATGGATGCATCATTACTTGATTTAGATTTGCTTATTCGCTCCAAAGAATGTTACTTTAAGTGTGTTGATGTATCTAACTAATTATCAATATAATACCTAATGCCTTTTCTTGGAAAAGTTCTTGTAAAACAAATAAACCAACCATATATCCTCGGGTATGGGGTTAGCAGCTTTGCCATTTCATTTGAACTACATGACTTGATGATGGCAGGACCCATGCATCATATATTCTATTAATTTCTACAATCTCTTCTTTAAGACATTTGACTAAAGAAATTATTGAAAATGAGAATAATCCCCAACACTAGTCATCATCCAGGAAAAAAAATGAAATTATTTCCGACCAAACCACATATTCTTTTTATCTTAATTCGCATACAAAGCCTAGGTTTAATGTACATGGATGTTAAATCCAAATGAAATCCATTCATGTCACAATACAAAAACAGTTTGAGTCCCATTTGTTTGATATTCAATCCGATATAGATAGATTGTTATTACGGAGATAAAAGATTATACAATTAAATTTTACCATTTCAAAAATAATTGATTATTTCTACAAAATTAAACTATCTAATATCCTAATTAAAATAGAATGTTTAATGTAGAGAACACGGAAAATAAAATATACCCAATAATAGAGAGCGATGTTAGGGTTTTACTCTAGGTTGTACATCACCTTCTTTTGTGGGAGATCACTATCGACGATGCAGAGGTTGTGTTTCCCAACCCCGTCTCCTAGCGAACTACCCTTCCTCTCTGCTTGCGTCGAAGAGGCTTTTTGTGCTTCTATTAGAGCTGGGGGCGACATTTTGGGCCGCGGCAACTGCGTGGCTCGTGGTGCTGGACGATTTCTTCGTACTAGGGAGAAGCAGTAGGTCTGGAACAGTGGTTGTCTATGGGAGCGAGGTTGTGGCGTTCAAATCTGGATGAATTGGCGGCAGAGTTGGTGTCATTTGCTAGCATTAACAACAGACTATATGGAGCCAATCTGGAGGCAAAGTTGGCTCAGGTGCACTATGGTGAATTTAATTTGCCGGAGGTGATGGGATGGTTGTGCACGCTCTGGGCTGCATCGTTAGATATTAGTTGTCCAAAGGGGTCGACTGGCTGTGGTAGTGCTTGTCTTAGTTGCTTAGAGCGTGCACGACCAACTCATTGACCCAAAGCGTGCACCACGAGATTGGTCGGCAAGAAGTGATAAGTAGCCAATTTGCTCGGTCAGTGGTGGTGCCGTGCGTGAGGGGAGTGGGTCATGAGCTCCCTCTTAGGGTTAGGCCTGGACTCTAGGTCTCTGGTTACTATTTGTGCTTATTTCCAGTATAATGTTCATGAGCTAGTGTATGGTTTCTCTAAATTAGTTTAACAGTGGTATCTTCTCTTGTACCTTATGAATGTTTACTGTGTAACATTATTTATTTCATTAATACATATAATATCGTGGGTTTTTAACAATAAAAAAAACTATGTAAAAAATATTATGACACAAAAATTTAAATCTGGTCGAAACCTTGTACTGTCGAAACAAATGTAAACAAAAAATGAAGCCTAAATCTTTTTACTTTTAACGCAATGAAGCCTAAATCTTGCAGAAAAAGGAAAAAAAAAGCCTAAATCTTGCAGAAAAAGAAAATGAAGCCTAAATTGGGAATAAAAAAGAGGAAAAGAATATGCCAAAACCATATAGTGACTAGTGAGGTCAGCCCAAAGTTTTGCTAGACCCACTGCCGAAGGGTATCCTTTCCTAGGGGTGGACTTTTAAGTAACGAAAAAATCGAAATTGGTCAAAATCGTATAGAATCGACATTGAATATAACCAAGACACTCAACTTTGAAATTTGTACAAATCAACTTATGCGGTTTTGGTTTTCGGTTCTGTGTTTCCTAAAAATCGATTAAACCGAACCGAACCGATATATATTCATTTGCATATTAATACTTAATTTTACATTACATGTCATGTTCTTATTGATTATAAGTTACAAATAGTAAGTTTTCACATACATGATCATATTTTTAAGTGTTCAAGTCTAACCTAATTCTCTCTCATGTACTCATGTAGTCTTCCATTTTTTTATATCAGTATTAGAGGTTTCAAATGAATGATGTATAGACTTTATTTATTTTTTTCCTAACAATTATTTGTTTAAACTCATCCGAGTAACTTATTTGAAGTATTGATAGTTTACAACTTTGATATTTTTATTTTTTATACTATTTAGTTAAGTGTGAAATATATAAAACATAATCAGTTTTATAACCGAAACCGAACCAATATTAGGTTAACTGACAAAAACAATTCTTATATATTTTTATTGATTTTAATTCTATTAAATAAAAAATCACATATTAAATTCCAATTACCAGTTAGTTAGTGTCTAAAAACCAAACCGTTGGAATCCAATCCACCATTATCCCTTCTTACTCAAATCCTTCGTGTCGCTCAAGCATAGCAAAACTTGGGGCGCCCCAAGAGAAAACTCAGACGTGTCGCACATCCCACTCATACTGTTCCTCTATATAAACCCTCCCTTCAACTCCTTCAGTCTCACCGTCCGTGCTTCTCCGGTCACTCTCTCTCTCTCTCAAACACACACACAAAACCCACCTAATGTTCTTCTCGGTAAAACCCCCAAAATCCAATCTTTAACTTCAAATTTTGCAACTATTTCCCAAATCTACGATCTGGGTTTTGATCATCTTGTGCTGATTTGACATGGGTTGTAGGTTTTTTAAAGTATCTTAGATGGCGACTAAGAGGAGTGTGAGTACTCTCAAGGAGGCCGATTTGAAGGGCAAGAGAGTCTTTGTCAGGGTCGATCTGAATGTTCCTTTGGATGACAACTGTACGATCACCGATGACACTAGAATCAGAGCTGCTGTCCCTACAATCAAATACTTGCAGTCAAACGGTGCCAAAATTATCTTAGCTTCTCACTTGGTATATTGCCTTTTCAACTCTATTATCTACCTTAGTATCTTGTGTTTTTGATGATTGGACATCTGGGTCTGTTTGGATTTATGTGGAAGAGATTTTAGGTCATGTTTAGTTTTAGATCATGTGGGTTTGATTTGCATGAGGATTGTTGTGAGTTTCTGTTTGATCTGTGCATATCAATTTGAAGTTAACTGGTCTGTGCTATGTGGATTTACTCATGTTGCTAGTATTTGCTTTTAGTAGTGTTGCTAGATCTTATGATAAGGCTGGACTATGGGCCTTTGAAGTAAAGTTTGTGCCTTTTATGGGGTTAGTGTGTTATGTAGTCCGGTTAGGTGCTTAAACTTCTGTTTAGTTGGAGGTCTTTCTGTAGTGGTGAAGATATGAGGCATGTTGCCTGTAGTGGTGATGATCTGTCTTGAATTGAAGTAAGCTGCAATATTGGAGAGTTACTAATTAAAATGTTGTTTACAGGGTCGTCCCAAGGGTGTCACACCCAAGTACAGTTTGAAGCCTCTTGTGCCCAGACTCTCTGATCTTCTAGGAGTTGAGGTGTGACATTTATGATCAAGAGGATTTGTTTTCTGTAGATTTCTCATGTGAAATTTAGTTTGCTCAAATTTTCCTTTTGCGTACAGGTTAAGATCGCTGGTGACTGTATTGGTGAGGAAGTTGAAAAGTTGGTTGCTGGGCTTCCAGAGGGAGGAGTGTTGCTTCTTGAGAATGTCAGGTTCTACAAGGAGGAAGAGAAGAATGAGCCTGAGTTTGCCCAGAAGCTTGCTTCTCTTGCAGATGTCTATGTTAATGATGCTTTTGGAACTGCTCACAGGGCTCATGCATCCACTGAAGGAGTGGCAAAGTATTTGAAGCCTTCTGTTGCTGGATACCTTATGCAGAAGGTACGAGAGTTGTAACTAATCTGCATCCACTGAAACTAATAGTTCTCCTTTTCCCTCCATCTAACTGAAATAATTATTTTTTCTTTATCTTATTCATTCTATGTGCTGATCTCAGGAACTTGACTACCTTGTTGGTGCTGTGGCAAATCCTAAAAGACCATTTACTGCTATTGTCGGTGGCGCAAAGGTGTCATCCAAGATTGGAGTCATAGAGTCCTTATTGGAGAAGGTTAACATTCTCATTTTGGGTGGAGGAATGATCTTTACCTTTTACAAGGCCCAAGGGCATTCTGTTGGATCTTCCCTTGTTGAAGAAGACAAGCTAGATCTTGCCAAATCACTTATGGAGAAGGCCAAGGCCAAGGGAGTTTCTATTCTGCTCCCAACTGATGTGGTTATTGCTGACAAGTTTGCTCCTGATGCCAACAGCAAGGTCTGTACTTGCTTGTTGTTTGATCTAGAATTCTTTGGGAACTCTTAATATTCTTATAAGATCTAAAAGTTTATATATGGCTGCAGGTGGTGCCAGCAACTGCCATTCCAGATGGTTGGATGGGATTGGATGTTGGACCAGACTCCATCAAGACTTTCAGTGAAGCTCTGGACATCACTCAGACTGTTATCTGGAACGGACCAATGGGTGTGTTCGAGTTTGAAAAGTTTGCTGCTGGTACAGAGGTATGTGAAAGAAAAATGAATTTTGTACTTCACATTTATTTCTAACTTTCATAATATAAGCTGAAGATTCTTAAATCTGTTATTTTCTTCTCAACAGGCACTTGCTAAGAAGCTTGCAGAGCTAAGTGGCAAGGGAGTCACAACTATCATTGGAGGTGGTGACTCTGTTGCTGCCGTGGAGAAGGTTGGCCTTGCTGACAAGATGAGCCACATTTCAACCGGAGGTGGTGCTAGCTTAGAGCTTCTTGAAGGAAAACCCCTCCCTGGAGTCCTTGCTCTTGATGATGCTTGAGCACAAATTTTCCAAGTTCTTGTTCATTTTGTGACTGATAGATGGTTGGTTTTTCAACCAGAAAGGATCGAGTATAATGGAGCTGAACTTGTAGAGGCCTAGCTTTGTATGGTAGATTTGAACAAGTGCTGTCTGGGAGTTACCATTTGCAATTCGAATTGTATCTGTTCTAGTTGGATCTGTTTTGAAACAATGTTAATGATCAAAGTACACTAAGCATTCATGGTTTGGTATAAAATGGGTATGTTTTTGGTGTGCAACAACTAAGTAGCAGTACTCTGATTATATTTGTGTGACGCTGAATGGGTATATATGTGTGCTTTTATGCTTTGTCGACCTGAATGGCTGAATACACTACTGAACAAAATTCTCAAACAGAAAGCAACGTAGCATCAATAAAGCTTTACTCCTGTCATAGCCGCTTATAGGGTCTTTCCTTCATCAATTATTCAAAGGCAAATCAGAATCAAGGACTTCCTGATCAAAATGTACATTTAACCACGGTGCGTATCAGGGTTCTTGATTTCTTGTTGGAACATTTTGAGCTCTTTTTCTTGTTGGAACATATTGAGCTTTATACACTGAAACTGACGTGTCGAGAACTTGATAGTCTTCGTGCTCTGTTGTTCTTAGGTAATTGAGTATTTGTTTTTTTTTGATACATAAGGAAAAATACGAAAGAAAACACTAAATCCTAGCTCCACGCAAGCATCCTCCTCCGACTTGATCAAATTGCAAGGCATTCCAACGCAACTAGGAGTCATATAGTCCCATAAATGAAGATAACTGGCATTGTGACCCCAACCAGCGAGCTTGTCTGCTACAAAGTTGGCTTCTCGAAATACATGACGGAAAGTGATATCATCAAGCTCGCCAACAAGAGACATAATGTTTGAAATAGTGCTTTTGAGTCTCCAAGGGGGGCTGCTTTTCCTTTGACACGGTCTATGATCAACTTTGAGTCTCCTTCTACTGTAATCCTCTCTAAGTTTTTTCTCTTGGTTTGGGTGCAAGGCCATCTCTTAAAGCAAGGACTTCGGCAATGTGCATAGTGGTTTTCCCAAACTTCCTTGAATCGGCAAGAATGGGGAAACCATGGCAATCTCTAATGATAAAACCACAAGCTGCATCTCTCACACCAGAACTTAGAACTAAACCATCAAAGTATATTTTGAAAGTATTCTGGGGAGGAGTCTTCCGAGTGATATGTTGGGGAGCAAACTTGTCTCTAGGAGCATATTGATTGTGATCCAGGTAGTCCTTGAAGGTGGCAGCAACAATCGAAAGAATGGTCGAGGGGTTTGACTTTCTATTCCTGAAAATGAGATTATTTCTAGCTTTCACACACCTCCCAAAGCATAGTGATGATTTTTTCCAATTCATGATTCACATTCGCATTTCTCATCAACGGATCATTCAATTTTTACAATAAAGAATCAATCTGCTTGAACATAATCAAGTTAGACAATCCCCAAACCTCTTTTACCATAGGACAATTGACAAAAGAGATAATCAAGGTAGTGGCGGATGTAGATTAAAAATTCAGGTTGGGCAAAGCTCAAACCATAAGTAATGCTTTATGAGTAACTATTGTCTATTAACAAGTAATATGACAATTTTGGATACTTATTATTTGAATTGTACTTGAATTCTTGTTTCAAAATGGCAGAAGGGAAATAACTAAATATAGTGACATAGGAGATGATTAAGCCGATTGAAATAGAATTATAGAGTTACATTTGTACACGGCTTATTTTGCTTTTGTTTTTTTAGGTGATTTTGCTTTTGGTTTAAGTGAGGAGTACCCTAAACCGAGACGTTTTCTTCTTTTGTTTTCAAAAATGTACTCAAAACGAGGTCGTTTCATTATATAGCTTAATACCCAAAAGAACGACGTCGTTTACACCAACTCATTAAACCTAGAATTTCATTTTGTCGTCTTCTTCCTTCACTCTGCATTGTTTTTGCCATTTTTACTGACCATAGCTTTGCCCAACCTCTTTAATCTAAAGCTAATTGACAAAAGTTCATGTTGGGCAATTGTCTATCCTCGTCTGGAAGTGGATTCGCCCTTGAATCAAGGGATTCCTTATCAACACTACACATAAGACACACATTAACATTAATCAAACCAAATCTTAAAAGTCGATCTCTAATTTTTAGTCGTAATCGAGTATCTGTTAAGGAGCGACACTTCCTCTATAGAACTACTTTCTACAGCTCTGGAAGCGCTTTAAAAAATTTCAAAGGTGTTTTTAAAATCAGAAAACACCTATCATGTGCTTCACTAAACCAAATCACTTTTAATTTTTTTCTATTTTTTTTCCTGTTTATAATTAAATTATTATTATTCATTTATTTATTTTGCATAAAAAAAAGTAATCTACCCAGAAATTAGTTTTATGGAGAATTGAATCTCTGACCACTCAATCTATGAGAGTAATATCAGGGTGGCCTACCGTAAAAACGCTTTTAAAAATTCCAAAAAACAATCCCAAACATCGGACGACAACACTTCGATACATACTCTAGTTTCGGCAGCTTTTGTATCTACATGAAGTTTTCGAGTTGTGATTGTGAACCTTATAGAAATATAACTACAAAATCCGAAGATTCGATGGATCTAAATGATTGAGAAACTTATTTTGTTCTGAATCTGAATTATAACACCAAAACCACAGCTTTTAGCCTTTTACTATATTAACTAGGGCTGTTAATCGGTACAAACGATTCGGTTATTAGGCCGAACCGAAAACCGAATCGTATTTTTTAATCGGTTCGGTTCGATTCGGTTTTCTTAATTTTTTTACAAAAAACCGAATGGTTCAGTTCGGTTTGGTTCGGTTTTTTTTTCCGGTTCTTTCGGTTTTTTTTTTCGGTTTTTTTTTAAATAAAAAAAAACTTTCTAAAAAAAAAAACTATTTATTTCTTTTAGTTTCGAAAATTCGAAAATCTTCATTAGCTATTTTTTTCAATAACTTTGTGAAAGTGTAAAACATAATTTATGTCAAATCAAATCAAATCAAATCAAACTACAACAAATATAATTAGTCACAAATCATACATTCAAAGTTTCAAACCATAGCAAATAGCCAAATGTTTACCGAAAGTTTACATCACAAATTCAAAGTTCTAAACATCAACAAACATAAACCAAAGTCCACACTCGACACTCCATAATCCAAGTTTAAAACAATCTACGGTCCATCCAAATAAAAATACAATACAAATATCACATAAAAACATTCAATTGAATCCATTCTCAAACTATACTCAACTTGTCTGCCATTAACATTCATTTTCTTAAACCTACAAGAACCCCATTAATCATTGTTAAGTATCAAACTATGGCACATACCAAATACTACTTTCATATGGGACAAAGAGAGATATTCAACAACATACCCAACAACATCAAACTTGATTGACACTTGTAAAACGACGTCGTTTTATTCATTTCGATTCAAACGATTCGGTTCGGTTTTTTCGGTTTTTTTGGAGACGAAAACCGAAACCGAATCGAATTTTTCGGTTCGATTCGGTTTTTTTGTTTTTCGGTTCGGTATTTATTCGATTTCGGTTTTTTCGGTTACGGTTCGATTTCGGTTCGATTTTTTTTTCGGTTTTCGATTCGGTATTAACAGCCCTAATATTAACTGAAGAGATCCATACATCCAACCCTTTCGAATGTCATTAATTATAGTAGGAGGAAAAAGACGTAGTCGTCAAGAATACCTAAATATACACTTAATACTGGCATAAACACCAAAGAAGCAAATATCATTCTCGCAAAACTTTGTTACTAGATTCCAGTCCAAAGGGGGTTCGTATTCCAAGAACTTTGTGTCCAAGGCAAACAGCTAACAAAGGAAAGTCCTTTGAAAAAAAAAACAGCAAACAGAAAAGTCCCCAAGAAACCTATAAGACCCTTGACTCTCTCTCTATATATGTTATGTTTCATTCACTTTAGTCATCAAGTAATACAAGACGTCCCCTGCTTAAGAACCGCTTCAAAACCCTGCCTAAACCTTTGTGCAACTTTTCAAACTTTTTTCATTCGATCATTCACTGTGATGGCAATGGAGAATGTACTTTGTGGTGTGGGAGAGAGGAGGCCAAAGACCAAGATTGTGTGCACATTGGGACCGGCTTCCCGGTCTGTGGCCATGGCAGAGAAGCTTTTGAAGGCTGGCATGAACGTTGCTCGCTTCAACTTCTCTCATGGTAGTCATGAGTATCATCAGGAAACTCTTGATAATCTCTGGACCGCCATGAACAACACTGGAATTCTCTGTGCTGTTATGCTCGACACTAAGGTACGTATGGTCATTCAACAAGTCCTTTTTTTTTCTCCTAACTTGATGTTCAACTAGTCCTTAGTTCATATCCTTTTGTTTGTTATTGCATTTAGGGTTTTAGGCGTAAGGGTTTCATATTCTGCTCAAGTATATAATCTGTGTTCCTGATTATGTTCATAACATCATATCGATGCACTAGTGCACTACTGAGGTTAAATTTGAATAAAACAGAATATCATATATAAGATACTAAGTTCTTGTTTTTTGTTACAGGGTCCAGAAATCAGAACTGGGTTTTTGAAAGATGGGAAGCCCATTTTGCTTGAACAGGGAAAATAGATTACCATAACAACTGGCTATACAATTCAAGGTGATGAAAATATGATCTCTATGAGCTACAAGAAGTTGGCGGAGGATGTGAAGCCTCAAAGTGACATCTTGTGTGCCGATGGAACAATTACTTTGAAGGTTCTTGCATGTGTCGATGTGAGAACACCGCAATGTTGGGGGAGAGAAAGAATGTCAATCTCCCTGGAGTAGTTGTTGATCTGCCAACTTTGACAGAGAAGGACAAAGTGGATATCTTGGAGTGGGGAGTTCCAAATAAGATTTGATATAATCGCGCTCTCTTTTGTCAGGAAAGGCTCCGACCTTGTTTGAGGGAGCAAGCCAAGGATATAATGCTCATGTCTAAGGTATATATATGTCAAATTAAAAAGTCTCATGTTATGTTGTTATAATGTGAATTGAAGCCATTTATTGTTTGTTTACCAACTAATGTTGATCTTTTTGTTTGGAAGGTTGAGAATTAAGGTGTTACAAATGTTGATGACATTCTAGTAAACTCGGATGCCTTCATGGTGGCAAGGGGTGACCTTGGAATGGAAATACCAACTGAAAGGATATTCCTAGCTCAGAAACTGATGATTGCAAAGGCCAACAGACTAGGGAAACCAGTGGTGATTGCTACTCAAATGCTTGAGTCCATGATCAAAGCTCCTCATCCCACAGGAGCCGAAGCCACCTGATGTTGCGAATGCTGTTCTTGATGGAACTGACTGTGTCATGCTCAGCGGTGAAACTGCAGCCGGGGCCTATCCGGAAATTGCTGTCCAAACCATGGCCAAAATCTGTGTTTCTGCAGAAGAGTCCATGGAGCTTCTCAACAAGCAGAGGAAGGCAATGCCTACATGCCCTCGAGAAAGTTTGGCAGCCAACGGAATGCAGGAAGCAAATTGCAGCAAGGCAGCACCATTGAGCAACAATGTGTTTTACAAACCAAGTGTCATGTGAGAGAACCTTGGGGAACTTCATCTGCAGCATCCTAGAGTGGTTTGAGGATCTTATTGAGCATTTTTGTTTTAAAATATCCAATTTTGTCTTTGAGCTGAGGCTGTTCAATATTTCCTTCGTTGAAGCTTTATAGTTTTTCAGAAATTAGGCTGGAAGCCTAGAACTCATCATATATTGATACATTTGAGAATCTATAATATGTACAACATCAATTGGCTTTTTCCCAAAACAGATTCAAAGGAATGCTAAATTGGATTACCTCACATTAGTCATATATGAATGAGCTCGGAGAAAGGAGAAAGGAGCAAGGAGCAGGAGATCAACTAATCCTTCCAATCATTATGTTTCCAATTTACCATTTGAAGGTTGCAAAATAAAGAAAGTTAAAACGATCGCGATGGGACTCGAACCCACAATCTCCCGCTCCGGAGGCGAGCGCCTTATCCATTAGGCCACGCGATCAACTGATGGCATATTCTCTGCTATAAAATATAAGTCCTAAAGATTTTCATTTCCAGAATCATTAGAGTTTTTTGATCAAGAAAGGAAGAATGTGTTATCTTTCATCACATAGAAATTTCATAAACTAACAAGAGGCTCAGATCAGGTTGCCACAGCTCGAAATCTGATTAATAAGATATATTCCACTGCTTATTTAACATTCTATGTACACAAGCCCGTAGAAATTAATTACAATTGTACACAATCAAACAACACAAACTGAAACAAGAACACACATATATACCACCTATAAATCTATAATAAACAACTCCATAGAAAATGAGTTACAGTTGTATTGATGTAATGTAGATTACTTTGATTTTCAAGTCTTGTTCTTGATCTTGTACCGGTAACAAATTCGCTTCCTCTTGATCAGTGCTCCATTTTCAATTGTTAAGACAATGTTTCCGGGCTCGCTGTTCGTGAAAGAATTTCGGACAGAACCCTCCTCCTGGACACCCATCCTTCTTCCCCTTTGTACTATAATGCCATATGATCCCTCATCTGTTGGCATAAACTCTTCCCTGTAGTTCACTTCCCAACCCAACACAATAACTTCCCACAATATAGTGGTTCCCGCCTGTTTCACATAAAAACATAACTAGCACATCAATATATATATATATAAGGTTCATATAGTTAGATCATATAGCATAGCTTCCATGATATATAGAGAAAATACCTGTGGTACTGGGATATTAATAATTTCTGTTGATGATGGATTGACGTAAATTTCTAAGACAACATCTTCGGTAGAGAAATCGGTATCATTTTCCCTTTTGAGACCTCCATAATGGACAGGTAGCTCCTCTGAAGCTACATACCTGAAATAAAGAAGGTTAAAGGTTGGTTCTATATTTTCTAATAGTCCATTTTAAGACTCTGAAGGGATGAGCGCGCAATACTTGAGCAAGACGTCAGTGACTCTGGAAGGGCGAGCGAAGACGAACTTGCTATTGGTTCTTGGTGTCATGAAAGGTGACAGGATAGCGCTAGCATTATAGGCATAGTACCAGAATGGAACACTGACGAAAATCTACAAAGACAAGTTTAGGGTTTCATCATTTGCATTGCAAGGTAATACGCACCTATTTTACAAATTTATAGAAGAAAGAAACTTACATTTCTTGCAACAAATTCTGGATAGTTGTCCTGCAGAAGAGCAACCACTTGTTTTGTGGCGTTGCGAAGCTCCTTCCTCATATCCTTGAGATCATTGACAAGAAGTATGGAGGATACACCACCAGGTTTGAAGTCGAGCTTCTGAATTGCTCTCTCTATTAGTTGCACCCTAGACCTTATGAACGTTTCACGGTTCTCTTCAGTTCCCACTACTTTGTTGTACAACTCTTCATCCCCAAGAAGCTTGAAACAACTGTAACAAACCGGATGTCTCTCACGGCCAACACCATCCATTTTGCTTATGGAACCAAGAACCTCACCAAACTGCTCATCCAACACCGAATCGATATTTTTTTCCTTCCTCCATTGGAGTGTATTTCTCAACATCTCGAAAGCTTCGTCCACCTCAAACTCCCTAGCCCTCAAGAACTTCAATAGTATCACATCAGTTGCATCATCTCCTTTACTAGGCAATAATGGTACTCCCCATATTGCAATATCCGTATCAATCTTTTCTTCGGGTTTCTTCTCTTTTCCATCATCTTCTTGCTTGTTTGGTTTTGTTGCTTCAATCTCCTCTATTTCATTAGACTGTTCCTTCTCTTTCTCTGTATATTTCACTACATTTGCTTCTCCTTTTGCTTGATTATCCATTTTGTTCTCGACCATCTCCTCAATCTGTTCCACTTTCTTTGAAGTTTCCTCATCTTTCTCACTTTCTTTCTCTTCAGTCGATTTTTCTACTTTCACAGCATTTTCTACCTTTACCTCCTTATCTCCACCCTCCTTTGCATCCCCTACTACTTGACCCTTGTGTTCCTTTAACAACTTGTTCTCCATTATCGCCTTTTCGATCTTTGATCTCAGGTCCATCAATGCCTTTTTCTCGTACTCCCTCAAGTCCAAATTGGAGTTTATGTCTTCCCTCAATGATGAACATTTCTGAACTCCACCTGATTCATAAGCACCTCCCTTATTTTGAACATCATCATTTTTCTTCTTCTCTTCCAAACTCACCTCCTTTTCTGCTTGTTTCAACTTCTCATCATCATCATTCTTCTTCAGTTCCGCTTCGACTTTCTTCATCTCCTCATTAACCACCTCATCAGCCACAGCCTTACCGATCTTTTCGGTCTCTTCTTCTAACTTCTTCTCTGACACCACGTTCTCCTTTGTTTCAGCTTCATTAATCATCTTTAAGATCTCTCCAGCAACCACCGACTCTTTGATTGTTGCAGCCTCAGTAGTCTTCATAGACTCACCAGCTTCCCCTGCATTTCTAATATCCTTTCTCTCATGACCCTTGTCTTGGATACGTTCATCATGGTCAGCTACTTTATCCTTCTTAGGCTCTTCTTTATTTTCTCCTGTTGCCATGGTTGCACTTAACCAGACAGAATTTAGAGCTCTAGGGAAATGGAAAATTAACGAGGTATTGATCTAAGAAGAAGATTGAGAAAGGGACATGAAAGATAAACAAAGAGTTATTCGTTACCTTGTATTTCTCCCCTGTTTTCTCTTTTCCTAAATTTGGTGGGTAATGAAGTGGTTCTGATTTCTGAATGAATGAGCGTTAGAAATTTCATACATGTACCTAGAATTTCTCTTGTTAGCTTTGACAAGGATTTCAAATTCCAATTCTCTCGAGTCTTGACCAATATAGAAAAGAATATAGGGTCTTTGACCCAATAGTCAGTCACTTAGAGCTTAATTGTGACCTAAAATTCACCTATCCTTAATTTGTGACCCAAAAGTCACATTAATCAAAAATATGCTAAAAAAAAAATCTTGAATTTCGCAAAAATTATGCCATGCCATTCATTTGACTTTTGTAAAATTTACATTTTATGCCACTGGTCAAACAATCCCATTTGCGACTTCTGATCGCGACCGGATCCCGACACCGACTTTCCGTATGCCGCCATCAGCCTCTCCGGCTTCGCCAAACTCACCGGGTTGCGCCTCCCCTAACTTTGCCTGGTTGCGCCACCCCTAGTCTCTTCAAGCTTCGTCGTGCGTCGCTCTTGCTCTGCACCGACGACATCGAAGCACGTCGACGCATGCTCTGCCGTCGGACCTCGCTGGTCTTCTTCTTCACCCAAATCCATCCACTTCTAGATCTTGGTGCCCACGATTGGTGCCCAGAGCAATTCCTTTTCACACCTTTTTTTTCTTTTCAAAGCGTATTATTTTTCTCTTTTTGAAAATATAATAGTATCTTTGATAGTCTAACTTAGTATTTTTATAGCTAGTGGATGGTATTTTTATGATCATCAGTCAGTACGTATCTTCATATCGAGATTTTTCTTAACTAGTGTTGGTCTAATTATGTTGTATTATTGGTATCGTTGCTAACTTGTGTTGATATCCTTATAATACTATGATGATATGTTTGTTTTGGAAGCTTGGTATACTTATGCAACTGTGATGATATGCTTATTTTGAAAGCTTGGTATACTTATGCCATTGTGATGGTATGCTTACTTTAGATGCTTGATAACTGTGATTGTATGTTTGTTTTAGAAGCTTGGTATACTAATGCAACTGTGATGGTATGCTTATTTTAGAAGCTTGGTATACTTATGTGACTGTGATGATATGTTTATTTTGGAAGATTGGTATGCTTATGCAACTATGATGATATGTTTATTTTGGAAGCTTGGTATACTTACGCAACTGTGATGGTATGCTTGTTTTGAAAGTTTGCTATACATATGCAACTGTGATTGTATGCTTGTATTAGAAACTTGGTATACTTATGCAACTGTGATGGTATGCTTGTATTAGAAGTTTGGTATACTTATACAACCGTGATGGTATGCTTATTTTGGAAGCTTGGTATACTTATGCAACTGTACGTACCCTACACTGTGTCATAAGTATACCATCACAAAGTCATAAGAGTATTGTCATAGTGTCTTAAGTATACTACCACAACATCCTAAGGGTATTGCCAGTGTCATAAGAATATCATCACAATGTCCTAAGGGTACTGTCACAGTGTCTAAGTATGTCATCACAATGTTGTAAGGGTACTGTCTCCTAAGTATACCCTAAACCCTAAACCATATATTCTAAAACCTAAACCCTTATACCATATACCCTAAATCCTACACCCGACACTCTAAATCCTTATACCCTATACCCTAAACCTTATACCCGACACCCTAAACTATATATGTACTTAGAGGTGGAGCCAGAGGTGGCCAGGTAGGGAAAATGCCCCACTTAAAATTTAGAGAAAGAAAAGAACTTCATATCCTTATGTAAATATAAGAGTACTTGGGCAGCCAACGCAAACTCTCTGCTAAGGAGAACAACATTGTCTTGGTTTAACTCAATTATTAGCAGGTCTCATCCTCTTTTAGTTTTAGTGGTGGAGTTTTGATCTTTTTATTGTGGGTTTTCTTAGAGTCATGTTTTAAAAAAAGAAAAGACACCTCATTATCTGATTCTTTTTGTTTCCATAATCTCACTTCAACTAAAATTCTGTTGTTCAAACTATCCAACTAAAATGATAGAGATGATCAATATATATTTGAGGGCTGTTAATTAAGCTTTAAGATGCTTCCTCTCTATTGAAAGGTGTACATTTTTTTGCCCCACCTCAACAAAATTCCTCGCTCCGCCACTGTACGTACCTCTCTCTCTCTCTCTCTCTCTCTCTCTCTCTCTCTCTCTCTCTCTCTCTCTCTCTCTCTTTAATATTATGGTATCTCATGAACGTGACATAGTATTCTTGTTAATTAAGTTTGTGAAGAAAAAAATAAAAAATAAGACATAGTATCTTAACAAATTTAAGTTGGTATCTTTATGAACTATAGTTGGTATCATTATGTACTGGAGTTGGTATCCTTGTTTGAGTTTGTGTTGAGTCGTAAAACACAAAATGAAATTTTTTTTTTTTTGAAAAGTTTTTTTTTGGAAAAAAAAATTAGACAAAAAATAGGAGGGGTATAATGGTCCGCATGAAAAAAGACTTTTATTTCAAATTGAAGGTTTTAAAGTGACTTTTGGGTCACTAAAACCATAGTTTGGTGACTTTTGGTACTTTCAAAAAAATAGTGACTTTTTGGTCAAATAGATGATTTTAATTAAGTGACTTTTGGGTAATTAACCTAAGGATATAGTCTTTTAAAAAAAGATATATAGAAGAGTAGTGATAGCTGGGGGCTTTAAGGAATGCGTAAATTTATGGCCTTAAATTTATGTGGAAATTCCATGTCATTGTTAATAATTAATTTAATTTTTAAATCTATATTTATCTAAAAATGCAAAAATCCCGAAACTATCCATAAATTTTCTTTTTTCTGATAATCATCTTTAACCCTTATTCTTTATATGTAATTAATCCATTTAGAACCCTAATTTGAAAACTCAGAAAGCAGCCTTTCAACCCCGAACTCCATTGCATCCCTTATTCTTATTTGCTTATACTTTGATTTCTCTAGATCTCCCTCTCAGTATATGATTTCTCCTATGATCAGTTTAGTCTCTTTCCCCCATTTTCTATTCGTTATTAGTAGCTAGTAGCAAAACTCAATTGATAAAAAGCATAATTCCATTGATTGAAGTTCTTCTCTATAAATGCAGAATTTTGGGTTTATATCACTCCATGATAAATGAGATCGATCTACATTAGTTTCTTTCGATTATATACTTAGTTATAAAGAGAAGGACAAATTTCAGTTTATTACTCTGTAATTTGGGTTGTTGTTCACGTCACTACCACCTGAGGTTTTAAATTTTTCAGTTTACTACTTGATGTTTATATTTTTCTTCATGTTACTACCTGAGGTTTTAATTTGTCAGTTTTCTACCTGAAGTTTTATTTTCTCATCACTTTTTATCTTTTCATTAGAAAATTATGTAAAGAATGAGGGTATTTTAGTTAATTTATTTATATTTAATAAAAAAAATAGTTTATAAAAAAATTATTCCTACCAAAATAAGTTTTATTAATTTTTTTAAAATAGTCGGTAGGCGAAATATATCATGTTTACCTTTGACTGTTTAATGAGTATCGTATAGATATCAAGACATATGGGCTGACGACATAATGTGAGAAAATTTAAGGCTGACTCATTTGGCCAACCCAACCGGCCCTTACTTTAAAAAAAAAAAAAAAATTCTTAACAGCCACTGAGCCACCATTTGTATTTGATTATAAAAATTTTGTGAGCATGGTTCAATTCTTTATTATAATTAACAAGTTTATCAAATTGCTGATAGCATTATTTTAATTTAGAAAATTAGTATAATTTATTTAGTTAAGAATATAAAATTTACATTTTTTTCTATAAAAAAATTGATGGTTGGCCAAGTGAGTCAACCATATGAATTCCTACAAATTATGTCACCGGCTCATGTGTCTTGATATCTATACGATGCTGTACAGTCAAGGGTAAGGATGACATATTTAGCCAACCGGCCATTTTATATAAAAAATTAATATAACTTATTTTGCTAGAAATAACAATTTTAGAAAATTAAAAAATTTCTTTTATTGAAGATAAATAAATTGACCAAAAAAACCCCCTCTCTTTAATTTTTTTAATGAAAAGATAAAAAGTGATGAGAAAATGAAACATCGGATAGTAAACTGACAAATTTAAAACCTCAGGTAGTAACATTAAGAAAAATCCAAACCTCAAGTAGTAAACTGAAAAATTTAAAACTTCAAGTAGTAACATGAAAAAACAACCCAAACCACAGAACTAAACTGAAATTTTCCCTAAAGATCGAGAATGAACTTCTACATATAGTATAAAGTAGAACTTACATCGTGAAGCCATCAAATTAATCCATAAAAAAACAAGAACAAAAGCACGAAGTGGAAAATAAATAGTATGTATTAATTAAGAATATTGTTGAAATTGAAATGCATAAAAAATATTAGCCTTTGAAGTTTGAATATAAATGTATGAGATAGTCATTTAGGGTAAAATGACATGGCAATACATAATGATGTGTCGTTAACATAGATGCCACATATGATAAAGGCCTCATTCAAGGCCTATATTTTGAGACCAAGAATCATTTTCCTATATAGAAACACAAATATAGCCCTAGAAAGATTTTAACGTTGCATGCAGAAGAGCTTTTGGAGTCATGACAAGAGAAGAAAAAATGTTTCAAAAGGACATAACAGTTTACACTTTTCTTTAAACTTTATTTGTCCCACTACTTAGTGTGCAAAGCGTAATGATCAAATAACTTTTTAGGATACAATGAAATTAACCTAGCAACTTGCTAATGTTGATCATTGGTTTGCACTAACGAATATCAACCTAACACTCGATCAAAGATTTTATAAGAGACTCAAGGTTACTAGAAACTATTTTTGTAAAATAATAGTTTTTAGATTTTATGGAGAAACTAATTAATTTAAAGATTGCTAGAAAAATAAAGAAGAGAAGATGTTGAAAAACTGAATAATTTTGAAGAGCCACACACCACTCCTATTTATAGGAGTAAACATGCCTGCTAATGGTGAATCACACTCTTTGACAAAGAGGTGCTTCACCATCTACCAATGGTGAATCCCATTTTCTAGTTACAATCTGATCTACACAAAGACTCCATTTTTCTTCTCTCAAAAGCTAAAAGCTTTAATAATTTAGACACTATATTCGTAGTGTATAGTGTAAACTACATTCACACTTTGTTTTTTTGGACATACTATATTTATTCCAAAATATAGGATATAAAGAGAAAGCAGATGCATGAGATATCATATGAACGGTCTTATACGAATCGTGCACTCCTAACTTAGTATTATACAATGGTCTTACATTGTTCTATGTTCCTTATCAACCTGTATAAGGAATTAAACATTGATATGTAGTTTAACTGGATATGGGATTTCATATACCTATACAAAGTTATGGTTAGATATCATATTCCGGTGGTTTGAATTGGGATTTTGATATTACATTGATAAAATGTTCAATCCATTATATAACTCAGATTGGGTAGATGATCTGGTACTAATTCAAAACCTAGTGTTGCATAGGTATGTTTGGATGTTTGAATTATTAAATCACAGGGATAGGGAGGTATGATAATTGAAATTAATGTGCCTAGGGAAAAAACGTGATACACGCTTTTACTAAGTACTAAATAAACACTTAACACTCAACAAAAACGCATAAGCAATTAAAACCCTTTGTTGAAGATGTAACATTGGTAAATAGGGTATCGTTCTTAACCGGGGATTGAGGGTACTAAGCATGACAACGTTTGTAAACAGAAAATAAAAGGTATGGGGGGTTTTAAAGTTGGTTTATCTAATCTACGAAATTAAAAGACAAAAGATGGCAAGTAAACACACATAGAAATCCTAAGTTCTAACATGTTTCACTCATAGACAAGTAGAAACAATTAAAGAACATAAAATCCTAAACATGCTCACTAGACCGAAAATAAAAGGTTTATATACGTATATACAATGATCAACTCATTCCATACACCACGTCTTACTCACCTAGTCATGTTATATGCAACCTATTAATATCTAAGTCTTTAACCAAGTTAACGTGTATGATCTTCATTAGTGCTCGGGAATTTGCCCTACGACACATACCAACTTGACAAGGAATTTGCCTTCGCCTCAATTGATTCATTAAGTTCGACATGCTTGAATAAATTCTAAGATAAGAGTAAGTCACGAAAATAACACAAAGATGACAGGGAAGTGAACCGAAACAAACTTTATTTCAACTACAATATCAAAAGTCTACAAGAATGAAAATAGAAGGGATCGAAATACACTTTGCTCGGGAATTTGCCCTACGTCAAGGATGTAATCCGTCCTTCTAGGAGATGGAGAGCCTCTAAAGGAATTTGCCTTCTAGTCGACTCGGTGGAAGAGTTCTTGATGAATGGATGGGCGGCTTCTTGTAGGAATTTTGCTAAAGTGGTGGAGAGGAGTTTTTGGCAGAGCTTTTGGTGTCTTGAATTAGTGATGAGAATGAATGAGTCGAGCTCCCCTTTATATAGGAGAAGAGTAGGGTTTCCTACCAAAACAAGACTTTCCTTATGTACCTGGGTAAATCTGACAGTCTGTCTTCAAACGCGTTTTCCCGGAGTTTCAGATCTTGGAAAATTCTGATTCTTGTTTCATTGGAAAGCTTATTCAAAGGGCTATAAAATCCATATAAGGAACGCCATATTTAGAATTTAATTTGATTTACTACGGATTTTAGAAGTTAAGTGACTTGACTGCCCTGTTTTCTTCTTCTTCAAGGAAAATGAAATCTTCATATCTTCAAATCTTGCCTTCCTTATTCCCTAATAATTCTTGGCCGAATCTATCATACTCTTGCACATATTTTGGCCCTCAAATCTGGTCTGAAAATTCATATAGTATCTCCCAAAATTCGTCCATTATATGCTCCATATATTCCGCCATATTTGCTCTTTCCTGGGTCGCGCAGGAGAAATGTCTTCATCTTCTTGTCCACCATTTTGGTATCCATTTCATTTGGCATTTGGTTTCCAATTCTTGACACCATATGGGAATGCATTTTAGTAACCATTTGAAGACCATTCCTCGGACCATTTCTTCTCCGGAATTGAGAATTTTTCTCTTTAACCCGCTTTTAGCTCCAAATCGCCTCCTTTATTATTTTCTCCGTTATTTCTACCTAAAAGCATAAAGTAAGTTAGAAACATATTTACTAAGCATAAAACAAAGTTAAATGTAGAGAGAATTGCGTTAAGAATCAAGTATGAAATGCGTTGATCAAAACGTCGGCTTAAAGTAATCTGAAACCAACAAATAGAAATACAGTAAGCAAAATCACATTCGAACCTAAAGAACCCAGACGATGCAACGATGAACTTCAAATCTGGAGGAAAAAACAAACAAACTGTATAACAGCAACTAAAGAAATATGCAAAAATTACAGATGATAACATGAGTTAGCCTGTGAGAATAAAGAAGACCAATAAAATAGGGCAGACAACATATAAATATAGTAACAAAATAAAATAAAAATTAATGCCACACAAATTTGACAACACATATATGATAATAACTATTTAAAATCACCTATACACAAAATTGAAACTCCACAATTAAATCTCAAAACCTAACCACACCAACATGAGCAAAACCAACAAACTCACACTACAGATATCATCATCATCTCCATATAATCTCTTAATAGACAGAAGATGTATAAGATCCATGGAATGACAAATTTCATTCAGTTTTCATGCAATTATATTCAGCCAACAACATTATGACTTACTACTTGTATTTATAGAAATAAAAAGCACAACAACACAATCAATAATCACCAAAAGAGCATAAGAGAGATATACAAAAAATTACCTGAGGCTTCTGTGTTTTCGCTAGTCTTGTAGCCTTTGACGCTGCCATAAGAAAATTAAACAAAGTAAACCGATTACATGCAAAAAATAGAACATACCTAAAAACATATAGAAAATATAACAAAAACAATGACATTATAATAAACAAAAGAAACTGATTAGATACAAAAAACATAACAGACCTAAAAACATATAAAAAAATGTAACAAAAACAATGACTTTTGCTAACATGAAATAGTGACCAATGAGCTATTGAATAACATTCAATAACTGGTGCCTGGAAATTTTGACCAATGAGTTCGTGACAAAACAGAACTCATGGATCGACACCACTGATTTCCGGAGCTTGATATCATGAATATGGAAACTGAATGACTCATGTTCCTAGTTCCAAAGCAACCACAGGGGATGCCAACCATGTTATATGAACCCTTTAGACTATTATGTTAATATATAATATATGTTCTCAATTTGGAATGGCATAATACACTCATTTGAATTCCTGATATGATGTATAGTGTTGATAACTTCATAACAAAAAAGACGCATGCACAACTTGACCCTACAAAGTATAATCTCTCTCCACTTCTTCATAACCTTCCACAAATGCTTCAAGGGTTTCCTAATGGGGGATAATGCATAGTAATCAACAGTTATATGAATGGATTGGAGATCCTCAAAGAATATTTCCATAAAGCTAACATTTATTCAGTTTAGTGGATTGTTGTGTATGGTTATTCTGTCTAGGGTCAGTAATCATATTTTGTATTCCAAAGCAACCACAGTTGGAAATTAAATTGAAGACAAATATCCCCCAAGATTCGGTGACAAAAATATCTAAGTTTTTGCAAAGAGAGAGAGTTCTTCAATCTCTGGGTCTCTCTCTATAGGAAACCCACTCCTCCGGGAAACCCATTGAAGTGGGTATCAACTTCCTTAAATCTTCCTTACTCAACTCTCTCCACCCATACTACGTACACCAGTAAATGGACACGCAGTGATTGACATAACTTTTTAGTCTCCACCTCCTGAATTGTGTATTTCATAAACACAGATTTGATCTGTTTTTGCTATCCGAACTGACTAACGATAGGTAAGTTTGGTACTGCTACAAACTCTTAAGCTAGCTAAACAATAAATCTCATCTAGAAAACAGCTCACATTTAATAACAGAAGCTCTCAGATAGAGACCAAATCGAGGGAGAGGATGGTAGCAGATCGATCAATCGCAAGAGAGATAGCATGAGAGATCAGAGATTGAGATTAGAGACTGGAGATCGGAGATCGAGAACGAAGATCGGAGCCCGAGAGTGATTGATTGAGAGCAACAGTGGGAGAATCTAATCCAAAACAGTGTTTCAAAATCAAGAGAGGCTGAGATGAAATGAGATGAGAGGTCGAGTTTTGTGGGTTAGTATGTTGCACGCATCACACGTTGCCAACAACAATATGACAATAATATCCCTATAAACAGTACGAATGAACCGTGAAAGGAATAATAAAACCCAAGAATGTTATATAGGTAATTAGAGATATTTACCATAACATGTCCATTTATTCCCTACAAAATTATTTTTCCTTGGCACAACATAAACATTATCCTCTCCATGCTGCTGCTTTGATTCAACTGAGTCACATAAGTTCATTATCAAAGATCGAACAAAATACAGGCACCAAACCTGATATTTGAGCAATGGAAGCATGATTTCTTTTAACATGACATTTCACTAAATATACAAGTTCTTCGATCGTAATCGGTGTATCGACCTAGGCCACTGAGTGCCAAATTTGGGAAACCCAACCCAATTCTGTTCATACCAATAAGCCTCGAGAAAATCTCACGACGAACTGGAAGTGTTCACGGGTGTGTCGGATTGCGCTCCCCACTCGGTCCAAGACCCATCATAGACTACCGCGTCAGGCTTACCAAGTCTATGAAGACCCTGGAAAAGAAAACACAAAGAACAGATGAATTTAAGATGTATATTCTCTCTTGGGAGTCATACTTAGATTATGACGCAATTAGAAAATAAATCTCATGAGCCTGCTTAGCACTAGAGAAGAATGAATGCTATAAAACCGTACCCGCCGATCTGCATCTCTTCAACTTCATTGTTCCTAACTTGCAAGATGACATTACACTATATATGACATTACAGTAGCCCCTTTCATAACCCATTCTAATCCAAGTCAACATCATCTCCTCTTTTTCCCATCATATCTTCCCACTATAATAATCCCAAATCAACACAACATTTTTACCAACTAACAAACACTCAGAACTAAAGCATTGCCATGGAAGCAATGAAAAGAGTGTTAACAGTACAGAGATCTAGCATCATAGTATCGTCATATTCTCTTGTTACTATTACCATTTGCAAAGATATGAACATATGTGTATGATTTCAGAGAGATTATTACCAAAGCGAGAATGCAAGCGGTTACACCAGTGCCACATGAAGTAACAATAGGGCGTTCCAATGTGATTCCTGTAGCATGTGTTTTGGATCAGTTGAAGGTACATTTTGACAATAAAGGTATAAAAAATTAGTCCACATGTTCTTGACAGTAACAGCAAACAACAATTGGTTTCATTCACTACATCAGATAGCATCAAGATATTCATTGACCCTGTATTTAAAACAAAATTTTGGACTAGTAACAGGTTCCGGAATGCGAGTGAAAGGTCAATTAAAGGGCATCAAAATTCCCATTGTTAAAAAAAGGGATTAATTCACTAAGAAGAACGATGAATAAAATGGCTCATGGAAACAAGTGAAATGAAACATAAGAGAGTTGAATGATAGCAAACAATTATTAAAACAAGTGTTCCTACCTGCTTCATCAAATCGTCTTCTTAACTCGTCTGCTGGTAAGACTGACCCTGAAGAATCCAACATCTGTAACAAAACAACACAAGTTTTAATGTTATGCTGCATAGCATTTTTATACAGCTCACACTTTTTTGTGTTTGTTGGAATTCCTAAAGACATAGCTACAAAATAAGCTCCAAGTAATGTTCTCATTCAACTCAATGAATAGTGAATATACAACAACTTTCGATAAATTTTACCACCTTCCTACAACAATAAAATGCTCAAAATTGTACGAAAAATGGCAATCCTTTCTTCAGACATTTAGTGATATATCAATCCCATCAGGTCCCATTAGAAGCTAAACAAAACCAAGAAATCATATTACCTGTCCAAAAGGAATGCACTTGCTTCCAGGTACGTGACCACTTCTTATTCCTTTCCGAGGCTCCAAGGCAGTTCCATCAAACCTACAAGAACAAACATGAAATTCAAACTTGTGAAGATGGTCTCGGGGTACTCAAACCAAACCAAGCGAAAAATAAGTATAGACTAGACAAATGATATCAGCCCTTGGTAACAAAGTTGTAGGAGGATTTCTTATTTTAAATACTTGTTGCCCAGTCTGGTGATCAGAAAACAAAAGATGCCAAAAACCTACATGTTTTAAAGTACTAAAACCATGAATCACCTTGACCAAAAATGGGAATCAGACTGGTATCTAAATCTACATATACAAGAACCCACAAACCTGATATGCACATCCTAATTGTGTCTCTTCCTGGCTTCTGTATTACTTATGACTTGTGAGTTGTTGGTCACTCATAAGTACTACAGAATCCAGACCAATTCTTTCAAGATGCATGAATAACTGAATAAGTACCACTCGTGTAACTCATTGTTCACACTTAACGGGAAAAAAGAACACACAACATTACTGGAGCTTCGCAGCATTAAACAGGAAAAGTTACATATTACAGTAAGATTTTGTTCCCAAACAAGATCAGAGAAGCAGTTGGTTAAGTAAAAACAATACCTGGCCTTTGATCGGGCATCTATATGTTGATGAGTACTTTCCTTGACATTATTTCTGACCTGGAAAACATACTAGGGCAATTAAAACTAGGGCATGTTGATATAACAAATTTACAGAGTTCATACTAATGTTAATTCACACATCAAGGTCTGGACAAGCAAAAGGGTGTGGAGTGTTCTTAAGGTAAAGGGATACAGCATACAAGCTAGTCCAACATTAGATGGGAAGAAAAGAAAGGTGCAGAGAAGAAAGTCATTGAATTCTAAACATATTCAATTGTGTTAGCAGTCTTCATGATTCCATAAGAATTTAAATTATATTTCGTGTGGACAATGCTTTAAACAATTTGGGAGCACCTGTTTCAAAAGAATTCTGGTGTTCTATAGTTTCTAAAAAGGATGGATACATCCACCTTTGACAAATACTGGTTATATTATTAATATCTTTTTTTTGAATGACAATAGCATAGGGTGCAGTGATTCAATGATGTATGTGAGGCATGCAGCAAAATAGTTATTTTCTGAGCAAACAAACCTGCTCAAGATTCCAGACAAGATGTGGCTGAAATTTTGTCTGAAATGTGGTTGGACCAACCTGCAGAACAAAATTGCAAATGTCTGAGATCAGCACAGCACAATTTAGTAAAACTTGAAAATTTAAATATGCAGTCAGTTTGAAAAGACATAAGCATCTTATATGTTTCTGCCAGAACGAAAGTTTAAACTTAACAATGGAATTCGAGACCAACGCTCTGTACCCACTAGGATTATACAATAGGATTTGCACAAGAGCAACGAACTACAACAGCTCAAGAGAAATTGTAGGTGCCATAAGATAAAATGTACACACGAACGAAAAAAGAAACACCAAGCATTTCAAGAAATATTTCAGAACCACAAGACCATAACCTCACAATAGTAGCCTAAACTATGGGAACAGGATACTTAAATAAGAGATTTCTACATCACAAACTAAGTCTATAAAAAATTTGAACTCACTGTCTGTCCCTTGTATACTTTCTCTATTGCCTCACTGGCAGCACTAGCTTTCAAAATCGCATCACCAGAAGCACTAGATTCAACGTCATATCCAGATGAACGCCATCTTGGCAGGCCTCCATCTAAAACCCAGACTCTATCATGGCCAAACACTCGGAACATCCTTTTCGTTTGACAATAAATTGAAGCATCAGTGCTAAATGGAAAGATAGAGTGATTTAATAGCATTCCAGAAGAGTTACATAGCTTACCACCACACCCGAGCTGCACTAAATAGCCCTTTCCCATCATACACAACTACATCATTTTCGTTCTCAATGCCTAAAGCAGAAACAGCGGCAGCAAAGGCTTTTTCAGATGGTAGCATATGTGGTAACTGAAAAGTTCATCAGTTCTAAATCATTAGCAAAGAAAACAGAGATTGAACGATATATAGCAAAGTAACATATGCATGAGAGAGAGACAACATCTCACCTTTGAAGTGCGATCTGATATTCCATCCACGTCAAAGAAAAGGGCACTCGGAATATGAGCAACCTATTATAAGAGAGAATTAGGGTCTACATCCCTTACAAAATAACAGGAAGACCACAGAATAAGACGGAAGTAAAGAGTATTACTAATAAGTAACAGATGGCAACATTATCCATGTATAAGGAACTACGAATATAAAATTATGGGAAAAAAATACGAAGTGAACACCTGATACTCTTGAATTGGATTCCTTTGCTCATCAGGCATGTACCAAGATGCATCCAAAACCTATAATAGACAATTGAATCAATATCAAAACATTTAGTGGACTAAAGGATGCATAAAGATCTGGGAGAAACAAGTGCCTCCAAGTATAGAGAATTCATAAATACAAGCCTTTTATATGCATAGTATAGAGAAAATATAAAGAGAAGCAAGGAATGTGATGAAAATATCGAGCTTGGGGAAAAAGATATTCAAATAATTTGCACTCTAGAAAGTGAAATAACACATGGAGGTTGATGGAAGAAAGTTACAGGTAGAGTATTAACAAAGTAAGACAGGTTACCTTAAGATGAGGCTCCTTGAGATTAGCATGGAGCCAATCAACAGAAACAACAGGCTCATTCGTAGAAGCACTTTTTTGTTTTAAAAAATCTGCTCTTGCCCCTGCTACTGACGAAGCCATAACACAGGGTACCAAACTAGATACTCTATATTTTGTATAGCAAGAGTCAGCTGGCAAGATACCTGATCTTTTCTGCATTTGTGGAAATGAAAGACAAACAATCCAATTAGATCTTGGCAAAAACATAAATGAAGGACTGTCGATTATAATCGTGTAAATGAGTCTGAGACAACTAAATGAACCAATCTCCTACTCAGAGCACAGAACTATGCATTTGCCTAGTTAAACTACTTACCAACACCCATACTTAAAACCACAACGACAATCAAACAAGAATCTTGGATACAAACAAGTAAACTCCAACAGAATTAAGCTCAGGGTCAATGAACATAGTCAGAACGAGTTCACTAAACACTTCACAGTAGTACACTAAATGCTCATAATGAGTACCAATGTTAGGAGAACACTATGAAAAGCCCCAAACGACCAAGACTTTGCATCTCAAATTTACTGATAAATAAAACTCATATACATCGACTAATAAGACACAACACACCGATCAAACAATCAAAAAGATCAACGCTTTCAACAAATGGGTTCACAATATCATCAAAAGCTAAAAACTTTACAAAAGAGAATTGAAGATCAAGGACAAAACCCAATATAAGATTACTGAAAACAGAGAGAGAGAGAGAGAGAGAGAGAGAGAGAGAGAGAGATTTACAGTGAAGAGGGAAGTGAAGATTTGGGGCTTTTGAGAGAGAGTGTGTGCAGAAGAGTGAAAGAGGCGATGACCCAAGAGAGTCCTTGCGAAAAGAGCTGAAGCCATTCACTCAAAACACCATAGAAATAAAAGGCTTCGGGATTGAAGATGGGGACAATCGATCACTCGGTGTTTCGTGTCGTCGTCTGTTGTGGAGTCAGAGTTGAGAGGAGTCGGGGACTTTTGGGCTAATAGGAAATGTGATAGAAGATCGGTTTGAAAGATTGTTTCCCCAAAAAGTTATTCATGAAATTTTATATAAGGAATGTTATTATTTTGGTACAATATTTTTAAATTTAGTTCTCTTTATAAAAATAGAGTCTACTAGTGTTTACATCTCAAGTAAGTAAGTGTGTGCATATAATTAGAGTAATATGTTCTCGAAAAAGTGTAGTGGGCCCATAATTTTATCTGTTCTAACACCTGCAACTAAGAGATTTATCATCTATACTCAAAGAGATAAACAGCTATTTTTCACAATAAAAAATTCTCACTTTCAAAAAATATATGATTTAACACTACCACATATTGACACATTGCCGGCGACTTAAAGTCGCCGGCAATGTTTTTGGACATTACCGGCGATTTTTGCCGGAAAAATCGCCGGTAATGTCTTCTTTTTTTTTTTTTACATTACCGGCGATTTTTGTCGCCGGTAATGTCCGTCGCCGGCAATGTCTCGATGGTAATGTAAAAAAAAAAAGACATTACCGGCGACTTCATTTATGTCGTCGGTAATGTCTTTTTTTTTTTTTACATTACCGGCGACATAAATGTATGTCGCCGGCAATGTCTTTTTTTTTTTTTACATTACCATCGAGACATTGCCGGCGACGGACATTACCGGCGACAAAAATCTCCGGTAATGTAAAAAAAAAGACATTACCGGCGATTTTTTCGGCAAAAATCGTCGGTAATGTCCAAAAACATTGCCGGCGACTTTAAGTCGCCAGCAATGTGTCAATATGTGGTAGTGTAAGTTCTAAACTTAAAATTTTACGAGATTTTATCACTAATACGAAAGAGAGAATTAAACTATTCGCAAGATCAAGAGCAGTCCATCCTTGTCCTTTAGAACAAGTAATTCATAATCTCGAAATTGTCAGAGAACAATCTTTTCTTGAAAACTTGTTAGAAGACAAAGCAAAAATAGAAAGGTTTTTGCATCAACTCTCTATTTGACTGTCATTTGAGCATTGGTTAGATCCGCAGTTCAACTAGTATCAGAGCTTGTTATAGCTTAAAATCCCAAAGATGGGATCAGCATCTGGATTAATAATAGAGAAACTAGATTCTCTATTAGAACTTAGATGCAAGGCAACAAGAATCTCTATCAGAGATTTCTAGATATAGAGAATATCTAGGAATTTTTTTAGCAATCCATAACCAATTACGTGGGTTGGAAGCCAAAGTGAATTACATCTAGAATCAGCCGGAAGAAAAGAAAGAACTATTAACAAGAGTTAATAGCAAAATCGAGAGACTAGATCTTCAACAGATGAAGATCCTTAATTATGTTCAAAAGATAGCTCGAGAACACAAAAAATAAGCAATAGTTCACCTCGAATAGTCATTAGAAAAACTAATGACTTCAAATCACTACAAGTTCCAAGAGGAAACCTACTGTCAAAGCCATTTTTTTAGATTCTCCAACAAATCTGTCAGCTGTCAGAATAAGAGAACCTAAACGAGAAGATACTCGAGACATAAAGATGTTGAGCATCTTCAAGAAAAAATCAGTGTAGTTGTTGAACTCAGAAGAGTATGAGTTCAATGAAATAGAAAGCAACGTTCGAAATACTTCGATTTCGAAGTTTGAATTCAACCAGATCTACAAAAAAAAAAGTTTTGATTTGATGGAAAGCTGTCAATTCAAAATTCTTGAATTCACTATCCCAGCAACAACAGGAGAAACAGATCTCCTTCTAGTAACACCTGAGGAAGTTTCTAAAGCCAGAAAAAGAAACTTCAAGTTTATGCACATTGGAGCAGTCTAAGTTGGCATAAAGTTACTGGCCAGAGAAGGCTTAAATTGCTCAGTCATATGCGTCTTACAAAACAATAGACTGAACGATTTCCAGAAAAGTCTATTGGGAACACTTCAATCATCACTATGCAATCAAGTTGTATACTTCAACTGCTTCTTGAACTTTTCGACTAGCCTAGCAGATGCTGCTCACTATCTACGACTAAGAGTCTAAACAGATGGCATGTCCATGAAAGAAGGCATGCAAGAGCTCGCAATAGTTTATAGGATCTACTATAAAATAATGAGCATAACAGTAGAGCCAAAGACTAGGATAGCAAACATTCTAGGTCTTACTACTGGTTTCCTTACAAATCCCAAGAACCATAATCAACAGATTCACAAGGTGACATGGGATGAGGTAACTTTCCCACTATAATAGAAATTATCTGGTCCAAGGGAGAAACCAGAAAGCTCTAAGGTAGCAGTCTACAAGAACAGAAAAACTAGAGATGTCCATCTCAAGTTTGAAGGACATAGAAACAGTGACGTATCCCTCGAAAGTTTCAGAGGAGAAAGCTCTAGACCGCTAAGGAGAAGCAACTCTACTAAAGAAATTGGTACTAGAAGTACCAGAATCTCTATAAGAGCTAACCCAATGATGGAAGAAGACATAGATGCTGAGTTAGAAAGAAACATCAGCATGCTAAGAGCATGAAGTTCAAAATCAAAAGAACTCTTCAAGCTTTATGAGGAAGCAGAAGAGTGTGAAGATCCCTTGTGATTCGAACAATTGATCAAAGAGATCGAGAGTTTCATCTTCAAAAAGGAAAGAAAAGTCTTTCCTCTTCTACATAAAGAAGTAGAAGATACAGAAGATGAGGACATGGAAGAAGCAGAATCTTCACAACCACCACCTTCACAAACCACCATATTCAGGATTGGTGGAAAGACCAAACTTCAACACGGAAGAGGCCCTAGTGGAAACAAGGGAGAAAAAAGCTCCCACAGATTCATTCCTCATGAAAATACTCCAAATGTGCCAATCACCCAACTAGGAGTATGGCTTGATCTAAACAAAGCTCTAGACAAGAAAAATTTCATCGATGAATGAGCAACTAGTCTACTCATGGAAGCTTGCACAACCTACAAAATATTTGAGGTAAAAGACTTGCACACAGTCTATGAATCTACTCTCCTAGGAATGGCAAGGAAGTATTACTTTCCTTTCAAAGAAACAATCAGAGGAAAGCAATAGTTGGAAGACATAAAGAATGATAGGAATCCATATAGTTTTGCCACTCTGTTATATGATCAATTTTGAGACATCTCATATGTTGGAGAAAAAACTAGAGAAATAGCGAAAATCAACATATATGCTTTCAAAATCTGTAACATGAAGTATATCGAGGAATATCTAAATGAATTCCAAGAGTACTATTGCACCATAAGAGAATTTGAAAATATAGACTTGGTACACCTCCTACACAGGAAGCTTCCTGAACCGTACGCGTGGAGAATAACTATGAGAGAAACCATAGAAGAAAAACCTCTAGAGAGATTTGCAGTCAGAGGAGTTGCAGAAAGAATCAGACAGCAAATGCGGGAACAGTGTAAAGCTAACACCAGAGCAAGAGCAACCAAGAAGTAGCTCAGAGGAACAAGTGATTTTTGTTCCAAAATGATATATGCACCAACCAACTGGGGATGCGAAGAGAAGAGGCATAAGAAAAAACACTTCCAAAAACGTTTCAAGAGAAACGGAAGGAAGAATTGGAGGTTCAAGAGAAGCTCCAACTACAAAAGAGAAAAACAAAATCCCGGACAAAGATTTTTCAAGAAGACAAGATTCCATCAAGAGCCAGAAAAGAAGAAAACTTACAGATGTTGGTTATGCAAGGTCGAATGGCACTATGCTAACGAATGTCCTAAGAAAGAGAAAAGAAGTTTGAAGGCTCTTCTTAAAGAATATAAAGAGGCCATAAAGGTGGAAAATCTAAAAGGCTACGAGGTAGTCTATTCATCAAAAGATGATAAAGAGATGTTTGTCTGTTCAGTCTGTTCAGAAGACGAATCGACAAAAGAATCAGAGACAGAGTCTGAACAAGAGTATGAACCTAGAAAGGTGTATCTTCTTAAGATAAAGAATTGGGAACAAAGCGTAGAATAAGAAAAAAAAAAGCTTCCTACAAAGTCAATCCGGGATCATTCATTTGCAACTATTGTCAATGTAGAGAGAAGAATGGACTCCCCATGTTTTGTGAAGCATCAAGAAAAATATATCACAAAGAATGCTTCATAGCTGAAGCAAGGAGAAAGACAAAGAAAGGTTCAATAAATCAGATTACTGAACAAGAGTATGAAGACCACTTTGATGAAGAAGAAAATTAAGAAGCAAAGAATTCTAGAAGAAGATCTAGAAAAGACAAAGTTTGATATTACAAAAAAAGGATATAATTGATTTTAATTCTTTTTTTCAAACAATAAAAAACTCCAATTTCTAAGGAAATGAGAACAATACTTGATAATGGAACGATAATGTTGAAGAGATTCAAGTAATCAGAATGTGAATTGAAAATACAGTGACAATTCAAGATTGTGATCATGATGTTGGAAAGAACAAGAATAGTGTATTTCATCTTTATATATGTGATAATATATTTTGGCATATGTTTAAACTTTTAATTATTTGAACAATCTTTAGAAATCCAACCAAATCCTTATAAAACAATACAAAAGAATTCTTTTAAATCTATGTGGAATCAAAACAATCCGTGGATTTAAAACGCTCTACAATAATACACGGATTATAAAGAATCATTCAAAGTTCTTCATAATCCAGATTCAATACACCTTTGTTTGAGATGAGGGTTAAGGACTTGAGATTATGCTAATGATTGTAAATTGGGGCTGTAAATTCACTAAATTTTACAAACTCATTTTCAATTTACCCTGCTTAAAATTATAAAATAGATAGATAGATTGTCAAGAATCTTGTTCTGGTGGTTAGTGAATTCTGTGGTCAGTTATGGTCAACTGTTATTTGATCTACAACCAACAGATGATATTAAATTGTCTTTCAGCTATTTTGTAATTACCTAAAGTTTGATGCGAGCATATCTAACGGTAGTTGACCACAACTGGCCATATAAATCACTGACATTGTCAATGTACTGCTTATTTTAGTTTTGAGAACTAGATCAAAATTGCACTTGTAATGGCCTGAATGAAGAGCATCTAAATCATCCAAGGGCGCGACACCTAAGCTAGCGCCTCCCTAGCTCATCCAACTCGTCCTCGCTGCTTCATAAAATTGACCTCGTGACCACTCGCCATCCTCCTCGTCGCATGCACCTCTTTAGGCGTCTTCTGTTGCGGCCAAATTTGAGTCGATCTCGAACCCTGCACTTTCCCTGCCTTTTTTTCGACGATGTTTTTTATTTCAATAAACAAAATCTGAATGAAAAAAAAAAACTGAATCGTTTGTGGTTGGGTTTTGATATAAAATACGGAAAAATAAACCGAATCGAGAAAAAAATTGTTCGATTTTCGGTTTTGACAAAAAAAACTGAACCAATTGAGCTGATTAATAGTCATAATTAAAAGCAATCCCAAATATGCTCATATCACTAAACATGTTAGAATAATCTCGCTACATATTTCACTAAATTGTTGTTAATTGATGGGAGCAGAAAGATCGAAGCGTGTGTGATAGGATAGTAAATAATATGAAATCAAACCTTTTAGTTAAAAATTAAGTTATAAAAAGGTTGACCTCATTTCTTATCCTTGCTTGAAATTGTTTCAATGACACTTCAACATTTTATTTTTAGGCTAAAGATTGATAGATGTTCTTACTGTTCTTATCTAGCGATTAGCCATGTAATAAATTCATTTATTTAAAGAAAAAAACATAAAAAATCACAGAAATCAATCTTATGGTACGTATTTTACTACTAGAAAAATGCTCATAGACATCGGTTCTGGACTGATGTCTAAAAAAAATTGGACTGATGTCTTAGTGGATGATATAAAAGATCGAAACCACTAAAACATTGCTTTTTGAAACCGATGACTAAGTTTGAGGTGGACATCGATTTATGATTATAAAGTAATGTAATATTATTTTCATAACATTATTCTAGTGTGTGTAGGCACTTTGAAACATTCATATTTAGAGTTCAATGCCTAATGAAACTGAACAGTAAAATTTTGTAAGTTTACATCGATTTTCCTAATAAAATTGATGTCCATAAATCAATAACACATCGATATCATTTATAAATTGACTGGTGTTCATGCACTTTTACCACATTTGCGACATATTACAGTAGTTGGAATTAAATGTAGATAGGTTAGTGTACTATAAACCAATAAAAACTAAAACATGTAACATTGGTTGTTAAGAAATACCGAGGTACAAGAGTATGTTGCACGCCAGTGTTTTTGATTAGCTTATGTTAAATGTCTTATGTTACATTAGTTTTCTTTTATTCACTGATGATAAAAGGTTTATGTTACAGGAGATATTTGTTACTACATGATGTTAAATATCTTATGTGACATTAGATTTTAGCTTTCTAACTGATGTTAAACATCTTTTGTGACATCAGTTTTGTTGTTATTTGTTGATGTCCTAATTTTTTTTACATCGGTTTGTAGTATGCGTTGATGTCCAGTTCTTATCTTATACATCGATTTTATAGTTACAACGATTGTCATATTTGTCTTAGACACCAATTCTTTTATTGCAATCTGATGTCCATGACATACATATCAGAACAAACATTTGAATCCAAAATAGGAGGTACAAAATGTCCACAATGAGAACCAATTCAAAGTTTCCTACTACGATACTTCAAATTACACAATGCCAAATTCAAGTTGTTAAAAAAAGATGGATATATATAAGATAACTATCTTATCCGTCATCAAAATATATGACATAACCATCCTAAGTTCCCTAGCTATCTAATCCATCATTAAAATATAAGACATAGCTAGATCGATTTAGAGCAAAGCTTGCATATAGTCAACCACTTCAAGGCGCACCTCGTTGAGTTCCTCTTGTGTATAATGTGTTCGGCTCTTTGATGTCCACTGCAAATGTGTCCAATAACAAGTACAAATAAAATCAGCAAGTTAAACACAATAATCTCAGCAACTAATCGCCCACAAATACAAACAGACCAAACATGATCTAACTCTCCTAATCTCACTCTAAAAATCAAATAAGAAGCTTGCAAATGCAAAATATAACTGACAAAGGAATCACATATCAATAGTAGTACAACAGTATTAGAACCAGTATAAGAGGTCCAACAATCAGTATATATGGTATGGACAAGAAAGGAAATATAGGTACAATGTCTTGAACTCATAAAAATATAAATCTGGTCTGACACCACAATAACTATAACACCAGTAGTATATATAGGCTACATCGTGGAAGTATATCACATGACACAAATGAACACAATGGAAGAATGCAAGAAGCTAATCTAAAACTAAAATTGTAGATCAATGACTTGTACTTACAAAAGCAGGTACACACATATCTTGGTTGGAAACGAAAGCGTTTTATCGATCACTCATAATCTCTTTCATAAATCACATCACATAATAACCGCATTCAACTCCATCAGGTTATTTAGGGACCCCCTGTAAATAAAAATGATTGAATTAGGACATTAAATGTCATAACTAACTCATCCACCAGGTAAGTCAAGCAACCAAATCGACATGTGATAAGTTTTACAGGAAGTCGTTTCACTTTTGGCACTTTCCCAACCCTTTCAATTTCAGTATTGGATGTTTTAACCACACTACACAACACATTCACATAGTCAAATTCTATATATAATAATCACATGTGTAGCTCAAACACATAAAATGATGCAAAAGAGAGCTTACTTAGTCACAATGTCTTCCCATTGTCGATAAGGAAATGATCTAGGCATCAAGTCCAATATGTAGATTTCATTTTTTCAAAGCAGAGTCAGTGTCCAATGATCCCTACATAATTAACCAAATCAGATGATATAACCAACTTAGAGAAGGGAACTTAGATGCACAATAAACAGCCACAGTTCCACATTATACAATGAAGGCAAATGAAAACTCACTTGGGGTTGTAGGGAATAAAAAATATACGAACAGATTTTTCCTCTCTCAACCAATTCAACAAGTAGGGTACAAATTCCTCTATCTCAGGTTTAAATATAGCTTCTGGATAAACAAAGGCAAAGACATCCCGCTAATATTTTTCTTTTAGAATATCATGTAGGTATCCGTGTCATTATATTTTGATTAAAAATCTGAAACTTGGGACATGGAATATGAAAAGTCGAATTTCAGTAAGAATGTACTTAAATCATGTATGGTGCCAACACTCCTTGACCAATCTTCTTCATTTCTAAAAAATCTGTCACATTCTCAGTCAATAAGTAAAGTTGTCTCTCTATACCAAAGACTTAATCATCCATAACTGTCCTTAACTCATTAGTCACCGCCATGACAGTTTTCATATGCTTGTACAATAACTTGCATCGCTTAGGAACAAAGGGGTGAAGCTCATTTAATTGCACCAAACAATGATTTCACATTCCCAGACTTCTTCTTGTTTCTCTGTTATGAAAATATATTGCATTGATTCAGTATTGATTTATGAGTACCTACAGTGCCATACCAATACAAAAGAATTTATAAGTCCATATCTTGACATGCTGCTTTCGAATAATAAGCTCCTCAGGCCAAGCCATGTGACATCTAACAGCTTCATGACTAAATTCCATCACACCCTGTATTGGGAAAAGAAGTAGTGCCTTACCCTTAATTAGACCATCCACAGAGACCCTAACACATCCCTCCTTGATTGGACAATTATGTAGTGTCTTCTACATTTCAGGGTCATCAATTATGGTTTCAAAAGAAACTACATTGGTGATGACATCCACTGCCAACTCACATATGTCAAACTATAAAACATATTTTTTTTGCAAAAAGTACCAAATATTAGAAGTATTATACACAACATTAGCCATAATATAATTGGAAGGTTTTTGATACTTTAGTAATACTTACCTCATCATTAGGAGGGTTAGGAATAATCTAGTAGACATCCTATTGATCAATTTCTTTTGGTCTCACCAAAGGAAGCCCTTTTGACATACTTGGAGCATTCTGATAACTTCCTTTATCCGATACAGGTGTCATTATGTTTGACCTTTTTGGCTTTTCTGAAATTCATGCCTCTAACTCAACAATTCTTCTTTCAAAGAACTCTTGTGTCCTCATAAATTGTTCATAAAGCATTCTATTTGTTTCCTCCATTTCTTGATCACGTTGTCTATCACGAGCCAATAATTCTGTCTTTGTAATTTTGACACTTTGCTGCTTTGGAATGTTGAAGTAGCTAGCAGAATTCACAGTCTCCAACACCCCTCACCCTACCTAAGTGTTCTAGAGTTTCTAATTCTTGAGTCAATACATCATCACTCCCTGTGATTGTCACCTCACCATTTCTCTTCTTCTCCAACAATTCATCCTGAAACAATTCATCATTTTGATATTACTTACTGATTGATAACTAGTCTGATTAGAAGTATTAGAATCAACAATTACATATTAGCACACAACCAGTTATACTTACAATTCTTTGGACTATCGAGATCAGGTCCTCGTCCATTAATTTTCCCATCAGGCAATAGACGAGATTTCTTCCACAACACCGCACGATCAATTACCTCATCTTCAGGCCAAGTTTTTCTCTGTGTAGAGGTCAAAAGCATTTGATTAAAAACTTGTATAATCATTGCCATGAAAAATTCAATCTATGTATACATTGAAAGGAGTATAAGATTATAACTAGTTCCTCCTCTGGTTCAACATAACCCTTTCTTGATATCTTGCGACGACATTTTCTCTTCTTCACTCGATTACTTTAGGCCTCATGAATTTTTTGCATCATACAAGAAAAATATTAGCTGGTATTAGTGTCTAATTCAAAACAAAATGTAACATACATATAACCACAACTTTGTACATAAAACCATATCAACCACTCAGGTGTAATCCTTTCTTTTACGAATTGCTTCCATGGCTTCCTTCCAACGAAATTATACTGCTTTAGAGGCTTTCTTAGTTTCTTCTTATCTCCCAAGTATGGCAGCATATGTTGATGAGTTAAGTTGGTCTTAAATTATCTCCATTTAGTCCTGGCAGATATCAACACCAAATTCTTACTTTCAGGGGCCACTTTGAATGTATTATATGCAAAGAGGATATATTGACGTAAGAAACCAGAAAGAAAAAAAAAGAAAAAAGTCCATAAAGCAAAGAAAATCTGAAATTAGTACCTCAGTGACTTCTCAAAGTTTTTTCTTGTCATCCTTCGACACCTTACTCTAGTTTTTAATGTTGATAGACATTGTTTTTCGTGCTATCATACCTATGTATGATTGTAGAGTATGTCTTTATAGTCCATTTGGATTGCTGGTGTCATTGTATGATACTTTAAAAAAAAATCCAGGTGCTTTCTTCACGACAACCTTGTACATTTGTAAAACAATGTGCTGCCATCTAAGCTGAGTTGACTCTATGCTTGTAGTGATGCCAGCTGAACCACCTTCACTCACAGTAGCCTCTTGTTCTTGACAAGGATCCTTAGCAACTTCATCGTTCTTCTTATTCTGCTGACTTTGAGTCTCTTTTTTTGCAACCATCGTGTCTAACAATCTTTCATAAAGCACAAGCCATATTAAAACTCTAAATTTAATCATCAATAAGTTCAACAAGGGAACATTATAGAATATCACATCCGTCCAGAACTTAATTATCGAATGCAAACAATGATTCACCCAATAACACATAACACAAAATCACATCATAGAAAGTCAAATACAATAATTCAAACAAGGGCAACAATAACAGTGTTTCAATAGAAAATAGTTAAAATACAACCACTAAAATTAGTAACTATTCTTCTTCTCCAGAAGTAACATTATTAACCCGTATTCTGTCAACATTGTCTCTCATATAAGTCGCAGCAGTGTCATCGTCATCTTCATCACATGGCAACGGTATTTCCGCACATAATGGCTGATATTCCATGAATGAGTCCCTTAACTCATCTTTATACAAACAATCACGATAATCCCTGTTCTTGGTTGTCAATACAATTGACCACTCGGCGTCCAAGGGATCTTCCACATAAAAAACATGTTTCACTTGACTAACATAAGCAAACTTGTCATTCTTATGGCCTTGTCGTTGAAGATTAACCAGGGTAAAACCATCCTTATCTTGTTTGATCCCTCACTAGTACACAAAGTCCTTCAGACAACCCCAAAAATCTGTCGTCTGAAGGCCTCGAAAATCAGTTGTATATTGAGCAGTTGTCTGAATGGGGTCTCACACAACGGAAAAATTTCTGTCGTCTGAAGGGTGCCCTCTAACAACTGACATTAAGTTGTTTTAAAACTTCGAAAATGTCTCATTTAAGGACATATCTGATGTGTCATTGTATATCAAACAACTAATGTTTTGTTGTGTAACAACTAATAAAACAACTAAATATCTGATGTGGTAGCTGTTTGAAAACAACTGAATTTCATCTAGTGTTCTGTTGTTTGAATCACTTAGTAAGAACATATATTAAGTTGTTGTAAGTTATGTTTGACGACAAAGTTTTACAAATATAGTTGTTAGCTTGTTATGTACATAGTTGGTTTTTCAGTGATATCTGTTGTTAGAGTTTGTAATATCTGTTGTTAGAGTTATTTATATCTGTTGTTAGATTGATCATTAGACAATTTATGAGTTGAGTGAGACAACAGTAATCATACAACATTTTGTTGTGTGAATCCCCAACTTACAATTCATTTCAGTTGTTTGAATTGACCTTCAATGACAAACTATGCACTTCTTTTGGTATGAGTATGAATCAGAAGACAAAAGTTGATCTGTTTTTAGTTGTGTGTATATGAGTTACAGGACAGACTTTGGTATGTTTTTAGTTGTTTGTATATGAGTTACAGGACAGACTTTGGTCTGTTTTTAGTTGCCTGTACATGAATTAGAAGACATACTTTGGCCTGGTTTCAGTTGCCTGTACATTATGTATCCAAACCAATTTCTACACAATCTCAACATAATGCAAAACAGCTTAAGCATTCAGCAACATACTCCTCATCAAACTTAAAGTAGCTATGTAGCCATTACATCATGTCATAGCAAAATATAAGCAATCCAAAAGCATGACATTAAGATGGAAACAACCTAGACAAAGTCCTTCTGAGAAGAAGCATAACCAAACATTTCCCTTATCAATCTTGCACTTTCACCAATGTACTTATCAATAATGGCACTTGATACAACCTAGACACAGAACAAGAGCTTAGACAGCACCAACATCACCACTATGCACAATGATCATCTTAATCTATTAAGTTGCCTGTACATATATCTATCCAAACCAATTTCTACACAATGTCAACATACTGCAAAACAGCTTATATATAGCTCAAGCATTCAGCAACATACTCCTCAGCAAACTTAAAGTAGCTATGTAGCCATTACATCATGTCATAGCAAAATTAGTCCTATCCAAAAGCATGACATTAAGATGGAAACAACTGAACTAGCTTACTACCTAAACCCACAGCATCATAATTGTTCAGAATATGATGGAAACAACTGAACTAGCTAAAGAACAGCCATAGATGTCCACAAAATAAACCACATTAAAGTAGCTATACATACAAGTACTGGAGCTAATCCAAGTACACCATTGCCTGCTTTGCCCACTCTGCCCGCACGACATCAATGTCCTTCGTTGTGTACTGTAACTGACCTCTTCTAGCCCACTGAAATAGTGCAATATATATATTATCACAAAGTTATCATCCTCTTCTAGACTACAAGTAAAGATTGCACCACCAATAGCCACTGAATTTATCACAGAAAATGACATTACCTTGGTTATCCATTCCATTTGGCTATCTTGAACAATTTCTTTCATATAGCGCATTATCCAGAAACCACAGGTAGTAGCACCTTTCTGCTCCGGAATGCCCTGTCATTATGAAACATATTTAGCTTAGTGTTTTATACTATAAAATACATGTGTACGAGGAAAGTAGAAGATGTTTAAGTGTTGTACCGAAAGAGGAATCCACATCGGTGTCTTCCTGCCCCTTTTATTGGCTTGTGCATTATAAATCCTAAGAGAGCTTCAATGCCAAATGAAAGATGAAATTATTAACAATTCAATACAACATTACATATACATTAAATTGAGCAACACAAACTAAGGTTCTCAAAGGCTGCTGGAAGTTTATGTACCTGTCGACAATAGTTTTCCATTCACCGGAGATCAACCGCCTAGTCAAAGGATCCAAGCAGTACACAACTTCTTACATTGGGTTGACAACAGTCAACACCCAGTGTCCACTGAAATATGTTATCCAAGTCAGTAGCTCATTAAAATGATCTACCTATTCATAATGTGTATACCACGAGAGAAGAGCATTGACAACATATGGGGGCAGAATGACTTAATGTCATGCACATACCCTGTGTTATAAGGCACTATAAACAACTTTCCATCTGTTCCTTGGGAGAAACGTTCAAACAACCAGTTGGATCGTTGTGTTGGATTCCCAGAGGCAGTCCCGGTGCGAGCTGGATCAACTAAGACATATATGTCTTTTGCGGCAGATTTCATTAGCTCTTCGTGAAGATAACTACCAAAAAAAACATAGGATTCCTTGAAGTTCTATATTCAATGGTAAGTAGCTAAAATTTATATATACTACTACCTAATACTGATAACTATATCAAAAAAAAATTAGACATGTTATTACCTCATATACAGTGTAATTGAGGCAGCCTTAAGTTCTCCAAGGTGTACCATTGCATGAACCTGACTTCTTTCAACCCAAGTTTTTTGTGTGTGACCAAATACTTCCTCCTTTGTTTCAATGCTTATGGTTTTTCCATTTGTGAGCTTTGTGTTTGCCCACTGGCACAGCTTTTTTAATGATGGAGGCAAATTGTTTGGCAGATTCACGAGGTCCTCTTTATCTTCATCCTCGTAATTCAGCATTCTCTGCTGCTTTACAAGTCGACGCTTTGGTTTTTTCTAGATAAAACATTAAATTCCACTGTTAGAGATCAATGTATTCTGATTGCTAGCTAGTTGAACAACACAGAAACTAAAGCATTTACCTTTGCTTTTTCATTCTGGATGATCATATCCTCAGGCCAAGCAACATGTGTACCAATGGCATCTCTTACAGCAACTATTTCATCCTTAACAGGGTATGGGAGCTTAGCATCCTCAATAATCGCCCGGATGACTGATACACGCCTGTTCCACTTCATCTTCCGGAATCCCCATATCTACTTCAGGTTCACCCTCATCTATCTTTCTATTTACTGAAGATTCCCCACAAGTTTCAGTGTTACCTAGTTTATGACTGGAAATGTATGACCTTGAAGGTTCCCCATGCCATTTCCAGTTTTTATAACTACGATCAATCCCATTGAAGTATATATGGTCTTTGATCACACCTATGGAAAACATAGCAGTGTTGCTACATTTTGAACAAGGGCAATATATTTTGTTCTTGTCTGAAGCATTTGACTTGGCAAACTTCAAAAACTTATCAAGACCTACTTCAAACTTTTTTGAAGTCCTAGCTTCATCCATCCAGGACTTATCCATCCTAAGACACTAGAACAACAACAACAAAAACACACAATACAAGTTTATAGATGACCTAACCATAATGTTCACAATTCAGGGACACAATCAAACATCACATGCTTAACATTCAAATCTGCCTCCACAAAATTTCAGAAAACAATATTAAGAACTTCACAACAACAACATGCTTAATTAACATCAAAGACCACATGTTGAACACACAAATTGTAAGAGAGAGAATTGAGTTTGCTTGTTACTCACCAGAACTTGCTTTACAATCCCACAGATAGCTTCAACACGTATTAGCACCAGCGCAAGAACACAATAAGAACAGCTTCAACAAAAACCCTAGCTTGAATCTGTATCAAAATCCCAAATCAAATCAATACAATAAACTCTAGAATCAAACTACATATTCATAGAAGTAATCGATCGAGCTTACTCGTGTATAGAATTAAAAAAAATACTTGGTTGACGTAGAAGAAATCTGTGATTGAACCAATTGGGGCTAAAACCCGATTTGCCTCAAACCGTGATTTTGAGTAAAGCTAGGTTGAGATAGAGGTAGATGTAGATCGATATGGCCCAAAGAGATTTGATTTTGTGAAGTTTGGTTGGAGGATTAAGTTTGTGAGAGAGATGATAGAGGGGCTAGGGTATTTTGGTTTGGGGAGAATCGTACCGCGCGTTTTTTTTATTTCTAAGTGTTCTGAATGGTAGATAAAAATTGGCGCAATTAATTGGCGCCCAAAATAGCTAGGGTTTTTTTCGTTTGAATGCACATCACACAACTGACCGTTAAAACAGTTGTCTGAAGAACACCATAATTTGAACACCTATCAAACAACACACACTAATATTTGTCGTCTGAATATTTTTCCAACAACTGAACAATAAAACTGTTGTCTGAAGAATACTCATTTAAACCCCTATCAAACAACACAAAATAATATTTGTCGTCTGAACATTTTTCCAACAAGTTTAGACAACTAAAATTTTTAAACCCCTATCAATCAGTTGTCTTAATTTTTCAACAAATCTCAGGTCGATCTCAGAAACGAAAATATTATGTTTAAACAACACTCTAACAACTGACTCACTGAAGGATCAGTTGTCTCCACTTTGGGACAATTGATTGAAAACATTCTGTTGTCTGAGCACAGTTGTCTGAAGGACTTTTTGTAGTAGTGCTCTTTCATTCTCTACCCATCGACACAAAAATAAGGGAGCTTTGAAATCATGATAATCCAGCTCCCATATCTCCTCAATAACTCCATAAAATGTCATTTCAGTCTCTACCGGATTTTTATCTTTGGCACTCGACACTTGCATCGTATTAGCCACTAAGGTCACACCACTATTTTGGACTTCTCTAGCATTGTCTTGTTGTTTTGTGAAGTACCTGACTACATTGTGTTTATACCCATCATAACTAAGCACCGTAAAACTTAGTTTTTCAGCCAACCACCTCAAGGTTTGTGAAACACTGTTAGGTCTTTCCTTAATTTCATTTGCAACTTACATAGATAACAAGCATTTCATATTAAGGATGATACTTCACTCTTGAAGTAATTAAGCAGATTACAAATTTTTACTTCTGTACCTTAGATTGAAACCAATAAGAAAATGTACAATTATGCTCATCTTGAAGCCACTTTTTAGTCTTCTTTTTTCTTACATACAACTCCTCCACAATCTGCTTGTGTGTGCTACATACATAGAAAAACATTATTGATCCACCTCAATAATAATATATCATCTTATATATCAATAATAATAAAAAGTAATAAAATATAATATATCATAGCTTATATTTCTAATCATAAATATTATTATGATAATATAATAATAATGATAATCTTATATATTCTTATATATAGCTCCTCCATAATCTGCTTATGGATCCACCTCAACATTATTGGTCAACACATGAAGATGTGCCTCGTCACGCTCTTCTTCAGTCACAGATTTACATTTCGCTGCTGAAAGTGGGTCAAAGAGATTACATGGACCCTTTGGAACTCCAATTTTGCACTACAATATTGCATAAAATCCAAGCAAAACTCAACAAATTCTTCACCAAGATAACTCTCGGCTATGCAACCCTCAGGATGATATCGATTGTGAATATACCCTTTCAAAACTTTTATGAAGCGTTCAAACAGATACACCCATCTATAGAATACAGGCCCACATAATCAGACTTCTTTGACTAAGTGCACTGTGAGATGTATCATTATATCAAAAAACGAGGGAGGGAATATCTTCTCTAGCATGCACAAAGTCAAAATCAAATGGATGGCCATTGGAAGAAATTGTTGCTTCAATGTGTGGCAATTATGAGATTTCAAACCATACAACTTCAATTCTTCCTGGGACACACAATTTTTTATATTCGAGTAATGACTATTAGAAACTTTCATGAACAGAAAAGAAGTGCACAATTTTTTCTTCTCTGGCCTAGACAAAGTATAAGGGGCAGAGGATAAATATGTTCTTTTCTTCCCAATTTTAGGACCCAAATACATCTTTAACACCCATTTGAAGCATATCTAAGTGGGCAACAACACTATCTTTAGTTTTCTTTGTCATGTTTAACAACGTACCAATAATACTCTTACAAACATTCTTCTCAATGTGCCTTACATCGAGACAATGACGAACATGAAGAGATTTCCAATAATCCAATTTTTTTTTTAAAAAAAATCAATTTTCTCTTCATACAAGGAACATTGGCATTTGAACGTCTTTGTTTCTTCTTTTTTCCCATAGACATAATCAATATTTTCAACACTTCCTCTCCGGATAGGGGGTGGGGTGCAACTCCAAATTCTTGTTTATTATTAAATGTTTTCTTTTTCCCACAATAAGGATGATACTTAGGCAAAAACTTATAGTGGCAGCCAAAAGACATCTTCCTACTATGGGAAAAATACACAGCATAAGTCTTATCACCACATATGGGAACATGCTTTGTACCCTTTAGTGGTGCACTCTGATGAATTTCTATATGCAAGGAAGTCATCGATGGTCCTCAACAAAATAGCTCTAAGAGTGAAGTATTATTTCCTATGTGCACCATACACATCAATAACTTCATTCCACAAAGTTTTTAAATCATCAATCAATGGCTCTAAATAGATGTCTATATCATTGTCGGGTTGTTTCAGACAAGAAATTAACAAAGATAACATCATAAATTTTCTCTTCATGCATAACCATGGAGGAAGATTATTATAAGTCACCAATATTACTATTTCTTTAGCGAAAGCCAAAATGTTTTCAACACCCTCCGAATACTTTAAAGAATTCCTATCTTCCTTAATCCATGATTTACCTATTGCACAACAATCAAATTAGAGAAAACTGAAGACAACACATTAAACAACAAACAAGATTTCATTCAATCACACATCATACACTGAAAATCATCCACATCATACACAAATTAAAAACCATATTTAGGCACATGAAAAACGTGCTAAACATAAAAAAATATCTAAACTGACTTATGAAAGCAGTAACAAGGAATACTCCTTAACCAAACCCGCACCCGAAACACCTTGACGCTATAAAGTAAACAAACAAACAAACAAAAATAAGCTTACAATCCAGCCAAATCAATCCCACAATACAACATAATAAATAACGAATTTGGAAATACTAAACTTGCACAAGCTTAGATTGATTCCATAATTTCAAAACTGAGACATCTATTATCAGTCTAATCTTTTAGCATAGGCAACATGCAGTCTGTTACTCATATGAACCAGTTACTTCTCTTAGTTACACATCAAAGTCTCTCAATCCAAAACACTAGTTACACATCAAAGTCTCTCAGTTTCACAATCCATATTTCATAGTTTATAATACAGAGCTATTATTTAGAACAAAACCTAATTTAGAGCCAACCCAGTACCTAAATCTAATGACACTTTCAAAACCATTGAAAACACAGCCCATTCAACATATGCAATAACAAGCTTTACCGAATCTGGATGATGAACCCAAAAACCCTAATCTGGATGAGGAACAAATGTCTCACCTTCGAGATATGGACAAATCAAAGTTAGATTCGGCCGAGTTGAGAGCAATGACAGAAGCTTCTATATAGACTAATAATTGCGGTGGAGAGCAACATTGTGGTCAAAGGAGAGCATCATCGTGGTCAGAGGCGAGCAATGTCATGGTTGGAGGCATAGATCAGCGTCGTGGTCGGAGGTGGAGAACATAGTTGAGCTTGGTTTCGAGAGTGTTTTTCGAGGATGAATGATTTTGTTCTAAGTTTTTTGAGGGAATGAAAAAAAACCTAAGTGTTTTGGTGGGAATGAAAAAATTATTTCCCCCCAACACTTGTTTTTTTTTTGCGCTTTTCAAAAATTTAGAATTAGATATTGTACATCAGTCCAATATAACAAACGATGTAAAATATGACAAATGACATCGGAAAAAAAATATGTCTCAAAACTATTTTATATCAGACGAATTTCCAACCGATATTAATAGTGCGATGTCTAAGAACATTTTTCTAGTAGTGTTAGAGCCATTGATCTTCTTCTAAAAATATATAATATCAAGTGGTCATCACGACTGTAAATGTTATGTCATAAATTTAAAAATATGAAGCTTTTAGAGACAATGGATCCTGGGTTAATATATACTAACCTTGAAGCACATGCTACGTCTATAACGTGTTTAAGATTTATTTTCATGGTAGTTATTGACAAAATGGGTAGTTATTAATAAATGGGAAGTTTTTTTTATTAATCTTTTATCCTTTTTTTTAATTATTATTTTCTCTATTAATGAAACACTCTTCATTCATTTAAGTAAACCTATGTTTAAAGGGCAATATATGAAGAAAACAACAAATGAGAGAAACAAATTGTCTTTCTTTAAAACAAAATTGTTCAGATGATCACTCAATTATGACACGTTCTAAACTTTAATTACTCATTAATGTCAAATATCACTAAAATCACTATCGAACTACACCGCTTGTCACTTTTATCACTCCGTCTCTTACCGACATTAAAAAATTAATAATGTGGTTAAAAATGGATCTTGTGCCATTAGCATGCCAATTTGCAAGGACATTTTGAAAACTCATTAAATACCAACTCTCTCTCTCTCTCTCCATAAAAACTGATTATGGAATACTTTGGCTAGCTGCAAATCATTCGAAGTAATAGAGTGCGAGTGCTGATATATATAGTTGAATCTAGCTTCAGTTGGTTGGCTGTATATATATATACACCTCTCTCTCTAGTTCTCAACGATCCCTCCAACTCAGAGACCCAAACGGCCGAGACAATTGCAAAAGGAAACGCTCTCGGCCTGTGAGCTTCGCCGAGATCGAGCTCACCTCCGTTCACTTTTTCCCCAATATCCTTAACCTAATCCTCTCCAATTCGGCATGCATTTCCTACATGAAGAAAATTCGCCCTCAATTACCTCAAATTCCGCAAGTCCTAGATTTCAGTATGGTAATCTGACCTTAGCCCCTAATCCGCCATGAGTGAACCTCTCTCTCTTCCGTCGTTGTCATCGCCCCTGACTCATAGGCGGCCTTCATCTCCTTCTTCTGCCTCACAATAGTCTCAGCGAACTGTGGTGATCCGGCAAATCTTTTCGAACGTTTTGAGCAAGCGGAGCAACATCGGTCCATCTCTGATCGATCTAATGTGATCGATGCCGGAGCCTCTAACTGCGACCGGCCGACACCGTAGCCTGAAAACGCAATGGCAGTGGAAGTCGTTTCCTCTCGACCTCGCCGCTGCATCCTCCCCCTCCTCCGTCGGTGTCCGCCTCGAGTCCGCCGCACCGTTCTTCCCTAGTCTGCGTCTCTATTCACGTCGCTCTGCCTCGGGAGAGAGAACTGGTGTGTGTTTGAGACCGAGGAAAAAATGAAAATGAAAAAGAAAAGAAATGAGAAGAAAATAAATACAAAATAGAAAAGTTCTAAAAACAAATTGTAAAACGGCAAAAACATTAAAAAAAAAAATTAAAGAAGTTACTTATTTTTTAACGATAAAATAACAGATAATGTAGTTCGATAGTGATCTTAGTGATATTTCATTTTTAATGATCGAAGTTTAAACTGTGCCAATTATTTCAATAATTTTTTATTTTTAAAGAATACTAGCCTTCCTGCACGCGCATATACGCGTGCGAAAGGCGTCGCGCTCGCGCGTACGATTTATCGGTGGCATACTTAAAAGTGTGCAATTATATCGTCTTCACTTAATTGCCCAAGTTCATTGCTCATGACAGATACTATCGTGCACTTTCAGACCTATCTCTATTATTCGAATACTAATCTAATTGAGATATCTATTATTCGAACACAGATCTAATTGAGATGTAAGAAGAATTACCAATGATTGATGATAAAATTTGTAAAATAATATTAGCCTACTTCATATTAAGTCAACACTATGTAAAAAATAATCAATCACTGATAATAAATGCAGTGTCAGTGCATATAAGAATATAACAAAAAACATACGAATAGAAACTATTAAAAAAAATAGCAAAAGTTTTGACTATGTTGACGTCGATATGTCCAACGAAGTCCAACCACATTAATCATCATGTAGAACGACTTGTCACTCTAACTACAAATAAAATATAGGAGAGTTAAAACAAATGAATAAATGGTCACATACATGTATATGTTGAACACGAATGCGTTACATAATTACCTGATCAATTTGTCCCAAATTTTTACGTTTTTTGTAGAACTGTAAAAGATATAAATTAACTGTTAGTAATTTTCAAATAAATTTATGTTGATCATCAATACTTATGTCTCGTATAAGTAAAAAGCTATAAGACCTTATATAAGAAGCTATTTCGTTGGCGATGACGTCGCGACCTAGTAACAATATGTGTATTTCTCAGAAAAAATTAATTGACTCACCTGCAACTGCAAGGATACCACTGCATCTTGTGCTCTCTCCTTGAAAGTAGGATCCTCATCAAATCTCTTTTTTGATTCCTTATAGAATTCCTAACAAAGTGCCAAAGAGAATGGTGTAATAACAATATTACACAGAAAATCACTGCCACATCTGAAAATTTATTCATTCATTCAAATTTCATCCTAGTTACCAAAGTATACCCCATGTCACTGATCTAACCAAGGTCAATCCAAAGGGCATAATGTTATTTTGTAAAGCATCAAATTCATCCAAGTACATATGATCGAGTCACTAACTAATTCACAATGAGGAATGCGATTCAGATGAAAATGAACAGAGAGAATACTTGCACTCACCATAAGATCGCCGATTTTCACTTCACTAACATTTTTCACATCTGGAAACTTTTCAAAAAGGTATTGAATCAACATGCCAAACTGCAATACCCACATAGCTTATAATTAGTTCTTCAAGATAAATATATCATCTTCCAGACCAAAACCCTGTGAACAGATACTACAGTTACCTGTGTTCCTCAGTCACCAACATGATTCTTTCGAACAACTTCAATTTTTGAAAGCTCAAGCATACGGGCTAGAGTGTCCCCAATTATAGTAGATCTCAGGTGGCCTACATGCATTTCCTTGGCAATATTAGGTGAGGAAAAGTCAACAACAGCCCTTTTGATAAGAAGTTGTGGTGCCCATGTGTCGATCCCATCAATAAGCATCTTTTTCAAGCTTTGAAGTAGTAATATTATCACAGTTAGGATATGGTAAAGGAGTATGAATAACAGAACATCTTAATCACATACATAAATCAAAACAATACCTTAGCCATCCAATTCTTACACAATACAATATTAACAAAACTAGGCCCAGCTACCGTGCATGACTCTATAATCTTTGATTTTGGAAGTTTACCATGATAGCCTACAGAGAAAACCTTATCATTACTGAAATCAACTCAAACCCCACATAGAAGCCATAACCATCAAAACAAAACTTTTCATCATAGAGAAGTCATTACCTCTCCAACATCCTGAGGTTTCTTGAACTCGGTTCCCTTTCCTTTTATTTTAGACCATAAATCCATGGCATTGTTACTGCACCAAATAAAATGTATCTCAACATACAAATAAATCTGGCTACACTACCACGTTTTGCAACATTACCGGCGATATTTTGAAAAACAAGGCCGCCGACCGGGAAAGTCGCCGGTAATGATCATCATTACCGGCCACTTACTCCGTCGCCGGTAATGTTTCAAAACATTACCGGCGACCTCCTCCGTCGCCAGCAATGTCAAGCCAAACATTGCCGGCGAAATTCCGGCCGGAAAATCTCCGGAAATGCTTGGCTTGACATTGCCGGCGACGGAGGAGGTCGCCGGTAATGTTTTGAAACATTACCGGCGAAATTCCGGCGAAAAGTCGCCGGTAATGTCTCCATTTCCGGCGATTTAATGAATCGCCGGCAATGCCTCTTATATTAGATGCAGATCGCAGCAGCTCATTCATTTGGATCGAAAAAAAATCCGGTGAAATCGAAAGAAGGAAAACGCTCTAAAATCGATCCTTCGGTATTGTCAAAATTAAGGCGCGCGTCGAAAACTCGATCACTCGGGAAGCTATATATATATAGGTACGTGTATATATACGTATATGTGTATGTGTATATATATATATATATGTGTGTGTTGATCAAATCCAATTCATGAGATATGAAATGTTGTTGATGTCACCGAAACGAGAAAACTGCTTGTAGTTAATCTTCTCTTGTCTCTGAATCAACGACTGGTATTATCGTAGTGCTATCGGAGTCAGGCTTAAGAGAGCCTGCTACCCAGTCAAATACTGAATTGAAAAAAGAAGAATACCATCATCGAGTACTGAATCGGATTCAGAGATTAGATCGATATATATATATATATATGCATGTGTTGATTTAATTAGAGTTGAATTGAGATATCGCGTCGATTATTAGTAGTGAATGTGTGTATATATAATACGTAAAATTGTTAGAATTTTCAGGATGGACAAGAGTTGGATGAGCCTCGAAAGATGGGATGTGAGATATCACCAGGGAATTAGGAGTTTTGTGAATTTTGTGAAGGCTAATTGTGGAGACACTACACTTCATTATTGCCCGTGTAAAGAATGTAAGTGTCGCAACGATCGATTTCGTTTTCCCATTGATAAAGTCCAGAAGCACCTGAGTAAATACGGGTTTTGGGATAAGTACACTTGTTGGATTTATCACGGTGAAACATCGTTAGCGGGTCCGCATGATCATGGACAATTTGGTGAGAGGGCCAGTCCACGCTATGATCATTGAGATTTTGCTGAGAGGGGCAGTCCATCCTATGATCCAACATCGATGTTAATTAATGATATGTTTCCTCATGAGAGCGGTGTATTTGCTGATGAAGCACCAAATGTCCCTCCCGTCATTGAGGATTTCCCCCATATTGAGCCAGTCGAGCCATTACCTGGAGCTCATGTCAACACAAGCGGTATGGACAAGTACAACAACCTAATTGCATTGCAACAGACTCCGTTGTACGACGGTTGTAGTAAGACTGTTCTTGAAAGTGTGATGGGAGTAATGCAGCTCAAAATGGAGAACAAAATATCTGTTAAAGCTGTTGATTCTTGGCTGAAGTGGACTGCTTCGCTACTGCCACCCGGGCATCGTCTTCCTACCACTCATCATAAGGTGCGACATATCCTGAAAGATCTTGGGCTTTCCTACATCAAAATCCATGCATGCAGATATGATTGTATTCTCTTCTGGGGAAAATATCTTGAAGACCTTGAAGCCTGCCCGGTATGTTTTACAGAAAGGTATAAGTTGACTCCTGCAGGCAACAAGAAAGCTGTGAAGATACTTCGATATTTCCCGCTTATGGATAGGCTGGAGCGGTTGTTCATGTGTTCTTTCACGGCCGAAGCAATGAGAAGGTGGGCTGAGAGGAATTTGCCTGACGATGACACCCTTATACACCCTTCCGACGGAGAGGCTTGGAAGCACATGGTCAGGGATTTTGATCATTTTGCAGCAGAGGTCCGAAATGTTTGGCTAGGGCTCTCATCTGACGGATTCAACCCTTTTGGCAACATGAGTCTTCAATACAGTATATGGCCAGTTATTTTGGTACCGTACAACCTTCCACCATGGATGTGCATGAAGAAGGAATATAATATGCTCACTCTGTTAATTCCGGGCCCGGGTTATCCAGGAAAGTGTCTCGATGTGTATTTGAGGCCTTTGATTGAGGAGCTTAAGTACCTGAGTGAGTGTGGCCACCCCACTTACGATAGGTTCAAAAATGAGATGTTCCAGATGCATGCCATGCTTGTTGGCACCATCAGTGATTTTCCTGCCCGCGGTATGTTGTCGGGCAACGTTACCAGGGGTTACAGGGCTTGTTCAGAGTGCATGACGGTTGATTGTTGCAATCCTCATTACAGTAAAATTGTTCAGATGCGTCACCGTTGTTGGCTTCCATATGATCACCCATTTATGCAGGATCCAGACGCGTTTGATGGGACTGTGGAAACAGGTGTGGCACCCAAGCGATGGACAGGGGAAGAAATTTTGGAAGTGTTGAACGAATATGATTTTGGCCAGCTGAGCAATCATCCTGACATAGTGGCGTCAATTCCAGACAAGCCCGAAAGGTATAAGTTTTGGACACACAAGAGCATATTCTGGGAACTCCCCTACTGGCCCAGGTTGCCTATCAGACACTACCTAGATGTCATGCACATAGAGAAGAATGTGTGTGAAAGTGTGGTGGGCACAGTTCTTAACTTGGAGGGGAAAACAAAAGACATCCCTAAGGCACGCATTGATCTGAAAGCTATGGGACTGCGGAAACATTTGTGGTTAAGAGATGGTAAGAGAAAAATGCCGCAAGCTCCTTACACCGTCAAGCCGAAGCATAAGCATAAATTCCACAGAGATTAAGAGACCATAAACTCCCTTAGATCGAGAAATGAGATAACACCACAGAGATTCCAAAATTTGTTCAAAACCATTATCTATACTGCTCCAAGCTGAGGATAGAGTGCCCAACTGTCTCAAACTCATAACAGTGATAACATTTCTCAAAATTCATTACTTGCTCTCAAAGCATGTGCCAACAATAAAAATCAACCTAAAACAATCTTAGTAATTACAAACTGGAAACTCAATGAAACTATGCAAAGCACCATGAAAGAATAGGTATTGAGTAAAGCTCAGTAAACCCAGAACAGTTTTATAAACCAACCCATTCACTTACAATATTAACATAGTATCTGAAACTACTGAATGAGGGGATAAAGTCCCATACCTCTGCTGCAATCAATGATGACCCAAATTGCCAAAAATTTCAGAAGTTGACCAAAAACAAAGCTTTGACCTTCCATTCATCTTTGTTGTCGGAAGACCGAGAACCAATCATGTCAAGATGAGATGATAATTTCGCATAAGGTGAATATCAAATCCATCTACTTCTCCATCTGCTATAGTGGTGAATTTCAAAGATGTAGAATGTAGAATGTCCAATCAAGATGAAACCACAAATTGAAAGCAACCAACAAATTTGAAATAAAGGTCTAATATTAACCTAAGATTGATGTAGGGGTCATCATTTGGCCCGTGGGCCTCGTGGGCCGGTGGAGGCCCGCAAGCCCGTGGGCTAAAAGCCCGGCCCGGCCCGCAAAAAAGCCCGCAAAAGCCCGCCAAGGTGGTTGGTGGGCCGACCATGGTTTAGAGATCTAAAGCCCGGCCCGGCCCGCGGGCCCGGCCCGCCAAAAGCCCGTCAAGGCCCGTTAGGCCCGGCCCGTCAAAGCCCGTTAGGCCCGGCCCGTCAAAGCCCGCACACATATTGACATATATCATTAAATTATTTAATGAATTTTAATCATTATACAATTTATACCTAGTTAATGTTTACCTACACACATATTGACATATATATATATAATATAGTGACTAGTAGTCTAATAGACTAATACTATATAGATATATATTTTACATTTGTGTATATATATTAATATATTACATATAGATGGATAGATTGAATATTTGAATTCCATATATAATTAAATTTGTGTATCTATTTTACTATTAAGTCATTATTTAAAGTTTAGCATAAGTTGGGGTTTAGGTTTAGGGTAAATTAGGGTTTAGGAGATTAAGATTTATGGTAAGTTAAGGTTTAGGAATTTGAGGTTTAGGGTAAGTTAGGGTTCCGGTTCTAGGATTTTATTGTAATTTTTTTAGGGTTTAGGGTTTGGGGTTTAGGTTTTAAGGTTTAGGGTTTAGGGTTTAGGTCCAAAATTTATAAAAATTAGGGACGGCCTACTTAGAATATTATGAACAACCAATCCGACATTCAATTTTTTATATATATAAGATAGTAGTACGTATATCATTATACCTACACTTATATATATAATATAGTGACTAGTACTATATATATATTTTTTATATTTGTGTATGTTTATATTAATATATTACATATACATATATTGATCAAATATTGGAATTCCATATATAGTTATATTTATGTATCTATTTTACTATTAAATCATTGTTTAAAGTTTAGGATAATTAAGTTAGGGTTTAGGTTTAAGGTAACTTAGGGTTTAGGGGATTGAGATTTAGGGTAAGTTAAGGTTTAAGAATTTTGAGGTTTAGAGTAAGTTAGGGTTTAGGGGTTAGGGTTTAGGGTTTAGGGGTTAGGGGTTAGGGGTTAGGGGTTAGGGTTTAGGGTTTAGGGTTTAGGGGTTAGGGTTTAGGGTTAGGGTTTCATTGTAATTTTTTTTATCGATTTACACTGTAAAACAGTAAATATAATAGATAGTTCAGATTAGATTTTGTAATTTTTCAATGGTGAGAGTTTAATTGAGAGTGTGTGAAATGACATCAATACCCTTCACTTATATATTGCTTATTTTTCCATGGAGAAACTTGATAAATTAAATTTTTATATCAATTTTTTTGACACTATGAGATAGATATGTAATTTACAAGAATGTGTGTTAAAATTTTTATCTTAAAAAATTCCTTTAGGGATGGGTAATTTATGTTTTAGTTGTAAGGGTACTACGGTCACATTTAGCGAAACTCATAGATGTAGGTCTAAATCAAGTCCAAAATTTATAAATTTTTAACGGCATGCTTAGAATATTATGAACAACCAATCTGACAGTCAGTTTTGTAAAATGATGATACATGATCGATTACGTTTCACAAAGGACTTTCAACCCATATAACCAAGGAATAAAGGTAAGAACATTAGTGTGCATGTAGAGAATTCAAGCAATATAGGAATTAAAAATGTTTTAACAATAAAGAAGGCCATATATAATAGTTCACCTTATAATAAAAGACACCGTACGTAAAAATTAGCCTAATCGAAGTACGTTTGGATCCCAGTCAATACAATTAAACAAAATTTGTGAAAACACTAAAATACACTCATCTTATTTTCCTTATTTTCCTATGGGGGGAGTAGATAAATCAATTTTTTATGTCAATTTTTTTGATACTATGAGATAGATATGTATTCCATAAGAGTATGTGTCCAAAATTTGATGTTAAAAAATTATTTTCGGGAGGGGTAATTTCCGTTTTAGTTGTAAGAGTACTATGGTCACATTTGGCGAAATACATGGATCGATGTCTAAATCAAGTCCAAAATTTATAAAATTTTAAAGGCATGGTTACAATATTCTAACCAATCAATCTAATGGTCAATTTTATAAAATAATTAAACATGTCCGATTAAGTTTCACAAAAGTATTTCATTCCATATAACAAATGAACAAACGTAAGAATATTAATATACATATGAAGAATTCAAGCAATATAAGAATTAAATATGTTTTAATAATAAACGAGGACATGTAGAAAACTCCATCTTATAGTGATAAACATCGTACGTAAAATTTAGACTCGTCGGAGTACGTTTAAACCCCAGTGCATGGATAAAGGTTACGTTTATTTTGAAATGTCTTAATTTTTTAATAATTAAAGCCCGATAGGCCCGGCCCGCAAAAGCCCGCAAAGGCCCGGCCCGCAAAGGCCCGCAAAAGCCCGCAAAGCCCGCTTGAATGGGCCGGGCTCGGATCCTTATATAAAAGATAAAGCCCGGCCCGGCCCGGCCCGCATATATTAAAATGTTGTTGAGGCCCGGCCCGGCCCGGCCCGTGCCGGCTATACATGGGCCGGGCCGGGCCGGGCCGGGCTTTTGCCGACCCCTAGATTGATGCCCCCGAAAACTTCAAACAACAAAGATTGATACATGAAATTGAAAAAGCAGAACCAATAGTAAACAATTTGAGGGAAATTGCAATCCATGAAGCACCATGGGGTCTCTCTCACCTAGGTCAATCCTAAACCCGATTCGTAAAGCAGGTCAGCACAGCCATGATCGATGTCGACACAGAAGAAGCCACGGGATATCAGAAAAAGAAAGCAAACAGCATTTCAGATAAAAAAATTACACAATATATCCAGGTCTAGCTCCCAATACATCATAAAACCCAAAACATACATACACAAAACATCATAAAACAATACAAAATCTCAAAGATATTCTCTGATTTCTCTCCCAAGTACAATTTCACAGCTCATACAGTGAAGCTTCACTCTTTCAGAGTCGCATTGAATATAACGTAAATAAGATTACAATTAAAAATAAAATGGGGTATACCATCGGTTCTAGCGCGCTTAGCTGCTGAAGAATTTCTGTTCTCAACCTGAAACAACCGAAATCAAAATTTCAGAGATAAACTTTGTGAGGTTGATGCCCTAACTTTGGTCATGAATTAGGGAAACCCAGCGGAAATTGAGATGGAAGGTCGTGAAATTGAACGGGTGAGTGGCGAAAGAGAATTACCTGAGACATGAGATCAATCTTCCCACTCCTATCTCTGTCATATCTCTCAAACGTAGTCTGCAAATTGCACATTGTTAATCAACAAATTAGAAGCAATGACACAATTGAAACGGACGGATTCTAAAGGGTTTACTCTCCACTGGGCGAGACAACTCCAGAGCGCAGTGAATTCTTTGGGACCGAGTCGAAGAGGAGAAGAGGCTCCGTTGGGATTGTTGAAGAGGAAGATGAGCAAGCGAATAGTCCTGAGGCTGAATCTTTGGTATCCAGAAGAGAGAGCTCGTTGTAGCTCGTGTTCGTCGATGAGGCCACTCGTGTCCGAATCGACCATCTGAAAGCTGCTTATAACGGCCGGGTCAGTACCGGGAGGAAACCCCGGCGGTGGTGGCGCATAATTGTAATTGTAACCGAAACCATATTGCTGCTGCCCATAGTATTGGGCTGGTGGTTGCTGACCGTAGGAGTCGGGCAGGGAAGGGGCGGCGGGGGAGTAGTTGGAGCCGTGCGTGTTGCCATAAGGAGAAGCCATTTGAAGAATTAAAATTGAAATTGAATTGGGCGGCGCAATGGTTATATCTCTATCTCTCTCAGTTGTGAATCTCTTCTTCGTGCGTGCGTTCCTCGATGCCTAGCGAAGTTGCATACCAAATATTTGGATAAGGACGGATAGATCTCCGATGATAGATCTCCGATGATAGTGGGCCGGTGGCTCCGGTCGAGCGAACGTTCGAGGAAGACAGAGAGGCCGAGATCGGAATACAGAGAGAGAGTGACCGATGAGGCCAAAGTTATAGTTCAAGAGAGAGGAGACGGCGAGGTCTGTGACAGAGAGCGAGTTTTTCAGGAAACCCAGATCAAAGAAGATGATGCGCAAATGATCGAAGCAAGAGAGATGAGAAACCAGATGAAAACGAATGACGGAGAGAAGACAGAGAGAGAGATTTAGAGTTGACTCCAGAAAACCTGCACGCCTCACGCTTCGCACTGCACTGATAAACAATGGCTTATGAACAGCAAACCTCACACGGCTCACACACTTCGCACGCCCATGAATAGTGAACAGGGCTTATGAACAGGAAACCCATATCTGTTATATAGGTAATAATAAGTCTTACAAAACAGCAGGCAGAGAAATTCATCACACAGAAGGTATATACACGACTTAATTATTACAGCACCGCTATATGGACACGACTTAATTATTACAGCACCGCTATATGTGGCTACGTGCCATGGGATTCCGGCCTTCACATAATGGTACACGAAGCAATCAAATTTGCAACTCCGACTGCGCTTTCTAAAGCACGAAATGTTGAACGCAATCTGTTCTGCAAGACATAACAGAAAACAACATATAATAATCATCCATACGTACGTATTACTTGCACTGTAAAACATACGTACAGATAAGATCGAATTGGCGCAGAAACCATATAATATATGTACATATATACGCACGTACCCTTGTAGGTGTCGCCGGAGGCTGATTCCGTGCCGGAACGATTGCCTGTATATATAACCATGTATTGTTTCCATGAAACTATCTATACGTACGTTCGAAATTGAACTTAGGTTTTAACTATATACATACGTACCCTGCTTGAAGATGTTGGTGAAGCCTGAAAAGACATTTGTCGCGCTGGAGCTATGGCCTGTACGTACGCACGCATAAGGAGTTAATTTCATTGACAAAAATTATACAAATTATTGAATTAACCAGCCATAAGAACCAAGCATGATCATGCTGAAAATCCGAGATAATTATACATGCATGCATGTATATATATATATATATATGTAAGCTCTGCAAACATTTTCTTTTAAGTTGGTTAATTATAGCTAGGCTACTAATTAAAAATGAAATGATCGTGTGCTTCTATTGGCACAATTAATCCATAAATTCATTACCTGATTCATGCTGTGACGACCAATATCTTGTCTTCTCTTAGCTATGAGTAGCATATGATTATCCAAGAAGAGATTGTGGCGGTGACGGAATTGCCGCTCAGCATAGCACTCGGAGCAAAGGTCATAGGTATCGGAGGCTCTGTCGAAGCACTCAACACATGTGAAGTAGAGCCCCAAGAGGCGTTCCCGGCAGACATCGCAGAGACAGAACCTGGTCTTGATGATGTAGTAAAGTGTCAGGACTTCCTTGAACTCCAGGAAACCATCGCCGTCGTGATCGAGCTCCTTGAAGACGTCAGGGTCGATATCGTACCCAGTTTCCTGGAGAAATGAGATGAACTCCGACCAGCTCACTCCACCGTCCCCGTTGGTGTCCATTGACTCGAAGAAGTCCATGGCTAGTTGCTGGAGATGAGCTGACCCATTGTTGTAGTAGGCTACAGCAGCAAGGTTTAATTCCTCCATGAATTTCAATGCAGGGGCTAACTAATTTGGCTATCTTTTGGACTAAAATCTCTAGTGTTTGCCCGTGTCCATGTTTGTTGTACAATTCTTCTCGACTTCAGTAGTATAAATAGAGAGTCATGAATAATTGTATATACTGTTTGTCTATTTCATAACAATCTTCTTTATCACGCTCATTTTTAATAAAAACATGACTGCTTCGTTCGTTGCATACTAGTTCTACTGTTGAATAATTTAAACTTGAGGAATAGATGTCAAGTTTATTATTTATTTTTACTTTTTTTTTACGTTAATGTTGTGTAGGTATTTTATGCCGAAAGTCTAATCCCTCGGTGCATGTGAAGTACTCGATGTCAACTTAATTTGGGTTGCGTTGAAGCCTTCCAACATCCAGAGAAGCATAGTACGTACATAGTCATGTTGCATATATACAAGCAGTCCTTCTCAAATGCGGACGTCCGCACGGTGAACAGTACGTACGGATTTGGCTTTTCCGGCCACTTCCCGGCCGAATTTGGGTAAACTTCCTTCTAGACATATGTACATACACCTGTGTAGATCATTTGTCTAGAAGAAACTTTTGGCTAATTCGATCTCTAAGGCCCTCAAAATCGCGTTTCAAAAAAACTGGACATAAATCGGACCGGTTTATGTCCAGTTTTTTTGAAACGCGATTTTGAGGGCCTTAGAGATCGAATTAGCCAAAAGTTTCTTCTAGACAAATGATCTACACAGGTGTATATACATATGTCTAGAACGAAGTTTACCCAAATTCGACCGGGAAGTGGCCGGAAAAGCCAAATCCGCACGGTGAACAGTACGTGCGGACGTCCGCATTTGAAAAGCCCCGTATATACAAGTAGTCATGTTGCATATATACAAGTATAAAACCTTCTGGCTATTATGCTAAAACCTCTTTGACCAAACCAGTGGAAATTCTTAACGATCACCAACATGAAGCAACAGAATTAATTTGAATTCTTGATCCAGGCACAGGAGAAGACTTCAAGTAGTTAGCTAGCTGCGGCAGCAACTTGTGCGTATATACTTGCATGTCGTCATATATTCTTAATTTCTCAATAACTTCAACTTGAGTAGTTCTTGGGAGACTTAGATTAGTCAATTGACATATTTAGCTTCAAGTGGAGGTTCTACTGTATATACTATATACTATAAATATTCTTAAGCTACAGCAGGCACACAAGAGAAGTTCTCAGACAATCCGTTTTACCTACTCATCTGAGTCATCTCTAAGCTTACTCGATGCCATTGGAGAGACCCAAAAAAAAAAACTGCGAGTCAGCTTGAGAAATGAACCTTAGATATGGTGTGGTGACCTGTTGCCTGCATCCAACGTACTGTATAATTAAATCAACCTGTACCTATACGACCATATCCACAACCGGTTCATTTCATCTGTCTACCAAGTTCTCTCTACTGCAGTGTTCAGCTGGCAACTAAAGCAGGTCCTGTACCCAAGTGTGCAGTATGGCCATACTTAATCAGCAAAACGCCTCAAGCAGGACTGCAGGACCGGTATTTCCTAAAGACATGTAATTATAATAAGTGGAAAATGAAAGGTAACTAGATGATTGCGCAGCTGAGTGAGAGAGGAAGATAGTGATCATGTTTCAATATAGAATAAACTTACAGAGAATGACAATGCCGCCTATGCAAACTGCTCCAGAATTGTATCAAAAAGAATTTAAGACAGTATAATAGGAGACACTCTAATTGCCAAAAAATTGTTTAGTAAGGAAAGCCTTCAAAGAATTTCTTCTTAGAGCCTTCAGCCAATCGCTTCACACCCCTCGCACTTGTATAGTCTTCCATCAATTGATCAGCAATATCCTTCGGGTGACAATAAATGAATGACTTTACAAACCTCTCCTCTGTCATTCTCAATGCCGTCAACAACTTAGGTCCTTTAATCTGCTCCCCAAGACCCATATCCTGAATCTTTTCTGCAAGATATACTCGTGGCTTCAAAGAAGCCTCCAAATTCATATACAGCAAAAACGGGTGCTTAAGAACCACAGTAGCGGGAAGTTTCATTTGTCCTAAAACAAAAGTCATGTGCCTCTGAACCTTATCTACTGAAAAAGTAAACAAAACAGGAGACTTCCCCAGAAGACCGAAAATCTCATCTTCTGATAAACCAAACTTTTCAAAATTCGCTACTTTCTCACTGATAGTTTCAAGGCGCGAAACACCAATTATTGTCACAACATACTTATACATCTTGGACTCATTTGTAAGTCTAGTCTTCCTTATGTACTCCATCTTCTGATCACTAAATTCAGTTCTAGGGATCAATGTCGGCCGTTGTAAAAGCATTAGGACTATCTCCTCCCGACCGAGCCCCACTCCTTCATATAACGCAATGGTTGGCTTGACCTTATTGTGGAAGTCATATATCAAGAGAGACGGGTTCTTCACAATGGCCTTAACAAGCTGCTCCCTTGACCCAAAAAGTTCCATAAAAAACTCAATCCGCTCATCAAAACAATGATCAATCCGAACACTGAGTAGCTTCGGCCGGCAATTAATGATCTTCAATAGGTCAGGTGCAGTGATCCCTAAGTCACTTAGAAGGTTCAACTTAAACTGAAGCTGGTTCAGGTCAGCATTCCTCAAGGCAGGCCGGCGCTTAAACAGCTTCGATATGTCAGTTTCGCTACAGCCCCATTTCTCGAGAATTTCTTCAGAAGTTTTGGGCTGGCCAACAAAATCTTCCTCTGTAAGGCAAACCGTCGAATAGGTGGTGGGCATGAATCTTATAACTGGGACATGGACTCTGACCAAAGGGAAGCAATTTCTATAGGCAGGAATTACTATACAACACTTGAATACAGAATCAAATATAGATTTCATATCGCTATTCTCACAGTTACACAATTCACTGATACTGAAATTTATTTTGGACAAAAGTTCGAAACTTTATTAATCGATATGTGCAAAATGCGGTGACGAAAGGGTCTAAAGCACTAAACTTCAATCGAAAGAATTGGAAGCTCAAAAAAATTGTTGCATGCACAGAAAGTTTTGATAACATTGAAACCGGTATAATCTGAAGGAAGCAAAGAAAAGCTTAGTTCTGTAATCCTTACCACCCACCACCATGGACCTTTGTTGGTATTCAGCCTTTTCGCAGAAAGAGAGAAGCATGTAAAAGCAAATAGACAATCGATGCCATAATTTATAATGACAGAGAAGGAGAGCGAGAGAGAGACATGTGGCGAGATGGATAGCCTTCAAAACTCACAAGGGTTTAAGAGAGATGAGAAAGCCAATGAGGATTCGAGGGTTCAGTGTTTCCAGAGTCCAGACCAAAATAGGAGAAAATTAATTTATTTTGTTGTCTCATTCTTTAAAAGCAAACGGTGTAGAGATGTGCGTGATTCAAATTATACTACAGAAAATTTGTCATAAAGAGTTGGAAAGCAAATGACCAAAAACATTTAGAAAGGAAAACCATGAAGCATGTTCTTCTTTGAGGTTTCTGCCAATCGCTTCACGCCCTTGACATTACTGTAGTACTCCATCAACTCGTTTGTAACTTCCTTCGGTTGACTATAAACAAAGACCTTTAAGAATCTCCTCTCTTTCATCCTCATTGCAGTCACAAGCGTAGGGCCCTTACATTGCAATTCCAGACCAATTTCCTGCAGCTTTCCTGCGAGAAGTAGTCGCGGCTTTAACACACTCTCCAGATTCGAGTATAACAATCCCGGGTGGGAAAGAACTATTTCGGCAGGAAGCATCATTTGTGCTAAAATGAAAGTCATGTTCCTCTGAACTTTATCAGTGGATAGTGTCAAAACATAGGGAGACCTCCCAAACAGCTCCAAAACCTCATCTTCTGACAAACCAAACTTCTCAAAGTTTGCCACTTTCTGACGGATAGTTTCGAGGCGCGAAACAGCAATGAGTGTGACAACATACTTGTACATTCTTGACTTATTCGACACCCCTGTCTTCCGTATAAACTCCATCTTGTCTTCATCCAACGAACTTCTTGAGATCAACGTCGGCCGCGACAGCAGCATTTGGACCAAGTCCGGCATGCTAAGACCAACTCCAACATACATTTCAATGGTAGGCTTAACTGTCTTGTGAAGGTCATACGTCAAGAGAGAAGGGTTCCTTAGAATGGCTTTGACAAGCATTTCCCTGGACCCAAACAATGTACTAAAAAAATCAAGCTGCTCATCCAATGATCGGTTGATTCGAGCAGCGAGAAACCGCGGCCGAGAACTGACTATCTTCACCAACTCAGGTCCAGTAATTCCCAAGCGAGTCAAGAACTTCAATTTCAACTGAAGCTGGCCAGTGTTAGCTTTCTTTAAAGAAGACACCTTGGTGAAAATCTTGTTTATATCAGGATCGCTACAACCCAATGTCTTCAGAACTTGCACGGCATCTTCGGGTTGGTTTCCACCGTCTTGTTCTGCACTTTCTTTCCGGGTCAGACATATCGTCGAATACGTGGTGGGCATGAAAATATAGGACTTTGGTAAACCCAGAGATTTGGGAAAATACAAATTTGGGGAAGCAGGTAATAATCTGCCAAGCCCCAGTAAGCATTCGAATCTGGATTTCATGTTGATGGGTGTTGTAATTCATTGAAGGAAGTAAAAAGAAAATGGTTTTGATACTAGATGTTGGCAGGGAATAGAAAATGAGAGCTTGCCATTTTCTCAGTAAGTAAGAAAAACTTAAAAAGCGTGATGTTATTGGGTGAAGAAGAGAATCACTTTGCTACTTATTGGATTTGCAGGAAGGTAACCGGAGATGGTAGCGATGAAGAAAAAAAAGATTATCCTAAAGAAAACGGAGGAAGAGGAAGGAGATGGTAGTGATGAAGCATTTTTAAATTGTTATCGTCTACTGTTTCAATAGTTTGGTATTTGTTTTCTATTATGAAATTATGTACTTTAAATTTTCAATAATTTTACGCTTTGATTGAAATTATGTACTTTAAATTTTCAAGTAATAAAAACGTACTTTTTTTATTCCATCAAAGCTCACGCACAGTACAATAAAACATAATGACTTAAAATCAAACACACATCACTCAAACAACTAAAAGGAAAAACAAATAAAGCAAACATGTTACACACACATAATTTAAAGTCGTTCGCCGGTCTCTAGATACCAGTTGTACTTAACTAAGTCATTTTGTAACTCTCTATGGATGTACACAGATTGGAGATCTACAACACGGTCGGCAAATCGTTGTTCATTTTGTTCATCCCTACCAACAGGCTCAAAAGGAATACGATTACCTTGTTCATCCACTGGTCCATCATAAACATTGAAAGCAGTTGATGGGTTTTGTAGATCTTCTTCTTCCAACTCCTCGAACTCCTCATCCACAAATTCTTCTTCGACAATCATGTTATGCATTATAATGCAAGCCAACATGATGCTCTTCAATGTCGATTGGTAATGACACCTAGCTGCATGCCGAATAATTCCCCAACGAGATTGTAAAATCCCAAAGCACCTCTCTACATCTTTGCGATATGCCTCTTGTTTCTTGGCAAACAGTTTCTGTGGAAGCTCTTGGGATTGGAGATTGTTTTCACAAATGAGGAGTACCTGGGATATATACCGCCAGCTAGATAGTAAGTATTGTGGTAAGTTATAAAGTTGACTTTATAAGTTACACTCGGACTGTTTCCGGCAAAGAGCGAATCAAATATGTCCGATTGGTGGAGCACGTTGATGTCATTTTGTGATCCGGGTACCCCAAAGATGTTGTGTCATATCCACGTGTCATATGAGGCCACCGCCTCTAAAATAATAGTTGGACGCTTCTTCCGGCCCGAGAATGCCCATTGCCAAGCTGTGGGGCAGTTCTTCCATTCCCAGTGCATGCAGTAAATGCTTCCGATCATACCAGGAAATCCGCAATGCCTTGCTTTCTTTAGAAGTCTGGTTAGGTCTGTGGCATTTGGAGCGCAGAGATAGAGGTCACCGTAAAGCTCATATATATGCATACACCACTTCTTCATGCATTGTAGTGTTGTGGATTCACTCATCCTTGTTATTTCAGCACACTGATATGCGGCTGCGCCGTACGCCAACATACGAAGAGCGCCAGTCATCTTTTGTTGTGGAAGAAATCCAACCAATCTGGTGGCGTCGACTCTTTGGTGCCAAAATCGATCGTGGTTGCGGAGATCCGTCATTATACGGTTAAATAAATTCGTACTCATTCGGTACCTTCGACGAAAGGCTTGTTCGTTGAAGACGGGGCGTTCGATGAAGTAATCCTCCATCAGATTATGTCCCCTTGACTCCTTCATTCTTTCTTCATTTGGTCGGCGGCGAGGTAGTTCATCATCGAATATTGCATCAATCACGACAGCTTCGGTAATGAAAGCATTAGCAATTTCGGCATTTCGCCGACGTTGCTGTCGCCTCCTCCGGAAAAAATTCTCAAAACTAAAAGGAATCATCTTATCGGAATGTAGAATATATGGTTGGAAATGTGTGAATGAACGATGGGCACCGATCAACAAATATATAGCCGAGTCTAGATATTCTGATTAGATATGATGATTACACGTGTCGGCTTTCAATTGGTCGGAAATCTCTCCGGAAATCTTATACAATTATTAGAGCCGATAACGATACGTGGACATGACACGTGTTGCCTCGTGGTTGGTTGAAAATCTTATCAGAAATTTTGTACAATTATTTACTCGATAACCTTTTGTCGGCGTGACACTTGTCAACTAGCCATTCGTCAGAAATCTTACCCGAAATCTTACTCAATTATTCATACGACAACGACACGTGTCTTTTATGGATTGGTTGAAAATGATTCAAAAAAAATTAATAAAAAAATTAATTTATGAACAGTAATATCACATGCTATTTTTTGGCACCGTTGCGCGAAAAACAGAAACTACACCTCCTATTCGATGAACAGTGACTGCTCCACCTCAAACAGTGCCTGCTCCTCCTCAAATAGGACGAGCAAGCTCGTTTTACCTGTGCGGGTGCTCTTATAATAGCAAACTCAACTCGTATTCCGGTAACTGTTTGCCTGCGAGATTAGATCTTACTTGTAAATTCATCAGTTCTATAATGAACTTGTAACATCCCGATCCGAGATTTACTTTGTTATTTTGATAAAAGTTAATCGTCGCTGATAATTAAATTTTACCGTCGGTAACTATCGTTGGCGTTTCGTTGGAAATTTATCAATTAAATTTTTTGAGGTATTTCTTTGAGAAAAGTCATAGAGTTTACCGAGACGAGTTCGTGGCCATGTCAAATGTTAAAATCAGAGTTACGACGAAGAAGTTACGGTCAACAGAAGTTTTTAACTATTTACGGTGTTCGTTATTCACGAGTATAAAAACGACTTTCCCAAAATAGAAAGTCAAAAACCTTCAATTTCGATCAGGGGGTTGACTCGTGTTGACCGGCTCTGGCGACCAAAAATTGCCGCTGAGCTCAGCGTCGACGGGGGCATGGCCGTCCGGCCACCAAATCGGCAAACCTATATACCAAAGTGATCGGCTTGACCTCTTCTTTACTTTTCGCATTGTCTCCGTCGCCAATTTCACACGAGCAAGCCATAATTTCGTGGTAAATCGCCGGAAAAACCTAGGTTTTGGGCCGATGGTTTTTCGGCCGATTTGCTCATCGATTTGGGTATGTTGTGATTCCCCTTGTTGTATAGAATTTTGTGGTATAATTTTGGATGAGATTTGCAGGTGTTTCGACGACGAATCGTCGCGATTTCTGTCCAGAAATCGCCATCATGGGTGGCGGTGGTTAACGACGATATGTAGCCCACCCTCGTGGGAGTCTAACCCGACCGGCCTCTGCCTCGAGCTCCGATGTGGCTCGACGGCGCCGGAATTGAGATTTGAAATTTTTCGGCAAATTAGGTTTCGGGTCAGTTTTGGACATGTTGCCTGCCGAATAAGTTGTGACCGTAGTTGAACAGATTGTTGGGCTTATTGAGAGGAAGAGTTTGGTGTTCGGGTCGCCGGGAAAAGTCAATGGCACCGTCGCCGCTGGCAGTGGTTCACAGTGGTGCTCCGACGAAAATGAATTTCGACAAAAATTTTAAACCATGTTGCTTGTAATTACGTACCGAATGTAATGAAGATGTTATTAAATTGATTTGGACATTGATGTTTAAGACATGTGGTTAATCGGATATTAATTCAATGATTTTATGTTATTATTAAACAGTGGAATCGATTGTTCATTCGACCTTGAGTCGCGTAACGTTTAAGATATATGTTACGACTTTCAAAAGTATTCAAGAGTTAGAATTTGAAATTTAATTAAACCTCATCATTAGTTCAGGGAGCATGTTATTCGAGAATGCAAGGTTCTCGACGATAATGCTCATTGGTATACGATCTTAGATATTCATTATGATTTTCAAAGATGAGTTATTAAGTAATATTCGTTGTTTCAGGACAACATGTTAGCAGCTAGTGACAGATGTTTAAAAGCGTCAACAGACGGGGTTTAGCTTAATAAAAATCACGGCGCAGTACTGTGAGTGAACCATTTTTATTTTCACAGTCAATAGCGAGTTCATTTTTCAGCATTTCAGCATTTCAGTTTATTTTACAGTATGTTTCAGAGCATTTTAATTTGAAGGTTTTTCTTTGTGATGACATTAGTTAGTTGCATCGATGCACTGTCTGTTCGGCTAATCACCAGATAATCTAGCTGGTCAGGGGAAGTTAGGATACCTCGTCTGGTCTATCACCTTTATTTATAGTAGTTATCAGTTATGGGAAGTCAGAATACCTTGTCTGGTCACCTCCACGTTTATTACAGTTTTATGATAGTAGAACTCGCATGATTTTATATAGAGTTGTGGAAAATCATAAATCAATAAAATATTGATTTACACAGATTATCAGATTTTGTCCACTCATGCTAACATTTTATATTTTTATGTATTTCCCTAGACCCTTTGTTTTTTGCCCATATTGCAGGTTAACATGTTGAAGTCGTGACCGTTCAGGGTGTGAGACATGACAGTCCACAACTTCTGGTTTCTCTGTGTAGGTGCTTAGTTGAAGTTTTGGGTTACTTGTGTTAGGGTACGTAGCTGGTACTGATCAGGCGGTGCTAGAGACCCTAGTACGGGTCTCGCGGGACTTATCCTGGATTATTACGGTAATCTGGGATGGGTCTTGTCAATTTGGTATCAAAGCACGATATCCAGATCTTGGTGGTTGTCTTATAGTTTTAGTGATACTTAGTGTATAATGGTCCGACTGCAGTGGATCTCATTGTATGCCTTTTTGGCATTGGTATCACTAAAAGTATCAAGTAACTTTTGAGTATGTAGTTCTTTCGGGTCATGCCTCATGGATGTGATCATCGACTTCAACACTTACACTCGTCTATCCATAGTGTCGACGACGAGTTATTTATACAATTTTTAGATGGAACGGTAGGCCTAACAGATTAGACTTGGAGTTTTTGTTTCACATACTACAACGTATAAATGATAGAACTCTTCTTGAGGTTACCTCATTATGTAGATTTAAATTTGACTCCAGTAATAGGGACTCATCCACTATTTTAGGATTATAATAATTCAATTTTGATAAATTATGATTAACCTAAAATGTTTTCACTCTTACTTTTTCTTGAATTGGTCGTATTCGTTTTATGTCGTTAACACATTTTCCTTTGTAAAAAAAATCTTTTGTGAAATATAATCAGTTTGAAAGCGTAATTCTTCCAGTTTTGAATCATGAGAGTTCGCGAGAGGAAATATTTTTATATCAACATTGGATTAGTGTGATGTGTGATATAATTGGCAAGAATTTGCAAGCATAACAAGTATGTGTTGAGATCTTTAACGGATGAGTGGGATTTGAGACTAGTTTGTTGCAAAAATTCAATTATTCAATTCGAGATGGAGTCCTAATATGTAGATTGACACCCCAATGTTTTATTACCTTTAGTGGACAGATATTGCAGGCATACGTGTATATGTAGTTGTGGTCTATGTAAATTTTCATCGAGTCTTTCGGCTCTAGACAATAGTAGTTATATGTTTGCGTGAGTCATATAAGTAAGCTATTAATGTTCATCTTTGGGTGTGGTTTAGTTAACAAATTTGAGTATTTGAGTCCTGGGGATGATCAAGCAAATTCTGAGACTCAAGTTGCGCATTGACATCAATTTCCATTATTAGTGGATATGTGGCTTGATATAACTAGTTAGACGTTGAATTGAGGGGATGAGTTGGTACCTTCATATTGGAGTGAGTTGAGAGATAATAGTAAAACTTTTGGGAATCTATCCACATTATTGGGAGCTACGCAGGTGAAAATCAGGTGAACGCATGAGAATTCCAATACGTTGTAGTTGCTATTGGTTAAGTTAATGGTTATAATAAATTTGATGTTTTATTTCAAATGGAATGCTTAAGTCTGTTTCTCCAGATTCGCAGTAAATTGAGATGACAGTTTGACTCCATAGCATTCACCTATAGTTTCGGGTTTATTAGAGGCATACTGCGTGTAATTTCTTATGAGTCTTTTTATGGTATAATGAATTTTGGTTGGGATAGTATGTTGAATGAGAGTTATGAATTGTGAAGATATTGGAGGTTTAGTTGAGATAGTTATGGATTTTAGTTGGGATAGTTTATTTTACAGTATGTTTCAGAGCATTTTAATTTGAAAGTCTTTCTTTGTGATGATATTAGATAGTTGCATCGCTGCATTAACTGTTCGGTTGATCACTGGATAGTCCAGTTGGTCAGGGGATGTCAAGTTGCCTCATTAGACCCGTCAGGGGAGGTCAGGATGCCTTGTCTGGCCCATCACCTTTATTTATAGTAGTTATCAGTCAGGGGAGGTCAGGATACCTCATCTGGCCACCTCCATGTTTATTACAGTTTTATGACAATAAAACTCGCATGATTTTATAGAGTTGTGGAGATGTATAAATCAATAAAATTTTGTCCACTCACGCTAACGTTTTATATTTTTATGTCTTTCTTTGAATCATTTGTTTTTAATTGCGCAGATTGCAGGTTAACAGGTTGAAGTCGTGACCGTCCAGGGTGTAAGACATGACAGTCCACAGCTTCTGTTTTCTCTGTGTAGGTGCTCGGTTGAAGTTCTGGGTTACTCATGCTAAGGTAGCTGGTACTGATCAGGCGGTGCTAGAGACCCTAGTGCTGATCCCGCAAGACTTATCTTGAATTATTACTGTAATCTGAAACGGGTCTTGTCAAAACTCCTGCTAGTTTAATATTTCAAACGCTGCATAAGCATGTGATAGAAGCTTATCATATGCTAAAGAGGATGACAATGTGTACCTGGGGGTATACAACTTTAGATCACATTCATATTACAACTTAATCTCCTGCTTCTTCCATAACATATTTGAGGAAGATATTATTCTGACGGAGCTTAATGTCCAACGTGGATTTATCCGCAGCTATCTCCTCTCTGAACTTGCTGGCATAGCTTGATTTTACTGTTTGGTAGTTATAACTAGAAAGTTTATCTTCATGACTCATCATCCATGCCTGCCAAGATTTTCCAAACAAAGAGACATCTGACCGATCTGAGAATGTAGCATAAAATACACCCCTGACATATACGAAAAATGCACATTTGGAGGAAGGAAACAGTACCCGAATGCTCATATGCAATGTGTGAAAAACGGCCCGCTTCATTGCAGAACAGTGCTATTCTAATACTATAACTGATAAAAAAATTGAAGCTTGAACTGAAGATCCTCACAATCAGCTTGACAGTTAATTCTTTGCTGTTCTCTGCTAATGAGACACAGCTTAAGCTAGTTTACTGTCTCATGCTGGCTGCAATAGCAGTTTATTTGTTGTGGACTGTAAAAGGCTGTATGCTGGTTCTTTTCTCAAACTTCTCGTCTCTACCAAATCTCGTGTTTCCATAGCATTTTCCCATGCACCAGATGCAGCATAGATGCTTCCAAGAACAACATAGCTAACTGAATTTTCTGGATTAATATGAATAAGATGCATAGCTGACAGTTCACCAAGTAATCTATTATCATAGGTGCTACATGCCCCAAGAATGGCTCCCCATTGTGAGGCACTAGGCTTAAAATTCATGTCCCGTATCAACTTATGAGCATCTTCTAGCAAACCTGCACGAGCATATAGATCTACTAAGCAAGAGAAATGCTCGGCTCGAGGCAAGATCTTGTACTTGCTCAACATAGTGCTAAAGCATTCCCATCCTTCATCAGTCAATCCATTATGGCTACAAGCAAAGAGAAGAGACAAGAAGGTAACATCATTGGGCTTTAATCCCTCAAGTTCCATCCTTTTATACAATGCAATTGCTTTATCTCCATGCCCATTCCTTCCATATCCAGAAATCAGCGACGTCCACGAAATAACATTCTTTTCCTCCATTTCTTCAAAAGCATGGGTAGCATCTGTAATTTCTCCGCATTTTGCATACATATCAACAAGAGCATTTCTCATGGCCACATCAAAACAAGGTTGGTGTTTCAAACAAAGAGCATGGATTTGTCTTCCCAAGATCAACGAAGCAGCATTAGCACATATACTAAGCATGGAGCATAATATGATACCATCCAGTCTCATGTTCATAACAATTAATTCTTTGAAGAGATCTAGCACATCTGCGCTGTAGTTACCTTCTTGTGCATATCCAGTTATTAGTGCAGTGCATGAAATAATGTCCCTTTTTATCATACTCCTGTATACTCTATGAGCAGATTCTACCTTCCCACATTTCGAATATGCATTTATTAGCGATCCACATAAACTTTTCTGTGATCCAAAACCCAGATGCATGATCAATCCATGTGTTTGACTCACCTTTATAAGATCATCACCCCCAGCCAAGACTCTTAAAACATTGCCGAAAGTGAAGCAATCAGGAATGAGGCCTAAGGTAAAACATTTCAAAATCAAATATCAAACAAACTTAAACAAGAGCACACTACTTAATAATACTACCAAAACACTGAGAATCCAAGCAAAAAATCATGAACATTCACCTTGCCTCATCATTAAACGAAACATTTGCAATGACTCATCAGAAAAACCCTGAACAGCATACCCGCCAATGACTGCATTCCAAGAAACCAAGTCCTTTTCCAACATTGCATCGAAAATACTACGGGCATTGTCAATCTTTCCACATTTGGAATGAAAATCAACCAGGGCACTCTGCACAAACAGATTCTCAGCAAACTTAACTTTCATTATACAACCCTGTATCTGCATCCCTACTTCCAAAGACCTCAAACCAGTGCAAGCCCTCAACACACTTCCATACCCAAACTGATTAGCTCTGAAACCTTCCCTACGCATTTTCAAAAACACCTCCAAAGCTTCATCATAGCTTCCACTCTGAGCATACCCAGAAACCATAGAGGTCCAAGACACAACATTTCTCTCGGGCATTTCGTCGAACACGTTGCGTGCGTTAACCACGCGACCAAGTGTCAGGTAGAAATTGATCAATTTGGTACTCAAATTTAAATTTGAAGCGAACCCATTTGCTATGACATGGCTGTGAACCAAAAAGCCGGGTCTTTGTAAACGTTCATCGATGCAGAGTTGCAGAACCTTCATGTACAAGCAATAGTAAGAGTTTGAGTGAGTTGGGTTAGACGGAACAAGTCTCAAAGCTTGTTCAAGTTTAACTCTTTTCCACGGTGCTTGCATTATGTGTAATGTGTTTTTGCTAGGTTTTAGCTACGGCTATCAATCAGGGGTTTGACGTCTGACCATTCTGTTTTGTTAAAGAGATCAAAATTCAAAGGTTTTGGCTCTATATAGAGAGGCCAAAAACCCAAGATTGATTTATAAAGGTCTTTGAAGGAAGAGGAGAAGAGAAAGAATTAATAGGTTAGGCATCATGCCCAGTCTAAATGTCTAATTACTGAAAGCTTTAGTCTGTAGTACAATCAGTACATGTAAACACACTCGACAAATAACTGTAGTGTTTAGAAGATTACCTGCAGCGTTAATCGATATGACCATTGTAATAGCCATTGTAATATCAATACATGTGTTTCACATGTATTGATATGTATGTGACTAGCTATCTCCAAGCTTTCAACAAAAGTTCACTAGTTGCTCTGACTTGCTTGCTGGCTGAGCTTGTTTTGTTTCCTGTTTCGTGTGAGACTGGATGTTGCCGGCTCTCTTTTGTATCTGACCTTTTTAATCCAAGTCTATTACTGGCAGCTCATTACATTAAGACATTAAATTTAGTCCTGGCCTGGACTGTACATGAGACTATTATCTTAAACATTAATCAAAACAAAAGAATGCGTGGAACACAAATTTCTGTATTCTGATGCTTAATTTGTAGTAGGCCGGTCTGCATATGATCGTTTACTTTCTGGCCAAATTTTGGAGGAGTATATCCGTATATAATCCCTATAATGTATGATGAACTCCGATCCCTCAAACATTGTTTTTTTTTCCCGCTAATTAGTCAACGTTGCTATGTGAAATTGATCATGTAATCTATTACAGAAAAATGTAATCTATTAGTAGCTAACTAGTTACGGATTACCAACTCAGACAAATGTTGACAGGTCAAGAAATAGCTGTAAAGAAGCTTTCAAGTGGTTGGAGATCGAAGTGGAGGTTAAGAATGAAATGATTGATAAGTGATACTCATATCCTCAGTTTGTAAATTTGCGAATTGAGAAATTTTTGAATAAAACGTCCGTTTTTTGTCCACAATGCAAAGATTCGAAGAAAAAAAAGTGTTTTTTGAAATCAGCCGAATTAAATACGAATTTTATGAAAAAAGAAGGAAGGAGAAAAGATGATTCTCCTCTACACACATGTTATATTTTTCAAGATAAAAGTAATTGAAAAAAGAAAGTGATTAGAGTTCCATATAACTCTTCCTCTAGTGCACAACTTTACATACAAGTGTGAAAGATTATACTTGATATTTTTGTTGTCTTTTATTGTAAAATTGTAGATTGTATGATTATATCAAGAAGGCATTTTTATGGTTCAACAAAAATCTATGGTTTCAGATTATTTTACAATTATATATTAAAATTTATTAATATGTATAATGTGTATATATCTGAATTTTTACGTTTTTTATTTTAGTTATTTACCGTTTTAAACACGTAGATGTCGAATTTTATAGTTTGTTGTTTTCAAATTTAATGATTAAATTTTTACAAATTTTATTCATTTAAAATTACTCAATTATACACGTACCTATCTTTTACATATATCCACCTACCATTTTTTAGTAACTATGCTCATTTCTGAACTCCAACCTACCAAATAAAAGTCTAGGTCGATAGTAGGATATGCATGTCATGATTGTCATGCCACTCAGTTTTAACAGTCCCTCTAGCATAGGCTACGCATCTCTATGCCGGTGTCATCAATTTCGGTGTTTTGCTTATAGTAAGATGATGAAAGCACTAACATATTTGGTGCTAGACAGCTCAATGAAGCTCAGTTGACATGTGCTGTGAAAGAATGTGACTCTTGCATTGAGCCGACCAATCTGTCCTGGTAATTGGTAAAGATTTATTTGGATCAACTGTAATTAGCCGAGGCTTCTTTGTTTTCCAACCAAGTTGTCTTCATACTCGAACACATTGTATCTATTAAGTATATATTGCAAGTGTCGCTCTATGTTTTTCATATTTTTTTCTTATAGTTTTTCATCAAACTATTGTCCATCTTATGACTGATTCTTATCTTAGCTATCTTTCATGTTCAACGTTGAACGCCTTATTTCCAGAATGTTCAATTCAAACTTGTATGGCGAGCGAAATAAAAAATAAAAAATAAAAAATATAGTCTTCTTAATATAAGTTGACAAGTTAGAAGCGGACCATAACTTTAAGAAGTTGGACTCATAATTTGCGAGCATGGCATCAACATATTTAAGTAGAGTCTTCGATTAGTGTTATGTAAAATTTCCAATAACTTCATAGAAGTTAATATCATAAAATTAACTTAAATTATTCACCGCTCAAACGTATCTTCCGAGAACTCTGACTTCAGAGATTCCAAAATGCCTTGAAGTGGATCCTACCTCCACTAAGCTTGCATCATCATGTGAGATTTTCTGGTCGTGTAGCTAATAATAACATTATTTCAAAGTTGTTTTTTTTTGCTGAAATATTTCAAAGTTGGTTGATATTTAAATTTGTACTAAAAGCCATGGCTTTCAACTTAGTACTCTCCACATTTTCTATTTTGGCGCGTAGTGAGTGGATTGAGATGTAATTATTCCTTTTTCAACTTGGTCCCAAGACTACAAAAGAGGCCCCAAATTGATAACATTTTGCCTTCTCTGTTTTGCCTAGGCCAGACGCAATTTCAAGTCTTCCACAAGATACACACATCACAGGTTTGACCTCAACCCAATTTCTCTACTTGATTTTGCTCATGTTTCATCTTGGGTCAATTTGGTTTTAGTCGTTTGTCGAGAAAAGGTTGGTGGAAGTACTGACTGAACTTTCAGCTGTAAAGAACCAAAAAGGTGGTTTCTTTATTGCCCAAATAGCTGCAAGTGATAGAAAGCTTCGTGCTTGATTCCCAGTCTCCTGTCATCAAAAACGAATATTTTTAATGAGAATACCTTCATTTTCTGATGACCGTTGGCTGCAGCTGACTGTTTACTTTAGTCGGTAGAAACTAGAGATTGATTTTGAGGGTGTAATTCCATTCAATTATTCGAGCACAAAAAAGGGTCCCCAAGAATATTTAGCTTTATTGTTCAGCCACACCCAGAAGAATATTTGAGGCAGAGATTGTCATTTGGTGGAGATTTTACGTTTGAAATTGTAGGGTTGTGGGCATTTATGGCTAGGAATGTAGTAGATTTGATTTGGTTCTTGGTTTTGTTGAGCTTGTTCTGGAGTAGTACTACTTGCAAAGCTGCAACCAACACATTGAGACCAGGTGAAACTCTAGATTCTTCAAGCTCGTTAGTTTCTGCAAATGGCAAGTTCACTATGAATTTTCGTGTTTATGATCACGATGCGAACTTAAGCTTCCTTGTTATTAAGTGGAATGCGAGTCATAACTATGCGTGGGTTGCTAATCGAGAAATGCCCATTTTGTACCCTTTTGGAGTTCTTACATTGGACAGGAACAACACATTGCAAATTATCGGCAGAGGAGGTGAGGCAGTGGTGCTTTACTCGGCTGATTTGGAGAGTATTAGTGGCAGTGTTGTGGCCACTCTTTTGAATTCGGGTAATTTCGTGCTGCAAGAAGTGAACTCGGATGGATCGGTGAAGAGGGATTTGTGGCAGAGTTTTGATTTTCCAGGTGATGTGCTTCTGCCTGGTATGAAATTAGGGGTAAATCATAGTAATGGGCACAATTGGTCGCTATCGTGCTGGTTAACGGAGAAAAGTGCAGTGCCAGGACCCTTCACTCTTGTTTGGGATCCTGATGAAGGTGAGTTGAAAATCAAGCGGCGTGGGGTGGTTTATTGGAGTAGTGGTGTCTTTAGAGATGGGAGCTTTAAAAAATTTAAGCAGAAAAGGTACAAGTTTAGCATTGTTTCTAATGAGAATGAAGACTCCTTCAGTTACACTGCTGTGGATGAAAATGCTATACCCGAATGGCTACTAACCACAATAGGGAGACTACATGACTTTGATGGATCAGTTGATATTGCAAAAGCAGATTCCTGTTATGGCTACAATACTGATGGAGGATGCCAGATTTGGGACCAACCAACTAAGTGTAGGCGTTTTGGTGATGTATTTGAGCAACAGAATGGTTACTTTAATCCAAGGGATTCTGGCGGTTCTACGGTAACATCGACGAGTGATTCAAATACAAGTTTCAGCATTAGTGATTGTAAATCGGCTTGTTGGGAAGATTGTAATTGTCTTGGATTCATCTTTTTGTTTGATAATCAGACTGGATGTCGGTATTGGACCGGAAACTTGAAGTTCATTGCAGACAGTGCGGGTTATAGTTCAAGTGTTGTTTATTTCTTAACAACAAAGTCCGCAGATAGCAGCTGTAAGTATAGAAATCTATAGCTTTGTTATAGCAAGTGTAGATGCATGTTTGAGAAAGCATATATTGTAAGTTATAACTCAGTATGTAGCTAATTATTGTCCTATGCAGCACATAAGTGGATTTGGATTGGTGCTGCTATAGCCGCTTCTCTATTGCTTATGGTGCCTTCCATCATCTGCTTTTTAATAAGAAGAAGAAAACTTGTCCGTTCTGGTAAGTTCTCTAAACCTAATGCACTTTTGGTGACTATTTCACAGATTTTAATTTAATTGTTTTAATGTTAAATAGGGAAGAACAATGCAAAGATTGATGAGAAGGACCTGCTTGACTTAAGGGGACCTGATTTATCGACTGATGTCCATGGGCTTCAGAGTGAATTGATGGGACATGATTTAAGAGCATTTAGCTATGAAGCTGTCACGGCTGCCACAGACTACTTCTCCTTACAAAACAAGCTAGGAGAGGGAGGCTTTGGACCTGTTTATAAGGTAAGCTTGAGCTTATAAGAAGTATTTCCTTAAATAATTGCTAAATGAAACTGATCATATGACCATTTACGGATCATTGATTCAGGGAAAATTGTCCACTGGAAGAGAAATAGCCGTAAAGAGGCTTGCTAGAGGTTCAGTGCAAGGAACAATGGAGTTTAAGAATGAACTGATACTCATTTCTGAACTCCAACATACTAACCTTGTTCAGCTATTGGGATTTTGTATTCACGGTGTAGAGAGGATGTTGATATACGAGTATATGCCAAACAAAAGCTTAGACTACATCTTATTTGGTAATTAGACCATCACATGATTTATTTGAGTTTCAGTGGTGAAAGTATATAGATTTGTGTTGTTAACCAATTACTTTTTATACATTTTCCAGATGAAACTAGAGGCATGCAATTAGATTGGCCGAGGCGTTTTAATATAGTTGAAGGAATCGCTCAAGGGTTGCTTTATTTGCACAAATACTCAAGATTGAAAGTGATTCATAGAGATCTTAAAGCTAGTAACATACTACTTGATGAAGATATGAATCCAAAAATCTCTGACTTTGGTATGGCAAGGATTTTCACCGTTAATGAAGTTGAAGCAAATACTACTCGGATTGTTGGGACATAGTAAGTCATACAATAGCAAGATATTCCTATTGTCTTTTTCTTAAATTCACGTGTATAAATTTATGTGTACTGAAAGCTGTTCTTGCTCATTTGCTGCAGTGGTTACATGTCTCCTGAGTATGCTATGGAGGGTATATTTTCTGAAAAATCTGATGTCTTTAGTTTTGGAGTGTTGATGCTCGAAATCATAAGTGGTAGGAGAAACAACAGCTTCCACAGTACTCATCGTGCGCTCAATCTAGTAGGATATGTATGTCATGCAATTCTCAATTATGCATCTCTTTGTTTCTTTGAGTTTGAAATGCTGATATCTAAAGTTTTACAATCTTGCTTTAGGCATGGGACTTGTGGAAAGAAGGTACAGCACTAGATTTAATGGATCCAAGGATAAGCGATTCCTGTATCAGGAATCAATTGTTAAGATGCATCCATGTTGGTCTATTATGTGTGGAAGAAGATGCAGATCAGCGGCCATTCATGTCAGATGTCCTATCTATGTTGACAAATGAAAGTCTGCCATTACCTTTACCAACAAAACCAGCATTTTTTTCGGTAAGATGTGTGGCTGGAGTTGATTTAAGCGGAAGAAAATCAGAAATTTCATCAGCAAACGAATTGTCAGACTCCTATGTTGTAGGGCGATGAAGGCACTAACATTAGTTCAGTTTGCCTCAGAATTATACTTAGTTTCAGTTGCTAGTTCCGAAAAAATTAAACAAATCTGTTGTGGCAGAGTTAGATAAACTATAATTAGGTAAGGACTGCTTTTGTGCTGTGTGTTATATGTACAAAAGTTCCTTATACATCAACACAAATCTCCTCAGTGGCTATAGTCTGTAATGTATGTAATAGGTAATCAATCTGTATAGCAAGTCACTATGTGTTTGATACTTGATATAGTTAAATCAATCTCTGATATTTACAACAAGTTTTTTCAGTAATATAATCAGCACTTGGTAGTTGCTACAGCATTAGATGACTCGACTGCCGTGATTATGAGATGCCTTGAATGCATATTGCCATGGTTTAGTGTTTATTTTTTGTTTTTGTGCAAGTAAAAGTTTTTCAGTATCTGCACTGTTTAGTTCTGTGTACTGATTTTGACATAGAGCTGCCCTTATCTGTGCTCATGGTCTTGGACGGTATATTGCTCTGGTGAGTGTTTATTGTAGGCCAAGAAATTTCTTTCAATAATGTTATCCATGGGTGGTCTTACCTTGTACTCTGCTTTCCCACCATGAAATGATATTGTGAATCTTTTCCAAAAAGAAAACATGATATTAATGTTTATTAGGCAGTTAGGCAACCCACTCAAGCCTAATGTCCAGGCTTTGATATCACTCCAGACTTTCACTTGGATCAACAGAAAGAGCTTCATTCTCAGCCCTCTGTTATTTGGGAATACTGCAACAGCTGATGAGTTCATTGCAGCTTCAGGTTTTCAGTCAAGCCAAAAAGGTACTGTTCACAGCATATTTGTTTATGATTCTCTGGTAATGTATTTCTTCAGATTGGCTGATTTTCCAGGTTAAGAATCTAGTATTAACAATCTATTCTAAGGATTGTAAATTGTGTTTGTTACAGGTAGGATATTTATACACAGGTAATATGTGTCAATAAGCAATTGATCGATGTAAAAACCAGTGTCTTTTTGACCTGGTTCCATGGCTACTTGCAGTCACTGCTTGCTTTTCTTGCTCAGTTTTTGGGGCATGTGGACTTGTCATGCTGCAAAGGACACACTTAGACTAGGCGATATTGTTGATTCGTCAAGCTCATTAGTTTCTGCTACAGGGAAATTCACTTTGGTTTTCTGGGTACCTGACCAAAAATCCAACTTCAGCTACTTAACTGTAAGATGGGATGACAGTAGAGATCATGCATGGATTGCCACCCCAGTCACAACTGTTTTGTACCCTTTGGGAGTTCTTGTCTTGGACAAGAACAGAACATTGAAGATTATGCAGAAAGGTAAAGATCATATTGAGCTATTCACTGCTCCAAAAGCAACAAGTGACAAGGTTGTTGCTACTCTATTGGATTCTGGAAATTTTATCCTTCAGGAACTGAGCTCTGATGGATCAACAAAGCAGGTGTTGTGGCAAAGTTTTGATCATCCATCAGACACCCTTCTGCCATGTGTAAAATTGGGTGTTAATCGCAAATATGATCATATTGTCTCTCTTTCATCATGGTCAAGTATGTACAATGCATCGCCAGGGGTTTTCACCCTTGATTGGGACCCCAATGTACACAAATTGAAGATTAAGCGACATGGGATTCTCTACTGGACTAGTGGAATCTTTAGAAATGGGAGATTTAAATTTATGTTACCTGAGAAATCGGAGCAGAGGAAGTATAATCTCAGCATTGTTTCGAATGAGAATGAAGACTACTTCAGTTACACAACTTTCGACCAAAGTTACAAACCAGAATGGGTGCTAAGCATCACAGGGAAACTATTCGACTTTAGATCAGGAGTTGATATTGCACGAGCTGATAATTGTGATGGTTTTGAAACTGCTGGAGGGTGCCAGAAAAGGGAGCAGCCGGGCTGTAGGCATTTGGGGGATATATATATAAGCTTAAAAAGGGGTACTTTCATGCAACCACCTCTAACTTAACTGTCAAAAAACTGATCCAAATGTAACTCTCAGCACCAGTGACTGTAAAGCAGCTTGTTGGGAAGATTGCGACTGTCTTGGATTTATCTATCTAAATGAAGATCAGACTGGATGCCAGTATTGGAGAAAAGGATGGGAGTTCATTCCACAAGACGTCTTAGGTTACAGTACTACAAGTAGTATTTTTGTCCTAGTTCCAAGGGAGTCTTCTGAAGGTGGTAAGTATACTTTCCTATTAGTCTCTAGTGGTAAGAATAATTTCACACTAACGGGCTTTACATCCTAGTGCACAAACATGTAACTGCTTCTCACTTTATATTAAGAGCTCATTTTAACTCAGTGTGAGAACATGCAGATGGGAAAGAACAGAACCAAAGAAACACTTGTGGTGTCTGTTAACTACATTATTTCTTTTAGAGACTATACTGCTTTGTCAGAAATCAGATCAATACTAAATTGTTGTGATACATCACTTTATGCAGATAAGAATGAAGCGGATACAAAGAAGTGGATATGGATTGGCTTTGTAATCGTGGGTGCTGTATTATCAATGCTGATTTGCATCTTGTGTTACATATGAAGAAGAAAAAACTCGATCATTTCAGGTAAACTCCTTGATACATATATATTGTTAGTATGCTGGACAAACATGACATGTCTGTAAATTGTTGTAGCGAATGTTAAAGTTCACTTTCTACCTTCATCCAAATTGGGGAGAGCTCAACCAAGATTGAGAATGAGTTTTCTGACTTAATGAACTCTGATAGATCTACTGATGTAAGTGGGATTCAAAATTTTGGAAACATGGGACATTGTGATTTAAGAGTATTTAGCTATGCATCTATCATGGTTGCCACAGACAACTTCTCCAAAGAGAGAGAGAGCTCGGAGAGGGGGGATTTGGATGTGTGTACAAAGTAAGCTTCTAATGATCAATTTCTTCTTCTTCTTCTTCTTCTTCTTCTTATTAATGGTTTAAAAGTAGTTTTTGAGCTGAGATATCATGGATCACATTTCAGGGAATCTTAGCAACAGCACGAGAAGTAGCTGTGAAGAGACTTTCGAGATGCTCAGGCCAAGGGGAATCGGAGTTTAAGAATGAATTGGTTCTCATATCTGAACTCCAACATAAAAACCTTGTCCAGCTTCTGGGATTCTGCATTCATGGGGAGGAGAGGATGTTAATATACGAGTATATGCCACACAAAAGCTTGGACTACTTTTTATTTGGTTGGTGCTACCACTTTAACTAATATTAGTACTTCCATTTCATTTTCTTAAAAGAGATTTACATGTAGGCATTACATGATATACTGTTCAACTCTTAAAAAGATGCATAATCAGCAGTGCTTTCAGTATAGCTCAAGGGGTTTGATTATTAACGTGTTTTGGTTTGTTCATAAACTTGCAAAGACTTTGTGCACATCTCCTCTCAAAATATATTGCCATGTTTGTGTTAGCTGCCCAGATAGAAATGAAGATTACTAATTTAGCTTACTTTATATAAAAATTGGACAGATTCGTCCAGCAGTTTCCTGCTAGATGGAAGGAATCCCAAAATCTCTGATTTCGGCATGGCTCGCATATTCACCCATAATGAACTGGAAGCAAACACTAATAGGGTTGTCGGAAGATAGCAAGTAAACCCTAGATCTTAATAATTTTTCAATATTGGTTCCTAAGATTCATATATATAAGAAGCTGTTTCTACTTTTCATGTGCTACAGTGGCTACATGTCGCCTGAATATGCAATAGAGGGAATCTTCGCCACAAAATCTGATGTCTACAGCTTTGGAGTCTTAATGCTCGAAATCATAAGCGGTAGGAGAAACAGTAGCTTCTACAACGACTACCACGTGCTCAACTTAATAGGATATGAATGCTGGATAATCTCACCTATGATCAATAATTTTTCTTCTAATTTGAGGTGTATGCATGATTCAGATATCTTAAATGAATGGTGTCATCTGTTTTCAGGTATGGTTGTTTTCATGATTCAGACAACCCGTTTTTGTAGATTACTATTAGACGAATATTCTTATAAAATATTAACTCAATTGGAGATGATTTAACTATTTGATTGTTACGTTAAATTTTTAACCTATATCGGATGAACTGTGTTGATTAAAAGTTGAATATGATGATCAAATGACTAAATCATCTTCGATTGGGTTATTTTTTTGTAAGCATGATCGTTTAATAGTAATCTAAAGAATGGGTGGTTTCAATGTTTGAGTAACTTTGTCAATCTTGTGAAAATCGAAACTTTGCTTCTTAATTATTTTCAAAGCGAAGCTCCGCTCTAGATAAGGACTAATATATAGTCTCTATTCAGAGCGGAACTCTACTTTGAAAATACGGAGTGAAGCTTCAATTTTCACAAAATTGATAAAGTTAGATTAGTATTAGACGATCATGTTTGTAAAATATTAGCTCAATCGGAGATGATTTGACCATTTGATTGCTACGTTAAACTTTTAACCTGTATCGAATGAACTGTGTTGATCAAAATTTGAATGTGATGATGAAATGGCCAAATCATTTCCGATTTGGTTGGTTTTTTGCAAGCATGATCGTCTAATAGTAATCTAAAGAATGAGTGGTTTCAATGTTTGAGCAACTTTGTCAATCTTGTGAAAATCAAAACTTCGCTCCGTGTTTTCAAAGCGAAGCTTCGCTCTGGATAGGGATTGATATATATATGTATATACACACACACACAGAGTTACTCAATTGTAGCTTAGTATTAGACGATCATGCTTTGAATAGGGATTGATATATATATATATATATATATATAGTCTTTATCCAGAGCGGAGGTTCGCTTTGAAAATAAAAAGCGAAGTTTCGATTTTCACATGATTGACATGGTTTCTCAACGAATGAAACCACTAATTCTTTATATTAGTATCAGGTGATCATCCTTACAAAAAATCAGTAAAATTTGAGACGATTTGACAATTTGAGACGATTTGACCATTTGATTGCTACATCAAAATTTTAGGCTATATCGGATAAACTGTATTTATCAAAAGTTGAATCTGATGATCAAATGACCAAATCATCTCCGATTAGGCCGATTTTTTGTAAGCGTGATCCTCTAATGATAATCTAAAGGATGATTAGTTTCAATGATCAAATAATTTTTTCAATCTTGTAAATCAGAACTTCGCTCCATTTTTTCAAAACAGATTTCAGCTCTAGATAAAATCTGATATATCCTTAGCAAGCAAAAAACATCAACAGAAGAAGAGGACTGAAGTTGGTATATAACTACATATGTAATTCAACCGAGCACGAGATAGAGGAGTTTCTTGGACTCCAATCTAGCTGTGTCGACAAACGTTTTGCCGATGAAACTTTTAATGGCAAAAGCATAGTGAAAGTATGCAATAAATAGGGGCCAAGCGTTTTCCCAATGGCCATTTCGTCGCCAATGTATGTTCTCATTGAAAAATTAAATAAAGAGGCGTTTTAGGGCTTTTGCATGCCCCTCCTAACTCTCTTGGCTGCTACGAGCAACTTCTTTACCGAAAGCAAACTCGGAGAATAGGGTAAGGGCTTATATTGAAGCGTTTACATATCATTATAAATTAGTTGCTAGATAGAGAGTAGAGGATGTCGATGACTTGATGTGTGATGACCGTGTGCTCACTATGTGTATGTAGTTGTAAACTTAAGATCATTTAGTTTACTCATTTCTGATACCCTAGTAAATCATACAACCCTGTTTCAAGCATGGGAGTTGTGGAAAGAAGGTCTTGTTTCATGTATATGAAAGATCAGCTGTTGAGTTGCATCCCATGTTGGTCTGCTTTGCGTGGAAGAAAATGTAGTTGAACGGCCTGACATGACGGATTTCGTAGCTTTGCTGACAAATGCAAGCGCCTCGACACCACCAGCACCTACAAGGCTACAAATGCAGCATCTTGTATGCAAAGAAGAGTCGAAAAGGCTGGTATACATGAAAATGGATCAGTACCAATAAATACTGGTATGTCTAATTTCTAAATTTGATCGAGGTATGTTTTTAGAGTACTAATATGTGTATTGTGTTTGAATTGTATTTGGTGCAACCTATATATTTTCCCTTTATGATTAAGACTGGAAGGAGTGTGTATGAACACAGAGAAACCAGATAATTAAGACTTTGCATTCCCATCTGTGGGGCTAATATCAGGTTCAAAAGTCTTCTAAGAATTTTCTCACAAACACATTATTTCAGCCAGGGCCGAACTTGACATTTTTGGATCCAAGGCGGGAACTAAAAATGGTGTCCATCATAGTGTTTGTCACGTCCCGCGTTCGGGAGTGTCTATCGTGGGCGTTGCTGGTTCTTTGTGCTTAATGCATATGTGGGATTGCTCCACGGCCAGAGTCTGTGTGGGAGTATATGTGCTGCCCTTCGGAGTTCAGGCAGGCCGACTCGGTTAAGTTCGAGGAGCTTGTCGCTAGTCGAGGACTTGGCGCTGAAGAAGGGATTAGGCCATCCCTACACAAACTGGTCGGGGTCTGGAGCCGATCCCCTGATGAGCCCGAGGCAGGGCGAAACCAGTCGATTGCCCCTTTGGATAAGGCTGGCTCCTTGGTGGGGAGCGCCGCATGGACCTCGTGTGGTGGCCATTCGGTTAGGTCCGTGACAAGTGGTATCAGAGCCGCCTCAGCATATGCGTCCGTTGTTTCGCCAAGCGCTCACACACAATGTGTCCCGTGGGTGGGACCCCGTGGATGGGGTTGAGTAGGCAGGGAACCTCTGTAGGGGAGGATCAGATCATCCGTTGTTCGCCAAGCGCTCGCAGACAAGGTGTCCCCCGTGGATGGGGTTGAGTAGGCAGGGAACCTCTGAGTGGAGATCCGGATTGATTCTGACGCGGAGCTATGTTGGGCGATCTTGGGGAGTCTCCCTTCGTCTCTCGGATATATGGGCATGGTGTCGCGGGGGTGCCGTGTACGAGGACGTACACCTTGATTGGGTGGGAGAGAGTGCCACGTCCCGCGTTCGGGAGTGTCTATCGTGGGCGTTGTTGGTTCTTTGTGCTTAATGCATATGTGGGATTGCTCCACGGCCAGAGTCTGTGTGGGAGTATATGTGCTGCCCTTCGGAGTTCAGGCAGGCCGACTCGGTTAAGTTCGAGGAGCTTGTCGCTAGTCGAGGACTTGGCGCTGAAGAAGGGATTAGGCCATCCCTACACAAACTGGTCGGGGTCTGGAGCCGATCCCCTGATGAGCCCGAGGCAGGGCGAAACCAGTCGATTGCCCCTTTGGATAAGGCTGGCTCCTTGGTGGGGAGCGCCGCATGGACCTCGTGTGGTGGCCATTCGGTTAGGTCCGTGACAAGTAAAAAAAAAAATTTTGAAACTAAAATGTTCAAATTGAATATTCCAACATAATATTAAGAAAAAAATAAAGTCTTAGATCCTAAATTTCTTTCATAAAACATTATAAACTCTTTAAATACTACCCGTCTTGTAGTCTTGGAGGCGAATATATCAATTAACTTTGCATAATCAATTAACAACACCAAAAGAGATGGAGGGGAGATTTTTGACGAAATTGGGAGAGAATAATAAGTCTGAAGTGTTTTAAGGAATTTTAGAGAGAATAGTTGAGAAAATCTTTAGATATGCACATATTGATTCACACGATTCTATCGGTGTTGAATTTTTGTGAGATGTGCTGCTATCAAATATCAATTGTGCGAGGAGAACGGGAAAACAGTTTTCCGAAAAAAGAAAAGAGTATATCCTAGTTTTTTTATATTGTCATATAATTAAAAAAGTTACATAATAAAATATTTATAAAAAAAAATGAGGCCCCAGTGAAGGTGGTACCCGAGGCTACTGCCACCTCTGCCTCTAGTCAAGCCCGGGTCTGATTTCAGCATGCATGATTTGGAATTATCTCACATCACATATTTTTCTTTTCTCTCACATATCATTATCAAAGAACATCTATCTCTTTCTTTTTCACTTGTTATTTTGTAATGCATGTATGTAAAAGTCGACTACCTTCTTATAAAGTTTGGGGAGAGATGCATTCAGCCATTCAGGTTTTTCGATTCATGTTTTCATCATTCGGAGAAAGTAGGAGCCATTCTGACCATTCATGGCCTTCATTTTCTTACTCATTTTTGCATGTTGTGGACTTGTGATGCTGCAATTAGAGACACACTGAAACCAGATGAATCGCTCAACTCCTCAAGCTCCTTAGTTTCTGAAACAGGAAGGTTCAGTTTGGGGTTCTTCGAAAATGGAAATACGAAATCCAGCTATCTAGCAATCTACCACACCAATATTGGAAACTCCATCTATTGAAGCTTATGTACATATAGAAAATTGTCAATATTTGCTGCTGCACATTTTTCTCATAGTTATGTGTTGTGAGTTATGCATAGTATAGCTACCTAGTTAAGCAACTTTCTTTGATTTTTATTGCTCACCTGCAAACATACATTTATGTCTTGCATGACTTTTGTTTCTTTTATTGCCTATATAAGGCATCTGCATTATAACAACTTCATGCCAGCACAGAAAGGGAGATCAAAACAACTCTGCATTATAACAACTTTGCTCTGATATCACTTGTTGGAAAAAAAAAGTCCGTTTTAATACAAGGCCGATGAATAAATTAATTATCCCAGAATCTAACTTTTCCCACCTCTCGTGTGATTTGCGGAAATTGCAACAAATAAATAAAAGACACAGTGTTTAACGAGGTTTAGCAAATGCATACATCCTCGGAGCCAGATACTTCTTTCTTTCACTATGTAAAATAATGAGATTACAATTTCACTTAGAGACTAACCTTCACTAAATGGCACACACCTCTCTCCCTCAAAAGGAATTTTCTTCCCACTTAATTTGAGACTTCTCTCAAAACTATCTAAGTGAGGCTTTCTATTTTTATCTCACCAAATGTGATAACTCTCTAGTTTTCTCACAAGTGATGGAACTCCCTAGCTTTCTTGGTTGCAAGCTTACATTGCCATATATATAGGCAAGTGATTCAACCGTACGTAGTATGAATGCATGAACCAAAGTAGTCATGCATCTCCTTGTTTTAAGGTTCCATGTTGGTATGCTTGTCTCTTCCAACAATCCACTTATTCAGCTCCGCCATATGGCTCTACTTCAAGCTATAGTATTCTTCATTGATGAGTCTCCAAAGCAATAGTGTTCTTGCTTTTCTCATGTGTAAATTCTCACATGGTAATTCACCTCCATCAAGGAGGGACAGACCCATAAATCTCCCCCTCCCGATTTAGATGGAGGGATGCGTCATTCCTGACACGCATCTGTAGAACTCAAGCTTGTCTTTCGGTAAAGACTTGGTCATCATATCTGAACTGTTATCATCTGTGTGAATCTTCTCCATATATATTTGCTTGACTTCCAGCACATCACGTATCCAGTGATACCTTAACTCAATGTGCTTCGATTTCGAGTGAAAACTTGAATTTTTGCTCAGATGAATTGTACTCTGACTATCATAATGCAAAACATACCTCTGTTGCTTATGGCCCAATTCTTGTAGGAATTTCTTCATCCACAAATTTTTTTTGTAGGTTTCCGTAGCGGCTATGAACTCCACTTCTGTAGTTGACAAGGTAACACATTTTTGTAATTTTGATTTCCATGAGACAGCTCCCCTGAAAAAGTAATCAGGTATCCTAATGTAGACTTTCTCGAGTCAACATCGCCAGCCAAATCTGCATATGTATAGCCAATTAGTTCAGGTTGAGCACTTCTAAAATACAAGCTCATTTTGGAAGTACTCTTGAGATATCTGAGAATCCACTTCACAGCAGTCCAATGCTCTTTACCAGGATTAGACATAAATCTATTAACAACACCAACTACGTGTGTTATATATGTTCTTGTACACACCATTGCGTACATCAAGCTTCTGACCGCTGAGGCATATGGGACATCTACCATATCTTGCTCTTGTTTCTTACTTGTAGGACTCTACTTTGAGTTGAGCTTAAAATGACTAGCTAGTAGAGTAGCAACTGGTTTTGCATTCTCCATGTGAGATCGCTCCAGTACCTTCTCGATATATTTTGCTTGGGATGGCCACAACTTCTTGTTCTCTCTGTCATGAGTAATTCTCATATCGAGAATTTGCTTTACCGATCCCAAGTCCTTTGTAGCGAAAGACATACTGAGCTCTTTCTTCAGTTTGCTAATCTTGTCACCATCTTGTCCTACGATTAGCATGTCATCAACATACAAGAGTAGTATGATGAAGTCACCGCCTGAGAAATTCTTCACGAATACACAATGGTCTGAAGTTGTCCTCCGATATCCTTGCTCACTCATGAAGGACTCAAACTTCTTGTACCATTGTCGCGGTGCCTGCTTTAGTCCATACAAACACTTTTTCAATTTGCAGACTAGATCTTCTGTCTTTGACTTTGAACCCTTCTGGCTGTTCCATGTAAATTTCCTCTTCAACATCACTGTGAAGGAAAGTCGTCTTCACATCAAGTTGTTCGATCTCCATCTTTAAACATGCAGCCAAACCAAGTACCACCTAGATAGATGCCATTTTCACCACATGTGTGAAAATTTCTTCAAAGTCAACTCCTTTTTTCTGACTGAAACCTTTCATAACCAGCCTTGCTTTATTTGGGTAGTGAGCTATTTTCCTTGGTCTTCAGCCTATACACCCATTTGTTCTTGAGTGTTCTTTTACCTTTCGGTAACTCCATCAGGTCATATGTCTGGTTCTCATGCAAAGATTGAATTTCGTCTTGCATGGCTTCTAACCACTCCCGTGTGTGGTCGTGTGTCAGAGCTTCTTCATAAGACTCTGGTTCTCCTCCATCGTTGACACATACTCGTGTGGAGGGTATCTTCTTGAGCTTTTGCGTTCTATGGTTGATCTTCTAACTTCAAACTCAACTGCTCTTCTTTGTGGGGTCTCTGCCTCTTCCTCATTATCAGTTGCGACAACAACTTAATCATTGATCATCGAATGATTTGCTGCATCACCAGCATCTCATGTGGGATCCGAATCTATCGGATATTCTTCCGGTTGACTAGACTTCTTGGTATTCTGATTATCTTCAATGTTTTTATCTTCAACAAAGATAACATCTTTGCTTCATAGCATGTACCGGAACTCTTCATTACCATAACCCAAAAATATGCACGCCTTTGACTTGTGTCAAGCTTTGATCTTTCATCTTTGGGGATATGGACAAATGCTTTGCAGGTAAATACCTTCAAATTAAATTCTTGTATGAGACATCCTTGCCAGTCCAAAACTTGTTCAGCACGTCACCATTCAATGGAGCTGAGGGCGAAAAATTGATCACATCAACCGCAGTCATCAGAGCTTCTCCCCAGAAACTCTTAGGAAGCTTGGCATGGGATAACATTGTTCTGATTCTGTCAACAATAGTTTTGTTCATCCTTTCTGCTTCTCCGTTGTGCAGAGGAGTTTTTGGAAAAGATCGTTCATGCCAGATTCCATTACTTTTGTAGTAATGATGTACTATCCCCAGTTATCAGTATGAATACATTTCAGCTTCTTGCCAGTCTCCCTCTCTATGCTAGCATGAAATTGCTTGAATACTTTGAAGACTTTATAATGTATGGAAATCAAAACAACTTTTCTCGTGTTTTTTAACTCAAGAAAGATATTGCTGGCCTACAACAAGATGAGAAGTCTTTTGTTCAACACATTGGGAGCTTAAAAAGTATGTGGAATGAGTTTGATGTCTATCGACCTCACACCACAGGCGCTAATGTTCTACTAAAGAGAGCTAAAGAAGATAAAATATTTCAACTCCTAGCAAGCCTAAGCTCAGAGTATGAAGATTTAAGAAGTCACATTCTCATGAACTCTGAGCTGCCATCCTTCAAGAGTGTATGTGCAACTGTACAAAGAGAAGAGCTTCGGAAAAAGGTGATGAACATCGAAGTCAAAACCAACGTACCAGAAAGCATAGTGTATATGTCGAACTTCAAATGACTTGAAGAGAGAGTATACAAGGGTATGAGGCCTGAACTAAAGTGTACTCACTACAATAATGTTAGACACACAATGGATAGATGTTGGATTCTTCATCCCGAATTGAAGGTGAAATATGAAAAATAAATAGGCATTTAGAAGAGTTGGACCAACACTCCTCGCAAAGCAAATCATGTTTCATCCTCAAACGACACCATGATAAACTTCATGGCCAGCCCAACAACCTTGATCAATGAATTCACTACTTACCTTCACTAGAAACATGCTTCTGGTACAAGTGAAGATCCAATTACCACTGGAAGAGGCAACCATACTGCATTGTTGAGCAAGTTCGCCGAATTTTTGGCGGATACAAACTGTGTTGCACAAGGCGATATTCCAGGTATTCTAAGCTCTCTCTTGACTGCTCTTAATATAAGTCTTGCTCATGATTATTGGATTATAGATTCAGGAGCCACAGATCACATGACAAATAATTTTGAATGTTTACATGATTTTAAAAAATTGGCATCACATGTGTCTGTTGCAAATGGGAAAAGTGTTCCCGTCTTAGGAAAAGGAAAAATAAAACTTCTTTCAAATTATATAGAGTTAGAACCTCTTTACATCCCTAGTTTTATTTTTCAACTTCTTTCCGTAGCAAGAATCATAAAGAGTCTAAACTGTCTAAACTGTTTCAGGATATCATCACCAAAAAGACGATTAGTGAAGGTGTTTTTCTTAATGGACTCTACTATCTACCTAAGGAGTCCAAAGTCTTTCAAGTCAGTTCAAGATTAGCTCATGGCCAAAAGCTTTGGCATCAATGCTTAGCTCATCCTTCTGAAAATTATTATCTATTTTGTTTCCTAATTTGTGTAAGATCACAAGTCCATGTGAAGTTTGTCATATGTCAAAATCAACAAAATTACCTTTTGCATCTTCTATATCTCGTGCTAGTAAACCACTTAAAATTATTTATTCAAATATTTGGGGTTCTGTCTTTGAGTCTTTTGATGGATATAGGTACTTTGTAACCTTTGTTGACAATTTTACAAGGATTACTTGGCTTTATTTTCTTAAATTAAAGAGTGAAGTTTTCGGTGTGTTCAAAGACTTTCATTGTCATGTCATCACTTAATTTTCATCCAAAATTCAAATTTTAAGATCTGACAATGACACTGAATATATGTCAAATAACATGCAACAATACTTGAGCAAAACTGAAATCATACATCAAACTAGCAATGTTGGTACCCCACAACAAAATGGGATAGAAGAAAGAAAAAATCGAGATTTGCTGGAGAAAACTAGAGCTCTCATGTTCCATATGAATGTTCCAAAGAGATTTTAGTCTCAAGGAGTTCTTATAGCTACTTATCTCATAAATAGACTTCATAATCGAGTGTTAAAGTCCAAATCACCATATGAAGTCCTGAAGGGTTGAACAATTGATCTTTCACATTTGAGAGTGTTTGAGTGTGTTTGTTTTCTCCACATTTTATCCTCTGAACGAGATAAACTTGATCCTATAGCAACTAAATGTGTCTTTTTTGGGATACTCAAGTATATAGAAAGGGTATAAATGCTATGACCCTTTCACAAGAAAAATAGTTGTATCTAGAGATGTGAGATTTGATGAAACTACTCCCAATTTTACAAGAAAGTCAACAATTGAGAGTCAGGGGGAGTTCAAAGACTTATTTCCCACGCCTAGAGCTATACCTTTTGATGTTGAAACAGATTCAAATGGATGTATTCCTTCTCCAATTCAAGATAATCAATAGATTCCGGTTGAGCAAGATGTACACCAAGTATCAGAAGAACAACCATCTAACCATGCTCCTCTCGTTTCTCCTAGAAGAAATCCTCATCATGAAAGAAATCCTCCAGCAAAGCTCTTGGATTATGTTAGCTACACTTCCAGGTATCCCTTGACAAACTTTGTCAGTTTTCAGAAATTCACCTCTACTTATGTTGCATTCCTCAGTACAATTGATAATGTCAAAGAGCCTCAAACCTTTGAAGAGGCAAGTCTCCATGATGTTTGGAATAATGCTATGAATGAAGAACTTCGAGCACTTGATGAGAATAAAATCTGGAGTATTGTGAAGATTCCAAAAGGAAAGAAGGCAGTGGGAAGCAGATGGATATACAAGACCAAGTTTCACTCTGATGGCACTATTGAAAGGCACAAAGCAAGACTAGTGGCTCGCGGATTTACCCAAACTTATGGAGTAGATTATAAGGAAACGTTTGCTCCTATGGCCAAAATAAAAACGGTGAGAGTTCTACTGTTAGTTGTTGTTGATCAATCTTGGCCTTTTTATCAGATGGATGTAAAAAATATTTTCTTGTATGGAGATCTTGAAGAAGAAGTGTATATGAAACTTCCTCTCGATCATCCCCAATATGGTGATCCAGATACAGTTTGCAAGCTCCACAAGGATATTTATGGACTTAAGTAATCACCTTGAGCTTGGTATGCAAATCTAAGTTCAGCCCTCGAAGAAGTTGGTTTTCACAAAAGCAATGTAGATTCTTCTCTCTTTGTTTAGAATGGCTCTACAAGTAAGCTTGCTATTCTCATTTATGTCGATGATTTGATCATTACTGGTGACAATGAGGAGGAAATTCAATCACTAAAGCATGCTCTTTAAAATAAATTTGTTGTCAAGGATCTTGGTTTTCTCAAATATTTTCTTGGTATTGAGATGGCGACATCTCGTAAAGGTCTTTTCTTAAAACAACGAAAATATGTCCTTGATTTGTTACATGAAGCAGAGATCATAGATTGTAAACCAGTAAGAACTCCTCTTATTAGCAAATTTCAGCTTGATACTCAAAGCTAGTGAGCTTCTGCAGGATGTGAGTACATACCAAAGGTTAGTTGGGAAATTTATTTACCTTACTATTATCCATCCTAATATATCATATACAATAAGCATTGCAAGTCAGTTTATGCATGCTCCTACAGTGACTCATTTGAATATTGTCAAACGCATTCTGCGATATCTTAAAGGATTTGTTGGTAGAGGAATTCTTTTGAAGAGTAATGCAAATACAGATATCATAGGATATGTTAATGCAGATTGGGCAGGAAATACCATTGATCGAAAAAGCACCACTGGTTTTTGCACATTTGTCGATGGAAATTTAGTTACTTTGAAGAGTAAAAAACAAAGTGTAGTTGCTTGCTCTAGTGCAGAAGCAAAATATAGAGCTACGACATCTGCTGCTGTGAGCTTATTTGGCTCAAAAGTCTTCAGTTTGACTTTAGATTTTCCAGTAACCAGCCTATGTCTCTTTATTGTGACAATCAAGCGGCCATGCACATTGCCTCCAATCCTGTGTTTCATGAGCTTACCAAACACATTGAAGTTGATTGTCATTACATTAGAGCTCAAGTACAATCCAAAGTGATAGACACATACTACACCAGAAGTGAAGATCGATTGGCAGATATTTTCATCAATTCTCTTTCTTCTACTCAATTTCTAAAGATTCTTGGCAAGCTTGGCTCGATCAATCTACTCGATCTAGCTTGAGGGGGAGTATTGAAGCTTAAGTACGTATAGTAAATTGTCAATGTTTGCTGCTGCACATTTTTCTCATACTATGCAAATTGTTGTTGTTGTGAGTTATGCATAGTATAGCTAGCTAGCTAGGCAACTTTCTTTGATTTTTATTGTTCACCTATAGATGTACATTTATGTCTTGCATGACTTTTGTTTCTCTTATTGCGTATATAAGGCATTTGTATTGTAATCACACATTCGAATACTATCTATCAAAATATACAAGAGAAATTGCTCCTCTTTCTTGCTTCTTTCTCTTTTACCATTTCTACACCATTAACTATACATGTATTGCCAACCAAAAAACACCTATCCTATACCCAACAAGAGTTCATACCTTAGACAAGAACAACACATTGAAGATTACTCAGAATGGTGGTGATCCTCTGCTTCTTTACTCTGTTTCGGATAGTATTACTTCTAATATTTCCAAGAGTTCTATTTCCAATGTTGTTGCTACACTTTTGGATTCTGGCAATCTCATTCTACAACAACTTAACTCTGACGGATCAACAAAGAGGGTGTTGTGGCAAAGTTTTGATCATCCCGGAGACACCCTCTTGCCAGGTATATAGTTAAGTGTTGACAATAGAAATGGTCACATTTGGTCACTTTCATCATGGTCGAGTCTGTATAGCGCAGAATCGGAGGCTTTCACTCTTGATTGGGACACCAGTGAGCACCAACTGAAGATCAATCGACGTGGGAAGGTCACTTGGAGTATCGACATCTTTACCAATGGAAGATTCAAGTTTGCGTTACCTGATGATGATCGTGGTACCAAGAAGATGAGGTACAACTTTAGCATTGTTTCAAATGAGAATGAACACTATACTTATACTACCATTGATAATCAAATTGATGCATCCCAGTGGGTGCTGAACATAATGGGGAGATTACATGACTTTGATATGAAGCTTGATATTGCGCGAGCAGATTACTGATATGGCTATAATAGTGATGAGGGATGTGAGATATGGGAGCAGCCAAGCTGTAGACATGTTGGGGATATTTTTTTGCTGAAAACTGGTTATTTTCAAGAAATTACAGGCTCTACTTTGATATATACAAGTGATTCCAATACAAGTCTGGGTTATAGTGATTGTAGGACTACGTGTTGGAACTTGAGGGAATAATTGAGGCCATGGCTTGCAACTTTGAAACCAGTGTGGATCTCGTAGATCTAGATTCTGGTATTGACTTGATAGGAACGACGGGTGCTGAAAATGAGTCAAATGTTGGTGGTATCAAAGCTTCACTTCAAGGGATGTGGAAGCAGATGGGGGAGATCAAAATCATTCCTTTGAAGAGGAATTTCTTCGCCATCACAGATGAAGCAGAAAAGCTAGAAGAGAGGCTGATTACTAGTAGCCCATGGAACATCAAAGGGTACTGTTTTATGGTGAAGGAGTGGCCCAAATGCGTGTCTGTTGATGAGATAGAACCAACTCCCATTCCCCTGATGTGATTTTTCTCTCTGAAACACATTAAAGTAGTTTTTATGTGAATAGACTTAGAAGGAACTTGGGTTACTATAAGGGCCACAATGTGGAGCCGATTGGCATAATAGGAGGTTTAACATTATGGTGGAGGACTACTTTCACTGTGGATGTTATTGCCTACTCCCAAAACTTCATCGACACCGTGATCAGTTCTGTGAGAAATGGGATTCCTTGTAGATGCTCTTGGATGTATAGTCCTCCATATCAGGACGACAAGGATGATTTTTGTAGACTACAGAAGCAGAGCGGATGGCATGCCAAGGATGGTCATGGTGACCTCAATGAGCTGTTGTGGAGCTGTGAGAACAGTGGGGGTGCAACCTGGCATGAGGAATGATATGTTGACTTGAAAGAGTTCATTGATAACCTGATTGATTTAGGTTTTGTTGGCCAAATTATAAATGCGGAGGGACAGTGGCTTAAAGGTGAAAATGTGATCAGAGCTGAATTTGATAAAAGCACTTCAAAATGGTCTATGCTAGCAGTGGTGCTAGATCTTGGGGAAGCTCTTTGATTGGGATTAGAAGGCTGGTGAGTGATGATATGAATGCCTGCCTCCTAAGTTCTGTGACAATTGAAGAAGTGAAAGATGCAACTTTCCAAATGGGTGCGCTGAAAGCACCAGGGCATGACGGATACTCATGTGTGTACCACAAGTATCGAGACATTGTGAATGAGGTTGTGGTTGAGACTACTTAGGACTTTCTTAATGGTATTATCAAGTTGGAGACGATGAACAAGACCCATATAGCCTTGATACCTAAGGTTCCCTATCCAGAGAATGCCTCACAGTTTAGACCAATTAGCCTTTGTAACAATTCATACAAAATATTGTCAAAGGTCTTGGCTAACAGATTGATGAAGATTCTGCATCCATGATATATTGTAATCAAAATGCCTTTGTCCCAGAGAGGTTGATACATGACAATCTTATCATCCACATGAAGCTTTCCATTATATGAAGTTAAAGAGGAGTAGTGGAAGAAACGAGCTTGCATTGAAGTTAAACATGGTTAAAGCCTATCATAGAGTGGAATGAGATTTCTTGGAGGAATTACTACTTCAATTTGGATTTGATTGGAGATGTGTTAGACTTATCATGTGTTGTGTCTGTTCGACGCTAAAATATCTCTCGCGGAGAGATCTTTCCGCGAAGCAATCTCTTTTATGGACTTCGGATAGTTTGACCGCAGGTATCGGTTTATCCTGTATGTGCTTCGTATGCTGGCGTGCCACCGTTCTTCAACGGAATATAGAATTTAAAGCTGCCTGACTTCTTGATAAGCGATTAAGACAAGGAGAGCACCAACCCTATCTGAATAGGTCCTTCTCGCCTAGTAACCTAGGACTTTCGATATGTGTCTCTTGCAGAGCCTTCGAAATCGATACATCACACTCCCTTATCAGTGCAAAGCAGAGCAATCTCTCTGACGATGTGTTGAGAACACTACTTCCTTTGGATATCCAAACTCTCACTCGATAGGTGACAAGCCCTTCAATCGTCCAGTCGCTATTGCTTCCTTCTGATCGTAATACTCTCACTCGATAGGTGACAAGCACTTTGATCTGCTGGTTGCAAAGAAGATAGAATCTCTTGTCGAGATGTCTATCTAGGTGTACTTGCGTATAGCAAATGTATGTATTTGATCGGGGCCATTTTCCACAAAGCTCTTACTTTCCTTATATAATGCTCAGTAATCTTTCAATTACTTTGAACTTCTTCTGCTCTTTGAATCTCAATATAACTCCGACACCAGCATACGGGTTTTCATCTTTATAGAACTTCAATACTATCACAACTCTTTTTAATAAAAGAAACCTATTTGAAACAGAAAAGGTATGATAGACATTCAAGCCGCATGGAATCAGCTAATTCATGAATTATAGTTATAATCGAACTCTATCTTTCACACTTGGCCGTTCGCCAAGATCTTATAAAATATGGGCCGCTCGCCAAAACTTCAACACTCATCTTGGGCTGCTCTCCAAGACTTCAGCCATTCAACCCCAATATGAAATATTTATTTCAGGCCCAAACATTGCCCCTCAAGTCTTGAACTTGAATTACCTATGCAAGCGAAAAGACTTGAATATTACCCGACTGACGCGCTGTTAAACCAAACGGTAACATAACACCCAAGCGCCACGTTACACAACTCCTCTAAAAAGTTGCGTCATTCAACTGACGTAATATAAAAGCACCAATCCACATCAACAAAATCTCATTCCTCAACGAGACCTTCTCACTTGCCTTGATCCTGCACTTTTAACCTCCTTAGTCAAAAGCTAAAACCTTTCATTCTCGCCGCCGTCCATCTATTCCGATCATAACAATGCCTCCACGTAAAGACATCTCCATCCCCTACGTAGACTGTAACGTCGAGAAATTCTTGAGACACCTCAAAGCTGTCGCCAAACGACAGAACCTAGAAGCAATTGTCTCTCTAACCATAGACCCAAACGAAGGCACTGGCATGCTTGGTCCCTTTCTGGATGTTCCAATCAATCCAGAGCTTTTCAATATCCTCCGCCATCATATCTGTAACTCAGCCTTAATAGTCCAAGAAAACCCTAGAGCAAACCCCAAGGAATGGACAAATAAAGATACCCTTTGCCTAATTGGGAGGTGGCCGCACCCAAACGCAGAGGATCTCGCCTGGTACCGGCACCGTTGCGGACAAGATATCAATTGGTGGGAAGCAGTTAGAATCACTCAACTCATTGACTTGTGCTTTTCTCTCCCAGCTGGTGGCAACAGAACACCGTTCGCCACAGCCATGTGCTTTTGGGATTGCTCCGCCAACTGCTTCCGTCTCCCATGTGGTGATGTGAACATTACAATCCTTGATTTGTACACCATCTTTGGAATTCCCACGTTTGTAAACTCCTGGTCGCTCAACCAACACAACGGGACACTAGTTTAAACCTTCCTCAATCGTCTTTCCTCCTACTCTTCCTGGGTAAAACACTTTGCACAGGAGGAGAAAGACACAGACCAAGGAGGCATAACCTTTTTGGAATACTGGCTATCAAAGTACAACTTCTGTCCATCTTCTGCAAAGGTCAACAGATGCTGGACCAACCTTGCCAAACGCATCTTCAATCGTAAACAACTAGGCTTGGTTGAGTCCGTTCTCGCCTACATCTACTATGGTCTGATGCGAGTCGTCTTTTCAAAGCTCGACCTTAATCAACCAGGACCACTCTGGATGATGGAGCTCTGGTTGCGGATGTACTTCCCCTTTTGTGTGTTTACTCTGGTTCTCCTACCTAAATAAACCTCCAGATATAATCTTCCATGTCGTATTCTTTAGATAGCAATATCCACGCCCAAACCTGGACTAGATAGCAATATCTACGTCCAGGCGTTGCCTTGGCTGACCCAACCTGTGCTTCTATAAGAAGGGAAAGCCACAATCCCGAGGTTGAAAACCCCTCGTATTCCTCCTGTGCACCGGGTCAGTATCCATATGCATAGGCTGCAGGCCCCATGCATGGACATGGTTGCACTGTAGAAGAAAGATATGGACTTCATCCCAGGGAAAAAGACAACAAACGCCAAGTCTAGTTTAAAGGGTCTTCTGATCTGATGAACTAGCTTCCTTGGCATTTCAAATCCTCTCCATCTCACCCCTTGAGGTCACATTCTCTTTTCAATGTGTGCATATTTGATACATGGACCCAAGGGCTGGATATCAACTGTTTGAGAATAGAGGATTTGGAAAAAACAAACTGTATTTTATCTTTCTGTTCTGTTGCTGATTTGTAGTTTGTTTCTCATATGGTATCAGAGCTTGAGGCCGCAAAGCCTTTGTATTCTTCTGAATAATGTAATTTTTGTTTAAAGCAAAGAGTTCCTTATGTAAACAAGAATTTCGTTTCGATTAAAACTCAGATGTAGTTAGTACATAACTTTGGCCACAGTATTTGGCCAACATGAACTCTCTTGACTTAGAAGAAATACTTTAAAATTTAAAATTTGGCCTCAAATATAGGCCTTAACTAAAGAATTAGCCCCAAGTATAGGCTACTATGATGTACATAATCCCTGTGTGTTGCCCCTGCAGTTTACTCATGCGAGTGAAATGGGATGAGCATAAATAAATTGGATTAAGCCACAGTTGGAGGATCTTCATACTCCCAGACTGGTTGTATGAACTTCTTAAGGAAACGACCATTTATAGGATTAGCATGAATGGTGCCATCTCGATTTCGCAAACGAACTGCTCCTTTACCCAAAAGTCGGTCGACGATGTATGGTCCTTCCCATTTTTCTGACTATTTTCCTTGGCCTTCAGTCTTCTCGCCAACAGGAAAAATGACTCGCCATACTAGTTCTCCTTTTGCAAAACTCATGCCCCTAGTACATCGGTCGTAGGCACGAGCCACCTTTCGTTTTTCAGCACATAGACTATCATAAGCTTGTATTCTCTTCTCATCCAAGTCTTCATGCTCTTGCCACATTGCTTGTACATAATCTTCACCGATCAGGCTATGTTGTTCCATCACCCGTAAAGATTGAACGTTGATTTCTAAAGGCAAGACTGCATCATGGCCGAACATTAATGCATAAGGAGTGGTACTTGTGGGTGTCCTTTTACTTGTTCGATAAGCCCACAGAGTATTAAATAATTTTTCATGCCACAATCTGGCATTGCTCGCAAGCATCCGTTTAAGGATATGGATAATGATTTTATTGCTTGCTTCAGCTTGACCATTGGATTGGGCATAGTATGGAGAATAGTGTAGAAAATGTATTCCAAAATCCTTCATAAGCTCATCTACATCTCCAGACATGAATGCTGCCCCACGGTCTGAAACAAAACTCTCAGGAATGTCAAACCTACAAATGATATCTTCAAATAAAAACTGGTGGATGGCCTTTGCTAATGATACCCTGAGAGGTTGAGCTTCAACCTATTTTGTGAAGAAATCCGTAGCCACTATGATGAATTTGTGCCCCTCAGAGGAATGAGGATGAATCATTCCAATTAAGTCCAAAACCCATCCTCGAGCTGGCCAAGGCTTGATTATAGGCTGTAATGGTATTATGGGCATATGGCTGATTGGACCATGTTACTGGCATTCTTTACAACCTTTAGCAAACGTGATGCAATCTCTGAGCATTCCTGGCCAATAAAAGCCATGTCGTCTTATTAACCATCTCATCTTAGGACCAGCCTGGTATGCCATTGCTATCCCAAGATGGATCTTCCTCATGAATCATTTAGCTTCACATCCAAAGACACAACGTAAGAGTACTTCCTCTCCTCTTCTATACAACTCATCATCCTTGAGTACATATTTAGGAGCTAAAAAATGAATCCGCTTCTCTACCGGATTATTAGGATTCTGGAGGTAGGAAATAATATCCTGTCTCTAATCTACATCAATATGATCAAGGGTAGCAACGTACCACTCATTTTTATCTTCTTGGCGAGCAAAGAAAGATGGCAGGGTCCTTCCTTCAACTTTTAATATACGTTTACGTGCTCCATCTTGTAAGCTCACCCCCGTTGCTAGTTGAGCCAACTCGTTTGCTGCATAATTCCTCTCGTGAGGAACATGGCTCAACTTCACCTCAGTAAACAACTTGAGTAATTCACAGGCTCGCTTAGCGTATGGTTCTAATATTGGTCCAGCCTTATATTTGGTTTCAAGTTGTCGGATTACTAGTTGAGAATCTCCAAATACATGCACATTCATGATCTCCATATCTAATAGAAGTTCCAATCCAATGATCAAAGGTTCATTCTCTGCTTGATTATTTGTGCATCTGAAGTCTAACCTGAAAGAATAAGAAAAAGTTTGGCCGCGTGGAGAGACAAATGCTACTCCTGCCCCAGCCACAGTACTCGTACTTGACCCATCAAAGTATAAACACCAAGGGGCCAAATCAATACGAGTGAATTCCAGTTTTGGCCCCTCACGAACATCCTTCATTGGATGATGGGCTAGAAAGTCGGCCACTACTTGGCCTTTATGAAAGGACCCAACCCCGATTTAGTTTCCTAAACCGGAATCAAACCCCTTCTGAAAACACGAACCAACAAAAATTCATCAAAATTTCGACAGAGTAACGCTACTAACGCGGAATTGCCATTAACCTGCACCCGGAAAATACACTTCATCCTATATCACAAAAACCAAACCGTGGGCACCAATCCCATACGGATTTCTCAACATCATATCAATAATATAAAGCAGTAAACATAACTGTAATTTATAGAAAATCTGAGGAAAACCACATAAAAACATATATCAATATCGTATCAGAGCGACCTCTAGTGTATATATATATACACAAAAATATACAATAGTAGGCAAAACAAGAAACCTACTGAAAAAGAAAGGTAACTCGAACAACTAGCCTTCGACCGCGACGTGAGACACCAGAATCCGAACTGCAAACTGGGCACGGAAACCGAAAAGCCCAGGGGAAAGACATATAAACCGTTAGAGTGAGTGGACGAAAATAAATGTCTTTCGCCGAATAATATATGTTATAAAAATATATGCGAGTCAAAATGAATGAATATGATATAGTACACAAGGTGAACCCAAACTCCTCCAGCGTACAGAGCATGCATAGAAAAATCTCACGGGGTCACTCATGGACACATCCGTGCTAGTACAGTCCGAATCACGGGATCCCAGACCCACACGTGATTCTAGCTAGAAAGGCCTCAGGTCAGGGTATCTGTTCCCACCCAGAAATACATCGGCACAAGGTACAGTTCCCCCCTGGAAGACATCCTCGGGGATCAGCCGGGATGTAAGTGTATCGATACAACCACATATACTAAGACTGTACTCTGTGTAAATAAAATCATAAATAGTTTCATGCATACGTATAAAGCATAATGTAAATGCATAATCGTAAAGCACATGCTCGTATAAGTCATAATCACAAATGTATGCTCATGCTTGTAAAATGTAATATAAAGACTCGCAATCGATCAGTGAAAAGAAATGTCCACTCACAGACAAGCACATAGTACAGTTCACTCACGCGCTAATCCCGAGATCCGGCGGAAGATCCCTTGCCCAAAGTACGATCTCGATCCCCTGAATAATCATAAAATATATCTGATCAAAATCACAATTCACTACTCTGTACCACACCTCGGAAACCAACCATTTCCGAAAACATATAACTCGATACAAAATAATCGACGTAAACTCCCGAAATCTCCACACAAACCCTCAACTAAAAATCAGGCACCCAAATCATCTCGAAAACCTCATGGCTGCGTTCGGAGCGCGAAAACGAGTAAAATGACATAAAACTCATCAAATTCTAAAAAGTCAACTCCCTCGCCGGAGCACCGCCGTTGACCGCCGGCGGCGGCGTCAACGGTTACGGATTCTGACCAAACTTTCCAGAAATAAACTACTCCTCAAGCCCAACATATTTCTCTTCTACACCGAGACCAATTCCAAGCCCACCGGCCGGAATTGAGCTCGAAACTCACGGAATCCATGGATTCCTGTGAGATTCCGGAGAGCATCAAACGGCAACCAAACCCAAATTCCTTCTACCAAAAGCATCAATAGGTTGAGGGGAACCTTTCCCCCCAAAGCCCCGACCCCAAAAGTCGCCGGAGAAGGCCACCCGAATTCGGCAAAATCCATGAACTTCACCGAGTTCGTTCTCCCTCATAACTTCATCAAATCACCCAAATCCAAGTTCTAAACCATAGGAAATCAAGAAATGATTCTAACCATACCAATTTCGTGGCCGGAAAATCCAGGTCAGACGGTGGCAGTTCGCAACCCAAGGTGGAGCTCCGGTCAACTAAAGTCAACAGTCAATTTTTGGTCAAATGACGGTCAAACTTCCAAACAGTGATTTTTCGACAATTTTCGACTATTCCGATATTTATACTCGCGGCTCGATACGATCGATGGTCCAAAATGAATCACATCCACGTTTCGGATAACTCAAATCGAACGGATAAACAGGACGAGATTTCGTGATTTCAAATATTCATAAGATATTCCTCGGTTATCAAAATAATTATCCGGAACCGCCCACAAACTCGAAATCACGCGTACAACAACTCTCGAGAAGAGACTCAACTCAAATTCTCGGCTAATATTTAAGTCGTGATCAAAACCGGCAAATCAATCAATTTACGTAAAACTGCGATTACGCGCTAACTCGTGAATTAAGCCGATTATACTACTGATTCTGTTCCGGGTCATCACACTTTAACCGCCTTCTAGGGAACGTATTGCAAAGAAAACTTTGACAAAGCCAGAATCCACTTTCTAATCCATCCCTGGAGAATGGGTCTGGACAACATGTACTTCACCAAATCTGTTTGTGCTATAACGCACGTGGTGAAGGAAAGCATGTAGTGCCTCAATTTGCATCCTAAGAAATACAGAGTTAGGCACAATCTTTCCATTGGAGAGTATCTCGTTTCACACTCGTTCAAGGTAGGACTGAGATAGAAAATAGCACGTTCAGATCCTGATGTGTCGTCCTGAGCTAATAAACTCCCAATAGAAATGTCTGTAGCTGATATATACAGCTTAAGAGGAACCCCTGGTCTTGGAGGTACCAAGACTGGCGGGTTCGTCAGATGTGTTTTTTGATGGCTTCAAACACCTCTTGATGCATAGTCGCCCATACAAAGCCTTTCTGATTCTGAAGCTTGAGCAAAGTTGAGAAAGGTTGTGTCTTCCCAGCAGCATTGGCAATGAATCGTCGTAAGAAATTGATTTTTCCTAATAGTTACTGTAGTTCTTTCTTACTCTTTGGTAGGGTTGCACTAAGAACCGCTTGTTTCTTGTCGTCTGGTATCTCAATCCCACGCTGATGAACCAAAAATCCCCGGAAATCTCCTGCTTGTACTCCAAATACACATTTGGCTGGATTCATCTTCAGTTGATGTTGCTCATTCTGAGAAACACTTGCCGCAAGTCTTCAACGTGATCACTTCTGCATTTCGTTTTAACTACCATATCGTCTATATAGACTTCCATAGTCTTACCAATAAGATCATGGAAAATTAAGTTCATTGCACGTTGGTAGGTTGCCCCTGCATTCTTGAGCCCAAATGGCATGTCCACGTACTCAAACACTCCTGCAAATCCTAGGCACCAAAACACAGTCTTATGTTTATCTGATTCTACCACTGGGATTTGATGGTAACCAGCAGTTTCATCCATGAATGTTAACATCTCATGACGATCCACTGAGTCCACCAACAGATCCGCTACTGGCATTGAGTATGCATCTTTTGGAGTTGTATTGTTCAAGTCTCGATAATCAACACATATTCGCATTTTTCCATTCTTTTTCTTGACCTGGACTACGTTGGATAGCCACTCATTATACTTGGCTACTCGTATGATCCTAGACTTGAGAATTTTCTTGACCTCTTCCTTAAATAAAATTGTTGTTTCTGTGTTCATTCGACGCATCTCTTGTTTCACCGGCTTCTTCCCTTCTATGATGGGTAAGCTGTGACAAACCAAATCTGGTGACAGTTCTGACATGTCGTCATACTTTTCTGCAAAACAATCAGTGTATTCATGTAGCAATTCAATGAGCTTCAGTCGTTCCTCAGGCTCTAGGAAGGTACTAATGGCCACAGAGATTGGCTCTTCATTGGTCTCAAGATTGATCTTTTCAATGGGATCTTTGACTTTAGGAGGTAAATCATCCAAAGCTGCTGGAGCTAATTTGATTTCTTCCTCCTCTCCCAAGTCATGTAATACATCTTCATCCACATATTCCAATGCTGCAATCATTGAAACCTTCTCATAGGCTTGACTCTCCAACAGAAAATTGTGAAAGCGCTCGTGTAAAGAGTAACAAGCCTCGGTCTCTATATTTGATAGAGATCCGATCATTGAGAATGTTTGGATGGTAGCTCAATGGTGTAGGGTCTACTGTTATCATGATTTACTTAAATCATACCCCACTGAGCTAGTTCAGAGGCCATAACACCGACTGGGCGGCCTTTGTTATCAACGCCACATACCTCCAGTGGTCTAAGGTCACTGTGGTAATAGCTGGCTTCTAAAGAATTAGCAGAAACAGAATACGAATGAGGATCAGCATCAACAATTTCTGCTTCATGATCACCAGACTCCATATTCCAGAGTAACATCTGCTGATGGAGGGACGAAGGTATACAATAGCTCATGTGGATCCAGTCACGCCCCAGAATTGCACTGTATAGAGCTGTGCACTAGAATGTATATGTACCGGTGGCTGGACCGATGTGTATCTGCAAAAAGACAATGCCCAAAGTCTTGGAAATGCTACCCTAAAAATTTCTAACGTTTAGTGTGGTCTCTTGGATAGCAGACTCGGGAACGCCTAATAAGACCATTGCTTTGACTGTGATGATGTTCACTGCTACCCCTGAATCCACTAATAGTTTGTTTAATTGAATCCCCTGGATATTTCCCGTGACATATAATGGTTGCATGTGCATGGCCATGTCTACAGTAGGCTTGGCGAACATCATATGTCCCTTCGTTGATGATGAATCACACTTTGGGGTCTTGGCGAGTGCTATTTGATTTGTCGGTATTGGTTCATCTTCTGGCACTACCAAGTTATTGACGCTTCCACTCGTGATTGATTCATCCATTGATACTGGTGGAGGTAAAGCATATTTTGTGGACAGAATAAACACCATGTTAACAGTAGTATCCACCTCCTCGACATATTCTTCAGCTTCTTCATCTTCACCTTCACCGTAATCTAGCAACTGCTCATCATCTTCACAGTCGTTACCCTCAGCCTGTTGCCCCTCGGAGTCCAAAGTTTTAATGACCTCGAGAGAAGCAACCTGTTGCAATTGGCCTTCAGGTATAGGATCTATGGCTGCTGGCATGAGTAGTGCTGGATTTTGCTCCTTGGGATAAGAAACAGGTTGTCGGACCTTCTTTTGTTCTTCTACAATCAAAGGTCTCGGTCTCCATTGCAAGACCTTGGTCTCCCTTGGAGTGTTTTACTTTGATTGTGTTTCCCCTCCTTTGGAGGTGTATGTATCCCCATTGTTTCCATCGCGCATCATTAAAATTGAGACGTCGTCTCACTGACTTTCGTTGTGTGACTTCACGATGATCCTTATGAATAGGCTCGGGCGGTTTGTCCTTGGACCATAACCCTGGGTTATGGTCAAAGACACCTGGTTATTATGCTCTCACTCTGGGCACGCAAGACTTCTTCCCGAAGACCACTAAGGGACTTACTGCAAGGGCATTCATTCGCCTTTGCAGTGCTTCTGGAGAACACACCAGTTCTTCTTCTTTGAGAAGGCCTACTTCATAAGCCTCTAATGCTCTTTTGGCTTCTCCAAAACGTCGCTGAAGATTGTGTCTTCTACTTGGAGTTACCTCTATGTTTTTTCTTTTTTCCTTCACGTACCATACGTTCTCCTTTGTGATATTTCTTGAAGCTGGAGGGATATATGGCCTTGCGAGCGTGTTAGTAATCTCTGGTTCAGATTTCTTAGCTTCACTGACCCTTTCTGTTGCTTGTGAATGCTTGGTGGCTGGGAAGTCCCTTTGTCTTGCTCGCTTTGGGTTATGTGGCTGATGATCTGTTTGCGAAAATAACTCTGGGAAGAACTTAGCTGCTTCAGCCAATTCTTCATAAGAAATCTTCAACCCGCTTCTGAGTTTGTAATGAGCACAAAGGGCTACTGGCGACTCCGCTTTCGGATCCACTTTTTCTTTTCCTTTATCTGATTTTGTCGTTTGCTTGCTTGATGGACTCTCGCCAGTAGTTTGATGACTGTTGGTCCATTTCCGTTTGTTTGATTTGTTTCTTGTTAGCTCCAACATCCCAACTGTCAAAGATATATCGGTCGCCAAGCTTGGCGAGGGCTCCTGTTCTATCATTATTACCCACTCGTCAATCCACTACTGAATCCTGAATTTTAAATCATGACAAGCACTCGTGGAATGGTGACCCCATCGATGATGATATCAACAGTAAAGTTAACTCCTAACATCCTCAGGATGTGGGTCTGGTGTCCCCCAATTGTCAGGGACTATAGCTATCTCTGTTTGGACTAGCTCTTCAAATATTTCCTCTCGCCTAGACGCATCATATGTAATTTCAGCCCGCTTAGGTCGGACAAGTGCAATATTACGTCTAAGCCTATGCCTTGACCTCTTCCTTTTATAGGTTGGTTCAGATTCATTGCAGTTGGAAGAAGTGTCGATGGAAGGAAATGGTGTGTCGGGAGGAGGTGATGCCCTATGAGGGTAACGTGGATGCCATTCCACCACTCCTTTGTAGTCGATTTCAATTACTTCCCAGTTGATCAACCCTTGAATCTTATCTCTCAAGGTCGAACACTTTGCTATTTGATGACCAAACTAGTTATGAAATCTGCAGAAATGTTGAGCCGGACCTTCATACTGTAATTGTCTGAGTTTAAGTACCGGGTAGTAAAAGATCAAGCCCATGTCTCGTAGCCTATCAAAGATCTCTTCCAACTTGTCACAGTTGAAAGAATAGGCCAAGAAGATAGATTGATTCCAGTCTTCCACACCTCCAATGCAACTATCGAGTGATGACCACTCGACATCAATCATATTAACGTGAGGCGGTGGGAAGGGCTTAGAATCAACTAATGTTGTTGTCTTGGATGTTCCCTCTAGCTCTAATCTTCCTTCATTGATCCATTTTTGGATATGGTCTTTGAGCTTGATGCAGTCCTTCGTAATGTGGTTCCATGCTCCATGGAACTTGCATTATTTTTTACCTTTTAACTTCTCGGCTGTAGGGAAAGGTCCAAAATCTGTTTTGACAGCCCTCATGCTATACAGCTCGTCCAAGATCTCATGAGCCATGTTGGCATCATAAGTGTATGTTTCGAACTCTGGCTTAGTAAAAGCCACTGTCGAAAGCTTGATAGGACCCTTGTTCCTCTAAAGTTTGCGGGGCTTTAAAACTTTGTTTGTCGATAAATCTACAGCTCCCACTTGCTCGCCATCAGAGTCTGACTCTTGGTCGCCTATATCTTCTATATAAGCCACAGTTTTTGGCTTTGGTCTGTCATAAGACTTAGCATTGTACGTTCCCTTAGACACGTTTCTTCTATTATCTCTTTCTTGCATGGTACTGTAAGATTTAGTTACAGCCATGATAAGCTCATTTAAGGAAAAGTACTTGCTTTTTAAGAACAGTTGGTGGTACGTGTCCTCCAAACCATTCTTGGCCATTTCTACCACCTCTTCTTTACCGAGTGGAGTCTTGCATAGATTATACTCTGACCTGAAACGGTGTAGGAAGGTGACTGGACTTTCTGTCACTGATTGGCTCAAGGAAGCCAGCTTTCCAACACTAGTTTCATGTCTTGCCGTTCCAAAGTGGTCTATGAATAAAGCCTCCATATCCTTCCACTTATTGACCGAACCCTTTTCTAATCCCGTATACCATACAAGGGCCGATCCTGACAGAGATGATCCAAAGACTCTTAACTTGAGTCCATGATTATCGGCAAACTGCCCCAGTTGCAGTGTAAAGTATGCTAGATGTGTTGCCACGTTAGAATCATCGTCGCCAGAGAAAGTCTGGAAGGTTTGATGACGGTAGAACTTTGGCTATTGCCAAGCATCTGGATCATCCTTCTGCAAGGGAGGAAACAGTGTCTCATAAGAATCATACATCCTGGCCAGATGTATGTCGCAGTCGTTCATGAACCTATTTAACCGTTGTTCCCATGCAGGAGGGAAAGACTTTGCTTGCCTAGTCTTTCTAGCTAGGTCAGAAACGGATTTAGTTAGAGACGCTATGTCCCTATCTGTCATTTGAGACAGTGTTGCCATATGCCGGTGGTGTTCATCCAAACTTGTTCCCAAGTGTTGTATGACGTCTATCCGCAGTTTATCCTGACCTTCGACAAGACTTGCTACTTGGGATCCAGTTGCCTCTCTCTCCTCCTGATCTCTATTGAGTTCTACCCGTAACGCTCGGATTTCAGCTATTGCTGCGTCTATGCTATTGCCTTGGGTAGTGAGAAGAGTCGTTTGTTGTTCGATTCTTTCATCGAGAGCCGTATAGTAACTAGCTTGATGTTCGTCATGCCTAGCCGCGTAGGCTAAGTACTCCTGGAACGTAAGTTCCGCCATCTCTGCGTCACTTAAAGATTTAAACGACTTGGTCGAATTAAAATCTTTGGCGAAGATAGTATTAACCGCTTGATTACTCAATGAACGACACCGAGTAGATGTATGTTCACGGTAAGCCGGTTGTGGGTGTTTGCAACACTGAGGGTAATTCTTTCGGTAAGGATCCCCTATCGTCACTTAGAGACACAAAGATAGTCCCATTGGGCGTGCCAAAATGTTCGACGCTAAAATATCTCCTGCGAAGAGATCCTTCCGAGAAGCAGTCTCTTTTATGGACTTCGGATAGTTTGACCGTAGGTATCGGTTTATCTTGTATGTGCTTCGTATGCTGGCGTGCCACCGTTCTTCAACGGAATATAGAATTTAAAGCTGCCTGACTTCTTGATAAGCGATTAAGACATGGAGAGCACCAACCCTGTCTGAATAGGTCCTTCTCGCCTAGTGACCTAGGACTTTCGATATGTGTCTGTTGCAGAGCCTTCGAAATCGATACCTCACACTCCCTTATCAGTGCAAAGCAGAGCAGTCTCTCTGACGATGTGTTGAGAACACTGCTTCCTTTGGATATCCAAACTCTCACTCGATAGGTGACAAGCCTTTTAATCGTCCAATCGTTATTGCTTCCTTCTGATCGCAATACTCTCACTCGATAGGTAACAAGCACTTTGATCTGTTGGTTGCAAGAAAGATAGAATCTCTTGACGAGATGTCTATCTAGGTGTACTTGCGTATAGCAAATGTATGTATTTGATCAGGGCCCTTTTCCACAAAGCTCTTACTTTCCTTATATAATGCTCAGTAGTCTTTCAATTACTTTGAACTTCTTCTGCTCTTTGAATCTCAATATAACTCCGACACCAGCATACGGGTTTTCATCTTTATAGAACTTCAATACTTTCACAACTCTTTTTAATAAAAGAAAACTATCTTAAACAGAAAAGGTATGATAGACATTCAAGCCGCATGGAATCAGCTAATTCATGAATTATAGTTATAATTGAACTCTATCTTTCACACTTGGCCGTTCGCCGAGCTCTTATAAAATATGGGCCGCTCGCCAAGACTTCAGCACTCATCTTGGGCTGCTCGCCAAGACTTCAGTCATTCAAGCCCAATATGAAATATTTATTTCAGGCCCAAACAGTGTCAATACCATTTCGTATTATGTGGTACTCAATGGTACCCCTAGTGTTTTCTATAGGCCAGAAACAGGACATAGGCAATGTGACCCTTTATCACCTTACATTTTTTTACTTGTTAGTGAAGTATTGTCCCTTAGGGTTCACAAGGTAGTACAAGAAGTTGTTCTTTGTGGCATGAAGCTGGGAATGGGAGGGCCAATTCTATCTGATCTATACTTTGCTGATGTTGCATTGTATCTGTTGAGAGCAGACCTCCAAAATTGCAAAAAATTTGTTGAATTAATTAATGAGTACTGTGTTGCGTCTGGGCAAGGTATTAATTTCCAGAAGTCAAGTCTAGTTTTCACCCAAACATACCTGTTCAGATGAAACATGTGATGAGTTTGTTACTCAAAATGGAGGCTACTGTTGATCCTGAATTTGATTTGGGTATGCCAACTGTATAGGGAAAATCATAGAAGAAATCACTCAGTTATGTGAAGGAGAGGATTGTGAAAAGAATTAATGGCAAGTTGGAAGTCATGTACGCTGTATATGGCTGGGAGGGAGGTACTAGTAAAACCAGTGGCAGTAGTTATACCATCCTATTCTATGTCTTGCGTCAAATATCCTACATCTTTCTGTAATGAGATCAATAGCCTTATTAGTAATTTCTGGTGGGGCAATAATGAAGTGGGGAATAAGATCCATTGGCAAAGTTGGGAATTTATGTGTCAGCCAAAGCAGAAGAGTGGGATAAGATTTAGAGATATGGAGTCTTTCAACCTAGATTTATTGGGGAAACAAGTTTGGAGAATTAACTAATCCTAGCTCTTTACTTACAAAGGTACTGAAAGCTAGATACTTTCCTAATGGTGAGTTCATTAATGCTTCCAAAAGACAACATGCCTCTTGGTGTTGGAGCAGTTTGATGACTGCAAGAGATGCTATCATAAGTGGAACTGTTTGGCAAGTTGTTAATGGGAGTAAGATTAGGATATGGGAAGATAGGTGGATTCCAGATTCCGAGTTGAAATTACTCACTTTGAGCAACACACCTTCTACAGTTATCCCTCTTTTGGTGAGCGAGTTAATGGACAAGGATACTAAGAGTTGGTGTCTACAACATGTTCGAGGTGTTATCTTTGATGTTAATGTTCAAAGAATCCAGAATATCCAATTGGGGGATTTGATATTGGGGAAGATAGACTGGTATGGAGGGGGAGTAGAAATGGATTGTACTCGGTGAAATTAGGTTACCACTTGATCTTTGAGAAGTATCACAAGAATTGTCCTATCCTCAATCATTCTTCAGAGGTCATCGAAGAGAAGTTATGGAAGCTAGTCTGGAATTGTGACACAGTGCCAAAAGTTAAAAAATTTCTTTTGGAAAAGTTTCACAAAATTCCTTCATGTTATAGAATATTGGGTTTATTGTACCTAATTATGGTAGATAATTACACAGTTAATGAATAGTTATGTTGGTGATGACAGTTATCAAATAGTGGAGAGTGTGGAGAGAATAATGGGTAGCTAATATGAAAATGGTGATGATCATGACTCTTAATTCTCTTCATGTAACTATAACTGTTGTAATCTCCTATATAAGAAGCTCTTTGATTATCAATGAAATATACTCAGATTACTTCCAATTCGACATTTTCCTAAAACACGTTATCAGCACGAACTTTACCAGAGCTCATATACATAAAAATCCAGAAAATTACCATGCTCGTTTTCTGCTATGGACACCCAACGACTCGGCGACTCTAACCTCCGTGCGTCTCAGGCCTCACTGAGCCGAACCAAAATTTGCACATAGCGTCGCACTAGCCAGCGAGCTTCTGCGCACCTCCAACCCAGAACAGTGCCTCCATGGTCGCCTACCTCTAAGTCACTCCTACTCAGACGCACACAACCAAGCCGAGCTCTCTGACTGGTCCTGCTGTGGCACGCCTCAGCTCCTCGCCACTGGTCAGTCTACGCGATGCTGCACCAACTCAAATGACCAACAGAAGCTGCTTCGCCTGCAAATTGGCTGCCCAACAACCTTGTCAGCCGTCGCACTGCACCACGACACCACAAATTGGCAACCCAACGCCTCTAAGGGTCTTCTCTCTTGGCATGGTTTTCTGCCTAGGGCCGAGCGCTCCTAGCCGCGCTACATCTCCTTGAATCGTCTCAGTCATCGAGATGCTGCGACCCACTTCGTCGCGTGCTCCCTGCCAGGCCATGCTGATCTCCGCTCACAACTCCTTAATACACGCCGACCTGACCCGGTTCATGGAAGGTTAGGCCCAACGAGTCAGTACTACATGAAAAAAAAGAGGTGGTGTTTTATACGTGCAATATAAATTTGTGTATTATTATATCAATACATGAAATTGCTGCAGCTAATTTTATTGCAATTTTGTTGAAAATATTATGCATATTTTTTTGATCGATATTTGAGGAATACATCGAATTTGTGAGAGATCAACAAATGTGACGTGCACAATGCAAGGAAATGAAAAAATAAAAAATAAATGGTTGTGTATTCTAAACAAGTAAGATTTTATAAGAGTTTATGATTTCGATTTAAATTTGAATAATTACTCTTTTTGTTACTTTTTTTTACCCGAAAAATTTGAGGATTCCTTCCCCTTGTTCATATTTGAGAATATGGAACAATGTTCCTAAATGAAAAATGAGAGTCCATGTGAATCAAAAGAATTCACTATCGATTTGAACAAAGAAGTTCATAAAAGCATCGATAATGAACAAAGAGAGTTCGTATGACCATTAACATCTTGATTTTGGTATAATCCAAATTTCTTGGAATTATTAGTTTTAGAGGAAGTCTTTAAAACTGCGAAACTAATACATCTTCTTGTTTCTCAAGATGTCAGTAAAGGTTGTAATTTCCTCACTCTTAATGGAATATGTGGAGTAAAGCTCACAGATCGAGATGAGGTATGCTATAGGCATTGATCTAATGAGCATTCTTTGGAAATTGCAAGGGAAATGTCAAAATGGTTGCAAAATTCAAAGAATATATAGATGCGAAAGAGCAAGAGACTCATCATGCAACTAAGAAGAACATGGAGATGGAAATGTTGCCAGTCTCACAATTGCAGACTTCAAAACTTGCAAAGATTCATTGGATTTTACAGATTCTGATTAGAGCATCTACTTTCCAAGAATATTATGTAAAGGCTATCATGTCTTAGTTTATCAATTGATGATTGATCATTATTGTAATTTGGAATAGAAAAACTCTTAATGTAATTTGTTGGCAAACGATTGATAAAAGTAATGTTGTATTGATACAAGCTTGGCTATATTTCTGTATAAAGTACTCGATTTTTAGTCTTTATGATTCTATTTTTCAATAGAACTCACCTTAGTAGGTCATAATGTCTAGAAAAAGAGAATTTTGATAAATGTACTTAAGCGGACCTTGCCTCACCTACATCGAGTTCTCTTCACCTGGTTATAAGTGAAAAGAGCTACCCGAACGATTATAGATTATGTAATTACTAGCAAAGTCATTCTACGTACTATTTTGCATTGCAAAATGTTTGAATCCAAGAAATCATCACAAAACAGAAACAAATCACATAAAGTGCAAAACAAGAATCTGCCTATGCAGATTAGCCACATTCGACTGAGCTTTGTGAACAACTCAGAAATATCCAGATTTTGAACTTTACATGGTTGAAAAGCTCCAAATGCCTAGTCTCCAAAAGTTCATATGGTTCATCAATGTCTATTTTTAAACGAAGTTATGCTTGTTTGAGTATACAAATATCAGAAAATGATTTATGGAAAATCAAGTTTTCTGATACAAACTTTGTATGTATGCTTCCTGGTGAACAGGAGTTTCACATTGATAGTGGAACTACTCAAAGTATGTTGTGCTCCAGATAACTATTTATTGACTTTTGTGCCTTATCGATCATATGTGATTATGTTTCTTGAGTTTTAGAGACATACACACCAATGGATTTAATTTAGAATTTTATTGTGAGAATGAAATTGCATTATGATGCAAAACTGTTAATCACTACCAGAAAAAATACTTTAACCAACGAAAAAAATTTGTCGGCCTATTAGACTTTTTCATCGACTAAAATAAAAGTCGACAAACTTTCGTCGGCTACAAGTCGTCGATAAAAACTTTAGTCGACGACAATAGTAACAACCGTCGTCTAAAGTCTGCACTTTAGCCGATGACAAAATTTTCATCGGCTATAGTCTGCACTTTAGCCGACGAATTTTTTAGACTTTTGCTGATGAAAGTTGTTATAAATTGTCAGCTAAAGTCTTTGTATATCGTCGACTAAAGTTTGCATTTTTTTGAAGAAAAAAATTCCATATTCCACAATAGCCAACAACACCTAAATGAAAACAAAACACATTTTCATTAACAAATATAATTTCACCAAAACCCTAAATTTCAAAACAAATCTCAAATTTTAAACTTTACCCGAGAAATTTCTGGCCGGTGGTGGCGGACAGAGAGAGAGAGAGAGGGCGGCGAGTTGGGCGGAGGACACAGATCGAGAGAGAAGACTGAGTTTTGAGAGAGATCGACAGAGAGATCTTCGGTTGTGACGAAACATATAGATTTAAACCGGAGGACTTTAGCTGACGACACAAAAAAATTGTAGAGTATAGCTGACTAAAATACATTTAAAAAATCGTCGGCTAAAGTATAGCCAACGACACGTGTCCCAGTCGTTGACTAAAGTTACATAATTTTCGTCGGCTAAAGACAAAATTGTCGTAGGCTAAATTCACACTTTAGCAGACGATTTTTTTCAACTAAAGCCGACGACATTTTTTTCCCGTTGGTTAAAGTATAAGATAGCTGACGAAAGAAAAGGTCTTCGGCCTATTTTGATTATATTCGTCGGCTAAAGTGTTTTTTCTAGTAGTGAATGATTATGGAAGAAACTAAATATTAGAGAAACTATGTGTCAGCCAAATGGGCTATGCATAAAAATTGTTCGATTTATAGGCTTTGGCACGACAAATTGGGATAACCAGGTCGTGACATGATGATCTGTAACGAACATCCGTCCTTTCGAGTGAAAGGAAGTAAGAACCAAGAAGTTAGTTCAGAATGGGAATGGCGATGGACACCTCGAGTGGTGGAGCCATCGACTATCATAGGCCAAATGTGGTGGCGTCGTTCCCCCTAACGACAAAAATTGGACACAAAAAGTAGTACGTGTCACAGTTCCCTATGCTTCCCGAGTCTTTAATGTCTCAAAGTCTGAACCAACATCCTCATTTGTTTTAAAAGACACTTATCACTCATTTTGCAAACCCTGTTCTTTAGCAATGGTAAGATTGATACCATTTTATGCTATACAGATTAAAGAAAATATTATATTCTTGCAACGAATCCAAGGGGATTCTATGGACCGATTCAACAACTAGCGGACCAGTTTGATGAATTATGGTGTTGGTTGACATGCAAACACACTGGTCATGTGTTGTGCAAACGTTCAATTGTAATCCTGCTTTTGAATTCCTAGCTCAAATTATGTAATTGCGGGATCATTACCCGGATCATCCCATACAGTCAATTTGACTTGATAAGGTTAGAGAATTAACATCAAAAAAGCTCGATGATTATTGCTAAGGGTTATGCAATATCACAAGCAATTATACTAATTTGTGTACAACCCACCGCAACTTAACTTGCGTTACAGCTAGTGATTATGTGTGAATTATGATATATCACACTTACGCACTTACATGCCAAATTGTGTGGCCACAACACATTATGTGGGTTCTTTGAGATGAATGAGTATTTATGTTGGAAATGAGTCTCCAAATATTGTTCGCTATGAAGATACCTTAACAGGCAATCCCTTTACTGCTAGTTTTGCGGATAGTCACTTTGATGAGACAGTCTTCCCATCATTAGGGGGAGATTAGAACAAGCATGTTCAATAGAATGATAGGAATTGTCGTGGTCTATTTCCATTCTGTCTCATCTCGATTCCCAAAACGATAAAATATAGCAGTTTCGATGCCTAGTGTGTTTCTGATATCGTTAGAGTGACGAGATCACATATTACTTGATGCAAGTATGCTTGTAAGAATTCATATTCTTCAAAAGGACATGACACCACCCAATGGAGTTGGGCATGGCGCTGCCACCATGGAAAGTGGCACGGTGACATCACAAAAGTGGCATAGTGGTGTCACAAGCTATGAGTTCCGCTAAAAGAGCATAGGAGACCTATAGGTTTGATAAATACTTGTCCAAGGAAGGAAGTGAATTTGGCACAAATCTGATCTATTGATCATCGATACTCAATATCCGTCTCATGAGAATATTTCTTGATTGTAGTTATCATTGAGGAACGCCTTAATGTTAGAATTAATTCCTGAGAATATAGAGATCTCTATAAATTATAAATTACACTACTGTATATGAGGACATGGAATATTGAGACTAATAATATCGAACCACACTACGTTAAAAGTCCTAAACGTAAAATTGGCCTTACATGGAAAGAAGTGATCTAGATTGAATTATATTCACTAACAAATATAAAGGAAGTTGGGTTGGTGACGTCGACACACCTAAGTGTAAAGCCTCTCGAATTAGGTCTTTGTTACAAAGTTTAATGAGAATAAATAGATATACACTCGCCTTATGGCGCAAGATTTCTCACAACGCTCTAGAATCGACTACGAGAAAACAAATTCTCTCATAATGGATGTCATTGCACTCTACTACCTTGTCAGTTTGGTAGTTTCCGAATAACTTGACATGCGACATATGAAAGTGGTTATAAAGTATCTCTATAGGGATCTACTGAGAGATATTCATAAAGATCCCAAACAAACTTCATTTATCCAAATCAAGTTGCTCTAGACCACTGAGTGTGTTTTCAATGAGATTGAAACACTCACTAAGTAAATTCTTGATTTGGAAGGGATATGATGAGCATTACACATGCATGTTTGATTCAAATGACAAGTTCTAGATTTGCAAAGTATTTGAAATCTGAATTTGAGATGAGAGATCTTGGGAAGACATGGTTTTGTCTCGAACAAGGATTTGAGCACCGTAATGACGGAGTTATCCATCAATCGACTTATACTATCTTATACCACTTTGATGAGAATGTGATGCTTAAGAGTAATCTCATGATTAGCTGAAATCTTGACCCTTAGAGAGATTCGTTTTGTCCAACGAATGATGATGAAAACGTGTTAGAGGCTAAAGTGCCTAATGTAAGTGTAATTGTGTACTTAGCATAATACCCAAGACTCGGCTACACAAATGTGATGAACTTGTAAGGTAGATTTAGCTTTGCGCCCACACAATGCCATTGAGATGGCATAATGACAATTTTTCTATACTTAAAGAGTATGATATAGATGAATTTGTTCTATCCTAGCTGAGAGACATGACTGTACACATCTGTCGCTGTAATTAAAGAAGTAAGGACGTCACAAGTGGGAATGGAGTTACTTCTTCTATCATGCCCTATACCAACAATTCTTGTGATGTGTTGTTAGTTTTTGTTGATATAGGTTATCTATTTTACCACACAAAGTAGTTCCTAGAATGGTTATGTCTTTACCATGGGAAACACCTTGATATCTTGAAAGTGTATGCAGACTTTGTCGCTACATCTTCGATTCATGTTAAGACTATTGATCTACATGAAACTGTTAAGATGTGCATATAGTTGAGTTCCTTAGATGCACATATTTGAAGATGAAGTGGTTTAGAATAAACCATTGATGAACCTGCATGTATTGTTGAATATAATATTGCTTACATCGAGTAGATGAAGCTAGGTTACATCAAATGCGACAACATCAAATATATATCATCTAGAGTTATTTTATCATGATGAACCAAGTTCGATCTAAGGATAATATGGCAGACTTATTTACTAAGTCTTTAGCCACATCCACATTTGAGAAATATGTGAAGAGCATAATGTTTCTCATCTTATCTAAGTTACCTCGATTTTTGATATCAGAGGGAGATGCAGACTTCATGGGGAGTCTGGCATGCACATGAGCGTTTCTAAATGTGAATGGCACATTGTACTCCTTTTCCTTGACCAAGATTGTTTTTATACCAAAGCGTTTTTATTACTTGACAGGGTTTTAATGAGGCAATATAGACAAGTGTCATATCATCGTCCATGACGAATTATACTATTTTTACTTGTTCGAAATCACTTTTTTTCCTGCAAAGGTTTTTGGCTTAACAAGATTTTTAAGGAGGCATCACAGAAGCATCAAGGAAGCATCATCTATCATAAACGACACAAAGGGGAGTGTTATAGAATATTGGGTTTATTGTACCTAATCATGGTAGATAATTACACAGTTAATGGATAGTTATATTAGTGATGACAATTACCAAATAGTGGAGAGAATGGAAAGAATAATGGGGTAGCTAATATGATCATGGTGATGATCATGGCGCTTAGTGCTCTTCCTGTAACTGTAACTGTAACTGTTGTAATTTCTTATATAAGGAGCTCTTTGATTATCAATGAAATATACTCAAATGTTTCCGATTCGACATTTTCCTAAAACAATTCCATGTTTTTTGAATTTATACAGAAGGAAGCTGAGGGGATCCCCTCAGTGTATGATGTGTGGAGCAGATGAGGAGTCAGTGGAGCATATCCTATTACTGTGCCCTTGGGTTGAGCAGGTCAGGTTTGGTTCTAATCTTGGTATTCGTATTGATAAACAATCCATCACAACTCTGGTGAAATGGATAGAAAACATGGTGTGTAAGACAAAGGATAAGATGGAGAGGAGGCTCTTGGTATCTATGATCAGCTTTTATGGATGAGAGATATGGAAGGCTAGATGCAATTTTGTCTATAGCCATAAGGAGGTGTCCCCTTGGAGGGTTATTCATTGTGCCAATGGACTGTTCACTGAGTACTGGAGAGCTAATGAGAGGAGTTGTGGGACTCCTAGTGCCACAAGGAGTTGTGTAGTTTAGCAAAAACCTCCTCTCAATACCTACAAAATCAATACTGATGCCAGTTGAAATGTGATTAGTGGAAGAGCTGGTATATGAGTCATCATAAGGGACAACAAGGGTGATTTTGTGGGAGGTAGCAGCAGCATCACAAATTGCAACTCGGTGTTTATGGGAGAATTAAAAGCTGTGGCTGAAGGTATAGATTTGGCAAAGGATCTAACTATAAAAAGTGTTTGTCGAATAAGATGCTCTCCAGGTAATCAATACCTTCAAAGACAGTAGGAAGAAAGTGGAGTGGAGATGCTATAACTTAATCAATGTTGTTAGAAGGCTGAATTTCAGTTTTGAGAGTATCAACTGAGAATGGATCTCTCGGGAAGCTAATAGTGCAGCGCATGCTGCAGCAAGACTAGGACTTGGGGCGGTGGATTATAACCGATGGGCAAATTTGCCACCATCATCTCTAATCAGAGTTTTGAGGAATAATGGATGCCCAAGTTCACATGTTTGATGATGCTGCACGTTCTCTGGTATAACTCTTATACCCTTCTTCTCAGTGAGAATGGTGGAGATTTATAATAGAAGTTGTACTTTCTCTGTTGTTGTATTAGTTTGTAGCTACGGTTATTTCATGTAGTGACAGTCACTTCTGACTGTTTTCTGACTTGTATGGCGATTAAATGCATGAATCATTTCCCCAAAAAAAGGACTACTTGTTGGAACGATTGAGGTTGCCTTGGGTTCAACTTTCGGCTTGATAATCATACGAGATGCCAGTTTTGGAGTGGGAACTGGGAGTTCGTTGAAGACCTCACTGACGATGATTCAAGGATTTTTCTTTATTTTATAAAGTCGATTCCCAATATCAAAGGTAACTTTAGCTACTGATCTTTTGTTCTCTCAGACTGTTAATTAGCAAGTAGTTATTAGTTTCACAGTGGATCACATTGCTGTACAGGTTGCCCTAGCTCATGTCACAATATTTAGTAGATAAATGATCCCCAAAGTCTGAAAAATAAATTTCAACCATCGATACAAGAAGGCTACTTTTTCACTTGTCAAATATCTGGCATACCATTTAATCAAAACGAGAACTCAGGTCATGATCTCAATGGTCTGAAAAGAATTGTTGCATATTTGGGACTATAACTAAATTGCTTACTGTTATGCAATACATGAGTGGAGATGGATTGGCAATGGTATTGCGTTTGCTGTACTGGTATTGATGTTTTGCATTGTCTGCTATATACTAAAAAGAAGAATCTTAATTTCAGGTAATTTCAGAATCTTAATCTCAAGTAGCTATATATTTCAGGTAAAAAAGATATATATAGCACCCTTTCAAGGTATACCTTTTTTTGGTCATTTTCAGGTATGAGGTATTACACCAACTTTTCGATTATATTTTACAATCTCCACTGTTAAGATCTTAAGTCCTAATGTGTAGATCAAACCTGTAAATTTTTAGCCAAAATGGTGATTGTGAAGGTATTTAAAACTGCAATTGAAGTTTATAAGTATAAATGGTTCGGGTTTGATAAATTTGGTCCGTCTCTTGATTTAATATAGTTTGATACCTTAACGATCATCATTTTGGCTAAAAATTTACATGAATGATCTATTCACATAGACCTAATAATTAGACGATGGAGATATTAAAATTTGTATAATTCCTTATATCCGGAAATGACAAAAAAAAAACCTAATTAAAGGGTCATATATATATGTTTGTTGCGCGCTGTTGTTGATTGAAAATTTAACATTGAAGTACATAAGACAATTATGTTTAGACACTAACTTTTGACTCATTCTACACTTCAATTAGTTGGTTTAACCCTAACATGCATACGTGGACATCTTTCTCAGATCCGTTATGACTAAAATGGCTAACACGTGCGCAAACTAAGGTAAGACAAAAACTCATGAAGATGATGTGTAATTAATAGATGGATGGATTCATTGATGGACATAATTTTTCAACTTAGAGACCATCCAATGCTCTGTTATCTCTTCTGGGCCAGAACTTCCTCCGCTGCCGCACTAAGAAAAGTAATGGGACGACTAAGACTTGGAATTGAAGGAGAGGGAAAATACAACATTTAAGCTAGCTTACCAAAACCTCATCGATCAGCCCGCCGTTTCATATTGGCTTGTACTATATTGTGCCTCAAGTCTTCTGAACCCTAAGAAAGATTTGGAAGGAAAGACTTGGAAAATCCGTTCAACAGTCTTTGAGCATATTAATGCCATTGGAATAAATATTACAGAAGACGTACTTTGACTAGCCTAGCTTGTTTGATGCAGATAGGACTAACTACATTAATTTGTAAGACTAAAATATATGGTCCTAATTAAACGAGTGAAAGGACCCAAAAAGCAATAACGTTCCTTATATATATATATATAGTAGCCACTGGATCGAATTGGTAAGGAACGACGAGATTACATAGACTAATTACCTTTGTATCTGCATACTGGTATACATCGTCAGACAATGGTTTACAAGGCCTCTACTGCTTGCTTGATTATACTATTCATCATGTTGCCACTGTTTTCAAGCAGTATAGTCTTTGTTGAAAGTGCCCGGATTCAAAACTGCAGTTGAGCTCTTTTCCTTTCGTTTAATTCTCTCCTCTATTCAATTATATATTTCCAATTGAGAAAATCATTTTATTTTTTTCTTTCATCTGTTCGATCGATCAATACCTTTGTATATTTGACATTATCACTCATAATTTGTGTTTATCGTTCTAGTATCGAGCAATGAGAAATTCAATTCTAAGGATACCTACCAAAAGCAGAGCACTCGGTCGACTAATCCACATGTTCCATGTCCCAAACCAGGACCTGGTGGTTGAAATTTGCTTAATAAGCTCATAATTTATGTTTTGTTTTTATCCAGATCACACTGTTTCTCCTCAATATATAAGAATTGATAATTAAATAGAACAGCTTGGTTAGGTAATTAGAACATGTAACCGACGATGGTCGATGGATGTACGTTGTTTTATATAATCATAGACCATACATACTTAATGATCGTGGAGCATTACTCGAGTTATATTTGTATTCAACTAAGCGCTTAATTTTATTTTATTTTGATCGAATTTTTAAGCGCTTAAGAAGTTACATATATCTGCTATAATAAAGTCAGGCTTGTTGGAGTGATCAGTTTCACCAAATTATGAAGTTCCTAATATATTCATACAGAATGAAAAAACAAAACACCAATCAAACTAAATGGAAGGATACCGTCATAAATCGGAAAAGAAAAGGAATTTAATTGTTTGGAACATCTATTTAGCACGAGCGAACATACACAGCTCGGACAAAAAGGCTAGTATATAGAAGTATAGAACGCTCTCTCTCTCTCTCTCTCTCTCTCTCTCTCTCTCTCTCTCTCTCTCTCTCTCTCTCTCTTGTGTGTAGTAACAGTATGGTTGTTACCTTTGTAATAGATTATACAAACAATTTGAGTTTTTTTTTTGTTCATATTGATCGATCGAAGCTGAGGCCTGGTTCTCTCTCTCTTCTACCCGGGCTAGACCGGGTAGACGTATTCTGGCGGGCAGTAGTACTCCCTCAATCGGGGCTCTGTTTGCAGAGCATTAGATCAAACTTAGAATTGTACGTATAGTACTTATGTAGTTATGTGAGAAAACCCTACCCGACACGACCTCTTTAGTCTTTAGCCTCTTCCAGCGTTTTCCCTTCCTCGTCCGGTAGATTCTGTGCCGCCGTTGGCTCCGGTCTCGTGGAGTGACAACTTAAAAGTACGGCCGAATGAGGAATCGCATCAGTTTCAAGTCAATCTCTTTATTTTTTTTATGTTTTTTAATGGAGGAAGTTTACTTCAATATGAATTCTGGACATCTTGCATCGTTTGCGGCTTCCGTGATCTACACTGTTCATAGGTGCTCCGATAATATAATGCATGTTATTAATTAATGATATAATTTTAATTGCACCAACCAACTAAGGCTGTTTTGATCTGTTTGACGTACAAGACTTTGAAGCTTTTCGATCGTTTACTAGAGTGCAAGTCTTTATACGTTGTCTTTGATGCTCATGAAAATGGAAGTTGGCGCAAAGTGATCGATAATTCGATGCTGCTAATTAGTTTTTATCGTCTGAATCGAATGAGCGAAACTTTCGAAAAGCAGTTGGCATGATCTCTTTAATTTCCCGCACAATATTTCTCAATCTGCCGCTCGTAGCTTGCTAGAATTTGCATACTCTAGTTAATTGTGTTCATCAACGTACTTTCTTCATGTGTTTGAACGCAGAAGAAAAGATCATCGATGCGAAGAAAGTAGTCGTAGCACCTTTCTGTAATATATGGTGGCATTTGTCGTAGAATAAGTGGAAGTGGACAAGTGGTATAGCGCCGCCCGACGCGGGAGGTAAGTATGGGCGTAGGGCAGACTTTAAGAAAACATCAGATTGCATAAGTCACAGAATATGGGATTTGGGAGACGGAACTTGTTGGAATACATAACAAGGATGCAGGCAATAGAGAAGAGATTTGATCGAGTCGATCAATTACGCAGTAGGAAAGTGTACTTTATCTATACAATTCAAATGGTTCACAACTTCACATTAATTGTCAATCCTGTCGCGTTAGACGACTAATGTAATGAATATTTGATTATATACTATGCTGAACTCTTCAACTTACTTTAAAACGAGAAGAATGCATGCATGTTTGAAAATGTTACAATATGTATGTGTGTATATATATAGTGTGTGTATATAATATATAGTTAATTAAGCTCCATGCACACAGAATTAGCAAATTAAAGAACTTGGCTCGTTAGCTTACTTATTCTTTAATGGTCGATCTACCGATTCTACCTGCTATGACCAAAATGAGATCGATTGACTTTATGTGTCTATGTTTTGCAGAGACCTGTTCGTCATTGAAATAATGCATGCAGATGGGACTTATATAAAACTGTAGTAGCAAAGATTACTTATACACATACACACGTACATGATGTACTAATTATATGATCGATCATAAACTTTTAAAATGGATCGTATCCAAAATGGTTCGTATCACAAGGCTTCCTACAAGATCTCCTTCCTTGTATTATTGCTGCTGCTCTTCTCCCACATAGTCGTCTCTGCCAGAGTAGTCGACGTTCCTGATTTCCACATCAGCAGCGGTAAGTCATTCCTATATACTTCACCACAGTCGATCAACTGTATAAATCTTAACCCATATGCATGCATAGTCATTTCGATCATAGGCTAATGGAAATTGTCATTTACAAAATTTTACATTCGAATTCAATCGTTGTTAAAGTTTCAAGCTTAGTGTCATTGCAGAAGTGAAAATCATGCAGATGAAGAATCGAGTAGGAGCAAGCCGCTTACTATTACAAGCACTACCACCACGCTACTACTGGAGGAGGAAATCGGGGCGACGTAGAAAGGTGGTCGCCTCGTCTAAATTTTACGTCGCCTCGATTTCTTGTGACCAAAACGACGTCGCCTCGTCTTGTCGCTTCAGATTCATCACGCCACCATTGGGGCGACGTAGATACAATCTACGTCGCTTCGATTCATTTCACGTGACGTAAATAATTTTACGTCGCTTCAATTGAAGCGACGTAGATTGATAACGTCGCTTGAACTGAGGCGACGTAGATTGATCAATCTACGTCGCTCAATTTTATTTTTTTTTAATTTATTTTTCTTTTTTTAATCCTCAATTTAATTAATATTTATTTGATTTTATTTTTTAATAAATGAGGCGACGTATATTGATCAATATACGTCGCCTCAATTTATTTCATATTTATTTGATTTTATTTTTTAATAAATGAGGCGACGTATATTGATCAATATACGTCGCCTCAATTTATTTCATATTTATTTTGATTTATTTTTTAATAAATGAGGCGACGTATATTGATCAATATACGTCGCCTAAATTTATTTCATATTTATTTTGATTTATTTTTTAATAACTAAGGCGACGTATATAGATCAATGTACGTCGCCTCATTTATTTCTAAATGAATAATAAATAAATATTAAATACGTTGAGGCGACGTAAATATATCAATTTACGTCGCCTCATTTATTAAAAAATTTTATTTTTTTATTTTTGTAATAAATGAGGCGACGTAAATTGATCTATCTACGTCGCCTCATTTATTAAAAAATAAAAAAAAATAAAAATTAAATATTATTGTACCAAGTCACGACCTATCGCAATTTACAAACACAAAAACGCATTCAAATTGCAGATACGCATTCAACCAAAAAAACGCATTCAATCACAAATCAAAACGTTAAAAGTTTATACAAATCAAGTTTACACAAATCAAGTTTATACAAATCCTATATACAGTTTACGAGCCGGGAGGTGGTGGAGGAGCTTGCGGTTGTTGATTCGCAGCCTGGAATGATCGCATCATGGCCTCCATTTCTTGCATCCTTTGGGCGATCGCACTCGCTTCCGCTATGGCCTTCTGCGCCACCTCGCTCGATCTGCGCGCCGCCTCTTTGGCTTCATCGATCTCTTTTTGCATTTGAATTTGGCGTTCCTGGTTTACCCGGGCCCCTCCTCTCGGTTTGGGGTCGCGTGTGAGAGAGCGCCCCACCCCTGTAACGTCGAACAAGAACAAATATTAGTAAAGTATATCGTAAACCAAAATAAAGCAAAACGTAAATCGAGATATGCATCGACGGAATCGTTTTGGAGATTTATTACCTCTTATAGAGGTCCCGTGCCTTGAACCCACCTCTTCCTCTATGATATTTATTTGTGTATCAAGAGGAAGAGGCTGGGGTTGGGAAACCTCTTCGCCGTCAACTGGGCCCGCAGCACTATCTTGTTGCGACAAGACTTCATCGAGTCGACGCTTCACTACCGCCTGCTCAATTAAAATAGATAAAATAAATAATATTACAATTTAGTAAACAAACATAATTGAAATAACGTAACGTGAACCTAGTTGAGCTTACCACTTTCTCAGCCGCATTCCTCTCCGGCTGGTATACGTTAATCCACGTCTGGACGGCGGGCGCTGGATGACCCTCCTTCTCCAACACCTCGCTTCGGTACGAGAGGGCGAGGGATCCCGAATGGTGGTTGATCTGCTGCTCCTTGTTCTTGTTTCGGTTCCCTCGGTTCCGTTCGCACAATCGCTGCCACACACACACAAAAATCATTTTAAAATAAGAACAGATAAACATGCATATTGTTCGAACGTTTGACCAAAACTGTAGGTTCGTTTATGAAACTCACCAAGTAAGCAGGGTCTTCGAAGTGGGCTTTTAACCACGCCCATTGGTCTTCCCTCCCGAGAAACTCGGCCGGAGTCTCCTGGCTGACGTGGAGATAATGTTGATGGCAATCGTACTTCCAATCCTTATAGATTGTTTGCGCCGTCCTATCAATGAAGTTCCACATCTCCACATCAGTCGCCGGGATGTCGTAGTTCGTCTAGCACAACACATTTAAATTCCGTTATGTAAAAATTATATTTACATTTACTACAGGTATGTAAGTAAGCTCGGAGTCCAGCAAGTATACCTCAAGACTCCGGCCGACGATATCGCGATGCAAATCGCTAAGTCCCAAGAAGCTAGATGCAAGCATTGGAACTTTTCCGCGGATGATGCTACCGATGTCTCGGCACATCAGACTCCGCATTTCCCTCGTCGCCGGCCCCGCATGCCTCGTAGAGTAAGCGACTTGTAGTCGCCTATTGTTGTTCATCCGGACGAGGTACTCCGTCTTCGTCCCGACAACGACTCCGCGCTGTTCCGTCGTCGGGTCTCCGGTTGCCATGTCGACCATGTCGGGGAGTTTGGTCTTCTTGCACCGGATGCTGAGGGCGGGAGGGTGCTGTGACGCCGTTATGGCCTCGCTGCTGTCATCCGCTCCTTGCGGAATCGCATCCTCAAGTGGCGGGGCGGGCGTTAAAATGGGAGCTTCTGCAATCGACGGGGTCGCCGATTGTCCCGTGGGGCAACCAGACCCGGAAGCCCCATCTCGGCTGAATGCTCGCCACCCCGCCTCCGCCGCCTCCGCAGCTGCCGCCGCGGCCGCCGCTTCCGCTTCACGACGCTGCATCAACGCTTTCCTCCTCTTGTATGCAGTATCTCCGGGAGCCATTCTATTAAAACTAAATTGTTATTTTTAATTAGATTGAAGATTTACTCGTCTGTACTTCTATAATGCTATAGTTACCTAGGTTACGCATATTCTTGTTCAAGTATACTTATTGGTGCAGTTAACCAAATTCTGACCATGTCACTATGTCTAGTCTTTCTCTATATCAAAAAGAGTATGAACCGAAGTACCATCACATATAGCTTATCATCACATATACCTTATCATCACAAAACACAACACACAAAACACATATAGCTTATCGCATTCGCACAGGAAGAATCACATTCATTTATCGCATAAAAGCAATCAATCCTCAAGACTCCTTATCATCACAACCGAAGGAATTGAATCCCTCGAACACAAAACACATATAGCTTATCGCATTTGCACAAAACATCATCACATTCACAAAGCAACTATACATGAACATTAAGCAACCACATTATCATACAACTTTCTCTCATTTGTTACTATAAAACTCAACACATTAGTACAAGTTCTTTTCGGATAAACCAGTTTTTAAAAAAAACACAACAATTAAAGACACAAACAGTTGCATCATGTCACTTGAATACAAGCATCCAAGACAATCTATCATCCATAATGTTGAATCACTAAATTGCCAATTTGGTAAAGCAACATAAAAGACTAAGCTGCACACACACACACACAAATAGCCTTTCACCAAAGACTTAGTTGGCGATTCATATTCAACCAAACATAATCACAACATAGACAAATGAGCAGTTTCTATATACCTTGAAGTCCTGGGCAATCTCCCGAACAAGCCTCTGGAATGGCAGCTTCCTGATCAAGATCTCAGTACTCTTCTGGTACTTACGGATTTCTCTGCACAACCACAAATCACAACCATTTTTGCAATTATAACAGTATAAAGTCATTAAAGAAAAGCAACAGAAACTTGCATTCAACTCGTAATACCAAGACCATCAACTGTCAGCCAAAAAAGAGAAATCAAAGAATAATGAGTTCTGCATGACATTGAACATACCAGTCCCAAAAAAACAAAAAACCAATACAAAATTAATCTTAAGAAGAGATGAACAGTGAGTTTTTGAATCAATGTTAATCAAACATTACATAACCATTCAAACCATCTCCAATACATAACCGGCAACTCAATGTTTGACACTAATTCATACTCAACTCACAACCATCTTCGAAAATGAACCAAACAGTGTGATCAAAACAACATAAAACATGGTCTATTTGACACTAATTCATCAACCCCAGTTTTCTTTCTCAAAACTCAATCCTCTGCATAAATGATAAAAAGTGTAGTGTAGACATACTCATGACATACTCAGGAATAAACAGTAATCAATCATTTGTTTTTGCAAGCTAAGTTAAGTGTAGACATACTCATGAAATCGTGTTTATCATTATGAGTGGATTCACAGCTTTATCTGTAATATAGATCACCCTCCCAATTTCACTTTCAGCAAATCTTCATTGCTATATATATATTTTCTTTAGAGATATTGTAGAACCTTTAACAGTGATCCATCATTGAATTCAATGGCTCTGGAAAATAACATACTAAAGAGAAAAACTACATTATTGGTTCTTATAGAGATCTATAAACCTGTCAAGTCCATCTATCTACAATTACAATCCTGGTACATTGATTTATTTTCCGTCCATATGATGAAAAAGAATCAGTATCTACCTTGTCTTGAAATGTAGAACTTCGAAAATCACATAATTGTCAAAGAGAAATGATAAAAAGAAAAAAACAGCAGTATATCATCTCATAACAGCAGACACTTTTTATAGAGTTACAGAAAGATCAGAAGTGAATCTCCTACCAGTCTCAGAGGTGCATTTCTAAATCGAAACAAAATTCAACAAGCTTGTAATCTATTGCACAGATGGAAGCTCTCATCAGAATTGAACAATCAACAAAAGTTAATCTCCGGGACATGTAATCCTACAACACCGGGTGATTAGTACTTGTTCACTAGATAACAAGCTACAGCTCCTCTAAACTTTTCTAAAGCCGAATCCAACATAATCCCATTTCTACTTCTCCGTTCTCAGATTACAACATATGTAATTGTAAACACAAAAACAAGAGAGAGACACATGAGCAGCATATAATTATTTCCCAGATACTCAAGAAGAGCCCAATTTCGAAAACTAACATCTTTACTAATAACCTGTGAATATAACTATACAATCACATAAACTCACCCCCAAGTTGAAAAAGACTCAAACTTTAATCCCCAAAGCTTGCTTGGCTCCCCTGATTCCCTAACAAATCATATGGTGAAGAACAAGGTTAACTCACAATTACACATTGAAAACTAAAGAGAGAAGCAAATGTACAAGAAACAAAATTGTGGGTAAAGAGAGAAGTACGCACCCGAAAGAAAATTAGAGAACTAGAGAATCTTCAATGAAGTGAAGAGAAGCTAGGCAGAGAGATGGATGAAAACGGTGGGTTTTGGGGTTTTGGGTTTCGGGATTCCACGGTGAGGGAGGGGGAGGAAGAAGTTGGTTTCGGGTTTGGTGGAGGAAGACGATTTGGGGTTTTGGGTTTTAGGTTTCGATTTGGTCTCAAACGATTTGGTATGGGATTAGGGTTTGGTCTCAATCGATTTGGGGCGAGGTCGAACAGAGGTAAACTGAGAGGAAACGAGGCGAAGTGAAACGGGAAGAAGAAGAAAGCCACTGTGATCCTGGAATTATAAACGAAACTAGGCGACGTAGATTGGTTTCTACGTCGCTTCAATATGTTGAAGCGACAAATAATGTCTATCTACGTCGCTTCATAAATAATTGTTGTTTTTTATTTTTGAATAACTGAGGCGACGTATATTGAGCAATCTACGTCGCTTCATTTTATTTTATTTATAATTAAAATAAATACATTAAAGCGACGTAGATTGATCAATATACGTCGCTTCATTTTATTTTATTTATAATTAAAATAAATACATTAAAGCGACGTATATTGAGCAATCTACGTCGCTTCATTTTATTTTATTTATAATTAAAATAAATACCTTAAAGCGACGTAGATTGAGCAATCGACGTCGCTTCATTTTATTTTATTTATAATTAAAATAAATAAATGAAGCGACGTATATTGATCAATCTATGTCGCCTCAGTTATTCAAAAATATATAAAAAAATTAAATCCCTTAAGGCGACGTAGATTGATCAATCTATGTCGCCTCAGTTTATATAATTTAATTATATAATTAATGACATTGAGGCGACGTAAATTGATCAATCTATGTCGCCTCAGTTATTCAAAAATATAAAAAAAATTTAAATCACTTGAGGCGACATAGATTGATCAATCTACGTCGCCTCAGTTTATATAATTTAATTATAAATTAAATAAATTTAGGCGACGTAGATTGATCAATCTACGTCGCCTTAACATATTTTTTATGTTATTCCTGCAAAATTTTATTTTTATGTTATTCCTGCAAAATTTATGTTATTCCTGCAAAATTTTATCAATTTATTTTTTATGTTATTTTAGGGTTTACACACATCCATACAAAATTTATACACAATCATTTTTCCCCTTACTGTTTCTGAGTCTGCAAACTGTTTCCTACTACTTTTTTATAGGGAATCACGGGGTATGAGGAATTTTTTCCCTTACTGTTTCTTACTGTTTCTGAGCCATGCAAACTCATCTTGGTTATATGATTCATCATGATTCACCATGATTTTAATTGAATTCACCATGATTCACCATGATTCATCATGATTCACCATGATTCACCATGATTCATCATGATTCACCATGATTCACCACGATTCACCATAAATTATACTTTAAAGAAAATACGAATTTAGGTTTCAAATTCATAATAAAATTAGTTTAGTCCTCGTCTTCATCCTCCTCCTCCTCCTCCTCCTCTTCCTCCTCCTCCTCGGCTTCGTCCTCGTCCTCCTCCTCTTCGTCTTCGTCTTCGTCCTCGTCCTCGTCCTCGTCCTCTTCCTCGTCCTCGTCATCGTCTCCTTCTTCGTCCAAAAGTAGTTGAAAATCTGGGTAAAATTGTATCACCGTGGGAGTGTCCTCTTGGTAAGGCTCGAATATATGATCTCCTGTACGGGCTATGTTTTCATCTATGGCCAGAACTTCGGCGCTGTAGACATTGCGGTGCGACATCTCTTGTACTACCTTCCAAGTACCACCAGCCTTTGGATCGTCTATGTAGAATACTTGTTTTGCTTTGGTTGCAATTATGAAGGGTGAATCCTCATAGTAACTGTTGTTTGTATTCACTGATATCAGTCCATGATCTTTTATAAGGGTGTCAAGATCTTCAGGGTCCTCGGAGTTGTGCCATGTGCACTTAAACAACACCACTGGCATACGGCCTGCATATAATACTTCGACCACGTAGTTAACATGGCCGTAGAACTTGGATGAACCCATGTCTATCATGACACCGCTGTTTTGAGTCACGGTTCTTTGATCTCTATCAAACGATGTGAACTTGACACCGTTCACATAACACGACTTATAAACCCGACATTGCTGAGGTCCTTGAGCTAATGACTTTATTCCTGCAACCAAGCTCGGGTCCGAGTTTTTTTCTTTAAGGGACACCTGAGAGATAAGTGTTAAGAGGAGTTAAAGATAAGTGTTATAAACCCTCAAAGAACCTTACAAGAATTAATAGGCATATGTACCCATGTTAAGAACCATCGAAGAAAACTCCTCCGACGACGAAGCTCGTCGAAATCTTCACCATTTTTAGCCTCGAACCTTCTGAGATGTTCTTCTAGGTAAGGTTTGACTTCGTCTGTTTCCACCAAGACTTGCCAGTGAGCCTCAGCAGTCTCTGCCTCAGTCAACCTGAACTGGCGACGAGTCTCGATAATATCTGGTCTTACTAAGAGTGAAACACAGCTGACATTCCACCCAGATATGGAAGTGTCGATATCTTCGTTGTCCATCCGTCTGAGATAAGCCTTACAATACGTCACCGACTCATGTACGAGGTACTGTTCAGCAATACTACCTTCCGGGTAACGTGTATTCCTCATTGACTTTTTATATTTTCCTAATTGCCTGCAAAAACACCACTCAAGATTAGTACAATATTTTCCTAATTGCCAACATATTACACAAGATTAGTAGGAATCAATATTAGTACAAACATAATTTCCTAATATTAGCAATAACAAAAAATTTTACCTTTCAATCGGATACATCCATGTATAGTGTACTGGACCTGTAAGGAATACTTGTTCGGGCAGATGAACCATGAGATGAACCATAGATGTAAAAAAATGTGGAGGAAATATGAGCTCCAAATTGCAGAGAATCATCACTATCTCAGTTTCCATGTCACGCACAACCTCCTTCTTAAGCTCCCTACTGCATAGTTGACGAAACCAATTTGACAGTGCTATCAATGGCTTGACAACGTTTTCTGGCAGGAACCCTCTTATAACCACAGGCAGAAGACGTTGAAGCAAGACATGGCAATCATGCGTCTTCAATCCATAAAACTGTGACTGGGAACTTATTTTCACCTTACTTCTCAAACTACCTGCATAACCAAGAGGATACTTAACATCCCTGAACCACTGGAACACATCTTCTAGATCATCCTTTTTAACTAAAAAAGGTGCATGAGGAACTTTCCCCGTAGCCAAGTCACCCGCTCTTTGCCACTGGTTTTTTCGCACATTCCTCTTCTTCAAAGCAGCGCGAGCTTTTGGACCATCCTTAGACTTCGATTCAATCGAAAAAATGGTTCCAAGGATGTTGTCACACACATTTTTTTCAATGTGCATGACATCTAGGCAATGTCTGATCTTCAATGATGACCAATACGGCAGCTTCCAAAATATGCTTTCGTGAGTCCAACACTGTCTGTTATTCGGATTGTACGGCACCTTCAAGTCTTCATGTTGGCTAAGAATAGGGTAAACGTTTGACCTAACGTCCTCCAAAATTTCATCTCCACTCTTACGATAGGGTCTTCCGCCAAACTCCTCCTTCCCGTTAAATGCCTTGCTCAATCTCCAAGGGTGATCCTGGTGGAGCCATTTTCGATGACCTTCATAAACTATCCTCCCACATATATGCTCTGAAGTTAGCTCATCTAGACAGATTGGACATGCCTTGTACCCTTTCACAGTTGACCCCGCAAGCATCCCTAAACCTGGAAAGTCGCTAATAGTCCACATTACCGCTGCCTTCATCAAGAATACCTCATTGTCTACTCGATCAAAAGTATGGACTCCAACGACCCATAAATGTATTAGCTCCTCGATCATCGGCTCAATGAGTACACTAAGGCACTTTCCGGGAGATTTAGGGCCTGGAATCAACACTGATAACATGTTATATTCCTTCTTCATGCACATTGATGGTGGTAGATTGTACGGCATCACAACAACGGGCCATGTACTATGCAAAGTTCCCATTGTTCCGAATGGATTGAAACCGTCTGTTGCTACTCCAAGGCGCACATTCCTGCAGTCCCGTGCAAAACCTGGAAAAGTTCTGTCAAAATGTTGAAACGCTTCTCCGTCAGCTGGGTGGCTGAGGCTACCAGCCACGCATATCCGCTCCCCCAGCCATCGCATATGCTTGGCAGTGTGTGGGGACATAAACAAGCGCTTCAACCTTGGTGTTAGAGGGAAGTTACGAATTATTTTTTTGGGAATATCATTCGTATTTGGCTTATATCTTTCTGAATAACACACTGGACAAATCCTCTCATTTACAAGCGCCCACCTGAACAACACACAGTTAAACTCACACGCATGAATTCTTTCGTAACCCAGTGAAAGATCACTCAAGATTTTTTTTATTCTCGAGTATGAACAGGGGAATGTGTGCCCTTTAGGAAGAAGTTTATTAATGTAAATACATAAAGAGTCAACACTTGTGTCCGACCATCCATTTTCATTTTTCATTTCCATTGCATCTAATATGGCACTCAAAACAGTTTCCTCACTGCCTTCATATAATGGGGTCTGTGACTCCTTCAATAATCTATCGTACTTTTCATAATCATCGTCTACCATGTCATTGAAGTTCATGCCCGAATTATCTTCCACAAATTGTTGGGGTGCATCTGCATGGTATCCAGGATAATAGGGATATGCATCATGTAGAATCTCCAACTGCGGGTTCACTGAAGGACCGGCACCACTAGAAGGACCGACTCTGTCTTGAAGCCACTGTCTTCGTTGACTGAGCATTGCCGGTTCACCAGAAACTTCCCCGTGAAGGTGCCAGACTGTATAAGTAGGACTCATACCACTGTGTGATAAGTGATGATACATGACATCCATAGTAACCTTGAACGGACCGTTCTTACAACGTTTGCACGGGCAGAAGTAATAATCGGCTCCGTTACTATGTAGCCGGGCAAAATTCATGAACTCGAATATGCCGTTGATGTACCTTGGATCAGCACGATGATATGTCATCCAAGTTTTGTCTGGGAGTCCGTCCATGTTTCCTGTCAACATAAACAATCAATATGAACAAAGTTACCACGCCACAGTTGCGATTCAATCAAAACCCCACACTTCTTCGCCTTATGCCTCCGGGTTGGGTCCTATCCCCTTCAGGGGAACACGACATTTGTCAACGCTTTTGCACCCATGCGTTTCAGCTCCAGTTTAGGGAAATTTTGGCAGCATCTCCCTACAGTTCCCCGAGTGCACACATATCTAAACAACCTAATTTGCACTCGGGGAACATTTAAAGGAGACACTGTCGAAACCATATCCCAAAACTGAAACTGAAATCACACGAATAGCAAAAGGATCAATAAAGTCATGTTCACCTAAAGTGTCCAAAAATGGGACAATTCGAGAATCAACAACTCAACTCGATCAACTAGATGAGTTGTTAATTCTCAAACGGGAGTTCTAAGTTGATAAACACCACAATTATATATAGTCATAATACTAATAACACTACTAATTAAGGCTCGAATACACATAATCTACACTAATCATCAATTAATTTCACTAAATTTAACCAAATTTCAAACATTAATCATGAACCCATAACATAATTTATCACAATTCAATGCTTAACACACTAAAACTACAACATAACACCAAATTCAATTCAACTTCAAACATTTCACCAAAACTTCAATTTCACTTCTAATCATCAATAAATTTCACTAAACTTAACCAAATTTCAAACATTATTCATGAACCCATAACACAATTCAATGATTCAAACACTAAAACTACAACATAACACCAAATTCAATTCAACTTCAAACATTTCACCAAAACTTCAATTTCACTTCTAATTTAACATATTATGGTCATAAAGAGGGTTAAAGAGATACAAATCAAACTAACCTTACTCAATAATCAAATCAATGGCAAGAACAACCTTCTTTCTCAATTTCCTCTAATTTCTCCCCAAAATCGCCCAAAACAGCTGCAGAACGAAATGAAACTGTTTTTCTAAACTTTTCACTTTATGAACGGGTTGACTTTAAGAAGAAGAGTAGATCCAGATTTTAAAAAAACGAGGCGACGTAGATTGATCAATATACGTCGCCTCGTTTTCTTTCCAAGTGACCAAACTAATCTACGTCGCTTCGATTCAAAACTAGGCGACGTAAATTGATCAATCTACGTCGCCTCGTTTTGAATCGAAGCGACGTAGATTAGTTTGGTCACTTGGAAAGAAAAACTAGTCGCCTCAGTTTTTTTAAGCGACGTACTTCAATCTACGTCGCCTCAATTTTTTGAAGCGACGTAATGTTTGTCAAAGGTATTTTACGTCGCCTCGTTGAAAATCGGAGCGACGTAGAAATGTAACTACGTCGCCCCGATTCCTTCCTCCAGTAGTGCGCGTGGCCAGAAGAGCCGTAATAAGACCTTCTACGCCGTCTGCGGGACAAGGTTGATCAGAAGTTCACTTTGCATTGGTTTATTGGTATCAGCCTCCATTCTTGCATGAGAGCAAGGTAGCAGTCAAAAGTTCCTGCATGTGTAAACTTGTATTTCAATATACTCACCATTGATGAGAAACTGAAAGAAAGGGATCGAAGATTGTTCATAAATATAATGGTGCAAAGAGATCCACCTCTCATGTGTGCATCAGGTCAATTTCTTTTAGTAGAATTTTTTTTTTCTGGACGGTCTGCTGAATCCAATCTAAATGCAGAAGAAACAGAAAACCCTACCTCCGTTGGATAATGCTGATATTATGGTTCTAAATGCCTAAGCTGTGCTTTCAAGAACTATAAGCTCACCAAGAAACAAAAGAATGCTACTGTTTCCTCGTCCTACACATCCTCGAGTACTCTTTAACTCTAATGCAACTGCCATTCATTTACTTTCTACTTGCAACTCACTGAGAATGATGGGTTCTGCAGTCAAACCATTTACAGTTTTCATCAGGTCATGTCCAGTGAATCCGTCATGCTTTGCATAAAATAGATGTACAACTTCGCACATGTTCCAAAACAGGTCCTTGCAAGCTCTTGGAACTAAGCTATTCTTCTGCAAAACTAGCTTTTGCAGTTCTCTCCTCTTGGTGGTGATAATGCTCTTCATCTCGTTGAAGGTCTCTTCTTCAGTAGCACTGCCATTTCCGCTAAGCATGGCCAATATTACAAAATTCAACTTTCCTTCAGCAGATTCCCTCTCCAACATTGTCATGAGTTAGCAATATTAGATTGGATTTTATTCTCTTCATTCATTTTTCTAAGTCTGAGGATGTTACTTCTACCTTAAAGCTTTGCATATCATTGAGAAGAGGCCCGGTTGTGCTCAATAGTTTGTAAAGTTGGTGGTATTCAAAACTCCACAAAGCTTCCTCTGAGAGCTTCGGCCCTACCAAATAAAGAGCGGGAAGCACAATGGGTCCCAGAGCAAACCATACGTATGCTTTTTCCATATAAGGAGTAAAATATCGAATATCGAAAATATATCGACTGTCTAAAATACGAATATTTCGACGGAAATATCGATGAAATATTGATTCAATAAAAAATTGACGGAAATTGAGATAAATACATGGAAAATTTGTATTTGAATTTTATGAGATTCTTATATGATTAATATGTGTTTTGAAACTTGTAAATTGTGTTTTGTTGATTATTTATAGAGTTTATTTGATTGAACTTTTGGATTATTAGTGTGGAGGGTTTTGTGCTTTTGATTTACTGCGATCAACATATATGTAAAATCAAAATATCGGATAAATTCAAAAATGTCGAGGATTTCGGCGATATATCGGAAAATATCGAATATTTCGAGAAATATCGGACAAAAGATATTTGTAGAATTAATATCGGGAAGTTAAAAATACGGAGATATCGCGAAAATATCGAAGATATTATGGATATTTCATTCCTTGTTTCCATGTACTCATCCAAGGTGGGCGCTGACTTGTTTATCGACCACTGACCTTCCTTCAGCATAGACTTCATCAAATCCAACCACTGAAATTCAAAGATAAGCTTATTTTATACCCAAGTCCAGTGGATGAAAAAACATAGATTATATATGCACAATTTAAGATTATATATGCAGTTCAATGAAAATGATCACTGATATCTAACGACATTTTACTTTACTATTATTCAACCAATACATAGAAAATGATAACCGTTGAGTCACATTCTTTCTATATTTAGAAAGTATATATTCTGTAATTGATTAGATTTTTTTTAGGACTGTAAATATGCTTGTATATATATCTAATTCGGATTGATCAATATATCAGAAACTTCTCAAATACTTGTGTTCTATTTTACTTGGTATCAGAGACAAGTTCCTCGTCCAACTCTTGACCTCCCCACCTGTTTTGTCTCCACTTCCGTGGATCTGTCGACTCGTTCTCATTCCAACCGAGAGAGTCATCTGAACTTGTCGATGCGTTCTCGTTCCGACAGAGAGGATCATCTGAACTTGTTGCAGGTGCAAGCTTAAGTTAGGTTGCACGTGAGGGGACGTATTGGAGAGTATAGATCCCACATTGGAAAAGAGGCTACAAGAAGATGGCTTATATGTTAATGGACTACCCCCAATATCAACCGAAACCTTTTGGATAAAACCTAATACTTTAAAGGTGATTCAAGTTGGGACAATATCGGTTATATTAGGGGTCCACATGCCACGCTTGCCGCAATTTGACTTGGTATCAAAGTATTTCGATCTGACAATGGAGGAGAGTTTGTCAATCACTCTTTCCAAGAGTATTTTTAGCAGCATAAAATTATTCACCAGACTACTTGTCCTCAGACACCGGAGCAGAATGAAATTTTTGAAAGAAAGAATCGTCCCTAGACACCGGATTCCATTTGAAGTACTGTATGAACATGTTGTCATCCCGTCTCTTAACAAATTTTATGCTCGTGTCTTTGGTTGTGTGGCATATGTTCATCTTCATAAGAATCAGAGATCTAAGTTGGAGGCTCGTGCTCTAAAGTGTTTTTTTTTTGCTATGGTACCCATTAAAAAGGTTATAAGCGTTACCATCCTCTTTCTCAAAGGTTTTATGTCACTATGGATGTCACTTTTTGCGAAGATTTGTGTTATTTCTCTCCTTCAGCAACTCTTCGTGAGGAGGAGAAGAATGTGTTTTATGAAGACCAATTTGGAGAATCAGAAGTTTGTATTTCAAATGAAAGTGTCCCAGCCAGAAGTAGTTTTCAACCCGCTGAGGAAATTCCTCGACCCGTCGAAAATGGTATCCCAGAAAAGGCAGAAGGTGATTTTCGACCCGTCGAGAAGGAACCTCGACCCGTCGAAATTGGTTCCCTGGATCGGGCAGAGTGTGGTTTTCGACCCATCGAAAATTCCCAAACAGGTGTGACTATTCCGAGTGCTAAATGTGTTCAACATATCGACCAAGTGTCCTATACCCCAAAAGGAGTAGAACTAGTCAGTAATCAGCCACAAGTTGTTGAAGTTGTACATGTAAGTCCAGTATCTCCCTCTCCATCAACAATCTCTCCCGACCTGTCATCATCTGAGGTATGTAGTAGTATTCTTCTGTCTAGTTCTGGTGTTCCTAAAAGGGTCTTACCTGCTAAGTCAACCCGTGGTCAACCTTCAAAAAGATATGAACCTCTCTTATCAGCTGAAATCATATATCCTATAGCTAATTATATGTCAACCCATAGATTGTCTAAACCCTATGAAGCCTTTGTGAATCAATTTTCTGTTGTATCTCTTCCTAGTAAAGTGCAGGATGCAATCAAGGAAGAGAAGTGGACCATAGCAATGGAAGTTGAGATGAATGCTCTCAATAAGAATGGTACTTGGGACTTAGTACCATTGCCACTTGGAAATAAGACTGTTGAGTGTAGATGGGTGTATGCTGTGAAGCATAATGCAAAGGGATACACCCAGAAGTATGAAGTGAATTATGACGAGACATTTGCACTAGTAACAAAGATCAATACTGTTCAAGTCCTCATGTCTTTGGCAGCTAATCTGAATTGGCCCTTGCAGCAGTTTAATATGAAGAATGTCTTTCCTCATGGAGATTTAAATGAAGAAATTTACATGGATCTTCCTCCAGAATATGATACTTCTACAGGTGAGAAGGTAGTGTGCAGATTAAAGAAGTCATTATACGGATTGAAATAATCTCCAGGAGCTTGGTTTGGAAGATTCACAGATTTCATGAAGAAAATTAGGTATAGGCAGAGTAATTTAGATCACACTTTGTTCCTAAAGCATCAACAAGGAAAATTGACAGCTTTAATTATTTATGTAGATGAGATGGTCGTGACAGGTGATGACTTTGGTGAGATCAAGAGATTACAAGCTCAGTTGTCTTTTGCATTTGAGATGAAGGATCTTGGGAACTTGAAGTATTTCTTGGGTATTGAGGTGGCTCGAAATAAGGACTGCATTATGTTGAGTCAAAGAAAATATGTTCTAGATCTGTTGGCCAAAACTAGTATGCTTGACTGTAAACCAGTTGATACACCCATTGAGCAGAATTATCGGCTTGCAGAATATCCTAATCAAGTTCCTACAGACAAGTCCTGGTACGTACCAGAGGTTAGTTGGAAGATTAATTTACTTGTTACACACTAGACCTAATCTGGCTTATGTTGTTAGTGTGGTGAGCCAATATATGCACAATTAATCCTAGTGAAGATCATATGAATGTTCTGATAAGAATCTTGAGGTACGTACTTGAAATCTGCTCCTGGTAAAGGTCTTGTGTTTTGTAATTATGAAGAATTGGATATTAGTGAGTACACCAATGCAGACTGGGAAGGCAAAATTACTGACAAACATTCCACTTCTGGTTACTTTACATTAATTTGTTGGTAGAAATTTAGTTACTTGGAGGAGTAAGAAGCAGAATGTGGTAGCCCGTTCTAGTGCAGAGGCAGAATACAGAGGTATGACTCAAGGGGTTTATGAGTTGTTGTGGTTGAAGTATTTTCTTGTAGACTTAGGTTTCAAGCATGGATGACCCGTATCTCTTTATTGTGACAACACTGCTGTAGTTGAAATCGCACATAATCCTGTTCAGCATAATCGAACAAAACATGTAGAGATTGATAGACACTTCATCAAGGAGAAGCTAGATGCTCATACTATCTCATTCCTATTTGTTCATTCAGATGAGCAATTAGCTGACATCCTTATCAAAACTGTTTCATCCAAAACTTTCAGTGGCTCACTTGACAAGTTGGACATTCAAGACTTGTATGCTCCAACTTGAGGAGGAGTGTTAAAGTGAGTTACACTCCTTGTATATTTAGGAAATGTATATATCCTGTAAGGGGAGTGATTCTCACACTCCTATTTTCTCTCTTATGTTTATTCTCACACTCCACTTTTCTCTCTAATCTTTATTATATTATTTCTTTATCAATCATTTACCAAATTATCCTTAGTATTTCTCTTATCAATTATTTATTTAAGGGTCATTTTGGTAAACAAAAAAAATTATAAAAAAAATGAAATAAAGAAGAAAGAGAAAAGTTGAGTACGTGTGAGAATACGGAAGAGAGAGAAAAGGAGAGTGTGAGAATCTCTTATGTAATTAAGTAGAATTCTGTAATTTATTAGATTTCCTTCTAAGACTGTAAGTATGCTCGTATATATGTCCAATTGAAGATTGATCAATAGATCAAAGAAATTTCAAATATTTGTATTCTATTTGACTATAACATAATCAACTTAAAAATATTCCATCTTACAATCTCAAAGACGTGATTTGTCATGTCGTTTGAAAAGCATTAGATCCAATTTCAATTATTGCGCTTTTAATTGCTGAAAATATGATTTCAACTTTCTCGGAACAAGAATCAGTTCTCGCATTCACATCCCACCGTAATTCAAACACATAAATCATTATATTAAGACTTAGCATGAATCTAGGACCAATATGTCAAAGGACAAGAAATCATACTTCTCTATCAGTTGTATAATGTTTACTAGTTCCTCTTCAGAACCTCCAACGTCAAAGAAATCCACCACAGTTGTAACTTGTAAGCACTCCGTTTTTGGCCCATGATATGCGGGCATCTGATAGTTCAGGGGGAAAAAGGGTTGCAGCGGCAGAGAAGTAACAGTAAGCTTGCTTCTGTCTAGTAAAGTTGAGTTTGACCAATCTGCTCTCCACAACCCACCTGCTGACGGGGGAGGGAAATATTACTTCTGGAAGAAAAGAAAAAAAAACACAAAAGAGCCAATCTACGAAATTTACTCACAGGAATTTATATGATATCAGAGTGGAATCTCTACTAACACAATGCTCAATGACAGAAAAGAGACGAGGAAGAGGAGGAAGAGGAAGGACATGTACATTGAAAGATGATTGAGTTCTTCTCGATGTATTGATCGACACATATTGAAGTCTTCCACACCCAGTTTCATGACATCTTCATTCCCAATGTTCAAACAACTAGCATATAAAACAGTACTCGGAATTAAGTAACATACTGACCCAAAAATGTTACATTCATTACAATCCTATTCTATCTAAAAGAAAGGAAACTGAGGAAGGCAAATAATAGAGATATACCGGTAAGATGATTTTAAAGTAAAATTACTTAAGTGGTCATTAATTTTTGTCTAAAACGATAGTTTGGTAAGTATCGAATGTCATATGTCAAAATGGTCACTAATCTTTTCTTAAAGTATATCAAAATGGTCACTCCGTCTAATTTAGACGTTACACACTTAACTTGTGATGGATAAAAATGTCATTTTATCATTTAATATTATATATTTACAATAATTCTCTCTCTCTCTCTCTCTCTCTCTCTCTCTCTCTCTCTCTCTCTCTCTCTCTCTCTCTCTCTCTCTCTCTCTCTCTCTCTCTCTCTCTCTCTCTCTCTCTCTCTCTCTCTCTCTCTCTCTCAGCCGCATTCCCTTTACCATGTAACATCAGTGGTCGAACCACTGCAGTGAGACGCCGCCTCCAAGCAACCAAGCCCCACATCTTGCCTTTGATTGCCTCCCCGCCGTGCCTTCGCATGCCTTCCTCACCGTTGTGGCACCACCGCCAGCCCGTGCCTTCCTCGCCTTCATGCCTCCACCGTGAGAAGTCGCGAGCCCTCGTTGAGGCACCACCAAGGCAAAGCACCACGTGCGGCCAAGATGACAAAGCCATCCCCTACGCCGACGAGCCGACTCAAAATCCAAGTCGCGCTGTAACGCGGTGAGCCTCGGTGTAGCATCCTCCCGCTGCATCACCTGCTCACAATTTCGAAGCTTTGTTTACCGGGTTATGGGGATTGATTAGGGATTTACCGAACCACAAATACAAAAGAATTAATATGTTCTTGAAAAGAAACTTGGGCATTGAAATTTTGTTGAGGATTGAAAAAAGGATTCCGCAGAGATTACAATAGCATATCGACGCCTCATCCACCTCCAACCGAGCTTCATCTGTCGTTAATTTCGGGCCACGGCTGGAACTAAAGTGGTCATGGTGGTTGTTGCTTAAGCTGACCCCGTCGCTATAGGCACAGCACCTTCGCTCAACCCATATCCAGCGTTACACCATTAACATCGTTGGGCTCAGATCTCAAGAGACGTCGATCGTCGAAGGCTCGCCGGTAGTGGTGAGCGTCGGGGGAAGAGAGATCGAGAGGAAAGATCATCGGACGGCGAATGTCGAAGGTGCACAGTAACCTCGCGGCGGAACCTGGGTTGTGAATACACAAAGTAAATTTTCAGAATTTTTTTGCCAAATGAGGAAAAAAAGACAAAAATACTCCTGAAAATAAACGAAATATTCTTTTTTTAATGGATGTTTAAGATCGAATGACCAATTTGATAATGAAACGTTTCCGGAAGTGACCATTTTGACATATGTCATACGATAATTACCAAACTTTCATTTTGGGCAAAAATTAATGACCATTTATGTAATTTTGACTGATTTTAATATCCTTGTACAATTAGTATCGTAAAAATTTATTGCTTTCCTGCATGATAACCGATCCAAAGTTGCATAGGAAGGAAACCAAAGAGCATCGTCCACCTGAAACCAACCGATTGTATTTTCTATGACTTGGCGTTAAAGAAAGAAACATCACCAAATCAATGAGACTCATCTTAAGAGTTACCTCTCGATCAACATGCTTATTGGAGTCAAAGTTTATGGGAATTTTCTGATATATATTGATCAATCCCAAATTTGGGTACATATACACAAGTACTTACACTCCTAAAAGAAAACTAAATCAACTATTGAATCCTACTTAATTACAAAATATGCATCTCTTAACTATACATAGAGTGAGGCACACTCCAACAATCGGGTCTATGAGCCTGAGTTATGTTGTTGGATAATTCCTGTTTCAGGAAACGACTTGTACAGTAATGTTGTTTCTCTATTAGATTCATCGATCTGGATGTATGATGACTTCTGAAGACCTAAAAAGCTCTAAAGCAGCACCAGTATCCTTTAGATATCCCCCAAGGGATTTGAAGAATCGATCTTCTGAAAATTGACTCAAGGATCTAAAAAACGTACAGAAAAATCCATTTTATTTATCAAAACGAAGATTTGAAGACCACGCTAAGCTCCAAGATTGAAATGTACCTGCAGAAATCTCATATCCATGAACACGTAAGAGTCGAAATGCCATTGCGCAGGTGACAGCATCTGAAAAGATGGCTTCTTCCCCTTGCAGCCAGCATCTGTTTGTGGGGTAATATCAACGGAAACTTGAGAACTAATACAATCTTTAAAGATCTATTTAATAGTAAGATAGTAATGCGGATTCAATTTTCATCATAGTTAAACCAGACCACTGGTGTAAATCATATGGTGTAGGATGTATGCCTGTATGTTTCATCTAGCTAGTACGGTCCTTATTTCTTCCCAGAAATGTCGATCAACACCCATGCTCTCAAGACTGGAAATCATAGAAAGGCGAGCATAGTTCTCCGGAGGATAAATTGTTGGAACTGATAAAAAGGAAAAACTAGTCAGTTGAAATCAATCTCAACGTAGTAAATACAGCAAAATGCCCTTTCAAAAAAAAAAAACAGAAAAATGCAAAAATCAGATGAAAAGTTTGAAATTAGGGACCTGTATTCCCAAACTTTTCTATGAGGGAGCGTAGGTAACTAAGACAACCAGCATTGTTGAGGCTAGTAAAAGCAGCAGCAGTAGTTGAAGTTGAATTGAACAAAGATCCGTTCTTCTTTTGGTACTTCATGAACATCTCCCAATCCTGCGACCTCCCAATTCCTTCTGAAATATATGCTAGATAGGCCTTCCACCCCTCTTTGTTGCTTTCATTGCCTCTAAACAATAACATTATATAAGAAATCAATTACAATGAGTTACGGTAGAATACAGATTCCATAGATTTGACTGCTATTAAAGGTCCTAGAGGGGGGTGAATAGGCCTTTCCTACTTTTTCGTTCAATCTGTTCTCGGGATAGCAAGATAGAGATCTATCACAAACACAGAATACGAGTACTGAAATGTAAAAACAGAAAGTAAACAGTGACACAAGATGTTTTTGATAACGCAGAAATCCTACAACCAGGATTAAAACTGCGTGCCCCTAACTCTTGAGGGACAAACCTTTCCACTAATTGGTAACATACACAATTACAAGTTTCTGGCACTCTGAGGATACATAACCCGTATGCTATCCTGACTAGTCTACCCACCAGTACAAACAGAGCTACACTACTTTAATCTATGTGTTTACACTTTGGAAAATATACAGAAGTATCAACTCAGATCTTAACTACTCTCAAGTTAAATCTTCTTGATCAACTTCTTGGATTGGGCATCTCCATACTTTATCTCAATGGAATGCACAATGCAATGATGCATATGAGTTTTGAAAACAGTTTTTATGCTTGAGAAACCATGTCTATTATGCACAATAAAGAGCAACCAAAAGACATGGAAAGGGAGAGAAGACAGAAGAGAAACTACACTCGAAAGTGCTCTCAAAGAGTAACCAAATAGAATAACCTAAAACACCCAAGTATCTCACTCAACCAACCAACTGTTCACAACAGCCTTAAGCTGCTTATATAGGCAATACAATACAGCAGCAAAGTGCAGCAAGTAAGCAAGGAAAAATAGAGGTCAAAAACCACAAGAGGGCACGTGAGAAACCAACAAAAGAAACACCCTATGGCAGACCTAGAACTGTCCCAGATTTGACAGAACACATCGAAACGGTTTGCAAGGCAGCAACATGCTTAGAGACACAGTGTAGAGTCAACATCAGTTTCTATTTTAGGCAAGAAGTGTTTTGGGAGAGAAACAGCATAAAACCAGAAACGGCAAGGTCAACTACAGCAAGCACGTGACAAACAGACTTGAGAAAAGCAAAAAGCTGTCCAGGCTGTAAAGCACATTACATACCCCTAAAAATCACATGTGAGCTTAAGACACCTCAAATCAAACAAATTCAACTATCATGAACAAAGACTCTTGAATTCTGAATTAAGGAAGGTCTATGCCTTAGAAGATCACACGCATACAGACTAAGAAATCACCTAGGCGACTGAAATCACGTATGGACAGAAATCCAGAATACCAGCAGATCAACGGGGATATGTGCAACAGTTGCTATCCTAAATGAAAACCATGTTATGTGATGCATGAACTACCTGATATCCCAAAGAGATACGTGAGTGATGCCAATATCTCCAATCTCTTTTCTTGATGATCTTCCGGGCAATTGTGTTTTGTCGATTGTCAAGGGATAGCCAATATCATATATGCCTTCAATCTCCCCCTTTGGCATTCCTTGACAAAACACAATCGTCAAAGAGTACCTGCATGAGAATAGTATAACACAAACAACACATGCATCCAAAAAGTGTTCAAAATACAGTTCAGTACTCCCCCTGACTGGTTTACCATGATAGGAACACGAGTACCTATCCCAGCCAGGTAGTTCTCCCCATCCAAAAGTACCTACATAGATTAGCTAGTTCTCCCCCTTTTTGTCTAGGAAAGACAAAGGGTAAAACCACAGATGATATAAAAACCGCAGATAAAAGTAACATTGTTTAGGGACAGATCACAAAACCAAAAAACCTCAGCTGTTTCGGGAAAAACAAAAAAGGGATCGAAGGGAGAAACATACTGAACAGAAACAGAGCAGATGAGCAGAGAGTAGATTAAGCAGCGGCCCCCAAAGTATCCTCGTCCTCAACACCAATCTCCCCCTAGTGGATGGTTGCACCAGAGTCGGAAGGAGAGAAAACCGGCCTGACTTCAGATGAGGATAGAAATTTCAGACTTGAACTTCTCGAACTGCTCCACGAGGTGCTCCTTGAGAGAAAAGGGCAGCGGAAACGAGACCAACTCTACTCAAGAGTCCTTGAACTAAGAGTTTTCTCTTCTTAAACACACAATCTCCACTTTTAAATTCCTGTGTAGTCAAGTCAACAATAAAGAGTACCAGTGTCCTATCCCTAGGAAATACACACATGCATCCAAGAAAGATTCCTCAAAAGCAAACACAAAGATCACCATGCATGTATACTTCTAATATCCACTGGGATATTTGGGACACCCTGAATAATAAAAGGTACCGATGTACCTACCAACACATTGATAACTCCCCCTCACGTGGTGCATAAGAGAACACAAAGAGTTTGATTTGTCGCTCCTCTATGCAAATTTTTCGCAATTGTTTCCAGTAATCAGCATATGGCGCAAATACAACATCTGTAGAACCATATGACATGATTTTTGGGAGAGCATCGCGGGCCTTGACGCAAATATAATATCATGGGTTTTCATCACCTCTTTTGCAAACTCCGCTGATGAAACAACTTCGGTAGACCATTCTCCTAGCCTCAAGTGCACAAGGGGTTCGTGTTTCTTGGCCAAGTCTCGGAGTCCATGATAGGCTAAAAACAGGGGCATTTTCGTCCATACGCATGAGAATGTGGAAACCTGCAGTTTTAGCTCTCTCATATTTACAGTGTTGTTTTATGCATCACGCGAGGGGGAGCTATTTGGTTGATGGTAGGTACATTGATACTCCTCATTACTCAGGACTATCTCTCATATCCCAGTGGATATTGCATGGTCTCTTGCATGATTGGGTGTTAGTTGCTTTTGAGGTATCCCGAATAGACCACATACGTGGTATCCTAGGGATATGCCACTGTAGCACTTTCTGCGTTGAAGTGACTACACGAGACTGAAAGTCTGCTGGTTTGCTTCAGTTGCCTTTACGTGCTTGAATGGTCTTGGTGCATGATTCCAAGGCATTGATTTGAATATATGATGATTGTGCTTAGAAATAGGAGAAGCCCCTTTGGTCTTCGTCGCTCTCGATTCCCCTGCATTCGCTTTCACTCTCCTACCTTAGGCGTTTCACTTCGACTTCCCTTCTGGTTCCCTTAAATTAAATCTCTCTCTCCTTCATGACTCGAATCAGAAACCGAAGAACTTTCCTCCCTCCAAAGCAAATCTTCTTCTTTCACTCTCTAATGGCTCTCCCTGATCCATTTATCCCTAAAGAGGTCATTCTGCTTCCTGCTCCACCACAAAAATCACCCCCTCACTCTCCAAAGAATCCAAGCCCTACTGTCTCTCCTGCCCCTGCTGAGAAATCTCAGCCTCCTACGGTCCGTTCGACCTACTTACGCAAGAAGGCGATCTCCAAGCCCACTGGAGCCAAGAAGATGGCTTCAAACAAGAAGAAACAGAGTACCTCTGCTTCTGTTGTCTCTCCTACCATTTCACCTCCACGAGATATTGTTGCCTCTGAACTGCCGTCTTCTCCTCAGCCTGAAGTACCATCTGCTCAGCCCCCTTCTCCTCCACCATCTCCTATGGCTGTCGAACCTACTCCCATCTCTCCTCCTGTTGTCGATCCCCCTTCTGTCTCTCCCCAAGTTCCCTTGGGAAAACGGAAGCGAACAGCTACTGTTTGTTCCTCTGGCTCTGCCTCCACTCCCTCTATTGAAGTCTCTCATGCATCTACTACACCTCGTGTCACTCGATCCAAAGCCAAAAAGTCTGTTGTCTCTCCTCCAGCCAAGAAAGCAATCAAACCTACTACATCTCCTCAAGTAAAGTCCACCCTGAAAGCCTCTACCTCCACTATCTCCAAACGTCCTGCTGAAACCTCCTCATTCCCTCCTCGCTCTCACTTCGTCTCTGCAGATTCCTTCAGTCTGTTTGGGTACATCACCATGCACCGTCCCATTGTCTCTGAGCGTCCTTTCGATTTTGCTTCCCTGCACCCTGCTCTGTTCTCTCTGGTGTCCTCTTTGGGATGGGTTACTGCGTTGGCCTCCCTGCCTCGCTATAATCACACCCTGGTCCAGGAATTCTATGCGAACTTCCCCTCTAATCTTTCTGCTGAGGTTCGTCTTCGCTCAAAACAGCAAATCTGTGTCACCGTCCGAGGAGTTTCTGTGAACTTCTCACCCTCCAGGATTCGTCATGCCCTGTCTCTCCCACTCACTGCTGATGGTGTCTTGAAGTCTTACTCTGAATACTCTACCTCTCTCACTGTCCAAGATCTTGCCTTGCGTCTCTACTCATCTCCTCCTCCAGAACCAGTTTTAGGTACTTTTCTCTCGAGCAAGTTCATGACGGAATGGTTCAAAGCCTTGGGCTTTCTTGTGCGTTTCCTCTTCCATCCTGCTACTCAGACCAGCAAAATTCCCCACAAACAAGCTGTCCTCATGGCGTACCTCAGTCATGACCCCATCCGTCCTGTCATCCCTGCTGAGTACTTCATGTTTCAGGCTATCCGCACTGCTGGTGTCTCCCACCGCAATCCTCTTGGTAAGGCTCTGGTGTTTCCCTACCTCATCACCAAACTCTGTGGTGATGGTGGTGTGCCTCTGACACAGGGAGATGTTCTTGGCCCTGAACTCATTCCGATTGATGCCATCACTATCACCCGATCTGTGCACCAGTCAAATGAGTACGTTGAGCCTATGGACCAGAAGTTCTTGAAAGCAGCCGTTCAGTCGATGGTTACTGATGCCGTCCAGCAAATCAAGGTTCATCTCAAGGAGCAGTTTACTGCATTCAAGGCCGAGCTCTCACTTCTCCTATCTAGTCGAGCTGGATCTGCCCCTGCTCAGGAGCCAACGGTGTCCTCCCCTCATTCGGACAAGCAAGATGGTGCCACTCCTTCTGACTCGGGAGACACTATTCATCTAGGAGCAATGGGAGCAGAGGATGAGGATGTCGCCTATGATGGATCTGGCTATGCGGTGTGAAGTCTTTCTGTGATTGCTTTAACTCTTGTCTCTTTCGGTTTCTTTCCCTTTTGTTTTTATGTTGAACAATTGTTGGTTTTGTGGCTTGTGGTTTTTATGGTTATGTTGAACAATTTTTATGATGGTTAATTTTGTTTGAACCCTTTGTCCTTTATTGACAAAAAGGGGGAGAACCGGTTAATTATTGTGTGTTGTTATGCATGTGGTTACTCTTGTGATATTATTGCTGCCATGATTGTGATGTGAATTATATGTTGGGGAGATTGAAGGCACACCATGTTTGGTTGTGTTTCTAACTTTGCAGCAGGTATTTGTTTGGGGAGAACCAGTTACTATTTTGGAAGGATATTATGGGACATATGTATCCTGACCCCTGCATATGCTTAGGGGGAGTATGGTTGGAACTGATTATCTCTCTAGTTTGGGGATACTATGTGACATAGATATCCTTGTTGCTGCATATGTTTGTATGTGTTACAACTGTGTTGCAGGTACCTCTTGTAGAACTGTGTTTTGTCAAGAAATGCCAAAGGGGGAGATTGAAGGCATACACCTGAGTTGGCTATTTCTTGAGCTATGACAAAACACAGCAATGGAAGATCATCAAAGCTTAAGTGTCATTTCGTATTTTATCTCTTTGGACAAACAGGTATAACATTCATGTGCATTACATGTTTTCCATCTAAGATAGAGCACTGAGCATGTATCCCGGACATTCTGGAATGTTTTCCTTGTGTGATTCTTCATGGCTTTAATCACGTCTATAACCCAGATTATTTGTGCTTAATCTGTATGTTCTTTGGTTATGAAAATCTATGTTGATTAATGAAGATCCCTAGAAGAGTTGACCATTGGATTTGTTTTTTCCTGATGACTACTTTTGGCTGGCAAAAACGTGCTTATCCTTTGAAATCTGGTATTGCTATTCTTGTACATGTGAATAGGAACCTTTTGCCTTGTTTAGACAACCTTAGCTCATTAAGGTATGACATAATAGCTGCCTTGGTTTTGGCTCACTGTTTAGGTTGCTGTGTCCTTTCGGTAGCTGCTGTTTTAGGTCTGCATTGGTCCTGTTTAGGTCTGCATTAGGACAGTGTTTAGGTCTGCATTTAGGCTTGCATGCTGATGTGTTTTACGAGCTTCTTAGCTGTGTTGAACGTGCCTAGTTGAGCTGTCTTTGACCTTTGAATAACCTGGCCTATATAAGGAGTCCCAAGCTGTCTTGGATCCTTGGTTGGTTGAGTGAAAACTTTGGGGGTTTTGGTTATTCTGTTTTGGTACTCTTTGAGAGCACTTTCGAGTGTAGTTTCTCTTCTCTCTTCTCTTCCCCTTCCATGTCTTTTGGTTGCTCTTTATAGTGCATAATAGACATGATTTCTCAAGCATAAAAACTGTTTTCAAAACTCATATGCATCATTGCATTGTGCATTCCATTGAGATAAAGTATGGAGATGCCCAACCCAAGAAGTTGATCAAGAAGATTTAACTTGAGAGTAGTTAAGATCTGAGTTGATACTTCTGTATATTTTCCAAAGTGTAAGCACATAGATTAAGGTAGTGTAGCTCTGTTTGTACTGGTGGGTAGACTAGTCAGGATAGCATACGGGTTATCTATCCCCAGAGTGCCAGAAACTTGTAATTGTGTTTTACAAAGTAGTGAAAAGCTTTGTCCCTCAAGAGTTAGGGGCACGCAGTTTTAATCCTGGTTGTAGGATTTCTGCGTTATCAAAAACATCTTGTGTCACTTTACTTACTGTCTTACATTTCAGTACTCGTTTCTGTGCTTTGGGATAGATCTCTATCTTGCTATCCCGAGAACAGTTTGAACGAAAAAGTTCACCCCCCCCCCCTCTAGGACTTTTAGATTCCATCTTATTTCAGAAACGAAAAGAAAAAAGGAAATTTTCCATCTTACAATCTCAATGACGTGATTTGTCACATCGCGCTCTTGCCGTGGAAATGCATTGCAACCAATCTCATTTATCAAGTTCTTGAGTGCTGAAAATATAATTTCAACGTATTCGGAACAAGAATCAGTTCTTGCATTCACATCCCAACTGTGGTTCAAACACACAAGTCAGTATATATGTTAGAAGCATAATTAAGCACAAGTTTAACTGCAGCTTCGGGGGGAGAAGTCATCATACTTCTCGATCAATTCCACAAGGTTAACCTTTTCCTCTTGGGAACCTCTGACGTCAAAAAACTTATACACTACAGAAACAAGCACACAGCTTTTAGCTGATGCTATGCGAGCATCTGATAGTTCAGGAGGACAAAGGGTTGCAGCTGCCCAGAAGTAACAGTATGCATACTTCTGTGTAGCCATTAGCTCGCCTAATTTGCTCTCCACAACCCACCTGCATACATGGACGAAAAATTTACAGGTGAAGGAGACGGTGTCTCAGGCACCAAAATTTCAGGTGAGACCAATTTTATTTTTTCTTCTGTAAGTATATAATCGTATGAAAAATTATGTATATAAAAAATATTTTAAAATTTTTAAAACCGAAATATTTAATTAATTTTGTAATTTTTTTGAGGAAAAAAATTATCACACGTGGATTATTTATTATTATTATTAAAATTATTATGAATGTCAATTTTTTTTATATGTAAAATGTTGGAATATTGTAAATTTTGTTATTTTTATGTACTATATTGGAGAATCAATTTATACCAGTTTGCTTTATTTATACTATCTCTGGGCGTCTTTGTTTCTCAATTTTTTCCATTTCTTTCGATTTAACCGTTTAGAGTTTAATTAGAAAAGTATAATATTTTAAGGATATATTGGTAATTTACAAAATAATATTAAAAAGTTAAAAAAAAAACATATTTTCTCTCATTTCTCTGGGCAACAGTTTTTTCTCACTCTCTCTGTACGTAACTGACATTTTCAGTTTTAAAAGTGATGCAGCGCATCTATAGTCAATATGTTAAGTTGTTAAGTTGTTATCTTTTTAGGAAAGTTGGGATTTTATTCCTTTTTGTTAGTTAAAACCAGATCTTGTTTCTGATCTTCTATGTTGTGTATAAATAGCGTAGCTTGTAATGAGAGAAGCGGTTGAATGATAATTAAAGCTTTCTAAGCACTTCTTTTCCTTTCAATCAATTACTACTTCCAGCCATTGTTCTGAGAGACGACTCCTTCTGTCGGTATTCGTAGAATCAACGACGCAAGGTTTTATCAACGCTTTCGCTACACCAGTTTTGTATCAGAGACGAAATTCCTGTTTTCAGCATGCCGCCGCGACGTCAATGTGATTACGAACCAGTGAATGATTGGGTCGAACTGAGGCAGACCTTACTAGCGATGCAAGAGAATATCCAAGCTACCATTCATGATTCTATTCTAGAGGTTGTGGAGATGTTCCAGAATCGTGAACGGCATCGTAGTATGTCACGACCAAGCTCTGCTGCAGATTCAGGAGACGATGACAACCCTTTTGCAGCGGGCAGACCTCGTCATCATGGGGGAGGTAATGTGTTCCCAGAACGGGACGATCGTCGGTGGGAGTCTGGTTTCAAGATTGAGATTCCAGAATTTCATGGTGGTGTGCGAGGAGAGGAGCTCCTCGATTGGCTCGTTGCTGTAGAGGAAGCAATGGAGTTCAAGCAGGTTTCGGATGATCGAAAGGTGGCCTTAGTGGCCACGAAGTTTCGTGGAAAGGCAGCTTCATGGTGGTTGCAGGTGAAGGCTACTCGCTAACGGGCTGGGAAGGAGAAGATCCGTTCATGGGACAAGTTACAGAGGTTGTTGAAGGCATCTTTCTTGCCGTATAATTTTGATCGCACGATGTTCACTCGCCTTCAAAATTTGCGTCAAGGATCCCGCTCTGTTGATGATTACGCAGAGGAATTCTCTTTGCTTCTCACGCGTAATGAGATTTTCGATAGTGAAATACAGCTGGTTTCGCGTTTCATTGGCGGGTTGAGGCCTCAGATTCAAACTGCCATGTCGCAATTCGATCCTGCTACGGTAGCAGAGGCTCATCGGCGTGCGGTAGCGTTTGAACAGCAATTCAAGTCTGGTTCGTCGAGTTGGAATTCTGGAGGCATGCGAACCAAATTGCCGAGTGGTTCGGGGACGGAGACTGCTACGACTCAGGTTGGAGGGAAGGACTTCACGGACACCAATGCAACCCCAAAATTACCAAGTGGTGCTGGCACTGACGATCAGGCACTGCGGCGGTCAACAAGACCCAATGTCTTGCGTTGTTATTCTTGCGGTGAACCGGGCCATCGCCAGACAGCTTGCCCAAATCAGACGCGCCGAGGCTTGTTGACGGATGAAGTAAAGTAGGACACGAGTGAGTTATTTGAGCAAGATGGTGATGATGCGTTTGGCGACAACCTTCCGGAGGATCACCATCATGGTGATCAGGGCACCCTGTTGATGTTACGTCACGTGTGTTTATCACCGGTCACAATCGAAGAACCTTGGTTACGGACGCACATCTTTCAATCTACTTGCACCATCAAGGGCAAGGTGTGTCATTTTGTGATTGATTCGGGTAGTTCTCGTAACGTGATTTCGGAAGAAGCATTTGGCAAGTTAGGGCTGCCTCGGGAAGAACATCCAACGCCGTATATGCTCACCTGGTTGAAAACAGGTACTGACATTCGTGTTACACATCGTTGTTTAGTGTCTTTATCGATTGGAGCTTTTTACAAGGACAAGTTTTACTGTGATATTGCACCCATGGATGTGAGCCACATTCTGTTAGGACGGCCATGGCAATACGACAGGAGTGTCATCCATGATGGACGTCGTAACACACACAGTTTTGTGTTTGACAACAGGCGGATTGTTTTTTTTCCAACGGCTACTCGACCTGTTATGGGGGAGCTCTCAACGGAGTTGCATTCTCCGATTCGGGCGCCGACTTGATATACGCATTTTATGCCCGTTTCTTAACGCATTTCCCTTTTCGTTTAGCTATGTTATTATCTTAGTTTTTATGTTTTCCTTATTTAATTTGTTATTTTGAAGATATTTACGGTGGAGATTAATAACGGCGCGATTCGGAGGAATTTCGGCGATTTTGCGATTTTTGCGATTTCGGACCACGAAAAATGGGCCGGCCCAAAAAGCAAATTATGGGCCGATTTCTCAACTCTTGTTTCGGCCCATTATCAAGCCCAAACCCAATCAATTCGGCAAGGATGCAAGTTGGTGAAGTTGAAAAGTCCAAGTTATCAAGCTAATGATCACAAAAGATGACTTGCCATGGTGACTCTTATTTTGGGTTCACAAATGGTGACTAAGCTTGGTGACTCTTGCCTTTGATCATCACAATGGTGACTAAAGGTGTGACTAAGCATGGTGACTCTTGCTTAGGGTTCATGAATGATGATCACACTTGGTGACTAAGGGGATGACTTGCTAGGTGACTAAGGCTTGCATTTAATGAAGCAAGGCAAGGTGGAAGAGAGAAGGCAAGCATTCCTTGCCTATATAAGGGAGGAGGCCGAACCATTCAAGGGCATCACTCAATTTACTAGCCAAAGCTCTACACAAATACTCTTCCACCATAAACACTTGAAGGTTCTCTTACAAGCCGAAGCACATCTCCTCCATTCCAAGCCGAAGCAAGGTTCTAGGGTTCTCCTCCATCCAAGCCGAAGCAAAGCATCCTCCATCCTTCACAATACGCTAAGTCCCTTGTGAAGGAAAGCCATCTCCACCGTAGATCATCTAGCATTCAAGACAAAAAGTGTAACCATGATCTTCACTTTCATTTCTTTTGTTTTGTATTTGAACCTCTTGATGTATTGGAATACATTTATGTATCAAATGAAGAACAAGTTTAGATTTGTGTTTTATGCTCTTAAACCGATTTGTAATATGCATGTGTTTATGATTTCTAGCCTTTTATGCATGTTTGATACAATCTTAAAGCTTCGAATGCATGTGTTAGAAAATACGCTAAGTCCCTCTCTTTCGCATGTTTCGATGATCGTATGTTGTTTAGGATGTTTATACGCTAAGTTGCATTCCTACTCAATTATTAAGCATGTGTATTTAGTTAGAAGTTATGAATTTCGTAACTTACAAAAAGGTTTGATGCATGAAAAGGGTAGGTTAATAAGATGAGATGATCACATGTAATTAGTAGTGTAACTTCTTATTTTTAGCAAGCATAATTAGACTTTAAGTTTCTTGATTGTTGAAACTTGTCTATGAGTAAAACATGTTAGATGCCTAAGAGTTTTAGTTGTGTTTGCATGTTATGTACTTTAATTTCGTAGATTAAACAACCAACTTCCAATCCCCCCAAACATTTACATTTCCGCTTATTAACGAAACCATGCATGCGCCCTTAATTCCCCGGATAAAGAACGATCTCTACTCGCCAATATTACAAATGACAAAAGAAAGGTTTAAATTGCAATGCGCGTAATCTGTGTTTTTAAGTTAACGTGAATGCATGTTTTGCGCGTATCACGACTTTGCTGTGTTCTCGGTCTGAGTTTGAACAGGAGTTTCAGGAGTTGGGTTGTGCGTGGTTAGTTGTTCCTGGTTCGCCAAGTCCGGCAGCACATCCACCAACTTTGTCGCCGAAACTTGCTGAGCTACTTTCTGAGTTTAAGGATGTCTTTCCAGCTGAGTTACCTCAAGGACTACCACCGCTCCGTGATAAACAACACCAGATTGATTTCATCCCAGGTGCTGCCCTTCCCAACAGACCACATTATCGGATGAGCCCTCAAGAGCACGAGGAGCTTCGGCGACAGGTTGAAGAGTTGGTGTCACGTGGATATGTTCGGGAGAGTTTGAGTCCTTGCACCGTTCCCACACTTCTTATTCCTAAGAAAGATGGGTCATGGCGCATGTGTGTGGACAGTCGGGCGATCAATAAGATCACAGTGCGGTATCGTTTTCCTATCCCTCATCTTGATGACTTATTGGATCAAGTGGGAAAGGCATCAATGTTCTCCAAACTCGATTTAAAAAGTGGGTATCATCAACTCCGCATCCGTCCTGGTGATGAGTGGAAGACGGCATTCAAGACGCGTGAGGGGTTATTCGAGTGGTTGGTCATGCCTTTTGGGCTGTCTAATGCGCCAAGTACCTTCATGAGGGTCATGAATCAGGCGTTGCGCCTGTTTATAGGGCGTTTCGTGGTGGTCTATTTCGACGACATTCTTGTGTTCAGTTCGTGTCTAGAGGAGCATGTCGATCATTTGCGACAGGTTTTGTTGGTCTTGCGCACTGAAGCATTGTTTGCGGCTAGACAAAAGTGTGAATTTGGAGTGCCTCAGGTGCTTTTTCTTGGGTATGTCATCTCAAACGAAGGTCTCTCTGTGGATTTGCGCAAGGTCGAAGCGATTAGGTCTTGGCCGGAACCGAAGACAGTGGCGGAAGTTCGCAGTTTTCACGGTCTCGCGTCTTTCTATCGGCGGTTTGTGCCTCACTTTAGTACCATCATGGCACCTATCACTGATTGTATGAAGGACGGTACGTTTGCGTGGTCTCCTCAGGCGGCAGAAGCTTTCGTGTTGATTAAAACAAAGCTCACCTCTGCGCCTGTACTCGTGTTACCTGATTTTACCATGCCTTTTGAGCTACATTGTGATGCATCTAAGCTTGGCATTGGAGCCGTTTTGAGTCAACAAACGAAGCCTGTGGCCTTTTATAGCAAGAAATTAGCAGGAGCAAGGAGCCGATATAGCACTTATGATATCGAATTCTACGCTATTATTCAGGCCATTAAGCATTGGCGACATTATCTGTTTCATCGGGAGTTCGTTTTGTATACAGATCACGATGCCCTCAAGCACTTGGATAGCCAAGTGAAAATCTCGGCATGTCATGCGACTTGGGTTGCTTTCTTGCAACAATTTACATTCACCATTCGCCATCAATCCGGAAAGCTGAACAAGGTTGCTGATGAGTTGAGTCGTCGACATTGTTTGCTCACAACCATGCATACAACTGTCCTTGGATTTGCTGCATTTGCTGAGCTTTACACCTCTGATCCGTACTTTGCCCCAATCTTCCGAGATGTTCAGTTGGGATTGCGCTCAGAGTTCACCGTTCACGATGGGTTCTTGTTTCGAGGAAATCAAATCTGTGTTCCGGAGGGTAGCCTACGCTTGAAGATCATTCAATAATTACATCAAGAGGGTCATATGGGGAGAGATAGGACCCTCCAGCTTGTCACAGCCTCATACTTTTGGCCGACGATCCGCCGAGACGTGGAGAGATTTGTTGAGAGATGTCGTTCGTGTCACCAAGCAAAGGGTCGTGTTACAAATGCAGGTTTATATTTACCACTGCCCGTGCCTACTCAACCTTGGACAGATGTTAGTATGGACTTCGTCTTGGGTTTGCCACGGACACAACAAGGTTATGATTCGATCTTTGTGGTGGTTGATCGGTTTTCGAAAATGGCCCACTTCATTGCTTGTAAGAAGACAACCGATGCTGTGTCAGTGGCTCAGTTGTTCTTCCGACATGTCTACAGCTTACATGGACTTCCTAGTTCCATCGTCTCCGATCGTGACACGCGTTTCTTGAGTCACTTTTGGCGGTCACTCTGGAAATTATTGGGTACTAGTCTTGATATGAGTACCGTGTACCATCCCCAGTCGGATGGACAGACGGAGGTTACAAATCGCGCAGTTGGGAATATGTTACGCAGCTTGGTCGGCGAGAATATCAAGTCCTGGGAAAAGAAGCTCCCATAGGCCGAGTTCGTGCACAATCATGCCAATAACCGCAGCTTGGGTTTCTGTCCGTTCCAGGTTGTTTATGGCATCATTCCACGTGGACCATTGGACCTGTCTACACTACCTGACAATACACGAATGCATGGTACCGCGCTTGACTTTGTTTCTTCCCTACAGGAGGTTCATTCTAAGGCCATTGTCAACTTGGAACGCTCGGCAATGAAGTACAAAACTGCATTGGATAAGCACCAACGTGAGCTTCTTTTTGAGCCTGGCGACTTGGTTTGGGTTGTTCTCACTAAGGATCGTCTTCCTCAACGAGAGCATAACAAGTTACGGTCACGGAAAATCGGTCCTATCACGGTACTCGAACGAATTAATCCAAACGCATATCGTCTACAGTTGCCTTCACATATCAAAACTGCGAATGTCTTTAATGTGAAACATCTCAGTCCATTTGTTGATGATGCACCGCCCGCAGATTCAGAGGCGAATCTCCTCTCACCCTCGGCGACCTGATGCAGCGCATCTATAGTCAATATGTTAAGTTGTTAAGTTGTTATCTTTTTAGGAAAGTTGGGATTTTATTCCTTTTTGTTAGTTAAAACCAGATCTTGTTTCTGATCTTCTATGTTGTGTATTAATAGCGTAGCTTGTAATGAGAGAAGCGGTTGAATGATAATTAAAGCTTTCTAAGCACTTCTTTTCCTTTCAATCAATTGCTGCTTCCAGCCATTGTTCTGAGAGACGACTCCTTCTGTCGGTATTCGTAGAATCAACAACGCAAGGTTTTATCAACGCTTTCGCTACACCAAAAAGTGACGCACATGTATAGTATGTGTGCAATTTGGGGCCACCATTTGGCCCATAGGCTCAAAAAATTCGTGGGCAGCCCAAAAAATCCAAATCCGGCCCCGCTCAAATTTAGGCCCGAAAAAGCCTGACCACATGGGCATAGGACGTGCTTGGGCCAATGTCTCAAAGCTCATGGGCCCAAAACAACCCAGTCTGTTAAGGCCCACCGAGACTTGTATATATTATAAATTATTTTATCAATATAAACCTCTAAACTCTCTAATTTACTTTAATATAATTCATTCATATACTATATACCAATTTTTTAGGCTTATATATTATTTAATATTTATAATTGTTGATATATTTGATAGTTAAACACTATAAATTTTTAAATTTTTTTATTTAGTACAAAAAAGGCGCAACACGGCCTTATGAGTTTAGCCCGGACCGACCCAAAAAGCCCGATAAGGTCCCGCCTATGGACTTTAAATTTTCAAAAAAAGTCCAGCCCGAATTTTGAAGACGTGATGAAAAAGCCCTGCTCGACCCATTGTCGACCTCTATGTGAAATGGCTAGTAAGTATTTGATTATTGATTTGTATTTGGGCTCTGATTAACAAATAAAACATTTAGTTTTTTTTTAATATACTATGCCATCAATTTATATTAGTTTAGTTTATGATTAATAAATCAAACATACATAAATGTTAGTATGCATATGATTTGGATTTTTTCTTCTAGATATGAGAACAACGTGCAAGTAGATTGGTTTGGGTACCTATGTAACATAATTTTGTGTATTTGTCATTTTTTTAGTATGACCATGAGAGAATACCATTTTCGACTCTCACCTCAGGTCTCAAATTCTCAAGTTCGGTCTGATAAGCCAATCGTTTTTTGAACATTCCGTCGTCTAAGTCAAAATAATTTGCGGCAATTTTCAATTTTCTCGAAAATTACATGCACAACTATCCAAAAATATTTTCGAGTACAGAACAGATGCATGCAAGGTATGTAAAATTGATAATATCGGCGATATTTTGAATTTTCGGAGTTACCTGAAAAATCCTCAAATATATCCCTAAATCTCTCGATTTTTTATTTATTTTTATCGATATTTTCGATATATCCCCGATATTTCTCGACATTTCCCAAAATTTCAGTAAACTTTTCACATTTAACATTTAACATTTAGTTTGATAAATGTCTAATCTTCACATGCTCAATGTCCAATCCATCTTTCACGTGGCATGTCCAATACATGCAGAATTACATGGGAGAACAATCATTTACTGATTATTTTTCACAATACACACATGATAAAGCACAGGGAGATGGAGAAAATAGTGTGAATTTCGAACCTCATAAGTCTTCTACGTGGTTTTGAAGTATTTATATTTTTGATTTTATAATGTGTGATGTGTAACATATTGTACAAAAGACGTGATGACCTAGTCTCCTATTAAGTTTTAGCCATCAAAAAGTAAAAATAGAACTATTAAATTATATTTTAATAATTATCAGCACTTAACACGTACTAATTCATATTGTAATATAGCAAATTCATATGTCTTGATGTTTTATCAATATTTTCTTTTCACATAAGATAGATAATTAATCATATAACAACCTAAAAAAATTTCATTACAAATTTCCATGTATTTTTCTTAGTTTCCGTTATTTCCGTCAGAATTTTCACTAGATCGATATTTCATCGACATTTCAGTCGATATATTCAAATTTTAGAACGTCGATATATTCTCGATATCCGATATTTTACTCCTTGGATGCTTGCATTGTTGTCAATAATGAAAGCAATTAAGAAGACCAAACATCCACAATATCTGCTCTCTCAATCGTTTATATGACGTCCAGCCGTCAAGGTTGAAATGTAGTAATAAAAAATCACAATGGACAATACCTTGACATAAGGTTGAGTTCCTCCCTATGGATTGATTGACAGATATTGAAGTCTTCCGCTGCCAGTTTTAGGACAGCTTCATTTCCAGTATTCAAACAACTATCACAGGATGACAGGAAGAGTCAGAAGGCAAATATGAGTCATATTTACTGAAATTTGACATGTCATGATAACTGGTGTTATAAAAGTATCATTTCTAAAGTCCAATATCCATATTCTTCCTAACAGACAAGGAAAAGGATGATATGAATGTTGCTGTTGTAAAACAGAGAAGGAAGAAGATAATACCGTTACTGATACTTAAGAGGGGAAATGAAGGAGAATATACCAGAGATATAGTGATATACCGATATGAAGTTTTTAATATCCTTGCACTATTCGTGTTGTAAGATTTTATTGCTTTCCTGCTTGACATACGATTCAAAGACGCATAGGATGGAAGCCTAAGAGCATCATCCACCTGATCAAAAGCGAATTCTATAACTTATCTTGGGGTTATAGATAGCTACATCACAAATCATGTAATAAAGTACCTCTTGGTATATATGCATATCCAATCTATGAGCCTGAATCAAGTTATTGGACATTAATTCCTGTTTTAGGAAATGACTCGTCCAGGAATGTTGTTTCTCTAGAACTGATTCATCATCTGGATGTATGATGACTTCTGAAGCCTTAAACAGTTCTAAGGCTGCACCAGTGTCCTTCAGATACCCTCCAAGGGAATTGAAGAAATGTTCTTCTGAAAACTGTCTCAGTGGATCTACAAGACAGCATGTTAGATTCAACTATATATTTACTCAAATACAGTCATGATGAAGACCAAGTTAGGCACTTAAATTTGGAAACACCTGCAGAAACATCATATCCATGAATATGCAAGAGTCGGAATGCCATTGCACATGTGGCAGCATCTGATAATAAATCTTCATCCCCCTGCAGCCAGCACCTGCATGTTGAGTATGTAATCAGTAGTATATATGTCATGCATGGATGAGAACTAATAAAATTTCTATAGTTTTCCAATTACTTGAAAATAATAATATGGAAATTATTTTCATCGATCCAAGTTAATTACCTGTGCGTTTCATCTAGTACACTCCTTATTTCTTCCTTGAAATGCCGATCAACACCCATACCTCCAAGACAGGAAACCATAGAAAGACGAGCATAGTTTTCAAGAGGATATACTGTTGGAACTGTTAAAGGCAAATTGAGAAGGATGAGTTAAAATCCATCTCAGTGTGGTGTGTCCATATATATACAGTTTAAACAGATTGATGGAAAATATGAAGGTCTCAACCTGCATTCCCAAAGTTTTCAATGAGTGCGCGTAGGTAACTAAGGCAACCAGCATTGTTAAGGTGAGCAAAAGCAGCAGCAGTAGTTGCTGGTGAGTTAAACAAGGACCCATTTTTTCTTTGGTACTTGATGACTGTCTCGCAGTCCTGCCACTTTCCTAGTCCTTCTGAAATATATGCTAGATAGGCTCTCCACCCCGCTGAGTTGCTAGCATTTCCTCTAAACAGCATTATGAATTTTTGTTATATCCAAAAGTATAGATCAATTACTTAAACTTAACTAAGGATACAATAGCATATCCAAAGAGTACCTTTCAAGCTCAAAGTCTCTCCTGTGAAATAAAGCATCTAAGGTTGATCTTCCCAAGGGAACATTTATATCCAAACTCCTTGCAGATTCAATCATAGTAGGAAATATGATATCAAATCCAACAGGCGAAGACTGCTCTTCATCAGTAGCTGATGCTAAATTTGACTCTATAAAGCACAACCCTGATACAAAAAGAGAGAGGGTTTCATGTACACAACATGGATGCAGGAAATTAAACTTAGCTAAAAGCATGCAAGATCAATGAAGATACCTTTGTTTATTTGCTCTTCACCAATATTCCATCGCTTTAGTGCAAGGATACTTGCCAAGGTGGATGAGAGAGCATCTTTTGTTAACAAGGGGTGCAAATTAAGAGGACCCCATGAGCCATTATGGAGTTGATTATCCAATAACCAATTTACGCATTCAGGAAAAAAAGGGTCCTTCAGGGAAGTTGGAGATGGTACCATTGCCACCCAAGCAGTGTCATATGAAGAAATGGAGAGATAAACCTTGTTGAACATCTGCTTTATTCTTTGTTTTGCCCCCTCAAAATTCTGCTTAAATTAAAAGAAGCATTCTTAATATCGTTTGTAATATAAGAAGTGGGAAACCAAAGAACTAGAGGGGGTTCATCTTACCAGACCAGCAGTATTTACTTCTGCTCGGGGCAAGAGATCTATTCCTGGATTTTATTTTAATTTAGAAATGTAAGAACAGAAACTCAAACCATGCAGGTTACTAGAACGCAGTGCATTTTGAGTAACCAACTCTGATTTTATTAACAATATGCTCATTTGCCTATTCAAAGTTCATCACATCTTTGTTCAACATAAAAGCAAAGACCAAAAAGTCATGCATAATCACCTAAAGAAATAGAGTATGCAAGCAAAGATAACAATGCCTGAGAGAGTAGAGAGCGAGAGAGAGATAGAAAGATAGAGTGGTAGATAGGGGCACCAGATGAGGAATAAGTGCAACACCTGAAAGCGTTGAGGTTGGAGAAGGACATGATTAAGACTTCAGAGAGAAAGCTCTGAAAGCCAGAGTAGTGTTTCAAAATGGAGTACTGTATATATTTACTTTAACTGCAGAATATATGCTTAATGATGGTAAGAAATATGAACACACTAAATGACAACTCTACGAGGAGATGCATCTGTTTCTTTTAGATTCCGGCTGTCTTGAGAGTTAAAATCTGTGTGATAGGCCAAGTTGATGCCAAAAGGCATTGATGATCTCCTCAAATGTGGTAGTAAGGACTAATAAGACTAAAGAATACGTGCAGTTTTATATAAATGAAAGACTATATATTGACAGGCAAAAATTAATTCACTACAGAACAATTGCTGTTTTGGCACACACTTAATGACAACTCTACAGGGGAGATTGAGTCTGTTTCTAATAAATTAATGGCACCTTCTTGAGAGTTTAAAGGGTAGAGATGCTCTCCTTACATGTGGTATAAAGTATAAACTATAGAGCACTTGCAGTTTTCAATAGAATTGAGTACTCTTGAATGGCAAAAGTTGCTTCACTAGAGAACAACTGATGATTCAGCCTTTTAGCAAGCAGTGATCACAAACAGCTGGTTTTGAATTAAGCAAGTCATAGATATGATGATTTAGATAAACTTAACCAATAGTAAGAAACAAAAAAAACAAAAAATCAAAGCAAAACAAGACGAGTGCGTACCTTTCTCGTGAAGTACAGCGTCTAAACTCATTGCAGCCTTGCAGGATATACTATTTGAAACCCAATAGGCGATTGCTGCACTTCGATCATAAGAAGCTGAAGCCAAGTTTGACTCATTTAAATGTAGCCCTAAAAGAAAACTTAGCCACATGCGAGACCAATGAGAAATACAATTAGGCAAATATGTTCTACACCAACACCCACCACGCTTGATTGCAAATACATATAACAAAGCATCTTCTGTCATCAGCTCATCATCATTTGGGGAATAAAGGCTATGTATTCAGGTTGAGAACCGAATGATCAACCATGTTGAACATTATTGTTCTGTAACTTCTGTTTTAAGTCTCTTCAAACCTCTGATGTTGAATTGAGCATTTTCAACAAAAATAATTCGAACAAAATACATATCTCTGTGGAGTGTGGAGCACGTGTACATCTGTTTAATAGGACAACTATACGGTTCATCAAGACATTGAATCGATTATGTTGGAGGTCCTTGATCGAATAGATCCATCAAATTGAAAATCTTCACTACTCATCATGTTATCTAGGTATAATATTTCCTTCCACGTAACATTTATTTGCCACATGAATTGAATGAAACCTTACATCTACAGATTAAACACTATGTAATGGAGATGATTGCAGGTTCTGAAAATCCGCATTAACGACCAAGAATCATAATCTAACGGACAAAGACAATAAACTCAAAAGGTTTTGTTTCATACAAGTTCTAAAAGATCAATCAAAGATGGATCATCTGAATGGCCAATTAGAGAAGAATTTGGAGGCCTTCCTTCTTGGGAGGAACTACCGCCTTGTTCCCAGGGAATGCCTTGTGAGAAACGTCTACAAGGGCCTTGAAAGTGTATGGTTCGTGCATAGAAAGCTCTGATAACACTTTCCTGTTGAGCTGTATGTTCTCCTTCATCAATCCATGCATAAAATTGCCATAATTAACCTGATAAAAAGTTCATCATTCACTAGAAAACAGTTGCTACAGAAGAAATCACCCAAATATCACTCAAGTAACTTGAGAAGATCAGTTAACAATGTGTTCCAGAACAGTCATATAGCTCAACTGCATTTTCAGGTCAAAAAGGTATGAATTCATAAATCTAATTGCAAACCTAAGTAAGCTTTATCGCCTTCGAATTTTGCCCAAACCAAACCACACACCACTGATTCAAATCAACCTCAATGATGAGGAACTTCAATTCAAAGCTATTCCAGAAGTCAATCTTAAAACACTAAATACCAGCAAATCACCTTTATGTTTGACTACGAACTAAGACTTCTCAAACAGGAACATTATTTATCACATGCCAAATTTGAAGCTACTTTTTGTCAACAAGTTCTAAACCATAAGTTTCCATTTTCTTGATTTCCAATTTCTTTTTGAATAGTTAAACACCATTATTAGCAACACTGATGATTCTTAGGGAAATATAGCTTTTCTCTTGTCAAAACAGAAAGAGTTCCCAGTCGAGACCATTTTTTCACATGCCAACTCTGAAGCTACTTCATGTTACCAAGTTCTAAAACAACAAGTTTCCATTCTCTTAATTCCAATCTCCTTACATGTTTATAGTGTATACAGAATAACAATCCTGATATACTTTGGGAAAACATAACTTTTTCCTGATCATTTATCCAACCAGAGCTGATAAGCAACTCCAAAAACTCTCGACATATCAGGATTTCATAATAGCACAACCTCAAATCTAAAGTTACACAGGATACACAAATAGAGGAAGAAGAAGTGAGATTGGATAGCCGGAATAGAAAGGTCAATTGAAATCTTTCCCTATCACAACAGCCTGAAACAGTTTATTTATTCTTATTAAACACCCCACACGCCTCCTTACTGTCAGGACTCAGGATCATGTACGAACAGCTAAAACAGCACAACACAAGCACAGTCACTCAATCACTGTAATGACGAGATTTGTGAACCAATGCTCAAAGGTTAAACCCAAAAGGACACTCATCAATTCATACCACTTGTCATGCAAAATAAATTAATGTTTCCAAAGAATACGGAGTTCATCAAATGTAAGAGTAAAAATAGTGTTTTATTTGGAAACACATACACCATGAATTCGGGTGCCCGCATTGATGCGCTGGATCCAAAGACCACGCATGTCTCGCTTCTTGGTGCGGCGATCTCTGTAGGAATACTGCAAGGCCTTCTCAACTCTCTCTCTTGCTATCCTTATGCAGTTCTTGGCCCTCCCCCTAAACCCCTTGGCGAGCTTGAAAATCTTGTCCTTATGCATTGTATCACTCTCCCTCTATTTCCCTATACACACACAACACAAACACCAACCATGAACACCATAAATCAATCAATCAATCCACAAAAACCCATTTCTTCCTATTGCAAAGCTAATCAATAACGTTTAAGATTGTATAATTCACAAACGAACTTAATAACTGAGCAAAAGATGGGTTCTTTGAGTTCACCTGAGCCTTATCTGAGATGGGTCGGTTGGCTTTCTTTCCGTATTTGAAGCCTTATGAGAAGTAGTGAGAGCTGAGCAGCGGCCACAGTAGGAGGCGGAAGCCGAATGAGGAAGAGAGAGAGAGAGAGTATTCGACTAAAACTAAGGGCAGTTTTGTCTAAAACGCATGAGAAAGTGGGATTCAGAATCCGGCCCGACCCGTTAGCAACCTATTTCAGTGGGAGTGTTGATTTCTCTGTGTGAGCTCAAGAATAGAGAAGCTAGAATGCAGCAATTCCCAGCCCGACTGATAAAGTCTGTGTCTACTAGTGCTTCTTCTTCATTACCATGCACCACCACTACTCTTCATGGACTTGCTTCTGCTCACCCTAAAGGTTTGTTTCTCTTAAAGTTTGTTGTTTCTTTTGTTTAGTTATAATGGGCTCTACTGCTCTAGTACATTGTATTAGTTCCCCACTTCCCCTGCTCAAGTTTCACTCTGAGGTGAATAAATGAAGCTTTTGGCTTATTGGGTCTGTCTCAAAATGCTTTCTTTGTAGCACATAACTACAATTTAGGAGAGGGTCATGGGTTTAAAGGAGTAAACTTTGGAAGAAAAAAACTGTGCTTTTATTGGATATCTATGAATCATCTGCTATGCCTGATGAAATTTCAATCCATTTTACTTTTGCTTCATAAACGTAACGAGTTCCGGCCGGGCAGGTGTTGCCAAAGTTGTACTGAAAAAAGGGAAGACACAGCTATTCAAGGATGGAAGCCCCATGGTTTATAGTGGAGCAGTTGATAGAATAATTGGGAAACCACCGCCCAGGACTGGAGACATTGTGATTGTCGCTGATGGAGCGGAAAAGCCTATAGGGGGGCATGTATAATTCAGTATCTATGTTCTGTGTTCGGCTTATGCAGCTCGAAGAGGAAGCAACAAGGTAATGTTTAATTTTGTATGTGGGATTCAGTGTATTGCCTTCAATTGGATGGTTCAGTTGCTAATGTTTATGCAAACAGGGATTCTTTATGTGCATTGAACATTGAGAAATTACTTGAGACGAGAATTAATGAAGCTATCGAGCTACATAAGAGCTTGGGGCTTCCATCAGCTAGAACAAATGCATTTCGTCTTGTCAATAGTGAAGGAGACAGGTATTTGTCTGTTCAGATATGTCTTTACAACTCATAGCATCTCCTGGTATCTGTTAATTTATTTCTATTTGTGTTGAGGTCAAGATGACCTTTCACCTCTTATCTTTTGCCATTGTTGGTCTCCTTAAAAGCATCCACAGTATCATGTATTATGTTCATAACATTCTTTGTTCTTCTCTAACACATGGACTTGATCATACACATGTTTGTTTTCATTTTGATATCACCTTTCTTTTACCACAGATTGTCAGGCCTAATAATTGACATATTTGGAGGTGTAGCAGTTATAGCATCATCTGCTGCTTGGGTTGAAAAGTACAAAGCAGAAATAGAGAGTTGTGTACGGAGGCTTGGTGAAATAAACCATATAAACTGGAGACCATCTGTGGAAATTTTAAAAGAAGAAGGATTGGATCTGTCAAATCACTCAAATGTGAAGGAAATGGATGCATCTATTTGTCCTCAAAGAACAAAGGTAAGATATTTATTTTTACCCGTTTTAATAAGAAATGGCTCGACTTACACCCTGCACACTGCACACACATTTATCAGACAGAGAACCTGAACGGGTATTTACTTCAGCAATTAAGCTTTATGGTGTGAGATTTGACCATATCAATATTAGGTTTTGGAAAACAGGATTTTTTTTATGCCATTTCACTTGAGGGGCAGAAGACAGGATTTTATGCTGATCAACGTGAAAACCGACAATTCATATCAACAATTTCAGATGGTCAAAGAGTTTTAGATATTTTCTGCTATAGTGGTGGTTTTGCTCTCAATGCTGCAGGGGGTGGCGCTGTTAATGTACTAGGTATAAGTTATTATTTATTTCAATTCAGAACCATTCATCCCAAAAGAAGTTCATCGAAAGTCTCCAGTTCTGTTCCTACTATATTAATATTGGTTGTTAATTTTAGTTGTTTTGTCATCCTTTGTTCTGTATTGACTATTGAGTATTAAGCTTTTCTTCCCAATTTTTTTAGCACTTTTACGATAAGCCAGCTGATAAAATAGGATAACTCGATTAAAAGGACGCATAAGTATTATAACATGGACAGTATGTTATGGGATAACTTTGATAATGGCTTGACGTTGAATTGAACTTGATGTATTCTTAAAAGATGGAATTTAACTTCGTTTGGTTTGTTTTCTTTCCAATAGAGACCTAGAGCACTGGAATTTATAGAAACACCTTAAGATTGCATTTTCAATGCTGATTGCTAAATGATTGTGTAACTATTACCATATTTCATCAGGCGTCGATTCATCACCAAGTGCAATTGAACTAGCAAAAGAAAATATAGCTCTTAACAACATGGATCCAGAACGAATATCATTTGTAAGAGAAGATGCAAGTCAGTTTATGAAGGGTGCTGTTTCTAGGAATGAATCGTGGGATATAGTCATTTTAGATCCTCCTAAACTAGCACCACTAAAGAAGGTATGTATAGATGCATTATGTTATTTCTACTTTCAAACCTTGATTTTCGATTGTTGCATCTAATCATGTTGCTTCAGTTCATTCAGGCACATCTATAACTTGATAATGCATTTAGATCTTGCACTTGGTGTATTCGGGTGTCTGGGTGCAGTCGTCTCTATGTTTGTAATTTCTTTTCCTGATTTTAAGCCTTCTTATTTGGTCATTACCGAATCCAGGTTCTACAGAATGCATCAGGCATGTACAGAAATTTAAATTCATTAGCAATGCAACTGACAAGGAGAGGGGGGCTTCTCATGACTTGTTCGTGTTCAGGAGCAATGACCCAAAGTGGGACATTCTTGCGCATACTTCAGGCAAGTTCTATATTCTGCGGCTATTATCTTCATGAAAATAACATGTCTCCACTTGCATCTCAATTTTCTGTTGGGAGCTTGTCATCCTGTTTAAGGTTCATCAAATATTTTTGTTCCAAAACATTTCAATAGCAGTGTAGATCAATGATAAGTACTTCGTCTACAACAAAATTTGGTTACTTGCAGCAAAACCGTCTGCCATTACATAAATTGCTAGTTAAGCCTCGGTAATAATAGCATGTATTTCCAAGCCTCTCTCATGAACATTAGTTTTACTTCCTCAACTTCATTTTTTCAGGGTGTATCCTCAGCAGCGGGTAGAAAAATAACTGTCCTAAGGGATGCTGGAGCAGCATGTGATCATGCAATTGACCCATCCTACCCAGAGGGCAAATACCTTTCCAACATCCTTCTAAGGGTGCTTTGAAAATCAACATCTTGAGGCAGGGATGAAAAGAGCAAAACCACTAAAATTTTGAACAGGGCTTAAAAACAAAGCAATCAATTCAATGAACTTTTGCTGTATTGAATACTATTTCTGAAATTATACATGAAAGTTCATATTGTTGTGTTCTCTGAGGAAAAAGTAATGGAAAGAAAAATAGAAGAGGCCATTTTGAAGAATAACATTAATATACACAGAAGTAGGCCATTAGGAATGCTCAGGCAAACAGTTGATATGAGCAGTCAGTCACGCCTAATGCCCTCCTGGATTTTTGTTCCATGACAAATAAGAAGGATCTCCAAGTTGCCTGAAAAGAAGAGGATCCGTCATTGTTTTAAGATATTACAAGAGGGTCCCTATCACAACCAAGAATCAGACCTAACTCAGATTATCTTCCCAGTGTCCTCTAAAGACTTGTATACGTATTCCATACACTTGTCAGACAAGCATACGATATATATCAGACATAATTAACTAGTTCAAATTATGTGACCTGTTGCCAGCCTTTAAAATCATGCTTAATAAAAAGAATTTAGGAATTTACCTTGGTTTAACTAGATATACAATTGTGAAAGCCATGGCCAAAAAGAAGCACAGCCCGCCAACAGTGAGATAAGCAATGCCGAGGAAGTCATTCCTGCCACCAATCCAGCTTGTGGTAGAAAGTACGAGCTTCTTTTTTCCATTAAAGCTGTATGTGTTGTAATTGTTCTCTAATGACACGGTTATGACATCATTTGCCTGAAGATCCACCTCTATCTTCCCATATAATTTTCTGAACGTTGGCAGCGCAGCAGTTCTCATCCAAACAATGAGGTCTTCCTGATCACTCAGCTGTTCCAAAAAAAAAAAGCATATTGAACTGGTTAAGGCACTTGCCTTGTTGTAAAAGAAGTTTGCTTGATCAACTATATAAATAATAACAATTATATATTATTAAATTATTCCATTTTATACCACCATTTTTTTCTTCTATTTTGAGGAGTGCAGGAAACTCAACAGGGTTTCAGATGTTTCCAAAGATGCACAAGAGAGAAGTACTGAAAATAAAAGCCAACACTAGAGAAGAGAAGTGGAAAAATAACTCACTGGTATGGACTGATTGAGAGAAGCACCACCTTTAAAAGTTGAATTCTGAAAGTTTGTAGGAAAGACATTTTTGCCAAACTTGTGCTTCTTATCACTACTCCAAGCGATACCCTTCTTGTTCACTGGCAATTGCTCGCTTGTGTTGCGGGAAAAACTATACGTGTCATTGAACAAACTCCAAGCTATGAGCCCACATGGTACAATAGGTTTACCATCTGCTGTCTTGTCTTCAGGCTTACAAGCATCCACTTTATCTGCAGAGCCTGGACTCTTCAACTGTTCATCATTTCTGCTCTTAACATACCTAAAATGTAGAAATATTGCAATCAAACAACTGTAAACACACTGCAGTAGCAGGGTAAATGGAGCACATGGACAATAATCAAGATAGATAACCAGAGAAATATTGACAGAGTCTAGATACATGCGTTAAGCCAAATAAGCAACCTTGTTAATTCAACAATACCAGATAAAACTCAAATAAAATACTAACTGCCCGACTTCTGCAAGCAATATTCTTAGAAAGAATAAAAGTATACAAACTACTGGTGGCATGAGGTTATTCACCAAAACAGAAATTTTCAAATGCAAACAGCATCATGAATGTATCTCTTCACAGGACCTACCACAAAAATAACAAAATAGTGATGGATGACTTACGATCCTTATCATCTACCAAAAAAGAAGTTACCCGAAGTCTACCTTCAACTAATGGAAGTGAAATGACATCAGACCAATGCAGAAATCATCTCAAAAGGAGCTATAATCCTTGAACCACATGTTTTTTTATCTACTCTAAGGAACACCGTTCTACCTACTGAGGTGCTAATATATGCCCAAAAATGTCAAGTCTCAAATAAACTATGACAGAACGTTTGTCCACATGTTAGATTGAACAAGACCTGTTGGTTTTCCTCAGAAAAGAACCGTATTGCATTGATCATACTAATTAAAAAATTAAACCAACATGGAAAGCAGTACACATACCTGCGATGATTCTGATAGAAATTATCGAGCTGGTAATATACATATATAGGCTGCTTCATATGTTTTGGTACCTTCACAAACAAGAATAGGCCCATCAGTAACACAGGGATTTAATATCAAATACAGACCCAAGCAGTACTGTGTTGGTATGAATAGCATATCTGGCAGTTCCTTTTATGTCAATCAAAGGTCTTACCGTAAGAGTTCTGTTGCATGGTTTATTTCCTGGGGTTTGTATGTATTTAACCTTATCACTTCTAGAGGACGCTGGTATGCATTCAGTTTCATACCGATCAACAATTTCTACAACCTGATAACAAGATGTTCCTAATCAATTATATTTAGAAGTAGAAAAGAATAGACAATTACACATTGAATTGGAGTTCACTCAACCATACATCTCGGGAAGCAAATAGGGTAGCAACTCCGATGGGAATGAAGACAATTGCAACAAGCATGAATGCGGAGATCACCTACATGAAAAAACACGTAGAGTGATGAGGTAAGATTGGTTTATATTCTATATATAGCCTCACTAAAGGAACCACCTGATACATTGCTTTAAAACCTACCCATTTTGGCGTGAGAATTGGCTTGCATGCTGGAAGTTCCTGCTGAGTAAACCTTGAATCTGAAAGGAATAAATTTTCAAAATTTAACCTCTTAGTTTATGACTATATATAAGGCTACTAAGAAAACAATGATAAGACATAAAATTCGCTTCTGATGTCTCCACGCCCAGCTCAGATGTTTATCAAATGAAGAAAAGGGCCACTCAAAAAATATTTCAGGGTATACCAGCTTGCTATCTTCTAATCAGCCACACATTAGCCGAAAAAACAACTACTCTCAAGTCACATCCACCTAAATAGTTCATCCTTAACTCTTCAATTCTCAGTATCGGCTTAGCCATACTCCAAGTACAAGCCTAAAAGTTCCGGAACTATCCGCCACATACAGCAATTTAACATTAACTCATCTTCCACATAGGTCAACTTGAATCACATAAAAAGATTCCCACATGTCCTATTAATTGATCGTAAGCTACCAGAGCTTCATTTGGCTTTAAACATTTTGCATTCTAAAACCACCAGACTAAGTTTTCTTGAATCTTTTACAAAGCCTAACTCAAACCAACAATCTAGGATATAATCAACTTCAATAAAAACCCCTAAAGCTAAGCAAGCATGAACATCCAAGGTAATCAAAAAACCAACACACAGCAGATAAATTCCCAAAATTTTCATGTGGGTATTTGCGAAACGAGCTCAAAACCCCAATAGAAGCAGAAATCTTAAAGCTTTAAAAGAGAAAAAGGGTTTACATTTGGGGCGCTTGGACCTTCTGGTGGCGGCTGAATCGGCAGATCCAGGGCCTGTGGAGCTAGACGGCGCCGTATTGGAACTCATCCGAGACAAACCCTGAAAAAGATTGAAGCTTTATCGATGATAATTAGAGGAGAGACCCAAAAGACCCAATATTGATTTTTGGGTAATTTGGGGTTTTGATTTGATAGAAAGGTTGACGACGACGACGGAGAGGTAGAAGAGAAGGAGTGGGTTTGGATTTTGTAATGGAGAAAAAGTGAAACTGGGATTTAAAGGTTTGAATATTGACTTTTCTAGAGAGAGAGAGAGAGAGAGAGAGAGAGAGAGAGAGAGAGAGAGAGAGAGAGGGGTTCTTTGTTTCTTCTTTCCCCCTCTACACAAGGTTGGCCGGCGAGGAAACCCTCTCTCTCCTTTGCTGGTTTCGTCTACAAGAAAAAGAAGACTAGAATAAGAATATTTACAGAGAGAGAATGACATGTTCGTGATTGAAATGTCAAACCTAATACAAATTCAAATTCAAATGCACGGTTTTATTAACCCAATTTCCAGGCTATTTCCATCTGTTTTTTTTTTTCAGAAATAGAAATAGGGGGAGTAATCAAAAGAGTTTGAAGTGCTTACTTAGGACATGTGTAATGTGTTGGACAAAAATCAATTAATTTAATGTTCCTACGTAATACACATCCAATGTAATTCTTGACTAAACATTTTTTTTCGGAACATGCAAGTTTGAATTATCATAATCGAAAATGAACCCTAGCAGAGCGCTCGGTCCCTCTTGGTGCTCTCTAGGCCACCCTCGTTCTCTACGACGTTGGTGCAGAGCCCTCCATCGGTCTCTTTGCCGGCTTGTTTATCGACTGTTTCCGGCGGGTATGATTTGAAGGAGAGGAAAGATATGTCGTGTGGTCTTGAGAAAGACCATCTCTGGCGTTTTCAACCTCCGCATCTCGTTTGGGACTATGGGACATCAGGCAGTGACGACCTAGATCTGAGGCCATAAAGGGGTGATGGTGTCGACGTGTGGATGGCCGTGGGAAGCTTGCTTCTGTCGTCTGGGGGCAGAGAACAGTTTTGTTTTCCAACGATCTACCTCGGCGTCATCCTTGCGTCTTGGGTTGTGGTCTGTCGAGGGTGTCGTCGGCATCTATTGTTGCTGTTACTAGGCTTGGGCCTATTTTGTGGGCCTTAACCGGGTATTTGGCGTGGCCTGTCATCTCTTTTTCACACAAGGACTATGATTTGATTCGAATTTGGGATTTAGGAATCGAAGTCTGGAGGAAGACCTTGCTCTAGTGGAATTTTAAGTTTTTCTGTCTTTACTTTTGCATTTTAATTTTGCAAACTTACAGTTGACACAAGGGGTAGGTATTTCTTATCGTCTCATATTTCACTACATCATTTGTTACTGATCTTGGTGCTTATTGTTAAGATACGAATATTTGGGCAGGTTAAGTGATTTCGGTTGCTTAAGTTGTCTAGACTATGACTTCTTTCTTACGTTGCCCTTCAGTGAACAGTCATAGTTGTATTTGTGTCTAAATTTTCTTTGAAATGAGAACAGACGTCTAACGTGTTACCTTCAAAAAAAAATTGTAATTGTTGACTGGCAAGTCACGTTAATCATGCATGTCTAATTATGGAAAAATTATCTCTCCCTTGTCTCCTCTAAACCCTAGCCGCCTCTCTCTCCCTGTTCCCTCTTGATCTCTCTTTTCTCTTCTCTGATTCCCAATTGGTTTCGAGATTCATCTTTCTCTCATTACCATCGACATTAACCACATAATACTTGTCACAAATAGGGAGGTGCGTAGGTACCTTGAGACAAACCAGAGCTCAACCGATGATTGATCTTGGTACCTAAGAATTTTAGGATGCATGCATAGAAATCCGGCAAAATTGTCAAAATGCCTCATAAACTTGGTTATAATTGTCAATTTATACCCTACCCCAAACTATCAATTACGAACTTTTGCTTCCTCATCTTGGAAACAATTGCCGACTTGCACCATCTTCGTCAATTTTGACAGATTTCATCCAAATGTAATCATGTGTCATGCACATGATGGATATAATTATATTTTCATATTTTTAATTTATATTTTACATACTTTAAATTTCTTTCAAGTATTTTTTTATTTATTTAATAGAATACTTTTGTGCTCTAAATCTTCGCTTTGAATATTTTAGGATTTTTGTTGTTGTTTTAGGCATATAAATAGTGAGCCAACAAGCACTAATATATTGAATAGTCGTGGAATAACTAATATGTTGTGTTCTAAATATAGTAATTTGTTCTCAGTCATATAATATATAACTTTGAAAAATTGGTTCATAACTATTGAATTTTGATTTAATAAATAATAGTAAAATTTAAATATACAAAAATAAAATTTTGCCCATCATGTGCATCTCATTTGGATGAAAATCCGTCAAAATTGACGGATGGGATGCAAATCGACATATGTTTTCAAGTTGAAAAGGCAAAAGTTCGTAATTGAAAATTTATGATATAAATTGATAATTACAACCAAATTTATGAGACATTTCGACTATTTTATCTAGAAATCCAGTTAGTTATTTGATGCAAGATTGTTTAACCTTATATCAAACTTCTTTACAAAATGAAAAGAATGATAATGTAGGATTTTCGATCCTATTTTCCTTCGATCCAATATTTCATATGAGAAATCAAGTAAAATCCTATCTTACTAATCCCCCAACATTTGGTCATCACTCAAAACAAAACAAGAACTAGCACTCGATATAATCTCTACGTACTTCATTTTTTTTTTCAATCCGAATTTCATTCTTCTTCCCATTTTGTTCCAAATAAATTATTATTAGTTGTATGGGAAAAAATTTCAGATGGTACCTAGACTATCACCGAATTCACATTTTGGTACTTGATCTTTTAAAACTACTTAAACAGTACCTATACTTATGCAAATGTGGCCCAAAATAGTAACTTGTAGGGGTAAAATTGTTAAAATACTTTTTTTTCTTTTTACATATTATTATGTATTTTTGAAGCGTAGTTGGTTTATTCTAACACTTGCAGCTAAAATCTATCTTCAAAATTCGAAGGTAAACAGTTATCTCTTACTATAAAAAAATTTCATTTTCAAGTCACTCGTAATATAAGTAGAAAACTTAAATTAATTCGAGACTTTATTGATAACTGCAAACAAAAAATTAGACTTTTAGAAAAATTGAAAAGAGAAATTCATCAAGACAGTGCAAGAGTTGAAAGAAAACTTGTTGTAGAGCAAACTTATTTAGCTGCTTGTCTAAAAGATAAAGCTAAATTCGAACAACATTTACAACGATTACCCATCTGAGGTTGTTGGTTAGATGCACACCTTTACTGGTATTAGAACTTACTATAACTCAACACAAATTCCCAAAGATGGAAACACCTTCTGAGAAAATAATGGAGAAACTAGATTCTGTATTGAATTCGAATGATGCAACGCATCAAGAATCATTAACAGAAATCTCTAGAAACAAAGAGTATATGGAGATAGGGCTGGGATTTTCAAACCGAAAACCGAAAAAATCCGAGCCGAATCCGATCCGTGACCGAAAAAAACCGAATCCGAATAAATCCGAACCGAAAAACCGAAAAACCGAAAAATCCGTTAAATTATGGTTTGGTTCGGTTTAGGGTTTCTGAAATCCGAACCGATCCGTTCAAACCGAACTTTATGAAACGTTGTCGTTTTTAATTAGCCGGTCTGTATACCGTGTATAGTTTCATTAGTTTGTAGTCTTTGTAGTCTTTATGAAACGTATGTCGGTAACCGTTACATGTTGTCAATCGTAACCTTTTTATTTATTTTTTTACGAAAACACGTTGGATTAAAGTTACATGTTGGATTGTATAACTGGATTAGAGTATCACTCTATTAGTGTATTGTTGATTTTAAGAGCTTAGATTTTGTAAACAGGTGAATAGATTTTTTTGTTTCATTTCTTTTTATGAAAAAAAAAACCGAAAAACCAGAAAAAATCCGAAATTTATCCGATCCAAACCGAACCGATTGCTACGGTTTGAAAGTTCGAATTTACAAAAACCGAACCGAACCGAACCGCTTAAATATTTGTGGTTTGGTTTGGTTTGGACAAAAATCCGAACCGTTCGCACCGAATCCCAGCCCTATATGGAGATACTTCTAGAGATTAGTAACCAATTACAGAAATTGGAAACTAAAATGGATTATATCCAAAATCACCTGAAAAACAAAAAAGAACTATTAACAAAGGTTAATAGTAAAATTGAGGAACTAAATCTTCAACAGATGAAGATCATTGACTATATTCCAAGGATAGTCCAAGAACATAAGAAGTCAAGAGACAGTCCTCCTCGAACAATCATAAAAGAATTAATGGGTTTAAATCACTAGAAGTTCCAAGAGGAAACCCTTCACCAGAGTTGTTTATTTTGGATCCAACAACAAATCTATCAAGCATCAGATTAAGATGCCTGTAACGTAAATATGTTGAGCATCTTTGGAAAGAAAAAAGCAGTACAACTACTCAATTCTGAAGAATTCAAGTTCACTGTAATTGAAGAAAATTTTCGAAATTCTTCACTTCCTTAATTTGAATTCAATCAAATTTCCAAAAGAGAGAATTTTGACATTTTGGATAGCCATCAGTTCAAAATCCTTGAATTCACCACTCTAGCAACAGCAGGAGAAACATATCTCCTTTTGATAACACCTGAGGAAGTTGCTAAAGCCAGAAAAAGAAACTAAAAATTTATGCATATTGGAGTAGTCCAAGTCGGTATAAAGTTACTGGTTAGAGAAGACATAAATTGCTCAGTCTTATGCGTCTTACAGGACAATAGACTGATTGGTTTTCAGAAAAGTCTACTGGGAACCCTCCAAGCATCTTTATGTAACCAAGTTACATATTTCAATTACTTTCCAAACTTTTCAACAAGCCTGACTAATGCAGCCCATTGTTTACGATTGAGGGTCAAAACATATGGCACATCAATGAAAGACGGCATGCAAGAGTTTGCTGTGGTTTATAGAATCTACTACAAACTAATGAGGACAACAGTAAAACCAAAGACCAAAATAACATATATTCTTGGTCTTACTACTGAATGCCTTACAAATCCAAAAAACCATTCGGAGCAGATTCATAAGATTACATGGGATGAGGTAACATTTTCATTAGAATGGAAATTGTATGGCCCCAAAGAAAAACCAAAAATTGTAAGATCAGCAGTTTATGAGAATAGAAGAACTAGAGACATTAACATAAAATTTGAAGGATACAGAAACAGTGATGTATCCCTCGAAAACTTGAGAGGTAAAAGCTCTAGATCATTCAGAAGAATAAGCCCTTCTAGAAAAAAGGGTACTAGAAGTACCAGAATTTCAATAAGGGAAGAAACTGACCCAATGATGGAATAAGATTTAGATGCTGAATTAGAAAGAAATATCAGCATGCTAGAATCTGAAAAGCCAAAAGAAGATAAGCTCTTTGCACTTTATGAAGAAGCAGAAAAATGTAAAGATTTATCTTGTCTGGAATAATTAATCAAAGAGATCGAAATTTTCACATTCAAAAAGGAAAGAAAAGTCTTTCCTTATCAAGAAGTAAAAAATGAAGAAGGGGAGTCTTCAGAAGCTACAAAAACTACCATCATAAAAATCGGTGTCAATACAAAACTTCCAAACATGGAAGGTCATACTGGAAAAAAAGGGAAAAGAAATTCTCAAAAATTCATTCCACATGAAAATACACCAAAAGTACAAATTACACAATTTGGTGTATGGCTTGATCTAGAAAAATCTCTAGACAAAAAGAAAGCCATAGAAGATTGGGCTGCTAGCTTATTCATGGTAGCATGCACTACATATAGAAAGTTTGAATCTCTTGACCTACATATAATCTATGAGTTGACCCTCACAGGAATGACAAAAAAGTTCTATTTTGCCTTCAAACAAACTTTTAAGGGACAAGAATGGTTGGAGAAAATCAAAAGTGATAAGTCTCCATACACCTTTGCAATTCCAATCTATGACAAATTCTGTGGAGATGTCTCATATGTTGGGGACAAAGCTAAAGAGTTAGCAAAAATTAACATATATGTTTCAAAATATGCAACATGAAGTATTTCAAGGAACATCTGAATGAATTTTAAGAATACTACTGTACAATAGGGGAGCTCGAAAATAGCAACCTAATACGTCTCTTGCATAGAAAGCTTCTTGAACCCTAGAGGACAACCATGAGGAAGAGCATAAAAGAAAAACTCCCAGAAAGTTTTTTAGTGGGGGGAATTATAGAAAGAATCTGTAACGACTCGAACCGGAAATTGTATGTTAATTGGCTTGATTTGCGCATTTTACGATTAGTCGCAGTTTTGTCGTAATTGGTCAATATGGCGGGTTTGTTCACGACTAAATTATTGGGTAAGAATTTGGTTTGAGTTCCTTCGCGGAAATTGTAGAGGATTTGATTTCAAATCCGTAGGAGGTTTCGGAAGATATTCGGATAATCGGAGAATATAAAATGGTTATTTGAAATTATCATCGAGTTAGTCGTACTTATCCGTTTGGGTTTGAGTTATCCGAATCGTGAATTTGGTCGGTTCAAGACGTATAAATATAGAATAGTCGTAAAATTATCGAAAAATCACATTTGAACCGAATTGACCGAGTTGGACCGAGTTGACCCGTTGATCGAGTTGGAGCGATTTGACCCATTTTCTTCCCGTCGTCGGACCCGGTGTTTCCGGTCACCTCCGACGACGTTATTGGTATGGTTGGAAAGCTCTTGACTTGTACTATTGATTTGTGTATTCATTTGTTGAAATTGGTTGAGAATTAAGGGAGAACGAACGTGTTGAAGTTTGGAGATTTCGCCGGAATCAGGTGGCGGATTCCGGCGAGTTTTGGTATCGGGTTGGTGGGGGGTTTGCTTCCCCTCAACCCCTTGAAGATTTCTGGGCATTTTGTTTTGAAATTGGTGGAGGTTTGAGGTCGTTTGGGGTGGTGATCGGAGAGGGAATTCTGGCGAGACTTTCGGCCGAAATTCCGGCCGGTGTGGGATGAATTGGTGTTGGTGGTAGTTGGGAAAAGTGTTGGGCTTGGGGAGAGGAAGAGTTTGAGGTAAGGGTCGTCGAAGTTGATCACCGTTGGCGCCGCGCCGCCGGCGGTCAACGTCGGAGCTCCGGCAAGGTTGACTATTTGGGATTTTTGGAGGTTTTTATACCGTTTTGCTCGTAATCGCGTCCTGATCGTAGTCGTGAGGTTTTTGAGTTGATTTGAGTATCCTATTTTGGGACGAGGGTTGTTTGGGTGTATTTTGGGAATTTTGTTATCCTCGTCGATATTTCGAGCGATACGTCTTTCGAGAACGCAGAGTTCTTGACGTATTAGCTCTGTATGTTGTGTTTCAATATGTATTGATCGTATCCCTGTTATTTAGGTGATTGTGATGAGTGTTTGGCGAGGGATCTTCCGTCGGAAGTCAGAGTTAGCTTCGTACTGTGAGTGAACATTTTATTTTCACTGTCGATTTGCGAGTCTTGATTATGCATTTTATGTTATGCATTTTACGAGTATGCAATTATGATTATGCATTTACGATTATACATTTACGGTTATGTATTTTTACTTAGAGACATATGTATGATTTGTTTTACATGGTTTATGGATATATAGATGCATCGATGCATGGCTTCTCGGCTGATGCCCGAGATGCTCCGGGGGGGGGGGGTTATGACAAACGCCTGACCCGTGATTATATGGCTCCCAAGAAGGTTATGACAAACCCCTTACCTTGGTTGAGCATGATTGTAACTTTGAGGAAAATGTACTTGAGTTACGGCCTCCATATTTTATACGGTATCCGGGAAGGTTATGACAACCACCTTACCTGTGATTGATGATTTTAGACTCGCATCATGATTTCATGTTTATATTGGTGGAAGACATAATATTATTTTCGTCCACTCACTCTAACGATTTCATTTGTCTTCCCCTGGGCTTTTCGGTTTCTTTTGCCCAGTTTGTAGTTTGGGTTCCAGTGTTGCAAGTCGACGGTAGAGGCGTAGAGTTCAGGTCGCACTTCAGTTCGAGTAGGTTCTTTGTTCAACCTATTGGTTGTATATGATATATATAGGAGTCGCTCTGAATACTTATGTTTGTTTTCAGTTGGGTTTACTCTTGAATGTGTTCTGGATTTCTTGTAAACCTTGTCGTTTATTATATATATGATGTTGAGAAATCCGGATGGGGAACGGAGCCCACGGTTTGGCTTTTGTGGAATATTCGAAGTGTGAATTTCTTTGCAGGTTCTAATATTGGCTCACATATTTCAAAGTAAACTCTGACAAATTTTTTTAAAGGTCATGTTTTCGAAGTGGTTTGATTTTGGTTTAAGCAACTAAATCGGAGTCGGGTCCTTTTAGTTGGTATTAGAGCATTAGGTTTTAAGTTCTGTAGACTCTTATAGTTGTGTTACTAAGGACATTTGAGAATGTACAGCATTTCTGGAGCGATGACTCGACCGGCCGGCGGATAATCATCAATGCTCTAGAGTGTTGTATGCTTTCAAACGTTTGAAGTTTCATGATTACATCATTTATGTCTTGTGACTAATATCTTTTATCCTTAGGATGCCTCCTCGACGTGGAGTCCGTGCTGAACAGACTGGGGATCCTGATGAGGATCAACGTACACGTGACTTGCTTATGCGAGTATTGCGTTTGGAGGAATGTATTGACCCAGTGGCTAAGGCTAGGATAGCAAGAGCAACCGTCTTTTCTGGTTCCTCTAATCCTGAGGTGTGTGAAGCTTGGGTGGTTCAGGTTAAGCGTGTTTGTGAGCGCTTGCATTTTACTCCTGAACAGAAAACTATAGCAGCAGTGGGTTTGCTCGAGTTAGATACCTACTTCTGGTGGGTTGGTATAGACAGAGTTCCTATTGATACTCCTTGGCCGATGTTCAAAGAGATGTTCATGCGTCGGTATTTCAATACAACTACTCAGCAGCGGAAATATGAGGAGTTTACTAACCTGAAGTAGGAGAATATGACAGTGCTTGAGTATCGGGATAAGTTCACCCGTTTGTGTCGGTTTGCACGTGATATGGTGGCATCAGAGGAAGCAAAGTGCAGGAGGTTTGAGTTGGGTCTGAATCTGAATATCAAGGGGACTTTGACCACTATGCCTCGAGATAACTTTGATGAGTTTATTAGTGCTGCACTCAAAGGTGAGGACATCGAGAGGGAGAGACAAATGCGGTTTCATACGCGTCGCTTTGAAGAGGGTGGACCTAGCCAGGGTGCTTCGATGAGGCTAAGTTTCGGTACTTCTGGATCAACATCATCTTCGGGTAGTGGACCTTACAGATATCCTACTAGCACTGCTAGGCAGAGTCATAGATGGAGGAGGAGTCGACCACAGAGGCAGCAGTCGAGTGGGAGTTCTAGTAGATCGAGTTATCCTCGACCTTTTTTCAGCACACCAGCTGCACCAAGGGATGTCCCATTATATAATCTTTGTAATAAGCGACATCATGGTTCATGTTACCGGGGTACTATAAGTTGTTACCATTGTGGCCAGGAGGGTCACTTTGTGAGGGAGTGTCCTCAGCTTGGTACTTTTAAAGGTGTTGCAGATCAGAGTGTTGGTCGAGATCAGGGTACTGTTTCTGGTGATCGTGCAACACCGTCTTTTGGACAGGGTGGTCAGCAGAATCGCAGCCAACGTAGATGACCAACGGGACATGCTCGAGTTCATGCCATGTCTCTACGTGAGGGTAGAGCTTTCCCAGAGGTCATCATCGGTACGTTGTACATTTTTGGTCATCCAGTTCTTACTTTACTAAATCTAGGGGCTACGCATTCATTCATGTCATATAGATTAGCATCATTGGCTACTGTATCTGCATCTCCACTCCCTAGTTTGTGGTGAGTGTTATATCCATCTAGCGAGGTAGTGTGTGTCGGGTGGGTATATAGAGATTGCGAGATTTTTATTGGAGGTTATGGGCTAGCTGCGGATTTGATGCTGCTAGATATTGTGGATTTTGACGTGATTTTGGACATGGATTTCTTGGAGAACCATTGGGCTATTCTTGACTGTCACAAGAAGGAGATTGTTTTCAGGAGTCCAGGCATGCCAGAAATCTTGTTTCCGGGTGAAAAGAATACTTCTTTGCTTTGTTTGATTTCAGCAATGAAGGCTGCGCAGATGTTGAGGAAAGGTTGTGTGGCTTACCTAGCACATGTGATCGATACGAGTGTTCGTGTACTAGACATTGATGATATTGCGGTGGTTTGTGAGTATCCAGATGTGTTTCCCAAGGACTTACCTGGTGTTCCTCCAATCAGGGAAATTGACTTCACTATTGAGTTACTTCCACATACTGGACCTATATCGCAGACACCCTATCGTATGGCACCAGCAGAGTTGAGGGAGTTGTAGATTCAACTTCAGGAATTGATTAAGAAAGGCTTCATTCGACCTAGTGTTTCACATTGGGGTGCTCCAGTGTTGTTTGTGAGGAAAAATGATGGTTCGATGAGGCTATGCATTGACTATCGAAAGTTGAATCAGGTTACGGTGAAGAACAAGTATCCACTCCCACGAATTAATGATTTGTTCGATTAGGTGAAAGGAGCTTCAGTCTTCTCAAAGATTGATCTCAAGTCTGGATACCATCAGCTATAAATTTGGGAGTCTTATGTGGACAAGACGGCGTTTCGATCACGTTATGGGCATTATGAGTTCCTTGTTATGCCATTGGGTTGACCAATGCGTCATCTGCTTTCATGGACCTGATAAATCAGATTTTCAGGTGTTATCTGGATAAGTTCGTCATTGTGTTCACCGACGACATCCTGATTTATTCCAGAAGTGTGGGGCAACACAAGAAGCATTTGCATGCAGTGTTGCAGACTTTGCGAGACGCTCAGTTGTACGCCAAGTTTAGCAAGTGTGAGTTTTAGCTAAACAGTGTAAAGTTTTGGGGTCACGTGGTATCAGCTGAGGAAGTCAGCGTGGATCCTGATAAGATTGATGCAATGCTGAATTGGAGCAGACCTACCAACGTGGCAGAGGTATGGAGTTTCTTGGTCCTAGCAGGCTACTATCGCCGATTCGTACATGAATTTTCACGGATAGCGACACCGCTTACCCGTTTGACGAAGAAAGGAGTCAAGTTTGAATGGTCTAATGGTTGTGAGGAATGTTACTTGACTTTGAAGGAAAGGTTGACTACTGCACCAGTGTTGACTTTACCTGATGATAGCGGTGAGTATGTGGTGTACAGTGATGCTACAAAGCTAGGTCTGGGTTGTGTCTTGATGCATCATGGAAAGGTGGTGGCATATGGTTCTAGACAGTTGAAACCACACGAAGTTAACTATCCCACTCATGATTTGGAGTTAGCTGCCATTGTGTTAGCATTGAATAGTTGGAGACACTACTTGTATGGAGCGCAGTGCAAGATTTACACCGATCATAAAAGTCTTACCTACTTGCGTATGCAGCTAGATTTGAAGATGAGGCAACGGTGATGGATGGAGCTGATTAATGATTATGACTGCACTTTCGAGTATAATCCAGGAAAGGCTAATGTAGTTACTGATGCTCTTAGTCGGAAGCATGGTGCTTTTCTCTTTCATGTACGTGTTGCTAGAGTGTCACTTTTGGCAGAGTTGCGAGCAACGGGAGCAGAGTTAGAGTGGAATGAAGATGGAGCATTGTTAGCCAGCTTCCAAGTTCGTCCGGTGTTGCTTGATCAAGTTCGTGAAGCTCAAGATTCAGATGCCTATCTGTTGAGCAAGAAGAATTTGATTCAGAATAATGTACCGACAGAGTTTCGGATGAGGAGTGATAGCACTTCGATGTTTATGGGGAGATTGTATGTGCCCAGAGACGATGATTTGAAGAAGGAAATACTCGATGAAGCTCATTGTTCCGCATATGCTATGCATCCGGGTAGTATAAAGATGTTCCGGAAATTTAAAGCTCATTATTGGTGGTGAAACATGAAGAGGGAAATAGCAATGTACGTGAGCAGATGCCTGATTTGTCAGCAAGTGAAGGCAGAACGTCAGAAACTGGCAGGTAAATTACAATCTTTGGAGATTCTAGTGTGAAAAAGGGAGCATATCACCATGAATTTTGTGTATCAGTTACCTCGTACTTCTGGTGGTAGTACTGGTATTTGAGTGATTGTGGATCGCCTTACGAAGTCAGCTCATTTCCTTGCACTTCCAGGAAAGCTTCCCATGAGCAGATTAGCGAAGCTGTATTTGAGAGAGTTTAATGGAAATTGGGATCAACAACTTCATTTGATTGAGTTTATGTATAACAAAAGCTATCAGGCAAGCATTGGTATGGCACCTTATGAGGCGTTGTTCGGCAAACAGTGTCAAACTCCATTGTGTTGGAGTGAAGTTGGTGAGAAATGGCTTCTTGGTCCCAATTTGGTGAAAAGTACCATGAAAGATGTTCTGGTTATTCGGACAAATGGAAGGCTGCACAGGATCGATAGATGCTGACGTGAGACGGAAGGATCTTCAATTTGAGGCTGGTGATTGGGTTTTCCTGAAACTTTCTCCTTGGAAAGGTGTTGTTCGTTTCGGGAAGCGCGGTAAACTTCGTCCGCGATATGTTGGCCCATATGAGATCACGAAGCGAGTCGGTGCTGTAGTGTACAGGTTGGCATTACTGATCGGTGTTTAAACACCCTCAAAGTTACCCTATAATGAAATCATTATGCTTGTCAATGCAGTACAATAGTATAGGGGTCAATCCATAGGGAAATATGAGACTCAATATACTAAACTACAAACAGACGCGAAAGTCAGAAACCTGACGGCCTCGACCACTGAACACTAACATAATTAATTAAAATAGCTAGACTCAACCTAAAATCACGAAATTAATACAGGACACTATAGACACAGTGGTGGACTACTACTCAAATTTTCAATGTAATCGGAGTTGGTTTGGTTGTTGAAATAAATTCTACAAACTAGATTACGAAACTGAAACAGAAGCGAAATTTAAAGTAAAACGAGAATTCAATATAAAATAGGTTAAGGGAAGTGCTAGCCACCACCGTCACTCCATCTAGACGAAAAATGCTTAACTAAACAATGCAAATGTTATGAATGAAAGACTCTCAGGAAGGTCCCGAGCTGTGAACACAACCTATTACCCAATCCTTATGTTTACAATGTTGAAGGTGTGCTTATCAATATTATCTATCCCTCAAGGAACTCGAAGTCACAGACTCGAATTTACCAAGAGCAAAGCATTATGATCTAGAAAGGGTTTGAGAATCTACAAGGCTTCATAAGTACACTACGGTCGTATCTCACTAGACCTAGGGTTTCTTATACCAAACATGTATGGATTCTATGATTGAAACTTGAGGAAGGTAATGATCACCAACAGCCATCAATTTTCTTAGAATTATATTCCTAAACATGCATACTAAGAGTGCACTCAAAGCATACATAATCAAGAATCATCACCGTATAAATAACAAAGAAACCTCATTCGAATAACAAAAACAAAACTTAATTAACATGCATAAGCAATCTAGATATCATGAATGGGGCTTCAAAACAGCCCATTAACAATGGAGTTTAGCTCCTCATAGAATCAGAAATTAAACTAAAATAATCCATGAAAGAAATTGATACAAACTTGGCCGCCCCTCTTCCTTTTCCTCCTTGCGTCTTCCCTTACTTCTTTCTCAATAACTCTCCTTTCAAACTGCCGAACTCCCCCTTTCTCTCTCTCTCTTCTACCTATATATCAAGCTAGAGTCCAAGCCGTCTTTTCTTTCTTTTTCTTCCACCGACTTCCTCCCCCAGTTAGCTAGCTATCAAGCAAATATATATATATATATATATATATATATATATGCATGCCACCACCCTCACGTCTCTCCCTTTAGCTAGCTAGCAATATATATATATATATATATATATTCCAACCTAAACAAATCCACGTGCCAACCAAATTCTATTGCAAATAGAATTCTCCAAATTCTTGACTTTAAGTCCAAGTACAAGTCTTCTTCTCGTTTCAATTCTAGCCCAATTTTTCTCCTTGTTGCACTAGGAAAACTCTTTTAAATTCTTTTTTTCTTTATTTTCTCCAAAAACCTATAAAAAATAAACATAATTAATTTACTTAAAAACGTAACGTAAGAACTAAATATAAGGTAATATTACACATAAAATCGTTGCATAATTATGCACCTATCAATTACCATCTGAGATGGCCAGAGTACATGATGTGTTCCATGTGTCTATGTTGCGGAAGTACATTTCCGATCCATCTCATGTGTTGACACCGTATCAGCTTCCTATACGGGAGGACTTGACCTATGTGGAAGAACCAGTTTAGATTCTTGATCGGAAGGTCCAGGAGTTGCGGCACAGAGCCATTCCTCTTGTGAAGGTATTGTGGCAGAATCATTCAGTTGACGAGGCTACTTGGGAAACCGAGCAGCACATGCGTGAGCAGTATCCCTACCTCTTCAGTTAGCAGGTATGTAAATTTCGAGGACGAAATTTTTGTTAGGGGGGTAGATTTGTACCAACCCGAACCGGACATTGTATATTAATTGGCTTGATTTGCGAATTTCACGATTAGTCGCGGTTTTATCGAAATTGGTCGAAATGGCAGGTTTGTTCACAACTAAATTACTGGGCAAGAAGTTGGTTTGAGTTCCTTTGCGAAAATTTTAGAGTATTTGATTTCGAGTCCGTAGGAGGTTTCGGAGGATTTTTCGGATAATCGGAGAATATAAAATGGATATTTGAAATTATCGTCGAGTTAGTCGTATTTATCCGTTTGGATTTGAGTTATCCAAATCATGAATTTGGTCGGTTCGCGACGTATAAATATCGAATAGTTGTAAAATTGTCGAAAAGTCACATTTGGACCGAGTTTGACTGAGTTGGACTGAGTTGACTCGGGTTTACCTGTTTTGCCCACCGACTTGTTTTCTTCCCGATGTCAGATCAGGCGATTCCAGCCACCTCCAGCCGTGTTCTTGGTATGGTTGGAAAGCTCTCTTGATTTCCTATTGTTTTATGTATTTATTTGTGAAAATTGGTTGTGATTTGATGTAGTTCGAGCTTGGTAAAGTTTGGGATTTTCGCATGAAACGGGTGGCGATTTCCGGCTAGTTTTCGTGTCGGGTTGGGAAGGGGTTTGGTTCTTCTCAACCCATTGAAGAGTTCTGGGCATTTTGTTTTGGAATTGGAGGTGGTTTGAGGTGGTACGTGGTGGTGACCGGAGAGGAAGTTCCGGCGAGACTTTCGGCAGAAATTCTGGCCGATGTGGTTTGAATTGGCCTTGGTGGTAGAAGGGAAATGTATTGGGCTTGAGGAGAGGAAGAGTTTGAGGTAAGGGTCGCCGGAGTTGGTCATTGTTGGGGCCGCGCCGTCGCCGGCAACGGCGGTCAACGACGGAGCTCCGGCGAGGGTTGACTTTTTGGGATTTTCGGAAATTTGTATACTGTTTTGCTCGTAATCACGTCCCGATCGTAGTCGTGAGTTTTTTTGATTTGATTGGAGTATTTTATTTTGGGACTAGGGTTGTTTGGTTGTATTTTGGGAATTTTGCTATCCTCGTCGATATTTCGAGCGATACGTCTTTCGAGAACGCGGGGTGTTTGACATATTGGCTCTGTATGTTGTGTTTCAATATGTATTGATTGTATCCCTATTGTTCAGGTGATCGTCATCGTGTGTTTGGCGAGGGATCTTCCGCTGGACCTCAGAGTTAGCCTCATACTGTGAGTGGACACTTTAATTTTCACTGTCGATTTGCGAGTCTTGATTATGCATTTTATGTTATGCATTTTACGAGTATGCAATTATTATTATGCATTTATGAATATGTATTTTTACTTGAAGGCACATATATGATTTTTTTTACATGGATTATGGATATATGGATGCATCGGCTTCTCGGCTGATCCCTGAGATGCTTCGGGGGGTTATGACAAACGTCGGACCCGTGATTATATGGCTCCCAGGAAGGTTATGACAAACCCCTTACCTTGTTGAGCATGATTGTAACTTTGAGGAAAATGTACTTAAGTTACGGCATCCACATTTTATACGGTATCTAGGAAGGTTATGACAACCACTTTACCTGTGATTGATGATTTTAGACTCGCATCATGATTTCATGTTTATATTGGTGAAAGGCATATTGTTATTTTCGTCCACTCACTCTAACGATTTTATTTGCCTTTCCCTGAGTTTTTAGGTTTCTTTTGCCCAGTTTGCAGTTTGGGATCCAGGGTTGCACATCGACGGTAGAGGCGTAGAGTTCAAATCACACTTCAGTTTTAGTAGGTTCTTTGTTCGACCTACTAGTTGTATATGATGTATATAGGAGTTACTCTGAATACTGATGTTTGTTTTCAGTTGAGTTTACTCCTGAATGTTTTTCTGGATTTTTTGTAAACCTTGTGGTTTATTATATATATGATGTTGAGAAATCCGGATGGGAATGGAGCCCCACGGTTTGGCTTTTGTGGAATATTCGAAGCCGTGATTCTCTTTGCAGGTTCTAATTTTGGCTCACGTATTTCAAAGTAAACTCTAACAATTTTTTTAAGGTCATGTTTTCGAAGAGGTTTGATTTCGGTTTAGGCAACTAAATCGGAGTTGGGTCCTTTCATTATCTCCTTGAAATAAAAAATTTGGAAGAAAGCACTGAAGAAGAAAAAAATTCTTCTTACAAAGTTAATCCTTGATCATTTGTCTGTGACTACTGTCATTACCATGAGAAAGATGGCCTTCTCATATTTTGTGAAGCATCAGGAGAGACGTATCACAAAAAATGCTTCTTAGCTGAAGCAAGAAGAAAAATAAAGAATAGTTCAATAAATAAGATTATTAAACAGGAATATGAAGACTACTTCTATGAGATAGAAGAAAAAATAAAATTCTAGAAAGAGATCTAGAAAGAATGAAATTCGAAACTATTGTTGAAACGAAAGAAGTGGCATCTGCAGAAAGTCTAGCTTGTGAAGAAGAACAATGCAACTCCTTCACAAAAATAGTAGAAGAAGAAGGTTATTCGAAACAAAATTTGTGGAAGGTAGCAACTACTTCCACGAGTATGTTCAACAACTACATGAAAATTGGATTATAATTTTCAGGATACAAGAAGTATCATCTACATGCCTATGTAGATAATGGTTCTAGCTTCAGCCTAGCAAAAAAGTTTGTTATACCTGAAGAACTCTGGATTACTAATCCAAAATGAGGTGCAATTGGGAAAACTGTAGAAGGATGAAAACTCTTCATGAATACAGTTGCCAAAAAGGTTCAAATCTTGATTGGAGGAGGAACTTTTATAACTGAAGAGTTTTGGCAATCAGAAAGACAAGACTCAGATGTATTGATTAACAATGATTTTTTCTACAACAAACATTCATCCAAAAGCCAGAAGTGAAGTTATTGGGGTTTGAAAAGAATGACAAGATCTTCTGGACGGAGTGACTGAAACAAGCAAAAAGTGTTGTCAGTCCAGGATTTACATAGCAATATCAGAGATCATAACAGAATAGTGGTGGATATACACCAAAATACGAAACAATATTGCAATACAAGCAACAAGAAGAGTTGCTTATAGAGGCAGCGTCAGAGGAAGAGGCAGCTGAAGTAGCCTTCATACAGGAGCATAATCTCAAGCACTTCAAGGCTAAACTTGAGAAACAGAAGATGCATATCCTTGGAGAGATCAAGGAGATGTTGAAACAAAATATTGACATTAATCCTCTCCTTCATACAAGAGCATAATCTCAAGCACTTGAAGGCTAAGCTTGAAAAATAGAAAAAGCATACCCTTGGAGAGATCAAGGAGATGTTGAAACAAAATATTGACATCAATTCTCTGAAATTCTGAGAAAAAGACCTAGTGGTCTGTGAACTCAAGCTACATGACATGAATTCTATCTATCATGTAAAAGCAATCCCTCAGTACAAGGACGAAGATTAGAAAAAATTTAGAAAAGAAATAGATGATTTTTTGGATAAGGGATTGATAAGACCATCAAATAGTCATCATCACGCTCCAACATTCTATGTCAGAAATCATGCGGAAAGGCAAGAATGGTGATAGACTATAAAGATATCAATAAGAAAACCATAAAAAATGGTTATCAAAACACATGCAAGAGTGCTAATCAACAGGCTCGGAGGAGCTAAAGTATTCTCAAAGTTTGATGCAAAATTAAGATTCTGGGAAGACAAAATGCATCCTAATTGCATTCTCGTTACTGCCTTCGGAACTCTACAAGGACACTACGAATGGCTAGTAATGTCTTTTGGGATGAAACAAGTTCCATCCATTTTTCAGAGAAAAATAGTCAAAATATTCAAAAAAAGTTGCAGACTTTTGTGCCATCTATATCGATGATATATTGATCTTTTCAAAAACTAAAGAAAAACACATGAATCATCTCTTTGAGGTAATCAAGCTCAAAGTTCAACAAGGAATAATTCTAGGAGAAAAGAATGTCTTTCTCGTCCTAGATAAAATTGACTTCCTAGGGATTAACATAAGAAATGAGGTGATCAAATTTCAACCTCATATCTTAGAAAATGTCTGAAAATTTCTAGACAAAATTTTAACGTTAGGCAAATTTTGCAGAGGATGACGAAAAGGTCCCCAAAATTTTAGCGTTAGGCAAAATTTCTAGAGAGAATTTTAGCTTTAGGCAGAATTCTAGACAATATTGTCCCTAAAAACAAGCTCAAATAGTGCTTGAAAATTTACAGAGGTTGACAAAAAGATCGTTAGGTAAATCAAAGAGCTTTGCAAAAATTTGCCTCATCTCCATCAACCTGAAGAAAATCATGTGAACATTCTTCAGACAGATGCTAGTGACAGTTTCTGGGCAGGTGTAGTGCTAGAAAGAGCATTAGGCACTAATATAGATTTTTTTTCAAAAGTTTTGCAGTGAGAAGTTCAGCTTTGCAGAACAAAATTATCCCACATGGAAAAAAGAAATCTTGGCAATTAAAAAAAGGGTAAATTTCAACTTAGTATCATGAGGTTTAGGTCAATCTTCATGTCACTATCTGAGGTTCTAAAATTTTCAGTTTACTACTTGAGGTTTTAGTTTCTCTTCCTGTTACTACCTAAGTTATTTTTTTTCAGTTTCCTATCTGAGGTTTCATTTTCTCACCACTTTTATTATTTCCTTAAAAAAGGGAAATTATTTAAAAACCCAAAAAGAGATCAATTTTCAAAGAAAAACCAACTTATGACACCAAGATAAAAAATGCCCAAATTATGACACATTTTTTTTCAAAAAAAAAAACCCATTTGACATCAATTTCTCCCAAAAATGCCCAATAAGTTATAAAATCCATTTTTTCTAACAATTTTGCCCTTCTTTCTTAATTTGAATTCTATCTATAAGAGAGAGCTTCGCAGCTCTCTCTTCCCTCCTCCTTTTTTGTCGGAAAAGTAAATCTCTCTCTCTCTCTCTCTCTCTCTCTCTCTCAGAAATCGTCGCAACAAAAACTCTGTTCGATCTTGACGTCGTACAAAATTTTAAACGTTGTAATTTTCAAATCTCCGTCTATCTATCTCACTAATTCGGTATCTCTCGTCATCTCTATACATAAATTGTTGAATTCATATGTTCAATTATGCTTTTCACTCTGTTTTTCTATATGATAGACGATTAAATTGTTGTTGCACAAATCTGTTTCCATTCATAGTTGTATTAATCGAACTATATGCATTGCGATATCGAAATCTACTTAATAACGTTTGGATCTGATTTTGGTTTTAAAAAATACGTTTTAGTATATGTTAGAGTATCTGTCAACATATCTGTCTAAGTATTTGTCAACCTATTTGCCTGAGTATCTATCAACCTATCTGTCAACGTATCTATCTGAGTATTTGTAACTCTATTTATTCTGTTAAAAGTATCAGACCTTACTTTCAGTTAACCAAAGCATTTACATGCATTTCTGCAACTCTTTTGTAGGTATGTTCAATGGCAACAACACCTCCTCCAATCATTGTGAAATATATTCATGGTTGAGAAGGTGTGATGGATATTTTGAGTGATGATATCACATTTGCTGACATTGTGGATATTATCCGTCAACGATTTAAAACACTCAACAACTCAATCTTGACGTACAAATACTATATCCCACCAGAGGATGAACACATTTTCCTGGAAACTGACAGTGACGTGTTTTTGATGATGCTTTCTATCCAAAGACTCAATTCAAAATATATTGAGATCAGAATCACTGACTTGAATGAGGTAGAACATCCAAAAATAAATTTTGAGTATTTGTTTGAATATCTACTGCAATATTATGTCAAGCTAAAACATGTATACGTTTCCCCTTCCCAGCAAACAGCAAACATCAGTTCTAAACAATCGGCGGTCCGTAGCAATCATAATGAAAACTCAAGCCAGAATGTGCAGATGGATGGTTGCTTGGAAATATATAATGTTGTAGACATCGGTTTTGGATGCTTTCAAGAAGAGGAGACAAAGAATTACTTGACAAAACCATGGGCGAAACTTATACAAGAAAAATGGCAGAAATTCTTAGGCGGGCTGACTGAGTTTAGGCTGAAACTCAGAAAATACTCAATCGAAAGTGGATTCAAGTTTACATATGAGAAGAATAAGCCCACATGCGTAAGTGTACATTATAGATACAAAGAGCGCGATAAATGCAACTGATTTGTGAAAGCAAGACTATTCCACGCGAATGGATCATTTTACACCGCTGAAATAAATAATAATCATACATGCAAAGAAAAAATTCGAAAACAGACTAGTGAGATGATGAGATCTTCTATTGTCAGGTATGATACGTTTTTCTAACATCACTGGCTAGCTACTTCTAAAAAAAAAAAAATCTGGTGTCTAAAGATATTTTTTTCTATACTTGAAACTTATCATTTATTCAATACTCAGCTCAAACATTACGGACAAACTGTGCACTGACCCGAACAAGGGAGCCAAGGCCTTACATACGGAAATCAGAGAGAGTTTTGGCCTGAAAGTCCCTTACCAGATGGCATAGTATGGAAAGGAATTGGCAATGAACTCACTTCATGGAAACGAAGCAGAATCATACACAAACCTTCTCTAGTTCTGAGACGAATTTATGAAGACAAATCCTGGCTCCAGAGTTGTTGTAGATATTGATCTGGAAACACAAAAGTTTCACCACCTTTTTGTGTCATTTGGTGCTTGCATGCAAGGATTCCAATACTGCATACCCATGATTTTCGTTGATGCAAGTTTCCTCAAGAACAAATACAAAGGACAGATTATTGGGGCCTCTGCAAAAGATGCAGATCGAGATAATGTAGACAAATGAAATGATGGGACTATATGAGTATTTATCTGAATAACTGTCTGGGAATCTGTCTGAATAACTGTCTGGGTATCTGTCTGTTTTTCCTTTTATAAACTACATTTAAGTACTTTCCGTACAACTAGGTAAGAAAATTAGCTTTTTGTTTCATTTCAGGACTCTATCCAATTGCATTTGCGATAGTCGATGTCGAAAATGACAGCAACTGGAGGTAGTTCTTGATGAACTTAAGAGATGAGATAGACGTGGACAGCATAAATCAGGAAACTAATACTCGGAGGAAAATAACATTCCTCTCCAATCGTCATAATAGAATTATGAGTTCTCTTCCAGAGGTGTTCCCCAATGATGAGCACGGTTACTATTTTCGACACTTGGTTGCTAACCTCAAAAACAACTACAGAAGACACGTCAAAGATAGAATTTCTGAATTCTTCATGCAATGTGCATATGCCAGAAGTGAGAGGCAATATGAGTTTCTTTTTAACCAGCTTAAGCTAGAAGGAGGATATGCAGAGATAACGGAATTCTTCAAGGATCTCCCAAAAGAAAAATGGTGTGCTGCATTCTTCGGAAGAGATAGGTATGACGAAATGATAAACAACATCTTAGAGTGCTTCAATAGCTAGATAGTACATCTCCGTGCACTGCCTTTCTTCTACCTTGCAGATGAAATCAGGTCATCCATTACAACCTGATTAATTCAAAGGGATATTTCCAGGATATCTGTAAAAATGCACTATATTTCTGGAAAAAAAACATATATCATCGGTATCCGTCTGAGTAGCTGAAGGAGTATCTGTCTAGGTATCTATTTTTTTTGTTACATTACAATCATTTACAAAAATCTAATTCATTCTGTTATTTATAGGATAATTCTAAGGTTTATTTCCATTACAACCTTATTAATTCTAAAGGGTTATTTCCAGGATATCTGTAAAAATGCACTGTTTCTGAAAAAAATATCATGGGTATCTGTCTGAGTAGCTGACTGAGTATTTGTCTGGGTATCTATTTTTTGGTTACATTATAACCATTTACGAAAACTGATTCATTATGTTATTTCTACGATAATTCACTGTTTAATTCCTTCTTTTTTCTTTTCTTTTATGTTACTACTCTCACAGGAGAAAAGGTGATGGAAAGGATGACAAGCAAAACACAAGAATCTGAACAATGGTACACTGTAATGGGACCAAGAGTGGAAGGAAAGCTCAATGAAACACTTAAAAAGGGAAGGCATTGGAGAGTGTGCACTCTAGTGGTTTTGTATACGAAGTTCAAGCTAACAAATACAACAGTGCAGTCAACATGGAGACATGGACCTGCTCATATGGACAGTGGCGGTTGCTGAGGTTTCTCTGTGCATATGCCCTTGTTGTCATTCAAGAGAAAAGACTGAATATTTATGATTACATGGACAAATTGTACAAAGTTCAGTACTACAAGCAAGCCTACTCATTCACATTCAATCCAGTGCCAAACATTGAGAAATCCATTCAGAACATGTCACAAAATGGACCGGATGTCAGGCTTCCACTAACAAAGAAACAACCGGGGAGACCAAAAAAGAAGAGAATGAAGAAGAAGGGCGAAAAAGAAATAATGCTGACAGAAAGCTCAAGATGTCACCACACTGGTCACAACAGGAGAACCTACAATAACCCTATCGATTGAAAACATAAATGTCTGTGTGGCTTATTGAAGATGTTATCCGAATAAGTTTCTAAAAGTTTGAATATTTGTCTGGATATCTGTCAAAGTATCTGCATAAGTATCTGTCTAGATATCTGTATAAGAATTTTAGAACTACAACTTGTTACTTGCAAAATACAAACACAAAAATTGAGGTTGTTTTCGAGTCTCTTGATTTTTTATTGTTGTTTTGTTTCATACTACATGGTAAAAGAAAGAAAGAAAGAAAAAAGAGATTTTAAGATTTTATTGCATAAGTTACTGCAAAGATTCAATAAAATTCTAGGATAGCTATCTGAGAATCTGTCTAAGTATTTGACTATGTATTTGTCTCTGTAGCTGTTTTACAATCTGTTTTAACTTGGGTTATGATTCAATCATTTCATACACACATTCATTCATCCAAGATTATTGCAAAGAAAAACATAAAATGAAGAACAGAAGATAAAGAAACATACACTTCATTAATTAAATAGTATATCGATTTAATTACAAACATCAAAACACACAACAACTAATAACAAAATGGGAACAAAATCTTATGCTTCACATCTTGGCCTTCTTCCTGCTTCTCCCTGCAAAACCTGGTGGAAGACGAGATGCAATGCCAATAAGAAAATCAAGCATCTGGTCCTGTTCAACAAGGACCAGGTCCATATCTTCCTTCATCGTCTCTACTCGACGCTTCATACGACCTATTTTCTTCACAAAATGTTGAAGATGGACATCAGAAACAACACCTACAGGAGGTCGAGCAGCACGAGGAGGACGAGGGCCTAATACAGAGTCTTCAGAAGAGGAGGAAGATGAGGATTTGGACTTTGATGGATCAAAATCTTCTTTAGTTGAATAGCCAGAAGTGTCTAAGTTGTGTGGGTTCTTCTTCCTTGGAGCCATAGTTTTTTCTGATGATAAAAACTTAGAGAGAAGAAGAAGAACTCAAGCAGAAGTAGTTGATAATGAAACACAAACATGTTACAGAGAATGTGGGAAGCCAGTACTATTTATAGAGAACAAACAAAAATTTATTTTATGGTTGAATAGGTTTATTCCCGCGTCTTTTTAGTTTTATTTCTCTTTTTACGACAAGACGCTTCATATCTCTCTCTTTCTCCCTTCTCTTTTTACAACAAAACTATTCATCTCTTGTTGTTTCTCCCAACAAGCATGCATGACGGCATTGAAAAATATTAAGGGACATTAATACGCAACCCTTCATCCAATAGGATGACTAATCTTGAGGATGACCTCAAGGATCTAAAGGAAGAGTATAAATTTATCAAGGAGAATGATGAGCCAATCCTTCAACTTCTTCATCAAATCTTCGAGATGCTGCTTCCCCCACCATCAGAATGTGATGGAGCAAGCAGCAACAAGAAGAGGAAGCTTTGAAGATGAATCATTGTATATTACTATGTATTCCTATAATTTCAATGATTGTATTTTTTTCCCTTCATATTATCAATGAATCTATTTTAATTTAGAGAATGAATAGTGTTAGTTAAAGAATGAATCTATATTATTCTGTCATTTTCAAAGCCTATTTGCTCAAGTATCTGTTAGAGTATCTGTTCAAGTGTCTGTGAGAGTATATGCTCTTGTACGTGTCATTCAAATTAACACACGACAGAAAACGACGTGTCATTTTATGAATACCAATGGGTATCTATCTAATTCATTGCCTAAGTAGCTATCTAAGTATCTATCTTTAAGGTTGGTTTATGACTGATGGATTTCAATACCAAGAACACATACACAAAGATTTGAGTTGGTTCTGTGATGTAAATTGGATTAGAGTGTGCAAAAAAAAACATTTCTTTTCAAAAGGCTTTATACATTGATTCTCTCATTCAGTAAAACTTAAGAACAACACAGATAGTATTACGCTACCAAGTACTCAAGCAGATACACAAACAGATACTCAAACAGATACTCAAAAGAGAAAGTCATATAATTACATAATGATCACTACAACAACAAAAATGCACTTGTTTATGAGCTCATTTATTCCTTGTGCCATACACTTCTACTTACACAGAATAAACTAAATATGGATTACTTATTTATTGTTATACATAAACTGATGGAACCAATCAACCTCCAAAAGAACTACACATAAGCTACATTGACCACAATGTTTGCACTCCTTCACTAAACTTGGAATGAAAACATCCAGATGTGTCAGATGTTGCATTATGGAATCATAAGGAATGGCATCAATGTCCAACCCATTCACTCGTACACACCTTACCCGTAATTCTATTTCATTTCTACAGTATGGCAAAATCAAAGAGGTCTTGATTGATAACAGCCAATGTTTTATTAAGGAGGATAGACGACTGTACTTTAGATCTTCGGGGTTGCCCATAATCATCAACATGTATGACATGTATTCTAAAGTGTAATGTCGAAGGATTTTGTTGATCCTTGTAGCTTCATCAAATAATGTACGTGCTTGCAGTATGCTTCCCTGCTGAAACAAATGATGCATTGCATTTCGATACAGCGTTTCCGGTGTTCTAAACTACCATGATAGATTCAAGAACAGTACCTCTGTGTCAAACTCCCAATCTGTTGTGTCCAAATCCCATATATTTGTAGCGGAAACATATATGTTCCAGGTAGGGGCGTAAATGGATGCATCTACAACTGATAATAGATCCCTGGTACGAGCCAAATCCCTGAATTTCCTGCAAATTAACATCAAAACAGAAATTATGGCATGACATTGCACACTAAATGGCTTAGAGCAAACGACAAGAATCATTATATATTGCCAAATCACATCGGGCAGTTCCTTCCATGGTTCCTCCATAATTTTGGTGTTCCTTTGGGGCAGAACAGGCGACGATGACTCACCATTTGGGAAACAAGATGATTTTGAAGGGCCAGAGCGGTTGTGCCTTGATGATCTTCGAGGATTACGACGCATTGAATGATTTTTCATTGTGAGGATTTTCTGGGAGATAAGATTGGGGTTTGGTTTAGGATTAGGGTTTCCAAAAAAAAGTGTTTAGAGAAAGTGATGGCGCTTGGGAGATACTTTCCTATTTATAGAGAGGCTAAGAAGAAGGTCGGTCCTTGAGAATACAACACGTGCGGAAGCCACACGTGCGTTCTGATCATATTTTATAACGATAAAAACTTCTCAACCTCCAAATATGTTCCATAGCTATCCAATAGGATGATTAACCTTGAGGATGGCCTCAAGGATCTCGAGGAAAAGCAAAAACTCATCAAGGAAAATGATGAGGCAATCCTTCAACTTCTTCGTCAAATATTCGAGATGCTGCCTCCCCCACACCAACAGAAAAGGAAGCTTTGAAGATGAAGAATTTTAGTTTATTATGTACTTTTTATAATTTCTACTATTATATTTCCATATTATCAATGAATCAGTTTTAATTTAGAGAATGATTCATTCCCTTCTTTAATTCAAATCCTATCTGCTCAAGTATCTGTTCAGGTATCTGTGAGAGTATCTGTTCTTGTACTTGTCATTCAAAATGAACAGGCATGACAGAAAACGACATATCGTTTTATGAACAAAAATGGGTATTTGTCCTCTGCCTAAGTAGTTGTTTAAGTATCTGTCTTGAAAAACATAAGTGTCGTCTAAGTATCTGTCTTGAAACATGACCATCAATCAACTCCACTGGATCAATCCAATCAAACAAATGAAAAGCATGGCCATCAATAAAAAAAATGATTACAAAAAGAAAGTTCTAGCACTCCAAACCAGAACAACACTTGAAAACATATTTGACAGTGACCTCCCTAGAATACACAACTTAACACCCAAAAATACAAGTCGAGACAAACATAATCAACATAACACCCAAAACAGTTAGGATAACCAATCTTCCAACTTCTTTTCCAATTTCTTAATCCTCTTCGTCACCCTATCAATCTTCTCTGTGACCTCGTCAATCCTCTAGAGAGCAACTTCCATCATCACCAGCAATTTGACATTTAAAAGGCGATTTCCCTCAATTTGTTTCCTCGCCCCTCTGATCTAGTCGTCAATTGAATCTGTTGATAATTCGGCGTTGCTCCGCGTTGATACGTTAAGACGGAGCAACAGCTAAGGATGTAGCTCCTCTCTTGAGCCCGGAGGATCTACCAGTAGTGGGAGCTATGATTTTTTGGAGAGGAGTTGTTTTAGGATTTTTATAGTCTTAAACATGTTTGTAGCTGCCAAAAATAGATGTCAAAGTTTTTATAGAGTTGTTTAAGGATAAGACACGTGCGGAAACACATGTGCATTCTGATCATCGTAAAATAATTATAGAAAACTACATGTCATTTTATGAACAACAATGGGTATCTGTCTAATTTGCTGTCTAAGTAGCTGTCTAAGTATATGTTTTTAAGCCCTTTAGTTTATGACTGCTGGGTTTCAATCAAGTATACAAACAAATTTGAATGGGTTTTGTCTTGTACAATAGATCAGAGAGTACAAATCAAACACTTTAGTTCTCTGATTCAGACATTCAAGAGTAAACACAGAAGCCGTACTACATAGACAGATATCTAAATAGATATTAAAGTAGATACTCATGCAGAAAGATCATTCCAAAGTTCTTCCCCATATTAAGACAAAGCAAAAAGGGATCAAGGTATCAACAAATGTCATTACAAAAATGATTTTACTCCAATAACATCCATAACTAACCACAAAAAATCGACGTTTTGGAGTAGACAAAATGGATCACAAATCTCTAAAACACCCAAATCTAACTAAAAGGGACCCAAAATCTACAACCCATCAATCTTCATTCCCAGCCCTGAGCTTAAGCACAATATCTATAACCACCTCAACCTTGCGTTCCATATCCTCCACGATCGTCAGACCCTCTTCAACCTTCCCAGCTATCATATCGATCTGCTCCATCTTCCTGGTCAACCCATCAACTCTCCATAAAAGATCACGGAGCTCTTGCAGACATGCTTCAAAGTTAACATGCATAATATCTCTTGAGTGCTGAAACTCTCGGACATAGTGGGGGATGCCCGTGGCGAAGATGATGGCAACTCTTTCACTGGGAAAGGGGTTGAGGACGAAGGGCCGGAGCGAGACATTGATTTTGGGTTTTGATTTGTGGTTTGTGGGGAGAGAATGAATTTTCTGGGAGAGAAATTGTGATTTCGCTTAGGGTTAGGATTTTCAGAGAAATGCGTTGAGAGAGTGATAGTGAGGTTTGTGGTTTGTGACATTTTATAGAGGCACCGAGAAGACGGTTCTAGAGAATAAGACATGTGCGTTTTGATCATTCTAAATCACGAAAGAAAAAATGACATGTCGTTTATAAACCACCATGGGTATCTGTTTAGATAGCTGTCTGAGTATCTATCTTTAAGGATGGTTGAATTATGAACTGCTGCGTTTCTATACCAAGTATACATAAAGATTTGAGTTGGTTATGTGTTGTAAATTGGATAAGAGTGTGCAAAAACAAACCTTTCATTTCAAAAAGGCTTTATACATTGAATCTCTCTTTCGGTAAAACTCAAGAACAACACAAATAGTATTACCCAGACAGATACTCAACCAGATACACAAACAGATACAGTCATATAATTACATAATGATCACTACAAACAAAAAACATACACTTGTTCATGAACTCATTCATTCCTTAAATACGACACGTGGGGGAGAATCGCGTGTGTTAGAGACAGAAACCTAAAATAGATACCCTAACAGATAAACAAACAGATATCCAAACAAATACTCAAACCATATACTCAATCAGATAGTAATATGATCACATTCATAATACTCGTAGGCTTTATGGATTGATTCACTCATTCAACATTTCCAGAAGAAGAAAAAAAACAAAGTTTCAAAGACAGATACATAAACATATACACAGACAGATACTTAAACATGTACTCAACACAGATACTCAGAGAGAGAGAGAGAGAGAGAGAGAGAGAGAGAGAGAGAGAGAAAGAAAGAGAGAGATATGATTACATCCATACTACTCTGAGTAGTACATTCAAATAGATAGTAATCTGATTACAAACTAACAACATTGTTCACAGAATGGTCATTATAAACAAAAATATACACACTGATTACTGTCCTATTTTTAGATACTGTCTTGTCCTACACTACTTCGTGAACTGAACTCCTATTTTTAGATACTGTCTTGTCCTACACTACTTCGTGAACTGAACCTTCTTCTTGATCTAGTTCATTCTATAACCTTCCATTTTTCTTCTTTGATACCCATGACAGATCATGATTCATAAATGATTCTAACAATCTGGCCTTGAACCAAGCAGCTTCATCATTATTCAGGCTTTTCTTTATTTGCTTGCTCAGAGCTATACTGTACATGAGGTAACAACCAATAGTTCCGCAATTAAGGCCAGAAAGTTGTTGAGGACTGGCTGATAGAGAACACCAAAATTTTGAAAAAATAATTCTTCTGATCTTTGACCCACTGAATGCTTTTTTGTTCATTCTCTAATAAAGGGATTTCTCTCATCTTCAGTACCTTGTCCATGCTGTTGTCGTCTGCAAGCATTCTAACATTCTGTGATAACATATCCTTACTCGTGTCCCTCACAGAATCCATCCACATGGACACCAAACAAACCGACATCAATACAGTAAAAAATCTATCAACCCATTTGTAAACTGGAAATAATAAACATCCTAAAAAGAAAAAGAAAAGAAAAGAAGAAAGACAGAACAAACATTACCATTTTTAGTGCCTCCCGAAAATGCTAGTTGTCCATCGACTTATATTTCCTTTTGAGTGAGTCATAATGATACCAGTAGGTGGAAATGTCCATGGGAAAGGATCAAGAATAGCAACTTGCTAGAGATGCTCCAAACCTTGAACAACCTCTCAAAAAGACGTTCATGCATCATGTTTACTTCAGAGTAGACACAGATACCTGTCAAAAGTAGCACACAAAAATTACACATAAAAAGTTTAACAAAAAAAGACACTCTAAAAGGACACACATAAATTAAAAACACACAGAGGCTAAAAAAATAACATACGGATTACATGAGCCAATGTGTGGAAGGCATAGAGACTTTGATCTCCCAAATCATCCCTAAATTCGCCAAGAATAACAGAATAGCAATCCAAAATAGAGTTCGAGACCTCTTGACCATTAATAATACACTCCAAATCTTCACGGTCGAAGAACTCTAAAGACTGAGTATTAGTCCAAAACTCCTCTCTGTCCAAAACAAACGGAGAGAACAATTAAAACCTGAAAATATTACTATAAACAAACATATACACTAACATATACTCACTTATTTTTCTCAGTTTTTGTATAGTACCTCACCAAATCAGTCTGGTAGCTCTCTCTCAAGTACTGGAAAACATCACATTGATGAAACAAGACGACATTCTTCTGCTCATCGGTCAAACTCACACGTATTCTTTTCGGCTCGCCCATATTCTTCTTGACTGATTTCACTATCAATGATGAACATAATTCCTGAATTGTAAACTCTCCACTGGACACTAGGTCAACGTTTTTGCTCTCGGCTCTAGTCTGGGGCTTTTCCATGCCTTCAATATCGCTGGGACGCCAATAGATCTCTTCCCTCTTCAAGAGCTTCATGGACTTATTATTTGAACTCTTAACATACGAACAGAGATCAATATTTTCTCTGTTGAGTCTCACACAAGTGAAAGGACCCAACCCCGATTTAGCCACCTAAACCGGAATCGAACCCCTTCGAAAACACGAACCAACAAAAACTTTTCAAAATTTGGGCAGAGTTTCGTTACTAACGTGGAATTACCATAACCTGCACGCGGAAATTAACACTTCGTCCTATGCCACAAAAAGCAAACCGTGGGCACCAATCCCATCCGGATTTCTCAACAACAATATAATCATCAACAATGAATAAACTGTACTATGTATATATGTATAACTGTGAAAATCCGCACAACATGTATCAAGATGTATCAGAGCGACCTCTAGAGTAAAACATATACAATATGTACATCAGTAGGCGAAACAAGAACCTACTGGAGAACACAGGTGACTCTGATCACTAGCCTCCAAACCGCGACGTGAAACACCAAACCTGAACTGCAAACTGGGCACGGAAACCGAAAAGCCCAGGGGAAAGACAATAAACACGTTAGAGTGAGTGGACGAAAATAAATGTCTTTCACCAGTTTATATATATGTATAAAATCACATATGCGAGTCCAGGAAAATAAAAACAACATAGTACACGAGGTAAAACTCATATTCCTCCAGTGTACTGAGCATGCAAGTAAAATCCCACGGGGTCACTCATGGACTCCTCCGTGCTAGTACAGTCAGAATCACGGGATCCCAGACCCACACGTGATTCTAGCCGGAAATGGCCTCAGGTCAAAGGTCTGCCTCCCCCCCGGTAAAGACCTCGGGTCAGGAGTCACAGCCTCCCCTGACATATGCCTACCATCGGGGATCAGCCGAGAGGCGAGTGTATCGATACAACAACGTAACCACGACTGTACTCTGTGTAAACCAAATCATAAACATTTCGATGCAAATGCATGAAACATCATATAAGTAAATGTATACTCGTATACGTATATTCGTATAAGTATAACCGTATAATCGTAATATCAATACGCATGCTCAAGTTCATAAATCATATAAAAGACTCGCAATCATTTCCGTGAAAAGAAATTGTCCACTCACAGATCCGCTAGCGCGAACTCGCGCTAAACTCGTGGTCCGGCGGAGGTACCCTCGCCCGAAGCACGATCACGATCCGAATCTCGATCTCGATCCCCTGAACATATATACACACAACTGATCAAAATCATAATTCCCAACTCTGTACGGATGCACGGAAACCAACCGTTCCCGGAAATACAAAATGCAGTGCAAAATGAATTACGGAAATCCCGAAATCCCAATTCGAAATCTCGACTGAAAATCGGCTAACCAAATCAACTCGAAAACCTCCGTACGATAATCAGGGCGTGATTACGAGAAAAATGACACTAAAAACGTCAAAATCTGAAAGTTGACTTTTTGCTCCGCCGTTGACCGCCGTTGACCGCCGCCGCCGGCGGCGGCGCGCCGTCAAAGGAGGAATTTCAAGGCCAAAGTTTCCAGATCAGTTCATCTCATCCACACGAATCTCTTTCCCTTCTATCACTAAGCTCAATTCACAAAGGAACCAACCCAATTTCACAAAACCCGATCGAAATCTCAAACCGAAATCCCTATTCGGGTTCAAGCCAAAACACCATCTCCGATCAAATTAATCACACCTTGAGGTTCAGAGGAGCAAGGGGAGTCTTTCCCCCCCAACCCCCACCTCCAAACCTCGCCGGAACCACCACAACCATCCTCGGCGATTTCAACCAACTCGGCCCTAATCGGGCTCCAACAAAACGAGTCAAAATCCACCCAAACCCAAGCCATACACACTCGAAATCACGAGAGGGATCGAACCATACCTTCCTTGAAGTCCAAAATGGCCGGAATCCGGTCGCCGGAGTTCTCTTTCCCGTTCGGGAAACTTTCCCAATCGGCAGCTCCTCCAACTTTCCAAAATAGGAAAGTCAACACATTTCAAAACTGGTCAACGCCCCAAATGAAGTTTTTCGACAATTTTGCGACTATTTTACGACTTTTCGATATTTATACTCGTCCCTCGGGTCAACCGACGGTCCAAAATGAAAATACGAAATGATTCGGATAAGCTCGAACAATCGGATAAACTCGTCGGAACCCGAAACTTCAAATAATCATAAAATATTCCTCGGCAATCGGAAAAATCTTCCGAAACAACCCACGAACTCGAAATCACGTACTCTACGATTTCCGTGAAGACACTCAACCCAAATTCTCGACCGAAAATATTGTCGCAAATCGAATCGGCAAATCACACATTATCGTAAAACTGCGACTAATCTCAAATCTCGAGAATCGAGCTAAACACACCTCTGATTCTGGTTCGGGTCGTCACAAATCTACCCCCCTTAAAGAAATTTCGACCTCGAAATTTACGTACCTGTCATGTGAATAGATGAGGATACTGCTCCCGCATACGCTGCTCGGTCTCCCAGGTGGCCTCCTCAACCGAGTGGTTCTGCCACAAGACCTTCACCAGCGGAATCACGCGGTGCCTCAACTCCTGCTCACGACGATCGAGAATCTGCACTGGCTCCTCAACATACGATAAATCCTCTCTGATCGGCAACTGCTGTGGGGCTATCACATGTGAAGGGTCTGAGATGTACTTCCGCAACATCGAAACATGGAATACATCATGTACGCGAGCCATCTCAGCCGGTAGCTCAAGTCGATAAGCAACAGCTCCAACTCTCTCCGTAATCTCATACGGACCAATGTACCGTGGCCGAAGCTTGCCACGCTTCCCGAAACGCACTACTCCCCTCCACGGAGACAGTTTCAGGAAAACCCAGTCACCGACCTCAAACTCCAAGCTCTTCCTCCGCACATCCGCATAACTCTTCTGCCGATCCTGGGCGATCTTCAACCGATCCCGAATCACCTGTATGTCCTCCATCGTGTTTTTCACCAAATCAGGACCAATAAGCCAACGCTCGCCCATCTCACTCCAACACAACGGAGTGCGACACTGCTTCCCGTACAAAGCCTCGTACGGTGCCATCTCAATACTGGCCTGGTAGCTGTTGTTGTAGGCGAACTCAATCAAGTGTAACTGCTGATCCCAGTTTCCGCGAAACTGCAACACACATGATCTCAGCATATCCTCAAGAGTCTGAATGGTCCGCTCGGACTGCCCGTCAGTCTGAGGATGAAAAGCTGTACTAAATCGCAACCTCGTGCCCAACGCTCGCTGCAACGCCTGCCAAAACTCAGAAGTGAACTGACTATCACGGTCAGAAACAATGGACACAGGCACACCATGCAAGCGAACAATCTCTGATAGGTACAACTTGGCCAATCTGCCCACTGATACCTTCCCTGGAAGTGCAAGAAAGTGTGCGGATTTCGTCAGTCGGTCAACAATAACCCAAATACCAGTGTTGCCCGCCGAAGTACGCGGCAACTGATAGACGAAATCCATCGTAATATGCTCCCACTTCCAAACTGGAATCTCAAGTGGTTGTAGTTTCCCTGCAGGTTTCTGCCTCTCCGCCTTCACCTGCTGACAAATCAAGCACCGACCCACGTATGCGGCAATCTCCCGCTTCATGTTGCGCCACCAATAGTACGCTCGAAGTGTACGAAACATCTTCGTACCTCCGGGATGCATCGCATACGCTGAACTGTGGGCCTCGTCCAGAATCTCCTTCTTTAAGTCCTCGTCTCTGGGTACACATAATCTACCTCTGAACAACAACGTACCGTCGTCGCTCAAACGGAACTCTGTAGGCACACCATTCCGTACCATGATCTTCTTGCTCAGCAAGTAAGGATCTGAATCCTGTGCCTCCCGTACCTGATCAACCAATACGGGTCGTACCTGAAAGCTAACCAACAAGGCTCCATCATCATCATAACCAAACACAGCACCCGTAGCCCGTAGCTCGGCTAACATCGATACCCTGGCCACACACATGTGAAACAATGAGGCTCCCGATTTCCGGCTAAGTGCATCTGCCACAACATTGGCCTTCCCTGGATGATACTCGAAAGTGCACTCGTAATCGTTGATCAACTCCATCCATCGGCGCTGCCTCATGTTCAGATCCGGCTGTGTCCGCAAGTAAGTGAGACTCTTGTGGTCAGTAAAAATCTTACACTGAGCACCGTACAGGTAATGTCTCCAACTCTTCAACGCTAACACGATAGCGGCTAACTCCAAATCATGCGTCGGATAGTTGACCTCGTGCGGTTTCAGCTGTCTGGAACCGTACGCCACAACTCTACCATGCTGCATCAACACACAGCCAAGGCCCAACTTCGACGCGTCGCTATACACAACATACTCACCACTGTCATCTGGTAATGTCAGAACCGGTGCGGTAGTCAATCTCTCCTTCAGGAGTAAATAACTCTCCTCGCACGCATCAGACCACTCAAACTTGACGCCCTTCTTCGTCAATCTGGTCAGTGGTGTAGCTATCCGGGAGAAATCCTGTACAAACCGTCGGTAATAGCCTGCTAACCCCAAGAAACTCCGGATCTCCGGCACAGTAGTGGGTCGACTCCAATTCAGCACGGCCTCGATCTTGTCAGGATCAACACTAACTCCCTCGGCCGAAATCACGTGGCCCAGAAACTTCACACTATCCAACCAGAACTCACACTTGCTAAACTTCGCGAACAACTGATGGTCCCGCAAAGTCCGCAACACCGCTCGCAAGTGCTTCTTGTGCTGGCCCACACTCCTCGAGTATATCAAAATATCATCAATGAATACTATCACGAACTTGTCCAGGAATCGTCGAAACACCCGATTCATCAAGTCCATGAAAGCTGCGGGGGCGTTGGTCAACCCAAACGGCATAACCAAAAACTCATAGTGCCCATACCGCGTCCTGAAAGCTGTCCTGGCAACATCTGAATCCCGGATCCTCAACTGGTGATATCCGGATCGAAGATCAATCTTCGAAAAGACTGCTGCTCCCTTCAGCTGATCGAACAAGTCGTCAATCCGAGGCAACGGATACTTGTTCCTCACTGTAATCTGATTCAGCTTCCGATAGTCGATGCACAAACGCATAGACCCGTCCTTCTTCCGCACAAATAACACTGGAGCACCCCACGGAGAAACACTCGGTCGAATGAATCCCTTCTCTAACAACTCCTGAAGCTGAATCTGCAACTCCCTCAACTCTGCAGGCGCCATCCGGTATGGTGTCTGGGAAATCGGTCCAGTACCCGGCAATAACTCAATGGTAAAATCAATCTCCCGCACAGGGGGTATACCAGGTAACTCCACTGGAAACACATCCGGAAACTCAGACACAACCTCAATACTACCAAGCTCTGGCACTGCAGCTGTAGTGTCCACAACATGGGCTAAATATGCAACACAACCCTTCTTCATCAATCGATCCGCCCTCAATGCGGAAATCAAACACGGTAGGGAAGTGTTCTTCTCGCCACGAAACAATATCTCAGGTAACCCTGGTCGTCGAAACGCGACCTCCTTCCTGTGGCAATCAAACATAGCCCAGTGCGACTCCAAAAAGTCCATGCCCAATATCAGATCGAAATCCACAATATCAAGCAACAACAGATCAGCGGCTAAACCATGGCCATCAATAAACACCTCACAATCTCGGTAAACCCATCCGATGCTCACAACCTCACCTGACGGATACAACACTCTCCACAACCCCGGAAGTGGAGATGCAGGAACCGTAGCCAATAATGACAGTCTAAATGATATGAATGAATGTGTGGCACCTGGATCTAACAATGCCACTACTGGAATACCAAAAACATGTAACGTACCGATAACGACCTCCGGTGATGCTCTGCCCTCACGCATAGTCATAGCATGAACTCTCGCCTGTCCGGCTGGTCGTCCTCGCTGAGCCTGTCCCTGCTGTCTACCCTGACCTGCAGTCTGTGCTGGTCGAGCTCCCGAAGTGGCACCTCGCTCAGCTCCGGAACTCTGAGCCGCCTGTCCATCACCACCATACAACTGGGGACACTCCCTCGCATAGTGACCCATCTGGCCACAGCGAAAACAAGTGACAGGACCTCGCCGACAAGTACCCAGGTGATACTTGTTGCAGTAGCTACATAATGGGTAGTCCCTCGGTACAGCAAAAGTGTCACCAGTACGTCGAGGATAACTAGAACCGCTAGAACCAGCACTAGCCTGCGGTCGCTGCGGTCGATCTCTCCTCCATCCTGGTCTCCGTCTAGGTATACCAGCTGGTGGTCGATATGATCCGCCACCTGAGGATGAAGCTGAACCGGAAGTATCAGAACTCTGCCTCTTCGAAGGCCCCTGACTCGGTCCACCCTCCTCAAATCGTCTGGGCTGGTACCTCTGCTGTCTCTCCCGCTCTATATCCTCGCCTCGGAGTGCAGCACTAACAAACTCATCGAAGTTGTTCCGGGGCATCGTAGTCAGCGTCGCCTTGATGCTCAGATTCAATCCCAGCTCAAACCTGCGACACTTGGCTTCCTCTGTAGCCACCATATCCCGCGCAAAACGAGACAAACGAGTAAACCGATCTCGATACTCAAGTACAGACAAACTGCCCTGCCTCAAGTTCGTAAACTCCTCGTACTTGCGCTGCTGGGTAGCCTGATTAAAATACCTCCGCATAAACAAATCACGAAACAATGTCCACGGAGTATCCACAGGAACTCTGTCAGTACTGACCCACCAGAAGTATGCATCACCCTCAAGTAAACCAACTGCGGCTACTGACATCTGCTCAGGTGTAAACTGCAGACGCTCACAAACACGCTCAATCTGAACCAACCATGCCTCGCATATCTCTGGATCAACTGAACCCGAAAACACAGTAGCACCCGCAGTGCGAGCCTTGACCACAGGGTCAAAACGCTCCTCCAAACGCAGCACTCGCATAAGCAAGTCGCGCGTTCGGCGATCCTCATCAGGATCATCATCCCGATCAACACGGGGACCACGTCGAGGAGGCATCCTACTGATACAAGACAAGCATTAGGCACAAGCAGAAAGAACGTAATCATGAAACCGCAGATATTTGAGGACACACAACACCCGAAGTATTGATGAGTACCGCTGGCCAGTCGGGTCATCACTCCAGTCATGCTGTATCAACTCAAATACCCTAAACGTCACAACTACAAGAGTCTACAGAATCTGACAACCTAATGCTCTGATACCAAGCTGAAAGGACCCAACCCCGATTTAGCCACCTAAACCGGAATCGAACCCCTTCGAAAACACGAACCAACAAAAACTTTTCAAAATTTGGGCAGAGTTTCGTTACTAACGTGGAATTACCATAACCTGCACGCGGAAATTAACACTTCGTCCTATGCCACAAAAAGCAAACCGTGGGCACCAATCCCATCCGGATTTCTCAACAACAATATAATCATCAACAATGAATAAACTGTACTATGTATATATGTATAACTGTGAAAATCCGCACAACATGTATCAAGATGTATCAGAGCGACCTCTAGAGTAAAACATATACAATATGTACATCAGTAGGCGAAACAAGAACCTACTGGAGAACACAGGTGACTCTGATCACTAGCCTCCAAACCGCGACGTGAAACACCAAACCTGAACTGCAAACTGGGCACGGAAACCGAAAAGCCCAGGGGAAAGACAATAAACACGTTAGAGTGAGTGGACGAAAATAAATGTCTTTCACCAGTTTATATATATGTATAAAATCACATATGCGAGTCCAGGAAAATAAAAACAACATAGTACACGAGGTAAAACTCATATTCCTCCAGTGTACTGAGCATGCAAGTAAAATCCCACGGGGTCACTCATGGACTCCTCCGTGCTAGTACAGTCAGAATCACGGGATCCCAGACCCACACGTGATTCTAGCCGGAAATGGCCTCAGGTCAAAGGTCTGCCTCCCCCCCGGTAAAGACCTCGGGTCAGGAGTCACAGCCTCCCCTGACATATGCCTACCATCGGGGATCAGCCGAGAGGCGAGTGTATCGATACAACAACGTAACCACGACTGTACTCTGTGTAAACCAAATCATAAACATTTCGATGCAAATGCATGAAACATCATATAAGTAAATGTATACTCGTATACGTATATTCGTATAAGTATAACCGTATAATCGTAATATCAATACGCATGCTCAAGTTCATAAATCATATAAAAGACTCGCAATCATTTCCGTGAAAAGAAATTGTCCACTCACAGATCCGCTAGCGCGAACTCGCGCTAAACTCGTGGTCCGGCGGAGGTACCCTCGCCCGAAGCACGATCACGATCCGAATCTCGATCTCGATCCCCTGAACATATATACACACAACTGATCAAAATCATAATTCCCAACTCTGTACGGATGCACGGAAACCAACCGTTCCCGGAAATACAAAATGCAGTGCAAAATGAATTACGGAAATCCCGAAATCCCAATTCGAAATCTCGACTGAAAATCGGCTAACCAAATCAACTCGAAAACCTCCGTACGATAATCAGGGCGTGATTACGAGAAAAATGACACTAAAAACGTCAAAATCTGAAAGTTGACTTTTTGCTCCGCCGTTGACCGCCGTTGACCGCCGCCGCCGGCGGCGGCGCGCCGTCAAAGGAGGAATTTCAAGGCCAAAGTTTCCAGATCAGTTCATCTCATCCACACGAATCTCTTTCCCTTCTATCACTAAGCTCAATTCACAAAGGAACCAACCCAATTTCACAAAACCCGATCGAAATCTCAAACCGAAATCCCTATTCGGGTTCAAGCCAAAACACCATCTCCGATCAAATTAATCACACCTTGAGGTTCAGAGGAGCAAGGGGAGTCTTTCCCCCCCAACCCCCACCTCCAAACCTCGCCGGAACCACCACAACCATCCTCGGCGATTTCAACCAACTCGGCCCTAATCGGGCTCCAACAAAACGAGTCAAAATCCACCCAAACCCAAGCCATACACACTCGAAATCACGAGAGGGATCGAACCATACCTTCCTTGAAGTCCAAAATGGCCGGAATCCGGTCGCCGGAGTTCTCTTTCCCGTTCGGGAAACTTTCCCAATCGGCAGCTCCTCCAACTTTCCAAAATAGGAAAGTCAACACATTTCAAAACTGGTCAACGCCCCAAATGAAGTTTTTCGACAATTTTGCGACTATTTTACGACTTTTCGATATTTATACTCGTCCCTCGGGTCAACCGACGGTCCAAAATGAAAATACGAAATGATTCGGATAAGCTCGAACAATCGGATAAACTCGTCGGAACCCGAAACTTCAAATAATCATAAAATATTCCTCGGCAATCGGAAAAATCTTCCGAAACAACCCACGAACTCGAAATCACGTACTCTACGATTTCCGTGAAGACACTCAACCCAAATTCTCGACCGAAAATATTGTCGCAAATCGAATCGGCAAATCACACATTATCGTAAAACTGCGACTAATCTCAAATCTCGAGAATCGAGCTAAACACACCTCTGATTCTGGTTCGGGTCGTCACACAAGAGCCAGGAATTGCCTTGTGAATCAAATCTGTGCAAGGGACTAACGAAAGAGGAGGAAGAGGATGAGTCACCAGGCTTTCAACCACATATGGAGAAACAACTGTAGTATCATGGGGAAGAGGAGGGGTAATCCTTATACTGAAAGTTGGTGCAGACTCTACTCGTTGGGAACTCTTCTTCGTTTGCAACAAATTCCCTAACAGAGATATAAAAAAAGAAGAAAAAAAGGATTCACTTCGATGAAAGTTACAAAAAAACTTACAAAAAGACAGATTACACTACATGTCCAGAACAAAAATATTCAAAAAATAGATACCTAGACAAATACACATATACAGACAGATACTAAGACAGATACTCATGCAGATACCCACAAAAAAAGAAGTATATTAGGCGAATTATACAAAAATGAAGTGACAGAGATCTGTTGTCATCAAATGTCAGAATCGGTACCAGGTAGTGATTTTTTTAAATGCAGCAACATGCTTTGTCAACTTCTTATTCTGTTCAACAAGTTGCTGATTGAAGAACTCAAGTGTCTGCTTTGCATCTTCAACTTGTATCTTTTCCTTCTCAAGATCATCCTTTTGTCTTTGCTGGGCATCCAGTCTCCTCCAAAGATCCACATTTGCTACTTGAGAGGATTGAAGTGCTTTAGCACCATCTTCAACTTGCTTCTTCAATTTGCTATTTTCTTCAGCAGTAATCTGTATCTTCCCCTGAACGGCAAGTTGAACTTGTGCTTCATCGAGTTGCTTATTCAATGACAAAATCTTTCCCTCAGCAGCTTCAGCTTTAGCAGCCCCATCTTCAACTTGCTTCTTCAATTTAGTATTTTCTACAGAAGCACTTTGTATCTTCCCTTGAGCTTCCTTTAGTTGACGTTATGCTTCAACGAGCATCTTTCTCAAATCCATAACCTGTGAAGCAACATTTCTCACACCATATTGGCCAGCATCCTTTGCCGCTTTTAATCTATTCTCAAGCATGGATTTCTCCTCAGAGGATGCTGCAAGTTTGGTCTCAACATCCAGTAGTTTCTTCTCAGCAGTTGCAACACCATCCTTCATCTCTTTTAATCTCTTCTCGGCAACATCTTTCTCTGCCATAATTGCTGCCATCATATCCGTGGCATCATCAGTATTTGATACTTACTTCTTAAGAAAATTAATCTGGTTCACCAAAGATTATTTCTCCCTCTCCATAGACTTAATCTCTCGTTCCTTCTTTTCCTTTTCAAACTCATAGTATTCCTTATCATTCTTGAGAGAATTCAAACCTTTCTTCAAAAAATCAATGACAAGCAAAAGAGCTACTTTGGATTTCTACAATTTTTGGATCTCCACATTCATCTCCATGTTATGATCTTGCAAATGGGAGCCAAATTCTTCACTTTCCTTCAACTGCGAATCCATCTCCTTAATAGTTTTTTGCAACTTCTCAGCAAGCTCTTGACTATCTTTCAACTCGTCTTCCTTGGCATGCAACTCAGCTTCAAAATTTGAATAGTCATTGTTGGCCATATCATTGATACTTTGCAGAACATGAACTAGGTCATCATTGACCATATGATTCATACTTTCCAGGACATGAACTATGTCATCAGCTTTAGTATCAGCTTTAGTTTTCTTCGTCCTCGAATTCAAAAAATATCTGGTCTATGAAAAAGAGATCCAGACAACTATTTAGACAGATACCAAGAAAGATATGTAGACAACTATTTAGACAGATACCCAGAAAGATACCCAGAACAACAAACAATATTTAGATACTCACCCTCAGCATTTCTAAGCGTCTGATGTTTTTGAAATGACCCATAATATCACATAGGCTATACTTGACCATTCCAACCACAGAATGCCCCTTCGCTTTTCTTGGTTTGACAATATCAAGGATTGAAGCAAGATAAAACTGATACAAAAAATAACAATGACAACAAAAATAAGGGACAAATACTCAGAAAGATACTCAGACATATACTCAAGCAGATACTTAAGAAAATTTACCGGAATAATAATGATGCAGGCACCAACATTAATTGCATTGCTTCTCTCAGGCTTTTTATCATCCTCATCCTCATCCTCATCATCATCATCCGCCTTCACCACCTTCATTTTCTCAGCTGCCTTCTTCTCCTTCAGCTTCTTTGATTCCTCCTTCTTCATGGCTACTTGTGGAACAAAGTTCTTTGCATAAGTGTCAAATGCATCGAACAACTTGTCGAGTACAACAGTTGTCCAGGAAAACTGCTTCATTAGTTCAATGTTGGATATGCAATTTGCAAAACCAACCGCCAAAGTTCCTTTCTAATTAGGCAGGAGAACACAGGCCATAAGAAGCAACACCAATAGAATAACAAATTCGTCAACCATCTTTTTCTTACCAAATGTTCCCTCCAACAAAGAGCAGATATGGCCCTTACTGATTGCCTTCCCCCAAACAAGTTAAGCAGCCACCCTGAAATCTTCACATTCTTATTATTTAGTAGATATTTCCTTTTGTGCTCAAACCCAACAGAGACACAACATAATCAGGAGTGATATGGTGAACACGAGAAGGATAGAAATGAAACTCTCCATGTTCTCCATCCTGTATGCGTTAGCCATAATAGCAATTGCATCATTCGACTTAAAATAGTCACGTTGATCAATATCACCGTCAATGAATGCTCGAAGTAAATCATTGAACGGTGTCTCCTTCAACCTATTCTTCACATCTTCGCTGATATTATCCCGATTTTTAGCAATGAAATTATGGAAATACGGCAAATAGCACCGGAACTGACACTTCCAGTTTTGTTCCACCACCTGAAAAACTTCAGGATGATCCATTACTCCTTGTCTTTGTCTAAGAGGTACCAGAACTGACACATCATCATCACTATCTGTCTCTAAATCAAAATCAGAAGTTGATTCACTTTCGTCTTCAGACTCCAATATCTTCTTGCCCTTCCCCTTGATCTCCTCCTTCTTCATTACCTTGGTCTTCTTCTTCTTCTCCTTCTTCTTCTTCCTCTTCTCCTTCTTCTTCTGCTTTTCCTTCTTTAAACTTTCCCTAACTATCTTGGCAACATGATCTTTAATCTTAGCAAACTGATCATCGGGAACAGCAGAACAAGATGAAGAGGAAGCCACTCTTCTTCCACTATTCCTTTTGACTCTTTTCGAATACTTTTCCCTTAAAACAATCTGCTCCTCCTTCTCGAAAAAAGAAAAAGAAGATGAAGACGAAGGCTCATCAGATTCTGATGATTGAGCATACTGTTTTATTCTCTTCTTAGAGGATCTAGGAATTCAATGAATTCTTTCATCTTCACTGTCTGAATCTTGGACTGCTCTATTGCGTTTCGCCATTGATTATAAAATAACTGCAAATGATCAACACACATGTAGTTAGAAAAAAATCAAAAACAGATATCCAAAAATAGTAAGATGAACAGAAACCCAGACAGACACCCAGACAGATACTTACTGATACCCAAACAGATACCCAAAATACCTAGACAGGTACACATACATATACACATACAAATACTTAGATATATCCAAACAAAAAGCCTTCAAACACAAACAAAACAACAAACAACAACTACTACAACAAAAAAATAGCATTCACAACACTTTACATCACATACACTCTACAAAAAAATAATGAAAAAAAGTGAAAAAAACGTCGAAAATCAACAACAACAACCGAAAAAATAGAAAGAAACACGAAAAGGACCATGCAAACTGCTTAGAACAGAGAAAAATAAAAACCTAGGGTTTCTGAACGGAGATTTCACTACTTACAGAAAATAATATGAACTTTGACGAAGATTGTGAGAACGAACAGAACGACAAGATGCGAAAATGATGGCGACGAGAGGTAACACGATGGAGACTATTTTCAAACGAAGAAAGACAAAACGAAGAGAGAGAAATATATGTGAAATAAAAACTGACATGTTCGAGTTATGTACTATGCTGGAGATGGATAATGGCAAATTATGTAAAAATGACGAAAACAAATGTCTGTTACATACTAAAAAACAGAATGGGCATTTTTGGGATCAAAAACATATGCTGAGTTTTTGAGGAAAGAGAAAGTAAAAAATGGGGTCTTTCTTTCATTTCCCCTAAAAAAAATGTAATGCAAGAGGGTATTTTGGTCAATTTATTTTTTTAATGATAAATTTGTTTAATTTTCTAAAATTGTTCTTCTTAACAAAATAAGTTATGTTAATTTTCTAAAACATGGTCGGTTGGATAAATATGTCATGCTCACCCTTGATTGGTTAGCACGGTATGGATATTAATACATATAATTGTGGAAATTTATAAAGTTGACTCGTTCTTAGTTTTTTAAAAAAAATCTAAAATTGTCTTTTTTAACAAAATAATTGATCTTAATGTTTTAAATTGTACTTGCACTTATTTTACAAAAAATAAAAAAATTAGATTTTTTTTTAAAAGCCAAGGATTTGTCAAACGAGCCAAATTTATGTGTTTCCACAAATTATGCCACCCATATTTCTTAATATCCATACGTCTCTAACCAATCAAGGGTAAAATGACATATTTAGTCAATCGATTCTTTTTATAAAATTAATATAACCCTTTACACTACCACATAGTTAACCATTGTTGGCGATTTTTAAATCGCTGGCAATGTTTTTTATCATTACCGGCGATTTTTTCCCCAAAAATCGCCAGCAATGTCTTTTTTTTTTTTTAACATTGCCGGCGATTTTTCCGGCAAATCGCCGGCAATGTTCCGCCGGTAATTAAAAAAAAAAGACATTGCCGGCGACTTACATTTAAGTCGCCGGTAATGTTAAAAAAAAAAAAGACATTACCGGCGACTTAAATGTAAGTCGCCGGCAATGTCTTTTTTTTTTTTTAATTACCGGCGGAACATTGCCGGAAAAATCGCCGGCAATGTTAAAAAAAAAAAATTACCGGCGATTTTTGGGGAAAAAATCGCCAGTAATGATAAAAAACATTGCCGGCGATTTAAAAATCGCCTGCAATGGTTAAAAATGTGGTAGTGTTAAAAAAATAAAATTAATATAGCTTATTTGTTAGGAAGAACAATTTTAGAAGATAATTTTTTTTGTTATTAAAAATAAATAAATTGATCAAAATACCCCCTTCCATTACATATTTTTTCAAGAAAAAAAATAAAAGTGATGAGAAAATGAAACCTGAGGTAGGAAACTGAAAAAAATAAAAGTTTAGGTAGTAACATGAAGAACAATCCAAACCTCATGTAGTAAATTGAAAAATTTAGAACCTCATGTAGCAACATGAAGATTGACCCAAACCTCAGGGTACTAAGCTGAAATTTTTCCTTAAAAAAACAATTAAAAATTCTGTAATCTTTTTAGGGGAACCATTCATTATGAGAACAAATTGTACGAGAGTAAAGAATTTCAAGAATTTCAAGCTTAATAAAGCTGCTGATAGGGAAAGATTAGCAGATTGTCAATTATTTCTCAACCATATGATTATGAAATAGAATTAATTGCAGGAAACATGATTTTTCTCCCATACGCCTTAACAAGAGAAATGATAGTGTTCTGAAGGAGGAAAAAGAGCGAGGAAGGTCATAATCCTAGGAGCAGAAGGCCATAAAAAGAGCTTGAACAATCGAAGGAGTCCATTGAGAAGGTTCTTAAAAATTTCTTGTTATGTCCTAAAAGACCAGCCTTAATTGACCAATTCTAGGGTAAAGGATTGGCTAGCATATCTCAAACGGCGGACGGTAAAGACATATCAACACCGTTGAAGGCTGCTGCTTTGCTAAAAAGCAGAATTTTTCCTACAGGCTTCGTAAACATATTCAAATATCAGCTGAACACTTTCTCCGAATCAGTCTTCTAAACTGACCTAGGTCTAGCTTTTCATCAGAAGATTTTGCTAGACAATTTGATGTTTATCTTCCAGGAATAAGAATAAAAGGCTTATGATAGAGGCTATGAATACCTTAGTAGAAGAATTGAACCAAAAGAGAAAACAACAAAGTGTTGTTAATAAACCATTAGTGCAATACATCAGAACCCCTAAAAATGCAAAAGTGTCTATTCGGGCATTAAAAGAACCAAAGTGGTTCAAATTTCACAACATTATTAGAAGGCACACAATCAACACAGATCTCCCTGATACAATCTTTACTGTTCTATAACCATTCCTAGGAAGATATGTGGTGAATGTTCAAAATGAGCATCCGCAAGAGTGCAAGTTGTGGTTAGTTGAAAATGGCTTTGTTCCTAATCTATGGACAAAGACTAATGATAATCTCACGAGATTACCTACTATCATCTGCAATACTGTCAAGAATGTAAGAAAGTCCAATTGCATTCTTAGACTCAAGTTCAGATCTACACCTCCAAAATGGGTGCAAAATCCAATGGCGAAACTGAGTACATTTCTCCATACCACTGTCAGAATCATCCAAGGTTAGTATTTAGAACCAACCTGTAATGGATACAATGGAACTCCAAATTCTAGCATTCCATGGATGAAGACCATGACATTAGAATACATCAAGAAAGTAATCGAAGAAGATCAAGAGATTACTTTTCTTGCTTCAGGGAAAAGATAATTGTCACCACTTGCAACCACACAGAGGCCGTTACCAATGACTTGTTTTTTTCTCTTAAAATAAAAGAGATTGATTCTACCCTTGCATATGCCTAGTGGCTCGAAAAGATTGAGAATGACAGACAATACAAGATGTATGAAGATACATACGTGGAAGAAAATGGAACCAAAAGAAGACTTGAATTTGAAGAGCCTTATTTTGGAGAAAATTCAGAAATATATGATGACATGTAAAGACATGAAAATTCGTATCATCTTTTTCTGAAGAAGAGAACATCTTTTATCAATAAGGAATATGTTTTTTGAAAGAAGACACGGAGGAAAGTCGAAACCTTATCAGCATAAGGTCACATTTTCTTAGTGGAGTTATTGTTAATTTAGCATATTTCAATTCCATCTTGGAGTTTGCTCCCTATATAAGGAGCCTTAAGTCTTAGTTATAGGCATCGAAAATCATAATAGAAGAGTTCTATTTGAGAGTAAAAAGCTTGAGAGTGAAGCTTCTGAGTTGAAAGATAGAGTCGAAACAGACTGTTCAGTTTCTCTATTTTCAAGTAAGTATGTTTGCTAGTATGAGTAGCTAAACAACTTATAGCTATTTACCAGAGAGTTAAGCTCTGGATATTTAGTCTGTAATTCCATTGAATAAATAAGTTATGGGTTCCCATTATAATTCTTTCAAATTGCTGCATATATTCATAAAACTCATTAAAACTCTCATGAAAAGCAAACTACTTCCCATAAGGAGGAAGAAAGTGAGTTGTTTATATTTATTCATATTAATTATGATCCCCTAGGAGGCAGATTACCGCCTAGAAGGTGAAAAATATGAGTCGTTTGTTATTAAGCATCTTTCTAGTAGCTTTCCATATTAAAAAAATTAACTTAGTTTGAAGAAGAATCACCCTTAAAAAGAAGCAATCAACAGTGAGTCCATTTGCATAAGTAATCAAGGAAAGTTGAGGTCTATTGGTGAATTCATAACTTGACAAAAGCTAGTTTTGTTCTGTTCTTGGGAATATTTTTCTCTCCTTTAGTATTTATTAGTATACCAAGGACATATTGGATAAAACATAAATAAATAAATCATATAGATACTATATGAAGACATATGTTATAAGTTCAAATATCATCTCGATACTTTTCAAAACCTAAGTATGAAAATGTACAAAAGACTATAATTCAAATACCAAACGGAGATTCTTCTCTTAGTTGTATTTGTTTCGCTTGAGGAAAGTTTTGTACATAACATTTTTTTCATACAATTTAACCAAGTACGTATGTACCTGCTTCAGAAAGAACCAAGCACGTATGTACCTGCTTCAGAAAGTATGTTTCTAATGAAAATTCTATTTACACGATAGTGGATATTTATTAGTAGTTTTTGGAGTCTCCCTCTTTCTTTAACAAAGAAAACTACTTGTCAGTTGATCATTTGACCTAAGGACTTGCATGTCAATCCTGTAAACTAAAATAATTACAGGGGCGGGGCCTGTGTAGTCATCCAAACAGCCCAAATCCTTTATATATTAAACTCAGAGAGTGAGCGTAAACATTTGTCAATACTGCGGTGAAGTTGTGTGAACTTGTGACAGAGCCAAAACGCGAGAGCAACCTGAAGAGTTGAGAGTGTGAGTCTCTCGAACTCATCGGCTTAGGGAAAAAACCAGAGTAGGGGGAGTTTCCTGGAAACCGAACTAAAGAAGAAGGAGAAAGCAAAGAGACGAAGTGTTGAGTTGAATCTGACATGGTGTCACGCATGGCAGCAGCTCGATCCTTCAAGCTGCTCTCACATTTGCCATCCATGCACGCCTCAACTCCTTTCCTTGCTCGACAGGTAACCCCCCTCAGAATCCAAGTCATCTACTATTTATATAGCTCAAAAACTAGAGAGAGACTAACACTCAAAACTGTGAGCACTACTGAGTGAGTAAGTAAAAAGTCTCTCTCTCTCTCTCTCTCTCTCTCTCTCTCTCTCTCTCTCTCTCAAGTTCATTTATTTATGTGTGTTGTGTGAGTATCTGATTGTTTTGATTGTGAATGTTGACGAAAGAAATGGACCTGTGTTCCATTTGAGTTGGGTTTCTGTTGGAAATTGGAGATCAATTTGATATCAAGTGTGTTTAGTTATGTGTTTCCAATGAGCTTGTGATTGTTTTGACTGGTGTCGATGAAAGAACTCAACTTTGTTGAAAATTGAGTTGAGTTTTTGTTAGAATGTGAAGATCAGTTTGATTAAGTGAGAAGTGATTGCGTTTATTTACTCTCAAGTGTGTTCATTTATGTGTATGTATGAGTCTGTGATTGTTTTAGTTGTGAATGTTGATGAAGGAAGGGATCTGATTTTGAATGTCATCGAGTTGGGTTTTGATAGAAATTGAGAAGTCAGTTGATGAAGTTTGTGGGGAACAGTGTTATGGGTTTTGAATTTTGAGTATTTTTTCTATGTTTCTAAAATACTGTTTGATTCTTGTCAGTGATCAAAGATGGGTATGTGTGCACCCCTCTCCAGTCTGTTCATTATGTATCACATAGGATGGTATACTTGTTTTCGTTGTGAATGATGTTACAAAACTGAACTTTATCAGTCTGAGTTGGGTTCAGTTTGAAATTGAAGGTCAGATTGATTGAGGTTGATCAAGTATTGTTCTGGGTTTTAGTTTTGAAATATCTACATGTATCCAGAGCACCCTTGATCAAACAGTTTGATTAGAAATTGGTAGCTATTTTTGTGATTAGAGATTGGTTTCTGTGAAAGTAGTGGGTTGCTGAACTACTTACTTTTACAATATTTATGCTTGAGGAGTGATTTTTTTGTTTTGTTTTGAATAATGAACTTTGATTGTTGAATGTGGATGCCAGATAAACATGGATGCGAAAAGCTTTGCTTCTCGGCTTGTTGACGCTGGTCTACTACGTAGTCAGGGCCTTATTGGAGGGAAATGGTCTGATGCATATGATGGGAACACTATAAAGGTATCAATAAAGGCCATTTCATTTGCTCTGTGCCGTCATATCTTTTCTTTGATTATTATATTTTCAAAGAAAGAAGGATTACCTCTCTTGATTCTAAGATATATATTCAGGTCCCTTCACAGACCTTATTGCTGCAGTTCAAATGTTTTCGGTTACCTTCACCTATCAATTTTCTGATATCACTTTATTGTTGCAGGTTCACAACCCAGCAACTGGTGATGTGATAACAACTGTCCCATGCATGGGTCAAAATGAGGCAAATGCTGCAATATCTGCCGCCTATAAAGCTTTCAGTTGTATGTAACTTTTGATCTCTCCACATTGTGCTTAAAACTTTATATTAGATAATCGTAGAATTATTTACTCACTTAAGCATATTCTGTAGATAACATGCACTCATAGTTATCATAGCTAGAGGTTGTGACTAATTCTAATTCAAGTATGTAAATATTTTGTCTATATAGCATGGAGCCAGACCACTGCTGCTGAAAGGAGCAAATGTTTAAGGAAATGGTACATTTCCTGTCCTATTACTGTCTTTATTCTTTTGTAATTTTATTCATTTGATACTTTTGACCTGGTATTGCTGTTAGGCCATCTCCAGTCCTGAGGGGATAAAATAGCCCCTGGACTGGAAATGGCCTTTGAAGGATGCTGGGATCTTAATCATCGTATAAAATATTTGAAATTCTTATTCATCCATATTTTTAAGTATGATCTACTAATTTCCCACAAAGAAGAACTTGGAAAACTCATTACCCTGGAGCAAGGGAAACCTTTACAAGAAGCCATGGGTGAGGTATCCCATTTCGGACCTTATTTAAGAAGTTATAGCAGTTAGTTCTAGCATTTCATTTTACTTTGATTCACCAATATGTTATGAAATCTGATGTTGCAGGTAACCTATGGGGCTGGGTTTATCGAGTTCTTTGCTGAAGAGGCAAAACGTGTATATGGTGATATAATTCCATCGCCCCTTGCTGATCGACGGATGCTCGTTCTAAAGTAGGTGACATTACATGCTTATGTTTGATGTCAAATATGTACACATCTGCTGATGTTAAGGAATAACAATAAACTCATTTAGCATAAAATAGCTGGGTGGAGCTCAGGAGAGTGGATTTATTTTATCCTCTTATCCATTTATTATATTTTGCAGCCTGTAGGTGTTGTCGGTGCAGTCACTCCCTGGAACTTCCCATTGGCTATGATGACCCGCAAGGTATTTAATACTATTTGAAGACTTTTTAGTGTATGGCTCATTACAAAACTCTCTTAATCTTCCCCTCACTGTTTTCAGGTTGGTCCTGCTCTTGCATGTGGCTGTACAGTGGTTATAAAACCCTCTGAACTTACACCCCTCACAGCCTTAGCAGCAGCTGAGCTTGCCCTGCAAGCCGGAATACCGCCGGTAATATTTCGTTCATGGACACATTTAGGTTTTTATTAAGGCTAAAGTAAGTTGTTATTTTGACCTTGGTGGTAATATGTATTGTGCCTTACGCTGATGGTACTATATCTTTCTAATCCACAGGCTTGATATGTATTTATTACCTCTTCCATTTTTTTGTAATTTACCTTCTTTTTTTCCTGATATAGGGTGCGGTGAATGTGGTTATGGGAAATGCTTCGGCAATTGGGGATGCTTTACTTGCAAGTCCACAGGTTATTTATATTAAGTAACCATAATGACAATTTCTCTGTCGAGATCGTAAGATATAATAAATGCAAAACATTAACCAAGAGTGTTTTATAAACTCATTCAGGTAAGAAAATCTCTTTCACAGGCTCAACAGCAGTTGGAAAGAAGTTTATGGCTGGTGCAGCTGGCACCGTTAAGAAGGTAAAAATATAGGCTGTAAGACAAGTTTGTTTTAAAGGAGCTCAAGGAATGACTGTTTTAATTTCTTCTTCTTCCTTTATTTTCTTTTTACTTGGTGGTTTTAGGTATCTCTTGAACTTGGTGGAAATGCACCTTGCATAGTCTTTGATGATGCAGACCTGGATGTGGCAGTAAAAGGAGCTGTAAGTAATCTTTTGTATACATCTTAACTGTCTTAGGAGAGATATGATTTCTATCTCTTGGTACTCTCTTTGTGTTCAAGGATTCTTTCTTTATGTTACATTCTTTGACTGAATCATTCAATTTGTCTGAATTTGTCCTCTTCTCCTTCTTCTATTTTTTTCTCTTTCTCCCAGCTTGGAGCAAAGTTCCGTAATACTGGACAGACATGTGTCTGTGCTAATAGGATTCTTGTACAAGAAGGTACCACATTCAACTAATAAGTTACAGCTTTATGCTTTCTGTTTGTGCTGTTTGATTTGTATAAACTTCCTAGTTTAGTGAATGATTTTCTCAACCCTGTGTAGTGTTGCTAAAACTATCCATTAATATATGATTCCATAAACTTCAGAAGCTCCGGTACTGTTGTTCATCAAGCAATAGCTACTGTTCTGTATGAAGTATAAGATTTTGAAGTTACTGAAGCCAGTGGCGTAGCCAGAAACGTTAGTCAGCCATGTCAAAATTAAACTTAAATTAAATTATGTAAAAAATTGTCAATTACATTCTTAAAAATAATTGCAACTTTTCATAGCGGTTCTCAATATTTTGCAATACTGTAATACCATCAAATGTATATATTCCGTTCATATAAAAAAAAGATGAAAGATTGATTAATTGATAGTCATAATTGTTGATTATATTTAGAAATCTAATAAGGTAAGACCATCATAGTCTAATAAGGAATCTCCTTTATTGTACATGCTTAAATAGCTTATTATTCAAACCAGCCGTGTCATTTGTCCAAATAATAGACAAAACATTTGAAAACTCTAAGAAGTTGCATTGGTTATTTTGTTTTGATTAAGAGCGCAGCCGTGTCATTGGACACTGCAAAGCTTCATGTAGCTACGCCCCTGACTGAAGCCTTCGTTTAGTCTAAAAATACTTGCTAGAATATTAGGTTTCCAGCTCCTTTTAGGCCCAAACATGTTCTGAATCCGAAAGGCATCTTCTTGTCTGAGAAATCCATAATTATTTATGACTGGTGTGCTCATTTCTGATGTTAGTGTTGTAAGTTTTGATTATAAGACTTAAATATAAGTACCTATTGGGAAATTCTATTATGTTTTAACACATGACATACATCAACTTGTAAGTGTTAACTTATGGTAGCCTTCCCCCCTATTGCATATGTAGTTGTGCATTACGAAAAATAAGCTCCTGACGATCTTATATTGTGAGTGTAATTTTTTGGTATGGCAATTTATTATAAACAATAATGCTGGTTACTAATTTATTATCAACTCTTAAGGTATCTATGAGAAATTTGTGGATGCTTTTTCAAAAGCTGTCCAGAAGCTTCAAGTTGGACATGGCTTTAGCGAAGGTGTGAACCAGGTTGTTAAGATTCATTCATGCAGTTTCTGTCAAATTTCTTCAGGTTAGTGTTTCCATAAACATGCTTGGAGTCTCCAATAACATGGTCTTCTGGTCTTTCAACCACAAAACACTTGACCTGAATGATCATGGTTTACTCATTGCTTTAATCTTCTTGCAGGGTCCACTAATCAACGAAGCAGCAGTAAAAAAGGTTAATATTCCTTCTTTTCAGTTTGTTTGTTAAACTCCCTTCTTTTTTTCTTTAAAAAAAAATTGTTTGTGACCTAACTATCATTTTGTTTGAATTTGTGTATCTTCACTCCGGACTGTTACAGGTTGAATCATTTGTCAAAGATGCTACATCTAAGGTTAGTCTCTACGTTTTCTGTCAAAGTTATTTTGATGGTGGTGCCATAGCTAACAACAAATTTGTTTGTTGTTAACTTGGTTGGAACTAGGAACACCTGTTTGATGAGAAACCAATTACTGTAACATTTTTACTGTTATATTGCAATTCTACCCATATGTGCATTTTCATGTTTATTCAACATTACTTTAGGACATTTAATGTTATGTAACTATCATACCAATTTATGCATAGGCATGTGAGCATGTCTATTCAACTTACTTAAGGACAGAAAATGAATGCTTTCAGAATTCAATCATGGCTTGCTCTCTTTAATAATTGATCTTTGGCAGGGAGCAAAAGTTGTTCTTGGAGCCAATAGGCATAGCCTTGGAATGACCTTTTATGAGCCTACTGTTCTCAGGGATGTCAAGAGTGATATGCTTATAGCAAGGTACACCTTGAATAAATTGTATCATATTTTAGCCATAGACATGAAAGTGTTGTTAATACCAGTGCACTTAACATGTTGTTGTGCTCAGAGAGGAAGTTTTTGGACCGGTCGCACCTGTGCTGCCTTTCAAAACTGAGGATGAAGCTGTCCTCATGGCTAATGATACCAATGCTGGTAAAGTTTTGGGCTTCCTTTCATATTGTGATGCCCCCATGAGAAGCTTAGAGAAAAGATGCTTTCTCCATTTTAATCTTGTCTTCTTATAATTGTCACATACTTCTGCATGAATGCGCAGGGTTAGCTGCTTACATATTTACAAGTAATGTTCAACGCTCCTGGCGCGTTGCTGAAGCTCTTGAATATGGACTTGTTGGTGTCAATGAAGGGTTGATCTCAACTGAGGTTGGTTCCACACTGCATTGATCGGCATCTTGTTTTTCCTTGCTTTTCAAATTTCTGATTGATTAATTTGTTATTTTTTGGTATCGATGAGGGTTGCTCCCTTTGGAGGTGTCAAGCAGTCTGGTCTTGGAAGAGAAGGTTCCAAGTATGGAATGGATGAATATCTGGAAGTAAGTGTACTAAACGATGCCCTTATCAATAACTTGGTACTGAACTAGGAATTCTCGATGTGATGATTGCTAGTACCTGTTTACTTTCATGTGTACTATTAGTAGTGAATATAATCTTAAAAAGTAGTGAGATGGCAAACTCAAAACATGACAGAAGACATACTTGTGTGGTTCCTTCGAGGAATGTATACATACAACTTTCTTATGATGATCCGTGTATATTCTCACTTGCCTTTCAAACAATGTATACCAATTTTATTATATTACTTTAGTAGTTTACACTTAATATAGCTAGATACATTCATACATACAATATACAGCTTTGACGTGTGGTACTAAGGCAATTCTGAATGCTGTGTTGCAGGTTAAATATGTTTGCCTGGGGAATATGAACAGCAACTGATGTTCTTCGTTTGTCTAGGGGATCCTTTGCAAGTTGAAACACAAGTTCGCACCTGATGTAACCTTTTTAGTCCAAAAATGTGTTTCACTGAATAAATGTTCTAGCTTTGATGTAGTTTAGTGCAAAAAGAATAAGTCTTTGGTGTAGAAACGCTAGTTCATAGTGTTAATGTAATTTTGAGGTTGATGTTTCTCTCACTGTTTGCTAATTCAGTCCGAGATCTTCGGTTTTCTAGTCCAAGTCCAAACTGCATAGCCGAATACATCTTCAAATTGGATCAACAAGAATTACTAAAGTGCGCCTCTGCTATCCAAAGCCACTTGGGCTATTTTAAGCAAATCTGTAAGCGGTTTACCGGTTAAAATGACACTCAACTGCCCATTGTGGTTAGGGCTGGGTTGGGATGGATAGAATCATATGTCATGGAAGCTTTGGAATTTCTTATCCTATTTGTGCGAGTCATGTACTGTGCATGTATGTGCAAATTTGGTGTCTGCTCTACTCCAAGACTGCAATGTTTGGTCAAATATATAGATGCAATCTCCAGGTGGGTAGGATGAGATGCATAGATTACATTTACAACTACACAGAGGCAGAGTGGGTTCTCCGTCTTAATAAAATGAATGAAATCCAATGTACGTCCACAATGTTTTTACTAGTCGGCAACATAGAAAGAGAGCTATGTTAGTTTTTCATTTAATAATGTTATAATGTATCGCTTTCAAGTGCATTTTTATCATTTCATAATTTTTTTTTTCTTCCAAAGCTAGTGCATCCAAGTAGCTAGATAGTATCACCGGCCTTTTGCTATCTGGTGCATGTTTGGATACCTGATTAATTTAGTCAGGGATCATGTTCTATTATTCGAGATGACATAAGCCGTATTTCTAGTTGTGCTCATCGTAATGTAATTTGAGGTTTTATCCTCCATTCTGATTATTATACAGTTATACTCAATAGTTTCATTAGCCAGTGCTTGAGAAAACATGCATCAGCCACATTAATTCTTTCATTTTTGAAATGAGAACTTGAAATTAGGGGCCGGTACAAAATGAGTCAGGTCAATTTTTTTTGTCGTCTTTATCCCTATTTTTATTCTGAAGGAAACGTGATAGAGCATTTTAAAAGTTCGTCCCAATGGGACAGGTCTAATTAAAAAATAACATTTAATAAAGTATTTAACAACAAAAATTTGAATAAGACAGGACGAACAAATTTCAAGCTCAATATAACATAAATATATTTAAATAAGATCGACCTAAAAGTCTACAACTACGTACACAAAGTACGTAATATTGTTTTAATTACTTAATGTTTAATTATAAAAAAAACTACAAGCAATTTTATTTCATGTTTAATAATCTACAACTACACAAATTAAGTAATTGAGCATTTTAAAAGTCCGTCCCGATGGGACGGGTCTAATTAAAAAATAACATTTAATAAAGTATTTAACAACAAAAATTTGAATAAGACGGGACGAACAAATTTCAAGCTCAATATAATATAAATATATTTAGATAAGACCTAAAAGTCTACAACTACATACACAAAGTACGTAATTAATACTGTTTTACTTAACGTTTAATTAAAAAAAAACTATAAACAATTTTATTTCATGTTTAATAGTCTACAACTACACAAAGTAATACCGTTTTACTTGATATTTAATTAAAAAAATAAAATCACAAAGTAATTTTATTTTATGTTTAATTGATACATTTAATTCATATTACAAGTAGTGTAATATTTTGATCGTTGTAGAGTAATATTTTTTTATTGAATATTGCTAATTGTTTGATAATTTAGCATGTCTAATTAACTCTTAATAAAATAATGATAAAATAGACAAATATATTATGCGGGACGTGACGGGTCTATCAAAATTTCAAAATTAAGACTTGATTCCGTCCCTAAAAAAGGGGACGGGTCGAGATGGAACGGAATAGTGAAAATTTTAATTTTCGTCCCGTCCTATCTCATGCAGAATCAGGACGGAGTCAAATCGAGTTCAAATTTTACAGAATTCGTGCCCAACCCTACTTAAAATTGAAACTGAGTAGGTATGTCATGTTTTCAATTTGTGTTTAATTACGTTGAAACTAACTTGATTTTTCATTTAATTTGACTTTACATATCTCTAGGAAAAAGTAGTGAATATGACTATGGAATTATATATATATATATATTCCCTAGATATATATGCTTTTAAGATCAAATATCAAATCATCTCTTATCTATCACCTCGTCCTCCACCACTTCTGCAAACCAAAATTTCTACACACGCGCGTATATATTTTTACATATATAAATTAAAGAGAACTGGCCTCATCCATCATCGTCATCAAATTCTTACATATCACGACCTCTAGTACTCCATCCTTCGATCGAGTTGCTACGTACGTACGTGAAAAAGCTAGCTAGCCTATGGTACGTGAATGAAACCGGCTTGGCATGGCTCTCTAATTTGATGCTGATCGATAATATTGCAGATCGATGTGCCATGCATGCATATATTATAGGAACTCAGATACACCGAACAAAAAAGAGAGAAGCTTTGTAAAGTATTCAAATTGTTCATAAAGTAGGGTCCCGCGAATTCACCTTCAAAGGAATATATTCATTTTGGAGAATAAATCCCTCTAGCAAGATCACATAAGGATGCTTGAAATTCAAGCAAACTTACCCTTAACACTAACCCAGCCAACTTTTCCACTGGCTATGAATCGAACCCTTCATTATAATTATATCATGGAACTAAAAGTTAAATCCCTACTTTGCTTGAATGTATTATAAAGCTAGCTTATAATGTGTGCTAATGTGTGGTCTAAAGAAGCTAGCATCTCCTCTAATTCTAAATAAAACGCTTTGTTTTCCACACATTTGGATAGACAGGTTCCAAATGTAAAGCAATTTCGTTTCCATGCAAAGGGTGGTGGGGGAAGTGTCAAAGTCTAGGGCTTCCAGATCATGTGTGCAGCAATATTTGATTTCCTACGTGGTGTCCATGCATTGGCTTGATTTGAACAACCAGGCGGGCCCTGGTCAACATCTTTTGTACTGAACAAGACCAAAATGTGCAAGCAGCTAGCTTAGATGGGACGGTCGTAAATGTTCTCTAATATCTTAAACAATTGGAGCTTTGAGTGAGTTATGGATTTTTAGATCTTTGGGTGAGGAATCTTCCTTTAATTGTCAAAGAAGGAAGCATATATTCTTAAATGGATTCGAGGGAAATTACGTACAATACCAAATTATATGAGCCTTGATCACGAAACTCAATTGCACGTTCGTTTTGGCTTGTCTAGATTTGCATCTCACTAGCTAGATTGTGGACATTTTTATCAGTATCCATAATTAGATAGAGTTGATATATATATATATATATATAACTACGGAGATCTATGCTTTTCTAGGGCTTATTAATCGTTTTGGCTATAAGAGATACAATCATCTCGATCTTTTGAATGGTTTTCTGATAATTCTAGCTAGTAATCCTAGGTCGATCTTGCATTGTTTAGTAGAGTGAGTGGGGGCTATAGCTTGTGGCAGTTTATGGGGGGTTTGACCTTACTACTTGAGTAATTTTTGTTTGTTTCGATTAGGATTCGAATAGAAATGCATGGCAGAGAAGTCTTCAATTCCACAAAAGTGATAAGGGATAGAGGCCCAGCAAAGCTTTAGGGAAGAAGTAAGGCTAAGGTCCCCTACACTCCTGTCATCAAAAGCTCCACATTACAATTCTCTTTATAATTGATGTTCACGTCCTCATATATTACCAACCACAGACCCTAAAGTAATATTGGTTCCATATTATGTTGTTTTCAGTGCTTTTTGTTCCGCGATAGAAAATACATTGAAATGTTGTTATGATTTCTCTTGTTTCTTGATATTTGATACTATCCGGAAATTGTAATCGATCTCTCGATCACTCTCTTAAGAATCCGTCTGATCGATGGTCTCTGATCTCAGTTGCAAAACGTACATCATCTCCAGGTTCAAATTGTTCAAATCGATTTCTCCTTTACTTTTGGTTTGATATATACACTTAAATCGATGGAAGACTCAAAATGATGGTGTATTTTGATCCTACAACTTCACAAGAGCTACGTACTAGACCAAACAAGGCTAGAAGCTGTCATTAATTTTTTTCTTCTTCAAAGAAACAATACTAGAATGAAGCTCCTGTCAAAAAGAAAGATTAAAATAGGATAATGCAAGGAAGCTGAAATATTAAGCACTTCGAATCAATTAAAACACAGTATAGATATAGATTCATCTTGTGCAGCTGGATCAAACTTTCATGGTTGGTGATCACTAATTGTTCTGCAAAGCAGAAATTTGAAGCCAACTTATGCACATTACACATTTGTTGATGCGATATGGTGATATGCAAATCTAACTCTTGATCGAATATGATAATATAGGGATGGGTCACATCTATAATATTGCACATAACTATATAATCAAGCTTTCTTAGTAATCATATGTAAATAAAAGCTTGATACTACCATGACCATTCAAAGAAGGACATGACGTTATGGAAACAAACTGATCTATATTTAATCAAAACCAAAGTATACCTAAGCTAGAACTCATTGCATCAAATCTAGGAGCAGGACAGAAGAGAAATAAAAAAACTAGTAAAAGATCGGGGGTTTGATGAGAAATGATGCGTCCTGTATTACAAACATGAAAGAAACCGCAATGATCGCCATATATCTGGATCAGAGAATCCCTATCTAGCTTCATGATCGTAAAATTTCCTGTCAATTGTATCATTGAAACCTTTTTGTTGGTAATGACATAGATGACATGTCTTTGTGATTTAAACAGCATGCTTGATGGCTATTGGTTCAAAGTTTGAAAGTTATATATAAGTATGATCAAGCCTAGGGCAGCATGTAGTTGTATGTATAAACATAGTTCAAAGAAAGAAAGAAAAAGTACATACAGATATATTGCCCATCATCATTGCATTGAGGGGTCTCACTCTTAACTTAATGCAAGCAAAGAAAGAAAGAAAAGGGTTTCACATGCGCGCTCACAGAATATATAACACCCACAAAGATACACTCCTCTTTTGGAGAGATAACAAAAGATACATGCACTACTGTCAAGTATCAAGTTTCAAAACAATTACTCAAATCAGTTAATTAAGTAGTTCATACTCACTTAGTTAATTCGCATTACATGCGGTACATTTGATCTCGTATCTACATTTTTGAGTTCTGACATGTGTATTTGCAGAGAACTAATGTAGAATAGAGAGGAAGAGCGAGCGAGAGAGAGAGAGAGAGGCTAGGGTATCTTTTGGCAAAGGTAGGACAGCACCACATTGTAGAATAGGTGTGCTTTAGTTTTCTTTTACATTAAAACATTTTTTTTCTTTAATACAAGGTTAGCTTGTCTCCCATGCTTTCGATCTACTTGAGAAACCAATTAAAGCCCAGCTCCTCTCCTTCAAAACCGCACCCTATTCTTCCCTATTTGCATCGCATTTGTTCTACTGAATCTCTTGGTATTCGCAGAGCTCTCCTAGAGAGAGAAAGCAAACGAGAGAGAGAAAGCGAATAATATGTTCCAACAGCACAAGAAGCCATCAAGTATGAATTCCCATGAGAGCCACAGACCCATGTGCGTCCAAGGGGACTCTGGCCTTGTCCTCACCACTGATCCCAAGCCTCGTCTCCGGTGGACTGTCGAGCTTCATGAACGATTCGTCGATGCGGTGGCTCAACTCGGAGGACCAGACAGTACGTTATAGCTACCTACCTCTCTCTTCATCCATCGATCAGTTCATTTCATGCATCAAATTTTTCATGCATATCTTTATAATTATGTTCATTTTAACTGATAACGTCACGAATTATTCAGAGGCTACTCCCAAGACTATCATGAGGGTTATGGGTGTGAAGGGTCTTACACTTTACCACCTCAAGAGCCACCTCCAGGTTAATCTTTGCTCTGAGCAACATTTTTTCAAACTTCCTTTTCTTTTCTGAAATAGCAGTTCACTTTTACAAACATTCTAATTTTTGGGTCGGCTAGCTTGATGATATATACTTTTCTTCTTTTCTTACTTATCATCAAATGTTTTTCTTTACTACTATGCAGAAGTTTAGGCTCGGAAAGCAACCTCACAAGGAATTCAATGATCACTCGATGAAGGATCATGGTATGTCTGAGACGGACGTCTGACTCTAAATTTCTAGGGTTCACAGTTTTTATACATAATTCAGTTCTTAATTGAGTACATGCAGTACTTCTTTCTATTAAAATTTTGAACCAACTTTCATGGCAGCATCTTCACTTGATCTCCAGCGAAACAGTGCATCTTCTTCTGGGATAATAGGCCGCAGTATGAATGAGTACGTATTTTCTCTTCTCTCGGCAATGCATTTTCTTTTGTTTTCTTTTATCATCCTAGTTTATCGATCATGAAACTTGAAAATTTTAGATTTTTTTTTAATTATAATTATTTTTAAATTGGATTCCTCTAGCTTCATTTCTTAATTTCTCTTATTATCGAAAATCGATCGCTTAATTATATGATTTCACGCTGTGTTTGGGGATGCTGGGTATGAAATGTATTTGAAAAACAGTATTAATTACCGCATGGTTTACGCTATTAGGATGCAAATGGAAGTGCAAAGAAGACTGCATGAACAATTGGAGGTAATAATTTTTCAACACTTCGCAAACTATCATTGCTCCTTATTTCATGGATCTTGTTCTTTGTTTAAGTTAATATGTAATATATATCATTATACATATATTTAACAGGTGCAAAAACATCTTCAGTTGCGAATTGAAGCACAAGGGAAGTACATGCAGAGCATCTTAGAGAAAGCCTGCCAAACCCTTGCTGGTGAAAATAATATGGCAGCTGCAGCTGGAAACTACAAGAGCAACATCGGAAATAACCAAGGTGTTAATCCTGCTGACATGGGAAACCTGAAAGATTTCAACTCTCCTCTTAACTATCCATCATTTCAAGACCTGAACATTTATGGATCTAGTGATCACCTCGATCAACTTCAACAGAACAGCTTGGAAAGGCCACCTCTTGATCATCATAGTTTTATGCCAACCAATGACAACATTAATTGCATGGGATCAAAGAAGAGGCCAAGTCCTTATAACAGTGGTAACAGCAGTGGCAAGAGCCCTTTGATATGGTCTGATGAATTAAGACTTCAAGACTTGGGAACGGCCTCATCGTGTCTCGATGATCAACAGATTCAGATTGCACCACCATCCATCGAAAGAGGCGCGGATCAGATCGATTCCATTTCGGATATCTACGAATCAAAGCCGATGATTCAAGGGGATGAGAAGAAGTTTGAAGCGGGAAACAAGCTCGAGAGGCCTTCACCACGGAGAGCTCCAATGGGATCAGAAAGGATGAACCCCATGATCAACGCGGCTGTAAGAAAAGGGAGAAATTCGCCATTCGGTTGAGGGCGCTCTCAATTAAGCTTTGAAGTGTGATGAAGAACGATCTAGGGTTTTGGCCATGAAGCAAGGTTAGCTGGTCATCACATAAGTGGACTTCTGCTATAAGTATGATATATAAAATGCCATTGATGGCATGGCAAACTTATAAAGTTACATTGTTAATGTTATCCGTACGTCTGTAACTTAGTGTGATCCTTAATTGTAACTTCTTGATACTTAAACTTCCACATTCCCATGCATTTCGTGGGAAATTGATCTTGACATGAATAAATTTGATATGGCTCAGGATTAGGAAGGAACTTTTCGAGCAGTTTTGTCTCGTTAGTTTACTTTATTAATGTTCCGTTATATTGATGTATATGATCGATTAGTGAGACAAAAGACGTCTGGCTGGGAATAAAATTTAATGTTTTTTTTAATATATAAACTTGATGAAACGCGATCACTATATATTGTTCGATCATACTGTAACGATCCAAACCAAAAGTTACGGTAACTTTTACGATTTAGGTTTTCTGCGAATTATGCACCTTGTAAAATTTTGTTAACGAATTTTTCTTCAGGCGAGAATTTGATCAGACTTTCTTCGCGGAAGTCGTAGAGTATTTAATTTCGTGCACGTAGAAATTTTTGGGGAATTTTTCAGGTTATCAAGCTATTTCTATCGATTTTTGGAAGTTTGTATGTGAAATTATGTATTTTAAAATATTTTTCTTGGTGATTTACTTTGGACCGTTGGATCTTGATCAGATCAAACTTCAGCCGTTGATCTGATCATAAATTTTTTATATTTATAGTGAAAATACGGTGGAAATACAGAGAAAATCAGAAAAATACGAAGAGTGTACGTACGTACGCGACCTGTATACCCATTTTGACCCGTTTTAGATTTCAATTTTGACCCACCGGAAAATAATGCCACGGTTGCCGGCGTTCTTGGTACTGTTTTGAAGCTCTTGTTCTTCTCTTTCCATTCATGTATATATTGTTGATATTTTGGTGAGTTTTGTGGTAGTTTTGAGGCCGTGAACCCGTGGGTTTCGGGTTAGTTCGTCGGCGGCATTCCAACCGTTTTCCGGCATGTTGGTTGGGTAGGTTCGATTGGGTTTGATCCAAGGATCAAAACCCCATTGGTTTGGGGGGCCGAGGTGCATCAATGGTGACGGAGTCGACCGGAGAAGTTTTCCGACAATTTCAGGCTCAATTTCGGCCAAACGCCGTGGAATTGGATCTAGGTCCAGTTGGCAATTGTGTTGGGCTCGTTGAGATCTTTCTAACTAGTGGTCAAACACTCCCATCAGAGCAGTTTGGACCGGAGGCGCGTGACGGCCACGCGCCACCGCCCGTGGCGGAGCTCTGGAAATTCTAATTTTTCCGTGGGGTTTCCGGGATGGCTCATGAGTTGTTTTTTTTTCGTGTTTTATCGAGTTCTGAAATTAAACGAAATTGTTATTTATTCAAGAAACCGCGAGAGAGATTTTGGGGAGGGAACTTCTGCCGGACCTTCAAGCTAGCCGTATACTGTGAGTGGATAATTTATTTTCACTGATTGACGTGCGAGTCTTGATTATGCATTTTATGATTATGCACATACGAGTATGCATTAACGATTATGCATTTTATGAATATATGTCGTACAAGTACGCATTTACGATTATGCATGTGCATGGAAAGAAATATGATTTGTTTTACACAGAGTACAGTTTTAGTGATACTAATGGCATCAATGCATTGGTATGCTCGGCTGATCCTCGAGATGCTCTGGGGGGGAACAGATATCCTGAATCGAGGTCTTTCTGACTATATAATCACGTGTGGGTCTGGGATCTCTTGATTTAGACTGTACTGAGGCGGAGGTGTCCGAGAGTGGAACCCCGCAGTTTTTAGACTCGCATCATGTTTATTTGCATATATATTGTGAAAGGCATGCTATACTTATTACTATCAGTTTAAAAATGAAAGTTTATTTTCGTCCACTCACTCTAACAGTTTTTATTATTTATATGTCTTTCCCTGGACTTTTTGGTTTTCTTCTTGCCCAGTGTGCAGTTTATATCTTGTGGTTGCACGTCGTCGTCGGATGCCTAGAGTTCAAGTTGCCGTTTTTTTCTAGTAGGTTCTTAGTTTAACCTACTAGTTTTGTATATTTGTAAATTAGAAGTCGCTCTGAGTATTGTGTTAATTTACTTTCCTTTGTGATGCATTTCGAGTATTTACTGGATTTTGAATAATAAGTGTACGTAAAGAAATACTTTTACTATTGTTCAGTAGTTTGTGAATTTGAGAAATCCGGATGGGAATTGGTGTCCCATGGTTTGGTTTTTGTGAACTTTTTGGAAGTGTGTTTTCATTGCAGGTTTTTGGTTTACTCATTTTATAAAGTAAACTCTGGCAAAAAAATTTAAAAGATTGTCGCGTTGTTAGGATCTAATTCCGGTTTAAACAACTGAATCGAAATTGGATTCTTTCACATACGTACTTGCAAATTTCTAATTTCTCGAATATTATAGCATGGTATTTCTTCTATAGCTTGCGAGTGCATGTTAACAATATTTTTAATTTGCAAATTTTCTTGTAAGATGAAAGAAGATTGAGTTTGATCGATTTAAATTATACTTGAATTATTGTTATCGGATCCTGGATCACGAACTTCTTGATGACAATTAACTCATACTTTTGTGTGTCTACTTATTATTGCTCACAGTTCATTTATGTTTTTTGTTTATACATACAGTATGCCGCTGGCTTACTCATTCATTGCATTCTCTACATCTTCCAGAAAAAAATGGTTGAGATATGGGGGAAAGTAGTGGGAAACTAAACTACATGGTCTAGTATTTAATTTGTTGGCAGATAGAAATAAATTAACGAAGTTTTTCATTTAACCTGGTTATTCTTTTAAGATACATCGGGCATTTGATAGAAATAAAGTAACGAAGTTTAAGAAGTTTCTGTCGATCACATATTTTCCTCGAGATGATAAAGTAACATGATTTAACAAACCCTCTGTAAATTTAATAATGACATAACAAAGTTTAATCTTCGCAAAAGTAATTTTTCATACGAATTGACTACATACATTACTTAAAAAATTACAAACATGCTCTATCTACAACCCTGAAATGTTGTTGTGTAGTTCTTTGGTAAGAATGTTAATACATATATGGTCAAAGTAGCTATAACGTCGATCTGTATCTACTGTAGTTGGACCGAGTAAGTTATTGAAGGCAAAACCATTGGGATGATTGAAACAACACACGTATTAGTTATCGATCAATTCACAAATCTATAATGCTCACAGAAAAATAAAATCATACACATACATACACATATATACGGACATATATATAGATCGAACATGTCGTACGTAAAGAAAGAAATTTGATTTAAAATTTTTGAGGTTATTCCCATCAGCCTTAATTTTAGATAATTTTTTTCCATTAGCCTAAATAAAATTGCAATATTATCATCAGCCAATTAACTCTAAGAGGACTCTAAGAAATTCTTTCCCACTTACAAAACCTTTCCCTTTCTTTTATATTTTCATTCCTAATTTACCCTCATTACAATTTTATGGCTCTCTTTTCACCCAAACCGATCTGGAACTCCTCTATTTCTCTGATCCAAATCTCTCTTCAAAGACCACATCCATGGCAACTCGCCTACTCGACTCAGCCCTCACTATCTCAGCCACTGATTTCGACATTGCCTGGCATATCCTCACTGTCCTCTAATCACTTGGCTGCCTGACGCACCCATCAGAGCTCGCCCACCGTCGCCGCTCCTCTCCTCATCATCCTCCTATGTGGTTGTTGCGTCTCGTCCAAGTATTTCTCGACGAGTCTCTTGATCTCGGTGAGATCTGCTCGCGTGCAGAGTAGGTGCAAAAGCGACAGGTTGGATTTTTATCGGTGTAGAGATCCATGTCGGTCTCGGCCTCGGCCTCATCCGCTCACTCTACCTTGGTATGATGTAGAGATTTGAATGTTATGTAAATCATGAATTTGTGTATGTGCTTTAGTCATTTAAAGCTTTTTATGTGTTTTTTGGTTTGAAATTGTTGATATGTAGTGTGTACATCAAATGTTTGACGAAATGCTCGACTCAAATGTCTCAACCATTTTCTTGTTTGTAGGTGGTGCTTTAATGTCGAGTTGGTATTTCTTGGCAAATGGTTTCGAATTCCCATGGAAATATCTGTGAACTAGTGTGAAATTCCTAGGTCGACGGTAAGCATTCAAAATATGCTTTGGGAGCTTGTGCTGATGTTTGTTGGATATATAAGTGGCATGCGGAGAATTTTCAGCTGATTGTTAAATTTTTCATACCTTCATTGTCTAATAAATGAACTTCAGAAGCTGATTCAGACTCTTACTATTTATTATTGTATTGGAATAGAAACATGTTATGTAGTGCTATTAGACACTGCATATTAACTAAAGGACTATATTTCTAATTCAAAAATGTTTGGATGTTGATACATTAGTGTGTGTGCTTGAGAGTATGAAGAGTGCATACCACATGTTTGATGAACGTCAACTAACACTCAGTTGAACGTCAACTGACACACAGTTGAACCTAAACTGACACTCAGTTGAACGTTAACTGTATCAGATGACCCTCAACTAAGTATCATTTTAACCTTAACTGAGTTTCAGTGACCCTCAACTGGGATTGAAGGGTTGGGTGAGGAATATGAGAAATGGGTCTGTGGAGACTCTGTTTTCTGGGGATTCCAAAGTAGTCCATGAAATGAAGTAGAGGTGTTGACATGGTTCTCTATTTGTGAAGGTCACTGTGCTTGAGGTTTATCCCAGCACTGATGACCCTGGCTCTGGATTTGAGCTAGCACAAACAAACGGTTTGATTGAAATCCATTATACCTTTTATCTTTATGTTAGTATATGTAGTAGTCTTATGCGTATATGGATTGTGCTTTTATGGTTAACTATGAACTTCTAATAAGAACTAAGATGAATCACGGTTTATGTGGGTTTATACTGCTGGACAATTGTTATGTTTATGATTAGTTTTCATTTGACATGAAGCTCTAAAATTATGATAGGTCGTAGATGATGGGTAGGCATGGCATATTAGGCTTGTTTAGCTAAACCAATGAGGAAGGCCTAACGTGATGTGTGGTTTAGTGTGATCAGTTTACCTGCTTGGTTTGGACTCAAGTTAGCTTGGTATGATGTAGAGATCTGAATGTTATGTAAACCATGGATTGCGTATGTGCTTTAGTTATTTAGAGCTTTCATGCTTTCTAATGTGTGTTTTTTGCTTTGAAATTGTTGATTTGTAGTGTGCACACCAAATGTTCAACGAAATGCTCGACTAAAATATCTCAACCATTTTCTTGTTTGTAGGTGGTGCTTTGATGTCAAGTCGGTTTTCCTTGGCAAATGGTTTCGAATTCTCATGGAGATATCTATGGACTGGTGTGAAATATCTGGGTCGAAGGTAAGCATTACAAATATGCTTTGGGAACTTGTGCTGATGTTTGTTGGATATAGAAGTGGCATGTGGAGAATTTTTAGCTGATTATTAGAGTTTTTGTACCTTCACTGTCCAGTGTAGTTGGAGCTGTTGTGTTGCATTTTAAGCTTGACATCATGGCCGTGTTGTGTAAGACTATTCTGGCAGCATTGTGACACTGAGTTGAACGTCAACTGAGTATCAATTGACTTTCGACTAACACTTAGTGGACCGTCAACTGACACTCAGTTGAACCTCAACTAACACTCAGTTAAACCTCAACTGAGTGTCAGTTGAGGTGTATGACATTATGTTAGTTGAGGTGCACCTTATTTTTTTCTTTCATGGAACTTCGTTCAAGATATGGATCCTTAGTGTATTTCTCACTTTCTCGGTGTACCTTTACACATCAAGATGAATGACTTGACAAATTAGAGATTGTAGTGAGCACAAAACATATTGCATTGGCTGTTAATGAGGAACTGACCCTTCACACTAGACTTATTGTAATTCATTGCGTTTGAATTATTTTGTCTTTTAGTCTGCCCATGTAATATGTAAATACTTATTTGTCAAGTTTATTTGTCATTAAGATTACTTATTATCTCTTCCCCATTGTGTAGGATGACTTGGATGAACATGTGGATGTTACTAACTCTCATCTAAGGGTAACGTTCTCATTTATGTATTTTAAAACCAGCATGTTGTCTATTAAACTACTAAATAGAGATGAAGTATGGTTTCGAAATGTCCTGTGGATCATAGGTAGTTAATGCTTGGAATAAATAGTTCATTGACATAGAGAAAACAATAGATATTGTGGGGCAAAAAAATTTGTATCTAGTTTTACAATCTAGAATGTTCAAGTTATGAAGGAAAGAGTCCATACTCTTCTTGACGAGATATGCATAGGGACTCATGGTTTTTCTCTTGTTGATGTTATGTGTAATATGTACTTGATCTTTATTGTAGTGTTTCATTTGAGAGACTGAAACCCTCCTGCAGATACACAGATACAAGGATACACGGATTGTTGTATCTATTAGGATTTGACCATGAGAATAGTGAAGAGGCTGAAGTGGAAATGAAGGAAGACGAGGAGCTTCTCTAATGAATCTAGTTGAGAAGATCATCTACTATCATGCTTTGTGCAATTATGTGATACTTTGTTCAATATGTGTTGTGAAATCATTATTTGTAACTTTGTATATAGTTAAGAAAACAACAAAATAATAATCTTGTCCAAAATTTCATGCAATTAAATGCTCCAGAAATATATATCTATTATTTTTAGTGTATATTACACGTAAACTGATACTCAGATGACCCTCAACTGATACTCAGATGACTTTGAACTGAGTATCATTGAACCAATCTCAACTGAATATAAGTTGAACGTCAACTGAGTATCAGTTGACCCTCAACTGAGTATTAGTTGAACCTCACTTGAGTATCAGTTGAACAATTTGATGATGACTGATATGTTCACATACGTTATTGGTTGGGTTCTTTGTTGAACAATTTGACAGTTCTAAAAGCTCGATTATGAGTAGAAGTGTTATTTGTGTCTTTGTGGCTTAATTCTTGTATAGTGTATGAGTACTAGGACTCTATCTTAATATATAGATGTATTTGGATTACTTTTGTTTGATTAGTGATGCAATCACAAATTGACAGTTTATGTGCTCGTATTGTAAATTTTGATCGGTTTTGGTTGATAACATTTGCTTGGCAGGGTACAACTCTTGTTTTGTTGCCATTTCATCCATTTTTTAGATGGGAAGGGTCCATGAGGCGAAGCTAAAGAATTTCATCCCTTTAGGCAAATGACAGTGGAAGGCCTCATGTTAATACCAATGAGAAAAAAAGGTACTTAAATTGACTTAATAATCTGTGTTGATGCGTGTTTGTGCTGGCATTTGGACAAAGAGATTTTCATGATCAAATTTATACTAGAGTCAATGGGATGGCTTCTCTCTTTGGCTACCATTGTACATGATTATTTGTTGTATCATTTTGACTCTCGTATCCCTTTATTATCGTTCATGGCAGGTTATGTAGCAGTAAGACATATAGTCATATAAGCATAATTATGATATGACTCCTATTGTTTTGTTCTTCTTTTCCTCCTTCGATGCTACTGTAAAAAATTCTGTTTAGTAACTTGGTTGTACTTTAAGGATGACTTTTGTTCCGTTACATGGATTTCAAAGTCCTTGTTGAATAATGCTTTAAACATACACATGGATTGCAGTTTAATATTGTCATAAATGTTGCGCACCTTGTTTAGTTCCTTTGCAACTTCTGTTGCTATTATTTTTTTGAGTTTGCCGATTCAAGAGGCAGCGAGAATAAATGTTTTGTCAAGCTAGTGAAGGTACATATGGGCTACTCTTTCTAATCTTGTGTTTGTTTGTGACCCAATTGAGAACTATGCTATGGATAGAGTTATTGATCAAGTAATCTTAGTATGTCTATTATATTGGTGGCTGTTGTCGAATTAAAACATATACATGCTACATTTTGATCAATGGGTTTGTGCAGAATGGTGGAGAGTGCTCGCATGATGTTCGACAAAATGCCTCAACGAGGTTTACATGCATGGAACACCATGATAATTGCATATTCTCGTTGGCATTATCTATATGACACACTGACTTTGTAATTAGGGATGATATCGAAGGGAGTGGTCAGACTGGAAAGCATAATTGGATAGTAGTTTGTTCTTTGTATTCTGATGCCTCATTATGTATTTGATATGATTTATTTTCTTTATTCTTATGTATTGTATTGCTGGTAATAGTTTATGAGAATGTAATTCAATTTGTATGCTAAAGTGGTTGTAGATTATTATGATTTATGTTATCCAAGTCAAAAGAGGTGCTGAAAATGGTTACAAATGTTAAATTGTGTATCAGGTTACCATAAACTGAGTATCAGTTGAACCTGAACTGACACTCAGTTGAACGTCAACTGGGTATTAGTTGACCCTCAATTGATACTCAGATGATCCTCAATTGAGTATCAGTTGAATGTCAACTTAGTTGAGTGTCAGCTGACCCTCAACTGAGTGTCAGCTGACCCTTAACTGGGTGTCAGTTGACCCTCAACTGAGTATCAATTTAGTATTAACTGAATATTTATTTGTTTAAGGTAAACTGATACTTAGTTGAGGATAAACAATCAATAGTCGAAGTCAACGGGTCAACAGTCAAAGTCAACAGGTCAACGGTTAACAGTCACCGGAATCCGGTCACCGGTCGCCAAAATCTGGCCAAAGTTGCCAGAATCCGGTCTCCGGTCAACATCGGTGGTCAACGGTCAACACTATCAGAGTCAAGTCAACAATCAATGAAGATGTGATGAGAGAGTAATGATATTGGGTAATTCATTAATTAAAATGAGGATAGACTAGTCTTTTTACCTAATTAGTGAGCTAGTGAGAATTTTGAATCTTTTGCTAGGCTAGTGGGAATTTTAAATCTTTTTCTGGGGTTTTGGGGAAAGACCCATTTTTATATTTGTTAAGTAGTTAAATATGGAGCACAAGTAGTAGTCATTTGGCATACAGATCTAGCTAGAAATAATAAAGTAATATGAGGTTCCATACCAAAGTCAATTAGCAATGATAGGAGTAGCCCAAATCCTTATAACCCATTAGTAAGGCTCATCATTTTCAATGTGTGAGTCTTTCTACATTCATATTCTCAACACGTCACCGCACGTGTGGCGACATCTTGAGCCAAACACGTGGACAACATATATGTGTGACGGTGAACACGTGTGGCCCGCATTCGACAACACAAGTGGGAGAACCTGCTCTGATACCATGATAAAGTAATTTAGGGTTCTATACCAAAACCAATTGGCAATGGTAGAAGTAGCTCAAATCCTTATCACTTATTTTCAATGTGGGAGTCTTTCTCTATTCACATTCTCAACAAGAAAGTGCTATTAAGCATAACCTAACTCTTTCTCACAATGAGGGAACAAGGGGGGAACCATGAATTGTTAATAGGTGGGACTTGAAATTTTTAGTGAACAAAAATAAATTTTAAACGATTTAAAGAATTTTGTTAATAGAGATCACTTATTCAAATTACATAAGACACTAATTGTTGACGTCCAACTTCAAGAAAAAAAATATTCAAACCTAATTAACGACACAAATCAAATCCTCTATAACTATGGTTAATTTATTTTGAAGTATATAACTATGCTCTCTCGCCTAGGGTTTGGGTATGGCTGCCTCTGCAGGCCTTGCGGCTTATTCTCTTCCACCTTCTCAAACTCTCAATGGGCGTGTCTTTCGATTTCTTGCAGTTAAAATTTTTTGTTTGGGTTACTTGGTAGGTGATTGGATGAGCTACATGGACATTAGACTAGTAGTTTTCTGGTAGTCTAATTTCTGGTAAAAATATAGTCCTACTTTGGTAACGTTTTTTTTGTCAGTCCTATAAGGTAAAATGTTATGTATACGATTGCTGAGCAATGAATGAGTTGATATTTAATCTAAAAAAAGAATATATTAGAAGTATACATACAAAAAAAAAAGAATATAATCAACCTATATTAATTAATCCTGAATCAAATTATATGTGCTTCACTCTCAAGCTTGAAATATATCCATCCAAATTAAACAACTCAATCAATCGATTGAAATATATCCATCCAATATATACTTACAATTAAAAAAAGATAAAAAAAATATGCAGACGAAGAAGATGGGAACAACTAACAAACTTTAACTTTCATATATATGTCTAAAAAGTAAGCTTTCATAAATAACCATAAAAGAAATATTTTATATCCAAAATTTTGGGTGCGACTTGAGTCCCACTCTCCATGCACTTAGTTCCGCCCCTGCGAGGGAATAAAACTTCCTACAAAAGAGAACCCGACCAACCGTATCTAGCTATCGAACAAAGATAGTACTACTAGTGTACCTGTCACTCTGTTTACTTAATTAAACAAAGTATAAATGATCTCACCCTAGCCTCATATAAAAAAGCAAATATTAGAACCCAACTGTAAACACTCAAACCTTTGAAACCCTATACTAGTATATTTACGTGGAGATATCGGCCATAGATGAGTATGGTAAACTGGTTAGCTCCAAGAAGGTTTCTAATTGAGTACTTACGTTAACTATCTATCTAGATCGCCTAGCTTGAATTGCTAATCCTGGCAAGAGAATAAGGGTAGATCCATGCAGGGAGAGGTCGTTTCTATCATTTGCTTCCATCTGATTAATTAGGAAGTTAAGCTGTTATATTCAAGGCACATCCTTCCATGAAAACGTAAATCATTTGCAGTCCAATATATATGAGCATACTTTGGATTCTGTACTTGCATTTCCTAACTTTGGGTCTTTGCAGTATAAATTAAGATTTTCCTGCTGCAGATTCTCACAAAGTTGCTCCAGAAGCGTCTTTTGTCCCCCTCCCCCCTTGCTCTCATGTGCAGATATCTGTTATATATTGAGCTTCCATGGAATTAATTAGCGAGCACTACCACATTTTGACTCATTGTCGGCGATTTTTAAATTACCGGCAATGTTTTTTAACATTACCGGCGATTTTTGCCGGAAAAATCGCCGGTAATGTCTTTTTTTTTTTAACATTACCGGCGACATACATAAATGTATGTCGCTGGCAATGTCTCGATGGTAATGTAAAAAAAAAAAAAAACATTGCCGGCGACATACATTTATGTCACCGGTAATGTTTAAAAAAAAAAAAAGACATTGCCTCTTTTTTTTTTTTTTACATTACCATCGAGACATTGCCGGCGACATACATTTATGTCGCCGGTAATGTTAAAAAAAAAAAAAAAAAGACATTACCGGCGATTTTTCCGGCAAAAATAGCCGGTAATGTTAAAAAACATTGCCGGCGATTTAAAAATCGCCGGCAATGAGTCAAAATGTGGTAGTGGAGAAAAAAAACAAGTGTATTATATAATTGGTATAATTTTATGTACCTAAAAGAAGACGTGTTCTTAAGCTTACACTACCAGAAAAAACACTTTAACCGAAAAATATAATCAAAACAGGACGAAGACTTTTTGTTTCGTCGGCTATACTATACTTTAGCCAACGAATAAAAGTTGTCGTTGCCTAAAGTATTTTAGCCGACGGGAAAAAAAATGTCATCGGCTTTATTTGAAAAAAATCGTCGGCTAAAATGTGACTTTAACAGACGAAAATTTTGTCTTTAGCCGACGAAAATTATGTAACTTTTGCCGACGACTAGGACATGTGTCGTCGCCTATACTTTAGTGGACGATTTTTTTGTGTCGTCAGCTAAAGTTCTCGGGTTTAAATCGATATGTTTAGTCCCAGCCGAAGATATCTTGGTCTCTCTCAACTCGCTGCCCTCTCTCTCTCTCTCCGCCGCACAACTCACCTCCCTCTCTATCTCTGTCCACCGCCCAACTGCCTGCCGGCGTCACTGACCATAAACTCTTCGGGTAAAGTTTAAAATTTGAGATTTATTTTAGAATTTAGGGTTTAGGTGAAATTTTGTTTGTTAATAAAATGTATTTTGTTTTCATTTTAGGTGCTGTTGGCTATTGTGAAATTGACAGATTCTGAATTTCTATTCCCAGAACCTAGGTTTTGGGAATAGAAATCCAAAATCTGCAATTTTTTTCTTCAGAAAAATGTAAACTTTAGCCAACGATATATAAAGACTTTTGCCGACGATTATAAAAACTTCCGTTGACAAAAGTCTAAAAAAGTCGTTGACTAAAGTCTACACTTTAGCTAACCACAAGTTAAACACTTGAGATTTGAGAACCTAAACCTAATCTGAACGTTGAAGAGGGATAAAGACTTTGATCTAGTCACTTCACTGAATTAAGGAAACATGAACATTTTACTGGAAGTGAAATTAGGAATAGAGGGGGACTTCTATTTCCTGGAAATCAACTTTATTGGTTGTTCATGACTAGAGGACGGACCAAAATATGGACAAGGAAGTGAGAAACTATGAAAATCTGTTACCAGGCTCAACCGCTCTAGTGTCTAAAGGGTAAAGCCTATTAACAATTTGTTTGGGCCAGATGAATTACCTAGCTAAGCTGATATGGGCTACTCTGTAGTAGATATAACCCACCCGTTGAGCACACTGCAGTTAAAAGTAAGAAAATCAATCACAATCATTTAAGAAGTGAAATATCTGATATCAAAGATATATTGACTGTTTAAAATATGAATATTTCAGGAAAAATATCGATAAAATATTGATTCAGTACAAAATCGACTAAAATTAAGATAAATACATAAAAATTTGTATTGAAACTTTAATGAGATTCTTATATGATTAATATGTGTTTTGAAATTAAACTTATAATTTGTGTTTTATTGATTATTAATAGAGATTATTTGATTGAGCTTTTGGATTATTAGCATTGTTAGTTTTGTGTTTTAGATTTAGTGTGATCAACATATATGTAAAGTCAAAATCTCAGATCAATTCGAAAATATCGAAGATTTCGGTGATATATTGGAAAATATCGAATACTTAGGGAAATATCGGACAAAAAATATTGATATATAGGATTAATATCGAAAAGTCTAAAAAACAAAAATATCACTAAAATATCGAGAATATTATCGATATTTCATTCATTGCAATCACTACATAAATTTTGCATTGCACTGCATTTTCTAATGCCAACATCAGCCTTCACTGGTTCTGAATCTCAAAGGTTATTCCACGCAATTTAAATTTACGATTTTGAAAGGTTCTGTATTGTAATGAGCTAGCTAGTGAATGTGATAAAAGCATTTTTTTTTTTAACTTCTAAAAACATTGATCAAATGATGGATTTCATACTCAGAATGCAATGCAAAGAAAGTCGATGCACAAGTTAGAGTACACCAAGATCCATTATTCTAGGCCATCCAACTAGTCATTTTAATCTTAGTGACTCATAACCATGCATATTACAATTATAGAACCCTTACAATTATTACAAAAAACGAACTACATATTACATAATACAGTTGAAGAAACGAAAAGAAGAAAACAGAAAATATTACACTCGTGTACCCACCAATATTGTCGTAATTAGCTAGAAACAAACTATCGTCCTAATAATTAAGCTCAGTTCGATCAGTTCAGTAGAGTTAACATGGTGATTGTACAGCACTTCGATCAAATATATCTGCAGGAGCAATGAAATAGTCCATGGAAAGCCCCGGCACATTAAACACAACATCATCGATACTCCAAACCTCTTCCATTCTAGTCCTCGTGTACTCCATCGACAGCTCGCCGCACCGGAATACAGTGGCGATAGAACGGCCTTGATGAGCTATGAGCACACCATCAACATCTCTGTAATCTGCAATGCTGCTTCCTATGGTGGTCTCCCAGTACACAGTTTCATTTTCTGGAGTTTCAACCCTAGTGAGGTGCGAGTCCTCCAAGTAGATGAGGAGTCCACTCTTTTGACAGAAATAGCCATACAACGCGTGCCTAATTACCTCCGCAGGACCTTCGCTTCGTTCCATTACAGCCTCACGGTCTGCAGAAACTTTTAGTACAAAGCAATCATCATCGCCTATTCTCTTCTCCCCTAAACACTGTGCCTTGGCAAACAAGCTAGCTGTGCTCTTTGGGTCTAGGCCCTGCCAGAAATGCACAAATTAATATCAAACAAATATAATTAGCATACTCACGGTTAGACTCCAAAGATTAAGCTATTTAATCGTCACTTAAAATTGGCAGATCGATCACATTTTCCACACACATTTGATCAATGAAAGCTGATGCGCACAGGCTGATGCATGCACAATTTAGTTGAACCTTAATGATCGAAGCTAGTAAGTTTTCACTATGTTCAGTTTTGTGTAAATCAAGAGAAAATTGAATCAAATCAAAATGTTCATCGCTACGCATGTGTTATGTATACACAGAGCAGTAAATATATGAGAAGCTATGTAATGTGCAGATCACTAACGTACGGGAGATTGATTTTGGTACGGTGCAGCTACACTATTCACGTGTAAAGCAGAGGATGATAAACAGGACAGCTCTGTGCGGCCCTCCGCACAAATTAAGAAGTGAACCGTAAATATAGGCTTATTGCTCGAAAGAAAACATTTTTGAGAAATAAAGAACAATAAAGGGTAAAGGAGGCATAATACACTAGATCCAGGAGCATTCATTCACTAAAGCGAAAAGAGAAAGCAAAAGCAAGAAAATAATAGAGAGGAAGCCACTTTAGTTCAGTGATGTGGTAATCCCAAGACCTATTTACACCATGGTATGACGCAAGAACCTGCAATCACGTGCCATTCTCAACCCTTTGAGCTGTTCAAAAAAAGAGAGACTGTAGGGTAAAGCACGGGACAGTTTCTCCATCATTGTCAGCCTCCTACCATTTTTATTGGGATTGTGATATTGTTCCCTCCACAAATCTCTATCTTTGTTAGTGAAGATCGAGAACAACTATAGTTATAATAACCTCGAATAATTGAACACTACGTTTCATAACCTCTTTACAGTATGAAACCTCAAATTGGTATATGCAAAATCCAAAATCAAAGAATCCATGCATGAATGTTTTATAACATGATTACTTATAGCATAGCGCTATTAAAACATGGTTCCTAGGAATGTATGTTTTCTTGTCGGATATCGGATATGTTAGGCATACAATGATACAAAGAACTGAAATGAGTAAAAAAAAAATGTTTCTATATTCCGGTAAGAGAAAAGATGGATCCGATATCTTCTTACCTGTATGATGCGGCGTAAAGGGCGTTGAGGGCCTTTGGCAGCATGAGTTCCGAGCCAAGGAGTGTGCCGCCAAACAGTCTTACCATCACTTCCGGCGACCACCTTGTTACCTCCGACGACCAATTCAAGAGACCACATTCCGGGCATCATTTGCCAAAGAACAAAGCAGCCGCTCTCCCCACTTCTAGTTCCTAAAGTCTTGACATTTCTACCAGCAGAAACCTCAGTCTCACAGCACACCATCTTCACCATCCCGCTCGCGTACATGTTTTTTTTACATTTCTGCTGCTTCGAGCATCCACTTGCAGCCAGATACTGCTGTATAATGTAATGCGCAGTCGATGTTTCCTGAAACACATAGGTCCATTATTAGTAAAAGAAATAAAGAGAGCACAAGATAGTTGCTTTTGATGTTCTTACAAATGGTATGTCTTTGATGTGAGGCATGGGATGATCAACTTGCTCACTGGCTTGAGGGATAGGAGCTAGAGGACAGCCCAACACTCCAAGCAAGAGCCTCAAGTCTTGTCTCTTTGCCGGAATAGTAGTCCCGTTACTTCCATATCCTGAAGAAGATAAACTACTTTCTTGAGGAATACCTGTTTGTGTTCTAAACCATTCACGTATGGCTTCCCAAGAGCTCTCCTTTTTGCCTCCTTCTTCTTGCATTTCTGGGTCTGGACCTTCCATGAGCGGCGTCAATGGCTGCGGAGACCACATCTGCTTCTTCCTGGCCTTTGATCCCATCATCTTAGCTAGTTTGGGAAAGGTGGCCCGAGAGCTGGTGAAGCTTCAAGAGGGTGTGTGTGACGACTGTGTTTATGATGATGTTAAGAGTTTTTAAGAGAGAGATGGAGAGAGAGATACGAAGGATTGTGTGGGATATGAAATGAGACAAAAGGGACAGCTTATCTGTCCAATGGCAGAGAATGGTATTATAAATTGAAACACATTCGCATGTTGGCCTGTCTATTACTTTATTGAGTTTATTCGTCATCCCCTTGGGTCTGTCTGTCTGTCTGTCGTGTCGTCGTTAAATTTTTTTGAACAAATTTTAGTTTACTCATCTTAAATTCGTTAATGTTAGTCGTTTATCTAATTTATATAATTGATATTAGTCTTATCTTTTAATTAGTTTTTTATTTAATCTAAGTGATGAGAGAATAACAATTACCGTGCGTGATAGTAATTGAGTCTCACTGTTATAAATAAATTTATATTTTATCCTTTAATTATTATTTTTTTAAATATATATATTTTTATTTTTAATATTCATTTTCATTTTTAACATTCCCATTTGATTTTGATTTTTTCTTTCTCTTGCAACTCCATAATTGATTACAATATCATAAAATAAAAAAAAGATAAAATCCCAAAAAAAATGTAAAAAAAGAGTTGCTAGCACTACCAGAAAAATTGATTTAGACGACGAAGCAATTTCGTCACCTAAGAAGTCATTTTTATTGCCTAAATACCTAGACGACAAAATTTTCGTCGTTTAAGATCTGTCGTCTAAGTACCATAATCTAAGTACTTAGACGGTGAGAAAATTACATTTCGTCTTCTAAGAGTCAGTAAGACGACGAATTTTTTTTCATCGCCTAAGGTCTTAAACGACGAAATATTACAGGCCGAGACGACGAAATATTTCGTCGTCTAATTTGACTTAGATGACGAAATGTTCCGTCGTCCATATATGTTAGAATTTTGGACGATAAAATGTTTCATCGTCTCAGTGGAAACTTTTAACGACGAACTTTTCGTCGTCTACGTACGTGTATTTTTTGAACGAAATGTTTCGTCGTCTAAGGATGCTGACCTAGACGATGACAGTTTTTGTTTCGTCGTCTTATGTTGTTTTTTTTTTGAAATTAATAAATAGAATATATTAAATATTAAATTAATAAATTCATTTAAAAATTACCTAATAATATTTGAATATATTAGATATTAAATTTGTACTTAATTAATCCGATAGAAATATAAAACTACATAATATATACATACTAAACCTAATCTCCGGCTAACCCACGACACTAAAAGGAGTTTGGACCCCGCCGATTCCCCCCATGCTCGGATCATCGTCGTCATTGTGTCCAGGAGGATCCCGAGGAGTGCCAAATGGCTGACAAATAGAATTGGGATCTATGCCTAGCTTACTCGACATGAAGCGGATTAATTGTTCCATCTGAGCTATCGCTGCTTGATTCTCCTCGCGAGCCTTACAAGCGTCTTCCTCGACCGCTTGTATTTGCTCCTGGTTATCCACCGCATTCAAACGCCGACTACTCAATTGTAACGACTTGCTCAAATCTTGCTTGACTCCCCGTCCAAGACCACAAACCTCCTTCCTAGGTCGACGGCCGAAGACTTCATCTGTAATTTCTATCTAAGTCTCCTACAAAAGAGGAGGCATCTCTTCAAATGTCACCTCTGACAACTGCGACTGCATCTCTGCCAGCTTCTAGTCGGCCATTTGTTTCAACCTCCCCTGAATTAACATGAACAATATATGAATGTCAAAAAAAATTGACGTAGTTTCCCCTAAAAATGGAGGAAACCAAACACATACACGAAAACCAAAACACTTTAAATAACCTCAAAATCGAATCTCATCCGCATTTCTCAAGTTCACTTACCTACGTATCACGCATATAATCACAAAACGAACCTCTTAGACAGTTTATCTCTTTATGAACAAGTGAAGAAGCATTCGTGATTATAAGTCACCGGGTGACAACCTTATGGCTTATTAGTCAATTAAACTACCTTGATTAAAACACTTCCAAAAACTCATATCTTTGTTATCAGATTAGAATACATGTTACTAACATAACTAAGTATTACAAAGCATTTAAGCACTTGTTGTAATACACAAAGCCACAGTCTTATCCTTATAATCATGTTTTATTTAGCCAACTAAACCAAATTCTAAGAGAATTGAACAAAATTTGATGTTCTAAGTAATTGTGATCCAAATTCTGGATAATAAACAGTAAAACTAAATTCAATTAATTTGGAAAAAATTGTTACTTACGGCGTGTTGAGTCACGAGATGTTCGTACTGCCAGAGCCTATTGTAAGCAGAAATGCTGCCTGATATCATCGGGTATTTCGAACCTTTTTCCAAGTATTCCAACGCTAGGTTGAGTATCTTGTAGAGGCCCGATCCGTGGTGCAGCTACTTCTTGTCACAATTAGCTTTGTTTTTCTCCGATCTTAACTATTTCACAACAATGTAAATTATTATGCAGTTAATCATTATTCAATAGACTCATTTTTTTGTTAATTTTTAGTGATCTTGTTTTATAGAACTTGATAGTATCATTTTTTAAAGTTTTTATGTGTATACCAAATAGAGTGTGATGATAAAATTGCAAGCTACTCATATATTGGTAAAAAAAAAGACGTTCAAGGATGTGGAGGAATATGAACTATGAAGCTTAAACTTATCGAACTAAAAGTGCTCTTTTAACCACTTTGACTCGTCTTACCTTTCTTTTTTGAACTCCTTTGGTGTCTTTCCGAGGTTTTTCTTGTACGTCTTGTGCAATACGTAATTTCAATCCTTGTAGATATCGTGAGTGGTCTTGTTTATATAGTTCACCATCTCCAGACTATGATCATGATTAAAATGTGTCTAACAAAAAATTTATTTAAAAAAATTAAGAACAATAAACCCTATCATTTGTAATAAATTACGGAAAATAAAATAAAATACTATATTACCGTGAGTCGGTGGAACACATTGAACTTGACCTCCTCGGGGAGCTCTTCCCAAGAAAGAGCTATCATATGTACGTGGCCCCGTACAATACCCCTGATCTGATGAGCAGTCAAAGTAGTCAGCTTCCTTCAGGACATCGGGTGAATGCATTTAACGACACATTGATCTTTTTTCCTCATATTTTCTTTTTTAGGTTCTCGGCTTTGCTTCCATTACAAATTCCCCGAGTGCGTTTGGGGGGTGGAAGTGAGGGGTCTCTCCTGTTTCTATTTCGTCATCTTGCACTAATGCAAGTAGAATCTTCATCTGAAGATTGAGGCAGTTGTGGCGATGTCGAGCAGTCTTGAGCTGGAATATCTTCGTCCACCGTATAGTCTATCCCAGCTTCATTGGGAGCATGCCGAATCCTCCCTGCAGGCGCCCTACCCTTCCCGGACTCATCTAACGGTTTGGTTTGCGGTTGAGCCCAACCCATTTGTCTCAATAGAGATTGATAATATGCATCATTCTCTTCTGATGTGCGCCTCTTTGGTATTTTAACGGTCTACAACAAAAACCAAACATCAACCATCATGTCTAAAACCTATATCTACCAAACTCTCCATAACTTAGATCAACCAATTTAAAAAGGTCCAAAACGGAAAAATCATTCTTAATTAACGATAGGACACCATTAACACATATTCTCAAACAATACTGTAACGCACATCGTTCAAGACATATACATCGTCATTACCACAGTCCATGACCACCACTGTCCTAACTAACATCATCACCACAACCCTAATCAATACAGCCCTAAACATTACCACAGCCCTAAACATCATTACTACAGCCCTAAACATCACCACATCCCTAATCAACAATAATCAACATAACATTACCCTAATCAACAATCCAACATCCTACTCTATTACCAATCAACAATAATCAACAACCCACATTATCACAGTTGTCCCTATTACACAAAAACCATTACCAATCAACGTCTTCCTCAATAATAATCATTCCTAATCAACAATTCATTACCAATCAACAGTAATCAACAATAATCATTCCAAATCAACAATCCGAAACCACAGCCCTAATTTGAAATTTCAGGGGGGGGGGGGGGGGGAGAGAGAGAGAGAGAGAGAGAGAGAGAGAGAGAGAGAGGAACAACGGTGATAAGGTACAGACAAGGTGGGAGCTAACCTAATATGGCGGTGATGAGGTATGGCCGAGGCGGGGGAAACGTCGGTGGTGAGGGGGGAGCAGTGTCGCAGTTCTCCAGAAATCGATTTAAGGAGGAATTTTGGGATTTTGGGAGTTCGACATAATTTGGGGAAAAATGATCAAACTGAAATTCTTATTGAATCCACTTAGGTGACTAACCAAACAATTTCATCGTCTAAGTGGTTTAAAAACTACTTAGACGACGAAATACTTTAGTTCGTCACTTATATTCTTTTTAAAATTCCCCTAAAATATTTGGTGGGTGAATTTGAACTGCCAAATAATTGACTTTAGACGTTGAAATATATTTGTTTCGTCATTTAAGACTTCTTTTAGGCGACGAGTCTACAGTGTTTCATCGCCTAAGTATATATTTTCTTTATTTTGGGAGAAAAATCATAATTTAAATATTGAGGATACATGCATAAGAATTATAAGAAAACAACCTTTAGATGTAACTTTGGTATTAATATGACATTGAAGAAAAAAATTGAAGCCATTTTTAATTTGGAATGTGTTCGTATTCGATCGATGTAGTTTTTCGAATATCGACTAAATTTTAAAAAACGAAAATGATTGTAAATCTTTAATCGTAAAATTATTTCTGACATTACGAGCAATATTTTCACTTATGTCGATATTTTATATACCAATTATATATAAATTATTGGAAATTTTACATAACAAGTATATTAACAAGCACATCGTTATTTCGGTCAAAGTAGTACTAAGATGACGAAAGTCAACAACTTTCGTCGTTTACTCTTTAGTCGTCGAAACACATTATTTCATCGTCTAATATTTTCAGGATTTAGGGTTTAGTATTTTAGGGTTTAGGATTTAGTGCATTTAGGCGACGAAATATTTAGTGTTTCGTCGTATAATGTGTACTTACATGACAAAATATTTAGGTTTCGTCGTTTAAGCAGACTTCTTTAACTTGTGATCCTTCTTTCGTTTATTCCAATATCGTTTCTGTAAGACTAAAATATATGAAAAATACTCTAATTTCATACGTGTACAAATTCCAATATCATCGATCGATCAAATTCGTACGCTTACAAATTAATTAATTAAGTTTGATCTCAATATAATTCTCTCAATCAATTAATTAGTTATAATTAAGCATTACATATACATATCAATCACTTTCATCATCATAATCTTCATCAACAACTTCCTTCTCACTCTAAACAGGTTCTTGATCCTAAGAATCATATACGACTAAATCTTCATTCTCCAGCTCCTTTACAAAGACATAAATATTGTCTAGGTCCTCGATCTCCTTTTCAGTAATATTTGTATCAGCATAAGGTTCCGGTAAGATTTTGTTAAATCAAATAAGTTGTTTTATGTCGGGGATGACAGAAGTACTAGGTTCTTGATATGCATCGACATTACTCCCTTGATTGTTTAATGTTGACGTCCCTTCAAGTGTTGCGGCATTCCATATTCCTCGGCAAGATATATTGTAGACTATTTTCCAAACTCCACCCAATTTTGGATCATCCAGATAGAACGCCTGCCTGACTAAGGTGGCTAGAGCGAATGGCTCATCTTCATACCAACTTGAGTTTATATCAATTGATATAAGGCCTAGATGGTCCTTCGTACGCTTGAACCATTTACACTTGAATATAAAAAACTTCTATATTGTTCCCATATAGCAGTTGGATGACATTAAAAAGAACCCCATAATATACAACATCACCTTTTCCTATCGCGATCCCACTATTTTGTGTTGTTCTTCCTTCATCTCAGTAGAATAAATAAAACTTTACACTGTTGATAAAACATCCAAGGTAAATATAGTGTTCGATCGGCTTATGGGTCAAATTGTGCTTTTCCCATGACCACCACCTTTCTTGGTCATCCGAATTGTGCAGATCATTCATCTGCAAATTCTGAACAAGATATGAATAAAGAAAACCATAAACCTGCATGCATGCACAAATTAAAGAAAAACACTACCGAAGACACAAACACTAAAAAATCAACATCCGAATTTCTCAATGTCAAATAACCTAATGACTGAGGTTTTAACATACCTATTGGAGAAAATAATTAGGGAACCTCTTCTTAACTTGTCTTTCAACCCAGAGATCACTCTTGCCCGGCTCAGATGCCCAGATTGTTGCCCTGTAAGCTTTCAAGAAGTGGTCGACCTCGTCACAGTCTCACAACACGACCCAATTGGATTCATTAAGTTCTACCTAAGTTAATTTTTATTTCAATACTCTTCTAAACAGTCACACAATATCTGTGACGACTGAAGATTGTGGCTAACATGTGTATTAGAGGCGGTCTAGACTGGATCTTTGAGGTACATGTTGTAGTATGTTACACACTCATGCATTAGGTATGTTTCGACTATAGAACAATCGTGGGCACCTTTATTTTTGACGAATCCTTTGTACTGTTCGAGTTGTCTACAACACAATGAAGTAAAATTTATTTCACATTACATATAAGAATATATATATATATATATATAAATGATGAAAACCATGTTTAACAAATTTAGTTACATGTAAAAATTATACATTTTCTGAGGATACATCCAAGTGTAATGGATTGGACCAGAAAGTAGCACCTGTTCGAGAAGGTGGACCATGAGGTGAATCATGATGTCAAAGAAATCAGGGGGGAAATCCTATCCGATTTGCAAAGGATATGGACAATTTCTTGTTGTAGTTCGAGAACATCTGACTTCTTCAACTCTCTGATGCATAACCTCTGCCACTATCTGCACAATGCAACTATTAGTTTGTGGACGTCTTTAGGTAACTAAGGTCAAATTGGCACTAGAATCAAACGTTGCAACATAATGTGACAGTCATGAGTCTTTTGACCATAGAACTTATGATCCCCAACATTGACACATCGATATATATTTGCTGCATAATTAAACGGATACCAAACACTTTTAAACTAGTTGAATACAATATGCCTCTGTGCAGGCTTCACTGTGTAAGGTGCATCAGACATCTTACTGTACACACTTTTTCCATCCTTCTTTAACCACAAGGTACAACGCAAATTGTAAATTTCAAAATCTTTTTGGGTTTTGGGAGTATCCTTAGTCTTGTGCTTAATACCCAGAATTATTCTCACCACGTTGTCACACACACATTCTTTTCTATGTGCATGACATATAGGTTGTTCTTGAGTTTCAATTTCGACCAGTAAGATAGTTCAAAAAAAAAATACTCATGTGGTGCCAATATTTAAGATCATCTGGAGAGTTTGGATTAAGTTTCTTCACATCATCGTCATTGCTCAACACACCGAAATCAAAGCCGATTAAGCTCTCAAAATTCTCTTCACCAGACCACTATCTGGGTTGCAAATTTTCCTCTATTGTCCTGTGGAAATCATCCTTACTGTTTCGCCACAGGTGATTATGAGAAAGCCACCTACGGTGATCTATGTAACACACCTTTCCTGTGTGCGAACTAGCGTTGACGTCATTTAAGCAGACATAACAAGCATTATACCCTTTGGTTGTGCAAGATGCCAACATCACATACGCAGAAAAATTGTTTATTGTCCACAGTACAACTACTTTCATCATGGACATTGTATTAGTAAACTTGTCATAAGTTAGAACTATTTTTCCACAACAGTTTCATCTCGTCAATCAATGGTCAGAGGTACACATCTAAACACTTTCCATGAGATTTAGGACCTGGAATTAGTAGAGTAAGGAAACTAAATTCTTTGTTCATACACATCCACGGAGGCAGGTTGTACGACATAAGAATAACTAGCCAAATGCTGACGACAACGCTATTATTACCTCAAGGATTGAATTCATCTGTAGAAATTCGGAGTCTAACATTTGGAACCTCTACTGCAAAGTCTTGAAATTCCTTGTCGAAATGTTTAAAATACTCCCCATCAGTCGGATGTCTGAGCACATCGTTATTTAGTCTTTGTCGTTCCGCATACCATCTCATCACATGTGCTTTGTTTAGAGACATGTACAAACATTGTAGTATGGAAATCAACGAAAAATAGTGAAGCACCTTCACGACAACCTTCTTCTTCAAACTTTTTTTATTAGACTCAAACCACATGGACTTGTTGCATACAGGACAATAGTCCAAATTTGCATTCTTCTTGTAAAATAACACACACTCATTTTTGCATGCATGAATTTTCTTGTACTTTAGACCGAGAGACTTCAAGATCTTTTTTACCTTGTAATGGGAGTCAGGAAAGTTATGACCCTTAGGCAGCAAATCACATATATGTTGTTGGATATTGTTAAAACGTTCATCCAAAATTTTGTTCTTCACTTTGTACGACATTTGAGTTATTTTGGAGCGCAAAACATTCAATTCACATCCATCGTACACCGGGGTCTGGACTTGAAGTAGCATGTTGTTGTATTTATCCATCTCAGCAGTATCAATATTTGGAAAGGCTGTAGGGACTGTGTCATAATTAGGATTATCATAACCTCTCTCTTTGTGTTGGTGTATAACATGACTGAATATCGGAAAAACATCATGCACTGCATATATAGAGGGGTTCCAAGAAGCAGCACCAATACTGCTGGATGATGCACCCTGGTAAGTGTACCCAAGTTCGGTGCTGAGCTGTAGTATACTTCTTCATCGTGCTCACTCCATGTAGTGTAACTCCACATCATACCGTACTCATACAAATGTTGAGACATAACATTAACCTCCACATACTGATTTTTAGGACATTTTCTGCATGAACACTTTTAACGCTTCTTTCTTTGATCGTGTTGCATCGCAAACATCACAAAGTCATGAATTTCATCCATATATTTCACATCACTTCTATTAGACAACTATATCTAACTTTTGTCCATATTTCTGTGTAAGTTAAACGAAACATAAAAATGAATGAATAAACCATAATTAGTTAACAAAAAATTGTCATTCTCACAATATATATTCATCTAGCTAATTACGGAAAAAATATTCTTAATTATCATTCATAACTTACATTAATTATATTCATCTACTACTATATATATATATATAATTAAATCACAGAACAAAAATATAAGCATGCATTCACATATTTAAATCCATAAATTAACAACTAATTTATCTCTAACATTATTTAATTATGAGATTAATCAACACATGCATTTCAAGAAAGGTTAAACGATAAATAGTTAGCTCAAACAAACTAGCTAGGCTCACATGCTATATATTTATATATATATATATATGCAAACAAAATCGCCAGAATGATTTGCCGAAATAAATACAAAAACAAAAGTGAGACGATCAAAATGAAAATTAAATATTAGACATGAAATAAAATTAATTTACAAAAAATAAAAAAATAAATATATTTTTGATAGTGGGACCCACTTATTGATATGTTAATTGTCATGTAATCACTTAGCGGTCAAATTTGATGAAAAATTGACGAAGAGGTAAACCTGATGTGAATTACAAAGATAAAAATAAAATATTCAACTTTGAAATAAAATAAACTAACATGATGTCTAAACCAAAATTTCGAAGGCTAAATTAAAGTTTGTCCAATTGCTTTTTATGTCCATTATTCTCTTGAGTTGCTCAACCTGATGTCCTGATTTATCCCAGTGGGGTTTGTCACCTCGATGACTATGGTGACAAAGACCAATGCCACAATGCCATTTTATAAGAGAGTGAAAAATCTAACTATTGAAACAAGTAAGGTGCTAGCTAAATTTAAAAATGTTGTCAGGATTAAGAGGGGCATTCAGACATAATTACACAATCGGTGCATCTTCTGCACTCTTATAAAAGCAGGACTTGATCTTTTATAGCAGTTTAAGGTTTTAACATTAGATCTCTAATATTATTTCGAAATTAATTTTATGTGCTTTTACTTTTACAGTCAAGCCAGAATAACAATAATCATTTGTTTACATCGGATAAAAGCTATTAGAGCATCTTCAACAATGTTACTTAAAATTTTCCTATTTTGTTCCAAAATATAGCTCAAACCTATTTTAGCTAAGCATTTGTAAAAATTTACTCCAACAATATTACTCATAATTTAGCTAAATATGAATAAATACTTTGTTTTGATTGGTTAGTAAAAATAATTAACATTTATTAACTTAGAAATTGATTACATTTACAACCTTTTAGGAAACAATTAATTACAATGTTGACTTTTACATCACCTAAAATTCAAGCTTTAGGTATGGCGATAGGGGATGAAAACATGAAATATAGGGAATCCCTAAAATAGCTAATGTGATAGGGGATCTCTTGGAGCTGATTTTAAAGCAAAAACCTCATATTATAGATAAAATTGACTTTTAGGAGATCTGCTGGAGTTGCTCTTACCTTTCATGCTACAATGGAAACGTAGAGCCTATATTCTGGAATTAAAAGTTTCACCAAATTATGTACATGTTTCTTAATGAATTTTGCAACTTAATTACTAGTTACTACGTCTTGTGATTTTAGCTAGGCAAGAAGGTTATTGCAGTAAATTTGGTTCAAATGACTAGGGTTTCAACTCAGGGAGGGCCAATTGAAAAACCAAAACGAAAAAAACTGAAATATAAAATGAAAGTCCATAAATTCAATAAAATGGAAAGAAAAAACACTAAAAATCAACCAATATATCAAAATTAGGTATCGAATCCATGCATTGTAGTTATCAATATGAGTTTATACCACCATACTATTCTACATTTCATGTATATATATGAAAAATGAATGAATTAATTCAAAATCAGGAGGGCCATGGCCCACCCTCGCCTACACATAACTCCGCCGTTGGCACTCACTACCACATAAGACAAATCTACCAAATCTTGTATGCATGATTGTTAATTACTCCGAATCCGCGATCAAATTAATAAAAGAAATTAACCAAATCCAACATACTATGATCTCATCACGCCTCTTAGTACTTTAGTCTTTTAGTTCTTAGGATCTTCCTCTCATTTGTGATTCCCGTCTCGGTCAAAAACAATAAACACACTCCCCAAGTTGAGGCCCCAACTAACTAATATATATAATCCAAGAACGTAACACACTGATTAAGAAGTTTAATCCCTCCTCTATGTTGGATGGTGGAATATGGGGCCCGGGATTATCTAGGGCAAAAAGAGAAATGAGCAAGTGGGTCGTGGCTGGTGGTGGTGTAAGGTCGGCATCGATCAGGAAGGAACAAAGGGAATGGGGTTGAGCGGCGGATGGAGTATGTGGATAGGAAGGTATGGGGGATCTTTCAAGCCAAGGTCTAGTATGTATCACAAGGAATAAGGGTCAGCTGTGGCTTTCATTGGTTGGGAACAAGATGCATTAAGCTTGTAATTAAATGTAACATATGTTGTGTGTCGTGATGCCGCATAACTTAGATTCTCAAGGAAGTGTGCACATTTGTTGAATTTAGCTTTGTCCTTCATTGTCTTAGGACGGTTGGATCTTTCTCTATTACACTAAAGTTACATAACGTTAACGTAGTGTAATTTGTGTCAAGCAAATGGATACGTACTCTAGCCAGCAGTCTCCTTTGGTTTTTCATGAAGGGTTTGTTCCTAAAGTTCAAGAACAAAAATAAAAGTTCTCATCAATTAAGTAAAAGATTAAAAATTTACACTAACTAACTAATTAAGTAAAAAGATCAGCCTACCTTCAGTTTAATTAATGAATTACTCAATATCATTACTCTCTCATAACCTCTTCATTGACCATTGACTTGACTCAGGCGGCGTTGACCGTTGACCAGAATCCGACGATTGATGACCAGATTCCTTTGACCGTTTGCCCTAAACTGATACTTAGTTAACACTAAACTGAGTATCAATTGATCCTCAACTGAGAATCAGTTGACCTAAATTGATACTCAGTTGACCATAAACTGATATTCAGTTTACCCTCAACTGATACTCAGTTGATCTTAAACTGATACTCAGTTTACCCTCAACTGATACTCAGTTCATCCTAAACTGATACTCAGTTGATCTTAAACCGATACTCAGTTTACCCTCAACTGATATTCAGTTCATCCTAAACTGATACTCAGTTTACCCTTAACTGATACTTAGTTGGGGTTGGGGTTAGATGCTATTCGTCACCAATTACCTTCCACAATAATAAGACCTCAAATGCTATTCCAATTTAAATAAAGCATATTGCTCATTCTTCTGTGCCCCCTTCGACAATTCGAGCATTTAAAAGACAAAATTGTAGTACATAAAATCTGAGAACTAGTAGGGCTATAATCCATTTGATTTGATTGGCTCAAGTGCATCCTCTAATCGTTCACCCTCCACAGCAACAGGTATATCTCAGATAGGAACTGAAAAATCCTTAAATAACAAATATAACACTTACTAATTAGATGTCGTGTATCACTGGACTCGTTATTCTCTATAGAGTATTTTTGTGCTTGTTGAATCACATTGTAAAAAGTATTATAAGGCATTAATTTCATTGCAATGGAGCGAACTGGTGATCCACAAACAGTTCTTAACGATCCATAAAGGATGTTGCTCAAGGCTATTAGTCAGCTATACACACACATTGCATGATCTAACATTTTAAGGAGAAAAACCGAAAAGTAAGCTAACCTTGATAAACAATAGGAAAATGACAGAACAGTTGATAGTGATCTTACAAAGTCCACAAACCGTTGCTTAACGACTTGGCTATAGCTTTTGTAGGTAGAATAACTGGATCTAATGCCCTGCAATAATTCAACTGTCATCTATACTACTTTCAAAGGTAATATGTTTCTCATAAAAATCAAGGCAGAAATGTTATCGTGTCTCCAAATGTTCTGTGTTGAGGAGATTTCAGTTAACGTACAACATATTGGTACAGACAATAATCATTTACAATAGTTTTAGAATTGTCACCTAGCAGGAAGAATAAGTTCGGTTGGTGAGATATTACTGTGCTTTAAAACTATTTGGGTTTTATAAGCATGTAGACTACATTTTGTTAAGGAGACAAATTTGACAATTAGTCAAACATCATGTGGTGGATCATAGGTTCCAAATCTGTTGTTTGACTAGATATTCATTTTAGACAAAACATATTCTTTCTTCTCAGACCTCTTAGGATTTTTCATTATTATTATTTTAGGAATGTTTTGGTATGATAAAATATGTTTGGGATCTTTGTGAAACTTCCCACGAAAAGAGATATCAGATAACACTTATAGTTAACCAGAAAAGTAAAACAAAATGATACATGTAGATGAGCATTGCTTCTGTCCATAGAAAAAAAAGGTTAGAAGTACGAGTTAGTAACGTAATGTGTGTCACTCTTTTTCCAGCTATTATCACTCTTCTGCAATAGGTTGTGGAAACAATAGTTTCTATCATCAAAAGTATTCCCCAGTCCAGAAGCAGGCTAAAATGAACTGCCTTTTATTGTAAAAATAAGATTAGTCACATATACGGACAACCATATATGAAAGAACAGATTTTTGCTCAGATGCGTAAGTGGTGCAAGACTCCATATGACATATGTAATAAAAATAACAGAGTTAACGATCTTAAAAGTCAATGCCACAAACCATTTAAGGCAATAAATATGATATCGTATGCCACTAAATGTGCATGAAAGCCTGCATGTGTATGAGCATTGCTGTATGATTACTTAGTCCATACAAAGAATAACATAAACTATAAACAAGGTGAATGACACCAAGATATCCGACCTTGATCCTTCTAGGTCTATTACTGAGTAGTATATATTATTGTCATCTACACATGTACAATCATTACTAGAGCTCCTAGATAATACACCAATAACAGATACATGATACATAAGAAATACTCAGTTGAGGGTCATCTGATATTCAGTTGAGAGTCATTTGATACCTAGTTGAGGTTCTTCAGAGTATCAAATCAACATCGATGAGCATTTATTTTCCAAACAATAAATCTCATGTATGATATAAACATTGTGTCATATTTCTATTGAGTAACTTGGGTAACTAAATGTTCATTGACACCTCTTTCGACTTAGATAATAAATCATAATAATCTATAACAAGATACCTAAGTTAGTCATTTCGTCGAACACGTAGCGTGAACTCTTCATGTTATCAAGCTGATCGGTGCATAAATATGCACCTCTATACTATTTATTAATGCTCTTATACTTATTCTTTTGTTATGTATTCAGCCTTATTAGTTACTTTATTGTTATATAGGTATTTGGAGTCAATAAGGAGAAAAGAAGTTAAAAAGAAGGTTTTTAAGCTTAAATTGGAAGTCTGTCTTTGCAGGTCATTCAACTTCGACAGAGTACTGGGAGCAGTGTAGAATGAACCAGAAAATGATCTTAATATGAGTGGAAAGCTACAGATGTCTCGTTTCTATAGCTTCTTCCATAACATGATTATCATGTGTCTAGAGAAAGTTATGGTCATTTTAGTCCACAAAGTTCAGTCTATTCGGAAATCTGACTTTGATGAGAAAGCTGTGTTTGGAGACCCAAATCACACCATAAAGCTCAATGACAAATTTATGCTTTAAAATCTAATTAATTACTGATATAGCTTATGGAAAAGAAGTCAAGAGCTAAAAGGATTAAAGAGGTTTGACTTGTCAAAGAAGAGAGCTCAAAACCTATGTGAACAAGGAGAAGTTTAATCAAGACTATAAATACTCTTTTTAGAGTTTTTGTTAGGGGGAATCAGCTTTGGAGAGAAGAATAATTTGAGAGGAGAGCAAGAAGCCATGGGGAGGAGTTCCAGACGACGACTTCGACGACGCCAGATTCTTTTCTTCTCTATCTTTTATTGCTTTATTTTTCTTATTTTTCTTGTAGTTTAGCTTCCTTGTCTATGATGTGCTAATTACTTTTGTTAAGGGGCTGTTTTGAAGCTCCGTACATGAAGTTTAGATAATATATATACTTTGACCTAATTTTGTTATGTTCTTGGATGAGGTTTCTTTGTTAATTTTACATTGATGATTTTTATCTTGTATGCTTTGAGTGAATGCTTAGTATGCATGTATAGGGATCTAAATCTATGAGAATTTGATGCATGTTGATTGTATTTGATCTTCCTTAATTTCTCTTGAGTAGAAACTGAGCTTTTCGGTTATAAGAAACCCTAAGTCTAGCAAGGCACGCCCTTAGTGTACTTGTGAAGCTTTGTAGATTCTCACACCTTTTGTAGATCATAATGCTTCTCACTTAGTAAGTCTGAGTCCATGACTTTTGGGTTTTTTGAGAGATAGTCATCGGTGATAAGCGAACCTTCACCGGTGTAATCATAAGGATTGGGTAATAGGTTGTGTTCTAAGCATAATTGAATCTTCCTGAGAACTTTCATTCATTGACATAGCATTGTTAGGTTGAATATATATTGTCTAGATGAAGTGACGGTGGTGGAGAAGATTCTCCTTAACTCTTTTGTTTATTGATTTTCGTCACTTTTTCAAAAGCTGATTTCCTGCATTCATCTGTATTATTTTATTTTTATTAGCATACCAAATCAACTCCAAATCTATTAAAAGTTTACATGGTAGTCCACCATTGTGTCTAGTATGTCTAGTATTATTTTCTTTAATTTTTAATTGAGTTTAGGTTAGGTAATTAATTAGGTTAGTGTCTGTAGGTTGAGTCTGCCAGATTTATGGTATTAGTGTATAAAGTTGTTTAAAGCATTTAGCCTCATCAGTCCTTTGTGGGAATGACCCCTACTTACATTGCACTACATTGACATATTTTGAAAATACTTGGATAGTTAGTAGAGATTATCTTTGATAGGTGGTTTTCTGCCTATCACAAGCACGCAATACACAACAATCATAACATAAATATTACAAACTCTCTACTCTATAAGACTGTCATTAAGGAAACAAAAACACTATAATCATAAAACAAATCACTAAGGAACAACAACACCTAGTCAATGTAAAATCTAATGTAAAAATGATCATATTCCAGTTCAATACTAACGAATGCTCCTTACCAATCTGCAAATAGAACTGTGACAAAATTTAAATGGGCAATAGCAATATTTGTGCACCTCCTTCTACGTCAATGTATTCTAACTTGAATGGCACACCATTGTACTTAAGAAAGTCACATGATTTCTCTCTTTAAATGGAAATACATGCTACAGAACTTGGGAAATGAGAAGGTTTCAAGATCCTCATAGTTAGTTCTCCTTCCTCTCTCAGAGATATCATAAACTGTGATCTTGTAAAACTAATTAGTTTTTGGTTCATTCTTTTTGGGTTCATTGTCAATTCATGGCACTGTCAAGCAAGCACAATAGTTTTTTTTCCCTCAATTTAAAAGATGGATGTTGAATCACTGGAAATGCAGCCTCTCTTCGAAAATGACAATAACTTAAAAGAAATTCAACTCCACTACCAATTTTATAAGAAGATACATCGAACAAACAATTATTTGAACTAGCTAGCACACATGTGGCTTTGGTCACTAAATACAGAAAGGAAATTACAGTCTCACCTTGCAAGGCTTCCAAAGCAGTGGCTGCATAGATTCTAACAGTGTTTCCCTAATCAGATTAAGCTTGATTGAGTCTACCTAATCAAGAATTCAAGCTCATGATAGTGCTGCATTCTTCAAGCACAGCTTCAAAGTAAAATAAAATGGGGAAGCCCAATTCATATACTTTACTGGCACTATCGAGTGAAAGCATCTCCTCTTATTACATTTTAAAGATTCAATTCCTCGGAAACCAATCTAAACAGTTTAAATTCATACCTCAATTTCAATCAATTCAACCATTCACACAAGAATAGATATGATGTGACGTCTAATTTGAGTAAAAGTGGTTTAATCACTAAAAGTGGTTTTCGAGAACACTTTTCTCCGTTTTTTTTCTAAGAGCATCCGCACCCATTTAGAACTTCTTATTGGGCTAGAAATTCCTATTTGAGGAAGTGCAATCACTATTCATCTAATAAGAGGTTATATTCATATTTTTCTTGCAGCGGTGCAAAAAATAGGAATTCTAATAACTATTCATTAATTATAAAAAATATATTTTTTATTTTTGGTAATATTTTTATCCAATAACAAGACGACACACATTGTTATCATCTTAATTATTGATCCAAATTTCTGATAAGATTTTCGACCAGTCATAATGTGACATGTGTCACTTTCACATGTCGTTATCGTCTAAATTATTGATGAAGATTTCCTTTAAGATTTTTGGGCATATGGTTGGACTATGACATTGAATATCTGACTTTGAAATTTTATTTTATGAGTGATGGAAGCTTTGCTCATGTGGTTGAACCATGCCCTATTCAATGTGCACTCGTGGACAAGCAAGTCGGCATAGCAACTGACGTTCGGATGGAATCCAAATATCAGAGTATAGACCATGATATAACCATACTTTCTAGTATTGGTGGTGGAGCAGATACTACTAAGGAAGAGGTGGCTGATTGTTGGGTGGAGGAGGTTGACCTAGCTACGAATCCCTACGATGTGATTGGGGATTTTCTACTACCAGTAGAAGTGGAACAGCTGGAGGGCTGAATCAAGGAAGCTGAAACGGAGGTGGTGCAAGCTAGGAAAAGAAGGAGGACATATGGTGCTCAAATCACCGTCCAAGGACCGAGACTTAAGGCTAAGAATCTGCACTTTGACTATTCTATGTCGGGTGTCACATCTGTTGCTAGGTAACAACTAGCAAGTTGGGGTTCTTCAAAACTAGTACACTAAGGAGCATCTCTAAGAGCATGTGAAGCCGAGGCACAACAGTATCGTATGCATCGGGAGGGGATTGCCGAGGGCCAGGTTGGAGGCACTGACCCCGATCTGGCAATTTCATTAGAATATAGAAGGTGTCTGACTAGTTAAGGGATGGTACATCTGACTTTTGATATGCCTGTGCTATCTTGGTCTACTAGTTTGGCTTAAATAAGCTAAATGTCTAGTATAGTAGTACAATATGAGTTTCAATTTATTGGACCGAGTAATCTGGTGGAATTCTGTATTATTATCACCTTTTATAACAAATTTTCGACCTTCTAAAAAAAAGGATAGATATGATAGTAGTAGCCTAACTTGAGATATTGGAAGATAGCTGAAAATTACATTCAACAATGATGTGTGATATGATACATTGTGGATCGATGTGTGTTAAGGAAACTGTCGAGTAATTCTATGTTAGTTGTATGATCAAATATTATTTTATTCGTAATTAAATTTGTTAATTCATTAAATTGCTACCATTGTAATTAAATTGACATATGTTGTAAAGTACTCTACAATCTACATACACGTTTTAGCACAAAGAAGAATCATATACCCCTTGAGCGATTCATGAGCGGTTTGATATTACTTAGTTTAGAAAATATTTTTCAATAAAAATCGATGTTAAATAGTCATTTCAAATTAGTTTCAAAAACAATGCCAAACAACATCTTAATCACAATAAAATATGTTTGCCGTGGTTTGGTTAAACAAGCCACGAAATTTTCGGTGCTTTGGTTCTGTTTGGTAGGTGGAATATTTGGTGTGCTATGTGCTGTGGTGGGTGATAATCAAACGGGCATTAGAATTGGGCTGGAATTGGCTTCTTTCTTCTGTTCAAGAACAGCTTGGAATCTGATATCCATGTTCACAGTGGAGCTGTTCCCAACTTGTGTGAGGAACTCTGCTACTTCTCTGTTGAGGCAGTCATATATATTAAGTGCTGTGTTTAGGTCAATGTTGGTTTCAGTTGGGAGCAGCAATGGGTTTCTTTCTTACGGAGTTTTTGGAGTGGCTATATTGGTGTCTGACTTTTTTGCCAGACACCAGAGGGGGAACATTATGTGATACCATGGATGAACAAGAAAGGGAAGAGAATATGATTCTGGGATGAGTCAATTGTAACATTATGCGGGAATTTTTTTTAATGGCTTATCAGAAAGATTAATTTGTCAATTTTCAATAATAAAGCATATCTTCCTATTTTTTTGGGTAAGCATGTGCCACGTATTTCATTTTGGTATTTGAAATTGGAGTTGAGCTCAAAGTAAATTGTTAACCCATCTTTCATTGTATTGGACAAAGAATTTTTATTTTTAATTTTAACTACTACTAAACTTATAAGAGCAAATCAGTAGAACCACGGCAAGTGGTTCGCTGGAAATATTAGGTCTTATCATGGAAACGTTTGATATAGAACTCTTACATCATGCATTCGAATGCTAGTAGACCTGTCAACGAAACGGGTTTTGATCCAGACCCGCTCTAGACCTATACCTATTAAACGGATTTAGATCTGATTTTTGGATCCGTTGATCCATTTACTTAATAGGTCAGATTCGGATCACTAGCGATTTGTTCCATTTATGATCCACCCCGTTTATTTTTGTAATTGATTAAATATAATGTTTGTAACCTAAAAGTTCTCTTAAAAAAAATAATCTAAATGTTTTTATAAAAAATATATTAATTAATTAAATGATTAAAACTCAAAACGATTTGTTTCTTGTCAAGTTCCTCAATGTAAATTGAAAATTTATTATTTTAGTCTATGTAGTTTGCTTTAATGAAATATTTTGGTTGTGTCACAGGATCGAATAACATATTGGTAATAATTAACATATTAATAAAATAAATAAGTTTAGTGATTAACATATTAATAAACGGGTTTGGATCCGCTCCGTTGACCTATTAATTTGCAGAATCCGAATCCGAATTTGGTTATTAAACGAGGCGAATAAATGCGACGTATCGGGTCTAGTTTTTTCTTTACTTAAACGGATCCGGATCTAAGTTGATCCTGTTCGGCTCCGATCCCTTGACAGGCCTAAACGCTGACGGCGTCAAACTGTGTTTGCTGAATTATACATGTGGTCGGGGGAGTCTGTGAAATGCCCAATATCGACTCCTACAAAATGATTCTCTAAGTTATATAGCCTTTGGGATGACGCATTCACTTAAAAAAAATGGAGCAAGTTAGTGGATATGTTAAAATACTCTATGGCAGTATACTAGTAACTTTGGACTGAAATATTTGGCAATTCAATAAGTCTATCCAATAGGCCAAACCCACATAAATAACATTTCTAACAAAGAATATCATATTTGACATCAAAAACTTATATGCCAATCTCTGTGTGTGTGTGTGTTTTCGAGTATTTTTGAGTTCGATTTATCGGGTACGGTAAAAGATTTTTACCGTTAGTAATAACTAAGTAATATTGGTTGAATTTTTATAGGATCTAGTATGGTGGTTGACTTCATGTGATAGTCGTTGTACTCATCGAGACGAGTTCATCGACATGAGAAATGTAATAATTGGAGTAACAACGAGAAAATTATGGTCAACATAAGTTTTCATAGAAATTATGATACGACAAATACGCGAGTGTATATACGAGTTTCCATATTTGGAAACATGGACTTTCCATTTTTTGGAAAAAGGCTGTTGACCCACATTAACCGAAGCATGGACTTACCAAATAGATCGTCTCAGTCTCCTCTATCGTTACCCTAATATCTGCCTCCAATTTTGCAGGAGGAAGCCGTATTTTCAAGTAGAAGCTCGGCGAAAGCCTAAGATTCGGGTTGATGATTTTCCGGCCAAGTTAGTCATTGATGGAGGTATGATTCAAACCCTTGTGATATATGGATTGTATTAGGTTGTGAAATTGGATTATTGCAGGTGGGATTTGGGAGATATAATGCGATTTTCGTTTGAAAATCGCAGATGAATCGCCGCCGACTGTGGCGGTGGATTATGACATCGATGGATTGCAAGGTTAAGGGGCTCTTGAATCTCTCTTCCTCCTAGTTCTAACGCACCTAGCTTCGAGCCCCGAGGTGGCTCGTCGGCGGTGTAGTGTCACCGTGAAGTTTTCCGACGAATTTGGGATCCGCCATTTTTGGGCCTGATTTTGACTAGAAAATTATTTTGAAATATGTTAAGTTTTATATCATTAGATTTGTATCAACGTTATGAGAGTATTCGTGAGGGTAAAAATACGTTTAGATTTTGTTATCCTAGTGGATGGGCAATGGTGACTAGTGTCGCTGCCAGTGGCTATTTGGGTGACGGAGAACTAGATATACCCTATATCATTAAGTTTGTATTACCATATTGGGTTTGTTGATAAGGTTTACGACTTATTTCGATTGAATTTAATTTTAGTTGAGTATTTACTAGAATTATCTGAATAGTATATCATTTTGACTATATTTGACAATGGTCGGATCGTCACAAATGGTATTAGAGCGCAGTTCAACACTCAAACAAAGCTCTCGTTACGTATAGTATATTCTAAATTGTTTGGCATAGTGTGAATAAATCATATAGATATGCGAACTGATGATTGTTTTCATATTGAATATTGATTACTGATATATGTGATTTGTTTTGAACTATGCTTTGGTACATTTGCGAATTATATCTCCGCAATCGTCGTGAGGATGGAGTATCAACGTGGTTGACAAAGAGTCGAGGAAAATAATGAAATTTAAGGTATCGATTCCGAATAAATATTTTTGGCAAAAATGAGGTACGTGAATATGTATTTCTTGTTGAAAATGCGTGTTTAGTTTATCGATATGGATTTAATTAAGATTATGGTCTTGAATACCTATGTTGTGATGCAAAAAACTTAAACTGAGCAATTATGAATTAAATATGTCAGACATGGTTCTCAGAAATTGTGTATTGATAGAAATTTTTTGCACTTGACGATAATATGACTATATTTGTTGTTTTTGTATAATCGTCGTTGCACCTACATAAGTACTTGGCATAAAATCGTAGACAATGACTTCTATTAAAAGCATGTTGTTATGTGCTATATGATTTTATTTGATTTAACAAATACGAATTAGAATAATAGTTTCTTTGTGTACATGAGAATGTTATTGTAGTTTCTTGTATAATATTTTATTAATCTAAATTGTACGTGAGTGATTTCGGTTGTTTCATCGAATACAATGGCGGTAGGCCTTAAATGCAGGAATGCCCCATACTCGAGTTTAATTTGATTAAATTTTTTTGTTTGACTGATCCTGTTGATCTATTGTGCAGCGGGATGTTGGATCCCAATTTTGTTAGATGCCATATATCTATTAAGTAGGGATTGTGACTCCCTGGGGTGCAAAGACCCAAAACTCGATTGGGGGGCTTGTTTGGAATGAGCGGATACCAGGGTGACCGAGGAAGTCGGTTAGGCATCAGTATCCATGTAAAGTAGGGATTGTGCCTCCCTGGGATGAATAGACCCAAAACATGATCAGGGCCCAGTGGTTCAGTGTGGATATCGAATCTAAATTATGAGGATGAAGACAAAAAGAAAATGGATATGAAAAGATTGTGATCCTGGGGGCAGCGGTGATATCGAGCATGGAGCTCGGAAGATGGATAAATGGTACATATTGAGTTGTGAATCGTACCTGATCGTGAACATCAAAAGAGAATGCATTTAATGAGTTCATAGAACTGGATGAATAAGCTAATGAGCAAAGGTACATAACTTATCGATCATGATTCAAGGATATATTACATTGGTTTGATTTATAAATTATTCTGGAAATGATTAATCGATATAATTATATGTGAATCATGTATGTGATTGAACATGAGTATTAGTGCAAGTGAACTCGCTAAATGAACATGCGTATGTGCATATTTGAATATTTGAGGTTTTACGATGACGTGATATTTGAATATTGGATTATAATTATCGATTTTATCGACGATTTTTTGTGTATGGACTATATGATTATTGTATATACTTCGATAATTATGTTATTCTCATAATCTCTGTTGTTGATTTCGAGAAACGATATAGTGTAAATATTTCATCGTAGTTAAACATTCGACGAGTGAAAAATTTGAGAATTTTGTTATAGTTTTCGGTATATGGCTAGTATTGTAATGATCAGTATTCTGTATAGTTGAGAAATTTGAATGGACATTGGTGGCTTACAGTATAGGTTGTGGTTTGTATTATGGAAATGTATTTGGACACTTTGCAGGTTTTGAGCATTCTATTTTTAGAGGAGGTTTTGCCTAATTTTTTTGCAGAAATTTTCTGTGATTCTTTTTTTTGTAATTTCGATAGCAAAATTATTATATTAGGGGTAGATTGTGATACCCCGGCCTTTTTATATACGAGTATTTTTGAGTTCAATTTACAGGGGTGCGGTAAAAGGTTTTTATCGTTAGTAATAACAGAGCGATATTTGTTGACTTTTTATTTGCTCGAGTATGGTAGTTAACTTCAGATGAAAGTCGTAGTGTTCGTCGAGACAAGTTCATCGACATGCAGAATGCCGTAATCAAAGTTACAACGAGAAAGTTATGGTCAATAGAAGTTTAGATGAGAATTATGATATCGAAATACGAGAAATACCGGAGTATATATATGAGTTTCCATATTTGGAAACATGGTATTTCCATTTTTTTGGAAACGGGTCGTTGACCCATGTTAATCGAAGCTTGGGTGACGCAAATTGTCGCTGAGCTCGACTCCGGTGAGCCTTCACCTTCCGGCCACCAAACCGGGCAACTAAGGTACCAAATTGCCACAGTATCCTCTATCATTACCCTAATATCTCTACCTCCAATTTCGCCAGAGGAAGCCAGAATTTCAAGCAGAAGCTCGGCGAAAACCTAGGATTTGGGTTGATGATTTTCTCGCCGACTTGGTCGTCGATGGAGGTATGGTTCGAACCTTTATGATGTGTGGATTGTATTGAGTTGTGAAATTGGATTATTGCAGGTGAGATTTGGGAAATACAACGCAATTTTCTTTCAGAAATTAAAGCCGAATCACTGCAGTATGTGGCGGCGGATTACTGCATCGATGGGAGGCGAGGTTAAGAGGATTTTGAAGGTCTCTTCCTCCTGGTTCAAACGCACCTAGCATCGAGCCCTAAGGTAGCTCTTCGATGGTGTAGTGTTGCAGTGAAGTTTTTCAGCGAATTTTGGATCCACCATTTTCGGACCCGATTCCGGCCAGTGGAGTCGGAAACAGGGTTAACTATAGTTTTAGATATTTTTGGGCTTGATGAGAGGAAAATTTTGAGGTAATAACCTCTGTCGCTGACGGTGGTCGCCGGTGGTGGTGCGTGGGCGGCATACGTCGTCGTCTTTGGTGGCCTGTCTGAGAGAAAAATTATTCTGAAATGTGTTAAGTTTTATATCGTTAGATTCATATCGATGCTGCGAGCGTATTCGTGAGGTTAAAAATGCATTTAGGCTTCATTGTCTCAGTGGTTGGGCGGTGTGACTAGTGTCACTGTTATTAGGACCATAATTATGTGTCTAATATGCTCCTAACTTTAGGTTTATTGCTTGCTTTTATATGAATAAAACATCGTTCTTATGACGTTTCTTATTCTTTCTAGGAAATCATGGCTTGATAAGGAAATGGGATAAAAGATGATGATTATGCATTTTTTGATGAAGGCGAAGACATTTCCGGGACCGTGTGAGAAGATAGGAACATTGTTTGCAAAAAGAAGGGAAAATGGTCATCGGAGCTTCGCCAGAATATTCCAAGATTCCCGTCACCAGAAGTCAACTTCGGCTGGTCAATGATGAGGTCAACTCTTGTCAAGTCATTGAGCCACCATGAAGATATTTGAAGCCAAGTGCAAATGCTAATTCAAGTGAGATAAAGAGTACATGCAAGTGACTTAGTCACATGAGTTTGAGAACATTTGGCGGGTCATTTGAGGATCACTTAGACCTAATTTTTAGGATCATGTGTCTAGCATTTGAATTTGAATTTGAAAGCCAAAATCTCTCCCTTGTCTTAATATTTTCGAGCTCCCGTTTTATCCTAGACACAACTTACCTCATTTTACATTTTTTCATAGTTTTAGCATCTCTTCTTAGCTCCAATTCTCTCCCAAACCCTCTAGCACTCTCTTCTCACCTTTTTACCATTTCTAGGCCTAGAAATACCCATAACCACCATCATATTCTCACATTCATCCTCTCATCTAAGCATAAGGTGGTGTTCATTCTCTTTGTTGGAGCGAGAAGCAAGAAATGATAAAGAAGTGGAGAAAGAGCTTGAAGATCTTAGAAGCTTGACTTTGGGGACTCTTAGGTTATTTCTACTAACTTATCTCTATCTAATAATGTATTTATAATCTATTTTAGCTATGAGTAGTGAGTAGTTTCTTTATGGGAGGTTAGGGGTCAAACCCTAGCCATTTGATGTAAAACAATGATATTTTGATTTTTGCTAATGAGCATGTTTGGGCGTTTTGTGCTATTGATTGAGTTTGTTGTGTGTGTGATGTGATTGGATTATATTTTTGTGTTTGTGCTTCATGATTAGTTCTACTTATGCATGTCTTAGCTTTGGCTAAGTTATGATTTGTTTAAGGGACTAAGAAATGACATTTAAGGGAACTAGCCATTCACTTAGGAAATAGATGAACATGTAATATGACTTAGGCTAAGAGTTAAAAGGTTAAGCTTAAGATTTGATTTCCTTGTGCTTGAGCATGAATCGATACACTTTTGAGGTCCAAGTGACTCAAGAGTTTTCGATTAAGCTTACATGAACCAAGAGGCTTTGTAGCTAATGTTGATTCTTTCAACTTATAACCCAATATGTGCGAGTTGGGAGGATTCATTAGAATCCATTCCCAAGTACTCCAATAAAGGCTTGGGAAATGAAGCCATCCAAAATCTTCACATGTGTTTGCAACCAAACTCATTACGCATGAAATGCATTAGGAGTATAGCACCAAAAGTCTAGCTCCTAATCTTGGTTTACTTTGTGCTTCATGGATGGAACAAAACTTTCTAGAATCTCAAAAGGCCTAGTCCATAACCAAGCGTGACCCGAGAGGGCATGATTTGGACAATGAAATTATTTGTTCTCATGATCCAAAAGACATTTGAGCATGTAAACCGGACTAAACAACTCATGACCTTAAATTGGACATTGTTTGAGCGTCATCCTTTGTAATGTTGTGTCTCCAAATGACTTGACGTTGTAAGATTCATTTCCATATTTTGTGTTTTTTTGTTGCATTACTTGTTTGTGTGTCACGTAATTAAAGGACTTAATCGAAAAAAGCTATGGAATCGGGTTAGTCAATCCTCGTAGATTCGACACTCGACTTCTATACAAATTATATTACTTGACCCTGTATATTTGCGGGTACGGGAAATTTACTTAGCCTTAGACTAATTAACAGTCAAAATGTTAGAGGAATAAATCTCCCTTAATAGTTGCCAGTGGCGATGCGAGCGATATAGAACTAGATGTACCTTATATCGTTAAGTCTGTATTACCATATTGGATTTCTCGATAAGATTTTAGACTTAATTCAATTGACTTTAATTTTAGTGGAGTATTTACTAAAATTATCCAAACGGGTTGGGTCGGGTCGACACACACACACACACACTTGAAATTTGGTCAAGACCTATTTTCTAATCAACCTTTAAATTCAAATTTGGCGAATCCTTTACTCTCTCTATGAACAAAGAATGATTGTGATCCTAGTAAAAAAAAAGATTATGACAAAGAGTATGACACAAAATCACAGAATGAACAAAATATGTTACCGAGATTATGACCTTGATGCTTAAAGTTGTATATGTTAAGTGATAGGCAGAAAATCACCTATCAAAGATATATCTCTTTGCAGAGATAATCCTGAACAAAATATGTTACCGAGACTATGACCTTGATGCTTAAAGTTGTATATGTTAAGTGATAGACAGAAAATCACCTATCAAAGATATATCTCTTTGCAGAGATAATCCTTACTATGCTTCCTGAAAGTGTCAATTTCGTATACTCGAAGTAGGGGTCATTACCCGTAGATAAAGATGGCAAAGTAAGCCGAACTTGCGGGTATCCGCCCGGACCAAACCTGGCTGAACCAAATTTCTAAGGCAAATAACGAGTATTAAGTTTTTATCAAACCCGAATCCGACCGTATAGTGACGGGTTCGGGTCGGGTACATATATGCATATACCAAACCCGACCCACATATATTTAAAAAGAAATATATTTTCATTTATATTCAATTTTATAATATATTTTTATATATGTTATATAAAATAGTAAATATTTAATCATAATATTTATAAATATTTTCTATTTTTATTTATTTTAGTTTGGGTAAACGGGTCAGATTCAGGTATTAAATATCTGACGGGTTCAGGTCAGGTAAAAACCCGAGCTAAAAATTTTCGGGTATGAGTCGGGTTCGGTCAGACGAGTTGATTTCGGATTTGGGTATCCAAAACCTGGCCCCAACCTAACTTGTTGGCATCCCTACCCACAGAAGACTGGTGAAACTAAAGTCTTCTACACTAATTATACCCGAAAGCCAGAAATCTAGCAGACTCGACCACAGAAAAAATATGCAATTACGAACCTAATCTAAACTACTCTAGATGTCACGAAATTTATATACAATGAACTAGACTCAGTGGTAGACTACCACGAAATTTTTTATAAGGTTTCGAGTTGATTTGGTTACCAAAATAAATCGGCGAATCTATAGCTAATACAGAAAATCAAATGCTGAAAAGTAAATATGTGAACCAAATATGGAGAACAAGTTAATATATGGAGAATGATATCCATCACTGTCATTTAATCTACATGAAACATACAACCTAATATGCAATATAATGAATAAAAGTTTCCACAATTGAGCCAGTCAAGCCGGATATACCAATCGTATCTACACATCTCTTATCGGGCATACTAAGTGGAATAGTCATCCACCTTAGTGTGATCTCTAGTTGGTAAACTTGCTACTATGGTAAGTCCTCATAAATTCAACCAAAGTCATTATGTTCTAAGAGTGTTTGAGAATCTACAAGGGTTCACAAGTTAACCACGAGCATAACTTGCAAGACCTAAGGTTTCGTACATCCAATGATTTCTTACTTCCATTACTTCCTATCATGGAGAAATCAATGAGGGTATGATGTGCCTCTATCTTAACTCTCATATGGTAAACTCCTAAATATGTATACTAAGATTGTTCACTCGTTAGCAACATATGATGAAATCATAAATGATAAAGCAATATAAGAAAACCTCATTTAATCAATATGAAAAATTAGATTAACGAGTATGCATCATGTAAACTTCAAGTACAGGGCTTTAAAACAGCTCATTAACTAAGTGTTTAGCCACTCATAGACAAGTAAGCTACACTACAATAATCTATTGAAACAAAGATAAAAGAGAAGAGAAGAAAAAGAATATGGAGAGTTGCTTTTTGTTGTATCTTGAGTTGTGTTCCTTCAAAATCTAATTCGCCTTTACAACACCCTAATATAGATTAATCATAAGGTATTGAATGAGTTTTTCGTTTCTCTTTGTATTTGGTCTTCTCGGTATGACTTGGGCCGCTGAACTCAATTCTCGTCAAAGACAGATTCTCGAATAGACTGATATTCATATACTAAAATGGCCATAACTTCCTTTAAAAAAGTGATATTCACGATCTAGAAGAATATTTGAAAACTAGACATCCATAGTTTTCTATGCATATAAAGATAATTATCTGGTTCCTTCGGAGCCTCTCTTAATGCTCTACCAAAGTTGACAATTTTACATAGAAATTTTCTGGTTTCAGCTTTTATCCCTCTTTACTCAAGTTTTGGGCTCTTCTATTTGACAAGTCAAACCTCTTAACTCTGTATTACACTAGGAATCTTTTATTTCTCTCATTTTCATTATTTATCTACAATTACCTATGAAATAATAAAACATAAATATATATACTGAATAAATAATAAAAAAATACTTATATAAACATTAATAAAAAACATATATAGTATAAATGTGCATATTTATGCACCGAGTAATCGAGTTAGTATCGAACCTAGAGAGAATTTGAATGCTTGATGGTTATTAAAAGGACTGGCTGGGCAACACCTTCAACAGTTCTACCCATTCCCAGTAAAATGGTGACATCTGTCCTCCTTTTTCTTTTGATTTTTTCTATCTAAAATTTTCAATGTACTATTTTTTTTTAAATCCTTGGGGTGTCAATCCATTGACTATAAAGGTAGAGTATACAGATTCCACTTGTGAGAGCCCGAAAAATTTAAGACCTACCCAGCACCTAGATGCTAACATACACTACGCTTGAGTAACAAAACAAAAACAAACCAAAATAAGTCTGACATGGCGCGAATCGAAAACCGCGGTCATGCCCCTATATTATTTCTGAATTGGAAAACAGAAAACTAAAACGAGGAAGGACCATCTGTGGCCATCATCTTCCCCACCTCCGTCTCAACTGCCATTGTATGACATACTTCTCCGGGCTCCCATATCTGGACATACAGGTGTCCCATACCAACATACAGTCAAAGCAGACCCGGGGAAAATACTAAAAGTCAAACCCAAAGGCATAACATTTGACCTAAGATACCACCATGGTTGATAAAGTAGGCCAATCTTTGACCGCCGAGAGGTCCCAAATCCTCGCCATGTAGAAGTGCGCCGTCAACCACATCCCATCCACTTCGGAGATCCTTCTTGATTTCCTTGCCATCAAATACCTCTCCGACTACCACATGATAGTAGAAAACCGATATCAATAGGAATCGGGTCACCAAAATCGCCTGAAGCAACCAACATCAGACGAAAAAGAATCTGAGCATGGCGCACCCACCTAGGCCGAATAGCCGAATCACGCCGCTCCTCACCCAATAGCCCCAACATCCCGAATTGCCAACATTCGGACATCGTCTTGAGTCGAGTTCAGCTCGGACGACAGTTTCCTGCCTCACATAAGGTCGTCTCCCTTGTCGTAGATCAGGGATGCTGCACCTGCTGCAAAGCGACCCACTTACAGTAGAGAGAGGTCGGGGAAGGAGAGACTCCATTAATGATCCATCGTTGGGTGATCGACACCGGGTAGAGCGTCGCTATAATTGTCGATCGAGACTGGCAATCAGAGGCAAAGAGAGAGCCAAGGAGGCGAGCACTCTCAAACCCTGAAGGCATTTTGGATATACGAACTTTGAGTTTTCAATACATATGGGATTGTACCATCTCCTTATTCCTATTCAATCACCCAATATCGTCAAGTCTTCAAATATTGTAGTTTATCAAAAGCTTCATCACGCTTTCCCTGTAAAGATTGAACAACAACCGAGATAAGTTTCCTCATCCATCAAACACACTGCCTAATTGGGTTTCCTAATCCTACATTAATTAAAAGCAAAAAATTAACAAATTATTTTTAAGGACCCCCTGAGAGAGTCAAAAATACTTAAAAATAAAGCCTCTTGTTTTAGACAATGAAAAATAAAATCTTACACATAAAATATATTGTTATATGACACGAATTAATTTACATTTTTATCCTATTATTTATTTATAAATTACAAGCCTACACTCTCTCTCTCTCTCTCTCTCTCTCACCAAAACAAATTTTACAATAGCAATCGGAGCATCTCTCCGCCTCTGTCCTCCGGCCTCCACATGCGGCCTTTGCCGCAGTTCACCTCCAGCACCAGCCCCGTCAGCGTTGCACCGGTGCTCCTCCTTCGCAACTTTGTCGCCTTTCCACCTCAATGTGACTCGTCACCATACCCCATTGTTTTAGCGCTCTGCCGTCGCGCATAGCAGTCGACCTCCGAAGTCTCGCCCTCAGCAACCTAAATCGACCACTACTACAAGCGCTTGCTCTGATCTCCCCAATCTCTCATCGACGCCGCCATCTACACACATGCCTCATGGTCATCCGTTGTAGTGCTTCAACTGTCGAGCTTCACTTTAAGATCTGCATGGTCACCGGCAAGGTGAAATTGACAATAGCACCCGAGAGGGTAAATTGATATATCAAAAATAGTTTCAATATTAAATTTGAATGGAGTTTATGGATTTGAATTTTGCAGTAGCAGCTTTTAGTTTTTAGACATTTTTCTTTTCATTGGGATTTCAAAAGGATGATATCATCGACTACATAACTTTAGTTTTTGATTTTAGTGATATGGTGAGTTTTTCAAAGGTTTATTGACGCTCTACTTCAATCACATGTATAGTTTGAAGTGTACTGTTGAATCTATGGGAGCTTGGAATAGATCTATTTTGCAGTGATATGTAGTTACGTTGGCTTGTAGTTTTAGGCCTTTGTGGATCGGTTGCAAATGATTTAATTAAGTGATGTAGAAAATGGAGGAGGAGATTTGGCTTAGGCGTCCTTCATTGATATTGTTTCAAATGGAAGCTACTAGTTTCTGATGTTTGGAATTTGAAGAGGGATGAAGATCTTTGAAACATGAAATGTTCAGGTATTTAATCGAATGTAATATTCATTTTATTTTGAATTGAATTTGTTTTCAAGTGCTACTATGTTTTTAAAGACATCTTCCAGTAGCAGTACATCAAATGCCATTTTTGTGTTTTTGTGTGTGTGGTTACTGTAGTCTTGTTCAATAATAGTAGAATGTTGATTGTACGTTGAAGTATTTTAGCTACAATAGAGCTTGAACAATTTGGTACTGAGTCTTTGTTGATTTTAATTTAGGGCCAAAGCTCTACGAGTCTTCAATCACCTGGAATATTATCTGTCAATTCATATATTTGATATTGTACTAATTGATTCCATAGAGAAATTAGAAAAACTTTTGTCATGGAAATCCACTTGCCCAGTTCACCAGCTGCCCTAAATAGGCATTCTTCCAGAGAGTTGTAACCAGCTAAACAAAATTATTTGGAAATGTACGAAGTTACAGACGATCCTCATTCCATGAGTTATTGGAGCTTCAAATTAATTGCTGACTAAGTCTTTAGGACTTAGCACGATTAGTTTGTGTTTTACTACTTTTTGTTAATAAGGTCCTGATCAGTAAGACTTCGGATATATAGACTATGATTTATTCTAAACAAATTCACCATGTAATTAGGTCATGTAAATGTGGTTGGTTTTGATCTCATTCCTGTTTTGTAAGGCTTGACAACTTTATTTTGTAAAACTTGACAAGTGTATTCATTCAACAATACAGATGCTTCAAACTCCAATTACTTTGTGTGTGTTCTGAGAGTTACGTACGATTCCAACATAAGTATTATATAACAATAACAACTATGTTTATGAAATTAATTGGAAAACAATAGCATAGGAACACATTCCAAGCCAAGGTTGTATTATTCATGAAACGCTTGATGTTTATGAAAATAATTGAAACACACTAGTGTAGGAACACATTCCAAGCCAAAGTTATATTATTCATAAAACGCTTGCATTCGACAAAAAAAAAATTGAAAAATCCTTTACATGAATTTTATAATCTCTACACCGATGAAATGATGAACATCGATATCCAACCACCCATTTCACACCGACGACCTGAACCTCCCAATGATCAGAAGCATGAATCCAGCAAAAAGAAACAACACAGAGAAGCGAAAGTGCATCACCACCATTACATAGAAAATCTCAGAACAAGCTTTAAACGACAATATATTGATTCGATTAGAGGACTGCTACGAAAATGCAGTAGCACCCCAAAATTGAAAATACAGTAGCAATTCAAATACAATTTAGTCTCCAAAAAAGTAGTAGCGCTCATCGAAAGAGCAGTCACTACCAGAAGAATTACTATGACCGACGACTTGGTGTCGTCGGTCTGTTTCCGTTTATCGTCGGTCATACCTATATCTAACGACACATCGTCGGATATAGTATCGTCGGTAATAAACCGTCGGTAATACTATATCCGACGATGATTTAGGGTTATCGTTGGAAAATAGAATCGTCGGTCATAGTTTAAACTATAACCGACGATGTCATCGTCAGATATAGTTTTCTCCATGGTCAAAATGGTTGACTGTGGAGAAAACTATAATCGACGATGTTGGCACATATCGTCGGTTATAGTTAAAAATATTTAATTTTTTTTTTGCAGGTTTTGGGTTTTATCCCAAAACCTGCATTCACAAAAAATCACGCTATCTATATATTGTTCAAATTGAAAATCAACAACCATTGAAACTATAGTACGTAGTAAATAAATTAATTAATAAATTAAAACCGAAATCGTTCAAATCTGTATACATATGCGTAGTAAATAATGAAAATAAAAATTAAATCGACAATTGTTCAACACCTAGGGGGGTCCTGGTCCTAAGTCTATGTGGTCAAACGGATTGGAGAAAGTTGGTTGGTCCTGGTCTGGCTGAGGCTGAGGCTGAGGCTGTGACGCACCAAAAATGGGCGGGGGAGCTATCTGGATTCCAGATGCTTGCAACTGTGCATAACAATGCTGCATCCATGTCCCCATTTGCTGCTGCTGTTCGGCCAACCGATTCTGCTCTGCAGCTTGCGCTTGCTCCATCTCCTCTATCCGACGCCGTTGAGCTTCCATCTCAATTGATTGCCTATGAAGCTGGTCGTGTAGCTCATTAGTCCTCGAAGATGATGATGATCCCGATCCGCGAGAGAATTCAGGGGTATGCTTAAGCAGCCCTTGACCCCATTTTCCGGAACCCCTGCAGTAGAATGTGTTCTTCCCTGGAGGGATCGCAGTTGACATAATCCTGGCCCCGACGATCGGATCAGATCGATCAATCTGATCAATCGGGAGTTCCACATCGGGGGTGTTGGGATAGAGCTCTCTCGCCACTTGAGTCAACACCTCCGGAATCGCCTCCTGAATTCTCGCCTAATTGACAAAGAACAATAAAATATTAATTAAAAAAAACAATCTAAATAAATAAGAAATAAGTTTATTTTGTTATAAGGACACTTACAGCATATTCGGGGGACTGCGGATACGCGTGCTGCATCGTATAGACAAGGGGATCCTCTTCTGGGTGGTTGGCCGCCTCCTCGATCCAACCCGAGTATGATCTGGTACCGGCATGATGATTTTTGGTGTTTTTGGCCCGGTTCCTTGTGTTGACTTCAGAAAGAGTCTGCGCGATTAATTCAACATAAAAAAAAACACTCATTAGCCAAATAATTTAAGGGAAGTACGATAAACCAAAAATTAAATCGATTGAAGATTGCGTACCTTCAATTCCGGGTTGTTGAAGTGAACCACAAGCCATCGCCACTCGTACTCCCTATAACGAAACTCGCTAGGGGTACCCTCACGATCGTCCCCGTACTTTTTCCAATGCTTCTTTAGCTCGGCCTTCCACTCCTTATACCTATATATACCCATAAAATCAAGCGTTAGTAACTAACAACATTGTATGAACATAATCAAAAGAAACGAAAAAATTGAAACAAATGGCCGTCTGCAAACCTGCTCCCATGCACTTCATCCGCCCACGTGAGTCTAATGTCTTTATCCACGCGGAACCACCTCTGCAATGCATATATTTATATATATATATCAATAATATTAAAAATTTATTATTGAAAATTTTCATAATGAATATACAATTCAACTCACCGACAACGCATTATTCAGCTGATGTTTGACGGCTTGCGGCACTGAATTCCAATATTGCCACAACATTGGGACTCTATCCCGTATGAGGCTGCCCGCCATCCCCGCGTACCTTTCCCTCGATCACCTGCCCTCTATTCCCGGTCGGAATCATAAGTTGGCCACCACCGCTAGCCTGAATGGCTTCGTCCAGTAACTTGCCGACGACGGGGCCTCTGGTTCTCTTCTGTTTGGCACCGGGCACGATCTCGCCTATCACATATATATGTAGACGATTTTTTAAACATCAACACCTAATTGAATTTAAATATTAGGGAGTAAAAAGATATCACTAATTAATATTTACCTGATTCGTCGGTACGTTGTCCCGGAATCCTCGCACTCCAGAGAGGTGCCGGGAAGGGTATATACGCATATGCCTGCTCCGGGGTAATGAACCCTAGCTGTCCAGGAATAGGCATCCCGTCGGAATCGACGTGAGGTATCGTCGGGATTTCCTACGGTAAGAATAATGTAGGCGGCGGGCATAGTCGCATCCTCGCCGAGGACTGAGTGGATCCACCAGCCTCCTCGGAAGAATGAGGAGCTGTCTGGTGGATGACGGGGGAAGGGTCCTCGCGCTGAATGTCCGGCATTTAAACCGAGGATTGAGTCGCACTATCCGTTGAAGGCGTGCGACTGACCTGATGAACCCTCCTCGCGCCTGAGGATCGAGCAGGCTCGAGCTGATGCTGCTGAGGTTGTCCCGCGCCCATCAGTGTACGATGTCGAGAGGTCTGCGGAAGACTGTAAGTGTTGGGGACGCTGGTGGATCCTGATGCGGACCGACTTCCGGTGCCCTCATCCCTAGGTCCCGAGCCCTCATCCCCACGTCCCGATCTCCCTCTCCCTCTGGACCTCCCCCTCGAACTCGACCTGGCCCCTCGGGAAGGTCCGCAATTAAACCAATTCATCGTTGCTATAAAATTATAAAAATTCAAAATAATTCCTAATTCATCCAAAAATAATCCAATATATATTCCAATATATAAATATTCCACAAAAATCAACAATAATTCCATAAAATCCACAATGATTACAATATATATATATAATCCACAATAATTACAATATATATATAATCCAATATAATTCATCCAATACATATATATATATATAATCCAATAATTTAACTATATATATTCCAATATATATATATATCAATAATTCCAATAATCCAAATTCAACAATAATTCCAAATCCAATTAACCAAATATTTAATCAAATTAACCAAAAATTCTAAATCCAAATTTAACCAATTTAACAAAAAATCCAATATATTCCATCAAAAATCCAATATAATTCAATATAATTGATCAAAAAATTCCAAATCCAAATCCAAATCCAAATTTAACCTAAATTTAACCGAAATTCAACCTAAACTTCAAAATTATTCTAATATATATCAATACATTCATAAAATTAACAAATTCCACAACTATACATACACATGCATCCACATTATCGATCAACACATTCCACAACTTCAAATCTAACCTAAATTAAAAAAATTCTAAAATTTGAAATTAGGGATTTCAAACCTGTTTTTTCACTAATGGACGAGGGATTTGGCTTGAGGATCGATGGAATACCACTTGAGCTTCGATTGGTTGCTTGTAGCACGAAGGAAACGGAGATTTTCGATCAGAGGCGGCTGTTCCGGTTTGGGGCAGTTTCGTTTCTGCCCCAAAACGTACCCAGATCCGTCAATTAAACAGAACTATATCCGACGAGATAAGTAATCTCGTCGGATATAGTTGAACCGAAACTATATCCGACGAGATTTCATATGCATGTCGTTGGATATAGTTTCGGTTCAACTATATCCGACGATATTACTTATGCATATCGACGGATATAGTTCTGCTATTTATTTTTCATTTATGCCGGTAAACTAATTAAATATGTATTAGTTTACGTCGGATATATATCGTCGGATATAGTGTATTAATATATATATTTATTAATAGTTAATACGGAATTATTAATAGTTAATACGAAATATTAAAATTCGTATTTAATAATACGATATTATTAATCGATCGGTTGTATTTTTTTTCCGATCGATCTCTCGATCTCTCTCATTTATGATGGGGATCGATATATATATATATAGCAATTTCATCGATCGACACAATTTTGTCCATAATATGAATAAAATTTATTTTACATTGCACGTTCTAAGTCGAAATAACATACATATATATACACTAATTAAGGCGCATAATCAGAATCATCGCTTGAGTCTGACTCTGTTTCCGAGTTAATTTCAGGTAAGATGTGTATGTCCTCGTCACTTGAGTCTTCATTGTCTTCATTTTGATTAACATCAAGAAGATTCGGTTGAGGAATTCGTACCACACTGCCCTGTCTCACATTATTAAGGCGGATTGTTGAGGTTTCAGGAATACCAGTTGCGTTCGCCTCTTGGTATGCACTGACTTCTTTATTATCCGAGGTCACAGTACCAAGGGTTGAGGCACTGTATATGTTTCGTGGAAGAACATGGTTAACCACTTTCCACGCGCCTTTATGCACAAGATCATCAAGATAGAACAATTGTTTCACCGCCGTGGCCAACACAAACGGATCATCTTCATACCAGCTTGTGGCAGTATTCACCGAAAAAATCCCGTATTGATCGGTCCTTGTGTTCTGAGGGTCGGTATCAAACCATCTACACTTAAACAAGTGCACGGTCATGCCTTCCCCATATATTAATTCAACAACTGAATGGAGAACACCGTAATAGTCAACTCCATTCTGCCCACCATGCACCATTACCCCAGAATTCTGTGTTTTTCGTCTGACATCTCTATGTTCACAAATAAATAGCACGCCATTTACCTTACACATAGGATAAACTCTGGAAGTTACCGGTTTCTGCGCCAAGAGCCTCAATTCGTGTGACCACTGAGGGATACCATCATCTTGTACATGATTCATCTGAAAATAATCATTTATTAACTTAACTATAAATAGGATGCGAGACATGCACTTAACATCGATCATATACAGGTCAATTTAAGTATCAACTTATCCAGTTGCCAAAATAGTTTGCGAACGTCTTGTTGTGGTACTCAACATCACCGGAAATAGCAGGGCAGTAAAGGTGCAAATTTTTCCAATATTGAACTTCTGGACAGTTAATCAATACCGACCAATGGGCAATGACTAGCTCATAAGGTTCCAACTTGTACGAGTTGGACAACTTTCCAGAAACTTCAACATCATCGGAGATGATCGAAAGGTTGAACTGCCCTCCATCTACGGGCATATGTTGTGGAGGGTCCTCCAACGCTCCCAAATACAACTTGGTGTACGTTACGCACTCATGCGCAATATATGCTTCAGCGATACACCCTTCGGGTGCAGATTTGTTCATCACATAGTCTTTGTAGTCCCCTAATTGTCTGTAAATTGGTAATTACAGATCGAGCATGTTATGCTTATTGCAACAATATATAAGTGAATAAATAATATTAAAGATCGACATATATATAGCCAGATTCAGAGATGCATTACGTACATTTCCATAGGATACATCCATGTGTAGTGTACTGAACCAGTAAGCAACAATTATTCCGGAAGATGGAGCATCAGGTGAGGCATGATGTCGAAAAAGTTTGGAGGAAATATCCTTTCGAATTTGCACATGATAAAAATGATGTCCTGTTGCATTTCCAACAAGTCCGATTTCTTCACTTCTCTCGTGCATAACTTCTGAAAGAATCTTGACAAAGCCACTAACGGCTCCACCACCTCTTTGGGCAGGTACCCTCGAATGAAAACAGGGAAGAGGCGTTGGAGCAGTATATGACAGTCATGACTCTTTAGTCCGTACATCTTGTTGTCTTTGAAGTTAACACATCGACTTATATTTCCGGCATAGCCTGAAGGATACCTGATATTACCCATCCAGCCAAAAATTTCACTCTTCTGGGCAGGCTTCACGGTATAAGGAGCTTGTGGCATTTTTTTCTTCCCATCTCTCAACCACAAATGTTTTCGCAGTCCCATCCTTTTAAGATCAATGCGTGCCTTCGGGCCTTCTTTAGTTTTTCCCTCCCAATTCAACACTGTGCCGACCACACTGTGCCGACCACACTCTCGCACACATTTTTCTCTATGTGCATGACATCTAAGTAGTGTCTGATCAGCAACTTGGACCAATAAGGAAGTTCCCAAAAAATACTTGTGTATCCAGAATTTATACCTGTCGGGTTTGTCAGGAATTGACGCCACTATCTCAGGATGATTGCTTAGCTGCCCAAAATCGTATTCATTTAGCACTTCTAAGATTTCATCCCCCGTCCATCTCCTCGGCTGCTCACCTGTTTCCACAGTCCCATCAAATGCCTCCATATCCTCCTGAAATGGGTGATCATGTGGAAGCCAACAACGATGTCGCATCTGTACAATCTTCCTGCAATGAGGTCTGCAACACTCAACCGTCATGCACTCTGCACAAACCCTGTATCCTCTGGTAACGTTGCCCGACAACATCCCGCGTGCAGGAAAATCGCTAATGGTGCCAACAAGCATGGCATGCATCTAGAACATCTCATTTTTGAACTTGTCATAAGTGGGATGACCATGCTCACTCAAGTACTTAAGCTCCTCAATCAAGGGTCTCAGATACACATCGAGACACTTTCCTGGATAACCCGGCCCTGGAATGATCATAGTGAGCATATTGTATTCTTTCTTCATGCACATCCATGGAGGAAGGTTGTACGGTACCAAAATAATTGGCCATATACTGTATTGAAGACTCATGTTATCAAAATGGTTGAATCCGTCAGATGAAAGCACTACAAGAAAACTGCACTTAGACCACGGACCATTTCCGTCTAAGTACTTGGACGACGGAGTGTCCGTCGTCCAAGGTCCGTGCTCCAAGTGCTGTCGTCCAAGAACCTGGACGACGGAGACTTTGTGTTTCCGTCGTCCAAGTGAACTTGGACCTCGGAAATTATCCGTGGCCCAGGTGTTCACCTGGACGACGGAAACACTAAGTGTCCGTCGTCCAGGTGAGAACCTGGGCCACGGACATTGCTACCATTATCCGTGGCCCAGGTGTTCACCTGGACGACGGACACTTAGTGTTTCCGTCGTCCAGGTGAACACCTGGGCCACGGACATTGCTACCAATGTCCGTGGCCCAGGTTCTCACCTGGACGACGGACACTTAGTGTTTCCGTCGTCCAGGTGAACACCTGGGCCACGGACATTGCTACCATTATCCGTGGCCCAGGTATTCACTTGGACGACGAAGACTTAGTGTTTCCGTCGTCCAGGTGAACACCTGGGCCACGGACATTGCTCGTGTGTCCGTGGCCCAGGTGCTCACCTGGACGACGGAAACACTAAGTCTCCGTCGTCCAAGTGAATATTTTATTTAAAAAAAAATAAAAAATTGAAATTAAAAATTTTTAATTTAATTTATTATTATTTTAATTTAAATAATGAAAAATGCTAAAATTAAATAAATAAACTAAATTTTGAATATTAAAATTAATAACTTAATTATTAAATAATCAAAGTAAATTAATTTGTACATACGAAAAAACCCATAAATTAAAAATTAATATATTGTTCGGAATGCGGAAAGAAACGAGATAATATACTACGTGCTAGCTAATACACTGGAGGAGCAGATGCGGGGCCGAGTCCTCCGCCTCCAGCCGGGTCGTTGTCGTCGGGGTGTGGGTTCGGAGGAGGTTGACATACTTCTCGATTTTGGTTCATGAGCGCGATGAGTTGGGCTATTTGTGCTTGTTGTTCGTCAAGTCTTTGCCGCATTGACTCATTCTGCTCTTGTGTCCGTCGATTCTCCTCTCGTGCCAGTCGAGCCTCTTGAATGGCTGCTTCGACGGCCGCAGCCTGACTCATTCTCCGCTGCCTCGAACCTCCCGTAGATGATGAGCCGGAGGTCGTCGACAAATCTCGTACCACCCTAGGCCCAAAGTGCCTAACCTCCTTGCCAGCTCTACGACCGTAAACCTCATCCGCGATTGCAATTTGGCTCTCTAAGGATAGAGGAGGCAGGTCTTCCGACGGCACATCTGGGAACGCAAGCTGAGTGTTGGCCAACTCTTCATGCGCACGCTCTATCGCCTTTGCCTACAAAATTATAATTAATTTATTATAATTTTGTAATCATATTTAAATAATAATTACTATAATTAAAAGCACATATATATATATATCACTTACCCCGCATTGACTCGCTTCATTATCGAGCCCTGGCGTCACGTACGCGCTTATGCTTGCATCAATAAAAGGGTGTTTGGAACCCTTATCCTTGTGCTCCTTGGCAATTTGAATGAACTGCTTGGCGCCGGTAGTATGGTGTTTCTCCTTCTTCCCCCGGTTGGCTTTGTTGACACCGGAGAATTTCTGTTACACAAGATAATTAAATCATTAAAAAATGAATAACTACAATTTAAATAATTCAATTATTTTAATTGAAATAAAAAAATTAAATTAATACCTTAAATTGGTCATCGGCAAAGTGGTTACACAACCACTCCCACTCATCTTCTCTCTCCCCTTGCAGCTCTACCGGGGGAGGCACGGGACCGACATCTTTGAAGTACTTATGGAGCCTGTACTTCCAATCTTTGTAGATGGAGTTGGCGGTTTGATTGATATGCCTCAACATAGCCGGTGTCGGATCCACGTCAAATTGTTCCTATGAAAAATAAATAGAAAATTATAATCGTATATATTATGAAATTTTGAACCGAGATTAACAATATTATATAATAACTAAATTTAACGTATTACGTACCGAAAGATCTTTGAAGACTTTCGCCTTCTCATGATCCGGCGCCTCCTTCCAAGTAGGGGCAGTGATACGAACCCGGTTACGGATGATTGACCCTATCCCATGCGCCGAGAGACTTGCTAGTTGAGCTGTGGGAGGGCCACCGGTGAATTCGTCGTACGGCAAGTCGATCTTTTTACCGGTCGCCTTGCAAATACGCTCCGCTTTCCCCCCTTTAACGAGACCCCGAGTCCTTTTCGGTTCCGGGTCAGTGGGGGCCCTCCTTTGCCTACGGCGGGCGCTGTACATGATTGATTCGGCGGTGGAGGACGCCTGAGTACTTCCCGTTGAATGGGTACCGGGCGTCGGAGATTGGAAGGGGTCGACATCATCACCGCTCGAGATGAATGGGGGAGCGGGAATTTCCCCAGAGGGCGCTACGGACGGACCAGATGATCCGTCCGGATTGAGAGCGTCGTTGCCCTCCGGTGGTAATTCCCAACCGACTTGGTCCGCCAAGCGGCGGAGCATGGCATCTTCTGCCTCTTGTTGAGCTTTCTTCTTGCCGGATGTCGTCTTTGGCGGAGCCATTTAAACCTAAGAGTACGGAGTTAAAATACCTACTTACCATAATAATTACAACTTAAAAATTTACGCTAATTAATTAAGTACGTTTAAGATTTAAATAGAGTACACTAGCTTGGCATTTTCGGTCGTTCAATGGACGTGCGACCCGCGCGATAAAGTGTAAATTTTCAATTAATCAGCCTTGGTTAAATCGAAAAACATGGCCAGTTAGGGATAGAGATAACGCGAGAGGCAGGACTAATTTCGACAAAAGTCTTTCTTAGTCCAAATCCTGTCACCAGTCATAACCCGTTTCTAGACACCATGTCCGACATTCGGCCAATTTTTCGAAAATTTACACTCCCTCAAGTCCTTTGCAAACTCCGCCCTCAACCTCGTGTCCATAACTTCACTTAGGTTATGGTGTGCGGTGATGAAATCCACACATCACGAGGGGTTAAGGAGATAAGCAAGGAAAAGAGGCGCCATCTATTCCAAAGAGTGCGACTTAATTACACAAAGCCTATGTACTAAATTTAAATCGAACACGTACGTACTACTAATTTATTTACTAAAAAATACACGTAATTACATGCAATAATTTATTTTCCATTTAGCATGCAATAATTAACCATTTAATTAATTAATAACAATAATTATTTATTTAATTAATTAATAACAATAATTAATTATTTATTTATTTAATAACAACAAATTTACAATTATTCATTTAATTAGGAAACAATAACAATAATTATGATTTAATTAATAAATAACAACAATTAATCATTTATTAAATATTTAAAATTAATTACTAAATTAATTTCTACAAATTAATTATATTTAGAATTTAATTAATTAATAAAATGAAAATTATTTAAATAAGGGAAAAATAGAAATGTACCGAAGCGGAGTTTACGGGAATTTCGCCGGAGTTTAGTCGTCGGAGAGGAGGAACCACGCCGGAAAAAATGTCGTCGGAGCGTCGCCGGAGGAGGATCGCCGGAGGAGAGGAGAGGAGAGGAGAGGGAGAGGAGGAGATGGAATGATGAGAAAATGAGGGGGGGTGCTGTTCTATTTATAGACTTTCACTTAGACGACGGAGCACTATTCTCCGTCGTCTAAGTTCACCTGGACGACGGAAACAGTGTTTTCCGTCGTCTAGGTGGCGGTTTAAAAATTTTCAATCGGCGCGTAATTAATCGGCGGGACGTTTTGAACCGCCATGGAATTGGACTTAGACGACGGAGAATGAATTCTCCGTCGTCTAAGTGAAAATTCAAGCGGAGCCGAAAACGGAAGCGGTAAATTGAACCGCCATAATTTTGGACTTGGACGACGGAGATGGTAAGATTCCGTCGTCCAAGTGAAAATTACATGAAAAAAATAAACAAAAATAAATTTGAACCGCCATGGTTTTTGAACCTGGACGACGGAGATTGTCATTATCCGTCGTCCAGGTGACCACCTGGACGACGGAAAATGACAATCTCCGTCGTCCAGGTTCAAATTACGTAAAAAAAAAGTTTAAAAATAATTCGCTAGGAATTTAGCGATCTGTCATTCGAGTGAAATAGTCGTACAATATCGATGAACGCATCGTGTATATAAACAGTTAAATTTGAACCGACGATTAATTTTACGTATTGAAACATGTTAAGTATCGACTAATCTTTACGACTTAAGTGTTCATGAGTAGACGCTCATTTGCAGCAGAGTATTAACGAAATTGAATTTGGACAAAACAACCGTTGGATATGTTCGTCGTAACATAATATATAATTGTCTTCAAAGGATCATAAAATAATAAGTTCGGGAAGGGTTTGATCGGCACAGTCAACCGCAAAACCGATAATTTCACAAACCGGAAACGTGGATACTAGGCATTTCGTAACTCCGATTTTCGAACCGTCGAAGCTCACACACCAAGAATTGTTTACTCTAAAGTCTTGATGAAAAGACTTTGCATTGGAAGAAGGTCTAGATGGTCGTTGTCTTAGAAAAAATTACGATATCTGCACCTGGACGACGGAAATACTCATTTCCGTCGTCCAGGTGTATAGACCCTGAATTCAGGGGTTAGGGCCTTACTGTTTAGGGTTTAGGGTTTGTGAACTTGGACGACGGAGAATGAGTGTTTCCGTCGTCCAGGTGTAAAAACCCCGAATTCAGGGGTTAGGGCCTTAGGGTTTACGGTTTAGGTCGTCCCCGGTCATTTGTGTGTGCGTTCAATTATTCTGATTCAAAAATATAATTAAAAAATTGATCGATCGATCCGAACTGCTAGATTTAGGGTCCAAGATTTAGCTAGTGTTTTATATGAGATTGAGATTTGGCGCCAAAGGTGAATCTGCAATTAATTTCTCCGTTGTCCAGGATATATAATTCGGATTAATTTCTTACCGTAAACCAGCATCGATCACATATATATATATATTACAATAATTACAGTAATTAATTACCAATTAATCTCCCTCGTCGTATGACCGTACTCTTCGTCATAATCATCATCGTCCTCATCCCCGTTAGTCGACGGCTCATCCTCGTCATCGTACTCAACATCGTCCGACGAATAACCTGAGTCCTCGTCCGCGTCCTCTTCCTGCTCGTCTTCTTCATCTACCTCATGGATAATCTCATCTTCAGTTAGATCTGTACAACCATCAGGCATGGGTAACCGTTCACCATCTTGAACCAGGTCCATTATATCGGAGCGGACCATAGAAATATTAGGCTCTTGATAGGCAGGAATGTCTCTTTCTGGTTCAGCAGCATCTTCAGTCGTCGCCGGTGTCCCTTCAATTGTCTCTGTATTCCATATTCCTCGGTGAGAGATATGGTTCACTATTTTCCACCCTTCACCGGCTTTCGGATCGTCGAGATAGAACACCTGCCGAACTAAGGTGGCCAGAGCGAAAGGCTCATCCTCATACCAGTGCGAGTTTGTATCGACAGATAATAGTCCCAGGTCTTCCTTTGTACGCTTGAACCATCTGCACTTGATTAGGAAAACGTTGACATCATTCCCGTAACATAGCTGAACCACGTACACAATAGCCCCGTAATATAGATCATTGTCTTTCCCAACGGCTACCCCACTGTTTTGTGTTCTTCTTCCTTCGTCTCGGGCCAATGAATGGAACTTTACACCGTTCACAAAACATCCGGGATAAATATAGTGTTTAACCGGCTTCCCTGCTAGCAAGTGCTTTGGCCATGACCACCACCCTCCGTGGTTATCAGATTTTTGCAGATCAATCATCTGCGAAAAAGGCCAAATTAATATAATGGTTTACTTTCTACAAACATGAGCAATATGTATTTAAATAATTAATACCGAGTCGTACGTACGTACCCATTGGAAGAAATAATCAGGAAACTTCTTCTTAACCATTTTCTCAATCCACGCCGAACTCTTGTTTTGATTTAACGCCTGAAGCCTCTCCCTGTATGACATCATGTACGGCTCAACTTCATCACAGTCTCGCAACACTACCCAATGTGCCTCAATAAGTTCTTCCCGTGTTAACGATTCCTTTAATACTCCTCTAAACGGTCGGACGACATTGGTGACGACAGAAAGATTGATGCGGGCACTGCGATCGGAGGCAGTACTGGGAGGGGGTGGATCTTTGAGGTACCTGTTGCAGTAAGTAACACACTCATGCATTAGGTATGTCTCTGCTATGGAGCCATCCGGGGCCGACCTGTTTTTGACGAATGACTTATACTGTCCAAGCTGTCTACAAAATCAAACGTACACATTACATAAGTACATATAGCTAGCTGGCTAGTATATATATAATCTCCAGTGGAACAAATTAATTAATTAGTTGTACGTACCTTTCTTGAGGATACATCCAAGTGTACTGGACCGGACCAGAAATGAGCACCTGCTCGGGCAGGTGGATCATTAGGTGAATCATGATGTCAAAGAAAGCAGGGGGGAAAATCCTCTCTAGTTTGCAAATGATGTGCACAATTTGTTGTTGCAATTCCACCACATCTGACTTCTTTAATTCTCTGGCGCATAACCTCTGCCACCACCTGCACAATGCCACTATTGGTTCTACGACGTCTCGAGGCAAGTATGGTCGAATTACCACTGGAATCAGACGTTGCAGCATAACGTGATAGTCATGTGTCTTTAGACCAACAAACTTGTGTTGCACCTCGTCCACTGCTCCAGTTATAGTAGCTGCATACGTAGCCGGATAACGAACGCCCTTAAACCAGTGAAATACAGAACGTCTAAGCATCGGCTTCACTGTGTAAGGTGCATCTGGCATCTTGTTGTACACTCTTTTCCTATCCCTCCTCAACCACAAGGGACGACGTAGATTCATTGATTCCAAATCTTTGCGCGCTTTGGGAGTATCTTTAGTCTTGAACTTAATACCGAGAATTGTTCCCACCACGCTGTCGCACACATTCTTTTCTATGTGCATCGCGTCCAAGTTGTTCCTCAGCTTCAACTTCGACCAGTAAGGGAGTTCAAAGAATATACTCTTGTGATCCCAATAGCTCAGATCATGTGGAGGAATTGGATTGCATTTCTTTACATCCGCGTCATTGCTCAACACACCAAAGTCGAAATAGCTCAACCTCTCTAAAATCTCTTCGCCCGACCAACTACGGGGTTTAGGATTGTTCTCTACCGTACCGTCGAAATGAGCTTCATCCTGTCGCCACGGGTGGTCGTGAGGAAGCCATCTACGGTGACCCAAGTAACACACCTTCCCCGCGTGCCAACTAGAGTTCACGTCGTCCAAACATATAGGACATCCATTATATCCTTTTGTCCTGCAGGCTGCCAACATCCCATAAGCTGGAAAATCGCTGATCGTCCACATTACCGCAGCCCTCATCGTGAACATCGTGTCAGTGAATTTGTCATAAGTTGGGACTCCATTTTCCCACAACAGTTTCAGCTCGTCGATCAAAGGTCTGAGGTAGACATCTAAGCACTTCGATGGAGATTTAGGACCTGGAATTAGTACGGTAAGGAAATTAAATTCCTTGTTCATGCACATCCACGGAGGCAAGTTGTACGGCATCAGAATAACTGGCCAAGTGCTGACGGCGGAGCTATTACTTCCCCAAGGATTGAATCCGTCTGTAGATAGGCCGAGTCTAACATTTCTAACCTCTGAAGCAAAGTCTCCAAATTCTCTGTCGAAATGTTTGAAACCCTCCCCATCCGCGGCGTGTCGCAGGACATCGTCATCTATTCGCTTTTCTGCGTACCATCGCATCGCCTCTGCTGTGTGTAGCGACATGTACAGGCGCTGCAATCTGGGAATCAAGGGAAAATATCGAACAACTTTCACAGGAATTCTCTTTTTCGAACTCTTCCTATTCAACTGGAATCTGCACTGGCCACATACGGGACAATAGTCCAACTCTTTATACTCTTTGTAAAATAGCACACAATCATTCGGACATGCGTCAATTATCCTGTACTTTAGGCCGAGGCTGCTCAGGATATTTCTAACCTTATAATGAGATTTAGGAAGATTGTGATCATCAGGAAGCAACTTACATATTTGCTCCTGAATTTCGTCAAAAGCACTCACTGACATTTTGTGCTTCACTTTTATCTTCATTTGCTCCATCACATATTGCAACACATTCTCTCGACATCCAGGGAACACCGGGGTCTGCGCTTCAAGTAGCATCCGGTTGTACTTTTCCATCTCACTGGTGTCAGTGGCCAAGCTAGCTGCGGGGAATGTGTCATCATGCTCATTGGTGGTACTGTAACCTCCGTCTTGGTGTTGGTGTCCGCCATGACTACATCCCGGAAACGCATCATGGACCAAATCTGCAGTTGGGTTGCAAGCTGGGGGTCCGGCACCACTGCCGCTGGATGAGGCACCATGGTAACTGTACCCTGAGCTGAAGTCTGCTGCGCTGAACTCTACTGCTTCACCATGCTCGCTCCATGTAGTGTAACTCCACATCATACCATTTTCGTACAAGTGTTGCACCATAACATTAACCTCCGCATACTGACAATTAAGACATTTCTGACACGGACACCTGAAACAAATCTTTCCATGACCATGTTCTATCGCAAAATTCACAAATTCGCTAATTTCATCCATATACCGGACATCACATCTATTCTTCAACTTCATCCAACTCTTGTCCATACTGCTACAAAATATTATACTTAATTAATTATTACATATATATATATTTGTCCATTAATTTACCCTTAATTATACGTACTCGATCTACATATCGATCCATCAATTATGTACGTATGTACGTAATTTAATCGATCTGTACATATATATATATATAGCTAACATCAGCTAACATCCTTGCATGTATATATATATGTACGTACGTTTTCACTAAATACATATTAATTAAGCAAATTTTAACTACGTACGTACGTACCTGCTGGCCTTCTCGATATCTTTACGTTAATTAAGCTAACTAGCGTGTCAGCGGAGATCCCGGCCTTATCGATCCTGATTCTTCTCGGCCTAGCTAGCTTCTAGCTACCTAGCTCGATCGAGCTCCCTAGCTAGCTAGCTTCTAGCTCCTTCTCCCTTCTCCTTCAATTATTCTTCAAATGGAATCGATCATGAAGAGATCGAGGCTAGCTAGGAATGAATTCGATCAGTACGTCACTGCCTTATATAATGCTTCACTTAGACGACGGAGGTGTCGGTACGTCGTCTAAGTGGAAGTACGTTTTGTGAACTCGGACGACGGCGTGTCGGTCCGTCCTCCAGGGAATCACCTGGACGACGGATAATACCATCTCCGTCGTCCAAGTGGTCACCTGGAGGACGGAGAAGACTCCGAGGTCCAGGTGGTCACCTGGACGACGGATAATACCATCTCCGTCGTCTAGGTGACCACTTGGACGACGGAGATGGTATTCTCCGTCGTCCAGGTGTTACTTGGACGACGGGAAAGTCTCCGTCGTCCAAGTGGAACTTGGACCACGGAAAAATTACTTTTCCGTGGTCTAAGTGTAGTTTTCTTGTAGTGAAGCCCCAGCCAAACATTTCGAACCTCTGATGCAAAATAAGAAAACTCCTTCACCATGTGCTTCCAAGCCTCTTCATCAGCAGGGTGTATAAGCGTATCACCGTCGGGCAAATTCCTCTCGGCCCACCATCTCATAGCTTCAGCCGTGTGTGCAGACATGAACAACCGTTCTAGCCTATCTATCAGGGAAAAATATCGAAGTATCTTCACAGCTTTCTTGTTTCCGGCAGGAGTCAACTTATATCTATCTGTACCACATACCGGGCATTCATCAAGGGATTCAAGATCATTCCCATAAGCATCTTCACCCCAGAAGAGAACACAATCATAGCTACAAGCATGGATTTTGATGTAGGAAAGGCCAAGATGTTTAAGGATTTGTCGCACCTTACGATGAGTGGTAGGAAGACGATAACCGGGGGGCAACAACGAACCAGACCACTTTAGCCAATCATCAACAGCCTTCACACTCATTTTGTTCTCCACTTTGAGCTTCATTACTCCCATAACACTTTCGAGAACAGTCTTATTACACCCGTTGTACAACGGGGTCTGTTGGAAGGCAATGAGGTTGTTGTACTTGTCCATACCGGCAGTGTTGACAGCTGTAGGTAATTGCTGGACTGGCTCAATATGAGGGAAGTCTCCAACGGCGGGAGGGATATCGATATCCGGTGCTTGAGCAAATATACCGCTCTCATGAGGAAACATATCGTTGATCAACCTTGTTGTTGGATCATTGGATGTACTGCCACTCTCAAAAAATTGTCCGTGATCATGTTGACCAACTGTTGAGCTCTCACCGTGATAAATCCAACATGTGTACTTATCCCAAAACCCGTTTTTCTTCAAGTGCTCCAATACTTTATCGATGTGAAAACGATATCGCTCGCTGCGACACTGACATTTCGTACACGGACAATAATGAATTGTCATCCCTCCACAATTAACCTTCACATATTCTACAAAACTTCTAATTCCACGGTGATATCTTACATCCCATCTTGGAAGACATATCCAACTCTTGTCCATCCTGAAAATTATAACTGCATGTATATATACCCATGATCTTATTAATTCAAATTTCATAGCTAGATATAAATATTTATTATTTTAATTCCCATAATTTTAATATATATATATACACACACGTACACCCTAACTATATATATATATATAATCGATCACAAAAATCTAAATATATATATATATATAACGTTAACCATGCACGTACGTACACGTACTAGCTAGCTAGCTAGTGTACATTTAATCCTATATATATATAATCACAATATATATAATGCAATATATTAATTAAATAAATTAATCACCCTAGCTAGCTAGCTAGTTATTGCTATATATATATTCACAATAATCAAATTAAAATTAACAACAATTAATTAATATATATTTACGATCACGCGTACGTACTCAAAATCAACCATCGATCAATTACTCAAACTCAAGAATCAATTAATTAACTCGATCGATCAATATATATATATATATATTCAAAATCAATTAATTAATATCGATCGATCTATATATATATTCAACAAATTAAGCATTAATACATGCTTGCACAACACATATATATATTAATTAAGCACGACGTACCTATATATAATGCGCATGAATCATCACGAACTCATTCTCGACATCACCCAAAAATCGATTTCAGAGCATTTTCAGAAAAAATGGAAAGTTTTTTGAATGACAGATCGAGCTGCTGCCCAGATCTGAAATAAGAAACTATAACCGACGATATGAAAAAATCGTTGGTAATAGTCAAAAAAATCGTCGGACATAGTCGAAAACTATGACCGACGAGTTTCCGGCGACTATAACCGACGATAAGAAAATATCGACGGTCAAAAAACTATAACCGACGAGATAATCCTGTCGTCGGTTATAGTAAACTATAACCGATGAGATCCCTTCTCGTCGGTCTGTTTTTTGGCAACTCGTCGGATATAATGGTTCTGCTGGTAGTGAGTAACAATTCTGTAACCAAAAACGCAGTAGTAGTCCTCGAAAATGCAGTAGTAGTCTAACTGAAAATGTAGTAACAGCCCCTGAAATCAAAGACACAGTAACAATTCCCTAAAAACATAGTATCATCTTGAAAAACATAATAGCAACTTGAAAAATATAGTATCAATTACTTATTTTTTCCAATAGAAGTGTTATAAAAATATTAGTTTTGAAACAAATACAATAAAATTTTGAAAAACACAGTTGAAAAGCTCAGTAGCAGCTTTAAAAACACATTATCAGCTATTTGAAAACACAGTAACAGCTTGAAAAATATAATAGCAGATTAAAAAATAAAGTATCATCGACTCAAAAATACAGTTGCAACAATTAAAAAAGTGTAGTATCAATAATACTCAAAAGACACAGTATCAATAACACGTAATAATTTGATTTTGGTTTCAATCTTGAAAAATACAATTTCAATATCAACTTTATAATTATAGTAGTAACGATTTGAAAAATAAAAAAACTGTTGCATTTTTCTGATAATTGTAATAGTGGCTTATGAAAATACAACAACAACATCGAAAATACACAAAATCTCATATATGACTTGCTACTACTGTTAAGAAAACAAAATAACAAAACTTTAAATCAAAACTCTTAGCTTAATGAACCGAAATACTGATTCAAAATCACCAAAGCTATGGAACAAAAAAAAAAGTTAAACAGAGTAGCACAACGTCAATGTCAAAAAGTATAGCAAAACCTTAAAAGTTTCATAGTGCGGTAGCACCACTCTTATAATTCGATCACTGCAGCAGACCCCGATCACAACACAATAACAATAACAATCCTTGCAAAAGAAATCCAATAATTTTAGTTTCAACAAATTTCTAGCAAGTTGAAAAATAGAACTATACCAACAATATTTTGAAAATGAAGTAGCACTTCTCGATTTTGTTTTATTTTAAGGACAGTAGCACTAGCTTGTTGAACTCTCTTAACAAAAAAAACATGTTAGAAAAAATTAAACAGTAAACCTGATGATAGTCGCTACTTTTGTAGTATCAGTATCAAATATCTTTTCTAAGGAAAACAAAAAATCCAATTTGGATGGAAGGAAGAGACTAGACTCGGAGCATCTTTTTCTTCCTCTCTCCTTATAGTAGCACCATGAAAAAAATGAAAAAAAAAAATTTACATAAAAAGGAACTTTGAACACTGAAAATATTGAAGCTAGTTGTAGAAGCCAACGCATTGTTATTGTGTTGAATCAGTTTTTGTTGCTACTTTTGGATTGCTACTGAAGAATTTCGAGGCGCAAAACTGAGGAGTTTTTGGCAAAGAGACACAAGGACGACCAAGCTCATGGCAGCGTACAAGGCTTGAGTTTTAGGCGGGGAGCGAGGGCCGAGCTCGCGGAAGTAGGAGGTCGAGGTCATGCTAGGGGCGGCGTGCACGACGAGGCCGAGAGGAGAAGAGGTCGGAGGTCGCGATCATGACAAGCATAGTGATGGGTGGCTGTGCGGCGGAGTGAGGCGCAAGTTAGAACTTGGAAGCGGCGGCGCGAGTCGGAAGTCGACGGTGAAGTCGAAGCAGGGCCGCTACTACTGTATTTCTGATTACTCTCGGATGAGAGAGAGAGAGAGAGAGAGAGAGAGAGAGAGAGAGAGAGAGAGAGAGAGAGAGAGAGAGAGAGAGAGAGAGAGAGAGAGAGAGAGAGAGAGAGAATGATTTAGTTTTTGAGAATTGTGTGGCTAGAATTTTTCTAGTATATCGAAAGGTAATATGGTATTTTTATCATATTTCAATGGATTGGGTTTACTGATAATATATTTGAGCTTATGCCCAGTCTTTGGTTGTCTAAACTTAAGTGGGTTGGGCTTTCTGTATTATTGATAATATAATTGTCTTTGGCTGTCTTTTCCCCAAAAAAATATATTAAATCTTTAAGATAATAAAGTAGAAATGACCATCAAAACCATTGGCTTTGAATACTCACTAGATAGTGAGGCATTGTACCAACACAAGCTGATCGAGCTTGTCCGTCTGATTCATCTACATTCTAATCAAACTCTAGCTCAATTGAGTTGTTTTTTTTTTTTGAGGAAACAAGATGGCGAATTGAGGAGTGTTGTCGAGGAGATCAGTTTGGAGACCTGGCGAGAAGGAGGGTACACTACAACATTTTTTAAAATCGCCGGCAATAGTTTTTCAAGTATTGCCGGCGATTTTTGGGGGAAAATCGCCGGCAATACTTTTTTTTATTATTGCCGGCGATTTTTTCTCCAAATCGCCGGCAATAATTGGCCGGTAATAAAAAATAAAAAAAAGTATTGCCAGCGACTTGCATGGAAGTCGCCGGCGATACTTTTTTTTTTTATTACCGGCCAATTATTGCCGGCGATTTGGAGGAAAAATCGCCGGCAATAATAAAAAAAAAAAAGGTATTGTCGGCGATTTTTGGGGGAAAAATCGCCGGCAATACTAAAAAATGTTGTAGTGGTATGTGTCACATCCCACTCCACATAGTAAGATATATTCTGCTTTGTGTCTTGCTCGTACGGTTTTACTTTTAGGCGTACCCCCAAAATGCGTCTTACTATAGAGATGTGTGCATGCACATATAAGAACATCATCTTCCCACTCTCGAGCAATGTGGGATTGCAAGCCCATGTAGGAAGGTAGTGCTCTTGGCACCCCCACACATGGGTCATCACAATCCACCCCCTTAGGGGCCCGAGATCCTCGTCGACACACTTCTGGTCGGGACAAACTCTGATACCATTATGTCACATCCCACTCCACATAGTAAGATATTGTCCGTTTTGGGTCTTGCCCGCACAGTTTTACTTTTGGGCCTACCCCCAAAACACGTCTTACTATAGAGATGCGAGTATGCACATATAAACACATCACCTTCACAATCCCGAACGATGTGGGATTGCATGCCTATATAAGAAGTTAGTGCCCTTGGCACCCCACACATGGGTCATCATAATATGGATGCATCGAAGATTTGAAGGAAACAAGTGAATAAATCAAAGTACATTTTCACTAAAGAATTAATGTAAAGTCTACTTCTCATGACAATAAGTACATTAATACAAAACACATTATTGTCCATTCGTTGTTGTTTGTAGACTTTGAATTTGGGCAACCTCCCTAGTGACCAAAGAGTTTCGGAGAATTATTATTTTATTCAAAAATAACTTGATTAGCTATATATTTACCCTTACAGTTTCACAATATTAAGAGAAATATGCAGATTATATTTTTCAACATGGTAAATAACTGAGGACAAATGAAACTAAAGTTATCCCTAAAAATTCGGAATATTATTCAACATAATGTTAGATACTAACATCACTACACACAATTATTTGTGAATTACATAATAGAACAGTAGTAAGTTCCGTTGAATGCTTGATCCTTGAACATTGATGTCATATTGTTGCTTTTATTGTCGTCGGTGTTTCTCATTATGGTTTGAGGATTTCCCTCAGATAAGAAAGCAATGAAAAATAAATAGCATTTAAAAGAACTTTATTAATCTTGTGTTTCATTAAAAATTTCAAGCATTCCAAATATACATCATTTAATTTTACTGAAGTTGTTTGTTTGAAGAACATAAAGTCTATAATAATAGCAGCATAAATATATATATATAATCTTTTTAGAAATACGGCAGCGATTTATTCAATAATTAAAATGGAAAGTATAAGAAAGCGAACACATACAATTTTTTGAAGCAATGATTTTGCTTTATGCTGGCATCCATCATTCAGTTTGAGCTCACAAGTCTATATGTAGCCAAAAAAGAGAAACAATATAAGAAAAATGGAGAAGAATGATAGTTCAAGTGGTAAGAGCATCATTAGCTAAACAGACATGAAAGTAAGTTATTAGGTCTTAGACAACAAGAAGATCCAAGTAAACAATAAAAATAAGAACGAATTAAGATTCTACATAAAAGAACCAATATCCAACTTTGTTTCTTGCATAAAAAAAATGAAAAACGAATGTTAATGTGGGCTAAAAGGAAAGACATACATAATTTGTATCAGAAAAAAAAGACATACATAATTCTTGAGAAGGTTAGTCATTTCTTCAAAACTCTTTAAAGTAGAAAGAACTTTTAGCTTCTCTATTTATTTATCTTTGCATTATTTGTATTTGTCTCTCTTTCAAACTCTCATTTCTTCTTTTTGAAGTCAAGTTCGAAATAATCGGAGCAAGATAATATTCATTGAAAGCTAGAAGACTTTTACATATATACCCTCCCACTGTCATTTCAAGGCAGACAAGAAGTTAGTGGTAGTACCCACATGTGGTACATAGGAGTATACCTAATCATTACAACTTTAAAAATGTAGAGCTAGCGAATATCCTCCTTTGGTACTACTCCGAAAACGCTAATGCACACAAGTAGAACTACTCCGGAGCTAACGAGTATTCAAACTCTTGCTTATATAAGCAAAAAAATAATAATAATAAGAGCAGCTGCACCGGCAGCATCCTCACCGAGGACGTCCTCCGAAAAACCGTCGGGCCCGCCAAAAAATAGGACGTCCGGTGCTGGGGGGCGTGCAGCGGGGAGAAATGGAGGGGTTGACCGATCGTGGACCACGAGGACGTCCTCCCAGCCGTCCCAGAATCGATCGCCGGAGAGGAATTCCCCCTGGCGGATCCCACGCTCGTGGGTGAAGTCAGGCGGGAAAAAAAAAATTTGAATCTGGCGTGTGTAATACACGCGCCAGTAAAACTGTTATTTTTTTTTTAACATTTTAACGGACCAATGACAGCCCGCCACGTGGCAGGCTGTCGGCCCACTAACCTGGCAACGGCCAGATCAATCTGGTTCATCCATTTCAAACGTGATTGATGAATCCAACGGCTAGAATTTAAATGAAACGGCTACTGATTGCACACTGAATTTTCAGAACGGCTATCACCAAAAATACCCCGAAAAAAATTCAAAAAAATACCAAAAAATTTCTAAAAACCCCCTACTATTTTTCTATAAATACTACTTCATTTTCTCAAATACTTCACACCCCTTTTGTGCAAAACAAATTCTCTTCCTCCTCCCTCTCTACTCTCTCTATCTCACAATCTCTTTGTTTTTTTTGGCGAAAAATGTCCACCAATTGGCTCATGTCGGAAGATGTACAACTATGCATATCATATTGTCGTCATAGTGTATGCCCTATCTCTGGCAACAAACAAAAGGTCGACAAATTGTGGGAAAAAATTCACGGCGATTTCCAACAAAATTGGGTGATGGGTCAAGGTGAAGCGAGGGCGGAACCTAGGTCCCAAAATGCACTTGCCTCCCGTTTTGCTAAGTTGAAGCCAAATTTGTCACAATGGAAAGCGGCTCTTGCATACGCGAGAAGGAATCTGGAATCCGGCGGAAATGTGTATGATGAGGTAATGATTTTTTTATGTTGGTCCTTTCATTTTTAATTAATATTAATTCGTAACTTGTAATTATAATTTTTTTTAACTTGTAATTATATTTTTTTGTTGGTCCTTTCAATTGATGCCAAAATGAAATATTAATTTCGATAACTTGTAATTTTTTTTTGTAACTTGTAATTATATTTTTTTGTAGTTAAGGAAAGCCCAAACGTTTTATGTGGGGAAAAAAAGAAGGAGTTTGCACACTTTGCGTGTTGGGAAGTGGTCAAAAATCATCCTACCTTTAGAATCGTTGAAACTACCACTCAACCTTCTTACAATTCATATTTTGAAGAAACACCTACCGTTAATGAAGTATCTCCTAGCTTCAACTTGGATGAAGATGAAGTGATGCCAACATCACAAATCAACCTTGGAAATACCTCAAGCCCGCCTAGACCTCAAGGAGTGAAGGCGGCCAAGGAAGCAAAAAGAAGGGGAAAGAAGGCCATGACACCATTGAATGAAGTTAGAGATGAGACTTTGAAGAGCATTGCGGCTAATCAAAAAATGTTTGCCGATTGGACGAGGGAAAATGATGAAAATCAACGAATACTTGATGAGAAAAATTACAAATTAAGGGCACGAGAAGAAGAAACAAGAATCATGACAATGAATTTCGAGGCTATGACCCCAAATTCAAAGAAGTACTTCATGAAGCGGAAATCAGAGAGCCTTCAGCAAGTAGATGACGATGAAGGAGAAGTCGGCGATGCTAGCTTTACCGGTTGTTATCGTCCCCGCAATCTTGATTTTAGTGATTAGTTTAGTAATTTCAATTCATGTAATTTCAATTCATGTAATTTCAATTTATGTAATTTCAATTCAGGTAATTTCAATTCATGTAATTTCAATTCATGTAATTTCAATTTCAAAGAAATAAAAACGCACTTTATTTATTGAGAGGGAAACACACATACAAAAGGGAAACACACATACAAAAGGGAAACACACAAATTGCAAACACACATATCTCGCGCACATTATTTAGAGACGTTCACCGGTTTCAAGAAACCAGTTGTGCTTCACTAAGTCCTTTTGAAGTTCACCATGGAGATAAACTGATTGTAAATCGATGAGTCGGTCGCTAAACCGTTGATGATGTTGATCTCTTCCCACTGGCTCAAATGGAATTCGGTGACCATTTTCATCCACCGGCCCATCATATACTGTGGAAGCAGTCACTGAGTTTTGTAAATCTTCTTCCTCATTCTCCTCAAAATCGTCTTCCACAAATTCTTCCTCGACAATCATGTTATGCATTATGATGCAAGCCAACATGATCATTTTCAATGTCGATTTGTGATGACACATGGCTGAGTGACGAATGATAGCCCAACGAGATTGCAAGATGCCAAAACACCTCTCCACATCTTTACGATATGACTCTTGTTTCCGTGCGAACAACTTCTGTGGTTGATCTTGCGGATTGGAAATTGTCTTGACAAACGAGGAATACCTCGGATATATTCCATCCGCTAGATAATAAGTGTGGTGGTAAGTCATACCGTGGACTTTATACGTCGAAGGCAGACTTCTTCCGGCAAGGAGCTGGTCGAAGACATCCGAGCTGTTCAGCACATTAATATCATTTTGTGCTCCAGGCGTCCCAAAGAAGCTGTGCCATATCCACGTATCATATGACGCCACCGCCTCTAAGATTATGGTCGGACGAGCCTTTCGGCCCGAGTATGCCCCTTGCCAGGCTGTTGGGCAATTCTTCCATTCCCAGTGCATGCAGTCGATGCTTCCAATCATACCAGGAAATCCCCGTTGCCTAGCCCTTCTTAAAAGTCGAGTTATGTCAGCCGGATTTGGAGCACGGAGGTAACGGTCCTTGTAGAGCAAGACCACTTGTGTGCACCACTTCTTCATGCATTCCAACGTCGTTGACTCTCCCATCCTTGTGTACTCAGTACACTGATGTGCGGCTGCGCCGTACGCCAACATTCGTATAGCACCGGTCATCTTTTGCTCGGGGAGGAGTCCTTGCAATCCAGTGGCATCTACTCTTTGATGCCAAAATGGGTCGTGATTACAGAGGTCTGTCTTGATCCGGTTGAACAAGTGCGTGCTCATTCGGAACCTCCGGCGAAAATCTTGCTCGTGGAAAACAGAGAGTTCCACGAAGTAATCTTCAAGCAGATTCTCACCCCTAGGTTCCCTTTGCCTTGGATGGTTTGGAAGGCGGCGGCGGGGTGGCTCATCATCAAACGTGGTAACTACCATGGTTGCATCATTGATGAATGAATTCATCATTGTGGTAGCTTGCCGACGTTGTTGGCGCCTCCTCCTGGAAGACTCTTCGTAATCGTTATGATTCATCTTCTGGATGAGAAAAACGGAAGAATTGTGTTTAGGTGTTGCGTGTTGTGAGGTTTCAATCTTTAGGAGCCAGAGATGATAATTTTATAGCAAAATTATGATAATCTGAAGTTGAAGGATGAATATACGTGTCACATCCTCATTTGTCGAAAATCTCACCGGAAATCTTCAATCGATAACTTATCCGACATGTACACGTGGATGTGACACGTGTCGCATTATCACTGGTTAGAAATCTCACCGAAAATCTTCAATCGATAACTTATCCAACATGTACACGTGGATGTGACACGTGGATGTGACACGTGTCGCATTATCACTGGTTAGAAATCTCACCGAAAATCTTCAATCGATAACTTATCCGACATGTACACGTGGATGTGACACGTGTCGCATTATCACTGGTTAGAAATCTCACCGGAAATCTTCATCAATAATTTAGCCGACAGTGACACGTGTCACAATATGACTCGTCGAAAATGTTATCGAAAATTTGGTTCAATAATGTACACGATAATTACATGTGTCACCTAGTTATTGGATAAACATATTACAAATAAAAAATCAAAATTTAAGTTTATGATTATGAATAGTAATATGAATTCCTATTTGTTGCACTGTTGCGCAAAAAAACTGAATAGGAAGTCCTATTTGCTGAATAGTAACAGGAAGTCTTGAAAATAGGAATTCCTCGTCAATAGGAAGTCCTCAACGGGGTGCGGATGCTCTAATAGCCTAAGGAGAAATGAATAGTTAATGTAAAGAATAGTCTTAAATGGAGCTTACTTATTGTTATACGATGGTGCATCTTAGTGTTTTGATCATGCGGTCATCATTGTTCTCAAAAAGGGTCAAGAATAATACCTAGGCAGCGCCTAAAGTCCGTCCAGACTCCAGACCACCCAGAGACTGCGTAGATCCTGCCTAGCTAGGCGCTCGAATGTACTTTCACTATATACAAGCGCCTAGCGGTATTTAATACTCAGAAAGTCAACATGTTAAGCCAACATGCAGTTATCCGCTTTGATACCGGATGGTACATCGTAGTGTTTTGATCATGTGGTCACCAATCTCTTACAAATATTATGAAAAATAGAAATAAAGAAATAGTTCTGGCCACGTAATGGCACCATTAAACAAGGTTAGTCAAATCTAATGTACTCACTTTGATAGGACTTCATAAATACCATAGCTCAAAGACTTTAAACTCTATATAATGAGCCAACATGGACATACTCAAAATGTCATCATTTTAAACGAACATACACTTACGCGCTTTGATAGGACTTGATATATACTAATGATCATTGAGACTCTAAAGTATAGTGAGGCCAACATGCATATATTCACAAAGTCGTTAAGCTACGGCAAACATGCACATCTAATTTGCCAAGAACTTATTAAACACCGAAAGTATTCTGGACTCTAAAGTATAGTAAGGGCAACATGCACATATTTAGAAAGTCAAAATGTTAAGGCCCAACATCCATGACGGAATTAGAATTTTAAAATTGGATGGACTAAATTTTATATTTCAAGAATGGGTGGGCTAAATTTTTAAATTTCGGGTGGACTAATATTTATTTATTAGTATTTTAACATAGTTAAGCTAGAAAATATTGATTTTTCAAAAATTGAGGTGGGCTATACTGACGTAGGTTCGCCACTATCCCTAAACCCATTTTGATATTTTTTATATATTTTGATTTAAAATTATATTCATTAAAAATTATTTTTTATGGTGAATTGAATCCTGAACTCTCAACTTATGATAATAATTTGATATGATTTGAAAATTTTCAAACTAAAGTAACCCGGCCATACGGTAAAGTAAAGAGAACAATAAATAGTACATACCCACTTTGTTGAGGCTAATAAGTAGTCAGAATGTTTTACAAGTTGTGTTCTTTATTTGTTTTATGACTTAATTGTGTTATGTCTTCCCCTAATCTAGAAAACGGTAGGCAGTGGCAGATTTAATTTTTTTATTGGAGTTGTAACTGTTTCTATAAATTATATATATTTTTTAATTTGGACCATTTCTCAATTTATGTGTGTCATCTATGAGATGAAATGCAATTAGTCGTAGGCCGTTAGTACCTTACTCCAGAAAAAAAGGTACAATATGAAAAACATTAGAATTACTAGCATTACGTAATACCTTCATGCTGCATTACAAGAATTACAAACATTAGAATTAAGTAATGTACCTATGAGCATTCATTTTGCCTTCATGCTGCAGATGCATAAAAGAATAATTCAATGTATGCAACTTGGTAATTACTTACATAATGAAACCACTTTTATAAGTTCATTTTGTCTTTATAAAATATTGTTAAGAGGTCTCTTAATGTATCGATACAATAAATTAACATCATGAAATAAATAAATTGATTTTTACCATTTCAGTATACTTATTTTGCAAAGCAATCTACTTTGTGTTAGTTGACTATTTAATTTTAGTATACTTGTTTCATGATGTTAGTCTGCTATTTTGCGAAGAAGACAACCTAATATTAGTAAACAATCTAATTACTACAAGAATTGAATGCGACGTCTGATTACAATCTAATTAGTAAACAATCTAATTACAACCTAATATTAGTATACTTCCTTTTCGTCACAAATATTGAATGCGACGTCTGATTTTTGTCGCAAACACTAAATATGACGTTTGGTGTTTGTTGGAAAAATTAAGTGTGAGATTATGTGTTTGTCGCATATAATAAATGTGAAGAATACTATTTGTCGCAAAATGTTAACCGTGACGCTTTGTTTTTGTTTTGATTGATAAATTTGATGATTCTTTTTTGTCACAATTACTGTATGTGACGAGTGTTGCTTGTTGCAAAAACAAAATGCGAGGTATGGCGTTTGTCGAATAAAAAAAACAAAGATCACTACAAGAAAAATGTACTTAGACCACGGAACCTTAAAGGTTTCGTCGTCTAAGTAACACTTAGACCACGGAAACTTCTCCATGGTCTAAGTGAACACTTAGACCGCGAAGAAAATTTCCGCGGTCTAAGTGTCACTTAGACGACGGAAAAAGATTTCTCCGTCGTCTAAGTGAAATTTCAAAAATTTAAAAATTTCACTTAGACCGCGGAGAAAGTTTCCGCGGTCTAAGTTTTCACTTAGACGACGGAAATGCACATTTCCGTCGTCTAAGTACTTTAACCCTAAACCCTAAGGCCCTTTCCCCTAAACCATGTTTTCACTTAGACGACGGAAATGTGCATTTCCGTCGTCCAAGTAAGAACTTAGACGACGGAAATGCACATTTCCGTCGTCTAAGTGAAAATTTCGTAATTTCACCTAAGACAACGACCATCTAGACCATGTCCCAATGCATATTCTTTTCGTCGAGACCATAGAGTAAACAATGCTTGGAGTGTGAGCGTCGACGGTTTTAAAATAGGACTTACGGATTTTCGTGTATCCAGGTTTCCGGTTTGTAAAAATTTTGGATTTGCGGTTAACTGTGTCGATGAAACCCTGAACGAACTCAGTATTTAGTGGAAATTATTCTACTTATATATTGTGTTATGGTGAGTATATCCAATGGTCGTTTTTTCCAAATTCAATTTCGTTAATATCGATGTGCAATGAACCTATACGTACCGACACTTAAGTTATACATATTAGTAGATACTTAACAAGTTTGAATACGTAAATTAATTCATCGTCTTAAATCCCACTTTTTATATATACGATTCTTTAATCGATATTTTATGACAATTCCATTCAAATTACAGGTCCAAAAATTCATTAAAAATTATTTTAAAAAAATAATTTTACGGAATTTTCACCTAGACCACGGAGATGACCATCTCCGTCGTCTAAATGAATTTTTTTAATTTTTTTTTAAAAAATCAAAAAAATTTAAAAAAAAATAAAAATTCACTTAGACCACGGAGATGACCATCTCCGTGGTCTAAGTGAATTTTTAAATTTTTAATTTTTTAAAAAAAATAAAAAAATTATTTTAATTAAAAAAATTCACTTAGACGACGGAAAAACTCATATCCGTCGTCTAAGTGAAATTTTAAATTTTAAATTTCTGGCGGTGTTTTTCCCACTAAAAATTTGGCAAAAATTTAAATCCACTTAGACGACGGAAATTTGTCATCTCCGTCGTCTAAGTCAAAATAATTGGCGGTATTCTTTTCCCGCTAAAATTTTGGCAAAAATTTAAATCACTTGGACGACGGAAATACTGATTTTCCGTCGTCTAAGTGAAAAATTGGCGGTATTGTTTGAAAATTTAAAGCACTTAGACGACGGAAATACTGATTTTCCGTCGTCTAAGTGTTTTAAAACTCTATAAATTCATCATTTTCTCAATCTCTCTTCATTTTTTCCTCTCCCTCAATCCACTCTCCCTCTCCCTCTCCCTCTCTCCTTCTCCATCTCTCCCCCCCCAATCAAACCACCCACCATATATCATCACCATCACCATCCACTATCATCATCACCACCACCACCGTTTCCGCCACCGCCGACATCACCACCGTTGCTGTCATCACCGGCATCACCACCGTCGCTGCCACCACCACACACCACCACCACCTACAACGTCGCTTCCACCACCACCACACACCACTAGCTACCGCCTACATTGTCACCTCCACCACCGGCCTCCACATTCCGGCCAACACCACCGGCGCCGCCACCACCACCGCCGCCTATAATTAGTTTAGTTTTAGCTTAATTTTGTTTATTTAGGCTAGATTAATGTACTTTATTATATTATGAATTTTGTATTCATTGTATTTATATCCATAATAATTTAAATTATTTATTCATTATGAATTTTGTACGTATTATATATTATTAATAATTAATATTCAATAAATTTTGCAATATTATGAATATTGATATACAAAAAATTAAATAAAAAATTCATTAAATGCTAATTATTAAATTATTAATTAGCATTTCATGAATTTTTCATTTAATTTTTTTTTTACAAAATCACCATTTAGACGACGGAGATTGTCATCTCCGTCGTCCAAGTGTATTTTTAAATTTTAATTTTTTTAAAAAAACATAAAATTATTTTTTTTTTGAAAAAATGTAAGTGTTGACTTAGACGACGGAGATGAGAATGTCCGCGGTCTAAGTCTCACTTAGACCCCGGAGAATGTCCGCGGTCTAAGTCTCACTTAGACGACGGAATTCTCCATCTCCGTCGTCCAAGTGCTTGGACGACAGCACTTGGAGCACGGAACTTGGACAGTACTTAGACGACGGAAAATTGCACCTAGACGACGGAAATCGTCCGTGGTCTAGGTGCATTTTTCTTGTAGTGGATCTTGTAATAAATTTGAATTGGCTTTTATTACAAGTCATTACTCTCTAATTCGACAAAAATTACTTTTGTCAAAAATTATAAAATTGAAAACAAACAAAATAAAAGAAACATAACTTATTAAATAATAAATACTCATTACATGCAGAGAAGGGACATAAAACCTAAACTTCTCTCAAAACATGAAAACAACAAGCTAGACTGCAACCTCCTATACTAGAAAACCCGAAAATATTTGGGATCAATCTCGGATCCCTGGGGTGCAACATATAGATGATTCAAAACAATGCTAGATGGTTGAAATGTCATTAGCCGACTTCCGAGCAGTGGATGTGGCTGACCTTTAGATGACAGGTATATATCAATATCTGCAATAATATCTGCAATAATATCTGCAATGAGAAAGAGAAAATGAAATTACTCATAACCAATACTTCTGAAGAAAAGTCATTGAAGTAGTTCAAAACTTCAAAATATACCAATTACATCAGCACCGAAATGCACCCTTTCGATTTCCTAATAAACTGTTGAGTTTGAGACACCTACTTATAGAAATCAGATCCAATAATTTAATTATATCAAAATAGAAAAGTATATGAGAGCCACGTAAGAAATTTTTGGCGTAGATCCATCAAACTTATTGGCGTGGGGGAGATGAAAGGAGGATCAAGGTTATCTAAGGTTGTAGAAGAGTATGACCATATTGGCGTAGAGAAGTAGCTAGAGACGGACGTTGTCACCTTTATTGTTGGTTTGAGGGAGAATTATGCATAAACTCCTAAAATCTAAATAAAGTTCTGAGAGCATTAGCACAAAAAATATCTAAATGACATTATAGAGATGGTAAAAAATATAGAGATAAGCTAAGAATGAGATCTTACAATTAAGAAGTGGTGCTTAAGGCCTCGCGTGGGACTTCGGTTGCTGCCACATATAACATCAGCGACGACTCATTAAATTCGTTGTCAAATAAGTCTTTAACAATAAAATTTAGTCGTCGCTGAAATATTAAGTGACGGTTTTTACAAGTTGTCGCATATTTACTATTCAGCAAAGAAATAGTCGTCGCAGATGAAATCAATCGCGAGGATTTCAAATTTCTTCGCTTATACTTACTTTCAGCGACAAAATTATGGTCGTCGCAACTCTGCTCGTCGCTGAATACCATTTTTCTTGTAGTATAACTTTATTGTATCAATGTATTAATGCATGAAAGAATTAGAAGTTTAAAGAATAGTGATGCATCAAGGATTTCCTTTTATCGGACTGGGTAATTCGATGAAGCTGTATTGCTATTACATTGGAATGAATTTTATCACCATCTTAAAACAAAAAATGGATGGAAGAATTTTCCTTTTTTTTTCCTTTACACTTAAAAACCATTTAAATCAATTAAAGCTCAGGTACCGAGAAATTTTTCAAGTCCACGAAAACACTTGCCTTTTCTTTTCTTTCCAACTAGTGGCACAAGAAAACTTTAGAGTGCTGAGACCACGTGAAATCCTATTAATGACCTTCAAAAAATCAGCTATAAAAGAAAAAAAAACAATCCAAGCCCAAAATCTAAGTCCAAGGCCCAAATCTCTAAGCCCATAAGAGTTCAAGAAGCTCTTGGCCGCTTGCTGCCTTGCACAATAGTAGAGAAGCCAATCAACACCCGCCGCCAGGGTGACTCGGACCGGAGCACTGATTAACCAATGACGAGCGGCGGAAGTCCACTTCCTTCCAAGGCGTCTGAATAACTCCACCTAAAGGCACAATTCCTGACAAGGCGGGTAAACACCTATGCAAAAATACCATATTCTCAACTTGGATATATCAATGTAGTATGATAAATAGGGGTAATCGAACACAAGGAATTGGTGAAACTAAATCCTAATACTAGACTACAATGATGACAGACTCGACTATAGTACACTAATGATACTATGAACCTAAGCTAGACAGACTCAAATGCTACGAAATTTGGATACAGTAAACTAGACACAGTGGCGGACTACCACACAAAATTTGAGAGTTTTTTTGAATTATTTTGGGTACCGAACTGAATCGGCTAAGGTACAACTAATGTAGAAAAGTGAATACTCAAAGTAAATATGCTAATGAATGCAAATGAGTTTAACTATATGATTAATGGGTTAAGAGGAATGTAATACACCACCTCCATTCCACATTTCTAACAAATACTTAACCTATTGCATGCATCCAATCAATGAAAGTTCCCAGGAAGAGTTGATCGTTACAACCACATCTTATTACCTAATCCTTATGCCTATGTAGGTTTGTCATGGACCTCCCCTACATCTATCCCTCTATGAATCCATAGTCATGGACCCCAAAGTTTACAAAGAAGGAAGCATTTAAACTCTAGAAAAGGTTTGAGAAGCTACAAGGATTCACAAGTACACTATGGGCGTGTCTCGCTATACCTATGAGTTTCAATCTCTTGACGGTAAAATTAGTGTATCACTACAGAGAATCTGGTGGAAGAAATTATCTTCAGTCGCCCATATCTCATGAAAATAGAACCCTAGCATGCATACTAAGTTGCGCACCAAAGTAAACACACAAGAACTCATACGGTGAATCATTCAGAGAAAGAAACCTCATTCAAAGAATATGCAAAACTAGATTAAAGTGTATGAATTAGAAAGACTTTATGTGTGGGGCTTCAAGCAGCCCCTTAACAATGGAAATTTAGCTACTCATAGTCTTAGATAATAACATCAAAGAATTCATGAAGGATAAATTAAATGAAGGAGAAAGAAGAACTCTAGTCGACGTCGGGATCGAGCTCGCTTGGATCCTTTCTCCTTGCCGTCCCACTTCTTCTTCTGTTCTTTATTCTGTTTTGTCTCTTCCTCTTTGTCCTGTTCTCAATCTCCTCCACCTGCTATTTATATATGTGTAGCTAGCTAATTAACATAGCTAGCACAATTGATGCATCACGTGCAAGCAATTCAACTCCAAATGGACTTCTATCATCTAGTAGTATCCTAAATGGATACTGATTCCCCTTTGCACAATTCAAGGAAGTCCCTTGCCAAGCTTTCCTCTCGCCAGCTGCTCCTCACCATGACTTTCTCTCCAGGCTGTAATAATGTATATATATGTCTCTCGCCAAGAACTCCAGAATATATTATTTAATCTCTTTTTCTTCATTAATCTCCAAAATACCTAAAAACAAATAAACATAATTAATTCACTCGATTAATAACAATAAACTAAACACATGGAATAAATTAAATACTGAATAGATGCATAAATATGCGACAATCAATTCTTGACCATCGAAGCATGAATTTTATTGAAGCATCATCTTGATTGGCATTCAAAAGCATGAATTTTCTTGAAGCATTTCTCTTCCTACCTATAAATTGAATAAAATTGATGAAGAAAATTAATTAATTACATCATGTAACATCCCACTCAACATAGTAAGATATTGTCCGTTTTGGGTCTCGTCCGCACGGTTTTACTTTTGGGCATACTCCCAAAACGCGTCTTACTATAGAGATGTGGGCATGTCCATATAAGCACATCTCCTTCTCACTCCCGAGCGATGTGGGATTGCATGCTCATGTAGGAAGCTAGTGCCATTGGCACCCCCACACATGGATCATCACACATCGTCCTAAAGTTATGCAAAATTAATAAAAGTCTTGCATAAATGCATACTTACTTGATGGTGCTTCTTGAACATGTTTCCGTTTGCCTCTTGAAGTTGTCCCGTGTAGATTTTTCCGTTTCATGTTAACAATAGGCTCATTAACATCAAGTTGAGGAGTAGGATCATGGGGAGGAGTAGGCTCACGGAGAGGAATTATCTCTCTACTTAGAAAATTATTAGAAGGTTCCATTGGCACGTTTGTTATCATCTCAACATCAAATTCATCAACTTCTTTCTCAAGCCAATTAGGTTCCTCGGGAAGAACAAGATCCTCTTTCTCGGTTCTCTATTCATCATCGGATTCTATTTCTTCCATGCAAATGGGATTAATATTTTTTTTATTTCTTCTTATATATTTTATCTCTTAAAGCACGATCGTATTTCATGTACACTAGCCCATGTAGTCTCTTGTGCTCAAGTAAATTTTATCTTTTTCATATGAATCTACAATCAAAGAAATATGAATTTAATCAATTTAATTATATCTATAATTGTATATCACTCAATCATATTTTTTTTTCTTTTGTAAAAATCTTACCATTTGAAACGGGCTCCAATTTCGCTCACATTCTGATGAACTACAAATAAGAGAAAAAACTCAAATAGCAAAGTTCTTCACGTCCAGTGTTGCATTTCTATATTTTTTCTACCAATAAACTAAAAACATAAAGGGATTATAAATAGTTAAACACACCCATATAATATAATAGTACACTAATTGCATTAAAATGTTTGGATAACAAATTAAGAATAAGAGAAGAGTAAAAAGTTACTAACCCGGTAATCACATTTTTCTAGTGCTCATAGCCATATTACTTTCAAATCTACCAAGTTTACGGTCATATAAGTCCAATTGTAGCTCCGTTTTGACACGACTTTCACCAACTGACATTGTATTCATGCACTCTTCCAATCCCCTCTTTATTTCCTCACTAGCAACAAAGTTGTCTTCCTAATGGAATTGAGGAATTAAATAACCCGCCGCGTGCAATAGTTGGTGAAGTTGTGGACTCCACCGATTGTCTATTCTTCTCCAAATTGTCATGTACTTAGGTTAGGCATGTCCAAGATTACTCTTAATCTTTTTTTTTTGTGGCATCCATCAACTCATATACATATCCTATGGAGGGTCTCACTTCCGAATCAACCTCACAAAGCACGCAAACAAGTGGTAAGGCACATTTGATGTTATAAATAGCATAATTCCAAAATCTATCATCAACCACAAAGATTTTTTTTACATTAATTCCTTCTGGTTGTTTTGAAAATGAACACTCTTGTCATTCTTTGGAAGAAAACATTTTAATAGGTGCTTCTTTTTGCTTGTATAAAATTTGAAGAGTGAGATAGGAAGTGGCAGACCTTGTAACCATCGGACGAACAAGCTCTCTACCATTGGTGAATTTTCTCAACATGGCAAGAATTTTATAGTGTGCATACATGAACTTCACTGCATCTTAGCCTTTTTAAGACTTTCTTAAATTGTTTTCAACTTGCTAATATCTTCTAACATCAAATCAATGCAATGTGTCGCAGAAGGAGTCCACTATATCTTCTTTCTTCGCTCCATAAGGTCCTTTCCTGCCTTCTTATAAGCACTAGCATTATTCGTAACAATTCGTACAACGTTTTGCTCCTCCTAATTCTGTAACGACCCGAACCGTGTAATGTGTACATATTGGTCCGAGCCGTAATTATTGTGAATTAATCGTACTCATGAGTTTGTTCACGACTTAATTATCGGGCAAGAATTTGGTTTGAGTTCATTCGTGGGAATTGTAGAGGATTTGATTTCGAGTTCGTAGGTGGTTTCAGAGGATTTTTCAGGTAATCAGAGAATATAAAATGAATATTTGAAATTATCGTCGAGTTAGTCGTACTTATCCGTTTGGGTTTGAGTTATCTGAATCGTGGATTTGGTCAGTTCGCGACATATACATATCGAATAGTCGTAAAAATCAGAAAATCACACATTTGGACCGAGTTGACCGAGTTGGGGCTGAGTTGACCCATTGACCGAGTTGGGCCGAGTTGACCCGCTTTTTCCAGCCACCTCTGGCCACATTTTTGGTATGGTTGGAAAGATCTTGACTTGTACTATTGATTTATGTATTCATTTGTGGAAATTGGTTGTGATTTGAGGTAGAACGAACTCGATGAAGTTTGGGGATTTCGCTAGAATCGGGTGGTGGATTCCGGCGAGATTTGGTGTCGCAGTGGTGGGGGGTTAGGCTCCCCTCAACCCCATGATGAATTCTGGGTGTTCAATTTTGGAATTGTTTGAGGTTTTAAGGTGGTCCGTGGTGGTGACCGAAGAGGAAGATCCGGCGAGACTTTCGGCCGAAATTCCGGCTGATGTGTTTTGAGTTGGCCTTGGTGGTAGAAGGGAAATGTATTGGGCTTGAGGAGAGGAAGATTTTGAGGAAAGGGTCGCCAGAGTAGGTCAATGTTGGCGCAGCGCCGGCGGTGGCGGCGACATTCAACAGTGGAGCTCCGCGCGATGGTTGACTTTTTTGGAATTTTGGAGATTTTTAATACTGTTTTGCTCGTAATTGCCCCCCGATCGTAGTCGTGAGGTTTTTGAGTTGATTTGAGTATTCTATTTTGGGACGAGGGTTGTTTGGGTATATTTTGGGAATTTAGCTATCCTCGTCGATATTTCGAGTGATACGTCTTTCGAGAACGCGGAGTTCTTGACATATTAGCTCCGTATGTTGTGATTCTATATGTATTGATCGTATTCCTGTTATTCAGGTGAGCGTGATCGAGTGTTTGGCCAGGGATCTTCTATCTGACCTCAGAGTTAGCTTTGTACTGTGAGTGGACATTTTATTTTCAAAGTTGATTGCGAGTCTTGATTTATGCATTTTACGATTATGCATTTATGTTATGAATTTATGATTATGCACTTTACGATTATGCATGTGCATGAAAATTCTTTATGATTTGGTTTACACAGAGTACAGTCTCAGATATAGAGGTAGCATTGATGCTTTGGCTTCTTAGCTGATCCCCAAGATGTTCCGGGGTGGGGGACAGATATCCTGACCCAAGGTCTTTTAGACTTATAATCACGTGTGGGTTTGGGATCCCATGATCAGACTGTACTATGCAGAGGAGTCCGTGTGTGACCCCGCATGATTTTATGTGTATCTTTATGGATAAGGGAAAATGTATCTGGTTGAGATTTTCATGTGCATTGACTCGCATTATGCTTTTATGAGTATATATACTTATATGTTGGGAAAGACATATTATTATTTTCATCCACTCACTCTAACGATTTTATTTGTCTTCCCCTGAGATTTTCGGTTTCTTTTGCCCAGTTTGCAGTTTGAATTCTGGGGTTGCACGTCGACGGTGGAGGCGTAGAGTTCAGGTCACACTTCAGTTCGAGTAGGTTCTTAGTTCGACCTACTGGTTGTATATGATGTATATAGGAGTCGCTCTGAATACTTATGTTATGTTTTCAGTTGAGTTTACACCTGAATATTTTTTGGATTTCTTGTAAACCTTGTGCTTTATATATATATATGATGTTGAGATATCCGGATGGGGAATGGAGCCCCACTGTTTGGCTTTTGTGGAATATTCGAAGTGTGATTCTCTTTGCAAGTTCTAATTTTGGCTCACGTATTTCAAAGTAAACTCTGGCAATTTTTTTAAGGTCATGTTTTCGAAGGGGTTTGATTTCGGTTTAGGCAACTAAATCGGAATCGGGTCCTTTCAAATTCTTCCACAATTTCATTCAAGTAATGAAGAAAAATCCCCAGTTTTTATTGTGTTTGATGCATCCACCAACTTCATGAACCATGTACCTTTAGGGCTATTCACTAGAAAGTTTAAGATACATCTAATTTTTTTATCACTCCACCCATACGACATAATAGCACACACATATGTCTTCCAATAATTTTTGTGCTAAACCAACATCCTATTAATGTCGCCAACTTCCTCTTTTAGAATCCAAGTCCTCAACTCATGACTAGAAGGAGGTTTGAATGTGGGACCATAATTAGCAACTTCTGCCATAGCCAAAAAATAATAAGGATTGCTTGCCGTATTGAATGATAGTGCACTTGTATAAAACCAACGACCAATTTCACGGCATACGTCACGTATCTCTTGCTTCTTAAATTGAGAATTCAATGTTATTTGTCGACCTTCTGCGGATACAAACTTATCGATTGGTCCTATGGTCCTAGGAGGAACAATAGAACCATCAAGTGAACTTTAAACAGTCCCACTTGCACTCACAATCTCAACTTCATTATTTTTCGATTCTATACTCATTCCTCCAATCTCTTGTCGAATCCTTTTTTTAGCCATTTTTTCTTCTTGAGTTGCTTTTAAGGTTGCAATGCATTCATTTTTTGCATTTAGAGGAGCCTTTGAACAAGGTCTAATATTCTTATGACTCCCGGCCAAGTGATCCTTGAACCGAGCAATACCTCCGGTTTGCTTTCGACGACAAAACCCACATAGAAAATATTTGGTTGAACCTTCAAGTGGAAGAGTCCATTTCCAAGCCGGATCTTTCTTACTTGTTTAGGTTAATTCGGTACTCATTGAAAATCTACAATTAATTAATAATATCATTACAATAACAATTTATAATGATCACTGATTCATTATTAATTTACAAGCATCTAAACACTTGGGCAATAGAAATTCGCAATAACAGTAACCAATTCAATTCTTAATAAATTATTTCATAATTGATATACAAATAAATGTAAATTTGACTAAACATTCTGCAATACAGCGAACCAATTCAATACTTTCATATATAAAATTTTCAATAACAATATATTCAATTCTCTATCAATTTCTTCATATTCAATTCTAAATTCATCAATTCTTCCATACATTCATCGCACATGCATCGACTCTATATTTGATCGCATGTTTGCAACTTCCATAAATGATATAACATTAAAATAGTATACATTTAATGATTAGTTAAACTAGCTAATGATTATCAATCTATAAAAGGGTAACAATATAGGAGATCCAACTCACTCTGATTCGAATACAAGAGTTTGAATTTCAATAGCGGGAGAAAAACGGCCAGAGCAACAAGAGTTTCATGACCAAACCAACAAGAAGTGGGTCGAGTTGCATCATTTTGCAAAGTGGAGAGAAAAACGGCATTGTGTAATGAAATGAGAAACCCTCGAGCTGCGTCGTTTTGCTCTTCTTCTTTTTTTGCCATTGAAATGGCGTCGTTTTCGCTGGGTTAAAATTAGAAGAAGAAAAAAATTCAAAATGTGGTAGCATTTTATGCCTTTTCCTTGTTTTTCAAGCGCTTTTTCCACGTTTTTCACTTTTTATATTACGCATGCGCGGTTTTGCTTGAGTCTAGCCTTGAAGTGAGCCTTAACAAGGAAAACGTGTAGCCTTTTAAAACATTGCTTGAGACTGCAATATACACAGAGTCTTTTATTTATTTCTTCTCTTTAATTCAATACAACTTTCATGTTATCAAGAGCCATGTCGACCGGAACCTATGGATTAGCTAGTGCTTTGTCGGTGTAGATGACACTCTCTAGTCAACGTCGGTGTTGTTCTTTATGGTTTAGTTCAAATTTAAGCTAAGTTTTCTCTTACTTCAAGTTTGATTTTGTTCGTAGTATTGTGATTCTATATATTTTGTGCATCAAAGCTTTGGTTTTGCTTCAAGATTCCATATCTATATTACTTGTGAAGATTGGTTGAATTTTGCTTCCTAGATCTGTGATTTTGCGGTTGAATAAGTTACATACACTGAGAATTAGCTCTCTCTACTGCACTTCTTGATGATACGAACAATCTTGCATGGTTGTTTCATGTTGAGTCTTTCCTAAGAGGTCAGAATCTCTATGAATTTGTGGATGGCATTGTGTCGTGTCTACCTCAGTTTGATGTTGCTGCTGATGGCACTCGCACTCTCTCCAATGCTTATGCTGCCTGGACTACTCAGGATCAGAGTATTGTAAGCATGCTAGGTCAAATTCTCAGTATTAAGGTTTTATCATGTGTTGTTGATAGTAAGTCTACTCAAAAATTATGGAATAACCTTAGGGAAAAGTTTGCTGCTCCTAGTTGACAAAATATCCTACACCTTAAATCTAACTTGCAGAACATTCAGAAAGGAGCTGATAGCATTTAGACATACCTAGATCTTATCAAATCTGCCAGAGATGCACTTCAGATTGTTGGTATCACTCTAGATGATGAGGATATTGTAGTGACTGTTCTTCGTGCCTTACCTACTGAATATACATCCATTAAGATTGTATACGTGCTCAATTTGTGACATGCACACTAAGTGAACTCAAAACCTTGTTGTAAGATGCATAGGTTAACATTGCTCAAGAGCACAATGCTTCACATATGCCTCTAGTTGCTATAGTGGCACAAAATAATACATCACCTACCTCAAGCTCTCAAGCATCTTCATCGGTCCCACAGTCTACTTCCTCTTTGCCTTCATTAACAATCACCACTACACCTACTATAATAATGGCACTACCTCAAATTAACACACCCACTACTCTTATTGCCCATTTTGCATCACTATCCACTCCTCTTGTACCACTGGGTTTTGCGCCTCTGTCTATGCAATCACCATTTCCTGTTGGCTTTGCTCCCTATAGCCTTTATTCTCTATTGGACACTTATTTTGGACTTACTGGTTTTTTTGCTAATGGAGGTAACACATATAATAATTACAATGGCGGTGGTAATCGTGATTTGGTAAAGGGTATATGTCAACTATGTGCGAAGGTTGGTCATGGTGCTAAGACATGCAGAACTCTGCCTAACTACTCTTCCACAGTTGATGAAGCTGGATCTATCACTGTTCAATGTCAATACTACAACAAGATGGGACACTTTGCCACTTAATGCTGGTCAATACTTGTTTTTTTTTTTTGGAAAACAAAGGCAATAAGATCAAGTCACTTCTCCTGTAGGTCCATTTATTTCCTCCCCATAGGCCATGGTTGTTGTTATGTCACCTCAGATGCAACTAGATGCTATTATATCACCTTATATACAACTAAATGCTCCATATGCTGCATCACTGCTAGCTACTGCCTACTCTGGTCAAGCTTCTCCTCATCATGCTGTCATGCTTGTTGGAACTCTATCTTCCCTGCCACAATATTGGCTTGTTGAATCAGGGGCCACTCACCACATGATAAGTGATGTCTCTTTGCTCAACAATGTGAATCAGTTCACTACTCCTGACATTGTTTAGATTGGAAATGGTAATCTCTTGCCTATCTTACACACTGGTATCACCTTTATTGTCACTCTGAAGCTAAAAGATGTGCTACATATTCCTGATGTCTCTGCTCATCTTTTATCTATTAACAAACTTTGTAAACAAAATAATTGTGTTGTGTGGCTTGATAAGAATATGATGATTATTCAGGACAAAGTGTAGGGAAAGATTATGTTTAAAAGACTAAGTAAGAATGGGTTGTATCCAAATGCCTATTGATCTGCCAAATGTGCCACTAGTGCTTAAGTCTGCTCAAGCTATATCCTCATCCTCTCAACTTGCTTCAACTCATATTGGACAAGTGGTGAAGCATTCTCTCTGGCATCAATAGTGTGAACATTCTTCTAATGACATAGTTCAGTGCATGCTTACTAAAAGTAAAGTTGTTAGTTAACCAGAATTAAACATATCTCTGTGTGAAGCCTGTGTGCTTGGCAAGTTCAGGAAACTTCCTTTTCTAAAATCAGAAACTAAGAGTACATCTCTATTTGAAATTATGTATTCTGATGTATGGGGACTAGCTCCTTATACTTCTTTTGAGGGTTTCATATACTATATACTATTTGTTGATGATTTTACTAGATACACTTGGTTATTCCCATTGAAATATAAATCTGAGGTATTTAAATATTTTACCATTTTGGTTAATTTTGTGAATACGCAATTTTTCACTACTGTTAAATGCCCGAGAAGTGATGGTGGAGGAGAATACCTTAGTAAGCCCAGTTTAAAGAGTTCCTAGCTAAAAAAGATATTTTGCATCAAATCTCTTGTCCATACACACCACAATAAAATGGTGTATCCAAAAGAAAAAAAAGACATATAAGAGAAATAATTGTTACAATACTTCAAGCAGCCTCACTCCCACCACTTTATTGGTATCATGCATGTGCTCATGCCACACATCTTATAAATAGGATGCCAAACCAAGGTTTTAAACATACAATTCCCATATGAAACGTTATACAACAAACTCCCATCTGTCAACATGCTCAGAGTGTTTGGTTGCTTTTGTTATCCTCTTATGACACCTAATAACAATAATAATTTTTGACCAAAAAGTCTACAATGCATCTTCCTTGGCTACTAAAGCTACTACTAGGGTATTATTTGATGAAGTCACTTTTCCTTACGCCTTCTTGGGTACTAAAGATGCTACTGCACCTCTTAACTCTTCAGGATATAACCTCATATCAAATACTACTCTTACCCAGTCTACTCAGTCTCCTCAGACAGAGAATTTGCCTGCACTTGTCCCTGTCTGCATTTCAACTCCAGGTATGTAATCTTATTCCTCTCTACCACTTAATTCTCAGCCTATTGTGGTCTCTGACAGTGCTACTAATGTCGTTGCTCCTACCACAAGTCCATCTCATGTACCAAATACATCAAAAAGCTTGACTGATCTTCCTTTTAGCCCAACTAATCATACACAGATTATATTTGAAGAAGAAGAAGACAACTTGAGTATTCAAACAAAAACTGGTGAAAGGGTCTCTGTGGTAGTGGATTATGCTCCCACAACGCCAAGGCATAATGTTTCATTGTTTATGAGTTGAACATTCGAAGTCCTATTTCTGGTCTCTTTGATGCAAACAAAAAATCAGGCCATGATCACTAGAGGAAAAAAGGGTATCTCAAAAAGAAAATGCTTTTTGGCCACAGTTTCTTCACACAATAAAGATCCTTCTACTATAGAACATGTTGGTTATAAGACAGCTCTATAGAATTCTATATGGAAAATTGGTATGCAAGAGGAATACGATGCTCTCATTAAGCAAAAAACCTAGAAATTGGTTCCTTTACCTCTTGAAAAAAACCTTGTGTCTTGAAAATGACTCTTCAAAATCAAGAAAAATGCTAATGAAACCATTGTTAGGCACAATGCTAGATTGGTTGCAAGAGAATTTAGTCAAGAATATGGGGTTGACTATGAAGAAATGTTTTCTCCAGTAGTCAGGAACACCATTATTAGAAGAATCATTGTTGTTGCTTCTCACAAAGGATGGGAGCTTCATCAACTAGATGTCAAGAATGCTTTTCTTCATGGCACTCTAAATGAAGAAGTCTATATGCCACAACCACCAAGCTTTGAAGACCCTCACTGTCTCTATCATGTATGTAAGCTACATAAATCTCTTTATGGACTCAAACAAGCCCTAAGAGCATGAATGAGAGATTCACTAGTTTTTTTTTTCTTCCTATTATTGGCATCAAATCATCCTATGTTGATGCATCACTATTTTTCAAGGTGTGTGACACTTCTATTGCTTACCTATTGTTATATGTTGATGATATAATACTCACCAGAAATGATGATCAACTTATTCTAAGCATTAATCAGTCTCTTCAGTCAGAGTTTGATATGAAAAATATAGGAGAGTTGAATTACTTTTTGGGACTGGAAATCAAATATCTCTTAGATGACATCTTCTTATCTCAACGCAAGTATACCAAAGACCTTGTACATAAAGTTGGGTTGGATGCTTGTGTTAGAAGAAATTATTCCCCTCTAATTTTAACTATGCATTGTATTAGCTAAGATAAAAGTTGTAATTCTTCTAAAACCACAAGTATACAGTTTCCAAGCACTACCACATTTCTCATTATTTCCGACGACTTAAAGTCGTCGGCCTTTCTCTTTAAATTGCTGGTGATCATTATTACCGGCGATAAGTCGCCGGTTATAAGCTCGCCGAAAGCAACCCATCGGTGATAGTATCACCGACGAGAAATTGATGAAGTCGTCGGTGATACCTTTGAAGTATCACGACTAGATGAGGTCGCCGACAATAATAAATAACATCACCGACGAGTTAGTCGTCGGTGATGATGCTCCGCCGGGTCAACCTGTTTGACCGGCACAATTACTGCCGACGACATTCTTCAAAATGTCGTCGGTGATGAGGAAAAATCTCGCTGGAAATTGGAAGTTATTGCCGACGAGATAGGTCCATCTCGTCGGCAATACCCGGTGACATTTTACAAAAAAAAGCAGGTTCTGGATTGGGCCCAATTCCAGAACCTGCACTGAAAAATACAAATCGTACAAATACACATCCAACAGTACACACATAATTGTCCAACAGTACAAATAGAAACAATACAAAAATATAATACAACTACACTAAGAGTCGACGAAATCCATGTTGACGAAATAATTTGAACTCCGGCGGCTACCCTGGTCTTGCTGCGACGGCTGCGGTTGTGGAACATTGTGGAACATAGGCATCGGTGGAGGTGTGGGGAGCGGGTGTCTGGTAGTCTGGCACTCGTACATTGTCTGCATCCATGTGAACATTTGTGTCTGCTGCTCGACCATAACTCGGTGTTGCTCGACCATCGTCCGATGCTCGGCATCTCTGAGTGTCTGCTGCTCGGCCAATTGCTGCATCTCCTCCACCACCCTCGTTTGCTCCTCCAACTCCCTCTGCGTCCTCTGAAGCTCCGCTGCTAGGTTAGAGTTCCTAGAAGAAGTTCTTGACCCGCTAGAGTATTCCGAAGTGTTCTTCAATACTCCTTCGCCCGCCGATCCCATTCCCCTGCAGTAGTGGATAATCTTCCCAGTCCCACACGCTTTTACCATGATCTGAGCCGTTATAGGGCGATCAAGCGTATCGATCTGAGAGGCATACTGGGTCACTTCTTCCTCTGAGCAGTCAGTATGGTCGTTTCGAGCTATATTCATGGTGACCTCTGTGATCGCATCCTCCACTCTCACCTAATTGAAAAGCGAATATGAATAATGTATTATTAAACCAAATAAATTAATAGAGAAAAATAGTTTTATTAACACATGCATATGTGAACTACAAAATAATGAGGCCAAAGACTTACCGCTTCTTCAGGGCACTGCGGATAGAACTTCTGATGAACAAACACCAACGGGTTGACTTCTTGTTGTTTCTGCGCCCTACCCGACCGACCCAAATAGTTGAGTGAACCTGCATGATGGGACTTGGTGTTTTTCAATCTGTTCTCTCTGTTCGTCTTGGAAATCGCCTTGTTTGATAAACATATGTCAAAAAATTAGTAACTAACTATTTCAATGTGATACGATACATTATGGTTGTAAATATATTCAGGATGCATACCTTCACTTTGGGGTGCTCGAAGTGGGCTACCAGCCACAGCTACTCGTACTCCCTAAACCGGAGTTTGCTAGGGCTAGCACCTCGGCCTAGATCCTTGTACTGTGTGTAATGTTTTGAAAGCTCGTTCTTCCACTCTTTATACCTATATTAACACCAGAAACAAATGTTAGAGATATTAAAAGACTTGATAAACAAAAATCTAACTCGATATATACTCAAATAACTTAAATCACATAACCTGATATGTAGTTGACGCTCTGCCCACGTCTCAATTAGGCATTCATCCACGTCAAACCACAACTGCAAGATGAATATATAAATGGTAAAATTATATATTTCTTCGGACTTAATTAATAAATGTAAAATTTACGTAATGAAAATACGATTTTAACTCACAGTCAGTGCATTATGTACTTGCAACTTCACGTAGCGAGGCACATCACCCCAATCTGGCCACAGCATTGGGACCTTGTCCCACACGACAGCCTCGGCCATGCTGGCATACTTTCGCGTTGTGTTTTCTGTCTCGATCACCTCACCACGCTCATTGGCCTTAATGATCGTTTTCCTTCCCCCGGTGGCCTGCTCAAGATTCTTCCCAGTGCAGGGGCCTTTAGTCTTTCGTTTTCCATTGCCATTAACGAGACCTAATAATACAATGTCAAAAAATTAAAATTATTAATTAACACTATTTATAGTGAGACTAGTAATAATTAAGTAATCAATCTTGTTAAATAAAATTTACTTGCATCGTCCGTTTGCTGGTTCATGCACCTCGCACTCCAAAGATACACGGGGTTGAACGGCTTGAACACGTACGCTTCCTCCACGGTCAGGAACTCCGGCTGTCCTTCAATAAAAATAACCCTCCCTCTAGCATTGAATTGAGGGACGACATGAATCTCGTCTGGCACGAAGAGACCGGACGAGGGAGATAGACGAGGCCTGGACGATGAGGCGCTTGCACCATCTGCCTCAGATGATTCCCATGAAAGGGGAGTAGGCACTGGGCCAATGGGGGGCATTCGGATGGAGGGAGTTTCTGATGCGCTCGTTGAGGGTCGCTCGCGTGAGTGTCTGCTACCTGAGGGTCGAGGCTGGACTAAGGGTCGCTCGGATCCGGATCGTGCAGCTTCTTCCTGTTCTCACGCACGTAGCAAAATTTGTGTGTGAGCATTCATAATAGGGCTGCTGCGCATGTTGCTGATTGCGGATGAGGATACTTGACTACTGCTCCCTTCACTGGATTTAGTCCCTCTCCGTTTGATGCCCCCAAAATAATTTGCCGCAAAACCTCCTGCACATCCAACAATTAAACAGAACAGCCAAAAATATATTCTATATGCCAAAAATAACCAACACAAAAATATATACACAAAATATCCTACATATCATTACCAAAATATCAATTAACCAAAAAATCAAAAATATCATTACCAAAATCATTATCAAAAATATCATTACCAATATAATTATCAAAAATATCAATTAACCAAATCACCAAAAATATCATTACCAATATAATTATCAAAATATCAATTAACCCAAATCTTAATTAACCAACACAAAAATAATTTTACAAAAATACATTCTACATATATACACAAAATGTCCTACATATATTCTACATATATTCTGCATATATACACAAAAATATCAACTTAACATATATACATAATTAAATGCATACACCAACTTAATAATTAAAATGCATACATAATTAAAATGCATACATATACACATAATTTTACACCAACTTAATTAAAATTGAAGATTAATTTTACACCAACTTAAATTAATGCATACATAATTACATAAAATACATACATAATTACATAAAATCAAATTGAGAGAGAGAGGGGGGGAGGGGACCTGTCATTCTTCGGGTTGAGAGAGATGGCGGCAGCGGTGCTCGAATTTTGGCGTCCGGAGGGAGGGGAGGAGGGGAGGGGAGAGGGGAGAGGGGAGAGGGGAGAGGGGAGGAGGAGAGGGGAGGCTAAGGAACTGATTTGGGCAGGGTGGGCGGCGAGAGGCGGAGGAGAGAAATGTTAGGGTTTTTTTGGAGGAGTGAAGAAATGGCCTCTGCCCGTTTCGGGCTGGGATTTAAAGGGCATTATTACCAACGAGTTGCATTAACTCGTCGGTAATACTATCACCGACGAGTTAATAAGTAACTCGTCAGTGATAGTATCACTGACGAGTTAGTGAGTAACTCGTCGGTGATATTGTGATTCCCATTTTCCGGCAACAAATAACGCCATTATCGACGAAGGCTCTGTGTTCATTTTCCATTTCAAGTCTAATGTAGTATATATAAACACTGATGTGGCTGATCGATATGACGTTGGCCACCTTTTTGTAATTTATATTACGAAGCTGTACGAGTTCTTCTATTTCGGTGATAGTATTTCCGACTCGTCGGTCATATCAAATATACATGCACGTTTATATATACTAAAATACGTACATTATTAACGTATTAAGGATGATAATCATAATCATCTTCATTACTTGAGTCTGACTCGGTTTCATGGGTAACCTCTGGTAATATGTGCCGCTCCTCGTCATTTGAATCATCGTCTACGTCATTTGGATTAACATCAAGAAGTTCTGCTCTAGTAATTCGAACCACACTCCCAGATCTCACATTATTAAGGCGAATCGTAGAGGATTCCAGAATGTCAAAAGCGTTCGGCTCTTGGTATGCAGTAACTTCTTCATCATCTGCGATCTCACCAAGTGTGGCAGCACTGTATATGTTTCTATGAGCAACATGGTTAACCACCTTCCACGAGACTTTGTTCATAAGATCGTCAAGGTAAAACACTTGTTTTACTAATGTGGCAAGAACGAAAAGGTCTTCTTTATACCAGCTTGTAGCAGTATTCAAGGAAAATATTCCATACTGATCGGTCCTTGTGTTCTCCGGGCTAGTATCAAACCATCTACACTTGAACAAGTGCACTTTCATACGGTTCCCATAAATTAGTTCAACAACTGAATGAAGGACACCGTAATAGTCAACGCCATTCTGCCCACTATGGACCATCACCCCACAATTCTGTGTTTTCAGTCGGCCGTCTCTATTTTCACATATAAATTTCACGCCATTGACTTGACACATCGAGTAAACTTTTGAAGCTATCGGTTTCATCGCCAAGAGCCTCAATTCGTTTAACCACTCTGGGTAACCATCATTTGCTACTTGGTTCATCTGAAAAAGATAAGAAACCACGTACACAAGAAATTATGAACATAGAAAAAGAAAACCACGTACACACATGCTATATAAGGATATAAAAATATATATATATATACACATATACCATTACCCATTGACTAAAGTAGTTTACAAACGTCCTGTTGTGGTAGTCAACATCACCGGCAATAGCAGGGCAGTGAAGATGATAGTTTTTCCAATATTGAACTTCTGGACAGTTAATCAATACCGACCAGTGGGCAATGGCTACCTCATTTCCATCCAACTCATACGACTTTGGCAAGCTTCCATGTACTACCACGTCATTGGAGATGATAGAAAAGTTGAACTTGGGTTCATCTATCGGCATATGTTGTTGGGGGTCCTCCAGCGCTCCCAAATATAAGTTGGTGTACATTACACCCTCGTGCGCAAGATATGCTTCAGCGATACACCCTTCAGGTGCAGATTTATTCTTCACATAGTCCTTGTAGTCTCCCAATTGTCTACAAGTTAACAAGTGCATGTTATGATACTTAAAAAATAAGAATTTACATATAAAAACAGAGGCAAACACAAATGTATGAATCATTTGTACCTTTCCATGGGATACATCCAAGTGTAATGTACTGGACCGGTAAGCAACAATTGTTCGGGAAGATGGATCATCAGGTGAGGCATGATGTCGAAAAAATTTGGGGGAAATATCCTCTCAAGCTTGTACATGATAAAAATGATGTCATCTTGCATCTCCCTGAGGTCTGATTTTTTAACTTCTCTGGTGCATAACTTCTGAAAGAATCTTGACAAGGCCACCAACGGCTCCACCACCTCTTTGGGTAGGTACCCTCGAATAAAAATAGGGAAAAGACGTTGAAGCAGTACATGGCAGTCATGACTCTTTAATCCGTACATCTTATTGTCCCGGAAGTTAACACACCTGCTTATATTTCCTGCATAGCCATAAGGATACCTGCATATATAGCCATAAGCAACAATTATATTTCTTGCATATAGCCATAAGCAAAAATTATATTAATTTCCTACATAGCCATAAGAATACCTGACATTACTCATCCACCCAAAAATTTCATGCTTCTGCTTCGGCTTGACGGTGTAAGGAGCTTGGGGCATTTTTTTCTTACCATCTCTTAACCACAAATGTTTCCGCAGTCCTATAGCTTTTAGATCAATGCATGCCTTAGGGATGTCTTTTATTTTCCCCTCCCAATTCAGAACTGTGCCCACCACACTTTCACACACATTCTTCTCTATGTGCATGACATCTAGGTAGTGTCTGATAGGCAACCTGGGCCAGTACGGGAGTTCCCAGAATATGCTCTTGTATGTCCAAAACTTATACCTTTCGGGCTTATCTGGAATTGACGACACTATCTCAAGATGATTGCTCAGCTGGCCAAAATCATATTCATTCAGCACTTCCAAAATTTTATCCCTTGTCCATCGCCTGGGTGCCATACTCGTTTCCACAGTCTCATCAAAAACGTCTTGATCCTGCCTAAATGGGTGATCATCTGGAAGCCAACAACGGTGACGCATCTGAACAATTTTACTGCAATGAGGACTGCAACAATCAACACTCATGCACTCTGAACAAGCCCTGTAACCCCTGGTAACGTTGCCCGACAACATACCGCGGGCAGGAAAATCACTGATGGTGCCAACAAGCATGGCATGCATCTGGAACATCTCATTTTTGAACCTATCGTAAGTGGGGTGGCCACACTCACTCAGGTACTTAAGATCCTCAATCAAATGCCTCAAATACACATCGAGACACTTTCCTGGATAACCCGGGCCTGGAATTAACAGAGTGAGCATATTGTATTCCTTGTTCATGCACATCCATGGTGGAAGGTTGTACGGTACCAAAATAACTGGCCATATACTGTATTGAAGACTCATGTTGCCAAAAGGGTTGAATCCGTCAGATGAGAGCCCTAGCCAAACATTTCGGACCTCTGCTGCAAAATGATCAAACTCCCTGACCATATGCTTCCAAGCCTCTCCGTTGGCAGGGTGTATAAGGGTGTCATCGTCACGCAAATTCCTCTCAGCCCACCATCTCATAGCTTCGGCCGTGAAAGCACACATGAACAACCGCTCCAGCCTATAAATCAGCGGGAAATATCGAAGTATCTTCACAGCTTTCTTGTTGCCTACGTACAGGAGTCAACTTATACCTTTCTGTAAAACATACCGGGCAGGCTTTAAGGTCTTCAAGATCTTTCCCCCAGAAGTGAATACAATCATATCTGCATGCATGGATTTTGATGTAGGGAAGCCCAAGATCTTTCAGGATATGTCGCATCTTATGATGAGTGGTAGGAAGGCGATGACCGGGTGGCAGTAGCGAAGCAGTCCACTCTAGCCAAGAATCAACAGCTTTGACAGACATTTTGTTCTCCATTTTGAGCTGCATCACTCCAATGACACTTCCAAGAACAGTCTTACTACAACCGTCGTACAACGGAGTCTGTTGCAATGCAATCAGGTTGTTGTACTTGTCTATACCGCTTGTGTAGACATGAGCTCCAGGTAATGGCTTGACTGGCTCAATATGGGGGAAACCCTCAACGACGGGAGGGACATTTGGTGCTTCATCAGCAAATACACCGCTCTCATAAGGAAACATATCATTGATCAACATCGTTGTTGGATCATAGGATGAACTGGCCCTCTCAGCAAATTTTCCATGATCATGTGGACCCGCTAACGATGTTTCACCTTGATAAATCCAACAAGTGTACTTATCCCAAAACCATTTACTCAGGTGCTTCTAGACTTTATCAATGGGAAAACGAAATCGATCGCTGCGACGCTTACATTATTTACACGGGCAATAATGAAGTGTAGTGTCTCCACAATTTTCCTTCACAAAATCCACAAAACTCCTAATTCCATGGTGATATCTCACATCCCATCTTTCAAGGCTCATCCAACTCTTGTCCATCCTGAAAATTCTAACAGTACTATATATTTATGTATATACATTCACTACTAATTAATTAAAAAATCATCATTACATGCATATATATATATATATATATCTATCATTAAACTAGCTACACTAATTTAATTAATTCTTCGTCTATATATATATATCTCCCTAAACAAAAGTTGACCCATGCATATAAAAATATATATATATATACCAACAATTCCCAATTACAAATTTACATGTATATATATACATATTAACAATTAATCACAAAATAAATTTATATACATACATATATATATACAAAAGTATATTTTCATCGAAATCATCTCAAATCAACTCAAAATCAACAGTCAATTACTCAAAATCAACAATATATCAACTCTATTTGCATATCAAACCATTAATCTCAACTCTAAATCAACACATATATCTAAATCAACACACACATACATCGATCCACATATATATACATACGTACCTAGCTATATATATATATATCTTCCCGAGCAGGTTTTGGACGCCTTTTGACAATACCCAACGATTTCAGAGCGTTTTCCTTCTTTCTCACCGGATTTTTGTAAAATGAATGAGGTGCTGCAGAGTTGATATGATATAAGAGTTATTGCCGACGATTCATTAAAACCTCGGCTATAGGGAGTTTATATCGTCGGTATTCTGGCCAAAACATCGCTGGTAATACTACACATTATTGCCGGCAACGAGGAAAGTATTACCGACGAGTCGTCGGCAATAATTTCATTGCCGGCGATGTGGAAAAAGTATTGCCTGCGATTGAATATTTCGTTGGCAATGCCTATTATTGCCGACGATATATGATATCGTCGGCCTTTCTTTTCCCATTTCGTGAGCAATGGGAAGAAATGTGGTAGTGAAATAATATGATTATAAGGAAGTCGAGTATCAAACCCACGAAGATTTACCACTCTAATTCCAAAGCTTAACTCGGTTAGGTCCTAGACTATGACATTACCTAAACATGCAATGTGATCCAAAACTACTGAATGAAAAAGCAAAAATGTATCTTACCTAACTAAGTTCTTTGGTAACCTTACTATGCAAGAGGTTGCGTAACTACAATGAATGATTGTCCAATTAAATAGTTCATTAACTAACTATATGTAATCATGAGATAAAACAAAACAAAATAATGTGAATATTTTGCTGACTAGAGATGTTGCCACTAGTCAACTCAATGTACCAACATTGTTCAAGTTATGAGTTTTAGTCCAGTTTACATGCTCAAACATCTTTTGGATCATAAGAACAAATCATTTTATTGTCTAAATCATACCTTCCTGGGTCACGCTTGGTTATGGACTGAAACTCCTAGGCCTTTTGAGATTCTAGAAGGTTTCGGTCCATCCATGAAGCACAAAGTAAACCAATATTAAGAGCTAGAATTTTGGTGCTATTCTTCTAATGTATTTCATGCGTAATGAGTTTGATTGCAAACACATGTGAATATTATGGATGTCTTCCTTTACCAAGCCTCTATTAGAGAACTTGTGAATGAGTTCTAATGAAATATCTTAACTCGCACTTATTGGGTTACGAGTCGAAAGAATCAACAATAGCTACAAAGCCTTTCGGTTCAATGTAAGCTTAACTGAAAACCCTTGAGTCATTGGACCTCAAAAGTATTTCGAATCATGCTCAAGCACAAGGAAACCAAATTCTAAGCTTAACCTTTTAGGTCTAAGTCTAAGTCATGTTACATGTTTTTCTTACTTAGGTGAGTGACTAGTTCACTTAGGCTCATTTTTAGCTCCCCTATAATAGTTGCATATTTATGCAACTTGTGCTTAATTTATTCCCATTATTAAGTTCAATTGTCTTATTCTTAGTCTCAGTAATATTAATTTACTTTATGATTTTATAGGTATTTTGAGTCAATATGGGAAAAGAAGTAAAGAAGGGATTTAAACTTAATTTGGAAAATCTACCTGTGCAAATCAGTAAACTTCGACAGAGAATTGAGAACAGCTCGGGAGGAACCATATTATGATCTTTATATGCATGTAAAGCCCTATGTGTCTAGTTTTCATAAAAATCTTCCAGATGATTTAGATGTCTCTAGAAGAAGTTATGGTCGATTTAGTACAGGAATGCTGGTCTGCTTAAGAATCTAACTTTGGACAAGAATTTATATTTTGAGGCCCAAATCGCACTGAGAAGCCCAATGCCAAATTTTTTATTGATATTCCCATTCATTATGGATGTGGCTGGTGAAAATAAGTCATAAAAGTCAAAAGGAAATAGAAGAATCAAGACGATGACTTCTCTTCAAAGATAAGGAGTCTAAAACCTACAAGGAAAGAAGATTCAATGAGCAATATAAAAACCCCGTGGAATATCTATTGTAGCTTATTCTTCTCTCTCTCTCTTTCTTCTCTCTTTCCCACCCATGTTTTTCTTCTCCTCTTTTTCTCCATATGATTAGTTAGGCTTTTCTTTAGTTAGGGGTTGATTGAAGCCCTAGATATGTCCTCGATTTCAAACCCCTTGTGATTTATTTAACTATTTGGATGAGTTTTATTTCACGTTTATATCTTTGATGATTTCTATGTTCATGTTTCTTTGAGTGCATACTTAGTTGCATGACTTAGTATCTAGAGTCTAGAATGTGTGATTGACCTCTATATCAATGCATATTCAATAGAGACAAGCAAGCCCGTTGTGATAACTTGTGTGAAATAATTCCTTAGTGATGTTAAGGTGACCGTTATATCAACCTTGGAAACTATGTTATTTCTCAAATATTATTAGATCATAATGACTCTAGTTGACTAGATTAGGATGCCGATATATACCAGTCTACCAATTAGGGATCAAACAAAGTCAGTACTGACATTCTGCTTAGTACTACCAGTGAGTGTAATACAATCGGTGTCCTACCGACATTGGCTCGATTGTGAGATTCAGTCATCCATGGTTATTTGGATTAGGGTTGGGGTAATCGAGACTATTTAGGATAAAGAGAAGTTCCTAGCTTTCTCCATTAGATTCTTTTAATCCTCATTTTGTTATTTTATGTTTTTGTTTACTTTTCTGTTTTCACGAATTTAATTCACCACTCAAATGAAACCCAATAATTCTGTAAATTTACTGGTTATCCACCACTATGTCTATTTGTAGTTTCTCTTTTCTTGTGATTTTAGGTCGAGTGTAGGTATTAATTAATTCTTCATTAGTAGGTCGAGTCGGTCAGATTGGTATTAGTGTAATCGAGTCTTTTAAAACTTTTAGTCTCATCAGTTCTCTTCGGGTAATGACCTCTGCTTCACTGAACTACAATTGACATCCTTAGGTACAAAGCAGGGTTAACTTTGGTAGGTGATTTTCTACTTATCACCCTAGACATATCTCAACTTAGTCATGACTAAGATATGAATATGAAAATATTAAATCAAGCCCAAACATGCAAACATACCACAATCATATCACACACACAACAAACTCATTCAATAGCATGTAATACACTAAAACAAATACAATTTCATAACTTAAAACATCATTATATGTACATCAAATTGGCTGGGGCTAAACCCTTGCCTTCCAAAAGGTAGCTACTCACTGCACATAGCTAAAATAGAGTATAGATATATGATTAGAGAGAGATAAGTGAATAGAAATAACCTAAGAGTCCCCAAAGTCAAGATTCTAAGGTCTTCAAGCTCTTCCTCCACTTCTTTCTCCTTTCTTGCTTCTAATTCCAACAAAGAGGACGAACACCACCTTAGGCCTTGATGAGAGAATGGATTGGAGTTTGTGGTGGTGGTCATGGAGGATTTCTAGGCCTAGAAGTGGTGAAAATGTGAGGAGAGAGTGCTAGAGGGTTTGGGAGAGAATAAGGGTAAAGGAGAAAAGCTAAAACTATCAAAAAGTGTAAAATGAGGTGAGTTGTTAGCTAGGGTTAGAAGAAGCTCGAAAACGTCTGTAAATAAGAGATATTTTCATATTTGAAATTCAAAGGAAAGGTAAAAGACATGATTTTATAGTTTAGACCTAAGTGATCCTCAAATGAGTCACAAATGGTCCCAAACTCATGTGATTTGTATGTGCTCTTCATCTCACTTGAATTGTCATTTGCATTTGACTTCAAATATCTTCATGGTGGCTTGATAAACTTGACCCAGAGTTGACAACTGAAGTTGACCATGTTGACCTCCATAGTTGACTTCCGACGACTATTTTTCATCTTTTTTCCAACATCATTCCATCTTCTCCCACTGTCCCAAGAATGTCTTCACCTTCATCAGAATTGTATAATCATCATCTTTTAGCTCATTTCCTTGCCAACAAGACAATAGTGGGTTGTCTTAGGTACCTTACTTTTACACGACCTGACATAATCTATGTTGTCAATAATGTTTGTCAATTCCTTCGTGCACATACTCAAGATCATTTAAATGCTGTAAGGAGAATTTTAAGATATGTTAGAGGTACCTTGGATACTTCATTGTATACAAAAGAGGATCAACATCAGAACTTCACTTACAAGCATTATGTGATGTTGATTAGGCAGGAGATCCCAATGATAGTAAATCAACAACTGAATTTGTTGTTCAATTGAATCAAATGCATATATCTTGGTGTAGCAAGAAGCAACACTTAGTGTCTAGATTTTCTATAGATGTTGAATATAGGAGTATGACAGACACAACTTCAGAGTTGCAATGGTTGAAGCACTTACTACATGATCTGCACATTTATCTGAATTCTGCCCCTACTCTTCACTGTGATAACATCGTAGCTCTTGCTCTTGTTGCCAATCTTATATACCACTTAATTCTTAAGCATGTGGAAGTAGATGTCCATTTCACTAGAGACAAAGTCAAAGAGAGTTTTACCAAGCTGAAATTTGTAACATGTCAAGAACAACTTGCAAACATCTTTACAAAGGGCTTATGCTCTCCAAAACACACTTATCTCATAATAGCCTAATGCTACAGGAGACCCCATCAAGCTGATGCGTACGTGTCACTCTCTTTGTGTTAGTTATGCTAAGATGATGAGTTATTGCTTATCTACACGTATCACACATTGTGTGATTACCTTAATGATATATAAACAACTTAGTAGCTAGTATGTAACTAACTTGAGATATTTTTCAATATACACGAAGCCTTTACTCAATTTCTCTCTGCAATTCAATACAAGCTTTTAGCTCCTAGACTGGACTAGGTCCTAACAATAACTTCATAGAAAAACTCTCGTCCATTGAGAGAGACTCGTTGTGGCCAAACCTGCCTAGAAATGTTATACAATCGACTGTGGCGCAACTACCAAAAATGTCAACAGTGCTAAAGCTTGCGCTAACAAGAATCAGTAGCAAGAGTACGGCGACCCAAACAGAGGGATCTGTGGAGGACTCCACAAAGTGTGGAGTACTTGTGACTTACCAGAGGCACCAAAGGGGCCATACACCTTGCGCCCCAGTAGAGCTCTGCTAGGAGTCATTTCAACTCTAATAAGTACTCAGTGATACGAGCATACTAATCTTTGGTAAAATATTGATTTGTTAGATCATTCCGTATCATAAAAATTGAGATTATATATCCCCTTTGATGTTTAATCATAAAACAAAAAAGGATAATAAGTTATGAAAGCATCTGCAACGGGGCAGCTTTGCTCTTGCTATTTGGCTGGAAAGAGCTTGCCAAGGTGAAAAACTTATGCAGCGTTGCAAAGCAGGTCTGGTGACCACTCGTTGACTACCTGCATGAGCAGCCAGACGAGCATTAATAGCTTCGGAAGAGAACGAGCAACTTCGCTGAGCCTACCGCGCATGGGTGATACCAGGCACGTTTAATTCTTACTTTAAAAAAAAAGTTAAGCCGCGTTCACATCTGTCGTCGCTCGGTCTGGTTGAGATCGACTCCTGTGCAATCGACACTCCGCCATCGTTGATCGGGGTCGACCCTCCTCCAAGATCGACGCTCCGTAGCTGCTAGGATTTGAAACTCGCTTGGTTTTGCTGAGATCGAAGATCAAATTTTGACAGACTCGGGTCGACCAAAAAAAAAATCAACTCCCGTAATTGCTCCTTAATTGCTCCTTTCAACTTGAAAAAAGAAATTTAATTTAATTAAAATGGTCATTTTTTGAAGTTATTAGAACTTCTAAAATTCATAATAAATATCTCGATTGTCGAAATAATTATACAAAAATTCTTACGATCTCGCGATAAATTTCTCTACAACTCTTGCTAAGGAAGCGAAGTCATATCCTTAAAGGAATAATAGTCAATTTTAAAAGCATGTATTTATGATTCATCGCTAGTCGCGTAACAACGAAACTGGTAAACACATATCGTCTAATTGTTCGTCGAAAATCTTATAAGAATTAAAAAATCAAAATATTCAAAACTGATGAATAGTAATAGGTGGTGTTATTTTCTACTGTTGCAGAAAAAACAGGTGTTGGTCATCCTATTCGATTAATAATGTATGCTTCCCCTCAAATAGGAGGTGCAATGCAAATAAATGGTGCAAATTGGTGCGGATGCTCTGAAATTGCGAATCTAATATTACCATAAAATAGAGGTACCAAAATGGTTTTCACTTCATGAGCCCTAAAACACTAAGGCTTAGTTTGATATTAAGGTGAAATTAAGTATGGTGAGAAAAATCAGTGGTGAAATAAATCAATAGTGAGAAAAACTTAGTTAAGAAAAATCAACAATCAAGGGGTTGCTTTTGATTTCTGTGTTAATTGACCACAAAATTTAAGAAAACACATATATAAAATATAACCAAACAAGCTGACAACATACTATGATAAGATTAAACTATTTTTTCTTCCAAAACTCAATACCAAAATAGATCTAATAAGCAATTTGTTTGAGATTGATTTCTAGAGCTCTAGAAGCACTTATGACAATTTCCAATGTGCTTTTAAAATTAAGAAACACGTGACGAGTTTCTCAAAACACTTCCAAGTACTTCTAAAATTCAACAAAATTTTATTTTATTTTTGTTTGAATTTTTCTCTATTTATTATGATTTTTTTTTAATTTGAAAAACACTTTTTGACATATTAAAAGCAATACTAAACGGACCAAAAGACTCGCGTTTTAGAAAAAGACAAGGTATAAAAGAGGGAAGATTGAAATGGTCCGGAGATCGATCTTATCGTGCACATAGAAGAGCAGACTCTTTCTAGTGTAATTTGCATGCGGACAATTTCTATATTCTTCATAACTGTGAATCTATGAAAGTCGGCAGTCTCTATTCTCCGCTACCTTCACGCTTATCTCTACCCACATCTCCTTCTCTTTCTCAACTCTCTCGCCTATCAATGCCTATATAAACAATGTAACTTTCGACCATTCTCATCACCATCTTCTTCATTCAATCTCACCCTTGAACAATCAAAGTCCCATCTTCTCTGCCAAGAATCACTCTTTTTCAACAATGACGAAAGCCCCTGTTCGAGTTCTGGTCACCGGTGCTGCTGGTTCGGCCATTCTTCTTAAGAAAACTCTGTTTTTCAAGTTTTGTGTTTCTCTGTTTAGGAAACATAAAATAGGGCTTGCATTTGTTGTTGTTGTTATGTGACATGATCCAGGAAATGGTATACTTCATTAACTACATTGTTACAGACTTGTTAATGGAAAAATGATTTAGAATGGCATTATTTTATTCTTATTCCATTCCTTGGTTTTTAAGGTGACCAAACAGAAGTATTGGGTTCTTTACTTGGGAATAATTGAGTAAATATTCTCTGTAAACAAATTTCTTCTGGACTTTGTTTTCGCATCTGATTGCCTTGCGTTGGAGGTATATGTGCATATTCTTTCTTAGGAATTTGTATTTAAAACAGAGGTGATGGATTGTTTTCGTTGGTACTGGATCAAGTGCTTTGATTTTAAGAAACTTTCTTTGCTGCATTGTATTATATATTTTCGAGAAAAAAATAAAAATGGAGCAAATTGAACTGGTTCAAATATTATGTTTGGTTTTTTTCACCGTTGCCTTCTTTTGGAAGGTTATTACACATATGTGGAGCTTTCTGAATTTAGAGAAAGAGCCAGTGATAGTATTGGTTACTGGGGCTACAGGCATGCTTATATTTTGATCCTCGCCTTTTTTCAATGCAAAAGATTCATATGCAACTTTTGTTATCAACTTATCATTGCCGTGACCTGTATATGCTCAACAGGACAAATTGGCTATGCCATTCTTCCAATGATAGCTAGGGGCGCGATGCTTGGCCTCGACCAACCTGTAATTTTGCACATGCTCGATATTGAACCTGCAGCTGAGGCCTTGAATGGGGTGAAAATGGAATTGATTGATGCTGCCTTACCTCTTCTCAGAGGTATGCTTGTCAAGTTTTAACTTCATATGTCAAATTTGGTATATATAGATGTTGAATGCTAAGTTTTAAAGGTGAGGCACATATGTTTTCGTTTGAGATCGATCTCTTAAAAGTTTGTTGTGCATGTGTATGCAGGTGTTGTTGCTACAACAGATGTTGAGGAAGCTTGTCAAGGAGTCAACATTGCTGTTATGGTTGGTGGATTTCCAAGGAAGGAGGGTATGGAAAGGAAGGATGTGATGTCGAAAAATGTATCGATCTACAAGTCTCAAGCTTCAGCATTGGAAAAGTACGCTGCCTCAGATGTCAAGGTGAGACTGTTTGTTATGTTCATGCATATATACATTCAAAATTGGAGATAGTGTTGCTGTGTCTTAAGTTCCTTGCTTATGCCACTCAGGTTTTGGTGATTGCCAACCCAGCAAACACCAATGCACTCATCTTGAAAGAGTATGCACCTTCAATCCCAGAGAAGAACATTACATGTATGACGCGTCTGGATCACAATCGAGCATTGGGACAAATCTCAGAGAAGCTTAATGTTCATGTTGGTGATGTGAAGAATGTTATCATCTGGGGAAATCACTCTTCAACACAGTATCCTGATGTCAATCATGCAACTGTCGGAGGCAAACCTGTCAGACAAGTTGTCGACAATGATCAATGGTGACTCTCAGTATAATTTGCAATTTTGACATACAGATATATCTCTTTCTGTCACTAATGTGTTGTCTATGTTCTCCAGGTTGAACACCAAGTTCATCTCCACAGTGCAGCAGCGCGGCGCAGCCATTATCAAGGCTCGCAAGCGATCAAGTGCTTTGTCTGCTGCTTGTTCTGCCTGCGATCACATACGCGATTGGGTTCTTGGCAGTCCTAAGGTTTGTTATTTTCTCATATATATCTATCAGTGTTATGTTGTTTCTTACAACTTAAGATTTCCCTTCCTTGGAATACTCGATAGAAATCTAACATTTCTTTGTTGCTTTGATATTATTCAGGGGACACATGTTTCCATGGGTGTGTATTCTGATGGTTCTTATGGAATCCAGAAAGGCCTTATGTACTCTTTCCCTGTTACATGTGAGAAAGGAGAATGGAAAATTGTGCAGGGTAAGTATAAGTTTCCAATCACAAGATTATTATTGCAAAACTACTCTATCTATATGAGCTCATTCATCATCTCGGTTTTCGACTATGGCTGTTTGTCATCGCAGGACTCAAAATTGACGAATTTTCGAGGGACAAGATGGATGCAACTGCACAAGAGCTCATCGAGGAGAAATCATTGGCCTATGCATGTCTCAACTGATGAACTTTTCATTGTTCAGATAATAACGTAAGGAATTCAACGATCATCAAATAATGTTAGAAGAGATATCTTTCTCCTTCTAGTTGTAGCCTTGTAGGCCGGATGTGTTGTGCTTTGTTATTCAAAATATATGTTTCTGGGGCTAATTTGCTCAAGGTTGAATCCTGCTCTGTTCCCCATAGATTGGCAACATAAGCTATTCCTTTTCTTTCAAGTTTAGAATCACCCAATGTTCTAAAATTGGCCTAGGTCGATTTAGTAGTAGATAACTGTCTCGATTATATTAGCTAGTGAAATATACGTCCAGAATACTTGAAAAAAATAGTGAAAATACGATTCATTTTTTATTTTTTTGAATAAAGAGGTCAGCATTAAACGAAACTCAAGCAATACATCGTTCGGAGGTAATTAACCTCGAGATAAAAGAAGCAACAGTAACAAAACTACTAGAAATACAAGAAGCCTTGACAGCTTGAGCTATGGCATGAGCCACTTTGTTTCCATCTCGCTTCAGATGCAGCAATCTTGCATTTGGAAGAAGACTGAGAGCTAAGGCAGCTTCATCATACCATCTACCCAAAACAGTAAGGTCAGGGCCAGAATGCCTAAGTGTTGATGTACCACTTGAGCATCTGTTTCAATTTGAACGGAAGCTAACCCATTATCAGGAGCATACACCAAAGCACCTATCACTCCAGCCAACTCCACTTGTTCACTACTCCAAACATCCAAACATTCGTAAGAAAGCATGACATGCTCCCTAAGAATTCTCCAATACTATCCCGAAGCACAAGACCCTAATCACCGTCATGCTTTATTGAATCAAAAGCTCCATCACCATTGATTTTAAGCCAACCTCCAGGGGAAGGTTTTCATGGAGTCGAAATATCTCGATTGACCTTAAGAAACTTACAATTCACAGGCTGGTATTCCAAAAGCCTCACTGTCGCCCCAATAGCTACGTCCGCTGCGTATTTATCTTTCTGATCCCAAACTCTAGTATTTCTTTCCTTCCATACAAACCATATAAAATACAGTAGCTGAGTGAAATTTGAAATTCCCCATCAATAGCTTCTCCACACAAAAACTGAGCCAATCAATGGAACTTGAATCATCTGTCTCAGACGTTAGGCAACACGAAACTAAAGCTGAATTACAAGCAAACACCGATCTTGTATAAGGACAATTGCAACATAAGTGAATGTTAGATTCATCGATACTCTTACAAAGAAGACAAAGATGTGAATCCAAACTAACATGACGCGTAGCCAAACGATGGCAAGTAGGGAGGATGTTATGACCAATTGTGAAAATACGATTCATTGAAGAGAACGAGCAGGATAATGAAATAAAAAATTAGAAATTTGCATCAATAGTGTCTAGACTCTTCTGTGTCCATCAAGTTATAATTAGTACTTGGACTCTCTAAATGATCAATGTAGTACTTAAACCGCATTTTCGCTATATTCGTAATACATTTGTCAATCTTTCACTAGAAAAACGTTAATTTGTTAACGTGTTTAAACTAAAAATGAGTTTTTGTGTAAAATAACAATTATACCCCTAAGATTTTAAACTATTTATAAATCTGGGCATTTCTTTTTCTTCATGAATACTAGATAAAGTACACACACCATGTACATGCATAAGTAAATAAAAATGAAATGATAAATGTATAAAAAAAATGGTAATGTAGACAGTTAATGGAAATTAAAATGTTAACTTTTGAAAACAAACCATATATTTTCTTTATAGTTGAAACACGAAGAGGAGAAAAAGTAGGAACTACCCCCAAAAAAGGGGAAAAACTGCAGCAACATTTGGGGAAAAACCAAAAAAAAATTATGAGATAAATAAAAGTTAATTTATCAATAACAATTATAACCTTAGTTTATTATACTTCACCTAAAATTAAAGGGTAAACTTAAAAGAATTGACAGAGAGAGAACAACGTGTGATCTCTTAATAATAGTATAGATATTCTCTATTTAGAAAAAATCCAAAAAAAAATCTTGTCATCTCTCTCTCTCTCTCTCAAAATCATAGATCATCGGATCAGCCAACAACTTTGCCTCCCAAAATCGCCACCAAACATCATCAACCTCGGTGGCAGTCATCCACCGATTTTGGCCAACTGATTCGACATCGTAGAAAAAATCTTCGAAGATACAAATTTGATAAATAGATTCATAATCAAATGTTCCTAATAACGTTTGAGATCATTAGATCTATCCCTGGAAAACAGGGGGATTGGGTGGGTTATGGGGCGGGTTATAACGGAGCGGTTTTTAAACGGGCCAAAATTAATTTAACCATTTATTAATTGTAATGGGTTAAACAAATCAGTTCTATGGGTTCGCGGGTTAACCCAACGGAACCCATAAAAATCTTTTGCCTTTTTATATTTTACATTTAATTTATTAATGAAATTTTAGTTCTCATTTGTTATTTTTATCTCAATTTTTTTTCGATATCACATGACTTTGGTCAAGATCGACCGGTTGCCGGCGGAAGAGATGAAGAACTACTCCGATGTGTTGCGTTGTGGAAGTCAAAGCAGCCGCAATCAAGACTTTGAGGGCATAGAGGCGTCGGGGGGGGGGGGGGGGGGTACAAATCAGATGTCGAGAGGTGTAGTCGCCATGGCACGCGAGTTGTGTGTGGCAAGAGGATGGAGGTACGATACCGAGGTTCCTAAAGGCTCAAGGCTCGCGAGATTGCGGCGGTGAGGTTTACGAGGTTGTGAGGCGGTGATTCAATGGCGACGACGGTTGCAAGTCGAGGTGCCAATGGAGCAGAGATGCGAGGTCTCAATTGCGTGCAGAGGTGCGATATCGTGATTTGTGAGGCCAGGTGGTGGTGAGGTTGTGGCGCGGTGGTCGGGATTTGTGAGACCGAGAGGCGGACATGACGGCGGTGAGTGGTGGCATGGTGGACAGGTAGTGCTACTGTTTAAAACTGAGAGAGAGAGAGAGAGAGAAGAGAACCTGATTTTTGCAACAACAAAAAATCGTGGGTTTAAACGGGGTCCGTTGGTAAACCGGTACCCACCTGTTTAGAACCTGATTTTTGCAACAACAAAAAATCGTGGGTTTAAACGGGGTGCGTTGGTAAACCGGTACCCACCTGTTTAATTGACGACTTTCTTAACAGGTTAACCATTTAAATCCATTATGATAACGGGCGGAATCACGGACGGATTAATTTAAGTGTGATAATGGGCAATTTGACGGGTGCCTGCATATATTGTTAGGCCTATTTGGATTTGTCCTAAATCAGGCCAAGTCCAAGTTGTCGCAGAGCTGTTTCTTCTTACTCGTAAAGAATAAGTCTTTCTTAATCTCATTGTTGTAGGAGCTATGATCGTCGTCTTGTAGTTGGGAAACGATGCCAATTTTGGCGAAGGAAAAGCTTCATTCGAGCTGGTTTGTTTGAAGCCGTGGAGTTGAAGTTGGTGGGTCTCGCTCAGCCATATATATGACATTTGCTCGAAGTGTAGTTTGTTCCCGGTGTCGGCTCAACTGGTCCAACGCCTTTGGTTAGTCTCGGCCCCATCGTCTCCAACCTCGTGAATCGCGAGCCTCCTTGCACACATGAACACCTCGTATGGAATGCTCCTCCAAGCTCATCGATTACTAGCTATTCCAATTTGGGCCTCCCTGTTCTCGCCTACCAAGTCGTGTTCAACCACACGAGAGATCGTCACCAAGGTCGATGATCTAGTGATGGTTGTTGTCGGGGTGGTGGGGATATTTTTTTTTGTTATTTTTTTTTCTTTTCTTTTCTAGTAGTTTTCAAGGAAAATGACAAATTTACCATTCTTCGAGTTAGCCACGTCAACAAATTAAAATTTTCCCAACAGAAAATTAATGGAGGTACTACGAATATAGTTCAAATTCGGTTTAGGTACTACATTGATCACTTTGAAATTCTGGGTACTAACTTGGTGGGCACAAAAGAGTCTAGACACAATTGGTGAAAATTTTTCATAAATATAAACATTTTTTGCACAAGTTTGCCAAATTAACTGGATTTGACTACCGAGGTTGTCTATTAAACTGCTAAGTGCTAGACCCTTTCTCACCGCTTAGTAATCCTTAAAACATTTTACATTTTTTAGAACCTTTCAATCATCCAGGGTAAGAAATAACAATGGACAACTCAATTAAATTAGAGACAATTCTTGGCTGCCCATGATTGGGCAACACTTCCTACCCATATCTGATCACAAGGTGACATGTGTCTTCTTTTCTTTGCAACCTCTGTACAGTTCTTCACAACTCTCTTATATCATCCAACTTTGAATCCTCTTAGATCTCTCATCCAACAAAATTCTCTGGCAAAAGAGCTAACCTATTAGGAAAGGAACATACATCGATGATGAAACAAAGCTTTTTCAAAGTTGGAGATGTCCCTGTTTCTTGATTCTCATTACACGGTCGGCTGAAAACTAAACACATCGATGGAACAATCAAGAGAGGGGGATTATGGGGACTTCTGCCTCACAATTTTACAAACAAACCTGCTTTGCAATTTGGTTTTTATGACAGAACAAGAATCAAAACCCAAATCATGAATCTAGGGTGTTTCTTTAAATCTTGATATCATGATGATATTTGTTAGGATCCCCAATTTTAGCCAAGTGTTAGTAGCAAACACAATGTTTTGTTTTGTTTTGTTCTGTGATGTCGACATGTGTTGTTGCAGGTGGTCACTCACGTGACTGTTATCCTATTTCAAGTTGTAAAACCCCATTTTGTTATAATCAATCAATATATGTCTGCATTCATCTCTTCTTTCTCCTCTCCTCTCATCTTCTTTTATATTCTGATCTAAGGGCCCTATTATCTGGTATCAAGAGCCAATAATGATGGGCAATCCAAGGAAGTCTGCTGCTCCTTCTTCCTCAAGTGTGGACGTTCCTTCAGTGGAAGCTCACATTCAGACTTATCGTGATTCTACGATGACCCACATTGATGAGCTCTGAGAATCTGTGGCCTTGCTTCACTCTCAGCAAGACGTTTTTCAAGCGGAGTTGAAGGCTCAGCTTCACTGCTTTGCCCTTACACCACCGCTCTTGGTGTCTCCAGATCCACCTCCGTTAGATCCGAATTTACAAGTGGTGATGTCCATGCTTGGAGTGAAGTCTCAGCCTAGTCTCTGGGCTCCTTCAGTGCTGACTATAGTGGTACCAACAACGCCTCCAAGTTTCTTGATCCCCTCTCACGTGGATACTTCTATTTTTCCCCTTTATTCTTCATCTGTAGATGCTTATCCGAACCATTATACATTTATGAATAATTTGATTAATGTTAATGTTGTAAATCATGCTAGATCTGTGTTTGAATCTATGTTATCGCCTACTCATCATCAAGGGAGTCTGCTAGGACACCCTAGACAATAATTCAACCCACCTCACTCTTCTATAAGTATGACCATGAGCATGCCACGACCATATATGCTTTCCCACTCTTATTCCACCATCACTACCTCTCAACCCTTCCAACCTAGTTCCCATTCCTTTCCATTCCCCCCCCCCCCCCAGCACTTAGTAGCTTCACAACCACCTTATACACAACCTTACACTTCTATTCCTATGTTTCCCAGTAGCTTTCCTAGGTCTCAAACCCAACAGTGGGCACAAATGCCAGTAATGCAGGGTCACATTGCTGATAGTTTTTCACCTACAATGAAACATATGCGATTGGATTTCCCTCTTTTTGATGGAGATGATTCTTTGGGTGGATAATAAAGGCATAGCAATTTTTTTCATTTATGTCAGATATCTGAGGATCGAAAAGTGGCATTGGCGGTATTGTATTTGAATGAGATAGTTGGGAGTTTATGACATCTATATGTGCAGGACCATCCAGGTTCATGGTCTAATTTGAAACACATGCTGCTACATCAGTTTGGAGGCCAAAGTACTATGGCTCATCAAGCCACGTTAACTAAGATGAGACAAGAGGGTACTGTCACTAATTTCCAGGATCAATTTACTAATATGTGTTGTAAAGCTACTGGATTTCCTCCAGAATTGAGAGTGGCATGCTTTGTTAAGGGACTTAAGCCAGAAATTGCAGCTGAGGTTGATCTCAAGAAGCTAACAACATTGTTAGATGCCTTTGAGATGGCCAGAGCTTGTGAGAAGAAGCAAAGTGTACTAATCGAGGACGTAGAGACAACTTCTAGTACCTAAACCAAGCTACACTCAACCTATTTACACCCAAAACAAGCCATCATCCCAAAGTTCACACACCATGAGCCAAAATTACCACCCTAAGCCCATATATTCATCTCATCCCACCTTTAACCAACAATACCAGAAGCCTACCTCTACTCCTAAACCAAGTTCCTCTTCTTAATCATCTCAAAACAAGGTGTTATCCTAAGAACAATTCAGAGAGAAGATGTTGAGGAATGGATGTTATTGGTGTCCCAAACTGTATCATAAATGCCATAAACGCACTCATAAAGAAGGGAGAGCTTTGATGCTAGAAGGTATCACTATTGGAGAGGACTATATGTTTGAGGCTAATACCTCTCAACATCAATTGATTGGGGACTTGCGTATTGAAGAGGAACCACATCCTACAGAGGAGGATATACCATTAATATCGTTACATTCCATAGCAAATAAGGAAGAGCCTGCAGCTATGTAGGTCAAGGGTTCATAGGTAACCAAAAAAGAGAATTGTAAATTTTGATAGATTGTGGAGCCACTCATATCCAAATGTGTTGAAGTTGTATGAGGGCATCATTGATAGAAGTAAACCAATAAGGGTTAAGGTCACTGATGGGAGAATTTTTCTTACACGAGGATACATCCCTATTTACAGTTAACTATTCAAGGGAAAAATGTCACTGCAGATTTCTATATCTTGCCCATTTAAGGATGTGAGGTAATTTTGGGCATGGCTTAGTTGAGAACCTCAGGACCTACACCAAGACTGTAATCTATTACAAATTCCAGGGATTAACACCTGTAGCTGTAGAGACTGTAACTTGTGAACAAATGATTGCCTTTATTAAGCAAGAAACAAAAGGCCATTCTTCTGGAAATGAGGGACATTACAGATCAACATGAAGAAAAGTATGCTCAAATTCCACATCCTCAAGTGAGTGTTCTGGTGCAACAATTCAATAACCTCTTTGAGCCACCTACAACTCTTCCCCGAAAAAGGAGTAATGATCACCACATTCCTTTGGTTCTTGGTGCACTACCCCCCTAATATGAATTCTTTCAGATACCCACACCATCAAAAGGAGGAGATTGAAAAGACTGTCAAGGAGATAAGGGAAGCTGACACAATTCAGTTAAGTGAAAGCTCATTTTCTTCTCCTGTTTACTAGTAAAAAATGGTACTAGAAGGATGTGTGTAGATTTTAGAGCTTTGAATGCATTAACAATCAAAGATAAATTTCCTATTCATGTGGTAGATGAATTATTAGATGAAGTTGGTGGTTCTGCTTTCTTCACAAAGCTGGATTTAAGATCAGGTTATCATCAAATTAGGATGGTAGATTCTGACATACACAAAACAACCTTTAGAACTCACGAGGGGCATTATGAATTTTTAGTTATGCATTTTGGGTTAACTAGTGCTCTTTCAACATTTCAATCATTGATGAATGAAGTGTTTAGGGATATGCTCAGATAACATGTTCTTGTTTTTTTATTTATGATATACTTGTATACAATAAATCGTTGGAGGACCATTTGTTGCATTTAGAACAGGTTTTCAAGAGGCTCAGTGAGCACAGTTTGAAGGTTAAACTCTCGAAGTGTACTTTTGGCGCCGAACATGTGAAGTACCTAGTGTGTGAGCCAAATTTGGTCACATAGAACTGGAGGGTTTCTGGTCCCCCAGGTCCGTAAGCAGAAGATGTCCTATAATTGGAATAATGAGCTTGGGCTTGTACAATTAGGGTTCCAAGTATAAATCGATTAATCTAGAGACTTTTGGAGGTATCTAGAATGATGTAGAGACTTCTGGAACGTTCGGTGGCATGATAATCCCAGGGTAAGATCGGACCTCAGGGTGGTTGGGCAATCTGACCACGAGAGATTATACGATCGGGCCTCAGGGGATTGACAAAATCTAAGAGGAATAAGGTAAGATTTAGAGTGTATCCGAGGGGATTATGCTAAAGGTCTTATGGTAATCATCATATTTGATTGGCCCTGGATATGGAGATCCATTCCTTAATGGGTTCCTCCTTTCCTAATGTAAATTAGTCTGGTTTGATAAGGACTATGCTTAGACCTGGCACGATCACTATATATAGACCATCCATACATAGTCACAGGTAACGTAACTCCGTCATAATCACTTCTTGATCCTTGAGACAAGTTCTAACTTAAGCATAGGAGGGTCTAAGCACGGTACCACATCGTGCTTGGAATTTTTTTGTAGGCTTTCAAGGAAGAATGCTCAGGAGAATCCATAAGGTGAAGTCTTAAATCATCAAAAAATCTCAGAAGGAAGGTTTTCACCTTCAACGATCATAGGCAGCCTATATGATCTGATGCTTTCATTAACCAAAGGAGCGGACCTAGAGGGAGATCTAGATCTGGGCTCACACCTAGGACATATCATATCCAAAAAAGGTGTGGTTGTTGATCCATATAAGATAAAGAGTATTAGAAAAAGGGAGAGGCCTAAAACAAAGAAAGGGCTTAAGGAGATTTTTAGGTCTTACCGGCTATTACTGGAAATTTGTGCCTAATTTTGGCATAATAGCCAAGCCACTATTCAATATGTTGAAGGAGGGATTTGCGTAGACTCTTGAATCTGTGGCAGCGTTTGAGAAGTTGAAGACAACCATAACCACTACACCTATCCTAGCTCTACTAGATTTTTCAAAGGAATTCTCCATTGAATGTGATCCATCAAATGCTAGTATTGGGGCTGTGCTTTCACAAGAGGGTCATTCCATAGCCTTTTTAAGCAAAGCATTAGCACAAAAACACTTGGCTTTATCAGTATATGACAAAGAGATGATGGATGTGGTACTAGCTTTACAAACCTAGAGACCTTACCTCATTGGACACCACTTCAACAACATTACTGATCACAAATCAATCCAGTATTTTCTCTCCCAGAGGATCGCCACTCCTATATAGTAAAAATGGCTTATTAAACTTATTGGATATGACTTTTAAGTTAAGTATAGAGCTAGTAATCAGAATGTTGTGCCAGATGCTCTCTCTAGGCAATCTGAGTTGAAGGCTCTAACTGGGGTATCTCAACCAATGTCTCAATTCTTCTAAGATTAAAAAAAGACCTTATTTTAGATAATAAAATTGCTTCTATTATTAGTGAGCTGCAACAAGGGACTTGCCTGAGGAAGAACTACTCTTGGAAGCATGACACTTCGTATTACAAAAACAGGATCTTTGTGCCCAATGTTAATGCTTACAAGCTCAACTTACCTCCAGAGGCCAAGATCCACCCTGTATCTCATGTTTCTGTATTGAAAAAGAAGGTTGAAGCTACTAACAATTGATAGTCACATATTTATGCGTCTATTCGGTATATATTTAATTTGTTCCCTATGTTTAGTTTATTATTATTATTCAAGTGAATTAATTATGTTTATTTGTTTTTAGGTATTTTGGAGATTAATGAAGAAAATGGGCATAAATAATATATTTTGGGAGTTATTAGAGAAGTGGAGGATTTATGAGGTGAAGGAATCCTAATTTGAGAAGGATACTAGGTGTTTGGCGAGAAAGCAGCTTAGAATTGGTTTTGGCGAATAGCTTGGAGAGAGTTTAAGGCAGACATATATACCTTGGCGAGGAGGAGTTTGGCGAGTGAAGATGGGCTTTAATTATTGATGGATGCTAGGTGGAGTGCACATGCTCTTCTTTTTTTAGGCTAATTAGCTTAATTGAAGGAAGACACATTTTTAGCTAGGAGGCGAGATGCCTGGCGAGAGGAAGTTTAAGAAAGAGTCAAAACTGAAAACAAAGGGAAGAAGTGGGTTTTGAATTGGAGTCCTGCACGTGGGCTAGCTAGGTCAATTAGTTAAGCTGGACATAAACATATATATATATATATACCTAGATGAAGAAGGCTGGAGGAGATTAAGAGAGAGAAGAAACACTACCGCTGGAAACACTATAGCCGACGATTTTTTTAAAACTATAGCCGACGAGATAAAAATCTCGTTGGCTATAGTGAAAAATGATTTTTTTTTATTTTTTTTAATTTTTTGTAAAACTATAGCCGAGGAGATAAAAAATCTCGTCGGCTATAGTGGAAAAAATGATTTTTTTTATTTTTTAAAATTTTTTTTTAAAACTATAGCCGACGAGATAAAAAATCTCGTCAGCTATAGTTTTAAAAAAATGATTTTTTTATTATTTTTTTTAATTTTTTTTAAAAAAAATGATTTTTTTTTATTTTTTTTAAACTATAGCCGATAGTTTAAAAAAAAGATTTTTTTTTATTTTTAAATTTTTTTTTTAAAAACTCGTCGGCTATAGTACTATAGCTGACGATAATGGGTAAAAACCTCGTCGGCTATACTATTACCGACAGGTTTTAGCCAGCGACTTTAGCCGACGACCCTTAAAAATCGTCGGCTATAATCTCGTCGGCTATAGTGCGTCGGCTATACTATAGCCAACGATGTTTTTGCCCCTTTTTCGTCGGCTATAGTATAGCCGACGATTTTTTGTTGATTTGTCGTCGGCTATAGTGGAAATTGTCCACTATAGCCGACGACAAAAAATCTCGTCGGTTTTTTTTTTTTCGTCGGCTATAGTGAAAATGCTGGTAGTGAAAATAAATAAGAAAAAAGGAAGAAGAAGTTGAACATGAAGAGGAGAGGATTCAAACGGCGAGTTCGAGTATGACGACGTCAAGAGTTTATTTCTTCTCATTCTTTAGTTCATCTTTCATGAATTCTTTGATGTTATTACTTAAGATTATGAGTAGCTAAATTTCCTTTGTTAGGGGCTGATTGAAGCCCTAGATATGCTTACGATTTTGAACCCCCTTTTGATTCTTTAACTATTTGGATGAGTTTTGTTTCACTGTTTTCTCACCGTATGATTTCTATGTTCATGTTTCTTTGAGTGCACGCTTAGATGCATGGCTTAGGATCTATAGTCTTGAATGTGTACATGACCACCTTATCATTGCATATTATTTAGAGACAAACATGAATTTGTGTGAAACAAGCCTTAGTGATCACTACTAGAAATTGACTCATTGCCGGCGACTTTTAAGTCGCCGGCAATGTTTTTGGACATTACCGGCGATTTTTGCCGGAAAAATCGCCGGTAATGTCCTTTTTTTTTTTTTACATTACCGGCGACATAAATGTATGTCGCCGGCAATGTCTTTTTTTTTTTTACATTACCATCGAGACATTGCCGGCGACGGACATTACCGGCAACATAAATCGCCGGTAATGTAAAAAAAAAAAAAGACATTACCGGCGATTTTTCCGGCAAAAATCGCCGGTAATGTCCAAAAACATTGCCGGCGACTTAAAAGTCGCCGGCAATGAGTCAATTTCTGGTAGTGGATGTAAGGGTGACCATCTTATCAACCCTTGAAACTCTGTTATTCTTCAAACATTCTTAGAATATAATGACTTCAGTTCTCTAGGCTTACATCACCATATGTATAAGATCGAGCGGATTGTCCCTCCCTCTTTCATGCCAAGTAAGAGAGTGTAATACACAAGATGACTTAACCAAAGCTCTTGTGTGGGGAGTATTCATCCATGGTTAGTTCAATTATATTGGGGAGGTCGTAAGTATGTCTAGGGTGGAGAGAAGTTTTTAACATTCATATCTCATTGATTTCCTACAACAATTTACTTTCTGCAATTTACTGATTTCTACATTAGCTATACCTTAGCTGATTTATTTCGGTAACCAAATCAACTCAGAACACCCTCAAATTTTATGTGGTAGTCCGCAACTGTTTCTAGTTTACTGTATCCAATTTTCGTGTTATATGGTTCTATCTAGCTTAGATTCGTAGTGTCATTAGTGTGCTATAGTAGAGTCTGTCAACTTCTTAATTTAGCGTCAGGATTTAGTTTCACCAATTCTTCGTGTTCGATAACCCCTATTTATCATACTACATTGATATATCCAGGTTGTGAATAGGGTATCTTTGCATAGGTGTTTACCCATCTTGTCAACAATGTGCAAGCTCATTTGCCTCTTACTCTGGATCCCTTAAACCCCATATGGTATCATGCTCAGATTTTAGCTCGTGGTGTTTTAAAAAATGCAATGGTCAAGTGACTAAGTGGTTAGTGCAATGTGTTGGTTCGAGTTCTAAAGATGCAACTTGGGTCGAGACTGAAGAAATTATGCAACAATATCCAGATTTTAACACTGAAACTTAATCTTTTTTTGAGGGTAGGATGTTATGATCCCTAATTTTAGCAAAGTATTAGTAGCAAACACAGCGTTTTGTTTTGTTTCTATGATGTCGACTTGTGTTGTCGCAGGTGGTCACTCACGTGATTGTTATCCTATTTCAAGTTGTAAGACTCCATTTTGTTATCATCCATCAATATATGTATGCGTTTAGCTTTTCTTTCTCCTCTTACTTCTCTCATTTCATCTTTTATATTCTGATCGAAGAACCCTATTAATATTCTAGGTTGGTGAAGCTTTCATCCCAAATGAGATTATTTTGTGGGTAGGTGAAGCGAATATCATCCCAGATCAGATTACCTTGTGAGTTTTTTCTAGTTGAAATTCGAGGTTTGATACTCTGATCAGAAAGAGTGCCGTAACATGTGAAACGAACTTCCCGGACGAATTGGTTGGAGAAAAAAATAAAGAACATGTGTCATCCTTATTGGGTGTGAGTAGAATTGCCGCCCAGCAAAAAATTAAAATTAGAAGCTTACAATTTTCCAAACACTCAACCGCTTAATATTCTTACCATCTTTTTCTTTTTTTTCTTCCTTGGCTTTATCATTTCATGGAAATTAAATAAATGAAACCAACAAAAATCAACTTGTCAATCTGTGGTTCACATGTCTGTTGATGTCAACATGAGTCACTTGATCACATTGTATATGCAGCAGCCTCTATAGTTCTTGGTCTCATCGAATTAGAATATATGAATCCAATCACGATATCATGTGTATTCCATGCATGTGATCGATCTGGTAGTTAAGTTTGTGATGGAAGAAAAGCCAATTTTAACTCCCACTTTTTAATTCCATGCATGAAATCATGATTATTCAATAAAATTCCAAATATGACTGAAAGGAAAATCATACAAACTGACGATGAACACGTACAATATATATGTGCCTAGGATTACATCTTGAAATATGCTTCATGCATATACATGATATTTCCTTGGAATTTATATATAAATCCCTATATAAAAAACCTCAGCATGCATATATGTAGATTAATTTGAAGTGCATGTCACTCTCCAAATGATTTTCATGTTTCGTACCTTTCTTCTTCTTCTTTTTTCTGCCAGAACGAGACTAAAAACGTCTCGTCCCAAATTTATTGAAAGAATAAGAAAAGTACACTAGTTGGGGACTAAACAACCCAATTAACCATATCAGAGAGTACACAAAGGCAAGATGATATGAATATGCCATAAATATCTTGCAGACCATGAAAAGTAAAGGAATATAATAGTAGGCAACAAATTATGCCACTGCAATCCCCATCTTCAAATTCAATCTTCACGCCAAAGCAGTGGCGGAGGCAGCACTAGGCCAGCCAAGATCAATGCCACCTTCATATTTTAGAAAAGAAAAATTTAAATATAATAGATATCAATTAATATTAAGATCTTCTTCATTCAAGACTCCATGTCTATGTTTATTAGTAGAATTTTTTTTTATCTATTTTTCTCTTGAAAATTTCTCTTCCTCAAAACTACCTCAATCTGTCACCTTCTCTCTGCCTTTTTTCCTCGACCAATACTCTCTCTTAGTATCTATGTCCTCATCTTTTCCATAATGATCATTTTTTTGAAAAATAATATATTCACTTATACAGTAAAAAAATATATAACAACAAACTCTATTTTATATTGCTCCAAAAAAAAAATACGGCTCCGCCGACTAGATATAAAAACAACAACAACAAAAATTCGTCATACCTCAATACAATTCTTGACTCCGCAACTACACTAAAGCCATGTAAATACGTACGGAAACCAATCCACACCACTGCAAAGTAACTACAATCAAACACCAACACTGGGAGACTTGGATCACTACAAATCTAAAATCTTTTTGGTGTTTACGTTATATGAGAATTATGAAATTTGAGTTTATAACTTGGGAGATTTTGGATGTTTGGTCGTTGAAAATATGTCACAAAATAATTGTGAACTCGTGATGTACATGTCGACGTTAAAGGAGAATTTGCTAAAGCAATAGACGATAAATTCATAGTTAAAGAGTTTAGAACTTTTGGAGAGATATAGTTAATTTTTATTCCTTGCTTCTTGTGTCTTAATGCAATTCATATTTAATTATATGTTTAACAAATTTTATAGTGATGCGTGTAGTACGTCTTATATATCTTACGGTACGTTTTTCGCCCTTTTATTTGAAAAATTCTCTTCGTATTGTCAATATTTTTTATATATATTTCAAATACAATTAGCCCGCCGGGTTGTATTTTGATCCTAGTTATATCACTGGAGACAAGGGCAGTAATTCCTCTGCTGAACACCTCTTCCGCAATACAAAAAAGAAGCAGGAATAAAGGATATCCTGACGTACACCACGAGAACAAGTAAAGAAACCACTAATAACAAGAATGTGCGGGAGATAAGTGTGCGAGATATTTGTCATAATTTTATTTGTATTAGACTTAAATAAATAATACATAAAAGAATGTAGACCATAAATTAATCCATTCTATATTTATATTTCGCAGTAAAATTACTCCTACCAACACTATCTAACTGAAACAGAAGGATGTGCTGATTGCAGTACTGAACGAACCAAATGCACGAAAGAAGGACCGAACCAAATGCGGTATAGACCCGGAAAAGAACCAATCCAAAGTATGAAAGGCCTTACAGCTTAAGCGCCACGTTACCTTTCTTACACTTTCTATCCGGAAGGTTCATGCATTCTGATCTAACAATGATAGAATCAACAATTTCTTTAATAAAGGCACTTGGTGGGGAAAAACAATCCTAGTCGCCACAACACCAAGTCGACGGACTGCAAAAAATTTAGTGATCACTGTAAATACAAAGTTCGCTAAAGCTAATCGGTCTATAATCTGAGACACCTTTCTGTGTGGAAGGGAGAGAGGTGATCAAGTGTATCAATGAAAAGTGTGCCATCCCATGAAAATATAAAATTTTGATTGAAGACATTAAGGTGATTGTGGCATTTTTTTTACGAGGTTAATTTCAACCATATGTTCGAAAAAGTTAAAGAAGTTAATTCTGTGACCGGTCATTATATGAGTAATTTTCATATTTAGAATTACTTATTGCCTTCTCCTGCAAATTCTGCTGCTCTATTTGATTGCATGGATTTAGGCTGTTCTAGAGGAACCTGTGTGTTATTTCCTTTTGTATCAAAAAAACAATATCTGAGACACCGTCCGCCTCATCCTTTTTAGGCAATAACGTAATGTGGTTAGAGTTAAAATGTGGCATGCTAAACCCATCTTTGGAAGAAACTTTGTACTGCGGAAACCACATCACCACCCACAAAAGGAGAAAATTTTGCTGCTGGAAAAATGATACCACGAAACCGATCTGGACCCGGCGCACTAGAGCTATGAGCTATCCATTCCATTAACTGTAGAACAAATTGAGGTCAATGATGATGAAGCTGGCTCCAGTAGTGCATATGCATGATGCATGGGTGCCCATGAGTACTCTTAGGAATCAAACAGATCGGGATCGGAAGACAAGATCGGAGAACAAAACAAATTTAGCTAGCCAGCAAGCTTGGAGGTAATTAATGATTCTGGATTGATGGCGTCCTATTTAATTACCAAGTGATATAGAATGTATGAAATTAGAATTAGACAGGTCTTGACTATATACGTTCGATCAGTTTTGACCATGCCGTTGAAAATCCTATATATATAAACCCTTCGCCATGCATGATGGCAGGATATTAATTAAACCACTCATTAGTCATTCCATATAATTAATATAAGAGATCAGTCGAGTTCTTTTTGGTTCTGAAACCAAATGGGTGACTCAACCCCCTTTCTCTCCGAATCCAACTCAGCCGAGCCAGAAGATTCAGAAACCTCTCCCCCTCTGCTTCTAAAACACCTTCCCTCCCTCGACTCCACCATCGAACTCTGCATAGGAGATTTCAGTTGGGCCCAATTCCTCCAAGCCGCTCTCGTCTCATTCTCATGGTTCTTCGACGCTCAGCAAACCTTCATCACTGTCTTCACAGACGCCGACCCTGCGTGGCACTGCACTCAACAACTAGCCAGCTCATGCAACTCATCTTTCTCCAACATTTGCCAACTTCCCGAGTCATCATGGGCCTGGGATAGACCGAAGCACATCTCCGTCGTCTCCGAATGGGCTCTCCAGTGCTCCGGGTCGGTCGTCACCGGCCTGCCCGCGTCATCCTTCTTCATGGGATGTTTGATCGGCGGACTTGCCCTTGCCACACTAGCAGATTCATCACTGGGCCGGAAAAGAATGTTATTCCTATCGTGTCTCATGATGTCTTTCACCACTTTCCTCACCGCTTTCTCCATCAATATATGGACTTACTCCGTCTTGAGATTCATCACCGGCTTCGCCCGTGCCACCATAGGTACTTCCGCTCTTGTCTTGTCCACCGAGATGGTGGGCAAGCGGTGGCGCGGCCAGGTCGGCGTAGTAGGTTTCTTCTGTTTCACGTTAGGGTTTCTCTCCCTTCCCGCTATAGCTTACGCCCATCAAAGCGATTCTTGGAGGGTCCTCTACTTGTGGACATCGATTCCCACTCTCTTTTACTCCATTCTCGTCCATTTCCTTGTCCGAGAATCGCCCCGGTGGCTCTTCGTCCGGGGACGCAAAGAAGATGCCATCTCAACCCTAAAATGCATGTCACCGAGCATAACCATGAGCTTTTCGAGCTTGTCGTTTGAGCAAGAGACTTGGAATGTGGATATCTACTCGGCTATAGGGGTGTTGGTGAAGAGAAATTGGGCTTTTCGGAGACTCTCGGCTGTTATGATAGTAGGGTTCGGAATTGGAATGGTGTACTACGGCATGCCATTAGCTTTGGGGAGCTTGAACTTCAATCTTTACTTGAGTGTCACGTTGAATGCTCTTTCCGAGCTCCCTGCTTCCTTAATCGCTTTCTTCCTGATTGGTAAACTGAACAGAAGAAGCTCGCTCCTAGTTGTCACTACCCTCTGCGGGGTATGTAGCATTCTTTCGGTCTTGAAAGGACTATTCAATCCAGGGACGGAGTTACAAATCGGTTTGGAGCTCGTGTCTTTCTTTAGTGCTTGTTCGGCTTTCAATGTGTTGCTTATATTCACGATTGAGCTGTTTCCCACGTGCGTGAGGAACTCGGCTCTCTCTATGGTGAGGCAGGCGGTGGTTTTGGGCGGCGTGTTCAGTCCGATGCTGGCGGCTGCAGGGAGAGCCGACGGCGGGGTTCTGTCGTTTGGAGTGTTTGGGCTTGTGGTGGGGCTTTGTGGGTTGTTTGTCGTTTGTTTGCCGGAGACGAGAGGGAGAGGAATCTGTGATACGATGGATGAGGAAGAGCACAAAGAGACAACTGCAGCTTGCCATACGTTTACTCTTGTCGTTTAGATTATAATGTGGGTGAATGGTGATGTTCGGCCTAATTGTTTGTCTTGTAAGGCCGGCCCTGATAAATCTATTTTAAGGATGCATTTTAGTATGATTATGGCTTGGATTTATTGTGAGATGTATCATGGGATTTGTTAATGTACAATGTACATCGAGTTGGAAGGTTTTAAATTTTAATGGTTTAAGTATTTCAAGTTCCTAATTCTAATTAAAGAAATTAAGATGTATCTTAATTTTGTTCTCCCGAACTTGCATATGTACGTGGTTGTTATGTGTGTAGCTAATACAGCTATAAAGATACTAGCTTATAGTTAACAAGCATGCATGATTTGTCTTTAGTCACCTAAGGTTTACAGCATTAACTTTAAGGATCCTCCATGAAAATGTAAGCTTTGAGCTTTAACAATGGTGAAAAGAAGAGGAAAATAGAATTGTATTGATGTTCATCTGATTACACACGAAATGAAGAGAGAGTAGCTATTTATACTATGAACTAAAGCTACAGATAAGGGGCACGTGTAGCTCAGCTAGAGGTGACTTTCAAACAGAAATGAAAGCTAAAATGAGCTGGAAATAGCTACCCTAACACCCTCCCCCACCTTGATGAGGACTTGCCTTCATTAAACTGCAGCAGAAACAAGTATGCAGAGGTGAACATAGGCCCTTAGTAAAGAGGTCTGCAAGTTGATCATGAGAGGGAACAAACTGTAGTGTGATGTTGCCTGCTTTAACTTGGTTACGAGTGAAGTGGAAATAACTTCTACATGCTTTAATTTGCTATGATGGACAAGTTTAGTAGTAAGGGCAAGAGTAGAAATGTTATCACAGTGTAAAGTAGACAGTCTCAAGTGTAATTTGAAGATTATGAAGCAAATGAGTTAACCACATAAGTTCAGAAGTTGTATCAGCCATACTGCGATATTCAGCTTCAGTAGAGGAACGAGAAATAGCATTTTGTTTCTTAAAACACCATGAAGTAGGACAGGAATTTAGTAGGATCATAAAACCTGTAGTGGATTTTCTCTCATTTGGGTCACTTGCCCAGTCTGCATCACAAAATGCTTGTAACTAGAAGCTAATAGCAGTAGAGGTGGTCCTTTGAAACCAAATGCCATGACTCATTGTGCCTTTGACATATCTCAATATCCTTTTTGCTGCATTGAAATGACCAGAGGTAGGACAATGAAGGAATTGACAGACATTGTTGACATTGTTAACAACATAAGTGATATCTAGTCGAGTGAAAGTAAGATATTGCAGGCTTCCAACCATGGTTTTGAACATAAAGATCTCACTATCATTTAATGGAGTACCACTGTCTTTGAGTAATTTAAGACCTACTTGACATGGTGTGATTGCAATATGACATTCAGTGAGGCCTAATTTGTGTAGAAGGTCTTTGACATATTTTTGCTGGGATAGAAAAATTCCTTGATTGGTGTACTGAATTTCCATGCCAAAGAAGAAATATAATCTACACTAAATCTTTCATATCAAACTCATGAAGAAGATCTCTATTGACTTCTGCAATAACCTCCTCAGAATTTCCAATAAGGATGATATCATTTATATACAGAAGAAGAAAGACATATAGATTCTGTATGTTTCATGAAAAGAGATGGATCTGCGTATGAGCTATTAAAACCAAGTTTATGACGAAAGGAAGTGAACATTTCATTCCATGCTCTAGGGCCCTGCTTAAGACTAAACAGTGACTTGTTACGGTTACACACATATGTTCTTTGATAGGCTGGATTCTCAAAACCTCCTGCTGGTTGAGTCATGTACACTTCTTCAGACGAAACACCATGTAGAAAAGCATTAGTAATATCCATCTAATGTAAAATCCATCCTTGAGAAGCAGCAAGACACATAATTATTTTCACAGTTATGTGTCTAATGACAGGTGAAAAAGTTTCATCATACTCAATCCCATACTGTTGGCTATACCCTCTGACAACTAGTCAGGCTTATGTCTAGCAACAGATCCATCAACATTTCTTTTTAACTTGAATAGCCATTTACAAGTTACTAGGTTCTTACCATGAGATAGAGGAACTAAATCCCAAGTATGCTGCTTGATTAATGCATTGTATTCAGTCTCCATTGCTTGCTTCCATACAGGAGTCTTTAAAGCATTCTTGTAATTGACAAGCTCTATATTAGATGTCATGATTTGGTTCAGTCATAATGGAAAAAAAGCTCCTTGGTTTGAATACAACCCTCTTACTCCTTGTCAACATAGCATGCTCATTCATGTATGAATTGGTAAGTCTAGAGACTGGATGTAGAATATTCGTCTCAAAAATTTGACTTGTAGGCCTAATAGGAGAACATGCAAGTACTACTTATATACCACTTCCAGGATTTGCAACAACACTAAGTGATCCTTCATTTTCATCAAAATGAATGGATGTATGATAATGTGGATCAAACACAGGAATTGAGGGTACCTGTGTGTCACTTAACACTACCAGAACAAACACTATACCTGACGAAAGTAAAAAAAAAAATAGGGCGACGACTTTTTTGTCGTCGGCTATACTATACTTTAGTTGACCAAGAAAATTTATCATCGGTTAAAGTTTTTACTCGTCGGCTAAAGTATTTTAGCCGACGGAGGAAAAAAAGTCGTCGGCTTTTGTCGAAAAAATTCATCAGCTAAAGTTTGACTTTGCAGATAAATTTTTTGTTTTTAGCCGATGTAATAATAATATCATTGGCTAAAGTTCTTTATGTTTACAGATCTGGGTAGCGACTCATTCATTCGAAAAAAAAAACTAGAGAAAAACACAAATAGCTCTCAAATCGTTGGGTGTTGTCGAAAGTTGTCCAAAATGAGTTCGCAAACCTATATCCCACTACATATATATAAGTACGTATATATATGTTTGTGTGTTGATTGTTGATTTTGAGTTGATTGTTGATTGTTGATTTTGAGTTGAATTATTATATATATATTAATTGTTGATTTTGAGTTGATTTCGATGAAAATATATATTACATAATTATATGTTAATTGTTGATAGTATGCTTATATATATGTGTGTTAATTTTCAAATAAGGAGTAGAAGAATTAATGTAATTTGTAGTTTAAATATATATATATATATAGGTATAATGATAAATTTTTAAGTAGTGCATGTATGTATATATATATACAGTTGGAATTTTCAGGATAGACAAAAGTTAGATTTGCCTTCCAAAATGAATTGAAGATATGGCGTGGGAATGTGGAGTTTTGTGGAATATGTGAAGGCTAATGCTAACAAGAATACATTGCTCGTGTACGAAATGTCAGTGTCGCAATGATTTGTATCGTTTTCCCATTGATATAGTATGGGAGCACTTGAAGAATAACAGATTTTGGGATAAGTACACATGTTGGATTTATCACAGTGAAACATCATCAGCGGGTCAACATGATCATAGGCAATTTTTTTAGAGGGCTAGTACATCCAATGATTTGACAAAGATGTTGATAAACGATGTGTTTCCTTATGAGAGCGGTGTACTTGCTCAAGTATAAGATATCCCTATCACCATTGAGGGCTTCCCTTCTATTGAGCCAGTCCAGTAATCTCCTAGAGCTGTTAACATTATCAGTATTGACAAGTACAACAAACTGATTTCCTTCCAACAAACCCCGTTGTACAATAAATGTAATAAGATTATTCTTGAATTAGTCATGGGAGTAATGAAGGTCAAAGTGGAGAATAAATTGAATGTCAGGTGCGACATATCCTGAAAGATCTTAGCCTTACCTATATCAAAATCTATGTATGTCGATATGATTGCGTTCTCTTCTGGGATAAAGATTCTGAAGGGAATGATCTTGAAAACCTTGATGCTTGTCCGGTATATCACATGGATAGGTATAAGTTGACTCCTGTAGGGAATAAAAAAGCTGTGAAAATACTTTGGTATTTCCCACTGACGGATAGGCTGGAACCATATGAGCTAGTCATTGCCCACTGGTGGGTGTTGATTAACTGTCCAGAAGTTGGAAAGATATGCATCTTTATTGTCTAGAAGTTACCGGTGATCTTGAGTACCACAATAGGGAGTTTACAAACTATTTTGGTATTTGGATACATCTATATATATATATATTTACTCCTTTATATATTTATATATATAATTCGCTATGTTCATATATAAAGTTAATGGTTGCGATTATTTTTTCAGACGAACCATATACAATTTGATGGTTACCCACTATGGTCACACGAATTGAGGCTTTTGGAAATGAAACCGATAACATCAAGAGTTTATCTGATGTGTAAGGTCAATGACGTGTAATTTTTATGTAAACATAGAAATGGCAAACGGAGAACACTGAATTCTGGGGTAATAGTGCATGGTGGGCGGAATGACATTGACTATTACAGTGTTCTCCATTCAGTGGTTGAACTAATTTATGGGGAAAACATGACAGTGCACTTGTGTAAGTGTAGATGGTTTGATACTAACCCTCAGAACATAAGGACCGATCAATATAGAATATTTTCAGTGAATACTACTACAAGCTCGTATGAAGATGACCCTTTTATTTTTGCCATAACGGTCAAACAAGTGTTTTATCTTGATGATCTGGTACACAAATACGCGTAGAAAGTAGTCAACCATGTTGTTCCTAGAAACATATACAATGCTGCTACACTTGGAGAGGCTACAGATAATGAAGAAGATACAGCATACCAAGAGCCGAATGCAATTGGTATTCCTGAATCCTCTACAATTCGCGTGAATTATGTGAGACCAGGTCGTGTGGTTTGATTCGTGAGGAAGATGTTGAAATAATTGTTGTTAATTACAACGAAGACTCCGGTGACAAGGAGCAGCACATATTACTAGAAATTAACTCGGACACCGAGGAAGACTCAAACGGTGATTCTGACTATGACCCTTAGTTAAACAGAAATTTGTGTTAAACGCATTTTTACATGAGCCTAATTTTTAAAAATATTTTCACACTTTTTATTATGAACACCTTTTTATTAAACAGGAATTTGTGTGAAACATGTTTTTACATTTGGTATTTTTTCAAGTATTTTCACACTTTACCTGATGAAATAGACAAAAGTCGTCGAATAAAGTAACTTTAGCCGACGACTGTAACACGTGTTGTCGGCCAAAGTATAGCCGACGATAATAAATAGAATTTTTGTCGACTATACTTTAGCAGACAAGTTTCATACTTTGACCGACGACTTTTTTGCTAAAGTATCGAGTTTTATATCCAGTTCGCCCAGACTCTTCCTGCTCTCGCACAAACCCTAAAAACCCTTAACCTCTCTCCTTTCTTCCGCCGCTCAACACCCAGCACTGCCCGGACGACCTAGCCCAGCCAAGCTCGACTGCCGCCTATCTCTCTTGAAACCCTAATTTCAGGTTCTCTCTCTCTCTTTCACTCTCTTGGATTGCAAACAATTTCTGGGATGTTGAATTTTAGATTAGGCTGTGATAAATGGTATTAGGGTGGTGGTGATTAGGTTTAGATGTTTTATTGTTTATGTATTTTTGGGTTTTTTTTAATTTAGGGTTTAAGTTATATGATGTTGAATTTTATAATTGTAATTGTTGATGTTGATGTTGATGTTGAATTTTTGTGAATATATGATGTGGAATTTTTATAATTTTTTATTGTGAATAATTTTTTTTTTGTGAAATTTTGTGTAGAATTTATGGGTTTATATATGTTAATTGGAAATTTGAGTGATTTATGGGTTTATATATGCTGAATTGGAATGTCATGAATTTTAGATGGGGATGTCGATTAATTTTTGGTGATATTGAAGTGTCGGTGAATTGTTGATTTATTTTTGGTGTTGTTGAATTTTATGGGGATGGATTTATAAATGTTGAATTATTGTTGAATTATTAGTGAAATGGTGATGTTGAATTGTTGGTGAATTTTTTTTTATTGTAGGCATCATGAGTTTCTTCGGCAAAAGGAAGAAGGGATCCAAGGGACAACGGTCTAGCGCCGACAGTTCCGGGTCCACATCTATCAACAACAACCCTCAAGGCATATTTTTCGGCCCTATAAACTCTCGACGTCAACAATTACTTGATCAGAGGGCGCATCAGGATGTAGTGCTCCGCCCCCACTGACCACAGAGCACGAGGTAGCTCTTCAACGAAGATGGCTCCACCATGCCCTAATTGGCCGGCTCTACGGGTCTCGCTCCTCCGGGTACCCGTATGCCTCTCATTAACGGGCAAGCATCTTCTCCCTCTCCGGTTCCAGCTCATTCTATCTCTTCGGCTAGTGCTTCAGGTATCTCGTCGTCGGGGGTACAAATGTCACCGTCTCACCTCTTCATGCCCCTGAGCGTACCTGCCATACCTGTTGTAGATCAGTGGGGAGTACCTATTCCAGGACAGCTCAGTTACATTACCCTGCAACAAGCATACGTCTATGTGCCGTTTAATACACATCTTTATAGTGCGAGGGTAACAAATGCACCAACGACATCAGAATCGGGTAAATATTAAATACCTTGGTTATTTAATTTATAACTTATTAATAATTTTTATATTAAATTAGAGCCTTACGTTTTAATCTTTTTACTTTGTCTTATGTGATAGACGCCGGAGGCAACAAAAAAAAGACCAGAGGCCCCGTCACTGGCAAGGGTCTTGACAGTCTTGTCAAGACCAGCGGGCCAGTGGTCATAGAGACCGGGGTGGGTGGATTGGTGAAATTGGGGGATCATACGCGGAAGTACTCCGGCCAAGTAGGAAGTATCATACGCGGAAATACTCCGTGCCTTAGTGTGTCAAGGACATGGCGAACATTGCAATGTCGGTGAGTTAGTTAGATATTCATTATGTATGTCTACCCTTATTAATTATGTCCTAATATATATATATATATATATTACCATAAATGGGTACATTACAGGTGTGGTTCAATGTTTCGAAGCAAGTTAAATGCATGTGGACAAATGACGTGCAAGGAAAAAGGTGGTGGGAGTAATATTGCCTATAGTGAGTTATATTTTGTTGATCATGTATTGTTACTTTCTAAAATTTGTTTTGTATATATAGGTACAAGGAGTACGTGGAAAAATGAGCTCTGTAAGCACTAGCAGAAGAACGGAAACCAGCGTTCGGGTACCCCTATCTAGTTTATGTATAGGGAGTACGAGTGAAAGTGGCTTCAAGTCAACTTCAACAACCCAGAATTTGAGGTATGCAACATCATATTTGTGTTTAATTGTATCCTATTTGGCGAAATTAGTTTCCTAATATTCTTTAATATATGTTTATCCAACAAGGCCATTTTTAAAATAAACGCGGCGAACCGGGGAAAAAATACGAGTAACCATCATGCCAGTTCTAGACTCTTTGCAAGTTATATGGAGGAGGCGATCCAACACCATGAAATCAACCCATACCCGTATACGTACGAGAAAGTGTATCCTCAGGCCTCCAAAGAATTGTAAGTCTTATTCCCTGATATAATTAACATAATTGCTTATACATGTATTTTCTCTAACTTTTATATATATATATATGTTTCTTAATATGTTATTTTGTTTTCCTTTTCAATTGGGCAAGAGTAAGGGAAGGGACTAATGAGGTGTTGACTCAGATTGTGAGGGAGCAATGGCCTGAGATGCAAGATGAGGACCTCCCCCAGGCGATCTCTTAGATTGATCAATCTTATGTGACGGTAAGAGAGAGGATCATGGGTAGCGTTTTCTCACCACAAGGGAACAATTACTACTGCAGGGTTCTAGGCCAGCAGGGCGATGAGGTCTTGAAGAACACTCTCGATTTCTCACGCAAGTCAGCATTTTCCAAGGCTGCTCAGCTACATGAAAAACTTCAGAGGCAGGTGATGGAGCATCAAAGATAGATGGAAGAGACTCAACGACGAAGGGAGTAAGCGGGAAGGGAGCAGGAGGCTCAGACCCGTGCTTTGGCCGAGCTAGTCTCAGATGGCTTCCTAGTTTCAGACGTGGTCTGCACAACTTCAAACGCAAGGAGTCCTGGTCCCGGCTCACCTCCTTTTCCATCTGTCCAGCTCCCTTTCGTTGCTCCAAATCAGCAGGACGATCCGACACAACATGGTAGTAATGCATATGTTTTCCATAATATAGATTTGGATAATCCTTTATTTATGTATTTTCCGGGACAAGTAGGATGTATCATACGCTTAAGTTTCATTATTAACTTGTGTTTGTTGGTGAATATGTGTTTTGTTTTCATTTTATATGTTGTTGACTATTGTGGAAATAAAATTGTGGAATTGTAGGTTTTGGGAATAGAAATCCATAATCAACAGTTTTTTTCTTCTTCAGAAATCAGCAACATAAGCCGATGACAATACCCAAAGTCGTCAGCTAAAGTCCTCACATAACCCGACGAGTTTCATACTTTAACCGACGAGTTGCATACTATAGATGACGAAGGTCAATAAATATAGCCGACGACAGTATTTCCTAGTCGTTGGCTAAAGTTTAAACTTTATACCGACGACTTTCTTTGTCGTCGGTTAAAGTATGGACTTTAACAGACAACCGCCATTTTTGTCGTCGGCTAAAGTATGACCGATGACCTTTCGCCGATGACACGATAGCTGATAAACCTTCGTCGGCTATAAATTTAGCTGAAGAAAATGTCTAGTAGGCCCACAAATTTTTTTTCGTCGGCTAAAGTGTTTTTTTTTGGTAGTGTAAAGGAACATTTTTCCAAATAGAAGTAGGAGAGCTATGTGACATGTCTGGAGAGTTAGATATATGTGATAGAGAAGAATAGTTCATACCTATGTGATTCACTGGGGCAGATGACACAGGTGAAGGTACCAAAGGACTTTGAGAGCCTGAATGTAAGCAAGGGATAGAGGTATCCAAGTGTGGTATGTTGAGAAATTGACCTTGGTATGGTAAAGGTTGTACCTGAGTGGCAGATATATGAGACACATGAAGCATTTGCGGCATTGAATGCTTAACATGAGTGGATTGAGATGCTGTTTACGTAGGAGCATATGGAAATTGAGACTCATCAAAAAAGACATGTCTAGATATGATAAGTTTTCTTGATGTAGGATGATAACAGATGTAGCCCTTGTAGCCTGCAGCAAAGCCTAGAAACACACACTTGATTGTCTTTGGCTGTAGCTTGTTGTGATTGTATGGTGTCATCAAGGGACAACAAGCACAACCAAAAATCATTATCTCGTTGACATCAGGAACCTTATTATATAGTCTTTCAAATGGTGAAAGCATGTCCAGAACAGGTGATGGCATCCTATTGATCAAAAAAGTAGCAATAGCAACAGCATAGTACCAAAATTGTCCTGGAAGAGAAGCTGTATGCAACAATTAATGTAACTGCAGTCTCCCTAATGTGTCTATTTTTTCTCTCTGAGACACCATTTTGTTGAGGTGTATGAAGACAAGAAAATTGATAACTGGTTCCCTTGCTGTTCAGGAAATTCTTGAAGACATTACTAACATACTCTCATCCACCATCACTCCTTAACACTTTTACAGTACTAGCAAATTGATTTTGAACAAAAGCACACAAAGTTTGATAATATGCAAAAACTTCGGTTTTGTATTTCATAGGAAAGATCCAAGTATACCTAGAGAAATCACCCATAAACAATACAAATTATTTGTAACGCTCCATTGATACATGAGAAGATGGTCCCCAAACATCTGAGTGAAGGATTTCAAAAGGCTTATGACTCTTTGACTCGGATACAGGAAAAAGAAGTTTTTGGAATTTTCTAGCTAGACAACTTTCACAAACAAGGCTATCTGAATCATTGACAGTTTGAACATTACATCTAAGTAACATCTTGGCAACTGTTTCATTGCTGGGATGACCAAGGCATTTATGCCAAAGATATTTATGCACACATTTGCCCAAAAAAGCTGTATGAGGAATATAAGTGACACTTGAGTGTTCTTGTGATGTTTTATTAGGATCAACAGTAGTAGATTGTCCCTGACCCTTTGTGTGTATATGCTTCAAGTAAAATAGAATCGGATAGAACCCTTGCTTCCATTACCCTTGGTACAGTGTGTTGCCCCCCACCTTGTCCCGAATCACACAAAGAAACTCATCAAACCACATACGACAATTATTATTTCTACGTAGATGATATATAGATAACAAATGAGCAGCAAGATCATGAATAAGAAGAACATTATTGAGTTTTAAACCCTTTAACAATGTGTTACCTATATGAGTGATGTTAAGCTTCTCTCCACTACTAACTTGAACTGTTTGATCTCCTCAATATGGAGCAATATTCTGCAGTAATTGGATCTCACTAGTCATGTGATTAGTGTCTCCTATATCAGCAAGCCAAAATGGTAAAGTTAGGGTAGAGGATGAGGCCAGCATAGCTTGTGGAACAAAGGCATTGGGGGAACCATTTGCAACTTGAGAACCACCACCAGTAGTAGTGGACTGTGTAGCCAACACAGCCTGCATAGCTTTAGCAAGAATGGCTTCAACAAATTTTGGTGTTAGAGATGTATTTGTAGTAGCATTTACTAAGGTTTGTTGACTTGGAAATCCATGAAGATAGTAGCACTTCTCCACAAAATGACCATCACCATTACAGTATGTACATTCTCTAATGTAAGCTTAATTGTTCTGAAGTTTGTGAAGCAAGTTACATGTTTTAGCAATGTGTCCAACCTTTCCACAGAGTTGACACATAAGAGAGCCGCCACTTGAAGCTTCATTAGCTCTATTAGAACTGGTTGTGGGTTGCCTTTGACCATAGAAGGTAGTATAATCAGTATGGCCTTGATTTTGGCCTCTGCCTAAACCATGTCCACCATTCCTTCCACCACGGCCTTCATTGTATCCCTTAGCTTGACCATGACCGCCAAAGAAACCAGCTAGAGCAACTGTCAATACTGAGTTGTCAATTGTTTGAGGTGCATTGTAAGCAGGTGTATTGTAGGCAGGAGAACCACCACTATAGGAGGATACATATCCACTGTATTGTAAAGCAAAACCAGGTGGTGGAGATTGTAAACCAAAGCCAGGTGGTGGCGATGTAGTCCTAGATTGAGGCTGAGATTGAATGGAATGAGCCATAAAATTGTTGGAGCATTAGCTGTTATCATTGCAGTAAGAGGCATAGATGGAGTACTCTCCTCATCATCTTCTAAATCAGCTTCAGTAGCTTGAAGTACCACCTTAAGTTCATCAATTGTACCAGAGGTATAATTGGTATGAATAAGCTGTTTAGTGGCACTATATGCTTTAGGAAGACCAGCTAAGATGGTAACCACAACATCCTTATCATTAAGGAACACTCCTACAGTCTCTAGAGCATCCCTAGACTCCTTGATGGGATGCAAATAGGTCTCTAAAGAGTCTGAACCCTTCTTAATCTTCTGAAAATTAGATTTCAGTTGCAGGACATTCTGTTTGTTTGGTGCTGCAAACTTGAGTCATAGTCTTGTCCCAATTTCCTGTGAAGAACGATAGTCAACAATACATTTCACAGCTGCTTGACCAAGAGTTTGAGTCAACAGCGTAGCAACAAATTGATCCTGAGTCTTCCAAGCACACAGTAGTACCATCAACTTCAGTGATAGTGTGTGGAGGACACATTATGAACCCATCAACAAAACCGAACAAATTGATTCCTCGAAGAAATTTCTTAAGACGAAATAACCATGATGGATAAGTCGTTGATCCATAACTAGAGGACGCCATAACAGAAGTAACAAACAAAACTGGGGTTTTAGTTTGTAAATGAACTTGAGATTTTGAGCTTTCACCACTCCAAACACTAATCGAGTGCAATATATGTAACAATAGCACAAATCCAAAGCTTCGATTATAGGTTTTATAGTCTATAATCACTGATATGAAGTATATAGAAAAAATGAGCTGAAATTGAGCCGAGAAAACTTGAATGACTTATCTCTTGCTGTAAGCATAACACATGATCACTATACACAGGTCTGCATCATGATCCAGAAGATGAACCGAGGCTTTTGATACCATGAAAACGTAAGCTTTGAGCTTTAACAATAGTGAAAAGAAGAGGAAAGTAGAATTGTATTGATGTTCATCTTATTACACACAAAATGAAGAGAGAGTAGTTATTTATACTATGAACTAAAGCTACAGATAAGAGGCATGTGTAGCTCAGCTAGAGGTGACTTTCAGACATAAATGATAGCTAATAATGAACTAATAATGAGCTGGAAATAGCTACCCTAACACTCCAACTCTACACGATTGATCCAAAGAATAGAAATACTTGTATAATTTTGCAGATGTATTAGCGTAATAGCTTGACTAAACTTGTTAGTTATAGGCTTAATCTTGTTCTAACATGTTGAATAACAGTCCTCCACGTGTCTTTATCCTCTGTGTCATATATAAGCTGGTTAGCTGTGTTTGGTTGTACGTTTTGCTCACATTTAATGAAATAGTGTTATTTTCCTCTCACAAATTCTCTCAATACTTTCATGGTATCAAGAGCCTAGGTCAGTCTGAATCCCAGATCTCCGATCATCTTCTTCGGCAAGTTGTGTTAGCGGTGGTCAAGGGTTTGTACTGTGGTGGTTTGCTCTAATTTTCAGTCAAGTTTTATGTTTCCTGGTTATGGTTTGATAATTTGGGTTTGCTGATAAGGTTGAGTAGTTGCTTCAAAGCTTTGGTTTGTGATTGTGTATCTGCTGGTGTGTGAATTGTTTGAATTGGAGTAAGAATTTTGTGCAGATCTAAGTTTGTGTTGCTGATAATCATGTCAAATTTGTCAAGTGTTACCCAAACTGTTGTGTTTCTTCCTAATGTGTTGTTGGATGAGTCAAACTATCATGCTTGGGTGTTTATAATTGAGTCATTTCTTGAGGCTCAGAAGTTGATGGGATTTGTGGATGGTATTATACCTTGTCCATCACAGTTTGAGGTTTCTGAGGATGGTACTCACACTCTATCTAGTGCTTATGTAGCTTGGAGAGCTCAGCTAAAGAGTATTGTGCATATGATAGGTCAAACCCTAAGTACTCCAGCTTTATCATGTGCTGTAGGTAGCAAATCCTCTAGAGAACTGTGGTTTAATCTCAAGGAAAAGTTTTCTACTGCAAATAGATAGAATATTTTGCAGTTGAAAACTAATCTTCATAATATTACTAAGGGGACATATAGTATTGAGGTGTATCTTGAAAAAATTAAGGCTGCTAGGATGCTTTACACACTGTTGGAGCTCATTTGGATGATGAGGATGTTGTGGTCACTATTTTTAGCGGTCTTCCTTCTGAATATGCGCCATTAAGACAGTTATTAGAGCTCAATTTAGCTCTTGTTCCTTAGGAGAGTTCAAAACCTTGCTTAAAGTAGCTGAAGTTGATATTGCATTTGAGTATGTCATAGAACCTATATTACTTTTCAATGCTCTTGTGGATCAAACTACACCTATGTAATCTCAGGCTTAGAATGCTAATAACACAGGATTAGCAACACCTGCTCAGAGTTCTCAAGCATTGTCTCCTACACCTTAATCATCTACTCCAACTATTTCACCTAGTTTAGACCATAACCATATCCTACTGTCAACACACCAATGTCTACTGTTAATCCCACTGCAGCTCAACTTGCATCTTAGTTTGCAGCGTTCTTGGCCAATGGAGGGTATACTGGTTCAAATTATAGGAGTAACTCTGGTTATGGAGAAAATAGGTCCAACAATAATAATTTTGGTTCAAGAGGCAAGGGTACATGTCAATTATGTGGGAAGTTTGGCCATACAGCTAAAACATGCAGGACTCTAATGAACTACAATGTTTAGAATGATGGAGGTGCAAGACTTAGCACTGTGGTGTGTCAATATTGTGGGAGAGAAGGTCATATTGCATCTAAGTGTTTTCACATATATCATTGGTTTTCCACCAAGAAGAAATTGTCAGAATGGTCAGACTGCTACAGCTAGTCCTATTCTCCACAATCAGATCAGTCCTCAAGTTGCCAATGCAGTAGCTCTACTTGCAGCTGCTTATCCAAATCAACCTCATAATCAATTTCATCATGCTGCATTACTTTCTAATGCTCAATAAGCTTCCTCACCTCAGTTTTGGTTGGCTGATTCTAGAGCCACCAATCATACGACAAATGATGCTCAAATGCTGCATAATGTGACTACTATACTGCTCCTGACACTATTCAAATTGGAAATGGTGCTCATCTACCTATGACTTATTCTAGTACTGCCTCCATAAGCCATCTAAAACTCAATAGTGTTCTTATTTTACCTGATATTGCTTCTCATTTGTTGTTTATGAATCAATTATGCAAAGAGAATAATTGTGCTATATGGTTTGATGAATTCATGTGTATAATACAGGACAAGGTGCAGGAAAAAAATAATCTTCAAAGGCCCGAGTGATCATGGATTAAACCCCATACCATTTGATGTTTTACTTCAGTTTTTAGTGTCCAAGAAGGAAGTCTTCCCAAGTGTTAGGACTGCTTATCTAGGACAAGTTATCAAGCATAGTGTGTACGTGGCATCGATGGTGTGGTCATCTAACCAATGAAGTGATTCAATCTATGTTAAATAAATGTGGTGTCAACATTACCTCTACTATCTCCAATGCTTCTGTCTGTGAAGCTTGCTTGTTAGGAAAATCCACTAAACTTGTGTTTCCTGTGTCTGAAACCAAAAGTGTGAAACCCTTTGAGCTTATACACTCTGATGTTTGGGAGCCTTCACCTCACTTATCTCTAGCTGGTTTTAGGTATTATGTGTTGTTTGTTGATGACTTTAGTAGATACACATGGCTATATCCCATGAAAAACAAGTCTGAGGTCTTTTCATACTTCAAAAATTTTCATGCCTATGTTCAAACTCAGTTCAGTACTGTTATTAAAACGTTTAGGAGTGATGGAGGAGGGGAATACATGAGTAATCAATTCAAGGAGGTTTTAAGTACTCAGGGTATTCATCATCAAATGTCATGTCATTACACACCAGAACAAAATGGTGTCTATGAGAGGAAGAATATACATGTAAGAGAGACTGTGGTTACCCTATTGCAACAATCCTCTCTTCCTCCTACTTTTTGGTATCATGCTTGTGCTCATGCCACATACCTCATTAATAGGATGCCTAGTGCTTCTCTTCAAAAATAATCACCTTTTGAGAGACTATAACACTATACCTACTGTGGCCAATATTAAAGTCTTTGGCTATGGTTGTTATCCTCTCATGACTCCTTATAACTCAAACAAATTACAACCAAAGAGTACTTAGTGTATATTTATGGGTTTTTATGAGTATAAGGGCTTTCTGTGTTACAATCTCATTACAAGGAAGTTTATTATCTCGACACATGTGATATCTACTGAAGATGTGTTTCCTTATGCAAGTCTCAAGACTTCTATTTCTACTATCACTGGTGCATCTGGATCTTCAGGAACAGCTAAGACATAAAATGGTATGCTGCCAAATGTGATCACTTAGTGGCCTTCAGCTTCATCTATTTTCCTTGCACCTGTTCCAATTACACAAGTTCACTCTCCTGCACATTCAGGTCAGTTCTCTGTTGATCAAAATTACAGTACTCAGCCTAGTTCTGATAGTACTAGTACTAAGACACATGCTTCATCTATTTCTCCTACTGATTATGATGTCTCTACTGATGTTACTGCAAACAACATTATGCCTTTTAGTCCTGATTCTCATACACAGGTTATTTTTGAAGAAAATGAAGGATTGGTGAATGTTCAATCCATTCCAGGACAAGGCATCTCTATTATTATTGAGTCTAATCAACTCAGGCCACCTCATGAACTGTCTATCTCTAATATTCTTCATCCAGTGGAAGGATTACCTGATCCTGCAACTGTTAATGATCATGATATGCTTTCCAGAAGTAAAAGAGGCATCATCAAGAAGAAATGCTTTCTTTCTTCTCTAACTAATGGTTCTACACCTTCTGATATAGAACCTGTTGGTTATAAGACAGCTTTAAAAAGTTTAGTTTTGAAACAAGCCATGCAGGATGAATTTGATGCATTCACTAAACAAAAGATATGGACATTGGTTCCATTACCTCCTGATAAGAACTTAGTTTCTTGTAAATAGATTTTCAAGATAAAGAGACATGCTGATGGGAGGTGTAGCTAGACACAAGGCAAGACTTGTAGCCAGAGAATTTTGTCAGGAGTATGGGGTGAACTATGAAGAGACTTTTTCTCCAGTGATAAGGCACACTACTGTGAGACTTGTTATTGCTCTTGCTGCATCGTTTGGTTGGTTTCTTCATCAGCTTGATGCAAAAAATGAGATTCTGAATGGTGATTTATCAGAAGAAGTTTATATGTCACAACTAAGTGGTTTTGAGGATCCTCATCTTCCCTTCCATGTTTGCAAACTTCAGAAGTCCATCTATGGTCTGAAGCAAGCTCCCAGAGCTTGGAATGAGAGATTCACTCAGTTTTTACCCTCTTATTGGTTTCAAATCGTCCCATGCTGATCCTTCATTGTTTGTCAAGATCACAACAAATTACATAATTTATCTGTTACTCCATGTTGATGACATTATTCTTACTAGAGATAATGAGGAAGCTATTCTACCGGTTAAGCAGTCTCTACAAACTGAGTTTGAGATGATAGGTATGAGATTATTGAATTACTTCCTTGGTCTTGAGATCAAGTACTGTGAGAATGGCATTTTTGTTTCTCAACACAAGTATGCCAGAGATCTTACTCACAAAGCTGGTCATGATTGTCATACTCATTTAACTCCTTGTCAATCTGGTCTCAAACTTCTTAAAGATTCTGGTCCTCCTTGGAAAGATAGTGAGGTTTCCTTTTTCAGAACTTTGGTTGGCTGTCTTCAATATCTCACTTTTACCAGACCTGATATAGTTTATGCAGTGAACAATGTTTGTCAATTCTTGTATTGTCCCACGCTTGATCATTTACATGCTGTGAAAAGGATCATCAGATACTTCAAAGGCACTTCTGACATAGACATTTTGTTTCAAAGATAAACTCACTCTTCGCAACTTGTTCTTACTTTACAAGCTTACTATGAGGCAGGTTTACAAGCATTTTGTGACGCAGACTGGGCTGGGGATCCTAATGATAGGAGATCCACTACTGGGTTTGTGGTTTTGCTAAATCAAAGGCATATTTCTTAGTGTAGTAGAAAACAACATGCAATCTCACGGTCCTCTACCGAAGCTGAATATCGCAGCATGACAGACACTACTTGTGAGCTTCAATGGCTCAAGCATTTGTTACAAGATTTGCAGATTCCCTTGAGTACTACTCCATTACTTCATTGTGATAACATTTTAGCTCTACTTTTGACATTCAATCCTATTCATCATTCAAAGATGAAACATGTGGAAGTGGATGTTCATTTCACTCGTGACAAGATCAATGATGGTTCTATCAAGCTGTAATTTGTCTCTTCTCAAGATCAACTTGTTGACAACTTTACCAAAGCTATGTGTTCACCACAGTACAACTTTTTTAGCAACAGCTTGATGCTTCAGAGACCACCATCAAACTAAGGGGAAAGTATTAGCGTAATAGCTTGATTAAACTTGTTAGTTATAGGCTTAATCTTGTTCTAACATGCTGAATAACAGCCCTACATTTATTTTTATCCTCTATATCATATATAAGCTGGTTAGCTGGTTATTGGCTGTACGTTTTGCTCACATGTAATGAAACAGTGTCTTTTCCTCTCACAAATTCTTTCAATGCTTTCAAGATGGACTAATGGAATCCGTAAAGAATTTCTGATGGCCTGTAAGGAAATGGAAACAGACAGACCTGGCTAATTAGGACCAATATATATATCTGTCAAAAAGTACAGCAAAATACGAAATAAAAATTGATCGCAAAAAGTTTGCTTCATGCCAATCCATGAATAGCGATCGGTACGTGGCCTTGGTGGAACTGTGGGCACGCAGAGGACAGCCATTGCCTTTGGCCATTTTCCTAGTAGTGGATGCAGGGGTGAAGATATTGAATATCCACTAGTTACGATTTCACACTACTGGAGGAAGGAATCGGGGCGACGTAGTTACATTTCTACGTCGCTCCGATTTTCAACGAAGCGACGTAACATTCCTTTGATAAAAAGTACGTCGCTTAAAAAATTGATGCGACGTATATTGAAGTACGTCGCTTCAAAAAACTGAGGCGACTAGTTTTTCTTTCCAAGTGACCAAACTAATCTACGTCGCTTCGATTCAAAACGAGGCGACGTAGATTGATCCATCTACGTCGCCTCGTTTTGAATCGAAGCGACGTAGATTAGTTTGGTCACTTGGAAAGAAAACGAGGCGACGTAGATTGATCAATCTACGTCGCCTAGTTTTTTTAAAATCTGGATCTACTCTTCTTCTTAAAGTCAACCCGTTCATAAAGTGAAAAGTTTAGAAAAACAGTTTCATTTCGTTCTGCAGCTGTTTTGGGCGATTTTGGGGAGAAATTAGAGGAAATTGAGAAAGAAGGTTGTTCTTGCCATTGATTTGATTCTTGAGTAAGGTTAGTTTGATTTGTATCTCTTTAACCCTCTTTATGACCATAATATGTTAAATTAGAAGTGAAATTGAAGTTTTGGTGAAATGTTTGAAGTTGAATTGAATTTGGTGTTATGTTGTAGTTTTAGTGTGTTAAGCATTGAATTGTGTTATGGGTTCATGAATAATGTTTGAAATTTGGTTAAGTTTAGTGAAATTTATTGATGATTAGAAGTGAAATTGAAGTTTTGGTGAAATGTTTGAAGTTGAATTGAATTTGGTGTTATGTTGTAGTTTTAGTGTGTTAAGCATTGAATTGTGATAAATCATGTTATGGGTTCATGATTAATGTTTGAAATTTGGTTAAATTTAATGAAATTAATTGATGATTAGTGTAGATTATGTGTATTCGAGCCTTAATTAGTAGTGTTATTAGTATTATGGCTATATATAATTGTGGTGTTTATCAACTTAGAACTCCCGTTTGAGAATCAACAACTCATCTAGTTGATCGAGTTGAGTTGTTGATTCTCGAATTGTCCCATTTTTGGACACTTTAGGTGATCATGACTTTGTTGATCCTTTTGTTATTCGTGTGATTTCAGTTTCAGTTTTGGGATATGGTTTCGACAGTGTCTCCTTTAAATGTTCCCCGAGTGCAAATTAGGTTGTTTAGATATGTGTGCACTCGGGGAACTGTAGGGAGATGCTGCCGAAATTTCCTTAAACTGGAGCTGAAACGCATGGGTGCAAAAGTGTTGACAAATGTCGTGTTCCCCTGAAGGGGATAGGACCCAACCCGGAGGCATAAGGCGAAGAAGTGTGGGGTTTTGGTTGAATCGCAACTGTGGCGTGGTAACTTTGTTCATATTGATTGTTTATGTTGACAGGAAACATGGACGGACTCCCAGACAAAACTTGGATGACATATCATCGTGCTGATCCAAGGTACATCAACGGCATATTCGAGTTCATGAATTTTGCCCGGCTACATAGTAACGGAGCCGATTATTACTTCTGCCCGTGCAAACGTTGTAAGAACGGTCCGTTCAAGGTTACTATGGATGTCATGTATCATCACTTATCACACAGTGGTATGAGTCCTACTTATACAATCTGGCACCTTCACGGGGAAGTTTCTGGTGAACCGGCAATGCTCAGTCAACGAAGACAGTGGCTTCAAGACAGAGTCGGTCCTTCTAGTGGTGCCGGTCCTTCAGTGAACCCGCAGTTGGAGATTCTACATGATGCATATCCCTATTATCCTGGATACCATGCAGATGCACCCCAACAATTTGTGGAAGATAATTCGGGCATGAACTTCAATGACATGGTAGACGATGATTATGAAAAGTACGATAGATTATTGAAGGAGTCACAGACCCCATTATATGAAGGCAGTGAGGAAACTGTTTTGAGTGCTATATTAGATGCAATGGAAATGAAAAATGAAAATGGATGGTCGGACACAAGTGTTGACTCTTTATGTATTTACATTAATAAACTTCTTCCTAAAGGGCACACATTCCCCTGTTCATACTCGAGAATAAAAAAAATCTTGAGTGATCTTTCACTGGGTTACGAAAGAATTGATGCGTGTGAGTTTAACTGTGTGTTGTTCAGGGGGGCGCTCGTAAACGAGAGGATTTGTCCAGTGTGTTATTCTGAAAGATATAAGCCAAATACGAATGATATTCCCAAAAAAATAATTCGTAACTTCCCTCTAACACCAAGGTTGAAGCGCTTGTTTATGTCCCCACACACTGCCAAGCATATGCGATGGCTGGGGGAGCGGATATGCGTGGCTGGTAGCCTCAGCCACCCAGCTGACGGAGAAGCGTTTCAACATTTTGACAGATTTTTTCCAGGTTTTGCACGGGACTGCAGGAATGTGCGCCTTGGAGTAGCAACAGACGGTTTCAATCCATTCGGAACAATGGGAACTTTGCATAGTACATGGCCCGTTGTTGTGATGCCGTACAATCTACCACCATCAATGTGCATGAAGAAGGAATATAACATGTTATCAGTGTTGATTCCAGGCCCTAAATCTCCCGGAAAGTGCCTTAGTGTACTCATTGAGCCGATGATCGAGGAGCTAATACATTTATGGGTCGTTGGAGTCCATACTTTTGATCGAGTAGACAATGAGGTATTCTTGATGAAGGCAGCGGTAATGTGGACTATTAGCGACTTTCCAGGTTTAGGGATGCTTGCGGGGTCAACTGTGAAAGGGTACAAGGCATGTCCAATCTGTCTAGATGAGCTAACTTCAGAGCATATATGTGGGAGGATAGTTTATGAAGGTCATCGAAAATGGCTCCACCAGGATCACCCTTGGAGATTGAGCAAGGCATTTAACGGGAAGGAGGAGTTTGGCGGAAGACCCTATCGTAAGAGTGGAGATGAAATTTTGGAGGACGTTAGGTCAAACGTTTACCCTATTCTTAGCCAACATGAAGACTTGAAGGTGCCGTACAATCCGAATAACAGACAGTGTTGGACTCACGAAAGCATATTTTGGAAGCTGCCGTATTGGTCATCATTGAAGATCAGACATTGCCTAGATGTCATGCACATTGAAAAAAATGTGTGTGACAACATCCTTGGAACCATTTTTTCGATTGAATCGAAGTCTAAGGATGGTCCAAAAGCTCGCGCTGCTTTGAAGAAGAGGAATGTGCGAAAAAACCAGTGGCAAAGAGCAGGTGACTTGGCTACGGGGAAAGTTCCTCATGCACCTTTTTTAGTTAAAAAGGATGATCTAGAAGATGTGTTCCAGTGGTTCAGGGATGTTAAGTATCCTCTTGGTTATGCAGGTAGTTTGAGAAGTAAGGTGAAAATAAGTTCCCAGTCACAGTTTTATGGATTGAAGACGCATGATTGCCATGTCTTGCTTCAACGTCTTCTGCCTGTGGTTATAAGAGGGTTCCTGCCAGAAAACGTTGTCAAGCCATTGATAGCACTGTCAAATTGGTTTCGTCAACTATGCAGTAGGGAGCTTAAGAAGGAGGTTGTGCGTGACATGGAAACTGAGATAGTGATGATTCTCTGCAATTTGGAGCTCATATTTCCTCCACATTTTTTTACATCTATGGTTCATCTTATGGTTCATCTGCCCGAACAAGTATTCCTTACAGGTCCAGTACACTATACATGGATGTATCCAATTGAAAGGTAAAGTTTTTTGTTATTGCTAATATTAGGAAAATATGTTTGTACTAATATTGATTCCTACTAATCTTGTGTAATATGTCGGAAATTATGAAAATATTGTACTAATCTTGAGTGGTGTTTTTGCAGGCAATTAGGAAAATATAAAAAGTCAATGAGGAATACACGTTACCCGGAAGGTAGTATTGCTGAACAGTACCTCGTACATGAGTCGGTGACGTATTGTAAGGCTTATCTCAGACGGATGGACAACGAAGATATCGACACTTCCATATCTGGGTGGAATGTCAGCTGTGTTTCACTCTTAGTAAGACCAGATATTATCGAGACTCGTCGCCAGTTCAGGTTGACTGAGTCAGAGACTGCTGAGGCTCACTGGCAAGTCTTGGTGGAAACAGACGAAGTCAAACCTTACCTAGAAGAACATCTCAGAAGGTTCGAGGCTAAAAATGGTGAAGATTTCGACGACCGGCAGCGGAGGAGGAGTTTTCTTCGATGGTTCTTAACATGGGTACATATGCCTATTAATTCTTGTAAGGTTCTTTGCAGGTTTTATAACACTTATCTTTAACTCCTCTTAACACTTATCTCTCAGGTGTCCCTTAAAGAAAAAAACTCGGATCCGAGCTTGGTTGCAGGAATAAAATCATTAGCTCAAGGACCTCAGCAATGTCGGGTTTATAAGTCGTGTTATGTGAACGGTGTCAAGTTCACATCGTTTGATAGAGATCAAAGAACCGTGACTCAAAACAGCGGTGTCATGATAGACATGGGTTCATCCAAGTTCTACGGCCATGTTAACTACGTGGTCGAAGTATTATATGCAGGCCGTATGCCAGTGGTGTTGTTTAAGTGCACATGGCACAACTCCGAGGACCCTGAAGATCTTGACACCCTTATAAAAGATCATGGACTGATATCAGTGAATACAAACAACAGTTACTATGAGGATTCACCCTTCATAATTGCAACCAAAGCAAAACAGGTATTCTACATAGACGATCCAAAGGCTGGTGGTACTTGGAAGGTAGTACAAGAGATGTCGCACCGCAATGTCTACAGCGCCGAAGTTCTGGCCATAGATGAAAACATATCGCGTACAGAAGATCATATCTTCGAGCCTTACCAAGAGGACACTCCCACGGTGATACAATTTTACCCAGATTTTCAACTACTTTTGGACGAAGAAGGAGACGAGGACGAGGAGGAGGAGGAGGACGAGGACGAGGACGAGGACGAGGACGAGGACGAAGAGGAGGAGGAGGAGGACGAGGACGAGGACGAAGACGAGGACGAAGACGAGGACGAGGAGGAGGAGGAAGAAGAGGAGGACTAAACTAATATTATTACATTCTTGAAACCTAAATTCGTATTTTCTTTAAAGCATAGTTATTCGTATTTTCTTTAAAGCATAGTTACTAAATTCGTATTTTCTTTAAAGCATAATGTATGTATACGATCAAATTCGTATTTTCTTTAAAGCATAGTTACTAAATTCATATTATTCAAAAATTAAAAAAAAAATTAAATCCCTTGAGGCGACGTAGATTGATCAATCTATGTCGCCTCAGTTTATTTAATTTATAATTAAATTAAATAAACTGAGGCGACGTATATTGAGCAATATATGTCGCCTCAGTTATTCAAAAATAAATAAAAAAATTAAATCCCTTGAGGCGACGTAGATTGATCAATATATGTCGCCTCAGGTTATTTAAAAATAAAATAAAAATTAAATCCCTTCAGGCGACGTAGATTGATCAATCTATGTCGCCTCAGTTTATTTAATTTAATTATAAATTAAATCCCTTTAGGCGACGTAGATTGATCAATCTACGTCGCCTCATTGCCATTTATTAATCGAAGCGACATAGATTCCAATATACGTCGCCTCGTTGGCTTTATAATCCCAGAATCACAGTTTCTCTCTTCTTCTTTTCATTTCGTCCAATCTTCTTCTTCTTCCTCGCGCCGCGCCCCCAAATCGATAACCCCTAATCGACCTATCCTCATCTAAACTCCTCCATCTCAACCCAAATCCCTAATTAATCCCTAATCCCGAAACCATCTTCTTCCTCCCCCTCCCTAATCTCTGCAATCACAAGTTCGTCTCTCTCTCTCTCTCTCTCTCTCTCTCTCTCTCTCTCTCTCTTTTCTCACTGTCTCTCCATTCTCATTCTATTTCAGTAACTTCATTTCGAAACCATCTTCTTGATTGTGCTTTCATTGTTCACAGGTTCGGTGATTGTGCTGGTGAACACTACTCAATCTGATCAAATTATTCGAGAAGAGAAATCGTAGTACTAGATAGGTAATTTGGCATCGATCCCAGTTTTGTATCAGCACTTGTCTCTCTTCAAATATATCTTTTTTTATCTGTAAGTTAATTTTGAGATCATGGTATCAGACTTTTTACTGTTTTTAGGGGATCACTCATATTTCCTATTTCAAGATTTCATTTTGATTGAGTTAAGATGATGCGTTACTGCAATGTTATATTCTTGATAGGTTTCTTTCTCGGTAATGAGAGTCTGGCTTTTACATATAATCACTAGTGTATCTCTGTTGCTATGTGAGTTTCCTCCAGTCAAAATAATTTTCAATCAGGTGGTCATTTTGAACAGATCATCTTTGCCGAATGCTTTAGTGCTGCCGACCAAATTGTGTGTATGAATGAGTAATTGAGCTAGGGACTGGTCTCACTTCGTCTTATCTATGTCATTGAATTGTGTTTGGTGTTTATGAATAGAATAGGTCATCCAATGAAGCATATAGATGCATAAAGTTTGTGTGTACTTTACTGCCTATATGTGAGCATTATTTTGAATTGAATACCGTGAGCATTTTTGAGTAATACCGTGAGCATGTTTGGTATGAAATGAAGTTATGTTGTTTTGACGAATTGGGTGTTTCTCAATTGGGGGGGGGGAACCGAGATGTCATTGTCTGGTGGTTAGATCGATCATGAGTTTCAAGGGGCAGTAGTGTTGCTGCAGAGCTAGATAGGGAAGCTGGTTCTGTGTATTAATTAATGGAGGATAGTGAGTTAGATTTCAATGTACTGTATTTGGTTTCAATGTACTGTACTACTGTTGTTGCTGGAAATGATTGGTAGTTGAGTTAATGAGTTGTTTGATCTGGTTTGATTTGGTTGTGATCAAGACGGCTTTTTATTTTATATGGCTGTAGCTAGTTTACAAGGATAGGAAGATAATTGACATTGTGCCTTTAAAGTTTGGGTTTGATTCAGTTGAAGTAGAGAATAGTTAGAGTGAGGTTATGTATCGAAAAGGGATTCTGTTCAAGACTGAAAAAGTTTGGGATTGAATTGTGATACCATTTACTTCTATCTTGTAGAGTAGTGTTTGTATACTGTGCCGAATGTGTATTGTGATAATGATGATTCCGAATGTGTTTTATACTTTGTCAGTTTATTGTTCCTCACTACTCATCGCGAAGTTGATTTTCGGTGTTAGGTTTTGTCTGCTGAGCCGATTGTAATCACAGCCTGCGAGTTTCTTGAACACAATACTTCGTCTACTTCACAAGCAGTGCCACTTGTTGGGTAAGAATCCCTTCCCTGGTATTTTCGCAATTGTTGATTTCAAGCCTCAGTTTTTGATTGTGAATTCATCAATTGTTTTGCTTATTTTAAGGCATTAGTTTGAATTCAAACATGTGAGTGAATGCAATCCGTAGTTTGTGTGTTGATAAGCTATATTGCTTTGTGTTTTATACTGTGCCGAATGTGTATTGTGATAATGATTCCGAATGTGTTTTCAATCTAGCTTCCTGTAAGTATTGTGTTTTGTGATGATGATGATTTCGAATGTGTTTTGTGATAATGAAAACATATGCGTATATGTGATGATAAGCATGAATGTTTATATGTGATGATAAGCATTATAGAAGTACAAACGAGTTTAACATCTAATTAAAAATAACAGTTTAGTAATAAAAGAATGGCTCCCGGAGATACTGCATACAAGAGGAGGAAAGCGTTGATGCAGCGTCGTGAAGCGGAAGCGGCGGCCGCGGCGGCAGCTGCGGAGGCGGCGGAGGCGGGGTGGCGAGCATTCAGCCGAGATGGGGCTTCCGGGTCTGGTTGCCCCACGGGACAATCGGCGACCCCGTCGATTGCAGGAGCTCCCATTTTAACGCCCGCCCCTCCACTTGAGGATGCGATTCCGCAAGGAGCGGATGACAGCAGCGACGCCACTACGGCGTCACAGCACCCTCCCGCCCTCAGCATCCGGTGCAAGAAGACCAAACTCCCCGACATGGTCGACATGGCAACCGGAGACCCGACGACGGAACAGCGCGGAGTCGTTGTCGGGACGAAGACGGAGTACCTCGTTCGGATGAACAACAATAGGCGACTACAAGTCGCTTACTCTACGAGGCATGCGGGGCCGGCGACGAGGGAAATGCGGAGTCTGATGTGCCGAGACATCGGTAGCATCATCCGCGGAAAAGTTCCAATGCTTGCATCTAGCTTCTTGGGACTTAGCGATTTGCATCGCGATATCGTCGGCCGGAGTCTTGAGGTATACTTGCTGGACTCCGAGCTTACTTACATACCTGTAGTAAATGTAAATATAATTTTTACATAACGGAATTTAAATGTGTTGTGCTAGACGAACTACGACATCCCGGCGACTGATGTGGAGATGTGGAACTTCATTGATAGGACGGCGCAAACAATCTATAAGGATTGGAAGTACGATTGCCATCAACATTATCTCCACGTCAGCCAGGAGACTCCGGCCGAGTTTCTCGGGAGGGAAGACCAATGGGCGTGGTTAAAAGCCCACTTCGAAGACCCTGCTTATTTGGTGAGTTTCATAAACGAACCTACAGTTTTGGTCAAACGTTCGAACAATATGCATGTTTATCTGTTCTTATTTTAAAATGATTTTTGTGTGTGTGTGGCAGCGATTGTGCGAACGGAACCGAGGGAACCGAAACAAGAACAAGGAGCAGCAGATCAACCACCATTCGGGATCCCTCGCCCTCTCGTACCGAAGCGAGGTGTTGGAGAAGGAGGGTCATCCAGCGCCCGCCGTCCAGACGTGGATTAACGTATACCAGCCGGAGAGGAATGCGGCTGAGAAAGTGGTAAGCTCAAATAGGTTCACGTTACGTTATTTCAATTATTGTTGTATACTAAATTGTAATATTATTTATTTTATCTATTTTAATTGAGCAGGCGGCAGTGAAGCGTCGACTCGATGAAGTCTTGTCGCAACAAGATAGTGCTGCGGGCCCAGTTGACGGTGAAGAGGTTTCCCAACCCCAGCCTCTTCCTCTTGATACACAAATAAATATCATAGAGGAAGAGGTAGGTTCAAGGCACGGGACCTCTATAAGAGGTAATAAATCTCCAAAACGATTCCGTCGATGCATATCTCGATTTACGTTTTGCTTCATTTTGGTTTACGATATAGTTTACTAATATTTGTTCTTGTTCGACGTTACAGGGGTGGGGCGCGCTCTCACACGCGACCCCAAACCGAGAGGAGGGGCCCGGGTAAACCAGGAACGCCAAATTCAAATGCAAAAGGAGATCGATGAAGCCAAAGAGGCGGCGCGCAGATCAAGCGAGGTGGCGCAGAAGGCTATAGCGGAAGCGAGTGCGATCGCCCAAAGGATGCAAGAAATGGAGGCCATGATGCGATCATTCCAGGCTGCGAATCAACAACCGCAAGCTCCTCCACCACCTCCCGGCTCGTAAACTGTATATAGGATTTGTATAAACTTGATTTGTGTAAACTTGATTTGTATAAACTTTTAACGTTTTGATTTGTGATTGAATGCATTTTTTTGGTTGAATGCGTATCTGCAATTTGAATATGTTTTTGTGTTTGTAAATTGCGATAGGTCGTGACTTGGTACAATAATATTTAATTTTTATTTTATTTAATTTTTTAATAAATGAGGCGACGTATATTGTTCTATCTACGTCGCCTCATTTATTAAAAAAATAAAAAAAATAAAAATTTTTAATAAATAAGGCGACGTAAATTGATCAATCTACGTCGCCTCATTTATTAAAAAATTAAAAAAAATAAAAATTAAATAAATAAGGCGACGTACATTGATAAATATACGTCGCCGAAATTTATTAAAAAATAAAATAAAATAAATTATTAAATAAATGAGGCGACGTAGATTGATCAATGTACGTCGCCTCAATTTATTAAAAAATAAAATAAAATAAATTATTAAATAAATGAAGCGACGTACATTGATCAATGTACGTCGCCTAATTTATTAAAAAAATAAAATAAAATAAATTTAGGCGACGTACATTGATCAATATACGTCGCCTAATTTATTAAAAAATAAAATAAAATAAATATTAAATAAATTTAGGCGACGTACATTGATCAATGTACGTCGCCTCAGTTATTAAAAAATAAAATAAAATAAATATTAAATAAATTGAGGCGACGTATATTGATCAATGTACGTCGCCTTAATGGTTTAAAAAAAGAAAAATAAATTAAAAATAAATAAAATTAAGCGACGTAGATTGATCAATATACGTCGCCTAAGTTGACGCGACGTGATCAATCTACGTCGCTTCAATTGAAGCGACGTAGTATTATTTACGTCACGTGATCTGAAACGAAGCGACGTATATTGTATCTACGTCGCCCCAATGGTGGCGTGATGAATCTGAAGCGACAAGACGAGGCGACGTCGTTTTGGTCACAAGAAATCTAGGCGACGTAAAATGCATACGAGGCGACGACCTTTCTACGTCGCCCCGATTTCCTCCTCCAGTAGTGTCATGTATATATTAATCTCAAAATAGTTTCAAACAAGGAATTGCATGCTCTTAATCAAGACCGGAAAATACGACAACGTACAGTATACAGAGTCCATATAAAGGACAGCATTCTGTACGTTGTTCAGATATGGACATGGATAACATGCATTTTGTTTATATTGGGGATAGAAAGTTGCGTGAGCTGGTTGGATGTGCATGCAGCTGTACTTGATACTAGTATTATCATATCTCATAAATTGAAGGGAGATAACAATTAAGGACATTTTAAAAGATCCTTCACGTCTAAAGATATTTTTGAACTTCTTTAGACTTGAAAAGACTCTAATAACCTTATTGTATTATACAAAGATTTTATTTTTAAGGCGAAAATTTTGACAAAGTCTTCCGCTTTTGCTTGATGCTACTAAATTCAAAATTCGTCTTCTTGCTCCTTGCTCTATCTTCTGCCATCTATGACTCCATCATGTTTTCTATGTTATGTTACTCGGGAGAGAAATCCAGTTTGACATCAAAATAAGTTTAGCTAGTGATTTGCTTCATATTCATCTCCTTGGAGCATAGCTATCATTGCTGCCTCTTGTATTCAAAATTGCTTGTAAGCAACTTCAGTGGATTTGTTCATGTGGAGGTAACGATCATCTATTTTGATTCTTCTGGCTCTCCTTGTAGAGTAGAGGGTGTAGTCTTTATCTTGCTTGACCAAATTAAGATGTGTATCTTCAAAATACATGTTAAGCCATTTGTGCTCCCTGATATCTTTTAATATCTTCTATATTGGGTACTCTTGTGATATTTAGTCCTGCTGGTCCAGGGACATAGATTGCTTGATCCATAATAATTTTATGTTGTGCTGGATCATTGCTCAAACTATTGCTGAATCTTGTTGGTATAATGCTATTAATATTCAGCAAAAGACTATCTGCTAGAGTTTCAAAATAATGCACTCTGCTCTCTCTAAGACTGCTCGGGAATGACTCTACATGAGTAATTCTGCTTATATTCAAATGTACCAAGAAACCATTCTCCAGCAAGAATCCTGGAGAAAGATGACAAACTGCTCATTCATGCTCAAAATGTAACTCAAGATAGGTTCCTATATCGATACTTGCTAAAAGGATTTGGTACCTAACTTGCTCATCAGGATGTTGATGCTCTGTTTTACTGGTAGCACTAATTCCAGGTTGAAGATTCTCCCTTATCTCAAAGAGAAACTTCTGAATTGCTTTTTGTAAAGAGAATAGTTTTGCTTGTTGATGGAGGCAACATACTTCTTTTTCTTCATGACCTTGGAATAACTCTAATGTAAGAATTTGCAAAGAATAAGTGCTCAGTCTAGAAGGAAGAACTCTATTCCGCTCATCTATAGGATTAAGTGCTAGAAAATTATGTCAAGAAATGTAACTGTATGGGTTAATTGCTCTATTTTTGTCAGACTCTAACTGCTCTTCAAGTGCTGCATAATTAATATGCAAATTGCTATACATTTTAACCAATCTTTCATGACGTTGCTCCAATGTAGTAAATTTATCTACTACTGTGTTACGCTTAAAGCATAGTCGCTCATAATTTTCTTGTAGAAGTTGTAGTTGCTTATTAAAGTTATCAACTATTTGATTGTACTCCGTAAATTCATTTTCCAATACTCTTACCAATTTTTCGATTGCTATGTTCATTTGCGGAGGTTGATTCTTTAGGATCCAAAAGTTGTCAAGCAATGCCTTTTGCTTTGGCCAAAGTTGTTGCCAAGAGTTATATCGATATTCAGGATTTATAACTCTCTGAATATGGATATTTCCATAGGTGTATATCACAGGCCTCATGGATGGCCTTGCTGGCATGCTCATGCTCAAATTGCTTGGAGGAATGCTCCATGGCCTCCTAATATTTGATAAAGATGCTCCTCTTTGATTCATTTCTGCATTATCATTCAAAGAATTAGTCTAGATAATATGTCTGCTAAAGTATTATCACTTTCTTTAGTATGCTCAAAATGTGGTTTAAAGTAATTGTATTTATGAAATTAACTCATCTACGTGCTACTTGTCTATTGCTACTAATTTTATTATAATGGGAAACAATATTTTGACAATCAGTTCTTATAGTAAACACTTCATTATGAAAGAACAAAGAAAATGTTATAATGCCTAATATTTCTAAATCGGTTGCTGGTAATCTAGATTGAATGTCATTAAATTTACCATAACCATATCTACAAATTTGCTCATCCGATTTTGCTAATTCTTTGCTCTTTTTATTATACAAAATTTCTGTCCATCCAAGGGAGGATGCATCAGTTTCAACTATTTTATAACTATTATCTAAAGGTAATGCTAAAGGTTTTAATTGAGTAATTTCCTTTTTGATTTGCTGTACAAATTTAATATCTTCAGTATTAAAATACTTTGATATGTTTTGCTTGATTTGCTATGTAAAACTATTATCTTTCTTCCCAAATCAGTAATGAAAGTTCAAGCATAATTAAGTAATCCAAAAAATTCTTATAACTGCTTCTTATCTTCTAATTTATCAGGAAATTCAACAACTTCTTAGTTACATGCTCTTGTAGTTGTATAGTACCTGACTTGATATAAATTCCTAAAAATTCCTTATCTTGTTTTTCCAAGTCTATTTTATTTTTGCAAATAAAAATACCATTATTTATAAATTCACTCAAAATTGTATTCAAATGTTTTCTATGCTCATTTCTATTTTTGCTATGTATAAGTATATCATCAACATATACACTACAAAAACTATCATATTTCTTAAAAATTTGATTCATTTTGCATTGAAAAATGGAATGTGCATTTTTCAACCCAAATGACATGACTAGCCATTCAAAATGTCCTTCTAGACAAGTGAAAGCTGTCTACTCTATAGACTCTTCTGTTAGGCGAATTTGCCAAAAACCTAATTTACAATCAAATTTGCAAAAGTATTTGCTCTCTTGAATTTTGTTAATTAATTCATCTTTATTAGGTAACATATAACTGTCTTCATAAGTATTATCATTTAATCTTCTATAATTATATACTATTCGTGCTTTTTCACGTTTAAGCTCAGAATGCTTTCGAACAATAAAAGCTGTTGATTTATGTCTAGATTTAGATGGTCTTATTACTTTAAGATTTAAAAGCTCTTTGATTTGTTACACAAATTCTTGTTTATCTAATAAATTACAAGGCATATTTACTGTTTTAATTGTTAAATCTGGGTTTATAATGTCAAGTTTTGCTAAGATTTTATTTTTATTCCAATATAATTGTAGATCTTCACCAATAATCCTTGTTTGCTCTGCTAATTGTAATAATTCTTCTAATGTTCTAGGTCTATCAAAATGAATCATTTCAAAAGATGATATTTTTTCAAAATTTGGATACTCTAATTCAAAAATTGACTCATCGTACTCAATATTTTTCTATTCAAAATTTTCATCATGTACAGCTTTAACAAAATCATTTTGCTCTTCTATGCTTAAATTATTAGATGCTTCTAATAAATTGCTTTGGTCTATAGTAGAAATTACTTTTTTTGTAAAATGTTATATCAGGTGGATGATAATAACAACCTTATAAACTTTTCAGAAAGTTTAATCCTAAAATAAATGGATAAGATCCTACTGGTGAAACAAAAGTTAAAGGTAAATTAAATTGCTGTTTTTCAATTCTAAGAGGTATGTTGTTTAAGCAGTGTGTGATTTGTATAGTTTTTGAATGTCATTGGGATACTCGAATTGGTTTGACAAGTTTTTGCTTATATTGTGCTGGTACTAGCTCTTCTCTTATAGCGCTCTTAGTGCTCCCAGTATCAATCATTACTACTGTTTGTATTTTATGATCTTTTGCTAATACAAGCTCACAATTAATTGTAATTAAGGTGCTAATTTTTTATTTTTCAATATCAAGACTTTGTATTCTGCTCCCTTCTTCTTCAACAGAATTTACCTCTAATGCTCTGTTATTATAACAAGGCTTGCAAAATATTATTTTGCTCCTATAATATTGTTCTGCTACTATTTTCTTACATTTATTACATGCTTGTAGTCATCCCAAATTTACGTATTTAAATTCTTCATGCTCTTCAAGCATACATATATCTTCTAATTCACTTTCTGAACTATCAGAACACTCAAATTCCGATTCAGAAAACATATCGATGCTATTAATGCTGTAAATGATTTCATTATCGCTTAAGTTATCCAAATTATAAATACTCTCCAAATCTTCATCTTCTTTTAAATCTAATTGCTCAAGTAATTGAATCTTTTCTCTAGGTTGTTTTCCTAGTTTAAGACACTTTGGTCTAATATGACCAACTTCACCATAAAAGTAACACTTACAAGTGCTCTTATCTTTTGGTATTTTATATTTTCTCATCCATGGTTTAGTGCCCCTTTAATTAAATTACTTAGGTATAAATTTACGTTTTTAAAAAGTTTTTGAAGGTATAATATATAACCTTCTATATTGCTTATAGGGCTTATATCTTCTTTTATAGCTTTTCTTATAACGCTTAGTTTTCTTAGTATGTCTTTGCTTTCTATGACATCCATATTGTTTAGGTAAATCAATATTTTTATAGCTCAAGTAAAATTACTTTCTTATTTGTCTTTTTGCTTTTATTTGGCTACACTCTTCTCATAATATATCATATACATGTTGAGTTCGAGGGCCAATTACTTCATCGTTTTTCTTTGGGTGATTTTGTCATTCTTTCCATATTTTTTCTCCTATAGGTCCTTTTATTTTTGTCATATAAGAATTTAGTAGATGTATATCATTTATTCTACTTGTTCTACTTAAATATTTAAAGAAATCAGAAGTATATTCACTAATATATTGTAAATCACATATTTGTAATTGCTCTAAATTACGTATTGCTCGAATTTGCTCTTGCTCATTTTTTACATCAGGGCGATTATGATCCAAAAACTCAAATTTCATAAGTTTAACAAAAGTATTAACATTAAATGCTAATTTTGCTGCTTGGTAACCTTCTGGATTTTTTGCTTTCCATTTTTGAAAGAAATCAAAAGCCATACCATCCAAAGTATGCTCAAAATAGTCTAACATATCATTTGTGTTGCTAAAAACTAACATGATTGCTGCATGAATACATCCTTTTTTCAATCGTTCAATAGTTTTCTCCCAATCTTGGGGATCTACTTGATCTAGATTTAATATGTTTCCGGCTATGCTCACATGCTTAATTCCTTTATAAGGAATTCTGTTTTTCATATGCGGTGTAGCTGCATCATAATTGCTATGAGCAGTATGTCACTCGGTATAAGACTCATTAGTGGGTTTTATATATTGTTGCTCAAATCTTCCTATAAAAGATTATACATGAACACCAGAAGTTTAAGTGGAACCTTGTTGTTCTTCGACAGGAATACACTCAATTTTGATTAACATATTATTGTATTCAGTTTCTCCTAATATATGCTCAAGACCAATCTCTAATATGAGATGCTTCATTTCTTCATCATTTAATCGATCTAAACCAAATTCATAAGTTTTATATTTATTAATATAGTGCTCTTCACTTAAGTTATCAATGTCTTCGATTAGTTTATCGACAATGCTATCAAAATTATTTTCAACCATATTTATTTCAAGATTATCAAAAGTCATTTATTTATGCTTCACTCTTTAAATCATCGGTAATATTTTCAATTTGACGATAATTAGTAAATCTTATAGATGCGTCGTTCGACAAGTTCACCAGAGGCCTTCCGATGCCGGAGATGAGTAGTTTGTGCTCACACAACATCAGAACTATCATACGGAACAACATACGTATGAAAGCTCCTTCTTGGGACGAGCTGCCCCAAACCAAAAAGTTCAAGGTGTATCGCGAACTCTTGATAATATGGTCTATTTAATTTTATTTTATTTCATAACTAATTACAAAGCATAGAGGCATATGGTCTAAGAATTTACTTTTTATATTTATTTTTTCTAGGTACATTATGATTATGAAGCCAAACCGGAGATGTGAAAATGTGTAGAGGAGATGGCTACCCGCATTTACAAAGATTGGAAGTATAACCTGCCTAGCACTACAAAGAACATGATGCCTCGAGTGTCCCAAAAGAGTTGCAGACGGAAAATGAAGACGAGTGAGAATGTTTGGTTGGGCACTTTGAGTTCGAGAAGTTTAAGGTTCATCTTCATTTTTTTTAATGTAATGAAAATGAATCATTTCTTACTTTTAAATATTTATTTATTAATTAATTTTCATTGTTGTGAAATAGATAAGGTCAGAGGCCAACAAGGCTAATCGTGAGAAGAAAACTGAACACCATAAGCCGGGCTCGAAAAGGATGATCGACATCGCAAATGCTCACAGAGATGCGGGTTTAAAACATTATTTTCTTGATGTTAGCGTGTCTGCTTACGTCAGGCCTAGACAAATTGATACCGCGAGTGAACGTGCCGTAAGTAACCCCCCATTTTCTAAAATTGATTGAGTTTAATCTTAGCGTTTATTTTAAGAAAAATTGAATCATGATTAGGACATTTATTAGGTTGTGTTATTGAAATTTGGTTTAGTTGTCTAAATTAAACGTTATTCTGAACTTGAGAAAGCTGGATGGGAATCGGTGCCCGCGAATTATTTTTTTGTAATTAGTTATTCGAAGTGTTTTTCTTTCAAGCAGGTTTTTGGTTTCCTCCATTAGGGGAAACTATGTCAAATTTTCTTTAGAAATCAACATTCATAAATTGTTTACAATATTAATTTCATGAGAGGTTGATATAATTGTCCAGGGAAGAATTGGCTCACGCACATTCGCAGAACCCGGAGATGACGCCCGAAGAGCTGCCCTCTTATCGAAGGAGACTCAAATCCATATTGTAAATACAGTTTTCGGCCTCCGACCTGGGAAGGAGGTTTGTGGCCTTGGACGGGAAGTTCAGCGAGATTTGAGCTAGAATTTGGTTTCGTCGAGTAGGCGTTTGAGTGCGACGGCTGCCAAGGAATGGGTCTGAGCGGCAGAAGAGGAGGCTCGAGCGGCCCGGAAGGAGGCTCGAGTGGCTCAGATTCGGACTGCTATGTTAGAAACTCAGATGGATCATATACTCAAGTTCCTCGAGACTGGGCTAGACATGGATCATGATTCTGTTTGTCATCCAATTGTCATGCCTTGAGATTCTGGACACGATGACGATGATCCGAGCACCGGAGGAATTGACGGGGTCCAAACTCCCACATATGTTAATATTTATGTTTTGTTTTGTATATAGTTACATTTATATTTCGATCAGAACAATTTTATGAACAAATTATTTAATATATTTAATGAGTATTTTTTTAATTTATTATTTAATTTTTAATTCAATTAATATTTTTGAAATAATTATTTAAAAAATTACAACGAAATATTTCGTCGTCTAACATGTCCACTTGGACAACGTAATGGTAATATTTTTACGTCTAAGTGAATTTGTTAGACAACGAAATATTGAATATTTTGTCGTCTAGAAAGAATATTCAGATGATGAATTCTAAATTTCGTCATATAAGTGGATTCATTTAGACGACAAACATGATCTCGTCGTCTAAGTTACAACATGTTGACGACGAAAACGTTTTGTCTTCTAACCGTGATACCTTAGACGACGAAAACTTTTTCATCATCTAAAGTATTGTACATGACGAAAAATTTCGCCGTCTTTTGCAGAAAAATTTCGTCGTCTTAGATGTAACTTAGGCGACGAATTTTTTTCCGTCATCTAAATACTTACACGACAAACTTTAGACGACGAAAATGTCGTCGTCTAAGTACTTAAACGACGAAAATGACTTTTTAGACGATAAAATTATTTCGTCGCCTAAGTGTATTTTTCTGTAGTGAGATTATTAACATTCCCCGGCAAGATTCCATTCCAATCGATCATGCTAGGTCCTTGAATCTTCATGTCGACAGAACAAGTCTAAAACGTACATTTGATGCTCTGTGTTATCCAATGCTATGCGTGAATGCTATATTAAGTTGGCTCAGTATACTTTCTTTTTTCCCAAACCAAGGGTAGTATTATTCGTCTAAAACTCTAATGCATAAGATAGATATATCTAGCTCTCTAGTATAATATACATCGATCGTTATCCATCATAGGCTTCACTTCATAAATTTAATGTATGTGTGAATGTGTCGATCTTAATATGTCGATCTTCACAACCGTCATCAGTCTATTATTGTTAATTTGTTATCCTTATCAGGTCAGCAGAGATCGAGTTATATAGTGAGCGTGATCACCGTCATCGCCTGCTGTTAGTTGAGATATTTGCAGAGATCAAACGAAATAAGGTGTGCAAAATATCTGTCCGGCTATTTGATATATTGGGTAAAATAACTGAGATAAGGTGCTGCATTCTATTTATAAAAGGTCAGATTTCACTAGACTTGTAACAGCTAGCAGACCTTGGCTAGTGTAAGATGTAGATAATTGAAAACAAATGAGATCACATGAGTTCTGAAGTAGTATCAGCTATACTTTGATATTCTGCCTCTTTAGAAGACTTTGATACTGCATTTTGCTTCTTACTACACCAGAATATAGGATAATCATTAAGAAAAATAACAAAACCAGCTATAAAATTTCTATCATTAAGATCTCCAGCTCAATCAGCATCATAGTAGGTATTGAGAAACAGTTCCTTGTTCTTATGACTATTCCGTTGAAAAAAGATACCATAAGTAATGGTGGCGTTGACATATCTTAAGATCCTTTCTGCAACATTGAAGTGTTCTTGAGTTGGACAATGAAGGAATTAGCAAACCAAATTCACACTGTATGTAATATCTGGTCTAGTGAAAGTTAAGTATTGCAAACAGCCAACTAAACTTCTAAAAAAGAGAAATCTTGATGGAAGTAAGTGGTGTACCTTGATCCTCAAACAGCTTTAGACCAGATTATGTAGAAGTAATCTGAGTATGACAATCTTCTAAGAAAAATTTATGAAAGAGATCTCTAGCATATTTGTGTTGAGAGACAAACAAGCCAGTGTTAAGATATTGAATTTCCAGACCCAAGAAATAATGCAATTTTTCCAAATCCTTCATGTCAAACTCTTGTTGAAGTTCCCTTTTTACTTCTGCAATGAGATAATCACTCCTGCTGAAAAGACCCGACCCCGATTTAGTTTCCCAAATCAGAATTAAGCCCTAACAACTCTTCTAACCTTAGTTACTACTCTCTATTTGACAGCCAAAGTGGAGAATTAAGATTCAAAAGTCACGAAATAATGGAAATTTGCACATCTAGGTTCCTTACTAAAATTTACAAAACATACAACTATTTTGACATCGGAGCTGCCGGACAAATTAAGCTGACATTGTAAAGTAAAATACCAACTCGCAGGATCAACCTTTTAGATTCTACGGTAGATACTGCTATATCTCGATTTGTGTGCGTGCTAGACCACAAAATAAACTCTGCAAACTGGGCATTTAAACCGAAAAGCCCAGAAAAAATACACATAAAATAATAAAAACTGTTAGAATGAGTAGACAAAAATAATCCAAAATATATATAAAATCTACAACATACCTTTCCGTAAATAGAATTTCTAAATCTGGTAGCGAGTCTAAAATAATGAAAATACACAATAAAAGATACGTCGAGGGGGAACTCTTGACCCTTCTCGAGTATCGTGCTCCAATGGAGGCAATGGCTAGGGTTCTCTGACCTCGAGCCACTAAAGTCGTCTAGTAATTTATGACACAAAGACGACGTGAATGCCTAAGTGCTGCTACTTCCCTAGAGCCACTCGAGGATCAACCGATTAACCAATGCATCGATGCACAACTAACTGAAACAAGCCTCCAAAAATATATACTGAATATATAGTGAAAGTACAAACTGAACTGGAACTGAAAACTGAACTGAATACAATAATAAATAGACTCGCTAATCAACTGTAAAAATAAAGTGTCCACTCACTGTACTGTGTCGTGATTTCCACCAGCCGAAGTCTGTCAGTCACATTCTATATGTATGATACTGGTTGCTATCACGTCGTCCTGAAATAACGATTATTATTAATATTCACTCACCAATATTGAATAGATATGCCCGCAATCCTACGAGTAATAATGTCAAGAATCTCGCATTCTCGAAATACGTATTTTCCGACTAAAAATGCACTTAATCGAATTCTGAATTCAAATCCTTGCATTCCATCACTATAACTAATCTTTAGAGTCGCAACCTAAATCTCCAGTATCGAGCGACTCAAATTTAAATCGATAGTCGGATCATTCATTAATAATATCGTGAAATTTAATCATTATTGTCCAATTAAATACACCTCCAAATTTATCAAGTTCGGATCCAATCAAGAACCTTACCATTTCGTTCGACACAAAATTTTGAATGAAACAACATAAAACTTTGTCAAAAATTTCACCTCACCAAATCTCCACCGCGGACCACCGCCGGCGGCGGCCGGAGTCGAACCGACCCAAAATTTTTCGACCTATACATCAATTCAAAGATCTCAACATTTCCAACAACATTCCAGTTCAATGCTAAGCCCAATTCTAACCGCAAAATGTCGAAAACTCACCATGAAGTTTCAAAACCTCGCTAGAATCGGCCCTCTTCCAATCCACCTCCACCGGCCACGACAAAGGCGGAGATCGGTCCCAATTGGTTTGTCTCTCCTTGGGATTCAAAACCCCTATGGTTTGAACCACCATCGCCGCCGTCTCCGCCACCTCCGTCACCATAGAATTCCCCCATTTTCCTCGCGTTGATTCCTCCTCCTCCGGCCACCAACGGTCAGCGATCCACCCACCAAATGAAAGAGGAGATCAAGCCCAACAATTTGACACCAAGACCACGGCCGAAGGTGGCCGGAAAAAGGCTCGCCGCCGACGAGAGCACAACGGCGGAAATGGCTCCAATTGGGGGTGGTCAACACAGGTCAACCCGCTTCCCAAAATGGAAACTTTTGAGTTTCCCAAAATGGAAACTCGTATTTATACCAGCGATTTTACGATAAAACATTTTCCGATATTTCCGTAAAATTTTCGCTGACCATAACTTCTTCGTTATAACTCCGATTTCAACACTTGACGTGGCTACAGACTCGTATCGACAAACTTTATGATTTTTCGCAAAAAATCCCTCAGAAAATATAATTGGTAAAATTATGATAAATACTATCGATAAATATCTACTAAAAAAATTAATTACCATCGTCGATTAACAATAAAAAAATCGTGAACCAATAATTTTTGGAATGAGTTATTACAACTGCCTGTAATGATAATGTCATCAACATAGAATAGTAGATAAACTTGTGTACGTTGAACCAATAGTCTTCACAAAGAGTTATGGATCTGCAAATTAATGAACTAAATAAACCAAGTTTTGGTAGGAAATTAGGTAATCTCTCATTCTAAGCCCTTGGGGCTTGTTTTAAACCATAGAGAGATTTATTTAGTTTGCAGACATAAGTAGGAGGTAATCTAGAGTCTTCAAAACCACTAAGTTGAGTCATATATACTTCCTCGTTGAGTACACCATGGAGAAAAGTATTTTTAACATCCATTTGGTGAAGAGTCCAAGATCTGGAAGCAGCAATGGCAAGAATTGACCTTACTGTAGTGTGCCTCACAACAGGTGAAATTTTTTTTATCATAGTCCACACCATATTGTTGATTGAACCCTTTGGCAACAAGTCTAGCCTTATGCTGTGTAATACTACCATCAACATTCCTCTTGATTTTGAAAATCCACTTGCAGGACACCAAATTCTTCCCTTTTGGTAAATCAACTAAGTCCCAGGTCTCTTGCTTCAACAGTGCATCATATTTTTCCTGCATAGCAGCATGCCAAACAGGAGTTTTTAGAGCATTTTTATAGTTGACTGGCTCTATATTACTCAGATCTTGAGCAGGTGTTGTAACAATAGAAAGAATGCACCTGGGTTTAACAATTCCTCTTTTACTCCTAGTCAACATAGAATGACCATTAGTTGTTGAATCAGATAGGCCAGCAACAGGATGAAGAACACTTGCATCCTAAATGTGTGAGTGAGTTCTGGATTGCTCACACTCCAATATAACAGAAATACCAGAACCAGGATGAGAGGTAAGATCAATTGTCCCTTCCTCTTCATCAAAAACAATATTTGTGTGATGAGTTGGAGAAAACACTTCAGGACTATGACTATAAATAATGGCATGTGAGGATGACCAGATGGGAGGAATAGTAGGAGAAGCACGTAAAGCTTGAGCAGATTGTAAAGAAAAAGGTACTGAGGTAAGTATAGGTGGTGATGAAGTAACCGTGGGAACAATAGGCATATTGTTAGAAACTGATGGGATAGGAAAACTAGGTGGACCAAGAAGGATATAGGCTTGAAAAGTAGAGGAAAAACTTGTATTGTTGTTGTTAGAGGTAATAGGTATAGGTTGTAAAGCTGAAGTGAGACTTGAACATGAGGATGGTGTTACCTGGTCTATGTAAGAAGGTGAAGATGGGATTGAAGACACATGACCAGAACTAGAAGATGGTACTGAAGAAAATGTCTTTGAAGTAGTAAGACCTCCAAGAGGAAAATCAGTTTCATCAAAGAAAACATGCCTAGAAATGATGTATTTCTTGGTAAGCACATTGTAACATATGTAGCTTTATATCTTGCTGCCAATCCCAGATAAATGCATTTTGTAGTTTTTGGTTGTAGTTTGCTTGAATTATAAGGAGTGAGAAGAGGAAAACAGGCACATCCAAAAACCCTGAGCAAATCCAAAGGTGGAAGTTTAGCATACAGAACCTCAAATGGTGACCTTATCTTTAATATTGGAGTTAGCGTCGGTTCATCAAGTAACAAGCCAAAGCACATGAATGATACCAGAACATCTCTAGCTTGCAGTATGTAACATAGTAACAGCAATTTTCGTAACATGCATGTTCTTCCTTTCACTTATTCCATTTTTTTATGGAGTGTATGGACATGAAAGCTGATGCTCAATCCCCTTTGAGCCTAGACATTTTTTGAAGGCATTATTGGCATATTCTCCACCTCCATCACTCCTCAATGTTTTAATTGTACTGGAAAATCTATTCTGGATGAAGGCACAAAGAGTCTAAAAATGACCAAAAACTTCACTCTTATGTTTCATAGGAAACAACCATGTAAATCTTGAAAAATCATCAATGAACAACACAAGAAATATGTAACCATTTATAGAACACTTGGGAGAAGGGCCGCAAACATTAGAATATATAATTTCAAAGGGAGCATTGCTCATGGAGTTAGAAGATACAAAAGGTAGTCTATGAAACTTCCCAGCAAGACAATTTTCACAAACAGAAGAAGAAGAACTATCATTCTTGCTAACAATCTGAGTAGTACTCAATATATGACTAACAATGTCATTAGATGGATGGCCTAAACGCTTATGCCACAAGGAATTTTTCACACATTGACCTAACAAAGCAGTATCTTTAGGACTTGCATATATTGAGCTTCTTGTAGATGAAGAAGAAGACTCCTCAGATACTTGAGACTTTGAAACAGTGAATCCACACTGACACTTGTTATGATAAAAAGCTGATGTAGGAGCCTTATGAGTAGCAAACAAATGAGACTTGAGCATTGGAAGAGGAATTGGAATAGTAGAGGCTTCAGATGAAGCTACACCACACGTTTTGTCTGTTGAAGTTGTCAGTAGTGGTATGTCAAAAGGTATGAGGTATAGTCCTTGATCACTCTGTCTCTGATATAGTATGGTTCCAAAGCCTTGTCCTAGATCACACAAAGAAACTCATCAAACCACATTCTGCAATTATTTTGTTTACACAATTTGTGGATTGATAGTAAGTGTGCAGGTAGGTATAGAATAAACAACACATTGTCAAGTTTCAGAGGCCCTAATGAACCACTACCAGTATAACTAATATTCAGTTGAGCTCCATTACCCACAAGTACAGATTCATTACTAGAATATTTTTTTTTTAAATTATGAAGTAATGAAAGAGCACTAGTCATATGGTTAGTAGCACTTGAATTTGCTAACCAATACTGAGAGTTGCCAGATTGAGAAGAAAGCATAGCTTGCATGACTTGAGCCATAGCCTGCTTTGCTTGAGCAATCTGATCTGGTGTTAAGACTCTCGTGGTATTAGACATGTTATTGGAACCATCAGTGACAAGTTGATGAGCGTGAGCTTGCATAGATGCAGTAGATGGGTTGTGATTCTTCTGACGGGAGGAGCCACCATTCTGATTCTGAGATCTTTTAGGAAAGCCTTTCAAGTAATAGCACTTATCAACAATATATGAGTCCCCATGACAGTAAATACATGTACCAATGTCCGCACTAGCACACTGCATATTACTGAACAACCTGTATGTCTTAGCTATATAGCCTTGTCTACCACATAGCTGACACACACTGTGTGAAGAAGAGGACTTACCAACATAGTAGTTCTAACCAGAGAAAGAGCCATTCCCATTACCAAAAGAAGAAACACCATTTCCATTACCAAAAGACTTCTTTCCATTGGTGCCACTAGAGTTCCTATTGCCTAAGTTAAACTTTCCATGATTTTCATAGAAACTAACTAGAATAACAGTTGACAAATCAGAGACAGAAGGCACAGGTGGAGCAGAAGATGAAGAGCCAAAGAGAGACAAGGACTCAAAACCAGGTAGAACCAGTGGAGTAGTAGTGGAGACAGAAGTCTGAGCAGTATTAGAAGCCACCATAGCAGAGAGAGGAGAATGATCAGAGACGTCTCCTTCCATGTCAAGTTCAGTTGATAGTAGTTCAGACTTAACAACATCAAAATAAGAACTTCCCAATTTTCTCAAGTTAGACTTGATGTAGTTGCATGTATTCCTTAGGCAAGCCAACAATAATTGCAACAAGCACATCATCATCATCTAGATACGTTTCTACAGTCTCAAGAGCATCCCTAGCCTCTTTAATCCTTTTCACGAAGACTTCAATTGAGTCAGATCTCTTCTTAATCTTCTGAAAAAAAAATTTCAATTGAATAACATGCTGGTTAGTAGGAGCTGCATACTTCTTACACAACCTAGTCCATAGATTAGTACGTAGCTGATCTAGAACCAACAACACACTTCATAGCCTTAGGACTTGGGGTTTGATTGAGTACATTCATGACATACTGGTCTTGATTTTTCCACGCCGGATAAGCTGGATTATAAGCAACAGTACCATCGGCACCTAGAATTGTAAGGCTAGGATATGGATACAAACCATCAAAAAAACCATAGAGGTTCTGCTGATGAAGAAAAATATCAAGGTGAAAAAGCCAGGTAGCATAGTTGTTCTGATCAAGTAGAATATTCGGAAGAATCACAGTAGTAGCTGAGGACGAAGAGCTTGAAGATGCCATAGAAGCAAAACTAGGGTTTTAGATCAAACAAAAAATCCCAAATTTTTCTAGAATCACTCAAGATATAGCTGATCTACTACCACATATGTAATATACACTCAAACCCTAAGCTTTGAAGCAAGATTTACAGCAAAATCGAACGAGGAATAACAACACAATATAAATCAAGGTTGAGAGACAAGCTTATCTAAACCAAGATCCGATAGCAAATTGAGCAGAGTATGAAGATTGCGAAAGCAGTGGTACGGTCCCAATCAGAACCTAAGCGATGATACCACGATAGCTCTTCTATATGAGAGCTTGAAGATTAACTTCAGAGAAAGCGAATAACTTTGGAGAAAGAAGCTCTAGAATTACAGAGTGATTAGATTGAAGAGAGAATGTGTGATTCATACGGTCTACTAATCTAGAGCTGTATGAGCTGTATATATATGTTCTTTAGCTAAGAGCTCATATGATAAGCACGTGGAAATTGATACTCACCATTACAAAGTACTAAATTAACACTTAACACTCAACAACAATGAGTCAATTATAACTCTTTTTGGTAGATGTAGCATTGGTAAATAGGGATCGTTCTTAACCGGGGATTGAGGGTGCATGCATAACTATGCTAGGTTTGTTTATGGGGGTGCGAGATTTGGTTTGTTTAACTAATAACCTACGAAATTTAAACCTAATTCTACTATGTACATGTGATCATCACATCATGTCTACCTTCACCGTTTTCATGCTTCACTTACCTAGTATCAACGAAATTCTTACCTTTCAACCTGCAATTTATACACATACTTTTAAGAGTGCGACGAAGAGCGCCTACACCTTAATTTATCTAAGATTCATACAAAACATGCTAGAGAGGAACGGAGAGCGTATCACCCAACACATTAAGAAGCTTTAAGCATACAAGCATGCATACAAGCAAAGACCAAAAACTAAGAACACATGGAAGGTAACATAAGTAAGTAAAAACATATAGCCTTTATTAAACAAATCACAAGTCGTAAACTGAATTCTTTACAAGACAAAAGATGAGATAGAAGGTTTATGGTTACACTTTTGGAGTCTGTGAAGAGCACTAACAACGCCTCGAGTGGATGGATTCTCAAGAACAAGACGAAGAGCGCCGATTATTCTTGATCCGTGAGGAGGGAGCTTCGGCCTTGGAGGGAATTAGGCTTAGGACAACTTGGGAGGTGTTTTGAGCAGAGCTTTGCTGTCTATGATGTGTGATAATGAAACCCTAGTCGAGCCCTCTTTTATATAGGCCAAGCAAAGCCTAGTTCGACTCTTTTTAGAACTCTAACTACTCCACCCGGGTAACCTGACTATTCTCCACTAAAATAGAAATTTCTCTCGTTCTAGGACTCCAAATCGTTTGATTTCAGTTGCGTTGGAAACTAGACTTCTAGATCTTTCCAACCATATGCTAACCGCGTCTAGATTCATCCGGATCTGTTCACAATGGTCTTTCGAATTAGGCTGATGTACAAAGGCTGATTTCTGATAATTCATTTTAATCTATCTTCTTTCTTTGGGCTTCTTTGGACATGCTTTTGGTCTTCAATTCTTGAAACCATGTGGGAAAGCATTTTAGTAACCATTTTGAAGACCATTTCTTGGACCATTTCTTCTCTAGAATTAGGAACTTTTCTCCTTGACCAATTTTTAGTTCCGAAACGCCTCCTTTATTATTTCCTCCTTTATTTCTACCTAAAAACATAAAGTAAGTTAGAAACATATTTACTAAGCATAAAACAAAGTTAAATATAGAGAGAAATACATTAATAATCAAGCATAAAATGCGTAGATCAGCAATCATCTATCAGCTTACTAATAACAAACTTTTAACGAGTAATTCAGTTAACACCCCTTCTGGTAGCCCTGCTATAAGAATCGAGTCAATACGTGATGTATGGATTGATCTGCTTCCAACTGCACTGCTCATTTGATCTAGAACGACATATACTACTGGAGATGGAAATATAAGACATGCATGCATGATGCATCCACATTATTGATCGAAAGAGGCGTTCATGTCACCGGTTAAAAGTGTGTATGTTCGAATGTCCACTAGTCCACTTCATTGACACCGGTTTCTTCAGCACAAGCGTCAAAGAACCCAGTATTTATCATTTTCCTTCTTGAATTTTATAGCAATTACCCACAACTTTTGCAAACCTAAACTTTTGGACTTCGATAGTGTTACTATAATTGAGCTAAACTTGCTTTTCTTCTTTTCTGCCAAAGATACTGTGATGAATGTCGACAGTAATAAACTATTCTATATTTCGTTGAGAAGAAATTGAAAAAGATACCAATTGTGAAGACACTTAAGTTTAATCAGGTGAATGTATTGACACGTTGCTCGTGTTTCTTGAAAAATAATCTTAGTGAACCAATCATATATTGATGCAAAGAGAAGAAAACATTCACTGTGACAAAAGTGGCGTGTAGGCCGGGAAAAGAACTGTACATATAGTTATATACTATACACAAGTTTCATGATATGATTTTGCTTTCATACACAAGTACTTAATTGTCACACTTGAAGGCAGCAGCACATCAGAGACGGCGTTGGTTATGAATCTTTTTGGCAAGCTTGACAGAGAACCAGAAACAATTTTATATGAAATTTGATGATATGACTAATTGTTTGTATTAGATCTGGTGTACCTATGTCTAACACGAAAGAGATAATGCATTCATATTGTCATTAGTTATGACTCAGACATATGGATATATTCCTCACCATGAAAATCACTAGGTTTATGACCTTTGAATGTTTCACAGAGGTGATTTATGTGCTACCAAATTAAGGATAAAGGAATTTTGCGGGTACTTGGGTGTACAATGTCATTCTTAACAGTCTGTACTATTCTTTGTTTATCTAGCCGATAAATTGGTCTAAGTATCAGAAGTGCATCGAGGATGTTATGATGATCAACAAGGAATCGATCAGCCCTGAATTCAACAAAGCAACTCATTCTCAATTGCTAGCCAATTTTCAGATCGAACAATTTGTGTACATGGACTCATATCTGCTTGGCCATGTTAAAGTTGCATGGTAGATCGAGGAATGCAAGTACATGTGTTAGGAGAGGAAAAATCCCCAAAGTGGCAAGTAAAAGATGATTTATGAGTGGATAGAGTATACTCAATATTAACCGAGGTCTTTTAGATTAAACTCAACACCTTAAAGGTGGTTTGAATTGGGACAATATCGATTATATTAAAGGTCCACATGACACGATTACCGTACCGCAGTTTGATTTGATATCAGAGCCAAAGTTCCTTGTCCACCGTCTGTCTGCCCAATTTGATCCGAAGAAATAAGTAGTATAGACATGTACGCGTATATATAAAGGTAGACATGTCATCAGATGAAGGCCACATAAAAGTAATATGCATTGTTTAGTTGTAACTTAAAAGGAGAGAATTTCCATCAGAGAAGCAACCAGCAGAAGATTTCCACTTGGGCCTCGCTATCTTTGAGTTAAAGACAAGGATTAGTAGTACAGAAATGAACTAATTATAACTAGCTAGTATAAATCTATAAGAAACCTCAGTTAATTTGATTGAATCAACTTACTGGAATTAAATTACAGAGCGTGAGCGAATAAGCGAGTTTTGTTTAGTGTATGCCAGTGATTGATTGTGCTTCTAGTGGAGGTTTACATTGTTATCTTGTTAAATTTTTGGGTTTATTAAGAGGGGGTTATGAGTTAAGACTTAAGACCATCTTCCTAACCAGATGAATGTTTGCGTTTCTCATAGACCATACTTGTTGAAGCAGTGGTAATATCACTAATATGGAATCATCAAGTCATGTAAATGATGTAAACTAATGACTAATGAGCTCAGTACTGGAAGTGGTAATATCACTAATTTGGGATTGGTGGCTTTTAGGAGAGAAGGCCAGCAAAAAGCACGTACTCAATCGATTGATATTGTGGTCCCATTTCCTTCATGAGTACACGTTAAGATATAACATTCCAGCACATTTCTCAAATGGCTTGGTGTTCGCTTTATTGAGCTTGGGGTCTACTACAATATTGTGTCTTTTGAGCTATAAAAACTTGTAGATCGAGAAACACGATGGAGGCAATTACATAAGTGGAAATGGTTAGCAAATCTTTCCTTCAATGAATGTTTGGCCAAAATAGTATTAATGTAACATGTGAGTTTCCTGTAACTTAGGAGTTTATAAAACACATCCCGGCCATGCCCATCAATAAGAGTGAGCCCTAAATGTACGTTGCCATGCAAACACCACCAAGTTTATAAAAGTATTAGTTACCTCGATCAGTAGCCAAAACATCATCGACAGGTTAGTCCGCTGATGCTTAAAGACTTCCCTTGGCCGGCCGGCATCAGTCGTACGTACGTCCGATCCTCTGGGTTACTCTTCAAGTTTGTTGTCGGTGGTCTTAGTTTGGTCAGTGTCGTCTGGTGCTTGAGCTTCTCCTCCATATATTCTCAACACGATTCTCCTTGGGAATTACATCTTATCTCTTCTGGTGCTTCTTCTCCATTCTCAATCATCACGTCTTTCATTTCAATGCCATTAGCACCAATTTGGTGTTGGGTTCAACAGATTACACAATGAAGAGGAAACATTTGGATTAATACATTTTGAGCATCTGCAGCACGAACAGTTGTCTCTCTGTTCGTACTTTCGAGCGAACAATCTCTGCTCGTCTAGTTACTTTTTATAGTTCGGTCAACGAACAGTCGGTTGTAGGGGCCACCTCCCTCCCCTCTACTCATGCTATCGGATACACCGGTGCATATACTCTTATACTAGATATCCAAGTAAATGTCTTAATCATAGAGAACAGTAAGTAACCTTTCTCTTTGTATGACGTTATAGGATATATTTATCACTTTAATTTGTGCTAGCTTAAAGTTTAGACAAAAATCACTGTCATACACACTATCATTGAACTCTCTCAGCTCACACTAATTAATTAGTAATAATTACTATTCATCGAGTATTACTACTTAATTTTCTTGGACTGTCTATTTTAGACTGGAGAAAACTAAAATATTATATACTTCGTTAGTGTCATTAACGTGTAGTTTTTACATATGAAAAGTAGAGACTTTCCGTTTGAGTGATGGCCGCCTATATATGAGAATTACATGTGGAGCTGAAGAACTCTCGAGGATCAGTACGTGGGTGAAGATCTAAGTTGTGATGGGCCATCGATGTTGTGGGAAACATAAGGTTAAGAGAGGTCTTTGGTCGCCTGAAGAAGATGACAAGCTCATCAAACATGTCACCACCCACGGCCATGGCAGTTGGAGTTCTGTCCCTAAACATGCAGGTACTTATTCATATCTCTCTTTTGTTTGTGCCTATGTAATCGAGTAATTACTAGCTAGTACTGCAAAACCTAATGTAGGGTTTCATTTTCTTATACGGACATGTTATCGAACTGATTTTGGGGTACTGGCTGTGATGTTGCAGGGTTGGAGAGATGTGGAAAGAGTTGCAGGTTGAGATGGATAAACTATTTGAGACCAGAACTTAAGAGAGGCTCGTTTACTTCTGAAGAAGAACAAATTATCATAGATGTCCACAGAATTTTAGGCAACAGGTATGTAATATATCAATCATTGACTAATGTAGCATACACATTCTCGAATCTCGTTCAATAATTAAAAGGTGATTTCATTGACATTTTGACAACAGATGGGCTCAAATAGCAAAGCATCTACCAGGAAGGACAGACAATGAAGTGAAGAATTTTTGGAACTCATGCATCAAGAAGAAGCTCATGTCACAAGGTTTGGATCCGCAAACCCACAACCTGATCTCTTCTCATAAAAGATCAGCCGCTTCTAAAAAGACCGGCAGCAAAACCAAATCACAGTCCCATATTGATCCAAACAGGCAAGTTTTCACCGTGAACAATGGTTCACAGATGGTAGATACTTCAACGGAAACCAACTACTCAATATCACCACCTATTGTATCATTCTCAAATGGCCAGACTCCTACGGTTCCAGCCATAACGGCCACACCTGATATTCAATATCTTAGCCAAAACCCTAATTCCGGTTGGACCAGTGATGCGGAAATTCAAGCCTTCCCTGATAGCACAGTCAACATCTCCTCCGTGTCGTCTTCCTCGGCATTTGGGCACTTAGAGAATAGTAATTGCATCTGGCCAACTGGTTTTGAGCCCTTTGAATCAGCACAGAGAGCAATGAAGCTGCCGGGAGAGCAGTCAAATGAACAAGTGGAACATGTACAACAAGACAAGGACCAGCTCTTGGAGATGGAAATGAAGGCTATTCAGGACATGGATATTGCTGCTTCATTTGATCCGAGTTCTAACTTTGATTATAACTTTGTGGACTACTACTCTACGATTATGTCTGGAGTTATGTCTCATGATGATGTAAACTCTGTGGCTGACTTTCCTTGGAACTTTTAGACTTGCCATCGATATCGATGTATCAAACATGCATGCATGTATATAACAAAGGCTTTCCTACATTACCTCGAATTCGAATGTGAGGTGCATATTTGTTATTTATTTGATGTTTATATATTTATTTATTTTTATTTATTCAGCAATATTAGTTAACTTCGTTATTTTATAGGTATTTTGAAAGTAAAAAATACGAGGTTTAAAGCTTATTTTGGAAAATCTACTTGTGCAGATCAGTCAACTTCGACAGAGGACTGAGAGCATCTCAGAATAAATCAGAAAATGATCTTTATATGTGTGAAAATCCTCAGATATCTAGTTTTCATAGCTTCTTCTAGATCATAATTATCATTTTTTAAGAGAAGAAAATGATCGTTTTAGTCCACGGAGGTCACTCTGCTCGAAAATCTGACTTTGATGAGAAAATTGTGCTTGCAAGCCCAAATCACACCGAGATGCCTAAGGACGAATTTGTGTTGTAAAATCCAACTTAATATTGGTGGCTTATGGAAAAGAAGTCCAGAGCTAAAAGGATTAAGGAAGTTTGACTTGTCAAAGAAGAGAGCCTAAAACCTAAGTGACAAGCATATGCCCAATCAAGACTCTATAAATACTATTTTTAGAGTTTTTGGAAAGGCTAATCAACTTTGAGGAGAAGAATACTTCGAGAGGAGAGTAAATAGCCGCAAGGAGGAGTTTCTTTAATGGCCCGTACCAAGATTAGTAAGTTAATCTTCGTTCGTTGAATTTATTAAACTACAAGAAAAACGCACCTAGACCGCGGAGCGTTTCTGTCGTCTAGGTGCATTTTTCCAACGACGGAACCTCCGTGGTCCAAGTTTCGTACTCCAAGTCCTGTCGTCCAAGTACTTAGACGACGGAGAAGGAGAATTCCGCGGTTCAAGTGAAAACTTAGACCGCGGAGAATGTCCGCGGTCTAAGTGCTCGCTTGGACCGCTTAAAAGACTCCGCGGTCTAAGTGCTCGCTTAGACGACGAAGAATGAATTCTCTGTGGTCCAAGTGAAAACTTAGACCGCGGAAAACGTCCATCTCCGTGGTCTAAGTTATCACTTGGACGACGGAAAACAACATTTCCGTCGTCTAAGTGGTGATTTTGTAAAAAAAAAATTAAATGAAAAATTCATGAAATGCTAATTAGTAATTTAATAATTAGCATTTCATGAATTTTTCATTTAATTTTTTGTATATCAATATTCATAATATTGCAAAATTTATTGAATGTTAATTATTAATAATATATAATACGTACAAAATTTATAATGAATAAATAATTTAAATTATTATGGATTTAAATAAAAAATTCATAATATAATAAAATAAATTAATCTAGCCTAAATAAACTAAATTGACCTAAAACTAAACTAATTATAGGCGGTGGTGGCGGCACCGCCGGTGGTGGTGGCCGGAATGTGGAGGCCGGTGGTGGAGGCGACAATGTAGGCAGTAGCTAGTGGTGTGTGGTGGTGGTGGAGGCGACGTTGTAGGTGGTGATGGTGGTGTGTGGTGGTGGCAGCGACGGTGGTGATGTCGGTGATGGCGGCGACGGTGGTGATGTCGGTGGTGGCGGCGATGGTGGTGGTGGTGATGATGATGGTGGATGGTGATGGTGGTGGTGATGATATATGGTGGGTGGTTTGATTGGGGGGAGAGAGGGAGAGTGGGAGAGGGAGAGTGGATTGAGAGAGGAAAAAATGAAGAGAGATTGAGAAAATGATGAATTTAAAGGGTTTTAAAACACTTAGACGACGGAAAATCAGTATTTCCGTTAAATCCTTGTGGTTTCGAGGATAGTTTTTTTAACAGTTAAAGAGCTCAAGTTTGAGCATCCTGATATGGTTAAGGTTCAAATTTAGAAGGCATAACAATTATTCTGCAAATCAACGACCTTCTGTAATAAACTTCATGAAAAGAGTTAGAAGAAATCTAAACCATGCTAGTGAGACAGATGATCAATAAAATGAACATATAAAGCATAAACCCATGTCAGCAAGCCTTACTAACTAAGTTCATCTAGGCCACAGACTATTTTCAGTTTCCAAGTCTATCCCTTGTATAGAGATAGAAATTTGCAATATTCATTTTGAAGTAGGCTTTCAACAGCTCTTATCTAACTCTACCAACTACTAGCAGCCTTCACCTCTGCCTTCAGCATATTCAATTCACGATTGTTCAATCACATACATTAAGATCACTGCTCTCTTATCACAAAATTGGTCTTGACCAGAGTATTAAAGGAAGAGAACACAAGTAGATACCACAAAAACTAAATTCTGTTGTCATTGACAATCTGACAATGGTAAAGAACATAAGTAGAAACGTCAAAACCTGATCATAAACAGGTACTAGGTGGTCTTTATGAGAGCCGATGCTATTCAATTACCAACACCCAGTCATAATCACACCAGCACTACTATAATGTTGGTTTTGAAAATTGCTGAATTAGCTCCATTTAGAGCAGTGTCTCTTGGTGGGTCTCTGAAACCATCTTATAATCTTATATGGTACATTTCAACGAAATCCACACAGAGAAAAGTCAGAAAACTACAAATTCAAAGACACCCTCCTACTCCTACCCCTCAAATATTAGAAGACTTGATTATATGTCATATATATATGTCGATCTGTTAAATTACAATTTACACAGGCTGATCAATTTTTAACAACTGAGCTTATCAAATCAATCTCACAGTAAATCAACTTTTCAATCACACTCACAGTAAACCAAATCGTTCGGTTACCTATCACAATATACCCAACAGTCCAACACTATCACAGTATACCAACTTACATCTTACTTGATTACCTGAAGAAGTGAAGATCAGTTCGTAACTTGAAAACGAGATTCTATGAAAGAAGGAAGTCTGGTCGAGTGAAGACGATGGTGACTTTGAGAGGCTGCGAGCCTGCGAAGACGGTGAAGTGGGGCTGTGACGGTGAAGCTGCGACGGTGATTCGGTGAAGTGGGGCTGTGACGGTGTGACCCGTGACTTTGTGAGGTGTGTGAGAGACTGAGTCTGAGAGTGAGACTGTGAGAGTGAGAGGAGGAGACTGAGAGTGAGAGTGAGATTGCAGAAGTGCAGAGTGCAACTGCGAAGAGAGGACCTGAGGAGTAAGGACTGAGGACTGAGGAGGGGCTGGAGGGCTGCGCACCAAAATGTATTAGCTAGCCTATTAGGGATTTTCTGATTTACCAAAAGGCAAAAACGGTGTCGTTTACTCATTTTCAATCGGTTCGATTCAGTCGGTTCGGTTCGGTTTTTCCGAATCGAAAAACCGAAACCGAACCGATTTTATTTGGTTCAGTTCGGTTTTTTCCTTTTCGGTTCGGTTTTTATTCGGTTTCAGTTTTTTTCGGTTACGAGTCGGTTTCGATTCGGGTTTTTTTTCGGTTTTCGGTTCGGAAGTAACAGCCCTAATGGTCCATCTCTGTGGTCCAGGTGAAATAGTCGTAAAATTAATTTTTAAAAATAATTTGCAAGGAAGTTTCCGATCGGTCATTCGAATGAAATAGTCGTAAAATATCAATTAAGGAATCGTATATATAAACAATTGAATTTAAGACGACGAATAATCTTACTTCTTTAAACTTGTTAAGTATCTACTAATGTGTATAACTTAAGTGTTATTAAGTATAGGCTCATTGCATATCGATATTAACGAAATTGAATTTGGACAAAATAACCATTGGATACATTCGCCATAAGACAATATATAAACCGAATAATTTTCACAAAATAGTAAGTTCATTAAGGGTTTCATCGACACAGTCAACCGCAAAACCAAAATTTTTACAAACCGGAAACGTGGATACACGAAAATCCGTAAGTCCTATTTTAGAACCGTCGACGCTCACACTCCAAGCATTGTTTACTCTATGGTCTCGACGAAAAGAATATGCATTGGGACATGGTCTAGATGGCAGTTGTCTTAGGTGAAATCACGAAATTTTCACTTAGACGACGCAACTGCACTTTTGCGTCGTCTAAGTAAGCACTTAGATGACGGAAACCTGCAGTTGCGTCGTCTAAATGAAATTTCCGTAATTTAGGGGTAAGGGCATTAGGGTTTAATTAGGGTTTAGGGTTAAAGTACTTAGATGACGGATATGTCTTTTTCTGTCGTCTAAGTGTCACCCACACCGTAGAGACCCTAAACCCTAAACCCAAATTAATTGGGCGCCAGTTCTAAAAATTCAAAAATTTCACTTAGACGACGGAGATGGTTTTTTCCGCAGTCTAAGTGAACACTTAGACCACGGAAACTTTCTCCGCGGTCTACGTGAAATTTTTGAATTTTTGAAATTTCACTTAGACGACGGAGATATCTTTTTCCGCGGTCTAATTGAAAATTTTAAATTTTTGAAATTTCACTTAGACGACGGAGATGTCTTTTTTCGTGGTCTAAGTGACACTTAGACCGCAAAAACTTTCTTCGCGGTCCAAATGATCCCTTAGACGACGGAAAAAGACATCTTCGTCGTCTAAGTGTTCACTTAGACCGTGGAGAAGTAAAGGTTCCGTCGTCTAAGTGCATTTTTCTTGTAGTGTTAAGGAGTTGATCTTATTTCGACAACGTTAATCAAGAAGAATTAATTAGTTTCTACCGTTAGTATTTAACTATATCAATGGCTTTCCAAACAAATCTAACTGGTTAAGCTTTTTTGATAAATTTTATAAAAGAAAGGTATAGAGTTTGTCAAAACGATTTCGTAGCCACGTCAAGTGTTTGAATCGGAGTTACCATGAAGAAATTGTGGTCAATAGAAATTTTATCAAGAAATACGATATCGGAATATGAAAAATACATGAGGATATATACAAGTTTTTTGTATGTGGAAATGGGGAGACTTTTCCATTTTGGAAAAAGAGGTATGACCAGTATTGACTAAGCTCCAGCGGCCGAAGTTCGCCGTCGAAGTTGGCGGAGGCGGTGCGGCGGATTCTGGCCACTTCCGGCCATGAATTTGATCAGAAACAAAATGTCTCAACCTCCTCTTTCGATTGATAACATCATTTATGGCAATTGAAGACCGAATTGGGAGAATTTGAGGGACGCAATTCTAGGTTTTCAGGTGAAATCGGTCGCCAGTGTCGGCGACACCTCCGGCGATGATTGTTGTATATTTTGAATCCTTGTGATATGTGGGATTATATGGGTTGTGAGTTTTGAAATTTGTAGGTGAAATTGTAGGCAAATCGACACGATTTCCCTTCAGAAATCGCCGCCATTGGGGACGGCGGTTGACGGTGTCGATTGGGGGCTTGAGGTTAGGGGTTTTGTAGCCCCTGTTCTTGTGATCATTTTTCGACCAGTCTCAAGCCCTGTGGTGGCTCGACAGCACCGAAATCCTATCGAAAAGTTTTTCGGTAAAATTTAGGCCGCCGACTTTTGGGATAAATTTTGGCCATTTGAGGCCAATTCAGGTCAAGTTGTAGTTAGGACGTTGGATAGGCTCATCGAGAGCTTTCCAACAGTGAGTCAATCGCCACCATCTTGGTGGTCACCAGTGGCGTATGGGTGGCAGGAAAATGTGGTCCAAATCAGTTTTGTTATATATCGTTGGATTAAATTCGACGCTGCGAGTGTTTTGGTATGGTTAGTAAATTCATTGGACGTAGTTTGGTATGTACTTAGAATTAATCGGTGATAATTAAATATTTTTACAATTTTATTGATCGATCAAGTTGAACGTCGATTCGACCTTGAATTGCGCAACATTAAGGAACGTATTGTGAATTTCAAATAGAATTAAGGGTTCACAAATTAGAATTGGAACTAAGCTTGTGCCAACTCCAGTAAGTGCGATATTCGAGAATGCGACGTTCTCGAGGGGAATTGCTCGTTGGGTGAATGAGCTTAGTTATTTGATATGACTTTCGATGATTAGTTATTAATTAATAATCATTGTTTCAGGATGACATATTAACATCCAGTGACAGACGTATATAAACGCTGACACATATGCTTTGGCTTGATAAAAAGCACGACACAGTACTGTTGGTGGACACTTTTATTTTTAATCATTATAGCGAGTTGTTTACGTTATTTATATTCAGTCTAGTTTTCAGTTCTAGTTTCAGTATTAGTTTCAGTTTTGGAGGCTAGATATTTTACATACATTCAGTATTGTATCGATGCATCGGTTACTTGACTGATCCTTGAGTAGCTCCGGGATGAGTTAGGTGGCTCTACCACAGCATTCACGTCGTATGAGTTAGGTGGCTCTTGACAATTTTAGGTCACTAAAGGTCTAAGTACTCTAGTCACCACTTCACTTAGTTTGTCATCTGAGTTAGGTGGCTCTAGACAACGCCTCTATTGCACGATACTCAAGAAGGGTTCAATAAACTTCTGTCGATGTATCTTTTCTATTTTTAAGACTTTATAGACTCGCTTATTATTTTATTATTTATTTCAATGGAAACACATTTATATTCCAGTTTTTAATTCAGTTTAATTCGTCCACCCACTTTAATGTATTTAAATCTGTGTTTCTCTGGGCCCTTCGTTTTAAATTACCCAGTTTACAGAGTTTTTTCTGAGGTCAAGCACACATGCAGATCGAGGCATAGCGATATCTTCCGTAGGATCCCAGGTAGATCCTACGAGTTAGTATTTTTATTAGTATAGTTAGCTAGTTGCTCTGATGTCGCAAAGAGTTTTATGTTGTTATTTATTTTTAATGGTTATTATTAGTAAAGACAATTATTAGTAGAGTTGTTAGGGCCTAAATCTGGTTTAGGCAGCTAAATCGGGGTCAGGTTCTTTCAGTTTCAGACGACGACTTCAACTCGTCGAACCCAGACGCCAGATTCTCTTCTGTCTATCTATTTTTGCTTTCTTTTCTTATGAACTTTTGTAGTTTAGTTTGCTTGTTTATCAGGGGTTAGTTACTTAATTAGGGGTTGATCAAAGTCCTAGACATGTTTACGAATTTGAACCCCTTGTGATTTTAATAACAATTTGGATGAGTAAATTTCACTTTTATATCATTGAAGATTTCTATGTTCATATTTCTTTGTATGCATGCTTAGTTGCATGAATTAGGATCTAGAGTCTAGGATGTATGATTGACCGCTATATCAATGCATATTCAATAGAGATAAAACAAGATCTCGTATGAAATAATTCCTTAGTGATGTTATGATTACCGTTATATTGACCTTAGAAGCTATGTTGTTTCTCAAATACTCTTAGATCATAATGACTCGAGTTGACTAGATTAGGACGTCGACATGTACCAATCTACCAATTAGGGATTAAGCTGAGATAGTACCAACATTCTGCTTAGTACGATCAGTAAGAGAGTGTAATACGATCAGTAAGAGAGTGTAATACAATCAGTGTCCTACTGACATTGGCCTGATTGTAGGATTCAATCATCCATAATTTTTTATATTAGATTGGGGCAATCATAAGGTGTCTAGGGTGGAGAGAAGTTCCTAGTTCTTCTTTTTCCATTGTTGGTTCACATTTACTTTTCTGCATTTAGCTGTAGTTCGCCGATCATGTTCATTACACAAATCAAGTCGAAACCTTTTGCATTTTTAATTGGTACTCCGCCACTGAGTCTAGTTACATGTATATAAATTTCATGAAATTTAGAATAGTATAGGTATAGTTCGTAATTTCATTAAGTTTAGTGGTCAAATCTGTCAGCTTCTGACATTTGTATTTAAACTATAATAGATAAACTTGCAAATACATAAATAAAAACTGGAATATAAATGTGTTAGGATGCACTATTTCTTCTACAAAACACATTTTAGTGATATCTTCATCAACATCCAATAAGGTACCTAGAAAATTGATGCAGCATAGTACAACACACTTGGTTGCCCCGTGATTTGTCATAATTTATAACTACATATTAGCTAAAGTTGGCATTTGATCTCATCATAAACTGTTTCACATGTATATAGTAACTACGTACCTACCTGTTGAAACAAGACTAATCCTGCACCGATCACGAGGGCTTTCTTGCACTTTCCTTGAAACATCTCCCCTGGTGTAGCTTCTTTCTCTTCGCCTACATAAGAAAGCTCAGCAATCATCTCATCTACTAGTGCATGAGTTGAATCTCAAATAGCTCTACCTCTAGGCTGGGACAAGCAACTCACGGCAGTCTGTCTCAAGTCACTCATAATTTATTTTCCCTGAATGGTGCATAGAAGGATCCATCTAGGTGACTCTGATAGCCACCACATTCCAATTCCCATAATCATAGATATAGGGATACTAGCTAAGGGAATTTTGAAGAAGCCAAGCTAATTAGTAGGATTACGAATAGATAAACTTGCAAATACACAGATATTGTATATTATATCACACCAAATACTGAAGCATATATTACGTATAGAAAGATTCTTAATTCTAATAGCAAATACAGAAGCATATATTACGACTAATATGTATTACAACAAATATTAGCTACTAGCTAAGGGAAACCAGGGGAAGTCTGCAAATAAGGACAGACGAGAACCTAATATGACATCAAGACCAAGCCATACAGTCAGTTGAATCTGTACAATGTTGTTAACATACAATGAAAAAACCATTTTTTTTGCAAACAAATATGAGAAGCCAATGCAAGGGATTCTTTGTATAATACACACCAGGAAACTACAGGTAGATCAACATTGCTGCTCAATGTCTTGTTAAAACCTGAGTTTACTGAGCATGACAACCCTGTCTTTGAAATTGTTTATAGAGGTATAAATCTCAAGCAATCATAGCTAACTACAAGTTGCCAAAAAGTTCAAAAGGGTAAAACAGAATAGGAAAACCGTTAAATTTAGTTAGTCATTTCCTTATTGAGATGAAATTGTAAAAGAATAGTGAGATTGAGATCACATTAACATGCTAGAGATCCACATGATCAATTATACCACTTGGTCAATATACATTGTAAGCCATAAATCATTATTCATATCTCAACCGTGATTGACACCAATGGTTTCTATGTCGATTCTAGAGAAGAAAAGCTATGCAAAAGCTTGACTCATGGCAGAAAACTGAAACCAATACATTGAAGAAACATCAAAACTAGCATACACAACGACTCACCAAGCCACGGCCTTTTGGCCACATAGTGTTGAACTGACTTCAACCGCAAAGCTACTTCAAGTTCAGCTGGAACTTTCAAAGCAAAATCTGCAAGAGACACCTCTACAAAGTCAAGAAGAACTTCTACTTGCTCTGTTGGATACAATATCTTTAAAACAAACTACTAAATCGTAACTTGATCATCTTTTATCAATCCTTTAATACCAAAATGAGCAATATCTGGAAAATGCATAGAAATCAAATGAACAAAGAAATCTGTAACCACATAATTAAAACCCCATGTACTTATTGAGCGAGATTATATGATAACCCCACTAAAGCTAATATTAATGCACGCAATTTTTCCGCACATGTTTTGCCTTCAAAGGATCAAATTATGAAGGCTGCATAAATGATTTAGTATACATAATACCATGTCAACCACACTGATAAACCATATTACAATTTTGTAGTAAATGAACCTTAGGACAAGAACTAAACAGCATTGCACAATATAAAAAAGCTCAAACAGCATTTTCAGCCACATGGCAACAAAAGATGAGGAAACAATTTCATACATAAGATGAGGACATCAAATGACTGGACAAGTAACTGCCCATGTTGGCCATAAATGTAGAACAAAAGATCAATAAGTTGACATGAATAAATTAAAGTTATGAATGTTCATGAAGGGTTTGGTACTGACTCTTTATTTTTGCATTTTAAAGCAAAGGACAAGCAATCTAATCAACATCCCGACTGTATTTCATATCTTTGAACAGAAAGGATGCAAATGTCAATCAATTAATTTCATATATCTAAAAATGCAAATTTAAAGAGGATTGTAATCCAATTTCTAACATTTTGCCTCAGTGACATCAATTTGGAGCTAAAATGCCGGAAAAGGGACTGTAAAATTAACTAATGAACAATGATTTCTTCATCCACATGACAAAGAGACTCTTTCATCTGTCCCACTGAGATGTCAAAAAGTTTAAAAAGTGGATACACAAACACAAAAGTCAAACCAAACATCAAACAGCTAGATGATCGGCTCCTAGTAGTAAAATAGTTACACTAACACGCACACACACATTGACCCGCACACATACGTGCATACACGCACACGCTTACGTACACGCACACGCAGTTAGATCAACATTTATCTAATGCAAGAACTGCAAATTTATAACGTTTATACATTACTCATAAGTCATAACCAGCTAATACTAATACATTTGGAGTATGGTAAACCCTCTGATATCCCCATTAAGTTTCCAACACAAGGTTTAATACCTAAATTGAGCTACATGCATTATCAGACCATACCAACTAGATTGATCAAAACCATTACAATCTTCTACGACGGGTCCTAAAAAATTTCGAGGCAGGATAATTACTCCCAACTCCACAAACTTAGTAGACCTGCTAAGCTCTAAGTTTTTTGCACACGATTTCATACTAGATCACTTATATCTAAGACTTCATTAAAAACATACGTCAAGCTACAAATGCACATCAACTATACAAACAAAAGAAGCAATCTGATTTGATCCCTCCATAATCTGTACAGCGAAATTGGGGTAACATGAACCCTAAATTTTGTAACTACAGAAACAATACAAAAACCAAGTCTTCTATGGCAGAGAGTAAGCAAAGATCACAAGAATTTCAAAAGTCTTCTAGCAGACAATCCAAATATACATGACAAAATAATATATTCTACTAATTCAACAAAAGAAACAAAGCCCTTTTTGCTCAACATATTGCAACAATTTAGAATTCTCAACAGCTCTATTAAAAACAAGAACAAACCCAAACCAAAAACATTCAAAACCAACAGATACAAACACAAACACAAACACAAGAAAAAGGAAGCAACTTTATAAACTTACAGGCATCTCTTCCTCTCCACCAGATTCAGAACAAGCCCACAGAGACGTTAGAGCACAAAAATTCAATACCTCTCACCAAACCGACCTCGAAACCAAAGCACATCTTCTTTAGAAACCCTTCAACGACCCACCTAAGAAAACCCGAATTAAATTGAGGGAATTGAAATGTAGAGAGAGAAAGAGGAGTTGTGGAAGGGAGGGGGGGTTATTATGCAGTACAACTCGTCGGAACAATTTAGGAGTGGGTATCCGTCTGCAACGAGAGAGAAAGGTACCTATGAAAATATGGGAGTTTCCCGTTATTCTCTAATTGTGTAAGGGCATTTTTGGAAAATTTATAAAATTTCGTTAAAAACACTGTTCACGCGTGTTTTTTGAAAAGCCAGCAAAAGCTCCTCTGGAGGTACTTTTCGAAATAGTTAAGAAAACCTCCTTTTCTAAAAGTTCCTAGAAAAAAAAGTCAGTTTGCCAAACACTACTTATTCTAAAAGTTGATGAAAAAGCTCATTTTCTTATAAGAAAAATTTTACTAAACATAACCTAAGTCTCATCAGTCTTCTCAATTATGACCCCTAGCTACTTACCTTTGCTACAATCGACAATCTTAGGACAATTTTAAGAGTAAGGTAGAGATTTATCTTTGATATGTGATCGATTTTTCTCCTATCAAAAGTTTTCAATTGCTTGATCTTTCTTGAATAGAGTTGTAAGTAGACTAATCGTACATAATCGAAAGACAAAACGCATAATCGAAAAGGTGTATATATATCTCATATATGTATTTTTTTTTTGGTAGCAATAGACTAATCGTACTGCATGTAGATCGGTAAGATGTGCTGTTTTAATAGTACTAATAATCAGCTCATCCATACCGATTCTATCTCAACACTACTGGAGGAGAGCATTGGGGCGACGTAGTTATATTTCTTCGTCGCTCTAATTTTAATGAGGCGACGTAGATTGCCTCAGATATTAATTACGTCGTCTCAATTTGTTGAAGCGACGTAGATTGATCTTGGTCGCTTCAATAATATGAGGCGACCACTTTTTACATTCGAAGCGACGAAGATTAGTTTGGTTGCTTCGAAGAAAATCGAGGCGACAAAGATTGCTCAATCTTCGTCACCTCGTTTTTTTTAAATCTGGATCTACTCTTCTTCTTAAAGTCAAACCGTTCATAAAGTTAGAATTTTAGAAAAACAGTTCATTCGCGTTCTGGAGCTGTTCTTGTGCGATTTTGGGAGAAATTTTAGGAAATTGAGAAAGAAGGTTATTCTTGCCATTGATTTGATTCTTGAGTAAGGTTAGTTTGATTTGTATCTCTTTAACCCTCTTTATGACCATAATATGTTAAATTAGAAGTGAAATTGAAGTTTTGGTGAAATTTTTGAAGTTGAATTGAATTTGGTGTTATGTTGTAGTTTTAGTGTTTGAATCATTGAATTGTGGTAAATCATGTTATAGGTTCATGAATAATGTTTGAAATTTGGTTAAGTTTAGTGAAATTTATTGATGATTAGAAGTGAAAATGAAGTTGATGTGAAATTTTTGAAATTGAATTGAATTTGGTCTTATGTTGTAGTTTTAGTGTTTGAATCATTGAATTGTGATAAATCATGTTATGGGTTCATGATTAATGTTTGAAATTTAGTTAAATTTAGTGAAATTAATTGATGATCAGTGTAGATTAGGTGTATTCGAGCCTTAATTAGTAGTGTTATTAGTGTTAATCATGAAATCGAGCGTATGGTTATATATAATTGTGGTGTTTATCAACTTAGAACTCCCGTTTGAGAATCAACAACTCATCTAGTTGATCGATTTGAGTTGTTGATTCTCAAATTGTCCCATTTTTGGACACTTTAGGTGAACATGACTTTGTTGATCCTTTTGCTATTCATGTGATTTCAGTTTCAGTTTTGGGATATGGTTTCGACAGTGTCTCTTTTCAATGTTCCCCGAGTGCAAATTAGGTTGTTTAGATATGTGTGCACTCGGGGAACTGTAGGGAGATGCTGCCGAAATTTCCCTAAACTGGAGCTGAAACGCATGGGTGCAAGAGCGTTGACAAATGTCGTGTTCCCCTGAAGGGGATAGGACCCAACCCGGAGGCATAAGGCGAAGAAGTGTGGGTTTTGGTTGAATCACAATTGTGGCGTGGTAACTTTGTTCATATTGATTGTTTATGCTGACAGGAAACATGGACGGACACCCAGACAAAACTTGGATGACATATCATCATGCTGATCCAAGGTACATCACAGGCATATTCAAGTTTATGAATTTTGCCCGGCGACATAGTAACGGAGCCGATTATCACTTCTGCCCGTGCAAACGTTGTAAGAACAGTCTGTTCAAGGTTATTATGGATGTCATGTATCATTACTTATCACACAGTGGTTTGAGTCCGGATTATACTGTCTGGCACCTTCACGGGGAAGTTTCTGCTGAACCGACAATGCTCAGTCAACAAAGACAGTGGCTTCAAGACAGAGTCGGTCCTTCTAGTGGTGTCGGTCCTTCAGTGAACCCGCAGTTGGAGATTCTACATGATGCATATCCTTATTATCCTGGATACCATGCAGATGCACCCCAACAATTAGTGGAAGATAATTCGGGCATGAACTTCAATGACATGGTAGACGATGATTATGAAAAGTACGATAGATTATTGAAGGAGTCACAGACCCCATTATATGAAGGCAGTGATGAAACTGTTTTGAGTGTCATATTAGATGCAATGGAAATGAAAAATGAAAATGGATGGTCGGACACAAGTGTTGACTCTTTATGTATTTACATTAATAAACTTCTTCCTAAAGGGCACACATTCCCCTGTTCATACTCGAGAATAAAAAAAATCTTGAGTGATCTTTCACTGGGTTATGAAAGAATTGATGCGTGTGAGTTTAACTGTGTGTTGTTCACTGGGGTGCTTGTAAACGAGAGGATTTTTCCAGTGTGTTATTCTAAAAGATATAAGCCATATACGAATGATATTCCCAAAAAAATAATTCGTAACTTCCCTCTAACACTAAGGTTGAAGCGTTTGTTTATGTCCCCACACACTGCCAAGCATATGCAATGGCTGGGGGAGCGGATATGCGTGGCTGGTAGCCTCAGCCACCCAGCTGATGGAGAAGCGTTTCAACATTTTGACAGAACTTTTCCAGGTTTCACACGGGACTGCAGGAATGTGCGCCTTGCAGGAGTAGCAACAGACAGTTTCAATCCATTTGGAACAATGGGAACTTTGCATAGTACATGGCCCGTTGTTGTGATGTCGTACAATCTACCACTATCAATGTGCATGAAGAAGGAATATAACATGTTATCAGTGTTGATTCCAGGCCTTAAATCTCCCGGAAAGTGCCTTAGTGTACTCATTGAGCCGATGATCGAGGAGCTAATACATTTATGGGTCGTTGGAGTCCATACTTTTGATCGAGTAGACAATGAGGTATTCTTGATGAAGGCAGCAGTAATGTGAACTATTAGCGACTTTCCAGGTTTAGGGATGCTTGCGGGGTCAACTGTGAAAGGGTACAAGGCATGTCCAATCTGTCTAGATGAGCTAACTTTAGAGCATATATGTGGGAGGATAGTTTATGAAGGTCATCGAAAATGGCTCCACCAAGATCACCCTTGGCGATTGAGCAAGGCATTTAACGGGAAGGTGGAGTTTGGCGGAAGACCCTATCAGAAAAGTGGAGATGAAATTTTGGAGGACGTTAGGTCACACGTTTACCCTATTCTTAGCCAACATGACGACTTGAAGGTGCCGTACAATCCGAATAACAGACAGTGTTGGACTCACGAAAGCATATTTTGGAAGCTGCCGTATTGGTCATCATTGAAGATCAGACATTGCTTAGATGTCATGCACATTGAAAAAAATGTGTGTGACAACATCCTTGGAACCATTTTTGCGATTGATAAGAAGTCTAAGGATGGTCCAAAAGCTCGCGCTGCTTTGAAGAAGAGGAATGTGCGAAAAAACCAGTGGCAAAGAGCAGGTGACCAGGGTATGGCGAAAGTTCCTCATGCACCCTTTTTAGTTAAAAAGGATGATCTAGAAGATGTGTTCCAGTGGTTCAGGGATGTTAAGTATCCTCTTGGTTATGCAGGTAGTTTGAGAAGTAAGGTGAAAGTAAGTTCCCCGTCACAGTTTTATGGATTGAAGACGCATGATTGCCATGTGTTGCTTCAACATCTTCTTCCTGTGGTTATCAGAGGGTTCTTGCCAGAAAACGTTGTAAAGCCATTGATAGCACTGTCAAATTGGTTTCGTCAACTATGCAGTAGGGAGCTTAAGAAGGATGTTGTGCGTGACATGGAAACTGAGATAGTGATGATTCTCTGCAATTTGGAGCTCATTATTTCCTCCACATTTTTTTACATCTATGGTTCATCTCATGGTTCATCTGCCCGAACAAGTATTCCTTACAGGTCCAGTACACTATACATGGATGTATCCAATTGAAAGGTAAAATGTTTGTCATTGCTAATATTATGTTCGTTATGTAATATGTCGGCAATTAGGAAAATATTGTACTAATCTTGAGGGTGTTTTTGCAGGCAATTAGGAAAATATAAAAAGTCAATGAGGAATACACGTTACCCGGAAGGTAGTATTGCTGAACAGTACCTCGTACATGAGTCGGTGACGTATTGTAAGTCTTATCTCAGACGGATGGACAACGAAGATGTCGACACTTCCCCTGAGTAGAATATCAGCTGTGTTTCACTCTTAGTAAGACCAGATATTATTGAGACTCGTTGCCAGTTCAGGTTGACTGAGGCAGAGACTGCTGAGGCTCACTGGCAAGTCTTGGTGGAAACAGACGAAGTCAAACCTTACCTAGAAGAACATCTCAGAAGGTTCGAGGCTAAAAATGGTGAAGATTTCGACGAGCTTCGTCAGAGGAGGAGTTTTCTTTGATGGTTCTTAACATGGGTACATATGCCTATTAATTCTTGTAAGGTTCTTTGAGGGTTTATAACACTTATCTTTAACTTCTCTTAACACTTATCTCTCGGGTGTCCCTTAAAGAAAAAAACTCGGACCCGAGCTTGGTTGCAGAAATAAAGTCATTAGCTCAAGGACCTCAGCAATGTCGGGTTTATAAGTCGTGTTATGTGAACGGTGTCAAGTTCACCTCATTTGATAGAGATCAAAGAACCGTGACTCAAAACAGCGGTGTCATGATAGACATGGGTTCATCCAAGTTCTACGGCCATGTTAACTACGTGGTCGAAGTATTATATGCAGGTCGTATGCCAGTGGTGTTGTTTAAGTGCACATGGCACAACTCCGACGACGAGGAAGATCTTGACACCGTTATAAAAGATCATGGACTGATCTCAGTGAATACAAACAACAGTTACTATGAGGATTCACCCTTCATAATTGCAACCAAAGCAAAACATGTATTCTACATAGACGATCCAAAGGCTGGTGGTGCTTGGAAGGTAGTACAAGAAATGTCACACCGCAATGTCTACAGCGCTGACGTACTTGCCATAGATGAAAACATATCGCGTACAGGAGAACATATATTCGAGCCTTACCAAGAGGACACTCCTACGGTGATACAATTTTACCCAGATTTTCAACTACTTTTGGACGAAGAAGGAGACGAGGACGAGGACGAAGACGAGGACGAAGACGAAGACGAAGACGAGGACGAGGATGAGGATGGGGATGAAGACGAGGAGGAGGAGGAGGAGGAGGATGAGGAGGACTAAACTAATATTATTACGAATTTGAAACCTAAATTCGTATTTTCTTTAAAGCATAATTTATGTAAGCGTTTCAAAATTAAATAACTTTTGAATTTGTAAAAAATAACACAAAATGAAGGATACGAGGCGACAAAGAATGCAATCTTAGTCGCTTCAACTGATTGAAGCGACGAACATTCCATTCTTTGTCGCTTCAATTAATCTAAGCGACGAAGATTGCATTCTTGGTCGCGTCAATGTATTGAAGCGACAATGAATTCAATCTTCGTCGCTTCCTCTACATTGAAGCGACAAAGAATTCAATCTTCGTCGCTTTAATACGTTGAAGCGACGAAGATTGAATTCTTTGTCGCTTCAATGTAGAGGAAGCGACGAAGATGTCAATATACGTCGCCTCGTTGGCTTTATAATTCCAGATTCACAGTTTGGTTCGTCTTCTTTTCATTTCATTTCCTTCTTCGTCTCTAATCATCTTCTCGCCCTAAATCCCTAAACCCGAAATACAAATCCCTAAACCCAAACCCCAAAACCCTAAATCCCCGTCGACCTCAACCCTAAACCCCCTCTCTCCCCTCCACCAAAACCCTTTCCTCGCCGTCGAATTTGAAGTCGAACCCTAATCGAGAAACCTCTGTAATCATCTTCTTCAAAGCTCCCTGATCATCTTCTTCAAAGCTCCAAAGCTTTCTAATCATCTTGTTCAAAGCTCCCGGATCATCTTCTTCAAAGCTCCAAAGCTCTCTAATCATCTTTAAAGCAATATCGGTAAGCATCGATCTTCTTCTTTTTTCAATTTTTTTCTTTCAATTTTTTCAAATTGATTCGGTGTATTGTATCTAGCTACTTGGAAGGAAGATGTGATTTGTTTAGTATGAGTAGATGTGTTGTAACAGTTCGGTGTATGGATACATATTAGAAGTAGTATATATTGTTATGCTACTCACTGTCAATTTGTGCATCACAATGTTGCCCACCAACTGTTCGATGAAATGTCTCTGACAACTTATGATCTCTTTCTTATGCTTGCTTGATCTAAATACTGCTTGAATTAATGTAAAAGAATAGTGACTGTTGATAGGTTTGTGTTAGGAATGTTGACATTGGATAATCGCAAAAGGCTGAACTATATAGAGATTATTATGTTTACATTATGTGTTGGAGTACAAAATCCAGTTTATACACACGAATCTGAGATGGGTTCTTCAGTATTTTATAGTCTATAGCCATTGCTTGCTCAATACATGTGTTAGAATGCTAATGGCCAGTTGGACACAGTAGCTTTTATTCTAGTGCATAATTGAAATCGTATCTAGATTCTTATTCTGCACAAGTACTTAATTATTGCATATGAGATCTTAATAAAAACTGTCATCAACCTCCAATTGTTGTGGGAATGAAGACTTTTGACTCTCAAAGTGAGCTAAAAGTTCAAACATGGCTTATTCTTGCATTTAACAGATTCCTTCTGCCATAGCAGTTAAAAATACCTACCTAATAAAGGAGAATTAATCAAAAGAAAACACAAGTGAGTATGAGAATGACATCGACTGAATTCTCTTCACAAACGAACTGAAATATATTAGACGTTTCTATGAAATAGGGTATGAAATTCTCTTCACAGTACGATAAGGTTTGCTTTGTACTTTTCAGTCTTCTCTTCACAAACGAACTGAAATATATTAGATGTTTCTATGAAATAGGGTTAAACAATGTAATTGTTCCTACTATTATCTTTAATAGATTTACACCTCTAAATTCAAAGTTAAAATCAATGACATAGAACCAACTCTATTTAAATGCCAAAACAGTTAGAATTTCATAAATCTCTTTATTTTAATTTTATTTTCTATTGATAAAGTAAAAGAACATCTTGTAGGACTTTATTGCTTATATTGCTGGGTTTGGTTGGAATTTTTGTTTAATGTTTTAACAGAATGGCTCCTGGAAATACAAGTCACCAAAGGAAGAAAGCGGCAATTCAGCGTTGTGAAGCGGCCGCGGCGGCAGCTGCGGAGGCGGCGTGGCGACCATTCAGCAGAGAAGGGGCTTCCGGGTTGGGCTGCCCCACGGGACAATCTGGGACCCCGACGATTCCAGCAGTAGGGGGTTTAACGCTCGTCCCAAACCTTGAGGATGCGATTCCAACAGTGGATGACAGCGACGCCACTACGGCCACACAGCACCCTCCCGCCCTCAGCATCCGGTGCAAGAAGACCAAACTCCCCGACATGGTGGACATGGCAACCGGAGATCCGACGACGCAACAGCGCGGAGTCGTTGTCGGGACGAAGACTGAGTACCTCGTCCGGATGAACAACAATAGGCGACTACAAGTCGCTTACTCTATGAGGCATCGGGGGCCTGCGACGAGGGAATTCAGGAGTCTGATGTCCAGAGACATCGGTAGCATCATCCGCGGAAAAGTCCCAATGCTTGCACCTAGCTTTTTGGGACTTAGCGATTTGCATCGCGATATCGTCAATACAAATATTGAGGTATACTTACTGCCCTTAGCTTACTTTGTTACTTTACGGTATATGTAAATATAACTTTTACATAACGGAATTTAAATGTCTTGTGCTAGACGAACTATGACATCCCGGCGACTGATGTGGAGATGTGGAACTTTATTGATGCGACGGCGCAAACAATCTACAAGGATTGGAAGTATGATTGCCATCAACATTATCTCCACGTCAGCCAGGAAACTCCGGCTGAGTTTCTCGGGAGGGAAGACCAATGTGCGTGGTTAAAAGCCCACTTCGAAGACCCTGCTTACTTGGTGAGCTTCATAAACTATCCGCACAGTTTTGGTAGCCAACAATTTAAAAATATACATGTTTATCTATTCTTATTTTAAAATGATTTTTGTGTGTGTGTGGCAGCGATTGTGCGAACGGAATCGAGGGAACCAAAACAAGAACAAGGAGCAGCAGCTTAACCACCATTCGGGATCTCTCACCCTCTCGTACCGAAGCGAGGTGTTGGAGAAGGAGGGTCATAGAGCGCCCGCCGTCCAGACGTGGATTAACGTATACCAGCCGGACAAGAATGCGGCTGAGAAAGTGGTAAGCGAAAAAATGTTTCGTTACGTTATTACAATTATTTTTGTTTACCATATTGTAATATTATTTATTTAATATATTTTAATTGAGCAGGCGGCAGTGAAGCGAAGACTCGATGAAGTCTTGTCGCAACAAGATAGTGTTGCGGGTGACACAGACGGCGATGCGGTTTCCCAACCCCATCCTCTTCCTCTTGATACACAAATAAATATCATAGAGGAAGAGGTGGGTTCAAGGCCCAGGACCTCTATAAGAGGTAATACTCTAACAAACCACCGTCGTTCATCTCGATTTACGTTTTGCTTTATTTTTGTTTACTATTCCAATACTAATATTTGTTCTTGTTCGACGTAACAGGGGTGGGGCGCGCTCTCACACGTGACCCCAAACCGAGAGGAGGGGCCCGAGTAGAGGAAACCCAAGACCTGAAAAGGGAGGTCGCTAAAGCCAGAGAGGAGGGGCGCCGATCGAGTGAGGAGGCGCGCAGATCGGGCGAGGTGGCGCGCAAAGCTAGAGAGGATTTTAATGACCTCGCCCAAATGGTCCAACAAATGGAGGCCCTACTGCGATCATTCCAGGCTGGGAGTCAACAACCTCAAGCTCCTCCACCACCTCCTGGCTCGTAATCGAGCTGCATTGCCATCCCCCAGCATTAGTCTACTGTGTGATATGTCGCTTTGTATCAAGGCTTTGTATAACGTTTTGAGTTGTGGCATATTTTTCTATATAACTTGATTTGTTGAATGAGTTTTTGTGTTTTTAAATTGCGATAGGTCGTGACTTGGTACAATAATATTTAATTTTTATTTTTTTTCTTTTTCACTCAATGAGGCGACGAAGATTGGTCAATCTTCGTCGCCTCATTGAGTGAAAAAGAAAAAAAATAAAAATTAAATACATTGAAGCGACGAAGATTGATCAATTTTCGTCGCCTCATTTAGTGAAAAAGAAAAAAAATAAAAATTAAATATATCGAAGCGACGAAGATTGACCAATATTCGTCGCTCCATTTACGTTGAAGCGACAAATATTGGTCAATCTTCGTCGCCTCATTGGGTGAAAAAGAAAAAAAAATAAAAATTAAATATAGTGAGGCGACAAAGATTCATCAATCTTCGTCGCTTCAATATAAAACGGAGCGACGAAGATTGAACAATCTTCGTCACTTCGTTTTATATTGAAGCGACGAAGATTGATGAATCTTCGTCGCTCTGTTTTCAACTGAAGCGACAACGTTTATATCTTTGCGGCGAAAAATTGAAGCGACGTATATTTTTTTTGTCGCTTCAATGAAAATGAAGCGACGAAGTTTTTCGATCTTCGTCGTCCCAATGGTGAAGGGATCAATCTCAAGCAACGTATCGAGGCGACGAAGTTTTGGTGACAAAAAATCGAGGCGACGAGAAAGTGATCCAAGGCGACCATGAAGCTTCGTCGCCTCGAATCTCTTCCCCAATAGTGCAACGTACATTGACTTGAGAAGATCCCACACCAACAATATCAGAAAATGAGTGAGTACAAGGAAATTTACAAACAAAAAATGACTGAATGCTTTGACTCGTCATTGTATATTGTGAAGTCCATTATAGATATAGCCTTATTTATCGTGATGATTTCATTGCAAATAGATAAAATCCACACCACTTCTGGTTATTTAGCCGAACCCAATTTCAGCATCCTACCCTTTTTGTGTCAATGAATTGTAGTATATTTGAGGTATATAAGTGTTAGGCATGTACGTACGTAGTACGTACTTAGTCTTGCATGGGGAGGGCAACTGAGTTGTTGTCTTGAGAGGAACACAAAGAGAAGATTTCTTCCAATGTCCCATTCATATTGTAGTCCTTCAATTTGTCGTATGACATGTACTCATCGATGATTTGGGGCTTCAATACGTTCGTCTCTGCTGCTAGGTTGAACATCGGGAAGTCTTCAAGTTCTAAAGGCGGGTAAGGAAATTGGTAACCGTGGCAGTTTGTATCGTTTGGCATGTATGTATCCTGCTAGAACAATAATTTGAAAACACATACGATGAGTTATATATATATATAGCATGCCAACAAATAATCAGGACGAATAATGCAAAGCAAGAATTTTAGACTTTCATGGTAATTAGAAAACTCATTGGGGATAGAGAAGTCGATTTGACTAAGACTCTGAGAGGAACAACGTGATCGAGGAAAATGGGAGAAAGTTGTATGGGCCGGGTCAGTCAAAAGAAGTTATAGAAGATAGTGAAGAAAGCTTTCACTCGAGTCAGTCTCATGAGGAATTTTTAGAGAGGAGCTTAGCTTTAGCAAAAGATGGGTTATACATCGCTATTCCCAGCTTTTGTTACTTTAGGATCAAAAGAGAAAAAAAAAACTATAAGCCCTTGTTTTGTGGGCCACTACCAAATTCCAACTCATAATAGTAGGGTTTTCGCTTGTTAATTTGACTGTGATTCTCGCCAGGATGGTTCAATACAAGACTAATTATTACGTGAAGAGTGAAGAATAAGCTTTATAGAGTATATAATATATATTTAAAAGCAGTTGGTTCTACATGAAGGTAGAACATGGTCAAATGTAGCCTTCGCAAAGTGAGCAATCATATCATGAAGATTTAAAAGAGTTGCCATCAAAAACATATTATAGAGTTAAGCAAACATATTAAGTATATTGGCATTGTATACAAACCTGAAATAGATTATTTGATGAGCAGTGCGCACCAAGAGAGTAGAAATGAGCTGAACTGTTTGCTTCATCAAAAGCAAATGGAGCTTGTAAATCATCTGCTATGCCAGTTTCGTTCGGTGTCCCTTGAGTGAGATCGGAAGATGAGGTATCAGACAGAACTTTGGGATAATTCTCATAATCTTGATCAGCTTCTATCGCTCCTGAAGTTTCGCCCTCATTGATACCAGTACCAATGTCTTCTTTTAACAGTTTTTCGTTCAAGACAGTACTATTCCCAGTTGTCTTTTCGTCTTTGTTGCTCTTGGGTATTTGGATTGTCTTCTTGAAAATGCGGCACAATGCATATGAATCCTGTGGTTCAATGACCAAATCCGTTACAAAATGATTATGAGAGGTATGTGCAATGCATGGAATGAACACAAAGGAAGACTATGACTACAAAGCAATGCCAGAAAGAAGAAGGCCGGAAAACCTAAAGCACAGAAGTATGCGTCCGATTTTTACGTGATCTTCAGAAAAGATGGTAGCAAGTACAGCTAAAGTAAAGATCGAATAGTCTTTAATCATTTGTGCTTATAAGCTATTCCTTTAAAAGGACAACAAAAACAAAATTAAAGAAAGAAAAAAGAACAAAGATAGATTAGCTGATGATCGATCAAATCTACTTTGTTTGAATCTAACACAAACAGAAAAGATGATGTATGACACTGATGACAGCATGAGATCAAACAATTCGATCTTCAAGTACTACTGTTCTTAGCTAACCTTAGTAGCTTCCAGCTTACACCTTCACAGCACAAATTTATAGAAATTTCGAAAGTTACCTCAGTCCCCTTTGAAGTAATTAAACCAAAATATATTGGATAATTAGGGTTTTTAAATTTTTTATAAGCTTTTGAGGGTTTTAAGTCCCTTCAAACATGTTTTCTGGAAAATCAAGAACTCTCATATGATACCTTATTACGCCCCCAGAGGGATCCAATTGAATTTAAATGTGAATTTGCAAACCCTAGTTGGATTTTTGTTGGCAATTTATATCCAATTGAATTTAAATGTGAACTTGCAAGTTCAGCAAACCCGAAACCTCATAACCACAATTTATATTATATAGAAGATGAAGATCCATCTTCTGTAATAATCAGATCAAGACCAAAAGAGGGGGAAGAAGTAGAGGTGCATATATAATAATGATTTACCTTCAGAGATGAAGATGGACTTCCACAAACAGAGTCGGTAATCCGGTACTCATGCATAACCCAGTTGGTTCTAATCCCATGAGGGGCTCTCCCACTATAATATACCAGCGTCTTCTTCATTCCAACAGCACGCCGGTTACTATTCACTGACCGGTCTTTCCCGGTGGCTTTCCAGTACCCGGCTCGAGTAGCCCTATTAGTTCTCGACCCGTTTGGATACTTCCTATCTCTTGGACTGTAGAAGTACCACTCCATGTCCTTGCTCGGCAAAAATGACTTCTCTGCAGTGTATATATATATGGTAAACACGTCAAACATGCATGATCAACAGTTAAATATATTGTAGACATATTACAGGTGAATTACATACCAGGCAAATCCCATGGTTCATACTTGTAGAGGTCGACTTCTGGAATAATTTCAAGCTCAATGGTGCGGCCATTGATTTTTCGGTCTAAATAGTAAGCAACGAGCTCTTCATCTGTTGGGTGGAATCTGAAGCCAGGAGGAAGACTCATGGGTGCCATTGCTATACGTACTACTCTTGACAGAGATGAAGGAGCTTCGCTGGGAAAAATATCTAGAGTGAGAGACAGAGAATAGAGAGCGAATTCGAAAGAATGGAAGGTGATGAACTGATCGAACTGGCTTGTACGATAATGGACTATATAGGGTCACTGTTGGTCCAAAAGCTACAAAAATATATAGGTGGCCTTTGATTTTGAATGTATTACGCAGTTGCCATGATTTGGGATCAATAGGAAAGAGTGAGAGAGAGGAGCATGGTGTAATTAAGGTCAGAGTAAGGGGTTAGAAAAGAGAGGGAATATAAAATGGTGATGTTTGGATCTATGGCTTTTGAAGAGATTCTATGTGTAAGGGTTTGTGTGAAAACCCAGAGGGAGGGGATAAGAAGTTTCGCTGCTTTTGTCTGCTCACAAACTTCCAAAAATAACAATGGGCTTCAGGAAAGAAGAAAGGCTCTGTGGACCACCTAACTGTCCATACTCTACAACACGCAATACTATAGCTCAACCAAAAGAAATTAGTAAAACCCTAGCTTAGCTCCATTTTAGTTAATTAATTAGTTATACTAATCATCTTATATATGATAGATGTAATCGTCAATTAACAAAGTACATGTGATAGCATTAGTCCCTAATACAACATTAGGAAAGTATTTATGACGTGATCGTAGGAGCTCTTAGGGATGAATATTTTTTTTCTTCTAAGCACCCACTAACAACAAACGCCCAACAAGTTGTTCTATTTACTTCAAAATGGTGACATACAGGGAAGATAACTAGATCTATTGCATGATTGCAGCTAAGCATAATTACTAATTAATGAAACAGCTTCCAACTATGTTGCCACTAGAAAAAGACTCCAATGACACTCAGCTTCACATTACCACTAGGAGATAGCGACCACTTGGCAATGCTAGCAGCACGACGCTAACCTAGAACAAACACACTATCGCCACTAGGTAGGAACCACCTATCTATAACTGACAAGGCACGAAAAATGCCCACACGAGAACCCAACTCCCCTATTCTTCCTACCATAAAACCTAGAAGGTAGGACCTAAAACAGAAAAACTAAAAAAAAAAACTGAAAAAAACAAACAAAACAAAAAGTAGATTAGAAAGGGAAGCCCAACCACAGAGGCCCAAGCAAGAGAGAGAGAGAGAGAGAGAGAGAGAGAGAGAGAGAGGAAAAAAAACCCACACCCACACTAGCACCAGACCCGCACAAGGAAAGTACTCAACCTGATCTGGTTGCACCAGCCCTTCCATATCGCATTAGAGCCGCAATATAGCCCTACACTTACCATCGACGACCTAACCCACCGACGAAATGCAGCACCACCCCACTTTCATCAATCCCATCAGCCACCCTCGAACCCCGCCGGATGCCTTAAGCTAGAACCCCTCTGTAATCCGACATGGATGGGCTTCTTAGTACCTCACACACCAGCGAACTTGTTCGCTCCACATCGGCCTCAAGAAAGAGCCGCCAAATTCCAGCCCCACTGATCGGTGCATAAATATGCACCTCTTTGCTATTTATTGATGTTTACATACTTATTCTTTTGTTATTTATTCAGCAATATTAGTTTACTTTATTATTTTCTAGGTATTTTGAGTCAATAGGGAGAAAAGAAGTTAAAAATAGGATTTAAGGCTTATTTTGAAAAATCTGCCTGTGCATGTCAGTCAACTTCGACAGAGAACCGGTAGCAGCTTAATTAGGATAAACCAGAAAATGGTCTTTATATTCATGGAAAGCTAGGGATGTTTAGTTTCCATAGCTTCTTTCAGAACGTAATTATCATGTGTTTACAGGGAGTTATGGTTGTTCTAGTCCACGGAGGTCAGTCTGCTCAAAAATCTGATTTTGATGAGAAAGTTGTGTTTGGAAGCTTAAATCACATCAAGAAGCCCAATGATGAATTTGTGCTTTAAAATCCAAATTTAATATTGATGTGGCTTATGAAAAAGAAGTCAAGAGCTAAACGGATTAAAGAAGTTTAACTTATCAAAGAAAATAGCCCAAAACCCAAGTGAAGAAGGAGATACCCAATCAAGACTCTATAAATACTCTTTTTAGGGTTTTGGTAAAAGTGAATCAATAGCTTTGGGGAGAATATAATTTGAGAGGAGAGCAAGGAGCCACAAGGAGGAGTTTCAGACGATGACTTTGACGATGCCAGATTCTCTTCTTCTCTATCTATTATTGCTTTCTTTTCTTATGAACTTTTGTAGTCTAGCTTCCTTGTCTATGAGGGGCTAGTTATTTAGTTAAGGGCTGATTAAAGCCCTAGACATGCTTGTGATTTTGAACCCCTTTTGATTTTAATAACTATTTGGATGAGTTTTACTTCACTATTCTTCCATTGATGATTTCTATGTTTATGTTTCTTTGGTCTCTACTTAGATTTATGATCCAGCTATCTAGTGTCTTGAGTGTGTGTATAACCAACATATTATTGCATGTTCAGTAGAGACAAAATAGGCTCCTATGTGAAGTAATTCCTTAGTGACGTGAGGGTGACCACCAGATCAACCCTTGAAGCTTTGTTGTTCCTCAAACATTCTTAGAACGTAATGACTCTAGTTCTCTAGGCTTACACCACAATATATATAAGTCGGTTAATTAGGGATCAAGTTAGAGCGAATGACCACTCCCTCTTTCATGCCAAGTAAGAGAGTGTAATACGTAAGATGACTTAACCATATCTCATACGTGGGGATCATTCATCCATGGTTCTTTAGATTAGATTGGGGTAATCATAGGTTTTCTAGGGTGGAGATAAGTTCCTAGTTTTTCTTCCATTGTTGATTCACTTTTACTTTTCTGCATTTATCTGTAGTTGATGATTGATTTCGCCAACCAAATCATCTCGAAACCCTCTAATATTTTGTATGGTTGTCCACCACTGAGTCTAGTTGCATGTGTCTAAATTTAGTATCATTTAGAGTAGTATAAATATAGTTCGTAATTACATTAGTGTCTAGTGATCGAATGTGTCAGATTTTTTGACATTTGCGTATAATTAGTGTTTAAGCATTTAAGTCTCATCAGTCCTCTGCGGGTAATGACCCTTACTTCCATTATAAGACATTGATATTTTTAGGTACAAAGTAGGGACTATATTTGATAGGTAGTTTTCTGCCTATCACCCACCTTTTCAGCCCTTCAAGGTGGTTGTGCGTCTTTCTGCTGAACTCTAGAGCCGAGGAGATGCACCGTCGAACGAGCTAGGAATTAGTTTTTTTTTTTTTGCTGCGCTTGATCCGACTTTCTTGGAGCTCTCTAGGATTTTTTTTATTTAGTTGAGTGGAGGCATGGAGGTTGAGACTTAGGGATGAAGATACGCATTTATAGTGTATTTGGTTTGAGAGTCAAATTTATTTTCCCTAGGTGTCGTATTTCGATAGAGTGTATTTTGGCTCACACCCCCTAGTTAAGGTGTGAGCCTAGAATCCCCTTCAAAAATTGACACCTATTATGTTTTTAATCAAAGTTAAACCTATGGTTAACAATAATGTGAAATTATCTTATTTATTATTGTCATTTATGTCTAACTTCCACAGTTTTCCTAAGAAATGAAATATTTGAAGTGAATATAATTCTCTTGTGTCCGGATTAAATGCCAAAATCTTTTTAGAGGCCAGGAAAAAAACATTGATCGACAGCGAAAAAAACATTGATCGACAGCGAGGAAAAAAAAACACCCTTTCGCTTTCTTCACTCATCTGTCGGCCCTGGTTTGGTCGACGGTGGTCTCTGACCTCATTAACGCTTTGTGGTGTTGTCAGAAAAGCACTATCCCTCGGTCCAATTATGGGCGGCGAAGAAGTTTGGGGGTTGATCAACGGAGAAAGGAAGTGTAGCTTACTTTCATCAAATTTTTGGCATAGGCATGGTGATAACAGAGCATGGGCTTGTGGTGAATGGACAAGGCTGAGATTCTGACATTTTCTCGAATCTACTATTTCGGCCGAGTGTCATGGATGATGGAGGGCTCCCTGTTGAGGTCTGGAGTGAGTCAGACCACAAGGTCGTTGACTCGATCTCGAGAAACCTTTGGTGCTCTAGAGGAGAACGACTGGAATTTGGCCATGGAGATTAGACGTAAGGGTTATCTCCGCTCTGAGATTAACGGTGGGGGTCAGCCGGGGAAAGACGGTAGGATTAGTGGTGGCGCACGGGGTGGAGAATGGTGGCCTGAGATTGATGTGGGCTGGACTCTCCCTTCACAGTATGTTGGGCTTCAAGTTTGGACCTGGGGAAAAACCCATTTTGTGTTTATTTAAATTATTTTATGTTTCTAAGTTTTGTTGTTTATTTATTTTTATTATTAGTTTTAATTAAAATAAGCCTATACTCATTTGAGGTACGTAGACAGATGTGAGCTTTATCTCGAGTTGTGCACCTTTGGTGCCTTGTCTGTCCTAGGTAGGTCTTGTTTTGTTGAGTGGGCACACCCTCTTAGTGGCAGGATGAGATGTAGTGATAATGAAAGTTTTGTTCGGCAGCATATATAATTGGAAAGCTGTTCAAAGTGAATTGATGCGTCGCCATAGTCACATAATCTTTTTAGTACTGTGTCGCCTTAATTGTAAAGAAAATGGAGTAGTCATTGATGCAATCTTTATTAATTGGTGCAGTTTATGATACAATGTATCAGTCGAGTCTCCTGATCGATAGTATTTCGAGTGTTACTATTCTTATAGGGTTTAGGCTTTATGTCACCCCCTTGTACTATTTTATTAATCGAGACTTAAGGGTAACCGTAAGCCCTGCTTAAAAAAAATCGATCGGTTTTGTATGGCAGAGAAATTCTAAACTCAGAAAGAAATAAAAACCAAAATTATTAGTTTGCAAATTTCTTTGATTAATAGTTCTCAATCATTGATCAACTATGATGTTCTCTTTAAATGGTCTTAGCACAAGTTGCTAATGAAAATAGATTGAACAGTATATAGAATGTATTATACATATATATATGTTATACAATCATACTGGTAATTTATAAATTTCAAAGAAAAAGAAATGTGCTCTCATTTCTCTCGAGACATCCTTGATCTACCTCCAGGCAGAGCTTTGCAATTTTTCAGGAGAAAGAGATTCAACCTTTGAATTATTTCTTTCAATTTAGGCATAAATGATATCGATTTATAAGGTAATTACATATATATTATGAGTTTTTGGTTAACCTTAGGTTTACCTTTGATTAGAAATATAGTATTTCAATACAAGTCGATGACTTGAGTATACCAAAGATCAATTGAAAATCTAATCTATGTTAAAATATTTCTTTTGTAATTAGAATGAACTCTTTTAGATATGTCGATAGGCTTTTGTGTAGATATCTTTTCTTTTTGAGAAACTACTTGTAAAGATATATTGACCTCAAATTTAAAATGAATGAAATCATTGAATTCTCCCTGAATACTTTTCTACTTGGCATCATAGCCGAATTCTTGAAATTTGAAAATTCTAAATTGAATTAAATTGAAAACCCTGAATCACCACCACCAATTTTTTTTTCCTTCCATTGTACCTAAATTTTGAAAAACTTGAAGAGATGGAGAATGAAGGTGTACTTGTCAACAATGAAAGAGCAATCATCAACAACAATGGAGGAGCAGTCGCACAACCCATCCATAATCCTTAACACATCCATATCACCATCCAACATAATTGTGATTTTTCCACCAGTGATCTCTTAACTGAATCCAACTGTTCTAGTTGGTCTAGTCTCATGAAGATTCGTATCGAAGGACTTAACAAGCTTTCCCTTCTCACCAAGGATGCCCGGGCCTGCCATTTTCTCTGCAGAATACCAATGATGAGCCACTGACAATGGCAAGGTGAAGTGTTGACTTATTGAAAATATGTCCACTTGGTTGCGAAATTAGTACCTACAATTGCCAACAGCCAAGGTAATCTGGGATACTTTGTACAAGACCTACTACGATAAATTGGATGAAACCCCGATCTTTGAACTTCATCGCCTATGTTTTTGGGCAAAACATAATGGAAGACCTCTTTCAGCCTACTACAATGAACTTGGCAGATGGCTGGATGAGATGGATCAATGCCTACAACACTATCATAAAATGTCAATGGCGTTGTGCATGAATCTGCATATATGGGGTCAATGAGTTCACATATTTTGATGGGACTTGATGCTAAATTCAATCAAGTTTATGAAGAACTATCGAGGAAAGAACAAAAGCTAGATCTTGAGCAGACATATGCCAATGTCAGACATTTTCAAAACAACCAAGATCTCTGCAACTCCATTAAAAGCATCTATCATGGCCACCTCTACATCTCCACCTAGTGCTGCCAACGCTGTAAATTCTTAGCGATGCCAGGTTCCTCTTCCTGGCTTCTTTGGTCCTCCTCGTTCTGGTGGAAAACCTCCAGCCAAATTCTCTAACCTCACATGTAAACATTCCAAGAAGGTTGGTTATACAAAAGAGCAGTGCTATGAACTCGTTGGGTATCCTGAATGGTGAGACTTCTCCCAGAAGCCGCATAAGAACATTCTCAAAGCAGCTATAACTACCATAAACTCATCTGAACAACAACTATCTGCATTTTCGTTGAAACAGGTAGAGGAGATAAGACATCTTTTCTCACTACATTATATGCGGATAGATCTTGGATAATTGATACTGGTATAACTGATCATATGACAAATAACCCTAGTGTTATTGATACCCCTAAAATTTCCTCCGAACATGTTGTCTCTACTGCCGATGGTTCTTATTCTCCTATTCCTGGTGAAGAATATGTGCAACTCTCTAATGAATTAACTCTTGATTCAGTTCTTATTGTTCCCTCTCTAGCATATAACTTATTATCCGTGAGTCAAATTACTAAAGCTCTCTCTTGCTCTGTAACCTTTTATCCTCAATTCTGTATTTTTAGGGACATTCTGATAAGAAGGACTCTTGGTTATGGTGATATAAGGGGGAAATTGTACTACCTAGAGTTGACAAGTAGTAAGCATAAGAAGTTGAGTCAAGCAAACAATACCAGTAGTCTGAATAAAGCCAAAGAAGCGATGTGGTTATGACATCGTCGCTTAGGCCACTTGATAACGCCTAAAACATGCATCAAATATTAACATAAAGTAGACACTCAACACATATCTCACACGTATGCAATTTAAAACCCTTCTTTGTAGATGTAGCATTGATAAGTAGGGATCGTTCTTAACCGGGGATTGATGGTACTAATATATGACAACATTTATAAACACAAAAGTGAATGTATGGGGGGTTTATAAGTTGAATTGGTTTTTAATTACCTAATTTATTTACTAAAAACGTCTCAAACATAGCACATAATCCTAGAACTCTAACATGCATTGACTCATAGACAAGCAAACACATAGAAGACCCTAAAACACATACCACGTTTTGAAACAAAAAGAAAACCTAATTAATTGTATACAAGTAATCATCTTATTCCTTACCTAACTCATTTATTAACATATGCAAATAACAATACTACCGAAATTTCATAACCCTAAATTTCGATTAAACATGCATAATTCATATTTTGTGCTAGGCATCCCCTAAATATTATTGATCTAGACTATGAATCTCCTAAATCAAAACCAAAGCATTAAGAACCAATTATCTTCATGCAAATTGAAATCTAGAATAAGGAACACATGGAAAAGTTATTGAAATTTACTCATGTAATAAAACCGAAATACAATCATCCAAAACACACAAACAAGTTTCATAAACAAAAAGGGACTACGGAATAAAGAAGTCATTGTTACACTTTTATATCTTCGGAATCCCCTATGGATACTCAAGAGAACTAGACTTCTTTGGTGGATGACGTTTGGAATCCCCTATGCGTCGGTGGAAGAAGAGATGTGGCGTTATGGTGGTGTAGTCAGCTTCTTGAGGATGTCGACTTAATTTATGGGGAATGGGAGAGTATTTGGCTGAGCTTAGGCGTAGAAATGAGTGATGATCTGATTTGAAGCCGAGCTCCCCTTTACATAGGAGAAGGGTAGGTTGTTTCCTACCATAACAAGAAGTCCACATTAATTTCGGTGAAATCTGACCTCCTGTAGTAAAACACGATTTTTTTGAGTTATACATATCCGAATTGCATGATTCTTGCGGCATTGGAAAGATATTTCTGAGAGATATAAAATACCTTCCTTAATCACCTCAATCGGAGTTAATCCTCGATTTCTACAGCCTGTAGAAGTCTGCTGTCCTGTAACTTCAGATTTCCTTCCTTTTTAAGTATTAGGAATCTCAATCTCATCAAATCTTGGATTTCTTGCTCTCCAATTCTTCTTGTCCGAAAATACCATTTAATTGCACATATTTTGGGCTTCAAATAATATCCATATCATCTTAAAATATTTTCCAAAAATTTGGCCCAATAATCCTTTATTAATTCGGCAAGGTTGTACTTTCCTGGATCGCGCAGAAGAAATGTCTTCTTCTTTATTTGCATCATTTTCATTTGTTCTTCTTCAAGATCCATAGAATTTCGGCAACATTTCTTTACTCCTCTTTTTTCTCCATTTTGCCACGCCTCAAATGCTTGTAGACATCTGCTTTACTCCGTCTCTTTTGACAAAAACCTAAAAACAACAAAATGAATCAAAACTAATAAAACTAAGCAATTAACAAAGTAAAAATGTAGATAAAATATATTAATTAATACGCCTAAAATGCGTAGATCACCACTTGAATTTTGGATATCTTAGGAAGTTACAACCTCAGTTGTTTTCAGTTGCTGAAGAATCAGATTTCAAACGTGATATTTGTGAACTGACCAAGAGTCATTGTATTACTTATTCTCCAAGTTTGAATAAATGTTCAGTTCCCTTCATGAAAATTCATTATGATGTTTGGGTCCTGCAAGAATTTCTTCTCATTCTGGATTACATTACTTTGTGACTTTTATTGATGAATGCACCAGAATGATATGGGTCTTCTTGATAAAGTGTAAAAGTGACGTGTTTGCCAGATTTACTGAATTTCACAAGATGGTGGCAACCCAGTATTAGCAACCAATCCGAGTACTTCAATCTGACAATGGTGGAGAATATGTGAATGGTGAGATGTTAGTATACTTGGGCACTCATGTGATTAAGCACTAAACTTTTATTATTTGGTCTGAATGTCTCTCGCAATCTATGGGGAGAAGCTGTGTGTTCTGTTGTATACTTGATCAATCACACACATTCTTATGTGATTGAGTTTCAGAATCCTTATTAAAAGTTGCATCAGTTGTTGAATGTGCCATCTTTACCAAATTTGGAGTCAAGAGTTTTTGGGTGTACTGTGTATATTCATATCAACAAACAATTGCAGGGGAAGCTTGATCATTATGTTGTGAAGTGCGTCTTTGTTGGATTTGCTGAGTTCCAAAAAGGTTACCACTGTTATGGTCCAGCTCTGAACAAAATAAATGTTTCTCTGGATATTTCTTTTCATGAGTCTGAACCTTATTACTCAGGGGGAGTTTTAGAGTCTTCCATTCAGGGGGAGAAAAGTGTAATTTGGAGAAACTTGAAGAATTGGAGAGCTTGGAAAGGAGACTTGAAGTTGGAAATCGGGCAAAAAATAGTACAAGAAACCTATTTGACCCGTCAAGACCTTCTCTTGACCCGTCGTATAGTGAACCCGGAATGAGATAGGAGGCATCTATCGATCTGTCAAGAGACATCTCGACTCGTCGAGAAACAGACCTGAACTGAGATAGATTGATGCAATCAACCCATCAAGACCTCTTCTCGACCCGTCAAACCCGAATCGAGACAGATTGATGCAATCAACCCGTCGAGAAACTCCCTCGACCCGTCGAGTACTGAAGCTGAAGCTTCATTAACTGAAGTTCAACCTTATTCTTCTTCTGAGGCAATATGTCATGAAGATCCCCCTTCTACTCTAACGTCCGAAGAGTCTATCTAGAATGTCTTACCTGAGGTACGTACTGATAACCTTGAATCGGGTAATATAAAAGTTAGTGTGCTTAAGAGATCTCAACGGGAACAAAAGGGGTTACAAAGAAACAATATGAGCCTAACATAAAAGCTAAAGCCACATATCCTATAGCTAGCTTTATGTCCCATCATAGGTTGTCTGGATCACAAGCACTTATTGTTAATCAGTTATCTATAGTATCTATTTCCAGTAATGTATATGAGGCCTTCGTAGATCCAAAATGGAAGCAGGATACGAATAAAGAACTGGAGGCTCTACAAAGGAATGATACATGGGAGACTATTCCAGCACCACCTGGGAAGAAGACTGTTGGATGTAGATGGGTAGTCAAAGTAAAACTGAAAGCAGATGGCAGTATTGGTCAATATAATGCTCGTCTAGTTGCTAAACGTCAGCGATATGGAGTGGACTATCATAAGACATTTGCCCCAGTAGCAAAGATTTGTATTGTACGCATTCTCATTGCTTTAGCGGCTCGACATGATTGACCACTGCAACAATTTGATATGAATAATGTTTTCTTAAATGAAGATTTGGAAGAAAAAGTGTATATGGACATCACTCCGGGTGTCAACTGTAGGTCATGTGATGTTGGAAAGGTTTATCGACTGAAGAAATCTTTGTATAGTTTAAAGCAATTTCCAAGAGCTTGGTTTGGGAGGTTCTCTAGAGCTATGAAGAAGTTTGGATATCGGCAGAGTAACTCTAATCATACATTGTTCATCAAATGCAAGGATAGTAAGATTACTACTCTGATTGTATATGTGGATGATATGGATTTTAGAGGGTGATGATCCAGTTCAAATGGAAGATTTGAAGAAGCGTTTATCCCAAGAGTTTGAGATGAAGGACTTGAGTATGTTGAAGTATTTCTTGGGGATTGAAGTTGCAAGATCTAAGTTGGGAATCACTTTATCACAACGAAAGTATGTGCTTGATTTTCTTGCTGAAATAGGGATGTTGGATTGTAAACCTGTTAATACTCATATTGAAATGAATCACAAGTTGAAATTATATCCTGACCAGGTTCCAACAAACAAGGGCAAGTATCAGAGGTTAGTTGGAAGATTGATCTATTTGTCACATACTAGACCTGATATTGCATATGCAGTGAGTGTTGTCAGCCAATTCATGCATGATTCTAGTAAGGAGCATATGGGTGTTGTGATACACATTCTCAGGTATTTAAAGTCTGCATCTGGTAAAGGCTTACTATTTTCAAAGAATGGTGAGTTTGGAGTTACATGATATACTAATGTAGATTGGGTAGGTGATAAGACTAACATGGCATCTACTTCTGGATACTTTACATTTATTGGTGGAAGTTTAGTAACCTGGCCTAGTAAGAAGCAAAATGTGATTGCCCGTTCTAGCGCTGAATTTGAATACCGTAGAATGACAAATGCAATGTGTGAACTATTATGAATCAAGAATGTATTGAAGGAGATAGGTTTCAAGATTCATAAGGCCATGGATTTGTATTGTTACAATACAAATGCAGCTGAGATTGCTCATAATCCTGTACAACATGATAGGACAGAGCATGTGGAAGTTGATCGACATTTTATCAGGGATAACCTTGATAAGAAAGTTATACAGTTTCCCTTTGTAGCTTCTAAAGCAATTGGCGGATGTACTCACTAAAAAATTGTCGCACCAAACATTTGTAGGTTTGATTGACAAATTGCGCATGATTGATATCTATGCACCAACTTGAAAGGGAGTGTTGGAATATTCATATTATAATTAGAATTAATTCTCGTAGACATGATATGATTGTGTAGATATCTTCTTCTTTTGGTAAACTACTTGTAAAGTTATATGAACCTTAATTTTGGGATGAATGAAATCATTGAATTCTTTCTAAATACTTATCTTCCGATTATGTTGATTATACGTACAAAATAATCGAATTCTTCTTCTGTTTCATCAAGTTAGCGCTTCACTCGCTCCTACATCCAAATGTTGTTGCCCGGTTGCATATGGCCGGGTAATGGATTTCTGTCTCTATGAAAATGTACGTATAACAATGAACAATATACTCACGTAAAATTGTCATATCTCTCAGCCTTGGACGAAAAAGAAGTCGATCATCTCAATCTTGGTCCTTTGCATTTGAGTGAAGTGGCTACGTACGTACATATGTGATATCCTCTTCTTTTTGTTTTCCTATTGTTTAAAAAATTGAAGTTTACTGCCACCCCATCTCACAAACAAAATTAAAAAGAAAGATGCTGGGATTTCATGAATCTCTTACACGTACTAAGCGGAATTAGCCAGATCGAAACGTGATTAAGTGTCTGTTAAAGTAACAACAGTACCACAAGGGGATCATACTAGTGAGAACATCTCTGTATTATTTAACATCATCTTCAATGTTAGCACATAGCAAGGAGGGTCATGCAGCAAAGTTTATACATCCTTACTTTGATTAGATGTATTAGGGGCAACATGCACTTTAATTTGCAGACGATTAATTAGTAGCATGTCTTGGAATGTAGAGAAATATTAATTTAAATACGTACTATTATATATTCCATGAAAAATATGGCTATAAACTATGCATGTACTTTGTACTTTATTACAACATACGATTGATCATTGGTGGCCTACACAAAACATGTAGCATACGCTCAATCAATGGAAACAGAATACCATACGTTCAAATGGTATGATTATATATGGCTTCCAATAAATTTTCCTAAAGTATTATTTCGATTCTCAAATATAATGGACCCGGAAATCATTTCTATTCATACGTAAATCATGCATAGTTTGGAACAGATTAATCAAAAGAAAAGTGAAGTTTAGGAGTCAGAGCATCAAATTATCGAAATCTTTGATCAAGAATCAGACAAATAACATCCACAGTCTCGATTGCCAATCGTCTTGTGTGATAATCTTTCTGACTTGCGCAATTATATCTTATTCATTTCAGTCATTTGTGTGGGAAGATTATTAGGGATTCGTAGACCACCGTAGTTAGTTCGTGTCTAGCTACGTTTTTGTCAGTTAACATGATAGAAACTTATAAATATATCCTAGATGAAATTGATCGATCCATCGGATCGGATCCTATTAGTCTTACTAAGTTACTACCTATGTTGGAAACCGACGGGCTACACGCAGCTTCGGTTTTGACAACCTTCTACCAACCTCACTCTTAGTCACCTACGTCCCACTCCAGCACTCTCATATTATACCGGTGAGGAATACTTGAAGTTTTAATTGATCTCTTGTAGTTTTACGGTTTTAGTTACCACAAACCAACCGATTCAATGGCAACAAGGGATTCACAAAACTTTGTTTTACATGATTATGGATGAGTTTGATGGGGTATACTAACACCCAGGTATATATAAACTGGGACCATGAGATAAATTCTAATGATCATATCTATCTTTCAATACTTTTCTTATCACGAAGGGAAAAGAACACTTTTATCATTCAACAGTTGATGATTAGTTGATTGGGGACCCATGATCATCATCTGAAGTCCGAACGAATACAGATCTACCTGGCTCACCGTCACGGTCTTCTTTTTCTTTTTTGGATGAATTTTCCAGCCATCCAAACTGCTTTTCCTTTAGCAATTTTTGTTCTCTATAGTGAACCTTTAGTTTCCTTTACTTAAAATATAATTTTCAGCTGGGTAAAGACATCCTCACCTCTTTAATCATTACGCTACAAAATCTTTGACTGGTCTCTCACTCTGTTCCTCTCTCTTTCATATGCAAACACAGTGACACAGTGACATACACATGATTGGTTAGAGAATTGAAGGAGATAGAAGAAATGCAGTAGCAGTCGCCCAGAATATATAGTAATACTACTAACATATGCATATGATCGAGGACCGTTCTTGATCTTCTTGTTTGGTGTAGTTGATGCATTAGGTTAAGTTTTATGCACTGGGTCGACATGGTAGAAAGTTTACGGCCTATGAATAAGCTGACGTACTGGCTATGGTTAATTTTTCATTTCTGTATAACAGTATATAATGGAGAGCTGAGTGATTCTTACCTACGTACTTTAGGTTAAGTTTGTTCGATCCACATCGATCAGTATGTTTACTTCTGCAAAGCTTGGCTTAACTTACTCTTTAGTTAAAGTGGAAGCTAGATGTCGAGAAACGAGAATTGAAGCAGTACGTAGGCACGATGACAGAAAAACAGGCCTTTGCATTGTATGCTTTCTTTTGTTTCATTAACTGGCTTTTTGATCTTTAACACCTCAAACATGACATTAAATGAGTTGTAGATGACCAATGACGTTGGGACGGGGTCGAACTTAATTACATCTAATTAACGACCTAGGGTTTCCAAGATCTTTGCCGAGAGAACTTTTCTGTGGTCTTTACTAACGGTCCGGCACAATATTCATCCCTGAAACGAAAGGAGAACAGCATCGGCCTGCTATATATCAACCTTGCATTGAGAGAGGAGCTTTTGATCATTTTATTCAAAAAACGATATATTCGATCCATATATATATATATCCAATCTACTTCCAAATCTCTTATGCTCTTCCTAATAAATAATGTTTTGATTCAAGTTCTTGCCATAAGTAGGACAGATGATGATTCGATCTCGATCATTCCAGTCAATATATCTCGATCTGCCACGTGCTTTTCAGTTAGTTAGTTTTTTTTTTTTATACTAATTGATCTGAGAGAGAGAGAGAGAGAGAGAGAGAGAGTGAGTTTCTAAAGCCATGCAACCTTTCACACGATGATATATATGATTAATTGATCATGTTAAGGGCAAATGACAAAGCAAAGGTGGTAAAGGGCAAAGGGGGATTGGGATGGTAGGGGTTCGTCACTTTTGGAAGACTGTAGAAAGAATAGTCGGAGACTATGGCTAGCTTTGAATAAATATAGGTATAAAGATTCCAACAATGTCGGCTCTATGTATCCATCTCTATCGACATCTTACTAGTTTGTGCAGTAAAGACAAATGTTTAAGCGGATTCTTTCTTTTCATTCAAGCCGCTAGCTAGCAATGAGATTGATGTAGCTTTCATGTGGGTTCTGGCCGGAGCCTCCTATCCCGTCATGACGCCTGAGCAGAAGCATCTGTCTGTTGCTAATTAACTGCAACAGCTTTAGTTATATATCAAATTGAAGGAAAGTTGGGACCAACTCCATATCTGAGAGCTTGGTGCCCTGCACTTTGCAGCCGCAACTAACGAGGAACTCTAATAGTCCAGTCCGATTGTAACTATAAACTTTTTCAGTTAGTTCGATCACTTGGAGATATACATGAACACCTCCTATATTGACAATATAATATACGTACAAAAAGGAACTACAATATTGATGTGCTCATATATAGTTGTGAATAATCATCGATTCACAGATCGAGTAGTGAAACTTGATTCCCATGTAGGGTACTTTTACATAAGACTTGTTGTACGTACGTGGTGGGATGTGAGAGTGCATTTTCACTATAGCCGACGACATTTTAAATCTTCAGCTATAGTAGACTATACTCGACGACAACACAAAAAATTGTCGGCTATAGTACTATAGCCGACGATTTTTGCAACAAAAAGCGTCGGCTATAGTCCTGTAGCCTAAAAAGCGTAGACAAAAGTATAGCCGACGCTTTTTGTTCCAAAAATCGTCGGCTATAGTACTATAGCCGACGATTTTTTGTGACTATAGCCGACGATTTAAAATGTCGTCAACCTATTTTTTTTTAATGTCATCGGTTATAGTAAAAATACTGGTAGTGTGAGAGTATATGGTTCCATTTGATCAAAACTTCAAAGTCCACACAAACAAGTCGGGACATATCAGAATGGTAAAAGAAGTACCACCGGAGGTATTTTACAGCCCCATATCAGATTGTTTCGTAGTTTACAAGGAACTCGATCTCAAGTTAGCCAAGGAATAATCCGTTAGGGCCGGGGTCGGGACAACTAGCTAAACACTACAGCCCTCTCTTAATTAACAACCTCTATAAGCAACTAAATTAAGCCAACCTTGACATACAAGCGTTCCACAAATTAAATGTTTCGTTGATCGAAGAGACTTTGTATGGTTCAAATGAGCTAGCCACCTCACTGTTAACCAAACTAGTCTATGAAGAGCCATGAACGAAACTAAAAGCATTGAAGATCAGGCTAGGGTTTCTTAAATATGGACTCTTGCGACACCAGGTTTAAGTAACTTTTAACCCAAATGTAGTTTGGGCAGTTGAGCCCAATAGAAGCCCAGTCCAACACTAGTCAAAACTCAAAACCGACCTCTTCGTTGTGCTTCTATTTACAGTATTTAGTTTTCGACTCTGAAATTCGTTCTGGGCAGAAGCGAAGAAGATGTCGATTCTGTTGAAGAGTCAGACGTGGAGATGGATAGTGAACAAGACCCGTGACTCGAAGCCTTTCTTCTTAACCTTCGCCACCGTATGCGGCGTCGTCCCGGGCATTATCGGCTACTTCGTTATGCAGACCACAAACTCCGGCAACGCCGAACTCGAGGCACAGCTCCGCGGCAAATCCCGACCCGATACAGTGGTACTTTTCCCGGTTTGTTCAGTTTGATTTTTCCTCAAGAGTATAATCGATGTTCAGACATGGGTTTTAGTTAGTTCTATAATCCACGCTGCTTAAGAAATGTTCATACTTTGGTAGGTAGGTAATTGATTCTGGAAACCCACAAACGAAAAATGAATTTTTGATGAGGCTGTGATCAGTGTACTGTGTTTTGTAGTAATGGGTCTTTGTTATGTTCACTAATTTTATTTATTAAGTAAATGGAAGCTTGATATTTATAAGAGAAAGACTATGAAACCTCTGATGAGTAATAACAATGCAGGGTTCTTTAAGTGTTTGTAAGCTTCAGATGGTAGGGAACGATGCGGGTTGATTACTACCTAAGTGATCCTTTGCTTACGGTTATATTCTTAAGAAAATTGAGACATTTAATGGAATGAGAGAGCCACTTAATCGACCTTTGCTTACTGTTATATTGTAATGGAGACATTTGATCGACTGAGAGAGCCATTTAATCGACCAAGAGAGCTAGCTCTTCAATATCTGTTGTATCTTAGTGTTGCTAAGAATCTCATTAACATAGTTGTGCTTCCTTCTACGGTTGCTTAGTGCGTCACATGTAAACACTTTGTTTTATTTTTACCCCCATTTTGGTTCTTAGCATGCTACATTGCTGTTTAGACTTCCGTTTTTGTTTTGTATGATTACTACGTGCTGTGTGATTTCATCTCATTGGGCATCTGACCTTCTTGTTGGATCTGATTGAGAATCTGTCCTTGTAACACGTTAATACAAATAGAAAATTTGATAAAGTAACTATTTACGGGTTTCTGACCACGTTAATATATCTGAACCTATGAGTGACTCTCATCTTATGTATGGTCAACATTGCAGATGCTAATTTCTAGTAGCACTTGTTATAGAGGCTTAAAGTAACACACCCTGTTCAGTTTGAATAGTTTTCAAGTTTGGTTATTTCTCGGAAGTACTTTTTTTTTACGCTAAAGACACATGCTATGGTAGAATCACTCTAATGCTTAAATTCCTGAATCAGATGATGGGGCAGACAAATAAAGAAAGATTGGCAGAATTCCTTGGAGAACTGCAGAGGAAAGAGGACACAAATGACCGCTATGTTGCTGCACTTAAAGGAGAGACATTGACTAGGAAACCATATGTGAGAATTCAACCAATTCCAAAGGAGAGCAACACTGAATCTGATAAGGAACAAAAGGGCAACAAGGAACAACAGTAGAAGGGGCTGTGCATCTACAGTCGGCTTGATTTCTTTCTGTGATCAAGGTATCTGTATATCATCAGAATAGTTATGCGATGGTGCTTGTGTTTTTGATGTTATCCTACATTTGGCCGTTTTTCTTACGAGTACTGTATTGTGTCATGTTTTCCCTCTTAACATTAAGCAATCACTAGTAATTGTTCAATTCAAGTGTTTATTAGTAGAAATGGTAGTAACCTAAACCCCGAAACAGATTTGTAGCAAAAATAAGCTGCCAGAATGGATGAAATCTGTTTAGCCAGGAAGTTCTGTCGCCCTCTCCATTCTTTGTTGTATTTTGGTTCTTTTTTCCTTTTTCTTTTTCGTTGACCAGTTATCTGAAAGCATGTATCAAAACAAGGATCACAGACATGGAAACTAAGAATTAACCATTGTAAACAAACTATCAAGGATTCAAGGAGAAGTTTCCTCTTTAAAAGTACTGACAATGTATAGGAGGCACAAAACCACAAGATGAACTAAAACAAATTTTCTTTTTTGGCAAGTGTAGTTGGGGCTTATTCATCGCCCCAACACGAAATTTTACTAGTAATTCGAAATTACAAAAATGGAGGAAATGAAGCCGAAGCCGAAGCCAACCAAGCATGCCTCGAAAATGGGCTGCACAATACCAAACTGAAGTGAGCTTAAACAACAGATAATCTTGTCATGCCTTATTATAATTGCATATTATTTACTCAAGCTATGTACGTGTAATAGAAAAAAATGGTCATAATTGTAGGTAGGGCAATTCCCCTATCTCGGCTTCCGGTGGCTCCGCCACTGGGCGCCCTACCACTACCACTTTCACTTGCAGGACAAGAATTGCCTCCACAGAAAGGTGATGTGCCTGCTTTCTTCGCATCGATGATCTTTTCTTCTGCGTTGAAGTACATGGAGAGAATTGATCAACAAAAATAACCAAACCTTGCTAATTCTACAACAAATTAAGAAATAATGTGCGGGAAAGATGCTAACTGCTCTCCGGAAATTTGGACACTCCAGCAAATGCTATTTGGGAAGAGCACAAGAATAACATGAAGATTACAAGTAGACGCGGGCTTTCTTGCCAATCATTGTATCAAAACAAACCTTTTTTTGATACAATCAAAACGAATCTTTTCTTTTGCTACTTCCTTTCTATTATGGGAAATGAACTCATCTTCCTTTTCATAGATGAAAATAGTCGAAGGCATGGCCACATAGAAAACTACATCCCAACGAAATTTTGTAGGAAACTTTGTCATATGTGGAAATGAAAAAATTCACCACTAGGGTCTGAATTTGTACAAAGTCTTCAATGTGATATCCACACTTTTAAAACTATCAAAATGATGTCCAAAATTTTAAAATCGTATCAATGTGATTTTTCGAGTCATTTTCCGTCACAGAGCCATATTGCTGATGTGATAATCTATTTTATCAAAATTGAGAAAAAAAGACATGAATACCCTTAATATATTTATTTTCTTTTTTTTTCTTTTTTTTCTCTCTCTCTCCCTCCCTCTTCTCTCTCTCTTCTGCTCTTTCACCTCGTTCTGGTCTTCTGGGTCTCAAACGGCGTCATTTAAGCTGCGGAGACGACGGACGCATCGGTGCTTCTTCAGCTCAAAGGCTCCGTCTTGGACTCGGCGGGGGCGGCTGAGGGCCTGCTCTCGAGTTGGGTCTGGGTCAATTCTTCCAGTCAACAACACTGCTCCTGGTACGGCGTGTCGTGCGACGCCGATTCTCGTATCGTTTCGCTCAACATTACTGGGAATGGAGGTAAATCAAACAACAGCTCATCATTTTCATGTGTTGATTTTGGTGAGTTTCCGCTTTATGGGTTCGGAATTAGGAGGACTGGTTGAGTTGGGAGTAGAGGAAGATTAGAGGGTAAGCTCCCTTCTGTGATTGGGCAGCTCACTGAGCTCAAGGTCTTGTCTTTACCCTTCAATGGTTTTGAAGGTGATTGATCTCGAAGGCAATTCGATTTCTGGGTCACTGCCGGCTCGACTCAAGCCCCCGAAGCTGCGGGTACTCAATCTCGGGTTTAACAGCATTGAAGGTGAGATACCGATCTCGCTGTCGAAATCTGTGAGCTTAGAGATCCTTAATTTGGCCGGGAACCGTGTGAATGGTACTGTTCCGAGGTTCGTTGGGAGGCTGAAAGGAGTGTGCTTGTCGTACAATTGGCTCAGTGGGGATGTTCCAAGTGAGATTGGTGAGAATTGTGGTCAGCTTGAGCATTTGGATTTGTCAATTTCTTTTGAAGCGGACGATTTTTCATCAACCTACAAAGCATTTTTTGGATCTAAATCTCTAAGGGGAAAACCACTGCAGTGGCATTTCGGGGTTGATGATGTTGTTGTAATTCACAACTTTGGGCACAATAATTTTACCGGCACTCTGCAGCCATTCCCCATTTCACCTGAAAGATTCCAGAGTAAGACTCGGTATGTATTCTTATTTGGAGAAAACGAGCTTACTGGAGAACTTTTAGGTGATTTGTTTGCAAGTGTCGGGGATTGGACTCACTGGTGGTTAATGTTAACTATAACAGGTTGTATGGGCAGGTTCCTGATGAAATTGGTACGGTGTAAATCTCTCAAGTCTGGATGCATCTGGGAATCGGATTATGGGCTCCATCCCCGCTAGTTTTGGAGAATTGGCGTCTCTTGCTGGCCTTAACTTGTGTTCAAACATGTTGCAAGGTCATGAGAGAGAGAGAGAGAGAGAGAGAGAGAAGAAAATGAAGGAGCTGAAGACGATAGATGGAGAGAGAGAGGGAGGGAGGGAAAAGAAAAAATTTAAAAAACAAATATTATGGGTATTTATGTCTTTTTCATTCAATTTTGAAAGAAAAAAAATTGTCATATCAACGATGTAACGAAAAATTTTGAAATATCACATTGATACGATTTTGAAATTTTGGATATCACTTTAATAATTTTCAAAACGTGAATATTAAATTGAAGATTTTACAAAATCTTAGACCTTGGTGATGATAATTTTTTCAAGAAATATACCGTCAATTAAGTCAGAGTCATATGTGTCAATTCAGACAATTAAGACTTGCTAATCAGTGTCGGAGTGTCCCCGTGCAAAACTTCCAATTTTTAACTTCATGCATTAGATAATGCACAAAGGCCGGCACTCAATAGAGATCAATATCAACTTGTCGTTGTTATCGTAGAAAAACTGAATAAGAAATGTAACACATAATAGATTAGCGGCTTCCTTGTAATGTCATTCTTCAAGTAGATAACTAGATAACTTACAAAGACTTGCACTCAAGTAAACGAAAAACTTCATAGTCTTCCCGAATAGATTGAAAACTATCGTACGTAGTTATTCTATAACTATATCATCAAATGCATGCAGAACAATAGCTACTGTGAACACTATTTATATATCAAATGCTGAAGTACTAGAACGTTATACCTCAATCACATTAGACTTTGATGAGAATCATGACAGCATCAGGGTTTTATTGTAAAGCTTGGCTTCTAGTTTGCGTTATCTTGTATGTTCGGCTGGTTTCATCGCCAAACAATTATTTGGCTTTTGCTTTGGCTAGCAGTTCAAGTGAAGCAGAGGCTCTTCTCAAATGGAAAGCCAGCTTTCAAAACCAAAATCAGAGTAATCTGACCTCATGGACCAATCCAAAAGAGAATACAAGTCCGTGCAGTACTGTTTGGACTGTCATTTCATGCAACACCGTTGGAAGTGTCAACAAGATGAACCTCATCAATTCTGGTATTCAAGGTACGCTTCACGAATTGTCCTTCTCGTCCTTCCCTAATCTTGAGTATCTTGGCCTTAGCTTCAATCATCTCTTTGATATCATTCCACACCAACTTAGCTTTCTCTCCAAACTCACTTATCTCTATCTGTCAGGTAACCTGTTGCCTGGCAAAATCCCACCAGAAATTGGTCTTCTAAATAATCTTCACGTCTTGCACCTAAATGGAAACTACTTAAATGGCTCAATTCCTCTAGATATAGGTCAACTTAAGTTTCTTTCTGAGCTCGCTCTTAGCGAAAACAATCTAGAAGGTCCAATTCCTACTTCTCTGGGAAACTTGAGCAACCTGACTACTTTATATCTTTACGTAAATAATCTTTCTGGTTCCATCCCACCTGAAATTGGTCTTTTACATGATCTTAAGTTCTTGGACGTATGCGTAAACAAGCTAAATGGCTCAATTCCTCAAGAATTAGGCCAGCTAAAGTTTCTTTCTTTGCTTTCTCTGTTCAACAATACCCTACCAGCCAGAGTTCTATCTTGGCATGGTTAGCACTCACGCGTCCGTCAAGGAACCCATCAGAAAATAAATCAGCAAAAGAGTAAGAACACTGATCCTACGTCGAAGAATTGGTAAGAGCTATGGTCTCAACCACCTTATAAGCCTGATGGTTCAACATTAATGACACGCATTCATTACTCTTTTACGCCGTTATCCTGGTTAAATCATATCTCGTTTCTTACTTAAGTATTAGATGGTTGAAGGCTGGCACATTCGGTCTCTCCTTAACAGTTGTCATTCTTAGCAACGAGAGGGATTGGACAAGAGCGATCGTAAAGCATTAACGAAAGCAAGAGCAAGTACCAATTGAGAACGAGAGCGGTAAGGCAAAGCGATATCGACATAAATCAAAAGCAAGTGACAATGACATAAATCAAAATCAAGCGACAACGGTATACGAAATCCGGAGCAGATCTATATTAGCTTCATCCGTTCAATATCAATTACCCCGTTGTAGTTTTAGATATTAACAATGGCGCCATCTGTGGGAATCGTAAAAAAATTCATATGGCTTTATGCCGACAAAGCTAAGATTAGGCAGAAATTTATTGTTCCAGTTTTTTTTTTCTAAACGAGAGCATTAGCATTATCCATTTCTTTTAAGCATGAGAGGTTGGTGAGCGTTAGCGGGAACCCATAACCTGAGGGACTAGGCTAAGCATCCTAGCGTGAGCGGATCAATCACACAAGCAACAATCAAACCACAACATCAATCATAAGCGACAACAATAGCAGAAGCACAATCACAATGGCGAGTTACAACAGTAGCAGCGGGAAAGAAATTTATCGAGCGGTATGCTTCACCGAACCGAAGGACTGCCGACACCGCTACTACCAACAACGAGGGACTTCACCAATCTTGCCGGAACATGAGGACTGCCCACACCGGGGGACTTCGAGCCAGAGCCAACTCCCCGAGAGCTACTGCCTCGAGCCCGAGTTGCTTCCCTGAGAGCCGATATGCTTCCCCGATATGGTGCTCTGGTTTTCTCCCCGGTTTGCATCAGCGATTTGCTTCGCCGAGCCTAAGGCACACTGACAGCGGAGCCACCTCTCGATACTGGCACACCTCTCGATATCGACACACATTCTGATACCGGCTTGCTTCCCCGATATCCTCCTCCGGTTGGCTACTCCGATTTCATTCCCCGGTTTGCTTCCCGACGCCGGTATGCTTCCTCAAATGCTGATGAGAGATGCCTGATGCAGGTCAACTTCCCCGATACCGGTATAAACATTGGCGCTGTCTGTGAGAATCCACACCAGAAGTTGTTTTCCAAACCACGAAGCATACAATGAGCGATGATCACGGATACCTATCTGACACTTGGCATGACACTGAGCACTCAACAAGAACTCCACCAAACACCTGTTACGAATGAGAATGACGAAGAGCCTGCGTTCGTACAACGAGCAGGAAAGTAGCACACTACTAGGGATCAGCAGGTATCTGTCGATGCTGAAAGACGAGCCAACGACATGGATTTGCGATACCAGTTGGCAATGCAGAAGTGCACAGAGCTCAAAAGAGCCCGGAAGTTTGAGCACCAGCGGTACATGCAATCTGAGTCAAGGTTGATGGCCTTTGAGCAGGGACGACTTAACTCAAAATCCAGGGAGGACTCCTTGAGCATGGAGCCTCACCAGGTAATCCGCCAGAGGGAGGTGGTCATCTGGTCACCCTTGCATCCTCAGCACCTGCAGAATGCGGGACCACCACCGACACCAGAAAGGCTGCAGTGGAACCTCGAGCCCGAATTGAACAACGTGGCATGCCAACCCGATTTGCTTGCCTAGGCACAACAATTATCGTCACCACCTCGGCTAGAGATCGTGTCGGCAATACAACAATTGGACGTGGGAATAGCAGTGAGAATCGCCGGTTTAGAGGCTATGGTACGCCAGCTGGCGCAACCTAAAATAAGCTACCTTGACCGAACGCTACCAATGGTCCGTGTCGAGTCATTCTCGGCCGAAATCATGCTCGTAGGCCGATGCCCATTGACCAAGGTGAAAATTGAGCGATACAAGGGGAAGATAGTCCCGTCCGTATACATCGATATTTTTGTCTCAACGGACAGAGGATACGACGACGCGACAAATTGTTATATGTTTATGGAAAGCCTCATCGGCGATGCATTGAGCTAGTTCTTTAGCCTACCGCTGAGATCCATGAATTCCTTCTAGGAACTCATTAGGGCATTTTTGAAATGATACATCACATTGACCAACTATTCCCTCACTTATAATCAATCATAGGTCGTCCGGCAGGAACCATCATAAGGATTGTCTACCTTCGTCTCGTGGTGGAACACCACCATCGCCAATTGCCGAGACATTACTGGTCATTCAGCCTTCTGCATACTCTGGAATGCGCTACAGCCGGGACTACTAACATGAAAGCTTACCGAGAACCCGGCACTCACCTATGATGAGTTACTGGATCATGAGATGTCGCACGCCCAACTAGAGCTACATACTTTCGGCTCTAACCTTACGCCGATACAATAGGTACACACTTTTTCTAACACCACGGTTCCTAGTGTGAAGAGTGTGCTCCCTGTATTAGAACCAACGCGAGCGGCATCTCCAAAATATCAGGGCTCACGCGACTACAGCTGAAGGGATTGAAAAAAAAAAAGACAATTGCGAATCAGGAAGCTATCAAAAGCATTATAACAATAAAGGTAGCTACAATAGCAACAACAAATAGTACCAAGAGGACAGAAATGATCGACCTCGGGATACCACTGAGACACGGCCCAAGATAGAGCAACAGGTCTTCTGTATGCTCAACACCAAATACCTCGATATCCTAGCAGCATACCCGGACTTGTTCCCACTACCAAAAATGACTTTCAGGGCAACGACGTACAGAAAAACTGATAGATGGTGCAAGTTCCACCAGAATGAGTCAGACGATACTGAAAAATGCCACAGCATGAAGGAACTGGTGGAGGCATAGCTCAAAAAGGGCAATCTGACAAAGTTCAAATCGGGGAACGATACGCCACCGACACAGGGGGTAGCACACATCAAGAGAATCAACGCGATTACTGGTGGCAAGCCTAAAATGGAACGAAGAAACGAGCTAGCAGTATCTAGCATGCAGCAGAGCATGGTAAAGGTAGCCAGGGCAGGCTGGGGATCCATCACGTTCTACGAGTCTGAGGAGTGTGATCGGCCTCCGGTATCGGAGTATTTCCCACTTCTAGTCGGCATGGTCATCGACTTATGCAACGTCGGAAAGTGCCTAGTGGACACTGAATCCTCTTTCAACGTCATGTTCTGGCATGCGTGTAAAAAAACTTTAAAGACTCCCCTGCAAGATAAGGCAAGATCATTTCCTGCTGCTAAGCTTTTCAGGCGACCAAATCCAGCCACTAGGAAGTAACTACCTATAGGTTGCCCTAGGACAGGAGGGCTGTAGCGCGGAGACCCACATTAAATTTCTAATTGTGGATGCCCCGTCATATTACAACGCCAACCTCGGATTCAACATTGTAAGTAGAATCAACGCCATCGTATCACAATGAATGCTACTCATGAAGTTCCCCATACCTATTGGTATATGCACACTTTGGGGAACAACGCCCATGCAGCCAGAATCATCTAACAATGCCAACTACCCAACAAGGGAGGTGTGCCTGCTCACAAGCAACCCATCAACTGAAACTCCAGATGACCCAAGGAAGGGATCCCTAATAGCTAGACCCGTCAGCGAGGAGGCCACTAAGCTTATCCCGATATCCGACGAGCACCCTGAGCGAACGGTCAGAATCGGGGCAAATCTGGACCCAGAAATAGAAATCACCCTCGTCAACTACTCAGGGAATACAACGATGTCTTTACATGGTCATATGCTGACATGCCGGGCATTTCCACAGATATCATATCACATAGGTTGGGCATCTCGCTGGAGGTGGTACCAAAGAAGCAGAAGCGTAGAGCATATAACGAGGAACAGTATGCCTCCATCCAGTAAGAAGTAACCAAACTCCTTGAGATCGGCTTCATTAAAAAGGTACAGTATCCGACATGGGTCTCGAACGTCATCATGGTCAGAAAGAGCAACAAGTGGAGAATATGCGTTGACTACACCAATGTCAACAAGGCTTGCCCAAAAGACTCCTTCCCGTTACCAAGGATAGACCAACTGGTGGATGCAACCAACGACCATGATGGATACAATCAAATAAAAATGGATCCGGCTGATGCAGAGGTGACATGTTTGATAACGTATAGGGGACTCTATTGCTATAACGTCATGCCATTTGGAATGAAGAATGCGGGGGCAATCTACCAACGGTTCATGACAGAGCTGCTAACCCCGTTGGACGGTGACACGGTAATGGTCTACGTCGATGATCTCCTAGTAAAAAGAAGGCCTAAGCAGAACCACGTAAAAGACTTAAAGGCAGTATTGGACATCCTTATCCACAGCAGAATGAGGCTCAACCCGGCAAAGTTCATCTTTGGAGTCTCAACGGCCAAGTTTTTGGGATACATGGTAAATCAGAGGGGCATCGAGGCCAACCTAGAAAAGGTACAGGCTATCCTCAACGCGACACAACTAGTAACAAAATAAGACCTCCAAGCCTTAATGGGGAAACTCGCGTCGCTGTCACGATTCATCTCCCGCTACACCAACAAGTGTAACCCGTTCTTCAAAGCGATAAGGATAACAAAAAAGAAAGCTCTAGAGTGGACCGACGAGTGCGATGCGGCTTTAATCGAGAACAAGCAGTATCTCGCTCATATCCCATTCTTATCAGCCCCAATATCGGGTGAGATCTTATACATTTATTTAGATGTCTCTCTAACCTCCGTTAGCTCTGCCCTCGTCAGGCGAGAAGCAGATACAGAATTACCAATATTTTTTGCAGGCAAGGGTCTAGATAAACCAGAGACGAGATATCCAGCACTAGAGCAACTGGCCTTAGCGCTAATCGTATCAACAAGGTGGTTAAGACCATACTTCCAATCGCACACCATCCATGTCCTCATGGATCAACCACTCTGCTAGGTACTCGAGAGAACGGACCACTCTGGAAGACTAACCAAATGGGCAATAGAGCTCAGCGAGTTCAATATTAAGTACCAGCCAAGGACAGTGACTAAGGGTCAAGCAGTGACTGACTTCATAGTAGAACTCACACCAGCGTCGGACGACCAAACAAAATTACCAATGCCAGTATCATCTACGACAGCATCACCAACACCGCCGGTATGGTTGTCCGACTGAAACCTATATGTTGGCGGCTCGCGCAAGTCCGATGCGGCAGGGGCGGGAGCAATCTTGACTGGGCCAGGCAAAGTCTATGCTGAGTATGCTCTCCGATTCCTCTTTCCAGCCTTAAACAACGAGGCCGAGTACGAAACATTAATTGCAGGTTTGCGACTCGCCTTCGATTCGGGAGCAATGAGCGTTAACATTTTTAGCGATTCCGAACTCATAGTAAACCAAATCACCAGGGACTTTAAAGTCAAAGGAACGGAAATGTCGGCATACCTAGGGTACGTAAGGGCAATTTTGAATAAATTTTCTTTTTATAACATTACTCACATCCCCAGGGAGCACCGAAGCCCCCATTTTGAAGGATACGATGAGGACACAAACGAGGAAGGGCTCAACATGGCAAACATATTATGAGAAGAACAGGAGAATGAAACCAACATCGAACTCATGGAAAACAAACAGCGGGTCACCCGACACTATAACCGCTGAGTCAAGGCATGAAAGCTCTTGATGAGTGACATGGTATAGAGGGAGGTCATCCCAAAACCTGAAGGATTATCACCAATATGTGAGGGGCCATTCAAGATCATCGAGAGCCTAAATCTAACCACATTCATCCTCAAAGATAAAAATGGGGCCGAAGTACCAAGAACATGGAACGCGGAGCATCTCCGGTATTGTCACCGTTGAAACAAGTTCTATTAATTTGGTATTTCTGGCGTTAGAAAATGTCTCTGCTATACCAAGGACTAAGACCCGCTTTTGTATCACTACATATCGCCCTTAATGAAACAAAAATTCTTTAGATCTTTGCTTGTAAGAAAAAACCCTCATCATCTAACATTCGATGTGGCCGTTTGTCTCACCTACCACTTTGATAGAATGGGCAAACGGTACAAGCAAACGAATTTCCTTCAGCCATTTCATTGATCAGCGATGTAATCTTACTTGGAGAAACATGCCTACAAGGTTTCATCCCCGAGGTGACAATGACAGTTTGATGTTTGTCGTTCAACTAGCAGTTTGATCTTTCCTTTTTCTTATGTGTCGTTTCCTTTGTTGTAGTTACCCTTCATTACCATCTATGTGCTATAGAAAAGTGGCGTTGCCATAGAGTGGAAAAAGGTTATAGTGATAAGTTTTGGAGCATGTACCTTTAACAGCGGCTATCGCATTCTAGAGTCGACCGGTCTTGCCAAGACGCCTAGTATGTCGTCTGCCATCTGTTCTTTGCTGACGTTATTCCCATGTAAAAATTTCTTCTTTTGTGCTTTATCTTAAATATGTAATCGGGAATGAGGTTATAATCTTTCTTTTTTCCTTGAATTTGGAGTTGGCTACAGCAATGCTAAGCGAGATAAGAAGATGGAGTCCTTTGGCAACATCGATGACTTGATCGCCGACCTTGAGGGGGAGGGGAACAAGGCCATGTTGCTTGACCTCGACGCCTGGACCGGTAATACCATCACACTTACTGCCCCACTTACCATCAATCCTCCTGACGAGGCAGAGACTGACTAGATAGGGACCGATGTTGTTCCTCCTAAGACAAAGTCTATGTCGACCTTGGCCAAGGCTATCAGCCGTGGTGAGAAGCATAAAAACGCCGCAGTTGGTGGGTCGCAAAGACCACCAAAGAAGACTGCTTTTGCTGGCGATGGTGTTGTTATCACGGTTGCCAGACAGCTAGGCTCTGACAACCTTTGGTCAATTGGTATAGAGATCGTACCTACTGCTCGACCAATTTTTGACGTTGATGCTCTACCGGAACGTGATCCTGGCGGCTCTAAGCATGAATCTTATACCGAGGATGACGTGGATGCGAGCGTTTTGATCCCTAAGTCATCCCAGTGGGCGGCGGAGCCGCCCTACTTTGCTCAAAGTGTCCTACCTCCCGGTAGAGGTTCGCATTATGGTCGATATCACTACAAGTGCTGACGAGTGACTTAAGTCCTTTATCGCCACCATCCAGGTGATGTGCCATCAACGACAGTCTATGGTGTCCTCCTCGGAAGAGCTCGCCCGCGTGATCGTGGAGCTGGGCCGGAAGAAGGAGCAGCTGATGCAGGCCAGCGAGATGTGGCAGGAGCTGGACCATAAGTGCGAGCTCTTGGAGGGGAGGCTGATGGAGACCAACAACTGCTTAGAGGATTCGATCAGACATGTCAAGGAGCTGGGAATGGAGATGAAGAAGGTGCACGAGCATCTAAAAGCTGCTGATATTGCATGCACCGCCACTGAGGGCCAAGTTACCACTCTTCGGGGTCAGATCACGGAGCTGGAGGAGGGCCGAATGAAGGAGCTGACTGACTTCGTCAAAGATTTTAAGCTTGGCGCCGAGTTTTGTGAAGCACTTTAGTCGACCTTCAAGAAAGTCCTTCAGGAGACTCAGGAGTAGTTCATTCGGAACGAGTGGGAGAACGAGAAGTATAAAGCTGACACCGCTCGGATTATCAAAGAACGGTGTGTGAAGCATGCCGCGGAACGAGATGCCTTTGAGAAAATCAAGCAGGGTGAGGCGGAGGGCATGGAGAGGGAGCGTCAGTGGCATAATGTGGTAGCAGGTATGACTCATCATGGTGCTCATCCTTTGACTCCTAACTCATCACCGACTACCGCGCTAACCCGTCATCTTTGTAATGCAGAAGGCTTGGACCCAGCGACTAGTCAAGAACTCGCTGCAGGCTACCGTGAGCATCAGTGCGAAGCCGAGAAAGAGCAGAACCTGCACGACGTCGAAGATCATGGCGTAGCGAGAAGCTTGGTGCTCTTCTGTAATAGTATTAGCATTTACCATTTTCTTGAACATTCAAAACTATATTTTGGCTATGTAACATTAATCCTTCTTGGCGCTAAGGCTTTTTGCTTTTTGGTCAGCGCTGTGACTGTTAGTCATGAATCTGACCGACGTGCTATTAATGAAGGTATTTTTTTTTGTGAATGACCCGTAATGCCTACTGATCTAGACCAAGCACCACTAGCAAGAAAATGCTCAGACCTCCACTCCGGGTTGGACGTCCAGAAATCGTGGAGGGCAAGGGGACTACCCCGCCATTGAACCAAGTGAAGCGTCTCACGGCACTCCTTCTTCGTCGAGTACAACACCTCAAAGTAGTGCAACACTTCATTCTGAGTAGGGTAATCCAGCCCAGCAAGCTTCCACAGCATAAACATAGCACTCAGAGACTAAAGCATTAACAGAGAAACTTGCCCAACAGCACATCGTAGCTCACCAAGATGTATTCATGAAAGGGGTGAAGCGGAAACCGCACGCCAAACCGCAGCTGAGTGTGATCTAGGGCGATGTGACCAGCATACGGTCTGGTAAAGAATTCACCCTTGCCTAAGGGTCTAAGGGTAACAGTGCTAGGAATCTGGAACTCCGTTTTCATCTCTTATGGCAGAAAAGGACATCGACTTAGCGGGGCTCGTCTACTTCCTGCGAGTTGCTCAATGTCCAGACTCTTGACCCACCTAGTCTGAGCAACAACGGGTTGGGAGGAATAGAGGGGGTCATGGCCGAGGTTGACTTCGTCGTCTCCATTTTGCCCCGCTGAGATTGAGAAGATGACGCCATGCTACCTGCAAAATATTTACGGATAAGGTTAGCCCAAGGTTTACCCATCTCAGCTTCCCAATCCGTAAACGACTTCCCAAGGAACATGCATGGTCCCCCCCAACACCGAAGCAGGTTCTCTAGCAGTTAAGGACCTAATGCTAGACGATGCACGCAACACCGCCAACTCATCCAGCAATGCTCTAGTAGATCCAGAACCCGAGGAGTCACCGGAACTAGAGGCTTCACTACTATAAGAAGACAACACTATGGTATCCATGCTTAACCTACATAACTCATAGTGGGGGAATCATTAACATCAAGCTGATTGGATCAAACACGACACTAAGAACTAATTGGGCCCATGGACTGGATCTAGGCCCATACACATAAAAGAAGATGTGTCCCAGGGATAGGAAGACTTTAGAAAAACTCAATAGCAGCAAAGATACCTTTAACTACCTTGAACGACGACACAGTACTAGACTATCTATATTCAATCAAAGCAGAAAAACCGCAATCGAAAACACAAGCAAATATGAAGCATGCAGAAGCAACCTAGAAATTCAAATCACTTAGAAAAAGCAAGCATGGAATGAACAGAAGCTAAAATTACTTGGTCTTCAAGGGAGATGATTGGAAGTCGAAAGCAGCGGTAGAAGTAAAACTTGACAGTACGGCGACAACAGATGGATCCAGTTTCTTTCTCTCTCTCTAAAAATCTTGGTTCCAGAATATGCTCAAAATACAAATTGTGGGAAGGAAAGGGTGAAATGGGAGTATATATATGCCTCATTTGGGCGTGGTCACCACCGTTCAAAGAAACATGTCGGTTCTCGAGATGCAAACACGCATTCACTAACGTCATCAGGCACGGAAGAGTCTGGAACACGAAATGATATGCATCGTTTCCTTAATCGTGATTTCTAAGGAAAATGTAATGATCACACTTCAACCTACGACGGAACGTTTGGGAAGCCTAAGATGCCCTATAATAGCACGTGGCGGTTACAGATTTGGCGCCATTTAATGAGGACAGTAAATGGCTACACCTACCAACTCGGAGAAGGAACATAGCGATGACGGATGTCACAAGACCCCGGGATGGACTCTAACTGCCTCAAGCTTTTGTAATGCCCACATTAGCAACAACCGTCAGCATTAAAAAGTATTCTGCTACCAGCCGCAATATCTCCTACGCCATATCGCCGAAACTATTCTCCAGCCGGCTACAATATCTCATACGCCATATTACCATCCTTTAACTAGCAAAAGAGCCATAAAGTTACACAGGGGATACGAACTCATGGACTTAAGAGTTACCAATTTAAACGAGTTTCACCCACCGTTACACCCCCATCGGTGTAGTTACCAACATCCAGCAACAAAAGCTACCGGATTGGGAGGGACCGAGTGTTTGAGCGCCAAAAAGCGTATCCCTCAATCGGTGCAATGTAGCCGCTCATTGCATCCCCAGGCACTAAATAGTTACAAAGGAGTATGTCAGTTACTGGGAAGGACTTCATTGGGAACAGGCCTACTGGGTTAAACTGTTACTTGAAGGAATCCCGATATGACGCCATGACTCATTCAGGAGGCAAACAAGCCTAAGGGCGTTAACATCAACACATTTTGCTTACCCCGAGAGACGATAAACTAGCTATTTACCAGACTCACCGATACTAACTACAGGGGCCCATTATGTTGTCTTAAATAAAGGTACCAATTTTGTCAAGCGAAATAACCTTGGTCAGCGAGATGGGGGACTATATGGCACGTATCTGGCTCTAACAGGTAACAATGCTCGTTAAGTACGTACAGATAGTATCGACGGTATCCGATTTTACAACTCACCAACCAAGATTGATCCCCTTGGCAGAGCAAGTTGGGGGACTTGTACATATACTTGGCTAATTGTCTTATCCCGTACATACTTAACGTTCTTCATTAGTTTATAATTGTATCTCACCGCCGACATAGTAGAATTCACCAGCAAGAGACCTACAACTTTGATGACTAGCCAGAGTTCTATCTTGGCATGGTTAGCACTCACGCGCCCGTCAAGGAACCCATCAGAAAGTACCTCAGCAAAAGAGTAAGAACGCTGATCCCACATCAAAGAATTAGTAAGAGTTATGGTCTCAACCACCTTTATAAGCCTGATGGTTCAGCATTAATGGTACGCATTCTTTATCCTTTTACGCCGTTACCCTGTTTAAATCATATCTCGTTTCTGACTTAGGCATCAGAAGATTGAAGGCTGGCACACCCGGTCTCTCCTTAACAGTTATCATTCTTAGCAGCAAGAGGGATTTGACAAGAGCGATCGTAAAGCATTAACGAAAGCAATAGCGATTACCAATTGAGAACGAGAGTGGTAAGGCAAAGCGATATCAATATAGCGATAGCGACATAGACCAAAAGCAAGGGACAACGACATAGATCAAAATCAAGCGACAACGGTATACGGAATCCAGAGCAGATATGTATTAGTTTCATCCGTTCAATATCAATAACCCCTTTGTGGTTTTAGATATTAATAGGTACAAACCATTTAACATGTCCAATCCTTCCATAGTTTGGAAGCTTAAACCAACACACTCTTTTTCTTTTAAACAACAATAATCTTCCTGGTTCAATTCCAAAATCTTTAGGTGATCTAACAAATCTTACGACACTCTATCTTTATGAAAATCAACTTTCTGGCTCGATTTCACATGAGATAGGAAGTTTGAAAATTATGGTAGATTTAGAGTTGAGCACAAATCATCTAAGTGGCTCCATTCCTTCTTCATTTGGAAACTTGACAAACTTGGCTACCTTATTGCTTCGTGATAACCAACTTTCTGGTGTTATCCTGTTGGAAAATTGGTGGTTTTCCACCATTTTAGTAGGACAATTTAAAAAATAATAATTAAGTGAGATGCACTTAATATTAATGGAAGAGAAACATGGATTTGTATTCTCCTACAAGAGTACAAAAAGATTATGTATTCATTTGTTTAAATTGGTTACAAGGTGAATGAGAAATTGTCACCCAAAGTTGGTCACTAGAAACAAAATAAATGAAGTTTATCCCACATGGGGAAAACATAGAATGTGAAAGTCCTTAAATATGATTGCACTATACTATTTTTTGAGTGAGCAAGAGATTTTTTGACTCATGCGTGCATAGAGAGGGTGAGAATCTCAGTTTAATTGAGCTTGCAAAGATGGACTTGTGTGCGCTTTGGGCTTGCAAATATGGACTTGTGTGCGATTCTCATGAAAACTGATGTGACTTTTGGCTTTCCACATTCCAATAGTTACATACCTTTTGGCCTTTCAACTTTTTATTTGGTTACAAAGTAATGACCAAATTTATGTTGGCTGGTTAATTGTGTGTAACCTAAGATCTTTGAGTGACCGATAATAATGATCACTCCATCCCAACATGTATAAATAGAGACATTCTCCTCCTCATTCTAGATCCTATCAGAAAGCAAGCATGTCTCTTCTTCTGATCTCTTCTCTCCCAAACAAATCTGGTGATAGAGTAAGGTACTCCTCAGTTCGACGAGAAGTTCTTGTGTTGCGGTAAAAAAAATTTCAAGTTGTTTTATCTTGTGAGAACAATGTCATACAAGCTTGTAAGCGGCGTAAAAGTTCTTAAGGAGAGCATGTGATACACGTGACTCGACTTAGTTCATCTTCTTCAAGAATTTGTTCTTCGTTCTTTCATTTGTGTTTTACTAATTAAATAATTAGTATTTTTGGTATTTATTTAGTTTAATATCACTACTTTTTTTTATACAATCTTAAGAATTTTTATTTTGTGATATTGAACTAACCCGTTGCCTAAACGATTGTTGCCTTCGGATTAAGTGTTCATAAAGAGTAACAATACTTTGTGTGTCCTTACAGAAAATTTTGACCGAATCTGGCATATTTTGCTATTGTATTCTTTCAACTATGAGTAGCTAAACTTCCTTAGTTAGGGGCTGATCGAAGCCCTAGATATGTTTCGAGTGTGAACCCCTTGCAATTTTGATAACTTTTGGACGAGTTTACTTCACTATTTGATCATTGATGATTTCTATTATATGTTTCTTTGGTGACCAAGTTAGATGCATATGGTAGGATCTATTTTCTTGGATGTGTACATGACCATCATGTCATTGCATATTCTATTAAAATAAGCAAGCTCGTTGTGATAACTTGTGTGAAGTAAATTCTAGATGATGAAAGAACACCCATCATATTAGCTCTTGAAGTCTTATTTTTTCTCAGATAGTCTACAAATCTTAATGACTTAGGTTAGATAGATCTAGACCCATCATAGTACCATGTCTCCTAGTTTAAGATCATGTTAAGCCAGGTAATCAATCTAGATAACATGCCAAGTAAGTGAGTGTGATATGTATGTGACTTAATCATAGCTCATACATGTGAAGCATTCATCCATTGTTATTGAAATTGGGTTTGGGGTAGGTTGAACATATTTAGGGTGGAGAGAAGTTCCTAACATCCATCTCTATTTGAATTCTTCAACATACTTACTTTTTTGCATATTTACGTTTTTCTGCATTAGCTGTAAATTTGCAGAATTATTTCAATAACCAAATCAACTCCGAATATCCTTAAATTTTGTGTGGTAGTCCTCCACTGAGTCTATTTTATTGTGTTAAATTTTAGTGATTCTTGGTTTAGTTTAGGTATATATAGTTCATAAATTAGTTTGTGTTCAGTGGTCGAGTCTGCCAAGTTTCTGGCTTTTGTGTCTCTTTGTAATCCTTATACACTCAAGTCTTAGTCTCACCAATCCTCTACGGGTAATGACCCTCATTCTCCACTAAACTACATTGACATAATTGCATAAGAATAAATACTATATTTGATAGGTGATTTTCTGCATGTCACCCTCTGAAGAGGAAGCAGACCCTGGATCTCCATCTGTCTGGGGCAGCAAGGCAAGTACCCAATCTGAGCCTGTGGGAGTCAATTTTGGCCGCATGACCTAAGGAAGGATAGGCTCGGTAGATCCGACTCTAGATGAGGTTTGATAAGGCAGATAATGAGTCTGGGCTTGGACAACTAAGGTTTTAATTAAAGAACGAGTTAACTAGAAACTTCTAAAAGTATCTGGAACGATGTAGAGACTTCTAAAATGTTCGGTGGCATGAAAATTCCAAGCTAAGATCGGACCTCAAGGAGGCTGGGCAATCTGACCACGAGGAACTATTTGATCAGACCTCGGGGGATTGACAGAATCTGTGAAGGAAAAGGTAAGATTTGAACATATCCTAAGGGGATTATGCCAAATGGCATGTGGTAATTATAAGACTTGATTGGCCCTGGATATGGAGATCCATTCTTTAATGGATTCCTCATTTCCTAATATAAAGTAGTCTAGTTTGATAGGGACTATGCTTAGACCTGGCACGATCACTATATATATGTACCATCCATACATGGTCTCAGGTAACGTTATTCTGCGATAATCACTTCTTGATTCTTGAGATAAGTTTTAACTTAAGCATCGGAGGGTCTAAGCATGGTACCACACCGTACTCCGACTTGTTTTGTAGATTCACAAAGATCAAAGCTAGAGGGAGTAGAAACCTCTAAAGGAAAAGAAACAGTCGATCCACCGAAAACTTCCCCAGTCGCATTATGTGCTCGCTGCAAGGTTCATTGTGGGTTGAAGGTTTCCTACGAGGAGCAGATCGAGGCTATTAAGATTTGTCCTCAGCTGGTATCGCCATAGAGAACTACTATCCGGCTAGCCCAAGGGCCACGAATCCACTAGATTACCAGGCTTTTAAAAGTATGAGGGCTGCCGAGATGTTCATGAAGCCAACAAGCAGTTATGTCAAGGCATATGGGGAAGGCTCTAAGCCAAACATACCACCAGCTTCCCGGTCAGTAATCAAAGAGGATGTTTGGTACGTCAAGGAGAGAGGAAAGACAATGGAAATAATTCCCAACAGAAGAAAGAAGCTGCAACGACAATATGGTGCTGCCAAAAGGCCTTGGAGGCGCTGGATGCGGGGTTAATCAAACCAGAGTAGATGTCTCAGACCCCGAAGCAATTGCAAAAGATGATGAATAGACTATCTGCCAACCCAATCATCGCCTTTGGCAAATTCTCAGATGAGCCAAAGGTCAGAGTGGCGCGTCCTAGCATATTTTCTAGGATCTCCAAACTAGAGCCTATTACAGAGGTTCAACAGGTCTCGCAGAAACCAGAAAGTAGCAAGAGATTGAAGGACGCCAAGTGGGACACCAAACCTTTGGTGCTCAAAAGTCTTCAGCGAACGTCCAACGTTGACTCAGCTCGTGTGATTTCTAGTGAGTCGGAGGGTCTTCGTTGGCAACCAAAATCGTTGGTCATCGAGGAGCAAAAAAAAGATGCTGCTACATCCATAGCAAGTGCTATGGTAGTCTTGAACAAACAAGCAGGACATTTGTTAATTGACCGGGGGAGCCTTTGTTCTCCCCAGCAAGTGTTAAACCTGCACCTGAGGTTCTGTTTGAAGAGGATTTGGTGGCAGCATTAGAATTTATGGGTCCTACAAACCATGTGATGATGAACAGCCTACCAGCTGTCGGAAATGCCCTTGACGATAATTGTGAGGTTGAAGAAGAAGAGCACATCGATTACGGAGACGACGAGGATGTCGCCGAAGCATGGAAAAACAACGCCACAATCAACATGGTATTTGTGCTCCTATTTCTATACGGACTATGCTTAGACCTTGAATAATCACTATATATATTATGCCATAGATTGGAAAAGGTAAGCAAAAAGACTCAATTCAACCCTAATACATGCTTATGCTTGGTTCTATACTGGCTTAAGCATCAGAGGGTCAAAGTGCGGTACCACCCGTGCTTGGACTTGTTTTGTACGCTTTCAAGGAGGAGGAATGCTCAGGGGAAGCTACATGGCAGAGTCTCACATCATCAACAAACCTCAGAAGGGAGGTCTCAACCTTCAACAATCATGGGACACTCTCATGATCTGGTACTTTTATTAACCAAAGGCGCAGAGCTTGAGGGCATGCAAAATCTGCGCTTACACTGATAATTTTGTTGCATTAGTGGAGAATGAAGCAGGAACAGAGCCTCAACCATCTGTGGACCCATCCTTAAGGAAGGCATTCATACTATTCCGGAAACCTAGTCTGAACATGGTTATGCATATGAGACTCCTCTATATCACTACTAATATAGAAGGCATACAACTCAACAAGATGCTCGTGGATTTAGGGGAAACGGTAAACATTATCACCGTCCGGACGATGGCTTTGCTTGGCATTCTCAAGTCAGCCATCCAGGATACATCCTTGAATGTCCTAAAACTTTCAAGGGTCAATTTCCAAGACTTTGGGGATCATTTTTCTTCACTTGCAGGTTGGTCCCACTGCGGGGACTCATACCTTTTTCGTGGCAGAATGTACTACTCCATATAGTGGGATTCTAGGCAGAGACTGAATTCATATGAGTTACTACATACCTTCCTCGTTGTACCAGCAGTTGGTGCTTTGGAATATGGAGAAAGAAGAAGATGAGCTTATCGATGCTGATCCTCATCCATACTCTATTTCTACTGATGCACTATAGGTCAGTTACTACAACGGGGACTTATGCCCATAGGAAGGTTTTGGCGTCGACGATAATGGCTGCCCTGTGGGGGTGACGACCTCAGAATTAGCTCAATGAGGGCATTTTATAGGCCGGCGAGGATACCGAGCAGCCTTACACTATTGAGCTACCTCCTACACCACATAAGTAATGAAGCCTCTAACGAGCTTGGAGGTAGAGACATGTTTTTCTCTCCACGAGCGGTTACACAATTACTTCCTGGAGAAGTAGGCCTATGAGCATGTTTCGATAGTTGCAACATAGGAATATGTGGATGACGGCGTGTTGCATGAAGCTGAGGAGGAGGAGGTGATCCAATTAGCCCCATCAACTTTGGATGATACTCCACCTAAGGTAAAGTACCCCATCGAAAATATCAACTTGGAGACTTCAGAGGAGCCAATGCATGTGGTTATTAGTACTTTCCTACAGCCTGGAGAAATGAAGAGGCTTATCAAGTTGCTGCAAGAGTTCAATGACTATTTCGCTAAAAAGTAAGAGGACATACCTGGTTTGTCGCCAGACTTGATACGTCACAATTTGCCAATCTTGCCAAACAAGAAGCCTGTGAAGTAGGAAATGCGAAGGATGAACACGGAAACAGCGATTCTAGTAAGGAGGAAGTTGAGAAGATGCTCAAGTAAGGAATCATTAGGGTGGCCAAGTATAATGAGTGGCTGTCAAATGTCGTCCCAATCAAGAAGAAGAATGGGAAGATGAGTGTCTACGTCAATTACAGAGACCTTAACAATGCAACGCCAAAAGATGCATACCCAATGCCACTGGCAGTTTTGCTTGTCGATTAAATGGCTTGTCACTAGATACTTTTCTTCATAGACGACATTGCAGGTTATCACCAAATCCCTATAGCCGAAGAGGACAAACACAAGACTGCTTTCCGGTGTCCAGGTTTCGCTGGAGTGTTTAAATATGTGGACATGCCCTTTGGCATGAAGAATGCAGAGACAATGTACCAGAGAGCTATGCATCTGATTTTCCATGACCTCTTGGGAAAAAGCATGGAGGTATATATCGACGATGTGATGGTTAAGTCTACACGTTGGCAGGACGACGTGGACGATCTGAGACAAGTGTTTGAGCGGATAAAGATACACTAGTTGAGAATGAATCCCGCTAAGTGTGTCTTTGGCATTCAGGCAGAAGACTTCCTTGGTTTCTTGGTCCATCAATGAGGCATAGAAGTGCCCGATGACAAGAAAGAGGTCGTGCCCCTCCAAAGACTAAGAAGGAGCTTCAGCGCTTGCTCGGCAAGATCAACTTCTTACGTCAGTTTATTGCAAACGCTGTTGACAAGACTCAACCATTCTCACCATTACTCAAGCTTCAAAATCAGAAGGATTTTGTTTGGGAGCCTGAACATCAAAAGGCCTTCGACACTTTCAAGTAGTACCTTGCTAACCCACCAAAACTGGTGCCTCTGAGGCTTGAAGTACCTCTCAAGTTGTACATCTCAGAAGCGGAGGGGTCAATAGGTAGCTTGCTAGCTCAAGACGATACTACTGGCTCTGAGTGAGCCACCGACTACCATGGACTGTGAGACCAAGTATTCCCTAATGGAAAAACAATGTTTTACTTTTTACTTCTCGAGGTGTAAACTGAGGCACTACATGTTTCCCTTCATGACTTGTGTCATTGCCCAGATAGATCTAGTGAAGTACATGTTATCAAGGCCTATTCTCAGAGGCCGAATTGGAAAATGGATTTTGGCGTTGTCAAAATTCTAGCTGCAGTATGTCCCGCATAAAGCAATGAAAGACCAGACGGTGGCTGATTTTCTAGCTCATCATCCCATGTTGGAGGCTCAGGAGGTCAGGGATTTAGATTTGTGACACATAGCACTCGTACCATGGACACTATACTTTGATGGATTGAGTACTAGCACTCTCTCTGGGGCAGGCATAGCGCTAGTCAACCCGGAGGGACCTACCTTCGCTTATTCTTTCCGTTTGGACTTCCACTTTACCAGTAATCAGGCAGAGTATGAAGCGTTGATCATAGGGTTGGAAATTTTGCTTGATCTGGAGGTCAGCAACGTACATGTCATGAGTGATTCGTTGTTGATTATCCGAAAGCTCAAGACTATGTATAAAGCTGGTGTTATCCTTGAGCCATACACTAAGCAAGCGGGGGGGGGGGGGGGGGGGGGGGGGGGCTTTTAGAGCTATTCACAGAGGTTACTTTGGAGCGCATCCCTCGCGACTAAAACCAAGTTGCCAATGAGCTCGCTTAACTAGCTACTGACATTAGTCACTGAGACGGCGTCCGAGAACGTATCTTGAAGGTCGAGTAGCGAACTTTGCCTTCATTCATGGTAAGGAAAGAGGAGAATGATGACTGGTATGTAGCAGCATTAGACCATATTGATGTACATCGGAGGCAACCTCTTATTGCTTACCTACAACATCCCAATACAGCACCAGACAAATGGACACGATTCCTCGCTGTCAACTATGTCCTTTGGAATGACTAGTTATTCCGGCGAGGCGAGGAAGATGTATATCTCTGGTGCGTTTATGAAAGAGAAGCTAAGCGGTTAATGCAAAAGGTACACCTGGAGGTATCCGGGGCACATCAAACGGGTCCTAAAGTGAGGTGGTTGCTATGTCGACATGGCTATTATTGGCTAACCATCTTGAAGGACCACATTGCTTTCACTAAGGGATGTGAAACTACCAAGGTCACAGGCCAATCAGTCATCTTCCTAACATCTCCATGCAGCCTATCATTAAGTTTCAACCGGCTCGTAGTTGGGCATTAAACTTGATCAGAATGATCCATCCTCATTCCTCAAACATAAGTTCATCATGGTGGCCACATATTTCTTTATGAAGTGGGTGGACTAGCGTCGACAATCCGACGATTCCTATTTAAGGATATCATTAATAGATATGGTATTCTAGAATACTTCGTCTTAGACAGAGGGGCGGCATTCATGTCAGGCGAGCAATTATTGATGGACTTCAACATTCAGTTCCTCCACTCATCTCTTTACTATGCTCAGTCCAACGATCAAGTAGAGGCTAGCAGATAACACTAGATTATGGCATGAAACATTATTCAACACGCTGTGAGCATACCGGAAAACCAAGCGTAATCATATAACTACCACACCCTATGCTCTCATGTTTGTTCACGACGTTGTTCTGCCTATGGAAATAAACATCCAGTCTTTGAGAGTGATGGATCAGCACAACCTAATAGGCGAGGATTGCGATCAAACTATGTGGCAAGAGCATAAGGACCTCGACGATCAACGAATCGCAGCTCTTTATAACTTGCTCGTTGAAAAGAAACAAGTGGCTCGTTGGTACGACAAATATACAAGGGGCAAAAGTTATGCAGAAGGTGAGTTAGTTTGGAAAATTATCCTACCCATTGAAGAGAAAAAGGAAGGCCGCAACAAGTGCTTCGCCTCCACCAAATGGGAAGGCCCATATATTTTCGATAGAATCCTTGGGAAAGGGGAAGTTCGACTTCGAGAGAAGGATGGTACAGTTCACATGAATCCCATCAATGGTCATTTTCTTAAGAAATAGATCACCCTGATGTGGGAATTTGAAGACTCGCCAAGTACAAAGTAATTGAGTTTGTTCACGCTCGCTTGCTAGCCTTCTAGAGGCTTGTTTCTCGCCCGCTTGTTCAAACTTAATGGGCAATCCATATACCCTAATTATCTTATTTTACGCCAATCCCTGTGGCCAAATTTTTGAAATTTTGCACAATTTTTTCAACATCCTTGTTGTACCTCTGCTAAGGCCAATTCCTATGGCAAAGACTTGTGTATACCAGTTCTTACATATTAATAAATTTGGTTTTGGTTTTGCTCGAACCAAGCATGGTTTATATGCATAAATTGTGCTGAAGGTATTTTTTTTCTCGCTGGAAATAAATCGGGCATATATTTCAATAGAATGGGATTGAGTTTTATTCAAAGAGGCTTTGCGGCTTTAAGCTCTGATACCATACATAAAATAGAAACTACAATATGGCTAAATGGCCTAAAAAAAGAAAATAAGCAGGAGGTTGTTAATAGGCGACTCGTCAGCATCCTTAGGCATATCATTGGCGTTGATGACGCTAGATCGGTCTTTGTTGGCATTGATGACCTAAGTTCACATCTCGCACCATCCCACATCCTTGCCACTGCTCCACAGTTTCCCCCTACAGGGAAAGATTTGTGGAACAGACTGCTTCAGAATCTCTCTGGATATATCTCTCCTCAAATTGAGGAGATTCAGAGCAGCCGTGGGCAAAGATGGAGTTGGGACTGACTCCCCAACGTCTGAATTTGGCTATCCCCAAGTGGCTTAGGGTAACCACACCGTTGATGGACCTGGGCATCAGTATTGTCACTTAAGTGGGGCTAACAACAAAGAGGGGGATCAGGAGGAAGGGCTTTTAGGATGAGCCAAAAGAAGAGAAATAAGGAAAACATTTCCTTCGTTAAGATGCTTGAAAGTTTTTCCTTGACAGTCTTTGTGTAGTGATGATGATATTTATAGTAGCCTGTAGCCAAACCCTAATGGTTTTGCAATGAATGAAAATGTTTTGCATTGATTCAATGCACCCATTAAGGGGGTACATACAGGCCGCACCGGTACACGATCCTCATTTAAACCAAATTCCTTTCTTTTTCGAGAAAAACGATAAAATGCCATTTATTCTCGGGACGGTTCGACCTGATGTATTTAGGTGAGGAGAGAAAGTTATGTTGGCATGGATAGTGCATAGATAACTTAAACATACCATTAGTGGGCTAGACTTGATTAAGATCAAAACTAATTAAGTTTGTTACAAAAGTTGGCCCAACCTTGGGACCCGATTACAAGATACAGGAAATAAACGAAGACTAGATAAGCCGAGCTCCACGTTTGATCTCAACTTTGGCATGTTCCTAGTTTGACCACGCTTCGGAAAAGGCCATCTTTAACTCCTCAGTGTCTTTCTCAGCTTCCTTTACATCGTCAATGAACAGGGTAGTGTGCTCCAACAGTGCTGCTGCCTCATCCCAGACTGGCCTGAAATCCTCTCGCATCTTAGCCACCTCCGCTTGCAGTTTGGCGAGATCTGCCTCCTTTTGGACAAGAGCGTTTTTCTGAGCAGAGACCTCCTCAAAGTAGGCCATGAGCTAGTCACAGCTGCTATACAAGGCCTATGCTCGGGTCAGCCATCTACGCTGGTGGAATGGGGTCTTTTTGTCCAGCCAATCCGCCCGTTGTTTGAGGTTTTTTAGCTCCTGGAGTTTTTCTTCAAATGAGCTCAGGGTGGAAGCGAGAGCAGTGGGCGCATTCTATTGCGAGAGCAGTGGGCGCATTCTATAGCGAGAGCACAACCTCGATCAAGGCTTTCTCAAGGATGTCTAGTGAATCGAGGTTTGCGTCTTGAAGATCCTGACGAACGGCTTTGGCGAGAGAGATTTCTCACGGCTCAGGCTTCGCGGAAGCAACTTTTTCAGAGTGGTCCAAAAATTTCCTAATTTTAGGAGATGCCGCTGCCACATGTGGATCAGAGCCATTTGAGGAAGATGTTTTGGAGCTCGAGAAGCCCAACGAGAGATTTTGCGGAACACACTGAAAGGAAACATAAGTGGAAATACTGAGTATTTGGCATGACTTCTTAGTTTACATGTGGATATGATGTGACTTACTGAGTGGGTTTCTTCTTCTTCTTTGTTTCGTCCCTCTCTTTCAGTGCCGGAAAGAGTTTATACTTTCCGCTTGGGGGGAGAATTTCTTGTTCTGCCACCAGGTGGGCCTGCGATGACGTCCTCATTGGCGTTAGGGGCCTAGCAACATGACAGGATTTTAAACACTAATTCATAGGGTTGCAGATTCATTTAATACTAAAATTCGATAAAATGTGCAAAATTCAACTTAAAAACTATCCTGAAAATCCCTCGGTCAAATTTGGATTTTCATCTCACCGAAGCCCCACCGTGGACGGCGGCGTGTGAGTCCCATGCGCCTCCAAGGTGATTGCTCTGATGGGAGCGTTCGATACATGTTTGGAAAGGTCTCACCAAGCCCAACAGCACTCCTAACTAGACTCATCCCCAATTCGCTGTCGTTTGGCCGAAAATCGTCCCGAAAAGAGCCGGAAATGGATTCCGGCCGATTTCGACGCCGTCGTCGCCCCCCGGTCCCCAAACTCATAGGAGTTCTCCTCCTGAGGTGAAACCCAATCGATTCCATCCATTTCTGTCACTGGAAAACGGTCGGATCACCGCCGTTGGTTAAACCCGAAAATCAACGGGTTAATTGACTCAATTCGTGACCTAAAACTACTCAAAAACCAACAACACATATATAAATCGAAAGAGGGAGAGGAGAGCTTCAAAACCATACCAAGATTTTCGACAAGTGGTGTTTTTGGGCGGGTTCAAATTCGGGTCGGGTCAGTCACATCGCCTGCAAAACAGGTCAATTGGTTTCCTATTTTTTTCTGCATTTTTCTTATTTTTCTCCCATATTTTCACCGTAAATATCGTATTTATACCCCCAAGTACCTGATCAGATCAATGACTGAGGTTTGATCTGATCAAAATCCAACGGTTCATGTTAAACCGACTTAAAATAAATACTTTTAAATATTTTCTCCACGTAGACTCCCAAAAATCATTTTAAAAAAATAGCTCGTTTATGCGAAAAATTCTCCGAAAATTTCTAAAAGCTCGAAATTAAATATTCGACGACTTTTGTGAAGAAAATAAAGTCTAATTCTTACTCAATGAAAAAGTCGTCAACAAACCATACGATATGACTAATTGGTGATAAATCTAATTCGTGCCGATTTGTGCATAATTTTTAGTTCGGATTGTTACACACGCATCACACACACTTTTAAACAGACGGTTTGAAACTTCTCCAACTCGCCAGAAATTCTGCAGCCAAACAGTAACAAACACATCTATAGAGCACAAACTACAACAACTTGACTTCTAGTTGTAGTCACCCATGCAAGTGTTGACTTTGATAGTCGATGACTCAATGTCACTGTTTCTTTTATAGATGAAAATAGATGAAAGAATGAAAGATACTCAATCACCTTAGACTATCTCCATCTCCAATGCTAGGCTTCAAATCAAGTTTTGCAACCTAATGACGAAATACCATCTCCAAACATACACATGCATACACAATCAATCTCCATTGAGATACAAAAGTTCTATAATAGGTGCTATATGCCCACCATTAGAGATGACCTAAAATGCAAATACGAACTAATCAACACTCGATTAAAAATCGTTACTTTTACAGAAATAAGTGTCATCACTAGTTTTTATTTATAATCGTGAGGCATGATACCTACCTTGTTACGTATCCCAAATTGCACACATCATTCGTTACAGAAAGAAAACGTTACTGACGTCAACGCGCTCTTCAACTTTGATTAATAGACTAGTCACTTGACTATATCTATGAGGAAGACAGGAATCATATTCCAGGCGTACGTTAGTGGTGCCTTTCCTTTGCCTTGCCTTGCCTTGCCTTAGTGTAACCAATGGACAATTGCCATAGTGTACGGACTATGGAGAACAAACACTGGGAATCTGGGACTGAGAATTGCCGTGGGATCATCTGCTTATCTATACAAATCCCACTGTCACTGCTGGGCCTTGTGATAATGATAAGTTGGTGACTAGAGTAGGTAAGACGGTGAACTAGTATAGTAATTCTAAAGTGTATCACGAGGAGTCTTGACTCTTGAGCTGTGTTCTGGTCATCATCTAGTCACATGTTTCTATTCTGGACATGTAATTAAAAAGGGTAAAATGTACAATAAAGATTACCTGTTGGTGAAACTACTCAGATTTGTTTACTACAGATATGTTCTGCAACAATATGAACATCACCTTAAACATTGCAGAATGTGCAAGTTGTAATCTGCTTGCTTCATTTGCAGGTTACAGCTGCATTGAGAACAGAAGGTCTGGAGTCATCTAATCTGATAGTAGGAATCGACTTTACTAAAAGCAATGAATAGACAGGCTCGTGAACACTTGCATGTTATGTTACTAGACTGAATTTATAGAATCAAAGCTGAATATTGTCCGCTGTCTAGAAGTGACTCCCAGATATCGATTTATTCCAGATTGTACAGTTCTGTTTCTAAGTCCAAACATGCTTTCTCCTGCTATTTCCAATCCACTTTGTACAAAATTTATCTGACTTCTTCAAATCCCTATAATTTGGGACTTCTGCCTTTCTGCTAGTTTTTTTACTGAAATTTTTTAATCAGGTAATGAACCAGAACAAAACTCACCGGCGTGTAATCACCTTATACTCATCATCCAATTTTAGTGTGAACATATATATATAAATAGATTTCAAAAACAGAGGAGCTACAAGCTATAATCTAATCTGTTGAAAGTTATACTTAGCAGAGTTTGATTGAGTAGCTAAAGTTGTTTCACTCGCACAAGAACGAATATTTCCCACCAAACAAGAATGTTCAGTAAGACAATACCTGTGCTGTACTAGTTCTTCAGATACACTGAGAAAGAACACATAGCAAGCCAGCTACAAAACTAACAGAAGACAGATTTACATGGAACAAAACTAGCGAAAACTACTTTTTTTATTATATAATCAGTTCCTTTATTTCCAGCCATATAAATAACAGAATATACCTTTCATCGACTCATGCAGATGCCTTCCGTTTTCTGTCTTCATGAACAGTAAAGTATACTTGATCCAATTACAATCCCTTCATCATTTTGGACAAAGATTGAAGCAAAATGCAGAGTGTGTGCATGATACATAACGAACAACATAGCTCTAGAGCTCAAATATCCACTTTTCCAGTAAGTTTTCCTTCATGACGCAGTAGCCATACTGTCCAAAGTACTTGTAATGTACACCTCCTCTGATATCTGCGGCAGTAGTATTCCCATTAAACCATTAAGGCTTTTTCCACTATCCTGTCCAGTCTCTCCAATGTATCAAATATCTTATCAGTATATGGGTGAGACTCGTCATCAGCTCCAAATGTGTGATAGATGTGATTCACCTCAATCGAACTACTTCCTGTTGGCTTCTTGATGTTCCTCATTCTGATTAGCCTCCTCACTCGAGCTGCATCCTCCCATCTCCCTGCATCTTCATACATGCTGGCCAGAAGAATATACCTCCCGGCATTTTCAGGATCCAAAACAAACAATTTCTCCGCAGCCTCTTCGGCAAGTTCAATGTTATTATGTATCCTACATGCTCCTAGTAATGCACCATATACATCTTTGCCAGCCTGTATGGGCATTCTTTCAATAAATTTGACTGCTCGGTCAAGCAATCCAGCTCTTCCCAGAAGGTCTACAATGCAAGCGTAATGCTTCTCTTTTTTCTCTACTCCATAGTGTTCCATTTTATCGAAAATTTCCAAACCTTTTGCAACCATCCCCGAATGACTGCAAGCGGACAATAAACACAAAAAAACAACAGCATCTGGGTGCACTCCAGACTCCTCCAACTGCGAAAGCAATTGGAATGCCTCATCTGTGTGGCCATGCATTCCATAACACCTCATCATTGAAGCCCACAGCACAACATTCTTATCACTGACCTCATCGAAAATGACTCTGGAAACTCTTACACGACCACAATTTGCATACATTGTAATGAGAGCACTCCCCAGTGCAGAATCAACTTTCATACAGGACTTCACAATGTAAGAATGAATCCAAAATCCAACTTCAACTGCAGAAGCTTCAACACAAGCTGGAAGCACGCAAACGACAGTGGCATGGTCAGGCAAGCATGCAGTATGATCCTGCAGCATTGCACGGAAAATCTTGACAGCTTCATCAGCATAGCCATTCGTTGCATACCCCGAAATCATTGAATTCCAACTCACAAGATCCTTCTCAAGAATCTCATCAAACACTCTTCTTGATACCCCAATTTCCTCACACTTTGAATACAAAGCCACTAGAGCATTCCCCACAAACAAATGCAAGTCCAATCCAGACTTCACAATCTGCCCATGAACAACCTGACCATGCTTCCCATCTTTCATTGCTCCACAAGCCTTAAGCACAAAAGGATACGTGTACCGATTTGGCGACAACCCGCTCATCCTCATTCTATTACACATTTTAAGAGCTTCAGCAAAAGGCCCAACATGTGCATACCCTTGAATAACCATGTTCCACACAAACCCATCTCTCTCAGTCAAATCGTCGAACACCTTCCGTGCATCTGCCATACTCGAGTCGCTGCACTCCACATATTTCCCAACTAGCTTCGAAACAACAAATGGGTTTTGGTGCAAGCCTCCAATGACGATCTGGGCGTGGAGTTTCTTGACTGAATTAGCGTCTCTGCAACGTTGAAGCAAGTCTGTATAATCGTACGAGTTTCGGCAATGTGATTTTGTGTATGGTCTAGCACTAATGAAGAACCTTAATAACTTAGAACTTTCGGTCCATGATGATACTAGAGGCTCTGCTTGTCTAGCTAAGCCGTTCATTTGGATCGTCCTGAGTGGCAAACACTACATAATACAGATGACACAATCGATTTATATACACTACACTGTCATTGCCAAAGAGTAGTACTAATCTATAATATTATTCCAACAACAAAAGAACTATGCATCTTAGACGTAAAGCAATATGATTGCTCACACCCTTCTTTTTTTTGAAAGGCCTTGCGCAATGCTTATTAGTCATTCCTAATATCATTCTTTTTTGGCCTCAATAAAGATATGATACGTAGGTCGCATATTCTACCTAACATATTACATTTATAGAAATTATCAATCTCTTGTCACGTCGTCTATACCTTAAATTGGTCAAAAAATAATCATACTCTCATATCTAATAGCTATAAATGATTCATTTTCCAATAATATCTCTACTAAGAATTTATTAATACATAGCTGATTAAATTGATTTCCTCAACAACAAAAAAACTGATTAAATTGATTCTATCATTAATTGTGTTTGATTCCAAGATTAAACTTTATCGAATGTCAAAAACTAGAAGAATGAAAACCAAGTTCTTCAATCTCATTAACACGATGAAATATTCTTTCACACTTAAACATCGATCTGTTAGTTGCATTGTTTCAATGCAATATGATCCAAATATGACGGCTTAAGACTTCTAATGCATATGGGCACTTGTTAATTGTTAAGATCAGACCCAAAACTGAAAACTGAGAGTACATACGTTGTTGGACGTCTGTGCTTTAGTTCATCGGTCATTTATGCTCTATATTCTTTTATTAAATTTTTTTATTGTTAGAGTAGAGTGTTAGAGTTATTCTAATTATGAACTTGTCGTAGAGTCTTAAAGCATAACAACTATTACAAATCTGACAGACTAAGCAGCTGAGATTAATTGTAATTTTATTTCAGTAAATACGTTATTATTTAATCTGATGATTATTGTATTTGAGGCTTATCGTATTGCCTATTTATTAAGTAATAGAGGATATGAGATGCAGTAGAACTCTAATATTTCTTATGGGACAGATATTAGAGTTGCACATCGACCAATATATATAGAGGTCCTTGCAGGAGCTCTCAAATATCGTGAACACAGTATCTTCCCATCAAGAGTCATAAAGAGCATTTTGTAGAAGACGTCTATTCCAATAGCAGACCAAATGAACAACCAAGTTGAAAGGACTCAACCCCGATTTAGTTTCCTAAACCGGAATCAAACCCTTTCTAAAAAAACGTGAACTTTCAAAAACCAAAAATTTCGACAAAGTTTCCTCTATAACGCGTGGTTGCCATTAACCTGCACCCGAAAAATACACTTCATCCTATGCCACAAAAGCCAAACCGTGGGCACCAATCCCATCCGGATTTCTCAAATATATATCATAATGTAAAGTAATAAACAAAACTGTAACTTTACAGAAATCCGGGAAAATCATATGAAAATATAAACAACAGAGTATTCAGAGCGACATCTAGTATATATATACATACACAACAGTAGGCCAAACTAGAAACCTACGGAGAAAGAAAAAGTGGCTCGAATACTATGCCTCCAACCTCGATGTGCGACACCTGAATCCAAACTGCAAACTGGGCAAAGAAAATGAAGAGCCCAGGGAAAGACATATAAACCGTTAGAGTGAGTGGACGAAAATAAATGTCTTTCGCCGAATAATATATATGTTATAAAAACATATGCGAGTCTAAATGCATGAAAATAATAAGGTACACGAGGGAGACTCTAACTCCTCACGAGTACAGAGCATGCATCATAAAATCTCGCGGAGTCACTCATGGACACATCCGTGCTAGTACAGTCTGAATCACGGGATCCCAGACCCACACGTGATTCCAGCAAAAAAGGCCTCAGGCCAGAGGTCTGCCCCCCCCCCCCCCCCCCCCCCCGGTAAAGGCCTCGAGTCAAGAGTCACAGCCTCCCCCAGTAAACATCCTCGGGGATCAACCTGGATGCAAGTGTATCGATACAACAATATATACTGTGACTGTACTCTGTGTAAACCAAATCATTAATAATTTCTATGCAAGTGTAGTGAGCCTAATGTAAATGCATATTCGTAATACAAAAATATATAAGCATATTCGTCAAAGTATATTCGTAAATGCATAATCGTAAAGCACATGCTCGTATAAATCATAATCTCATATGCATGCTCATGCTCATAAAACATATAATAAAGACTCGCAACCAATCAGTGAAAAGAAATGTCCACTCACAGACTAGCACGACGCAAAACGCGTTAATCCTATGATCCGGCGGAAAATCTCTCGCCAAACGAACGATCACAATCCCCTGAATAATCACAAATACCACTGCTCAAAATTACATTTCAAAATCTTGAACCACATCTCGAGAACCAACCATTCCTAGAAACATATAACTAGAATATCGACGAAATCGTCAAAAATTCAATAAACATACTATAAAACCTCGCTACAAATTCTGATGCTCAATTCAAAATATAAACCTCACCACTGTGATCGGTGCGCGATTCCGAGCAAAACGACATAAAACTTGTCGAAAATCACCTCAGCCGGAAAACCGCCGCGCACTGCGGCGGGCCGGGCCGCCGCCGAAAAATTCCATCGGCCCAGAAAATTTCAACCTACACATGGATTTGAAGATCTTGACATTTCCAACAACTTTCTAGTTCAAAGTTAAGCCCAATTTTGACTGAAAAAGGTTCAAAACTCACCTTGACGTCGAAAACCCTCGCCAGAATTCATTCACTCCGATCTCTCTCCTCCGGCCACGGCAAGGTGCAAGACCACTTGGGTTCAACTCACCTCACCATGGGCTTCAAAACCCCTATAAAGTCAACCCCCATCTCGGCCGCCACTGCCGCCCCCAAAGTCGCCGAAACTCGCCGAAAAAACAAGAACTTTGCCGCGCCGTTTCTCCCACCACCGGCCACCATACACGTCGATCCACCTACCAAACTGAAGAGGAGACAAAGCCCAACACTTCTCATCAAGGAACCACAGCAAATCGTGGCCGGAATCAAGCTCAATGACGGCGAAGAACCATGGCCTCAAAACGGGTCGAAACCCACCCGCGGTCAACGCGGGTCAACACCCAGGTTTCTATTTCTGGAAACTTTCCAAAATCATCACGTATTTACCCGTATTTATACCGTACACGTATCGAAACCAAACGGATAAATATGACAAGATCCAACGGCCGAAAATATTCATAACTTATTCCTCATAACTCGAAATAATCCTCCGAAAGTTCTCATGAGCTCGAAATTAAATTCTCTACAACTTCCATGAAGGAACTCAAATCAAATTCAAAATCTGAACTGGCTCCCCAACAAATGTCAAGTCTTTCTGTATAGAGAATTGATAGAGTGCTAAACATGCAATAAATCTGAAATGTAGTTCCACCACATGGAATACAACATACATACTGGCCAACGTTACAGACAATGTCAAACTATACGTCACAACACTAACTCACCCCATGATCACATATGAACCAATATAACGTGGCAAAGTATACCACACCTCCCAAAACAAATCACACCTTTCCAAGGAAACCTTAGTCACCAACCTTGAACTCAATGATTTAACATACTCACATCTGCATAACTTCTCTGCCGATCACGAGCAATTATGAACTTGTCCTTGCTAATCCGAAGGTCTACAGTAGCACATTCCACTAAATCAGGACCAAAATTCATCTCATTCCTACCTCGCTCCAACACAATGGAGTGCAACATTGTTCCTCATATACAACTTCATACAATGTCATAACAATACTGGTCTACAAACTGGTACTGCGAGCAATCTCGAACAAATGAAACTGCTGGTCCCAATCCCTCTGAACTGTAATACACAGGACTACATCATGTCCCCCAAAGTCTGAATAGTCCTCTCAGATTGCCCACCAATCTGAGGATGAAAAACTGCACTAAACTGTAACCTGGTCCCCTATGCTCACTGCAATGCCTGCCAAAACTTTGTTATAACTGATTATCTCGATCAGCGATCCGGAACACAAGCATACCATGGAAATGAACAACCTCTGCCAAATACAGCTATGCCAGCCTGCCCACTAAAATCTTTCCTGGAAGTACAAGGAAAACAATTGATTTCGTCAAACGGTCCACAATGACCAAAATACTAGCATTACCATCCGAAGTACGCGGTAACTAATACACGAAATCCATAGTGATATATTCCCACTTCTAATCGAAAATCTCCAATGCCTGTAACTTCCCAGCAAGCTTCTGTCTCTCTGCCCTCATTTGCTAACAAATCGGGCATCTGCTCACATAGGTTGTTGTTTCCCTTTTCATGTTACTCCACGAGCAGTAAACTCTAAGTATCTGATACATCTTTGTACCACTAGTGCATAACATTCGTAGAACAATGAGCTTCAATAAGCATATCCCTTTTCAAATCATTGTCTCTGGGCCCACATAGTCTCCTTCTGCACGATAAAGTGCCCACATTCCTCAACTGATACTTTGCTGGAACACCATTCTGAATCGCATTCTTCTTGGTCAACAGGTAGGAATCGGCATCCTGAGCCTCACAGACCTGATCTGGTAACAAAGGTCGATCTTGGAACCAGCCAACAATGCTCCATCATAATCTCACTCTAACTCCGCTCCCATAGCTCGCAACTCGGCTAACAATGAGATTCTTGCAACACGTACAGGAAACATAGAAACTCCAAATTTTCGACTAAGTGCATCAGCAACAATACCCCTGAATGATATTCAAAGTACAAATGTGCAGTCACAGTCGTTAATGATCTACGCATTTTATGCTTGATTATTAATGTCTTTCTCTCTATATTTAGCTTTGTTTTATTCTTAGTAAATATGTTTTTAAATTACTTTATGTTTGTAGGTAGAAATAAAGGAGGAAATAATAAAATAGATGATTTGAGTGAAAAGTGTGCTAAGGAGGAAGTTCCTAATTCCGGAGAAGAAATGGTCCGAGAAATGGTCTTCAAAATGGTTACTAAAATGCTTTCCCACATAGTATCAAGAATTGAAGAACAAATTCCAAATGAAATGGATGTCAAAATGGTGGACAAAAAGTTAAGACATTTCTCCTGCGCAATCCAGGAATGAGCAAAAATGGCGGAATATATGGAGCATAAATGATGGACGAATTTGGAGGATATTCCATGAAGATTTATACCTGATTTGAGGGTCAAAATATTTGCAAGGATATGCTAAATTGGGCCAAGAATTATTATGGAATAAGGAATGCAAGATTTGAAGATATAAAGATTTCTTTTTCCTTGAAGAAGAAGAAAACAGGGCAGCCAGGTCATACAATTTCTAAAATCCGTAGGAAATTCAATTCAATCCCAAATATGGTGTTCTTTATATGGATTTTATAGCCCTTTGAATAAGCTTTCCAACGAAACAAGAATTAGAATTTTTCAGAGTCTACAACTCCGGGAAAACGCGTTTTACTACAGCTGGTCAGATTTTCCCGAATTTGCTAGGAATCATTGTTTTGGAAGGAAAGGTCCCCATTCTTCTTCTATATAAAGGAGGGCTCGACTAGGGTTTCATCATCACTCACCATATAGCCGAAGCTCTGCCCTAAAACACCTCCTCACGTCCAAAAATCTCTCCAAGGAATACCAAGAAGCCGTCCACTCCAAAGCTCATCAACTACCTTCCTCTACCGAAGTATTCAAGGCAATCCTTAGTGCTTCTCTCCATACTTTAAAGACACGATTACATCAAGTAGACTAGGGCAATCCCGACATCAAAAAGTGTAACCATGACTTCTACTCTTTACTTCTTGTGTTATTTCTTGGTTTGTATGGACAAATTTGTTGAAGTATTTTTGGTTTGTAATTCTATCAAGTTCATGTGATCTCACACGTTTTGATCTTTAGCTTTCATGTGATATTTTGTGCTTAACGCTTTGATTTATTGCAGGGCAATCCCACCTTAAATCGATGGAAGTGTTAGGGCAATCCCTACACTTTACTTTCGAGAGATATGCATGAAATTAGTAGCTAAAGACTTAGAACTAATAGGTTGCATGTAATTTGGTAGGTTCTAAAGAGTTAGGTGAAACATGAGTCGATCCTTGTAAATATATTAGTTTATGATGTTTTACCTTAAAATTTGTAGGAATTTAGTAACCAAAAAATCGCACCCCCATTTAAACCTAGCATAGTTATGCATGCACTCTCAATCCTTGGTTAAGAACAATCCCTATTTACCAATGCTACATCTACCAAAAAGGGTTTTAATTGACTCATTGTTGTTGAGTGATAAATGTTAATTTGGTGCTTAGTAATGGTGAGTATCAGTTAATCAACCTCATCCATCTGCACCGCCTCATGCTCAATTCTGGTTGAATACGCAAGTAGATGAAACTCAAGTGATCATTGTACATCCAACATTGCGCTACACGCCATAGCAGTAGTATCTCCAACTCTTCGATGCTAACACAAATACAGCTACTCCCAAATCATACATAGGATACGTAACTTCATAAAGCTTCCACTGCTTAGAACCATATACCATCATATTGCCATGCTGCAGCCCAACTCGACCAAAATATCTCCTCTAACCACCACATGTAACTCTCATCACAGGTATCTGACCATTTCAAACTCGACCCTCTGATCGAAACTGATGATACTCAAATCTGAAATCAAACTCCGAAAACTGAAACTCCAATAAGCTGATCAAACAAGCCATCAATCCGAAGTGGAGGATACTTGCTCTTCTTGGAAACCCGATTCAGTTTCCGGTAGTCGATGCACAACCTCATCGAACTATCCTGCATCCTCATAAATCATAAGATAACCTCAACATCACGAACATCAGGTACAATAACCTCAACATCACGAACATGTGCCAAGTACGGCATACATCCTTGCTTCATCATCAGCTCAGCCTCATTGCTGAAACCACACATAGTAGAGAAGCATTTTTTTCACCTCTAAACAGATCTCTGGCACGACTGGACGTCAAAGGACTACATCATTCTTTCAACTAACAACCACTCCGCAGCTAGTCCACAACCTCCTACAAACCTCATAGTCTCGATACCCCAACTGATACTCACAATATCATCAACTGGATACTGCATTCTGCACAAACCTGGAAGTGAAGATACAAGCATAATAGCCATGGATGTCAAGCAACGGTAACCTCAGGGAAACTCTGCCCTCACACAGGGTCGTGGCATGAACTCTGACATGTCCAACTAACCATCCACGTTGATTGCGACTTTGCTGATTGACTTGTCTAGAAGTCTGCATTAGTCAAACTCCAGAAATAGTACATTGGCCTCCTCCTGAACTCTGAGCTGCAGGACCACGAAAAGCAGCTAACTGAGGACATTCCTTCGTAACGTGACCCTCCTGGCCACCATAATAGTAACTGAGAGTGCCCCTCTGACACAAACCACAGTGACGCCTACTGTAAAGGTTGCACAATGGAAACTTCTGCTGTGTGGAAGGATCACCAACGACCACCCTGACTCATACCACAGGAACTAGTCCATTACTCTGTGATCTCCTTCCTCCCCAAACGAATCTTCTGCCTTGTCAAAATGACCCTCAACATAATCGAAAAGGCCACAGCCCGATGAAGCTACTGATCCCAAGGTGCCTGAACTCAATCTCATCAAAATATCTCGGTTAAGTTCACCTTCCTCAAACCGACATGTCTAAAACCGCATATGCCTTTCCTTCTCAATGTCTTTACCTCTGAGTGCAGCAAATCAAACTCCTCATGGTTGTCTCGAGGCATAACAGTCAAAATCCCTTTGATGCTCAGGTTCAAACTCATCTCGAACCTCCTGCATTGCTTCCTCTGAAGCCACATAACATGTGCAAACTAGAACAGACATGTGAACAATACATCCCTGCCTCAGGTTGGTAAACACTTCATATTTCCGTTATTGGGCAGCCTGATTGAACCATTACTGTATAAACAATACCCTGAATGTAGGTCACGGAGTCGCAACAGGAACTCACACAATACCAACCCATCAAATGCAATGATCTGACCCAAGCAAACCATTAACTACCACAAATCTCTGCTCTGAAGCAACATGTAGACGCACATATACGCACAACCGGGCAAACCATGCCACACATATCTCTGAACCCAGAATGCTTATCCAAACCCACAACTCATTTATCAAGTCGCGCGTCGACTGATCCTCAACAGGACCCACAACCTTACTGACACGGAAAACACGTCAAGGAGGCATCCTAATGAATAAGACATTATTCACAACAAACAGGACGTAATCATGGAACTTCAAACATTTGAAAGTATACAACACCCAAAGCATTGATGAGTATCCGCCGGCCAGTCGGGTCATTGCTCCAAACATGCTGTACATTCTCAAATATCCTTAGTAAACATGGCTACAGAAGTTTATAAAACCTAAAACCTGGCTCTGATACCAAGCTGAAAGGACCCAACCCCTATTTAGTTTCCTAAACCGGAATCAAACCCTTTCTAAAAAAACGTGAACTTTCAAAAACCAAAAATTTCGACAGAGTTTCCTCTATAACGCGCGGTTGCCATTAACCTACACCCGAAAAATACACTTCATCCTATGCCACAAAATCCAAACCATGGGCACCAATCCCATCTGGATTTCTCAAATATATATCATAATGTAAAGTAATAAACAAAACTGTAACTTTACAGAAATATGGAAAAATCATATGAAAATATAAATAATAGAGTATTCAGAGCGACCTCTAGTATATATATACATACACAACAGTATGCCAAACTAGAAACCTATGGAGAAAGAAAAAGTGGCTCGAATACTATGCCTCCAACCTCGATGTGCGACACCTGAATCCAAACTGCAAACTGGGCAAAGAAAACGAAGAGTCCAGGGAAAGACATATAAACCGTTAGAGTGAGTGGACGAAAATAAATGTCTTTCGCCGAATAATATATATGTTATAAAAACATATGCGAGTCTAAATGCATGAAAATAATAAGGTACACGAGGGAGACTCTAACTCCTCACGCGTACAGAGCATGCATCGTAAAATCTCGCGGAGTCACTCATGGACACATCTGTGCTAGTACAGTCTGAATCACGGGATCACAGACCCACACGTGATTCCAGCCAGAAAGGCCTCAGGTCAGAGGTCTTCCCCCCCCCCCCCCCCCCCCCCCCCCCCCCCCCCCGGTAAAGGCCTTGGGTTAGGGGGTCACAGCCTCCCCCGGCTAACATCCTCGGGGATCAGCCGGGATGTAAGTGTATCGATACAACAATATATACTGTGACTGTACTCTGTGTAAACCAAATCATTAATAATTTCTATGCAAGTGTAGTGAGCATAATGTAAATGCATATTCATAATACAAAAATATATAAGCATATTCGTCAAAGTATATTCGTAAATGCATAATCGTAAAGCACATGCTCGTATAAATCATAATCTCATATGCATGCTCATGCTCATAAAACATATAATAAAGACTCGCAACCAATCAGTGAAAAGAAATGTTCACTCACAGACTAGCACGACCAAAAACGCGTTAATCCTGTGATCCGACGGAAAATCCCTCGCCAAATGAACGATCACAATCTCCTGAGTAATCACAAATACCACTATTCAAAATTACATTTCAAAATCCTGAACCACATCTCGAGAACCAACCATTCCTGGAAACATATAACTCGAATATCGACGAAATCGTCAAAAATCCAATGAACATACTATAAAACCTCGCTACAAATTTCGATGCTCAATTCAAAATATAAACCTCACCACTGTGATCGGTGCGTGATTCCGAGCAAAATGGCATAAAACTTGTCGAAAATCACCTCGGCCGGAAAACCGCCGCGCAGCCGCCGAAAAATTCCATCGGCCCAGAAAATTTCAACCTACACATGGATTTGAAGATCTTGACATTTCCAACAACTTTCTAGTTCAAAGTTAAGCCCAATTTTGACCGGAAAATGTCCAAATCTCACCTTGAAGTCGAAAACCCTCGCCGGAATTCATTCACTCCGATCTCTCTCCTCCGGCCACGGCAATGTGCAAGACCACTTGGGTTCAACTCACCTCACCATGGGATTCAAAACCCCTATAGGGTCGACCCCCATCTCGGCTGCCACTGCCGCCCCCAAAGCCGCCGAAACTCGCCGGAAAAACAAGAACTTTGTCTCGCCGTTTCTCCCACCTCCGGCCACCATACACGTCGATCCACCTACCAAACTGAAGAGGAGACAAAGCCCAACACTTCTCATCAAGGAACAACGGCCAATCGTGGCCGGAATCAAGCTCAACGACGGCGAAGAACCACGGCCTCAAAACGGGTCGAAACCCACCCGCAGTCAACGCGGGTCAACACCCAGGTTTCTATTTCTGGAAACTTTCCAAAATCGTCACGTATTTACCCGTATTTATACCGTACACGTATCGAAACCAAATGGATAAATACAATAAGATCCAACGGCCGAAAATATTCATAACTTATTCCTCGTAAGTCAAAATAATCCTGCGGAAATTCCCGTGAGCTCGAAATTAAATTCTCTACAACTTCCATGAAGGAACTCAAATCAAATTCTTATCCGATAATTTAGTCGTTAACAAGCCCGCCATATTAACCAATTACGACAAAATCACGACTATTCGCAAAACTCACAAATCAAATCGATAAACATACCATTTCCGGTTCGGGTTGTCACACAAGTTATGCAGTAAGGTAATAGTTCTTAATTGATTAGTTCATGCTTTGCTTGTATTGCTTGTTGTGTTTAACTTGTGTAATTGTACTTATGACTAACACATGGTTTATAGATGCAGGCAACATAGAGAAACTCAAGAAATAAAAAATTATAAAGTTCGATCAAATGGCTTTCATCAATGGCGGCCAGTTAGCTTACTGCCAAAGCCAATATGATCCCAAATTTCAGATCTCAGGCGTCGAGAAGAAGATTGAGAACAAACAACTCAAGAACTCAAGAGACGATTGTTTTCAAAATTTATTCTATAAGTATTCTGTATACAGAAGAGGTTTTCCATTGATTTGAGAACTTCTTTCTCTTGATGTATACGATTTTCTTAGAAGTTCAAAGTACTAATGATTTTTTTATCAATTTATTCATCGTTAGGTTTTTGTTTTAGATCAAATGTGATCTATACATATATAAGAGGGAAAAATTGGTATTATAGTTTAGATATTTTCTCATAAATTCATAAATTTGTTTATATGACATGTCATGCCACATTGGATTGAGACATACACGTCATGGCCCTATTGAGGCCCTCTAGCATTACCCCATAATGAAATCATAAATTTCTCAGTGTCATTATTGGCTCATGTGCCCAAAAAGTAATACATAATTTGTGCGACACATACAATTCAAACATTGAATGATTAATGAATGAGTTGTTCTAGTGTGATTGCTGGTTTGTAGAGGAATTTGTAGGTTGTTGGGGCAATAACAATTGAGAAACCATGTGCATTGTTGACCGGGATTGTGGATTGGAATGCTTGCATGCAATTGCTAGCCTTACAATGGCTACCAATTCATCCTCAACATGAGCAGTGAAAGCTGAGAGAAAGAAGTAAAATATCGGATATCGAAGATATATCGACGATCCAAAATACAGATATTTTGACGAAAATATTGATTCAGTAATAAATTCGACGAAATCGACGGAAATTAAGATAAATAAATAAAAATTTGTATTGAAACTTTATGAGATTCTTACATGATCAAGATGGTTCCATAGCTACCAGGTTCGTACATTCTTCAATTCATATCAATTGGCGGATGTTCTTACAAAAGTTTTGAAGGAGATTTTCATTCCTATGATTCGCAAGTTGGGAGTTCAGAATATTCACTCTCCAACTTGAGGGGAAGTATAAAGAATTGATCTTACATATCTATGATCTGTAATTATAAGATATGATCTGTGATATTTTCTTCCTATTTCCTATTGTATTCATTCATTGTAATGATAGCTTCCTTTTAGAATAGGTATATTACTTGAATATGTAATCAATTTCGTGTATCAATAAGATCATCTCTCCATTAAAGTATCTTTTTTTCACATGGTGGTACGGACGGTGGTGGTAGGCAAATGTTTATGGTATTGTCGACTACGCTTTATTTTCCAGGGCTAGAATCTCGTGTTGATTATGTGTTTTAGGAAAAACATAAATTAGAGAGAAAATAAATTAAAGCAATTGTATAAAACCTTTATTGAAAATAGGGTGCCATTTATATGGGGAGGGGGGGACACAGTAATTTCTCTATAAGATTAAGCATCGCTATGATGGTTCAATTTAGCATTATAAAGCTCGTTTGGTCGTAAAAGGTTACACACAGATGGAAGGTATTGATGGTAAGGACACGTTTTCTCCAACTACCAAGATTATTACTGTTTGTTATTTGCTCACATTGGCTACTGCTCAACATTGGCCGCTTTCAAGCCACATGTACATGTCATGTGTCTTCATCTCCCATGCACTTGCATTTGCATTTGCCAAAATATCTTCCATGGGAGGTTGAAGTGTTATCTTGGTCTAGCAAGACCGGAGTTGACCATTTGTTGACCGGTGAACTTCCGACGACTATCTCGTCCTTCTCCAATGTTGCTTAATCTTTTCTCGTGACTCAGAAATGTACACGCCTTCACCAACAAGTGTATAATTTTTGTTCTTTAGTGCATTTTCAAGCCAAATAGTGATTTCTAAACAAAAAGGAGAAACGTCATAAGAATGATACGTTATTGATGAGAAACAAGCAATAAACATAGAGTTAGGGACATAATTAGCAAGGAATTATAGGCTTAACAGTTTTATGCATTTGAGGCGTTGTTTTCATATTCTAAACCTCATTGTGAATGATGGAATGGAGGAATTAGATTCATCCATTAATGTATTAGAAATTATGTAAAGTATATCAGATCTTCACCACCAAGGCTAGAGAATTTCAGGAGATGTACAACATAAGAGAAGATTGAGCACAAGAGAGGAATTGTCCCTTTGGATATATGCACTAGATGGAAATCGAAATACTTTATGTTGGATATTTCTTTGAAGTACTAGAAAGCTTTTGCAAGGATAGAGGATGATGATCAGCTATTTGAAAGCTACTTTGAAGGTAGAGAAAACCTTCCTAAAGTTGTAGATTGGGAAGAGGCAGCCCGTTTTGTTAGGTTTCTCAAGATTTTTTATGAACCAACATTGAAGTTTAGTGTCACCAAGAAAGTAATGATCGGTTGTTTAACCACCCTCAAAGTTACCCTATAATAAACTCAATATGCTTGTCAATGCAGTACAATAGTATAGGGGTCAATCCACAGGGAAATATGAGACTTAATATTTTAAACTACAAACAGACGTGAAAATCAGAAATCTGACAGACTCGACCACTGGACACTAATGTAATTAATTAAAATAGCTAGAATCAACCTAAAATCACGAAATTAATACTGGACACTAAAGACACAGTGGTGGACTACCACGCGAAATTTTGATACAATCGGAGTTTTTTTGGTTGGCGAACAAAATTATGCAAAACATATTACGAAACTGAAACAGAAAACAGAGTAAAAGTAAAACTGACAATCAATGATAAAATGGGTTAAGGGAAGTGCTATCCACCACCGTCACTCCATCTAGACGACAAATGCTTAACTTAAATAATGCAAATATTATGAATGAAAGATTCCCAGGAAGGCCCCGAGCTGTGAACACAACCTATTACCCGATCCTTATGTTTACAACATTGAAGGTCTGCTTATCAATATTGTCTATCCCTCAAAGAACCCGCAGTCACGGACTCGAATTAACTAAGAGAAAAGCATTAAGATTTAGAAAGGGTTTGAGAATCTACAAGGCTTTACAAGTACACTACGGTCGTGTCTTGCTAGACCTAGGGTTTCTTATACCAAGCATGTATGGGTTCTACGATTGAAACTTGAGGAAGGTAATAATCACCAACAGCCATCAATTTTCTTAGAATTAGATTCCTAAACATGCATACTAAGCGTGCACTCAAAGCATACATAATCAAGAATCATCACCGTATAAATAACAAAGAAACCTCATTCAAATAACAAAAGCAAAACTTAAATAACGTGCATAAACAATCTAGATATCATGAACGGGGCTTCAAAACAGCCCCTTAACAATGGAGTTTAGCTCTTCATGGAATCAGAAATTAAACTAAAATAATCCATGAAAGAAATTGATACAAACGGATGTAAGAGAATCTTGCAGCTTCCTTGCTCTTGCTCCCCCGTTACCTCCGTCCCCGCGTACGTTCTCTTGCTAGCTATTTATATGTTCCAGACTAGCTAGGTTAATTAACCTAACTAGCAACCCACGTGCAAGACTTCAAAATCCAGCCCAACTCTTCTTAATCTCATTATTATAATAGGACTCTTCTTCTCTCTTTGCTCTTCCTCGCCAAGCAAGCAAAAATTGCTTTTCTTCAATCAAGCCAATTAACCAAGTCAACTAGCAATCATAATTGCAAGTGGACTCTTGTTTTATTCTCCACTTGCAACACCACGTCACTTTTCTTCCCCTTGCAAGCTATATATATATATATAAGTCAATTAAGGAGGTTAATTAACATAGTTGTTCGCGTGCACTCCAACAAGCATCCCACTTCTTCACTTCTCATAATCAGCTCGCCAAGCTCCATATAAATATAAATCCACATGCAAACCTTTTCTTCTCTCTGATCCTCGCCAAAACTGCATCCTCCAGATTTCCTCGCCAAGAAGCATTCTATATATTTTATCTCATTTTCTTCATTAATCTCCAAAACACCTAAAAACAAATAAACATAATTAATTCACTCGATTAATAACAACAAACTAAATATAGGGAACAAATTAAATACCGAATAGACGCATAAATATGCGACTATCAAAATACCCCACACTTAGCCATTGCTAGTCCTCGAGCAAAACACTAAACTAAGACTCTGAAAAGACTCAACAAAACTCTAACTACATGACTATAACGCCCTCAACAAATTGTCTCAGCAATCTTCCACAATTGTAACACCAAGATAAGTGTTACACCAAATTAACATTCCACAAAGTTTCGAAAATTAATTTCAATGCATGACACACATGTAATATGTAGGACGAAGACATAATCATGGTGAATGTAAAGCTGTAGCATGCAAAAAACAAGTCAAGATTCAACCTCACAGGTATATGCTCTCAAAAGTGTTTCTCTCAAAATATGTTTAAGGTTTTCACTCAACTCAATTACTTGCCAAATGGACCACACCATATGCTTACACTTGTGACAAATCTCCACAGATCAAAGGCTGCCATCTTGAGGATCAAAAGGACTTTCATGAGTTGTAATGGGGCTTGGCTCATAGGTTAAAGAAAAAATGGATAAGGAATTCAAATAATATTTCTAGAACCCAGTAGAGCACCAAATAAGAGACTTCTTCAAACTTTACAACCATGAACTTTCTCACTTTTGTGACCGAATTTCATATTGTTGGGCCTTCACGTCATTGTTTCCGTCAACAGTTAACTCGGATATCAAGCTAGACATCACATTTTTTCTTTTCATTCTTTTTTTTTAAACACTAGCTTGATACCCCACACTTATTTCTTTGCATCACTTTTTGACATTGTCGACGCCTTCACATATCTGTCTCATGTATAGCTCTACCAAGTCCTAGAACAAGGGTAAAGATATAACTATTATAAGGTTTAAGGTCAAAGATATGTGGGTGATGACATAAAGTTTAAACATGTAGGCTCAAAGTGGTTAACTAAGGAGTGCACATCTTGTGTACACAAAGTCGGGACACTGGCTTATATGGCTATGGTGATGTCCTCTAAATGCCTTTATCACTTCCTCAATCAGAACATGTATTGACAATGAGCTTTGAAAAATACAAGAGCAAGTTCTAGTAATATCTAGAGTCCATTAACTTAATCTGTGGCAAGCAATTGACACTCAATAAAGAAAGCATGTGTAATCACATATAGGCTCAATCGCTCACAGGTTAAATGAATCTCAACAAAGTTTAAGCATGCCAAAAATCTGTACCATGTTAACTTTTTCTACATCCACTACACATTCGCATATGCATCATATATCAAGATTAACCAAAGAAACTTAAATAACATGAACATCTTTTAGTCACAATTACGGAAGATATAATCACATCATGTACTAGTTAAGGGCACCTAAGACACAAAACAAAAGACTGTTTTTATGTTTTTCTTAACATTTTTTTTTACTTTTGTATTTGATTTTTCAAATAAGTCACTAAAATACCCAAGGAAAACAAAGAAAAACACAAAAATACCCACATCTGGCAAGCAACTCCAACCTCTGGCGAGCAGCTCGCCAGACACAGCGTACTGAGCAACACATCTCGCGAGAATTTTACAAAATTAGTCACTCATCGTAATTGGCTAAAATTTTGCGAACACTAACTAGATACATGTACAAACCTGCCCTCAAAATTTCAGAAAATTACGAGTCCTATAACTATGTCAAATAAATTATACAAAACATCAAACTGTTTACTCGCCAGACTCAAAAACTACCAACTCTCGCGAGCAAACTTCTCTTCGCGAGCAACTCTCTCGCGAGAATTTTACAAAATTCATCTTACATCGTAATGAGCTGAAATTTTTCGAGCACAAACTAAACACATTTATAAACCTGTCCTCAAAATTTCAGAAAATTACAAGACCCCTAGCTATATAAAATAAATGACACGATACAAGTTATTGCTCAGTACCGAGAACTGTTGCTCGCATGACTCAGCTCCACTCGCAAGAATTATATAGAATTAATGACAGAGTGGAATGAGCTGAAATTTAGAGAGAACAAACTAGACACATATAAAAACACTCCCTCAAAATTTCAGAAATTTACGAGACTTCTAGATATGTCAAACAAATCACACAAAACATCAAACTGCACAGTACAACATGCGAAGCTCGCCAGAGACCCATTCCCCTAGAAAGAATTTTACAGAATTGATCATACATTGAAATGAGCTGAAATTTTAAGAGCACAAATTAGACACATTTAAAAACATCCTCTAAAAATTTCAAAAATTTACGAGACCTCAAACTATGTCAATAAATTGAAACGAAACAGCATACTGTACAGTACCGAAATAACGAAAAATTTATACATAGACGCTAAGGATATGATATAAACCCCACCCCACACTTGAAATTTGTATTGTCCTCAATGTAAGACAAAACTAAAACATACAATACATCAAACAAGCATGGAATAAGACACATAACACAGCACAAATCACACTAACGTGGAGAAAAATAAAGAAAAGGAGAAGGGATAAGAATTCAAATCTGGCAGCCAAGCTTCTCCATCCACATGGGTTGCCTCCCAAGTAGCGCTAAGTTTAACATCTTCAGCCAGACGGTACCAAGTATCACGCTTTATCTTGTGGCACATCCTTGAGAGGTACCTGCTCAACGGTGTGCTCCATCATCAACTCGTGAAACGGCTTCAATCGATGTCCATTGACTTTGAAAACTTTCCCTGTTTTGTCACTTTTCACAACGACAGCACCACTAGGGAAAACATTAGTAACCACAAATGGACCAATCCATCTAGACTGAAGCTTACCTGAAAACAGTTTCAACCTCGAGTTGAAAACCAAGACCTTTTGTCCTACCACAAAAGTCTTGCTCCTGATATTTTGATCATGAAAAGCCTTGGCTTTCTCCTTGTAAATCCTGCTGGACTCGTATGCATTATTCCTGATTTCTGCCAGCTCATTCAGCTGCAATTTCCTGTGAATCCCAGCCTCATCAATATCAAAATTGAACTGTTTGACTGCCCAATAAGCTTTGTGTTCAAGATCGACCGGCAGATGACAAGCTTTGCCAAAAACAAGCCTGTAAGGAGACATCCCTATAGGTGTTTTGTAAGCTGTACGGTAAGCCCACAAAGCTTCATCTAATCGCTGACTCCAATCCTTCCTGGTAGGGCCTACGGTCTTCTCAAGGATCTTCTTGATTTCACGGTTAGACACCTCCACTTGTCCACTGGTCTGAGGATGATAAGGTGTCGCCACCTTGTGTTGAACATTATATTTCCTCAAGAGCGCAGCAAATGTGCGGTTGCAAAAGTGAGAGCCTCCATCACTAATGATGTACCTGGGTGTGCCAAATCTAGCAAATATGGACTTTAAGAATTTAAGCACAACAGCAGAATCGTTAGTTCGGGTGGCAACTGCCTCCACCCACTTGGATACATAATCAACTGCCAAAAGTATGTACACATTAGAATGCGAAGAAGGGAAATGACCCATGAAATCAATACCCCAAACATCAAAAATTTCAACCACAAGAATTGGGTGTTGAGGCATTTGATCCCTAGGACCTATGTTACCTGTCATCTGACATCTTGTGCATGCTTTGTAGAATTCATGAGCATCCTTAAAAATGCTAGGCCAATAAAATCCACACTCCAACACCTTGAGTGCAATTTTCTTTCCCCCGAAATGTCCTCCACCTACATGTGAGTGGCAAAAAGAAAGAATAGAATAAATTTCAGATTCGGGTACACACCTTCGTATGATGGAATCTGGGCAATGCTTCTATAAGTATGGATCATCCCACACATAAAATCTGGCCTCCTTCTTCAATTTGTCCTTCTGAGCACGGGTATAATTAGTAGGTACCAGTTTTGAAACCTGGTAGTTAACAATATCCGCATACAACGGCTCAGAATCCTGGATAGCAAAAAGTTGCTCATCCGGGAAGCTCTCAAGTAATGGAAGGTTGTCCTCCTCCGCATTGGACCCATGTGTCAACCGACTCAAATGGTCTGCAACCACATTCTCTGTTCCTCTCTTGTCCTTGATTTCCACATCAAACTCCTGAAGGAGTAGTAACCACCTAATCAGCCTTGGCTTTGCATCCTGCTTTGTCATAAGATATCTCAATGCAGCATGGTCAGAGAAAATAATTACTTTGGTTCCTAACAAATAAAATCTAAATTTCTCTAAAGCAAAGACAACAGCCAAAAGTTCCTTCTCAGTTGTTGAATAGTTTAACTGAGCATCATTAAGGGTTCGAGAAGCATAATAAAACACATGTGGTAACCTCTCAACCCGCTGTCCCAACACAGCACCTACAGCATATTTCGATGCATCACACATCAATTCGAACGGAAGGTTCCAGTCTGGTGCTTGGATGATTGGGGCGGTGATCAACAGCTCCTTGAGCTTGTTGAATGCAGCAAGACAATCTTTTGTAAAATCAAATGTCACGCTCTTCTGGAGCAATGCACTGAGAGGTCAGGTTATCTTGGAGAAATCCTTGATAAACCTGCGATAGAAACCTGCATGTCCGAGAAAAGAGCGCACCTCTCTCACAGTAGTGGGAGGTGGTAAGGTACGTATAACATCAACCTTAGCCTTGTCTACCTCAATACCTTTTTCAGAAATTACATGTCCCAAAACAATACCTTGTTCAACCATGAAATGACATTTTTCCCAATTTAACACAAGGTTCTTTTCCACACATCTTTCTAGAACTAGGGACAGATTATTCAAACATGTATCAAAAGAATCACCAAAAACTGAAAAATCATCCATGAATACCTCGATGATCTTCTCCACCATGTCTGAAAAGATGCTTATCATGCATCTCTGGAAAGTAGCTGGTGCATTGCACAACCCAAAAGGCATCCTCCTATAAGCAAACGTGCCAAAAGGACACGTGAACGTGGTCTTCTCCTGGTCTTCTCTGTCAATGGCAATCTGGTTGTAGCCAGAATAACCATCTAGAAAGCAATAATACGCATAACCTGCAAGACGTTCCAACATTTGGTCAATAAAAGGAAGAGGAAAGTGATCCTTACGGGTTGTGGCATTAAGTCTGCGGTAGTCAATACAGACTCTCCATCCTGTTTGAACTCTCTTTGGCACCAGCAGATCCTCATCATTTTTAATCACTGTGATGCCTGACTTCTTGGGTACCACCTGCACAGGACTCACCCACTTGCTATCAGATATTGCATAAATAATACCTGCATCGAGAAGTTTGATAACCTCATTCTTCACCACATCCATCATAGGTGGGTTAAGTCTTCGTTGTGGTTCTCTCGTTGGCTTTGCTCCATCTTCAAGGAATATCCTATGAGTACACAACGTTGGATCTATTCCTTTAATGTCTGCAATTGTCCAACCAATAGCCTCATTGTACTCTCTGAGCACAGTGACTAGCTTTTCCTCCTGTAACACTGTTAGTTTTGAAGATAAAATGACTGGTAAAGTCTCACCAGTTCCAAGGAATGCATACTTCAAATGCTCAGGCAAAGGCTTGAGCTCAAGCTTTGGTGCTGTTACAATGGAAGGAAGAAGCGTGTCATTAGTAATAGGAAGAGGAAGAGATTTTGAATTACCTCTTATGTATGGCAATGACTCAAGGGCTGCCACAACATCATCGTACTCTTCTCCCATCACTAACTCTTCAGCTGAGCTGATTCTCAATGTCTCTTCACCATCATCCATGGATCGAACTTGGGTGATCAAATCCTCAAGTTCATCCCACACCTTAGAACATGGGGAAGTTTCAGACTTCTTCCCCCCCTCTTCAATCGCTTTCTTCAACGCATCCTCATTCTCATTCACCGAGTGCTGCATAAATTCCTGCATAAAATTATCAAATGTATCAATAGAAAAACAGGAATACAAATCATTATCACTAGGATGCCTCATTGCGTCGAAGATGTTGAAGCGGATCTTCTCTTCATCTACTTTCATGGAGAGGGTACCATTGAAACAATTTATCTTGGTCCTAGCGGTCCGTAAGAATGGACGACCCAGTATCAGTGGTAGCTCTGATGGTTGAGGCTCTGCCTCTATCTCTAACACGAAGAAATCAGCTGGAAAGATCAACTTACCTACCTGCACCAAAACATCCTCAACAAAACCTCTGGGGTAGCAGTTAGATCGATCAGCTAATTTAATTGTAACACCAGTTTGTTGTAATGCACCAATATTCAAAGTTTTACATACAGAGTATGGCATTAAGTTTATTGATGCACCCAAATCAAGTAAAGCTCCAGTAAAGTTCGTGTTACCAATTGTACATGGGACGGTGAATCGTCCAGGATCTCCCATCTTGGGTGGTAGCTTCCTCTGAAGTACTGCTGACACCTTCTCACTCAAGGCCACGGTCTCGGTCCCCGTGAACTTCATCTTCATTGTACAAAGTTCTTTAAGAAAATTTGCATACTTCGGTATTTGCTTAATCGCATCAAGCAACGGAATGTTCACTTCCACCTTCCGGAATGTATCTAGAATCTCTTGCTCCAACTCATCCTTCTTCTTGTTTTTCAACCTACCAGGAAAAGGAACACGTAAAGGAATTGAAGGAGAAGGTTCAGAAATTGACTTACCTGCTTTTTCATTTGATGAATTTTTCTGTCTAGGTACACTCTTCTCTCCCTGATCCTGCAGTAGTGGTGGAAATGGCAGCACCTGTTCTAGGACCGGCTCATCTTCTAAAGATTTTTTTGTAGGCTTTTCAACCTCTTCAATCACTCTTCCACTTCTCAATGTGATCACATTAGCTTCATGTTGAGATCTTGGGTTCTTAACCACATTGCTTGGAAGAGTACCTTGTTCTCTTGTTGACACTTGTTGCTGCAAGCTGTTCAGCTGCTTCTCCATAAGCTCGAATGCCTTGCTAGAGTTCTTGTTGTGCATCTCAATCCCCTCTAGCCTAGCCAATATTGCTGCCATGATAGGATCAGGAGCTGGAGCTGCAACCGGCTGTTGTACCTGCTGAAATTCAGGTCTTACCTTGAATCCGGTGGGTGGGTTCAGCACATTGTTTGTGTTTCCATAGCTGAAATTGGGATGATTCCTCCACCCCGGATTATATGTGTTTGAGTAGGGATCATTTCTTGATGCCCGTTGTTGCACAAAATTCACCTGCTCTTCTTCAGGAATAAAAGGACAAGATTCATTAGTGTGATCCGACATAAAGCAAACAGAACATACCTGAGAAACAGATGATGATGATGACGTTTGGCTCTTGATGGCAGTAGAAATGGACTCTAACTTCTTCTCCATTGCTTTCATTCTCTTTTCCATGTCTGGGTTGGTGGCAACCTCAAATACAGCTTGCTGTTTCTTGCTTGCCAACGTTCTCTCTCTTGTATAGAACTGCTTGGTGTTCTCAGCCAATTTCTCTATGGTATCATGAGCTTGCTGACCTATTTGGTACATAAACATACCTCCACAAGCGGAATCCACTCTTGTCTTGTTAGATGGCTCCAGACCTTCATAAAAGAAAGTCATCCTGTCCTCTAAATCATACCCATGATGTGGGCATTTCCTCAACAGCTCCTTGAAATGACTCCATGCCTCATGAAGCATGTCACCATCTTTCTGAATAAAGCTATTAATCTCCTTCTTCAACTGCTTAGTCTTCTGGGCTGAGAAATACTCTTTCATGAACGCCACTTTCATCTCATCCCACGATTGTATAGACCTAGGAGCCAAAGAATTGAACCACATCTTCGCTCATTCCTTCACAGAAAAAGGAAATAAAATTAGTTTCAACACATTAGATTCAACATTTTGTAAGTTTTGTGTTGATGCTAAAGCTTCAATTTCAGCCAAATGTTGCTGAGGGTCCTCTGAAAATACCCCCCTATAATGAGGTATGACAGAAAGTAATGCAGGAGGTACTGAATATGTCCCAAGAGCTGGCAACACTATTGGTAATGAATTCCCCTGAGCACTAGGTACAAAAGAATTCATCAACGTTCTTGGTTGTTCTCCCATTGCTGCTCTTTGTGGTGGTGATTGAGGAACTTCTTCTTCTGAATCTGAACTTGTTTCCACCTCAATCTCAGGTTCTGACACTGTGCCACTCGTGTTTCCAACCTCCAGTTCTGCTCGCCTCTTCTGCTTCCGGTTTTGCTTAGCTGAGCACTCAATCTCTAAATCAAGCAATAAAGGCTCAGTTCTCCTTGACCTTCGAGTATGCATGCACTAAGTACCTGCACACAAGAGACACGTTACACTTCAAAAGAAATGAAACAAAACAAAACAGAAACAAAAGACACGTTAGAATATAAAGACTAGATCTTTCCCCGGCAGCGGCGCCAAAATTTGATCGGTTGTTTAACCACCCTCAAAGTTACCCTATAATAAACTCAATATGCTTGTCAATGCAGTATAATAGTATAGGGGTCAATCCACAGGGAAAGATGAGACTTAATATTTTAAACTACAAACAGACATGAAAATCAGAAATCTGACAGATTCGACCACTGGACACTAATGTAATTAATTAAAATAGCTAGACTCAACCTAAAATCACAAAATTAATACTGGACACTAAAGACACAGTGGTGGACTACCACGCGAAATTTTGATACAATCGGAGTTTGTTTGGTTTGCGAACAAAATTATGTAAAACAGATTACAAAACTGAAACTGAAAACAGAGTAAAAGTAAAACTGACAATCAATGATAAAATGGGTTAAGGGAAGTGCTATCCACCACCGTCACTCCATCTAGACGACAAATGCTTAACTTAAATAATGCAAATGTTATGAATGAAAGATTCCCAGGAAGGCCCCGAGCTGTGAACACAACCTATTACTCGATCCTTATGTTTACAACATTGGAGGTCTGCTTATCAATATTGTCTATCCCTCAAAGAACCCGAAGTCACGGACTCGAATTAACTAAGAGAAAAGCATTAAGATTTAGAAAGGGTTTGAGAATCTACAAGGCTTTACAAGTACACTACGGTCGTGTCTTGCTAGACCTAGGGTTTCTTATACCAAGCATGTATGGGTTCTACGATTGAAACTTGAGGAAGATAATAATCACCAACAACCATCAATTTCCTTAGAATTAGATTCCTAAACATGCATACTAAGCGTGCACTCAAAGCATACATAATCAAGAATCATCACCGTATAAATAACAAAGAAACCTCATTCAAATAACAAAAGCAAAACTTAAATAACGTGCATAAACAATCTAGATATCATGAACGGGGCTTCAAAACAGCCCCTTAACAATGGAGTTTAGCTCCTCATGGAATCAAAAATTAAACTAAAATAATCCATGAAAGAAATTGATACAAACGGATGTAAGAGAATCTTGCAGCTTCCTTGCTCTTGCTCCCCCGTTACCTCCGTCCCCGCGTACGTTCTCTTGCTAGGTATTTATATGTTCCAGACTAGCTAGGTTAATTAACCTAGCTAGCAACCCACGTGCAAGACTCCAAAATCCAGCCTAACTCTTCTTAATCTCATTATTATAATAGGACTCTTCTTCTCTCCTTGCTCTTCCTCGCTAAGCAAGCAAAAATTGCTTTTCTTCAATCAAGCCAATTAACCAAGTCAACTAGCAATCATAATTGCAAGTGGACTCTTGTTTTATTCTCCACTTGCAACACCACGTCACTTTTCTTCCCCTTGCAAGCTATATATATATATATATAAGTCAATTAAGGAGGTTAATTAACATAGTTGTTCGCGTGCACTCCAACAAGCATCCCACTTCTTCACTTCTCATAATCAGCTCGCCAAGCTCCATATAAATATAAATCCACATGCAAACCTTTTCTTCTCTCTGATCCTCGCCAAAACTGCATCCTCCAGATTTCATCGCCAAGAAGCATTATATATATTTTATCTCATTTTCTTCATTAATCTCCAAAACCCCTAAAAACAAATAAACATAATTAATTCACTCGATTAATAACAACAAACTAAATATAGGGAACAAATTAAATACCGAATAGACGCATAAATATGCGACTATCAAGTAACTGCAAATGAGCCATTGTTGTGGATGGAAACAATTGTTGTAGTGTTGAAGAAGTGCAACTAACCCGACTTTTCATAAGAGAACTCGACATATTGAAATGGATTGCCATTTTCTTCGGGATAAAATTCAAGATGGTTCCATAGCTACCAGGTTCGTACATTCTTCATATCAATTGGCGGATATTCTCATTAAAGTTTTAGGGAAGGAGATTTTCATTCCTATGATTCGGAAGTTGGGAGTTCAGAATATTCACTCTCTAACTTGAGGGGAAGTATTTTGAAATTCATCTTGTATATCTATGATATTTTCTTCCTATTTTATATTGTATTCATTCATTGCAAAGATAGCTTCCTTATAGAATAGGTATATTGCTTGTATATATAATCAGTTTCATGTAACAATGAGATCATCTCTCCATCAAACTATCTTCTTTTCACGTGGTGGTGTGGACGGTGGTGGTAGGCAGTTGTTTATCTTAGTGTCGAATATGATTTCTTTTTCAAGGCTAGGATCTCGTATTGATAATATGTCTTAGGAAAAACAAAAATTAGAGAGAAAATAGATTAATGTAATTGTATAAAACCTTTATTGAAAATAGGGTGCCCTTTATATGGAGGAAACACAGTCATTTCTCATAAGGAATAAGGATCCAAATAAATCACTAATTAGGATCTCTCCGTTATGGGCACACATTATTGGGTGTGCTGAGAAATGATGGATGCCCATGTCCTCACCTCTCTGCTTAGCCATAATATATGCACCCTGCTTTCTTTGCCCTCTATCTCTCTGGTTGCAGGTTGTATTGAAGGATTAGCTCATTAGTTTGCTTATGTTTTATGTCTGCTTGGTTGTACTGGCTTCCTCTTGTTTTCAATGAATTGTTCCATTATCCAAAAAAAAAGGATCTCTCCTTTATTTTGTACATATCCTACTATATACATGTCTAATCAAATATCCTTTAACAGTCACCATTTTTATTTCTCCAAACAGTAAAATGATTAAGCTAACCACTACATAATGTGCTTAAACAAAACTGTCACACATTTCAAACATTTAATGATTAATGGATGAGTTGTTCTAGTGTGGTTGCTGGACTGTAGAGGAATTTGTTGGTTGTTGGAACGATAATAATTGAGAAACCATGTGCATTGTTGGCCTGGATTGTGGATTGGAATGCTTGCATGCAATTGCTAGCCTTACAATGGCTACCAATTCATCCTCAACATGAGCAGTGGGAGCTGGGAGGCATTGATCCAGTATATCCTTAAGCAATATATCTCCGTTGGCGGAGACAATGTCACCAAGCTGCTTTCCCATAATCACTTCCAATGCTAGCACCCCAAAGCTATAAACATTACACTTCTATGTTACCTTCATCGTGTAAGCCAGCTCTGTCAAAACCACACCGAGAAGGATTAATTATTTGGACTTGCATAGAAAAATTTAGAGAGATTTAGTTTAATTACCCGGTGCTATGTATCCATATGTGCTTGCACGAGAAGTCCGATTCAATGAGTCTGGACTTAAAAGCTTGGCAGTGCCAAAGTCCGAAACACGAGGCTCATAGTCATGATCGAGAAGAATGTTTTTGCTTGATATGTCGCGATGCACAATAGGTGGAGAGCAATCGTGATGCATGTAAGACAAGGCATGAGCTACGCCTTTTACAATTCTCACCCTTAAGATCCAGTTCAATTTGCTGGCTTCATATTCATTGCTCAAGATTGAAACCAAGCTACCTTTTTCTACGTAGTCATAGACAAAAAATGAGTGATTAGCATGTGAGCAGAAACCACAAAGTTTGACAATGTTCTGGTGCCGTATCTCTACTAGTGCCCTTATTTCGTTTAGGAATTCCTTCCTAGACATTACGTCACCATCAAGTGTTGGGTGGAGTTTCTTCACTGCGATTATGCTGCCAGATAAAAAATTTGCACTGTACACACTTCCTGATCTTCCCTTTCTAATGCAATATTCCTCGGTGAAATTATTCGCCACCCAGATGATATCTTCATACATTCTTCTTCCATCAAATTTTGTTATGCAGAAAATTTCATTTTCATCCACATTACTTTTCTCCGAGTCCTGCTTTTTTGTTCATGTTTTCCTAGTCCAGGCAATTCCATAGAAGGCAAGTAAAAGTAAGAGTGTTCCCAAAACAGGGAAGACAATTAGAAGGATCAATTTTAGATCTATGTTATGGCTATTTTCTGTGGAGGGCATATGTCAGGGTTGAAGTCCAATAACATTAACACAAAATCCTTCATTACCTTCCAAGGAAGCATCTTGACATGCTTTACTATTGGGGACAGGACCCTGCAACTGGTTGTAGGACATGTCAATTTGAACTAAACTTCTCATTTGCCCAAAACTTGACAGAATTGGACCAGAAAGATAATTGTGGGAAAGGTTAAGATACTCCAAGCTTTCCATTTGGCTTATTGGGTATCATAACCTCCAAATAGTTATGACTCAGGTCTAGCTGGGAGAGGTGGACTAATTTCCCCAACTGAAAAGGAATGCTTTTGCTGAAATGGTTGTTACTCAAACTCAAGTAGTATAACTTGGAAAATTCACCAAAAGATCTTGGAATTGAGTCATTAAATTGGTTGTTCTACATGTCAAGATATTCAAGGTCCTTCATTAATCCAAATTCCGATGGTACGCGTCCCCAAAGTTGATTCCCATTCACAGTCAGATTGAGCAAAGAAGTCATTCTCCCAATCTCACTAGGAATCACCCCGACCAAACCGTTTGAAGAAATATCAAGTGCATGAATTCCCCTTTCATTACCGATCCCAAGTAGGATGCCGCCAGTAAGGTTGTTCCCCACAATCCGGAGGGTATTTAACTGTGGACATTGCCCCCAGAGAGGTGAGATTTCACCATACAAGTTGTTGTAGCTAAGGTCTATATATTCAAGACTTGGATATGCACCAAAGACTTCAGATACATTTCCCGTTAGATAGTTATCAAAAAGACTAACTCTAACTAAGCTTGTGCAACTTCTCCAGGATTTGGGGAGCGGACTTGTCAAGTGGTTTTTATAGGCTACAAGGTATTCAAATAATCCACCTCGGCAGATATTTTGGGGCAATTGTCCAGAAAAGTTGTTAGAATCCAATTCCAACGCAGACAACTTCATGAGATTCCCTATCTATTCGGGGATGTGCAGGAAAAGTAGTGATATTAAAATAAATAAATACCAAAAATACTAAATATTTAATTAATAAAAAACAAATGAAAGATCGAATAACAAATTCTTGAAGAAGATGAACTAAATTGGGTCACGTGTATCACAAGCTCTCCTTAAGAACTTTTACGCCGTCCACAAGCTTGTATGGCGTTGTTCTCTCAGAATAAAACAACTTAAAATTTTTTGTACCGCAACACAAAAAGTTCTCGTCGAACTGATGAGTACCTTACTCTATCACCAGATTTGTTTGGGAGAGAAGAGATCAGAAGAGCAGAGATGCTTACTTTCTGATGGGATGTAGAATGAGGAGAATGCATCTATTTATACATGTTGGGATCGGGTGGATCATCATTGTCGGTCACTCAAAAGTCTTAGCTTATACATAATTAACCAGCCAACATAAATTCGTTCATTACTTTGTAACCAAATAAAAAGTTTAAAGGTCAAAAGGTATGTAACTATTGGAATGTGGAAAGCCGAAAGTCACGTCAGTTTTCATGAATGCAAAAGAAAACTTGTGCGACTTGGGCCTAAAGTGCACACAAGTCCATCTTTGCAGGCCCAATTAAACCAAGATTCGCACCCTCCCTGTGCGCGCATGAGAGAAAGCATCTCCTACTTGCTCACTCAAAATATAGTATAGTGCAATCATATTTTTAAGGACTACCACATTTCATGTTTTCCCATGTGGGATAAACTTCCTTCCTTTTGTTTTTAGTGACCAATTTTGGGTGACCATTTTCTATTCACCTCGTAACCAATTTAAACAAATAAATACATAATCTTTATGTACTCTTGTAGGAGAACACAAATCAATATTTCTCTTACATTATAATTAAGTGCATCTCACTTAATTATTTTGTTTAAATTGTCCTACTAAAATGATGGAAAACTGATAGTCGCATATTTATGCATCTATTTGGTGTTTAATTCATTTCCTATATTTACTGTATTGTTATTTAATTGAGCATTTTAATTATATTTATTGTGATATAGGTGTTGTGGAGGAATAAAGGAAAAGAAAATAAAAGAGGGGTTCCTAGCTCAATATGGATTAAAGAAGAAATTTTGTGCAATTAAAAAAGCTTATTCTCATGTGGACTCTAGGAGATTAATTGGGAGACATATATAAACCTATTTTAGGTTTTTGGGAAGGTTAATCATAAATTAAGGAGATAAAATCGTGTAGAGAATAGAGCAGCCGAAAAGGGAACCAGAGCCGTCTTGGATCCATCGAAGCATAAAGCTTCGACCCATCGAAGCTGGACGACAGCTTCAATTCTTCATCTACTTTCAATCTGTAAAGTCTATACTTATTTTTGATTCATTTTAACTATGATTTCCAGTAGCTAAACACCTTGTTAAGGGGCTGCTTGAAGCCCCGTACATGAAGTTTTTCTAATTCATACACTTTAATATAGTTTTGCCTATTCAATTCAATTGAGGTTGCTTTCTCTATGTGACTCACTGTATGATTTATTGTATGTGTGCTTTGGTGGCCAACTTAGTATGCATGCTAGGATTATATTGTCATGAGATACGGGGGACTGAAGATTATGGTTCTTCCACCAGATTCTCTACAGTGATACACCAATTTTACCGTCGGGTGATTGAAACCCTAGGTCTAGCAGGTTACGCCTATAGTGTACCTATGAACCCTTATAGATTCTCAAACCTTTTCTAGAACTTAATGCTTTCTTTTTTGTAAACCTTGAGGTCCTATGACTACGGGTTCAATAAAGGGATAGATGTGGAGAGGTGCATGACAAACTCACATAGGCATAAGGATTAGGTAATTGGATGTGTCGTATCTATCAATCTTCCTGAGAACTTTCATTGATTGGATATGTGAATTAGATTAAGTATGTTTTAGATAAATGAAATGACGGGGGTGGATTGCATTCCTCTTAACCCATTTATCATATAGTTTAAACTCAATTGCATTCATAATCATATTTACTTTCAGCATTTATATTTTGCATTATCTGTAGCTTCACCAATTAAGTTTGGTACCCAAAACAACTCCGAACACCCTATAATTTTGTGTGGTAGTCCACCACTATGTCTAGTATTTTGTATCCTAATTTCGTAGTATTTGAGTCTGTCTAGATTAGGGTTGTAGTGTCATTAGTGTACTGTAGTCAAGTCTGTTAGTATTTTACTTTCATATTAGGATTTGGTTTCACCAATTCTTCATGTTTGATAACCCTATTTATCATACTACATTGATATATCCAAGTGAAAAATAGGGTATCGTTGCATAGGTATTTACCCGCCTATCAAAAAACACCATTTTTCCAACAATTCCCCACATAAATGAACATTGGCAACCAAAGATTTGATAGACTTAGTGATAAATTTTGCGGTTGAAAACCTGCATAGGATAGGTAGGGGTTAACACTTTGAATCTTTCCTTGTGAAATTATGCTTACTTTACTAACTAAAATGTAGACGCGATGTCTTTAAACTGTTCTCCATTAGTATAAACGATGGCACACCTCACATAGGTATCTTTCTGATGCTTTCAATTCTCAATGTTGTGTCCGTTTTGGCCCTGGACACGCTCCTGGTTCTGTAAGAGCTTAAGAGGAATTGCGCCCTGAACAATTCCCTTAGAAGCGGCCCTACTTCTCTCTTACATAGGTGATTTCTTAATTAAGAGTAACCCACATTACTTCGCTCGGATTTCTGACGTATAAGAATCATTAAAAGCTTGGAGCTTAACCTCATTCCTTACGGGCATCACTGTTTTCACCATAGGAATGGACTGGGGAAAAATCCCCCAACACATTCTCTACACTTTAGTTGTCCCTTTTAAACCTAGGTCTTGGGATCTCCAGTCAACTAAGTTGGGTGTCCACTGTGAAGACTTTAACTCATGGGCTTTAGTCTCATTCTCCTCGATGATTTATCAACTAACTCTCTGTTTAACCTTTTGGTTAAGGGATCCGCTATGTTATCTTTTGACTTCACATAGTCAATAGAGATAATTCCAGTAGAGAGTAGTTGTCTAATGGTATTGTGTCTTCGAAAAATGTGTTTCGACTTACCATTGTACATATTGCTTTGTATTCTGTCAATTGCAGATTGACTATCGCAATGTATACAGATTGCAGGCACAGGCTTTGTCCACTTTGGGATATCTTCTATGAATTAGCGTAGCTATTCTGCCTCTCCCCCACATTTGTCTAGGGCAACAAACTTAAATTCCATCGTGATGTAGTTATAACAGTTTGTTTTGAGGATTTCCAGGACATCGTTGCATCCCCTAGTGTAAACACATAACCACTAGTAGACTTTGAGTCTTTCATGTCAGAGATCCAGTTTGCATTGCTATATCTTTCTAGGACAGCTGGATATCTGGTATAGTGCAGCCCATAGGTATGAATATACCTTATGTACTTGAGTACTCTTGCAATTGTATGCTAATGCATTCTTTTAAGATTACTCATATACCTGCTTAGCTTGTTTACAGCGTAAGCCAAATCTGGCCTTGTACGACTTGTTAAGTACATTAAGCTTCCAATGACTCTAGAGTATTCTAATTATGAAACACTCTCTCCTTTATTCTTTGAAAGATGAAGAGTCATATCAATTAGAGTTTTAGTAACTCCAGAATTTATCTCGTCAAATTTGCCAAGGATATTGTCCACATAGTGGGTCTGATTCAGTATCAACCCTTCTGATGTTCTTGTGATTTTAATCTCAAAGATCACATCAGCTTGTCCCATGTCTTTCATGTCAAATCTAGAATTTAACATATCCTTAGTCGATTTGATCATCTTATCATTGCTTCCAACAATAAGCATGTCAGCAACATAAAGACATACAATGACATATTCATTCTCCGTTTCTTTGGCATACACACACTTGTCACATTCATTGCTTTTGAAACTATTTGTGATCATAGTGTAGTCAAATTTTGCATGTCATTGCTTTGGTGCTTGTTTGAAACCATACAATGACCTCACCAATTTACACACTTTCCCTTTTTGATCAGGAGCAGAAAAACCCTCAGGTTGTTCCATATAGATTTCCTTCTCTATATCTCCATTCAAGAAAGCGATTTTTACATCCATTCACGCAAGGCAACAATGGCTAGTACCATTCTGATGGAAGTTATTCTCGTCAATGAAGAGTAAGTGTCGAAATAATCCAGGCCTTCCTTTTGTCTATATCCTTTAATCACAGGCCTCGCCTTGTAATTTTCTATAGACTCATTTGCCTTCATTTTTCTTTTGAAAATCCACTTGAAACTTAAAGGTTTACAACCAGGTAGAAGATCCACCAGTTGCCAAGTGTGATTCTGCATAATAAAATCAATTTCACTTTTGATGGCTTCTTTTCACAAAGGACCATCTGTGAAATTCATAGCCTCCTTAAATGTTCTAGGCTCACCTTCAAGCATGTATGTCATAAAATCAAGACCAAAAAATTTGTTGGTCCTTGCATTCCAATTCGATGAGTCTGGACGTAAAAGCTTAGCAGTGCCAAAGTCTGAAACACGAGGCTCATAGTCGTAATCGAGAAGAATGTTATTGCTTGATATGTCACGATGCACAATATGTGGAGAGCAATCGTGATGCATGTAAGACAAGGCATGAGCTACACCTTTTACAAATCTCACCCTTATGCTCCAGTTCAATTCCCTGGCTTCATATTCATTGCTCAAGATTGAAACCAAGCTACCTTTTTCTACGTAGTCATAGACCAAAATTGAGTGATCAACATGTGAACAGAAACCACAAAGCTTGACAATGTTCTGGTGCCGTATCTCTACTAGTGCCCTTATCTCGTTAAGGAAATCATTCCTAGAGGTAGCGCCACCATCAAGTGTTGGGTGGAGTTTCTTCACTGCGAATATGTTGCTAGATAAAAACTTTGCCTTGTGGACATTTCCTGATCCTCCCTTTCCAATGCAATATTCATCGGTGTAATTATTCGTCGCCCTAATGATATATTCATACATTCTTCTTCCATCAAATTCTGATATGGAGAAAAATTTGTCTTCATCCACATCGCTTTTCTCTGAGTCCTGCTCTTTTGTTCTTGCTTTCCTAGTCCTGGCAATTCCAAAGAAGGCAAGTAAAAGTAAGAGTGTCCCCAAAACAAGGAAAACAATTACAAATATCAGTCTTTGATCTGTGTTATGGCTATTTTCTGTGGTGGGAATATGGTAGGGTTGAAGTCCAGTAACATTACCACATAATCCTTCATTACCTTCCAAGGAAGCATTTTGAAATGCTTTAGTTTTGGGGACTTCCAGCAACTGGTTGTAGGATATGTCAATTTGAACAAAACTTCCCATTTGCTCAAAACTTGACCAAATGGGACCAGAAAGATAATTGTGGGAAAGGTTCAGATACTCCAAGCTTTCCATTTGGCTTATCTCCAAGGGTATCCTATCCTCCAGGTAGTTATGACTCAAGTCTAGCTGGGAGAGGTGGAGTAATTTCCCCAACTGAAAATGAATGTTTTTGCTGAAATGGTTGTAACTCAAACTCAAGTAGTGTAATTTGGAAAATTAACCAAAATAGCTTGGAATCGAGTCATTAAATTGGTTGTTGGACATGTCAAGTTATTCAAGGTCTTTCAATAATCCAAATTTCGATGGTACGCGTCCCCAAAGTTGATTACTATTCATAGTCAGATTGAGCAAAGAAGTCATTTTCCCAATCTCACTAGGAATCATCCCGACCAAACTATTTGAAGAAATATCAAGTGCATGAATTTGCTCTGCATTGCAGATCCTAGGTGGGATGCCGCCACTAAGGTTGTTCCCCAAAATTTTGAGGGTACTTAACTGCGGACATTGCCCCCAGAGAGGTGAGATTTCACCATACAAGTTGTTGTAGCTAATGTCTATATATTCAAGACTTGGATATGCACCAAAGACTTCAGATATATTTCCTGTTAGATGATTATCAAAAATACTAACTCTAACTAAGCTCTTGCAACTTCTCAAGGATTTGGGGAGTGGACCTGTCAAGTGGTTTTTGTAGGCTACAAGAGTATTCAAGTAATCCACCTCGGCAAATATTTTGGGGCAATTGACCAGAAAAATTGTTAGTGTCCAATTCCAACACAGACAACTTCATGAGATTCCCCCTCTGTTCGGGGATGACTCCAGAAATTTGGTTATCACGAAGGAATAAAAAAGCCGAGTTTGTCAAGTTTCCAAATGAAGAAGGAATATAGCCACTTAGCTGATTTGTGCTCAACTCTAAATCTACCATAAATTTCAAACTTCCTATCTCGTTTGAAATCGAGCCAGAAAGTTGATTTTCATTAAGATAGAGCGTCTCAAGGTTTGTCAAATCACCTAAAGACTTTGGGATTGAACCGGAAAGATTATTGTTGTTTAAACACAAACGAGTGAGCTGGTTTAAGCTTCCACACTGTGGAAGGATTGAATCTGTTAAATGGTTAGTACCCATGTCTAACATAACCAAATTAGAAAGATTCCCCATTTCTGGATGAATGAGACCAGAAAGTTGATTGTTATTGAGACCCAAAGTATTCAAGTTGGTCAATTTACCCAGGGAAGCAGGAACAGGCCCAGAAAGGTGATTATGTTTGTTATAAAATATGTATTATAAGTATGGATCAAGCTATGAATCACAATAATTATTACTATAACGTAATTTAATGAAACTAAATAGCAGAGAATTAAATTCGAATTGAATGCTTCGGATGAAGTATGAGATCAAAACAAAGAAAACAATTTGAATTCACTAACTTGTTTCTTGAGAGAGGCTTGCTTAACGCAATGCCCTAAGACAGAAATTCGTCCCTGCACTTCTGCTTGTGGAATCGTCTTGACGTCTGTCTCCCAGGATACAACTCTCAAATTCAAGGTGTTGCAGATTCCCTTGAATTCTATCTCGAACTTCAATATGTGTTTTTCTCTTGATAGTAAGGAAGATGTATTTCGAATTTTCAGTGGTTTGATGCTGATCCTTCAAGCTTCTTTTATAGATGAATGACGCCTGTTCGGAGTTTTGAACAAAAAGTCGTCTTTGTTCCGTTTCGGCAGAACGTCGTCTTTGTTCGATGAACAATTACGTCTTTACGTAAAAAGGATCAGTATTCAAAACGTATACTGATTTTAACTAAGTCCCCAGAGCCCCAAGGCCCAAGGCCCAGTCTTTGATCATAAAATAATCTTCATAGCCCACTAGGAGACCAAGGGAATTTTCCATGAAGCCCATAGAAATTCTCTCACCCAAGCCCACTTCCATTTAATACCTTACATGGGGTATCCCTTATTAAGGGTAGGAGTCCTTATACATCTTCCATGTGGGACTAAAGTCCCACAAAGTTCCAACAATACCCCACATTTTCTATTCAAACTCCAACAATGTTGAAGATACAGAACATTCAAGTTGCTCAACTCACCGAGAGAAGCAGGAATTGGACCTTCTAGGGTATTGTTGAATAGAGAAAGCAAAGAAAGAAACTTTAGCTGGCCTATTTCTTGGGGAATTAAGCCATTTAGCTTGTTTACACATAAGTCCAAGAGGTCAAGATTATGTAAAAGACCAATTTCAGGTGGGATGGAACCCGAAAGGTTATTTAGGAAAAGATATAAAGTAGTCTGATAGTCGCATATTTATGCATCTATTTGGTATTTAATTTGTTTCCTATATTTAGTTTATTGTTATTAATTGAGTGAATTAATTAAGTTTATTTATTTTTAGGTACTTTGGAGATTAATGAAGAAAAGGATATTAAAGAATATATTTTAAGAGTTATTGTGGAAGATGAGGGCTTACGGAGTGAAGGAATCCTAATTTGAGAAGAATTCTAGTTGCCCACGTGATATATATACGGATTGGCCTTGGCGAGGAGCTTATATATATATACAATTAAGAGATGTCTTGCGAGCATGTGATATATTTTGGTGTTTGGCGAGCAAGGTTGAAGTGGAGTTTAATTAGGATTGGAAAGCTTGGCGAGAGGCATATATAGTGCTTTGGCGAGAGAGGAGATTAATAAAGAAGTGGTGCTTGACGTAGTACAAAGAAAAGAAGAATTAGAGTTTGAGTGGGAATTAAAGTCCTGCATGCACGTGGGCTAGCTTGATAGCCTAGTTGCATGCTTATATATATAGCTATTTACAAGAATAAGGATGACGGGTTTTTGGGGGCTGGAATTCTTGGGAGGAGAAAGAAAGAAACAAGAAGAAACAAAAACAAAGGGAATATCTCATGCAAAAAACCTAACCCAATTCCGTCATCGTCAAGAGTTTATTCTTTTTCCTTTATTTAATTTATTTTTCATGAACTCTTTGATGTTATTATTTATGACTTTTAGTAGCTAAACTCATTGTTGAGGGGTTGCTTGAAACCCCGTACATGAAGTCTTTTTAATACATACACTTTAATCTAGTTTTGCATATTTTATGAATGAGGTTTCTTTCTCTGAATGATTCACCGTATGAATTCTTGTATGTTTGCTTTGGTGGCCAACTTAGTATGCATGCTAGGGTTCTAGTTTCATGAGATACGGGCGACTGAAGATAATTTTTTCAACCGGATTCTCTATAGTGATACGCCGATTTTACCGTCAGGAGATTGAAATTCATAGGTCTAGCGAGACACGCCCATAGTGTACTTGTGAACCCTTGTAGCTTCTCAAACCTTTTCTAGAACTTAATGCTTTCTTCTTTGTAAACCTTGGGGTCCATGACTATGGGTTCAATAGAGGGATAGATGTAGGGGAGGTCCATGACAAACCTGCATAGGCATAAGGATTAGGTAATAGGATGTGGTTGTAACGATCAACTCTTCCTGGGAACTTTCATTCATTGGATATGTGCATTAGGTTAAGTACGTGTTAGATAGATGGAATGACGGTGGTGGATTGCATTCCTCTTAACTCTTTAATCATATAGTTTAAATCCATTTGCATTCATTAGCATATTTACCTTCAGCATTTACTTTCTGCATTAGCTGTACCTTAGCCGATTTATTTCGGTAACCAAATCAACTCCGAATACCCTCAAATTTTGTGTGGTAGTCCACCACTGTGTCTATATTGTTGTGTCCAAATTTCGTAACATGTGAGTCTGTCTAGCTTAGGTTCGCGTTATCATTAGTGTTCTGTAGTCGAGTCTGTCAGCATAGTAGTTTGTTAGGATTTAGTTTCACCAATTCCTCGTGTTCGATAACCCCTATTTATCTTACTACATTGATATATCCAGGTTGTGAATAGGGTATCTTTGAGAGGTGTTTATCCGCCTTGTCATAGTCAGGTTGCTCAAGCTTCCCAGAGAAGATAGAATTGAACCTTCTAGATTGTTTTCACTAAGAGCAAGCTCAGAAAGAAACTTGAGCTGACCTATATCTTGAGGAATTGAGCCATTTAAGTAGTTTCCATTCAGGTGCAAAACCTGAAGATTTTTCAGAAGACCAATTTCTGGTGGGATTTTGCCAGATCAAGATAGGTGAATTTGGAGAAGGAGCTAATTTGGGGTGGAATGACATCAAAGAGATGATTGAAGCTAAGGTCAAGATACTCAAGATTAGGGAAGGAGGAGAATGACAATTCGTGAAACGTACCTTGAATACCAGAATTGGTGAAGTTTATCTTGTTGACACTTCCAACAGTATTGCATGAAATGCCAGTCCAATCACTGCATGGACTTGCATTTTGGGTCCATGAGCTCAGATTATTCTGAGTTTGGTTTCGAAAGCTGGCTTTCCATTTGAGAAGAGCCTCTGCTTCACTAAAATTGTTAGCAACAGCAAAAGCATTGTTTGGCGATGAAACCAGCTTAATATACAAGATAACGCAAGCTAGAAGGCAAGCTTTACCACAAAATGTTGATGTTGTCATGATTCTTATCGAGGTTTTATGTACACAACGTTTTAGTACTTCAAGAGTTATTTATAACTAGTTTGCATTGTTCACAGATTGTTCTGCGTGCATTTAATAATATAGCTCTAGTTGCATCAAAGAACTACGATGGATGCTTTCAATCTATTCGGGAAGACTTTGAAGTATTTTGTCTACGTGAGTGCAAGTCGTTGTACGTTACCTTTGATGCTGAAATTTGGAAAAATAGCACAAAGTGATAAGAGTCAAGTTTCATGTCTTAATATTAGACAAAAGGATTCAACTTAGACTTTGATTTGTTGAAATTATGTTACTGGAAGTGTTAGTATAGGTCCGTTAACAGGATTAAACATATGCTTACCCTCTTAAGCAGCTGGATCGACACCTACCCGACCATCCGAAAGACCACCTGCAAGGCTACAACTTCGACCACAAGACCGAGCTCATCCGACCAGGCACGCGCTCGACAAGCGCACATCCGAATACTCGGAACACATGGCAGCAAAACAGCTCTATCCCACATCGAAGAACACAAGCAAGCAACAATATCAACCACCTATATAGGTAAGGCATTTACTGCACGTAAGACGACAACTCATATATTCGATTCTAGCATTAAACACCCCAACCTACTTTCTAGCACGTTCGCTCGACTGTTATATCCAATACATCTTCTAACTTAGGCATCGGAGCATTGAAGGCAGGCCCCCCCTGTCTCGACCGTCTGACCGCCCGTTTGTCGTTGTATTCTTCTAACAGTGGGAGCCGAACATCCGAATACCCGAACACCCGAAGAGAGAGAGGAAGTATCCGATCATCCGAACAGCCCGAATGTTCAGACGCGAGAGGATTACTCGTACTTGCTTCTGCTAGATTACGTCCCGCGTAATCCGGTAGAAACGGTTGGTGCCGTCTGTGGGAACCTTACAAATTGCAAACCTCGTATAAACACCACCAACCAAAAGCCCACATGGATACCCAGGAGACAAACGTCAATGATACACCCATCGAGGAAACACCCCCAGGCGCACGGGCGCGGTAAGTAGTGGAGCTGGGGACGAGCAGCAGCGGCGATGAGCGCGTCGATTGCCTGCTCCGGGAGCTGCGAGAGGCAGCATTCGAAAGGGACCATGAGTGCCAGGTTCGGCAGAGGCTGGAAGAACGATTGGACGTGCTCGTCAGCCAACAGCAGATATAACGCGAGCGGACCCAAGAAACCACCAACGCCGAATAGCAACACCCGTTCGGCAGGGCCGACCCCCGAACGGCCCGAGCGCCCACACCAGCGGGGGAGTCAGCGCCCCCGACAGACAACACCCTGATCCTTCGGAGGATAGAGGAATTGGCAGAGGAAGTCTCGCACCTACAGAAGGGCAGGCTTGCCGGGCAGGGTGGAATGTTCACCCCCCGGGTCAGTCCGTTCTCGACACGTATACTGGAAAGGGGCAGGGATTTGAATGCAAAGACAACAAAAATCACCCGGTTCGACGGATGCGGAGACCCCCGCACGCACGTCGACAAGTTCAGATCTGCCACTGACGGAACACGGTATTCCGATTCAACCCTTTGCTTTTTATTTCAGGAGACCCTGACAAAAGAAGCGAAAAGCTGGTTTTACGAGATACCGCCAAGCTCCATCAACTCATTCCCCAAGCTGGCGGAGATCTTCCAGAAGCGCTACAGGCTCCAGGGCAAGTACAACACCACGGGCATCCTCCTGAAAGTCTGCCAGGGGACGGACGAGAGCCTATCTAGCTACATCAACCGCTGGAGGGCGATGGCGAGCACATGCAGAAGTCTCGACAAGCGGGTGGCTAAGGTCGCCTTAATGGACAACATGCTTGCAACACCGTTCGTAGAGAAGCTAGTGCGGAAAGAGCATCTCGACTACGATGAAATCATGGATCTAATCGTACAGAAGGTGCTAGTGGAGACACGAGTATATGGGACCACCTCCAAACCCAACACCAACAAACCAGAAAGCGCGAACGCCCAGACACGGCAGGACGTCGATAATAGAGAAGAGCCAGACGGGGGCTACAAGCGAAATCGGGACGCGCACGAGCAGAGCAACCGGAGGCCGACCTACCGCAACCACCAAGGCATCCGAAATGACCAAACAAGAGCACCAGCACCATGGGAAGCCCACCACTGGGAGGCACCCCGGTACAGACCGGTCGAGCAAGAAGTCTACGCGATCAATCGGCAATCAAACGAGCAGCTACTCCGCCAACACCGACACCAAATCCAACCGCCAAACAACGTCTCAAAGAAGAGAACCCCGATCGGCCGAACCCCGGACAGATGGTGTGAATACCACCACGCCACCACCTACCACACCAACGACTGCGTGATGCTGAAGAAGGTACTTAGGGATATGCAGGGGGACGGACGGATTGCCCTCCCGAGAACTGAGGATCGCCCCCGGGGGGAAAACACCAAGACCAGGGGAACCATCAGCACGATATCTGGGGGAAAGCGAAAAGAGGGGATTTCGTCGCCCGATCGTCCAAACAGGGAGGTGCTGACGATCAGGGCAGAGAGAATGAACAAAGCAGGAAGGAGAGAACCGCCAACCATCAGCTTCACGGCAAAAGACGAGGAGAGGAGCCCGAAAAATAGCACCCTGCCATTTGTAATCGACGCGATCATAGACCGATTCCTCGTAAAGAGATTACTGATAGACAACGGGGCGTCCGTGAACGTGATCTACATGGACGCGTACACGGCGCTGGGCAGACCCTCACACAAGATGACACAGGATCACGAGTGCGTCGCAAGCTTCACCGGCGAAACATCGTACCCAATCGGGAGCAATAGCATTCAGACCGGGATCGGTGCTCCCGACTCCCCGCACAACGAGGTCTGAACGGACTTCATCATCATGGACACGCCCTCCCCATACAACGCCATACTCGGAAGACCAGGAATTAGCCAGATGAAGCTGATCATCGCAGGGCACATGTTGCTTGGTCGGTTCCTGACAGAGCACGAAATCGGGCACGTCCGGGGCTATAACTACAAGGAGACAGCAAAACCCAGGAATAGGCAGGAGGTCCTGGCTTTGGAAGAATTTGCGCCAGAAGCAGAGACACCAGATGACCCGCGTGACGGGCTGATGGCGGTATCCCCCGTCCCCGAACCCGAGGAGTTGATGACGATTCAGCTATCACCCGACCATCTGGAAAGGACGATCCAGATCGGCGCACAGCTGGCGCCCGCGATAGCCGAGGGACTGATCGCATTGCTAAAAGAAAAACAGGAGGTGTTCGCGTGGTAGTACAAGGACATGCCCGGGATCAGCACAAATATCATATCCCACAAGTTGAGCATCAACACCAGCACACGGGCGGTGAAACAGGAACGGAGGGCATACAAGGCCGAGCACTATGCGGCGATGTACGAGGAGGTGGACCGACGGCTGGGCATCGGATTCATCCGGAAAGTGGATTACCTGAAGTGGATCTCCAACGCCGTAATGGTGCAGAAGAACAACAAGAAATGGAGGATGTGCATCGATTACAGTGACCTCAACAAGGCATGCCCCAAAGACAGCTTCCCGCTCCCGAGGATCGACCAGCTCGTGGATGCGACGGCGGGGCACGAGCTCCTGTCAATGATGGACGCATACTCGGGCTACAACCAGATCTTCATGGACCCCGAGGACCAGGAGGCAACAACGTTTGTCACGGACAAGGGCCTATACTGCTATGTCGTTATGCCGTTCGGGTTGAAGAACGCTAGCTCCACATATCAGAGGCTCATGAATGCAATATTCGATGGCATGATAGGCAACATTGTGGACGTCTATGTGGATGACATACTAGTGAAGAGCGTTCGGGCCGCCGATCACATCCAAAACCTGGGGACTGTGCTCGACATCCTCATCAGGAACGGCATGAGGCTAAACCCGGCCAAGTGCACGTTCGGGGTCACGAACAGCAAATATCTAGGGTACATCGTGAGCCAGAGGGGAATTGAGGCTTCGCCCACCAAGGTGAGGGCGATCATCAATATGAAGCCGCCCACCAAGAAAGCAGACCTACAGAGCCTCACGGGCAAACTCGCATCGCTGAACAGATTCATATCTCGCTACTCAGACAAATGCGCCCTGTTCTTCAAAGCCCTCCGAACAACGAACAAGCGGGAGGTCTGTGGACACCCGAATGTGAGGCATCTTTCCACCAAATCAAGGAATACTTGGCCTCGATCCCACTCATGTACAGACCCATCCGAGGGGAAATACTATACATCTACATGGCCGCCTCCCTCACGGTCGTCAGCTCAGCCCTCGTCCGCAGGGAAGACTACACGGAGCTGCCCGTCTTCTTTTCAGGAAAGGGCATGACGGGCGCCGAAACCCAATACCCCACGATCGAGAAGATGGCGCTCGCACTCATCACCGCCGCCCGACGACTGAGGCCATACTTCCAAGCACACAGCATCCACATCCTCACGAACGCGCCCCTGCGCCAGATCTTGCAATCGCCCGACCACAGCGGCCGCCTGGCGAAGTGGGCGTCGAGCTCAGCGAATTCGACCTCCAATACAAACCCCAAACGGCAATAAAGGGGCAGGCAGTGGCAGACTTCATCGCCGAATACACGGAGGCAGAAACAACAGCGGTCAACGCACCTGGCGACGCAACGGTAGAAGCATCCGACAAGCTAGAGGTCAAGGGAGGACCATTGTCGGAGTGGAACCTCTACGTCGACGGGTCATGCATAAAAAAGACAAGCGGCGCCGGGATCATCCTAACCGGGCCAGGAGGGGTCAACGCGGAGTACGCCCAAGAACTTATCGCAGGACTGCACTCATCGCACCCATCGCAGGACTGCAATTGGCCAAGAACTCGGAGGCGCCCAACCTAAACATATTCAGCGACTCACAATTGGTGGTGAGCCAGATCGAGGGCGAATTTCAAGCAAAATGGGAGTCTATGATCGCCTACCTCAGGCCCGCGAAAGCGCTGATCAGCAAGTTCAAATACGTCAACATCAACCACATACACCGGGGACTCAACGCCAAGGCCGACAGACTGGCCCGATTGGCCACGGCTCCCGTTCATTCGGGACCAAGGCAGCGAATCGTCGAAGTACTGTGACGACCAAGCATCTCGAGAGCAAAGCAGATCCTGGCGATCGAACCACACGAACGGAGCTACATGGACACACTCATCGCGTACAAAGCTAGGGGAGAATTACCAGAGGACAAGCAAGAGGCCAGAACCATCGTCGCACGGGCGGCAAACTTCAGCATACGGGATAACACGCTTTATCGACGAGGAACAACTTGGGCGAGCCTCAAATGCGTCACTCCAACAAAGGGCAACACAATCCTACAAGAAATACACTCAGGCACGTGCAGTCACCACGCGGGATCAAGTTCCATCTCGCACAAGGCCCTCCGGTGCGGATTCTGGTGGCCCACCATCCACGCAGACGCCACAACACTAACGAGCAAATGCCACCAGTGCCAGCTACACGCACACCATCACCACGCGCCCGCCGTCCCACTTTCCATCCTCCTATTGCCAGTTCCATTCGCACAGTGGGGACTGGACTTAATCAGGGAACTCCCCAAATCCAAAGGGTAGTACAAGTACCTGATCGTTATCATCGACTACCATACCAAGTTCATCGAGGCTCAGCCGATAATAAAGATCACGACAGAAAAAGTTGAACGCTTCCTCTGGCGGTTCCTCTTCTGTCGCTACGGAACCCCGATAAGCATCATCACGGACAATGGACCGCAATTCAACAACCCTCGACTCAAGGCATTCTGCAAGCGACAAGGGACGGAGCTGGTATTCGTGTCACCAGCGCATCCGCAGACAAACGGACAGGTGGAAGCAGCAAACAAGATCATCAAGGCAGGCATCAAGAAGAAAATTGAAGACATCAAGCCTGGGGATGCGAGATACGGGCGCTGGCCCGAGGTCATCCCAGAGATCCTATGGTCCATCCGAACTACCGCCAGCACGGCCACAGGCGAAACCCCGTTCAGCCTGACGTTCGGAACCGAAGCCATGCTACCCCTAGAAATCTTCCACCAGAGCTCACGGATCGAGGGGTACGATCCGAACACGAACGAGGAGGGGCTACGACTCAACAACAATCTACTAGAGGAAAGAAGGGACACGGCACATCTCCACAACGCCGCGAACAAGCAGAGAATCGCCCGATTATACAACCAGCGCATTCGGGCTTGACCGATCCAACAGGAAGATTGGGTCATGAAGGCAATACAACAGAAAGTCAAAGCACTCCGTTCGTCGTGGAAAGGCCCGTTTGTTGTGGACGAGGTGGTCAGCTCGAGCACCTTTTACCTTAGGGACATGCAAGGTCAAAGGCTGCGACACCCGTGGAACATCCAACACATCAGGAAGTACTTTCATTAAGTCATTATTGTGTTATGTACTTAAGTCCTTTTGTTACGTTTTGTACCTTCTCGACCCACTCACCCGACACTCGGGGACTAGGAACAGACTGTTCGCGTCAATGTAACACTTGAAAAAAAAAAGGTACTGTTCAGACAAAAAGGAGAAGTACAAAAAAAATGGGGGAGCACATAGGGCACACGCATACGGAACAAAAAGAGAAGACTTCATTCAAAGGGCACGAATGGCCAGGTTACAAAATCCTACGAAGCTACAAAAAAAGAAAAAATACAAACTATGTTTCTACATCTAACTCCTCTACCTCCTCGGACTCCGCAGGCTCCACCCGTTCCACCCGATCCGCCGGGTCCACCCTCACAAGCACCGACTCGAGGACGCCAACCTCCGCACCTGAACGCTCGGACCCATCCTCCACCCCCGCCAGCTGATCGACAGGCACCACCTCAGAAGGTCCGGCCCCCTCCGAACCAGCAGCAGCCTTGGCGCGCGCCTGCTTCGCCATCTCCGCCTGGACGAAGGCCCGGTACTGCTCCACCTCGATGAAGGGCGTCACGGCTTCACGGAAGGCAGTCACATTGTGATGACCCGAACCAGAGTCAATAGTGTATTTGGAACGATTCACGAGATTGGGCGTAGTCGCCGTTTTACGAGATATGTGTGGTTTGTCGATTCTATTCGCGACTATATTTTCGGCCGAGAATTAGAATTAAGTTGCTTCACAGAAGTTGTAGAGTACGTGATTTCGATCTTGAAGGCGGTTCCAGATGATTTTTCCGATAACCGAGGAATATTATACGATTATTTGAAGTTTCAGTTTCGACGAGTTTATCCGATTGTTTCGTGTTTATCCGAATCATGATGGTTATCCATTTCGAATCGTCGATCGACCCGAGGCGTGAGTATAAATATCAGGAATAGTCGAGAAATAGTCGAAAATCACAGTTTGAGCTTTGACTGACGTTGACCGAGCATTGACTTTCCAAAATTGGAAAGTTGACCGTTGACCACGAAGGGGAAAGTTTCCGTTTTGGTTCTCGCCGTCCGACCTGCATATTCCGGCCACCTCCGGCCACATGAAGGGTAAGGATAACTTCCTCTCTTGATTTCGAGTTGTATGGTGTTTGATTTTATGGGAATTTTGGTGGAACCCGAATCGGGTCGGTTTGGAGTTTGTCGCCGGTGTTGGTTGGCCGTGTTCCGGCGAGCCTCGGTGGTGGAGGTTAGGGGGGTTCGACTCCCCTTGACCTTGTGAGTCACCCCATGTGTTTAGATTGAGTTAAAATTGAGGTTTTGTGGAGGTCCGATTAGGTCACCGGAGGAAGAAATTCCGTTCAGTTCGAGCTAAAATTGGGGTGGTTCCGGTTTGATTCGGTCTTGGTGGTAGTTGTGAAAGAGGTTAGGCTTGTTGAGATCTTGAGTTCTGGAAATTTTGGCCGTGAAATTCCACCGTTGACGGCGCGCCGCCGCCGACGGCGGCGGTCAACGGTGAGGGGTTGACTTTTTCAGATTTCGACGTTTTTAATGTCATTTTTCTCGTAATCGCGCCCTGAGTATCGTCCAAAGGTTTTCGAATTGATTTGGGTAGCGAATTTTCAGTCGAGGGTTTCGAGTTGAGATTTCGGGAATTCCGTTAATCATTTTGTACTGCATTGCATATTTCCGGGAACGGTTGGTTTCCGTGGTTAAGTTCAGAGTTATGGATTATGTTTATGAATGTTCAGGAGATCGAGATCGAGACTGTGATCGTGTTTCAGGCGAGGGATCTTCCGCTGGACCACGAGATTAGCGCGAGTGCGCGTTACGCGAGTCTGTGAGTGGACATTTCTTTTCACGGATTGATTGCGAGTCTTTTATAAATGATTTACCAACTTGAGCATGGAATTTGATCATGATTTTACAAGCATGTGTTTTACGATTATGCTTATACGAATATACGTATATGAATATACATACGTACATATTATGTTTTATGCATGTGCACGGAAAAGATTTATGATTTGGTTTACACAGAGTACAGTCTCAGTTATCAGGGTTGTATCGATACACGTTGGCTTCTCGGCTGATCCCCGAGTACGCTCCGGGGGGGACAGATATCCTGACCCGAGGCCTTTCTTGCTAGGAATCACGTGTGAGTCTGGGAATCCGTGATTCAGACTGTGCTATCGCGTGGTAGTCCACGAGAGACTCCGCGATATATTTACGTTGCATGCTCTGTACGTGGGTTGGAGTCAGCGTCTCCTCACGTACCATTTGATTTTCATGCATTTGACTCGCATATGTTTTTTTATACGCATATATTACTTGGTGAAAGACATTTATTTTCATCCACTCACTCTAACAGTTTTCATGTTTTTCCCCTGGGCTTTTCAGTTTCCGTGCCCAGTTTGCAGTTCAGGTTCTGGTGTTTCACGTCGTGGTGGGAGGCTAGTGATCCGAGCTACCTGTGTTTTCCAGTAGGTTCTTGTTTCGCCTACTGATGTGTATATTGTATATACTTACACTAGAGGTCGCTCTGATACACTCTGATACGTGTTTATACGGATTTTCTCGGATATACTATATATAGTACAGTATGTTTATTGTTTATTGTTTATATATGATGTTGAGAAATCCGGATGGGATTGGTGCCCACGGTTTGGTTTTTGTGGCATAGGACAAAGTGTTATTTTCAGGGTGCAGGTTTATGCAATTCCACGTTAGTAACGAAACTCTGCCGGAATTTCGAAAGATTTTTTGTTGGTTCGTATTTTCAGAAGGGGTTCAATTCCGATTTGGGCAACTAAATAGGGGTTGGGTCCTTTCATCCCGCTCCGCTTCGGCCTTCACCAATTCATAGAGCTCTTCCGAGTCCTTGAATGCAGCGACGGCCTCCGCACGGGCAGAACGATTAACCTCCATCATGCACGACTCCATCTCCGCCGCATGATTGGCCACCTCAGCACGAACACGCCCCACCTCCGAACGCATCCGCTCCAGCTCAGCAATCGCGCTGTCGCGCTCGGCCTTCAGCACGGCCTCCCGCTCAGCAGCATCGGTAGCCCGCGCAGTCGCCTCGTCTGCGCGCTTGGTTTACTTGTGGACCAAGTTGTTCACCTTGGCTAGACTGGCCACGAGACTCTCGCACTTCTCGGCGGTCTTGGGGACTTCGGCCCTCAGGCGCTTCAGCTCAACCTGGTTAGCCCGCGCACGCAGACAGAAGAGCTGGTGCTGAAGCTTGGTGCTCGCATTGTACACCCGGTCCAGGACGTCGGCAGCAACGGGCGGCGGCACCACAGAGCTCAACGCGTCCACTCCCTCCGCAAGGCCATTGCCGAGAGTCTCCAATATGGTGAGGGCCGAGGCAGGTCCACCCGCCACCACTGGGCCAGAAGTATCTGTCCGAGAACGCTTCTGTGGGCACTCGGCATCACCAGAGGATTGATCTGCACCACTGTGGGAAGTACAGCGTGAGCCAAAACTTTGAGCAGCCACGCGCCGCTCCATCTGCTCCACGCGCCGCTGATCGCGCTCCGCCTGCCTCTGTTGTTTCTCTCGGGCAAGGCGATCCCGGTTCGCACGGCTTGGGCCCCGACCAGACGGAGGAGGAGGAAGAGGGGGAGGAGGATGAGACGAACCCCTCCCCGCAGCAGGCACCCGCTCAACAACCGCCACTGCTGCAGTCGCGGCGCCAGATCCCGACCCCTGGCGGATAGGGGAAGCATGCGAGGCGACATCCGGCGCTCGGATCCTCGGCTGGACTTCATCACCCACAGCCATCTCGCCATCCTCAGCAACGACGACTCGGCGGACGCTGTCCGCACCTTCCAAAAGCATCGCCAAGCGGCGAATGTGCTCCTCATTTTCACTGCAAAAACAGAACAAGGTCAGTCACAGTCATTTACAAATACACGAAAAATATGCAAACTATCAGGTATTATCGCCCGACAGACCAGGTGCTCGAGCCAGGCGCGTCCGCTTGATCAGATCCTAATGGCATGCCGCCCAGAAATGCCTCGCCTCGGGCCTCGGATCAAAAACGAACTTCAGGCGCGCAATCCAGACCTCCTCCTCGGGCTTCAGCAGGTACTCGTGCGTGTTAAGCGGATGGAAGCGTTGAGGGACTCGATGGACACGATCGGCGTTAGCCGCCACCTCAGCAGGGAATGAGCCAAACTCCCAGTCTCCTCCGACCAGGCACTTGATCGTGCGCCAGGTGGTCGAGGATCTCGGCGGGTCAATCAACCACCACTTCATGCGTGGCTCCACGGTGAAGGTTCCCGAGTCGCGACTGCGGGAAGAATGCTTCAAGCGGAAGAAATGAAGGAACTCCGCAATTGTGGGGTGATCCAACCCGCTGAGGCGGAAGATATTGAAGAAGGCGACCAACGTGCGGGTGAGCGTCGGCCCACACTGGCCAAGGCAGACCTTCAACAACACCAGCATATACTGGAAAAATGGATGAAGGGGCAGCTTTATCCCCACCTTCAAATGAAACTCGCTCAGGCACACGCGACCAGGCGACGGCCTCGTGAACGTCTCGCCCTTGCCCGGAATCTTCAGCTTCACAGACGAGGGGATGTGATAGTCGTGCGCCCATCGCGCCATCTCCTTAACGCTTGGCGCCCGCTCAGGCTCCTGCACTGGCACTCCGTCGAGGAGCACCCAATGAACGCGCCCACCCTTCGCAAGCTGGGGCACAGGTTGATCCGCCTAGGCGCGCTCATCCCCTCACGGCCCAGAAGAAGAAGAACCCTCCTCCGAACCGGATGACTCAGAGGCATCCGCCAGTCCGATAGCGTCCGCAAGGGATCTTCGCTGTCGCGACCCCTCCATTGACTGCACGACAGGAGAATCACCGTTAGGCACATATCGAATAGGCGTTACACTCATCACGGATTCGGACGAAGAGCCTGACCTGCTCGTGCACGAACTACAGCTAACCCACCCCACCCCCGGTACGTACACCCGTTCACGCGACATTCCGCTCAATACTTCTATCGGTTCCATCTCATAGACGCACAAACGCAAAACCCACAAACACTTAGAGAAAACCCCACCATAAACAACAAAAACCAAGAAAAATCTACCCAAAACAAATCAAACCAGGCACGCCTCAAGAACACGCCTTGTTCTTGAGACAAGAACCCAGAAAAGGAGGAGAAACCCAAAAACGTGCAGAACAAGAAAAAAAAAAGCAACCAGAAATAGAGAACGGAGAACAAAACAAAAAACAAGAACAGAGTCAAGAGCCTCACCAAGTGTTGATAGTACGGTTGAAAGTGCACAACGGCGAAGAACTCCGGCAAGAACACAAGATCAGAAGCAAAGGCACAGAAACAGAGAGCAAATTCTTTAGAGCTTCAGCAAAGATGATAGTGATGGGATCAAAATAGCACCCAAGGCCCTATTTATACTACTCAACCCGTCCACACGCGCGCACACCAGCCGTCCATTCTTCACGCGCCCACCGTCAGATGCTGACACGTGTCCTCATGTGGTTTACTTTCCCTCCTCAGTAACCGCGCTCACCCTTTGGCTTCCCGCCTAGGTTTCAAACCCTAGCACGATCTCCCACGACTCGTCACATGTCAGCCATGCAGCACCCCACGCTCCCACGCGCCTGACGCCTGACCTTCGAGCAGTTACTACGTCACCAACATTTATTGCGCCGGCTAGCATTTATTACACAACGGTTCCAAAGAAGAAGTCAAAAGGAATGTCACCTCAAGCGTCTCGTCAGACAGAAGGACACCCCACCCAAAGGCAAGAAAACACACGTCACCACTCCAGCCATTCGGACTATCGCCCGTACGACCAATACGATCAAACGCTTCACAAACTCACGGGCAAGTAAACGCCACACCGCCAGGTTAGTGCAAGACCATTTAGGCGCCCCGAAGGAGTTTGACGGTCCTCGTCCGCTCTTCAGCGTGCGCGCGCTAAATGCACCGTAGACAGCGCGTAGTATCGTCTCCCTGGCTCTGTTGGCGAAGCCGGAGCACAAGCGGCCACTTGTGAGTCCGCGCCCAGACACCCAGTAAGAGGTGACCCACCGTTCGGGCTACGCGGCACGGAAGCCACTAACGGCACACGTTACCCTCCGGGGCGCGCACAGCAGGACCATTCGGGCGGCTAGAAAGCGGCAGGTTTCCTTTCGTAGCGCGTACCGAATGATGGGAGACTCGGGGGTCACCCCATTTCTCCCAAGGGCGTAACGTTAACATTCGCCGAATTAGCCGGCACGGGCATGGGGTCCACCCTCTCCGAGCGCGCACTAAACCGATGAGCGGCACGGGCATGAGGTCCGCCCCCTCCGTGCGCGCTGCAACATATGTACGTAACGGTCGAGGACCCCACTGTTGACGCTACGATAGGTCGGCGCCGAGAGTGAGGATCTCCCCTCGGGCACCTAAGCAAGACCGTTCCGAGGCTTAACAGCTCCAAACAGGCAAGATTCGTTGGGGAGTCGGGGTCAGCTCGGAACCATCCATGCATCAAGAAAGGCCGTTCCGAAGGCCTATCCTTGGCGGCTCCGGACAGCAACACTCGTCGCGGGGCCGGGTAAGTGGCTCGGAACCATCCATGTATTTCAAGAAAGGCCGTTCCATAGGCCTACCCTTTGCGGACTCCGGACAGCAACATTCATCGCGGGGCCGGGTAAGTGGCTCGGAACCATCCATACATCCGCATACACGCATACATCAACACATTCACTCAAATCACTCAATCATATCGCACGATCATACATACATTCGCATACATCCACATACACTCGCATACATTCACATACTCATCCCTACTTGCATATCTATACTACATACACACATTCACCTCTACATACTAACATACATCCCCATTTACACATACATATCCATCCGCATGGCTCCACAGGCGCACGCTTGGGTACACGGCTCCAAACAGCAACATTCGTTTGGGAGTCACACACCCGGATACAAAAGCACTCGAACAGGTACCCACCCCGTCAGACGAGCCCTTTCTCGACCGGAGAGTTGGGGGACTTGGGGGTTACAGGACCACGCATCACTGCTTAATCGGATAAGTATTTGTTTAATCGCATGAACCCTTTTTCAACTCCCCAATCAAGAAAGTTCTCTTTGACTTGGGGACTTGGGGGACTTGTTAGTATAGGTCCGTTAACAGGATTAAACATATGCTTACCCTCTTAAGCAGCTGGATTGACACCTACCCGACCATCCGAAAGACCACTCGCAAGGCTACAACTTCGACCACAAGACCGAGCTCATCCGACGAGGCACGCGCCCGACAAGCGCACATCCGAATACTCGGAACACATGGCAGCAAAACAGCTCTATCCCACATCAAAGAACACAAGCAAGCAACAATCTCAACCACCTATATAGGTAAAGCATTTACTACAGGTAAGACGACAACTCATATATTCGATTCTAGCATAACACCCTAACCTACTTTCTAGCACGTTCGCTCGACTGTTATATCCAATACATCTTCTAACTTAGGCATCAGAGCGTTGAAAGCAGGCCCCCCCCCTGTCTCGACCGTCTGACCGCCCGTTTGTCGTTGTATTCTTTTAACGGTGGGAGCCGAACATCCGAATACCCGAACACCCGAAGAGAGAGAGGAAGTATCCGATCATCCGAACAGCCCGAACGTTCGGACGCGAGAGGATTACTCGTACTTACTTCTGCTAGATTACGTCCCGCGTAATCCGGTAGAAACAAGAAGAATCATTTGAGAACAGTGATGGTACTATACCTATGATAGTAAACTGTACTAGCTGAACGACAACATTATTAGATGGAATGGAAGGTGCTAATGTATTATGTGTTACATTTAATATTGAGCTTTTCTACAATAACAACGACAAGTTGAATATTTTAGAGTGCCGGCCTTTGTGCGTCATCTAATGGAGTTAAAATTGAAAATGTTGCAAGGTGACACTGATTAGCTAGTCTTAATTGTCTGAATTGACAAAGATGACTTTGACTTGGTTGCATATTTCCAATATGACAAAGTATCTATTAAAAGTAAGATGAGTTCGTTTACCATAATAGAAAGGAAACAGCAAAAGAAAGGGTTTGCTGTGATACAATGATTGGCAAGAAATCCTATGTCTACTTGATTCCCTTCGTAATCTTCATGTTATTCTTGTGCTCTTCCCAAATAGCATCTGCTGGAGTTTCCAAAATTTCGGAGAGCAGTTAGTATCTTTCCGCACATTATTTCTTAATTTGTTGTAGAATTAGCATGGTCTGGTTATTTTTGTTGATCAATTCTCTCCATGTACTTCAACGCAGAAGAAAAGATCATCGATGCGAAGAAAGCAGGCACATCACCTTTCTGTGGAGGCAATTCTTGTCCTGCAAGTGGAAGTGGTAGTGGTAGGGCGCCCAGTGGCGGAGCCACCGGAAGCCGAGATAGGGGAATTGCCCTACCTACAATTATGACCATTTTTTTCTATTACACGTATATAGCTTGAGTAAATAATATGCAATTATAATAGGGCATGATAAGATTATCTGTTATTTAAGCTCACTTCAGTTTGGTATTGTGTAGCCCATTTTCGAGGCATGCTCTTGTTTGGTTGGTTTCGGCTTCATTTCGTCCAATCTTTGTAATTTTTGAATTATTAGTAAAAGAAATAGTTCACTGTAAATCCTATATTTGGTTTTACTTTGAGTGTAGTCCTGATAATATTTTTTCTTCAATCTAAGTCCTGTAACATTAAATTTGTTTCTTTTTTATGGCTTCCTAATTTTTTTAATATATTTGCATGACAGAAATGCCCTCAATAAATTTTGCTGGTGTATTGACTGTATTCTATGTCAATTTTGTAAGATTTGTGAAACTCTTACGGTGCATTTATTTTTGAAACATAAATAAGTTGACAGGATTGCATCTAATATTGAACACAAAATTAGACCTTGATTAAAATTCCTCTTTGGTATGGCCATTGTAAGACTAGCAATTGCATGCAAGCATTCCAATCCACAATCCAGGCCAACAGTGCACATGATTTCTCAATTGTTATCGCCCCAACAACCTACAAATTCCTCTAAAGTAACAGCAATCACACTAGAACAACTCATTAATATTTAGAGTTTGAATTGTACGTGTGGCACAAATTATGTATTGCTTTCTAGGCTCATGAGTCATTAATGACCCTGAGAAATTTAGGGTTTCTTAGGGTTCTTGACCCAAAAGTCACCTAGAACAAAAAAAAAGTGATCAAAAAGTCACCCTAACTTATTTTTTGACCCAACAGTCACTTTATTTGCAAAAAATGCGAAAATGACCCTTCAAATTTGACAAAATTACGCGTTGCCACTGACTCGAAGTCAAGAAAATTATATTTTGTGCCACTGGATTGTCTCGCACGCGAGAACCCAGCAACGATGCCGGAGGGACGTCTATCTCACCTCGTCATCTCTGTCGCGGCATCACCTCGTCGCGACGCGCCTCCTTCTCACCTAGTCGCAGACGCGCCGTCGCTCGTCGTCGAGATCGCGACTCGCCCTCTCTCCTCGTTATGCTCGCCGCGACGTGGCCTCACCCAGCCACAACTCGCAGTCTCTTGTCGACCGACCTGTAAGTCGAAGCCGATGACCATACCTCTCGGCCTCGCTTCGACCCATGGCTGAGAGATTTGGGTGCCCAAAGCAATTTTTTTTCTATTTTTCTATTTCAAAATGTAGTTTTTTTTGTTAAAAATATAATAGTATCTTTGATAATGTAAGTTAGTATCTTTATAATCGGTGGATGGTATCTTTATGATCCTCGGTTAGTATCTTTATATTAAGGTTTTTCTTCACTAGTGTTTGTATGTTTATGTTGTATTGTTGGTTTCTTTACGAATTTGTGTTAGTATCCTTATAACATTGTCATAGTATCTTTATAACACTGTACGTGATGATATCTTTATAAAGCTGTGATGACATCCTTAAAATATTGTCATTGTATCCTTAAAATACTGTCATTGTATCCTTAAAATATTGTCATAGTATCCTTATAACGCTACCATAGTATCTTTATGACACTATGATAGTATCTTTATAATACTGTGATGATATACTTAAAACACTATCATGGTATCTTTATGACACTATGATGGTATCTTTATAACACTGAGATGATATTTTTAAAATGTTGTCATGTATCCTTAAAACGCTTTTATGATTTCTTTTATGACACTGTGATAGTATTTTTATAACACTTATATGATATCTTTAAAACGATGCCATGATATCTTTATGTTATATCCTTAAAACACTTTCATGGTATCTTTATGACGCTGTGATGGTATCTTTATAACATTGCGATGGTATCCTTAAAATGCTATGATGATATCCTTAAAACACTGTCATGGTATCCTTATAACGCTATGATGATATCTTTATAACATTGTGATAGTATCTTTATAACGCTGAGATAATATCTTTGTAGTTGTGTTATTGTCCTTATCCAACCATATCTTATACCATAAACCCTAAATCCTATACCCTAAAACCTAACCTCGATACTCTCTATCTTATACCCCAGAACCTAAACCCTAAACCCTACACCCTACGTACACCGTAAACTCTCTCTCTCTCTCTCTCTCATATCGGGGTATCTTATAAACGTGATATAATATTCTTGTTGATTGAGTTTGTGTTCGGTCGTGAAAGAAAAAATGAAAAATAAGTCATGGTATTTTTAGGAACTTGTGTTGGTATCTTTATGAATTAGTATCTTTCTGTACTTGAGTTGGTATCTTTTTTACTTTGTGATGAGTCGTGAAGAACAAAATAAAAAACAAATTAGTTTTCTTTTGGAAATTTTTAATTTTTTTTTGTATAATAAAAATTTGGACAAAAAATCGGAAGGGTAAAATGATCTGCACAGAAAAAACTTTTATTTCAAATTATAGGTTTTAAAGTGACTTTTGGGTCACTAAAATCATAGTTTTGTTACTTTTGAGTAAGTTGACAAAAATTAAGTGTTTTTTTGGGCAAATTTATAGTTTTAAGTGATTTTTGAGTAATTTGCTTTTCTTTATAATAAAGAATGATATTGGATCAACGCCTCCCAGCTCCCACTGCTCATGTTGAGGATGAATTGGTTAGTTTTGTTCATGTGAATGTGTCTTCTGTTAGTTCTGTAGTTGGCTTGCTATGTGTTTTTTTCTGTGTATCTGAAGAACTAGTACAGCACAGGTGTTGTCTTACTGAACATTCTTGTTTGGTGGGAAATATTCGTTCTTGTGTCGAGGTAACAACTTTAGCTACTCAATCAAACTCTGCTAAGTATAACTTTCAATAGATTAGATTATAGTTTGTAGCTCCTCTGTTTTTGAAATCTATTTATATATATTTTTTCACATTAAAATTGGATGATGAGTATAAGTTGATTACACGCCGGTGAGTTTTGTTCTAGTTCATTACCTGATTAAAAAATTTAAGTAAAAAAAGTAGCAGAAAGGCAGAAGTCACAAATTCTAGTGATTTGAAGAAGTCAGATAAATTTGGTACAAAGTGGATTGGAAATAGCAGAAGAAAGCATGCTTGGACTTAGAAAAAGAATTGTACAATCTGGAATAAATAGACATCTGAGAGTCACTTCTAGACAGCAGACAATATTCAGAAATCAAATACACACATTTTGATGAACATATGACCCCCTTTCTCCAGTTATCCAGAATAAACCCTGAGACGGCTGCGGATTGGCTGGCGGCATATGTGACAGTTGGATAATCTTGCTCCACAGTCTCTGCAGGCCTGCAATGAAATCATTGTTAGTGGGCATGTAGAGAGAGTGCGATGAATGAACACGATCGACAGTTACTGCTAATATTGCTCACCATGTGTCCACAGCCAAAATGCTTGGTCCTTCGGGTTAGTCAGGCAGATTGGGCAGACCTAGTTCAAATTGAACAGAAACTAATCAGTAAGCAAGATCATTAGTCCAGGGAAATTATTTTTCCCTGCTGGAAAATAATTGACCACAGGAGACTACTGGAGACTATTAGAAAAGCTTCAACGGGGGCAGCTAAACTTATTTTTCAGCATATTAGAAACTACTGGAGACTCGTGTCAATCTATGCTCCACCTTTTTGCTTAGAAAATGCAGGTACATACTTCACAAACTTTTATTACAAAGATGCAGCAAACCGTACCATCTCGCTTCGGTCATCCCCCACAGGAGCTGAAGGAGATGACAGAATACTTGGTTCATGTGTCGGAGGTGGACGATGGATTTATTGAACTGGTGGAGGGCGTGGGACTGTTCTCCTCCCTTTCCCTGTGGTACGTCTTTTCTAGATACAATAAGACTTAAATTAGAAAGCATGCAGCTAACAAGTTCAATCAAAGTAATTTTCAGTAACTATTCAGTATAAGCCATTTTTGGTTGTCTAAATTTGTTCAGATTAAGCAGCAGACACTTTAATTTGTGAATGGCTGCAAGATGAGTTTATTGTGCGTGGGTTTCACACTTGCTCGCATATACTTGTTCGCGTTCTCTCGCTCGCTTACGGTTGTTTGCATGACCCATGTGATGTGCACGTGAGGTGCATGAGTCGTATGCTAGAAGTTTGGATTGGTTCTGAAGCGTACGTAAGAAGCTTGGTGGTCTTTGGCGAGAAACAGTGTCCTTGGTGAGTAAGTTTGGTGTTAGTGAGAGAGTTGTATAAATACAGTGTATTGTGAGTTTATGATGTGTGGTTCTCTTTGGGTAGTTTTAGGGCTTTGTTTGTAACTCTATACTCTCTCTTTGTAACCTCCATTGATAGTGAAGATTCTCCTGCTGCTCCGTGGACGTAGGCTATTGCCGAACCACGTATATCTTGTGTTATTGTTTTTGTCTTCTCATCCACCAATTGTGTTGCTTAGGTTGTTTGCTGTTTCGATTAGATTATCTTAGTATTGTGTTAATTTATCTATTTGGTGCATTTAGAAGCACAACAAGTGGTATCAGAGCTTCAGCCTAGATCCTGTTGAGATAGATGGCTGATAATAGAGGTGAGGATGTCAACCCATTTGGTGGAGCTGAAAGCTCGAAAGTTACGAAGACGACGGTTTAGATTGCAAGGTTCGAGGTGGAGAAATTTGATGGTACAAACAACTTTGGAATGTGGCAATGTGAAGTGAGAGATATGTTGACACAACAAGAGTTGGATGTTGCTTTGGAAGACAAACCCCAGTCGATGTCGGATGGCGATTGGAACAAGATAAACAAGATGGCTTGTTCGTCTATTAGTTTGTGTCTTGCAAAGCCCCAAAAGTTTGTTGTGATGAGGGAGACAAGGCTTGGATTTGTGGCAGAAACTTGAAGACAACTACATGTCGAAGAATGCCGAAAACCGTCTGCATATGAAGAGAAGATTATTCTACTTCAAGTACAAAGAAGATACGAAGATGATACACCACCTTGATGCTTTTAATAAACTAGTTGCAGATCTGTTTAATTTGGATGAAGATAAGATTTTGATTTTGTTGAATTCCTTGCCTGAGTCATATGAGCATTTGATTACCACGTTGCTCCATGGGAAAGAGACTATCAAGTTTGAAGAAGTGTCTAGTGTCTTGGTGAATCATGAGATTAGGCATGCAGACAAGAGGAGTAGTGATTCTACATCAGATGTTTTGGTAGCTAGAGGTAGAGCAGTTGAAAAGAAGGGTTTCAACAACCGGAGAAAGTCTCATTCCAACACTAGAAGGAGTTTGGGAAGAGATGAATGTGTCTTTTGTCATGAAAATGGTCATTGGAAGCATGAGTGCCTGAAGCTGCAAAATAAGAACAATGGGCGTCATGCAAATGTTGCTTCTACTGGTAAGGAAGTTGATTATCTTCTCACTGTAGCTTCTAATTGCGTTGCATCAGTAGATGAACCTGATTCATGGCTATTGGATAGTGGTTGCTCCCAACACATGTGTGCAAATCATGATTGGTTTGCTACTTTGGATACAAGTGTCACCGGAAGTGTGTTTATGGGTGACAACTTTGCTCATGATAGGAAAGGTGTAGGAACAGTCAAGTTGAAGCTCCATGATAGTGTAGTCAGGGAACTGACTAATGTGTGGTATGTTCCTATGCTTGGCAACAATTTGATCTCCTTGGGTGCCTTGGAAGCTAGTGGTTACAAGATCACTATGGAGAATGGTGTCACTAAGGTGACAAAATGAGGTTTGGTGGTGATGAAAGTAATAGAAACCACAATCTGTACGTACTGCAAGGTGAAATAGTGATTGGCAATGTTGCTGCAGTTAGAGATTGTACAGATGATGCTACAAGATTGTGGCATATAAGGCTTGGACATGCTAGTGAAAAGGCCCTGCAAGGCTTAGTGAAACAAGGGCTCTTGAATGGCGCCAAAATTTGCAAGATTGATTTCTGTGAGTTTTGTATCTTGGGTAAACAACACAAAGTGAAGTTTGGTACCGCTGTGCATCAGACCAAGGGAATCCTTGACTATGTGCAATTTGATGTTTGAGGTCCTACAAGGAATGTTTCCATAGGTGGTAAGCATTGGTTTGTGACCTTTGTTGATGACTTCTCCAGGAGGTCTTGGGTTTACATAATGACATACAAGGATGAGGTGTTGAGTATCTTCCTTGATTGGAAGAAGATGGTTGAAAACCAAACTGGCAGGAAGGTAAAGGCTTTGAGGTCTGACAATGGTGGAGAATACACTTCTGATCCTTTTCATAGAATCTGCAGAGAGGCTGGGATAGTGAGGCATTTTAATGTTCCATGGACTCCTCAGCAAAATGACGTGGCTGAGAGGCTCAATAGAACTTTGTTGGAAAATGTGAGGTGTATGTTGCAGCAATCTGGTTTGAGTAAAGCCTTTTAGGCTGAAGCAATCACCAATGCATGTCACCTGGTCAATCGTTTGTCATCCTCTGCGATCAATGGTAAAACATCTATTGAGGTGTGGTCTGAAAAACCTGCAGATGATTATGATCATTTGCATATCTTTGGTAGTCCTGTTTACTTTCATGTGACTGAAACTAAACTAGATGCAAGGCCCAAGAAGGCTACATTTGTTGGTTTTAGGAGTGGTGTGAAAGGGTACAGGTTATGGTGTCCAAAGTTGAAGAATCTTGTGATCAGCAGGGATGTTACCTTTGATGAAGCTAGCATACTTCACCCTAATGCCAAGGTTGTAGATGAAGGAAGAGAGGAAAATGATACAGATGTTCAACAGGTGAAGCTGGATAGAGTTGTCACCAAGGATGTTTCTCCTCGCCAGGATGTAGATGGTGACTCTGGAAGTGAAGAAGAGATTGAAGTTCAGAACAATAAAGATGTGCATGACCAAGTTGACATTGAGGCACATGTTAGAAGGTAAAGGCAAGATCACGTACCTGATCCTGAATCCATTGCAGCAAGAAGACAGAGGAGAGAAGTCAGGAAACCTACAAGGTTCAGCAACTGTGTTACTTATGCTTTTCCCATTATTTGTGCTGAGATCCCATCAAATTTCAAGGAGGCTTTGGCGAGTTCAGAGAGAAGTGATTGGGATGAAGCAATGAAGGAAGAAATGAGATCCCTTGAGAAAACAAGATTTGAGATCTAGTTCAGTTGCCTACCAGGAAGAAAGCTATTGGCTGCAAATGGGTTTATGCAAAGAAGGATGTTGGCAACGACAACAAGAGCATAAGGTACAAGGCTAGATTGGTTGTCAAAAGGTACTCGCAAGAGGAAGGGATAGACTATAATAAAATTTTCTCTCCAGTTGTAAAGCATAGTACTATCCGTGTGTTGCTATCACTAGTAGCACAGTATGATCTTGAATTAATACAACTTGATGTGAAGACAGTCTTCTTACATGGAGACTTAGAGGAGTAGATTTACATATCTCAGCCTGATGGTTTCAAGGATGATGGAAAGGAAAACTTGGTGTGCAAGTTGAACAAATCTCTCTATGGTTTGAAGCAATCACCACGATAATGGTACCTCAGATTTGATGAGTTTATGAGGAGGCAGAAGTACACTTGTAGTAGGTATGATCATTGTGTGTATTTCAAGAGGTTGCGTGATGGTTCATTCATCTACTTATCAATCTATGTAGATGATATGCTCATTGCTTCAAACAATGTGATGGAGATTGAGAAGCTGAAAGAACAAATGAAGATGAAGTTTGAAATGAGGGATCTTAGCGAGGTCAAGAAGATCATTGGGATGAAGATTACTTGGAAGAAAAAGGATGGTCTGGTGTGGCTAACTCAAAAGCAATACATTGAGAAGCTTCTGCAGAAGTTTGGTATTTGTAGTTCAACCAAGCCTGTGAGTACTCCTTTGGCGAGCCATTTCAAACTGAGTGCTCTTTTGTGTCCCAAATCTGATGAAGAGAAGAAGGAGATGAAGAATGGTCCATATGCTAATTTGATTGGTGGATTGATGTATGCGATGGTCTGTTCCAGACCTGATATTGCTCATGTTGTTGGTGTTGTTAGTCGCTATATGCATAATCCAGGAAATGAGCATTGGAATGTAGCTAAGTGGATACTTAGATATCTCCATGAGACTAGAGATGTTGGTTTGTGTTTTGAGAGATGTTCTGCAGATAGTAATCTTCTTGTTGGTTACACTGATTCTGATTATGCTGGTGATTAGGATAGGAGGAGGTCTACTACTAGATATATGTTTACCATGACAAATGGACTAATCAGTTGAAGGTCTATTTTGTAAGATACAGTGGCCTTGTCTACCACAGAGGCATAGTACATGGCTCTCGCTAAAGGTATTAAGGAAGCTCTGTGGTTATCTGGTCTCATCAATGAGTTGGGCATATATCAGAAGAAGGTGGAGGTCCATTGTGATAGCCAAAGTGCCATTCACTTGGCTAAGTACCAGATGTATCACTCAAGGACCAAGCACATAGATGTGAGATTCCATTATGTGCATGATATTGTTGAGCAGAAGAAGATTATGTTGAAGAAAGTTGGTATTGCAGACAACCCAACTGATATGTTGACGAAGGTTGTTGGTGCTGCCAAGTTTGAGCATTGCTTGGACTTGGTACACATTTTTCATACTTGAAGAGTTGTTTGAGCAGTGGGAAGTTGAATTGTTAGAGATGGAAGGAGGGAGTCGTGTGAAACCCAAGGTGGAGATTATTGTGTGTGGGTTTTACACTTGCTCGCATATACTTGCTCGCGTTCGCTTGCTCGCGTTCTCTCACTTGCATGACTCATGTGATGTACACGTGAGGTGCATGAGTTGTATGCTAGAAGTTTGGATTGGTTTTGAAGCATACGTAAGAAGTTTGGTGGTCTTTGGCGAGGAACAGTGTTCTTGGCGAGTAAGTTAGGTGTTAGTGAGAGGGTTGTATAAATACAGAATATTGTGAGTTTATGATGTGTGGTTCTCTCTGGGTAGTTTTAGGGCTTTGTTTGTAACCATATACTCTCTCTTTGTAACCTCCATTGATAATGAAGATTCTCCTGCTGCTCCGTGGACGTAGACTATTGCCGAACCACGTATATCTTGTGTTCTTGTTCTTGTCTTCTCATCCTCCAATTGTGTTGCTTGTGTTGTTTGCTGTTTCGATTAGATTCTCTTGGTATTGTGTTCATCTATCTATTTGGTGCATTTAGAAGTACAATAGAGTTTGCAGCCAATTAGAATGTAGTGAATACATGATTTCTTATCTCAAAAGAAGATTTTGGCCAACGGATTAGCCGTGAGCAAAAGGGTGAAGAAAAATGTAGCTGATTCATTAAGAAATCTTCTAAATCATACCCAAGAATACCAAATTAGACAGTTGCCTTATACTGGAGAGGTACTTCCATGAGGGCAGCAAGAGCGAAAGCAGCCTCTTTCACAGAGGCAGATGCTTGTTTAGCCATTATGTCTGTAAAGTTAACAAACTACTAACAAAAAGGCACTCGTAGGCTATTATAGCTTTTAAGGTATTGAGACTAACACATCGTTTGAAGTATATAACTACACTATAACAATACCTGAAAATTGTCGAATTCTCGTGTAGGGAGTTTGTCATCAAATTTTCTCATATCTTCCCAGGGACCATCGCCAACTCCAATAAGAATAATGGAGAGTGGATAGAAACTGTTATGTGAGTTTTTAAAGTAAATATTTTAGATTCTCTCGATATGCGTGCAAGTAATGTCTGATAAATAGACACATTTAGTCCTTTAGTTGATGCACTTTTATTTTGACAATGAGGAAATATTTAAAACAATGGATATACGCCAGCCTACAAAAATTAATAAAGATCATGGCCAAAATTTTTAAGGACCATCTGAATTCTATAACAAGACATATTCCAGGTTCTACCTTGCATTTGCAATTGCTTTGATTGTTTTCTCCTCTTGTGGACTCAATTCCTTGTCATTGGTATTGATGCTTCTTGTAACCTTTACAATTAAAAACACTGTGGTACTTAGTACAGATTATAAGTGGCACACATATATGCGGACACTTGGAAAAAGAGAGGACTCTAGATTTGAACCTGTCATCTGCAATGATAACTAATACAAGGTATTGACCTCCACTTTTCTCCACTGTGTCCATGGCAGCCTCAATTACAGGTCCATAAAAAGTTGGCCCTTAAATCAAACATAAATGATAAATAAGCAACAGAACATAATCGCATACGATTAAAAGATGTCCAAGATACACCATTAATATTAATTTAGAATATAAACAAAAGGACAGAAAGATAAAGATAAAAATTACACCAACCTGATAATTTTAACGTATGAACTATTCTCTTGTAACAGGTCAAGACTTCTTCAAAACCATGACAGGGTGAATGATCAGCGTGAAAGCTGAACACTTCTTGATCATGAGTGGTAGCTAAGGTAAAGGAGAAGGTGATCAATGTGAAGTCAATCCAATTATCAAAATCGGAAATGAAAGACAGTAGTCATCTATTCGAAAGTTAGTTTTCAAAATTTAGAGGGAACAACCTTACCATCCACAAAGCCAAAACAAGGAATCAAGTTGTCCTCATCAAAGGGAGACAACGTTTTTCCGATTATAGAGATAGCCTTTTCATATGGATTAGGTGAATTGCCAATGGCATGTAGGCTGCGATTGTTGAATGACTTTTTCCCTTTCGGTTCATACAAATTGAAAGTTAGTGATACCATTAGGGTATTATAGAACTTTTGTATCTCAATGGAGATTGATTGGGTATGCATACCATTAGGTTGCAAAACTGATATGAAACCTAGCAATCCTTGGAGTCGTCCTAAAAAAAACAGTGACATTGAGTCATTGACTATCAAAGTCAACACTCGAATGTTTTATCAAAAAAAGAGAGTCAAAACTCGAATGGGTGACTCCAAATTGACCACTCATCATATCCATTTGGATAGCATATTCCAATTTCTGGCCCGAGAGATCCTCAAACTAGAAGTTGCTGTAGTTTGTGCTCTGTAGATTTGTTTGTTACTATGATTTTAGAGAGAGGATCATTTTTTTATCAACAACTACATCAAATTGTCAAGGCTGAAGACAGGAAAGATGGCATATTATAGCTAAATAATAGATCACTGATATCACGTCTTTTGCATCATCGACCTTTTTTTGGATCTAGTGAACGGGAAATGCCTAGATGGTCCAGCTCGAACGACCATCAAAGAAATTTGAAGCCATACTTTTGTGTTGAACTTTAAAAAAGGAAATGTAATTCCGAAAATAAATAAGAAAATCGATGTCCAAAACCTTATTAGTAGCTATCGTTGAGAGAATGTATGTATTTCCTGGTAAAATTGAAACAAAAAATTGAATCTTGGTGGGGTGGTTTCTACACCTATAATTCTTACCAACTTCCACATATGGTGGTTATTGATGAAGACATAATATGTACCTTCTCTAAAATCACAAATTCATAGTCTTACTTACCTCTTTTTTTTTTTTTTTCAGTTTCCTGCTATATAACAACAAAAGTCATACCAAAAGTTGTTACTCTCCTGGTCACTTGGTTATTGTGAATTTCATACCAGAAGTTGCGTTTCGCCTTACCTTTATTAGAACGTATAAGTTCTTTAGGAACGTAGGTGTTCTCGTGATCGTATCCGTTAGGATAAACGTATGTATAATGTAACTTCATTATTGATTTAATGTGACGAACTTTTTGATTAAAAAAAAAACAAGTCATTTTATATATCGCAATAAATCGGGATCTTACCCTAAATCAATATCCAAAGATTCCAAACAAAAACTCCAGAATTAACAAGAAAAACAAAAACAAGGACCAAATAATTTTTCAAGTCATGTCATTTCGATCACTCACACAAAGCAGAAAAACAAGAATATAGAGATCGATAGAGGAGATATATACCTGTTCAATGGTGGTGAAGTTATCAGGTATGTATGCGTACTTCTGCTTCTTCTGTGTTTCTGCTTTACTTGTACTACTGCTGGTCGTGTTCATGCTTGGCGATTTCTTCGAACCATACGACGCCGTTCTGCTGGTTAAGCTGCCGTTTGTGTCTCCGGTGCTATCTCTCGAGATAGACCGGCTGCTGCTGCTGCTGCTCTTGAAAAATGACATTATGCTTCCCATTACATGCTCCTTATAACACCAGCCAAGTACATATATGTACAAGAAAATGAGAGAGATACTGCGGTTTTTATAGAGTGAAGAGAGAGATGTACTATGTTTAGCTCACATAACTAAAACGAGAAAAGAAAAGAAAAGAAAATGAGATGAAGTTCGAGGAAGATGGATTTCAGGCTTGAAAGTTGGGTAAGGATTCAGAAGTACTTCAGGATGAAGGAAAAGTATAGGATTCTTCTTTCATTATTGGCTGTGGAACAGAGGAAAGCAGAAAAGAGTAACAGAAGAGTGTTAGCCACTGAAGTAGATCGAACAGAGGAGAAGACGACTTTGTTAAAGAATATTTTAGAGCTTGCTTGCAGAAGAGAGTACAAATATGCTGTTTGGTAAATCAAGTGGAAATTTCGTATGGATAACAGTTAAGGGCGGAGTTAGAATTTCAAGATGAGATCGAGAGGTTAAATTTTTTTATTTAATTTTTTACATTAGAATTCGGGCTTACAAAATAAAAAAATTTAGGAATTTAGAGGGAGTTATAACCCACCATAACCCGTGTAACTATACATTTAAGGATAAGAATCTGACCGTTGGATTGAAGCTATGTTTCAAGCTTTTCTTTACTTTTATTCGTTCTGCCTCACCTTAATCGGTGCACAGTTACATCCTTCATCTAATATAGATGCTTTAGGTTTTTCTTTGAAAAAAGATAGATGTGCGTGCGCTTTTGTTAATCATTCGTACGAGTTTAAGTAAAAACAAGTTTTTTTTTCTAGAATCCGATGATGCAAGATGAAGCATTAAACCATGTAAGGAGTCAATCGAGTAACTCTAAGATCAACCAATTTAATTGGGGCGATGTACTTTCCGAAAATAAATTTGATCAATTAGACTTAAGTAGTCATGTACAGTGAATTACTTATTTTTCACTCAAAATTAAAATAACTCTGCTTTCACCAAGGCGATGCTAGGGTTTTACCCTAGACTACGCAGCACCCTCCCTCTGTGGAGATCAAGATCGGCATTTCAACGGCTGAATTTCGCGAGTTCGACTCTTGTCGGTTTACTTTCATTCTTCGCTCGTACGAGGGAAGACATCCGAGTTATCACTAGAATTGTTGGCAGCGTTCTCAGTCGTGGCGCTCGTCCACCATGTTGTTTTGGACGACAACGTCATCCTTGAGAGCAGCGACTTGTCTGGGATAATGGAGGAGCTAGAGACAGAGGTAGGATCAATCGGTCCTAGAAAGATCAGGGATGGAGCTGGCACCGCTTGGGGGTTGTAGCTTCTCAATCCGCTCCGGGACCTATGGAGTGGAACTGGTTGCAGCGAGGTTTGTGCTTTGCTCTGGTGTTTTGCCGACTGGTTTGGGCTAAAGGCCTACGTCTTTTACTACGTGGTCGGAGTCAAGTTGTTCTCAGGGATCAACTAGCTGAGGCTATGAGCGTTTATGGGGACAACGAGTTCAACCGAAAAGGAGAAAAACGCTACTCGACTCAATCGGCGGCCGACGTGGGTGATAGCGTCGAAGAGAGGTGTGGGTCATATGCTCTCTCCTAGGGTTGGGCCTGTTGGGCTAGAACTTTGGGCTTCTTGGGCCCTTGCTCTGTTGACCAATCCAAGATGGGTTCTATCCAACTTCTATTCTTTAAGAGTTGGGCTGGGTTTATTTTGGAGGTTGGTCATAGATTCTGGTCTAATTTGGATCAGGATTTGGAACCCCGGAGTTTGGAGTTCTAGGAAGGAGGTTTTGGATCCTGTGGCATCTCATCAGTAGGTTTTACCTGCTATTTAGGCGAACATTACCTTGGTCTATTTGTGTTGGTGTTCGTCTTTGGCTAGAGAGACATGTCTTGGTTACTTGGTGTTTTATTTCTAGAACATTTGTTCGTGAGCTAGTTTAGTCTTCCTAGACTAGTTTAGCAGTAGTCAATTCTCTTGAGCCTTATAGGTGTCTACTGTGTAACAGGGTTTACTTTTATCAAGTGCCTCTCGTCTTGCGTTAAAAAAAAGTAGTCATGTACAGTAGATGATTTCTAAAAAATAAATGAAAACTCTTAAACAAAGATTGGCAGGTCTTCCCAAAGCAATAGATGGGCCTACCAGGTACCAAAGGTCCACAATATTACAAGACTAGGGCCGGAAGAGAGCACTTGAATTTAATTTGCTACGAAGCCCGCCTTTCATTTCTCTACTATAGAGATTTGTTTGGGACTGCTTCCTACAACTCTAAAAGAGTTTCTGTTTTTTTTTAAAAAATGTTTATAAAAACAGGAAGCACTTATCATGCCCTAGTTATTCTTTCATTTTTTTTCTTCTATTTATAATTAATTATTCATATTAATCCAAAAGCGCTTTTAGTCATTCTAAAAGCAATCCCAAATATGCCTTAGGTCTCTAACTTTTACTTTTGACTGCTATGTCACCTATGTGCCTGTGTCAATATAAATGGGCTTCTACAAACTCTAATCAGTCTACACGATCACAACTCACAAGTTTAACTTCTCAACTTCTTCTGTTTAGTTAACATATAACTTCTTTATTTCTTGATGTTTTTAGATTCAATATCGTTCGTATTTGATTCTTCGTTTAATGAAATTCATGATTTATCAAAAAAAAAAGTTTGCAACACTGCCTTCTTCGGTAGGCATCTCTCGCACGAATTAATTCTTCAAAAGAGTGATCGATAGCTAAACATCGTACAGATGAATTTTTCAACTTACGAGTAAAGACATTTCATAAGGAGGAAAAATGTTGCGAATGATCCATAACTAGAGTTGGTCTCAAGTTGCAATTGTTAAACTGAAGCTATAAATATAAATAAATCTTATGTGACTTACTTTTGATTATGAAATTAAACGAGGCGTTACTTCTAGTACAGGAAACGGATGACAATAAATTAATTTGATCGGATCGATACCACGGATAACTAATCAAGAAAGCAAAATATGATCTTAGGTCTACCCAACTTCCTTTATCCCATGCACCATACAACAGAATGACCCCAGTCTATTGTAGACTGTAGAAATTGAGCTCAAACCGTTCCAAAGCATAGAAGCTCAATTCCACAGTTAATGGAAGGAAGGGGGAATGTCACGTGCAGAACTTGACGGTGTCTACACTAGAGAGTAGTAAAAAGATAAAAGAGGAAACCCGCAAGAATCAAAATAAAAATCCCAAAAAGAAAGAAAGAAAAACAAACACACAGACCCCCGTCAAGTTCCCAAACCCCTCTTTTCTCCTCTTCGCGCCTTAAACTCTTCTCTCCCCAAAACCAATTCCATCCCCCTCACTCCAAAATTGTGGCCTCGAAGGTTTTGATCCGCTATGGCGCAGCAGCAGAAGCAACAGACTCCGCCGCCGCCGCAATTGCCGACCGCCGGCAGCGGCGGAGCCGGCGTGCAGGTGCGTTGCGCCGGGTGTCACAAGATCCTCACAATCGCGGCCGGCGTCACCGAATTCGTGTGCGGCACGTGTCAATTGCCGCAGATGCTTCCGCCGGAGCTCATGAGCCGGGCCCGGGCCCACAACAATAAAGACAAAGGAGGAGGAGGCCCGGCCCAACCAACGCCGCCTGCGCCACCGCCGAGGCCGCAGCACGTGGCGGCCCACGGAGTCGATCCTACGAAGATCCAGCTTCCCTGCGCCAACTGTAAGGCTATTCTCAATGTGCCTCATGGACTCTCCAGGTTTCAATGCCCTCAGTGCCACGTTGACCTCGCCGTCGATGTCTCAAAGCTCAAAGAGTTCTTTCTGCCCCTGCCGCCTCCGCCTCCGCCCCCTCCCGAGGAGGTCAACGAGGTAATTTTCGCAATTGCTTAGCATGCTCAGAATGTGGAAATGTAGATGTCTGCAAACATACATTGCTCATTGTCGTACAATTTAGGGTTACACAGTGTGCTGTGTATATTTCGTATTTCTGCAGAGTTTTTTTGTGCTGAGGATAAGATACTAATCAGTGATGGTTTAGACTTTAGAGCACTAATGATAATATGATGTGTATAACATTTTCTTGAAATTTAAATCTGTTGTATTTTAGTACCGAGAATGAACGGCTATGTTATACAGTGTTGTAATGATGGAAGCCTCAAACAACTAAGACCTTGCATATTTAGAAGTGAACGACATAAATGGATGAAAAAGAACAAAACTTTTGTTTATGCGGTCTTTTGTCGATTTCAACCCCACTGCCTGTTGGTATCTAACCAGCATATAGTGAGGTCGGGATTGTCGTTTTGTGATTTTGAGATTGGTGGTTGATGCGCTGTCTTCATTTATTCAGCTCTGCATATTAGGTGGCTACAAAAGCATTTTCGTATCATAAGACATATCTCCTTTGTTGTAGTTGATGCAATCTATTTTTGAACCATGACCACCCCATTATTCATTCTGGTCTTAGTGACTACTAGTAAGAACTTTATATTTTCTAGAAATTCTGTTTTTATACAAAAAAGGGTATCCATGGAATTATAGTATTCTGACCCATATAGGCTACTGTTCAATATGTCAGGTTGCCATTGACGTTGAGCGAGATGAAGATGAAGGTGGGCTGGCGGGAGAAACATTTACAGACTATGTGAGTGTTTTTTGTTTATCACTTATAAGTACTATTCTGTGTGAGCTTTAGTTTTAAACACTATGTTGGCCTTTTGTTCTCTTCCCAACATTATGTTTCTTCATTTGTCTTTTAAATTTCTGAAACCGGTGTCTCAGAAAGTTCAATGTCTTTTTGTTTTTTGTGCAGCGCCCTCCAAAACTGTCCATTGGACCACCTCATCCAGATCCTGTTGTGGAAACATCATCCCTGTCTGCTGTGCAGCCACCCGAGCCTACATACAATCTAACAATCAAGGATGATTTAGAAAATTCAAAGACTTTATCATGTTTGCAGATTGAGACATTAGTCTATGCTAGTCAGGTTGCTATCATTGCTACTAATTTGACCAATGGTCTATGCCCGCTTGTTTATTGACCCAGTGTTGGTTTCCTTGACAGAGACACCTCCAACATCTTCCAAGTGGTGTTAGGGCAGGATTTTTTGTTGGAGATGGAGCTGGAGTGGGTAAGGGTCGAACAATAGCAGGTTTAATATGGGAGAATTGGCAAAATGGCAGGAGGAAGGCAGTGTAAGTCTTAGGTTCACTTGTAATACTCTGATTAAGTAATCGGTAACTGGCTTTAATTTAACTGGTTAGAATTACATGACATATTTGTCGTTAGGCTGATGTTATGTTTGTGAGAGGTTAATTAATGATTCTCCTCTTGATACTGAAATCATGCAGGTGGATTTCTGTTGGTTCAGACTTGAAATTTGATGCAAGAAGAGACTTAGATGACGTGGGTGCAACTTTTATAGAAGGTAATTAGATGAAATTTTAAATTCATCTTCTTTTTTTGACAATAAACATTACTCATCAAAGTATCTAGAGAATTTATATATCTATACAAATAGTAAGAAATCATTAGCTCGCATAGAAATTACTTCCTCATCCTAGTTTGTTGATGAAGGTAACATAGTGCTGTTTTCCATGGGTCTGTTTTAATGTATCCAAATTTGATGCATATAAGCTTAGAACTGCTAGGGGTAATTGATCAAATTGATGGTCAGAAGAACATGACCATCTGCTCACAAATTTGTACATATCTACGGTAGGGTTTCATGTGATTATGGTGGTAGTAGGTTTGTGCACTGCTGTTTGAAACATCAGTTTAACTTGTAAGTCACAAGCTGTCCTCAATTGAGCGTAGAATTTCAAGTTGGTGAAGGATGTCTTTTCCTTCCAACTTCCTGGCTAAGGCTTTGAACCGTCCACAAGTTGGAGAGCTTCGAAGCAGGTATAATGGTTGTGTCTAGTTGCAGTACTTTTGAACCAAAATCTAAATAAAGGAAACAGAACTGGAAGTTGTAAATTCTTGTTTTTAATTTTGTTTTTTTATGGCTTGGTGTTGGTTATTCTTAATTGTCTATCACATGGTGTGGTAAAGTGCTGTAGTATCCCTGTCAAAAGGAGAACTGGAAGGATACGGAAATGATATACTCTCTCTAACTCTCTCTCTCTCTCTCTCTCTATATATATATATATATTTCAGAATAATATTAGTCATATTCAATTTTCTTTTGCAGTTCATGCCTTGAACAAGCTGCCATATTCTAAGCTTGATTCTAAGTCTGTTGGCATTAAGGAGGGAGTTATCTTTCTCACATACAGTAGCCTCATAGCATCTTCTGAGAAAGGTCGTTCACGCATGCAGCAGCTTGTGCAGTGGTGTGGACCAGGATTTGATGGTCTTATTATCTTTGATGAGGTAACATTTGGCCATAGTTAATGTATTATATATCAACGTCAACCTCTTACTATGGAAATCATTTTTCATGCTTTAATTGATGGAATAAATGTTCCATGGTGTCAAAATATTCTTCTTTCTATTGCTAAGGGTCAATGGCTTCATTGTAGTGCCACAAAGCCAAAAATCTGGTACCTGAAGCTGGAAGCCAGCCAACACGAACTGGTGAAGCGGTTGTTGACATTCAGGTTTGTCTTGAAGTTGCGATCACTGATTATGTTCCCTACTTTGCATATATGTCTTGGGTATTGCAGAGGGGATTTTTATGATTGTGCTATATGCATTTTGTTAAGTTAGTTTGACTAAATCCTTTTTGAGATCACCTTAGTAGGTATGTTGCACTAGGCTCGAGGTTGGAGTTTTTGAAACCAAGATTCTTTAACAAATTAAAACATAATACTAAATAAAACCTTCAAAGAAATGTTCATAATTACCTAGAAATTTGCCTCTGTGGCCCCAACCTATTTAGATCTCTTATCTGGATGGAATTTTCCCACAATAAACTTGGCCAATGGAAGTACTCCCACTGTATGACACTGCAGGAGCTGATTACATTCACTTCACATCATGCAATTAATGTATGTAATACATTGAGTTAAATGAATCTATACTAAATCTGAAATATCAAACTTCTGACATGACAGGCTCGGCTGCCTGAAGCTCGTGTTATCTATTGCTCAGCAACTGGTGCATCAGAACCACGCAACTTGGGTTACATGGTTCGGCTTGGTCTTTGGGGACCTGGAACATCATTTTCCGAGTTCCGTGAGTTTCTGGGTGAGAGTTTTATGTACAGTAAAGATACATGTCTTCCCTCTTTCGTTTATGGTTTCAGTCTCTGTTACTCATTTTAAATTATCTTTTCTCCATATAATTCAGATTTTTTTTTAAATTATCTTTTCTTCATATATCCAGTATTGTGAGTTTGCTATAGCATTTTTAGGTCTATCTTTCTAATACTTGGAAGGATGATCTTTTCTGACATGTTATTTGTAGTTGCTCTTGAGAAAGGAGGTGTTGGCGCACTTGAACTTGTCGCCATGGATATGAAAGCAAGGTAATACAGCTGAGAAACTATTTGTTATCGATTGATAAGCTGGGTATGTAAAGAAGACTTAGGTTGGGGACTCAAATGGAGTTCCTGCATATCAGTTACTAACTCGGATATAGAGTGATAAAGTTTACTGTCTCCTGTTCTGTATAACATCTTTCCACATACACTCTAGTAACTGTGGTACAGATCTCAACTTAGGTCCTTAGACCCCATTATTGTTTTGAGATAAATAATTTGTCTTATTTTTCAGGGGGATGTATGTATGTCGTACTCTTAGCTACAAAGGAGCAGAGTTTGAAGTTGTTGAAGCACCACTAGAAGAGGAAATGATGGTATATTACACTCACGTACTTTAGGATGCAGAATTGACGTTAGGGATATATATTTAACTGCTACAAAATGGGAAAATGTAAGGATGCTTAGGAGGGAAGCAAAATCATCAATTTGCTTTCAGTTGACAGATGACTCTAAGCAACATCTCTAAATACAGGAAACAACAGGGAAGAACAAGATCCCTGATATGGTCTGTTTAGAGTTTTTTCGAGTGACTTTTATCTGAGGTTGTGAAATAGAGGTGCTAGAATTTACTTTACTGTATATGCTAAGTTCATTGAATTTAGGAAAAACATATAGGAAATTATTTAATATGTAGAAAGAGACAAATCTAGAAGACTAAGTAGGAATAAATAATTCAATACAGCTTGATAATTCAATAATTGAATTTTCATCAGAAACATCTGTGCTATACTACTTTGTGATCTGATTTTAAGGGGCACGGTCTATGATTTGCTTAGCTAATCAAAGACCTTTCTTCATATGCTTTCTTTTTCATCCCTGTCAGTTGTTCCCCACATCCTGTACTACTACTTAGCCTCTCTCTGTTCATGTTTAGTTTTGAATTTCTCAGATATCTTTGATAATGTGATTATGTTACATTATTGTTAGGAAATGTACAAAAAAGCAGCAGAATTTTGGACAGAGCTGCGCATGGAAATTCTAACAGCTACTGCCTTTGTCATTAATGATAAGCCCTTGTCGAGTCAAGTATGGCGATTATATTGGGCTAGTCATCAGGTACCAAATATTCTTTGTTTGTAGATTTGCAAGGGTTTAAATTTTCTTAAGTTGTTCGAAAACTAGTGCACTAGTGCTTTAGTGTTTTTATTTTTTTATTTTTTATATAGTCATTTTGCTATAGATACTACTTCACTTAGATATCAAATCTTGACTATCAAGACCACTCATGCTATAGATACTACTTCAACTAAGTCACCTACAAAATTTGAGTCAAATCGGAAATCGCTTGGCCATTTGATTGGCCATTTATATATCTTCAGCATTTATCCGACGCTCCTTATTTGTTCGTAATGTTTCACTATTTTGGATGACCAAACGGTTACCAAATTGGTTGAAATTTTGTAGGTCTACTCTTTAAAGGGATATATATAACATCAATGGTTTAAATTGTTGAAATCAAATGTGAGATGATCAAAATAATTAAATCCTTACCATCCGCACCGTGCGGACTTCTGCATTTGAAAATCTCTCACAATATTTATACAAATAAGGGGTATAAATAAAGGTATCGATGATCTAGAGTAATTGTAACAAGGTGAGTGCTCTCCTATTTCGACTTCCCCAGAGCCTACGGTAGCACAATCAAGACAGCGATGGGTTTTCTGCCCCCACAGGGCTAGAGCGACAGAAGTCTTGAGAGTACATATATATACATACACACACACACAGATTTTCAAATGCAGATGTCCGCACGGTGCGGATGATAAAGATTTAATTATTTTGATCATTTCACATTTGATTTCAACAATTTAAATTGTTGATGTTATAGATATTCCTTTAAGGAGTAAACTTACAAAATTTCATCCAATTTGATGATCATTTGGTCATCCAAAATGGTGAAACATTACTAACAAATAAGGAGCGTCAGATAAATGCTGACGATATATAAATGGCCAAACAATTTTCGATTAGACTTAAATTTTGTAGGTGACTTAGTTGAAGTAGTATCTATAGCGTGAGTGGTCTTGATTGTCAAGATTTGATGTTTAAGTGAGGTAAACCGGAAAAATTCGCACTGTGTGGATATCCTTGGTTGAAAAGAACTATATATACAATTTTCAAGTGTGAAACTTTGGTGTGAAGTTGCATTTTACATAAAATCGAAAACGTCATTTAATCATTGAAGTCATTCATCTTTTAGATACTCATGCATGAATCGGACATTCAAAATTTCAGCTCAATTGGAGATGTTTTAACCATTTGATCATGGCATTGTTTAACAATGCACACAGATTGTCTGATTTAGCTCAAAACTTGAATGTGGTGATCAAATGTCTAACAATCTCCGATTGGGCTGAAATTTTGTATGTCCGATCCTTGCATGGGTATCTAAAAAATGATCGAATTTCGTTTTCGATTCTGTGTAAAATGCAACTTCACACCGAAGTTTCAGTGCGAAGCTTCGCAATTGATGAAAAGTGTATATATATTTATCCCTTTCTTATTCTCTTTTGTTTTGTCCGTTTGTTGCAGCGTTTCTTTAGACATATGTGTATGTCAGCAAAGGTACCTGCTGCTGTAAGACTAGCTAAGAAAGCATTGAATGACAACAAATGTGTTGTGATTGGGCTTCAGAGTACCGGAGAGGCACGAACTGAAGAAGCTGTGACCAAATATGTGGGCAACCATTTCCTTTTATTCGATTGTGTATATTGGGTATTTGTTTACTTTGTTTTTGTTATATATTAATTTGTTCTGCAGGGTCTTGATCTTGATGATTTTATTTCGGGACCTCGAGAACTGTTGATAAAGTTTGTCGAAGAAAACTATCCTTTGCCTGAAAAGCCTGATCCAGCCCCAGGTTATATGTGGTTTAGTACTATTGGTTGCATAGTTTTAATTTAATGTTGCCACCTATTTACTTATTTTGAGCTGTAATAGGAGAAGAAATTGTAAAGGAGCTTCAGAGAAAGAGGCACTCAGCAACTCCTGGTGTTTCGATGAAAGGGAGAGTGAGAAAAGTTGCCAGAGTGCAACCACCAAGTGATAATGAAAGTGACGATGATTCTGAATGTGAGAAACTAGCTAATGAATATCAAGTGCAAGTATTACTTTATCTTTGGTATCTCGATGTTTTTCACAAGACACTTTGCTCACAAATATGTCATCTAATTTTGGGTATTGATTCTCATAGATGTTTCTTGTGGGGAATGCTTCTGCTAGAATATTTACTGTAATTGTTTAGTAGTTTCTTTTATGTTTTGTAAGTGTTTCTGCTGCAGCTTTATTACATGTTTGGTCATTAGCGATATAGTACTTGTAGCTGTTGTGCATGTCTTGTAATTGCCACTTTTCTTTCATCAATGCAGCCGACTCTGCTGCTGAATCTGCTGAATCAGATGACGAGTTTCAAATCTGTGAAATTTGCAATGCTGAATCGGTACTTCAATGTCATATATAAAGTTGGCTTGAGCTGTTGAATTATATTACTTATTTATTAGGTACCTGCTGCAGGAACGAAAGAAATTGCTCCACTGTTCCTGTTGTGGCCAACTGGTTCATGCTGAATGTCTTATCCCACCTGTGATAGATGAAGTATCAGGAGATTGGTCATGTCATTCGTGCAAGGAAAAAACAGATGAGTATCTGCAACGCAGAGAGACTTATCTAGCTGAGCTCAAGAAGAGGTTAGTTTCTTTTGTCCCATAGGATTTGATTTTCATGTATTATGTTGTACTCGCTTGGGATCTTCAATATGAGTTCTATAACCTTGGTTTAGGTATGAAGATGCTGTAGAGCGTAAGTCAAAAATTATGGCGATAATTCGTTCCCTGAATCTTCCAAACAATCCTTTGGATGATCTAATTGATCGGGTAGAAGCCAGTCTCTCTCATTGCACATGGTCTTAACTTCAGAGTATCTAGGTGTCCATATGCCTCAATTCTTAATTAACAATTTTTTTGTGGGTGTGTGTTGGGCAGCTTGGAGGCCCTGATAAAGTAGCAGAAATGACAGGAAGGCGAGGTATGCTTGTGAGAGCATCAAACGGAAAAGGTGTTATGTATCAAGCACGGAACACGTGAGTTGTCTTATTTTTTTTTCTTTCTCTCTCTCTCTATCTCTCTCTATATCTATTCTAGTTGGATAAACCACATGTTGCTTTAGGAAGGAAGTTTCCATGGAGATGGTGAACATGCATGAGAAACAGCTTTTCATGGATGGCAAAAAGTTTGTTGCTATAATTTCTGAAGCTGGATCAGCTGGTGTTTCTTTGCAGGCAGATAGAAGAGCTAAAAATCAGGTATGTCTATTTTTCTATCTTTGCATTATATCTTGCTCTCTCATTTCATGCAATCTACAACTTGACAACAGAAAAGAAGGGTACATCTAACCCTGGAACTTCCTTGGAGTGCTGATCGAGCGATCCAACAGTTCGGAAGAACTCATCGTTCAAATCAAGCATCTGCTCCCGAATATAGGTAAAGTGAATAGATGGCTTTCAAGTATTTTGGTACACAAGTACGTTAGTCTTTAGTTGTTTTCACCTGATCTTTAGTATAGGTAAAAAATGACTTCCCCCTCAGAATTCGAGGCTTGCCCTCTAAGTCCATAAAATTTGCCCGTAGATTGACAAATAGCATCCAGATAAACTTAATTATTTGAATTTGGTGGAATCCGATGACCGAGTGATCTATAAGTAATTAATGTTTTTTTCCTTTGATTTGTTTTCTTTGCAGGCTACTTTTTACTAACCTAGGTGGTGAACGTCGATTTGCATCCATTGTTGCAAAGAGATTAGAATCTCTTGGTGCCCTAACTCAGGGTGATCGCAGGTTAGTTAAATCTGATTAAGTTATCTTAATCCATTGAAGTAAACTTTATCTTGTGATTCATTAGGGTCTGATGAATTGCAGGGCAGGACCATCATTGAGTGCCTATAATTATGACAGTGCTTATGGAAAGAAAGCACTGATATTGATGTATAAAGGAATAATGGAGCAGGTTTTTATGAACTGACAAATAAGAAATTTCCAATTAATCTACTACATTGTAAATTTTTTATTATAATGGATAATAACTAAATTTTATTGTCCAGGAAAATCTACCCGTTGTTCCACCAGGATGCTCATCTGAAGATCCAGAGACTATCCAAGACTTCATTGTGGAGGCAAGAGCTGCTCTTGTGTTCGTAGGAATAATGAGGGATGGTAACTTTCTGAGAACACTTGTTGACTATAAGTTGGTTGCAAAATTAATTTGCTTTTTTTTAGTGTCTAGTTTTAGCTTAGTAAATTCCCCATGGAATATTTACATTGTCAGTCTCCCGCCCTTGCTTTCCGTTTAACCAATCTGCACTACTTTCTGAAATAGTCAATCTGCCATTTCTGTCAATTTTCGAAGTTTCCACCTACCAGCATGTTTCTTATTACCCTTGTCCTTTGTACGTACGGTCGATGCAAACTTTATTAAACTCATGGATTGGGGTAGGTGCAAATGAGCTATATAAAAGCAATCAGGGCAAATAGTCAATTTCACTGTTGTGAAGGAAACTATGTACTATATTAAACTATTTTGATGTCGACTGCCTGCATGTCATACTGTTGTTTCTTTTAACTATTTTATGCATCTGCTGATTCAATATTGTACTTACCCATGGTGTAGCTAGAGATTCTGGTAAGCTCTCTGGCCGTGTAGCTGATTCTGACATGCACGATGTTGGACGTTTCCTCAATCGTATATTAGGATTGCCACCTAAAGTACAGAATAGGTCAGGATTATGCATATTTCAGCAGTGGTTTCCTTATTGTCATAATCAGGCTGAGTATTCTGATACTGTTAAAGTGCAGGCTGTTTGAGTCATTTGTTAGCATTTTGGATCTTCTCGTCCATAATGCTCGCATTGAAGGGAATCTTGACTCTGGAATTGTTGATATGAAAGCTAATATTATAGAGCTACAAGAAACTCCAAAGGTTTGGTTTGGTTTCATCTCTCTCGTATAATTGACATTCTATTTTATGCTGACTTCTGATTTGGTGCAGACTGTCTATGTTGACGAGATGTCTGGAGCTTCGACTGTTCTTTTTACTTTCACTCTGGATCGTGGTATCACATGGGAGGTACCTTTGTTTTCCACACGACTAGTTCCCAGGTGGATTTCTTTTTCAAGTTGATTCATTATACAATCTAATTATTATCTTTGCCAGTCTGCAAGTACCATGCTTGAGGGGAAAAAAGAAGAGGGCCTTAGTTCTCCCAATGATGGGTTCTATGAATCTAAAAGGGAATGGATGGGAAGACGTCATACCATATTAGCCTTTGAAAGGTAATCGCATTGAAGTTTGTTAATAGTTTGATTTTGAAATTGGATGGTTCTGCCTTTGGTTACTCTTTATTAGTTAATGAAGTACTTGATAAATTGCTACAACTTTCTTGATACTGTTGAATTTTTCTTTACTGTTGTTTATGTCACGGGTCGAGGTGTACCTATAATCTTCTATCTGTTATGAAATGGTTGGACATGACATGACAGTTATATAGTGTTTGTAATGAAGTGCACAGGAGAGTTGAAAATTACATCTCTGATATAATTTAGAAGGTCCCAGATTTGTCTTTTTCTTTCTGTGCATACCCTTTATGAATCTGAAACTGGGCGTCTTCATGAACCCTACAATCATAGGCACCTTTAGAGTGAAAGAGTCCCAGATTACATGACAAAAAACCATGGGAGAGATATTCCATTGAACACTGTTGGTGATATCCCTGATTATAGGTTATGGTAGGTATAACTTTGTGAAATATGAAATATGATGGGGATTATAATTATTAATCCTCAAAAACACTTAATATTGGGATACTAACCTAATATTGCTATACTTGGAAAAATTTGAATGTTCAAGGAGGTTTCGCTACTTGAATTGTTCTATACCTGCTTGGTTTCTTGTTATCACTGTTTTACCCCCATTCCGTTTCAGTTCTACTTCTGGATTGTATAAGATAGTTCGTCCTGCAGTTGGAGAGGCGGTGAGGTAATGAATTTATGATAAGCATGCTTAATAAATTTTGTTAAAGTACGTATCAAGTTCACCAACTTCTATTTCCCTTATGCAGAGAAATGCCTCTGGTAGAGCTGAAAAGCAAATATAGAAAAACTTCATCATTAGAGAAGGCTCGTAGTAGTTGGAAAGATGAATATGAAGTTTCTTCCAAACAGGTGAGCTCTTGGAGAACTATGATCTCATATGAGCTATATGGCTGTGGTCTGTTTTGTTTGTCCGTTTTAAGTATATCTAATGTTTTCAGCTTCAGTTTATGTCTGAACAGTTGGTATACAATAACATGACAATGTTTGATGTATCTATCATTAAATGCCCTTGATGATTGATGGAACAACTTTAATATATATCTATTGCTGATCACCTCGTTTTTTGCCTCTCTTGACCTGATCATGTAATTGTTTCTGGCATCTATAACAGAACAAATATGTTCTTGGTGAATACAATGACCTTCCTCAGTGCCTTCTTATCAATTTACAGTTCAATAATGAATTTATTGTTCACATATCTTACTTTCACCTTTACTCAGTGCATGCATGGTCCGAAGTGTAAGATTGGCAACTATTGTACTGTTGGCAGAAGACTGCAGGAGGTTAATGTATTAGGTGGTCTCATTCTTCCTGTATGGGGTACTATCGAGAAAGCTCTTTCTAAGCAGGTATTCATCTGATTACATATAGATTTGACGGAGATTTTTTGTTTTTCATTTTTTGGTGTGCTTGTTTTACAAATATTTTGATTCCTTTCTTTATTCCATTACAAGTGCTCGCGTACATGTGCCCTTTAGTTCAGTATAAGAGCTCATAACTTTTTGGCAATCTCCACAGTCCCGGCAAAGTCACAAGCGGCTACGTGTTGTCCGTATAGAAACCACAACGGATAAACAGAGAATTGTTGGTCTCTTTGTCCCCAATGCAGCTGTTGAATCTGTACTTCAAGGTCCGTATCTCTTTCCATTTTCCTATAATTTTGTTCACCAGTCATGTTAGAAAATTGTCAGAGGACTTCAATCCAAACTGTTGCACTGCTGAGATGAGCTAGTTATCATTTTAATGTTAACTAAGCAGAGAACTTGGTCTCAATCTCGTCCATTATTTGATGCATCCTCATCTAAGTTCATATGTATTTGCGTTCATTTTAGAAGTTGTCTTGACAGTCTGCTCTGATAATGCTGCAGATTTTGCGTGGGTTCAGGAAATTGAAGATTCACAGTAGCTTGGTTGTAGATTATGCCGAGTTGCTCGTATATGGTTATCATGGAAGCACAAAAATATACTTCCAGAAGGATGACAGAAGCCAGATTACCTCTGAATTAGAAGAACGGAGGGGATTTTTCTGCACCTTTAATGGAACGGTGCACGTCATCATTGATTTAGATTTTTTGGGTTTTCTTCACTTCCCTTGTCTTCATTTTTTGCCATGCATCTGTAATTGAAGGCATTGATAGAAGTTAGGTCACTAGGCTCTCTTGGTTATAGCTATGCAGGAACCCATTTGTATACCTTATCTAATGCAGTTATTCAAATGGTTACTGAAATAGAAATTCCTTTTCGATGAACATTTAGAAATTCCTTTAAATACAAGAACATTTAGAAAATCCTTTCGTCCATGAGCAATCAACCAAATCCACTATTCAAAGCTGATATAAAAAATCATGTATGCTTGAGTTCAAATCAGAGTTTCAAACTCAAAAGCAGTAAAAGCACACCTCACTCAACATTATTCATACACTGTAGTAAACAGATGAAGACATTCAAATCAGCACACAAATGGAGCATCAGTATGATGGTCGCTGCAATAGAGTCCAGGTCGCTGAGTGTAGCCCTGTTCCTTCAGAATCTCCCTTGCCTTGAGAACAAGTTCTTGATTTGTAATTTGACCATCTGATTCCGCGAGTATGGTCTGAATTGCATTGCTGAGAGCTCCATAAGCTTGGGATGGATTTCCGGACGGACTAGCATCAGCTGAAGTCTGGTCTGTCTGACAGCCACTGATGAGAATGCCGCCATCAGGAATGGCACGATGGGATGCTCCGGCATAAACCTCTTCATTGCTACCAATCTCTGTCTCCATAGCAGCATTTGCATATTGATCATCATTTTCGAGCTTTTCTTTAAGAAACTCTTGAGCCAGGCCTCCTATCTTGCCAAACAAACCACCACTGCCTTCGCCCTCATGGTTCTTAAGCTTGTTCAATATGACCTTCATGAACTTCTTCACCTTGGGACTAGCATCTTCCCCAAAAACATCAAAAAGTGTCGGCCTCAACTTCCCAACATCAATGTCATCCTTCCCCGTTTTCTGCTTCAGCACCTCTATCAGAGTTGAGAGTGGTAAGTCTCTGCTCTTCACATATTCCCCCTCCCCTCCTCCAACGTCAATCTCCCTGTCTTCGACCTCATCCTCATCATCGTTCCCACGGTGGCGAAACTTAGAAGGCACATGGAATCCTCGAGACTGGAGTGCATCCCCCGCCCGCTGCTTCAGAAAGCTCTTGATCCCAAAACCGGAGCCAGAACCAGATCCACCGTGTTGCCCCTTGTGGCTCTCCCCTATCTGCTCCTTGGATTCATCAATGAGGCCGCCGCTGTGACAAGAATCCGACACAATCGTCAGCCTGCACCCTTCCGGCAGCTGATCCACAAACCCCCTGAAGTCATCATCTGATCAACAACAAACACAAACACATTACTAACATAACTCATCCTAAAACCATCTCAACACACATACATACATGATCAAAATCCAAAAGCATAGCACTTCAAAATTACAAACAAATCTTATGTCTCCATTTGTATGTTACATGACTTGCATCATTTGATCAGATACAGCTTAATCCAAACATTTTGGATCATCATCATCAGCGAAATTGAGATTAATCTAAGTATGATCTATGCTAAAACATAAAACATTTAGAGAGACATAACTGAAAGAGTAAACTGACCAGTTATGAGGTTCATGTCGGTAGGAACGATGCACTCGTCGTAACCAGTGTCGTCGTCGTCGCCGGTCTCGGCGGGGAGGCGGGTCCCATGTCCACTGTAGTGAACGAAGAGGACGTCACCGGAGTGGGAGGATCGGATGAGATCGGTGATGGTTTTGCGGATGTTTTTGCCGGTGGGCTGAATGTAGGAGTCGTCGGTGTCGATGAGGACTTTGATGTCTTCCTCGGAGAAGCCGTAGCGATCGACGAGACAGGAGTACATGCGGTTGACGTCGTTAATGCAGCCTTTGAGTTCGGCCTTGGTGCCTTGGTAGTTGCAGCCAATCAGTACTGCTTTCTTCGCCATTGCTATGTTCTTGGTTCTTCGGACAGTGGACTATCTAGCTCTGTGTGATTGTGATTGTGATTGTGATTGTGTTTGTGTTTGTGTTTGTGTTTGTAATAGTGTGATCGTGTTCGTGTCAATTGTGCGTGTAATACGTGTGAGTGACTGGCTGGCAGAGTGGGGTGACCGGCTGGTGGTGTGGTTATGGAAATAATAATTAATTGTTTTAAATAAGAATTGAAAGGGTTCCAATCCCAATAATACTCCAGGGAATTGTTTTTTAAATAATCTACAGATCAGAGATGAGATGTGGAGGCACGTAGTGACACTGATTTACATTACATACATACTGTATATGATCAAATATATTTTCTGGAGAATTTACTTCCCATTTGGTAACTGATCAAGCATAATTTATTGTTTATTTATGTGAAAATTACCTCTAGTCACAATCTTGAGTAACGGTTTTTTTATTACAAGAAACAGAACAACAATGTTCCTAGCGAGTCATTTAATTTTTACCTTGGATTGATTTTGTTTCGCATATATTAATCCATTGTGTACCATATAATAGGCTAAACGCTATTTTTAACCACTAACTTTTACTCAAAATTCATAAATAGAATGCCTTTGTCGCATGCGGAATTGAGGCTCGTTCAGATTGGAGTGAGTTTGAGATGAAACGTTTGTAAGTCCCATCATGAAATCCACTCCCATCCAAGGGATCATGTTTATTAGAGCATCCGCAGCGGGGATTCCTATTCGTAGGAATTCCTCCCAAAAACGGTGGTCCCCGCCAATAAATAGGAATTTTGGACCTCTTTTTCCTCTTGTAATTCCTATTTGAGGAATCGGGAGAGGAATTCCTCGAGGAATTCCTTGTCCCCGCTGCGGATGCTCTTAGAGGTGAAATGAGTATTTCATGTCGGGACGTGTATAGATGCATTTGTAAGCTGGTAATATAAAAACATGCATGAAATATGAGTGCTAAAATGCATCTATAAAAACTAACATGTTGGAGGAAATTAAACATTTGATTATTCAAATCATAATACTCATCGATGAATCTTTCTAATTTAGTGTAATAATGGTATGCTCCTTTGCTCCAGCGGTTTCATGCAAAGTGTTTCTACTGGATTACGCGGGACGTAATCTAGTAGAAGCAAGTACGAGTACTCCTCCTCCTTCTTGTATGTCCGAACGTTGGGGCTGTTCGGATGGTCGGGTGCTTCCTCTTCTCTTCGGGTGTGCGGGTATGCGTGCTCGGATACGGCTGTTAGAAGAATACAACGATGAACAGACAGTCAGGGGTCAAGACGGGGTGGCCCGCCTTCAACGCTCTGATGCCTAAGTCAGAAGATGTATTGGATATAACAGTCGAGCGAGCGTGTGTGTGAGTAGTGTTTAGTGGGATGGAATCAGAATGTCGTTACCTGTAATAAATACCATACATATATAGGTGGTTGAGCTTGGTGCTTGATGGTGTTCTTCGATGTGGGACTGGTGTACTTGCTGATGTGTAATTCGCATATTCGGATGTGCGCTTGTCGGGCGCGTGCGCGTTCGGATGGGGTCGGTCTTGTGAGCAGAGTTGTAGCCTTCCTGGTGGTCTTTCGGGTGGTCGGGTAGGTGTTGATTACCTGCTTAAGTGGATAAGTATATTTAATCGGACAACTAATGCCATACTAACAAGTCCCCCAAGTCCCCAAGTCAAAGAGAACTTTCTTGACTGGGGAGTTGAAAAAGGGTTCGTGCGATTAACAAGAATACTTATCCGATTGAGCAGTGGTGTATGATCCTGTAACCCCCAAGTCCCCCAACTCTCCGGTCAAGGAAGGGCTCCCATGACGGAGTGGGTACCTGCGTGTTTGATGGTGTACCTGTGCCTGTATTCTGGGCCCAGCCCCCAAACGGATCTTGCTAGTTTGGAGCCGCGCGCCCGTGGGGTGTTACCTTGTAAACATGAATAAGTACAATATAGATATTGAAGTGTGCAAATGCGTGAATGTATGGTATGATGTGTGAATGTATGCAAATGTTTGGTTGTAACGCCAACGCTGGGATGCCGTTGCGTACGTCGCACGTCAACGGGGATGCCGTTGCGTACGCTGTAGCGTCAACGGTGGGATCAAGACCGCGACGTACAATGTTGCGGCACGCACGAACGCGTACCTGTGCCGCCCCTCGGACTTAGCGCGCGCAGAGGCCTCTGCCGCCTAAACCGGGAAGATTTCGCGCACGGAGAGGACGGACCCCACACCCGGAACGCTCATCGGTCTCATAACGTACAAGGAGAGGACGGACCCCACACCCTTGCCGACTGAGTCGGCGAGTCGGTCGTTAACGTTGCGCGTACGGAGAGGACGGACCCCACACCTGTACCGCCCATCGGTTTTAGCGCGCGCAAAGAGGGGACGGACCCCATGCCTGTGCCGCCTAATCCGGCTTGCTAATTCTTACCGACGCGCGCTCGGAGGGGAGATGCCCCATGCCCGTGGCGATGATCTCTGCGTTTTAGTGGTTTGCGGGCGTTCGTGGTTCGTTGGTCGTGCGGGCGGATGTATGCGCCAGTACGAGATGGCGGGAGATGTGTCGTGTCTTGCCTTGAGTGGGGTGACGTTCTGATGAGACGCTTGAGGTGACATTCCTTTTGACTGCTCCTCGGGAACCATTGTGTAATAAATGCGAGCCGTCGTAATTAATGCTGGCGTGCCCTGGGCATTAAATGCTGATGACGTAGTAACTGCTCGAAGTTCAGACGTCAGGCGCGTGGGCGCATGTGGCGTTGCATGGGTGACACGTGTCGAGCCGTGGGAGACCGTGCTAGGGTTTGAAATCGAGGCGGGAAGCTGAAGGGGAGCGCGGTTACTTGCGTGGGCAGGTGAACCGCCTCAGGGCCACGTGTCGTGATCTGACGGTGGACACGCGAAAATGGACGGCTGGCGTTCATTGGCGTACATCGTGCGATCAGTATAAATAGGGGTGTGGTGTCGTCTTCCTCATCACTTTTTACAACTTACCGAAACGCTGCAGAAATTACTTCGCCCACTGTTCCTCTCTGATCTCTACTGTTCTTTGTTTCTAGCCGGAGTTTCTTCGTCGACGTTCATCCTTTCTACCGTCAATATCGATTTGGCGAGGCTCTCATCCTGTTTCTGTTGTTTTCCGTTTTGGTTTGTGTTTGTTTGTTTCTGGTTTGTCACGGTTTCTGGGTTTTTTTTTGGCTTTTTCTGGGTTTTGCATCTCAAGAACAAGGCGTGTTCTTGAGGTGTGCCAGGTTTGATTTTGGTTGGGGTAGGATTTTGGGGTTTTTGGTGTTTCTGGTAGTTTGCTTTTTTTGCTAAGTGTGGGTGTCGTGTGCGTGCGTCTAGGAATGGAGCCAATAGAAATATCAAGCGGGCAATCGCATGAGCGCATATACGTACCGGGGGTGGGGTGGTTTAGTTGTGGTTCGAGCGGGTCGAGCACATCGTCGTGCGAGTCTGTGATGAGTGTGACGCCCCTGCGATTCATCCCTAACGCTTCTCCTGTGGTGCAGCAAATGGATCCCCAACAAGCTCTTGCTGCCGCAGGGTTAGGGGAATCGTCGGGCGGATCCTCGTCGTCCGGTCCGTGGGGTGAGGAGCGCATGCGACAAGATCAGCCCGTGACCCAGTTTCCGGAGGGCGGGCGAGTTAACTGGGTGCTCCCTGACGGAGTGCCGGGGCAAGAACCTGAACGGGCGCCGAGCGTCAAAGATATGGCGTGGTGGGCGAGGGACTACCACATTCCTTTGTCCGTTAAGCTGAAGATACCGGGGAGGGGAGAGACGTTCACCCGACCGCCGGCTGGCCATGTGTGCGTCAGCGAGTTCCATCTGAAGGCGGGGATAAAGCTACCTCTCCACCCGTTCTTCCAATACATCCTGGCGCTCATCAAAATCTCCCTCTGTCAGTGTGGGCCTACACTGACCTGAACATTGGTGGCGTTTTTCAATATCTTCCGTTCGAGCGGGCTGGACCACCCCACACGGGCGGAATTCCTCCATTTCTTCCGCCTGAAGTACTCCTCCCGCCGGCGAGATTCGGGCACCTTCACTGTGGAGCCAAGGGCGAAGTGGTGGTTGATCGATCCTCCCAGTTCTTCCACCAGCTGGCGTACGATCAACTGTCTGGTCGGAGGTGACTGGGAGTTTGGTGCGCACGCCGCTGAGATCGCGGCCAACGCCCACCGTATCCACCGAGTCCCCCAACGCTTCCACTGGCTGGACACGAGCAAGTATCCCCTGACGCCCGAGGAGGAGAATAGGATAGCTCGTCTGAAGTTTGTCTTTGACCCTAGGCCCGAGGCGAGACACTTCTGGGCTGCGTGTCACTGGGACTTGATTGAAAAGAATCGCCTCGCCCGTATGCCTGGTCTGTCGGGTGGCGCTTATCTGTAATGTATGTAGTGTAACTGTGATTGACTGTTGCTAACCTGTACGTTCTCTGTTCTTGCAGTGAAAATGTCCAAGTCCAAGGCGAGCGACCGGGATGCGGAGCAGCTGCGCCGGCTAAACATGCTGCTGGATGGCGCGGACACCGTGCGCCGTGTCGTGGTGGATCGCTCGGGCGGAATGCGGGTGGGTGAGGAGGTTCAGCCCACCATGCGTGCACCTGCGGTGAGTGAGCACGCTTCTCCTGTCCGCCAGCGTGCGTCGGGCGCTGGCCCATCTGTTTCTGCTGCTGCTAACGTCGAGCAGCCAGCGTCCAGCCCTGTTCTACCTCCTCCTCCTTCGCAGTCAGCCAGTCAGGGCTCCAGTCGGGCTGAGCGGGACAACCGCCACCGCAAGAAGGAGCAACGCCAGGTGGATCGGGATCAGCGTCGGTCCAACCGGGTAGAGCAGAGGGACAGGCGTGACACTGCCCGCATGCCTCAATCTTCAAATCCACCTTCAAGTCCTCCACAAGCTCTTAAGCAGGGGGAAGGTGAAGAGCGTGCCCAGAAGCGGCCCCGGACTGAAGACTCCTCTCCCGGCCCTACTCCTGGGTCGAATGCTGATATTGTTGATGCCCTGCGCCGTGCACTGGTGGATGGCGCGGCCTCGCTCGGGCCCCTACTGCAGCCGCTGGAGAATGCCGCCCCCGACGGGCTGGACGCGGCCTTCATTGCGTGCACCCGCTGCAACATCAGCTTTTCCGTGTCCGCTCGCGGGAGAATCTGAAACTTGCACGCCTCAGGGCCGACGCGCTGAAGGACCGAAGAGTGGTGGATCAGATGGTGGCCAATCTAGAGAAGGCCAATGGCCTGGCGACGCGGTACACCGCCCGTGCAGAGGAGGCGACTGCACGGTCCGTGGAAGCTGCTGCCCGTGAAGCTCTGGCGAGGGATGAGCGGGACAAGGCCGTGGCCGAGGTGGAGTAGGTGCGCGTCGAGCTGGAGCGCGTTCGTGCTGAAGCAGCCGCCCGGGAGGCGCTGTCAGAGCCCCGGCTGAAGGAGGCTGATCGCGTTGCTCGCATGGATGCTGTGGCGACGTTCAAGGAGTCTGACGAGCTCCGCGAACTGGTCAGAGCTGAAGTGGATGAGCAGGTGGCTGCCTTCCAAGAAGCGGTGATTCCCTTTATCAAGCTGGAGGAGTACCGGGCGTTCGTGCGGTCTGAAAATGAGAGACTGGCGGGCGCTCAGGTTCCTGCGCCTGAGGGAGAGGTGGAGCCTTCCGAGGAAGCTGGTGGGGCGGGGCTGGAGCCGGTGATCATGCGGGTGGATCTGGGTGAGCAGGTGGAAGCGGTGGGGGCGGTGTCGTCGGAGGAAGCGGAGGAGCTGGAGGTGGATACGGGGGCGTAGTGTAGGATTTCTCTATCTTTTTTTTTTTGAGTAGGATTTTTGTAGTCGGGCCTTGTGCCCTAACGATTAATGAAGTATTTTCCTTTCGTACGTGTGCCTTGTCTTGATTTTTTTTTTGGCATCTTTTGAATGACTCGCGCGACGTGCGCTCACTCTCCTTTGCTTTTGAATGGAATTTAACCAAGTGTTACATTCATGGGAGCGGCCTATCCCCAGTCCCCCGAGTACTGGGTGGGCGGGGTAAGGACAAACGAACGCAATAATATTACAAACTTAAAGAACGAAAAAATACAACATAAGTACAACATAACAAAATTTTAATGAAAATACTTCCTCAAATGTTGGATGTTCCATGGGTGCCGTAGTCGTTGACCCTGCATATCACAAAGGTAGAAAGTGCTGGCGCTTATCACCTCGTCGACGACGTACGAGCCTTCCTATAACGGACGGAGTGTCTTCACCTTTTGCTGGATTGCATTCATCACCCAGTCCCCCAGTTGGATTGGTCGAGCTCGAATGCGCTGGTTGAACAACCGGGCGATCCTCTGCTTATTTGCGGCGTTGTGGAGATGTGTCGTGTCCCTCCGTTCTTCCAGCAGATCGTTGCTGAGGCGGAGCCCCTCGCTGTTTATGTGTGGATCGTACCCCTCGATCCGTGGGCTCTGATGGGTAATCTCCAGAGGTAACACAACTTCCGTTCCAAATGTCAGGCTGAACGGAGTTTCGCCCGTGGCTGCGTTGGCAGTCGTTCGGATGGACCACAGAATCTCTGGAACGACCTCGGGCCAGCGCCCGTAACCCGCATCCCCGGGTTCGATGTCTTCAATTTTCTTTTTGAGACCAGCCTTGATGATTTTGTTGGCTGCCTCCACTTGTCCGTTCGTTTGGGGGTGCGCTGGTGATGCGAACACGAGGTTCGTTCCCTGCCTCTTGCAGAAGGCTATGAGTCGGGGGTTGTTGAATTGTGGCCCATTGTCTGTTATGATGCTGATCGGCGTCCCGTAGCGACAGAAGAGGAAACGCCAGAGGAAGCGCTCCACCTTCTCCGTGGTGATCTTCGCCATTGGCTGGGCCTCGATGAATTTGGTATGGTAGTCAATGATGACGATCAGATATCTGTATTGCCCCTTCGACTTCGGGAGCTCTCCGATCAGGTCCAGTCCCCACTATGCGAACGGAACGGGCGATAGAAGGATGGACAGTGGGACAGCGGGCGCGTGGTGGTGATGTGCATGCAGCTGGCACTGGTGGCATTTGCTGGTTAGCGCTGTAGCGTCCGCATGGATGGTGGGCCACCAGAATCCATACCGGAGGGCCTTGTGTGCGATCGATCTGGCGCCCGCATGATGGCTGCATGTACCCGAATGGATTTCTTTCAGGATCGAGTTGCCTTTTGTCGGAGTGACGCACTTGAGGCTCGCCCAAGTCCTCCCTTGTCGATACAGTGCCCCATTCCGCACGCTGAAGTTGGTCGCCCGTGCGACGATGGTTCTGGCCTCTCGCTTGTCGTCTGGTAGTTCTCCCCTTGCCTTGTAAGCGATGAGCACGTCCATGTAGCTGTGCTCGTGCGGTTCGACTTCCAGAACCTGCTCTGCTCCCGAGATGCTCGGTCGTCGCAATACCTCGACGATCCGCTGCCCTGGTCCCGTGTGCACGGGTGCCGTGGCCAATCGGGCGAGCCTATCCGCCTTCGCGTTGAACCCTCGGTGAATGTGGTTGATGTTGACATACCTGAATCCCTTGATCAGTGCCTTGACGTGCTTCAGATAGGCGATCATGGACTCCCCCTTCGCTTGGAATTCCCCTCCGACTTGGCTCACCACCAGTTGTGAGTCGCTGAACACATTGAGGTCGGGTGCCTCCGAGTTTTTGGTCAGCTGCAGTCCCGCAATGAGCGCCTCGTACTCGGCCTCGTTGTTGGTGGTCTTGAATTCGAACTTGATGGCGTACTCTGTGTTTACCCCTCCTGGCCCGGTCAAGATGATCCCGGCGCCGCTTACTTTCTTCGTGCACGAACCGTCGACGTAGAGGTTCCACTCCGACAATAGTCGCTCCTTAACCTCTGGTTTGTCGGACGCCTCAACCGTCGAGACATCGGATGTGCCGACCGGCGTCGCCTCTGCTTCCGTGTATTCAGTGATAAAGTCCGCCACGGCCTGTCCCCTGATTTCCGTGCGGGGCTTGTACTGGACATCGAATTCACTTAGCTCGACTGCCCACTTCGCCAGGCGACCACTGTGATCGGGCGATTGGAGTATCTGGTGTAGGGGCACGTTCGTGAGAACATGAACGTTGTGCGCTTGGAAGTATGGCCTCAACCATCGGGCGGCGGTGACGAGCACGAGCGCCATCTTCTCGATCGTAGGATATCGGGTTTCAGCGCCCGTCATGCCTTTTCCTGAGAAGAAAACAGGAAACTCCGTGCAGTTCTCCCTGCGGACGAGGGCAGAACTAACGACCATCAACGAGGCAGCCAGGTAGATGTATAATATCTCCCCTCGGATGGGTCTGGAGAGGAGCGGGATGGAAGCCAAGTATTCCTTGATCCGAAGGAAGGACGCCTCGCACTCTGGCGTCCATGCGACTTCTCGCTTGTTCATTGTTCGGAGAGCTTTGAAGAATGGGGCACATCTGTCCGAATAGCGAGAGATGAACCGGTTCAACGATGCGAGCTTGCCCGTGAGGCTCTGCAGGTCTGCTTTCTTGACTGGCGGCTTCATGTCGATGATCGCTTTTACCTTGGCAGGCGCGGCTTCAATTCCTCGCTGGCTGACGATATATCCGAGGAATTTGCTGTTGGTGACCCCAAACGTGCACTTGGCCGGATTTAGCCTCATGTCGTTCCTGATGAGGACATCGAGCACAGTCCCCAAGTTCTAGACGTGGTCGACCGCCTGAATGCTCTTCACCAGGATGTCGTCCACGTACACGTCCACAATGTTGCCAATCAGGCCATGAAACATCGCGTTCATGAGCCTTTGGTACGTGGAGCCAGCGTTCTTCAACCCGAATGGCATCACGACGTAGCAATATAATCCCTTGTCTGTGACAAACGTCGTCGCCTCCTGGTCCTCGGGGTCCATGAAAATCTGGTTATAGCCCGAATATGCGTCCATCATGGACAGGAGCTCGTGCCCAGCTGTCGCGTCCACCAACTGGTCGATCCTTGGTAGAGGGAAGCTGTCCTTGGGGCATGCCTTGTTAAGGTCACTGTAATCGATGCACATCCTCCACTTCTTGTTGCTCTTCTGCACCATCACAGCGTTGGAGATCCACTTCGGATACTCCACCTTGCGGATGAACCCGATGCCCAGCAGTCGGTCCACCTCTTCATGCATTGCCGCATAGTGCTCTACTTTGTACGCCCGCCTCTTCTGTTTTACCGCCCGGGCGCTGGTACCGACGCTCAGCCTGTGGGATATGATGCTTGTGTCGGTCCCGGGCACGTCCTTATACGACCATGCGAACACCTCTTGCTTCTCCTTCAGCAGTGCGATCAGCCGTTCGGCTATCGCAGGAGCCAATGATGCTCCGATTTGAACCGTCCTTTCCGGGTGTCCGGGGGATAGCTGAATCGTCCTCAGCTCCTCGCGCTCGGGAAAGGGTGACACCGCCATCAGCCCGTCGCGTGGATTGTCCGGTATCTCCGTTCCAGGTGTAGGCTCCAAGGCGAGGACCTCCTGCCTGTCCCGGGGTTTCGCGGCTTCCTCGTAGTTGTATCCTCGAACGTACCCGATCCCATGCTCGGTTGGGAATCGTCCCAAGAGCAAGTGTCCCGCGATGATCATCTTCAGCTTATTGATCCCCGGCCTCCCGAGAATGGCGTTGTATGGGGAGGGGGTGTCCATGATAATGAAGTCTATTCGGACCTCGCTGTGCGGGGAGTCGGATGCGCCGATCCCGACTCGGATGCTGTCGTTCCCAATCAGATACGACGTTTCGCCCGTGAAGCTGGCCACACACTCATGATCCTGTGTCATCTTGCGGGCGGGCCTGCCGAGCGCCGTGTACACGTCCATGTAGATCACGTTTACAGACACCCCACTATCCACCAGCACCCTCTTCACGAGGAAACGATTGATGATCGCATCGATTACGAACGGTAGGGTGCTGTCCTTCGGGCTACCTTCCTCATCTTCCGTTGTGAAGCTAATGGCGGGAGTCTCCCGTCTTCCTTCCTTCTGCGCTCACCCTGTCCCGATTGCAAGCACCTCCCTGCTCGGGTGATCGGGCGACGAGGTACCCTCCTTGCGTTTTCCCCCAGATATGGTGTTGATAGTCCCCCGGGTTTCGATGCCTGCCTTGTGCTGCCGCTCGCCTGCCCTGGGAGGGGTTGCCCGTTCGTCTTTCTGTATATCCGCGAGGGCCTTCTTTAGCATTATGCAATCGTTGGTTTGGTGAGTGGTGGCGTTGTGGTACTCGCACCAGACGTTCGGGATTCGTCCGACCGGGATCTTCGCCTTTGATATGTTGTTTGGTAGTAGGAGCCGGTGTTGGTATTGGCGGAGTAGGTGCTCATTCGACTGTCGGTTGATCGCGTATATCCCCTGGACCAGCGGTCGGTATTGCGGTGCCGGTGGTAGACGGGCCTCCTGCTGTGCTGGTCCCCTCGTCTGGTTGTAACGGTTGTTGTTGTAGCGGGAGGGTGGCCTCTGGTGATTCTGCCTCTGCGCGTCCCAGCTCCTCTTATAGCCCCCGATCTTCTCGTCGTCTGCTAACTGTCGCGGTTGGGCGCTTGTTGCCTCTGATCTGTTGGTGCTAGATTCGGAGGTGGACCCGTACACCCGCGTTTCCACTAACGCCTTCTGCACAATCAGGTCCATGATCTCGTCGTAGTCGAGATACTCCTTCCTCACCAGTTTCTCTACGAACGGCGTGGCGAGCATGTTGTCCATCAGAGCCACCTTGGCCACTCGCTTGTCGAGGTCCCTGCACGTTCTCGCAAGCGTCCTCCATCTGTTAAATGTAACTGGACAAGCTCTCGTCCCTCCCTTGGCGGACCTTGAGGAGGATGCCGGTGGTGTTGTACTTGCCCTGGATCCGGTAGCGCTTCTGGAATCTCTCCGCCAGCTCGAGGAACGAATGGATGGAGCCTGGCAGAATCTCATAGAACCAGCTCCATGCCTCCTCTGTCAGTGTTTCCTGAAACAGGAAACACATGGTTGGGTCCGAATACCGGGTCCCGTCCGTGGTGGATCGAAACTCGTCGATGTGTGTACGGGGGTCCCCGCTCCCGTCGAACCGGGTGATCTTCGTTGTCTTCGCGTGGAGGTCTCTTCCCCTCTCCAGTATGTGCGCCGAGAATGGGCTGACCCGGGGGGTGAACGTCCCGCCCTGCCCGGCGAGCTTGTCTTTCCGTAGGCGCGAAACTTCTTCCGCCAATTCTTCCATCCTCCGGAGGATCTGGGCGTTATCCGTCTGGGGTAACGACTCCCCTTCTGGCGTGAGCGAGCGGGCTCTCTGGGCATTTGCCCCGCCGAACGGGTGTATTTCTTCGTCAGTGGTGTCCTGGGACCGTTCGCGTTGCCCCTGCGGCGGGCCGACGAGCGCGTCCAACCGCTCCTCCAGCCTCTGCCGGGTCTGGCGCTCCTGCTCCCTATCGAACGCTGCCTCTCGTAGCTCTCGGAGCAAACCATCGACGCGCTCATCGCTGCCGCTCGTTCCTGGTTCTACTGCTTGCCGTACCAGTGCGCTCGCGGGTGTTTCCTCGAATGGTGTACTGCCGACATTAGTCTCCTGGGTAGGCATGTGGGCTTTTGGTTAGTGGTGTTTATACGAGGTTTGCAATTTGTAAGTTTCCCACAGACGGCGCCAACTGTTTCTACCGGATTACGTGGGACGTAATCTAGCAGAAGCAAGTACGAGTACTCCTCCTCCTTCTTGTACGTCCGAACGTTGGGGCTGTTCGGATGGTCGGGTGCTTCCTCTTCTCTTCGGGTGTGTGGGTATGCGTGCTCGGATACGGCTGTTAGAAGAATACAACGATGAACAGACAGTCAGGGGTCAAGACGGGGTGGCCCGCCTTCAACACTCCGATGCCTAAGTCAGAAGATGTATTGGATATAACAGTCGAGCGAGCGTGTGTGTGAGTAGTGTTTAGTGGGATGGAATCAGAATGTCGTTACCTGTAATAAATACCTTACATATATAGGTGGTTGAGCTTGGTGCTTGATGGTGTTCTTCGATGTGGGACTGGTGTACTTGCTGATGTGTAATTCGCATATTCGGATGTGCGCTTGTCGGGCGCGTGCGCGTTCGGATGGGGTCGGTCTTGTGAGCAGAGTTGTAGCCTTCCTGGTGGTCTTTCGGGTGGTCGGGTAGGTGTTGATTACCTGCTTAAGTGGATAAGTATATTTAATCGGACAACTAATGCCATACTAACACAAAACTCTCTGCTGCAAGGATCGGAGTAAAACAGTAGATTCATATTCATAACCAATGAATTAAATAAGCACCCTAAGTTGTACAATTAATAATAGATTAGGAAAATGATTGTTGGCCTCAAATTTAGGCCTTAAATATGGCCTATATGATGCTTAATCATCATATGTAGCATCCATGTCAAAAAGATAACATAATCTATTAGTTATATCATTTAACGTAAATGATTATCTCATCCATTTTGATCAAACGGCTTCGTATTCTTCTTGTAAATAAATACTCAATATTTTTCCATTCAGTTTTCATTATTCAAGGCTCTCTATCTTGACGATCGTTTGATCGCTTCAATTGTTTTCCTTTATACTATATATATGTTCATTCGATTGCATCAATTGTTCTTCTTTATATATATATTGAATCTGTTGAATTGTTGTTCAGTTCATATATATAAATCATCTACGTTCTAAGCATATAAATCATAGATCTAATTATTCTGAGTTATGGGCTTGCTGCGATTATAGACAATACTTTCAATTCAATCAATGGTAGCTTTTTATCAGTAATATTGTGGCTAGGCACTAAGAACCAATAAGATCGAAGACTATATGAGGACTCACCGGAGAAAAATGGTCAAAATACGAGAAGAGATCAACCCAAGCCCTAGCATTTGGTTTGGGTTCAATTAGATAGGTACGCCAATTCTAGGATTAATTAGAGTTCTTGAATCTTGAGTCAATGTTATACAAGGATAAAAGGTGATTATTTTTATAAATATATAAAATAAAGGATTTGATAATGATTATCAGAAGAAAAAGATAGGGACAATATTGGATTTGAAAATTTTGTATATGAAATATGGATATTTCAAATTAACTATTAAAAACGACATAGAATTTCCACATAGATTTAAGGTCACAAAATTAGGCCTTCTTTAAGCCTTTATCATTGCTCTAATAGATTATTCTAACTCTTCACTCAACTTATCTTTACGGTAATAAAATGTTGTATTTCACGCCATATGTGTTAGTATAACATCATTAGTTGTCCGATTAAATATACTTACCCAATTAAGCAGGTGATCAACACCTACCAGACCACCCGAAAAACCACCAGGAAGGCTACAACTCCGCTCACAAGACCGACCCCATCCGAGCGCGCACGCACCCGTGGGGCGCATACCCGAATGCACGGATCACATGACAGCAAATACAGGCCTATCCCACATCGAGGAACACAAGCAAGCAGCAAACTCAACCACCTATATATGAAAGGTATTTATTACAGGTAAGGAGACATCTCAAGTCACTCAATCCAAACATCACACTCCAACCTACTTCTTCGCACGTTCAGTTGACTGTTATATCCAATACATCTTCTAACTTAGGCATCGGAGCGTTGAAGGTAGGCCACCCCTGTCTCGACCATCTGACTGTCCGTTTGTCGTTGTATTCTTCTAACAGCCGAACCCGAACACGCGTACCTGAACACCCGAAGAGAGAGGAAGCGCCCGATCATCCGAACAGCCCGAACGTTCGGACGAAGAAGGAAGGAAGTAGAGCTCGTACTTGCTTCTGCTAGATTGCGTCCCGTGTAATCCGGTAGAAACAATATGTAATATATATTGAACGTAAAATGGTGAAGTTGATATGATTTATCGAGCAAAGCTATGTCTACAATTTATTTGAAATGAAATTTGTAATTAATTGCTTGTATATATAATCTCTTGATATGGCAGTAAAGTACACACATTGATGATTACGGACTAGATGATCATCACATAGGATTAGTCTTTTTAGCCGGATCGATCGAATTGCTTAGTCTCTTAGATCATGACACAAACTCCAAGTTTAACCTTATTAAATTTCCAATTATATATCATCTCAAACAGATAAAAGGAAACAATTTGGAGTTGTAAACTCCATGGCCGCCTACTAAGCATTGACAAAATTGCAGTTCACTCGGATTTCCCCTTCATTTTTCCTCGTAAGCACTTCAACATTGCCAAGCTTCACCATGGATGCTGCGAATTGGCTCTCGAAAAGCGAAGGCTGGGATCCAAACAAATCAACAAACCCACTGGTTCTCACATCCGACTTGAGCAACTGATCCGTGGATAACAACCCCAGCTTCTTGCGAAGATTGTTGTAGAATTGTGTGTCCCATGTCTTCGGAGTTATGGCATCGAGAAAAACCAAGTCCGAGTCTTTTTTACAATTTTTCTTCAAGTAGCCGTTCAAGTACATACGGTTGAGTGAAGGGTCAGGCTTCCTGGTTCCATTATAGTTTGCGAGCCTGTGCTTGAAGGAGAAGCAAGTAGTTCTGCCTATGGTGTGTGCTCCGGAGAGGGCAACCAAATCAAGCAAGTTCAAGCCTTTGTCGTGGAACAGTTGAATCAATGCAGTCATGTTTTCATGGCCCTGAGGAACTATCTTATCAGCTTCTCTGGCAATGGAAATCTTCCCATCTCTACGTCCAAATGGGACTTCCCAAAATGGACCTCCTGCCATGATGGTGGCGTCTCTTGCTGCGGCGGAGAGAATGTCGGCGCATGAGACGGTTTTAGGGCACTGCCTCTCGAGCTCTGCCTTGATGTCATCGATTACTTCGAAACCTCTCAGTGTGTAGCTTGCAAAAGCTCTCCTCTCGCTTCCTTTATGGTTAAGCAAAATTGATCCGTCGCAACCCTATACAATTAATACATACAATAAGCTACGTACACAATATAAAACCTAAAGCACGTAAAGTTTTTAATTTTTAGATCTTTTTAGTTTTACAAATCATAAATTGCATGCATGGGACTCATTAGTGAACGAATGTTTGCTTACCCTCAGAACACAATCATGGAAATGCAAGCGGATGATGCTAGCAGCCAAAGTGGAATCCTTCTCGATCCAGTCTCCAACTTTAGCCTGAATGATTCCCTCTGCCTGCGGACAAGTCTTAATGTAGTGACGGAAAGACAGAAGAGCTGAAGGAGGCACCAGTGAATGTCCTACTTTGGCTGGTGCATTAGCAGCTGATACATCAAAGCTCATGAACAGCTCCAATGTGACAACAAGGAGACCAAGTAGCCTAGAAATGCCCATCTTCATGTTCAGTACGTTTCAGTAACAAAAACAAACTTGTTTCTGTTTTCTGGTAATTGGTGTATGATAGTTTCACTACTCGCCTTTATGTTTATATATTGATCTGTTGCGCGTTCAAAATACGTGAGAAGCACACTCAACACAAATAGTAAACATGCCAACATGTAGCTGGCTTGGTTAGCTAGCTAGCTAGTCTCTTTTCAGGGGATGTTACTATTGTTAATTCGTGAATCGTGGTGCATAATCAGCTTAGACGAAGGTCCTACTGGGCAAGAATATCTAATGCAACACAATCTACACCTTGGACCAGATTAAATAAATAATTATCAGTCTTCAATATTGTTTTCATTTTCTTTGTAACACCACATCTTGAAATGGAACGGTATTGGAAGTATATCATATTCTTTTCGCAAAATAAGCTGAGCTGGAAGTTATTGTTTAATTGCTGAAGCGTGTTGAAGGAATCAACATGCAATCAGTTTTGGCAAGTCGAAAACACATCCCATTAAATTTGTTTGTACAAGCACACATAGGTATACCCAGAAACGCATTGGCAGTTTGGCACTTCCCCCCTATTGGAATCATATGAGAAAAATTAAAATTGTAGCAAGTATTAGTACGAGGGAGACTTTACGATACATAAACGCACACACCGATATATCAAGTAGACTAATTAATTTGATACAAAGGTAGACAATCGAGTTCATCAAGTAAACTGAATTGATCTAGTGAACAACTATATCAAATAATTAGTATACTAATAATCGAGACTAATTCGGTGCATGCACCATAAAATTAACTTTCCTTAATACAAATGGACCCTAATTGCTCAAAATATGTAACAAAGAACACATCACTACCATCAATTAATTTGAACTGGAAATATAGGCCTTCAGATACAAGCAGCACCCACTCACACAAAACAAACTATCACAAAAGGTGTACGGAAACTAAGATTCTACCAGAATTAGACCAAAACTAGGGGACACATTTGCATTGAGATTGCTTAGATCGAAGAGGGTCACAGTGTTATGTTCACTAAGCTTTGCAGCAGACAAAACGACCAAGTCCTTTAGAGACTTGTTGTTCGTCATCCCCGGAGATTTCAACTTCCTTGTGCTTAGGCTTTTTCTTGGAGTCTTCTTTTGGCATTGTGATGACCAACACCCCATCATGCATAGAAGCCTTGATCTCATCAACCTTGGCATTTTCAGGCAACCGGAAACTCCTTGAGAAGCTGCCACTTGTCCTCTCCCTGCAGTGCCACGTCTCCTTGATCTTTTCGTCCCCTGCTGGAGGCTGCTCTTCCTTTCTCTCTGCGCTGACATGAAGCACCCTGCCTTCATGCACTTCAAGCTTCACGTCCTCTTTCGTTAGGCCCGGAAGATCGATTTCGAAAATGTGGGAGTTTGAGGTCTCCTTCCAATCCATTAGGGTGTCACTGAAATCTGAGGTGAAATCTCGGAGAGGGTCCAAGAGAGCTTGCAAGAGAGACATTATTTTGGTATATGATTCGAGAAACACGGCTTTTTTTGGTTGGGGAATGTTTTAATTATTTTGATTGTTTTGATGATGGTGGTGGAGTTGTGTCTGTGGGTATATTTATACTCAGGTACAGAGAGTTCTTGAAAAATCTGGAGTTGGATAGAGTTTAATAGTTTTGTTGGGTCCATTTCACTGTATCATGTTTTTATGACTTCTTGAGTCTTTGAGATAAGAACCGGGCATGGTGGAAAATGATGTTGAAGAACTCTCTAGGAGGCGCCTGAGAGGTCTTAGAAGTCTTCCTTTCAGACTTGTGTCTTGCAAGGAGTAATGTTTAGAGGAACAATTGATTTTTGTATACTGTTAAAAAAAGTTCACAGTCAGTTTTTTTTTAATTCGAATTTTGACCTTTTATTTAAGACTTAAGAGTAGTAGCAAGTGGTCATTATGTTGATGATAATGGCTAAGCAGAGAAATGGATTAATGGGCTTTGCAATAATTTGACCTTTGTTTCCTTTCCAAGTTATGTTTTTGGATTGTCGAGGAAAAGGGGGGAAAATGAAATGGATGTGTTCTAGATAGGGATGGCACGAATCTCGTCAATTTTGAATTCGACCCGATTTGGATCAAAATGGGACAGGGCAAAAAATAAAAAAATTAATATTCCATCCCGTCCCCTTTTTTAGGGATGAGATTAGGTCTTACTTTTAAAATCCCGATAGACCCGTCCCGTCCCGCATAATATATTATGTCTATTTTATCATTTGTTAATTTATTAAGAGTTGACATATTAAATTATACAATTAATATTATTCAACAAAAAAATAAAATTACTCTAAAACAATCAAAGTATTACACTTCTTGTAATATGAATTTTAAATGTATCAATTAAACATGAAATAAAATTGCTTACAATTTTACTTCTTTTAATTAAACATTAAGTAAAATGGTATTACTTTGTGTAATTGTAGACTTCTAAGTCTTATTAAGGTATGTTTATCTTATATTCAGCCCGAAATTTGGTTCGTCTCGTCTCATTCGGACTTTTGTTGTTAAATACTCTATTAAATGTTCATTTAGGCCCCACAATTGGACCCGTCCCGTTCGAGTTTCAAGATTATCGAGCCGAATTTTTAAAATATTGCATCTCGTCTCATTCCGTTCGAAATAGGGATAGGGACAACCAAAAATTGACCTGACCCATCTCGTGCCCACCCTAGTTCTAACTTGTAGTCTGCAATCACTTGACCCAACTAACAAACTAACTCTAATTAAGAACAAAGAAACAGCCTAAAATCAAGGTTATGCTAACCCTTACCAAGGGGATCCATCATCCATGCCAAGAGTGTATATGGTGTTGTATTATAATTATATACGTTTCCATTTAGTTTTGTTAGCCTTGTTAGAGTTAGAGTCGGTTGGGCTTATGAAATGTACTTAATTTGTCCATCGGCCTTGTTTCCTCTTCGTCACTATCTCACGATTCTTGCATATCTCATGTCCTCACCAGTCACGACTTTTCACTCCAATTTGGCAGCCTCACAATCTCTCGCAAATCTCCGCTCCCAAGTCCTCACAATCTCTCGCCAATCTGAACTCTCTCGAGGCCTCATCACTCTGGGTATCTGCAAAAGGAAAATTGATAGTAGAGAAATACAGATGATGTAAGTAAAAGTGAATTGTAATTCTTTATTCGTCAACAATTTGGGTTTAATTTGAGTTCAAGTACATGATTTTTCTGAGTTCAATTTGGAATTAATAAGTTTGGTTTTGCACTTTTGCTGTATTCAATTTGGACTTTGGAATGAAACTTATTAGTATATAGTCACTAGAATGTGTGAAACTGTGAATGTCTAAAACATATGTGATGTTGGAATTTGCAGTTTGTAGATTTAAATCTAGAAGATATGAGAGCAGAGATGTACATTCTGTGATCGATTCAACAATATACTGGTTATTTTTTTTTTCAATTAGATGAGTGAGCTCATACTCTTCATAAAGATGAAGATCAAGAATCAAATTAACATAAAAAAATTAGCAGCTTGGTCATTGTTATATTGATCACAATCTTTTATACATCCTAATCTAGTAATCTATATATGTAATTTGCCACATATTAGCTGTGCTTAATGTTGATTAATTATGTACTTCATTGATGATGGAATGCTTTCATCAACTTTGTGATGTTTTAGTCTGTTATATAAAGGTGTGAGGATGAGCCTCCTACGGGTTACAAACCTCCAAAAAAAATCATGCGTTGCACAGTACAATTCACAGAGTTTCAAAATCTTGGATCCGCCCATGATTAGATATACATACACTTTAGTACTACATACACTCGAACATTTCCATAAATGGAAAGGCCAGCCACTATGATCGATAGATCAAGCATAGCTGCCCAAATTGAACCTTATCACCCTTATGATGGATTCCATTGAGGCAAGCTTCAATTACAGAGAGTAAAATTAGAGAAGATGACTTTATATATTGATATGTATATCGTATTATGTACAGAAACAAAGCTTCAGAACTATTTATACTAAGCTATAACACACAACATGAGCTGCACGTGTGCTACAGCTGTAGGTAAATACAAAACCTTCATGTAACCAATTAGAACATCATAAATATACAAATGATGTCATAAAGACTATAGCTCAACACCTCTCCTTAGATTTATGAGAGGAAGAACCGATCAACAATCTATAATAGATATAAGTATGTTGAGGTGAGCATAGGCCCTTGGTGAACAAATCAGTAGGTTGTTCATGTGTAGACCCAAATTACAAATGCAGAGATCTAGCTTTAACCTTCTCCCTTGTGAAATGTACATCCACCTCTACATGCTTCAACTTGGAGTGATAAACAAGATTTGTAGCAAGAGCTAAAGCTGAGACATTATCACAATGCAGAGTTTGAATGGAGGCTAACTCAAGTCTCAAATCTTGTAACAGATGAGTGAGCCACTGAATTTCAGATGTAGTGTTAGCCATTGATCTATATTCAGCTTCAATAGACGATCTGGAGACAACAGTTTGTTTGCGACTACACCAAGAGATAGAAGAACCATTGAAGAGAATAACAAATCCAGTTGTGGATTTTCTGTCATTGGGATCACTATCCCAATTTGCATCGCAAAAAGCTAATAATTCATGTGATAATGGTTGTCTTTTGTTGCTAGGCTCAACACCCCTCCTGAAGGTGATACCAAATTTCAAAGTACCATTCATATAGCGTAAGATCCGTCTGGCAGCAAGAAAATGAGCCTGAGTTGGAGAATGTAAAAATTGGCAAACTGAATTGACACTAAACGCAATATCCGGCCTGGTGAATATGAGATATTGCAAGAAACCTACGAGAGACTGGAAAGTGGAGATATCAGAACCAAGCAAATGTGGTCTGCCATCCTCATAAAGCTTCAAACCATACTGACACGGAGTCATATGAGTTTGACAGGCATCAAGACCAGCATTGTGAAGCACATCCTGAGCATACTTCTGTTGAGATACAAAGATGCCGTTTGAAGCGTAAGAAACTTCCAGACCAAGAAAAAAATGCAAGAGGCCTAGATCTTTCATGTCAAACTCACTCTGAAGAGAAATTTTAACTTCACTTATCTAGGATTCTCAATCTCCTATAACAATTATGTCATCAACATAATGCAACAAATAGACTTTAGATTTAGCAGTAACCTGCACAAAGAGAGAGGGATCAGCATGAGAGGATTTGAACCCCAAAGAAGGAAGAAAGTCAGTAAACCGTTCATTCCATACACGAGGAGCCTACTTAAGGCCATAAAGAGATTTTTAAAGCTTACAAACAAAGGTAGGACAAGAAGCATCTTCAAACCCTCCTAGTTGACTCATATACACTTCCTCATTAAGTAGACCATGTAAAAAGGCATTTTTTACATCTAATTGATGAAGCTTCTAGCTATGATAAGCTGCTAAACCAAGTATAAGTCTCACTATAGTGTGTCTTACCACAGAAGAAAATGTTTCTTCATAGTCCACGCCATATTTTTGACTAAACCCTCTTGCAACAAGTCTTGCTTTGTGACGTGCCACAAAGCCATCAGCATTGTATTTCACTTTGAAAATCCACTTACAGGAGACCAAGTTCTTACCAGGAGGAAGAGGTAAAATAGACCAGGTGTTCTGAGCTTGAAGAGCAGCAAACTCTTCTTGCATAGCCTGAAGCCAAATAGGATCCTTCATAGCCACTTTATAATTGGAAATTCCTGATTTGAAGAATCATGAGAAAAGCTAGTGGTGAACATGACAGAGAGAAGACATTTCTTTTTTGATATGCCACGTTTTCCTATGGTAAGCATACTATAAGCATTGGTAACAGAATCAGAAATACCCTATGTAGGATGTAATATGTTGACCTCAGAGACCTGACTAGTTGATCTTTGAGGAGCACATTCAATATTAATAGACAGGCCATCTCCAGGCTGAGCTTGAACATTAATAAGACCACCATCTTCTTCAAACTAAATTTTTGTGTGATCTTGAGAACTAAATGGAGAACACTCAGGGAGAATATCATGAGGCTCGGTTGAAGTAGATGTAGAGGCCTGCATAATAGGAGCTGAGATGGAAGGAGAGTTTATACCTGACTGTGATACAGCTGGTGAGATAGGTGAGGGCAATGAGGTTGATGAAGTACAAGGGAGTTGTGTAGATGTGATTCCTGGTACAATTGTAGAGTCTGAAACAGCTGGAAAACTAGTATGTATATTGACATGTATAGGAATGGAATACTGAGTGAAAACAACTCTCTGAATAGGACCAGTGGACTGAGGTATTGAGATAGGTGTCAAATATAGGAAGATGGTCTCATAAAACAAAACATGGCGAGAGATATGACACTTTTTGGTGAGTAGATTGTAACATATATATAACATTTGTATCCTGTGGTAAACCCAATGAATACACAAGGAGCACTCTTGGGTTGGAGTTTATTGGTTATGTAAGCTTCAAGTAAAGGGTAACAAAGACAACCAAAAACCTTTATGATATCCAGATGAGGAACACTGTGAAATAACTTCTCAAAAAAAGAATGCATATTCAGCACAGAAGAAGACATTGTATTGATGAGATAGACAGAAAGGGCAACAACATGATACCAGAAATGGGAAGGTAAGGAAGCCCTTTGAAGAAGTGTGACTGCTGTCTCTCTAATGTGTCTGTTTTTTCTCTCGGAAATGCCATTTTGTTCTGGAGTGTGAGGACAAAAAATCTGGTGTGCAATACCATTTTGTCTCATAAAACCTCTGAACTGATGTCCCATATACTCACCTCCCCCATCTGACCTTAGGGTCTTAATTGATCTGGAAAATTGGTTCTTAACAAAGGCAGAAAAAGCCATAAACCAATCAACACTTCAGATTTCAACTTCAAAGAAAAAATTCAATAGTATCTAGTAAAATCATCAATGAATAGGACAAAACACCTAAAACCATCCATAGACAGATAAGATGCAGGATCCCAAACATCACTATGCACAAGCTCAAAAGGAAAAGTGGTTTTAGAATGAGATTGTCCAAATGGAAGTTTATGGAATTTACCCAATAACCAAGGTTCATAATGAGATGACATAGTATCTGGTAAACTCTAAATATTATACTTATTGAGCATATGTGCTACTATATCACTACTAGGGTGTCCTAGGCATTCATGCCATAGAGAATTAGTTATAAGTTTTCCAAGATTGGCACTCATGAAAGATTTCTAGTTATGTGATCTTGGAAGAATAGCTGGAACAGGATAAAGCCCTTGATTACACAACCCCTTGTACAAAGTTCTGCCCTCCACCTTGTCCTGTATCACAATAGAAAACTCATTAAATGTAACATTGCATTTATTCTGACAGCACAATTGATATATAGACATAAGATTAGCGGCAAGATCTGGTATAAGTAGCACATCATTAAGCTTAAGAGATCCAATTTTAGAGTCACAAGAATGTATAATTTTAAGCTCTTTACCATTACTAACTTGTACTGTATCAGGAGCTGCATAAGGTTGCACATTAGTAAGAAGTTGTACTTCATTAGCCATGTCATTGGTAGCCCAAAGTCTGCTAACCAGAATTGAGTTGGTTGAGGTGTTGTAGCAGCAAACATGGCTTGAATATTGGTAGCAGGTTGCGACTATTGTTTATCAGGAAAACTAATCAAAAAGTAACACTTATCAATGACATTATTATAGTAGTTACAATGAAGATGGCCTCTGAAGTTCATGGCAGCAGCTGCAACAGAGTTCAAAAGTTGATGAAGATTTACATGTCCTTGATAGTTTTGCAAAGCCCTACAGGTTCTTGCTGCATGTCCTTGTTTTCCACAATAAAAACATATCATGTTGGCCAAATTAGGTCTCTGAGCTCCAGTTCGACCAACATTAGGACCTTTGTTAGAACCAGCTTGAAAGCCTCTTGTGGGGAAAAATTATGAGAGGAATGAAATTGACCTCTACCAGCATAGAATGCATGAATTCTAGAAAAATCAATTCCATAGGGTGGATAAGGTGTAAAACCAAAGGGTGGATAGGGATTATAGGGAACATGATTAGGAAGACTAGGATTGAGAAAACCAGGAGGTGCAAAATGAGCTGAGAATGATTGAGGCACAGCAGAAGTAGGAGTTGAGAATGATTGAGGCATAATAGAAGTGCTCATATTAGGCACTGTGATTGATAAGGAGGTTGATGTAAAGTCAGATTGAGGCACTTTCACTTGAGATGCTACCATAGCAGTAAGCATACGAGGACTAGACTCAATCTCACTTTGAATATCATACTGAGCAACCTTAAGAAGTTCCTTAAGATCTGACATATTGCAGCTTGAAAACTGAGCTCTAATTATAGTTTTAATAGCAGCATAAGATGATGGCAAGCCATGAAGTACAGACACAATGATATCTTCATCATCCATAACCACACCAACAGTAGCTAAGGTATCTCTAGCAGACTTGACTTTGTCCATGTATGTCTCAATAGAGTCATTACCCTTTTTTAGGTTCTGCAGATCAGACTTGAGTTGCATAATGTTCTGACGGTTTGGAGAGGCAAAACGAAGTTTAAGCCTAGTCCTCATCTCATGAGTAGATTTGCTTCCCACAACACAAGAGATTAACATCACTGAGTGTTTGACCTAACATACTTATACTACTGTGATCCTGTGTTTTCCAAGCTACATAAGCTGAGGAAGCAGTTCTATTCCCATCATCATCAACAGTGAATTGAGGTGGACATACATTGGTACCATCAACAAACCCCATAAGATTCAGTCCATCAAGAAACAACTCAAGGCGAAAAAGCCATTTGAAGTAGTTCTTCTCATCTAGCTCAATAGTAGGAAAATAAGCAGTGGTTTCAATAGTTTGTGTGAGCTGAGAGGTGTGTGTAGGTTGAGTATTTTGTAAAGGCATTTTGAATAGGTATGAACTGTTTAACAAGTTTGGTTATGAAAGTTGAAGAGGTTGACATATTATAGCTAACAAATGTGAGTAAATTGAGTGAGATTTCACAGGTATGAATTGTATACTGATTATAATTCTGATAGGTGAGTATGAAAATACTAGGGTTATGAACACCACAAATTTTCTAGATCTAAGTAAAACTACTCTAAATCACTACGAGAAAAAACGCTTTTGGCGACAACCAAATTTCATTGTTGAAAGTTTAAATTCCTCGCTAAAATCAAATTGCGACGAATTTTGAGTCGTTGCTAGGTTCGTCATCTTATGTGTCTGGCGGAATGTAAAAAGTGATTAATAACTTGTTTCGTCGCCTTTTCCTGTGACGTAATTGATTCGTCGTATATCATGTTTAGTGAGGAATATGAATGTGTTACAAAACATTAGTTTCACGCTTCATTTTCATCGCATATATCGAATGTGACGTTTGTCGTTTGTCGCAAACAATAAATACAATGTTTGATATACGTCGCAACTATCAAATGAGACGTTTTACGTTTGTCGATAAAAATAATTGAGAGGTTCTGTATTTGTCATAATTAATAAATGTGAGGTCATACGTTTGTTGCTAAAAATAAATGCGATGTTTAATTTTTGTGAAAAAATTTAAAATTGAGATTTTTTGTTTGTCCCTAATACCAAATGCAACGCGTGTCATTTGTCGCAAAGAGTAAATATAACGTTTGACTATTATTGCAAAAAAATAAATACGAGGTTCTATTTGTGTCACAACTAATACATGCGAGATTTTACATTCGTTGGAGAAAATAAATGTGAGATTTTATTTTTGTCATAACTATTAAATGTGACGATTGATTTTTGTCACTATTCTCTACTGCGAGGTATGATTTTTTCGCACACATTTCATATACAAGAATATAATTTGTTATAAATTAATAGTAAATGCGTCGTGATTGTTACTACTATAAATATAATTATAAATATAAATATAATAATTTATTGAATTTTTCTAATATATTTGACGCAAAAATAAAATAGAAAATAAAATTTTATTTAAATAAATATTATTTCCAACAAACAAAATTGAAAAACATTATTCAAGGAATCATCACCGTCTTCACCTTCTTCGTTGGTATCAACTTCATCGGAATCCTCATTTTCATCAAAACTCACATCTTTATCTTGATCATGAACCGAGTTTCCATCATTGGGTCCATATCTATATTGAGTTTCTAGTACTCTTGTTTCCATTACTAGCAATGGACTCGGTTAAACCATTTCTAGTTGTTTTGCCTCTTTTCCTTTTAATTCCTATAGGGAATGAAATATATTTTATAGAGTACGTTAACCAAAGAATTTATCAATCATTGATGCTAGTGTTTAAAACTTACCGGAAGTATTAGGCGTCGGTGTAGGTCCTTGACTTGAGACCTCATTAGTTCTTAGATGTGGAGAAGAAGTACTCGTAGTTGGTGACACATGCGATTCCAAAGATGGTCTCAATTCTATATTAGAGGTAGTAGATATGATTTTTGTTTTTGACTTCGTCTTCTTTCCTTGACTCTTACTCTTATGTGATTCTTGAGATGCCGTGTGTAACCTGTGAAGTGAGATAAAGAAACTATTTGCTTAAATACAAAGATTGCAAACAACACTTGCATGGATTCGTACGTAATATAGCAAAAAAAGAAAAGAAATTAAGGAGGCAGTCTGGAACTTACATGAAAAGTTAAAGGATTGAGAAGAGTTTGAACAATAGAGGCAACGAGAGGTCGGTCTTTTATATATGGTATAAGAATTTCATTTTGGCGCTTTGTTGTAAAAAGAAGAGGAAATTTTTTCGCTATTTCTTCCATTTGGCTACTTTGAGTTTTCAGAAAAACTCTATAATATGAAGAAAGATATATTATGAACATTGGCTCTTAATCGTTGACAGAGCATAAAGAAGAGACATCTTTTTCTTAAGAGATCGACACAGTATAATTAAGGAGGGTCTATATCAAATTTCATAACAATGCGGCAATCAATATTAATAGAGAATATTTATCCTACCATATATATATATATATACACTGTTACTATATATTAAACTTGCAACTATAGGAAAGTAATAAAACTCTGTAACGTGCATAATAAGCTCGATCTATTATTGTCCAAGAGACCTACCATATATATACTCTACTATATATTAAACTTGTAACGTACTCTATATATAAAATTAATAAAACTGCACATATGCTACTATTTTAAGATTTGATTTATTTTTTTCCCAAGAGACCTACCATATATATATATATATATATATACACACTACTCTATATCAAAATTATGGCAGTAAGGTTTGATTTATTTTTTTCCCAATAGACCTACCATATATATACTACTACTCTATATCAAAATTTTGTACGTACGTATCTTACTATATTAAATTTTATCTATTTTTTGTCTACATACCTTAGTCTTAAAGACCACATATTAAACAAACTTAAATAAATTGTTTAGAAAAGAAAAAAAAATACAAACCGTCACATACGTAATTGTGGAGAGCAAACTATTTGCCAAAGCTTGAAAATTCTAACAACTTAGGTACCTAATGCAAAAAGAAAACAAAAATACTATTCTCCCGACATATGGTCTTCATCGGCAGAGTCGTCATCAATGTTTGTCGCATTAAGTATCACCGATGATCTTGTCAGTCGTCGCCTAATAAGTTTTTTGCGAAGAAACTGTAGTTGTCGCACAAAACTTTAGCGACAAATCGTAGAAAGCGTCGCCAAATAAGTCGTCTGCAAGAAAATTGTAGTTGTCACATATATATTTACCGACAACTCGTGAAAATCTTCGCGAAACAGGTATTTTGCGAGGAATAAATGTTTGTCGCATTAAATATCACCGACAATCTTGTCAATCATTGCCTAATACGTCTTTTGCGAGAAAACTATAGTTGTCACTTAAAAGTTTAGCTAGAAAACATAGAAAGCGTCGCCAAATTAGTCATCCGCAAGAAAATTGTAGTTGTCACATATATATTTACTGGCAACTCGAAAAGATCGTCGCCAAATAAGTCTTCAACAACGAAATTTAGTCGTCGCTGAAATATTAAGTGACGAATTTTACAAGTTGACGCCTATTTACTATTTTGTGACGAAAATGTCGTCATCGATGAGATCAATTGCGACGATTTAGAATTTTCTCGCTTATAACTTGCAACGACAAAATTATGGTCGTTGCAACTCCATTCGTCGCTGAATACCATTTTTCTTGTAGTGAATTGAACAAAATTGTTTCACAATTCAAATATCACTTAGAATAGTAAACCAAAGCTTCGATCAGCATCAAACATAGTATTCAAGCAGATTCTACAATGAACAATCTGTAGCATATGAGATTGAGCTAGAACAAATTGAGTAGACTGAATTGGAGTACTTAGCTTGAAGAACGACGCACATATGAAGGCCACAGACGAACCTAGCTCATGATACCATGATAGCTTCCATTGAGGCAAGCTTCATTTACAAAGAATAAAATTAGAGAAGATAACTTTGTATATTGATATGTATATCGTATTATGTACAGAGATAAAGCTTCAGAACCATTTATACTAAACTCTAGCTCACAACATGAGCTGCACGTGTCTTACAACTGTAGGTAAATACAAAACCTTCATGTAATCAATTAGAACATCATAAATGTACAGATGATGTCATAAAGACTATAGCTCAACACCTTATGTTTATATGTAGTCTTCCCGGGGCCGATAAACTCGACATGGTGAATCAATGCAAGAACCAAAGGACCTTGGCATTTAGTGCCTCAAAGATTAATGGCAATACACAAGCTAGCAAGGGCTCGATGATCACGACTGTTTTCGTCACGTAAAGTATTTTCGATGTTTTCTAAAGAACAGCACACGCATGAGCGAGGGACATGTTTCCCAATCTTTTGTACTGCATGTACATTATTGATCTTCTGTATAATGTAGCCAAATTTAATTTGCCAATCTTTCGTACTGGAACGTACATTATTGAGCTCCTGTATATATTGAAAGCAATTCAAAAACACGAAAACAAATGTGTAGCACTTACGTACAGAGTTAGATACAAATATATATATATATATAATTAGAATTGTACTACTAGCTCCTTCCTCCCGATTTCTTTGTTCTCTGGGATGCATGATCTATACTGATCGATGGATCATGCACGTACGTTTAGAGATAAAACAACGGGCCGGGTATCCTCGATCATGCATATATACATGCTAACTATCTAGCTTTCCTGTTCCCGCGGGGACATGTCCACCACTTGTACGTACGTACGTACGATCGTAATGCCCTGGGCCTGGACTCGCCTCCCTGGTATTAATTCATCGATCATTGCAGCTAAATATTCCACCAGGCCAGCCACCATTTCTGTCCGTACAATAATGCAAACATTCATACATGCCCGGTTTACCTAGCTAGCTAGCCTCTCGATGATCTGCAACTCTGCGCGCAAGTTAGTCTAGGCTGCGAGCGATTTTTGTTCTCTCTTTTTTGCTTCAAATTTTATAGTCATCGAGTTCCGCCGTGAAACTGCTTCCATGTTTTCTGTGGCATCATCATGCATGTGTGTCAGATAGTGCTTCATATATCTTCTCTGGAATTGGATGATAGCTAGCGAGTATATATGTGTGCTCAAAGCTTCAGTTGTGGTTGGCACGGTGAATAGTACAACAGGCGATCGAGTAGTACAGTCGGCATCCTTTACACGGTTTGATTTTAGTTTATTTAGCAAACATGCATGAGCTTCACAATTAGATTGATTGCGTTATTTTTGTTTCCTTCGATTCGTGAACGAAATTGACTGCTCCATTTGTCCTCCAAGTTTTAATATGCAATTACGATTAACATCAATCCTTATTTGCATGTCTTTAGAAAGTTGCCAAATTTGACATTAATTTATAAAAAAAAAACTAAAAAAAAAACTAATGGCTCCTACGTATCAACTATATACATTATAAGTGCCTAGTGGTGTATCTCTCACGGTCTCACCCGAATTTAAATTATAACGTTGTCAAAGTCATGGTCAGACATTATACACATGACCGACTGGTTGTGTGTTCAGGTATGGAATCACCAGTGTAGTTGAGTGACTTAATATTGTGTGTGGGTTTCACGCTTGCTCTTGTTCGGTTGCTCGCGTAACTCTTGTTCGCTTACGGTTGCTCGCGAAGACCCATGTGACGTGCACGTGAGGTGCATGAGTCGTATGCTAGAAGTTTGTATTGATGTTGTAGCGTACGTAAGAAGCTTGGTGGTCTTTGGCGAGGAACAGTGTTCTTAGCAAGTAAGTTAGGTGTTAGTGAGAGAGTTGTATAAATACAGAGCCTTGTATGTTTGTAAAAAAGAGAGTATGTGTATGTGCAAACAGTGGGTAGCTTTAGGGCTTTGTTTGTAGCCCTACTCTTTCTCTGTATCCTCCATTGATAGTGAAGATTCTCCTACTGCTCTGTGGACGTAGGCTATTGCCGAACCACGTATATCCTGTGTTATTGTTCTTGTCTTCTTATCTTCTCTTTGTGTTAGTTTTATTAATACGAGTCGATTTAGTTCCTTTGGTATCGTGTTCATCTATCTATTTGGTGTTTCGTTGTGTGTGCACAACACTTAAGTCTTCAGGGCAAGTTCAAATCACAAAACTTGCACAAGAAATTCCAATGTTATTGAAATATCTGGCTTGGTCAAAGATTAACACAGTAACTAAATTAGTGTAAAAGTGCATGTTGCTATATTATATAATATAGGTGTGTCTTAATTTATAGATACTTTCTTTGATCCACAAGATGCATGTATAGCTAATTGCTTAATTGTAAATTACATACAGCTAGCCCTAGTGAATTCCTCACCAACTTTACCAGGATACATGCATGATTGTTCTACAGCGCGAATTTCTTGTTAAGTCCTAATTTTCAGACTTGATATAGCGAGAACACATATATCTGGTCCACAAGTGCACCTTCCAACGTCTCTAGAAAACCAAAACTAATATCCACTAGATCAAATAAACAAAATAAGAAACGAAACCCTTAAGAGTATTGAACCCAAAACAATGCTTCAGAAAACGTACAAATGAATGAAACTGAATGATTCTGATTCACAAGGAGGGAAGGCTCCGAGAGCTGACTTGGAAAATGGAACAAAGAAAGGATTAAACCACACAATAAGTGATGGGGGAACTAGTCAGGTTGCATGATTTTGCCTCGCTTTTGTCTGAAGAAGAAAACTAATTATCGCTTAGATGTCGGTTCAATTTCACATGGGATGTCTCACAGCTAGCTTCAATCTCTATTATTCTCGCACGGCTCTCTCATCCATCATATATTAATTCTTATTATCAGGGTACGTTTTGGCTAAAAACTCTTGTAATTATGCTACCATTGCCCTCATGTAGTTAATTCATCAAATCAATCATGCATGATCCTCATCAAGTTAGCTAGCTAGCTACGTGGAAAATTCGTGTGGTGGGCACTTTTCTTAGAATCATAGATATCATAACAGATGGGAGAATGGAATCGTCCACACCAAACACGAATTAGAATGTGAAATTGATATATGCATGGGATATATAGCAAAAGTTAATTAAGATGCTTGTAATGTTAAGGATAGGGATATATATAGAGGGTTGCATGTATAGCATCCCATGTAGGTAGGTATTATCTTTCTCCATGTGACATGTTTTTTTGCACCCTAAACTACACCACCAATGGGGTTAAATTGTTTAATGTGATTTGATTGTTAAACAAATTCTTTGATTATACTTTGAAGGAATTAGACTGCTATGGTGAACTTTGGTGAGGGATTATGGATTCAAATTTGCTACTTGCATATCATGTTTTAACATACGAATGAAGTAAGGCCAAGAATGTGCTGCAAACAGTGGTTTTTGTTAAATATAGATCAAGAATGTGCTGCAAATTTACTGAGAATTTATAAAATATATATATAAAATGCTACTTCAGAAATATTTCAACCATGAATCCTAACTTTGGGGGAGCTACTCTAACTTGGAAGCAAGGTTTCTTATGCTCTGAGGCCCTCTGTGACTTTGTGAAAGTCTAGGAAGCTATCAAAGTTTTTGTAAAGGGTCCACTTACAATGAATAAATCCCTCCCAAGTAGTCTTCTAGTAGTTAGATGCATGAGGATAGAATCTCAATTTCTCACGATCGACTTCATGAAACACAATCTCTATGCATCAATGCATGTACTAAGATTATACAATAAGTCATCCCTTAAAATGTGAGGTACCAAATCCAAAGAGGCCAATTAAGGAAACTGTGGACAGATTATCTACACCGAGTGTACACCATATATATCACATCCAGGATATACATAGAATACCTAAAAATGGTTGAATGATTTCATGGCTCAATTGTAAACTTAGTTTCCAGTTAATTGGTTACATGCAGTTTGGTAACGAGCTCCTATATATAGATTATATGCATTTCATTAAGAACTAGCTCTTTTGATGTTCACCTAACACCTTTCAGTGAAAACCTGTTTCAAAACTAATTCTTTCCTTCCACCTCACTCTTCGATCGGCTTGAAGATAGTCCCGAAATGGCAAATAAGGATTTTTACATTGGCTGTAATTTCTATCTGTACGTTCTGTAACATGCACGCCATGTTTGATGTTCGATCAAAAGCCCATATTCCAGGTTGTCAGTTGTGAAATTAAGAAATAACAGATACCGTAGTAGGAGCTAGGAAAAGGAAAAAGTAAGAGAAACAAAAATGGAAGCTCGAACCCATCTTGTGGAAAACAAATGCAGCCCAGTTTATCTGGAAAGTGAGTGAGAGATCAGATTATCAGAAGCTTTTTGTCACATAAAGATGTCAAATAATTAAGTAAGTAAACAGTAACAAGGTCTTAATTTCAAAAAGGTCTTGTATGGCATTCTAATATCTTTTTAATGATCAGTTCAACAACTGAATCATAATCAAATTTCAACCTCAAAAGACTCATAGAGTTTGTGCTTACCTCAAAAAGGGCCATTAGGTGTTTGATTATAAAACAATCTACAGTTCCTCAAGCTGCATTACCAAAATAAAATGAGAGAGAGAGAGAGAGAAAGAGAATTGAGAGATTCCCTCCAGCTAAAAAGAGGGTGCCAATAATTGGTCTTTTACTTGCCTTGTAACCTTCCTTATCCACCACTCTAGCTTCAAGCTGTGGAATATCAGAAGCATATAATCTTAACCTCTTCTGTAAAGTGAGAAGATTTGGGAAGTCCCAAGTGAAAAAAAAAGAGAGGCTTTCAATAACAGAATCCCATGTAATCCCACCCAACAAATCACCATTTTAATCTCCTTTGATTCTCTCTCTCTCTCTCTCTCTCTCTCTCTCTCTCTCTCTCTCTCTCTCTCTCTCTCTCCATGGCTAGAACCCTAATTAACCATTATAATACTAATGATAATTAATAGGAAACAATACCAAATGGCCAAGTAAGTGAGGCAGACCCCAACCTCCCCATGTTCCACAACTTCCCCTTTACCTGTCCTCACTTTCCCTCCTTTTATAAAACCCCCATTCCCTCTCTTTCCCTCTCCTTCACTCCCACATCTTCGATCTCCTTCATCAAACCTGCTCTGAGCTATTGCTTCCTTTTAATACCAAGTCTCTCTACTTCTTCTTCTTTATCTTCCATTTGATACACAAATTAACCTCAACACAAAACACATTACATAACATATATAGACAATATGTGCAGCACTAAGGCCAAGGTGACCATGGGGATTGAACACACTCCCCTTGTTTATGGCAGACCAGTTCTTCAGCCTACTTGTAACCGAGTTCCTAGCCTAGACCGCTGTAACTCCCTCAAGAAATTATCAACACCACCACCTCTACCCTTGTCAACCTCTTCCTCTACTAGTACTAGTCCTAGACTTAGTACCAAGGCTTCAATATTGACAACACCACCAGTCTCTCCAAAGTCAAAATCTCCACGGCCACCGGCAGTAAAGCGATCCGGCAATGATGACCCTAATGGCTTGAACACGAGTACTGAGAAAGTTGTGTCACCAGAAGGTACCACGCGGACTAAGGTTTTGGAGAGGATCAAGAAGTCAAAAAGCTTCAAGCTTGGTGCTGATGTTGTTCATGACCATGGTAGAGTTTCTTCGAATTCTTCTCCTTCCATCGAGGCTTCGTTGAGCTACTCGTCGTCTCTGATCACCGAGGCTCCAGGAACCATTGCAGCTGGGAGGAGGGAGCAGATAGCTCTGCAACATGCGCAGAGGAAGATGAAAATTGCTCACTATGGAAGATCAAAGTCTGCAAATTTTGAGAGGGTTGCTCCTATTGATAATTTGGAAGCCAAAGTTGGCGAAGAGGACCACAAAAGATGCAGCTTCATCACAGCTAATTCAGGTATAGAAATACATCTACCATGTATACTACTTCTTTTAGTATTGTACTCATTTTGTTTTGTAATTTATCTTCATTAAAATGAGAAATGCTCACTGATTGCTTCATTCTATTTTCCTCAGATCCCATATATGTTGCTTACCACGATCAAGAATGGGGAGTTCCTGTTCATGATGACAAGTAAGTTTGATTAGCCTATGTTTTACATAAAACCATGTATTAGCCATAAGTTATACTCATCTTTGTTTGGAATTTGGAAACTGAAGGATGTTGTTTGAACTGCTTGTTCTAAGTGGAGCTCAAGTTGGCTCAGATTGGACTTCCATATTGAAGAAACGCCAAGATTTCAGGGATGCATTTTCTGGGTTTGATGCAGAAGCTGTGGCCAGTCTCACCGACAAGAAAATGATGGCAGTTGGTGCAGAATATGACATTGATATAAGCAGAGTCAGAGGAGTAGTAGACAACTCTAACAGAATTCTTGAGGTGTTACCAAGCATCAAATTCTGCAGTTTTTCTGTTCATGTTTTTTTTTCTCTATAAATCTTTTCCATCTTGTCTGTCTCCTCTGTGTTTACTCAAAAGGAGCACGTTAGTTTAAGAAAACCAGTTAAAATAATGTGAAGATTAAGATAGCGTAGACTGTATTGACTTGACCATCATTTGCAGCTTAATCTATAATTAATCTATTATGATTCCTTCCTTCTCATTTGGTGAAAAGCTTTTTCACATGATAAGCTCCACCTCTTCTGCATATAGTAGCATTTTAATTACTCTAATGCTTCTTCTTTTCATTTTTTATTTTGGGAAAGGTTTTGGAACCTAACCGAATTAGGATGCTCGGCCCATTGTCTGTGTTATTCATACTAATATTTCCCTTTTGTTACAGGTAAAGAGGGAATTTGGGTCATTTCACAAATACATATGGGGATTTGTAAATCAGAAGCCAATCTGCCCTCAGTACAAGCAGGGCTACAAAATTCCAGTGAAAACATCAAAATCAGAGAGCATAAGCAAAGACATGGTTAGAAGGGGGTTTAGGTTTGTTGGTCCAACAGTTGTGCATTCCTTCATGCAAGCCACAGGCCTCACAAATGACCATTTGACCACCTGCCACAGGCACCTTCAGTGCATCCTATTGTCAGCTCAAGCTGCCACAGTGGAACAAGCCCTATAGAATCCTTGATCAACAGAAGAGAGAAAAATCCTCGAGAAAACAAAGGTTTAAAGCTTGAATTTAATATGGTAGAGAGAGTGCATAGTGTTTGCTAACTAGCTAGTTTTTGCTGTTTGTGTGTATAATATTAGACTAGAGAAAAAAAGGGTTTGGGACTTAGTTAGAGTGCTGTGAGATTTTTTGAAACAGATAGAGATGGGTAACATAATTGGAGGAGAGAAAGAAATCAAAAGGTTAATGGTGGAGTGGAGCTCAATGGAGAGTTGAAGACAGACATATCATGTGGCATATGAATTTGGAAGGCAGAGCATGTGTGGAAGTGTCAGTTTTTTTGCTTTTGAATTTCCATGTGACCCATCATCAAGCTTTGCATTATTTCAAGACCCTTTAACAGAATAACAGGCTGTGTAGGATTGTGGGAAGAGGGATTGTAGTAGGGACCAAAAACCATCATCATCTTCTTCCCCCTTGGCCATCTTAGTTTTTCCTCTCTGCAAGTGTTTTTGGTTAAGTTGCTTTGGGGGACTATTTATGCCCCATTGTATATCTTGGATTTGGAAGTGGGATTAAGTGAGTGCTGTTTGGTTCAATTGCATGTGCTTCTGTAGTTATGTTCTGTAAGGCTTACTAATATATACTTGCCTACCTTTGGAAATGCTTTACTACAAGATGGCATCACGTCCATGTGAGTACTACCTTTTTATATCTTCATGTCAACTTCTAATTAACTTTTATATAAATGGATGCTTGCCATTACCAAAAGATTTGATGTGATGAAGAGGAGGATAAAGTGGCCATTACTTGCATGTGCTTCAAGAAAGCATACATATAAACGGCCTCACGTGAGATTATTGTTACAAAGACTCAAAGAGTGATAGGATGGGAATTAATTTTTTTTTTTTGAGGAAGCGATAGGAATTAATCAAACATGCAAAATTGAAAATTCGGTTATTTCCACCTATTTAATTACTTTTCAATTCTTTATTGGAGATCGAAAAATTAATTGTAAACAATTTAATTTTAGGCATAGTTTTAAAAAAAAAATTAGGCGCTATTTGGACAACGAGGAAGGGTTTACTTGTTCTAGCTAGGGAGATTATTTTTCAAACTTTTATTGGTAATTATTCGCTAATAATTATAGATTCTCATCAATTCAGTATTCTTGTGCAATTTTTCCTCAAATCGACACGACTTAGAACAACTCCAACAGATTCCCTAAATTTCTGTTTTTCTCATTTTATTGATGTTTTGACAAGATTTAGACTTCAACGCTCATTTGTCACATTCTCTATAATAGGAAATCTCTAAATAATGTAATTACATCCCCTATTTTTATACCAAAAATAAAGAATATAAGTAATGATAATAGCTAACATTATAATAAATTTTTTTGTTTATGTTACAAATACATTTAATTTCTAAATATATCTGATAAATCATAATGACCATCTAATCAAAACTTAACATTTATTGAAGTATAACTAAATTTTAAGGTTCTTCCGTTGAAGTAAAACCCTTTTACGCAAAATAAGAAAAATTAAGCACTATTTTTGGAGATGCTCTGACCACCCCGAAATATGAAATATGAGGTGGTCATCGTGTGGTTATATTAAACATGTCAAAAGAGGAAACCGTTACAAAAATGAAATTTGGCTGAACCCTGATAAATATGGGCAAATATATGGGCTTGGGCCAAAATAATCATACATGGGCTTCGACCCGAGAGAGTTGAACCTGAACCGCCCCGCATGTACCAGTAAATAATCCCCCACACACGCTGCCGCTCTTCGTCTCCGACGAGGAGTTCTACGGCCGCCGCAACGCCGTCGTTTGGGTGGCGGAGAAGGCCGATGCATTCATTCGGAACCTCTACACGGAACTCGACACCGTCAAGGCGCAATACGAAGACGCTTCGATCCCCGCCGAGCAGACTTGCTCTCTCCTTGCCGAGCGCCTCGCCGAACTAGATGAGGTCCAGGCTCACAAGTGCCAGCTCAATCTACAATCCGTACGTTTCGATTTTTCTATACGCAATTTCAGTTTTGTTGAGATTTTTAGGGTTTCGATTATCAATTGCTGCTTGCGTTTGTATTCAGGCTTATGTATTGATCAGTGTTCATGCATAGAATTCGTTGAATGTGATTTTTGATTTTGCTTATCTGTTATTCGGTGGCGTTGGAATAGAGATGTTGAAGCGGAGGTGTCGGAGCTGCACAAATCCAAGAGGCAGTTGATGGAAGAAATGAAGCACAAGAATGAGGAGATTGTAAGCTTACATGTGTTCTTTTTGTTTTCGGAAATGAGGCCACCATATGTGTTTTCCCCTCATTTTTAGTGACATTTTTTGCTTTTTCCCTGCTAAGGTTAAGTTGTCTGGGAATGCTGCCCAAAGGGAGGCGCAATTGAGTGAAGCGGAGGCAGATTTAGCACTCGCCAAGGATTCACGTACTCAGCTGTCGCATGTGAATTCGATGACAACTATTTTTTTCATAGAAAAATCTTTAATTAAACGTGTTTCTTGTATATAAGGTTGTTGGTAATAGTGGCTCAATTCAAATAAGGGATATCTTCTAAATTAGGCAAAAAATAAGGGTTCACACAGAATCTTGGAATTTACCATGTCAAGTTCGATAATATTAAGGAGAAAGAACTTATCGAGAGACATAATGTCTTGCTTAATGATGAGTTATCGGCCAAAGTTGACAGTCTCATTAAGCTGCGTAGGGCACATGCTGATGTCGAGGCAGATTTGTCTCTTAAGCTTGTAGATGTAAGTATAACTTTCTGTACACCATGCTTTATCATAAAATTATACATAATGGATACAAAGATAATACATATCTGATACAAGCATGTCTATGTAGAAATATGTATAAATTTTTATCGAAAAATTTACTGTATTGCTAACATTTTCAGTTTGAACGGAAATTCAATGACTGTTATATCTCCTCAAATAAGAACAAGGAAAGAGTGAGAGAACTAGAAGCAAAGATGACGTCCTTGCAAGAGGTAGGTTATGTTCCATTTTGGCTCTGTAATATCCTCGTGCGCTGGCTCTTGATTTCTGTGCTGTCTGGCTCAATTTTATATGTTTACAATTTGTAGGAATTATGCTCATCAAAAATTGCTGCAGCTGCTAATGAAGGGCGATCAAATGCTGAAATATCAGTGGTCAGTTGTTTTAGTCTATCCATATTATTTGATTGAGAAAAAGGAGATAGCTTGAACACTAATAAGATTGCTATCTATTTCAGAGAAATGTTGAAGATTAAAGTTTGTGTCTCATCTTATACTACTGTGGAATTTTGCTAACTAAACAGATAAATAAGCTTGTTGAATAATATAAGGAAAGTTCAGAGGAAGGGTCCAAAAAGGTGAGAGAACTCGAGGGTGTGATCGAAGCTCTGAAGGTGACTGTATCTTTTTCATTTCCGTTCTTTGCATTTGGATTTCTGCTATTCATTTGTGTGCTATTGTGCAGATACATTTGAGTCAGGATGAAAATGATTACAAGGAGACTTGAAATGGAAGTATCTTCAAGAAATCAATTTGAGAAGGTGATATGAAGTGATTTTCAGTTTGTTCCTATCTTGCTCGTTCGATATGAAAAGGTGAATGTGTTTCTTTTAATTTTGACATGTTTTTTTTTCCTTTGTGGTTGATTAGGAGGCTGCAGATCCAAGAGCAAAACTTGAGACGTGCGAAGCAAAGATTAAAACTAGCAGGAAAGCAAATTAACTCAGTCTTGTACCACTCATTACCTCCAGTAAGGAAATGTAAGTTCCTATATAAGATGCTTATTACAATAGTGTTAGTCCAGTGGTGGATGTGCAACTATCGTTCACTGTACTTTTTGTATGATTTACTGAAGTTTAGACATGTTCTTCTGTATAACTGAAGTTTCTGAGGTCATTCAGTTAAGACGTATTCGATTATTGTCTTTCGTAAATGCAGAATCATGTTGCTAGAATGCTAGTTGATGTGTCATGATTCTCTTTTTACTTATTCCCCAAGTATTTGGTGAAATTTTATCAGTCAGAACTTGCATTTTGAAGTAGAGTCTTATAGGGATAAGGAGGCCCAAAACTTGTCTCTCGCACAGGTCTTCCATCTCTTTCTTTTTTTTTCTTTCTTTTTCTTTGAAGAGAAATAGCTTTTTGTTGATAAAACAAAAGACTTACAGAAAGCGAACAAGGAGTCTGCTAAAAAAATAAACTAAGTAGAGAAAATAGGGAGAAAACATCAAAAACATCCTAAAGAAACAGAACTCCAAGCCTAGGGACTTATAAAACCACTGCTTGCCAGCTTAAGAGTAATGAGGGAAAGACTATATAATCTTTAAACTCCCGAGAAATAGATGCCCAAAATCTCACTCTTTCCCACAACTCGTCCCACTCCATAGGCACGCGTCTTCCCTTTTTTACCCCCCGTAGACTTCAAATAAATTTTGTCCTATGTATCCAAATTAACCACCAAAACCACAATTAGCACCCCAAAACTTCACACGATTCTGACCTTTTTCCCTTTGCTAAAAGCTGTGGGATTTTCTCTTACCAAGTCACTCCTGTCTGCTGGAGCTGTCCAGTCCTTTGGGTAAACATAATTTGTTTGACAGTGTACTGAATAGCTGTTTAAAATGCTTCCATGGTTGACTGACATTGATGACATATCTTGATAGTCTGAAAATAAACTACATGTATACATAGTTTTAGTTTATTGTTTTTGGAAGGTACATTTGTTAGATACACGTTGAGGGTTCATGACTGGGGCCTTGTTAATGAACATTATCAGTATTATTTCCAGTTTTATAACAAACAACGGAATTTTGTGTATCTGAGTCTATGTTCCCTTGAATAAGTTGAATTGCATACGTCTTATTTTTAGCATTTAATGTGCTCAGGCGTATCTATAATTCTATATTATAGGCGTTGACTTTTATGCTGCAGGTGGTTAAATTCATCAAAATCTGCTGACATGGTAGACGTTAATCGTGTGATTGTGCCAGAGATTCCCATTGGAGTTTCAGGAACAGCATTAGAAGCTTCCCTTCTGCTTGATGGTTGAGTGTGAGTAGCTATACTACTCCTATCGTGAGCCGTTTTCTGTTCACAATTTCTAATGGCCATCTTTCTTTGTCTTTTATATCTGCCTCTTTAAATAGCTTGCAAAAATGTACGTGAAGTACCAAGAGGCAGTCGAAGCCTTCCATCATGTGCAGTTGGGAAGGAATGAATCTGAGGCAATCTTGCAACGGGTATGATCTGCACTTAGACTTCTCTCTGTCGATCATCCAAGTACTTTATGATTGTTCTCTTACTATTTTTTGAATGTTTTAAATTTCTTTTATGTTGATTACTTTATGAATTGAAGTATTGAACTTTTGGTGCATTAGGCCGAATTTCTGGAATGTGGAAACTCTTGAGTCTTGATCGTAGAATGCCAGCATGTGCTTTTTCTCTTGATTCAGATTTATTGTGGCTTTGCAGATTCTGTATTAATTAGAAGAAAAGGCAGAAGTTATCATGGATGAAAAAGGCAGATTCTGTATTGTTAAAGATTAAGTATTTCAGAAGCTTCAAGTTTTATATTTTCTTCAACCCTAAAACTGGTACCAACAATTAGGAAGACATCGTCAAGATTGAGGCCTGCAATGCTCCATATCAGCTCAGCATGATCATGCTGCTGGTGCTCCAAGTCCTAATTTAGGTATAGTGGTTATGATTGTCATTGATCCTTAGACAAAATAGGAAGGCGACACACGACATTTATAGTAATTTACCCAATTAGGGCTATACACATGTTGGTGTTTTAGTATTCATAACCCATGATCCATTATACAAGAAGATTTCGAGGTGTTTGATCATTCACAACCCATGATCTCATCATACTTAGTGGTGAGAGAGATTTATATATATATATATATATAGAGAGAGAGAGAGAGAGAGAGAGAGAGAGATGTTATATATCCATCTTTTAGAAGTAAGCTTCCATATGTAGGCTAGACTTGTTTTGCAGATAACATATGAGTTTTGGGTCTCATATGGATGTGAAATCTTCATAGAACTTTTTTTCTATGTCACTCTTTTTTATGTCAGCTGGGGTGACTTTACCCTATCAACATTATTGATATTCTTATTTTTACCCGCCATCAACGATTCAGACGTCTGTTCAAATAAGAAATAACTTGACCCTTTTAGAACTGTTAGAAAAGGTTACTGCATGATGAGAACTTAAAGTTGCCTCATCTTTATATTGGACTTCTGCTGGCTTTTACAGTTTATAAGCTGTAGTAAATCAGTGAGCTTCATGACCCTACTCTATGTGCTCTTACTCTGTTATTAGAATCTGTTTCTCATCAAATGACACATGAATGAGGACTTGGGATGTTTTATGGGGACTCACATGGTATCTGAAGATTAGATGCTTCTCTGGACTCCATAGTGAACCTCATGGACGCTGTAGTGCTGAACAGGCAAAAGAGTAAGGGAGGTGAAATTGACACCCCCTTTTTTACATTCCACACCCCCTTTCTTCATCTTTTCATGCAAATGTGTAATGAAAATACACACAAAAAGCACAGAAAGGGGGTGTGAAATGTAAAAAAGGGGGTGAAATACATATATCGTTTTTGTGGTCTCTTAAAGCAATTTTACTTGGATCGATTTTATGTGATTTTTTTCATTAATTTATACTTTCCATATCATTTAGCTTGTTGATATCTATATCTTAGTTAATACTTTGTACTTGCTATTAATATTGTTACGAGGTTGTTGGAAAAGTTAGACAGAAATTAGTTAATTCTCTGATTCAAAAGTATGAGCAGCTTTTGTATCTTTGAAGTGAAGAGTATAGTGTTGATAGATGTGTACATGCAGTATAATATACGTCATTAGTGACGGAAGTTTCATGATGTTTATGGTTGATTCTGGTTGGTGATTGTATTTTTACTGTTTGTCTCACTATTCTTATCATATGCAGCGAAACATGTGAAAATTGCCAATTCACATTCTGTGATCAACCAAAAGTTACAAGACTCGGTTTCTGAACATGAATATTTAAAGAGAGTGATTGCAAATTCGGAGGTAGCTGAGGTTGTCGTTGTTCTGCATTATTTTTTGTCTAATCTATGTGCTTATGGTTTTTTTTTGTCTCAGGCTGATGTAGGGAGGCATGAATGTGACTACAGCTTCGCTCAACTAAAGATTGCTGATCTTCAGAGAGAGGTAATATATGACTGTAAAGTTCTGGTTCCAATAAATAGGTTATGATCTCTTTAATTTAGTTTGCAGTGATAATGTCATACTGGCTGTTGATCTTTATTTCCTTAATTCCTTTTTTAGAATTGCCGCATAAACACTGTCTAAATCGTGATCATAGAAAATAACAGATGCTACCTTCAGTTTGATACTGGATAATCATTTTTCTTTGTTTCTGGTATTATATCTCATCTCCAGTTAACTTCCTTTTCGTAAACAAAAAGAAATCTGCAGTGACCCACCTAGCATAGTAAATGCTAGACCTTTCGTGGAATTGTATTACTCAATAGCATTAGGAGTAGTATATGTTTAAAGGTGTAATAACCTGAAAATTTTACACTAATTAAATCTTTTTGAGTGATTTTCAATTACTTGTGTATTGTGTTATTTTCCTGTTTATTCGGTGAAGTTAATATATTCGAATAGATTTTTCGATTTTTTTTATAAAGAAAAAGCATTGTTTAATGATTTGGAGAAAGAGTATATGTATATGTATATTTATATTTATATTTATAATTAGAACTATATTGGTTTAAGCCCATTTGATTAATTGATTTGAGCTAACAGCTCAAGGGTCACGTGAGCCCAAGTTAAGAAAATAAAAGGGAATTGAAGTCTAAAGGGTAAGGGAATTGAAGTCTAAAGGGGGGTCGGCCTTTTTGGGAGTTTGGCCCACTTGAAAGAAGGAAATCAAGTAAACCTAGTATACTTAACTAAGTTTGGAGACGTCCTCTCTTTGGAACAAAGAAGAAATGGAACGAAGAAAAATAAGGAGAAATAAGAAACAAAACATAAGAGAGAGAGAGAGAGAGAGAGAGAGAGAGTGGCGGCGCGAGGAGAGACTTGGAACAGTGGAGTAGCACGAGTTCGTGGAGGATAGAAGGTTGACCCAATTGACGAGAGGCGGCGGAGCAAGCAGCGAACAGAGCTACGAGGCTACGAGTGGTCGACGCACAGCGGGTGCGCAACAGAGCAAGTGACGTGTGGGATATTTGGTCTCGACAGGTAAGGGATTGTTTTGCTGTGTTTATAGGATTGTGTGATTTTCCAGGAGTTATTAGGGATTGGAAAATTGGTCTATACTGTGAGGTCAGGTTTGGATTAGTGATCTACAGCTTGGTTGATGATAATAGACTAAATTTGGTTTACAGTTAGGTTGTTTAGTCTTTACTGTGGACGTCCTTTTTGGGTTGTTATTATATGATGGTTGTGCTATATGTATTTGGCATAGTGGACTCTTATTAGTGATTAACAATTTGTAGACTATGAGGATATATATGTCCTTGGGGAGGTATTTTGTAAAGCTTCTTTAGTCTATGTGTTTCATAATTGGATTTTGAGTGAGGTGAAAACGTGTTGGGTTTTTTTAATGCAAGATTGTTGGTCTTATATTGAATCGATGCTATGATTCAATATTGGTTTCTTAAATTAGCTTAATTTGAGATCGTCCTTAGAACAAAGGAAAATAGATGAGACTTTGAGGTTATGCTAGTAAATTGTATATCTTTAAAATGGGTTTATGGGACACCGATCAACTTAGAACAATTTGGAATTCTATTTCTAAGTGTGATGTGTAATTGTTAGGTGACGAGAGGTTTTGATAAGGCTGAGGCTTTTGGTCTGTTTGTGTGCTTTTGAAGATGCAGTTAAGATTTGAGGTGAGTAATCTCACTGTGTTTATGTTGTGAATGAAGTTGACTTGATTGATTCGTTGTAGTGTGTGTTTTTGTTGTGGAAAAGAATGGTCATTGAAAAGAAATTAGTTTTTGTTTTCAAAGTTATGAACTTGATCGCTTACGGTTCATAGGTAAATGAAAACCCGTCTTGTTTTAAGATAACATTCTTACAGTTGATGAATGATTTTGTGTGATGTCTGTAGTGCATTGGGTATTGTGTTTCCCTTCTTGGTCTTGGTGTGATTGATTTGAAATGTGTCGCTAGTAACCAAAATGTATGGTTGTTAGAGTCGGTTGAGGTGTTGACATTCGTGTCCGTGATGAGAGGTTATGAGTGTAGTTTTGTGATGTTGTCAAGAATCGATGTTTTGTCATTTGTATCCATAATGTGAGATTACAAGTGTAGTCTTGAGTTGTTTGTCATTCATGTTCCGTGTTGTGAGGTCATGAGTATCGTCAGTTGATGTGTTGACACTCGTTTTCGTGTTGTGAGGTTACGAGTGTAATTTTTTGGATGGTTGTCACTCATATTCCGGGCTGTGAAGTTTTGAGTGTGGGTTACTTGTGTCCGGGCTGTGAGGTCACAAGTAACTGTGATTATGAAGTCGGGAGATCCGATCAGTTAGAGCTCTAGTCTGTCTGCCACATGAACATTGTTGTGGTTTAAAAGGAGTCTTGAGCACATTCTTCTTTTATGGTCATAAGTGTGTGGTTCAGTTCTCTTGTTTTATTTTTATGAGTTTTGATTTTGTTGTGAAGTCGAGTTACCTTTTCTTTAAGTGAAAGAAAGATGTTGTGATTCTTTGTGTGTCGAATTGATGTAAGAGTCATAAATTTGAGATGCTATGTGATATTGATTTTAGTGAGGTATTTTGTTTAAGGAAATCTGCTGAACTAATTTTCATGCAGGAGATTAACTTAAACTTGAAACTGTGGTTTCTGATGTCTCGAAATGAAATCTGATTTAATTTGGATTATATTCAAGCATGTGGTAGAATTTAAATGTCAAGTGATGCGTTAAATTAAGTTACTATACGGGTTTGCAAAAGGTTATCGGGTTTGTTATTTTCAACCTGGTACACTATTCAATGGTGTATGGGTTAATGTTGCAAGTTAGTTGTGACTTGTAGTTGAGGTAGAAGCTTCTTAGTATTACTGTGGTGATGATTTGTTATAGATTTTGTATTTATTTATGTTGTTTTCACTGTGTAAAGTATTTGATGACATTTCTATTTGAAATTGTAAACATATGGAATATAATATATGATTCAGATCTTTGAATCTTTATCACATTGGTTGGCTTCGGGTTGTAGACGAGGGGAAAAAAAAATTCAGGTATTTATGGTGAGTTTTCACGTTCTGAGTTTTGGTTTATTTATGGTAATTTGTAGACCAAAATTTAGGGCGTGACAAAAGGTTCTATGTAGACACGTAGATGTTGCTATTAACTCCTTGGCTGTGAAATCATGCTTTAGAGGGAATATTATTAATTTCTTCTTTTAGGATTTTTTTTTCATCAGCATTAATACATGTTTAAGGTTGTATGGATATTCATATACAGGATGGTGATATAACTACCTGTGAATCCAGCTAACAGGGCTTATCATTTATGTTTTAGATTTTTCTTTTTCTCTTTTAGTGCATCTTACAATCTATTATGATGTGCTTGGCGATAACTTGTAGGTGACTGTTCTTTTGAAAGAATGCCAAGATATACAACTTCGCGGAGTGTTATCTGGTCCTGATAGTTATGACAATGTTGTTATGGTACATACTGAGTCTGCTGCTGAGGAAGTCATATCCGAACATCTTTTGAGCTGGCACCTTATTTTCTTGAGGATGATCTTTAAACCTCCCTTTTATTTACCTGTATGGTTGAATGACTATCCATGAGTCTCATTTAGTGTTATAATGTCCAAGGACGGTCTGGTTCAGCAGAAAACCCAGCCCAGGAAAACAATCAGGCAAACAATCGTGGATCATCATCACGATTACAACGACTTACAAACCCTGGATTCTGACGATGAAAGTCAGGTATGTGATGTGAAAATAGTTGGTAAACCTTACTAGATGATCGTGATATTTTATGTGTTAGGGGAACTGTGAGCTGGGAATCATTTGGGGAACAGCCGGGTTTCAACAGTAGTTTAACATATGTTTGACATATTGAATGACAATAGTATTACGAGATTGGGAGATTTTCAATCCATTTTATCTCGTCAGTGATGATATTTGATAAGTTTTGTATCATCTGTTGCCCCTATGACAGACTTGAAGCTTCCAAGCTCGTTGAAGATGCTGATATGAGCCCAGAACCAGCTCAGTGAGAAGGCTCAGTACCACGCCAGAAGACACTAGTGTCTAAAAGGATGCGGAAAGATTTAGGATTCTCTCTACGCTTTTGGAATTGTTAATGATGCATGTACCCTACTATGAAATGACTATCATTCCAAATCTTCGTTCCCGAATACCACTGTACAAATGATTGTCTATAACATTTTCTTGTTAGAAATGAAATCTTCATTCCCGAATACCTCATTCATGGGGTGCACTCATCTACTATTTGCCGCTTTCTCTACATCTCACGCAGTGTTCACCAGAACAACACTAACCCAGAGAGTGTTGTTGATATCTGAACAGGACTGAAGCTCTGGAAGTCTCAAAGCACAAGCTCCTCCCCACCATTCTTATTCACAGCTCTCCTCAATGGAGCTCTCATTCTCCAGAGCATGCTCCTACAGTTCTTCGTTTCTTCCTTCCAGAGGCATTGACCCAACTCAAGCTTCCCACAAAACCCATGTTCATAGAGACAAAACCAGACCCTAAACACTAAAAACCCATTAGTCAAAATGGCTAGAGAGTAATGACTCCTAAGACCCAATCTTCTGCTGGCGTTTTTAGTTTCTCTCTGCTTAGTTTGCTTTTACTCCCACGTCCCAACTAGTGTGTTTAAAAGCAGATTTTGGCCGAGTGTTTTGGGAGAGAGCTTCACGGACTTGGAAACTGGAATAGGGAAGATTAGGTTTTTTTTTGTTTTTTTTAGGTGAATCATAGAAATTTTTATTTAAATTTAAAACGATTACAAGAAAGTCAGCCACCATTCTTGGTGCCGAATAAAACATACAAACATTTTGTATTACCCAAAGCTTTCAGAACAAACCAACATAATAGATGAAAAAAGAACACTACAAGAATTCAAAAACATGTAACTCAAGGACATGACGGCATTATTTGCTAAAGTAGCAACTAGGCTACACTTTAGCAAAGCTTCAGACCTTCAGTCATTGTAGACGACCGTGTACTCGGTGGCTATTTGCTAGTTGAACTTTAGGATGTTCGGTGTCCTACTTGATAACATGTGCCAGGACGAACATACCCAACCGGTATCCGAGTATGGTACGTATTTTCATCGCCACCATAGTCTCAACTTGTGCCTTAAGAAAACACGATAGCTAAGTGACGGATTGAAGTCCATTCTGAAAAATAAAAGACTTTCTTGAGTCCCAAACCCAGGAACTAAAAACATCAACAAAAGCCCAGAGACATCAAAGGCCCAAATTAGCTTTAATTCACTGGGCCTAAAAATCAAAACAGGCCCGAATATCTAGGTGGTCAGTTTGACCTAGCGAATACAACCCGCGTCTTCGCCGACCAATCTCTCTCTGGTCAATCTTTTTCCGCTCAGTCAGACCACGTCGTCGCCACCTAGTCGGTAGATCCTTCAATCTCGCTTGCGCCGGTCTCTGTCGACCAAACACCCAGCCATCCCAAAGCGGTTTGGCAACCTTTACAGTCCACCGCTGCATCCGACGGATTCTACTCTAGCTAGCAGGCAAGACCACTTATAGGTGGCCGGCAAGGTTGGAGCTCGCTCAGAGACCTGAACCCACTTCACAACCATTTGGAACCTCGATTGACACTGAACCCCGAGACTCGACATCAGTGCCATCACAAAATGTCGACATCTCAACTCACAACAAACTCAACACATCGACAATGTAAGAGGATGTCGTCGAGAAAACTCTAGCTTTGTTAAGTTACCCAGCCGTTCCGAGGAAAGAAGAGCCGCCGCAAGGGTGGGGGAGAACTTTACGTTTTTTCTTAATAGATATGCACATTATGAAGATTAGTTAATACAAAAGCTAAATATACAAAACAAAATAACTAAAAATGCCAATTTCGATTAATCAAAAAAATACTTGTGCCAGGAAAATGTCATATATACAAAAGCTTTTCAATGTATAAAACAAATAATGAATTTCTAGCCATGGTAGCAGCAGAGCTTTGGTCAATTGGGTGGCGGCAAACAAGATGCAAATTATCCTCCAAAATCTCTGGTGATTAATCATCGTCGTCTTCATAATCATCATCATCGTCATCTTCATTACGAGAGTGAATAGTCTGGTGCACCATCTCCACATCGATAAGCAACTCTATCTTTGCCAATTCAGGGACTTCAAATATAATGCATTTTGATCAAGAGGGATCGAGAACGTAGGCTTGAGAGTAGGGGGTGGGATTTCCCTTGGCCTCCACTTTGCCTTTGCTCTTAGCTAGTTTTTTCTCTGCTTTTTACACCCTTTGTGGTGGCTCTCACCCATTTTGTGGTGCTTGTACTGGCTTATGTCCAGTCCTAGAGGACTTTGTTCCTCTTTGTTCTGCTTAATACCCGGAAAAAAATTCAGATCCGGAAACCTTCATGATTTTCCTCACCCATTATCTCACACCAGCTCCCCACCATCTTCCAAAAAATGTTATCCCTTAAAAGTGAGATTCACTCCCCTTGAGGTTTATGGGTGCTCACGCATGGGTGTTTCACCCCCCATCCACCATTGGTTTTGCTCTTGGTTTTTTTCTTTGTTACAGGTTACTGTCCCAATTTGGAGGCTTCTTGGTGAAGGAGAGAAAGCTATTGTGTGGTATTGGTTCGTTCGTTTCGTCCACAGCCTTGGGTTTGACAGGATTTGTATTTTTGGATATTATAGGCAGCAATTATCCGGTCTTCATCCATTCAATTCGGCACTTTCCGCAACCTTTTGGCTACTGGCAGCAGCGAAGGCATCGACTGAGGCCACTGTTAGTTTAGGAGGTGGTTGTGTTTGATTTGTAGAAGATGACGTTATTTTATTTTATTGGTAGGGTTACACTATTTTACCCTCTCTCGGATTGGGTTGAGTTATAATTTTCCTTCAAATTATTTGTAATGGTTATGGTTTGACTCTTCCATTGGGTTTCCCCATTGGGCGCATTAATGAAAGTTCTTAATTGATACCCAAAATATATATATATATATATAGTGTCAATGATACCCTGGTGATGAGCATCCTTGGCGATACGCATATCGTAAAGCATATAAGCCATAATTTATCTATATATTAGATTTACATGGACAATACACATGAGAGTGGCGAATCAACATCATCCTTTCACACACGAGCCTACGTCCGCCAATAATATTACTTGTCCGGGTTAAAGTTTGCCGGAAAGACCTGAAATTGTTTTGAAGTTCCCTTCCACCGGAATTTCTAATGGCCTTTGCGACACACAAGTCGTATAAACACCCGACACGCTTCTTCTTCTGTTTTCTATGATCAAGTCTCTTCTCAGCACCATTCTGACCAGCTACCTTATCAGACGAAATCAGAACAGTGAGTAACGAAACCAGAATTCAGTACAACCCAGAGAATATGGGGACACTATCACTTGTATATACGCACGGCTGCGCTTGCGTTGTATCCACGCCAAAGTTGGAATTGAGGTTGTCCTATTTCAACTTGAAATGAGGTTTCCTATTTCAAATGGGGACTCCTACTAAAATGACGATAGGTGAACTTCCAAACGTGATAATCGGGTCATATTGGAAATCCCTTAAAATGAGGTTTCCTATTTCCATTTCATGTGGAATATATACTGACTCAAGTCAAAAATCCCTTAGCCCTATATGCGTATGTGATAATCATATTCATTTCACTTTGGTTTCTACTGATATTTGTTAGGGTTTTTTTTTCGATTCTAATTCATTTATTCATAGGAGGCCAGTAGATGGATGAATGAGCTAGCTATTTAATTAGCTACTACATGCCTCACGCGGGAAAGAAAAAAGAGGAACGGCTTAGGGTTTTCTCGAGGGGAGTTGAGGTGCTCGTCCGGCGGCTCGCCTCGTCCCTGCCGGCCTCTGGCCGAGCCGCGGCGTTGTGAGTCGGCCGGACGGGGGGTTTTCCGCGAATAATGGTTCGGGTTTTGCAGGCAACGATGTGGTTCGAAAAGAAGCTTCGGGTGCCGGCGTGGCTCCGTGTGTCGGGTACGGCGGGACCCTGTCGACTGGTGGTGCGTAATGACATCGACTTGCAGGGCGGGCGGCCACCGATCGGTGTGGGGCTGTGATGCTCGGATCTCAAGAGATCTGAAGTGCCAGATCTACTCGGGTCTCTGGGTTTCTGCTCCTCACAAGGTTGGGTTAGGCAGTTCGGCAGGGGACGGGCGGCTGCTTTCGGCATCAGTGCTACACATGGAGGACGACAGACTCGACCTCAGTTTCTTCCTTAGGACTGCTGGGTATTGTTGGTTGCTTAGCGTTTTTATTTTTATATTTTCTCATTAGATTTTTGTCGTTGAGATTTTGTTGTTGAGAGTTGAGTGTTCCGAGGTCCTGTTTTTTTAGTTTTTGTCCTATGCTTAAACCGTATACCGGCATCAACTTAGGTGAATAGTTCTGAGCTGCTGTGCGTGGGTACCATAGTTGAGGATGCATAGTTAGATAGAATATAGGATCCCTTAGGGCATCTTCAATCATGAAATCTTATAATGAGGTCTTATACCTGAGACCTTATTTAGACACTATTCATATAACACTTCAACCATCTTCAATGGTAGGGGTCTTATAATGGGGTCTTATCCCTCCAATTTCTCTCCCCTCTACCAAGTGGCCCCAACCCAAAATTATAAGACCAAGTCTCATATGGAGTCTCAAAATAAGACTTGGAATGAGACCAAGTCTTATAAATATAGGGTTTAGGACTTCACAAAACTACCATTGGAGCCCAATTTTTTTTAGTACCCCAAAATTATAGAGTTTAGTGCCTCCTATTGGAGATGTCCTTATCTTTTTAGTTTTTATTCTACACTTAGTCCTTCTAACTAGGTGAGGTACCAAATTGAATTTTAATAATGTAGGTTATTCGTGGGGAGTTCTTTCAATCGTATCACTAACTAATGAACTATTTTATAATTTACCAACTTTATATTTTACCTTTTCATCTCAAAAAAATATAGCTACTACATAACTGTTCTCTACTCTCGACATTAGTTTCTTCATATGTTCAGCCCTTCAAGCTAGATTCAAGAACATACGTACGTACATTTCACCTTATACATAGAGATGAGATTCGGACGATTTTTGATAAAAATTAAAACTAAACAGTAATATTTTTTTTTGTTCGGTTTTTCATTTTTTAAAAGAAAACTGCAACTGTTCGGTTTGGTTCGGATTCTTTCATTTTTTTTACATAATACATAAAAATCAACTTTTTAAAAATCTATAAAAAGTTCCATATAAAACATTATTTTTTGAGTCGCCTAACATTTTGATTCGTCTCTACGAGAGAATTTGACAAGGATTATGCATAAAGATATTAAGATTTAGGGGTTTAAGCCTTTTATTTTACATATATTTATATAATATATTACAAAATACCTAAAATGATGTTTTTTTGCATACTTCGGTTTTTCAGTTCGGTTCAGTTTTTATAAATCAAAAACCGAAACCAAACCAAATATTTCAATTTTTTTCGGTTTCAATTTTTTTCAGTTCTATTTGTTTCGGCTTTGATTTTTCTCGACCATGACTTGGTTTCAACTGAAATTTTTTTTCTCGGGTATTTACATTGCCCCACCCTTACTTATAGGGCCCAGCTTTAGACGTAAGCTAGCTACCATCTCTCTACGTATTTGTTCTTGTCGCTTCCTCGCTTGCTCTTCAAGCTGCTGCCTACATGTTCTTGTTCTTTGCCTTTGATGAACATACCAAATAATTTTAATAAAGACTTTTTCTTTTAGATTCAGTTTTCGCTTTTCAATATTAAGTTTTGTATTGTAACAATGTGATGGAAATTAATTAAGTTAGATGATATTGTAGCGAAAAGTTTCAGATTGTTTCAGTATCTAAACAGAACTTCGATCATAACCTTCATGTACGAATTGTGACTGAAGCAAATATATATATATAGAAGTAATCGTAACACAGCATGCATGCGTATATATGTATGTGTTCTTCAACACATACGCCATAATTCTGAAAGAACTCAATTTCGATTTAACTAGTAAATTGAGATCAAATTTTAACGACTCACAAGAAAATAGGAAAATTCTATCGAAAATTCGGCATAACCTTCTTGTAAATTGAAGACTACCAAAAATCTGCACTGAAAAACACTTCTAAACACAAATCCCACAAATCAAACCGAGAGTCACCGATGCTCATCCGAATTTCTCAACTTATCAAAATACTTGCATTAAGTACTGAATTTCCAAAAAAAATATACAAAATCTAATGTCTATTTATGAACACAACACAAACGGAAGCAAACTAGAATATAGTATGCAGAGCGACATCTAATTTACATATTATACAGACTAGTATGCTAAGCCAGGAACCTACTAGGGAAGAAATGCGAATCAAACTCTAAGTCTCCGACAATGACATGCAACCACAGGATAAAAACTGCAAACTGGGTAACGAGACACCAAAAGACCCAGGGAAAAGCATATAAGACATGAAAACTGTTAAAGTGAGTGGATGAAAATCAATAATCTATTAAACACAAATACAAAATAAATTTATGCCTATCCATAAATATTGTACTAAAATGATTAGCGAGTACAAGTAAAATATAAAGACAGAAGATACATCAAGGAGGGATAAAAATCATCTAATCCTCCTTGAGTATCGTGCAGTGGATACGGCATCAAGGGCCATCTAACCCAAGATGACGAGTCTAAGTGAAATGGTAACTAGAGTAACTAGACCTCTAGTCACCTAAAATTGTCAAGAGCCACCTAACTCAGACGACGTGAATGTCGGGGTAGAGTCACCTAACTCATCTCGGAGCTACTCGAGGATCAGTCGAGTAACCGATGCATCAATGTAATACTGAATATCTGTAATAATGTTTAGCCTCCAAAACAAAAAAATTTAAGCTCAAACTGAATCAAAATATAATCTGCAAAACTTGGTAAACGACTGTGAAAATAAAATGTTCACTCACAGGAAACAGCTAGCTTCGAGGTCTGGCGGAATTCTCCTCGCCCAAATCTCGATCACAGTTTCCTGAACCAATAATAACGAAATTATTCAATAAAGTACGTGAAACCACCTTAGGAATTACCCCGGAAATCTGTTGTTAAAAAATTAAGTTTTTGCCTCACCGAAGCTCCACCTCCGACGACCTGCTCTGATGAACCCTAAATTACATAGCTAGCTTCCACTTGTAATTCTAAACAACTTTTTCTTCTTCGCCGGAGTCCAATTCGACGGCGAAGAGGCCAAAATAGCCTCCACAAGCGGCAAATCCAACCACCTTCGGCCACCAACAATGGTGGCGAGCCATACACCAAACCCTTCTTCACAACAAGACCAACCAACTTCTCTAAAAGACTTACCCCAAACTCGGCCAGAATTTGTCCTGACGGCCAGTGGGGCCGAAACCCTAAAAAACTTTCCGACGTCGCAGAGCCGTCGTTGAGCCACCGCGAAGCTCAAGGCTGGTCGCAAACGACGCAGGAGGAAGAGGGCTACCAAAAACCCCGCTTCCCGCCGTCCAATTTGGTCGGACCTCCGCCGCCCATGGTAGCAGTACCTCGATGGACAAAATCTCGTCGATTACCTCACCTCACCACCTGAAACACTCAAAACAATCCCAAAAACACAATCAAGTAGGGGTTGAGACCGGTTCAATTCCTTTCATTATTTTCAGGAACCGAAACCGGAACTGTTCAATATACATACAGTTCGGTTCCTTATATTTTTAAGGAGGAACCATTATGGAACCGAACCGCGAAAAATCGGTTTGGTTCTACGGTTCTAATGGTTCCTTAACACATTGAAAAAAATCAATACATACTTTAGCTTTTTTTTGTAGTTGGTAACTTGCTATATCATCACGTTTGGTAGTTTGATCTTTTGTAAATAGGATTTATTTTTCAATTACAGCCTTGAAAGAGTTTTAGACTACTGAAACAAAAGGGTATCCGATCATGCAATTTTTCAAATGTACATACTACTGAATAATGAATGTTGTTTACATAAGGGTAACCATAATTAGCCAAATGAAAGATAAGGCAATATAGACACCTGGTAAAGTATTCTTCACAAACACGGAATGAATCCGAGTACATAGTTCCTAATTTACAAAACCATAACATCTAAAACCTTTATGACAACCCACCCTTAGTATGTAGTAATCTATGCATACAAGTCTTTGAATGTCATAGAAGTGATAGAACAAAACTAAAGGCAGAAGCAAAGCAATAGATTAACTAAAGCCAACGACCATAGTCCATTAGTCCACAAAAGTTTCTGAAATCTGAACCAAAAAGTTATAAGAATTAAGAGGCATAGAGCTGAGAAACAGCAGTAACGAGCAACCCAGCAAAGAAAGGCAGCAACATCCAAGCTTCTGACCCAAAGACTTCATGTGTACCTTAAAACAACATTTTGTAAGTAATCATCTTTAACAGTTTTTTACCAAGTCACAAATCAATCACAAGTCACAAAAATGTAACTAACAAGTCAAATAACAGTTGTTTACCAAGCTAATTTGTTGTAGCTTTTATTGCCCTTGCAGCATTTGAATTCTTGTTAAGCTTTGAAGCTTTTGGAGACCTTTGAGAAGAAGAAGCAGCATTTGAAATTCTTTTGAGCTTTGAAGCTTTTGGAGACTTTAGAACAACAGTTGCAACATCTTTTTTCAGTTTATCTCCAACTTCTTTATCTTCCTCCTCTTTTTCTGCCAAAAATGAGAGAACAAATTAATACATAATCTTAAGAAGAATGAAATTTATGAAAGCAATATCTATGGAAAAACAATTACACAAGTTTAATTTGTAAACTGAAACATACATTTCTCCATTTGTATGCACCACTCCATTTCTTCAGTCATAGGAGTGTACTCCAAATCTTCGGTGCCTTCAGATTTCAACCAGTTTTGGAGACAGATAAGTGCTTCAACTGATCTAGGAGTTAAAGAGAGCCTATGTGGACTTATAACCTTTTTCCCTGTGCTAAAGCATGACTCGGAAGCAACTGTCGAAACTTGGATTGCTAAAACATCTTTAGCAACAGCTTGAAGATTAGGAAATTTATTTCCATTTACCTTCCACCAAAGCAAAATATCAAATTCCTCATCATCTCTCAGCAGTTCAATCCCATCAAGTAGATACCTATCTACTTTATGGGCTACAACAACAACATCTCCCTCTTCAAGTGATATTTTCCAATCCTCTTCCAACTCAGCCATTTTCCTAATTTTCTTTGAACCAGTCCTCTTAATACTTTTAGAAGGCTTATACAATGCATCATTTTTCTTCCCATTGCTTCTGGTACCAAATACAGATGCATACAAGTCTGTTAGAGTGATAAGAAGTTCCTTAACTTCTTCACACTTCTTCTTCACCACTGCACCACTCAAATTCAGCATTGTCAAACAAACTCTTTCAAAAAATGAGTTTGTACCTAGGATCTAGGACAAGGGCAATAAGCAACAACTGATTTATATGTTCAACATCTTTAAAGTACTTATTGTACTTACTTTTCATTTCTACAACCATTTCACACAAAAGCCTTTCTGTGGAATCCATATCATCATCAACTTTTTTCTTAAGTTCATCAATCTCAGCATGAATGACTACTATATCATGGAAGGCCTTAGTAGCAGTAAGGTGTTTTAATGCACTCACTCTCACAGTAACATCAAAAAATACCTGCAAAAATTGAACAAAAGTTTATGCCATTTCCCAATCAACTTCAGATGGTGAACCAACTTTCTTGTTAAGTTCATCAATCTCAACATGAATGGCTACTATATCATGGAAGGCCTTAGTAGCAGTAGGGTGTTTTGATGCACTCACTCTCACAGTAACATCAAAAAATACCTGCAAAAATTGAACAAAAGTTTCTGCCATTTCCCAATCAACTTCAGATGGTGGACCAACTCTCTTCCTCTTGTTGGTCTTCGTGTCGTTAGCCCTTTCCCAATCAACTATATTTAGGTAAATGAGATCGAGCATCTCATCAACTTCATCTTCATCTTCTTCCTCTGTAAAATAACTCGTATACTTCAAATATTCTTCCTCAGCCATTCTATCAAAAGCTAGTCGAAGTTTTAACACTGTATCCAACATAATATATGTTGAATTCATGCGTGTCGGCACATAAACACAAACCTTCTTGCAGTCCAAATTCTCCTTCTCAACACAAGCTTTAAATGCATCTAGCCTTTGAGAAGAACTTCTAACATATCTAACTGCATTCTTTATACTAGCCACAAATTTTTCCATAATGGACAACCCTAATTTTGTAATGAGGTTTATAATGTGAGCCAAGTATCTCACATGTAAAAACCTATCTCCAAGAACTTGTTGATTATCCAAATTAGCTAGTTTCCTCCTAATGTAGCCAATAACAACTTTATTTGGAGATGCATTATCAACTGAAATGGTAAGCACCCTCTTAATTCCCCAATCAAGCAAGCAATTCTCTAAAATCTTTCCAATGGTCAGACCCTTATGGTTAGAAATAAGACAAAAATTCAACACTCTCTTGTTCATTTTCCAGTCATTATCTATGAAGTGTGCAGTTAAAACCATATAATTGATGTTTTGAAGTGATGTCCATGTATCAGTTGTCAAAGATAGACAATGCTTGGACAATTCTTTCTTCAAATATTCCTTCATCCCCTCGTACATTCTCAAGAAAGTCTTTGCAATTATTTTTCTACATGAGAGTATAAAATCTAGCATAGCTACTTCACAAAACAATCTAAACCCTGGTTTCGATATATGACTGAAAGGCAATTCATCAATTATGATCATTTTAGTTGCAGCTAAAATACAATTTTCTTGACTCCGATGCACCACAACTTTTTCTTTTTTATTAGCTTCAGTAGCAAATTGAGTCTGTCCACCATTGCCTATACCTACCATGCCCTTATACCTAGTGCAATGCTGGAATATATGCTTCCTAAGAGTACTAGTTCCACTTGAATTCGAAACAGCAATATCAACAGGGCAGTACTTACAATGAGCTCTAGTTGTGTGCCCAACAGCTTTCTCAACACCTTCAATCATCTCTATCAGTGGATGTTGAACTTTGGTAAAATGCTCCCAAACTAGAGACTGTTCCTTCTTCACAGGGATGGGCTTCACCTTATGAATTCTCTTCCTCTTTACCTTATTCTGACGTTTGTATGGTGTTGACCTAACGTCATTGACTTCACAATCCACTAACTCAACGGGAATTACATCTTGTTGTTCACCGGAACCACTTGAATGAGCAACATCATCAAGGGTGGAAGCCATAATAAACAACTACACACAATAAAATAGCAACAACAACAATAAAGAGAGTTAAGAGACTGAATCAACACTAAAAGAACATATAATCAAAGATTCAAAGTTTTAAACTGCCAAACAATCGATAATAGAGAGTGAAATCGAGATTAATTACATGATGAATGCGAGATTGAGAGTAATTATGAGTGACGACAGGGTGAGAGACTGAGAGTGGTACGATTGTGCGAGAAGGTGAGACTGTGAGAGACTGAGAGCTGCGCCGCGATTGCCCGAGGGGGTCGAGAGCGGTGGTCACGAGTTGGGTCATCGACTGTGACTCTATGTCGTTTATGATTTTTTTTTTCTTGAGAAAGGCTGTGCAGCTGTGACTCGGTGACTCCGGTGAGGAGTGAGGATTGAGGATTTCGAGATTTTTGGCTGGTGTTAGAGAGTGGGTAGATTAATTAGGGTTTTGAGAGTGTATTTGTATAACTTTTATATTTAAAAAGAAATTATCCTCTATGTCTATGCCTATACTAATACTACATAATATAGATTATATAAGACTATTTATAATATTTTGACATCTGTATTTTTCATATTACTGGTTCCTTTCGGTTCCTTAAAATTTCATAACTTAGGAACCGGAACCATAATATTTGTACTTGAAACCGAACCATAAATAGTGCATTGCAAAATCCCAAGAACCGAACCAAACCTAGCGGTTCTGGTTCGATTCGGTCTGGTTCTCCAGTTATTCGTGGAACCAGTCCCAACCTTACAATCAATAAATCAAGAGCTTCAATTTCATACCTAGGGCGTCCAAAAATTGTGGTTGGCCGGCAAAGATTCTGGTGGGTCAAATAACAGTTCGGGTTCGGTTGTGAAACGGGTCGTCGCCAGAGTAACGGGTCAAGCCCGATGAAAATTATGCTTTGGGTTTCAGCCAAAATTCTCTTATAACCCATAAGCACCTGATCAAAATCAACGGTTGAGGTTTGATCTAAACTGAATCCAACGGTTGAGATCAAATCACTAAGTATAAGTTCTTTTTCTTATTTAAAAATTTGCCTAACTTCAAATATTCGTAAAAATTAGCTCGATTATCCGAAAATTTTCCGAAAATTCTTACGACCTTATAAAATTCTCCACAACTCTCGAGAAGGAACTTAAGTTAAATTCTAAATTGATTAAAAAAGTTGTTTATTGATCTAACACTCACGATTAATTCACGATAAAGTTAATCCGAGTGATTAAGTATGCCATTTTGGTTTGGGTCATTACAAATTCAATGATCCAAAATTATGAATTTGAATCCCATCCCTTTTACTTTAAATGAAACTTGGCTATGGATTAATCGGGCATTGATCCATATGAACAATATACGTACGTGATTTGACACTTTTTTTCACTCAACTTTTATCTTTTATTTTGTCGATGCATGACACTCATCGTCTTGTTACTTACATAAATAAATGATTTTAGGCCTTAATGGGGTTATGATGTGTATGGCTCAAATCCTACATGGCCTGACACATCATCACAGTCATGTCATGTCGCATACACCTCATCCTAACTAGAAAAAATCATACCTTCTACATCTAATATCTATTATTTATTCATATTAATTTAAAACATAATTATATTTATGCATAACAATTCCTTATAGAACTATAACTCTACAAGGAATTCGATCAACATATTCAATTCAAAAATTCTATTGATTCTACCATTGATTTCGTATTTGATTCCCGATATATACAAACTGGAATGACATGAGTAAATCTACAGACAAAGATCGATGTTGGTAAGTTGGTTGATGAAGGATATGGCAGGGTAGTTTGTTAGTCTTTGGCTTCAAGCCTCCTTATTTTGTTTTGAACCCAGTACATAATACGAATAACTAATTGCAAAAACTTGAGCATCAAGACCATGACTTCATCGACGATTGAAAATTTCTTCCGAAGGGGGAAATGAGTCCTAACTGATGGAGGAAGAGTGTGGAGTAGAGACTTTATTTTGACCAAATGAGTTTAGATAGAATCATGGCCAACACATCATCTAAATATAGTTCCAGAGTGAATGAACTTCAAACGAGTTCATAGAGCATCTCTAGTATACACATCTGGGTACAAATAAAGAGGTTGCTAGTCTACAATTTTCCAAGATCCTCTCCAACTTTGAACTCTTCAAAATCTTGTTCTTGTTTCTCTATTGGTTTCACCATTTCACATCATTTTCTTCTTCTTGCTGAACTTAATTGTTTCTTGTGTACTTTAATATCTCGATATGTTGTTTTTAGGGTTCATCAATTTTTTGGTGTTGTTGATGTAATATTTTTCATTACATTAATTGTAATATATAAATATAATTTAATATATATAAAGGCAAGTTTGGTTTTGTAATATTAGATAGTTTCTTAAAAATTTATCGAAAAAAATGACATATTTTGCCACATAAGATTGAGGCCTACACATTATGACCTTATTGAACCCCTAGTATTACCTATTCAAGTAATGTTTCAAAAGAGATTAATTGGTTGTAATAGTTTTAAATATCAAGGCACTATGAGATGAAACTTTGAATTGACATTTTCAAGATACGTGTTTCACGTTAAAATATAGTTAATAACGTAACAAAGTCACACATACATGTCATGTCACACATACATGTCATGCACATTTGTCTCTAGCTATATCTAACATATATAGCTAGAGTCGTAACATGTCTCATGGCTCTAAAACTCACATTACGTGTGATACTATAAATTAATTGTTAATTTGCCAAATTACGATTGCAAAATATTAGCAAACGTTCAAATTAATAGAATCAAAGATACGTTAGCTAGTCTACAAATTAACCAAATATTCGATGTATTAGCTCTAATATTTCTTATCCGCGCGACCACGCCTGTAAACGTTCGTGACTAAGCTTTAATTCATAGCTAGGATCGAAATATATATATATATGGGTGACTTCGATTCATATATATGGATGATCATCCTTCGTCTCTAGCTATACCATGTCATATACTGGACACTTCAGTTTATTCAAATTAATCTAGGTGATTATTGTTGTAAAATATATATATAATAAGTATGGATCGAATTTATGGACACAATAAATGTCGGTATAAACGTCGTTATTAAATGTAGAAATCAAAGAAACTAAACAACATATAATTGAATTCGATAAATTTTTCAATCAAAATATCAAAATCAAATAGAGAAAGAAATTCGAATTTACTAATTTGATTATCGAGAGAGACTTGGAAACGCAATGTCCTAAGACAGAAATTTGTCCCTACACTTCTACTTGTAGAACTTCTTGACGTCTGTTTTCCAGGATACAACTCTCAATTTCAGAGATGCGCGCCTTGAATTCTATCTCGAACCTCAGTCTATGTTTCTCTCTTTGAAAATTATATGGAAGATTGTAGTAATCGAATTGAGTGATTGAAGCAGACTTCTCATGCTTCTTTTATCGATGCCTGATGCATGTTCGATGTTTTGAACAAAACATCGTCTTGTTCCAATGATGAACATACGGGTCTTAACGCAAAAGGATAACCCTTCAAAATGTACTCTGATTTTTACCTAAGGCCCAAGGCCTAATCTATGATTATTTAATAATCATGTAAGCCCACTAGAAGGCCCAAGGAGAATTTTCAATGAAACCCATTAAAATTTTCTTACACAAGCTCACTTTCATTTAATACCTTACATGAGGTATCCCTTATAAGGGTAGAAGTCCTTAAACATCTTCCATGTGAGACTGAAGTCCCACAAAGTTCCAACAATATTCCACATTTTCTATTCAAACTCCAACAATACCCCACATTTGAATAAAAAATAAGATTTTATATTCAAGAGAGAATGAAAGAATTGAAACTTATTCTGAGATGTGTCTTTTGGATTTGAACATTTCATAGTGAGCACTTATCGGATTTACTGTGCAAGGTAGTGAACTTAAGTCTCGAACTATTTACTTTTTATAGTAAACCGAGACAACAAGTGTTACAAATATCGAATCTAACACATTTTGGTTCATTTGTTTGTGTCAATTTTGGCCCTGGACAGTTCTCGACTTCATGGGAGCTCTAAAGAGTATAGTCATATAACTCTTATAGATGTGACCCATATTCCAATATATTTTCATAAGTTTGACTCCGTTTTATTTCACCATTTATAGAATGTAGTCATTTATGGAGATTGAACCTAAATGCTCAACAACAATAATCCAGTAATAAGAAGTTCCTTTGATAACTTTTGATTTTGCATGGATATAAATAACCTAGAGAAGAAAATAATCTAGTAACACAAAAACTGGGTTCGAAAAAGGCCAGGACACAATGATACATGCACTAGTACTTGGTGATTCAAAGCCTTTTGTGATATATGAGATATCAAAACTTAACTCAAAATTATTAAAAAAATGATCGGGTTCATTTGATTGAAATTAAACCTGGGATCTTTGATCGATGAGGAACTAGAGTTAAATATATGAAGTTTAATTTATATAATAAAGTTATATATATGAAGTTTAATTTACATAATAAATTTAAATATATAATAAAGTTAAAGGACAAGATTAGTTTATAGGTTAGATATTTTATCATGAATTTATAAAATATATTTTTGTTTATATGACATGTCATGCTATGTCAAATTAAGGCTTACATGTCATAGTCTCATTGATGCCCCTAACATTGTCGTACTTACATATATGAGCAAAATGTCTACATGTACACAAGGGAGAAAGCTAGATCTAGTCAATTTGTTTGGACCAGATTGTATCAGTGTGCATATAAATCCGGTCATCAATCTGGATAGCTCCTCGATCAACCGCCCCTAGCTCTATAACAAACGAAAGAAGAGAGAAATTAATGCAGAAACCTAGATTAGACATCGATGAGATACAAATTAAAGTTTGATATAATCAACATATATATGAGCATCTTTCAACAACATCACTTAACATATTATCATTTTTGTTCAAAAATAGACTTCAAAATTATTATGGTTAACCTCATCTGATGTAGTATGCTATGTCATATAAATAATTTATTTCTTTGCAAATTATCCAACCTACAAAATCAATCTTATCCTTTTATATATATTTAATTGAATTTATGGATTATAATAGATCAAAAGAAAAACCTAACGATATCAAATTGATAAACCCTAAAAAACATAAACTCAGTCTTCACAATCTTCCTCAGATAGATGAAGTCCACGGAGAGCTCGCTAACAACCTAAGACCCTATTCGTTTTGGATCAATTCATAAACCATAGATTAATGGTCAATGCCTCTGGCTTGCTGCACCATGATATGATATTTACTTTATTATTCTATGTCGGTGGAGCAATCCATGGATTTTAATAAGGCTTATTGCTTTGTTATTGCAATTTGCATTTCATTGTTCTATCGATGGATTCCCAATTCAATAAATTTTAGGTTTGGAACAATTTATTCCCGTTCCGATTAAAAAAAAGAAGAAATTGTGAGTTAGGATTGTAAACTGAAATTAAATAGGAGATGATAAAATGAGAGAATTGTTGTATTACTTAATAGTAAAATCCATCAAAATTTTGTAGACGGAAGTTTTATGAGTATATTTTAATGAAGAATAAATGATAACCGTTAGATATGAAGGGTATGATCGTCGTTCACAAATTAAAAATGTATACAACGTGGTACGAAATTGATGATGTGTACAAGTGTAAAAAGACATGCACAATTTGAGGCTTACACATCATGATCTTAATAAAACCTAAAATCACTTCTCATTATAGTTATACTTCAACAAATGTTTAAGTTTGATTGGTTAATATAAATAAATCATTCAATACAAGAAATTATTAATTATATTTGTAACATAAATGAAATCATTGATTACTCTTTTAGTTATTCTCATTACCTATATTTTTATTTTTTGGTATATAAATAGTGGATGAAAACTTGCAATTTAGGGATTCCCTAAAATAGAGATTGATATAGGGGATCTGTTGGAGCTAATATATGATAATAAATTTGCTGAAGTTGCTCTAAAAAGGTGTGTGTGTGTGGCCTTCCACTTCAGGATTCTTTAAAAAAAATTGGCATAGGATACATGCTCAATTGTTGGATCTCTCTTAATGAGAATGAATGACTAAAATTTAAATAAAATAATTCAAAGTTTGTGTATTGGAAGTTCAATTTGTATCGCCTAACCCTTGATCGAATCCTCTGGTCCCTCTTGAATGTTCGTGAGATTTGGTTTAGGATTTTGAATGGGATTCATGCGTGCCTTTAAAAAAGTAGTCGTAGTTAGAATGTATAATCAAATAGAACACAAGTATATGGGAAATTTTCTGATATATTGATCAATACTGAATTGAGTACATATACAAGTATATTTACAGTTCTAGAATGAAACTATTTACATCTAATTAATTACAGAATCCTACTTAATTACATAATATACTCCTCCTAAATATACTAGAAGTGTGACTCACTCTAATACTCCTCCTCAAGTTGGAGCATACAAGTCTCGAATGCCCAACTTGTCAAGTGTGTCACTGAAGGTTCTGAACGAAATAGTTTTGTTAAGGATGTTAGCTAATTCCTCATCTAAATGAAAAATGGGAATGAGATAATACGAGCATCTAGATTTTCCTTGATGAAGAGTCTATCAATCTCTACATGCTTCATCTGATCATGCTGACCAGTGTTATGTACAACTTCAACTACAATAGTGTTGTCATAATAAAGAGGCATTTGTTGTTTCTACTTGAAACTCAAATCCCTTAACAAATATCTCAGGCATAAGAACTCACAAACTCCTTGAGGCATACCTCTATACTCAGCTTCTGCACTAGAACGAGCCACCAAATTTTGTTTCTTACTGCACCAAGTAACTAGATTTCCACAAAAAAAAATGTAAAGTAGTCAAAAGTAGAACGTCTGTCAGTGATGTTTCATGCCTAATCTACATCAGTGTAGCCACTAGTCCCTAAATCTTCATGCTTACAAAACACAAGGTCTTTACCAAGAGAAGACTTTAAGTACCTCAAGATTCTTATCACAACATTTATATGATCCTCACTTAGATCAATGTAAATTTCTTCATTCAAATCTCCATGAAGAAAAACATTCTTCACATTAAACTGTTGTAAGGACCAATCCAGATTAGTTTCCAAAGACATGAAGACTTGAATGGTGTTGATCTTTGCCATTGGTGCAAATGTTTTATCATAATCCACTCCATATTTATGAATATATCATTTTGTAACCAATCTTGCCTTGTATCTGTCAACTCAGTCATCTACATTATGCTTCACAGTATAAATTCATATACACCCAACAGGCTTCTTTCCAAGTGGCAAATGTACCAAGTCTCAAGTACCATTCTTGTTCAGAGCATCCATCTCAACCTCTATTGCCTTGACCCACTTCTCCTCCTTGATTGCATCATGAACTTTACTAGGAAGAGACAATAGATAATTGATTAACAAAGGCTATGTAGAGCTTTGACAATCTATGGGTTGACACATAATTAACTACATGATACTTGATTTTAGCTGACAAGAGAGGTTCATATCTTTTCGAAGGTTGACCACGAGTTGACCTAGCAAGCAAGACTCTTTCAAGTACACTAGAACTAGACAAAAGAACATTACTACATACTTAGGTGATGACAAGCCAGGAGAGATCGTTGATGGATATGGAGAAACTAGACTTGCATGTACATCTTCAATAAGTAGCGGCTGATTACCGACTAATTCTCCTTCTTTCGACGTGTCGGACACTTGTTCGACATGTCAAACACTTTTAAAACTTGGAACATAGTCATCACTTTCTGCCTGGGTATTTTCGACCTGTCGAACTATACCTTCGACGAGTCAAAGAATAGCTACGGGAGGGTCCAGAATGCGTCTTTCGACGGGTAAAGTGTCTGTCTTGATGGGTCGAACTGGATCTTCAGAAATGGGAATTGCCTGAGAACACCCTTTGACGGGTCGAGGCCCATCCTCGATGCATCGAAGCTCACCTTCTGTATGATTCTAGTTACTATTTTTGACGGGTTGAACTCGATCTTCAGAAACGGAAACTACCTGAGAACACCCTTCGACGGGTTGAGGCCCCTCCTCGACGGGTCGAACAGTTGCTCTGGCTTGGGCAGTTTCAAATGTAATAGTGACTTCTGGTCCTTCAAAATGATCCTCATAAAACATATTCTTCTCCTCCTCACTCTAATACGTCGTAGGGGAAAATAACACAAGTCTTCACTAAAGGTGACATCTCTGGTGACATAAAAACGTTAAGAAGGAGGATGGTAACACATGTAACCTTTATGATGGGTACCATAACCAACAAACACACATTTGAGAGCTCGGGCATCCAAATTTGATCTCTGAATCTTATGAAGATGAACATAAGCCACACAACCAAAGACACAAGCAGGAAGTTTGTTAAGATATGAGATAGCAACATGTTTAGACAATACCTCAAAGGGAATCCGATTATGAAGAACTGTATATGGTAGGCGATTGATGAGATGTGCTGATAATACAGCTTTATCTCAAAAATACTTTGGCATGTTGGCATTGACTAAAAGAGTTATTCCCATGTCTAGGAGATGGCGATTATTCCTCTCAGAAACTTCATTCTGCTCCAGTGTCTAAGGATAAGTAGTCTGGTAAACAATTTCATGTTACTGAAAATAATCTTTGAAAGAATGATTGATAAACTCTCCTCCATTGTCAGATCGAAAAACTTTTACACAAGCATCATACTGGGTTCGAATTAAACTATGAAATGCAGTAAAGGCATAAAAACTCGCCATCTTTTTTTCATAACACAACCCATGTCAATCTTGTAAAATCATCAATGAATAGAATAAAGTATCATTCCTGTCAAAGTTGGATTCTTCAAAGACCCCGATACATTAGAATGAACTAACTCAAATGGTGCTGAACTAGAATGAGAACTAGAAGAGTAGCTGGACCTGTGACTTTTAGGAAACACATAGGTTTCACAATAGAGACTCGACTTCTTTATTCCTAAAAATAAGGATAACATAGACTTCTTCATGACCCTAAAAGATGGATGACCAAACCGGCGATGCAATAACCAAATTTCTTTAACTCGATCAGAATTCAATGTCAAAGCAACATGTCTTGATGGCGCTTGTGTCTCCCTGCTATACATGTAATCCAAGTGAAACAGTCTCCCCCTTCAATCTCCCTTGCCTATTATTGCATGAGTACATAGATCTTGAAATACCACATATATATGATAAAAGATGATAGAGCATTTGTTTTGGCAATTCAACTCAGATACTGACAACAAATGATGAGATAGAGAGACAACTTAAAAAATATTATGTAACACAGAAGATGGAGTAACTTGGATTGACCCAATACCTCAGACCTAAAAAGAAACACCATTTGCATTAGACACTTCTGGTACAGGATAAGGTGACAGACTCGAAAACAAGGACTTATCAAAAGTCATATGATCAGACACACCAGAATAAATTATCCATGTATCACTACCAGTAAAGTCAGGAACTTTTAAAACAATACCAATTTTACCTTGATGTTTCTCAGTTAGAGAAACATTATTCTCCATGTAGTCTTGACTCTCTATATCACATAAAACAAGTTCTTCAAACATCGAAATATTCAAAGGCATGACAAATTTCTCACAAGGGAACAAGACAATAAACAAGTGAACATGAGTAAGGAACCAGTCGGACAGAACAGATTTCGATTGGTCGAGAGATTCTTTTGACACGTTGAACAAGACATGACATGGTGATTCAGATAAGGAATAAGGACAGATTTGTAGTGGAAACTAGGTCAGGTCTTCTAGATTTTCATAACCAACATGTCAGGACAGATCAAACAAGATACAGGAACAGATTCGCAGCGGAAACAATGTCAGGTATTCAAGATTCTCATAATCAAACCTAGGCTCTAATACCAAGTCAAACTGCATCGAGTGTGGCATGTGGACCCCCAATATAACTGATATTGTCCAAACTTGAACTACCTTTAAGGTGTTGGGTTTTGTCCAAAAGGCCTCAGTTAATATTGGGTATAGTCCATCCACTTATAAGTCATCTTTTATTTGACATTTTTCTGATGTGGGATATTTTCTCTCCAACACGCCCCCTCACGTGCAACCTACTTAGGTTTGCACGTGCAACAAATCCAAATGTTCCTCTCGAACGGAACAAGAACGAATCGACAAATTCAGATGACCCTCTCGGAAGTCGAGAACAAGTCGACAAATTCGACATCAGCAACCTTTTTTGAAGCGGAAGCGGAGACATGACAAGCGGGAAGGACAGAAGGTGGACGAGAAACCTTGGCTCTGATACCAAGTCAAATAGAACACAAGTGTTTGGGGAATTCTCTGATATATTAATCAATCTCGAATTGGGTGTATATACAAGCATACTTACAGTTCTATAATGAAACTATTTATACCTAATTAATTACAGAATCCTACTTAATTACAGAATATACTCTTCCTAAATATATTAGGAGTGTGACTCACTCCAACATGTATTTCTTTTGTCAGCCCCTCGATGGTGAAACACTCAATTGTTTGGTTGTTGATCAATAAAAGAGTTGATGTTTAAATAAAAAAAATACATATATATAAGTGCAGTGGTTGACTATCTTGATATTACTCTCATAGGTTGAGAGGTCAAAGGTTCAATTCCCCATAAAACTGATTTCCGGGATAATTGAATTTTTTTTTAAAAAAAAGAAGAAGAAGAAGAACGAAAAAAATACATATATTTGCATACATACAACTTTGTGTAAAATGGAACTCTGCTTTGAAAATACATATATTTACATACATACAATTTTGTATAAAACGGAACTCTGCTTTGAATATGATCTGTATGTGTATATATATATATATGCAGTCTCTATCTAGAGCGGAGTTCGGCTAAAAAAAACGGAGCGAAGTTTCAATCTTTACAAGATTGATAATATTTCTCGGCAATTGAAGCCACACATTCTTTAGATCAATATTAAATAATTATGCTTACAGAAAATCATCCCAATCAAAAATAATTTGAAAATTTAATTGATACATCAAAATTTTAAAAACGAAATTCCGTTTAAAAAAAAGCAGAGTTCCGCTTTATTTGTCTAAATAAAGACTACACTTCTTGCTTGCTCCGTCGACCTGGATGCCCGGTCCTGACAGAAAATAGTTGAGTACGACCTCTCACGCGGTTTTGCAAGTTGTTAAAGAAAAGAATTTCAAAGCATGCATGCTTAGTCAAGACCTTGAACAAAAAAACTAAAGAAATAAAATAAAAAAGACGTGTACCTAATTCTTTTTTCGACAAAACTGGATCTGGGTACGTAATTCATTGATGAAGACCTATCAAGTCGGTCTTGATTCAAAATATATATATATATATATATATATATCTCATTGATATGAACACCAAGTCGATCTTAGATGCTAATTGCGTATTTTAAACTTTCCTTCTGAATGGAAAACCACTAGAAACTTCACGCCGTCTTTTGCGACAATTCCCCCCCCCCCCCCCCCCCCCACAATAATTAACATGATACAGGTGTGTTGCTTGATTGGTTGTTGCCATTACCAAGCCATGCCAGCAGCCTGAAAGCGAAACCTGCGCGCTCTATGCTCCATATAAAATTGGTTAATCTCATCCACTTGAAGAGGACGCTACTTGACAAACCTGATCTCGATCTCCTCCGATCCATATCAGGATAGGATTCAAAAGAAAGTACAGGTTCCTCAACTCAACTCTCTGTTTTCTGACTCCTCCGCGCGCATAAACAAAAGAACTACTGATCCCTGCATTCCATTCCTTTCCCATTATGGCTTAGCTTCTCGAATTGCTCGATCTTCATTCTGTTCCACGTACGGTATATGAAGCTCAATAAACACGTACTTCAACCTGTTCGCGCTGCTGCAGGCTCATCATATCATAGCTAGCTAGCTAAGGAAGTACATACGTACGTACAGCTGTACAGGTACTCATCTCTTATCGACCTAATCTTTGTTTGCCAGCCTCCGGCCTCGCCGATGCCTCCTAACAGGGCTAGCTATTCTAACATTACGTGCCCGAAGGATTTTGGGGGGGGGGGGGCTATACCATACTTAATATCTGTACATTTCTGGATAGATTAAAATACTAATTAAATAATTAATAAATTACAAACATATGAACGAAGAATAAATTCTGGATAAAATTGGTCGGCCACCATAACCGGCGAAGTTGAAAGAGAGTCTTTCCTGAGTACAAAATGCAAAAAGTCTTTCCTGAGTACAAAAGGAAACTCGTTTGTACCCCCCTTGCGCACGTGAGAGAGAGTCACTCTACTCACTTACTCAAGGGATACTAGGATGCAATCATATATAAAGACTTCCACATTTCTAATTTCTTCCATGTGGGATCACATTCATTCATTTTGTTTCAAGTAGCCATCTTTGGGTGACAATTTCTCATTCACCCCTTAACCAATTTAAACAAATGAATACATAATCTTTATGTACTCTTGTAGGAGAATACAAATCCATGTTTCCCTCACATCAAAATTAAGTGCAACACACTTAATTATTTTGTTTAAATTGTCACTTTAAAATGGTGGAAAACCACCATTTTCCAACAATTTCTGTCAATTAACATTCAAAATGAGATATATATCTATGTCCGGCCATCTCAATTGGTAATTGATGTCAATGCTTATTGTATTTGCTTGATGCACAGACTAGCTTAATCGATCATGAAATTGACAAAGTGACTCATTGACTGTTTTAAGTGTTTAGAAGTCTTTAATACTAGCTTGATGTTTTTATTCTCCTAATTTCGCGGTTGTACTCGTTTAGATGTTTTTTTTAGGGTAAGACGCGAGACACTCTATTTCATATAAATTAGTTCGTACAATTTGCGGCTATAATAGCCTCTATCCCTTGTGGAACTACTCCCAGCCAAGCCCGATTACAAAAAGAAATAGAGTTGTAAGAAGCTAAATTGTGAGCTAAAGTATTAGCTTCTCTATAAACATGAACTCCTTTACATTTTGGAACTAACTGAAGCAATAACATTATGTCATCAATCACCTTCCCTTGCTCTGAGTTATCGTATGTGCCATTGACAATTAAAGAAACAATAGTTTGACAATCAGATTCGAATGTTACCCTCAGCAGCTTATGCTGTGTTGTAAAAAGACAAGCCTCCCGGAAAGCTAAGGCTTCACTCATCTCTGTTGTAGAGATATGATGCTGGAACTTGGCAAAACCTCCAATAACTAACCCCGTATCGTCACGAAGAACACCTCCTAGACCTTCATTGTGACTATCTGCAACAAATGCTCCATCTATGTTCAACTTCAGAGTACCTGGTGATGGTACAGTCCAAGAAGTGCTCGGCCTCAATACCTTTGAGTGCTTCTTCTTCTGGAATACCGACCACATGGTTGCAAAATACAATTGCGATTGGAAGCCTACTTGCACTGGTATCTTTGATTTTCCTTTCCACAACAGTTGATTACGTTCCTTCCATATGAACCAAGCAAGCACTAGAAAGAGAGTCGATTCCTCTGTAGACAAGCGCGAAGTGCAAGAAAAAATCTAGTCCCGGCCCGAAATATCATACTTGTTGAACTCGTAAGTTTCCTAGTGAGAGATGAAAACTGCGAGAACACCTCCTTGGTAAAAGAACAATGTCATCCCACATGCAACACATCTTCATACAAACATCCACAAAGTAGACAACCCGACGTTATAGCAACTCGTCTTGAAAGTAGATTGAATACCGTAGGAAGCACTCCTCGACACGCTTTCCACATATGAAGTTTTACCTTTCCAGGAACTGGCATCTTTCATAGAATCTTCCAACTCGGAGTTGAGGGTTCCATATATGAAGTTTTACCTTCCCAGGAACTGGCATCTTCCATAGAATCTTCCAACTCGGAGTTGAGGGTGTGACATTGCTGCTGGATACCGAATGCAACGCTTTACAAGCTAGCTTGTAGGCAGACTTTGTAGAGAAGTAACCTCTCTTATCGTGATGTCATATCCATCTATCTTCCATTTGTTGCACGCTTAAAGGAATGCTCAGGATCAATTCTACATCTTCATTGGTAAACCATTCTTGGAGCTTCAACTCATTCCACTGCCTTTGTTCTATAATGAGGTCACACACCCGAGTATTTGAAGGTGTCGTACATCCCAATGGGTGGCAAGAATATGGTCGGGGCAGCTAGGGATCACTAGTAACCCGAATGGAGGTACCTGTACCAACTTGGCGTCGCAAACCCTTCCTCAACACTTCCCTTGCCGAGCTAATACCTCTCCAACAAGCCGACATGGAACCTTGTGTATTAGCCTCCGGAAAATCGCAGTTAGGATAATAACATGCCTTAAAAAGTTTAGCAACAAGTGAGTTGGGAAATTTTAGCAATCTCTATCCCAGTTTGGCCAAAAGTGCTAAATTATGAGCATGAATGTCCCAAAAACCCATACCACCCTCTTCCTTCGGCAAACATTATTTATCCCAAGAAAGCTGGCCAATGAATTTTACGATTTTCCTGAGACCTTCCCCACCAAAAATTTTCACACGTTTACTGTAGTGTATCACAAAAAGATTGAGGAAGAAGAAAGCAGTTCATGGAATAAGTTGGTAATGACTGAGGTACAATTCGAACGAGAATATCCTTATCAGCGTCACTGAGCATCTTTCCTTGCCTCGTTTATGTGCTTTAGTTTAGCGACCAAAAACTATATATTTTGAAGCTGTGCTAACCAAATTGTATAGTCATATATAAATAATAAGTAAATGATAATAACAATAAAAAGTACTGTTATTAAATGGTGGACAATAACAATGGAAAATATAAATAAATTATCAATTGACCATACATGTACTCAAAAAAGACAACACGAAAATGATCACGATCATCACGACTTTACAGAAATTAAAAGCTTAGTCTTTGGATTCTGATCAATGCTCATCATTCTATCGCGGCACCATTAATTCCGTTAAAACTAAGTAGAGACCTCATACCGATGGGGATGCAATATCATGGTAGAAGTGTACTTTAATCTTCATGACGATCCCCGATACACATTTTCCAGCCAGATCAATTCCCCAGGAAACCATGCCTATTAGAAAGCAGACACCCCACTGTATCAAGTTTAACCTTGCATTGCCAGCAATCTTGTGTGCAATCTCAGTAAAAGCCACCTGCAAGCTGATACTAACGCATATAGCCATTGATAACCATGGAGTTCGAAATATGCCTCTGAAAACATTTTTCTTCTCTATCGCCCTTGAACTGATTTGGTTACATACCTGACAAAGAACATAACTGTTGACAACAATCGGCTTCATATTCTTCTCGTCGATGCATGGGAGAGATTTCCATTTGAATTGCAAATAAACCAAAACAGTAGTTTGGTACATAACTTGAAGGACTATGTTTCTCCACATTGCCTTGCTAATGAGAGGTTCGGTTTGCTTTACCGGTGGCTTCTCCATCAGCTCCTCAGTTGGTGGCTCAATTAGTAACAGAAGGCCAGATAGCATCACAAGCAAAGTTGCCCACAATGAACAAATTGCCCCAAATGTGGAGTGTCCCAAAAATATTGTGGTAATCGAGATCGTCACAAGCAGCGATATGTTCATGATGAGTTCAACTTGAATGTACTTTTGGATGTTACCGTGGATGCATCTTCCATTCCGAACAAGGGTGACCAAGAAACTGAAACTGAAACTGCCATCGTGGATGATAAGATCACTTCCATTTCTCGCCATTTCACTAGTACAAGTCCCCATAACAATCCCCACATCGGCTTCTCTTAGTGCTGGAGTCTCATTTGCTCTAGCCCCAACCATTGCTACAACATGACCCTCGTCTTTTAAATGTTGCACAGTGTGGAGCTTGTCAAGAGGTCTTCCCATTCCGTAGATTGGCATTTCACCTTTCAACACTGATGCATCATCTTCTGGGAACTGTATAATGTCTACTCCCGCTATTTGAAAAACTGTTACTGCATCCATTGTCTCAGTGCAACACTTAACACCTAGTAGTCCTATCAATATTAAATTATTGTCTTCTTCTGGCATTTGGGCATCGAACTTCTCGTACGCAAATGCAATGATCTTGAGATGTTTGGACTGCATGTTCTCTATGACTTCTTCAAAATCATGTTTCTTATGTTCATCTATCAGCTTTGTTTTTCCTTCGTTGTCATAGTATTCCAAACACATGGCTAATATTGATTTTGCAGGTCCATACTGATACAAGCCGGTATCTCCAGTTTCTGTTTCCTTCGTCAAGACCCTACTAGTCTCCTCATCAATGCTCAAGTTTTCAATATGCCTTTCCAAAATGTTGCAATTTTGCAACAAATTCTCGTTGTTACCAAGATTAGATTTGGCCCACGAAAGTAGCAGCTGGTGTTCTGTTGAGCTAAAAAGGTCTGATGGCATCAACAATGATGTGTGGATTCCTTTGTATAAAGCTTCACGAACGTGTTTGTCTACTCCAGAAACTGTCTCTGCATCAATGATATGATCCCCATCATAGCTTACTTCAACTTCGAGTACATGGTCCAAACTCAACCCGCCACCAATGCAAATAGTTGACACAGCGCCCATTTTGTAGCAAGCTAACAAACTTTGAGAAATGGCCTTCCCTGAGAGTGTAGTTTTTTTCCAGTAAAACATAGCAAGTGCATGGCAGAAAGGTACTCCCTCCACCAATCCCACAATCAATAGAGGCAAATACGTTGCCAAGACACTAATCTGCCCACTTTTTTGTGTGAAGAATGTTCCCACAACAACCATCAGCTCCTCGCTTGCAAGTGGTTTTCCCTTGAACTGATCAGCTTGAAAGCCCGGGTACTCATCATCCTTAAGAACCATAGAACGGATAAAGAGCACTAGAGTCATAAGGAAGGAGATCAAGAGCCCAGTATTATGCATTATAATGCTTAACTTATCAAGTTGAGCTGGTAACTGGCCTTGCTTAGAAATACATCTGACTCTCTCCATCAGTTCACCTAGTGCGGTCTCCATTCCCACACAAGTAACCAACATGTGAGCATTTCCATTGACCACCCTTGCACCATGAACCAGAAACGGATTTGTGTCGTCAACAGTTGGCAGCACCATACCATCTTCCAACATTAAAGATTCACCAGTTGAAACGAACAGACCATCAGCAGGGACTATAGATCCCATAGTCAAGCGTACAATATCACCTGGCACGACATCTGATGGGTGGACATGAAGCAGATTTCCTTCTCTATAGACCTTAACTTCCACTTGACTAGTACTCAAAGTATGCGGCACAAAGAAATACTTGCGCAATGTAGGTACAAACACAAGTATGCTGATAGAAAACATTGTGACAGCTCCTTCAATCCAACCATTACTCGAGCCTTCCTGCTTGATACCAAAGACAGTTAACAGAATGGCACAAATTATCAGAAGGAAGATCGTCAGATCACAACAAGATTGTATGAGTAGCTTGAAGAAGCTTGGAGTTGGAGCCTGCATTATGGGGACTTTTGCACTGCGTCGATCATGAAGATCTTGTTCGTCGCCTGGAATTCCGTCATGTAAATCCGTATTGAGTGCCTTTGCAATTCCTTCAATGCCACCCAAATTTTGTAAGGTACGCAAGTTCTTCTCCTTTACTATCGTGGCAATATTTGCATCAATTGTATGCTGAGACTTGGCTTGAGCGTTAGTCTTGGTAGCATCATCCTCTACTTTCAAATTCATTTCTTCGGAAACAAGATCGTCGTTAGCAATAGATGTGATAGTACTGTCATCCTCCACGTTCAAACTGACTTCTTGAGAAACGTTAGTTGATGCAGACGTAAGCTTTGTGGTGCTTGTAATTTCTACTTCCTGCAAAATATAAACAATAGGATTAGACTAATGATCAGTTAGTTAGTTTAAGCAATGGAATATCTTCAATACCTAATAAGAAAAGGACAATTTAAGGTTTATCTTCAAAATATAAAAATTCATTAAATATCTTAAAGAGGTGCAACTGTTGGTATACGCACATTTTGGTTTTGTAACTTTGTTCATTCAAATAGAAGTATGTATAATAGCATCATGATCAAATGGTACAGTAGATGTGTATTTTTTGTTTTTTGCTAGAGTAGATGTGTATTGTTTACTGTAAACACTGTGCTTATGTTACGTTACATTGTTGCACTCGATGGCAATTAAATCTCATTGGTGATTTCCATCTCATTTATCTACAATGAAGATTACATTTCAAACGAAATAATGTAGGCAGAATGGTTTATATAAAAAGATCTTCTAGAGGGGTTTTGATAACTTTATCTATTTTTCAATATGAAAACAGAAACCAAATTTCGATAACTTCCTCAGTGAGCTAGAATGATAGGTGGATACTGTCATGCTAGTACAAATAAACAGAGTTATTTTCTAAAATAGACAATGAGATAAGGATCTACTAAAGTTTATATACTATATATCGGTAAACATCATACATTTTTGGTAAAACTCGAATATAAAGAATTTTCAAATTTTTTTTTCTTTTGAGCATCTCCAACAACATCACTAAAAACAGTAATTTTGTTCAGAAATAAACCTCAAACCTATTTTGGCTAATCGAATTTGATAATTTGCTCCAATGTATTACATAAATTTTAGCTATACTTCAACGAATGCTTAATTTTAATTGGTCAACTTTTGATAAATCATTAAATATATGTAATTATTAATTACATATGCGCGCAACATAAAAGGAAACCATTAATGACATTTATGTTTATTCTCATCACCTATATTTTTATTTTTCGGTATAAGAATGATGGATGTTAGGGATTCCCTATTATGGGAAAGAATATAGGGGATCTACTAGAACTAATATTTGATAAAAATCTTTAAATTATTGGTGAAACTTACATTTAAGTGATCTGTTGGAGTTGCTCTTTTGCAATAAAATTAGCTAATTTGCATTTTATCAAATTTGGTAGTTTCAATCATTTACTTTTTCAATCAATGATTTTTTTTGAATTTTTTCGAGAACTTTAGTTTTGTCACTCAATTATTGTTTCATTAGTAACTTTATATTAATCACTTTATTTTGTTAATCACTCTGGTCGATCATTTGGCCAATTTCATCACTTTGTCGCCTCTACTTATACTTTAAGTAACTTGTAACTAATTAAATATATCGATATAATCACAAAGCAAATTGATTAAAGTGACTCAAGTAATTAACAAAAATATATCGTTAAGCGTAATTTTTTTATTTCAAAATTGAGCAATTAACGTGTCATATATCATAGTTAGGTGATTAAAGCGAATGAAAAATTACTGAAGAGGTCATTTATGTTTTGACAGTTAAGACGGATTAGTCACTCATGTTTGATAAATATTAGATAGGTCATTCATGTTTTAACTTGTCATTCAGATTGGTCATTTTATCCGTTTTTGACATTGAAAAAAACATATTTTTTTATTTGTAAAGTGCATATAAGCAAGTTTTTTAGCTTGACAATGATACAAATATCCATTTAAGTAAAACACATGTGTTTCACATGTGTGATTTTTAATATCTAAAACAGATAAAATGACCAATTTGAATGACAAGGTAAAACATGAGTGACAATCTGATATTTGTCAAACATGAGTGATAAATCTGTTTTAAGTGTCAAACATGAGTAACATCTCCATCAAAAATTTCTCTAAAGTGAATACATAAGTTTGATGGTCTACTCTAACTTGCAATTCCTTTTAAATTTTAGTTACTGTATTTGATTATATATTCACTTTATCATAAAGGAAAAATAGCTACAATGATCACTCAACTTTGTCACAATCGACAATTTGATCACTTAACTTTCAAAAATATCAAAAAGATCATTGTAACTTTAATTTTGTCTATCAATTTGATCACTTTATCTATTTTAAACATTAAAATTTGTCAAATGCTTTCCTTATATGGTTAAAATTATGAGGGAAATCTGCATAGCATAAGCGGGGGAAGTGTGAAGAACGATGAAGAAAAAGAAAAATTGATGTTCGAAATGGACATATATAGTGACTAAATTGATATGTGAGATAATAGTTTAGTAACATTTTTGATATTTTCGAAAGTTCAATGATCAAATTGTCTACTATGATAAAATTGAGTAATCATTCTAGATATTTTGCCGATCATAAACAATATAAATGGGTGGACCGCTTACTTGTTACACTTATGACAAGTTGTATGTGTCGGTCTCTGTATATTCATACCTTCAAATTCAATATTTAGATTGTATTTTTTTATAAAGTGTCGATTTAGGTTTCAATTATTTTTTATGAAGTGTCGATTAACTCTTCAACTAAAGATAGAAGAGAAAACTGATATGTCATGCGCAATATCTTGGAACCCTATCAATTTAACGATATAATGATGAGTTATCAAGGAGCATAACTGATAGGAGACTGATTGGCCTTTCAATTTCTATTGCATTTCATCATCGAAAAAATGAATAAGGGAGACGAAAATGAATGTCATGCATGTGTCTATCGAAAAAAAATGAAGTGTGCATTAATTATAGAGATTATTGACAAAGTTTTCAGTGTTACACTTTTCCATAGATAGAGAGTTTCGATTCTCCCTTCTAGTTTTGTCTACAATTTTCTCAGAATGTAAGCATGTATTTTGTGAAACAAATATTGCAGTCAATCGATTAGTGGTCTTTGCTAGTTATTCAACAGTAGACGATTTGTGGTTAGAGGACAATCTTGTTATTATTGCGGACATTTTTTTTATGATAATCTATCTAGAATTTCTCTTGTCGGGCGGGTCGAAGGTATAGTGTCCCCTCTGTAACAAAATTAAACTATTAATACAAATAACAAGAACTGAGATTGGGCAACCTAGCATTGCTCTAAGCCAGGCCTTGATTCCCATCTCCCTTCCAAAAAAAAAAATGAAATTAGAGGAGCTGTTGGAGAGCAAAAACTACTCATTTTTACTCTTAAATAAATTAATTCTCTATCATAGACTAGTTATTGGAGATGCTCATATTAATTTAAAAATCTTGTATATATTTGTGCTCTAGCCTGTTGAATCCCGGACCGCAAATCCTCCACGAATGTTTCTTCTAAGTGTGCAAGTGTGCATTGCTGCCAAAAAGAAAATGCTATCTGCTTATGAAAAAAAATGCTATCTACACATGCACACACAAGATTATTACTACAATTTACAGTCTGATTGATTAATGACACAACAACATCGAACAAAGTCGAATTTTCATTTGAGGTCATTGTGAAGAATAAAATAAAATTCATATTAATTAACACTATCACATTTTTAACCATTGCCGACGATTTTTAAATCGCCGGCAATGTTTTTTATCATTACCGGCGATTTTTTCCCCAAAAATCGCCGGTAATGTCTTTTTTTTTTTTAACATTGCCGGCGATTTTTCTAGCAAATCGTCGGCAATGTTCCGCCGGTAATTAAAAAAAAAAAAGACATTGTCGGCGACTTACATTTAAGTCGCCGACAATGTTTTTTTTTTTTTAATTACCGGCGGAATATTGCCGGCGACTTACATTTAAATCGCCGGTAATGTTAAAAAAAAGAAGACATTGCCGGCGATTTTTGGGGGAAAAATCGCCGGTAATGATAAAAAACATTGCTGGCGATTTAAAAATCGCCGGCAATGGTTAAAAATGTGATAGTGTAATTAAGGCAGAACGTCTTTGAAGATTACATTAAAAAAATAAAGTAAAAATGCAACAAAAATAAAATAACTAGAAGCAAAACAACTAGACCGAACACGGACATCACAATACTCAAAAAGCGTTGACGATTGGATGTCGGCCACTTACCAAAAAGTAGTCGGTAGTATGATCACTCACACATACTCCATGGACCTGAATCCTTAGAATATAGACTAATCTTCTACCATAAAGATCGGAATCCACAGGAACCCGACTCAAATTAAAAATACAAAACCAAAATTATGTTGACAGACCCCACCAGAAGCTCTCAAACTTTAGAGCCCAAAATGAGTCCAGACCCAAAAAGGCCCAAATCCTCCAAAACCCATGTGACCCAGGACATGCCCAACCAGCTAGAATCCTCCTTCGACTTTGAGCCCAAGGCCCAAGACCAAAACTGCATCCCACCGACGTCCTTAGGGTTATAAGCTTGCGCCGGAAGACCTGGAACCACCGGATAGCCCTCGATCACCGATCTTCTGTCCGCCAATGCTTCCAAACCACTCTTATATCTCTTAACAGAAGCTCAAGTCTACTCGTGCCATCACCACACCTCTGGTCCATTTCCTTTGGCACTGATCCGTGGAGACTTGCAATGACGCCAACACCAGAAGACTTCTGCCTCTTCGGCGTATTTGAAGCCCGACCCACGTTAGCACGAGAGGCCAGTATCCCACACAAAAATCCAAAACACAAAACCGTGTCGAAGTTTTCCGATTGGGATCACGGCATGAATCTCGTCGATTGCCAAACTGAGCCAGCCCAATTGCTCTGTCTCTGCCTCAGTTTCATTCAGCCGCCCCTAAGGCGGCCACTCCCTTTTCCGACTAAAACCAGAAGCAGAGAGATCGAACACGATCACCCACCTCGCCCATGCGACGATCACGCCTCCACCATTTCTCCTCAAAGATGCTGCTTTAAAACATGTTCTCCTCAAATTCCACCCCACTCTCTCGAGGATCTCTACCACCTTGTTTTGATCGACCGTAGAAAACTCCTTTGTTCGGGCGGTCGATCGATTCCTTTGTTCCGGTCGCCAAAGCAAACCAAGAATAGGTATATGAATGCCAACCCATGGGCGGCGATCAAACCCTAGTAGAGCCTAGGTTTTCATTTCAAGTCATGATCACTCATGACTCATGAGTTTAATTCACGCACAATGATAGAAAATAAAATAGTTGGAGGATCTGCTTTTGTTTAATTTGCACACACGAGATTAATTTTTACTACAATAATGTTCATGACTCATGAGTTTAATTCACGAATGAGTATAGCCACTTGTAAATTTTCAATTGAAAAAGTAGGAAAATCAATATTGGTAATTATACGTTTACTATTCGTGGGCGTCAGCTCTTCCCTACCCTTCACGCCTGCTATATATTTTCGAATCTGCAGAGTTTCAAACGCCTTTTAACTAAAGTATCTGTATTGTGACCAAATTAATGTTGTCCTCAAGAGTACGTACTCTTGCTAGTTTGCTATATACGTACTTCATAAATCATATATATTAAGGAGGCCTTTAGATGAAAAAAAAATAATTTTTTTCTTTCAATATATATAGCTCAGTAAAACATGAAATCTTGACAATCAAGTGATTCATATCATTGTATAATTAAATAAAATAGTCATTCATATCATAGATCCCATCTAAACCAGCAAAATTTATCTACAAAGTCTAACAGGACATCATTTGTTCATTTAATTAGCTAGGTCTATATATATTTTCAGCATTTCTTTGACCGTACCGTTGATATTGATTTGATTCAATTCATCATTTTGGATGATCAAATGATTACCATTGCATACTGTATAAAGGATCAATGATTTTATCATTGAGATTAAATGTTTGATGATCCAAATAATGAGATACTATCAAATTGTATGTTAAAGTCGGTACCTCTTTAAGTTAGTAGTGAAAATGAAAAAGTTTATATAGGTCTAAGGTAGCCGGAGATCCTTATTTAAAAAAAAGGACTGCATTATATATTACCAAAATAATACATATGCACACAGCAAATGTATGATATATCTGAAATAATTACGATTTAGTAGAGGATCGGATAATACTCAATATGGGCGCGCAACGTTCATTAACGTAAAAAATCAGTATCATATCTACGTACTGTTTAATTAAGAAGTTTGCGTATATTATTCGGAACCTTAGTGGTATTCATTAATTTGAGGTGGTTTCCTAAAAAAAATAAAAATCGTGTACGCCTGAACAGCAAGCTACAGAAAGAATCTATTCCGTAGATATGATTTACATATGAAAACTTACTTGAGTTCCATGATCATGACCAGCAGCTGGAGATGTTATTGTGCGATACTTGGGCGTGATCATGATGATGAGACACTTGCATGCTGAAAAAATTCGGTTCAATGAACTAGTAATTTGTAAGCGGCTTCCACTGTGAATCGCAACAGGTGAAACCACTGCTTGTTGATTCTCAAGGTCGGCTTCACCGGGACTGCCCATTTGAACCGATCGATGGAGTAGATCACCTTCGACTGAATCGATCAAACATCACAAAATCATATACAACTTCAACAAAATATCCTTAGTTTCAAAGGTGAAATAAAATTAATTAATTAAGAAGCGTTATAACGGTATAAAGTTCGTCTTCACTAACAGAAATTCTGGAAATCAAAGCACTCTATTCATACATAAAGAAAACAGGAGTAGGGCTAGGTACCGGTAAATGGAAAGTATACATACCTCGAAATATAATCAGTATTATTGTCTTATATTCCGATGATATAACACTATAACAGATCGATCTGTGAGAAGGCACTGCACTGTTTCTACTTTTAGAGAGAAATGATCGATGAAGAATGGGCTGCTGCTTCTGTGAGAAGCTTACTTAATTAGGTTATTAGAAGAAGAAGAGAGATGGAGGATGAGGGAGGCCAAGGTGGTCGACCGGGGCAAAATGTTCACGCGTAAACTAGAAGAAGCATCTCGGAAGGGTCCCTGGAAATTTTGTTACAATTGCATACAAAGGTTTAACAATTTCCCGCGCGCCCGCGTTGTACGTGTTCTTTCTTCACAATGCGCGGTAGATGTGCCCGAAATATATTTATATTTAAATAGCTAGTCCGACACAATTGGGCTACCCAAAACCCCAATCGCAAAACATTTTAACCCGGCCCAGTAAAAAACCCGAACGACCCGCCCATAACACCTCCCACGCCCCTTGTGAACCATCCTCTCTTCCCCCTTCAAATTCATTCCCTCTCTCTCAATTTAGGGCAACACCGTACCATACCTGATACGCCACCACACACGATGCCGCTCTTCGTCTCCGACGAGGAGTTCTCCGGCCACCTAGACGACGCCGTCTGGGTGGCGGAGAAGGCCGACGCATTCATCCGAAATCTCTACACGGAGCTAGACACCGTCAAGGCGCAAAACGACGCCGCTTCGATCACCGCCGAGCAGACCTGTTCTCTCCTCGAACAGAAGTACCTCTCCCTCTCCGATGAACACTCCAATCTCGAGTCCGAACTCGCACAGCTCAAGTCCTCCTTCGACGAGCGCCTCGCCGAGCTCGCTCAAATCCAGGCTCAGAAGTACCAGCTCAATCTACAATCCGTACGTTTCGATATCTATATGCAATTTCATTTTCGTTGAGCTTATTTTTAGGGTCTTGGTGATCAATTGCTGGCATTTGTATTGAGACTTAGTGACATTGATAATTTGCTTATCTGTTATTCGGTGGCGGTGGTTTGTGTAGATTAATAAAGATAGTGAGATAGAGATGTTGAAGACGGAGGTGTCGGAGCTGCACAAATCGAAAAGGCAGTTGATGGAGATTGTGGAGCACAGGGATGAGGATATTAGTGCGAAGAATGTCACCATCAAGTCTTATCTTGATAAGATTGTAAGCTTAACTGTGTTCTTTCTGTTTTCGGAAATGAAACCATCATATGTATTTTCCATTCATTTTCTGTGACATTTTGTTGTTTTGTTTATTGCTTATTCCCTGCCGCTGATCCTGAAGGTTAAGTTGTCTGAGAATGCTGCCCAGAGGGAGGTGCGATTGAGTGAAGCGGAGGCGGATTTAGCACGCACCAAGGATTCATGTACTCATCTGTCGCAGGTGAATTCTATGGCAACTATTTTTTCATAGCTAGTTCTTTAATCAAACGTGTTTTCTTTATATAACGTTATTGTCAACTGAGGCTTAATTCAAATAAGGGATATCTTTTACATAGGCAAAGAATATGGGTTTGATTGTAATTAAGAATATTTACCAAGTATAAGTACCTACATAAGCTGGAGATAAATACATGTTGCTCAATTTCTGTATTTTTTCTGACAAACCGATTGTGTGTAACTAGCTGTGTTTCAAACAATGTGTCTCTTCACTCCTTGGAACTTACCTTGTCAAATTTGATAATTGCAGGAGAAAGAACTGATTGAGAGGCATAATGTCTGGCTTAATGATGAGTTAGCGGCCAAAGTTGACAGTCTCATTAAGCTGCGTAGGGAACATGCTGATCTCGAAGCAGATTTGTCTTTTAAGCTTGCAGATGTAAGTGTATTTTACAGGTTTATGTACACCATGCTGATCATATTTCATACAGAATGAATACACAGATTATACTTATCTGAAACAAGAATGTCTGGTAGAAATATTTATATCTTTTTACCGGAAAGTTAATTGTATCGTTAACTTATTCAGGTTGAACGGAAATTCAATGACTGTTCTACCTCCTTAAATAGGAACAAGGAAAGAGTGAGAGAACTAGAAGCAAAGCTGATAGCCTTGCAAGAGGTGGTTTATATTCCATATTGGTGCTCTAAGATCCCATCGTGTGCATGGCTCTTGATTTCTGCGATGTCAGGCTCATTCATGTATGTTAACAACTTGTAGGAACTATGCTCATCGAAAAATGCTGCAGCTACTAATGAAGAACGATCAAATGCCGAAATATCAACGGTCAGTTTTTTGCGCCCATCCATATTATTTGATGTATAATTTTTATGATTAGAGATGGTGACACCTTGCACACTATTAGGTTCACCATCTAGTATTTCAGAGGAATGTGGAAGATTAAAATTTATGTCTTTTGCATAACTTAATATTTTAATAATAATATGAAGTTTTTGATAACTTAGCAGATTAATAAGCTCGTTGAACTATACAAGGAAAGTTCAGAGGAATGGTCAAAAAAGGCAGGAGAGCTCGAGGGTGTGATCAAAGCTCTGGAGGTGAATATATCTTTTTCAATTCTGTTTCTTATAATAGGGTTTCTGAAATTCATTGGTGTGCTATTGTGCAGACACATTTGAGGCAAGTTGAAAATGATTACAAGGAGAGACTTGAAAGGGAAATATCTTCAAAAAATCAATTTGAGAAGGTAGATGCAATAAGATTCCAATTAACTTCTGTTTTGTTCGTTCGATATGAGAAGGTGAACTTTTTTTTACATTTTATTTTTTGTCCTTCTGTGGCTGATTAGGAAGCTGCAGATCTGAAAGCAAAACTTGAGAAGTGCGAAGCGGAGATTGAATCTAGCAGGAAAGCAAATGAATTCAGTCTTGTCCCACTCAATAATTCTAGCAAGGAAATGTATGTTCCTCATTATTATAATTAATTTATTACAATGGTGTTAGTCCGCTGGGTGTCCAAATATCGTTCACTCTACTTTTTGTATGATTTACGGTTTTTGACACGATCTGCTGTATATCCGAAGTTTCTAAGTTTGTTCACTTAAAAGGATTATTGTCTTTCGTAAATGCAGCATCGTGTAGCTAGTTGATGGGTCGTGGTTGTTCATCTTATTACCTAGAATTTGCTGAACTTTATCAGTCTAAACTATTGAAGAATTGCTAATGCCTTCTGCCAATTCCTATTTAATTTTTTAGAAACAAAAAATGTAAGACATGTAGGCGGACAAGGCATACTCTTTAAAGAACCAACAGAGGGCAGCTAGAATATGAGGTTTGACCTACTAAGGGCTCATTACTGGAGACCCGCTCAATGAATATTGTCAGTATCATTTCCTGTTATGTATTCAAGAAACCAAGGAATTTGGAATGAACATTATCAGTATTATTTCCAGTTACGTTTTGAACAAACCAAGGAACTTGTGTATCTAAGTCTATGTTTCCTTGAGTTGCATGGGTCTACTTTAGCATTGAATGTGGTTAGACGTTTCTATAATTCTATATCATTTACAATGACGTTTATGCTACAGGTGGTTGAATTCTTTAGAATCTGCTGACATGGTTGACGTTAATCGTGCGATTATGCCAAAGATTCCCATTGGTGTTTCAGGGACAGCATTAGCAGCTTCCCTTCTACGTGATGGATGGAGTGTGAGTATCTATACTACTCCTGTCATGAGCTGTTTTTTGTTCACTATTTCTAATGTTCATCTTGCTTTCTCTAGCTGGCAAAAATGTATGCAAAGTACCAAGAAGCAGTTGATGCCTTGCATCATGAGCAGTTGGGAAGGAAGGAATCTGAGGCAATCTTGCAACGGGTATGATCTGCACTTTGACCTGCTTTGGGTTTCTGTTGATTATCTGATGACATTTATAATTGTTCTCTTACTATTTTCTGAATGTGTTGATTTTTTTATAGTTACTACTTTCTCTATTGAACTTTTGGTGTCATAGGTTGAGTTTCTGAGGTTCTGGAAATTCTTGATCATAGAATGACAGCAATTAATTTTTCTGTAGATCTCAGATTTTATTGTGGCTGTGCAGGTTTTGTTTGAACTAGAAGAGAAAGCAGAAGTTATCATGGATGAAAGAGGTATGGTGTTGCATATCAAGTAATTGTTGCAATAATTGGTACCAAAAATTAGGATGATTTTGTCACGATTAAGGCCGGGAATCCTCCTTACCAGCTCAGCATAATCATGCTGCTGGTGCTCCAAACCCTAATTTAGGTCTAGTGGTAATGATTATCATTGATCATAAAGCAAAAGAGGAATAAAGCACGATATTTATAGTGATTTACCCAGTTAGGGCTACGATCATCTTGGTGTTTTGGTTTTCACGACCCACGATCCATTACACAAGAAGATTACAAGGTGTTTGATCATTCGCAATCCATGATCCCGTCATACCCTTTGGTGAGAGAGATGCTCTTTTATGGAAAATGTGATCTATCCATCTGCTTGTAGAAGTAAGCTTCCATATGTAGGCTGACTTGTTTTCAAATAATATATGAATTTGGGTCTCATGTGGACTTGAATTTGTTAATAGCTTCTTTTCTGTGTTGGACTCTTTTTGAAGTCAGCTGGGGTAATTTTACCCTATCAACATTGTTGATAATTTTGATTTTTACCGCCATCAATGATTCAGACATCTGTTCAAATTAGAAGTAACTTGGCCTCTAAGAAATGCTAGAAAAGTTTACTGCATCATGAGATCTTAAAGTTGTTTTATCTTTATCTTGGACTTATACTGGCTTTTTCAGTTTATTAGTTGGATAGTAAATCAGTGGGCACCCTGTCCCTACTTTATTTGCTCTTACTCTGTGCTAATGAAGTTTCCTCATCATATGAAACGTAATGAGGACTTGAAGACCATTATATCTTTCTTCTTCAACTTGTTAGTGATTGTATTTACTATTTGTCTCACTGTTCTTATCATTTGCAGTGGAACATGAGAGAATTGCCGAGTCATATTCTATGATCAACCAAAAGTTGCAGGACTCAGTTTCTGAACAGGAATACTTGGAGAGAATGATCGCAGAGTTGAAGGTAGATGAGGTTGTCACCATTCTGTCTTTTCTGTCTAATTTATTTTCTTATGCATTGTGTTTGGTCTCAGGCTGATGTAAGGAGGCATGAATGTGACTACGCCTTTGCTCAAAAAGAGATTGCTGATCTTCAGAGAGAGGTATAGATGGATGTAAAGTTCTGGTTCCTATAAATAGGTTATTGTTTCTTTAATTAGCTTGTAATGGTAATGCCATACAGGCTGTTGATCAATATTTCCTTCAGTCCTTTTATGAATTGCCACATATATATGATACACTTTTTGTCTAATAACGTAATCAGGTAATAATTTACTCTTTTTTCCTCGTACTATACCTCATCCCCGGTTAACGTTCGTTTCAGTTACGAAAGGAATTCTGCAGTGACCCGCTCTGAGTAGACTCTAGACCTTTTGTGGGCTTTTTTTTACTCAGTAGCATTAGGCGTGTTATATGCTTAAAGTTTCTATGTAGATACCTATATGTTGCTATTAGCTCCTTGGCTGTGATATCTTACAGGGTTAATTATTAATTTTCTTTTTGGATTTTTTTGTCAGCAGTAATATAGGTTTAAGGTTGTATGTACATTCATATAGAAGATGATAATATTAACACCTGTAAATCCTGCTAACAGGGATTATCACTTATGTTTTAGACTTTATGCAGTTACATTTACTGCATCTTACAATCTATTTTAATTTTCTTGGTGTTAACTTGTAGGTGACAATTCTTTTGAAAGAATGCCGAGACATACAACTTCGTGGTGCATCATCTGGTCCTGATAGTCATGACAATGCTGTTATGGTGCACTCCGAGTCTGATACTGAGAGAGTCATATCTGAACATCTTGTGAGCTGGCATCTTATTTTTCTTGAGATGAATTTTTAAACTTCCTTTTTATTTATCTGTAAAATTGAAATATTATTTAGGAGTCTCATTTGATTGTTACAATGCAAACAGTTGACCTTCAAGGACATAAATGGTCTGGTTCAGCAGAATGCCCAGCTCAGGAGTCTTGTTCGCAATCTTTCTGATCAGCTTGAAAATAAGGAGATGGAGGTCAAGGTATGTTTTGTCCCTTCCACGTCTCACATCAACCCATAAGGATGTTTTCTTGCTCTTGTTCTTTTTGGTGTTTAGAACTATCTGGGTCTTTGATAAATTTTTGATGTATTTCTTTGATCCTGAACTCCAGGAGAAGTTTGAGATGGAGCTCAAGAAGCATACTGATGAAGCTGCATCTCGAGTTGAGGCAGTGTTACAAAGAGCTGAAGAGCAAGGGCAAATGATTGAATCCCTCCACACCTCTGTAAGCCCTAATGAACCCTCATAACGGCAAGCACTCATGATATGCTGCATCAGTTTTTTCTTTTCTTTTCCCTATATCATGTGTTTGACGTTCTGGTGAGGATGAAATAATTGCTCCGCTGTGATTTATTCCTAGGTCGCAATGTACAAAAGGCTGTATGAAGAGGAGCATAAAACTCATTCGTTCAGTACCCACTTAGTAGAGGCTGCTCCAGGTCTCTCTGTCTCTCTCAGACTCTCTCTCTCTCTCTCTCACACACACACACACTCACCCCACTGATCAATCACTGTATGGGTACTTGACCTCAGATTCAATATGTAATGAATGATGTGGTTGCAAAATCTACATCTGTCCAGGTCTAAAAATATAGTCTTACACATCATAATCCGTTCACTTGCAGTGTGTTTGGAGAAGTACTTTTGATTCTTATTCAAATTCACAATTGATGGAAATTAGGATTCCATCATTTGTGAATTCTAGTGTTTGGGTTTTTTTGTGTAGAAATTAAAAAATGACAATAGTTACAAACTTTTATAAGCAATCGGAGAGAATTGTAAAATGGCACATATTTTTGAAGTAATCGAAACAAGGAATTTGGGTCTCCAATTCCCCTAATTTTTAAGGAATGGAAATTATAAAATTCTGATCAATGTTATCCACACACACAAATTTAAGTGATGGAATTCAAAATCCTTGGAATTTAATTAAATTCCAGGAATTTCACTTCCATCCAAACACACTGTTACAGATGGAGTATTCTTGTTTCCTATTGAAATTTACAATCGATGGAAATTAGATTTCATCATTTTAAATTCCATGATTTGTGAATTCTAGTGTTTGGAGTTTTCATGTAGAAATTTAATTATGACAAGAATTTCAAACTTGGATGAGTAAGTTGAGAGAACTATAGAATAACACCTATTTTTGAGGGAATTGAAACAAGGAATTTGGGTCTCCAATTTCCCTGATTTTAAAATGATGGAAATTATAAAAACCTCAAGAAGCTTATCCAAACACACGAATTTAAGTGATGGAATTCTAAATTGCTGGAATTTAATTAAATTTCAAGGATTTCACTCTCACCCAAACACACCGCTATAGAAATGTGTTCTACTTCCTATCACTGGACTTTTGGGTGCTCAAGTGTGGAAAAAACCTTTGTATCTCGCACAGTCACGCCTACTTATTCAATTATAGTGATAGCTGAAGTTATTCGGCTTCTTAATCTCTTCTATTGCTCTGCTTTGTGGTTGCAGAAGAAAGAAGACCTGATATCAGACATCTACTTGAGAGTTCTCAGGTATGTAAATGTTGGCATTATCTGAGCATCTGTTTCTGTTTGATATTGCTGTGACTTTTTATGACAATCAAACACAATAAAATTTGTAAAATATTGCAGGAAGCTAGCAGAAAAGCACAAAAGAATGCTGCAGAACGAGTCAAATGTCTGGAGGAAGATCTAGCAAAGACCAGGTAGACATTATGATGTTAGCTGTCCTTGCCACAAAATTTGTCAAAGTGAATGGCAATACTATTGGCATATGACCGTTTTGTTGGATATCTGCTCTTCAGTACATCTGCACCTTTTCATAATGAGTACATTAGTCAACTTCGTATGCTTAGTTGGTTATTGAACGCTATCTGGTATTTTGTGGTTAGGTCTGAGCTCATATCATTGCGGTCAGAGCGGGATAAATTCCAATCCGAAGCAAATATTGCTCGAGAAAAGCTTGAGAGCTTTATGAGAGAATTTGAGCATCAGGTAATAATTTTTTTCTTGATTGTATTTCTCATTACTGAGTGATATTTCTTTTATTTTTAGTATTTAATATTTCATTGTGATGCATAAAATTTCAGAGAAATGAATTAAACAATACATTAGCAAGGAACATCGAGTTCACTCAGTATATAGTTGACTACCAACGTAAGCTGCGTGAAGCATCTGAATCTGTGAGAACTGCTGAGGAGCTTTCAAGTAGTATGTCTGTGGAGGTAACGTTATTGACCTAGTCTACTCAGCCTAGTACAATTTGACAATACTTACGTTTTATCTTGTTTCATTCCAGGTATCTCTTTTGAAGAAAGAAAAGGAATTGCTGCAACATGCTGAAACGAGAGCTTCAAAAGAAGTTTGTAGTTTGTCAGAAAGGGTTTATAGACTACAGGTTGGGGCTTATACAGTAAAATAACTTTTTAGTGATGCTGCTTCTATACTGATTTAAATTTTTGCAGGCTAGTCTGGACACTATTCAGAGTACGCAGCAAGTTCGCGAGGTACTTATTTCGTCTTTGTTCTCATAGTTTCTTGTCCATTTTTAAATATCAATGTGTTCTTTCTTTATCTAATGATATTTCAATATTCCACTACAGGAGGCAAGAGCTGCTGAGAGGAGAAAACAAGAAGAGTATACAGAACAAAAAGAGGTGTGCATTGCTCTTTTTCTTAGGTGCATATCAAAAGATCTATTGTTTATTACCTGCCATGGAACCACATAAGATCACCCAAAAGAAAGAAAAGAAAATAGAATTGAACCAAATTATTAAAAATTCAACGGACTCATGTTCTGGTGTTAACATTTGGAAATTTTGATCTATTTCAGAGGGAGTGGGCTGATGCTAGAAGAGAATTGCAAGAAGAGAAAAATAATGCACTCACTCTTGCACGTGATCGTGATCAGACCATAAAAAACACCATCAAACAGGTTGAAGAAATGAGAAAAGAGTTGTCTGATGCACTTCATGCTGCCGTATCTACTGAGAGTAGAGCTGCTGTAGCTGAGGTAACTTTTGCTCAATCCCTTTTTGAAGGCATGGATAAAAATTATCAATTCGTCCACAACATCACCAATAATATTTGCTTGGCTTTATTACACTTCAATTACATATTTAGTTGTTATTATTGTTGTACACAGGCCAGACTGTCTGAATTGGCGAAAAAGAGTTCATCGTCAGATATTCAGGTATAGTTTCTAGTAACTGCCTAAGACCTCGTCATGTGTAATTAAACAATCACCATATATAGGACGCTCAATCCTATTGTGCTTTATGTATGGATGTAGAAATTCTCCCCATCCATTCCTTGTTGGAAGAGTTATTTCCCCTTTTGGGCTTTAGTATTTATATATATCAATATATACGATAGAAGTGAATAGGTGATCTCTTTTTTTTTGATGTGGACGTGTCGTCATTGGCAAATGATGGGTAAATATCGTCTCTGAACACCATGCAAACATTTGTTTTTTGTTGTTGTAACTGGCGATCACAACTCACTGAGTTTTAGTGCAGCTGGAACATGTTCTATTGACTTCATTTGGATATGGGATAAATATTTGTCCCCATTTACTAGTTTGTTTTAGACTAGTCCATCATTCTTGCACAATTATTGTCCATTGCAGAATAGTATAATCCTACTCAAACTGGTACCCCCAAAATATAATCTGTGTAAATATTTATTCTTTCGTTTTTGTAAAATATTGCCTCTGGACTAAGTCTTTTTCTATTAAAAACTTGAGAACCAAGTTTCACTATAAACCTTAATTTGAAATGCAGCGGATTCATTTTAGATTCTTAAGAGTAACGTAGAAAAACAAAACATCAAATCCCTGGTCATGAAGTCATGATTAGTGAATTGCGTTAAGAGGAGCTGATTATGGGTTAAGAAGGTTCCAATGCATTTGATGTTTAATACAATTTTTCTTGTCTTTTTCTACCGATGCAGGTTGGTGAGGTTGATGGTGGGAATGAATCTGCTTCTTTGATAGGCAACGAGGTTAGTTTTGTTCATGTACCTTTTTTTCTGTCACCGAGAGTTACTAGAATTTCCAGCTGTTTTATTGTGTATTGCCCTATTTAGTTTTATTTTATATTTTTATTTTATATCAGTATTTTATTCCATGAAATCAACATTATCTTTTATTCCATTTATACATACATTTTGTATACTCACAGTGTCATTGATATCTCTAGTTTTTAGGTATACATGTCCTGTATTGTAGATTTATTCTGTAATTCAGTTAAGATGTTTGACTGTGTTTTAATGGCAGCAAGAGTTCTCCAAAAAAAGAATAAACAAGGGTGAACAAAAAAAATGTGATTTTCCACTCATCAACCAAGAACATGAGATTCACAGATTTTTTCATTCTCTACTTTTCCATGTGATGAATTCCCACAGTTATTTCTCAATTATAAACTTCAGTCCTATGTTTTTTTTTTTCTATTTAACAATAGAGAACTAGTTAATTGATTTGTTCATTTTGGGAGATACTGCATCTATTATGGGAGTTCATGAGATTGATCACATACACTAACATTGAACTTCGGTAGGCTATGTTAGCACTGCGTGCAACGGATGAGATTAGAATTTTGAAAGACGAAATGCAGGCCAATAAGGATCATATGCTACAGGTTAAGATTTTATTTTATTTTGTATGTGCTTTATTTCTCAATACTTAATGAACTGGAGATTAATATCATTCTCGTCTGCAGTATAAGAGTATAGCTCAGGTAAACGAAGATGCCTTAAAACAGATGGAGTTTGCACATGAAAACTTCAAGATCGAGGTACAGCTGCTTTGAAATTTTGGGTGGTTTGATTTGTTATTCGAAGTCAATTTTTTACACTACTTTATGTTCTGACAAAATTGCAGGCTGAAAAACTGAAGGGGTCTCAAGATGCCAAACTTCTCGCTCTGCGAGAGAGAGTCTCTGAACTGGAAAATGAGATCACATTGAAATCCCAAGAAGTGGTTTCTGCAGCAGCAGGGAATGACGAAGCTTTATCATCTGCTCTAGCAGAAATCTCAAGCCTAAAGGAAGACACCTCAGCAAAAACGTAAGTTTCCTCTATTAATTTTATCATGCATTCAATATATTAAGTTTGGTGTCTCATCTAGTGTTTTTTTGGTAGTTCTCAAATTGCGGCTCTGGAAATCCAGTTTTCTACTTTGAAGGAAGACTTGGAGAAAGAACATCAGCGATGGTGTGCTGCACAGGCTAATTATGAAAGACAGGTAATCAGCAACAGCTGTAAATTTCTTCATAATCTTGGCTAGTGGTTTTAGGCGAATTGTATTGATTTATGGTTTTATTTACCAAAGTTCCAAGCTGGACAGTAGGGAGTGGTGCATCTTTTTGAACTGGTCTGCCTCTAGCCAGCTCGGAACTTTGGGTTTTCCCAGCACCAAGCTCCTTTTAGTCTTTCAGAGAGGAGTTCAGTAGGGATTTGATTTTTTTCTGGCCAACCGTACACTGTTGTGAAGATTACACTTCTTTTTCTGTCATATGACTTGTATCAATAGTTGATGGGATCCTAATGTTCCTATTTTGGCATATGTGGCGACTATCAAATTTAAATTTAGGTAATATATATTTCTTTGTTTCGTTTAGGTTATCCTCCAGTCTGAGACGATACAAGAATTGACTAAAACATCACAAGCTTTGTCTACGCTCCAGGAGGAAGCATCAGAGTTGCATAAGTTGGCTGAGTCACTCAAAAGTGAAAATGTAAGTGAACTCTTCCATGTGACTTGTGGTTTGCTTTAAATCTTGTTTTCTCAGAGGAAGCTGATTGTATTTGGTGGGCATCTCTTTTATCCAAATAAGAACTAAAACTTCAGATGTTTTTCAATAAAAAATAACGAGCTTGCAATAAAATTACTGTTTTGTATTGAATTTAGGCTGCAGGAGAATATAATCTTTGTTATTTCAGGGCATGTATACTTGTCTTTTGTTGTTTGCTACTGCTTTCTTGTACTTTGTAGATGGTCTTTTATGAGTTCAGTTCTGGTCCAAATTTTATCATGAAACAGTATGTGCAACGTTTGTGTGATCATGACTTCTTACCTGTTTCTGAACTTTACAGGATGAACTGAAGTCCAAGTGGGATGTTGAAAAGGCAACATTAGAGGCATCCACGAGTATTGCTGAGAAGAACTGCAATGAAATCAATGAACAGGTGCTTTGCTTCATGGTCTGAATTTTTTTTTTCCATTTGAACTTTATTATTAATGTTATTGCCTATAATTTGTATAAAAATTTATCTTCATGGAAGCCAGATCAGGACCACTGTACATGTCTTCACATATGGTTTTGGTGCGGTTTTAAAATCTCAAGCTCATCTTTGTCTGCAGAATAAAATACTGCATAGTCAACTGGAAGCTTTGCACATTCAATTGGCCGAGAGAGATCGCGGTTCGTCTGGGACAACTTCTGGAAGCAGCGGGGCAGAGAGTTCAGGTGATGCTGGCTTACAAACTGTGATAAGTTATCTCCGACGCACCAAAGAAATTGTATGTTCGCTTTCTTTGCTATTGCAGTGATAATACACCACTTAAACCTTCAAACAACCCCCGTGCACACACACAAATGATGCTAGAATGGACTCTACCTCCCACATGTTAGGTCAACAAGCCAACCAACAGGCCACGGCTCACACATTAACTTTCTTATTCACACGTGTAGGCATATTTGTTTAACATTTTATCATTTTCAATTTGACAGGCGGAGACAGAGATTTCTTTACTAAAACAAGAAAAATTACGGTTGCAGTCACAAGTGAGTTTTTGAAATTAATGCTCTACTGTATAACATATTAATCACTCGGTTATTTCTTGTCATCATGATATTCATTAGATTAGAGATTATGATATTTGACTAAGTTGCAATTTATGGATGAATCAATTCTGCATTTGGTTGTTTCTTTAATCTCGGCTTGGCATCTTAAGATGGTTAGTTTTGCCCCACTGTTGTGTTCTAATTTGGTTACTTGTGGTGTAGCTAGAAATCTTACTCGCCGTGTCAAACAATTTCAATTTGAAGAACTCAAAAATTAAACTCATCAGTAGATACCAAATTTGAGATTCGACTATTTGAGACACATGCTTCATATAAAAAGAAAATTTTCGTAATAGAAGAGGTATCATAAATTTATATGAAGACCCTAAGGAGAATTTGATTGGTTAGGACGTATAAAGTATATTAATTTTGGAATAGTTAAAACATCTTAATTTTTCTTCCAAAAATTAGCCGTGTCAAATTGAATTGTGTTGTACTAAAATCTTGATAATTAAAAGAAATTAAGTCTTTAGAGAAGTATCAAAATCTGAGCAGTGTCAATGTGGCTATGCCCATGTTGGTTACTGATGTAGTGGGTATTTTTATGTTAATTCTATATCGGGTCTCATACTGATGTTATGGATTCTTTTTCCTTTGGCGGGTGATAAAAAGTCGGAATACTGAAGTGAAAGTTTATCAATAAGAATTCATCATTTAATTTTTAATTTCTTAATGGTATTATGACTAATGCTCACAAACAATTTATTATTGTAAAAACATGCAAAATTCCAAATGCATTTTTATCTTCATGTTGAAAATCATGCACACTTTATTTTTTGCTTAATTTTATGGACATATCATCGTTTGTCAATATTATATATGATTATGTATAATAAAACAACAGTGCTGATATATCTGTCACGCTGCCTCATTTCAATATTCCTAAGCTTGGTTCTTTACTATTGCTCTGGTAATGATAAATTTCTTACATGATGGTCTATAATGGATACATAATGTACTGAAATTTTACATATGCTTACAATGTTTAGCTTGAGAGTGCTATCAAGGCTTCAGAAACAGCCCAAGCATCTCTTCGTGCTGAACGTGCAAGTTCAAGGTCAATGTTGTTCTCAGAGGAGGAGCTGAAATCCTTGCAACTTCAGGTTACTTTTTGCTAATTTGAACATTCTTGTTTCTTGTCTGAAGCCATTGGACACTTCTGCAGTACACCCAGCCTCTAAACTTATGTCATTGCCTTCTTTTGGCTGATTACTGTGAGCTCTTCTGCAGGTCAGAGAAATAAACTTACTACGTGAAAGCAATATCCAACTCAGAGAAGAAAATAAGCACAATTTTGAGGAATGCCAGGTACTTATATGTACATCAAACCTGTAATTTTATTTCCTTTTTCATTATGGATTTTGGCATATTGCTCGTGATGATTCTGACATGCTAATAAATCTTATTTTGATTGTAGAAATTGCATGATATATCACAAAAAGCCAGTGCTGAGCGTCACAACCTAGAGAGGCTGTTGAGGGATAGACAGATTGAAGTGGAGGAATGTAGAAAAGAGATTGAAATGCTAAAAGGGGAGAAAATTAACTTGGAAAAGAGGCTAAGTGAGGTATCGATCTCAGAAAAGCTCTGTCTCTTCCTCTCTTGCCTGTACATCTTTTGATTGCATATTGGATGAGACTGCTATCATTGTTCAATGACTGAGCTTTCCCGATTTTTATTACTATTTTTCTGTTTGGGTGCTGCCTTGTTAGTGAAGGGTATTGTTGGGAAGGCATATGCTTGCTACTGACTTTCATTGGGTATTTTATTTGAATTTATTGTGTAAGGGTATGATAGTACGATATCTTCCAGTATACTGTGTAATTCCTAGTATATAGGAAGAATCTGAAACATAGCATGTACGTCTTGTGTAGATTAATGTTATAGGCTTCAGCTCAATAACAAAAACATGTGTCTTAATCCAATGTTAGATCCAATTAAGCCTAGTACACATCAAGATTTCAATTTTTTAGCGATCTTCTTTGATACAACCCCAACCACACAATGCCAAGGATTTATATCTGGTAAGTAGACCAACTGAATCTAGGCTTGGGACAGACACTTCTGTTGATCTAAACACCACTTGCATTTTGAGGTGTTATTTATTTACTGGTTTTATAAATCATCTTATTGGATTGGGCTTCTGTGTACATGCATGTTCATATTAATCCAATGATCTTCCCTATTTATATGTATTTTCTTTCTTGTAGCTACTGGAGAGGTATAGACATATAGATGTTGATGATTATGATCGCACGAAGGCTGAACATCAACAATTGCAGGTAAGTTTCATTGTTATGACTTAACAGGTTATATTCACTTGAGCTGTTGGTACACCTAGTAAAGATTCTGATGAAGATTCATTTTTATTTTGATAAACCTAGTTTCATTTTTATTTTTAATATTCTGATAAAGATTATTGTTTCTTCTACATGATTCTAAACGATAGGAAAAAACATATAAAGCTGTGACACTGTTTGATCTCTGCCAACTTCAGAGCATTTTAGTTTTTATTTAACCTTCCGCTCTTTTTGTTGGAATCGTTTGTCTATAAAAGAATAGGGTGACATAAATAGGTTATCATGTACCTTGACGTGGTTTTAATTCCGACTCAGACTAATAATTTTATATTATTGATAATACTCTTTCGCTGTCTTTTTTTTCATTATTTGGTTACATCTTTATCCAACTTTTGCTGTCTTGTGTGTCAGGTTACATTGAAGGAGAAAAATTCCCATACAGAAGAAGTCAAGAAACTTCTTTCGGATAAGTTGGAAATTGTTTCATCTTTAGAGCAAGATCTTGCAAACTGCAGAATAGAACTGACTGAGAGGGACAAGAAAATAAATGACATGACACAAGTAGAGGTACACTAAAATTTCTAACTTTAAAATGGTTCGCAATGACATGTCAATACCAGTTCTTGTTTTGGATGATGTACATGCTTCTTATGGTTGACCTCCACAGGCAAGTTTAAGATCAGAGGTGATGGAGAAGCAAAAACGGATGAACCTTTCATATAAGGTTATCTCATTTTTACTCTTTATTGCCTATTAGTATCTTCATCTGTCTGGGGTTTGGCAGGTATTTTCATGCATATAAACTCTTAATTCTGTTGTGGCTGTTGATTTTTATTGTTCTTTTTCACACAGAGGAAGTATGAGACATTCATAAAGGAGAAGGAGGATCTTCAAAGGCAAAAGGATGACATCCAAAGGCAAAAGGATGACATTCAAAGGCAAAAGGATGACCTCCAGAGGCAATACGACGACCTATCTAGGCAGTTAGAGGAATCCAAACAAGGTAATTAAAAAGAATTCATTAGTCTTATTATTATAACCTAATAAACTGATCTTTAATCATTTCTAATTTCTATTATCTGATTGTTGGCTGTTATTAGCAAAACGATCTTCTGGTGATACTCAAGAGAAGGACCATAAAATCCAGGTATTATCCTAAACGTCCTTTTTATTTGTATGTATGCCCTTCTGTACCTTCTGACTCATTTTGACTCTCTACTTTGCTTGTGCAGACACTCCAAAAGATGATGGATAAGCTGCGAGAGGACTTGAAGAACGAGAAAGCTAGGGGCCTGAAGAATGAGAATGACAAAGCAAAGCGTCAAAAGACTGAGCATGCCTTGCTGAATTCCATTAATAAAATGGAGCAGGTATTTTTTGTGAAGCCTTGAAATCCCAAGTTAATGTTCTTGCATACACTTCATTTTTTTTTACTACATCAGGACAAAACTATGTTTAAGAGTGAGCTGGAGAAGCATAAGCAAGCTGTTCGGCAGCTTTTTGCTGAACAGGAAAAGCTGAAGCATGCAAAAGAGAGTCTTCCTGAGGTAAAGTCTTGCATATCCAACTATTATTTTTCTTCTTCGTACCTGTAGTGTGTGTATTTAGAAGTGTATTGATTATTTTGCAGTTTGTCATCTTTAAAATTCTGGATTTCTGCTTATTCAGGGTACGTTAGTTGTTCAACATCTTTCTGGAGCCGTACTGGATGATCGAGCCTCTGCCTACATCTTGGGTTGTGAAAATTATGAAAAAGAAGCTTTATCAATTTTGAATGACCTTGGAGCTGGCAATGCTCCTGCAGATACTCCAGTTGCAGATGTTTCATTAGCTGCTACTTCTGGTAGTTTTCTCACTATAGACGATTGTCGTGATTATAAATGCTCTCTTTTTCCCCATTTGGCTCTTTTAATGTCAGCTACTTTTCCTAGCTAATTGCTTTGTGGGATATGCAGTGCCTGCTCAAGTAGCCACTCCTGTGGCAATATTGCCGTCCAAAGCAGAAGAAAGTGAAAGGAGGTCCACTCTTCCCATAAGAAACGTTGAACCTCGTAAACCAGGGAGGAGATTGGTTCGGCCCCGTCTTGTAAGGACTGAAGAACCACAAGGGGATGTAGAGATGTCCGAAATGGAAGCGGCTCACACTCAGGCTACTTCGACGCAGCCACTGCTTCGTAAACGTCAAGCTTCTTCATCTCAGGTCGAATCTAATGAGGAAGTAATCAACCAAGGGGAAACTGGTCTTGATATGGCAGCATCTGTGTCAAAGAAGCCCAAAGGTTCAGAGTCGCCAATGAGGAGTGAAGGGCAAACATCTACTTTATTGGAAAACCTCGGTAATGCTCCAGCTTCAGAAGAAGCTCCTAATGCTGACTTCCAACAAGGTTTAACTGAGGAAGGTCATGTTGATGCTGAGAAAGAGGAGACAGTGAATATTATGGAAAAAGGAGACGATCCAGTTGAGCAACAGTTTGATGGTTCTAGTCAACCTGAATTGCAGCATGACAAACATAGCGGTTTGGACGAAGATGTGGATGGATTGGATGTTAAAGAGATAGTGGCTGAAGATGAATCTAAAGAGAATCAGGTAGAGCCTGACAACCTACAGTCTGGTGAACTTGGAGGAGACAGAGAAGAGGGTGAGCTATTGCCTGATGTATCAGACTTTGAAGGCGGTGATACAACACTGGGCAGTCCTGGTATGGAGGAAGGTCTACCTGAGCTTGATTCGACCCCCATGGCTTCACCATCTAGGGTTGATGATGAAGATCTTGCTGCTGCCTCTGTTGTGGATACTAGTGAGGTGAATTCTCCGGAGGTTGATGTACCTGAAGAAACAGCTGAAGGGTCTGATAAATCAAATGATGGTATTGATCAGACAGCAATGGAGACGGACCTGGTTACTGAAGCTGCATCTTTATCTGGTGATGCGTCTGTAATTGGTGATACCTCTACAAGTACTATCACTGAAGCCAGTGGTTCAAAAGAAGCTACTGCTAGTACTAGTGTTGCTGCTGACGTTGAAGACACCAGACAGGTTTCCCCAACACCAAATATCATATCTATTAGTGAAACTGCTCGGAGGAATGCCCAGCTAAGACAGCGTGGCCGAGGTGCAGCTGTCCAACCAACGACACCAAATAGAGGTCGTGGGGGGAGAGTTAGACCACCACAACGAGGACGTGGAGGTGTCCTTCGTCCTCCACGTGGACGTGGACGTGGATCCACATCTGGCGATCAAGCTTAATACCAGTGAGAAACAAAGACAACGGTTGCGATTTTCTCCGTTGCAATGTTATCTGTGAGCTTCATTTTTTGTATGATATGGTGTATCGTTGAAAAAAATTTCGTAGTAGAATGATGGAACCATTTGTAATGCTTGTGCCTTGAGATGAATGGGCCTTTAGTTCCGACGGCCTAGTCAAATTTCTGTACTTATCAAAGTTATACCAACTCACATCTAGAGTCGACTCTGGCTTCTGTGTTTGATTAAAAGACGATGTTTAATGTGAAGACGGTATTACGGATTCACAGTACAGTGGCACAGAAATGTTATTGAGAGTCGTCAAAAGGGTTTGTTTTAACCCTAGTAGAAATGTAATGTTATTCATTTGAATCAAATGATTTGATGCAAGCCGAATGTGAAAAGTGAGTATTTTGTATGTTCTGTGGTTCTTTAATGTATATGTACAAGCTTTTTGGGTATTCGACTCGCTCTACAGGCAAGTCTACGTTTTGAAGAGAAGTCTCAAGATTTGAGAGATAAGTAAAGAAATCGAAAACTATCACAACTTTTTTTTTTCTTTACAATTACACTTGGAATCAGAAGACCTACGCTGAGAGACCACAAAGAACAGTTTCTGCGGAAATAAAAACTATCAGGTATGCAGAGGTGAGGAGCTAGCCTTCCATAAACATGTTGGTGAGGTTCTCAAAGGTTAAACACAATCGACCATCGTAGCCGAGCCAACAATTCATATCTCATTATTGGGTGGAAGCACAATTCCCTAATTCAGACTGCTTCTCTGTCCAGTGCTATTTTCTGGTGTATAATCTTCGATGCCCTAATCCCTGCCGGTAACCTTTGCGCATCTTACTCAGAAGCAGTGATAGTCAATTCTTCTATTTTTTGCTGCAACATCAAATCGCATCTCTAATCAGCATTTCAAGACAGAAGAACATATCTTACAAGGAAAAAAGAGGAAAAGCAAACACCATATAGGCTTATTACTTTCATCAGCCAGAAAAGAATAAAGTTGCTCCCCAGTAACAAGGGCACCCAGGAACCCCAGCATGTTAAACTCATGTGATCTAACATAAAATCTTTAAATCTCAACATTACCAACTCTTATTCATCTCGCCAACACATGATTCCTTTATCCTTCCCAAGTCCCAACCTACAGTAATTCCCTATATATGGAACGGCATTGTACGAAGGTGACTCTAGAATTACACTACCAAAAGCTTGGGAAACAATTTAATATTGTAAAAAAAAAAAATTTAAAGCAAACCTGCAGATCATAGTAAGGTGCAGACTGCCTGGACCTCTTCTCTTGCATCACTTTCTGACGGCTTTCATAGAAATCAAAGTCATCCAATATAGATGTTTTGGATGCATGGTTTTTGAAAATGTTCAACATATCGATTCCCTGAAGAAACCTGACCTGGAAATACAAGGTAATTTCAGCATACAAGCTACTCATACTGAGATACAACTTGACAACTAGGTGCTTGTGTATACCTCCTGAGTGTCTCGACTATTGGTCACAGGCTTGTTCTCATTATTCTCGAGTATTATATGTCGTAACTGTGGATTAGGAACATCTTTTATGATATGCCACTTGACTGGGAAATAACCATTCCACTTATCCTGTTGCCAGAAATCCATGTTCTTATTAAAATCAACACGGCCAACCATCTCAGCTACTCCACAAAACTGACCACTTGCATTAACCTGAATCCACAGAAAATATATAATGAGAACAATAGGGTGGCATTGATCACTGGTTTCAGACACACTGAAGTTGGCATTATGAATATAAATGTACCGCCAGAAACTCCTGAATCAAATTTAAGAGCTTACCGAAAAGAAGAGGAACACAGGACATTTGCAGCCTTTCTGTACCGCATTCTCTTGTGTGTCTTGATAAGCATTGTCCAGCCTCCTATTACCATTAGGAGTACTAGCCCATACATTGTACTTGATGCTCTTATGGATATCATCTTCACTGTATGATTTGATCACAAAAAAAAGTGCCTGCTCGTATTTAGTTGGAAAGTCGGGTACGTTATATTGATCCTTCCTGATAATTGACTTAACGCAGTCACCTTTCTCATTCTGCTTGTTGGCTATGGTGCATTTTGGATTGGTTGTTCTGGGACCATGGTTCTTCTCACTAAACATATTAATATCTCTTACACCATTAGCTTTGCCTCTTGTTTTTAACTTCTCGGGGCCACCCCAACCTTTGGGACTTGCTTTTAATGAATTGTTTGGATAGAGCAAACCACCTGTTCCTTGGTTATAGACAGGATATTTTGCAACAGAATAGTACCCTTTCGCTGCTGCTTCTGATTGGACGGCGGAAGCATGCAATGATGCCTAAAAGTCATTATGGACAAGAAAATCCATCAGAAGTGCCCAAGATAAGGATGACTTATGCTACGACTACAATAAATAAAAAACTTACCTTGTTCACTGGTTTTGACTGATTTCGTGCACCATAACCCGAGCTCTTGATATCTAAAGGAGTGAGGCCTGAAGGTGGTGTAAGAGATTTGGAGAACGGAGCATGAGTGTAACTAGGGGATGAGAAATCAGATTTGGGAACCGGTGTTTCTAAAACTCCATTGTAGCCATTTCTGTATGCTCCATCTCCAATAAGAGATGGATCCCACAAGTACGGTGTTTGGACTAACTCCCCGTAAGGAAGAGGAGATGGAATACTATATCCAGGGGAAGTGATTGGAGATTGGTATATGGGGCTGAGCGGTGAATACATCTGTTGACCAACATATTGTCCATCACTACTCATTGTAGTCATCGGCAAGTACTGCATGTAAGGATCATAGCCAGGCTGAAATCCTGGCATCAAGTAGACAAAAGAGCCATTATCTCCTTGCATGACCTAAATGAAGCAATAGTTACTATAAGATCAATCTGTTAAATAATTCATAATGCTGTTATCAAGCACAACATCAGCAGTAAGCTAAAGATTAAAACATACTGTAATTTAAAGGGCTACTCAAACTTTGTTATCATTCAAAAGTCATTTCATCTTCAAAGATACAAAGCGTTTACCCGAGGGTGAAATGCTCTTTTTTTGTGGCTTTGAAGATGAAATCCAGACTTGGTCAACAACAAAGTGCAAAGTAAAAAAATATACATTTTGATTACGGAAAATTGTAATTTAGATAAAAGGACTTACAGGGTATTGCACTTCCATCCCAGTACTTCCACCGACATAGTATCCTTGGTTTTCCATATCATAACTACCTGCAAGCATGCTCATATTGTAAGATATGAGAGTCAACATACGAATCATAGGGCAAAACCATTAAAGAAGCTTAAACAAACCTGGATAGCTGTATCCATAATAAGCAGATGTTGGATAAGAGGCCATAGATTCTACATCTACATCTACATCTACATCAGCATCACCTTTCTTGACACTGGCAGTTGTATCTCCTGCTGTTGATATACATGATGCTGCATCGGATGAGCTTCCATCCTTGGAAAGAGCCTATAGATTCACACATACACAACAACCCAACTTCACAAATCAGACAAGGTGAGCTGTGAAAAAAAGATTACAGCTTTTGCAAAAGGAATTAACCCTGAAAGATTTAGCTTTAGGCCTCAGAAAATAATTTGTGAAAATGAAATTAAAGAACTGGGGTATACCAGATTGGATTGGAAAGACTCTGTGGAATGAACATCAGGGCTTGATTCCTTTTCTTTCCCTTGTTCTTGTTTGGGAGCTGATCATAGAAATTTAGCACAAACATCAGTGAAAGCTCAATCACCAAAACAAGACTAGCATAATTGAAAAGAAAGATTACTTTTTTGCTGGGGATGGGGATTGTGTTGTTCAAGTTGAGGAGTAGCCATGGCCAAACAGAAAAGAAGAGACCTTTGGATTGAACAAATAAAATCAACAAAAAATGAAAAACCAAAGAATAGATATTTTTGGGTATTGGATGAATAAAAGAGAGAATCCTAAGTTTCCTCAAAGGATTTTATCTGTCTATCTTTGACACAACCACAAGAAAAGAGCCTGAAAAAATGGCACTCTGTAATCTATCAAATGCTATATCAATCCTATATTTAACTCTTTTTTTCTTTCTTTATTTTTTGGGATTATAAATAAAAATAGAGGAGATAGATGTAAAACTCAGGAACAGAAGAAACCAACAACAATCACCGAGCCAGAAACACTAAGTAACGGAGAGCTTAAAACAAAGAAGGCAGAATTTTGGTTTATGGTTTTGCTCAAAAGCTTTAAACAAGAAGAACAAACAGGTTAACAGAGAGACAGAGAGTAAAGTCAACAACAACAGCAACAATAATTTTTATGACAAACGGACGGTGTTGAGGCGTCCACGTCGTAACTTCTTTACTGATGGAGAATAATTAAAAAGATAACAAGAGTTGCAATATATTTTCTCTGGTTGTACTTGTTCTTTGTTTAGTGTCCTTGGCCTCTTTGTGGAATCTTTCTATTTTAAATCACAATCTTTTTTATGGGTTCCCTTTCAAGATCTTCAAAGTGAATTTACCCAATTTGTTAATATTAACATTACCCTAAATTTTTCCTCATTTTATGGATTATATTCATTTGACATACATGTTACTATCAATGGTGTCAAGTCATCCCTACTTTATGGTTCATTCACATAAATTATGTTTTTTTTTGGCTTTTTGTTTTTGGTGGAAAAATGAATACCGTTCAATTGAAATATGGACTCTATAAAACTGATGGTACCTCACGTCTCTTCCACCATCCATACCTTCTTCACTTCTATTATTGTGTGCATGCGTACGCTTCGATCATCACCCATTTCTATACTCACGGTGCTCTCATTTTCTTATACCTTCCACATAATAACTTCTTTTGGTACATTCCAGTTTCTACTTCACCATATATAGTTCATGTGCGTGTTGAATTTAGTTATAACCTAGCATGATCGAGACAGTTGTTTCAATTCAAGTTCATCCATATATGAACGTGTGCTCTGAAGTTCTATATATATGCTTGAATAGATCGAGTCAAGTAGACTAGAACAAATTTCACATTATTGTTAAAGAAGATATATGGAATCAAACCAAACATTGATGAACCATTCCATTACTTAATTCACGATTCGAATAGCACAATGATCCGCCTTACTAAAACGGGTGCCTTATCATGAGGGCTTTATATATGCTAAGGTAGCTTGCTCCTTTTTAATTTGTATCTGCCTGCTAAACCAGACTTATTCTATGCCATATATGATGCCACACACAAAAAAAGCCCTACTTTACTTGTAGCACAAAACAGAAATAAAAGAAAGAAAAAGGAGGGGATCCCTATACATAAAGATACTACAGCTCATTGTTAACATTAGTTGAAAGTGCTGCGAAATTTCCCCAGAACATGGATATGGTTTTCTCGTCTTTGCCCTCTTTTCAAAAAAGATCGATCTTACCTAGAACAATAACAATGACATATATAACAAAACAATCGATATCTTGGTTAAATATTTATATATGACTAGTCTAAGCTTGCAGCTTGCTGATAAATTTCAGTGCATAAAGTCATCGATCTGAGAGTTGAAATTGTATCTATCAGGTGCGGGTGCAACACGTATTCGATCTAGCTAGGGTTTTGATTAGTTTAATTCCCTAGCCTATATTATATAGTTCGAGATGCCTCCATGCTTAAGAGGTAAGGCTTAGAAATGGCATAACGAAGTTGAATAGTTTACTGTGTTTGGACATTTCTGAAAAGCCAGGCAGATGTAGATCGAAGAAGCATGTCGATCAATGTTTTCTTAGTGGGCAAGAATTGTTAGCCAGCCAAAGTAGCCAAAGCCAACATGTCGATTTCCAATCATTTAAAACTATGGTGGACACAGAGGCCAGTCTCTTTTGAATGTTAACCAAATCTTAGGAGAGGCTGTAGTGCCACGTACGTTTGGTTCTATGAGTTATATATGACTTCCTTTCTTCACTTTTATTGTGCAATACACAAATTATTCATGTCTAAAAATGTACATAACTTTTGGTTGGGGATAACTTATTGAGTTGATCGGACTTTCGAACTCTCTACCTAGGTTTAGATCGATCTTGCCGACATAGATTGAAATTAAAGACAATTTAACTACATATTGTTGAAGGTAAGGGGCCGGGGTGGAAGCAAATGAACATGATCAGGGGCGGAACTCTGTTGGGGAAGAGGGGCCATGACCTCCAGACTTGGTATAATTAATGTCAATACAATGATTAATACATAAATAAGTAATAAAAATACATTTAATTATACTTATGCCTTGTATTGTGTTAAAGTCAAAACAAATGTCTTTGTTTCTGATAATATCTTCTAATATTTTAAATTTATAATAAAATTAATTTATAATGAATTTAATTAAAGAAAATAATTTATTGCTTGTTTGGCCCCTCAAGAACTAGTTTCAGCTTTCGCCACCAGCTAGACATGAGCTCTCGATACGGAATACCCTTTAGACCTAAAAAATCTTTGTCGCCCTTTCAAAAAAAAAAACTGTCTAGAAACGGTGTGATTTTTATAAATATAGAGTAGATTATTCTTGCTTATGAAATGTGTAAAGTATATTTATGTTGATTAATATGTCCAAAAAAGGAGGACGTAGCACAGGTCACCTGTTATAGGCCAATCTCTCTTGCTAATTTCTCTTTCAAAATCATCAGAAAGATCTTGGTTGATAGACTGGGAAGTATTTGCATGCGCATTGTTTCACTGAGTCAGCATGCTTTCATTCATGGCCAATCCATTGTTGACCCTATTATTATTACCTCGGAATGCATCAACATGCTTGACTGCAAGTGTAAAACCAGCAACGTCGCAATTAAGTTTGACATTAGTAAGGCCTTTGATACTCTTGATTGAAATTTTCTTCTAAGGGTTTTACGGGCTTTTGGGTTTGCAGAGTCTTTTGTCTCTAGGATTCATATTGTTCTACGGTCTGCCTTCCTCTCTGTTTCTATGAATGGTCAGCCTTATGGTTATTTTACATGCTCTCATGGGATTCGCCAAGGTGATCTGTTATCCCTGCTTCTTTTTTGTTTAGCGGAGGAGGTTCTTAGTCGAGGGTTGTCTGGTCTTGTTGAAGATGGGAAGTTATTGCATTTTTCCACCCTGTTGGGTACAAGGCCAATTTCACGTGTTCTTTTTGTTGACGACGTGATGGTGTTTACTCAAGGTAAGCTGAAGAATCTATAGGTTCGTATGAACTTCATGGACGAATATGCACAGAATTCGGGACAGTTTGTGAACAAGGCAAAGCCATAAGTGTTTATTGGGGCTTACGCTTTAGCTAAGCATGAAGAAATCCAGTGCACACTTGGTATTTGTATGGGTTCTCTTCCCTTCACCTACTTGGGTCCAGTTTTTCAAGGCAGGCTTACGTCGAATCTTCTCCAACCAATTGCTGACAGGGTTTGGTGTAAGCTGAGTGCATGGAAATGTCAGCAACTCTCTCAAGCTAGATGGCTACAGTTAATTTGGTAATTCAGGGACTCATGATTTATAGTTTGTAAGTTTATGAGTGGCCTTCTTTGCTTCTTCAACAATTGCAACGATGGATTCATAATTTTTTTTTTACTGGAGACACACTTAAATCCAGAGCTGCTTTAATTGCTTGGGAAAAATGTTGTTCTCCTAAGTTTAATGGGGTTTAGGTCTTAGGAATTTAACAATTTTTAACAAAGCTCAGCTCCTAAAAAGGGCATGGGAAGTAATAATGAAGGCGACGACGTCTACGTCCTTTTTGCATGCAAGATTTCTTACTGAGAAGTTGCTTCCTGTCACTACTTACTCCAAATCATCAATATGGTTGGGCATGAAGAAGCTTTGGCCTATTCTAGTCTCTAAAGTACGGTGGGTGGTTGGTGAAGGAGCTTTGGTAGATTTTTAGAATAGTAATTGGTTGGGTAATACTCTAGCTGACATATGTGGTCTCTCTCCGGTAGTTTCATATTCTTTGCATTCTACAGTTAGTGAGTTTATTGATGCAGGTGAGTGGGAGCCCCAGTTGAGTTTGATATTTTTTTTTTTCAAATGCAACGAGTTTAATATGAGAATATATATTACCAATTGATGCTTTTGTTGATCGTTGGGTATGGGAGGAAGTGTCTTCTAGAGTGCTCACATCAAATGATGCTTATCACACTATGTGTCCTTCTTATAATGAGATGTGTTGGGGCCAGCGCATATGTAATGCTCATGTTCAACCTCGTAAGAGTATTGTTGCATGGAAGCTTCTTCATGGAAGGTTGTTGACCGACTCTAGACTTCAAAGATGGGGTGTTAATCTTTGCTCACGTTGCACATTATATAAGTGTAATATTGAAAAAATACAACATCTTTTTCTTGAGTGTTCTTTTTCAATTGCTCTGTGGGGTTCGTTGTTTTCCCTGTTTTCTCTACATATTACATCACCATTCTCTTAGAGTACATTGGCTGCTTTCTTTAGTTGTGACTTCGGTGTTCAGCTATCCCCTTCAACTAAATGTATTTTGGTCTGTAGCTCTTTGTAATTTGGTGTGGGTTGTCTGGGTGGAACATAGCAGAGAAATTCATGATGGGGTTAGTGTGAGTGTCTTGCAGCTAGATCAACGTTTCATTTTAAGCCTAAAAGAATCTATGACTGCGAATTATGCTCATCAAACACCAACGTCTTCTCTTCCTATATTCGCTTTTTTAGGCATTTATGCTTTACAAGTTGATGCGATGAGTTATATACCGGTGGCTTGGTCATCTCCTCCTCTTGATTGGGTGAAGGTGAATGTAGATGGGTCCTTTTGGTCTCCAACATTAGCTGGCCATGGTGGCATCTTCAGAGATCATGAAGGTGCTTTTTTGTGAACTTTTGCTACTCATCGTGATGCGTCCTGTACTCTACATATGAAGATTTGGGCTATTGTTGATGCTATTGAGGTATCTTGGGCTCATAACTGGAAGAAATTATGGCTTGAAACCGATTCGATACTTGTCATCCATTACTTTACCACACCAAACCTGATTCTGTGGCAATTTCGTACGGTTTGGCTTAAGGTTTTGACTTGAGTTCGTAGCATGCATTTCAGAGTGACCCATGTCTAACATGACGCAGCGGAATGTATAGGTTATCAAGCGATTAACCTAGAAAGAACCAAGATAAACTGGAATCCACCAGAGTTTGAGAAAAGTTCTCGTTTTTGATTAATAATATGAAAGATGCGTCTAGCAGCCACAAAAAGGCGCTTAAATACTGAAACAAAACCCTAGGGCGATAACAAGCGGGCCCACGGGCGAAATAAAAATAAATCCAAAAATAAATAAAATCCTAAAAAGGCCCAAAAACACAAAAACACGTTTTTCGAGGCCTAAACAACCTTAGATCGAAAAACGGAGCATAGTCCCCATCGAGCTACGCTCCATGGGGACCCACTTTATTTCGTCGTTCCCTTTCCGGAAAGGTATTATGCGCCCAAATCGGACACCGTTTGCCAGACCTGCAGTTTACCGGTTTTACCTTTCCGACGAGCAAGCTCTTCTTCAATCTTCCACGCCATCTGTTCTACATCATAACATGAGGGAAACATGGTTGTGGACAAGTTGGCAAACTATGTTGCAGTGCGTGAGGGTTCTTTGTCATGGCTTTCTCTTCCATGCTTTATTTATGAGGACTATGGTTATAATCGTGCATGTCACATTCTTTCTCGTGGAGTTGACTCTTAATCTTTGTTTATTGGTGTTTTATGAATTTTATTGCATTATATGTCTACTGATTTTTCAGTCCTAAAAAAATGTTGATTAATGTGTCAATTAGAGTATCTATCTATATTATAAAGATAAGCCATAATACAAGACTTGTTTAATTTACATTCATTTCTAATTGAAGACAAACACATCCCTTTACTCATTTACCCAACCAAAAACGTACTATATAATACGTAATAGTGTAATACGACGTGATATATGAATTAATGATAAGGTTTATTTTCATCAAAGTTGAGTGCCTTCGACATTCAATCTTCATAGTACACAAAACTAGGCAAGCCCGATATCATCAAGGATTTCCAGACTCGTTGTTTATTTGACTCTTCCTTATTAGTTTGTACAGTACTCTGATGGTGTCAGTTGTATACTTTTTCGTAAATGTTCGTTATCAGTGATAGCATGATATGCAACTATTTTGAATAACAGATACATAACGATGTAAAGAAAATAATGTAAGGAAGTAAAGAGATACATAATATCAGACCGTTTTTTATTCGGAAAAACCCTGCAACCAGGGAGAAAAACTGTGTGACCCTTACTCATGAAGGCCAAACATTTCCACTACGTAAAATCACTTCTTTACAAGATTATAGTTCCGATAATAGAAAAAACGGTGTTATCCTATCTAATTTCTCGTACTAACTTAAGAACTATACTCCATCTTGTCTCTAGAGTTTGCAAACAAAGGTTATAAAAACTTCTAACCGGAATCCAACTCCCACAGTTGATTCTCAAGAGTACATGTTAAGACACTCCTTACAAGGCTACAACTCCGATAATAGCAAGTAACGGTGCTATCCTATCTAGACTCGCACGCTAGACTAAGAAATGTATTCGGTCATGTTTCTAAGTGTTTACACATGCAAAGCTTTCTGAGGATGGAAAGACACGATGCTCTCCCTATCTAGTCTGCCCACTAGTTTGAAACACACTCGATCTTGTTTCTTCATTTTCTCATACGAAGATATTAGAAGCTTTATTTTCAGAACATAATTATCACAAAGTTGGTTATTTAGAACACTTTTTGGGTTGCTTGCACTACCAATCCGATCTTATGAATGCAAGATGCATTGAGTACGAAAAGAGATTTTATGAAACTCTAAGTTTTACAATCACAAAGTGAAGATTTAGAATAAAATACTATATAAACAAACCAAGACTCAACAAAGAAATCATGCTATGATAGTTTCTAAACTATGCTATGATAAAATCTGTATTTTGACAACCAAGCCAAATACCAAGCAAAACAACCGAATTGTGATGGAAGAGTCTTCCTCTATTTATAGACTTTTGAAGATTGTCTAAAGAGATGGCCAACACACATTGGTCATGTATAATCTATTTTAAAAGGTGGGAGAGACGTGACTCAACGTAAGCCAAGTATCAAGATCTTTGTTAAACTTGACAACCACACAAAGAAGCTTCTTTTTATATATGCTAAATAAGGTGGCACATAAGAGAAAGCCTGAACCATCTCAGCCAAGTATACAAACTTTAATACCATACAAAATCCTTAAAAAGATTAAAAAGAGCTTCCCTAAAATGTGGCTTAATTATAAGCCAAAAGAAAGAAACTTGGTGATCACTCAAAGCCTTTTTACTCTTCAAAATAACTTCCCTAAATCAAGGAAAGGAAACTTTGTTTTTCTGTAAAAGCAAAATACATTTTATATATTACAAATGACAGATATGATTGAAAAAAAGTTTTACAAACATATATGGTGCCTTGATAAAACAGATTCTATAAACTGTCAAGACAGGGACTCAGGGATAAGAAACCAAATATCCTCGGTGAAAAACAATGTGGTGCATATGCATGTTTTTACTTGAGTCCATAAGATCACTTTGGTTCTTCATCTTGTTTTTCAGTGCCATTTTTCACTTGTATGGATCTCTATCCATGTTTTGTTCATAATAAAATATGTTAATAAACTTATATCTAAAATATGCCACATGATTATTGATATATATAAGGAGGCACATTCTCTATTTTGATTTTTATCTTTTGTAAAAATCAATACAATCTGGGTGTGGAAGCAGAAAATGATACAAGAATCAAAATCTAATACAAACAATATAATACAGAAGTTCGATAACAAGTACACAGCTGTACATGGATGAATTTGTACAAAATTTGAAAAGAAATATGCATGCTTATTAAAACTAGGTGCAGCTAGAAGGAGTGAAACCAACTGTCTCCTCCCCCAAGTCAAAGTCTCAGAGATAGTTTTGCTGCATATGATTTCCTATCAGAGACCCAGTCTGCAAGCTAGACTTAACCAACCCAAGACACATCGTCGGAGCTGACATACAGAAACAAGTTCCTCACTGGTGGCTCAAATACAGCTCCATCTACAAAATGAAACCCTAGTTTTGGCACCGAAGAAAGATCGACATCAGCAGACTTGAAGCACACGTCAAATGGGATCATCGGATCAACCGGTGATCTTTTGAATTTCGAGAGAGCCTTATCGTACTGAGCCATGACAGCATCGAAAGCTTCTTCGGCTAGCCATGTGTTGGCGGTGCCTGAATCAAGAATCGTTCCGCCATTAGAACCATCGTCATTGTATTGCCATAGAGAACGTGGTATGTTTAGAAGTTCCCTCCGACGGATACGCCGCTAACGTTGACGCCGTAGTGACCGGGGGTTGGCATAAAAAAGCTGGTGCATGCCATAGGCCCGTGCAAAGGCTTTCTTGTTGACACCAAATGTGATGCAACTTTTCACGTTCATGGGGCTCTGCCAATTCATCGTGCAACACTACTACAGTCCAGCATCTAGGCGACGGAATTTTTTCGCCGTCCAAGCAGCATAATGGTCGCCTCTACGGTTAGTGACCGCGTCTTCGTCGTTTAAGCGTCGTTGCCTTATATTCGTCTCTCAATCCTTTGGCGACGTAAGTTTATAAAAATTCGTCGCTAAAGATAAATGAAGCGATGAAGCAAAGTTAGTCGCCAAAAAATATTGCAGCGAAGATTGGAGGAGGCATTTTTGTCGCTCCTCAATTTAACGACCAATATTGATGAGGTTGGGGCGACTAAGGTCTGCTATGGAACGAAATAGGATCTTACATAGAGCAACGAATATTGGGAAAGTTGCGTCGCTACATGTGTATAGGAAGCAACAGAGTTTGACCTATCTTCGTCGCTCCATTGGATGACAGTAAAAAAAAACTATTTTATTTTTTACGTTCCAAGTTACGATAGTACATGACAATTATGCACACAATATGCACAAAATCATTCTCAACACACAATATGCACAAAACAAACTCATTCAACACACACAATCATCCATACACAAAAATTAACCGCAAATGTAAACGTACTAGTTTGATGCCTATACAAATACATTCTACCATTGTTCACAAATTCGAGTCTTGGTCAGCACCCAAATTGCAGCTAGATTGGGTGCCAGGAGCGGGGGTAGGAACTGCAACTTGTTGACCCCCAGCTTGGATAGATTGTATTAAGGCCTCAATTTCTCTCATCCTTTCGGCGAGCGCATTATAATTATCTCTCAACTTGCACGCTACCTCTTTCGCTTCCGCGACCTCCATTTTCAGTATCTGGGTTTCCTTAGAATGGCTGTTCACTCGGGTGCCTCCTCTAGTTTTGGGCTCGCGTGTGATCGCACGCCCCACCCTTGCCACGACAAACATGAACAAATAAATATGTATCAATCATACACGAAAAGCGATCATACACGAAAATCAAGAAAAACGACTAAAGGTTATGTATTACCTCTTATAGAGGTCTCGAGTCTTGCACCCGTCTCTTCCTCTATGATATTTATTTGCATATCAAGAGGAAGAGGAAACTCTCATGAAACCACAACGCCGTTATCCTCGGGCGCTGCATCATCTTGTTGCGACAACATTTTGTCAAGCCTTCACTTGACTGCCACCTGTTCAATTAAAACATAATAATTAAATAATATTAAAAATATGATAAACAAAAATAATTGTAATAGCGTAACTTAACATATTTTTGCTCACCACTTTCTCAGTCGAATTCTTGTCTGGCTCATATACATCGATCTAAGTCTGGACGGCCGGGGCTTTATGACCTTTCTTCTCCAACACTTCGCTCCGGTATGAGAGTGCGATGGAGCCCGAATGGTGGTTGACACTACAAGAAAAATGCACTTTCTCAGTCGAATTCTTGTCTGGCTCATATACATCGATCTAAGTCTGGACGACCGGGGCTTTATGACCTTTCTTCTCCAACACTTCGCTCCGGTATGAGAGTGCGATGGAGCCCGAATGGTGGTTGACACTACAAGAAAAACGCACTTAGACGACGGAGCGTTTCCGTTGTCTAAGTGCGTTTTTCGGTCGTCTAAGTACTTAGACGACGGAACCTTCGTCGTCCAAGGTCCGTGCTCCAAGTGCTGTCGTCCAAGCACTTCGACGACGGAGAATTTAATCTCCGTCGTCCAAGTTCACTTGGACCGCGGACATTCTCCGTGGCCCAGGTGAGCACCTGGACGACGGAGATTCAGTTCTCCGTCGTCTCCGTCGTCCAAGTGCCTATTTAATTTTTTTTAAAAAAATTAAATTGTAATTAAATATTATTAATTTAATTTATTATTAATTGAATTTAAATAATGATAAATGATAAAATTAATTAAATAAACTAAATTTTTAATATTACTTAATTATTAAATAATTAAAAATAATTTGTACATACACATCCAAAAAACCCATAAAAATGAAAATATTGCTCGGAATGCGGAAAGAAACGAGATAAATAATAAACTACTAGCTAATTAATACACTGGAGGAGCAGATGCACCACCGCGTCCCCCGCGTCCAGCTGGGTCGTCGTCGTCGCGGTATGGGTTCGGAGGAGGTTGACATACTTCTCGAGATTGTTGCATGAGGGCGATGAGTTGGGCTATTTGTGCTTGTTGCTCATCAAGTCTTTGACGCATGGATTGATTCTCTTCTCATGCATGCCAGTCGAGCCTCTTGAATGGCTGCTTCGACGACCGCCGCCTGAGTCCTTCTCCGCTGCCCCGAACCTCCCGTAAATGATGAGTCGGAGGTCGTCGACAAATCTCGAACCACCTTAGGCCCGAAATGCCTAACCTCCTTGCCAGCTCTACGACCGTAGACCTCATCCGCGATTGCAATTTGGCTCTCCATGGATAGAGGAGGCAGGTCTTCCGGCGGCACATCTGGGAACGCAAGCTGAGTGTTAGCCAATTCTTCCTGCGCACGCTCTATCACCCTTGCCTACAAAAGAATAATTAATTTATTATAATGAAATAATATTTAAATAATAATTACTATAATTAAAAGCATATATATATATATATATATCACTTACGCCGCATTGACTCACTTCATTATCGAGCCCAGACGTCACGTACACGCTTATGCTTGCATCGAGATAAGTGTGTTTGGAGCCCTTATCCCTATGCTCCTTGGCTATTTGAATGAGTTGCTTGGCGCCGGAAGTATGGTGTTTGTCCTTCTTCCCCCGGTTGGCTTTGTTGACACCGAAGAATTTCTGTTAGACAACATAATTAAATCATTAAAAAATTAATAAGTAACTAAAATTTAAATAATTCAATTATCTTAATTGAAATAAAAAAAGTAAATTAACACCTTAAATTCTTTATCGGCAAAGTGGTTACACAACCACTGCCACTCATCTTCTCTATCCCCACGCAGCTCTACGGGGGGAGGCGCGGGACCGACAGTTTGGAAGTACTGATGGAGCCTGTACTTCCAATCTTTGTAGATGGAGTTGGCGGTTTGGTTGATATGCCTCAACATCGCCGGTGTCGGATCCACCGCAAATTGTTCCTATCAGAAATAAATAGAAAATTATAATCGTATATATTATGAAATTATAACTAATATTAACAATATTATATAATAACTAAAATTGGACGTATTACGTACCGAAAGTTCTTTAAAGACTTTCGCCTTCTCATCATCTGGCACCTCCTTCCAATTAGGGGAATTAATTCGAACCCGGCTACGAACGATTGACCCTATGCTATGCGCTGAGAGACTTGCTAGCTGAGCTGTGGGAGGGCCACCGGTGAATTAGTCGTAGGGAAAGTCGATCTTTTTCCCGGTCGCCTTGCAAATTTTCTCTGCTTTACCCCCTTTAACGAGACCCCGAGTCCTTTTAGGTTCCGGGTCAGTGGGGGCCCTCCTTTGCTTACGGCGGGCGCTGTACATGATAGATTCAGCGGTCGAGGACGCCTGAGTACTTGTCGTTGAACCGGTACCGGGCGTCGGAGTTGAAAAGGGGTCGACGTCATCACCGCTGGAGATAAATGGAGCAGAGGGAATTTCCCCAAAAGGCGCCACCTCCGAACCAGATGAAGGGTCCGGATTGAGGGCGTCGTTGCCCTCCTGTTGAACCCAACCGACTTGGTCCGCCAAGCGGCGAAGCATGGCATCTTCTGCCTCCTGTTGGGCTTTCTTCTTGCCGGATGTAGCCATTTAAACCTAGGAGTACGTTGTTAAAATACCTACTTACCATAATAACTACAAGTGAAAAATTTACGCTAATTAAGTACGGTTAAGATTTAAATAGAGTACACTAGCTTGGCTTTTTCGGTCGTTCAATGGACGTGTGACCCGCGCGATAAAGTGTAAATTTTCAATTAATTAGGCTTGGTTAAATCGAAAAACATGGCCAGTTAGGGATAGAGATAACACGAGAGACATGACTAATTTCGACAAAACACCTATTGGTGTCGTCTTTTTCTTAGATCCAAAACCTGTCACCAGTCATAACCCGTTTCTAGACACCATGTCCGACATTCGGCCAATTTTTCGAAAATTTACACTCCCTCAAGTCCTTTGCAAACTCCGCCCTCAACCTCGTGTCCATAACTTCACTTAGGTTATGGTGTGCGGTGATGAAATCCACACATCACGAGGGGTTAAGGAGATAAGCTAGGAAAAGAGGCGCCATCTATTCCAAAGAGTGCGACTTAATAAACCAAGCCTATGTACTAAATTTAAATCGAAGACGTACTACGTACCATGCAATTTACTAGAAAATACACGTAATTATCAATTAATTAAAACAATAAATAATGACAATAATGAATTATTATTTATCATGCATTTAATAATAATTTTTCATTTACCAATATAATTAATTATTATTAACAATAATTATTATTACTATTATTTAATTTTAACTAATAATTATTCATTACCAAATAACTATTATAATAACTAAATAAATAAATGATAACAACCAAATATTAATTAGAATAATTATAATAACTAAATGATTACTAAATATTAATAATAACCACTAAATAATTATTATAATTACTACTATTAATTAATTAAAACTAATTATTAAATTATATTTAGAAATTAATTAATTAAATAAAAATAATGTTAATAAGGTAAAAAATAGAAATTTACCTCGCCGGAGTAATCGGGAATATCGCCGGAGTTGAGTCGTCGGAGAGGAGGAACCACGCCGGAAAATTAGTCGTCGGAGCGTCGCCGGAGGAGGAAAATCACCGGAGGAGAGGAGAGGAGAGGAGAGGAGAGGAGAGGAGATGTAATGAGAAAAGGGGGAGGGTGCTGTTCTATTTATAGGCTTTTACTTAGACGACGGAGCACTATTTTCCGTCGTCTAAGTGAACTTGGACGACGAAAACAGTGTTTTTCGTCGTCTAAGTGACGGTTTAAAAAAATTTGAAGCGGCGCCAATTAATCAACCAAGAAATGTAATTGACCACCTGGACGACGGAACAATTACATTTCCGTGGTCTAAGTGCTGTTTTCTTGTAGTGTGAGTTGCTGCTCCTTATTTTTGTTTCTATTTTTCTGGTTCCGTGAACACAGTTTCTGCAACACAAAAAAATAATTTAACAATATTAATAGAGAAATATTTAAATTTATAATCATGCCCAAGAACTCTGCAAATAAGTTATGAAGCTTACCAGGTAATCAAGGTGTTCGAAGTGGCCTTTTAACCACTCCCACTCTTCTTCCCTCCCTAGGAACTTGGCAGGAGTCTCCTTGCTGACGTAGAGATAATGTTGATGGCAATCATACTTCCAGTCCTTGTACATTTCTTGCGCCATCACGTCTATGAAGTTCCACATGTTCACCTTGGTTGTAGGGATATCATAGTTCGTCTAGCACAAAAATAAAAAAATGTGTTAATTTTTTTTTAATAAATACATAAACTCTAAATTAACAAATTTAGTTAAGCGCAGAAAGTATACCTCAATACTTGTATTGATGATGTCGTAGTGCTCATCTTTCAGCCCCAAAAAGGTAGGCGCAGGCACGAGAACTTTGCTGCGGATGATGCTGCCTATGTCCAGACTCCTCCACTCGCTCGTCCCAGTCCCTTGATGCCTTGTAGAGTAAGGCACTTGTAGTCGCTGATTGTTGTTCAGCCGGACGAGGTACTGAGTCTTTGTTCTGACAACGACCCCGTGCTGCATCCTCGTCGCATTTTCGGTTGTCATGTCCACCATGTCTGCTCAAACCAATGTTACTAACAAACTAAAAACAAGCAATAGACCTGGAAGTTTAGTCTTCTTGTAGCGGATGTTGAGGGCGGGCAGCGGCTCTGAGTTAGCAAAGGTGGCAAGGCGCCGGTGGATACCGCAACGTTGTTTTTCACTGACGGAAAAATGTCTTCGAGCGGTGGGGCCGACATTTCCTACTGTGAATGAGGTTGCGGAGGAGACCTGGATGGCGTCATAGGGCTGGTGGATACCACAGCCGCCGCCTTTGCCACCGCCGCAGCTTGTTGACGCTCGAGCGCCGCTCTCCTCATCCAGTGACTAGTACTCCCGGGAGCCATTCTAACATCATCACAAACATCAACACAAACATAATCACATTATCACATTACTAACATGATCACATCATCACATCACTAACATCATCACCAATAAATTTACTAATCATCACATACACTAAAATCATCACATACATAAACTAACAGTGCATCAATTTACTAAATTTGCTAAATTATCACATAAATTGTCTCACATTTGCATCGATTATTTGTGTTGACAACCCATCACATCACGTACGTAAACTAACATGCCATTTTACATATTTTCTGGAACTAACAACCCATTACATCACGTACATAAATTAATGTACCTTTGCGAGGGAGACACCGGAAAGATACTTCACCTCCGAATACAAATACAAGCAATCCAACCAATCTGCACCAACAAAATCCAAGCAATTAACAAATACAACCAAATAAAATCCAAGCAATCTAACAAAATCCAAGCAATCCAAGCAATTAACAAGCAATCTATGACTTCACATATTATAGTCGCATTTCCTTATTGAACTAATCTGACTACTAGCCCTCATTTATAGTCCCGGCTTTTCATCTCTTTACGACGCCTTATATCACCTGATGGCATACTTTATTCTGAAGATGTGAGCCGGTATGAACTGAAAGAAGTCAGAGCTGTATAGTGTAGGAATCCTACGAGCAATGAGTATACAATAAAAACAATGATAGCATAATTAAGAATCAAAGTTCATGTATCAATGTCATCCTTGTACGGAGTATCACAAGATGAAGTCTGCACTAGCTAGTAAATTTTGCAACTAGCCACAGACCATGCCCAGACCAAGAGTGGGGTCAAGAAAAAATTTCAGCTTCTTTAACTAACGTCTATTGCTTCCTATAATTAAGCTATGAGTACTACAATTTTGATATGCTAAAGCTAATCACAGTATATTCAGGGAATACATAACGTAAGTGAACAATGCATCAGTATTGAACAATGTTCCACTACATTCGTGCACAACCTAATTAAATTTGAACACAACCCAATTCAATTTAACGAAGAAGAAGAAATCGTGCAAGTCTGGAAATATAATCTGGAATAGGGCGACGAAGATTTATTTCTTTGTCGTCTGGAAGTGATGAAGCGACGCACATTGATTTCTTAGTCGCTTGGGAGTTATTATGCGAAAATCATTGATTTCTTGGTTGCCTGGTGGTGATTAAGCGACAAAACTTTGTTCACAGGGTTACCTAGGGGATACATGGTTCATCGCCTTATTAACAAATAATATTTAAAAAAACCCTAACCTAAGCGACGAAGATTGAAGTTTCTCGACGCCTCGTACATTTTGAAGCGACGGACATTGATTTCTTGGTCACTTCATTTTGTTTTTTTTACAAATGCAAAAATTAGGATATTTATTTTCAAATACATAATTCATAGTTTACAAATATGAAATTAGTTTTCATATATATAATAATTTTAGTTTAGTCTTCCTCCTCGTCGTCCTCTTCATCATTCTCTTCGTCTTCGTCTTCATATTGCTCTAATAGGTCTTCGTTAGATTCATCTTCATCTTCGTCTCCTTCTTCATCCAAAACTAGGTGAAGATCTTGGTAAAATTGTATCACCGTGGGAGTGTCCTCTTGGTAAGGTTCGGTGATATGATTTCATGTAGGCGACTTGCTTTCATCTATGGCAAGTACTTCGGCACTGTAGACATTTCGGTGTGACATTTCTTGTACTATCTTCCAAGTACCACCCGTATTTGGATCGTCCATGTAGAATACTTGTTTTTCTTTGGTTGCAATAATGAAGGGTGAATCCTCATAGTAACTATTGTTTGTATCCACTGATATTAGTTCATGATCTAACTTGACGGTGTCAATTTTGTCCTCATCCTTGGAGTTGTGCCATGTGCACTTAAACAATACCATTGGCATACAACTTGCATATAATACTTTGACTACATAGTTAATATGGCCGTAGAACTTGGATTAACCCATGTCTATCATGAAATCGCTATTTTGAGTCACGGTTTTGTGATCTGTATCAAACGAGGCAAACTTGACACTGTTCACATAACACGACTTGAAAACCCAGAATTGCTGAGGTCGTTGGGCTAATGACTTTATCTCTGGCATCAAGCCCTGGACCTTATTTTTATCCTTGAGAGACACATGAAAGATAAGTGTTAGATAAGTGAAAGATAAGTGTTAGATAAGTGTTAAAAACCATTGAAGAAAATTACAACGACTAATAGCTTTCATACCCATGTTAAGAACCATCGAAGAAAACTCCTCTGACGACGAAGATCGTCGAAATCTTCACCATTTTTAGTCTTGAACCTTGTGAGATGTTTTTCTAGGTATGGTTTAACTTCGTCTGTTTCCACCAAAACTTGCCAGTGAGCCTCAGCAGTCTCTGCTTTAGTTAACCTAAACTGGCTACGAGTCTTAATAATCTCTGGTCTTACTTGTTGTGAAACACTGCTAATATTCCACTCTAGGGAAGTGTCAATTTCTTCGTGGTCTTCCCATCTGAGATAAGACTTACAATAGGTCACCAACTCATGTACGAGGTACCGTTCTGCAATACTACCCTCCAGATAACGTGTATTCCTTATTGACTTTTTATATTGACCTAATTGCCTGCAATATCATATAAATGGTTAGTACATATTACACAACTAACATATTATTAGCAATGTAAAGTATTATAACTTTCAATTGGATACAACCATGTATAGTGTACTGGGCCTGTAAGTAATACTTGTTCGAGCAGATGAACCATAGATGTAAAAAAATGTGGAGGAAAAATCATCTCCAAATTGCAGAGAATCATCACTATCTCACTTTCCATGTCACGCACAACCTCCTTCTTCAGCTCCCTAGCGCATAATTTACAAAACCAATTTGACAGTGCTATCAATGGCTTCACAACGTTATTTGGCAAGAATCATCTGATAACCACTGGAAGAAGAGGTTGAAGGAACACATGGAAATCATGCGTCTTCAATCCATTAAATTTTTACAGGGGTAGAACTTTGACCTTACTTCTCAAACTTTCTGCATAACCAAGAGGATACTTAACATCCCTGAACCATTCGAACACATCTTCTAGAGCATCCTTTTTAACTAAAAAATGTGCATGAGGAACCTTCACCATCCCCTCGTCACCCTCTCTTTGTCACTGGTTTTTGAGCACATTCATCTTCTTTAAAGTAGCGTGAGCTTTTGGACCATCCTTGGTCTTCTTATCAATTGCAAAAATGGTTGCAAGGATGTTGTCACACACATTTTTTCCTAATGTGCATGACATTTATGCAATGTCTAATCTTCAATGATGGCCAATAAGGCAGCTTCCAAAATATGCTCTCGAGAGTCCAACATTGTCTGTTATTCGGATTAGCACATTCAAGTCATCATGTTGGCTAAGAATAGGGTAAGCGTGTAACATAACATCCTCCAAAATTTCAACTCCATTATTCTGAACGGGTCTTCTGCCAAATTCCACCTTCCCGTTAAATGCCTTACTCAATCGCCAAAGGTGGTCCTGTTGGAGCCATTTTCGATGACCTTCATAAAATATCCTCCCACATATATGCTCTGAAGTCAGCTCATCTAGACAAATTGGACATGCCTTGTACCCTTTCACCATTGAGTCCGCAAACATCCCTAAACCAGGAAAGTCGTTGATAGTCCACATCACCGTTACATTCATCAAGAATATCTCATTGTCTACTTGATCAAAAGTGTGGACTCCAACGACCTATAAATGTATTAGCTCCTCGATCATTTGCTCCATGATTACACTAAGGCACTTTCTAGGAGATTTAGGGCCCGGAATCAACACCGATAACTTGTTATATTCCTTCTTCATGCACATTGACAGTGGTAGATTGTACGGAATTACAACAACGGGCCATGTCCTATGCAAAGTTCCCATTGTTCCAAATGGATTGAAACCGTTTGTTGCAATTCCAAGGCGCACATTTCTGCAGTTCTGTGCAAAACCTGGAAATGTTCTATCAAAATGTTGAAATGCTTCTCCATCAGCTGGGTGGCTGAGGCTACCAGCCACACATATCTTCTCCCCGAGCCATCGCATATGCTTGGCAGTGTGTGGTGACATAAATAGACGCTTCAACCTTGGTGTCAGAGGGAAGTTACGAATCATTTTTTTGGAAATGTCATCCGTATATGGCTTATATCTTTCAGAATTACACACTGGACAAATCCTCTTGTTTACAAGCGCCCCCCTGAATAACACACAGTTGAACTCACATGCCTCAATTCTTTCATAATCAAGTGAAATATCACTCAAGATTTTTTTAATTCTCGAGTATGAATAGGGGAATATGTGCCATTTAGGAAGAAGTTTATTAGTGTAAATACATAAAGAGTCAACACTTATGTCCGACCATCCATTTTCATTTTTCATTTCCATTGCATCTAATATGGCACTCAAAACAGTTTCCTCACTGCCTTCATATAATGGGGTCTGTGACTCTTTAATAATCTATCGTACTTTTCATAATCATCATCTACCATGTCATTGAAAGTGATGCCAGAATTATCTTCTACAAATTGTTGGGGTGCATCTGCATGGTATCCAGGATAATACGGATATGCATAATGTAGAATCTTCAACTACGGGTTTACCGAAGGACCAACACCACTAGAAGGACCGACTCTGTCTTGAAGCCACTGTCTTCGAAGATTGAGCATTGTCAGTTCACTTGAAATTTTCCCGTGAACGTGCCAGACAGTATAATCCGGATTCAAACCACTATGTGACAAGTGATGATACATGGTATCCATAGTAACCTTGAACAGACCGTTCTTACAACATTTGCACGGGCAGAAGTGATAATCGGCTCTGTTACTATGTCGCCGGGCAAAATTCATAAACTCGAATATGCCTATGATGTACCTTGGATCAGCATAAGGATATATCATCCAGGTTTTGTCTGGGTGTCCTTCCATGTTTCCTATAACATAAACAATCAATATGAACAAAGTTATCACACCACATTTATGATACAACAAAAACCTGTCCCCACACTCTTCTCCTTATACCTCCGGGTAGAGTCCTATCCCCTTCAGGAGAGCACGACATTTATTAACCCTCTTGCACCCATGGGTTTCAACTTCAGTTTAGGGAAATTTCGGCAGCATCTCTCTACAGTTCCCCAAGTGCACACATATCTAAACAACCTAATTTGCACTCGAGGAACATTGTAAAGAGACATTATCAAAACTATATCCCAAAACTGAAACCACATGAATAGCAAAAGGATCAACAAAGTCGTGTTCACCTAAAATGTCCAAAAATGGGACAATTCGAGAATCAACAACTCATCTTGATCAACTAGATGAGTTGTTGATTCTTAAACGGGAGTTCTAAGTTGATAAACACCACAATTATATATAACCCTACACTCGATTTCATGATTAGCACTAATAACACCACTAATTGAGACCAATAAGCCTAATCTACACTAATCATCACAAATTTCACTAAATTTAACCAAAATTCAAGCATTATTGATGAACTCATAATATGATATTTATCACAATTCAATGATTCAAACACTAAAACTACAACATAAGACCAAATTTAATTCAACTTCAAAAATTTCACATAAACATCAATTTCACTTCTCAATCAATTAACATATAATATGGTCATAAAGAGGGTTAAAGAGATAAAAATCAAACTAACCTTAAGAATAAAATGGATGTCAAGAACAGCCTTCTTTCTCAATTTCTTCAAATTTCTCTCAAAATCGGCCAACAACGTAGCTCCAGGACGCAAATGACCTATTTTCTCAAAATTTCAACCTTATAAAGGGTTTGACTTTAAAAAGGAGAACAGATCCAGTTTTAAAAAAAATGAGGCGACGAATATTGCGCAATCTTCATCACATCAGATCTCTTGAGACAACTAAGTTTCTATTTGTCGCTTCAGATACCTAAATTTGGTTATATCATGTTTATGAAGCGGCGTAGAAAAATATTAGTCGCCTCAGGGACCGTAAAGCGACGTATGATATTTCTGAGGCTACGAATGCATTTTTCGTCACCTCAGTTGGCCTATTGCGACGAAGGAATTTACCTTCATCGCTTGGTCGTTGTTCTCCACTAGTGCAATAAGAAAACTTGGGACCGAAGGATCTAGAAGTTTTATCCGTGAATGAGCTGAAGCTCAATCCTAAACCTAATATGCCATCACCATGCAGATTTTGAACGATCGTCTCTGTGCAGCCGATTACCATATGATGCAGCTTCATTGTTCTACCTGTTGTAGTGAGGGGTGCTCTTATAACCTCCTCCGCTAAGAATCCCATTGCAATTTTCCCTCCGAGGTAGCTGATGATCGAATATAAAATCATAAAGCCAGGTTAAGCGGGGATCGGAATTGATCGATTAATTCATGTACGTATAACGATCAAGCTAAATCCACCATGCGGCAACAATAGAAGATAAAAATTACAAGGCTAGGAGATATGAATCGAAAATTTCGAATAGAGGATCTCATCCCTCTCTAACTCTCTAACCAATTAGTTTTTTGGAAGTTTTTATTGCCAAGAACGGAAGAACCTGATTATCTCATAGCTAGGCAGCTAGCTAGCCATATACCTAGCTAATTAGCTCAAAGAAATAAAGCCCTACCTGATATTAAACCTGCAATGAGACGTTGGGGTAGGGCAGACATTCGGCGCCATTGACCTCATATCACGAAGCCCATTTTTGCACTGATTTGGAGCGCACGGTATAGGTTTGAAACTGGAAGACCGATCGGCATAGAACACATTGTCATGGTCACGTAAAATTCTTCCTTGTCTATGACGACAAGCTGTACCACATTTGTATCTGCAATTGATCCATGTGACGTCACTCCCTGTATCTACAACCAACGTGTATTTCCGGGGAGAGGTTCCGATATGTACGTCGGCCATGTATTGCCCGATCCCCAAGTCCGAACTTGATTCCATCGGCCATGCAATGCCGTCATTTTTTCGTAGAGGGTAATGAGCCTCTGGGCGACTAATGTCACGGAGGTGTCGCTCTTTGACGATCTGTCTTAGGGTTTTGGGAGGCCTCTGCTGAACCCATGCCATTCCAGAGAGTCCCGGTGGATTAACTCGAGGGTCATAGAATCCTCATGATCCAGATTCGTGTTTGCATGAACAAAGAGCAATCCATCATGATTTAGGACGTTGACGATGACAGAAAGTAATAAAACAATGAAGAACGACGAACAATGTCTCAAATGAAGCATCATATTGCAAGGATCGATCACGTAGACATGTGATGCACTAAAAGGAAGGGAGGGATCGGAGAAACCGATCGAGAAAGGGAATGAAGCTAATTAAAATTAGGCAATGTGGTAATAGGTTCAGGTGGAGGCAAAAGACCGGGTATTTTAATTCTTACCATAAAAAGAAGGAGTTACGCAGTGTAGCTCCCATATATGGAGAGATCTATCAATATCATTCAATTTTATGATATTTTTGACTTGTAACTTGACTAGCGCTTGTTTAGTGTCAAGATGTGAAAAGACATGCATTTAGCATGGATATCCCAAATTCTCCTTCAAGGTAAAACACAATTAGGCCACTGGTACCACGTAAATTTGCAATATGTACGTCTGAACTTGCCGAAAATCTGTACCGTACAGGATGTTAAGAATGGCTTATTGAATGAGAAAATGCATAAAACTAGAGCAAGAAAATAGAAAACGCAAAGAGAATTTGGGGCTACATTGTGTTCATTAATTGTAGAGAATGAGGTAACAACAATTATATATAAAGCTAATAATATGAAGTGACGTAAATGTTCTTGCCATATAATTGCTATAAATTAACGTACCTAATATGGTTAACACATATATACAGGACGGCTTGCCAAGGTATTGGAAGAATGCTCCGCATTTACATGTAATTAACAACTAGGTGAGGGTTTACTTGACCTACGAGATAGGGAGCAAATTAAAAACATTGTTCTTCATCGATCACTACTGGACGAGGGAATCGGGGCGACGTAGAAAGGTGGTCGCTTCGGCTAGATTTTACGTCGCCTCGATTTCTTGTGACCAAAACTACGTCGCCTCGTCTTGTCGCTTCAGATTGATCACGCCACCATTAAGGCGACGTAGATCCAATCTACGTTGCTTCATTTCATTTCACGCGACGTAAATACTTTTACGTCGCTTCAACTTAAGCGACGTATATTGAGATCAATATATGTCGCGTCATTTTATTTATTGTTAATTTTTTTCTTTTTTTTAATACACGAGGTGACGTAGATTGCTCAATCTACGTCGCTTCATTGTATTTAATATATTTTTTTTCTTTTTAAATAAACAAAGCGACGTAGATTGAGCAATCTACGTCGCTTCATTGTATTTACTTTTTATTTTTTTTATTTTGGAATAAACAAAGCGACGTAGATTGAGCAATCTACGTCGCTTCATTGTATTTAATATTTTTTTTTCTTTTTAAATAAACAAAGCGACGTAGATTGATCAATCTACGTCGCTTCATTGTATTTACTTTTTATTTTTTTTATTTTAGAATAAACAAAGCGACGTAGATTGAGCAATCTACGTCGCTTCATTGTATTTAATATTTATTTATTTTTTCTTTTTAAATAAACAAAGCGACGTAGATTGAGCAATCTACGTCGCCGTAATGTATTTATTTTATATATTTTTTTCTTTATTTAGACAATGAGGCGACGTAGATTGCTCAATCTACGTCGCCTCATATATGCAAAAATAAAAAAAATAAAAATTAAATATTATTGTACCAAGTCATGACCTATCGCAATTTACAAACACAAAAACGCATTCAACTACAAAAACGCATTCAATCACAAATCAAAACGTTAAAAGTTTATACAAATCAAGTTTTTTGGGAGCCTAGATACAGTTTACGAGCCAGGAGGTGGTGGAGGAGCTTGAGGTTGTTGACTCCCAGCCTGGAATGATCGCATCATGGCCTCCGTTTCTTGCATCCTTTGGGCGAGCGCATTGTAATCCGCTATGGCCTTCTGCGCCACCTCGGTCGATCTGCGCGCCTCCTCGGTCGATCTGCGCGCCGCCTCTTTGGCTTCAGCGATCTCCTTTTGCATTAGGATTTGGCGTTCCTGTACCCGGGCCCCTCCTCTCGGTTTGGGGTCGCGTGTGAGAGCGCGCCCCACCCCTGTAACGTCGAACAAGAACAAATATTAGTAAACTATATCGTAAACCAAAATAAAGCAAAACGTAAATCGAGATGAACGACGGTGGTTTAGGAGATTTATTACCTCTTATAGAGGTCCCGGGCCTTGAACCCACCTCTTCCTCTATGATATTTATTTGTGTATCAAGAGGAAGAGGCTGGGGTTGGGAAACCTCTTCGCCGTCAACTGGGCCTGCAACACTATCTTGTTGCGACAAGACTTCATCGAGTCGACGCTTCACTGCCGCCTGCTCAATTAAAATAGATAAAATAAATAATATTACAATATAGTAAACAAAAATAATTGAAATAACGTAACGTGAACCTATTTGAGCTTACCACTTTCTCAGCCGCATTCCTCTCCGGCTGGTATACGTTAATCCATGTCTGGACGGCGGGCGCTCTATGACCCTCCTTCTCCAACACCTCGCTTCGGTACGAGAGGGCGAGGGATCCCGAATGGTGGTTGAGCTGCTGCTCCTTGTTCTTGTTTCGGTTTCCTCGGTTCCGTTCGCACAATCGCTGCCACACACACACAAAAATCATTTTAAAATAAGAACAGATAAACATGCATATTGTTCGAATGTTGGCTACCAAAACTGTAGGTTCGTTTATGAAACTCACCAAGTAAGCAGGGTCTTCGAAGTGGGCTTTTAACCACGCCCATTGGTCTTCCCTCCCAAGAAACTCGGCCGGAGTCTCCTGGCTGACGTGGAGATAATGTTGATGGCAATCGTACTTTCAATCCTTATAGATTGTTTGCGCCGTCGCATCAATGAAGTTCCACATCTCCACATCAGTCGCCGGGATGTCGTAGTTCGTCTAGCACAACACATTTAAATTCCGATATGTAAAAGTTATATTTACATTTACTACAAGTAGGTAAGTAAGCTAATGCCAGTAAGTATACCTCAAGACTGTTACTGACGATATCGCGATGCAAATCGCTAAGTCCCAAGAAGCTAGGTGCAAGCATTGGAACTTTTCCGCAGATGATGCTACCGATGTCTCTACACATCAGACTCCTCATTTCCCTCGTCGCAGGCCCTACATGCCTCGTAGAGTAAGCGAATTGTAGTCGCCTATTGTTGTTCATCCGGACGAGGTACTCCGTCTTCGTCCCGACAACGACTCCGCGCTGTTGCGTCGTCGGATCTCCGGTTGCCATGTCGACCATGTCGGGGAGTTTGGTCTTCTTGCACCGGATGCTGAGGGCGGGAGGGTGCTGTGACGCCGTAGTGGCATCGCTGTCATCCACTTGAGGAATCGCATCCTCAAGTGGAGGGGCGGGCGTTAACATGGGAGCTTCTGGAATCGACGGGGTCGCCGATTGTCTCGTGGGGCAACCCGACCCGGAAGCCCCATCTCGGCTGAATGCTCGCCACCCCGCCTCCGCCGCCTCCGCCGCGGCCGCTTCACGACGCCGGATCGCCGCTTTCTTCTTCTTGTATCCAGTATCTCCGGGAGCCATTATGTTAAAACTAAACTGTTATGTATTAATTAGATGTTTTACTCGTTTGTACTTCTATAATGCTATAGTTACCTAGGTTACGCATATTCTCGATAATATATTTCCATTGGTGCAGTTAACCAAATTCTGATCATGTCACTATGTCTAGTTTTTCTCCATATGAAAAAAAGAAGAAGCATGTAGATGACCAAGAACAAACTGATCGAACAATACAGAAACATTCATGCTTATCACCACATATAGCAAGTTGCTTTTATTTTATTTTCGTTTGTTGGGTTAGATATCAAAAAGAGTATGAACCGAAGTACCATCACATATAGCTTATCATCACAAAACACATATAGCTTATCGCATTCGCACAGGAAGAATCACATTCATATGTTTTCATTTAACCAAACCCTTAATCCTTAATCCCGAGAATACTACAATCATTACGCATATGTTTTCATTTAACCAAACCCTTAATCATTACGCATATGTTTTCATTTAACCAAACCCTTACGCATTCAATCATTACGCATATGTTTTCATTCAATCATTACGCATATGTTTTCATTATCACAAAACACATTCGAAATCATCATCATCACAAAACACAATACTTACATGAAGCTAGATTGAAAACACATTCGGAATCATTATCACATTACACATTCGGCACAGTATAAAACACAAAGCTCCATACCTTCTCGAGTTGCCTCAAATCGTTTGCTTTAGGTACACGGAGTTGGCTCGGATTCGGTTGCTTTAGCTACACCGATGAAAACAGATTGACAACATATTAGCTACTTCAAATAACACATGCTAGCTTAATGTCACATGAAGCTAAAAAATATCACGCTCAATTCAGCGAGATTGCCAAGAAAATACTAGAGAAAGCATGTAACTTTAATCGGTTTACCATAAAACTAAACCAAGCAAAGCTCCATAAGCATCATAGAAGCCAACACTGTATCAAATTCCGGTCATTCTTTTCGTCCCTAAATAAAGTTGTAAACTTTATTATTCTTCTATACAAAACTGTTGTCGATTACGAACCCTATAAGTCTAGGAACCTCAAATAGACGACGATCGCATTCAACATTTCATTTTCAAGCGAAAGATCAACATGTATAGGAGAACAACGCATTCATTTTCAAAGTGAACAAAAAGAGATTGAGAAACATTGTGGAGAAGAGACATTGCTGAAATTAGAAGAAGAAGATTACCGATTTCGCGATGCAAGATGGGGTGAACAGCTTCGAAGATGGAGGGGTCGTTTAGTTTGGTTTCGGGGTTGGAGTTCGATGGAGGGGAGGCCGATTTGGTTTCCGGGTTGAACCTTTTATCGGGAGAGAGGTGTCGGGGTGGTCTGATTGAAGGAGACGGCGAGTTTAGGGTGGTGGTGGAGGGGAGGCCGATTGGTTTAGGAACGGGTTTAGGGATTTGGGGCCGATTGGTTTAGGAAGATTGATCCGAAATGAGGAACTGAAGAAAGACACTATAAATCTGGAATACATATACCCAACGAGGCGACGTATTTTGAATTCTTCGTCACTTCGTTTCATTTTATTAATCTACGCGACGTATATTAAAATCTTTGTCGCTTAGTTTCATTTGAAGCGACGTATTTTTCAATATACGTCGCTTACTTGTATTTAATTTTGTTTTTTATATTTAAATGAGGCGACGTAGAATGATCAATCTACGTCGCTTCCTTGTATTTTTAATTTTTAATTTTTTTTAATAAATGAGGCGACGTAGAATGATCAATCTACGTCGCTTCCTTGTATTTTTAATTTTTAATTTTTTTTAATAAATGAGGCGACGTAGAATGATCAATCTACGTCGCTTCCTTGTATTTTTAATTTTTAATTTTTTTTTAATAAATGAGGCGACGTTGAATGATCAATCTATGTCGCTTCCTTATATTTCTAATTTTTAATTTTTTTTAATAAATGAGGCGACGTAGAATGATCAATCTACGTCGCTTCCTTGTATTTTTAATTTTTATTTTATTTTTAATAAATGAGGCGACGTAGAATGATCAATCTACGTCGCTTCCTTGTATTTTTAATTTTTAATTTTTTTTAATAAATGAGGCGACGTAGAATGATCAATCTACGTCGCTTCCTTGTATTTTTAATTTTTAATTTTTTTTTTAATAAATGAGGCGACGTAGAATGATCAATCTACGTCGCTTCCTTGTATTTTTAATTTTTAATTTTTTTTTAATAAATGAGGCGACGTAGAATGATCAATCTACGTCGCTTCCTTTTTGTATTTTTAATTTTTAATTTTTTTTTAATAAATGAGGTGATGTTGAATGATCAATCTTCGTCGCTTCCTTGTATTTTTAATTTTTAATTTTTTTTAAATCAATGAGACGACGTAGATTTGGAGCTACTAATCCTTGTATTTAAATTTGGAGCTACTAAAATTATTTAATTCTTCTTAGTTTCAATTTATTTATTGTCTCATAATGAACTGAATATGAAAGAAACGATGAAGTAATATTTAGGTTAAAGAAAATACGAATTTAGGTTTCAAATTCATAATAATATTAGTTTAGGCCTCGTCTTCGTCCTCGTCCTCGTCCTCGTCCTCGTCCTCGTCCTCGTCCTCGTCCTCGTCCTCCTCCTCTTCGTCCTCCTCCTCGTCCTCGTCCTCGTCCTCGTCCTCCTCCTCTTCGTCCTCCTCCTCGTCCTCGTCCTCGTCCTCGTCTCCTTCTTCGTCCAAAAGTAGTTGAAAATCTGGGTAAAATTGTATCACCGTGGGAGTGTCCTCTTGGTAAGGCTCGAATATATGATCTCCTGTACGCGATATGTTTTCATCTATGGCCAGTACTTCGGCGCTGTAGACATTGCGGTGCGACATTTCTTATACTACCTTCCAAGTACCACCAGCCTTTGGATCGTCTATGTAGAATACTTGTTTTGCTTTGGTTGCAATTATGAAGGGTGAATCCTCATAGTAACTGTTGTTTGTATTCACTGATATCAGTCCATGATCTTTTATAAGGGTGTCAAGATCTTCAGGGTCCTCGGAGTTGTGCCATGTGCACTTAAACAACACCACTGGCATACAACCTGCATATAATACTTCGACCACGTAGTTAACATGGCCGTAGAACTTGGATGAACCCATGTCTATCATGACACCGCTGTTTTGAGTCACGGTTCTTTGATCTCTATCAAACGATGTGAACTTGACACCGTTCACATAACACGACTTATAAACCCGACATTGCTGAGGTCCTTGAGCTAATGACTTTATTCCTGCAACCAAGCTCGGGTCCGAGTTTTTTTCTTTAAGGGACACCTGAGAGATAAGTGTTATAAACAAGTTAGTTATAAGTGTTATAAACCCTCAAAGAACCTTACAAGAATTAATAGGCATATGTACCCATGTTAAGAACCATCGAAGAAAACTCCTCCGACGACGAAGCTCGTCGAAATCTTCACCATTTTTAGCCTCGAACCTTCTGAGATGTTCTTCTAGGTAAGGGTTGACTTCGTCTGTTTCCACCAAGACTTGCCAGTGAGCCTCAGTAGTCTCTGCCTCAGTCAACCTGAACTGGCGACGAGTCTCGATAATATCTGGTCTTACTAAAAGTGAAACACAGCTGATATTCCACTCAGATATGGAAGTGTCGATATCTTCGTTGTCCATCCGTCTGAGATAAGACTTACAATACGTCACTGACTCATGTACGAGGTACTGTTCAGCAATACTACCTTCCGGGTAATGTGTATTCCTCATTGACTTTTTATATTTTCCTAATTGCCTGCAAAACACCACTCAAGATTAGTACAATAAACCCTAATTGCCGACATATTACATAACGAACATAACATTTTACCTTTCAATTGGATACATCCATGTATAGTGTACTGGACCTGTAAGGAATACTTGTTCGGGCAGATGACCATGAGATGTGACAAGGCGGTTTAACACCTCTCAAAGATACCCTATTCACAACCTGGATATATCAATGTAGTAAAATAAATAGGGGTTATCGAACTCGAGGAATTGGTGAAACTAAATCCTAACACACTACTATGCTGACAGACTCAACTACAGTACACTAATGGTCATCGAACCTAAGCTAGACAGACTCAAATGCAGCGAGATTTTGACACAATAAATTAGACACAGTGGCGGACTACCACACAAAATTTGAGGGTATTCGGAGTTGATTTGGTTACCTAAATAAATCAGCGAAGTTACAGCTAATGCAGAAAATAAATGCTGAAAGTAAATATGCTAATGAATGCAAATGAGTTTAAACTATATGATTAAAGAGTTAAGAGGAATGCAATCCACCACCGTCATTCCATCTATCTAACACATACTTAATCTAATGCACATATCCAATGAATGAAAGTTCCCAGGAAGAGTTGATCGTTACAACCACATCCTATTACCTAATCCTTATGCCTATGCAGGTTTGTCATGGACCTCCCCTACATCTATCCCTCTATTGAACCCATAGTCATGGACCCCAAGGTTTACAAAGAAGAAAGCATTAAGTTCTAGAAAAGGTTTGAGAAGCTACAAGGGTTCACAAGTACACTATATGTGTGTCTCGCTAGACCTATGGATTTCAATCTCCCGACGGTAAAATCGGTGTATCACTATAGAGAATCCGGTGGAAGAAATTATCTTCAGTCGCCCGTATCTCATGAAACTAGAACCCTAGCATGCATACTAAGTTGCGCACCAAAGCAAACATACAAGAATTCATACGGTGATCATTCAGAGAAAGAAACCTCATTCATAGAATATGCAAAACTAGATTAAAGTGTATGTATTAAAAAGACTTCATGTACGGGGCTTCAAGCAGCCCCTTAACAAAGGAAAATTAGCTACTCATAGTCATAAATAAAAACATCAAAGAATTCATGAAAGATAAATAAAAGATGGAGAAAGAAGAACTCTCGACGTCGAGATCGAGCTCGCTTGAATCCTCTGTTTTGTCTCTCCAGCCGTACGTCTTTTGTTCTCTATTCTCCAGCGTACGTAACTTCAGCCCTCTACTTGCTATATATATATATATGTTTAGGCTAGGTTAATTGACCTAGCAAGTGGAGCACGTGCTAGCACAGTCCATATTGTACTTGGACTCCTTCTTAATCTCAAGTTGCAAATATAAATATATATAAATATCCACATGCAAACCTTCTCTTCTTTCAACATCTTTGCTCGATGGCTCTACGTACGTAATCCCACTTGCAAATATATCCACATGCATGCAAGCAATATCACGTGCCAAGTACTTCCTCGCCAAGGACTTCATTATATATGTATCGAATTCCAAGTCCACTTCTTCTCTCACCAACTTTGCTCGCTGGCACCAACGTACGTAATCACCTTGCCAAGCCATATATGATTGCAGTCATTAAACCCATCGAGCTCGCTAGGCACTTCCTCGCCAGACAGCTACAAAACATATTATTTAATCTCCTTTTCTCCATTAATCTCCAAAACACCTAAAGACAAATAAACATAATTAATTCACTCGATTAATAACAATAAACTAAATATAGGGAACACATTAAATACCAAATAGATGCATAAATATGCAACTATCAGATGAACCATAGATGTAAAAAAATGTAGAGGAAATATGAGCTCCAAATTGCAGAGAATCATCACTATCTCAGTTTCCATGTCACGCACAACCTCCTTCTTAAGCTCCCTACTGCATAGTTGACGAAACCAATTTGACAGTGCTATCAATGGCTTCACAACGTTTTCTGGCAGGAACTCTCTGATAACCACAGGAAGAAGACGTTGAAGCAAGACATGGCAATTATGCGTTTTCAATCCATAAAACTGTGACGGGGAACTTACTTTCACCTTACTTCTCAAACTACCTGCATAACCAAGAGGATACTTAACATCCCTGAACCACTGGAACACATCTTCTAGATCATCCTTTTTAACTAAAAAGGGTGCATGAGGAACTTTCCCCGTACCCATGTCACCCGCTCTTTGCCACTGGTTTTTTCGCACATTCCTCTTCTTCAAAGCAGCGCGAGCTTTTGGACCATCCTTAGACTTCGATTCAATCGAAAAAATGGTTCCAAGGATGTTGTCACACACATTTTTTTCAATGTGCATGACATCTAGGCAATGTCTGATCTTCAATGATGACCAATACGGCAGCTTCCAAAATATGCTTTCGTGAGTCCAACACTGTCTGTTATTCGGATTGTACGGCACCTTCAAGTCTTCATGTTGGCTAAGAATAGGGTAAACGTTTGACCTAACGTCCTCCAAAATTTCATCTCCACTCTTACGATAGGGTCTTCCGCCAAACTCCTCCTTCCCGTTAAATGCCTTGCTCAATCTCCAAGGGTGATCTTGGTGGAGCCATTTTCGATGACCTTCATAAAATATCCTCCCACATATATGCTCTGAAGTTAGCTCATCTAGACAGATTGGACATGCCTTGTACCCTTTCACAGTTGACCCCGCAAGCATCCCTAAACCTGGAAAGTCGCTAATAGTCCACATTACCGCTGCCTTCATCAAGAATACCTCATTGTCTACTCGATCAAAAGTATGGACTCCAACGACCCATAAATGTATTAGCTCCTCGATCATCGGCTCAATGAGTACACTAAGGCACTTTCCGGGAGATTTAGGGCCTGGAATCAACACTGATAACATGTTATATTCCTTCTTCATGCACATTGATGGTGGTAGATTGTACGGCATCACAACAACGGGCCATGTACTATGCAAAGTTCCCATTGTTCCGAATGGATTGAAACCGTCTGTTGCTACTCCAAGGCGCACATTCCTGCAGTCCCGTGCAAAACCTGGAAAAGTTCTGTCAAAATGTTGAAACGCTTCTCCATCAGCTGGGTAGCTGAGGCTACCAGCCACGCATATCCGCTCCCCCAGCTATCGCATATGCTTGGCAGTGTGTGGGGACATAAACAAGCGCTTCAACCTTGGTGTTAGAGGGAAGTTACGAATTATTTTTTTGGGAATATCATTCGTATTTGGCTTATATCTTTCAGAATAACACACTGGACAAATCCTCTCGTTTACAAGCGCCCCCCTGAACAACACACAGTTAAACTCACACGCATCAATTCTTTCGTAACCCAGTGAAAGATCACTCAAGATTTTTTTAATTCTCGAGTATGAACATGGGAATGTGTGCCCTTTAGGAAGAAGTTTATTAATGTAAATACATAAAGAGTCAACACTTGTGTCCGACCATCCATTTTCATTTTTCATTTCCATTGCATCTAATATGGCACTCAAAACAGTTTCCTCACTGCCTTCATATAATGGGGTCTGTGACTCCTTCAATAATCTATCGTACTTTTCATAATCATCGTCTACCATGTCATTGAAGTTCATGCCCGAATTATCTTCCACTAATTGTTGGGGTGCATCTGCATGGTATCCAGGATAATAGGGATATGCATCATGTAGAATCTCCAACTGCGGGTTCACTGAAGGACCGGCACCACTAGAAGGACCGACTCTGTCTTGAAGCCACTGTCTTCATTGACTGAGCATTGCCGGTTCACCAGAAACTTCCCCGTGAAGGTGCCAGACTGTATAAGTAGGACTCAAACCACTGTGTGATAAGTGATGATACATGACATCCATAGTAACCTTGAATGGACCGTTCTTACAACGTTTGCACGGGCAGAAGTAATAATCGGCTCCGTTACTATGTAGCCGGGCAAAATTCATGAACTCGAATATGCTTGTGATGTACTTTGGATCAGCACGATGATATGTCATCCAAGTTTTGTCTAGGAGTCCGTCCATGTTTCCTGTCAACATAAACAATCAATATGAACAAAGTTACCATGCCACAGTTGCGATTCAACCAAAACCCCACACTTCTTCGCCTTATGCCTCCGGGTTGGGTCCTATCCCCTTCAGGGGAACACGACATTTGTCAACGCTTTTGCACCCATGCGTTTCAGCTCCAGTTTAGGGAAATTTCGGCAGCATCTCCCTACAGTTCCCCGAGTGCACACATATCTAAACAACCTAATTTGCACTCGGGGAACATTTAAACGAGACACTGTCGAAACCATATCCCAAAACTGAAACTGAAATCACATGAATAGCAAAATGATCAACAAAGTCATGTTCACCTAAAGTGTCCAAAAATGGGACAATTCGAGAATCAACAACTCAACTCGATCAACTAGATGAGTTGTTGATTCTCAAACGGGAGTTCTAAGTTGATAAACACCACAATTATATATAGTCATACACTCGAAATCATGATTAACACTAATAACACTACTAATTAAGGCTCGAATACACATAATCTACACTAATCATCAATTAATTTCACTAAATTTAACCAAATTTCAAACATTAATCATGAACCCATAACATGATTTATCACAATTCAATGATTAAAACACTAAAACTACAACATAACACCAAATTCAATTCAACTTCAAACATTTCACCAAAACTTCAATTTCACTTCTAATCATCAATAAATTTCACTAAACTTAACCAAATTTCAAACATTATTCATGAACCCATAACATGATTTAACACAATTCAATGATTCAAACACTAAAACTACAACATAACACCAAATTCAATTCAACTTCAAACATTTCACAAAAACTTCAATTTCACTTCTAATTTAACATATTATGGTCATAAAGAGGGTTAAAGAGATACAAATCAAACTAACCTTACTCAAGAATCAAATCAATGGCAAGAACAACCTTCTTTCTCAATTTCCTCTAATTTCTCCCTAAAATCGCCCAAAACAGCTGCAGAGCTCGGGGAAACTGTTTTTCTAAAATTCTAACTTTATGAACGGGTTGACTTTAAGAAGAAGAGTAGATCCAGATTTTAAAAAAACGAGGCGACGTAGATTGAGCAATCTACGTCGCCTCGATTTTATTCGAAGCGACCAAACTAATCTACGTCGCTTCGAATAAAATGTAGGCGACGTATATTGCTCAATATACGTCGCCTCGATTTTATTTGAAGCGACGTAGATTAGTTTGGTCGCTTCGAATGAAAAACTAGTCGCCTCAGTTTGTTGAAGCGACGTACTTCAATATACGTCGCCTCAATTTTTTGAAGCGACGTACTTTTTATCAAAGGCAATGTACGTCGCCTCATCTAAAATCGGAGCGACGTAGAAATATAACTACGTCGCCCCGATTCCTTCCTCCAGTAGTGGATCTTTAACTTTGCATTGAATGAATAATACACAAATGGACAAATATATATAGAGATCGAGAAAGAAGAGAGATCGAGGAAAGAATTACAATGCAAGATAGATCACATCAATTACACTTACCGATCTATTTAAAACCAATACTACGTGCAGCTTGATGGAGCAAAACCTAATGTACCTCGCCCCAAATCGTATTCCCACAAATGATTTTGCTGCATTATGTTGTCGATAACATTGGTGCCCGGAAACGCGGCTGACAGAAACCCTATACACTTTGTCTGCTCGGCAACATCAATAACATAGCTCTTCACCGGCGGCTCAAACTTAGCTTCATCTGCAAAATGAAACAAAATTCTCGGCACCGAAGACTCATCATATCCCGTCGAGTTGAAGCAGAACTCAAATGAATCCACCGCTATTTTTTCGTACTTGGACAAAGTCACTGTCAAACCATCCATGACAGGTACATAAACCGGCAAGGTTAGAACTGTGAGGCTAGTGCCTGAATCAACGATTGCTCCACCACCAAGATTTTCATCCCACGCTGCATCTGGTATCTTCAGCATTATGCTCCCTATTGACATGCCCACCAAGTTTACGACATAAAAAGGACCAATTTTAGGGCCACCCAAGGTAAGCTTTGTGTAGGTCATGTTCTTCGTCAGTGCAGGCTCAACGTTGCGACCAAATGTGAGATAGCTCGACACATTCTTATGAGTCTTGTGATCGAGTAGGCAATAAGAAAACTTGTCACTCAAGTTAGGAGCGGCTTTTGAAACAAACGAGTGCTTGCCGAGCCCTAAGCCCAATACTCCATCACCTTTCCAGATGCTTGCTTCTTTAGGGCCCTCAATGGACTCTGTGCAACCAATTAGCACGTCACGCAGCCTTGCTCCTCTACCATTTGAGAGGGGTACTCTTATACTCTCGTTCGCAAAGAACCCCAATGCACCAGAGTTTTCTGCGTACCTTGTGAAAACAATAATAATAAATGTAAAATTAGAGAATGAAATGAAAATGTACTGTCCTGTTTATCAAAATTGAGACGATGGACTTAAATAAAGTTTAGACCTATTACTAGACATTGCATTGCTGCCATTGAAGCTGCAGGCGGACTCAAACCAGCTAGGTCGCAGTGCTCTTTTTATCTGTTTGGTACAAAAATGTGTGTCATGTGATGCTTACCTAGCAATAATTGACATTAAAAAATTTCTGCTCTCACCTACATCTTCTGAAACCAGAGAATATGGGATAGCCCATTGCAGCATCTGATTGTGAGATCCTTTGGTCTTTTTTCAAATCTTAATTAACTAAATTTTGTGTTTATTTGAGAACCATGCGCCATTGCGCCGCGCCCAGTTTGCATGGATGATGGTTAAACTTTTTTTAAAGAATGTTTTGGTTCGCTGTAAACGTGGCTCGTAGTAGAGTTATCTGATTCTTTTCGACAATAGCTTATAAAAAGCTTTGGGAAAATGACTCTTCACAGCAACAGTTTTTGTCAAATCTGATTCCAAATTAATCCTCGGAACTTTCTTCTATTAGCAGTAATAAAAATGTCCATCACAGCATTACTCCATGACTCCATGAGTTCATAACCAATATATAACGACGAAGATGCCTAGATACAACACATGACCCATTAAATCTCTAAACCCAACGCACTAGAATGGACACAAGTTGCAACAGAACTTGAGGGTAGGGTTCTAAGTTGAAGACGACCTATGTACTTCACAAACAACGTCCCCAACCACATTTGACCACTTTAGATTGGATGGCCAACGACTTTATAGAACCTTACGACCCAAAACCCGTTGAATACGTACGTTTTATATCTCTCACAAGTTCAAAAAGAGAGTGATTTATAAGTATTAAGAAAGGAAAGAGTTAGGAGAAGTTTACCTGTAATCATACTTGCAAGGGCTCGATGCGGTTGGGCATTCTTTGAGAGAGAAGTCGAGTTCCAACTTGCACATCTCAGAAGAACAAGGGATGGTTTTAAACGTTGAAGATTGGTTAGCTCGAAACACCCTGTTCTTGTTCCTCTTGAGCTTTGCTCGGCGCATTCCACATTTCTCGCCGCATTGGTACTTACAGTTCATCCACGTCAAGTCACTTCCCGTGTCCGCAAACAACATGAACTTCTGTGAAGGTGTTCCTACTCTAACCTGAACAAGGTACTGTCCCACACCGGAATCCCACCCCGTTTTCATCGGCATTGCAATGGGGACTGAGGCAGAGGAGGGAGCTCTTTCCAATGCATTTCTCCTTAGCCCCATTTGAATGCTATCATTATTATGGTGATGATGTTGTTGCCTTTTCCGGGTGATCATTTGGTGGCGAATGACATCGTGATGGTGAAGACCTCTGATGATTTCTAGCTGATTTTTCGGCTTCTCGTTGCGGAAGCCATCAAGTTGTGGAGAATGCCTGTGAATAAGCTCCAACCTCATGTCTTGTGTCAACTCATCGAGAAATGAGTGAGCAGAGAGAGAACCATGAATGGATGAGAGGACGAAGATGATGAAGAGGAATAATGAGGTTGGCCTCCCCTTCATCGTAGAAATGGAATGGAAGAAAATCACAGAATTGCAATATAATCAAAACTGAAACAGAGTCAAAACAGAGCAGAAACAGAGCCAAAAATAGGCCTAGGAAGAAACTGAAACAGAGCCGAAACAGCGTTTGGTGTGGTTTAGTAGTTTAGAGGATATTCTTTTTTCAGTTTTTGGTGTATACACTTTGTTGTAACAAGTAAAAGAAATGGAGAAGAAGGTGGGGATTGGATGATGAGGGGATCACAAAAAAGGGAGGAGGTAATGTGAGGTTGAAACCATAAAGGGAGGCGCCTTTAATTATTTTTGGGGTTGGGGCTTCCTTTGCCAACTATATATAAACTTTTTCTGATTTCTTTTTTGTTTGTTTTCCCAGTCATCATTTTCTAATGGGTACGAAGGAATATTGGGATATGTGACAATGTAAATGTTCTTTACACATGATATATGTTTTTCAAGTCGTATCAATGCCGTCCTCTCTCATGTATGATTAGTACTTGAGGGATTGAATTTCTACCCCACTTATTAGTTAATGATAGCAAAACAGACCATTGTACAAACAAATATCTCCTTCGAGGACAAGTGTCTGAAATTACTTGAGTTATGTGATTCAATTGGTCATGAACTCAACTCTTCTCTCCTAACTTCTGCCACCGAGTGATTATCAAATATGCTCTCGTTTCTCTCGTCGCTTTCGTAACCCTACCGTGCCGTCAATGATTCCTATTCATCCTTTACCTAAAGCTTCATGTCTTTGCTCAACTAGAACTTCTCCTCGTTGATCTCCTCTCCGCTTTTGTCATTGGTACGTCTGATTCCTTGGCTTCATCCTCACATCTCGTTGATTCTCCATCCCCAACCCTATTTCCTCGACACATAAAATCCTAACCTTCTCTTTCTCGTGTCACCCTTGTTCCTTACTGAAACTGTAGCCCTCCCAAAAAATCCAAACTATAACCTATCCCGTTCCCTGTACAATGGTATCTCAAATGTCGATTGAGATCGACCTCTCCTATGGTGCCGAGGAGGAGGAGGATGATTGTTCCTTCACGGTCATTCAGATCTTTGGTCCTGATATTATGTCTGTTGAGGAGTTGAAATTTCTTAAGCACTGGTTGATTTGACTTTGGTGCGAATTGTCTAACACCAGTTTGACAAGCATCAATTACTATTCCCATGAACCGAGCGATTTCAAAAAGCCTTTGTTTTTAGGGAAACTCGACTATTGTTGTGGAGCAGTATGCTGGCTTCACTCATGTCTGATCGGTTGTTGCTGTGGTGACCAAGGTGTGGGCTCGTGTGCATGTCGATGATGATGACTTGACGGGGCCGATTACTGTCTCGCAATGGTGGGTTAACCTAGGCAGGTATGTGGATTATGAAAAACATAGTCTGCATACTATTGAGGATATTTGCTTGTTTGTAGAGGTTGACCTGCGGCAACATGTGGCCACAAGGTAAGTTTGCGACTAGGTCCGCGAGCTTGGATTAATTGTGATATTGAATATCTGACTCTGAAGGGCTACTGTAGGGGTTGTGGTACCTTTGAACACACTGTTAATGATTGTATTGTGTATCGTAAGTATGCAGCTAAACAAGTGTTCGTGGACTATGATACTCTGATGGAATCTCACATCTGGGGTATCAATCAGGAGACTTTGATTCTGGCTGGATTTGGCGGTGGAACAGGTTCTCGTGTGGAGGAGGTGGCAGGTAATATCGATTTTCTTGTGGCCTCTATGTAAGTTGCCCCTCCAGTGCCTCCGAAGGCTGTAACTAAGAAGGAGATTGGAAATTTTCTGCTTCCCGTGATTGTGGACAATCATCATGGAAGAGTTTCAGAAGCGAACTACGAGGTAATGCAAGTGAGTAGGAAGAGAATGAAGCTGGAGACCCGTATCACTGTTAGGGGCCCGAAACCCAAGGCTCAAAAGGGTTTGCGCGATATACTGTACCGACCGTTACTTCTGTAGCTTGGTAGCCATTAGCCAAGTGGGGATCATCCCCTGCGACCATTATGCGAGCCCCACTTATGGTAAGCAGCATGGATACAGGTTTTGAAGATGGGGAGAGCACTCCAACTGACCAGTTGGCGGGGCATAACCCATTCTACCATCATCAACCGCATAGAGAAGGCGCCTAGCTAGTTAAATGATGGTACAAACGGATTTTTTGGTAGTTTCCGTGCTATCCTGGTTTGCTAGTTAGACTTATTATGCTAAATGCTTAGTATAATAGTACGTGTAAGACTTCAATTTATCAGGTCGGATAATCCGGTGAAGTCTTGTACTATTATCACATTTTAATGACACCTTATGGTCTTCTAAAAAAAAATTAGTCATGAACTCGTTGCTGTTCGATGCAGAAATATCCCTCGGGAGAGATCCTTCCCGCGAAGCAGTCTCTTTTATCTCGGATGTCTTAACCGCGTGTGTCGGTCTATCCTGCTTGTGCTTCGTGTGCTGGCGTGCCACCGTTCTTCAACGGAATATGGACTGATCACAGCCGCCTGACTTCTTATGTAAGCGATTAGAACAGGGAGAGCACCAACCCTGCTCGAATAGGTCCTTTTCGCCTAGAAACCTAGGACTTTGATATGTGTATCTCTTTGCCAAATCTTGAAATCGATACTCCCACGTCCTCTCTCGTGTAGAGCAGAGCAATCTCTTGATGAAGTGCGGAGAACACTAGCTTCCTTTGAGTATTCAAGCTCTCAACATACAAGTGAGCTGCTCTTCAACCTTCAGGTTGCAGTTGCTTCCTTGGAGTCGCAAATACCTTCACTTGATAGGTGAACAGCACTCAGACCTTCTGGTTGCAAGAAGATAGAAATCTCGAGGACGAGATAACCGTCTAGGTTTGTTTGCGTATAGCAAGACTGTTTGATTGATTGTTCGGGGGGTCCTCTCATAATACCCTTGTTTTCCTTATATACTCGCTTACTAATCAGTCATTCACTCTATTTCCAATTCCTTCTGCTCTTGTAATCTTGTCTGAATCTACTACCAGCACACATGTTGTACCTCTCAAAGGTCTTCTAATTCCATCATAACTCTTCAGAGAGCCCTGCTATAATCCATAACTATGATAAAACATAAGCCGCGTGAATCCAGCTTACAAGACACAATTTCAATAGAACTCGAAGTCTCCTTCTAGCGAAGCTCGCTAGACTCTGCATAACTTGGCTCTTCGCCAAGACACCTATTAACATAACAGGCTGCTCGCCTGGACCTCGACAACTCAAGCCCAAAGTAAATATTTTATTTCGGCCCAAACAGTTGCAATATTACAGTAGAGCCTCATTCGAACTCAAGAGAGAGAACAGAGTCATCCGACTCGAACTCAAAACCAAATGACAGGTAAACCTACCTACTCTTTTGATATATAAGTTTTAAGTTTTAGAGGTCACCAAATAATGTGCCTGAGATCAATGCAGGGTGCAGTTAGATTTGTTTCTTATTTATTCTTTATGGACTGACATGGTTGAATTGATGTGTTTCGTAACGTGACGATATTAAAATGAAATGTATGCAAGGTATCATATAGTAAGTTTTGTCCATTCACTATCCCCTATCATCAGTATCATATGTATACGCTTCATATCAAAATGAAAGAGGTCCGGAGCAATATCTGACTTGCATTGCTGAGCAACGTGGCCAGCTGGGTTGAAAGTGAATGCTAGCTTGTTGTCAATGTGTATCCTTATTCTTTTGTATGATATGCAAGTATTATTTCACCTTAAATATGGTCGTTATTCTCTTACGTTTTAGGAGAGGAAAATCGTCATTTATATAACAAATTTCATGAGCTTTTGAGCTCACTTTGTCAATGCTTGCTCATTGTGAGCAATTCGAGCTCAATTGTTAATTAATGGAAGCCTTGCTTAGCTAGCTTAAGTTAACAATTTTCTCCTTGCTTAGCTAACAAACTCGATCATCAGTACTCTCGTGTTAACAAGAACTAAATGGTAAAATAATAATCTCATTTTGCCTCTAGGGTTTGGTTACGAACTTACGTTATGTATGACTCGCTTCCTACAGTAGACCTTTGATCCTCTGCGCTAAAAACACAAGTTCTCGAACAGTTATCCATTACAATGTTGGACCAATATACGTACATGACTACATATGCATGATAGCTCTAAATTGATCAACGTAAGCTTTCTAACCAAATAATGCTTAATAAGCTAGCTTAAATGTAGACACAACAATTCAACAGTCACGACTCACGAGTCTAATTAATTAACATAGGATTTCATATTTCAGCTGAAAGATCTTATCAGTTTATTGTTGTGTGTACTTCTGGTCGCTTGCCTCTCAAGTATCAACTCAACTTATATCGATCCTTCTAGTCCCCATCTAAGCATGAATCATTGCATTGATCGCTACATCATCCGGCTGCCTTAATATAATTCGAAGAGTACGTATACATCTTAATTGACTTCAGTATGGAGATGATAATAAGCAAATTAAAGTTAAATAATAAGTATCACAAGATTAATTATGGTCTTGCCGACAATGCTAGCTTATCAAAGCATAATTTCAAATCCATCACGGTTTTGGGTTAGATATGGATATAATGATATATAACAGCCTATGCTTTGGTGACACTCTTTGAAAGCTTTGATAGCCTTTACATAACGCTCACTGAAACATTTTGTAAATATGGTGAAGGTTAGGTAGGTTATCCTTCGCCATTAATTCGAACCAGTATGTCAGTATGCATGCCATGTTTCGTATACCTACGTACATGCATCACAGTTAATTATGAGTTTTGAGAATAATTTCAACAAAATTGGAGGTGTGCATGCACTTCCTAACGTTCAAAGGTCAATTTGTTTATAATCTCAAACGAGAAAACCTACTTCAGAAATTGCGGAATCAAAAAATGATATCTATATATAAATAAGTCAATGCTCGCTCGATGCCCAAAATGCAGAAAACATGTATATTTGACATGTAAGCGAATCCCACCGCAGGATCGGAGAATGTGAGCTGTTCATCATTAAAACTTTGACATTCTGTGAGAAATGGCGGTTAGGCATTTCAATGACGGAACATGGAAACGCCGGGGGGGGGGGGGGGGGGGGGACAAACTACACTAAAGGAAACATGTCATACATGCGCCCTTAATTTGCACAATCAAAGACAATATTTTACAAATCATGACACTTTGATCTGGCGCTGACATGTGTTACAGACTAGTTTTCAAATTTACCCACGGGCCTCTCCTATATAAACCCCATTTTTCTGTGGAAAAAAATAATATAATTCTGGGTAGCTAATGATCAGAGCTCTGATCGTTGCTGCCTCAATTTGATCTTCTTCGATTCAGCATCAACGTTTTCGTTTCTAAAGTTCGATTTGCTGCTCGATTCTTCTCCATGTTGGATGTTTATTCGATGATTGAAGCTTGATTTTTGAAGATTTTCTGAGTTTTTGAGTGAAGATATACGAATATGTGATTTTGAAGTAGCAATTGCTCGAGTTTGAATCGTTCAATCTCTGAATCTCAAATCAGTAATTCTCGGTGAGGCTTCTTGACTTAATTTGTTGATGTGTTTTTTTAGTTTCAAATATATTTTTTGTTATTCAGTATCAGATCATGTGTTTTTATATATGATTACTGCAGTATGAGCTTGATTGAATGTTATGTTTGTTATTTTCAAAGCAAATTATGTGATTGTTATTATATTTTTAAAGTTTTAGGCAAAACAGAAGAGATTTGAACCATAAATCTTTGAACCAGAAGAGCTTCAATATGATGCTCTGTTTTGTAGTTGCTTTTGTGCTTAGTTACAGGTTTTCAGTATCAGTGATCTTTTTGTTGTATGTGTGCAATGTATGATTGTTAATTTATATTTTTTTTATTATCAGCAGTTTTTTATTTTTAGTAGCAGACATTTTTGAGTATTGTAGTATCAGGCGGTTCATTTTTGTGATTTTCAGTAATAGTGACTATTTTTTCAGTAGTATTTGTAAAATATTTAGTAACAGATGTATGTGTTTTTTTTAAGTAGTAGGTACCTGAATTTTTTAGTAGAAGTTAATTAATGTAGTTTTGCTTTCAGTATCATAATCAGAGAGGAGGAAGATTTTCCTAAAAGTCACTAAAAATTGCTGAAATAGATTATTGAAAATATTGATAGAGAGGTGTGGCTTGCGGTGCAACGGCGCACTGCTTTCTTTAGATGTGTTTTTAGTTTTAAAAGTAGTATCAACTGTGTTTTTTGTTTTCAGTAACATGTATTTTTGAGTTTTGTAGTATGAGGCGGTTCATTTTTGTGATTTTCAGTAATAGTGACTATTTTTTTAGTAGCATTTACAAAATATTTTAATAATAGATGTGTGTGCTTATTTTAAGTAGCAAGTATCTGAATTTTTTAGTAGAAGTTAATTAATGTAGTTGTGTTTTCAGTATCATAATCGGAGAGAAAGAAGATTTTCCTAAAACTCACTATAATAGTTGAAAATGTTGATAGAGAGGTGTGGCTTGCGGTGCAGCGGCACGTTGCTTTAAAAAAAAATTAGTATCAACAACTTATTATGCATTGTCTCATTTTTAAGTAGTAGACATCTTAATTTTTTAGAAATAGTTTCTTGATTTTAGTATTTTTGTGTCTTAATTTATAGTTATTTTTTATAATTGTGATGTTTAGTTGTAGTTTCTGTTTTAATTTTGTTTTCCAGCATCAACTTCTCATTTGATTTCCATTTTTGTGTTGGTATTTTTGTGTAATGATGACTTTTCTTTTGAAGCTTGCGAAGATTGTATATGACAGTGAGGGCCTTCTTATTGATGAGGTCAACCAAGTTTGATGATCTTTGTGATCAAATTTGTTAAGGGTTTCGAAATCTCAAACCATGGCAGTTCACATTGGCAAAGCAACTTGCCTCTGCTTTGCCTCGACGAACTCTATCAGTTGGTCTTTGTATTTGAGCATATTTTCTACATTTTTTTCCTTTCAAAAAGTAGGATTTGAGCATATTTGTTTGTAAATTTTTGTGAAGTTTTGAAAGGACCCAACCCCGATTCAGTTTCCTAAACCGGAATCAAACCCCTTCTGAAAACACGAACTTGCAAAAACTATAGAAATTTCGGCAGAGTTTCACTATAGCGTGGAATTACCATTAACCTGCACCCGAAAACACACTTCATCCTATGCCACAAAAGCCAAACCGTGGGCACCAATCCCATCCGGATTTCTCAATATCACAACAATAATGTAAATTAATAAGCAAAACTGTACTTTACAGAAATCCGGGAAAAAACATATAAAAGTATAACATCAGAGTAATCAGAGCGACCTCTAGTGTATATATACAAAAATATACAACAGTAGGCAAAATAAGAAACCTACTGAAAAAGAAAGGTAGCTCGAACACTAAACCTCCGACTGCGACGTGAGACACCAGAATCCGAACTGTAAATTGGGCACGGAAACCGAAAGGCCTAGGGGAAAGGCAAATAAAATCGTTAGAGTGAGTGGACGAAAATAATCATATGCCTTTCACCATTAATATAATATAAAAACAATGCGAGTTCTTAAAATGAATGGAGGTGTCAGGCGAATCTCTCAAGCCCGACGGTGATAGAGTAGGCGAATCTCTCAAGCCTAGTGGGCACATTAGGGGAATCTCTCAACCCTAGATCTGGACTACCAGTGATCAGCAGAGTAGCCAATGCATCGATGCTAAATAAATGCCATCACCATATAAAATATAAAGCAATACCTCCAAAAACATTAAATAATCTCAATACCGTACTGTAAATAAATACTGAAATCAAGAACTCGTTACAACAGTGTAAATAAAAGTCCACTCACAGATAGCACAGCGTGCAAACGCGCAAATCACGAGATCCGGTGGAAGATCCCTCGTCCAACGTATGATCTCGATCCCCCGAATAATCACAAAATATAACTGATCAAAATCATAATTCATTACTCTGTACCACACCTCGGAAACCAACCATTTCCGAAAATATATAACTCGGATACAAAATAATCGACGAAAACCCCCAAATACTCCACATAAACCCTCGACTTAAAATCCGGTATCCAAATCAACTCGAAAACCTCAAGGCGATGATCGGGGCGCGATTATGAGCAAAACGACATAAAACTCGTCAAATTCCAAAAAGTCAACACCTCCGCCGGCGGCGGCGTGGCGTCAATGGTGACGGATTCCGGCCAAACTTTCTAGATCACAAGTATTATTCAAGCCCAACAACTTTCTCTTCTACACCGAGACCCAATTCCAATCCCACCTGCTGGAATTGAGCCCGAAACTCACGGAATCCATTGATTCTGGCGAGCCTCAAACCTCAACCAATCCAAAATCCCTTCACCCAAAAGCTTCACAAGGATGAGGGGAACCTTTCCCCCCACACCCCTGACCCCAAACATCGCCGGAGCACCTCACCCGATTTCGGCGAAATCCCTAGATTTCCACGAACTTGTTCTCCCTCAAATCGTGATCAATTCAACTCAAATCAAGTTCTAAACCATAGGAAATCAAGTGAGGAAGCTAGCCATACCAAAAATTGGAGCCAGAGGTAGCCGGAAACATGAAGTCGCCGGCGAGTCAAACGGTTGTTCGGTTTGAACTCGGTCAACGTGGGTCAACGGGTCAAACGACGGTCAAACTTCCCAAATAGTGATTTTCGACAATTTTCCGACTATTCCGATATTTATACTCGCAGCTCGATACGATCGACGGTCCAAATCGAATCACATCCACGTTTCGGATAACTCAAACTCAAACGGATAAACACGATGAAATTACGCGATTTCAAATATTCATAACATATTTCTCGGTTGTCGAAACAATTATCCGAAACCGCCCACAAACTCGAAATCACGCATACTACGATTCTCGTGAAGAGACTCATCTCAAATTCTCGCCCGATAAATTAGTTGTGAGTAAGGTCGCTAAAACTGCCCAATTACGACAAACAGTGATTACTCGTAAACTCGCAGATTAAGCCGATTAATGTGCTAATTCTGATTCGGGTCGTCACAAATCTACCCCCCTTAAAAAAAAAATTCCGACCTCAAAATTTACGTACCTGCTAGGTGAACAGATGAGGATACTGCTCCCACATACGCTGCTCGGTCTCCCAAGTGGCCTCCTCAACTGAATGATTCTGCCATAAGACATTGACAAGCGGTATGACTCTGTGCCTCAACTCTGGCTCACGCCGATCGAGAATTTGTACTGGCTCATCCACATATGTCAGATCCTCCTGAATAGGAAGCTGATATGGCGCCAAAACATGTGATGGATTTGAAATGTATTTCCGCAACATCGAGACATGGAAAACATCGTGTACTCGAGCAATCTCATAAGGCAACTCTAATCTGTAAGCCACGGCACCAACCCTCTCTGTGATCTCATATGGACCAATGTACCGTGGTCGAAGCTTGCCGCGCTTCCCGAAACGAACAACTCCCCTCCAAGGAGACAGTTTCAGGAAGACCCAGTCGCCCACCCCGAACTCGAGACTTTTTCTTCTCACGTCCGCATAACTCTTCTGGCGATCCTGGGCAATCTTCAGTTTGTCCCGGATAATCTGAATATTCTCCATGGTGCTCTTCACCAGATCAGGGCCAATAAGCCATCGCTTGCCCACCTCACTCCAACACAATGGAGTGCGACACTGCCTCCTGTATAGAGCCTCATACAGTGACATATCAATACTGGCCTGATAACTATTATTATAAGCAAACTCAATCAAATGCAACTGCTGATCCCAATTTCCTCTGAACTGCAAAACACAAGACCACAACATATCCTCGAGAGTCTGAATAGTCCTATTAGACTGCCCATCAGTCTGAGGATGAAAAGCTGTACTGAAACGCAATCTAGTACCTAAGGTTCGCTACAATGCCTGCTAGAACTCTGAAGTAAACTTACTGTCTCGGTTAGAAACAATGGATACAGGCACACCATGCAGACGAACGATCTCCGCCAAATACAGCTTTGCCAATCTGCCCACTGAAATCTTCCCCGTAAGTGCAAGGAAATGAGTGGATTTCGTCAATCGATCTACGATAACCCAAATACCAGTATTACCAGCCGAAGTACGCGGTAACTGATACACGAAATCCATGGTAATGTGCTCCCACTTCCAAACCGGAATCTCCAAGGGCTGTAGCTTTCCCGCAGGCTCCTGCCTCTCTGCTTTGACCTGCTGACAAATAAGACATCTGCTCATATATGCGGCAATCTCCCTCTTCATGTTTCGCCACCAATAATAAGCTCGAAGTGTACGAAACATCTTCGTACCGCCGGGATGCATCGCATAAACAGAACAATGAGCTTCGTCTAAAATCTCTTTCTTCAAACTCTCATATCTGGGTACACATAATCTACCTCTGAATAGCAATGTACCATCATCACTCAACGGAAACTTTGTTGGTACACCATTCCAAATCATGGTCTTCTTGTCCAACATATAGGAATCCACATCTTGAGCTTCCCGAAATTGATCAACTAATACCGGTTGAACCTGGAAGCTAGCCAACAAGGCTCCATTGTCACCCCACTCAAACTCAGCTCCCGTAGCCCGTAGCTCTGCTAACATAGAAACTCTGGCCACACACACATGAAATAATGAGGCTCCAGATTTCCGACTGAGTGCATCAGCAACGACATTAGCCTTCCCTGGATGATACTCGAAGGTGCAATCATAATCATTGATCACCTCCATCCATCTGCGTTGTCTCATATTCAAGTCTGGCTGCGTGCGCAAATAGGTGAGACTCTTGTGATCTGTGTATATCTTGCACTGAGCTCCGTACAGATAGTGTCTCCAACTCTTCAAGGCTAATACAATAGCAGCCAACTCCAGATCATGGGTAGGATAGTTGACTTCATGTGGTTTTAGCTGCCTGGAACCGTAAGCCACCACTCTGCCATGCTGCATCAAAACACAACCAAGTCCCAATTTCGATGCGTCGCTGTAAACCACAAACTCTCCACTGTCGTCAGGTAGAGTCAAAACCGGTGCAGTAGTCAACTTTTCCTTCAAGAGCAAGTAACTCTCCTCACATGCATCAGACCACTCGAACTTGACACCTTTCTTCGTCAATCTGGTAAGTGGAGTGGCAATCCGTGAAAAATCCTGCACAAAGCGCCGATAATAACCTGCCAAACCCAAGAAACTCCTGATCTCCGGTATGGTGGTAGGTCTACTCCAATTCAACACGGCTTCAATCTTGTCAGGATCCACGCTGATTCCTTCAGCTGATATCACGTGACCCAAAAACTTCACGCTATCCAACCAAAAATCACACTTGCTGAACTTCGCAAACAATTGATTTTCTCGCAAAGTCCGCAAAATAGCTCGTAAATGCTTCCTTTGCTAGCCCACACTCCTGGAGTAAATCAGAATATCGTCGAAGAACACGATCACAAATTTGTCTAGAAACCGCCTGAACACCCGATTTATCAAGTCCATAAAAGCTGCGGGGGCATTAGTCAATCCAAACGGCATAACTAAGAACTCATAATGCCCATACCGTGATCTGAAAGTTGTCCTGGCCACATCTGACTCTCTGATCCTCAACTGATGGTATCCGGACCTGAGATCAATCTTCGAAAAGCCTGAAGCTCCCTTGAGCTGATCAAATAAGTCATCAATCCGCGGCAACGGATACTTGTTCTTCACGGTGACTTGATTCAGCTTTCGGTAATCAATACACAACCGCATGGAATCATCCTTCTTCGGCACAAACAGTACAGGAGCACCCCACAGTGATACACTGGGTCGTATGAAACCTTTCTCCAGCAACTCTTGAAGTTGAATCTGTAGCTCTTTCAACTCCGCTGATGCCATACGATACGGTGCCTGAGATATAAGTCCAGTGCCTGGTAAAAGCTCAATGGTGAAATCGATTTCTCGAACAGGAGGAACATCCGGTAACTCCACCGGAAACACATTCAAAAACTCGGAAACAACCTCAATGTCACCAATATCTGGTACAGCAGCCATAGTATCCATAACATGAGCTAACTATGTAACACAACCATTCTTCATCATCCGCTCGACCTTCATCGGTGAAATCACACATGGCAATGAAGTATTCTTCTCACCGCAAAATAGTATCTCAGGAAAACCTGGACGTCGAAACACAACCTCCTTCTTGTGACAATCGAACATAGCCCAATGTGTCTCCAAGAAGTCCATACCCAAAATCACATCAAATTCGACGATATCCAGCAATAACAAATCCGCGGCTAACCCATAACCTCCAACAAAGATCTCACAATCCTTATACACCCAACTAATACTCACAACCTCACCGGACGGATACAACACCTCCATAACCCCAGAAGTGGAGATGCATGCATAGTAGCTAAAGATGACAATCTATATGATATGAATGAATGCGTAGCACCTGGATCTAGCAAAGTAAGTACTAGATAGCCAAAAACATGCAACGTACCAATAACAACCTCCGGTGAAGCTCTGCCTTCACGTAATGACATGGAATGAACCCTGGCTTGTCCGGCTGGTCGTCCACGCTGAGGGTGACTCTGTTGTTCGCCCTGGCCAGAGGGCTGTACTGGTCGAGCTCCAGAAGTGGTACCTCGCTCTCCTCCTGAACTCTGAGCTACTTGTCCACCAACACTAGCAAGCTGGAAACATTCCCTCACATAATGACCCTCCGGGCCACAACGATAGCAAACGATAGGGCCTTGCTGACATGGACCAAAATGATACTTGTTGCAGAGATTACATAATAGGTACTCCCTCAGTACGGCAAAAGTGCCACCGGTACGTCGAGGATAGCTGGATCCGTTAGAACTTCCACTGGACTGGGGTCTCTGTGGTCGATCCCTCCTCCATCTTTGTCTCTGTCTAGGCGTACTAACTGATGGTCTAAATGGTCCACTGCCAGATGATGATGCCGATCCGGAAGTGTCTGAACTCAGTCTCTTGGAAGGTCCCTGACTCGGTCCACCCTCCTCAAGTCTCTTAGACTGGAATCTCATCTGCCTTTCCTTCTCTATATCCTCGCCTCGAAGTGCATCACTCACAAACTCATCAAAGTTGTTCAGAGGCATCGTAGTCAGTGTCCCCTTGATGTTCAGGTTCAAGCCCAACTCAAATCTTTGGCACTTGGCTTCCTCTGTAGCCACCATGTCATGAGCAAACCGAGATAAGCGGGTAAATCTGTCTCGGTACTCAAGTACTGACATGCTGCCCTGTCTCAAGTTGGTGAACTCCTCATACTTTTGTTGCGTGCTGTGTAGCCTAGTTGAAATACCTCCGCATAAATAAATCCCTGAACAGTGTCCACGGAGTATCAACCGGAACTCTATCGGTGCTAACCCACAAGAAGTATGCATCTGCCTCAAGTAAACCAACTACTGCCACTGTCATCTGCTCAGGAGTGAAACGCAGACGCTCACAAACTCGTTCAACCTGAACCAACCATGCTTCACAAATCTCTAGATCAGCTGAACCCGAGAAAACAGTCGCTCCAGCAGTTCGAGCTTTGACCACAGGGTCAAAACACTCCTCCAAACGCAATACTCGCATAAGCAAGTCATGTGTCTGGCGATCCTCATCAGGATCCACATCCCTATTAACACGGGGACCACGTTTAGGAGGCATCCAAATGATAAGAGAAAAGCATTAGTCACAAGACGCAAGGAACGTAATCATGAAACTTCAGACATTTGAACACATACAACACCCGAAGCATTGATGAGTAACCGCTGGCCAGTCAGGTCATCGTTCCAGACATGCTGTACATACTCAAATATCTTTAGTATCACAACTACAGAAGTCTACAGAACCAGAAACTTAATACTCTGATACCAAGCTGAAAGGACCCAACCCCGATTTAGTTTCCTAAACCGGAATCAAACCCCTTCTGAAAACACGAACTTGCAAAAACCATAGAAATTTCGGCAGAGTTTCACTATAGCGTGGAATTACCATTAACCTGCACCCGAAAACACACTTCATCCTATGCCACAAAAGCCAAACTTTGGGCACCAATCCCATCCAGATTTCTCAATATCACAACAATAATGTAAAGTAAAAAGCAAAACTGTACTTTACAGAAATCCGGGGAAAAACATATAAAAGTATAACATCAGACTAATCAGAGCGACCTCTAGTGTATATATACAAAAATATACAACAGTAGGCAAACCAAGAAACCTACTGAAAAAGAAAGGTAGCTCGAACACTAAGCCTCCGACTGCGACGTGAGACACCAGAATCCAAACTGTAAACTGGGCACGAAACCGAAAGGCCCAGGGGAAAGGCAAATAAAATCGTTAGAGTGAGTGGACGAAAATAATCATATGCCTTTCACCATTAATATAATATAAAAACAATGCGAGTTCTTAAAATGAATGGAGGTGTCAGGCGAATCTCTCAAGCCCGACGGTGATAGAGTAGGCGAATCTCTCAAGCCTAGTGGGCACATTAGAGGAATCTCTCAACCCTAGATCTGAACTACCGGTGATCAGTCGAGTAGCCAATGCATCGATGCTAAATAAATGTCATCACCATATAAAATATAAAGCAATACCTCCAAAAACATTAAATAATCTCAATACCGTACTGTAAATAAATACTAAAATCAAGAACTAGCTACGACAGTGTAAATAAAAGTCCACTCACAAATAGCAAAACGCGCTAATCACGAGATCCGGCGGAAGATCCCTCGCCCAACGTACAATCTCGATCCCCTGAATAATCACAAAATATAATTGATCAAAATCACAATTCATTACTCTGTACCACACCTCGGAAACCAACCAATTTCGGAAATATATAACTCGGATACAAAATAATCGACGAAAACCCCCAAATACTCCACATAAACCCTCGACTTAAAATTCGGTATCCAAATCAACTCGAAAACCTCAAGGCGATGATCGGGGCGCGATTACGAGCAAAACAACATAAAACTCGTCAAATTCAAAAAAGTCAACGCCTCTGCCGGAGCTCCGCCGTTGACGGGGCGACGTCAATGGTGACGTATTCCAGCCAAACTTTCCAGATCACAAGTATTCTTCAAGCCCAACAACTTTCTCTTCTACACCGAGACCCAATTCCAAGCCCACTGGCCGGAATTGAGCCCAAAACTCACGGAATCCATTGATTCCGGCGAGATTCTGGTGAGCCTCAAACCTCAACCAATCCAAAATCTCTTCACCCAAAAGCTTCACAAGGATGAGGGGAACCTTTCCCCCCACACCCCCGACCCCAAACATCGCCGGAGCACCTCACCCGATTCCTGTGAAATCCCTATATTTCCACGAACTCGTTCTCCCTCAAATCGTGATCAATTCAACTCAAATCAAGTTCTAAACCATAGGAAATCAAGAGAGGAAACTAGCCATACCAAAAATTGGAGTCGGAGGTGGCCGGAAACGTGAAGTCGCCGGCGAGTCAAACGGTGGTCCGGTTTGAACTCGGTCAACGCGGGTCAATGAGTCAAACGACGGTCAAACTTCCCAAACAGTGATTTTCGACAATTTTCTGACTATTCCGATATTTATACTCGCGGCTCGGTACGATTGACGGTCCAAATCGAATCACATCCACGTTTCGGATAACTCATACTCAAACGGATAAACACGACGAAATTACGCGATTTCAAATATTCATAACATATTTATCGTTTGTCGAAACAATTATCCGAAACCGCCCACGAACTCGAAATCACGCATACTACGATTCTCGTGAAGAGACTCATCTCAAATTCCCGCCCGATAAATTAGTCGTGAGTAAGGTCGCTAAAACTGCTCAATTACGACAAACAGTGATTACTTGTAAACTCGCGGATTAAGCCGATTAATGTGCTAATTCTTATTCGGGTCGTCACAAGTTTGTGGATTTTTTTGTGAATTTTTGGCATTCATTTGGTATATATGATTGTCTGACATTTAACCTTCATTGGTTATTTTTCGTTGATAAGATTCAGTAGCAGCACTAGCAGGAAGCTTTTATTGAGATTTTCACCATATGAGGCATTCGTTGTTCTTGGAACAATATGATTTAGTTTTTGTATCAGTTTCTAACATATAATCTAGCCTTTTAATTTGATTATATATTTTCAGTGGCTGAACATAAATGTGTTTTTAGTAGCAGATAGTGTTTAATTTTCAGTAGCAGTGTTAAATTGTCCTTCAGTTGTAGTGTTATTTAATTTTTCAGTAGCAATGTCGTATTATTTGATTTTTCAGTAGCAGTGTCGTATTATTTTGATATTTTCAGTAGCAACGTTTTTCGAATTCACATAAAAAGTTGGAAAGGTATTCTAGGTTGTTGATTTTCTGTAGCAGTGTTATTTGATTTCATAGTAGCAGTACAAACTGGAGGTGAAAATTACTATGCACAATCGATTGAAGATGCAGAGGGGATAGAAAAGATTGAGAATCCACCATCGATGGCGCTTGTGCCTCTGTCCCTATTGTTGGATTAGATTTTAATTTTCTTATTTACGAATTTGATTTGGTTTGTGGTCACTGCTACTTGATGTTTTGCTCTTTTATTTGTATTAGTTTTAACGAATTCATTCATGTTGTAATGGTATAATGTGATGTTTGATTTGTATCTTGCATAGATTTGATAGTTAACTGCTATTGTTAATGTAGACGATGTAGCAATTTTATCTTTTTAGTAGCATATGCATTTTTTTAATCGTAGTAGCATATTTGTATTTTTTTATAGTATAAATGCTGAATTTTGTGTGTTTTCCTCTTAAATGTACCATTTCTGAAGCTGATACTGTTTCTAATAGATGGTTACCATTTCTGGAGCTGACACTGCTTTCATTCAACTTTGGAATAGTTGCTACTACCTATTACAAAAGTTGGTGATGCACATATTTTCAATTGTTGCTATGGTGTTTCAAATTGTTGTTGATACATTGCTCACATTGTTGCATTGATTATTGGGAAAAATGAGTGTTCAGTACCTAAAGATGCTCTTAGAGCTGCTCAAATCCAAGGCATTAATAGAAGGTATGGAAGTTATACCTCTTCTCCAATTTCATCACTGAACATACCTCTTTTTCATGAATCAAACATGTTTTTATGATCGGAGTATTCGTTTGTATTTGTAGGATGATTGGACTGAGTAAAAGCATCTCAAAATTTCCTACATATAGGAGAAAATTTCACCAAGTTGTGAAGACCTTGATCACATACTCAATTGAGAAAGAGAATACCATCACATACTTAGTTTGAAATACAGTAACAACATATATGATTTGTCTGTGACTGATGTTTTTACAGATAGACAGTGATTGGTGTTCCTACTCTTGTCAAGAAAATTAAAGTTTGTCATGTTAATCTTGCATGAAAATAGTGCATGTATTTAGGATATTGTCTTTGAAAATATGTTACTATACTTGACTGAAAACAAAAATGTGCTATAGTATGTTGTTTGGATATGCTCAAAATCTAATGGTGCTGTTGTATTAGATTTTTTGGGGTATATAGTGTTATTTGAGTTTTAGAATGTGGTACTGAATTGTATAGTCGAACTGCTACTGAATTGTTTGTTCTCGCAGTTTTATTGTATTCATATCGATTGTGATATTGATACTTCTAAATTTTAAATAACACTACTACTGTGATAAATATTATTAAATGTGAATAATCAAAGTGTTGTAGAAGTGATCAATAGCCGCTTATATACATATTCCAAAGAACTTTCATTCATATAAATTTAGTATCAGTCCCCGATAAAAATTCAGTATCAGTTCCCGATATAAATTTAGTAACAATTTCAATACAATCTCAACAACCATTTTATTACAAATTTAGTAGCAGCCGCTACACATTCAATAGTACAATTGATAAAAATTCAGTATATGCTTCAAAAAATAGAATAAACTTCAAAAATATAGCATCAGTTTCAAAAAAAGTAGCATCAACACTACATGCAATATCAGCTTAAAAAAAGGCGCATAGTAGCTGCCAATACAAATTCAAAAACACAATTGATAATGATTAGTATCAACTTTGAAAAAAGTAGTATCAGTTTCAAAAATACAGTATCAATTTCAGTATCACCTTTGAAAATAGTATCAGCTTCAAAAAATGCTGTATCACCTTTGAAAAATGCAATATCAGCTTGAAAAATACAATATCTATTTCAGTATCAACTTTGAAAAAAGTAGCATTAACTTCAAAAAATGCAGTATCAGTTCTAAAATAGTAATATCTGAATAAAGTAGCACTACTTTTGCAGTATCAGTACAACAAAATCTCAATTTTTTTCAACATAAAACACAAAAACAACTGCGGTAAATACAATAGCACTTCCAGACAACACAAAAACAATAATATAAGTTAAGATTTCAATTTGTGTAGCAGTTTCAACAAACTCAAATTCTAAGCAGTCTATGATCGATATGTCATTTATTAATGGCAATCTAGCAGTCTTCAAAAACATGAAGGAGAGGAAAACAACATGAAAACACAATAGAAAATGATAGTTTGAAATTGCCAAGAAGAAACAACAATGGCACAAATAAATTTTAAGAATGGTGCTGCTGCAAAATACAACACTGCTACTAAAAATTTGAGTTAGTGCTACTAAAATACAACACTGCTACTGAAAATTTCGAAACAATGTTACTGAAAAATTCGAAAGAGTGCTACTAAAAAATACAACACTGCTACGAAAAATTTGAAACAATGCTACTGACAAATACCACACTGATACGTAAAAAACATAATAGCAGTAACAGATTCAATATGACTATTGCTACTGTTCAAAGAAAAAATATTACACCATTACCACCATTTTTTTTGCAAGTTCAAAAACATAAAAACTCCAACAATATATCTAAAATAAAGTAGCACTACTTTTGCAGTATTAGTACAACAAATCTCGGTTTTTCTCAATATAAAACACAATAACAATTACTGAAAATACAGTAGCACCAATGTTTTGACTATGAAATTTCTATCTCAGAAAGAATGTTGTTGTTGATTGCCATGGTAGCCTTGTGAATTTGATTAGAACTATCGAGTTTGTGTCTCAAATGCTTCATTGACTCCTTGGAGAGGCCACCTGAAGGAACACATGGAACCGGCACCCACCATTTCTCGTCATTCCTCTTCATATTAATCTTCCGGAAAGATCCTGATGCAAATTTAGAACTAGTTGAGTTGGCTGAAATGCTTCCTTGTTCTGTATACCAGAACTCTGTATCTTGAAAATTATCAAGCACTTCCTACCCAAAACACAATATTCATGTACATTAGGCTTTGACCAAAACATTGGTGCTAAACAATGTGATTTCTTAGCGTATGCATATATGAGTATCAAATACACCTAAAGACAATACTCACACTGTATCAACTCAAAATTCCAGCGAAAAACTAATAGATTTATGTATCAAAAGCATAGTATCAACTCAAAGTCATAACAAGGAAGTCCAATCTCTATTGATATACAACAAACAATACTAAACACAATATCATTCCAAAACTAAACACAGTATCACTTCAAAATCAACGAAAACAAAGTGAAAATGATTAGAACTTCGACAACCCAAACAAACTAGCATCCATAAACAAGCCGTGATTGATTTTTTTTATTTTTTATGAACAATCGATTTATTAGTAGAAAAATATAGTTTCAGTTCATACCTTTTTGTGAATGATCAAATTAAGAGGTTGTTGGTTGACATTCGGGGCTTAGATGACTAAGCTCGGAGTATCATCGTGGATTGTTGAAGAGCTCCGAGATCGATACGGCGGAAATCGATTATGTTTGGAGGCAGAGGTCATGACGACCGAAAATAAAGCCGAGTCGCTCCTCTTGATTGGTGAGAGAGAGGGGAGGTGGAGGCTGTGACCCCGTGAGTCTACGACGACGAGGTGGAGGTTGCTAGGAGCTCGTGGAGGAGCATGGATGAACGCCATCAGTGGAGCTTTGCGCGGCGCTGGAGATTAAGGAGGAGTCGTGCCGCAGCTGCTGTAGGAGCTCGAGGAAGAGGTGGTGAGGCTGAGCAAGTGGACGGCGGTGGGCCTAGACAGAGAAAAAAAGGGCTGCTACTATATTTTTCTCTCGGCAGAGAGAGAGAGAGAGAGTTATTTTTTCAATTATATAGGGGCAAAATCATCTTTTTAAAGTAATCAACGGGCTGGGATTCTGATACTTCATTTTGGGTTTTATGCCCGTGTCCTTTGTTGTTTAAGTACTAGTGGGGGTAGTTTTTTTTTGTAATATTGATACTATAATTGTCTTTTTATGTCGTTTTCCCTAAAAACTAACTAAGTAGGTTGCGCAAGTAAGATGGTTATGCAAATGACCTAGGTTGACATTGTGATACGCGGTTTATGTGTTTATGAGGTTTATCACAAATTCACAATGGTCACATCACAATTATCTTGTTTGGTATAGTTTTGAAAGCAATTCCAAACATGAAAAAGTACTTTAGTAATTTCATGGTGTTTGGTTATAATTGAACATGCCTACTCTCCTGCGCGATGATATTTAAGGAACAAAAATGGATGGCAAATCAGAGCCGTCTATTCATTAAGAGAGAGAATTCTTTTTCTGAAAAGTAGAGATAAATTATGTGTTTGGGATTGCTTTTAGAATGGCTAAAAGCGCTTTTGGATTATTAAAAAAATCAGATAAATAAGAAAATGATTTGGTGGAGTTCTGAAAACACTTTGAAGTATTTCAGAAGCATATGATAGATGTTTCCTGATTTTAAAAACACTTTTAAAATTTTTTAGAAGTGCTTCTAGAACTCTAGGAAGCAATCTCAAATATGCCCAAAGTCTTAGATAGATGGTTGTGATTTGACATCCCTTTTTGTCTCTCAAATGTATCACTTAGGAGATCAAAACTGTATAATTGAAAGTGTTTTGAGAAATTTTAGGGAATCACTTATAAGCGTTAAAAGTGATTTTTAAAGAAGCATATGAGAAATACTTCCTCTTGAAAGTACTTTCAAGAGAACACACTAATCCTGAAAGTACTTGTTCAGAGAACACACTAATCCTCTTGAAAGTACTTGTTCAATGATGTTAATGTTTATAAGCAAGCGGAATACAGGAAATCGTTCAGCTGATAACAATTGTACATTAACTTGAATACATCATCGTTGTACTACGAATTCTGAAGGTAGCTACTTAACTACAAAATACAAATGAGTGTTTCACCATGTCTGGATAGACGAGTCACGAGCCGATCATACGTTAGCTCACATTTTCAGGTGCATCCAAGGGTTTGTACAATACTATTTGCCTACTGCTGGTAAATAACCATTTACAAAGCACGAAATGAATCTCGAACTTTTTTTTTTCTTTGGATGTCTGATGTCCTCGATGCAAAGCTAGAGGAGATGCAGCGGCAACAAACATCGCTAGCAACAATCCACATCTACATTTTTCTTGCTAACTTCATTGACCTTCAGTTTTTCTACAACATAGTTGCATCAGACTTTCTTGAGCGAGGCTTTTAGATGGGGTTGAAGACTGTTGAGATTTGTAGCCATCTGAACTTCATATGACAGTTCTCCTTCAATCAACTTAAAAATTCTAGTTCTCTTTCACCTAACACAGAAGTCAAAAAAGAACAATTAGACATTCACCGGTACTTTTAGCAACTTTTTTAACCACAACAATCAAGGTTACTATGTAAAATTCATACTCCAACCATATACCAGAGATATAGTGTTGGAAAGTACATTTCTGACTACGTTACTGGTCCAATCCCAAAATCACACTAAACCTATCATCAATTCCGCGAGTTGGCATCCTAACCAGTCAGATTCAAGCAGCACAGTACTTCTCCAAAAATCTCAGTATGTGCCAATACTTTAAGATCGTATCTTAACTCTAATGCATCTATGACCTCGCGCACACACTAATGCTGGCAATTCTCAGAAGAGTATGTCAAAACAGGTAACGGCATGGAATAAGCTGTTGTGCGCTAGGTTGCATGGAAACGGAAGCGGATGCGTAGAAACGAAACGTTAGGATGCACGGAAGTGTTTTTCCCTATTTTTCTAAAATATTGGTGTGTTTTGGAAGCGTTGGAATAAAATAATAATATATATTATATATCAAAATAAATAAATAACATAAAAAAATTAATTCATAACCACTGTCTTACTACATTCAAATAAATCAAATTAAATTCGAAGTCATTGTCTACATTCACTATCAGAATAATGACTACAGTCGACGACCAAAAGTCGTCGGCCTGTTAGATGATGTCGTCGGTTATAATTATACCCAACGACAATTCGTCGGCATTAGCCTCGACGGGAGAAGGTTGTCGGTGAAAGTAAAGCCGACGACTTTTGTGGCTGTCGTCGGCTATAGTTTAGACTATACCCGACAAAAAAAAAATCGTCGGCATTAAGTTAAAACTTTTGCCGTCGATAATTTCGTTGGCAAAACTTTTCCTGGTGGTCTAAATGGTTAACCAGAATAAGACTATAGCTGATGAGTCAAAAATTATTTCGTCGGCTATAGTATTTGAACATCATCAGCTATGGTTTGCAAATCGTCGTCTATAGTATGAAAATGTAATTTTTATTATACACTTTAGCTGACGAGTGGGACTAATGTGGTCGGCAATAGTTGGTGATTTCTAAAGAAAAAAAATGCAGATTCTGAATTTCTATTCCCAGAATCTGCAATTGCACAATTTTATTTACACAATAGCCAACAACACATATTCACCAACAAACACATCCTCACCAACAAAACACATATTCACCCACATTAGACCTACACTAAAGGTTATCCAAATCTATGTTATTGAAAACAGAGGCGTTACCACCAAGATCTTGCGGATTCTCCTGCGGCTATGAAGCAGGAAAAGGGAACGGAGGTGGGGCTGGGACCGGGATTCTAGAAGCCTAAAGCTGTGCAGTCCAATCCTGAAACCAAGTAGCCAACGCAGTCTGTTCAGCTAATCTTGCTCGCTCCATCTCCTCCATCCGTCTCCGAGTCTCTTCCATCTCCCTCTGATGCTCTGTCGCCTGCCTCTGAAGCTATTCCTATAGCTGAGAAGCCCTGGAAGTTCCCGACTTGCGTGAGAAACCGAGAGTGTTCTTCAAGACTCTGTCGCCCTTCTGTCCTAGACCCCTGCAGTAGTAGGTGTTCCCTCGTGGTGGAAAAATGTGAGCCATGATCCTCGCCGCTACTATCGGTACAGATTGATCAATATGAGAGATGGCCCGGGGGAGGTCCTCATCCTGGGTCTCAGACCATTGCACTCTCACGATCTGAGTCAACACCTCCGGAGTCACCTCCTGCACTCTCGCCTAATTGACAAGGAAACCAAAATAATATATTAGTAAATATACGTAATTTTTTTATAGAGAAAATACATATATAAGCAAATGTGTTAATTAAGTTATAAGGGAATAAGACTTACAATATCTTCGGGGCACTGAGGATACGCTTTCTCTACGTATACTCCAACGGGGGGACTTCAGGGTGTTGGGCGGCCTCCTTCATCCAACCCGCAAAGGATCTAGAACCGGCACGATGGTTCTTCATGTTTTTTTTTCCCGGTTCGCTGCATTTATCGCAGAAATGGCCTTGTTGGATAAACATATATCAAAAAAATATTAATTAGGAAACTATTTTTGCCAAATACGATACAAGTAAACACAAATATAATGTTACATACCTCAAATTTTGGGTTGTTGAAGTGGGCTAGAAGCCAGTGCCACTCGTACTCCCTATACATAAACTCGCTAGGGGTACCCCCAGAGGTTGCCGTGGTTCTTCCAGTACTTTTTTAGCTCACTTTTCCACTCCTTGTACCTATATTAATACAACACAAATGTTAGAAATTGACAATAAATGATCAACAAAATATAACTCGATATATAAAATATTAGTCGGATCTCATCACCTTTTTCCTTGCACTTTATTTTCCACGTGCATTTGAGCTCCTCCGGCACAATAAACCACACCTGCAAATGTATATATAAATGATAATATATATATATATATTCATACTTAATTAATAAGGGTAGACATACATAATTAATAAATATATAATTAACTCACCGACATTGCATTATTCACTATGTCTTTCATACACTGTGGCACGGAGGACCAATCTGCCCACAGAAATGGGACTCTATCACGTATGATACTCCCTACTTGACCAGAGTACCTGTGCGCATTCTTTCCCAAAATCACTAATCCATCCTGCGCGGTCTCTATGACCATTTTCCCACTGTTGTTGATCGTCCTCTCAAGTAGCTTGCCGGTGACGAGGCCACTAGTCTTTTTTTCATTGCCTCCGGTGTCTGTTTGGACTAAGACAAGGTAAAAAGATTAAAACATAAGAACCAAATTTAATATAAAAATTATTAATAAGTTTGAAATTAAATAACTAAGGTTGTTAATATTTACCCGATTCTGATGTTGATGTTTTTGATACCCTCGCACTATATATAGGTGTATCAAACGACACATAGACGTATGCTTCTTCTGGAGTAGTGAAACCAAGTTGTCCTAGAAAAGGCACTCCCCGATCATCGAGCGCAGGTATGGAAGGTATCTCTCTGGGCAAGAAGAGGTGAGGCGGTGGACCATGTACCCCCGCTGAGGAACTACCTTAAGCACCAGCCTCAGCCTAAGAGGAATGCAGAGATTGAGCCGTAGAGGGAGAAGGCTCTGGCCGACAAATGTGTGGCACGCGGACACCCGAAGGAACGAGACATGTTGAGCCGGCCGGTGAGGGCCTAGAAGGGCCGTCTTCGTTCTAGAGCTGCCTCGTGTTGGCAGGCCACTACATTCTGTTGCAGTGTCTACTGAAGTAGTTAAAGGTGTCGAGTGGTCTGGGGCCGCTCAAAGTGTTGCTGATAGAGGCGGACGAGGAACTATCGCCGCTAGACCCGTTTCCTTTCTTAGATCCCTTCTAATTCTTCCGGCTTAACCAATTCATGATTTCTAAACTAAAAACCACCCATAAATCAGACAAATTAATACACTCACAAAATCACAAAATTCACAAATTCACAAAGTCACAAATTCGCATACCTCAATCAAATCCGATAACTATACACAAAAATTCAGAAAATCACAAAAATTCACAAATTCACAATCTTCACATCTCAAATTCATCTACTCCTTAATTACAAATTAACATATATATATATATATTGTGTAAATAATAATTGAATATACCATATATCCGTACAAATCACATACCATAATTAACACAAATTACATACCATATATCCATATATGCAAATTCATCCATATGTGTGTGTGTGTGTGTGTATATATATATATATATATAGAGAGAGAGAGAGAGAGAGAGAGAGAGAGACTCGGCTTGGTGGCGGCAGGGATCCTGGGTGAGTGGCGGAGGCGATTTAGGGTTCTGAGGGTTTAGGTGCGAGAGAGAAGCGCGGTCTGTGCCATTCTAGGGTATAAACCCGAAAACTATAGCTGACGACATAAAACGGCTATACTATAGACGACGATTGTGACACATGTCGTCGACTATAGTAACTATAGCCGACGACATCAGTCAAATGTCATCGGGTATAGTGTGAAAAAATTTAAAAAATTAGGCTAATGTGAAAACACGTTTCTCACAATTACCTGTTTAACTACTTAAGAACATACTTTACAAAAACAGATTCATGACCAACAAACACGTTTAACACAAATTCATGTTTAACCAAGACTCATAATCAGAATCATCACTTCAGTTTTCCTCAGTGTCCGAGCTAATTTCTGGTAATATGTGCCGCTCCTCATCACCGGAGTCTTTGTTGTCTTCATTAGGATTAACATCAATAAGACTTACATCTGCTCGAGGAATTTGAACCACACTACCCGGTCTCACATTATTAAGACGAATTGTAGAGGATTTAGGAATACCAATTGCGTTTGGCTCTTGGTATGTAGTAACTTCTTCATTATCTGCGGCCTCACCAAGTGTAGTAACTCTGTATATGTTTCTAGGAACAACATGGTTGACTACTTTCCACGCGCCTTTATGCACAATATCATCAAGAGAAAACACTTGTTTTACTGCTGTGGCAAAAACAAAAGGATCATCTTTATACCAGCTTGTAGCAGTATTCACCGAAAATATTCCATACTGATCAGTCCTTGTGTTCTCAGGGTTAGTATCAAACCATTTACACTTAAACAAGTGCACTGTCATACCTTCCCCATAAATTAGTTCAACCACTGAATGGAGAACACCGTAATAGTCAATGTCATTCTGCCCACCATGCACCATTACCTCAGAATTCTGTATTCTTCGTCTGTCATCTTTATGTTAACATATAAATTGCACACCATTGACCTTACACATCGGATAAACTCTTAAATTTATCAGCTTCATTGCCAAAAGCCTCAATTTGTGTGACCAGTATGGGTCACCATCACATTGTACATGGTTTATCTGAAGAAAAAAAATCGTATCCATTAACTTTAGATATGAACATTGAAATTATTTTTTATATATAGAAGTAAATATATATATATATATAGATGTACCCAGCCACCAAAATAGTTTGCAAACTCCCTATTGTGGTACTCAAGATCACCGGCGACCGCAGGGCAATAAAGATGGATGTTTTTCCAGTATTGAACTTCTGAACAATTAATCAATACCCACCAGTGGGAAATGACTAGCTCATATGGTTCAAACTGGTACAACTTTGTCAAATGTATATATACTTCAATATCATTGGAGATGATAGAAAGATTGAATTGTGGTTCATCTACCGGCATATGTTGTGGAGGGTCCTCAAACGCTCCCAAATACAACTTGGTGTACGTTACACTCGTTCACAAGATATGCTTCAGCTATACACCCTTCAGGTGCGGATTTATTAGGCATATAGTCTTTGTAGTCCCCCAATTATCTATCAATTTGCAAAGTACATGTGATGATTATTGAAAAATATAATTATATAAAAACAGACTAAAAATTCATATGTTGAATCATACGTACCTTTCCATATGATACATCCAAGTGTAGTGTACTAGACCAGTAAGCAACAATTGTTCGAGGGGATGGATCATCAGGTGAGGCATGATGTCAAAAACAATTGGGGGAAATATCCTTTCAAATTTGCACATGATAAAGATGATGTCCTCTTTCATTGCCCGCAGGTCTGATTATTTCACTTCTCTAGGACATAACTTCTGAAAGAATCTTAACAACGCTACTAAAGGCTCAACACCTGAAAGAAACGTTGAAGCAATATATGGGAGTCATGACTCTTTAATCTGTATATCTTATTGTCCTGAAAGTTAATACACCGGCTGATATTTCCTGCATAGCCTGAAGGATACATAACATTACCCATCCACCTAAAAATTTCATTCTTCTGGTCAGGCTTGAAGGTTTAAGGAGTTTGAGGCATTTTTTTCTTAGGTTCTATCTTGGAATTCAACACCAGACTTCAATTGCTTATACTCCTCAATAAAATAGATTAGCTGAAAGAAAAAATAGACAGATAATGGAAGTTGTTTGGGCCTCTCTCTTTGGTATGAATGTGAAACAAAACTTGTGGGGAGAAGCTGCTCAATCTGCTGCATACTTGATCAATCTCATTCATTCCTATGTGATTGAGTTTCAAAATCCTTATTAGAAGTTGCATCAGTTGTTGAATGTGTCATTTATGCAAAACTTGGAGCCAAGAGTTTTTTGGTGTACTGTGTATGTACACATCAACAAACAACTGAAAGGCAAACTTGATCCATGTATTGTGAAGTGTATCTCTGTTGAATATGCTGACTTCCAAAAAGGGTATCGCTGTTATAATCCGGTTTTGAACAAGATACATGTTTTTCTTGATGTCTCGTTCCGTGAATCTGAACCTTACTTAGGGGGAGTTTCAGAGTCTTCCCTTCGGGGGGAGAGAAGTGTATGTGAATGAAATCCTCTGAATTTGGAGGAATTTAAAGATTTGGAGAGCTTGGAGAGGACACTTGAAGTTGAAAGTTTGAAGCTGGAAATCCAGGTGCAAACTAAAGAGCATCCTTCGATGGATCGAAGGAAACTCTGGATCCATCAAAGACTGGAGGAGATATGAACCCAAGAGCATCCTTTGATGGATCAAAGGAAATTCTCGATCCATCGAGGACTGCAGAAGTAATGGACCCAAGAAGAACCTTTGATGGATCGAAGGGTTTTTTCGATGGATCGAGGATTGAAGCTGAAACACCAAAAATTGAAGTCCAACCCTCTTTTGAAGACCCACATTCTACTCTATTGAATCAAGCACTGTATAAATCATTCCTAGGAGATCTCAACGAGAAACAAAGGGGGTTCCAAAGAAGCAATATGAGCCAACCATAGAAGTCAAAGCCAAATATCCTATTGCTAGCTTTGTATCTCACCATAGGCTATATGGATCACATGCACTTGCTGTTAGTCAGTTATCTACAACATCTATTCCCAGTAATGTACAGGATGCCTTGACAGATCCAAAGTGGAAACAGGTTATGAATGAAGAACTGGAGATTTTGTAAAAGAATGGAACATGGGAGACTGTTCCTGTCCCACCTGAAAAGAAGACTGTTGGATGTAGATGAGTATTTACAGTGAAGCTGAAGGTAGATAGAAGCATTGATCGATATAAAGCTCGTCTGGTTGTTAAAGGTTATACTCAGCGGTATGGAGTCGATTATCAGGAGATATTTGCTCCATTAGCAAAGATTAGTATTGTGCGTATTCTCATTGCTTTAGCATCTCGACATAATTGACTATTACACCAATTTGATGTGAAGAATGCTTTCTTGAATTGAGATCTAGAAGAAGATATGGATATGGATATTCCTCCAGGTGTCAGTTGTGACTCATATGATATTGGAAAGGTATGCCAACTGAAGAAGTCTTTGTATGGATTGAAGCAATCTCCTAGAGCTTGGTTTAGAAGATTTTCTGGAGCCATGAAGAAGTTTGGATATCAACAGAGTAACTCTGATCATACCTTGTTTATTAAACACAAGGGTGGTAAGATCACTACTATGATTGTATATGTGGATGACATGGTTGTTACATGTGATGATCTAGCTGAGATGGAAGATTTGAAGAAGCGGTTATTCCAAGAATTTGAGATGAAGGATTTGGGTCAGCTGAAATATTTCTTGAGAATTGAAGTTGCAAGATCAAAGTTGGGAATCAAATTATCACAATGAAAGTATGTGCTAGATCTTCTTTCTAAAACAGGAATGCCGGATTGTAAACCTGTTAATACTCCTATTCAGATGAATCACAAGTTGAAGTTGTATCCTAGTCAAATTCCAACAAACAAAGGAAGGTACCAGAGGTTAGTAGGAAGATTGATCTATTGGTCACATACTAGGCCTGATATTGCATATGTTGTAATTGTTGTCAGTCAATTCATGCATGATCCTAGTGAAGAGCATATGGAAGCTGTGATGCGAATACTCAGGTACTTAAAGTCTTCACCTGGAAAAGGTCTTCTGTTTTCCAAGGATGGTGAGTTTGGTGTCACAAGATATACTGATGCACATTGGGCTGGTGACAAAACTAATAGGGCATCAACTTCTGGTTATTTCACCTTTATTGGTGGGAGTTTAGTAACATGGCGTAGTAAGAAGCAAAATGTGGTTGCCTGTTCCAGTGCTGAAGCTGAATACCGAGGAATGAAAAATGGAATATGTGAACTTTTATGGATTCTGAATGTATTGATGGAGCCAGGTTTCAAGCTCCATAAAGCCATGGATTTACATTGTAACAATACTACTGCAATTGAAACTGCTCATAATCTTGTACAACATGATCAAACCAAGCATATGAAGATTGATCGGCATTTCATCAAAGATCACCTTGATAAGAAGAATATATATTTTCCTTTTGTAGCTTCTGAAGAGCAATTTGCGGATGTACTCACAAAGGGATTGTCACACCATGCATTTGTAGAATGGATTGATAAATTGGGGATGATTGATATCTATGCTCCAACTTGAGGAGGAGTGTTGGAAGTAGATTATTGTGAATATTCTTTTGTAATTAGAATTAAGGTTGTATAGATGTGATATGAATGTAAATATATTTTCCCATTAGAAAACCAATTGTACATCTTTATTAACTTCAAATTGGGATGAATTAAATCATTGAATTCTCCCTGAAATACTTTTATACTCTATGATCGGTAAGCAAAACTAGATAATGGGTTCAACATCGATCTAACAATCAGAAGATCAAATCTTTACTTCATTAATACCTGAACTTCAACAAGACTAGTGCTTTGAGCAATGATGACATCAATAGTCCCATCAAGCTTGGCTCTCCAATACCCATTCTTAGCGTGCATAGCCTCCCCGAAGCTCAGTTTCCAAGTCTTTTGAGTGTAAGCTATCTCCGGCAGGGGGCGGAGCCAGGAATCGATATGTCAAAAAAGCATATGTCATTTTACTAGTGAAAAATTGAATAAATTGGAAAACTGAAAAGATTGTCATTTTTTGTCAAAAAAATTGAGAAGAAAAAAAAATTGGATAAAAAAACCATTTCTTGGTGAAAAAAATGAAAGAAAGGAAATACTAAAAATAGTATGTCATTTTGGTCAAAAATTAACTGAAAAGAAAACAAAAAGTGAAAATATTCACCAATGAAGAGCTAAGAACTCGAACCCGTGACCTCTCCCACACAAATCAATAGCTTTTCCACTACATCATTTTGCCATTCATTAACCATTTGGAAACAAAAAATATATATTCAAAAAGTCAGAGGGGCCTGGGTCCCTTGCTGGCCCCTACGTGGATCCGCCCATGATCACTGGCTTCATCAAAACCATCACAAATTCTATCAATAAAAAGTAAAAAACAATAACAAAGTAACTATGACCCATTTTAGTGAAATGAAAGTAACTCTCTACCTTGCCGGAGTGAGTGAAATGGAGTAGTTTGCCGTAGGAGAAGGAGTTGATGGTCGGAAAGCCGCCTTGGCCTTTCCACAAACCCAAAAGATAAGAGAGTGGTGCCACCGCTTGGTGGACGGCCGGCGACGATGGTGCTGGTTTGGCGCCATTAACATCTTCCATGCTACTGCTACTTGTTTTCTGTCTCTGCTCTCTCAAGCGCTCTTTGCAAGTGTCGTCCTTGTTGAATTAGTATCTGTTTGGATTGTTTCTCAAAGTCATTTTTTCCTATTAGCACTTCCTACTGAAAGCACTTTCAAGTGGAAGCACATTTCATGTACTTTCTACAAAACTGATTTTAAGACTTATAAGTGTTTCCCTAAAATTCCTCAAAGCACTTCTAATTATAACCTAACACTCTAAAATCTATAACAATATTTTATTTATGTTAAAAGTGTTTTCAAAAGCAATACCAAACAGACCCTTAGTAATACACAAGTTTTCTTTCGTTTTTGATTCAAGAATGCAAAATGGCCGAATTACTATTCATTTCTGTTAGTTTTTTTTTTGTAATTATTTACCCATTAATCTAGGTCATTGGAGTTGCAATTAATGGCCAGGAACATTTTTTTTTCTCTTTTTATTTTGAAGATTTTTATTTATTTTTTCTCTCAAATGTTGGTTAAAAAGATGACTAATTGACAAACCAGCCAAAGGCCCGTCAACATTGTCAATTACCCTCAGCTTGCAAAAAAGAATTTCAGCTGACGACCAATCCACATCACTTATACTACGTTTCAATGAAAACGATATGTGAATATCAATAAATGTCATGGACGGCAGAATATTAGAGAGCCAACACCAAAGAGTGATTGTAAAACCGCAAAGGCTATCAGAGCGAATTCCCTAGGGCAATACCAAGAGAAATTGTCATGTAAGAGAAAATTCACCACGCCAAACTGCTTGAGCAGTTTGAAATCACCAAACTGCTTGAGCAAGAGCAAAACAAAATGCAGTAGTTCACAAACTGTTTAAGCAGTTACTATTCAGTGACCGAATGAGAGTGTGACATGTGTCATCTATCTACAAAATAATTGAAGCCAATAGTGGGTGAGATTTCTGACCAATGAGGATGTGACACATGTCATCTCCGAATAACGATATCGCCGAAATAATTGAAGCCGATTGTCGGTGAGATTTTTCAAAAGTGTGTCATAAATATGATGTGTTTCAATTTTAATTGTTAGATTATGCCTTGAATCAGGTTTATATGCTGCCAGCAGACGGGGGTCTCGTTGATCGGTTAGCGAGTTGGGGTCCAGGGGTGAAGCGCCCTGGTAGGGGGTCGGGGGCAACACCCTCGAAGCTAATATGTAATCCCTATTATGCTGGGATTATGTTTTCTGCCGTTGGATCAGATTTTGGGTTCAAAATCAACGGTCCAGATCAACTAGCCCGTTAGTTTTTTTTCCAACCGGTGCGCCACGTGTCATCCTCTCATTGGCGCATATTTTTTTGTTTTTTACTTATTACCGGCATGTGTATTACACGTGCTTGGGTTATAAAAAAAGATAGTTGTTGGCGTCACCCACGTGAGCGTGGGCTCCACCAGCAGCTCGATTAACAGCTCAACCCATAACAGCTCAAGCTCGTTGACCGATGATCTGCTCGCCCTGTTTCCTTCCCGGTGCATCACCAAAAAATATCTTACTTGAGCAGCTTCAGCGGGTCCCCCCACTTTCTCGAGCAGCCGACCAATTTTTAGCACCCCGGTGCGGATGCTTTAAGAGCCATTAAAAGAGATGACTACTGCTTGAAACTCGCGTTAAGACTAAATAACGGCTGCCGCCACTAGAGTTGTGTTAGGTTCTCATAATTGTTTTATTTATTATTTATATAAATTATAACTATATTAAAGCGCAGTTTGCCTTTTATTGTTCCTAAACACAGTTAATTTCCGCTTTTATCCATCTTTTTTGAGATAATTACGAACGACATATGCCTACTGCATGTATAAGATTACTAATCCCAGCTCTAACTTCTTCCTTCTCCTCGATGCAAACATTCTCTGTGGTTCTCTTTGCAGCTTCATTGCGCGGCATCAAAATCGCTTCAAAGGTTCGTCAACCCAATGAAGTTTGAACCACCATTCAAGCTTATGTGGAGATATTGGGAAGTATATTTTCTGTAGTGAATGCCGAGCCACAAAATTGGGGGATTCATGGCTGTGTATTGACCAACTTGAATTTTTAGGTACTTTGCGACTGTAAGTGTTATTCCCATTGAGGCTTCAAATTCATTTCAGAAGCCTCCCAATTTGGATTCGACAAATATGAAATTGGTAAGTTTGAAATTTCTGTTTGCACCATGTTCAGGTTTAATCAATATTCAAATTTCGCCTATACAAATTGATTAAGGGTATTATCCTACATGCACTTCTTGATTAAGGATTTTTAGAGTATTTCATGACTACTTGCATCTGATCTTATTTAGAGTTATTCTGTTGTGCAAATGCTTGAAAGATAAAAGATAAAATTTTGATGATTGAGTTTGTCTTTTTGGGTGCTTAAATTTTGGTTTGATGGTTCATAATTGTATGCTGAGCGTTATTGTTTCATTATGTTCTCTAACTCTATCTTTATTTTCTAAAGTTGCGATTGCATGTTAGCTTTGCTACATTATTGAATTTGTTGTCTCTTCTTTTTGCAATTATGCTTGAATTGGTCTTGTTGTTCAAATACAGTCGTTTGTTCATCGTGTGGAGTGAGATAGTGAGTCTGTGAAGGAGTTTGGTTTCACGAAAGAGGCAAGTGAGTTTCACTTTAAGCAGTTACTATTTAGTTGACCTGTATGGTTTCTCCATATAGTTCATTAATTTGGTGTGATTTTTTAATTTTATTTCACTTCCTCTTTGATATTTTTCAATTAGAAACAAAGTTGAGCTAGGGTGACAATGTTCACTTCATGAGCTAGGGTTTGTTTTTGTATGCTTCTTGTGCTACACAGTTTCTATGTTGCAGAGAATATTATTTCATCTTTACAAGAATTGAGGTGGATTTTGATCTTTTCGTCTAATATATGCACTGTGATTCACCAAGCTCCAATTTTTTGTTCAAGGGTGTTCTTATCACTGGCAGTTGATTCCACGGATTAGAAATTATACCTACTTATTTCATATTTTTTTGTCAGATTAGAGGTTGCCTCTATGCTCGATCTGACTTGTTCTCATTGTACTTTGGATTGTAAAAAGAAATAGAGGGATGTATGTTTGTGTCTCAATTGTTGCTACAGAAGCTTGAACAGTTTGTTACATTTTTAGAAATGAGAACACCAGATGGACGTTTAACTTGAATTGGGATTCAATTTTCCACAACATCGTGTGGGTACAGTTGCTAGTTTATTTAATGTACAATTGAATCTATATCTATATTATAGTGAAAATAACGCCTACAAATCCATGTTAGTCTTAACATGTAATGTGCTGGTGGTTACAATGAATTGTGATCACTTCATTCAATTGCTACTAGCAAAGACCCATACTCAATGAGTGCAGAGCGGCATAAATGGGAGTCTGGAAGAGTAGAAACATATTTATAGCAGCTATTTTTTATATTTCTGGTTTTCTTTTTACTTTTTTTTTCTTTTACCATTAATAGTAGTTTTAGAAGTTTAGAATTTGGTATGACTGATGACACCAAACTCACGCTTGATTTTATTATAGTAGAGATTAGATGTACCCTTACCCTTTTTGAGCACCTACCGTAAGTCATGGCTCTTTTTGTAAGAATCTTTTGTCCACGGTATATCGTGGGTAAAGAGTTGCTACTCTGTTTCATTCTCTAGATTTGCCAATGTGTGTGTGAGAGAGAGGATTAAGCGCCCAACCATTCCTCTCAGCGACGACCGTGTCCCTCCTCCTTCCTCCATCTTCTATTTCCCCCTCTTTCTGAAGTCCCCCCCTCCCCACACACAACACACAACATCAAATAACGATCACTCTTCATCTTAATCCCACATTTATTTTCTCTCCCCCCATTTATAAAATGAAAAATGAAAAATTGGATTTTCCTAATTCAAGTTGTGTTTTTCTCCACAATTTGCTCCCATTTCTCATCGCACCTGATTATGGGTTTGTGTGGTGGTCCAGTCAACAAGAACCAGCTCATTCGCAAACCCCATTTCCCATTTCTCTTGTGACCCTTTTCATCTCACTCTCCATTTCTTCTTTTTGGGTTTTCAATTTTTTCATCAATGCTTGGAAACCCAACATTTTTTCGTTCTTATTATTATTCATGTAGACAAAAATTGACAACAAAAAGATCACATCTTGATTGCCGCATTGGACTTCTGGTTGGTCACTGCATCCTTTTGGGTTGTTGTTGTTGTTGTTGAGGATTCATGTCGTGTTTATGTTTATAAAGAATGTTTGTAGGATTAAAATATTGTATGTATATTCGGATTCTGTATTATTGTGGATTTGAAGTTTCAAACTTTGATTTTTGTTGTTGTTTAAATGTTGTGTTTGTCTACCACGACATTACGTGCGTGCCACCAATTGACTTTGAATGTTTCTATGCTTTGAATTCAGATAGCTTATGTTTGTCATATGAGTATATATTATTATGGCTACAACAAAGACCTGGGTTTCTTTATTTGATGATTATATTGGAGCAACACGTATATGACCATAGTGAAAGAAGTTGGGGTCCTCAATCATGTTAAGAATGCCAGTATCAAAGCGCTGGAAAATTGAGTAACTAGAGAGTTGAACTTGTGTTTAGTGATCATGGCATCTTTAACTTCTTGTTGGTTTGAGATTTTAGGATGTCTCATTAGGCAACACTAAACACCTTTTGTGCTCTAAAGACCAATGGTCTATCTTATCTGTGTACAGATTCATACCATGTCAATTTGTGTTTGAACTCGGAAGTACTGATGGATTTTCATAATGGTATGATCAGGGGTTTCTTTCGAGGGGTATTGTTTTGTTACCTCATTAATGTCTCCGAATCCTGCATCTGAGGTAAATATTAATGCTCTTCTTCATGTATATATGTGTTCTTTGAAGGTGTTAATGCTGTGAATAATGATGTCTTAGAATTGTTTCTTCCTCTAATGCAGTCAGAAGAAAGTTCATCTGGACCACAGATGATGGAATCTCAGGGTCAGAGTAGTACCTGTTCCTCCAAGGACAAGGATTATGCATCCAAAAACGTGGATAGAGTAGCAGAATCTAGTAGTAATTCGATTCAGCAGAATTCAAGTTCGAAAAGAGTGGAGGGTAGTAGTAAGACTATAGCTGAATCAACCACCTCCAGTAGTCCTTCTCCAAGCCCAATGGCACCTTCAAATTCTGAATTTCTAACCAATTCTATCCCCAGCCATGGTGGTCAAAGGAGTGGCAATAACTCTCGCTCTGATAGCTTAGAAAGTATAACTGCACCCATAAGGCCTCATACTGGTGGTGACGTTCGATGGGATGCCATCAACATGATCTCTAGGGGTAACCAACTTAATCTCAGCCATTTTCGGCTTCTCAAGCGTCTAGGGTATGGAGACATTGGCAGCGTCTATCTTGTGGAACTCAGAGGAACAAACACGTATTTTGCCATGAAAGTAATGGACAAGGCATCTCTTGAAAGTAGAAACAAGCTATTGCGAGCACAGACAGAAAGAGAGATACTTGGACTTCTTGACCACCCGTTCTTGCCCACACTCTACTCTTACTTTGAGACTGATAAATTTTATTGCTTGGTCATGGAGTATTGTAGTGGAGGTAATCTACATTCTCTGCGACAGAAGCAACCTAACAAGCATTTTACAGAGGAAGCTTCACGGTTAGTAACTCTCCAATTGTTCTAGTTGCTTGAGCTTTAATTTATAAGTAATGATTGTCCTGTTTATATTTACTAATTTAGTAGTAGTTTTTCTTTGATCTGTACTTTTACATTTGTTTTCTGACATAATCAATTGTATCTTTGGATCATATGATGGCTTTAATTCACTGTCTGAAGTCACACAATTAGTACCTTTCCCAGCCTTGGTACTATTTAAACATGTATTCAATTTATTGCCTATCATCTAAAACACCCTTTCTGATGTGCACATAACAAAGCCATTTCTTCAGTCTGGATGATGATGCATCTTTCCTTTTATTTCAATTCAGTTGCTTATGAAATTAAGTCCCTTGCACAGTTTTTGACCTTCAGATTGGAGCAAGAGGTTTCTTATGTTTTATCCTGTGGCAGGTTCTATGCAGCACAGGTTTTGTTAGCACTCGAGTATCTGCACATGCTGGGAGTTGTGTACAGGGATTTGAAACCAGAAAATGTTCTCGTACGAGATGAGGGCCATATTATGCTCTCTGACTTTGATCTCTCACTCCGTTGCTCTGTGAATCCTACACTAGTAAAGTCCTCATCTGTCCGTGTAAGCAATGGTGGTGGTGGTTCTGGGGCCATGTTAGATGAGGAACTTGCTGTCAATGGTTGTATGCAGCCATCCAATTTTTTTCCACGCATTTTACCTAGCAAGAAGAATCGCAAATCCAAATCAGATTTTGGACTTTCTGCTTATGGCTCCCTCCCGGAACTGATGGTAGAGCCTACAAATGTCCGCTCCATGTCATTTGTTGGCACCCATGAATATCTAGCACCAGAGATCATCCGTGGAGAGGGTCATGGGAGTGCAGTGGATTGGTGGACCTTTGGCATTTTCTTATATGAGCTGTTACATGGAACAACCCCGTTCAAGGGTCATGGAAATCGCGCCACACTTTTCAACGTCGTAGGGCAGCCTTTGAAGTTCCCAGAAACACCACAAGTGAGTGTTGTTGCGCGTAATCTCATTCGAGGGCTCTTGGTGAAAGAACCACATAAGCGAATTGCATACAAACGGGGTGCCTCAGAAATAAAACAGCACCCATTTTTCGAGGGAGTGAACTGGGCTCTAGTGAGATGTGCCATGCCTCCTCATGTACCTGAACCTGTAGACTTTTCACAATTTGCTAGCAAGGAGTCAAATGCCCCGGACAGAAAGATGGCAGACGAGGGCAGTGATAAAAAGAACAATAATCCTGATGATCCTGCTTATGTAGAATTTGACTACTTCTAGTAACCATTTCGGGTGTTGCTTTACATTCTCTTGTGGAGAAGTAGGTCCATTGCACAAAGAGCACAAAGAGTTGCAACCCAGTCAGATATATACGTTGAGGGTTTCAGAATGCAGGCTCTTGTTTTACAGAATATTATTGATCTCTGTCTAGGCAAGAGGCAGTAAAAACTACTATTGTAGGATGCAACCTTTTGTTTTTCTCTTCTGATATTTTATGAGTCATTATTTCTATGTGTATAAACTTGTACATTAGTCTTGAATTGATGATACTTTTTCCCAAGTCAGATGAAAATATTGATCCATGGTCATTTTCTGCACCCATTCGTTTGTAACATGGAGTTCATGCAAGTTCTCTAGACATCTCAATTGCGTATGGCACTCATGAATAAAGACAGATTTTGGTAGAGGAGTGGTGTCCATTTATCAGTAGTTGGCATGTGAACAAACTGCTTCTTGGCATATATCTACACTGTCCTAACCTGCACCAAAGATATGAGTCACATGATGACCGTGATTGAAAAAATAAATTTGACAGAACTACACTCAAAACATGAGTAACATGACCGTGATTGAAAAAATAAATTTGACAGGATTACACTGAAAACATAAAGTGAATCTAGGACTTAAAGTGAATTTTCATCGAGGTCTTTTATTTTAGTTTAATATTAAATGTAGTCTTGTTTATTTCTTTTGTTCAATTGTGGTTCTATGATTAATTATATTGTCCAATTTGTCTTTCGAGTTGTATAAAAGGAAACAAAATTTAAATTACATAAGTTATTCTTTTTCATTATTATTGCTTTATTGACTCTAATTTTGAATTTGCATTCTTATACTCTAATTCTTTTTCTATTTTTCTTTGAGAACTTAAAATAAAAAAATAAATCTAACGAAAAGATAGATTTAATACAAACCTTATCATTAGGTAGAAAATGAAAAAGAATATATACCCAAAATCAATATTACCTAATCATGAGGTATACTCGGAGACTTAATCAAATAAAATCAACTGAACCTAATGAAGAGGTATACTCAAAAAAATTAATTAAAATAAATCAAGTGAACCTACTTGAGGTATACTCGAAGAACTTAGTCAAAAAACCTTAAGTAAACGTAATTACAAGGTACACTCGAAGAACTTGAATCAAAACATAAAACTTATTTAAAGGTAAGTTTATACAAACCTAATGAAACGATAGAAAAATGTAGCGATACCTTCATGGAGGAAGAATAACCAGATTATATACCCAGCTCTTTAATAGATTAAAAAAAATTATATATATATAACATTATCTTCTTGAAGTCAAAGACTCAAAGGAAAAGAGGAAACCAGAAAGAAACTAATCGATTCACAATGATTGAGCAAATATAAGGGTAACAAAACCAAATTTTAAATAACAATTAAAAGTTACCTTATTTATAGATACCAACTTCAAAAAAGTCGGTGCACATGAGCCTGTAAGATTGTTGAAATGATATATATATAGAGAGAGAGAGAGATGTGTCTGTATCGAAAATATTGTAAATTATTATGATCAAGCTCATGTTTGGGAGGAAAGACGTGAGAAGACTATACCAAAAATTCTCCATGTATATATATATATATATATATGTATGAGTATGATCTATGACAATTATGAATCGATGACAAATATCATGGTGATTGACAAAACAAGGGGTTTGATGTTACGGGTTCGGAATTCTATGGGCGATTGTTTTTTTATTGTGTTTCTAAGGCGTGAGGACGACGATCCTGGACAAAAGAGGTTGCAGGTCAAGTTCTAGCTGGATAAATCATAATTTAGTTTATTTTCTAGTTCTTCTAGCTAAGATAGTCTAGATTTTTTCCCGATTTTTTCTAGTAGATTTTATCCGAATTTGGTATCCTTGAGCCTAGTTTTGGGATTTCAATTTTCTATGAGTTACTATGTATCAATAGTACACAATTGCTTAGTCTAGATTTACCCCTCATTAAGTTAGGAAGGGTTAAGCTTAGTATTTTTAGGTGTACTTGGTTAATGATCTAATGCAATATTGCATGTTTCCATAAAAAAAAAAGGGTTTGATTGACATTTATATTTGCTAATGAATGCATAAATTATACTTATTATCAAATTTAAAGTAGCTATTATTAATGATTGTATATACATTTAAAGTAGCTATTATTAAATTATTAATAAATTTGACAAAGACATTTTTGGTATGTAAAAATTTAGGTAATGATTCAGCGTGATAAAAATGAAAATAAATTTATGTAGTATATGAATCACACGACCGTGATTGAAAAAATAAATTTGACAGAACTACACTCAAAACATGAAGTGAATCTAAGACTTAAAATTGAATTTTGTCTATAAACATTGTTGCATATATATATATAGCCGCAACGAAGGGGGCCGAAAGAAATGGAGAGCGTAAACAAAACTTGTTTGCATATAAATGTCCTGTCGTTTAGAGATCACCTCTGTTTTTTCATGCCAAAACAGAAGCTTATTCACTTTACCGTACGGATCTCATGGTTGAGTTCTCATCATTCCGTTTCTTGAGTTGAGTTGCGTTTTACCAATACAATTGGAAAGTGAACTCCCCTTTAATTTCAATTTCCTCATTCAGTGTCCTCTAATAAGGAATTTGAATTTTTAAAAGATAATTTGGTAGGTGCCTTCATAATTTTGCACTATAGCACTACCTCTCAGGAAATTAGATGGAGGTCTAAAAAAGGGATTGAAAACTTGTCGACCGGGTTGTTTAATAACTTTGGAATACCTACACACCATTCGTTTCGGTCTTCTTCCTTCATTAATTGCATGTTACTTAATTGGTTTAGATTTATAGACTCGTCTAACTTCTTCTTCACCAGTTCAAAACAAAACAATCATGGATAGTTGCTTCTGTGCAAACCTATTCAAGCATAGCAGCTACCGCTTCCTCATCTACGATGTAACTCACTTTTTGCTCTTTCTGTTTCTGGCACTCTCATATCTGCAGACTACAACAATGTCTTTCGGTGTTGGACTTTCGAGCAATAGTGTGAGATCATCACCATCATCATCATTATTATGCAGAGAGGAGGAGAGACGAGCGCTTTTAAGCCTCAAATGAAATCTGGATGTTCCTTCCAATAGGCTTTCTTCTTGGGTGAGTCTCGAATGCTAATGTTGGAGAGGTGTCTCATGCAACAACCTTACATGTCATGTTACAGTGTTTGATCTCCGCAGTATTCCATATGATGAATCTTCACTATTTGGTACGATAAATTCCTCTTTGTTTAGCATCAAGGAGTTATATTACCTTGATCTAAGCGATTACCTTGACCTAAGCGGAAACCATCTTGATCAAGTTCCTAACTTGTTCGGCAAGCTTCAAAATTTGAGGTATCTCAATCTCTCATCGACTTCAATTTTGAGAGAGATCCCCCCTTCCATTGGTAACCTCTCGAAGTTGAAGTATCTTGACTTCAGTTATATTCATGATCTTATTTTTCCATTCAACTTGAATTAGATCTCTCAACTCTCTTCCTTGAAATACCTCAATCTTGGAGGTCTGGATATTCAAACACTTTCCCAGTTGACTTCAGTGAACTTGACCTCTCTACTGGTTCTTGATATATCAAGTCATTATATTGAATCTTTATTTTCCAGCTGAATTTGTAATCTTACAAACCTCAAAGAGCTTTATCTAAGACAAAGTACGTTTACAAGTCCCTTGCCCTCTGAACTAGCAAACCTCAAATCTCTTGAAGTCCTTGATTTAGTGAGAATTCGTATGCAAGGTCAAATTCCTATATTCGTTGGTACCATGTGCAGCTTCAGGGAATTGGATCTTTCATTAAATTCCTTCGTCAATGGTTTGAAAAAATTGTTGAATGCCTTTTCAAACGGTACAAATTCTAGATTAGAGTCATTTTCTAGCTTCAACAATCTGCTAGTAGGTGAACTGCCTACCGCCTTAGGCATGCTTAAGAATCTGCAAAAACTTTCCTCAACTACAACCACTTTTCTGGTTCAATTCTAGATTTTATTGAAAACTTGCCTCCTTGGAATTACTGGACCTTCATCATAATCGAATGAATAGTTCTATTCCTGAAAGCTTGGGACAACTCTCCTACCTAGTTGACCTAGATCTGTCTCACAATTCATGGCAAGGTACTTTGTGGGAATCCCATTTTATCAATCTCACTAGGTTAAAGTTTTTTACAATTAGTACAGACTGACAAAAGTCCCTTGTTTTTAATATCACCTATGATTGGATCCCTCCTTTCAAGCTCCTCTCAATTGTAATTGAGAACTGCAAAGTAGGTCCTGCCTTTAGATATGGCTTCAAACTCAAACGAAATTAGTCATTGTGTCCCCCCGTAACACGGGAATCTCAGATTACATACCAGAGGAATGGTTCTTGAAGATATCTCCTCAAATCATATTGTTGAAATTCTTTGGCAATCAAATTCGTGCAAGGATTCCATCCTTCATGAATTTTCCAAAACTCTACTCCAATGATTTGAGTCATAATCAACTCTTTGGTAAACTTCAGTTCCTAATGAATTCTCCAAATTTGCCAGCCAAATGACAAGAACTGGTATACAACACCACTCTGGAGTTGGTAAATAGCATTGATCTCTCATCAAACAATTTGGAAGGTGAAATCCTTGAAGAAATATGCGGCCTCGCATTGGGTACTTTGAACTTGTCAAGAAATCAATTGAGCGGAAACATCCCGGCAAACATTGGAAATATGAAACGGTTGGATACCCTCGATCTTTCAAACAACAATCTTTTAGGATCGATTCCTCAAATTTTGTCATCTCTGACCTTCTTGTCTCACTTGAACTTATCTTCCAACAACTTTTCCGGAAGGATTCCTACGAGCACTCAACTTCAAAAACTCAACGAGCCATCCATTTATACTGACAATTTTAATCTGTGTGGCCCTCCTCTTTCAATCAAGTGCCCAGGAGATAGCGCACTTTCACCGATGAATCTAGTTGGTGATGAAAGAGATGAAGACGAAGATGAAAATGGAAGGCGGCTGGGTTTGTATATTAGCATCGTACTCGGGTTTACCCTAGACTTTTGGGGTGTTTGTGGTACATTGCTTGTGAAGCACTCATGGAGGTATGACTATTTTTGCTTCTTTGATAACATCAGAGACAAAATAGTATTGGTCATTGCACTGAAGGTGACTCATCTCGAAATAAGGAAAACTTGATATGAGGGAGAAGATTTAGAAGAAAGATGAAAATAAAGAATGCAAGTCACTGCAAGTTCAGGCTTTTGTTGCTTGTTTGTACATGGCTTTCTATAAACAAGTGTAATGTAATAATTATGCCACTAGTTCCTGTGTGTTGTTTGAGCGGAGCTTGATGTAATTAATTTAGTCTATGTTCAAGAAATTTCTCTCTGCACCATCGAGGTTCACCAAACCAAAAAATTAGTTAGTTTTACCATTTTTATGTGGTAATAGAGAGTAGAGCACGTACAAAATATTATAACGGGAGTATTTTGTCACTTTGTGCGTATAGTTTGGTTCTTTTATGCTCGACTTTGATGTGAGAAGTTGAAAACCTCATTTCCCTATAAAAGAAGAACACAAAGCCAGCCAACAATCCACAAAATTGTACCATTAATCGTCGTATTTCTTCATTGCTCATTTTTCTTTTTCTTTTTGTTTGAAGTAGCCCATTTTTCAGTATGACGGAGTTTCAAAATATCTGAACTTAAAGAGTAGAATGAAAACAATTTGTATTTTATGAGCTCTAATTGTTCGATAAATTGTCTTAATCAAAGAACACAACGAAATAAAACCTCATCGTCTTGCTTACTCGATTTGTGGACGACATCTATATTTCTACATTATATTATTATTAAGGGAATTCATTTTGTTCCACTTTTCCAAAATTTTTAAGTTTTGCCTTCTCACTTAAATGTAGTTAAATGAAGTCAAGATTTTTATCCTAATTGGCAAATTATATTTGAAAAATAGGAAGAAAAAAAATCTTTCGCACGTATTCCTATTTTTTAGGGGATCCTATCCATTAACATTAACATTAACATTAACATTAACATTAACAGTTTACAATAACGTACGTAAGAAAAAAACAGTTTCTGTTTTCAAAAAGAAAAAAAATATTTTTTTGTACTTTTCAACATTCAACATACATACAAATAAATTAAAACGTATTTATTTTCAATTAAAATACACTTATGTGTGTGCACTTACTCTAGTGTTGCTAAAAACATATGAAAAAGTTCTATTTACCCGTGAAGATAAAAAAATGGAACTGTGTAATATTTATTATTGAGGTCAATAATTATACTTTTTCCTTGTCGTGGTCAGTAATTATATACTTTCGAATATCAAGTAGTTTAAAATCAACCACTAATAAAATTATATACATTCATAGAAGATGAGACAAAAAGCACTCTCGGTGTTCTCCTTTTGGTGGCGGTGAGCACTAGCCCTAGGGTCATGTTCAGATAGAATATTGGATCTGGCTGACATTTCACCTTTGCGCGGCATTGAAAGTGTGGCCTCCTTCAGTCGTGGTTGTGACAATCAGAACAGAAATTACACACTGAATCGTATTAAACTTTATTGCGGATTTGTCGCACTATCGAGGTTGTTAACGAATTTTTTAGTGGACGAGAATTTGACTACACTTTATTGACGAGAGTGGTAGAGTATTTAATTTCGAGTTCATAAGAATTTTTGGATAAGCGAGCTAATTTTTATGTTTATCGAAAGTTGACACGAGAAATAAATAAAAAGAAAATATTTTTTAGTTGGTTTAATCTCAACCGTTTGATCGTGATGATTGAATTTGGGTCGTCGATCTATCGAGGAGCTTAGATGTACAAATAGGCTTTTTCCGAGAAAAAAAAATCAAACCAGCAAATAAAAAAGTACAAGCTTAACCCGTTTCTTCCTTCGCCGACCCGAAACAGTAGACCCGACCGAACTGCCATTTTCCGACCACCTTCGACGTCGATTCAGGTAAGGAATTAAAACTTGAAGCTTCCTTGTTATGTTGTTGTGGATATTTTTCCTTGTTTGCAGTTTATTATGGACACCCGATTTGGGTTATCCCGTGGGAGTCGCCGCTGTCAATGACGGTGCTCCAGCTAGTTTAAGGGGTCGAGGGTGGAGGGATTTTGAAGCTCTCCACCTCCTGAGTCTATCTGAGTTGGTCGGTTAGATAGACAAAGCTCTACAGCAGAGCTTCAACGACACGAAGCTTTCCGGCCAATTTTGGGCTTTAGCTTTCAAGGGCAATTTTGGGCACGTGAACTCGCATTATTTCACGGAAATCAGCGAAAAGGTATGATAAATCAGTTTTTTTTATTTATGCTGATTATATTATTTTTTGTCCACTCACGCTAATGTTTTATGTTTTAATGCATTTTCCTGGACTTTTCAGTTTCCGTTGCCCAGGTTGCAGTATATATACTCTGAAAGTGCTTGGTATCGTCGAAGGCTTTAGGTCCACCAGTCATCTTTTTAGCAGTGTGTCTCAGCTCACTGTTGTTTTGTATCATATGTAGTATATATTAGTAGAATTTGCTCTGAATACCGTTCGTATTATGTTACTTTCAGTAGTATTCATGTAAATAGCTGCGTTAGCTACTCTTGTTGTCGTTTAGTTACTTCCCTTCGTATTCAGAACCAGTACCTTATAAGTATGCTTCTAAATTCCTGAGTTGAGTACTGGTGTTGTTTATGACTTATGTTGAGAAATCCGGATGGACATCCGTGGCCCATGGTTTTTTTGTGGGATTTAGTCTCTATAATGTTATCTTCATGCAAATTTTTGGTAATCTCAATTTCAGGGGAGGTTATGTAAAAAATTTCGTAGAATTTCCTAGATTATGGTCAAACGTTAGGGCTTAATCTTAGTTTACTAGCTAAATTAGGGTTTGGTCCATTCGGTTTGGTATCAGAGCATTAGGTCACAATTGTAGACTCTTTGTCATGTCAGTACAGACGTTTGAAAATGTACAACACTCCTAGGAGGATGACCCGACCAGCCGGCAGATCCCCATTACTCCAAATGTTGTGCATTGTTAGATGTCTAGAATCTCTCAGTCGAGCTTGTTTATGACTTCTTTCAGTGAACTAATATATTTTTTTGACTCGTACATCATTATGCCTCGACAACCAGCCCAATGAGATGATATGCAGTCATGGGCTCAGCAAATGCGTGAGTTAATTTCTTGCATGATGCCAGGACCACGAAAGGATCATGAGAATCTAATTACTAAGGCTAAGAAGGTTGGAGCCGTTCCTTTTACTGGCTTCCATGACCCTGAGACTAGTGAGAATTGACTTGTTGAGATTGGACGAGTTTGTGATCGTTTGCATCCCTAGTTAACTCATGAGTAGAGGACCGAGGTAGCTGCAGGTCTATTGTAGGAGCATGCATATCGCTGGTGGCAGGGGACTAGTAAAAATGAAACCATCACTCCGTAGACAGAGTTCACAGAATTGTTCATGAGTCGCTTCTTCAGAGAAGCATCGGAGTAGCGGAAGTATGAGAAGTTTATGAATCTTCGGCAGGGAGATATGTCTGTGATGGAGTATCGGGATCATTTCACTCACTTGGCTCATTTTACGCCAAATTCAGTCATGCTAGTGAAAGAGAAGTGTTAGAGGTTTGAGCAAGGTCTGAGGTATGAGATTACCCTGTACTTATCTCGTGTGCCACACGCTGATTTTGATGAGTTTGTTAGTGCTACAATAAGATGCAATGATATACTTCGATCTAAGCGGGGCTAGACTCGACGATTTGAAGAAGGTGGGCCTAATCAAGGTGCTTCAAAGAGGGGAAGCTCAAGTATTTCAGGTTCCACATCATCTTCAGGTGAGGGATCACACACTTCTGCTCCTGTTGCTCATCGTCCAAGCCATTTTCAGACGTGGTTGAGGAGGGGTTGATCACAAAGGCAGGGATCTGGGGCCAATTCCAATGGATCCAATGGATATCGGCTTACTCTATCAGCGTCCAAAGATTTCCCTTTATGAAATCAATGTCACATGCATCATCTCGGGCAGTGTCAGTTTGGGACTTCAACTTTTTTCAGTTGTGGCCAGACATGTCACTTTAAGAGAGTGTCTGCAGAGGAACCCCTCAAGTGGATTTTCGGTGCAGAGTTCTGGTGATGATTACGGAGCTACTTCTGGGGTTAGAGCCGTACCACCACTCAGATAGCCAACTTATTAGGACTGGAGCCAGAAAGGGCGATTGGCCGGACAGATTGGACAAGCCTGACTTCAACATATGACTCTTCAGGATGGCAGGGCAACTCCAGAGGTGATGATCGATACGTTATATATTTTTGGTTATGTTGTTTACACTTTAATAGATCTGTGGGCGATATACTCTTTTATCTCCGTGAGATTAGCATCGATAATTAACATACCTGCCATACCCTTATCGGTGATGTGGCGAGTGACTTATCCCTCCGGTGAGGTAGTTTTAGTCGGATTAGTTTATAAAGACCGTAGTGTTATGGTTGGAGGTTTTGGGTTGTCTGTCGACCTGATACCTCTTGATGTCGTGAATTTTGACTTGATTTTGGGAATGGACTTTCTGAGTAATCACCAAGCTTTGGTTGATTGTCATCGGAAAGATATGGTGTTTCAAAGTCCAGGATTTCCAAAGATTTTATTCTGCGGAGAATGAAATGTTCTTTCTTCGTGCCTTATTTTAGTTGTGAAAGCCGAGAAAATGTTACGGAAGGGGTGTACTGCAAATTTGGCTCATGTCGTGAACACTTGTGTTTCCATCCCTAACCTGAAGGAGATTGTTATGGTCAGGGAATACCCTGATATTTTTTCTGAGGAATTACCGGGTCTTCCTTCATAAAGGGAAATAGATTTCACCATTAAGTTACTTCCGGGTACGGGTCCCATTGCTCAGGTACCGTACTGTATAGCTTTAGCTGATTTGAAGGAGTTGCAGATTCAACTTCAAGAATTGATTGATAAATGTTTCATCCGTCCTAGCATATCACCGTGGGGAGCTCCAGTTTTATTTGTTAAAAAGAAGGATGGGTCTATAAGATTATGTGTCGATTATCGAAAACTGAACGAAGTTACCGTGAAGAACAAATATCCACTACCTCGTATCGATGATTTTTTTATCAGTTAAAGGGAGCTACGGTATTATCTAAGATTGATCTTCGATCAGGATACCATTAGTTGCGGATTAGAGAGTCAGATGTCTCTAAGACCTCATTCCGATCGCGCTACAGTCACTACAAGTTTCTTGTGATGCCATTCAGTTTGACGAATGCACCTGCTGCCTTTATGGCGTTGATGAATCGAGTATTTCAGGCTTATCTTGATAAGTTTGTCATTGTATTTATTGACTATATCTTGATTTACTCAAAGGATGTGCGGCAGCATATGAGGCATCTACATGTAGTTTTGGAGACATTGAGGCAATCTCAGTTATACGCCAAGTTCAGTAAATGCGAGTTATGGTTGGATAATGTGAAATTCCTTGGTCATGTGATTTTAGCAGATGGTGTTAGTTCACCCTGACAAGGTGGAGGAGTTGTTGAATTACAGCATATCTACAAGTGTGCCAGATATCAGAAGCTTTCTAGTTCTAGCAGGTTACTACCGTTGATTTATGCAAGACTTTTCACAAATTGCAACACCTCTTACAAGACTCATAAGAAAATGAGTTAAGTTTGAATGGTCGGAGGCTTGTGAGGAGAGTTTCCGAACTTTGGAGACAAGGTTAACCACAACACTTATGTTGATGTTACCTGACGATAGTGGGGACTTTTTTGTTTTCAATGATGCCTTCAAGTTAGGTTTGGGTTGTGTATTGATGTGACATGGCATGGTGGTCGCCTATGGATCACAACAATTGAAACTTCATGAGACGAACTACCCTACTCATGATATGGAGTTGGTAGCGATACAAATATGGAGATATTACATATATAGTGCCAGATGTCGGATTTTCACTGATCATAAAAAGTCTTACATACCTCTTCACGTGGCCAGAACTGAACTTGAGATAGAAAATGTGGATGGAGTTGATAAGCGATTATGAGTGCACCTTCGAGTATCACCTTAGAAAGGCGAATGTTGTAGCTAACGCTCTTAGCAGAAAGTCCGGAGTTTCCTTGTCTCATATACAGATGGCTCGAGAAATACAAGATTTTGATCCTTCACTTTTGAAACTAAAGGGAGCAGTGCATGACAGTATACAATCAAATTTCATGGTAAGGAGAGATGGGTTACTGGTATTCAAGGGTAGACTCTGTATCCCGAACACCGAGGAATTAAAGCGAGAAATACTCGACGAGGCTCATTGTTTAGCTTATGCAATGCACCTTGGTAGCACGAAGATGCACTATAATCTCAGAGAATATTATTGGTGGCCTAATATAAAGAGGGAAGTAGCGACAAATGTGAGTCAATCAAGGAGCAAAATATCGAATATCGAAGATATATCGGCTGTCCAAAATATGGATATATCGACGAAAATATTGATTCAATAAAAAATCGACGTAAGTTGAGATAAATACATGAAAATATGTATTTGAACATTATGAGATTCTTATGTGATCAATATGTGTTTTAAAACTTGTAAGTTGTGTTTTGTTGATTATTTATAGAGATTATTTGATTGAGCTTTTGGGTTATTAGCGTGGAGGATTTTATGCTTTTGATTTAGTGCGATCAACATATACGTAAAGTCAAAATCTCTAATAAATTCAAAAATATCGAGGATTTCGGCGAAATATCGGAAAATATCAAATATTGTGGGAAATATTGGACAAAAGATATTGATATGTATGATTAATATCGGGAAGTCCAAAAAATAGAAATATCGCAAAAATATCGAGGATGTTATCGATATTTCATTCCTTGGAGTCAATGCCTTATTTTCCAACAGGTGAAGGATAAGCGACAGAAACCTTCAGGAAAAATGCAATGGCTAGAATTTTCGATTTGAAAATGGGATTGCTTTACAAAGTTTGCACATTTCATAGAAGTCTCAGAGAAACTTTCGGTGAGCAACCTAGCTATGTTGTATATACAAAAGATCGTGAAGCTACATGGTGTACCAGTATCCATTATATTAGATCAAGGTTCTCATTTTAATTCACAATTCTGGAGAGCTTTACAGGAGGCTTTAGGAACCAAGTTATGATTCAATACGACATTTCACCCTTAGACTGATGGTCAATCTGAGAGAACTATTCCGACGCTTGAGGATATGTTGAGATCCTGTGTATTGTAGTTTCCGGGGAAATGGAATAAGTATCCACGCCTGATGGAATTTGCGTAAAATAACAGTTTTCACTATAGCATTGGAATGTCACCTTATGAAGCTTTGTATGGGAAACAGTGTCGAACTCCCTTATGCTGGAGTGAAGTAGAAGAAAGGTGCCTCATTGGTCCAGACATAGTATAAGAGACGACAGAGAATGTGCAGATCGTTCGAGACAGACTGAAGATCGCTCAAGATAGATAAAAGAGTTATGCAGGCGTTAGATGAAAAGTCCTTGAGTTTGAGGTGTGAGACTGGGTACTCTTGAAGCTATCTCTGTGGAAAGGGGTGATGCAATTCGGGAAGCGCGGTAAGCTCCAACCCCGTTACATCGGAACGTATGAGATTATAGAACGTGTGGGTGATGTGGCTTATCGTTTGGAGTTACCCTCAAAGTTGGCACGAGTTCATGATGTATTCCACTTGTCCATGTTACGAAAGTACATTCCTAATCCATCACATGTCATCGTGCCTCAGAAAATTCCGCTATGGGAAGACTTAGCTTGGTCTATATTGAGGAACCAATGAAGATTCTTGACCGTAACAAGACCATTCTTTTAGTAAAAGTATTGTGAAGGAATCATGCAGTAGAAGAAGTCACTTGGGAATCAGAGCAAGGCATGAGGGAGCAGCACCCTAATCTTTTCTAGATGGTATATAAATTTTAAGGACGAAATTTTTGTAAGGGGGGTAGATTGTGACAACTCGAACTGAAATTACGCACTTATTGAATCGTATTTAGTTTTATCGCAGGTTTGTCACACTATCGAGGTTGTTAACCACTTTTTCACCGGACAAGAATTTGCGGCACATAGAATCCATGGATCTATGCCGGAACAGCCTCAAACTAAAGAATAAGGATTTGGATCCCAAGGTCGAATCAAATCACTACATCGCCTTCCCCCAAAATCGCCATAAGTTTGACCAAACTCACTAGCACTGACGGGCAAACGTTGTCACTGAAAGGACCCAACTTTAGTTTAGCTAGTAAACTAAGATTAAGCCCTAACGACTAACCATAATCTAGGAAATTCTACGAAAATTTTGACATAACCTCCCCTGAAACTAAGATTACCAAAAATTTGCATGAAGATAACAGTTGAGAGACTAAATCCCACAAAAAAAATCATGGGCCACCGATGTCCATCCGGATTTCTTAACATAATTCATAAATAACACCAGTACTCAACTCAGGAATTAAAAAACATATTTACAAGGTACTGGTTCTGAATACAAAGGAAAATAATTCAACGACAACAAGAGTAGTTGACTCACCTATTTACATGAACACTACTGGAAGTAACATAATACAAACGGTATTCAGAGCGACTTCTACTAGTCTATACTACATATGATACAAACCAAGAGTGAGCTATGACATACTGCTAAAAAGATGATTGGTGGACTCTAATCCTTTCGATGATACCAAGCACTTTCAGGGTATATATACTGCAACATGGGCAACGGAAACTGAAGAGCCTAGAGAAAGGCTTTAAAATATGAAACGTTAGTGTGAGTAGACAAAAAAATAATATAATCAGCGTAAATCAATAAAACTGATTTATCATGCCTTTCAGCTGATTTCCATAAAATAATGCGAGTTCAAAATCGTATAACTGAAATACAAATGGAGATGATCGCCCAGGCCACCTAACTAAGTCGACTATTAGTATGAAAATATAGGTGATGGGTCAGACGAGGTGTTTATCCTAACCTCTCCTGACTGGTCAGACCAGGTGTTTGTCCTAACCTCCCCTGATAAGACTATTCGGTGATCAGCCGAACAGTCAGTGTATCGATGCAACTGAAAGGACCCGACTCCGATTTAGTTGCCTAAACCAAAATCAAACCCCTTCAAAAACATGACCTTAAAAAAAATTTGCCAGAGTTTACTTGAAAACACGTGAACCATTATTAGAACCTGCAAAGAAACACACTTCGAATATTCCACAAAAGCTAAACCGTGGAGCTCCGTTCCCCATCCGGATTTCTCAACGTCATATATATAATAAACCAAAAGGTTTACACGAAATCCATAATGTTCAGGAGTAAACTCAACTGAAAACAAACATAAGTATCTAGAGCGATGCCTATATACATCATTTACATCAAGTAGGTCGAACAAGAAACCTACAGAAACTAAAGTGTTATCCGAACTCTATGCCTTCATAGTCGACGCAAAACACTGTAACCCAAACTGCAAACTGGGCAAAGAAAACCGAAAAGCCTAGGGGAAGACGAATAAAATCGTTAGAGTTAGTGGACGAAAACAATAATATGTCTTTCCCAAATATATGCTCATAAAAGCATAAAGCGAGTCAATGCATATGAAAATCCCGACTAGGTACATTTTCCCTGATCCATAAATATGCAAGTAAAATCCTTCGGGGTCACTCATGGACTCCTCCGCATAGTACAGTCTAATCAAGGGATCACAGACCCCCTTGTGATTAATAAGTCTGAAAGACCTCGGGTCAGGATATCTGTCATTCCCGGAGCATCTCGGGGATCAGCCGAGAAGCCAAAGCATCGATGCATACCTATATATCCGCGACTGTACTTTGTGTAAACCAAATCATAAATCCTTTCCATGCACATGCATAATCGTAAAATGCATAATTATAAATGCATAATCATAAATATATACTCATAAAATGTATAAATCAAGACTCGCAATTCAATTGTGAAAATAAAATGTCCACTCACAGTACGGAGCTAACTCTGAGGTCTGGCGAAAGATCCCTCGTTAAACACTCGATCCTGATCACCTGAATAACATGGACACGATCAATACATATTTAAACACAACATACAGAGCTAATACGTCGAGGATAACAAAATTCCCAAAATATAACAAATTAACCCTCATCCCAAAATAGAATACTCAAATCAACTCAAAAACCTCACGACTACGATCGGGACGTGATTATGAGCAAAACGGTACAAAAATCTCCAAAATCCCAAAAAGTCAACCCTCGCCGGAGCTCCGTCGTTGACCGCCGCCGCCGGCGTCAACGGTGACCAACTCCAGCGGAAAAAGTCCAGAACTCCTCTTCTCCTCAAGACCAAAAACTTCCTATTCTACCATCAAGACCAATTCCAACCATACTGGCCGGAATTGAGCCTGAAACCTCGCCGGAATCCTCCTCTCCTATCACCACCACGGCGACCACCAAAACCCATCCATACTCAAATCAAACCACCCAGAACTCATCTAGGGGATGAGGGGAACCTAACCCCCATCATTCGCGATGCCATAGCTCGCCGGACCACCGCCCCCGACGACGATGAAATTCCAAAACTTCAACACATTCAAACTTCCTCAATTCTCCACCAATTCACACAAAATCAAGTTTAAAACAATAGAGAATCATGAGAGGATTCAAACCATATCCAAGTCGTGGCCAGAGATGGCCAAAATTTTTGGGTCGGACGGCGAACCCGAAACGGGTCACGGTGGTGCTCGTTCAACGCACGGTTAACGTGGTCAAACTTGGTCAACGCAGGTCAAACGGCCCAAATACAACTTTCCGATAATTTTACGACTATTTCGATATTTATACGTGCGACCCAAGATGATCAACGGTCCAAAACGGATCGAAACAAAACGGATAAACACGACTAAATCCAACGTCCGGAAATATTCATAACTTATTTCACGTAACTCGAAATAATCCTCCGGAAACTTCCACGAGCTCGAAATCATGCACACTACAACTCCCATGAAGGAACCCATACCAAATTCTCGCCCAATAATTTAGTCGTAAACAACTCCGCCATATCGACTAATTACGACAAACTGCAATTAATCGTGAAACTCGCAAATCAAGCCAATTAACATATCATTTCCGATTCGGGTCGTTACAGCAACTAACTAAAGCCATCACATAATAAACCTCCAAATTTAAATGCTTTGAAATATATTGTAAAACATACTGATAAAATATACAATACCTATCAACTGTGAAAAATAAAAGTCCACTCAAAGTTCTGCGACTACTGCTGAGGTCCAGTAGAATTCTCCTCACTACAGTCGCGATCACGATGTCCTATCCAAAAGGATCACGTAATAACCTTCATTGCAAAATCGTCTAAAAACAATCCCGAAAACCCTGTCGTAAAATCTTATAACCTTCTTCGCAAGAGCTCCACTGTGGACTACGGCGTGTAGCCGTCACATGCCTCCACAGACAGCGACAAGTGGGCTTCATGTGCCTCCAGAAAAGGTACTCCAATGGGGACGTTCAACCCCTCGTTGGAAAGCTCTCAATGAAGCCAACCACTTTTGTAATTGAGTTGGAGTCCAATTCGACGGCGTTTTTCCAGAATTTACAAAAATAGGCCGGAAAACCTATTTTCGGCGACCGCCACCAACAGTGGCGTTTGACCCCTCAAAAAATCATCTACTTAAGCCTAACCACACGCTTCTTCACTCGACCTCACATGGCCAAAATCTCCCTCAAAAGCTATAGCCCAAAATTAGCCTGCACTACCAGAAATGGAGACATTACCGGCGACCTGCCGTCGCCGGCCTTGTCTTTTTTTTTCGCCGGAATTGACATTACCGGCGACTTGTCGCCGGCAATGACGTCGCCGGTGATTCCCCGCCGGTGTTGACATTGCCGGCGACGGGAAACTCCGTCGCCGGCAATGGCAGCGCCGCCGTGGCAGGAATTTGAGACATTGCCGGCGACTCGAGTCCATGTCGCCGGCAATGTGGGAAAAAATTTTGAAAAAAAAACGCGGTTCTGGATTGGGCCCAATTCCATAACCTGCATTGAACCGGATAAACCGTACAATCATACAAGTTCAACAGTACACGTAGTAAAGACAGTCATACAAGTTCAACATAAATGTCCAACGTACAGTACAAATAGCAACGACGATAAAAAAATTAACTACAACTACAGGTCAGGTCCAGGAACTTGCGGGTCATCAGGGTTGAAGTAATCCATGTACTCATTTGAATTCCGGTGGCTACCTTGGTCTTGCTCTGGCGTTGACTAGTGCGGTGGTGGTGGTGGATAGCTAGGGAAGGGAGGGACCGGGACCGGGGGAGGTGTGGGGAACGGTTGTCCGGTAGTCTGAGCCTCGTACATTGTCCGCATCCATGTGTACATCTGAGCCTGCACCTGTGTCTGCTGCATTTGGTACTCGGCCATCTGCCTCTTTTGCTCCTCCAACTCCCTCTGCGTCCTATGAAGCTCCGCTGCGAGGTTACGACTAGAAGTTGAACTTCTTGACCCGGTAGAGTATTCTGAAGTGTTCTTCAATACTCCTTCACCCGCCGAGCCCATTCCCCTGCAGTAGTAGGTATTCTTTCCAGTCCCGCACGCTTTTGCCATGATCTGAGCCGCTATCGGGGGATCAAGCAGATCGATCTGAGAGGCATACTGGGTGACTTCTTCCTCGGAGCAGTCAGGATGGTTTGTCCGAGCTATACTCATGGTCACTTCTGCGGTCGCCTCCTCCACTCTCGACTAATTGAAAAGGGAAAATGAACAACGTATTAGCTAACAAAATCTATTTCCATCTTCAAAAATAGTTTTATTAACACATTGAGAGGCGAAAGACTTACCGCTTCTTCAGGGCACTGCGGGTAGAACTTCTGATGAATATACACCAACGGGTTCAGCTCTTGTTGTTGCTGCGCCTTAGTCGACCAACCCATGTAGTTGAGTGAACCTGCATGATGGGCCCTGGTGTTTTTCAATCTATTCGCCCGGTTCGTCTTCGAAATCGCCTTGTTTGATAAACATATGAAAAAAAATTAGTAACTAACTATTTCAATCTGATACGATACTTTAGGCTTGAAAGATATATTAAGGATGCATACCCGAGCTTTGGGGTGCTCGAAGTGGGCTATCAGCCACAGCCACTCGTACTCCCTAAACCGGAATTCGCTAGGGGTGGAACCTCGGCCTAGCTCCTTGTATACAGTGTAATGGGAAGAAAGCTCGTTCTTCCACTCTTTATACCTATATTAAAAGAAGAAAAAAAGTTAGAGATATTAAAACACTTGATAAACAAAAATCTAACTCGATATATATTCAAATAAGTCGAAGCACATCACCTCATATGTAGTTGACGCTCTACCCACGTGTGAATAAGAACTTCATCCACGTCAAACCACACCTGCAATATGAATATATAAAAGGTAAAATTATATATTTATTCAGACTTAATTAATAAATGTAAAATTTACGTAATAAAAATACGATTTTACTCACACTGAGTGCATTATGCACTTGCATCTTCACGTAGATAGGCACAGATTCCCAATCTGGCCAAAGCATTGGGACCTTGTCCCGCACGATCGCACCGGCCATGCTGACATATTTGTGCGTGGTGTCGAATGCCTCGATCACCTCGCCATCCTCATTGGCCCTTATGGGCGTTTTCCTTCCGCCGGTGGCCTGCTCAAGTCTCTTCCCGGTGCAGGTGCCTCTAGCCCCTTTCCGTTTTCCAGTCCCATTAACGAAATTGCCTAATAATACAATGTCAACAAATTGATATCATTAATTGAACCTATCGCAAGTCTTAAGTAATAATTAAGTAATCAATCTGATGTTAAATAAAATTTACCTGCATCGTCCGTTTGTTGGTTGGTGCACCTCACACTCCAAAGATACACGGGGTCGAACGGGAGGAAGTTATACGCTTCCTCCACGCTCAGGAACTCCGGCCGTCCTTCAATATAAACAGGCATCCCCCTATCATCGAATTCAGGGATGACAGGAATCTCGTCGGGTAGGAAGAGACCGGACGGCGGAGATAGACGAGGCCTGGACGATGAGGCACCAGCACCACCATGTGTCTCATATGTTTCCCGTGAAACGAGAGTAGGCACCGGGCGAATATGGGGCATTCGGATTGAGGGAGTTTCTGATGCCCCCGTTGATTGTCGCTCGTCTGAGGCTCTGCCACCGGAGGGACGTCTGCTGATTGAGCGTCTGGAGGCTGAGGCTCGAGGCTCAACTTCCGGTTGCACGGCTCTTGATCGTGCAGCTTCCTCCTCAGCTCGCGCCTCTAGCAAGGCTCTCGTGCGAGCACTCATCATTGGCCCACTGGGCGTGTTGCTAACTGCGGGCGAGGAGGAAGCTTGACTACTGTTCCCTCCACTATTTCGGGAACCTCTCCGAAGCCAATTAGCTGCAAAACCTCCTGGCATGGACACCGTAATAGTCATGAGAACTGGGGTTCTATAACAAATCAGAACCGGAACGGTTTGGAACCGGAACGGTTTGGAACTTGGAACCGTTATATTACAAACGGTTCCGGTTACAAACAGTTCCGGTTCCAAACGGTTCCGGTTCCAAACCGTTTCGGTTCTATAACAAATCGTTGCCGAAACGGTTTGGAACCGGAACCGTTTGAAACCGGAACTGTTTGTAACTGGAACAATTTGTAACATAACGGTTCCGGTTACAAACAGTTCCGGTTCCAAAACGTTTCGGTTCTATAACAAATCAGAACCGGAACGGTTTGGAACCGGAACCGTTTGAAACCGGAACCGTTTGAAAACAAACGGTTCCGGTTATAAACAGTTCCGGTTTCAAACCGTTCCGGTTCCGATTTGGTATGGTTCCAATATCACCTATTATACGTTAAATTAACAACGTACTATATCACATAACTTAACATATATACATACATCATTTCCGGCTTTAAACTTTTCACACATATATACATCGATCATGCATCTTAATTTCACCTTAATTCGTGCATATATATATACATCACATATTAATCCAATTCACCCTAGCTAATTAATTTTCCATATTTTTCAAACATACGTATATATATACATTCCATATATATTAATTAATTTTTCACATATATACATCACATATATTGCTCCTTCACCCCACAATTATCCACATTTTTTTCCCACAATTTTCATACATACCTTAATTACATTTTACAAATATTGTCCACATGCATACATATATACATCCCACAATTATCAAAAATTAATTAATTAAAATACAGAAAAAAATATTGTGGAATGAGAGAGAGAGAGAGAGGGAGAGAGAGAGGGAGAGAGAGAGGGAGAGAGAGTGAGCTCAAACCTGCCATGGTGGAGCTCGACCCAACTTTGCCGGCGACGGAGGTGAGGGGAGGAGGAAGAGGAGGAGGGGAGGAGGAGAGAGGGGAGGAGAGAGGGGAGGAGAGGAAGAGAGGGGAGAGGGAAGAGAGAAGAGAGGATTGAGGAGAGGGGAGAGGGAAGAAATTTGAGCTAAGAGAGGGAAGAGAGAATTGAATTAGGCCGAAGAGAAATGGGGAGGAGGAGCTCGAGCTCGAGCTATACCGCCACCATTGCCGGCGAGGTAGGTCAACGTCGTTGGTAATGACATTACCAACGACGTACGTCGTCGGTAATGTCATTACCAACGACTTGACTCGTTGGTAATGACATTACCCACGAGTTGCTAAGTCGTTGGTAATGACATTACCAACGAGTTGCTTCTCAACTCGTTGGTAATGACATTACCAACGACTTAGCAACTCGTGGGTAATGTCTAGGTTTGTTGACTATTATCCGATCGACTAATTTCCGACCATTTTCCGATTTCCGACTAATTTCCGACCATTTTCCGATTTCCGACCATTTTCCGATTTCCGACTAATTTCTGACCAATTTCCGATTTCCGACTACGTTCAATTTCCGACTACGTACAATTTCCGACTACGTATAATTTCCGACTACGGTTCCGATTTCCGACTACGTTCAATTTCCGACTACGGTTCCGATTTCCGACTACGTTCAATTTCTGATTTCCGACTACGTTCAATTTCCGATTTCCGATTTCCGACTACGATCAATTTCCGACTACGTTCAATTTCCGAGTACATTTTCCGAGTACATTTTCCGACTACAATTTCCTTAAACATTTTACTACGTACATTTTACTACGTACATTTGTCGACTACAATTTCCGACTACAATTTCCAACGTACTAAGGATGATAATCGTAATCATATTCATCACTTGAGTCTGACTCAGTTTCATAGGTAACCTCTGGCAATATGTGCCGCTCCTCGTCATCTGAATCAGCGTCAACTTCATATGGATTAACATCGAGAAGTTCTGCTCCAGTAATTCGAACCACACTCCCAGATCTCACATTATTAAGGCGAATCGTAGATGATTCAGGAATGTCAAAAGCGTTTGGCTCTTGGTATGCAGTAACTTCCTCATCATCTGCGGTATCACCAAGTGTGGCAGCACTGTATATGTTTCTATGAGCAACATGGTTAACCACCTTCCACGGGACTTTGTTAAGAAGATCGTCCAGGTAAAACACTTGTTTTACTGATGAGGCAAGAACGAAAGGGTCATCTTCATACCAGGTAGTAGCAGTATTCACCGAAAATGTTCCGTACTGATCGGTCCTTGTGTTCTCCGGGCTAGTATCAAACCATCTACACTTGAACAAGTGCACTTTCATGCGGTTCCCATAAATTAGTTCAACAACTGAATGAAGGACACCGTAATAGTCAACGCCATCCTGCCCACCATGGACCATCACCCCACAATTCTGTGTTTTCAGTCGGTCGTCTCGATTTTCACATATAAATTTCACGCCATTGGCCTGACACATGGAGTAAACTTGTGAAGCTATCGGTTTCATCGCCAGGACCCTCAATTCGTTTGACCACTCTGGGTAACCATCATCTGCTACATGGTTCATCTGAAAACGTCCATATATTAATACGTACAGAAGAAATTATGTCATCTTGAAACCACAAAACCACGTACATACATACATGCTATGTAAGGATATATATAAAAATAGACATATACTTACCCATTGACCAAAGTAGTTTGCAAACGTCTTGTTGTGGTAATCAACATTTCCGGCAATAGCAGGGCAGTGAAGATGATAGTTTTTCCAATATTGTACTTCTTGACAGTTAATCAGTACCGACCAGTGGGCAATGGCTACCTCATTTCCATCCAACTTGTACGACTTTGGCAACCTTCCCTGTATTACCACGTCACTGGAGATGATAGAAAGGTTGAACTGTGGTTCATCTATCGGCATCTGTTGTTGGGGGTCCTCTACATTTTCCAAGTACACTTTTGTGTACGTTACACACTCGTGCGCAAGATATGCTTCAGCGATACACCCTTCAGGTGCATATTTATTCTTCACATAGTCCTTGTAGGCTCCCAATTGTCTACAAGTTAACAAGTGCATGTTAACTTACTTAAAAAATAAGAATTTACATATAAAAACATAGGCAAACCAAATGTATGAATCATTTGTACCTTTCCATGGGGTACATCCAAGTGTAGTGTACGGGACCGGTAAACAACAATTGTTCGGGAAGATGGATCATCAGGTGAGGCATTATGTCGAAAAAATTTGGGGGAAATATCCTCTCAAGCTTGCACATGATAAAAATGATGTCATCTTGCATCTCCCTGAGGTCTGTTTTTTTAACTTCCCTGGTGCATAACTTCTGAAAGAATCTTGACAAGGCCACCAACGGCTCCACCACCTCTTTGGGCATGTACCCTCGAATGAAAATAGGGAAAAGGCGTTGAAGCAGTACATGGCAGTCATGACTCTTTAATCCGTACATCTTATTGTCCCGGAAGTTAACACACCTGCTTATATTTCCTGCATAGCCATAAGGATACCTGCATATATATAGATAAAGCCACATATATGGACCAATTATATTTCTCGCATATAACCATATATACTCCGCTAAAAATTTAAGGCCAAATTCCTACATAGCCATAAGAATATATACCTGACATTACTCAGCCACCGAAAAATTTCATGCTTATGCTTCGGCTTTACGGTGTACGGAGCTTGTGGCATTTTTCTCTTACCATCTCTTAACCACAAATGTTTCCGCACACCCATTGCTTTCAGATCAATGCGTGCCTTAGGGATGTCTTTTGTTTTCCCCTCCAAGTTAAGAACTGTGCCCACCACACTTTCACACACATTCTTCTCTATGTGCATGACATCTAGGTAATGTCTGATAGGCAACCTGGGCCAGTAGGGGAGTTCCCAGAATATGCTCTTGTGTGTCCAAAACTTATACCTTTCGGGCTTTTCTGGAATTGACGCCACTATGTCAGGATGATTGCTCAGCTGGCCAAAATCATATTCATTCAACACTTCCAAAATTTCTTCCCCTGTCCATCGCCTGGGTGCCACACCTGTTTCCACAGTCCCATCAAACGCGTCTGGATCCTGCCTAAATGGGTGATCATATGGAAGCCAACAACGGTGACGCATCTGAACAATTTTACTGCAATGAGGACTACAACAATCAACCGTCATGCACTCTGAACAAGCCCTGTAACCCCTGGTAACATTGCCCGACAACATACCGCGGGCAGGAAAATCACTGATGGTGCCAACAAGCATGGCATGCATCTGGAACATCTCGTTTTTGAACCTATCGTAAGTGGGGTGGCCACACTCACTCAGGTACTTAAGCTCCTCAATCAAAGGCCTCAAATACACATCGAGACACTTTCCTGGATAACCCGGGCCCGGAATTAACAGAGTGAGCATATTGTATTCATTCTTCATGCACATCCATGGTGGAAGGTTGTACGGTACCAAAATAACTGGCCATATACTGTATTGAAGACTCATGTTGCCAAAAGGGTTGAATCCGTCAGATGAGAGCCCTAGCCAAACATTTCGGACCTCTGCTGCAAAATGATCAAACTCCCTGACCATGTGCTTCCAAGCCTCTCCGTCGGAAGGGTGTATAAGGGTGTCATCGTCAGGCAAGTTCCTCTCAGCCCACCATCTCATTGCCTCGGCCGTGAAAGCAAACATGAAGAACCGCTCCAGCCTATCAATAAGCGGGAAATATCGAAGTATCTTCACAGCTTTCTTGTTGCCTGCAGGAGTCAACTTATACCTTTCTGTAAAACATACCGGGCAGGCTTCAAGGTCTTCGAGATCTTTTCCCCAGAAGAGAATACAATCATATCTGCATGCATGGATTTTGATGTAGGAAAGCCCAAGATCTTTCAGGATATGTCGCACCTTATGATGTGTGGTAGGAAGACGATGACCGGGTGGTAGTAGCGAAGCAGTCCACTTCAACCAAGAATCAACAGCTTTGACAGACATTTTGTTCTCCATTTTGAGCTGCATCACTCCCATGACACTTTCAAGAACAGTCTTACTACAACCGTCGTACAACGGAGTCTGTTGCAATGCAATCAGGTTGTTGTACTTGTCCATACCGCTTGTGTTGACATGACCTCCAGGTAATGGTTCGACTGGCTCGATATGGGGGAAACCCTCAACGACGGGAGGGACATTTGGTGCTTCATCAGCGAATACACCGCTCTCATGAGGAAACATATCATTGATTAACATCGATGTTGGATCATAGGATGAACTGCCCCTCTCAGCAAAATCTCCATGATCATAGCGTGGACTAGCCCTCTCACCAAATTGTCCATGATCATGCGGACCCGCTACCGATGTTTCACCGTGATAAATCCAACAAGTGTACTTATCCCAAAACCCGTATTTACTCAGGTGCCTCTGGACTTTATCAATGGGAAATCGAAATCGATCGCTGAAACACTTACATTCTTTACACGGGCAATAATGAAGTGTAGTGTCTCCACAATTAGCCTTCACAAAATCCACAAAACTCCTAATTCCCTGGTGATATCTGACATCCCATCTTTCGAGGCTCATCCAACTCTTGTCCATCCTGAAAATTCTAACAATTTTACGTATTAGTTATATATATACACACACATTCACTACTAATAATCGACGTGATCTCTCAATTCAACTCTAATTAAATCAACACATGCATGCATATGTATATATATCGATCTAATCTCTGAATTCGATTCAGTACTCGATGATAGTATTCTCCTTTTTTCAATTCAAAACGTATTTGACTGGGTAGGAGGAGGCTCTGTTAAGCCTGGCTCCGATAACAATACGATAATACCAGTCATTGATTCAGACACAAGATTAACTACAACCTGTTTTCTCGTTTCGGTGACCGTACATCAACAACATTTCATATATATCTCACGAATTGGATTTGATCAACACACACACACATATATATATATATACCACATATACGTATATATACACCTACGTACCTATATATATAGCTTCCCGAATGATCGAGTTTTCGACGCGCGCCTTAATTTTGACAATATACCGAATGATCGATTTCAGAGCGTACGTTTTCCTTCTTTCGATTTCTTTGGATTTTTTTCGCTCAAAATGATTGAATGATCGAGCTGCCCCATCCGGCATCAAATATAAGACACATTGCCAGCGACGGAGTAAGTCGCCGGAAATGAAGACATTACCGGCGACTTTACGCCGGAATCTCGCCGGTAATGTGCCCTAGACATTACCGGCGACTCCAACCGTCGCCGGCAATGTCTAGGGCACATTTCCGGCGAGATTCCGGCCGGAAAATCGCCGGTAATGTGCCTTAGACATTGCCGGCGACGGTTGGAGTCGCCGGTAATGTCTAGGGCACATTACCGGCGAGATTCCGGCCACATTACCGGCGACGGAGTAAGTCGCCGGTAATGATGGACATTACCGGCGACTTTTCCGGTCGCTGGCCTTGTTGGCCGGAATCTCGCCGGTGATGACTCATTTTCTTGTAGTGCTGAATGCTTCGTGGCGCCGAAGCTCCGCCGTAAAGCTTCATCGGTCCAAACGACCAACCCAGATAGACTCAGGAGGAGGAGAGCTTCAAAAGCTCCCCACCCTCGACCCCCAAAACTAGTTGGAGCACCATCACCTTTGGCGGCGACTCCCACTAGATAACATGAATCGGGTTGCCGTAATAACCTGGAAACACCCAAAAATATCCACAACAACAATATCCCACAAGTTATAATATAGTGCTCTTATTTCTTACAAATTCACTTTAATGCCCCCTAAGTTTCTCAAATTATTATATTTTCCCCTTAACTTTTCACATCTAATGAAATAGTACTCATAATTTATAATTTGGCCACTCTATTTTCTACAAAGTCGCATAATTGTAGCTATTACTTATTTATATACCCCTTGTTTATCATATTATTCATTTTGTTTGGACATATCTTAACCTAACTATATATTTCTTACCAAAAAACTTGGTAATATATTTAATCTCTATATAAAACGTTTATACTAGTTGAAAATTATGAATTATTCATCATTAAACTTGCATTTTTCTTCTTAATATATTCACTTAACTTGAATTAATCTTATATATAATTAAAAAAATTATATAGTAAGCACTACACAATGAATTTTTTGGCCCCCCAAACCAAAAATCCTAGTTCCGCCACTGCCGGGCATACCATCTCCAGTCCTAAGGGGCTATAATGGCCCTCGAGCTAAAATTTAGTCTCTCAAAAATAATATTTTAATGAATAGTATGAGTTATAATTTGTGACTTCTCTAACATGTTCGGACGATAAATTTTTATGTGTGGTGAAATTAGCACCTCCTTTTAATTTTCAATACACTTTTGCTTCAAATTGTGAAGAATGAGGGTGGTTTATAAAATATGAGGCGCAAATTTCACCTCCCTATTTTATTCTTTGGCATCCTGCCAGTTCTTTAATATTCTTGTGGTGGAGAAAATTTTTACAGAAAGAGAATATGAGACAAAGTAAGAGGAGGTGAAGTATTTTTTGAAAGCACCCCCAAAAAAATCGAGCGTATTGCTGGATTCCAACCGAATTCGGTATGGATAGTACAAATAGAGCTGGCAAAAGCCAGAACCTAACCTTATTCATTATAAACACTAAGCTCAACATATGTCGAGGTTACTTAATTGCGTCTTTAACAGATCATGAAAACCATGAGAAATGAAACGAGATACTTGTGAGCACTCAATTATGTTAGACATGTCAACGACCAATGATTCAGACAATATAAAAAAGACGCAATAAGCCAACAACACTTTGACGACCCAACCTTTTTCGAATATTGTAAAATCAAAAATTAAACAAGTAAATTGAGGAAGTACTCAATTCGAAATCAACGTCGACTAATCTAGTCGAAGAACTCATCCGACAAACTCGTTACGATGATACGATCGTAACTATATAAGACAAACCTAATTTCTCCGTCAGCCGCACCACCATTGTTGATGACTCTTGTCACCACGCCTACCCATTGTGGCGATGAAGCCTAAACGACATACAAACCTCACTACTATGTTTATATCATCGATATGAAACTAACATTATATCACACGACCCATTTTCATAAATGATTTTCTGGTCACGTGTCACCGAAGACTACCGCCGACGGTGTTGATCAGCATACCAATCAAAAGCTCTTGAAGAGCCCAACACACTGTTTGACTACAGTATGATCCAATTTGGCAGAAAACTGGCCAAAATCAAGACCAACAGATCAAGCAAACCAAATCGCCGAAAATCCTTTTTGGTGACAGCGTTGCTCTTGAGGCTCCATGTGGCTTGGGGTAGGTCCCAATCAAACCGCATGGGGGATAAGAGCGGAATCCACTTAACCCCACCACCTAGAACAACTGACAACAATCAATTACGGTGAAGGCTGAAATTGAGCTCGCCGGAACTCGGTTCGAATTTTTGAGCTAAACCTGCACTAAAATCAAATCACCATACATAAACACAATTACCACACAAAACTCAATTGATTCTAACCTAAATCGTCGTCGGCGAGGTCTCTGGCGATGGCGACGACGACGGAGTACACCTAAAATCCTAAATCTTTCTCTTACTGATTCTCTCTCTACAAGCTTTAATTCCCTAAATTGAAGGTAAGTATAGATAGAGTAGAGAGAGAGATTCCATTTTCGACCGAAATCAGCCCTAAATGGTGGCCAGAGGCGTCGCGCCGCCATTAGACAGCTCAACAATGATTCTGGATCACCAGAGAGTTCGGTATGCGAGTAAAATAAGGTTAACCCTGAAATGGAAAGTCTGCCTTTTCCATTTCGGGTAACACCTATATATATCACACATTTAAGGAAAATAACTTCCGTCAATGGTACATAACTCTGTTTTAAACATTTCTCGCGTCTACAAAATCATCTCGATAAATTCTATGACTTCCACCCGAAGTCAACCAACATCTTCAATTCAATAAAAAGTCCACTTGAAACCTCTCAATATTTACCAACGGCAAAACATATTATTTACCGTAGCCACTAAATCGAACTCCAATTATTCATAAATGGTAGCAATTATCAGAGGCACCAACATTACCAAATAGAACCCTAACTACATACACCATTTCTTGAATTAAAAAAAAAAACTAAAACCCAAAACCACAACCTACGCAACCCAACAATCGCCAGCCCAAGCCGCTTCCCAGCAAACAGTAGCACAACCGCCGCTCGAGTAACGCCACAGCCTCCTACATCAACCATCTGCTTTGTTCCACCCAAGACCTCGACCTTGACCTTGACTTCGACCAAAACCCTCCTCGTCCTCCCGGTCAGAGTACGACGCTTGAGTTTCTGATCTGCAACAACACGTAACCCACCAAACACCAACCTAAAAAATTGATGCGAACAAAGAACTCTCTCGACCACAGTAAATCCATGGCGAAAAAGTTCTAGCTCCCACTGATCGCCATTACTCGCTATCCGCCACCGCGACACCCAAAACCCGAGAAGAAAAATTAGCAAGAGATAAAAACCATTAAACCCCACACCCAGTGGACTGTGGGTATAGATCTTCATCCAAGCATAGATCTCCGTCCGGCAGCAACCATAGGCAGATACCAAATCAAGCGACCAGCCAAGTCAGGCCACCACCGGACGGAGAGAGGAATAGTAGAAGAATGCCACAACTGGGGAAGAACATGTAGAGAGAAAAAACCTTATTCAGGTCTATTGTCGGAGGAGGTAAAGTATGAAAATATGAGAGGAGGCGAAATATGCAAAATGAAGTAATATAGGTGTATTTATAAGAATTTTATTTTTTGCTAATTATATATATTTTTTAAACTTACCCTCTTTTTCTAATTAACCGTTGAATTATAGATATATATTTTAAGGGAAATGAAATAAATGCCCAGTTTAGACTTTCTCTTTCTTCAAAAATCCAGCATATGTTTTCGATCCCAAAAATGCCCATTCTATTTTAAGTTTGTAACATACCAGAATTTGTCATTTATTTATGAAAATTGCCACCACATTTTTAAAGCATACTCACATTCTCTTTCTCCGACTGTGATTCTCGTCAGACTACTCCTTCGCCACACCTCTTCTCTATAGGTGCACCACCTAGATCTCTGCGCATCTCTCCTTCAGAGTTTTCTTTTGGTGCTTGATCCAATAGATTGGTGGGTGTGATATGCCCACACTGATCAGATAAAGAAGGCACTCGTATACAGTGGACATATCATATCAACTTGATGTATGCATCTAGTGTTTATGCAAAGCAAAGCATCTTATTATTCACTGTTTTTACTTTTACTTTCACCTGTAGCAACGGTGTGATACAGGCATTGGAGAAATGGTCCCGAGTATTGAAAATTTGAGAATAATGCATATCAGAAGTAACGATGCTTAATTGAAGTAGAGTAATGGGAAAATGGAGATCGTCAAGATGTGGTCTTCTTAAAACTTGAAAAGCATGGAGATATTAAGTTGTTGGGTTTGATTTTGTTTGACTAGAAAGAAGTCATTAGTTGACACTTGACACAAAAGACTAGCCCCAGTAGTGGTGCCTAATTGCCTACAGAACTGAGACCAAGAATTGCATTTGCCCATGCTAGGTAGCTGTCTGAAGAGCTGTCTAAGTAGTTGTCTGGATAACTGTCTAGGTAACTGTCTGGATAACTCTTGATATTTAGACAGATACTTAGACAGATACTTGAACAGATATTTAGACATATACTTGAATTTTCATCTGGCTGCCAAACATCTTCTCAAAATCTTTTTGACGATTTGGGGCCTGCAAGAGATGCGCTTTGCAGCAATTTTTGATGGTGTTGGCTTTATTTCATTCACAATTATCTTCACTGCAGTATCCAACATCCTTGCTATTAGGACTTCATGAAATAAAAGTTGCAACTAGATCATTGTTCATTGACATAACATATGTTATAAGCTAGGAACTAGCTTGGTTCCTTTACTTTGTATATATACTCCCTTGATCGAGTACCTTCTTATTTCAATTCTTATTATTATTATCATCTATATTATACATTTGTAAGGTTCTAATTAAGTATCATCTTGAACTTGAACAAATGCCTGTGGTTCAGCTTTTGTAACGGTAAAGCTTATAGTAGCTGAGAACTTGGTGACAGTATCTTCAGCAGTAACCTCATAATCTCCATGAAATAAGGCAACATCTATAAGACCTTGATCGTTTGTTGTCATTTCTAGAGGCCCAGTTTTTCACTTAGCAATCAGCTTATCAACAACATCTCCGGCTGCGATTGGACCAACGAACATAATGATCCCTTGGACCACGGGATGCGAATAACCCTCCCTTAATACCTCTTCCAAATACTGAGCCTGCACACTAGCACAAGTTTTGTGAGGCACAATGTTACAATGACCTGATATAACAATAAAGGTTGATAGACCTAGCTATTGGTATTGGAGTATCCTATTTAGGGAGGGATAACTATGACGCACTAATATTGTTTGTTATTTAGAAAGATATATAATTTCTAGTAGGAATTAATCAGGTTGTATTTGTTCACATATATTGTAATTATTATGCACAAATGTTTCAGTATGAGAAGTAAGAATTACCTTATCCGAGCTTATTCTCACATCCACTTCTGTAAGCCATATTGGATATCCAGTTGCACCTAAAAAGTCTAGCACAGAGCTCATGTAAGCAAGATTTGGCTGACTAGATTAGCATTTCCGGTATATGACAAGATCTCTTGCAGTTTCTTCTTGTAGTTGGCTGGACTTGATTTCTCGTCACTATTATATTCCATGCTATCTGTCTGTGTAGCTGTCTAAGTATCTGTCTAGGTATCTATCCAAGTATATGTCTGGGTATTTGTCTGAGTATCTATCTAAGCAGTTGTCTGGGTATCTGTCTGGATAGCTATCTAAGTATCTGCCTGGGTAGCTGTCTAAGTATATGTCTGGGTAGCTGTCTAAGTATCTATCTAGGTAGCTGTCTAAGTATCTGTCTAAGTAGTTGTCATATATATATATTACATAGTTAAAAAGCCACTATATAATCCTTCTTATTTCAATATATGTAAAAGGATGTTCAAATGCTTCAACAGAGAACGAATATTGTTTGACTCATTGCTTGAAAATCCAATTGTTTGATTTTGCAAACTGCATATGTAACCAGTTAGAATAAGATGTATGATTGTTCCAAGAAAACTTATTGCAGAGTAACTTTAGTAAATACTTATTTATGCTCCGTGCATGTATTTTGTTCATGTTCATATTCGTGTTCATCTATTATAGAGATCACTGACAAAGTTATAGTTCATCTGTATATTGAAGCTGACCAAGTGTTTATGCAGCTCTGAAGTATTATTTTGTTTGCTATTTTTTGTCCTCCATCTTGTAATTCGATCTTATTTACCCCATCAATTGAACTAGGTTCCGGTATGTTTTGCTATATAGGTTGTACGTTGTCAATGTTTTTGGTTAAGGTTGATATGCTATCTTCTCTTAAAGAGTAGAATAAATCTGAAATGTAATGCCAAGCTATTTGTTCTGTTACATTGTTGATATTAAAGTTATCTGTGTCCCATGTTTTTCCAACAGTGAAGACACTGTTGGAACAACTAATTATATGGTGTTGCCAATATTTAATCTAGTTTTAAGCTGTCTGTCTTTTCCAAACATTGGTTCCGGAGCAGGACAAATGACATTGCAAGGTTTGCTGCAACTTTTACCATTTCTATGAAGTTTGACCCCTCCCATCAAAAATATACTTTGTTGTTAGGGCCATTTCATTTGTTTTCAATTCTAATAGAAATTTGAAGTTTCCCTACTTGGACTCTTGGAGAAGCCTTGCATGAGAAGAAGCCACTATATGTATGTAGAGAGAACAATATCTTATGCGCCAAGCGTTGGCAAGAAAAGTCACTTGCTGCCACAACTATAACCCTGTCTACCTCTTCTGCCACACTGACCACCACTCCAGCACTGGCCTGGCCAGTACAACTGCCACATACTGTACGTGAGCCTCACTTTCTCAACTTTTGCATTTTTCATTGCACTAGACATTAACCCCATCGGTAAATTAAATCTCTAGTAACTGTGAGCACTTTTCTTCACTGATAATAGTAAAACCATCACAGATTGTTACATATTATAATCCAAAAGTATGAGAGACAAAAAATAGATATTTAGACAGATACTTGAACATATACTTAGACAGATACATGAACAGATACTTAGACAGAACAAATACTTAGACAGATACTCAAGCATATACTTAGACATATACTTAAATATATACTTGATTTTCACGTTGTTTCCACTTGATTTCTTGTCTCAAATTTCTTCAGTGATAATCTTATCTCACTAGTCGTCTGTAGTCTTTGCTTTGAAGTTGTACAAAGATGATATAGAAGTAGTTTGCAGAAGCTAGTTTCAACTTGAAGGACTCCCATCTGGTAGCTCTTTTATCTCTGACTCTCCGTCGAAATCGATTGAAACCCAGTTCATGAATTCGAAAATCAATCCAAACTCAATCTCTTATAAAATAAAATACATGCCAAAATCATTCGCACAAAGAAGTGAAGGAGAATCCCATGAATCAAAAAGAAGATGGAGGAGAGAGAGATGATGTAATACATGGTGAACACTGGGTTTCATTGTTCAATTCTTATTCAAGGACGTCACTTCCTTTTTCCAGACGAAAGTGATAATTATCCTTCTTAATTCTATTATCTTTGATAAATCTCTCTTTAATTATTTAATGAAAATAAGAGAAACTAAATTATTAGCCATGGGTTGACAATAAATATAGTTTGTATTACGTGGTAGCAAGATAGGAGGGGGTGAATATAACCCCTCCCTTTAGGGGAGGTGAGCAAAAATGCTCCCAAGAAAGAAGGGCAAAATAGGTAAAAAAAAATATGTTTTATAATTTATTGGGCCTTTTTAGGAGAAAATAATGTCAGTTGAGTTTTTTTGAAGAAAAAAAAGGTGTCATAAGTTGGGCATTTTTTACTTTGATGTCATAAGATGTTTTTTTTAAAAAAAACTTATCTCTTTTTGGGTTTTTAAATAATTTTTCCTATATTTTATTGTATTTACTATTTTATTTATTGTGTAATCGCATTTATTGTTTGAATAATATTATCATTAGATCGAGTTGAAAGGAAAAATTATTTGTGTAGTTGGTTAATGTCACCATGACATCAAAATAAAAGAGACACTCACCAAAATTAATATTGGCCACTTTAATTAACTTTTAAAGTTGAGTCACCATTGTGGTACCCACAAAAATATAGCTCAAGGGCTATATATAGTCAAGCCCTTGGTCTTTTTATACTCTCCTAATGTTTTTTTTGTGTATAGACTAACCATGGGTTGGAGATAGGGAAAATTTTGGAATGCACCACAAAGTTAAGCACCTCAGATATAATTTTCAAATGTGCCACGTGTCACAAAACGATTATTTTTTTGTCAAAATTTTGTAAAGTTGATTGAGGTTATGATAAGCTCGATCAACCTATGTGATCCTCATTTTTTCCTAGATCACTCTCTCTCTCTCTCTCTCTCTCTCTCTCTCTCTCTCTCTCTCTCTCTCTCTCTCTCTCTCTCTCTCTCTCTCTCTCTCTCTCTCTCTCTCTCTGCTACAACTACAATTACTGCTCACCAACTCCATAAAGAGATTGAGAAACAAATCAAAAGAAAATATGTGGAGCGGCGATCTTGAGGACACCAGAGGCGGAGGCATTGAGGATGGGGCTGGGGATGGACTCAACGTCAGCAATGGAGTATTCATCGGAGCATGTTTCTCTTTAATCTAATTTTTTGGTTTGATTGGTATACTCAGAACAAGAAACCCATTTCTCTGTTTCAAATTTCGTATCGAATTTAAAACATATCACTATATTGTGTGGAAAACTATATCCATATATTACAATTATTATGATCATACAATATGATTGATTGTGTGGCTTTGCACTCGGTGGCGATTAGATCTCGCATCAAATTGTGCAGGCTCTGGTCTATTTTTTCTCTTTCTTTTTTTGCTTGGGATGTTCAGTTGTTGAGAGTAATGACGATGAAACCAATTGAGAAAGAATATATTTTGGATTTTTGGTGTTGTCTGCGAGTTAGCTCTCTCTCCGTCGTTTGATGTATTTGTCTTCTTCTTTGTCGATGACGAGGTCAACCATGATAAAGATGGGCCTGGGAGCAACCGTTACCGTAAATTAGAGATGGGCACAAGCGGATCGAAATCGCGGAGGTTGTATTCACGGGCTGCCTCTCCATGACTTCTTAACCAGAAAAAATTAGAGATTGAAATTGGGGGGGGGGGGGGGGGGGGATGCAGTGGTGAGGATGTTCACACAGAATGAGCTTATCATAAGTTCATTTAAAATTGAAAAAAAAGAAGTTAAAATAACCATCCAATAAGATTATGACACGTGTCACCTGAGACACTTAGAACCTATGGTACTTAGCCTTAGGGTACATAGCAGCATGATTTGATAGATAGATAGATAGATATTTTTTAGTGTTTTTTGGACTATCAAGCTCTTGGCCTCAACTTGAGATGACTTGGTTGAGGCTGCAAGGCCGAAATCCTAGCTTGGTTGGTTCAGTATTCTGGGCCTTGGCTAGGTTTTTGGGATTTTGGAGGTTGGCTTTTTAGGCCTACCTTTTTGTTTTACTGGATTCTGGTGATCTATGTTTTAGATTAGGTCTTGTTTTGGGGCTTGAGTAGAGTTATTAGACTAATTTAGAAGCGATTAGAGTCTTTCTTTATTCGTGCCTCTAGTCGTAGTATCATGCTGTCATGATTACTTTTTGACCTAGAGCGTATCGTTAGTGGCAACAGTCTGATATTAGAATCCTTAATATATTGATGCGTAGTATAACAATGACTCATATATGCTTGTTGCTCTTAGGGAACTGTTATTGTAAATTGTTCTCATTATTTTCTTTAGGGTGCGTCTATTCACACTTTCATTTTCGATATTTACATCTCCAACTTTTTTTGAACTTTTATAGTTCTAATTTTACCCTTCTGTAAAAAAAAAAAGTATGCCGTCTTCTTTTCTATACAACATCTCCTCCAAATTATTCATACTGCTTCCATAATTGGGATGAACAAAACCTTCAATACTGATCAACGACCGAATGGTGATTATGCAATATAATTAACAATGATGTTTCATATTCTTATGGATATAGGAGAAATAAGTCTTTTAAATCTAATCTACTTTCTCTTCCTATATACTTGAGATATGCCAACCTCTTGTATTGCATCCGAAGGTAGAGCTCAATTTGGGAGGCATGAGAAAATTCAATTTATCAAACAAAGCTACTCTTTTGATAAGAGAAATAAGGCTACGTACTTAAGAGTTTTTGGGTTGAGTTTCCAGAAGAAAAAAAAAACTACATTGATGATGATATGTAGCTGGATGTTATATTTTTTGTTGATTAAATAAATAGTTGCGCGATTGTGTAAAAGATGCTAGCGAAAATTGGTAGAGGGACATGATTAAATTAAGTATCAATCGTGTAACTATTCTCAAAAATCTTGGGTAAAGATATGAGTCGGTCATGATAAAGCGTTTAGAAAATTAAGAAAACTTGGAAGTATAGAAGGAAATCATAAGGGCAAAAATGGATGTTTGATACAAAAATAAAAAAAAGAGGTGTGTATAACAAATTAAAAAGTGTGAATAAACACATCATTTTTTTAATAGAGTGACACATTATTTTTATTTTCTAATTTTTTTTAATTTAGAAGTCAATATGATGATGCACTGGACAATAATACCATATTGAAGTATGGATACACCAAACATATTTCTCTGAAAGCCAATGGGGACCCACTAGAGTTTAGTCACCAGTCTCGTCGTCTGATGTTCTATACCATACTTCTAGACATTTTTGTTTTTGTTTTAATATACATTTTTTTTTGGAGAAAAAAATATACATACCTTTCAGAATTAGGAGACAACTGTAGATTGTTCACCGTGAACCCTAAGCAAAAGCTGGCATCTTCCGTTTTATTTTCTTGGTGGGTCCTCCATTATTTTACAAAAAAATCTAACCTGTTTACCTGGCACCTGTGTAGGGGAGCCGTACCGGTAAACTTGGTCTTCTGAATTTCACCAAGTTTGCAGTGTTTGCTAGTTTCAGCGGAGAAATGGAGGCATTGAGAAAGATCAAGGTGACCAACCCAATTGTCGAAATGGATGGTATTGCCTTTCATACTCTCTGAATTCGGCCTTTCTTTTTGGGCTGTTGTTTCGATTGCGCTGCTTCTTTTAGCTGCTGTGTATGGTTGGTTTCGAGAATATAGATTGATGAACATGATAGAAGATCTTTAAAAAGAAAACACAATAGTTGGTTGGATTGTGTCGCTGGATCAAACTTCGCAGAGACAACCCAGTCAATATTCTCAGTAAATCAATTCTAATCTTGTTAGTATGTAAGTTCGTGTAAGAACTAAGAACTGATAGAGAGCCACTTATGAGACTACTTAAGTTAAAGCAATAAAGCATCTATCTTTGTTCTGTAACAGGCACTCATCAAGTTAAAGTATTAATCTTTGAGTTCAGTTCATCGGCTTCAACTTTGACATTACACATTTATGCCAATTTGAGCCTTTGAGGGCATCTTACAGTTTTACCCATCAACCATGTGGTGTTTTGAAGTTGATTTTTTTCTCAAAGAGGTTCAATTGATTATAATTCTGTTATTTCTTTCTAAATAAACCAGAATGTTAAGCCACTACCTTGTTAGAGAGGTAGATGGAAGATCCAAAATTGGGATGGTACACCTTGGTATTTTTGTTTAGCAATGATGCATCATTTCCGTGATGCAGGAGATGAAATGACTCGAATTTTCTGGAAATCGATAAAAGATAAGGTAATCGTGTTATCATGGTACTCCTATGATCTTATGTTTAAATAATCTGCAATGTGAGTTCATGTTCCACAGCTTATTTTTCCGTTTCTGGAATTGGATATCAAGTACTTTGACCTTGGCCTCCCAAATCGTGATGCCACCAATGATAGAGTCACCATTGAAAGTGCAGAAGCTACTCTTAAGTATGCCTTATCATTCTGCGTTTCTGCCTTCTTGTTTTCTTTTGCTAGAAGTTCTTTTGAAAAGAATCTACTGACCTGTCTCTTTCTCTTCCTTTCTATTTAGCCTGCTTAAGACTACAAAATCAAGCTTCCAGTTGTTTTAGTCTCTTTCTATTCACTACATTATTCTTTTATAAACTATGTAGGTCTCTTATCATAGATATTAAAGTAAGTTGTTATTGAATTGGGAAAACCTCAATGTTAAAATGGTCAGAATGCTAAGCTTATATTTATAGTCCTTGTTCTGGTGTACTAATATCTGGTCTTATGTGTGCTTGACACAAATTTCAATAGTTTTATTGAGACCTTTTCATACTTCTTAGACTGGTTTGTTTCTATGAACAGTTGTTTATCACTTGTTTTTTTCGATGAAAATTGTTAATCACTTGTTTATGGTCTTCATTGTCTCTGCATAATTTCTTCTCTACGTTTCTTGTTACTGTAGGTACAATGTAGCAATCAAATGTGCAACTATAACTCCTGGTATGACTAATATGTATGTGTGTCTGTGTTCTTTGATGAGGATATTGTGCTTTACCCCTTTAATAGATATTACCTTGGACTTCTTCATGGGAAATAATTGGCTAATATAAACTGTAATGATCTGAATTATTTTATGTCTATTCTAATAGATGAGACTCGTGTGAAGGAGTTCAACTTGAAACAGATGTGGAGGAGTCCAAATGGGACAATCCGGAACATTTTAAATGGTCATTTGATTTTTCCCTAAGCTTAATTGAGGGTTGATCAGATCTAAGTAACTAACGCGTTGCCTGTGCTCTGCAGGTACTGTTTTTAGAGAACCTATTATCTGCAGAAATGTTCCGCGCCTTGTTCCAGGTTCACTATAGTTTTGCTATATAAATTTGGCTCCATAACAAAGCAAATGCCAATAATTTAGTATTCTTTACAGGTTGGACAAAGCCAATATGCATTGGGAGGCATGCTTTTGGTGATCAATATCGAGCAACTGATGCAATTATAAAAGGACCTGGAAAACTTAAATTAGTTTTTGGTAAAAGACTCTGAGTGTGAAGCTTATTGATTATTTTTTTTGACTTTTCACAGTTAAGCTGAACTTTTACAAAGGATTTGAAACCCTGTATTTGTATATGATGTGTGTATGCAGTACCTGATGGCTCCAATCAGAAGCAAGAATTTGAGGTCTTCAACTTTACTGGTGCTGGAGGTGTAGCTCTGTCCATGTATAACACTGATGAGGTTGAAACTTGACTGCTTTTATTTTGTTCCAATGTCTGTTACTGGCATGACTGAGTTCCTAGACGAATCTAACAGCTGAAATATATGTTTGAACTTTTCTGAGCAGTCTATCCGATCCTTTGCTGATGCGTCTATGAATACTGCCTACCAAAAAAAGTGGCCGCTTTATCTTAGCACTAAAAATACTATTCTCAAGAAATATGATGGAAGGTATGTCAGTACCGTGTTGCCTTTCTTCTTTAAATAATTTTCTTTTCTTCAATTTTTGTCCAGTGGAAGCTCATCATGGAAGTGAACAGTAGATGTTACTTAATTCTTACATTCAAATTTTTTCATACTCCAATAATAAATGAAGATTCAAGGACATCTTCCAGGAAGTTTATGAAACACATTGGAGATCAAAATTTGAAGCTGAAGGGATTTGGTGAGTGGCTTGCCAAGATGATTACTTTTTGAAGTATCTATAATATAAAATATTGTATTAACTATATATCGTCTGATTTATCAGGTATGAGCACCGTCTTATTGATGATATGGTTGCATATGCTCTTAAAAGTGAAGGGGGCTATGTATGGGCGTGCAAAAATTATGATGGGGATGTGCAAAGTGACTTGGTAGCACAAGGTATGTATCCATTATTTTGTCTTTTGAATTTGGGGTGCTGCTTTTGTTGGAAGAAAATGGTAGGTTGTGTTTCTGGAATGGCTGTCACTCCTGTCAGTGTGTTTTCTAATCTATGTGACATTACGTTAAACTTGGTACAGGTTATGGATCATTGGGTCTGATGACATCTATTCTGGTATCTATCTGGTGTTTGTTTCTGTTTCATCCTGCACTTTTTTTGTTGATACAATGACTTTGTGTGTATGAAATGTTTGGAATGGTTCCAGGTGTGCCCAGATGGAAAGACCATTGAGGCTGAAGCAGCCCATGGTACAGTTACCCGCCATTACCGGGTTCACCAAAAAGGAGGTGAAACCAGCACAAACAGCATAGCTTCTATCTTTGCTTGGTCACGAGGTCTTGCACACAGGTATAAAAATCAGTATGCTTTTAGTCTATTTGATGACTCATCCCTCTCTTACATGACGTCAACTTTTTCAATTTTTTATTTATTTATGTATAATGTTGAAATATTAATTTGAGCACCTGTGTTATCAGAGCAAAGTTAGATAGCAATGACAGACTCTTAGATTTTGCGGAGAAACTTGAAGCAGCTTGTGTTGGAACTGTCGAATCTGGGAAGATGACCAAGGATCTTGCACTCCTTATACATGGGCCTAAGTAAGTCAAAAGTCCTACTTCTTTAGCTCAAGCTATGCCTTCTCTTTTCCTTCTTATGAAACAGTTTACATGTCTTATGTAGGGTCATTAGGTCTCATTATCTCAATACTGAAGAATTTATTGATGCTGTGGCTGAGGAGCTGAGAGTTAGATTGTTTAGTAGAGCAAAGTTGTAGTTCTTGTTCGGCCTGATATCGGTAAATCTAGAATGAGTAACTAAATAAAGTAATAAACTCGTAGTGGTAGCTAGCTAATTCATTTGAGAGTATTTAACATTAAGCTGAAGGCATATTTCAATGACTTTGCTTCTGCACAGTGACGACAGTGAGCGCTATGCATAAGTTTTATGTGCCATGAATAAATCTAGACTCATGTTACTCATCCTAAATGTAAATCATGATGAGGCTGGGTATCACAACTTTTGAGTAAAGAGTGAGAGCCTAGGCTTGCAATGTATTGTAATTTAAAGTTACGGCTTGAATGAACATGTTAAAATTATCACCAAGCATTTATATACAAGCAGCAACTACAGCAACTCAGCAAGTACTCAGTTTACTGTTTACTGATACATACATTGGCTGTGCTCGATTGATCTTATGTGTCACATGTAGGACATGCATGATATCTGGTTTATGGTCCATTTTACCATAGGATCCTAACCGAAAGATATTTCGTGCTGTTAGGATATGCAACTGTAAATACAATGAAATAAGCAAGCAAATCTTTTGGGCAGTACACAGTACACAGTACTCATGCATGAACTAAGAGTTGCTCGTATTGATTTGAATCATTCAACCCAAACCCTACCAGTCCTTGCAGGAGTAGGTAGTAGTACTACCTACTCTATCCTTCCAAATATAACAAACTTACAGTGTGCTGGGAAGATTGATTATCTTAGGGTTCATCATGGGCTGGACCGGGCCGGCTTCGGCCATAAATTTAAAGTTTAGGGTTGAGTTGGGCTAGGCTTCGTTAATGGTCAAATATAACGAGGTTGGGCTGGGCAGGGTTGGGCCGAGGCCACAATTTAGAAGTCTGAGTCCGCCCAATAAGGCAAAGCCAATGAGGTTAAAGAGACCGGGCCAAGATGAGTCCTAAATTGAGAAAAATTAATATACAAAAAGTTCAATGTATTGTTATTATTGATGTATGATATTTACTTTGAATATATATTTTTGAGCGGAAAGAACATCGAGGTGAATAAGACGAGAAAATGAAAGTAATAAGAAAAAACATGATAATAGTCATGAACTATATTATGTTTTCTAATAAAATGGCCAAAATGGGCATATTAGGCTTGACTTTTAGGCCTTTAAAGTGATATAAATATATATATATGTTAATTAATTTATTTAATTGAAAAGAGGTTGGGCTTGACGAAGCTTATGAGGTCGAGGTTGGGCTAGGCCGAAGATGCTCATATAGGCTAGGCCGAGAGGCTGGGCCCGACGGCCTCGATTAAGGCTGAGTTGAGTTTCGACCCTAAAGATTTGGCAGGTTAGAATGAGGCTCGAGACCGAAGGGCTAAATGATGAGATCTACAGTATCTTACTTGCTAAACTGGCTAGCAATTTAATCTTGAATGGTACTCTGGCCACCTTTTTTACCATTCCCATGACATAGTAAGAGGAGTAAGATACAGTAAATCTCTGATATCTACTCCTCCGTTTGACCATTCTATCTTTAGTTTTCTGCTTTAAATAGAACCTGAAGTTAGCTATGCTAGCTACAATGTACAAATGTTTCATAACTAGGCATAGAGAAGGAGGAGGTAAAGCTAAAGCAGGCTAGGGATTGTAGTGATCAAAATTGGTGACAGAAGATAGAGAGCACAGATGGATGGTTTGCAACGAAATTAACATGCATCTCACTTCTTTGTGCTCTCTATACTTCCTGTCATCAGTGCTGGTGTACACTCTCCTAACTGCTTTCATTACACCTCTTACCTCCTCATTCTTGGTCTGTTATGTATTCTTACTATTCTTTCTTCTATTCTCTTACATTGTTCATATCGAGAATAACTAGTCATATGATATGGAACAAAAGTAACTAAGTAGCGATAAGTAAATGACACAAATTTTTATAGTGGTTTATCAATTGGTTACTCCATTTGTTGCCTCGTTGGGCCTCAACTATGCTACTCGAGCCCAATAGAAAGTAGGCCCATGTGTTATGTGGGTTGTGAATGACTTGGTTTAAGTATGGAGGGAAGCTTCCTTTTATAAGTAAGGGATGCCTCTCATTTTTACATTTCTTCAATGTGGGAGAGGAGTCCCTCAAACCACACAACAACTAAAATAGAGCTAGCTTCTTCGGTAATGAATGGATGACTCTGGTTTTGATTTCGATGGCTAGCTCACGCACGAGTGCTTAGTGGCATTGGTTGTATAACCTATATGAACAAGTCCCTCAACTCTCCGAGTAAGAGGCAATTCTTGCTTGGGGAGTTGCAAAAATAGTCACCAAGCGCGAGTGCAGTACGGACCCCCTAGTCCCTCAACTCTCCGAGTAAGAATGGCCTCACCTAAACGATGCATAGAGTCACATAAATAATATGTATTAGTAAACCAAATAGTGATCAAAATTCTTGAATATTTTCCTCTAGTGTGACATGGAGGATAGTGACAAGTAACGTTGATAAACATGTAACATAATATTTTGCATCAATGAAAGGTATGAAGAGGATTTGTTTGCTTATGTCGGCGATGTGAGTAACGTAACTTGGAGAGCGTAAGACATAAGCAAAGGTATGAAGAATTCTCATTTCATTAATGCAAAAATAACATATAATCAATATAAGTGAAAATGTTGTTTAAGTTTTAGGCAAAATGATAGGAAGTCGAGTCCCTCATGAGTTGGTACAAAAGTATCATAAGTATCGTAAGTGTCCCGGAGGATGTAATCGACTCTAACGGCAACCATATTGTAACTGTAACGTAACATAGCAAATACCGAACTTGGGGAGACCCAATCAAAACTATAGATTACCTAATCAAGCTTGGAGAGTATAGTAATAGTTTTCAACATATATTAATTATAAAAAATAGTAAATGCGCAAACGTAACATGGAGAGTATGTATCCGTAACATGTATAATAGTAGAGCATGTGTAAGTGGGCGATAAGTAATGAAATGTTGACACATACATATAGGTATTATAGACATGCTTCAAAATAGTAACAGAAATTGGGTAAGAGACTTAGCTTATGTGGGCTGATCAAATAGAGGCCCGAGCTGTAAGCCAAAAGGCTTGGAGGAATAAAGCCGAGTCTGGCTGAGTAGGAGGCCCAAGAGTGGAGAGGTCCAGCCGGAATTGTTGAGTTTTCTTGCTCTATGTTGGACGGCTGTTCCAATTAGCTCCTCAATCTCCTTCGATTACTGGATGTCGTTTCTCCTTTCTCTGTCTGAATTTTTTTTCTTCCCGAAGTCTGGCGGTACTGAAGTGGGTTGCATATCAGAGTGGGAGATGCATCTTGGCGTTGTAAACTGCTTTTCGGCAATGGTATCTTAGAATGGTGGTCGTTGTGGCGGATCAGGCTGGGCGATATAGGTCTCAGGATGGCCTCGGGGAAGTCACTCCGATATTGGAGAAGTATCTCGGTCGGAGGATAGTATTGGGGAAGTGGCCGGTATCGACATCGGGGTCGGGGAAGTGAGTAATCTTGTGAAGTCGGGGAAGCTAACCAGTGTTGGAGATCGGAGTGGGTACCGGTGATGTCGTCTCAGATCGGACTGAGCGGCTCGGGGTGAGCTATCTTGGCCTAGGTCGATCTCGATCTCGGTCTCGGTCTCGGGGGAGTGAACGGCTCGATGAAGCCTGCCGGCGTCAAGGTAGCTGACAGCGTTAAGAAAACAAACCGACGGTATTGGATTCGGAGCATACCGGCAAGCCGGTATCGGTGTCGGAGAAGTGGCCGGTATCGGTGTCGATGAAGTCGGAGGCAGACTGGCATTGAGAACCAAAACGGCGTTGAGGAGCAAATCGGGAACGAGGTTGATGAACCAAAACGGCGGTATCAGACTCGGAGCACACCGACGATATCTCTCTCGGGGCAGTCCCTCAGTGACGGCGTAGGGTAACTTGGCTGGTATCGAGCATCTCGGTCGGCATCGAGTATCACGGGCGACGTCGGGCACACCGCATGACGGCGTCGACGAACTCGGCCAATGACGGGGAAGTTACGAACTCGGGGACCAAACCGCTGACGCTCTTGGAAAGCATGCCGCTGTCGGGAAGTGTACTGAGCATGTCGCTGCCGCTCGAGAAGCAACCCAGTCTTGAAGTCCCTCGGTGTGGGCAGTAGCGGTGTCAGCGGTCCCTTGGCCGTTGGTAATTTTTTGTTGCCGTTGTTGATTGTGTAATTGTTGATGCCACTGCCATTGTTGGTTTTTGTTGATTGTTGACCGCTGCCACTATACTTTGCTTGCTTGGATTGATTATGTTGCTGCCATTGTTATCTTTTTGATCTGCTCACGCTAGGAAACAGTAGTCCCTCGCTCACGCTTACCGACTCGCTTACGCTCAAGTGTTTCCCGTTAACACTCGCAAACTTGGAAAAAAAATCTGGAAAAATATGATTTCTGCCTATCTTAAGTAGCTAGTACAATCGCGTAGAAATGTATTACGTTCCCACAGACGGCACCAAAATGTATTACGTTCCCACAGACGGCACCAATGTTCATATCGGAAATAACTAGTATTCGAGATATGGAACAAAAATAATTAAATAGCAATATGTAAAGACAATAAGTAAATAACACAAATGTTTATAGTGATTCACTTATGCTACTCGAGCCCAATAGAAATTAGACCCAAGTACTATATGGGTTGTGAATGACTTGGTTTAAGTGTGGATGAAGACTCTCTTTTATAAGTAAGGGATGCCTCTCCTCTTTACATTTCTTCAATGTGGGAGAGGAGTCCCTCAAACCACACAACAGCTAAAATATAGCTAGCTTCTTCGGTAATAAATGGATGACTTCAGTTTTAGTTTCGATAACCGGTTCACACACGAGTACTTGCTGGCATAAGTTGTATAACCTATATGAACACACATACTTCAATTTGTTACATAGAGTTAACAACTCGAAACTGGAGCGTGAGTGAGGTCTATGACATTTTTTTTCTTCTAAAAAATCGCAGCTTAAAGTTCAAGGGGAACATGCTTGCTGACCGAGATTGCTTTAATATGTTTCCTTTAATTTGGTTAATTTGCTGCTGATAACACGAGTCTCTGTGACAATGTGGTATAGCCGTATAGTCAGTTCATTAAGTAGTCCTCTAGTATTCACTAAACCCTTTCCCTCCTTATCTCTGTCGAGTGTTGACACAAAGGATATTGCATGCATGCATTATTACCAACATTACAAAACTAATATTGTCATATTAATCTCAATTAGAAAAGCAGCTCTCTCGGTTTGCTGTGTTTAAAGTGTGAAGGTTCCTCTAGACAAGCTGGCTTTGCTGATATATTGTAGTAAGCTATTAAATTCAAAGAGGAGAACCTCTGTCTGTGTTGTGTGGGTTAACCTTACCATACATAGCCACAAATGATGAGCTGCATTGAACTATAGAACTTGTATCAATCAGAAAAAATAGAAAAAGGGGTCATTACAACTACATAATTCTAAGGGAAGAAGAAGAAAAACAAAATTTATCTCGAATTAATAAATTTGGTGAAGATCAACTGCTCTGTTACTTTGGTAGGTACCAACTGAATAACTTCTCATTCATGTCTCAAGTTTCTTACTTTTATTTTAACCAATGGAAGAAGGAAATTAAAGAAGAAAGAAAGAAACCGCATTAGCTTACCTCGGTTCTGAGTCTCTTCATTTTCTCACTCTCTAACTGAGAGTCACTCCGGAGGCCTCAGACCTGCCTCTCCTTCTAAGCTTTTCATAAACAGCCTAGTTATCTCCTGCACTCCTGCAGATCACTCGATCAACTCTCTGCATTTCGTCACTTGAGTGGTACGTACCTGCCTAGTGCTCTCTATCAGTTCTCAATCTCTCTCTCTCTCTCTCTCTCTCTCAATTATTTTTGTTTTTCGATTTCATTCACTATTTTCACTGTAGCATGGTGATATGTTGTTTAATCATATATGGCTTTTATGGTTCTGGTTATATAGGAGGAAGAATCAGAAAATGAAGAATCTTGCAGAGGAAAAACATGTAAGATCATATTCTCTTTCATGGCTGTAAGTTGATATTACTTGATTGAAGAAGAAGAAGAACAGAAAATTTGGGAACTACATCAAAACGTGCCACTGGCTCCTCTAGCACTCAAAGAGGCATACCAAAGAGGCTTGAGACTACAAAACTTACAAATCTCATGAGAGCTCAGGAATATAAACTTAAGTTTGTGAATGAGGATTTTTGCCCATCTTTCACGTTTGCGCTAACTCGCATATGTCCATAGTAGCTTTGTGGTAAGCTAGCTACTAACTTTTAGAGGTGGGAATCGGGCTGAACGGTTCAGTTTTTAGTAAAAACCAAACCAAATCGTAATATTTTTTTCGGTTCGGTCCGGTTCGATTTTTTATTTTTCAAAAGCAAAACCACAGATATTTAGTTCGGTTTGGTTCGGATTTTTCACCTAATTTTTTCGGTTTCTTTCAGTTTTTTACATGATGTATAAAAATCAACTTTGTCAAAAAATAACTAAAAAATTGTCTATAAAAATTTTATTTTTAAGTCGCATAATGTTTTAATTTGTGTATATGAGAGAATTTGTCAAGAATTGCGCATAATGAGATTAGGATTTTAGAAGTTTAAGTTTATTCTATTACATATATTTATATAATATATTACAAAATACCCAAAATGATGTCATTTTTTGCATACTTCGGTTTTTCGGTTTGGTTCAGTTTTTGTAAATCAAAAACCAAACCAAACCAAATATTTCAGTTTTTTTCGGTTTCGATTTTTTTCGGCCACGGCTCAGTTTCAGTTAGGATTTTTTCGGTTTTCGGTTACAAAGTCCCACCCCTACTAACTTTTTACTATAGACAACTATATTTTCCGTCAGAAACCTTGCCACCTTTAAACAGAGATATTAGTCTTTATTATGGTCTTTCAAGCTATTGATTTTATCCTTTTCAGAATATTCCAGCCGATTTCTTCCAAACATATCTGATTGAGCATTCGCGTAGTTGCACCTTAAGGTTGAATGGGAAAACTCATATGGTGGAAATCTATCATGCTGCAAAATATAACAGATTCCAAGGGCTGGCCAGCATTTGTGGAAGCCAATAACTTAGAAGAGGATGATGCATGTCTCTTTGTGTTGACTGACACAAGGAATGTTGTATTTGATGTTACAGTCTTCAGAAATGTGCAGATTGATCCTGACACTTCCAAGAGCTTTGAGGCAGTAGGTTCTGGACCAGTTTCCTTCGAACTTTCTGATCCAATTCAGACGAGCCTCCACTCATCGAGGAGTGCGATAATGTGACCTGGACATCAGCTCCCGAGCGCATGAGCTTCCGGGGAATAGTGAATATATATAACAAGTTTATTCCTCTGCTGGAAGAAGTTTGCTCGCAGTATCCTGCTCTGATTGAATGCCAAAAGAAGAATACTCCCAACTTTGTAGAATGGGAATTCACTGCTTTGGGAGAGATTCTGCCCTTTTTGAGGAGCAAAAGGGCTGAAGATATGAATGATGATGTCTCTGCCACCTTAGCACAATCATGGAAGGAGCTCCAAGTCTTTAAATTTGACCTGGGGTGGTTGGAGCCTCATGTTGAAAGAGCTCTGCGTATGAACAACCTGTTGGTCGAAACGGCTGCAAAGGTGGAGAGCTTGAGAGAGGATGTGGATCATTTGGAGAAACAAGCCTTGAGGGCAAGGGTTCAAGCTTGACGCAGCAACGAGAGGAGAAGGCTGAAAAATGGGTAGGGGAGATGAACATGAATGATGTGCTAGGCCAGGGGTTTAGCATCACCAGAAGCAAATGGAGTTAAAATAATCGGAAATTACTAATAAGGTCATTTAATTTTTTTTGTACAAATCAGGTCATGTTTTAATTTTCTAGTTTTTCTACTTTTCAAATTTGCCCTCACATAAACAGCCAGAATTGGTTTTGCTTTCAAATTCAAAAACGCACAAGAATAGAGAGAGAGAAAGAGTGATCCGCGTGGAGGAGAGAGAGAGAGAGAGAGAGAGAATGATCTAGAGAGAGGGAGAGCCACACAAGCTCAGATTTCGGCGAGAGGTGGACGTAGTCAACGGCTAGAGGAAGATTTCGGCGAGAGACATCTTCTGGTTAGAAGAAAATTCCAACAAGATTTTGCATCTTCTGGTTAGAAGAAAATTCCGGCGAGATTGAGGTGAGACTTCGATTTTGTAATTTTTGGAGGTGTTTTGTGTTATTCGATCTTGCTTTGTTATAGCTGTGATTTCGAATTTCCATCTCACAGTTCGATTTCAAATTTCAGTTTTTCGATTTCATTAATTTCATATTATGTACTGTTTATTATGGATCATTGCATTGTAGTACTGTTTTGAAATTTCGTATAAATTATGAGATGTTACAGATTAAGAGTACTACCTATGTTGAGTGAGTACACTACTGCATCACTTGGAAAATACTAGTTAGTTGTTCTGTTTGTGTTTGTACTTGATAGTACTATTAGTGTTGAGTGAATACACTACTGCATCCATCTGAAGACACTAGTTAGCTATTCTGTGTGTTCTGTCTATGTTTGAACTTGATTATACTATTAGTGTTGAGCGAGTACACTATTGATGATTATGAAGGATACTACTTCTGTTCTATAAGCAGTTTGTCTTTGATTTACAGATTGGTAGCCATGGATTTAGATTTGTATGTGAAGTGCACCTACAACAACCATACAATCATGTTCGATCTTACGTTTACATTGAGAATTTCTATGAGGTTGGGAGTTATAGAGTTGTCTATGAGTATAGTATTAAGCCGATATCAAACATTGAGAAGTTTTACCATGATGTTCTTAATGAACCGCCTATTGTGAAGACTCTGTGACAAGAATCTCATCCTGTCGTCCAAAGGATACTTGCGTGAAGTCTTCTACTGAAGGTGGGAACCAATTAGATGTGGTCGTTTAGGCGAAAAAGGAAGACACAACAGATTGACATGTACCAAAATCATCAGCAGCTAAAACCTGAGTAACTAGTGTCTATATTAGTCACAAGTAGTGTTTTCATCAGTCTAAAGTAGTACATTCTGCTTGAATAGATAATTGTCCTGAGGCATGTCTATTTCCTTCACGTACACTATATTAGTCACAAGATATAGTTGGTACGAATACAAGTCATTGGTAGTACACTTGGTTCAAATCTCTTTCATCGAGTGTTTTTTTGATATACATACAATATGAATCTTCATTATATAACATATTACTTTAATGTAATTTTTCCTTATGTGATTTGTTTAACATACTAATTCGAGTTTGTTGTTCTTCGGTTCGCGATTTTGTGTTGATCAATTGTATATTTTTGTATGTGACAACGCTTTGTGTGTGAAACCAACTATATTAGTACTATCTAACAACAATAATAGTACACTCATCATACAACAAAAGTAGCACTACTCTAAAATGTTTATCGCATTACATCAATGTTAAACATACTATTGGTTTCTCTACTAAGCACTATTGTTTCACAATAGAAAGTACTATTTCAAAATATTTAGTGTACTAACACTACTGCTGTTTCTAGTAAGCGCTACTCCAAAATATTCAGGGTACTACTTCAAAACATGATAAGTATTATTGTTCTGTAACACAATGTACTACATCAGACCCTAACAACATGGTACTACATCAGACTCTCACAACATGGAACTACATCAGACCCTAACACAACAGAAAGTCATATCACTCTTCCAAATGGTGTATCTCTAAATAATTTCAACGTTTCATCAGGAAAATTATTTTTGCGTCGCTGCATCAGGTGGAAGAAGCCTGGAAATGTAGACCGATTTTGTACTTTTGACGGTTTTTTTACTTCTACTTCTATTTCCTCCTCTGCCAAACAACAAAATGGACATCAAAATACTACTACAGGCGAACATACACACTACCACAGACTATCATTAACACTACTGCATAACAACTAAAGCACACTAATCTGTATACACTACTACAGACTAACAGACACACTACCACAAACTATCATTAACACTACTGCATAACAACCAAAACATACCAATCTGTATACACTACTACAGACTAATATACATACTGTCACAGACAACTTAACACATTACTATAGTTTTATCTCACACAACATATCAGTTTCAACATAAACAAGACTAATGAGAGCAGAAACTAAGAGGAGATAAGTCACAATTACATTCATAAACTCTACGTCCTATTGTTGTACCAAAATCAAAAATTAAACACTCATATATTCACATACTGTAGAATTTCGGCTAGACCTTGTAGATAACCACAATCGCAGTCGAATCTCAACAATTTGTACAAAATTAGATCATAAGATAGAACGGTTAAAGCACACATCCAATACCAAATGAACAATGAAAAAAGACGCAGCAATTACAAAAGGTTTTGTTCCATTTTATTAATAATCTCAGTTGTATCTAAGAAACTGTCTACCAAAGCACTAGCCTACCCAACAGGAGTCAATTAATCTATAACAAGTCCCCCAAAAGATTCAAAACTATTGTACTAGTTTCAAAGGGATAGAAAAATCCAGTACTACTCTCTTTAAACAAAAACACTTCTTCAGACCACCATACACACTATTAAGATCAATACATCTAACATACTACTCTCTATAAACAAAAATACCACTCCAGACAACCATATACATTACTGACATCTAACATCCTACTCTTAAAAAAAACATTACTCTAGACAACTTAACACACTACTAACATCAATACAAAATCACTAACAGTAATAACATCATGAAATCTAAAAGCATCAAGTCCTTGCAGCAAAAACACTAATACTGATTCATAATAGCACTACTTGTCCAGTTTTCAAACACCGATTCATAAAACACTAAATCCTTTATAACCTTTACCTATTTGAGCTGCGGTTTGCGATGGGAGGCGCTTTAGGCGGAGGCTAGGGTTTGCAGCTGCAAGAGGCGCCGTCGATGGAGGCTAGGGTTTACAGCTGTGGGAGGGGCGACAACTAGAGTTATTAAGAGAGAGAGAGAGAGAGAGAGAGAGAGAGAGAGAGAGAGAGAGAGAGAGAGAGAGAGAGAGAGAGAGAGAGAGAGAGAGTTGCGGCGAGCGGCGGCGAGCTTGGCGGAGGCGTCGCACCAAATGGGGGCGACGAAGGCTGTTGTGAGTCGAGGAAGCCAAGGAGACAAGGATGAGGATTTGAGCGGAGGAGAAGTCAAGTCGGCGAGTTTGGTTGCGAGTTCGGCGACGACGGCATGGAGAGGGCTGTGAATGAAGAGAGGAGAGATAGATTGCTCTGCTAGGGTTTTGGGTATGAACAAATGAGTAGACAATTTCATGAGTAATTGTTATGTTTATATACGATGACATATTTGTAAATAGATGAAATTTTAAGGTTCTATTTATTTTACGTTTTATGTCAGGTGACCTTATTTGGGATAAAATTTTGGAATAACCTTATATAATAAAAATCTTATGTATATGACCTTACATGGAATTACCCCTTAAAATAAGTTGTTTTTAGTCACATAGATTAGATGCAACTCTTATCTGTAGTTATTCAAGTAGCCAAGTGCAACTCTTGAAATGATGACACGTGTACTGGCTTATTAACTGGCATGTGCACCTTATTATTGTTGAGTTTGAAAGAGAACTCCATATACAGGTTGCTTCATTCATATACAAAGAGAAAAAATAATCAACTATACAGGCAAGAAATGAAAAAGAATGTGGTTTCATCTTGCACTTGATTCACATTCACTACATTAAGTTTGTAGATGTACTTTGCAACCCTATCGCTAGCTGAAGTTTCTTTTACAATATGAATTACTTACTGTGCTGCTATGAGTTACATACTACAAAACTTTCTTATGAAGTGCCATCGCCTGCTGTAAAAAACATGTACAGTGGGCACGCATGATAGATCAGGGAGCTCAGTTCCTCAACTGATTTCAGTAAAGCCAATCCCACAAGGTTGACCTGCAATCAGGGAAATCTCAAAACTCAGGTGCTCCGCCGTTTAAATTGTTTAACTAAAGATGTCTCATTAACTGTTCCAAAAAAAAATGATATCTCATTAACAGTTGAATTAGGCAGTTCGGCTCCATCAAAGAATCAAATAACCAACAATGATCGAAGAATGTCATAAGAAAACTCACATAATAATGATTGCCTGCTGACAGACTCTATGAATGATTAGTTTGCCAAACTTTGATAAGATAAGGTGGTAGAGCATTTACTTTCACATTTGGCGCCAGAGCTTGATCTTGCAGTACCCTGCTGGGTTAAAAACAAAACAGCACTTAGTCTTGTTAATTGACAATACAGTAGATTAATTATAGGCAAAGCAGCGTTATATCATGATATCCAGGTGAGCTTCAAACAATATTTTTCTCCCTCTCCAGCTAGGGATGGGTCAACCAGTGAATGTGACCAACTGACCACTACTACTTTGGGCAACCGATATCATTGTGTCGCAACACCTCTCCAGCTGTGGAATCAAATTTAATCCATCAAAATCAAACAACAAAAAGCTGTTCACCATTCAAGCTAATGAAAAGTATCAACAATACTTAGAAAAGAAACTTACCATTCTTATTAATAGAGACATCATTGATCCGCATCCTGGTTCTATTTATGGACTGAATATCTATTTCTGAAACTGCACTTTCTTGGCTTTTAATATAGTATGCTGTAAAACAGAGAGTGTGCAATCATCTGGCTGAATTTTCTTTGAACTCATCTCATTCAGGAGCGTCACAGCCCTATCCATATCTCCTCTGTTACAACAGCCAGACAGAAGAGCTGTGTATGTCACTGTATCAGGTTGTAATCCTCTGTCAACCATTACATCAAAGAGTGCAATAGCATCATCAAGGCTGTCTGTTTTACAATGCCTGTCTACCAAAATAGTAGAGCAAATGGCATCAGGTTTTACTCCTGATTCCTTCATCTCAGTCCAAAGTACAGTAGACGCATCTGCCATTTCTTCACTATTTCCTCTTTCATCTAGAGGCGAACGGAACCTCATTATGTTTCTTTTCGAAAAACCATCAAGCAAAACTGTGTAAGTGATGATATCTGGTTGAATCCCTCTTTTTTTTTCATATCTTGGAAGAGATCATGGGCTTCACGCAAAGAATTGACCCTACAGTAGCTATTTATCATTATAGTGTAGTCAATGACATCAGGAATAAACCCTCTCTCAACTGAAAACTCAAAAAAAAGGCGGGCCTTTTGCACCTCTCCAGTCTGGCAGAGAGAAGCTAAGATCTTGCTGTATATAATTCTGTTCGGTTCCAAATTTAAGGCAAACATTCTCTTCAACAGCATAATAGCTTTTGCATTATCACCTTTCATACAAAGGTTACTGAGTACTCTGAAGCAAGCACCCCTGTTAATGGTTCCGTGCTTCGCAAACCTAGAAAGAAGTTCATAGGCCTTCATTGTATGGTTGGCTTCACAGTACCCACGTATAAGAGCAGCGTAAGCTTCTTCACTCTTATCTTCCAAATTATCCAAAAATGCTTCAGCCTCTTTTACTTTTCCCCCTATACATAAATTTTCAATTACCATGCTGTGTGTAACAGAGTCTGGTTTTAAACCCTGTGCCTCCATATAAACCAAAAGGCCAAGTGCCTCAGATACCCGGTCATTTCTGGAAAATCCCGCGGTGAGAACACTGTAAGTAATGATATCTGGCCTCAAACCCTCCTCATGCATTTCTTCCAATAAATTTGCTGCATCAACAACTTTACGCCGGAAACAGTAGCCTTTAATAATTGTGGTGTAATGCATAATATCTAAGATCATATGCTTATTCTTCATCTCTTTCAGCAATTCGGAGGCTTCTTCCACTCTTCCCAGTGCACACAAAGCATCAATCACAATACTGTAGTTAACCTCTTTTAGATATATCCCAGAGCTTGTAAATCCTTTAAATTGATCTACTGCTTCAGAATGCAAACCCATCTTATGGAGGCACTGAAGAATGGAACTAACAATCACACAATCTGTTTTTATGCCCTTTGACACCATGTCACTATGGAGAGACAAAGCCTTTAACAAAGGAAATTCTTGCAGTAGCCACCGATCATTGCACTATAGATGCTTGAATCAGGCATCACCCCTTGCTTTTCCATGTCAAGCAAGAGACTTTCTGCTTCATCGAATTTCATCTCTTCGCAGAACCCTTGAATGACAGCTTTATAAGCATATGCATCAAGACAGACATTTTCCTTTTTGCAACATAGAAACACTTGATATCCTACATCAGAATGCCCCTTGCTGCAAAGCCCTTCGATATATGTTGTGTAGGCAAACACATTAGAGGTTACCCTAGCTAACTCCATCTCCTCAAACACTTTCCCAGCTTCTTCCAACCTACCCTCCTTGCTGAACCCCTTGATGACAATCGTATAGGTGTAATCATTTGGGATCAAACCAATCCCTTTCATCTGCCTGTATACAGAAACGGCTGCACCCAACTCACTATGCTCAATCAAGCAGTTCATTAGAAAATTAATAGTAAAGATATGCGGCACAAATTTACGCCTTTTAGTATGGAACAAAACATCAATAGCCTCATCAAACACGTTGAGACTGGCAAGAGACTTCACCAATGCATCAAAACCCCGAATCATTGAGGGATTAACCTCAATTTCCTCCTCCATTGCTTCCAATAAATCCGATAGCTGAAACACAAGGTCACTAGACCCCTTCACGAGCTCCGAAAACAGAGAATCCAACTTCCTATCCAAACGCCAATAACACAATATCCTAATAAGCGCACAATACTTCGAAACATTGGGCTGGAACCCATCTTCCTTCAGCTCGCTGAACAAGGAAAACACCGAATTGGGTTGGTTTCTAAGACTATTAAGCTTCTTAACAACCTCCATCGTATCAGAGCCGTCCACAAACTGCCATTTACTAATGCTAACATTCTTTGCGGCGCAATCAGCCCCTGAATGATCACAAATTCACAATCAGAGGCTGAGACACTCAAATTACAGTGGCCCACAGCCTCTTTTGGCGAGGAGGCCCACTTGAAACCAGTGACAATACCACCACCATAGATTTCTTGGATGTTACTGTTCTTAATGCTATCAATACTAGTACTATCATCATAAGAATTTGAGGAAATTGAATTCCGTTGGGCAAGAGATGGTTGGGAAGAAGCCCACTTGAAATAGCTAAACTGGGTGTGATTGTTTCTTCTTGTTAATTGAATGATTTTTCTGGGAAAACTGGGTCTAATTGAAGGAAGCCACATTAAACAAATCTGGGGCTCATTGCAACAACAGAAGTAGTAACCTCATGTTCTCAGTTTGACTAGAAGAGAAAGGAAAGAGAGAGAAAGCTTACTTGGGATTCAAGATTAGAGCTTTAGTTTTGTGCAGAAAACCCACCATGGGAAGCTTGAAATTTTGCTGCTGGGTTTTACCTGATAGCCGCTCAAGCTCTCTCTCTAAAACCCTAAACCCCACCAATCAGTTTTTGTTTTATTTTGCAGTTAAATATTTGTCTTAAATATTTGAAGTTTGGGTATCGTGTATTTTTTTTTAGTTGTCTTTTTTCTCTCTTTTTTTTAATAAATATAGTGGTCAAACAATTGTGTTTTCTAGTTAGACAAACACAGAAATGATGAACTCAGAAGTAGCTATTTCTCAATACAATGGAAATATGAGCTTCCTATTTCTCAAGTGATATTGTTACAAGAACTTCACTGTAAATTACAAAACTTTTGGATGCACAGAAAATGATCCATGACATCCACTTCCTACTTATTCCTCTCGTACTCTAAAAAAAAATCTACAGCAACCCTCCTGTGCACCAACACCAGTGAAAAATACAAGGTTTGATGAAAGGGGCCGTCGAAAATTGCAACAAGCTCTCTGTTATAGAACAATCTCCTGAAGATAGTCTCAGACTGAACTGTTGAGAAGTGTGGACAAATATTTCATCAACAAAGTAGATGGAATTGACACAAGGGACCAGCCCGTGCCACAGTCACAAATTTTTGTGCCATTTGCGAGTTCAAAACCTCAAAGAAGCTCTTCCTTGGTGTCAGCCTGAACAAACTGAATTGACACAATCTCCATTTCCTTTGTGATCTAGTGAGATTGTAGAAGTAGCTTTGTAGTCTGGTGAAGGTGTGCATCAAGATCATACCCAAAAGTTCTCATCCTACGAACCAGATCAAGGGCACGGTCCTTTTTGTCTCGGCAACGAAGAAGACACTTGAGTAGCTTATTGCATATATCGGGCATCAACATGAAACCCTTCTCCAGAGTATAATGGAAAACACTCATTGCCAGGTCCAAATTTCCTTCTTTGCACAGACCATTTATCAAGTGCACACAACTTGGTGGAGTGACATCGACTTTGTACTCCTGAAGAACAGAAAAAATTCTCCCAGCTTCATCTACTCTTCGCATCTCAGACAAACCAGTGAGAAAAATGGTGTATGGTGCTATATCTAATTCTTTATACTTTACATCCATTTCAAGTAAGCCTCGGATGGCCTTCTCAATTTGTCCTACCTTAAAATATTCCTCAATCGCTTCGAACACTTCCTCCGCTCTGTGAGGAAGGCTTTTCAGATATTGCAACCAAAGACTAAAAGCTAATGAAACCTTCCTATTCTTGGAAGACCATGTCATCAGTGTCTTATAAACTGCATCGCAAGGTGTGCATCCATTCTTCTCCATTTGATTAAAAACCAAAAATGCATCTTTGTCTCTGTTAAGCTTTAGAAGTCCTTCTATAAGCGTTGCATATGTAACAGAATCTGGGGCAATCCCTTTCAACTGCATATCCTTAAAGAGTTTGAAAGCACCATCTATGTTCCCATCTATACAAAACCCATTGATTAGAGTGTTGTAAGTGATGACGTCCGGGGCAACCCCACTATTAGTCAGCTGTATCAAAAGTTTATAGGCCTGAAGAAGCAATCCTGACTCGCACAATTGCTCCACCTTCTTTTGAAGACTTGCCTTATCAGTGACCCGATCACTGCCTTGAGTAAGACGAAGAAACAATGATGGCTTTCTTCCTATCACCATCTTGTAAAACAACAACTGAGCATCCTCAATCTTAGAAGCCTTGCAAAGCCCATCAATAAGAGCATTGAAGGTAACAACAGAAGGAACACATCCAAGCTTCTCCATCTCATTAAACATCTCTACTGCCTCCCCTACCAGCCCGTTCCTGCACATACCACAAATGAGAATGGTGTAAGTGCAGGCATTAGGGAACCAATCTTGCTTCGATATCTCAAGATAAAGAGACCGAGCTTCATCCAAAAGACCTAAATCACAGAACCCTTTGAGGACAGCATTATAACAGTAAGCATCTGGAACTAAACCTCTCTGACTCATCCCACGCAAGAAGCTCAAAGCATCATGAACCCTGCCAGCGTCGAACAGCCCCTTAAGCAGTATAGTACACAAGACAACGTCGGGCTGAATCCCTTTGCGAATCATCTTGCTATACAACCTATGCGCTTCATCAAATCTCCTAGCTCTAAACAAACCCAAAATCAACAAACTATATCCCCACACATCAAGAGCATAACCATCCCCTTCAAACAACCGCACCAGCAACAAAGCCTTGTCAACCCTACCTAATTTACAGTACCCATCAAGCAAAGCCTGGTAAGTAACCAAACTAGGATCACACCCGTTCTCCTTCATGGTATCAATCAGCCTATGCGCCTCATGCACCCTCTTCAGCCGACACAACCCGGAAACAATAACAGTATAAGTAAACACATTGGGTGCAATCCCTCTGTGTGCCATTTCATCATACATTCGGATTGCATCTTCAGGATTCCTAGATTTGCAGAACCCATTGATCCAAATGTTATAAGTATTCCTAATAGGACTAACACTAGACTTCAACATCTGGTTATAAACAGCTAGAGCTAACATAAAAACTTGCTTCTTCACCAAAACATACAAAACCGCATTGTAAGTAAACACATTGGGCTTACAATCAAACTCCTTCATAATCCCAAAAACCTCCACAGCCTTATCAGCCTTACCCAGTTGATAATAGCCCCTGATCAGCACAGAGAACGCGTCGCACCCGATTCCAATCCCTGAATCTCTGAACTCTTCTAGAGTCTTCCAGTAAATATCAACAGCGTTTTCGTCTCCGACGAGCATGTCGACGACGGCGGCCTGGCACATTCGGCTGAGCTTCAATTTCCGGGTGGCCCAGATGAAGAATCGGAAGCCCAATTGTGGGTTTGACTGCTGTTCTTGGATCAGAGACATCAGTCTTTCGTCGGAGAGATTCGAAAATAGGGTTTCGACACCGTCGGCTTTTCCAAACACGGCGAGGAGTTCGGTGGCGGCGGCGGGAGGGTCCGGCTGGGTGTGGTGGGAGCAACGGCGGCGGCGCCAAGGGGGTTTTGGAATGAAATAGTAGATGGGGCGGAGTAAGGGTTTCATGGTTTCAGTAAGAGAAGCATTTTTTTTTAGGGTTTTGGGTAATGAAAGCTCAGAGCTTTAAGCGATGGCTTTTCTCTCCTGTTATTTTTGGTCTGGAAATTTTGGGACTGAGACTCTTGAGAGTGATTGCAATTTTGGCCGTGCTGTTTTGGTTTTAAAAAAAAATTAAAAACTTTATACTTGTGTGTATCAACACGGCGTCGTATATTTGGGTAATGAGGTTTTTGACGGTTTAACCAACAGCAGTGAGTACCCAATGTCCCAATGAAGCAAAGAATTGAGTCTTTATCCTACACAAGAGAGAAGCATTGGTATTGACTCTCTGTCTGGTCCAAAATGCTCCAAAATTGGAGCGTTTCTAGTTGAGGTGTTGTTCATAGTTGTTGGGCTCTCACTCAATCAGGAAAGTACCGGAGTTTCTTCTCTGACAGACCCATCTGCCTCGGAGAGGCAAAACCCCTCAACGCCTATTTGCACTAAAGCTCAGTTATCGGATGGAATTGCCCAACTTGCTCAAAATGAGGTCAAAACCAGTTCCGGGTATCTGTGAATTTTCTTGCTTTTCTTGGTTTGTGTTGATTGAGTGTAGTTACTGAATGAAGTGTTGGTTGTCTGATTGTTTTGGTTAGTTATTTTGAAGGTTTTGGTTGCAGCTGGTGTGTCTATGGCGATTGGGCAGCTCTCCAAGCCAAACACTAATGTAGTTCTGTATGGGAAAGACTTTGATGTCAAGTCATTCCTTCAAGCCGGAGGCTTCCCTTCTTCACATTCCTCTGTAAGCCAATTCTGACTGTCTGATTGCCATAGTCTCTCAGTTGGTTATCAGAGGGTGCTGAAATTTGATTTTTTTCTTTCGTTGCTGTTTTCAACATGTAGGCAACAGTGGCTACTGCGACGACGCTTGGCCTCAAAAGGTATGTTCTGTTTCGCTTGTCCTTCTCCTGCATTTGGTATTGATTGATATTCATTTCATGACTGTATGTATTGATTTTGAATCAGGGGGCTTTCGGATTCAATCTTTGGGTTAGCTCTAGTTTATGCAGGGCTGGTGATGTATGATGCCCAGGTATTTATGTTTACTATTTCACATCTCTCCTTCTCTGACCATCTTTGATCTGATCCTATTGATATGTTAACGTATAAATGTATAATGATAGATGAAAAGTTGAGCTGAAATACTCTTCAAAGATTTAGGAAGTTCATTTGCTGCCAAAATTTGATGTCTGGAAAGTTTTTTTTTTCCTGGCTAAACAGATTTCACCCATTCTGGCAGCGTATTTTTGCTACAGAATGGGTTTCACCCATTCTGGCAGCTTATTTGCCCTTTTGTTCCTTATCAGATTCAGTGTTGCTCTCCTTTGGAATTGGTTGAATTCTCACATATGGTTTCCTAGTCAATGTCTCTCCTTTAAGTGCAGCAACATAGCGGTCATTTGTGTCCTCTTTCCTCTGCAGTTCTCCAAGGAATTCTGCCGATCTTTCTTTATTTGTCTGCCCCATCATCACTGTATCGGGTCGGGATTTGCGGCGGAGCTGTGCCTCGAGTTCGGCGTTGCCGGAGTTTGTGGTCTGCATAACGAAGTAGCCGATAATGCCCAGAACGACGCCACATACGGTGGCGAAGGTGAAGAAGAAAGGCTTCAAGTCATGGGTCTTGTTCACTATCCATCTCCACGTCTAACTCTTCAACAGAATCGACATCTTCTTCGCTTCTGCCCAGAACGAATTTCAGAGTCGAAAACTAAATACTAAATATGGCAGAAAGTTTTTGATATGCTATGCACGTAGGTTGACACTGGTTTTGGCAAATCCATTGGGAAGGTTGTTGCCTAAAACCACTGGACTTGGCCTAAAACAATTGGAATGTGAACTTCCTCCTTCACTGTTCAATTTCGGAGTCCCCCGACTAGGATTTTGAATTTCCAAATAGATAATTTGGTAGGGGCGTCCGGGATCAAAAGACTTATAGCTAGCTAGCTTTGACAAAGAAAGTCTCAGAAAGTTGATGGGATTGAAACTTGTGGAACGGACTGTTGATGGACTTTGGAATACCTGGACACCACTCTGGTTTCAGTATATCTTCTGATTACTAGTTAATGTCACTACGTACGTTCTTCTCTAGTTCGATTCAAAGCAAAAAAAAAAATATTATGAATAGCTTCTGTGCAAACATATCCAAGCTATGGCTCACTACTTGCTCTTTCTATTTCTGGCCTTTTCATATCTGCAGATTACAACGATGTCTTTCAGTGTTGGAGTTCCGAGCAGTAGTGTGAGATCATCATCATTATCATCATTATGCAGGGAGGAGGAGAGACAAGTGGTTCTCAGCTTCAAAGGAGATCTGAATGATTCTTCCGGTAGGCTTTCTTTTTGGGTGAGTCATGAATGCCGTCGTTGGAGAGGTGTCTCATGCAACAACCAAACCGGTCATGCTGCAAGTCTTGATCTCCGAAATCTATATGACCCTATTATTGACGAGCTAGAGTATTTTCAGTCTTCACTAGACGGTAAGATAAATCCCTCTTTGTTAAGCGTCAAGGACTTATATTACCTTGATCTTAGCAGAAATTTCCTTGGCAATCAAGTTCCTAGCTTGCCCAACTTGTTTGGCAAACTTTGAGTTTGGCAAGCGTCAAAGTTTGAGGTATCTCAATCTCTCAAATATTATAGTTGGGGGAGAGATCTTCCCTTCTCTTGGTGACCTCTCCAAGTTGAACTATCTTGACCTCAGCGATAATCATTATCTTTTTTTTCACACAACTTGAATTGAATCTCTCAACTCGCTTCCCTGAAATACCTTAATCTTGGAAGTCTAAATGTTGGCAACATAGGACTAGGTTGGCCAATTCGTTTGCTTCCTCCTTCACTCTTAGAGTTGCATTTGCTTTATTGTCAATTCAACAAACACTCTCCCACTTGACTTCAGTGAACATAACCTCTCTATTGGTTCTTGATATATCAAATAATTTTTTTCCTTCCTTTCCCAGATGGATTTATAATTCTACAAACCTCAAACAACTTAAACTAGAAGGCAATCACTTGACCAGTCCCTTGCCATCTGAACTAGCAAACCTCAAATCTCTTGAAGTCCTTGATTCAGCGAGAATTGGTACGCAAAGTCAAATTCTCATATTCATTGGTACCATGTGCAACCTAAGAGAATTATATCTTTCAAAAAAACTCCTTCGTCCGCGGTTTGGACAAACTGTTGAATATTTTTACAAACCGTACAATTTCTAGACTAGAGTCATTTGATATTAGAGTCATTTGATATTAGGCATGCTAAAGAATCTGCAAAAACTTTTCCTCAGTTACAACCACTTTTCGGGTTCAATTCCAGAATGTATTGGTAACTTGTCCTCCTTGAAATCACTGGACCTTAGTTGGAATCGAATGACCGAATCCATTCCTGAAAGCTTGGGACAACTCTCTCACTTAGTTGACCTAGATCTTTCTTACAATTTATGGCACGGTAATTTGTCATTACCAAATTCTAACACTGGAATACCAAATTATAACACTGGAATACCAAATTATATACCAGAGAAATGGTTCTTGAAGATATCTCCTTAACTCTAGTCCTTAGATTTATCTTGCAATGAAATTTGTGCCAGGCTTCCGTCCTTCTTGAACTCACCAAAACTATCCTACATTGATTTGAGTCATAATCAGTTTGAGGGTCCTCTGCCGCATTGGTCTAATGATACCGCCCAAGTCTTCATTCTCGAGAATAATTTATTTTTTGGGCCGATTTCCTCAAATTATGATCAATTGTTGCCTAAGTTGAGGGAATTATATCTATGAGAATAAGTTGATAGGTGGTATACCACCGTCTCTGTGCAACATGTCAATCTTGTCACTCCTTGTGTTAAGAAACAATTACTTGTCTAGACAACTCTCTCAAGAATGGAGTCAATGGGAAGGTATATTTGTCGTGGATGTGGCAGACAACAATTTGTCAGGCAATATCCCTACTTCATTGGGTGTTCCAAGGTCACTATTGGTTTTGAACTTGAGTAACAACAACCTTTTCGGGTACAATTCCTTATTCTCTATTTGAAAATTGTACTGATTTGATGTGTATTGATCTTGGTAACAATAGATTTACTGGAAGCATATCTTTACAAACAATATCATATAACTTTGTCGTATACATGCTGCAATTGCGATCAAACTCTCTAAGCGTGCACATCCCACGTCAATTGTGCTCTGCTTTTCCATCTCTTCATATCATAGATTTTGCTCATAATAACTTTTGAGGGACCATTCTCAAGTGTTTGATTGATTTATCTACTTTGGTATATGGTAATCTCACTAACAAAGTTGATATTGGAAGTTATCTTGAGAAAGCAAGTATAATGGCCAAGGAACAAGAACTGATATACAACACCACTCTGGAGTTGGTAAATAGCATTGATCTCTCAACAAACAATTTGGAAGGTGAAATCCTTGAAGAAATAAGTAGACTCCTTGCATTGGGTACGTTGATCTTGTTAAGAAATCAATTGAATGGGAGTATCCCGGCAAACATTGGAAATATGAAACTGTTGGAAACTCTTGATCATTCGAACAACAATCTTTCTGGTTCGATTCCTCAAAGTTTGTCATCTCTAACCTTCTTGCCTCACTTGAAATTATCTTTCAACAACTTGTCTGGAAAGATTCCTACAAGTACTCATCTTCAAACAGTTAACGAGCCATCCATTTATGCTGGCAATCCCAGTTTGTGTGGCCCTCCTCTTTCAACCAAGTGCCCGGGGGATACCATGCCTTCGCCGACGAATCCAGTTGGTGATGAAAAAGATGAAGACGGAGATGACAATGGAAGGTTGGGTTTACCCTAGACTTTTGGGGTGTTTGTGGCACATTGCACTCATGGAGGAATGCCTATTTTCGTTTCTCTGATAACATCAAAGATAAAATAGCATTGGCGATTGCACTGAAGATGGCTCATTTCCAAAGAAGAACTTGATATGATGGAGAAGGAATGACGACAGAAATAAAAGAGGCAAGTCACCGCAAATTCAGGCTTGTTGATTTTTGTCTGTGGTTTTCAGTAAACAAGTGTAATGTAATAATTTTGCCACTAGTTCTTGTGTTTTGTTCGAGCGGGGTTCCACCATGTCCTAACTTGATGTAATTAATCTAGTCTTTGTTCAATAAATTTCAAGGAGTGAAATTCACGCTCCTCAAATTGCAAACCACACTCCCACTTCCTCCATTTTGTCTATTTTATACATTCTGAGCTTCAAATTGATCTGTTTCCTAAACTATCCCTTTCTTAACTCATTAGTCAAACCACATGTTCGTTCTCCTTCGCAAAAAAGCTAATTCATGACTACAACTTTACCCCCTTCCAGTCAATCATTCAGCCTAAATGCACTATCGATCAGCTGCAATATGGTGCGCAAAACCACACAAAAACCCCAGCATCATATTGAAAAATCCCACCACAACCCGTACACTCAGTCGATTAAACAATCCATCCTTGTTTACCTTCACCCAACTCGAAGGATCGCAGGAGGTGGCCATCGAAAGAGAATGAAAGAAGATGCTTGTTTCGTGAGAATTGATGTGACGATTTGATCCTTGTCGAAAATCGTCAAAATAATAAAATAATCGGATAAAATGAGGAAGTACTCGATCAGAAAACTCAATTCGACTAAATCAGTCGAAGAACAGTTTCGATAACTTGTTACTACGAAACATTCGTAACGACATACAATAAAACTAATTTCTCTGTCGCCTACACCGCTACTGGTGGCGAATTATGTCATCACCGACCACCCACTGGGACGATGAAACCTAAATCGCATTCTAAACCTCACGACTGTGTTCATATCGTTAATACGAACCTAACGACATATAACTCGACACATTTCGGAAAATAAAGCTTTTCGAACAAATTTCCTGCCACACACCTCCACAGACACTGGCGAGTGCCACCACGCGCCACTACCGGCGACGACGAAGATTACCTCGATAGAAATCTCATGAAGAGCCCAACAACATTACTCAAATAACCAAAGGCAGATTCTGGCACGTTTGGTTGAATCGGCCCTGAAAGCTCACTGTCGAAAATTGAATCCGGCTCCGATCTCTGTCGTTGAGCCACGACAGAGCTCGAGAATACCCTCAATCGACGCACGACGAGGTGGGGAGCAAAACCCTCTCATCCTGTCATCAATAAGCACCAGCTCCGCTGTGTCCGGTGGAGGCCGAACCGAATCCAATCGGAATCGAACGATTCTGATTCCAATCGATGCAAAAGCTATAAATATAATCAACACAAGCTAAGACAGCATAAAGAGGTTCTCATGACCTTGATTCCATTCCTGAATCGGTTGAAAACCACGCCGGTGACATTGAGCTCGAACCCGGAAAACCCTAGGAATTTCTTCTCTTCGATTTTGTCTCCTCGATGCTCCATTGCCGAAATTAAGGCCGGAATTAGGTAGAGCGAATGAAGCCGAGTCAAACCCAACCAGTCTCGTGGTCAGAGGAAGTCAGACGACGTACCGCCTCAAACTGCCACCGCTCTCTCTTTCTCCTTAGGAGAGAGGGTTGACCAAAAGTCAACCCCTCTCTAGACTTGTGACCTACCCAAAAAGGAAACCTGACATATATATATGTTTCCAAATACAGTAACTCGGTAATTAATTTTTGACAAACTTTCGTCAATCGTAACTTTCTCGTCGTAACTCCGATTTTGTCGATTCTCACGTCCTCTAACTCCGATTTTGTCGATTCTATTATGATAATCCGAGTCTTGTGTATTATGTTAGAGTAGGCACTTCAGCCTCTAACACGCTTTCGTTATCATCCCTTAGACAAAAACGGATCCCTATAAGGTTTTAGACTTCAGCTGATCAGAGTACTCTTAAACTTCACTTTATCAACATCAGAGTATCTGACGATTGATGGATAACTCCATCATTATGGTTCTCGTGTTCTAGTTAAAGACAAAACTATATTATCTCAAGATCTTTCATCTCAAATTCAGATTTCAAATATTTTGCTAATTCAGAACTTGTCCTTTGAATAAAAACGCATGGGCATTGTTCATCATATCCCTTCCAAATCAGATAATCAATTAGTGAGTGTTTCAAACTCATTGCAAACACGCTATGTGGTCTAGAGCCACTTGATTTGGATAAATGAAGTCTACCCAGGATTTTCATGAATATCTCTTAGTCTACATCCCCATAGAGATACTTGATGACCACTTTCATACGTTGCATATCAAGTTTTCAGAAACTATCAAACTGACAAGGTAGTAGAGTGTTATGACATCCACTACGAGAGAATATGTCTCCTCATAGTCGATTCTAGAGTGTTGTAAGGCGAGTCTATACATCTTTATTCTCATCACACTTGGGTGTGTCTGCATCACCAACCCAACTACCTTTCTATTTGTTAGTGAATATAATTCAACCTGGATCGCTTCTTTCCTTGTAGGTCAGTTCTACTACGTTTGAGACTTTCAATGTAGTGTGGTTCGATATCATTACTTAATATTCAACATCTCATGTACACTGGTGTAATTTGTACTTTGTAGAGATTTCTATATTCTCAGGAATTGTTTTTAACATTAAGGCATCCCTCAATGATAACCATAATCCATTGGTATTCTCATGTGACGGATATTGAGTATCGATGAGCAATGGATCAGATTATGCCAAACTTGTTTCCTTCATTAGACGAGTATTTATCGAACATATGGGTCTCCCAGACTCTCTAGCGAAACCCATGGTCATTATGCCACATTGTGCCTTCATTGTACCACCTTCCATGGTGGCATTACCATGCCAAACTTCTTTGGGCGGTGTCATGTCTTCTTGAAAGAACATGAATCCTTACAGGCATGCTTGCAGCAAGTTATATGTGATATCGTCACTTTCACGATATAATGTATCATGCATCGAAACTGCTACGTTATATTATTTTGGGGATCAAGATGAGACAAAGTGGGACATACCACGATAATTCATGTCGTTTTGTTAACATGATTGTTCTTATCTCCCCCTAACATGCTACGCTTTGTTAACATGCTACGTTATGTTATTTTGGGAATATTATCTCATCAAAGTGACAATCCACAAAAATAGCGGTAAAGAGATTGCATGTTAAGGTATCTACACAGTGGACCATAGTTGGAAACTCATGTCCAACATAAATACTTATTTTGTCTCAAATGACCCACATGCATAGTGTGTTGTGGCAACACAATTTTGGCGCATATTTGTGTAAGTGCGAAATATCATAATTCGTACACAGTCACTAGGTGAAACACAAAAATTGAGCTATGGTGGGTGATAAAAAAATTAGTATAGCTTCACGCAATATTGCATAACCCTTAACGAGGAATATTGGTGCTCATTACCAATATCTAGACTACCACTGTAGTCCCTTAATCATGGCTTTCTGCGAGACTATTTGGGCTGTATATTGGATTATGATACTAATCAATAAATCTCATTAAGTGCAATAATCATCAAACTCCTTTGATGTAAACTCTCTAGCAATATGACGTTGAAATCGACTTAATGAGAAGATTTGGGCAGTGAGCCCGCAGTTATTTAATCTAAACTAAGAGTTATCATAAGTAGCATTACTAGTGAACGACAACATAACACATGACCAGTGTGTTTGCATGTTAACTAACTAAATAAATCATCAAAGTATTCCGCTAGTTGGTTTGATCATTCCACATAATTCCTTTATATTCGTTGCAAAATGAAGTATTTTCTTTGGTGTCTTTTGCATAAGAGGGTCTCAATCTTACCTTGGCTAAATAATAGGCTATGCAAAGTGAGCGATAAATGTTTGTCATAATCAATGAGGATGTTGGTTCAGACTTAGAGTCATCAATGACTCGGAAAGCATTGGGAGATGTGACACTACTATTCATGTCCAATCGTTGTCGTTTGGGGGAACGACATCAGCCACCTCTAGCCTACGATGGTCAACGACACTACCATTTAGGGTATCCATCTCCGTTCTCTTTTCGAACTGACTTTTTGGTTCTTGTTTCCTTTCAGTCGAAATAATGGATGTTTGTAATGGATTATCATGTCGATCACAACCTGGTTGTCCTAGTTTGTCGTGCTAAAGCCTCTATGTGTCGGAATCTAAAGGTCATCTCTTATGACATGGTTAGATTCAACAACTCGAATAGTTGTTATACATAGCCCATTTGGTTAACATATAATTTTTGTAATATTTACTTTCTTTCCATAAACATTAAAGGTGATGCATAATAATGCGATTTCATTATCACAGTGAGATTCTAAATTATATTTGTTGGCGTGTTTGTCTCTAAAACTCAAAAGACATAGTCACATATGATCAACAAGGCACAAAGTCTATAAATAGTTGTCCATAACACAACATAGTCTGAGTAGTTCCACTATTAATGAAAAACTCAAGTTCTCTAGGAAACATACATATAAAGCTTGTATCAGAAAGTCAAATTTTCCATAAATCATTTTATGACCTTTGTGTATTCAAACAAGCATAACTTCGTCTAGAAAATAAATATTAATGAACCGAATTAAATTTTGAAAACTAAACATCTTTATATTTCCAACCATATAATAAATGTTCATAATCTGGTTCGTTTTGAGTTATTCACAAAGCTTAGTCAAAGTTGGCTACTCTACAAAAGCAAATTCTAACTTTGCATTTAATGCAATTTGATTTCGTTTTGTAGTGTATTCATGGATTCAAATACTTTTGCAATCCCAAATAATACATGAACGACTTTGCTAATAATTATGTCATCTATAATCATTCGGGTAACTCTTTTCACTCATAACCAGGTTAAGAAAAATCTATGTAGGTGGGGCGAGACCCACTTAAGTACACTATTATTGAATATCTCTTTTTCTAGACATTATGAGCTACTAAGATGAGCCATATTAAAAAATAGGATCATAAACACTACAAATTGAGTACTTTATACAAAAATATAGGATCAATACAACATTTCCTTTATCATTCGTTTGCCAACGAATACATCAAGAGTTTTACAAATTCAAATAATAATATTGATCATTCATCAATTGTTAAGGTAAAGCATGAGAACCTTTTACATAATATTCAGATATTCTTGAAAAAAATATGCTCTAATCAAAATCGACAAAATTCATTTAATTTTTGTCAGTTTTGAATTTTGCAATTTTGAGATTAGCGTCATTGCTATCTTCATCTTCTTATTTAGCTGCATAGTAAGCCTCTTACTCTTTCGCATCTCTTTATGCTTTGTATTTTATATCCAATTTTATATTTGCCTTGCAATGTCTAAAATAATGTTCATTAAATCCACATCTATCACATACCTCTTCTTTATTCGTAAGCTTTACTCCACAAATTCTAATTAGGACTCAACGTCATTCACCCACTAGTGATACTCTAAGTCATTAGAGTGAAATATAGCAAATTAAAACCTTTGCATATGATATCTTGAGAAAGAAGAAAATGTATTAGTTTCATAGTCTCAAAGACTTCCTCGAAAACTAATTAACCCAAGATATTTGGATTAGACCAAAACCAAAATATTAATGATCATACAAACTCTCTTTGTTCGTTATCAATGCTATTTCGAACTTTATTGTTCGAATCGATAGTGAATTCCCTTAATTCACATGGACACTCATTGTCCGTTTAGGAACTATATTCCATTTTCTCAAAGATGAAGAAAGGGGAAGGAATCTCCAAATTTCCCGGGTAAAAAAGAGTTGCAAAAAGAATAAATATTAGAATTTGAATCGAAAGCATGAACTCTTATAAAATCTTACTTTCTTAGAATACACAATTATTTCTTCTTCCTCTTTTTCTTTCCTTGCATTGTCCACGCCGAATTTGTTTGTTGGTTTCTCACCAATTTTGACGTACTCCTTGAATACCGATCAAACATGTATAAATTGCACCAAAATTTAATGTAGCAATTTTAAATATGAAATTTAATAATACGTAAATTTAAATAAATCATGTATGAGAAACAACCTTATTATTTTCAAAATAATAAGTTTACACGTGAAATTCTACCATCAGTGGATTATACGAAATTTGCATGTACGTATATCTTCATTGTTCATGAACAACAATTGCATTTGGCTTGACTTGTCAAGAGCTAAACTAGGATCGTGACTGGAGTCCCTCTTGGTGTTTTAAGATTTTCACACGAGCTCTAGGTTAAAGCTTTGTGCTGATAACGTATTTTAGGAAAACACAAAACTAGAGAGTGAAAGTATCTGGAAGCAATTATGTGTTGTATTGTAAGGTTTCACATTCCTTTTATAGAAAGATGTGATGAACTTATAATGATTACAGAAATGATGGTAGATGAACATTACATTGATTATAAGCCATTACATCAGTTACAAAGCAACATATAATAGACAATGATGGAGGGAGTTACAACCATCATATTAATGGTTCACTAAGTCTAAATTATACCACTAATTCTACCATAACTAGGCCATTTGAATTTCCTTCAACAGTAGCTCATTTTTCAATATGACTGAGTTTCAAAATACCTCAACTTAAAGAGTAGAATGGAAACGATCTATATTTTATGAACTCTAAGTGTTCGATAAATTGTCTTAACCAAAGATCACAACGAAATAAAACCTCATCGTCTTGCTTGCTCAATATGTGGACGACATGTTGCTAAAAAAATATGAACCAACAACAAGTTCAATTTATTTTAAGAAACCACTAACCCATGAAGATTAAAAAAAAAATAGATGGAAGTAATTGTGTAGTATATTTTTTTGAGATCAATAATTATACATTTCCGAATATCAAGTAGTTTAAAATCAACCACTAATAAACATACGTATATTTATAGTTACAAGAAGAGAGAAAAATCTCTCTCGGTGTTCTCTTTTTGGTGATGGTGAGCACTAACCCTAGGGTCTTGTTCATTTGGCATATTGGCTCTGGCTAAGGTTTCACCTTTGTGTGGCAACGAAATTGCAGTCTCCTTCAGGTCGTGGCCTGCTTTCCCATCAGTGCTAGCGACTTAGGTCGCACTTGTAGCGATTTTGGCAAAAGGCGATGGAGTGATTTGATTCAACCTTCGGACCCGGATTTCTCTAGTTCGAGGCTGTTCTAACATGGATCCATGGATTCTATATGGCGCGACGTTGGCATCCTTTGGGTGGCTGTGTCACAGATCTGGGATGACAGTGGTCTTGCCTGACAGTGGGGATTTGTCACAACGGTGCTTTGCTGATGTCGTACATCGAGTTCTCTACACAACGAAGGTTTTACGTGTGGTGGTCAATGAGTGCAGTACGTCACTCTTGTAGTGCCAACAGTTCTTCATCGGAGGCCGACAAAATAATGAATCGGTCAGGCGGGTCTATAATGACCCGCGAGCTAAAATTTAGTCTCTCCAAACAATATGAGGGAATTATAATGGCCCCGGACAAAACTTGGGTCCAAACTCAATTGGATGCCAAGGTCCAAACTACACCCATTTATACAAATTTCAGTTTGTGATTTTATAATCGAAACCACCTAACATTTTACCTCGTAATGATCATGTATGCAAAATTTGATTAAATCGGAGATTGTTTGCTCATTAAATTTTGCAAAACAAATAGATGGTTGTTAATGTAATGTTAAAATTCACAATAACCGTCCATTTATTTAATAAAATTAGACACACAAACGATTTTCATTTTGATTCATTTTTGAGTGAGTTGATCTTCAACTCATGGTCTATAAGATAAGTTGTCTTGATTGTAAAATTACAAACTAAAATTTGTATAAATGGGAGTAGTTTGGACTTTGGCATCCAATTGAGTTTGGACCCAAGTTTTGTCCAATGGCCTCTAGCAAAATGAATTCAAAATGCATACATGAGGGAGCAAAGTGATAAATGTCAAACAAAAGAGATCAAAGTTTATAAACTGTCATACATAAGGGAGCATTTGAGCTATTTTCTCTCTCCCAGCAAAATTCAACATGAAATGAAATGTACCATTTTCACTAGGGCTTTAATACATCTAAAAAAGTAAAAACAATTTCAAAGTAAATGTCCGGATCAGGGGACACCTATTTTTACACATAATTTAACACGCATTGAGAGCCTTTGTATTTAAAGACTGCCAATGGTTGAGATCTCTTGCTACAATTCAGTTTTTACATTATATTTTTGTTTTCAATTACATATAATCTATTTAAAAAATCAAAAGTAAAACCAAAATCAAATTTTTTCCTGAACAAAAAAATTATCTCGCAGTAACAATTGTCAAAACCAGCCGCTAGACTAACCCAACTTCGTCTTCTTTGCAACGGCGAGTTCCTATGCAGTGAGTCAAAAGTCCATTGTAGTTTTTTCTCACAATTCCATTGAATTGGGTTTTAGGGGTTTGCTTCCCAGTCATCATGGCTGCTGGTATGTTCTCAATCTTATATTGTAAACATGGAGTTATGTTTCTTCCTCATGAAAGCTTTGATTTGAAAGACACAAACATATGTGATCTATCAAAAAAGAAAAAAATCCCTAGATATATATGCTACCCGCCTACCTTGATATACATATTGTGTAGTAAAACATATCTGCATATGTGTTGGAGCAAAGCATTTGTGTGCAATTGTGTTGTCGAACTCCTTATTCAGTTAGTTTTTTTTAAACAAGAGTAACATACGAATTGGATTCTACTATTTCATATTTTGTTCTAATATTATATAACCTTATAATGCCTATTTACAGTTGTTGGTGATGGATTTACCCTCCGAAATTGGCGATGATGGATCTTCACTGAACCATGTAACAAGCAGCCAAGTAAGTGATCACCAATCTCTGAGAAGAGATGTTGAAGAATTGAAGTCACCTTATGTGGGAATGGTATTTGGAACATTGGAAGAGGCCGGAAAGTACTATGAATATTATGGTCGACGAGAAGGTTTCTAGACTCGAATTCAAAGTTCATGGAAGTCTAGATCACATTGTTCTGAGGTGACAAGTAGATTATTTGTTTGTGCACATCAAGGAAAACATGTCATGAAAGAGAAAAAAGAAACAGAAGAGAAAGATGACACAAAAGAAAAAGAAAATAGAGAAACACTTGACCAACAACCCGGAAAGAAGTAAGGTAGAAGTTGTTCAACTGTTAAATGTGGTTGTGAGGCTAATATGCAGATTCTTCATGACAAATGGTCGAACAAGTGCACAGTCTCGGTTTTTAGTGATATCCATAATCACACAATAGTGACAGCAGCCCGAAGAGTGATGATGAAGTCGAATAGACATATGCCAAATGCAGCGAAGGACTTGACATAAGATTTCCATAGAGAAAACTTAAGAATCAACAAAGTTCCATCAATGTTCGGCAATGCTCAAATTGTTGGTTTCGACAACAAAGCTTGTTATAACCATTTAAGAAATGTGAGACATAAAGAGTTGGAGTATGAAGATGCACAGTCAGTCCTCAATTACTTCAGCAAAAAGCAAGTAGAGAATTCACACTTCTTTTACGCTATACAGTGTGATGAAGAAGGTAGAGCTACTAACTTATTTTGGGTGGATTCTAGATCAAAGAATGCTTATTAGTATTTTGGGGATGTAGTGTCTTTTGATACGACATATCGCACAAATAAATATGACATGCCATTTGCTCCATTTATGGGAGTAAATCATCACTTCCAAATCATACAATTTGGATGTGCTCTTTTGCAAGATGAGACAAATGTGACATTTTCGTGGTTATTTGAAACATGGCTTGCAGTTATGGGAGATCGACATCTATTAGACATCATCACCGACCAAGATATGGCAATGAAAGGAGCCATTGCAAGGATTTTTCCCAATACTCGTCACCGTCCGTGCATTTGGCATATCATGAAAAAATTTGGAGAAAAATTGTCGCATGTATACCAAGAAAAATCTTAGTTCAAGAAAAGTTTGAACAAATGCATATGGGCAACATATAAGATAGATGATTTTGAAGATCAATGGAAGAAGTTGATTGAAGAGCATGGCTTGGTAGAGAATGAATGATTGCAACAACTATATGATATTTGTGGATCTTGGGTTCCTGTTTATAACCGCAAGACCTTCTTTATCGGAATGAAAACAACATGACGTAGTGAAGGCACTAATGCATTTTTTGATGACTTTGTTACATCAACAACCAATTTAAGAAAATTTGTTGTCAAGTATAAACAAGCTCTACAGAAGATAATTGCAAATGAAAGTGGAGAGTATTTCATATCAGAGCATAAATATCGTATTGTGGAAGATGATGACTTTCTCTTGAAACATGCAGCACAAGTTTATACTAGAAATATATTTGAAAAGTTCAAGAGCGAGTGGTTTAAGTTGAAACTACTCAAAGTCGAAGATAAAGAACCCGACGACCAGCTTCAACAATACTCTGTGATGAAGAAAAAAAGTGGTTCAAAGTGTTCTTGGTGAATTTGAATCTACACACTCTTGAGGGTACATGTGAATGCCAAACTTTTGAGTTTGTTGGAACAATATGTCGGTACATTATGAAAGTTTTTGTTCGTCATGACATTGATGTAATACCCGCCCACTTTTTCCTTCCAAGACGGCGACAATGAGCAAATAAGTTCATAGTTATGGATTTTGAGAAGTTGGTGGACAATGAGCAAATAAGTTCATAGTAAGGAACAATTAGAAGCACTAAGGCTTAGTCATATGTGTCAGAGAGCTTCTCAATTAGCTTGACAAGCAGCAGTTTCAGATGAGGCCTACAAAATTTACATGGAAGCTTTAGATGAGTTGTCAAAGAAGATTCCAGAAGTGAAGAAGGTGCTAGCTGAACATACTGTGGAGTCTCAAAATGATGTTCTTCAAAATGAAGCAGATCAATGTATGAGTAAGTCCTCAGATTTGTTGTTGTTGGATCCAAATATATCAAAAATCAAAGGCAGAAAGAATGATGAAAGCAATAAGAGAAACTTTAGAAATCCAAAAATGATCAAATTTGGTATAGAGCTAGCTCAGAGGAATTCGAAGAAGTATAAACTGTGCCAACTACTTGAACATAACAGAACTACTTGTGCTTTAAACCCAAATGCAAAAAAAAATTCTACAAATCAAAGTAACTTAAGACTAGTTTCTTCTTATTTACAAGATCTTATTTTTTTCATTTACTTAATTTGAGTCTCGATAATATTTTGATTATTAGGAAATAAAGATATGCAAGAGTCAAACAAATGTTCGAAGAAGACGTTGAATGTGACATTGAAGAATGAGTTTACTCCAATTCAATGCATGCCGACTAAATGTCTTTATATATATATATATATTTTACTTTATTAGCAATAGCTATTGTTACAGGTTGATTAGTAGTAGCATTTGACAAGGCGGATAAACACCTCTCAAAGATACTCTATTCACAATCTGGATATATTAATGTAGTAAAATAAATAGGGGTTATCGAACACAAGGAATTGGTGAAACTAAATCCTAACACTAGACTACTATACTGACAAACTTGACTACAGTACACTAATGACAATGCGAACCTAAGCTAGACAGACTCAAATGCTACGAAATTTGGACACAACAAACTAGACACAGTGGTGGACTACCACGCAAAATTTGAGGGTTTTCTGAGTTGATTTGGTTACCGAACTGAATCGGCTAAGCTACAGCTAATGCAGAAAATGAATGCTGAAAGTAATTATACTAATGAATGCAAATGGATTTAAACTATATGATTAAAGAGTTAAGAGGAATGCAATCCACCACAAACATTCCATCTATCTAACACATACTTAACCTAATGCACATATCCAATGAATGAAAGTTCCCAAGAAGAGTTGATCGTTACAACCACATCCTATTACCTAATCTTTATGCCTATGCAGGTTTGTCATGGACCTCCCATACATCTATCCCTCTATGAACCCATAGTCATGGACCTCAAGGTTTACAAAGAAGAAAGCATTAAGTTCTAGAAAAGGTTTGAGAAGCTACAAGGGTTCACAAGTACACTATGGGCCTGTCTCGCTAGACCTATGGATTTTAATCTCCCGACGGTAAAATCGGCGTATCACTATAGAGAATCCGGTGGAAGAAATTATCTTCAATCGCCCGTATCTCATGAAACTAGAACCCTAGCATGCATACTAAGTTGGCCACCAAAGCAAACATACAAGAATTCATGCGGTGAATCATTCAGAGAAAGAAACCTCATTCATAGAATTTGCAAAACTAGGTTAAAGTGTATGCATTACAAAGACTTCATGTACGGGACTTCAAGCAGCCCCTTAACAAAAGAAAGTTAGCTACTCATAGTCTTAAATAATAACATCAAGGAATTCATGAAAGATAAATAAAAGAAGAAGAAAGAAGAACTCTTGGCGACGACGTGATCGGGCTCCACTTCATGCACATAACTTCTTCTTCTTTTGTTTCTTTATTTTTTCTCTCTTATTCTCTCTCTTCCTTTTGCCAGCCGTCATTCCCTTTTAGCTAGCTAGCTAGCTATATATATATATGTGTGTGTGTGCGCGCGCGCATGCAACATAGCTAGGAAACCTAGCTAGCCCACGTGCTAGACTTCAATTCCACTTCTTCCTCTAGCTAAATATATAAAATTAACTATATATTCATCCCTCACGTGCCAAGCATAACAAATCCTAATGCAAATGGACTTCCTCTATTTTGTCTCCTTCATAAATCCCCTCTCTCCAAGCTGCTCCATCCCAAAGTCCAAATCCAAACCAACTCTTCCTTAATTACCTCGCCAAGCAACCTCTCTCCAAGCTGCTCGCCAAAGACATGCATATATATGTATGTCTCATTTTTCTCTTAAACTCCCTCGCCAAGTAGCTTCAAAATATATTATTTAATCTCATTTTCTTCATTACTCTCCAAAATACATAAAAACAAATAAACATAATTAATTCACTCAATTAATAACAAAAAACTAAATATAAGAAACAAATTAAATACCGAATAGACGCATAAATATGCGACTATTAGTATTGAAGAATGCACTAGTCATTTTTGTTTTTTGTTTTTATTAGCAGTAGCTAGTGTGCTCATTATACTCCTTCGTTGTTGGACTAAATATGTGTGGATTTGTCACGTCTGTTTTGATGTCCCACTTGTTTGTACATGTTTGCTAAGAATATGAGAAGAGGACGTGGGCTGTGAAATGAATTTGGTGGCTTATTGATGCAGCAGCAACCAATTTGTGTACCAGTTTGCGTTGTTTGTCGTTTAGGCTTAATATCATCTACTAATTTGAATTAGAATGCATCATTTGTGACTTCACGTATGCCCCGTCATTTGTCAAGTTCAGCTAGATAGAATACAAGCACACACTACTTTGGACTGAAGTTGGTAGATTACAATAACAAGTCCCATTCGAATTTCTAGATTTTCAGCATAAGTCAATTGCATCTAGAACGTATACATTATACAATCAATTCGATTCTAATACATGAACAATGATGACGTGTAACTACAATACCAGACACATGGGTGTGTTCGCAAGCTGGCTTAGCACTAACCTCGGTGACAATCTGCTGTGGTGAATTCGCACTCGCCCACTAACTGGCATAGGGTCTGGAGCTACGCATCTAATCGTCAAAATTCATATATAAAACAACAAAGCACAATCATGCACGATCCTATTTGAATTAATTTAAGATGAAACATACACAGTAAACAGGAGGCAGTTGCGTGATTTGGACGGACCATCATCCATCAAACACAGACATAGTTTTTATCCTCTGGGGTGAGGAAGCTAGGGGATGAGCATCCTATAGCAGACCACGACACATCCATAAATATTTAACCCAACTCCACAGAGTACATATCATTCTAGGGCAGCAGCAACAGCTCCTTTAAACTCCATCAATGGCGAGCAACCACGGAGCACCTCCATCAGCTCCGCCACCACCCCCACCGGGTCTCTCCACCCTTTACACCCCTCGCACACTAGCCCAATCCTACCTCTCCGACCCGGCCCACCGCTACCTTTCCGGGTCGTCGGACCCTCTTTCAACTGTCTCCTCCAGAGCCACGTCGTACATGATGTCATCCTGGCCCGCGCCCGAGTCTGTCGAACCCATCCCGCCCGGTTTCAAACGGACCTCCGAAGGTTGGTGAATTTAATCACTTAATTAGCTCACATACACTCTTCATTTAAAGTTTGAATCTTTAATTGAAATTGAACTCCGAAATGTGTTTGGAGCTCACTGTGTGCTTATAGTTTGATTTCCGCTAGTAATTTAGTAAAGTCTGACCTGGATTATGATAAGTGTAATGCTTAGTAGTATCACTATTCTCGTCTTAAAGAAAAACTGGCAACTGTATTAGTATTAGTGCAAGTAATTGACTTCGATAATAGTGATACAATGTGCTTAGTATGTGTAAAGCACTGTGCTTTTCATCAATATCATCTTAGGTAGTTAAACGCCTCACTATGTACAAGAGGTTATATGTCTAATGACTATGTAAAGCAATTAGCTTTTCTGTATTCGTTTACTGCAATATATATACTATTTAGAAGAAGATGAAGAATATATATATATATCTCTCTTTGAGTTTCTAATATGTGTTAAGTTTGCTACCCCATATTACTTATATATTATATGGTAACATATACATTTTCTCTGGTTTTCTTGTATTTACTTGTCTACTACGTACTATAGCGCTCTACCATCAGGCTCTTTTGGGTGCCCATAATCCGATTGGGCAACTGGAAGCTTGGTATTTGACAAATCCATTAGCCAAGCGCCCTAGATTCGAGAATACAAGCTTGCCTATATACCCACAGAGGCCAGGAGAGAAAGACTGTGTTCACTATATGCAAACAAGAACCTGTAAATTTGGAGAGACCTGCAAGTTTGACCATCCTATTTGGGTTCCTGATGGTGGAATCCCAGATTGGAAAGAGGTGACTGTTTGCTATTACATATTTTGTGTGTATATACCTATAATTTTATCTTATAGTAAAATAAAATATGAATCGTACACCCACAAATATTTTCTTTAAGCTTTTAGATGGATGGATCATATTATATGAGCTGTTTGTTACTACTTAGTTGTATAATTATTTCTTTAAGGCGTGGATAGATACTTTTATTGACTCAATTGTGTTTCTAGTTACCATATAGTATTTAAAACTATGTACGTAGTATGTATCATAGTTATTTTTTCACTGATGTATATAAAGTTTCTGTACTTGCTGAGTTTTCTGCAAAAAGTCTGATTACTTGAGAATATATCGCTGCCAGTGACTGAACTGATTTCGTAAGTCTATTTTGGTTGAGACGTTCATTCATGGTAAAAATTTGGTCAAATGTCTCAATGTGTAAACCGCTCAAATAACTTGGGACTATTTATTGCTCAAATAACTTAAGACTATTTATCTTTTATTTTGCTTTGGGTTTTCTTGCATACTCAATTGGTCATTTTTGAGTTTTGAGAATCTTGTTGGGTAGTGTCTTTGAAATATACACAAATATGCATGATGCATTTTGGTAATTTGGAGGAAATCCTGCACGTCTCGTAGCTGTAGAGCTAACTTTTGGTTGAAGATCAACCGTTTTGGTTGCTTGCGGAGTTGTACCGGTAATCAAATGAAACAGGTGCTTGAACCTTTGAGTACTGTCATAACCGTTGGTTATTGGTCATGTGAAGGAATGTGGCAGTGCATTGAGTACTGCTTGGAAGCTTCATTAGCAACTCACTAGTTAATAGTAATTGTGGAGTCAAGCCAGTTAGTAAGTTTATCATTTCGTTTGCATAGACATATAGGCTCTTACCAGGAAAATCAGGATTTCCATCTGATGGTGTGATTGGCTACTAATGTACATACAATAATAATAGTACAAGCCTTCTTGACTGGAAATAGGTAACTTATCTAATCTTTTGATTCCTTTTGTTAGCAAGTTATTATACTGGGGTACATAGTGTTTACTTTCGTGCTACTTTTACTATCTTTATTGGCAATCTGTTGAACTTGGGAGAATGTTTGATGTGAGTCCGTTGGTCATGGTTCACATCTGTATTCTCTCCTTTGTGTGTTATAAACAATTTTTTTTTTCATTTAATGTGGGAAAAGAAACAAAGCAAGTATGTTGCTATAACGCAAAAACTGATCTCTTGTTCATTTAGGTTCCACTTGTCGCCCCAAGTGAGACCCTTCCTGAGAGACCTGGAGCACCAGATTGCCCAGTAAGTAGCAATTCAAATGCTTTCTTTGATTCTTTTAGCTAATATGCTCCTTTAAAGCTTTTCAACGCTTGTACTGCTTATATATACACTGTAATTCTATATTTTGCAGTATTTTCTAAAAACTCAAAGATGCAAGTTTGGTCTGAGATGCAAATTTAATCACCCAAAAGACAAATTGGCTACTGCAGTAAGTGCAAATGAAATGAGAATTTGCCAATATTTGATTATCACCTGTACTTATTCCCTGTTATAATGATACCTTATTCTGGTTTCAGGGTGCTTCAGAAAATGGTGATGTTTATTCCTTACCTGAGAGGCCTTCTGAACCCCCTTGTGCAGTAAGATATACATCCCCTATTATTGCAATGTGCATTTTCTAGTTCATCATGTTCATACAATTGTATTTTTTGGGGAAAAACAGTTCTACTTGAAAACTGGACAATGCAAATATGGGGCAACCTGCAAATTTAACCACCCGAAAGACATCCAAATACCATCAGCTGCTCAAGAGAACAAAACTGGCGAAGCTGAGCCAGCTCCTAAGACAGATGGCAGTGAAGTTACTGTGAAGCCTCTTGTTTCATTCACTCCAGCATCATTATACAATTCCAAAGAGCTTCCTGTAAGACCGGTATGTACTGAATAGAGATGAATGGGCCTCTTGTGAGTGCAATACTAGCGTTTTGGTAGTATTTATTTTGCTGATCATGTGTCTGTTGCTTCTACCAGGGTGAAGCTGATTGTCCATTCTACCTGAAAACTGGAAGGTCAGTTATGTCTGCTCTTGATGTTTGATTATTTCAAGTACAGACAGCCGAGAAAATCTTAATGGTTTTGTTCTCTTATATCAGTTGCAAGTATGGGACCACTTGCCGCTACAATCACCCAGACAGATATGGTATATACACATTACTATTCTGTTTTAGATTCTAGAATTCATTATGTCTTCATGTCATGAGTTGTGACAAATATATACATCAAATTCTCACTGCTAAATTCTTGTACAGATATTAACGCACCTGTTGCTGGAGTCACCTATCCTCCTGCAGTATCTTCAGTACCAACTTTCAACATAGGAGTTGTTAATCCATCTGCCTTCACTTATCAAACTTTAGCACAACCAACGGTAATATGGCCAATGATATCATTTGTTTAAACTTTACGCTTCCGTGCGCTGGCATGTGATTTAAAATTCTGTCCTGGTATTTTGGTGTAAAATCTGAAATCTGTTACTTGTATGCACATTGCAGGTGGGAGCAAACCCCACTGTCCATCCTCAGCGGTTTGGACAGACTGAGTGTGAAGTAAGCTCTATTGTTCTACAGTTAAATGAATTTGATTCGAAATGTATATGGCCTTCACTTCCTAAATCTAAAAGGAAAGAATACTAAATTTAAGATTCATCATCTTAAAACATTTCTAGCACTTTCTTGCACCATATCATTTGTGAAGCTATCTGCACATTGTTGCTTAATGTTGTTGATCCACATGTGTCTAACTCCCATGGTAGACATTTGGTTGTTATGACTCATTACTTGCTCATGGTTTTGAATCATTTGGTATTTAACAGAGATTGCTCTCATCTTCCTTTTTCATGTTTTAGCACTATATGAAGACCGGGGAATGTAAGTATGGTGCACAATGCAGATTCCATCACCCAGTTGATAGGCCAGCAGTGGCGTTATCAACGACAAAGCCATCACAAGAAGAAAATGTTAAGCTAACTCTTGCTGGGTTGCCAAGGAGAGAGGTATAGATCCTTCCTTAGAGAATAGTTGAGCTGTTGTTCTCAGTTGGGATTAATCAGGGTTCTCCCGATATATTTGGATTTTCAATTGAATTTAAGCATATACGTTTTCATTCAACTCGTATTTTATATTCCATCTACGCATCATCTATGCGACCATGATTAGAGATGTGTTTTACAGGGTGCCGTCATATGTGTGTATTACCTGAAAACAGGCACATGCAAGTATGGTGCAAGCTGCAGGTTCGACCATCCACCTCCTGGCGAGGTCGTCGCAATGGCGGCATCACAAGCGAAACCCGACTCTGCTAGAGGGAAAGCATGAGCGTCCAAGAAGAGCAGCAGTAGCCAGATTGGAAGAAGTGATGAGTTAGTCATTAGCTTGAGGTCTGTACCAAAAGTATTGTCATCTGCAATCCTATTTCATGTACTCGATCATAAATTGCGTGCGCAAACTATTCGTTGTTCTTGATCTGGTCTGCGTATCAGGTAGAAATGATTTGAGTAACATGAGACCTTTCTGTTTATAAAAGTCGATGTGAACATGAATTTCAATCTCTACACTCACAAAATCCGACTAGAGTATGGGAGCTGAGGTTCATGACAATAACCGTGAAATTAGTCTTTTTCAAATTAATGTGGGGGATATTTGTAGAATTTAGAAAAATCGTACGTGGCAGTGTCAGGATAAAAAAAGGAGTGAATAGCCGGCATCGGCCGCAAAATATATCACCGGAAAAACTAGATACGAACTCCTTTTTTATTCTGCCGGAACAGAAAGGCCGTACCGAGGAGAAATGAGTAGAAGAACTTAAACGAAGAAGAAGAAGTAGAAATGATAATACTGGCGCGAAATAATACACACTGTTTCTCACTCTGCTCGGCTTATTATGACAACTCAAACCACCGCCACCGCCACCGCCACCGCCACCATCACCGCATTAGACTTGTACAAGTTGTACCCAAAGCTACTCGCTTCCTCTCGCCTCAGTTTCCCACACTCGCCCCTACAATGAGCACGAGGAGGACGAGGCGAAACGACGCCGCTTTATGGCGTTGTGCTGCCTCTTCTTCAGTACCACCTCCAACGCCGGAAAAGGTGCTTAGCTTCTTTCTTTTGCAATCTCTATTTGTTTGTTTCGCTATTTACTCTTTGTATTCAAATGTGTTGTTGTTGGTTTTGAATGTGTCTAGCAAAGGGAGGGTTCAGATTGCAGATGTTGTAAGCCCACATGAGTCACCAGGCCCATCTAGCCCATCCCAGCTGTGAAGAACCATGGTCCCAAACATTATCCTCTGCACTCTTGTGTTCTATGTTCTGTTTTGAAGTACTGCCTTGGTAGTAGCTATTAGGATTGTTGTGTTCCTCCTTTGTTTCTTGTTTCTTGTAGCAGTAGATGTAGAGTTGAGATCTCTCTATGCTTCGATCTCTCAACTCCCTTTTGCTTCTATATAGCTGGTGTATCCTTCTGTGGTAAAGTAGGAATGAAAAAACCCTTGCATTTCCCTTCCTTTATTTGTTCTAGCTAGTTTTCAATTTAAGCTCCCAACAATTTGGTATCAAGAGCCGGGAATGGCTAGCGGCGTTACTCGCAATTGCTCAAACATTGCGCAACGTCTGCCTCAAGATCCCTTAGACCCAAAGACGGAGGGATGTGGGGGCCAGGGTGGACCTGGGCCCCTGAGTTTATGTGAAAAAATTAGTATATTTTTATTATTATATAATATAAATATTATAATTTATTTGAAATATATCTAAACTTTAATGAAGCGTATGAGTGCATAACTAATTCAAATCTGACGACTTTGTAAGAATATTATTATGTATTATTTCAATAATGAATTCCAAATATTAGGTCAATTAGGATTCAATCTCTTACCAGGTTTAAGATTTTATGGTCTTTTTTTCTTTATAAAAGCTCTACCATTCTTGAGATTAAAATACAATCATTTTTATTAAGTTTATTAGATATGAAGAGATACTTCAAAAAAAAAACCTCTTCTTCTACTCCAACATCAGATGAGTAACCACCTACGAAAATTCAAAAGACAAATAGTACCAATATGAAAAAATCTCGTGTTAGAGATATTACATAAAAGTATCCATCGGATCCCCATTCAAGAAGAAGTTCGAAGATATTATCTACAACAATGCCCTTGTCGACCTAAAAATCATACTTTTCCTTTCACAAAATTTGGGGGGAAAAAGAAGAAAAAAAGGTTTATTCGTGATTAGTTTATTGAATTTCCATATTGGTTAGAGTACAGTATTAAAGAGGATGCTGCATTTTGTTTATGTTGTTATCTTTTCAAACCAGCTATTGGAGAACAAGACAGTGGTTAAACTTTTGTTGGTGTTGGTCATGGATTTAGTAATTGGAAGAAGAAGCAAACGCTAATATCACATTTTGGAGGATCAAATATTACTCATAATCAGGCTGTGAGTAATTGTAATGCTTTATCAAACCAAAAACAATACATTGAGACTGTTTTGGCAAAATATACAGATCAAGATCGAATTGATTACCCTAACCGAGACTATTTTTTAAACTTTTCATTTATGCCCCCCCTCCCCAACTGAGAATCTTGGCTCCATCCCTGCCTAGACCAAACATCAATTCCCTCCATTGACTACGAGCCACACCCCAGCTACACCATCACCGACCTCTACACACCCCCTACTCCAGAGTGTGGTGACTCTGACTCCATTTAATGCCAACAACATCTCCGTTTTGGCTTCACAATAGTGGCAACTACGTACTTCAGTGGAGGCTCTCCAAGAGGGACAAGCAACGCTCCAAGTAGGCAACAACATCTCCGTTTTGGCTTCACAATAGTGGCAACTACGTACTTCAGTGGAGGCTCTCCAAGAGGGACAAGCAACGCTCCAAGTAGGCCAGGCAACCTTCCAGCAAACTTTTGATAGGCTTGCCGCCAATTTGTAGTGGTTGAGGCCATCAGAGATGGTAGGGCCATCGACTTCTTTGTGGTCACCTCTGGCATATGGCTCAGCTCCGAGTTTGTCAACGTTGTTCGCAGCGGCTTCCGTTCCTCGACCTTGGGTGTCTACGGTACCAACACAACAATTACATTTTGATTTCTCTTTTTCCCAATATGCTTCACAGTCTACACCAAACAGCTCCCCTGTTCACAATGAACAACCCCCCAACTATACCTTTCAGTCTTACCCACACACACAACCTCATGCTCAAACAGTTCACCCTCCCCACCATCAAGCCCCACATTTTTTTCTCCTAATTTCCAATATCAACCACCACCACCAAATATACCTCATCACCCCACACCAAAAATTGACTTACCGAGATTCAATGGTAAGGACCCTATGGGTTGGATTGCCTTGGCAGAGAGATTCCTAAACTTTTATAAGGTCCAGTCAAAAGAGAAAATGTCCATGGCAGCATGTATGTTCTAAGAATCGACATCTCAATGGATGAATTAGTATGAGCAATGATATCCTATGGAGAATTGAAACTTTTTTGTGGACATTTTTATGCAGTCTTTCGGTACCGGAGAAAGCTCCAACCATGTCGAATCCACTCGTTCTCATCTACAACAAACATGCTTAGTAGCTGAATACTAGGAGCAGTTTACATTGTTGTCATGTTGGGCTCCAAATTGGACTGACAATCATCTCAAGAACGTCTTTATCGGTGGACTAAATGAAGAGATTATGCATGACGTTCTAATGCTATCACCAGATTCTCTTTTGGTGACATTCAGATTAGCAAGGAACGTTGAGAATAAGATTAAATCTTAGTGAACCATTTTGAGAAACCAGAGCAGCAGGCCTCCAAGTCATTTTTTTAGACCATTTGGTTTGTCTAAAAAACTGGCCCAAGCTAGCCCTTCCTAAACCCATGTGCTTAAGCTACCTTCCAGTGCTCCAACCCAAAATAGAAATCAGTCTTATGCTCCTCCGTCAGGTTAATACCATCGCTTAACACGAGCAGAGCTGGAAGAGAGAAGGGCGAAGGGTCAATGTTATTCCTGCGAGGAACATTACTCGTCGACTCACTAATACCTCAATCATCTCATGATAATCATCGTGGAGGACGATGAGAGTGTGAATGAGGAGTTTCATGATTATTACAATGACCATGAGCATGGTGGATGAGGGGCTGCCGCCCCAACAATGATGGCTATCCACTCCATTACGAGGTCACAACCAACACAAACAATGAGGCTTAGGGGCAGAATCGGGCACTACCCTATTCAAATCCAGAAATGACACTGGAGCTTCAATGAGTTTCCTCAGCTCGGTCATAGCAGAGCGATTGAATCTACCTCTAGAGCCCACCAAGCATATGCTTTTCACAGCGGCGGACAACAAAGGGATATCGTCAACAACTTGGGCACCTAATGTTATGGTCAGTGTATAGGGGTATCAATTTTCTAGCTCATTTTGGTTGTTGAATTTGCCAGGATGTGATTTACTGTTGGGAGCAGAATGGTTAGTGTCCCTTAGGTTTATAGGATGGCATTTGAAGCACAAATTGATGGTGTTCGCAGTGAATGGGAAATCACATGTGTTGCAGGGCATTACATCACATCCACCTCCAAGCCATGAACTTCAATTATTGCAAACGTTTTTTTCTTTGGTAGATAGTGATACTCTTGGGCAGAAGCTGGGAACGCAAGAGATTCCGGCACAAATTCAGTCCCTTCTTAGCAAACTTGCAACGTTATTCTCGAAACCCACATCTTTACCACCACCGAGAGATTGTGACTACTGCATCAGCTTGATACAGAAAGCTAGATTGATCACTACCAAGCCTTATCGGCAATCTCCAATTCAAAAGGATGAGGTCGAGGGACAAATCAAGGAGATGTTGGGCCGGGAGGAGATTAGGTCAAGCCAAAGTCCATTAAGGTCTCCCATACTCCTTGTACCCAAAAAGGGCAATACCCATCGGCTATGTGTGGAATACCGAGCTTTGAGTTCGATCACGGTAAAGGATAAATTTTCGATACCACTAGTGGATGAATAACTTGATGAATTGCATGGGGCCACCTACTTCACGAAGCTTAACTTACGATCCGGGTACCATCAAATTCGGATGTGAATGGAGAACATCCACAAGACGGTTTTTTCACACTCATGATGGCCATTATGAGTTTGTGGTAATGTCGTTCGGACTTACTAATGCACCGTCCACCTTTCAAAATCTTATGAACACTATATTTCGTCTCTACTTACTAAAATTTGTGTTGGTTTTTTTGACGATATACTTGTCTACAACAAGTTACTTGAAGAGAACACTAAGCATTTGCATCAAGTGTTTACTATTCTACAGGTCCATGCACTCAAGCTTAAAGGCCAGAAATGCTCCCTTGCCCAGCCCAGTTTTGGCTCTTTGGGTCATGTTGTTTCTACTCATGGAGTGAGAGTGGATCCGAATAAAATATCATCCATCACTCAGTGGCCCAAGCCCACCTCTCTCAAGGGACTTAGAGACTTTCTCGAATTTTCGGGCTACTGCCGTAAGTTCTTCAAGGGGTTTAGGATTTTGGCAAAACCCTTGATAGATCTTCTAAAAAAAGATAACTTTCATTGGAATGATGCAACGGACGAAGCATTTAGGGCTCTTAATCTTTCCCTCACCTTCACTCTAGTGCTAGCCCTGTTGGATTTCTCCAAAAATTTTATGATTGAAGCAGATGCATCGGGTGGGGGAATCAACGTTGTTCTTCAACAAGAAGGCCATCCCATTGCCTATATCAGCAAGGCATTTTCAGGCTGCAATCTCGCTATGTCAGTATACGACAAGAAGATGTTGGCAATCGTATCAGCGGTGTAAGCATGGCGTCTGTATGTTGTGGGCCAGCAAGGATAGTCACTGATCACAAGACTCTTCATTTCTTTATCGATCAACATTTGATGACGTCGACACAACAAAGGTGGATTCTTAAACTTTTGGGCTATAGTGTTGACATTGTGCACCATGTGTGTTCACTCAATGGAGCTCCCGATGCCTTATCTCAACGCCATGAATTATGTACCATTTTGGGTCTGTCATTGCCAGTCTTTGATTGCCTCAATGATATCCAGGCTGCATGTTTAGATGATGTCGTGGCAAGTGAGCTGCTAATGAAGATCAGAGATAGCACTAATTTGAAGAAGAGATACTCGGTGCCTCAAGGAAAACTTCTATACAAGGGGCGAGTGTTTGTACCAAAGAGTTCTACTTGGAGGCAACAATTACTACAGGAATATCATGTTGCACCTACAGCCAGGCATTCAGGGGCTTTGGCAACTTATAAGCGTTTGAGCAGGAGTTTTTTATGGCATGGTATGAAACAGGAGATTAAGACATTTGTTGCTTCTTGTGAGGTTTTTCAACATCAAAACTATGAAGCTATTCACCCTCTGGGACTCTTGCAGCCCTTACCAATTTTAGATGGAGCTTGGCTCTCAGTTTCGATGGATTTCGTCGAGGGACTACCTACGTCAAGGCAAGAGTGTGATTATGGTGGTAGTGGACCGTTTTACCAAGTTCGGCCACTTCATCCCCTTGGCACATCTGTTTACAGCAGCTACAGTAGCCGAAGTCTTCACTCAGGAAGTTTTTAAATTGTATGGCATGCTAGCAGCCTTGATCTCGGATAGAGAGCCCACAATCTTGGGTTGAGCATTTGCACTGAGCACAGTTTTGGTATAACACTAGTTACCATACTGCCATCAAAATGTGTCCAAGGCTCTTTATGGAAAGGACCACGGTGGATGAGGCACTAGTCCAACGTGATAAGCTGAATAGGAAAATCAAGGTGCACTTGGCACTTGCTAAAAACAGGATAAGGCAGTACGCTAATAAAGGAATGACTGATAGAGAGTATCAACTGGATGATTGGGTGTACTTGCGCTTGCAACCACACAGGCAGCTTACAGTTTCAGCCCCTACATGTCACAAGTTAGCACCACAATTCTATGACCCTTATCAGATTATGGCACGCATAAGAAATGTTGCTTATCGGCTCCGCTTACCACTAGGATCACGTATCCATCTAGCCTTCCATGTTTCGCTCCTCAAGCGTCACATTGGTGCCAACATTCCATTTTTAAGTTTCATCCCTCCTCATGAGACAGCAGGTGCCTTGGTTTGGACAAGGGAATCTATCCTAGAGCGCAACATTTACAAGCGGAATAATGCCACCAGGGTCTGTTGGTTGGTTAAGTGGCAGGGTCTGTCCAAGGAGGATGCTACCTGGGTTGATGCAGATGAGTTTGTGGCAAGGTTTCTAGATTTTTCCACCATGGACTGCTCGATTTCTAAGGGGGCAGAAGTTTTTGCAAGCCCACATGAGTCACTAGGCCCATCTATCCCATCCCAGCTGTGAAGAACCATGGTCCTAAATATTATCCTCTGCACTCTGTGTTCTGCGTTCTGTTTTGAAGTACTACCTTGGTAGTTGCTTTACTAGCTGTTAGGATTGTTGTGTTCCTCCTTTGTTTCTTGTAGCAGTAGATGTAGAGTTGAGATCTCTCCATGTGTCGATCTCTCAACTCCCTTTTGCTCCTATATAGATGATGTAACCTTCTGTGGGAAAGCAGGCAGAGGCGGATCTATGCCTATGAAGAGTGGGACTCAAGTCCCACCCAAAATTTTATAGAGAAAAAAATTCCTATGTGTATGTATTGGTTTTTTATAGGGTACATGATATCTATAATGATCAAGTCCCAGGCAATCTGTTGGTTAATATTGGACTTGATCTTGATGATTGTATGGTCTTGGGCTTGCCACATAGCATTGGACTTATTTGGACTTACTCAATTAAACAAGGACAAGTCCAACTTAAAAGTCTTCTCCCCTTTTCCCTTTCGTTGAAAACAAAGAAAAAGGGTGCTTCTCAGTTCTCTCCTCTCAAGTCGCTGTCGTCCCACTTCTTCACTTTATCTCTGTGACTCTATGATTCGATTCCATCCAACTGATCCAAGCAAATGAAGCAATCGATCATCCTATATCTCCCGCCACTCAAGTACTCAACAACTGATTCATCATCTCCATCTCGGGACCATCTGGGACCATCTGTAAGTGTTTAATCTAAATTAAAATTAGGGATTTGGGGATATCTTATTAGCTGCCAATCCCTTCCATTGTTACTTTTAAACTATTGTTCTTGTCATTTTATAACTTTTCTATTTGTTTTGAATAGGTTATTGATCTCAAAGTCTCAAAAGGATTAAAAGTTGGTGTTTGAGAATTGGGGTCTTGCTGTGCTTTAACAGGTTGTTATTCTTTTTTGTAATTGTTAATTTATTTGTTGTGTACTTGTGTGTGCTATAACTGACTGTATTACAGAATTCCTAAACAAAAGTTTCTTAATTCATATTGTATAGGTGATTGTAGCATGTCGAATGAGCAACCAAAAAAAAGGAAGAAAAACTTGATCAGTTCATACTTTACAAAGTTTGATCGTGGTGATGCTACTGCTAGTGATGCTCCAACACCAAGCTCTCCATTAATTCCTCCTGAGATTCAAAGCAGTGGTATTGACTCTTTGAATAATACCAATGCTATTGAACGTGACCCAGGAAAACGCTGCCCTATATGGAAATATCCTGTCAATGAACGTGATTCGATCAGAAGAGCATATAGTCTGTTGGGACCAATGCAACCTGAATGTGAGTTCCCTTACTCTCAATTTAGTGATCAACAACGCAAGTTTCAGTTTTCTTGGTTTAAAGATAATCCATGGCTTGAGTATTCAGAAGCTAAGGATAGGGCATATTGTTTTCCTTGTTTCCTTTTTGCTACTGAAAATCCTTTGAACAAAGCATTCACCATTGAAGGGTTCAAAAATTGGAAGAGGACTGTGCCTAGTGATAATGCTTTTCTGAATCATGTAGGAGGAATTACATCATCACATAATGGTGCAATGCAAAAGTGGGATGCATTACGAAACCCATCTAGCCAAATTGAGCCAATCTTTAGTTCAAAATCAGCAAAAGATATAGAGGATAACCGGTTAAGGCTCATAGCTTCTATAGAGAGTGTTAGATATCTAGCTAGCCAAGGAATTGCCTTTAGAGGCCATGATGAATCCGAAGAGTCATTGAATCAAGGACCTTTTAGGCAGCTTATCAAATCCTTTGGAAGAGTTAGTCTAGATATTAAAAGATTTATAGAAAATGCTCCTAGAAATGCCAAGTATATTAGTCCTTCAATTCAAAAAGACATTCTTAATATTCTTGGTAACCAAGTGAGGGGTATGATACGTGAAGAAGTTGGGGCTGCAAAATATTGTCTTCTTGTTGATGAAGCTATAGATGTTTCTAATAAGGAACAAATGACGATTATTTTAAGATTTGTTGATTCTCTAGGTAAGGTCCGAGAACGTTTTTTTAAGATTGTAAGTGTTCCAAACACAAGCTCACAAACTCTTAAAGATGAAATATCTAAGGTTCTTACTCAGGACAAACTTCAAGTTAGAAATATGCGTGGTCAAGGCTATGATGGTGCTAGCAACATGAGAGGCATTTATAAAGGTTTACAAGCATTATTTCTTGAAGAGTGTCCTTATGCTTATTATGTGCACTGTTTTGCTCATCGTCTGCAGCTAACACTAAATGCTACTGCCAAGGGGGTACATGAAATTTGGAAATTCTTTTCCATTTTAAGTTTGATTGTGAACTTTATGAACTCTTCCGGCAAGCGTCACTCGGCCTTGAAAGCTGCTAGAAAAGAAGAAATTGCAGACTTGGTGGCTTGTGGTGAACTTGAAACCGGTACAGGGGCCAATCAGATTTTTAGTATGCAACGAGCTGGTGCTACTCGTTGGGGCTCACATTATCGTTCAATTAGGGGTTTGATTGAATTGTTTGGTGCATCTAAAACAACTCTTGTTTATATGAGTGAGCAGGGACCAGTGGATCTTCAAAGAGAGGCTGGAGATGTTCTCAAAGCAATGCGGAAGTTTGTCTTTGTTTTTTGTTTGCTTCTCATGAACAAGGTAATGAAAATTACTGAGACTCTTTCCCAGACATTGCAGCAAAAGTCTCTTGATTTTGTTCAAGCTATGCGGTTTGTGAAACATACAAAAGAATTGCTTGGAGACCTAAGGAAAGATGGATGGGCTGATTTCTTTGAACATGTGGAATCATTTTGTAAGAAACATGAAATTAAAATGCCTGATATGCATGCTAGTACATCTCATCGGTCTTCTATCACTAATGAGCATCATTACCGTGTTGATATATTTAATGCTCTAATTGATTTTCAGCTAAGTGAGTTGGATGGAAGATTTTCAGAGCAAGCAACAGATTTTCTTAGTCTTGCTTCAACCTTGGATCCTCATTCTAATTTCAGTAAGTTTAAAACTGAACATGTTCTTGATCTTGCAAGAAAATATTATCCTGAAGATTTTGATGATGGTGAGATGCTTTCTCTTGAGTCAGAGTGTGCATACTATGAAAAAGACATGCTTGATGATGCTATGTTTAAGAATTTGTCATCTATTTGTGAGCTGTGTCCATTGTTGGTCCAAACAAGAAAGTCAGAATTTTATCCAATGCTTTATAGATTGATTTGTCTAGTTTTGACTCTTCCGGTATCTACAGCAACAACTGAAAGAGCATTTTCAGCCATGAACTACATTAAGAACAAGCTTAGAAATAAGATGGAAGGAGAGTTTCTAGGTGATTGTATGGTCCTCCACATTGAGAAAGACTATGCTAATTCTATTAGCAATGACTTTGTGATAAACAAATTTGAACTTTCAGGTACTCGTAGAGTTAGATTTAGTTAATTGTGATGTGTTACATCTAGAAATTTTTGTGAATCTTATTTTGTATAAACTTGTATTTAAAGGGTAAGGCTCACTACGTCCCCCATTTCTAGGTGTATTAGTATTTTGCATATATAATATTGCTCTTGCACCGTGAATTTTTTTTTATGGTGGAAAGTCAAGTCCCACCCTGTTTTCAATTCCTGGATCCGCCACTGAAAGCAGGAATGAAAAAACCATTGCATTTCCCTTCCTTTATCAGTTCTAGCTAGTTTTCAGTTTAAGCTCCCAACAGAAGACGCTTCTCCAGAGATTCTGGAAGGTGGCGGCGCCGTACTGGTCCTTCGACGACAAAGTCCAGGCCAATACACAGTTCGACGCCTTCTTTCTCCTCACTCTCGCTACCACCGGCATCAGCGTCAGCTTCAATTTCCTCGGCCGTGACTTCTACAATGCCCACGCCAGTCAGTGCCTCCCTCTCTCTCTCTCTCATTATGTCAATATTGTACTGTATTTTGAATTGTATACTGAAATTGGACTTCGGACGATGATTATTGCGAAGACAAGGACCAAGAGCAATTCATGAAACAACTTCTATACTACCTGGGTGCCTTTGCTGGTGGAATTCCGGTGAGCACCAATCGCTGCTCTTTTGATTAGGTATCATTCCCTCTGCTTTATTTGTGTTTTTTTTTTTACTCTGTAAAGAAACATTGCATCAGTATTTGTTATCTTTTTTCGCAGTTATTGTCATGTTAGTTTTGTGCATTATGAACCGCCTTGTTAGGTTTTCTGATTGATGGCATTTGTTTTCTCCAGATTTTTGTGTTGTGAGATTATGCAAGAGAATCTTTCGTTGAGGTGAAGGTCTTGGATGACACGTTATTACATTGACCGTTACCTGAGTAACCAAACCTTTTACGGGATTCAGTCACAATCAATTATTGATAATCCTGATCAGCGAATTGTTGATGATTTGAGCTCTTTTACGGGGACAGCTCTATCCTTCGCTTTGACACTCCTCAAATCTGTGATAGATCTCATATCATTCAGCAACATCTTGGTTGGTATCTATCCTCCGCTGTTTGTTGTTCTTCTAGTATATTCAATTGGTGGAACGGTGATCAGTGTATATCTTGGAAGGGTAACTTTTGTAACTCATCTAGCAAAAATTTATCACCAGTTATATGCAGTACGTGATCTCTGGCAATGAGATAGGATGCCAACATGCTTCAATGAACTTGTTTGGTGACGTTAAATTTCTTGCAAGAGAAGAAGGAAGCAGACTTTCGTTATGGACTTGTGCGTGTTCGGGAAAATGCTGAATCAATAGCTTTCTATAGCGTTGAAGATAGTGAAATGCAACTTTTGCTGCAGCGGTTCAAAAGTGCTTTTGAGAATTTAACTGTATGAACAAAATTTGATCTTCATTTCAAAGTTACCGCACATAGATTTGTTATCTTGTCCAAGATGGATACTAACCCTCATTACCAGAAATTTTACTATAGCCGACGAAACCGGAAAAACAGCCCGACGACAAGGTTTGTCGTCAGTTATAGGCAACATTGTCGTCGGTTATAGGTACACCCTATACCCGATGACTTTTTTTGCCACAATGTCCGACGACTTTTGAACTATAGCAGACGACTGAGTACGTCGTCGGCTATACTTCTTATTTCAGATCTATTTCGTAGCAGCTCGGTCATTCAAAAATGATTCGGTGAAAAAAACTCAAAACTCTCTGAAATCGTTGGGTGTTGTCGGAAGCTGTCCAAGAGAGGTTTGTGAAGCTATATATATATATAGCTATTTACGTAAATGTTGATTAATTAATTAATTAATATATGTTGATTTTGAGTTGCATTGATTAATGTTGAAGTAGAGTTGAAATGATTGTTGATTTTGAGTTGAGTTGAGTTGAATTTGACGAAAATATGTATATATATAATTATATGTAAATTTGTTGATTAATTGTTGATATGTATATATATATATATATAGTTGTATATATGTAAATTTGTAATTGTTGATTATTGATATATATATATATATATGTACGTATGTATATATATATATGTTAATTGTACGCTAATATATATGATCGATATATATCAATATATATGTTTGTAATTAGGGAGTATGTACGTAGAAGATCAAATTAAATTATGTAATTTGTAGTTTAATTAATTAGATATCGATATATATAATGATGAATTTTAAATTAATTTAATTAGTACGTGTGTGTGTTGCTGGAATTTTCAGGATGGACAAGAGTTGGATGAACCTTAAAAGATGGGAGATGTAAGATATCACCATGGAATTAGGAGTTTTGTGGAATATGCAAAGGTTAATTGTGGAGGGATGTCAATTCATTATTGCCCGTGTAATAATTGTCAGTGTCGCAGCGACCGATTTCGGTTTCCCATTGAAAAAGTATTGGAGCTCCTGAAGAAATATGGGTTTTTGGATAAGTATACATGTTAGATTTATCACGGTGTAACATCATCAGCGGGTCTACATGATCATGGTCAATTTGCTGAGAGTTCCAGTACATCCAATGATCCAACAACGAGGTTGATCAACGATGTGTTTCCTTATGAGAGCGGTGTATTTGCTCAGGTACAAGATCCTCCCGCCGTTGGGGGCTTCCCTCATATTGAGTCATTCCAGCAATTACCTAGAGTTGTCAACACTGCCAGTATGGACAAATACAGCAATTCGATAGCATTGCAACAGACTCTATTGTACAACGGGTGTAATAAGACTGTTCTTGAAAGTGTCATGGGAGTGATGGAGCTCAAAGTGGAGAACAAAATGAGTGTCAAGGCTGTTGATGATTGGCTGCAGTGGACTGCTTCAATGTTGCCCCTCAGTCATCGCCTTCCTACAACTCATCATAAGGTACGACATATCCTGAAAGATCTTGGGTTTTCGTACGACAAAATTCATGCAAGCAGATATGATTGCGTTCTCTTTTGGGGTGAAGACGCTTACGGGAATGATCTTGAAAGTCTTGATGCTTGCCCGGTATATGGTACAAATAGGTATAAGTTGACTCCTGCAGGGAATAAGAAAGTTGTGAAGATACTTCGATATTTCCCACTGGTTGATAGGCTGGAACAGTTGTTCATATGTGCACACACGGCTGAAGCCATGAGATGGTGAGCTGAGAGGAATTTACCTAACGATGATACCCTTAAACACCCTGCTGACGGAGATGCTTGGAAGCACATGGTGAGAGAGTTTTCTCATTTTGCATCAGAGGTCCGAAATGTTTGGCTCGGGCTGTCATCGGACGGATTCAACCCTTTTGGCAACATGACTCTTCAATATAGTATATGGCCAATTATTTTGGTACCGTACAACCTTCCTCCATGGATGTGCATGGAGAAGGAATACAATATGCTCACTCTATTGATTCCAGGCCCGGGTTATCCAGGAAAGTGTCTCGATGTGTATTTGAGACCCTTGATTGAGGAGCTTAAGAACTTGAGTGAATTTGGTCATGCCATTTATGATAAATACAAAAACGAGATGTTTCAGATGCAAGGTATGCTTGTTAGCACCATTAGTGATTTTCCTGCCCGCGGGATGTTGTCGGGCAACTTAACCAGGGGATACAAGGCTTGTTCATAGTGCATGACTGTTGAGTGCTGCAGACCTCAATGTTGGAAGATTGTTCAGATACGTCACCGTTGTTGGCTTCCCCATGATCACCTATTTCGGGAGGATAAGGAGACCTTCGATGGAACAGCAGAAACAGGTGTGCAACCCAGGAGCTGGACGGGGGCAGAAATTTTAAGAGTGCTGAATGAATATGATTTTGGGTCGCTGAGCAATCTCTCGAAATAGTGGCGTCAATACTTGACAGACCCAATAGGTACAAATTCTGGACACACAAAAGCATGTTCTGGGAACTCCCGTACTGGCCTATGTTACCGATCAGGCACTACCTAGATGTTATGCATATAGAGAAGAATGTGTGAAAGTATGGTGGGGACAGTGTTGAATTGGGAGGGGAAAACTAAAGACGGCCCTAAGGCATGCACTGATCTGAAAAGAATGGGACTGCGGAAACATTTGTAGTCGAGAGAAGAGAAGAAAAAAATGTCTCAAGCTCCTTACACCGTGAAGCCTGACCAGAAGAATAAAATTTTTGGTTGGATGGGTAATGTAAGGTATCCTTATGGCTATGCATGAAATATAGGCCGGTGTGTTAACTTCTGGGACAATAAGATATATTGATTAAAGAGTCATGACTGCCATGTACTGCTTCAATGCCTCTTCCCTATTTTCATTCGAGGGTATCTGCCCAAAGAGGTGGTGGAGCCGTTAATGGCATTTGCAAGATTCTTTCAAAAGCTATGCACCAGAGAAGTGAAGTGGTCAGACTTGTGGAAAATGCAACAGGACATCATTTTTATCCTGTTCAAATTTGAAAGGATATTTTCCCCAAAAAAATTTGATATCATGCCTCACCTGATGATCCATCTTCCCGAACAATTGATGCTTATCGGTTCTGTATACTACACTTAGATGTATCCCATGGAAAGGTATATACGATTCGATATTTTTGTACTGTCTATGTTTTTATATATTAATACTTATTTAAGTATAATTGTAACATGCACTTTTCAACTTGATAGACAACTGGGAGACTACAAAGACTATGTAAAGAATAAATCTGCACCTGAAGGGTGTATCTCTGAAACATATCTTGCACACGAGTGTGTAACGTACACCAAGTTGTATTTGGGAGCTGTGAAGGACCCACCACAGCATATGTTGGTAGATCAACCCCAGTTCAACATTTATATCATCTCTAATGATGTTGAACTATATGGAAATTTGCCAAAATTGTACAAGTTGGAACCATATGAGTTAGTCATTGCCCACTGGTGGGTACTGATTAACTGTCCAGAAGTTCAATACTGGAAAGACATCTATCTTCAACACCCTTCTATTACGGGTAATGTTAAGTACCACAATAAGACGTTTGTAAACTATTTTGGCAAATGTGTAAGGTCATATATATGTATATATAGACGTACTTGCATGTATATACAAAATAATATCAATGTTCATATTTAAAGTGAATATATATTTTTTTTTTATATGAACCATGTACAAGATGATGGTTACCCACAATGGTCACACACATTGAGGCTCTTGACGATGAAACCAGTAACTTCAAATATTTACCCGATGTGTAAGGTCAATGGCGTAAAATTTATATGTCAACATAGAGACGACAGACTGAGGACACAAAATGTTGGGGTAATGGTGCATGGTGGGCAGAATGGCGTTGACTATTACGGTGTTCTCCATTCAGTGGTGGAACTACTTTATGGGGAAGCCATAAAAGTACACTTGTTTAAGTGTAAATGGTTTGATACTAGCCCGGAGAACACAAGGACCGATCAGTATGGTATATTTTCGGTGAATACGGCTATAAGCTGGTATGAAGATGACCCTTTTGTTTTTTCTATAGCGGTTAAACAAGTGTTTTATCTTAATGATCTTGTGCACAGAGGCGCGTAGAAAGTAGTTAACCAAGTTGTTCCTAGAAACATATACATTACTGCTACACTTGGTGAGGCCGCAGATGATGAAGAAGTTACTGCATACCAAGAGTCGAACGCAATTGACATTATGGATTTTTCTACAATTCGCCTTAATAATGTGAGATCGGATGTTGTGGTTCGAATCCCGGGAGCACAACTTCTTGATGTTAATCCATATGAAATTCACGAAGACTCAGGTGACGAGGAGCGGCACATCTTACCAGAAATTAACTATGAAACCGAGTTAGACTCAAACGATGATTCTGATTATCAGTCGTAGTTAGAGATGTACGTACATACGTATTTGAGTATAACAAAGTGTTTATATGAAAAATGTGTTTAATTAGTAATGATTCTAACTATAAGCTATGATCGGTTAGTTAAACAGGTATTTAAAGCATGTTGCTACACATTTATGTGGCCGGGGAAAAAATTCCCAACTATAACCGACGACATACTGTCATTGTCGTCGGTTATAGTATAACTGATGATTTACAACATGCACGTTATCGGTTATACTATAACAGTTGTCGGTTATAGTTTGTTTAAAAAACCAGTCGCGACTACCCATCGCTTTCACGTCGCAAACATCCCTCTCTAATCTCAAAATCGTCACAATCGATCGATTCGGATCTCACTCCTCCGCCACATGCCGTCCCAACCTCCTCTCTCTCTCTCTCTCTCTCTCTCTCTCTCTCTCTCTCTCTCTCTCTCCCTCCCTCCCTCCCTCCCTCCCTCCTCCTCCTCCTCCTATGACGACTGGACTAGTTCCCTCTCTCTCTGGTATCTCTCTCCAGCACCGGCCGGAATTCTCTCTCTCTCCTCCCTTCACGCCGCACCCCCCCCCCCCCCCCCCACCGCCTCCATCCCCCAACACCGTCGACTCCTCCATCTCTCCCCGTGATTCTCTCTCTCTCTCTCTCTCTCTCTCTATATAAATATGTTAATATAATTATATATGTTTAATTATATATATATGTTTATATATAATTATGTTAATATTTATATGTTTATATATAAATGTTTCTATATATATGTTTAATTATATATATATATATGTTTATATAAACCTATGAATATATAATCGTGATTTTATGATTTTGTATATATAATTGATGTATATATAATGATGATTTTATGATTTTGTATATATAATTGAATGTATATATAATCGTGATTTTATGATTTTGTAATTTAATGTTGAATATGCCGATGAATATATGTGCAGTGTATATGAATTTGTGTTTTTGATGAATTTGTTATTTTATTGAACATCTGCGATGAATACATTAATGTTTAAATGAGTATGTTATTTATTGAATATATTTGAATTTATAGATTATATGTGAATTAATATACATTTTTAGGTATGAATTTGAATTTTTTTTCGCAAAAAAAATTCATCGGGATCCGGGTCGAGATCCCGAGGTGGAAATGAGAGTAGCAGCTTGGCCACGATAAGCAATAGTTATTCTAGCTCTATTACCTCTCGTCAATGTATTCTACTTGGTGAGGATGCGACGCCGCAGGATCCCAACCAACCCTCTATCGCGAGGAGGCTTTATTAAGAGGCGACGCCGCAACAAACAGCCAGCCGACGCTCAATGGGTGGCACATCTCAACAGTCGATCCATATGCGTATGCCTCACATTGTCGAGTCGACGCCTGCTCCCTATATGGCCCAATCATCTGAGGCATGAGCTTCAGGTAGTTTGAGGGCCGGTGTGCGATTATCACCGCCGTCCACCATCTTCATGCCCGACGAGATACCGACCATACCTATTTTCGACGATATGGGGACGCCTATTGGAGGACAAGATCCTTTTCTTATGGTGGACCAAGCGTACGTGTATATACCGTTTGAGACACCTCTTTGGAGTGCTCGGATTAAGGGACAGCAGACAGGTGAATCGGGTAAATATTAATAAACATTATAATATGGCATTTCAAACTTATATATATAGCCGATATGTAAATTAAATTGGGTGCTTATGTTTTCATCTTAATACCATGTCTTAGGCACCCTCGTCAACGGCAAAACCAAAAAGACCAGAGGCACCGTCGTCGGCAAGCTTCTTGAACAGGTGACCAGGCACGGGCTGGTGGTCATTAGGACGACTGAAGGAGGCGAGGTGATCGAGGGAGATAATACTCGAAAGTACGCCTCAATGGCCGGAAGCATCATACGGGATAAAGTCAAAATGTTGTGGTCGGATTGAAATTTCGTGCCGAACTACGTGAAGTTGGAAGTGCATAATGCACTGTCGGTGAGTTACATTTTGTATTATTACGTAAATTTTCTACTTATTAATCAAGTCCGAATTTTAAACTCAATCTTTACCATTTATATATATATAAATATATATATATTGTAGAGGTGGTTTCACGTGGAAAACATGCTCAGACACACATGGGCAAATGAGGTGCAAGGGAGCATGTGATGTCTCCCAATTTTTGTATATATCGAGTTTGAATTTAATCCTCAATAGGTTTAATATCTAACATTTTTTTTGCATTAATATAGGTACAAGGACTGGAAGTCCGAGCTCAAAAAGCACTGAAAAAAGTACAGCAGCGACCGAGATGGTACCCCTAACGAGTTTCGGTTTAGGGAGTACGAGTGACGATGGTTGGTAACTCACTTCGAGCACCTGCGATTCAAGGTATGCAACTTGAACATATTTATCTTGTGTCGGATTAATTAGGTATTCAGAAAATTAGTTAATCATTTTCTAACGTATGTTTATCTAACAAGGCCATCTCCGAGACCAACACTCAGAACAGGGCAAAAAACACCAAGAACCATCATTGCGGTTCTAGATCTTATTCTGGTTGGGCTAAGGTGGCAGCCGCCAAACACCCCAGAAGTCCCTCCGTTGGTGTTTACTACGCATCAAGCGTATCCTCAGTGCCCCGAAGATGTTGTAAGTCTCTCATAAATTAATTCACATATTTGCTACATTATATATATTTTTTCTCTACATTTTTTTGTATGTTTAATACGTTAATCGTATTTCCTTGACAATTAGGCGAGAGTGGAGGAGGCGATCCCACAGGTGTTAACTCAAGTAGCTCGAGAGTAATATCCTAACACCTCGGATGAAGAGCTGACCCAGTACGCCTCTCAGATTGATACATTTGATCCGATTGTGTCGGCGAGGATCATGGCAGCCGCCATACCTCTTGGGAAGAACACCTTCTACGTCAGGGGTTTGGGCAAGAAGGGCCAAGGGATCTTGAGAACGATTCCCGAATTCTCCTGCCAGTCGGGATCTTCCAGGACCTCCCATCAACATGAGCAGCTCAAGAGGCAGACGAGGGAGATAGGGGAGCAACATTGACATATTGAAGAGCAACAGAGACGGATAGAGAAGATGGAGCAGGCGATTGCATTACAAAATGCGAGATTCGCCGAGCAGCATGCATCTATGGCGGCATGGTGGCAGTAGTGTATGCCACAGTTTCAGGTTGCTGGAATCCAGATCCCGCCCCTACCTTCGAACGTTTTCGATGCTCCATAGCAGCAGCCGCAGCCACCAGAGGATCAACGCGACCAGGGGAGTCACCACTCTGACTATTTACATAACAAAGATTTTGATCAGTCTTACTGTAGTTGTCTTTTCTTTGTATGGATGCATACGTTGTTGGAAAAATATGTGTCGTATTTTGCAATTACAGGTTCTAGAATTGGCCCAATCAAGAATCTACCGTTTTTTTTAAATGCACCAACTATAGCAGACGACAAGGACCTATATTGTTGGCTATAGTATTTTTCATAATATTACAAAACACACTATAACCGACGACGTCGTCGTCGACTATGCTCTAAGTTAGAACCGATGAATTTTTATCGTCGGTTATAATCCCACACTATAACCGACAACTGCCCTAACCGGTCGTTGGTTATAGTATAACCGACAGTGAATTCCCGACGATGGTATGACCGACGACACGTTGTCGGTTATACCTATAACCGAGGAGTTAATTTAACAAGCCGATGACTTTACGTCGTCGGTTATAGTAGAATTTCTGGTAGTGCCTCATAACATACCCTTGCAGCAATTGTTGATATAGTAAAATATCTATAAATGAATAACTTCGGGACCAGACAAAATTATTATTTTATCGATAAATTAATAATTTACTAATTTATCGAGATTTAAATATTTCTTAGTTAATAAAAACTATACAGTGTTGGAATCGCCTACTGATGAAGAAATCATTGAAGGGATAATGAATCCGCATGTTGAAGATGATCATGATCTAGATAACAGTTATGTTATATTGATAGTTTCACCAAAAGAGACATTTGAGACAATAATTACGTACTTTGAATAATTTTGTTCTACAAGATGAATTTTTTTACCAAATATACTTGGTGCACTCAATGCAAAAGTTCAATAACGAAGTTTATTTTAGTCTAGATGCGAAGAAGAAATTGGCCACAATAGTCTTTTTTCAAGAAATAGCATAACTCATCAAAAAAATAGAAATTCTAAACTGAAAATTTAATTTTTCTGTATTTTTATTAATTTTAATATATATTTTTAATTACATTATTACTTTATATATTCAAATGAACATAAGGAAATTACAAAAAACTTATTATTTTATGCATTTAGCGAGATAGTTAGTAATATGAACTGATCACAAATCGGGACCAAAAAATATTATTACTTTAACAAAATTATTATTTTATCAAATATTCGTTTATAGAAATTTTAACTATGTCCGAGAAATCTAGAGCTTTTTTATCGGTGGATACCGCTATCTTATTCAAATTCTTCCTGCTGCTGTCGTTGCTCCTATGTACTTCTTTGGTGTCATCAATCAGTCAGTATCTGCTTTTAATCATATCCTGGGGGACTTCTCTCTTATCGTGTACAAATTTCAGTCCATAAGCGCATTTTCTACGGTAATAGATCGACTGGGTACTGTCTCTATATCCTTCTCTCTCCTTCTGTTATAACTTTGATGTGTTGGATACCTCTGGAGTCTCACCAGATTGAGCTTTATCAAAAGCTGGCTAATTTCATTAATGCCCCCAATGCGTGTATATTGCATATAACACTATAAGCCCTACACTCTAGTCATGGAATTAAAACATCTCCGACTATTAATGTCATATATCTTATTATGAGATCTTGTAAAATCATTATTCATTATAGGACTTTTCCATCTCTAACTATCAAGGTCTCATACCTCATTTTAAGACTCTCTCTTCCCACATGTTCTTCTTTTATCTGGGCCTACCAATTTTTGCAAGATTCTATACCTCATCTAAAGTTCTATTATAGAACCCAAAATAGGGTATAAGACTTAATTTTAAGGTATAGGACTATGATCTTCATGGGTTGGAAGTGAGATTTTTTTCTAAAAGTTCTATTATAAGATATAGAACCTCCACCATTAGAGATGGTCTTAGTTGGATTGTTGCAAAATATATTAATTAAATAAATTTATGTTTTTCTGTCTGAAAATGCTATGTCATTGAGCTATTTATTTATGATAAGCAATATTGTTTTTCACTGCAATGTATAGTGAATTGGTTGAATTGGTTCTACGCCTTATTACTGTTGTTGTATTGACTTTTAACCACCTACCGTGATTCAAAACCTGCAGATGAATTTGATGATTATTTGGATCTCAGCTCTAAACGCAGTTCTGACCCTGCAGAAGGGATAAGTCTTATGTATTGTAATGTTAAATCTGTTGCTGAACTGGAGCCAAATGGATCTATGCCCATTGATAAGCAACACAAGCTCTTGGATATAGAGAATTTAACTGTACGAACACCAAGTAGCTCTACTCTGTTTAGGGATTTAACGTTGGTAAACAACAACAATGAGAATTAATTGGTGAGTAAATCCACTATGTGCTGAACTTTCATGGTTGAATTGCTGAAATGATGGCACCAGTGAATGATGAACAAGTTTCTTGGCATTTGAACTTATTAACAGGTGAGAGGGCCAAGCGGGAGTGGTAAGACTTCGTTGTTAAGAACATTGGCTGGTCTTTGGAGTGCTGGAAAAGGAAAAATCATATTCTATGTGGAAGACGAAGAAGAGCATCAACCATCCAATTCTACAAGTGTAGCTCCTACTGATAATGCTAATGATAAGAAAGAAGAACTCCTCAAATAGGAATTATAAAGGCATATTTTTCCTTCCTCAAAGACCGTATATGGTTCTGGGAACACTTCGTCAACAATTGCTTTATCCTACATGGGCTAATCAAGAGACTTCCACATCAGACACAACAAAACCAACTGGTATGTACTTGTACATTTCCACCAAGTTTTCAGTTCGATCTGTTTCGAATTTCAATTCATTTTGAAATTGCTTTTCAGATTTTGAAATCCCCATAAGTACAACTTATGAATGATCCATAGAGACTGATAGTCTGGGTAGCTCCGAAACCAGTAGCTTTAAATTTGGTGTTAAATCTGTCATAAAAACTGAAATTATAATCAGCCAAGTTGATTTTGTAATGAATTCATATTGCAGGTTCACTGCCTTTCTTGATGCAATCCCCAAACTCAGAGTATACAACTGCAAAGCCTAAACCCACAACGGAGGAATTAATACAGGTTTTGGAGGATGTCCGCCTCGGCTATATATTACCTAGATTCGGTAGTCTGGATTCTACTTATGCATGGTCTAGTGTCCTGTCCCTTGGAGAGCAGCAACGCCTTGCTTTTGCACGTCTGTTGCTTTCAAAACCCAAGTTGGTTCTGTTAGATGAGTCCACCAGTGCTTTAGATGAAGCCAACGAGGTATGCATTCGAGCACCAGAAAAGAATAAACTCTTTGTTTACGAAAGCACAGACCAACGTCTTTCTTTCTAGTCCTATAAATGGTGTTCTTGTCTGCAGGCTCATCTATACAAGCAGATAGAAAAGATAGGCATCACATATATTAGCATTGGCCACCGGCGAATTCTATATCAGTTCCACAACAAGAACTTGCGCATATCAACTGTGGATCCGAGCAATGCCCAACAGAATTGGCTGATAGAACCCATCAATCAAAACTCGTATAATTTGACGAATCTATAGTCGTACCTGCATTCACATTGACTTGAGGTCACTTGTTACTTGTTATAGAAGGTTTAATATTCCTAGATTGGGACATATGTTGTACGATATTTGATGTACCTAGTTATGGTGGAGAGCACACAATATGACAGTGTATCTTATCCAGAAATGTAATAGGATTACTTTCTTGTTTGTACGTGTTGTATTCTCCTATATGAAGGAGTTGCTTCTTCATTAATAAAGTTACACAGCTTATTGCTTCAAACTACTTCTATACTTTATCGTATTTCATAAAACACGTTATCAGCACGAGACTCTAGCCCTGTGTGCGGATCTCAAAGAAGAAGAAGATTGCTCTGTAATAATCTCAAGTAAATTTTCTATGAACACAACTTCAATTTAAATTCAAAATAACCAACTCTTTTGGGAAATTTGGATTTTTCCGTAAGAATTTCGGGATAACATCCATCTCTCTTTTCTCCACCACACCTTTCTTGAATGTGAGAATTTGGAACAAAAATAGTTCCTCGGAACGAAGAGAGTTCCTAGATGAACTAAGAGCGTTCATCGTGAACAAAGAGAGTTCATTAAATCAATTAAACAAAGAGTGTTCATAAAAGCATCGATTAAAATGAACAAAGAGAGTTCACTAAATCAATTGAACAAAGAGTATTCATAAAAGCATCGATTAAAACGAACAAAGAGAATTCGTAAGACCAAATACATCAAAGTAAAGGTCTAATCTAAATATTATATTAGAAAACAAATTAGTAGTCGAGGAAGTCTCTTACGACTGCGAAACTAATACATTTTCTGTTTTCTCATGGTGTTTAATATGCAAAAATGCATTGACACCATGCCCCCGAATCTAAAAGAGAAGAGGAATAACATGTGGTTTTTCGACTTCAAGCAAATTGCATCAATCAACTATGTGATACTAAAACTTAGATCCATGCTCTAATTATGCGGAGTGCAATTAAAGAGCGAGAGTTGAACGAGAAAAACCTCTACACACCTTCCATCGTTGTAGCAATCATAATACTGAAACACTATTGATTTTAATTCGATGCTCAACGAATCACGACATTCAAATAGCCTATTGTTAGTACGCAATGTGCTAAAAACAAAAAACATACTTTACTATACACAAAAAGCCTAGAAACGTCATGCAAAGGGCCATTTGCCAAGCTTAGGGGCAGTTCGGTCATTCCAGACCGTGTCGTACAACGCACATGAGGCACACCAACGCGCGTCACGTGCAGACCGTACTGACCTACCCCATCGAATGGCATGCGCACCCCTACAACACAAGCAAGGACAGTTCAGTCACGACGACCTGGTTCCATACGACGCACGTGATGAAGAGCAACGCGCATCACGTGTAGGCTATACGGAACAGAGCTGCCATTTACCAGCGTACCCCTTAGTCACCCTTATGGGGATCAATCTTTCCCTCACACCAAAATGGTAGGAAAACTAGTCCCACATCGAAAATCACCTTGAGTTGTCAAGATCATCTAACCATAAATGGTTGGTATCAACTCCAAGGGAGAGGTAATTCGGTTTAACTCCTACAGTTACTTTACCTAGTCAATCACGTCATTTACTGACTTAAGCATCGGAGCATCGAAGGCGGGCCAGACCCTTCTCGATCTCTTAGGCTGAAACTGTTATTTTGCAGATAACGCAAGTGTTCTAGATCTATTATCGAAATGCTTGGGAGTGATCCTATACCCAAAATATAGCCCTCTACGAGACGGAACTCCTATGGATTTTGCCTAAAACAATTGGCGCCGTCTGTAACGGATAAAAAAATTTCACCACACTAAAAAGTTCATTCCATTTTTCCTTTATGGCTACTAACGGCCAAGACTGCATGATCACCCCCATTGGGAACCGCTTATGAACTTTTGAACCACTCCTAACACCAAACACCTCGTCAGGGGCCCTTGGCGCAGGTACATCCAGCGACATGGGAGCATCGTCCCAAATCGTTGCACCAGGCATCCCCGTTGATACCAACATAACTCATGACCAACTATTAGAACAATTCGCTGAGTTTAGAGCGGAACGGGACGCAACCCAACACACCAACGAGCGTCTCAGCGATATGCTAAACACCATGCAGGCCCAACAACTCAAACTTGGCCGTCGAGAGGAACGATGCAATACGATCCATATGAACACGCAGTTGATCAATCTGCTACTGCCTAGCCCTTCGCCCGCCATCCCAGGACGCGACAACTCAAATCCTCGGCTGACTGGCTGATTTGGAAAATGAACTGAGGCAGACTCGCCACCATCATCACACAGTGTCTTACGCACCGCACACAACCCCGTTCTACTTTTCCATCACCAATGTGGGACGTCACCCAAGGGCGAAAACGTGGAAGGATGAACGGTTTTCTAGGCGGGGAGACCCTGTCACCCATCTTGACTGATTCCTTTCTTTCACTGCCGGTCACAGACACGACGACGTGACACTATGCTACTTGTTCCTTGAAACACTTACGGGTAAGACGCCCAGCTGGTTTTTTGAACCGGCCCCCGATTCCATATCATCATTCGAAGAGCTAATGGACGCTTTCCTCATGCGATACCGATTACAAACACATCATAGCACGGCCAAGTCTCTCTTCTCCGTCCGGCTGGGGGGCTTTGAGAACCTATCGTCCTACATCAACCATTTCAGGGAGGCCGCTCAGCTTTGCCGAAATTTGGACAAGCATACGGCTCAAACAGCATTAGTAGAAGGACTCCAGCATTCACTCTTCAAAGAAAAACTGATCCGAAAGGATTAACTCATATACGAGGCCACCCTCGATGTGATGATCGAAAAGGCTAAGGTCCACAACCGGGTCTGGGGCCAACGAGACGGCTACACACCTCCCAATTGGCACGGCTACAAGGGCAAGTGTTACCGCTCACGCACACCTAAACGGAAGCGACATCGTTCCAATACTTCATAGCGGAAGCAAAGCCCGCATAGACAGCACACCCCAGAATGTCGTCGGTCCCCTGTCCGAGGTAGGCGCAGTGCCCCGAAAGGACACCGTTCTCCCATTCAGAACCCATGACGACCACCTAAATCTCAAAAGCGTCATTCTCCCGACCGAACGGTCTACACCGTTACAAACGCCACCTATGTGGATATCCTCGCCAACAACAAGCATTTGATAGCTCAACCTAAGCCCAAGACGCGCAAGGCACTATTTAGGAACACCGGCAATTGGTGCAAATATCACGAATCTGAAACCCACAACACGGAAGATTACAGTGTTTTGAAGAAGATCATACATAAGCTATTTAATAAAGACGAGCTCAATCAATACCGCGTTGATAGAGGCAAACATATCGCAATCATTGAGGTTTGGAAGGAAATTTTCATGATCTATTAGGGTAAGTGATGAGCGGACGCCCTTCCTCGAGAGGTGTTATCCATCACGTCGGGCTCCAAACCTAAAGCGCAACGCCGTTCCTGGGAGCCGATCACCTTTTCCGAGGTAGACGAGCTAGGAGCTCCCCCAACGGACGCTCCATTTGTCATCGACACCTTTATAGACAGGTGTAAGGTGAGACACGTCCTCATCGACTTAGGTTCTGGTGCTAACATTATCTTCCTCAGCGCATATGAAAAGCTGAAACGACCCGACCATTCCTTATCCCAGGACAACGAATCCCTCATGAGCTTCTCAGGTGACGTCGTTTACCCTCTCGATAATGACTACATGTGTTTAGGCCTAGGTGCCACGGGCTCTCCTCAAAGGGTAGTTTTTATAGATTTTATTGTGGTAGATTTACATTCTTTGAAAGGACCAAACCCCGATTTAGTTGCCTAAACCGGAATCAAACCCCTTTTGAAAACGTGAACCAACAAAAACCATTAAAAATTTTGGCAGAGTAACGCTACTAACGCGGAATTGCCATTACCTGCACCCGGAAAATAACACTTCATCCTATGCCACAAAAGCCAAACCGTGGGCACCAATCCCATCCAGATTTCTCAATATCATATCATCAATAATAAACAGTAAACATGCCTGTAATATATAATATATCCGGGAAAAACCATATAAAACATGTATCAGAATGTATCAGAGCGACCTCTAGTGTAAATATATACAATATATACATCAGTAGGCGACACAAGAATCTACTGAAAAACACAGGTAGCTCGAATCACTAGCCTCCAACCGCGACGTGAAATACTAGAACCTGGACTGTAAACTGGGCACGGAAACCGAAAAGCCCAGGGGAAAGACATGAAAACCGTTAGAGTGAGTGGACGAAAATAAATGTCTTTCGCCAGTTAATATATGTTATAAAAACATATGCGAGTCCAGATGAATAAATATAATAAAGTACACAAGGTAAACTCATACTCCTCCAGCATACTGAGCATGCAAGTAAAAATCCCACGGGGTCGCTCATGGACACATCCGTGCTAGTACAGTGCGAATCACAGGATCCCAGACCCACACGTGATTCTAGCCAGAAAGGCCTCAGGTCAGGGTATCTGTTTCCACCCGGAAATACATCAGCACAAGAAACAGATAACTATACCCACCCGGAAATACATCGGCACAAGGTACAGTTCCCCCCTGGTAAGCACCCTCGGGGATCAGCCGGGATGCGAGTGTATCGATACAACAACATAAACTGTGACTGTACTCTGTGTAAACCAAATCATAAATAATTCGATGCAAATGCGTAAAGCAATATATAAAATGCATGTACGTAATATAATCATATAACACATGCTCATATAAATCATAATCTCGTATGCATGCTCATGTTCGTAAAACGTGTATAAAGACTCGCGATTATCAGTGAAAAGAAACTGTCCACTCACAGGTGAGCGAAACGCGCACTCGCGTTAATCTCATGGCCCGGCGGAAGATCCCTCGCCTGAAGCACGATCTCGATCCCCTGAATAATCATAAAACATAACTGATCAAAACAATAGCCCACAACTCTGTACTTAACCACGGAAACCAACCGTTCCCGGAAACATATAAAATTGTATAAAATAATCGACTGAATTCTCGAAATCTGCACTCGAGACCCTCGACTGAAAATCCGATACCCAAATCAATTCAAAAACCTCAAGGTGATAATCGGGGCGTGATTACGAGAAAAATGACATTAAAATCATCGAAAACTGAAAAGTCAACTTTCTCGCCGGAGCGCCGCCGTTGACCGCCGCCGCCGGCGCGCCGTCAACGGAGAGTTTCTCCGGCGAGGAAGCTCTAGTTTTCAAGATCACCTCAAGCCCAACCTTTTCTTCAACTAGGACAACACCCAATTCTCACCGGAACCCCTCCAATTCAGCTCGAAACCGAAACGGAGCAACACTCCGGCAACCACCACGGGTTCACCAGAAAACTCATCCTCAACTCAAATTAAACCCATGAGGAGCATCACAGGGGCAAGGGGAGTCGAAACCCTCACTCTCCCGCCACCGTAGCTCTCCGGAGGACCACCTCCCGTCACCGGCAAACTCCAGCAAACCGACCCGATTCGAAACTCACCAATACATCATCAAATCTCACGATTCCAAACACAAATCAACTTAGAAACTCAAGAGGAAGAGATTCATACCCCTCACGTGGCCGAAGGTGGCCGGAAAATCCAAGTTGGCCGGCGAAAATCCAAACGGGAAAGTCTCCCTCTCGGTCAACGGTCAAACTGCCCAAAATAGAAAGTCAACGTCTAGTCAAGCCTCAAACAGTGTTTTCGACAATTTTTCAACTATTTTCGATATTTATACTCGCGTCTCGGGACGATCAACGGTTCAAAACGAATAACCAAAAAAATTCGGATAAATACGAAACAAACGGATAAACTCGTCGATAAACTGAAAATTCAAATAATCATATTGTATTCCTCGGTTATCGAAAAAATCATCCGGAATCGCCCACGAGCTCGAAATCACGTGCTCTACAACTTCCGTGAAGAAACTCAATTCAAATTCTCGGCCGATAATTAAATCGTAAACTAAATCGACAAACCACACAATTAACGATTAATCGCGATTACGCATAATCTCGTGAGTCGTACTGATTACTCTACTGTTTCTGGTTCGGGTCGTCACATTCTTCTTACAACGTAATTTTGGCCGTCTGACACTCAAGAAATTCCGAGCCATCACGGCCAATCACATGCTATACATGCAGTTTCCAACGGACTTTAGCACAAGTTCCATACGTGGTTACAACTTTGTGACGCGCCCGGTCAACCCCCGCACTGATCATATTGTACGCCAAGAAGTTATGAAGGTGGCAAACACATCCATCCCAGACATGAAAACGGAGGAGCTTGATGATTCAAGGGACGCTGTGAACGCCTTCAGAACTGTTGAAATTGAGGACTCATTCACCGTAGTTGAAGTCTATCCGGCTCACACTACCACATTTTGCATTATTGCCGGCGACAAGGGAAAAAAAAAGGCCGGCGACTTGCTCCGTCACCGGCAATAATGAGCATTGCCGGCGATATGGACCATCGCCGGCAATAAGTTCCAAAAATCGCCGGAAATGGTCAAAATTATTGCCGGCAACGGAGAAAGTCACCGGCAATAAGTTCCCACAATTTCCGGCGATTTTTTGGCCGGAATTTCGCCGGAAATAACTCCATTGCCGACGATTTAATGAATTGCCGGCAATAACTCTTATATCAGATCTAGATCGCAGCAGCTCATTCATTTAGATATACAAAAATCCGGTGAAATCGAAAGAAGGAAAACGCTCTGAAATCCTTGGGTATTGTCAAAAGGCGTCGAAAACCCACTCGGGATGCTATATACGTAGCTATATATAGGTACGTATATACGTATGTATATATATGTGTGTTGATTTAATTAGATCGATATATATATATATATGCATGCATGTGTTGATTTAGAGTTGAGATATCGATTATTGGTTTGATATGCAAATAGAGTGGATATATTGTTGATTTCGAGTGATTGACGTACTGTTGATTTTGAGTTGATTTGAGATTATTTCGATGAAAATATGTTAATTTGTGTATATATATATGTATGTATATAAAATTATTTTGTGAATATTAATTGTTAATATGTCTATATATATACAGGCATGTTAATTTTTAATTGTGAATTGTTGGTATATATATATATATATATTTTTAATTTATATGCATGCATGGGTCAACTTTTGTTAATTAATCGGATGAATTCGAATGTAATTAATGATGATTTATTAATTAATTAGTAGTGAATGTGTGTATATATATATATATTTATAGTACGTAATGTTAGAATTTTCAGGATGGACAAGAGTTGGATGAGCCTCGAAAGATGGGATGTGAGATATCACCATGGAATTAGGAGTTTTGTGGATTTTGTGAAGGCTAATTGTGGAGATACTACACTTCATTATTGTCCGTGTAAAGAATGTAAGTGTCGCAGCGATCGATTTCATTTTCCCATTGATAAAGTCCAGAAGCACCTGAGTAAATACGGGTTTTGGGATAAGTACACTTGTTGGATTTAGCGGGTCCGCATGATCATGGACAATTTGGTGAGAGGGCCAGTCCATCCTATGATCCAACATCGATGTTAATCAATGCTATGTTTCCTCATTAGAGCGGTGTATTTGTTGATCAAGCACCAAATGTCCCTCCCGTCGTGCAGGGTTTCCCCAATAATGAGCCAGTCGAGCCATTACCTGGAGCTCATGTCAACACAAGCGGTATAGACAAGTACAACAACCTGATTGCATTGCAACAGACTCCGTTGTACGACGGTTGTAGTAAGACTGTTCTAGAAAGTGTCATGGGAGTGATGCAGCTCAAAATGGAGAACAAAATGTCTATCAAAGCTATTGATTCTTGGCTGAAGTGGACTGCTTCGCTACTGCCACCCGGTCATCGTCTTCCTACCACTCATCATAAGGTGCGACATATCTTGAAAGATCTTGGGTTTTCCTACATCAAAATCCATACATGCAGATATGATTGTATTCTCTTCTGGGGAAAAGATCTTGAAGACCTTGAAGCCTGCCCGGTATGTTTTACAGAAAGGTATAAGTTGACTCCTGCAGGCAACAAGAAAGCTGTGAAGATACTTCGATATGTCCCGCTTATTGATAGGCTGGAGCGGTTGTTCATGTGTGCTTTCATAGTCGAAGCTATGAGATGGTGGGCTGAGAAGAATTTGCCTTACGATGACACCCTTATACACCCTTCCGACGGAGAGGCTTGGAAGCACATGGTCAGGGAGTTTGATCATTTTGCAGCAGAGGTCCGAAATGTTTGGCTAGGGCTCTCATCTGACGGATTCAACCCTTTTGGCAACATGAGTCTTCAATACAGTATATGGCTAGTTATTTTGGTACCGTACAACCTTCCACCATGGATGTGCATGAAGAAGGAATACAATATGCTGACTCTGTTAATTCCGGGCCCGGGTTATCCAGGAAAGTGTCTCGATGTGTATTTGAGACCTTTGATTGAGGAGCTTAAGTACCTGAGTGAGTGTGGCCACCCCACTTACGATAGGTTCAAAAATGAGATGTTCTAGATGCATGCCATGCTTGTTGGCACCATCAGTGATTTTCCTGCCCTCGGTATGTTGTCGGGCAACGTTACTAGGGGTTACAGGGCTTGTTCAGAGTGCATGACGGTTGATTGTTGCAGTCATCATAGCAGTAAAATTGTTCAGATGCGTCACCGTTGTTGGCTTCCATATGATTACCCATTTAGGCAGGATCAAGACGCTTTTGATGGGACTGTGGAAACAGGTGTGGCACCCAGGCGATGGACAGAGGATGAAATTTTGGAAGTGTTGAATGAATATGATTTTGGCCAGCTAAGCAATCATCCTGAGATAGTGGCGTCAATTCCGGACAAGCCCGAAAGGTATAAGTTTTGGACACATAAGAGCATATTCTGGGAACTCCCTTACTGGCCCAGGTTGCCTATCAGACACTACCTAGATGTCATGCACATAGAGAAGAATGTGTGTGAAAGTGTGGTGGGCACAGTTCTTAATTTGGAGGGGAAAACAAAAAACATCTCTAAGGCACGCATTGATCTGAAAGCTATGGGACTGCAGAAACATTTGTGGTTAAGAGATGGTAAGAAAAAAATGCCACAAGCTCCTTACACCGTCAAGCCGAAGCATAAACATGAAATTTTTGGGTGGCTGAGTAATGTCAGGTATATATTCTTATGGCTATGCAGGAAATTAATATAATTTTTACTTATATATGGTTATATGCAAGAAATATAATTGTTGCTTATGGCTATATATGCAGGTATCCTTATGGCTATGCAGGAAATATAAGCAGGTGTGTTAACTTCCGGGACAATAAGATGTACGGATTAAAGAGTCATGACTGCCATGTACTGCTTCAACGCATTTTCCCTATTTTCATTCGAGGGTACCTGCCCAAAGAGGTGGTGGAGCCGTTAGTGGCCTTGTCAAGATTCTTTCAGAAGTTATGCACCAGGGAAGTTAAAAAATCAGATCTCAGGGAGATGCAAGATGACATCATTTTTATCATGTGCAAGCTTGAGAGGATATTTCCCCCAAATTTTTTCGACATCATGCCTCACCTGATGATCCATCTTCCCGAACAATTGTTGCTTACCGGTCCGGTACACTACACTTGGATGTATCCCATGGAAAGGTACAAATGATTCATACATTTGGTTTGCCTCTGTTTTTATATGTAAATTTAATTTTTTAAGTATCATAACATGCACTTGTTAACTTGTAGACAATTAGGAGCCTACAAGGACTATGTGAAGAATAAATCTGCACCTGAAGGGTGTATCGCTGAAGCATATCTTGCGCACGAGTGTGTAACGTACACCAACTTGTATTTGGGAGCGCTGGAGGACCCCCAACAACATATGCCAATAGATGAACCCCAGTTCAACCTTTCTATCATCTCCAATGACGTGGTAGTACATGGAAGCTTGCCAAAGTCGTACAAGTTGGATGGAAATGAGGTAGCCATTGCCCATTGGTCGGTACTGATTAACTGTCCAGAAGTACAATATTGGAAAAACTATCATCTTCACTGCCCTGCTATTGCCAAAAATGTTGATTACCACAACAGGACGTTTACAAACTACTTTGGTCAATGGGTAAGGGTATATGTGTATATATATATATATTTTATATCCTTATATAGCATATGTGTACGTGGTTTTCTTTTTCTATGTTCATAATTTATGGTGTACCTGGTTTCTTATCGTTTTCAGATGAACCATGTAGCAAATGATGGTTGCCCAGAGTGGTCAAACGAATTGAGGGTCTTGGCGATGAAACCGATAGCTTCAAAAGTTTACTCGATGTGTCAGGTCAATGACGTGAAATTTATATGTGAAAATCGAGACGACCGACTGAAAACACAGAATTGTGGGGTGATGGTCTATAGTGGGCAGGATGGCGTTGACTATTACGGTGTCCTTCATTCAATTGTTGAACTAATTTATAGGAACCGCATGAAAGTGCACTTGTTCAAGTGTAGATGGTTTGATACTAGCCCGGAAAACACAAGGACCGATCAGTACGGAATATTTTCGGTGAATACTGCTACAAGCTGGTATAAAGAAGACCCTTTCGTTCTTGCCACATCAGTAAAACAAGTGTTTTACCTTGACGATCTTCTGAACAAAGTCCCGTGGAAGGTGGTTAACCATGTTGCTCATAGAAACATATACAGTGCTGCCACACTTGGTGAGACCGCAGATGATGAAGAAGTTACTGCATACCAAGAGCCGAACGCTTTTGACATTCCGGAATCATCTACAATTCGCCTTAATAATGTGAGATCTGGGAGTGTGGTTCGAATTACTGGAGCAGAACTTCTCGATGTTAATCCAAATGAAGTAGACGCTGATTCAGATGACGAGGAGCGGCACATATTGCCAGAGGTTACCTATGAAACCGAGTCAGACTCAAGTGATGAAGATGATTATGATTATCATCCTTAGTACGTTAATGATGTACGTATTTTAGTATATATAAACGTGCATGTCTGTTTGTTATATAAACATACGTGCATGTATGTTTGTTATAGTACGTCGTAAATTATATAAATTTGGCCATGCCAACATCATATCAATCGGTGTTATTTATGAATTAATACTTGCCGGAAATTCTTGGCCGGAAATCACTATCATTACCAACGAGTTGATAACTCATTGGTAATAGTATTACCCACGAGTTATCAACTCGTTGGTAATAGTATTACCAACGAGTTGCTTATCAACTCGTGGGCAATACTATTACCAACGAGTTATCTCGTTGGTAATAGTATTGCCCACGAGTTGATAAGTAACTCGCTGGCAATACTCCCTTAAATTTCAGAACCAGCAGCTCGACCCTCCTTCCTCATTTCTTCACCTTGTTGCTTCAAAACCCTAAAATCTCCCCATCTCTTCCTCACCTCGCCGCCCACAAATTAACCTCTCTTCCTCTCTTCAAATCTCTCCTCCCCTCTCCCCTCCCCTCCCCCCCCCCCTCTCTCCTCTCCCTTCTCCACACAAAAAACCTAAACCCCAAATCTCCCCTACCTCTCCTCCTCCTCTACCTCCTCCCCTACCTCCGCCGCCGGAATCCGAGCTCCTTCATGACAGGTCCGATCCCCTAGCTCAGTCTCTCTCTCTCTCTCTCTCTCTCTCTCTCAATTTTTGTTTTTTATAATTATATATATATATATATGCATTTTAATTATATTTGTATGCATTTTAATTAACTTGATTAATTAAGTTTTGGGTGATGTTTTAATTTTTGATAATTATTAGGCAAGTGTATGTATGTATATATGTAGAAAATATTTAGGTAATTTAAGGTGATTTGGATTAATTGATATAGTTGATAATTATATTGTATTTTTAAGGTGTTGGGCAAATTAAGGTGATTTGGATTAATTGATATAGGTAATTTAAGGTAATTTAAGGTGTTGGGCAAATTAAGGTGATTTGGATTAATTGATATAGTTGATAATTATATTGTATTTTTCATAAGTTAATTAGTTAATTATGTAATTATGTATTTTTGTGTTGGTTAATTATATTTGTTAAGTTAATTAGTAGAATATATTTGTTGACTTAATTAATTGGTTAAATAAGTATTTGGGTAATAATTAATTGATATTTTGATAATTATATTCGTAATGATCGATATGATATGATGCAATTTAATTTAATGTTTGATATGATATCATAAGCATTTGACCTAAGAAATTTAATTTAATGTTTGATATGATGCAAATATGATCTTGATGAATGACATCGTTGATATGTTGATGATCATATGTGATTTAATATGCAAATTATACGTTTTTATATAGATAGATTATATATGCAACAGAAAGTAAGAGGATTTTGAAGTCCAATTAATTTTTCAATTTTTTTTTCAAATGGATCTTCTACGAGAACTGATAACCGCTAGAACTGGAACCGGAACCGAACGGTTCCGGTTCCAAACGGTTCCATCCTTAATTTTCACAGAACCGGACCGATTGTAAGCAAACGATTCTGGATCTTAAAATTTTGTATCAGAACCGAACCGAATCCAGGACTAATTGTTGGATGCGCAGGAGGTTTTGCGGCAAATTAGCTTAGAGGCATCAAACGGAAATGGACTAGATCCAGTGGAGGGAGCAGTAGTCAAGCTTCCTCAGCCGCAGTCAGCAACACGCGCAGTGGCCCAATTATGACTGCTCGCACACAAATGTTGCTAGCTGCGCGAGGAGAGGAGGAAGCTGCACGATCCGGATCCGTGCAACCCTCAGTCCAGGCTCGACCCTCAGTCACCAAACAGTCAAGCGGGCGACACTCAACGGCCGCATCAGAAACGGCCTCCATCCGAATGCCCCATATTGGCCCGGTGCCTACTCCCGTTTCACGGGAATCATCTGAGGCAGATGGTGCTGGCGCCTCATCGTCTAGGCCTCGTCTATCTCCGCCGTCCGGTCTCTTCCTGCCCGATGAGATTCCTGTGATCCCTGAATTCGATGATAGGGGGAGGCCTATTTATATTGAAGGACGGCTGGAGTTCCTGAGCGTGGAGGAAGCGTACAACTTCATCCCGTTCGACCTCGTGTATCTTTGGAGTGCGAGGTGCAACAACCAGCAAATGGACGATGCAGGTAAATTTTTTTTAACAAGATTGATTACTTGATTATTACTTAAGACTATAAATAATGTCAATTAATAATATCAATTTGTTGACATCGTATTATTAGGCAATATCGTTACTGGAAAACGAAAAACTAGAGGCCCCTGCACCGGGAAGAATCTTGAGCAGGCCACCGGGGGAAGGAAAACGCTCATTAGGGCCAATGAGCATGGTGAGGTGATCGAGACATTTGACACCACGCGAAAGTATGCCAGCATGGCCGGGGCCGTCGTGCGGGACAAGGTCCCAATGCTGTGGTCAGATTGGGGATCTGTGCCTCGCTACGTGAAGATGCAAGTGCATAATGCACTGAGTGTGAGTTAAATCGTATTTTCATTACGTAAATTTTACATTTATTAATTAAGTCCGAATAAATATATAATTTTACCGTTTATATATTCATCTTGTAGGTGTGGTTTGACTTGGATGAATGTCTTATTCACACGTGGGTAGAGCGTCAACTACATATCAAGTGATGTGATTCGAGTTATTTAAGTATATATCGAGTTAGATTTTTGTTTATCAAGTGTTTTAATATCTCTAACTTTTTTTTTGGTGTTAATATAGGTATAAAGAGTGAAAGAACGAGCTTTCAAAACATTACACACAGTACAAGGAGCTAGGCCGAGATTCTACCCCTAGCGAATTCCGGTTTAGGGAGTACGAGTGGTTGTGGCTGGTAGCCCACTTCGAGCACCCCAAAGCGAAGGTATGCATCCTGAATATATTTTACAACCCTAATGTATCGTATCACATTGAAATAGTTAATTACTAATTTTTTTACATATGTTTATCAAACAAGGCGATTTCCAAGACGAACAGGGAAAACAGATTGAAAAACACCAAGTCCCATCATGCAGGTTCACTCAACTATTTGGGTTGGTCGAGTAAGGCGCAACAACAACAAGAAGTCAACCCGTTGGTGTTTGTTCATCAGAAGTTCTATCCGCCTGAAGAAGCGGTAAGTCTTTAGCCTCATTATTTTGTAGTTCACATATGCATGTGTTAATAAAACTATCTTTCTCTATTAATTTATTTTGTTTAATAATACGTTATTCATATTCACTTTTCAATTATGCGAGAGTGAAGGATGCGATCACAGAAGTCACCATGAATATAGCTCGAAACAACCATCCTGACTGCTCGGAGGAAGAAGTGACACAGTATGCCTCTCAGATCGATCCGCTTGATCGCCCTATAGCGACTCAGATCATGGCAAAAGCGTGCTGGACTGGAAAGAATATCTACTACTGCAGGGGAATGGGCTCGGCGGGCGAAGGAGTATTGAAGAACACTTCGGAATACTCTAGCGGATCAAGAACTTCTTCTAGGAACTCTAACCTAGCAGCGGAGCTTCAGAGGACGCAGAGGGAGTTGGAGGAGCAAAGGAGGCAGATGGAGGAGATGCGGCAATTGGCCGAGCAGCAGGCAGTCAGAGATGCCGAGTACAGGGTGATGGTCGAGCAACACCGAATTATGGTCCAGCAGCAGACACAAATGTTCACATGGATGCAGACGATGTACGCATGCCAGACTATCGGACAACCGCTCCCCACACCTCCCCCGATCCCTTTGTTCCACAGTGATCCACCACCGCAGCCGTCACCGCCACAGCAAGACCAGGGTAGCCACCGGAGTTCAAATGATTACGTCCACATGGATTTCCTCAACCCTTAGTGTAGTTGTAGTTTATTTTCGTATTGTTGCTGTTTGTACTGTACGTTGGACAATTATGTGTGTACTGTTGAACTTGTATTTGTACGGTTTCTGTTTTTCAGTGCAGGTTCTGGAATTGGGCCCAATCTGGAACCGCCTTTTTTTTGTAAAATTTCACCGGGTATTGCCGGCGAGTTGAACCAATCTCGCCGGCAATACCTTCACTTTCTGGCCACGGCGGCAATCCATTGCCGGCGACAAAAATGATCTTCATCATTGCCGGCGACTCAAGTCGCCGGCAATGTCTATACTATTGCCGGTAATAGCTATTAGTCGCTGGCAATGTCTATACTATCACCGACGCCTAATTTCCGGCAAGAGTATTATCGGCGACATGTTGCCGGTAATAGCTATTACCGGCGATTTAAAAAGAAAGGCCGGCGACTTTAAGTCGCCGGCAATACCTAAATATGTGGTAGTGTCACCCAAAACGCAAGGTCCGCATCGGTGCCACTTTAGATGTCAGCATCATAATGGAGTTTACCAACCTCCTTGGGGAATTCAACACCGTCTTTGCATGGTCTTACGCTGATATACATGGCATCTCTACCAATTTAATTTCCCACAGGTTGAACATCGCCCCAAACAGCAAACCAGTCAAGCTAAAGTGTCGTGCATACAACGCTGAGCGCTACGCCGCGATGAATGCTGAGGTGGAACGCCTACTCAAAATGGGCTTTATACGACTAGTCCACTATCCCAAGTGGATATCAAACGCGGTGATGGTTCCAAAGATAAATGGGAGTTGGCGGATGTGCGTCGACTACACAAATTTGAACAAAGCATGCCTTAAGGACAGCTTCCCACTCCCCAAAATATACCAGCTTGTGGACGCAATGGTCGGATATGAACTCCTCTCAACGCTAGACACGTACTCTGGATACAACCAGATTTTCATGAACCCGAAAGACTAAGAAGCTACGAAGTTCACCACTGACAAAGGACTCTACTGCTACGTGGTCATGCCGTTCGGCCTCAACAATGCAGGATCCACCTACCAGCGTCTCATGACACACATCTTCCGCGACGTCAACGGCTCCGTTGTGGAGGTATATATCGACGACATCTTAGTCAAAAACCAAACGGCCAACGGCCACATTGCCAACCTCTGCATTGTCTTCCAAATCTTGATGGAACATAACGTTCGCCTCAACCCCGCAAAATGCACGTTCGGCATCACAGCCAGCAAATTCTTGGGATATATAGTCAGCCAGATGGGTATCGAGGCCAACTCTGAAAAGGTCAAAGTCATCATGGACATAAAACCCCCTATGAACAAGAAGGAAATGCAAAGCCTTATAGGTAAGCTTGCTTCCCTAAATCATTTCATCTCTTGATTTTCTGACAAGTGCGAACCGTTCTTCAAGGTCATACGCCTTACCCACAGCAAGCGCTCCATCGACTGGACACCTGCCTGTGAGAACGCGTTCTAGCAAATCAAGCTATACCTAGCTTCCATTCCCACACTCTCGAGACCAGAGCAAGGCGAAACACTATATCTATACTTAGTTATCTCTCTCACAACTAGGGGTGGGACATTGAAACCGAAAACCGAAAAAAAACCCGATCCAAACCGAGCCGCGACTGAAAAAAATCGTACCCGATAAAAACCAAACCGAAATATTTGGTTCGGTTATGGTTTTTAATTTATAAAAACCGAACCGAACCAAAAAACCGAAGTATGTATAAAAAGATATCGTTTTAGAAATTTTGTAATATATTATATAAATATATGCAAAACAAAAACCTTAAACTCTTAAAATCCTAATTTCTTTATGCACAATTCTTCTCAATTTCTCTCATAAAATCTAATTAAAAAGTTTGACAACTCAAAAAAAGAAATATTTTAGACAATTTTTTAGTTATTTATTCAAAAGTTATTTTTTATGCATTATGTAAAAAACCGAAAGAAACCGAAAAAATCCGAAAAAAAAAACGAACCGAATAATCACGGTGTTTCTTTTAAAAATTGAAAAACCGAACCGAAAAAAATATTTCGGTTTGATTATGGTTTTTAGCAAAAACCGAACCAAACCGCCCGAATCCCACCCCTACTCACAACTATTAGCTCCGCCCTAATACGACGCGACGCTGACACTGAGCTCCTTGTCTTCTTTACATGCAAGGGACTCACAAGAGTAGAGAAACGCTACCCAGCATTTGACAAGTGGGCTCTCGCCCTCGTCACAGCCGCTCGACACTTAAGGCCCTATTTCTAAGCGCATAAAATCCAGGTGCTCACAAATCTCCCCTTAAAGCAGGTGCTTAAAAAATCTCCCAACCACAACGGCCACCTCAGCAAATGGTTCGTTGAGCTTAGTGAATTTGGCATCGAATACAAACCCAGAACGGCCATCAAAGCCCAGGCTATGGCAGATTTTATAGCAGAATATACCAAAGCGGAGCCGGAGCTCGAACAAGCCTATCTTGTCACCGCATCGCCCCCCACTACAACTCCAACATCTAGGTGGAACTTGTACGTTGACAGTTCAACCACCAAGACGGACAGTGGCGCGGGTATTATACTGACCGGGCTAAACGACGCTCATGCTGAGTACGCTCTACGATTCAACTTCAAGGCATCAAACAACGAGGCTGAGTACAAAGCACTTATAGCTAGCCTGGAGTTGGCACGCATCTCAGACGCTTCAGACATAAACATCTTCAGCGATTCCCAGCTTATGGTTAGTCAGATAAAAGGGGACTTTGAGGCCAAAGATGATTCCATGGCAACATATCTGGCGTTTGCAAAATATTACCTTTCCAAATTCAAATTTTACAGTATTACACAAGTACCAAGAGAGCAGAACGCCAATGCCGATGCTCTAGCGCGTCTTGCAACGGCCAAAACGGGATAGAGCCCGTTCTCACCCAAGGTTGAAATGCTTGATAGACCAACCATCAAGATGAGCTTTCACGAGATGTTACCCGTTGTGCTTGCTGAACCAGACTGGTTAGATCCTATCTTGGCTTATAAGATAAACAGGACACTGCCCGCAAGCAAAACGGAGGCCAAAACGATCATCGCTAGGGCTGTTAACTTCAGCATTCGTGGCGATCACCTATACAAGCAAGGACACACCTGGCCCAACTTAAGATGCCTCCCCAGAAAGGCAAGGCAATTCCTCCTGGAAGACATACACAGTGGGTAGTGCGGCCACCATGCTAGGGCCCGTTCCATCGCTCACAAGGCGTTACGATATGGCTTTTGGTGGCCCACCATTCATGCAGATGCGTCGGAGATCACCAATGCATGCAAGGCCTACCAGTTCCACGCCCATCGAACGCACTCGCCAGCTACACCGCTCTCCAGTATCTTATCCCCAATACCATTCGCACAGTGGGGCCTAGATCTTATCAGAGAACTACCAAAGACTAAAGGCCAATACCGTTACGCAATAGTCATCATAGACTACCACACCAAGTTCATTGAGGCTGAACCACTCGTCAAGATAACGACGGAGAAGGTTAAAAAATTCCTCTGGAGAACACTCTTCTGCCGTTACGGTGCCCTGATTAACATCATCATCGATAATGGCACACAGTTCAACAATCCTGAACTCATCGCGTTCTACAAGAGACAATGGACTAATCTCCTCTTCTCCTCACCCACTCACCCCCAATGCAATGGACAGGTGGAAGTGGCGAACAAAATCATCAAGGATGGTCTAAAACGTAAACTCCAAGCAATGCGGCGAGGCAGCCCAAACTTTGGACGATGGGCCGAGCTCTTTCCTGAGATCCTATGGTCAATTTGAACAACGCCCACAACAGCTATAGGTGAAATGCCTTACTCACTATCCTTTGGCACAGAAGCACTGCTCCCCCTACAATTAACTTACCAGAGCCCGAGGGCAGAGGCATTTGACCCCGAAAAAAATGGAGTTGGCTTACGTTTGGACAACGACCTATTAGAAGAAAAGCGGAACGCGGCCCATTATCACAACGCGACCAACAAAGAAAAGGTTGCACGCTTGTACAATCAACGCGTTCGCGCTCACCCACTCCAAGTTAGAGGCTGGGTGCTTAAGGCCATTCAGGGAAGTGTTGCCAGAGTCTCCGTCATCTTCATCATCCTCCTCCCCTGACGCCCCACCATCGTCTTCCTCATCAAGAAGGTGAAGCTCACCCGTAGCCTGATACTGCTTCGCGTCGAAGTACTTGGATTTCTCAAACACCTTTATTATCCGCAACACAGTCTGAAATCCAAGCTGTGAATACCTCTCAGACGCAAGGAAATCTTTCACTGCCTTCTCCTCAAGCTCGACGCGTGAGATGTCATCCAGAACGGATGACCTCAGCCGAGCGCACTCATCTTCCAACTTAGCACAATCTGCTTCATACTGGCTTCGAAGTGCGTCTAGCTCAAGTTGAAGGTCGTTCAGCCTCCCTTACAACTCCTCAATCTTCTTCACCCCCTCAAGATGACTTTCCTCCTGCGTATCCAGATGAATGTAGGCATGCATCGACAACCACAACGACAACACACCACAAAACGAAACGTTTTGCACCACCGCAGTCGAACGATCCAACTTTAAAACCCCATATATCAGGTTGCAAAAAGACAGAAAAGTACCAGTCCAGAAAACTCCTCAAAATACGGTAAAAAGTAAGTCTCAACCAAATCACGATGGCCGCCTTCAGGGGCCTATCACCCTGAACACGACGCTCCCCGATCACGCACACCATTAGAGGTATTGACTACCTGGGGACTTAAACTCCTCTCGGGCCCAAAAAAACCCTATCCGTTGCACATCGGGAGGCCCTCATTGGCCGGAACGCGTGCGGGTTCATTCTATCACGCACGCCGTTCCACATAACGGACTCTCCAGCGACTGATCCTCCTGGATGTCCCCTAACGCGAAATACCTGACCCAGAAAAATGCTAGCTCAGCATCTCCGCAAAAAATACCTCTAAACGGCATAAACCGTGTTACCCACGCATCACATAAGAGGCTACCCCCATTCCAAAAACAAGATCCCACGACACCCCGTTCATCCATGAATAAGTCGTGACTTAGGGGCAGGCGTTTTGAACGTAGAGGTTGGTAAGGGTCAACCTTGGTCAGGAAATTGGGGGACTCCAATACTCCCCACCGTACCTTGAGCAAGTCGAGTCGAAACAGGACGGCACCAAAGTAAAGATGTTTTTTGGAAGAATTGATTCTAGTCAACTCCCCAACCAAGGTTCCTTGACTCGGGGACTTGAGAGACTTGTTAGTACGCAATGTGCTAAACCTAAAAAACATACTTTACTCTACACAAAAAGCCTAGAAACGTCATGCAAAGAGCCATTTTCCAGGCTTGGGGGTAGTTCGGTCATTCCAGACCCGTGTCGTACAAAACACGTGAGGCGCACCAACGCGCGTCACATGCAGGCCATACCGACCTACCCGGTCGAATGACCTATGCACCCCCGCAACACAAGCAAGGGTAGTTTGGTCATGATGGCCAGGTTCCGTACGACGCACGTGATGAAGAGCAACGCGCATCACGTGTAGGCTATACAGAACGGAGCTGCCATTTACTAGCGTACCCCTTAGTCACCCTTATGGAGATCAATCTTTCCCTCGCACCAAAATGGTAGGAAAACTAGTCCCACATCGAGAATCACCTCAAGTTGTCAAGATAATCTAACCATAAATGGGTGGTATCAACTCCAAGGGAGAGGTAATTTGGTTTAACTCTACAGTTACTTTACCCACTTAATCACGTTATTTACTGACTTAAGCATCGGAGCGTCGAAGGTGGGCCAGACCAGTCTCAATCTCTTAGGCTGAAACTATTATTTTGCAGATAACGCAAGTGTTCTAGATCTATTATCGGAACTCTTGCAAAATTTAGTTGCATTCCGACACACCAATAATTCGACAGAAAATCAACAAGAAGTATGCTCAGATTTTGCGAATTTTAAGGATCAAATAAACAATGAAACAGAAGATGGAGATAGAGTTAATGCGAATCTCAACATAGCACACTTCAAATTTGACAAAGACTCGATTGAAGAGATACCGAATTTTGACTAGAGCTTTATGCTTTCCATGTATAAAGGTGTGTGTGCCTAAGTATTATGTTTTGACAATGTTGATCAATTACTTTGGATTAGTAAACTTTGATGTATTCTCGTTGGCATTATTAATAAAAAGCATTGTATTGGCTTATTAATAATAGGCTTGTCTACATTTTTCTGTATGATATACATGCTTTGTGGTTGCTGCAAACTTATCGTCTACTAGGGCTCACCTTAGTAACTTGTGATGTCTAGAAAAAGAGATTTTTGATAAAGGTATTTGAGCGGATTTTATGTCCCACCTACATTAATCTCTCTTCACCTAGTCATAAGTGAAAAGAGCTACCTAAACGACTTTAGATTTCCTAGCAAACTTGCAAATTCGTCCATGTATTAATTGGGATAGCTAAGAGTGCTCTAAATCCCTGAAAACGCATAAAAATAGAATATGCCGCACTAACAGTCAGCTTGGATAACAAACTGGGAATTTCCTAGAAAGAATAAGCATATAAGTAGTATATGGCTAAAAATATACAGATGTCTAGTTTTCAGAAATACCTCAGGATTGTCGATAGCGAATTTCTAGAAAAAGTTGTGCCTGTTTTACTGGACAAAGGTCAGAAACAGGGTATAATGAAATATGCTCTGCAGATCAGTCGACTTCGACGACAAACTGGGATTTTCTCAGAATAAACCAACATATGGATGGCATATGGTTGAAAAGGTATGGACCTCTAGTTTTCAGAACTATGTTCGGCTCATCGATATCTCTTTTCTAGAAAAGGTTATGCTCGTTTTACTAGACAGAGGTCTGAAATCAACATAACATAATCGGTTGTGCAAATCACTTGGCTTTGACATAAAATTGGGATTGACTCAAAACAATCCAGCATATGAGTAATATATGCTTGGAAAACTACGGATATCTAGTTTCTAGAACATCAAAAGCTATTTTCTAGACAAAGTTATTCCTGTTTTAGTACACAAATGTCAGCTAGACCCGAGGAAAGCCAAAACATGAGGAAAACCCAAGGAGGGCCTTCGATGGATTGAAGTTGTACCTCTATGGATCAAAAAAACTACCCAAGGAAGCCGTTCGATGGATCGAAGGAGCACCTGAATGGATCGAGGGAACAACCAGAGGAGGCCTTTCGATGGATCGAAGGGATATCCCAAAAAAACTGAATTTTTGAGTTATTTTTCGATTTTTCCTCATGCAAGACTTGTTTCTTTGCAAGTATTTCCCCTGAGAACTTTGAATATCTCATTGAAGCGAGAATTATATATACTATGTTATGACATAGAAAACTTATATCGAATTTGTGCCTTATCGATGATGTTTCTATATTATGAGAATGGACATGGGTCTTCTCATCATCTATGCCATCAATTTTCAAGTGAGAATGGACATGAGTTCCTTTGCATTATCTCTAATGATTACAGTATGATCCAAATATTAGAGAAACTTATGTGTCAGCCAGATGGGCTATATAAGACAACTAAAAGAGAGGTGTAGAATCAAATCATGTCATGAGAGATGACTTAAGAGATTTAGACACGTATAGACTTTGATACGACAAATTGGGACACCCAAGTCGTGATATGATGATCCGGATTTTGAGAAAGTCAATCGGACATCCCTTCTTTCGAGTGAAAGAAAGCAAGAACCAAAGATGGTTCATAAGATATTGGAGTTGGGCACCATTTAGTGGTGGCTCCATCGTCCAAACGTCGATTAGTGATCGACGCCTCTTCCCCCAAGAGGAGAAAACTAGACGGCGAGGATGGCGTGCTAGTCTTCTATCATGCTTCCTGAGTTCATGGAAACTCCAAGCCTCAACCCAAATCCTCATTGGTTATTTTCAAAGGCTCATCACTCGTTATTGCAAAGCCAACTCATTCAAGATATTATGATTGAGACCATCCTATGCAAAGGACACATATGTTTTCACTAGTAGAATCTAAGGTGACTCTATATAACGATTTAACCAACTAGCGGACCACTAAGATGTTTTATAGTGATCGTGAAAGTGACAAGATTATATATACTTGCTGCAAACATGCCTGTAAGGATTTATGTCCCCTTTTGAGAGGACATGTCGCCACTAAAAAGAAGTTGGTTATGGCGTTGCCACCATAGAATGTGGCACAGTGATGTCACAAAGTGGTATAGTGTCGTCATAGACCATGGGTTCCGCTGGAGAGCGTAGGAGACCCAAATGTTCGATAAATACTCGTCCAAGGAAGGGAGAGAGTTTGGCACAATATGATCCATTGATCATTGATACTCAATTTCATCATATGGTTATCATTGAGGGACGTCTTAATGTTAAAACCAATTACTTATAATATAGAGATCTCTACAAAGTACAAATTACACTAGCGTACATGAGAGCATGGAATTTTGAGACTCATCGAACATATCTACGTTAAAACTCTCGAACGTAGTAGCAATTGGCCTACATGGAAAGAAGCGATCCAGATTGAATTATGTTCACTAACAAAGAGAAAGTTCGTTGGGTTGGTGATGCTGACACACCCAAGTGTAAAGCCTATCGAAATGGGTCTTTGTTAGAAAGCGTGATGAAAATAAAGAGATTTATACTCGCCTCATGGCACGAGGCCTCTCACAACTTTTTAGAATCGACTACAATGAGATAAATTCTCTCATAATGGATGTCATTGCACTCCACTACCTTGTTAGTTTGGTAGTTTTCGAAAAACTTGATATACAGATTATAAACTTGGTCATAACGTATCTCTATAGGGATCTAGAACAAGAGATGGATGTGAATGTCTCAGATAGACTTCATTTACCCAAATCAAGTGGCTCTATACCATAGAGCGCGTTTGCAATGAGATTGAAACGTTCACCAAATGACTACTTGATTGAAAAGGGATATGCCCATGCGTGTTCATTTATAGGACAAGTTCAAGATTTGCAAAGTGTTTGAAATCCGAATTTGAGATGAAAGATCTTAGGAAGACACGGTTTTGTCTCGAATAAAGGAGTCACATCTAGTGACGGGAACTCGAGCACCGTAATGATGAGATTTTCCATCATCGGCTTTTACTCTAAGATATGTTGCACTTTATGATGATAAAGGGAAGTCTATGAGTACTCCCATGATCTGTTATAGTCTTAACCCTTAGAGATATCCGTTTTCGTCCAAGGGATGATGGCGAAGACGTGTTAGAGGTTAAAGTGTCTAGTCTAAGTGCAAGAGTGTACTTAGCTTAATACACAAGACTTAGCTCCTCATTCTTATTGAACTGGATAACTAAATGTAGCTATGCGCCCATGCAATTCCATTGGAATGGTTTCAAGACAATCTTTTAGTATCAAAGAGTATGAAAGATATGAGCTTAATCTATCCTTACATAGAGGCCATAAAGAGAGTGACGTTGGAAGTAAGGGCACCACAAAGAGAGTGGCGTTGATTTCCCTTCACCCCCTACACCAACAATCGTTGTGATGTGTAGGCAAGTTTTGCTGAAGTTGGATATCTTTCTGATCCACACAAAAGTTGTTCCCAAGATGGTTATGTCTTTACCATGGGTAACACCACGATATCTTGAAGTCTAGATAGCAGACTCTTGTCGCTACATCTTCGAACCATGTTGAGATTATTGATTTAACATGAAGTTGTTATGGAGTACATATGGTTGAGATCCATAAGTGCACATATCGAAGATCAAGTGGTTTATGAATCACCACTGATGAACCTACTTGTATTATAAGGATAATGTTGCTTGCATCAAGGTGATGAAGCTAGATTACATGTAGGGCGACAACACCAAATATATATCTCATAAATTATTCTATAGTCAGCAAACAATAGCAATTCCTTAAGGTTATGTTGATCAAGTTTGATTTGTGGATAATGTGGCAGACTTTCTAAGTCATTGGCCAAATTTCACATTTTAGAAGCATGTGTAGAGCATAGGGTTGCTCAGCCTATTCAAGCTACCTTGGATGTTGATATCAGGAGGAGTCTGGCATGCACATGAGCGTTTCCGGATGTGAAGGACACGTTGTACTCTTTTTTCTTGACTAAGGTTGTTTTTATTACTTAGCAAGGTTTTAATGAGGCAACATGGTTATGTATCATATCATCGTCTACAAGGTCTACACTCTTTTTACTGGCGAGACCGATTTTCTCCTGCAAAAGTTTTTAGCTCGGCAAAGTTTTTGATGAGACATCAATGGAGCAAATGAAGAAGCGTCACAACCATACACCGGCACAAGGGGGAGTGTTTTAAGATATTTGATGTACCTAGTTATGGTGGAGATCACAGAATATGACAGTGTATCTTATTTAGAGATATAATAGAATTACTTTCTTATTTGTACCTCTTGTACTCTCCTAAATAAAGGAGTTGCTTTTTCATTATTAAAGTTACATAGTTTATTGCTTCAAAGTACTTCTATACTTTATCTTATTTCTTAAAATAACATATACATTTTTTTTTACTACAAACATGAGAGGCATTATATTGATGAAGTGAACAAAAATTATGCAACAAACACCCATAAAGCACAAGAAAAGAGATTACTGCTAAGCTAATTATGATCATGAGATATTAATTTTTTCTGAAAGGAATAACATCAGATATTCTGTAGTTGATATTTGTACATTGGACACTTCTTGTCACAAATCTTGATTTTATTTCGTGGGAAATCAAATCTGCAATCATTTCCGAAACGTAAACATCGTACTCAACGAATCCGACTACTCGGAAGAAATAAGATTGTTTGTCCACTAACATATATGAGTGAGGTGAAAGGTGAAAGGTATTGCGCTCCACAGAAGAAATGTCCAAATTGTGATCCCAAACTTCTAATTGTTCAATTTTCCATGACAGGTGAGAAAGATACTATCAGAGATTCGGGTCATAAGGTCCCAACTTTCTAATAGATATTTAGGAGAAAAAAACAAGTCAACATATACTGAAATATGGATGTCAGTTCCCCTTTTCCAAGGCCAACAGCTACAATGTCTTCTCATATAACTTATGAAAAAGGAAGGGGAAATAAAAAGACTGAAATTGAGCAACATTAAAAAACTTCAAACCAAATCTTCTTGGGAGTTACCAGCTGTGTCCTTCGGAACTTCAAAATCCAGCCACATCCTGAAGACAAGTCCTCTAGAACTACGCCATCTACCCATACTCAGCTTCTGTACAATCATAACCCGACAGCTACCAAAAGCACTTCCGGAGAAACATCACCACGAGGCCATCCTTCCTCTTACAAGTGCACACCATTACCGTTGCTATATACACCATTTATTGATCCATTTGATGACTTAAATGCAACTCCATTTTGGTGGGGTTTCACCATTATGTGCCCATTACTAATCGGTCTAATCCCATTAGTAACAGGTTTCATCACATGGCCGTTGTCTTGTAGGAATGTATCTGAACGACTGCATGCTGCTATCAGTCCTGTATAACAACATATGACATGTAATGAGAAACCAGACTAGATGAGTTTGCATGACATCAAAGCCATCTGATTCTTTTAGAATGTAACCAGAGAATGACTCTCCACATGTTCATGTCTCAATAAAACCATCCAGATGCATTGATTGGACAAATGAACAGAACAACCAATACTAGATACAGTAACTGTTTCATGAATGTCAATGCCATATGACACAAACAATGGTGTATAAGAGCAAGAGATTACAAAACCAGGAACAGAAACATTACCTAAAAACAGAGCAGAAGGTTTTCCTGGCCTTGACTTAAATTCAGGATGGAACTGAGCACCAACAAAGTATGGATGGGCAGGCAGCTCGATAATCTGTAGAGCTACCTATTAGTTAAAGGATTGTACTTACAATAAACAAAACAAACAATCAATCTCAAGTTCTAAAATATGGGCATGTTTTGAAAAATGCTAACCTCCATGCGCCGACCAGTTTCATCTCTGCCAACAAATGATAAGCCAGCACTTTCAAATTGCGATATCATATCGGGATTGACCTACATAGCACAGAGACTGTTTCATGAAAAGGATGAAAAACATACTGCTGCACGTGAAATCAACAAAAGTCACTTTTAAGTTGCGATATCTATATGTACGCATATTAAGTGCTGACCACGAACAACACTTACCTCATATCTATGTCGATGACGTTCATCAACAAAACTCACATTTCCATACCTAAAAGAAATCAGAAACCAATTGGTTATATCAGCAAGACTAAAGAGTGGATGGTTTGGTGCAAGAAACAGTCATGCTTCGAGCTCATTTATACGTATAGAGCATAATATCGTATATGTAGATAAGAATCAAGTACTCACAGTTTTGCAGATTTGCAGTCAGTAACATTGAAGTATGTCCTTCTTGATCCCAGACGCATGGTGCCACCCATATGAGTTTTTGAACCCTTAAAAGAAACTAAATTTAGAAAAAGGAAAAAGATAAAACAGAAAAAATGAAGAAAACACAATCAAGAGAGATAGCATTATGTATACTTAAGTAAACGTACAATACCTCGGGCATAAATATGACACAAGGACTTGTAGTTTCAGGATCAAACTCTGTGCTGTTAGCATCAGCCATACCAAGGACAGATCGTGCAAACTCAATGACAGCAATTTGCATCCCCAGGCAAATGCCAAGGAAGGGAACTTTGTGTTCACGAGCATACTTTGCCGCAAGAATTTTCCCCTGCACTCCTCTATCACCAAACCCTCCAGGAACTAGAACACCATCAGCGCCCTAAAATAAAGACCGTCCAGATATTCATTAGGGGAGGAACAAAGTTTACATATGCAACCAATAATATCAAAAATAATCTATGTAAAATGCTAATCAATCAATAAAGCTGGACCACCTTCAGAAGATTCCAAGCAGCCTTATGAACCTCAGGGGTCTGCAAGCAGTAAAAAAAATTAGCATAGCTAATACTAAATAGAACAAAACTTGAAATTATTACTATATGATAACTTAAAAATATGGTTTTACCTCTTTAGCAGTAACATCTTCAAGGTCACCTGCTGCAACCCAATCTACAACAAGCTTTCGGCGGCAAGCAACAGAAGCATGTAAAAGAGCCTGGCGGATGATGCTAAATATTACAATTTGGTATAGTATAAAACTTCACAAAACACAAGGGAGAAAATATAAATTCAAAAACAAATTATAAATGGAAAGATGATCATCCAAGCCATTCTAACCATCGTTCAAGTTAAAAAGAAAATAATACCTTTAGAACAGAGAGGTAAGCATCTGAAAGACCAGTGTACTTTCCAACCATTGCAATTCTGACCTGTAGCACATATAACACTGACAGTTAAAGAGTAAAATATGGCATTACACAAGAAATCAAATCCTAAACTTAGAAATTATTGATTGCCCAAAAGAAAAAAACTTGGGGAAGTATTGATAACCCACAGGATCACATAAAGTTGAGGAAATTTCTGTCCGGGCTGTCCATTCCTTTAGATTAATCTCTCTAGCAACACTGCAACAAGGACAGTTAGATGCCCATCTTGCAGTAGCACATATACATGATCAACACAATCAAAAACAGAAGAAAGTAGACCAAACATGCAGCTAAACACACCTTTGAAGGTTTAGTTCTTTCAAGATTGCTTCATGTGCCTTTTGATCCTATTCATGATGAGATAGAAATAAAAATGTAAAATAAAACAAAAACTGCTGTAAATAAATATAGCCAAAATTGATTCTGAAAAGCACTATGCTTACTCTTAAAAGCAACGGGATGTGCCAAATGTTTGGAACATCATAAAGAGTAACAATATTTTCTCCCTGTAAAAATTTTCTAGTTAGAACAGGACCATTTACAAGTTAAACAAGAAAAAAAACTAAGATTTGTAGAGAGCTGTTATGGTACCGGAACGTGGCAAAACTGGGCAAGTTTGGCCTTGACATTCTCCTCAAGGGGCTGTCAGAAACAAATAAAATATAATTAAAAAATAAGGCCTACATTAATTTCTATCTAGTAAACCATATTAAAAAATAAAAACCAGCCAGGAAGGCAGGTGAATACCTTTGTGCTTCTACAAGCTAGGATATTAGGTGTCAAACCCTGTCCTCTAAGAACTCGAACACTGTGCTGTGTAGGCTTTGTTTTCTACAAGATAGATATTACGGGGAATGAATTAATTAGTCAAAATGGTGCGCAAGACTATTTTGGCACACTCCTTGTTGAATGGAATACTGAAATAGCCTGCACAATTGATGTATCATACAGCTCTGTATGATGAGTACCTGCTCACCCACAACATTCAGAACAGGCACAAGGCTGACATGAACCAGGCAGAAATTACCGGGACCTAAGAAAAAAACTTTGGTAAGAAAATGCTTGAATCTAAGGACATAAGAGAACAGAAATTTCATGAATATAGAGTGCCATGCTTGCCAAGTTTTTGGATCTTACCAACACGGTACGAAAATTGGCCAAGGGCCTCAATGAAGGGCATTGATTCAATATCCCCTGCATTATGGAAACCATGAAAAAAATATATATTGGATGATTGGATTTCAAGTGAAGCAGTTTAGAGTTTTAGAGATCATGAAACCAACGCCACCCTAGATTAACTAAAATATGACAATGTACCTATAGTTCCACCCAACTCAATGACACATACATCAGCTCGACCTTCTTTCCCGTCCACAGGTACTGCTGCCACACGCTCTATCCACTCTTGGATGGCATCAGTAATATGTGGAACCACCTGGAGAAAGAAAACTCAGCTACTCCATAAAATATTGCACACCTTAATTAGCAAAATAAAGAGAAACAAACCTGGACAGTCTTTCCAAGATAATCTCCCTTTCTCTCTTTGTCAATAACAGACTGTAAAACCAATTAAGAAAATATTCAACAGTGTTTTAATTGGGTTCAAAAAATTTCTCCACTTCTCAAAATGAAGAACACGGCTCTCCAAAGTGGATGTCAAAACTAACCTGATAGATTTTTCCAGTTGTGATATTGTTGTCACGGGTCAAAGTGAGATCCAGAAACCGCTCATAATTTCCAAGGTCAAGGTCCACCTTCATAAACAATAAGAAAGAAAATCAATTTATGCCCAATCTTTTTAACCACACAAATCAAAGAGCATCTAAACACAAATCAATTTATGCCCATTTGAAGATTTACCTCACCACCATCATCTAAGACAAACACTTCCCCATGCTCAAAAGGAGACATTGTTCCCGCATCTGTATTCAAGTAAGGGTCTGCATGTATGGACAAATTTAAAACTTAGCCAGTACAATATAACCCATTGATGTACAAAGAAGCTTCAACGCATTCATATTTTTTCTTTGCCAAAGATGTCTAAATTATCAACACCAAATAAATCGGTACATCATAAAAATATTATGACATAGGATCCTACATGCACTCAGAGCTCACCCTCTAGCGCCTACTACACATAATACCATATCTATATTGGTGTAACCAACATTTAAGCCTGTTGAAGAACACAATCTGCAAACTGCACCGCCGGAGGTTTACACCTCATCAGAACAACACCAACAACAACAAAAATTGCAAATTTGTTTTATATACTCATCTGATTACACACTGAAAGTTTAATAAAATAAAAATGAAAAAAAAAACTTCACATTACTGCAAAACTCAACGAGAAAAGTACCGATTTTGATGGAAGTAACGCAAAGGCCACAGGCTTGAAGAAGCAATCCAATACTACTAGCCGTAACTCCTTTGCCGAGTCCACTAACAACACCACCCGTCACCAATACGTACTTCATTGTTACTTAGTCTCTCTTTGCTCAATATAAACTCACAGACTTCTCAACCCCTCTGTATCAAAATCAGAGCACAATCCAAGATTACAAAGACTGAGATAAAATGCAATAGCAGAAACTAAACTTCTGGCACTATTTATAGGCCTACAATGGCTATAGTCAAACCCAGTTGGGGGGGATAAGACCAAAGGATAATAAATAAAAATAGGGTGTGAAAAACATTCTAATCTGCATAGATATTAATGGGCACAATCTAGAAATTTTAAAGCAGAAAGAAAAAAATCAAACCTTGTTCACAATGGCGGGGATTACAAAGGGCTTCTCTTTTGTTTTGCTATCTGGGATTTTCTGAAGTGGGTTCACAATATAAGTACTGGGTACCCAAAAGCAATAAAATTTAAGGGAAGCAGAGAAGAAGAAGGCAAAAACTTAAACTGAAAGCAATGCAAACAAATTTGGTGGTTTTCTCACTGCTTTTGTGTTTTGGGTTTTCAGTCTAGTCTGGAGATAAAACGTGAAGGAGTGTAGAGAAATTGAGAGACGTTATGGTTTGTTGTTGTATTCGAAAAGAGGAGGGCTTTGGAATTCAAGATAGAACCCGAAGGGCCTCTTCTTTTTTTTCTTTCTTTGTGTTCTGCAGGTGGCGAGTGGCGGAAACCAGCGCTTTATAAGAAAAAGTTGAAACAAGAAGAAGAAAAAGACCTTCACTTTTTTTTTTTACTTGGATTTTTCCTTTTTTTTATTTCTAAATTTTGAAAATTATTTACAAAAAAAGAAATAGCATTTAAACATTTTTAGGGTTTTCATATTTTGATAATTATTGAGGAAAACATATTTCTCTATTCTAGTCTTTTTGTGAGTACTTTCTTAGTAAATTCACTTTTGATTTATAATTGCAAAGATTCATAATCATAAATTAATTATTTATACAAATTTTAAACCAAAATAAAAATTATTTATATATTTATATATTTATAATCAAAATTTATTATTTATGACATTAAACGGTGTAAATTTGACAATTATAGTTCGTCAATCGATTTGATTTTGTTTGATACCTTTAACAATTTTCAATATAAATGACATTTTATAAAGATGATCTGCTCGCCAATAAAACATGTACCAATTGATTTTGTCATCATAACAATGACGGATAAGTACATATATGAGAAATTCTATATATTGATGGACAATATTTCAGTGTGTTAACATAATTTACAATAAAACACATGTTTATAAAATAATCAAATAGTAAACTAATTTACTTCTTTAAGATTGTAATATAAAGTTTAATTTTCTCATAAGGAACAGTATCAAACTTAAATAAATAATTTTTTAATTAAAATTTATAATTTAATCTTGACCATTCTTTTTTTTTAATTTGATCTAACACAACTATGAAATAAAAAGTTACTTATTTAGGTTTGATATTATTCCTTATGAGAAAACTAAACTTGATATTACAACTTTAAAAAATAAATTAGTTGACTATTTTATGATTATTTTATAAATATATTTTTTTATTGTAAATTGTGTTAAAATATTGAAATAATTTCTTATATTAATATATAAATAATTCTCCATTTTAGGTATTAAGTTTAAGAATCTGTCGATTAAAAGAGAATCCACAGATTAGTGGTTTCACATGCCGACAGATTGGAGCCTTTGACACAGATGAAATCAAAGTATCAAGAATCTGGGATTGGAGATAAAAATGTTAAAAAGATCAAATCTTTTCATTTTCTATTCTGTTCTTTTTACCATTTGTATTCAGACCAAAGAAATGTTGAGATTTTAATAATAATTGACACGAAGCAGAACACGTGGCACTGATGCTATATCTTTGGTCACTGAGTCACTGACAGTTGCATATGCTGGTATGCCCCTATGTCTTGTGAATGCATATGTGTTTTGGCCACCCGTGTTCAAAACGAGGAAGAGAGGTACTAATCTTCAGTTCTTCACTACTATAGTCCATTAATCTACATTATCCCTTACTTAGGTTGCATCTTAGAGGGCTCCATGTTATTATGCTCCTATGGTCCTATTCAAATGCAATGTTGTATTAGGGATTTGGCTTCTTCAATTGCTCCAAAGCATGCTTTTGGACTGTCCTAATCTTTCTTTTTAATTTTTTCGTTATGAAAGAGCATCCTAAAAGTATAAACAAATTTAAAAGTTATATTTATCTAAAAGTTAAATTTATTAACATTATTTTTGTTATTTACTCCAACATTATTACTATGAAAGTAAGAAAAATGAAAAAATGAAGGTAGAAGATGAAAGATCTAAGTTAAATTCTTTAACAAATATAATTAGAGATTTAGCTACAATTTATAATTAACTTTTATCTTGGACATTAGTTGGAAATCAACCTTTATAAACATTTAGTCAACTTATAGCTTTATTTTTAAAATAGAGTTTTTATTGGGGATGTTCTAATAGGTAGTTATGGTAGGTAGGAGGTTGGACAGTTTTGTATGTCTGTGTTACATTCAACATACATTAACTTATCCGTTTATTTTTCGGCTAATTATCAAAATACGAAATTACATATAAGGTTAATTAGAGACTTTAAGTTACAAATAAGGTCATTTAATGTTTTTTGTACAAATCAAGTCATGTTTTAGTTTCCTAATTTTTTCACTTTCTAAATTTGCCCCTCTCATACCGGCCTATATATAAGAAGTTCGTTTTGTTTTCAAACTAAAAAACGCACGAGGAGAGAGAGAAAGGCTGGGTGATTTGCGTGGAAGAGAGAGAGAGATCCAAAACATAGGATTCTCTCCATCAGTTGCTTGTTATTTGTGTGTGTGTGTGTGTGTGCGTGTGTGAGAGAGAGAGAGAGAGGAGGGGGGGGGGGGGGAATCGGAGACGGTGTTTCAGTGAGAAGAAGATTCCGACGAATCGAAGGATTCCGGTGAATCGGAGGATTCCGACGAATCGGAGGATTCTGACGATAAAAACTTGGGTAAGGCTTCGATTCTATTCACATGTAGATGTTTTGTGCTTTGTGTTGTTCGATTGAAGTTTTTGTTTGAGCTATGATAAAGGATTTCCTATATGCACATCGATTTCGAATTTCAATTTTTCGATTTTGATTCTTGGTACTGTGGATTATGTATGGTGCATTGTAGTGATATTATTGGATGTTTTCTCTTGTGATTTATGTGTTTGTGCATGATTGATGTGGCTGATTTTTGTTTTTTGACATTTCGTATAAATCATAAGATGTTACAGACTGTGAGTACTACCTCTGTTGAGTGAGTACACTACTGCATCTCATTGAATACACTAGTTAGCTGCTCTGTGTGTTCTATGTGTGTTTTGACTTGATAGTACTATTAGTGTTTAGTGAATACACTACTGCATCACATTGAATACACTAGTTAACTATTCGATGTGTTCTTTGTGTGTTTAGACTTGATAGTACTATTAGTGTTTAGTGAATACATTACTGATGACTATTAAGGATACTACTTCTGTTCTGTAAGCATTTTTTATTTGATTTGCAGGTTGGTAGCCATAGATTTGGATTTGTATGCGAAGTGCACCTACAACAGCCATACACTTGCTACTATACAACATGCCGATATTGAGCCTATTTACTCTTACATCTAGAATTTCTATGAGGTAGGAAGTTACAGGGCTGCCTATGAGTATGGTATTCAACCAACACCAAACATTGAGAAGTTTTACCATGATGCTCTTAATGAACCGCCCATTGTGAAGCCTCCATTGACAAGAATCTCATCCAGTCGTCCAAAAGATACTCGTATGAAGTTTTCCGCTGAAGGTGGGAAGGAAGGCGACGAGGCCAATCAGATGTGGTCGTTGTGGCGAAAAAGGAAGACACAATAGATTGACATGTACCAAAGTCATCAGTAGATAACTAGTGTCTATATTACTCACAGTTAGTGCATTCACCAGTCTATAGTAGTACACTCTGCCTAAACAGATAATTTTTCCAACTAGTGTCTATATTAGTCACATGTAGTATTTTCACCAGTCTACAGTAATACATTCTGCCTGAACATATAATTTTGCTGAGACATGTCAATTTCCTTTACATACACTATATTAGTTACAAGATATAGTTGGTACAACCATACAAGTCATTGGTAATAAACTTGGTCCGAATCTCTTTCATCAAATATTTTTCGATAAACAAACATACAATGTGATTCTTCATTATATAATACATACTACTTTAATGTAATGTACTTTTCCCTTGTGCAATTTGTTTAACATATTAATTCGAGTTTGTTGTTCTTCGGTTTGCAATTTTGTGTTGGTCAATTGTCCATTTTTGTATGTGACAACGCTTTGTGTTTGAAACCAACAACAGTAGTAGTACACTCATCATACAACAAAAGTAGCACTACTCCTATTAAAAACATGGGTTCATCTCATTACATCAATGTAAAACGTACTATTTATTTCTCTAGCAAGCACTACTAATTCGTAATAGAAAGTACTACTTCAAAACAATTGGTATACTAACACTACTGCTATCTCCAATAAGCATTACTCCAGAACATTTAGTGTACTACTTCAAAACATGATATGTACTACTATTTCATAACAGAAAGTACTACTTCAAAATATTTAGTGTACTAACACTACTGCTGTCCCTAGTAAGTAGCACTTCAAAATATCCAGGGTACTACTTTAACACAATGTAAATAGTACATTGTCATCCACACATTTGTGCGTATCCTCGAATAACATGGTGCGTTGAGCAAATGGCCATATCACTCTTCCAAATGGTGTATCTCCAAGTAATTTGAGCGTTTCATCGGGCAAATCATTTTTCCATCGCTGTATCAGGTTGAAGAAGCCTCGAAATGTAAACCGAATTTGTACTTTTGACCGTTTTTTTTTTTTTTACTTTTACTTGCATTTTCTCTGCGAAACAACAAAATGAATATCAAAATACTATTACACACTACCACAGACACTTCCACACACCAACTTAGACACTACTACTTAACAACACATGTATTACCATTGAATCAAAAATGCACTACTACTGTTTCACAAATGTACAACTACCACTGTTTCACAAATGCACTATTACTGTTACACAGATGCACTACTACCACTGAATCAGAAATGCACTACTACACTTTCACATATGCACTACTACCACTTTCATAGATGCACTACTATCAGTATTTCACATATGGACTACTATTGTTTCACGTATGCACTACTACACACTACCATAAACTATTGTAGACACTATTACATTAAAATAAAGCACACCAATTTGTACACAGTACTACAGACTAACATAAATACTACCCCAGAATATTGTAGACACTACTGCATAAAAATTAAAGAATATCAATCTGTACATACTACTACAGGCTAACATAAGCACGACCACAGACTATTGTACACACTACTATGTACGTAACAACCAAAACACAACAACTTTTGCATAGCAACCAAACCAAACCAAAGCAAACACTACTATAGACTATGCTCCAACGCTGAGAGAGAGAGAGAGGTGACAAGAAGAACGGCCAACCGTGGAGAGAGGTACGGGAGGCGGCGACCGAGCATGGAGGGAGGCACAACTCTTGAGATGGCAGCGTCGAAGTTCTTGGGACGACGGTGATGGAGTTACGAAGCTATTTTAGATTTTCTGTTGAGAGAGAGAGAGAGAGAGAGAGAGAGAGAGAGAGAGAGAGAGAGAGTAGTATGGTAGGTGGTATGATATGTTTATATAAGATGGTATATGTTGTAAATAAGTTTAATTTTAAGGTTATGAAGTTATAATTGTGACCTGGTTTGAGATAAAACTATGAGGTGACCTTATTTAGTATAGATCTTAGGATATTGACCTTATATGTAATTTACCCTTATCAAAACACCCTAAGAACACCCTTTATTCGTTCGATTAAATTATATTGCATTAGAAAGCTTACAAATTAAGGTTGATTCATATTCGTAAAATAGTTACTATTGACATTCAACTCCTTTTTATATGATGAAACTATACATATATTGAAATTTGAACCGTATGAAACACAATCTTTTTAATTTTTTTTATTTATGTAAAGAATTCCGTCACATAATGACAGGACAAAAATAAACATTCCCAAGAGTTATATGCTAATTTTAGATGATAGCAAAAATTACATTAAAAAAGTATAAAAAGCTAGGATAAATGCTTCAAAATATAGGAGTCTTGTCTTGACAACCAACCACAGGGCTGACTCTGAGTATAGGTCTTACAGTTCTGAGCCTAGAGCCCTAAATTTTAGAATTATATTATATATATATATATATTAAAACTATAGAAATACGTATGTAACGTTGATATATTGTGACGTACGTACTACACGCCAATTAAGTTGCCAATCCCAAATGGAATTATCGAAAATTGAAATTTTCTTAGAAAACTTTATTGACTATTATGCGTACATCCTCGTTTTTGATATTTTCTTAGAAAACTGAAATTTTCTTAAAAAAATTTCTATGAGTAATGTTCTTTTGAATAGCTAGAAGATTATTTCAATTGTGTAAAACTACAATACCTTTAATATATATTTGAGTTTGTGTTGACTATCTTAATTTTTTTTTGTGAGGCCTCAAATATTTTTTTCACCTAGAATCTCCTAAAACTTAGAAATACGTATGTAATGTTGATATAGTGTGACGTATGTACTACACGCCAATTAAGTTGCCAATCCCAAATGGAATTATCGAAAACTGAAAGTTTCTTAGAAAACTTTATTGACTATTATGCGTACATCCTCGTTTCTGATATTTTCTTAGAAAACTGAAATTTTCTTAAAAAAATTTCTATGAGTAATGTTCTTTTGAATAGCTAGAAGATTATTTCAATTGTGTAAAACTGCAATACCTTTAATATATATTTGAGCTTGTGTTGACTATCTTAATTTTTTTTTGTGAGGCCCCAAATATTTTTTTCGCCTAGAGTCTCCTAAAACTTAGAGCCGGTCCTCTGACTAACCACCTAACATAACTAGGAGACATATGAAAGGAATGTAACAAGAAATAACCAGGTAAATATTAGAACCTAGGTCTATGTGAATTGATATGTTGTCAAGAATATCTCAGGTCATATCAAACATCTCGCTACAAGACGATGAAAATCAAACTTCCACAAGTGTGAAAACTCATATATAAACACTCATTAAGCAGTAAGCCCGATGTTAATATGAGGATTGTGGGCAAATTAATTTAGGAAGACCATGATGGAGATGCTAAAGGCTCCATTTTGTGTCTGTGATAAAAAAGCAAAGCATCCTACAATTAGTTAGTGGGATGTAAAAACATATTTCTTGTGTCTTTATATTCAAACGAAAAAATTTGCTCTCTAGAAGAAAATGGTGGAGAAACATGCATAAGAGCAATCCCAATCCATGTAATTGCCTAATTGGCCATGAACATACATCAATTTTTCAAGTTCCTTATATGCTTGTTTGTGTATGTGAGGATGTTTATTAACTTTTGGTTACTTTTTGTTGAAAAATTTAATCAACCAACAACAATTTGAATTGATTAATATCATTTATATTTATATATATATGATCCTTTTTTGTTTGGACGAAAGAAAATTGAAGTCAATTGATCGACTTTAATTGCGTAAACAAGCTAGGTTGAGCAATAAAAAGTAGGGGTGGAATTCGGGCCAAACGGTTCAGTTTTTGGTAAAAACTAAACTAAACAGTAATATTTTTCTCGGTTTGGTTCAGTTCAGTTTTTTATTTTTTACCAGAAAAACTGCGACTATTCGGTTCGGTTTAGTTCAGATTTTTTACATGATGTATAAAAATCAATTTTTAAAAAAAAATAACTAAAAATTGTCTCTAAAAAACTTTTATTGTATCACCAAACATTTTTATTCTTTCTATGAGAGAAGTTGATAAGGATTGTCCATAAATAAGTTAGCATTTTAGGAGTTTAAGGTTTTTAGTTTGCATATATTTATATAATTTATTACAAAATACAAAAAATAATGTTTTTTTTTTGCATACTTCAGTTTTTCGTTTCGGTTTTGTAAATCAAAACCAAAACCGAACCAAAATTTTCAGTTTTTTTCGGTTCGGTTTGTATCGAGTTCGGTTTTTTTCAATCGCAGCTTGATATCGACTCGATTTTCTTTTGGTTTTCGGTTTCAGTGTCCCAGCCCTAATAAAAAAACATTTTAGAAGTGACTATACCAAGACTAAAAATGATCCAGGAGATGACATTCACACAGAACGAAAAAGAGATCGCATGCATGCTTTGAAATTTTATATTAAGACCTGGGTTATTTTATCCATCCATCCAAATTATAAGAAAATCTTTCCCATTAACCATGAAAATATTTCAATATTACCATAAATCAACTTACTGTAAGATATTTCCCATCCACCCAGGATCACCTAATCTCTCATATTTTCTTTTCCATTTTTCCCTCCTATTTATGTGCTACAAAACTCACCCAATTTTCAAATCTGTTCGATTTGAAATTTGCAGCCGAGTAGAGAGAGAGAGAGAGAGAGAGAGAGAGAGAGAGAGAGAGAGAGAGAGAGAGAGAGAGAGAGAGAGAGAGAGAGAGAGAGGCTTTGAGTTGATATTCGATTTCTTAATCGAAACTTTGATTTCGTGAGATTCAAATTCTCGACTGAAACTTTGATTTCGTGAGAGACACGGATTCGATCTGGATTGTTGAGCGAAGCTTTGATTTCTCAATCTGCAATGGGAACAACAATCTGCGCTTTTCTTCTCGATTTAAACATTGCAGCTAGGTCCAATCTCTCTTCTCTTTCTAGATTCGTTTTTATTAATTTTTGATTTTGAATTTAAATTTTTGATATGGTTTGCGTTTTTATCTGTGAATTTGAATTTGTGATGCTGCTAATATAGTCTTTAATTCCTTGTTTTCGTTATGTTATGATGTTTTGTGCGTAGAGATGTATGCGAATTATTGTGTATTTCTGGAAATTTGCAGATTTTGGGATCAACTGATACTTAGTTGAAGGTTGATGTGTTTAGATTTGGGATGAACTGAAAATGAGTTGACCCCCAACCGATACTCAGTTAACCCTTCAACCGATACTCAGTTAAAGGGTGCTGTGTTTAGATTTGTGATGAACTGGGTATCAATTGAAGGTTGCTTTGTTTAGATTTTGTTGAACTAAATATGAGTTACACCATTCTAAATGGTTATGTATTTCAATAATAACATTTTCTATTATTATTTGTGCAATAGTATTGCTGTGAAGTTCTTATATTTAGGGAATGGATTCGTTTTATCTTGTGATGAGCACATGAGTTATGCCATTCTTTTCATGTACATTTGTCAGAGGTTGGACTTCGGTCAAAGTGATGTAATCAAACTTGATTACTCACTTTTTGGATGCAGCGGTTGCTCTCTGAACAACAAGAATGATTTCAAGATGCTGCTGACTAGTGAAAATTTGTATAAGGTGAATTCTGTTGATGTCAATGTGTCTAGAATTGTGGAAGCACAATCAAGAGATTTGTTGCGGGTGATGATGAGACTATGACTGCAGCTGCTGCTAAGTAGAACAATTATTTCTTTTTAGCTTCAAGGTTGTTCTTTTCTTTTTTAGATTGAGATTCTTTAAGTTTATGACTTTATTGGTAAATCACATGGATATATCTATACTACAATATCTTTTATTAGTTGTGTTTCTGTTGTTGAATCTGTTAATTATACCACTTGTGTTACAGGTAACCATAATCTAATTATCAGGTGACCATAATCTGATTATCAATTGACCATAATCTGATTATTAGTTGACCATCATCTGACTATCAGTTAACCCTCAGCTAATACTCAGTTAACCCTTAACTGAGTATCAGTTGAACCTTTTTATAACTCAGATGTGTTTAAGTATGTGTTAAACAGCCTTAAACTGATACTCAGTTGAACCATTTTCAGAAAGTTGACCTGGGTTGATTTTTGAAACTCAACTGAGTATCAGTTGACCCCCAACTGAACCTCAACTTAGTATTAGTTAACACTCAACTGAATATCAGTTGAACTCCAACTGATACTCAGTTGAGCTATTTTTAGAAATCATCAGTGTCAATTTTTTTGAACTGGGTTGATTCTGAATCTCAACTGAGTGTCGATCAGTTGACCTTCAACTGATACTCAGTTGAACCAAATCTTTGAAGAAAAACACAACTAGTTGTTCATTGTTAACAAAACTCATACATAAACAAAAATTATCATCCATAAAACACAACATTACATATGCACAACATAAATAACAACACAACATAAACATAGACATACTAAACAAAAACTTAAAGAACTATAAAAACAACAATATTACATAACCTACAATAAACCAAATAAACTCATCAGTTCCCCTTCACTTCCTTGATCTTCAGCACAATATTTGTCAAGGCTTCGATCTTCAGCACAATGTCGTCTTCTGCTTCTGCACATGGGAGCTCTCCTTCATGTGCTTCTTTCCCTTCCCATCATTTTTCCTTTTCCTTTTCTTTTATTTTTTACTGGTAGTCTCACTATTATATCTCTAATTATTGGATCTGATCTCCTGGCATCTACATCAGACGACGACATCCTAGTTATTAACAAAAAATAAAAATAAGTCAAATATAATTGAGGTTCAAACTTAATGTTAGTTGTCCATAATCTGATACTCAGTTTACTCTAAATTGACACTCAGTTTACCCTCAACTGAGTATCAGATGAGATCAAATCCCATCAATCCCAGAAGAAATAAGAGCCTAAACTGATTATCATTTGAGCCTAAATTGAATATCAGTTTAACCTCATATCACATCAAACCCAGAACAAACAAATTCAAATTCAAAATCGTATTACACTCAAATCATATCATACCCTGAACAACTTCATAATTTCAACTATCAAACACAACACAACCTCAAATTCTATTGAAACCCTAAACTGATTTTGCATAAACAAATTGGAATAGTTATTGTAAACCTTAGTCGTAGTTGAAAGATAATAGTTATTATAGAAACTTACTTCAAGATTGAGAAGTAGTTCAAATGATTTGGTTTCTCCTTTCAGTCAAAGTTGAATCGATCGGCGAAGGTTTGAGTTGTTGTTGCGAGTTAATCGACGACGAACTAGCGGCGATTCGATTGGTGACAACCGACGATTTAATCTGGAAGGTGAGAGAGAGTGTGAGAGAGAGTCTAAGAGAGAGAGAGAAACTGAACAGTTCGATACCAACGAAGAAAATGATAGGCAGGAGTGTTTAAGCTTAAGAGTATTCTGATAATTCAATCTAGTCGATGAGAATTTACTCTTGAATGATGGAGAAAAACTCTATCTTCTTTTCTTAATGAACAAACCCTTTTTCATGTTTCATGTTTGACTGTTTGAATATATCAACTTCTTCGCTCTTATCCAAATCAAGATAGAAGAAGCTTTAGACTTTGTTTCATTGGATTGAAAATCCTTCGCGCGAAAGACTTTTATATAAGATATAAGCACGTGTGTACTACGCATGATGCAAGAAATTATATATGATATTAAAATAAGCTAGTTGTCAAATTAGAATTTGAGATCGAGTTGATACTTCGATCAGTTAATAAAACCCTAGCTCATAGAATGTCCAAGAGTCATGTGTGGTACTTTTTGATAGTACAACTGTCCATTAGTACGGACACTCAATCCATTAACAAGAACATAACTATAAGTATGAAAATGTAACTAATCTGAAGAATTAGTCCAACCGATCCACTAGGATGACATGTATGGTTTGCATAGGACCCAATCCAATATATATAAATGTATAAGGGAACAAGATATATCGATCATGCAAGGCATGTATATCAAACATGAAAGAACGTACAAACTCACGATGGGAATCAACGATCGATGATTAGATTCATGACTCATGATGAAGTGATATTGATGTGTGTATACAACGTAACACCTTGTTCACAGCTAGGCAACATAAGGATACATTCTGACCAATTAATTCCTTAGAGAAAACTAACATTAATGCAGCATATATAGGGGTTTTGACATATAAAGGGAAAGATGGTTACCAGTCACACTAATAGCCCTAGCTTGCTAGCTAGTTAGCTTTCTGTACCCATTTGTCTGTATGGATTGGACCTCTGATATATGTTTTCTGGAGACGATCATATATATGTAGAAGCGATTAAACGAAACCGAAGTAACTTTAAAATTAGGAAGTCGCCTGTTTAATACGAGCAACATTTCAGAGTTTAGACAAAATAAAAAAGCATGCTAGTCTTAGTTTGGTCATTCATGAGCCCCGATAAAAATCAATGCATTTTGATCTCGATCGAGAGATTCCCCTCCACGGTCCTAAATTGGGCCTTAATTAATTAATTAGCAGGATCGATCTGCTTCGACTTAGAGAAGTCCTGATACTAGTTAATTTGCTACTGTGGAACTTGAATTGAAAGAATGAAGATTTTAACCTGGATATCTCTTTAGCTAGCCCACTCTGCTATATATATATACATATATAGTAATGGATCGATAAATGTAAAATAACAACTTGAATTGGTACGGTTAACATTTGCGTCGTACTACCAAGGTCAGCTAACATGCATATACATTTCCCATATAACAAACAATATGATCCGTACTCTCACGTTTTTTATGTGGGAGCTATTGTTCTGAGTAAGTTTGGATGAGCAGTGCTCTCATGCACGTTGAAGCCACGATCAAGCCGGCAGATCAAAGTCGCGAGATCGAAGTCATGCAAGCCAGCCAAGCCTAGACCAAACCAAATCGGTAGCTTCTTTGTCGTTGTCTCCGGCATAAGCCCGAATCAAAGTTGCGAGATCCGGCATTTTGTAAAGGTACACATGATCAGCCTAATTAATTCCGTCATTCAATTTTGTTCTTTTGGGTTTATGATTGATTATTGAATATAAGTGATTACATAGGTCTGATATTGAATCCATAGATGGGTTCGTGATGCAAGTCTCATGTTCTTGATGAAACCTTAGCCAATAAACCATATCAATTAAGAACCCATTATCCTCCGAGATTCAGTTTGGTACCAATTCAACATACTTTGAAAGGAAAAAAGAAGAAGTAAAACCCATTATTGATAACCTTCAATCGACCGTAAAACTGATTTGTTTCAATTCTAGATCTGATCGTTGGTGACCAAATTTCACAGAACAAAGAACTCGAAATTAATGTCACAGAAGGTTTGTATGCTATGCCCATGCATTTGGATAATTGGTGTACAAATGAAGCATACTTTCAAAGGAAATCCAAGAGTGTTTACTAACTACTCTCTTAAATTAGTGTTATTCTGGAACCCATTTATTTTCTGGGAGTCTTAGATTTTACTGTATATCAAAGCATGTATCAATTTTTGTTTTGACATGAAATATGTGAAGTGGTGAATCAAAATCTTCACAGCTATATGAATTTTTTTGCTATAACCCAATTGCAATTGTTATAGGCCAGATGGATTGTTTTACTTCTATTTTCTTGCCTAGAGTTTACCTCTTGATAAAGTTGAAAGCTTTACTATCCTATGTTTAAGTCAGGAACTTAAACACTACACTTTGAAAGATTTAGTTTAAGATTTTGTATTTGATTCTACTGATTTTGAGTTCAGTAGATTTTGAGTTTGCTTTTACTGATTCTTGCTTTCATTTTTTAAGGAGATTGAAGTGGATTCAACGACAAGGAGGTTGAAGGTATGCATTTTTTGACGATTTATGTATAGGAGCCTGTGTAATGCTCCTTATCACTATTTAAAACCCAAAATGTTGATTGATATGATTTATTGGCACACTTGTTGTTCTTTGTCTGTTGAAAGATTTCATTAGAGGCAAAATTGGTATCATAAATCTCATTCACTGGTTTTCCAGAATTTTACATTTATTTTCAGGTTGTTTAATTAGTTGTAATGCAAGGTTTGTTGGAAAAGAAACCAAAAAAAAAAAACTAAGTGTGTGCTCTAATCACATTAAATTTTTGGTAAGTCTCTATGTAGACTGTTATATGAAATTTATAAGTAGGAGTAATCACTAAGAAAAATATTGAAAGTGTAACTATGTGGTATTTATGGAATCTACATTTTATCCCCTTTGTCATTGATATATTTGACTAATCCTCTGTTATCTTGAGGCCATCTTGAAGAACTTCTAAAACTAGCTACTACGGATTTTAGGGTTGAGGATTTGTTTCGGGAATTTAAATTGTATACGAACAAGAGTTTGAGATTTTTAAATTGGGTAAAAACAAGAAAGAGAGTCGAGTCTTCAAATTAGGGTTCCAAATTGATACTTTTTAATTTGGGGTTTATTAGTTTGAGTTTTTTGTTTACAACGGTGAGACACAACGTGGATACTGTTTAAATGAATAGTATGACCAGTGCTCTCACGCTTCAGACATGCGAGCTCCTGTTCTTTATAAGGTTGGGGCTGGTTAGGTCACGATCATTCTTAGCTCCCATCGTCTTTATCGATCGCTCTTTTCTCTCTCTCAGATAGGTGCTCCCATTTTCGCCAATCACTCTCAAATTCCCTCCGCCGATCACTCTCAACCTCCATGAATACAGCATCTACAAACCTAGCCTCCACGAACATCACCACTTGACAAAGCCAACCTCTACATTAGTTTCGTCTCTATCTCTATTCTGATCGATTTCAAAGGTATGGTACCAGATATGGCTGGATTTGATATTTGATGATTCAATCATGCATTTTGGATTTCTCACTGTGTTCGTTACAATTTGTTTCTAATAGATCAACTAGGCATCTTTTAGTGGTTGAACACATAACTGTTGGATGACCTCTATATATTGCCATATTTTTGGGCTTCATGTGAATTTTCAGTTTGTTATTGGCTTATTGTATAGGAAACTGCATAAGACAATAGTCATAACTAGCTGTATAGATTTACGATGTATAATAGTACTTATGAAGAGTACTCTCTTTGCAGTACTACGAAGTTCAACGAAAGGATTCTCTCGAGTCAACTTGAGATAGAGATGGTATCGCACTCAAACAAAGGTAAGCAATGTTGTTTTACATGTTTTGTGTGGCTATATAAAAAAAGTTCCACATCTTTTTTGCTCTATTGAGTGTTCTTCCATTTTTGGGGATTTTTATCTAGTATTTTATATGATTTAGTTTACTGGATGTAGTATTGTATATGTAAATTTGCGAGAATGGTGCATTTTAAGATGAAAGAAGTAGAATAATGAAAAGAGTGTTTCAATGATAGTATATTCATTTTTTCTGTCTCAGACTAATATGAACGTGTTTTTGTATCATCATCAATCGCTATGCAGAGAATACATATTTTCTTAAGCAAGCTTTTGTGATCTTTAGAGTTTAGATTTTTTTTCTTTCCCTTTTTCTATCTTTGTTAAGTTCATTCGTTGCAGTAAAAGCTTACTTTAGGTTTGTCTATTTCTGTGAAATGTATGTTTTCTTTTCAGCCTATAATTAGTGTTTGCAGCTTCTATGTTTGCCTTTTAAACTGATTCATTTGATGACTACTAGTTGTGGATTTTCCTACAAAAATATGCTTCATATGGCTCTTTTGTAGCACAATAGCACTACTGTTTATCTCATCAACTACCTACTGTTTGATTTCAAGTCACAACATGTGAGTGACACACAAGAGTGCTCATGAACCTCTCTTCCATTTTTATGCTCCAAGTTTGTTCGATCGCCATGCTCTCTTTGGCCAGCCTCTATGCTCTCTTATAAGAAAGCTAAAAGCAGTTTCAAAGCCTAGATTATTATACATCTGTTATGTTATTCTTTTCAGTCTATTGAAATTTGTCTGTTATTCTTTTCACTCTAAAATGTGAGGGTTTGGGTATATCTATATATTTCTTTTGCATAGTAGTGAACCTCATTGCATTTCATCTATTATTGACATAATATTATTGGATTTTGCTGCAGTTTGCTATTTTCAAGAGTTGAAATGTCTTCAAATTTCATGAACCGTTGAAGTTTGCAATTGATATTTGCAAATGAATGAAGTCTTTACATTATAATAATATAATCCACATGGATATGAAGACAAGCAAATCTACTGATGGACTTCGACAATATACGAATTAAACCTTTTTCCTTTGATTGTTTGGCAGCTTCCTTTTCATAGCCATTGGTTTCTTTTGAATTTCATGGAGAGATTATTCTGCTCAAAGAATTTCCATGGCTAGAAAATACAAATCCAGTTGTATGATATAAAGTCTGAGCCTAAACTAAAGTAAAATTATGTTTTCCGGGCCCTAAATAATGTTAAGATGATGATTTATTTATTTTTTGCTTAGTCATCTGAAAGTATATTAGTAGTATGAATGTGTGCATCTTTTTTCTAGGACAGTGGAAATTTTTCCAAGTAATTTTGTACTTTTTTTTATGAATGATTCTGCTTAAAGAAAAATATACACCATGCACAAAAGAAGAAGAAGCATATATTGGTGTCAAGGGTTTGGGGTGATAGATTGTAGTTGTTTTACTCATAAGAACTTGGAATTTTGAATTTTGAATTTTGAATTTTTGATTTAGGATGGCAATTAAAAAGTGAATTGTGAATTAATCATTTGTCTTATTTTTGAAACATACAAGTATCTGTGAATGTGCTTATTTCTGATTATTCTCTCTCTTAAAGCATGAATTAAACAAGAAGGAAATTAAACTAAGTTGTTTGAATAAATCATGGTAAATACATCTTTAAATATTGAGTGACATCAGGTTACTTTAGTCATTAGAATTCATCAGACTCCACGAATGAAAATCGGGTATTCCACGAATTGTCTTCAATCTACTGATCAGGTGTTGTTTTTGTTTCAGCTTATTGCTTCACGAATTTGTAGGTAAGAGTGGTAAGTTCTCAAACTTTATCTTCAGATGAGTTATAACATAGGTATTTCTTGCAATACATATTTGTTTAGATTAATATTTCTATATTTCGATCATTAGGCGGTTTGGTTTTGTTAATATGCCTTGAATCAGGTTTGTATGCATGTTATTTAACATAGTGTGGTATTTTATAATCTATATACTGGTTTCCTCAAGATAATAAATCTGTTCTCTTTTTGTCATGGATGTAGCTAACATATCATTAGTAAACCACGTAAATCTGTGTTCTTTCTTACATTCGTTATAACAAATTGGTATCTAGAGTAAGGTTCGAGATGTCTGGGTTGAATGTGAAGATCGAAAAATTCACGGGGAGGAACAGTTTCAGTTTATAGCAGATCAAGATGCAAGCCTTATTAAAGCAACAAGGGTTGTGAGCGCCGCTGACGAAGAAGAAGGCAGGGGATCCCAAAACCGCTGAGATGGCCAGTCCGGAGGAGAAATCACACTTGACAATTATGTTATGTCTTGCAGACGATATCATTACTGAGATCGCAAAGGAGGAAACTGCATCTGGTCTGTGGTTGAAGCTTGAGAGTCTATACATGACGAAGTCTTTAACCAACAAGTTGCTTCTAAAGCAACGTCTGTTTAGTCTGCGAATGCAAGAAGGTGCATCTCTAAGAGATCACTCAGATTAGTTGAACACAATTCTATTAGAGTTGTGTAATATTGATGTTAAAATTGAGGATGAGGATGCTGCCTTAATTCTGCTGGTATCTTTACCATTATCATATGAGAATTTTGTGCAATCCTTTATTGTTGGGAGAGATACTGTGACTCTGGAGGAGGTTAGATCATCTCTTCATACTAGAGAGTTGAGTCATAAGGTGACTAGTACAGGTACAGATAATCAGGCTGCTGGGTTAGTAGCCAGTGAGAGTAAAGGACATGGAACTCGGAGAAGAAGAACTTCAAGAAACCAGGTTCTAAGGGTCCTAAACCCAATGATGTCTGTAACTACTGTAAATAGAAGGGACATTGAAAAAGGGAATGTCCAAAGAAGAAGCAGCAGGGGAAACCATCAGATACTTTTGTTGTAGCAGAAGATGACACCAATTTAGAAGAGGATACTGCCCTAGTTGCTGATGATCATACACATCACATTGATGTGTGGGTTTTAGATTTTGGGGCATCATATCATATATGTCCGCGCATGGAGTGGTTCACTACCTATGAGCAGGTCAATGGAGGCAACATTTCTATGGCTAACAATTTTGCCTGCAAGGTGGTTGGAATATGCTCGATTAAAATACGGACACATGATGGTAAATTTTGTACATTAAACAATGTTCGGCATGTTCCACGCATGTCAAAGAATCTGATATCACTGAGTTATTTTGACAACAAGGGTTTCAGTTTCAAAGGTGAAGGTGGAGTTCTACATGTCTTCAAGGGTTTTTAATGTGGTTTTGAAAGGTGTCAAGCAGGGTACTTTGTATATTCTGCAAGGTTTTAGGCTGTCAGGTTTTACTGCTGTTGCATCATCGGAGGTTCACAAGAATGATATGACCAAGTTATGACACATGAGATTCGGTCACATGAGTGAAAGATGGATGTAAATTATGTCAAAAGGGGATCTTCTTAGTGGCCACAAGGTCAAGGACCTTGGATTATGTGAACATTATGTTTTTAGGAAACTACATCGCAACAAGTTTCCTAAAGCAATTCACAGAACAAAAGGCACACTTGATTACATTCATTCTGATTGTTGGGGTTCTTCTTGTGTTGCGTCTTTAGGAGGTCACAGATATTTTGTGTCAATGATCGATGATTTCTCAAGAATGACTTGGATGATTATGATGAAGCATAAAAGTGACGCTTTTAAGAACTTCAAGCAGTGGAAGGCGTTAGTTAAAAATCAAATAGAGAAGAAGATCAAAAGGCTACAAACTGATAATGGTCTGGAATTCTGTTTGTCTGAGTTTAACGAGTTCTGTAAAAATGAAGGGATTGTTAGACATCATACAGTCAGGAACACACCGCAGCAAAATGGTGTGGCAGAACGTATGAATCAGACACTTTTGGAGAGAGCTAAGTGCATGCTCTCTAATGTTGGACTAGAAAGAAGGTTCTGGGCAGAAGCGGTTAGTACAACATATTATCTGATAAACCATGGACCTCACACAGGTATACATCTCAAAACCCCTTATGAGGTGTGGTCTGATAAGTTTGCTGATTACTCAAATCTGAAAGCTTTTGGTTGTACTGTTTATTATCATGTAAGTGAGGGTAAATTAGAACCAAAAGCTAAAAAGGGAGTATTTGTAGGCTATGGAGATGGAGTTAAAGGGTACAAAATCTGGTCTCCATCAAAAAGAAGGGTCATACTTAGTAGAAACGTAGTCTTTGATGAAAATTCTATGTTTAACTCTTCTATGAAGTCTATTCTTGTATCAAAAAATGGTAGTGTAGTGAAACAGATGGAGCAACAAAACACTGAAGATGAGAGCAAATCACTACAAGAAGAACAACATCAACACTCACATTTAGAGACAGAGCCACTAGTAGTTAACCAACATAGTTTGGCTCTTGATCGACCTAGGAGAGTAAACTTTGGGAAGCCTCTAATGAGGTATGGTTTTGAGGACATGGTGGCTTATGCACTACAGGTTGCTGAAGAGGTGGATTCTCACGAGCCATCCACTTATAAGGAATTAGTTACATGTACTGAGTCTACCCAATGGCTTGCTACAATGGGAGATGAGATGGAGTCACTTCACAAGAATCACACTTGGGAATTGGCCAAACGACATCAGGAAAGAAAAGTTATCACTTGCAAATAGGTTTTCAAGAAGAAGGAAGGGTTGTCATCTGCTAAGGGTATCAAGTATAAAGCTCGGGTAATTGCAAGAGGTTTCGTCAGAAAGAAGGTATAGACTACAATGAGATTTTCTCGCAAGTGGTCAGATATACTTCTATCAGGGTGCTGCTAGCCATAGTTGCATATCAGAATCTAGAGCTCAAACAACTAGATGTGAAGACAACTTTTCTACATGGAGAGTTGGAGGAGGAGATATACATGACTCAGCTAGAGGGTTTCCAAGTTCCTGGAAAAGAAGACAATGTTTACAGGTTGAAGAAATCTTTGTGTGGACTAAAACAGTCACCGATGCAGTTGTACAAGAGGTTTGATAGCTATATGATAGAGATTGGATACACGAGGAGTTCATATGATTATTGTGTCTACTACAACAAGGTAAGAAATGATTCTTTCATTTATCTGGTCCTCTATGTAGATGATATGTTGATAGCTGCAGAAAACAAGTCAGATATTCAGAAATTGAAAGGTCTTCTCAGTGCTGAGTTTGAGATGAAGGATTTGGGTGCAGATCAGAAAATTCTAGGAATGGAGATCTACAAAGATAGAAGTCAAAAATGGCTTTTCCTATCACAGAAGGATTATATTCAAAAGGTACTGGCAAGATTTGGCATGTCTACAGCAAAATCCATAAATACTCCAAGTGCTGCAAACATTCATTTGTCTACTGTGTTTGCACATAAGTCTGCTGAGGAGAAGGAGTACATGTCTTGAGTTCCCTGTGCTAGTGCAGTAGGGAGTTTGATGTATGTTATGATCTGCACTAGACCTGATCTTGCACATGTTGTCAGTGTTGTTAGTAGGTTTATAAGCGAGCCTAGCAAGGGGCACTGGCAAGCTGTGAAGAGGATTTTTCGTTACCTTAGAGGTACATCTGATATTGGTCTCATTTATGGAGGTGATACGCAGTGTCTAGTAACAGGTTATTCAGATTTTGATTATGCTGGAGATGTTAACAGTAAAAGATCTATGACTGGTTATGTTTTCACTCTTGGTGGTTCTGTTGTTAGTTGGAAAGCTAGTTTGCAGCCTACAGTGACTTTGTCTACTACAGAGACAGAGTATATGACATTGACAGAAGCAGCCAAGGAGGGAATCTGGTTGAAAGAACTGGTTAGTGATTTGGGTCTACATCATGATCATGCTATAGTGTTTTGTGATAGTCTGAGTGCAATCTGTTTAGCCAAGGATCAAATTCATCATGAGAGGACTAAGCACATCGATGTCAGGTATCATTTTCAGAGAAATGAGAAGAGGATTAAGGTGAACAAAGTGGGAACTGCTGATAATCCAGCTGATATGTTCACCAAGTCAGTTCCACATAGAAAGTTCCAACATTGTTTGGACTTGCTAAATGTTAGAAGCTATTAGTTGCCCTTTGGGGGCAACATCTGGAGCAGAGGAGATGGTCGTACATCTGGCACTGTTATGGTGCATCTGGTACATCTGTTTATCTGGGACATCTGGTTATTTGTGAGAGAATTCAAGTCAAGGTGGAGATTTGTTAATATGCCTTGAATCAGGTTTGTATGTAGGTTATTTAACCTAGTGTGGTATTCTGTAATCTGTATACTGGTTTCCTCAAAATAATAAATCTGTTCTCCTTGTACCGTGGATGTAGCTAACAAATCGTTAGTGAACCACATAAATCTTTATTATTTCTTACATTCGTTATAACAGGTTTACATGATCTTAGGATAAATGACTAGAACACAACCTTCTAGAGAAGGTAATTAGATTACCTAGAGATTGAATTGCAGAGCAATCAAAATGATTATATATGTACAATTTTTGGTTAAAGGTCTATAAGTCCTGATGATTCTCCAATCAAAGTCCAAAGCTTATATGGTAGTAAGTAATATGTTTTATGATTTGGAACTTTTTTTTTGATATCGATCGAGATGGAATAGGTTAAATTGAGGTTGCTTCTTTTTGTTGGATACATTTAGGATTTAAGACTTTGATTTCTAGGATTTGCATTCATCATTTAGTCTTGGTTAAATTCAAAGACTGAAACTTTAAATTGTATATTATGTGAACCCGTATAGTTTATTGTTGTTAGTTCTGTTTATACAACTTATTTTGCTTATTCGTAGTACGGGAATCACTTTTGCTTTCTTTATCTTCAACTCTGATCATCTTGGTTATTTGATACATGAATGAGATAATTTTATGATGTTTCTTATTGTTTTGGTTTTTGATGTTGTACAGTCACTGATATGAGTAATGTCAAATATGAATAGGAATACATATTAAACTCTACGGGAATGGAGCTTTTCACATGGAAATAGGTCCTAGAAAACAATAGGCCCCTAAAGGATTGATCTTTATCTGCCATGGAGTGCAGCATCACCATGTACAGTGAGTAGTAGTACTAATTGGAATTGAATGATTCATTTACATATATCCATCAAATTTGGTGTTAATATTGTGTGACGACCCGAACCAGAATCTGTTGCGTATTCGGCACGATTCTCGAGATTGAGTTTAGTCGCGGTTTTATGTCGTATATGTGATTCGTCGACTCTATTCGCGACTATGTTTTTGGTTGAGAATTTGAGTTGAGTGTCTTCACGGAAGTTGTAGAGTACGTGATTTCGAGCTCGTGGGCGGTTCCGGAAGATTTTTCCGATAACCGAGGAATATTTTATGATTATTTGAAGTTTTGGTTTCCGACGAGTTTATCCGATTGTTTCGTGTTTATCCGAATTATTTCGTATATTCATTTCGGACCGTTGATTGACCCGAGGCGCGAGTATAAATATCGAAATAGTCGAGAAATAGTCGAGAATTTCATTTCGGGCATTGACTGACGTTGACTTTCCAAAAATAGAAGGTTGACCCGTTGACCAAAAAGGAAAGTTTCCCATTTGGGAGTTGCCGTCCGACGACCTGTTTTCCGGCCACCTCCGACCCCGACGAAGGTATAGTTAGCATCCTTGAGTAATTTCGAGTTGTTTGGTACTTGGTTTGTTGGAAATTGATGAGGTTTTTGGGGGTTTCGAATCAGGCCGATTACCTCGATTTCGCCGGTGACGGTTGGCCGTTTTCCGGCGAGATTTGGAGGTGGAGGTTAGGGGGGTTCGACTCCCCTTGACCTTGTGATGCTTCCCATGTGATTTATTTCGGGATTGGTTAAGGTTTGGCTCGAACCCGATTAGGTTTTCCGGTGGGTTTTCCGATTTGAATTTCGATGAAATTGATGATGTTAGAGTTGGAATTGGCTTGTGTGTCAGTTATGAAAGTGGTTCGAAATGTCGAGACATTGTGATCTGGAAGTTTTCCGCCGGTGAATCTCGCCGTTGACGGCGGAGGAGTTGACTTTTTCAGATTTTGATGAAATTAATGTCATTTTTCTCGTAATCGCGCCCTGATTATCGTCCGGAGGTTTTCGGGTTGATTTGGTTAGCCGATTTTCAGTCGAGGTTTCGAGTGGGGATTTCAGAATTTCCGTTATACATTTTATACCGCATTACATATTTCCGGGAACGGTTGGTTTCCGTGATTCAGTACAGGGTTGTGGACTACGATTTTGATCAGTTATGTTTTTGTGAATATTCAGGAGATCGGGATCGTGATCGTACTTCAGGCGAGGGATCTTCCGTCGGACCACGAGATTAGTGCGAGTGCGCGTTACGCGAGTCTGTGAGTGGACAATTTCTTTTCACGGAAATCTTGCGAGTCTTTTATATGATTTATGAACTTGAGCATGTGTATGAGATTTCGGATTACATAAGCATGTGTTTTACGATTATACGATTACACTTATACGAATATACGTATACGAGTATATACACACTTATATGTTGTTTCATGCATTTGCATCGAACTGTTTATGATTTGTTTTTCACGAAGTACAGTTTCAGTTACGTTGTTGTATTGATACACTGCATCCTTGCTGATCCCCGAGGATGTTACCGGCTGGAATCACGTGTGGGCTAGGGACCCCGTGGTTTTGAATCACGTGTGGGCTAGGGACCCCGTTGTTCTGACTGTACAACCCAGCTAGGATCACGTGTGGGCTAGGGACCCCGTGGTTCTGACTGTACTACCCAGCTAGGATCACGTGTGGGCTAGGGACCCCGTGGTTCTAACTGTGAAATTTTACTTGCATGCTCTGTACGCTGGAGGAGTATGATTTTTACCTCGCGTATTTTATTATTTTTATTTACCTGGACTCGCACATGTTATTTTAAACATATATATCAACTGGTGAAAGACATTTATTTTCGTCCACTCACTCTAACGTGTTTCATGTCTTTCCCCTGGGCTTTTCGGTTTCCGTGCCTAGTTTGCAATTCAGGTTTGGTGTTTCACGTCGCGGTTTGGAGGCTAGTGATCAGAGTTACCTGTGTTTTCCAGTAGGTTCTTGTTTCACCTACTGATGTGTATATTGTATATATTTTACTTTAGAGGTCGCTCTGATACATTCTGATACTTGTTTATACGGATTTTCTCGGATATATATATATATACTACAGTATTGTTTACTGTTTATGATTCATATATTGATGTTGAGAAATCCGGATGGGATTGGTGCCCACGGTTTGGCTTTTGTGGCATAGGATGAAGTGTTATTTTCAGGGTGCAGGTTTATGCAATTCTACGTTAGTAACGAAACTCTGCCGAAATTTTGAAAAGTTTTTGTTGGTTCGTATTTTTCAGAAGGGATTCGATTCTGGTTTAGGTAACTGAATTGGAATTGGGTCCTTTCATATTCCTTATCCGTTAAGGATATCGGATATTGAACGAGACCTCATGTCATTGCTGTTTGCTGGATGATTGATGTTTGGCGGTGTCGGTGATGGACCGTTGTCGTTATCCTTCTCGCGCGGTTGTTCTAAACCGGACTCGCTGTCACTGCTAAGATTAACGACGGTTAGGGAGAGACGGGGGTGGCCTGCCTTCAACCCTTCGATGCCTAAGTCAGAAGTGATTGGATAGATAGTGCGTACCATTTAATGCTGAGTTGACCGATATATATTGGTGGTTGGAGCTCGGGCTACTCTTCTATCTTCGATGTGGGACTGATGTGTATGCTCTTTTGCTGGGGTGTTGTCTGACCGGTTTTGTATTAGACGCGTGAACGTTATTCTGATCGAAGGTCGAGCGGGGTTGGTCATCGAAGTTGGAGCCCTCCCGGCGGTGGTTCCTGTCATGGTGGCAGTGAGACATATTTATAACTTATAATTAAGTCGTCTAAGCACGTACCTAGGTGATTTAGCCAGGTATATGTACATTTGGTTACATCAAACTCTTATGTTTATACTTTTATGTATATATATAGGTACTGCAGTGAGATTGGCCAAAGCAGGGATTGCTATATGGTATAGACTATGAAGGCCATGGAAAATCAGCAGTTTGAAAAAGTTTTGATGTTATTGTTGAGGATTGCACTGCTCACTTCAAAAAAAAAATTGCAGTTAGTTTCTCCTAATTCAAAAATAAACACTTATTGAGCATTTGAGATTGCTCAAAGTGGCCAAGGCAGTATGCCTCTCCTTTCACCACCCAAGTTCAAATCCCCTCAGCCTAGCCTGTTATCGTTGGAATTTGTCTGGTTTGGCTGAGTCTCACTCTCTGTGATCTCTAACTTATGTTGCACCGAAAATCTTAGGAGGAAAATACACTAAGAAGGTGAATATCTGGACTGTTAGCGTCCTATTATTTGCACTCTTGGTTGGTGTTTTGCCATTTCAAGGAGACTTCATAGAAGCAGTTTTTGAGTCAGTCAAGATTGTAAAACTTGATTTCAATACATGGATATGGGAATTAGTTTCCACACCTGCATGGGATCTACTGGGTAGAATGTTGACAAGGGATGTTTCAGTATGGATAACAGCAGATGAAGTACTCAATATGTCTATCATTCTATTTAAATTACTAGGTTCATTTTATTTCTTGATCTTGAGTCAAATGTAGTTTTACTTTTCTCTGTCTTCCAATTGCTTCTGTAGTTTTACTTTTGGCATCCATGGATATTATTTTATACTGAGCCAACATTGAAGGCACTATCCATTAGGTCCAGATCTAAGAACCAAGTAGGAACACCTTCCCATCAACTTACCATTGCACCTGAACTAAAGACAGTTCTGAACAAAACAGAAAATGGTTCTCTTAGTGAAATGCTAAATGGGCTTTCGTCTTCTGGTAGTTGCAAGTCTAAAGAACAAAAAGATTGTGGTTTAGTGGATGCGATTGCCACTGTCATTTCACACGTGAGAACTTCAAGACCAAACGCAATAATGCAATTTGAATCACCATTTTTCAATTTTAAGTGTTCTATTTTCAATTTTCAGTATGTATCTATCTCATCTTCTATTAATCATGTAATATATGTATCGGTTTAGTCATGAGAAGATACAATCTTAGAACATGTAATTTAACTCTTTGTTTACTTGGAAAAGTATGGGATTTTGCTATGCTACGACTTAATCTATATAACGTAAACATTAGATTTCTTAACAAGCTTTTATCATCCTCGGATCTTTGTGATGTAAACATGTAAATATTTAAATCTTCTTCATTCTTATTTCGATCCAAGTTTAATCGACAACCACACCTCGGTACAGCATCCACCTAGTGTATATCAAACTTTAACCCAAGGTCCCAAGCTACTGAGTACTGAAGCTAGCTAGCGGAGTTGGAAGGCCAAGAGAGTAGCTATTAATTATAAGGCTAGAAGAATTTGATGAAAAGCTTTCAATGTAGTTAATTAAATTAAATTCAAGGGTCTCATCGTGGAAAATCCCGTTCTAGCTTGTTTGAACTTATATACAAACTTGATACTCAATATATAGAGGACTTCAAAAGAAATTAGCAAAGAGAGATCAGAATAAAGTTTCAACTAATAAAGCTACCCAAATAAGAGTGGAAAAAAAGGATTATCCGTTCGTAAGAACAACTTAATGGTACTAGCTAGCTAGATGGAACTGAATATTGACTTGATCGATCATATTAAACTTGCATTGCAGGCTTACATAGCTAGCTACTTGGAGAACTTGAGAATGTCGACTTGAGGAGTTGATCCGCTGCAGCCAAGGTATTGAAATGGGAACAATATCTGCGTTGGTGAAGTAGAACCGGTTGCAGCCACATGGTGATGGTCTTGGGTCTGAGGATGATGAGATTGAAGAAGCTTGTCCAAGAACGACCAATCCCCATTGAAGGACCTCATCTCCTGTTGTTGCTGCTGCTGTTGCATATTTAGTCCGCATGAACCAGCCGCAGTAGTTGTGAGCTTCAACAGATTCTGAGAGCATTCCAAGTCCAAGGGGTTCAAAGCCGAAATATTGGTATTAGGTGCAGATAGAAATGATGAAGAATGAGCTGCAGCAGCAGCTGCTGACTCTGGACTGAACAACTGTGGGAGGTGCATGGAGCCATCAAAAGTACTAGGGTAGTCATATAGTGAGGCGTCTAGATGATGATGTTGATTTTGTTTCGGCTGGTGATGATGATGATGTAGTACTGCTTGGGCATGAGCAGAGCCGCTTGCCTTCATTTGTGCTATCAAGTCGTGTTCTTCTTCTTGATGATGACTAAACTCTGGTTGATAACCTCTGTCGATGTGATTCTTCTTCTTGAAAACCCTACAAACCACCCAACCATCTTCCTACTCAAGCAAAGATGGTTTAGTTAATTAAGTTTCATATACAGTAAAATCTCTATAAATGAATATTTTTGGGACTGAAAAAACTTTAACGAGATTATTATTTTATCGATAAATGAATAATTTATTAATTTATCGATAAATTATTATTTTATTAATTTAACAAGACTTTAGCTAGATTATTACTTTTGAATTATGCTAATGAAAATGACACGGTGATGGAATGACTTATTGATGAAGAGATCATTGAATGGATAATGAATCTTATGTTGAGGATGATCATGATCCAAATGACAGTTTTACTATACTGATAATTTCTCCAAAAGAAGTATTTGAAACATTAATTACCTTGAATAACCTTTTGCTACAAAATGAAAAAATTGACTAAATGTGGTACGTACACGCATTACAAAAGATCAAAGACGAAGTTAAATTTGATCTAAATGCGGGGAAAAAAAATGCTATAATAGAGTTTTTTTCTTCAAGAAATAGCTAATTGTAATTTTAATGTATTTTAAATAATTATAATATATAATATTTTTTTCAATTAGATTATTATTTTATATATATATATTCGTAGGGAACTAAAGAAATTAGAAAAAAGTCATTATCTTATGCATTTAGCGAGACTGCTAGTATTATGAACTGGACTCAAGTTGAGACCGAAAAAAAATAATATTTTGACGAGATCATTAATTCATCGAATATTATTTATCCAATTTAAACTGTATATTATGTCATTATCTGGATCTTTGTAACTGATTTATATTAATAATTAATAAGAAGAAATTATTGCATGTTAGCTAGCTAGCTTGTTCTGGATTAGTTACCTGAACTTCATGGACATTAATATTGTCATGATGATCTTCAAGGCGATACTCATGCATGATCCAGTCAGTCTTTTGGCCATGAGGGGCGCGGCCGGTGTAGAAGACTAGGGTTTTCCTCATTCCAATCCTCTTGGAATCGCTGAGGTGGATGGCTTTGTCTCTCCCAGTTGCCTTCCAAAACCCGGCTGTAGTTGCTCGGTTTGTTCTTGTTCCTGTTGGATACTTCTTGTCTTTGTGACTGAAAAAGTACCACTCGTTCTGAGGCCCTGATCCTATTCTGCATTTCTCTGCACATACAACACCGTACCCAACGTTAGTTTTAGGTACCATTAATGTGTATTTACGTAGTCAACATAGTTAAAAGTCTAACGTACCTTTGAGATCCCAAGGTTCTAGTTTGTTAAGATCGACCTCCCCAATAACATCAAGGTCGATGGCTTCATAGGAGACTTTCTTCCTGAGGTAATAGTACAGAAGCTCCTCGTCTGTGGGATGGAAGCGGAAGCCAGGAGGAACTGTCAACTGTCCATTGCCTGAAGACATCATCCTAGTTAGCTACCCCGTCCTCCTCGATCCTATCTATGCAGATCGATATACTTGTAGCCTGATGAAGGAAAAAAAAAACACGTTGAGTACGTTGATCACAGCACTCCCAAGATATATGAAACTGATCATGACACATTAAACCATGGAATTTACATACATGTTATGTAGAAAGGAAAGTAAGCAAATTATCAATCGTTTATAAAGGAAAAGACCGGCCCCTGATTAAAACCCTAGTCTAGAGAACCAGTAAACCCATGAACATATGTAAGTACTATATATATATATATGAGATTAATCACCAACTTATAAAACGAAACATATGAACAAAAATAACTACTCCATATCAGGCATCCACAGAAGCACTTGTTACCCTAACTAGAATAGACTTGTCATCTCCAAATCAAGATAGGTGTATGAAAGAAGTTTGGGCAAGTATTGTAAGACTTGAAACCCTACAAGTATTACAACAGTACGCAACCTAATTGGAAATCCCATCTTCATTTGAGTGTTGGTTATTTATTTTATTGTATTATGAAACCCTACGAGCTTAAACTCAGGAACGACAAATCCGTTGAACCCTAGAAACTTCTCACGCATATAGAAAATGAAAAGGGTTCCAAAGTAGGAAAGAGATCGATACACGAGGAAAGAAACAGGAAGCTAGAAGAAGCAAAAGAAGATCGAGGAAAGTAAAAGGGGATAAGTAATGAAGATGCAAAGACGAATGATATGTCATGATCGAATATGATAAAGAAGAAAAAGCAGCAGCAGACCTGTAGTTAAAGGCTTCCCAGCTTTCCTCCGAGACGAAGTAGAAAGAACAACCGGCGCTGCACAGGAAAAACGCAGAGACAAACGGAGAGAGGCTGCAAATTTCTTGGCTTGAATGGCCCGACGTCTCAGTTAGGTTTAAAGAGAGCGCTGAGGAGCGACAAAGAGAGAGAGTTGTGGATGAGTTTAAAGCTCAAAGTCTGACAATGGAGGATGGGCACAGAAATAAAGAATGAAAGAAAACTATATTATAAGAGAAAGAGGCAATTGAGGAAGAAAATGAAGATAGAAATGTGAAAGAAAAAGGGTTTAGATGGATTTGGTAAATAGTGTTATGAGGCGGAAAGGGGCGGTGTCTTGTATTTTCATGAGGGTTTGATATGAAATGAAGGGGTTTTGGTGAAAAAATGTCGTTGAATATGAGACCCTAATCCTCAATACCGCCGCATTAGGATGAACGAAATCCGCACACTGTCAATTAACCTATTTAATTAGTACAAGTTCCTCTTCGTTTCTTTTCTTTTTATAATAATTTTGTCACTATCTATCCAATTTCATCTCTTTGTCTTCAATTATGCCCACTTGGTCAGAGTCAAAGAAGAATTTAGAGAATTTTTCTTACATTCTTTTATAGTCAAACCTCTTCAAGGGATTGTACAGATGAATAATTTGTATATGAAAAATCTTTATATGTTATCTTACTTCTCCTCGGTAAAAAAAAGATTGAGGAAAGAGTAGACGTTATTAGCTCCTTTGTAATTAACAACTCATTAGAACTAGTGTCCACCGACAATTCAGACGAAAAGAGAGAGAGAGATGATCACACTTAAAAATTCACCACCGATCTCTAGCTAAATCTGTAATTTTGATACGTACTCACGAAAATGATAATCATTAAAATTAGAAAACATTCTTAAAAGCTGCGTCAAACTCAAGCCTGGGATCCAGTCTATGGGCCGCAGCCAACCAAAAATTTTAAGCAGAAAAAAAAAATTGGGCCGAAAAATAATGAGAAAATAGAGTGAACAACTAGCAGGCCACAACCTTAACTCTCATTCTCTCTCTGTTTCTTGATCACTTGTAGCCAGTAGCCGCACGACGTGCGATAGATCAACTTAGAACCCTTACTCACCGGCCACCAATCAACCCAGAACCCACCGGTGGACCGCCACCGATTAACCCAGAACCCATCGAGGTCTGAGACACCAATCAACCCAGTTACCCAGAAGGCCAGAACCCACCGGCCACCGCGGTTTTGCCTGAGTTCCTTCTCCTCCGCCAGTTTGCTTGAGTTCCTTCTCCTCCACCTGAGTTCTTCCTCCCCAATATATGAAATTTGTAGAACTCTGTTAACCTATTTTGTCATTTTTGTGATTGAATCGGGAACTTGCAATAATGGAATTAATTGAGAATTTCTGATGAATTGGGAACTTGAAATTGTGATTGTATGAGACTTTTGTAAATATATGTGTATATGATTTTGTTTTTCAGGAAGTTTCATGTATGAAAAGTGGGACAATCTGTTGGATATTCAGTTGCTTGAAGACCAAGTCTTTCAGACTTGGAGAGTTGGGATTTGTTTCTGTTTGCTTCTGTTAAATAAATCCCTGGTTTGTAGGGATAAACATGCTTTGAATTCGTTCTTCCTTTAGAATAGCTAGTTTGAATTCCTCTTACGTACTTTTCTCTTTTCTGGTTGTAAAGGCTTTATAAAAGCCACAACAGTTGTTAATAAATCTTAAGCTTTCACAGCTACATTCTGAGTTTATATCACTAATATCAAACAATGGTATCAGAGCCCACATGGGCCTGATTTTGAGAAGTAGGGATAGAGGAAAGAAAAGGAGAGTGTTCGAGTGAAACAGATAGAGAAGAGAAAGAAAGGCAGAGAGAGATGGCTAACGGCAACAACTTCCTAAGTATCCCTAAGTTTGATGGGGATTACAATCACTGGTCCATGTTAATGGAGAACTTGCTGCGCTCCAAGAAGTACTGGATCCTGGTGGAGAACGGCTATGAAGAGCCTGAGAATTTGGAGACACTCTCTGGAGCACAGCGCAAAGCATTGGAAGAACAGAAGCTAAAGGACCTGAGAGCAAAGAATTATCTATTACAGGAAATTGACAAGAACATCTTGAAGACCATCACTCAGAAATCAACCTCCAAACAACTCTGGGACTCGATGAAGAGAAAGTACCAGGGAAACAACAGGGTCCAAAGAGCTCAACTTCAGAAGTTGAGAAGAGATTTCGAGATTCTAGAGATGAAAGATGGTGAGTGTGTAAATGACTACTTCACTAGAGTCATGATGATTGCCAATGACATGAGAAGTGCAGGAGAAGGAATGGAGGATTCGCAGATTGTTGAGAAAATTCTACGCATGCACACTCTCAGACAATTACAACTACATAGTATGCTCAATTGAAGAATCAAAGGACATCGACACCATGTCTGTCGATGAGTTGCAGAGCTCATTATTGGTTCATGAGCAGAAGCTTAAGAAGAAAGATGTGGAGGAACAAGCTTTAAAGGTTACAGGGGGAGACGGCTCTGGCACGAAAGAAGAAGAGAGATTTGGTGGCAGAGGTAGAGGACGTGGTGGATTCAGAGGAAGAGGAAGGGGTCGAGGAAGAGCATTCAATAAGGCAATTGTTGAATGTTATCGGTGCCACAAATTGGGACATTTTCAGTATGAGTGTCCCAACTATGCTCACTATGCCGAACACACAGAGGTAGATGAGGATCAAGAGTTGTTGCTTATGTCTTATGTAGAGATGCAAGGAGCTGCACGAGATGAGGTGTGGTTCTTAGACTCAGGATGCAGCAATCATATGAGTGGAGATAAGAAATGGTTCGTCGAGCTCGATCACTCCTTCAAGCAGTCTGTGAAGTTGGGGAACGATTTGTGTTTGGACGTTGTGGGGAAAGGGAATGTCAGAATGGAGGTTGAAGGAAGAACCCAAACTATCACTGAGGTATTTTATGTTCCCGATCTCAAAAACAATCTTCTTAGTATTGGACAGCTTCAGGAGAGAGACTTGGCCATTTTGATTCAGCACAATACTTGTAGTATCTATCATGATAGAAGGGGTTTAATTATGCAAACAACTATGTTGCAAATCGTATGTTTATATTGCTTGCCAATGTCCCTACTAAAGCAGCTTCAGGACCAACATGTTTCCAAGCATCATCAGACGAGTCCACAAACTTGTGGCACCAAAGGTTTGGTCACCTCAACATGAAGGGCTGCGTACATTAGCATACAGGAAGATGGTTAAAGGCTTACCAATTCTGAGAAACAGTCCAAAGATGTGCACCGAGTGTGTAGTAGGAAAGCAGCATCGTGATCCCTTCCCAAAAAAGAGTGCATGGAGAGCCTCAAGGCCTTTGCAACTTGTCCATTCCGACATATGTGGTCCGATCACTCTTGAATCCAACAGCCATAAAAGGTACATCATTACGTTCATTGATGACTATAGTCGTCGAATGTGGATTCATTTGCTGCATGCTAAGTCAGAAGCATTAACTGCATTTAAGAAGTTCAAGATTTTGGTAGAGAATGAGATATGAGGGTATATTAACTGTTTGCGTACTGACAGAGGAGGGGAGTTCACCTCTTCTGAGTTTAACAATTTTTGTAGTTCAAATGGGATTGGTCGTCAACTCACTGCGGTTTACTCACCACAACAAAACGGTGTCGCAAAGAGAAGAAACAGAACCCTTATGAACATGGTGAGATGCATGATTGCTACAAGATAAGTTCCCAAAGAATATTGGCCAGAGGCAGCTATTTGGGCCGTTCATGTGCTCAACCGGTGTCCTACCTCAGTAATACAAGACAAAACACCAGAATAAGCATGGAGTGGAGTTAAGCCTTCTGTGGAGTACTTCAAAGTGTTTGGGTGTATAGGGCATGTCCACATTCCTACCGTCAAGAGAAAGAAGTTGGATGAGAAGAGCTTCAAATGTGTATTTCTCGGTGTTAGTGAGGAATCAAAGGCATTCAGAATGTACGATCCAGAAGCAAGAAAGATCATTGTTAGCCGAGATGTGATTTTTGAAGAAAAGGAGAAATGGGACTGGAAGAAAACAGAGCAAGAAAAGCATGCTGATGCTCTTAAATAGGGTGATGATGAGAATAGAGCAGATGAAGGAGAAGAAAATGGAACAAATAGAGAAAATGAGGCAACCGAAGCAAGAAACTCTTCAACCCTAGGGAGGAGAATAAGAAGACAGCCTGTATGAATGCAAGATTATGTCACCGGCGAGGAACTTTCTGAGGAAGAAGAGGAAGTCGAGCAGCTCACAACGGAGATGCAGCAGCTTGCTATGTTTGCAAGCTATGATCCAAGCACATATGAGGAGGCAGCTAAGAGTGTTGTGTGGATAGAAGCAATGAATCGAGAAATTGAAGCAATTGAGAAGAATGGGACTTGGGATTTGACTGAGCTGCCAAAGGGAGCAAAGAAGATTGGTGTTAAGTGGTTGTTTAAGACTAAACTGAACGAGAAAGAAGAAGTTGATAAGTACAAAGCCAGACTTGTGGCTAAGGGATACACGCAACAAGCCGGAATTGATTATACTGAGGTATTTGCTCCTGTAGCTCGCTGGGATACAATCCGACTTACTCTCGCACTTACAACTAGTAAAGGTTGGAAAGTTTTCCAACTTGATGTTATGAGCGCCTTCTTGCATGGAGAAATGAGTGAGGAGGTGTATGTGGAGCAGCCAAAGGGTTATGAGGTGAAAGGAGAAGAAGAGAAGGTTTACAGATTGAAGAAAACACTCTATGGGCTCAAACAAGCTCCACGTGCTTGGTTTAGCAAAATTAAAGCTTACTTTGTCAAAGAAGGTTTTGAGAGAAGTGAGAGTGATCACACTCTGTTTACAAAGAAGAATAGTGATGGAGGTATTCTGATTGTGTGTCTATATGTTGATGACCTTATATTCACAGGGAACAATGAGCAGTTGGCTCAGCAATTCAAGAGTTCAATGAAGAAGGAGTTTGATATGTCTGATCTCGGATGTATGAGATAGTTTCTTGGTGTAGAAGTCACACAAAGCTCAGAAGGTATTTTTATATGTCAACATAAATATGCAAATGAAGTGTTGGAGAGGTTTGGTCTGCAGAACTGCAAGGCTGTAAAGAGTCCAATTGTTCCTGGAGCAAGATTGATCAAAGATGAAAGAGGTTACAAGGTGGATGCAACAGCATATAAACAAATGGTGGGCAGTCTCATGTACTTGACTGCTACACGACCAGATCTTATGTTCGTCGTGTGTCTTGTAGCTTGGCTTATGGAGGCTCCTACTACTTTACATCAACAAGCTGTGAAGAGAGTGTTTCAATATCTAAAGGGGACTACTGAGTTGGGGCTGTTTTATAGAAGAGGAGAGGAGCAGAAGTTAGTTGCCTACACTGACAGTGATTATGCAGGGTGTTTGGATAGCCGAAAAAGCACTTCCGGATATGTTTTCAAGCTGGGAAGTGGTATTGTTGCTTGGATTTCTAAGAAACAACCTGTGGTGTCACTTTCCACAACTGAGGCTGAGTTTATTGCTGCTGCTTCTTGTGCATGTCAGTGTGTGTGGATGCATCAAGTGCTAAAGAAGCTTGGAGTGAATCAAAGTAAGTGTGTTATTTATTGTGATAATAGTTCTGCCATTAAGCTTTCGAAGAATCCGGTTTTACATGGAAGAAGTAAGCACATAGATGTTCGGTTTCATTTTCTTCGAAACTTGACAAATGATGGGGTTGTGGAGCTGGTACATTGTGGCACAAAGGAACAACTTGCTGATATCTTAACAAAGCCTTTGAAGCTGGATGTGTTCTTGAAGCTGAGAGATGAGCTTGGTGTGCGCAGTAAACTGACTGTTTAATCACAGTTCAGTTTAAGGGAGGATTTGTTGGATATTCAGTTGCTTGAAGACCAAGTCTTTCAGACTTGGAGAGTTGGAATTTGTTTATGTTTGCTTCTGTTAAATAAATCCCTGGTTTGTAGGGATAAACATGTTTTGAATTCGTTCTTCCTTTAGAATAGCTAGTTTGAATTCATCTTACGTACTTTTCTCTGTTCTGGTTGTAAAGGCTTTATAAAAGCCACAACAGTTGTTAATAAATCTCAAGCTTTCACAGCTACATTCTGAGTTTATATCACTAATATCAAACACAATCACCACACTAATTTCGAAGGAGAAGAGGAGAAAGGTATTTCTATTTTGTTACCCCAACCAACTGTGTTAGTGTTGCGATAATGTTGATAATGAGATTGGGAGTGGCGGTGACCGTGGAGTGAGAATGAGTCTTCTAATGAGTTACAAACCTCAAAAAAAAAAAAATTCGTGCGTTATACACTAGATTATAACTCACATAATTTTGAAATCCTGAATCCGTCCTGACTCAAGCTCGCTCAAAGGATGCTATTGATCAGACTCAGTGCCCTGTATCGCGTTCAAGTGGCTGAGGTTTGCATCAAATTCAGTGCAAACGAGAAACTAGATGTTCTAATTAAGCTAGCTAATTTAGTCGTTCAAAAATATGGAACTCTAAACTTAACTTAATTTACCCATTCTCGCTCGTTTGGGATAAACAGTCTATGATCATGAGAATGATGCAAGTCAATTGTAAATTCACTCGTCATTCCGGATCCTAGGCAAACCTTAAACAAACAAAAAACTATAAAAAGTTAAAAACCACCTCTAGCTACCCAAAATAATGGACATGGTGTCAAACCTACCATTCAATCATAAAATAACTATGCATGCATGTAACTATTCATTCTTCAAAGTGGTTCAATTTACTTGAATGTCCTCGAATCCCAGATATACAAATGCTGTACAAAATTATCAGTGTGGATTTTACGGTGCGGAGAATGCTAGATACAACTCATACAAGACGATATAATTAAGTAGATCATTACATATCTATTATATATTTGCTTTGCAATAAGAAAGGGAATGGAAATGGTTAACGTCAAAAATCAAAGAATCTCAATATCTCATGTTTGGCTGGTCAAAAAGGAATTAGAGAGAATGGAATCATATATGTAGAGATTATAGAATTATATGGATGATGTAAGTAAGCAAAATCCTGAAAATCCGTGGCATCTACACGTGCATATCCAACACGGACTACTCGATTCAAGGCCTCGAATCGATTACCGTAGTTTATAATACTACCAAGTACCAAGCTGTAATCGATCAGGCATATGACTTCAATTTTGTTTCCGACTCAAATGGATTCCCACGCAATCATTCATGAATCATTTTGCTGTTCTAAGAGACACAATTTTAAGAAATGAAAAAAGAAGAATACATTACACGGCTGCAATTGATAATATTTAACACGACTTAATTTTTATGTCGATTTTTGAATCACGTTAGATATACTTTTCTCTTTTTATTTTTTATATCATGTTTCTTAGGAGATCAACTTGATCATTCATGCATACAAGTTTTATTTCTTTCCATTCCAAATAGTTTTCGATCATATTTCTGGTCAAGCAAGTTGATGATGAGTTCACCAATTAAATTATATACAGGGCATGCCACATTAAGTTCCTAATTACTGTATTACCCCATATTGCTTCAGCATACGCAATGAACAGGTACCAGTGAGGTCTATGAGATCGATCATGTATTTGTTTACATGAAGAACACAGCTGGGTGCCGCTGCCTTCACGAAGACTGTTGCAGAATAACATTATACTATGTAATATGGCATTAATGGTGGAGAATCCTATATATATATATATATATATCAATATTTGGAGGATGGGAGCTTCTATTCTCTGGCTTTATGTGCCAGTTTCCTCAGATTCGAATTCCATGATACATGCTCCAACAAACTCAGTCTGCTCATGATTCTATTTGCATGGCGCGGCATGGTCTTCTAGATATTTGCATGCAGTTCAGTTCTTTAAGGCGTGCTATATGTGCTTTATTAATTTGCTTACATTTATGCTTCAAGTTGAAAATCTTATTTCAGACGATGCTGAGCCAATGCAAGATTATATTAGTTATATATAAGGCTGTTCATATTTAAAATTTAGTAACATCATATCAAATACTCACACAAGTACGTACTCGTAATTTTTGTTTCCAACAAAGGAGTCAAATTCCAAACAAATGTTGTACCTTGTACCCAAAAAAAAAATTCAAAAAACAAAAGTTGGAAATGAACTATCTATAGAGTATAGACGATGCATGTCACGAATATATAACATGTACGTTCTAGAGAAGACATCCACAGATTTAAACAATCCTTCATATCTGTCTGATATGCAAGTCATATTTTAGGATTGTTCATTCCTTCTCTTTTACGTACAACAAAAATTAAAACAATATAAATGATTATCTGATTGTGGGAAGAAAAATACGGGTACAAATTAGGTATCCAGTATCCCACACAACTTGTTTTTTGTTTAGTCTAACTAATTTATATAAACCTGGTAATTAAAGTGATAAACCTGTTAACGTACCGCTTAGATGTTACAAGCCTCGTTGAAGAAAATTGAGTGTTTAATTATCACATTATCACATTTTCTGTTTTATATGTTAGGCGACTTAATTGATATATTTTACAACGAGATGCTAGAAAAATTCAGAGTGAACCTAAATAGAGATTTAATTGATAATCGAGTTATTTCATTAATGGGTTTCACTTATTTTCTCAAAATGAAACTTCACTTTGGATTGAAACTATGTAGGTATGTATATCGTACGTGTGTGTGCGCGCAGTTGAATTAGCGAGAAACGTGGTACGTGGATCCCCAATATAACCGATATTGTCTCAACTTGAATCACCTTTAAGGTGTTGGATTTTATCCAAAATATCTCAGTTAATATTGAATTTGATTAATTAACTTATAAGTTATTCTTGCCTCTTTTTTAACGTGGGATCTATAATTAATCCAACATGCGCCAGCATATGCACATGCATGAATACCTTTATCATATTCTAACTAGGTATACGTACGTACTCCATACAACTGGATGTTAATTAAACAAATTATAAGAGCTGTCTCCTGCCAACCTAATTAATCAACACTAATGTTTTACATCATGGTCTATAGGCGTTGCCTTTACGAACACTGCATTCAATATATAAAATATGTGATTCGATATCTGGAGGATGGGAGCTTCTATTCTCTAGCGTTGTGTGCCATTTTTCTCAGTTCCACGATACATGCTACGATCGTCATTAATTCAATCTGTCTGATTAAGCGTGGTCAGCTCTGAATTTAATTGCATGCAACTACTTAATTATTTTAAGATGTACATGGTGCATGCCTTCAATATAAATGTTTCATATTTCAACTACGTTTAGCGAGCACCAAGTGATCGAACTAAGTAGTTTGACAGCATATGCATGCATGAAGATCGAGCAACGATGGTGCCGTTGCCTGCACGAACGCTATTATATATGTAATTCAAATTACCATTGATGTAATAATGGGAAGGAATTTAATCTGGAGGATGGGAGCTTCTATTCTCTAGCAGTATGTGCCAGTTTCCTCACTCCCAGGAGGCCATGAATCCCATACATGAAATATATATATTATTAATTAGTTTCCCTCCAAAGTCTGGTCAGCACTCAGCAGTTACCATTTTGCATGGCCTTAATTTGAATCTTGATGTAAACAGTTACTCTATACGAGACTATACATGCATAAAGATGCATTTTGTCTCCCAATATATACTCACGTACACCTCCTTAAAATTTTGGAAATGAGCTTAATTAAACTAGTAAAAAGGCTAGGAAACATTTAAAACACTCGTATCAGTTTCGATCACGTAAGGAGTTGAGGGTACGTATAAGGATGCCATGCATACGTACATTACTACTTGTCTACTTATTCGTTGGTTGACAAAGGATGTACCAATTGCAACTGCATTATAAGTCGATTAGTTATTGGTACGTAGTACTAATTTCTGCACTATATATGATCTATTAGGTGGCCGTTGCCTTCACGAACACGTACTACAGTATGCTGCATATATAAAATGTGATTCTGTGAAGGATGCATGGGAGCTTCTATTCTCTACCATTATGTGCCATTTTGCTCAGTTCAATGATACATGCTCCAATAATCAGTAACTCAGTGTCTTTTTAAGTCTGGTCAGCACTGAGTTCGATCAATTGCATAGTGTAGATCGATGTGCATGGTCGAAATACTTAGAGCTGCTAATTGTTCTGATTTTTTTGACATGGCATCATGCATGAACAACAAACTCAGTGCCGTTGCCTTTACGAACACTATACTGTATGTATATATTTCAATATTTTAATAGATGTAATAATGGGAAGGAATCCTATGACGAGGATGGTATCTTCTATTCTCTAGCATTGCGCGCCATTTTGCTCACTTCCATGCATATATTTTACTTGCTCCAAACCCAACAATCATGCATGGATGTTTTCGCCCATCTTAAGTCTCTGGTCAAGCACTTACCGGTTTGCATCGTCTTCCATCTTGATGCATGCGACTCTATACTTATTTTTGAGACCGCATTTTGTGTCCCAATAGTCAGACCTAGCTTCCCTCTCTGACTTTCGTACGCACAGTTGGAGATAAGTACGTAGTTAACTAACAAATGTATGTAGTCAACTTGATGTCACAACGACAGGGTTGTCTAGCATGATGATCGAGTGCTTTCGAAGTTGCAGCTGCAAGAAGTTAGATAAGGACTTAATTATGCGACTGAAACCTCCGATCCGATCTCTATTCCTTAATGCCTTGTTGGTTTTGTGAGGCGCACGGCGAAGCTACGCAACCTGCACTTTTATAATTGAATCTGTCTCAATCGCTATCGTGTATAACGGTGCTGCATATGAAAACCAGATGTCAAGCAGAGATAGAGCTGTAATCCGATGTGCAAGCAATCGGATATTCGGTTGCAGAGTTGCCTAATGGACTTGAAACATAACTGGAGAGGCAACAAATTCTTCCTGTGATATGTATACATTTGCATGCACTTGTTCTCATTATATACAGTTGGTCATTTGGAATACAAGTAATGTAACCATACAGATACATCGGAGAATAGGTTACAAGTTGGCAAGTATTTTGGAAGATAAGATGACGTATACCTCTTAATAACTTTTTTTATTATGGATCTACTACCAGAAATTCAATGCATAATCTTAACATTCAATGTTTATTCCTGAATAATCTCATTTTTCAATTATTCAACCATTTCATTTTACCAAGTTCTTAGATTAGTCAACATTTATATATGTTTCGATGCAAAAGTAAAACATTAGAGAATCAGACCTCAAAACAAATTAATTGTATATAAAATATAACCAACTGGAACCACGCTTTGGGACAAATCACCATGCCTTGCGGACATGATCTCCAAGAAAATGGATGGTGCGTGATGTACGTATACAACTTCAACCGATAAATCATATTCATTATGAGGCTATGAATGTTTGTGGCAAGCTATAGACTCCAACAAAGAACAGGTTAGAATGGTCTCCATTGCTTCACACGTACTGGTAGTCAAGGGACCCTGTACAGCACCAGACCACACAGTAAAGTCTGGCAAAGGGCCTGTCAATGCAAGGTAGTTTGCACCAAAATTTGGTGGCATTTTCTTCCAGCTCACCTGTTAATCAAACAATGAGATTTCTTCAATCCAAGAGAAATAGACAAATCAAATGACATGAAAACAGACGGTTGTCTGAGGACATAAAATTTGATTCTGTTTGGAGAAAATTAAACACCAAAAGTGATGAAAGTTCATAGTATAGACCGATTTACAGATCAATCATCAGATTCTAAGAAAAGAGCTAGATGCACCCTTCTACTACAAATTTAGAGTGTCCATTTATGTCTTATGTGAGGATTGATTTGCTGATATTTGAATATATTATTTTCTAGGCTCCATAAAGAAGTAGCTGATTTTTCCAATCTGTGTGTGGGTATCAATGCAAGTATCAATATGTTTTATCGCTTTGAAAGTTTTAGATACCTAGGAATACTGTTTGAAGATATCAGATCAAACAATAAAAAGTAAGATGAACATAACAGGTTTTATATACAGAATCGACTAGACAATCAAAATATGTAGCACCATGTGAACTAATCATCAATCCCAAAAGTAACCCCAGATAGAAAAGTAACTCTTGATCCCCAAACTAAGCTCAAAAGGCCAGGTCAGGGTGTAGATCAGCAAAAGACAGTACAAGTAACAAGTTCATTGTGCTCTGTGCGTTTCATATAGATATGGAGAGGACAATCGAATGGGCCAGCATAAACTCTTCTTTCCATAATGAATGAAGGCTTCGGAAAAGAGTGTGAAACAAGAAAAGCGCGCGTTTGTCAAGATTGATTTCAAACAAATTTGGCTGATCTTTAAAAGCTAATTGCACCATTGGAAAACAAACAAGCATAATTCAAGATGTATCAAAGTAATAGAGTAGTAGGACCTACTTGTCCAGGGAAAGCTTCAGATAATGCCTTGATAGCCAGATTTTTTACCCAACTATCATCTGTGGAGATATTGTTTGGATGAACTGTTCCATTTTTCACATCAGATGCGTCATCTATACCACCACAATTCATCATAAGACGACCTTTCGGCATCAGCAGGTTCTTCGATTCCAACCAAGTAGTAACCTGATTTCACATACATTCACATAACAAGTGTGATTGAAACCTACTTTCTGATGCATTCTGAAGGGATGAGAAGGAAAGTACGTGGATGATAAGGCAACTGGACACAGCAGAGCCAGGTACATTAGGAATGTAGACAGCACTTAAAGAAAGCAAGTTCATGAAGGTAAACATATAGTTGATACAAGAATATTCTGTCAAGTTGTACAAATTCTCAGATCCATTATCACTTACAAACTACTCGACAGTCTCATGTAACTTGCAAATATGTAAGCTACTCGACATTTTCTTAACTTTACCTTTTGACGAAGGTGATGAAGGCAACTGGGTCGTTTAGCAAGAAGTTCAAGGTACTTTCAGTTTTGTCTGTAGCTTGAGAAAGTCTTAGTATAATTGGTTCCTAAAGAGTATTGCAGCTTCTTCCCCTAATACTCTTTTATTATAAAATTTTGGAGTTAATGCATTAGGGTCCAAGACAAATATGGACACTTGATATATTGTTATCCTTGAGGCTAACCTCAAAAACAGTAATGTCAATTCTCTTGATGTTTTATCAGAAGAGGGGGAGATTTCTACACATACTCGATGACTTCCTTTACTTAACCTGACATTCATGTTCAGAAAGAAATATTTTGTGGAGCTACATTCGGAATGGCATTTGAGGATTTTGTGAATTTCAGATGATCGACAAGGAGGCTCATCTTAGCCTAAATCCACAGGTTTTTCTCCATCCTCATTTTCTTACTCCTACCTTTGTTTATCGATTGATTTTAAGAGCTAAAATTTCAATACTTCTAATGGCATTGTCACCATTTCTTTCAAAAAAAGTTGATTCAAGACTTTTCGTTTTACATCTGAAGCACCATTGACCAAAGCCTCCATATATTTTGAGAGACTGATAATTTAGCTTAACGAAAATATGGTCAGAAGGAAATACGGTAAATTACTGGATCTCATGCTCCATAAAACAAGACGATGGGTAGCCAACATCAAATATTTGTGAAAGATAGCCAGATTCTTACCTCCTCCAATTGTGGCAAAACTTTTCCTTCAGAAAACAAGTCCACGATGATACCTGATATTTACTGCAAGAACAAGTTAGAAACATAAAAGAGGGAGACTTTCTGAATATTTGACATCTGTATTAGAACTCTAAATAAGACCTATGCTTCTCTTGTTTTCTGAGTTTTTTCTTCTATACTTAATACAGAAAATAAGCATAACGAATCTAAAATCAGCACACTTGAGCAACAATATTGTAAGACAAGTCCTTGAATTTAGCCGTCCGCAATGTCCAAAGTAAAAGGACAAGGTTAGCAAGGTAATACAAGGAGCAATATAGACAAGGATCTCACCAGCATATCCTCCAGAAATACTAACTGAAGGAGAGAATGCATCACCAATATGGACGTTAAGAATCCCACCAGCTTGAGTATGCTTCTCAAGATCCAACAGCCCAAAATATTCCCTTGCTTTGTGAATCAACTAAAATGTTAACAATACAAGTAAGAAAACATTCACCACAACTAATCAACATAACGAACTATACCAAAATTCAAACATCTATGCCTGAATGAAGACAACTACACCAATGTTACCACCCACATAAGATTAACCAACTGTACTTCTTAGGCTTTAATATGAAGGCGTGCATACACACAGTTCAACTAGAGCAAATTAGAGTTACTTATGTACGCATTTGACCATATGACACTCACAATTTCATCAACCTCCCAACCTTCAAGCTGCAAAGACGGCCACAAATCGAGCATCAGATGCGCAGCCGTTCCTCCGCCCTGACTTCATCAACAACACCCATAGTCAGGAATGAAGCCACAACACTTTTTAGTACAACAAAGCATTTCACAAAACACCCACATACGCTAGAATTGAAACAAAACGACTTACCAAACCCAAAATGGCAATAGGACCTTCTGGAACTATAGCAGGCAAGCTAGCAAACTCATCCTGCCCAATATAAAAACAAACAGCAAGTCTTTCTAAGACTTCGCATCACTTAAATCAATGCTAGCAATATCTTCTATAATGTTAATAACAAAGTATGAAACTTTAAACATACCCAATATGAATTAGTCCATTTCTGGTTCTTGTAAAGAATGCTGTGCACATTATCTGAACCAAAGAATCACAATCAAATAAAAAACAATATGATGGGTAGTCTTGAAATAGATGAAAGGATATGAAGAACATACGAGTGGAGTCGAGGAGCAGCATTCTTGACTCAGCAGTATCGACGATTATGATTTCATTGTAGCTGCTTCGTATAGCCGTTAATACTTGATATTCTTCTTCTTCCTGCTTCGATTCCACCTGTTGCTTATCTGCAACGGAAGCATTGGTCTTGAAATTTCGATTGTCATTATAACAAGAAAAGAGAGAAACAGAGGACGTCGATGTAGAGCAATAGTGATGAGGACGGGAATGATTGAAGTGAAAAGTGGGCGGGGATTGAGTTGGAGTGACTAGTTTGGGTAGGAGTAGCAGGCTATTTGTGAACGGAGCCATTACTTTCGGCACATTACCACTTCACCGAGTCGGTTCATTCTTTCTCATCTCTATTCTGTTCTTCGTCGGCTTTTGGGCTCATGGTCACTTGAAGAATGCAGGGCCCGGTCCAATACAGTGCATATGTTGGTTTTGAGTTTTTCTTTTCTTTTCATATTTGCACCAATGATAGGTACTGGAAACCATGAATTGTGTATCATGGTTATGCTAAGCAAAAGGGTTATGCTATAATTGTGAAGAGATATATACTCTGGTCTTCATGTGTATCATGGAATACGACCAAGACAACACCGATCATTTTGTCGATGCAGTGGACCAACCGATTGAAGTCGAGCCTCAGCCACTGCCTCTCGTGGCAATCACTCGCACGCCGGCGTGTGAGATGATGCCATCGAGGTCTTCATCGATTGCGGTGTGCAGGTACATCTTCAAGATTATGCCTTTCTCTTGTTGCCTGTGGAAGGATGCAATTTGGTATTGGGGGTTCAAATGCCTATCATCCCTAATCAGATGGCCAACTCCATACGAAGCAACTTACCGACCATCCGCCATTATCTACCTGGCTCCACCTCTAATCAGGATGTTGATGCATGTTGCAGGACCGGGGTGAACTGCCTAACACCCTCAAAGCCCAGAATAGGATGAGACAGCAAGCTCACAAGAATTGCACTGAACGTCCCTCACTCAAGCTCGCACCGCGTTACTATGGACCGTACAAAGTGCTCTCCCACGACATTTTCGTTTGCTTTGCCTTCCTGCGAATACCCTAGCTTCTTCTTTGTTTTGGATGGTCTATTTATATTCTCATCTATCAGATATGCCTCAAATGCGAGATGTTTCATGTCCCCTTGTGTTTTTCGTTCAAGGGAGTTTCAGACTTTTAGGTGCGACTGTGGTCATCTCTTGTAGAATTAGTAGCACTCATTGAGTTTTGGTACTCCATTTGGTAAAATTTTATGAAATTGTCTTTGGAGAAATGAAATAAATAAAATGCTACCTTGGATGATAAACTTTGTAATAGAAAAGTACATGGATATAACTCATAAAAGTACTTGTTCAAAAGAAGAAGAAACAAGGATAGGATGCAGGGCAAACCCTTCATGTTCTAAAAGTCCCAATAGATAATGGAGACTTGGTGGAGCTGTGTCCTTTGTTAAAAGGCCAGGACGACTCAGCTCCATTGCTATGTTTGAGTCTTTGGAAAGGCTTTTTATATCTAACCTTACCCCAAATGACTGTACAAACGTTCTCCCTACAATATGTAACCTAAAATTAAAACCCCTTCTTGCAAGTAAAAAGACTCCCTAAGCCACACCTAATAAGAAGGCATTCTCACAAGTGCATACCGTTGAAAATGCCATATACACCTTCTTGATTCCTATTAGCAAGCTTGGTTGCACCTCCATTTTGGCATGTTTTGACTGTATATACACCGTGCCCTGCTCCATTCGGGACATTCCTTTTGTTCTCAACTGGTGTATCGAACATCTCGTTGCCCGTTTCGTATGAAACGCTCCTTTTCCTGTCAGAGGTTGGTAAGAGAGCATCCAACTGTCCACATGCTGCTGCTATAAGCCCTATAGGACATTGCAGACACAAAAATAGTTATAAAATTATTATTTGTGAAATCTGATGCACTTGTCAGTAGAGAGGTTTATATCAAGGTTCTCACAGATGTAGTTTGCAAAAAATTTACACAGAAAATTGCGGCAATGAGCAGCATGACCAGAAGAACCATTTTCAAAGCTATTATATAAGTACTTGTCGCAGAAGAATCAAAACTAGATTCTCTTGGCAGTAAATAAAACAGCTTGTTATAAATGAACCTCCACTTACTTGTTAGACAAGTCATATAATAAGAATGCTGAATTCTAGAGAAATCAAACAAAAATAATGGACATGCTTCTGAGCACTAGCTAATATACCTAACTTTCATGTAGCTACATTTGACAAAAGAATGTGTAGCGCACTGATATAGGCTTATAGAGTATCTGAACATAAACTTGAATGTACAACCTCGAAAATGAGATTCTTACCTAAGAATAAAGCGGAAGGTTTTGCTGGTCTTGATTTGTATTCAGGATGAAACTGGACACCGATGAAAAATGGATGATTACGTAGCTCAACAACCTGTAATAATATTGAAACACCAAACAATGGCTCAGAATCATCAGGATATACAAATCAGTTGAGTTTAAAGTTAAAAGATATAATTATCGTAGTTTATACCTCCATGCGCTGGTCAGTTTCATCCTTGCCAGTAAATGAGAGGCCGGAACTTTCAAAGCGTGCTACCATATCAGGGTTCACCTGCATGCAGCAAACATTAGGACTCCTGACGAAACATTGTCTCAAAGTCAGAAGACACTTTCTTGAATTTAGATGCCACATACCTCATATCTGTGCCGATGTCTCTCATCAACATAGCCTTTGTTTCCATATCTAAAAATGAAAGTTACACAGGTTAGCCAACATAAGCATCTCATTCAGAATACTGATACCGTCTGATATTCTTCATTAGAAGCCTGATTGATTATGCAGATCAATAAAATATTTTAAAAAAAATTGGTTTGTATGAAAAACAGTTTCAAAGTTAGATATGTTTGTAAGAAACTCACAGTCTAGTTGATTTGCAGTCTGTAGACTGGAAATATGTTCTCCTGGATCCAAGGCGCATAGTGCCTCCCATATGTGTTTTGGATCCCTACTTATGAAGCAGACATCAGATAAATGCATAAAAGCAAGATTCAAGTCTCAAACACCGACTTGCAAGCTAAAAACACAAAATGCAGACCTCAGGCATAAATATAACGCATGGATTCTTTGTGTCAGGATCAAATTCTGTACTGTTAGCATCCTGCAGACCAAGCACGGATCGTGCAAAGTCAATCACAGCCACCTGCATTCCTAGACAAATACCAAGGAATGGAATTTTCTTTTCCCGCGCATAGTTTGCTGCAAGAATTTTCCCTTCCACTCCCCTGTCACCAAAACCTCCTGGAACAAGAATACCATCTGCGCCCTGAAGATATAGGCCAGTCAGAATTCAGAAGACTAGGAAAGAGAGAAACTACAATCAATGGGAGAAGTATGAAATTTGTAGCTGGAGATCTCAGTCTATTAGACCTAAATATATACCTTCAATAGCTTCCATGCAGCTTTATATGCATCAGGATTCTGCAATATAGTATTTCTTTTGTCAGTACATAATTAAGTAAGCTACAATGTATACCACACTAGGACAGAATAATAACCTCTTTTGAAGTTGTTTGCTCAAGGTCACCAGATGAAATCCAATCCACAAAAAGCTTCTTGCCGCGAGCAACAGAAGCATGCACAAGAGCCTGCAGAAAGTTAGATATAGTACATCAGAATAATGTATACCCTAATCATCTACAGTAAGAAACCCATAAAGAAGTTGAAGATAAGGCACCTTTTGTATAGAGAGGTACGCATCTGAAAGGCTTGTATATTTCCCTACCAGGGCAATGCGCACCTGTAATTTTAAGGACATTAACAAATCAATTTTCTGGCCACAAAACACGATTGGCATTGTTGTTTTAGACTCGGGACCAACCGGCTCATGCAACATGTCACAAACTTCAGCCCTAGTAGTCCACTGTTCTAATTCAGGCTCCCTCATTAATCTGCATATTACAGAACATTTGAGTGAACATTACTCAAATGTTCACAGATCAAGTGATGAACCTAATAACAAATGGGAAGAGCTCATTGGGCATACCCCTGAAGGTTCAGCACTTTAAAAATAGCTTCATGTGCCTTCTGGTCCTAAATGAGAAGAGGCAGTTACTGAGTGACTAACAATATCGCTTAGATTAATTAGATATATGTTCGAGAAAAAAAAGCATAGAACTACTTACTCTTAGGAGTAACGGAATGTGCCAAATGTTGGGAACATCGTACAGAGTGATGATGTTGTCTTTCTGGACACAGGCAAATCAGGTTAGCTTCACTCACTATATTATCAAACTTCAAAACAGATAGATAAACAATTCAAGTTATATTTTTAAGCTTGAAGTCACGTTTATTAACAACTAAAATATACCTGAACATGGCAAAATTGACTCAGTTTGGTTTTTACATTCTCTTCTAATGCCTGTAAAAGAATTTCACCTCAGGCACAATTGATTAAATAACATTTGGGTCCATTGAGTACATGCAAGAGAAAGAGAGACAAAAACCGTTGTGCTGCGACAAGCTATCACATGTGGTGTCAAACCTAGACATCTCAATCCACGAACACTATGCTGCGTTGGTTTTGTTTTCTGCGCGTAATTCATTACATTGATTAGATAGATGAAGGAAAATCAATACATTCATTAAATCCACTGTCTTAAGATTTCTGGTGACAGAATTGACATGAATTTCAGTTCACCTGTTCACCAACAACATTCAGAACAGGCACAAGGCTGACATGAACCAAGCAAAAGTTATCAGCTCCTGAAATCAAAATAACAGTAATACCTGATTGAGTAACTAAATGACTAGAAACGATTATCTGTAACATTTGGAAGTTGGACTATTTGCTTACCCACACGGTACGAGAACTGTCCTAGTGCCTCAATAAAAGGCATGGATTCAATATCACCTACAACCCGGAAAGCTGTTAGTAATCTCAAGTACCATTGAAACAAGCTTAACTATATCCTGTCAAATATTAAAATATTTATGTACCTATAGTTCCACCCAATTCTATAACACAAACATCAGCAGGGCCTGACTTCCCATCAACTGGTATATGTGCTACACGCTCAATCCAGTCTTGGATAGCATCTGTGATGTGAGGGACAACCTACATATTAAAAAACAAAATATCAATATAAAGAAAAATATGAGTCATATTCATATATCTAAAAAAGAGCTCAAATGAAGACAAAAACCTGGACAGTTTTTCCCAGATAATCCCCCTTTCTCTCTTTGTTTATAACATCCTGTGACCCCAGATAACAAAAATCAAACCTTTGCCAATTCTGGCATAATAATTGAGACAGAAATTTTTGTAATCTATAGTAGTAGTACTAGTACTAATAGTTTTATGGATATAATATAGTGAATATATATATCCATGTGCAGTTTAAATCTCTTGCCTGGTAAATCTTGCCGGTAGTAATATTATTATCACGGGTCAACTTGATATCTAAGAACCGCTCATAATTACCAAGGTCCAGGTCCACCTGTGAACATAAGAAACAAAAACAGTTGATTTGTGCAGAAGCTTCACACTTGATTCCAAATTTCATTAGCTAAATGATCTTATAACTGTAAACAGAACTAGACTCATCAGCTTTTGTCCTCAGGGAACTGAAAGATGGATGACAAAGAGGGCAGGACAGTAATTTACGCACCTCACCACCATCATCTAGCACATACACTTCACCGTGCTCCACAGGTGACATAGTCCCAGCATCAGTGTTCAAGTAAGGATCTGAATTACAAATAACATTGGGGGGCTTTCAGAAAATTGCAGGCATTTTTTATTTTCGTACACCAATTGAAAAATAGTGCGAACAGAAAAGGTTAAATCTTGAATATCTTTTTTCCAAGAAGAAAAGCATGGTGAACTTTCCAACAAAAATGTCTTGATGAGTTGCCTCAGAAAGTTAAAACACCAGCATAGACCAAGACCAAAACTTTAATCCAAATGAAAGAACAAGAAGAAGAAGAAGAGGAGGAAGAAGAATAGACCAATTTTGATGGAGGTGACCCTTAGTCCACAAGCCTTGAGAAGAAGACCAATACTACTAGCGGTGACTCCTTTTCCGAGACCACTCACTACTCCACCAGTCACCAGAACATACTTCATTTTCTCCTTCTCCTTCTCCTTCTCCTTCTCCTTCTTTGGCACCAACACCTTTAGCCCCGTTTCGGGCAACTCCTAAGCATACAGAAAAACATAAAACCCTTGAGCAAAATAAGCATTTTTTATTACAAACGCTTGAAACCTGAAATGAAGAATGAGAAGCAAAATGGGATCTCTTTTGCTGCTGATAAATTTTTATATAGGAACACAACAACAACCCACCAATACAGTCTCAGTGTTTCAAGGCAGAAGCTGAGGCTTCCTGCTTCCTTACAATTCCAAAGTTTAGGCGTGTGTCTTTGAACGTTATCTGATTTTCTCTCTCTTAAATTCCAACAGAGGACGTGCAAAGAGCATGAGTTATCATACAAAAGCCAGAGTGAGAACTAATCAACAGCCTCTAACAGCAACAAACAGAAAGAGAGATGAAGAAGAATGAGGCAAGTTAATGCAATGTGGACTGAGCTAGGCAAAAGACCGATCCTTTTTATAGACGGCGGTGTCTTTTCAAAATTGGGCATGGTTCTTTTCTTATTATTTTGGTCAATTTAAAAATAAAGAAAAGAAACTTATTTTCCTTTTTTGCTATTGAACGTACTATGTATTTCTTATTTATTACGTCACAGCTTCAACTGAGCAGCAATTCTACTCAATTGCTATCATGACCCACTGAACCAAAATAATAACATATTTTCTTTTTGTTTAAGGAAATAATATTTTTAGTATTTTTGTGTGTTTTGTCATAATTAACGTGAAAGTAAATATTCTCTCGATCTCTAATTTATAGGAATGTTGATTGTAACAAATTATAATGTCTATTTAAGGTCATCTATCAATGAATATAGTACAGTTTTCAGACCATATCTTCTGCGTATCTATTTTTTCCTTCAACGCATTATCAACAACTCTTCAGTTGACAACCAATCCAAAACTTTAAATAGAAAAACTCTAAACTTCTAAAACACCCAAAACTCCACCGCCAGCCTCCCTCCTTGACGGAATCACCACCGTCACCGATCACTGACACCGGAATTCTCCACTGCCGAATTTTGTGGAACTTTGCTTTCTGCTTCAAACTTCTTTCAGCGAAGTTTTCAAACCGAGCATAACATCTCCGAGCTAAATCGATTAACTTTCTTCGATTTAAAATTAGGTTGCCCCAAACTTAATTACCGCAACACCATAGATCTAGGTCTAGATTTAGGTTTAAATACCCAGAATTATTATATGCCTCTAGTTCCTATGGATTAATGCAGGTATGAGTGAAGGGGATTAAATCACCTATTTTTCAAAGTTTAAGGCTAGTGACGGTCCTGGGGGAATCACAATTATTAGTGAATATTACGGTTAATTGTGATTTCACAGTAAACAAAAGGGAAGTCAATATTTGGGACTATTTAACAGTCACGGTTGTCTAGGGAGTGGTATAAACCACCAGTTTTGCATCGATTTTCTTGAACATACATCATGCATCATGTTTTTTATTCCCTAAAATTGATATTAGTGATCGTGATTTTTTGATCGGTAAACTAATTAATCTCTTGTCTTTTGTAGATGACTGAGTCCGCAAGGCCAGAGTTTGATATCCTTGACATTCAAGGAATAGAATACCACAGATGGGTATCTGACGTGAGGAATTCTCATCTTGGTAAACGCCTCACTAATATCATCCAACATTTACCACCTGGCACTGCAGCCAACAAAGATACACTAGCTCGAAAAACTCAAGCCCTCATGTTTCTTAAGAGACATATTCATCATACTCTGATGAAACAGTACTTGTTAAAAGATGGCCCCGCGGATTTGTGGGTAACTTTACAAGAACGGTTCAACAATATGCATGATGCACAACTTCCAGAGCTCATAGAAAGATGAGATATAATCCGGTTATTGGATTATCCTAAGATCAACGATTTTTATCAGGATATGTTAGAGCTACAGTCTGAGCTTGCCATTTGTGGCATTGTAAAGACCAACCAAGCTTTAGTCGAGAAGTCTTTAAGCATGTTCCTTACTTCTATAGACACCCTTGCACATCAGTATCTCATTGATTATAAGCAAGGAATACTTAGATCATTCACTGATCTCATGAGTGTGTTGGCCAAGAAAGATAGGCATCACGAGATCCTTCTCCATAACGATTCTAAGCTAGTCGGTACAAAGAAAGTCCATGAAATTTATAACACCGGTGGAAAGGCACATAAAGAAAAGAAAAACGGTCGTTCTGAGCCTTACAACAGTCGTGGTGGTAGAAGAGGATGTGGCAAAGGTCGTGGTAGAGGAAGAAAAGTCGGAACTTGACTTGGACTCGCCAAGACAATAGCCAAAATATGCATAATTCTGGTCCCAGAAATGATGCAGGTTCCTCTCGGTCTGCTCATTCTAGCTTGTCACCTTCTTATAGGTGTGGTTCTACAAAGCATATGTACAAACAGTTTCGTGCACCCAAGCATGTTATCAATGCCTACAAGAAGTGCTAACAATATTTGGCGCATGAGACCAACTATACCGAAGACTTTGTGATGGAAGATTGTGGTGAAGCCAATCTAATTATAGCATATGACACCAAAGCAAGTCTTGAGACTTCAATTTTTAGTTAGTCTATGTATTAGACTCATGTATTTGCTATGTAATCAAGTTTAATTTTGTATTTGATTCTAGTTGTAGTCATGGTTATTGAATAAGAACAATTTTTTGATGTAAGTTTTTATGTTGGCAAAGTAATAAAATTTCTTCCTTTCGATATTTGAAAGTGTTAAGAATGGTTATACAACTTCATATTGCTTGAATGGTTCAAACTATACATAGCTCTATGACACTATAACACCAAAATATCATGACAACGGGACAAACATAAGATGATAGTTTGATCTTGGAAATTTTTTGACCTGTCGAAGGAAGGCTCCTAGATCGGTTTTTGTACTTTTTCAACCCGTTGAAAATTTGTACACTAAAACTTTCAACCCGTCGAATATAGTCCTCAGGTTACATATTTACACCGTCGACCCGTCGAAGACGTGTCTCGACTCATCAAATGATAGCTTCTGTCTCCAAAATGTCACAATTTTGACCAGTCGAAAAAGATATCAAAAATTTGATACGGTTTTAAGATTTCCTTCAACCCGTCAAAAGATGACTTCTATGACACACTTATGCATTTCTCAACCCCTTCGAGAATATCTCTCGACCCGTCGAAAGCTATACCCGGACTTGGTGTTCTTGATGTGTTTTACATCGATTTTATCAATAAATAAAGGTTCATAAAAATAAAGGCTCTAGCCGTCTAAAATGACCAACCTGAAATTCTACACCATATATGGTATTACATTGGTTTTTATCATGCTTTGGAATTTAATCCACAATGATTATTTTGACTGGTCAGATGTTGTTATACATCGGTTATTTGATGTTGCTATGATCAAAACTCTAATCGAACCATGTTAAGTTTTGAAAACTTTTGTGCCTACGACTTTCAGTTGGAAGAATATTGTGCAATAGTAAAAAGTTTTGTGTTCAATCTCCATAGAATGCTGTCAGCTTCGCAATCTGGAGAGGTTTATGAAGATTTATAATGGTTTATTACTACAGCTTGGATCATTGAATCCAATGTAATCACTTATATTATTACAAGTAACTCTGCCTCATATAAGCTTTTGCATTATGAGGATCAAGATATTGAGAAATTTTCATGGTCATCGATTCTTAAGAGCAAAGAAGTGTGTGGGAATATTTATAACCATCATTTTAGATGGGGTGAGCAAGAGTATTCCACTCAGTTTAGGCTCAGTCTCCAAGACGAGTATAGTACTTTCCCACTGTATGCCTTTATGGAAAAATCCAATACATATCGCTCGGTTTGCAAAATTTGTTGATGTTTGTAATGTTGTTTACATGCATGACAATATTTTGTTGTAGACACGACTCTCATTCCTCCAAAAATTCTAAATAATATATTTGTGGATCAATCAAACTAGTATGCAGACTATTTATATATGGTTTTGATTGTTGCATTGACGCGTAGGTCATACGTCCTTGCAATCCACATGGTACGCTGCATTTGTAAAACTCCTATCACAGATTATTAAACTTCGGGCTCACAACCCGGACAATCCAATCAGGTCTATTTGATTGGATATGCAAGCGTTCCCCAATGTTCATTCACATAACGATCTTGCAGAGGCCTAAATCAAGCAGTTACAGCTTGTGGCCAGAGATTTGGTATCTGTTTAGGGATATACAATGTTACATGCAACTATGCTTACTCGCTTAAGACCTGTAACTCGCCAACTATTTAGTGTGTACTAGTTGGTAACTGTATATGAGTATGATATTTCACTTCTACGCATCTCTGGTTATGCAGTACATGTGCCTGCTACGTCTCCACTGCATACAAAAATGAGTCTTCAATGATAATTAGGCATTTATGTTGATTATGATTCTCCAACGATTGTTCGCTATTTAAAATATTTGACAAGAGATCTCTTTACTGCTAGTTTTGCAGTAAGTCACTGTGATGAGATATACTTCCCCCTATTAAGGGGAGATAGGAATGGTTTTATTCTGGTTAAACGTCAGAAATTGACATAGTATGTCCTCACTAAATCTCATCATGATCACTGCACATCTCAGTGTGAGATTGATGTTACGACCCGGAACAATATCAAGCGATAATCGAAACTTATGCAGTTAGTGGCCAATTAATTACGTTAATCATCGATGGTAATTAGTTTTGTAACCATCGGTAAATATCAAGATCTTTTAGTTGACTTTTTATCAGATTGTTGAAGTTCGTTGACTTCTAGTGGAAGTCGTAGAAATTGTCGATATGAGTCCGTAGACGCGAAAAAAGCTGAAAGCGGAGTTATGACAAGAAAGTTATGATCAGCGAAAATTTATCCAAAATGTAATAGTCGCAAATAAAAGAGTATAATGAGACTTTCTATCTTGAAAAATTATTTTGTGGAAAGTCATAGAGTTTATCGTGATGAGCTCGTGCCAACGTCAAGTATTAAAATCGATGTTACAATGAAGAACTTGTCGTCAACGAAAGTTCTTTTCTATTTTACGAAATCAATTAGTCGCAACTCGCACCTATATATAGGACTTTCAAAATTGGAAAGTCAGACTTTCCATTTTAGGTCACGGACCCGTTGACCTGCGTTGACTGACCTCCAGCAACAAAAATAGTCGTCGATGGCGACGGTGGTGGCGTGACGGATTTCGGCCACCTCCGGCCATGAATTTGGTCGGGTTTGAAGCGTCTCGTCGTCCTCTATCACTTGGGGACTCTATTTTCGACGATTGACAACGGTGAAGGGAGAATCAAAGCTGTGAAAACTAGGTTTTCTGGCAAAATCGGTCGTCGTCGTCGGCGACACCTCCGACGACGATTGAGGTATATTTAAAATCCTTGTGATATGTGGAAAGATATAGGTTCTTCAATTTATAATTTTCAAGTGAAATTGTGATTAAATCAACACGATTTCCTTTCAGAAATCGCAGCCAAATCGTCGTCGTTGGGGGTGGCGGTTGACTGCATCGATTGGGGACGCGAGGTTAGGTGTTTTGTATCACCTGTCCTGGTGAAGGTTTTACGACCGGCCTCAAGCTGCAACGTAGCTCGATGGCGCCAGAATTAGAATTTGAAATTTTTTGGCAAGATTGATTTCGGGCCAGCTTTGGACCGATTGCCGGCCGAAATGGCCGTAAGTGTTGTTGGACAGTTTGTTGGCCTCATCGAGATCTTTCGGTTGAGCCTCAGGCCGCCGGAAAATTTGATTGGCGCCACTGCCTTTGGCAATGGTTCACGGTAGCACTCCGACGAAATGTATTTCGTTGTAAATTTTATGTCGTTTTACTCGTAATCATATACCGATTGCATTAAAGAGGTTTTTAAATTGATTTGGACTTGATTAATTTAGATGTGGTTTAACTGGATAATAATTAAAAAATTTACAATAATATTGACGAACGATCCAACTATTGATTTAAATTCGAGTCGCTAGATGTTTGAGATTTATGTTGCGAATCTAAAATTGATTTTAAGTGAATGAATGCAAGGAATTGAATTCAGAATTCGATTAAGTTCGTATTTAGTCGGGAAATACTTTATTCAAGAATATGAGACTCTCGACATTATTGCTTGTCAGATTACGTGCTTAGCTATTCATTATGAATATCGACGAGTATATATTAATTATAATCGTGGTTTCAGGATTACGAGTTAGCGAGCTGTGTCGAATGATTATTGCACCAATTAGCAAGTAACAACTTTATGAATATCCCGGCATAGTATGGTGAGTGGACGTTTATTTATTTTCACAGTTGTTGCGAGTTCATGTCATGCAAATTTACAGTTTCCTGAATTTTATTACAGTCGAGTTTGGAGGTATGTTTGTGATGGTTTTATTTTCTACATCGATGCTTTGATTAGTCGGTTGATCACTGACTAGTCCGGTCAGACTAGGTTAGGACAAATGCCCTGCTGACCAAGATTGTCTCGGGTTAGAACAAACCCCCTAGATGACCCCATCACTTTTTATTTACAGTCTTGGAGACGCTTCGGGATAGGACAAATACCCTGAGCGCCCACCTCCATATTTTATTCAGTTTATTAGTTTGAACTCACATGATTTCATAGAAATTAGTGGAAAGAAACAAATAGAATATTTTACTGTTTTACACTGATTGTGAGTTTTTGTTCACTCACGCTAACATTTTTATGTTTTTATCTGCCTTTCCCTGGGCCTTTCGATTTTTCGTGCCCAAGTTGCAGTGCTTCTCCTGAGCTGGATTTTGATCCCTAGAGGCTTTGAGTCCACTGAATTATCATATCTTTCTGTAAGTTTCGGCCAACTACCAGTGTATTTTCATATATTTTATTTTACTCCTTGAAGTCGCTCAGGACACTGGTGTTGTAAATATTTTTCAGTATTGGTAGTGAATTGTTAGCATTGTTGGATTATGAGTTTTTAGTTCATGTATTATTGTTCCAGCATTTTAATTAAATTACTTTCCGCACTTTATTGAAAAATCTGGATGGACATCAGTGGTCCACGGTGTTGTTTGTGGGAAATTCGAAGTGTGATTTTCTTGCAAGTTTTTGGTAGTCCACTTCATAGAGGAAACTATGTCAAAAAATTTACAGAAATCCTTAGTGTAAGTCTTGTCATTAGGGCATGATCCTAGATTACTAGTTAATCTAGGGTTGGGTCCTTTAAATTGAAGTACAATGTATTCTTTATTGCTTCATAAAATAGCAGATTCGACGTTCGACTCCTTTACTGGTATCATGAAAGTGATGAGATCAGTTATACATGTTGCAAATCCTGCAAGGTTGAAAGTCTCTGAAATTAGGCAAGTTAATGCAACACCCGGGCAAGGTAGTGTCTCTCCTGCTCGTAGTGGAGGTGTAGCATCGGTTAAGATCTACTGGTGAGTTACCGATAAAAAGGCAAGTCATCAAGGAACAACTATTCATCATCAACACATGAGATTGCTTCTTATTGCAATTGTGTCTAGAAGTCGACATTGACAAATACTGTGGGACGCCACAGAGTCAATAACGATGTCATTGATGGTACATCGAGTTGATAGAATACTTTTTTACCAATCTGCCTATGTCTAAATCAGGCAATGGTCAAAGCACACCCTTTTAGTATATCAATGGTTGTTTGCAGTATGAAACCCAAAAGGATCGATTTCATTGAAATGATGATGGGAATGAACCTTTGGATTTGAGGTTACATATCTTAGTGTGGTTGGAGCTTTGTTATATATAGCTTGGAGTACACATCCAAACATTGCCTTCTCGGTCTGCACCAACGCAAAGTCATTGGAATGTAGTATAGCATACGTTCTGGTTCTTGAAGGAAACCACTTATTTGGGCATATTCTTTCCCTTCGAAGAAACAAGAGAGAAACTTTAAATTCTTGAAAAAGGAATGGTTGAAACGCGGCTTTCTAATTTTGTCCAGTTTGACCCATCGAATATGGGGCTCGACCCATCGAATGATAGCTTTTGAAATCGGACAAAACTTGTCTCTCGACCCTTCAATATATACCTTCAACTCGTCGAAGGTTACACAGGCATTAAACATTGTACCTACTTAATGCGGTCTCCTATTCAGGGACACCTTGTAATGTCTTTGTTGGTTTTGCTAATGTTGAGTATCTCTCTCACCCACAAAAAGATGTTCGCAAACTGGTTATGTATTCACCATAGGAAACATAGCAATTTCTTGGAGATCTACAAAGTAAACCCTTATTGCTAATTCCTCAAATCATTCTTAGACTATAGCTTCGCATTAAGCGGTTAATGAGTGTGTCTAGTTTAGGACAACAATACAACACATTTGAGGGCTCCAACTTGCATATTAAAGGATAATGAGGTTTGCATTGAACAAATGAAGTTGGGCTACATTAAGGGTGGTCATACTTAAATCTTTTCGCCAAAGTACTCCTACAATCAACAACAACAACGGTTATTGATTATCCGTGTGAACCGGATTGGTTTGGTGAATAATGCTGCAGATTTGTTCACCAAGTCTCTACCAAAATCTACATTTGTGAATCATGTGAGACACATTTGAATACGAAGATTATCTGAACTCCAAGATTGAGTTACTGATCAGGTGGAATTCATTTCGTAGATATCAGGGGGAGTCTACATCACATGTGGTCGCTTATGTAGTTGATGCGTTGTACTTTTTTTTCCTTTGACCAAGCTTTTGTTCTACCCAAGAGGTTTTTGTTTGCTTGATAAGGTTTTTAGTGAGACAACATGTTATGCATCATCTATTACGATCGTGACACAAGGGGAAATGTTTAAGGAAATAATATTCCTGGTATCCCGGTGTGTGTTTTATCCTAATTAGTATAGAAGTAAATATTCTCTCAATCCCTGATTTATAGAAATATTGATTGTAACATATTGTAATGCCTATTTAGGGCCATCTATTAATGAATAAAGTACAATTTTTAGATCATATCTTCTGCGTATCTATTTTCTCCTTCAACACTTTTAAATTTATGTAACAACAACATCTAAAGACGTAGAAATTCACTCTTATTAACAAATAAAATATAACTTAAGCCAAGTTACTTTATAACTTGAAACATTAAGAATATCAAATCCATGAAAAATTATTTGGACGCACATAAGCACACAAACGAAACTATAAAATCATTGAAGATCTCTATCTCCTCTATTAAGAGACGCTACAAAATAGTCGAAAACTATCCTATTCACTCAGGCCCTTTTGGTTGGCAAGAATGGGTAGGAAAGGAAAGGAAATTTAGAGTTTCTTGTGTCTGGGACAAGTAAGGGAGGAAAAATGGTTCCAAAAGGAAAGGAAAATTAGGGGGAAAGTGTTTCCCACCTCCCCCCTTGGGATTTTGATTCCCTCACCTTCTTTATCTTTTATTTAAACCTAAAATTTCTTGAATTTTGTGTCAAATCCATTAATTTAAGTAAAATATTAATTTTTTATTTCTTCCTTGTGATTACTTTCTTTGTGTTGCCAAATACAATATAGGAAACTTAAAGGAAAATTTTATTTCCCTTTCCATGGAAAATGAAATAGAAAGTAAACACTTTACTTTCCTTTCCTGAAGCCAATCTCCTCCTCCATAACAGAACCATCTAGAGCAATAACCAATTGCTTTAGAACCTTTCCCTTCTTCAGCTTCTCCTCGAGCTACTTCTCTTTCTTATCAATTGACACAACTTCACTCTTCTTCTAAAGAAACAACATACGTCCCTTTTGCAAACGATTATCAAGGACATCCTGAATCTTGCTAAAAACTTTGAAGATGCTCACTTCAAGCATATCTACCATGAAACTAATTTTGTTGAAGATTGCCTTGCCAACCTTGGTCATGCTTCAGCGAATCGTAGGATATAGAACAACACTCTTCCTTCTGCTGCAAACCGAGTCCATCAATATGACATCTCAGGCAACAGATTTCCTAGGAGATTTTCTTTAGTTTAGTTATGTTTCTTACAACAACGAAAAAAACATACAACCCTTCACATGCCAAGGACCATTATGAAGCACATTGGTGTACTCTAGCAACCCTTTAAACCTTAACACGATATCACATTTTAGGATGATAAAAATTTGATCTCCTACTACTCCTAAATGGAGGTATGTGCAACCGTTGTTACGACATCGTGATCCTATGCTTTCTCTTTCTCGGCTAATTTGCTGACCAAAAAGTGGTCATTTTCGATCACAGGGAAGGTTAAAGGGTTTATTATCAAATGTCAAATTTTAGCTCTATAATGGTTTCCAACAAAAGTGTTAAAGGGATATATGGTTACATTTAAACGAAAATGGCTAAAAATAAGGCTAAATGTATCTCTTTATTTAACCGGATCCAAATATGAAATTAAAGATAAATGTGGACCCAGCTGGAAATGAAGGCTTATTTGACCAAAATTTAGTCATCCTTTATTAGAGACCATCAACAAATAATCCATGATTAAAACTAAATTAATAATATATCAATGACTAAATTAATTTTAGCTAAAAGCCCAATCAATATAATCCTGCCTTACTTTGCACCTAAATCGACCACTACATTCTCAATCATAAGCGTCCATGCAACCATGTCTACTACCATCACATGTCTCCAAGTAGCGTTTTTTTTTTATGAAAATTTATGTCCTAATTCTCACTATCAGTCCTGTTTAGAAAATTCTAGATTAATTTTGGAAGGATAACTTTTTAGTATTTGGTTAGATGATAAAAGTTTAGGGTGTGTTTATTCACACTTTTTATTTTAATATATACACTTCTTTGTATATTTTTGTCTTTGAACATCCTATTTTTCCTTTTAATTTATATTCACACCTCCAACCAAACCAACTGGTATCTAAGATGAGGCCTTGAAGGCAATTGAAAGGACCCAACCCCAGTTTAGCTAGTAAACTAGAATTAAGTCCTAACGACTAACCATACTCTGAGAAATTCTACGAAAATTTTGACATAACTCCCTTTGAAAACTGAACAATCCAAAAACTTGCAAGAAGAAAACACTTCTAAACCAAATTCTCAAAAATAAACCGTGGACCACCGATTGTTCATCTGGATTTCTCAATAAATGTCATAAACTAACACTAGAAACTTAACTCAGAAATTTAAAATATATTTACAATGTGCTAGTTCTGAACACAAAGAAGAATAAACTCGACTACTACTCGAGTAACTAAAAATAACATAATACAAATGATATTAAGAGTGACCTGTATAAACATATAATGCATAAGAAATAGTCTGATAGTGGACTGAAACTCACTTAATGAAGAGCTGACAGGTGGACTCAAAGTCTTCGACGACACCACACAAACTAAGGATTTACACTGTAGCCTGGGCAACGGAAACCGAAAAACCCAAGGAAAGACATTAAAATATAAAATTTTAGAGTGTGTGGACAAAAATAAATAATCTACGTAAAACGATAAAACTGTAATGTTATGCATTTCTGCTGATTTCTGTGAAATAATGTAAATTCAAATCTAATAAATTGAAATACACTGGAAGTGATCGTTCCGGGTATTTGTCCTAACCCAGAACGATTGTATGTATGAAAAGTAAGGTGATGGGATCGACTAGGGTGTTTGTCCTAACCCGAGACAATCTGGGTCGGAAAAGGTGTTTATCCTAACCTGGTCTGACAGACTATTCGGTGATCAGCCAAATAATTAGGGCATCGATGCGACTAAATAAACCATCACAAAGTAAACCTCCAAATAAATGCTCTGAAAACATACCGTAAAGCGTAATGCATAAAAACATAAACTCGCTAACAACTGTGAAAATAAATGTCCACTCACAAGTCTGCGACTACTGTTGGGGTCCAACAGAATTCCTTTCGTTGCTAGGGTTGCAATCACGATATCCTATAAATATAGATCATACGATATCATAATATGTGTAAAACTATGGAAAGCGGCTCTAAAGAAAATCCGAAAGTTCCATCAAAGAACCCCACAAACTACCTCGTCGGAGCTCCGCCGTGGGCGGCGACGCATGGCCAACACTCGCCTCCACAGGCGGCGACGCATGGGTCACACGCACCTTCGGTAAACTTTCTCCAATGGGGGCATTCGACCCCTCGTTGGAAAGCTCTCAACGATACCTACCACTTTTATAACTGTTCTGAGGTCCAATTCAATGACGTTTGGGCAGAAAAATCTAAAACATGCTGAAAAACTTATTTCCGGCGACCGCCACCAACGGGCAACGGCTGCAATCGACCCTTTAAAACACTCATCTCTTCAAGCCCAACCTAACCCCTAAGTCTACGCGCTCCAACTCAACTTCTGTGGTCGGAATCGGCCTAGAAATCACGACCCGAAATCGGCCGAAAAACTTCGTGGTGTCTCCGTCCTGGAGCTTCGTCTAACTAAACAGCCTACCCAGGTAGACTCAAGAGAGAGAGAACTTCAAAATCCCTCAACCCTCGATGCCCAATACTAGACAAAGCACCGCCACTGACGGCAGCGACTCCCACGCGGTAAACCGGATTCGGGTGATCGTAAAACGTGTATAAATCCCCAAAAATTTCACATCAAGGAAGTAAAGAGTTTTGATTCCCTACCTGTTTCTTTGCCGGAGGTGGCCGAAAACGGAGATTCGGGTCGGGTCAAAAATTTCGGGTCGGCGGAGGAGGAAACGGGTCAAGCCAAACGAAAATTCCGATTTTCTAAAATAAGAATTCAAAAAAACACCTATTTCTACCCCTAAGAAGCTGGCAAGATGAACGGTCTAATATCGATATGATCAAGATCCAACGGCTGCGATTAAACTGACCTAAAAATTAATTAATTTTCATATTTTCTTCTACCGACTTCCTATCATTACTAAAAATAGCTCGCTTATCCGAAATTTTTTTCAAACATTTCTACAAATTCGAAATTAAATATGCTACAACTTTGATGAATAAAGTCAAATCAAATTCTTGCCCGTTGAAAAATTCGTTATTAACATCGGTAGTGCGACTAATCCGCGAAAAATCTTAATACGATTCGATAAGTGCGTAATTTTGGTTCGGGTCATAAACAACAATTGAATTCGAACCCTACTAAATTGTGGAGAAAAACAAATCTACGACTAAGTCCTAATCATGCCTTCTCTTTCCACCTGTATCTAAGTCTACCCAGTTGTTTTCCAAAGGGAGTCATTGAGTGTCTTATTCTAGTTCTTCATTAATTTGACTAAGGAATCAAATTGCCCAATGGCCAAAGTGATGAGATGTTGAAGCTAGAACATATTTCTAGACTTTTAATTCGACAAGTCCTTGGAATATATACTTCCCAAAGAGAGGATCACCAACAACCCAAAGAATCCATATGCAACGTCTACAATATCTCAATTGAGAGCATGGGGATTTGACTATATATATTGACAACATGTAGAAGCACTACCACATATTGACTCATTGCCGGCGACTTTTAAGTCGCCGGCAATGTCTTTGGACATTACCGGCGATTTTTGCCGAAAAAATCGCCGGTAATGTCTTTTTTTTTTTTTACATTACCGGCGATTTATGTCGCCGGTAATGTCCGTCGCCGGCAATGTCTCGATGGTAATGTAAAAAAAAAAAGACATTACCGGCGACATAAATGAAGTCGCTGGTAATGTCTTTTTTTTTTACATTACCGTCGAGACATTGCCGGCGACGGACATTACCGGCGACATAAATTGCCGGTAATGTAAAAAAAAAAAAAAGACATTACCGGCGATTTTTCCTGCAAAAATCGCCGGTAATGTCCAAAAACATTGCCGGCGACTTAAAAGTCGCCGGCAATAAGTCAATATGTGGTAGTGAAGAGATCTTAGTCAAAAATTTAGAACTTGTTCTTATCTTCTTATATCATAATTTTGAAATAAATTACATAGAAGCAAAGTAAGCAATAGATTAAAAGAACCCAGGTTGAAACCTATATCAAAGTAGAAGAAATCTATATTGAACTAGAAGAAATCTATATCAAAGTAGAAGAAATCTATACTGAACTAGAAGAAATTAAGCATAGAAAACTCATTAATAACCAATAACCCGGATTGATGTACAACATTAGAGAAATAGAACATCTAGTTATCTTCCCAGTATGTCACCACTTCTTTAAAGCAAATAGAACATCGTGTTGGGCATTCTTTGTTAATGGGTGCTTAGATGAGTACTTGTTCTTCGTAGAGGATTCTGTTATTATTTCAGGATATTCTGTAGGTACTTATTGTAATTAGGGTTAAGGCTCTACGCCCCCCTGTACTTCCCCCTGTACTCTACAACTTCGTTAATCAAAGCTTGAGAGTAGCCGCACTGGCCCTTCTTTCAAAGAAAATTGTTATTTTACACGATGGACATTTACTAGAGTGATCGAGTACATTATTCAACATTTCAGCTCCTCAATCTCAAGTTAAAATTTCTCTAAATATAGGAGGACAGACGTGAGAGGAACATACATGTTAAAAATTTTGTGATTATGGGTATGGCTAGAGAATTAAAAATGCTTCAAAGACACATAAATTTTTACGCTTTTCTTTAGACTTTATTTACCCCACTACTTAGTGTGCAAGGAAGAATAATCAAATAAGCCTTTAGGATATAATGAAGTCTAGCAACTTATTATTGTTGATCGTCGATTTACACTAACGAAGATTAACCTAACACTTGATCAAAAGTTTTACAATAGGCTCAAGGTTACTAGAAACTATTTCTGCAGAATAATAGTTTCTATATTTTATAGTATAAAACTAGAAAAAGATGATAGTAGAGAGAATTTCTTGACACTTAGGAGAAGGAAGAAAAGATGAATTCTGAATGATTTTTAGATAGCCACACACCACACCTATGTATAGGAATAAACATGTCTCTTGGTGAATCACACTCTTTGACAAAGAGGTTCTTCACCAAAGGTGATGTCCTTCAAACCAATCAATTGGTTAAATATCAACCATTAGGGTTTATCATGGTCTGGGCTGGGCTGGCCTCGGCCCTAAATTTAAGGTTTAGGGCTAGGCTGAGTTAGACTTTGTCAACGGTCAAACATAAACAAATCTAGCCGGGCCGGGCCGACGCCACAATTTAGAAGTCATAGCTCGCTCATTAAGGTTAGGCCAATAAGGATAAAGAGGCCGGATCGGACCGGCCTCTATGAGTTGGGCTAAAATGAGTCTTAAATTGAGAAAAAAATAATATATTTATATATATATAAAGTTTAATGTATTATTATTATTATTGATGTATGATATTTATTTTGAATTTATATTTTTGTGTGGAGAGAACATTAAAGAGAATAAAAGGAAAAGTTACTTTTTCTAATAATACTTTTTCTAATAAAAATGATCAGAATGAACCGGGTTAGACTTGGACTTTAGGCCTTTAGAGTGATATAATATATTTATATATTAATTAATTTCTTTATTTAAAAAGATGTCGGGTTGGATGAGGCTTATGAGGCCGAGGTTGGGGTAGGCCGAAGAGGCTCAAATGGGCTGGATCGAGAGGTTGGACTGAGCTTTAAATGTATAGTCCAGACCCTATCCTATTTCAAAAGAGGTTGAGTCGGCCAGCCCTAAGTTAAGGCTGGACTGGGCGGGCCAGAATGAGACTCGAGGCCCAAAGGCTAAATGATAAGACCTACCAACCATTATAATAGTTCATTTATTTATCAAATATTGCATCTCTGCTTTGATTAATATCACTACCAGCGTTATCACTATAGCCGACGATTTTTAAAAAACTATAGCCGACGAGTTTTTTTTTCGTCAGCTATACCGACTTTTTTTTTAGTTTTTAATTTTTTTATAAAAAATTGACGGCTATTGTACTATAGCCGACGACTTTTTATAAAAATAAATAAAAAATAAAAAAATCGTCAGCTATAATTTTTAAAAAATCGTCGACTATAGTGATTATGCTGGTAGTGTATATACCAACAAACATATATTTTCAAGAAATACATCTCTTCATATTTTGAAAATAATTTCAGCAAGACGGTATACCTCTGTTTTGATATATATGGTACTCTTGATCCTTGCCCTTGTGGATAATAATCAAAACAGTCTACTCCAAGAAATGCATCCACAAGTACGTAGATAGTTCGGCGCGCCGAGCAATGTACTAATTAAGTATTAACGTATAACTCTTGAGTATTTTCACCCTATAAATACTGGCTTCTATGTATGATACCTTGAAAGAAGAAAAATGTACGTACGTAATGCATGCCTCGGTTAATCAACTTGCATGCCAATGTGTAGTCATGTTGAATTGTAGATACAAGTACGTTAAAATGGCTCATGAATGAACCAAGTAGAAGTAGCTCGATCCCTAATGAGTACACACATCATGACATTCTTAGATACAAACTAAACAATGTTAACTCTTCGTACATTCTTATCTTCCTCTCAAAAAACAAAAGCTCTTCATACATATCGCATGTCTTTAGTTTGTGAAATTATATTTTATAACATTAAGCTTAGCTCAAGATTAGTTAAGACCGTATCAATGGGATAATGTAGTTTTTACTATCAGTAAAAAACTATATTATCCTAAACTTGTCCCAGTTCTTACATTTTATAGAATATCTTTAGAAACCACTTGGCTTCACTATCTGATTCAAAGTGTAAACCCTAGTTTAAGCTTTAGGGTTTTTGGAACCATGCTACGTACTCGATCGGCTCACAGCCAGAATGTGGTTTCCTTTTTCTGATTTGTCTTTGGATTGTTCCTTCTAGGCCTGTATTTACGTTGTTTTGTGTCGACAACCAACTATGTAACGATACTATAAAATATAGCAGACAACAAACAAAATGGTTTCCGGCTAATATCCGAGGTGGATTACCTATTAAAACAAGGAGGTACTTAGTTTTTAGTATAATCCACGAGTCGTAGTGTATTGTTTGTACGGCACCCTCCAATTTGTTGGCTACGCTTCTATCTCCATGTCTTCGAGTCAATAAGTTAATTAGTTTCTAATTTGAAATGTCATAATGAAGATAATATTTAAAATTATTTAGTTAGCTCTTACGTCCTTAAAGAAAAGTGAGAAGCATTTCAAAATATTAAGAGATGCAAGAGTTTAAGTAAGATAATGAAGGTACTCTGGAATGTGATATTTCGTTATTCTTTTATTCATATTAAAAAAAGATAGTCGTTACTTTTTCTTCTTTTCTGTTTATATTCCAACATATTTAAGGCTTGAAGAAGGAACATAACCCACATGGGTTGGCTCAGTTAGTAATGACGGACAAGTGATGGTACCTTCACTCGTGTTCGATTCCCATTACCAGCAGTCTCATGTTGGGTGCGCGATCTATAAATCCTCCTGCGAAAATTCATACTTGTGGGCTGATGTAACATGTACGTGTCCACTTTAAATCCTTCAGAGTTAAGGTTACAGATTTGCTCTGGCATTAATGATGGTGTAACATAACCAAGCTCTCACTTAAATATTTTGTAACCAAAAATAAATAAAATCGATCATGTACTACAACAATTATACATGATATGATTGATATAACTTGTTCACATTAAGCTTGGACAGTGTAGAAGGAAGACGATATTCGCATGCCATAATACGTACATAACCTGATCGATCAAAATTTTAGCATGATGCTTCCACGAACTTTCGGAAAGTGCTATAAAGAGAAAATGCGAAAATAAAGACCAAAAAATGAAAATGGGGTCGTTATTCTTTCCGGGATGAGCAGGACCTTCGTTTGAAAACTCTCGGTGGATAATATAACCACCCAAAAAGGAAAAAGGAAGTTCAAATAAGGATCCTTATATTTCAAGTAAACTACCTACCAACTAACTCAACCAACGGCCACCGAATCCCATTTTGTTTTACGACCTTAAAGAAGTAAATTAGTTTACTATTTCATGATTATTTTATAAACATGTGTTTTATTGTAAATTGTGTTCACACACTGAAGTAGTGGTCCCTTAAAGTTTCATATTATAAATTTTCGCTAATCTAATCGTATTATGAAGTACGTATTTAAATTGTTTTGGTTTCGTTCTATTTATGTACGTTTGTTCTTCTTTCCTCACTCTTACAACCTCGATCAAAGGTCATAACTTACTCGAAAGAAGTTCTACCTTATTTCTCTAAAGAAAATACTCTATTCGAATAATTCATTGAAAAATAATAAAATGATTGAGTAACATAATATTTTCATTGTTTACTTCTGATTTCATACTTTTTCAATCAATCTATATCAATTTTGCATATTTCCTTTTATTATCGATCTTGCTTCGAGTGCAATGCTAATCTTTTAACAGAAAATGATGAACAAATTTCCAAGTATATATTATGAACTAAATTAGTGTTGACGAATTTTATAGGTTGAAATATCATGTGTTAATTTAATTAAAAGGAAAAGAATTAAACACTTGATTTTTCCTCCCTTGATAGATTTTCCGGCTCCGCCCCTGAAGGTGAACACATTTTAAGATAATTTGTCCTCCCCCACACATATATATTGAATACAGACAGTATAGTCGAAGCAATATTGTTTCGTACGTAAAGCTTTACACTTATGATCGAGTTAGGTCTATGATTAAGCTGGAAAAGTGTTAGATATCCTAATCGATGAAATAATTAATTAACCCACTGAAATTTACTTAACTATCAAGATCGAGTAACGTAAAGTCGTGTACGTAAAAGTTAGAGAATTCAACTCAAAGTCTATTAACAATCAATACTAAGACACGCAATATGTGAGAACTTATGCAAAATCCCACTATATGTAACTAATTCATAAAAGGTGTGCATGCTTCTCTCACTATTAGAAAAATACTCTTAGATATCAGTTCTGGACTGTTGTCTAAAAAACATTGGACCAATGTTTTAGTGGGTGATGTAAAAGATTGAAACTAGTTTGAAAGTGATGTCTAAATTTGAAGCAGACATCGGTTATACTTACAAAATTGATGTAATGATCTCTATTCGATGTATGTAGCTATTGTTGAACCGTCATATTTTTAAGTTTTATGTCTATTACAATAGGCAATCTGTAACACAATTATGACATTTAACATCGATCTTAATATTAAATCGATGTCCAATTATAACTTAAACATCGATTTTCTTACAAAGTTGATGTCTATGCTAATCTTAGAAATCCATAATTTTTTACAGTCCGATGTGCAACATTTTTATTGAAATTAATTTATGTTTGTACACTGATGTATTTTCTTTTTATTGACATCGATTTTTATCACAAAACTACTGTATAATTCTGTTCTTGATATTACATTCTCACATAATAGATAAACAACAAAGCCACAATCCGAAATACATTCATTTCATACTAAAATATCAAATATAACATGTATTGCTACAATGAGGTTAAAAGTATAAGAATCCTTGATTTTCTCAGACAAACACAACTTACACATGTCTAAGTTTGTGTTTATATAAAATGAATATGTCTATGTCTATGACAACTTGTAGACAATCTGAGCCTAGCCCATGTGTACAAGTTGTTTCTCCCAGTGTTGGGTGAATCCTGCAAAGAGAGTAGTTTTTTGAAGTTATTTTGGTGCAAAATATTATACAAGTACCTTCTTGTATTTAATACCAGATAGATCTAGTTTTATAGTTTTAAGGATACACAATTTACTCGGTCAAATATTGATAATCTAAAACTAAAGGTAAGGAAAACAAGGAGAACACCTATGTGCTTTCACCTGATCACTCGTCATTCATATCAAAAGGGAGTTTTACATGAGTGAGTTTGAGCACAACAAAATAGAGATTTTCATCCAGGCCAGTATTATAAATCACATAACTGTGGAGAAAGAAACTAATCACAACAAAAATAAAAACACTAATTTGATAATTGAGAAGTATACTTGACCATGCTCATAGTGAAGCTCAATGATTTCTCTTCAACTATGTACTCTCTGATGCCAATAACAACACCACCCCAACCAACTACCATATAAACCCACAAGAGTAAAGAAAAATAGTAGGTTAAAGAAGACAAATACAAGATAAAAACTGAATACTCGAGCAAAAGATTTTCAACGAGCTAAATAAGTACGTGGAAATAAAATAACATGCACAAAAATGGATTACCATCGCCTAAGTACCATAGCCAGGAAGAATGATCCCGAAGAAGCTACCTTGATTATTGGATGATCCCAAAGAATGATCCTGAAGTGCAGTAGGATGGAATATCTCATCATTCTAAGCAGGTAGAAGAATATAAGGATTTCTTGATTATTGGTTCGAATATTAGAATATCTTAATATCATAGATCCTATGAAAGTTGGGTGATCCTCATCATGACCACCAACAGAATGGGATACCAATATAACTAATAACTGATCTAACAATTAATACATACCTGATCTAGAAAAGGTTTAGGAGTTCGATAGTTGTGGCTATGATTTGCTTCTCTTTCCATATAGTAATACCTGAAAAGAGCCATGAGGCTGTAAATGCAGTCAAGGAGAACGAGAAACGTTCTTGTGTCCCTATCTTTATTTGTCTTTTATCTATTGAGTACGTAAGCATCATTATTTTGTATCAATAAATAGGTCTTACTCTTTGCTTCTTCATTCAAAATTAAGATGGGAAAGTTAGCTACTCATTACTAGATACATAAAATGTTCGAGGTCATTTTTAGAGACTTCCCCATATACATGATGTAACCAACACACAACACATGATCACATGTTGTCATGAATGAACGAAAATAGTTAAAGTTTGATTATCAAATTTTCTATGTGGTGCAAGCAATATACCTGGAAATTCTGCAATATGAGCATGAGTATTATGGCCACTACAAACAACCATTGCATCATAAATGTCCTCTTCCAACTTCTCACCTGTCTTGCTACCCTGATCGACCAAGCCTACAAACACCATCTTCATCTTGAAGCTGATCATCTCACAAATCCCAATCTCATTACCAAAATTCTGCAAATTCCAAACTCGTTACATCAACACCTTTCTGTGACCCGAAAACCTTCTCCTCCCTCTCTCCAATAGATCGCAGAACAACACAATCAAACAACACCTTCAATAAAATTGACACAATGCATAAAGAGCTACTTCAAAATTGTAAGAGTCTCAAAATTAAAGCAAAACTTTTAAACTTAATCTCCCAATACATAAACTTTAAAGTATCTCAAAAATTAGAAAAAAATTCTAAACTTACTCACCAAAATTTCTCAAAGAAATCTCCTTTAAATACTATGAGTGCAACCCAAAATAATCTAATTCATATTGCGAAACTAATGGTCTTAAAATTATATTTATATACAATGAAATTGAGAAGAACAAATGAATGAGAGGGCTCATACGGTTTGGTATCGTCATCGATTTCAAGCTTCTTTGGCAACCCGGTGGTGGGGTTTGCGATGTTAAACAGAAACTAACCACCAAAACAAAACACATAAAGCTCGATCAGTAAAGCAAAAAAACGCATCCGATTAGGATTAGGGTTTGAGGAGGAATTCGAACCTTCATGCTTTCTAGTGGTGATTCACTTTTGTGGCAACCGAGATGAGAAATGCTCAGCTTCTTCCAAAATGGCGCTCGAACCCTTAGCGACGCGTTCGTCCACAACCACATCAAGATCTCCAGTGTCATCATCACAGATAACGGGACGACCTCACTGCTTAGATCTGTCACTTCAACTTGAGTTATGGTCGGTCGATGTTTCTATTGATCTAGGTCTTCAATAAAGTCGGTCGATGTTTCTATTGATCTAGGTCTTCAATAAAGAGCAAAGAGAGCTGAAGGAGAAGAACTCTAAAATGGATTTGAGGCGAGAGAGAGAGAGAGAGAGAGAGAGAGAGAGAGAGAGAGAGAGAGAGAGAGAGAGAGAGAGAGAGAGAGAGAGAGAGAGAGAGAGAAGACAGAGGAGGCTGCGTATTTTGTTTATTGAAATTTAGGTTGCCACACTTCTAAATTTTTAACTTAGTGTTTCTGCTTCTTCTTCAAATTATAGAAATGAATTACGGACATCAGTCAACTATATAATACGATGTCAATATAACACAAAGACATCATTTTTTTTAGAACTGATGTGCAAACTATATTTTACATCAGGCCAATTTCTAACCGATGTTAAATGTGTGATGTCTAAGACCATAATTCTAGTAGTGTCTATTGACACTACAAGAAAAGAGGACTTAGACGACGGAACAGTATTAGTTCCGTCGTCTAAGTTACACTTAGACCTCGGAGATTTCTCCGTGGTCCAAGTAACACTTAGACGACGGAGATGTAATTCTCCGTCGTCTAAGTGTTACTTGGACCACGGAGAAATCTCCGAGGTCCAAGTAACACTTAGACGACGGATGTGAAATTTCTCCGTCGTCTAGGTAAGAACCTGGACCTCGGAGACTTCTCCGTGGTCCAGGTTATCACCTGGACGACGGAGAATTACATCTCCGTCGTCTAAGTGTTACTTGGACCTCGGAGAAATCTCCGTGGTCCAAGTAACACTTAGACGACGGAGAATTACATATCCGTCGTCTAAGTGTGACTTGGACCACGGAGAAGTGATCACCTGGACAACGGACCGACACGTCGTGGTGTAAGTTCCACTTAAACGACGTACCGACACCTCCGTCGTCTAAGTGAAGCATTATATATATAGGCCATGCCAAACTCTCTTAGCTTCGATCATTCCATTATATTTTCTCCCGTGGGGAATTTTTGAGATCGAAGGAGAAGGAGAAGGCCGGATTAGGCTAGGCCGGGGCTAGAAATTAATTAAAGGATCGGATCTCCGGTGTTCGATCACTAGCTAGCTTAATTAACTGCAGATATCGAGAATGCCAGCAGGTACGTACGTAGGCAGTTAAAATTTGCATGATTAAATATATATATATTTAGGGAAACCGTACGTGCGTACATACATGCATGAATGTTAATTAGCTATATATACAGATTAAATTACGTACGTAATTTGATGGATCGATGTAGATCGAGTACGTATAATTAATGGTAAATTAATGGACTAATATATATATATGTAATAATTATTTTTTTTTGCATATTTTGTAGCAGTATGGACAAGAGTTGGATGAAGTTAAAGAATAGATGTGATGTCCGGTATATGGATGGAATTAGCGAATTTGTGAATTTTGCGATAGAACATGGTCATGGAAAGAAGCGTTTCAGGTGTCCGTGCCAGAAATGTCTTAATTGTCAGTATGCGGAGGTTAATGTTATGGTGCAACACCTGTACGAAAATGGTATGATGTGGAGTTACACTACATGGAGCGAGCATGGTGAAGCAGTAGAGTTCAGCGCAGCAGACTTCAGCTCAGGGTACAGTTACCATGGTGCCTCATCCAGCGGCAGTGGTGCCGGACCCCCAGCTTGCAATCCAACTGTAGATTTGGTCCATGATGCGTTTCCGGGATTTAGTCATAGTGGACACCAACACCAAGACGGAGGTTACAGTACCACTCATGAGCATGATGACACATTCCCCGCTGCTAGCTTGGCCACTGACACCAGTGAGATGGATAAGTACAACCGGATGCTACTTGAAGCGCAGACCCCGGTGTTCCCTGGATGTCGAGAGAATGTGTTGCAATATGTGATGGAGCAAATGAAGATAAAAGTGAAGCACAAAATGTCAGTCAGTGCTTTTGACGAAATTCAGGAGCAAATATGTAAGTTGCTTCCTGATGATCACAATCTTCCTAAATCTCATTATAAGGTTAGAAATATCTTGAGCAGCCTCGGCCTAAAGTACAGGATAATTGACGCATGTCCGAATGATTGTGTGCTATTTTACAAAGAGTATAAAGATTTGGACTATTGTCCCGTATGTGGCCAGTGCAGATTCCAGGTGAATAGGAAGAGTTCGAAAAAGAGAATTCCTGTGAAAGTTGTTCGATATTTTCCCTTGATTCCCAGATTGCAGCGCCTGTACATGTCTCTACACACAGCAGAGGCGATGCGATGGTACGCAGAAAAGCGAATAGATGACGATGTCCTGCGACACGCCGCGGATGGGGAGGGTTTCAAACATTTCGACAGAGAATTCGGAAACTTTGCTGCAGAGGTTAGAAATGTTAGACTCGGCCTATCTACAGACGGATTCAATCCTTGGGGAAGTAATAGCTCCGCCGTAAGCACTTGGCCAGTAATTCTGATGCCGTACAACCTGCCTCCGTGGATGTGCATGAACAAGGAATTTAATTTCCTTACTGTACTAATTCCAGGTCCTAAATCTCCAGGGAAGTGCTTAGATGTCTACCTCAGACCTTTGATCGACGAGCTGAAACTGTTGTGGGAAAATGGAGTCCCAACTTATGACAAATTCACTGACACGATGTTCACGATGAGGGCTGCCGTAATGTGGACGATCAGCGATTTTCCAGCGTATGGGATGTTGGCAGCGTGCAGGACAAAAGGATATAATGGATGTCCTATATGTTTGGACGACGTGAACTCTAGTTGGCACGCAGGGAAGGTGTGTTACTTGGGTCACCGTAGATGGCTCCCTCACGACCACCCTTGGCGACAGGATGAAGCTCATTTCGACGGGACGGTAGAGAACAATCCTAAACCCCGTAGTTGGTCGGGCGAAGAGATTTTAGAGAGGTTGAGCTATTTCGACTTTGGTGTGTTGACTAACGACGCGGATGTAAAGAAATGCAATCCAATTCCTCCACATGATCTGAGCTATTGGGATCACAAGAGTATATTCTTTGAACTCCCTTACTGGTCGAAGTTGAAGCTGAGGAACAACTTGGACGCGATGCACATAGAAAAGAATGTGTGCGACAGCGTGGTGGGAACAATTCTCGGTATTAAGTTCAAGACTAAAGATACTCCCAAAGCGCGCAAAGATTTGGAATCAATGAATCTACGTCGTCCCTTGTGGTTGAGGAGGGATAGGAAAGGAGTGTACAACAAGATGCCAGCTGCACCGTACACAGTGAAGCCGACACTTAGACGTTCTGTATTTCACTGGTTTAAGGGCGTTCGTTATCCGGCCACGTATGCAGCTACTATAACTGGAGCAGTGGACGAGGTGCAACACAAGTTTGTTGGTCTAAAGACACATGACTATCACGTTATGCTGCAACGTCTGATTCCAGTGGTAATTCGACCATATTTGCCTCGCGACGTCGTAGAACCAATAGTGGCATTGTGCAGATGGTGGCAGAGGTTATGCGCCAGAGAATTAAAGAAGTCAGATGTCGTGGAATTGCAACAACAAATTGTGCACATCATTTGCAAACTAGAGAGGATTTTTCCTCCTGCTTTCTTCGACATAATGATTCACCTAATGATCCACCTGCCCGAGCAGGTTCTCATTTCTGGTCCGGTCCAGTACACTTGGATGTATCCTCAAGAAAGGTACGTACAACTAATTAATTATACAGGTTTTTCGATTCATAATTTGTTCCACTGGAGATTACTAGCTAGCTATATGCATGTACTTATTTTTATTGTACGTTTGATTAATTTTGTAGACAGCTTGGACAGTATAAGTCATTCGTCAAAAACAGGTCGGCTCCGGATGGCTCCATAGCAGAGACATACCTAATGCATGAGTGCGTTACTTACTGCAACAGGTACCTCAAAGATCCACCACCTCCAACTGCCTCCGATCCCAGTGCCCGCATCAATCTTTCTGTCGTCACCAATGTCGTCCGACCGTTTAGAGGAGTATTAAAGGAAACGTTAACACAGGAAGAACTTATTGAGGCACATTGGGTAGTGTTACGAGACTGTGACGAAGTTGAGCCGTACATGATGTCATACAGGGAGAGGCTTCAGGCGTTATATCCAGACAAGAGTTCGGCGTGGATTGAGAAAATGGTTAAGAAAAAGTTCCCCGATTATTTCTTCCAATGGGTACGTATTTAGTGATTTATATACATATTGAGATCATGCATGTTTAATTTGTAGAAAGTAAACCCTTACATTTTTCCATTTTCGCAGATGATTGATCTGCAAAAATCCGAAAACCACGGGGGGTGGTGGTCTTGGCCAAAGCACTTGCTAGCAGGGAAGCCGATTAAACACTATATTTATCCGGGATGTTTTGTGAACGGTGTGAAGTTCCATTCATTGGCGCGAGATGAAGGAAGAAGAACACAAAACAGTGGGATAGCGGTTGGGAAAGACCCTGATCTATATTACGGAATGATCGTATATGTGGTTCAGCTATGTTACGGGAATGATGTCAACGTTTTCCTATTCAAGTGCAGATGGTTCAAGCGTACAAAGGAAGACCTGGGACTTTTATCAGTCGATACAAACTCAAGCTGGTATGAGGATGAGCCTTTCGCTCTCGCCACCTTAGTTAGGCAGGTGTTCTATCTCGACGATCCGAAAGCTGGTGACGGGTGGAAAATAGTGAACCAGATCTCTCATCGAGGAGTTTGGAATACAGAGACAATTGAAGGGACACCGGCGACGACTGAAGATGCTGCTGAACCAGACAGAGACATTCCTGCCTATCAAGAGCCTAATATTTCTGTCATCCGCTCCGACATAATGGACCTGGTTCAAGACGGTGAACGGTTACCCATGCCTGATGGTTGTACAGATCTAACTGAAGAAGAGATCATTGAGGTAGATGAAGAAGACGTGCAGGATGAGGACGATGACGACGACTCTGGTTATTCCTCGGACGATGTTGAGTACGATGAGGAGGATGAGCAATCGGATAACGGTGATGATGATGATGACGATTATGACGAAGAGTACGGTCACACGACGAGGATCATTACTTGGTAAACCCTAATTTATTATTGTAATATATATATGATCGATCGATGCATCGTAAAAAGGTGAAAGATTTCTATTATGTCGAGACTTTAAGATTCCTCGTCCAGCTTTGGTTGGTTTTATTGTTTTTAAATACTATTTATGTATAAATTGGATTAATTATGGGTCCCTATATATGATTATATATATTGACTTGTGATAGTATTATTGAGAGCACAAATATTGTAGTATATATATATAAAAGTTGTTTGTACCTGGACTAACATCGATCTCCGCCAGCTTAACTTCCTCAGATTTTAAGTCGACTTCTCTCTGTTTCAATTGAATGTCTTTGGACTGTTTTTCTAGTCCCGGCCCCTCTCTTTGCTTTCAACTTCATCGGTGTATTCTCTGATCTTATTAAAAGTAAGCTGAAGCTGCTCTACATTTCGCTCACGCAGCCCTTCAAACCCTAAATCCTAGACCCTAAATGTAGCAGATCGGATCGATCGATCATTTTTTTAGTTATATTCTTGAATGAGAATAATTGAACGAACATACAAATGACCGGGGACGACCTAAACCCTAAACCATACGGCCCTAACCCCTGAATTCAGGGTTTTTACACTTGGACGACGGATACAGTCATTCTCCGTCGTCTAGGTACACACTAGGACGACGGAGAATGTCGTCTCCGTCGTCCAGATGACAAACCCGATACCCTAAACCCTAAGGACCCCTAACCCCTGAATTCAGGGTATATTCACCTGGACGACGGAGACAGTCGTATATATACCCTAAACCTAAGGACCCCTAACCCCTGAATTCAGGGTATATTCACCCTAAACCCTATACCCTAAACCTAAGGACCCCTAACCGAGAACGGAGAAATTAATTGCAGATTCACCTTTGGCGCCAAATCTCAATCTCATATAAAACCCTAGCTAAATCTTGGACCCTAAATCTAGCAGTTCGGATCGATCGATCAATTTTTTAATTATATTTTTGAATCAGAATAATTGAACGCACACACAAATGACCGGGGACGACCGTAAACCGTAAACCCTAAGGCCCTAACCCCTGAATTCGGGGTTTTTACACTTGGACGACGGAGACAGGCATTATCCGTCGTCTAGGTACACACTTGGACGACGGAGACAGTCATTCTCCGTCGTCCAAGTGACAAACCCTATACCCTAAACCCTAAGGACCCCTAACCCCTGAATTCAGGGTATATTCACCTGGACGACGGATACGACATTCTCCGTCGTCCAAGTAGACACCTGGACGACGGATATTAGCGTCTCCGTCGTCCAGGTGTCTACTTGGACGACGGAGAATGTCGTATCCGTCGTCCAGGTGTAAATTTCGTAATTTTTTCTAAGACAACGACCATCTAGACCATCTTCGAATGCGTATTCTTTTCGTCAAGACTTTAGAGTAGTATATTCTTGGTGTGTGAGCTTCGACGGTTCGAAAATAGGAGTTGCGAAATGTCCTGTATCCACGTTTCCGGTTTGTGAAATTCTCGGTTTTGCGGTTGACTGTGCCGATGAAATCCTTCCCGAACTTATTATTTCCTGGTCCTTTATAGTAATTATATATTATGTTACGACGAACATATCCAACGGTTGTTTTGTCCAAATTCAATTTCGTTAGTACTCTGCTGCAAATCAGCAACTACTCATGAACACTAAAGTCTTAAAGATTAGTCGATACTTAACAACTTTCAAAACGTAAAATTATTCGGCGGTTCAAATTTATCTGTTTATATATACGATGCGTTCATCGATATTGTACGACTATTTCACTCGAATGACAGATCGCTAAATTCCTAGCGAATTAATTTAAATATTTTTTTTGCATAATTTGAACCTAGACGACGGATACGGTCATTTTCCGTCGTCCAAGTGTTCACCTGGACGACGGACAATGACCGTATCCGTCGTCTAGGTTCAAATTACCATGGCGGTTCGAATAATTTTTTATTATTTTTTCGATGTAAATATTGACTTGGACGACGGATATATCGTTTTCCGTCGTCCAAGTGTTCACTTGGACGACGGAAAACTACATATCCGTCGTCCAAGTCGAAATAACATGGCGGTTCGATTTGCCGCCTCAATTTTCGGCACCGCTTGAAATTCCACTTAGACGACGGAAAACACTGTCTCCGTCGTCTAAGTCAACATTTATGGCGGTGAAACGGCCCGCCCATTTATTTGGCGCCGGTTCGAAAAAATTTGACCCTTCACTTAGACGACGGAAAACACTGTTTCCGTCGTCTAAGTGCACTTAGACGACGGAGAATAGTGCTCCGTCGTCTAAGTGAAACTCTATATAAGGAGGAGCACCCCCCCTCATTTTCTCATCATTCCATCTCCTCCTCTATACTCTCCTCTCCTCTCTCTCTCACTCCGGCGATCCTCCTCCGGCGACGCTCCGACGACCAATTTTCCGGCGTGGTTCCCCCTCTCCGACGACTCTACTCTTCCAATATTCCGGCGAAATTCCGACGAGGTAATAATTCGAAATTTTAACTCTTTAACAATTTTTTTATTTGTTTAATTATTTAAATTCTAAATACTTTTAATTTATTAGTTTTAAATAATAAATAGTTGTAATTATAATAATTATTTTCTTGTTATTATTATTATTTAGTAATCATTATTAGTTGTTAATTATTTGGTAATGAATAATTATTAGTTAAAATTAAATAATAGTAATAATAATAATTGATTATATTGGTAAATGAATAATTATTATTAAATGCATGATAAATAATAATTAATTGATAATTATATGTATTTTCTAGTAAATTGCATGGTAGTACGTGTTCGATTTAAATTTAGTACATAGGCTTGGTGTAATTAAGTCGCACTCTTTGGAATAGATGGCGCCTCTTTTCCTTGCTTATCTCCTTAACCCCTCGTGATGTGTGGATTTCATCACCGCACACCATAACCTAAGTGAAGTTATGGACACGAGGTTGAGGGCGGAGTTTGCAAAGGACTTGAGGGAGTGTAAATTTTCGAAAAATTGGCCGAATGTCGGACATGGTGTCTAGAAACGGGTTATGACTGGTGACAGGATTTGGACTAAGAAAGACTTTTGTCGAAATTAGTCCTGCCTCTCGCGTTATCTCTATCCCTAACTGGCCATGTTTTTCGATTTAACCAAGGCTGATTAATTGAAAATTTACACTTTATCGCGCGGGTCGCACGTCCATTGAACGACCGAAAATGCCAAGCTAGTGTACTCTATTTAAATCTTAAACGTACTTAATTAATTAGCGTAAATTCTCCGTCGTTGTAATTATTATGGTAAGTAGGTATTTTAACACCGTACGTACTCTTAGGTTTAAATGGCTCCGCCAAAGATCACATCCGGGAAGAAGAAAGCCCAACAGGAGTCAGAAGATGAGATGCTCCAAATGTTGGCGGCCCAAGTCGGTTGGGTTCAACCGCAGGTAGACGCCCTCAATCCGGGGCCTTCTGGGGAAATTCCCTCTGCCCCATTTCTCTCAAGCGGTGATGACGTCGACCCCTTTTCAACTCCGACGCCCGGTACCGCTTCAACGGGAAGTACTCAGGCGTCTTCGACGGCCGAGTCTATCATGTACAGCGCCCGCCGTAAGCAAAGGAGGGCCCCCACTGACCCCCAACCGAAAAAGACTCGGGGTCTCGTTAAAGGTGGAAAGGCGGAGAAAATTTGCAAGGCGACCGGGAGCAAGATCGCCTTGCCTTACGACGAATTCACCGGTGGCCCTCCCACACCTCAGCTAGCAAGTCTCTCGGCTCATAGCATTGGGTCGATTGTTCGTAACCGGGTTCGTATCACTGCCCCTACTTGGAGGGAGGTGCCGGATTCGGAGAAGGCGAAAGTCTTTAAGGATCTTTCGGTACGTAATACGTACAATCCAAGTTATTATATACTATTTTTAATATTAGTTATATATAATTTTATAATATATACGATTATAATTTCCAATTTATTTCTGATAGGAACAATTTGCGGTGGATCCGGATCCGGCGATGTTGAGGCATATCAACCAAACCGCCAACAACATCTTCAAAGATTGGAAGTACAGGCTCCATCAGTACTTCCGAATTAACGGTCCCGTGCCTCCCCCCGAAGAGCTGCGTGGGGATAGAGAAGATGAGTGGGAGTGGTTGTGTAACCACTTTGCCGATGAGCAATTTCAGGTGTTAATTTACTTTTTTTATTTCAATTAAGATAATTGAATACTCTAAATTTTAGTTACTTATAAATTTTTTAATGATTTCATTATGTTGTGTAACAGAAATTCTCCGGTGTCAACAAAGCCAACCGGGGGAAGAAGGACAAGCACCATACTTCCGGCGCCAAGCAACTCATTCAAATTGCCAAGGAGCACAGGGATAAGGGCTCCAAACACCCTTATCTCGATGCAAGCGTAAGCGCGTACGTGACGCCTGGGCTCGATAATGAAGCGAGTCAACGCGGCGTAAGTCATATATATATATATATGTGTGTGCGCTAATAATTATAGTAATTATTATTTAAATATTATTTCATTATAATAAATTTATTATTCTTTTGTAGGCAAGAGTGATAGAGCGTGCGCAGGAAGAATTGGCTAACACTCAGCTTGCGTTCCCAGATGTGCCGCTAGAAGACCTGCCTCCTCTATCTGTGGAGAGCCAAATAGCAATTGCGGATGAGGTCTACGGTCGTAGAGCTGGCAAGGAGGTTAGGCACTTCGGGCCTAAGGTGGTTCGAGATTTGTCGACCTCTGAGTCATCATCTACGGGAGGTTCGGGGCGGCGGAGAAGTTCTCAAGCTGCGGCAGCCTATGAAGAGGCTCGAATCGCACGGGAGGAGAATATTGCCATGCGCCAAAGAATGGACCAGCAAGACGAGCGAATAGCCCAACTCATCGCCCTTATGCAACAAGCTCAAAGACAATGTCAACCTCCTCCGAACCCATTCCCCGACGACGACGACCCGGCTGGAGGCGGAGGACGAGGCGGCGCATCTGCTCCTCCAGTGTTTTAGCTAGCTAGTAGTTCATTATTTCGTTTCTTAATTTCCGCATTACGAACAATATTTTCATTTTTAATTATAGGTTTTTTCGATTATGTATGTACAAATTAATTTTAATTATTTTATTAATTTAGTGTATTTAATTAATTTAATTAATTTTTTTTCAATTAATATTAATAATATTTTTGAATTTAATTTTTTTTTTAAATTAATTTTTCACTTAGACGACGGAGATTAATGTCTCCGTCGTCTAAGTCCCTACATGGGCCACGGAGATTGTTAGCTTCTCCGTGGCCCAGGTGGTGACTTAGACGACGGAGACATTAATCTCCGTCGTCTAGGTAACCACCTGGGCCACGGAGAAGCTAACAATCTCCGTGGCCCATGTAGGGACTTAGACGACGGAGATTAATGTCTCCGTCGTCTAAGTCACCACCTGGGCCACGGAGATTGTTAGCTTCTCCGTGGCCCATGTAGGGACTTAGACGACGGAGACATTAATCTCCGTCGTCTAAGTCACCACCTGGGCCACGGAGAAGCTAACAATCTCCGTGGCCCAGGTGGTGACTTAGACGACGGAGACATTAATCTCCGTCGTCTAAGTCCCTACATGGGCCACGGACGTTCTCCGCGGTCCAAGTGAACTTGGACGACGGAGATTAAATTCTCCGTCGTCTAAGTACTTAGACGACAGCACTTGGAGCACGTACCTTGGACGACGGATTTTCCGTCGTCCAAGTACTTAGACGACGGAGATAGTCACTTAGACGACGGAAATTCTCCGTCGTCTAAGTCACTTTTTCTTGTAGTGTGAGGACCAGTCAAAGATGTTGTAAGCCTTTCGATCATATTTTGGTTAACCTTATTTAGATTTATGTGAGTATAACATTTTCCGTAAAGTTTCATCAAAATGGAAAGAAAATTGTGAAGTGATTCATAATCGTGATATACCAATTGTGAACCTGAATGGTTCTAGTCTCACAAATTTGGTGCATTCATTGATTTTACATTGTCGACACTTTAACAATTCTTGAATTTTGGTGAAAATTTATAGAAATGATATACTCATTTATATCTAAAGATCTAACTATTGATATTTCAAATGTCGTTGTAAAATTGATTTTATAAGAAAGTACGTACTCGATTAACTAGAACTGAAACTTTGAGTTTTAGTGACCAAGACATATAAGTAGTCACTAATTACTTTCCCTAGTTAGTTAGTTAATTCACGAATTGTCGAATTTTAAAAAAAATGTCCGTTTTTTGAGTTTTTCAAAAGATTCAGAAAAAAAAAAGCGTGTGTTTTGACTGACCGAATTATTCGCGAATAATTCACGAATTTTACGTTTTTTCATTAAAAAAATAAATTTATATTATTTTATTTATTGGATTTCCCTAGTTTTCTTCCTCTAAGAAATTTTAAAAAAATTGGCCGAATTTTTATGAATTTTCTTCATATAAAACTATCAAATTATACACGTACGTATTTTTTGCGTTTAATTCGCATACAATTTTTTACTAACAGAGTTACTTTTAATGACTTCTTCTACTATTAAGTTTGAGTCTGAATATTTTTATTTGGCAATTCAAACTTAATCGATCTCTTGTTTGGAGCTTAGTTGGAAGTAATATTAGGTGATCGATACAACACATCACTCCATAAATCTTTTGCCCCATATGTTTACAATTTAGTTAATTTTCAAAAATATATATAGTTGATCCAAAAAATTTCTAGGATATATCTACGAAATGCTAGAATTTAATGAAATTATCTTTCTTGTTTTTCGATTGTCTGCTAGGGCAGGTTTGCATGCAGGCCAGCAACAAGAAATGGACTCAGAGCCGGTTGGCATGGCGAAATTATAGACGTTATTAAGACCCATTAGCTTCAAATACCATACAATGCAAATGTTTCATCACATTATAACGACATATCATGAGAGTAATGTAGGTTATGTTTCAATAGTAAATTAACCAAGATAAATTGGCCGATACGTATATCTGATCTTCCCCTAGGACGTATGACATGCATCAAACTAATTTAACATCATAAACATCACAAGAATCTCAACATTTTGTAAATCTTCACATATTTCCTATGGAGGTTAATTAGACAATTCAAGTACAATATGGTACTAAAAAATAAACCTATATGACAACGACACGTGTTTCACATCGCCTAATATAAGCTTTTAATTTCTTTGATAGGAATACCTATTATAAGTTGTTTCGATTCATTTAGGAACCAATAGATCGTAGTAATCACTTCTCCAAATAAGCACCATAAATAGTAAGTAACACGTGGAGCTGACGAGGCATATCCTTCATGTAAACTTGCGTCGGTTTCACACACTCAATTTTTGTGAAATAAGCAGTTTGCATGCATTGGCGGGGTAAGGTGAGAAAATAGAGCATATTTTTAATCCATTTTGGACCCACCGCACACTGGAAAACCTCAGTTTTACATGTCACCACGTCATCGTAGACTATTACAAGTCAGATTTCTCTTTGTACTTCAACATCTTCTCGCGTACGCCCTGTGGTCGCTCCCATCGGTTCGTCTTCTCCTGCATGCATGCAACATGCAACACATCAAGGACGACAACATACAAGAAAAGAGACCCCAACACTTGGGAACTATCGCGTTGCCGGCCGATACATGTTGCACACCAAGTCACCAACTGTTTGTGATAATGTCACTCCATAAGTCTCGTCGCCATTTTCTGCTTAGGCTATTGCCTTCTTGGGGTTGTTAGGGACCAGTTTTCTCGCGCCGCTTATTCCTGCCTCGACATGCACAGTTGCCACCGCTCAACAGAATGTACCAAACACCTGGGCGCCGTTGCGTTGCCGGCCAACGAATATTGCACACACCAAAGCCCGTTAATTTGTGAACATGCATGAATCTAATTTGACCTATTTGATCGGCGCTATTCTTGTTAATTAGTTGGGAATCACATTCCAACAGTTTGGACGAGCCGCATGTTAGAGACTTCTGTGATTTATAATTTTGTATTCTATCCATATTGCTTTTGCTTTTGTCGACTTCATATCGTAAGCCAAATCCTAACTAGAAGTTGAAGCTCAATATTAGTATTTGGGCACGGGTTTTTGACTCATTAGCATGGTAGAGATGTAGAGTCGCGTTGCCCTTCGAATCAAATGCCGTGATTTTAGGGATTAGAAAGAGTGAACCAACGTACTAATGCTCACCGAAGGAAAACATACGTCTCTTGTTCGGAAAATGTCTACACCTTATTTTCACCTCGAATGTTTGCATGAAACTTTAAATTTGAAGCATCGATCTCTACAAGCTTCAGACCCGAGCTTGAAGTAAATCTAATTGTGAAAAACTATTCAACTTCGATCTCATGTTAAATATCACACATATAACCCCAATTTTGGAACACGTACGTTAAGGAAATCCTTCTCACCGACTAAGGAAATCCTTCTCACCGACTAAATCCTATATATCTCTTATCACAAGATCAATACCGGCCGGCCACTAACTTCTTTTTATGAAATAAATCGGCCACTAACTTAATTTAACGGGAAGATAGACACATCACACATTGTCAATCTTGAATCTTATATAATTAACTATACCATTACCAATAATTGTTTTGGCAGTTAACTAATTAGCTAGCTCGTTCATGCACATGAATGTAAGCTGTCTAGTTTAAGATGCTCCATAATCTCCGTGTGATTGCTTAATTAATCATTTGACAAGATTTAATTCTTTTTTAAAAAATAAATCAAGAATAATACTAGCTACATTTTTTTTCTCGCAACGGTGTAGATTTGTATCTTAAGGTTTGGGCTAAATGCACCTCAATATGGACCGAATACACACCATAATTTAGATTTTCTCTTTAATATACTAGTTTACCCACTATTGGAGAAGAGATCCGAGGCGACGGAGCCTTATGGTCGCCTCATAAGCTTTTATGGTCGCCTCGATGAGAGGTGACCAAGCCTTCGTCGCCAATGCCATGTCGCCTGAGACCGGTCTCTTCAATCTTGGGGCGACAAATGCTAATCAAACTTCGTCGCTTCATTCATCTGACGCGACAAAGGCAATCTTCGTTGCTTCGAATTAGTGCCACGAATATAGGAGTTGTCGCTCCTTCGTTTGAGCGACCAACATTGGTGAAATTGAGGCGACCAAGGGCAATAACCAAAGGAGACGAAGATTGATCAATCTTCGTCGCTCCATTGGGTGACAGGGAAAAAAATAATTAAATATTGACGTACCAAGTTACGACAATTCACAATTTCAACGCACAATATATGATAAACGAACTCATTCAACCACAAATCAAGTCATACAGAAAAATAAACCACAAATCAAAACGTACACAGTTTATATAACCCTAACTACTATTGTTCACAAAGTAGACTCATGGTCGGGGACGGCGTTGCAGCTGGATTGCGTGCCAGAAGCGGGTAGAGGAACTGGAGCTTGTTGACTCCCAGCTTGGATCGATCGCATGAGGGCTTCCATTTTTTGCAGCATTTGGGCGAGCGCATTATAATCCTCTCTGGATTTGCGCGCCTCCTCTTTGGCCTCAGCGACCTCCATTTTCAGGGATTGGGTTTTCTCTACATTGCCGGTCACCCGGGCCCCTCCTTTGGGTTTGGGGGCGCCCCACCTCTGTCACGTCGAACAAGAACAAATAAATATGTTTGAATAGTACACGAAAAGCGAGTAAAACGTAAATCGAGATAAACGACCATAGGTTTTATAGTATTACCACTTATAGAGGTCCCGGACCTTGAACCCACATCTTCCTCTATGATATTTATATGTGTATCAAGAGGAAGAGGATGGTCTCGGGAAACCACATCGTTGTTATCGTCACCCGCTGCACTATCTTGTTGCGACAAGACTTCGTCGAGCCTTCGCTTCACTACCGCCTGCTCAATTAAAATATATTAATTAAATAATATTACAATATGGTAAACAAAAATAATTGTAATAACGTAATGTAACATATTTTCGCTCACCACTTTCTCAGCCGCATTCTTGTCCGGCTGGTATAGGTCAATCCAAGTCTGGACGGCCGGCGCTTTATGACCCTCCTTCTCCAACACCTCGCTTCGGTATGAGAGTGCGAGGGATCCCGAATGGTGGTTGAGCTGCTGCTCCTTGTTCTTGTTTCTGTTTCCTCGATTCCGTTCGCACAGTTTCTGCCACACAAAATAATCATTTAAAAATAAGAATAGATAAACATGTAAATTTTAAATCGTTGGCGAAAAACTGTGCGAATAGTTTTAAAGCTTACCAGGTAAGCAGGGTCTTCGAAGTGGCCTTTTAACCATGCACATTCTTCTTCCCTCCCTAGGAACTCGGTAGGAGTCTCCTGGCTGACGTGGAGATAATGCTGATGGCAATCATGCTTCCAGTCCTTGTAGATTGTTTAAGCCGTCGCATCTATAAAGTTTCACATCTCCACATCGGTCTCCGGGATGTCATAGTTCGTCTAGCACAAAAATTTAAAATGTGTTAATTAAAATTTATAATTACATAAACCGTAAAGTAACAAACTAAGCTAAGCGCAGTAAGTATACCTCAATACCGGTATTGACGACGTCGTGTTGCATATCGCTAAGTGACGAAAGGCTAGGCGCAAGCATTGGAACTTTGCCGCGTATGATGCTACCAATGCCTCGGGATATCAGACTTCTAAACTCTCTCGTCGCAGGCCCCCGATGCCTCGTAGAGTATTCCACCTTTAGTCGCTTATTGTTGTTCATCCGGACGAGGTACTCAGTCTTTGTCCCGACAACGACCCCGCGCTGCGCCGTTGTCGCGTTTCCGGTTGCCATGTCCACCATGTCTGGGAGTTTGGTCTTCTTACATCGGATGCTGAGGGCGGGAGGGCGCTCTGAGGCGGTAGTGGCGTCATTGTTTTCCACTAATGGAATGGTATCCTCAAGTATTGGGGCCAACGTGAAACCCCATAAACCCTCCAAATGATGTTGTGACGGGGTTCTAGATTGTCCCGTGGGGCAGCCCGACACGGCCGGACCCGCTCCGCTGGTTGCTTGCCCTGCCGCCGCCGCCTCTTCACGACGCTGGAGCGCCGCTTTCCTCTTTTGGTGATTTGTACTTCCGGGAGCCATTCTATTAAAACATTAAAAAAATGTTTATGTAATACCGAAAATAAAGCAACGTATTGCAAAGACATACCGAAAGTCGTATATGTACCGAAATCAAAACAACACATATCAAACATGCCTATCTATTTCAACATCACAACCATGCTCAAATATTTGTACTCCGCAACACTAATCATACTACATAAATACGTTCGCACTCGAAATACATAACCACCACACTAATCAAACAATACCTAATCCATAGCTCACATTGCCACACGACCAAGTATACAAACTTAAAGCAAGAATCCTGACCGTGATTTGACATGATCATTTGACTGTGAGGTAACTCTACAAAAGTGTACTCTATAGCATCCGGATCTATAACGAGGGATTCACAGTAGCTATTTCCGACACATAATTAAGTTAGTCTAATCAAATCCTACACCATCCCACAAGTAGAACTAGAACCAAAACTAACACCTATCAATTCAAATTCGGCTATCACCAAACACTTAAAAGGTTACATGTTCCGCAATGGCTACAAAACCTAAGATTCTATCAATACAAGCTTGCAACCACAGACCATTTCCTCACAAAAACACAATACAAATCGAAACCGTGAATGATTCGAAGAACAACTCCTCAAAACCTCAGAATCTACTGTACACAAAAGCTAGACAAATGAAACAAGCTCGCCACAAAACGCAACAAGGTAGATCTGTGAGCCAAAGCACATATATATCTTCCACCATACCAAAGAATCATAAAATCAAAATGTTTTCTTCAAACTTAAAGCGAATAACAGCTTATGAAATTCGACCATAGCAATAACAAAGAAGACGACGATGAGATTGAGCATGAGAAGCTTACCGGAGAGAGAGATGCGTGAGAAGACCGGCGGCGAAAATTGGTTGGAATATTTGAGAAGCTTCACCGGGGAATAGCTTGTTTGTGATGGCGATATTTTGAGAGAAACGTTAGGGGAGGGGATTTAGGCGTTAGGGATTCGGGTTCAAATCGAGATTTGGGGCGGAGGTGGAGGAGAAACGAAAAAGAGTGATAATGTGAAGAAGAAAGAAAAACTGAACCTGGCTCTGGAATTATAATCAAGACAAGGCGACGAAGATTGGTTTCTTCGTCGCCTCGAATGACTGAAGCGACGAAGAAATATTCTTGGTCGCCTGAAACATCTGAAGCAACGAAGATTTATTATTGGTCGCCTGGAACATATGAAGCGACGAATTTTGATATTTTAGTCGCCTAATTTTGTGTTATTTTTACAAATTCAAAAAATATAAATATTGTTTTTAAATACATAATGTATGATTTAAAGCAAATACGAATTTAGTTTTCAAATTCATAATAATATTAGTTTCATCGCTCCAGTGAAGTTGAAGCGACGTAGGTCATTTCTGAAGCTACGATTTCATTCTTAGTCGCCTCATTTAGATTGGAACGACGAAGAAACGTAAGTTCGTCGCTCCAAAGCTCTCCTCCAATAGTGACCCCACAATATACTAACTACCCGTACCCCCGCCTCCAATCTTTTCTTCTTGGAGCTTACATGGGGTTGTCTCTGTTGGTATACAAACATGAATAAGTTTCGATTCTCGCTCCCCCAGCTGGAAATGAACTATTATCGAGCTTTACCAATACAGTACGTAGAATTCATGAAAATTTCCATTATAAACTAGCAAATATGGTGTGCAGCTAGTATATTGAGAGCAAGTTAGGTATATTAGAGGAAAACTATTTATGCGGTGTAGGCAGTCTCGTAATGAGGAACGTACAGTTAACCGCAACCTATCTATATTGATTAGTAATTAGCTATAGGTACCAGAGAATACTATAACATGTTACATCAAATTATTATTATAAACAGAAAAAAGAAAGAAAAAAAAAAGGCATGTTATATCAGCATGTGAACCCCATTCTCGAGCTATGGTTTGATCAATGTATTGGTATATATATATTCCAGAGTGAACCGTGATGAACTTTGTAAGTTTGTGAATGTGATTGCATGGTTGGTAGGTGTAATCATTTGGATGGTAGAATACCAATCTGCCTCCGAAGAGATGAACAAAAAATATATATATGATCAATTTCTTGTTGTCATACATATTGCCTAATGCCTAGGATGTAGGAATACCGTGCCATATACACGACCTCTAGTAAAACATGGATGAATCTTGTAAAACATGAGACCTCAACGGTTCAACTATAAACCAATTCAGGCAGTAGTCTCTAACTTTCTTCTTTTGTATATATATATATATAAAACTATAAACCAAATTTAATATCTAATGCTAATAACAAATATATTTTGTCTAAAATAAGCAGCACTATCTCACACAGTTGGAGTTTTCATGCGGGAAAATTAGAAGAAACTCCTTGGAACTTTTAAATTTTTGAAAACAGTCCAACCAACATTTTTTTGTTAGATTTAACCACTTGGCCTAAATACATCTTGAATTCTTTGTTTCTCAGACCTAAATAATCTTTTGCTCTATTTGAAACATCTATTGACCTAAATATATCCATATTCTTGTTATTGATAGTCTCAATTTTCAATTACATTTTGAATTATGATTTTCCTACATTATTGCATGTCTCCACAAAATTAATTTAAATCAGTGCCATGTTATTCTAAAATTTACTCCAAAAGAAATTCTATTTATGCATTATATTTACGAAAAGTATTTACGTACTTTATATTGTCCACAAATAATTTACCTACTATTCAAATAATTAGTTTACCTAAGTCATACTCTATTTCGGAATCTCAAATGTAATTTACCTATAATATTCAGGTATGTTAATTAACATGGTCATTTATTTACCTATTTTATTCAAACAATTTACTAATTAAATTCAAGTATTTTACCTACTATATTCGGGTACTTTATTTACAAATTATATTCAGGTACTTTATTTCACTACCACAATAAACACTATCACCAACGAGATCTGTAAAACTATAACCGACGAGATAAAAATCTCGTCGGTTATAGTGGAAAAAATATTTTTTTTAATTTTTTTTTTAAAAAAATAAAAAATCTCGTCGGTTATAGTACTATAACCGACGATAATGGCTAAAAATCTCAACGGTTATACTATTACCGACCCCCTTTAACCAACGGACTATAACCGACGATCCTTAAACATCGTCGGCAAATTACATGGAGATGAGATACCTACCACAATTGCGTGTTTAAGGATATGTTCATCTCCATCTCCATCTCCATCTCTTTTGAATTTCTATTCCCAGAATCTAAAAAAAACTGTAAATTTGAATTTATATAGCAGTATATAAATATAACTAATATAAGTCTAATTTCAACTCTGCAAAGTTTGTGTTCTATATGAGTATAATGGGGGGGAGGGCGGGGGGTGTTAACGAAAAGTAAAACCAAATATATAATTTTTTTGAAAAGGAACCTTCTTTTGATAATATTTTATCTAATGTTTAGTTGAAAATAGCGGGGGGAGGGGGGGGGGGGGGGAGTAAAACCATTTCCGGGCAAAATTGTAGAAAAAAGGAAGGTTTTGCAGAGCTACACGTGAGGCGAGCCCAGAAGAAGAAATCACAGTTATTGTCGGTTATGGCAGTTGCCACGTTATGGACACGTGCTCATATCGTTAGGTGTTAGTTACGTGGTCCCTTTGTGCTTGACGGTTGACTGTTCCTGAGTACGGCACGGACCCTACCAATCCCAACTGATGCCGACAACACCTTTCTTCAAACTTTGACAAGTAGTAATTTCCTCTTTTTACTACTGACTTTTGTTTTTTTCCCCCGGAAAATATGTGCTGCTTAAATAATGTCGATTGCCATGCCAATTTTCCACCGACCTAATCTGAATCACAATGGTTTCATTTCATACTACATTCTTTTGCTTTTGAGATGTGCTTCCGCTTCACATATGAGACTCTCAAAAATAATTATATTTCAGCTTTTATTTTCCTATAATATTTATTATTATTTTATAAATAAAATTATTGAGAAAACATCGCTTATTGTATATGAGTAGGGATTGTTCTATGATCTTAATCTTAGTTCAAAGGCAATCCTTATTGGGACAAGAAATAATGAAACAACCGCAAGCTGCTTGATTACAGCACCAAAGTATGAGCATCAATGACAGATCTAAGAACGAGCTAACCCCACTTATGTTAGCCTCTGTTTTGTTACTTTTGTATCGGTTAATATCAAAGTCTGTTAGGTGAAATTTTGTTTCTTAACTTCTCACCCCTCATGAATTCTCCATCCGCTCACCAAAATTTGAATAAGTAGTATCTAATATTCTTAAAACATCAAGTAGAGTAGATTACAGAATTACTATGCGTATCAACTTAATGGACGTAGAATTAGATGAATATTACTCATTAATATATGAGAGAAACACACCAGCAGTGATTCCCCCAGTAAACATACAATTCAAACAGCAGAGCATTGGAGGGTAGACTTTTCGTAACAAAGCGGATAACATAAACATTGAACGATATGATATCTAGATCGAGTTGGTAATCCTTAATCTAGAAGGCTCATTAAACTATCGACCTATCGCATATCGTGAGACGTTGAAAATAATAGCACGTCGATTTTTGTCAAATTAGATTATATAGCCGACACTTTACTGGGGTTGGCTCTAATCACGTCAGATTCTCAGGGACTCTATCCTGTGATCTGATTGAGAAAAATTCCATACGTAATTATACTATCTCAGTCAAAGCAGTCGCTTAGTCTCCCAGTCTAGTTGGGATTAATTAATTGGAGGGCTCAAGGCTCGATCAACGTCATTCTACTATTGCTTATATATCCTCAATGGATCGCCAGGAAAAATGACACCGTATCTGGACATGAGTCACATGACATGTTCATTTTTATTGTCATGTCGTTTCTGTTTCTCACCAAACTTTGTTTTGAAGTACTGGGAATTTATAAACATAAATGTCAGAAATTGCACAAAAGTTATCTGACAAAGTCAGTTTTATTTTCTGGATTAAAAATAACAAATAATAAAAACAAAATATAACGAATAATAAAAACAGTTTTATTTTCGGATACAGGTGATCCATACTTATAGATATTTTATCAAATAAGGAATATATTATGAATAATTCTATAATGTAGGGAATATAAATATGTAAAGATTTTTTTTTTCTCTCCAGTTTATTTTGCACATAATTAGTCACAAAATAAAAAATTACATATTTGTGCACACTGCACACTTAAGGTGCACCTATATATCAGTTCTAAGGGTATCTCCAATCATGAAGTCTTATAATGAGATTTTATACCTATTTTGAGACCTCATTTAGATACTATTCATATAACAATTCAACCATCTCCAATGATAGGGGTTTTAAGTCAAAATCTTAAATTTATATATTTGATTTTTCTTTAGTTTATGTTGTAATTAATAATAATTCATATTTGTAAACTATTCTTGTAAATGATAAATAAATATTATCTTATTTTTTTTTTTTAAATTGAATTTTGTCCACTTGCGTCTTTTCTCTCCAATTTCATCTTTTTTCGCGTCTTCTCTCCACTCTCGTCTTCTCGCTCCAATTTCTCTCTCCTTTACCAAGTGGCCCTAGCCCAAAATTATAAGACCAAATCTCATATGGAGTCTCAAAATAAGACTTGGGATGAGACCAAGTCTTATAAATATAAGATTTAGGACTTCACAAAACTACCATTGAAGTCCAATTTTTTTTAGTACCCCAAAATTATAGGATTTAAGACCTCCTATTAAAAATGCCCTAATATGTGGTCCATTGATTATGACCATTTTGTCGAAATTTGTACAAATTAAATGCACTACGACTAGAACGCGTACGTGCCGCTTGACCAATCTCTTGTTTACTATCTTGCTTACACTGTGATTACCTGGATTTACCAATACCGTACATATCAATTTAAGCATAAGAAAGAAAACTCCACTCTTTCGATCGTCTCGTCTTTTGTAGTCCTATCGCCATTTTTCATTAGCTCATCTATATATTATTTCCGTTGTGTGTGTGTGGCCTTCTCAATATTCCAATTACATGTATAGGTACGACAGTAAGGTTCAAAATGAAGTAAAAGCGATTCCTCAAAGATCTTGAATTGACACAATGATCAGTCAACTTCCATCACATGACCTGCTACTTTTAACTCGTCTTCATTTGCATGCTTTAGTTTTGTCGATCAAAAATGTATTTGGTTGCCTCCTGACGACCATCGACATATGTCGACGTCGGACATCGAGACACAGTGTCATACATGAAGGAGCTCGTTGGTCCTTGATTCAAGGATCGAGAGCAACCCCAAAATCTCCGGCATGATTGCTTCTTATAAGCGTGCGCTTGGTTGCAACTTTGTCAACACGCACATTCGCTCAAGTAGTTATAAAATAATTGAGCACATTTTCATTTTCAACTCATTCCATATTGTCATGGATTTGCATGCAAAAGTGATCAAAATAAAACTAGTTAGCTATGATCGAAAGCTATGATAAGTGGTAAACGATGATTCATTTTGATCTTCTCCAAATTAACAACCAAGACTAGAGATTCAGCTACTCAAGTGAGGCTAACGGGAACAAGATCTACTTAAAATAAACATATTCTACAGCATTTGTTTTCTAAATATATATGTATGTATCAGGTTAAACAAACAATTGGATTGACTATAATTAAAATTCAAAACTTTAGGAGCGACTAGAATTAAAAATTAAAACATGAGAGCAACTACTCCAACAACTTCCTTAAAATAGAGAAAAAAAAAACAGAATTTTGGAGAATATTGAGCATTTTTCACTCCAATAATTTTTCCATCTCATTCTCCAAAATAGAGAAATGCATGAGAAAGAAAAAACTATTCCCCAAATTTACAGCAATCTTCAAAATTGTGGCATTTTGGGCTATCATTAATATTCTGCGAGTCTCAATGTCTCCCAAGCACATTTTTGCAAGTCTCACTAATAAAAAGAATATTTTATTGTTATAATAAAAAAAATGTAATTGTAATAAATGTATAAATATGTAAAATAGGAAAACTGTTGGAGTTGAAACATAAATTTTTTTGGAGATTTTGACTTTGATTTTTTTATTTTATAAATATTATGAAAAAGTTATTGAAGTTGCTTCGTAAACTCTTGTGTAAAATTCACGACTCACCAGCCATTAATGATACACCAGTTTTTTTTAATGATACACCATAACAATGAACAAGAGCAATGTCAAATTAATAAACATACGATGACCCTTCATTAAAGTAATTGATTTGATCGAACTTAATCAGTTGGATCTAGAATTCTAGATAAAGCCACGTTGATATGATGCAATGTCAAATCTGCTAATATTAAATGTGGTTAGCTACTCATACACACTGGTGAAGCAAATTCAATTTTGCCTTTTACACTACGACGAATCCTACTTAATTTGGACTCTCATTATAATACATCCATATTTCTTTTCAGATAATAAGTTCTTTAATTTAGAGTAGGCTTATATATTCTAATTAGCTAGGTACGTAGTAGTTGTTGGATTCCAGGTCGGTCGTCACTCTTAAATAGTAGGGAAGATATAGATACTTCACCTAAGAGAAAACAAGAGCGCAGGACAGAAACATATTAGAGCTCGACACTATTGGGGAACAGATTCGAGGCGACGAAGTTTCATGGTCGCTTCGGATCACTTTCTCGTCGCCTCGATTTGTTGTAACCAACTATTCGTTGCCTCGTTACGTCGTCCCAGATTGATTTCTTCATCATTGGGGCGACCAATATTGAAAACCTTCGTCGCTTCATTTTATTTGAAGCGACCAAAACAATATACGTCGCTTCGATTTTTGGCCGCGAAGATTTAAATATTGTCGCTTCAATTAAAAATAAAGCGACCAAGATTGAGCAATATACGTCGCTTTAATCTTAGTTGAGGTGACGTATATTGATCAAAGTACGTCGCTTCAATGTAAATGGAGTGACGAAGATTGATCAATATACGTCGCCACATTATATTTAATTTTTATTTTGTTTTTATTTCTCTGAATTGAGGCGACGTAAATTGATCAATCTTCGTCGCTTTAATGTAAATGGAGCGACGAAGATTGATCAATATACGTCGCCACACTATATTTAATTTTTCTTTTGTTTTTATTTCTCTGAATTGAGGCGACGTATATGGATCAATTTTCGTCGCTCCATTTACATTAAAGCGACGAAGATTGATCAATATACGTCGCCACACTATATTTAATTTTTTTTTATTTCTCTAAATGAAGCGACGAAAATTGATCAATCTTCGTCGCTTCAATGTATTTAATTTTTTTTTTCTTTTTCACTCAATGAGGCGACGTAGATTGATCAATCTACGTCGCCTCATTGAGTGAAAAAGAAAAAAAATAAAAATTAAATATTAATGTACCAAGTCACGACCTATCACAATTTAAAAATACAAAAACCCATTCAACCACAAAAACGCATTCAACCACAAATCAAGTTATATAGAAAAAATTGGCACAAATCAAAACGTTAACAATTTATACAAAGCCTAGATACTATTGTTCGATTCGCATATTAGACTCATGCTGGGGGACGGCAATGCAGCTCGATTACGAGCCAGGAGGTGGTGGAGGAGCTTGAGGTTGTTGACTCCCAGCCTGGAATGATCGCATTAGGGCCTCCATTTGTTGGACCCTTTGGACGAGCTCATTGTAATCCTCTCTGGCTTTCTGCGCCACCTCGCTCGATCTGCGCGCCTCCTCTCTGGCTTCAGCCACCTTCCTTTTCAGGGCTTCGGTTTCCTGTACTCGGGCCCCTCCTCTCGGTTTGGGGTCGCGTGTGAGAGCGCGCCCCACCCCTGTCACGTCGAACAAGAACAAATATTAGTAATGGAATAGTAAACAAAAATAAAGCAAAACGTAAATCGAGATGAACGACGGTGGTTTAGGAGATTTATTACCTCTTATAGAGGTCCCGGGCCTTGAACCCACCCCTTCCTCTATGATATTTATTTATGTATCAAGAGGAAGAGGATGGGGTTGGGAAACCGTCGCATCGCCGTCTGTGTCACCCGCAACACTATCTTGTTGCGACAAGACTTCATCGAGTCTTCTCTTCACTGCCGCCTACTCAATTAAAATATATTAAATAAATTACAGAGCAATGTGGTAAACAAAAATAATTGAAATAACGTAACGGGAACCTATTTGAGCTTACCACTTTCTCAGCCGCATTCTTGTCCGGCTGGTAGACGTTAATCCACGTCTGGACGACGGGCGCTCTATGACCCTCCTTCTCCAACACCTTGCTGCGGTACGAGAGGGCGAGAGATCCCGAATGGTGTTTGAGCTGCTGCTCCTTGTTCTTGTTTCGATTTCCTCGATTTCGTTCGCACAATCGCTGCCACATAGACACAAAAATCATCGATGAATTAGAATAGATAAACATGTATATTTTAAAATTGTTGGCTACCAAAACTGTGCGGATAGTTTATGAAGCTCACCAAGTAAGCAGGGTCTTCGAAGTGGGCTTTTAACCACGCCCATTGGTCTTCCCTCCCGAGAAAATCGGCCGGAGTCTCCTGGCTGACGTGAAGATAATGTTGATGACAATCGTACTTCCAATCCTTGTAGATTGTTTGCGCCGTTGCATCAATGAAGTTCCACATCTCCACGTCAGTCGCCGGGATGTCGTAGTTCGTCTAGCACAAGACATTTAAATTCCGTTATGTAAAAGTTATATTTACATAAACAGTAAAGTAACAAAGTAAGCTAAGAGCAGTAAGTATACCTCAATATTTGTATTGACGATATCGCGATGCAAATCGCTAAGTCCCAAAAAGCTCGGTGCAAGCATTGGAACTTTTCCGCGGATGATGCTACTGATGTCTCTGGACATCAGACTCCTGAATTCCCTCGTCGCAGGCCCCTGATGCCTCGTAGAGTAAGCGACTTGTAGTCACCTATTGTTGTTCATCCGGATGAGGTACTCAGTCTTCGTCCCGACAACGACTTCACGTTGTTACGTCGTCGGATCTCCGGTTGCCATGTCCACCAAGTCGGGGAGTTTGGTCTTCTTGCACCGGATGCTGAGGGCGGGAGGGTGTTGTGACGCCGTAGTGGTGTCGCTGTCATCCACTTGAGGAATCGCATCCTCAAGGTTTGGGGTGGGCGTTGGGGTCCCAGATTGTCCCGTGGGGCAGCCCGACCCGGAAGCCCCCTCTCTGCTGAATGGTCGCCACGCCGCCTCCGCAGCCTCCGCAGCTACCGCCGCCGCCGCCGCTTCACGACGCTGGATCGCCGCTTTCCTCCTTTGGTGACTTGTATTTCCGGGAGCCATTTTGTTAAAACATTAAAAAAAATCCTATTCTTAAACCATACTCTGCTGATAAACAAGCACTTTGGCAACCCTATTCTAAACCAATAACTTAATCATAACCTGCATTGTGGGTCCATAACTCATACTAAACAGTTGCCATTCCAATACCTGTTGCAATATGGAGCACGATAACTCCTAAATCGATTTCACATGAATCACAACTTATGCCAATACAGTAGCTAGATATACAACTCTAACACACACATACACTAACACATACACAGTAGCTAGACACTAACATGAATCACAATACACAGTACCTAGACACTAACTGTCTCACACGTTCTTACACATACACTATCTCATACACTAACACATACACTAACTCCTAAATCGATTTCACATGAATCACAATGAACACATACACTAACACATACACTAACACACACATACTCTAACATATACAACAACTGAAGGTTACTACATAGATGGCACTAGTCACCCGACATGCTTATGCGTTATAAGGTTGACACACACACAATCAATTGATAACAATGCTACAATTCTAATCAAATGCACATTAACAGGAAAATTGTTCTACTGATCCCAGATTTCTGGAAATAAACTTGAAGGAAATTAAAAAAAGACCAGATCACACCATATTTCGGAACTGAAAATCACAGCCGAACTAAAATTGCAGAAGCCATCACTCATAAACCCAAAACCCAACTTCACGGAATCAATTCAATGTTTGATCAAACTGAACAACGCAATTCGAACAACTCCAAAATCAAATCCAATCCAATCCAGATCTAACACACACACAAACTGGACAGTTCATGATCACAAACCCAAAGATCGATTCTAGCATATAAATCTAACAATGGTAAATCATTTTAAGGTAAATGGAAAATGGCAAACCTTGTAAACCAAATTGAACGGGAAGATTGAGAGAGAGAGAGAGAGAGAGAGAGAGAGAGGCATACCTTGAGATTTACAGATTGGGGATGCAAACTGATTTGGGAATTTAGGGTTTTATGGAGGGGAAGGAGGGGATTTAGGGTAGAGGAGGAGGGGAGGGAGGGGGATTAAGGTTTAGGGTGGAAGGGATTTTGCGTTTTGGGGTTTTAATTAGGGTTTTGAGGAACTTTCAGAACGAAGAACGAAACAGGGAGAAGAACTGGGTTGAAGAGGAAGAAAGTGATCGAACCAGAATGAAGAAGAAAGAAACTGTGACAGCAATTATACTTGTTTTGAGGCGACGAAGATTCAATCTTGATCGCTTCAACACATTGAAGCGACGAAGAATGCAATATTGGTCGCTTCCATGCATTGAAGCGACCAATATTGCATTCTTTGTCGCTTCAATGTGTTGAAGCGACGAAGAACCAATGTTGAATCTTCGTCGCTTCAATGTGTTTAAGCGACTAAAATTGACTCTTCGTCGCTTCAATGTGTTTAAGCGACTAAGATTGCTTTCTTCGTCGCTTCAATTTGTTGAAGCGACGAACTTTGACATCTTGGTCGCCTCATTTTTATTTTTTTTACAAATTCACAAATACACAATGTATGATTTAATGAAAATACAATGTCTAGTTTTCAAATTCATAATAATATTAGATTAGTCCTCATCCTCGTCCTCGTCCTCGTCCTCGTACTAGTCCTCGTCCTCTTCCTCGTCCTCGTCCTCGTCCTCTTCTCCTTCTCCTTCTTCATCCCAAAGTAGTTGGAAATCTTGGTAAAATTGTATCACCGTGGGAGTGTCATCTTGGTAAGGCTCGAATATATGATCTCATGTACGCGATATGTTTTCATCTATGGCAAGTACGTCAGCGCTGTAGACATTGCGGTGTGACATTTCTTGTACTACCTTACAAGTACCACCAGCCTTTGGATCGTCTATGTAGAATACCTGTTTTGCTTTGGTTGCAATTATGAAGGGTGAATCCTCATAGTAATTGTTATTTGTATTCACTGATATCAGTCCATGATCTTTTATTACGGTGTCAAGATTTTCCTCGTCGTCGGAGTTGTGCCATGTGCACTTAAACAACACCACTGGCATACGGCCTGCATATAATACTTCGACCACGTAGTTAACATGGCCGTAGAACTTGGATGAACCCATGTCTATCATGACACCGCTGTTTTGAGTCACAGTTCTTTGATGTCTATCAAACGAGGTGAACTTGACACCATTCACATAACACGACTTATAAACCCGACATTGCTGAGGTCCTTGAGCTAATGACTTTATTCCTGCAACCAAGCTCGGGTCCGAGTTTTTTTCTTTAAGGGACACCTGAGAGATAAGTGTTAAGAGAAGTTAAAGATAAGTGTTATAAACCCTCAAAGAACCTTACAAGAATTAATAGGCATATGTACCCATGTTAAGAACCATCGAAGAAAACTCCTCCTTCGACGAACCTCGTCGAAATCTTCACCATTTTTAGCCTCGAACCTTCTGAGATGTTCTTCTAGGTAAGGTTTGACTTCGTCTGTTTCCACCAAGACTTTCCAGTGAGCTTCAGCAGTCTCTGCATCAGTCAACCTGAACTGGCAACGAGTCTCGATAATATCTGGTCTTACTAAGAGTGAAACACAGCTGATATTCCACTCAGCGGAAGTGTCGACATCTTCGTTGTCCATCCGTCTGAGATAAGACTTACAATACGTCACCGACTCATGTACGAGGTACTGTTCAGCAATACTACCTTCCGGGTAACGTGTATTCCTCATTGACTTTTTATATTTTCCTAATTGCCTGTAAAAACACCCTCAAGATTAGTAAAATATTTTTCTAATTGCCGACATAATTACATAACGAACATAATATTAGCAATGAAAAACATTTTACCTTTTAATTGGATGCATCCATGTATAGTGTACTGGACCTTTAAGGAATACTTGTTCGGGCAGATGCACCATGAGATGAACCATAGATGTAAAAAAATGTGGAGGAAATATGAGCTCCAAATTGCAGAGAATCATCACTATCTCAATTTCCATGTCACGCACAACATCCTTCTTAAGCTCCCTACTGCATAGTTGATGAAACCAATTTAACAGTGCTATCAATGGCTTTACAACGTTTTCTGGCAAGAACCCTCTGATAACCACAGGAAGAAGACGTTGAAGCAACACATGGCAATCATGCGTCTTCAATCCATAAAACTGTGACGGGGAACTGACTTTCACCTTACTTCTCAAACTACCTGCATAACCAAGAGGATACTTAACATCCCTGAACCACTGGAACACATCTTCTAGATCATCATTTTTAACTAAAAAGGGTGCATGAGGAACTTTCGCCGTACCCTGGTCACCCGCTTTTTGCCACTGGTTTTTTAGCACATTCCTCTTCTTCAAAGCAACGCGAGCTTTTGGACCATCCTTAGACTTCTTATCAATCGCAAAAATGGTCCCAAGGATGTTGTCACACACATTTTTTTCAATGTGCATGACATCTAAGCAATGTCTGATCTTCAATGATGACCAATACGGCAGCTTCCAAAATATGCTTTCGTGAGTCCAACACTGTCTGTTATTCGGATTGTATGGCACCTTCAAGTCGTCATGTTGGCTAAGAATAGAGTAAACGTGTGACCTAACGTCCTCCAAATTTCATCTCCACTCTTCTGATAGGGTCTTCTGCCAAACTCCACCTTCCCGTTAAATGTCTTGCTCAATCGCCAAGGGTGATCTTGGTGGAGCCATTTTCGATGACCTTCATAAACTATCCTCCCACATATATGCTCTGAAGTTAGCTCATCTAGACAGATTGGACATGCCTTGTACCCTTTTACAGTTGACCCCGCAAGCATCCCTAAACCTGGAAAGTCGCTTATAGTCCACATTACCGCTGCCTTCATCAAGAATACCTCATTGTCTACTCGATCAAAAGTATGGACTCCAACGACCCATAAATGTATTAGCTCCTCGATCATCGGCTCAATGAGTACACTAAGGCACTTTCCGGGAGATTTAGGGCCTGGAATCAACACTGATAACATGTTATATTCCTTCTTCATGCACATTGAAGGTGGTAGATTGTACGGCATCACAACAACGGGCCATGTACTATGCAAAGTTCCCATTGTTCCGAATGGATTGAAACCGTCTGTTGCTACTCCAAGGCGCACATTCCTGCAGTCCCGTGCGAAACCTGGAAAAGTTCTGTCAAAATGTTGAAACGCTTCTCCATCATCTGGGTGGCTGAGGCTACCAGCCACGCATATCCGCTCCCCCAACCATCGCATATGCTTGGCAGTGTGTGGGGACATAAACAAACGCTTCAACCTTGGTGTTAGAGGGAAGTTACGAATTATTTTTTTGGGAATATCATTCGTATATGGCTTATATCTTTCAGAATAACACACTGGACAAATCCTCTCGTTTACAAGTGCCCCCTGAACAACACACAGTTAAACTCACACGCATCAATTCTTTCGTAACCCAGTGAAAGATTACTCAAGATTTTTTTATCCTCGAGTATGAACAGGGGAATGTGTGCCCTTTAGGAAGAAGTTTATTAATGTAAATACATAAAGAGTCAACACTTGTGTCCGACCATCCATTTTCATTTTTCATTTCCATTGCATCTAATATGGCACTCAAAACAGTTTCCTCATTGCCTTCATATAATGGGGTCTGCGACTCCTTCAATAATCTATCGTACTTTTCATAATCATCGTCTACCATGTCATTGAAGTTCATGCCCGAATTATCTTCCACTAATTGTTGGGTAGCATCTGCATGATATCCAGGATAATAAGGATATGCATCATGTAGAATCTCCAACTGCGGGTTCAATGAAGGACCGACACCACTAGAAGGACCGACTCTGTCTTGAATCCACTGTCTTCGTTGACTGAGCATTGTCGGTTCAGCAGAAACTTCCCCGTGAATGTGTCAGACAGTATAATTCGGACTCAAACCACTGTGTGATAAGTGATGATACATGACATCCATAGTAACCTTGAACAGACCGTTCTTACAATGTTTGCACGGGCAGAAGTGATAATCGGCTCCGTTACTATGTCGCCGGGCAAAATTCATAAACTCGAATATGCCTGTGATGTACCTTGGATCAGCATGATGATATGTCATCCAAGTTTTGTCTGGGTGTCTGTCCATGTTTCCTGTCAGCATAAACAATCAATATGAACAAAGTTACCACGCCACAGTTGCGATTCAACCAAAACCCCACACTTCTTCGCCTTATGCCTCCGGGTTGGGTCCTATCCCCTTCAGGGGAACACGACATTTGTCAACGCTTTTGCACCCATGCGTTTCAGCTCCAGTTTAGGGAAATTTCGGCAGCATCTCCCTACAGTTCCCCGAGTGCACACATATCTAAACAACCTAATTTGCACTCGGGGAACATTAAAGGAGACACTGTCGAAACCATATCCCAAAACTGAAACTGAAATCACATGAATAGCAAAAGGATCAACAAAGTCATGTTCACCTAAAGTGTCCAAAAATGGGACAATTCGAGAATCAACAACTCAACTCGATCAACTAGATGAGTTGTTGATTCTCAAACGGGAGTTCTAAGTTGATAAACACCACAATTATATATAACCATACGCTCGATTTCATGATTAACACTAATAACACTACTAATTAAGGCTCGAATGCACCTAATCTACACTAATTATCAATTAATTTCACTAAATTTAACCAAATTTCAAACATTAATCATGAACCCATAACATGATTTATCACAATTCAATTATTCAAACACTAAAACTACAACATAAGACCAAATTCAATTCAATTTCAAAAATTTCACATCACCTTCATTTTCACTTCTAATCATTAATAAATTTCACTAAACTTAACCAAATTTCAAACATTATTCATGAACCCATAACATGATTTACCACAATTCAATGATTCAAACACTAAAACTACAACATAACACCAAATTCACTTCAACTTCAAAAATTTCACCAAAACTCCAATTTCACTTCTAATTTAACATATTATGCTCATAAAGAGAGTTAAAGAGATACAAATCAAACTAACCTTACTCAAGAATCAAATCAATGGCAAGAACAACCTTCTTTCTCAATTTCCTAAAATTTCTCCCAAAATCGCACAAGAACAGCGCCAGAACGCGAATGAACTGTTTTTCCAAAATTCTAACTTTATGAACGGTTTGACTTTAAGAAGAAGAGTAGATCCAGATTTAAAAAAAACGAGGCGACGAAGATTGAACAATCTACGTCGCCTCGAGTTTCTTCGAAGAGACCAAAATATTCTTCGTCGCTTCGTATGTAAAAAGTGGTCGCCTCATATTATTGAAGCGACCAATATCAATATACGTCGCCTCAATTTGTTGAAGCGACGTAATTAGTATCTCAGGCAATTTACGTCGCCTCGATTGAAATTGGAGCGACGAAAATATGTAACTACGTCGTCCAAATTCTCTCCTCCAGTAGTGCGAGTTATCTGAAGACTGAAGTTAACTACTAGCAAAAAGAGCCATATATTTCGGATCCTGCTGGCAGCAGGAGCACGAGACCAGTGTACAAATCCTGCACGTTTAATTAGTCAAGCAAATCATTTTATTGTTCGACGCCTTTTCCAGGATCCCAATCGATCCCATGCAATAGACTATTCCGAGTTTTTGACCGGCCGTACGCAAAGCTGTATTGAAATTAAATACAGAGCACAGTACCAGTGGCTCCTTAAAAATGTGGATCGAGTGTCAAGAGTTGACGATCATGCAACTTTTTTTTTTAATTATATGCTTCATCTTTTGGATAATGTTGAATTTTGTAGGCATGCACCTTGTTGAACGATCTCTTTCAGTTTTTGCTCGAGAAAGTGAAGTTGCTTCGTCATCGACAGCGTAGCTAGCTCGTTAGAGATCCATGTTTCTTCGCCACTGCGCGTACGTGTTTTGACTACTACGTACTCCAGCTAACTTAATTTGAAGTCAAGCTCCATCAGTCTCATCAGTCATACCACGTTTCGGAATCTTCGGGTTTTCGGAGTCCGGCAGCCTTCTGTTGGATGGTTTAACGGCTAAACTACCTTATCCTAGACTCCTAGTTATCACAATGAGGTCCATGAAGATTTTGTGCTCTCTCTAGTCAAAACCATGTGAATGATGTGATGACTACCCTGTTTAACTGTCTTGTGTTAATTTTGTGTTTCTTTCTCTCATTTTCTCTGTTGCAGTCTCTATCGGTCAGTTGCGTGTTTGTATACTGGTAGCTGCTGCCCATTTCCATGCATCAAATTAAGATTAAACCACCAACATACATGTCGCTCTTAATTAATCCTCATGTGAAAGACGAGTAGCTAGATGGAGGTTTTTATAGTTAGTTAAGTTCAACTGTTCAACATGTCCCTGCTGGGCACGTACTATATATAGGGTAAACCGGCCGGGGGAGAATTTAGCAAACTTGTTGTCTTAATATATATTAGCACGTTTAGATAGAGATGTGTTGAAAACTTGTCAACCATACTTGCCCAGGGGGATTTAGGACGGTGGTGATTATATTGTGAGGTACCCTATGCCACTTCACAAGAAAAATTCTTGATGTTTTTGCCATTTCACAAGAAAGATTCTTGATGTTTTTGCCATTTCTTGTGAGATATTCTGTCTATTCACTACTGGTTAATTATGAGGAAGCTAGATTATATTCTCAGTAGAAAGTTCACATGAGGTGGTTTGTTCGATCGTTACCATACAAATGATTTCCACGCGATCCAATGGAGGAGATCGAACTCGATTGTTCCTAAAACATGTTTAAGTTAAGCTCTCTCAACCTCTTATAGTGGACCTAAATGGTGGTTGAGGAATCCTGAACGGATTTGTGATTTTGGAACCAAAATAAAAGGATATGATAAGATTCTTGTAGTAGCATGAAGGAACATATGATACGAGGGACGAGGTGAGGGTTTGTACTTAGAACTGTTCCATAGGGCATATATGTGAGTCGATGGTGATGGAGAAAAACGTACTGCTACTTATGAGCTGCCTCTGAAGGGCCATGTGAGTGTCATATTTTGCTGCCTAGTCTCTTTGGTTACATGCCGACAACGTACGTGCCCATGATTCACCATTGTCATTTGTAATAATGTACGTTACACCTATCGATCATGTGTAAATGAGCCAATGACCCAACAATATGTAAAATGTCACGAATACATATATATATATATATTGAAGTAAGGGTATGAAATGGTAGAATACAAGGGGAGGGGGGCATAAAGCCTAAACCTCATAAGAAAAGGACAACCTGAAATACTATAAGGCGACTTGACTAAAATATTGTATCAAAAACTGCATCATTTAGCAAAGAGTGCATCATAGGCTACTCCATTTGTTTTACAAATAAGGCGACACAGTAACGGAAAGTTAACACAATAAAGACGATGCATCAATTCTCTAAACAGCTTCTCAACTATGCTGCCGATCGGAATTACCAACGACACTACATCTCATCCTGTCACTAGGAGGGTGCGCCCATTCAACGAACCAACCCCGACCTAGAGCAGACAAGGCACCAAAGGTGTCCATACTAGGAAAAAAATTCAATCCTGCCAACCCCATACTGGTAGCTTATTTTCGGCCTAATACCAACTGAAATAGAAAAAATAATAATAACTACTAATTAGACTTATAAAAGTTATCAGGCCTAGGGTTAGAAACCCAGCCCAACTACCACAAGGGTTAGATCTTGGGCCACAAGTCCAGCCCAAAACTGAGCGAGAACCTGCAGCATCCACCTCGTCTCCCCAACTTGCACACTGTTATCGCCGGAGTTTTGCCGGTCCATTCTGATATGGCAAAGTCAAGACCACACTAGTCCCAAACCCGCTGTCATTCTCCAGGTGCCTAACCTTTAAAGAAGCAATAGAGGTATTGACGGAGCCATCAGATCTACAGTCCAACTCGCTCTAGCCCTGAACTCCTCGCAACTCGTCTTCGTCACAAACGCTCGACAGGAGATGATGGTTGATCGGAGATGACTCCGCCGTCAACCCAAATGACAAGCCAGCCCACCATAAGTCCAAACCCTTCCTTCTGCAAGCTTTACACTAGTTCCACACAAAATCGATGTAGTCCTCAACCCAACCCTTGTGACCACCTATATCACCAACGTCCATCACAGAGATTCCTGTCCGTCCGCACCCAAGGGCGCCGATAAGGCCAGAGGCCGTCGAACGAAATGAAAAGTTTAAAGCTGCTAGGGTTTCTCTCGTGCGCGTGGGGCGCGTTCTCTCAATCTCAAAACTATGATGTTTTATTGAGTTGTTGTTATCGAATATACTTTATTTTTCATTTGGTATTTATTGTCTAATTCCTCCAATGAGTTAAACTATAGTAATTAACTGTCTCCTCTAGCTTAGATTATTTTGCGTTGAGTTCAAGTTTTAGTTTATCCGTGTTTTATTTCAAAATTTTGCGTCTTGCAGGTCTAGTTCCCATAGAACGTATAGCATTTTTTAACACAACGTACTATAGTCTAGTTATGACGGTGCCCTTAGGGGGCGGGGCGGATATGCTGTTCAAGATCTTCGATTTTGATATAAAAGAAATTAAATGAAAAAGGAGAGATACTGATTAGGTTATACAGTAAAAGTGCAGAAGCACCTACCTAACCGATCGGATGTGATGACTTATACGAAACATATAAGATGCAAAAAAACAGATTTGGTGTATCGCCGGGACCTGTCCTCCATTCTTACCTCTAAGATTTTCCAAAGATATGAATCATTGAAGGCGTCGTCAAAAGTCTTTAAAGACTCAAATCTCAAGATACACGACCTGGATTGAATCTTTGCAGAGGCAAGATGGCAGGTGCATGTGAGGAGTGATGGCAAATGAGACTAGCAGGGTAGTTATATATGCAAGGTAATGATGCAGTTAGCTACTAAAGGACCAAAACAATGTCAAAGATAAAACCAAATTCAGAGCATTCCCGCCAATTGGAAAAGTAACCTACATTTTCGGTGTAATTATCGAACCAAAACAAAAAACTCCTCCCTCCTCAATCGCCAAGTTTGATATGCAGTACTTGTTAGTTGGTGATTTGTTAATTAAAAATAGTTTATACATTGTGTTTCAATCAATATATATATCTTATGTGAATAGTTATATATATTGTAAGTTGAATCTTGTCATCCTTCTAAGAAAATCTTCAAGATCTTCTTCCACTAGTAGATTAGATATCTTCAAAACATTTTATTTATGTATGAGCGTGAGTACGAGCAATAATGTGAATGATTCTCATATATGAATACATTTGTTTATAGAGTTAAGAGTATACGTGAGACTCCGGTAAATTATTAAAGGAGATTAACGCGACATTTGATTTGTAATCTCGATGATCATGAAGGCCTTTGCGAAAATTTTATGAAATTTTGAGTAAGTGAAATTCTTGATTTAAAGCTTTGATGACTAAGTACACATCTTTGCGAGTCCGTGGTAAATTTTGTGGCATTTTTCGGAAGCATTTGCTATTCACTCCGAATTTTAGAAGATTGAAAATAAGAAAATATTTTATTTATAGGATGTTTTTGAACCATTGGATTTAAGTGGGATAATCCAGACCATTGATCACAAGTCTTGTGATTTGGGCTTTGAATGGAAGTTCTTATACATTTGGATCAGTTTAGAAAGGAACCAGAGTGAACATAGCTACTGTTTTTCATCATAAACACTATTCCCGTCAGATGCATTCCAGGGCCAGAATCAATATGCTACAGTTCTCTTATGCATTTTAGTTCTTCGTGAAAGTTGCTCGGAATTGTGTCTTTGGTATTGTATACAAATTTCGTGACTATCCAACGGTGGAGTCATTCCAGATTAAGGTAAACGTGCCACTGCTCATCACAGTTTTCTGATTTTCAGTTGAGCATCAAATGGATTCTAATTCTTGTTGTATTTCAATTCCTTCTATCCAATCATCTTTATCTGGGTATGGGCAATTTTTTTTGACTGGGATTGAGTATGAGTTAGTTTTGAGAGCTTGAGACCCATTTTGGAGACTGACCCACGATCCGCAACCCGAACCCGACCGAATTTCCCTCATCTGGCCAAGACACAACAATGATTGCTTTGTATGAGGTAAGAGACACGATCTACTCATCTATTTTTGATGTTAGGTCCTACTGTAATCAAACTTTAGATGCTCTGCTTTGTTTAATTGATGAAACTATGAAGTGGTGAATTGAGAGTGTTTATATGTGGTTTTATAGTTACGTGTTGTGATTTGAAAAAAATATGCATGATGGCTTTATTTGTTATGAAGTACATAATGACATTGTATTCTTGTTGCCGAAGTAATTAAGTGATATTAATTGGATTTTGGAGTTGTCAAGCGACTACAACATAGTTGGATAATTTTCTTATCCGAAGTTTGGTAATATAAGTGGTGATATAAGATCATAAGTGATATTTGTTAAACTTGGTTTGATATGGGTGTCCTTAGAAAATTGTTGGACATGTCATAGATTTAAAGAATAAGTTGGTATCTTTTTAGAAATCTTGCTTGGCATAGCTTTGGTGATATTGTGTAATTGATATGAAGTGATTTAATGACATTGAGTATGTCAGACTAGGACTTTAGCTACCCGAGGCGTGGAAATATGGTGGTGTTGGCCTAGGAAAGAGTGTGAATGTCAAAGCGACGATGTTCCAGGTAGGGGACTCTAGACTTGCCTCAGTTAGTGAATTTATAAAAGAACGTATTTTTTTATTGCATGATTTCTATGTTTTCAATGCATATGAGTTTCTATTTGATGACCTGAGAGTGAGAGGAGCATAGCGACTTCCCTGGGCTTTGATCTCCTAAACCTCCGGAGGGGCTGTATGGACAGAAGAGTGTCTGACATCCTTGAGGTGTGGCACTGCTTCTAGGCGATAAGGTGTAAGTGGATACTCTCGCTACACCTTGCCAAGTAGACGATATTAATCGTGATAAGGTGGTAGTTGGCTTAGAGACCGGTGATCAGGTTTGAGTTTACTCTATGGGCCCTACTATATTTATATACTACTACGGTTTGTGGCTTTGAATATTTTACCATATGCATGATTTTTCATTTACTTGCTGACACCTATGAATTTCATTTGTTTTCACACCTAGCTTGGTACAGCCCTATTGAGCAGCGATGACGAAACCTCACCCCTACAACAGTTTTTGATGCAGGTACTGTGTACGAAGACGGGACAATTAGATGATGCTAGTGTGGCTTGACTTTTTTTATGTCTCATATGTCATGGATGGAGTTAGATCCGCGTGACAGGTCTACTCATTTCATTTATTTCAGCTTGATTTGTTTTTTGAGCATAGCTTATTTGTAAAGTTCCTCTTGTTAGCTTGTTGTGAAATGCCGCTAATGTTAATCATACAGATCTGTCTTTGAACCGGACTACTATTTATTAATTTTTATGGTACTTGTATTCTTTTATAAAGTAATTCAGTTTTTGATTTTCTTTGTTTTCACCTCATTTTCAATAGACGCTTCCGCTAGCTATATTTCTTATCCACTTTACAGATAAGTTTTTCATTCTTATTTTGTTTTGCGGGTTCTTAGGACTTGAGTTAAGAATCTTAGCTTGAATTTTAGGGACACGCGACACTGTAATATGCTCGATTCGATGAAGTGCAAATCGGGGCGTTACAGTATAGTTCTAAAAATAACTACGCACCTTTAGGGCTTTAGGTGGGAATCATGATCAATTAAAAATTTATCACCTCAATTTAATAAAATTAGTTAGAAGTTAGAACCAATTAGTTTAGCTTGGAATCTGAGCTGATATATCTTAATAGTGATGATTAACTGGACCACAATCCGGGTTCCATATGTCACTACATGAAATAAACCATCAGTTTTAATAGTTGATCATGTAACCATATAGTTGGAAGTTAGGATTAGGTGATCGTTTTCAATGTTTTAAGTTATGGTACAGAATGGAGGAAGAACCCCTTCGGGATGAATGGGATCTCGATCAGCATCAGCCTATAGAAACCTCTTCACATGCAAACAGGGTCGAGAGAAACACGAGTACGTACAAGGCAGCAATGATCGAGAGAAACCTTATCCAGAAAGAAAGAAAACCTTCATGCCCTATAATTATCATAACTCCTCTCATCGATGGAGACCGTTCCCTAATACGCAGTACTGTAAAGACTAAAAGAGTTAGGTATATAAATGGCGAAGGTAGTAAGAAATTAAGAACGTGGCTAATAGGGTTAGACCACGCAGCACTTGTGTTGCTGTGTGTTTGGGCTGAATTGGTTTAGCCAATATTACTTTCTTCTTACACTTGTGTTGCTTTTGAATGTAGTGGATGCCGTGATGTGTCCTCCATACCAGATTAATGGCATGATGACCTTGTTTGACTAGTTCAACCATCCAATTCTGAGTTCGAGGTTGGCAACAACAAACATGTATATATAAATCTTTAGATGACCAAACCAACCAACACTCTAAACCTTTTTATTTAATTATGGATTGTTTTGAAGTGAATTGAAAATTGTGGCAAACCCTTTGTATCTTTCAAAAGGTATGTATGTAGTACCAATGTCTATTCCCAGCTTCTCACTACCTCTTCCTGCTTATGGATTGTTTCAAGAGAACTGAGAAAGAAAATAAGACAATAACTGTTTAATTTGGAGCTACATCCTACCAGCAGAAATGGGGCATTGGCATTGGGCCGGCCCCTAGTTTTCTACTATCTTTATCAATTTATGCAGTTTATGATTGATGTGAACTTGAGTTGTTTTCGGCCTCAAATTTATTGTACAAACTACATAAATTATTGTTGCTAATTTGCTTTAGTTCAAAGTGAACCGAGTTTACTTGAGAACTATTCAGGTGTTGATCCATACCATTAGATGGATATCGATGTGAGGTTAAGCCTGTGGCATGACCGCATGACTTAGTATCAAATTATCGATTGAAAATATATAACTGATTCCGCCATGCCATCTGATACATCTTGGTTGTGAGGGAGCCAGGCAAAAACATAAAACTACAATGATCTAATGTAACCTGAATTGTCTCTGTCAATCAAAATTTCAAATCATCAATTGTTTAGCGACCGATTAGAAAATCCCAAACAAAGCACTATTTTGTTCAATAAAGTTCACATCAGGCTCATTTCAGAGATGGCCCAACTCAACCCAACACACTTTAAATACATTACTGTATAAACTTGGGGCTTGGGCTTCTTGTGCTCTCGTGTCAGTCTGAAAACCAACCAGGATGTCCTTGAAGCCTTCATCATCACTATATTACTATCTCCTCGTTCTATCAACTTCCTAGTTAACATTAATTAAGTTAGCAATTCGTTTAAGCATGTAAAACCCATGTAATCTGTTTTCTAAACTATCCATCTAATGGTATGGGTCAACAAAAACGAAGCTCCACTCGCTATTCATCAACACTGCTTCCCAGGTATTGCCTAATTAAGAATGGTGGTGTACTTCATGAACATAAAGCACTTAACAGCCACAAAAACACTGCCGGGATTTCAAATGCGGGAGCTTTCCCTAAGACTGGAGTAACTGCATTGGAAAAGATGAATAGAAGTGAGAAGTGGAAACAAGAAACCACAGTCAATTTCATAGCATATCCAACATGAAGTCGAATTCTACCTCCCAAAAAAAATGTGAAGAAATGACGAATGAAATCTCGCCAGCAAAAATTAAAGAGACCGGTTTACAGAAGCTGTGTATTTAGAAAAATACATCCACATGCACCCAATCAAATCCAATCCAAATGTAGCATCCATAAGAGAGTTGACCAAAAAATCTGAATTTTTGTTTCAGATTACGCAACAGTCTTAGATTGAAGAGCACAGCCTAAAGAGGTATATTAATTGCAATGCACTTGATCTTACAAGACTGTATAACACATGAGCAGCATTTTACTGATCAATGCAGTTACAACAAAATTATGCGTCTAGATCAAATTTACAGTGCAGATCACATAACAGAATATACATCTTGATAGGTTATCATCTAGAAGGTCATATGTTCATATAAATCGCAATATATAATGATCAAAGTAATTTTAATTTCATAAATACAATATAAAAAAAGTAAAGAAAAAGGATGGAGTAATTACTTACCTTTAGCTTACAAGCCATCCAAAACAATCCTCACAAAGGCTAGAATGGAAATGAGCATGCTTCCAGAAAGACAAACTTTAACAACTTTTCCTCTTTTCCTTGCAGCAAACTGAAGTGAGCAAGGCTTGACTCAAAAATTGATTCACCATCTAGAAAGAATACCTAATTTATATCATTTCAACAGAGAAAGAAACACTTGTGAGTAACTAAAAAAGTAAGACTTTTGTCATTGTTTATCTACTGACCAGCGAGAACGTAAATGTAGTTTAAAATACTAAGTCCCATAATATAGACCTCGCTCAATCTAACCCATAGATGAATAAGCTAAAAAAAAAAATTTGCGTCGCGAAAAAAGTAAGAAAGAAAAAGATAGGAATACATCAACAGGAGAATAAGGCTGCATTAGGAACACTTTGTGACTCTTGGCAAACCCTCTGGCTATAAAAAGTCAAAATGCTTGCTGATCACATAGGCTTTACATATCTACTTTTATCAAGACATGGAAAGAACTACTTACTGGTAAACTGTTGAGAAGAGCTAGTGTCAGAGAGACCTGGAATGTGCATATCAAAATCCTTTTAATAACATTTGGAAAATATGTACCCAGTGGAAATGCCCAATGAGGTCGATATGCAGTCAACTGGACTGAGTGTACCATGGAGATAACGTCACCAACAAAAACAAAAGTCCCACCACAGTTAGATTCCATGGAATCGGAAGTATTTGAGTCTGAAAAAGATTTTCTCTTAACTCGCAAGCAATCCTGAGAATATGGCCTTGAATATGTGACCTCAACCCATATTAAGCCAGTAGTTTGAACTGGACTTAAGCAGGACACCTCCTATAAAAGACAAAAGCATTATATTCCTTTACACACATACAACTGATACAAGAAGTCTTGAATTTGCCACATTCAATAACATCCAGTTACCAACCTGTGAATATATGCAGTCATTGCCATTGGTTATAGTTGGCAGCCATCCATCACCACATTTGTTTAGCTTGACAACATCCCTAGCATTCAAGCAGTAGCTTTCCATAATCTTCTTTGGATGATCGTCAGCCAACATGCTTGAATGATCACAAAGAACAGTGGTAAATGCAGTAAGATTGTCAGGACAGGAAAACTCCTGATCAACTATCATCATCTGCTCGCTTTCTTCCATCATAGGATTAGGTACACAGTACCCCTTCCTACTACGGACCGTCTCAATGCCTTGGTTATCCATGTCGCGCTTTCCATCATTAATTGACAATTCTTTCAAGAAAAATGCCATATCCATCCATTCCTGGGAATTACGAATGGGTACACCATCCACCGATACAATCACATCACCACGGAACAAGTAACCGGACAAAGGCGACACAGAAGGTACATCCAAAACCTATTCCAGGCAATCATATTATGATGTTCATTTCGGACCATATAAACAATCAAATACTAATGGTCAGTGAATTACCATGGGACTTTCACCATGTATGTAAAACAGAAACAGTATCATTGGTAAGGCCAGTAATGCCAACCCGCAAACTGCACAGCACTGCAGGTAAAAAAGTTCAATCCAATTAGCATTAGCTTCAACAGCCACATTCTCACATCTCCACAAAACAAACCACTAAAACCTTACCACTGCATTGTGCCAAATGCCAGTGCAATATACTCAAAGCGCGGTAAAACAAGGCAATGCTTGCATTACATCATCACTGAAAGCCAGCAAAGGCCCAGGAAACACAAACGCAACAAACACAGCAACATACTCCATCTGTATCCCTTCACTGCTGTCCATCAAAACCCACACCTAAATTTCCGCTTCCAATACAATAAATTAAACTTAAAAAAAAAACCTCACCACCAATTCTGCAATCAAAAGTCAAAAGCAAAACACCAACTAACCTTGCGGCGGCGAGAGCGTGGCCGAATTCATGAGCCGAGACCGGGACGATGGTAGCGAGGACCATGTAGAGGGCGTCGGAGGAGAGTGATGAGAGGAGGTTATGGAAGTAAGGGCGTTGTTGAGGGAAGAGGGCGGCGGAGAGTTGTGTTCTTGGTGTCCCGAATCATCGGAATCGTCTTGCTTCCATTGTCGGTTGGTCTCAAAACTGCTCCACCTCCAAAGTTAGTAAGTAAACAGGGAACCAATTCCCTTCTATGTTTGGGGTCCTCGTAGTTTGGGAGTGTTTTCACTTTTGTATCATTATTTTTGCTTTTCTGTTTTTGACTGCCACAATAGTTTTCCGATATTGCTGTTGTGGCCTAATTTCCGCTTCTATCGATTTTGTCTCTCTCTATATGGAATAATAAATCTCGATTGACCATAAAAGTAATTTTGTTGTCATCCGAATTTCTGAATTATTACCATAGCCCCACAAGGCCAGTTATAATATCTCAAGAATTAAAGATAAAATATAATTATAGTCTGCAATTGTAATTGTTGAATTACATAATTGAGATTGATGTTAATATATATTTTTTTATGTTCAAGTTATCACAAAATTTTGTCTATAATGTAAATTAGTGGTTGACCGCGCATTATAATTAGGACCAACACATTCATTAGTGCATCAACTAAACAAAGAAAGAACATGACCAAATAGATAATTTTTAGAGTAGAAAATCAATGATATGTATTCTGTGAGTATTGAGTATTAGTTAGTGTTCAAGATAGTGTGTCAATTCATTCATCATTCAAGTTAAAAAATTTACCTCTTCGTTTATCACCACTCAAGTTGAAAAGTATTTATCTTGTTGATTATTCGTATTTTCTATTCTACGGAATCAGAAAAAAAAAGAAAAAAAAAACTGTTTTAACGGAAAAAAGAAAAGAGACTATATTCATTTTTGGCTAGAAAAGATGAAGAGATTAAACAGAAGGAGCAAATAGCAATAAACCCACAAAACAAAGGACCAACTGTAAATAAATACATATGCAAAAAGGCCATAACATCATGATCTGGTCTCTTCCACCCATTCTTTAACTCTAACTCTCTCTCCCCCGCACGGACAACGACTCCCATTTTTGAATTCCTTTCAAAATGATACTTCTACAATCTCATTCACGTTTCCTCCTCGACACTTTGTTAAATCGCCTCCAAAAGTTCGTCCCTTTCTTCCTCAGCTCTCTCAAACTCTTCATCATCTTCTCAATCTTCTCCCTCATCGTCTTCTGATCACTCTGTTTGTCTTGTGAATCTTTTGCAGCATCGAAAAGGCAGTGGAGCTTGACTACAATTGGGCCGAGTTCGATGACCTCCGCTACCACATTCAGGTACACACTAATCATTTCTCAACAACAACAAAAAACCCAATTAGGGATTTTGACCAAGTAATTCTAAAATTGGTTGTTTGATTGATTGACCAAAACAGGTGACGATGAAAAGCCCACACATTGTGCTGCTTTCGGTTTCGCTGCCAACACCGCCTCCGGAGACTGTGTTCTTGAGTGGACTGCCTGCTGGAGCTATTGAGGCTATAAAGGCTGCTTATGGATCAGTTGTGCAGATTCTTGATCCCCCGCGAGACGGCTTTAATCTCACGTTGAAGCTCAATCTCTCTAAACTTCCCACATATGAAGGTTCAACGAGTTCATTTTTCTAAGGTCATTATAAGCTTTGCTATTGCCATGAATATGCTCAAACACTGTCTTGGGCCGTTTTGTTGTGTTCTTGCTTGATAAGCAATCTTTTCGATTTCTTGCTTTTGTATGAAGGCCACCAAAAATTGCTTTGAATTATGATATAATAATAGATTATACGCTATTAAACGTTGCCCGTTTACCCTATGTTCTAGTTAATGTGTCTATGTTTTCGTTTTGTTGCTGAGTTTGTGACTTTAAAAAGTCTTTTCACACATTGTTGTTTGATTTGTAGAATACAAACAAGCTCTTTTGATAAAGATTGCATCTGTAAGAGAAGTGGTGCTAGGAGCTCCGTTGAGAGTAATTTTGAAGCATCTGGCTTCGAGGACTGTTTCTCCTGATGTTGATCCACTTCTTGCTCTCGTGCATCGGCCAGCGGAGTCCTTTTTTCTTGTTCCGCAGGTACTTTTGAAGATTATTGTTATTCCTATGGTTCTGTTTTTCTTTATACCTAGTGAGTCTTGAGGATACTTGAAATTTGCCGTTAAAGTGTTATAACTTTTGTGACAGGCAGAAAAGGTGACTGTGGTCTTTCCCATGAGATTCAAGGACTCTATTGACATCATTCTTGCGACATCCTTCCTGCAGGTATATTGAGTATACTGGTAAATAATTCAATCGCAGAAATGACGTATACATTGCAAATATAAATTTCTCACCTGGAAGAAATACAATGCAGTCATAACTAAGTTTGGTGAGGAGGCTAATTAGAGTTATAATATAGTTTACATAGGCAGCTTGTTGAACCTTACAACAGTACCTCTCAAGCTATGCTGGCTTTGATCAATTTTGTTTACTTGTGTGTTCTTTTTGTTAACTCTAATTTGTTGTTGTTCTGTAGGAGTTTGTAGAAGCAAGACGTACGGCTGGGCTTAATAATGCCCCTTATTGCATGTGGTCTCCGACCCCTCCTCCACAGCTACATGGAGCTCCTGATGAAGCACTATCTGCCAATGCAGGATTTGTCACTTTTGGTAATGTCAGAGAAATGAGCCACATTTTCTTAATTGTCTTTCTCACTATAATAATATGTTCCGTGCACGAATGCAGTCATTTTACCTCGTCATGTGGAGGGCAAGAAACTGGATCGGACGGTTTGGAGTTTATCAACTTTCCATGCATATGTTAGTTATCATGTTAAGGTGTGACTTTTTTTTGTACTTTTTTATCCACTTCTGTTTCTTCATTTGTTAATGATATACTGTAGTTGATTTCCAATATTTATGAGAGATATTGGTGCAGAAACTTCTAAAGTTTAGCAGCAGTGCATGTGATCTAGTCTAGGAGGGTATTATTAGTTCTTAGATTAAATTTACAAAATTATAGTCTGAATACTTTCTTTTTCTTCTAAAAGGAAATTGATCTATATGATGATCATGTTAGTTGCATGCCTTATTGAAAGTTGGGATCATATGTGGGAACTGGGAAGTAAAGATCATTTGTATGGTTTCTCTTTTTTATAGGCACCAATTCAAATATTATGCTTGAGTTCATCTACACTAATTTATGGTACAATTCTCCATGTTGCTTATATCTGGCTGACACAATCATTTGGTTGCCTTTCTACACCTTCTAAGAGAGACAGCAGAATGGAAGCATGCTTTCATCAGTGCTTTTTATTAAAATGGTTATTAGCTTTATCTAAGTTTCTTTTGTGCATATTTTTCCAGTGTTCAGAAGGATTCATGCATACAAGGATGAGACGTCGTGTAGAATCTCTGATTGAGGTACTCTTTTTTTTTTTAACTCCTCCTCCAGCTTGATCTTTTCTTTCTAGAGTTGATAAGTTTCTGAGTGTTGTAGTTGACCACTTAATGCTTGAATGCCTGGTTATGGCCTACATTTATACACATGTAATGTCAACTACATGCCTTGTAATCTTGTATATGCTAACTTAGATGCTTGTTGAGATGAGCTCATTGGTCCACTCAAAGCATGTATGGTATAATGAGGTTTTTATGGAGCTCCACAATGGTATAAAACTTATTTGGTGCTGGTCTTCATTTACTTCCTGGTCTTATTTTGTCCTGTGAGACTGGAATGATTTTAAGAAATATTGGTGCTGGTCATGATGGGGTTGACAGCTGATAAGTATAAAATTACTAACAGCTGGTTGCAAAATTTGTCTCCTACACGTCTTTGCTCAATTGTTCAGTCTTACATCTTTAGGGTTTAGACTGCTATAGTTTTTGATGAGGTGGATCCACTTGTTTGCGCAATATATTTGGTTGAGCTTCAGTCTGGTTACATTGAGACCAATTTAATGACTGATTTTGCTCTGTTGCATTGTCTGGTACTCTGGTATTTTTGAAAGTGATAGCATTTCTTATGTTTTCTTTTTCCCCCAAAGGCTCTTGATCGTGCTAAACCTGGTCTGGAGAATTCAAAGAACGGTGCAGCTCAGAATAGGTCATTTAAACGACTGGTTAGTCTTTGATCTCATTGCTTTTTTCATATCAATTGCTTGATGTTGGATTTGGTCTACTCTTAAACATATCCTTTTTTCCTTAAAACTGTTTGTATACTGGATTGTAGAGCCTGAAGGATGCCAGAAACCATTCTTTTAATTAAGGAAGGAGGGGTGAGAAGGACGCGCTCGTTGGATGCAATGGCGTATTGTCATCTAAGAATTGCTCGAGGAGATGCTGCAATCATGTCAGCTGCAAACCAAGGAGTGTAAGTGCTTTTGATGTTATCCTTTTAGTAGAAAAATTGTATACATTTAGTTCTCAATGGGATAGTAGTTGGTCATATCACCTATATGAACCAGGGCAGGATACAATCACATGTTAAAGAGGGCGGGATGGGTTGTTGGGTTTAGATATTATATACATTTTAGTATTAGGTTATTTTTGATAGTCCGTTGGTTGATGTAACTGTGGGAAGTCCTGGTACTTATCTAGAGCTTATTTTCAAAAATGAAAACTACACCTCTCGTGAGACTGTTCTCTGACCAAACAAACTTTGGCAACCTCCACTTATTAATTATTAAAGAGTGGTTACAACCAAAACAAAGCATCCTCCTTAAACAAAGGAGGTAAAGAAAAATGACCATTACATAGTACCATGACCCTTAAACTTTTCCCTATCAAGCTGGTGATGTCCTTTGCAGACGAGCCACTTTCAATGCAATGAATAGCGCCAGCTTATCTTTGATGTTGTCAAAGAAGCAAAAATAGGCGTACCTCCATGACCTCTTCAAAACCAACGTGCCCCAAACTCCCCAAAAGCCTATGATGAAGCCCAGAGTGGTGCTGGCATAGAAGCAAATCGCTTCAGTATGATCATCATCAGCCACCTTCGTTGGCTTCTGCACCATTAGCAGGATGGTCTCCCGGGCACAAAGTTGTCAGAGGACCCCCACACAGTGATGGATTGCCTTTGTAAATCGACGAATCATTCATTGTCGGTAGTTGAGTGCTGGTGGGAATCCTTCCATTCAAGTTGTTACAAGACAAGTTCAAGTGACTTAGGAAGGTAAAAGAAGAGACTTTAAGGAATTTGTCCAGAGAGGTTGTTGTGGGAGAGATCAAGGGTTTCAAGCCACGACAAGTTTCCTATCTTTGATGGAATGTCTCCACTTACATGGTTCATTGACAAATTTAAGGTAGCCAATCCAGTAAGGCTGATAATTTCTTTGGGGATCTTACCTTCTAAGTTGTTTGATGAGAGATCAAAGCTTCTAACCAACTGAAGGTTTGGGAAATCGTATTTGTTTGCTCTTTCTTTTGACACCACTGTCGTTTGAGACTTAAAAACAGAAGGATGATCGTATGATATAGTGGAAGTCAGAGTAGTAAGATTACTCAAACAGTTGGGAATAGACCCCGAAAAGTTGTTGTGAGCAAGGTCAAGGATGTGAAGCTGGATCAGATTGCATAATTGCTGGGGAATATGTCCAGTCAGTAAGTTGTCTCGCAACTGTAGCACTTTTAATGGGGATTCTTCTGATCCAATCCACAAGGGTAAGCCTCCAGTAAACTTATTGCCTCCAAGATCCATTGTCTCCAAAAAACTACAATTTCTCAAGGAAGGTGGAATTTCACCATCGAAACTGTTGTTGGTCATCACTAACGAGTCAAGAGAACTCGGTGCACCAAATGAACAGGGAAGTTTTCCAGACAGATTGTTGTTTGAGACATCTATCAACCTTATTTCAGGCCAGTTACTCCATGCTGGAGGGAATTCTCCAGAAAACCAATTGCTTTTCAAGTAAAGTGCGAGTAGTATCTTCATGTTGCAGAGGGTGGGATAGTACCATTCAAATGACTCAGAAAGATACAGTACCATCATCCACGGAAACAATTGGTCAAGATTTGAGGGAATCGGCCCGGACAGCAAATAGCTTTGAAGTCTAAGAGAGACGATATTGGGGGAGGACCAATGTGGGAGTGGACCCTCAGGTTGGTTATAACTCAAATCCATTCTTGTCAAATTTGGGAATTGCAACCGGAATGGAAGCTTTCCATGAAGTTGGTTGTGGGATAAATCCATCTTTTCAAGTCCACGAGATATCTTCATGAACCATTCCTCCGGAATCGTTTATGAGATTCCGGCATTCCTGAGGACAACTAATGAAAGTTGAGTTTGAGATTGTAGCCATATTGGAAAACCAGGACCTACTTGACAATTGGTGATCTGAATGGTGTGGAGCTTGAAAGGAGGAAGCCATTTGGTGACATTGAAGTTGAGGGACAGAGTGAGGTTGCTCTGTGCTTAATGCCAACTTCTAGGTTAAGATGCTGCAAATTGGTTACCATCCCCATGGAGGTAGGCAATTCACTTTCCAGTCTATTATATGACAAATCTAGTGACTCTAGCTTATTATGTGCACAACCTGAGAAACCACTCAAAAGGTCTCGAATCCCCCCTTTTCCAGTTTCCCATTCTCGGCGAGACTTAGGCTCTTTAGCTTGCATGGGTTCCCAATGATGTTAGGAACATGGCCTTCAAGGAGATTAGAAGATAAATCAAGCTGTATCGGAGAATTGAGCCTTGCAAATTTACGGGGAATGCGGCTGCTGAAAAAGTTGAAGCTTAGATCAAGGCTCCTGAGGCGAGTAAGATTAAAAAGCCAGCTGGGAAATGAGGAATTGATGTGATTATGTGATATGTCAAGGACCAAAAGTGATGAGAAGTTGATGGACTTCAGGGCTCTAGGTCTCCCCCAATTTGACATTTGGGCAAATGCAACTGTAACAGAGAAGGAAACATGTTAACAATGTGCAGCCAACCTACTCCATTGCCGGAAAGGTCCATTCCCCCGAGATTGAGGTAGTTTAGGGAAGTGAGATGAGAAAGCCAGTTTAAGTTTCTAGATGAGAGTTCATTCCAACTGAGGTCAAGATAGTTCAAGTTTGACAGGTTTTAAAATAATTGCCGCTTAGGTCTAGGTAATATAAATACTTCAGGTTAAGCAAAGAAGAATTTATCTTACCTGCCAAGGCATGCTCTTGAACAAACTTCTCAAACTCATAAGTATTCCATTCTTCAGAGATTTGATCGAAGTCCTTATACTCTTTGTCCCAACTTGAACTGGGAGATGAAATTGTGTTCCGAAGTTATATCTTTGCAACATGACCTGTTCGGTTGATGCATGAAATCCCTTTCCAGCGACAGCAATCATTCCCCACCCATGAAGAAAGCATGCCAAAATCAGTGAGATCTTTTTTAAAGCTGAGGAGTGCCCGTCTCTCCTCCTCTATGCATGTGTTTGCACCTGGAAGTCCATCACTCAAATATGGCGAGACCAAAAACAAAATGAGAAAATAGTGAGCAATGTCATTGTGAAAGTAAAGGAACCTCACCATCTTACAAATTAACTTCTTCTAAGCTTTTTTCAGATGGCTACTGATCACTACTGAGCTTGCAAGTGAAATATTTATAGAGGGTTGGAAACCAAGGAATCTCATGGTCAGGTTTTGAAGTAATGGTCTTCAACTTATGGAACCATTTTACAAGTTTGCAGTCCCCTTTTGAGTGGATAGCATTTGAGTTGAGCATTCTCTGGACTTCAATTGCCAGGGCAATAAAGGTAGAGGATGTGTTGATCATAGGTATTGTGTTACACATGTTTATGCTCGGGTGATTAACTCTCTGCTTATATTCTTTTTACATGGGAGATCAGATGCTCAAAATCCAATCGTAGTTTTGTAATCTCTAAAATCTCTGGTGCTGTAGGATATGGGACTGATGAAGTGCTTGGATAAGGCTAGGGTTTGATTTAGATGGAGGTTTAGAGATAGTACGTACTTAAAAGGAGACTTGACTGCATGTCAAGTCTTGGCATGCATCCAGTCTATATTTCACATGAGTATTCAAAGAGAGTTGTGTCTAGACTCAGTAGACTGTCTACTAGTTAATGACCAACTTCACATCATTGATTGGTTGTACACGGATCAATAGTATTGGCTACAGCCTACAAAGAAAGATACATGAACGATCTAAACAGTGGAAATAATCCAGTGTTAAACCAAAAGACCACCTTCATTGTTGCCTTTGCTGGTGAATAAAGCAGAGGCGCCACGGCACAACCATGAACAGTGCAGTGTCTGCGCCAAAACAACACAGAAAACAGAACCATTGACTACTTGATAATGAATGTTCCGATTTCAGTTTTGACCTGGTCGCAAACGAGCCATCTTAACCGCAATTGCTAATGCTACTTTATCTTTGATGTCATCAAAGAACCAAAAATAGGCATATCTCCATGACTGCTTCGCTAGTAATGTGCCACAAACACCCCAGAAGCCTACAACAAAGCCAAGTATGATGCTGACGTAAAACCAGAGGACTCCATCATCATTGTTGTTGTAATCTGCATTGTTGGGACTACCATTCACACCATCTCCAGGGCACTTCATTAGAAGTGGAACCCCACACAGAGATGGATTACCCTCGTAAATTGATGAATTGTCAAGTGTTTGGAGTTGGTTGCCCTGAGGAATTCTTCCTGACAAATTGTTACGAGACAAGTTCAAGTGTGACAAAGAGGTTAAAGAAGAGAGACTTTGAGGAATCTTTCATGAAAGTTAATTGTGTGACAGATCAAGAGTTTCTAGCCATCGCAAGTTTCCAATGTTTGAGGGAATGTTTCCACTCAATTGGTTTCTTGACAAGTTCAAAGTACCCAATTCAATGAGGCTGCATATCTCTTGAGGAATTTCCCCTTCTAAATTATTTGATGAAAGATCAATGCTCTTTACCAAGTCCAGTGTCCAGTGTTCATTTTATGTCGTGAACACACTTCCTTCTATAAAGATGTCTTTTGTGATGTGTAGTCAGGTTAGGAATATATTTCTCCTTGTTATGTATCATGCGGTTCGCGAGGGTGAAGATGTTGATATCAAGGTTCTGGATCAGAATTGTGCGTTTTATGCTTGTACACCTAAGAAACACAAAGTTTGATAATCAACAAAGAATTGTGTATATCATAAGCGCGTTTTGAAATTAGAGAAAGATGTGTATGACTTGATTCGATATATGTTGTACGATCTTCGAATTCACGCTAGACTGGATAGATGAGTATCATGTAGGTGACCAAGCGTTTATCACTCTTAGGAGAATATATGAGAATATGGCACAAAAACGCAAACTTCCAACTAGTTTTAGATTTGTGTTCAAGGAAGATGCAATTTATCAGCTTAATGAGATATAAGGTCTTATCATTGATTTCAGTTGGAGAGTTGTCACATTTTTTTTTTGGACTTCACCACATTCTCGTCCTCTAGTTAGTTTTCATTGGTTAAGCATCCAATGTCCAGGAAATTACAATTTTTATAGTATAATGAGGGTAGTGACATCAATTCAGTTATTCAATTCGAGAGTGAGCCTGGATATATAAATTAGCGCCTCTTTATTTTACCACATCGAGTGGATAGATATTTTAAGCGAAGACGTATGTCTATTTTTTAACGAATCTTTCAGTGTTGGACAATAATATAAACGTTTTTATGTGAACTATTGGTGCTCAGATTTGGTGCGACATTTTCTACTGCAGATTGAGGTACATGAATTCTTGAAATTATTCGCTTTGAGTTTTTGAGACTTAAGATATACATAAGCATTACTTATTTGTCTCAATTAGAGCACATGTTAATAGGATTACACGGAGTAGGGATACATAGTTTATAGCTTCAGATTAGGTAGTGAATTGAGATGACAGTTTGTTTTCCTGGAATTCGCCCGTAGTTTTTGGACGTATTAGAGGCAAATCTTAGACAATTTCTTACAAGCCTTTCTGTTATTGATATCTGAGTTAGTTCTTATTGTGTATCGAACAAGAATTATAGGAATTGTGGAAATATTTAGTATTGCGATTATCATGATGTACAAACTCGGATGAGTATTAGTGGTTTATGTTCATAGTGTTGCTTATTTTGATTATGAGAAATCCAGATGGGAATCAGTGCCCACGGTTTGTTTGTGGTATTTTTTATTTGAAGTGTTTTCTTCGTACAAGTTTCTTTGGGTTTTAGGAAAAATTATGCCAAATTTTCTGAGAATTTTCAAGAATAAGACAACTGAGTAGGGTTAGAAGTTCGCTTTAGATCGATTAATTGCCCATTTATGTTATGGTCTTAGAATGGTTAGTCTGGGTCCTCAGCTGGTTACCTTTGTGGCCTGGAGGTCACTTTATGTGTGTACGCGGAGGACATCTCATGTGGATTTCGGTGCAGGAATCTGGTGGTAATCAGGAAGCCACTTCAAGAGTAAGAGTCGTACCGCCACTCAGATAACTGGCATATCAGAACCGCAATCGGAGTGGATGTTAGACTAAACTGACCGAACATGTCGACCATATTAGTAGAATTTGCCAATAGAGTTTGCATTGGTATCATATGTTTTCAGGTATTTATGTTACGGAGTTACATCAAGACCTTTTCATGTATCTGGATTTTAGGGTGTAGTTGTTTCTAACTCGATTAGAAAAGCAAGATTTCGTAACAAGATGAGAACATGGTGACAGTGTAATGAACAATCCTCGCGGTTGTGAATATTGTTAGCGAGCCGAAATGATTCAGGCAGGAACAGTACATATTGGTCTTTTACTAGTATATGAGAAAATTTTAAAGACGATCAGTTAGTTGCGACTATAAATACCAATTTTTTCATTTTTAAAAAGGGAGAACTTTCCATTTTTGGGCCAAACACGCGACGCAAATCGCCGCCGAGCTCGGCTCCGACGAGTCGCCGCCGTCCGGCCACCAAACCCGATAATCGTGGTATGGAAATGATCGGATTGGAACACCCATGCTTTCCCATATGGTCCACGACGTCGATTTGGACGGAGTTGGCCAGAATTTGCAATTGAAGTTCGGTCAAAACCTAGATTTTGGGCCGATGGGTTTTTCGGCGAGTTGGCCGTCGAAATTTGTATGGTTTGATTCCTCTCTCTCTCCTCTATGTGATGTTTTGTGTTATGTTGTATAATTTCATGTTTACAAGTAGTTTTGAGGAGATCGATTGATCTCCGTCGTGTTTGAATCGGGCACCGTTGTGGACGGCGAGGGTTAGGGTTTTTTTGCTTCCTTTGTCATTGCGAGTCAAAACGTGACCCGTCTCGAGTTCCATGGTGACTCGACGACGGAGCTGCGTTGTCAGAGATATTTAGGGCCATGGGTTTTCGGGCTTGATTCTGGCCAAAACAGTTAGAACTGAGCATAGGTTTTTTAGGAGAAAACATTGAGCTCATCGAGAGCTTTCTAACGAGGTATTATTCTCCACCGCCTGCGGTGGTAGCCGGTGGTGGCGCGTGGGCGGCACGCGCCATCTCCAGTGGCGGCGTGTGACCGGAAAAATTAGTTTTCGAAATGTATCGTATTTTATATCGTTAGATTTGTTTCGATGCTGCAAATGTTTTGGCGAAGTTATTAAATTCATTGGACGTAGTTTGGTGTGGACTTAGAATTAATCAGTGATAGTTAAACGTTTTTACAATTTTATTGATTGATCGAGTTGAACGTCGATTCAACCTTGAGTCGCGCAACGTTAAGGAATGTATTACGACTTTCAAATAGAATGAAGGGTTCACAAATTAGGATTGGAATTAAGCTTGTGTGAATTCCGATAAGTACAATATTCGAGAATGAGACGTTCTCGAAGGGAGCTGCTCGTTGGATGAACGAGCTTAGTTATTCGATATGACTTTCGATTATTAGTTATTAATTAATAATTATTGTTTCAGGATGATATATTAGTAGCCAGTGACAAATGTATAGAAACGCTAATATACATGCTTCGACTTGATGGAAAACACGATACAGTACTGTGAGTGAACATTTTTATTTTTCACAGTCGTTATAGCGAGTCTTTTACATTATTTATATTAAGTATAGTTTTTCAGTTTTAATTTTAGTATCATTTTCAGTTTTGGAGGCGAGATATTTTATATACATTCAGTATTGGTTTGATACATCAGTTACTCGACTGATCCTCGATTAGCTGCGGAATAAGTTAGGTGGCTCTACCTTGGCATTCACGTCGCCCGAGTTAGGTGGTTCTCAACGACGCCTCCGTTGTACAATACTCGAGAAAGATTCAATAGACTTCTCTCAATATATTTTTTTCCATTTTTGAGACTTTACAGACTCGCTTATTATTATTTTATTATTTGTCAGTGGGAACACAGTTCTAGTTTTTAGTTTAGTTTAGTTCGTCCACTCACTCTAACATTTTTAAATCTTTATTTCTCTGGGCCCTTCGTTTTAAATTTCCCAGTTTGTAGAGTTTCTTCTAAGGTTGAGCGCGTTCGCAGATCAAGGCATATCGGTATCTACTGTAGAATCTCAGGTAGATCCTACGAGTTAGTATTTTTATCGATGTAGTTAGAGTAGAATGTCTAAATTCTCTGATGTCACAAACAGTTGTCAGTTGTTATTAGAAAAACCAGTTCCTTTATTTTGGCTTATTAGTTTTGGATCTCCAGTTCGATTCTTGTGTAATTTGATTAAACACTTTGATTAGTAGTCGTTAAGGTCTAATTCCAGTTTAGGCAGCTAAATCAGGGTCGGGTCCTTTCAGTTCTTTTAATGAATACGCAAGGGCATAAGTCATAATTCTTGTATCCGTTTTTAATCAAGTAGTCACTAAGATATGTATACCACATCCTACCAGATTGTTTCAATCCATATAATGAAAGTCTCAATCTAATTACATGAGCATTCTGTGGTTTAGAGTTACTTGATTTGGGTATAGCAATGTGTTCTGACACTTTCATGTATATTTTTGAATCAAGTTCCTCATTGAGATATGCAGTACCCACACCCATAAGTTGCATGTTTAGTTTTTCGGACACTACCAAACTTATTAGGTAGCGGAAGGTGATGATGTTCATGACCGGAGAATACGTCTCCTCATAATCAATTCTAGAGCGTTGAGAGAAACCATACGCCACAAGTATAGCTTTATAACGCAAGATCTCATTCTTCTTATTACGCTTTCGAACAAAGACCTATTTATGTCCTACCAACTTCACATTCGGCGGGCATAACACTACATAACCGAAAATCTGCCTTTTATTTAGAGAGTCTACTTCGGCCCAGATTGTTACATTCCAATTCGGCTAATCTGCTATTCGTTGACAATCCGCAATAGAGTGAGGTTCCACTTTATCGTCGTCTATGATCTTCTAAGCGACAACATAAGCAAAAACATCATCAACTAACATGAAAAATCGACCCATAAGAATGCGCACATCATTTGTTCTAAGCGAAATTTCTTTGTTCTCTGACATCATAAAAGCTTCTGAGGCATCCTTTACACATGTCAATTGTGATTCAAGAACGTAACTGTAGTTAGAGACAATCTCATGTGAAGGATTCACAGTGTTGATGATGAATGGATCTTTATGTGCCTTGATGGCTTGCCTTTTAACTGGCAGCTCATCAGTGGATTTTCTTGATTTTCCCCTTTTACTGGTGGGAGCCGAGGCTGATGAAACACCTTTCACAGGAGCAGGAGGAACGCTTCCTTACCCGGTGTTGGCACTAACCAATCCATTTTTTCGGGATTTCTAACCTTGCAGGAACATTTGCAGCAGGTATATCTGATCTCGTCACTTTAGAGATATCAGTAAAGGACTTAGGCATAAAGTTTGCTACTTTATGAAGATCAAGTATTCTTTGCACTTCTATCTCACTCTGAGATGTGCAGGGATCATGATGAGACATAGTGGGATTAGACCACGTCAATTCCTGACATTGAACCAGAATAGATACATTTCTTCTTCCCCCTAACGTCGGGAAGTATGTCTCATTGAAGTGACAATCTGCAAATCTTGCAGTAAAGAGATCTCATGTCAAATGTTCAAGATAGCGGACTATTGTTGAAGCTTCGTAGCCAACATAAATTCCTAATTTGCGTTGAGAATCCATTTTAGTACGTGTGGAAGCACAATTGGCATATATACCGTGCAACCAAAAATGTGTAGATGTGAAATGTCAGGCTCATATTCAGTTACCAACTGGTGCGTACTGAATGGTTGGCGGGCTACGGGTCGAAAATGAAGAAGCATAATTGCATGTAACACTGCATATCTCAACACAGAGACCAGTAAGTTATATGCATTACCAAATCTCGAGACACAAGTTGTAACCGCTTAGTGTGAGCCTCTGTTAAACCATTCTGGGAATGAACAAGGGCAACAAGATGTTCAACTTCAATCTCAACCGACATGCAGTAATTATCAAAATATTTTGATGTAAACTCTTTTGTGTTGTCTAATCTAATAGACATGATTGGATGATCCAGGTGGTGAGCCCGGAGTTGTGCCAGGAGTTTTGCAAACGCAACATTCCCTATGGATAACAAAGCAACGTGTGACCAACACGTTGATGCATCTAGCAAAATCATGAAATATTTGAATGGTCCGCATTCCGGTTTGATAAGTCCAATGTGGCAGGTAGTTGATCCAAGTTCCAAACTGCATGCATCTGAGTTAGAATTGATTTTTTATTTTTTTTATCGAGTGATGAAACTTTCATTAAATTATCATTGGAAAAAATTCAGTCAAGCGAGCCCCAACAGCCCAAATACAATACAACCAGAAGAGGAAACTTGTGATCCAAACCTAAACCACATATCAGTTAAAGCAAATAGTGCAATCCTAAAAAATAACAAATAATATAATAGAATGAAACTATTGCTGCCAACTATTGTGTTGCCCAACCACTGATTGTTGTACAACAATCAACAAAGATGTCATAGTAGAAGTCATAATCCATGAATACCATCCAAGGGACCGAAGAGGAGCACATCCCAACACATAACCCAACAAGCAAACAACAACCAACAAGATGAGATCCCCCACCAGATTAACAGTACTCTCACCACTTCCGAAACCGAGAACAACCCATGTTAGCTGTTCGAGATCAAATGTCCAAAGCAAAAACAAGAAACATGAACAAGAATAAAAACAATAAAGAGCGAGAATGGGGGTGTGAAACTCATGCGTAAAGACCCATAATTGCGTAGATAATAAGTGACTTGCACTTTTAACTTGCAACCATGAGTATCCGCAGTCAAACCTCTCATTTCATCAAGGTTGGGAGTAGTAAAATGAAATTGTTATTATGTTGTTTGATTCTTGAGTTGTACACATGTGAGATTGCTAGACAGTAATAATGACTGAAAATAAACGAGGAACAGAGTCCTCTCAATCTAGACAAAGCCAGTATCATCACGATAGGTACAAAATCACACAAAGGTGAGCATGAAGCTGTACAAGCTTGATGATGGACATGTGCAACATGTATAGTTAAACAACAACAAAAGAGACCATCAAAAGCAAAGAAGACAGTGAGTATTGTGCACCTACAGATCTCACCCAAGTTTGCAGCCGTCACTTTGTTGTGCTCCACCAGACCTTCATAGAACCAAATCATCCTTGTCTGACCGTCGACATCGCCAGAGAACCACTCACAAACATGCCATATCAAGATCAAATAAGGAAAATTCCAATCTGACCTCACAGCCACAACCCGAGCTTCACTAGAAACAAGCAAATCAGATCTGCGAGCATCCACCACGGACCGTGTCACGGGAAAACTGGTCACCTCCGTCGCCACTGCCACTAGGTACATCTGATAGGTTGGTGAGATGCGATTGGAGACACAACATTCAATTTGTTCTTCTGCCTCAGTACGTCACTGCCGTTTAACCACAACAAACAGTTTCTGAGTAACTTCTTAGCCCGTCCAACCGCACCCATAGCACGTTGATGAGGCCTGTCGGGCCGCCGAACGAATGATATCGCTGTTTTTGGGAAAAAAAAACCTATGGTGCATACAAAGGTGCATGTTGAAGTGTTGAGGATCTGACTTGGAACTTGGAAGAAAGCTTTCGCATGGTTTAAATTAATGGGACGCAGTCTCATGAACTAGCTAGGCAATGACTCAATCGTTTGAATGGTATTTAGCCTCAGAAAATTAATTCTTAGATACAAGCAAAGAGATGACGCGTACAAGATAAGGCTGGCCGAGCAGGCAAGTCTGCAAAGGTTAACAAATGAAACCATCAATTGTATACAAATACAAAGAGGGAGACAAGGGACAAATAAAAAGAGTCAAATCTGCAGAGTGCAGACTCAACAAAGAATAAAACTGTGAGACAGAAACAGATGCGAGACCAAACAGCATCGAGCTTAAAGCAGTTCAACCACAAGAAAGGCAATCGATCAAGACTAGGCTTGGAAATGAGCCACCTTTGATGCGATTGCTACTGCTACCATATTCATGATGTCGTCGAAGAATAAAAAATAGGCATACCTCCATGATTTCTTGACAAGCAATGTACCGCAAACACCCCAAAAACCTATGAGAGCCGATTATGATGCTGACATAGAAACCCAAGTTTTCACTGTCATCTCCTTCCTCATCACCAGGACTAGGCAGTGCAGGTGTACTGTCTTCAGAGCACTTGTTCATAAGAGGAAACCCACACAATGATGGATTGCCTACATAAATGGACGGTTCATCCAGTGTTTGGAGCTGGTTACCGGAAGGAATTCTCCCTGTCAAATTGTTGCAAGAAAAGTTCAAGTGAGCCAGCATGGTCAACGAAGACAAGCTTTGAGGAATTTGCCCAGAAAGGTGATTGTGTGAAACATCAAGTGTTTCTAACAATCCCAAGTTTCCAATCGTTGAGGGAATGCTTCCACTTAATAGATTCATCGACAAGTTCAAGGTACCCAATGCAGTGAAGCTGAAAATTTCTTCAGGATTCCACCTTCTAAATTATTTGACGAAAGATCAATGCTCTTCACCAACTTCAGAGTTGTGTTATAAATGAGTTATTGTCCTTTCAACGTCAATGTGGTAGTCACCATCCTCTTGATCAAGAGGATCAGTAGTGGTAGAATTACCATCAATTAAATAAGTCAAATATTTCAAACACTTGGGAATAGTCCCTGAGAAGTTGTTACGACCAAGATCTATGACCTGGAGTGATGGCATATGACACAGCTGGTCAGGAATACTTCCACTTAACAAATTTGACCGCAAACGTAGCATATATAGCATGGACACATTTGATCTATGCAGTAAAGGGATGCTGCCACTGAATCTGTTGCCGCCAAGATCAACCACCTTTAAAGAAGTGCAATTTTGGAATATGGAATTTCACCTCCTAAATTGTTGTCATTCATCTTCAATGTAAGAAGTGAACCTGGGATACCCATTGAAGTAAGGATATCACCAGACAGCCTGTTGTTCGCAACATCAACAACCAATATCACGCTCCACAAACTCCATGCTTGTGGAAACTCTCCAGATAACTGATTGCTTCTTGTTGTAAAGAGACGCAAGTTCTTCATGCTGCAGATGGAGGATGGAATAGTTCCGTTCAATTGATTAGCCGAAAGATACAACTCAGTCACTCCAGACATCAGTTGTCCAAAATTGGAAGAAATAGACCCAGAAAATAAATACATCGAACTGCATAGCCCTACTGAACCAACGTGGAAGTGGACCCTCAAATCGATTGTGATCTAGATAAGCAATAACTAAATTCGGAAATTTTAGGTTCACTGATTTGGTTATAGGACAAATCCAGAAGCTCAACACTCGGAGATATACTCGATAACCATTTCTTGGGTACGATACCAACAATTCCAGTATTATGAAGATCCGCAATGACTAGTCTAGTTTGAGACTGAAGCCATACGGGAAAAGTAGGACCTATTTGACAATCTCTCATCCAGATCTTGTACAGGTTGAAAGGAGGAATCCAGTCATTACCTATATAACATTTGTGGGTTTTCTCTAAGCCACTATTCATAGTTTCTATTCATGGGGGGTTGTTTTAGTCCTGATAAAATTAGCATGTGAGACGTGCGAGACCCCCTCCTGAAGACCCTCTCTTTTCCTCTTTCAATCGATCTAATCCACCTCCTTCCAGGCCAAAAGTCAACTTTGCTCTTTTCTCTCTATCTCCATCTCTCTCACCCAACCTTATGAGAATCGCACCATCTCAACACACTCCTCTCACCGCTCATCGCGGCCTCACACTGTTAGCCGATCAACCTTGACCTGCACTGCGATCAACCTCAATCTTATGTGTAGTCCTGCTTATCTGCTCTGATTTGCTCCAATCTCACTCTTTCGATCTGGGTTTGTTTCCAATCTCGCTCTACTCCAGTCTCTGATCACCTCTCCGCATCCTTTCATTGGTAAGCTTCATTTTGATCTCTCTCTTCTTTTTTGTAAAGAGTATAAAATGTGAAGGATTTTGAGTATGAGAATTGTGGAGGATTTTGGGCCTGGGTTTATGCATATATACTCAGATTGAAAAAGATTCAAACTTCAACTCAAGTTGGTGAATAGAAGAAAGAGAGTAGATACCTAGGATATGGAGAAAGTAATAGACGAAGTTGTGATTGAAGAGAGAAGAACCATGCTCGGCTCTTATGATTGGGTGAGTGGTGAACAAATCTGAAAGCAGAGAATAAATTTTCAGGGAAAGCTGAGAGCCCAGCAAGACTGTGCGACCTGTCAATGTATCGTTTTTTACCGAGAACCTTTTGCTAGCACGCCCTTATGATTTTCTTTGTTTCAGTCATTTGCCCGCCCCAATTGCTTACAAGTCTGTGTCTTTGTGTTTTTTATTTGATGTTCTTTTGATTAGTGTTGCATTGTTTGGGTTCCGGAGGTGATGATTTTGTTTCGTCAGGTCAAGTCATGGCATGGTTTATATAAATTTTTTGTTCTTTGAATGATGCAGCAGCGTGTTTTACCCCTAGGCCTGGGTAAGAGAACTGCCTCACAGAATTCTCGATCCTGATTAGCCGCCTAGAACCGACTGTGATCTGAAAAAATTCGCCGCGCCACTGCTAATCTTTGCTGTCCTATTCCCAAAGGGAAATCACAACTCCGCCATTCAGTACGTTCTAGGTTGATTGATAATGAAATGATAGTGCAACTCAATTTTAAATGTTGGTTTTAGCTCGGGATGCTTGAATTCATGTTGCATCGTCTTAATAACCATAATTATGGGTTTCCTCTCTATCTGATGAGTGTTATGTGTTATAAATTAGGGGTAACCTTCATTTATCTTATAACAAATTAGAGGTATCTACTTTCCTGCCCTCTTGGTTTTTTGTTTTGTTTCAAATGAAGTCCCCATTCCAAATCTTTGTGTACTACTTCGTTAGTGTTGTTTTGTCGTGTATTGTGGTCACCTTTTTTTTCATCTTATTTAATTTCTATTTATAATTTACCATACTTAACCTTGCATAGAGGATTCATGTAGTTCTGTAATAATTTCCTTATGCCTTTGTTTCTGTGTACAGATTTGATTTTCGCAGTATCTCAGCAGGGGTGCAGTGGAGAGCATAACCAAAAACATATCCAAGGTAACAATTATGAGATTAGGGTCTCTTTCTCTGTTTATGGTTAACTCATGTTGTACTCTGCGTTGTTAAATTTGAACTTTGTTTTGCATGCAGGTTTTTAACTTTCATTTCCTCGGTGTAGCTCTACTTAGAAGACTTTGAGGAGGCAGACTGCAAAGGTAGAACAAGTGTCAACTGCTGCAGTGTATCTTTTGATTTACTTACTTCAATTTCTACGTGGAGTTTCTGTGTAGTTTGATGAGGCCATCAAAAGATGTGTTCAACAATTAATTTTTTTTGGGGGAGAATAAACAGTTAGTTGATGAGTATCTACCAAAAAACATGTACCTTTCCATGTTGGTTTTTTTTTTATCATAATTAACATAGGGTGTGGTTCTTGCTAAAATTGTTTATATATGGGACTTGGACATGGATGTAACATGTGACAGGGACATATACGGATACAAGTGCTTCTTTGTTGTTAATTATGATTTACTTTCAATGGTGAATAAATTTCCTATATTTCCTATATGACAAGCATCAATTTCTGCTGTGCATCAGCCTATTCGTTATATGTTTGTCATTTATCTTAATTGTAGTCGGTAAAAGAGCTAAGTTGTGAATTAATTGAAGTTGGATAGGTCTGTCCAACCTTGCTTCTTTATAGTAGTGATGGATTTGGTCTTTAATCTGTGTGAATTCTCTCGAACTTTTTGGCTTTTACTTTATTTCTGGAATGAATAGTTGCATCTTAATGATACTGGTAATGTGTGGTATATCTATATTGTCTTAGATACTCTTTCCTGATAAAATTGAAAATATTGTACTTCTCAGTTGCTTTTATGGTTAGTTGAACTCTGAATTTATATCAACTTTCCTCTGTTTTTTTTATTTTATTTTCTGCCAGTTTCGTGCTAGCTAATTCAATGAATTAATTGTTGTTTCTGTTGTTTGTAAAACTATTCTGATCATAGTTTTTTTTATAGCTTTTAATCATTTTCATGTATTCTCCAGGTTTTATTTGAGCAATAGCGTTTATCATCTCGTTGTTTGGGCTGGTATTACTTTTCTTGACCGACTACATAAGTAGAAGAGTAAGTGCTTTGTGTATGTTGAATTGGGAAAGTATGTTGAGTTAATTATGGTGCATAAAAATCAGTCGTGTTCCCTCCTGAGTTTAACTCAATGGAGGTGAGGGATGAGAGCATTTCTTTTTAAAAAATAGGAATAAAAGATTATTGGTGCAATGTAAATGGTTACAGAGACCATACCTCGCTACAAATACTTCACGAACCTGTTAACTTTTTTGCATACATAACTAAATCAATGGCGCATTGGTGTAGTCTTTTTTTTTTGAGATGAAGTCAGTGTTCCAAATCTTTGCGTGCTACTTCGTTAATGTTGTTTTGTTGTCTATTTTGGTCGCCTTTTTTTCATCTTATTTAATTTGTATTTATAATTTATTTTTGCATTACGTATTCATGTTTATGTGCATGTAAAATTCTAATAGGTCTACCTTACTTGCAGGTCAGTATTCGTTACGTAGTACAGGCCATACTTGCTTCGTCTTAGACCTGCAGAAACAAATACTTTGCTGAGTATGTCAGATTCGAAGAATTTTTTGTCGATGTGTAGTTCTGTGATAATTTTCTTATGTCTCTGTTTCTGTGTACATATTTGATTTTCATAATATCTCAGCAGGAGTACAGTGGAGAGTAAAACCAAGAACATATCCAAGGTAACAGTTATGAGATTAGGGTCTCTTTCTCTGTTTATAATTAACTTATATTCTACTTTGCATTGTTAAATTTGAATTTTGTTTTGCATGCAGGTTTTTTCTCTCTCATATATCGAAGCAACTCTGTTACTCTAAAAAAACAGTACCCAACTTTGCTTCACTCGGTGCAGCTCTACTTAGAAGGCTTTGGCAAGGTAGATTGCAGAGGTAGAACAAGTGTCAACCATTACAATGTATCTTTTGATTTGCTTACTTAAATTTCTGTGTGAGGTTTCCGTGTAGTTTCATGAGGCCATGAAAAGATGTGTTCAATAATTAATTTTTTCTTTTTTTTGCAAGAATAAACAGTTGGTCAATGAGTAGAAATGATTAGATTAATAAAGGGACAAGGTGAGTTGATAAGAAAAGTTAGAGTTGAATATCAGATGCAACGGTGCATATGAAATCAATATGCAAATGCAGAGGTTTTAATATCAAATCTTTGAAACATTTGATAATAATTTACATTTACAGAGGTGTATTAATAAACATTTTAGATTATTCAAGTCCAATTTTTAAATGTTTGGGAGAATAAGCAGTTAGTTGATGAGTACCTACCAAAAGACATATATCTTTCTATTTTTTTTTGCCATAATTAACTTATCCTGTGGTTCTTGCTCAAATTGTTTATATATGGGAATGGGACAGGGATAAAACATTTTACGGGGACATATATTGATACAGCTGCTTCTTTGTTGTCTATGGTTTACTTTCTATGCTGAATTAATTTCCTATATTTCCTATGTGACAAGCATCGGTTTTTACTGTGCATTAGCCTATTCGCTATATGTTTGTCATTTAACTTGATTATAGTCAGTAAAAGAACTGAGTTGTGAATTAATTGAAGTTGCTTAGGCCTGTGATATTTGAAATTCAGTGGCCAGAGTTGAACAGATAAAATAATAAATAGTTGCATCTTTATAGTGCTGAATTGTGTCCAACTTTTTAGATTTTACTTTATTTCTGGGATGAATAGTTGCATCTTAATCATGCTGGTAATGTGTGGTATATCTATATTCTCTTAAATACTCTGTCCTGATAAAATTGAGAATAGTCTATTTCTTAGTTGCTTTTATGGTTGGTTGAGCTGTGAATTTATATCGGCTTCAAATTAATCAAATCAGCTTGCACGCTAAAGTCTAACTAATATGTATTGCGTATTTATGCTTATATTCTTCGGTCATGGGAATTTATTTTATGTTTGGGTGAATCATGATTATGGGTTTTCAACTATTGGTTACATTAGATGATACCTGACTTTATAATAAGATAGATATATTATAGCTGAATAGATGAATGGATCGATATTGATAGCTTTAGTATATAGCTGGGTTAACATGATTCCTTTAGAATTGATTAAAGTAACAGCTTTAGTATATAGCTGATTTCTTTTGAACTGATAGCTTCAAAATTTTGTCTTTAGTGAAGTTACTCTGTGTCATGGTATAACTTTATGAGAAGCAGATCCTTTCAAACAATCAGAATCAAAGAGGAGCATAGAATTTTTAGGACGGTGTTGGGTAATAACTGAAGAATACTTTATATGATGGGGTGATAAAAGAGCTGTAATACCATTTACCAAATTTTTAATCATGGATAGCAATTTAAAACCCAAATAGTACAGTAACTAAGGATGATTCATATAAATTGGTGTTAGCATATTGAAGTTTTTAATGTAGCCAAATTGATGGTATTTGGGTATCACTACCGGATTATTAACCATTGCCGGCGACTTTTCCATCGCCGGCAATGTAATTTTTTTTTTTTTAACATTACCAGCGACTTAAATGTAAGTCGCCGGTAATGTCTCGATGGTAATGACATTACCGGCGACTTACATTAAGTCGCCGGTAATGTTTTTTTTTTTTTTAAACATTACCTGCGACTTAATGTAAGTCGCCGGTAATGTCATTACCATCGAGACATTACCAGCGACTTACATTTAAGTCGCCGGTAATGTTAAAAAAAAAAAAATTACATTGCCGGTGATTTTTCCGGCAAAAATCGCCGGTAATGTCCAAAAACATTGCTGGCGATGGAAAAGTCGCCGGCAATGGTTAATAATCCGGTAGTGTATTACCGATATGAGATTTTGTTTGAGTAAAAAAGTAGTTTATACCCAAACCAGGATATTGGTATACCTTAAACAGGTACTGGTTTGGGTGATGGTATTGGATAAATGTGATATAGTTTTCTTTTCTAAAAATGTGTCCATCACCGCCATAAGCTCTACATATCTTCACTGGGCGTCTTTATTTTATTAATTACATCATATTGTAAGTAGTGTATGTTACAGATCATTAGGCATCAAACCAACATGTAAAAATTAATATATCATATTGTGACCTAAACATACCAATATGATGACACCGTCCTAATAATGTATTTTAGGATGATTGTGAGGGAGATTTATAAAATTGAGCCAATTAAGCCTAAATTTGATAAATCAATTTATATATATGTCCCCACACCAATTTATAAACTCATTTAAGCCTCGCCATAAGATTTATATGGTCTTTCTATGGTGTTGAAAAAAAACATAAAAGAGACACTCTGGAAATATGTTGTAATTTCTTTACACTATAACTGCATATGCAGATCCCATAAAAATTAACATGTAAAATTTTAACAACTCACCATAGTGGAATTGGAACATCGACACTATAAGATTTATATACCTATAACTGTTGGTATAGTGTAACAGGTATGGGCACACCATAAAAATTTAATTTCTATGGTGAGCTGTTAAAATTTTACATATTAAATTCTATGGTGTAACAGGTATGGGCACACTATAAAAATTTCCTACACTATGGTGTTAATTTCTATACACTATTGGTATTGTTATTCATTCTTTTGAAAAATTTCTACAAAAGAAGTATGTTTCACATGTGCAATCAACTTTTAGTGTTCGTTAATCTCTATAAGTGATAACTTATGTAGTCTAGGAGCTCAAGGTATATAAGAATTGAGCAATTGCCCAGATCCTCTATTGTCCTCATACCTTATGTTCGATTAGGGGTATGAAATCGTGTGAATATTTGGTGTTTATGATTTCTCACTTGGTCATGTTTATGGTTTTTTGCAGGTTAGAAATCTTTGGAGATTTTTGGACCTTCGTTTCATGTTTCATCCATTTCGTGGAAGTCGAATCGTCGAACTAGAGGGTAATTGTTTCTCTATCTTGGGCTCTTAAGATTTACCTTTGCCTTGATCTTTGATCTATCTGTTTTATATTAAATGCGTTATAGAGAGAACGTCCCTAATAAGAATGATTTGGTTACCGCGAATAATTAACATCTCCAACTTCTTCTTTTGAGGATCTGTTAACACAACTATGTGGTGAACTCTTTTTATTTCTTTCTTATACGTTTAATTTCATCTATTGTTTTTGTGTTATTAAACTTGGCGGGACTTCCATGTTATTTCTCTGTCATTATTTTCTGGCATACATATATACATGTCATTTAACTTAATTGTAGTAAGTAAAAGAACTAAGTTGTGAATTAATTTAAGTTGGTTATGTCTGTGATATTTGAAATTGAGTAACCAAATTTGAACAAATGAAGTGATAAACTAATTTCTTTTTGTGAAGAATTTTGATAAATTACGAATTGAACTTTGCCTCTATATAGTTGTACCGCATTTGGCCTTTAATCAGTAAGATTTCTGTCCAACTTTTTGCCTTTTGCTTTATTTCTGAAATGAGTAGTTGCATCTTAACGATATTGGTAATGTGTAGTATATCTATATTGTCTTAAATACTTTTTCCTGATAAAATTGAAAATAGTGTATTTCTTGATTGCTTTTATGGTTAGTTGAGGTGTGAATCTATATCAGCTTTCCTTTGTGTCTTTTTTTTATATTCTCTACCAGTTTCATGCTTGCTAATTCGATGAATTGATTGTTGTTTATGTTGTATGTGAAACTATTGTGATGGTAGTTTTTTTTTTATCTTTCAATTCTTTTCATGTATTCTCCAGGTTTTATTTGTTATATGCTAAAAATACTTTGTTGTTTCACAGTGCTGTTGTTTCTTTGGCATTTGTCTTTATCCTTTTCAGTTTGCCATTAATACTCAGGTGTGTTTTCTGACCTCAATAGTTATAGTAGAAATATAATGTTAATAAACTATTAGGCTATGGAAAAAACAATGTTATTTTTGATGATTGAAGGAATTTGTTTTGGTTGCGTAAATTTATAAAAACCTTTTGTAGACATGGTTCGAAAGAGGAATTATGACTCTTCAACTAGAGAGAAAGGTTCAGCGGCAACATTGGACTATCCTACAACAAGTACACCAGATAACCGATGCTTGACTAAGAGACAACGTTGTTATCAATTTGCTGAATCTTCGACGTGCCATGAGACAACAACACTGTTGAGCTGTACACATGTAAGAGAGGACAACAATGAAGATGCTAATGAAATTATATCAGGTAACGTAGACATACATATAGCAGTTTATTACATACAATAATCGTTTTGTGTTTGTTTCGAAGAATATAATGTTTGATTTGTTTTGAAGAATATAATTTTTGTGTCTGTTGATGGATTTGATGTAGTATACAATTGGTTGCAATATATTTTACCATTGATTGATTGATTGATTGATTGAAGTTCTAAAATGGTGAGGCAAATGTGCCCATAAGGATTTGATGTTTATCAGTGTTACTCTTGCATTTGTGAGGATCGTACTTCTAGCTATATTCAATTATGAATTGCATTTTAACTTTAATCCATTCTGTGGTTCAATTTTTGGCTTTATTGAGCAGACTGATGTGGGTGGGATAGTTTGCTTTGTTGGACACCTGGCTCTGAGTCCTTGGGATGGTTACCCTTGGATATATTCTTCTAGCAACTATTGTCTGGTTACTATTCTTTATTACTGTGTTGATTCCTCCAAGGATGGTGTGCCAATGTTTGTTTGGCCATTATTCTTTTCTGTTAACGTGGTTTCAGCATTGTGATTTTGTGCATGATTTGATTTTGTGAGTCGTTAAACTAATTTATGTGTGTGTGGATATTAGTTGTATGAATGAGTTTGAAGTATGGACATTTTGATTTCTGTTGTGGTGTGTTTGATTATAGCTTTCCGGTTGTCACTGTTGATGTTCATTTTTATTAGTTTGTTTCTTAGTTTCATAACTGTGGTATATGTATATATATTTAACTAATCATAGGTTTATAATTGGTGTGTTACTGTTTAATTTCTCATGTATTGATAATGCTATTTTGTCTATAGTTTTGTATAGTTTCATTAGATAGGCTATTTTCATTTATATGATCGATGTAATTCCAGAATATGGTGTACATGTGATTTTGCCTGCTGTAATATTTGTTGCTTTCTTTTCTTTTCTTTTAGTAGAGCATGATATTTATTTGAATTCTTTCGTCATAAATCTTTTGTAGAAACAATAATGAATAGACATAGTGATGATGCAGATCTCCATCAGACTATTACAGGTATTATAATACATGACACATTTTTGAGTCATAAACCATCAGATTTGATCATAAATTCTGTGTGGTCCGTACTATTCAATCTTATTGCTTAGTTTTGTTTTTGTTCTTATAAGATAATCCACATTGTTATTCTTTCTTTTCAATTTTTTTATGTTTGGATTGTTAGATGGAATTTAAATTGGTTTTTCAGATATGATGTGCAAGATGAAGTATGGAAAAGGAATGGTGTCAGATCAAGCGGAACCTTCTTCTAAGAGAACATGTTTGTCTGCTAATAGGTCTCATCAGTCCTTACCGTCTCTTGACCCAGAGATGTATGGCAATGAGAGCAGTGATGAAGCACAGGAGGATAGCCACAATGAAGATGTTCACAGAGTTCTATCAGGTGTTTTAGCACATAATTATTTGAGTGTTACTGCTTGGTGTCAGCAAAATAGTTTGATTTTTGTTATCTATATTAGAGCACAAATAACACTTAATGAGTATAGCTTAAATAACAGTTCGGCAAAAATTTGATGAATATCTATATAACAATAGAGCTATTTATGTGCGCTGTAAAAAAAAATCGCAACCTTCCTTCGTTTTCTGTTTTCCTAAGCCAAAATGCAGTATTTCATTTATTTTATGATAATAGTGGGTCATCTATGTGGTTTTGTTATTTTAGAAGTTAAAATTTGTTTTGTAGACTATTGGGTCTATAGATGTAATTACTTTTAAATCTTAATTTAGTTTTGGGCGATGTAAAGGTGTAATCTTCATGATTTTTTGTTCAGTTTGATATTTTTGGTGCTTAGAATCCTCGATTAGCATTTGAATGTGACACTTGGAATTTAAATGATTCATAGGGGTTTATTTGATGACAAACAATAATGGAATGTGTACAAAGCAAATGGCTATATATTAGGATAATTATGTCTAATTTTGTCTTCATTCAATTTGGCAGTTTTTCCTTCTTCCCTGAAGTAGAATTGGTATGAGTTTAATATCTATATGATCATATATGAGTTCATTATATGATTTCATTGTATATTCGTAAATTTGTTAAAAGATAATTTAGTAGAACTTCGTGTTTACTAAATCATACATTGATCGTCTGAGACATATACATATACAATAAAAAATAGAACCAGATTACTTCAACATAGGATTTCCATACATACATATGAATAATATACGTGCTATAGTGATATTAGTAATGTGCAATTATATAATAGATTCACTATATGTTAGGAAAATAGTTTTGTTTTTCTTCTTCTCAACTATTTTGCAGAATTTTCACACATATGTGGTGCAGTAGAAGTAATAATGTGAAATTATATAATATGTTTATTGGCAAAAATTCTGATGATTATGGTTGATTTTTCATTAGCACACCAGTCTTATTTTTCTTGAGTTCGAAATATTGCTTCTTTTAGTATGACTCGAGTTTTTTGAATCATGATATCAGTTTAATATATGGGTTTAGTGTATATTGCTTAATTTGATATAGGATGATCTAAAATAACTTCGTGTATCCTATATCAAATATAGTTTATGTTGCCTACAAGTAAAATTTTCTTAAATACAAGTGCATGACATAGAGGGGAATTATATAATAGGTTTAGTATATTGTGTTTTTTCATTGTTACTATTTCATGCAAATGAATTGTTCAATATAATGGCCAACTGTTTTGTTATCTAAATGGATCTATGATTAACTTGAAAAAATAGGTTTTCATTCTTATCCTTTATTGATTAATCTAACTTAGTCATTTATTATGAATCATAGGTGGTCATCTTGGATCTTTTGGACAAGCATCATATCAACGAAATCAAGCAGGTTAGTAGAAATTTTGATATCAATTATTTGACACTAAATATTCATCAAAAAAATATCTTTGATCATAGATTATCTAATTTATACTATTATAATTGACATTGCAGATGTGATTGTTGATTACAAGGATTGTGGTGATGATGATTATGCATGTAAGTATTGTGCTGCTTGCTTTTGGTTAGATGAAACATTAAAAAAAACAAAATAAACAACCAATATATACTCATTGTTGTGAAAAAGGCCGAGTTCAAATTCAGATGTCACATCCAACACCTCATTTTCTTGATGAATTATTAAATCCAGATAATGGTAGAAGGAGCGTGTTATTTCGTGATAATATCAGAGTCTATAATTCTATGTTTGCTTTTACATCTATGGGAGCTAAAATTGAACATGGCATAAACAGTGGAGGAGCTCCTTATGTTTTTAAAATATGTGGTCAAGTACATTATCTTATGGGTTCAGTTTTACCTTCAGAAGGACAATCTCCTAAATATGCTCAGTTATACGTATATGACACTGAAAATGAAATTAGAAATCGCATCACTGCTATTGATCCAAATAATGCAAATAATAAGATTGATCATGATATTGTGAAGGGATTGGTAGAATTATTAGATGAATGTAATGAGTTGACAAAAGAGTATCGCTCTGTGAGAGATGATTTTGAAAATTGTTTGTTGCCAAATTTTGATATAACCGTACTTGATCGTGAAAAAAATGACGGCAAACAATATGAATTACCATCTGCGCCTGAAATTAGTGGATTAATTGTGGGTGACATAGGTGAATTTAATTCTAATAGAGATATAATTATTCGATCTAATGAAGGATCTCTTAAGCGTATTTCTAAAATTCATCCAAAACTTATGTCGTTACAATATCCACTTCTTTTTCCATATGGAGATGACGGGTTTAAAATTAAAATGAAATTGAAATCGATGCCAAGTGATGTTGATAATAAAGATAGAAAATTATCCATGAGCAAATTTGTGTGTTATCAAATTCATGATAGGCCAAATCAATCGAGCACTTTGTTAAAAGGTGGCAGATTATTTCAACAATATTTGGTTGATGCATATGCAACTGTCGAAGAAAATCGTTTAGAATATATAAGGCATCATCAACCAGAATTGAGGTCTGAAACATGGAATAATTTATCTACATTTGTTTCTGATGGAATTGTCCAAGGTTATGATGTCGGAAAAAAAAAATTTCTTCCTGGTTCTCACACTGGCAGTCCAAGAGATATGATTAATAATTATCAAGATGCAATGACAATTTGTAGAGAATATGGGAATCTAGATTTGTTTATCACTTTCACATGCAATGTAAAATGGCCAGAAATTTTGAGATATTTTGAAAAAAAACCTGGATATAAACTGGAAGATCGTCCTGATATTATTTGTCGAATTTTTAAAATAAAGGTGGATGATATGATTTCTTATATTAAAAATGGAAAACTATTTGGGGAAGTTCATGCTCACGTATGTACAATTGAATTCCAAAAAAGAGGATTTGCCACATGCTCATTTATTATTTTGGCTTAAAAATAAATACAGGTGTCATACAGCAAGTGATGTGGATTCTATAATTTCGGCAGAATTGCCTGATAAAAATACTAATCCAAAATTATTTGAAATAGTTAGCCAATTTATGATTCATGGTCCATGCGGTCAACTCAATCCATCTTCTCCGTGTATGAGAGATAAATTATGTACAAAACATTTTCCAAAGCCATTTATTCCGAACACAATTTTTCAAGAAATTAACTCTCCTCAGTATAGACGCCGTGATGATGATTCACGTTTTGTGATCAAAAAAGGAGTTGAAGTTGGAAATAATTTTGTTGTACCATATAATGCTAATTTATTATTAAGGTATAATGCTCATATAAATGTTGAATCATGTTCTCAATCTATGTTAATTAAATATTTATTCAAATACATAAACAAAGGACCTGATAGAGCACGCATATTTATCCGTGACAATGTAAATGACGAAATACAAAATTACCTTAATTGTAGATATTTAACTCCTCATGAGTCTGTGTGGCGTCTTTTTGAATTTTCTATTCACTCTAGGTTTCCTGCGGTTCAATATCTGAAGATTCATTTGCCTAATGAACAAACTGTTTGTTTTCATGGATCTAACTCTATTGAAAATGTCTTACAAGATCCATCCATAGAAACTACGATGTTAACTGCTTGGTTCATTGCGAACAAGACTTATAAAAAGGCAAAAAAATTAACGTACACTCAATTTCCTACTAAATTTGTGTGGAATAATAATAAAAAATTATGGACCCAAAGAAAACAATACTGTGTTCTTGGTAGAATAGCGCATGTGCCGCCAAATGCTGGTGAATTGTATTATCTAAGAATGCTTTTGAATATACAAAAAGGATGCACTGATTTTGAGGCAATTAGAACAGTCAATGGCATAACATATTCTACTTATCAAGAAACATGCCGAGCTTTGGGATTATTAGGTGATGATAAAGAATGGTTTGAAGCACTTTTAGAATCTACTTTTATTGCAAGTTCTGCTCAAATTCGTCATTTATTTGTTACAATTATTTTGTTTTGTAATGTCTCTAATCCTAGAGCTTTATTTGATGCATATTGGATTAACATGTCTGATGATATATCGCATAGAATGAAATTAAATTTTGGAATGCAAAAGATTTTTATACCAGATGAAGATTTAAAGAATGCTGTTCTGCATGAACTTGAAAAGTTATTTAACATGTCATCGAGTAGTTTAAAGAATCATCAATTGCCAATGCCAATAATACAGCGAATACATGAATTTGATAATAGGCTTATTAGAGAAGAACTAAATTTTGATTGTGAAGCATTAAAACTACAACATTCCGACTTGATCGCCAAATTGAACACTACTCAAAAAATATATACGATCAAGTGATAAGCGTTGTTCAAGAAAAAAATCCAAGATCATTCTTTGTCTATGGTTGTGGAGGTACGGGAAAAACTTTTTTATGGAATACCATAATTTCAAGATTAAGATCTGAAGGAAAAATTGTTTTAGCTGTTGCTTCATCAGGCATTGCATCATTATTACTTCCAATAGGCAGAACAGCTCACTCACGTTTTGCAATAAAACCCATTATAGATAAAGATTTAAGTTGTAATATAAATAAAAAAAACCAATCTTTCTGGTTTAATTGAAAAAGCTGAATTAATAGTCTGGGATGAAGCTCCTATGTGTAATAAATGGTGTATTGAATCAGTAGATAGGACACTCAGAAATATTTTGTCAAAAAATGAAGAACCATTTGGAGGAAAAATAAATTTATTTGGAGGAGATTTTAGACAAACATTGCCGGTTATACAAGGTGGCAGTAAAGAACAAGTCATTCAACAATCGTTCAATAATTCATACATGTGGCCTACTATTACAATATTTCATCTTACTGAAAATATGAGATTATCAACTATTGGTTTAAGCAATATAGAAAAGAATGAAATTAAACAATTTGGTGAATGGATGTTACAAATAGGTGAAGGTCGATTAGAATCAAAATTCCCTACAGGTGATCCAGATGTGAGTTGGATCGATATACCAAATGAATTACTTACTGATCCTACAATTGATCCTATAAAATCAATTTTTGAAGCAACATATCCCAATTTTTTAAATAGATATAATGATACAAATTATTTAAAAGAGCGTGTCATAGTAACTCCGAAAAATATAACTGTTCAAGAGATAAATAATTATGCAATTAAATTATTACCTGGTCAGGAAAAATCATATTTCAGTTCAGATTCAATTTCATACAATTCAGGTAATAGTAATAATATTAATCTTTTATATCCCATGGAGTTTTTGAACAAGCTTGAATTTAATGGATTACCAACCCATGAACTTATTTTAAAAATTGGCATGCCAATTATGTTATTAAGAAATTTAGATCAAATACGTGGTTTATGTAATGGCACAAGATTAATTGTGACAAAGTTATTTGAGAGATTAATTGAGGCAAAAATACTCACAGGAAATAACACGGGACAAAAAGTTCATATTCCAAGAATTGTATTATATGCTACGGAAAGTAAATGGCCATTTACATTTAAGAGACGTCAATTTCCTATCCGACCATGTTATGCAATGTCCATAAATAAAAGTCAAGGTCAATCATTAAATCAAGTTGGAATATATTTGTCAGAAGCAGTTTTTACTCATGGACAGTTATATGTGGCATTATCAAGAGTTACATCAAAAAAAGGACTCAAAATTTTTATAAACAACAATGACGAAATTCCCAATAATTTTACAAAAAATATTGTTTATAAAGATGTATTGCAAGGTATATAATTCATTCATAATTTTTGTTATAATATATACATTTTAAATTGCCACAATTTAAAACTACGATAAATATACAATTTCCTTCATCATTTTATTCATATTATAAGCATAAGAATAACACTTGCAAAACAGACTTTTTAGATTGGACTATCACGTTATAAATTGATCTGGGTACATTAGCACATTTTTGTCCTCAAAACGTATATGAAGATCAATTGACTATCACGTTATAAATTGATCTGGGTATATTAACTCTAATTGATAGAAAAACGTATATTAACTCTCTCCTTATTAGTATTAATCTGGGTAAGTTAGAAGTATAAAAAAATGCATGATTAGCAAGTCCTTGCCTCATGTGGTATTTACTCTAACTAAGTCGGCGACATTTTTTCCCAGTCATTACTTGAAAGATGGCATCTGAGTCGTAGCTTTCATATTTGCGAATCGCAAGACTCCTCAGCAAGGTAAGATCTGTTTTTTTAAGTAGTTTTGATCCATTGAGGTAGATTTTGTAGTTTTTTATAATGGGTAGTGATCAAATATATATATGGTTTGGGTCATGCCATCTCAGCACTGATCCTCATCATTTTGGGTTTGAATTGTGCAGATTCTGTCTTTGCTTTTGCAACGATTAGCAAAGCTTGATGCTTTTGAATCGTCACAAGTAGGTAAAGTACTCTGTTGATGGCGATTGGGTTTGGTTTTTTTTGGTTATGTTGTGATTATGAGTATTGATGAGTTTTGGTGATTAATTTGGTGTCATATTTGTCTGTGTGGATTTTAATATGAAATATTGTATGTGAGGATTTGTTGAGGTTTTGGTCGTCTCATGTAGGTTCTGGTATCTTTCAAGTGTGGATATTAAGAAGATTGTGATCTTAATGCAACGTATTTGTTTTAGATTTGTATTAAGGGAATTTGAGTCACGATCAACCAAGGTTCTAAAAAACGCTAGGCGCTAGTCGGGCAGACAGCCAGCGCCTAGCGCCCAGAGGATTAATCGGGCGCCTAGGCGGTTTTTTATTTTCTATATATTTTATTTATTTAATTAAAATAATTATATAAATACAATTTATAAAAAGCATTATTATGTTCTAAAATAGCAAAAATACTTCAAAAATAGACAAAATGTTCAACAACAATGTTCTTAGAAATTATAAAAAAAAAACAATTTGAAAGAAACAAATTAGATTCTTGCTAGCCTATGCGGCTATGCCTCAAATTCTTCTTCTCCATATCCCTCTTGCACTTTTTCTGTGTCGGTCTCAAACTCAAAGTCTATTTCATCTTCTTCCTCTTCATCCGATACAAAATCATCCTCATGAAGTTCTCTAATTTCTTGAAGTCTAGAACTTCTCCGAGGCTCTAAACCACTACCCACTCCCAAATCATCTCCAACCATTTCACTATTAAGATCCGACTCAACATCTTCATCACCACCATCAACAATCCATCCGTGTGCCATAGTTGCTTCACTAGCAAGTAGTACATCCACATTCTTCTCTTTCTCTCTTCTTTTCTTGTTCATAATCCTTGCATTGAATTGGACATACACTAGATAGGTTACAACAAAAAAAAAAACTATAATCGGGCCAGGAAAAAAAAATAAAAATTGGGCCGCCCAGCCAGCTCGCCCAGCCCGCCCAGGCGCCGCCCAGCCCGCCTAGGCGGCCGTTTTTTGCGCCAGCGCCCAGCTTCAACGATTTGGGCAAAATCGGAACGGTCCCTTGCCGCCCAGCGCCTAGGCGGCCCTGGGCGACGTTTTTTAGAACCATGCGATCAACAAAGCTTGATGCTTTCAATCGTCACAAGCATGTAAAGTAATTTGGATATTGTTGTTTGTATGTTGGTACTGTTAATTTGGATACTGACTAAGGTCGACAATCGTGTTGCAGATGTATGGGTCTGAATTCGAAATACATGAAAAAGAAGGCATAAAGGGTTGGTATGTCATGCAAGAAGACGCAACGATGAATATAATAAAGTGAAGGTATGTCTCCATGTGATATAGAATATGCAACTCAATTTTTCAATGCAACGTGCCCAAAAAAAGAAGGCATACAAATGTAATGTATGTAATATATGGATCGTTTCTGCATTTTAAGTACTCTGCATTCCAATACCTATATTAGATTTATATCTAATATATTTTTTCTATGTTCTTTAATTTTCTTTCCCAGTTTCTTCATCCCCTGACAACTTTACCTTCAAACTTAACGTTCATCCGCGCCGTAGGCACGGGGCTTCACCTAGTATAATACAATCGTGGGTTTCCACTGTTACTATTGCAATTACTATAAATATTGCAATTACTATTGTATATTACCATTTTCGTCATTTTGGAGAAATTGATCGTGCGGTGGACTTATGTCCTCTCCGTTTTGTTTCGGCCTCTATCTTTCTGTTTTGGTCACAAATCTCTCGGACCTTTTCAATCTTGCTCGGAGTTGCTTCATCGATCTCATCGACTCTCGCTGTGACTTCGATCGATCAGGGGGTCGAAGCTGGAGAATAGAGTGAATTTGGGTCTATCGTTCGTTGCATCTATATTTGCTTTCTTGATCTTGATCTGGATCAATCAGACTCGAAGCTATATAGTAGGTCTCTCTCTCTCTCTTTTTTTTGACCTCTATTCAATTTTTTCTATATGTGCTTGGATCAATTTTTTTGTTGGATTTTGGGTTTATCATTCATTCGGGCTTATTGTCCAATTTGATGTTGATGGATTAGAGTACATGGTAGCGTTTCGTCTGTGCCTCTGTGTTTCTCTTTGCTATTGTTCTCCCTTGGCCTTTGGTCTCAATTTATCCAGAAAGGTATGTTGTTTTGGGACTATATCAGTTTTGGTTTTATCGTTTTGTGCTACAAGTGTGTTTGTGGGTTTTGTTTGCTTCACTTTGATTTGGGTTTTTGTTTTGGGTCGATGTGCTCGGGTAAAGTTGTTATGTGTGCTTTGGCAAGACTTGCAGACCAATTGGGGAGTGGCTTTTAGGCTGGGTTATTAAATGCCCATCTTCAGTTTTTTTTTGGGGTTTTGCATTTGATGATGCGTGTTCTTCGATCAATCGGAGACTTGGGTTTTTCAGTTTTTCTTTGATTTTGGTTTGGGTTGTTAATTTGAGTTCAGATGTGTTTTTGGATGAACTGAATATGGGTTTTTGTTTGATTTTTATTTGGCTTGCTAATTTTGAGTTGAATGTTTGATATTGAGAATTTTGTGTGATCAATTTTTTTTCTTTTATGTTTGATGATGTGTCTTCTTCAATGAATTAAATGGTTTGGTTTGTGTGTATTTTTTTGTTGAGCCTGTTAATTTGAGTTCGGATGTGTTCTTAAGTGAACTGGGGATGGATTTTTGTTTCATTTTTATTTATGTTGCTAATTTTGGGTTCAGCGTTTGATGTAGAGAATTTTGTATATTCCAATTTGCAGGTTAGATAAGATCGAGTTTTTGTGTGGTTGGGGCTGAATTATTTATAAGTGACGCAATTGCGCTGTACTCAGCTAGAAGAAAAGAGAGCCTTGGGTTTAAAGGTACCTTATTCAAGATTTGGTGTGCTTGCTTTGGTGTACCTGTGTGGTGGGTTAAGCCATTTTCTTGACACTTTCATGCGATTTTGATATTTCTATTTTGGTTAACTTGGTGAAGACTGAGTGTTCTGTGTTAATTTGTGATTTTTTGGTGCCTTGGTATTTCGTTCCTGTTGCTTTGTTTGTATCTGCGGTTTTTGGGTTTGGTGTTGCATTTGTTTGGTGGGTTTTGTGGCAGTGGATGATTAAGGAATTTGCTTAAGGTCTGTCATTTTGGTTTTTAATTCTTGGATTCTGTGTGCTGTGGCATTGATAAGGGGTAGGGGGAATTTGCTTAAGGTCTGTCATTTTGGTTTTTGATTCTTGGATTCTGTGTGCTGTGGCATTGATAAGAGGTAGGGGGTTGATGTCTAAGTTCCATGTGAATCATCGAATGGAAAATTGGTGTTGGGTTTGCTGAGTGTTGGCTGATATTTGTTGGGTTTGCTGCTGCATTTGTTTGGCGGGTTTTGCGGCAATGGATGATTAACGAATTTGCTTGGGTTTTGTCATTTTGGTTTTTGGTTATTGGATTCTATGTGTTGTGCCATTGATATGAGGTGGGGGGTTGGTGTTTGAGTTCCAGGTGGGTTATTGAATGGAAAATTGGTATTAGGTTTGGTGATTGTTGTCTAATGATGTTCAGTTTGGGTCTTCATAAGTTCTAGAAAATTGTCCAGTGTAGATTCATTGATTGATGTCATTGTGAAATTTGATTTATTTAGAAGGCTTTTTGTGTTATTTAGTGGTTTACTTATGGGCTGTTGATCCTTAGTCTTATTGTTAAGCTTGCTCTTGCTCTTCATGTCAGATCCTTATGTGCTGTTTGGTGATTAGATTAGTTGTTGTTTGTGGTCTTTTTTTTTTTTTTTTTGCATCCATTGGAAAAGGGGTTGTTAAGTCTAAGGGATGACTTATTTCAATTTTGTATTATGTTGTCTGTTTTGTTAGATTGTATGAGGATATGTGTGCTTATTTATGATTCACTTATTTGTTTTAGTTTTTGAATTAAATTTTTTTGTTTTTAATTGTGTCTGTTTTTCTGCAGGGTTAAATTTTATACTAATTATTCTCCAGTGTTTGGTGCTGTTGTTGCTTCTCTGGGTGTTGTATTTTGTTTCAGATTGTCATCAATCATCAGGTCAACAATCATCAGTTTATTTTTATTTGTGTGATGTGCTAGCAAATAGCTGTGATCTTTAGCTTTATTGTTATTGCTGTCGTTATGTTTATGATATCATTATGATTTTGGTAGTTTGTGTAATCGCTGTATGTTTGGCTTAATTTTTGCAGTTTGTGAAACAATTTTGGTGTGATCTGGGTTGATTTTTTTTTAAAAAAAACTAATTGATTTTCAGTTTGCTGTTGTTATCGGAATAGAATGGATGGTCACTGTGATGAAATAGTTTTTGCATATACATGAGTCTGTTGGGAACATCTGATCCCATGCGTAATCCGAGATTTTGAAGGTGAAGATCTCTAGAATACCTGCTGGGTCAGCTGTCCCCATCATATGTAGTGTATGTTGTTCTTCTTGAGCGTGCGACTGTGTTTTGTTGTGAATAATGATTGTTTAATTTTTGTTATTGTAATTTTTGTATTTGTTTGATCACATGATCAAACTTTCTTTTGTTGTTGATGAGATGTGGGTCTTTGCTTTTGGTTGGGTAGGACTACAACCACAATTGATTTTTTCATTGGCTTTTGTATGGTTGTATTCTGTTGGTATATACAAATGTTGGTTTTATTAATTACCTTATCTGTCATATTTATTTATTTCCTCTGTAGATGAAGTCGATGAAAATATGTTGACAAGATACGTTGGTAATCTGATTTTCTTGGCTGATTGCTGTATTTATTTTTGATAAGATATCAATTTTTGGTAATTGTTAGATGATGATATCGTGTGTTTGCTATTTGTGGATTTTATATATGGTGTGCAGTCTTTTGCAATAATTTTTTTGCTTTTTATTCATTTGAGTCCATAAATGCTGGGGCATGTGTTATGTTTTTGATTAATAACTGGTGTTTGGTGATGTGAGAATCACACGTTTATTTTAAAATGTGAATTTCATTGTAATTTCATATAATGCAGTATGATCAATTTGTGTAATGTTGTTGGTCATTGAAATTATTTTGCAAATATGGGACGAAAAAGAAAACTTGCCTCTGTTGATAGTGCTCTGGGATTGCCCACAGTTTCAAAATATCCTGCACTCTCTGGATCAGAGGAATTGGTCATGGACAAGAGATATCGTGTTAATCAACCTTTTGATGAACAATCTTCTGCTTGGAACAACATGGCAGCACCGTTGGAGCATCCAGTACCAAGCATGTCAGTAATCAATGTTAGGTCTATTTTTGGGCGACCATTGGGAGAACATGGTGTTCGATCCAATGATAACAGTTATGGTGAAGATTCTATGGAGGAAATTGAATCAGGTGATTGTGCTTAGATTTGACATTCAGGGGCTTGGGCAATCATGTTCCAATCCTTATATCAATACACATTCAGGGGCTTGATATGCAATTTTCAATGTTGTATTCGACTCTGCCTTTTCTTCATAATACAAATGTCATGTACTATACAGTTGTTTTCAATAAATGTTTTGATGTTGATTGGTTTTGGTCAATGGATGGTCAGGAGTGCGCTGTGTTTTTTGCTTAATAATTGTTGTTTGCTGATGTTGGAAATGCACCTTTGTTTTCAAATGTGAATTACATTTTAATCTCATTGAATACAGTGTGGTTTATCTCTGTAACATTATTGTTGGTTATATGAATACTTTTTTGCAGTTGTTGAACAGAAAAGAAGGGTTGCTTCTGTTGAGAGTGCTTTCGGATTGCCAGTGTCTTTGGATTATCTTGGGCTTGGTGGATTAGGGGAAATATTCATGGACAAGAGATGTCGTCTCAATCAACCTTTTGATGAACAATCTTACGCGTCCCACAACATGGCAGCACCTTGGGAGCATTCAACACTGAGCACATCAAGAACCAATGTTGCGTCTGTTTGTCGACAACCTTTAAAAGGACGGTATGCTGAATCTGATGATAACAGTGATGATGGAGATGTTGTGGGGGAGAATGAATCAGGTAATTGGATTTAGATGTGACTTACATAAGGTTAGAGGTCAAATTTTGCTGATATGGTGGCAGAACAATGTATAGTATATGCAGTGACATAGAGTTAAATGATAGCTGTGTTCATGTTTTTGTTGTTTGTTGTTGTTTCATACAATGCAACTTATGTTTTTGGCGTTCGTTGTTGTTTTATGGAGTGCAATTGTTGTTCTGTTCTTTGATTAAATCTAGAGTTGCATAATATAATCAGACTTGCGGCAATATTGGTTCTTTGTTTTATCTATACAGTTTTTGCTGTGCAATCTGTTCCATCTAATGTGCATTCATAAAATTTATTTGGTATAATCAAGCAGTCATTTATTTGGATCAATCTGACCATGATTCTTTTGTATATATCACAGGTGTTGACAAAGGAACTTTTGGGCAGGCATTGTATCAGAAGAGTCGTGCAGGTGAGCACATATTTCAATATGTATTGTCTGTTACTAAAAATTTATCGTTGATCATTACATATCTAATTCGTGCATGCTATCACTCAAATTGCAGGTGTCATTGTGCATTATGATGATTGTGGTGATGATATTCATGCATGTGATCATTGTGCTGCTTTCTTTTGGTTTAATGAAGCATTGAAAAAGAAAATAAATAACCAATTGATTTATACACACTATTGTGAAAAAGGACGAATCTAGCTTTCAATGTCGAATTCAACTCCGCTTTTTTTTGATAAATTATTAAATCCACACAATGGTCGGAGGAGTGAGCTATTTCGTGATAATATTAGAGTTTATAATTCTATGTTTGCTTTTTCGTCCATGGGTGCTAAGATTGAACATGACATAAATAATGGAGGAGGCCCTTATGTATTCAAAATATGTGGACAAATACATCATAGGATGAGTTCTATTTTACCTTTCGAAGGAGAATGTCCAAAATATGCTCAATTATATGTTTACGACACCCATAATGAAATTGCAAACCGTGTGCGCGTTGTTGATCCAAATAATGCAAATGATAAAATTGATCTTGATATTGTCAAATGATTGATTGAATTGCTAGATAACTATAATGAATTGACTAAAAAATATAGGTCCGTCAGAGATGATTTCCAAAATCAATCGTTGCCTAATTTTGATGTAATTATGCTTGATCATGAAAGAACTGATAGTAAACAGTATGAATTACATTCTGGTTCTGAAATTGGTGGATTAATTGTCGGTGATATAGGTGAATATGATTCGAATAGAGATATAATTATTCGATCTAACGATGGATTGTTAAAACGAATTTCTAAAATTCACCCGAAATTAATGTCGTTGCAATATCCGCTTCTTTTCCCATATGGAGAAGATGGATTTAAAATTAACATGAAATTGAGATCGATGTGTGGTGACAATAAGGATAGAAAATTGACAATGAATAAATTTGTGCGTTACCAAATTCATGATAGAAAAAATCAATCAGCCACTTTGTTAAAAGGCGGTAGATTATTTCAACAATATTTGGTGGACGCATATGCAACGGTTGAAGAAAATCGTCTCGAATATATAAGACATCATCAACCAGAATTGTGGTGTGAAACGTGGAATAATATAACCGCATTTGTTTCAAGTGGAATTGTTGAAGGTGCTGATGTTGGAAAAAAAGTTTTTCTTCCTGGATCTTATACAAGTAGTCCAAGAGATATGATAAATAATTATCAAGATGCAATGGCAATTTGTCGAGAATATGGTAATCCTGATTAGTTCATCACTTACTTGCAATGTTAAATGGCTAGAAATTTTGCGATATTTTGAAAAAAAAAACCCGGTTACAAACTAGAAGATCGTCCCGATATTGTTTGTCGAATTTTTAAGATAAAACTGGATGATATGATTTCTTATATTAAATCTGGAGTACCTTTTGGCGAAGTTCATGCTCATGTGTGTACCATTGAATTTCAAAAGCGAGGTTTACCCCATGCTCACATATTATTTTGGCTTAAAACTAGATACAAATGTTACACAGCAAATGATGTGGATTCTATAATATCAGCAGAATTACCTGATAAAAATGTTAACCCACAATTATTTGAATTGGTTAGTCAATTTATGATTCATGGTCCTTGTGGTCGATTGAATTCAAATTCTCCGTGTATGCGAGAAAAATCATGCACAAAACATTTTCCAAAACCATTTGTTGCTGACACAATTTTTCATGCAATTAAAGCTCCTTAGTATAGACGTCGTGATGATGAATCGCGTTTTGTAGTTAAAAAAAGAGTTCATATTGGTAATAATTATATTGTTCCTTACAATGCTAATTTGTTATTGAGATTTAATGCTCATATAAATGTTGAATCATGTTCTCAATCTATGTTAATAAAATATTTATTCAAATATATAAATAAAGGACCCGATAGAGCTCGCGTGTTATGAAAGGACCTAACCCCGATTCAGTTACCTAAACCGAAATCGAACCCCTTCTGAAAATGCGAACCAACAAAAATCTTTCAAAATTTCGGCAGAGTAACGTTACTAACGTGGAATTGCATTAACCTGCACCCAGAAAATAACACTTCATTCTATGCCACAAAAGCCAAACCGTGGGCACCAATCCCATCCGGATTTCTCAATATCATAACATAATCAATAAACAGTAATCATATTGTAATATATAATATATCAGAGAAATCTGTATTAAACATGTATCAGAATGTATCAGAGCGACCTCTAGTATAAATATATACAATATACACATCAGTAGGCGAAATAAGAACCTACTGGAAAGCACAGGTAACTCGGATCACTAGCCTCCCACCACGACGTGAAACACCAGAACCTGAACTGCAAACTGGGCACGGAAACCGAAAAGCCCAGGGGAAAGACATGAAAACCATTAGAGTGAGTGGACGAAAATAAATGTCTTTCGCCAGTTAATATATGTTATAAAAACATATGCGAGTCCAGATAAATGAATATAATAAAGTACACGAGGTAAACACCTACTCCTCCAGCGTACTGAGCATGTAAGTAAAAATTCCACGGGGTCACTCATGGACACATCCGTGCTAGTACAGTCTGAATCACGGGATCCCAAACCCACACATGATTCTAGCCAGAAAGGCCTCAGGTTAGGGTATCTGTTTCCACCCGGAAATGCATCGGCACAAGAAACAGACAACTGTACCCACCCGGAAATACATCGGCACAAGGTACAATTCCCCCCTGGTAGGCACCATTGGGGATCAGCCGAGATGCAAGTGTATCGATACAACAACATAAACTATGACTGTACTCTGTGTAAACCAAATCATAAATAATTCAATGCAAATGCAATAAACAACATATGAAAGCATATACGTAATATAATCGTATAACACATGCTCATATAAATCATAGTCTCGTATGCATGCTCATGTTCGTAAAACGTGTATAAAGACTCGCGATTATCAGTGAAAAGGAACTGTCCACTCACAGGTGAGCAAAACGCGCACTCGCGCTAATCTCGTGGCCCGGCGGAAGATCCCTCGCCTGAAGCACGATCTTGATCTCGATCTCTTGAATAATCATAAACACATCTGATCAAAACCATAGTCCACAACACTGTACTTAATCACGGAAATCAACCGTTCCCGAAAACATATTAAACTGTATAAAATAATCGACTAAATTTCCGAAATCTCCACTCGAAACCTTCGACTGAAAATCCGATATTCAAATCACTACGAAAACCTCTAAGCGATAATCAGGGCGCGATTACGAGAAAAATGACATTAAATTCATCGAAAACTAAAAAGTCAACCCTCTCGCCGGAGCACCGCCGTTGACCGCCACCGCCGGCGGCGGCGCGCCGTCAACGGTGACTTCCTCCGGCGAGGAAGCTCCAAAATTGAAGCTCACAACCAGCCCAACCATTTTCATAACTACCACCAAGGCCAAAACTCACCGGAAACACCTCAATTTCACCCAAAATCGAACGAAATTTCCCCCCTCCGGCAACCTAATCGGGTTCCAACAAAAACTCAACCTTAGCCACAATTAAACACACCATGAGCCTCACAGGGGCAAGGGGAGTCGAACCCCCCTAACCACCACCACCACCGTGGCTCGCCGGAAAACTGAAAACCAACACCGGCGAAACCCACGAATTCAACCTGGTTCGTTCTCCATAAAAACTCAATCAATTCACAAAATTTCAATCGCAAATCAACTTAAAATCACAAGAGGAAGAAAACCCTATCCTTCATGTGGCCGGAGGTGGCTGGAAAAAGCAAATCGGCCGGCGAAGCTCAAACGGGAAACTTTCTCCCTCGATCAACGGTCAACAGTTTCCAAATTTGGAAAGTCAACGGTGGTCAACGTCAAACAGTGTTTTTCGAAAATTTTACGACTATTTCCGATATTTATACTCGCGCGAGTTTCCGATTTTACGCAATTTTACGACGTTTCCGACTATTTCCGACAATTTTACGCCAATTGACGGTCCAAAACGAATAATCAAAACGATTCGGATAAACACGAAACAAACGGATAAACTCGTCGAAAACCGAAACTTCAAATAATCATATTATATTCCTTGGTTATCGGAAAAATCATTCAGAACCGCCCTCGAACTCGAAATCACGTGCTCTACAACTTCCGTGAAGAAACTCAATTCAAATTCTCGGCCAATAATAAAGTCGCGAACTAAATCGACAAACCACACATATAACGCGAAACCGCGACTATACGCTAACTCGTGAATCGTGCCGACAACATTACGGATTCTGGTTCGGGTCGTCACACGTTAGTTCGTGAGAATATCAATGATGAGATACAAAATTATCTCAATTGTCGATATTTAACTCCACATGAGTCTGTGTGGCGTTATTTTGAATTTTCCATTCATTCTAGATTTCCTGCTGTACAATATTTAAAAATTCATTTGCCCAAAGAACAGACTGTTTGTTTTCATCAAAGTAATTCTCTTCAAAATGTGTTAAATAATCTGAACATAGAAACAACTATGCTAACTGCCTGGTTTCAAGCAAACATGACTTATACAAAGGCAAGAAAATTGACGTATACGCAATTTCCCACTAAATTTGTTTGGAATGATAATAAAAAATTATGGACTCCAAGAAAATAATATTATGTTCTCGGTAGAATAACACATGTGCCGCCGATTGCAGGTGAATTGTATTATCTTAGGATGCTTTTAAATCTTCAAAAAGGATGCACCGATTTTGATTCAATAAAAAAGTGAATGATGTAATATATCCTACATACCAAGAAGCATGTCGAGTTTTAGGATTGCTAGGTGATGATAGAGAGTGGGCAGAAGCATTGTTAGAATCTACTTTTACTGCCTCTTCTTCTCAAATTCGTTATTTATTCGTTATGATTATTCTATTTTGTAATGTCTCAGATCCGCAAGTTTTACTTGATACATATTGGATTAATATGTCTGATGATATAGTACATAAAATGAAACAAAAATTTAATATGCAAAATCTTACCATGCTTGATGATGAATTAAAAAATGCTGTTTTATATGAACTTGAAAAATTGTTTAATATGTCATCCAGCAGTTTGAAAGATCACCAATTACCAATGCCAAAGACACAACAAATACATCAACTTGATAATAGACTTATTAGAGAAGAATTGGATTTTGATTGTAAAATGTTAAGAGAAAAACATTCTGACCTAATTACTAAACTAAATATTAGTCAAAAAATAATATATGATGAAGTGATCAAAGCCGTTGAAGAAGATAACCCAAGATCTTTTTTTGTTTATGGTAGTGGAGGCATAGGAAAAACTTTTTTGTGGAATACTATAATTTCTAGATTAAGATCTGAAGGCAAAATTGTTTTGGTAGTTGCTTCATCAGGTAAGAAAAAAACGTGCGAAATTATAGAAGATCCCCTTTAAGATCAAACAATTCCATCGAATTGAGTATGATTGTATGTGTGATAGCATCTACTATACCAAGAATATCAATGAACCCGATTATTGAAATTGCTCAGGATACCCTTTTTTAGCTTCTAGAATCTATTTCTTAGTTCAAGATCCCCAATAATTTGAAGGAGCATTTACTGTTTTCTTGTCCCAGTTCTTGGAGAGGTAGAGAAAGTATCCATGGATAATTAAGAGGATGTACACTATGACAAAGAGGTGGTGGGAGTACCAGAAGGCATTGAACCTTTGACAGCTCATTCCCGTTTTAAAATAAAACCGATTATAGATAAAGATTCAAATTGTAATATAAATAAAAAAACCGATCTTTCTAATTTGATTGAGAAGGCTAAATTAATTGTTTGGGATGAGGCTCCTATGTGTAATAAATGGTGTATTGAATCAGTAGACAGAACACTGTATGATATTTTATCAAAAAAAGAACCGTTTGGAGGAAAAACTATTCTGTTTGGTGGAGATTTTAGGCAAACATTGCCGGTCATACAAAGTGGTAGTAAAGAACAGATTATTGAAGCAAAATTCAATAATTCATATTTATGGCCCACTATCACAGTGTTTCATTTAACTGTAAATATGAGATTGTTGGTAGTTGGTTTGAGCGACATAGAAAGAGATGAGATTAAGAAATTTGCTGAGTGGATCTTACAAATAGGAGAAGGTCAATTAAAATCAGAAATCTCCACAGGTGATCCTGATGTGAGCTGGATTAATATACCAACAGAATTGCTAGCTGATCCCACGATTCTTCCTATAAAATCAATTTTTGAAGCAACTTATCCTAATTTTTTGACCAAATATAGCGATATAAATTATTTAAAAGAACGTGCTATAATTACTCCAAAAAATATAATTGTTCATGAAATAAATAATTATGTAAGTAAATTATTACCTGGTCATGGTAAATCATATCTTAGTTCAGATTCAATTTCATATAATTCAGGTAATACTGATAATATTAATCTTTTATATCCGATGGAATTCTTAAATAAACTTGAATTCAGTGGATTACCAACACATGAACTTATGTTGAAAATTGACATGCCTATCATGTTATTGAGAAATTTAGATCAAATACGTGGTTTATGTAATGGTACAAGATTGATTGTGACAAAGTTGTTTGATAGACTGATTGAAGCAAAAATACTCACAGGAAATATGATGGGAGAAATAGTTCATATTCCAAGAATTGTGTTATATGCGACAGAAATTAAATGGCCATTTACATTTAAAAAAGGTCAATTTCCTGTTAGACCATGTTACACAATGACAATAAATAAAAGTCAGGGCCAGTCATTAAATCAAGTAGGTGTATATCTGTCGGAACCAGTTTTTACTCATGGACAATTGTATGTAGCATTATCTAGAGTGACGTCAAAAAAATGTCTTAAGATTTTTATAAATAATAGCGACAATATACCCAATAATTTTACAAAAAATATTGTTTATAGAGATGTGTTACAAAATGTATAACGTTATGTATTCTATGAAAATAACGTGCTTGTTTTAACGTCTTTACAATTGTTCTAAATATATGTGATTTCATTTATTTTTTCTGTTGTCCATGGTATTAAATTATCTATATATAGCAGTATAATTGCTTACATTGTTTGTATATATAATGACAATGTTAGTTGCTCACAGTTTTTAAAATAAATTTTTTTGTCCTTAAACTGTTTGTGTCCATAAAAACGATGTCGACTATTCATGATTTCTAAACCATTTTTTTAAATGTGGTCTTGATTGAAAACCACAAAATTCAAAGTCAGATTGAGATAGAGATAGAAGATGGTAAAGATGTATGCGTCGACAAGTACATATCCACAATGTACAATTTGATGGGCTATAGAAGGATAAATGGTGGTTATAATTTTTCTTGAATATATATTTGCCAATTTGCTGACACATGTATGGGTAAAAACTGACACTCATCATCTTATTCTTTCAGCCATGTGGGTTAGATCTTGCTTGAGATTTTGTGCGTCTTGTCATTTCGTTCCATTGGCCCTGTTTTCTTACCCCCATCCCTCTTCCCCGTTTTGCTGCAAGTCACTGCCTCAATCATCGCAGTTTTCCAACCACTTCCTCTCCCTTTTTGGTTCATTCCCCACTGATCCAATTTTGGATTACGTTCCTGCCTGAATCTGTTCTCACCTAATCAAGGCAATGGCAACTTCTTTATCAATTATAACCAATTGTGTTGACTTTGGGTCCTGTCTTAGGACGTGGGATTTTTGAAACTCCAATATCTAATGGGGCATTTCTTCATAAATATGGCAAAGTGCTATCGCCCCTCAGTCGTGACACAGACCAGTGACGTTGCCTCCATTCCGTCATCATTACCACAACTCAAGGGCACTGATCGATCTATAAGAGGACGCCTCCAGAAGATTATTTCTTCTCTGTTTTGGTGCCAGCAACAAGGATTATCGTCAGACTAAGGTAGGTCTCTATTTTCTTTCTTTTTTGATTGTTTGTGCTGTCTTATTTGTATTTCCCCCATATGTTGTTGTATCCATTCTTTCTCCATTGCTTGGGTTGAATTGGTCTATGTTGATTGCTTTTTTTGTGTTTTGGTTTTCAGATTGTCTTATTTTTTTCGGGAATCACGGTGGCTGAAAAGCTATATGTTTTTTTTCCCATTTTCTGTTTGGCATCTGCTATTTGTCTACGTATCTATCTTTGATAGATTGTCACTCTAAAGAGGATTACAGCATGAGTACAGTGGTCGTGTTCACATTCGAATACAATGTGATCATTGTATCATCTTCATGATTTTTGTTAGTTTTATATCGATTTTGAATATATGCAGAAAATGTAGTTAAGTTTTGTCAATTTTATTGATTCAATTCATATGTTTCTACATTTCGTTCATATTTTTGTCGTTCGTTTGATTCATTCGCTAAAGTCTGGGCTTAGTTTGGACCTCTTAATTTGTAATCTGTTTACCTGTCATCAGCTTGAGTCATTGTTTATGTGATGTCCTTTTGTCCTCTATGGCTTATTCAATTTTTGGGGCTATCCGCCAGCATATTTTCTTACTGCATGTTCGCATGTATTTTGATTTACATTACTCATATTTTCTATTATTATTCCTAGACTGATTGAAGATGACCAAGTTCATTAGGGAGATTCGGCCATTTGCTGCCATTGGTATCACCATTAGAGTACGTGTTGTATTACAATGGAGGCCACACCTATTTGATAGCACAGACTACAATGGGCTCCATTATCTCTTGGTCGATGAAGAGGTAAATTATCTTCTATGGACACATGGAATTCTATTATCGATGTTGCATTTCTATTAAGGCCTCTGATTTTTATTAACTTATTGACCTACGTTTGTTGTATCATATTTAGTTTTTGGATTATTTGAATACCCATCATTCATATTCTCTTTTATTGATCTTCTGTCATGTTTGTGTGCATGTATTTCAAGTGTATCTATTTGGGATATTAGCATATGCAGTCTCCATGTTGTGTTCGTTATTGGATTCTTCTCAAATGTGGGAATTTTTATTGTAGGGTTCCTCGATACATGCTATGATCGAGGAATGCTATTATGGACACATGCCGATGATGATGGAGGTTGGGAAGATATATGATGTATCAAAATTTGCTTCAAAAAACGATACAGCTAGACACAGAGTTGCTAACCATGATGCAATTCTGTGCTTCACCAGGTGCACTCAGTTTGAGGAAGTTAAAACACAGTTGTCCAATTTTCCAAAATATTCCTTTAACTTGAGAGAATTTGGACAACTTGCTACTGAGGCACAACAACAGACTCTCCTTGCAGGTCAATAGTTATTCCTCTTTCGTCTGTTCATGTGAAAGCATTTATAATTTTATATTCAAGCATGCTAACGAATCTGTTTGAAATTTAAGATTTATATGGATGCATTAAAGTTGTTAAAGCACCTCAAGTGGTTGCTGTCGACAACCCAAGAGAGAAGGAAACGAGAACTGATGTCATCATTGAATTTAAAGGGTATTACACATGTGACTCTTTTTCCTGTTTAATTACATGCACTATATTTGCGGAAAAAAATGTGGTCATGATATGTATAAAACATGCAGGAGAGAGGAATTGAAAATCTCTCTGTGGGCTGATGTTGCAAGATTATTTCCTATGCAAGAGATCAATGAGCTCCCTCCGCCGGTGCTTGCAGTTTTAACTGGAATGCGCATAAGCATTTATGAAGGTATCCCGCTTCAATTTCTTTGTTTTCCTGTGTTTTTCCCTTTTGCAACAATTTCGTGCTCTGTGTCCCAATCAAATGGCATGTTTTCAGCCTTAACAACCTTTGCTGAATAGCCATTAGTGACAGTTTTAAGATGACGACACCAAAATCTGGAAAAACTTCGACAAATCACTGGATAGACATATTTATGACCAGTAGTAGAGCTTGATTACTGCTATTATTGAAATTCACAATTTATTTCAGCAAGGATTATTTGTTAACTATGAATTCCTCATAATTCACATTAATTGTTGAAAATTTTTCAGGCCATGTTTCTGCATATAGCACACCTCATACATGTTTTGTGATTAATCCAGACATTAAAGAGAAAAAAGAATATGAGGCTGAGTAAGTTACCTAAAGTTTTTGAATCAAAATTTGTTACAAATGACATCAGTTTTATAGATTTTATACCACGCAACTTTTTCTTGATGTTGGAAACTTTTTTTCTTCAGGTTCTCAAAGAATGGGGACAAAATGAAGGTGTCTGGTGCATTCTCCAGCTTGGTGTTAGCATGACTAATTAATGAAGCAGATAAGAGAACTGTGTCTGAACTGAAAGAGCTGAATCCGACCTTGGACGCGGTATTCCATTGTCTTCTTCATTTTTCAACATGGTTTAGAGTCAGAAAAATTGTGAATGCTGAAATGAGTATGTTTTTGTATTATAAAGAATATAAGCTGTGTGTATAATTGTCTGCTATATGATTTTGCTTGCTCTTTGCTTTGCGGTCATTTGAATTTTTTAGATCATGTTTGATATGATTGAATCATACCTGGAACAGATTTTATTTGGTCCTTGGAAATCCAATATGAAGAGCAATTAAACGCTGAGCTTGCTAACTAATTAACAACTGAATTTAGTAATGATGCATTACTGCCTATTATTTTATGGTGACTTTTACATGCACAAATCTATCCAGTTGTTGCATATGCATCTGTGACTTTATTGAATTTAACATGTTTTTCCAGGTTAAGTCGGTGTATTGTTCCGCTGTTGTGAAGAGATTTTTTGTTGAGAGGGGATGGTTTTACAGATGTTGTCATGTTGATAAATGCTTCAAGCATATGGTCAAGAAGGAGGGATCCGATGAACGATATAATTGTATTGTCCATGGTGAGAAAGAACCAAAATTAAGGTGATTAACGCTCTTTCACTTGCAACTTTCACACAAATGTTCACTTTGATTCAAAGATAACATGAACTGAATTTTTTCAATGTTGCCATGATCTTATGCAGCTGCAGGGTGTTTATGATCATTGAGGATAACCATGATCAGACAAATGTGACAGTAATGGGAAAAGCAGCAGAAGAATTCTTTGGGGCAACATGTGAGCAACTGTTGGAGAAGACACCCTATGCTCCAGAAATAACTCTTCCACCACTAATCAGCTCAAAAGTTGGGCAGAAATTCGTGTTTGAGATAAGGATTGGGCAACGTGGTGACCTGTTTGTAAGGAGCAGCCGTGAATGTGACGACAACATTCAAAGAATTGAGGCAAGCAGCTCTGGAGGTGAAAAAGTTCAACGCACAATTGATATTAAAGAGCCAACTCTAGAGACTCCTGATAAAATTGTGTATGAGAGAAAGCGTGAGCATCAGCCTTCCGCAAGACAATTGTTTGGATCAGAAAGTGAAAAGAAAGCCAAAAGGTATAGCCGTGCTTTATTCCATGTTTTTATTGTTGGATTAGAATGACTACAGCTGTCTTATGTCTAAAGATTTGAATCTACTTAGAGATGAAGACGCTGGAGCGTCATCTGCAATAACTGTGGCAGAAAAGATGGCACTGGATTTGGAGAAGAAACTTAAATAAGGTGAACTTAATCTTCTTTGAGAGCCCTAACTCATTGAGTTCCTTTTTGCTCATGAAACTCCATGAGAAACTAGATTATGATGCAGACTATTGAGTACATTGGTTTATTATGTGGACCATTTTTTTATGCATGATTCAGCAATAAAGATGACAAATGACATCAGATTCTGATTTCGCTTCTATTTGCTGTTTGAATGTATTTTAGTTGTGTGAAATAAGAAAACACAGGATCAAATTTGACAAAGTAAGTGTGTTTGTTGATGAATTCTACTGGAGATATTCTATATCATTTTGTAAATCTGTGTTGATGATGAACTATGCTGGAATGGTACTTTTATATAAGTTTCTCATATATGTGTGTCTTTGGTGATTGTTCATGCTTGAAGTCCTTTCGAAAATGCATTTGTATGATGTCATTCATCTATAGATGATCAGATGTAACTCAATGCCTATCTTTTGTTTTTTTTTTGTGTTTTTGTAACTGTTGGATTAAACAATCAGCCATTTTCACAGGCTTATTACAAGTTTGTTTTTGTTGTTTTTTGTTTGCACCTATGAATCATATAATTAGATGTATTTGTGCATGCAGTTTGATTTGCAGCCATTAATGTTTTTGTCTGTTATTATTATGATACAAATCTATATATTAAAAAAATTATTTGCAGTCTTTCAATTTTTTGGCATCCATCATTCAGTCAATTGGTTATCTGATGTTTAACAGTGTTTTGATTCCTACTATTATATTCACAGGTTGGACTGTAAATCAGTTGTGTGCATATGTTGGAGGATGGCATTTTGTTAGAGACGAATCTATTTTGCATAGCAGCTACATGAAGTTTGGCAATTTCTTTGCTTAGTTATGTTGCTTTACAATTAAATGGCTGTTGCCACATCTTTTTTTGTTATTATGAATGCAAATAAAATTAGCTAATGCTGTGATCAAGAATTATTTTTGATCTGGGAATTAGCTCTTTTGTGCGTTCACTTGTGTAATCAAAATCTGCTGTTTATCTTCATATGTAATATGAGGTCATGGGTTTCATCTCTGGTGTGTAATTTTCATATTATGCCTCATCTTATCCATGCTTTCTTATGCCAAATCTGTCACCGTTAGGATTCTTCTTTGGCTTTACAAATTCAATATCTTTTAGACCCTTATTTGGCAATATTTCAGCCATAAAGTTATGTCCCAATAGTACAATAATATGGATTGTATGTCTGTGTGATCTATGACCGCAAGGATTCTTTTTTGTCTTTACATATTTCATCTCTTGCATTCTTCTTTGGCAATTTGTCACAAGAGTACAGTATTTTAAACATGCAAGCCTGCAAACTTTTGTCATTCTACGCCTGCACATGGTATATTTTATAGGTTTCTTAGTGTGATGATTTTGGTGACGAATTGTGATCTAACAATGGAACAAGATAAAACAAAAAATCAGATGGCATCATAAGTATGACCAAACAAGTTTGAGAGATTCACGGAAGATTTTTATGCTTGACCATGTACTAATAATAAAGCAACCATATAAATTTTGTGTTCCTATTAAATTTATATAGATGATATTCATATCGTATAGAGAATGAAAATAAATAAAATGTTGTTAGCATATAACTAAGACTCTTGAGAGAGTGAAAAAAATATTGTTTCAAAACTTTGTTGTTGTTTTCCCAAATCCATTATATACTCTTTATTATTGTTTACCTCAGTCAATTCAAACATAACTCCTCTGTTCTCTATTCCTTGCTATTCCATTCACTGCTTTCACATATATTTCCATTAATATTCATCCTTCAATTTATATCATAAACATGTTTAAGAGGATGATAAATGACATTCAACTAAATGAACATGACTTTTATGTCATTGCTCGCGTTGTCAGACTATAGAGGCCTCGATTACTTTGAAACAATTAGTATTATATCAGCTTACAAATCGACCACTTTGTTGCTATAATTTGTTGCACACTGCACTTGCATATGATCAATATATTAAATATATTTTTCAAATAAATTATTGATACCAATACATTCAAATGAGGTTGTACGATAGAGTACCAAGCATACTTCTATCATCTTTAACCCAAATATTGAACATGCAGAACATTATTGGACGCTATGAGTCAACTATATAGCGTATAATTTTTTTGAATCAATATTTATTCTTTAGAAATTTTCAACACATTCTTTCAAAAAATGAATTACTATGTGGTTTAATAATCTATAAATTTTATTCGCTATCAAAGACCTTTTCATTTCTTTGTTTGTCTTGGATTCAGCCGACCAATTGATAGAATTAGAATTTTGCTGGCTTATCAATAAAATAAAAATAGATCTTTTTTTAACCTAATAATATTCTATGTTAAATATATTTGTTGGTTGAATAAGTATCCGCTAAACTTTCATATTTAAAATAAAAATTGTTAAATGGCTGAATCATGTTCCTTAAAACAGTATTTTTATTTCCATTATATAATATTTACAACTATTCTCGCAATATCGAATTTCACTATCTTTGTAAATGTATAACTTCATATATTATATTATTTGATATTTATTTTTCAAATAGAGTTCCATGAGTTTTATAAAAGAGTCTCGGTGTTTTGGACCTTGCACTAATATTCAAGACGAAATCAACAATCAATGGAAACCTACCCACCTGCCTAATTATCTGTCCCTCATATAAGGCTCACCATATACTGTCGACCTACTCCACATTAGCCTGTGAAGCTCTCTAGTGGACCCAATATGCAATGAAATCCATGGCAAGGTTCCCAAAAGCTGGTGATGATCATCCTTCATTCTCTTTTAAATTTTGTTTCGAATCTGTTTCTAATCTTCATTCGGTGGGATTCAATGAGAGAATGATTGATGTTTCGGTGCATGTATTCATGGCGATGAAATATGGGTCTTTGATTTCGATTTACGTTTATATATTTCAGTGATTTCTCTGGGTAAATGGTGACTTCTTCGATGTCTGCTATTTATCTCTTAGATTGGTACTGATTGAACTAGATTGACTACTTTGCCGAGTAATCTGGTAACTGTTAAAAAAAAAGTCCTCTCTCTCATTCTTTATATTTGCATGCAGCATCTAACAGTTGGGTTTGGCTAATGGTGTTCAAATCATGTGTCTTTGTTATGAAATTTGGGATCTTCAAGTCTGAACTGCAGCTTTTGCTATGATCTATTGAATCTTTCTTTTATTTTACTGAAAATATTAATGTGCTTTTTGATGAAATTGGTAGATAGTGTGCTGGATTTAAGCAAGAACTACTACTTGCTGAAAGATGAAACATTCTCCTCCTTTCCAGTGGATGTCATATTGCTGCCTGGACCACCTGTCCCTCCATCTATGTCTCTAGAATCAGCCACACATGCCCCTCCAGAGTCAACTAAATCTCCTCCCCATTCAACTACATATCCTCATCCACATTCAAGCACAGCTGCACGTGCTCCTCTACAAGTGAAAAAAAATGCTGACATAAACAATCCCAAAAAGCGCAAAGAAAAAGCAGAGCCATTTAGGCCCAGAACAAGAAAACAAAAAGAGGATGCTGGGATCGTATTCAAAAAGATTCTTGGTGAGATTTATGGACATAAAAAAAATCCAAGGTAAAATGATAAATTCTTTTGAATCAACTTAATCCATGAAACATACCATAATGTTAATCACTATAAGTTTTGTAGCAAATACATCGAAAAGGCTGCTCCCCCTGAAATAGAGAAAAAGAAGAAATGAGGATGGCAGAAGGGCAAACTAAGGAATACAGAGAACATGTATTATCTTAACCATCGATCATCAAAAACAATTTGTATTTGCACAATTTTTGATTCCTTTGTTTGCAAAAAATTGGAAGAAATGGTTGTTGCCCATGAAGAAAGCAGCAAGAAGAAAAGAGGTCGCCCAAAAGCAGTGCCCAAGAACCCCCAAAAAAGGTTTGATTTGTTACAAACAAAATTTATTCAGCTGGAAACTATTTAATTATAATGGTAAGCCAAATAGATTACGGTTGGCATTGTGCATGTGATATATAGATTGATCATAATCAACTCTTCGACGTTGGAACTCTATTTTCATATGGTTGGTTGTTAGATTTAACCACCATTAATTGTCTCATGTTGTGGACAAACATGGTCTTTTATCAATATTATTGAGTTTTTGGTTGTATATGATCCAAGATTAACCAGAGCATCCAAACCATTTGATTTGCAATAACCGACATATGCAGCCCAAATTTCGAACATAAGAAGAATTTAGGCATATTATAATTAGCATACATGTGCTGAATTTATCCAAGAATCAGAATAATCAATTTTGAGATCATGATTTTGACATATATGATGCTGATAGTTAGTTGGTTTCAAACTTTCTTTCATTCTTCTTCTACAATTTAATATGTGGTTAATACTTAATACATGTTGTGATTGACCAACTAGAGGTTCGCCAGATTAGCTATTTAGATTTAAAAAACTCTTCGCATCAAGACAAGATCCATGCCATACTCTCTTGGAATATAGTTTAAAAATAATTTATAGTATTCTACAAGAATTATGACTGTCAGGCGCATCCTCATTCTACCATGATTAAATTAAAAGCTATTAATTTTGAACAATTATTCATTATTTTGTTTGCAGAAACTTGCAGCTAGAGAGCCCTAACTCTGAACAAAAGAAGACAACCAAATCAGGCTGGCCAAAAGGAGTGCCAAGGAATGCTGAAAAAAGGTCTGTCTTATCACAAAGACACCTTACGTTTTGTTTTATTTTGATTATCGCTAACTTTGGATTTTGCAGAATATTGTGGGAACAAGCTAGGCAAGCATCTGATATGCGTAAAAAATGCATCAAATATTAACACAAAGTAGACACTCAACACATATCTCACACATATGCAATTTAAAATCCTTCCTTGTAGATGTAGCATTGATAAGTAGGGATCGTTCTTAACTGGGGATTGAGGGTACTAATGTCTGACAACGTTTATAAGCACAAAAGTAAATGTATAGGGGTAAAGAGAGTTGTTTTTAATTTCCTAATTTACTACCTAGAAAACGTCATAAACACATAGCAAATAATTCTAGAACCCTAATATGCATTGACTTATTGACAAGCAAACACACAAAAGACCCCTAAAACATCTACCACATATTTCGACAAAAAGAAAACCTAATTACTATTTACAAGTGATCATCTTATTCATTACCTTCACTCAAACATGGCATATATACATCTCTCAATAACCTACAAAATTCTATCACTTAAATTCTCAAAACACATGCATATTTCATATTTTTGTGCTCGGTAATCCCCTATACACCATTGACTTCAAAGTGCCTTTTGCTGAAGACAGATTATATTTTGTGTGAAAATTATTACAGTCTTCGAACTTCTTACCTTAGCTGACTAACAGTCGTTATGTATCTTCTGATGTGTGCTAAATTTCTGATGTGTAATATAATATGTAATCTATCTAGATATTAAACAATGACGCAATGAAATTCCAATATCTATTCTAATGTAGCACTTTAAATTTTTTTATGTATTCTCATGGATATTGAGACAAGAGTCTTACATCCTCTACCTATGCTTTGGCTCTTAATATGATCTTTAGTATTTCTTGATGTGTGATGGCACAATTTATTTCATATACAAAATGGCTATTTTTTACTTTCACATATGGCTCACTTATGATTTTTTGCATTGAAACAATGTGGACTTTTATATTGAAACAATATGGATGAACTTATTTATGTGAGATATTTCATTTCTGCATAATTAATGCTAATTATATTCGTACTATTCTGAAACTTTAAACTACAATGTATTAATACACGGCTGAATATCTTCTAAATTTCTTAATCCTTCTTTTTTCAATCTATATTATTGTCATCTACGCCTTCAAAGCTTAATCCTTCCTTTTTCAATCTGTATCATTACCACCAGCGCCTCGCGCGCGGGATCTTAACCTAGTAAGCCATGTGCTTCGATTAAATTGGTTTCCCGTGAATTGTAAGAAAGGTCTAGTCTAGTTAGGTGAGAGAGTTGTCCGAGGCTTTCAGGAATGGAGCCATTCATTCGATTATCCCGGAGGTTTAGTGTTTTCAAAGATGACAAGTTTCCAATAGTTTCTGGAATTGATCCCCAAAAAGAATTCGACTCGAGATCTAAAGTTTGCAAATTGTGTAGCCTTCCTAATGATACTGGCAATTCACCTTCGAACCCACTCATATGCGGACTTAGATTCTCTAATCTCGTATCTGTACAATTTGAGAAACCACTCAAAAGTTCTTGAATCCCCCCATTAAAATCATTTTGATCAAGATTCAAGTTCTTTAGCTTGCAGAAATCTCCACTTAGTTTAGGAAATTGACCTCTAAGGCGATTTCCAAATAAATTAAGCTCCTCCGGAAATTCAAGGCTAGAAAGTTCACCAGGAAATGGACTACTGAAAGCATTCTCATTTAGATCAAGTTGCCCGAGGCTAGAGAGATTGGAAAACCATTTGGGAAATACGGAAGAGTTGATATTATTATGACATATCAAGAATCAGGAGGGATGTGAGGTTAGTTGTTTGCAGAGTGAAAGGAAAGCTTTGGCCGATCTTGCATGCATGCAAATGAAACTCTAACTAGGAAGAAAGCTTGTTAATAACATTTACCACACTTACTCCTATATTGTTAAGGTTCACTCGTCCAAGGTTGAGATATTTTAGGTAAGAGAGCTGCGAAAGGCAATTCAAGTTATTGGAATTCAAGGTGGGAGAAACATCCCAAAAGGAGTACACCAACCTCCCTCCAGGTCAAGGTAGTTCAGCTTTGACAAGTTACCAAGAGAAGAAGGGATCTCTCCCGCAAATGATGCAAACGATAGATTGAGATACCTAAAACTTTTAAGTTTTCCAAAGAAGCTAGGGATGAGAATCCCTTTGAAGTCATTCAAGCATAGGTCTAGATATTCCAAGTCTTTCAGGTCAAGCAAAGAAGGATTTAACGTACCTCCTAAGAAAGATCGATCATAAGCCAATTCGTCCCATTCGCCCTCCGGTACCTCAATCAAATATGTATTTTGGAGGTCAAGTTTGGTAACATGACCAGTTCCATCGACAGTAATCGTGACTCACCCAAGAAGAAAGCCTATAAGAAGCATTGATAAGATCTTGCTTAAATAAGAGAAGTGCACCTCTCTCTTTTTCGATGCATTTCACACTTGGTGGAAGATCTTCACCCAAACAAAAGGTGAGTAGTAGTAGTCTGCAGACAAGAAAAGGCCAAAAACAAAAGGAGGAAATGATGAGCATATTTGAGGTGATGGGTGGGGTTTCAATAAGTTGGGATGACTATCCATGGTTTAAGGTTGGGTTTGCAGGATGCCTATTGCATTTATAAGAGGCTAAAGTTTATTAAATTTGCAAGTCAACTCTAATCTTTACCGCCTTTACGTGTGAAGCATAAGTGCAAAACTAAGACCAAATCCTGTAATGTTTGCAACTGTGTTCACCACTAACCAAGTAATAAACCAGAATCACATGCTAATAGTACAAAAGAATGATAAATAAATAATCTATTTGACCATAACAAGTTAGGATTTGACCATTATTTTCTTTTGCTAAATAGACAACTTTATTGATTGTAAGCATAAAAATAAAAAAATGAAAGCACCGAGTACAGGATGGGAATGACTAATGAGGTTCAATGTAGATTTTTCACAAGTGCACTGCTGAGCATCTTATGTTATTTTTGACTAACCAACAATGAGTTTCATCTCTAGAAGAAGTTGAAATTATCAAGGCAGATGATCGTATTGATAATCTTGCAGACATATAACATTAAACGTACGATAGAAATTTAATTGTCGACTGCAAGAATTTGGAAGGTGCAGCACTTCAATTTGCCCAATGTCTTTTTGAAACCCGAAGCTTGAACAAGAGAATCTATATATAAGATTAGGAAAGAGTAAAGGTACGGGGGGGGGGGGGGGTGAATAGGCCTTTACCACTTTTTCGTTCAAACTGTTCTCGGGATAGCAAGAGAGAGATCTATCCCGAAGCACAGATACGATTACTGAAATGTAAAACAGTAAGTAAAGTGACACAAGATGTTTTTGATAACGCAGAAATCCTACAACCAGGATCAAAAACTGCGTGCCCCTAACTCTTGAGGGACAAACCTTTCCACTACTTTGTAACACACACAATTACAAGTTTCTGGCACTCTGGGATACATAACCCGTATGCTATCCTGACTAGTCTACCAACTAGTACAAACAGAGCTACACTACCTTAATCTATGTGCTTACACTTTGGAAATTTACAGAAGTATCAACTCAGATCTTAACTACACGTAAGTTAAATCTTCTTGATCAACTTCTTGGGTTGGGCATCTCCACACTTTATCTCAATAGAATGCACAATGCACAAATGCATATGAGTTTTGAAAACAGTTTTTATGCTTTAGAAATCCATGTCTATTATGCACATACTCGGCAACCAGAAGACATGGAAGGGGAAGAGAAGAGATAAGAGAAGCTACACTTGAAAGTGCTCTCAAAGAGTGACCAAAACAGAATAACCAAACCCCAAGTGTTTTCACTCAACCAACCAAGGATCCAAGACAGCTTGAGACTCCTTATATAGGGCAGGTTATTCAAAGGTCAAAGACAGCTACTAACCACGTGAAACACAGCAACCAAGAGGCCTAAATGCAGACCTAAACACTGTCCTAATGCATACCTAAACATGGACCAATGCAGACCTAAAATCAGCAGCTACCAAATGGTCACAGCAAGCTAAACAGGGAGGGAAACCAAGGCAGCTCTTTTAGGTCTTACCTTAAAGAGCTAAGGTTCTCTAAACAAGGCAAAAGCTTCCTTTTCACTTGTACAAGAATAGCCATATCATATTTCAAAGTAACAGCACGTTTCAAGACAGCAAAGAAAGAGCCAGGAAAAACAGTGCCCAAAAAGTACTTAGACAAGCAGAAAAGGACAAACCAGTTTTCAATAAGTCACATGTGAACTTTAGTCAACTTTCCCTAGGGATCTTCATTAACTAAGTCAGTTTCTTTATAGTCAAAGAACAACCAGATTAATCACAAGCAAACTGGATTTTTAGAAGTGATTAAAGCCATGAAATATCACACCAGAAAACCGTTCCAGAATGTCTGGGATACATGCTCAGTGTTCTATCCTAGATGGAAAACATGTATGCAATAAATGTTATACCTGTTTGTCCAAAGAGATAAAGTATGTAATGTCACTTAAGCTTTGATGATCTTCCATTACTGTGTTTTGTCGTGGCTCAAGAAATAGCCAACATCAAGTGTATGCCTTCAATCTCCCCCTTTGGCATTTCTTGACAAAACATAGTCCTTCAAAGAGTACCTGCAATGCAGTTGTAACACATAAAAACATATGCAGCCACAAGGATATCTATATCACATAGTATCCTGCCCAAACAGAGGTAACCAGTTCAAACAGTTAACAGTACTCCCCCTAAGCATATGCAGGGGTAAGGATACATAAGTCCCATAATATCCTTCAAAAATAATAACCGGTTCTCCCCTAAACCAATAACCGGTTCTCCAAAACAAAGTACCTGCAGCATAGTTAGTAACACAACCAAACAGATATGCCTGCAATCTCCCCAACATATCACAATCATATATGCATAGCAACACACAATAATTAACCAATAATTAACCGGTTCTCCCCCTTTTTTGTCAATAAATGACAAGGGGTTCAAACAAAAATTAATCACCATAATAATTGTTTGCCACAAAACCAAAAAAAAAACCATATGATTGTTCAACAGAAAACCAAAAGGAAAGAGACCGAAAGCAAAAGAGAGAAACTAGTAAGACACATGATTAGAGAGTACAGCAGAGAGTCTTCAAACAGCATAGCCCGATCCATCAAACACCACATCCTCGTCGTCAGCTCCTATGGCTCCTAGGTGGATAGTGTCTCCCGAGTCAGAAGGAGTGGCACCTTCTTGCTTGTCCGAGGGAGGGGAGGACACCGTTGGCTCCTGAGCAGGGGCAGATCCAGCTTGACTAGATAGCAACAGTGAAAGCTCTGCTTTGAATGCAGTGAACTGCTCCTTGAGATGAACCTTTATTTCCTGGACGGCATCCGAGAGCATAAACTTGACAGCAGCCTTCAAGAACTTTTGGTCCATAGGTTCGACATATTCATTGGACTGATGCACAGATCGAGTGATAGTGATGGCATCAATCGGAATGAGTTCGGGACCAAGAGCATCTCCCGGTGTCAACGGCACACCAGCATCACCACATAGTTTGGTGATGAGGCAGGGGAACACCAGAGCCTTACCAAGAGCATTGCGGTGGGATACACCAGCAGTGCGGATGGCCTGAAACATGAAGTACTCAGCAAGAATTATAGGACGGATGGGATCATGACTAAGGTATGCCATGAGAACAGCCTGTTTATGTGGGATTTTGCTGGTCTGAGTAGCAGGATGGAACAGGGAACGCACAAGAAAGCCCAAGGCTTTGAACCATTCTGTCATAAATCTGTTGGAGAGAAAGGTACCGACAACAGGTTCAGGAGGAGGAGATGAGTAGAGTCGCAAAGCAAGGTCTTGAATGGTAAGAGAGGTAGAGTATTCAGAGTAAGCTTTCAAAACACCATTAGTAGTGACTGGGAGAGACAGGGCTTGACGGATCCGAGAGGGAGAGAATTTCACAGAAACTCCACGGACGGTGACACAGATTTGCTGCTTTGAGCGAAGACGGACCTCAGAGGAAAGATCAGAAGGGAAGTTTGCATAGAACTCCTGAACAATGGTACGATTATAGCGAGGCAGGGAGGCCAACGCAGTAATCCATCCAAAAGAAGACACGAGAGAGAACCGAGCAGGGTGCAGGGAAGTAAAATCAAAAGGACGCTCAGAGACGATAGGACGATGCATGGTGATGTACCCAAACAGACTGAAGGAATCTGTAGAGACGAAATGGGAGCGAGGAGGGAATGAGGAAGTTTTAGCAGAACGCTTGGAGATAGTAGAGGCAGAAGCTTTCAGAGTAGACTTTACTGGAGGAGAGGCAGTAGATTTGATTGCTTTCTTGGTGTGAGGAGAGACAACAGACTTTTTGGCTTTGGATCGAGTGACCCTAGGTGCAGTAGATGCAGGAGAGACCTCAAAGGAAGGAGTTGAGGCAGAGCCAGAGGAACACACAGTTGTTGTTCTCTTCCTTTTTCCCAAGGGAACTTGGAGAGAAGCAGAATGGGGATCGACAGCAGGAGGAGAGACGGGAGTAGTATCGACAGCCATTGGAGATGGCGGAGGAGAAGTAGGCTGAGCAGATGGAATGTCTGGCTGAGGAGGAGAAGGAATTTCAAAGGCAGCAATATCTTGAGGAGGAGAGATGGTAGGAGAGACAACAGAAGCAGAGGTACTCTGTTTCTTCTTCTTGGAAGCCACCTTCTTGGCACCAGTGGGCTTAGAGATCGCCTTCTTGCGTAAGTAGGTTGATCGGACAGCAGGAGGTTCAGATTTCTCAGCAGGGGTAGGAGAGACAGTAGGGCCTGGATTCTTTGGAGAGTGAGGAGGTGATTTCTGTGGTGGAGCTGGAAGTAAAATGACCTCTTCGGGAATAAAAGGATCAGGGAGTGCCATGAGAGGATGGAAGAAGAAGACTCGTTGTGGAGGAAGGAAAGTTCTTCTATTTCTGACTCTTGTCATGAGAGAGAGAAATTTAAGGGAATCGAGAGAAGATGAAGTGATACCGGCTAGGGAAAGAGATCAGGGGAATCGAAATCGTTCGAAGACCAAGGGGGCTTCTCCTATTTCTAAGCACAATCATCATGAATTCAAATTAATGTCTTGGAATCATGCACCAATGTGACGACCCGAACCAGAATCAGAGGTGCGTTTGGCACGATTCTCGAGATTGAGTTTAGTCGCAACTTTGCGATATATTGTGGTTTGCCGATTCGATTCGCGACTTGGTTTTCGGTCGAGAATTTAAGTTTGGTATCTTCACGGAAAGTGTAGAGTACGTGATTTCGAGTTCGTGGGTGGTTTCGGAAGATTTTTCCGATAGTCGAGGAATATTTTATGATTATTTGAAGTTTCGGGTTTCGACGAGTTTATCCGTTTGTTTCGAGCTTATCCGAATCATTTTGTATATTCATTTTGGACCGTCGATCGACCCGAGGCTCGAGTATAAATAGCGAAATAGTCGAGAATTAGTCGAAAAACATTGTTTTCGGTTGACCAGAAGTTGACTTTCCATTTTGGGAAACTTTGACCGTTGACCCGTGAGGAAAACTTTCCGTTTTCGGCTTCAACTTCCGGCGACCGGATTCCGGCCACCTCCGGCCAAGTGAAAGGTAGGAATCGCTTCCTTGTTTGATTTCGAGTGTGATGGAACTTGGTTTGAGTTGAAATGATCCAGTTTTGAGGTAACCCGAGTTAGGCTGAACGGGTTGAAATCGCCGGTGTTCGTTGGCCGTGTTCCGGCGAGCCTCGGTGGCGGTTTGGTTAGGGGTTTGTCTCCCCTTGGTCTAGGGATGCTTCTCATGTAGTTGGTTTTGGGATTGGTGGAGTTTTCCGGTGAACCCGAATGGGTTGCCGGAGTTGGAATTTTCGATCGGATTTTGGTCGGTTGAGTTAGTTCCGGGCTGTTTTGGTCTATGTGTTAGAAGGAAAAGATGTTCGTGGGGTTGTGTTGGTCCGATCTAGAGCTTCCCGCCGTGGGATTCCTCCGTTGACGGCGCGCCGCCGCCGCCGGCGGCGGTCAACGGTGGAGAAAAAGTCAACTTTTCAGATTTCGACGTTTTTAGTGTCATTTTTCTCGTAATCACGTCCTGGTTATCGTACGGAGGTTTTCGGGTTGATTTGGTTAGCCGATTTTCAGTCGAGGTTTCGAGTGAGGATTTCGGGATTTCCGTAATTCATTTTGCACTGCATTTCGTATTTCCGGGAACGTTTGGTTTCCGTGCATCAGTTCAGTGTTGTGAATTACGATATTGATCAGTTGTATTTTATGAATATATTCAGGAGATCGGGATCGTGATCTGGATCGTGAGCGTGCTTCTGGCGAGGGATCTTCCGCCGGACCACGAGTTTAGCGCGTGTGCGCGTTTCGAGAGTCTGTGAGTGGACAATTTCTTTTCACGGATTATTTGCGAGTCTTGAAATACGTTTTATGAACTTGAGCATGCGTATTGATATTACGGATTACATGAGCATGAGTTTTACGATTATACGATATATTTATACGATTATACGTATACGAGTATACATACACTTATATGCTGTATCATGCATTTGCATCGAAATGTTTATGATTTGGTTTACACAGAGTACAGTCGTGGTTATGTTGTTGTATCGATACACCTTGCCTCGTCGGCTGATCCCCGACGGAGGGCCGCCTGGAGGGGCAGTACCCCGACCAGACCGGTGAGGGGCAGTACCCCGGAACCGAGGCCATTTCTGGCTCAGAATCACGTGGTAGTCAGGGACTCCGTGGTTCAGACTGTACTAGCACGGTGGAGTCCATGAGTGACCCCGTGGGATTTTATTTGCTTGCTCGGTACACTGGAGGAGTATGAGTTTTACCTCGTGTACATATGTTGTTTTATTTATCTGGACTCGCATATGTTTTTATAATATATATATAAACTGGTGAAAGACATTTATTTTCGTCCACTCACTCTAACGTGTTTATTGTCTTTCCCCTGGGCTTTTCGGTTTCCGTGCCCAGTTTGCAGTTCAGGTTTGGTGTTTCACGTCGTGGTTTGGAGGCTAGTGATCAGAGTCATCTGTGTTTTCCAGTAGGTTTCAGTTTCACCTACTGATGTACATGTTGTATATATTTTATACTAGAGGTCGCTCTGATACATTCCGATACTTGTTTTTACGGATTTTCTCGGATATACATATAAATAGTACAGTATGTTTACTGTTTGTTGATTATGTTGATGTTGAGAAATCCGGATGGGATTGGTGCCCACGGTTTGCTTTTTGTGGCATAGGACGAAGTGTTAATTTCCGCGTGCAGGTTATGGTAATTCCACGCTAGTAACGAAACTCTGCCGAAATTTTGAAAAGTTTTTGTTGGTTCGTATTTTCGAAGGGGTTCGATTCCGGTTTAGGGAGCTAAATCGGGGTTGGGTCCTTTCACCAAGACCATTCAAACACGCAAAAGCAACTGAAACAACCCAGCAGTTTTTGCAGCCCCGTGTAGTCACTTCACAGCAGAAAGTGCTACAGTGCCCTAACCCTAGGATACCACGTATGTGGTCTAGTCAGGATACCTCAAACACAGCTATAAACCCAATGATACAAAAGAACATGCAATATCCACTGGAAGCATGGAACAACCCTGAGTAATAGAAAGTACCAATGTACTCACCACCAAACTTGAGAGCTCCCCCTCACGTGATGCATAAAACAACACAAAATTTTGAAATTCAGAGAGATTTTCAAACTGTTCAGCATAACACCTGGGATGGAAACAGTCTGTAGAATCCCAGACCACAGAAAAACATTTAAGCATGAATCACAAGAATGTGACAACTAATTTCCATATGTCTTGTATGCTCAAATTTTTCACATGGGTATATGACTACAAAGCAACATCAATGCAAATGTTCTTATAAATCAGATCTTGGAACCTTAAGAGTGTGTGTGTGAAAAGTTCACCTAAGGGAGTACAAGATTGGAGCATCAAATGATATGAGGACCTTAAGAGTAACCAAGTGACTTTGTCACTACATTTTAAGAGCTCTGGAAATTCAGCATAACAAGGACTTTGTCCCAACTTAGCCTTTGGCCGTTCTCATTTAAATTCAACTCAATTTCTCCATTTTCTTTAACATTTGTCCAAGAGCTCATCTGAGAAATACGTCCTCATAGGTTCATGTAACAGAGTAGTTACCATTATGTCCTGAGCGCAATGCTCGAAAGAATAATGTGTGTTTCAAGGACACTCAGTGGGTAACTAGTCCAAACCAATCGAAGGATAGATAACATCTCAGGGATCCCCACTGGTTCCGGTTAAGGTGCACCCAGCAAGAGACTAGCCCATTCCTTTACTTTAATCATTTAAAAGTAAGCACCAGAATAACACAATTGTTCTTCAGTAACTGGTTCAACTCACTCAATTTTCTAGCTCAAACTTTGTACACCCCACAAGAGTAACCTTTGTGCTCAAGAATTCTATCTAGTTCCAAGAATGATTCAGACCACATGCACTAACATTCCTAAAGGCATAGATGCATATACGCAAGAGAAAGATGCAGCAATTGTCTATCAAGAAACATGAAATAAGAACACAACATTCTAGTTCAAGTTCAAAAATATTTCCAGGGATGCATGCACAGACTTGTATCCCAGAGTATGCCAACACTTATTTTCAGAGAAGTAAAATGTTGAAAAGTAAATTGAGATCAGTGAGGGAGAAATCTCAAGTGATGGTGCATACACCAATAGTCTTCCTAAGACTTTCAAATCTCATGTTGTCTAAGGGCTTAGTGAATAAATCGGCCAATTGCTGTTCAGTTGGAATAAAAGTCATTTCAAGCTGATTCTCTTCAACCAAGTTTCTAATAAAATGATATCTGATTTCTATATGTTTGGTCCTAGAGTGCAACACAGGATTCTTTGAAATATTGATAGCCGAAGTATTATCACAGAACAGGGATAGAATACCTTGCTCAAATCCGTAGTCGCTCAGCATGTGTTTCATCCAAAGGAGTTGGGTGCAGCAACTTCCAGCAGCTATATACTCAACTTGTGCAGTGGACAAGGATATGCAATTCTGTTTCTTGCTATGCCATGACACCAGATTTTTCCCAACAAAGAAGCAGCCTCCCGAGGTGCTCTTCCTATCCGTGGCGTCTCCAGCCCAATCCGAGTCAGAATATCCTGCAATCTCAGTGTTAGTATCTGTTGTGTACAAGATACCAAAAGCACACGTACCTGAGACGTATCGGATGATACGCTTGACTGCCTTTACATGGGATTCCTTGGGGTTGGCTTGATACCGAGCACAAACACCCACACTGAAAGAGATGTCAGGTCTGCTGGCCGTGAGGTAGAGCAAGCTTCCAATCATGCTTCTGTAGAGAGTTTGATCAGCATTGGTACCCTTCAGATCTGCACTGATTCTGCATGAAGTCCCCATCGGGTTCCAGATGGGAGAGGCTCCTTCCATCCCAAACTTCTTCACAAGTTCCCTCGCATATTTTTCCTGCGAGATGAACAAACCATCTTTCCTTTGTTGAACTTGTAGTCCAAGGAAGAAGTTTAGTTTACCACACAAGCTCATTTTAAATTCTTGTTTCATTAGAGTGACAAACTCCTCAACAAGGTTTTTAGAGGTAGAACCAAACACCACATCATCCACATAGATTTGAGCAATTATCATATGATGTGAGACATTCTTGACAAACATAGTTTTATCAATGGAACCCCTCACGTACCTATGGTCAATCAGGTGTGTAGACAACTTTTCATACCAAGCTCTAGGAGCTTGCTTCAAACCATAAAGGGCTTTGTCTAACCTGTAAACATAATCGGGATGGGTAGAGCTCTGAAATCCCGGGGGCTGTTCTACATACACCTCTTCTTTCAAAATTCCATTTAAAAAGGCAATTTTCACATCCATTTGAAAGAGGTCAAATTTCAGAAAGCAGGCAATAGCTAGGAGCAACCTAACAGACTCAAGTCTTGCTACGGGAGCAAAAGTCTCATCAAAATCTAAGCCTTTAATTTGGGAATATCCTTGCACCACTAACCTAGCCTTGTTTCTAGTTATTATTCCCTTTTCATCAGTTTTGTTCTTGAACACCCATTTTGTTCCTATGACATTTTTATCCTTAGGTCTAGAAACTAAATGCCAAACACTACTTTTCTCAAACTGATTTAGCTCATCCTGCATGGCAACAATCCACTCTGGATCTTTCAAGGCGTCTCTAATAGTCTTAGGTTCCACACTAGACACAAAGCCGTAACAAGCAATTCTATTTATAGCTAACCTATGCATAGTAAGAAAGCTCTTGAGATTTACCAGATTGCTCACATACACTTTGGACTTACTTCGAGTCTGTCTTGGCTCGTCCACCATGCCAATCACATCCGAGGGAGAATGGTCTTTTTGCACTTGACGTTTCCCAACACGGTGTGACTTCTGGATAGTCAGGGTATGATCTATCCCGGCTCCTTCAGCATCAGATTCTGTATCCTGGGATACATCATCAGGTATATGGTTCTGCTCATCAATAGGGATCTCAGCAGCTTCGGGAGATGTCTCAGTGCTTACATCCTCAACCTACACATTTCTAGAAGAATGGTTGTGAGAGCATACAAGAGAATCATTGATGGCCACATTCACCGTTTCTACAACTTTGCAGGTTCTCTTGTTGTAGACTCGGTAAGCACGACTATTCAATGCATAGCCTAGGAAAACACCCCTATCACATTTAGCATCAAACTTTGTCAAATACTCACGGTCTCTATAAATAAAACAAGGGCTTCCAAAAGCTTTTAGATGTGAGATATTTGGTTTCTTGCCTTTCCAAAGTTCGTAGGGAGTCTTACTAGTGCCTGGTCTAAAGACTACACGATTGAGGGTGTAACAAGCATTAAAGATTGCTTCGGCCCAAAACATGTGGGGCAGATCTGCAGAACTTAACATAACCCTTCCCATCTCAACCAATACCCTATTCTTCCTCTCAACAATCCCATTTTGTTGGGGTGTGATGGGAGCTGAAAACTCATGGTGCACACCATTTTCCTCACAATATTCAGCAAACAAAGAGTTTTCAAACTCGGTTCCATGGTCCGATCTAATCCTCAAAATGCATTTGTTTTCAGAAAGCTTTTCATTTGAAATTCGTTTTGCTAGCTCAAAAAACTTCCCAAAAGTTTGAGTTTTATCACCTAGAAAAATGACCCAAGTAAATCTAGAAAAGTCATCTACCACAACAAGTACATACTTCTTTTTTGCAAGACTTTCAGTTTCTACAGGGCCTATAAGATCTAAGTGTAGTAACTCAAGAATATTAGAGGTTGGCCTAGCATTTAGAACAGGATGGGAGGTTCGGGATAGCTTACCCATTTTGCAGTCTCCACACATACCTGCAGCTCTCCCGGATAGCTTGGGCAGACCACGAGCTCCATCCTTTGAAGACAGCTTCACCACATCTTGATGGTTAAGATGGCACATCCTTCGATGCCACAGATCTAGCAGGCTTTCTTGAGTTGAGGATAGGAGGCACACATCAGGTTCCATTCTCTTGTTCGCGCGAACACAGTAGCAGTGGTCTCTTGACCTCTCCCCTTTCATCACACATCTCCCTTCTCCATCAATGACAGTCCACTTAGATGAGTCAAAGGTTACTGTCTCATATTCATCAACTATCTGGCTCACGCTCAGCAGACACACTTCTAAACCTGCTACCAGTAACACGTTCTTCAGGGCTGGGAGACCTGGAGTATCAACTGTCCCGCTTCCAATGATTTCTGCCTTGGCACCATCACCAAACATGACATCACCAACTGGATGAGTGTCATCCATGGACGAAAACCATTTTCGTTCTCCTGTCATGTGCTTGGAACAGCCGCTGTCCATATACCAAGAATCAGATTTCCTGGTGGAAAGGGCAGTCAAGGCAACGTTGCACACAGCTACAACTTTCCTTGCAGCGACAGGTGAGGTCTTAACTCTTGACAGAAAGCAGATAACTTCTTCCGGTTTCTTCTTGACACCAGGGGCTTTAGGAGACATGACCCCTCTGGTATCCCGGGTTCTATGAACAGATTTTCTGATCCAGTTTGCAGAGGCATGCTTATTCTTCTGCTTCGGGATGGCAAGTGAGTGTGCAATCCTTGTCAGTTCATTGAGGGACTTCTGAAAGTGAGCGAGCAGATTGTTGTTTTGTGAGATCTTTGCTGGTGCACGATTCCTCCTCAGCTTGTAGCAGTTTCGCCGGATATGTCCACTGTTCCCACAGTGAAAGCACTTGATTTGCAGGTTTCTTTTCAGCATGGGTGCTTTGGAAACTTCAGGGGCATCAATCTTCTGTTGAGGTGGAGGTTTTCCCAACATCGAGCTGGTTCCTTTCACGAACGTGGTCTTCTTCGAGCCCTTGGGTCTGTCACCTTCCTCAAACCCCAACCCCTTCTTGCTGCCACCCAGCCTTCCCATCCCACAGATTTGGGATAGTTTCTCCGAGCCAATGGAGAACTTGGCGAACTGGTTTCGGGCGTCTAGCAGAGCTTCTTCGAGCTTCAGCTTCTCAGTTGTCAGCAAGCTTATAGTAGAGGACTGGCGGTCCAGCTCTTCTTTGAGAAAAGTTACCTGCTCTTCAAATTGGGTTTTGGTAGACATCCATTCTGCCTCCTGGGATAGAAACTCTCCTTGTATCCTGGAATGTGTCTCCTTACATAATGAAAGCTCATTAGATAAAGCTTCATTCTTAGCAAGCATAGACTTTGAGGCTTTACACAAACGCACATACATATCATGCCCTTCATCATCGGAATCCTTGTCCTCGAGAGACTCATCCAATATGACATGAGAGACAAAAGCAAATTTTTCATCTTCTTCTAAATCAGTTTCCGAATTTTCATTTGACTCACTGTCACTCCAAGTTGCTTTTAAAACTTTGTGGGACTTATTTCTTCTGTTGGCACAGTCCACAGCCTTATGTCCTATTCCATTGCATTCAAAACATTTCATGTCCGTTTTAGGGATAGGAGAAGGTCTGATATCCCGAATTTTCTGTGAGACCTTATTTCTAAACGGCTTAGAATTGGATCCTTTTGAAAAATTCCGATTAGAGTTGAACGTTTTTCTTTTCCTTAAAAATTTCTCAAATTGTTTGGTTAGGAAAGCAAATTCTTCATTATCATCATCTTCATTTTCATGCAACTTTTCAACTTCAATTTTAACGGAACTTAAAGCAATGGACTTCTCATGTATGGGCCTTTTCTTAAGAGTTTCATAAGTTTTCAGATTTCCAACAAGTTCTTCTAAAGGGTAAGTATCAAGGTCATGAGCTTCCTCAATGGCATTCATTTTAGAGTCAAAGAAAGGTGGTAAAGCAGTTAAGAACTTTCTAACAATTTTCTTTGATTCAATAGCCTCACCTAAGCTACGACAATGATTCTTTATATTAAGTACACGACCATAGAAATCATCAATAGACTCTTTATCACTCATGCTTAGACCTTCAAACTCAAAAATAAGTCGTTGAAGTTTTTGTTGTTTAACACGAGAGTTACCTTCATGAGTGTTGATGAGCACTTCCCATGCCTCCTTAGCGGTGGCGCAATGAATGATCCTTTGGCGCTCTGCTTCGGAGACAGCGTTGAATAGACAGCTAAGGGCCTTGATGTTTGCTCTAGCCGAATCCTTGTCATCTTTTACCCATTCGGACCTAGGCTTTGAAATCCTTTCGGTTGATTTAGCGCCTTCTGGTTTTGTGGGATGTGTCCAGCCTTCCTCTACACTTTGCCACAGCATACCATCATCTTGGTAGGAGAGGAAGGCGCTCATCATGATTTTCCATTGAGAAAAATCACGTCCATTGAAAAAAGGTGGAACATTTATGGAAGAACCTTTTTCCCGATCCATAACTGACCCCTCAGAGGATCTCACTAGCAAAGGCTAGTGGCCGCTCTGATACCACTTAAAGGTCCTAGAGTGGGGGGGGGGGGTGAATAGGCCTTTACCACTTTTTCGTTCAAACTGTTCTCGGAATAGCAAGAGAGAGATCTATCCCGAAGCACAGATACGATTACTGAAATGTAAAACAGTAAGTAAAGTGACACAAGATGTTTTTGATAACGCAGAAATCCTACAACCAGGATCAAAAATTGCGTGCCCCTAACTCTTGAGGGACAAACCTTTCCACTACTTTGTAACACACACAATTACAAGTTTCTGGCACTCTGGGATACATAACCCGTATGCTATCCTGACTAGTTTACCCACCAGTACAAACAGAGCTACACTACCTTAATCTATGTGCTTACACTTTAGAAATTTACAGAAGTATCAACTCAGATCTTAACTACACATAAGTTAAATCTTCTTGATCAACTTCTTGGGTTGGGCATCTCCACACTTTATCTCAATGGAATGCACAATGCACAAATGCATATGAGTTTTGAAAACAGTTTTTATGCTTTAGAAATCCATGTCTATTATGCACATACTCGGCAACCAGAAGACATGGAAGGGGAAGAGAAAAGATAAGAGAAGCTACACTTGAAAGTGCTCTCAAAGAGTGACCAAAACATAATAACCAAACCCCAAGTGTTTTCACTCAACCAACCAAGGATCCAAGATAGCTTGGGACTCCTTATATAGGGCAGGTTATTCAAAGGTCAAAGACAGCTAGTAACCACGTGAAACACAGAAACCAAGAGGCCTAAATGCAGACCTAAACACTGTCCTAATGCAGACCTAAACATGGACCAATGCAGACCTAAAATCAGCAGCTACCAAATGGTCACAGCAAGCTAAACAGGGAGGGAAACCAAGGCAGCTCTTTTAGGTCTTACCTTAAAGAACTAAGGTTCTCTAAACAAGGCAAAAGCTTCCTTTTCACTTGTACAAGAATAGCCATATCATATTTCAAAGTAACAGCACGTTTCAAGACAGCAAAGAAGGAGCCAGGAAAAACAGTGCCCAAAAAGTACTTAGACAAGCAGAAAAGGACAAACCAGTTTTCAATAAGTCACATGTGAACTTTAGTCAACTTTCCCTAGGGATCTTCATTAACTAAGTCAGTTTCTTTATAGTCAAAGAACAACCAGATTAATCACAAGCAAACTGGATTTTTAGAAGTGATTAAAGCCATGAAATATCACACCAGAAAACCGTTCCAGAATGTCTGGGATACTTGCTCAGTGTTCTATCCTAGATGGAAAACATGTATGCAATAAATGTTATACCTGTTTGTCCAAAGAGATAAAATATGTAATGTCACTTAAGCTTTGATGATATTCCATTACTGTGTTTTGTCGTGGCTCAAGAAATAGCCAACATCAAGTGTATGCCTTCAAAGAGCAATATCATATCTAAACAGCAGAGTAGTTTAATGACAGATACATGTGAAGTGAAGCGGTTTAGAGACATTCGATTCGATAGGAGATATAACTCGATCATAACTGGATAAGTTTGAATCATATACCGTTTAATTACCGGTTTCAGGTTTGGCCTCGATCGATCTCCGAGATCGTCGTCGCCGGCTCTCTTCTATGAGGGAAATGAAAAAGGTTTCGTCTAAGTTGTCAAATGTATTTCTTCAGACCCAAATTAAGGCAGAACAGACTACTCGGCCCAAAATATTAGACCCAATAACAACCCCCACTTAGAAACCAAAACCATTCGAGTCTCCATCGAAAAATACATAAATGAAAGGGAGGTTCTAGTTACACCTCCAAATCTACTTAATACACCTCCATTCTTTTTTTCTAATTTTGTTGACTTTGTCAACTGATATAAAAAGACATAAAAGTACAACTATATTAACTTACAAACTTAAATACCACTAATTCTTGTGTTTTTGTTTTCACGTTCAAAACCCTAAACCTTCTTGGGTGTTTCATGGTTCAAAGTAGAAACCCTAAACTAAAGTTCTATGGAAGAAACTGAAGATGCATCAATGGAAAGTCCAATTGTGGTGACCGAAACTCAGAACAATAAGGTATGGTATAAGACCGTTCTTAATTTCTATTTGTTACTTGTTATATATTGATTTTAAGGGGTCTATGATCGATGTTTATAGTTGTTGAAGTTCTGCAAAAAACCTGAGCCTCACAAATTCATTCCCCTTTGTAGTCGATTTCATACTCCAAACAAAGATGCTAGTATTTAATTTCATCAATAAAATAGAGCAGCAAACTGCAGTTTAAAGAAAAGATAGGAGAAAGGGACCGGTCATTGGTCAGCCTGGATTTTAAGAATCTTAGCACATCAGCAGCAAATATAGGAACAAGGTAGTGTGCATAGAATATAATAGTCAAATGGGAGGGAAACTGCATGATAAATAGACATTCTCAAACACTCCATCACAAATATTAAAGAAACAGCCTATGACTAGAACTCAAAAATATGCGACCAAATTCCATACCAGTTCCAAGACAGTATTTGCATCTTTTATGCTCCTGTAGTTTCACATTGTTTATTTCAACTACCATCAGTGCTGAGATCACTCCCACTGCTCCTCCAGAGAAGGATGCCACGATGGGATCAACTTCACTGCAATTTAACAGAAAAGCAGATCCGATAAAGGAAACTAACATAGGAGGTAAAAGGGTATTTTGGTAAAGAATGAAGATGTGAACTTAGAAGTATAAGCATGTCAAAAAGTGAAGTGGAGGTGTACTTAGCATAGGAGGTGTATTAAGTAGATTTGGAGGTGTAACTAGAACCTCTCTAAATGAAAACAAAGAAAACAAAAAAGAAAGTCTTGGTAGCCCTGGGAGAAAAAATTAAAGGAAATTCTTACTTTGAAAATACTTGTGTGTACGTACATTAGGTACTTACAGACTGATCATAGATACTACTATGACTCAAATAGCGAGAGATGATAAGAAGAAGGTGATCGGGGTGGAGTTGCACCGAAGAGATCAATGTCACGTAGTCATCCTAGTACAGGATTTGAGTCAAAGTAGTAGCGTAGTTGACTCGTAGGTAACGTACGTTGCTCAAAGACTCGAAGAGAATTTTGTCGATAACGGGGAACAAAATGTACAACACAAAAACAAACAGCTTCAAACACATTATTATTCCAATGATTCCATACGGTACTCAGCACCTTCGGTTTCAATGTACCTCCTTAATTTCTCGTTTCTTGTCCTATAATTAAAACACAGAGCAATCGAGCTAGAATAAACGAAACCAAGCAAGTAATATATAATGAGGTACTTCATGATGATCATGCTAGCGCTGCTAGTAACTGTAAGCAATTTTTGGGGTTTTGATGTTGGAGTCGACGGCGCCGGAGTGTGGGAGCAACCCTGAGGTGGTGGTTTTCAAGCTGGCTCCATGTGCACCGGCGGCACAGGATAAGAACGTGGCCGTTTCTCCCAGGTGTTGCTCGTTGATGAAACGCATCGACAAGCGTTGTCTTTGCGCCATAGTGCTTTCCAAAGAGGTTCCGAGTCATGGACTCAAGCCAGAAGTTGCAGTCACCATTCCCAAACGCTGCAGTGATCCTCGTCGTCCAAGGGGTTACAAGTGCGGAGGTAGCTAGCTGCTTTAATTTCCACTTTAAATCACAGGTTCACCGAGTCCATCATGCAATATTACTATATATGGAATATCGATCCATAAGCTAGCGAGTTCGATTAGGATTCAATTTCATCCTGATACATTGTTTTCCAAATTTGTGCATTTTGCAGCTTATACAGTGTCATGATCATCTTCAAGACTGATATAATTAAGACCATGTATATTGGCTGTCATCGTCATCAGCTTGTCATGGAACGTACTGTAAACTCCACCTACTTCTCGTCGATCATCCGATCCGACTGTTTTGGCATTGTACACTCTTCTCTTTCGTAGAGTTGTAGGGATAAATAAAAGTTACCGCTCCTTTTGTGATCATGCACTTATTATTCAAGAGTAAATGAATTCTGCCTAAAAATAGTACTGAAAATAGGGCATGCTAAGTTTGTTTGAGAGAATTCCAAGTTCTAGTGTATGCATGTGCTTCTAATTTTTGACAATAATTCAATCGAAAATACGAATATATTATTAAAAAAACTCATGTTATTAATTTTTTTTTATAAAAAAATTTACCCCACCGAAATTTAATTTTATGATCAATTGAACCCTTATTAGCCTATAAAAATAATATCACAATGATCAACCACAAAAGTAGTAGCTTAAATAATATATTGGGAAAAATTAAACTTCCTATGTTGTAGGATATTTGATGTTCCTAGTTATGGTGGAGATCACAGAATATGGTAGTGTATATTATCCAGAAATGTAATAGGATTACTTTCATGTTTGTACCTCGTGTACTCTCCTATGTAAAGGAGTTGCTTCTTTATTAATAAAGTTACAAAAAGAGTGAGAATTTGGAACAAAAATAGTTCCTCGGAACGAAGAGAGTTCTTAGATGAACTAAGAGCGTTCATCGTGAACAAAGAGAGTTCACTAAATCAATTGAACAAATAGTGTTCATAAAAGCATCAATTAAAACCAACAATGAGAGTTCGTAAGACCATATACATCAAAGTAAAGGTCTAATCCAAATATTATATTCGAAAACAAATTAGTTGTCGAGGAAGTCTCTTACGACCGCGAAACTAATACATCTTCTGTTTTCTCTTGGTGTTTGATATGCAAAAGTGTATTGACTCCATGCTCCCAGATCTAAAAGAGAAGTGGAATAATATGTGGTTTTCCGACTTCAAGCAAATTGCATCAATCAACTATGAGATGCTTAAACTTATATCCATGCTCCAATTATGCGGAAAGCAATTTAAGAGCAAAATTTGATCGAGAAAAATCCTCTACATAATCATAATTCAAGGCAAGTTGGAACCAAGAGTGTTCACTATAAGCGAATTATGAAAGTGCATCAAGAAAATGGCGCAAGGAGCGGAACCATTAAGTTAAGGGAATTTTGATGAGACAGTTTTTGGTCTCTACAACCGCCCACACAAGGAAGGACGCCATGAGTTGGCACATGAAGGTCATGATCGATGACCATGATAGAGGAAGCGTCGGCCATAGAGGTCGTGGTGACCAAGGAAGCCATAGAGGCTGAGGTACCAATGCCAAGAGAGGCCAAGATAAGACGCACGATGTTTCTCGAATGAAATGAGTTGTTTATTCTCAAGATGTTTGAGAAGATAGATTTCAGAAGTTTTGGGTCAATAGGTATTGAATATCATTGATAGGAAATATATGTGAGGGATCTATAGATTTTCAAGATCATCATCGTTATATTGAAACCACCCAATCCGAATCTACTTGATCCTTGAACATATCAGTTTTCAGAATTATTTTCTGCATACTATTGTACAAATTATTCGACCTAGCTAAAGGTCTCAAAAAATTATGAAATTTTTTAGAAGTGTTCATATACGTGTCTAGTTTGGGTATGCAAAATTTCGTTGCATTCTGATACATCAATAATTCAGCAGAAAATCAACAAGTACGCTCAGATTTTGTGAATTTTAAAGATCAAATAAACAATGAAGCAGAAGATAGAGATGGAGCATATGCTAATCTCATTTAGGCAAACTTCAAAATTGGCAGAGACTTAATTGCTGAGACACCAGATTTTGATTAGAGTTATATATTTTCCATGTCAAAAAGACGTGTGTGCCTAAGTATTATGTTTGACAATGTTGGTCAATTACTTTGGATAAACAAACTTTGATGTATCATGTTGGCATTATTAATAAAGGCATTACTTTGGCTTATTAATAACAAGCTTGTCTATATTTTCTATATGATATACATACTTTGTGGGTGCTACAAACCTATCGTCTACTAGGGTTCACCTTAGTAACTTGTGATGTCTAGAACAAGAGATTTTCGATAAAGGTATTTGAGCGGACTTTATGCCCCACCTACATTGATCTCTCTTCACCTGATCATAAATAAAAAGAGCTACCCAAACGACTTTAGATGCCCTACCAAACTTGCAAATTCGTCCATGTATCAATTGGGATAGCTAAGAGTGCTCTAAATCCCCGAAAACAGGATCTGCCGCACTAACAACCAGTTTCGACAATGAACTGAGAATTTCCCAGAAATAATCAGCATATGAGTTATATATGGATGAAAATATACGGATGTCTAGTTTTCAGAACTACCTTCGGATTGTCGATAGCTAATTTCTAGAAAAAGTTGTGCCCGTTTTACTGGACAAAGGTCAGAAACATGGTATAACAAAATCTGCTCTGCAGATCAGTCGACTTCGACGATAAACTGGGATTTTCCCAGAATAAACCAACATATGGATGGCATATGGTTGAAAAGATACAAACCTCTAGTTTTTAGAACTATATTAGGCTCATCAATATCTATTTTCTAGAAAATGTTATGCTCATTTCACTAGACAGAGGTCTGAAACCTACATAACACAATTGGCTGTGCAGATTGCTTAGCTTTGACATGAATCTAGGATTGATTTAGAATAATTCAGCATATGAGTAATATATGTTCGGAAATCTACGGATGTCTAGTTTCTATAAATTTATCCGGAATGTCAAAATCTATTTTCTAGAAAAATTTATGCTTGTTTAAGTACATGGAGGTCAGCTTGACCCGAGGAAGGCCAAAACCTGAGGTAACCCGAGGAGACCATTCGATGGATCAAAAAAATTACTTGAGGAAGCCCTTCGATGGATTGAAGGTATCCTTGATGGATCAAAGGATCAACTCGAGGGGGTGCTTCGATGGATCGAAGGCATATCCCCAGAAAACCAAACTTTCGAGTTATTTATCGATTTTTCCTCATGCAAGAGTTGTTTCTTTGCAAGTATTTCCCTCGAGAACTTTGAATGTCTCATTGAAGCGGGAATTACATATACTATGTTATGACATAGATAACTTACATCGACTTTGTACCTTGTCAATTATATGTCTATATTATGAGAATGGACATGGGTATTCTCATCATCTATACCAACAATTTTCAAGTGAGAATGGACATGAGTTCCTTTGCATTATCTCTAATGATTGTGGTATGATCTGAATAGTAGAGAAACTTATGTGTCAACCAGATGGGCTATTTAAGACAACTAAACGAGAGTTGTATAATCAAATTATGTCATAAGAGATGAGTTAAGGGATTTAGACACATATAGACTTTGATACGACAAATTGGGACACCCAAGTCGTGATATGATGATCCGGATTTTGAGAACTTCAATCGGACATCCCTTCTTTCGAGTGAAAGAAAGCAAGAACCAGAGATGGTTCATAAGAGATTGGAGTTAGGCACCATTCAGTGGTGGCTCCATCATCCAAACGCAGATTAGTGATCGACGCCTTTTCCCCCAAGAGGAGAAAACTAAACGCCGATGATGGCGTGCTAGTCTCTTATCCTGCTTCCCGAGTTGATGGAAACTCCAAGCCTAAACCAAAATCCTCATTGGTTATTTTCAAAAGCTCATCACTCGTTATTGCAAACCCCACTCATTCAAGATATTATGATTGAGACCATCCTATACAAATGACACATATGTTCTCACTATATAGAATCTAAGGTGATTCTATATAACGATTCAACTAACTAGAGGACCACTACGATGTTGTTTTATGTTGGTTATAATGCATATACACTGGTCATGTGTCGTGCCATCATCCACTTGTAATGCTGCTCAAACTTCTAGCTTAGATCATATGACTGCGGGCTCACTACCCGAATCATCCCATTGGTAGTCTATTCGACTTAATAATGCTAGAAAGTTTACATCGAAGAGTTTCGATGATTTATATTGCACATAATTGAGATTTGATATTGGTATCATACTCTCACGAACAAACCCAAATGGTCTCGCAGAAAACTACTATTTAGTGACTACGATAGTGGTCTGAGCATTGGTAATGAGCAACAATAATTTCTGCTTAGCATTATGCAATATCGCATGCAGCTATACTTTAAAGGTCCTAGCGAGGGGGGGGGGGGTTGAATATGTCTTTTACAACTTTTTTGCTTAAACTGTACTCGGGGATAGCAGATTAGCAATCTATCCCGAATTACAGGATACGGGTGTTTGAACTGTAAAAGAAGTAAGTAAAGAATAACACGATGATGTTTTTCATTAACGCAAAAACTCTGCAACTAGGAGGAAAAACTGTGTGCCCCTAACTCTTGAGGGACAAACCTTTCCACTATAAAGTAACACACACAATTACAAGACTTTTGTACTCTGGGGATACATAGCCCGTATGCTATCCTAACTAGTCTGACTACCAGTTCTAAACAGAGCTACACTACTTGACTTATGTGTTTACAACTTGGAAAGTGTCTAGAAGCATCAACTCAGATCTTAACTATTTGTAAGTTAAATCTTCTTGATCTACTTCTTCGGGTTGAGCATCGACATACCTATCTCAATGGAATGCACTTATGCAATGATGCATATGGGTTTTGAATGATAATCTATGACTTACATGCACAACAAAGAGTAAGCATAGACACAAAAAGGGAAGAGAAGTGAAGAGAGAAAACTACACAATTTGTGCTCTCAAAGAATCACCCAAAATAATACTCACTCAACCAAGGAGCCAAGGCTGCCTTGGGATCCCTTATATAGGCAGAAGAGCCCAGTCTGTATTGATAGCTGAGGAACGTGGAAAGCAGACCTAAAACAGACCTATAGCAAACCTAAAACAGACCTATAGCATACCTATTACAACTGCCATCAGTTGATGAGACAATAGCATGCTCATGTGACAAACAAACAAGACAACTTTAGGGTTTCCAATTAAGGCAAAGTTTGTCAAAAAGAGGCAAAAGGTTTTCATGCTCTGATACCAGAAAAGTCATTTCGGTGGTCAAGAAAGCAAGCACGTTTTTGCAGCACAAAAGCAAATTAAGGATGACAAAAAGCAAACACAGTTTTTTAAGGCAAAACAAATTACTAGAAGACAAAACTAATCCCAAAAAGTCACATGTGAACCAAAAGTAACTTTCTCCTAGAAATCATCCTTAATTCAAAACAGTTTTTCAAGGTCAAAGTACACACAGATTGTGCACATATATTCTGGATTTTAGAAGCAACATTAGCTATGAAATATCACACAAACGTTCCAGATTATCAGGAATACACGCCTAGTGTGCTATCATAAATGAAAACATGTTATGCAAAGGAATGATCAACCTATTTTCCATTGAGATAAGGTAGGCTATGTCAGCATCTTCATTGATGATCCTTCATCTACTGTGTTTTTTCCAATTGCAAGGAATAGCCAATACTTGTATGCCTTCATACTTCATCGTCTACGATCCACCATCACACAATCTTGTTTTGCGCAGCTAGTGATTGTGTGCAAAGATAATATCTCGCACTTACGCATATATGTGCCAAAAATGGCTTTGCCATAGCACATTATGATGGGTCAATCGAGACGGATGAATACATATGTTGGACATGAGCCTTCAACTAGAATCCGCTATAAGAACCTTAACAGGCGATTTCTTTACCGCTAGTTTTGCGGATGTCACTTTGATGAGACAGTCTTCTCGTCGTTAGGGGGAGATAAGAACAAGCATGTTCAAATAGGAACGACATGAAGGGTTATGTCCTCACTATGTCTCATCATGATCCCCAAATGATAGAACGTAACAGATTCGATGCCTAATACATTTTCTAGTATCGTGAAAGTGATGAGATCACATATGCTTGCTACAAACATGCATGTAAGGATTTATGTCCATTTGAGAGGACATGACACCACTAAAAAGACTTGGTGATGGTTCTGCCACCATAGATGTGGCATGGTGATGTCACAAAGTGGCATAGTGTTGTCACAAGTCATGGGTTCCGCTGGAGAGCGTAGGAGACCCAAATGTTCGATAAATACTCATCCAAGGAAGGGAGCGAGTTTGGCACAATATGATCAATTGATCATTGATACTCTATTCCGTCTCATGAGAATATATTTGGATTATGGTTATCATTGAGGGACACCTTAATGCTAAAACCAATTCCTCAGAATATAGAGATCTCTACAAACTACACTAGTGTACATGAGATTATGAAATTTTGAGACTTATCGAACATATCTACATTGAAAATCCCACACGTAGTAGCAATTGGTCTACATGGAAAGAAGCGATCCAGATTAAATTATGTTCACTAACAAAGAAAAATGTCTTTGGCTTGGTGATGCAAACACACCCAAGTGTTTAGCCTATTGAAATGGGTCTTTGTTAGAAAGTGTGATGAGAATAAAGAGATTATACTCGCCTCATGGTGCAAGGCTTCTCACAACGCTCTGGAATCAACTACGATGAGATAAATTCTCTCATAATGGATGTCATTGCACTCCACTACCTTGTCAGTTTGGTAGTTTCCGAAAAACTTGACATGCAACTTCTAAACGTGGTCATGACATATCTCTATGGGGATCTAGAATAAGAGATAGATATAAATGTCTCAGATGGACTTTATTTACCCAAATCAAGTGGCTCTAGACTACAAAGCGCGTTTGCAATGAGATTGAAACGTTCACCAAGTGACTACTTGATTGGAAAGGGATATGCCCATGCGTATTCATTTATAGGACAAGTTCCAGATTTGCAATAGTATTAGTCTATGTCGATGACATAAATCTCATCGGAACTTTTGATGAGTTAAAGGATACTGTGAAGTACTTGAAATCCAAGTTTGAGATGAAAGACCTTGGAAAGACAAGGTTTTGTCTAGGCCTTGAGCTAGAACACCGTAGTAGTGGAATACTAGTCTACCAGGCAGCTTATGTCCACAAGATGTTGAGAAGGTTCAACATGGACAAAGCACATCCTGTTAGCAGCCTCATGGTAGTCCGCAGCCTAAATCCAGAGAAGGATCTGTTCCAGCCAAGGGACGAGGATGAGGAACCCTTAGAGGCTGAAGTGCCTTACCTAAGTGCAGTAGGTGCATTACTGGACTTAGCTCAATGCACAAGACCGGACATCTCATTTGCTGTGAACTTGTTAGCTAGATTTAGTTCAACGCCCACACAACGTCATTGGACAGGCATTAAGAATATCTTCAGGTACTTGAAGGGTACGATAGATATGGGCTTGTTTTATCCCTACAGAGAGGCACACTACCAGAAATTGAGACATTACCGGCGACCTCCCGTCGCCGGCCTTGTATTTTTTTTTCGCCGGAATTGTCATTCCCGGCGACAAGTCGCCGGCAATGACGTCGCCAGAAATCCCCCGCCGGTGTTAACATTGCCGGCGACGGGAAACGGTGTCGCCGGCAATGTCTCGGACATTACCGGCGACGCCGTCGCCGGCAATGGTAGCGCCGCCGTGGCCGAAATTTGTGACATTGCCGGCGACTGAGGTCCATGTCGCCGGCAATGTGTGAAAAAAATTTGAAAAAAAAACGCGGTTCTGGATTGGGCCCAATTCCAGAACCTGCATTGAAAGACATAAACCGTACAATCATACAAGTTCAACAGTACACATAAATGTCCAACGTACAGTACAAATAGCAACGACGATACGAAAATTAACTACAACTACAGGTCAGGGTCGAGGAACTTGCGGGTCAGGGTCGAAGTAATCCATGTACTCATTTGAATTCCGGTGGCTTCCTTGGTCTTGCTCTGGCCTTGACTGGTGCGGTGGTGGTGGTGGATAGCTAGGGAACGGAGGGACCGGGACCGGGGGAGGTGTGGGGAAGGGTTGTCCGGTAGTCTGAGCCTCGTACATCGTCCGCATCCATGTGTACATCTGAGCCTGCACCTGTGTCTGCTGCATTTGGTACTCGGCCATCTGCCTCTTTTGCTCCTCCAACTCCCTCTGCGTCCTATGAAGCTCCGCCGCGAGGTTACGACTAGAAGTTGAACTTCTTGACCCGGTAGAGTATTCTGAAGTGTTCTTCAATAGTCCTTCGCCCGCCGTGCCCATTCCCCTACAGTAGTAGGTATTCTTTCCAGTCCCGCACGCTTTTGCCATGATCCGAGCCGCTATCGGAGGATCAAGCGGATCGATCTGAAAGGCATACTGGGTGACTTCTTCCTCGGAGCAGTCAGGATGGTTAGTTCGAGCTATACTCATGGTCACTTCTGCGGTCGCCTCCTCCACTCTCGACTAATTGAAAAGGGAAAATGAACAACGTATTAGCTAACAAAATCTATTTCCATCTTGAAAAATAGTTTTATTAACACATGGAGAGGCGAAAGACTTACCGCTTCTTCAGGGCACTACGGGTAGAACTTCTGATGAATATACACCAACGGGTTCAGCTCTTGTTGTTGCTGCGCCTTAGTCGACCAACCCATATAGTTGAGTGAACCTGCATGATGGGCCCTGGTGTTTTTCAATCTATTCGCCCGGTTCGTCTTCGAAATCGCCTTGTTTGATAAACATATGAAAAAAAAATTAGTAACCAACTATTTCAATCTGATACGATACATTATGCTTGAAAGATATATTAAGGATGCATACCCGAGCTTTGGGGTGCTCGAAGTGGGCTATCAGCCACAGCCACTCGTACTCCCTAAACCGGAATTCGCTAGGGGTGGAACCTCGGCCTAGCTCCTTGTATACAGTGTAATGGGAAGAAAGCTCGTTCTTCCACTCTTTATACCTATATTAAAACAAGGAAAAAAAGTTAGAGATATTAAAACACTTGATAAACAAAAATCTAACTCGATATATATTCAAATAAGTCGAAGCACATCACCTCATATGTAGTTGACGCTCTACCCACGTGTGAATAAGAACTTCATCCACGTCAAACCACACCTGCAATATGAATATATAAAAGGTAAAATTATATATTTATTCGGACTTAATTAATAAATGTAAAATTTACGTAATGAAAATACGATTTTACTCACACTGAGTGCATTATGCACTTGCATCTTCACGTAGATAGGCACAGATTCCCAATCTGGCCAAAGCATTGGGACCTTGTCCCGCACGATCGCACAGGCCATGGTGACATATTTGCGCGTGGTGTCGAATGCCTCGATCACCTCGCCATCCTCATTGGCCCTTATGGGCGTTTTCCTTCCGCCGGTGGCCTGCTCAAGTCTCTTCCCGGTGCAGGTGCCTCTAGCCCCTTTCCGTTTTCCAGTCCCATTAACGAAATTGCCTAATAATACAATGTCAACAAATTGATATCATTAATTGAACCTATCGCAAGTCTTAAGTAATAATTAAGTAATCAATCTGATGTTAAATAAAATTTACCTGCATCGTCCGTTTGTTGGTTGGTGCACCTCACACTCCAAAGATACACGGGGTCGAACGGGAGGAAGTTATACGCTTCCTCCACGCTCAGGAACTCCGGCCGTCCTTCAATATAAACAGGCATCCCCCTATCATCGAATTCAGGGATGACAGGAATCTCGTCGGGTAGGAAGAGACCGGACGGCGGAGATAGACGAGGCCTGGACGATGAGGCGCCAGCACCACCATGTGTCTCAGATGATTCCTGTGAAATGGGAGTAGGCACCATCCGAATATGGGGCATTCGGATTGAGGGAGTTTCTGATGCCCCCGTTGACTGTCGCTCGTCTGAGGCTCTGCCACCGGAGGGACGTCTGCTGATTGAGCGTCTAGAGACTGAGGCTCGAGGCTCAACTTCCGGTTGCACGGCTCTTGATCGTGCAGCTTCCTCCTCAGCTCGCGCCTCTAGCAAGGCTCTCGTACGAGCACTCATCATTGGCCCACTGGGCGTGTTGCTAACTGCGGGCGAGGAGGAAGCTTGACTACTGTTCCCTCCACTATTTCGGGAACCTCTCCGAAGCCAATTAGCCGCAAAACCTCCTGGACATCGTAATAGTCATGGATTCGGTAATTAACCGAAACGGTTTGGAACCGGAACCGTTTGAAACCGGAACTGTTTGGAACCGGAACAGTTTGTAACATAACGGTTCCAGTTACAAATAGTTCCGGTTCCAAACCGTTCCGGTTCTATAACAAATCGGAACCGGAACGGTTTGGAACCGGAACCGTTTGAAATCGGAACTGTTTGGAACCGGAACCGTTTGTAACATAACGGTTCCAGTTACAAACAGTTCCGGTTCCAAATCGTTCCGGTTCCAAACCGTTCCGGTTCCAAACCGTTTCGGTTCTATACCAAATCGGAACCGGAACGGTTTGGAACCAGAACCGTTAGAAACCGGAACTGTTTATAACCGGAAACATTTGTAACATAACGGTTCTGGTTACAAACAGTTCCGGTTTCAAACGGTTCCGGTTCCAAACCGTTCCGGTTTAAAACCGTTCTGGTTCTAAACCGTTCCGATCCCGATTTCCACCTTCATTTATACGATTAATTAACAACTATATCACCTAAATTAAGAACTATACATATTCGATGTGTATATATATATACATCATGCATCTTAATTAAATTTATCCATCACATATTCATCCAAATCACAAACCCTAATTAATTTTCCACATTTATCACACATATATATATCATGCATCTTAATTAGGTTTAATTTCCACATATATATACATGCATCACACATTCATCCAAACCACATTTATACATAATTTTCACATATATATATACATCACTTCATTTTCACATACCTAAATATATATATACATCACATATATATACATTGCATATAAATTTAGAACTTATCACCCTAATTTCCAACTTAGCACCCTAATTAATTTACACATACACATACACATACACATACACATACACATACACATACACATACACATACACATGCACATGCAAAAAAATAATTAAAAATTGAGAGAGAGAGAGAGGGAGAGAGAGAGGATCAGACCTGCCATGGATTTCCTTTCACAATGCTTTGCCGATCGACTACAATGGTGAGGGGAGGAGAGGAGGGGAGGAGGGGAGGAGGAAATTTTCGGAGGAGGAGAGGAGAGGGGATCGGTGGAGAGGAGGAGAGGGAGAGGAGGAGTAGAGGATAAGGAGGAGGAGTGGGGGAGGAGGAGGAGGAGGTGAACTCACCGGACCGATTTGGGAGGAGGAGAGGGAGAGGAGAGGGAGAGGAGGAGAAATGAAAGGCTCGGGCTCGACTGGGTTTCTATCCAGAAGACATTGCCGGCGAGTTTCTTATAACTCGTTGGTAATGTCATTACCAACGACTTCAACTCGTTGGTAATGACATTACCAACGAGTTAACTCGTTGGTAATGACATTACCAACGAGTTATAAGCAACTCGTTGGTAATGACATTACCAACGACGAGTTAACTCGTGGGTAATGTCATTACCAACGAGTTGCTTATAACTCGTTGGTAATGTCATTATTTCCCGAAGAATATCCGACAACATTTTCCGTCTACGATTTCCGGCTACATTTTCCGACTACAATTTCGATTATCGATTTCTGTATACGTACGATTAACGACTACATTTTCCGTCTACGATTTCCGGCTACATTTTCCGACTACAATTTCGATTATCGATTTCTGTATACGTACGATTAACGACTACATTTTCCGTCTACGATTTCCGGCTACATTTTCCGACTACAATTTCGATTATCAATTTCCGTATACGTACGATTAACGACTACATTTTCCGACTACAATTTAGATTAATGATTTCCGTATACGTACGATTAACGACTACAAATGAAGTATACGTACGATTAACGACTACATTTTCCGTCTACGATTTCTGTATACGTACGATTTCCGGCTACATTTTCTGACTACAATTTCGATTATCAATTTCTGTCTACGTACGATTAACGACTACAATTTCCGTCTACAATTTCGACTACATTTTCCGACTACATCATATTTCCGACAACAATTTCCGACTACATCATTAACGTACTAAGGATGATAATCGTAATCATCGTCATCACTTGAGTCTGACTCGGTTTCATAGGTAACCTCTGGCAATATGTGCCTCTCCTCGTCATCTGAATCAGCGTCAACTTCATATGGATTAACATCGAGAAGTTCTGCTCCAGTAATTCGAACCACACTCCCAGGTCTCACATTATTAAGGCGAATCGTAGATGATTCCGGAATGTCAAAAGCGTTCGGCTCTTGGTATGCAGTAACTTCCTCATCATCTGCGGTATCACCAAGTGTGGCAGCACTGTATATGTTTCTATGAGCAACATGGTTAACCACCTTCCACGGGACTTTGTTAAGAAGATCGTCAAGGTAAAACACTTGTTTTACTGATGAGGCAAGAACGAAAGGGTCATCTTCATACCAGGTAGTAGCAGTATTCACCGAAAATGTTCCGTACTGATCGGTCCTTGTGTTCTCCGGGCTAGTATCAAACCATCTACACTTGAACAAGTGCACTTTCATGCGGTTCCCATAAATTAGTTCAACAACTGAATGAAGGACACCGTAATAGTCAACGCCATCCTGCCCACCATGGACCATCACCCCACAATTCTGTGTTTTCAGTCGGTCGTCTCGATTTTCACATATAAATTTCACGCCATTGACCTGACACATCGAGTAAACTTTTGAAACAATCGGTTTCATCGCCAGGACCCTCAATTCGTTTGACCACTCTGGGCAACCATCATCTGCTACATGGTTCATCTGAAAACGTCCATATATTAATACGTACAGAAGAAATTATGTCATCTTGAAACCACAAAAGCACGTACATACATACATGCTATATAAAGATATATAAATCACATATACTTACCCATTGACCAAAGTAGTTTGCAAACGTCTTGTTGTGGTAATCAACATTTCCGGCAATAGCAGGGCAATGAAGATGATAGTTTTTCCAATATTGTACTTCTTGACAGTTAATCAGTACCGACCAGTGGGCAATGGCTACCTCATTTCCATCCAACTTGTACGACTTTGGCAAGCTTCCCTGTACTACCACGTCACTGGAGATGATAGAAAGGTTGAACTGGGGTTCATCTATCGGCATCTGTTGTTGGGGGTCCTCTACATTTTCCAAGTACACTTTGGTGTACGTTACACACTCGTGCGCAACATATGCTTCAGCGATACACCCTTCAGGTGCATATTTATTCTTCACATAGTCCTTGTAGGCTCCCAATTGTCTACAAGTTAACAAGTGCATGTTAACTTACTTAACCACAAGAATTTACATATAAAAACATAGGCAAACCAAATTTATGAATCATTTGTACCTTTCCATGGGATACATCCAAGTGTAGTGTACGGGACCGGTAAGCAACAATTGTTCGGGAAGATGGATCGTCAGGTGCGGCATTATGTCGAAAAAATTTGGGGGAAATATCCTCTCAAGCTTGCACATGATAAAAATGATGTCATCTTGCATCTCCCTGAGGTCTGCTTTTTTAACTTCCCTGGTGCATAACTTCTGAAAGAGTCTTGACAAGGCCACCAACGGCTCCACCACCTCTTTGGGCATGTACCCTCGAATGAAAATAGGGAAAAGGCGTTGAAGCAGTACATGGCAGTCATGACTCTTTAATCCGTACATCTTATTGTCCCGGAAGTTAACACACCTGCTTATATTTCCTGCATAGCCATAAGGATACCTGCATATATATAGATAAAGCCATATATATGCAACCCTTATATTTCTCGCATATAACCATATATACTCCGCTAAAAATTTAAGGACAAATTCCTACATAGCCATAAGAATATATACCTGACATTACTCAGCCACCGAAAAATTTCATGCTTATGCTTCGGCTTTACGGTGTACGGAGCTTGCGGCATTTTTCTCTTACCATCTCTTAACCACAAATGTTTCCGCAGACCCATTGCTTTCAGATCAATGCGTGCCTTAGGGATGTCTTTTGTTTTCCCCTCCAAGTTAAGAACTGTGCCCACCACACTTTCACACACATTCTTCTCTATGTGCATGACATCTAGGTAATGTCTGATAGGCAACCTGGGCCAGTAGGAGAGTTCCTAGAATATGCTCTTGTGTGTCCAAAACTTATACCTTTCGGGCTTGTCTGGAATTGACGCCACTATGTCAGGATGATTGCTCAGCTGGCCAAAATCGTATTCATTCAACACTTCCAAAATTTCTTCCCCTGTCCATCGCCTGGGTGCCACACCTGTTTCAACAGTCCCATCAAACGCGTCTAGATCCTGCCTAAATGGGTGATCATATGGAAGCCAACAACGGTGACGCATCGAGACAATTTTACTGCAATGAGGACTGCAACAATCAACCGTCATGCACTCTGAACAAGCCCTGTAACCCCTGGTAACGTTGCCCGACAACATACCGCGGACAGGAAAATCACTGATGGTGCCAACAAGCATGGCATGCATCTGGAACATCTCCTTTTTGAACCTATCGTAAGTGGGGTGGCCACACTCACTCAGGTACTTAAGCTCCTCAATCAAAGGCCTCAAATACACATCGAGACACTTTCCTGGATAACCCGGGCCCGGAATTAACAGAGTGAGCATATTGTATTCCTTCTTCATGCACATCCATGGTGGAAGGTTGTACGGTACCAAAATAACTGGCCATATACTGTATTGAAGACTCATGTTGCCAAAAGGGTTGAATCCGTCAGATGAGAGCCCTAGCCAAACATTTCGGACCTCTGCTGCAAAATGATCAAACTCCCTGACCATGTGCTTCCAAGCCTCTCCGTCGGAAGGGTCTATAAGGGTGTCATCGTCAGGCAAGTTCCTCTCAGCCTACCATCTCATTGCCTCGGCCGTGAAAGCACACATGAACAACCGCTCCAACCTATCAATAAGCGGGAAATATCGAAGTATCTTCACAGCTTTCTTGTTGCCTGCAGGAGTCAACTTATACCTTTCTGTAAAACATACCGGGCAGGCTTCAAGGTCTTCGAGATCTTTTCCCCAGAAGAGAATACAATCATATCTGCATGCATGAATTTTGATGTAGGAAAGCCCAAGATCTTTCAGGATATGTCGCACCTTATGATGAGTGGTAGGAAGACGATGACCGGGTGGCAGTAGCGAAGCAGTCCACTTCAACCAAGAATCAATAGCTTTGACAGACATTTTGTTCTCCATTTTTAGCTGCATCACTCCCATCACACTTTCAAGAACAGTCTTACTACAACCGTCGTACAACGGAGTCTGTTGCAATGCAATCAGGTTGTTGTACTTGTCCATACCGCTTGTGTTTACATGACCTCCAGGTAATGGTTCGACTGGCTCGATATGGGGGAAACCCTCAACGACGGGAGGGACATTTGGTGCTTCATCAGCAAATACACCGCTCTCATGAGGAAACATATCATTGATTAACATCGATGTTGGATCATAGGATGAACTGCCCCTCTCAGCAAAATGTCCATGATCATAGCGTGGACTGGCCCTCTCACCAAATTGTCCATGATCATGCGGACCCGCTACTGATGTTTCACCGTGATAAATCCAACAAGTGTACTTTTCCCAAAACCCGTATTTACTCAGGTGCCTCTGGACTTTATCAATGGGAAATCGAAATCGATCGCTGAAACACTTACATTCTTTACACGGGCAATAATGAAGTGTAGTGTCTCCACAATTAGCCTTCACAAAATCCACAAAACTCCTAATTCCCTCGTGATATCTGACATCCCATCTTTCGAGGCTCATCCAACTCTTGTCCATCCTGAAAATTCTAACAATTTTACGTATTAATTATATATATACACACATTCACTACTAATAATCGACGTGATCTCTCAATTCAACTCTAATTAAATCAACACATGCATGCATATGTATATATATATATATCGATCTAATCTCTGAATTCGATTCAGTACTCGATGATAGTATTCTCCTTTTTTCAATTCAAAACGTATTTGACTGGGTAGGAGGAGGCTCTGTTAAGCCTGGCTCCGATAACAATACGATAATACCAGTCATTGATTCAGACACAAGATTAACTACAAGCTGTTTTCTCGTTTCGGTGACCGTACATCAACAACATTTCATATATATCTCACGAATTGGATTTGATCAACACACACACACATATATATATATACCACATATACGTATATATACACCTACGTACCTATATATATAGCTTCCCGAGTGATCGAGTTTTCGACGCGCGCCTTAATTTTGACAATATACCGAATGATCGATTTCGGAGCGTACGTTTTCCTTCTTTCGATTTCTCTGGATTTTTTTCGCTCAAAATGATTGAATGATCGAGCTGCCCCATCCGGCATCTAATATAAGACACATTGCCGGCGACGGAGTAAGTCGCCGGAAATGAAGACATTACCGGCGACTTTACGCCGGAATCTCGCCGGTAATGTTGTAAAACATTACCGGCGACTCCAACCGTCGCCGGCAATGTCTAGGGAGACATTTCCGGCGAAATTCCGGCCGGAAAATCGCCGGAAATGTCTCCCTAGACATTGTCGGCGACGGTTGAAGTCGCCGGTAATGTTTTACAACATTACCGGCGAGATTCCGGCGACATTACCGGCGACGGGGTAAGTCGCCGGTAATGATGGACATTACCGGTGACTTTTCCGGTCGCTGGCCTTGTTGGCCGGAATCTCGCCGGTAATGACTTCTTTTCTTGTAGTGGCAAGATGGAAATCTATTATCTCAAAGGGACGTGCCATTGAAGATGGTGACGCCATTCCCTTTACCCCTAATCAACAATCCTTGTGATATGTTGACGGGTTTTGCTGATGTTGGATTTCTCTCTGATCCACATAAAGGTCATTCCCAGACAGGATATGTCTTTACTATGGGAAACACCGTGATATCTTGGATGTCTACAAAGCAAACTCTAGTCTCTACATCCACGAATCATTCTGAGATTATTGCTCTTCATGAGGTAATTAAGGAGTGTATATGGCTGAGGTCCATCATTACACATATTCATGAGACTTGTGGATTGGAATTCACTACTGATGAACCTACATGCATTTATGAGGATAATGCTGCTTGCATCGAGCAAATAAATCAATGTTACATCAAGGGCGACAACACCAAGCATATATCGCCTAAGTACTTTTACAATCAGCAACAACAAGAGTTTCTCAAGATCCAGATTAACCAGGTTTGATCTGAGAGCAATGTGACATATTTATTTACTAAGTCATTGCCCAAATCCACATTCCAGAAGCATGTGAAGAGCAGAGGGTTGCTCAGCTTGTCTAAGCTGCCTTGATTGTTAGTATCAAAGGGAGATGCAGACTTCATGGGGAGTCTGGCATGCACATGAGCCTTTCTAGATGTGAATGACATGTTGTACTCTTTTTCCTTGACTAAAGTTATTTTTATCTTACTGAGTTTTTATTACTTAGCAAGGTTTTAATGAGGTAACATAGTTATGTGTCATATCATCGTCTGTGACGATCTGCACTCTTTTTATTTGGCGAGACCGATTTTCTCCTGCAAAGATTTTTGGCTCGGCAAAGTTTTTGATGAGGCATTAATGAAGCAAATGAATAAGCGTCACCACCATACATCGGCACAGGGAGAGTGTTGTTGGATATTTGATGTTCCTAGTTATGGTGGAGATCACAGAATATGGCAGTGTATCTTATCCAGAAATGTAATAGGATTACTTTTCTGTTTGTACCTCTTGTACTGTCCTATATAAATGAGTTACTTCTTCATTAATAAAATTACACAGTTCATTGTTTCACACTATTCTCTCTACAATTATAATTCCTAAAACATCCTAATAAATATCTAAATTTCGGAGCTAGAATTTGAAAGAAGCTAGCATGGGAATAAGATGAGAGGTGAAGGCGGTGCGTATTTTGCAGAGGGACGTCATGCGCCTCATATGCATTGTGATTAGTGAGGTCCGTTGAAGCTGGCGTGCATGCAAAATAACAAAAACAATTCCATCATCCGTACGTAACAGTTCAAGAGGCTCCGGTATCTTTCGAATTCGTTTCTGTTCCAAGATTTGGAAATTTGATCGACTTCATGTTATATAGAATAGAGTTGAACTCTTCTCAAAATCCGAAGTTCCAAACCCTCAATGTTGGCAAGCTTCGGTGTCATTTGAGCAGTGTCCTCGCGAGCAGAGTACACAAAAAAATAATCTATCTTTGCTTGTCTAAAATTCATGAGAATCGACATTTTCACACGGAATTTCTTGTTATTCACAGAATAAATTCTCTATTGGAAACTCTTTTTTTTCACACAAAATATCTTAAAATACCGCAAGACTATCTCATCGAATATTTCCAAGACCAATTATTGTCGATTGAATGGGAAAAAAAATTCTAGGTGAGCTATGATATATATTTTTCAAACCACCCATCCAAAAGAACGTAGTTTTCTCCGACAAGAGTAGATAAGATAGAAGAAAAATGAGATGATTGACCTGGGATTCATCATTTCAATCATTATAATGGTTGGCTGGACTAAATGTGTTTTGTTTTGTCACAAAAAGGACTTAGAAAAGGCAGTAGTTAATAAGTCACAAGTCATCACTTATAAATAATAACAAGATTTCATCTTACAAACTACTGTATATTAAACATGATACGGCAAATAGATACGTACATGACACTCTTGTACAATATATGTGTATTTACGATTCGAACACCTTAAACACCGAAAGCAAAAACAACACTTTGGTGTAATTCAAACTCTCAAATCTTCTTTGGCAGAAATGAGATTAGGCCGGGAAGAGAACTCCCCAGCACCCCAAGTATCATTAGACAAAATGAAATTACACGGGAGCTAGCTAGCTAGGAGGACAAAGCCAAATTAACCGTCCCCTGACAACGTAGAAACCGGAAAACATGCATCAACAGAATAGCTCAACTCCAAACCATTTTTTCTTCTTCTTTCCTAATTTCTGTCATTTCCTCTGGAAACAAGCAACTACCTTATCTTCGATGTCATTGAAGAGCTTAAAGTAGGCAATCCTCCATGACCTCTTTACAAGTAACGTGCCCAAGACACCCCAAAAGGCAATGATAAACCCGAGCACCATGGTGATATAGAAACCAAGGTATTCATTGTCCTCTTCACCTCTTTCGTCCGGAGGAAAAGAGGGTTGCGGGGGTGTTTCATCTCCTAGACACTTGTTTAAAAGAGGAAAGCCACAAAGTGATGGATTGCCTCCATAAATACTTGTCGAGCCATCAAGAGCTTGAAGCTGGTTCCCCAAAGGAATTCTTCCGACCAGTTTGTTGTAAGACAAGTTTAAGTGAGACAAGTAGGTCAAAGATGAAATACTCTGCGGAATCCGTCCCGAAAAGTGGTTGAGTGAGAGATCAAGAATTTCGAGTGAGTGCAAGTTTCCGATTTCGGAGGGGATATTTCCACTTAAATGATTCATGGACAAGTTCAAGATACTCAGTGCAAAGAGGCTGCATATTTCTCTAGGGACTTCACCTTCCAAATTGTTAGAGGAAAGATCAATGATTTTCACCCACCTCAAAGTCGAGTTGTATTGAAGCTCTCTTCCTTTTGTCACCGTTATTTGTTGCTCATACTCATTGTACAAGTCATAAGCATTGAATCTGACATCTACTAGGGCAGTGATGTTACTCAAGCACTTGGGAATAGTCCCTGAGAGGTTGTTGCGACCAAGGTCTAGGATGTGAAGAAACCCGAGGTTGCAAAGTCGTAGAGGAATGTGTCCACTCAAAGAATTAGAGGGAAGTCTTAGAATGGACACATTGGTTACACTTGATCCTATCCACGAAGGTATCTTTCCGGTAAAGCTATTACCACCAAGATCAATACTCCTCAAGTTGGTGCAGTTTCCAAGTGCCATCGGGATTTCGCCTTCAAGTCTGTTGTTCTTCATGGACAACATGAAAAGAGAACTTGGGACTCCCATTGCACTTGGAATATTACCTGAGAGTTGGTTGTTGCCGACATCAATGATGAATATATCCCCCCAATGACTCCATGCTTGAGGGAATTCTCCTGAAATTTCATTGCTTCTTAGAGAAAAGACTACCATGGCTTGCAGGTTGCAAAGAGATGGTGGAATAGAACCATTCAAATGGTTTTCATATAGATGCAGTTGCTGCAACTTTGGAAACTGTTGGTGGATATTTGAGGGAATTGGCCCGGAAAATGAATTAACAGCCAGATTAAAGAAGAACAATTTCTTACCCGACCAAAGTGGGAGTGATCCGTGAAACAGATTATGTTTCAAATCTAGAAGCCCCAAGTTTGGAACTTTCAAATGGATTGGAAGCCTTCCACGGATTTGGTTGTAGGATAAATCCAAGTATTGGAGTTGGGAGGAAATGCTTAAGAACCAGTCCTCTGGAAAGGAATCAGAGATTCCTGTATTGCTAAGAGTGACATAAACTAGTGCAGTTTGAGATTGAAGCCACAGTGCAAATGCTGGACCTACTCGACAGTTCTTAATGGCTATGGTGTCAAGCTGGAAAGGAGGAATCCACTCATGAGTCACATTGAAAATGATGGAAGCTTGCAGGTTGGGGTTGCTACCATTGCCTAGTGCGATATATTTCAACTTGGAGAGTTTTGAGAAATGTGCTTCAGTTAAAAAGCCTACAAATGAGTTCTCAGATAGGTCTAGGTAATCTAGCTCCGTGAGTTGTCCTAAAATTTCGGGGATGGTACCATTGAAATGATTATCGAAGAGGTTGAGGTACTGCAAATGGCGTAAAGTCCCCATGGAAGAAGGCAATTCACCAACCAGCTTATTAGAAGACAAGTCTAGTGACTCCAACTTGTTACTTGCACAACTTGATAAACCATTAAAAAGCTCTGGAATACCCTGATCGAATTTGTTGCCTGCAAGACTTACTGTCTTTAGGTTACAAAGATTTCCATAGAGCTTGGGAATTCGACCTCGGAGGCCATTGATAGATAAATCAAGTAGTTCCAACGATTTGAGGTTTCCGAAATCATTGGAAAAGGGACTACTGAAAGAGTTTCTGGCCAAGTGAAGTTCTCTGAGGCTAGTTAGATTAAAGATCCATCTTGGAAATGGAAATGTAAAATCATTGTATGACATATCTAGGACCGAAAGTGAAGTGAAGTTGATAGTGTGGAGTGAAAGAGGAAGCCTCGAAACATTGCATCTAGACAAGTGCAACTCTAACAAGGATGGAAGCATGTTAATAACATGCAGCCAACTGGCTCCTGTATGTCTAAGAATATCCAGTTCATTAAGATTGAGATATTTCAGAGAGGAGAGCTGAGAAAGCCACTTCAAATCTTTGGAAGAAACTTCTAAGAAGCTATTGTGGTCACCACTGAGGTCAAGATAGTTCAAGTTTGATAGATTACCAAGTTGAGGTAGTGGAATCTGTCCCCCAAAATTTGAAGACGAGACATTGAGATACTTCAAACTAGTCAGCTGACCAAAGAATTTGGGAATTCGATTCCCTTGAAAGTCATTGGAGCTCAAGTCTAGGTAACTCAAATATGTCAAGGAAAGTAAAGAAGGATTTATCTTACCCCCCAAGGGAGTGTCAAGATAAGCCGACCACTCCCAGTCATCGGCATCAATAGGTGGAGCTGGACTTGTGTTGCGGAGGTTTATCTTTTCAACATGACCAGTGAGGTTGTTGCATGAAATCCCTCGCCATTGACAGCAACTCCGACCCACCCAAGAAGATAGCCTTCCCGAAGCATCGATAAGATCTCTCTTGAAGGTGAGAAGTGCATGTCTCTCTTTATCAATGCATTTGATACCTGGAAGTGGAAGTTCATCATCTCCCAAGCAGAGTGTAATAGTGTTTAGGCATGAGGAGGCTAAAAACAAAAACAGAAAACAGGGGGAAATAATACTGAGACGACGATAGGCAGGGTTGGCAAAGTCATCCATGATGGAGCTAGCAATATTGGACGCATCGATCGTTGTGATGGAAATTTATAGGACGCTACAAGAGAGTGATTGAGTTCATTACTGAACTATAATTAATTTCATTTGTATTCCACGTTCTAAGTCTTCGGTCATTTCAAAAGTTGGTGACGTGAAGAGTCAAGTCAATGTATATGCAAACAGGCAAAGCAACAGTAGAATCTTGATAACTTTATTTGATTAATTATTAATTTTATTAAAATAATAATTTTTTATCGATATCGATTTGGGGACAATATGCTAAATTAATAATTTGTTAAATTTATAAAATAATACAGACTTAAGAATTCATAAAGACCACGTATAATATATAAATTAATAATATCTTAATACATAAAATTAATTATTCATTTATGATGATTTCATGAAAATTACTCAATTGTGACTTGTTATTTTTTGAATTTGATGTCACTTTGAATCTCAGCTTAAACTTTTCTTAACATGATAATTTGATGTTGTATTCTCATAGGACATTTAATAATATGTACACAATAAATTGAAAAATGATGTACATTGAATAATGTACAACAATAATAGTTTTATAAATTAATAAGTTATTAATTAACGAATAAATTAATAAATTGTTATTTTATCGATTAATTAATATCCCGTTAAATTAATATATTTTGTAAGTCCCGAGACTATTAATTTATAAAGGTTTAACTGTAGATTGGTTAATTGATAGGTGGTAATTTAGTATACATGTGATTGATGTAAACGAATGCTTTGGCTTTATGCATGGTTGATTTCACCAACCCTATATATATATAGACACACACACATACATATACAGTTCCAATCAAGTGCGAAGCTTTGCATTGAAACTTTTGTGTGAAGTTGCATTTTACACAAAATCGACATTGTGATCTGATAATTGAAGTCAATCATCTTTTAGATACATATGCAAGGATCTTGTCTGCAAAATTTTAACTTAATCGAAGATGTTTTAACTATTTGATCGTCGCATTGTTTAACAATGTACATAGGTTGTCCGATTTAGCTCAAATTTTGAATGTGTGATCAAATAGTCAAAATATCTCCGATTGGGCTGAAATTTTGCATGCACAATCCATCCATTTGTATCTAAAATGTGATTTCTTCCAATGATCAAATTATTTCGTCGATTTTATGTAAAATTGAACTTCATATCGAAGTTTCGCACTTGATAGGATCTATATGTATACATACAGTTTTCGTCAAGTGGTGTGAAGTTGCATTTTATACAAAATTAAAAATGTAATTCACTTATTGAAGTCAATCATCTTTTAGATACATATGCAAGGATCGGGAATGTAGAATTTTAGCTCAATTGGAGATGTTTTAACCATTTGATTATGAGATTATTTAACAATGTACACAGATTGTTTGATTTAGCTTAAAACTTGAATATGGTGATCAAATGGCCAAACGATCTTCGATTTGGCTGAAATTTTGCATGCCAATCCTTGCATGAGTATTTAAAAGATGATTGACTTCAATAGTTGAATTACGTTGTCAATTTTGTGTAAAATGCAACTTTACTCTGAAGTTTCACTACGAAGCTTCGCACTTGATAAGATCTGTATATTAGTCCCTATCCAGAGAGGAGCTTCGATTTGAAAACACGGAGCGAAGTTTCGATTTTCATAAGATTGAGAAAGTTGTTCGAAGAATGAAACCACTCAATCTTTAGATTACTATTCGATGATCATCCTTACAAAAAATTAGCCTAATCTGAGATGATTTGACCATTTGATTGTTACATCAAACTTTTAGGCTATATCAGATAAACTGTATTCATAAAAAATTGAATGTGATGATCAAATGACCAAATCATCTCCGATTGGGCTGATTTTTTGTAAGCGTGATCCTCTAATGAGAATCTAAAAGATTATTGATTTCAATAATCGAATAATTTTTTCAATCTTGCAAAAATCGAAACTTCGCTCCGTTTTTTCAAAGCGGAGCTCTGCTTTGGATATGATCTCTCTCTCTCTCTCTCTATATATATATATATATCTAGAGAAAAGACTCTTCTACTCAGGTATCCATTTTTTTGTTCATTTTCAGGTATAGAGTATTACACTAACTTTTCGATCATATTTTAACATCTCCACCGTTTAATTATTAGGAGTATATGAGTAGATCATTCCTATAAATTTACAGCCAAAATTGTGATCGTTAACGTATCGAACTAGATTAAATCAAGGTACATATCAAACTTATCAAACTTAAACTGTTCATACTTATAAATTTCAATTGAGTCCATAAGATTTACCGTACATTTCTGTAACGATCCAAACCAAAAGTTACGCTAAACTTTACGATTTAGGTTTTCAGCGAATTATGCACCTCATAAAATTTTGTTAACGACTTTTCTTTCAGGCGAGAATTTGATCCGACTTTCTTCGCAGAAGTCTTAGAGTATTTAATTTCGTGCACATAGGAATTTTCGGAGAATTTTTTGGATTATCGAGCTATTTCTTTCATTTTTTGGAAGTTCATATGTGAAATTATGTATTTTAAAATATTTCCTTGGCGGTTTACTTTGGGCCGTGGGATCTTGATCAGATCAAATTGTGGCAGTTAATCTGATCAGAAATTTTTGGTATAAATACTGAATTTTTGGTAGAAATATGGATTATTTCGTAGAAATATAAAAAAATTATATGTGTACGTACGCGACCCGTATACCGATTTTGGCCCGTTTGGATTGCCAATTTCGACCCACCAGAAAACGCCACGGTTGCTGGCATGCTTGGTATAGATTTAAAGCTCTTCCTCTCCTCTTTTGATTCATGTATTCATTTGTGAATTTTGGATAGGTTTTATGGCCGAAAAATGACCGGGAACCCGCCGGAATCCGGATGGATTCGGTGGCGGTGTTCCGGTCGTTTTTCGGAATAGTTTTTGGGTGGGTTTGGTCCAAGGGTCAAAACTTCTTTGGTTTGGGGGACTTTGGTGCGTCGCCGGCGTCGGAATCGACCGGAAAAGTTTTCCGGCGATATCAGCTACAGCGGGATTTCGGGCTCAATTTCGGCCAATCGCCATGGAATTGGGTCTCGGTTCAGTTAGGAAAGTTGTTAGACTCGTTGAGATCTTTCCAACGAGTGGTCAAATGCCCCCATCGGAGTTGTTTGTGCAGCGGAGCTCCGGCGAGTAAAAAATTCTAATTTTTCCATGGGGTTTCCGGGATGGTTTCTGAGTTGTTTTTTCGCGCGTTTTATTTAATTCTGAAATTAAACGAACCTGTTATTTATTCAGGAAATCGCGAGAGAGATTTTGGCGAGGGAACTTCCGCCGGACCTTCGAGATAGCCGTATATTGTGAGTGGACATTTTATTTTCCCTGATTGACGTGCGAGTCTTAATTATGTATTTTATGATTATGCACGTACGAGTATGCATTTACGATTATGCAGTTTATGATTATATGTTGTACGAGTATGCATTTACGATTATGCATGTCCATGGAAACAAATATGATTTGTTTTACACAGAGTACAGTCTCAGAGGTAGTAGTGGCATCGATGCACTGGCAAGCTCGGCTGATCCTCGAGATGCTCCGGGGGGGGGGGGACAGAGTCCTGACCTGAGGTCTTTCTGACTATTTAATCACGTGTGGGTCTGGGATCCCGTGATTTAGACTGTACTGTTGCAGATGCGTTTGAGAGAGGGACCCCGCGGTTTTTAGACTCGCATCATGTTTATTTGCTTATATATTGAGAAATGCATGTTATATTTATTACTATCAGTTTAAAAATGAAAGTTTATTTTTGTGTACTACTCTAATAGTTTTTTTATTATTTATATGCATTTCCCTAGGCTTTTCGGTTTCCTTCTTGCCCAGTGTGCAGTTTCTATCCTGTAGTTGCGCGTCGTCGTTGGAGGCCTAGAGTTCAAGTCACCGTTCTTTTCTAGTAGGTTCTTGGTTTAACCTACTAGCTTTGTATATTTGTAAATTAGAAGTCGCTCTGAGTACTATGTTAGTTTATTTCCTTTGTAATTTTTTTCGAGTACTTACTGGATTTTGAATAATAAGTGTAAAGAAATACTTTTACTGTTATTCAGTAGTTTGTGAATTTGAGAAATCCGGATGGAAATTAGTGTCCCACGGTTTGGCTTTTGTGGACTATTTGGAAGTATGTTTTCATTGCAGGTTTTTGGTTTACTCATTTTATAAAGTAAATTCTGGCAAAATTTTTTAAAAGGTTGTAGTGTCGTTAAGATCTAATTCCGATTTAGACAACTGAATCGGAATTGGATTCTTTCATTTCACTGTTTATGGGTAATCTTGTCTTTTTCTCCCTCTCTCCGTACGTAGCACAACGATTTCTCTCTCTTGATCCTTGCCGTTTCAAATGTAATCTAACCCACCAACTCAATCTCCTCTTATCTTATGCGATCCATTTTACTTTCGTCGTTCTGCGTTGCACGATAAGCTCATCGTCTCCGAAAATAACCTCGTGCGCCTGATTGCGGGCAATTACACTAGTCATAAACAAAATTGAAACATAGGATCGGAGTCCTAGTATTAAAAGTGATGGACATACTTTGGTTCATTTATGTGGATCTGGTAAGTGATAACTAGCTAGCTAGCTCAGAGTCCCTCATATAGTTTGTCTAAAACTTTCGGAAATCGATCCCAAAAGATAGTTGGTGGCAAGTTTTAGAACTTGAGATACAACAAACACGTACAGTAGCATAAATTCCTAACGATTGATTTCCAAACCTACCCATATGATGGCATTGGGGCTTTCTCGATCTCCGGCTCTTCCTTTTCAGACGGTGAAGGCTTCACTCGCTTCAACTTCATCTTTCCTTTTCCGTTTACTCGTTTAGGATGTGGTTGGGTTGGGTAACTTGATTTTGAACTTGTTATTCATTCTTGGATCCAACATGTTAGGTTTGTACTTTGTAGATGCCTTGTGGGTTATTTGTATAATTGTATTGTCTCTTTGAACGGGCCCTCTGCCATCGACTTTTACGAGAAAAATCATGAAGAGCCTCTTAACCAAAATAGGATCAAGTCCTCGACCCATTTGGATTTCGAATCGTATTGGTTTTGTGTCCAAATTGACGTGCCTACCATCTTAATACTATTGCTAAAGCGCAAAATAATTTGAAATGATTAATCTTTTAGCAGAAAATGTATTTGGTTTACGAGTAATTTTAGAATGTGTGAAACATAAATGTGCACGAAGTAATATGGACTCTTATGTACTATTCATCTAAATCTAACGTGACTTAGATTTTGATAAGTGACCTGTATACTTGTGTTGCGCACACTATATGTGCACTTCTTGATTTACTGCCATAAACAATCTGAAATAAGATTGTAAATAAAAATGCAAGACAACAACATGAAACACATTCAAGAAGAATAAAAAGACACAAAAACTCCAAATCTACATAAACAGCTGTAATCTTGCAAATCAAGTAACATTACAAATTATACAATCACTAACTTTAAAGTAATCTTTTGAAAGAGATATTTTTTGATCAAATTGGTAGAAGAATAAAACCAATTTCTCTGAATAGTTGTACTCTCTCTCAAAGAAATGTGCATCATACATTATATATAAACAGAGATGAATGAGGGGACAACAGCTCCCCGAACTTCAACGTGGGACTGTGGGAGCATGAGACTATGGGAAAGTGGGGAGGGAACATGAGATTACACGATGTGATGAGTGTGGGAAAAAACCTGAGACCGCAAAGCTATCTTACATTTTCTTCTTCAATAAGAGTTCATCGGTAGAGATGCCAATTGTTTGACTTCCAAATCTCTCTGACGAGGAGCGCGTAGAGAGTTTCATGCAAATTTTTTCTTTTATTGATTCCGGATAGTATAATCGCAGGTGTCGACTTATCTTGTTGTGTTTCGTGTGCTGACGTGCCACCGTCTTATCTTTATATAGTTTCAATGTTATCCCAATTCCTTTCACGAAAAAAACCTAACCGATGTAGGAAATGTTTGATCATTAAGCCGCATGGATCAGCTATCTTAATTTACAATCCCAAATCGATACGGAAACCGACTCTATTATACTACTTGGCCGCTCGCCAAGTTTCAACCTAACTTGGACTGCTCGCCAAGACTTTCAGCCTATTCGGACCGCTCACCAAGACTTTCAGCCTATTCGGACCGCTCACCAAAACTTCAGCCTTCTAAATCCAATATGAAATATTTATTTCAAGCCCAAACATTGCCCCTCAAGTCTTGAGATTAAATTACTTATGCAAGCGAAAAGGCTTGAATCTTATCAAATGACGCGCTGTTATTCCAAACGGTAACATCACACGCAAGCGCCACGTTACACAACCCCTCTAAAAAGTTGCGTCACTCCGGCTGATGTAATATAAAAGCACATGTCCACATCAATCAAATTTCACTTCCCAATAGAACTCTTTCCCTTGCCTTGCTTTCAATCATTCAGCCTCCTTAACAAAAAGCTAAACTTTCCATCCTCGCCGCCGTCCATCTTTTCCGATCAAAAACCATGCCTCCTCGCAAAGACATATCCATTTCCTACTCAGAACAAGATGTCGAGAATTTCACCAAAAATATTAAAGCTGTCGCCAAACGACAAAATCCAGAGGCCATCATTCAATTAAGAATCAATCCGAGCAACGGACTGGCTCGCTTGGTCCCTTTCTCGAATCACCAATAAACCCAGGACTCTTTCCTCTTCTTCGCCGCCCCCTTTGCAATTCAGCCCTCATCTTCCAGAAAAATTCAAAGGCAGAACCCAAAGAATTGACCAACAAAGACACCCTTTGTCTAATTGGTAAATGGCCGCACCCAAACAAAGAAGACCTCGCTTGGTATCGGCTTTATCGTGGAAAAGATGTTATTCGATGGGAACCGGTATTGCCCAACTTATTGATTTATGCTTTTCGCTTCCTGCTGGTGGAAACCGAGCTCCGTTCGCCACCGCCATGTGCTTATGGGATTGCTCCGTCAACTGCTTCCGTCTCCCCGGTGGCGATGTAAGCATCACTATCCTTGACCTCTATGCCTTATTTAGAATTCCTGTGTCTAGCAACACCTGGCACCATAATCACACACATGGGATGAAAATTTGAGCCTCTAAAGATCGACCTTCCTCCTACTCTGTCTGGGTTGATCACTTTGTGAAGAAGGAAGGCACTACTGACCAAGGAGGCATGGCATTTCTGGAATATTGGCTATCAAAATACAACTGGGCCTCGCCTATATCTACTATGGCTTGCGACGAGTTGTTCTTTCGAAGCTCAACCTCAATCAACCAGGACCACTCTGGATGGTAGAGTTCTGGTTGCGAATGTATTTCTCTTTCTTCCGGCCTTCCGCAGTCTCTTTTGAAGAGGACAAACTTCTAGCCAAACCTTGGTGACTGCATCTTCTGGGACTAGAACATGGTCCTATCAAGCGTGCTTCACACACCTCTGCTCGCATACAGACTTTCCAATCGCAACAATTGAAGTAATCTTGAATCGTCGCCATCCCTACAACCTCGCGAGTGGATTTATGCCCTTGCCAAAGCAAGATGACTCTGCGAGAAACCTTTTCCTTCAAAGTCACACCTGCAAGGACCTGCCATTCCCTGATTCTTCAATCCCCGGGTATGAGCTGTACGCTCCGAATTATTTTTCCAGACAACCCGGGCTAACCCAGCATGCCCCCATGCCCCTCGCCTATTCTTTGAATAGATATAGCCTTTGGAGAGGGTTAGGTCATCCTTCAATTCATGATCTATAGGATGTCCATTTTGGCTTTCCAGCTGTGACCATCCCTATCCTGACGAAATCACTTGCCACTTCTCAATCGGTCACCGAGACGTACTTGGTCTGGCATTCCTAGCTTTGGGGAAACATACGATGGGTGGGACCACTTACTCTTTTCGGCACCATCTTTTGCAATTTTGACAGAAGATTTATGAACAAAGAAGATTTGGCGATAATAGGCATACAACAACAATACCAACAATCCCTGGCCACAGGTATACTTCTTCCATTAGTCATAGAACATGTTAGCCTTGCCACATGTGTTAGCAATATCTTACTAGCATTTGACCAATTCTCCTCTCTTACCATCAACAACATGTCTTGGAAATAGACATAGTCGTCAGCTCATAAGCCCCAAAGAAGTTTACGAACCTGAGAGATCTTGCATCATTTGATCAAATCTGGGATAACATATGCAAGAGTACAAAGCCTCAGGTGTATTTGGTGAGTTGGAATTATCACTTCTTTGTCCTCAAAGCTGAAGCTGACGCCTATTATATTGTTGACTTGCTGGGGGAAAGGCTTTTCGAAGGGTGCAACCAAGCCTACATACTAAAATTTGATGATTCCAGCATAATGTTTGAAGGTGAGGACAACGAGATAGGGCCAAAAATAATCAACAACGGGAAAGAATGTTGTAAAGACTTTATCATTAAATTCCTTGCTGGGATAATACTCAGGGAGCTTGAAGAAGCAGAAAGGAAAGAAGCAGTAGATCATCTAACTCTCTTTCGGTGCTTACAAATTGAATTCCAATCCCGCTATCTTTCTTCCTCTTCTGGCGAGGACAACACCTCCCAAAATGACCAAGTTATTTCGAAATAAGACATTCAAATTCTGCCCTCGCCAGAGCTCCAAGTCATAGTTGAAGAACCACAGCAGTTGGTTGAAGTCAGTCTAGAGCCAGAGGTTTAAGCTCCGCCTCAAGTAAAACCTTTAACTTATTTATCCCCTCTGTACCTTAACTCTTTTATCAAATTCTGACACCTCGCATTTTGATCTAGTTTACACCTACTCCTCTGAATAATGACATAATCCTCTTTGAACAACATGCTAATTCAGAGGAGAGGGCAAACTCTCAAGACCAGCTACAAGTGTCTATCCTCTCTCAATCTCTTGAGCTCACGTCAATGGCCGCGGTGGAACAGCTTTCAAGCTCGCCAAATGTTATTGATGAAGAACAAAATATTTTGCGTGAAGAAACCACTGCTCCGCCTTCATCATCGGGGCCTTCCACTCAAGAACACACCTTGCAAGACCAAATTTTTGTCTTGCAAGAGCTTTCGACTAGGTTAACTGCTCTGAGCTCCCCTTCGGCCGTCACCATTGCCCTTCAGAAGTTCCTCTTTGCCAGCCTAGACTCCCCTCAAAGTATCAAACGGATTCAAGAATAGGTCAAAGATTTAAAGGCTACTGCCCCTGCTGAATTTTTTCAAACCATATCTGACTTTGAGGAATGATTTCTCTAGCTCTAAGACCAATATGAAGCTCATCAATGTCTGAAGTTCGAGGCAGATCGCAAGAATGAGGAAGTGGAAATTTTGGCTCGCTAGACACAGGAGGATAATAAATGAATCCAAGCTCTCATGAAGAACACTTTATCTCAACAAGAAGCTCTGACAGCCAAGGAGGCTGAGTTGGTCGCCCTCCAAGCTGAAGTAGACTGCCTACGTTCAAACACTCATTCTAATTATGCCTCTGCTCGCCAACTTCTGGATGAAGGAGAAAACCAAGCCCAACTACTGCACGACGCCAAGGAAGAAGCCGTGAACACTTTACACCTATATAACCAAGCCTGGCGAGAATTCGAGCATTTAAAAATGTTTTTGAGGGACAAAGCCTTCTCGCTATAATTAATGGGCCTAAGAGATTAAGCCCCTTTTCTGTCTTTGTATTATGATTTTCCAAAACATTTCTACCAGCTTAAGTATTCTTATTTGATCACTCATATTTTGGTATTTTTGCGCTTCAATTGGGCCCTGAATATTCTGTTGGGCCTAAGACTTAGGTCTGATGTGGATCATGCTAACAACACTAGGCCTGTTATTGAACCTAACTGCTCGCCTATCATTGCCATTTGACTTTAATGGTCTTTAACTTCAAACTTGGAATCCATAACGCGTTGTCTTGATCAATCAAATCTTCAATATACGTTTACCTACCCAAAAAGTCTTTTACATCACGCCTGCTTCTTGGGGTAGATAAAACATCCTATACCGTAATCCTCGATAGACTCGTGTCCTCTATTAATGGGTATATTTAATCTCGCAAAGCCTTACCGCTATGGTTCAGTGTAGTTTCTTCCTATAAAGAGTGTCCTCATTCACTGCTTTTGGTCCTACCTTCCAAGCCTCTTCGCGAGATGAAATTCCTTTCTCTATGTTTGCTCTGGCTCTCTTATCAGAAAAATCCTCCAGATAAAAATCTCTCATATTATAGACCTTAGATAGTGATATCCATGTCCAAACCTGGACTAGATAGTGATATCTATGTCCAGGTGTTGCCTTGGCAATGTCATCCAAAGTATCTACAGAGTGATGAAGTCAAAACGCCGGGAGAAACCTCACCTCGTTTTCCTCACCAGCAATCGTTCAGTTTTTCTGTGCATGGAGGCAGCAGATCCCTTATGCAAACATCCTTTATATTGATAACTTAAACATTGTTTGTACATAACTTGGCCACAACGGTTGGCGAGCATGAACTCTTTATTCAAAAAATAAAAAATTTAGCCATATGTATAGGTTGACATGTTTTCTTAACACAACTTTAAAAACTAAAGACAAATTTTATAAGTTTTAGCCACATGTATAGGCTAAGTATGTCTAAATCCCTACGTCTTGCCCCTTCAGTTCAATCAGGCGAACGTCGCCAAGGAGCGTGAATGAACTGAATTAAGTTGCTGTTGGCGGGTCTTCATATTCCCAAGCTGGCTATACATATTTCTAACCAGCCTGTTGGCGGGTCTTCAACCATCTCATCTTTAGACTGGCCTGATGTGCCCCTGCCACTCTCAAATGGACTTCCCTCATCAATCGCTTAGCGTCACATTCGTAGACACATCTCAAGAACAAACCTTCTTCTCTTCTTCTATATAACTCATCTTCCTTGAGTATATAGTTAGGAGCTAGGAAACGGATCCGCTTGTCTGTCGGATCATTGGAATTCTGGAGATATGAGATAATAGGTTGTCTCCAATCCACATTGATGTGACCAAGTGTAGCGACGTACCATTCATTATTTTCTTCTTGGCGAGTGATGAAAGATGGTAAAGTCCTTCATTCCACTTCAATATACATTCACGTACTCCATATTGCAAGCTCACTCTGGTTGCTAGTTGCACTAACTCGTTTACTGCACAATTCCCCTCACGAGGAATGTGGCTCAATTCTACTTCGGTAAACAATTTGAGTAAATCACAGGCGCATTTGGCGTAAGGTTCTAATACTGGTCTGACCTTATATTTAGTCTCGAGTTGTCAGATTACTAAAATGGAATCTCCATATACGTGCACATCTGTAACTTCCATATCTAGCAACAGCTCCAAGCCTATGATAAGTGCCTTGTATTCCGCTTGGTTATTTGTACACCGGAAATCCAACCTGAAAGAAAAAGAAAAAGTTTGGCTGCGTGGAAAGACTAATGTCACTCCCACCCCAGCCATAGTGCTCATGCTTGACCCATCAAAGTATAAACACCATGGTGCTAGCTTAATATGAGTTAAATCTAACTCCGGCCCTTCGCGGGTATCCTTTATTGGATGATGAGCCAAAAAGTCAGCCACTGCTTGGCCTTTTATTGCTTTCTGTGGTACATATTGCAAAGAGAACTCTGACAATGCAACAATCCACTTTCCAATTCTGCTCCTCAGTATGGGTTTCGAAAGCATATACTTCACCAAATTGGTTTGTGCTATTACACATGCAGTGAAGGATAACATGTAATGCCTCAACTTGCATCCTGAAAAATACAAGGCTAAGCACAGTTTTTCCATTGGCGAGTATCTTGTCTCACAATCATTCAAGGTACGGCTGAGATAGAAGATAACACGTTAAGCTCCTGCTGTATCATCTTGAGCTAATAAACTCCCAATAGAATGATTGGTAGCTGATATATACAACTTGAGAGGAACCCCTGGCCTTGGTAGAACTAAGACTGGTGGGTTCGCTAAGTATGCTTTAATGGATTCAAAAGCCTCTTGATGAATAGGCTCCCACACAAAGGCTTTCTGATTCTGAAGCTTGAGCAAAGTTGAGAACGGTTGTGTTTTTCTAGCAGCATTGGCAATAAACCGTCTCAAGAAGTTGATTTTACCCAATAAACATTGTAGTTCTTTCTTATTCTTTGGTGGGATTGCGTTGAGAACTGCTTCTTTCTTTTTATCCGGTATTTTAATCCCACGTTGATGAACTAGAAATCTCAGGAAATCTCCTATTTGTACTCCAAATACAAACTTAGCTGGATTCATCTTCAACTAATGCTGTCTCATCCAGATAAACACTTGCCTTAAGTCTTCAATGTGATCAGTTCTGCATTTCATTTTAACTACCATGTCATCAATATATACCTTTATGGACTTGCCAATGAGGTCATGGAAAATCAGGTTCATCGCTCGCTGGTAGGTTGCCCCTGCATTCTTGAGCCCAAACGGCATATCCATGTACTTAAATACTCATGCAAAACCTGGACACCGAAATGCGGTCTTGTGTCTGTTTGCTTTTGCCACTAGTATTTGATGATAGCCAGCCATCCAGTCCATAAATGATAACATTTTGTGATGAGCCACTGAATCTACCAACAAATCGGCTACTGGCATTAGGTATGCATCCTTTGGTGTTGCATAATTGAAGTCTCTGTAGTCAACACAGACTCGCATCTTGCCATTCTTTTTCCTGACTGGGACCACGTTTGATAGCCGATCATTGTACTTGGCCACTCGTATTATCCTTGTCTTTAGCATCTTTTCAACCTCTTCTTTTACTAGAATTGATGTTTCTGTATTCATTCATCGTATCTCTTATTTTTTACCGGCTTCTTTCCTTCCATGATAGGCAAATTGTGACAAACCAATTCTGGTGACAGTCCTGGCATGTCGTCGTACTTTTCTGCAAAATAATCAGCGTACTTCTGTAGCAATTCAATAAACCTTAGTCATTCTTCAGGCTCTAAGAATGTACTAATAGCCACAAATATTGGCTCTTTTGAACTCCCAAGATTAACCTTTTCAATAGGATCCTTAACTTTAGGAGGTATATCATCTATGGCTGCTTGTGCTAATCTGATCTCCTCCTCCTCGCCTGAGTCATTCAGTACATCTTCATCCATATATTCCAATGCAGCAATCATTGGAACCCTCTCATAGACTTGACTCTCCATTAAAAATTTATGGAAGCTTTCATACATACAGTAGCAAGCCTCGATCTCTATACTCGATAGATGCCATATTGTTGAGATGGTTTGGATGATAACTCAATGGTATAGAGTCTGCCACTATCATGGTCGGCTTGAATTGTGACTACCTGGACCAGAATCAGCAGTATGATCAGCTGTATACATGAGTTACTGTATAGTCGCAGAGTTGCGACAGTTGTTTTAATCGGCGACGCTTCTTAACGACTAAATTATTGGCCAAGAATTGGAGCTGGGTCTCTTCTCGAGAGTCGTTGTACGTGTGATTTCGAGTTCGTGGGCGGTTCCGGATCGTTATTTGGATGACCGAGGAATTAGTTATGAATATTTGGAGTTTCGATGGAAACGGATTAATATGACGAGCTACTTAGCGACTAAATTATTGGACGAGAATTTGGCTTCGGATCCTTCATGGAAGTTGTTCAGAATTTAATTTCGAGTTTGTGAGAACTTCCGGAGCATGATTTTGAGTTACGAAGATTTAGTTGTAATTATTTCCGTTTGTGGATTGCTTAGTCGATTTAATGTGTGTTGGTTCGAAGGGTTGACTTTTTATTTGTTTGGCCGATGTGTTTGACTTCGGGTAATATTGGAAGAATATGTCGAGACAAGTTTGTGGCCGTGAGAATTATCGGAATCGGAATTACGACAAGAAAGTTACGCGCGTTTCAAGTTCGTCAAAAAGGATAATTACAAGTTTCCGTTTTGGGAAAGGTTATAAATAGAAACATGCTATTTTGGGCAAGTGGAAGACCTGCCATTTTGGGAGTTGACCTGGTCAACTCGGGTTGACCATGGTGGTGAGAGAATTCGACGGTGGTTCACGGTGGCTTCACGGCGTGACGGCTTCCGGCCACCCTAGGCCTCGGCCTAGGGCTAGTTCTGCTCGGCTTGGCTGCCCCGTGAGGATGCCGACCTCCCTCCACGGCTTGGCTCGCCGGAGGAGCTTGATTTTCTGGCCAAAGTTTTGAAGTTTTGGGGTTTAATGGTGGTTTGTGATTTCGGCCGAGTTGAACTCAATCATGGACTGGGTTTTGTAGCTCTCCTCTCAAGGATTCTAACCATGTAAGTATGAAGTTCTAATTCAATTTGTGGAAGGAGAATTTTGGATTTGAAATTTGTGTTTCAATTTGGGTTTTCATGAAATTGACCTAGTTAGAGTGAGAATTGGACTTCGGTGCAGTTATGGAAGTTGCTCAGTGGGTGATTTTGAGTGGAATAAGGGTTGCTTCGCTGTGAAATTCTTCGGTCGGCGGTGGCGCCGTCGTGGACGGCGGTCAATGGCGGCGGTCAACGGTCAAAGTTTGACTTTTTTGGATTTTCGACAAGTTGCATGTCATTTGACTCGAAATCGCGCTCCGATCGCAGTGGGGAGGTTCGTTTCTCGAATTGAGCGTCCGAAAGTTAAGCGAGGTATTGAGGTGTTATATATGGATTTTCGACGATTCGTCGTATTCGAATTGTGTATTTCCGAGAACGGTGGTTTCTCGTGGTTTGATTTGTATTGTCGGATTATGACTTTGAATATTGGACATTGTGAATATTCAAGGGTTCGTGATCGTTTGTTTGGCGAGGGACATTCCGCCGGATCACGGGTTAAACGCATATCGCGTTACGCTAGTCTGTGAGTGGACATTTCTTTTCACGGATTGATTGCGAGTCTTTTATAAATGATTTATGAACTTGAGCATGCGGATTGATTATGATTTTACGAGCATGTGTTTTACGATTATGCTTATACGATTATATGTATATGAATATATACATATACGTACATATTATGTTTTATGCATGTGCATAGAAAGGATTTATGATTTGGTTTACACAGAGTACAGTCTCAGTATATGTTGTGGTATCGATACACATTGGCTTCTCAGCTGATCCCCGAGTACGCTCTGGGGGGGGACAGATATCCTGACCCGAGGCCTTTCTGGCTAGGAATCACGTGTGGGTCTGGGATCCCGTGATTCAGACTGTGCTATCGCGTGGTAGTCCATGAGAGATTCCGCGATACATTTACGTTGCATGCTCTGTACGTGAGTGGTAGCTGATGTCTCCTCACGTACCATTTGATTTTCATGCATTTGACTCGCATATGATTTTATACGTATATATTACTTGGTGAAAGACATTTATTTTTGTCCACTCACTCTAACGTGTTTATTGTCTTTCCCCTGGGTTTTTCGATTTCCGTGCCCAGTTTGCAGTTCAGGCTCTGGTGTCGTACGTCGTGGTCGGAGGCATAGTGCTCGAGCAATCTTGTTTCACCCAGTAGGTTTATTGTTCTACCTACTGTGGTATGCGTATATGATTATGTATTAGATGTCGCTCTGAGCTTTCTGTTGTTACGTTATACGATTTTATACCGGATTTCGGTAAAGTATATATATATTTATTGTTTTAATTTACTGTTGATATATTGAGAAATCCGGATGGGATTGGTGCCCACGGTTTACTTTTTATGGCATAGGATGAAGTGTATTTTCCGTGTGCAGGTAATGGTAATTCCACGTTAGTAACGAAACTCTGCCGGAATTTCGAAAAAAAATTTTGGTTCGTGTTTTCGAAGGGGTTCGATTCCGGTTTAGGGAGCTAAATCGGGGTTGGGTCCTTTCATGAATAATACCCCATTGAGCTAGTTCAAAGGCCGTTACACTAATTGGGCGGCCTTTGTTATCGACGCCATATACCTCCAATGGCCTAAGGTCACTGTTGTAATAACTGGCCTCTAAGGAATTGGCAGACATGAAATATGGACAAGGATCTGCATCAACAATTTCTGCCTCGCCAGACTCCATGTTCCAAAGCAACATCTACTGGTGAAGGGACGAAGGCACACAATAACTCTTGTAGATCCAATCACGTCCAAGAATTGCAATGTATGGAGTTGTACATTCTGCTACAAAGAATGTGTATGTTCCGATGGCTGGTCCTATGTGCACCTGTAGAAAGATGATCCCTAAAGTCTTAGATATGCTACCCTGAAAGTAGACTTGGATAGCAGACTTGGGAATGCCCAGTAACGCCATTGCTTTGACGGTGATGATGTTTACTGCTGCCCCAGAATCCACTAAAAGCTTGTTAATTTGAATCCCCTGGATCGTCCCTGTCACATACAATAGTTGCATGTGCATGACCATGTTCAGAGTGGGATTCGTGAACATCATGTGTCCCTTGGTTGATGGTAAACCATTCTTCGACTGTTTGTCGAGCGCTTGCGGTTCCAGACGTGTTGTTTCCTCTTATGGCGCTACCAAATTATTGACATCTCTCCTCGAGAGTGGTTCAACCATTGTTGGCTTCTGTGAAGGTATTGCGTACTTAGAGGATAAGACAAATACCATATTAATGTTAGTGTTGACCTCGTTCGCGTATTCTTCTATCATCTACTTCATCTTCACCATAGTCCAGCAATTCTTCACCATCCTCGTTGATGTCATCTTCAAGCTTCTGATCTCTTAGATCCATGTCTGCAGTAACCTCTAAGGAAGCGACCTGCTGCATCTGAACCTCAGGTGTAGGTTCTACGGTCGTTGGCATAAATATTCCAGAGCTCTGTTTTTGAAGTGGGGGAAAAGCTTTTTCCATACTGGCCTTCTTCTTTTCTTCTGCAGTTAAAGGCTTTAGTCTCCACTGTAGGCCTTTAGTCTTGCTATGGTGATATGTCCCTTGTCATCTTCCCTTTGTCTCTGGGGACTAGTCAACCCCACCATTTGCATCGCATCATCATCAAACCTAAGATGTTGCTTTGCTGATTTACGTTCTCGTTTATCATGATGAACCTTAGATATAGGTTCTGGTATCTTATCTCTAACCCATAATTCTGGGTTACGATCAAAGACACTTGGTTGCTGTTCTCGCACTTTAGGCTCGCGAGACTTCTTCCTAAAAATCACCAAAGGGTTTACTGCAAGTGCATTCAACCATTTTTGCAGCTTTTCTGGGGAATAGATCAGTTCTTCTTCCTTGAGGATGCCTATCTCATAAGCTTCCAATGCCCTCTTAGCTTCTCCAAATCGTCGTTGAAGATTCCGTCTCCTACTTGGGGTTACTTCAATGGTCTTTCCCTTCTCCTTAACATACCATACATTCTCTTTAGTAATGTTTCTTGAAGCTGGTGGAATGTAAGGCTTGGCGAGCATATCAATTATCTCTGATTTGGACTTTTTTGCTTCACTAACCTTCTCTGTTGCTCACACTCGCTTAAGTGCTTAGGAATCCCCTTGATTCAAATCTCTTGGGCTATGCGACTGATGATGTTCTGGACTTGAAAATAATTCTGGAAAAACCTTAACTGCTTCTACTAATTCCTCATAAGAAATCTTCATCCCGCATTTGAACTTGCAATGAGCACAAAGAGCCACTAGCGACTCTGCTTTCGGATCCACCTTCTCATTTCCTTTAGTTGATCTCGTTGGTTATTTCTTTGGTAGACTCTCGCCAGTAGTATGGGTATCGATGGTCTGTTTCCTCTTGCCTGGGTTGCCCCTAGTCAATTCTAGCATCCCAACCGTCAATGCTTCTTCGATCGCCAGGTTTGGCGAGGGTGTTTCTATCTGCACTTCTCCCTCGTCAATCCATTGTTGAATTCTATACATCGAGTTAATGCATTCGCTAGTGGAATGGCGCCCACATTTGTTGTGGTACTGGCAGTAAGTCAAACCCCTTACATCTTCAGGGTTTGGATCTAGAGTTCCCCAGTTATCGGGAACTACTGTTATCCATGCCTGGAGTAGCTCTTCAAAAATTTCTTCTCGCCTAGATGCATCATATGTGATCTCAGCTTTCCTGGGTCGTACAAATGTGATATTATGTTTAGGCCTTCGCCTTGATCGTTTCCTTCTTCATGTGGACCCAGATGCATCGAGAGAAAAGGCAGTTTATGGGGAAGGCGATGGTGTTTGAGGATGACACTGTACCATTCCTTCTTGATTAACTATAACCACTTCCCAGTTGATCAAACCCTGAATTTTGTCTTTCAAGGTTGAACACATTGCTGTTAGATGACCAAACTTGTTGTGGAACCGACAGAAATGTTCGTCTGGCCGTTCATACCTTAGATGTTTGAGTTTAAATACTGGCCAATAGATGATAAGCTTCATTTCTTGCAGCTCATCCAAGATTTCTTCCACCTTATCCTGTGGAAAAGTATAGCGTGGCAGGATGAATGAATATTCTTCCTCTGCTCCTCCTGCATGGCTAACGGCTGGCGACCAGTCAATATCGATCATATTGACCTGAGGTGCTGGAAAAGGTTGAGAATCTACTAATGCTACAGCTTTGGATGCTCCCTCCAACTCTAGCCTACCTTCATTGATCCACTTCTGGATCTGATCCTTCAGCTTGATGCAGTCCTTAGTGATATGGTTCCATTCTCCATGGAACTTGCAATACTTTTTACCTTTCAATTGCTCGGCTATGGGGAGAGGTCCGAAGTTTGCTTTGACAACTTACATGTTGTGGAGCTCATCCAGGATCTCATGAGCCATATTGGCATCATACATATATGCTTCGAACTCTGGCTTAGTGAAAGCCATTATTGAGAGCTTAATTGGCCCTTTATTCTTCTGAAGTTTTCGGGGTTTCAAAACCTTGTTTGTTAATAAATATACTGCCCCAACATGTTCGCCTTCAAAATCTGAATCCTAGTTGTTTTCTACTTCGTTTATATAAGCCACGGTTCTTGGCTTTGGTTTGTCGTAAGACCTAGCAGTGTACGTTCCCTTGGATACATTTCTGCCGTTGTCTCATTCTTGTATGGTGTTGTAAGCTCTAGTTATAGCCGTAATAAGCTCGTTCAAGGAGAAGTACTTGTTATTTAAGAATAATTGGTGGTGCGTATCCTCCAAACCATTCTTGGCCATCTCAACGACCTCTTCTTTGCCCAAAAGAGTCTTGCATAGATTATATTCAGACCGAAAATGGTGTAGGAAGGTAACTAGACTTTCTGTAGCCGATTGACTCAAGGAAGTTAGCTTTCTAACACTAGTTCAAGTCTTTCCGTTCCAAAGTGATTGATGAACAAGGCCTTCATATCCTTCCACTCTATGATCGAGCCCTTTTCCAATCTCATATACCAAACGAGGGCTGATCCTGACAAGGATGATCCAAAGACTCTTAGTTTAAGTCCCTCATTATCGGCAAACTGCCCCAGTTGTAGTGTAAAGTACGCTAAATGAGTTGCCGTATTGGAATCATCATCGTCAGAGAAAGTCTGGAAGGTCTGATGTCAGTAATATCTTGGCCATTGCCAAGCTTTCAGATCGTCTTTCTGCATGGGAAGGAATGGTGTTTCGTATGATTCATACATCTTGGCGAGATGTATGTCACAATCATTCATAAACATGTTTAACCTCTACTCCTATGCTGGCAGGAAAGACTCTGCTTGTCTGGTTTTCCTGGTAAGGTCAAAGACGAATCTTGTTAGAGACGTTATGTCTCTATCTGTCCTTTGAGACAGTGTCACCGCTTGTCGATGGTATTCAGCTAAACTTGTTTCTAAGGTTTGCTTGATATCAATCCGCAATTTATCCTAACCTTCCACGAGGCTTGCTACTTGGGCTCCAATTACCTCTCATTCCTCCTGATCCTTGTGGAGTTCTACCCTTAGCGCTTGGATTTCGGCCAACGCTGAGTCTACTTTCTCGCCTTGAGTAGTGAGGAGATTTTCTTGTTGTTTGATTCTTTCACCAAGAGTCGTATAGCGATTCATCTGATGTTCGTCACGCCTAGTCGCGTTGGCTAGGTATTCCTGGAACGTAAGTTCCATGATCTCTGCTTTGTTCAAAGATTTGAACGACATATTTGAATGGTATTCTTTAGCGAAGAGTATGTCAACTGCTTGACTACTCAATAAACGACACGTAGTGGAGGTATGTTCACGGTATATCGGTTGTGGATGTTTACGACACTGAGGGTATTCCCTTTTGTAAGGATCCTCTATTGTAGCTTAGAGACACAAAAAGATTGTCCGACTGGGCGTGCCAAAATGTTTGACTCCAAAATCTCTCTGGCGAGGAGCGCGTAGAGAGCCTCTTGTAAGCTTTCTCTTTTACTGATTCTGGATAGTATAACCGCAGGTGTCTACTTATCCTATTGTGCTTCGTGTGCTGGCATGCCATCGTCTCACGACGGAATGTGAATATAAGCTGCGTTGCCTAACTTCTTGATTAAGCGATTAAAGAGGGGAGAGCACCAACCTCGCCTGAATAGGTCATTCTCGCCTAGTATCCTAGGACTTTGGGTTTTCGCGTCTCTAACAGAGCCACAGAAATCGATACCTCACACTTCCTTTTTAAGTGCAAAGCTGAGCAACTTCTTTGACAGTGTGTTAAGAACACTGGGGTTTTACTTTCTTGGATATCCAAACTCTCACTCGATATGTGACAAGCCTTTCAATCTTCCAGTTGCATTGCTTCCTTTGATCTTAATACTCTCACTCGATAGGTAACAAGCACTTTGATCGTCCGGTTACAGGGTTTATCTCTGACAAGCTGTATTTGCATATAGCAAAGTTCTGTATGTGTTCGGGGAGGGTTCTTCAGTATCAATATCGCTCTCCTTATATAATGCTCAGTAGTCGTCCCTCAATTCACTTGTACATCTCCAGCTCTTTGATTCTTAATGCAACTCTAATGCTTACCAGCACACGGGTCTTATCTTTATATAGTTTCAATGTTATCCTAATTCCTTTCACGAAGGAAACTTAACTGATGTAGGAAAGGTTTGATAATCATTAAGCCTTATGGATCAGCTATCTTAACTTACAGTCCTAAATCGATACTGAAACCAACTCTGTTATACTACTTGGCCACTCGCCAAGTTTCAACCTAACTTGGACTGCTCGCTATGACTTTCAGCTTATTCGTGCCGCTCGCCAAGACTTCAGCCTTCTAAGCCCAATATGAAATATTTATTTCAGGCCCAAACACCAATTTCAGCTCAATGCAAGCATAGCCTTATCCTTGATGTCATCAAAGAATCGAAAGTAGGCAAACCTCCATGACTTCTTTACAAATAATGTGCCACAAACACCTGAAAAGCCAAAAATAAATCCAAGTGACATGCTTGCATAGAATCAAAGCTTTTCATTTTCATCTCCATCTTCCTCAATGTCTTTTTCCCCTTGATCATCATCATATCTGACATCTCTGGGACAATACATTGTAAAAGGAACTCCACACAAAGAAGGGTTGCCTTTGTAAATGGATAAGTCATTAAGCGTCTGCAGTTGGTTGCCGGAAGGAGTTCTTCCCACCAATTTGTTGTAAGACAAGTTCAAGTGAGACGAGAAGGTCAAAGAAGATAGACTTTGAGGAATCGGTCCCGAAAGGTTGTTGTGCGAGAGATTAAGAGTTTCCAGGTTTGTCATGTTTCCTATCTTTGATGGAATGCTTCCACTTAATCCGATTCATCCACAAGTTGAGGGTGCCCAACAAAATGAGGCTGCTTATTTCCTCTAGGATTTCACCACCTAAATTGTTTGACAAAAAATCTGTGCTCTTGACCCATTGCAGGTTCTCCTTGTACTCAAATTCTTGACCTTTTGATACCACTGCTGCTTGCTCAGTATAAGAACCAAAATCATCACCTTGGAAGGATATACCATGTTGCAGACTAGTCAGGTTGTTAGCACTTGGGAATGATGCCCGAAAAGTTGTTGTGACCAAGGTCCAGCAAATGAAGGTTCTGAAGATTGCACAACTGGCGAGGGATGTCTCCGCTTAAATGGTTTGATCTCAATCTAAGGATGAACAACTGAGGCATGTCTGTACTAATCCAAATGGTAAATTTCCAATTAATCTGTTGCCTCTGAGATCAATGCTCTCCAAAGAAGAGCAATTTCGCAAGGAAGCAGAAATTTCACCATCTAGATTGTTGTCATTGAACTTCAATGTTGATAGAGAACTCGGGTCGACGCCCAGTGAACTAGGTATGTGATCAGACAGTCTGTTGTTTCCCACATCTAAAACGTTTATACAGCACCACGAATTACATGCTTAGGGAAATTCTCCAGACAATTGGTTACTTCTTAGGGAAAGGATAAACAAGTCTCGCAAGTTGCAAAAAGATGTTGGAATAGTACCATTCAGTTGATTCTCTAAAAGATGCAACTCTTTCTAACTCAAGCATCAACTGGCTGAAGTCTGAGGGAATAGGCCCCAAAGAGAAATTGCTTCTTACATCAACTAAAACGGCTTTAGGACTAGTCCATAGTGGAAGTCGACCCTGAAATTGATTGTAGCTCAAATCAATCTCCCATATGTTTGGGAGGTTCATTTGCAATGGAAGACTTCCACCAATTCGGTTGTTAGATAAAATCATATATTCAACATGGGGAGATATCTTCAAGAACCATTCATCGGGTATGAGATCAATAACTCCACTATTATGAAGTGTGACATCAACTAATTCAGTTTGAGACTGAAGCCACATTGGAAAGGAAGGACCTACTTGACAATTCTCAATGGAAAAGGAGTCAAGCTTGAAAGGAGGAACCCACTCATTATCCACCTTAAAAATATGATAGATAGGTTCATCTATGTACATGTTAAAGTCTTTTAAACTGGTAAGATTTCTCAAATAAGCTTCGGTTATGATCCCTTCCCAGAAATCCCAAGACAGAGATAACTCTACTAGTTCCGAGAGTTGTCCTATACTTTCTGGAATGGACCCGTTCATAGCATTTTCATTCAAGACAAGTGTTTTCAAGGATGATAAGTTTCCGATAGATTCTGGAAGTGATCCCCAAAAAGAGTTGTAATTGAGCTTAAGATGCTTTAGAGCACCTGCACCGGTGCCGGCACGAGCAGCTTGAGCAGAAGGAAAAGGCGGGCCCCAGTTGCCGGTAGCACGAGTAGAAGCCGAAGGCGACGTGCAGCAACGATGGAGGCGAGCGGCAACTGCTCGTTGACAGGAGGATCAAGCAGCTACTCGTGCTGGTGGAGCCCACGTACGTGAGTGACGCCAGCCCGGTTCAATTTTTTTTATACCTGGCGCGTGTAATACACGCGCCAGTAAATGGTAAATAAAAAAATGACGCAACAATGGGGAGGTGCCACGTGGTGATCCGGATGGATAAAAATCCATAACAGTCAAATTGATGTGGACCGTCTATTTCAAATTAAAAATTCTGATCGGATGACTGAGATTCAACCGAAATGGCTATTTCAGAAATTTCTGCCATTTGAAAAAATAAACCCTAAAAAATTGTAAAAAAATCCCAAAAAATTTCAAAAAAATTGCAAATAACACCTTATAATTTTTCTATAAATACTACATCAATTTCATTCACACCTCACACAAATTTGTGCACAACAAATTTATCCTCTCCTTCCTCTTCTCCTCTCATCCTCCTCTCATCCCTTTTGTATTTTAGCTCCCAAAAAATGTCAAATTGGCTTGATTCCGAAGATTTGCAACTTTGTATTTCTTATTGTCATATTGACGTTTGCCCTATTACCGGCAACATGCAAAAGTCCGACAAATATTGAGAAAAAGTCTATGCCGATTATAAGGAAAATTGGGAGATTGCGCATGATGAATCAAGGCCGGAGCCTAGGACCCAAACCGCGGTTTCTTCTCGTTTTACAAAGTTGAAGCCGAGTTTTAGAACTTGGGGTGCCGCTCTTGCATATGCACGAAGGAATGCACAATCCGGTTCAAATTTGCAAGATGAGGTAAGTGTTAATAATTTTGTCATAAATTATTTATTACATTTATTTTAATCAATGTTGACAACTCCATTTCCTAGATATTATTTTGACATATAAATTTTTTTCCCTTAGATAAGAAAAGCTCAATCATGGTACGTGGCACAAAAGAAGAAAGAGTTTACCAAGTTTGAATGTTGGGAAGTGATGAAGAACCATCCAAATTTTCGGCCCGTCGAACCTAGTATCCACCTCCTTCATATTCCAACTCCGCAACTACTCCTCTCTTTATCTCAATGCCTCCCCCCGTCGACGTGGAGGATGATGAATTCAATGTAACACCACAAAGCAACAAAGAAGAAGTGTACTCTAGTCCGGTTAGACCAATCGGAGTAAAGGCGACCAAGGAAACTTAAAGAAAGGGGAAAAGAGCCATGACATCTTCAAATGACGTCAGAGATGAGGTTTTGAAAACCATGATGGAAAATCAAAGAATGCATCCTGCCGGGCAAAAAGAAAGTGATACCACCGAGCTAGCTTTATACCAAAAACAACTCGCCCTTAAGCAGAAGGACTACAAATTGAGGGCTGAAGTGGAGGATTCAAGTATTATGGCAATGGATATAGATGCTATGACCCCAAACTCGAAGAGGTATTTTTCGGAAAAAAAGAGAGAGAATATCCTTAAGAAAATGGAGGAAGAGGAAGGAGCTGGTAGCGATGAACCATTTTCAAATTGTTATCGCCCACTATTTCAATAGTTTGGTATTTGTTTGCCATTATGAAATTATGTACTTTAAATTTCCAATAATTCTAGGCTTTGATTGAAATTATGTACTTTAAATTTTCAAGTAATAAAAACGCACTTTTTTTATTCCATCAAAACTCACACATATTACAATAAAGCATAATGACTTAAAATCAAATACACATCACTCAAACAACCAAAAAGAAAAATAAATAAAGCAAACATGTTACAAACCAGGTTAATTACAATTACACATACACATCATTTAAAGTCGTTCACCGGTCTCTAGATACTAGTTGTGCTTAACTAAGTCATTCTGCAACTCTCCATGGATGTACGCAGATTGGAGATCTACAACACGGTCGACAAATCGTTGTTCATTTTGTCCATCCCTTCGAACAGGCTCAAAAGGAATGCGATTACCTTGTTCATCCACTGGTCTATCATAAACTGTGAAAGCAGTTGATGGGTTTTGTAGATCTTCTTCTTCCAAGTCCTCGAACTCCTCATCCACAAATTCTTCTTCAACAATCATGTTATGCATTATAATGCAAGCCAACATGATGCTCTTCAATGTCGATTGGTGATGACACCTAGCTGCATGCCGAATAATTCCCCAACGAGATTGCAAAATCTCAAAGCACCTCTCTACATCTTTGCGGTATGCCTCTTGTTTCTTGGCAAACAGTTTCTGTGGTAGCTCATGGAAATTGAAGATTGTTTTCACAAAGGAGGAGTACCTGAGATATATATCGCCAGCTAGATAGTAAGTATTGTGGTAAGTCATACCGTTGACTTTATAAGTTGCACTCGGACTGTTTCCATCAAGGAGCGAATAGAATATGTCCGATTGGTGGAGCACGTTGATATCATTTTGTGATCCGGGTACCTCAAAGAAGATGTTCCATATCCACGTGTCATATGAGGCCACCGCCTCTAAAATAATAGTTGGACGCTTCTTCCGCCCCGAGAATGCCCCTTGCCAAGCTGTGGGACAGTTCTTCCATTCCCAGTGCATGCAGTCAATGCTTCCGATCATACCAGGAAATCCGCGATGCCTTGCTTTCTTTAGAAGTCGGGTTATGTCTGTGGCATTTGGAGCGCGGAGATAGAGGTCACCGTAAAGCTCGTATATATGCATACACCACTTCTTCATGCATTGTAGTATTATGGATTCATCCATCCTTGTTATTTCAGCACATTGATCTGTTGCTGCGCCGTATGCCAACATACGAAGAGCGCCAGTCATCTTTTGTTGTGGAAAAAGTCCAACCAATCCGGTGGCATCAGCTCTTTGGCGCCAAAATTGGTCGTGGTTGCAGAGATCCGTCATTATACGGTTGAATAAATTCGTACTCCTTTGGTACCTTCGACAAAAGGCTGGTCGTTGAAGACGGGGCGTTCGATGAAGTAATCCTCCATCAGATTATGACCCCTTGACTCCTTCATTCTTTTTTTATTTGGTCAGCGGTGAGGTGGTTCATCATCGAACATTGCATCGACCGTGACCGCTTTAGTGATGAAAGCATTAGCAATTTTGGCATTTCGCCGACGTTGTTGCCGCCTCTTCTGGAAAAAATTCTCAAAACTAAAAGGATTCATCTTATCGGAATCTAGAATATATGGTTGAAAATGGTGTGAGTGAACAATGAGCACCGATCAACAAATTTATAGCTAAGTGTAGATATTCTAATTAGATAAGATGATGACACGTGTCGACTTTCAATTGGTCAGAAATCTCTTCGGGAATCTTACACCAATTATTAGGACGATAACGATACGTGGACATGACACGTGTTGCCTCATGATTGGTTGAAAATTCTATCAAAAATTTTGTACAATTATTTACCTGACAACGTTCTGTCGGTGTGACACGTGTCAACTCGCCATTCGTCGAAAATCTTACCCGAAATCTTATTCAATTATTCATGCAACAACAACACGTGTCGTTTATGGATTAGTTGAAAATGAAAAATAATATTAATAAAAAATTAATTTATGAATAGTAATAGGAGGTGTTATTTTTTGGCACCGCTGCGCGAAAAACAGCAACTACACCTCCTATTTGATGAATAGTGACTACTCCACCTCAAACAGTGATTGCTCCTCCTCAAATAGCACAAGCAAGCTCAATTTACTGGTGAAGGTGCTCTTAGGGATATTAGCTCTCCTAGTGAACTTGGGACTGTGCCTATCAGAGAGCATTCAGACAAATCCAGTGATTCAATTATATTCTTTGAACAATTTGAGAAACTGCTGAAGAACTCTTGAACCCCCATTTCAAAATCATTGATTGCAAGGTTTCAGATCTTAAGGTTGCAGAATTTTCCTTTGAGTAGAGGGATTTCACCTCTGAGGCCCAACCTCAACAACCCGAGGTCTTCTAGAGACTTGAGGCTTGCAAATTCACTAGGAATGGAACGGCCGAAAGAATTGTAGCGCAAATCAAGTTTCTTCAGGTTGGTAAGATTAAAAAACCAGGTGGGAAATGAAGAAGAATTGATAGCATTATGTGATATGTCAAGGACCACAAGTGATGTGAGGTTATTGCTCTACAATGTGAGTGGAAGGGTTTGATTAATTTGGTGGCATGAAGGTAAATGTAGCTCCAATAGAGAGGGAAGCCTATTTATATCATGTGAAGGCATACTTATGATTGGCTTTCCCCTGTATTGGACAAAACACAATGGACTGAAGGAACATCAATGAAGAGAACTGAAGTGGTTGACACTACCTATCTATCTCATGGAAAAACAGGTTGATCATTCATATGCATAACATTTTTTTTCATTTAGGATAACACCATATACTTGCATCCCTGTCATTCTGCTGATATTCTGGAACGTGTTCACGTGTGACATTCTGCAGCTTAGGTTATCTTTGATTCAGAATACATGTGCTTAGGGTGTATGGTAGTTGACCTTGCAAAAGTTGTGTTTGAATTATGGAAGAACTTTTGGTTAAAATTGCTTTTAGGTTCATATGTAATTCTTGGGAAATCTGTTTTGTGCATTACAGTTGGACTGATTTTTTGCCTTCCCATAGTCTGTCTTTGTAAAACATAACGTGATTCTTGCTGAAACTGGTTTGGCCATTTCTGGTATAAAGTTTGGAAAAGCTTTTCCCTCCTAAACACACTTTGCCTAAAATAGAAACCCTAGAGTTGACTTTTTGTGTTGTCTCTTAAGCATGCTTTTGTCCTTTAAAACTGAAAGTCAGTTTTAGGTCTGCCATAGGCTGGTTTCTGGGCTGTCCAGCACGTTCTCCTTACTGTCAAAAGTAACTAAGATGTTCTATCTATATAAAGGATTCCAAGTCAGTCTTGACTCCTTGGTTGAGTGGGTTATTATTTTTGGGTGATTCTTTGAGAGCACAAAAACTATGTTGTTTTCTCTCTTCTCTTCTCTTCTCCTTCTGTGTCTTTCATTGCTACTTGCTGTGCATGTAAGTCATAGATTCTCAAGCATAAAAACTGTTTTCAAAACCCATATGCATCATTGCATAGTGCATTCCATTGAGATAGGTATGGAGATGCTCAACCCGAAGAAGTAGATCAAGAAGATTTAACTTGAAAGTAGTTAAGATCTGAGTTGATGCTTCTAGATATTTTTCAAGGTGTAAACATATAAGTCAAGTAGTGTAGCTCTGTTTAGAACTGGTAGTCAGACTAGTTAGGATAGCATACAGGCTATGTATCCCCAGAGTACAAGAATCTTGTAATTGTGTGTGTTACTTTATAGTGGAAAGGTTTGTCCCTCAAGAGTTAGGGGCACGCAGTTTTAATCCTAGTTGTAGGATTTCTGCGTTAACAAAAACATCTTTGTGTTATTCTTTACTTACTGTCTTTACTGTTTAAACACTCGTATCCTGTATTTCGGGATAGGTTGCAATTATGCTATCCCCGAGAACAGTTTAAGCGAAAAAGTGGTAAAATGTCTATTCACCCCCCCCCCTCTAGGACCTTTAAGTGGTATCAGAGCGGCCACTAGCCTTTGCTAATGAGATCCTCTGAGGGGACAGAAATGGAACGTGAAAAAGGCACATCCATAAATGTTCCTCCCTTTTTTGATGGACATGATTTTTCTCTATGGAAAATCATGATGAGTGCCTTCCTCTCCTACCAAGATGATGGTATGTTGTGGCAAGTCATGAAGGAAGGCTGGACACATCCCACAAAACCAAATGGCAATGGATCAAATGAGAAAATTTCAAAGCTAAGGTCCGAATGAGAAAAAGCTGACAAGGATTTAGCTAGAGCAAACATCAAAGCTCTAAGCTGTCTCTTCAATGTCGTATCCGAAGCAGAGCGTCAAAGGATTATTCATTGCTCTACTGCTAAGGAGGCATGGGATGTGCTCATCAACACTCTTGAAGGTAACTCTCGAGTTGAGCAACAAAAACTTCAACGTCTTATTTATGAGTTTGAAGGTTTAATCATGAGTGAAAAAGAGTATATTGATGATTTCTATGGTCGTGTACTTAATATAACAAATCAATGTCGTAGTTTAGGTGAGGCCATAGAATCAAAGAAAATTGTTAGGAAATTCTTGAATGCTTTACCTCCCTTCTTTGACTCGAAAATGAATGCTATTGATGAGGCTCATGATCTAGACATTTATCCTCTAGAAGAACTAGTAGGCAATCTGAAAACTTATGAGACACTCAAGAAAAAGCCTATAAATGAGAAATCTGTTGCTCTAAGTTCAATTAAAATTGAGAATGAAAAGGTGTTTGAAAATGAAGATGATAGAGATGATGAGTTTGCCTTCTTAACCAAATAATTTGAAAAATTCCTAAGGAACTCAAAAAGGAAAATTTTCAATTCTAACTGGAATTTCTCTAAAGGATCTAGCTCTAAGTTTTTTAGAAACAAGGATTCACGTAGAGATCGGGATACCAGGTCCTCTTCTATCCCAAGAATGGACAATAAATGCTTTGAGTGTAATGGAGTGGGACACAAGGCTATTGATTGTGCTAATAGGAAAAATAAATCTCACAAAGTACTAAAAGTAACTTGGAGTGATAGTGATTCCAATCAAAATTCTGAATCCGAATTAGAAGAAGATGAAAAAGTTGCTTTTGTCACCCAAGTCACATTAGATGAGTCTCTTGAAGACAAGGATTCTGATGATGAAGGTCATGATATGTATGTACGTTTGTGTAAAGCATCTAAGTCTATGCTTGCTAAAAATGAAGTTCTAACTAATGAACTATCATTGAGTAAGGAGACACATTCCAGGTTACAAGAGAAGTACATATCCCGGAAAGCTGAATGGAATTCTATCAAAACTCAACTATAAGAATAAGTGAACTTCCTCAAAGGAGAGCTGGATTGTCAATCTTCCTCGATAAAGGTTCTCACTACTGAAAAATTTGAGCTTGAAGAATCTCTGCTGGACGCCAAGAACCAGTTTGCAAAATTTTCCATCGGCTCAGAGAAGCTATCCCAAATCTATGGGATGGGAAGACTGGATGGTAGCAAGAAGGGTTTGGGGTTTGAGGATGATGGAAAACCCAAAGGCTCAGGGAAGACTACATTTGTAAAGAGCACCAGTTCGGTGTTGGGAAAGCATCCTCCTCAACCAGAGATCAATGCTCATGAAGCTTCAAAGGTTTCCAAACTCAAGAAGAGCCCACAAATCAGATGCTTTCACTATGGGAACAGTGGACACATTCGAAGGTTCTGTTACAAGCTAAGAAGGGGCACTGTACCGGTAAAGATTCCACAGAACAACGATTCGCTCATCCACTTTCGGAAATCACTTCAAACTGGGTCATGAAATCTATTCGAGAAACCAGGGATACCAGAAGCGTCATCTCTCCTAAGGAACCTGGTGTCAAGGAGAAACAAGAAGACGTTATTTGTTTCTTTTCAAGATTCAAGACCACACCCACTGTTGCAAGGAAGGTCGTAGCTGTGTGTAATGTTGCCCTAACCGCTCTTTCTACCAGAAAGTCTGACTCTTGGTACATGAACAGCGGCTGCTCGAAGCACATGACCGGCGAACGAAAATGGTTCACCTCCATGGATGATACTCACCTAGTTGGTGATGTCATGTTCAGTGATGGAGCCAAAGCTGAGATTATTGGAAGTGGGACGGTTGACACACCTAGTCTCCCAGGCTTGAAGAATGTTCTGCTGATAGCAGGATTAGAAGTTTACTTGCTGAGTGTAAGTTAGATTGTCGATGAATATAGGACTGTAACATTTGACACGTCTCAATGCACGGTCCTTGATGGGAAAGGAAGATGCATGATGAAAGGCGAAAGATCTAGGGATCATTGCTACTGTGTTCGTGCCAACAAGAGGTTGGAACCTGAAATCTGCTTTCGTTCATTATCACAAGAAAGCTTGCTCGATCTATGGCATAGGAGGATGTGCCATCTCAATCATCAAGATGTGGTGAAGCTGTCTTCAAATGATGGAGCTCGAGGATTGCCCAAACTGACCGGGAGGGCAGCAGGTATGTGCGGAGACTACAAGATGGGCAAGCTATCCCGAACATCTCATCCTGTTTTAAATGCTAAGCTAACTTCTAATACTCTTGAATTACTTCACTTAGATCTTGTAGGCCCTGTTGAAACTAAAAGTATTGCTAAAAAGAAATATATGCTTGTTGTGGTCAATCTTTTGGGAAGTTTTTAGAATTGGCAATACAAATTTCAAATGAAAAGCTTTCTAAAAACAAATGCATAACAAGAATTAGGTCGGATCCTGGAACCGAATTTGAGAATTCTTTGTTTGCTGAGTATTGTGAAGAGAATGGTGTGCACCATGAGTTTTTTGCCTCTATCATACCACAACAAAATGGGATAGTAGAAAGAAAGAATAGAGTCTTGGTTGAGATGGGGAGGTTAATGCTTAGTTCAGATGACTTACCTCACATGTTTTGGGCTGAAGCAATTTTCAATGCTTGTTATACACTTAACCGTGTGATCTTTAGGCCAGGCACTAGTAAAACATCGTACAAACTCTGGAAAGGAAAGAAACCGAATATCTCACATTTAAAATCTTTCGGTAGTCCTTGTTTCATTTATAGAGATCGTGAGTATTTGACAAAGTTTGATGCTAAATGTGATCGAGGTGTTTTTCTAGGCTATGCGTTAAATAGTTGTGCTTACTGTGTCTATAATAAAAGAACTTGCAAAGTTATAGAAACGGTAAATGTGGCTATCAATGACTCTCTTGTGTGCTCTCACAACCATTCTTCAAGAAATGTGCAGGATGAGGATATGAGCTCTGAGACGTCTCCCACATCTGCTCAGACTCCTATTGATGAACAGAATCTCATACTTGATGAAGTATCCTCGGATACAGAATCTGACACTGAAGGTGCCGGGATAGATCAGACTCTTGCTATCCAGAAGTCACATCGCATTGGGAAGCGCCAAGTTCAAAAGGATCACTCCCCCTCATATGTGATTGACACGGTTGACGAACCAAGGAAGACCCAGAGTAAGTCAAACATGCTTATGAGTAATCTTGCTACTTTCAAAAGTTTTCTTATAATGCATAGGCTAGCTATCAATCGAATTGCATGCTATGGTTTTGTTTCAAATGTTGAACCCAAGAACATTAAAGATGCATTGAAAGACTCGGATTGGATTATAGCTATGCAAGATGAACTTAATCAATTTGAAAAAAGCAAAGTTTGGCATTTGGTTCCTAGACCTAAGGATAAGAATGTAATAGGAAAAAAATGGGTTTTCAAAAACAAAAAGGATGAAAAGGGAGTCAATACTAGAAACAAGGCCAAGTTGGTTGTGCAAGGTTATTCCCAAATAGAAGGCCTAGATTTTGATGAAACTTTTGCTCCCGTAGCTAGACTTGAATCCGTTAGACTTCTCTTGGCCATTGCTTGCTTTCTAAAATTTGATCTCTTTCAAATGGAATTTTGAAAGAAGAAGTTTATGTGGAACAACCTCCGAGATTCCAGAGCTCTAGCTATCCCGGTCATGTTTACAGATTAGACAAAGCTCTTTATGGTTTAAAGCAAGCTCCTAGAGCTTGGTATGAAAAATTATCTACACATTTAATTGAATATGGGTATGTGCGAGGTTCTATTGACAAGACCATGTTTTTTAAGAGTGTTTCCCATCATATGATTATAGCTCAAATATATGTAGATAATGTGGTGTTTGGTTCCACCTCTCAAAAACTTGTTGAGGAGTTTGTCACTTTAATGAAGCAAGAATTTGAAATGAGTCTTTGTGGTAAGCTGAGCTTCTTCCTTGGACTACAACTTCAGCAAAGGAAAGATGGTTTGTTCATTTCACAGGAAAAGTATGCAAAGGATTTGGTGAAGAAGTTCGGGATGGAAGGAGCCTCTCCCATCCGAAACCCAATGGGAACCTCATGCAGAATCAGTGCTGATTTGGAGGGTATCAATGCTGATCAAACTCTCTATAGAAGCATGATTGGGAGCCTACTCTACCTCACAGCCAGCAGACCCGATATCTCTTTTAGTGTGGGTGTTTGTGCTCGGTATCAAGCCAACCCCAAGGAATCCCATGTGAAAGCTGTCAAGCGTATCATTCGATACGTCTCAGGTACATGTAACTTTGGAATTCTGTACACAACGAATACTAACACTGATATTGCAAGGTACTCGGACTCGGATTGGGCTGGAGATGCCACAGATAGGAAGAGAACCTCGAGAGGTTGCTTCTTTATTGGAAACAATTTGGTATCGTGGCATAGCAAGAAACAGAATTGCGTATCCTTGTCCACTGCCCAAGCAGAGTACATTGTTGCAGGGAGCTGTTGTACCCAACTCCTTTGGATGAAGTATATGCTAAGCGACTATGGATTTGAGTAAGGTATGCTATCCCTATTCTGTGACAACACCTCTGCAATCAATATTTCAAAAAATCCTATGTTGCATTCTAGGACCAAGCATATAGAGATTAGATATCATTTCATTCGAAACTTGGTTGAAGACAAACAGCTTGAAATGACATTTATTCCAACTGAACAACAATTGGCTGATTTGTTCACTAAGCCTTTGGACAATTTGAGGTTTGAAATTCTTAGAAAGGCTATTGGTGTATGCACCATCACTTGAGATATCTCCTTTACTGGTCTAAATTTACTTTTCAGCACTTTCTTTTATGAAATAATTTTCTAAAAATAAAAGTTGGCTCATATTGGGATACGAGTTTGTGTATGCATCCCTGGAAATATTTCTGAACTTGACCTAAAGTGTTGTGTCCTTATTTCATGTATCTTGACAGACACTTGCTGCATTTTTCACTTGTGTATATGCATCTATGCCTTTAAGAATATTAGTGCTTGTGGTCTAAATCATTCTTGGAATTAAAAAGAATCTTTGCGCACAAAAGTTACTCTTGTGGGGTGTACACTGTTTGAGTTAGAAAACTGAGATGAGTTGAACTGGTTACTGAAGAACTAAAAAGTGTTGATCTGGTGATTACTAATAAATGAACAAAGTAAATGAATGGGCTAGTCTTTTGCTAGGTGCACCTAATAGTCGCATATTTATGCGTCTATTTGGTATTTAAATTGTTCCATATATTTAGTTTATTGTTATTAATTGAGTGAATTAATTATGTTTATTTGTTTTTAGCTATTTTGGAGATTAATGAAGAAAAGAAGGTTAAATAATATATTTTAAGAGTTACTGTGGAAGAGGAGGACTTACAGAGTGAAGGAATCTTAATTTGAGAAGAATTCTAATTGCCCACGTGATATATATTCGGAGTGGCCTTGGCGAGGAGCTTATATATATTTTGGAGCTTAGCGAGCACGTGATCACTAGCTGTTTTATTTAGCTATTGCTAAGTGTTTATATATATATATATATATATATATCTATATATATATATTTAATTGGAAGTGGTGTTGTTGCTTGGCGAGGAACAGTAAGAAGAATTGGAAGTGGACTTGAAGACTAAGATAAGACAAAGAAGAGAAGTTCATTTACAATTGGACTTTGGAAAGAAGAGGCAGACTTGGAATTTAAGTCTGCATGCACGTGTTGCATGCTAGCTAGGTTAATTGCCTGGTTATATATATATATATATATATATATATATGATTGCTAGCTAAAGAGGAGGGTACAGTGGCTTGGCGAGAGGTGAGCAAGAGGAAAAAGACAAAATAAAGAAGAATAAAGAAAGAAGAAGAAGTGGAAGGAAAGAGGAAAGGAACCGTATTGCAAGCCTACGATCCCGACAGGGATCAAGAGTTTATTTCTTCTCCTTCTTTTGTTCATCTTTCATGAATTCTTCAATGTTATTATTTAAAACTATGTGTAGCTAAATTTCCTTTGTTAGGGGCTGATTGAAGCCCTAGATATGTTTACAATTTTGAACCCCTTTTGATTCTATTAATTACTTGGATGAGTTTTGTTTCACTGTTTTCTCACCGTATGATTTCTATGTTCATGTTTCTTTGAGTGGACGCTTAGATGCATGGCTTAGTATCTATAGTCTTGATTATGTATATGACCACCTTATCATTGCATATTCTCTAGAGATAAACATGAATTTGTGTGAAACAAGCCTTAGTGATGAAAGGGTGACCACCTTATCAACCCTTGAAGCTCTATTATTCTTCAAACATTCTTAGAACGTAATGACTTCAGTTATCTAGGCTTACATCACCATATGTATAAGTCGGTTAAGTGAGGATCAAGATCGAGCAGATTGTCCCTCCCTCTTTCATGCCAAGTAAGAGAGTGTAATATACAATATGACTTAACCAAAGCTCTTGTGTGGGGAATATTCATCCATGGTTAGTTCAGTTATATTGGGGAGGTCGTAAGTATGTCTAGGGTGGAGAGAAGTTCTTAACATTCATATCTCATTGGTTATATACAACAATTTACTTTCTGCAATTTACTGATTTCTGCATTGGCTGTAGCTTAGCCGATTTATTTCAGTAAACAAATCAACTCAGAAAACCCTCAAATTTTGTGTGGTAGTCTACCACTGTGTCTATATTGTTGTGTCCAAATTTCGTAGCATTTGAGTCTATCTAGCTTAGGTTCGCGTTGTTATTAGTGTATTGTAGTCGAGTCTGTCAGCATAGTAGTTTGTTAGGATTTAGTTTCACCAATTCATTGTGTTCGAAAACCCCTATTTATTTTACTACATTGATATATCCAGGTTGTGAATAGGGTATCTTTGAGAGGTGTTTACCCACCTTGTCAGCACCCTAATCGGAACCAGTGGGGATCCCTAAGATGTTATCTATCCTTCGATGGGTTCGGACTAGTTATCCACTGAGTGTCTTTGGAACACATATTATTCTTTCGAGCTTTGCGCTCAGGAGATAATGATAACTACTCTGCTACTCGGATCTATAAGAACGTATTTCTCAGATGAGCTCTTGGCCAAATTTAAATATGATGGCAAAAATGACTTGAACTTAAGTGACAACGGCCAAAGGCCAAGTTGGGACAAAGTCCTTGATATGCTGAAATTCCAGAACTCTCAAAAAGGTTGTGACGAAGTCACATGGTTACTCTTCTTGTCCTCATTTCATTTGATGCTCCAAACTAGTACTCCCTTAGATGAAACTTTCCACACACACACTTCTTATGGTTCCAAGGATTGATTTTTCAGAACATAGCATTGATGTTACTTTCTAGTCATACATTCATGTGAAGAATTTGAGCCATCAAGACATATGAAAATTAGGTGTCACATTTTTGTGAGTCATGCTTAAATTTTTCTGATGTCTGGGATTTCACTGGCTGTTCCCATCCCAGGGTTCATGCTGACAGGTTGTGAATTTTTTTCTGACATCAAACTCTTTGTGTTTTCTTATGCACCACGTGAGGGGGAGTTGTCAATGTGCTGGTGGGTACATCGGTACCTTCTATTATTCAGGGTATCCCAAATATCCCAATGGATATTAGAGGTATACATGCATGGTAGTCTTTTATATGCTTTTGAGGAGTCTTTCTAGGGTGCATGTGTGCTTTTCCTAGGGATAGGACATTGTTACTCTTTATTGCTGACTTGACTACACAAGAATTTGAAAGTGGAGATTGTGTGTTTAAGAGGAGAAAACTCTTGGTTCAAGGACTTTTGAGTAGAGTTGGTCTCGATTCTGCTGCCCTTTTCTCTCTCTCTCTGGTCTGTTTCACTTCAATTTCTCTCCTATTTATCTTCACTAAATGGTCTGGATCAAAAACGGCAAGAAGAATATCTCCTCCTCTCAAACCGTGAAGTTATCAAACTCTCACATGGCCAATATTGATCCGTTCATCCCTGAAGAAGTGATTCTTCTTCCTCCTCCTCCTCCTCGGAAAACTCCACCAAGCCCTGCTACTGCTAGTAAAAGGCCTCCTCCAGCACCACCAGCAGTCACCGCCACCTACCAGCGACACCGACGAACTCCTAAAGGCTCCGACAAGCAAGAAAAAGAGCCCAAGTCTGTGCCATCCGCATCAATGGTATCACCTCCACCATTATCTGCTCCCAAGGCCACCATGGACCCAGATCTGTCACCTCCTCTACCAGCATCACCTGTTGCTGCACCTCCTCTACCGGCTTCCCTTGTTGCTGCTACTTCTCACCATCTCTCCTCGGATCCTCCTCCAGGGAAACGCAAGCATACTGCTATGACCACCATCTGCTCTTCTGGATCTTCTCCGGCTTCCTCTGAACCCAAGGGTAAGCGGGTCACCCGTTCTAAAGCTAAGGCACCAGCTACATCCACTCCTCTCGCCTCAAAGGGCAAGTCTGTGGCAACCAAGCCAAGATCCAAAGCTCCTCTAAAGCTTCGTCTGGGTGACTCTCCTTCGCTCCCTCCAAGGTTTCACTTTGTCTCCTCTGATGCCTATAGTCTATTTGGTTACATCACTGTGAATCGCCCCATAGTTGCGGAACGACCTATCGATTTCTCCTCCTTGCATCCTGCTTTGCTCTCCCTAGTCTCCCGTCTGGGATGGGTGACGACGTTGAGCTCCCTGCCTTGGTACAATCGTACCTTAGTGCAAGAGTTTTATGCCAACTTCCCTGAGACAGTCTCTGCTGAAGTTCGTCTGCGCTCCAAGCAACAAGTATGTGTCAATATGCGTGGTATCGAAGTCAACTTCTCTCCGTCCGGGATACGTCATGCTCTGTCTTTCCCGCTCTCAGCTGATGGTGTCCTACAAAGCTATACTGCGTATTCAACCTCTCTCTCAATTCAAGATTTAGCTCCTCGACTGTACTCCTCCCTTCCCTTGGAACCGGTCCTTGGCACTTTTCTCCCCAACAGGTATATGATCGAATGGTTCAAGGCCTTGGGCTTCTTGGTTAGGTCTCTGTTTCATCCAGCCTCTCAAACCAATAAGATTCCCCATAAGCAAGCAGTATTAATGGCATACCTCAGTCATGACCCACTTCGACCAAAAATCCATGCTGAGTACTTCATGTTCCAAGCTATCAGGACCGCTAGTGTGAGCCACCGCAGCTCCTTCGGCAAGGCATTGGTATTTCCTTGCCTCATCACCAAGCTTTGCGGTGATGCCGGGGTTCCTCTTTGGGAAGGCGACGTCCTTGGTCCAGAACTCTGTTTGGTGGATGCTCTCACCATCAATAAATCTGCACATCAATCGAATGAATATGTAGAGCCCATGGACCAACAGTTCTTGAAGGCGGTTGTACAATCAATGGTATCATCTGCTGTAAAGGACCTCAAGGAGCACCTCGTGGAGCAGTTCGAGAAGTTCAAGTCTGAAATCTCTATCCTCGTCTCAATCAGGCCGACTCAGTTCCTGCTCAGGAGCCCACTGTCTCCTCCCCTCCTGAGGACATCACTACTTGTTCGTCTCCTTCAGACTCCGGTGCAACTATCCACCTTGGGGAGATTGGTGCTGAGGACGATGATGTTGTCGGTGATGCGTCCGGTCATGCTGTTTAGAAGCTTCTTCCTCTTTACCCTATGCACTCTTTTAGTTTCTACTCCTATGTTTCTGTCCTATTCTCTCTGAACATCTTTTTGGTTTTGTGATCTGTTCCTAAACAATGTTAACTATAACTATGGTTTTCTATTATCTGACTCTTTGTCTTTCTTGGACAAAAAAGGGGTGAACTAACTGGCTGGGATAGGTACTTATGTTACTATCATGGTAAACCAGTCAGGGGGAGTACTGAACTAAATGGTTCAAGTGCTATGGATGCTTTGTGCTGCATATGCGTTTTTTTTTAAGTCTTTTTTATGCAGGCACTCTTTGAAGATTGTGTTTTGTCAAGGAATGCCAAAGGGGGAGATTGAAGGCATACTTATGATTGGCTATCCCCTATATTTGACAAAACACAATGGACTGAAGGAACATCAATGAAGAGAACTGAAGTGGTTGACACTACCTATCTATCTCATGGAAAAACAGGTTGATCATTCATATGCATAACATGTTTTTCATTCAGGATAACACCCTATACTTGCATCCCTGTCATTCTGCTGATATTCTAGAACGTGTTCACGTGTGACATTCTGCAGCTTAGGTTATCTTTGATTCAGAATACATGTGCTTGGTGTATGGTAGTTGACCTTGCAAAAGTTGTGTTTGAATTATGGAAGAACTTTTGGTTAAAATTGTTTTTAGGTTCACATGTGATTTCTTGGGAAATCTGTTTTGTGCTTTACAGTTGGACTGATTTTTTGCCTTCCCATAGTCTGTCTTTGTAAAACATAACGTGCTTCTTGCTGAAACTGGTTTGGCCATTTCTGGTATAAAGTTTGGAAAAGCTTTTCCCTCCTAAACACACTTTGCCTAAAATAGAAACCCTAGAGTTGACTTTTTGTGTTGTCTCTTAAGCATGCTTTTGTCCTTTAAAACTGAAAGTCAGTTTTAGGTCTGTCATAGGCTGGTTTCTGGGCTGTCCAGCACGTTCTCCTTACTGTCAAAAGTAACTAAGATGTTCTATCTATATAAAGGATTCCAAGTCAGTCTTGACTCCTTGGTTGAGTGGGTTATTATTTTTGGGTGATTCTTTGAGAGCACAAAAACTGTGTTGTTTTCTCTATTCTCTTCTCTTCTCTTCTCCTTCTGTGTCTTTCATTGCTACTTGCTGTGCATGTAAGCCATAGATTCTCAAGCATAAAAACTGTTTTCAAAACCCATATGCATCATTGCATAGTGTATTCCATTGAGATATGTATGGAGATGCTCAACCCGAAGAAGTAGATCAAGAAGATTTAACTTGAAAGTAGTTAAGATCTGAGTTGATGCTTCTAGATATTTTTCAAGGTGTAAACACATAAGTCAAGTAGTGTAGCTCTGTTTAGAACTGGTAGTCAGACTAGTTAGGATAATATACGGGCTATGTATCCCCAGAGTACAAGAATCTTGTAATTGTGTGTGTTACTTTATAATGGAAATGTTTATCCCTCAAGAGTTAAGTGCATGCAGTTTTAATCCAGTGATGAGCAAGATTAAGGTACTTGTTAGGTTTCCAACTAGCAGAGCTATTCATATTGAACTGTTTCTCTTAGTTTTTCTAGCTGCCGATAGGAGCATACAAGGTGGTTTATATTTTATATAGGAGGGACAGACTCACAATGGTTTCAATTCAAAGACTTGGAAGTCTTCGCGGTATTGGACGTATCCATCTGATGGAAATTTCAAACTTTTAGGAGGATGCAAGAGAGTAATTTCACTACTGAAATATAATTTCATTTGCCCAGTTCACAAGTTTGCGAGTCTATCCAAGTCCACGTACATGCAAGTTAAACAAGATTGGTAAGTTTGTCATATCTTAAATGGCAACATTTATGATTAGGGTCATGAAGTAGTTAACCATAAATGTCGAAGAGAAAATATCGAGTTATCTATATGACTAGTGGATAAATTTATTTGGTAACTTCCATTTTCCAACAAAGTTTGACACATCTTCTTCAAATTATATGTAGAAGAATATTGAACCAAACGATTGATTACAAACTGTTCTTTGCAAATCATGATCTCCTTCGATGCAAACGAGCTACTGTGATTGCAATTGCCAATGCTGCTCTCTCTTTGATCTTGTCAAAGCATCGGAAATAAGCATATCTCCATGATGTCTTAACAAGCAATGTGTCACAAACACCCCAGAAGCCTACTATAAAGCCAAACACCAGGCTAGCATAGAAACCGAGCTTCCTATTGCCATCCTCATCTTTGTTGCCTTCATCACTCAATCCAGCAGGTGTGCTATCTCCCCAGCACTTGGTTAGAAGAGGAACTTCACACAACAACGGATTGCCTTCATATATGGATGAATCATTGAGTGTAGTAAGTTGTGTGCTGGAGGGAATTCTTCCAGTCAAGTTGTTGTAAGATAAATTCAAGTGAGACAAGGATGTCAAAGAAGACAAGCTCTGAGGAATCGGTCCAGACAGATGATTATGTGAGAGATCCAAGAGTCTCTAACCATCTCAAGTTTCCAAGCTTCGAGGGAATCTTTCCACTCAAATGATTTCTCGACAAGTTCAAAGCATCCAATCCAAGGAGGCTGCTCACTTCTTGAGGGATTTCGCCTTCTAAGTTGTTGGATGAAAGATCAACGATTTTGACAAGATATAGAGTCTTGTTGTATATGAGTTCTGATCCTTTTGACATCAATGTGGTCTGCTCATAGTAATCGCTGTAGTAAGTAGCATTGGAATCCCTGTAAACCAAGGAATACATTTCCTTCAAGCATTTTGGAATAGTCCCTGAAAAGTTGTTATAACTAAGGTCCAACACATGAAGCATTGGAAGAAGGCACAACTGGTGTGGTATATGCCCGATCAACGAGTTATTTCGTAGTCGGAGGACATACAACTCTGTTGAAAGTATATTTGAGGGTATTTCTCCAACAAACCTATTTCTCAACCCAGTGCAGGATGGAATATAGATGAAGGTACTTCACCCTCAAGATGGTTGTTGTTCAGCTTCAATATTATTAGAGAACTCGGTACACCCATCGAACTCGGAATAAAGCCAGAGAGATTATTGTTTGAGACATCTACAATCTCGATATGGGGCCACATACTCCACGCCTCAGGTAATTCTCCGGAAAACTTATTGCTCCTTGATGTAAGGATTGACAAGTTCGTCATGTCGCACAAAGAAGTTGGAATGGTACCATTCATTTGATTCTCAGATAGATAAAGTTCTCCCATGTTTGGCATCAACTGATCAACATTTGCAGAAATTGGACCCGAAAATAGATTGCTGTCAAGATTGAAGATGGATACATTTGGAGAAAATGATGGAAATGGTCCTTCCAATTGGTTATGATTCAAATCTACATAATTTGGATTTGGACATTTTAGTTGCAAGGGAAGTCTCCCAGGAATTCGGTTGTAGGACAAATCTAAATAAGAAATTTGAGGAAAGTTCATGAACCAACTCTCTTGAATGGAATTTGAGATGTACAATTTGAAAGGGTGACAATGGACAATTCAGTTTGAGATTGAAGCCACATGAGAATTGAAGGATGTATGCTACAGTTCCTAATGTGAATTGTCTTGAGCAAGAAAGGAGCAACCCTAAAGGTCCTAGGGGGGGTGAATATGTCTTTTACCACTTTTTCGCTTAATCTGTTCTCGGGATAGCAAGATAGAGATCTATCCCGAAATACAGGATACGAGTGTTAAAACGTAAAGACAGAAAGTAAAGAATAACACCAGATGTTTTTGTTAACGCAGAAATCCTACAACCAGGATTAAAACTGCGTGCCCCTAACTCTTGAGGGACAAACTTTTCCACTATCAAGTAATACACACAATTACAAGTCTCTCGTACTCTGGGGATACATAACTCATATGCTATCCTAACTAGTCTGACTACCAGTTGTAACAGAGCTACACTACCCAATCTATGTGTTTACACTTTGGAAAGTATTCAGAAGCATCAACTTAGATCTTAACTACTCTCAAGTTAAATCTTCTTGATCTACTTCTTGGGTTGGGCATCTCCATACCTATCTCAATGGAATACACTATGCAATGATGCATATGGGTTTTGAAAACAGTTTTTATGCTTGAGAATCCATGTCTATTATGCACTATAAAGAGCAACCAAAAGACATGGAGGGGGAAGAGAAGAGAGAAGATAATCTACACAGAAATGTGCTCTCAAAGAGTAACCCTAAAGAATATCTACCCAGAAAATATTTCACTCAACCAACCAACCTTTCAAACCAGCCTTAGACACCTTATATAGACCAGCAATGTAGCAGCAAATAGCAGCAAGTAGGCAAGGTAAAACAAAGGTCAAAGACTGTAAGAAAGCACGTGAAAAACCAACTATAGAGTCACCCTATGGCAGACCTAAAACTGTCCCAGATTTGACAAAACACTTTGAACACAGTTTGCAAAGCAAAGGCATGCTTAGAGGCAATATGTAAAGTCAACATCAGTTTCCATTTTGGGCAAGAAGTGTTTTAGGAGAGAAAAAGCCTTTGAAAGTCTAATACCAGAAATGGCAAAGTCAACTACAGCAAGCGCATGAAGAAGAAAACTGGGGAAGGCAAAGATAACTTTTCAGGCTGTCAAGCAACACACAATCCTAAGAGTCACATGTGAGCCTAAAGCATCTTAATTCAAACAACCTTTTGTAAAGTCAACTATCATGAAACAAAGCACATGTATTCTGAATTAAGAATGACCTAGGCTGCTGTAAATCACGTGCATACAGAATCAAGAATAACCTAGGCAACATAAATCAAATTTGAACATGTTTCCAGAAAGACATCAGAGCAGCAGGGATATGTGCATCAATTGCTATCCTAGATGAAAATACATGTTATGTAATGCATGAACAACCTGATTTTCCTATGAGATAGGTATTTGATGCCCACGTCTTCAATCTCTTTCCTTGATGATCTTCAGTCTATTGTGTTTTGTCTATTGTCAAGGAGTAGCCAATATTATGTATGCCTTCAAACCCAAGTTGCATTGAAACCGATGGACATAGATTGGTTTGTGCTGACTGCAAGAGACTCCAAGCTAGTGAGATTGATGAAATGGGATTCCGATAAACTACCATCCCAGTTATTCTCTGACATATCTAGCTGGACCAGCTGTGAGAGTTGTCCAAGACTTTCAGGAATGGAACCGTTCATATGATTATACTTGACGTTCAGAGATTTCAAGGATGATAAGTTTCCTATAGAATATGGAATTGTGCCCCAAAAAGAGTTGGAGTTGAGGTTTAGAGTTTCCAAGGATGGCAAGTTTCCTATAGAATAAGGAACTGTGCCCCAAAGGGAGTTGGACTCGAGGTTCAGATACTGTAAATTTTGAAGCATCCCCAAGGAAACAGGCAGTTCACAGTCCAGCATATTGAATGACAAATCTAGGTACACTAGTTTATCATTTGTACAGCCTAAACAACCCACCAAACTGTCTGGAATCCCCCAACAAATTTGTTGAGTGAAAGATCTAAGATCTTTAGCTTGGTGGAATTCCCGATGAGTTTAGGAATGCGACCTTGAAATCCATTACTAGATAAGTCAAGGTCTTCCAAAACTTTAAACTTTGCAAAATCCCAAGGAATGGAACCGCCGAAATAAACCCCTCTTAGATTTAATTTTGTCAGGCTGGTAAGGTTAAACAACCAGCTGGGAATGGAAGATGGAATATAGTTATCAGACATATCGAGGATCGAGAGTGATGTCAAGTTTATCTTTGGCAATGAGAGTGAAATATTTTCAATTTGGCATAAAGACAAATGTAGCTCTAACAGGGAGGACAATCTGTTTATAATATGCAGCCAACGGAACCCAGTGCTGCTAAGGTCCACAAAGTTGAGATTGAGGTATTTGAGGGATGTGAGATGAGAGAGCCAATTTATGTTTTGGGAGTTTGAGGTATACGAGGGAAGAGTTGAGAGAGCCAATTCTCAACCAAAAATTTGCACTGAGGTCCAAGTAGCTTAAGCTTGACAAGTTACCTAGATGAGGTGGGATTTCTGTCAAAGGGGAGGAGGAAAGATCCAGATACTGTAAACTTTTAAGCTGGCCTAAGAATTTAGGAATGGGAATCTTGTAATTACCAGAAAGGTCAAGTGTTTTCAAGGATGTCACACTCCCAATAGACTCTGGCATCTCTCTCCCAGATGATGAATATGAGGAGAGATTGAGATAGCTAAGACTGTTAAGCTGACCTATGAATTGGGGAAGTTCAAAGTCATTGAAGCTTAGGTCTAGGTAATTTAAATGCTTCAAGGCAAGCAATGAAGGATTTAACTTACCCCTCAAGACAGACCTTTTGAAAGCCACCTCATCCCTGTATTCATCAGCAAAAGTCGATGCATATACATTACGGAGGTCCATCTTCACAACATGACCAGTATGGTTGCTGCACGAAATCCCTTTCCATTGACAGCAGTTGTGACCAATCCAAGAAGAAAGCCTACCAGAAGGATCAGCAATATCTTGCTTTAAGAGGAAAAGCGCTCCTCGCTCTTCCTCGATGCATGATGGTCTCGCACTGCTAGCAAGAACTCCATCACCCAAACAGAAACAGAGATTAATAGTTTGTCGATATGCAGAGGCCAAAAACCAAATGAGGAAACAATGAACAATTTTGCAAAGATGATACGTGGAAGCAGGCTTAAAAGCTCTAGCACTGCAGCAGGTATCCATGGATTGGATTCTGCAGATGAATACTGAGCACCACAAGTGAGTTATAAGGGTATAGGAATGTGTAAAACCAACACTCAAGTCAATGGTATTAGAAAATGTCTAGTTTCCAAGTCTTCAGCCCCATTTTGCAAGTCTACTCATGATGCATGCATATTCTACTTTGGCTTCCTACTCAATGACGTCTCAACCTTCTCTAGAACTCAATTCAAAAATGAGACGTCTTCAAATATTCGAATAAGCAAACTAGATTATCTCATCTGAGATGCATGAGTTTTTTATATTGGTTTAGGTAGTAAATCCCTATTTCCAATCCTTGCTGCGATGTACATTTTCTTTTATTTAGGAAACCTAGAATGAGGCAAGCTTCAATGGCTCGTCCATTTCAAGAATAGATAGAGTATTACTCCACGATTAATTCCATGTACTACGGTCTATAGATGCATCATCTATGGAATCCTAACCTTCAAAACCTATGGTGTCCTTGTATAAACATCCTCTAATAGCTTGGTAGTACTTTGAAAGATAATGTTGGTAGAACAGCCAAACTATCTTATTCATTCTAGTCCAAGTCTTACAAAAATCCCTTTTATATCAGTGTTACATGTTTTATGCTCTTTGCTTACAACCAAAATAGTGATGCCTATAGTATAAGAGTATTGGTATTGTAGGAGAAACAAGTACCAGTTATGCAACTCATGGAAGAACATATCTCAGTCATAGATAATACAGTAGAGCCGGACCTTGAATGGACTATCCTTCAATTACCATTAAAATATGCGTTCCGTCAATTTCCTTCAATGCCTGACATTGTACTTCTTCTAAAGTCGTCTTCTTTGTTGGGGTACTTATGGCTCTCCATTGCATTTGAGTGGATCCCTGGAAAGAGAGATGTGCTGATAAACCCGACCTTTTCATTGATTTATACAACAAATAAACTTGCACAATAGAACATAACAAAGAGAAGAAAGAGGTACCACCATACTTTACTTTCATCCTTCCTTCAAGAGCAAAACTAAGAACTTTCGGTCCTCCACCCTTTGAATTTACAATGACACCAGATTTCTCTTCAAGGTATATGAAGACATGCTGTCCCTTAGGCGCCACATTTTCCGTTATATACCAGGAAACTGAAATCTGTCCTAAAAATACAGGAACAGAGAGAAATAAATACCATTCCATTGTGTTTTCATCAGCAAAGGAACTGCAAAGTTGTTTTTGCAGTAATGCAATTCAACCGGAGCACAAATTGGTACATATATATCCATAAAAAATTCAACTTCACATTCTTAACCAAAAATCAATTCCGTGTCGAACTGCCACTCCAAAAATCGAAACAAACACATAATCACAATTGGACCAGATTATCAATTTTGAATAATAAAACTGGACCTTGCTGAGTTGGAGAGTCAGCATCCCGGTCGTCTTCACCTTAGAACCTGTCAATCCAAACACCACATTTCAGCCCAGCTCCTCAGCATACAATGTAGCATAGAGTCATAGGAGAATACAGTACAAATAGGAAGCTCAGACAAGCAATCAATGGATTACTCTCATTAATAGACGAAGTGTCGAGGGTTTGGAGCTAAAGTTTATATAAGGCAAGCTCAAGTGAGACAATGAGGTTTCATTTCGATCTGTTCTTTGGTTCAGGCATTTTATCGAACAACTAGTGTGCTTAAAGGCCCCGTCTTCATGATAAAGCCACAAGCTTTTTCTGTTCTATTCTCAACGGAGAAATCTGTTGGTGGTTAGCCGGCTCGTCAAATCTTCTACATGCTCTCCTACCTTTACAGTAAACTCTCAAACTATAAAGTCGAGCATACAAGGAGTCTCCCGTTATAAAGTCTTGTACTTGCTCTGCTACAGTGCTACCTCATCAAGTCTCTCATGCTCTGTTCTCTTGCACCATACTTATGCATGGAGGCTGCTTTATTCACTTCCAATTCGTCTGATGTTATATCTTTCATCTCATACATGTAAAATGCAGGTTTGGTGAATCCATCTCCACGGTGCTAGAGAAATTAATTGAACACAAATTGAAAGTCTACACGGAATCACTGGGAGGACTTGCACCGCATCCCGCTCGAACAAAACATTAAAACTAGCGGTATCACATTACACACTTTTTTTACTGAATACCACAAACATACAACAAGCCTGAATTTTTTATTTTCATCTTCCTTCTCCACCATATCGATCAAGTTCAAGTTCTTCTTTGAAAATAAGCCGCCTTCAGTGCAATGGCCAATGCTATTTTGTCTCTGATGTTATCAAAGAAGCGAAAATAGACATACCTCCATGAGTGCTTCACAAGCAGTGTGCCACAAACACCCCAAAAGCCTACGATGCTAACATACAAACCCAGCTGCCGTCCATTGTCATTTCCGTCTTCATCTCTCTCATCACCAACTGGATTCGTCGGTGAAGAAGGCACGCTATCCCCCAGGAACTTGATTGAAAGAGGAGGGCCACACAGATTAGGATTGCCAGTATAAATTTATGGCTCGTTGACTGTTTGGAGCTTAGTGCTTGTAGGAATCTGAAGGTCCCAGAGGGGAGGTGAATGAGCCTTTTATAAAAAATTTCGTTGTAAAGTTAATTCGAGGATAGCAGGGAGTGTTTCTATCCTCCAATAACCAGTAACGAACTTAATAAAAAGTAATGAAAAGGGAAGTGATAGATAACACCTCGATATTTTTGATACCGCAGAAAACCCTACAACAGGGAAAAAACTACGTGTCCCTAACTGAGGGACAAACCTTCCACTATGTAAAAACACTTTTCTTTACAAGACAGCATCTTCACAGGATACAAATACGCTCTCCTATCCTTGCTAGTATTCACGCAACTAGACTAAGACCTACATATCTCCTCACCAGAACAAGTGCTTATAATCCCTATGTAATACACTTTTCTTTACAAGAAAATAGCCCTCAGGATACAAAGACACCTATCTATCCTTACTGGTATTCATGCAACCAGATTGAAAATCCAACTATCTTCTCGCCAGACAAAGTGATTACAATTACAGTGGCTATGAAGCTTCTCTTATAACTTAGTACTCGACCGACTAGTCCTCTCTAGAATGCTTCCAACGAAATTGCACCATCATCTCACCTATGATATGCAATATGACAATATGCAAGATTGAAAGATGGTTTGGTATGTTTTCCTATGAAGATATAAAATCCCAAGAAGGAAAACTCTTGTTTTATAAACTTCCTAACAAATGTAGGAACAAAAGAGAGTTTTAGACTAGTTTTGATAAACTGAAAACCTCTTTGGAAAACAAGATAACTTTTGTACATACAAGAGATAAAAACTGACTTGAAAAGAAGAGACAAACACCCTAACTCTTCCTAAATTTTTCAAGTACCGAATGGCTTCACAGATTGTGGTATTTATAGCCAATCGGTTATGCAAGCTGAGCTTCAAGAAATGATCTCAGCCCTTCATCAAAAGATGAATCCAAAGGTTCTCCTTAAAAGGGGGGAATGCCATGCTGAAAATCAACAAACAAAACAGCAAGCAGGCATACTGAACCATACCAACCGGTACAGCAAGGAGAATGGAAAAGCTGAAAAACCTGACTCCATTTTATCAATGTGAGAGACCTACCCTAAAGTGAGAAGGTGAAGTTTTTCACTTTGGTTTTGTCCAACCGGGACTTGCAAGAGTGTTTGGAGTGTTTGCTTCAATGAAAAAGGAGAGATACCTACTCCTTTGTACCTACCGGTAAGATGAGAGAAAGAGTTGTGAAAAGTAAGGCTTGTAGTCAAAGTCTTTAACAACTCCCATCACAACAAGTTTTTTGGATGAAAACACAAGCAAGGTGTAAATGTTAATGATGCATGATTTTACCTTTTACAATGGTTAATTAGATCAAAGTCCATTTCTTTAGCTTGTTAATGCATGTCATCCATGTTTTTGAGAGATTGCCAATTATGTTATGCCAATAATCTCCCCCTTTGGCATTCTCTACCAAAAACATATCTTCTCATCATCAAGGCATCGTAACCTGCAATAATAAATTTTTTCCAACAAAGAAATTGATGACAAGATATTGTAGGTTTTCATCATAAGAAGAACCCATAAATAAGCAAGCATTAATTGTTCACACTACAACAAGCTTGAGTTTTTACAAAACATGGGAAAATATAATACAACCATGTTGAACAAACATAATACAAAGCATTAATTGTTCATGCCAAAAGCAACAAAACCTACACTTGGTTCTCCCCCTTTGTGGTATAGTGTGACAAAGGGTACAAAAGAGATGCAATTTCTAGATACTTGGTTCTCCCCCTCAAAAAAAGCATCGTTTTAGAACCAACGAGGTAATAAACACACATCCTAGAATGGATAAGTAGTATATAAACATACATAAAGTAGAAGAAACCTACTCGTTATCGGACTCATCGTCCCCATTCTCGGAATAATCCTCATCACCATCATCAAGGTGGTCACGGCGCTCATTATCGGCATCATCATCTGCGGACTCATTGTTGACATAACCAGAGTCATCGGCCCTTGACGAACCTCCCGAAACAGCCACATTTGGCTCCCCCTCAAAACCAGCAGCAATGGCAGCGTCAGCAGAAGGATAGGAAGGATCAGAGCTATCCTCTGAAGAGACCAGTCCTTGCCTAGTTTTCAGAAGTTGTTCCATCCTTTTGAAGGACGCTTGCATCTCATTCCTCATGATGCAAAAAGCCTCTTTCATCTCATTTTGACCACGCTTAAGAAAGGTGATCTCAAGAGGCTCCACATAAACCGTGGATTGGCCAACTGATTTGGAGATAGTTATCTTATCTACCGGGGCTGGAGAGTCAACCATAGTATCAGTTGAAAGAGAGGGTACATGAGAGTTTAGGCAGAGGATGGTAATCACAGCTGGAAAGACCAATGAGGTGCCTAACTTAGTTTGGTTGTCTATGGCCGAATTCCTAATGGAATGGTAGATATAGAACTCAGCAGAAAGTGTAGGATTCCCAGAAACCAAGTAAGCAATAAGGCCAGCTTGCCTAAAAGTAATTTTGGAGGATTGTGTGTTAGGGGCAAACAATGTGCGCACCAAAAATCCCATAAGCTTATAGAATTCAGTCATGAATTGGCTTTGAAAATAGGATTCACAGAACACGGTGTTTGGGGGAGTAGAGTAAAACTGCATAGCTAGGGAATGAGTGCTAAGATTGACAATGAACTTCCTAACATGCTTCAGGATTTTTCTTTCGGTATTAGGAAGAGCTAGCGCATTCTTTATGGCCCTAGGAGACACATCTACGGGTTTCCCTCGCACATTAACATAAAAGGATGCATGTGATTGCAAATCCACTTTATTCGGCATGCTGTTTGGATAGTTGGCATAGAATTCCCTAACCTGAGACATATTAACCCGAGGGAAGGATTTCAAGGCATCTACCCATCCTAGCTTTTCTATCATGTCATGGAAATCACTAGGCAATCCATCAAAATTGAAAGGCTTTTCTAGGATAACTGGCCTAGATATGGTCACAGCTATATAGAGGTTTTTAGCATCAATGCTCTCGAAATAATGGTCCGGAGGGATAGGCAAGTTCGATACCTCCATGGCGACTTTGTGAGTTCGAGGAGCATGCCTCGTTGAGGCATTCCGGGTATCCGGAGCTCGTTGTGCTTGAGCGGCAGCAGAGGTGGAGGCTTGTGATTTACCCTTCTTTGACGGAGGATTGCCCTTGCTTGCCGGAGCCTTCTTCTTGCTTGCCGGAGCTTTCCCTTTCTTCTTAGGAGGACTTCGTCTCACTGGTTGGGCTTCCTTATGATCTGAGTTTGGATTTAAATGAGGCATAGGTGCCACAGACTTCCTAGCTCCTCTTTTGAACTGTGGAGCTTGATTTGAGGGGCCGGAACTGATTGGAGAGTGAGACGGAGGGGAAGGCTGAATGTACTCCTTCTCGTAAGGATTACGAGGTTCCTTTCTCAAAGAGACCTTTGAGAGCTTCCTAACCTTTTCCGGAGCTTCCTTGAGCAATCTCTTCCTTTTCTTCAAAGGAATGTTATCGGAATCAGAGACCGATTTCTCCGGAATGGGGTCCGAGGGTTCAAGCTCGGTGGAAGCAATGAATGCAATGGTAGTAATTTCCGGAGGGGCTGTGAGATTGAGGTCGGGAACCACCACTTGTGGCTGAGCCACCGGCGGTAACTTCACTGGAGAGTCCCGGCTACATAAATGCATGGAGCATTGAGGTGACTGCTTCGAGGCTTCTAACCGTTTGGAGGGGTTTTTACTTCTCATTTCAGATACAATTTGGTGATGGTAAGAAGTGAATTCGAAATTGAGGAGATGAAATGGAGAAGATGAATAAGTGATGGAGAGAGAGAGTCCAACGGGTAGAAAAAGCAAGGTGAAGAGTAGTTGGTCTTGGATACCGGGAAAACCAGTGAAGAAAGCTAAGTAACTAGCTTGGTTCAAAGCTAATGGGTTAGAGTTATGGATCCACTTAAGTGAATAACTGAGTTGGTTTAAAACCAAAAAGCCATAAGTTCATAACAGAAAGCCCTAAAGGAAACAGACCAGATTTGATAGAGAAAAGGCTACCAACTTTCCTGCTATTTTCAGTCTTCCATAACGTCACTGTTATGGAGAGGTAAACCAAATATTTGTTTAACACACCATGTTGACTCATGATGGACAAACTCAAACTGAAAAGAAGGATTTTCTTTTCATAACAAGTACATATGTACTTGGTTCAAACTTAACCAAACAAGGTGGTCAAGTTTCAAGCTCCCTCCCATTTTCTGAAATATGCAAGGCATGGTATTTAATACCAAAGTTTTGGGTTGAATAATCCCATGATTACCTTGAAAAACAAGTTAGGCTTGTAACTTGATTTTGCTTAACAAACATAATAGACCACTTGATAATTATTGCATTGAAATCAAGGTGATGGTAAGCAAAGTGATGATCTCTTCAAAAGAAAATAAGTACAAAAGTACATAAATTAAAAACAAATTTCTTTTTTTTTTTGAGATGTTTTGAGTGAAAAATATAACAAGCCTATATTTAGTAAAATCGGAGAATAGACCCACTTACATAGGTATTCATAGGCATATTTTTCATCATATTATGAATGTATCACATGTGGTCCATAAAAAGTAATGGAGGATGAATGCATGTGGCATAGTAAAGGGAAAATCATTTTTCCATGGGGTAGCAAGATTGTTCCTTGATGAGATATATTATCTCCCCCTTTTTATATTAAATTTAGCCACAAAAGATTTTTTCTCCTTTTTCACATTTTTGCATAACATTTGTTTGCTCATCTGAAAAATTGTCCTCTTAGATCCATGTAGCAAGAGGGTAATCATTGACTCCAAGATCAAATGACCTCAGGCAATATGTGTAACAAGGACACTCAAAGGATTACCATCTCGGATCCTTCGAAGGATAGAATAAATTTCAGGGATCGTTGCTTGAGAATATGTAGCGAAGAACTTATCAGTAGCTCCCAAATCAGATGATTTTAGGGTACTAAGCATAACAAGGATGCTCCAAAGGATAAGGGACTCCAGACTCAAGCAAAGACTAGCAAAAATATTCAATAATAATTTTCCAATTTTTGATATAAAGAGAAACTGAATTGGGCTAACTCAAGTTTTTGCTTAAAGAGGAACTCAAGCGTAAACCGTGCCACAAATAAAATAAGTTTCACTTAACCATACCACATATTGATGTATGCATGAAAAATTGGACGTTGGGACCATTTGTGATACACAAATAATATAATGCATAATTATGCATTTATGAGTACAAAGGTAAGCATATCCATAACCACTCGGTTTTACCTTGTATAGGCCAAAATATATAATAATTTTTGTGGGTTTTTTTTTTGTTAAAAAAAACTTTACAAACAGAAAATAAAAATTTTCTTTTGAAGAGATGATCAAGATGCAGAACATACACCGATTGATTGCCTTAAGTTTTCAAAGCGATGATTATCAAGTGGTTTGGTAAAAATATCTGCCAATTGTTTATCAGTGGGAATAAACACCAGTTCAAGCAAATTTTCTTCGACCAGGCTTCTAATAAAATGATAACGAATTTCTATGTGCTTGGTGCGAGAGTGTAAAACTGAATTTTTGGAGATGTTTATAGCACTAGTGTTATCACAAAATAGGGACAGCTTACCTTGTGGGAAACCGTAGTCGTGAAGCATGTGCTTCATCCATAGCATTTGTGTACAGAAACTTCCTGCTGCAATGTACTCAGCTTGAGCCGTGGAAAGGGATACGCAATTTTGTTTTTTGATGTGCCATGAAACAAGATTATTTCCCACGAAAAAGCTTCCTCCTGAAGTGCTTTTTCTATTGGTAGCATCTCCTGCCCAATCGAAATCAGAATATCCTGCAATTTCAATGCCAGAATCAAAGGAATAATAGATGCCAAAATTAGTTGTCCCAGAGATGTATTGCAAGATGCGTTTGACAGCTTTGACATGAGATTCCTTTGAATTGGCTTGATATCGGGCACACACTCCTACACTGTAAGAAATGTCAGGCTTGCTAGTAGTTAGATAAAGGAGACTTCCAATCATGCTTCTATAATAAGTAGGATTAGTACTGACACCAGTCAGATCAGCATTAATTTTGCATGAAGTTCCCATAGGATTCCGAACAGAAGAAGAGGATTCCATTCCAAATTTTTTAATTAAGTCCAATGCATATTTAGTTTGTGAAATGAAAAGTCCATCTTTTCTTTGTTGGACTTGCAACCCAAGAAAATAGTTCAATTTTCCACATTGGCTCATTTGGAACACTTTTGTCATCATTGTGGTGAATTCTTTCACCAGTTCATCTGAGGTAGATCCAAAAACAATGTCGTCTACATAAACTTGTACGAGAATGACATGTTTAGCAGAACACTTGACAAATAGTGTCAGGTCAATGGAACCTCTGATGTAGCCATTTTTAATCAAGTAGGAGGATAGTTTGTCATACCATGCCCGAGGAGATTGTTTAAGTCCATACACGGCCTTTTTCAGGCCGTATACATATTCTGGGTGTGTAAGACTTGGAAAGCCAGGGGTTTGTTCCAGATACACTTCTTCTTTGATGTCACCATATAGGAAAGCACTTTTGACATCCATTTGATAAAGTGTAAATTTTAGATGACAAGAAATAGCTAACAATAGCCTTACTGATTCTAACCTAGCAACTGGCGCAAAGGTTTCATCAAAATCTATACCCTCAATTTGATTGTAACCTTGAGCTACTAATCTGGCTTTGTTTCGGGTAATAGTTCCTGATTCATCAGTTTTGTTTTTGAAAACCCATTTGGTTCCAATTACATTCTTATCATTTGGTCTAGGGGTTAATTCCCATACCTCATTTCTTTCAAATTGATTTAATTCTTCCCGCATAGCAATAATCCGGTCAACATCACCTAAGGCTTCTTTAATATTTTTTGGTTCAATAGATGATACCAAACCAAAAGAGGTAATGGTATTTATGTTCTTTTCAGAAATAGCCAAAAAAGATTTAAGAATAGAAAGATCACATACTAATCTGTGTACCTTACTTCTGGTTCTCATAGGTTCATGTACTGTTCCTATGACGTCTGAAGGGGAATGATCTTTCTTGACCTGCCTCTTTCCCAGTCTGTGAGGAGGCTGTTGAAATAATGTTTCATCAACCAGATTCCCTTCCGTGTCAGGTTCAGATTCGTGATTAGACAATTCTGTGTCAGAATCTGGATTTTGTTCATCAATTGGAGTTTCCACATCAGATGGAGGGAGTTTCTCCGCAGCAACCTGTTCATTAAGAATAGGAGGAGTTATATGATGACAAATAGGAGCATCGTCAATTGCAACATTTACAGTTTCCATGATTCTGCAAGTTCTCTTATTGTACACCCGATAAGCTCGACTGTTTGAGGCATATCCAAGAAAGCATCCACGATCGCATTTTGCTTCAAATTTTGTTAGATATTGACGATCTTTGTAGATGAAACATATGCTTCTGAATGCCTTGAGATGTGAAATATTTGGCTTTCTTCCTTTCCAGAGTTCATAGGGAGTTTTGTTTGTCCCTGGTCTGAGAATGACTCTGTTCAAAGTATAAGCATTTGCTATAGCTTCTTCCCAGAAGGAATGAAGAAGATTAGTAGAATTGAGCATGACTCTTCCCATTACAACAAGAACCCGATTTTTTCTTTCAACGATTCCATTTTGTTGAGGAGTAATGGGAGCAGAAAATTCATGAAACACACCAAACTTATCACAGTAGTCAGCAAAAGATGAATTTTCAAATTCAGTTCCATGATCAGATCTGATTCTTATAATGACTTTATTTTCAGAAAGTTTTTCATTAGTAATTCTTTTAGCCAGATTAAGAAATTCCTCAAACGTTTCTGATTTATTTGTCAGGAACTTTACCCATGTAAAACGTGAAAGATCATCTACGACTACGAGTGCATAGTTTTTCCCAGTCATGCTTTCAGTTTCTACTGGACCAATTAAATCAAGATGCAGTAATTCCAGACATTGAGATGTTGGTTTTGCACTAAGAGAAGAATGTGAAGTACGGGTGAGCTTACCAATCTTGCAATCACCGCACATACCTTCAGACTTACCTGTGAGTTTAGGAAGTCCTCTCACACAATCCTTGGAGGATAACTTGACTATGTCTTGATGATTGAGGTGACACATTCTTCTATGCCATAATTCTAGGGCATTGATAGAAACTTGTGATCTGAAACAAATCTCAGAAGGGAATTTCTGGTTAGCAGAAACACAATAGCAATGATTTTTAGTTCTTTCTCCCTTCAAGAGACTTTTACCTTTTCCGCCCAGAACCATGCATTTCGCATGATCAAAAATAACAGATTCATGTTCGTCAACAATTTGACTAACACTTAACAAGTTTACCTTTAGTCCTTTTACCAACAAAACATTTTTAAGATTAGGGAGTCCTGGAGTACTTACAGTTCCACATCCAATTATGTCAGCTTGAGCACCATCACCAAACACAACATTACCTGATGGGTATGTATCATTCATGGAAGAGAACCAATCATTGTTCCCAGTCATGTGTTTTGAGCAACCACTGTCCATGTACCAGGAATCTGAATCTCTAGGAGCAAGAGCAGTTAAAGCGACATTGTAAATGGCAACTATGTTGTTTTTCACTTTAGATGTATCGTCAATGCAAGAAAAATTTCCTACGAAGTTTTCATCATCAGAACTATTTCCACACAAATCCCAAGGCTTTTGTTGGATGGGGTTCGAGTTCGCCTGACCTTTGAATCTGTTTTTGTTGTTCCTAAAGGATCTCCTTTTATGGGGTGCAGAAGATTTGGCAGAAAGACTCTTGGCTATTTTGGAAAGATAATCAAGGGTTTTCTCAAGAGATGATTGAAAAGAGGTGAGTCTGTTCATGTGACTCGTATTCATTCTCCCCAGTTTTCTACAGTTAGGTCGTATGTGACCAATGATACCACAATGGTGACAAGTTGGAACAAAAGGTTTTTTAGGTTTGAAAGAGGATACAAAGTTTTCCTTTTGACTTTTTACAAACCTAGTAGGTTTCTTGGAGCTTTCTCCAGCTTCATATTCTAACCCTGTTCTGTCTTTGTCAATCTTGCCTATGCCACGCATTTTGGTTAATTTTTCTGACCCGAGAGAAAACTTATTAAAGAGAGATTTTGATTTTTCCAAGGCAAGTTCAAGTTCAGATTTTTCTTTTGATAAAGAAGAAACAAGATAATTTTGGCAATCTAATTTTTCTTGAAGCAACTTGACATGTTCTTCTAGACAGGATTTTTCTTGCTTCCATTTCTTCTTTATACGAAAGAATCTTTCTTCTAGACTGTCATTATCTTCATCATCCACATAAGACTTATCAAAGTCGATTGAAGCAATGAAAGCAATTGTGTCATCTTCTTTATCGGAAGCATCCTCAGACTCGCTATCACTCCATGAGGCTTTTAAGACCCTATGTGATTTAGACTTTCTATTTGCACAATCTGCAGCTCTATGTCCAAAACCAGAACACTCAAAACACTTTAGTTTATCATCAGGCTTTTGAGAGGAATTTGGTCTGAAATTTTTGTTATTTGAGCTCTCATCCCTTCTAAGGTTCTTTGAGTTTGGAATTTGATTGCTAGACCCTTTAGAAAAATTCCTAGAAAAAACTTTTCTGTTTTTGAGAAATTTTCCAAATTGTTTTGTTAGAAAAGCAGATTCTTCGGAAGTGATCTCAGAAGGTTCATCATCTTGTTCTTCCTTATTTATTGAGCTAAACGCAATTGTCTTCTCTTTCTTCCGACTTAGTTTTCTAGCCTAAAAGTTCTTGAGATTTCCAACTAATTCGTCAAGTGAATATGTAGACATGTCATGTGACTCTTCTATTGCAATTTGTTTAGGCTCAAAATAGGAAGTGACTGATCTAAGCATTTTTTGAACAATGACTTTCGGCACAATAGGATGACCTTGACCTTGACATTGATTAGTAATGTTAAGAAGACGGCTATGAAAATCATCAATGGTCTCATCTTCACCCATTTTAATTTGTTCAAATTCAGAAGTTAAACTTTGAAGTTTTTGATCTCTTACCCTGAGATTACCTTCATGAGTAGTGGAAAGTGAGTCCCATGCTGCTTTTGCCGTTGGACAGTGAAGAATTCTTCTTCGTTCCTTTTCTGAAAGAGCAGAATATAAGCTGTTTAAAGCTTTTGTATTCATTCTGGAGTTTGCTTTTTCGGCATCAGTCCAGGTGCTCCTTTCCTTCAGGATGCGCACTTTATCATCTTCTGGAGATGGGATAGTGGGAGGGCTGTATCCGTCCTCGACCATAGTCCATTGTCTTCCATCGTCTAGAGAGATGAGAAATGCCGACATCATAATCTTCCATTGGAAGTAATCGTTTCCTTCAAAAAATGGAGGAACGTTAATAGAAGTGGCCCTATCACGATTCAACCCTAGGATACAGAGGATCTCACTAACAAAAGTTAGTGACCGCTCTGATACCACTTGAAGGTCCCAGAGGGGGGGTGAATGGGCCTTTTATAAAAAATTTCGTTGTAAAGTTAATTCGAGGATAGCAGGGAGTGTTTCTATCCTCCAATAACCAGTAACGAACTTAATAAAAAGTAATGAAAAGGGAAGTGATAGATAACACCACGATATTTTTGATAACGCAGAAAACCCTACAACAGGGAAAAAACTGCGTGTCCCTAACTGAGGGACAAACCTTCCACTATGTAAAAACACTTTTCTTTACAAGACAACATCTTCACAAGATACAAATACGCTCTCCTATCCTTGCTAGTATTCACGCAACTGGACTAAGACCTACCTATCTCCTCGCTAGAACAAGTGCTTACAATCCCTATGTAATACACTTTTCTTTACAAGACAATAGCCCTCAGGATACAAAGACACCTATCTATCCTTACTGGTATTCACGCAACCAGATTGAAAATCCAACTATCTTCTCGCCAGACAAAGTGATTACAATTACAGTGGCTATGAAGCTTCTCTTATAACTTAGTACTCGACCGACTAGTTCTCTCTAGAATGCTTCCAACGAAATTGCACCATCATCTCACCTATGATATGCAATATGACAATATGCAAGATTGAAAGATGGTTTGATATGTTTTCCTATGAAGATATAAAATCCCAAGAAGGAAAACTCTTGTTTTATAAACTTCCTAACAAATGTAGGAACAAAAGAGAGTTTTAGACTAGTTTTGATAAACTGAAAACCTCTTTGGAAAACAAGATAACTCTTCTACATACAAGAGATAAAAACTGACTTGAAAAGAAGAGACAAACACCCTAACTCTTCCTAAATTTTTCAAGTACCGAATGGCTTCACAGATTGTGGTATTTATAGCCAATCGGTTATGCAAGCTGAGCTTCAAGAAATGATCTCAGCCCTTCATCAAAAGATGAATCCAAAGGTTCTCCTTAAAAGGGGGGAATGCCATGCTGAAAATCAACAAACAAAACAGCAAGCAGGCATACTGAACCATACCAACCGGTACAGCAAGGAGAATGGAAAAGCTGAAAAACCTGACTCCATTTTATCAATGTGAGAGACCTACCCTAAAGTGAGAAGGTGAAGTTTTTCACTTTGGTTTTGTCCAACCGGGACTTGCAAGAATGTTTGAAGTGTTTGCTTCAATGAAAAATGAGAGATACCTACTCCTTTGTACCTACCAGTAAGATGAGAGAAAGAGTTGTGAAAAGTAAGGCTTGTAGTCAAAGTCTTTAACAACTCCCATCACAACAAGTTTTTTGGATGAAAACACAAGCAAGGTGTAAATGTTAGTGATGCATGATTTTACCTTTTACAATGGTTAATTAGATCAAAGTCCATTGTTTTAGCTTGTTAATACATGGCATCCATGTTTTTGAGAGATTGCCAATTATGTTATGCCAATAGAATCATTCAGGACAAGTTGTTGGCAGATAAGTTCAAGTGAGACAAGAATGTCAGAGAATTGACGACAAACTTTGAGGAATCGATCCTGAAAAGTTGTTGTTTGAAAGATCAAGAGTCTCCAACTTTTTCAAATTTCCAACGTTTGCTGGGATTTTTCCACTCAATTGATTTCTTGACAAGTTCAAAGTATCCATTGCGAGGAGACCGCATATTTCTTCAGGGAATTACACCTTGTAAATTGTTTGATGAGAGATCAATCATGTGTACCAAATCCAGAGCCATGTTGTATATAAGTTCTTGTCCCTTGGCCGTCAGACTTGCTCTCTCAATATATAGTCTGCTTTCAAACTTGCGAGGAATAATAGTCACATTCCCATAGACCAAAGTAGACAAATCAATCAAACACTTAGGAATGGTCCTGAAAAGTTATTATGAGCAAAATCTATGATATGAAGAGATGGAAAAGCATAGTACAAATGATGTGGGATGTGTTCGCTTAGAGAGTTTGATCGCAACTGTAGCATATACAAGTAAGAGTTATTCTGAAAAGGTATGCTTCCATCAAATTTATTGCCACCAAGATCAACACTCGCCAATTCATTGCAATCTTGGAATAGAGAATAAAGAATTGTGCCTGAAAACTTGTTGTTACTCAGGTTCAAAATCACTAGTGAGCTCGGAACACCCACTAAATTGGGTATCTTGCTAGACAAATTGTTGTCTGCCACATCCACGACTAATATTTATTCCCATTGACTCCATTCTTGAGGGAGTTGTCCAGACAAGTGATTGCTTCTTAACACAAGTGACAAATTTGACTTGTTGCACACTGACTGTGGTATACTTCCAGTCAAATTATTCTCATATAGAAACAATTCTTGCAATCTAGGCAACAATTTATCAAAATTTGAGGGAATTGGCCCAGAAAATAAATTGTTCTCGAAATTGAAGGTGGTGGTAGCATCACTAGACCAATGCGGCAGAGGACCCTCAAATCGATTATGACTCAACTCAATGTAGGACACTTTTGGAGAGTTCATGAAGGATGGAACCCTGGCACGGAAGAGAGTTGAGAGATCCAATTCAAGTTGAATGGAAAAATAAGATGATCAATATATATAATTGAGGTCAAGATAGTTCAACTTCGAGATGTTACCAATGGAAGGGGGGATCTCTTCCAAAATTGAAGTCGATGAGAGATTGAGATACCTCAAACTTTGAAGCTTGCCGAACAATTTAGGAACTTGATCAAGATGGTTTCCACTTAGGTCAAGGTAATATAACTCCTTGATGCTACACAAAGAGGAATTTATCATACTAAATAGTGAAGGCTGATCATATGGAACACTGCGGAGATCAAGCATTGTAACATGAGACACCTCTCCAACGTCAGCATTCGAGACCCACTCAAGAAGAAAGCCTACCGGAATGATCATCTAGATCTTCTTTGAAGCTCAGAAGCGCTCGTCTCTCCTCCTCTCTGCATAATAATGATGATGATGATCTCACACTACTGTTGAAAGTCCAACACCGAAAGACATCGTTGTAGTCTGCAGATATGAGAGTGCTAGAAACAGAAAGAGCAAAAAGTGAGCCACATCGTAGATGAGGAAGTGGTAGCTGCTATGCTTGAATAGGTTTGCACAGAAGCAGCTATCTATGATTGTTTTGTTTTTAACTAGTGAAGAAGAAGTAGACGAGTCTATAAATCTAAACCAATTAACATGCAATTAATACTACTAGTAAGAAGGACGAAGACTGAAACGAATGGTCTCCAGGTATCCCAAGTCCGTCAACAGCCCGGTCAACAAGTTCCCCAATCCATTTAAGAGCTTCATCTAATTTTCTGAGACAAGTCTTACTGTGACTACATTAGTACTATTATGAATCAAAATTAGGCTCCTACCAAATTATCTTTCGAAAATTCAAATTCCTTACTGAAAGAGGAAATCGAAGGGGAGTTCACTTTCCGAAACCCAACTCAGCTCACAAATCTAAATATTTCTTTGAAATTCCAATGTTTTTGGTGAACAAGCTCTTGGCGTTCACCAAAAAACCATATGAAACCTCTAAATAGTAGGACCTTTGAAAAAGAAATTCTACTATTACTTTACTTTTGTTGTTGGCTCATATTTCATTAGCGATATGTCGTCCACAGATCGACTACTGTACAAAACCCATCACAGATCACCATCAGAGACACCTCTACAAAAGAAGGGCGGGTGGACTACAAAAAGGTCGCCAGTCGGCCAGAGAGCTCTCCCTCTCCCACTTTGTTTTAATCATTGGCAACAAGTTTTGTTTACATGAATATAAAAATAGGGGGCGGATTAATCATAAATAATGCTCTCTACTCCGAATCACTTTCCACGCCCTCCATTCCTTTCAGTCCCCTTCGCTTCGGCTGCATATGCAAACCACCACAACAAATCAAAAACAATGTTAACCAAACACTTGTACCTTGTATACTATACCGATATTTATACTACATTGTTATTCTCCTAGTTTCTTAAACTTGAGCAGTACTCGACCCCAAAAATTAGTGGTAAAATTATTAAGCAGGTAGAGAGACTAGGCAAGTTTTACCAGAAATACATATATGCCTAATTTAAATAAATATGAGATCCAACGGGTATACTTTTGGTTCGGTTTATCAATGCACTCAACGGGAGCGGCATTGGTCATTGGGCTGTGACCATCAAAAGAGAGATGGGAATTCCCGGTGATAGTGTAATACCTTGCAGTCTCCAATCAAAAGTTGAAAAAGAATAAATTTGGAAGTTCAGTGAAAAAAAACTGGAAGGAGGTGTGTTGAGAAAATAGAGAGGTACCGATAGAAATTCTCCTTTAATGATATATCAGAATTTAAACTTTTTGTCCGGGAATATTTATTGAGAACAAGAAAAAACAAATGGTTTCAAAATAGAAATTACTTAATCTGAAAAAAACTAGTGGTATCTAGTTGTTTTGCACAATGTGTATACATATTTTATTATGAAATGTTTAGGTGGGTGGAGACGTGGAGTATGGCTAAGAAGCAAGCTGGGAAGTCACATCTTATTCATTTTTCTGGGTAGGAGAGCTTAAAATATTATCCAAAACTGAGAAAATGACAAAGAGCCATGAAAAAGCAAGAGCAAGAGGAAGAGCAAGAGCATTTTTTACCTTCTTCACACATTTCTTCTCCCTGACCTCGTAGCGATTCCTTGTCAAGTCAGATAACCACATCCCTGGGAAACAATACTGCCAAAGCAATAAACATAATTATAATAATCATACCCAAGAGCAAAAACCAAATTCATCAACTAGAATGTGTGATACCATCATGTACCTGAAGACTTCTGTCAACGTTTTTGGCCCTCTTCTTGGGTCTCTGCGGCAGCTTGGTACCTTTCATTGCAAGGAAATCATCTTCTTTCTCCTTCCTCGACAAAGCCAGGTAAATCCTCGGCCACTCGACCATTTCATAGTTCACTTTCTCTAGCGCTGGTGTAGCAGATGTGTTACCAGCTCCAGCTTCAGCTGCCAGTTGATCAGATTGTAATGAGCTCGATTCGACATGGTTACCGCGATGATCAGACGATCCATTTTCATCCTTGGCCGACCTGCCCGAGCAAGATGGCATCTTCCTGTCACTTTTCTCCTGAGGTGGGGATCTTTTCCCGGCCATAGATCTAGAAGCAGCACGGCCGTTTCCGACAGCAACGTTTCTCGACGGTGACCCATTAACCATAGCAGATCGATCTTCTAAATTCCTGGTCATGGCCAAACAGAGAGGACTCGATAAAAAGACTGGTGGGTATTTAGTATTGAATGAAAAAGATGGTGTTTCTGGAGTAAGCATAATGAATGGAGTTGTTCTACACTTTAAAGACTAGGTACATGATAAATCAAAAGGGGGAAACAAGAAAGTGACAGACTTTTATGGTCACTAGAACCCCGTAAACTATCAGAAAGGCATCGACTGTCCAGCAGTGCACTTGCTTGCACCGTTTACGTGGCATATTTCTATTAGCTCAAAATTAAACTGAAAATGTTCTTTCCAATTTTGCCCTCCTTAATTCTACCAAGTTGTCGCGTCCCAGGTCTCGACATCGCCGTCAGCCGTGACCTTCACTGCGTAAGAGGCAGCCCCCGAAGGAAGGCCAGGTACATCCCGAGGCCACGCGTCACGGAGGCGGTGAGGCCATAGAACCCGGCGTCGCGCTCGAGCAAAGTCGGATCGGAAGGTGCCGTCAGCGAGGACGATGGTGCGGCGCTCGAGCTTGTTGAAGTAGTAGACGGGCAGAGGCAGTGGGCCGAACAACGACGGCGGAGAGGCCATTTTTGGGGGATGGGCCAGTGGCAGGCTTGGGGGGTTTCGAGTCAGGTTGTTTGTTGTTGGAGTTATTTTCCCAGCGAGATTTGCGGTGGTGGTGGTTGGAGGCGGAGGAAGATGGTGTTATGTGGTTGGCAACAGGGAAGATGGTTACCTCCGGCAACGAGATGAGGCGGGGGGGGGGGGCAAAATTGGAAGTATATCTTTTTAGTTTCTGATTATCTCATTGGTTTGTTTTAAATTAATGAATAGATGACACGCATGACAGCGCATAGAATAATTGTCCGTGTAAACCATACACCATTTGATGGAATTATGTTCATCCGGCTCTTAATTTAACCAATACTCACAGTCACACTACCTCCAAGCAAAGTACAGAAATCAAAAATTAAAATAAGAATTGGGGAAGACAAGCATTTCAAAGAGATGAGAAGGATTTTGGTGCCCCTTGAAGATAAGGACAAAATTCTTCTACGAAGAAAAAAAAAAACCAAACCCAACTGCAAAAAGTGTAAACACAAATGCAGAACCAAAATCACAAAATTTCATTAGATGCCCACTACCACACTATTAAGGAAGAGATGGGTTTGTGAAATTGTAGGTCAACCCAGAGGGCAACAGAGTCAACTACACAAAAAGAAGTACAAACTTTGCAATTTATAGATCGAAGATGACCACCTAAAACCAGTGGAACAAGAAACATGGGGTTGTTTATAACCAAATCTTGCCCACACCAAAACAAAACCACTTAGAGTGCAAACTCTAAATTGGCAAAACCTCGAAGTTACCCAATTGGCAAAACCAATGAATCTCTTTTTTTGTCAAATTTTAACCAATGAATCTCGAGCAGTAGAAAACGAAACTGAATAGGGTAAATAATATTATTCATCGACAAATAAGGAAAACAAACGAAAAAGAAAAAGAAAAAAAAAAGGTGGAGAAGGTGAGGGTACCTATTGGGAAGCAACCCTGAGGCTTCCTTTCTGAGTCTTCCATTAGAAAACGATGACGTTGCGCTCGAGGAAGGGACGGACGGCGGAGGAGGCATGGACTTGTCCGCTGCGGCAGCTGTGGCGGCAGCGTGAGCAGCTCTCCTTTGGACTTTGGCTTGTCTTGCTTGAGCTGATGTTGATGACTCATCGGAGGCCAAGACCCGGATCTCGGTTCTTGAGACCCGGGACCTCTTTTTGTGGCCCCACTGGAGAAGGACATCGCCGGAGCCGGAGCGGCCGGGGCTGGGAGTAGTGGGTCGGACTCCGAATTGGGATAGGGTCGGGTCTTGGGCCGGGGTGGGCTGTGATCGGAATCTGAAGGGTTTGGATGATTCCAATGAAGAAACTGTGCTGCTTGCTGTTGTATTCTCTGTCATCATGTCTGCTTTGGTTACTGCTCTCATGCTGTTGAGTTTCTTGCCATTGCTTACAGGAACACAATCTGGACTCACTCTCTGGTACCTGTAAAAACACAATTCAACCAACACCATAGATCAACAACCTCGAATGCAAGTGAGTAAGATGAACTCGAACATGGAGATCTAATCGATGGAACATGAAAGCATAATCTCGACCGAAAATTGGAACTGATAAAAAAGAGCTGCTCGGAAATGAGATTGGATTTAAATGTTGTCAAGGCTTAGACGGGTTTGAGCTTCAAAACCAATTTTGTGCTGATAAAACTCCATTTTCATGAAACAGCGAGCTCTGCTTCCATAGCGGCTGAGGCGCTGATGCTTCCTTAAGCCAAATCCCATTGGAAACAGAGCTGATTTCTTAGAAACCCAGTTGGAAGAAAAAACTATCCAAGAACCAAGAAATCTCATCCAGTAACTGATCGAGTATTCAAAAGAGATTGAAAAAAAAAAACAGATTAAACTTACGAAAAACAGATGGAAATCCGATCCCAGGAATCAAGCAATCACTGGGTCAAGGTCGAGAATTAAACAAAAAACAAGCAAATGAAAAGGAGGAGCCGCAGGCAGACCTCATCATCATCCGCTGTGAAGGAAACAAAAACCGATCACTCTCTCATAACAACATCAGAAATAAAGCTGAAAGGGAATGGCGCTTGTTGTTCAACAACAATGGAGAAGCAAAGGAAGAAGAAGCTCAAGGTGGAACACACAGTTGTTGGATAGAATCCACAGACAATCTAACAAGAAAGAGAGACAGAGAGAGAAGAAGAAGAGAGAGACAGATGCAGGAAGGAAACAATAGGCAGATCCCAAGTGGGTGATGGATGGAAATAAATTTATATAGGAGGAGAAGAAGGAGAAGAGAAGCTGATGGAGAGGAGAGGATGGAGCTCAGAACTAGTTTGTACTACTAGTAGTACTGGTGTGAGAAGGCCGAGACTTCTGGACTAATAGGGCTTCTCCTCCGGGTTTAGGCCCATTTTACCATTTTCATTTTTTACACCTCAGAATATGATTTCCTCACCCTATTGTAACTTGGTAAAAGTGTAAACAGTAAACCCAAATGTTAAATTTGTAACCGTTACTTTCGACCTACCATGTAATCAATGCCATTCTCATTTGAACTATCCACACCACATTCTGCTTTACGTACTACATAGAAGAAGATTCATGAATAGGAAGGAATTCGTTGAATAGAAAGTTGAGGTGTGACGAGAAGACATAATTTCTATTTAAAAAATAAAACAGAGATGATTGTGAATCATACAATAAACAGCTTAATATTGATTACTAGATACATATTTTGATTTCATTTTTCTCCAAGTATAACTATAATTTCATTGAACTATTCTCTTTAATTGCTATATTTTCTTCTCGTGGGTTCTCCAAAGCAACTATTCTTAGGTTTGCATCACCTTGATTTTGCTATACACTTCTTTTCATCCCTCTTCTTCTTTGTTAGCTTGTTTCCATCTTTTCTCGGAAGTCTTATATGTTTCCCTTCTCCATCTTTCACTAATGTATCTTTGCACAATTCTACATTTTATTGTGGTCTTATTTTTATTAGGGCTAATGAAAAAAAAAATTAAGGAGTCTCCTCCTTAAAAAACTAAAAAAAAAAATCAATTTTACAAAAAAACAATATGTTTTTCTGATATACAATACACCATAATTTTACTCTTATTTACAAGAAATGCCATCATTTTTCGTAAGCCCTCCCCCTTTGTTTACTTTGTGGTTCTGTCTCTCACACCGAGCTGCTCCTTAGCCTCGCCGACGATCCTACCGTCGACCTCGACTTGGCTTCACATTCGCCAGAGAGGAGATCAGTTCGAGGTCAAGAGTGCTACGCATCACCGCCGTCGACTCTCTGCTCTTGCCTCTACTTTGAAGTCGAGATCACCGCGGCGAGCCCGACCATTCCTCGCTCGCTGTTTCTCGGGCGCCGATTTCAAGGTCCGTTTCTTCTCTTCTCTCTCATCCATTAGATCTAAATGGTTCCGAAGTCGCTATTTTAATTGGTGAGGTTGTTCGACATCGCGAGACCTTTGCTTAGAGTCGTGATTCTAGGCGACGAGCCGCAACAGCTGGCGAGGCGTCAGCGAGTCTCGATCTCTACTGCCCGATTTTAAGGCGACGACAACAGTTCGATCGATCGCACCTAGCAACCTGACCGAATTCAACAAGCTTGCGAGGCTCTTGGTAGGTGAACACAACTTTTTTGTTTGTTTCTGAATCACGAAATTATACTTCAACCGTCATAAATTTGCTTGTTTTATGAATTGTTCATTAATATGTACAGGTAGATGGTTAGATAGCTAAGCCAATATAGATTGAAGTAGTATTGTGTTTTGTAAAGTTGTTTAAGTAGCTGCTAAATCCTGTTATTGTCAAAATTGTGGTGAGAGATGCTTAAAACAAAATTCTCAGACTAGTATTGAAATTGTGTAAGTAGATTTGGTTACTGTATAGTGGAATCAATACAGATTTAGAAAATTAATTGTAGGTTTTCATCAGCAACCATTATTGCAAGTTGAGAGATAGTGGTATTCGAACTTTCTATGGCAACTTGGGAATTAGGATTGATTGGAATAGGTTGAGAATATATAAATACAAGGAACATAGGAGGAAGATTGGAAGTCTCAGATGTACTTTATGACTTTATATCAGTAATTTCAGTTAAACCATATATTGATTTTGAGGTCTTTCTTCTTATATCGAAAAAAAAGAGAGACATAAATGTGTGTGTGATGCTGGATGAAAATGTGCCTTCAGATGATGACAATTACGAGGCCTGGAAGGGTAGAGCGGATGAGGACGAGGGAAGGAGAATCAGGGTAGTCCCCTGTGCACTTCTCAAGGTAAGAAAATGCTTTAAATATGAAAATACATCGTTTTGTTCAGTTTTTAACAGATGTACATTTGAGTTGGTTTGTAATGCGTCTTTGTCAGGGAGGAAGAGAAACATTGAAGTTGTATACGAGGCGTATCCCGAGTCTGAGTATAATCCTACGCATGGTGAAGGAGAGAATAGCATCAGTGACCTTATTGACCCTCTCCAAGGTAAAGTTGGTTATAACGAACTTAGAATGAGGCTACATATTCTGGACAAGAAATAACCAATCCAGTTCAACTTTCGTAAATGTGATTGTGATTGAGGAGTGCTTCTTGTTTGATATGACAGTATGGTTGCAATGGGGGCAGTATAGTTGGATGATATTATTGAAATGAGAGGGTGGTAATTGGTTGCAATAATCTGCAGTCTAATACCAATTGAAAAGACTCAACCCTAGATTAACTAGTAATCTAGGATCACATCCTAACGACAAGACTTAAACTACGAATTTCTATAAAAAAATTTGACATAGTTTCCTCTACGAAGTGGACTACTAAAAATCTGCAAGAAAATCACATTTCGGATTTTTCACAAATAATATTGTGGACCACCAATGTCCATCCAGATATCTCAATAAAGTGCGAAAAATAAATAAATTAAAATGTTGGAATAATAATCCAGGAATTGCAAATTTATAAACCAGCAATACTAACAATTTACAACTAGCACTGAAAAACATTTATAACACTAGTGTCCAGAGCGATTTCTAAGAGAAGAATAAAACATAAGAAAATATAATGTTGATGGGCAGAAACCTACATGAATGTATGATAATTCGGTGGACTCAAAACCTCTGGGAATCGAAATCCAACTCAGGAGAAGCACTGCAACCTGGGCACGAAAAATCGAAAGGCTCAGGGAAAGGCATATAAAAACATTAAAAAAAACGTTGGTGTGAGTGGACAAAAACTCACAATCAGTGTAAAACAATAAAATATTCTAAAATTGTGTCTTTCCACCAATTTCTATAAAAATCTGCGAATTTAACAGTTATAAAACTGTAAAAATTGTTGAGGTAGTCAGACAAGGACTCCTGGCCTCCCCTGAGGAATTATGGGCGAGACGAGGTATCCTGACCTCCCCTGACTGGTAGCTACGAAAAATAAAAATAAAAGGTGATGGGTCAGACATGCAACCTGACCTCCCCTGACCAGGGATTATCCGGTGATCAACCGAATAGTCAGCGCATCGTTGCAGCTAGCCTATAAGCCATCACAAGAAACCTCCAAATTTAATCCGGTCTAAAATATACTGTAAACTATAAACTATAATCTGTAAACTGAAAGTACAGTGTGAATATAAATCCTTGAACTCGCAAACAAATGTGAAAAATAAAAGTCCACTCACCGTACTATGCCACGATATTCATAAAGTCGTAACCTGCTAATCGGCGCAATAATCATCCGACATAGCCCGCTAACTCTTAATCCTGAAACCACGATTATAATTAATATCGACTCGTCAATATTGAATAGCTAAGCTTGCAATCCTACGAACAATAATGTCGAGAATCTCGCATTCTTGAATAACGTATTTTTCAACTAAAAACGAACTTAATCAAATTCTGAATTCATTTCCTTGCATTTCTTCACTATAAATAAATTTTAGAGTCGTAACATAAATCTCAAATATCGAGCGACTCGAATTTAAATCAATAGTTGGATCGTCTGTTAATAATATCGTGAAATCAATTAATTATTATCCGATTAAACGTACGCCTAAATTAATCAAGTACATATCCATTTAAGAATCAAACCATTGCATTCATCACGAAATTACTAACGGAACGACATAAAAAAATTTCAAAAATTTTACTTTGCCGGAGTTTCGCTGCTCACGGTGGCACGTGGGGCCACGCACCCTCACCGACGGTGGCCAGAATCCCATCGACACCAAATCGAGCAACCTGAACATCAAATTGTTCATCTCAACAAGCCCAACAACATTCAAGAAGAACACAACATCAAAATCAAACCAGAAAACCTCCAAATCGTAGGAAATCCGAAATTCCACCGGAAAATTCATTTCCTCCTTCCGCCGGCTTCCGGCCATGGCAAGGGCCGAAGCATGTCGCGTTCAACTCGTCTCTTCCTGGGCTTCAAAACCCCCTTAACCTCGACGTCCAACGCCACCATTGTCGCCGTGAAAATCAACCTGGAAATTGCCACTTTTTCGGCCTCGATTCTCTCTCCTCCGGTCACCAATATCCAAGATGCACTCACCAAACGACAGAGGAGAGGAAACCCAACCTTTTTCACCAAAAATCACAGCCAGAGGTCGCCAGAAACTGCTGCGCCATTGGCAGCGATTTTGGCCGCTGGAGGTCCGTTAATGCGGGGTCAACCCGGTTTCCAAAAAAATAAACTTTTGACTTTCCCAAAATGGAAACCTGTATTTATACCTGCGATTTTGCGATAAAACGTTTTTCGATATTTTCGTAAAATTTTCGCTGACCGTAACTTCTTCGTCGTAACTCCGATTTCAACACTTGACGTGGCCACGAACTCGTATCGACAAACTCTACAAATTTATCCAAAAAATTTCTTGAAAAACAAAATTCGATAAAATCTCATCAAAATGTCAGCGAAATTTATCGACGATAAAAACTAATTACCATCAACGCTTAACGTAATTAATTAGCGACGAACCACATAAGTTTCGATTATCGTATAATGATGTTTCGGGTCGTAACAATCTACTCCCCTTACAAAAATTTCGCCTTTAAAATTTACACATAAATGTTCCAGCCAGTGACTTCAAGCTCATAAGAATAACTGGAGAGTGTATATGGGTTTACACATAAAATTCGCCCAGATGTGGGTTTACGAGTGTTACGAGTGTACGTGGAGATTAGTAGCAGTTGAGTATGATTTGAAATTTTGTATGTTGTATGGTTTCCGGATTTCTCCTAGACGTGATTTGGAGCATCCTATTGATAACTCGGCGTTTAATATGCGCAAAAGTATATGAGGATTTTACACAAGAGTACGAATTTCGACCAAGGTTATGCTAGGCGACGATGATTTAATTTATTTATTTTTATAAAATCCGGAGTTCTAACGTTGTATGTTATCAGGAACTGTCGCGTTTCTTGGATTTCGTAGTACTCTGACCTTCTGATTAATTTTTATAAGTTGATGATCCGGTGTCAGAGGAATTATAATATCTACGATGGTACAACATGGAAGGTTGCCGCAATTCGATTATTCAATCAAGATGATACTCTAATATGAGTTTGACGTCCCTATATTATATTATTTTCAATAGACTGTTATTATCAGTTTACGTGTATATGTATTTATGGTCTATGTCTAATTCCTTTGGGTCTATTGGATGTTCTTGTATTTATGGTCACTGCTACTTAATTTTTTTTGTCGCAATTGAGAACAACACAAACGAGTGAGAACTTTAAGGTAGTTCCTTAACCGATTACTTTTCTTGTTGATACTTGTTAGGTTTCTGCAAAATATGAGAAAGAGTGCTAGAATCAGATGGCCAAAACGCCCAGCCTACTTTTCTGGCATTAGCTGCCGGTAGCTGTGGTTTACTGTGGATAGTCATTTGAATTCGATGTGGGTAGTTGTAGGTGTTAGTATAGCACCATTAGTTCATGGATTAAACATACTTACCCATTTAAATAGTTAATCAACACCTACCCGACCACCCGAAAGACTACAACTTCACTAGCAAGACCGAGCCCATCCGATTGGGCACACGCCCGACAGGCGCACATCTGAATACTCGGCCCACATAACAAACAAGTACAGCCCTATCCCACATCGAAGAGCACAAGCAAGCAACAATCTCACACACCCATATAGGTAAGGCATTTACTGCAGGTAAGAGGGGAACTCATTCACAGACATTGATTCTAGTCTTAAATACTCCAACCTACTTTCTTACACATTCGTTTGACTGTTATATCTGATACGTCTTCTAACTTAGGTATCGGAGAGTTGAAGGCAGGCCAACCCTATCTTGACCATCTGACCCCCCGTTTGTTGTTGTATCCTTCTAACAGTGGGGAGCCGAATGCGTAAGCCCGCATACCCGATAACCCGAACACCCGAAGAGAGAGAAAGGTACCCGTACTTCCGAACAGCCCGAACGTTCGGACAACCAGAAAGAGGAGATTACTCGTACTTGCTTCTGCTCGATTACGTCCCACGTAATCCGGGCCCACATGAATACACAAGAGACAAACGTCAGCGACACGCCCGTCGGAGAAACACACCCGAGCGCACGAGTGCGATAGGTGATGGAGCTAAGAACAAGCAGCAGCCCCGGACTAAGCGGCGAGGAACGAGCCGACTGCCTGCTCCAGGAGCTGCTAGAGGCAGCGTTCGAAAGGGACCATGAGCGCCAGGTCCGGCAAAGGCTGGAAGAACGGCTAGACGCACTCGTCAACCAGCAGTAGATACAACACGAGCGAGGTCCCTTCCGAGAAGACACCAACGCCGAGGATCTCCAACATCCGTTTGGCAGGGCCGACCCTCGGGTAACCCGAACACCCACGCCGACGGAGGAACCCTTGCCCAGGGGCACGCCCCCGATGGAGAACACCCTGATCCTCCAGAGGATAGAGGAGCTATCGGAGGAGGTATCGCACCTATGAAAGGACAAGCTTGCCGGGCAAGGTGGGATGTTCACCCCTCGAGTTAGTTCGTTCTCGGCGCACATACTGGAGAAAGGCAGGGACCTGAACGCGAAGACGATGAAGGTCACCCGGTTCGACGGAAGCGGAGACCCCCGCACGCACATCGACGAGTTTTGGTCCACTACGAACGAAACCAGGTACTCGGACTCAACTTTGTGCTTTGTATTCTAGGAGACAGTGTCCGAGAAGGCGAGGAGCTGGTTCTACGAGATTCCGCCAAGCTCAATCCATTCATTCCTTGAACTGGCGGAAAGCTTCCAAAGGCGCTACAGGCTCCAGGGCAAGTACAACACAACGGGCATCCTCCTCAAGGTCCGCCAGGGGGCAGACGAGAGCCTATCCAGCTACATCAACCGGTGGAGGGCGCTGGCAAGCACGTACATGAGCCTCGACAAGCGGGTGGCTAAGGTCGCCCTGATGGACAACATGCTCGCAACACCATTCGTAGAAAAACTCGTGCGGAAGGAGCATCTCGACTACGATGAGATCATGGATTTGATCGTACAGAAGGCACTAGTAGAAACGCGAGTGTACGGGACCACCTCTGAATCCAACATCGACCGAACAGAAAGCGCAGACGTTCAGCCACGACAATCCACCGACGATAGAGGAGGATCGGGCGGAGGCTACAAGCGGAGCCGAGATGCGCGCAGACAGAATAACCAGAGGCCGCCTTTCCGTGGCTGCCAAAGCAACCAACACGACCGGGCGAAGGCGCCAACACCGCAGGGAATCCGTTCCCAAGAGGCCCCCCAATACCGATCGTCCGGGCAAGAGGTCTACGCGATCGACCAGCCGTCGAACGAACAGCTACTGCGCCAAAACCGAAACCAGATTTAACCGCCAAACAACGTGTCAAAGGACAGGGCTCCGATCGGTCGAACCCCAGACAGATGGTGCGAATACCACCACACCAATGACTGCATAATGCTGAAGAAGGTGCTCTGGGAAATGCAGAGGGACTGACGGATCGCCCTCCCCAGAGCCGGAGAACTCCCGCGCGAGACGAACGTCGAGACCCGGGGGACAATCAGCACGATATCCAGAGGGAAGCGCAAATAGGGGACTTCGTCGCCCGACCGTCCGAGCAGGGAGGTACTGACGCTCAGGAGAGGGAGGACGAACAAGGTAGGAAGAAGGGAGCCGCCGACCATCAGCTTCACGGCGGAAGACGAGGAGAGGAGCCCAAAGAACAGCACCCTGCCGTTTGTGATCGACGCAATCATAGACCGATATCTCGTGAAGAGAGTGCTGGTGGATAACGGGGCGTCCGTGAACGTGATCTACCTGGACGCGTACACGGCGCTGGGCAGACCCTCCCACAAAATGACGCAGGACCACGAGTGCGTTGCAAGCTTCACGGGCGAGACATCATATCCAATCGGAAGCGACAACATTCGGGTCGGGATCGGCTCCCCCGACTCCCCGCACAGCGAGGTCCAAACGGATTTCATCATCATGGACACACCCTCCCCGTACAACGCCATACTCGGGAAGCCGGGGATCGGCAGACTAAAACTGATCATCGCGGAGCACATGTTACTGGGCCGATTCCTAACGGAGCACGGAGTCGGGCACGTCCGGGGATACAACTACAAGGAGGCAGCAAAACCCGGGAACAGGCAGGAGATCCTAGCTCTGGAAGAACTGGCACTAGAGGCAGAAACACCTGACGACCCACGCGACGAACTGATGGCAGTGTCCCCCGTCCCCGAACGCGAAGAGCTGCAGATGATTTAGCTATCCTCCAAGCATCCGGAGAGGAAAATCCAGATTGGCGCCCAACTTACGCCCGCGATAGCCGAGCGATTGGTCGCATTGTTGAAGGAGAAGCAAGATGTATTCACATAGTCGTACAAGGACATGCCCGGGATCAACACAGACGTTATATCTCACAAACTGAGCGTCACACCAGCGCGAGGGCGGTCAAGCAAAAGCGAAGGGCGTACAAGGCAGAACACTACGCGGCAATGCACGAGGAGGTGGATCGACTACTGAGCATTGGGTTTATCCGGAAGGTGGATTACCCGAAGTGGATCTCCAACGCTGTAATGGTGCAGAAGAAAAATAAGAAATGGAGGATGTGCATCGACTACAGCGACCTCAACAAGGCATGCCCCAAGGACAGCTTCCCTCTACCGAGGATCAACCAGCTGGTGGACGCGACAGCCAGGCACGAACTTCTATCGATGATGGACGCATACTCGAGATACAACCAAATCTTCATGGACCCCGAAGACCAGGAGGCGACATGCTTTGTCACGGACAAATCCCTGTACTACTACGTCGTCATGCCTTTCGGACTGAAGAACGCAGGCTCCACATATCAGAGGCTCATGAACGCGATGTTCCATGGCTTGATAGGCAACATCGTGGACGTCTACGTGGACGACATACATGTGAAGAGCGTCTAGGCGGTCGACCACGTCCAAAACTTAGGGACTGTGTTCGATGTCCTAATCAAGAACGGCATGAGGTTGAATCCGGCCAAGTGCACGTTCGGGGTCACAAACAGCAAATTCCTGGGGTACATCGTAAGACAGAGAGGTATCGAAGCTTCGCCCGCCAAGGTGAGGGCGATCATCGACATGAAGCCGCCCGTTAAGAAGGCGGACCTACAGAGCTTCACGGGCAAACTCGCATCACTGAACAGGTTCATATCCCGCTACTCAGACAAGTGCGCCCCGTTTTTTAAGGCCCTCTGAACGATGAGCAAGCGAGAGGTCGTATGGATGCCCGAATGCGAGACATCTTTTCTCCAGATCAAGGAATACTTAGCTTCAATCCCACTCATATCCAGGCCCATCCGAGGGGAGATACTGTATATCTACTTGGCCGTCTCCCTCACAGCCGTCAGCTCCGCCCTCGTCCGCAGGGAGGACTGCACGAAACTGCCCGTTTTCTTTTCAGGGAAAGGCATGACGGGTGCTGAAACCCAATACCTCATGATCGAGAAGATGGCGCTCGCACTCATCACCACCGCCCGACGGCTGAGACCATACTTCCAAGCACACAGCATCCACATCCTCACGAGCGCACCCCTGCGTCATATCCTCGGATCGCCCGATCACAGCGGCCACCTGGCGAAGTGGGCAATCGAGCTCAGCGAATTCGACCTCCAGTACAAGCCCCGAATGGCAATAAAAGGGCAGGCAGTGGCAAACTTCATCACCAAATACACGATCCGAAGGCCCGACGATAGAGACATCCGAAAAACCAAAAGTCAAGGCAGGACCACTGTCGGAGTGGAACCTCTACATCGACGGATCCTGTACAAAGAAGGCGAGCGGTGCCGGGATCATCCTAACTGAGCTAGGAGGGGTAAACGCAGAGTACGCCCTTAAATTTGAATTCAAGACAACCAACAACGAAGCCGAGTATGAGGCGCTCATCACATGCCTACAGTTGGCCAAAAACTCGGAGGCGCCCGACCTAAACATATTCAGCGACTCACAGTTAGTGGTGAGCCAAGTCGAGGGCGAATTCCAGGCGAAATAAGAGTCTATGATCTCCTACCTCAGGCACGTAAGGGCGCTGATCAGCAAGTTCAAATACGTCAACATCAACCACATACACTGGGGACTCAATGCGAAGATGGACAAGCTGGCCCGATTGGCTACGGCTCCCATCTACTTCGGACCAGGACAGCGGATCATCGAAGTACTGCGACAAACTTCAGCATAAGGGATGGCATGCTTTATCGACGAGGAAAGACTTAGGCGAACCTCAAGTGCATCACCCCAACGAGAGGCAACGCAATCCTACAAGAGATCCACTCGGGCACATGCAGCCACCACGTGGGAGCAAGATCAATCGTGCACAAGTCCCTCTGGTGCGGATTCTGGTGGCCCACCATCCATGCGGATGCCACGACTCTGACGAGCAGGTGCCACCAGTGCCAACTGCACGCACACCACTACCACACGCCCGTCGTCCCGCTCTCAATCCTCCTATCGCCAGTGTCATTCACACAATGGGGACTGGACTTAATCGGAGAACTCCCAAAATCCAAGGGGTAGTACAAGTACCTGATCGTCGTCATCGACTACCACACCAAGTTCATCGAAGCCCAGCCAATGATAAAGATCACGACAGAAAAGGTCGAACGCTTCCTTTGGCGGTTCCTCTTCTGTCGCTACGGGACCCTGATTAGCATCATCACGGACAACGGGCCACAGTTCAACAACCCTCGACCCACGGCCTTCTGCAAACGGCAAGGAACAGAGCTCGTATTCGCATCACCAGCACACCTTCAGACAAACGGGCAGGTAGAGGCGACAAACAAAATAATCAAGGCATGCATCAAGAAGAAGATTGAGGACATTGAGCCCGGGGAGGCAGGATACGGGCGCTGGCCCGAGGTCATCCCAGAGATCCTATGGTCCATCTGAACAACTGTCAGTGCGGCCATAGGTCAAACCCCGTTCAACCTGACGTTCGGAACTGAGGCCGTGCTACCTCTAAAAATCACCCACCAGAGCCCGCGGATCGAGAGGTACGATCCGAGCACGAACGAGGAATGGCTACGACTCAACGACGACCTACTAGAAGAAAGGAGGGACACGGCACATCTCCACAATGTCGCGAACAAACAGAGAATCGCCCGATTGTACAACCAGCGCATTCGGGCTCGACCGATCCAACAGGGGGACTGGGTCATGAAGGCAATACAACAGAAGGTCAAGGCACTCCATCCATCATGGGAAGGCCCGTATATCGTGGACGAGGTTGTAAGTCCCAGCACCTTTTACCTAAGGGATATGCAAGGCCAACGACTACGACACCTGTGGAACATCCAGCACTTGCGGAAGTACTTTCATTAAGTTCTTTTTATTACATTATATTTTATTGATTCGTTCAACTGATACTCGGGGACTGTGGATAGACTATTCGCGCTGATGTAACACTTGGTGCAAATACCACTGACAAAAAAAAGATGGCAAAAAAAAGAGCAAGCACACACATACGGAAAAGAAAAGAGAATCCATTACTTAAAGGGCACGAACGGCCAGTTACAAAATCCTACCTACAAGTTACAAAAAAAAAAAAGGAAAAAAAATCTACAACTACACTCCTTCCGCATCTGCCTGCTCGGGCTGCTGCTGCTGCTGATGCTCGGGCTGCTCAACCTGCTCAGGCTGCTGCTGCTGCTCCACCACCGCCTCGGGCTGCTCGAGCTACTACTGCTCCGCATTCTCGATGGATGGGCCAGCCGCTCCAGCCGCCAGCGTCTGCAGATGTGCCCGGTAGCACTCCAAATCAATGAACGGGGCCACAGCCACCCGAAAGCAGTTACCTGCTCCTCTGCCTCAGCTATCACCAACTCCAAGAAATCATCCGACTCTTTGAAAGCAGCAACAGCCTCAGCCCGGGTAAGCTGGACCTAATCCTCCGTCTAGGCACAACGCTCGGCCTCCATCAGCCGGGACTCCATCTCAGCTACGTGATTGGCAGCCTCAACGCGCACGCGCTCCACCTCGGTCAGGGCACTGTCGCTCTCGACCTTCAAAACGGTCTCCCGCTCAGCGCTCTCCCGAAAATCCCGAGTAAGCTTGTTCACCCGGGTAGCCTTTCGCTCGGCTAGCTCGTTCACCTTGGAGAGTCCAGCCTGCAGCTTCTCATGGGCCACGAAAGCCTGGCGGGACTCGGCCCTCAACCGTGACAGCTCTTCCAAGTTCTCACGAGCGCGCAAACAAAAAAGTTGATGCTGCAGCTTGGCGCACGCATTGAAGGCCCGATCCAAGCCATCAAGGGCAGGGGCAGGACCCGGTTGCAACAGATGCTGGAGCGATGACATGCCCTCGCCCAAGGATTGGCGGAGACTCTCAAAAAGGACACGAGTCGCATCCCCACCAACCTCCACCGTCGCCAAGCTAGCAGCATCCGTCCGAGAGCGCTTGAAGGGATGACCGGCCCCACCTTCAAGAGCAGGCGAGCCAGTAGAGAGATCTGCACCATTAGACGACTGGGAGACCCGGACCCGCGAGCCCGAGTTCAGGGAGGCCTTCCGCTGATCCCTCTGCTCCACGCGCCTCTGGTCACACTCCGTCTGCCGCCGCTCCTTCTCACGGGAGAGGCGATCCCGTTCGGCCCGATCAAACTCCAAGCAGCAGACGACCCGGGCAGAGGAAGCCCAGACCCCTCAGCAACACGCACCCGTGGGACGATGACGGCAGCCGCACGCACGGCAGGAGCGTGGTCAGAAACATTCGGTGTCGGGATCCTCTCCTGGACCGTATCCCCTACGACCAGTCTATCGTGCCCGTCATCCACGACCCGGCGCACAGTCTCAGTGCTCGATAGCATCAACTCCATGCGGCGCTGGAGGGCCTCGTCCTTCTCAGTGGCCTTGGACTTGGTCATTTTGGCTGCAAACAAACACGAACGAAAGGTTAGTAACAGTTATCAAATACACGTAAACATGCAAAATGAAACAGGTATCAGGTGCCCGAACAGACCAGGTGCTCGGCCAGAAGCGTGCGCTCGATTTGATCCTAATGGCACGCTACCCAGAAGTGTCTCGCCTCAGGCGTCGGGTCAAAGACAAACTTCAAGCGAGCAACCCTAGCCTCCTCCATAGGCGTCATCGGGTACCCGTTGGTATTGAGGGGATAGAAGCGCTGGGGGACTCCATCAATACGGTGCGTATTAGCCGCATACTCCGGGGAGAAGGAGCCAAATTCCCGGTCACCTCCCACCAAGCAGCTGATCATACGCCACGAGGTCGACGAGCTGGGAGGATCGACCAACCACCACTTCACCCGCGGCTCCAAGGTGAAGGTGCCTGAATCCCTTCGGCAGGAGGAGTGCTTGAGGTGGAAGAAGTGAAGGAACTCCACCCGCGTCGGATGATCTAACCCGTTGAGAGGGAAGATGTTGAAGAAGGCCAACAGCGTGCGGGTCAGCGTTGGCCCACACTGACCAAGCGAAATCCTCAGCAGGGCCAGCATGTATTGGAAGAACGGATGCAGAGGCAGCTTGATGCCCGCCTTCAAATGGAACTCGCTCACGCATATATGACTGGGCGGAGGCCACGTGAACATCTCAGCCTTCCCAGGAATCCTCAGTTTCACGGATGAAGGAATGTGGTAGTCGCGCGCCCATCGCGCCATCTCCTTCACCGAGGGCACCCGCTCGGGCTCCTGCACCAGTACTCCATCGGGAAGCACCTAATGCACGCATCCGCCTTCCGCAAACTAGGGCACGGGGTTCTCCCCACGTGCGTGTTGCTCGCCCCACGGCCCCGACGAAGAAGACCCACCCGACGACCCCGACGACTTGGACGCATCCCCCAACCTGACGTCTTCGGCAACAGTCCGCACTCGTCCCTCTTCCATCGACTGCACGACAGGAGAATCACCATTAGGTATATACCGCAAGGGTATTACACTCACCACGGAGTCGGACGCGGAGCCAGATCCGCTCGTGTACGAACCACAGCTAACCCACCCTGCCCCCGGAACATACACCCATTCACACGACATACCGCTCGAAACTTCTATCGGTTCTATCTCCTAGACAAGACGCACACACGCAACACCCAAACACTTAGCAAGAAAAATCCTACCACAAACAACAAAAACCTAGAAATCTACCCCAAAACAGATCAAAACAGACACGCATCAAGAACACGCCTTGTTCTTGAGGCGAAAACCCAGAAAAACCCAAAAACGTACAAACAGAAATGGCAAGGAAACTGGAAAAACAAAAAGACAGAACGGAAAACAACACCAAATCAGTTCAGAGCCTCACCAGAGTTGAGATTTGAGGTTGAAAGTTTAACGTCGACAAGAACTCCGGCAAGAACACAACAAAACAGAAATCAGAAGCAAGAACAGTGAGCAAGGTAACTTTTTTGCAGAGTTTCAGTGAAAGTAAAAAGCGATGGGAGAAGACGACACCCCGAAAGCCTATTTATACTGATTCGACATCACACACGAGTGAACGCTTGCCGTTCATTTTTCGCGTGTTCACCGTCAGATGATGACATGTGTCCACGAGGCGGTTTACCTCCTCGCCTAAGTAACCGCGCTCACCCTTCGGCTTCCCGCCTCGGTTTCAAACCCTAGCACGATCTCCCACGACTCACCACGTGTCAGCCATACAGCCTCCCATGCTCCCACACACGTGACGACTGACCTTCCAACAGTTACTACGTCACCAGCATTTATTATGCATGGCCTGCCAGCATTTATTACGCCGGCTAGCATTAATTACACCCCCAGCGGTTTCCAAGGAGAAGTTGAAAAGATGTCACTCCAAACGTCCAGTCAGTCAGATCACCCCACTTGAGGCACGCACACGCACGTCATGATTCCCGCCGTTCGGACTACCACACGCACCACCAGCACGATCAAGCACCTCACAATCTCACAGGCAAGTAAACGCTACCCTACCAGGTTAGTGCAAGACCATTGAGGCATCCCGAAAGAGGCTAACGTCATGCGTTTCCTTTCGGCGTGTGCACGCTCAAAGCAAGACCATTTAGGCGTCCCGAAAAAGGCTAACGTTGGCGTTTCCTTTCAGCCTGCACGCGCTAAATGAAGACAAGTAGACGGTGAGTGGTATCGTCTCCCTGGCTCTGTTGGCGAAGCCAGATCACAAGCGGCCGCTTGTGCAATCCGCGCCTAGACACCCAGTAAGAGGTGACCCACCGTTCGGCCTACGCGGCACGGAAGTGGCTAACGTCACGCGTTACCTTCCGGGGCGCGCAAAACCGCAGGACCATTCGGGCAGCTCGAAAGTGGCACGTTCCTTTCGGAGCACCCGCCGAATGATGGGCGACTTGCGAGTGGCCCTATTCCTCCTGAGGGCATAACGCCACCATTCGCCGAATTAGGCGGCACGATAGCGGCAAGTTCCTTTCGTGCGCGCACTAAACCGAAGAGCGGCACGGGCATGCTGTCCGTCCCTCTGTGCGTGCTGCAACACATGTACGTAACGGTCGAGGCCCCACCGTTAACGCTACGATAGGTCGGTGCCGAGAGTGAGGATCTCCTCTCGGGCACCTAAGCACGGCCGTTTCGAGGCTTATTCTTGACGGGCTCCGAACAGCAAGATCCATTTGGGAATGCCGTGCAAGCAGCTCAGAACCATTCATGCATCAAGAAAGGCCGTTCCGAAGGCCTATCCTTGGCGGACTCCGGACAGCAACATTCATCGCGGGGCCGGGTAAGTAGCTCGGAACCATCCATGCATTTCAAGAAAAGTCGTTCCATAGGCCTATCCTTGGCGGACTCTGGACATCAAGATTCGTTGCGGGGCCGGATAAGTGGCTCGGAACCATCCATGCATCCACATACACAAACATACATCAACACTCATTCACTCAAACCGCATTATCACTCAATCGCATCACACGATCATACATACATCCGCATACATTCATATACTCATTCACTCATACCTACTTGTATATATGTACCGCATGCATCCACATTCACTCCTACATACTGACATACATCTGCATACACAACATACATATCCATCCACATAGCTCCACATGCACACGCCCGGGCAAACGGCTCCAAACAACAAGATTCGTTTGGGAGTCAGGTACCCAGGTGCAGGATCACGCGAACATATACATGCTCGGACGCACAGGTACCCACTCAGTCAAGCGAGCTCTTTTTTGACCGGAGAGTTGGGGGACTTGGGGGTTACAGGACCACGCATCACTGCTCAATCAAATAAGTATTTGTTTAATCGCATGAACTCTTTTTCAACTCCCCAATCAAGAAAGATCTCTTTTACTTGGGGTCTTGGGGACTTGTTAGTATAGCACCATTAGTTCATGGATTAAATATACTTACCCACTTAAGCAGGTAATCAACACCTACCCGACCACCTGAAAGACCACCAAGCGGACTACAACTTCACTTGCAAGACCGAGCCCATCCGATCGGGCACGCGCCCGATAAGCGCACATCCGAATACTCGGCCCACATAACAAACAAGTGCAGCCTTATCCCACATCGAAGAGCACAAGCAAGCAACAATCTCACTCACCCATATAGGTAAGGCATTTACTGCAGGTACGAGGGGAACTCATTCACAAACATTGATTCTAGTCTTAAATACTCCAACGTACTTTCTTACACATTCGCTTGACTGTTATATCTGATACGTCTTCTAACTTAGGCATCGGAGCGTTGAAGGCAGGCCGACCCTGTCTTGACCATCTGACCGCCCTTTTGTTGTTGTATCCTTCTAACAGTGGGGAGCCGAACGCGCAACCCCACATACCCGATAACCCGAACACCCGAAGAGAGAGAAAGGTACCCGTACTTCCGAACAGCCCGAACGTTCGGACAACCAGAAAGAGGAGATTACTCGTATTTGCTTCTGCTCGATTACGTTCTGCGTAATCCGATAAAAACAGTAGGTTAGCTATAATGTAATATCGAAAGATTTTATTATTGCTCAATTAGGGGTATGGTAAAAAGAATGCTATGATCGATCATGCGTAATACTCAAATATTTCCATGTAGTTTCATTATATCGGCATCTCAAGTGGAAGCAAGTTTGAGTTCTTTTGCATACCTTGTTCAAATTTTATAGCTATGGATGAGGTGTTCATGATATCCAACCACAACTTTTTTTTATCATGTCTAAATCAAGTCTTACCACTACTAATAATTAATTCACAGTTAATGACAATTATTAACAATTAATTTAACATTTAATTATAGTGAATCACAGTTAATCTAAACAAGTTGATTAACCTGATAGGCAGTGCCTATTATCTGTAGATGTATCCGTAATTTTTTTGTGTATCATCTAATTTCATTAAGGAGTTTTCATTCTTCCAATAGATGTTAACTCATGGCTAACTTAATCAATGTGATTTGAGTGAGTTTTGCCACCCTATGAACACTCAGATCAGGTAAATGAAATCATAAAAAGCTTTAAGTGATGCTTTTTTTATCATGTCTAAATCAACTCTTACAACTACTGGCATCTAATCAATAGTTAATCCAACAGCTAACGACAGTTAACAATAACTGATTTAACAGTTAATGACAATGAATCACAATTAACCTAAGCAAGTTGATTAATCTGATAAGTAACCTCACAGCTATCCATAATTAACTTACATCACAGTTACTTATAACTACCCACAGTTACCTATGGCTACAAACAGCCAACTCTCACAGCCATCCGCTGGTAACCACAGTAAACTCTCACATCTAACCACTATTATCTCAATTCAATAAAATAATTGAGCTAAACCATGTAACTAACTAAATCATAACTTGTTCACTGATTCACAAAAAGCAAATACAGAAAGGCAATCGAATCAGATTAAAGCCAACTAAGGCATGCCTACTCTGCACTTATACTATTTGAGAACTACAATTAGTTAAGACGAGCATATCACAGTTACTTATAGCTAACTACAGCTAATCACAGCTATCCACAACAACACCAAAGCTACCTACAGCCAACCACAGCTCTGGTCATAGTTAACCCACAGCTACACCAATATATAACCCACATCTACCCGAAAAGTTAACCCACACTTGCCCACAACTATCATATATGATCAAATTCCACTATTAATCTGCAATACCATTGACACAACCCATATTTGAATACAACTGATAATGAGCTTGATAGCTGAGCTAAATATGCCGATTTGATTAGAATTTGTATCGCGATTTGGGAGTTCACAAAAATCAAGTATGCATGCCATTACAGTGAGGTGGAGACGTGTGGTGATGGGCGAAAACGGGCTGCGAAGGAGTACCGCGGCGGAGTCCGTGGAGGTGTGACGTTGGAATCTCGGTGGCACTTGCGGCTGTGGTGGCGATTGAGACCGAAGCACGGCGGCAAGCGAGACTTAGACGGCGATGCTTTAGTTAGCTAGACTACGGTTTCTTTCTCTCGACGTCTTCAAGTGAATAGTCGTAATTGTAATCATTATTACTTCTCATATCAATAAAAACGGTGACTTTTCATGCCTTCCCTTAAAAAAATGTTCTCTAGACCAAAAATTCGTGATTGGCATTCTCAACCAATTGTTGAGGAGGAGTAGAAAACACAATACCTCTCGTGAGATTTCCGCCACTTTCGGATCATTTTCAAATTAAAGGCACGTTGATCTCTCATAAAAACAAATACTTAATGGAAGATAATTCATATAACGAGAACAATAATCTCCAATTGGTACAAGATTCTCAACCTCTTGTTTAAGTAATGAGAACAAGAACGGAACACAAAAATTATCTAGTTTAGAATTTCAACCTGGCATATTAGAATGGTCTAAACCGCCTGCCTAACCAAATGAAAATGAGATTAGTCGATCACTAATTTCCAAACCTAAATTACTTGTAGCATAATGGCCGCCATCATACATTATTGATTATTGGGTAAATACTCATGGTGTCAGAGAGGCTGGAAATAGCATGAGTAATATCATTTTGGGGTTTGACATGATTAGTATACGAAAGAGAGCTAACAATCTTTGATCCCCAAGTGCTGGATCGCATGGAGGTGATGGAGCTTAATGATTTAATCAGAGTAGAAGCTGCCAACGAATCCTAGAGCAGGTCTTATTTGACCGGACACAGTTCATAAATTCATTTCTTTAAGTACTAATATCAGCTGAAATATTCAGAATTTGCTATGCTGGATCCATAAAGCATTTACTAAAGAAAATAATGTGCACCATTATGTACGAAATGAGCAAAACTATGAAAATGGTATGATTATAACTCTTCAACGTATGGTAGACCGAGTGCTTCTCAAGTGTGCCTCTCCAAAGGTGTATCCCATACCCGAGTTACAGATAATATGACCTAGAAATAATGTCAGAAAAAAGGCTTATTTAGAACAAAATTGATAAGAAAACTTTGGGAATGAGTCATGACACAGTTTCAAGAAATAAGAAGTAATATTAAAAAAAATCACGACTTATGATTAGCTTAAACCAAACTACCACTAAGCCTGACACATAATAAAGGACAGGTATGGAATGAGTTGTCTCGTGGAAAGCACAAGAAATGTTTCAGAAAATGTAGTTCATTAACTGTCACAAATACTCAAAGAGGCCATAACCTTTACAGGCAAGCTGCCAGAATGAAAAATAGTGTATGACATATGGACTGATACTTCAAAGTCTACCAAGTACACATATTCTGTTCACAGGCTCACTTTCAAAACCCTTCTCAATACTCTCGAAAACCAACTTATCCAACCATATCCAACCACCAGACTACTCGAGACAACTTTTCACACAGGATAGGGAGAGTCTAACAGACGACTTTATGAGAAGAACAATGCCATCACTTGTTGAGGGTTAAATGAATCAGTACAAGATATAAAATCTTAAACTGTTTAATGTTCATTGCATCAGCTCTAATGCTCTATTAAAAAAATTAACAAATACTTGTAACTTAGTATTTGGATACATAATTCTCTCATTCCATAATAAAAGGGAGGTGAAATTGGCATCCCTTTTTTACAATCTACATCCCAATTCTTCATCTTTTTTACCCAAAAGTGTATTCAAAACACACACAAAAACTAGTAAGAGAGGTGTGGATTTTATAATTTTTATCCATTTCTGCCTTTTCCAATAGTTTCCAACTTACAGTTTTGTTTGCTTTTGCATCATTAGATGCTCAAATACAAAATAATAAGCCATTTACTGACTCAGATTCCCTACTTCCCTTGAAAAGCATTTCGAGGATTTTTTTTTTTTTGGTTACAAAGGGGATCAAAAGACCCAAGAAAGCAAAAAAGAAGCTCAAGTAACAGCAGTAGTCCTAGTGACTCTAGGAAACGTCATGCAAGTAAGATCATCAAAGAAGGCCTTCATGGCATGGACCGGTGGATCAGAAAAAGACAGTAAACCAGGTTCATGCTTCACACTCTCCTTAGCCAAAGCATCAGCTACCATATTCCCTTCACGAAATATATTCTGGACAGTACAATCCCCAAACTGTCTCATAATCCCATGGCAACCAGCAATAATAGAACTAAGAGGATGTCTCTCCACATCAGAGCCAAGTAAATGAACCAAAATCGCAGAATCAGATTCAACTTCAAGCTTTTCACAACCAATTTTCTGAGCCATCTGCAGACCAAGAAAGAGACCCCATCCCTCAGCTTGTAAAACCTCTCCATGTCCCAGATTGGATTGAAAACCCTCCAGCCAATTCCCATCATGATCACGAAGAATACCTCCAGCTCCAGTGTGACCATCCCTATCTATTCCTTGATCCATCCACATTTAATTTTAACCATCCAGCAGAGGCTTTTTTCCAACTCAGCATAGTCATACAACTATCTCCATCTTTAAGCATCTTCTGCTGAGAGTTAACCCATGCAATAGCAGCATCAAAAATTACTTTCTCAGGCATTGCAGGCATATGAAACTGAGGTTCAAAAATTCTTTTGTTTCTACACTTCCAAATGAACCAACAAGTGGTGACAAAAAAACAACACCACTTGATACCATGAACAATCTTATCAGTACAATGCAGATGACCATGCAACCAGCAATCCCAACTAAGCTGCAGTGTATTCCTGACTTTGTAAGGAAGAGAGAAAGAACTCCACACACTTTTTGCAAACTGACAATCTCTGAAGAGATGCAAAAGACTCTCATCCTCAATCTGACAGTTAGGACAAATAGCACTCTGACAGAGATTTCTTCTAGTCCTTTGCACATTTGTAAGCAATTTTTTATGAATCATAGTCCAGAGAAACGTTCTTTGCTTGGGAGGCACTTGCATCTTCCAAACATTACTCCATAGGGGATTACACTGGGAGAGATCAAAAAAAGATTGATAGGCAGTTCCAACACTAAACTTTCCATTAGGACTGGCATTCCAGATCAAAACATCCTCCCCACATCCATCAAAGCCAGTAGGAATACTAATAATCTGCTGAACAATCTCCACATCCAGCATACTGCACAGTAAAGTATAATCCCATCCATTATCATTCCAAAACTCACAGACTCTAGCTTCCATATAATTATTAACTGCAGGCAAAGCTAAAGAGATAACAGGTTCAGGAAGAACCCATCTATCCAACCAAAACCTCACAGATCTTCCATCTCCAATTCTCCATCTTAAGTTTGATTTCAACAACTCAGCGCCAAACATAATACTCCTCCAAGAACTAGAAACAGCAGAAGTAGACACATACTCACCACAAAATAGATTGGACTTTTTCATATACTTATCCTTATAAATCCTTGCCAACATACCACCATCATTAGTAAATAACCTCCAGCTAGATTTAGCAAGCATAGCCTGGTTCATCTGCAGAGTCTTTTTTATTCCTAAACCACCCAGCTGCTTAGGCTGACACACATCATCCCAAATTACAAGTTGGATTTTCCTACAATCAGGATTATCACCCCATAAGAAATTCCTGTTGACAATGTCAATTCTATTGCACAACTCCACATGTAGCTTAGCAGTATTCATAGCATACAAGGGAATAGCAGAGGTTACAGACTGAATAAGAACAAGCCTCCCAGCCATACTCAAGGTTTTACATTTCCAACTGGCCAATCTGGATTGAACTTTATCCAGAATGCTAGCATAAGTGCTTGAGTTGACTCTCTCATGCACAAGAGGCATGCCAAGATATTTCCCTAAATCCTGAGTCAATGGAGAACCACAAATGGAACTCACCTCAGAAGCAATCTCCTTGCAAGCATTCGGAGAAACAAATAAGAGGGATTTATCAAAACTCACAGCCTGACCAGAAATCTCACAAAACCAGTTCGGACTGGTCAGCAAACAACACCATAGCCTGAGTTGGGGTAGCCTCAGCAAACAACATCAAATCATCTGCAAAAAATAAGTGAGATACTCTATGACCAGACTGAGAGGGTTTCACAGCTTCCCATTCATTCATCTCCATTGCAGTTCTGATCAAATGAGACAATTTCTCCATGCAAAGAACAAAAATATACGGAGAAAGGGATCTCCCTGCCTAATTCCTCTTTGAGCCTTAAAGGAATTAGTCAACTCTCCATTCAATGAAATCTGGAAGCTAGTAGAAGAAATGCAATGCATAATGACTTCACTAAAGACTCAGGAAAGTTGGCTTCAATCAGAACCATCTCAATGATCTTCCAACTTAATCTGTCATATGCCTTAGAAAGGTCCACCTTCCATGCCATAAAACCCTTACTGCCTGTGAATTTTTTATACTTGAGCAACATCTCTTGAGCAATAAGAATGTTGTCTGATATTTGCCTACCAGGCACATAGCTTACATGGTTTGGACTTACCAGATAATGCATAATATGTCTAATCTTGGCCACAATCAACTTACAAATAACCTTGTAGATTGTGGTACACAGGCTTATAGGCCTAAACTTACATGTGTTGAGGCCCCATAATCTTAGGAATAAGAGAGATAATGGTGTGATTAAGGCCCTCAGGAATTCTACACACCTCAAAAGCTCTCATAACAGTCTCAACAATATCCTGACAATGCAAATCCCTGTGATTTTGGAAGAACAAAGCAGGAAATCCATCCCATCCAGGTGCTTTAAGACTTCCAATGCTAAACAATGCCTTCTTGATCCCAGCTACAGAAATGGCAGCATTCATTCTGTTCAAATCACAAATTCTAATAGGAGGAAAAAGAGAAGGAATGTGAAACCCACAGAACTGAACAGTAGATTGAGAGAAAAGCTCCACAAAAAACTCAACAGCAATCTCCTTCATATCAGCACAACAAGTTGTCCAGACATCATTTTTATCATACAATCCTTCAACCTTATTCCTCTTCCTTCTAACAAGTGTAGTTAAGTGAAAATACTTGGTGTTTCTTTCCCCATCTTGCAAATGCTTCTGTCTGGATTTTTGCTTCCAGAAAATACACTCCTGAATCAGAATATCCTCATACTCCAAAATAAGCTCAGCTTCAAGTTTTTTCAGAAAATGATTGCAGGATCTATGAGAAGCCCTCTGAATACCTCCAATTCTAGATAACAATAATTTCTTTTTTTAAAACAAATGTCCAAACACATCCTTATTCCACTCCTTCAGAGCCTCAGCTAAGTAAGACAACTTTTGTTGCAACTCACCACTACTCCCCTTCCACGCATTGCTAATAAACTCGGCATAATTAGCATGGGAACACCACATAGCCTGAAATCTAAAAGGCATAATCCTTCTATCCACCCAAATATTAGACTTCAACTGCAAAAGTATAGGACAATGTTCTGACCTTGTTTTTGCCAAATGGGTAACAAATTGCCCTATCCAACCTTTCTTTAACCAGACTATTACCCCAAGTATATTTAGAACCTTTAAACCCCAAATCTATCAAACCACAACTGTTTATCCATCTTTTCAAACCTCCCAGTTAAAGGTCCACAACTTTTATCCTCAGCAGTAACTAACTCATTACAGTCACCAAGTAACACTACAGGTAAGCACATCTCAGACCACAGCTCCTCAAGATACTGCCACAAAATCCCCCTAGAAACATTATTAGGGCTAGCATATACTGCAGATAACATCCAAGGCCTAGCACTTTGACCCCAAAACACCTTAATGGAAATAGACTGGAAGTTGGCATCAACAAACTCACACCTCACCTTAGTAGATTTCCATAAAACCCAAAGACTTCCAGAAAACCCAACAGCTTCCTCAATTCTAAACTCATCAAAGCCTAGGGCCAACAAAAAAATTTTAGCCCTACTAAAAGGGACCCTTGGCTCACAAATTGCCAAAATGTCAATATGGTGAATTTAACCAAATCAAAAATGGCAGATCTAAACCTATCATTACCAGCACCCCTTGCATTTCAGAATAAAATTTTAGACATGGAAAACAGACTAGGCATGAGGGATTGAGTCCCAAAATTCATAAAGTAACCATATCCTCATCAGAAGGATGAGGTTGGTTAGTAGCATCACCACAACTGCTATTAGCAGTAAAGGTCTCTTCAACAAATGCAGGAGCATTATCATCATTAGTTTGCATACTCAGATCATCCATTCTAGAGGTCTCAGGAGGCTTTGTCTCAAAACCCCGTACAGCACTAGATGAACCAATTGCAACATTACATTCAAACACCAACATTTTGGATGCTACAGTAACATTACTGTTCTGAGATCTGCGTACTGAATTCTTCCTATGATAGAAAGCAATAGGCTTACTTCCAGACACCCCCACACTAGAATTAGACACATCCTTCATAGGTTGTCTAGCCAAACCTCCAAAATTTGTGGTCTTCTCCTTGGTTACCCTGGACACACTCACCTTACTTGTACTTTTACCCTTGGCTACAGAACTACTTCCTTCACCACCATTACCCTTCACCCCCTTAGCTTCAAGGAAACTTGCAAGCTTGAAAATAGAGGTATCCACCTCTTGCTCAATGTTATTCCCATTATTTAGCTTCTGAGTGCTGATCCCATCACCTTCATCCTCCAAAACAGCAAACCTAGAACCAGACTGCCTGTCTTTGTTACTTGCAGCACCAGTACTGAATTTCTTTTTGGATTTATAACTCATAAGCATCCATGCTCCTATATCTTCTTTTTTCACCACAGGTACTACAGGATTAGCCTCAACAACCTTACCCTGAGTCATCACAGTATCATCACCATATTCACCTGCCATAACCACCACAGACTCAACTTGTTCAGCTACTAAATTAGATACCATTGCAACATTCTTTTCCTGCACCACAGAAGGACATTTTTCCTTTGATTGCCCATAACAGCCACATTCAAAGAAGATCAAGGAAGCACCCTCATAAATGACATGATATGAGGTGGCCTCAACTTCAACAAAGGGTCTCAGAGGTTTAGACAGGTCAACTTCAACACAAAGCCTGGCAAATCTACCACGAGATTTTCCCAAAGTCACAGGATCAACTCTGACCACATCACCCAAAGTGCTACCAATCTTTTCCATGGGAAACTTCTCAAAATACTTAACTGGTAGTGCATCAATTCTTGCCCATATGGCCATTTTCCCAATATGCTCAGTCCTTGGATCAAAATCAGGTCTCCATTTCTTCACAACCAAAGTTTGGCCAACAAGAATCCAAGGACCTCCACAGAGTGCATTAGTCACGTCCTCTTCCAGATTAAAACGATCAATAAAGAAGTTGTTACGTAAGTCAATCAACTTCAATTCCAACCTCTTCTGAGCTTCCATTTGCGTTGTAACCCTTTGAGCATGAAGTCAAAGGCCGTATGAGCATTGGGACGCCCCATTAGTTTAACCACCACCGAACATCGCCAATCCAAAGCCAGCTTCTCATGAACCCTATTTGAGAAGACAACATTCATGCCATGGTTCCCTTCAGAGAAGATACAGTCACTCTCATCCAGATCTGCGTTAAGGAACGCATCATGATACTTCAAAATGGGACTAACCAGCTTACTGGCATCTGATGGAACCGGTCTAGGGGGAGAGATCAGGCCAGATTTCGTTTCATCAGTCATACATAGCCCTTGCAAGTCAGAGCTAAGATCAGATCCAGAATTATGCCTTTTGTGTGAAACAAAAAGTGAGGAGGATTCTCCACTACTTCCGGAGGAAGGGCGGAGAACACAAAGTCTGTTGTCGCCACCGCAGAGGGTCAGAGCGAAGCGGAGGCAGATGATCGGAAAAAACAAAGTCAACGACAGCCAATGGCTAAACGAGAACAGCAACGGATAAAAGAGTGTTGAGATTTGAAGATGGTATGAAAGAAGCATTTCGAGGACTTTGTTCTTCTCAATAACATCACTTAAAAAATCGTCGAGGACAGAAACACCAGCACCTAAAGTAGCACACAGCTAAACTCCCATTCATGTCTCAAAGTGTCTAATAAAGTTATGGTTGATAAACCTGTCAGTATTTTAGATTTCTGCTCCATCTACCAGAAGAGCAGTGACACTGATCTCTTAGGGACTTTGCCTTCCAGCTTTAACCTTCTATACGCTTCTCTGATGTGGCATGGTCTGATTGGTCCAGATTCCCTCCTCTCTGACATTTCCATTCTTCCTATAACCGAAACAAAAAAACCAAAGCTCATTTAGGAAAGACATAGTCTAAGAGTCATTCAAGTTCTTGTTACACTAACTTTCTGAGTCATATGCAAATGAAAATGCATCGCTGAGAAAGTGTGAATGCAGTTACATCATAGAATCATCTTCCCTTTCAAATAACTGAAATATGACAAAAGACAGCATACTTGTTTCAACAAGTTCACCATCAAACATATTTGCTATCCCCAACACTACAATTGTCATCGACACAGAAATTTTCGGAGTTCCACTGATGCTCACTAGCAACTGCACACAGATAATGTACAAAGAGATTAAACAAATTGCAAAACGGCAACCAATTTCAAGCAAGCCACTAACTCCACAAATGCCCTCTATACTGAAAAAGATTGAGGGTACCTTACCCTTTTCATGTTGGATTTCTGAAACCCAGCTCTCCGAACCGATTCATACCGACTCATATGTTCCTTCGAGAATCGTGATAAAATAGCCCTATAAGATAATCAAGATACAGTAGTCAAACAAAAATCATCACCTGATTATTGATGCCGAATACAACAAGGTAAATATTGCAAGAAAATACAAAACCCTACAGGAAAGAAATTGTTAGGACCACCCGGATCGAAACTCGGAAATGCCATCGAAAAAAGAAAGATTAACGGAAAAGTAAAGATAAAAAAAGAGAAATATGAGAATTGATTATATTCTTCGATAAACTCATATAATGGAGGCTCTTAGTCTTATCTAACAAAGTTACCCTAGTGACCCGTTTACAACATAATCCGGATTAGTTACCCATATCACTGAAGCCCATTATAGATCAAAGCCCAACTACATAACCCAATACATTAAGTATTACGGATTAGGTAATTATAGCATAATGGTCCTAACATTCCTCCCCCCTTCAAAAGAAGGCATGTCCTCATGCCTTGTAATTGCCACACGAGTAACAAAAGAAATTTTTTCCACTTGGAGGCCAGTAGACTTGTGCGACCAACTAACATGAATAAGCATTTCGGCTACAAGCTCCATCTCATTACACCGCAATGCATCATGAGTGTTGTGAGATCCACTTGGTTGCATATCAAAAGAAATGTCATTCGTATGACTTATTGGTATAAGCTTTCCTCCAAGTATCCAAGCAATGATTGGAGTGAAGAGTGAGAGACAAATGATACTCTTGATCAATAAATTCTTAGCTCGAACTTCTTGCCTGAATGAGTGGTTGATGGTCTTCCTGTGAAACACAAGACCACCATGAAGTTTATTTGGGGATTGTGAAGTGAAGTGGCTTACCCTCATGAGGACTGCATCTTCTCGACAAAGAGCACCAACCGAGTAGACCATATGTTTCCATTCCAGTGCTGAGTTGGTCTCAGAAATAAGTTCTCCAAAGATGACAATTAATACGAGTACATGGTGCTCTTTCGTACTCTGTCCAACACAACATATCATGTGTATGAATAAAGCCTTGTTACTCTCATGGTTCTCAGCAAGAATAATGGCTAGAATAACAATGCCACCCATGTCATTGATGCTCCAATATCCAAGAACACGAGTTGGACACCTTAATTGTATCGCAAAGAAGCCTGAAACTGGGAAAGGTGTTCCATCAATAATTAAATGCCAAAACATGGTGATAAACAAGTTGTTCGGTTCAAAACAAGATACTGTAATGTCAAATGGCACAACTTCCCTGTGCATCCACCAGCTCCAGTTATGAAGAAATACAATTGAACAATATTGCTGGTTAAAGACTACTTGGATTCCTTTCAGAGTAATAGGCAAATGCTTAAAAAGTAGCTCCATTAACAAGCCATGGGAAAACAACATGACTTTTGTCGGAATAGGGTAGGACTGCCAGTACATGAGCACTGAAGATTATGGACCTATTTGGGATTGCTTTTAGAATGATTAAAAGTGCTTTTTGATTAATAAGAATAATTAATTATAAATAGAAAAAAAATCAGAAAAATGAAAAAATGATTTGCTGGAGTTTTTAAAAGCACTTTTAAAAAATTTCAGAAGCGCTTCCAGAGTTGTAGGAAGCAGTCCCAAACAGGCCATATATCTTGTAGACAAAAGCCAATATGCTCAAAGCTTGTCAGTCTCTTGCAATAACAACCCATGTGATCAAGTGCTTGTACATAGACAACCATGCATGAATTGAGTGAAGCCATCAAGAGAAAAGCATAGCAAGTTACATCTATCACCACCCAAGGAGCAATTGTATTGGAGAAGGCCAGTGAGTGAACTACTGTATTATAATCCATGAACTCAAAGACGAGGGCCCGATATTTGTGAAATAATGCTCCGATTGCTGGCATGCTAGTGTGAAGGCGGAAGTACTCCCATCAATTCCCATCTAATTGAGAAGATGTGCATTCAAGTTACAAACCAAACTGAAATGTAGTACAGTAGAAAACCTTAATGCTCGGGTTACAGTCCTCTCAACAGCAACACCACTGACAGCTAAGGCTTGTACGTCACAAAGGTGCCAATGCACAAAGAAGTCTGGTGGCTTTGTCTCATTCCAAAAATATGCTGACCATAAAGCAACAATGAGAGTAACACATTGAATCAGCAAACCAATCTCATTGTCAAGCTTCATAGAATAGTCTGCACTCACGTTGTCTAGGTGCATAGGAATAAGGATCAAAGGCCTATCACATCAACTTTGAAGCACTAGCTTTACACACGAGAATGCATATTTGAATTGGTGCCCTCAAACTGCATGTATCACCACTGACAACATTGAATCTCATTGAATCAATCTACTGCAACATGTTATGGCACTGGATAGAAAAACTCGCCTTCGCAAATTGCGGCACATTGATTTCCTGAAACACTATCGTTAAAAAGGACATATACTCACATTTTTCCATTCGTAATAAGGGATAACATGTCACTACCATTGCAAAAAGACCACAAGTTCTCACTGGGAAAGATTGAAAAATTGTTGCACCATGGAGATCTAACAATCGATTAATCTGAACACAACTAGGACCCAATATTTGCATAGTAGTTAGTAGTAGAAGGAGAAGAGCTTTATGCAAGGGTAAAGAAGGGAGTATAGAAAAGTTGTTTCCACTAGAGAGAAAATGCAGATCAACCATGAGTTTCTGAGCACATAGTATCAGCAGACACTCCAGATGCAGATCACGTTGCAAATAAGTCTTGCTATTGGAAAGCACATGTTTCAATGGAAGGGTCGCTCGACGGACTGTAGACATGCCATTCAGATTCACAATTGAAAGTGAAAACTCGAGATCAAAATATGCATCATTGGACAGCTTTTCAATGAAAATGCCAATATCGACAATATCCAAATGTAATTCCTTCCCATTTTGAACACAAACTAAAGAGGTATGCTCTGCAATATTGGAAACCCAACACGAGGATAGCAAACTCGTATATTCCCCATCATAAGTTGACATGTGACCACTTTTAACCAAATGGAATGCACGCAGATAAGCAAACACATCACCAAAATCATGGGAACTCACAATTTGACCAATATCACCATAGTCTCTGTGCTCACCCGAGAATTAGGAAACATAGAAGCAAGTACCTTGAAGTTCATACTGGTTGATCCTCCACTGCCATCCCAAAGTTTGTCTCTCACAAGTTCGCGGCCGACCACCGTGTCTCGCAAATAAGAAAAACTGAGAGCTTGTTGTACAGGCCTCGGTTCACCCACCAAGGTAAAAAGTGACTCTGGGTTCAGCGGCACAACCAACTCAGTAGTCGACGAACAAGAAGGAGAGCGACACATGTGTTTCCCAGAACCGCCGCGACATGGGGCTTGTCTACATCGGAAGACGAGACGTCCCTTTAAATTGGAAAAATCCAACATCGAGTTTAGTAAATTTGCGTCGAATCTCTGGCGGCGGACAACCAACCCACTCTGCTTCTTCATCGTCACAATCGATACTACTTTCAAACTCGCCTTCACTCTCGCGGATCTTTGACGACTCTCACTGTTGGAATGGGCCATGACGACAGGCGTAGCTTCCCACATTGGGTCTCGGAACGAAGATGTGAGACTTCGTACGCAATCGTTACCAACATCGCCATGGGCTTCCCAAGTATCCATGGTCATAGAAGAAATCTGAGCAACATTGGGTTCTCCGCTTTCACTTTCGCCTCGCAGCATGCCTGATTCGTCGAGTGGATACATAGGGTTCAAACTGGCCCTAGCCGCCACCGGAGATGGCTTTACCGGAGCTTTCTTCGTCAGAGTTTTGGTTGCGGCGGTCACTGTGGCTACGGTGGTCGCTGTTGTTGCTGCGGCGGATGAGGACGGTGGGTCCTCTGGAGGGCGACGCGTATGGCGTCGACGGCCACCGAAGAATCGAGCGGCGACTCATCTTGCTCCTCGAACGCTGCGTCGAATGGGTCCTTGGATTGCTGCTTCATTATTCCGAATTGGGAAAATTATTATTAAATTTTGTCTAATTTGATGGACTTTTAATTTTATTTATCAATTTGATCACTTTGTCTATTTTAAATATTTTAATTTATCAGATATTTTGCTTATATAAATGGAATTATGAGAGTAATGCACATAACATAAGTGTGAGAAATATGAAAACCACCATGAAATAAGAAAAATTGATGTCAAATTGATCAATTTGATAGACAAAGTTAAAGTTCAGTGACCGTTTTGATATTTTCTAAACTTGCGTGATCAAAGTCGATTATGACAAACTTGACTGATCATTTGGGTCATTTTCCCTTCTGAATTCTCAATCTTTGAGTTTCTCCCAATTCAATTTCAATTTCAGTGGCTATTTAAATAGGTTACAACTCTCTCTCTCTCTCTCTCTCTCTCTCTCTCTCTTAGTATAAGTTGGCCCAATACAAAATTAAAGGCGCAAATGAGATTGTTAGAGCAACGGCTCCATGCCAGCAATGATTACAGCTTACTGTAACCTAAGAGTGGAGATCTTAATCACTAGTCTTGTTATCTATACTCTATTAGGGTTCATCATGGGCTGGGCTGGGCCGTTCTCGGCCCTAAATTTAAGGCTTATGGCTGGGCTGGGCTTGGTCAACGGTTAAACATAACAAGGCTGGGCTGGGTTGGGCTAAGGCCACAATTTAGAAGCCTTAACCCACCCATTAAGCCTATGCCAATGAGCCTAAAGAGGTCGGGCTAGCCCATAGATAGGGCTTAAATTGAGAAAAATTAATATATATAAAATTTAAATTTGGCGCCAATGCCGACAAAGAGGGTCACCGGACGAGCCTCACATGAGCAAAAGAATGACAAAATATGTATACAATCTTAAATACTCTATACTATCTTTTAATAGAAGAGGCTTTGTTTTCCATATTTTGCGTTCTTTCTTTTATGCCATTATTTCATTAGTATTGAAAAATAATCTATGGTCAGTATTGTAATTAACAAATAATTTTTTCAATTTTATTTTTCTCTCTCACATGCAGTAGTTTCCTCCTTTTCACTACTACAAAGTACTTCAAATAACCGTTTTAATCTGTTATCTGAAGCACCTGAAAACCTCTTGTATATCGAGCAGTTATCTGAATATATATCACACAATGGAAAAGTTTATGTTATTGAATATGCACTCCAACAACCAATGTTCAGTTGTTTCAAAAGTCTGAAAAAGTGATATTTAAAGACTTATGAGTTGTGTCATACAAATTCAAAGAACTGATATTTGACATATGAAATAGAAGAAGACAACTGAATTCTGATGTTGAAGTTTGTTTCAAACAACAAAATACTGAGTTGATGTTTGTTTCAAACAATTGAATATTAATATTTTGTTGTTGTTTGTTTGTCTAACCTATAACAATATTTCAATTGTTTGAGTAATTATTTAATGACAGTACTTATACAATTTTTTTAGTATGAGTATGAGTTAGAAGATAGACTGTGGTCTATTTTTAGTTGTATGTACACATATAACCAAATCACTTTCTACACATAATCTCCACAAATTAACTACATATATTAATGATTTCAACTGCAATCATCATTCAATCTCATTCATTGTGAAAACTAAAATACATTCAACATATCAATGTCATATACAAAAAAGTATACCCCAAGAGGGGGGGAATTTTCTTAACATCCTCCCACTCATAATATCAACATAATTAAACTACGAAGAAAGTCGTTGATTTTTCTCAAATGCCCACTTCGAGTGATGATCTCTCATAATGCCAAGCAACTTCACCACAATTGGTCCCCCACACAAATTCTGCAGAATCTAAAACACCCTCTTAATCTACACATAACACACAATCATCAAGAATCGAACTTTACAACAACTTGGACCAAACTAATTACCCTAAGTTTTTACCTTCTTCTTCTTAATCGGTTGAGGATTTTGTATACTCTGGTGCAAAATAACCAGAAGTTACCACCAATATCACAAATATACTAATCCAAATATATACAAAATAATCAACTATCAAGTTTCTTACACATATAGTGTAAAATTCAAATAAAAACAACCAATGGAAAAATGACAACAGGTACCACAGACATCCCATAAAGGAATCATTGATGAGAAACTAAAGGGACATATTCCGGCACAAACACCAATTGGTTCCCTAATGCAGTACGTATCAATACCATAAAATGCATTAGGAACAAAATCCCCCATCTGTAGAGCTCCCATCCCACAAGCTTTGGTGCAAACTGAGAAAGAGGTATATAACCCACTTTTCGGTGACATCATAACAGAACAAAAACTACAATCATACACATACAAAGACTAACCTATACCACGAAGTACATCACTCTTAGCACCTTTCAACCTCTTACCCCGCTCTATGGTGACATTCATGACACGTTTACCCTGAAAACAAGCCTGCATTGTCAACAATGGTAATCTTAAGCTTAAACAGAATATCATGATGACAACAAAAGAGTCCAATTACTAACAATATCTATGCAGATGAGCTCCCGAAGTCTAAATAGGACTCCCTTACATATTTTATAAAATTATACCCATCTATGCTACCTCCCAACATTTTTTGTGCAATCCTTCACCTATGCTAGCTTTGGATATAAGAGAACATAAGAGAACATAATCAAACCTATGCCAGTTTAATACATAAAGAATTGTGAATAGTTCTTCAAGCCTAGATAAAACATAATTATTATTATTATTATTATTAAGCGAGTCTAAGGCATCCGTTGCCAATTATCATTGTTTTTATTTTTCTCGAATTGTTCTTCAAGCTTTTTGTTGTTATTGGCATGCCAATATAATGCAGAACATGATGAACTAAAAATATATATCAAAGTTAATAAGGCTTATCTATCTGCAATTAGATTTAATGATCTAGCTATAGAATTTACTAACAATTGATAAAGAATAGAGATTAAGAACACATGCATCCAAAGTAAAGAATAAAAATTTTACCCGAATGACAAGGCTTTCTTCTCACTTGTTATACGATCTGTGAATGTGGTTCCTGCCGAATCTAAAACCAAGTGATTTGAGAGATCATCTTCCAACAATTGCTTACTCTTGTACAAAATAAGCAAAGGTTACTGTCGATATCCCAAATTTAACTAACCCAGATCTATACAATGTAATCAGTTATCAACTTCTAACACAAATAATTTAAAATCATAAATTTTAAGCATAAAACGTTCAATATGAATGGTACATGATCTAAGATAAACTAATTATACAAAAATCTACAAAAGACTACTAAAATCGATAAAAGAGGATCTGGATTTAGGGTCTTACCAAAGACGATGTCAATTTTTGGGTCGGTGCTGCCCAAAACCTCACCGGTAGATAAGGGACTTTGATCGCGAGACAAGAACGTGCAATCTAAAGTAGGGGTCATCATTTGGCCCGTGGGCCTCGTGGGCCGGTGGAGGCCCGCAAGCCCGTGGGCTAAAAGCCCGGCCCGGCCCGCAAAAAAGCCCGCAAAAGCCCGCCAAGGTGGTTGGTGGGCCGACCATGGTTTAGAGATCTAAAGCCCGGCCCGGCCCGCCAAAAGCCCGTCAAGGCCCGTTAGGCCCGGCCCGTCAAAGCCCGTTAGGCCCGGCCCGTCAAAGCCCGCACACATATTGACATATATCATTAAATCATTTAATAAATTTTAATCATTATACAATTTATACCTAGTTAATGTTTACCTACACACATATTGACATATATATATATATATATATAAAATATAGTGACTAGTAGTCTAATAGACTAATACTATATAGATATATATTTTACATTTGTGTATATATGTTAATATATTACATATACATGGATAGATTGAATATTTGAATTCCATATATAATTAAATTTGTGTATCTATTTTACTATTAAGTCATTATTTAAAGTTTAGCATAAGTTAGGGTTTAGGTTTAGGGTAAATTAGGGTTTAGGAGATTAAGATTTATGGTAAGTTAAGGTTTAGGAATTTGAGGTTTATGGTAAGTTAAGGTTCCGGTTCTAGGATTTTATTATAATTTTTTTAGGGTTTAGGGTTTGGGGTTTAGGTTTTAGGGTTTAGGGTTAAGGGTTTAGGTCCAAAATTTATAAAAATTAGGGACGGCCTACTTAGAATATTATGAACAACCAATCCGACAGTCAATTTTTTATATATATAAGATAGTAGTACGTATATCATTATACCTACACTTATATATATAATATAGTGACTAGTACTATATATATATTTTTTATATTTGTGTATGTCTATATTAATATATTACATATACATATATTGATCAAATATTGGAATTCCATATATAGTTATATTTGTGTATCTATTTTACTATTAAATCATTGTTTAGAGTTTAGGATAATTAAGTTAGGGTTTAGGTTTAAGGTAAGTTAGGGTTTAGAGGATTGAGATTTAGGGTAAGTTAAGGTTTAGGAATTTTGAAGTTTAGAGTAAGTTAGATTTTAGGTTTTAGGAATTTTGAGGTTTAGAGTAAGTTAGGGATTAGGGATTAGGGTTTAGGGTTTAGGGGTTAGGGTTTAGGGGTTAGGGTTAGGGTTTAGGGTTTAGGGTTAGGGTTTCATTGTAATTTTTTTATCGATTTACACAGTAAAACAGTAAATATAATAGATGGTTCAGATTAGATATTGTAATTTTTCAATGGTGAGAGTTTAATTGAGAGTGTGTGAAATGACATCAATACCCTTCTCTTATATATTGCTTATTTTTCCATGGAGAAACTAGATAAATTAAATTTTTATATCAATTTTTTTGACACTATGAGATAGATATGTAATTTACAAGAATGTGTGTTAAAATTTTGATCTTAAAAAATTCCTTTAGGGATGGGTAATTTATGTTTTAGTTGTAAGGGTACTACGGTCACATTTAGCGAAACTCATAGATGTAGGTCTAAATCAAGTCCAAAATTTATAAATTTTTAACGGCATGCTTAGAATATTATGAACAACCAATCTGACAGTCAGTTTTGTAAAATGATGATACATGATCGATTACGTTTCACAAAGGACTTTCAACCCATATAACCAAAGAATAAAGGTAAGAACATTAGTGAGCATGTAGAGAATTCAAGCAATATAAGAATTAAAAATGTTTTAACAATAAAGAAGGCCATATATAATAGTTCACCTTGTAATAAAAGACACCGTACGTAAAAATTAGCATAATCGAAGTACGTTTGGATCCCAGTCAATACAATTAAACAAAATTTGTGAAAACACTAAAATACACTCATCTTATTTTCCTTATTTTCCTATGGGGGGAGTAGATAAATCAATTTTTTATGTCATTTTTTTTGATACTATGAGATAGATATGTATTCCATAAGAGTATGTGTCCAAAATTTGATGTTAAAAAATTATTTTCGGGAGGGGTAATTTCCGTTTTAGTTGTAAGAGTACTATGGTCACATTTGGCGAAATACATGGATCGATGTCTAAATCAAGTCCAAAATTTATAAAATTTTAAAGGCATGGTTATAATATTCTAACCAATCAATCTAACGGTCAATTTTATAAAATAATTAAACATGTCCGATTAAGTTTCACAAAAGTATTTCATTCCATATAACAAATGAACAAACGTAAGAACATTAATATACATATGGAGAATTCAAGCAATATAAGAATTAAATATGTTTTAATAATAAACGAGGACATGTAGAAAACTCCATCTTATAGTGATAAACATCGTACGTAAAATTTAGACTCGTCGGAGTACGTTTAAACCCCGGTGCATGGATGAAGGTTACGTTTATTTTGAAATGTCTTATTTTTTTAATAATTAAAGCCCGATAGGCCCGGCCCGCAAAAGCCCGCAAAGTCCCGGCCCGCAAAAGCCCGCAAAAGCCCGCAAAGCCCGCTTGAATGGGCCGGGCTCGGATCCTTATATAAAAGATAAAGCCCGGCCCGGCCCGGCCCGCATATATTAAAATGTTGTTGAGGCCCGGCCCGGCCCGGCCCGTGCCGGCTATACATGGGCCGGGCCGGGCCGGGCCGGGCTTTTGCCGACCCCTAATCTAAAGTGCAGTGACATCCCACGAGTTCGGCATGCGAGTTCTAGGGTTGGAGGCGGCGTGGGGAAAGGAATTTATGGTCGAGGCAGAGCTCCAGGCTTTGTGGTAGGTCGAGTTGCGCGAATCAAAGAAGCGACGTGAGCCCAAGACGCTTGGAGGTCGAGTTGAGATCGTGAGAGAGAGAAAGAGAGGTCGGATGTACCAGTTTCGGTGACAATGTGAGTTTGGATGGCTTCAGCGGTGAGGCTACAGGGCGTCGACGACAGAACTTTGGGCGGCGCGAGAACCCGAGCTCTGGCTATGGTGCAGACAGAGAGAGGCGATAAGATTTAGTTTTATTTTTTTGAAGTGTTGAACTTAACCTAGTCTGAAAGTAACAACACATGTTTGTTCTCTTTGTTAATGAAAAAAAAACACGCGTCAAACATTAGGTTTTCATTCTTTCGATATAAGTTTGCATCTAATTTTTTGGCACGAAAATTCCCAGGTGCTGAGAAGTCTTTAAACTGTCTCTTTTATTGATCACATACTTGTATGCGCTTGGCGTGTCACTGTCGTGGGAAGGAACATTGAACGTAGGTTTGCCGCTGCCTGACTTCTAAAAAGCGATTGAGACGGGGAAAGCACCAACCCCAGCTGATGGATTCTTTTTGCCTAAGTGACCTAGGACTAATAGTTTTTGTGTCTCTCGCCGAGCCACGAAGATCGATACTCCACAACTCTTTGGTGTGAAGCAGAGCAATCTCCTTGACAGAATGTTCGCAAGACACTACACGCTATTTGGGTGAAGATCTCTTGATAGCAAGTTGCAAGTGTTTCTCGAGATGTGAAGGTTGTTTGCCGAGAGCAAGGATGTGTATGATTATGATTCCCTTCCTCTACGTTAATCCCCTCTATATGTAGGAGACAATTACTTGTTAATGTTTATCTAAAACTCTTCACAATTAGACTAACTAAGTCATTCTAACTGTTCAGAATCTCACCACCTAGGTCTTTTAATCAAAGTCTAAAACTCTGATAATGAGCTCGCTAGGGAATCTTTTCCTCCATAGGAAAGGTACTCGCTTAATCATAGTGGGCCGCAGGCATCGACCTTATTTATCCAAATTCAGTCCAACATGTTATGGATCTTCCTAACAGGCCACATATATCAACATGCACAGCCCAACAATAAAGATAATTTATCTTGGGCCCAAACATTGTCCCTCAAGCCTTGAAATTAAAGCCCGGATGCAATTGGAGAGGCTTGTTTGTTTAACAACATACCGTTCAAACGAAATGGTAACCCTTCCTTTGTAACGCCACCTCAACCATCTCCTTTGAAAAGTCACGCCATTACAGATGACGTCATATATAAAAAGTTCACATCCTATCAGAGTCCACATCTCAACACACTCTTCCACTTCAGTCTTTTCAATCGCCCAAACTTCTTCGCAAAGCTTAGCCTTACTCTCCTCTCTCCGATCACCTTTTCGATCGACACTATGCCGCCTCACAACTATGAATACCCTCACATCACCGAGGAGGCAAGTGAACTCTTCGCCAAAGCTGTACGCACCGTTGTTAAATGGAAAAATCTAGGTCCTACCACAACTCTCAAGCTTTCTGGTGCCGTCATCTAGGCCCATTCCTTAAAACACCAGTCAACCCAGCGTTTTACCAGACTCTCCAAGCCAACGTCTGCAACTCTGCCTTAATTTTACGGGGAGATAAACGAGCCGCACCCACCGGGTAGACTACTAAAGACACATTCTGTTCAATAGGGAAATGGCCATCTACCTCAGACGATGAAAAAGTCATGGTACCTGGCTTGCAGAGAAGCTGACCTAGTTCGCGGGCAATCGGCCAGTATTGTTCACCTGATAGACCTGTGCTTCTCACTACCCAGCGGAGGCAATCGTGCACCGTTCTCCGCCACCATGTGTTTCTGGGATGCCGCCTGCAATTGATTCTGCCTCCCATGTGGCGACATGAGCATCACTTTGCTCGATCTCTTCACCATCTTCAGAGTGCCCATAACAGACCTTGTATGGAAGCAAGGGGACACGATCAACGCCGTGGATAAAGCTATCTCCATTTGACCCAGCTCTTTCTCTACTTTGGTCACTAACTTCATCAATGACAACCCCCTCCCCCTCCCAAGGAGGTATAGCCTTCCTTGAATTCTGGTTATCAAAATATATATTTTTTGTGTCTGCCTAGAAAGTCAACAAGTGCTGGGTTCACCTCGCCGAATGTTTGTTTGATGGTACTAAGGTAGGACTTGCACAATCCATCATTGCCTACCTTTACCGCAGCCTGAGGTGGATTTCATTGTCACCATTGCAATTCAACAACTATCCTGGCCCATTATAAATGGTAGACCTCTGGCTATATGTCTATTTCCCAATCTTCCGGCAAACGAAAGCGCCATCGTTCCGTGTAAATGAACTTCTTGGACATACTCTTTCAGCCCCCCATGCCTTTGACTCACTAACGTACCAAACCTGCTTCGTCACCCTCTGCTCACACAGTAATTTTGCTTCTGATTCAGCCCTCTTGGTACTCAAGCACTATTATCTCAAAGAATTGGCAACCGGCTTCCTCCCCTCTCTAGGCCAAAGTGACCAGGCGAGGATTATTTTTACTCAGAGCAACACATACGGCGACTTGTTGGTCCCCGACGCCAGCAAAATCTACTATGAGTTGTATGCCCTCAACCATTTCACTAGGCAGCTCGGATTGACTCAGTATGCTTTAATTTCCTTAGTCAACTCCATGAACCACTACAACATTTAGCGAGCAACTACTCACCCAGTAGAGGCTGACATGGCGAATCCGCACTTCGGCTTACCAGTTGTGATACTTCCATAGCAGGAGCTCACGGTCACTCTCACACCTTCCATGGGTGTGACAAAGCATTATCGTGCTTGGCGGACTCAATTCTGGGATGGTCTACGGTTGACACAACCCTTGACCCTTTTTGCCGCCATCTTCAAAGACTTCAGTTGTACCTCTACCCAGACTTATCGTCTGACCTTTGCCAAAGATATTGGCATTTAATTGTATATACTCACTATTTTCAGCTTGAACACCCACAGTACCAAGAACAAGCTGATTCCTCCGACTCCGACAAGGACCAAGACATTGGAGACGAAGAACATGAAAACCCATAGCCCGTAAGTAATCATGAGTCCCATCTAAATTTTTACTTCAGGTTTTCAGTATCTAATGTGCGTTATTTTCACTTCAGAGACCTCAAAAACGGCTTAGGGACGGCTCCCCTGCTAGGACCTCCAGCAAGAAGAAATAATGTCGCCCTTGCAAGTTTCGTTCTGAGGATTCCTTGGAAAAACAACTCGAGCAGAACGAGCAACTAAAACAACAAACACAACCATTAATGCCAACCAGCTTAGTTCTGGACACATCCATCCTTGAAGGACCTCGTTTTGCCGCTCCTCGCTTGCCACCGCACACTGTTGACTTCTCTTTTACCAACGAGCGACAAGAGTTGATTCTTCCTACTTCTCCTTCACCTCATGAGGTAACTTAATGATGTAGAAAGGATTTTAGGAATACATATTCGTGTTTAAACACAAACTTCCTGATTCACTAAAATTCTTTTCTCATTTACAGAACATGATCCCTGATGAGGCCAACCCTGAGGGTGACCTCTCGGTCAATGCTTTTCCTGAGGAGCACATTGATGCAAATGCCAATATTAAGAACATCGATGCAAAGAGCACCACCAATGCAAACACAAACGTTGACGTCACCAATGTTATTGCCCAACCCGTTGAAGAAACTGTTCTTCACAACACCCAACATCCAGATGATGTGGACGAGAGGCTCCATGATGGTAACGATAATGGTGCATTCTACTTTGGTTTCGAGGATGCCCTTTTCTCTTACCATGCCATGTTTTACTCTCCAGAGTAACAAATAGCAATGGCGGCATGAGCATTACTTCCTAACCCTAACAATGAAGTCCAAAGGGACTCAAACGAGGCAACCGAGGCCCTAGTTGAACCTAATGCAGCCAACTTGCCTGAGCCAAATTTCCTCGGCGAGAATGAGATATGAATATTCTTTTAAGTATAAGTCCACTGTTCTTGTTCTTGTACTTAACTTCTCTTGTATTGTACTAGGATCTGAAATTTATTACCATCAGCCCTCCAAAGGAAAGGGTAATTAGGCTTCCCTCTCCACCCTACACTAATCTCGCCAGTACCCCAATGCCATCCACAGCCGAGCGTAACGCCATTCACGACGCCATTCATGGGTGTGAGGGAAATCATAGCTCCCAACTTGCCATTCCTTGGGCCTCACCCTCATCTGAGCTTGTCACCAAGGGTGCAGCAATGCCCAAGTAACTCCCCGACCTGGAGGAGTTCTTCGCCAGGCTCATGGCTATGGAACCAGACCCAGTCGAGATCACCCTCGCCAAGGAACATCAAGAAACTCTTTGAGGCCAATCTAGACATGCCTAAGGATCTCCAAATCATGCTGGACCAAGTATCAAACTTGTTGAAGATTTCCCCTAGTGAGCTTGTTCTCATGCTATCTCATTACGAGTAAGACCTTCAACAACTCCAGAAGTTGCAAGCTTGTAAAGATGATCTGGCTCGTCACTTGGAGCAACAGAGAGGCACGAGGGAAGAAATAGGCAAGTGCACACCGACCACCACCAACTGTAGAGCCTCCTTTAGAGTGTCACTACCAAGAAAGCAACCTTGGAGGCTAAAGAAGATGAAGTAGCAGCTCTTCAAGCCGAGATAGCAATCCTGCGTGCCGACTCCGTCTATTCTCACGTGAATACCTAGCAGCTGCTTGAAGAAAGCTTGAGTCGAGCGAATCATTTCAAGGAAGTCGAAGACGATATTTTTTCACTTCTTGAGACTTACTTTGATGCTTGGGCTGAGTACGAGCATGCCAAGGTGGAGCTCAAGAGAAAAGCCCTTTGTTTGTAGAATTTGGGCTTTCCTCTTATTTTGTAATCTCAGTAGTTAGGCCTCTTAGGCCCTAGCCCCTTTTTTTGTATTAAGTGCGCAACTCTTATCTATTATAAATTAAATTTTTTATTTATAATTTCCTTCATACGGGCCCCCAAGCCCAGCTTCCTAACTCATAACCAGTCTTTTTTCGAATCCAAAGATGGGCCTGCTGGAATAAACAGCTATGACCCACGTTTAGCATAGAGTATCCAAACCGTTCAGCCATCCCAGAATTCCTCAGGATTAGGATTAAATTCGAAATTTGAATTCTGAAACGTGTCATCCCATCCCGTCAAATCCTTCGGTTTCCAAGGAGCACGCTTCACTCTTATCAACCATCTGAGAGTAAGTGATAATTATAGCCCTTAACTCTCGGAATGGATGAACCATCTGTACCAACGAATCTCGAGAAAACACGTGTCAATTACCAATGATGGTAAATGAATTCATGCACCTTAACCGTTTGTCAACATGCAGAGCCTCTAAGGTTATGCTCCTATAAATACCACTTCTGACTTGCCATACTTAAATAGGTTCATCACTCTCTTCACGTACTTTCAGAATGAAGTCTTTTTTTTTACCATATTTCCTCTGGTTCTTCTTGAAAGAAAAACCTCAAGATATTCTTGTTTCATAACAACACCTTAGATAGTGATATTCATGTCCAAAAACCTGGGCTAGATAGTGATGTCTATATCCAAGCCCCACCTTGGTAAAGTTGCCCCTAATTCTTTAGGGGTAGCCAAGTCTAAACGCCGGGAATGGGTTGTCTTCCTCCCCCTCTCCAACAACAACTCTGCTTTTTCCTTGCTTTGAGGCTGCATGTCTGAGGAATAACATGGAGCTAGTGTGCTATCTTTCCTCATCTACATGTGGAGCCAATTCAGGGAAGCGGCTGGCGAGGAGTAGATGGCATCTGGTTCATTCCCTGGGTGGAGACCAATGTGGAAATTAGTACTTCAGCCCCAATGATGAAAAATATAAAAGGGATCTCCCTTCATTCTCCTTACATTGCTTTGGTCTGTTGTGCTAATTTTTCTTTTTTGTCTCTTGAGGTCATTTTCTTCTTTTAGCAGACCTTCTAATTCTTGCAAGCAAATTGTACTTACATGGTATCAGAGCTCAAAGCCGCAAAACCTTTGTACCCTCCTCCTTTCAATAAAAATGAATTTATGTACTTTTCTTTGCATTATAATGATGCAATAGCAACAAAAATTTATGGACAAATTTCAGTTTAGTACCTTAAGGTTTAGGTCTTTCTTCTCGCTACCTTTTTCAGTTTACTACTTGAGGTTTGAGTTTTTCTTCATGTTACTACCTAAGCTTTTTTTTTTCCAGTTTCCTACCCGAGGTTTCATTTTCTCATCACTTTTTATTTTTGCCTTAAAAAATATAATGCAAGAGGGTATTTTGGTCAAGTTATTTATTTTTAATAACAAAAAAAATTTATCTTCTAAAATTATTCTTCCTAACAAATAAGTTATATTAATTTTATAAAAAAAGATCGATTGGCCAAGTATATCATTCTCACCCTTACTTGATTAAGGCCATCTGAATATATATTAAGACATATAGACAACATAATTTGTGGGAACTCAAAAACTTAGCTAGTTTGACTTTTAAAAAAAATCTAAAATTGTTCTTTTTAGCAAAATAAGTGCAAGTAAAATTTAGAACATTAAGATCACTTAGTTTGTTAAGAAATTTTTTTTAGATTTTTTTTAATTTACCATACGAGCCAACTTTACGAGTTCCCACAAATTATGTCACTTATATTTCATAATATCCATACCGCGCTAACCTATCAAGGGTGAATATGACATATTTAACCAACCGACCATATATGTTTTAGAAAATTAACATGACTTATTTTGTTAGGAAGAACAATTGTAGAAAATTAAATAAATTTCTCATTAAAAATAAATAAATTGACCAAAATATCCTCTTGCATTACATATTTTTTTAAGAAAAAAATAAAAAGTGATGAGAAAATGAAATTTCAGGTAGGAAACTGAAAAAAAAAAGTTTAGGTAGTAACATGAAGAGAAACTCAAACGTCAAGTAGTAAACTGAAAAATTTAGAACCTCAGGTAGCGACATGAAGATTGACCCAAACCTCAGGGTACTAAAGTAAAATTTGCCCAAAATTTATTTTATTGATAACTCAGCCACCAATATTGGCTTTGTAACTACAAATGTTTATTGGGGTTAACATTAGGCCACAGAAATTGGCAGAAAATAACCAATTCTACAAAGAGTAAAAAAATTTAGCCACAGAAGTTGGTTTATACGAGCATACTATAGGGTTGCTCCTTGAGTTTGGTCACACGAGTATAAGCGAGCGAGCGTGAACAAAGTCAATTATGCTGCACTAGGCGGGTCATCGTACTCTCAGATGAGCTGGAAGTACTTCTTGAGAAAATGACCATTGATAGGATTTGCCTAAATTGTACCATCTCGGTCACGAAGATGAACAATGCCTCGGCTTTGGATGTGATCGACTATGTAGGGTCATTCCCACTTACCAGGCCATTTGCCTCGTCCTTCTATCTTCTCGCCAATAGGTAGCACTGATTTCCAAACCAACTCACCTTTTGCAAAACTTTTCCCCCCTTATACACTGGTCATAAGACCTTATGACCTTTTGTTTTTCGGCACACAAGTCTTCGTAAGCCTCAAGTCGTTGCTCGTCTAAGTCTTCATGTTCTTGCCACATTGCATGCACATAGTCCTCACCAATTAAATCATGTTTTTCCATAACTCGTAAGGACTGAACATTGAGCTCCAGAGGCAGAACAACATCATGCCCAAACATCAAAGCATAAGAATTTGTCCCTGTTGGGTTCCGTTTGCTCGTACGATAGGCTCAAAGTGTATTGAACAAGTCATTGCACACAGGCGGGCATTGCTAGTGAGCATCCTTCTGAGGATGTGTAGAATCAGCTTGTTACTCGATTCCGCCTGACCGTTGGACTGAGCGTAATATAGGGTAGAATGGAGGAAGTGAATTCCTAAGTCCTTCATGAGCGTCTTAACCTCGCCAGACATAAATGTTGCCCCTCTGTCTGAGACAAAACATTATGGTATACCAAATTAACCTATAATATCTTCAAATAAAAACTGGCGAATGGTACCTGCCGATGCCACTTTCAAAGGCTTAGCTTCCACCCACTTAGTGAAGAAATCCGTAGCCACAATGATGTACTTGTGTCCTTCAGAAGAGTGAGGGTGAATCATCCCGATCAAATCTAAAGCCCATCCTCAGGCAGGCCAAGGCTTGATAATTGGCTGCAGAAGGATGTTAGGTAAATGGTTGATTGGACCGTAAGATCGACAATCTTCATAGCCCTTAGCGAAGGTGATACAATATTTAAGTATGTTGAGATAATAATAACCATGACGCCGTAATAACCAGCGCATTTTTGGACCAGCTTGATGTGCTCCTGCTGCCCCTAAGTGTACTTCTCTCATCAAACATTTAGCATTATGACTGTACACACATCGAAGTAGTAAACCTTCCTCTCCTTGCTTGACTAACTTCTCGTTCCTCAGCACATAATTGGGAGCAAGGAAACGAATACGCTTATCCACTAATGTATTGGGGTCTTTGAGATAAGAGATGATGGGCGGGACTCAGTTTACATCGATGTGGTCAAGTGTTTCTATGTACCACTCGTTATTATCTTCTTGACGAGAAAAGAAAGAAGGTAAAGTACGACGCTTGACCTTCAGAATACGCTCGCGGACTCCATCTTTGTAGCAAGCTGTGCTAATTTGTTTGTAGCGTGGTTTTGCCCATGAGGAATATGGCTAAGTTAAACCTTAGTGAATAACTTCAGTAGGTCACAAGCTCATTTAGCATAAGGTTTTAGGACTGGCTTAGCCTTATATTTCGTCTCTAATTTCCATATAACAAGCTGGGAGTCCCCACAAATATGGACCTCGATAATCTCCATATCTAGCAGGATCTCTAGGCCGATGATGAGTGCTTCGTACTCGGCTTGGTTGTTAGTATAATAAAAGTTCACTCTGAAGGAATAAGAGAAAGTTCCCACATCTGGGTTGATTAAAGCAATCCCTGCCCCAGTCATTGTGCTAGTACTTGAACCATCAGAATATAAGAACTAAGGAGTAAGTGAGATGTGGGTCAACTCTAAGTCCTTGCCTTCATGAGCATCAAGCATTAGATGGTGATCAAGAAAATCAGCCACCACCTGGCCCTTCACTGCCTTTTGTGGCACATATTATAAAGAGAATTCAGAAAGTGCCAAGATCCACTTTCTAATTCGGCCACCGTGAGAGCATGTACTTTATCAAATTTGTTGGTGCAATGACACAAGTGGTAAAGGACAATATATAATGCCTCAATTTGCATATTGAGAAATACAAAGCCAAGCACAGCTTTTCCATTAGCAAGTACAGTGTTTAACAGTCTATCAACGTACGGCTGAGATAAAAGATGGCACGTTCCGTACCTGTAGTGTCATCTTGTTCTAGCAAACTCCAAATAAAATGATCAGTAGTTGATATATAAAGCTTGAGCGGTATCCTAGGTCTTGGCGGGACCAAGATTGGTGGGTTGGCAAGATATGCCTTAATAGTATCGAAGGCCTCTTGATGGATAGGTTCCTATAGGAAGCCTTTTTGATTTTGTAGCTTGAGTAGGGATGAGAATAGCTGTACCTTCCCTGCTGCATTTACAATGAACCTCCTTAGGAAATTGATCTTGCCAAGCAAGCGTTGCAGTTCCTTTTTGTTCTTTGGTTGGAGAGCATTAAGCACTGCTTCCTTCTTATGATATGGAACTTTTATCCCTCACTGGTGGACTAAGAACCCCAAGAAATCTCCCGTTTGAGCGCCAAAGACATATTTTGCAGGATTCATCTTTAATTGGTATTGTCTCATACAAATGAACACCTTTCTCAAATCTTCAACATGGTCTGCTAGGCACTTGAGGTCATGGAAGATCAAGTTCATGGCACGCTGGTAAGTTGCCCCCGTGCTTTTGAGTCCAAATGACATATCCACATACTCAAAGATAGCTGCAAAACTTGGGCAGTGGAACGTTGTTTTATGCCTATCCGCTTCAGCCATTGGAATTTGATGATACCCTACGGTCCCGTCCATGAATGAAAGCATCTGATGTTGAGCTACAGAATCTACTAACAAGTCTGCTACTAGCATGGGGTAAGCATCCTTTGGTGTTGCATTATTAAGGTCATGATAGTCGACACAGACTCGCATTTTATCATTCTTTTTCTTAATCGGGACGACATTGGAAAGCCACTCATTGTATTTGGCTACTCTAATGATGCCAGATTTGAGCATCTTCTCTATCTCTTCTTTGACTAGAATTTTTATCTTCGTATTCATGCGACGCATCTCTTGCTTCACTGGTTTTTTACCATCTATGATAGGCAAATTGTGACAAACTCAGTCTGGCGACAAACCTGGCATATCCTCATATTTTTCCTGCAAAACAATTAACGTACTCATACAACAAATCCATGAGCCTCTTTCTTTCCTCAGACTCCAAGAAGGTACTAATAGCCACAGTTATTGGCTCTTCTGAGGTCCCGAGATTAATTCTCTCCACGGGATCTTAACTTTAGGTGGAGTGTCATCCAAAGCTGCTGAAGATAGCTGAATAACCTCCTCCTCATCTAATTCATGCAATACATCGTCGTCGACATATTCCAACAATGAAATCATCGGAACATGTTCATAGGCTTGGCTCTCCATTAAGTAGTTATGAAGTCGATTATGAAGAGAGAAACAAGTCTCTAGCTCTATGTTGGATATAGGCTCTAACATTGGAATGATCGAAAAGGTAGCTCAACGGTGTAGGGGCAACAACTGTCCTCACCTACTTGAACAATTTCCCATTGAGCTAATTCAGAGGCCGTCACCCCCATGGGGCGGCCCTTATTGTCAACGCCACATACTTCTAGCAGCCTGAGGTCACTATTGTAGTAGCTAGCATCCAAAGCACTGGCAGAGACTAAATATGCACGCGGGTCAACATCAATGACTTCTGCTTCACCTGACTTCATGTTCTAAAACACCATTTGTTGATGAAGAGATGACGACACACAATAGCTCCGGTGGATCTAGTCTCGATCCAAAATTCCACTATAAGGTGTCGTATACTTCACCACGAAGAATGTATATGTGCCAGCTGCTGGTCTGACTTGCACATGGAGAAAAACAATTCCCAAATTCTTAGATATGCTACCCTAGAAATTGAAAACATTAAGAGCTGTCTCCTGGATGGTCGATTTAGGAATGCCCAGCAGTGTCATTGCCTTAATAGTGATGATGTTGATCAATGCTCCTGAGTCCACTAACAATTTATTTATTTGAATTCCTTGGACTTTTCTAATGATGTACAACGGTCTCATATACAGTCATGTTCAATGTTGGCTTCCTAAACAACATATATGTTTTCCTCAAGGATAGGTCACTCTCTGGCTACTTGGCGAGCAACCATTATTCTGGTTTATCCTCATCGTCACTTGTCATCGCCAAGTTGTTTACATTTCGGGCTTGATCTATGATGACCTCAGTGGGCACAACGAGCAGGAAACATGGCTTTCCAGTTGGAGATCCTGCAAATGTGGAAGGTAAAACATACACCATGTTCACATCCAAATCCTGATCATATCCTTGTATCTCCACTTCTTTGTCTTTTCTATAATTAGTTGTTCCTTATCGTCCTCCACCTCCACCACGTCGAGCTTGATATCTCTTCCTTGTACCCCAGCCTCAACCATCTCATGGTCAAGAGGGAGTACGGACTTGATGGTTGCCATAAGTTCATCTTCGATAGGAACCTCAGGTATAGGTTCTACACTTACTGGCGAGAACAGACCACTGCTCTTGCTTGTAGAAGAAGAAGAAGTATTTCCATGGTTAGAACCCTTCTTTTGTTCCTCTTCTACCAATGGTTTGGGTCTCCACCTAAGTCCATTTGTCTCGCTCGAAGCAATATGGCCTTGGGTGAGTTCACTTGATCGATGAAGACTCTTGAGAACAACGGGTTGTTTAGATTCTTCACTACTTTGAGCACATTACGGGTCGTCTACGGTCCTGGGGAACCTCAGGGATAGGTTCTTGCTTGCTTTCTCTGGCGAGCAACTCTGGGTTGTGATCAAAGACATTTAGCCTGGCTGTTCACACTTTAGGTTCACGAGATTTCTTACCAAAGACTACGATGGGATTGGCTGTCAAGGCATTCATCCGCCTTTGCAGCTTCTCTGGTGTATAAGCCAGTTGTTATGGTTGGATTATACCCATATCCAAAGCTTATGTTGCCCTTTTGTCCTTTCCAAACCGGCGTTGCAGATTTCTTTGTCTTCTAGGGGTTACTTCCACAGTTTTTCCTTTATCTCTTACATACCACACGTACTTCTCTACAGCTTGCCTTCTTTTAGAAGTTTCAGGATGCTTCCTCTTACTGTCCTCTCCACTGGTATGCAAGTCCAAAGTCAGCTTTCTTTTGTTAGGATTACTCCTTGTCAATTCCAGCATTCCCACGACTATGTCCTTACTAGGTTCAGGATCTTGAGCAACTTGCTCGATTGCTATTTCTCCTTGATCAACCCACCGTTGAATTCTGAATATTAAGCTCGTGCATTGCTCAGTGAAATGTGTCCCCCATACATGATGGAAGTGACAATAAGGAAGGCTCTCTATAGTTGCAGGGTTTGGTGAAGGTCCATACCACAACAAGTCTCGCCTAGTCTAGGATTTCAGCCTTTCGGGACACATCGTAAGTGATTTATCTCTTTGGCTTCTTCTTTGATATTTTCTTTCGTGTTACTAGCTTAGGTGTTATGACAAGGACCAAAGTTATCTCATGCAATTTCTTATGGAATGGCGATAAAGACAGAGGATCGTTGTTTGCACTATCCCCTTAACTGAATCCAATTACTCTATAATCGAGCAAGCTTTGCACAGTGTCTTTCAGTCCATAGCAAGAAGATGTTGTGTGCCCAAACCTGTTGTGGTACCTATAAAAATGGTCACCCGGTCCCACATAGTCTAGATCTTTCAGCCTCCTTATAGACCAGAAGCTAATAAGCTCATTTTTGAGGAGCTCATCAAGGATCTCATCCATTCTGTCATGCTTGAAAGTGTACCATCATTTGATTGGTTTAGCGTTAGAATTGGCTTGTTCTCCTCGGCTAGCCATTTTCGCTATTACATTCTCTGTTCACATCCAATCTAGTTGAATCATATTAACTTGGGGGTCTGGGAATGGTTGTGAGTCTACCAATGAGACGGTCTTAGGTGTATTATCTAAGGCTAATTTTCCTTCATTAATCCACTTCTGGACCTAGTCCTTGAGCTTCACACAGCGTTTGGTCGTATGATTCCACATGCCATAGAATTTACAGTACTTCTTCCTCTTAAGTTGTTCGGCACTAGGAATAGGATCAAAGTCTGTCTTAGCCACCCGTTGGCTTATCATTTCATCTAGAATTTCATGAGCCAAGTTTGCATCATAAATATATGTTTCAAATTCTGGTTTAGTAAAGCCACTATCGAAAGCTTCACAGGTCTTTTGCTTTGTTGAAACTTTCGAGGCTTAAGCACTGTCTTAGAAGAGAGCTCTATAGCACGAACCTGATTTTCTTCTGAATCTGATCCTTCTTCTTCGGGATCCTCAATATAAGCCATAATTTTTGGCTTGTTTCTTTCTGATATATATGAGGATCTTGGTGCATATGTCCCTTTAGAGGAATTGCGTCTGTTGTCAATCTCTTGCATGTCATTATGGGTCTTAGACACCACGGCGATCAACACATTCAAAGAAAGGTGTTTGGAACTAAAGAACATATTGTAGTATTGATCTTCCAAACTATTGATTGCTATATCGACGACTGCGTCCTTTATGAGCGGTGTTTTGCACAAATTATATTCTGACCTGAAACAGTGTAGGAAAGCTACTGGGCTCTCCGATGGCGCTTGGTTCATGGCCACTAACTTGCTGATACTTGTTTTTGGCCTCGCTATTCCAAAATGGTCAATGAACAGTGCTTCCATTACTGATCAGTCTGTTATGGACCCCTTCTCTAGGCCAGTATACCATACAAGTGTCGATCCTGATATGGAAGAACCAAAGATCCTTAGTTTGAGTTATGGATCCTCCACGAAAGGACCTAGTTGCAATGTAAAGTAAGCCAAATCCGTTGTTGTATTCTCGGGAAAATATACTACATGTTGGGTAACGAAAACCAAAAAATTCAGGGAAAGACATTAAAATATAAAACGTTAGCGTGAGTGGAAAAAAATAACATAATCTGAATAAAACTAATTTAACATGAATTTCCACTAAATTCTGTGAAATAATGCGAGTTTAAAATATATAAAATGAAATGCAATGGAGGTGGTCCTTCAGGGTTCCTAACCCGGTACGACTATAAACAGACAATACAGGTGATGGGAGTGTCTAGAGTGTTTGTCCTGACCCGAGACAAATCTGGGTCGGGCAGGGATCCTGATCCAGTTTGACCAGCTTTTCAGTGATAAGCTGAATAGCTAGAGCATCGATGCAGCTAAATAAACCATTATAAACAAACCTCCAAATAAATGCTCATAAAAATATACCGTAAAGCGTAACGCATAAAAATCATGAACTCGCTATCAACTGTGAAAATGAAGGTATCCACTTACAATACTGTGTCGTGATTTCTACCAAGCCAAAGCTTGTATGCTGACGATTAATTTCTAACACGCCGTCCTGAAACAACGATTAATATTTAATAACTAATTGCCGAAAGTCATAATGAACAGCTAAGCTCGTTAACCAACGAGCAAAATCGCCGAGAACGTCGTATTCTCGAACAACGTACTTCCCGAATTAATTGACAAGCTTTAAATCAAATTCTAAATTCTAATTTTTGAATCCTTTTCAAAGTCGCAATGCATTCCTCAAATGTTACGCGACTCGAGGTCGAATCGAGTATCGACTCAACCGCTCGATAAAATAGTAAAATTGTTTAATTAACATCTGATTGACCACACGTCTTAATTTACAATGTTCAAATCAATTTAATAAAATTTTCATTACAATTAGTACGTGATTACAAGCAAAATGATATAAATTTTACATCGAAATACACCTCGTCGGAGGTCCGCCGTGGACCACCGTCGGCGAAGACGGCAGTTCAATTTCCCGACGACCCGAGGCCAGGTCCACTTCAAATCACACAACAAACAACTTTCATAACTGCAACAAAGTCTAATTAATCCTCTAACTAGTCCAATTTACTTTGAAACCGAAATCCTCTCAAAACTTCAATTGATCGATTCTTCTTCCTCGTTTGGAATTGGAGCGAGTTCTTCATACGGTTAGACTTGTGGTGATAAGACCTTCAAAGCTCAATAGGTTATGCCGACTGAATCAAGCTGGAAACCACCGTCCCAATAACTTAGCCTTTTGGTTCGGTTCCGTCCATCTCACGGCCGCCAAGCTTCAAAAGAGGGTTGAAGACGTTGGGAAAGAGATAGAGGAGGTCGTGGTGGTCATTTTGACACCAAAACCGACCATTTTGATGGCCGGTCGAAGAAGGTGGCCGGCGAAGCCGACGGAGAGAGAAACCACGGGAGATAGGAGAGAGAAAGGGAAGAAAAAATTTGAACACCCAAATGGAAAGTTTTGACTTTCCACATTTGTAAAGTCCTATATATACGTGCAAATTGCGACTAATACTTTTTGTATAATTGCACAAACTTTCGTTGACCACAATTTCATCATCTTCACTCCAATTTTAACATTTGATGTGGCCACGAACTCGTCTTGATAAACTCTACGACTTTCTACAATATAATTTCCGAAATAGAGAGTCCTACTATACTCGTGCATTTACGACTATTATATTTTTGATAAATTTCCGTTGATCATAACTTTCCTGTCGTAACTCCATTTTCGACATTCTTTGAGTCAACGGACTCGTTTCGACAAATTCTACGACTTTCACCCAAAGTCAAACAACTTCGGCAATCCGATAAAGAGTCGACTAAAAGCTCACAACATTTACAGATGGTAACAGAACTAACTACCTTACTTAATTAAGCTTAAATAAATCATAAAAATATAATTGTCGGAACGAGATGTCACAATTTGATTACTTCATTTCTCAAAAACTGGGGTCCGTAAAAATGATCCAACGCTCCAAAATTGAAGAGAATTAAAACTCCGCAACTATTCATGGGTGAGCCTAGGCCTTAATTGTATATGTACCCAAAATTATATAAACACGTATACCTACTAAATCCACCAATATAGTATTATGATTGTTATTTATTGATATAGTTCTAAAAAATGATATTTGCCGCATATATAATTCAACCGTAAGTGAATTTTTTTATTATTGTTTTAACGATAATTTTCGTTCTCTTTCTGTACTAAACGTTACAACAACAATGTCGTCTTCTTACGTTGTATAATTAAGTATGCATGCAAATAAATATGTGTGTAGCACTTAGTATAAGAATCTGAAGAAGATAACTTTGAAGTTTATTGTTGTAATTAAACTATGAGTGAGAGTTTTCACTTGGATACAACAAATGAACGAAGTCTGGTGAGATTAAAAGTTTAATCATATCATCATATATGATTAAGAAAAAATTATGTACGTAGTATGTACAAACATCTTCTTGTATTATTAAAGGAGAAAACATGCATGAAAGGTCATCTTAGATAGATATTGGTGATGCTACAATAGTTATGCATACACAGAGGTGTAGATATTCAGGGGCGAGCCCAGGCCTTAATTGTATATGTATCCAAAATTTATATAAACACGTATACCTACTAAATCCACCAATACAATATTATTGTTATTTATTAATATATTTCTATAAAAAAATGATATTTGCAGCATATATAATTCAACCGTACGTAAAGTTTGTTTTTTTGCTTTTTTATTGTTGTAACAATAATTCTCGTTCTTTTTCCGTACTAAACGTTACGAGGGCAATGGGGTCTCCTTACGTTGCATAATTAAGTGTGCATGAAAATAAATACGTACGTAACACTAGGTTGGAGAATCGAAAGAAGATAGCTTTGAAGTTTATTGTTGTAGTTAAACTATGAATGAGAATTTTTACTTGGATACAACAAATGAATAAAGTGTTATGAGATTTAAAGTCTTATCGTATCATCATATATGATTGAGAAAAAACTATGTTTGTAGTATATACAAACATGGTAATGTATTATTAAAGGAGAAAACATGTATGAAAGGTCATCTTAGATAGATATTGGTGATGCTACAATAGTTATGCATACAAAAATTATGCATACACATGGGTGAAGCTATTCAGGTGAGATCCCAGGCCTTAATTGTATATGTACCCAAAATATATAAACACGTGTGAGAATTCGAAGAAGATAGCTTTGAAGTTTATTGTTGTGATTAAACAATGAGTAAGAATTTTCACTTGGATGCAACAGATAAACGAAGCCTAATGAGATTAAAAATCTAATAGTATCATCATATATGATTAAGAAAAAACTATGTACGTAGTATGTACAAACATCCTCTTGTATTATTAAAGGAGAAAACATGCATAAAAGGTCATCTTAAATGTATATTGGTGATGCTACAATAGTTATGCATACACAGGGGTGGAACTATTCAGAGGCGAGCCCAGGCCTTAATTGTATATGTACCCAAAATTATATAAACACGTACACCTACTAAATCCACCAATACAGTATTATTGTCACATCCCCAAATTCGGGGCCAATACTATATTGAAATATGGTCTTAGGATTTGTGATATGAATAAGAAACCCAAATAAAATTCAAAAGTTAAGATGTCGGAATAATACATTTTTTGAAAAGTGAAAATGTTAATATTACAATACCGGAGTTTTTAGAAATAAGAGTCATTACATTTATACAATTCAAAATGCAAGTAGAAAATAATTCGTTTATTTAGTGATAGACGGATCCCAGCCCCAAGCACCCTACTGATCACCTGAAAAGAGCAAGGTGCAGCATCATGAGTCACATCGGCCCAGTAAGTACAGTTTACAAACATATACTAGATTATCTCTAAGAAACATCAAACCGAACAACCAAATAAAAAAGGTGAAATAGTCAAAATCGGTTATGTTCTTTCATAATTATATTTGTGTCTTTATAATATATATATATACGTATAGGTACATAATATACGTACTTGCATACTTTCACGTCTACACACAAACACGTCAATACTTCCAAAGTGAATTCTTTTGGATTAACTGGTAATTTCTCAAAAATCATGTACTTAGTCTCACAATAGCAACACACATGTAAAGCCACAACATACTAAAACCACCTGCCAAAGCATGTATACTCCCGGTTTGACACAATCAATTCCTAAGAGTATAATAGTGCACTATCTATAAGGGACTAGGGTCCTTGGCTAATACTCACAATCACGAAATACTTTACCATCAATTCACTTAAGCATGAGTTAATTCGTACTTTACACCTGACTTCACACCTCAACCATAATGACCACAAACGAGTCTTTAGTTAAGATTATGTACATATAGATCAAAGTATATATTTATATCATAACCTTGTAATAAATATATACGTAATAGAATTCGTAAAGAAATGATGATCAAACTTAAACACATTTAGATAGTTAACAATTTTGGTCCAAAAGTTTCATTCGACGGTAGTTCGTCTGAAATCCTCCATTTGTCCCAGATTATACTTGAAAGTAAATAGAGCGATTAAATAAATAAACTTGAAATAAAAGTAGAAGAAATAAAATTAGTTATCATCGGTCCAAAAGTTTCATCCGGCGGTAAGCTATCCGAAATCCTCCATTAGTCCCAAATCAAACATAAGAAGTAAATATGAGAGTAATCAAATGAACTCAAAATAAAAATACAAAAAAGAAAAGTTATTAATTCTTGGACCAAAATTATCATTCGGCGGTAGTCTATCCGAAATGCTCCATTTGGCCCGTTTTGTAATTAATCCGAATTATGTCCAAATTAAAGAAATGAGTACACCATCTCGAAGTGTTTTTCAAGAGGAATCCAATGGTAATAGTCATAAAGTCCAGTAGGAAGTTCTCAAGTCCAGAAACAAAGATGTTTAGCAACTGTCCAGAAATAGTTACACTTAGTATTAAGCTCATTTGCACAGATTAATTAGTTACTAAATGTTAACCAATGTATTTTAAACTTTTTAGATTTATAGTTGAACTCCTAAGCTTTATTTTGAAATAAAGAACACTGGATTTAGTTAAGAAATGAGTGAGATATGAATATTTTAGGGTAAGAGTTTTCGAACAAGATTAAGGAAAAGATTAGCCAAACTTGTTTTAGCCATAACTTCCTCATTACTTAACCTTTTTAAGTGATTCAAAAGTCAAAATTGAATAAATTTTTGTGTAGAATATAATTATATAAAAATATTTAAGTAACTAGAACTTTAACAGAAACGAAAAATAGTAAGATTATACTAAGGCTCATTATTTCCCTTTTATTCTTAGCCATGCATTTTGATGTAATCCTAAAGATAAAGAAGTATAGGAATATACTCATATAATTACTCAAAAATTGCAGTAGGTGAATGAAATATTTGATTAACTCAAGATGGCCTTCTTGGAGCAAAGGAAGAGTTACTAAAATATGCTTAATATGAAGGTTTTTGGTATAGGACTTTTAGGTGTGTTGCATTGCAACTTTGGGAGAGTTTCAATCGGTGAAAACTTGATTGAAATGGTGTGTGATCATATTGAACTCAAGGGAGTATAAATATAGGCATGAGAGGAGACATAAGAAATAAATTTATACCTATTTTTATTGACTTTGCAAGGCAAGTTGATAAAGAATAGTTGGGCTCCTCTCTAGGGTAAATATTTATTTGTAAAAATAATAGTAATTGAAAGAACTCAATCCCGATTCAGTTACCTAAACTGGAATCGAATCCCTTCTGGAAATACGAACCAACAAAATTTTTTCAAAATTTCGGCAGAGTTTCGTTACTAACGTGGAATTTCATAAACCTGCACCCTGAAAATAATACTTCGTCCTATGCCACAAAAACCAAACCGTGGGCACCAATCCCATCCGGATTTCTCAACATCAATATATAAATCATAAACAGTAAACAGTACTGTAATATATATATGTTTCCGAGAAAATCCGTATAAACAAGTATCAGAATGTATCAGAGCGACCTCTAGAGTAAAATATATACTATATACACATCAGTAGGCGAAACAAGAACCTACTGGAAAGCACAGGTAGCTCAGATCACTAGCCTCCAAACCGCGACGTGAAACAGCAGAATCCGAACTGCAAACTGGGCACGGAAACCGAAAAGCCCATGGGAAAGGCAAATAAAATGTTAGAGTGAGTGGACAAAAATAAATATATGCCTTTCACCAGTTAATATACATACTCAATGTAAAACAATGCGAGCTCGGAACACAACACACATATATATAGGGAGGTTGTCGGGCGAATCTCTCAACCCTGATGTCGGGTGAATCGCTCAAACCCGATGGTGATAGGCCAGGGGAATCTCTTGACCCCAGCGGCACTCAGGGGAATCTCTCAACCCTGCTTCAGAGGAATCTCTCAACTCTGGGCCAGAGGAATCTCTCAACTCTGGTAGCATCGATGCAATAAATGCCAATCACCAATAACACATAATAACACCTCCGAAAATAACATATATCACAATCATCGTATAAAATAAATGCGAAAATCATAAAATCCACGAACTCGAAAATCAACAGTGAAAATAGAAACTTGTCCACTCACAGATCAGCTAGCGCGAACTTGCGCTAATCTCGTGGTCCGGCGGAAGTTCCCTCGCCTGAAGCACGATCACGATCCCGATCTCGATCTCCTGAATATACATAAACATAACAGATCAAAAACAAAGTCCGCAACCCTGTACTAAATCACGGAAACCAACCGTTCCCGGAAATATGCAATGCAGTACAAAATGAATAACGGTAATTCCGAAATCCCCACTCGAAACCTCGACTGAAAATCGACTAACCAAATCAACCCAAAAACTTCTGGACGACAATCAGGGCGCGATTTCGAGAAAAACGACATTAAAAACGTCGAAATCTGAAAAAGTCAACCCTCGCCGGAGCTCCGCCGTTGACCGCCGCCGCCAGCGACGGCGCGCCATCAACGGTGGAATTTCATGGCGGAAAACTACATATCACAAGATCACATCAAGGCGAACCACTTCCATAACTACCACAAACCTCGAATCAAACCGGAACCATGTCAATTTCCCCTCGAAACAGATCGGAATCCTAATTTCGGTGACCTAACCGGTGACCATCAAAACCTCATCCATAGCTTAAATCATACATACCATAAGACTCAGAGGGTTGAGGGGAGTCGAACCCCCCCCCCCCCCCCCCAACCACCACCCTCAAATCTCGCCGGAAAACGGCCAACCGTTACCGGCGACGAAACCCAGCTCGGCCCAATTCAAAACCCCACAAAACCTTATCAATTCTCACAAATTCTTATACCAATCTACTCGAAATCACAAGGAGAAGCTAACTGTACCTTTCCCGTGGCCAGAGGTGGCCGAAAAATGGTCGTCGGACGGTGAAGCCGAAAAATGAAACTCACCCCCTCGGGTCAACGGTCAACCTTTCTATTTTTGGAAAGTCAACAACCGGTCAATGTCAAACAGTGTTTTTACGACTAATTCTTGACTATTCTGCTATTTATACTTGCGCCTCGGGTCGATCGACGGTCCGAAATGAATATACGAAATGATTCGGATAAACACGAAACAATCGGATAAACTCATCGAAAACTGAAACTTCGAATAATCATAAAATATTCCTCGGTTATCGGAAAAATCTTCCAGAACCGCCCACGAGCTCGAAATCACGTACTCTACAACTTTCGTGAAGACACCCAACTCAAATTCTCGACCGAAAACAAAGTCGCGAATCCAATCGGCAAACCACATATACGACATAAAACTGCGACTAAACTCAATCTCGAGAATCGTGCCGAATACGCAACAGATTCTGGTTCGGGTCGTCACAGTAATATTGTTGGAAATTTATTGAAATGTGTATGTATTCATGTGAATACAATACGTAATGTGATGTGTGAAGAAAATGTGTGATTATACTAATAAAGTGTAATATGGTGTAAAATGAAAAAAAAAAATACATAAATCAACGATAATTTCTTCTGACCACTAAAAGAATTAATTGTGATTTTAAAATACAAAGTTCAATTCGGAGAATAAATACGAACAAGTATAATTTGATAATTTCGCTAAAATTCCATTTTCAAAAATTGGCTATTTGGAATTAGGATTTTCTTACCATTTTTAGCTCGAGTAAAAATATTTTTATTATTTTTACTAACCTACGACATGGAATATTTCACAACTCCATGTGCAAATTCGTTGTCTTCGAACCCAATACCAGGGAGTACCTGACTTGAACTTGAATATCCACTGGACTATTTGCTTCTTTCCGTTAATATTTCTCTAAAACTCGTTTTTATAAATTATCTTCGCCAGACAATTTGTTATCAAATTTCTAAAGGGTCTAAGGTTAAACTAAATTAAGGTAATTTCTAAATTTAGCAAGTCATATAATAATCTAAATTATTATACTTATTTTTTTGGGTATTACATTATGATTGTTATTAATTGATATATTTCTCAGAAAATGATATTTGCCGCATATATAATTCAACCTTACGTGAATTTTTTGTTTGTTTTTATTATTTAACGATAATTTTCGTTCTCTTTCCATACTAAACGTTACGAGGACAATGTGGCCTCCATACGTAGTATAATTAAGTGTGCGTGCAAATAAATACGTGCGTAGCACTCGGTATGAGAATCTGAAGAAGATAGCTTTCAAGTTTATTATTGTAATTAAACTATGAGTGAGAGTATTCACTTGGATACAACAGATGAACGAAGCCTGATGAGATTAAAGTCTAATCGTATCATCATATATGATTAAGAAAAAATTACGTACATAGTATGTACAAACAACCTCTTTTATTATTAAAGAAGAGAACATGCGAGAAAGGTCATCTTAGATGGACATTGGTGATGCTACAATAGTTATGCATACACAAGGGTGGAGTTATTCAGGGGCGAGGTCAGGCCTTAATTTTATATGTACCCAAAATTTATATAAATACGTACATCTACTAAATCGAATAATACAATATTATGATTATTATTTATTGATATGTTTCTAAAAAAAATTCCGCATATATAATTCAACCGTACGTGAACTTCGTTTTTTCTTTTTTTTATTGTTGTAACGATATTTCTCATTTTTTTCAATACTAATCGTTACGAGATCTATGGAACCTCCTTACGTTGCATATTTAAGTGTGCATGCAAATAAATACGTACATAACACTAGGTTGGAGAATTCAAAGAAGATAGCTTTGAAGTTTATTGTTGTAATTAAACTATGAATGATAATTTTTATTTGGATACAACAGATGAACAAAGTGTTATGAGATTAAAATTCTTATTGTATCATCATATATTATTAAGAAAAACTTATGTTTGTAGTATGTACAAATATCCTCTTGTATTATTAAAGGAGAAAACATGTATGAAAGGTCATCTTAGATGGACATTGGAGATTCTACAATAGTTATGCATACACAGGGGTGGAGCTATTTAGGGGCGAGCCCAGGCCTTAATTGTATATATGCCAAAGTTTATATAAACACGTACACCTACTAAATCTACCAATACAATATTATTATTGCTATTTAATGATATGTTTCTTTAAAAAAATGATATTTTCCGCATATATGATTCAATCATACGTGAAGTTTGTTTTTTCTTTTTTTTATTGTTGTAACGATAATTCTCGTTCTTTTTCCGTACTAAACATTATGACGACAATGGGGCCTCCATAAATTTCATAATTAAGTGTGTATGCAAATAAATGCGTACGTAACACTAGGTTAGAGAATCTAAAGAAGATAGTTTTGAAGTTTATTGTTGTAATTAAACTATGAGTGAGAGTTTTCACTTGGATACAACAAATGAACGAAGCCTGATGAGATTAAAAGACTAATTGTATCATCATATATGATTAAGAAAAAATTATGTACGTAGTATATACAAACATCCTCTTGTATTATTAAAGGAGAAAATATGCAAGAAAGGTCATCTTAGATGGACATTGGTGATGCTACATTAGTTATGCATATACAGGGGTGAAGCTATTTAGAGGCGAGTCCAGGCCTTAATTGTATATGTAGCCAAAATTTATATACACACGTACACCTACTAAATCCACCAATACAATATTATGATTGTAATTTATTGATATGTTTCTTATAAAAATGATATTTACAGCATATATAATTTAATCGTACGTGAAGTTCATTTTTTCTGGTTTTTATTGTTTAAACAATAATTCTCGTTCTCTTTCTGTACTAAATGTAATGAGGGCAATGTGATCTCCTTATGTTGTATAATTAAGTGTACATGCAAATAAATACGTGAGTAGCACTCGTTATGAGAATTCGAAGAAGATTGGTTTAAAGTTTATTGTTGTAATTAAACAATGAGTGAGAATTTTCACTTGAATACAACAGATAAACAAAGCCTGATAAGATTAAAAACATAATGGTATCAGCATATATGATTAAGAAAAACTATGTACGTAGTATGTACAAATATTCTCTTGTATTATTAAAGGAGAAAACATGCATGAAAGGTTATCTTAGATGGATATTGGTGATGCTACAATGGTTATGCATATAATAATTATGCATACATAGGGGTGGAACTATTCAGACGAGAGCTCGGGACTTAATTATATATGTACCCAAAATTATATAAACACGTACACCTACTAAATCCACCAATACAGTATTATTATTATTATTATTATTATTATTATTATTATTTATTGATATGTTTTTTAAAAAAAATGATATTTTCCACATATATAATTCAATTGTACCTGAAATTTGCTTTTTTTATTTTTATTGTTTTAACGATAATTTTCGTTCTCTTTCCGTACCAAACGTTATGAGGACAATGTGGCCTCCTTTCATTGTATAATTAAGTGTGCATGCAAATAAATACGTACGTATCACTCAGTATGAGAATCCGAAGAAGATAGCTTTGAAGCTTATTTTTGTGATTAAATTATGAGTGAGAGTTTTCACATGGATACAACAAAAGAACGAAACCTGGTGAGATTAAAAGTCTAATCGTATCATCATATATGATTAAGAAAAAACTATGTACGTAGTATGTACAAACATCTTCTTGTATTATTAAAGAAGAAAACATGCGAGAAAAGTCATCTTAAATGGACATTGGTGATGCTACAATAGTTGTGCATATACATGGGTGGAGCTATTCAGGGGAGACCGCAAGCCTTATTTGTATATGTAGCCAAAATTTATATAAACACGTACACCTGCTGTATCCACCAATGCAGTATTATGATTGTTATTTATTGATATGTTTCTAATGAAAATGATATTTGCCTCATATATAATTCAACTGTACGTGAAGTTTGTTTTTTCTTGTTTTTATTGTTTTAATGATAAATCTCTATCTCTTTCCGTACTAAATATTATGAGGGCAATGTGACCTCTTTACATTGTATAATTAACTGTGCATGCACATAAATACATGCGTGTAGCACCCGGTATGGGAAATCGAAGAAGATTGGTTTAAAATCTATTGTTATAATTAAACAATGAGTGAGAATTTTCACTTGAATACAACAGATAAACGAAGCCTGATAAGATTAAAAAACTAATAGTATCATTATATATGATTAAGAAAAAACTATGTGTGTAGTATGTACAAACATCCTCTTGTATTATTAAAGGAGCTCGAGAAAACAAGCATTAAAGGTCATCTTAGATGGATATTGGTGATGCTACAATAGTTTTGCATATAATAATTATGCATACACATGAGTGGAACTATTCAGACGAGAGCTCAGGACTTAATTATATATGTACCCAAATTTATATAAACATGTACACCTACTGAATCCACCAATACAATATTATTATTATTATTTATTGATATGTTTATTTAAAAATTGATATTTTTCGCACATATAATTCAACCGTACGTGAAATTTGCTTTTTCTATTTTTATTGTTTTAACGATAATTTTTGTTCTCTTTCCGTACTAAACGTTACGAGGCCATGTGCCCTCCTTAAGTTGTATAATTAAGTGTGCATGCAAATAAATACGTACGTAACACTCAGTATGTGAATCCGAAGAAGATAGTTTTGAAGTTTATTGTTGTAATTAAACTATGAGTGAGAGTTTCCACTTGGATACAACAGATGAATGAAGCCTGATGAGATTAAAAGTCTAACCGTATCATCATATATGATTAAGAAAAAAACTATGTACGTAGTATGTACAAACATCCTTTTGTATTATTAAAGGAGAAAACATGCGAGAAATGTCATCTTAGATGGACATTGGTGATGCTACAATAGTTGTGCATATACATGGGTGGAGCTATTCAGGGGAGACCGCAAGCCTTATTTGTATATGTAGCCAAAATTTATATAAACACGTACATCTGCTGTATCCACCAATGCAGTATTATGATTGTTATTTATTGATATGTTTCTAATGAAAATGGTATTTGCCTCATATATAATTCAACTGTACGTGAAGTTCATTTTTTCTTGTTTTTATTGTTTTAACCAAAAATTTAGTTCTCTTTATGTACTAACCGTTACGAGTACAATGTGGCCTCCTTATGTTGCATAATTAAGTGTACATGCAAATAAATATCTGCGTAGCACGTGGTATGAGAATCTGATGAGGATAACCTTGAAGGTTATTGTTGTAGTTAAACTATGAGTGAGAATTTTCACTTGGATACAACAAATAAACGAAGCATGATGACATTAAAAGTCTAATTATATCATTATATATGATTAAGAAAAATATATGTACGTAGTATGTACAAACATCATCTTGTATTATTAAAGGAGAAAACATGTATGAAATGTCATCTTAGATTGATATTGGTGATGCTACATTAGTTATGCATACAATAGTTATGCATACACATGTGTTGAGCTATTCAGGGGCTAGTCCATGCCTTAATTTTATATGTACCCAACATTTATATAAACACGTACACCCACTAAATTCACCAATAAAGTATTATGATCTTTATTTATTGATATGTTTCTAAAAATAATGATATTTGTCACATATATAATTCAACCGTACGTGAAGTTTGTTTTTTCTTGTTTTTATTGTTTTAACGTTAAATCTCGTTCTCTTTTTGTATTAAAAGTTACGAGGGAAATATGGCATCTTGATGTTGTATAATTAAATGTGCAGGTAAATAAATACGTGTGTAGCACTCGGTGTGAGAATTTGAAGAAGATAGCTTTGAAGTTTATTGTTGTAATTAAACAATGAGTGAGAATTTTCACTTGGATACAACAGAGAAACGAACCCCGATGAGATTAAAAGTCTAATGGTATCATCATATATGATTAAGAAAAAACAATATACGTTGTATGTACAAATATCCTCTTGTATTATCAAAGGAGAAAACATGCATGAAAGGTCATCATAGATGCATATACCATGCTACAATAGTTATGTATATACATGGGTGGAAATATTTAAAGGCAACCCAAGGCCTTAAATGTATATGTACCCAAAATTATATAAACACGTACACCTACTAAATCCACTAATACAGTATTATGATTGTTATTTAATGATATGTTTCTTTAAAAATAATATTTACCGCATATATAATTTAGCCGTACGTGAAATTCATTTTTTTTTGTTTAATTGTTTTAACGATAATTTTTGTTCTCTTTCCGTACTAAACTTTACGAAGACAATGTGGCCTTCTTACTTTGTATAATTAAGTGTGCATGTAAATAAATACAAGCATAGTACTCAAAATGAGAATTCGAAGAAGATAACTTTGAAGTTTATTGTTGTAATTAAACTATGAGTGAGAGTTTTCACTTGGATACAACAGATGAACGAAACATAATGAGATTAAAAGTCTAATCGTATCATCATATATGATTAAGAGAAAATTATGTACGTAGTATGTACAAACATTCTTTGTTATTATTAAAGAAGATAACATGCGAGAAAAAACATCTTAGATGGACATTGGTGATGCTACAATAGTTATGCATACATAGGGGTGGAGCTATTCAGGGGCGAGCACATGCCTGTATTGTATATGTACCCAAAATTTATATAAACACATATACTTACTAAATCTACCAATACAATATTATGATTGTTATTTATTGATATGTTTCTAAAAAAAATAAAAATATTTTCCGCATATATAATTCTACCGTACGTGAAGTTCGTTTTTTATTTTTTTATTGTTGTAACGATAATTCTCGTTCTTTTTTTGTACTAATCGTTACGAGGTCTACGGGACCTCCTTACGTTGCATATTTAAGTGTGTATGCAAATAAATATGTACATAACAGTAGGTTGGAGAATTCAAAGAAGATAGCTTTGAAGTTTATTGTTGTAATTAAACTATGAATGAGAATTTTTATTTGGATACAACAGATGAACAAAGTGTTATAAGATTAAAAGTCTTATTGTATCATCGTATATGATTAAGAAAAAATTATGTACGTAGTATGTATAAATATCATCTTGTATTATTAAAGGAGAAAATATGCATGAAATGTCATCTTAGATGGACATTGGTGATTCTATAATAGTTATGCATACACAGGGCTTGAGCTATTCAGGGGCGAGCCTAGGCCTTAATATATTATATACGTACCAAAATTTAGATAAACACGTATACATACTAAATCCACCAATACAATATTATGATTGTTATTTAATGATATATTTCTAAACAAATGATATTTTCCCCATATATAATTCAACCATACGTGAAGTTTGTTTTTTCTGGTTTTTGATCGTTGTAGCGATAATTCTCGTTGTTTTTCCATACTAATCGTTACGAGGTCTATGAGACCTCTTTACGTTGCATAAATAAGTGTGCATTCAAATAAATACGTTTGTAACATTCAGTATGAGAATCCGAAGAAGATAGCTTTGAAATTTATTGTTGTAATTAAACTATGAGTGGGAGTTTTCACTTGGATACAACAGATGAACGAAGTCTGATGAGATTAAAAGTCTAATCGCATCATCATATATGATTAAGAGAAAATTATGTAGGGTAGTATGTACAAAAATTCTTTCGTATTATTAAAGAAGATAACATGCGAGAAACGACATCTTAGATGGACATTGGTGATGCTACAATAGTTATGCATACACAGTGGTGGAGCTATTCAGGGGCGAGCCTAGGCCTGAATTGTATATGTACCCAAAATTTATATAAACACGTATACTTACTAAATCCACCAATACAATATTATGATTTTTATTTATTAATATTTTTCTAAAAAAATATATTTTCCGCATATATAATTCTACGGTATGTGAATTTTTTTTATTTTTTTTATTGTTGTAACGATAATTCTCGTTCTTTTTCCGTACTAAACGTTACGAGGTCTACGGGACCTCCTTACGTTGCATATTTAAGTGTGCATGCAAATAAATATGTACATAACACTAGGTTGGAGAATTCAAAGAAGATAGCTTTGAAGTTTATTGTTGTAATTAAACTATGAATGAGAATTTTTATTTGGATCGATACAACAGATGAACAAAGTGTTATGAGATTAAAATTTTTATTGTATCATCATATATGATTAAGGAAAAATTATGTACGTAGTATGTATAAATATCCTCTTGTATTATTAAAGGAGAAAGCATGCATGAAATGTCATCTTAGATGGACATTGGTGATTCTATAATAGTTATGCATACACAGGGGTTGAGCTATTCAGGGGCGAGCCTAGGCCTTAATTATATACGTACCAAAATTTAGATAAACACGTACACATACTAAATCCACCAATAAAATATTATGATTGTTATTTAATGATATATTTCTAAAAAAATGATATTTTCCCCATATATAATTCAACCATACGTGAAGTTTGTTTTTTCTGGTTTTTGATCGTTGTAGCGATAATTCTCGTTGTTTTTCCATACTAATCATTACGAGGTCTATGAGACCTCTTTACGTTGCATAAATAAGTGTGCATTCAAATAAATACGTTTGTAACATTCAATATGAGAATCCGAAGAAGATAGCTTTGAAATTTATTGTTGTAATTAAACTATGAGTGAGAGTTTTCACTTGGATACAACAGATGAACGAAGCCTGATGAGATTAAAAGTCTAATCGTATCATCATATATGATTAAGAGAAAATTATGTACGTAGTATGTACAAACATTCTTTCGTATTATTAAAGAAGATAACATGCGAGAAACGACATCTTAGATGGACATTAGTGATGCTACAATAGTTATGCATATACAGGGGTGAAGCTATTCAGGGGCGAGCCTAGGCCTGAATTGTATATGTACCGAAAATTTATATAAACACGTATACTTACTAAATCCACCAATACAATATTATGATTGTTATTTATTAATATTTTTCTAAAAAAATATATTTTCCGCATATATAATTCTACCGTATGTGAAGTTTGTTTTTTCTTTTTTTTATTGTTGTAACGATAATTCTCGTTCTTTTTCCGTACTAAACGTTACGAGGTCTACGGGACCTCCTTACGTTGCATATTTAAGTGTGCATGCAAATAAATATGTACATAACACTAGGTTGGAGAATTCAAAGAAGATAGCTTTGAAGTTTATTGTTGTAATTAAACTATGAATGAGAATATTTATTTGGATACAACAGATGAACAAAGTGTTATGAGATTAAAAATCTTATTGTATCATCATATATGATTAAGAAAAAATTATGTACGTAGTATGTATAAATATCCTCTTGTATTATTAAAGGAGAAAACATGCATGAAATGTCATCTTAGATGGACATTGGTGATTCTATAATAGTTATGCATACACATGGGTGTAGCTATTCAGGGGCGAGCCTAGGCCTTAATTATATACGTACCAAAATTTAGATAAACACGTACACATACTAAATCTACCAATACAATATTATGATTGTTATTTAATGATATATTTCTAAAAAATGATATTTTCCCCATATATAATTCAACCATACATTAAGTTTGTTTTTTCTGGTGTTTTATCGTTGTAGCGATAATTCTCGTTGTTTTTCCATACTAATCGTTACGAGATCTATGGGATCTCTTTACGTTGCATAATTAAGTGTGCATGAAAATAAATATATACATAACACTAGGTTGGATAATTCAAAGAAGATACCTTTGAAGTTTATTGTTGTAATTAAACTATGAATGAGAATTTTTATTTGGATACAACTGATGAACAAATTGTTATGAGATTAATAGTCTTATTGTATCATCTTATATGATTATGAAAAAATTATGTACGTAGTATGTACAAATATCATCTTGTATTATTAAAGGAGAAAACATTGATGAAATGTCATCTTAGATGTACATCGGTGATTCTACAATATTTATGCATATACAGGGGTGAGCCCAGGCTTTAATTGTATACGTACCAAAATTATGTACGTAGTATGTACAAATATCATCTTGTACTATTAAAGGAGAAAACATGGATGAAATGTCATCTTAGATAGACATCGATGATGCTACAATAGTTATGCATACATAGGGGTGGAGCTATTCAGGGGTGAGCCCATGTCTTAATTATATATGTACCTAAAATTTATATAAACACGTACACCTTTTATATCCACCAATACAATATTATGACTTTTATTTAATGATATGTTTCTAAAAAAACGATATTTTCCCCATATATAATTCAACCATACGTGAAGTTCGTTTTTTCTGGTTTTTTATCGTTATAACCATAATTCTCGTTTTTTTTCCGTACTAAACGTTACAAGGACAATGGGGCCTCCTTACGTTGCATAATTATATGTGCATGCAAATAAATACACACGTAACACTAAGTTGGAGAATCCAACGAAGATAGATTTGAAGTTTATTGTTGTAATTAAACTATGAGTGAGAGTTTTCACTTGGATACAACAGATGAACAAAACCTGATGAGATAAAAAGTCTAATCACATTATCATATATGATTAAGAAAAATTTATGTACGTGGTATATACAAACATCCTCTTGTATTATTAAAGGAGAAAACATGCGATAAAAGTCATCTTAAATGGACATAGGTGATGCTACAATAGTTATGCATGCACATGTGTGGAGTTATTTTGGGGCGAGCCCATCTCTTAATTGTTATGTACCCAAAATTTATATAAACATGTACCCCTACTAAATCCACCAATACAATATTATGATTATTATTTATTTATATGTTTCTTAAAAAATGATATTTGTCGCATATATAATTCAACCGTATATGAAGTTTGTTTTTTCTGCATTTTATTGTTGTAATGATAATTCTCGTTCTCTTTCCGTACTGAACGTTATGTGCATGCAAATAAATACGTCGTAACACTAGGTTGGAGAATCCAAAGAAGATAGCTTTGAAGTTTATTGTTGTAATTAAACTGTGTATGAGAATTTGTACTTGGATACAACAGATGAAAAAACTGTTATGAGATTAAAAGTATTATCGTATCGTCATATATGATTAAGAAAAAACTATTTACGTGGTATGTACAAACATCCTCATGTATTATTAAAGGAAGAAAACATGTATGAAAGGTCATCTTAGATAGATATTGGTGATGCCACAATAGTTATGGATATAAAAGTTATGCATACACATGGGTGGGTGGAGCTATTCATGGGTGAGTCCAGGTCTTAATTGTATATGTACCCAAAATTTATATAAACACGTACACCTGCTATATCCACCAATACAGTATTATGATTGTTATTTATTGATATATTTCTAATAAAAATGATATTTGCCGCATATATAATTCAACTGTACGTGAAGTTCGTTTTTTTCTGGTTTTTATTGTTTTAATGATAATTCTAGTTCTCTTTCCATACTAAATATTATGAGGGCAATGTGACCTCCTTACGTTGTATAATTAAGTGTGCATGCAAATAAATACGCGCGTAGTACTCGGTATGAGAATTCAAAAAAGATAGCTTTGAAGTTTATTGTTGTAATTAATTAATGAGTGAAAATTTTCACCTGGATACAATAGACAAACGAAGTCCGATGAGATTTAAAGTCTAATGGTATCATTATATATGATTAAGAAAAAACGATGTAAGTAGTATATACAAACATCCTCTTGTATTATTAAAGGAGAAAACATGAATGAAAGGTCATCTTAGATGAATATTGGTGATGCTACAATAGTTATGCATATACAGGGGTGGAACTATTCAGAGGCGAGCCCAGACCTTAATTGTATATGGACCTAAAATTATATAAACATGTACACCTACTACATCCACCAATACAATATTATGATTGTCATTTAATGATATGTTTCTAAAAAAATGATATTTGCTGCATATATAATTCAACCATACGTGAAATTTGTTTTTTCTTGTTTTTTTGTTTTAACGATAATTTTCGTTCTCTTTCCGTACTAAACGTTACGAAGACAATGTGGTCTCCTTACTTTGTATAATTAAGTATGCATGTAAATAAATACGAGCATAACACTCAGTATGAGAATTCGAAGAAGATAACTTTGAAGTTTATTGTTGTAATTAAACTATGAGTGAGAGTTTTCACTTGGATACAATAGATGAACGAAGCGTGATGAGATTAAAAGTCTAATGGTATCACATATATGATTAAGAAAAAACTATGTACGTAGTATGTATAAACATCCTCTTGTATTATCAAAGGAGGAAACAGGCATGAAAAGTCATCTTAGATGGATATTGATGATGCTACAATTGTAATGCATACATAAGGGTGGAACTATTTAGATGCGAGCCCAGGCCTTGATTATATATGTACCCAAAATTATATAAACACGTAAACCTACTAAATCCACCAATACAGTATTATGATTGTTATTTATTGATATATTTTTTTAAAATATGATTTTTTCTGCATATATAATTCAATCGTATGTGAAATTTCCTTTTTCTATTTTTATTGTTTTAATGATAGTTTTCGTTCTCTTTTCGTACTAAATGTTAGTAGGACCATGTGGCCTTCTTACGTTGTATAATCAAGTGTGCATGCAAATAAATACGTGCGTAACACTCAGTATGAGAATCCGAAGAAGATAGCTTTGAAGTTTATTGTTGTAATTAAACTATGAGTGAGAGTTTTCACTTGAATACAACAAATGAACAATGTGTTATGAGATTAAAAGTCTTATTGTATCATCATATATGATTAAGAAAAAATTATGTTTGTAGGATGTTCAAATATTCTCTGAGAAAACATGTGAGAAATGTCATCTTAGATAGACATTGATGATGCTACGTACAATAATTATGCATACACAGGGGTGGAGCTATTCAGGGGTGAGCCCATGTCTTAATTATATATGTACCCAAAATTTACATAAACACGTACACCTTCTGTACGTACTAATACAATATTATGATTGTTATTTATTGATATGTTTCTAATAAAAATGATATTTGCGGCATATATAATTCAACTGTATGTGAAGTTCATTTTTTCTGGTTTTTATTGTTTTAATGATAATTCTCGTTCTTTTTCCGTATTAAACGTTATGAGAGAAATGTGGCCTCCTTACATTGTATAACTAAGTGTTCATGTAATAAAATATGTGCGTAGCACTCGGTATGAGAATTAGATGAATATAGCTTTTAAGTTTATTGTTGTAATTAAACAATGAGTGAGAATTTTCACTTGGATACAATAGATGAATGAAGCCTGATGAGATTAAAATTTTAATCGTATCATCATATATGATTAATAAAATACTATGTACGTAGTATGTACAACATCCTCTTGTATTATTAAAGGGGGAAACATGCATGAATCGAAGGATCATCTTAGATGGATATTGGTGATTTTATAATAGTATGCATACATATGGGTGGATCTATTCAGATATCACATGCCCCTACCCCTGAGATTTGATACATATGTTTAGTTTCCCCCCTAAATGTATCTGCTATAAATTGGTGTTGTAGTGATGTAGCAGTCAGCACGTGAGGATAGAACCAAATGGTCTTGGGTTCGAGCCCTAGCTTTATATATTTTTGCATAGAGAGGTTGCTTTGTTTCATTTCTTATTTTTTCCTTTGCAATTTTGGGTTCCTTTTTCATTTTTTTCTTTTAATTTTACCCCCCCCTCCAAATCTTTCACTGTGCATACACATTTTGAATACATTGTCTCAAAGATTGTTGTTCGACCCAAATATTCATTTCCCTGGATCCGGTTATAGACATTTAAGCCATTCCCGTGGCCATTATGCATATAATATATATTCATTGTATCTCATCATATTACTCTTTACCGAATGTGTGATTCTTCTGCGTTAATAACTTTTCTATATAAAATTTTTATTTTCTTAATTATAAATTATAAATTTGGTCAATGAATCTGTCACATTTTCAACGTGACACATATATGCAAATTTGTACATATGAGTCTACGCTGGCCGATTTATAACCCTTCCACACCTACCTCTATGTAAATCGCTCATTGTTTGATGCATTGACTTGTAGTATGTACATTGTGGCCATCTCTGATTGCTTTGTACCATTGATTTGCTTTTCTTTTAAAAACAAATGCAATATAATGAAATAAAAAGATATCTAAGTCGAGAAAAAGAGGCAAGATCGGACTAAACAGTGACATTATAATACAATTTGTTGTCTCGATGAAAAAACTAAAGAAACTATTCAAACACATCTTCTTCTTTTTTAAAGCAAAGACGTCATGTTAATAATATTTTGGGTTGCATTATTCATAGATCCACCCTAAGGACACGACCTGAGGAACACCAACATTTCTAAAGAATCTATGCGATCAAACAGAACCTCGATCGAAATACAACCACTAGAATGAAGTACAAAAAAATAATAATGTGACCATGATTAAAGGATATTGTCGGGGAAGGGCAGACTACCAAGCCCCGACAAACAAAACCCGAACATTTAAGTTTGAGACTCCCACCAGAACGAGCACGGAACTGCCAGGCCCCAAGTAAAAGCCTAAACCCTATAATGACTAGAGGCCACCCGAATCCCAATTCAGATCCAAAATGGATCTGAGCCCAAAATCCAGGCCCAAAGCCCTGTCAAAGTCCACAAACCCTGCAAGAGAAGCTCAAAAGCCAGGCCCTAAACCAACACCGACGCTGCACGGAGTCACCGTTAGAAGGCATCTTCCCTCTCGACCTGAGCTCTCCAACCACCACCAAATTGCGGCATCCAAAAAACCCAAGTAAAAAAAATCTGCTCGGGTCAACCTTGCTCCCACCAGGCCAACCTCCGGACAACCTTCTTCTTTGCCTTGTGGATTCAAAAATATATATAGCATAAATATTTTTTAACATTGTACAATGAGAAATGCCTCTACATCCGATATATGGACCAATATAGAGCTATTTATGTTAATCTACATCTTGTGAGGAGGAAGAGGTGCATATATTGGTGGACGTCTCTAATATCTTGATATTAACAATCAGCTGATTCTGCACAAGTGCACATCTCACAACCCATGAGCTAAATTAGACACCATTCCAACAATTCAAAATATTCCAGTAAAAAGTTAAAGAAGATGATAAATAGATGATTAAAAATATTTCATAGATCGATGAACTCAATTATTATTGAAACTAAAACTAAAAGGGAAAATGATATATTCCGCGTACGTACTACATACGTAAATTTCAATTCCCATCAACTTACATAGAAACTAAAAGGCTAAACTGCCTAAACATCAAAATCTTAAAATTAGATGGCTAATATTGTATCTAATCCGATCTATCAGTCTTTTTGTTATTCTCCTAGTCCATCGATCAGCTACGGAGTTTACTCATCTTTATCATCAGATGATGCATCAGGTTCTTCAGCTCTTTCTTTAGCGATGAGATCTCCACACGGGCATGAGGTTGGTGGTGTAGATTGAGGAGAAGTAGATGCAGATATCCCCAAACAGAGTCCAAGATCCTGGTCTCTCTTCCTTTTCCTTTCATGGGAGCTCATGTGGCCTCCTAGAGCCTTGCCACTATCAAACGCCTTCTTGCACGGATAACATACATGTTCGTCAGCCCTAGCTTGCTCTTTGGTCTTTTTTTCTTTGTCTTTCGGAGCTAGACCTTGCTGATCTGGTTTTGCTTTGGAAGAGGAAAGACTGGTCTCCAATGGAACTGACAGATCTGTTCTCGAGTATTCTCCAGTTGGAATATTTGGATTAGGGTTTGAGACAGATCCACCACCATAGCCAATGTCAAGAGTGAACTCAGTACTCACTTCTTGAGCGGGAGCTCTAGGCCTGCAAATGTTTACAGGGTTAGTCACTGGCAATTGAGTTGCCCTTGGCCTTGGCTCGAACCAGCTGGGGATGTGCCCTGAAAGATTTTTCTGGTGAGGCAAATGATTGGATCCATGCAAAGAAGGACGAGCTGGTGGGAGGAGATCCCGGTGTGGCAAGGTGGTGGTAACTTGGCAGCTGGTAGTTGGTTTGGAGCCAATTGCCGACATTGGAGTAACCAAATCCAGGGAATCTACTGCTGTAATTTGCACTATAATTTTGAGTAAAGTACTGAGGAGGTGTTGGGGTAAGAAAATTGTGACCATAGTGATGAACATACGCATTCTCTTCGCTTCCTGGTGGCCGCAAGTTAAGATCTAGATTTTCCAGCCTAGGTTTATGCGGGGAATAGGAGGAGGAGCAATAGGGACTCGTCGAAGAGCCCTCTGAATACCAGTACCAGAGGTTGGTGGTACATCATTGCCAGAGCTGGAAGACATGATAGAATGATGGAATGATGGAATCTAAAGAGTGAGAGCACTAGACAATGTGAGCTTGGAAATGCGATCTACCCAAGGCCTAAGAGGGTGGTTTATATAGCGGTGTTGGCAACAGAGACTCGAAGGGTTTATTTAGGGTACGAATGTCAAGAAATGATAAAAATGGAACTTGCATTATTATGATTTATTACCTAGCTAGGCATGGTCTGACCAAATGTTAATTTAGAAGTAATTTCTTGTCTAGTATGGAAAATGATGATATATATTTAGCTCAAAACCATATGAAAAATGTAATTTTCACATGGAATAATACAAGGATTCCTATTTGGTGAATTCATATATGCCCAAATAAGAACCTTAAAATAACAGTAGGAAAATGCACAAAAGAAGAAGGTGAAGGTGAAGGTGAAGATGTCAAAAACATACAATTATGTTTTGGCATACATGCATTTACAAAACCATTTTCTTAATTAAACTGAACAACACGCATGACACGTAAAGTTCGTCATTATACTGATATTGTCCTAATTTAAATATTTTTAACGTGTTTGACTTTATCTCGAAAAGTCACGGTACGATTAAAAAATAATCCATTCACATTTAAATTGAATTTTACTTTGTAATATTTCGATGTGTTGGGTTTTATCTCAAAAAGTCTCGGTACAATTAGGAATAACTCACTCACATCTAACACACCCTTTCACATACGTGCAATCTAACTACTAGGTTAGTACGTGGAACCAAGTTTGAAATTCATATCGAAATCTTGGTTATACATTTAGGAGCCAACACATCTCTCTTTGAAGGCTCATGTGTTGTGGAGTGTTTACATGGAGTCAACTCATCTTTTTCAAAGATTGTGTGGCGTGGGGTGTACGAGAACGTGATTAAAATGATCTTAGCTCTAACAGCAGATTGAACTGCGACAAAGCATGACATATGTGATCTACCATTATATCGATATTGTCTCAAACCAACTACCTTTAAGTGTGTTGAATTTTATCTCAAATTGCCTCAATACAATGAGGAATAACCCTCGCACATTTAAATTGTATTTTACTTTATTCTATTTCGATGTAAGATCATCTAGTCCAACAAATTAATTGTGCGTATAGTAAAACTCGACAAACTAACTCTTTGAATTTAAGAAAATTATTATTTAAATGAGGCTATTGTTTTATCAATATATGAATAATTTTTAATTTACCGATACTTTATCAAAAAAATATATTTATTTCCTAATTCAAGAGGACAAAACCCGTAAACATGATCTCTAGGTAGAAAATAATATTTATTTATCATGATGGAGATTCACCACTATTTGAAGTATCCTAATGAAAATGAGTCAAATGACACATTGATGGAATCCCCTTTCTAATGACAATGAAGAGAACAAAAAGGTAACTAACACATATGCATAATTTATATGATATCTGTTATATGTCAAGGTTGGATTTTGGCTTTGGATGTTTATTTTTTGCTAAGAAAAGGAAGAAAACTACAAGGAAGATCCTCTAATGCATCCCGTTTCTTAGTTATCGAACAATTGGAGGTGAGCAGCAGTTACAAGCAGTGAGTTACTCCATGTGTTGGTGTTTCTAGTACCATGTTCAGCATTTGCAATGTTATCGGTAATAAAATTGCCCCCTCTGAAGGTGTGTTTGAATTTGATGTTGTTGAAGCTATTAACCAAGCTTTGAACGTCTCTGATGATTGAGAAGAGTCTCCAATGAGACTTCCATATGTTGAGGACACAATTGATGATGAGTACGAAGTCTCCCTCTACTTGAATGTAGTCAATTCCTGCTTGTTTGACATGAAGAAGGTTTTGTTTGAGGGCATGAGCTTCGGCCATAGGTACTGTTGAGTTGTCAAAGTTACAAGACATTGCTGCAATAGCTGCACCACTAGAATTTATGATGACATAACCTCCAACAGCTGAATAATATGGAGTGTTTCCAACAAATTCATCAAAATTGATTTTGTTGAAACCTGGTTTAAGGGGAGACCATCTGATAGTAGTAGTTTATTTCCTAGTTGCGGTATTAGTAGTATTGCTTGAGGTGTAGTTGATGTTCCAGTATGCAGCAATAATGTTAGTCACTGTTCTGGGATTGAAAGTTTCATTCTTGAAGATCAAGTTATTTCTTGCATGCCAAATATGTCAACAGATATTTAAAATCATAACCATTTCTTAGGATTTTGCTCTTCTTCTTTTTTTGATGCTATAAAGCATGATCATACCTTGGTTTATGATTTTAAATATTTGTTGGCATATTTACCATCACTACAAGAAAACTGCACTTAGACCACGGACCATTTCCGTCGTCTAAGTGCAGTTTTCCGTCGTCTAAGTACTTGGACGACGGAAACTCCGTCGTCCAAGGTCCGTGCTCCAAGTGCTGTCGTCCAAGCACCTGGACGACGGAGACTTAGTGTTTTCGTCGTCCAAGTGAACTTGGACCTCGGACATTATCCGTGGCCCAGGTGTTCACCTGGACGACGGAAACACTAAGTTTCCGTCGTCCAGGTGAGCACCTGGGCCACGGAGAACAACAGGGTTTAGGGGTTAGGGGTTAGGGGTTAGGTTTAGGGTTTGTGCACCTGGACGACGGAGAACATAATCTTCGTCGTCCAAGTGAGTATTTAATTTTTTTTAAAAAATAAATTGAAATTAAATATTATTAATTTAATTTATTATTATTTTAATTTAAATAATGAAAAATGCTAATATTAAATAAATAAACTAAATTTTGAATATTAAAATTAATAACTTATATATATAATTATTAAATAATCAAAGTAAATTAATTTGTACATACGAAAAAACCCATAAATTAAAAATTAAAATATTGTTCGGAATGCGGAAAGAAACGAGATAATATACTACGTGCTAGCTAATACACTGGAGGAGCAGATGCGGGGCCGAGTCCTCCGCCTCCAGCCGGGTCGTTGTCGTCGGGGTGTGGGTTCGGAGGAGGTTGACATACTTCTCGATTTTGGTTCATGAGCGCGATGAGTTGGGCTATTTGTGCTTGTTGTTCGTCAAGTCTTTGCCGCATTGACTCATTCTGCTCTTGTGTCCGTCGATTCTCCTCTCGTGCCAGTCGAGCCTCTTGAATGGCTGCTTCGACGGCCGCAGCTTGACTCATTCTCCGCTGCCTCGAACCTCCCGTAGATGATGAGCCGGAGGTCGTCGACAAATCTCGTACCACCCTAGGCCCAAAGTGCATAACCTCCTTGCCAGCTCTACGACCGTAGACCTCATCCGCGATTGCAATTTGGCTCTTTAAGGATAGAGGAGGCAGGTCTTCCGGCGGCACATCTGGGAACGCAAGCTGAGTGTTGGCCAACTCTTCATGCGCACGCTCTATCGCCCTTGCCTACAAAATTATAATTAATTTATTATAATTTTGTAATCATATTTAAATAATAATTACTATAATTAAAAGCACATATATATATATACATATCACTTGCCCCGCATTGACTCGCTTCATTATCGAGCCCTGGCGTCACGTACGCGCTTACGCTTGCATCAATAAAAGGGTGTTTGGAACCCTTATCCTTGTGCTCCTTGGCAATTTGAATGAACTGCTTGGTGCCGGTAGTATGGTGTTTCTCCTTCTTCCCCCGATTGGCTTTGTTGACACCGGAGAATTTCTGTTACACAACATAATTAAATCATTAAAAAATGAATAACTACAATTTAAATAATTCAATTATTTTAATTGAAATAAAAAAATTAAATTAATACCTTAAATTGTTCATCGGCAAAGTGGTTACACAACCACTCCCACTCATCTTCTCTCTCCCCTTGCAGCTCTACCGGGGGAGGCACGGGACCGACATCTTTGAAGTACTTATGGAGCCTGTACTTCCAATCTTTGTAGATGGAGTTGGCGGTTTGATTGATATGCCTCAACATAGCCGGTGTTGGATCCACGTCAAATTGTTCCTATGAAAAATAAATAGAAAATTATAATCGTATATATTATGAAATTTTAGGCCGAGATTAACAATATTATATAATAACTAAATTGAACGTATTACGTACCGAAAGATCTTTGAAGACTTTCGCCTTCTCATGATCCGGCGCCTCCTTCCAAGTAGGGGCAGTGATACGAACCCGGTTACGGATGATTGACCCTATCCCATGCGCCGAGAGACTTGCTAGTTGAGCTGTGGGAGGGCCACCGGTGAATTCGTCGTACGGCAAGTCGATCTTTTTACCGGTCGCCTTGCAAATACGCTCCGCTTTCCCCCCTTTAACGAGACCCCGAGTCCTTTTCGGTTCCGGGTCAGTGGGGGCCCTCCTTTGCCTACGGCGGGCGCTGTACATGATTGATTCGGCGGTGGAGGACGCCTGAGTACTTCCCGTTGAATGGGTACCGGGCGTCGGAGATTGGAAGGGGTCGACGTCATCACCGCTCGAGATGAATGGGGGAGCGGGAATTTCCCCAGAGGGCGCTACGGACGGACCAGATGATCCGTCCGGATTGAGAGCGTCGTTGCCCTCCGGTGGTAATTCCCAACCGACTTGGTCCGCCAAGCGGCGGAGCATGGCATCTTCTGCCTCTTGTTGGGCTTTCTTCTTGCCGGATGTCGTCTTTGGCGGAGCCATTTAAACCTAAGAGTACGGGGTTAAAATACCTACTTACCATAATAATTACAACTTAAAAATTTACGCTAATTAATTAAGTACGTTTAAGATTTAAATAGAGTACACTAGCTTGGCATTTTCGGTCGTTTAATGGAAGTGCGACCCGCGCGATAAAGTGTAAATTTTCAATTAATCAGCCTTGGTTAAATCGAAAAACATGGCCAGTTAGGGATAGAGATAACGCGAGAGGCAGGACTAATTTCGACAAAAGTCTTTCTTAGTCCAAATCCTGTCACCAGTCATAACCCGTTTCTAGACACCATGTCCGACATTCGGCCAATTTTTCGAAAATTTACACTCCCTCAAGTCCTTTGCAAACTCCGCCCTCAACCTCGTGTCCATAACTTCACTTAGGTTATGGTGTGCGGTGATGAAATCCACACATCACGAGGGGTTAAGGAGATAAGCAAGGAAAAGAGGCGCCATCTATTCCAAAGAGTGCGACTTAATTACACCAAGCCTATGTACTAAATTTAAATCGAACACGTACTACTTTAATTTACTAAAAAATACACGTAATTACATGCAATAATTTATTTTCCATTTAGCATGCAATAATTAACCATTTAATTAATTAATAACAATAATTATTTATTTAATTAATTAATAACAATAATTAATTATTTATTTATTTAATAACAACAAATTTACAATTATTCATTTAATTAGGAAACAATAACAATAATTATGATTTAATTAATAAATAACAACAATTATTCATTTATTAAATATTTAAAATTAATTACTAAATTAATTTCTACTAATTAATTATATTTAGAATTTAATTAATTAATAAAATGAAAATTATTTAAATAAGGGAAAAATAGAAATGTACCGAAGCGGAGTTTACGGGAATTTCGCCGGACTTGAGTCGTCGGAGAGGAGGAACCACGCCGGAAAAAATGTCGTCGGAGCGTCGCCGGAGGAGGATCGCCGGAGGAGAGGAGAGGAGAGGAGAGGAGAGGAGAGGAGAGGGAGAGGAGGAGATGGAATGATGAGAAAATGAGGGGGGGGTGCAACTCTATTTATAGAGTTGCACTTAGACGACGGATCACTATTCTCCGTCGTCTAAGTCCACCTGGACGACGGAAATAGTGTTTTCCGTCGTCTAGGTGGCGGTTTAAAAATTTTCAATCGGCGCGTAATTAATCGGCGGGACGTTTTGAACCGCCATGATTTTGGACTTAGACGACGGAGAATGAATTCTCCGTCGTCTAAGTGAAAATTCAAGCGGTGCCGAAAACGGAAGCGGTAAATTGAACCGCCATAATTTTGGACTTGGACGACGGAGATGGTCAGTTTCCGTCGTCCAAGTGAAAATTACATGAAAAAAATAAACAAAAATAAATTTGAACCGCCATGGTTTTTGAACCTGGACGACGGAGATGGTCATTCTCCGTCGTCCAGGTGAACACCTGGACGACGGAAAATGACCATATCCGTCGTCCAGGTTCAAATTACGTAAAAAAAAATTTTAAAAATAATTCGCTAGGAATTTAGCGATCTGTCATTCGAGTGAAATAGTCGTACAATATCGATGAACGCATCGTGTATATAAACAGTTAAATTTGAACCGACGATTAATTTTACGTATTGAAACATGTTAAGTATCGACTAATCTTTACGACTTAAGTGTTCATGAGTAGACGCTCATTTGCAGCAGAGTATTAACGAAATTGAATTTGAACAAAACAACCGTTGGATATGTTCGTCGTAACATAATATATAATTGTCTTCAAAGGATCATAAAATAATAAGTTCGGGAAGGGTTTGATCGGCACAGTCAACTGCAAAACCGATAATTTCACAAACCGGAAACGTGGATACTAGGCATTTCGTAACTCCGATTTTCGTGGATAATTTCACGATGCGTTCAAATTCAATTTCGTGGATAATTTCACAAACCGGAAACGTGGATAATTTCACACACCAAGAATTGTTTACTCTAAAGTCTTGATGAAAAGACTTTGCATTGGAAGAAGGTCTAGATGGTCGTTGTCTTAGAAAAAATTACGATATCTGCACCTGGACGACGGAAAATGAGTGTTTCCGTCGTTCAGGTAATCACCTGGATGACGGATATGAAGTTATCCGTCGTCCAGGTTCTGACCTGGACGACGGAGAATGACGTTCTCCGTCGTCCAGGTGTATAGACCCTGAATTCAGGGGTTAGGGCCTTACTGTTTAGGGTTTAGGGTTTGTGAACTTGGACGACGGAAAATGACCATCTCCGTCGTCCTAGTGTGTACCTGGACGACGGAGAATGACCATCTCCGTCGTCCAGGTGTAAAAACCCCGAATTCAGGGGTTAGGGCCTTAGGGTTTACGGTTTAGGTCGTCCCCGGTCATTTGTGTGTGCGTTCAATTATTCTGATTCAAAAATATAATTAAAAAATTGATCGATCGATCCGAACTGCTAGATTTAGGGTCCAGGATTTAGCTAGGGTTTTATATGAGATTGAGATTTGGCGCCAATTAATCTGCAATTAATTTCTCCGTTGTCCAGGATATATAATTCGGATTAATTTCTTACCGTAAACCAGCATCGATCATATATATATATTACAATAATTACAGTAATTAATTACCATTTAATCTCCCTCGTCGTATGACCGTACTCTTCGTCATAATCATCATCGTCCTCATCCCCGTTAGTCGACGGCTCATCCTCGTCATCGTACTCAACATCGTCCGACGAATAACCTGAGTCCTCGTCCGCGTCCTCTTCCTGCTCGTCTTCTTCATCTACCTCATGGATAATCTCATCTTCAGTTAGATCTGTACAACCATCAGGCATGGGTAACCGTTCACCATCTTGAACCAGGTCCATTATATCGGAGCGGACCATAGAAATATTAGGCTCTTGATAGGCAGGAATGTCTCTTTCTGGTTCAGCAGCATCTTCAGTCGTCGCCGGTGTCCCTTCAATTGTCTCTGTATTCCATATTCCTCGGTGAGAGATATGGTTCACTATTTTCCACCCTTCACCGGCTTTCGGATCGTCGAGATAGAACACCTGCCGAACTAAGGTGGCGAGAGCGAAAGGCTCATCCTCATACCAGTGCGAGTTTGTATCGACAGATAATAGTCCCAGGTCTTCCTTTATACGCTTGAACCATCTGCACTTGAATAGGAAAACGTTGACATCATTCCCGTAACATAGCTGAACCACGTATACAATAGCCCCGTAATATAGATCATTGTCTTTCCCAACGGCTACCCCACTGTTTTGTGTTCTTCTTCCTTCGTCTCGGGCCAATGAATGGAACTTTACACCGTTCACAAAACATCCGGGATAAATATAGTGTTTAACCGGCTTCCCTGCTAGCAAGTGCTTTGGCCATGACCACCACCCTCCGTGGTTATCAGATTTTTGCAGATCAATCATCTGCGAAAAAGGCCAAATTAATATAATGGTTTACTTTCTACAAACATGAGCAATATGTATTTAAATAATTAATACCGAGTCGTACGTACGTACCCATTGGAAGAAATAATCAGGAAACTTCTTCTTAACCATTTTCTCAATCCACGCCGAACTCTTGTTTTGATTTAACGCCTGAAGCCTCTCCCTGTATGACATCATGTACGGCTCAACTTCATCACAGTCTCGCAACACTACCCAATGTGCCTCAATAAGTTCTTCCCGTGTTAACGATTCCTTTAATACTCCTCTAAACGGTCGGACGACATTGGTGACGACAGAAAGATTGATGCGGGCACTGCGATCGGAGGCAGTACTGGGAGGGGGTGGATCTTTGAGGTACCTGTTGCAGTAAGTAACACACTCATGCATTAGGTATGTCTCTGCTATGGAGCCATCCGGGGCCGACCTGTTTTTGACGAATGACTTATACTGTCCAAGCTGTCTACAAAATCAAACGTACACATTACATAAGTACATATAGCTAGCTGGCTAGTATATATATAATCTCCAGTGGAACAAATTAATTAATTAGTTGTACGTACCTTTCTTGAGGATACATCCAAGTGTACTGGACCAGACCAGAAATGAGCACCTGCTCGGGCAGGTGGATCATTAGGTGAATCATGATGTCAAAGAAAGCAGGGGGGAAAATCCTCTCTAGTTTGCAAATGATGTGCACAATTTGTTGTTGCAATTCCACCACATCTGACTTCTTTAATTCTCTGGCGCATAACCTCTGCCACCACCTGCACAATGCCACTATTGGTTCTACGACGTCCCGAGGCAAGTATGGTCGAATTACCACTGGAATCAGACGTTGCAGTATAACGTGATAGTCATGTGTCTTTAGACCAACAAACTTGTGTTGCACCTCGTCCACTGCTCCAGTTATAGTAGCTGCATACGTAGCCGGATAACGAACGCCCTTAAACCAGTGAAATACAGAACGTCTAAGCGTCGGCTTCACTGTGTAAGGTGCATCTGGCATCTTGTTGTACACTCCTTTCCTATCCCTCCTCAACCACAAGGGACGACGTAGATTCATTGATTCCAAATCTTTGCGCGCTTTGGGAGTATCTTTAGTCTTGAACTTAATACCGAGAATTGTTCCCACCACGCTGTCGCACACATTCTTTTTTATGTGCATCGCGTCCAAGTTGTTCCTCAGCTTCAACTTCGACCAGTAAGGGAGTTCAAAGAATATACTCTTGTGATCCCAATAGCTCAGATCATGTGGAGGAATTGGATTGCATTTCTTTACATCCGCGTCATTGCTCAACACACCAAAGTCGAAATAGCTCAACCTCTCTAAAATCTCTTCGCCCGACCAACTACGGGGTTTAGGATTGTTCTCTACCGTACCGTCGAAATGAGCTTCATCCTGTCGCCACGGGTGGTCGTGAGGAAGCCATCTACGGTGACCCAAGTAACACACCTTCCCTGCGTGCCAACTAGAGTTCACGTCGTCCAAACATATAGGACATCCATTATATCCTTTTGTCCTGCAGGCTGCCAACATCCCATAAGCTGGAAAATCGCTGATCGTCCACATTACAGCAGCCCTCATCGTGAACATCGTGTCAGTGAATTTGTCATAAGTTGGGACTCCATTTTCCCACAACAGTTTCAGCTCGTCGATCAAAGGTCTGAGGTAGACATCTAAGCACTTCGATGGAGATTTAGGACCTGGAATTAGTACGGTAAGGAAATTAAATTCCTTGTTCATGCACATCCACGGAGGCAAGTTGTATGGCATCAGAATAACTGGCCAAGTGCTGACGGCGGAGCTATTACTTCCCCAAGGATTGAATCCGTCTGTAGATAGGCCGAGTCTAACATTTCTAACCTCTGAAGCAAAGTCTCCAAATTCTCTGTCGAAATGTTTGAAACCCTCCCCATCCGCGGCGTGTCGCAGGACATCGTCATCTATTCGCTTTTCTGCGTACCATCGCATCGCCTCTGCTGTGTGTAGCGACATGTACAGGCGCTGCAATCTGGGAATCAAGGGAAAATATCGAACAACTTTCACAGGAATTCTCTTTTTCGAACTCTTCCTATTCAACTGGAATCTGCACTGGCCACATACGGGACAATAGTCCAACTCTTTATACTCTTTGTAAAATAGCACACAATCATTCGGACATGCGTCAATTATCTTGTACTTTAGGCCGAGGCTGCTCAGGATATTTCTAACCTTATAATGAGATTTAGGAAGATTGTGATCATCAGGAAGCAACTTACATATTTGCTCCTGAATTTCGTCAAAAGCACTCACTGACATTTTGTGCTTCACTTTTATCTTCATTTGCTCCATCACATATTGCAACACATTCTCTCGACATCCAGGGAACACCGGGGTCTGCGCTTCAAGTAGCATCCGGTTGTACTTTTCCATCTCACTGGTGTCAGTGGCCAAGCTAGCTGCGGGGAATGTGTCATCATGCTCATTGGTGATACTGTAACCTCCGTCTTGGTGTTGGTGTCCGCCATGACTACATCCCGGAAACGCATCATGGACCAAATCTGCAGTTGGGTTGCAAGCTGGGGGTCCGGCACCACTGCCGCTGGATGAGGCACCATGGTAACTGTACCCTGAGCTGAAGTCTGCTGCGCTGAACTCTACATATTCACCATGCTCGCTCCATGTAGTGTAACTCCACATCATACCATTTTCGTACAAGTGTTGCACCATAACATTAACCTCCACATACTGACAATTAAGACATTTCTGACACGGACACCTGAAACGTTTCTTTCCCTGACCACGTTCTATCGCAAAATTCACAAATTCGCTAATTCCATCCATATACCGGACATTACATCTATTCTTCAACTTCATCCAACTCTTGTCCATACTGCTACAAAATATTATACTTAATTAATTATTACATATATATATATATTTGTCCATTAATTTACGCTTAATTATACGTACTCGATCTACATATCGATCCATCAATTACGTACGTATGTACGTAATTTAATCGATCTGTACATATATATATATATAGCTAACATCAGCTAACATCCTTGCATGTATATATATATATATATGTACGTACGTTTTCACTAAATACATATTAATTAAGCAAATTTTAACTGCGTACGTACGTACCTGCTGGCCTTCTCGATATCTTTACGTTAATTAAGCTAACTAGCTAGTCAGCGGAGATCCCTTATCGATCCTGATTCTTCTCGGCCTAGCTAGCTTCTAGCTACCTAGCTCGAGCTCCCTAGCTTCTCCTTCTCCCTTCTCCTTCAATTATTCTTCAAATGGAATCGATCATGAAGAGATCGAGGCTAGCTAGGAATGAATTCGATCAGTTTGGCCGGCAGTGGGCTTATATAATGCTTCACTTAGACGACGGAGGTGTCGGTACGTCGTCTAAGTGGAAGTACGTTTTGTGAACTCGGACGACGGCGTGTCGGTCCGTCCTCCAGGTAATCACCTGGACGACGGAGAATACCATCTCCGTCGTCCAAGTGGTCACCTGGACGACAGAGAAGACTCCGAGGTCCAGGTGGTCACCTGGACGAAGGATAATACCATATCCGTCGTCCAAGTGGTCACCTGGAGGACGGAGAAGACTCCGAGGTCCAGGTGGTCACCTGGACGACGGATAATACCATCTCCGTCGTCCAAGTGGTCACCTGGAGGACGGAGAAGACTCCGAGGTCCAGGTGACCACTTGGACGACGGAGATGATATTATCCGTCGTCCAGGTGGTACTTGGACCACGGAGTCTTTTCCGTCGTCTAAGTGTCACTTGGACGACGGAGAATTAGTGTTTCTGTGGTCTAAGTGCTGTTTTCTTGTAGTGCATGCAAGAAATAACTTGATCTTTAAAAATGAAACTTTCAATCCAAGAACAGTGGCTTTGGATGTTGTAAGCCATAAAGGCTAGATCAATCGGACTCCGATCTCCTAAATTAAAGACGACACAATAGTTTCTGGTTATTTGCCTGTTGATCGAGATGGGATGCTTAGCTAGCTAGCCTCACAGGACATCTTGGTTCTTAATTGTTCTCGACCTTTTAATCTGCACAAGCTAGCAATGCGATATTGTAGCCTCTTCGAGTTCCACCTCCGCCTATTTTTAAAGAGTCCCCATCTACTTCAAAAAACAAATGAGACCTTATCTACAGATTGTTGTGAGGATAATTCATGGTCACTAGTGTACGTGATTGTTCTGAGAAGTTAGGGTTTTGTTGCAACTGATAAGAACTACAGGTACAGGGTTTTGAGGATATTTCATCCTTTCCAGATTTCCTCCGAGTACATTGTTGATGTGTTCTCCTCCGACACAAGTGAATGGAGAAAGACATTGGTATCATCCCCACGAAGCTTTATATCTGCCGAGCCCGGTGAATGGAATAGTGTTGCCTACAATGGAATGTTGTTCTGGACATATCGCTTATATGAGCCGAGTTCCGAGACCTGGTTGATCGGAGTCTTCGGACTAGATCCTTTTGCAATCGGCAACCGCAATGCTAGTGGCATCGGTAACCCTAAAAATGATGGTCCGTTTGAATTTAATCTCTTTGATGCTTCTGAGGCTATTCCTAATGACTCGTTGTGGATATGTGTGCGCCGTGGTCGTCTCCAAATGTGGAGCGGTAGCTATGGCGTATATACTGTTTGGGAGATGATGACAGTAGCTGATATTGGATTAGCTGGAAAACCCTATTTGAAAAAATGGAAGTTATTCCCATTTTTTATTTATGTAGAATCAAAGCTTTGGATGTGGAGGATGAAGATATATTGTTGTATACTAAAGAGATTTGGAGCGGCCATCATTATGTCTACAACATTCGTACAAGAACTACAGAGTACGATCACATCCACAAGTTCAGGTGTTCTACTCTCTTTCGATTAGAGCTCCCACGATGGCCGACATCAGTTCCGAAGCTAATGCAGGTTGAAGTAGAACGAGTGAATGGCCTATATGGTTATGTAGCTTGCCAGCTAGTCATAGAAGCATTGCTTGCAGAATTCTCTTTGATCCTTGTAAAATAAGCATTGAAGCAACATTAACAGATGCATGCATTCTCCATATAATCGACAAGCCGTGGAAAAAAGAAATTTTCCTCAAAACCTGAAAGATAATGTTGATGACAAGCTAGAATCTCCTACATATTATTTACACATAATATGTTCACTGAGTAACTCATGTAAGTACAATGCCACACCGAAAGAAGAGTCAAGAAATTAAGCAGCAGAATGCTCCCAACTCCAAAGTTCATCTCTCGTTAAGGTCTTTCTTCTGTAGAATTTCTCCAGAAATGATGGCATATAAGACTTTTGCACTCCATGTTACTTCAGCAAGGTTTTGTAGAGGAACTGATATATCTTCTATGCTTTCCATCAGAAGCACCCTGCTCTCTGTAAGAGACAAGCAAACATGGTAATCAATTAGATAAGGAACAACAGAGCTAAATTATTTTATTTTTAGCGTAAACCTTTTGGCCCCGGGGAAGTTAAGTTGATTTATGTAGAAGCTTACCGTAGATTTTGCTGAAGTTAAGCAGTGACATTGAAGCAAGAACCTCGTGCTCAACGTACTCACTATTCTTCAGGATTTCTTTCAAGGGAGGAATGAGAAATGAGAAGGCTGAGAGCTGAGACTCGGAATCAGTAAGTGAAGAAAGTGCTCGGCTCAGCCATTCAGCTGTTACTAGGCACATTCTCACTAAATCCAAGTGTCCTGATCCTAAACACTTTGACAAGGTTTCCAAAATTGACTTCTTTCCAGATCCAAGCAGACTCAACGTCAAGTATCGCAACCAATATTCACTCGGACTTTCTTCATCATCCTGGAGTGAGCATTACAAAATCCAGTACTTAGAATCTCACTTTAAATATTATTCAGCAATTTTCATTGAAATTTCATATTACTTAGGAAACAGGAAATGAAAAGACCATGATTGATGGATGTAAGTTAGACAAAATGTATGCTGGTTTTAAATTATCACAGAATCAGGAGTTTCATGGAATGAACCAGATTAGGGAATATAATCTACCGATGGATATGTATCACTCGCTACTGCGTTCTCTTCTTCATTGTCAACTGTATTCACTACACCATTCACTACACCATTCTCTTCTTCTTTATTTGTCATCCACTTTTCAGGTTCTGATCTATATATGCTACTCTTCAGGTTCAATGTCCACCTGCAGCCGGTTCTCTAAGTAAGACTAGAAAACCATTGAATTTTCAAACTACGTACTAGACTTCCATAACAACTAGCTCAAGGTTTGCATGTGGCACTGCTGATGCAGATAAGAAGAGTATTCTTACCAAAATATCTAGGTATAACAGAAGTACAGCAGTCAGAGGCTTTTGGTTGGGTGAAGAACTCTGGAGATGCTCAAGTAAAATATCCATTGTATTCATCATCCCTTCATTCTGCAAGCCATTGAGAAATGTTGCAACTTCTTTCTTCCTGCAATGACAACAAAAGTAACATGGTTTTCAATGGGGAGATTGCTTCAACAATGGAAACACCAGAGTGAATTTACAGTTAACTAATCCCTTAACTGGGAAAGAATTGTGTTGTTCCACGGTACCATATTACAGTATATATTTAGATGACATACCTCTTTAAGCAAATTAGTTCAGTCAACAACAACACCGCATTTGTTCTCATCTTAACCTGCTTCTCCTGAAGTAGCTCCACAAGATGCTGTTTGTTGATGCCGCTTGCTATAAGATTTCTACAATGTGCATCTGCTTCTATACAACAGGACAATAACACTGCTACACATGATTTCTCTTCTTCATTTCCTATTTTGAACCGTTGAAGAAGAAATTGCAAGCCTCCAAGAGAGATAAGGTGTCTGGCATTTGCTGTTCTTTCCTTTTTGCTGAAGCAAGTGAGAAGCTGCTCTAGAGCTAAAGTAACCGTTTCATCATAGTGTATGGACCCAACTCTCCACCATGTCCCCACTACATGAGAGGCATAAGCCAAGAGTTGCCTAGAATGTTCAGACTTCCAACTGCAAAACACACACTTTAAGATTAAGTTTGTCAGAGGTACTGCTAGACATTCCAAACCTTTTCCTGTCACAGGACATGTTGTGTTCCCCTGATCAAACCATGCTATGATTGCTGATAGCTCAAAGGTTTGGCTAGTCTCTAGAGTCACTGGATCTTCAAAAAACTCTCCGGTTAGAGGGCAAAGAAAGTCCTTGGGAATCATCGATATATTGACTCCTTTTACATCATAATTTTCATGTAACTCTGTGCCAAGAGAATGCAAATATGAGCAACAACATATCAATATATGCATTACAGAATGATATTAAATCTTAGACACTACTCTTGGTTCACCTTCAGAAGTAGGTGCTGCTTGATGTGGCCTTTTACCACTTTTTCGTTTAATTTGTTCTCGGGGATAGCAAGATAGAGTCCTACCCCGAAATACAGGATACGAGTGTTAAAACGTAAAGACAGTAAGTAAATAATAACACAAGATATTTTTGTTAACGCAGAAATCCTACAACCAAGATTAAAACTGCGTACCCATAACCCTTGAGGGACAAACTTTTCCACTATCAAGTAACACACACAATTACAAGTTTTTCGTACTCTGGGGATACATAGCCTGTATGATATCCTAACTAGTTTGACTACCAGTTCTAACAGAGCTACACTACTTGATTTATGTGTTTACACCTTGGAAAATATTCAGAAGCATCAACTCAGATCTTAACTACTTTCAAGTTAAATCTTCTTGATCTACTTTTTTGGGTTGAGCATCTCCATACCTATCTCAATGGAATGCACTATGCAATGATGCATATGAGTTTTGAAAACAGTTTTTATGCTTGAGAATCCATGTCTATTATGCACAGTAAAGAGCAACTAAAGGACACAGAATGGGAAGAGAAGAGAAGAGAGAAAACTACACAACTTTGTGCTCTCAAAGAATCCCCAAAAATAATAACTAGCTCAACCATTTCACTGAGGAAGTCCTGATGCTTATATAGGAGACACAACTCTGCATATAAACTCAGCAGCCCCATTTGGTACGTAGGTTATCACTAGAGGTCAAGAGGCTATTGATGTTACAGGTGGGCTAAAGAGAAACAGTACAAAACCCAAGGAAGGCATGTACTAGCCGTCCACAAAAGTCGAGATATGAAGTGACAAGCACATGAGTGTTTCCCGGAAAGAGCCTCGTGGATAAACCACCGCTATTCAAGAACTACCGGTCCGAGAGAGGAATTGATGAAGAAAAACCGTGGTTGTCACCACCCAAAGAAAAGACAACACATAAGAAAAGTAGAGACACTTTCCTAGAAACCCAAGAGAACAGCTCTGCTCAGAATTCAAGCTAAACAACCCAGCTTTTGAGAAAGACCAAGGAGAATAGTCAATGGTTTTGAGAGAACCAACACTAATAGGATGACAGGCTATCTAATCCAAGTTAGAGAGGTAGGAAAAAGACTATAGCTGTCCTAAAGGGCCTTTATCGAACTGGAGGAAAGTCAACTCTGTTTTTCTGGGAATTTTGAATACAAACCTCTAACGGCTATCAGTTTTTAGGTCAGCCCAGAAAGTTCAGGATATGTAACATGGTTGCCATCCTTAATGAAAAAAACTTATGATATGCATGTGAATGAACTATCTGTTTTCCATTGAGATAAGATTAGTTCTTCAATTTATTCTTTGTTGATTTACACGGAGATGTGTTTCGATAATAGCTAGAAAGTGCCAACAACAACAGTATGCCTTCAATCTCCCATTTTGGCCCTAGCAAAACACACTAGTTCCACTATCCTGCACAGAATCTCATAAGAGCAAGTGAAAGCAACAGAGAATATCAAAACACCATGTGGTACAATGTTCTCCCCCTTTTTGTCAGAAATGACAAAGGAAATAGAGACATCAGAAATGGATTACAACCACAAACCAAACATGCCATATAAAGACGAGAAGAGATACGCAACCGGTCATGTCATAGGCCAAACAAAAACAACCAAAGAGTCAACAGGAACATCACAAGAACAACCGAAAACACTACAGCCAGATCATCAATAGAAGCTGTGGAATATGATCACGGGAGGTTACATGCACTGAAGGATCTCTCCGTACATGGTGATGATTCTTTGCACAAGTCTGCAATGGACAGTATGGAAGAGATAATGAACAGTATGAAAGAGTCAATGACTGCAAAAACATGGGTTCCTAAAGAAGCTGTGTTCGATTACTTGGAATATTTATGTCTGGATCGCTTGGAGATGCTCTTTCTTAGTGATTTACCACATGGGTCTCTAATCAATCTGAAGACCCTGGAGCTAGTTTGTTGTGGCTCTATTAGAGTAATTTTACCACCAAAATTGTGGCGGATGCTACCAAATCTGGAAGAACTGAAATGTGGATATGCTGGTATTAAATATGTGTTTGGGTGTGAAGGGTTTGAGCCAGGGGTATCGAAATTAAGAAAGTTAGACCTTATATGGCTAGACATATTACGCATATGTGATGGACCTTGCCAGCCAGCGATATTCCAGACTCTTGAGAGCGTGTCCCTACACAGTTGCGACATTCCGGGAAGTCTATTCACCTTTGACATTGTAGATTGTCTATTTCAATTGAAGGTCATTTCTTTACGTGAATGCCCCTTTTTGGAAAGAATTACTGAAGCAGCAATCAACAAGAAGTCCACTCTTCCAAAATTGAAGAAATTAGATTTGCATACACTTCCATTGCTGATTGGTAGTATTATTGATTTTAAGTGTCCTTCATTGGAATACGTCGACGTGGTGGACTGCCCCAACTTTTCATACCCTGTTTCTGACTCATCTGACTCAGGGCAAGAAACCAGTCCATCTAGGTATGTCGTTGTTGTCATAAACTTTCTTGATTTGTCATATTTGGTAGTCCGGTTCGCCTGCCAGTAAACAACTGCATATGCGATGTTTATCTTTATTCAAATCCTTATTATTCATGTCCAAAATGTTGAATTGGTTCTTTCACTCTTAATTTATTTATTTTCTTTGCTATTTTTACAGAATATCCGTTATTTTTTCCTTTGAAATTTGAGATCAATTGACTGATGATAGCTTTAAATAGCAATTTCATGTCATTGACAAACAAATTTCAATATGAACCAATGCAGTTTAATAGAAAAATTGATCAAAATCAGTTTTTTTGTAAGTTATATGTTTAATCTTTACTGTGTCATCAACTTATCATGACTTACTAAATCCGATGGTGCATAATACTTTAATTTGCTTTCTGTTTAAATTGCATGCTGCAATAATTTTTGTGTTCACACAATAGATCAAGAAGTGTGCTTTCGACAGTACATTGATGGAGATACATTGGGGGCCATGCTAATCTACTCTCTTTTTCCTTTTCTCAGAGAGACTCTTAGACTGTTTGGTGAAAATGAGGAAGCTAAATGGCCTCTTTGAACGCCAAGTATCAACAAGTATCACAGGGGATGAAGCAGGAATTCACACTATCACAGGACTTGAAATTGTGTAAGTCTGCATAGGACTGATGTTGAAGATAATGATGTGCTGAAGATGAAACATCTCAACAGAATGTATGACATTTATGGGTTGTGAAGGGTAGCTGAGCCCTGTTTCTGATGTTGGTGTTGGTAAAAATTGAGAAAGCTTGCAATTTGTTAAGAAACATGTATAATTTGTGATACTTGATCCCCTGTTTTTGATCTTGTCCTGATATTCAATATAGCAGACACACAAGGATCTTCAGGATCCCGAAGAAGAAGATTCCTCATTTAGTTAGGAAGCTGCAGTGGGATCAACTCTATGAACGCCAAAGTTAATTAGTAGAAATGAAGCTTGTTTTGTGATTTTGATTCATTAATCAAACTATTTGTTTATGTATTATTGAGCTCATTTCTTGTTTTCCTGATTGATGAATTTAGAGAGCGTTCTCAGATTCAGTTTCATTTCTTCTGTGGCCGGTTTTGCTCTTTTACTTCCTGTATCGTAACAGAGCAGCCGGAGTTATATCATAGGCGAGGGCTTCGACGATGGAGTTCTCTTCCGCCGTGAACGCCGCCGCATTCGCCGCCGATGGTTCTTGTTGTTGACTTGTCGATAGAGTAGAGAGTTCGTTCGGGTTGAAATTGAAGAAGGGAATCAAGGGATTCTTCTTACCTAAGAAGCCGACCAGATTAGTTGTGGGTCGATGAGTCTGGGAAATTTGGCGGGAAGGGAAGATTTTTACATTTGGGCTTCAAACTAATTCATTTGTAAGATTTGTAGGTAGGCAAAGGCCCAATTGTACGAGTTGGGTCATCGGGGCTCCATGGTTGCTTTCACTGAAAGGAACATGCAGAAAAGAAGCATACCCACTTAGCTCTCCAGTTGCTTCGATAATGCGCGTGGACCTTACTCGCTCTACTCATAGCACGGATGATCAAGATGAGTAGCTTTTCGATCAAATTCTCTTCCTTTACCTTGCATTTTGTGTGCGTATTCGTAATGTTTTATGTTTTTGGGTGTTTTGATTGAAATGATTGAGACTTTGTTTTGCTGGGTGCGTGGGAGCTTGATGGGTTCTCCCAGTAAGTTTGCATGTTTTATTTTTACTGTTCTTGAATGCAAAGTTACAATCTCTTTAGTTACTTGATGAGTGATTTAGCAGTTGGGGATTAAATAATGCTTCAATGAGATTCATTTGTTATATTGGCTTGTTATCTGGATTAGTTTATGCAGTAGCCCACCAGTTGACCAATATTCCCCGCATATGAGGAATAATGTTTTCCTGAATCAGCAGAAAATTTTCCCGAGGTGGATTTTGTGCCTGCAATCAGAAGCCAATTAGCACAAGGAACAGGTCATAACACAAACTCACGATAATAACACTGCAAACGCATGACTCAAATTGATATCCGAGAGACATTTGTTTGGGCTGAAATAAATATTTTATATTGAACTTGAGAGAGTCTTAAGGAGCGGCCTAGATAAAATAAAAGCTTGGCAAGCGGTCGAGTGGAGGAACAGAGTCCGTTTTCAGGTCAACTTGGGATTGTGGATTGGGATTCCGGATAGCTGATTCATGCGGCTTAATATCTATCATATCTTTTTTATTTCAAATAGGTTTCTTCTAGGTGAAGGAGTTGTGATAGCATTAAAACTATATAAAGAAAAGACCCGGATGGTGTTAGAGTTATATTGAGATTCAAAGAGCAAGAGCAGAAGAAGTTCAAGAGAATTGAAAGACGACTACTGAGCATTATATAAAGAGAATACGAGCATTGTTGAAGGGTCCCCGATCAAGTACAAAACATTTGCTATACGTAAGTACACCTAGACATCTCGTCAAGAGATTCTATTCTTTGCAACCAGCCGATCAAAGTGTTTGTCACCTATTGAGTGAGAGTATTGCGATCAAAGGAAGCATAGCGATTGGAAGGTTGAAGGGCTTGTCACATATCGAGTGAGAGTTCTGATATCTAAGGGAGCAGTGTTCTCAACACATCGTCATAGGGATTGCTCTGCTTTGCACTGATTAAGGGAGTGTGAGGTATTGATTTCTGGGGCTCTACTAGAGACACAAAAATCCGAAGTCCTAGGTTAGTAGGCGAGAATGACCCATTCTGGCAAGGTTGATACTCTCCTTATCTTAATCGCTTATCAAGAAGTCAGGCAGCTTTAAGTTCTATATTCCGTTGAGAAACGGTGGCACGCCAGCATACAAAGCACATACAGGATAAACCGATACATGGGGTCAAACTATCTGAAGTCAATAAAAGATATTGTTTTGCGGAAGGATCTCTCCACGGGAGATATTTTAGTGTCAAACATTTTGGCACACTCGGTGGGACATATCTTTGTGTCTCTAAGTGACAATAGGGGATCCTTACCGAAGGAATTACCCTCAGTGCCGCAAACACCCACAACCGGCTTACCGTGAACATACATCTACTCGGTGTCGTTCGTTGAGTAGTCAAGCGGTTGACATTATCTTCGTTAAAGACTATTATTCAACCATGTCATTTAAATCTTTAAGTGAAGCGGAGATTGCGGAACTTACATTCCCGGAGTACTTAGCTTACGTGGCTAGATGCGACGAACATCAGACTAACTATTATACGGCTCTCGGTGAAAGGATAGAACAACAAGCAACTCTTCTCATTACCCAAGGCGACAGAATAAACGTGGCATTAGCCGAAATCCAAGCATTACGGGTATCACTCAACAGAGATCAAGAGGAGAGAGAGGCAATTAGAGCCCAAGTAGCGAGTATCTCGGAGGGTCAGGACAAACTACGGATTGATATCATACAACACTTGGGAACAAGTTTGGACGAATACCGTCGGCATACGGCAACACTGTCACAAAGGACAGACAGGGACATATCGTCTCTAACTAAATTTGTTTCTGACCTCGCTAAAAAGATTAGACAAGCAGAGTTTTTCCCTCCTGTGTGGCAACAATGGTTAAATAGGTTCATGAACGATTGCGACATACATCTGACCAAGTGTATGATTCATATGAGACATCGTTTCCTCCCATGCAGAAGGACGATCCAGATGCTTGGCAATGGCCAAAGTACTACAGGCATCAAACCTTCCAGACTTTCTCTGGCGATGATGATTCCAATGCGGCAACACATCTAGCATACTTCACACTGCAATTAGGGCAGTTTGCTGATAATGAGGGACTCAAATTAAGTCTTCGGATCATCTTTGTCAGGATCGACCCTCGTATGGTATACGAGATTAGAAAAGGGTTCGGTCAACGAGTGGAAGGACATGGAGGCTTTATTCATAGACCACTTCGGAACAGCGAGACTTGAAACCAGTGTTGGAAAGCTCTGGCTTCCTTGAGCCAATCGGCGACAGAAAGTCTAGTCACCTTCCTGCACCGCTTTCGGTCAGAATATAATCTATGCAAGACTCCACTAGGCAAAGAAGAGATAGTAGAGATGGCCAAGAATGGTTTGGAGGATACGTACCACTAGCTTTTCTTGAATAGCAAGTACTTTTCCTTGAACGAGCTTATCACAGCTGTAACTAGAGCTTACAATACCATGCAAGAACGAGACAATCGAAGGAATGCGTCCAAGGGATCGTACACTGCTAGGTCTTATAAGAGACCAAAGCCAAAAACTGTGGCTTATATAGAAGATATAGACGACCAAGATTCGGACTCTGATGGTGAGCAAGTGGGAGCTGTGGATTTAGCAACAAATAAAGTTTTAAAACCCCGCAAACTTCAAAAGAATAAGTGTCTTATCAAGCTTTCGACAGTGGCTTTCACTAAGCCAGAGTTCGAAACATATACGTACAATGCTAATATGGCTCATGAAATCTTGGATGAGCTCTATGGTATGCAGGCTGTTAAAGCAGATTTCGGACCTCTCCCTACGGCTAAGCAGTTAAAAGGCAAAAATATTGCAAGTTCCATAGAGTATGGAACCACGTTACAAAAGACTGCATCAAGTTGAAAGATCAGATCCAAAAGTGGATCAATGAAGGAAGACTAGAGCTAGAGGGAGCGACCAAAGCAGCTGCATTAATAGATTCGAAACCCTTCCCATCGCCTCAAGTTAATATGATTGATGTCGAATGGTCATCACCCAATAGTTGTATTGGAGATGTGGAAGATTGGAATCAGCCTGTCTTTTTGTCTTATTCTTTCAACTTCAACAAGTTGGAAGAGATTTTAGACAGGCTGCGTGACATGGGATTGGTCTTTTATTACTCGGTACTTGAACTCGGACATTTACGGTACGAAGGTCCAGCTCAATACTTCTGCAGATTCCATAACCAGTTTGGTCACCAAACAGCAAAGTGTTCGACCTTGAGAGATAAGATTCAGGGGTTGATCAACTGGGAAGTGATTAAGGTCAACTACAAAGGAGTGGTGGAATGGCATCCACATTATAATAGGGCATCACCTCCTCCCTACACGCTGTTTCCTTCCCCCGACGTCGTTTCCACTTGTGATGAATCTGAACAAACCTACAGAAGGAAAAGGTCAAGGCGGAAGCCTAGACGTAATATTGCATTTGTCCGACCTAAGCGGGCTGAAATAACTTATGATGCGTCTAGGCGAGAGGAGATATTTGAAGAGCTAATCCAATTGGGGAACGCCAGACCCACATCTTGAGGATGTTTGGGGTCTGCTTTACTGTCAATATCATCATCAATGGGGTCACCATTCCACGAGTGCTTGTCGTGATTTGAAGTTCAGGATTCAGCAGTGGATTGACGAGGTAGAAATAATGATAGATCAAGAGCCCTCGCCAAGCTTGGCGACCAACATATCTTTGTCAGTTGGAATGTTGGAGTTAATAAGAGACAAATCAGGTAAATGCAAATAGACCAACAATTATCAAACTACTGGCGAGAGTCCACCAAGCAAGCAAACGACAAAATCAATGAAAGGAAAAGAAGCAGTGGACCCGAAAGCAGAGTCGCCAGTAGCCCTTTGTGCTCATTGTAAACTCAGGGGCAGGTTGAAGATTTCCTATGATCTACGCATTTTATGCATATTAATTAATGTATTTTCTCTACATTTTTACTTTGATAATTGCTTAGTTTTATTAGTTTTAACTTATTTTGTTAATTTCAGGTGTTGACCAAAAGAGACGGAGTAAAGGAGTCTACAAGCATGCAAAACACAGCAAAATAATGGAGAAAAGAAATTGGTTCGAAATTCCAAGGAAGAAAGTAGAAAAATTGAAGAGAAAAAAAAATCATTTGTTGACTAGGAAAACTTTTCCTATGTTGACTAGGATTTGAAAGCTTCCGGAAGGATCTTGAAGAAGAACAAATGAAAATGGGTCCAATTAATTAGAAGACCATTTAGGGAGCCCAAATTACTCAAGAGTGGACTAAGATTAATGAAGATGGGTCAAAAACCAAGAGCATGTCCAAAGAAGCCCAACGAAAGAAGATGGATTAAAATGAATTATCAGAAATCGGGCTTTGTACATAAGCCCACTTCAAAAGACCACTGTGAACAGATCCGAATGAATCTAGACGTGGTTAGCATATGGTTGGAAATCTCTAGAAGTCTAGTTTCCAACGCAACTAGAATCACACGATTTGGAGTTCTAGAACGAGAGAAACTCCAGTTTTAGTGGAGAAGGGTCAGGTTACCCGGGTGGAGTAGTTAGAGTCCTAGAAGGAGTCGAACTAGGCTTTGCTTGGCCTATATAAAGGGAGCTTCGGCCAGAACAAAATCATCACCTATCTTACGCTCTCACGCTGCCAAAATACTCAAACACTCTCCACCACAAAGATCTCCAAAGTCAAGGCCAACTACACCATCTCCACCTCCTAAAACCGTTGACATCTCCATCAAAGGGTCATCTTGCTCTCGAAGTTTGCAGTGCTGTTCACGGAACTAAAAGTGTAAACATGAACTCTTTACTCTGTAGTCTCCTTTGTCTTTGTAATTATTTGTGTAAAAACCCGGTGAATGAATGCTTATTTTGGTTTTATACACTTTATGAATTCCATATGTATTCCATGTGTTTATGAATCTTAGTTTCTCTTATGTGTTATGTGTTGGGCATAAAGCTTCGGTATGGGTAGAGGTTAGGATCACTAGGATGTTTGTATGCTGTTCATCGCATGTTAGTCCCTACCTTTAGTTAAATCGATGATTTAGTTAAGGTGTTTATATGCTGTTCATTGCACTTTAATTAAAAAATAAAGAAAACCATAACATGTAATTGGAATTAGGGTTTGTAGATTTCGAAGATGATGGGAGAATTAGAGCCGTATAATATGTATATGGGTAGGATGGGACGATCACATGTAAATAATTAATTTAGGTTTGTTTTTGTCGAAAATATGGTAAGGGTTTTTGGGTGATTTTTATGTGTTTGCTTGTCTATGAGTCAATGCATATTAGATTCCTAGGATTTCTTGCTATATGTTTCGACGTTTTAGGTAGTCATTAGATAGAAAATTTAGGTAATTAAACAACTCTTTTATACCCCCCCTTTTTTTTACTACACAAGAATTGCATGCACCATTCAATCCCTGGTTTAGAACGATACCCTATTTATCAATGCTACATTTACACAAAAAGGGTTTAAATTGCATATGGTTGAATTATGTGTTAAGTGTTTATTTGATGCATGTTTTAGTCGTATCATCCTATGAAGAATTGGCTGAAGCAGCTAAGGTCTTCCCAGAATTATTTTAGCAGACAAATCGTCAGCCCCATAACCCACAGCGAGCAAGACAAAGGGACTCCCCAGCTCTTAAGCGTTCACGAGCAATAGAAAAGGTCAGTGAAGCCAAGAAATCTGAATCAGAGATTGCTGACACGCTCGCCAGGCCAGATGTCCCACCAGCCTTAAGAAATATCAAAGGAAAACATGTGGTATGTGATGGAGAAGGGAAAGACCATCGAGGTAACTCCAAGTAGAAGACGGAATCTTCAGCGCCGATTTGGAGAGGCCAAAAGAGCATTAGAGGCTTATGAAATGGGCCTACTCAAGAAAGAAGAACTGGTGTGCTCCCAAGAGACACTGCAAAGGCGATTAAACGCTCTTGCAGTAAACCCTTTAGTAGTTTTTGGGAAGAAGTCTCGCGAGCCCAAAGTACGAGCACAACGACCAAGTGTCTTTGACCATAACCCAGAGTTATGATCTAAGGGCAAACAGCCTGAACCTATTCATGAGGATCATCGTGAAGTCATGAAACGTAAGTCAGTGAGACGACATCTCAATTTTGATAATGAAGCAATGGAAACAATGAGGGTACACACACCACCAAAGGAGGGGAAACGTGCTCAAGGGCGTGACACTCCAGGCCAAACTAGAGTTTTGCAGTGGAGACCAAGGCCTTTAATCATAGAGGAACAAAAGAAGGTTAGTTTTAACCAGACTGTTCCCCCTCCTAAAGGACAAAGTTCTGAACTACTTATGCCAACAACCATAGATCTTATACATGAGGATCAGATGCAACAGGTTGCTTCTCTGGAGGTCACTGCAACTTTGGACCTCGAGGGATAGAAGTCTGAAGACAACAACAATGCAGATGATGAAGAATTGTTGGACTACAGTGAAGATGAAGAAGCTGAGGAATATATCAAGGAGGTGGATACCACTGTTAATATGGTGTTTATTTTATCCTCCAAGTATGTTTTACATCCAACAAAATCAATGGATGAGTCACTCGCAAGCGGGGGCGTTAACAACTTAGTGGTGGCAGAAGATGAACCAATATCGACAGACCAATTAGCACTCACCAAAACAACAGAGTTTGATTCATCAATGACAAAGGGACAGATGACGTTCGCCAAACCTACCCTGGACATGGCCATGCACATGCGGCCATTATATGTGATAGGAAACGTCCAAGGAATTCAAGACAATAAAATTTTAGTGGATTCAGGGGCAGCAGTAAATATCATCACAGTCAAAGCAATGGCCTTATTAGGCATTCCCAAGACTGTTATCCAAGAGACCACCCTCAATGTTAGAAACTTTCAGGGTAGCATTTCCAAGACTTTGGGCATTATCTTTTTGCAGGTACACATCGGTCCAGCCATCGGTACATACACATTCTTCGTAGCAGAGTGCACAGCTCCATACAGTGCAATTCTAGGGCGTGACTGGATCCACCAGAGCTATTGTGTACCTTCGTCCCTCCATCAGCAGATATTTCTTTGGAATATAGAGTCAGGAGAAGCAGAGATTGTCGATGCTGATCCTCGTCCATATTCTGTTTCTGCTAATTCTTTGGAAGCCAGTTATTACAACAGGACTTAAGGCCACTGGAGGTATGTGGCGTCGATAACAAAGGCCGCCCAGTTAGAGTTACGGCCTCTGAGCTAGCTCAGTGGGGTATAATTCAAGTAAATCATGATAATAGCATACTCTACACCATTGAGCTATCATCCAAACATTCTCAATGATCGAGTCTCTATCAAGTATAGAGATCGAGGCTTACTACTCTTTGTACAACCGCTTCCACTATTTTCTGTTGGAGAGTCAAGGCTATGAGAAGGCTCCAATGATCGCAGTATTGGAATATGTGGATGAAGATGTGTTGAACGACTTAGATAAGGAGGAAGAGATCAAATTAGCTCCAGCAGCTCTGGATGATTTACCTCCTAAAGTCAGAGATCCCATTGAAAAAATCAATCTTGGGAACAACGAAAAGCCAATTTCTATGGCCATTAGTACCTTCCTAGAGCCTGAAGAACGACTGAAGCTCATTGAATTGCTACATGAATACGCTGATTATTTTGCAGAAAACTATGACGACATGCCAGGACTGTCACCAGATTTGGTTTGTCACAGCATACCCATCATTGAGGGAAAGAAGCCGGTGAAACAAGAAATGCGTCGAATGAACACATAAACAACAATTTTAGTCAAGGAAGAAGTTGAGAAGATGCTCAAGTCAGGGATCATACGAGTAGCCAAAGATAATGAGTGGTTATCCAACGTAGTCCCGGTCAAGAAGAAAAACGGAAAAATGAGAGTGTGTGTTGATTATAGAGACTTAAACAATGCAACTCCAAAGGATGCATACCCAATGCAATAGCGGATTTGTTGGTGGACTCAGTGGCTCGTCATGAGATGTTAACATTCATGGATGGGATGACTGGTTATCATCAAATCCCAGTGGCAGAAGCAGATAGACATAAGACTGTGTTTCGGTGCCCAGGATTTGCAGAAGTATTTGAGTACGTGGACACGCCATTTGGACTCAAGAATGCAGGGGCAACCTACCAACGAGCAATGAACTAAATCTTCCATGATCTTATTGGTAAGACTATGGAAGTCTACATCGATGATGTGGTAGTTAAAACAAATGCAGAAGCGATCACATTGAAGACTTGCGGCAGGTGTTTATCCGGATGAGGCAATATCAACTGAAGATGAATCCAACTAAATGTGTGTTTGGAGTACAAGCAGGAGACTTCCTGGGATTTCTGGTTCATCAGCGTGGGATTGAGATACCGGACGACAAGAAACAAGCAGTGCTTAGTGCAACCCCACCAAACAGTAAGAAAGAACTACAATGCTTATTAGGAAAGATCAATTTCTTGCGACGGTTCATTGCCAATGCTGCTGGAAAAATACAATCATTTCCGACGTTACTCAAGCTTCAGAATCAGAAAGACTTTGTATGGGCGCCTATCCATTAAGAGGCGTTTGAGACCATCAAAGCATATTTGACAAACCCGCCAGTCTTGGTACCTCCAAAACCAGGGGTTCCTCTTAAGCTGTATATTTCAGCTACAGACCTTTCTATTGGGAGTTTATTTTGCTCAGGATGACATATCAGGAACTGAACGTGCTATTTTCTATCCCAGTCGTACCTTGAACGAGTGTGAAACGAGATACTCGCCAATGGAAAAGTTATGCATGGCCTTGTGTTTTTCAGGATGCAAGTTGAGGCATTACATGTTGTCCTTCACCACATGTGTCATAGCACAAACAGACCTGGTGAAATACATGCTTTCCAGACCCATTCTCCGGGGACGGATTGAGAAGTGGATTCTGGCTTTGTCAGAATTTTCTTTGCAATATGTTCCCTAGAAAGCGGTTAAAGGCCAAGCAGTGGCCGACTTTTTAGCCCATCATCTAATGAAGGATGTTAGCGAGGGGCCAGAACTGGAACTCACTCGTATTGATTTGGCCCCTTGGTGTTTATACTTTGATGGGTCAAGTACGAGTACTATGGCTGAGGCAAGAGTAGCATTAGTCTCTCCACGCGGCCAAAATTTTTTCTTATTCTTTCAGGTTGGACTACAAATGCACAAATAACCAAGCAGAGTATGAAGCTCTTATCATTGGCTTGGAACTTTTATTAGATTTGGAGATCAGAGATGTGCATATATTTGGAGATTCCCAACTAGTGATCCGACAACTTGAAACCAAGTATAAGGCTGGACCAATGTTAGAGCCATACGTTAAGCAAGCCTGTGACTTACTCAAGTTGTTTACTAAAGTGGATTTGAGCCATGTCCCTCGCAAGAGGAACTATGCAGCAAATGAATTGGCCCAACTATCAACGGGGGTGAGCTTGCAAGATGGACTACGTGAACGTATATTAAGGGTTGAACATAGGACCCTGCCAGCTTTCTTCGCTCGCCAAGAAGATAACAATGAGTGGTACGTTGCTACCCTCGAACACATTGATGTGGATTGGAGACAGGATATTATTTCTTATCTCCAGAATCCTTATAATCCGGCCAATAAGCAGATTCGATTTTTAGCTCTTAACTATATACTAAAAAATGATGAGTTATATAGAAGAGGAGAGGAAGGCATACTCTTGCGATGTGTCTTTAGACGTGAAGCTAAGCGATTAATGAGGAAAGTTCATCTTGGGATAGCAGGGGCACACCAGGCCGGTCCAAAGATGAGATGGTTAATACGATGACGTGTCATTTACTGGTCTGGAATGCTCAGAGATTGCATCACGTCTGCTAAAGGTTGTGAAGAATACCAGAAACATGGTCCAATCAGTCATATGCCCAGAATACCGTTACAGCCTATAATCAAGCCTTGGCCAAGATGGGCTTTGGACTTATTGGAATGATTCATCCTCATTCATCAGACGGACACAAGTTCATCATCGTGGCTACTGATTTCTTCATAAAATGGGTTGAAGCTCGACCTCTCAGGGTATCATCAGCAAAGGCCATCCGCCAGTTTTTATTTGAAGATATTATTTATAGGTTTGGCATCCCTGAGAGTTTTGTTTCAGACCGTGGGGCAGCGTTCATGTCTAGAGATGTAGACGAGCTTATGAAGGATTTTGGAATATACTTTCTACATTCTTCTCCATATTATGCCCAATCTAATGGTTAAGCTGAAGCAAGTAATAAGATCATCATACATATCCTTAAGCGAATGCTTGTGAGCAATGTCAGATTGTGGCATAAAGAATTATTTAACACTCTGTGGGCTTATAGAACAAGTAAAAGGACACCCACAGGTATCACTCCTTATGCATTAATATTCGGCCATGATGCGGTCCTGCCTTTAGAAATGAACGTCCAATCTTTACGGGTGATGGAACAACATAACTTGATCGGTGAACATTATGTGCAAGCAATGTGGCAGGAGCATGAAGACTTGGATGAGAAGAGAATACAAGCTTATGACAGTCTGTGTGCTGAAAAATGAAATGTGGCTCGTGCCTATGACTGATGCACTCGAGGCATGAGTTTTGTAGAAGGAGAATTGGTTTGGCGAGTCATTTTTCCTGTTGGCAAGAAGACTGAAGGCCGAGGAAAATGGTCAGAAAATGGGAAGGACCATACATCGTCGATCGACTTTTGGGTAAAGGAGCATTTCGTTTACGAGATCGAGATGGAACCATTCACGCTAATCCTATCAATGGTCGTTTCCTTAAGAAGTTCATACAACCGGTTTGGGAGCATGAAGACCCTCCAACTGTGGCTTAATCTAGTTTATTCATGCTCATCCCATTTCACTCGCATTATTAAACTGAATGGGTAACACACAGGGATTATTTGCATCATAATAGCCTATACTTGGGGCTAAATATTTAGTTTTGGCCTATATTGTAGGCCAAAATTTTAATTTTAATTTTTTCAAAGTCCAGAGAGTTCATGTTAGCAAAATCACTGTGGCCAAAGATATGTACAAACTACATTTGAGTTTATCAATATAAGTTTATTGTTTACATAAGGAACTCTTTTCTTTAAACAGAAGTATTACACTATTAAGAAGAATACAAAGGCTTTGCGGCCTTAAGCTCTGATACCATATGAGAAACAAACTACAATCAGCAACAGAACAGAAAGATAAATACAGTTTATTTTTCCAAATCCTCAAACAGTTGATAACCAGTCCTTGGGTCTACATGTAAAATATGCACACATGGAAAATAGATTGCGACTTCAAGAGACAAGAAAGAGAGGATTTGAAACGCCAAGGAAGCTAGTTCAACAAATCAGAAGACCATTTAAACTAGACTTGACATTTGTTGCCTTTTCCCAGTTGAAGTCCCTGTCTTTCCTCTTCAGTGCAGCCATGTCCATAGGGCTTACAGCTTCTATGCATCTGGAAACTGTGCGGGTGCCTGAGAGGAAGACGAGGTGAGTTCTCCCTCGGGATTGTGGCTTCGTTATCCTGTGGAAACACAAGTTGAGTCGGCCAAGGCAACGTCTGGATGTAGATATTGCTATCTAATCCAGGTTTGGACTTGGATATTGCTATCTAAAGTCTACAATATGGACGGTTCTATCTGGAGGTTTCTTTAGATAAAAGAACCAGAGCAAACATACAAAAGGGGAGTTCATTCCCGCAAGGAAGTTTGGAAGGTTGATCACAAAACTGTGAAGGGGAAACCTTTTATAGAAAGGAGTCACAGCGGTAAGGTTTTGCGAGAGTAAATACACCCGTTAATAGAGGACATGCGTCTAATGGAAATTGGGCCATGTTGTGGTTTATCTACCCCCGGAGGAGAGCATGATGAATGAAAGATTTTTGGGGCAGGTAAAACGTATTTTGAAGATTTGATGGTTAACGTGATACAGATTCCAAGCTTGGAATTAAAGTCCATTTAATCCGGATTATCGGGACAGGTGAGCGGTTAGAGTCTATAAATGAGACTAGTCCCGTTCGAATAAGTTCTGGGAAGGCTTGGTTCTGAGGCCCAGTCTTGGTGTCCAAGGCCCAATTGATACATTGTTTCCAAAATTTGGACTGAACAAATAAATATTCAAGGATTTTGGGATACCAAAAAAGGGGCTTGAAATCTATGGCCCAATAATTACAATAGGAGGGTTTTTTCCCTCAGGGATGCCTTTGCGATTTTAAGAGCTAGCCAAGATTGTTTGAATATTTGTAGGGCACTTGTGGCTTCTTCTTTTGCATCCTGCAACAGTGTTCTCTCCTTCAATCATGAAATAGCGCACGGAGGCTTGATTTCTAAAGGTATCAACACGCAAGCCGTCTACTTAAGCTCGAAGGGCAGCCACTTCAGCTTCAAGAATAGCTAGTTTAGCTTCCTTGGTTGCCAGAATTTCTTGTTGGGTAGACGTATCCTTCAGGAGGGCCTGGATTCGTTTATTTTCTTCTTGAATTTGGTGAATCAACGTCACCACCACCTCTTTCTTACGCTCTGCCTCGAGTTTTAAGCATTGGTGGGCTTCACTTTGACTCAAGAGTTGATAAAGTTTTTCCTCAAGGTCAGGTATATGATAAATAAATTCTACAGGGGTAGTAGCCTTTAGATCCCTGACTTGTTCGCGAGCGTGTTTGATGTCTTAAGGAGAGTCCAGGTTGTTGGAAAGAATTTTTTGAAGGGCGACATCAATGACAGAAGGAAAGCCCAGTGCACTCAACTTAGTATAATTTCCTTGCAAGATTAATGCTTCTTCTTGTGATTCGAGTGCCTGAGAGGAAGGTCCTTGTGATGAAGACGGTGCAGTAGTTTTTTCAGTTGCAGTTTCAGGGTCTTCATCACTGACACATAGTGAACTGGGGGGCTGATCTATAGCGGCCATTATAGAAAATTTAGAAGATTGGAATTGGCCTTGCAAGCTCATTTTTTCCTTTGGACTTGCTGGTAAATCAGCAAACATCTCATCGATTTCCAAAGGAATGTTTTTGGACTAAAAAATAATAACACAAGATGTCAGGGCAGTTGGAGGTAAATAACATGCAGAACGAAGTAAGCAAATAAAATTCTTACTTGGATGGGGAACAACTGCTGTGTTTCTTCAATCGCTTGAAGCTTATGCTTTGGCGAGGGAGGAGTTTAGTCCCTTAGTTCTGGAATAACATCAACCAATGACTGTGGTTTGGCGACTTGGAGCTCTGGCGGGGAAGAAATTTGATTTTCTTGCTCTAGAATGACTTGGTCATTTTGAGCACCTGTGCCCTCGCCAGGCGAGGAATGAATAAAGCAAGATTGGAACTCAATCTGTAGACGCCGAAACAGAATAGCAATATCATATGGCTTGTTCTTTTCTTCTTCCTCGAGTTCCTTCAGGATGATTCCAGTCAGAAACTTGGCTATGAAGTCTTTGCAGCACTCTTTTCCGCTGTTGATGACTTCCAGTCCTGTATCATGATCTTCAGTTCCACACATGATGCTGGAATCATCAAATTTTAAGATATAGGCTTTGCAGCATCCTTCGGAAAGCCTTTCCCCGAGTGAGTCTATAATATAATAGGCTTCATCTTCAACTTTGAGGATGAAGAAATGATCATTCCAACTCACTATATACACCTGAGGCTTGGTGCTCTTGCTGATGTGCTCCCATATTATATCAAACGATGCAAGACCATCCAAGGTTGCAAACCTCTCTAGGTTGAAGTACCCAACGAAGGAGTTATCAGACAAAATCTTCAGGGGTCTGATGTTGGCCTTCGAAATAACCTCGAGATCATAATGTTGATCCGGGTACGAGCTGGCGAGGATCTCATCCTTGCACAGTTTCTGCCACTCCGAAGAACCTTGGACAAGGAGGTCATCAAATTCGGAGACCGTGGGCATACTGTTTGGATTTTCACATAGCCAGTGTGCAATGGTGAAAACCAATGCCGAGCAGGCGCTTGCCCCAGCGGCTTTGTCACTTCGTTGATCAAAGGTGGCATGGAAGACATGAGCTTGAAGCTTGGCTTGTCTGTCCTTGCTAGTGATTTTCGTGGCTATCCAGATGCCACTTGGAGGCTCTTCAGGCCTGGAGTGGATCTTCCTGCACTTATGAGACTATCAAAAGATTGGGTCAGCTATGGTTCAGTGACAGAATTAAAATTATTTGTTCTGAGTAAACGATTTGCAATACTTACTGATTGCCCAGAAGGATTGAACCTTTTCTTCTTAAAGGATTGCAAGGCAACCGTCACGTCTGGTTCTAGGGCGTGCTATTATTTTTTTAGAAGGAAGGGTTAGCCAGACACAATATAATGAATTGCTAATACATGTGGCACTTTTAGATGTAGAAGTATACATGTGGCCAGGGAGTTTTACTTGTGTTTTTATACGATTTCCCAATAACCGCCAAATCTTCTTCATTTGAAAACCTTTTGCCAAAGTCATAAAAGATAGTGGCAAAACGGGCAAGCGGTCCCCTGTGTCGTACATCTTCCCAAAGTTGGGAGAGCCAGACTTGGTACGACTCAGTAACTAACTGGGAAATGGCAAGTGACTTCATCAAAACAGGAACAACCACTATCGGAAAGCCAAAGTGTTCATCATGCACCTCTATTGCTGTAGGATGACTTGTCCCTCGTCAAAGGGTATATTTGTTCACAGAACAAGCGAGGGGCATGGGGGGCATCTTGGGTGAGCCCGAGTTATCTTGAGAAATGGTTTGGAGCATAGAGCTCATACCCGGGGCTCGCAGAATCCGGGACTGGCAGGTCCTTGCAAGTATGACATTGAAGGAAAAGGTTCCTCGCAAGGTTATCTTGCTCTGGCGAGGGCATAAATCCACTCGCAAGGTTGCCAGGATGACGACGATTCAAAATCACTTCAACTGCTGCAGTTAGAAAATCTTTACACGAGCAGAGATAGTTGAAGCAAACTAGATAGGACCATGCTCTAGTCCTAATTGGTACAGACATCAAGGTTTGGCTTAACAGCTTGTGATCTTCAAAAGGAGGAGCTGTTACAGGGCAAAAGAAAAGAAAGTACATCCGCAACCAGAACTCTACCATCCAGAGTAGCCCTGATTGATTAAGGTCAAGCTTTGAAAGGACGACTCGCCTCAGACCATAATAAATGTACGCGAGAACGGATTCAACTAAGCCCAGTTATTCACAGTTGAAGAGGCGTTCGACAAGGTTGGTCCAGCATCTGTTGAACTTTGCAGAAGAATGACAGAAGATGTACTTTAATAGCCAATATTCCAAAAAGGCTATACCTCCTTGGTCGGTGTCTTTCTCCTCCTGTGCAAAATTTTTAACCCAGGAAGAGTAGGAGGAAGGACGATTGAGGGAGACTTGAACTGGTGTCCCGGCTTGGTGATTATGTAACCAAGAGTTTTCAAATGCTGGAACTCCAAAAAGGGAATATAAATCAAGGATAGTAATGCTCACATCACCACAGGGAAGGCGGAAGCAGTTGAGGGTGCAATTCCAAAAGCACATGGTTGTGGCGAACGGTGCTCTGTTGCCACCAGATGGGAGTGAAAAGCACAAGTCGATGAGTTGGGTGATCCCAACTGCTTCCCATCGATCGATATCTTGTCCACGACGGTGCCGGTACCAAGCGAGATCCTCTGCGTTTGGGTGCGGCCACTTCCCAATTAGACAAAGAGTATCTTTGTTTGTCCATTCTTTGGGTTCTGCCTTGGGATGTTTTTGAACTATCAAGGCTGAATTGCAAAGGGGTTGGCAAAGAAGATTGAAAAGCTCTGGATTGATTGGAACATCCAGAAAGGGACCAAGTCGGCCAGTGCCTTCATTTGAGTCTACGGTTAAAGAGATGATTACCTCTGGGTTCTGTCGTCTGGCGATGGCCTTGAGATGTCTGGAGAATTTCTCGGCGTTACGCTCTGAGTAGGGACTGGAGATGTCTTTACGTGGAGGCATGATAGATGAACGGCGTCGAGAATGAAAGGTGTTAGCTTTTGACTAAGGAGGTTGAAAGTGCAGGATCAAGGCAAGCGAGAAAGTCTTATTGGGGAATGAGATTTTGTTGATGTGGACTGGTGCTTTTATATTACGTCAGTCGAGTGATGCAACTTTTTAGAGGAGTTGTGTAACGTGGCACCTACGTGTGATGTTACCGTTTGGTTTAACAGCGCGTCATTCGGGTAATATTCAAGTCTTTTCACTTGCACGGGTAATTTAAGCTCAAGACTTGAGGGGCAATGTTTGGGTCTGAAATAAATATATCATATTGGGCTTGAAAGACTGAAGTCTTGGCAAGCGGCCCAGATAAAATAAAAGCTTGGCGAGCGGTCGAGTGGAGGAACAGAGTCCGTTTCCAGGTCAACTTGGGATTGTGGATTGGGATTCTGGATAGCTGATCATGCGGTTTAATGTCTATCATACATTTTCTATATCAGATAGGTTTCTTCTAGGTGAAAGAGTTGTGACAGCATTAGAACTATATAAAGAAAAGATATGTATGCTAGATGGTGTTAGAGTTATATTGAGATTCAAAGAGCAAGAGCAGAAGAAGTTCAAGAGAATTGAAAGACGACTACTGAGCATTATGTAATGAGAATACGAGCATTGTTGAAGGGTCCCCGATCAAATACAAAATATTTGCTATACGCAAGTACACCTAGACATCTCGTCAAGAGATTCTATTCTTTGCAACCAGCCGATCAAAGTGCTCGTCACATATCGAGTGAGAGTATTGCGATCAAAGGAAGCATAGCGACCAAAAGGTTGAAGGGCTTGTCACATATCGAGTGAGAGTTCTGATATCCAAGGGAGCAGTGTTCTCAACACATCGTCATAGGGATTGCTCTGCTTTGCACTGATTAAGGAAGTATGAGGTATCGATTTCTGGGGCTCTGCTAGAGACACAAAAACCCGAACTCCTAGGTTAGTAGGCGAGAATAACCCATTCTGGCAAGGTTGGTGCTCTCCTTGTCTTAATCGCTTATCAAGAAGTCAGGCAGGTTTAAGTTCTATATTCCGTTGAGAAACGGTGGCAGGCCAGCATACGAAGAACATATAGGATAAACCGATACCTGCAGTCAAACTATCCGAACTCAATAAAAGAGACTGCTTTGCGGAAGGATCTCTCCGCAGGAGATATTTTAACATCAAACAACATTTATATTACATAACAACATTCCACAAGATGATGAAAATTTTAATGTCTGTTATATCACTTATATGCACAAACCAGAGTATGATGCAAATAATGATATCAGAGAGTAATTATTACCTCATAAACCCAGTAGTACTGATAGATCTCCTCAACATAATCAGAAACTTCCAGTTGATTGCACTCATCATCAATACTTGGCAGCTCTTCTTTCATAGCTTCGACACGTTGTGTGAATGATTTAGGTATGATCAAGGAGTGAAAAATCGATAATATCGGCGATATTTCGCCGATATTTCGATTTTTTGAACTTACCTGAAAAATCCGTGAATATATCTCCAAATTCATCGAAATTTTCCGATATTTTCCGATATTTCCGATATATCCCCGATATTACCGATATATCCCCGATATTACCGAAACTTTCCGATATTTCCGATATTTTTGAATTTTTCAGTAACTTTTTTAATTTAACAAAATTAAAAACTTGTCAGTCATTTTCAAGTAAGTTAAAAAAACCGAAATATCGGTGAAATATCGCCGATAATATCGATTTTGCATTCATTGGTTATAACGTACTACATGCGTCACTTCCATCTACACAAAGTAAAAAATTAACAAGTAACAAGAATATATTGTACATGTACAACATATCACACTTCCCACACTTCCCACGTTGCCATGTTTAATTGCTTCCCAAATAGAAAAGCATTTATATTTTTTATTTTATAGTGCAATCAATCAATCCATCATTTCATGATTTCCATCTCACGTTGCCATGTTTAATTGCTTCCCAAATAATGCTTTTCACTACCAATCCATTACCAATCCATCATTCCATCTCTCTCTCTCAGTTTCTCATACACATATATATATTTGCATTCTGAGTTTCTGGTTGAATTCATCTCACCGATCACTTCTCTCTCACTCTCTCAACAAAACCTTTTATCTCACAACTTCTCTCTCACTCTCTTAAGTCTTAACAAATCTCTCTATTACTCTCTCAACAATTTATAGTAGATTACCCAATCAGGTATGTTATTACTTAGTCGGTTAGTTTTTTCTATGTTGATAAATATATTATTATTGTTCTAATATTTCTTGTTAAATGTATTTATGTTATAGGCTTAAAGCACTTAATTATACTTTTTATGTTGATAAATTTATTATTATTGTTCTAATATTTCTTATTTCTTGTTAAATGTATTTATGTTAAAGTACTTAATTATATGCATGTTACGTTAATAATGTGATATTGATGCCATGTTGATTAAGATTTGATCATGTTAAAAAAAATTATATGTAGGAGTTCATTAAATTATTGCAATGGATAGTGGGTCAAGTAGACGTGATCCAGCATGGGAGCACGGTGATACAATTCCCGGAAACAAGAATGGCTCTATATGCAAATATTGTGGGTTTGTGATGAAGAGCGGAGGTATCACACGTTTAAAGTATCATCTCAGTGGACTTGATCCCGGTTCAAACGTGAAAAGATGTGAATCAGTTCCGGATGCAGTCAAGCAATTTATCACTTCAATAATGAAGAGTAAACAGAAAGAAAAGGCCAAAAAATCTCATATGATCGACGACATCCGATCTGAACTACGTGGAGATCCGATCGTGCAACTCGAAGATACAAGTGAGGAGGAAGACTATGACGGTGATGACATGGGGCATGAGGAAAGGGCACAATTTCGACAAGCAATACGAGAGTCTAAGGAAGCCCAATGGCAAAGAGAGCATCTCCACAAACTCCCTAACAGAGGACAAAGTAGTGGTTGTAATGTGCAACGAGCCCAGAGCTTTAAAGAATCACAACCAATGGCACCAAACCTCAGCAAATCAACTCGAGGACGGCAAAAGAGTCTCAAGAATATGTTCTCAGGCGGTTCAGTGAAAGAGGCAATGGGCCATTTAATAAGCAAATTTTTCATATATGAAAATGTCCCTCCATCAAAAGCCGCATCTCCTCACTTCCACAACATGGTAGTTGGATGCCAACGAGCCGGAGAGGGAGTAAAACCCCCCACACCTTATGAGATCAGGCACAAGTACTTGGATATAGAGTTCAAAGAGATTACTGAACATGTTGCCACATTGAAAAGTCAATGGGAGACGTATGGGTGCACAATCATGTGTGACGGATGGACTGGTCCAACAAGATTGTCTATCATTAATTTCATGGTCTACTGCAAAGGTACCACTGTATTCATGAAGTCTGTTGATTCTTCTAAGCATAAAAAGGATCATGAATATATATATGTATTATTGAAGAACATTATTAGGGAGGTTGGGGAGCATAATGTTGTTCAGGTGGTGACAGACAATGCAGCCAATTATGTTAAAGCTGGAAAGAAGTTGATGAAGCACCATAATGTTTACTGGACTTCTTGTGCAGCTCATTGTATTGATCTCATGTTTGAAGAGATGGGGAAAAAAGAGAGTGTCAAGGATGTGATTGATAAGGGTAAAGCTATTTCAAATTACCTTTATAATCATAATACATTGTTGGCAAAGATGCGTGAATTTTGCAAGGGGGAGATTGTTCGTGCCGCACCTACTCGATTTGTCACTAACTTCATTTTATTAGAGAGCTTACTCAAGAGGAAGTCTGGGTTGAAACAATTGTTCACAAGTGATTGGTGGAGCACTAGCAACTTTTGTCGTACCAAACACGGTCGTACTGTTGAAAGTTTAGTATTTGATCAACTATTTTGGAGTCAAGCACAACATGTGTGTGAACTATCTGAGCCTCTTTACAAAGTATTACGTGTCGTGGATACAGAAGTTTATCCGACTATGGGTGCAGTTTATGAGTTGATGCGTATAATGAAAGAGCAGCTGGAAAAAAAGCCAAATGCAAAATGGGTTGTCAAAATTATCAATGACAGATGGTTTAAAACTTTAAGACACGATTTGCATGCTACAGGTAATAATAATCTTAATTTTTCATTCTTAGTTTTACTTAACCATAAGGTATTAACATTATAATGTATAATAAATTTTTGTATTTGTATTTTTGTTGTAGGTTATTATTTGAATCCTCGTTATAATTATAAACAAGGCGTTGGAGATGACCCCATGCTTATTCAAGTTGTGCATAATGTATTCTCTAAGTTGGACCCTGATTGTCCGACACTAGGCGATTTTGGAAGAGAGGTTTGGCTTATAACGAATTATTTTTACAATTTATCATTTAAAATTGTGACAATGAAAGAATTCATCTTTTACATTCAGCTCACATATTTCAAAGATTCAAAGCTTAATTTTGCCATGCCAGCGGCAGTTGCTTCTAGAGAAAAGATGGCTCCTGGTATGTATACATAGTATATACTTATAATTTATGTACTCTTTCATTAATCACAAATTGAACTTGATTAGGAAAATTAATAATTTTTTTCTTATATGATAGCTGATTGGTGGATGATGTATGGGACAAGTACACCTACCGTAAGAAGATTGGCCATTAGAGTATTATCGCAAACTGCTTCAGCTTCAGCTTGTGAAAGAAATTGGAACACATTTGCTCTAATTCATACAAAACAAAGAAACAGGTTGGGATATACTAGGCTGGAGAAATTGGTCTATTGCTATTATAACATGAAGCTTATGCTCCGAGATAAAGAAGCTGAGCAAACAAATATTGAGGCCAGAGATCCATTGGATGTGTTTGAAATTGGTACTGAACTTGATGATGAAGAGAGAGATCAACTTTATCAATGGATTAGACCACTACACTTGGATGACGAGGAACAAAATCCAGCTGAGAAAATTGCTGCTGCTGCCCGTGCTGAAGGAATAAATGTCGAGCAGGTACTTCGTGAAGAGGTTATAGGACATGTTGATGAGCATGACTCATTTGAATCTTTCATGAGTCAAGACAATATTCAACCTAATCCAATGCCTAGAAGTTCACATGCTTCCCAACCTCCACGGTTGAGGAGGGATACCTCAGGTACGAGATCTAGAAGCTCATCAAGCACTGGAGGAGGAGGAGACAGCGGAATGCAGAGTGTTGGAGCCGGTGGTTGTGGCAGCGGATATGGTGGTTACAGTGAAGATGAACCATTTTACTTGACAGAGGAACAAAATTTCACACATGCAACCCAAGATGAAGACCATGGAGACAGAAGAGCAGGTCATGGATACGGTGGAGGAGGCAGAAGAAGTGAATATAATCCAAGAGAAAGGGGTCAAGGGAGTTTATCAAGGAATGTTGAAGATGTGTTATCCACCACTTTTGGCTCAATAGGTGTTGGAGATGGTAATTACCAACCCTATTATTATGGTCAAAATTTTGCAATGCCTTATCCTTCATATATCATGCCTTATGGTCTTCCAACAAGTGATACCTCATCGTTACAATCACAAACAAATGCCTCAAATGATGATAGCAATGAAGAAAGTCGAGCAATGCCTGGTTCATACTACGAGCTCCAAAATCTTCAAAGACCGCCCCCTGACCCATATGGCTGGCATGTAAGTCAATACGTGCAGAATTACATGGGAGAGCAATCATTTAATGAGTACTCTTCACAATACACACATGATTCTGCACAGAGAGATGGGGAAAATAGTGTGAATTTCGAACCTCATAGGTCCTCTACGTGGTTTTGAAGTATTTATATATTTGATTTTGTAATGTGTGATGTGTAACATATTGTACAAAAATGTGATGGCCTAGCCTCCCATTAAAGTTTAGCCATCAAAAAAATAAAAATAGAACTATTAAATTATATTTTAATAGTTATCAGCACTTAACACGTACTAATTCATATAGTAATATAGCAAATTCATATGTTTTGATGTTTGATCAATATTTTCTTTTCACATAAGGTAGGTAATTGATCATATAACAACCTCCAAAAGTTTCATTACAAATTTCCATATATTTTTATTAGTTTCCGTCATTTCCGTCAGAATTTTCAGTGGATCGATATTTCGTCGATATTTCCGTCGATATATCCAAATTTTGGACTGTCGATATATCCTCGATACCCGATATTTTACTCCTTGGGTATGATAAAGAACCATGCAACTGACTTTAACATCCGTTGTTTGAACGTTTGTATAAAAAAAGAATAAGACAACTTAAATGTTTATTTCAGTTGTTTTTAGTTTTCCATAAAATTCAAAATATTTATAGTAGATATGTCTGATGTTTAAAATCTTTTCCAATAACAGAGAAAAAAAACTTAGTTGTTTGATATTTGGGATAACATACAATGAAATTTTAGTTGTCTGATGTTTACAGTTGTCTGAAACAATTTTTGTAGTAGTGTTTGTTTTACTCTCTCTTTTTTCTTGCCAGGGTAACTATTTTGTAATTGTTGATCCATGTTTGAATAACTGTTCTGTTAAAAAAAATCTCCTTCATGCTTTACTAACATAAATTCACTCGGATGGGTGTGGAGGAAAGGAGAAGATAAAATTAAAGCAAAGTAATTGTTTTGTTAATTTTTTTCCAATACTTTTACTCTTTTATCCCTTGTTAATTATTTTATATTAGTTTAAAACTATAAAAAAGAAAGAATATTTTTTGAGTTTTTTAAAGTTCTACTTTGTAACTGCCGTAAGCATTGTTTCTTTAATTAATAGAGATTATTGCTTTCAGTTTTCGTTAATATTCAACATTTTTCTTAATTCTTTCTTTTTAGATTAAATTATACACACACAATGTTTTAAATTAAATCATACAGTGACACTTTTTCAAGTGACACTTTATTATTATGGTTTTACCATGAATTGTTGTTATAAATTTTTATGGTGAAGATCCTAATAACGTTATTTATGTTAGAATAAAAGAATATTTGAGAGAGAAGTTGTCTATTGTATTCTCATTATTGATGGATAGAGAGAGGACATGAGGCTATATATAGGACAAATTCATATTTCTTCAAGGAATTGATTATTTGTACTCTCTTTTTTAAAAGACTTTCGGCTATTTTTAGGCATCGATTAATGAAATGGTAGAATATAAGGGGGGACATAAAGCCTTAATCTCATAAGAAGATAAACATCTCAAATATTATCAGGCAACTTGACTAATATATTGTATCTTAAACTGCATCAATTAGTAAAAAGTGCAACATTGGCTACTACATTTGTTTTACATTTAAGGCGACACAATATCAGAAAGACAACGTGACTAAAGTGACGCATCAATTCGCTCTGACCAGCTTTCCAACTATATTGCCAACAAACATTGTCGGCACTACATCTCATCCTGTCACTAGGAGGGAGCGCCCATGCGACAAACCAATGAACACCCCCCTGACCTAAAGAAGACAAGGCAACAAAGGTGCACGTACAGTCTAGGACAAAGCCCACATCCACCAATCTTACACGAGAATTGGTTTATTAATTATCAAAAAAATAACTAAAAACGGAAAATAAAATTAGCAAAACTTAAAATAATAATAAGATCTGGGTGAGGCCCAATAATTGCACCCAAACCTAAATCTATACTATATATAGATACAAGTAGGATTCCTAATTGATAAGAATATTTACTCTACATACAAATGCTAGATAACAAAAAATAATCATATTAATTGCCATTGTTGTTGTTCGGGATGATAAGGGGTATGTACTTGAATTGCTGCATTTGCTCGTCCTATGTCATTTGCTTCTTCAGCATTACACATGGAAGCAGAGGCAATACGAGCTAGTTTATTAATTGCCATTGGTCATAATTAGAGGAATATTGAGCTTGAATGTGACTATGTTACTTTCGTGACTTCTCTAGTGATTGCAGAGATTAATGGCATTATTTCAGACTGTAGAAAATACTTGCATGATATTCAGTTTATCCATGTAAAGCATATTTACCGTGAAGCAAATGGTGGGTCTAATAGATTAGCTCATCTTGCTAATGTGAGTAGTTTAGACGCTTATTGGTTAAATGAGACTCCAGAAATTATTTCGAATGTTCTCATTGATAATGGTTGTACTTTTACGCAAAATTTTGGCACTGTGTCCCCTCGTTGTATTCTTCTATCTTCATTAATAATAACCAGGCCGGATGAGCCTCCTAGTATAGCACTTAGCTAGATCCCAAACTTTTTTTATATAAAAGAATAATCATATTAATTACATTTACACATAATTCAAGAATTTATTAACTATGCGTCTCTATTACATGTAGTGATCGATGTAAGAATTTGAGAACCTCCACTTTTCTCTATCCTGTATTATTACTATTTTTATTACATTTGTTACAAGTCTGGATTACGTACTTCATGATCATTATTGGTAAATATCATGATTATAGAAGTGAAGATCCTACCGTGGTGGGGAGTGTTTAGTATGAAGAAGATATATACCAAGGGTGTAAACTAATGAGCTAGCTAGCTCATATCATGATCAAATATATCATCAAGCAATATATATATGTATTGCACTTTAGAAGTACCCCATTGGTTTTTGGAGTAATGTTAAAGATATCATCTATCTAAAGCCACTTTTTCACAGATTTGGTGATTCAAAGGAAGATCTGGTGATGCATGCAATATTGCAATAACATTGATACATGCATGCACATATGGCCTTCAACGAACGTTCTTATTTGGATTAATTTCCTTCTAATCAAAACGTTTTGCATGAGTGGTACTGGCTTTTCCATTCAGATTCCCCCCGTGCCAAAACCAAATTTGTTTCTGTTTATGATCAGTCATATATATATGCAGCCAAGTGAGCCAACAGATTATTCAGTCATCAATTTCATCAGCTTAACTCTGCCCCCTCTCAGTGGCGGAGCTGTGTTAAGGCTCACTAGGGTTTGAACTTGATGAGAATTTTAGGGGTTGAAAGAAAATTACTACTACTTTTGAAGTCTCAGTGAAGAAACCAACCAGCAGCCAATTATCTCCGATTTTCAAAACCTTAATTCTAATTAAGCCAAATCTCTAACTCTCTCATTGCACTCTCATTGTCTCTCAGTCTCACTATCTCATCGCATTCCACTTAATCCACTTCTCTATCTCGTGTATATCTATTTTTTTCTCTAACAATCTCACTTCTTTATCTATCTCTAATTCGTGTATGTAAATTTTTCGTCGAGATTTTATCAAAAAAAGTTAAATCTCACTACTGGAGGAGAAATTCGAGGCGACGAAGAAAGGTGGTCGCCTCGTCTGGATTTCTCGTCGCCTCGATTTCTTGTGACCAAAACTACGTCGCCTCGTCTTGTCGCTTCAGATTGATCATTCCACCATTGGGGCGACAAAGAACCAATCTTCGTCGCTTCATTTGATTTCACGCGACGTAAACAAATTTACGTCGCTTCAATTTATCGCTCAATGAAGCGACGTAGATTGCTCAATCTACGTCGCTTCATTTTATTTATTTTTTCTTTTTTTTTCTTTTTCGCTCAATAAAGCGACGTAGATTGTTCAATCTACGTCGCTTCATTGTATTTAATTTTTATATTTCTTTCTTTTTGAATAAACAAGGCGACGTAGATTGATTAATCTACGTCGCTTCAATGTATTTAATATTTATTTTTTTTTCTTTTTGAATAAACAAAGCGACGTAGATTTATCAATCTACGTCGCTTCAATGTATTTAATATTTTTTTTTTCTTTTTGAATAAACAAAGCGACGTAGATTGATCAATCTACGTCGCTTCAATGTATTTAATATTTTTTTTTTCTTTTTGAATAAATGAAGCGACGTAGATTGATCAATCTACGTCGCTTCAATGTATTTAATATTTTTTTTTTCTTTTTGAATAACCAAAGCGACGTAGATTGATCAATCTACGTCGCTTCAATGTATTTAATATTTATTTTTTTTTTCTTTTTGAATAAATGAAGCGACGTAGATTGATCAATCTACGTCGCTTTGGTTATTCAAAAAGAAAAAAAATATTAAATACATTGAAGCGACGTAGATTGATCAATCTACGTCGCTTCATTCAATCTACGTCGCTTAATTGTATTTAATTTTTTTATATTTTTGAATAAATGAGGTGACGTAGATTGATCAATCTACGTCGCCTTAATATATTTATTTTTTATTTTTTTTCTTTATTTACACAATGAGGTGACGTAGATTGATCAATCTACGTCGCCTCATTTATTCAAAAATAAAAAAATAAAAAATAAATATTATTGTACCAAGTCACGACCTATCGCAATTTACAAACACAAAAACCCATTCAACCACAAAAACGCATTCAACCACAAATCAAGTTATATAGAAAAAATTGCCACAAATCAAAACGTTAAAAGTTTATACAAATCAAGTTTACACAAATCAAGTTTATACAAAGCCTAGATACAGTTTACGAGCCAGGAGGTGGTGGAGGAGCTTGAGGTTGTTGACTCGCAGCCTGGAATGATCGCATTAGGGCCTCCATTTCTTGCATCCTTTGGGCGAGCGCACTGTAATCCTCTATGGCCTTCTGCGCCACCTCGCTCGATCTACGCGCCTCCTCTCTGGCTTCAGCGATCTCCCTTTTCAAGGCTTGGCTTTCCTGTACCCGGGCCCCTCCTCTCGGTTTGGGGTCGCATGTGAGAGCGCGCCCCACCCCTGTAACGTCGAACAAGAACAAATATTAGTATACTCTATGGTAAACCAAAATAAAGCAAAACGTAAATCGAGATGAACGACGGTGGTTTAGGAGATTTATTACCTCTTATAGAGGTCCCGGGCCTTGAACCCACATCTTCCTCTATGATATTTATTTGTGTATCAAGAGGAAGAGGCTGGGCTTGGGAAACCGAATCGCCGTCAACTGGGTCCGTAACACTATCTTGTTGCGACAAGACTTCATCGAGTCGACGCTTCACTGCCGCCTGCTCAATTAAAATATATCAAATAAATAATATTACAATATAGTAAACAAAAATAATTGAAATAACGTAACGTGAACCTATTTGAGCTTACCACTTTCTCAGCCGCATTCTTGTCCGGCTGGTATACGTTAATCCACGTCTGGACGGCGGGCGCTCTATGACCCTCCTTCTCCAACACCTCGCTTCGGTACGAGAGGGCGAGAGATCCCGAATGGTGGTTGAGCTGCTGCTCCTTGTTCTTGTTTCGGTTTCCTCGATTCCGTTCGCACAATCGCTGCCACACACACACAAAAATCATTTTAAAATAAGAATAGATAAACATGCATATTTTTAGAATGTTGGCTACCAAAACTGTGCGGATAGTTTATGAAGCTCACCAAGTAAGCAGAGTCTTCGAAGTGGGCTTTTAACCACGCCCATTGGTTTTCCCTCCCGAGAAACTCGGCCGGAGTCTCCTGGCTGACGTGGAGATAATGTTGATGGCAATCGTACTTCCAATCCTTGTAGATTGTTTGCGCCGTCGCATCAATGAAGTTCCACATCTCCACATCAGTCGCCGGGATGTCGTAGTTCGTCTAGCACAAGACATTTAAATTCCGTTATGTAAAAGTTATATTTACATTTACTACAAGTAGGTAAGTAAGCTAAGGCCAGTAAGTATACCTCAATATTTGTATTGACGATATCGCGATGCAAATCGCTAAGTCCCAAAAAGCTAGGTGCAAGCATTGGAACTTTTCCGCGGATGATGCTACCGATGTCTCTGCACATCAGACTCCTCATTTCCCTCGTCGCAGGCCCCCGATTCCTCGTAGAGTAAGCGACTTATAGTCGCCTATTGTTGTTCATCCGGACGAGGTACTCTGTCTTCGTCCCGACAACGACTCCGTGTTGTTGCGTCGTCGGATCTCCGGTTGCCATGTCCACCATGTCGGGGAGTTTGGTCTTCTTGCACCGGATGCTGAGGGCGGGAGGGTGCTGTGACGCCGTAGTGGCGTCGCTGTCATCCACTTGAGGAATCGTATCCTCAAGGTTTGGGGCGGGCGTTAAAACCCCGCCTGCTGGGGTCGCAGATTGTCCCGTGGGGCAACCCGACCCGGAAGCCCCATCTCTGCTGAATGCTCGCCACGCCGCCTCCGTAGCCTCCGCAGCTGCTGCCGCGGCCGCTTCACGACGCTGGATCGCCGCTTTCTTCCTCTGGTATCCAGTATTTCCGGGAGCCATTCTGTTAAAACTAATCTATTAAGATTGAACTACTCTTATCAAATTATGGCCAAAACTTAAACTATCACTAATCAAATTATAAAAGTGACAAAGAATGAAACCTATTCTTATCAATCGAATATTCTTATCAAGTATGAAGTACCTGTACCAAGCCTAATACTTAATACATAAATTAATCTATACTCACAAACAGTTCTTTTACGCTATCAATTAGCTCACAAATTAGCAAACAATTCATTTCAATAAAAAGTAATGAAACAATGGTCAGCATTCACACAGTACTCAAAGATTGAATTCGACTGGACATCAACAACTTTGGAATGGTTCATCATCTTTTTCACATGGTTACCATCAACATATGATAGGCATATCCTTGACATATATATACACAAAATGATATGCACATCTTTGAAACTGTCAATACTAAGCACAACACTAAGCACAACACATTTGATATGTTCAATTATCTTGGTTAAAACAATATATCAATGTAAATAACACTGAAATGTTGCTAATTACTCTAAAACGCAACATACACAATGAAACTTACAATTTCTGATTCATGGAATCATCCTTAATACTTGCAAAATGAAAATTTCAATGCTTCTACTTCCGAATACATTCTCAATTACTCATCCTATAAATCCATTCAAGAGCAATCAACGTTGAAATTTCAAAGTAAAAATATATCTTTCACATAGTTTTTCCTTTCTTTCTCAATTCCTCGGGTCAACAAATCAAAACTAGCATGATAGTACTAAAAAGCCAGCAGCTTTGAATTCAAGCCTCCTTTTATGAACACAACAAAAAAAAGATGAAATAATATAAGGAAACACAAACACATCAATACCCTGAAAAAATTGCCACAAAAGAATCAACCTTTTCCTAAATCAACAAGAACCAAATAACACAAATATGTCTCATTTCCAACCAAGTTCAAAATGAACAGCAACTACACATGAACAGATTACAAGGGACACCTACACAACAACTACACATGAACAAGCATATAACCCACTAGAGAATGAGAAAAAAACTTACAGATTGCTTAGAGACTACTAGAGAATGAGAGAGACGGAAATCCGGACCCGGAATGCTTCTTCTTTCTGAAATCACAACTATTGATAGAAATTAATAAAGACCTTAGGTTTGAAATCACAAGTACCCGAATCAATTTGAAAAAATTGAACTTAGGTTTGAAAATTGAAAGCTAAGAAGAAGGTGCTTACAGATTTCGCGATGCAAGATGGGGTGAACGGCTTCGAAGATGGAGGGGATTTCCGGTTTGGTTTCGGGGTTGGAATTCGATGGAGGGGATTTCCGATTTGGTTTCGGGGTTGAAGAAGACTTCGTTAGAGAGGTTTCGGGGTGGTCTGATTGAATTCGACGGCGAGTTTAGGGTGGTGGTGGAGGGGATTTACGGTTTCGGGGTTCGGGTTTTGGGATTTGTTGAACGGGTTTAGGGATTTGGGGCGAGGCCGATTGGTTTAGGAAGAAGGAAACGAAATGAAAAGAAGAAGAAAGAAACTGTGAATCTGGAATACATATAGCCAACGATGCGACGTATATTGAATTCTTCGTCGATTCCTTTCATTTGATTAATCGAAGCGACGTATATTCAAATCTTTGTCGCTTCCTTTCATTTGAAGCGACGTATATTTCAATATACGTCGCTTTTTTTAATTCAACGCGAATAAGAATGCAATCTTCGTCGCTTCGATTAATCAAATGAATATTAAATAAACGAAATGAACTAAATATTTATTTTTAATTTTTTTATATTTGAATTAATGAGGCGACGTAAGATGAGCAATATACGTCGGTTTATTGTATTTAATTTTTATTTTTTTATTTTTTTTTAAAATGAGGCGACGTAGATTGATCAATCTACGTCGCTTCCTTGTATTTAATTTTCATATTTTTTTTGTTTTTGAATAAATGAGGCGACGTAGATTGCTCAATCTACGTCGCTTAAAATTAGAGATACTAACAAAGATTGAATTCTTCGTCGCTTCAATTTATTTATGGAAAGGTAATGAACTGAATATGAAAGAAATGATGAAGTTTAGAATTATAAAGTTAGTAATATTTTCTCGAATACATAAATTATGCTTTAAAGAAAATACGAAGTTTAGGTTTCAAATTCATAATAATATTAGTTGAGTCCTCGTCCTCGTCCTCGTCCTCCTCGTCCTCGTCCTCGTCCTCCTCGTCCTCCTCCTCGTCCTCGTCCTCCTCCTCGTCTTCTTCTTCGTCCAAAAGTAGTTGAAAATCTGGGTAAAATTGTATCACCGTGGGAGTGTCCTCTTGGTAAGGCTCGAATACATAAATTATGCTTTAAAGAAAATACGAATTTTAGGTTTCAAATTCATAATAATATTAGTTTAGTCCTCGTCTGAGTCCTCGTCCTCGTCCTCGTCCTCGTCCTCGTCATCCTCGTCCTCCTCCTCCTCCTCCTCGTCCTCGTCTCCTTCTTCGTCCAAAAGTAGTTGAAAATCTGGGTAAAATTGTATCACTGTGGGACTGTCCTCTTGGTAAGGCTCGAATATATGATCTCCTGTACGCGATATGTTTTCATCTATGGCAAGTACTTCAGCGCTGTAGACATTGCGGTGCGACATTTCTTGTACTACCTTCCAAGTACCACCAGCCTTTGGATCGTCTATGTAGAATACTTGTTTTGCTTTGGTTGCAATTATGAAGGGTGAATCCTCATAGTAACTGTTGTTTGTATTCACTGATATCAGTCCATGATCTTTTATAACGGTGTCAAGATCTTCAGGGTCCTCGGAGTTGTGCCATGTGCACTTAAACAACACCACTGGCATACGGCATGCATATAATACTTCGACCACGTAGTTAACATGGTCGTAGAACTTGGATGAACCCATGTCTATCATGACACCGCTGTTTTGAGTCACGGTTCTTTGATCTCTATCAAACGATGTGAACTTGACACCGTTCACATAACACGACTTATAAACCCGACATTGCTGAGGTCCTTGAGCTAATGACTTTATTCCTGCAACCAAGCTCGGGTCCGAGTTTTTTTCTTTAAGGGATACCTGAGAGATAAGTGTTAAGAGAAGTTAAAGATAAGTGTTATAAACCCTCAAAGAACCTTACAAGAATTAATAGGCATATGTACCCATGTTAAGAACCATCGAAGAAAACTCCTCCTCCGACGAAGCTCGTCGAAATCTTCACCATTTTTAGCCTCGAACCTTCTGAGATGTTCTTCTAGGTAAGGTTTGACTTCGTCTGTTTCCACCAAGACTTGTCAGTGAGCCTCAGCAGTCTCTGCCTCAGTCAACCTGAACTGGCAACGAGTCTCGATAATATCTGGTCTTACTAAGAGTGAAACACAGCTGACATTCCACCCAGCTATGGAAGTGTCGATATCTTCGTTGTCCATCCGTCTGAGATAAGACTTACAATACGTCACCGACTCATGTACGAGGTACTGTTCAGCAATACTACCTTCCGGGTAACGTGTATTCCTCATTGACTTTTTATATTTTCCTAATTTCCTGCAAAAACACCACTCAAGATTAGTACAATATTTTCCTAATTGCCGACATATTACATAATGAACGTAATATTAGCAAGAACAAAAAATTTTACCTTTCAATTGGATACATCCATGTATAGTGTACTGGACCTGTAAGGAATACTTGTTCAGGCAGATGAACCATGTGATGAACCATAGATGTAAAAAAATGTGGAGGAAATATGAGCTCCAAATTGCAGAGAATCATCACTACCTCAGTTTCCATGTCACGCACAACCTCCTTCTTAAGCTCCCTACTGCATAGTTGACGAAACCAATTTGACAGTGCTATCAATGGCTTCACAACGTTTTCTGGCAGGAACCCTCTGATAACCACAGGAAGAAGACGTTGAAGCAAGACATGACAATCATGCGTCTTCAATCCATAAAACTGTGACGGGGAACTTACTTTCACCTTACTTCTCAAACTACCTGCATAACCAAGAGGATACTTAACATCCCTGAACCACTGGAACACATCTTCTAGATCAATATTTTTAACTAAAAAGGGTGCATGAGGAACTTTCGCCGTACCCAAGTCACCCGCTCTTTGCCACTGGTTTTTTCGCACATTCCTCTTCTTCAAAGCAGCGCGAGCTTTTGGACCATCCTTAGACTTCTTATCAATTGAAAGAATGGTTCCAAGGATGTTGTCACACACATTTTTTTCAATGTGCATGACATCTAAGCAATGTCTGATCTTCAATGATGACCAATACGGCAGCTTCCAAAATATGCTTTCGTGAGTCCAACACTGTCTGTTATTCGGATTGTACGGCACCTTCAAGTCTTCATGTTGGCTAAGAATAGGGTAAACGTGTGACCTAACGTCCTCCAAAATTTCATCTCCACTCTTCTGATAGGGTCTTCCGCCAAACTCCTCCTTCCCGTTAAATGCCTTGCTCAATCTCCAAGGGTGATCTTGGTGGAGCCATTTTCGATGACCTTCATAAACTATCCTCCCACATATATGCTCTGAAGTTAGCTCATCTAGACAGATTGGACATGCCTTGTACCCTTTCACAGTTGACCCCGCAAGCATCCCTAAACCTGGAAAGTCGCTAATAGTCCACATTACCGCTGCCTTCATCAAGAATACCTCATTGTCTACTTGATCAAAAGTATGGACTCCAACGACCCATAAATGTATTAGCTCCTCGATCATCGGCTCAATCATTACACTAAGGCACTTTCCGGGAGATTTAGGGCCTGGAATCAACACTGATAACATGTTATATTCCTTCTTCATGCACATTGATGGTGGTAGATTGTACGGCATCACAACAACGGGCCATGTACTATGCAAAGTTCCCATTGTTCCGAATGGATTGAAACCGTCTGTTGCTACTCCAAGGCGCACATTCCTGCAGTCCCGTGCAAAACCTGGAAAAGTTCTGTCAAAATGTTGAAACGCTTCTCCATCAGCTGGGTGGCTGAGGCTACCAGCCACGCATATCCGCTCCCCCAGCCATCGCATATGCTTGGCAGTGTGTGGGGACATAAACAAACGCTTCAACCTTGGTGTTAGAGGGAAGTTACGAATTATTTTTTTGGGAATATCATTCGTATATGGCTTATATCTTTCAGAATAACACACTGGACAAATCCTCTCGTTTACAAGCGCCCCCCTGAACAACACACAGTTAAACTCACACGCATCAATTCTTTCGTAACCCAGTGAAAGATCACTCAAGATTTTTTTTATTCTCGAGTATGAACAGGGGAATGTGTGCCCTTTAGGAAGAAGTTTATTAATGTAAATACATAAAGAGTCAACACTTGTGTCCGACCATCCATTTTCATTTTTCATTTCCATTGCATCTAATATGGCACTCAAAACAGTTTCCTCACTGCCTTCATATAATGGGGTCTGTGACTCCTTCAATAATCTATCGTACTTTTCATAATCATCGTCTACCATGTCATTGAAGTTCATGCATGAATTATCTTCCACTAATTGTTGGCGTGCATTTGCATGGTTTCCAAGATAATAGGGATATGCATCATGTAGAATCTCCAACTGCGGGTTCACTGAAGGACCGACTCTGTCTTGAAGCCACTGTCTTCGTTGACTGAGTATTCTCGGTTCAGCAGAAACTTCCCCGTGAAGGTGCCAGACAGTATAATCCGGACTCAAACCATTGTGTGATAAGTGATGATACATGACATCCATAGTAACCTTGAACGGACCATTCTTACAACGTTTGCACGGGCAGAAGTAATAATCGGCTCCGTTACTATGTCGCCGGGAAAAATTAATGAACTCGAATATGCCTGTGATGTACCTTGGATCAGCACGATGATATGTCATCCAAGTTTTGTCTGGGTGTCCGTCCATGTTTCCTGTCAACATAAACAATCAATATGAACAAAGTTACCACGCCACAGTTGCGATTCAACCAAAACCCCACACTTCTTCGCCTTATGCCTCCGGGTTGGGTCCTATCCCCTTCAGGGGAACACGACATTTGTCAACGCTTTTGCACCCATGCGTTTCAGCTCCAGTTTAGGGAAATTTCGGCAGCATCTCCCTACAGTTCCCCGAGTGCACACATATCTAAACAACCTAATTTGCACTCGGGGAACATTTAAAGGAGACACTGTCGAAACCATATCCCAAAACTGAAACTGAAATCACACGAATAGCAAAAGGATCAACAAAGTCATGTTCACCTAAAGTGTCCAAAAATGGGACAATTCGAGAATCAACAACTCAACTCGATCAACTAGATGAGTTGTTGATTCTCAAACGGGAGTTCTAAGTTGATAAACACCACAATTATATATAGCCATACGCTCGATTTCATGATTAACACTAATAACACTACTAATTAAGGCTCGAATGCACCTAATCTACACTAATCATCAATTAATTTCACTAAATTTAACCAAATTTCAAACATTAATCATGAACCCATAACATGATTTATCACAATTCAATGATTCAAACACTAAAACTACAACATAACACCAAATTCAATTCAACTTCAAACATTTCACCAAAACTTCAATTTCACTTCTAATCATCAATAAATTTCACTAAACTTAACCAAATTTCAAACATTATTCATGAACCCATAACATGATTTACCATAATTCAATGATTCAAACACTAAAAGTACAACATAACACCAAATTCAATTCAACTTCAAACATTTCACCAAAACTTCAATTTCACTTCTAATTTAACATATTATGGTCATAAAGAGGGTTAAAGAGATACAAATCAAACTAACCTTACTCAAGAATCAAATCAATGGCAAGAACAACCTTCTTTCTCAATTTCCTCAAATTTCTCCCAAAATCGCACAAGAACAGCTCCAGAACGCGAATGAACTGTTTTTCTAAAATTCTAACTTTATGAACGATTTGACTTTAAGAAGAAGAGTAGATCCAGATTTAAAAAAAACGAGGCGACGTAGATTGAGCAATCTACGTCGCCTCGATTTTCTTCGAAGCGACAAAACTAATCTTCGTCGCTTCGAATAAAATCTAGGCGACGTATATTGCTCAATCTACGTCGCCTCAATTTTATTCGAAGCGACGAAGATTAGTTTGGTCGCTTCGAATGAAAAAGTAGTCGCCTTATTTTCTTGAAGCGACTAAGATCAAACTACGTCGCCTCAATTATTTGAAGCGACGTAATTTTTATCAAAGGAAATCTACGTCGCCTCATTGAAAATCGGAGCGACGTAGATTGCTAACTACGTCGCCCCGATTCTCTCCTCCAGTAGTGTCTTGTGACTTTTCGATCCTTGATCCTTTATCTATCTCTTTCCATGCATGTGTTGGACTAGTTCTTTCTACCTAATAGTGCTTTTGACCTAAAGTTATCATTTTTAATTGGAAAATTATCACCACTGGTGTCTAGAGTTTGCAAGTGGTATCAATGTGATGCCTAAAGTTTAAAAACTATCAAAGTGGTGCCTGAATTAATTTTTCATCCATCAGAGATTAAGTGTGCTGACGTGTCACCCTCAGTTGAGGAAAAATGACCTTTTTTCCCTCGGTAACAATTTTCATCTCTCTCTCTCTCTCTCTCTCTCTCTCTCTCTCTCTCTCTCTCTCTCTCTCTCTCTCTCTCTCTCTCTCTCTCTCTCTCTCTCTCTCTCTCTCTCAACAAAGAAGATGAAGATTGGAGCTCGAGGCACGTGGTGACCACGCGCCGCCGTCGGCGACCACGAAACTTCCATGCCCAACTTCCTCTCATTAAGCCAAGCAACTTATTCTTCATCGTCGGAGAGAAATTCAGCGGCGTTGTGGCCGAAAACACCGCCACAGCCGTGAATCTCCAATTCCGACGACCACCACCAATGGTGCCGCTCAACCCCGCAAAATCTTCCTCTCTCCAAGCCCAACCGTTTCTCTCACTACCACCACACCCAATTCCGCTCGACGTGGCCGAAATTCAGGCCTAAAGTCATCAGCCTCAAAATCACCGGAAAGCTTTCGAGCTCGATTCCGATGCCGTCGAGCTTCCTCGTGCCTCAAGCCACATCAAGCCATACTCTTACCACTCTAAGCTACAAAATCCCTATACCCAAAGCCCCCAATTTAGCCGGAACACCGCCGAACCCGGCAGCAATGCTCGGTGGAGAGCAACCGCGTCGGTTCACTCTCTGATGTACTTGCATGCCCCAAAATCTCATACCAATAAGTTCAAGGAAGAGAGAAGGTTCATTTTCAGACATCAATCGCTGTAAATGGTAGCCAGATGGTGAAGTTTCCAGCGGGTCAGTACAGAGAGCGAAAGAGGGCAAGAGAGATCAGAAAAAAAAACAAAAAAAAAATTTAAAAAGTTAATAAAGAGGGCGAAATGATGTTAACACCCCTCGAACGTCAACACACTTAATCTCCGATAGACGGAAAATCAATTCAGGCATCACTTTGATGTCGTTTGTAAATTCTGAATATCATTTTGATAATTTTTAAATTTTAGATATCACATTAATACTACTTATAAATTCCATACACCAGGAGTAATTTTTTTCCTTTATAATTCTTATTGTACAGGTACGCTCTTATTTTGTTAGTTCTTCTTGAAAGCACTTCCCTCCATCGCTTGTAAACTATCACTTGCAGGATAAGACCTAACATACCCCTCCGCCCTTGACCAAAAGCGATGATGAACTTTGCGGCACACTCTCCCTGGCGACTATCCTTTTAGGTTGTTTACTAGTGCTGGTGTTGGTCAGAGATGAGAAATTTATCAACAAGGAGGAAGGATTTAGGATACCAGATTTCGATGGATGGGCTACTGCGATGAAATTGACAAGGATGATGAGTTCACATCTCTTGAGAAATTCCCAGAGATGTTCTTTTTAACCAAAACCAAATTATGACATCAAGTATACTTGGAGGTCGAGTAATTATGGGATTTGGGTCTCCTCCACTTTAGTGGCAAGAGAGAGAGACAGCCATGGTAGCTTCTTAGACTGAAATTGGAAGCCGAGTAAAAACCGATCAAGATAATCCACGGCTAGAACCGCGTGAGAGCAGAGAAACTGTAGTGGGCATTCACTCTCAGCACCCAATCAACTACCTCCTTGCGATATGTGGGATTGCAGCCAAAGATGAACTCGGTCCTTCGAATTTTTCGATCGTGATGATCTTTTCTAGGTCGAGGTCAAATGGGTCGATCAACAAAGATGGAATTTTTCCACATAAACTCTGGATTTCTATAAACGGTCCAGAACAATGCGTGAACAACACTCTCTACTATGGAGTCTTACTGCTGGTGGAGAAAAGTCTCTCCGAGTTCATCTACAGTGAAAAGAGATATAGATCGAAAGAAGTTAAATAAAACTCATCTTAATTCATTAATTTTTCGGTGTAGCATAATTATAATGGAGTTGATATATTGATTTAGTGATTGTCTAACAGAGAAATTCTAGCATATGTTTAAACATATATGAAATGTATTAATTTATAAATTAATTATCAAAGTAGTAAAATGATTATCTCAATTTGAAATTTTGTCTTAAAAATTGTAAAATATTTTTAATTGAGTACTTACTACTATTGAACTATTGAACTAAAATTACAAGAAAAATATTCATTTTACAATTTTGAGGACTAATTTATAAATTGATACATGTCATGTGTTAACTCGTGATAGTCTTCCCCTAGTCTAACATGCTATCACAACTTAATTTAGTTGAGCCTCGAGAGCTTCAGAATTTGAATATCATCTCTGTATGTCAATATGTCTTAGTCTGACTCTTCATTTTGTTTATGCTTTGTACATTTTAGGCCGAACTTAGTGGTTCTTCATTTGTTCTTGTGATGATCAATATATTTTTGAATATAAGATATTCTAAAGCAAAGGTCAACCAAATTGTTATATATATGAACGTGCATCTTCAAGAATTGGACGATTTGAATCGGATTATAGCTTTAGGTGACCTTTCTTTAGTCAGATCTCTGATCCAGATAAATTAACATGCTTGAAAAGGAAGCAGCTAGCTAGGGATTCTTCTGTCTACTATGCTAGCTGATGATAATAATGATGCACCACCATGGATCTATATAGTTGCATAAGCCAGCAGCAGCATCATCACCATGTGTAGAATCCCAGATCGAACCAAATAATCACCACCATGTATATAGATAGTGTGGGAAGCTAGGAGCAATATATGTCATTCTGACTTGCTGATGAGCTCCTTCTGCTCTTTATGGCGACATGGTCCATTATTGTGTTCTCTTTAAACCAAAGCAACGCACCTCACTCACTATTTCCTTCCTTCCTTGCTTGCTTGTGAATCAATCATCATCTTCGAATTCGTGTATATTTTATACAACAAACTGATATGAACATAGCTAGCCATGAGGCCGAGCTAGAGTCCTTGATTTCAGGTGGAAAATTATAAAAACTGGAAGAGGAATATAAGCTTCCCGAAATGGAGAGCCCTAGATGCTCATCAACTTTCAGGCTGCCATGGTCATATATATTCCTACACCAAATAACCAACCTTTAATTTCACTTCGTTCATAATTGTGCTTCCTGTGGATGTTTTTATTTCTTGAGTCTTGACTCGTCGAAAGGAAGATTCAAGGTCCACAAAAGAAAGAGAGAGAGAGAGAGACATAGAAGAGTAAGAGGACACATACAGCAGAGGCTAAAGTACTACTGTGATCGATGAATCCCAACAACACTTCTCCAAAAGGAAAATCAATCTATTCTAGTGCCTTTTCTTTTCTCACGTTCTGGTCTAAAGTAAAAGGAGGGAAGAGGGGTACCCTCCAGCTCTAGAATAATATTACTGGCCGGGACTTGCTTATCTATATATAATCCAATGAAGATACAGTACGTAGCTAGCAAAGGAAAGAATTATGATCGATGGGAGGCGGGTCTAAAAGACATATATATATATATATATCGATCATGTGTCCACTTTGAAAGAAAGGAATAATGGAGTTGTATGATTTCTATCTGCACAACCCAAGTTGATTCTTGGATCCATAATTATTGATCATCATTATACTCTTAAAGCCCGCCTCATTAATGTTCATTGCAGCTATCTTAGTCCAAATGTAATGTATATAATACAGAGGTGTTATTATCTATAGCAACGTTCTCATTTTGCGCCGCTGGTGCAAAAGAGATTGATCAAGTTTAGGTAAAGTATTCGACAAATTGGAAGGGACGTAGTCAAAAAATTTAATCAGCAGTGTCAAATAAAAAAAATATTTAAAGAAATTACACTAATCAACAAAGAAAAAAAATCGAGATATCTTAAGTGACTAAACTTACTTATAATAAATAAAATAAACTCTAAACAATACACTAGCATTGACAATATTAACCATTGATTAGAATTTCATCAATTGAACGTATAAAACAAATTTATTTTAGAATAGTTAAGACAACAAAAACCTATATATAAAAACATTAGCCCATTTAGCTGTGTCAAAATAAGTTAATTATACAAATTTCTTGATGATTAGAATAGATTATGTAAGTAATTAAGAAAGTATTAAAAGTTGAGTGTCAATTACACCCCTCATTAGAATAGATCATGCAAATTGCCTCTTAAAACTCGAGCAATGACGACTACTTGTCCAGGACCATTTGAATCCACTAGTTCATCATCTTTACAAAAAGTCAGATAACAGATCGGAAATTATTTAGTCATTTACTTGTTACTATCTAATATATTAGCAGGATTTTTAGCGCGAATGAGTCTGAATTCTCAAAGGTTGATTACCTTAAAAGAATGATTTTTTTTTCCCGGTGAAACCTGAACTTACCCGATTCTATCAACTTGATACCTTAACTTTTAAAACTATCAATCTCATACGTAAACTTTAAAAACCTTATCTTGATAGTACTTGGAACCGATTTTCTGTCATTTTTGATGACATGGCAAACAAAAAACTTAAACCAGAGGATAAAAATATTGTTTTGCCCTTCTATCACAATTTTATTTCATTTTTCATTTTTTTTTATTCCGTTGAGTCGAATCTTACCCGGTTGTTCAAACTCTCTCTCTCTCTCTCTCTCTCTCTCTCTCTCTCTCTCTCTCTCTCTCTCTCTCTCTCTCTCTCTCTCTCTCTCTCTCTCTCTCTCTCTCTCTCTCTCTCTCTCTCTCTCTCCCTCCCTCTCTCCCTCCCTCCTTCTCGGCTTAATCTGATCGACAACATGACTCTTTGCCCTGACCACCATTTACAAAATGATGTAGGACAAAGAGGATGTCGATTTAACCGAAGAGGAGTAATTTTTGAGAAGAGTAATTGCGTCGTTTAATGGCTTATATTCGCAGAGCTCACTAAAGTGAGTCTTGAAGATCTCGTCGATTGAACAGTTCAAATCCGAGTTTTGCTCGTGCTACCCAAAATGTCCAATACCATAACTTCTTTAATACCTCAGAAGCTAATAACCTCATGAAACACGAATTACCAATTAACCAATTACTTTTCTCTAATTTTACTCCTCTTCGACTAAATTGACATCCTCTTTGTCCTACATCAAATTAGTTAATCGGTAATTCACGTTTCATGAGGTTATTAACTTTTGAGGTATTAAATAAGTTATGTTATTGTACATTTCAGGAAGTACGAGCAAAACTCGGGTTTGAACTGTTTAGTCGGATAGAAGCAACTTTGGGTCCCAGAATCTCTGTTTCGGATGAATAATACATTTTCAAAATAGGAACGACGAGATCTTCAAGACTTACTTTAGTGAGCTCTACGAATATAATTAATTAAATATCGTTTACATAATCTGATTCGGGATTTATTGGTCTTAGGTTATTTGTTTTATGATACTTATTTTCCTAATAGGATAGATTGTTTACTTTCTTTCTAAGTCGTGAGAGTTATTGTTGATTAGGTTTAGAACTCTTTCATGTAGATGCATATACAAGCATCCTTAAACCATTGTATTGTTAACTTTCGATATTTTAATAAAAAAACTTTTGAATTCTTCTCAAAACTCTGGTGGATTCCAGAAATTCTCGTGGATTCGAGAATTGGTCTAGTGGATTCTAGGCAATCGTGTTCTTCTTAGGCTACGCTTGTTAACCTATATACTCCACCGCGTCACAAAATCTCCGAAGAACATCCGCCGAAACCAAAGCTCCACAAAGCCTTGAACATCCGATCGGAATCAGTGATGGCTGAGATCTAAATTTGGCTTGGATTAGTCGCCTGGAAGCACTTGATGTGATTTTGGTTTATGGATTTGAACAACCGGGTCTGATTCGACCCAACAAAATTCAGAAATAAAAAAAAATTAAATAAAATTGTGATAGAAGAGCAAAATAGTATTTTTATCCTCTAATTAATTTTTTTTGTTTGCTATGTCATCAAAAGTGACGGAGATTGACGGAAAATCGGTTCTATATACCATCAATATACGATTTTTAAAGTTTATGTATGAGATTGATAATCTTCAAAGTTCAAGTATCAAGTTGATAGGGTCGGTTAAGTTCAAATATCACCGAAAAAAATTTCTCTTAAAAGAATATTTGCAGACAGAAGATTGCAGGATTTGAATTAGGAAAAAGGAGAATGTAGCTACCATTCTGGCACTTAGGGTGTGTACATAGCAGCTTTGCTAGTTAAGTTGAACAGTTTTCTCCGTGAGGATGGAATATATGTAGCATACACATGAAGTTAAAATATCCCATCAAGAACAAAGTGAGACCTGATCGATGAAGAAAAGCCAGAATAAAAGATTCATAACAGATTGATCGAATCGATATACTATTTCCCTGTTAGAAGTCTTATTCCTTTTCTTTCTTAAGCAAACTATATATTTAGTTAATCATTTCAAGGATTAGCTATGGATCAAGTAAATATGAGTAGCAAGTTATTTGATCATGTTAGTTTATGTTCATGATATTTACTTTTGAGTTTTCACTTGGGTCAGGTATTGAATATTCTATTTCTGGGCTCTGTTCCTCGATTAGATTCAAGTATAAGCATAGTAAAGTGAGAGGTCAATAATGTCATTCGGCTCCAAAGGTAGTAGGAATTTTAAAACTTTGGTTGATCAAACGGTCTGTTCTTATGAATCTTTATATGCAAAATGCAAGAGCTGCTTTTGCTTTTCCTTTATATAAAGTTGGAAGATGAAACCAAAAATACTGTGTCACAGAGCTAAAAATATTTCGCACCCAAAGTTAACAGCATCCAAGGCCTTCTCTTTCCCTATATGTCTTTGTGTGGGAGTGAAATCGAAGTACAAAAACCAAATGAAAACAACAATCTGTTTCTGTAAAACCCAACTTCTCTAATCCATAAACCTTCTCATAGCCACAGTTCTGAAATGAAGTCTGTCTTCCTCTCCTATCTTCTTCTGTTCTTCATTTGCTTTCATAGTGTTTGTTCACATACTCTGTCTCTTAGGAGACAAGCTTCAATCTTGTTTTCTCTCAAGCAAGGTTTTGAGGCCTCAGATCCTTCTCTGAGTAGCTGGAATGTATCAAACTACATGTTCCTTTGCTCTTGGGCTGGTGTCAAATGTGACAACCTCAGTAGGTCAGTAGTTTCCTTAGACATCTCGAATTACAACCTCTCCGGGTTTCTTTCGCCTGCGATCACAGAACTGAGAAGCCTTGTCAATCTCTCACTGTCTGGAAATGACTTTTCAGGTAGTTTTCCACCCGGAGTTCACATGCTAGCAAGGCTTCAATACCTCAACATATCCAACAATGGCTTTGGTGGTAGCTTGGACTGGGAATTTTCTCAGCTGGAGGAGCTTATTCTGTTTGATGCTTACAACAATGGTTTGAATGGTTCACTCCCATTAGGTGTCACTCAACTTCCCAAGCTCAAGCACTTAGACTTGGGAGGAAATTACTTCAGTGGCAGCATCCCTCCAAGCTATGGGAACATGTCACAGCTGAATTATCTCTCAGTTGCAGGAAATGATCTCAGTGGTTTCATACCAAGTGAGCTTGGGAACCTTACTAGCCTCAGTCAGCTATTTTTGGGTTACTACAACGATTTCGATGGAGGCATCCCACCAGAGATTGGTAAGCTGACCAATCTATCCCATTTAGACCTTGCAAATTGTGGCTTGGAAGGCTCAATCCCACCTGAGCTGGGAAATCTGAAGAAGCTAGACACCTTGTTCTTGCAGACAAATCAGCTCAGTGGTTCTATTCCTGCTCAGCTTGGGAATTTAAGCAGCTTGAGGTCTCTTGATCTCTCAAACAATGCACTAACCGGAGACATCCCTGTCGAGTTCTCAGGCCTCCGCAAGCTTACTCTCTTGAACCTCTTCATCAACAAGTTCCACGGAGAGATTCCTCGGGCCATCGCAGAGCTGCCAAACTTGGAGGTCTTGAAGCTGTGGCAGAACAACTTCACTGGAGCAATTCCTCCAAAGCTTGGCCAGAATGGTAAATTAGTTGAGCTTGATCTTTCTACTAATAAGCTCACTGGAGAAGTCCCAAAATCTCTCTGCTTTGGAAGGAAGCTAAAGATCCTAATTTTGCTCAACAACTTTCTTTTTGGGCCTCTACCTGATGATCTTGGTCAATGTGACACTCTAGTAAGAGTTAGGCTGGGGCAGAACTACCTAAGTGGTTCCATTCCAAGAGGGTTTCTTTACTTGCCTCAGCTCCTACTTATGGAGCTGCAGAACAACTACCTCAGTGGACAACTTGATATCCAGGAAACAAGTGCAATACCCTCGAAACTCTCGCAGCTGAATCTGTCAAGCAATCGCTTATCAGGGTCACCTCCTGCATCCATTGGAAACTTCTCCAGCTTGCAGAATCTTTTGCTAAATGGAAACAGATTCACCGGAGAAATTCCCTCTGAAATAGGCCGGTTGAGAAATGTTCTCAAGTTGGATATGAGCAGAAACAATTTTTCTGGCAGCATTCCTCCGGAGATTGGAAATTGTACATTGCTAACTTACCTAGATTTGAGCCAAAACCAACTCTCTGGTCCAATTCCACCTCAAATTGTTCAAATTCATATATTGAGCTACTTCAACGTGTCGTGGAATCACTTAAACCAGAGCCTACCTGAGGAAATTGGGACCTTGAAGAGTCTAACCTCTGCTGATTTTTCTCACAATAGCTTCTCAGGTTCAGTGCCACAAACAGGTCAATACTTATTCTTCAACTACACATCCTTTGTAGGCAACCCTGAGCTATGTGACTCTTCAGTGAATCCATGCAACTACTCCTCAACCACACCTTTAGAGTCACACAACCAAAGTAGCACAAGGTCTCAAGTCCTTGGGAAATTCAAGCTTCTCTTTGCATTAGGCCTCTTGTTATGTTCCGTAGTGTTTGTAGCCTTTGCAATCATAAAGACCAGAAGGGCAAAAAAGCATTCGAACAGGTGGAAGCTCACCGCATTCCAGAAGCTAGAATTTGGAAGTGAAGACATCTTAGAGTGCATCAAGGACAACAATGTTATTGGGAGAGGTGGAGCTGGGATTGTCTACAGAGGAACAATGTTGAGTGGTGAACAAGTAGCTGTGAAGAAGCTATTGGGGATCAACAAAGGCTCTTCTCATGATAATGGCCTCTCCGCGGAGATTCAGACACTTGGGAAAATCAGGCACCGGAACATTGTCCGATTGCTGGCCTTTTGTTCAAACAAAGAGACCAATCTGCTTGTTTATGAGTACATGCCTAATGGAAGCTTAGGTGAAGTCTTGCATGGGAAGAGAGGTGGATATCTAAAATGGGAGACTAGGCTTAACATAGCCATTGAAGCAGCAAAAGGGCTTTGTTACTTGCACCATGACTGTTCCCCTCTCATTCTTCACAGGGATGTCAAGTCCAATAACATTTTGCTCAACTCGGAGTTTGAGGCTCATGTAGCAGATTTCGGCCTCGCAAAGTTCTTGCAAGACACTGGAACATCAGAATGCATGTCTGCAATTGCTGGTTCATATGGCTACATTGCTCCAGGTAAATCTTATTACACAAATTCCTTCATTCAGTTCAACAGTATGATGCTAAATAAATAGGCCGCCAATTTAGCTCAATTCACCTACTTGATACATCACTCAGATTAAAGTAATGAAGCAAATTCCAAATGTGACTTCTGACTAGGTGAACTAAGTCAGCTACCTTCAACAATGACAAGTTGAAAAATGATTGGTTCAAATTGGTTTGTTTTCTTCATTCTGGTATCCAGATGGAGAATAGTAACATACTGTTTTATGTCACTACTACGTGAGATTGTAGGGATTTGTAGCATATGCTTTACTTTGGACTAAAGAAGTAAGTGGTAGAGCCACATAGATTCCAAGATTGGTAAAAGCTCCACTGACATAGGAATTTTTATCTTTTGCTTTTTTCCACAGTAATGCGCTATGAGTTCTTGAAACCATAAATCCAGTTCCATTCAGCCCAATCACACCAAAAACTTTTTGACCAAAACCCAGAAATCCCAGCAACAAAATCCACAAAACACAAGAAGCTGAACTAACCATGTCCCATGGCTAAGAATCCCTATTGGGATCTAGGCTTTTCCTACTTTCCCAAAACCCTAGAAAGGATTACAAACACTGCAAAGAATATAGCCATATAGGACATAAACCCTAGCCTAATCACCTGTTGCTTTTTATCCACAAGCACTTGCTTTACTAAGGTCATGTAGTTTTACTAATGTAACAAATTAATTTCTCTTTTGTCACTATGAAAGTTTGGAGTGAGCTAATTGTCACATTGTACTACATTGAACAGAGTATGCATACACATTGCGAGTTGATGAGAAGAGCGATGTGTATAGTTTTGGGGTGGTGCTGTTGGAGCTAATCTCGGGGAGGAGGCCGGTTGGGGGTTTCGGAGAAGAGGGCATGGACATTGTTCAGTGGACGAAAGTACAGACCGACTTGCGCAAAGAAGGGGTGATCAAGATCCTAGATCAACGGCTCGGAAGCGTGCCGCTGGATGAAGCAATGCAGGTCTTCTTTGTAGCAGTGTTGTGTGTTCAAGAACAAAGTGTGGAGAGGCCAACAATGAGAGAAGTAGTTCAAATGCTTGCACAAGCCAAGCAACCAAATACATTCCACATGCAATGAGACTGTGACTTTATTCATGCACAAAATCTATGAATCTATATAGCGCGCTGGACTGTATAGATGGATGATTTTTGCATCAAGGTGAGCCGATATTGTAGCTGATTAATGGTATAGAATGCAGTAGCTAGCTAGGGCCAGAGTCAGCCACATATATACAGAGAGTTGGTTTATGCTTCTGTTTCCTTGTCCGTCCTTCTTGTTTTTTTTTTTTTGGTTTCTCTATGCTCGGTTAACATAGCATATTTGCTCTGTTATATTTTGCATCCGTTAGCTTTGCTCTGATCATCAATGGCAGACAAAAGTGAACTGGTTTAGTGCACTGTAAAAGTGGTAGTGGTTGGTTTGTATTATTGTGTCATCATGAAAATCCATGACCAAGTGAATGAGCAAATGATGTGAGATTTGTCTACTCTTTGATTTTGTACTTATTGGCACACTGTTGACTGTTGTGATTGCATAAATTCCACTTATTCTACACAATTTAACCACAAATTAATCCATATTTTGGGTAGAAACATGTGAGTCTACAATTACACAAACAATAATAGAGATGTTAACAAACACGTAATTATGGATATTTTCACTCACTTATCAAAAGAGAATAGTGTTTGGATATTAAAATAACGAATGTATTCAGATAGCCATATATATTATAGTTTAACCAGCTATATTTTATATCAATTGTGATTAATCCCAACGATTAACTACTAACTATATACTGAATCGATGTGATTATCTCAAATGCAAGTTTGTCTGGCAATCCCTTTTCATCTATTTCTAAAAAAGATTAAACCTGTAAAATTAGGCTGATCCTATTTTACACTTAAATATATTGAAAATGACGTAAAAAGTTTTGATTGGTTCTCATACAACCTTATCGTAGTTAAAGGACACCCTAACGCAGGCAAGTTACTCTTTTTTTAACCCTATTTCTCGTTCGACTCCAGCCCCTATTTCCTTTGGTTTTTATTTTCACTCTCTCCATTCTCTCTCTCTCTCTCTCTCTCTCTCTCTCTCTCTCTCTCCCCGAAACCGTCTCCGTCTCTTCGACACCCAAGTCAGGTATGGATTGACTGTCTGTTTAGGATTTCTTACTATTACTGTTTATTTTTTCTTTCTCGATTATTTCTTACTATTAATGTTATTTCTGTTTGATTATTCAAGTTTTTGTCTATGTTCTAAACCTAGCGTCGGATTAGATAAACTATTGGGTTTCCCGAGAGCCCAAGGGAATTGAACAGCTTTATATATAAACAAGTCCATGTTGATTTGTAGCTATAATAGTATATACCCAATTTCGAGTTCTAAAGAGATTTTGTTGTTTCAATAGTGAATATGGAAGAGAAGGGAAGCACCAAAGTCATTGAGGACTGTAAGGAAAGACATCGTCTTGTGTTTACTGACGCGATGAGTAACCGCCTCTACTCTTTGGACCTTACTCAGTTGCTCACCCTTGATCTTATGAATCGAAAGATGCTTGTTGTCGAACTTGAGGAGCTCAACATTTTTAGTAAACTCGGAAGTGGTGTAGGTCCGGTTGTCATTCCCTGCAATGGCTTTTTGATGTGCAAGTCTGATTCTGGGTTCCATTGATCAATCCGGTGACCAAGGAATTGAGGAAAGCGTTGAGGGCCAAACCGAGGAAGATGTCGGTTGCTTGGGAGTTATACGGGGTTGGATTTGACTCCTCTTGTAATGAATGGAAGATGGTTGAAGGGAAGGGCATTGATGATGGACTTTGGTTCAGTGTTTATAGCTCGAAAACTGATGCTTGGAGACATGTTCAACGTAGATTTCCCTACGAGCGGATATATCCGTTTTGTAGGAAAGATGGTTTTGTGGTGAATGGAGCTATACGTTGGTTGGTTCAACGAGATGAAACCTTGGTGATTCTGACTTTTGACTTGGCAGATGAGGAGTTTAGAGAAATTTCGGTACCTGTCAGTTTAGCGAGGCGAGGGGGTACAGTAGAAGTGGTCATCTTCAGAGATAAGCAATGTATGCCAAACATCTCACAATCAGTGCCAGAAACCTGCAATGAATTTTGGGTGCTGAATGAATACGGAGTGGGGGATTCTTGGACCAAAATGCAGATCGGTCTCCCATTTCACAGGTTGACACATTCTGGTTTCTGGACAGATACTCAGGACTTGATGCTGGTCGATTCACGAATGTTGATTATGTACAATTTCAATGACGGAAGCTTTTGGAACATCTCGTGCTGGCTTTGGTTTAGAAGAATTCAGTACCTTGGTTGCCTTGCTACCTCTGTGGAGAGCCTCGTTTCACTTGTTGATCAAGGGCAACATGAGAAGAAGTAAAGAAGAAACCACCCTGTCACACCCTTGCTTCACAAGTTTTCTCTTCTCTTGTTGCCAAAACCTTTAAGGTCTTTTAGCGACGCTGCTTTTGTTGATAACTGTTTAATTGTTTCGGTGCTAGTTTTTGTACTTGGCTAAAGTAGTTTGGGAATGGAATTGTTTATGGTTATGGGCTTTATATCTTTGGTTCACAGATTTCTGATCTTTCTACTGTAGAGTACATATGATACCTACTTCCTAGTCTTTGATGAGTTGATCTACTACGAGAGTCGCAACAGTTGTTCTGTTAAAGAACACAAAACCATCAAGGCCCTTGTGGCCTATGCATACATATTGAATAATAGTTGATGAATAATGGCAACGAAGTTGCTAAGATGCTGGATTGCAGAGGCAGAGTTCAGCTAAACTAACTGTCCTAGTAGACGCAGCTTGTCAATCCAATCTCCAACATTAATCTTTAAAGAATTGCAAATATACACACACCTTGCTGAATCATACTTCTCAAAACAGACGGTTGACTATATAGTGCAAGTTACATTACGAAATAAGAGACTATAGATGATTAAATAGTTGATTATTTTATATTTTCGAAGTGTTCAGAACCAAATCATATTACAGTAATCCAAAAAACAACAATATTACATTTACAAGCCAAGTTTCTTTGGTCTCAGATATGTAGAAGAGCCCTGGTGCATACCTGCCAAAGAGACATGATGCTGCTGTTCAGACCTCTTCTCCACCTCCTTCCACTTACTTTCTTTCTCTGCCTGTGCTTGAGCCTTTCGCAGGTTCTCCATTTCCTCCTCCATTGCGGTAATTTGTTTGTGGTGTCTCTTCTTTTCTCCAACACTGATGCATCCGACTCCTTTACAGAAAAGAACATGGGTCCCCACTCAGCCAACCACTGCGGCTCCACTGCCATGACACACTGCATGTATTCCTTTGTTGTCAAAACTAGTTCATGATAAACCACATACTCAGGCATGCAGCCCATCCCATAAAGAGAGCTGCTTGGATGCAAATGGCATGGCATCCCAGTCCGGCAATTAACATACTCCCCAACACCCTTAAACTTTGCAGCATTCTGAAAGTATGCAGAGCATTTAGAGTAGCAGATGTCACGATGAGCTTAAAATCACGACGCTGGGTGACAATTTTCTTCAAAATTCCAAACAGAACATCTGTGTATAGCGACCTTTCATGGGCTTCATCCATTATAACCACACGGTATTTGTCAAGGTCAGAATCTCTAAGCGTTTCACGCATAAGTACTCCATCAGTCAAGTACTTTATTACAGTATTTGGCCCTGTTACGTCCTCAAAACGAATAACATACCCAACTTTCTCACCAAGCTCAGTCCCCATCTCCTCACTAACTCTTTTTGCAACACTCATGGCCGCGACACACCTTGGTTGGGTGCAACCCACTATACCATTTACAGTTTAACCATCTTCATGCAGATATTGCGTCGGTTGAGTTGTCTTTCCAGAGTCAGTTTCTCCAACAACAATAATGACCTGATTTTCTCGAATCAACTGCAATAACTCATCCCGCACAGAATATATAGGCAGATACTGCCGTTGTTCAGTAATGATTTTGGATTTCATATTTTACTCATAGCCTCCTCTTTCTTCATATGCTGAGCCAACTTTGCATCTTTTTTGAAATCTACTTCACCATTTTTACCAACAGCAGCAGTATCTGCATCATTTTGCTCCACGGTTTTCTCAACACCAAGAATATCACCTAGTTTGGAGCCTCACAGCTCCCAAAACCGCTGGCGTGATTTATTCATACTTTGCTTTTTATTAATTTCCCCAACTAAAGTAGACCCCTTGCGTGAAATGATCGCCATATCAGATGTGGGATCCTTCACTGGCATTACCAGCTCTACTTGCTTGGTGAAAACTACTGTCCCATCCAGGAAAGGATTTCTTGTATCATGAACAAGAAGCATAACCTTGCTCTCATCTTCATCATCAATCTCACTCTGCACTTCGGTCCCTCTAACAGCACCCGATCTCATAAGTTGACGATCCTCCCACTAAGCATTATCCCAATTCCGCTGACACAACTTTTTACTGCGAGCAATGCTCATCATCCTACTTCCATCTCTCCGAACCAGTCTTTTCGCCAACTCAAGTTCCTTCTTCTGAAACAAAGAATCATCCCCGTAAAACAATGAAGAACTATCACTCGTGTCGTGCATTGCACTCCTTTCTTCTCTATCGTACCACGCCCTCCCGGTCACAATTGTACTCCATCTCTAACCTCATGCTCTCACTAATCTCATATCTCCCACCGCATTCCAAACTCGAAGACTTAACCGACTTCCCCCAAGCACGAATCGGAACCGGAGAGTAAGCCACACCATCATCCCAGGCAGAGCCACCAGGATGATGATGATGATGATGACGACGACGACGACGACGACGTGTCCTCTTCGAGCCTTGATCCCTTCCATAATCTCCATTATATCGATCTTCCAACCGATAAGTCTTCTCCGGCCGCTGGAAATGAACTCGATCCGTTCCCCGTACATACAATCGTCCTCCGCCGCCTCCGTCTCCGATCCCGATTTCACCATAGGTTCCAAATACAACAGTATCAATAGAGACACACAAAATTGGCAAACGAAACGAAACTGAGCAAGCGTTTCAAATACATGCTAGAAACAAACCCTAATGCTATAGGAATGGAGATCAAAGTCAAACCTGGATTGTTGATCGGAGAAGTAAAGAACGCCCAATTTTGCCGCCAATTGAGCAAGTTACCTTCCGTCTGCAATTGGTCTTATAGTTTCTATATTGGACCAGTGCCAGAGCGGCCCAATAAGGTTAGATAGGCCCAATCAGCTAGTGACTCCAGCAAAGTTCCCGCTTTTCACCAGAACCATAAACCCTATAAAAATTCCAGAGCTACTAGAAGACTGCCGAACAGATCAAAAGAAAAAGGCAAGGATCACTCTTTAAGGTTTCGACACCTAATTTTTGTTAAATTTCAATGTTTTTTTATATTTTTTTTATTTCTTATTGGAATCGATTTCATCTTGGCTTGAATGATTTGCACCCAGTCTCTCTATTTGAATCATTGAAATTGAATTGTTTATGTGTGATACGAGGAGGGGTAGGAATCAGTTTCTGACTTGTTCTACTTTGTAAAGTCCATTGCTTTAGAAGCTAACTATGTGAGCTTCTGGTATAAATTGGGATCAATTGAGCTAATTAGAGCTGGAAACCATAAAAGATTCTTCGGTTTCGGTCCGAACTACGAGCTCAGGAAAGCAATGGAGTGATGAGCAGGTAAGATAGTCTTTAGAATTATAATTGTGCTTGGAAATTTTGGTTATGGTGTTGGCATCAATGTTTGTGTATCAATGTTTAAACTACTTTTTTATGATAGGTTATGTGTACAATGTCTCACAAGATTGCTCAAATCCACCTAGTCAGCTCGCCTCGCGAGGTTTATGAGCCATGCGATGATTCATTTGCTTTAGTGGATGCTCTTTTGGCAGATCAGGCAAATCTGTTGCAGCATCAGCCAAAATTGTGCATGGAATTGGGTTGAGGTAGTGGCTATGTTATTACTTCTTTAGCGCTTGTTCTCGGCAAGGAAGGGTACTACATTGCAACTGATATCAACCCTCATGCGGTGAGAGTGACTCAGGAGACACTGGAAGTACATGGGGTTCATGCGGAGTTGATAAACACTGACATTGCATCAGGATGTGAGAAGCGGCTGGGAGGGTTGGTCGATGTGATAGTTGTGAACCCGCCGTATGTGCCTACCCCTGAAGATGAAGTAGGTTGTGAAGGAATCGTGTCTGCTTGGGCTGGCGGGGAGAATGGCCGTGCTGTGATTGATGAGATATTGCCGGTGTAGACAAGCTTTTGTCGGATAAAGGCTGGTTGTATATGGTCACACTTTCAGAAAGCAATCCATCAGAGATATGCCTTCAAATGAGGGAGAAGGGCTATGCTTCCAAGATCCTTGTCCAGATATCGACAGACAAAGAGAGTCTTCATATCATCAAGTTCTGGCGGGATCCTGATTCTCAATCAGAGGCGAAGGAATTGGCAGCGAAAAAAACTGTTCCTTCAAGTGTCATGGAGTCCTTGCTCTCTCAGTTCCCTAGAATGCCTTTTCTGAAAGGCAATAACAGCAACAGTAGCTGATGAATAGAGAAGGTAAAACCAAAGGTTTCCTAGAGTTGATAATGGCCCCTATTCTTTCGACTCGTGGAAACCACTGTAAAATCGTTTTCTTTATTGAGAGATGCCCTCTAACAAGAAGCTAAGGTCCTAATAGCTCTGTTGAAGAAATATATCAGCTAGAGTCATTGTATCAAAATCTAACTCGTACAGCTTGTAGTGTGTTTCTTTGCTCGTTTGAGGTTGAGGGTTTCAACTGCTAGTTCAGTGTGCTTTATAACTACTAGTGAAAATTCCACACGATCTAGACTCGAAGCAGTGACCTGGTTTCACCTTATTAACAGCATCAATCTCTCTTTTTCTTCATGATGATAACGTCACCGATGTTATTGGCGCATAAAAGAACTGGTTTCTGGTAAGAAATATCAACAATTTGTAAGGAGGTCAGGTGCGACTTTTTGTTCAGGTTGGGTGGATGGCTCAACTGAAGTCAACACTCAACTAGTCATGGTTTCCTATGAATTCACAGAAGAAAAGTAGTCTGATTATATATATATGATCTTCACAGAATAGAAGTATAATTATGTGCATTATCTATCACACAAAAAGATCCATTACTCACTCTTCCCTAAGATAGGTGTACATAATTAGTCATAACCTGCACAAATCTACATTTCAATTCCTCTAGTAACCGAATGACGTGGCCTGCTTCACATGGCAGATATCTTTTTAGTTCTCTTAATGGCAGGCTTAGCAATAGCATCAGAAGGCTCTCTAGTTCTCTTAGAAGGTGCAACTTTGTTGCCACCAACGGCTTCCGGAACTTGTGCAGTAGCTTGTGGCTTCACTTTTAATGCATCCTTGACCAAAACCATCAATCTCCATAATGTTTCATCGCTCTGAAGAGAGAAGAAAAATCTATCCTTCAATAGGTTGACTGAAGCACCACAGCATGCACTTAAAAAGATTGCTACCATGACAGTCAAACAGGTTCAGACAATAATTACCTGATTATCCAAAGTATATTCCTTTGTGTCTTCCTCATCTTGCTCAATCTGATACTCGAGTATACCACAAGCCTTTTCGAGATCTTTGGGAGACAACAGGTTGAATGCTGAGCAAAGTTTCCTTTTATCATATATAGTTAATTTCCTACATAAATTGTACAGTAAAAATGATTCTTCATGATCAATAAAAGTAGAGGATCAGTAACACCCATTCACAGTTAGAGACCCAATTACATAAAGTCACACAATCCAGTTTTAGGCGATTAATGCAATTGAGCATGCAATGAAACAAACACTTAGCAGAGAGATAAAATAATTCATAACACTGACTCTCTCTGTGCTTGTGTACTTTGAACTTTGAAGTATGCGCTGACAGCGTTGTCCTACTACAGCAGTCAAAAAAACTTGAACCTACTAACCTAGAAAGAAAGAAAACTTCTTATACGCCCAAAAATACCATCCCACTCTGATATATATTTATTAGCAGTTTTATGCACAACTCCAATATTTCTTAAAGTACATGTAATCCTTGATGGAATAGAGAGAGAGAGAGAGAGAGAGAGAGAGAGAGAGAGAAAGAGAGCAATAAACAAACCTGCACTTCTGAACCACCTTTTTTCTAATATCGTTCAAATATAAATCAACCTCGGAAAGCTGAAAATGAAAACAGGCGTTCAAAACTTTACTACTCAAAAGTTATCAAAAGTATTTAATGGCTTTCTGCACGTCAATAATGATGCCTATGAGAATTAAAGAAATACAAAACTTAAGAAACTCCTGCAATATCAAAGAGGATAGTGAAGAATAACTAACAAACCTCGCTGCTTATATCCCTCGTCATGATGGCATAAGCAGTCTCCTCACCACGTTTGATGTCTACCTGTGCTTGTGCTTCCTCATCCGCTTGTCTTTTCTCCTGTATGTATGTGTGCACATGTTAAAGCTAAGAACATACTGATAGACCAACCAATTATATAAAAGGCCATGGTAAGAATATCCAGGAAATCCTCATATTGACCGAGCAATCTACCTCTTCAAGAACTTTAGGCAAAAGTTGTAGCCATTTCTCTTCTAGTATATCCAAAAGCTTTTGGGCCATCACATGGACATCATCTTTTTCATCATTGTACTTGATTGCATTCTTGAAAACCAACCTCACATCAGCATATATCTCTTTCACATTCTTATAGACACCACCTTCCATTTTACTTTGTACGGTACCAAGGTCCATGGGCTTCTCAATAATCTAATGTAGACACCAAAAATATGTTAGGAACACATGAAAAGAAAGTAAAAGAACAAATGAAAAGATTTAGTGTATACATGAATAAGTGAAGGCCTGTTACCAACAGAAATACTACCAGAAAAGTAGATATATTTTAGTGAAAGTTGAAAGTAAGAAGTTAGTATTTAAACACACTACTTTTAGTATGTATTAAGTATGTATGTAAGAATACAGCTGTTTTGAGAAGTAAGAAAAGATCATCAGACAAATCACCATAAATAGTCAACCATAAAGATTAGTAACATGAAAAATATAACGAAAGAAACCTTACTTGATAATAGTCATGCAATCCCATACGTTTAGCATCTACAGGTGTCAAAAATGGCCATGCCCACTTGTGCTGAGTGATCTGCCAAAGTACCGAGTAGAGATATATTAACTGGTGACCATATAAATGTTCGAATAGTAAGAAGCTTCCAAATCATTATAAAAGTAAAGACCATGGAATGAGAACCTATCATCACTGGTAGATGAGCACTAATTTTCTTTTCTTTTCTTTTTTCCAAAATTTAGGTGAGCAGTAATATCAGATCCTAGAATATTATTGTATAAGAAACATTATTTTCTACCAGGAAGAGAAAAATCCATCATACTATAAGATCCTCGTTTTGCTTTTCCAGTACATAATACCACATATTAGATACTCTAAAGTAGGGTCTAGCATGTGGCGACCAACATTTTCTTGTTTAACTTACGAGTAGAGAAATCAACATGAACATCTGATTACAGAAGATGACACTAATTAACAAGATATACAGTCTACAGTCTTTTAAATTGCTATCCACTCCTCAGAATAAGAAATTGACATCAACAACTGATTATAAAATGTGAGAGCAGCCTTCAGACTTGATATAAAAGCAACTAACAAAAACTAATGTAACAAAATCACAATGATTCCCTAATTTCACCATACACATTATCTTCTCCAGTTTTCTTTTCCCTTAGTAATACCTAATAACACTAGATGCTGATGTTAGAAATTAAAATGACATTATTTGCGTAGGCAAACTCTAGTTTCACCGAGCCACTCTAAGTAAGAAGCACCCTACTAAGGAGAAAAGAGCACTTCAACATTATCAAGCAAGAGCACATCCTTCGAACATGTGAAAACACCACGTACCTGTTTGAAAACTGTGGAAAACTTGTTCAACAAATCCCGCATTCTTTTTGCAGCAGCAGCTTCCCTACGTGCTGCATCTTGTTGCTGCTTCTTAATGTTATTGAAGTGTTTATCCCTCTCTTTCTCTTTTGGATTGGTCGATTGCATACGACTTTTCTCTGAGCAAAACTGCTCAACCTCGTTCATTCTTTTCTGAAGCTGCAAAACTCCACAACAAACTAATCAGCTCCTTTCATTCCTCTACGAATTTCGGCGGGACCCCCGAAATTGAACAACCAACTAAACACATTATATATCACTGTAAACAAAGCTCACCGTATTAACTTTTTCAGCAATTTCATCGACGGCATGAATAAAACCCTTGGCGGCGGCTTCGTTCCCACCGCCGTTTCCAGAATCTACTGGCTTCATCTAAATGGCCAGAACAAAAGGAACTCAAATTAATTCGAGACATTTATAATTCTCGGCGTTTCTTTTGTTTATATATATACATAAGCAGCCAAAGAAGTAACATTCATGAGCAAGATGAGTGAATTTTGATGCAAATTGATCAGAACAGAGGAAAAAACGAATGCTTGAGATTAAACCCTTAAACCGTAAACGCTTTGGGTCAATGTAACAAGGCAAATAGAGAGAAAAAAGAGGGCAAATTTCTGAGATAGAAAGATTAACAGTTCAATTGAGCCCTAGAATTACAGACATATATGGAAAGATAAATAGAAATAGAGTCATAGCATACATGGGTTTTTACCTGCGAGGACTACTGAGTCTGACAGAGTGAGAGAGAGAGAGAGCGCGCGATGACCGGAAGAAGAAGAAGAGCCCGGAGTCTGCCAAGTTTTGTGAACTTGGAATGCTTAGAAATCGGTGTCTCTGCGTTTCGGGCCGAGTCTTCATACTTTTGGTGGGTCTTTAGGCTCCAACGGCCCAACATGTGAACTTTATTTCTTTCCATATTTTCGTTAGTTTTTTTTTTCCATTTAAAAATGCAGTTAGGGTTGAAATGAAATGAGATCAGACAAAAAGAAGAAGAAAAACAAAACTTGACATTGGCTTATCAAAAAAAATAAAAAAACTTGAAATTGGGTCAAGAAACACACTTCAGACAACTACTCAGGACGAACAACTAATTAGGTAAAGGGGAAGAGAGAACTTCCCCCAAGTGGAAATTACATAGCTTGGTGTGGCATTAATACATGTAGGACATGTAATAAAGAAACAAACATTGACGTATAGTGAGAGGAAGACATCCCACACCAGTAGCTCTTATCCAACCAAATAAGAATCCAAGCCACATGATACAGCAGCTTCATTACTTTCACTTGCTATTATGACATCGCAGAACAAACAGAACTGAAAAAAGAAGATCTTACTGTACTTTCCAATCAATGAACACATGACTAACAAACAGCTAGATAGTACAATTTCATTCCCTATAGCAGCAACTACTGTCAAAAACAGAAAGCATCACACTGAGTAATAATTCACAGAGATTTCATTTGATTGAGTTTACTGATACATACACGACTGAGAATCAAAAGCAGCTTTGCAAACTCACCAAGAACAAATGTTCCACCCAATAGATTACAAGTTTTAAAGAATAACAAATCTCCAAATCAAACTTTTACACAAACAATTGAGGCACTTTCATAATAAGTTTCTTAAATTTACTTCTTTTTTCAAAGTGGTATCAAGGCTTTGCTGGTTCTTCAGCAGGAGGAGGAGCAGGAGCAGTTTCCTCAACCTTTGGCTTTTCCTCACATGGTTCTGCAGCCTCCTCCTTCTTCTCCACAATCTTTTCTTCTTTCTTCTCCTCCAATATCTCTTCTTTCTTTTCTTCTTCGATCACTATCTCTTTCTCTTTGCTGGAACTTGTTTCCTCCTCGGTTTTGGCTGCTGGTGTTGGCTCTTCTACCTTTTCCTCTGTCACAATATAGGTAGACACCTTCTCAAACACGTACAAGACTGGACCGGGCACATAGGTAGCCCCATACTCCTTCGAAAGTTCACACACCGATTTTGATCCTGGAAATTCTGTTACATCCAAATTTTCACATATTCAATTTAGTACATCACATACCAATTACCAAAAAAATCTAATCCCATAAGTATAACAAAGTAGAAGAAAGTATATATGTATGATTGATGACATATATCATATATGTACCTAGTGCGGCAAGGTCTTCAAGGAACTTGTGGACTGCAGCGGAGTACTTTTTCAACGCTGGCGCCTTGCGCTCCTTAACCAAAGTCTGTTCATGGTGAAAAGTAATTTTCCATGTTAATGACTCTAGTGTTCGATACGTTTCAAGTAATTTTCTTGAAAAGTTTATGTATCTGACCTTGATTTCAGCAGAGGAAGCTTCATATAACTCAACTACTTTCACTTGAAGATCATCCTTCTTCTCTTCAAACTCCTTGTCATAGGTCTCCTGAAAACCACACACACATTCATCAATATTTTACAACTTAATCACATGAAAATAAACTATTTGTTCATGAAAAGTAAAATACTCTGATAATTAAAAGAAAGAAAAAATAAAGGGTGTCATCAAAAAGTAACCTTAGACTCATCAAAGGACTTGCAAGCCTCGGCAGCTGCAGCCTTCTTGACACTGGTCTTGGTCTCAAAAACCTTCTTGATTGATGGGAGCACCTTTGTTTTCCAGTAACCCATCTCGATTAAATTCGTCGAACTCGAACTTCAAAGGATATATACTTCTCTACAGAAGAGTAAGCAGCCGAAACAAGATAAGAACTCTGTATATCGATGAAAAGTTGATCATCGAAAAACCATAACCCTCGTAACAAAACCAGAATATAATTGAGCTGCTGGATGATGTATATGCTAACAAAGTAACAAGATATAAAAATCACATGGTTAATAATATTGGTATGTTTACCTTTCTGATCTTTCTGGCTCTCTGTTTCTTGTAGATTGCAATCAGCTAATTAAAACTATCAAAGTCGACCTCAGTATGCAAACTTATATATTGCTGTGGCTAGCCAACTGTCCCTCCAAAAAAAAGCCACAATCAAGCTTTGGACTGTGGCTTCAACACATAGACATGATTTGTACCCAAATGCCCTCAACGTTCCATCTAAATTACCTAAAACACCTTACTTAATTCATTGATGCCACCCTAACCTCCCTTTGTAAATGACCTTTATGCCCTCCCACTGGGATTATCATGTTACTCTCCTAACAGGCCCGACGAAAGTTCCATGGTCAGGTTTCTCTCATTTCTGGCTTTGCCTGCATGATTCGAGGCCAGGGTGGTGGTCAGTGGCATCTGGATGTAAAACAATGGGGGATCTCAAGGGCGAAATGGGGATTTTGATAGATGCTGTGATGTGGGGCTTCCAGAGAAGGTGACAGCTGGCAATCACCCAATGAGAGAGGAGTATGAAATTAACTTGGGACCCTTCAAGGTGGTTTTCTTTTGGCCAATTTGTGCTGTGATGGTGATCTGGAAAATGTATGTTTAGTCGTAACGTATCTGCATTTCTTTCTTTCATTTTGCCTCATTTGGCTTCTTCAACCTTCTCCACACAAAGCTCTTCACAAGCCTCCCCTGTTATTTACAAGTCACGCTTGCAATCCATGGAGACACTGAACGGTCATTTTTCGATGACAAAGGCCGATTTGTCATTCTATTTAAATGTCATCATTACGAGATATATGTATTTCGACGCGTAATACACTTTGTTTTAAATTTATATAAATTTGAGTTGTATGCGAGTGCTTCTCATATATACGGGATCAATACATGCGGACATACCATAGTTATTCCGAAACCATGACCCCATGCCATGACAAGGACAAAAACTTGATGCCATGTTACTCTTTGTTTGAATGTTTGAATTTGTAATGTCTATACATACAATCAATCAAAACGGGACATAATGAATCAAGAGAAGAAAAAAAACCATGTATTGTATGCATTCAAATATATTGCATTTGTAGAGAGAATAGCTAGCTGGATAGGTTAGCCTCGCTAGCACCCACATGGGAGGATTGCTATGATCTTTGTGTTGGGGCTAAAACAAGGAGTGGAAGACAAGGAACTTGGGTTAGTTTTTTGGTAGGGTACTTGACAGGTTTATAATTATTAAGCAGATGTAGCTGCATTTATAAATCGGATTTCAATTTTGGTATAATATAATACAGGGATGATATCATACATGGCATATTAGAAATTTTTTTTTCTCTCTCTCTCCCAAGAGATTGTGTGGTAAACGACATCTTACATATGAATCATTGTATTCTGCAAAGAGTGAACAGCTGCATATTTGTTTGAATCTGCAGGTTGATTAGTAGGTCAAGTTGAATAACAGAGATTTTTTATCTAATATATATGTACGAGTCTTCTTGATTAATTTGCCAACTGGGTTTGCTTTACAGGTCTGATTTTATATTAATTTTCAGATTATAGTATCCAGAAGGTGTGAAGTACCTTTGGAAATGTTAGATTATTGTTGCAACAGCCTCATTTTGTAACAGCAACTCATATCTCCCGAGTTTCCTTAGTACAAAGTAATATGTAGAACTTGCGATATTGTCAACCGTCCATTTGCCTCACCAGAACAAAGTTGAAGCTTCACTGTTGTAAATTTTCCAACATATGTGCTGCAGAGTGCAGACATCATACTAGTGTTCTCTTATATATGGAGAAATAGTCATAGCTATAAGATACAAATTAGACTTATCCTTCTAATCAAGAAGGATCAAGAAGGATCAAGAAGTCAAGCTAGGAAAAGGATTGAGATAAACTTGGAGAGTGTGGTCAAACAGATGTGATGCAGAGGCCTTTACTTCATTTTTTGTCTTCTTGATAGGTAAAATGTAGAAGAAAAATCTACCAAACTTATATCAATGGGTTTTGTTAAATGGAAACAAACTGTCAACGTACAAGCCAAATCCAATCTTTCCTAACTATTAAAACAAAAGGGCTGGTCTCAAGAAATCTTATCATGAGAAAGTGATTAATTGAATATCATGTATTAATTATGATAAATTGATTTGTGGACTAAATGATATATGTGTGAATCCAGCTATTTTATTGACTTCAAACAATGACGAACTGAAAAGATTCTAACAGCAGCAGCCCTGAATGCTAATGTGAATGAATTGTTCAAACACTTTTTCTCCCATGGTTTCATTTCTCTGTGGAATGAAGATTTCTGGAAGGGATCAGGAGATAAGTTTGACGACTGTTGCGCCAACCTTTATTTCTAAAAGAAAAAAAGAAGATGGACCCTTAATTGGTTCTTGTTATCTGTTAACACAAGCTAATAAAAATGACACAACTGTTAGCACTATGTTTGATGCCCTTAATAATGGATCTAAATTGAATCTTTAGTAGTTTATGTTTAAGGAGATTTATTCTTCATAATTTTTTATGTGTATCTTGTTCTTATTAAATACGGATTAGATTAGTTAGATACAGATAATCCTTATTTTATAGAGACAGTTATTGTAACAGATTGTATCAACTTAATTATATTTAAGGCATTCTATCAATGAAAGAGATATAATTTTTCAGTTATCATATTATTCTCCTGTAACATGTTATCAACAGCTCTCTGGGTTGATAGTCATCACAACCAAATAAGAAGAAGAAACCCTAACCTTCACAAAAGGCCTCCACCGCCGGCAGACGTAGTCACTGTCGACCACCACCATCGGCCTCTCTCTCTCTTCCGGCGCTCCTCACACAAGCACAAGCTCCTCAAATCTTCATACGTTGTCAAGATTGCTCGACTTCCGAAGAACCTTTTCAAACGAACTTCAACTTCCAATCGATCAACAAGTGTACCGGTCATACCGAGCACAATACCCATCGAGGTAAATTTTCTAAACCCTAAATCTATATATCTAGGATCAAAATTAATTTCTGCAAAACCCTAGATCTAAGTTGATGATAATTGTGATATGAGTTGTTCTATATTACATGTTTGTCCTAGTTCCTATGGACCTATATCCATAGAGTATAAATGATGGTCATGGGGGAGTCACGGTTTAGAAAAGGAAAATCGATGCTATGTGACGATTAGTCATGGTTGCTGGGTGTGGTTTTTACCACCGTTCATAATCGATTTTTGTGACCATATATCATGGATCACGTTCTTATTCATTGAAACTTGAAGTTTTGTGATCGTAGTTCTCGATCGTTACTTATAAAATATCTCTGTATGTTTTTATAGATGAGTTCGAATGAGTTAGCTAGGCCAAAATTCGACATCCTTGACCTTCAAGGAAAGGAGTATTACTGTTGGGTCTCAGATGTGTAAAATACATTCATCGGAAAGAGACTGATCAACACCATTAAACCCTCTGGGCCTGGACAAGTTCTTATTCAACCCACAGAAGAATCAAAAGTTCAAGCCCTCCTGTTTTTGAGGAGTCACATTCATCCAACTCTAAAGAAGTATTATTTAAACAAGATAGATCCCATGAAATTGTGGGATGTTCTGGAGTAGCGCTTCAATAATGTGCATGATGCATAGTTTCCTGAGTTAACTGTGAGATGGGAAAACACCAGACTTTCGAATTTTCCAATGATCCAAGATTATAATCAAGCAATGTTGGATCTGCAGTCGGAGTTGAGTTTTCGTAGGGTGCAGAAAACCGAGCAAGATATGATTGAACCGTCGTTGAACATCTTCCCTACATCCATGAGCATCCTTGCTCATCAGTACCAGATTGAGTACGAATAGGGAAGGATTACCACCTTCAGTGATCTCATCAATAGCCTTGTGAAAAAAAAAGAGGCATCATGAGATCATCCTAAATAATAACTCAAGACCGGCTGGTATTAAACAGTCTGAGAATTATCAAACTGGAAGAAAGGCACGTAAAGATAAGATTGCTCGTACAGAACCTTATGCTCATGGTGGACAAGCTCCGCGTGGGGGTAGAGGAAGGCATGGGCATGGCTAAGGCCACAACAAAAATCTGACTTGGCATATAGATCTGAACGCCAACTCCAACAAGAACCAGTCTGGTTCAGTTTCTGATGGTCAACAGTCTCAACATTTTAGAAGATACGTTTTTCTCAAATGTGGTTCTATTAAGCATATGCACAAACAATGTCGGGCCACTAGAGAGATCCAGAACATCTACGAGAAACACAAACAGTATTTGGCTCAAGAGTCAAACTATGCTGGAGATCTAGAGATGGAAGTTAACACCAATCTCGTTCTTGCAGAAGACAAGGAGAAAGATCTTACTACCCCGGATTTTGCTTAATCCTATGTAAAAGACATTGTCTCTGTAATTTTTTAAGTTTTGGTTTTGTTTTTTCCTTACTTTTCGGTCAAACTTAATAAGACGTTTGTCTTGTTTTTGATTAAGAACATCTATGATGCATTTTTGTTAGCAATAATGAATATTTCTCTATTTTTCGGTAAATGAAAGCAAGGAGTAAAATATCGAATATCGAGGATATATCGATAGTCAAAAATATAAAAATTTCGAATGAGATATCGAGGAAATATCAATGTTGGTAAAATTTCGACCGATATTATGGAAGTTTAGAAGTTAAAATTAGTTATAATATTATGACCAAATAGGTTTATATAAGGTAATAACTGTGTTTAGAAACCAAAATCAAGTGTAGCATGGATGGATACCCAATCCATCTGTGTTCGATTCCCAGTTGTGTTTTGCTATATATTGTATACTTGTACACAATCGAAGTTGGGCTTGGGCTTGCAAATTCGTAAATTATGGTGAGAATCAGATGTAATTAAGGCGAGAATCAGAATATCGTCGATATTCTGCCTTAATTATATCGCTCTCCTCTAAAACCAAAAATATCGCCGAGATTTCGACGAAATTTTAGATATTTTATACCATGTATAAAAGTGTTGAGAATGTTCTATGTTTATAAAGTTCTTATGTATGGTTAGATGTTTACAATTGTATATGGAATAATGACACAATAATACAGTAAAGATGAGACACGAAAAAGCGGTTATTTTGATCTCAGGACATTTTCGACCCGTCGAGATTTTCCTCGACTCGTCAAATGTTCCACTCTGGATCGGTTTTTAACATTTTTTGACCCGTCGAGTTTTTCCTCAACCCGTCGAATGTTTGCTTCTGTCTCGGACTATGTCCAATTTTGATCCGTCAAAAATAGATATCGAAATATCGATATTGGTTTTAGGTTTTTTTCGACCCGTCGAAATTTTGATTGACCCATCGAATGTATGCCCATCGACATCCTATTTTTAGTTTTCTTCGACCCCTCGAGGATTTCCTTAATCCCGTCGAAGATGTTACCCGAATATGGTGTTTTTAGATGTGTTGATACATCGGTTTTATTGGAAAAATGTTGAAAATTTTCGTTGGAAAATTGTTGATCCAAATTGACCAACCTGAATTTCAGCACCAGATGTTGTTTATACATCGGTTTATGTCATGCCATATCATCACTCAACAAGGGTCACACCCTTATTCACATCTTTAAGTGTATACTTAAAGTGTACACTTGGTCTTTAGTACAAAGACTTACTTATTTACTTTGATTTTGTAGATGTCTCAAGGCGAAATTGAGTGTCTAGCAGATAGTGGTGCTACCCATACCATTATGCGGAATAGGCAACTATTTGTGGATCTTTTTTCGTACAAATCCTCAATGACAACCATGATTGATGCGACGCCCGTTATACAAGGGCGTGATTCTGCAGAGTTTCTGCTGCCCTATGGTATTAAATTATATATCACCGATGCCTTATATGCGCCAAAGGCCAATCAAACTGTGCTAACTTTTAAGGATATTCGTGCCAACAGTTATCACTTGGAAACTTATTGTGAGAATGGGAAAGAATTATTGTGTATAACCTCTGTTGAATGGGGCTGCAAGCGCATTCTAGAGAAGTTTTCGACTATCCCTAGTGGTTTATATCTAACTACAGTTCGGATTATTGATTCTAATATCGTGACCCACACTACTACACGTGATTCTAACTCATACTAGCTTTGGCATTTTCAACTGGGACATCTAGGTCATGACATGATGATCAAAATATTAAAAAATACTCATGGTCATCCATTCTATAGAGAGAAAAAACATGTGGGATTACCTATTTTCATCGGTTTAGATGGTGAGGATGAGACTACTCCTCTCAATCCTGGCTCCATCTCCAAGACGAGTGCAGCACCCTTCCGGAAAAATACTGTTGAGGTGTTGTGTGTTATCCCACTAGATTCTTATGTTGCAATCTCTGTTGCACATCGCTCGTTTTGCAAAGCTTGTTCTTTAGCAAAGTTACATGCACGTCATTCTTTTGTTGTTGATAATAATGACAATATTCCATTCTTACAAAGGATCCAAGATGATATTTGTGGACCTATCAAACCCGAATGCGGACCATTTAAATATTTCATGGTTTTGATATATGCATCAAAGCGATAGTCACATGTTGCTTTGTTATCCACAAGGAATGTTGCGTTTGTAAAAATCCTGACCCAAATCATTAAGCTTCGGGATCACCACCCAGATCATTCAATCAAGTCTATTCGATTGCATAATACGAGAGAGTTTACATCAAAAAAATTTGATGATTACTGCATGTCTCTTGGGATTGAAGTTGAGCATCTCGTTCCTCATGTTCATTTTCAGAACGGTTTAGTAGAGGCTCACATCAAGCGATTACAGCTTGTGTCTAGACCTTTGGTAATGCATACAAATTTATCGGTCTCTGCTTGGGGATACACAGTGTTACACGTAGCAAAGCTTCTTCGTTTTCGACCCATAGCCCGCCAACCATTCAGTGCGTACCAGTTGGTAACTGGATATGAGCCTGATATTTCACATTTGTACATTTTTTGTTGCGCGGTTTATGTGTCAATTGTGCCTCTACAACGCACTAAAATTGGTCCTCAAAGAAGATTAGGCTTTTATGTTGGTTATGAATCTCCAACGATAGTCCGCTATCTTGAACTTTCGACAAAAGATCTCTTTACTGCTAGATTTACAAATTGTCATTTTGTTGAGACATACTTCCTGCCGTTATGGAGAGATAGGAATGGTTCTATTCCAGTTGAACGTCAGGAATTGAAGTGGTTTAATCTCACTGTGTCTTATCATGATCCTCGCACGTCTCAGAGTGAGACAGAAGTGAGAAGAATACTTGATCTTCAGCAAGTAGCAGACTCTATGCCTGACTCATTTGTTGATATCGCTAAAGTGACGAGATCGGATATCTCTGTTGCAAATGTTCCTGCAAGGTTGAAAATCCTGAAAAAGGGATTCGTTAGTGGCAACACTAGGCAAGGAGGCGTTCCTCTTGCTCATGTGGAAGGTGTTGCGTTGGCCTCAGCTCCCACCAGGTTAAAGGGGAGACCAAGAAAATCCATTGATGAGCCGCCGGTTAAAAGGCAGACCATCAAGGCACAACAAGATCAATTCATCATCAACATTGTGAATCCTTCACATGATAATTGTCTCTTATTATAGTTATATCCTTGAATCACAATTGGCAAGTCTGGGGAATGCTCTAAAACCTCTTGTGATGTCAGAGAACAAAGAAATCTCACTTAGAACAAATGATGCACGCGTTGTTATGAATAGATCTTCCATGTTGGTTAATGATGTGTTTGGTTATTCCTTCGCTCATGAGATTATTGACGATGATGAAGTGGAACCCCGCTCTGTTGTTGAATGTCAACGCAGAGCAAATTGGTCGAAATGGAAGGTAGCAATCCAGGCTGAACTAGACTCTCTGAATAAAAGGCAAGTTTTTGGTCTAGTAGTGTTATGCCCACCGAATGTTAAGCCGGTTAGACATAAATTGGTCTTTGTTCAGAAGCGTAATGAGAAGAATGAGGTCTTGCGTTATAAAGTTGGGCTTGTAGCACAAGGTTTCTCTCAGCGCCCTAGAATTGATTATGATGAGACGTATTCTCTTTTTATGGACATCATCACCTTTCGCCATATGATAAGCTTGGTAGTGTCTAAAAAGCTTAACATGCAGCTTATGGATGTGATTACTGCATATCTCTATGGGAATATTGATTGATTCAGAGATATACATGAGAGTGCTCATGTTATCAAATTGAGACGTTCACTATATGGATTGAATCAATCCGGTAGGATGTGGTATACACGTCTTAGTGACTACTTGATTAGGAATGGATACAAGAATGATGACTTATGCCCTTGCGTGTTCATTAAAAGAACAAGTTCAGGTTTTTCTATAGTATCAGTCTATGTTGATGATATGAACATCATCGGAACTCTTAATGAGATCAATGAGACGGTTAACTACTTGAAAGCTGACTTTGAGATGAAAGACCTTGATAGGACTCAATTTTGTCTTGGATTAGAGCTAGAACATCGAGTTGGTGGAATTCTTATTCACCAGTCTGCTTATGTCCAAAAGATGCTCAGGTGATTTAACATGGACAAATCACACCCTGTTAACCCACCAATTGTTGTTCGCAATATGGATCCCAAGAAAGATCTGTTTCGTCCGCTAGAGGATGACGAGGAGATCTTGGGAGCTGAATTTTCATATCTTAGTGCTATTGGAGCTTTGTTGTATTTAGCTTAGTGCACACGTCCAGATATTGCCTTCTCAGTGAACTTGTTGCCTAGATTTAGTTATTCACCTACGCAACGTCATTGGAATGGAGTAAAACAAATCTTCAGGTACATGAAAAGTTCCATTGACATGGGCTTATTTTTCCCTTGCAAAGAATACAGAGAGAAGCATGAAATTCTCGAAGAAGAGAAAGTTGAAATGCATTTTGGAGTTTTCTACCCATCGAGCCATGGCCTCGACCTGTCAAATTCTGCACCCTAGATCGACCAAAGTGATTCTCTCAACCCGTCAAAAATGCGTCCTACTTCAGACAGTTTTCATACAATCCCCTATTCTGAAACACAGGTTAATATGTTGGTTGAATTTGCTGATGCTGGGTACCTCTTTGACCCACACAAAGGTCGTTCACAGACCAGTTATGTTTTTACTATGGGAAACATGGTGATCTCTTGAAGATCTACTAAGTAAACCCTTGTTACTACTTCCTCGAATCATTTTGAAATTATTGCTTTACATGAAGCTGTTAGAGAATGTGTATGGCTTAAATCTGTCATAGGCCATATTCAAGGGTCTAATGGATTACCATTTACTGTTACTACTCTCACTTGCATCTATGAGGATAATGCAGCATGCATTGAATAGATGAAGTTGAGTTACATTAAGGGTGACAATACAAAAAATATATCGCCGAAGTTCTTCTTTAATCAACAACAACAATAGTTGTTGAATATCCAAGTGAACCAGATTGGTTCCGTCGATAATGTTGCAGACTTGTTTACCAAGTCACTACCTAAATCTACATTTGTGAAACATGTGAGACACATTGGTATGTGCAAGTTATCTAAACTCCATGAATGAGTTTATAGTCAGGGGGAGTTACATTTCTGTAGACATTAGGGGGAGTCTACGTCACATGCAGTAGATTTTGTAGTAGATGCGTTGTGCTTTTTCCCCTTAGACCAAACTTTTGTTTTACCCATGAAGTTTTTGTTTGTTTGACGAGGTTTTTGGTGAGGTAACAAGTCATGCATCATTCTTGAGGCCATCGACACAAGGGGAAGTATTTATGGAGATTTATTCTCCATAATTTTTGGTGTGTCTTGTCCTTATTAGACACGGATTAGATTAGATAGATACAGAGAATCTCTGTTTTATAGGGACAATTATTGTAACAGATTGTATCAGCCTTTATTTAAAATATTTATTAATGAAAGAGATGTAGTTTCCAGTTATCATATTATTCTCTTGGAACAGGTTATACTTTCTAATTAGATTGGTTTTGAAAATTATAAATTGTATGTACTGTTTATGAGGTTTCTCAAGTTTGGCGGAGATTTTAGTATTCTCCTTTAAGGAATAGGCTCAAAGACCATAATTGAGGGAGAACAGTGCTATGTCATAGTAGTGATGGACTCATCAGATAAAAATACGTTAGTGATACTTGAGTTACAAGAATACCCTCTCAATACAGTGGCAAAAGAAGGATGATATACATGATCATCATATATATGTGTGTATATATATATATATATATCCAAAACAAGGGAAGTGATCAAATGTTAAGAGATGTCATGTTCAAGTGTCCTTGGGTATTTGTCTGGAAATTGATGAGAATATGGACCAATTCACTATCACAACTAATGAGCAAGAGGAAGCTAGAGTACTATATGGGTACCCCAACAAAATGTTCACCAAAAGTTATGATTGGATGAGGATCATTGGATAAGTGATGCCTATGAATCAAGTGGTCTTCGTCAATTGCTTCAGCTAGCACAACAATTTGAATCAAAACTTGGGAAGAAAACAAAAGCATGACGTACGGTAGCGTTTGAGTGCAAAACACTACTGGAATAATAACATTAGCATAATTATCAAGTACTCTATCTATGTCACTCTGAAAACGAGTGTCAGATTAGCCTTGAAAAGATTTTAATTAATGATACTTTGGCTTTGATGCCTATTCTATCGTCATTATCCAACTTCTGGGTGTATTTCAACCTCAGCAAGCATCTCTTCGAGTTGGACGTTTCTTGTCTTCTGGCTTCCCTTCTCAAATTGTAAATACAACACTTCATTTTCAGCTAACTGTTCACCAAAGGCTTCAAGTAACATTAAGCTATCCATAAATAAGTTCATTGGTGTTCTAATGACAGTACAACCTTCTCACCTCTAATGAATTTACTGGCAGATCTCTTTTTGCAACATATTTTCATTTAGACGTGAAAGAGCCAAACCTTGTGCAGACAGGAGAACCGACATACATTCGGCACTGTCAACTCATGGAATGACATGGAATTCTGCTACTGAATAGCATAACCACATCAATCTAATCTATGACATAGTTAGGAGCCACAGCCAATATTCTGTCATTTCTGGATAATGGTGGCTGTGCCGCAACATCACCTTGTCTTTCATCGTCAAGGACTATCAGATGGCCCTCTCTTCTTATTAAGCTCTGCATTACAAGCATCGAGCTGTTATATCCACCTCATATGATTCTCTTAATTGATTGTGGGTGAGAAGGAACGGAAAACGTACCTCTATGATAGCTTTAATTTTAGAAATCTCAGCAGCTGCTTCCTCCACAAAATCATAATTATTTTTCTCATTCTGCTGACTCACGTACCACTGAATCAAGTCCCTCTGCCTCATTCCAGCCAGACCTGTCCCTGTAGAACAAGGAAGTCTCAGATACTTTCAAGACGATGAACATAACTATCTACTTCTACTATATAACTTGGTGCTATAGATAGAAATGGAGCATCCTTGGAAATGAGCCAAGAGTATTATAAGGTACATAGGAATGAATCTCTAACTGAAAGGAGGACCAACTTACGATACCAATTAGATAATGCTATAGGAAAGTTGTAAATGGATTACCGCTTTGTCTAACATCTTCCTCATGCTGTCTCAGACGCATGATAAGGGCCTGGGTAACCCTCTGAAAGTACTCATCACTTATTATAAGCTTTTTTCCTGGTTGGTTTGCAGCACCTGCCCCACCTTCTGCACCATCATAAGGCACACATTGTTTAGTCATGTTAAAAATGTTTGAAGAAACCAGAGTTATAAGCCTTATAATCATACCGCCATTCACAGAAGCTTGTTCAGCTCCACCATTGGTTGTCTGATCACCTCCTGCACCAGCACCATTATTTCCAGGATCATCCCCACGATCATTAGCATTGTTTCCATAATCATTACCCTCAACATCGTCACGAGAGTCTTCAAACTCTGATAGATCAATCTCACTAGACTCCACACTGGACAACAGAAAGAAAAAAAAACATTGGTTATGGCCCCAATTGTATTGTGTGTCTAAGAGAGAGAAAGAGAAAGGACTTCAACTTATGCATTTTCTTACCTGATTATGGAGGTTTTCAGCAATCTCACTGCCAAGCGAACATGGTGTGGTTTAACCTGTAGAATAGTCCTTTTTTAAAATTATATTTTAAACAATGCTAATCAATTTTCATTCCAAATAAATAGCGTGTATTGGCACCTGAAGTTCTAAATAACTTCGAGCAATGGCCTCTGACAGTCTGATTAATGCCTCTAGTTGTCTAACTGTCATGCGATAAGCAACTCTACTACCAGGAGCAGTATCACCTCTTCTGAGAGCAACATAAGAGTCCACCAACAGCTTTCTAGCATCTGAATTCAACTGCACAGTTTATTTTTGCTCAGTTAATTCAAACCCGGAATCAGTAAGGTTTTCAAAAGAGATCATGACAGTGTGAAGGTTAGAAAACAGACCTTTGGTTTCAGAGTTTTGGCATATGTAATATACCGCTTCAGCTCCGCAGTGGTGAATGTAGGACTGAGTGCCTCTTCTCGCTTCTGATGTACTCTTACGATATGGTGGGCTATGTGGTAATCAGTTTGATCATCTGGGTCATCAATCATGACATATACCAGATCAAATCTTGACAAAATAGGAGGAGGAAGAGCCACATTATACTGTAAAATAAAAGACAGAAATGTAGAAGTGATTAGATTAGTCCACCCTGAAAAGATGCAATATCTATAAACTATTACTACTGTGACTGACAGGATATCATACTATCAAGGCAAAAGCATTTTAAAAGTAAATTTTCCTATGATAAGTCATTCAGGCAAATGGATTGCACTTCTAGAAATAGTTGTATGCTTTTAGTTGCAAGAACATAAATACCTTGAGGGGTTTAGATTTATCATAACGGCCCCCTGTGGGGTTTGCAGCAGCAAGAATTGATGTTCGAGCATTCAGTGTTGCCTGTATACCTGCCTTGGTAATGCTTATTGTCTGCTGTTCCATAGCCTCATGAATCGCAACCTTGGTGTCCATATACAAGTCAGATATTGATAGTTCCTGTATGCTTAATACGTTAAGAGTAGGTGTATATAAAACCCTAAAATAGTTACCTGATCCCTAACATCCATTTTGTCAAATTCATCAATACAACAAATGCCATTATCAGCAAGCATTAATGCACCAGCCTGAAATAAGACCAAAATGTGATATGTTAGCAACTTCAAACGAAGAAAATCTAAGCATATCCTCTTAGTCATATCCCAACTTATGCTTTGACATAACTATGAACCGACTCTTTTAACGTTTTGCTTGAAGGAAGCTAAGTTAGTGTTGCATCTTTAAGGACATCTTTGGTTTACGAACTAACTTTCTAACAGTATATTTATATGTGCCATATCACATGAAAATGGAAAACATTGGTTAGACACGTAAACTTGATCTAAGATCTCTTCCTTGATTTCATGCTACCTACTCCATATAGCAAGTTAAAAAAAGAAAATAATACTTGAAATATCAGCATTAATAATCTAATGTAGGGAGTCATCATTAAACATGGTTAAGACCCATAATGAAATTTAATACCTCTATACAAAATTCCCCAGTTTCTGGTTCTTTGGCCACAGTTGCAGTTAAACCAGCAGCAGAGGAGGATTTCCCTGACGTGTAAACAGATCTTGGAACTATTCCAGCAGCATACCTTCAGACAATTGATTAGCCATATAAGGTGAGCTGTCATGTAAACTATACGCTGAAAGGGAATGTAGAAGTGAGCATACTTGAGGAACTGAGATTTTGCACAACTGGGGTCACCGACTATACAAACATTGATATCTCCTCTCAGGTTGATTCCTTCATGAGTAAACTTGTGGACGCCACCCAGGAGCATAAGAAGGATTGCTCGCTTGATATCTTGGTGGCCAAATACAGTTGGTGCAATACTATCAACAATCTTATTAAAGAAATCAGGAGTATTCCTCATTCTTTGAACTTCATCCTGCTCTTCTGCCTGTCAAATCAGTTAATCAAAAAAGTGAGTCAGATGTGATCTCCCCAGAATTACAATGTATAACGAGAAAAATGAGGATCAAAAGATAACAGAGATATGATGGAGTGGACAGAGGTTTTATGTTGACATGTCACTGCTTCATATAATATATTTTTGGTTTGCAGGCATGAAAATGCAAACAAATTACAGTATGTAATTGTGTGAGCCACAAATTCCTTTGACATTTTGGTCTGTCATTCTTGTGTATAAGTTCTAAAGAAGTTCTCTCTGTCTTGAGACAAAATTTGAAAAACGTATAAATACAGTACATGTTAATAAACTTGAAAATGGTAATATGTCCTTGTATAGCTAGAGGTGACCAACTTTTATTAACATAAAATCAGAAAACTTGGAAGCAATACTCAATTAATAAATGATATTTAGATAACTAGAGTGTGGCAGTTCTGAAAAATAATGTCTAGAAATAGAACTAACTGTGAACTGCTGATTATCGTCATCCTCAGCATCCTTCTTTCTATTCCGAATGTCCGTATCCTGCCTACCATCAGAAATCTGGAGCAAAGAGAAGAAAAGAAAAACAATTAGGATCACATATCATGAAAAGCTCCGGTTCAGTAAAAAGAATAGCAAACAAAATGCATTGAATAACCAACCTGAACTGAATTGGCTATAAAGGCAAGGCGGTAGGAGAGGTCTCTCACTCCCAGTGCTTTAAGACCCCTGACTCCTTCATGTCCAGCCATACCATTATTACGCTGGGGCGCTTGGCGAGATACTTCTGATCTCTCTCCAGGAGCAGCCAAAGCCAATATGTCTGGTATCACTACCACTGTGCCTGTGAATGTGGCCCTGCAAGTTCACATAAAATAGGAGCAGATTAGTAAATGCTAAAGGGAAGATAATGCAACATGAAACAAAAGGGTTTGGCTTGGCTTACGTGTCACCAGCCCTGGCTTTCTCAACAATTTCATGACGGATTATAATGTCCAGCGATCTGGGAAGGGAGCCAGCAGGTATCTCCTTGGAAGTCTCCTGCATTCGCACCCTCTGCCAATCCGCAAATTTGCTCTCTTGCCTTAGTAATGCCCACCTTACTCTATTAGCACAAGTTGCATTCACACATATTGTTGGCTGCAATCCCACAATCACAACCACATATGAGAATCATCATCAAACAATAGCCAAATTACACTACACAGTTCAAAGAAGCAATTGGGTGACTGAAAACACACACACCTCAGTGTACTTATATTGCTGTTCAACATTCTTGATGACACCTCCACACTCCAAGCACTTAAAAGTCCCGTAGAGGAGTTCGGGCCGGACCTCACTAGTCCGAGTCACCACTCCTTTCACCGATACCAGTTTCCCAATTTCAGCTGTATTCAATTCCCTCAACCTACAACCAATTCATATATCCAAAAATAAAAATCAAACCTTTCATACTCGTTATCTGCTTAACTGAGCCAATTGCTTATAAATAGCGACATCACCTCTTCGAGACCGGAATATTGAAGAAGGCGACATTGATGTCCTTGTTGAAGTCATCCTGAAACGCATTGGACCGTTGCTCCATCACAAATCTCTTACACGCATTCTTCAAATACGGCTCAAACCTAGTAGATGAAACCAATTAGAAATTTAGCAAACAGAAAAAATCAACTTGGGGGTTAGGGTTAGGGTTTGGAGAAATTGATGCGACCTCAAGAACTCGTCGGAAATCGCCTTCTGGAGGAGATTGTTGAAGGTCATGACGTGCGAGAAGTCGATGAACATGGTGGTGGACTCGTTGTTAATCATGGCTTCGATCTCAGCCTCGTAGTAACGCTCGCCCTCTCCGCCCAATCGAAAGCTCTTGAGAAAGTCCACGAAGATGTTCTCGACCCTCACCGCCTTCTCGTCAACCAAGAATCCGCCGAAAGCCTCCATCTTCTTGCTCGGTTTGGTTTTAATTTGGTTTGTAAAGCTCTCTATCGGTGACGGCGTTTTGGCTGTGTGAGGGTTTATGGCGCCAAAATTAGGACGGCCCCCGACGCATTCCCGCCAAAAAGAGCTTGTTCCACTAACTGGACTATTGGGCCGAAGTCGTAAACTGGCCAGCTGGCCTCGTGCGTTTAAACTCTTTCAATGACTTTCATTTGTACAACTTTTTATATTTAGAAAATCATTAACCACAAAAATTAGTTTTATAGAACTTTTGTCCATGTGAGTAACATCATGTGACCTCCATACTATGTATAGGCAGTATAGATGTAGTGATTCATTTCTTTTTCAAAACGATGTGTATAAAAGTGAATCATCTATGCAACTGTTTATTTTAGTCTCTACGTACCATCAATATAGTCACTGTTGAACATTTTGTTTTGGAATAGGATTCTAAGTAATATTTCTAGCAATTATAGCTCATCTCTTTGAATCAAATCCATTAAACTCCACCGTAATCATCAATTTGAAATGGTGTACATGTCTTCAGAGCATATACTTCTTATTGAGAGTTAAGATCTTCAGCTACCCCCATAACATGCAAAGTTTTCATAGCATATATCGATGCATGGTTTTACCCAAACTATATATCTTTTCGTAGACCGACTCATCTACTCATATATAGGCTGCCAATTACAAAGTGATAAGCTTATAGGATGAATTCATATCCGTGGAGCTAGCCACTGCTTCATCAGCCAGCAATAGCATGACGAAGCTCTTCCTTTTCCAGGTCCTCAATTTCTTCCAATCGTCGACCTGGCTCAACGTTTCTTAATGGTGCCAACTGCTAACGTACCCCAGCCAAGCAAGCCTAGGGACACGTGGTGAACACGAACATAGAACACCCACACCATGCAACTGAAACGTACACCAGAGATCGACTTGTCCCTTCGCCAGTCGCCACCGGTACCTTCCAATATATATAGGAGTCTCTGACTCACAGATTTCACCTCACTCTGCATGTAAAAGCTGGGCTTAGCTTCTGCAAAGTGGAAGCTATGAACAGCACACAGCTCACATTGTTCTAGCCGTTTCGACTCATTCATTAACTCCACATTTTTATCGGTCTTGATCATACGGTCATACCTTCCTGAGTTTCTGCCCGGCTATTCTCGAATGCTGCCATCTCAGATTGGGTGAGAAGCTAGAAAGCAAAGCAAAAACCAGAGAGAGGATATGCATGAACATTTTTCTTTTTCTTATTTTTCATTCGTTAGCAATAGCGAAGTGCATGTGTCCCTTTCTTCTCTGTACGTTGTAAAAATGAGATACTAACTCTACTAGCTCTTCCACGGAGTCTGTTTGGATTACGGAACCGAGTTCCAGTTGGAAATTTAACACAGAATTCGAATGCTGCTGGTATTAGGAGAAAGAGAGGAGAGTATCTAGCGTCATTTTGCACTCATTAAATCTGTATCGGATTAACTTCAACTTTTTATGATTTCAGATTGAAAACTATTCAAAGACCCCACTCCACTCTCTGATACCAATACAAACATTACCTACACTAGCTAATTCATAGAATTAGCAATACTTGTATTTGGTAACCACACCCAAAACGTACACTTGTGCAAAATCATCAAGATTTTTCCTATCTTGTACATTTCTTTTTGAGTGTTGTTGCATGTTTTCATTCACGATTTTTGTCCTTTCAGGTTGGTACATCGGAACACAAAGATAAATGCGTTGCACCACCAAGAGTCATTCCATAATTTCATTTTTCTTCCTTAAAAGAGTGAGAAATTCCATTCCAAACAAAACCACTCCTCCATATCACTCTCTACCTTCTAAAAAACATATAAATTCTTATACATGATGCCCAACTCCAACGACCCTCCATCCTCCTCCGCAGCAAATATGACTCCTCCTCCCAAACCAAAGGGATCACTCCCCTTGTTGCTCATCAACTACCTCCTCCTATTCGTCGGCTCGGTCTCCTCCACCCTCCTCTCCAAATACTACTTCATTCACAAGGGCTCCAACATCTGGGTCGCCACTTGGGTTCAATGCGCTGGCTTCCCGCTTCTCCTTCCTCCAATTCTCCTCCCTTATTTTCTCAATTTCACTTCTCGTAAACCCTTCACTCACTTCACTCCCAGAATCGTCTCCATCTCCGTCTTCGTGGGCATCATGTTGGGAATCAACAATCTCCTCTTCTCCATCGGAAACTCCAACCTCCCCGTCTCCACCTCCTCCCTCCTCCTCTCGTCGCAGCTCGTCTTCAACCTCGTCCTCTCCGTCCTCATCGTCAAACAAAAGGTCACATTCTCCAATCTCAATTGCGTCATCCTCCTAACCGTCAGCTCTGTCCTCTTAGCCCTCGGCTCCAGCCACGACAAGCCCCCCGGGATGACACGTGGAAAGTACTTCGTCGGCTTCTTCTCCACCGTCGGCGCCGGCCTCCTCTTCGCTCTCTACCTCCCCGTAATGGAGAGAGTCTACCGTAAAGTCGACTGTTATTTAATGATGATGGAAATGCAGGCGGTGATGGAGGCAGCCGCAACGGCGCTCTCGACGGCGCTGATGGTCTGGAACGGCGCGTTCGGCGACATGTCGAGGGAAGCAAGGACGGTGTTCGACAAAGGAGAGAGTGTTTACTGGGTGACGGTGCTTTTCAACGTGGTTACGTGGCAGCTGTGTTTCATGGGGACGGCGGGGATGGTGTTTCTGACGACGTCGCTGACGGGAGGGATATGCATGACGGCGTTGATGGGGATGAACGTGCTGGGAGGGGTGGTGGTTTACGGGGACGAGTTCGGCGGAGTGAAGGTGGTGTCGACGGTGCTGTGCGGATGGGGGTTTTGTTCTTATGCGTATGGGATTTACATGAAGAGGAAGAAAATGGAGGAGAATGAGGACGAGGACCGCACCGAGAACAATGATCATGATGTGATAGAGATGAGTACAGGAGCACGTAATGGTGAACTTAGTGTATGATATCAAATGTAATGTATGTGTGCGAGTTTCAGTCATGATCGAGTTAGAAGAAAGAGAGAAATCATTAGTCAAGTTTATGTTAATTGGGGTATGTTTGGGTCTCGTAAGTTATAACTAGTTTTGGAGGGGAATGAGACATGATGCATCGATCCAGGGGATGTTAGCGGGTGTTAGGTGCGGACCTCCGTGTATATTATGGGGATTTTTTAATTTGGCTAACAGTTAGGTTATGTATTCATATCTCTCCTAATTATATTTTAGTTTTAATGTATAAATTATTTTTACAAAGTTTTATTTAATTTAGTAACGATTAAGTTACTTAATTAGATCAAACTAATGAATCGACATATACTTTAGTTTTATTTTTAAAGTAACCATTTCTAAAGTATTTCAAATGAACCGGACAGTGAGAGTTCATTTGAAATACTTCCATTTGAATTGGAAGTCCAATAAAACACGAACAGTTACTGCTATTTTTTGTTTTCTAGTTTTGTACCCTTTTTTATTGGGATAATGCTAGATGGTCTCAATAAAGTACGACTTAATCTGACGTGGCATGTCATGTCACCTAAATAATTTATTTCCTTGTAAATTCATGAGAAAAATAGTTAACCTACAAAATCAATCTTACCCTTTTATATATTTAATTAAATTTATAGATTATAATTTAACCAACAACTTAGATGAATAAATGTGATTATAATTATTTAGATAAAACCCTAAATTGACCCCAAACCCTAAACACTAAACTCTAAACATAAAATTTCAAGGGTTTGGATATCTATTTGAAGTTAAACTAACATGTTGACCGTGTTAGAGCTAAGCTTAGCTCATGGAAGAGAGTTTTATCTCAGGCAGCTAGACTACAATTGTTGGAGTCAGTGATCCAAAGTCAGTTAATCAATTCCTTCCAAGTTTATGAATGGCATCGGGCTTTGCTTGCTAACATTCACAGTTGGATGAGAAATTTCTTTTGGAATAAAGACCCTCTTAAGGAGGGCAATGCATTAGTTGCCTGGAGTAAGTGTTGTACTCCAAATGGAGAGGGTGGCTTAGGGCTCAAAGACGTCATTGCTTTAAATAAAGCTCTTTTGTTACGTCATTCTTGGGATGTTGCTACAAAAAGAGGTCCAGCTGCTTCTACGTTACATTCTCGATTGTAGAGGATTGTTTGGTGCCTACTAAGACTTATAAGCGATCTTCGATTTGGTTAGGAATGAAGAAGTTGTGGCCTGAGTTGTTGAGTAAAGTACATTGGTACGTTGTTAGAGGATGGTGCTACTATTCGTTTTTGGAAAGATAATTGGCTTAGGGAGGCCTTCATTCATGTTGCTTCAATTCCAATAGAATCTTGGACCTTTCTTAATGACCGAGTATGTGATTTCTTATTGAATGGAAAATAGGTCCTTCCATCTAGCTTTTTGTGTGTTCATCCAGACTTAGCGGAGAAAATTCTTCAACAACCAATTCCAATTGTGGGTGGACCGGATAAGCTGGTTTGGGTCTCCTCTTCTGATAGGGAGTTAACTACAAGTGAGGCATATAGTACAATTTCTCCTCTTAAACCCAAACTTGGTTAGTACAAAAATATATGGCACAAGGCTTTGCAGTCGAGGAAGACTTTATTGGCGTGGAAAGTTATACAAGGTAGGGTGGTTACTGATGATGTTTTGTAACACATGGGAGTAATGTTGTGCTCGAGGTGTGCCTTGTGTGGAGTGGAGGCGGTTACATGTAGTCATTTGTTCAAACATTATAGGGTGGTGGCTGAGGTCTGGAATTAGATTATGGTAATGTTCCGAATGCATTTTGATTTGTCCACTGATATTCAAGCTTTATTGGAAGACGATATCTTCACAAGTATGTCAATTTTAGAGAGGCTGTTGTGGAGATTAGCGGTGTGTAATCTTTTGTGGTGTGTGTGGACGGAGCGTAAAAAGCTCAGGCAAGAAGGAGGTGTATGAACTCATTTGTTTTCAGACATTTTTTTGTCAAAGCATTACACGAATCGGCTTTCATCATTTTTGCGTCTTGTTTGACAAGGTACTCTACTTTTCATATCTATGATTTTTTGGGGTATTTCTCCTCTTCACTCTGAGGCTCCTAAATATACACCGGTGTATTGGATTGCTCCGTCGTTGTCCTGGGTTAAAATCAACATAGACGGGTCATTCTATAGTCGGAATGAGGCTGGTTTTGGTGGAATTAGTAGGGATAGCAGTGGCCTTTTTCTTGGAGCTTTTGCAAAAAAGGTGGATATGAATTGTGCTTTGGAAGTTGAGGTGTTAGCCGCTATGGAGGGTATCAAAATTGCAATTGCGAAAGGCTAGACTAAGCTTTGGTTGGAATCAGATTCGGCTTTGGTGGTTAGATATTTTTCGAAGAGTTAGATTGTACCATGCAGGTTACGAGTTCAATGGAGTAATTGCTTAGCTTTAGCTCAATGTATTCAGCTAAAAGTTTCCCATATTTACAGGGAAGGGAATGGGGCAGCAGATGCTTTAGCAAATTATGGAGCAAGTCATGAAGGTGTGTTGTGGTGGAATGAAATTCTAGTTTTTTTGGTTGCTTATCATGGGAGATAGATTGTAGGTGGTTCGGAGGAGAAGTGACGACAAGTGGTGGTAGGCACCGAGCTGGCAGAACCTGGTGAGATGCATGTGGTCTCGAAAAAAGCGCCAATTTTGGATGCGATGACTTTAAAGGTAGGGATCGAGGAGAATCTTGCGAGGTCTTTGATTTTGAGGAAGCAGAGTGATATCGACACTAAACATAAGACAGTTAGTGGGAGAGACAAGGACAAGGCGTCCATTGTGAGGGGAGATGCTCCTACGGAATCATTGAGTCATGATGGAACTAAATCTCCTTTTACCATGGTATTTGGGAAGTTTCTAGAAGGTGTGTTTGAAGCAAAGGTGGGAAAACTTGGGTTGGGCTGCCTGAATTCACAGGCCCACGAAATGTATATGTAAACATGTATGATCGAACACTCTTTTTCAATCAAACTAAGAACTAGATAATTAGTAAATGATCATAATTGTAACTTTCTCAGTTGTATTTAATTAAGTTTTGATTTGAAATAAATAAGTCAAGTGTTTCAAATTAATCATACTATAGTCATTGTTTGTTAATATCACGTAAATTAACATGAAAATTTCTATTCTAAAATAATTTGATATATTTATAATTGAATAATATAATTTTTATTATAATTCAATATACTTAATCAAATATTGAGTAAATCACGTAAAAAAATTGGGAAAGGGAAAATGGATTAATATTTTTCATCGGGAAAAAAGTGGATTAATATTCCCTTTATAATGAGGACGTTGTTTTATTAATACATTTAATTTTGTATGTGATCTTTATTGTTTAAGTTTGTATATGAATCAAACACAATTAATGGTGTAGTTAAGAGATCAAAATTAACTTATTTTTTTCGACGAATATTAATTATTTTTTTGTAGAGTCATTGTTATACAAGGAATTGTTATAGATAACTTTTAAACTTTTAAATATAAAAAAATAACAGTTGTTAGATATAAAAAATATGATTGTCTTTTAATGAAGTTGAGATGTCAAAATATTAATGATGAGAACAAAGAAAACATATCATGTAGAATTTGAGGTATACACTTCATGGCCCATTAAGGCCTAAAATTTTAATTTTTTTCTTGTGAACATTGGTTGGAGGGAGCCCATAAATTTAATTCATAACCCGAAATGAAAAAAGCTAGTATGCGTAAAACAAATGTCATATATCACTTGTAAATTGGTCATCACAGGTGTAGATAAAGTATTCAAATTTTAGTCTATTAGAAGTGAATATTAATAGATACAGAGAATTGCTTCTCCTCTCATGGACACAGGCTAATTCCCAGGTCGCCGTCGCTATTTGTATCTTATTCACACAGAAAATAAAAGGTCTTCCCTTCTGGTGATATTGATACAGTAATCTGGAATTTTATACCAAAATCAATTGGCAATGGTAGGAGTAGTTCAAATCCTTATAACCCACTATCAAAGCCTCTCATTTTCAATGTGGGAGTATTTTTTCATTCACATTCTCTAACACGTCCTCGCACATGTGGCGACATCTCAAGCCAAACACGTGGACAACATATATGGGTAGCGGTGAGCACGTGTGGCCCATTCGGCATCACATGAGGGTGAACCTACTTTGATACCATAATAAAATAATATGGAGTTTCATACCAAAACTACTTGACAATAATAAGAGTAGCTCAAATCTTTATAACCTGAGACCCTTTATTTTCAATGTGGGATATTTCTCCACTCACATTCTCTAACAGATATAGCAACATTCTCTAACAGATATAGCAAGCAAAATTTTGAGATGATAAGCGAAGAGACGATCATAATATACCGTATCATACGTTATTAGTTAGATTTCTTCCTTTGTTCTACTAAGAAGTTAGAACTTGTATAATCCTTTAGTATGTTTATACCAATGTGAATCGGAGAGCAAACTCCAGCCAGCGAGCTTGTCGGTAACAAAATAAAAGCGCGAGGTGAAGTAGTACGAGGGTGATCGTGCATAGGTGATACTCTTACTAAAACACACAAGCAAATAAAAAAAGAAGAATTTGCTTTCTTATCACCCCACTATTTCTAGTGCCTGTTGAAATTTTGTACTCTTTCTTCCCCTAATAAAAGGCATTACGATTTACGAAATCGGAATCAACAATCTACCAAACGAAAGTATGTAGAGCCAATGTTGGATCTGGAATTCAGTGACTGATACTCTGATAGTGTATAATGTGGACATTATACTATCTTTCTAATCTCATGCCATGTGTGATCGATGATGCATATTACATCTCAATGTATACGCACGTCGCGATGATGATGTATGACATTGAGATGTGCGTTTCTTTTCGATCAAAAAGCCATGCAAATCTTTACAAGAACATGCGCGATTAAACTGTGAATTGAAAAAACCAACTGTATTGACCTTTTCTATAACAATGAATTAAATTAAACTTCAGAAAATTCTTTGCCAAGTTGGAGCTTGATTGAAATGTCTTATGTGTACGTGTTTTGTTTGTTTGCATGGAAAGAGAATTTCGGCCACTTGCCAATGTTCTCCTTTCCGGAAAAGAAAGATTAGGATAATTATATTGATTGCGGCACTAGAATTCTTGGATACTAGAAGGTTAATTAGTTGTTGTTCCTTCTAGTTTAACATTTTCTAATTTCGATCAGAATGATTGGATGCATTGATTCTCTTTAAAACATCTGTTTTTTTTCTCCAATACTGGATGATCGATCATATACAATAATGGTCCTCTTCAAATTCACGTATACTAATTACTAACTTTGTCATGTGAGCTTGTTCTAAATTAATAGATAAAAGATGGTCCTTTACGTACAATTTCACCTTCATTCCATTTGAAGTAAGAGCCCTAATACAATTATGCTTCTAACATTAGCCAAATATTATGGTTGATCAGATACAACGATCCTCATCACATTCATGCCTGTAATCCTATATCTTATATCACGTCTGTACGTAGGCAACGTTAAATGAGAATATTGTTTTGCCATAGTTGTTTTCTCACGCCATATACTTTGATATTAAATTAGTTCAACATACTGAATTATAAGATCAGTGAAATCACACATGCGTGCAACTATTTTAGAATTAAATAGACAATATATACGAACAAATATACAATAAATCACCGTTGTGTCGCTTCTATTCCACACACTATATACTTTCTGATTAAACTAGTGTGATTATTTAACTTATATTTTTGGTAGTATTCGAAAACAAGTCACTCTCATGTAGTTTGTTGCCATATAGCTATTGGATGCCTTTTTTCAGTGCTAATCACAGTGAAGAAGCTAGCTTAGAAAATAAAAGGATAGTGATGGAAAATATGCATGGAGGTGGTCAGGTGGATGTTCTCCATTTCCATTATTATATAGATAGTTTATTCTAATAGAGTAAGGTGTAACTGTTTCATCATTGCCTTAATGAAAAGCGACGAATAATGTGGATCTTGGAAGTTGAGAGTAGCCATCGATAAGATTAGTAGATTTTTAAACTTTTAATTGTTCGTACATTGATCAGTATCTGATTAATGGAATATTTTACGACGATGTACGTACTTTAATTTGGTTCTAGGGTTCTGCCTATAGAGTGATTAACCCACATACAAATTATTGCTTGTAATAATAATTAAACAAAACAAAGACATGCACTTCTTCTTCTTCTCTTTCTTAAATTACACAAATACAGAAGAAACATGAATGAATGGGGGATGAGGTACTCTGGTCTGTCCATATGTCTGCCTTTTGTCAGTTTGTGATTAACAAGTTTCATTTAGTGTATAATATTTTTGGACGTACTGATCATAACAAAAACAATGGAAACGTACCATGCGATCATAATAAAAAGGTTTTGAAGAAAACTTCACCCCCCCCTCTATATATTTGTCAAAAAGTAAAGTGAATGTGATTTGCCTAGTTGCATAAGATATATATAGTGTAAAGTGTGAAGTTTTGCACTGAAATTTTTGTGTAAAGTTGCATTTTACACAAAATCGATAATGTGATTCAATAATTGAAATCAATCATCTTTTAGATATATATGCAAGGATCGTGTCTGCAAAATTTCAGCTTAATCAGAGATATTTTAACCATTTGATCGTCGCATTGTTTAACAATGCATATAGATTGTCTGATTTAGCTCAAATTTTGAATGTGTGATCAAATGGTTAAAACATCTTCAATTTGGTTGATAATTTTGCAAGCACGATCATTTTATATGTATCTAAAAGGTGATTGATTCCAATGATCAAATTACTTCGTCGATTTTATGTAAAATTGAACTTCACACCAAAATTTCAGTGCGAAACTTCGCACTTAATAGGATCTATTTATATATATGTGTGTGCGCGCATTTGCACTTTTATGGCGACAAAAGTAACACTACATTTTTGTTCTGTGAGTGAGCAAATAACGGTGCCATTTGTGACATAAACTTACAACCGTTATGTGCTAAAAATAAGTACTATAAGAGCCACTCACTTCGACACTTTGTTTGCCCATTTTTATACAGTAGAAGAATACAGCTACCTGGGTTACAAATTTGAAGAGTTTGATGAAGAGCATGATATGAAAACTTGAAACAAGTACTAGAGTATTGGATCCAGCAATATTCTGAAACCCTAAAGTTCCCGATCGAGTAGAGAAAAACATTGGCCAGGGATATGGTGCTACGTACGATAGGAATACCTTGTCGGATACATTTTCGGAAGTCATGCTTCTAATATTCCATGAATGGGGGAATTAGATGTCTCTGTTGTTAAAAGCTTTCATAGTTTGATTCCAAATTAGTGCACTGTAACAATTAGGAACTGGAATAATATCAACTCGAATGATATCCCTTAGATTTGCTGCATAGTGCACACACATGCAAACCAAAACATGCAGGAACGTACTGTTTTGTAAGTAAACTTTCAGCTTTCGATCGATCGGTTACAGAATTATACGAAGACAGGACGTAAAGCTCAAGCTTGATACTAAAAGATAACGCCTATAACTACTTGAAAAGGTGGAAGCCGGAAGAAAGAAAAAATATATATGTGTTGTGGAGACTTGGATATGAAGATTCAAGTTGAAGAAAACTAAAGGAGCTTGAAATCCTATAATACACACTCACTTGTGTCCGGGGCTATAGCCCATAGATCACAAAGTCACAACCAATACACTCACTTGCATTTTACAACTTCCTCTCAACTCTTAAGGCTCTAAACCTCGACGAGCTCGACACTTTCCCTCTAAAGGCTCTAATCATCATTGTAAGGACACGAAGCATTCTGTTCAAAGAATTGAGGACCTTGACTTGCACACATGAAACAGTCCAAAACGTTGAAATATTGGCCGCATCGAAAATTTTAGGATATCAACAAACGGGTGTTCTATAGTATTCCGGAGTTTCAATACTCCATAGTTTTAGAGTGTTGGATCACTTTATTTCTCTAAAATTGAGGACCGCAGGAGTAATCAAATGCTCTAAGATTGAGAAATATTAAAACTCTAGAGCACTATAGAATTTTTGATCAACAAATATTTCAGAAACTTTCAAGTAAAATGCAAAATGATTAAATGCAAGTAGAACAAAATTGGGTTTTAGTTCCCAAAAACAAAAACAAAAAGTCCCTCAAAATGTTCAATTTCTGGTGGACTTCTTTTTTCTTTGGGCTATTTGGGCCTCAATTTCTTATCACATTGGACTAGGCTTCAATTACAAAGCCTAAAACCCAGGAAATAAAGAGTACTACCCCAAATGCAAAAAACTCGTACAAAAATATGATACCAAATGATGTGGCATATGCCACATAAAAGTGATGTCAACATTTATGCACACATAATTTTTGACACGGATTTGAAACTAATTCAATCATAATCAAGATAATTATTTTGCTTTAAAGAAAAAATTATGCAAGTTTCTTCAACCCCGTTATTATGTGTCGGATGATCTTTCCTTCGCCGCCGTAGATCTTCCGATACCTCATAACTCTAAACGTTTTTCCATTTCACTAAAACGGTCAGATTTAGAGAGCATTACAGAACAACAAGAGGATAAGATTTAAACTAGAATTCAAATCGAGTATTTCAAATTTCACTCTATAAACTCATGATTCTCTAATCTCGATCTCTTCTATGTTGTTGTTGAAGTTCTTCACACTTACTCATATCTTCGATTTGTGATAGGAACTCTGAGTGAGGAATAATTAAGACACTAATTTTGATCCCAGAAAACTATTTCTTAGATGGTTCACACCATTGCTTATCAAAGTAGGACAACATGATTTTTTTGGCTTTGGCATTGAGAGCGTGGAGTGGAGTCCTCGTCCATCCGTTCAAAGGGATGGCAAGGAAGGTTGTTGGATCGGGTTTTAATCATGTGGACTGCTTATCAAAGACGAGACGATAACAAATAAGTTAGGAATTGCCTTTTGCGTTTGTTTATCTGATTCTTGTAAATTATTATGGCTAGTTTAATAAAGACGGACGACGACGGCCGCTGGGGATGTAATTTTGAAAATAGACATAGAGATGGAGAAAAAGAGAAGTCTCCTTGGATTTCTTATTTATTCAATCTAAGATATTTAAATAAAATCCCATGTTGTAATAATAATGGATTTTAGCTCATGGCGTTGATGATGCGGGAATTGTCACATTATTTGGTATTAATTTTCTCTATATATTTTTGGGATCTTAAGCATTTTCCGGAAAAAAATAACTCCGGGTAATCCTAACCAGTAAAAACGAATGTAGAGAGGACGAAGAAGAAGATTGAGGATAGAATCTGCTTTATGCATGTAATTCTACCCAGAACACACAAAAACACTCCAAATGCAACAAATCCTCTGAAAGATTTCACACTCTCCACTACTCACTAGTGAGAGTGATTCTAAAGATGACGGTGAATTCTCATATGCTCCAAGTGGCGCCACTCCCACCACAAGTTGCTTCTTCTTCTTCTTCTTCTTCTTCTTCAGTCCAAACCCTCCCTCTCTGGCTCAGCCACCGCCATTCACGGCCCCAACTTACTCTCCGGTGCCGCCCAATAGTACTCAGCGGAGGCCCAGATAGGAATTTCCAAGTTTCATCGTCTTCTTCGTCGTCACCATCTTGGGCTACCCAACAAGACCAGGACGATGATGAAGGAGACGAAGATGATGACGAAGAAGAAGAAGAAATTGACCCTACTCCTGATGATATGGAATACATCAGCCAAATCAAAAATGTATTCTTTTTGCTTTTGTTTTTGTTTATAGATTAATGGGTTTCTATTTACTTGGCCATGTTGATCACTCCTGTTGTTGATAGGTGTTGGAGCTGCTTAAGAAGAACAGAGACATGATTTTCAATGAGGTATAAAACAATTCGGCGAAACCTTTTTGGTCTTTTTTGTTTACTGTCTTATTTTCTAGTTCTTAATGGACTTTTGTAATGCTGTGAGTGATATGTGACAGGTTAAGCTCACCATTGCCATTGAGGACATAAGAGAAGTTGAGCGAAGGAGGCTTCTCGGCATTGAAGATCCTGATGCTCCCACTAGGGAAGAGTTGGCTGCTGTTCTTGAAGAAGTAAGTCTCTTCGTTTGAAGTTATGTGAATATTGCTTATTGTGAACAAATTTCGAGTGCCATGATCCACAAAACTGTCTAGTGTCAAACTAGCGCTTGTGTGATAGTTTTGGTTACAATATAAGAGTATGAGAAGGCAGTGAAGCTTGCGAAAATCAAATGGTGGTTACAATCTAGTCACTCCTCATAATATCGAGTAGACCTTGTCTGAACAGCGAGGAGTGGTGAAAGAGACGTTCTTTCATACATATATAGGGCTTCGGTTGATATGTTGTACACCAATTAATGTCACTGTTGATTTTAATTACTCAAAGAAGTATCAATTTTACTATTTTAGTGATCCTATTATATCGTCAACTAAACAATATATAGAGAGATTGAGACCAACTAGTTCATACTTTTAATTTTTTTATGACACTTGACGTGCCCTATTATTGCTCAATCTTGACTCTTGAGTTTGATAAATTTCTATCATCAATCAATTTTTATATCAAACTTTGACGTCCCTTGTTTATATGCATTCCTGCTTTATTGACTCTCTCTCTCTCTCTCTCTCTCTGTGTGTGTCCAATGGAGAAATAAGAAATCATTAAACAAGGTTTGGAGTAAAATTCCAGAGTCCGATTTATGAATGAGTGAGAGAATTAAACAAGGTCTGGAGTAATAATTTCGGTTAAAATTCATGTTGTCTCGAGTGTAACCGAGAAAAAGTTTCACAGCATAAAATGGTATGTAAAGGACCAAATTTGGATATGTTGTTCGTTATCTAGGCTTTTTAGCCCATCATAAGAGGGAGATTACCTTGTAAGATGTTGAAAATTGAAAATAACAAAGATGCTTATTATGGCCCTAATATGTGATTCCTTATCCAGGTGCATGAAGGTAAAATCCCCAAAAATCGTCTTGCACTTCGACTGCTAGCAGAGGAAATGAATCGATGGCCTAATTTAGAGGTATCATTGTATCTCGAGTACTGGTTTTTCAAATATGATATTTTTGTGTAAACTGTATATGGTCTTCATTGATAATTCATATATAATTATTTTATGTTCGTCAGAGGTTGTTTTTTCCATGTTTTTCTAAATTCATGGAATGCTCCACTTTTTTCTCTAGGAAAGGCTTGTTCCTGGTTAGAAGAGGTGTGACACTGCCACTATAAACTGAATAGTTAACATGTTAGAACTCACTTGGCTAGACTTTCTTGCTGAGCCCTTCATCAAAATGTGTTTCTCAATATTTGCTACAGAACCTCTCAAAACAAAGAACAGATGACATTTTATTATGAAATGTATACATTTCATGAGATGGCTTGCAGCTGGGCTCTTCCATACTTGCGTATCTGACTCTGGGTATCAAATTTCTAAGTTCGCTTCAAATGTTTTCATTGTGTAGGTTCAGATTAAACCAGCAAAGAAAAAGCCAGGAAAATCATTATATGCACGAGTCACAGACACTGGTATTGATCTTAAAGAAGCTGCTAAGAGACTGAACATTGATTGGGATACAGCTGCAGAGATTGATGATGCTGATGTAAAGGATGAGTCAGATGTACCTTCAGTTGTGGTTTGTTACCTTGGCTTTCTTCTCGCAATAAATTGGTGTTTTTTTATCATGGTTTTTAAATTATCAGATTAAGAAGGATGGGAAGAATAAATAAACTATTAGACTTTTGCTGTTGATTCTGTTTTGTTTACCTTTTACAGTAATAGGTGTTTTTTAATAGAACTACAAATAGTGATAACTTTCTCTAAACGGTCAGCGTGTCAAGCAAAAGCCAAGGAAAAGAAAAAAATATTTCCCATTGTCAATTGAAGTTATGTGTAGACTCTAGATGAGTAAAAGAAGTAGATTATTTTGGTACCTTCTTGATTTTGTTCATTTGAAATACGGTCAGCAGTTCATGGGAAAAAAAATCTACATTCTGCAAAATAATTTTCGCACTAAAGTATGATTATACTCGAAGCACTTATTAACGCATAGCATCCATGGCTTAATGTTGTCTGGTTTAGCCACTCTTTGGTTCTTAATACATTTACTTATCTTGCAGGGTTATGGAGCACTGTACTTGGTCACGCTTTTTCCGGTCATTATTGGTGTATCAGTGGTATTGATTTTATTCTACAATTCACTCCAGTAGAGATCTTGTCTAAGTCCCATATTTTGAAGAAAATCTTTTCCTTGCAATATATTGAATATAGTGCTATCAATCATGTTTCTATTCCTTGCACTAGTTTGTATATTCCAAAGAACAGTGCTACTCATTCTTCTGGAACATGATGGCCGGTGCTCTTTACATATCTTGCCTTTCCTGCAGTGTTTGCATGTATGATTCTTTTATAGTTGATGCAAGCACATCAGAGTTCGTTGGTTTTCTTATTCTCCATTTTAAACTCTCTAGAATCGTACTTCCCCTTGTTTGATATCTAGGATCTCATTTCTAAAATGTAGTCAACACCTTTGTTTTCTCAAGTCAACTCTCTTCCATTGGGGTTAAAGAATAGAATAGACCTTTTAAAGGAGAGAACATGGTTATCACTACTAAATGTGGTAGTTGGAAATATGCTGCACACGTCTAAACCTCAGGTCTCCTTTCCCTCCTTAAGTAGTTGCATGCTGGAACAGCTTCATCCGCAGGATTTCTACTTTTCTGTTTTACGCAGAGAAAATCCAGTTTCAGGTGAAGTGCTTCGTATTGCAAGCTACAGAACGATGGAAAGGCAGATTGCTGTAGATCCAGTATCATTAAAAAGAGAAGCGAGTGCTACACCAGAGCACATGCCTGCTGCAGCTACTGCTCCGAAGCCAAAAGGTGCGAGAAACCAACTGCCAGCCATATTGCCTCCATCAGGTTCCAAGTTTTTAAGCTGCAGTCTCCCAAACTCGGCGACCACATCACCATGCTTTGGCTCCTCAAAGTTGAAGAAGAAAAGCAAGAATGAAAGACAAGCATATCCACTTGAGGATGTGACCCGCCTTCACTCTGCATCCTACAATCCTCTTCCTCTGCATCACGAAGTCCAAATGCGACGGAGCAAGTCGTGTGGTGAAGGAATATCCCCTGATGAGTTCGATCTTTGGCTGATTCAACCGAATGCCATTGAAGTTGTCAGCAGGGTAGAGACCAACTACAGTAGCTTCTCCAAGGCTGCGGTGCACAGACCTGTTCATAAAACTGGCAAGAGAAACGATTCATTCGATAGTAATGATAACTTCAAATGTGGAGCTCTGTGCTTATACCTTCCTGTCTTCGGAAGCAAGGCAAAGCCGGTGAGAGCAAGAAAGGAAGATACCGATATGCAAAATCGAAACGTCATCTCTAGATCAGTTTCCTTGGAAAAATTTGAGTGTGGCTCTTGGGCTTCTCAGCGTATGGAAGTAAGTGACAATTCAGACGACTCCAATGGTCATTACTTTGATCTGCCACTGGAGCTAATTAGAGGCAACGTTAACGATGCACATTCACCAGTTACTACAGGTTTCCTCTTTGATAAGGATATAAAGGGAGTCCTGAAGACTGGCTCTGCCAGAACATCAGCAGCCAGGAAATCACATGAATCACCGCGTCACGTTCAGTTTTCGACATCATCTCCGACTTCTTACCCTGCTTCGCCAGCTTCTTGCATCACGCCTCGCTTGCGCAAAGCTAGGGAAGACTTCAATGCCTTCTTAGAAGCTCAGAGTGCATGACTATATGGCCTGTGGTATATGTGATGATGAATGGTATTCCTTTCAATCCCTTCTTGTGAAATAAAGCACATAGCTGAGCTTGTTTTGTTAAGCCAATCGAGTAATCACTATGATACTAGATTGTACTCATGGATCAGAATTTGGCCCATGAGATCTGAATGGGCTGGGTTTGAACAACCCATCTCATTTGGAAAAACCGGTCCAGGTCCAACAAATTGGGCTGATTGACAAATGTTTCACTTCAAGCTGCCACGGCCTGGCCATCCAAAGATTTTGTATTAACTGGTTCATTCAACGCACACTTGTACTTGTGTTCTGCGCACTATAAATGTACCCGGCATATCACTCTTAAATATTATCGTGAAACTCAAGATTAGTCGAGCTATTGCTAACGTAGATATGGAAGTCTGTTGATTTTAGCACTCATAATATCGTAATGTAACAATCATGTTGCATCAAGTCTTTGTCCTGGATTCCATAGCCAAAGAGAAAGAGGCCGGACCTTTGATGGAGAAAATAGACCCCTTGCTGGATTGCTATCACAATCATGTCTGTAGACGTGTGCATACATTGCAAAGTGAGACCTACTTGCTTATAATTGCTACGTAACTTCAAATCAATGACTTATATATTGCTAGCGGTGATGGTGTTGCAAGCTTTTTCCTTGGCCAACTTTCTGTCCTTCGGCGTGGACTCGCGGAGAGTTTGCCATACAGAAGTGATAGGCATATTGGATATCTTGAACACAGCTAGCTTGTACATCTAATATCTTGGACCAGTATATCGTTATACTTTGATTTGATATAGAAAAACTGTGATCTAAATGAAGGTAATGGGAGCTGACTAGCTAGCTTGAAAACAATTGCATGTTTGCTGTGACATCTGAGGAGGTTAATATGCCTGCACTCTGCAATGTAGTTCAGTAGTCTAGGACGGGACGGCCTGCTACCTCTTTGATTTGAAGATGACTTTGCTGGCCAGTAGGGCATTAGAAGTATTCCGGTTTAATATTCAAATATAAAGCAAATCGAAACTAGAATGCAATTCAATTACGAATCGTATCCTAATCATACCACATGCCTAATGAGTTCAATATGTGTTTACTTATTATGAATGCGAATAGTTTTCCTTCCTAAATTTCTATTAGAGGACATGAAAGTATGTTCTAATAACTTTTCTAATCCACACCTTTTAGAACATGAATTAGAAGAAGTAACGATTAACTACAAAACCCCCTTGAGTCAATGTAAGTTTGACTGAAGTTCCTTGAGTTATTTGGACTTCAAGAAGACTTTGGTCCATGCTTAAACCCAATAAAAATCAAACATTAAGCCCATCTTCTCAAGTGCAATTTAAGTCATGTTTATATACTTATCTTCCTTAGGTGGGTGACTAATTCTCTTAACTTCATTTTTAGCTTCTTTAAACATATATCAACTCAAACGAAGTTTTGAAGATCTTGCTCAAATTTAATGGAAAAATAGACAATTTTCCTACTTCTACTGAGTATTAACAAAGCTCATGTTGCCATGTTGGGGTACTTTTTTTCTTATGAAGTTTGTTTTGGTAAAAGATATAGTAAACTGTAAACACACTGGTAAAATATGATTTTTGACGTCTCAGAGAGAAAAGAAATACGAATATACGATAATGAACCTTCACCCACTCCGATCCCTCCCCGCAAGGACCTCATCTTTGCTTTTCCTTCCTGATAGGGTGGCCGGCACCTATATATGGCCAATTCATAGAACAAACCTCGCCAGTCAAGCCAAACCCTTTCTCTGTCATCTTCTTCTATATTTATTTATTTTATGGACACCCTATACCCTGGACAAAGACCAGAAAATTCTAGTATGAAAGTAATATTGACAGACTGTCTAACTGTGTGTGTATGGACTATCAAACACTTAAATTTCTTGGCTTAGCTAGCTAGCTAGCTAGCACACAGAAACAGCCTCCCTCACACGCCCTCTTACTCACATGGAACCAATCAACCACATGTTTCTCCAAATAATGTGCTTCATAATATAACATTATAACTTGTATTTTTCTGTTAATTAAGTATCCACCTCCAATTATTTTCTGTTTTTTATTTTTTTAGTAAAATTGTTCTTGAGAAACAATTCTGCAAGCTAAGCTTTACACTGGACAAAGCCTCTTGTTTGGGAGGCAGCTTTTAGTAGTGTATTCAAAGAATCATTAATAATTAATAATATCTAGATAAACATTGAAATAAAACATCGATAAACAACCATACAAAATATTTGTATATCTTTGTATGGTTTTGGGTCAGCTCAAACGGTAAGAATATCACTTTCCAAAGTACGTCTTAAGGTCCTGTCTTCATTCTGATACAACCAAGGTTCTAATGAAAAAGAATAATAATGCAGAGACTCTGCAGAGAACTGGATATGGGTTTTATTGTATTTAGTGAAAGGAGGCAGATGATGTAGAAAAATTCATGGCCAAAAGACACACTATACTAAATTCAGTTACTCCTGTAAGTAAGAACCAGTTTGTCCCATAAAGATAGTGTTCCTTCCTCCACCAAATCCCATACATACCCAACCTAGCTATTAAACATTTCACTGCTCAGAACTTATACCCAAAATTATTGACAAGCTTCAAAGGGCATGATCGAGCAGCTAGATCAACCCAGATCATTTTGGGTCATATATTTCATCGTGGGGGTCCATCAAAACCCACCCACCACCCATTATTTGCCACACTCTCATTCGGAAGCATATATTATATTATAATGCTCTTAGTTTATGCTAGCTAGATGTTACCTCATCGCGAGGATGGAGAGGTCTTCAATTGGCAGTCACTCCCATCATATTTCCTTGTCTTCTTCACGGGTCATTGCCTACTCGCCATCATTTTCCAAACCAAACCGGCTTAAAGTCCTCTTCCTAGCTACTTACTATTCCCTCCATCATTCAAATTTTACCTACTTACCAAATTAGTAACGTTCTCTTGTCGATTATCTAAGCTTTTAACAAAATCAACATGTCATGCATTAACTTACCGGCTGCATTATTTTTCCCTTACCGACATGGTTTAGAGGAACCAATTTTGTCCATTTGACGAGTGGCGAGGAGAAACATATAGAGTATGGAATGGTCTACTGCCACTACAAATAACAGAGAGATCTACTTTTAATCCAAACCATTTGATTGATACATTTCTCCCAATTCCTTTCTTTTAAGGCCATGTGTTCATATTGGTCAAGAGGATGAGACATATCACACATGCCACCACCCACCACCTCTTTTTGACTTCTCCCAATAGCTCTGAGTCTTTGTGATCCTTTGAACTATTCCACAGCTAATATATAGTAACAACTTTAGAAATTAATCTTTCTCAAGAAACACAATGTAATGCTTGGAAATGTAAAAAGCCAAAGCAAAGCATATAAAATATCCAACAGAACAAAATTAAAAAATTAAGAGTGATGGCAAGGTTTAAGGTAAAGTACTTATAAAAAGCACTCTTGCCAACAGAGCCACCTTCAGTTGCTTCAGTAGTGCTGGACTGCCGCTGGACCAATTCATACCGACAAAGCAAATCAAACAATTTGATTCCTCATTCCTCATTCACCATAATTTAGTAATATGTAAGATATATATGAGAATCAATGAAATAAAATGAATCGACACATATAAAATATTTTCTCAGAAGCATGATGATCATATTCATATACCAAACCTGTAATTTTATACCTATACTAAGAACTATCATACAAGGAGAGCCCCCCAAAAGAATTTCTCTACTGCAGCTATAAATTAAAATTCACAGATCAAAAGTACTGGGAAGGAAAAAAGAAAAGAAAAGAAAAAAAAGACTGGCAAAATGATGCTCTGTTCTGTTCTGTTCTGTTCTGTTCTATCATTGCCTAGTATTTTGTAATTTGGATCCAATCATTCTGAGCTCAAATCTCTTCACAGCCCCAGCAACTTCTCTCATGGTTGTATCCAAAACATAAGGGACTTTGTCAAGGTATATCTGTGTGTCATTGATCAACTTCTTGCAAGGCTCCCGCCTGTCTGCAATTGTACCGTGGTAATGGAAGTACTTGATCCTGTTCTCGGTTTTGTGAGTCGTCTTCCCCGCTATGTTCTGCGACATGTGCACTCCGGTAGCATACACATTGCGTGGTCGCACCGCGTATTTCCGGTCTCTCCTGATGCCTCTCTTCACATCCTTGTACACAAGTTTTTCAAATCCCCATTTTCTGCACAACCAGAATGCAAAGATATAAATTAGCATGTGACCCGAACAAGAGTCGCAGAATGCATTGACACAATTGTAGTGCCTTATCCCAACATAGTTCACATGGTTTATAAGGAATCAGAATTATCATGTGACTAACATCTATACTGGAAACCAGATCTAACTAGAAAACATTATCAGTCCTAAATTACAAAATAGTTTCTAATTTTTGTTGTCGTCTTTGCTCAAAACGGTAAGACCTCTTACTCGTTTCACTACTTAATTATCAACCATTCTTTTCCATAAATTTCACTTGACTTTTGACACATCTTCTATAAAAAGGAAAATTTGGCAAAAGAAATCTAACAATTCAAGTTACAAGTTTTACCAGCTTGGATCATTTTCACTGTCCTTGTTTTCTTATAGAGGAAAAAGAACATTCTAATATTAAAGAGTGGTTCTGATGCTTCTTCTCTAAAAGTGACATTTGCAGAAAGATGGGAAATAATGCTAATAATAAGGTCGTAATCATCAATAAGAAAACACCCCACTTGAGAACAAAGTTCAACCCACTATCACCACCTGCTCAAGTAAAATCAGAAAAGAAAAGGAAACAGGGAATCTACAATGAATGCACGAGAATGGGGCCAAAAAAAAATTCACTACATTTTTAACATGCAAATGCAAAAAGCTCCAAAATACACCATCATGCTAAAGTAATCTACAGCAACACCATAATGCTGCTTCATTCATATTCCAGCGAGTAGGAATCCAATGCTTCATTCATATTCCAGCTACTATCACTAGATTGCAAAACTGACCCGACCACAATTGTGTAAACTGAACACAACAGACATGTCAAAATCTGATTACGAGTAAACCTAAACTAACTTGATGCACAAATTTGACATACCAATTCTCACTTTCTCATAACCAAGAACAGTAATTGACAATAGAATTTTGAAATGAAGCATGTACCTGTTGGTTTTGTGGTAATCCTCAAGTAGACAGAGCTTGTTACTCATGGGCATCTGTTCAATAGTGAACTGGGTATAGTCAGCCAGAGAATCAAGCACAGTCTTGATGGTGCTCTTCGGAGGCATGTAGATATACTCATCCACATCAAAGAAGAACATCCATTTGGCCATGAACTTATACCTATGCAAACAATCATTCACCACCATGAACTGATTGTGATAATACCCATCAAACCTCTCCTGGTCTCTAATGTCTTGCAAAGTCACATACCCCAAATCCATCCATGGCTTCAAAACCTCCAAAACCTCCTCATGAATCCCACCAGCATCATGAATCACAAAATGAGATCTGGGCCCAAATAGCCTCACATGGTAAGCAATCCACTCCCTCATTCTCTGAGGACTCAAGTTCCCATACAAAGATGACCCACAGTACAAGTATTCATATTTCGGCTTTGAAGTGAAAATCTCAGAGTTTAAGCTTCCTGGGTTTTCCGTTAGAGCGTCTATTTCGTCGGTGACGTTGAAATTCCGGTCACCGCCGCCGGAAGTCGACGCGAGGAGGACCAACTTCCCGCCGGAGTTGTCGGCGTTGACTGGCTCGGAGAAAGTGCAGTTGACAATTACGACAGTGTATACTCGGCCGTATCCCCAGTCCGGTAGCATCTTGTATCCGACGGCGGAGACAGCAGCTGAGGCATTGACGGTGGGGATCCACCGGCATTGGTACGTCGGATTCGAGTACACGTGGAGCGGCTTGGATGCTAAACCCACCACCGCGAAAGTGTTCATTCCGCCTCTGTATGCTCCCATGCTGATGTAGCTATACGCCGCGGCGCCGTAAGGGTTGAACCCGCGCTTTATTATTCCGTTGATCTGCACCACCACCTCCTCCGTCGTCTGCGGCGGCGGAGGAGAAAGGGAAAGGGATGATGCATCCGTAAGTGAAGTGTTTAGTTGGGCCGCCGCCGCTAAAGTGGGCTGGGCCGGAGTGAGGACGCGGGAGATGCAGACACGAAGATCGGAGGTGGAGACGGTGAAGCGTGAAGGGAGAAACTGGAGGACAGTGGCGAGAGTGCATAGTATTAACAGAGCTGTAAGTAGAAGCTTAAGCTCGGCTGTGTAGTTCCATGCTATCCCCACGTACAGCTTCTTCGAATTCGTCGTGTTATTATTCTCTTCCTTACTCTGCTTTTCTTTCGCCATTGAATTGGGAAAGCTCAGAAAAAGAAAGTAAAACTAAACAAGGAAGAAGAAGAAGAAGAAGAAGAAGAAGAAGAAGAAGAAGAAGAAGATGATGATGAATTGAAATGAGGTTGTTTCTCGGTGGTGTGTGTCGTTTGGGGCATATCGGGTTTGTTTGGAGTGTTTTGTTAACTATATATATATGTGTGTGTATATATATGTACGGTGGGAGGAAACTGAGGAAAGTACTTGAACTTCGTTGAGGTTGTTTTTACTGGGGAAATGATTTTTCATCGACCGGAGAGACAAGAGAAGACGCAGGTTTCTTTTGCTTTTATACTTGGGTTGGATTTTGAAATACTGGGAGATTAGGGTCTGACACGCAATTCGTTCTTTTTGGACCAGATGATTTGGTAGCTTCTATTTTTTTACCGTCATAATGTTACTGCTCGGGGAACAGTAGAAACTGATAACAGATGTTGGGAAGTTGGGAAGTGGATCAAATAAGATGTGCAGTTTTTATGATTGTTGCGAAATGATTCCTCTATTTCCTCTTATTGGATATGCTAGAGAGAATTTTTGTCACCAATTTTGACTTTTTCTTAATATGGAGAGAGTATACGTTCGTATTGTTGAAGGATATATTAACCAAGAATTTGGGGATAAATTTGTTTTGAACTCGTCTGAAGTATGTATATAGAAATTCAAAAAGATAAATTCACAATGTTATTCATAGTTTATGTGTTGCAAAAGTCTCCTTTGAAGTCGGCTGAATATGAATTCTAATGTATGTGAGCTAAAACGCAATAAGAATTGATAAAGAAAAAAAATTGTTTTTATGTGAATTTCGACTAAACATTATTGTATTTATTTTGTTGATTGCCTCTAATGTGACCCTACAAATATAAACCACATGCCATTAGGTGTTTGTAGTGTTATTCATTGTAATGATACTTCACATGGTAATCATTGCCTCATTGCCTCATTGGACATTGGTGTTGCTCAAATAATTATACATACATTGTATTTTTCTTTACCTATACTTCTAAGTCAAATGTTATGGTTCCCCAAATTCTCCTAGAACTACATTCTCATGTAGAAAGATGCACGGCCAAGGTAATTATTAACGTGAACCAACAAATTACTATTAATAAAAGTGAAGACAGTGGTAATTTTGGTTTAGAAAAATCCGTCGGCGCTCGTTGCGTAACAGAATATGTGTTGGGGGCTACCGGGTGCAACGAGAGCTCCCGACTGATAGGGAGGGATGAGACACATATGGTCATGGATGCTTTGCTAGCATGTACACAAATGACACCTGTCATATTTGTGGGCTGTCTTCCTCATAAAACGACATCGTTTGTTTGGGGAATGGGGACCATCCATTGTTTCCTTTTTAGTTTTTTTTTTTCTTTCTAATGTTCCCCTTATTCCAATTTGTTGACACGTAACATTACTGCCACGTGGTACGTTTAAAGGACGCACGCGCTTCCATCAAGGATCTACCTTTATGTTTTTCTTTTAGCTTTTTAAATTAATTTCATAAAATGGTCACTATGAACGCGCTTGTCGTCAAATTATAGTCATTCAAGTCATTCTCTAATATTCATGGCATTATGCGAGAAGAGCATTCGGACAATCGAAGCTAGGTGGTGAAATCCCGGCGTTAAGAGTCGACATTGAGGGGCTAAAACTTCATGGAGATGAAATTTTGAAGCATAATAACTGTATTGATGAAATAAAAATCGAACTATCAAATTAATGAAATAGAATACAGAGTTATGTTTTTATTGAGGTATGTAAAATTGATATTATCGGCGATATTTTGCCGATATTTCGATTTTTTGGAGTTACCTGAAAAATTCTAAAATATATCTATAAATTTCTCGAAATTTTCTGATTTTTATCGATATTTTCGATATATCCCCGAAATTTTTCGAAATTTCCGTAAACTTTTTACATTTAACATTTAGTTTGGTAAATGTCCAATCTTCACATGCTCAATGTTCAATCCACTCTTCACGTGACATGTCAAATACATGCAGAATTACATGGGAGAACAATCATTTAATGATTATTCTCACAATACATACATGATTATGCACATGGAGATGAAGAAAATAGTGTGAATTTCAAACCTCATACGTCCCATACGTAATTTTGAAATATTTATATATTTGATTTTGTGATGTGTGATGTGTAATATATTGTACAAAAGACATGATGGAATAGCCTCCCATAAGTTTTAGCCATCAAAAAATAAAAATAGAACTAATAAATTATATTTTAATAATTATCGGCACTTAACACGTACTAATTCATATAGTAATATAGCAAATTTATATGTTTTGATGTTTGATCAATATTTTCTTTTCACATAAGGCAAATAATTGATCATGTAACAACCTCCAAAAGTTTCATTACAAATTTCTATGTATTTTAATTAACTTCCGTCATTTCCGTCAGAATTTTCACTAAATCGATATTTCCGTCGATATATTTAAATTTTAAAACGTCGATATATTCTCGATATCCGATATTTTACTTCTTGATTTTTATAGGCCGGTAGTTGTTGAAACTTGAAAACTCTCATTGATACGACAAAAATGAGCGAATACGTAATTCAGAATAAAATGTTTAAATGTTTAAATGTTATACGTACTACGTACATAACAACGTCATCTATTTTTCTTGGTCATAAAAAAATGTAGGTAAAAACAGACACTCCTCATTAGTTTAGTTGCACTACCATATTAGTTTAGTATGTTAAAGATGCTGAGACGCAGGACATAATATATGTTTTTTGTATAGTTTATATGCATTAGACGTTAAATACTTAATTAATTACCTTAAAACGTGTCGGAGGTGTTTATCAAAAGAATCAACCTTCTAAAGAAAACAACCCAATAAATGTTCTTCCGTTCATATTACAGTGCGTATAGAATATAGAGAAATGGTGAAAAGGTACAAATTTCATAGTTTACAAATTGATTTTGTAACTTTGGTTCCTATTTTTGCGAATTGGGATTGTAAATGATATGTGTACTCTATCGATTAGAGTACTGTACGTACGTACGTTGTCCATTGGTAACTCAACTACGTAGCTTTCATCATCAAAAGAAAATGCCTTCTTCTGGTAAATATGGATCTCGCCACCGTCATTGCCATTTCTAGTTTGATGAGCAACCACGAATATCGAGAGGGAGAATAGAGACACAACTCCATTTTCGTAGTGGTCTCAGGCTCTCAGGCCTCAAATAGGATCCTTTCTTTCACATTTTAATGGGTTGGTTTGTGCATATGTTTCTTCGTAACAGCTAGCTAAGCCAGCAAGCCAGGCCAACCTGTCCATACACTCAAAGCGAACTTGATGCACCGTATAATATAATCATGGCTCTTTCCTCTTTGTTTATTTCTTCATGCACATTGTTACAGATCACCATATGTCCATACGATTATGGCTTGTGTAAAATAATATGACTGACCTGGAAGAATCGTAATTAGCTCGTAAAACTTTTCATTAGAAAATTCAGACTAGCGTAGATGATAATAGACGTATAATTGTAGAATTTAGTCAATTGACGTTGAAACAAGCAAGGAGCACTTGAGAGTTGAGAACTTTCTTCTTAGAGAATCTGCAGTGGTAGCCCAAATAGCAAGAGTAAGGCGTGTCCCCTGCTGGAAAACAACACGAACTTGGCAATGAGAGGTGCAGCGATGATGGTGAGCCCAAATAACAGGAGTAAGCCGCGGCCCCTACCGGAAAACAGCACGAGCTCGGCAATGGGAGGTGCAACAATGATGGTGAGCGCGTTAGACTGCTCGTTGACCGAGCCGGTGAGCAACAACACGAGCAAAAATTGCTTGTTGGAAAGGACGTGCTACCTGGTAGAGCTCACGCACGTGGGTGACGTCAAGGCGTGTATATTTTTTTTATGTAAGGCGCATGTATTACACGCACCAGTAATTAGTAAAGAACTTTTAATGGACGAATGATAGGTCGCCACGTGGCTTAGCTGTCTGACAAAACTCCCTTAACTAGTAAATGATTTGGGTCGTCAGATTTTTTTTGTTGTTGAAAAAATCAATCCTACGGCCCAAATTAAACCAAATATTTTTATTTTTTAAATGAAAATTGACAAATAAACATCTAAAATTCATAATAAATAGTTCGAGTATACAAAAAATTATATGAAAATTTCTACGAGCTCGAAATAAAATACTCTATAACTCTCATGAAGAAAGGATAGTTATCTTCGTGTAAAAAAAATAGTTTATTTTAAAAACTCTTATTTACGACAAATTCGTTATAAAAACTAATCGCGTAACGACGAAACTAACAAATATGTGTCGTCTAATTATTGAACGAATATCTTACAAATAATTAAAATATAAAAAAATTCAAATTAATGAATAATAATGAGAGGTGCTATTTTTGAACAATTGCACAAAAAAAAGGTGTTGTACCTCCTATTCGCCGAATAATGACTACACCAAAATTAAAAGGAGGTGCTACATGAGTGCGGATGTTCTTATAGACGAAGCTGTCTATCGGAGCATTACTGTTTGGTTGTTTCGAAGATGAAAGATGATCTTCTTCAAACATGCTGGATTGTTAGACGAGTGCGTTATTTTAAGCATGTAGTACTATTGAGTTCGAATGAGCGCTTGACTCTCAAATCTAAATAGAATCTAAAAATAGAGGGGTTCCAAAGTTCCAAATCAATGCAAAATCGAGGACATTATCCCCCAAGTTGGAGAAACTCAAATGTCCCAACAGAAAACAAATCCTCTCTCTGTTTTGTTATTGGGCCTTAACATGGTTTGAATGGGATAAGAAAAAGTAATGGGCCTGTAAAGAAGAGCGTAATCCAAACAAGGTCCTTCAAAGTCTAAATAGTCCGAATCTGGGCCCAAACTGAGTTCCGTGCGTTAATTAGGGTTTGGGAAACACAGGTGGTATATAGAGCAACCGCTGCAAGTGTGTTTTCGTAGGTTGGACACTTTAGACTTGGGAGAAGCAGCAGCAGCAGCAAAAGGAGCGGCGGCCGTCGGCGGAAGATCAACCTCACAACAATATGGTTCGTCTCTTTATTTTCCGAATCTTACATTCTATGTTGTTTCCTCGCAATTTGTATTCCGTTTGCTTTTGATTTATGAAACATGCTTGATCCAACTGTATAGCTCATATTTCTGGCTCACCCTGCCTAGCGTATAAGAAACCTTGTTGACCTAGCTCCGCAGCTCGTTAAGTTTTTAGAGTTTGAAGCTTTGAAAATTTAGTTACCGGCATATTGTTAGTCGTTGTTACTGTTCTGGAAAATCTGAAACTACTTTGTAATTATTATCCACCCGATTATATGTTCAGTATTATTGCTGTTAGTTGGAATTATAGCTTCGAAAAAGTTGAAGAATCTGACTTTATTTTCGTATGAGATTACAGGCGCGAGGACTGAAGAAGCATTTGAAGAGGCTCAATGCCCCCAAGCATTGGATGCTTGACAAACTTGGTGGTGCATTTGTAAGTAGATTATATCCATGTTGTGTAGGTACTTCTGTTTTTATGCGTTGAAATGTTCGTCATGTTGATTGGGTGTCTTGGATTGTAATTGTCTAGGCCCCCAAGCCCTCGTCTGGACCTCACAAGTCGAGGGAATGTCTGCCCTTGATCATTATCTTGCGAAACCGGTTGAAGTATGCTCTGACATACAGAGAGGTTATTGCCATTCTGATGCAACGACATGTTATGGTTGATGGCAAAGTTAGGACTGACAAGACCTACCCTTCTGGTTTCATGGGTACGTGCAATACTGCATTCTTTAATATGTTGCTGTTTCATTGTTCTTGATGTCTGTTATGATGCATCAACAGGTACAAGACTATTATTTGGTCATTTGCTTCTGGTTAAAACTTACTTATCATACCAAGTTTAGTTTTAGTATTGATTTGTTGATGCTTGTATCTTATATTAGTGTTGTATTTCAGTTTTCCATGCACCTACTATTTGCATGATTGCTTGAAATGTTTTTATTTTTTGATCTGAGAATTTAACTGATAGATGTCCTGCAACTTGAATTTCTTTTTTGTCTGTTCTTCTGTCTGTTCATAGGTTCTAGAATTTGTGAGAGGTTATTGAATATGAATGTGGCTCTTAATTAACATTCTGCCTTGGTTTCACAGATGTTGTCTCAATCCCGAAGACAAATGAGAACTTCCGTCTCCTTTATGACACCAAAGGAAGGTTCCGTCTGCATTCAATCAGGGATGAAGAGGCAAAGGTGATTTCTTGAATCTTGCGTTTATTGTGTGGTGGTTCCCCCAATATTTCTGCAATTTAATTATCAGCGTGCATAATAACGTTGGCTAAAGACTTTCAAAATTTATCACGGGGTGAATACAATATGTGCAAGATGTATTTTGCTGATAATTTGAGTATATATCTCTTCAGTTCAAGCTCTGCAAGGTCCGATCAGTGCAGTTTGGCCAAAAGAACATCCCATACATCAACACTTATGATGGAAGGACCATCCGCTACCCTGACCCTCTCATCAAGGCCAATGACACCATCAAACTGGATTTAGAGACCAACAAGGTCGTTGACTTCATCAAGTTCGATGTTGGTAATGTGGTTATGGTGACAGGTGGAAGAAACAGAGGGCGTGTTGGAGTAATCAAGAACAGGGAGAAACATAAGGGAAGCTTCGAGACTATCCATGTCCAAGATGCCACCGGACATGAATTTGCAACCCGTTTGGCAAATGTGTTTACTATTGGCAAGGGGACCAAGCCATGGGTGAGCCTTCCCAAGGGCAAGGGTATTAAGCTTACCATCATTGAAGAGGCCAAGAAGAGGCTAGCAGCCCAAACCACTGCTGCAGCTTAGATGATCTTTGCTGAGAACTATTCTGAGCTTGTTTAGTGTGTTACTAGTACTCGTAATTTAACTACATTAGCTCTGGAGTTTATGATGCAAATTTTGTCTTTTTATTTTCATTGTCGTTTATTCTGTGATACGGATAATTTTAGTTGTTTCAATCCCGACTCATATCTGTCACTTTTTTAAGAGCATTAAAGTTATATCTAGAATTATTTTAAATTAAAAAGTAAAATGTAGTTTATTATTTTTTGATTTAGTGTTAAATGTTTAGTTTTAAGTCATTTTTTTTACATCTAGTTACAAATTTTAGTTAAAAATTATATTTAGCTTTTAACCACTGTTATTGGAGATGCACTTTACTTCTTGCTGGATATACGTTGAAGTTCACGTTATGCAATTGTGCAAGTTACTAGTAACACGTTATCACCTTATCAGTGAAGACGAGTAGTGGACAGAACTAATAGAACCCCAGTTAGTAGTGCACTAATGAACCATCGGCATGTAAACGAAATTCACATGTAACCAGTTACTGTACTAGTAAGCTCTTTGGTTTCGCCATTTGAAATCAGAGTTTTTACATGAAGTTTGTACCGTTTGGTTAAATTGCAGGCAATGTTGTCAAAACCAAATGTGCTTGAAGCTGATGAAATGAGCTGATGTCTAACTGGTCCGTCGGTGCTTAAGGTCATCTTTTGCATGTCAGGGACTCTATTCTAGGACTGGGAATCTTAGGATTGGGTAGGATTGGGAATCAATCTCTGAAGTATAATGGGCTAGAGTTATCATCCAGTACAAGGAGGGAATCCACTGCTAGATTTTCCATGGAATGCAATGGAGGAAGGGCCCTGGAAGTGTCAACTGAACTAGGTCCACCATAACCCATGGCTTAAGATTCCCTGCTAAGGAACTTCACATGGATTTTACAGCTGCATGGAATAAAAGCTTACAGCCATGGCTTTAACTTGTTATCGTTATCCATATGTTCTGCACAAAGTTAAACAGAAAGGAAAAGAAAGTAGAAAAGACACTGTAGAGCACAATGAAGAAGATTCTTGCAGAAACATTATAATGAGATAGACCAATAACCCACAAACCCAAACTTAGACATTCATTTTTATGTTACAAATCTAATGATGATGTGATACAACTTTGGGGTCTCAATTCAATGTCTTTGTGCTTGCACATGAAGGCTTTGATACGGGAATTGACAACACTCTTGATCCAATCCAACTTGAAAGAGATGATGATAATGTATATGAAGAGGGGATGATGGATCATGGTCCATGGACAGTCCTACATGCACCGATTATTCTTCACAATCTGTCAAAAGCAGGCAAATAATGGAGGTGGTGGGCATGGTGGCCACAACAAGCAATGAAAGCTATTGGGATCTAATACACAGTTGCCCTAGCTTAACCCACATGCACATGCTGCTGCTTATCTTCCTTCCCTATCTATCTTCCCCTCTTCTCATATCAACTCAGTACTTAGGGACTAAATGCCCACTCCTAAAGCCTCTAAAACTTCCATTAACAATTTTACAAGCCCACATTACAAAAACAAACACCTAGAGTTAGAAAATAAGCTCTCTACTATGCTTATTGGGTTATGATAGTATAGTCTACTTTGCCACACATTCTGTATGATCATGAACATGATCATCTATAGCTTGTGCCTTGAGCAAGTGATCAAGTGGTCATTAGTGAGGCCAGCAGCTTGCATCAAAGAGTGAATGACAGTGGGGCCCACAAACCTAAAGCCCTTCTTCACCATGGCTTTACTTATGGACTCTGACTTGGAGGTCTTCACAGGGATTTTGTGGCATGACTTGTATTGGGTGGAAATGGGACTGTGATTCACAAATCCCCACAAGTACTTGTCAAATGACCCAACTTCCTTCTTTATCTGGAAATTTAGTACAACACACCACAGTTAAAAAATCTGAATCACAATCATGTAAACTCTGTCAAATATATGAAGAAGGCTATACAAAGGGCATGTTCTAGACTTCTATGTTATAGTACCTCAAGAACTCTTTTAGCATTGTCAACAGCTCCTCTGATCAGGCTTATCTCAAAACCAGTATAAGCACACGCTGAATTTATCTTCTTTTCATTATATTTTGCCACAACTTCTGCATCAAAGCCAGAAAAAGCCTCCCTGAACAAATCAAATACCAAATTTCTTTAGACTAAGAACAAATGTAGCTACTTAATCTATTTCTTACATGTTCTTTTTACAACTTAATGAGGAATTTACAGTTTGGAAATCTCCCCTTTTCAATAATAATAATAAACTAAATTTGAAAATCAAATTCACCTCAAAGCTTCCCTCTTCCTTAGGACTGAAGTCCAATCTGATCCTACTTGAGCACTTGTTAACAAGAGCAGTTCAAGCAACATACTGCAATACATGACACAATTTATAAAAATAAATTAGTGTAAACATTGATGTGTATTTTCCTATGAAAGACTAGAGGGATATATCAGAGAGATGGAATTACTTGTCATCATGAACAGGAACTCCCCATTCTTCATCATGGTAAGCAACATAGATAGGGTCTGCAAATTATCAAAAATTACTCAACTTTGTTAATAACAAACAACATTTTGATCACAGTAACATGCAATTGTCAATAGTACTGTACCTGAATTTGGTGTGATAAAGCTGCATCTCTTTTGCTCAACATTTGTAACCGAAGAATCAAGAGGCACCACTTTCCCTTCAAACTTTGCAGACTTTGTTCTTCCGTAATGCGCAATTCGCAGCTTTCGTTGCTCTTGCATTGTTGCAACTTGCTCTCTCCTTGCAGCAGCTATGCTTCCTGGTGCTTCCACTATCATACTTGATATGTTTTCCATTACATTTTCAGCAGAGGCTGCAGCAGCAGTGTTTGATTTCTTTGATTTTTTCACAGAACCAGTCAACTTGGTTCTTGACTTTGGTGTAAGAATTAACTTCTCAAGACTAGAATTGAGCTCGTTGGTGTCTTTTCCTCTCTTAAGCGCCGGTAGTCTAGGTGAAGGTATCTTGGGAGAGATGGGAGGAGAGATTGTGGGCTTGGCTTTTGGTATTGGTAGTGGTGAAAGCAGAGGAGGAGGAGGAATGAGGGATTCATGGGAGGTTTTTTTCAGTGACTTCCTCTGTTCCAAGGTTGGGAATTGGTTACCAGTTGGCTGAAGAACAAGTCGACGATTGGTCTTGGCTGTTGTGGGAGTAACAGGACTTTGCTGAAGTTTTGGTTTAGAGGAACACATTCTTGTGTGATGAAAGTGAATGATGATGGCTTTGGTGGTGCAAATTATTGGGAGCAGAGGGGAGGGGACTATGAAGAAGGTGTAAGGAGTTAAGGAGGGTTTAGGAAGGATGTAGGGGATTTTATAAAATGAAAGTGGGGACATGAACCAAGGTTTTGGCTAAGTTTTAACATGGGGGGGGGGTTGGGGTCTTCCATAACACCCTCTAGCGAGGGGCAGCACTGCTTTTTTTTGGCTCTTTGAGCATGAGCTTTGAAAGTGACACATCTCTAACCAGGTCTTAATTATTTTGCAATTTCTGTAGTGCTACTAATCCTATTACAAATTTTTTAGGGGCCAAAAGTTGATACACATTTGCCTAACATTCTACACTCGAGAGTACTTGCATTTTGAATTCTTCATCGTAAAATTATTTCTGCAAAGCACGTGAGGAGGGACTCGGATCCTCTTCGGCCACAAGTCTGAGCCGTGTGATTACTTTACGGCTAAGATTAGCTTTTATGTTATTCTTCTTTTATTACCGAATTGCAGTCTTCTAACTCTCTTTCCTCTCTCTCTCTCAGAGAACCATCTCTAAAGAAGTACGCCATGGGCATGAGTACCTCATATCTAATTAGAGATTCATGTATCAAAAATTCAGTAAAATTCATGATAATATCTGAGACCCAATACCCCAACTCTATTCAGTCTATGGAAACACCTAAGAGTAACCAATAAACCCAGAAATTTTGAAACCGCAAGAGATCAATCCACCCAAGAAATGAATGTATTCAATTCAATAAACCCAAAAATTAACCACAAGTTGAAGGATTTGGAGATGTGGGATATAATTCTGATGTCGTCGCCGTCCTTGAATCCCGAGAATGGATAAGGGAATTCCGACGAGCGGGGTCGGAGCCTCTGAGGAAACTCGTTGGATGATTGTGGCGTCGGCGGCTGGATGAGAGAGAGAGAGAGAGAGAGAGAGAGAGTAATTCGTACAAGTCGGCAGCGAAAGTAACAGAACATAAAAATTGATCTTAGCCGTAAAGTAAATTCCACGGCTCAGATTTGTGCGTTAGGCATATGTTAGGTCCTCTCCGTTAGGAGAAGGATGTCAACTTGATATACATACATTACGTGAGAAAAGATTTGGAAATGGCCGGATGCTTATACTAAAATGGAAGCTTTTCCTAAATTATATAGATGTCTTTTGAGATAATACGCGCCAATTATTTGGCTTAGTGAACTAGTTGAAGACAACATCGGTTCAACATCATCGTCAATTCAACAAGGATATAGTTGTGGTGCCACTGCCAGCTTCCTCCGATCATTGTGCTTCTCTTTTGAGCTGGCCTCAGAAAATCTCAAAGCTTATGATATGCTAACTAGGCTTTGTGATTGCCTAACTGCCTAGCTAGCTCGACTCTGTTAGTTCCTTAACCAAGAAGGATATATGAAGAGAATTAGCTCAAAGCTTTTAATATATATGCGGTTAAGAAAAGCTTAGTTCACAGCATCTTAGTTACGCAGAAGTGGACCACTTTTGTTGGAAGTTGTCTGTGTGTATGCTAAAATCTGTTTAAGGGTGCTTTCAGAAAGCTGTAGAAGATTTACAACTAATTTTTGATACTAAATAACACAAACACGTTGTCTGTTGGTTGAGCAGGTCTCATTTCTAATCGATCTCCAACTACAATTTCTCTTGAGCTGATCATGAAAATGACCGAAGCTAAAGAAAAATGTCACTCCAGTAACTTCTAGATTCTCTGCAGATTTTTTTATGCAGTAACATTCAGAGAATAAACTGGACGACCGAAGTTGCCAGCTGCTTGTAGACAGCAAAACTATCATAGCTTGAGTGCTTAATATGGTAAATTTAATAAACGAAGAGGGTGTTGTAACTAAATTTTTTAAAACGTAAACGCGGATGCGGTGCGATATTTCGAGAGTTTCACAAATATGATAGTCTCAATACAAAACGCATGAAAACACGCAAGTTTTTAGAAATTAAAAATAATGCTTAATAAACACAATTATTCAAAGTCTCAAACCTAAACATTCATTGTCCCAAAGTCTCGAATATAAACAGAAACATTAAATTAACTTCATAGTTCAAATTCATCATCTTCATCAAGTAATTAATAAATCACCATATAAGCTAACACCACCATCTTATACATCTCTACCATCGCTATCTCTATTACTATATACGCTCAACTGGCAATGAATTAGTATTATCATTAATTATAGATTAGTAATTTCACAATCATCATCTTCATTATAGGCATCATGAGTTTTTTTGGAATATGTCTTTTGCTACTTATATATTGATGAAAAAAACGTCATCTTAGAGTGAAACCCTTAGATCTATTTTGAATTTAAAAAATATTTTAAAAAATAAAAAATAAAAAATAAAATACCATAAAACAAAATATACGTGTTATGTTTTTAAGCGTTATCTATGTTTTACGCTTTTTTCGTAAAATGATGCAAATCTTCAAAGCCTCACATCAAGGCCTCGTATCAATCACATTTTAAAATATTATTGTAACTCATGTGATCGATCATCTGAGCATGATTATTAAATAGCCATGAAATAATTTTAACTTCCCAACTGTCTGCGACTGTTTCGATTGAAAATAGGGTTTGTTGCAACCAAAACCTCCCTCTAAGAAAGAATTGGCTTAAAGGACTTTAATTCCTCTGATTATTTAGTATAAATTTCTAGCAGAACTTTGAATTATGTCATGTTACTTATGTATAGTTGAATCTGCAGGCGGAATTGGAGGAGTACGTGGCCCTAGCATGCATGCCATAAAACAGTTGCAGTTTGTAGCATGAGCTTTAAACACATCAGCCATCAATCTGTTCTGTCACTCCAACAGCACCCGTGCATAGTTAAAAACTGTTCGATCAGGTCGACAAATTTGTCAAAGTAAATTATATCTGATATAAGGTGTGTTTGAGATTGTTTTTAAAATGATTAAAAATATTTTTGAATTATTAAAAATAATTAATAAAAAATAAAAAATATCAGAAAATTAAGAAAATGGTTTGATGGAGTTCTGCAAGTACTTTGAAATATTTAGAAGCACATAATAGATACATTCTGATTTTAAAAATACTTTAAAAAAATTTAAAAATACTTTTAGAGTTCTAGGAAGTAATCTCAAACAGACCCATAGTGTTATACTCCAGACATTTTTTGTTTTAATTAAGAAGAGCCCAGAGCAGCATGATATATTGTGAAAAACTGATCAGTAAGAGAATGGAGATTGAGATGTCACAGTAAAAAAGAGCAGAATGGGGATGGAAGTCATTCTTGAGCTTAAATCTCCTCATGAACTTGAACATGTTGATCAACATTCCCTCCTAATACGTACTTGCGAAAACTGTGGTCTGTGTTTCCTGGCCAAGAAAGAACCGGCTTGTTATAAAAACAACCAACATGAATTGATCGAAGGATAAGAAATAGCCAAAATGTGCTGCGTTGGTTGAGATCTAAGTTTAAGAATGACAGATTCTCATAGGCTTTACTTTATGGTTAGTAGTTCCCTTGGAGGCTCACATGCTCTGGACCATATATTCCAAATATAGGGGTTGAAATTCCTTTCCATTCCAAACGGGATTATAGGCCCTAGCTAGCTAGAGATAGATGTGATGTTAATCACATAAATTATTGGCGAAGCTAGCCAAGTACTCTTTTTCTTATTTGTTTTGTTTTGTTTTTGCACTGGAGAGAGATTTGACAGCGGCAGATTTTGTAATTTTCCCGAACTTGCTCAATTTTTTTTTCTAGGGAAAGAAATCTAACTAAACAACAGACAATTTTTTATGGCATTCAGAGCCACCTAAATCAAACAAATGTAATCTAGGAGCATCAGCATCAGGAGGTAGCATCCCCTTCCATTTTCTTCGATCTTCAGTGAAATGACCAGCTTGAACAATCCTATCCGCAACAAAATTGACTTCCCGAAACTCTCCAACTACTTAATGGTATTGTTATAAATACCCAATTCAAAGTTGAAGACTGAAATGACGTTTTGCCTCATACTATATATACTACATACCTGTCAATGGGTAATGAAGTGAGTGACGGAAGATACAAGAATTGGCTCAGTTTTGAATGAAGGACAATTGTGATCGATCATTTCAGAACCTCAGGTACATATATTCGATGAATGTCCTATAGTTCTGTTACCGGATCTTCTTCTTCTTTTTTCGAACTTTTAAGTGCGTAAACTAAGTCAAATTAAGTGGAATGTGAAAATAGTTAATTAATGTTCTAAGTTAAGACATCATTTATTATTCTCTAAGCTCATTTATTTTAAAGTAAAAGTTATTTTTTACTCCACACTCCAAAGGTCTCTATATTTTAGAGGGATGGATGAGAAAACCAAAAATTCTATATCTATAGACTAAAACTCTAAGCCTCACTCACAATCTCTAAAATTTAATGTATATTTATTATTTTCATTTTCTTTCTTCATTTTCTCTTTATTTTACCTCTTCTCTTTCCGATTCAATAATTTAATTTAGTATAAATTTTAGTTAAAAATATAATTTATATTAATTTCATTAAATTATAGAGTAAATTTTGAAAAAATTGTTATAGTTAGAGGCAGTTTTTATAGAAATTTTGACCTTTGTATTTTTATAATAGAAGAATTTTAAAGAAATGATTGGAGATGCTCTAAACAATCAATTATTTATTGTTCTTTGTTTTTGAACTACATGCATATATATATACACATCCTCCATTAAAAGTTAGTCTTGTATATATCATCATCAGAGGATAACAAGCCATGTGATCGATCAAGTCGTATATGATGAACTACATGTTTATCAATTGACAAATGAGAACCGAAAAGAAACATGGATCACACATATTTGCTTTGATCGAGTTGCTATTTGTTTCATCGGTAGGACAGAAACCAAAATCCAATAATGAATGTTGGACTCAATACCTAGCTTCATTACCTCAATCTTGAATTCCAAGCTAACCTCTCAGTCACTCATCCAATTGTAAACCAATAGCAGATTAGTCGATATGGCATCAGGATGGAGCCAATATTCTTAATTAAGGGGGGTCTAAATAAAAAGCTTAAAAATTAGTCTCCGTTAGGGTAGTTAATTCGATCTTGATCTGTATATTTTGCCAAAACAGTCTCAATGTGTTGTTTTTGGTTTGATAAAGCATTACAATTACTCGCAGACTGATTATGAGTAATATTTGATTCTCCAAAAAGAGTGATATTAGCGTTTGCTTCTTCTTCCAATTACTGAATCCATGACCAACACCAACAGAAGTTTCACCACCGCCTTATTCTCTAATAACTGGTTTGAAAAGATAACAACATAAACAAAATGCAGCATTCTCTTTAATATTGTACTCTGATCAATATGAAAATTCAATAAACCAATCACGAATAAACCTTATTTCTTCCCCCCCCCCCAAATTCCGTGAAAGGAAAAATATGATTTTTAGGTCGACAAGGGTCTTGTTGTAGATAATATCTTCAAACTTCTTCTTGAATGTTAGGAAGAAAACTTGAAATTTGCGGGCGTTAAACGGGATCCGATGGATACTTTTCTGTAATATCTCCAACACGAGATTTTTTTCATATTGTTACTATTCTTTTTTTGAATTTTCATAAGTGGTTGCTCATTTGATGTTGGAGTAGAAGAAGAGGATTTTTTTTGAAGTATCTCTCTATATCTAATAAACTTAATAAAAATGATTGTATTTTAATTTCAGGAACGGTAGAGCTTTTATAAAGAAAAATAAGACCATAAAATCCTAAATCTGGTAAGAGATTGAATCCTAATTAACCTAATATTTGGACTTCATTATTGAAATAATATATAATAATATTCTTATAAAGTCGTCAGATTTGAATTAATTATGCACTCATACGTATCATTAAACATACTTCAAATAAATTATAATATTTATATTATATAATTATTATAATAGTATACTAATTTTTTTTTCCACATAAACTCAAGGGGGATCCAGACCCACCTGCCTCCACATCCCTCCGTCCTGTATGGCATGATATGTAAATAGGGATATAACCTATAATAATATCATACAAATTCGTTCAAGAAGACTATATACTCGAGCTAGCTAACTATTCCTCCTTCATCACGCTAAGAAGTTCCTCAAATTATTTCAAAAAAAAGAAGTTCCACTAATTTTCCATGACGACAAAAGATCGTGAGGAATTTAGGCACGATAGATGCACTTAACAGTAAAACGTTAGTCGTGCTTTCTTGTCTTGTTACAGACATGAGGCATGAGGGCATGAGCCAGCCTTGGATGATTGATGGGTTCTTCTATTTCTGAGAAGGACCTGAATACTTTTGCGGACAGTTTCCTTGTTCTGGGAGTAATATCTCCAAGAAGTTGCATTATTGCTCGTACGTACAAAAACGAATTGATGAACTTGTCTTACGCCATGGACATGGGGCTCTAGTTGATGAGGTCGATCTGGCCCAGAAACATATATGTATACAAGTAAAGAAAAGCACAAGAGCTAGCTTGTGATTTGTGAAGGGTACCCCATGATGATTGATTGGCCAAATAATGCATGCTACATCCCTTTCTGTAGCTAGCTAGCTAGTAGTATAACTTATGCATGACGCTCCCCTTAAATTAATTTCTTTGAAGCTAGGTTTCATCAAGAACATGCATGTGTATATGTACGTTAAAGAGTTCCATGAACCTGGCTCAATAGGTGTGTAGTGCATGTGTGCAATTTGAGTACATGCATGTTAAGAAAGTCGTTGGTCTAGGAGCGAGTCGATCGACAAAAGATTTAAGTCCAAATTTAAGGGGTGAAGTCTAGGTTCTTACGGTTTAGAAGCCATGCGAGAATGATATATGATATGTGCTTTGCGCGCATGAAAAGGGCTTCATCTGAAAATTAAACCTTTCGAGACAAGTAAATTATCACAATAATCTTTACACAATAATCTTTACTTGTTAGTTAAACCGATTTGTTAATGAGAGAGAGAGAGAGAGAGAGAGAGAGAGAGAGAGAGAGAGCGCTTTTGCAGAAGAAGAGAAGGGGAATGAAATTAGTCATAATATTAATGTACGCAAGCGATGGCCTTTCTGATGACTTGTTAGGAGGCATTCTTTAATTATCTGAAAGGAAGAGGGCTTTGGTGCCCTTGTCCTTGTGTCTATCCATGAATGTGCTCCTTCAGATGTCGACCTTGGTCCTTGGTGTTGGGCGCCATTCTGTTCAGATAAGACACCATACATATATACATGCATATATAACTATGAGGAAACTAATTAATAGCTACAATCTTAAGACTAAATTAATTAAGATGTGTTTAGATCGACATGAAGATTAATTAATACATATATAGCTGATTTTAACACGAGAAACTTTAAGGAACAGTTAGAAGCAGAGTAAAAATAATGGTAATTAATTGAATGTGCATGTCATCCTTATTTCACATGCAGCTCTGATTCTAGTGTTCTTTGAATCTTGAAGTTCCTGATCGAGATATGTACCAGATGATGAGTCACTTACATTTCCGGAGACCCCTTTTAAGTCTTTAACCCAATTCCAATTCTGGCTACTTGAGGTGATTAACAGTTTGCAGTCTAATCAATTAATTAAGCTGCTTCCGTGTACACACAACCCTGGCCTCTTGCTCCACCAAGCATGTGCAGCAATCAAAACATTAAAAGATGTCATTAGCATTTGTAGCTGTATACAGTAGTGGCTGATAGCTCTTTCCTGGTAAGTTTATGGTGACAACTCAGGTAGGCTCATAGCTCTTACCATTTTCAAGCACACAACAGACATAAAAGCAGATTCTTAATTGCTTTTTGTACCTGAAAATTCCATACAAAAAGAGTTATAACTCTGTGATGTTCTGTTGGTATTTTCTGCATACTGTTAAAACATATCTTCACATTTCACATCATAATAGTGCACTAGTACTCAGGCCAGGTTACATCGATCAAATCTTTGAGTCTTGTGACTCTAGTCCTTGGCTAGATTAAAAAAAGAGAGAAGAAAGAACCTGGTATCCTTTGCATCGATTTGTTCAAGGAACCCACATTAGTACTCAAATTGAACACAATTTCATAAACATTATAAATTTATAACTAAAGCAGAACATAGTTGCATCTTTCCACAAAGATCGAAACACAGTTTTAAGATTAACGTAAGATGAATTATGGAGCCTGTTAGTTGTGGTTTCTGATCTTCAAAAAATAAACGCTCCTAGAGTGCATGTGGAAAAAGAGAAACCACCATTTGATGTCCCAATGACTTTCACATGTACATATACAAAAGTTAAATTAAAATAATAAATTAGGCAAGATAAGAATAATTAGTTTCCTCCCTCGTCCAATTTGTGCTTCACAGTGTCGTTAGGTTTCACAAGCAAAGACGGTCCTCTGAAGCAAGAACTCGTTGTTCACCAGACACCAACATAAATCTAAGAATCCATGTATGCTCTCACAACATCTGCAATCGGAGCTTGACAAATAGGACATTTTCCACTGTTCCACTGTAATTCATGAGCACACTTGATACAGGTGCACATGTGTCCACACCTGTAGGATTAATTGGTATGTTTGTTTCAGAAAGGATCAGTAAAGCCAACACAATTGTAAGATGGATGATGAACATTTACTTGGCTTCAAAGTAAGTACCTGTACAAAAGTGAGTCGATCTTTGCTTCATTGCAAATGCAGCAGTTTCCTTTCTTTGTTAACCCACTAGAATTCCTTTTCTTCCCAACTTGACCTGTAATGCAGTCACTCGCCATATTTAGCTCTAGCGTGGTTAAAGACAACATGGATTCTAAAGGTGATAATAAGTACTAGTTCAAGTTTAACCATTTTGATGCTGTAATTAATGTAGGAGGAAGGAAAGTTCAGCAAAAAACCTGAATGAACTTCCTGCTTCATGGATTGTTGGAATGACATTTGCACGTCGACGCAGCTCTTTATTGCCTTCCGCAGCTCAGACATTTCTTGATAGAGTTGCATCATATGCCCTTTAAGGTCATATATGAGCTCCATTTCCTGCATGATCAAGAGGATTATTTCGATATAAGTCATAGAACAGTACTTTATTGTAACTTAAAATTCTTCCCCTGGGCAAATGAAATTGATAAACTCACCATTGAAGGATGACTGAGGGATGGAGATTGTTGCCGGTCATTAGCGTTGTAAGATTGAGACGGTGAACGTTGTGGACTATTTGGATTGTAGGATTGAAATGGTGACTGTTGGCGAGGAGATGCAGAAGTACCTCGGTCTGATTCATCTCCAACTTCATTATCCTGATAACTCCATGTTGTAAAGTGTGGTGAAGGCTGCAATGATGCATTGTCAAAATAATCACTAGCTTCTTGAAATTGGCCACTAATTAGGCTCTTTTCTTCTTCATCTTCTTGTTCTGGTTCTTCCTCTTCTTCTGTCATCTCTTCCACTTCTAAGTCTTGATGTCCTCGCCCTTGTTCTTGGACTTGCACTTGTTCTGGTACTTGTACTTGTTCTTGCATTTGTTCTTGTACTTGTTCTGCTTCTTCTTCTTCAATGCCTGATGGACGCCTGCGATGTTGGAAGAAGGACACCATTTGATTCATCCTGTCAAAGCTCTCATCATCTTCTTCTTGACTGACTCTGGGACACGTTTGTCGCTCTATGCGAGATACCATCAATCTGTCTATTTTATCTCGGAAGTCACTAGAAAGAAAGTTGGATACTGTTTTTCTACATAGATGAATAGGAACTTTAACTCAGTGAATCTAATGATGTAAATGCAACTTTTGGAAGCTTACAATTAGAGCTCTTAGTCTTAATTATAAGGCATGTCTCACTAGGAAGCATAATGAAATCGATAGAAATGCAGGCGTACCTTTCAAGGAGTTGGTGTATCTCGCCTTTCTCTGAGTTGGAGTTGAGCATCTCTTGATACCATGATTTCCTGATGTCTTCCCAATAGCTCAGTGGGCGAGAAATCTCACTGATCCAGTCATTATTAGTTTCTCCATAGTATTGGTAATAATCCTCATTGTCATCCCAATCAACCAATGATGTTGTATCTGCAGTTTCTTGTGCTTCAAAGTCTCTAGACTCTAAACTTGTTTCTCGACAAACTGCACTCTCATTCCAAACATTCAAGGATGGGGCCGAGCCGGTAGTTTCTGGTGTCTCAAGGTTTCTAGTATCTGAACTTGTTCCTTTGCACATTTCATTCCCATCCTCACTACTCAAGGTTGTTGTATCTATACTTAGTACTTTACATTTCTCTTCCCCATTTGGGCCATTCGAGGAACAAACAAGTTTTCTATTCTCATTACTCTCTCTGTCATCTTTAATCAAACTATCCATGGGTGTGGCTGTATCTTCAGTTTCTTGAGAATCATGGTTTCTATCTACAGCACATTTCTCTTGCTGGGTGACCTTTAAACTCTGGTTGGCTTCTTGATGAAGATCTTCGTGAACATGTGGAGGGGAGTTTAGTCTAGCCGTTGCACTGATTTCTTCAATGGTAACTTCTGAACTTGAGCTGACTTCTTCATGAAGATCTTCATTAGCCCGCAGTTCTGAAGTTCTGTACTGCTGCTCGATAATATTAACTTCTCGATTAGGAGTGTTAGCATTAGGCTTACTGGAGGTGGATGAAGTTTCTGCAATAAGACGTATGTTCTTTACAACCTTTCTATCAGGGCTTCTTGGAGTTGCTGCATCACTCTGGACCAGTGAGCCCTGCTCAAAACCAGTATTGAATTTCTCCCTGCATTTTAGTAACATTTCAATGTTAATCAAAGCATAAGATACCACTATAATTCCAAACATCAGGTATAACAGTTTTCAAGTATAAAGTCGGATCAATTCAGGTAAGGACTTGCCATATTATTTACTTGTACCAATATTACACATGTAGAGCACTATTCAAGACTGAATCTTGAGCATGAATCTATATAGTCTTTAATGGATTCTAACTATCTCATGCAACACTAAAGTGATGACAGCTGAAGAACATTAACTTTCAGAAGCTTAAACAGGAAGTACCATTGCACCAGTACAAATCTAACAAATTTCTAGTCTCCAGCTCTTTTCTTCCAAAACCAGTAGAATAGTTCATTTTCTAAGTAATGTGCTTGACCCCATTGAAACTACAGCACTTAGCGGTCCCCCATTCCCTCTATCTATTATACTTTAACTCGATCCAACTAAGATATTTAAAGGCCAATTCAACAGCACACTGAACACAATTTATTTTGCATTAAGAAGCCACCAAAATTCGTATATTCATTTCAATTCTGGGTGATCAAGTAAGAAGCGCGCAAAGCTAAATTTCAAGGAGTGGACCTACTATCAAGTCTAGCTTAAGTGAAGTAATATATCACCTGATCGAATATAACAACACCGCATAAGTTACATCAATGTTGAAGAAAGAAGATCATATGTGTACCTGAGATACATAATGCTTGATCCTTGCGTCTTTCTGTTCAACCGAGATGCTTTTGGGGGAGGCTGCGGCACATCTACACCAGCAAATGCCACATGATGTTGAAGCAACCGAAGCCTAAGCGATGACTGCACATAGACAACAGAAAGTACATGCATATGCTCAAGTTGAACAAGTGACTAATATTTTCAAGGAAACTCTTTCCTTATGAGAAATGCACCTGAATTCGAGTTCGGCCCCGCTGTGGAAATCTTGAAACCGTTTTGCGCTCTACTAGTGTGTCAAGCTCCCTATGCCTGTCACGCTCCAACTGCATAAGCAAATCAGCAAATGCCTGCCTTCCTCTGATCCACAGCGAGCTAATAACCTGAGACCCTCTGTGCTCTACTTGATCAGACCCAGAACACCTTTTGCGTGACCCTTCACGCGAGAATTCTCTACACGGAGATCCATGGACACTGCTGAACTGGCGATCATGATCATTACAATTGTCTTCAGTAGTTACAGAGGATGAAGGACAATGTGCACTTAATCTTCTAATAATATCCGCAACTCGAACCTTCTCTTTCTCTGTAGCATCTAATTTCCGGCTATCAATCCCGTCTGACCCCTCGAAAGAATCTTCAGTTACAGGGCCGGCGTCAAATCTTTCATCAATGGATTCTCTTGGTTTTTCAATAAAGAATAGAGATTCCCCCGTTTTTTCAGCAGAGCAAACAGGGGACTCTGCCTTGTCTGTTTCAGAGGCTCTCGATGGTGAAGCGTTGATGGGACTAAACACATTGTCATTCTCTATACAGATACCTAAAGAATTGGTCCTTCTCATCTCAGTAGAGACATTTAGGTTGGAATTGATTTTGTGGCTATCGGATTTGTTGAGCCGCTTCTCCCAAATTTGAACCAAAGAAGAAGCTCCCACTCCTTTTTTCGACAGATCAGCCAAGCTGTCTGTTCTTGGTATTGTCTCTTCCTTTGGAGAAGTAGACGTCCTTGTTGAAGAAGGCGCTGAATTCGGCACTGACAAAACCTCTGCCTCTTGGCTACTCTGCCTCTCGATTGGTTTCAACACAATTTGTCTAGCGAAAGCCCATCGATCAAGAACACGAGCATGATGCCTCGGACTCATCACCCCACCTGAGCCATTGCTATTGCTGTTGTTATTCTCATCCTTGTGTGTCGGATTGTTTCGATCCCAGCCATTGGCATTGTTATGTATTTGGTTCTCGGAGTTGGCGTTGTTGTTGTCGGAGCCAGGGTTGGGATTGACTGCAATGCAGAGATGATCCCTCACCAAACTCTTCAGATTCTTCCCGAAAACTCCCATGGTGGCCCTCGCATTGCTGTCTCTGCACCGGTCACGGCGGTTGTGGTCCCTCAGAACGCAACCGAACGGCGCCGAGGCCAATTCAACTTGGGAAGAAGCCATTGTTATCTCAATCATTCAAAAGAGTACTACGTTGAGCTAAATGATAATCAGAATCCTATATGACATATACCCTTGCCTAATCAATATGTGGAGACTCAAATCGAAACCAACAGGAAGAAACAGAAAAACCCATTTGGTAGAAACGGGTGGGGAGATTGAAAAGAAAGACAAATCAACCTCACAAATCTTTCTAGACGTGTAGCAATCTGTACTTTTCTAAGAACTGAAAGATCCCAATGAATGAGAGAGAGAGAGAGAGAGAACAGAAACAAGCCGCTAGTTTTACTCGAAAAGAAAAGAGTGTTTTTTGGCCTAGTGCGAAACAATTTGCCAACGACCACAGGATTCACCTAAAACCCAATTGGGTTGTACCCTTTTTTAGTAAACACTCGTAACCAGAGAGATGGAAGACAGAGAGTTCTAACTTCTGAGAACAAAAAACAAAGTGAAGATCGGTGTTGAAGAAGGTGCTAATAAAACAGTGACTTAATTAGTTTGGTGGAAGCAGATGAGGAAATCAAGGGAGAGAAACAGAAAGACGTTGGTATTTAGCCGTTGCAAACGTAGGGTCGTATGAGCAATCTACAAAAGGCTAAATTCACTGCTTCATTTCTTAAACAGAGAGAGCGTAGAGCCTCTACTCTCCCTCTACAAACTTTTTCTTCAAATTTCTTATCAGATTCTCTTTGGTTATTTTCTATAATTTGTGATTTTCTGATTCACTGGTAAGATTTATAAAGTCAAAACCTTCGATAATGAGTATGGAATCTATTTATGGTCGAATTCTAGATTCGATTCTTCCTATAATGATTCAGCATATTACCGTTTTGATGTGTTAGTCAAAGATTTTACTTAATTTCACCGTTGAATTTTGTTTCAACAATTTGACCCAACTTACACAGTTACATTTCCTATTTGGAGGGTTACCAAACGTACACTTCCCTCTAGTTCTTAACCTTTGATATAGAAGCCTTTATTTTCCTGCCCTTTAGCTAGGTTTAGATTTTGCTACAAATAACCGGAACCTTCAATGTAGAATATACAATTTTACCATATAGTTTTTAACGTTAAATTGACTATTCATATTAACTATTCATGGTAATTTTCTGTGAAACCAGAAAATGGGAATTAATGATAATAATTGGGCCTCCGTTCTATAGTTTCAAATTATCACCTTCATAACACATGAGTTTAAAGCTTAATTTGAAATTGAGGTAAAAAAAATCAACTTTTTTTTTGAAAGGAATATTTAACTTTAATGAAATACAGTTTAAAATAAGCAATCCTTCACTTGCTTATTTATAACAATAGTTTTTGAACTAAAAATTTAAAAATAAATAATTTTTCTTATTTTACTAAACAATTATTCTATTAAAATAGTTAAAATAACCTCATTTTATCCCAAAACCTTACCCCTAAACGGGCCTTAAAGTTTGATGATGGATCTAGATGACTTGCTAAAGTTATAAATTAAGGCATTGTCTTGCATATTAGCATAATTTGAGCATTTCACATGTCAATATGTCTTGGAACATCTCCAACAGCTCTTGTAAAATCACAAGAATTGTTATTTTAGCGGGAAAAAAAAATCTCTCTTTAGCTCCAACAACTCTTATAAACCATCTTGGATAGTTTGAGCATTTCACATGTCAATATGTCTCAAAACATCTCCAACAACTCTTGTAAAATCACTAGAATAACTATTTTAGCGAAAATACAATTTTTTAGCTCCAACAGCTCTTGTAAACTATCTTGTATCTTATAGAAAATAAAAAAAAATAAACAGAGAATTTATATATTTATAGAAAACTCAAGAATTATATATTCATAAAAAAAAATGTAAAATTTAATGCATGTCCAATAGAATTCAATCTATCTCCTTAAAATAACTAAAATGATAAAAATATTTAACATGGGATTTGTTTTATTTAAATAAATAGATCATATTAATATAGATTCATTAAATTATGCATAAAATTATTAAATTTTGTAGAATATAATAGAAGAGCTGTTAGAGTTGAGCTCTTCTTTTTATAAAATTTTTATGATTTCATCTTCTAGAATAGACAATTTATACAAGCTCCGTTGGAGATCCTTTTAAGCCTATAAATTTTTTGGGTTACTCTAATTAACAAGTCAAAATAGGGTCTATATTTACATTTCACTTCCTATCAATTCTACGTTCGCAACCAGGTTTAGGACCATGCAGGTTGGTTAGATATTACTGTTACTCATTACACAGTAAGCTGCCATTATGCTGATCAACATCAGAACTAGCAACAATCACGTTAATGCTTAGGTAACAAATGTACTTACAATCTTATATTATTACATACGAGCATAAATTTTATTATTCATGTGAAGTAAAGGTAACGCTAAATCTGTGATCGATTATGGGATCATGTTTACATGAGGATCATATATAATTAGGTAACATACTTCTTTAACATTATCGATCATGTCTCTAAAATGAAAAGAATGATGAAATATTATACTTCTTTCTACCTTGAGTTTTTAAGTTTTCACACTAATTATTTTTTTCTTTCTCAAAATGAAATCAAACTATTGAGATATTAGAAAAAACTAATATTTATCGTATCTTAAAATCTTTTTGATGATCATTTCAATATGAAAAACAACATTGGATGCAAATTCCAGTGGACTCGGAGTGTCTTCTTGCCATCAACATCGCATGCAAATTCTCATACTCTACATGTGCATCGAAAATATTTTCGATGTTCCGATCCGCTAAATTTTGTTAGTATCATATTTATTGTGTACAAAATGAAAATCTCGCACTACACTTGTGAAAAAGGAAGAGCGAAATTACTATCAATATCGAATTCTTACTGCCAAGTCATCACCTAGCATTCTTCTAATATTTACAATATTTATAATATTTTAAAATTATATTTTCGAGAGCAAACTTTGCTATTATTAAGAGAAATGAGTTTGTTTCCCACTTTTGTCAAAAAAATTATTTTATGCCCTTTTATATTAGATGTAGTAAAATAATTTAAGGTTATTTATGTAATAAACAAATATTTTTTCCCTGTTTTTGTCCTCGATCTCTCCCCAGTTTTGTTCCTCTTCTCTTCCTATTTTCACGACAACTGCTCCATATGTTCCCGGAAAAAAAATAAGAGAAAATGGTCGAATAGGTTTCTTATGTATGACACTTTATAAACTTTGGTCCCCAGTGTATGACATATATCACTTTAGTTGCTAGCGTATGACATATATCACTTTGCTCCCTCATGTATGTATTCCGAGTTCACTTTTGTTTATTTGCATGTTTCAACTGTTAAATAAGGGAAAATGACCCAAATGATCACTCAAGTTTGTCATAATCGACAATTTGATCACTGAAGTTTAGAAAATTTCAAAAATGTCACTGAACTTTAACTTTGTCTATCAAATTGATCACTTTGCCCATCTTGGATGTCAATTTTTCTTATTTCATGGTGATTTTCATACTTCTCCCACTTATGCTATGTGTATTTCTCTCATAATCTCACCTATAGAAGCAAAATATTTGACAAATTAGAATGTTTAAAATAGACAAAATGATCAAATTGATAGACAAAGTTAAAGTTTAGTGACATTTTTGATATATTCCAAAGTTCAGTGATCAAATTATCAATTGTGACAAACTTGAGTGATCATTTGAGTCATTTTTCCATTAAATAATTAGAATGTAATAGGTAAAAATGTCTTTATATCCTTAAGCTTCTTGTTATTTATGATAATACACCAATGATAAAATTCCAAATTTGCCATCGACAAAACGAATATGCAAACCGAGCTCTAACTCCAACTCGTCATCACCTCCCAGGACTCTGTCGCTCGCTTCGGTCTCCCTGCCTCTATCACCGGCTTCCGTTGTGCTCCCGGCCTCTATCGCAGCACAGATGATCTTCCTCCGAGCCTCGGCGCTTCCTCCGGCCACAACGACTCTCGCGCCGCTGTGCGTCATTCGCAACCTCAACATGTGGATCGGCAATGAACGCTCTGCTGTGTCATTTTACAACCTCCTCCTCCTCCCTCGTCACGGCTCAGTAGTCAGTATTCATATTCCCCGATCACAGAAGAGTTCGAGCTTGAATTGGAGACTCTACCGAGATATGTGCCTTGGTCGAGTGTAGATCCTTATCCTGATCCTCTGACCAGAGAGACGAACAACTCCAAATTTTCTTTGTTTTTCAACAGACCTAAGCCGTTTCGTTGTACCATCACAAATGCCAATCAATATGTGCAGTGGCTGGCAAGAGTTACAGTGGTGTCAGATGAATTTAATGGTGCCTAACAGTGACGGAGCCAGAATTTTCGTCAAGGTGGGATGAATTTTTTATTTATTTACCAAAATCACTTGAATCAGTAGAAACAAAATTTGGTCCCTTAATTAGTAGCTCAAGTATCTTGTGAAATCTAACGTGTTGTACACTCAGGTTAGCTGTGGTAATAGCTTGATTAGCTTCCATGAAGTAGTTAGAATTATTAAGCCTCGACCTTCAGAGCTAGTGAAGCATCTCTAGTGCACTTAAGTTTCTTCCTTCAGAACCAATACATTCTTATTTGCTATTAACTTATTACCAATCGAGAGTGGCAACAGTTCAACCCTTTTATCTATGTACACTTGTTGTTGTCGAAACCTTTACCTTCTTAATTATTACCCATCAAAAGAGTCGTGTTGTCCGTGTCCAAAGCCATTTCAGTTTCAACAAATAACCACTGTAATGTTGAGCAAGGGTTGCCACTTGCCACCAAGTTCTTTCCATCAGAAGTAAACTAAGAGGAGCATAGGGTGATTTTTCCCTTCAAAATTTCGGGGAGGGTATTGGCTTTACCTGGTCTAATGCTGGCTCCACCCTTGTACCCAAATAAATTCATGGGTGCCCAAAATAATTTTTAAAAACAAAGAACAAATTCAAAATAATTGTTCAAATGACACAAATACCCAAAAATTAATGGAATATTATTTTGTTTGAAAACCATTTTGGAAGCTGTGACCAAAGTGAACTCATAATGCATACATGATGGAGCAAAGTGATATATGTTATACATTGAGAACCAAAGTTTATAACGTGTCTTTATATATAAAGGACATTTTCAATCATTTTCTAAAAAAAGAGCTTATTTCTATGGTTTTAATAATCATCTATTTAAAATTATGTGTGCGCACTTGCTAGTTCTGGCAAATCCAAGCTCGAAGACAAATCCGGCTTGAGGAATGAAATAAAAAGCAAATGACCAAATTCAATGGCGGACCGGGGGGGGGGGGGGTGTTATACATTGTAACTCAATATTTTAGTATTATTATTATATTATGTCCCACTGAAAATAGGAAAGAGAGATAAAAATATCTATTTATAGCATCCACTTACACAAAATCCAATCCATCAACTTCTACTTTCTATAGAAAAGTGTCCAAATCCAAATCCAAAAAAGTGCCCAAATCTCAACGGGTATTGAGAAATCAATTAACACAAAGGCTATTGACTAGAAACCAAAGTACCAAACCCTATATTTTTGTTCTCTCCCTCTCTGTAGTCTCTGACAGAAGTAAAAGAAGCAAAGACAACTAGATAAGTTGCTAGACTTAACTCACCTAAGGTCAATTATTCAGTTTTATATTCTATTTGATTTGAAAGTCAATTTTCTATACTTTGGTGCGATTGATTTATACTATATGCAAAGATTTCTATTGAATGACTATTTTGTCTGTTTATTTTTTCTTGCTTTATATATGTATGAAACAGACATGGAGAGATTTTATAAGAAAGTAACGAAGACGCCAAATTCTACCGAAATTGCCGAAACTCGTGTTGGTAGTTCAAAGAAACAATGTGTAGAAATTAATATGGCAGATCTTCCATTAGATCCTGGCTTGAGAACTCCAATTTTAGATTACGATCCAAATGTTCGAGATGAAATTCGGAGACATTATTATCTACAAGGGCCTTGTCAACCGAAAGATCATGACTTTCCTTATTTTTCTTTTAGGAATGTGCAACGACGGTTCAATCCTGCTTGGTTTGATAAATATCCTAGTTGGTTAGAATACAACGTTGCTAGAAATTCTGTATTTTGCTTGTATTGTTATCTTTTCAAGTCAAATGTTGGTGAACAAGCAGGTGGTGAATCATTTGTTGGCAAAAGTTTTGAGAACTGGAAGAAAAGCAAAAGATTAGGGAAACATGCTGGAAATCACAATAGTTTTCAGTATCAAGCTTATCAAAAATGTGAAGCTTTATTGAATGAAAAGCAACATATTCAAAATATTGTCATCAAGAAGAGCATTGGAGATTGAATTAGCTACCGCATTCGACTTACTGCATCAGTTGATTGCATTCGATTTCTTTTACGGTAAAGACTTGCCTTTCGTGGTCATGATGAGTCTGATGAGTCAAGTAATCGAGGTACCTTTCTTCAACTGTTAACTTTTCTTGCTGATCACAATGAGGAAATTAGAGCTGTTGCTTTGAAAAATGCTCCTGAAAATCTTAGATTGACTTCGCCAAAGATCTAGAAAGATATAGTAAATACATGTGCAGTTGAAACAGTTGATGTTATTCTTAGAGACATGAGAGATGTTGTCTCTCTATTTTGGTTGATGAATCTCGTGATGTATATGTAAATGAGCAAATGGTAGTAATGTTTCGTTATGTGGATAAAAGAGGTTATGTGATTGATCGCTTCATTGGCATCGAACATGTTGCTAAAACCACAGCTATCTCACTTAAGATTGCAATTGACAAGATATTTTCAAAGCATGGGTTGTGCATTTCTCAGTTACAAGGCCAATGATATTATGGTGCTAGAAACATGAGTGGAAGGTTCAATGGTTTGAAAACTATTATCATGCAGGAGAATGAATGTGCTTTCTTTGTTCATTGTTTTGCTCATCAACTACAATTGACGCTTATGGGTGTAGCAAAAAAACATGGATTAGTATGTACGTACTTTCTTTTACTATTGGTTTGTTGTGTACTTTTTTTTTTCAACCTAATGATTTGTGTTTCTCATAAAAAGTATAGGTACTTTCTTCACTGTAGTATCCAATGTGGTCAATATTGTTGGAGCATCAAGCAAGCGTCATGACATTCTCCGGGAAAAACATGCTGTAAAAGTCATTAAAGCCTTAAAAAGTGGTGACCATATAAGTGGAAAATGTTTAAATCAAGAGATTGGGCTAAAACGTCCATGTGATACACGTTAGGGAACATATTTTGATACTTTGGTAAGCTTTATTGCCATGTTTTTATGTATCGTTGATGTGCTTGAGAAAATTGGAGATGATGCATTGAATAGTGACCAAAAAACAGATGCATCCATTTTGTTATGTTTGGTGCAAACATATGATTTTGTGTTTAGCTTGCATTTGATGAAGACTATACTTGGAATCACAAATGAGTTGTCACTAGTCTTACAGAGAGAGGACCAAGATATTGTGAATGCCATGGATTTAGTTAAAGTATGCAAGCAACAATTATAGATGATGCGAGACAATAGATAAAATTTATTATAGAGGAAGTGTCTAGTTTTTGTGTTAAGAAAAATATTGATGTCATTAATATGGATAATATGTTTTATCCTCCACGAAAGTCAAGGCACAAGGCTCCTAATCTCACAAATATGCATTATTATCATGTTGATTTTTTCAATGCTGTGATGGATATGCAACTACATGAGCTCAGTAGTCATTTCAACGAGGCCAACACTAAGTTGTTACTTTGTTTGGCATGTTTGTCTCCCAATGATTCATTTTTTGCTTTTGATAAGATAAAGTTGATTCGTCTTGCTCAACTTTACACACAGAATTTTTCTTTCCTTGGATCTACTGGTACTAGAAAGTCAGCTTCAAACTTATGTTGATGGCCTGCGTTCTAATGTAAGGTTTTTTGAATTGAAAGGAATTGTTGAACTTGCCAAAAGACTAGTGGAGACAAGAAATCATTAGGTATATCCATTAGTTTATTTTCTCATTAAATTAGCATTGACACTTCCTATTGCAACAACTTCGGTAGAAAGGGCATTCTCTGCTATGAACATTGTGAAAAGTCAAATGCGAAACAAAATGGGGGATCAATGGCTGAATGATTCATTGACAGTGTCTCTTGAAAAAGACGTCTTTAATGCTATTGACAATGAGCCTATTATCTACAGTTTTCAGAATATGAAGACTCGTTGAGGACAACTTTAAATATTTGAATTCAACTTGTTTCTTTTTGATAAGATTTTATTGTAATTTCTATTTTTGTTAAGCACTTATTTGAATTGCCACGATATTGCATGTTTATGAGAACTTTTATTTTTTCACTACGCCCCCCTTAATAAAATTCTTGGGTCCGTCACTTACCAAACTGGCCAGGTGAAGAAGCAACACTCTACTGGAGCCATCAAGATAATTGTGTAACTTAATACTCTGAGGAATTCAGCCCTCCATCTATTCCCAGTGAGTTTTCACTTTCACCGCACCATTTGATTTCAGGCTTAATTGCCAATTTTCTATCCTAGGAATCACCGCAGTGTCAATTGGCAACCTTAAAAAAATTTCCTACCGATTTGCTACCTCAAGATTTATAAACTTTCCAATTTGCTACCTTATTGTCTAATTAATTGAATTTCGTCAATTTATTCATCAAATTATAAACATTTGAAAGCACGTTGGTACTCTAAATCGTCTATTATATAGATTAGAACGAAAAAAACATGAAAAACTATTAAAAAAAATCATGGAAAATGAAAAGAAAAAAAATCATATTTTACCACTCTCTTTCCTAAAAAAGCTACAATAAGTTTTCAATTCTAAAAAAACCCTTTCTGTTTTTTAAGTATGTAACAAACCAACGTTTTCATCATATTTACGTTATTTTCCACTCTCTTTCTCCTACCTACTACCTTACGCATTTTCATTGTTGGTTTCAGATCTCTCACTCGTTTTCTGTCTACATTTCAAAATCTCCGTCGTCGTGTTTGTGTCCTCACCGTTGAGTTTGTTCTCTTTGTTGCCTTCTTGGTCTTCATCGTCATCTCCTTCTGTTGTTATCATTTTGCGTAAGCAATATCTGTTCGAAAATCCTCGGTTCTTCATTTTCGTTGTTTCTAAGCAGTTTGCATATTCGTTTTCGTGATTCGTATCTATGATTTTTGAATTTTGAAATATTGTTGTTGGTGTTGATATTTTTCTAGGGCTTTCATTTTGAGTTTCGGTGTTTTTGCAACTTTTTTCATGATTTTTTTGTAGATGTTATGTGATGTGGTTTGTTCGAAAGGATTTCTGGACATATAGTGTATCTGTTTTTGTACCTTGTTTTTTCATTGAATACTTTTTTGTATCCTTGTTAGGGATTTTGTTGGAGACCAAGAAGAGTTCGAAATGAGGAGAGTTTTCACCATCTTTCCATCTATGTACCCCCACTTCTAGTCCCGGGTAGACTCCAGTAGCATTGCCTACTTCTACGATTATCTCTCCAAAGGTAGTAGAAAACCTGGTGAGTTCTCCTCCTCCTCCTGCTAGTGCATTTCCTCCTAGAGTCCGAACATATTTGATTGTCAAGGATCTTTTTGGGCATGGTGAGAGACTCAATAGAGAAAATATTTATATATACTCTTATGTTAAGAGGTTAAAGGATAAGGCCAGGAAATCGTTGAAGAGGGATGAGATGTACTGGTATTCGGACGATATTGAGGTTGTGGATGATGTCAAAGAAGAAGAAGCAGGAAGAAAAATGTCGATGTCGTGGAGGTAGTACCCATTGGAGAGTTTGTAATTGTTGAAGTAGCTTCACTTTTGGTAGTGAAATCATTCGACAAGAATATAAGTGAGCAAGGAAGAATCCGAGTGATTTTGATTGGTGAGGAGACCCTGTCTGTACCGTTTCTTGATTGTGACATTTATCAGTACATGAGAGAGTGCTACCAAAGTGAGTTGGTGAGGTACTAGATAGAAATTTCCAAAACTGAGTAAGTCTTTCAATTTTTAAAAGTTATTTTGTTTAAATGGGTTTTTAATTATGTTTTATTTTTTTTAAAACATTTTATTGTGTTCTGTTGTTATTTTGGACAGAGATTTCTTTTGGAATGACATTGCTTCCTTTTAGTTCTTCGACCGAGAAGATCTGCAAGTTATTATTAATGGGGATAAAATCTTGAACTCTATTTTGGATTGCTATGTCACTATCCTTAATGAAGAAATGGATGACATGGGAGCCAAAAATTGTTATGCTTTCTACACGTTGGTTCATGTAATCCTTCTTCTTTATGTCTGTTCTTGGTCCCTTTTTTTTAGTCTATGTGTGTCTTTAATCTTTGTGTACTGCTTTTGACAGGTTTCTGGATCAGAGCTGAAAGTAAAGATGATGCATGAATGTCTTTTTGAGAGGTAGTTCAAAGTTTTGGGCAACAATGGCAAGTTGTTGTTCCCGATCATTTCTCATGCACATTTTCACATTCTAGTATTTGATAAAAAAAATATGCCATGCTGGTCTCATTTTGACTCATTTAGAAGGAATGCAAAGTCGATAAACAACTAGCACTTTCAAGAGGCACTAAAAACGGAAATATTTATTCGTTCTTCCTACTTTTCTTTTCTTTTTGTTTTTTGCATTTTTAGTATTTATAGTTTATAGATAGGTTGACAGATAGTTTACTGTATTAATGCAGGTTCGTTTGATGTCTATGTGGATGAATTCTTCAAGAGATGTAAGTGATGATATATTATCACTTAGCGTTCAAATGTTGGTAAATGATTCTCAGAGCACCAACAAGAAATTGATGATGAGGGAAATCCCAATATACGAAAATCAATGCAAAAACATTCAGTGGGTGAAAGATCAAAAGCTAGATTTTGACAAAATACCTCTACAGTCCATCATCAACAGTCCTCAACAACCTCTTGACCTTGATTTCTAAACTTTTGTAATATCAAGACTTAAAATATCCATCACAATTTCTAGACCATGAATATATTTTACAATAATTGGAGATGAAGTTGTTGCCATTGAATATATTGCAGAAAAACATTACAAAAAATTGTTAAAGAGTTGAAGAAACATATGTAACAACTTTGGTTAACTAACAGTCAGGTCTAATACTTCCAAGAGATATGTTATTATAACAAATAGACCACTAGATAGCCATACAGATACTCTAACAGATATCCAAACAGATCTTTAGAACCAAAATCAGATCCAGCCCTAATTGAGAAGCAAATTGATTAAGGTAATCAATACTTTCATGAAAACGAGTAATCCAACTACGACTGGAAACAGTTTCTTGCAACATCAATTCAAATCATCTATCATATACAAAAACATAGTGAAATTGGATGTACAACAACATTCAACATATGAAATCATCAATTGTGTCGAATAAATATCTATACAGCAATTGCAATTACGATCGCACGCACGCACGCACGCGCGCGCGCTTGAGAGAGAGAGAGAGAGAGAGAGAGTTCAAACTTACAACGCTTGAAATTTTTAATAGAGAACTACGATGAGACCGAACAGAGTGTTCGTGGTGGTGAGATCGTGAGAGAGAGAGAGAGAGAGAGAGAGAGAGAGAGAGAGAGAGAGAGAGAGAGAGAGAGAGAGAGAGAGAGAGAGAGAGAGAGAGAGAGAGAGAGAGAGAGAGAGAGAGAGAGAGAGAGAGAGAGAGAGTTCAAATTTACAGCGCTTGAAATTTTCAATGTAGAACGATGATGAGACCGAACAAAGTGTTTGTGGCGGCAAGATCGTGATCGAGAGAGAGAGAGAGAGAGGCTGATTCTTCTCTTTCATGGCAAAAACTGGGGAGGGAAGTGAGAGCTGCTACACAGGTCTCTATTAAACTTGACAAGAATTCGAACTAGGAAATGAAGGACAAAACTAGAAGGTGAAAATTATGTTTTATAACTATTTATATTTTTTTGGGAGAAAATGATGTCAGTTGGGTTTTTCTGAAAAAATAGGGATCATAAGTTGGGTCTTTTTTACCATAGTATAATAAGTTGGATTTTTTTGAAAACTAAATATGTTTTTGAACTTTTAAATAATTTTCCCAAAATTTAAACATAGAATAGTAAATTGGCTAAATATTTTGCCTAATTTAATGTATAGATAGTAAATTAGCTAGTTTTGAAATCCTAGGATAGTAAATTGATTGAAAAAATTTATAGGGTAACAAATTAACATAAGAATCTACTAGAAGGATTAAATTCACCCATGATGCCTGAGACTATCTGAAAACACTAAAGTGATGCCTAAGTTTGAAAAATGATTAAAGTGATTCCTGAAAATTCTAAACGCTATCTAAGGAGTGCCATAATCGGCTGAGCTCCCGATCTCCGATAAATTTGCTGACGTGACACCGATAATTGGTGGAAATGACTTTTTGCCCTTATAATTTTCATTTACTATTTTTTGTTATTGCTGTTTTCTAATTTTTGTTCCTTTTCTCTTTGCCTTCTCTCTCTCTCCTCTTTTACTTCTTCACGAGGACAACCCAAATGCCTTAACTTTACTTTCCGATAATATGCAATGTGATCGCACAACACCAAATCCAGAAACCAATAGTAAACATCAAAAACCCAGAAACCAAACCAGTAGCAACACAAACACCAAATCTACACCTAAGATTGACAACATTGACAAATCAACCAAACCAACAAGTTCAAAAAAACACTTGCATACACGAAACTGAAAAAAGAAGATTTAACTCTTTCCAGTTATGAGGCATCTTCCCCTGCCGCAACATCCATTTCTTTGAGCAAGAGCTACACCTCCAGCACCAGCTGGACCTTGGGGACGTCTATATCCAACTTTGATCCCAAACGACTACAAAATAACACCATAAAGTTAGTCAAGTAAAGACCAGATTCTACATCAAACACTCGATTATTGGATATTTTGAATCTGGTTTATCACCTCCTCAGACGTTTTGAGCAATTCTTGTAGATGCCTCTAAGAACAAAAGCCCATTCTCCTTTAATTTGAGAATTGCTCCCCTTCCTCTTTGCTGACATGGGTACCTAGGCAATGTCGGTGGAGTTTTCGGTGGACAACAAGACGACGGCGGAGCAGGGGACAGAGGTAATGAATTGGGGTGGGCTTATGTTCTGTCTCTTGAGTCGTGGTGGTGGACCCCAAGATCGGGAGGTCAAGGTTGTGTGCATAGAGAGAGAGCCGGCCTAAAATTAGAATGGCAGAGAGATAGAGAAACGGCAGCGGCAGTCCTCACGACTCGAGAGAGGAACGACGACGAATTTTTTGCTCACGATCGTGCTGATTTCCGTAGCCAGAGGCGGGGACAAGGTTATTGCGAGGGCGACATCGATGGTGATGGAGGGGCTGAGGTGGGGGTTTAGGAGCAGCGTCGGCGGTGTGGGAGAGGGACAACGTCGGTAGGTCAGAGGCGGCGTTGGCATCCAGAAATTGTTGGAGCAACTTAGGGAGGGATGACGTCGGTGGATCCTCACGGCTCGAGAGTCGCTGGAGCCAACGGCTTACGTCCTCTGTCGTCCTCCACTTCGGTCCACCAGGGTTGTCGTACTCTGCCACCACGTCACCAGCGATGGAGTCCAACGACACCCAGGAAGGCTGTCTAAAGGATACTGAGATTGGGGCAGGGGATTAACTAGGAAAAAAAATTAGGAAACCCAGGACAGAAAAAATTCACCAGGAAGGTGATGAATTAGGAAACTCTGGTGGAGAATTTGAAGTAGGTAGAGAATTAAGACCCTGGTCGGAAGGTGATGAATTAGGAGGCCGATTTGATGTTGGAGGTGGAGGTGTGAGCTCACAATATGGATTAGGTTGAGAGAGGGAGAGAGAGATCAGAAAAAAATTAAAAAGTATAAATAAAAATTGATATAATTAAGGATAAATCGACGAATGTACTCCTCTGATTTGAAAACAGTAACTGCCACGTTATTAATTTTATCGGAGACCGGGAGTTCAGCCAATCAAGACACCCTTGATAACGTTTTGAATTTCTAGACGATCATTTTTCAAATTTAAACAACACTTGCATGTTTTCGGACGGTACTAGAAATTACGGACGGTACTAGAAATTATGGGCGATCTTATTCCTTCCTAGAATACTAGAATAGTAAACTAACAATTTGCCTTGATTTCAGCTTCATACAAACAAATACAAGGAGTCGCACAGTGAGAATAGAGCATTGGGACTAAAACCAGCGGAGATGCCTTTGAGCACGACGGCGATCGGAGCCCTATTGGGTCTGGGCACCCAGATGTACTCCAACGCTCTTCGCAAGCTACCTTACATGCGCCGTAAGCTCTCTAATTTTTTCTTTCTATTCGTTCATTTGCGTGGTGATGGACTCCGACGACGAAACCCTTATCCCGAAAATGTTATAATTCAGATCCATGGGAGCACGTGCTGGGCATGGGACTGGGTGCAATCTTCGTAAACCAGCTCGTGAAATGGGACGAGAAGCTCAAAGAGGACCTCGATAAGATGCTCGACAAGGCCAAGGCCGCCAACGAGCGCCGTTATTTTGGTAATTTTCTACTACCCGACATGTCAAATTGTACAATTTGGTTCAATTCTGATCAAGCCCTGTTTCTGATGGTTAAGCTCATTTAACTAATATTGCGCCGTGGAGTTTTGAACACACCTTGCAATCAGTTTCTGTTGTGATTGATATGCTTTCGGTGCTAATGGTGAGGGGAAATGGAGAGAGATGAATGAAAGTTTTAATCTTTCAGGGGTTTGTTGCTATTATCTGTGGTTTGAGAGTTTTGGGAGGCAAAGGCAGAACATTTCGTATGTGCGAATTGATAGTAGGACGAGAATTTGCATGACATAACGTATCGTCTATCTAGCTCAAGGTTGGTTGCATTGCACCTTTGAAAGGTGGATACTTTATAGAAATGAGAATAGAGCGTATTATTTGTGGGTCGGTTATTGAGCAGATTAAGCAGCAAATCTCAACTTTTAGTAGCCATCTAGCCAAACTATAACTTGCTATATGAAGGGTTGAGAGATAGTAAAGGTTAGAGTTAATAAGACAAAGGATTGTCTCTCTAGCTCAGAATTGGGTGAACCTTATGAATGTAGTAAGAGCTTTTTCTTCATGTAATACGGCCATCTAACTTATTATGCAACTTGAGATGCTTGAAAGGCAAAGAGTAAAAGAAAGTGTATTGATGCTGTGAACTTTGGGCTTTTAGATGCCTGGTATTAGGACTCTTCATTGGAGATTATCTTTTGTCTTATAAACCTAGATTGCAAAAAAAATAAAAATAAAATCTTTTGCCACCTTCTGATATATGCTCTCTTTCATTTTTCCTTTTCATTGCTTGTGTTGCATATGAAAACTGAAATTTTCAGGTTGCTTGATCTAACTAATAATAGTCAAAAGTCTGCCGTACTTGTTATCCACATACTTGTTATCCGTAAGCATCATGGTTGTAGAACTTTCCCAGTGTTAGTAGATGAGTGGGAAAGAGATATGTTGAGAGTGTACTGATTTGCGGGACTTTTGCTTTAATGAAACGTGTTTGCTTGATATGATGATGGTTTATTTTTCGGGTTTGGTACTTACTATAATGTCTTTATATATATATATATTTTTTTTTTTTGTGATCGACCAATCTATGGTTATTAGTATAATCTTACTTGTTAGCTATTTCAGTCTTGGAGATACTTGTTTTAAATTTTTCTGACTACACTAATCATTGATTGGTTGCCCTGTCACTACTAGTGCTTTCAAACCTCTACTTCCCTTTCAATTCTTTGTCTAGTCTTTTTTAGTAATCGTTAAGGGAGTTCTTACCATCAATTTCCTCTCAAGGCTCTTCCCTTCATCCCCTTTATCAGATTACTGTCCATCATTCCTGATATACAATGTTAGCCAAAAGTTCTCATTGCTTTTATATCTTCCGAAGTTGCAAAATCTTTGTCAGATTCAAAAATCTGGGCATGAACGAGAGGATTGTATAAGCTTAGTATTTATCTGAATGTAGTATTTGCACTGCTTTGGTACTATCTTATGTTTTATTCTATGTAAAAATTGAACTCTTTAGCAGTAGCAGGCATACCTACTTTCTTTTTGATTCTAATGATTGAGCAAGTAAATTTTGAAGCCACAGTCTTTATTATTTACTTACTGTATATATAAATATATGTGTATCTATCATTTGGTTCCTCAAATTCTTCCGTTCTGATTTGCAGATGAAGATGATGAATAGCTTGCATCTGGGGTTGTTGAGGTATGTTCGGACGGGATTCATGTCCAAAGATGACCCTCTCGACCTTCAAGTTTTTGGCTTTTTTCTACTATTTTGTGTAATGTTGATATGTTATCAAGTATGAAAACTTGCCGACTTTTTTTGAGATGCATGAGCTTTGTTACTCTAATTTGCAAAGATGAGGCATTATCAATAAGTGGAATGATTCATTAGTTCTTCCAGCTGCAACATATTTCCAAAACAAAGCCATGTTGTTGGCAACATGTTATAAATCATGCTTTTTATAATCTGCAAAGCTCAGGTTGTTATTTCCTTATTGGTAATGGAGCTCAAGTTATATGAACTAATTATTCAAACTGAATCAACCATTCAAGATTGGGTCTCCGAGGAACGAGCTTTTGGTAAAAGTTATATAGCAATAAATAAAAAGGTGATCCTAATCCTGCCTTAAAATGTTGAAGTATGAAAGATGCATATACAAAGCATTTGCTTAGGAGACCAAAATATTTAGAATATATTGTCAAGGAAAACATTTTCAAATCACTTGCTGTTGGTTTCTTTTTCTTCTGTGAAGTTGGTGTGTGTTGTTAAAGTGGTTTTCTCAGGCAACTCTTTGTGAAGTGGTTTGGTAATTCGTATATTCATCAGCAAAGTGTAAATCATCTTACATAAAAGGATATCCCTTTCAGTTGGGGGCTTTAAGAGGCAGTTTGACCAACTGTTCCCTTTGTTTGAGTTGAATTGGTAAGGAACTGATACCAACTCCCCAAGCCTTTTATGGTTTGCTTAGCCTTCAATTTTAATTTGATTTGGTCAGGGGAACTGCAGCTGCTACTGCTTAACTGCACTGTGTTTTGAGTATGAAATCTGTTCAAGGCCATTAGTGTTGAGTTGTATAAAAGAGACTAAAGACACCAAAATGAAATGCTATGCTCAGATTGTAATGGTAGCATATGATAAACAATACGATTGATTCATAGATAGGATAAAGAACGCTTACAAAACATTCTTAAGCTCTAGCTGTTAACATGGCTTCAACAATTCATGTAGTTGCTAGCCAAAAGCTAAATCCCCATGAATTAATCTTGATATCAGATTTTATCTACATTCATTTACCAAACTCAACCACCCGATGAGTGAAAATATGCAACAGTTGATCACAGGCTTGCCTTGATGAAGGCCTCTCTGCCGGGCTGGTCTTTGTGCACTGCATTGCTATCTCCAGCACTTGGAATGCTGCAGATTCTTCCCCGGGTAGGAGTGGTTTTAGGGCAGGGTCTATCAACTCCTCTCGAGTATGATCCTGCATTTCAATACGCGTTTCCACCCATCTGACCATGTCCATCTCCACTCCAAAGGATGTATCCGTTGGCATTCTTCCACTAACAAGCTCCATTAGCACAATGCCCATGCTGTAGACATCACTCTTTTCTGTCGCCTTGAGAGAGTATGCATACTCTGAAAACATATAATGTTGTGTTAGGAATAGCATTCTAAATAAGAAACAGCATAATTTAAAGCATAATTGTACAGTACCTGGTGCTATGTAACCATAGGAGCCAGCAAACCATGTATTTGATTCTGTGTTCGACTCAAAATTCTCATTCAGGGTCTTGGCAAGGCCGAAATCCCCAAGATGTGCCTCCATGTTCGAGTCTAGCAAGACATTGCTTGATTTGATGTCCCTGTGAATGATTTTTGGCACACAGTCATGGTGTAGATACTCCACTCCTTGAGCTAACCCAACTGCAATCTTTAATCTTGCATCCCAATCAAGGCTCTTCTTCTTGCTTTTGGCCTGTTCATGGTGTATCCAATCCCATACACTTCCATTCTCCATGTACTCATAGATTAACAGATTGGAGCCAGCTCCTTTGTTGCTACAGTATCCCATCAGCTTCACCAAATGCCTGTGCCTTATCCTCCCAAGTGTCTTAATCTCCCTTGTGAAACTCTTATTTGACATAAGGTCATCCTTATACAAAATCTTCTTCACTGCAACAGTTTCTCCGGTAGCCAACTCAGCTCTGTAGACTACTCCTGAACCTCCTGATCCGATTACAAACTCTTTGCTTAGACTGTTTGTGGCATCCATGATGTCTTTCCACTTGAAATCTGGCTTCACAGAACCATTTTCAAATAGTAGCCCTTTTTTGGACTTCTGGGAAGAACTCGATGAATACATGCAGTTCACTTCACTGGCTTTCCTATACACTTCGCGCTTGCGTTTCAAGAAAGAAGTAGCTCCAAGTATCAGTAGAGCAATTGCAGCCAAAGTGCATAATGCAGAGATGACTATCACTGTCGATAGGTTTGGGCTTGGCCGCCTCTTGCTGCTACTGCAGCTACCCAGAGGGTTTCTACAAAGACGTGGATTCCCTGCAAATACCTCGGCCGGCCAGTGTGAGAGCTGCTTGCTCAGTTTTCCTTCCAGGTTGTTGTAAGTGAGGTTAAGCTTTCCCAAGCTACTCATGGCAGCAATTGTAGGGGGGACTTCTCCAATGAGCTGATTGTGAGACAGATCAAGGGCCTCAAGTTTTGCGAGGGTCCCTATAGAGGCTGGGATCTGACCATTCAGTTTGTTGTTACTGAGGTCTAAAATGCTCTGAAGATTATGGAGTTGTCCTAGCTCAAAGGGTATGTCACCATCAAAGCTGTTTTGTGAGAGCCTAAGTTCGTACAGCTCGCCTAGCTTACCAATGGCCGCAGGGATTGGTCCCGAGAATTGGTTGTGGTTGAGGTTTAGTACATTCAGAGCTTCTAGGTTACCAATTTTATCAGGGAGGGTGCCATTGAGATTATTGTTGTTCAAAGAAAGCACTAGCAGTTTTGAACAACTGAACAACTCTTGTGGTAGAGGCCCTGTGAATTGATTTGAGGAGAGCTTCAACTCTCCTAATTGAGGCAAACTTCCAAGCCATATCGGAATGGTGCCGGAAAGAAGGTTGTTATTCAAAACAAGATGGGAGAGTTTCTTGGAGGATGAAAGCTCGGCTGGGATTGATCCGGTGAGAGAATTCCCCGATACATCTAACAGTGATAGTTCACTGACGTTTCCTATTGTCACTGGGATTGGACCGGTGAAATGGTTGTTCCGCATTCTCAACCTCTCAAGGGATGTTGAATTTCCCAGCTGGGGAGGAATGTCCCCATCAAATGCATTGTCAGTGACATCAAACGAAAGGAATGAACTCGAGCTAATCAATGCAGCAATGCTACCATTCAACTTGTTTCTCGACAGATTCACTCTAGTCAAATTCCTCATATTAACTAATGTTTCAGGAAGATTACCTTCAAGAGAGTTGTTGTACAGCATGAACTGCTCCATTGCTTGAAGAGACCCAAATGTGATGGGAATGCCACCAGACAAACGGTTATCCGCCAAGTCCAGAATAGTCAGTTGATGACAGTTCCCCAACGTGGCTGGAATCTCCCCTACTAGCTCATTCTGCCTGATGTGAAGAAAGTTCAAATCCTTGAGCCTCCCAATAGTGATCGGAATCTCCCCACTGAATTTGTTCCCAAAGAAATCAATCATCTGCAAACTCGAACAATTCCCAATCTCAATAGGAATTTCGCCACTGAGCTGGTTGTCATAGAGATACAAAAGCTGAAGCTTCCCAAGCATCCCAATCTCTTTCGGCAGAGGACCATGTAAATTGTTGTTGTACAAAATGACCGACTCAAGATCACTGAGGTTCCCAATATATGGAGAAATTGAACCAACCAAGCTGTTGTTGTGGAGCAAGAGGTCAGTTAACTCTACCAAGCTATAAATCTCAAGTGGGATTGTGCCAGTGAGTGAATTGTTGGACAAGTCTAGCTGCTTCAAGGTTTGACACTGGCTCAGCTCAGCTGGAATTTCGCCGAAAAGTTGAGCATCGGAGATCATCAAGTGCTCCAAACTTGTTGCATTGGAGCATATAGCCTTTGGTACAACACCAGAGAGATTGTTGTTGGACAAGACCAAGTAGACAAGCTGAGCCATGTTACCTAGTTCCTCTGGGATTCCTCCAGTGAGCTTGTTAACGGACAAGTCAAGATTCTGAAGACTACCCAACTGAGTTAATAACTTGGGTATTGAACCCTCTAGCCGGTTCCCCATCAAATTCAGGTAGCCGAGTTGACTCATCCCGCCGAGTTGACCCGGTATCTCGCCAGAGAGGCTGTTGTTGCCCAAATTAAGCAGCTGAAGATTCTCCAGGCGACCCAATTCTCCGGGAATAGAGCCGTTGAGGTTGTTCTGAGCTGCAGTGAAGACAGTGAGGCTGGAGCAGTTGCCCAACTCGACCGGAATCGGACCCTCGAGCTGGTTCATTTGGAGGATCAAGTTCTCGAGCAGACCGAGTCGGCCGAGTTGAGGCGGTATTGGATCGGTGAGACCGCACGAGGCCAATCCAAGAGTGACCAAATTTGAAAGCTTCCCAAATGAGGCAGGAATAGACCCGGTTAGCTCATTGTTGCCGATTCTCATGACTCGGAGGGAGGTGAGGTCCCCGAGTTGACTCGGGATGGGTCCACTGAGTCCGTTGGAGAATAAGAGCAAAGATTCCAAGGAAGTGAGGTTGGAAAGAGCTGGTGGGATGGGACCCGTGAGGCCGTTAGAGGAAAGGTCGAGGTGGAGCAGGTACTTCAAACTACCGAGTTGGGGAGATATTGACCCGCCGAGTGACGAGTCGGAGAGGTTGAGTCCGGTCACTAGTTGGACCGATTCGCGGACCGAGTCGCATGTCACTCCTCTCCAAGTACAGAAATTTGGGTTGCTTTCGGACCATCCATGCAAGGCTGTTTCGGATATTGGGTCCTCCAAAAACGACTTCTTCACCTCCAAAAGCACTTTTAGAGTCGTATTCGAATCGAGCTCGGCCTCAGTAAAAATAGACCAAGAAATAAGAACAAGGACAAGAAGTAAAGATGACATCTTTGTTGTTGCAGCCATTGCTCTGTTTCATTCAGGACAGAACAGAGTGAGGAACAGAGTAGCTACTGTTTCATTCATATACAAGATCATATATATCGATTATGAATCTAAATAAGGGTGAAGGGTTTTGGTGCTGAGGGAATTTAAGGGAGTTAGTAATTAAAGAGTTGAGGGAGGTGGAAATGGTGGTTGAATGGTGGTCTTGGGTTTTGAGAATTGGGGTTGCATGGAAGGCTATATATGGTTCTTGAAGTGTACAAAAAATAAGCAAGGGGTAATTGCATGCTTTGGAAACTTGGGGTTTTGGTTTTGATGAGGCTAGCTATAAGTAAGAATTGGTGATTTCAAGAGATAGGACTAAGAGATGGAGGTAGCTATAGCATCAATGAGGCCACAAGTTTTGTCAGCTGTGGACTGCAAACAAAAACTCCAATATTTATGAGAGCAAGCCTATAAAACAACAGTGCATGCAGTCTTAAATATAAGAGATAGATAGAGGAGAAGGTCAAAACTGGTCAGAGAGGAAATTGTTCTTATAGTTTTTTTCTTCTTCTGTGGATTAATTATTGAATGGGAATGTGAATGCGAGAATAGGTACAAGAGAGGTCAGAGAACAAGAAAAACAGAGGCTTTTTAGTCAATATGAGGAACGGTTACAGACAAGTGAGCTGGGTTTTATTTTGGGGTAGATTGAATGTGAAGTTGAAGAAAGATATGGGGCTGCTTCTGCTTACATGGAGAAGATACACAGTAGTTGGGTGACCGACAAGGGACGATTGTCGTGGTTTACGAATATGGGTGTATTGGTTCGAAATGGGGGGAGAGAGAGAGAGAGCCTACTGTGAAAGTGAGAGGTTGGATTTCCAATTTTAATAGACGAACAGTTCAAAGTTCAAACACTAGTCAAACAGTCCCCCCAATCCCTTGTCATTCCCACGTAACCCAACTAATTAATTACTTAACTTGCTTCTCGTGAATTCGATGATCACTGATTAGAATCAAGAATTGGTTAACACATATGACATGTATTGTAAGAAACTCTGGTAATTAAGTTAGCTTCATCATGTAACAGAAAGATTTTGGAGAAACTGTATACTGTAGTAAATTTGTTTTATAATACAAGTTTACTATTTTCACATACACTCGGATAAGTTATTTGAAACATATCCTCAACGCGGAACTTGAGACCAGTTGTGGGAGAGGGGGGCAAAAATTTCATTTATCAACATTTAATACTAATTAACTGAACGAATATGAAAAGAGAAAGAATATGATGATATTAGTGTAGGTTTGATTGATTTTGAGGGTCAAATTTATGATAAACCTTAAATTTATAACAACTAATGCCATAAAAAGCACAAAATTTTAGCAAAATTTCAGCTTACCGCGGGCACATCCCCCTCCCACCCTTTCTAGCATCCACCCTTGTCCTCAACCTCTAGATCATGCGTCAAAAATTGTTCTCGTCTTGTTATTTATAACGTAACTCTTGTGATCCTATAAACATTAATATGTAAATTGATAGAATATTTTTTTTGTTTGTATATTCATAAAAATGTACCGTTTATTAGCGCACGAGTAGAGATTATAACTCGTTATCTAAAAATAATTTATGATATATAACCATAATTAATTGTTAAATAAGCTTATGGCTATATAACTCTCAAAAGTCAAAGCAACGTCCTTATGTGTAGAAACAAAGAATTCATAGGAAATAAAGAATAGAAGTTCAATAATCGTAATCAAACATATTTTTTGTGAAATATCTTTGCTTGAAGCTTTATGTAATGGTGTATCATACCCTTTGAAAAAGTGGACTGTACTTTATAGTTTATGTCATGGTCTATTGGGTTTGAGCTACCAAATCCTCGTGTCCTTTTGTGGAGATTCGTAGCTGTTTTGATAAGCTTGGTTTGCATGGTAATCCTTTGTGTTACTCCAAATTAAGTGCATGTTTCTTTGTTCTTTGCCCCACTCAATTATGCAAACCTCTTGTTATATTGACTCATATCATAATCAAATCACATTATGTTTCATATACTCTTCCTCACTTTGTGCATGCAAACAAATAACTCCAACCTACTTCATCAAATTATATGGACAAGCTGTTAATGGTTTTCATAATTCGTGTTGTTATCGTTTATATGGGTCCTCGATCGCTAGCTTTTAGAATATTATTATCTTGCTAATCAGTTAGCTATGTCTCTGAAGTTTATAGGTGTATGTCACCAACATATATAATCTAGTCTCAGTAGTCTGTGTTTTTCAATTAAGTAATAAAGTAATGAGTTATGCGATCTTAATTTCTTCTCAAACCTAAAGATATGATGTAAGCTGTGTGCGCAACACTCACTTACTAGGAAAGACCAGTCTTCCGATCTTCGTACTCATCAGCTTCTGTTGTTTTGATTGGTAAACAATCACTGCAACAAGTTTTCATTCCTCCTTTAATGAAGCAAATAACAGCGTACGTGTAATAACTCTTACCTGTTTCCACCCTAACGTCATGGTAATAATTGATCTAAACAATTACGTACCGAAAATAATAATAATCCCCATATCCATACACGGAGATGAACTGAAACTCTGAAAGCTCTCTGTGTGGCAGCAACAGCCTGTGCATGTGAACCTGCTGGAGCTAGTTCTGAAGAAACCATGTGAATCCTTTCCCTCAGCTAGCTAGCTACAATATATATCAGATCGATTAGGGTTATTTATACATTAAGAACTCGATCGATCGTAGCGCATCTTTATTTGATTTTTATTTGCTGTAACTGGTCCTGGGATGATCATTACGTGCTTGTGAATTTGTGATCACTGATAGAAAAGCCTATGAACTATATTTCAGAGATCGATCTGATTTCACAGAAGTTGGATTTTATGAATACGACATTCGTTTCTTTGCTTATTGATTAGGGCAACACTGGCCTAGCTAGCTCTATAGTCAACCAAGTGGTAAAGCTTCACCATCCGTGACGAGGTCCGTGATACTTACAAAACAAATATGCTTATTCTACGTGAAGATCGATATACAAACCAGATGAGAATATTAACTTTCTACCAAAGTTGGCACTAAGCGAAATTAGGCGGTAGAGTTACTGTCTAGTGCTTAGGCGGAATTTAATCGGTAATTAAGCAGATTATTTTATATATATATATTTAATTAATTATATATTTATATGATATATTATAACATGAATAATAAAGAAAAATTATGAAGAAATGTCATTAAAAAAAGCCACATGGGAACTGAATTTTATGTTGAGAACTGAATTTTAGAGCATTTTATTTGGTAAAAAAACGGTGCACTCAACATTGGAGTACGTCTCCTTATTGAAACCTGGGGACCTGGGGTTGTATCTCAATATTATTTCCCAAACTCTAGGCAGTTAACTCTTACCGTGTCTTATAGGGCACAAACAACATCAAATGAGGCCTGGACCTTTTTGCTTAATTTTTTTTTCTTAAAATGTTTAGAGCAGTTCTCAACATAATAATAAAGTAAAACCACTTTTACCTTTTAATTAAAAAAATTGAAAAAAAAGCCTAATCGGAGCATATTTTCCGTTTAGTCGGTAGGCAGTCTGCCTAATTCCTGATTAATTGTCCATCGCCTAAATAGTCTGCCCAAGCCTAAAATTAGGCTTTCACTTGATTTTTTCCGCCCTAAGCGCCGATTAGTCGGCCTAGACGCCCGTTTTTTTTAGAACAATGCTTTCTACTATTTATAATTAACTATTAAAATCAAGAGGTTCCATTGGTTCCTCTAAAATTATAGATGAATACATAATTATTTTCGTTAGTATAGTTGTGAAGCAAAGTAGGCTATTATATATCCGTAAAGAATCACGACCAGGTGGTGAAAGATAGGAGGAATGAATGAGTAGTTAGACAAGTACAAATACAAAAACGATAACATATTATGTAGAATGTCGATGGATTATGCATATATGTGATATGTCCAACAGAATAAGGACAGAGGTTATCATAGTTAAAGCCATCACACTTTTATTCACATTATATTCCTTCAAAAAAGAAAAAATTAGTATGCTTCTTTCTTTTGATCCCTTTCTTTTTCTTGGCAATAATTTGTTGCCTCCTACGAACAATTTCAACAATTTTTTTATATTTGAGTTTTTATCAATTTTAGAGAATCTTTATGTTGTTTTGCTCCAACAAATTTCTTAAAATAGAGAATATAATGAGAGAAAAAAAAATATTCTCTATATTTACAACAATCTTTATAGTTTTAGGAAAGAAAATGTGAAAGAATTTTAAAATCTACAAAATAAGGAATTTGTTGGATGGAGAAACAAAAAATGTATCATAAATTGTGTTTTTTGCTTCCGAGAAATTACAAAGAAGGGTATATAATTTCCCAGGTAACTTTTAGCAAGGAAGGTAAACTTTTACATCATTCAAATAATATCTTTTTCTTCAAAACTATCAACGCAATACTAAAACTTCATAATTACGCGTTACACATGCGTTTAATATCACGAGCTAGCTAGCTTGTAACTAGTTTAGTTCATAAATTTCTTCATCAACAACATATAAACTAATATGTTTGACATGAAGATCGATAAAGATTCGGTTGATATTATGTTCACATCATGGTAGGCTAAATTGTCAAACATTTTATATGAAATTCTCTGTTCCGGCCATGCCTATTGAAGATGATGATATATATGTACCTAGCTAGGTAGAGCTATAGAACAAATATACGAGATGTACGTGTGATCATGCATGCTAAGAGATCGACAAACATTTCTCAATGCAAACAAATGTTATCGCAATTATTCCTCTATGAGATTATTTTAAGAAATTGAAATAAATAGTCTTGGTTTTATCTAATTTTTGTCCTATTTATTGAAGAGTACGTGGTCAACATCTTCATTGGTATATATATATTATCTTCGATCGACATCTTCATATCGATCACATTCTCACATGGCAATGCGATCGATAAGTTGTTGCTGCTAGTAAGTAGTAATTACTGTGCATGCCATGTAAATAGCACAACCTCGCCAGTTTGACGTATATGCAATGTCTACATGGAAGCTGCTGCCTAGCTCTCAGTTTCTTACTGAATGCTGATAATTAATGGAGCTGATGAACGTCGCACAACTTAGTTTGATGCTTCTGGAAGCATTGGTTCTCAGTCTCTATAGCTGATGGACCAGAAGCATTACGTCGTTTCTTTTAGAGGAATTAAAACCTTCGTCATGTACTATTTCTCTTATAAATCACTTGGTCAGAACTTCCAAAAGCAAAAGAGGCTAGGGTTGACTGGTTAGGTAGTTCGATTTTGGTGGTTCCACGTAGTTTCTGGGAAGAAAAGGAAGATGAAATGAGATCGGTGGTTAGATTCTGCAGATCAGGCCTCTTACATGGAAACTTTGATCCAGCTGAACCTACACTCCTTTTTGGACCCAAGTTACTGAATGTGCCGGCCCAAATTTAAGCTCCATTATTGACGTTTATTTTCCTTTAGAGTATCGCACCGGGCGGCATTTTGCTCGAGCAAGAGGTGGGTCCAACACGAAGAGCACGAGCAAAAGCTGGGTTATGTAGCGGGTGGATGCAAGAGTAAGAGTAAATAGCGTAGGATTTATGTGGGCTCCGTCAATTGCTCAAGCAATCAACCGTGCAAAATTTGTTCCTCCTCTTGCTTGAGCAAAGCAAAATCTGGTGGGTTTTACCTTCTGCTAGAGCAAAACACCATCCCGGTGCAGATGCTCTTAACATTCAACTTCCACCTCACATTTCTACCCTTCTTGTTTCCATGATACATGAAGGAAATTGTGTACCTATTCATCTTTTTTAACTGGACGTTGAGAGCGATTGGCTTGTCCTAATACTCTTGACATTACAAAGAGTTGGCATGGGTTGGATAACACAGCTGAAAATAGAAACTAACTAAATATAAGATGTCTCTTGAAAGATATGAATAGTTGTATATACAATTGATCGAGAGCCCTATACGTTAGTGTTCTTGATCATTTACTTTCTAAAAGAAGAAACTTGAAGTACTAGTTTTGCAAATGAAGTTTAAAATCAAAACTTTCTTTAGAAAAATCAAGAGAACATAGAAATCCTACCAAACTAATTTTTATACTAGCGAAGAATCCTATTAGATCCTATGAAATTCAAATCCCTACACCTCAATATAATTCTAGGAACAATTCTCAAACTCGACATGCTTGCATGTCATCTATTTTCAGATGGGTATGCTTCCCACGTAGTTGCCAACTAATTAGTATTCAACTCAATATTCTCAGATCTTCTAACCAATACCGTGCAATATATAAATTAGAGCTTGTCAACTCCTCTTCATTGGAAGCAGAAAGCCAAAACCAGTATAGTATCCCCCTTCTGTGCCTAGGTAGCTAGACGCCTAGACATTACTTACATACCAAGAATCATGAATCCTTTGGTTTCTTTGCTCTTTGCTTTCCTGGTTGTTGTTCACTTGAGTCCCATCTCGTCGTACCCAGAAGATGATCCTCACAAGTATGATAATGACGATAATGATGAATCACCCGAACACTGGAGGGGTGCCATACCTCTAACGATCCCAACAATCTCAGAGGACTTGCCCTACGGTGATGTTCTTTCTTTTGCTCACTACCACAGGAGTTGTCCAGAACTTGAAAGCATCATCAATAGGAAGCTGACGCAATGGATTAAGCAGGATCCCACCCTAGCTGCCAGTCTCATGAGGCTGCATTTCCATGACTGTGCTATCAGGGTACCATTTTTATCTTTCTCTTGTCACCAATATTATGAAACTAATAAACCTATTACTATTGAAAGCTTCTTCATTCGTGTCCTTATTAGTTTGTGTTTTGCAATGTGTATGTAGGGATGCGATGCCTCCATCTTACTTAACCATGAGGGAAGTGAGAGGAAAGCTCCGGCCAGCAAGACACTGAGAGGGTTTGAAGTGATAGATGATATTAAAACCGAGGTGGAGAAGAGGTGCCCTAAAACAGTATCTTGTGCAGATATATTGACTGCAGCTACAAGAGATGCTACTGTTATGGTCGGCGGTCCATATTGGATGGTTCCCTATGGCCGGAAAGATGGGCTAGTTTCCCTTGCCGAGGAAGCTCAAGGTGTACCGATGGGTCATGAGGACATGACTGACTTGGTCGAGTTTGTCCAATCTAAGGGCTTGGATGTGCTCGACTTGGTTGTTCTCTCAGGTAAACTAATTTGAGTAACATTTTCTTGTAGTATATATCTGTAAATTTAAACCAACAATATTTATTTGTTTAATTATTTGTGCAGGTGCACACACCATAGGAAGGTCTTCATGTGCTGCCTTACAAGATAGGCTTTTTAATTTCACTGGAAAATATGGGTACTCTGATCCATCCATTGATGAACAGTATTTGAACTTCTTGAAGAGAAAGTGCAGATGGGGCTCGGACTATGTTGACCTTGATGCTACAACTCCCAAGAAATTTGACACTGCATACTACTCCAATCTGCAGAGGAAGAGGGGAATTTTATACACAGATCAAATGTTGTATTCTGATCCAAGGACTTCACCTATTGTCTCTGCGTTGGCTCACCAGCCTTCTGTCTTCTCCCACCAGTTTGGAGTGTCCATGGCCAAATTGGGGAATGTTCAAGTCCTCATCGGTCAAGACGAAGGCGAAATTCGAACCAACTGCAATTCTGTCAACTCTTACTGATTAAACCTTTGATTTAAATGATAAGAAGTAATACCTGATCAATTAGTTTGCTTAATTGATCATTATATTGATATACGAATGTTATGTACTATGCACCTGACAATTTAAGTTTTCCTTTTCTATGTGTAACCTTTTGCTCAACTTATTCACAAACTAGAAAAGAAAGATCGATCGACTGCTTCCTGTGTAAGTTACTAAGACGTACAAATCATAAACCAACTCTTAAAAAGAGTTCCAAAACCCGCTCCTCCAATTATGTTCCATACAAATCTTGGGAAATTTTTTGGTACATTAACATAATGATATAATAAAAATTAGATGGTCTATTAACACAAGGTAGACTGTTTCGCAAAATTAGTAGACCAACATCGTGAAATTAAGTAAACTGATTTTTACAAACAAAATCGGTTTACTTATTTCATGTTGTTAGTCTACTTGTTTTGCGAAGCAAATTACCTTATGTTTTTTTTTGAAGCAAAAACAATAACATTGAAACTCATGATTAAGTACGAAAAGGGAGATGTATCTCCTAAAGAAGGTAGGAATCACATCTTGCCAGACCACAGATACGGCCTCATACAAAGCAACCTGACTAAGGTTGTGAGCAACCTAGTTAGCTTCTCTAAACACATGAGTCAGCTTAACACAGGCTAGTTTAGATAACAAAAAATTAATATCACCGATTAGACTTCCTTCAAAAGAATCAACTTCTTTAGCAGTGACCTGTTGAATTAAACCAAGGCAATCCGATTCGATGATAACTGGAGACATACAAACTCATATCCATGGCAAGTTGACAAGCTCTACGAAGGGCTAGAGCTTTCACAATAAAAGGGGAATGGACTGCTTGTAAAGGTTCACAAGCACCACCCAAACCTGTCCCTGTATGATCTCTCCACACTACACCGATTCCTCCGGTATTGGCAGAAGATTTCCACGCCCCATCACTATTGATTTTCCCCCACCCAACAGTCGGCTTCTCCCAAGAACTCGAGGTACTCATCCATGTAGGAGCTTTGGCAGGCAACAATGATACATATAGTTGATATGCCGTAGAAGCCTAAAAATAAATATTATGAGCACCCAAGAATTTGGTAGACCAGATGTGATGGGGGTTGCGCTCCTTCCACATCGACCAAAGTACAAAGCATAACTAACCAAGATCCTTTTGTGACAACTTGGTGATGCAATCTTCGAACCAATGCCGCAAGTTAGTCAAATTGGTAGTAGGAAAGCAATCTATCAACTGCGGTGATAATTGAATGACTTCTCATACAAAAGAACAGTCACGACTAACATGTTTCGTAGATTCTTCATAACCCTCATACAGGACACACCAGACAGGAATAGGAACTTTCTTCTTACGCAAGTTCAGAGAGGTTGGCAGTATATTCCTACAAGCCTTCCATACATGTACTTTAACCTTGGATTGAATATGGGACTTCCATAAGCGTTGCCATAATGAAACAGAAGGTACCGATGAAGAAGCTTCGGCCATCAAGTTGATATTCGGCTTCATGGCCAATTTATAAGCCGAGGAAGTAGTAAACCTTCCTTTTGAATCATAAAACCACACCATCTTACCAACAACATCCCTATCACTCATAGGAATGGATAATATTGCAGTAGATTCTTCCTCATCAAAAAGGGAAGTGATGAGAACATTATTCCAAACACCAGAGGCATAAATAAGGTCACTATCCTTTAAACCTAAAGGAAGAGGGGTGCGAGGCCGGAAATGATCCGCTAGAGGAATCCACGGATCGAGCTTTGCATCAATACTCACTCCATTGCCGATCCTCCATATCATTCTAAAAGACAAAAGGTGCTGAGCTCCCATGATGCTTCTCCAACATTGTGAAGGTGATTCTGAGAGGGAGGCCTCCCAAAAAGACAAAGTAGGGAAATACTTAGCTTTGTACAATCTTCCAATAAAAGAATCCGGGTTGCGAAAGATACGCCAACCTTGCTTTGATAGAAGAGCTAAGTTATGAGCATGAAGATTACGAAAACCCATACCACCATCCTCCTTAGAGAGACACAATTTATCCCAAGAAAGTCAGTGAATTTTCTCATTTTCTGCAGTACTCCCCCACCAGAACTTGGCGCATAATTGATGAAGAGAATCAAAAAAACTCTTTTGGAAGCATGAAACAACTCATAGCATAAGTAGGTAAAGATTGTGCCACAACACGGATTAAGATATCCTTACCCGTACTACTCAGAAGCTTCCCTTGTCAACCTTCAAGTTTCTTGCTCAATTTTTCCTTAATAAAAGCTAAGGTAGCAGTCTTTTTCCTTCTACATAAGTAGGGAGCCCCAAATACTTATCATGTTTATCAACCACCTAAACACCAAGAATATTAGCTAAGGCACTTTTCTGATCTTCCGCCACGCCTTTACTAAAATAAATACTACTCTTTTCAAAATTAACACGCTGCCCCAAAGGCAACTCGTATTCTTCTAACACCTTTTGTATCTGGTAAATATCTTCCCTCGAAGCCTTTCCAAATAGAAGACTATCATCTGTAAATAACATATGAAAAATAGTAGGAGCTCTTGGACAAACAGTAATGCCAGAAAGAGAACCTTCCGCAGCCCTAGACTCCACGAGAGCAGTGAAGGCTTTGGTCCCCAATAGGAAGAGGAAGGGAGAGAGAGGATCCCCTTGACTAATCTCTCAAGTAGGAGACAAATACCCTTTCAACTGACCATTCACCAAAAATGAGTATCAAAATGTAGTAACACATTACACAACTAGCAAATCCACTTGGAATCAAACCCTAGCTGGTTCAAAATTGCCTCCAAGAAGTTCCAATCAATTCGATCATAGGCTTTACTCATGTCAAGTTTCAGAGAAAAACACACCCTCAGTTTGAGAAGCGCAATTGTGGAGGTAATGAGAGATCTCATTAACCACCAACGTATTGTCAGAGATAAGTCTACCTGGAACAAAAGCACTCTAGAAAGGAGATATGATTTTATCAAGGAAGCCTTTCAACCTGTTGACAATCACCTTAGAAAAAATCTTGTAAATGACATTACAAAGGGCAATAGGACGTAAATCAACCATCCTTTCCGGGTTAGGTACTTTTGAAATCAAACAAATATAAGTATAATTAACTTGTCCCAAAAAAATATATGTCTCAAGGAAATTGATAACCTCCTTACTAACATCAGAATCAATGGTATCCCAATATCTTTGGAAGAACAGAGGAGGCATACCATCCGGTCCTGGTGACTTAGTCGGGTAAATTTGGAAGAGATCCCTCCTTACTTCATCAGCCAAATAGATATTTGTCAAGCATGCATTTATCTCCAGAGTAACGTTGCGTGGAATTAAATTGATCACCTCCATCATCCGGGAAGAAGGGACATCATTGGCAGCGAACATAGAAGAAAAATAGTCCACCAAAACCTTTTCCAGACTACTGAGAGAGGAATGCCGAGTTCTTTGCTCATCAACCAATGTAGTGATCCGATTTTTAGATCTCCTATTGGAAACCTTCCGATGAAACTACTTAGTATTCCCTTCTCCTTCCAACAAGTACGTGGTTTTGGCTCGTTGTTTCCAATATTCCCTCTCCGAAGCAAGAAGACCATCAAGGGTTCCAGAGAGGGCAAAGTATTCTTGTCATGACTGATCAGAGAGAGGAGACCCTAATAAAGAGGAAACTCGACCCCGGAGTTGTTTAATCTCCCTATGACGATGGCCGAACGTAGTTCTTTGCCACTTGTTCAACTCCAACATGGTATTGGTGATACTTTGCATAGTCTCATGCATAAGGGGAACCCAATCTGGAGCGCTTCCAGTGATGCCTAATTACCTAGGCACACTGCTCATGAGAGGTCCAAAAAATCTCAAACTTAAACCAACGTGGTTACCAATATAGTGGTGTTAGTTCCTCCCGTAACACTCCGAGAAGGATAGGGAGATGATCTCCGTGTATGGGAGGGAGATGATTAACAAAAATCCTCGGGAATAAATTAATCCAGGTCCGCGTAGCCACAACCCTATCTAATCTTCAACGAATGCCGCCTCCACCCCAAGTTGTAGGAATTCCAATGAACCCTAGGTCGACCAATTTCCCATAAGCAAGACAATTACGGAACAACTGCATCTGGCCTTTACGACGATCTTCCTCACCTTCTTTCTCATCATTGTGTAGAATTTCGTTGAAGTCTCCTAGAACAATCCATGGAAGAGCCGAGAGATCACTTAGTGAATAGAGTAGATCCCACGTACGGTGGTGTTCAGACGTGGTCGAGTGCATATAGAACCCCGTTAAGCGCCATCTCGCAAAGCCAGTCGATGGTATAATCTCTACATCAATGTGATTCTTTGATTTTGATTGAAATTCCACATTTACTTCATCATTTCAGAATAGAGCTAGGCCCCCAGACTGCCCTGCTTCTCCAACTCCATTATCACTGAAAATTGCCTCGCAGTTTAGGAACCCTAGAGTTCCACGAAGTCCACCATGTATTCAACAACCGAAACATTAGTTTCACTCAAAAAAAAATCAATGACGGCTTATTCTGACGAATCAAAAGTATCAAGGCTTTAACCGAGGAATCGTTGCCAATCCCACGGCAATTCCATGCCAAAACATTCATAATGAATCAGCACAATTCCGAGAGCTCAAGACCTAGGCGGCGGTGATGCTTCTCCTTCCAAATTACCTTATGTTAGTAGATCATCTTATGTTTCAAGAGGTTAGCTTACTTCTTTAGCATAGCCGTCTACCTTGTCTTTGTAGACCATCTAGGTAAACTGATTTTGTAGAAATCAGTACAAAATTAATTTACTTATTTGATGTCAGCCTTATTTGTTTAGAAGCAATCTACCTTGTGTTAGTAGACCATCCAATTTTAGTTGACTTGTTTCACGATGTTAGTCTACTTGTTTTGCGTAGCAGTCTAATTTGTATTAGTAGAAAGATTATATTATACTTTGTGACAATTGTGTTAGACTGGTTTTGGATTTGAATTCAATGATGGAGGATCATGACATGTTGAAGTGAATAAAGTAAGAACTTGACTAGCCAGCTTATCCACAGTTCAATTTATTTAGACCTAAAATCAGTAGAATGTACTTCACAATTGACAACAGAATTATTGACCAATAGATATGTAATGATAAATTTTATACTTGAGAAAGAATAGCACGAACTTAATTGATATATATATAGAAAGAACAATACAGGACATGCATCTTCTTTTGTTCTGTTTGTTTACTTGTTTAAGTTTTAATGAATCCCCCTCAAAGTAGACCTTGAAAAGCAGTCTCCACAAACACCTTGCTTTCCTCTTTTCATTTTCCAGGCCGACACCCTCTCTCTTTCTTTCTCTCTCTCTCTCTCTCTCTCTCTCTCTCTCTCTCTCTCTCTCTCTCTCTCTCTCTCTCTCAACATTTGAACTTGCATAATATAAGCCCTACAAGTAGTTCATATGGCGGAGCGTTTCTCGTCTTTCTAACTTGAGCTACCTCAGAACCAATTAGCTAGCTTACGAAGGCTTTATTTTATTAGCAACTAGCTAGATGTTGTTCCATGATGATCAACCAGATCATGTTGAGAGATAAAAGAAATATATTTTACATGGCTAGTTTAAATGCAAAACTATCAACCCTCTTGTTCTTCATCTTCTTTCTCCTTATCATATTTCATACAGCCATGGCTAGAAAGCAGCATAGCTCTCAAATCCCCTCTGTTATTTATTCCTCTGAACATGGTGTTGGAGGATCCATCAAGAACACTGACATGGAATACTATTCTACAAGAGGATCGCAAGGTTCTGAGACGGCTGATCCATCTGCTAATGATTCAGGGCGAAGAAAAGGATCAAAGAGCCGTCGGAGAAGAAGTTCCAGGTGGCAAGATAAGATGTTCAACGCCTGTGAACATGAAGTACCAAGCGGTCCAAATCCCATTTCTAATAGGTGAGGCAGCACAACAAAGTGATCAAAGTATATATATGAAGAAATCAAGGGAAGGGAAAACGGTGCATACATTTAGCCTTTAATTTGTTTAATTTCTTATCTTCTTGGTTTGTATTTCATTCACATAGATCAGTACTTTTGGAGATCAAAATATTTGGATCATTTTGACAATCATTTTGCCATTATAAGGATATCGATCTAGCTCTATATATCGTTATAATTTCTAAACAGAACCTTCCAAACATCGATGTCTGTCATGTCTTTAATTATAATGATCTAACACTATATATCGTTACATACGGTAGCAGCATGCTTTATATATGTTTTGTATTTTCTTTCTCTAGCCACACTGTATACCATCTTTAACATAACATGGTCGCAAAAATTAGCTGTTTGCACCTGTAGCTAGTTTGAACATATATATAGATATGTATACTCTCTTGCAAACAAGGTCATGTATATTAATGTCGGGATCCTTGTATATATATATATAGACTAGCTAGTTGATTCTAATGCTGCAAACATATGCATACAGTGCTGTCAAATTTTTTCTGGATATAGGTTTTACCTCTTGACAACTCTGTCAAAAGTGAAAAAGGAATCAGTAGTGTGACTATTGTCCTGATATTTTTATATATTAAAATATAAGGGATTCTAAATATAAACAGATAATACTAGTTCTTGAAGTATACGTACATATGTCGTATGTATATCAAATGTGTATGTACGTTACACATGATATATACTCTATAAATTAAATTTGTGCACCCGGTCAGTCAATGAACTGGACAAACAACGAGGAGCTAGGTAGGAACATAATGATTCTGAAATTGTTGTGGATTGAGGCTTTTGTTTGAGACTAGAGATCACTTCATTGCATCAGCAATAATTAAAGGGATAACTAAAAGAGGGGGAAAGGGCCAGAAAACCCCATAGTTTTGCGTGTAAAGTTAAAAACCAGACCGAGCTACCTACATCAAGCACTCCACAAGCAGCATCCAAAGCTGCCAATATGGTGAATGGCTTTCTCTCTTTAGAATTCCAGCTTCACTAAATAAGCCTCATTCCTTTATAGGAACTACGTACATTCATATCCTTTGAACCAGTACCCCTCACCCTTTTTAAAGCTGAAGCTGCAGAGCTAGCCAACTAATCCCATATACGGGTAGCTAGCTAGGTCTACCAGCTATCTCTTTTTATGTACATATCTGCAGGTTAGGTTTTATTCATTATCTACTTGTTAAGCAAACCTTCATCTAGTCTATAGCTAGCCATCCTACTTGTTCTCAGTGACGCAACTTGATGCCATTTTGTCATGCAGCTGCTTATGAGGTTCTCGATCGTTCTCAGTTAAAAGCGGGCATGATATTCAAATCATGACAAAGATCGATCGAACAACGTAGCTTAATTACCGGGAAATGGGAGATAGCTAGGAATCTTGTGGTTCAATTTTCATAGAAAAAGCGATTGATTTTAACTTGTGCATGTGGTCCATTATTATGTAATGTTATATATATATATATATATTTGTCAGACTCTCCCTTGGAGAAAGAAACAGAGACAATATTGTTGGTAGAAAGAGGCAATTAGACAACCGGCTTTTAATTATCAAAGCATCATTTTCTTGATCACTTTAAGTAATTTCTGGTTTGAATACTGAATCATCAATCACTTCAAAACACTAACCAAGCTAGGTTATATGCCTAGCTTGCAAGCTTGAATTCTTACCAAAAATTTCATAAAACTACGGAGAATTTAAGGGATGCATGTTAGGGTAACTGTGGAGAAGCACCAGAAGAAGAGATGCAATACCAGGACCTTGTTGGGGAAGTACCAATTCTTCTCGATAATTGAAGTCCGGAAGACCTAACACATAATTAAGTTTATCATATTACTAGCAAACGGAGAAAGAAAGAAAACCCTAGAAAGATTAATATAATAATGGGTCAGTAGATGATAGAGTGGATCGTATTGGTACCTTGAGCCTTCGAGGGCTTTGAGGCGTGGTTTTACAGAGACAAATGGAGAGGCACAGAGTCAGAGACAGTGGAGGTGATCGATACTCTATTGGAATTAGGCCTGACAGTGTAACCTAATTCTTGGCCCAATAAATCTGGACTTCCCCTGAATAGTGGTAATGGGCTGTCGGCATCACTAAATAGTGGTTAGGGTTTCTCAAGCAAACCAGGCATGCATACTATTTACATACTCGGTTTAGGGTTAGGAAACGGATTTAGAATAAGAAACAAGAGCAGAGGCAGCAGCAGCAGAAGAAGAAGAAGCATGGTGCAGAATTCGTGGCCTGAACTTTCGCTCGATGCTTTAAGCCAAGTTGCTGAACGTCTATCATATGTAGATCTCATTCGCTTTGGTACAGTATGCAAGAGTTGGGAGGCTGTAACAGACCAGATTCAACGACGACAACCGAATATCCGTCGGCCACGCCTGATTACTTACACAAGTGACGGTGACATAGATTAATTTGATCTACCATCGCAGCGGACACATTCCATAATAAGCTCGGCCACAGTTAGAGACTTTAGAATAAAACTCCATTCTCGTGCCACGCTCAAAGCTTCAAAACATGGTTGGTTGCTCTTTTCAGAATCAAAGAATTTCATATTCTTCTATAATCCATTCCGCAACCAGGTTATAAGACTACCTCCATTTCAGGGGGAATTTGATGTAGGTTTTGCAACATTCTCTGACGCTCCCAACTTGTCCGGATAGCGTTATCTTTTCACCAGACTCGAAGTAATTGATTTATTTGATTTGGTCTCGAAGACAGTTGTCATTATAAGACCAAGAGAGTCCACCTACAATGGATGGAGTAGCATTCGTCAATCGTATCCGCGACGTCAACTATATGAATGGAAGTTTCTATGGCATTTTGGATGACCAATATTCGTATGTATTCAAATGTCCTAAAATAACATTGTGTCGCTTTGATGTAGTGCTTGGAAAATGGGCGATAATGGCGACTCGTCTGCTTTCCTAACACCAGAAGAATTCAATATGCGGATGGTTTGCTTTGTTGAGTCTGATGGGGAAATCTTATTGGCACTCAAACCAGTGCTGACAGCATCATATGTATCTTCGGATTGGCTTGTTTATCGATTTGATTGTGCACGCAAAGATTGGTCTAGACTTGAAAGCTTGGGAAATCGAGACAGCATTCTTGAGTTCATCATCATCAAGTGCGCGTCTGGCCGTGGGTAATGGCACCAAGTTTGCAGGGAAAATATGTTACCAGGAGTACTGTGCGGACTCTTATGTCTCAATGGAGTCATATGCATGGCTCTCCTCCTCGCAGCCCTGATTAGTTTTTCAACAAAATAATTAAGCTCAGAATTCAACTGATTGTAATTATATATAGTTCTGAATTTGAGCAAGTTCTACCGGCCGGTCCTTCTATTGCTTCTATGGTTGATACGTACATTTGGAATCACTCCTATCTAGTTTCTCTTACATGATTTTCTCATTCTTTCATTTCAAAGTAGATCAAGAGTGCTTTTTTTTTGAGATGGCAGTCAAATTTCATTAAAAAATAGTAATAATATAGAATTCCACGGGATTACCCAACCCATAAAGCGAAATCCAGGGTATAACTAACTAGACACCATCTCTACTACTTCACTTCACTGCAGCTGGTTTGTTAAATAGAATTTGCATGCTTCACGACACCTCCAACTTCTCCGGATTGCTTTATCTTTGCCATCCCACCTCATCCGGATCCATTGGTAGTTGCAATTTATGTAATCTGCATTTTTTGACTACAAATATAAGGCATGGAGTACTCATCCTCAATCTCTCTCCCCTGGCCAGAGGTGGAGTTATCTCCGAGACTTGACCTATGTCAATGGGAGTTTCTATGGCGTACGTCACAAGAACAATGCAACCACTCTCGGCTATTAAGTTGGCTGTGTTCGACGTAGCGCTTGGAAAGTTCATCTGGATGCAGGACCCTGCTTCTGCTGCTTCCATCGTACCTGAATTGAAATCTGCAATTCGGGCATTATATACGCAAAAGGAGCCATGCAGAAGAACCATGTGTTTCTTATGAATGGGTTATTTATCAGTTTGATTGGTCATTGAAATTAAGATTGGTGTAGAGTCGACAGTTTGGGAGAACGAGCATTGCTCTCGAGTCTCTTATTATATCGGTTGTGGCTCCAGCAGTGGGGAATTATAGCAAGTTTGCAGGCATAATTTATTACCAGGCTGAAGGTGAAGTCAAGAAGTCCGAACAGTCAAGTTTTGCCGCTCCTTCGATTGCTCTACTGTTCTGTTTGATATATTTATAGCAACCTTTAACACAGTAGTTTTGCTTTGCAATTCCAGTTCCTTTTGCTTGTCCAGTTCGTAATGCTCCTTGTTTGCCAGTACAGTGGCCACTAATCACAGTTGTTCCAGGTAGTACGGTAACTAAACAAAATCGAAGCCTTTAAAACTGTACAGGTACGAAAGGAATACACCTATCATATATATAAACTAATCTCCCATACAGATTGAGAGGTTCGAATCCCACCAGCTAACGAGTAACTACCGGATTGACCTCGTGATTCATCCCCTGGCAAAACTTGTGCATTGCGATACTCAGATTGATACACTTGACAACTCGAGCGTCAGCACACTATGAGGTCGAGTTATGTATGTGCACGTTTGTAACAAGATTGACACAACTCACAGTTCCCAGTTCATATAAAATATACCTTCCGCCGATCCAAACCACGCCCCCAAACTGTTATTTTTGACCTCATCATCGCTCTGCCTTTGATCCTGCACACCTTTGAACGCTAAAGAGGAGTTGGAAAATGGAGGACAGGGAGGATTTGAATATTTCCTAAAAGCATAAAGAAAGAAAAATTGGCAACGAAAACTAGAGGTACACTAGTACAGGGGACAGAAATTACTTTTAGCTTTTCGCCAGCACACAGTTGACGTGATTGTGTTAGTTAACTTGTCCTCGAAAAGCAGTTCACCAGACTTTATACTCCAAAGTCTTAAATTGCAGTCTTCTCCACCTACAAGAAAACATGCAACACAAATCTCAATCCAGAACTTCCTGTAATTGAAAGAACAACCAACTGATGCTCACCTGATATGAAAAACCGCTCGGATGGATCAACTGCAAGCTGCAAACGAGTATGGGAATTCACGTGCCCCTCATAGCTTTGCACAGCTCCTCTTTGAATTATGCGATGGTCATAAAGTTTCACCTATGAAGCCAATGATTTGGAATCAACAAGAACTGATAGGAGTGACATTCATGAAAATCTTTACAAGCCATCAATCAGGAAAGAGAATAAAAAAGGACCAGATTAGAGGTGGTTTTGCGACTTTTATCTTCTCCTTTGTGTTATATGTAATCGTAATGTACTAGCTAGTACCTACAACAGATACATGATGCCACTGTTTACTGTGGTGAAAATGGCTACCTATGATGGATGATTAATGTTACTTTAGTTGATTTCCCTTATCTGTTGCTGCATATCTGTTGCACAAAAATGCATTAACCGAAGCAAGGCAACTGTAAAGAACTCATGTACTTTATTTCGCATAAGAGTTTCAGGTGCTCCATATACAGGATCATGACCTTACTATTAGGTATCTGAACAAACATGCTAAAAAACTAATGTATGAGTAGACATTTAAATAAACACTAACCGTCCCGTCCATGGAGCTTGCCAAGAAGTACTGATCATCATGTTGAAGTGAAACTAAACTAGAGAATCAAAATAGAGTGAGCAGAAGTTATGAATACACAAGAGTGACGAGACAATACAAACATACTATTCAACAACAAAGTACACTAACCATGCAATAGATGAAGGCAGTTTTATGGTGTGAGAAGGATGTATATTTCCAGAAAGCTGCACAGAACGAATCAGATTACTATCCAAGTCTTCCATATCGAAAAGAACAGTAAGCTATGAATCAGAATCGAACGACTGCAACTGAAACAGTATTTATAAAACAGTTGTACATTAGATATACAAGCATTTCTGTATTTCATAAAGTAATCTCCACCTGGAGGGCAAGATTGAGGTTTTATGCCAAACAACACAATTACAAGTTACAAGCACCAAAGATACTCCAGAAACAAAAACTTCGAGTTGATCACAAAATGTGCCCGCTATATGTCACTTAAAGTTCTTCAAATTTCAAGGCAATAAACAGTATTACATTCTTCCTAACAGCAAATTCTCAATGAAGAAAGAGAATATGTTAGCAATGAACTCTATACCTTGAACCAACGGTCACTAGTTTTTCCAGGAGTGAGAGCGAATGGTGAGTGTCGTATTCTGTGTGTAGCGTGTCTTGCAGAAAATCCATCACGTTTCTGACGAACATCAACCGTTATAATCGCTCCATTTCTGAGTCCACACAGGACAGCATTTCCCTATAAGAAATAAACACAGACCATTTCACACATGTATATATATATGTATTAGAGGATTTTCCAAACAAAGATGTTAGTCATATTGTACACTTTTGGGCATATTGTATGTTAAGCAAGACTTTGCAAGGTAAATTATCCCGTGAACTTGACACTAGTGACGCATCAACTAGCTTACACATTAGCTGGGATCACTATTAGAGCTGGCTTTGGAAGAAATCAAGAGAGTTGATAGCATCAGTTCTAAAATCTAACAGCACAAGAGAACTACCTGAAGCCTACTGGACTGAGGTAAATATTACTACTGTTTTAAATCAGACTCATCAAGATTCACCAATACTTAATTTGCAACATGTCCAGATATTTTCCAAGACCATACTGGAAAACGATCTGATCAGGGTATAGTTTGATTTGTAAAAAGTACAAAGAGGAATAATGTTTGACCATTAATTCTTAATCAGAGTAAACCCAGAATATAAGGATAATGACCTTGTCGTATTATAATGTCAATTTAGCTTATCGTGTACGGTTCAAGCATAATATACTATTTCCCAAGAAGTGTAAGCTCAGGAATTTCCAAAAAAAATACCACTTAAATATCGGGATAAAGATTACCGAGTGAACAAGTTGCTGTGCCAAAACATCACTTTTACTGCGTAACAGCCATGATTTCACGCCAGTTTCCAGATCCACTACAGCAGCTCCCAGATTGGTTCCTACACCAAGCAAAAAATCAATCTTGAACTTTATGATTCTGAAATCTTTTAATAATATTTTTCATTTTGCCAGCAATAGCAAAACCAAATCACATAGAAATAAATGCTTCTACATCCCGGAGTTTGATCCAATTATAGAGCTCATCAGTAATGTGTAAGCTCAAAATAACAAGGGAAACCCTTGATCCACTAATCACAATGTCATAGCAACTAGAAATTAAAAGAATGTTTGGTGACATAGAAAGAGAGACAAGTGTGTATATGCACGCTACTGTAGTGATTCACATCTCCAATATAAGAACCTGCTATAATAAACTTTAAAATCATTCCATTTCCATACAATCAAACTATCATGAAATACAACTATAAAGACAAAAGGGAAAAATTAAAAAGTACTTGCCAATCACTGCACGACTCCCATCAGATCTACAATCTGCCGCCCAAACGGTACAGTTGAAAGTCGCAACTTCATCAATGTTCCGCCTTAAGACGGGTCTATTTGGACGAAAATCCAAGAGGTCAGTAAGGTTAATAACAAAAAGTGATCCACCACGATCATCGGCTCCCAGCGTACATACACTATTGTTTTCTGTTAAGGGTTGCAGAGTAAAAAATTGAGTTAACTTAAATGAACACGTGTCCATACCAGCATCAATTGTAATGCACCCTGTGAGAGGACCAATTTGTCCAACATATAAAAGGATACAGAGCATTCTGGATGCTAGAACCACCATTTTCTGGGCACGGCTTGCCAAATGTTTTAATACTAGATATACTTGATGACATCCGTGGTGTATTTTGAGCAGGTCTCCATATGTGACCAGGCACATTTCTACACTCTACTTGACTTTTATTTAGAAGAGGCCACACATGATCTGGTAAGCACTTCATCCCATAGTTCAAACCCTGCCCAATTTTTCCACCTTCAAATAAACTGCAAGTGAATCAAATTTCAATTAAAATATAATTATGAAAAGCCAATGCAAATCTAACATAACAGAGATCAGCACTTCCAAATATACATGTTTGGAAGAAAGCAGGTTAAGACAGAAATGATACATGAAATCTTGTTATTCCCACGAATACATGTATATAGAAAACGTTTAGATGCTGCTTTCATAGCAGCAAATATGAGGTGGAACCGGCCCCCAATATTTATATTTGATTCTCAACACTTGAACCAAAGAATATTCAGAAATCCAATGGATTAAAAATTATTCTCAACCAACATGACAATACACTTCGGTACATACTAACTATGGTTCATTAAATAATAGCTCAAATAAAAATTGCTAGAAAAGTCTTCCTGACTGACAGCCCCAAACACTTCATGTTTAATGACGAGAATACATAAGTGGAACAATGATATATTACTGGCTCCATCAGATAAATTGTAAATGATGAAATCCAAAATTCACATATATATACCTTAAAGAGCCATTTATGCCACCTGCTAGTAGAAGTTCGGCACCAGTTAGACCCTCTCTTGTCTGTACATCTATATGTACCCGCTCCAATGCACCATCACCTAACTTATTTGTTCCCTGATACTTCCAAACCTACAGAACAATAAACAGTGAGTGCCATTTTAATATTTAATCAAATGTTCACGAAACTGGAAGTCATGATTTGTCAAGCTTATACAGAACTGGAAAAACTTCAACCAAACTCAGAGGCCTAAGATAAACCAACATACCACAGGATGGGATGCCTGTGCCTTTTGAACTTCCTCATTGAAGTTACACCTCCCTTTACTGGAAGCAATGACATTACCACACAACTCTCTGGCCTGAAGAAGCCTACAAGTTCTTGCTTTTTTCTGCCTAACCGAATTCGCTACCTGCATAAATAAATCCAAACCATCCTTAAATTTTGCCAATGTGATGAACAATATGCCAAATTCATATGTGAGGAAGATAAAGATGAAGAACCCTAATGTGAGGAAGAACCGGACCTAGCTACACAAAGATATGAACTTGGGCTCAAATTCATAAAAGCCAAAGTGTACCTGGTTCGGTTTTTGAGCACTGGAAGATGAAGATGAAGAAGAAGCAGGAGGTGTACGACGAGAGCCGGGTACTGGGCCCTTGTTGGGGAAGTACCTATTCTTCTCCGCATCATAATACAACCCAGGAAGATCTTAACACCAAAAAACAAAACAAAAAACAAAGTATCGATTATTAGAAAACACAGATAAACCCATAATAGAGAAACCCAGATAGTTTTTAGTAGACTAACCTTGGGGCATAGTTATAGTTTGACACAGACAAATAGAGAGGCACAGAATCTGTGTGCCGGAGTTCCGTTTCAGGGAGCTCAAAGAGACAACGCTACAGTTGAAGCGGGGGTGGTCGTGTTTTTTTTTTTTTTTAAGAATGAAAAGAACGAACAACGGTCACGCGTCGCAACTTTGAGCCGCCACTTTACGGAGGCGAGAGGGGGGGGGGTCTCAGACGGTGGAACTATTGGGCCTCGAGTTGCTGGGCACCTTTGTAGATTATTTTGTTAATGGGCCACAATCTCACACCTGCATCACAAGTTTTCTTTTTAACTCTTTAATAAGGCTACGGTTATTCACACTTACATATTAATCAGTACATAATTGAATTATCGCAGATTAATTGCGTAATTGGGTTTGTTAACGACTTTTTCATCAGGCTAGAATTTGTGTTGACTTCCTTCACGAGAATTGTAGAGTACTTAATTTTAAGATCGTGAAAATTTTCGGGGAATTTTTCGGATATGCGAGTAATATTCTATCGAGTTTTGAAGTCGGTTGGTGAATATATATATATATATATAAAAGTGTTATTTTTATTGTTGATTTTATCGTGACCGTCCGATTTGGATTAGATTGAACCGTAGCCGTTGATTTGGGTTGTATGTGTACATATGATATAAATACGAGTCAATAATGAAAAGTTTCTATTTTGGGAATGGCTGTTTGACCCCCGTTGACCACGGGTCAAAACTGACCCGTTTAGCTTCGAAACTTCTCGGTGCCGGTGAGCTCGATTCCGGCCATATTTGGCCGTGCTTCCTTGATGAAAGTTGTTGAGCTTTGTTCCCTCCTCAATTTGGTAGGTGGATTGCCCCCGTTAGTGGCCGGAGGAGGAAGTTACGACGTGTTGAAGATCGGCCGGCGGCGGTGGTTTTTCTCCGGTGACGAAGGTGGCGGAGACGGTGGCGATAGAGGTCGACCTTATGGGGGTTTTGAAGCCTATGGAATGGTGAATTGATCCCAAGTGGTTTCGGCCCTTGCCGTGGCCAGTGGTGGCCGATCGGAGTATGGGAATTCCTGCGAGGTTTTCGAACTTCACAGTGAGTTTTGGACCTTTTTCGATTAAAATTGGGCTTAGCATTGAACTACAAAGTTGTTGAAAATGTTGAGATCTTTAAATTCATGTATAGGTCGAAGATTTCTGGGCATGTTGGAATTTTGGCGGCCGGTGGCGGGGGCCCCACTCGCCGCCATGCGCGACGGAGCTCTGGCGAGATGGATTTTCGACAAAGTTTTATGTCGTTTCGCTCGTTTTCGCGTGTCGAACATAATGGTGAGGTTTTTGGGTCGAGTTGAGTGTTTTATTTTGGGACGAGGGGTGTTTGGGTATATTTTAGGAATTTTGTTATCCTCGTCGATATTTTGAGCGATACGATTTTCGAGAACGCGAGATTCTTGACGTATTTGCTCTGTATGTTGAAAATCAGTATTTATTGATCGTATCCCTATTATTCAGGTGATCGTGATTGAGTGTTTGGCGATGGATCTTCCACCGAACCTCAGAGTTAGCTTCGTACTGTGAGTTGATACTTTGATTTTCGCACTTTGATTTTCACAGTGGATTTGTGAGTCTATGAGTATGCTTTACGATTATGCATTTACGAGTATGCATTTATGATTATGCATTTTATGAGCATACATTAGTTTGGAGGCACATGTGATTTGTTTTTACACTGAGTATGGATATATGGATGCATCGATGTTATGGCTTCTCGGCTGATCCCCGAGATGCTCCGAGAGGGTTACGTCTATATGAGCACCCGACCTGTGATTCATAGTACCCGGGAGAGTTACGTCTTTATGAGCACTTGACCCGGGCGTGTTGTAACTTTGAGAAAAATGTACTCAAGTTACTGCCTCCACACACACAGTACCCAGGAGGGTTGCGTCTTTATGAGCACTTGACCTGAGCTTGTTTATTTTGACTCGCATGATTTTATGTGCATTTATTGTGAAAAGCATGTTGGATTTATTTATGCGGCATATTATGATTTACGTCCACTCACTCTAACGGTTTTATTATTTATATGTTTTTCTCTGGGATTTTCGGTTTCCTTTGCCCAGTTTGCAGTTTGAGTTCTGTTGTCGCACGTCGCGGTTGGAGGCGTAGAATTCAAGCTACCTTTCTTTTCTAGTAGGTTTCTAGTTTGGTCTACTATTTGTATATATGTATATAGAGGTCGCTCTGAATATGAGTTGTCTTTTCAAATGTTTGTCCAGATTTATGTATCAGATATGATTTCTTTTATACATTACGTTATGTTTTTGAGAAATCTGGATGGGATGTGGCGCCCACGGTTTGGCTTTTGTGGATATATAGAGAAGTGTGTTTTCTGCTGCAGGTTATATGGTATCACGCATTATAGAGTAATCTCTGTCAAAATGATTTTTTGAAAGGTCACGTTTTTAGAAGGGGTTTGATTCAGGTTTAGGCAGCTAAATCGGGGTCGGGTCCTTTCATAATGACTTCATGAAAATTGAAGAATGTCTCGTTCAGTTCTTTCATGCGCTCACATAATTTAACCAGCATGATTTGAGTGTAATATACATGTTGGGGTGTAGAAGCAATGGACACAAAAAAGCAGCTCCATTATACTTTTAGACAAAATGAATTGACTCAGAAATTTCAGTTTTCAGTTTCTAGATACATGAAAAGTTGAAAACTGACCACTACTAAATGGTGACATTTGAAAACTTTGGACTTGATTACATTTATTTCATTCATTGATCGGCCACCAACGATGACTTCCACTACAAGAAAATAGTATCATGATCGACGTTGCTATTAGAGACTCTTCAAAGTCATTATTGGCTTGGATTTATATCTAAACCCAATCAAAGTCTACATTTCTATCCCAAAAGTAATTTAAAAAAAAAACTAAAAAATGTGAATGATTATTGTGCACAAGTTCTTGCAAACATCCTTGCTATAAGTCCACTCGCCCTTCTAAAGCATTTACAACATTACAAACATAGCCACACTGATATACCAATATACCATGGATAATTACCATCAATGGGTTTGAACATTGCCTCTCGCTTCTATGTCTATTTCCTGCTTTTGTCAATCTCGGCCTCTTTTTGGTGTCAAAATAGTGGCACTACTGCGGTGGAATCATGCATCGAGGAAGAGAGACAAGCACTTCTGAGCTTTAAACAAAATTTAAGTGACCCTTCTGGTAGGCTTTCTTCTTGGGTTGGTGATCAATGTTGTCAATGGAGAGGAATCTCCTGCAATAGCTTTACTGCATGAGTTGTAAAGATCGACCTCCGAAATCGTTATCCATATACAGCTTGGTGGGACATCACAGGTTTTGTACATGCTAGTATTGGAGGTCAGATAAATCCTTCTTTGCTTGCCTTGAAACATTTGAGTTACTTAGACCTTGGCTGAAATGATTTTGGCCTAGGCCAAGAGAATCAGATTCCTCACTTTATTGGGCAACTTACAAGTTTGAGGCATCTCGATCTCTCCGAGTCTTATTATTCTGGAGATATTCCCCCTTCTCTTGGTAACCTTTCAAACTTGGAGTATCTTGATCTTAAAATTTATAATGCTCGTGTGTCCAAAGACATGAATGGGCTCTCAGGTCTCTCTTCCTTAAAGTACCTCAATCTTGGACATGTGAACCTTAGAGGAGCAATTTTTTTCATCAAGTTAACAATATTCTTTCTCTCTTAGAATTACATTTGTCTAATTGCCAAGTTGATGATAAAATCTTTCCTCTGATGTCACCTCCTCTTACGGCCACCAACTTGCCAAGTTGCCAAGTTTTAGCCCTCGATTTCTCTGAGAATGATTTCAATTCGTACATTCTTAACTGAATTTTTAACCTCACTAGCCTTATAGAACTTGATCTAAGCTCTATTCTTTTCACTAGCTTTTCTATTGCTGAATTTGTCAAACTCAAATCCTTAGAACACCTTGATTTAACGAGTGTAGGACTCACAACTCAAATTCCCAAACTTAATGAAAATTTGTGCAGGCTAAAGTCCTTAAGTCTTCGAAAAAACAAATTTGATGGGGTAATTCAAGAGTTTATGAGTGGTTTCTCTAATTGTTTGTATAATAGAATTAAGTCTCTGGATTTGACCAATTGTGGATTGGTATGTAAACTACCTAGTCCTTTCCAAATGCTAAAAAGTCTGCAGTATCTTGATATCCACTTCAACTCTTTGTGGGGATCCATTCCAGAATTCGTTATTGGGAACCTATCATTTTTGAAAATATTAGATCTCAGCTCTATTTTCAACGGTTTCATCCCTGTAAGTTTGGGACAACTTTCTCTTCTAGTTAGCCTAGATTTATCCAAAAACTCATGGGAAGGCATATTAAAGGAAGAACATTTCATAAATCTTACGCATTTAGAGATTTTGATAGTAAGAACAAACCGACTTGATCCCATCATTTTTAATTTCACGAATTATGAATGGGCTCCTCCTTTCATGCTCAGTCGGATTGACATCAGAAATTGTCGAGTAGGCCCTGGATTCCCTGTACGGCTTCAATCTCAAACAAAAGTCTTTGTTGTCGCACTTAGTAATGTTGGAATTTTTGGTGCAATCCTTGAGGAATGGCTCCTTAAAATTTCTTTCCAAATTAGAAGTTTGGACCTGTCTTACAATCAGTTAAGTGGAAAGCTTATGTTCCAATATAATTTTCCAAAGATTGTTATTTAATTTGGACTTGAGCGAGAACAGTTGGTCAGTTGTGGAGCACCTTAGAAGTTTTTGATGTCTCAAACAACACTCTTTGGTAATATTCCAAACTCAGTTGGTTTCCCAACATCTCAGCTTTACAGTCTAAGGTTGTACAACAATCATCTTATTGGAGAAATTCCATCGTCCTTGCAAAATTTTCCTTTGTTGTCGCGACTATATCTTGGAGGTAACCAACTTACTGGAAACCCGCCTATTTGGATATGATCTAATCTGACCGGGTTAGAAGTGCTAGAGTTGGGATCCAACCGATTAACTGAACATATTCATCAACAATTATGCAATCTTTCCTACCTCAAGATCCTAGACCTTTCTCAAAACAACTTTTCAGGGACCATTCCCAAGTGTTTGGCTAATTGGACTTTTCTAGTCCATAATGATGAGGATTATTTCACGATGGCCTATAACCATGAGTCATCAACATTGACTTTGAAAGGAAGAGAAATGGAAATCATGTAGTCTATTGCGGGACTATTAAGCATCATTGATCTCTTGTCAAATAATCTAAAAGGGGGAATTCCTGAAGAAATAAACAACCTCACCTCATTGGCCAACTTAAACTTATTGAGGAATCAATTAAGTGGAAGCATTCCCTCAGAGATTGGAAAGATGTAGTGACCCGATTCACTCGACTTATCGCGGAACAAGCTTTTGGGAGATATTCCTCAAAGCCTATCTAATTTGAACTTCGTGTCTCACTTGAACTTGTCTCACAACAATTTGTCTGGAAGAATTCCTTCGAGCAACCAACTTCAGACACTCGATGACTCATCTATCTATGAAGGCAATAACCCTTCATTCTGTGGGTTCTTCTTTCAGAATGCTCTAGTGACAAAGATGACACATTGCATGCACCTTCTTTTGAAGAAGACAATAAAGATCATGAAGATCATACTAAAAAGCTTGGTTTGTATGTTAGCGTTGTGCTCGGCTTCATCATAGGCTTTTGGGGTGTTTGCGGCACATTGATTATAAAGAAATCATGGAGGTATGCATATTTTCTATTCTTTGACAACATCAAAGGAAAGACGGCAGTAGCCTTTGGAATCAGAGTACGTAGTTAGCTTGGAGAGAAGACAAAATTAACTAGATTGGAAGAGATGGTTCTTAGTAAGGGCATCTCCAATAGAGGGTCCTAAACCTTATAATTTTTGGAGTCTTAAAAAACTGATCTCCAATGGTAAAAAGAAGAGTCATAAACCCAATAAATATAAGACTTGGTCTTATATCACGTCTCATTTTAAGACTTGGTTTAAGACGCGTCTCAAAATTGGTTGCAGGCCCCATAGCTGACGCAAAAGAGAAGACGATGCGCTGAAGGAGGAGAGAATGATGACATTCACGCTAAATGCCAAAAGTGGAGGCACAACATGTGCGCAGACTAAAACTGAACATGGGCCCCCATTGCATGTGGTGCACGTGAAGAAAGAGAGAGTAAGAAAAAGAGAGTTGTTGCTCTCTTTTTTGAACCCAACGGTCTTTTGACCAATGGTCCAGATTGCTCCCACTTTAAAATCAATAACTGTTATTAACACTATTTCCTGATCTAATGGTGACTAATATACATTGAAACTAATCGAACGACTCTTACATAAACTAACTCTTATTTTTCATATAGTGATCAGAAAAATGTAAAAATTAACAAAAAAATTATAATTGAAAGAAAAATTAATTATTATATAAAGTAATACTTTAGAAAATATAAATGATTATTAAATGTAAGATACAATAAAGAAAATAAAATATAAAAAGCTAAAACTTTAAAATATAACTTTACCATTGGAGATGGTTGAGGTGTTATATAAATAGTACTTAAATGGGGTCTCATAATATGTATAAGACCTTAATATGAGACTCCATTATTGGAGATGCGCTAACAACGATTAAATATTTCATCATCCTATTTTTGTTTTTCATTTGCACGGTCATCATCGGTCATTTTGGTAATGCAACAACGATTTATATAAATGATCTTTCTGGTTTTTGTCATTCTCTATTAATACTTGGTGATAATGTAAGTTTGGCTTATTTAGCTGCTAAATGTAATAGTTTCATTGAAGTGGTAAGGTCTTATGTCCCTTCTTGGTTTATAAGTTTTCGTTTTCAAATCATATAAATAAATGGGGGGTTTTGTTCGGGGTGAGGGAGGGATGTTCTTCCAATAGCTATCCATAGCCTTCTCTTACAAAGATATGAACTTGCGTTCAAATGCATATCGATAATAACCAAGCCAAGTGTAGCTGGTTCGATTCTGATCGATCGAGCATTGGGGGCAGTACCCTTGTTGGGGATGTACCTAATCTCCTCCGCTTCATAATTAAACCCAGGAAGAGTTTTAACACCAACAAAAATTAAATGGTCAATCGAATATTAGAAAACAGTCAAAACACAAATAACCCAAAAACAGAAAATCTCAGATAATTAACTAATGGTTTTAGCTAGTATACTAACCTTGGGGCATAGTGTTTGACAAAGACAAATAGAGAGGCATAGAATCTGTGTGTGTTCGAGTTTTTTTTTCCAGTGAGCTCAAAGAGACAACGTGGGAGAAGGCTGCTCTTCACGATGTTTTTTCCTACGCTCTATGTCGACTCACAAATTTGTGACACGTGTCACGTTCTGAACTATTAGATATTTTTTGACTGAGCTTACCATAAATTTAGTATATGAAATCATGACTTCTCTCTCCTCTCTCTCTCTCTCTCTCTCTCTCTCTATCTCTCCCTCAGTTTGTCGACGTCCTCATCCTCTTCTCCAAGTCTGGCAACACCGACGAGCTCCTCTGCCTCGTCATTTGCGCTCCGGCAACGTGCCGTCTCCGGTACTTCACCGCCATCCAAAGCGGCAGCCCAAAAATTTTGAGAAAATAAAATAAAGAAGGTTCAGATCCACCCAAAAATAATTGTTATAATAAATTGTATTTAAATTGAATTTTTAAAAAAAATATATATATATAATAGGTTAGTACTCCAAAAAATTCTATATATGAAAATTTTCAAGGAATCGATTTGGCATCTATGTCATGCTAAAATTATCAAACACGAAAAAATTTTAAAAACAAATGCGTCATTCAATTATCATTCATTACTTATAATAAGATATAATTATTTTAAAAATCTATTAATAGTTGAAAAAATAAAAACTGAAAAATGAACCATACGATTAGACCTATCGACTATTTTGAACCGCCAAAAAAAATTTGAACCAATTCGGTGACTATTTTGAGCTTGACCGTCGCTACTGACCAAACGAATTAACGGTTTTACTAATATAAGACATTTTTAATGAAAATAGAGACCATAATAGGACCGCGCATATTTTTAAATCATTTTTTTAATGACCGATCTATTTTTTTTAGTGTGGTTAAAATTTTAGGCTTTAGCAGGTTTCCTCCTGATTTCGGTCTCAATCCGTTTTGTCAATAGCAACGGTCATTTATGCCCCTATTTTTTATTTTCACTGATTTTGTCTTATCGACGACTTCGGCAATTCATATTTTTGCTCTCCTCACGAACACGACATCGTATTGGGTGCCTCTGTGTGCAAGTATCACATTTCACTTTCACAAATGAATGTGTGATAGCATTTCCCTTTGAGACTCATATATAATGAAAATAAGGGCATAAAAGACCGTCCGGGGTTGACTACGTGGATCAAGATCTAAACAATGACCAAACTGGCTTAATTTTTTATACTACATATACATTAGTTATATTTCCCCATCCTACAGTCCATTTTTTAATATTCCATTTGGTTCTAATTTTTTTACTTTCGAATGGTCTTATTAGTTCAAAGCATTCCACAAGTTATATAACACTAGTAGACATATCCTCATTTCGTTCATTCTGTCGACATGAATTGGCGATTTTGCTAATATAAGATATTTTAAATAAAAATAGATACCATAATAGGACCTTGCATATTTTAAAATAATTTTTCCGATGATCGAGCTATTTTTTTTGTTTTTGAGTGTATCAAAGCGATAATTTCGTTCAAAAAGAACATTCGAGTATGTCGGTCGAGCTCAAAAATAACAGTTGTAACTTCATTTGATCTAAATGCCCACCTTATTTAGAATAAAGGTGAGATTGTGTCACAATTAAAATATACTCAGATTATAGGTAGCTTGATGTACATCATGAATTATACAAAACCTGACTTGGCTTATACAATAAGTCAACTGAGTAGGTACTCAAGTAATCCTGGAAAAGAACATTGGAATGATTTAATTAGAGTATTCAAGTTTTTAAAGTGTACAATGGAGTATGGATTGCATTACACGAAATATCTTCAAGTTTTGGAAGGATATTGCGATGCAAATTAGATTTCAATGAACAAAGAAAATAAGTGTACAAGTGGATATGTATTTACATTTAGAGAACCTGCCGTGTCATGGAAATCAACTAAACAAACTGTGACAACACAATCAACCATGGAAGCAGAATTCGTTGCCTTAGATAAAGCTGCTCAAGAAGCAGAATGACTTCGAAATTTCTTAGAAGATATTCCTTCATGGCCTAAGCCTGTAACTGCCATTTGTATTCATTGTGATAGCTTGGTTGCACTCACAAGAGCGAAAAATAAAATTTATAATGGCAAATCAAGGCATATTAGAAGAAGGCACAAAACAATTAAAGGCTTGCTGAAAAATAGAATTATATCAATTGATTATGTGAAGTCAAAGGAGAACATAGCCGATCCTTTGACTAAAGGGCTATCTAAGAAGCAAGTCATATTTACATCGAGGGAATTGGCTTAAAGCCAATTCAATGAGTCATCACCTTGCGGAAACCTAACCTAGCTGATTGGAGATCCCATGGTCTAGGTTTAATAAGCAAACTAGTTAGAGAAGGTTCAAGGAAGAAAACACACAAACATGCTCATTCCTATGGTGAACGAAGTGTGTTTCGTGCAAGTTGTCTAGGGTGAATATTATTCTTAATGATACTAATATCTTACGAAACAGGAATATAGTAGGATATTCTAAAATTAGTATCACCTATATAAGAGTGATGTGGCTCGCATCTATGAGAGTTATATGGCTATACTCTTTAGAGCTCTCATGAAGCCAGAAACTGTCCAAGACCAAAATGGACACAATAGAATGAACCAAAATGTGTTAGATTTGGTATATGTGACGCTTGTTGTCTCGGTTTACTACAAAAAGTAAATAGTTCAAGACATCAGTTCACTACCTTGCATGATAAGTCCGATAAGTACTCACTACAGAAGGTTCAAGTCCAAAAGACACCTCTCAGAACGCATATCGATTCTTTAATTCTCTCTTGAATATAAAACTCTTATTTTCTATTCAGATGTGAAGTATTATTAGAGTTTGAATAGAAAATGTGGGATATTGTTGAAATTTTGTGGGACTTTAGTCCCACATGAAAGATGGTGTAAGTCTCTTACCCTTAATAAGGGATACCTCTTGCATGGTAGTAAATGGAAGTGGGTTTAGCTGAGGAAATTTCAATGGGTTTCATTAAAAATTCCTGTTGAGGTTACTAGTGGGCTATGATGATTATTAAATAATCATAGACTGAATATTAGGCCTTGGGGCTCTGGAGACTTAGTTAAAATCAGAATACGTTTTGAATAACGATCCTTTTTACATTAAGACGCGACTGTTCGTCATTGGAACAAGACGATGTTTTGTTCAAACGCCGAACATGCGTCGAGCATCTATAAAAAAAGGCTGAAGGATCTGCTTTAGATCACTGAAATTCGTTTACAAAATCTTTCATAATCTACAAGCGAGAAATACATACTGAAGTTCTAGTTAGAATTCAAAGTATTCTGCAAGCCTTGAATTGAGAGTTGTATCATGGGAGACAGACGTCAAGAAAGTTCTACAAACAGAAGTGGAGGGACAAATTTTTGTCTATGGACATTGCATTTGCAAGTCTCTCTCACCAATCAAGTTAGTGATTTCGAGTTGCTTTTTATATTCAATTTCTATCTTTAGATTGAAAACATCTGTTAAATAAATTTTATTTCGTTGATTCTATAAACTATTTTACGTTTATAATAATAATTATTATGATTCATAGATTCAATACATATATATATATATATTTTCTAACAGTGATCTCTATAAATGGAAATTTCAATGTCATTGTTCAAGAGAGATTAGATTTCTCTATTAGGTGGATATTGCTTGCCTTTGATGTAGCTCGTGAAAGATGGGTCAGGATGCATGACGTCTCTTCTGCTTTCCTCCCAATTAGAACCCATGTGCTGTTCAAGGTTCACCTGGTTGAGTCAGATGAGGAGATTTTGTTAGCAATATATACTCACGAGGGATCGATGTAGCAGCAGATAATTTTCAGTATTGGATTATTTATCGTTTTGATTGGTCTCGGGAAGATTGGTCTAGAGTTGAGAGTTTGGAAAATCAAGTATTGTTCCTAGGTCCTTCGTCGTCGGTTGCGGTTCCAGCTATGGGGAATGATAGCAGATTTGCAGGCAATATATATTGCCATGATCCAATGAGCTACCTATGTTACACTCCCCGGTACCAACACATCCGGAAACTGCATCATGCCATCTATCATGTCAAGTGAAGAATGAGATCATCCAGGTGATCGATTATTAGCTATTATACTGTAACCAATTATGATATCGAGCTCTGTTGGATATGAGTAATGATGAGAAGAAGATTGGATTGTTGGGACATGAAATGTTCCCGTTGAGGGTTTTGGAGTTTGCTCTTGGAAACGATCAGGCCAAACCAGGTTAGGGCTTTGGTATACATAGGTTGGTGTGGTGCTCGATGAGCTTTCATGGAATGAGCTACTACAAGTTTTGGATTCATGAGAAATATTAGCAAGTGGTACATGAGTGTTGGGATCCAAACCTTGCGAAAAGAGCTTCTTCTTGATGCATGAGTTCCAGAAGTTCTTGACCTCATTGTCCGTCCGACCTGGCATCTGCTTGGCTATCTGAGCCCACTTGTTTCCTAAAACCCTATGAACATCTATGATGATTCTCTCTTCCTGTTCAGAAAACGAACCCCTCTTCAGATCTGGCCTCAAGTAGTTTATCCACCTCAACCTGCAACTCTTGCCGCACCTCTGCAAACCTGAGACTCTCTATATCAGTCAAAATGAACAACTAATTAACGTACTGATGTTATGTATATTTCGTAAATAATTACCAGCTATTTTGGGTATAGAGCTCCATGAACCATGGCCACAGTTTTGTATGTGATTCATCAGCTTCTCATCTTCTTCAGGAGACCATAGTCCTCTCTTTATTTTCTGTTTGCTGCAACAGTTATGGACAACATCCATTGACATATTTAATTTCTTATCGTCTAGTGATCTTTGGTTCTATCTTATATATATGCACTTCCTAATTTGGAAAAAAGCTATCTTATTTAATATATAGCTAGCGTATGATGCTGTATGGGTGGGAGAGATAGACTCAGATAGTTAATTAACTTGGTGTTTACTCATAATATATGTATACAAATATAGAGCATCACTGAATCTCGATCTTTGTGTTTTGCCAGCTTCCTAGCAACTATATGATGATGTCTAATCAACCTAGACGTACTCTAACTTCAACTAGACCTAGGTTGATTATTACATTTATGTTTTGGTTAAATACTTACATTATTCTCAAACTTTTATAGAGTAAGAGTTGGAATAAAATGTTGATCACCATCCATAAATTCAAATATTCTAGAGTATTATCCACTTAAAAAAATCCTAGTTACTCTTGCGAGATACTTTCTCTCGAGCAAATACAAAACCTAGGCGGCAATAATACTACTAGCCGCGATCTCCCTTCGTTTTGTGCTAATTTACTCTCTCTTCAATTCAAAAACTCAATCATGAACAAGATCGAGGCTATGGCAGCTCATTTTGCATCGGCTCTTGCACTGGACGATGAATATGGAGTGGTGGATCTATGTCGACCGGCCGAACTACCTTCCTTGAACCAGTCGGGGAAGAATTTTTGGTGGCGAGGTTGCTTACCTACAAACCCTATGATAGGGATGCCTTGATGCGCAAGTTTGCTCGATTATGAAGGATCTCGGGTAGGGTTGGTGTTCAAGACCATAGAGAGAGGTTTCTACTAGCTTTTGACAAAGAGAGGATAAAAACCGGATATTCAAGGGAGATCCTTGGGACTTCGACAAGGCTCTGGTCCAAATGGTGAGATATGATGGCGTGGAAGCAGTGGAACACGTACCGATGTGAACAGTGAGTTTCTGGGTGAAGATCACTAGTGTATCACTGAAGTACCATACCGAAGAAAATGTGTTCAAGATTAGAGCTACTTTAGGTGAGTATGAGAGTATGGACAATGAGGAGTACGTTCAAACAGGGCATCATTAGGGTTCAAATTGAACATGCCTTGCCCAAACCAATTTGGAAGACTCAAAAATTCCGTTTTGATATTGGGGTGGAACTAGAGCTAGGATTCTGATATGCGCGCCTACCTCATTGGTTTTTGCTTAAGCTGTAGAAGAATTGATCACTTTGGTAAGGCATGCTTTCGTATGGAGTCACAGATGAGTGGTTTAATGGGAACACCAAGACCTAAATCTAGGGTTTTAGACCACCGCTTCCAGGGTTTGAAGGAGTGGTACCAAAACAACATACTGTTGTCGAAACCGATCAGGTTTTCTTCACCACACCTTTCATGCTAAGGCAACAAATGGAACAAGTTCGGCACCTTAAGCGAAGACCAGTAATCAAAGCATGAAGAGAACTCCAACGACAAGATGAGGCTGAGGAGGAACTTAGTGAAAATGGTAGACAAACACCAACGGAACAAGAAAGGAAGACTATGCCTGCAGCCACATCCAAGGGTAAGAACGTTGATGCCTCTGTTGTGGAGAAAGTGACATGCAGTTAGCGGTAGTCCAAGAAACTGAGGAAGCGTTACCAATGGGTTAGAAAACTGAGACCCCGATAGAGGTGGCTAACACACAAGGTGAGGGTGATGTGGTCCAAAAGAACACTGAAACTAAGGTGGAATGGAATGAGGAGAGAGCTCCTGCAGATGAGGACATAGTAGAAGGCAATGTGGTTCAAGCAGCATTAATGGCCACACCAACCAAGAGCAACAGAAGGAAGAGGGCAGAAGACATGGCAATATCCTCAAAGAAGCCACGACTTACACTGTCTCTTGGTAAGCTATTGCTAGATAGAACTTGTCTAGGACTTCAATCTCCCCAAAAAAAGGTAGTCATGAAGGGTAAGAAAAGGGAAGACCGATTGGAAGTAAGAACAAGAACACTGAAAAAGTCCAGATAAAGGAGAAGCTGCATGTGGTTGGTCTTTTTCGCTTGACATTTCCAGCGATAGAGGAGGAGGGCTTCGTCACTGAGGGCAAGGTAAAGAAAAAATAAGATGAGGTTTGTTAGGTCTAGTATCTATCTAAAGTACTTTGATATTCCAGATCTAGTTTCATTTGTTCTAATGGCCAAGGAATGCATCATTGCTTAAACTATATTTACCTTTTTAAAAGAAGGGTTAGGTATTTTTTGGTGTATTCCGACTATTCAATATATTGCACAAACGTGCATCTTTTTGTCAAAAAAAAATCCAAATATTCTAGGACGTGGAGATAATTATATCTTTAATTATCTTTATTTTTTTTCCAACGCGTATGATTTATACTTCGATAGATAAATCATACGCGTAATTATCTTTATGTTGCTTCTCAACTCGTTGGTAATGTCATTATTTGTCGACTATTATCCGATCGACCAATTTCCGACCATTTTCCGACTACATAATTTCCGACTACGTACAATTATTTCCGACTACGGTTCCGATTTCCGACTACGTTCAATTTCCGATTTCCGACTACGTTCAATTTTCGATTTTCGATTTCCGACTACGTTCAATTTCCGAGTACATTTTCCGACTACAATTTCCTTAAACATTTTACTACGTACATTTTACTACGTACATTTGCCGACTACAATTTCCGACTACAATTTCCAACGTACTAAGGATGATAATCGTAATCATCTTCATCACTTGAGTCTGACTCGGTTTCATAGGTAACCTCTGGCAATATGTGCCGCTCCTCGTCATCTGAATCAGCGTCAACTTCATATGGATTAACATCGAGAAGTTCTGCTCCAGTAATTCGAACCACACTCCCAGATCTCACATTATTAAGGCGAATCGTAGATGATTCCGGAATGTCAAAAGCGTTTGGCTCTTGGTATGCAGTAACTTCCTCATCATCTGCGGTATCACCAAGTGTGGCAGCACTGTATATGTTTCTATGAGCAACATGGTTAACCACCTTCCACGGGACTTTGTTAAGAAGATCGTCCAGGTAAAACACTTGTTTTACTGATGAGGCAAGAACGAAAGGGTCATCTTCATACCAGGTAGTAGCAGTATTCACCGAAAATGTTCTGTACTGATCGGTCCTTGTGTTCTCCGGGCTAGTATCAAACCATCTACACTTGAACAAGTGCACTTTCATGCGGTTCCCATAAATTAGTTCAACAACTGAATGAAGGACACCGTAATAGTCAACGCCATCCTGCCCACCATGGACCATCACCCCACAATTCTGTGTTTTCAGTCGGTCGTCTCGATTTTCACATATAAATTTCACGCCATTGACCTGACACATCGAGTAAACTTGTGAAGCTATCGGTTTCATCGCCAGGACCCTCAATTCGTTTGACCACTCTGGGTAACCATCATCTGCTACATGGTTCATCTGAGAACGTCCATATATTAATACGTACAGAAGAAATTATGTCATCTTGAAACCACAAAACCACGTACATACATACATGCTATGTAAGGATATATATAAAAATAGACATATACACATATACTTACCCATTGACCAAAGTAGTTTGCAAACGTCTTGTTGTGGTAATCAACATTTCCGGCAATAGCAGGGCAGTGAAGATGATAGTTTTTCCAATATTGTACTTCTTGACAGTTAATCAGTACCGACCAGTGGGCAATGGCTACCTCATTTCCATCCAACTTGTACGACTTTGGCAACCTTCCCTGTACTACCACGTCACTGGAGATGATAGAAAGGTTGAACTGTGGTTCATCTATCGGCATCTGTTGTTGGGGGTCCTCTACATTTTCCAAGTACACTTTTGTGTACGTTACACACTCGTGCGCAAGATATGCTTCAGCGATACACCCTTCAGGTGCATATTTATTCTTCACATAGTCCTTGTAGGCTCCCAATTGTCTACAAGTTAACAAGTGCATGTTAACTTACTTAAAAAATAAGAATTTACATATAAAAACATAGGCAAACCAAATGTATGAATCATTTGTACCTTTCCATGGGATACATCCAAGTGTAGTGTACGGGACCGGTAAGCAACAATTGTTCGGGAAGATGGATCATCAGGTGAGGCATTATGTCGAAAAAATTTGGGGGAAATATCCTCTCAAGGTTGCACATGATAAAAATGATGTCATCTTGCATCTCCCTGAGGTCTGTTTTTTTAACTTCCCTGGTGCATAACTTCTGAAAGAATCTTGACAAGGCCACCAACGGCTCCACCACCTCTTTGGGCATGTACCCTCGAATGAAAATAGGGAAAAGGCGTTGAAGCAGTACATGGTAGTCATGACTCTTTAATCCGTACATCTTATTGTCCCGGAAGTTAACACATCTGCTTATATTTCCTGCATAGCCATAAGGATACCTGCATATATATAGATAAAGCCATATATATGCAACGGTTATATTTCTCGCATATAACCATATATACTCCGGTACAAATTTAATGCCAAATTCCTACATAGCCATAAGAATATATACCTGACATTACTCAGCCACCGAAAAATTTCATGCTTATGCTTCGGCTTTACGGTGTACGGAGCTTGCGGCATTTTTCTCTTACCATCTCTTAACCACAAATTTTTCCGCAGACCCATTGCTTTCAGATCAATGCGTGCCTTAGGGATGTCTTTTGTTTTCCCCTCCAAGTTAAGAACTGTGCCCACCACACTTTCACACACATTCTTCTCTATGTGCATGACATCTAGGTAATGTCTGATAGGTAACCTGGGCCAGTAGGGGAGTTCCCAGAATATGCTCTTGTGTGTCCAAAACTTATACCTTTCGGGCTTTTCTGGAATTGACGCCACTATGTCAGGATGATTGCTCAGCTGGCCAAAATCATATTCATTCAACACTTCCAAAATTTCTTCCCCTGTCCATCGCCTGGGTGCCACACCTGTTTCCACAGTCCCATCAAACGCGTCTGGATCCTGCCTAAATGGGTGATCATATGGAAGCCAACAACGGTGACGCATCTGAACAATTTTACTGCAATGAGGACTGCAACAATCAACCGTCATGCACTCTGAACAAGCCCTGTAACCCCTGGTAACGTTGCCCGACAACATACCGCGGGCAGGAAAATCACTGATGGTGCCAACAAGCATGGCATGCATCTGGAACATCTACTTTTTGAACCTATCGTAAGTGGGGTGGCCACACTCACTCAGGTACTTAAGCTCCTCAATCAAAGGCCTCAAATACACATCGAGACACTTTCCTGGATAACCCGGGCCCAGAATTAACAGAGTGAGCATATTGTATTCCTTCTTCATGCACATCCATGGTGGAAGGTTGTACGGTACCAAAATAACTGGCCATATACTGTATTGAAGACTCATGTTGCCAAAAGGGTTGAATCCGTCAGATGAGAGCCCTAGCTAAACATTTCGGACCTCTGCTGCAAAATGATCAAACTCCCTGACCATGTGCTTCCGAGCCTCTCCGTCGGAAGGGTGTATAAGGGTGTCATCGTCAGGCAAGTTCCTCTCAGCCCACCATCTCATTGCCTCGGCCGTGAAAGCACACATGAACAACCGCTCCAGCCTATCAATAAGCGGGAAATATCGAAGTATCTTCACAGCTTTCTTGTTGCCTGCAGGAGTCAACTTATACCTTTCTGTAAAACATACCGGGCAGGCTTCAAGGTCTTCGAGATCTTTTCCCCAGAAGAGAATACAATCATATCTGCATGCATGGATTTTGATGTAGGAAAGCCCAAGATCTTTCAGGATATGTCGCACCTTATGATGAGTGGTAGGAAGACGATGACCGGGTGGCAGTAGCGAAGCAGTCCACTTCAACCAAGAATCAACAGCTTTGACAGACATTTTGTTCTCCATTTTGAGCTGCATCACTCCCATGACACTTTCAAGAACAGTCTTACTACAACCGTCGTACAACGGAGTCTGTTGCAATGCAATCAGGTTGTTGTACTTGTCCATACCGCTTGTGTTGACATGACCTCCAGGTAATGGTTCGACTGGCTCGATATGGGGGAAACCCTCAACGACGGGAGGGACATTTGGTGCTTCATCAGCAAATACACCGCTCTCATGAGGAAACATATCATTGATTAACATCGATGTTGGATCATAGGATGAACTGCCCCTCTCAGCAAAATCTCCATGATCATAGCGTGGACTGGCCCTCTCACCAAATTGTCCATGATCATGCGGACCCGCTACCGATGTTTCACCGTGATAAATCCAACAAGTGTACTTATCCCAAAACCCGTATTTACTCAGGTGCCTCTGGACTTTATCAATGGGAAATCGAAATCGATCGCTGAAACACTTACATTCTTTACACGGGCAATAATGAAGTGTAGTGTCTCCACAATTAGCCTTCACAAAATCCACAAAACTCCTAATTCCCTGGTGATATCTGACATCCCATCTTTTGAGGCTCATCCAACTCTTGTCCATCCTGAAAATTCTAACAATTTTACGTATTAGTTATATATATATACACACATTCACTACTAATAATCGACGTGATCTCTCAATTCAACTCTAATTAAATCAACACATGCATGCATATGTATATATATCGATCTAATCTCTGAATTCGATTCAGTACTCGATGATAGTATTCTCCTTTTTTCAATTCTAAACGTATTTGACTGGGTAGGAGGAGGCTCTGTTAAGCCTGGCTCCGATAACAATACGATAATACCAGTCATTGATTCAGACACAAGATTAACTACAACCTGTTTTCTCGTTTCGGTGACCGTACATCAACAACATTTCATATATATCTCACGAATTGGATTTGATCAACACACACACATATATATATATGTACCACATATACGTATATATACACCTACGTACCTATATATATAGCTTCCCGAGTGATCGAGTTTTCGACGCGCGCCTTAATTTTGACAATATACCGAATGATCGATTTCAGAGCGTACGTTTTCCTTCTTTCGATTTCTCTGGATTTTTTTCGCTCAAAATGATTGAATGATCGAGCTGCCCCATCCAGCATCTAATATAAGACACATTGCCAGCGACGGAGTAAGTCACCGGAAATGAAGACATTACCGGCGACTTTACGCCGGAATTACCGGCGACAGAGTAAGTCGCCGGTAATGATGGACATTACCGGCGACTTTTCCGGTCGCCGGCCTTGTTGGCCGGAATCTCGCCGGTAATGACTCATTTTCTTGTAGTGTATATTATCAGGTTAGGTTCAATTCAAGCCATCAGATGGAATTAACCGAAACATATTTTACTAATTTGAGACTTGTTTAAAGAAATAATATTTCTAGAATTTCGGTGTGTGTATTGTCCTAATTAACATAGAAGTAGATATTATCTCAATTACTGATTTATAAGAATATTGATTATAACAGATTGTAATACATATTTAAGGTCATCTATCAATAAATAAAAGACAGTTTCAAATCATATTTTTTGCGTATTTATTTTCTTTTTCAACACATTATCAACAACTCTTGAATTGATAGCCCTCAATACAAACACTAAAATAGAAAAATATTATAACCACTAAACACTTAAAACCTCCATCACCATCGGAGCACCATCACCATTGCCAGAAGCTTTTCCTGTCGCTAGATTTTATTGTCGCTTCAAACTTCTTTCACCGAAGTTTTCAGAGCGAGTATAACACCATCGAAGTAAATCGTCTAACTTTCTTCGAATTAGAATTAGATTGCAAAACTTAATTACAGCAACACCCTAGATCTAGGTCTAGATTTAGGTTGAATTTTTTTTTACCGTGATTTACTTTTTATACCCTAATTCCTATGGATTAATAAATGTTATAAAAAGTTTGTTATTAGTGATGGTCCTAGGGGAGTCACGGTTATTAGTGAATATCACGGTTAATTCTGATTTTACATTGGAAAAAGGAAATTCGATCTTTGTGACTATTTGACAGTCACAATTTTCTGTGGAGTGATATGAAGCCACCAGTTTTGCATCAATTTTTGTGACCAAATATCATTGATCATGGTTCTTATTCCCTAAACTTGATATTAGTGATCGTAGTTTATTCGATTGGATACTAATTACATATATTATCTCTTGTAGATGACTGAGTCGACAACGCTTCAATTTGACATCCTTGACATTCAAGGAGTAGAATACCATAGATGGATATTAGACGTTAATAAAACTCTTCTTGGTAAACGTCTCACTGATACCATCCAACCACTACCACTTGGCAATAAAGCCAACAAGGACACCCTGACTCGAAAAGGTCAAGCTCTCATGTTTCTTAGGAGATATATTCACTTTGCTTTAAGAAAATAGAACTTATTAAAAGATGACCCCACGGATTTGTGGGCAAATTTGCAAGAACGGTTCAACAATGTACATGGCACATAACTTTCATAGCTACAAGAAAAGTGGAATAGAATCCGCTTATTGGATTATCCTAATATAAATGATTTTTATAAGGATATGCTAGAGATACAGTCAGAGCTTGCCATTTGTGCGTTGTAAAGACCGATCAAGCTATGGTTGAGAAGTCTTTTAGCACATTCCCTACTTCTATGGGCACCCTTACACATTAGTATCGCATTGATTATAAACAAGGAAAACTTAGATTATTTAGTGATCTTATAAGTGTGCTGGCCAAGAAAGAGAGGCATCGCGGTCCTTCTCCACAACAATGCTAGGTCAACCGGTATAAAGAAAGTTCATAAAACTTAAAACTCTGGTGGGAAGACACGAAATAATAAGGGGAAACAACGTTCTGAACCTTATCAAACTCGTGGTGGTAGAGGAGGATGAGGTACAAGTTATGGTAGAGGAGGAAATAGTCTGAATTTGCTTTGGACTCGCCATGACAACAACCACAACAACTCCAACAAGAATCAATCCAATTTTGGTTCTAGAAATGGTGAGAATTCTTCAAATTCTGCTTCTACTTCTTGCTTGTCACCTTGCTATAGGTGTAGTTCTACCAAACATATGCACAAACAATGTCATGCACCAAAGGATGTTCAAGATGCCTACCAAAGGTGTCAGCAGTACTTGGCACATGAGACCAACTATGCTAAAGACTATGAGGTGGAAGATGGGAGTGAAACCAATCTAATTGTAGCATATATCCACAAAACAAGTCTAGAGACTACATATTTTGATTAGTCTATGTATTAGGCTTATTATTTTGCTATGTAATCAAGTTTAGTTTATTTTGACTTGTTGTACGTAGTCGATTTTGATTGGATAAGACAATCTTTTGATGTAAGTTTGATGTTGGTAAAGTAATAAAAAAATTCTTCCTTTCAGTATTTAAAAGTGTTAAGAATGGTTATTTTCATAAATATTGCTTAATGGTTCGAATTATACATAGCTCTATGATACTATGACACCAAAATACGATTAAAATGAGACAAAAAAAAGGATGATTTTGATCCTGAGAATTTTTGACCCGTTGAAGAACACCCTTTGGTTCGGTTTTGGCACTATTTTGACCCATTGAAAAATGTGCCCTAACTTTTTCAACCAGTCGAAAGATGGTCCTCGATCCTCTATTTTGCACCTTCGACCCGTCGATGAAAATTTTTGACCCGTCAAAAAAGATATAAGAAAGATATCAGTTTTAGTTTTTTCTTCGACCTGTCAAAGAGGTCTTCCTGGACACAATTTTCTTGATTTTTGACCCGTCAAAAATCGATATCGAAAATTCATATTGGTTTTTGGGTTTATTTTAACAGGTCAAGTAGATTTCTCGACCCGTCAAAAACCTAACCCAAAATTGGTGTTTTTAATGTGCTTTACATCGATTTGATGTGTCTTATGACCAATACCTACTACTACAATTGATACTCTACATCATATGTGATTTTACATCGGTTTTGTCATGCCATGAGCTGTAATCTACAAGGGTCCTTTCGACCGGTCAGATGTTATTTTACATTAATTTTTGGATGTTGTATTGATTAGCACTCCAATTGAACCTTGCTAAGTTTTGAAAACATTTGTGCGAACAATTTTCAATTGGAATAATATTGTGAGAATGTAAAAGAATTTTGCGTACAATCTCCATAGAATGCTGCCAACCACACAATCTGTAGAGATTTGTGAAAATTTGTAATGGTTTATATCTTACTACAGTATTGATCATTTAATCTAATGCAGTCATTCATACTATTGTATGTGACTCTGCCTCATATAAGCTTTTGTATTATGATTATCAAAATATTGACAAATTCTCATGGTCATCGATTATTAACAACAACGAAGCATGTGGAAATACCTAAAACCATCGGTTTAGATGGGAGGACTGAGATTACTATACTCGGTCTAGACTCGGTCTCCAAGATGAGTGCAACACAATCCCGTGCATTTTTCTCACCGGATGCCTTTATGAAAAAATCTAATGCATATCGCTCGGTTTACAAAACTTGTTCATGTATGTAATGTTGTTTACATGCATAACGGTCTTTTGTTGTAGACACGGCTTATATTCCTCCACAGATTCTAAAGAATATATTTCTGGACTAATACAACTGGTATGCAGACTATTTATATATAGTTTTGATTGCCGCATCGACGCATAGGTCACACGTATTTGCAATCCACATGGTACGCTACTTTTCCAAAACTCCGAGCACAGATTATTAAGCTTTGGACTCACCACCCGGATAATCCAATCAAGTTTATTAGATTGGATAATGTAGGGAGAGTTTGCATCAAAATATTTTGATGATTATTGCATGTCAATTAGGATTGAAGTTGAATATCATGTCCCTCATGTTCATTCACAGAACAGTTTAGCAGAGACACAAATCAAGCGGTTATAGCTTGCGGTTAGCACAATGGTAATGCATACTAATTTACCGGTATTTTCTTCCGGATATGCAGTGTTACATGCAGCTATGCTTATTCGCTTGAGACCCATTACCCACCAACTATTCAATGTGTACCAGTTGGTAATTAGATATGAGCCTGATATCTCACATCTACGCATCTCTGGTGGCGCCGTACATGTGCATACTCTTCCATTACGTATAAAAATGGGTCATCAACGACGATTATGCATTTATGTTGGTTATCATTCTCCAGCGATTTTCCGATATTTAGAACCTTTGACATGAGATCTCTTTACTGCTTGTTTTGCAGAATGTCACTTTGATGAGACATACTTCCCGCCCTTAAGGGGAGATAAGAATGGTTTCATTCTGGTTAAACGTAAAAAATTGATGTGGTATGTCCCCACTATATCTCATAATGATCCCCGCACATCTCAATATGAGATTGGAGTGCAATGAATTCTAGATCTTCAGATTGTAGCAGATTCGATGCCGGACTTCTTTACTGATATCATAAAAATGACGAAATAAGTTATACCTGCTGCAAATCCTACAAGGTTGAAAGTCCCTGAAATTGGGCAAATTAATGCAACACCCGGGAAATGTAGCATTTCTTTTGCCCATAGTGGGGATGTACCATCTGTCAAAATCCACTGATGAGTTGCTAGTGAAAAAGGCAAGTCATCAAGGCACAACCATTCATCATAAATACATGAGATTATTTCTGACTGCAATTGTGTCTAGAAGTCGACATTGAAAAATACTGAGGGGCGCCTCAGAGTTAATGACGATGTTAATAAACAAAGAAAACTCATCAAGTTTAGCAAATGCTAGCGGTATAATGGATGGTTCTTCCAGGTTCGTTGATGATGCATTTACTATTTTGTCACTTATGAATTGATGACGATGAAGTTGAACTTTGCTTAGTTGCAAATTGTCAACATATAGCAGATTGATCGATATGGAAAGTTGCAATCTAGGTTGAACTAGACTCTCTTACAAATGACAATTTTTCGGTATGGTAATGTTTTAACCACCGAATGGTAAGCCGGTTAGACTTAATGAGTCTTTGTTCGAAAGCGTAATAAGAATAATGAAGTCATGCGGTATAAAGCTAGGCTTGTGGCGCAAGGACTTTCTCAACGTCCTAGTATTGATTATGAGGAGTTGTATTATCTGTTATGGACATCATTACTTTTTGCTACCTTATTAGTTTGGTAGTGTCTGAAAATACTGAGTATGCATCTTTTGGATGTGGTTACAACATATCTTTATGAGGATCTTGATTCAGAGATATACATGAGAGTGCCGGTTGGCATGGTTATACCTAATTTAAGTAACTCTAAACCACAGAGTGCTCCTATGCTCAAATTGAGATGTTCACTATTCTAAGTGACTATTTGATTGACAAGGGATACAAAAATGATAAGTTATGCTCATGTATATTCATTAAATGGACAAGTTTTTTGAGATAATAGACCTTCGTAGGACTTGATTTTGTCTCGGTTTAGAGACAAAACATCAAGTTGGTTGAATTCTTATTCACCAGTCTGCTTATGTCTAAATCAGGCAATGGACAAAGCACACCATTTTAGCACAATAATGGTTGTTTGCAGTCTGAAACCCAAAAGGATCCATTTCATCTGAATGATGATGTTGAGGAACTTTTGGAGCTGAGATTACATATCTTAGTGCGGTTAGAGTTTGGTTATATATAGCTTGGTGCACACATTCATACATTGTCTTCTCGGTCTACACCTATACAAAGTCATTGGAATAAAGTTATTCATAACTTCAAGTACTTGAATGGATCCACTAACTTGGGCCTATTCTTTCCCTACAAAGAAAACAAAGAGAAACTTGAAATTCTCAAAAAATAGATGGTTGAATTATAACATGCAGTCCTGGAATTTTCGACCTATCGAATGGATATTTCGAACCGTTGAAAATTTCACCTTGGATGGACCCAAAGGTGTCAAGTGACCCATCGAGTGGATTTTTTGACCCGTCGAAGGTTGTACCCTGAATCGACCCAAAGCTACCATTCAACCATTCGAGTGAAAACTTCAACCTGTCGAATTCCCCTATGGTTGCGAGTACTATACCTCAATTCAGTGCGGTTCCCTACTCAAAGATACATTGTGATATCTTGGCTGGAGTTCGCTGATGCTGGGTATCTCTATAACCCATATAAAGGAAGTACCCAAAATGGTTATGTATTCACCATGAGAACACGGTGATTTCTTGGAGATCAACTAAACAAATCTTTGTTGCTACTTCCTCGAATCATTCTGAGATCATTGCTTTGCGTGAAATGGTCAATGTGTGTATCTGGCTTAGGCATGTAATACATCATATTCGAGGGTCTAGTGGATTACCTTCTACTACGACAACACCAACTTATATGTTTGAGGATAATGCGGCTTGCATTGAACAAATGAAGTTGGGTTATATAAAGAGTGGTCATACTAAACACATTTCACCGAAATACTCCTACAATCAGCAACATCAGCGGTTATTGAATATTCGTGTGATCCGGATTGGTTTGGTGGATAATGTTGCAGACTTGTTCACCAAGTCTTTAACAAAATCTACATTTTTGAAGCACGTGATACGCATTGGAATGCAAATGTTATCTGAACTCCAAGATTGAATTACTGATCAGGGGGAATTAATTTTGTAGACATCTGGAGAGTCTACATCACATTAGATTTTTGTTTTAGACCAAGCTTTTGTTTTACCCATGAGGTTTTTGTTTGCTTGGCAAGATTTTTAGTGAGACAACAGGTTATGCATAATCCATTAGGATAATGACACAAAGGGGAGTGTTTAAGGAAATAATATTCCTGGTATCCTGGTGTGTGTCTTGTCCTAATTAGCACAAAAGTATATATTCTCTCAATCTATGATTTATAGGGATATTGATTGTAACACATTGTAATGTCTATTTAAGGTCATCTATCAATGAATAAAAGATAGTTTCAGATCATATGTTCTGTGTATCTATTTTCTAATTCAACAAGACGTACATATGTGTTCCTTCATAGTTTAATTTGGAGGGTAATGATTACGTCAGCTTGGCGTATAATGCTTACGTCCCATATCATACTCATTTAGCCGGGGAAGGTATATACATACATGTTCCCTCAGCTCGTGATGTATATCAGTCCCTATCCAGAGCGAAACTTCGTTTTGAAAATAAGGAACGAAGTTTCAATTTCCACAAGATTGGCAAAGTTGCTCGAACATTGAAACCACTCTTTCTTTGGATTACTATTAAATGATTATGCTTACAAAAAAAAATCTCAATTGGAGATGATTTGACCATTGCTACTTAAACTTTTAACCTATATCGGATTAACTGTGTTCATCAAAAGTTGAACTTTTAACATATATCGGATTAATTGTATTCATCAAAAGTTGAATTTGATGATCAAATTGTCAAATAATCTCTGATTGAGCTGATTTTTTACAAGCATGATCGTTTAATAATAATCTAAAGAATGAGTAGTTTCAATGTTCAAGCAAATTTATCAATCTTTTGAAAATGAAAACTTCGCTCCTTATTTTTAAAGCGAAACTCTGCTTTTGATAAAAAAAAATATTTATATATATACACTTAATTATTTGTGAAGACAAGCAAGAACAGTCGCTGGCTATTTCTATGAATATAATTGAAGTGAAAATTTATGTTGGCACCTAAGAGGCTGTACAATATTCCTGGTGCAAGTGATGCAGTTTCGGTTGTACGGCAAAATTAAAGAATGATGTTTTGGAAGGTCGACATAAACCATATATATAGTTTTACTATAGGAAAAGCGATATATAATCGGACTGGAGCAAATGAATTTTCAAGACCGTCGATATGAAACAATGAAACATTAAACATTTGGTCTTAATTAACTCATACGTTTCTCCCAATGGTGATATATGAATATACAATATATGTTGTACGTGATGTCAAAAAAATATATATGTTGTACGTGAGAGCATACCTTTAGGCTTTAGCAAAGAAAATAATAATCTATTTTGCGCCTATTATAAAGAAAGAGAGGCTCCTAGACTAATATACACATACATATATAAAGATATGGTCATTTGAGGGAAGGCCTAATGATTCAAAGATATTCTCTTCTGCAATGAGCACAAAACTTCGACACATTTGATATTTTACATGAAAGTTATTGCTAGATTTGCATGTTGACCAGAAAATTTGCTATATTTGGACTGCTTTCTAGTCACCAAGTACCTAGCGCTTCATATTTCTTCACTCGCGATCTTATTTCTTGGAGTTGCCGAAGCTGATGATATCTTTGTCGATCTCCTTTCATGATCATTTTCTCCCTAGTATTTTTACAATATTGCCACATGTTTCTTCTTTTGTGATCAAATAATTGTGAGTAAAATTTTGCCAAAAGATTTCTTTGTGGAGAGCAAAATTTCGTCAAAAAGAAAAGGGGGTCGACAAATGATTTGCTAGTACACTATATATAGTAATTGAAAGCAGACTCTACTTTTCAAACAATTGATCGGGACAAGTGTATATAGTTTTTGTTTTTCTTCACTTTTTGGAAAAGATAGATTGCAATGTCGATCTTGCTGGACATCTAGATTGAATATACCTTTATTACAGTCCACATCCCCTATTCAGTCTTATGTGTATTTTCAACACATATTTGCAAAAAATTATAAAAAAAAGGGTGTGAATTGTAAAAAGAATGGTGCCAATTTCACTCCCTGTAAATATATATACATATATGTGTAATTGTTCTAATCACAATTGTTTTGACCGATTAATTCACCTTATTGCGTTAGGCGGTGGTTAGCCAGCTGTCTGTTTAATGAAAAAGAAAAAACTACTTAGGATACGCATTTGAATATTGGGTGACATCAATAATATGATTTATTAAAAGGAATGAAAATAATAATGTCATAGAATATTTGAAATAATCCTTCTAGACATCCGCCTAAGCTCTTTGTCTAAACCCAACTAAACATCTGCCTAGTTAAGCTCTCCACCGAGATCTCAAGACGTTGCCTAACGTTCTTATTGCCAAGCTTCCCCCCTTCTCCCCCGTCGTTATGGATTCAAGGTGGGTGTGACGGCTCTGCTTCTAATATAAGCATATCACTACAAGAAAAATGGTATTCAGTGATAAATAGAGTTGCGACAAGCATAAATTCGTTGCTAAAAGTTAATATAAGCGAGAAAATTCCAATTGTCGCAATTGTCTCATCGGCGACGACTATTTTCTCATTGAATAATAAATGGGCGACAATGAGTAAAAAACTTCGCTTTATATTTCAGCGATGACTAAATTTCGTCGTTAAAGACTTATTTGGCCCCGATTTTTAAGATTTGTCGCTAAATATTTATGCGACAGCTACAGTTTTCTTCGCAAAAGACTTATTAGGCAACGACTGACAAGAGTTGTCGGTAATACTTAATGCGACAAACATTCATTCCTCGCAAAAGACCTATTTTGCGACGATTTTCACGAGTTGTTGGTAAATATATGTGACAACTAAAAGTTCATCGTGGAAAACCTATTTGGAGATGAATTTTACTATTTGTTGCTAAATTTTTATGCGACAACTACAGTTTTCTCACAAAAGACGTATTAGGCAATGACTAACAAAAGTTGTCGATGATACTTTATGCGACAAACATTCATTCCTTGCAAAAGACCTATTAGGCGCCAACTAATACGAGTCGTCGCTGATATTTAATGCAACAAAAATTACTTCCTCGCAGAATATCTATAGGCTACAATTTCTATGAGTGGTCGCTAAATGTTTATACGACGAATATGACTTCCTCGTAAAAAAAATCATCAGGCGAAGACTTAGATAAGTTGTCGCTAACATTTGATACGACAAATAGAACTTCCTTGCAGAAAAGTTATTTGGTGACAAGTTATGTCCATTGTCGTTGAACGTTTGTACGACGAATAAGTTTTTTTTTCGCAAAAGATATATTAGGCGACAATTTATATGAGTTGTTGCTGACATATAATGCGACAAATAGAACTTCCTCGTAGAATACTTATTCGGCGACAATTTCTATGATATCTCGTTGAATGTGTATGTCAAATATCATAAATACCCACCATATTAACTAAACTATATTCACTTAATATGATGTAGATCTAGGGAGGTTATTATTGTAAATACTTTAAATTCAATTCAAATTACAGGTATAAGACATGCAAGCTACGTACATCTAACATTGGAAAATTTATACTTTTTTTTTCGATAGTATCGTACCCTTATATGAATTGGTCGATTTATTACAAATCAATGATCTAATCGAATTCATTAGTAGTGAAGACTGAGTGACTGCCCATGTATATATATGTAGCGTAGTAGCCACATGTAATCTAATGATCATCATGACTTTTGGCCTTATCATAGAACTTATATAGAATGTAAATATAAAATTCCATTGGATGAACTTAGGGATAAGATATCATGTTTAGGGTTTACAATTTGAGATTATGTATTAAAGTTTAGGGTTTAGAATCAAGTTTTGCGTCATCTTCGAAATTGAATTAGGTATACCTTTATATTTAATTTTTCTTTTTACAATTTTTACTTGAAAACAAAATTAGAATTGGTTATTATAAAATATTAGGGTTTAGAGTTTAGGAATTATATATATATATATCACCTTTACGACAAGTCATGCCAAGAGTGTGTGAGTGTATAACTGTATATATATATATATGTACTCTATATATAGCACATGGGTTTTAATAGGAAATTAGGAAAGAAAAGAAAACACCCGGCGGTGGCCTATATATATAATTTTTTTTTAAAAAAACATTTTATATCAATATAAATAAGAAGTTGATTAGGTTTAGTTATTTGGGCGGAGAATGGCAACCGCAAGAACAGAGAGAAACACAAACTTCAAAGCCAAATTGATCAATACTCTCACTGAGTTCAATGTTGTTGTCGTCAAGGCCAAAGATAGATGAGGTACGTGAAGATTAATATTTAAGGACGCTTGCATCGTCGTCATGCTTTACTTCATAGGTGAGTTTGATTACACATATCGATCTATATGAAAAGACCCGACTCCGATTTAGTTGCCTAAACAGAAATTAAACTCCTTCGAAAACATGACCTTAAATTTTTTTTTTGCCAGAGTTTACTTTGAAATGCGCGAACCAAAATTTGAACCTGCAAAGAAAATTACACTTCGAATATTCCACAAAAGCCAAATCGTGGGGCTCCGTTCCCTATCCGGATTTCTCAACATCATATATATAATAAACCAAAAGGTTTACAAGTAATCCAGAAAACATTCAGGAGTAAACTCAACTGAAAACATAACATAAGTATTCAGAGCGACGCCTATATACATCATATATAATCAGTAGGTCGAACAAAGAACCTACTCGAACTGAAGTGTGACCTGAACTCTACGCCTCCACAGTCGACGTGCAACCCCGAAATTCAAACTGTAAACTGGGCAAAAGAAACCGAAAAGCTCAGGGAAAGGCAAATGAAATCGTTAGAGTGAGTAGACGAAAATAATAATATGCCTTTCACCAATATAAACATGAAATCATGATGCGAGTCTAAAATCATCAATCACAGGTAAGGTGGTTGTCATAACCTTTCTGGAAACTGTATAAAATGTGGAGGCCGTAACTTGAGTACATTCTCCTCAAAGTTACAATCCTACTCAACCAGGTAAGGGTTTTGTCATAACCTTCCTGGGAGCCATATAATCACGAGTCAGGCGTTTGTCATAACCTTCCCGGAGCATCTCGGGGATCAGCCGAGAAGCCATGCATCGATGCATCCATATATCCATAATCCATGTAAAACAAATCATATATGTGCCTTCAAGTAAAAATATATAATCATAAATGCATAATCATAATTGCATACACGTAAAATGCATAACATAAAATGCATAGTCAAGACTCGCAAATCGACAGTGAAAATCAAAGTGTCCACTCACAGTACGAGGCTAACTCTGAGATCAGGCGGAAGATCCCTCACCAGATATTCAATCACGATCACCTGAATAATAGGGATACGATCAATACATATTGAAACACAACATACGAAGCTAATACGTCGAAATATACCCAAACAACTCTCGTCCCAAAATAGAATACTCAAATCAACTCAAAAACCTCACGACTATGATCGGGACGTGATTATGAGCAAAACGGTATAAAAATCTCCAAAAAGTCAACCTCGCCAGAGCTCCGCTGTTGACCGCCGCCGCCGGTGGCGGCGCAGCGCCAACGGTGACCAACTATGGTGACCCTTACCTCAAATTCTTCCTCTCCTCAAGCCCAACACCTTTCCCTTCTACCACTAACACCAATTCGACCCACACCGGCCGGAATTTCGGCCGAAAGTCTCGCTGGAATTTCCTCTCCGGTCACCACCCCAAACCATCTCAAACCTCAACCAATTCCAAAACAAATTGCCCAGAATTCATCAAGGGGTTGAGAGGAAGCAAACCCCCCACCAACCCGACACCAAAACTCGCCGGAATCCGCCACCCGATTTCGGCGAAATCCCCAAATTTCATCGACTTCGTTCTCCCTCAATTCTCAACGAATTTCAACAAATGAATACACAAATCAATAGTACAAGTCAAGAACTTTTCAACCATACCAATAACGTGGCTGGAGGTGGCCGAAAACTCCGGGTCCGACGACGGGAACAAAATGGGTCGTTGAGCCAAAACGGGTCACCCTGAGTCAACTCGGTCCAACTCGGTCAAACTCAGTCCAAATGTGATTTTTTGATAATTTTACGACTATTCGATATTTATACGTTGCGAACCAACCAAATTCACGATTCGGATAACTCAAACCCAAACGGATAAGTACGACTAACTCGACGATAATTTCGAATATCCATTTTATTTTCTCCGATTATTCGAAAAATCCTCTGAAACCTCATACGGACTCGAAATCAAATCCTCTACAACTTCCGCGAAGGAACTCAAACCAAGTTCTTGCCCGATAATTAAGTTGTGAACAAACCCGCTATCGACCAATTACGACAAAACCACGACTAATCGTGAAATGCGCAAATCAAGCCAATTAACATACAATTTCCGGTTTGGGTCATTACACTATATAAAGCAGTACTATATATAATTGGTTTGGTTCTAGTTCTATAATAGTATGTGTGATATTGATTGATTTCTTGATGATGGTGTCAATTTTGAAGAAATGAGTATTAATGGCTTTATCAATTTTTTTTAGGACATCGTCGTCATCTTTTTGGTGATATTTCACCTTATGTGGTTTCTACCTCAACAAAAAGAAGGTTATGACTTCCCAATATTATACTCACCATTTCGTTGTTGGAGAGGGCCTTTCAAAAGCCGAGAAGTAATGTTGCATCCAAGTGAGGTTATTAGTGGATAAACTAGCTACCAAAAAGCTTTTCCTTGATGTGTATATGAGTGCTCAATTTATTAATGTTTTCGATTCATTGAATCAAATAAGCTTTATGTCTCGTCCTCTTATTGTTGTATTATCACAAATATCAATAATATTTTTCAATTAACTTCATCCAATTATATTTTATATAGTTCCTACATTTAGTAACTATGAAAAATAGTGGAATCACATTTATCATTTACGATAAAATATAAATTATATATTACAAAAAATGTCAAACGTCACATTTATATTTGGCGACGATTATCAAACGTCGCATTTGTAACTGTGACAAAAATGAATTGTCAAATTTATTGATTGCAACAAAAACCAAATCTAGCTTATGAAATCTCCGAGAAAATGAAAGCGTCGCATTTAAATTCTACAACAAATAAAAAACCTCACTTTTATGATCCGCGAAAAACACAGAACCTCACACTTTACTTTTTTCGACAAACACCAAGCATCGCATTTAATGTCTGTGACAAACGTCAAACGTCGCATTAAATATTTTCAACGAAAGTGAAACGTCATTATTATGTTTTGTGATAGACTCAAATTCGTCGCCAAAATTAATATACCACGAATCAGTTACGCCGCTAATAAAAAATGCGACGAAACAAATTATTCGTCGTTTTTAAAATTCCCCCAGACCAATAGGGTGATCAACCTTGTGACAGCTCAAAATTCGTCATAATTTTATTTTAACGAAGAATTCTCGCTTTTAGAGACAAAATCCGGTCGTCGTCATAGTCGATTTTTCTTTTAGTGTATGGACGTTTAGGGATGTGGCTAATTTTATAGCCCCGACAGTTGATCAATCGGTGGAAGCACTTGTGACGAAGGCTCTGGTGATGTCTATGAACATCTCAGGGGCGACTGGGGGCTAGGCGGCCATGAAGAGCTGCTACGAGTTTTCTTGTCGAGCAAGCTAGCTAGAGTTCCAGCCTGGCCTAGCATACTTTTTCTCTCCCTTGGGCCATAGCCCAGTATAAGTTTGTGCTCATTTTAAAACAGTTTTTGGGTAAGACGACCTGATAGGTAATGTAGTAATAAGAGCATTACAAAGGGGTCTGTGGGGTAGGGTTTTCTGATGTGGCTTCATTTGACAGGCTGCCCCTCAGGTAATGCGTTATGCTGAAGAGCTAGCCCCCATTTCAACCCAAACATGTTCCTCATTGTTGAGAACCCAAGCGTGACAGATAATAGGTGGCTGGATTTTTTCCCACATGTCAAGCCGCTAAGAAAAAAAAACACGTAGATCCACTACTACTAGTGTGGATTCCATATCTAATATCTCTCTTCCTCAAGGAAATGGTCAACTTTGTTATCTCCCTGGCAAAGAAGAGAAGATGTCGAACATGTGGTTATAGTAAGAAAAATCAGGTGGAGGATGTTCAACCTAATGTTGGAAACAAATCAATATTGCTCATGTTGCTTCCAAGTGCTATGTTAAGCGTACCAAGATGGTTAAATTGGTGGTGCAAACTTTTGATATTTTGGTCGACAACTCAACAATTGCAGAGGAAGAGTCGGAGAATTTTTTGGTGATATCCTGGCCGAATGGAAGTGGATGTTGGAGGATTGGCGGAGCTGATGGCCATTGTGAGGCCTTCATTGTTTTCATTTTTCTTTTTATAATAAAGTGGGGATGTAGCCGCGGTCTCAAATTCATGTTTGATCGATAATTTTTTATTATTTTGGGTTACAGCTTGATCCATAAATTTTAGTTTTTGTTTTATTTTGTATTTGGCCAAATACTCTAAAGGTTGGGTACGCTAATACCTTAGTGTTGGACATTTTCTTGAGATATTATTAGTGGGACGCTGTGTTCTTTCCACTTTTCCTAGTTAATAAATTAACACTCCCTCGTTACTTTAAGAAAGACACATCAAACAAATAGTTTCCCTAGTCTATAATTAAAGAAGGGTAATGGATGGAGTCTCATTAAGACCATGATATGGATGTCTCAATCTCTCTGTGACGTTATCATGTTATATAAGATAAATAATTATAATTTTATATATTTCACCTCACATTGATTCAAATACTTGATTCACCCCTCTTCAAACCTCATCATTTAAATTTTAAACATATTCTTATCGGAGAAATTTCATCAAACAGTATCTCAACTTTCGTTCATTCTAAATATTCATACTTCAACTTTACAAAATATCAGAACTATACCCAAACTTTTGACCTTGATCCAAAAATCATATATGTCGTTATTTATTCCGTCTTACTTGTTTTAAATTGCATAATTTCAATGACATAAGAATTAACGGTGTTAAATGGAATAAATAACTGTATGTATGATTTTTGGGTCGAAAAAAAAACTTGAGATATGCTTATAATATTTTGTAAAATTGAGGTATAAATATTTAAAATGAGCAAAAATTAAGGTACTGTTTGTTGAATTTTCTCTTCTTATAATCAAAGTCATACTTTGCATTTCAATCTCCTTTTTGTGAATGAAGACTGGGTATTCTTGATCATAGATCGATCGCGAATAAGTTCCTAGACTGGATATTCATAGATCGATCGCAAATAAGATTGAAGTACTTCAAATTATCGTAAGAGTAATTATCTCGATCAATGAAGAGAGAACAAACTCAAAAAAACTTTTCTGCGACCACACCAAACTCAATAAAGTTGCAGATCAAACAACAAGCAACGTCTCTAAATAAATCATTATATATAGTTCTAGATTTTTAGTTTAAAGATAATTGATCAGTGAATGCTAAAAGTAGGGGTTGGACATTGAAACCGAAAACCGAAAAAAAAAACCCGATCCAAACCGAGCCGTGACCGAAAAAACCATACCCGATAAAAACCAAACCGAAAAAAACCGAAACCGAAAAAAAGTGAAATATTGGGTTCGGTTATGGTTTTTAATTTATAAAAACCAAACTGAACCGAAAAATCAAAGTATGTATAAAAAGATATCGTTTTGGAAATTTTGTAATATATTATATAAATATATGCAAAACAAAAACCTTAAACTCCTAAAATCCTAATTTCTCTATTTATAGGAAGCAATTACTTGTTAATGTATATCTAAAACTCTTCACAATTAGACTCACTAAGCAACTCTAACTGCTCAGAATCTTACTTCCTAGGTTTTATAATCAAAGTCTAAGACCTTGATGATAAACTCGTCAGGGAAGCCTTTTCTCACAAGGAAATGTAGCAATTGATTTAATATGGGCCACAGGTACCGGCCTCCAATCTTTCCAGTCCGCCTAATCCAGCCCTCAAGGCCCAACAACAAGATATTTTATCTTGGGCCCAAACATTGCCCATCATGTCTCGAAATTAATGCCCAAGCGTGGTTGAAGAGGTTTGTTTCCTAACGACATACCGTTCATTCCAACCAGTGACTTTCCATTCGTAACACCACTTCAGCCAACTCTTTTGAAAAGTCGCGCCATTACGGATGACGTCATATAAAAAGCGCACGTTCCGTGAAAGTCCATACTTTAACACACTCCTTCTGCTTCCATCTTCCCAGCTTTCAAAATTTCTATCTGAAGCCAGATTTTCTCCGCCGCCGATTACTTTTCTGATCCAAAAATTCCACCTCACCTTACCAAAGAAAATGCTGAACTCTTTTCCAAGTCTGTTCGAACCACCGTTAAACGGCAAAAACCAGGTCTGACCACCACGCTCAAACTCTCAAACGCTACCATCAGTCGTTTAGGCCCATTCCTCAAAACACTTATCAACCCAGCACTTTACCAGGTTTTCCATGACAGCTCCTGCAACTTCGCCTTAATCTTCAGGTGAGATAAGCAAGCTGACTCAACCAGGTGGACAAACAAAGACACCCTCTACTCGATCGAAAAATGGCCAACCACCTCTGATAATGAACAAACGTGGTACACGGCTCGTCGCGAAGCAGACCTAGTCCATTAGCAAGAAGTTGGCATTGTCCACCTCATAGACCTCTGCTTTTCACTATCCAACGGAGGGAATCACGTACCATTCGTCGCCACCATGTGGTTATGGGATCCTACCTGTAACTGTTTCCGTCTCTCCTGCGGTGATGTAAGTATTACTCTACTGGACCTCTTTACCATTTTCGAAGTACCTATAGCAGACCCCGTTTGGAAATAAGCGGACACTATCAATGCCACTGATAGAGCTAGTCTCGATCGGCTCCCTTCTTACACTGCCTGGGTTACCCGCTCCATAAATGACAAAACCCCTCAAGGAGGTATAGCTTTCCTTGAATTTTAGCTATCAAAATACATTTTTTGTGTTTCTTCTCAAAAGGTCAACAAATGTTGGGTTCACCTTGTCGAATGCTTGTTTGAGGACATTAAGGTAGGACTTGCACAACTTATCCTCGCCTACCTCTACTGCAGCCTACAATGGATTTCGTTGTCCTCGCTGCAGCTCAACAAACCTGGTCCACTATGGATGGTAGACCTCTGGCTCCAGGTCTACTTCCCTGTCTTCTGGCACTCACATGTGCCACCGTTCTAAGCATACGAGCTCCTTAGACAAACTCTCGCAGCCCCCTTTGCCTTCGAAGGGCTCACTTATCAGACATATTTCGCTACCTTCTGCTTGCACAACCAATTTCCCTCTGTCCCGGCCTATCTGATCTTAGACCACCATTTCCCGCCAGAGTTAGAGACTGATTTCTTACCTTCCCCTACCCAAGGTGACCAGGCGAAACTCATCTTTCTCTAGAGAAACACTTGTGGAGACTTGTTGGTTTCTGATCCCATGAATGTCTATTATGAGCTGTACGCTCCCAACCACTTCACCAGACAACTTGGGCTAACCCAACATGCCTCTATGCCATTGATTGGTTCCTTCAATCGCTACACTATATGGGGAGCAACTTCTCATCCCATGGAGACCAACACAACAAACCCCCACTTTGGCTTTACCATCGTGATGCTTTCTAAGGAGGAACTCATTGTTGCTCTCATACCATCGACAAGAGTGATGGTACACTACCATGCCTGGCGAGCGCAATTTTGGGATGGCCTTCGGTCTACACAACCACTATCTCTTTACGGCCATCTTCAAGGATTTTGAAGGCAATTTTGCCAACGCCATTGACAGGAAAGTGTTAAACTTTGTCCCCCATCATCCAGATGAAGACACTCCTTGGCCCACAGTAAGCATTCTCCTTACTTTACACCATTGATATCGACCTTTAATTATTCATACTTACTCTTTCTGGTTTGAACACTCACAGTTTGACGAATGATCTGATGCCTCCGACTTTGACAAGGAACAAGACGCTGGAAATGAAGAACCAAAACCTCCTCAATCTATAAGTAATTACAAATCTCCCTAAGATGTGACTTAATATCTTCGATTCCTTACTATGTTATTTCCAGAGACCACAAAAACGGCACCGAAATGCCTCCCGCGCTGGAACTTCTTCTAGAACTTCTAGCAAGAAGAAACGACGCCACCCTCATAAGGTTGGCTCTAAAGATACTCCCAACCAACAACCTGAAGGACCTTGTTCTGACGCCCCTCTCTTTCCATCAAATACTACTGGCCTCTCTTCTGGCAATGATCGGCCCGAGCTAACCCTACACACTCCTCCTTCATCTCATGAGGTAAAAGTATAACTTTGAGGGATGCTTCCATACATGCAGACTTTTGTCTTCCAATGCTAAACTTTCTTTTTATTCTAAGGACATGTTCCATACCGAGGTCAACCATAAAGAGAACTTCTCAGCGAACGCTCTGCCTGAAGGGAGCCCTGTTGCTAGCACTGGGACTATTAATGTCGAGGACGTCGGTATCGCAAATGTGGATGTCGATATTACCGATGTTGTCCGTCATAATGCTCTTCACAATGCTCATCATTTAGACGAAAGTCTCCATGATTGTAATGATAGTGACGCACTCCAATTTCGTTTTGAGGATGCTCCTTTTTCTTACCATGCCATTCATTACTCTCTACAGGAACAAGCAGCCAAGGAGGCTAGCGCCATAATTCCCCTTCCTAACACAATTTCTCCAAGAAAACCAGGCGAGACGGCTAAGGCACTTCCTAATCCTCCACTCAACTCCGTTACCTCACCTGATCTAGCTACCCCTGGTGCGAACAAGGTACGAAATGAAAGTCACGGTCTATAACTTGTCATTCCTTGGGCCTCACCTTCCTTTGAGCTTTCTATCAAGACAGCCATGCGAGACCAAATCCTTAGCTTGGAAGAACTCTCAGCTAAACTCTCAACCATGAAGCCTGATCCAGCCGAGCTTACCCTCGCCAAAGACATAATAACAAAACTCCTTGAAGTTGATCTGGACACTTCTCAAGCCCTCAACGATATGTTGGATGAGGTATCAAACCTGTTGAAGACTGCCTCTAGCGAGCTCGCTCCCATGCTCTCCCAATACGAGGAAGATCTTCAATAGCTCTATAGGGTACATGCTAACAAAGATGATCTATCTCATAGCCTATATCGGCAAAAGAGATTAAGGAAATAAATGGTCGGCCAAGTGCTCAATGACCACCGCCGATTCCAAAAACTCTTCCAGAGTGCCTCCTCAAAATAGGCGACCTTGGTGGCTAAAGAAGCTGAAATGGCTGCTCTCCAAGCCGAGGTAAACCTTCTATGACCAGACTCTCTTTCCACTCATGCGAATACTCAGGAATTGCTTGAAGAGAGTACGAGCCGAGCAAATCATCTTATAGAGGCCGGAGATGATGTTTTCTCACTCCTCCGTTCATATGGTGAGGTTTGGGCTGACTATGAGCATGCCAAAGTAGAACTCAAGAGAAAAGCTCTTTCTAAACTTTGAACTCTACCTGTAATCCTGGACCTCTTTGGATTAAGCCGGTTATATAAACAACTCTTCTTTTTATACATATTTTACATATCTTCTTTGTGTACATACATATAATGACGGGCCTCCAATTATAAGCCCGATTGGGATAAGCCCAACAACTGAATTGCATACACTATTCAATTACTCCAACAATCCTCATAATTAGGATTAAATTTTGAATTTGAAATTAGATCCATGATATCCCATCACTTCAAATCTCTCAGTTTCCAAGGAGCACGCTAACCGCTTAAGGAATCAATAATCATTACTCCCATTGACCCAGAATGGACGAACCGTTATGTCAATGAGTCTCTAAGGGACATGTGTTAATTACCGTGGGCAGTAAATAGATTCATGCATTTTAACCCTTCGTTTATGTGTAGAGCCCCTAGGGTTAGGCCTCTATAAATACCACCTCTAATTTGCTCACACAAACATCATCTCCAAAACCTTCTTTCTCACATAATCTCGAAATGTTGCCTTTTTTACAACAATTTCTCTGGCCTCTTTGGAAAGAAAATCCTCCAAAAAGCCTTTGTCTATAGTAACATTTTAGATAGTGATATCCATGTCCAATCCTGGGCTAGATAGTGATATCTATGTCCAAGCTCTACTTTGGTAAGGTTGCCCCTTGTTATTTGGGGATAGCCGAGTCTAAACGCAGGGATTGGGTCGTCTTCCTCTCCCTCTCCAATAACAGTCCTGCTTTTGCTTTGCATAGATATTGTAGGTCCTAGCACATCAGTGCCTTAAAAGGGAATAATACGGCGCTGGTGTACTACTACTCCCAATTTACATGGGAAACCAATTCAGGGAAGCGGGTGGTGAGGAGGAGGTGACAATCGGTTCGTTCTCGGGGTATATACCAAGGTGGAACCTAGTTCATTAGCTCCAATGATGAAAGAGACAAAAGGGAAATCCCCTGTCATTCTTCTTACATTTCTTTAGGCTGTTGTGTTCTAGATTCTGATTTTTTTTGTCTTCTTTTTTTGTTGAGGTTCTTCCTCTTTAACAAACCTCCAAGTTTTTCACTTTGTAGACGAGTTTGTATTTCCATAGTATCAAAGCTCAAGGCCGCAAAGCCTTTGTAAACTCCTAATAAAAGTTAATTCCATGTACTTTACTTTACATAATCTTGTTGTAAACGCAACTCAATCTACAACCACAAATATTGACTTTGTAAAATAATCAACAAAAGTTAATTCAAGTTAAAGCTACAGAGTTTGGTAGAAAAAAACAAAGTAAAAACTAATAATTTTAGCCACAAGAATTGTCTTATGGTAAAACATTATAAGGTTGCCCCTTGAGTTTGGTCACGCGAGCAAGAGCATCCTAAGCCAAGACAATGTTCACACTATGATATTCCAGGATTTTAGCCATCCGAGACACATCGTATGTGATTTGTCTCTCTGGCTTCTTCTTCGGCAACCACTTCTTCTATGATGATGTGGCAGACACCAATGCCGCCCCGGGCAACCTTATATGAAATGGTGGTAAAGGCCGAGGATCACGGTTTCCTCCATAACTGAATCCTATTACTCGATAATCGATTAAGCTTTGCACAGTATCCTTCAGTCCATAGAAAGAAGTGGTCTTGTGTCCAAACCTATTGTGGTATCTATAGAAATGTTTGCCTGACCCTAGATAGTCCAGATCTTTTAGTTTCCTACCAGGCCAGAAGCTAATAAGTTCATGCTTGAGGAGCTCGTCCATCCTATCATGTTTGAATGTATACCTTGGGTGTTTGGGGGTACCACAATCTTCGAGACCGACTGGTTCTTCTATGTCATCCAACTCTGCTACAATATTCTCTGTTGACATCCATTCTAGTTATATCATATTGACTTGTGATTCTAGGAATGGTTGTGAGTCCACTAGCGAGACGGTCTTAGGTGCACTATCTAAGGCTAGTTTTTTTTCATTGATCTATTACTGGATCTGGTCCTTGAGCTTAACACAATCTTTGGTTGAATGATTCTATATACCATGAAATTTATAATATTTGTTCCCTTTAAGCTGTTCAGCACTAGGGATAAGGCCAAAGTCTGTTTTCACCACTCGCTGGTTAATAAGATCCTCAACAATTTCATGGGTCATATTGGTGTCATAGGTATATGTCTCAAACTCTGGCTTTGTGAAAGCTACCTTTGAGAGCTTCAATGGTCCCTTGCTTTACTGTAACTTCCAAGGCTTAAGAACTGACTTGGAAGTAAGCTCTACAGCGTGAACCTGGTCTTTTTCTGAATTTGATCCTTTTTCTCCAGGATCTTCAATATAAGCCACCGTTTTTGGCTTGTTTCTCTCATATGTAGACCTCAGCGCATACGCCCCCTTCAAGGAATTACGCCTATTGCCCATATCCTACATGGTACTATGGGCTTTGGTTATTACCATAATGAGCTCGTTCATGGTGAGATATTTATGATTGAAGAATAAACTATAGTATGGATCCTCCAATCCATTGATTGCAATCTCAACGACCGCATCTTTCCCTAAAGGTGTTCTGCATAGATTATACTTCGATCTAAATCGATGGAGGAAAGCTACCGAACTTTCTGATGGTGCTTGGTTCATGGCCACTAGCTTGCTAATTCTTGTCTCTGGCCTTGTTGTTCCAAAATGGTCGATGAACAGAGCTTACATCACTGGCCAATATGTTATAGACCTCTTCTCTAGACCTGTATACCAGACGAGTACTGATCCAGACAACGATGAACCGAAAACTCGTAGTTTAAGTTCTGGATCCTCAGCAAAAGGTCCAAGCTGTAAAGTGAAATACGCCAAATGTGTCACCGCGTTTGCATCATCGTCGCCAGTAAAAGTTTGAAAATTGATCGGCTTATAGTTCCTTGGCCACTGCCAAGCGTTGGCAATGGCTTTCTGCACAGGCAAGTATGGAGTCTCATATGGCTCATGTGCCTTGGCGATGTGTATATCGTATTCCTCCATGAAATTTTTTAGCCTGGCTTGTCTTCCTCGTGAGCTCGGAGATAGAATTGGTCAAATGCCCAATGTGTTTATCATTTCTCTTGTAAAAGGCTGTCACTCCCTTCATGTGCTGTGCCTTAGCAAGATCTATGGCTTTCAAAAGGTCTTCACGCAACCTATCTTGTCCCTCTACGAGGGTTGCAAGCTATGCCATCTGAGTCGTCTGTTCTTCTAGACCCTTGTTGAACTCGGCCCTTAAAGCGACCACTTTGGCTGTTGCCGTATCTGTCTTCTCGCCAAAGGTGGCGAGCAACTTTCAATCCTTTGTTCAATAGAAGCGAAGTATTTCCCAAATCGCTCATCATGCCTAGCAACGTATGGTCTGTAAGCTTCGTATGCTAGATCGTTTAACTCTTGTTCAATCAAGAAGTCGAAGGCCATCATTGAACAAGATGTGACTCCAAAGATGACTTTAACCGCGTTCGCAGAGAAAGAGCGACACTCGGTAGATGTATGTTCCTGGTAATTCGATTGAGGGTGTTTACGACACTAAGGATTCCTAATTGTCGCTTAAAGACACGAAAAAGCTAGTCCCATTGGGCTTGCCAAAATGTTTGGTACCACAATCTCCCGGGGTTTTGAGAGGCTTTCAACCTGTCTCTTTTCTCGATCGCGTGCTTATGTATGCTTGGCGTGCCACCATCTTAGGACAGAACGTTAAACGTAGCTTACCGCTGCCAGACTTCTAAGAAGCGACTGGGATGGGAAGAGCACCAACCCCACCAGATGGATCCTTCTCGCCTATGTGACTTAGGACTTTATGGTTTTTGTGTCTCTCGCAGAGCCACGAAGATCGATACCTCGCAACTCCTTTAGTGTGAAGTAGAGCAATCTCCTTGACAGAATATTGAGAACACATGGTGTTGCGTTCGTAGATCGCAAGATAATCATGTTCTTTCGGTTGATGACCTCTTGATCACTTGTTGCATTGTTTTGCATCCTTAAATCGCAAGATACTCATGCTCATGCGGGTGAATGATCTCTTGATCACTAGTTGCATGGATTTCTTGATATGAAAAGGTCGTTTGCCGAGAGCAAAATATGTTTGTGATCGGAGGATCCTTTTCTCTTTCGCTAACCTCCTCTATTTATAGGAAGCAATTACTTGTTAATGTATATCTAAAACTCTTTAAAATTAGACTCACTAAACAACTCTAACTGTTTGGAATCTCACTTCCTAGGTTTTATAATCTGTTGGAAAAATGGTGGTTTTCCACCATTTTAATATGACGATTTAAACAAAATAATTAAGTGTGTTGCACTTAATTTTGATGTGAGGGAAACATGGATTTATGTTCTCCTACAAGAGTACATAAAGATTATGTATTCATTTGTTTAAATTGGTTAAAGGGTGAATGAGAAATTGTCACCCAAAGTTGGTCACTTGAAACAAAAAGAAGGAATGTGATCCCACATGGGAGAAATTAGGAATGTGAAAGTCTTTATTTATGATTGGACCCTAGTATACCTTGAGTAAGTGAGTAGAGAGGCTCTCTCTCACGTGCGCAGGGGGGTGCAAATCTTGGTTGAGTTGAGTATGCGATATGGACTTATGTGCGCCCACGTCATGCGGACACGAATGTCGTTCTGATTTGGGGCAGGCCGCACAAGTTTTCTTTTACATTCCTCGAGACCTTTCAACTTCTCCGGCCGGTTATGTGGGTTTATTGGTCGAATTATGGTGGGTTTTCTCACCATTATTGGCCGGTTTATACCTTTAATTGGCCGGATTTGTTGCATGGTTAATGAGTGGTAACTCATAAACTTTTGGTGGCCGGTCATAATGTCATTCTTCATCTGCTCCATGTATAAATAGAGGCTCCATCCTCCCTCATTCTTCATCCCATCAGAAAGCAATCTCCTCTTCTGATCACTTCTCTCCCTCTCTCAACAGCGAGCAAATTCGGTGATAGAGTAAGGTATTCTTCAGTTCGACGAGAAGTTCTTTTGCTATGATACAAAACTTTGAAGTTGTTTTATCCTGGGAGAACAACATCATACAAGCCTGTGGGCAGCGTAAAAGTTCTTAAGAAAAGCGTGTGATACACGTGACTCAACTTAGTTCATCTTCTTACCCAGAATTTGTTCTTCGTTCATATGTTTACAATTTACTAATTATTTAATTAGTATTTCGTATATTATATTTAATTTAATATCACTTATTTTTTCTACATAATCAAAGTCTAAGACCTTGATGATAAACTCACCGGGGAATATTTTCCTCACAAGAAAATGTAGCAATTGATTTAATATGGGCTGCAGATACTGGCCTCCAATCTTTCCAGTCTGCAGTCTAATTCAGCCCTCAAAACTCAACAACAAATATTTTATCTTTGGCCTAAACACATCCCAATCCCAATCGTTCATTCAATCTGTTAATTCCTAAAAAAAAGTTGTCATTTTGGTCTCATTTATATGATTATCTTTTATCCGTCGCATGACACATCCGATATATGAATGATGATTCGTTAGGAAGTATTGAAGTAGGTGATTCGACATTAATTTCTACTGCTTTCGCTATCTAGCACATCGATCTCTAATGAATTGTTTTGTTATATGAAGTCGAATCCAAATTAAGTTTCATTTAAAAGAGAAGTCGAATCCGGGGCTTTATATATCTATAAAATGCGCGTCTTTTTTTGGGCGCTAGTGTCACTTAGTGTGCTTTAATTTAGTTTCTTCTGTCTAGCTTTAGGGGCTTCACACTTGATGTTATAGGAGGTATACTAGGCTTTTCCTCCATGTTTTACAAGAGAATAGATATGCTTTGTGCTATATGATCATTAGTAGAAAGAATTAAGCATAATGATTTCACCAGTACGTACGTCCACTATAAGCTTGTTCTGTCTATAACTTTAGATTGAGTAATGCTTATTATGTATGACCATTACTGTTAATTATAAGTTTTTTCTGTTTACAGTAATGCTTAACCGACAGCTTCCATATATGTTCCATCATTTTATCGCAAATTCTGTATTCAAAAGCCAAACAAGCTAGCTTTGATTATATACTCCACTACTAGCTAGATCATGTCAGAATGCATATATGTATATGTCTCGATGGAGCTCGTCTCTAAAGTTAGTTCCAATTTTCTGTTGCTCGATCTCGTTGGCCTTCGCATATGCTATGCATGTGGTTTGAGTCATGTGGCGTATGAAGTTATCATGATAAAACCGGAGCATAGGAGGTACTGATCAATAATACAAGGAGGCACTAGGGCCTTATCATCTCTAGTGTAATCAATATGCCTTCACATCGATTGACTTCTGAGTCCCAGTGGAAAGAGGAGTATTCATGGGGTATATTATGAGCCGAAAAACCTAGATGTAACGGGTCCAATCTGGTTCTCTTCAAAAGGTGGTAGGCTCCAAAATAAATCAAGTCGGATTCCAAGAAAATAGCTAAAAGTTATTTTTGTTGTTGAGATTTTAGCAAAAATTTATTTCAATAGAGCAGTTAAAGTAAAGTGTGGGATTTACATTAGAGTTGTGAATGAGTTTTCCATCTTAAAAAGATATCCGTACTTAGAAGTATTTCTTTTGTTAGCCCCTCGAGGGTGAAATGTTATATGGTTTGGTTGTTGATCAATAAAGTGTTGATGTTTAAATAAAATAAAATAAAATAAAGATATATATGACCTAAGTTAAATTTCAAGTTATATTTAACTACAAAGGAGAGAAAAAATACTTTTAAAACTAAAATATGCAAAAGTCTAATTATGATCCAACATTTCAAGTATTTAAAATGACTTTATTGTAACTATTACTGCTAAAGTTGAAGTTAGATGTAGATGAGCTACAAAAAATAATTATAGATTTAGTTTTACTGTTAGAGATGCTCTAAGTAGATATAAAGACGTAAATCGAATGTGTGCCTTAACATAAACATGTACACGGATCCCCAAAATGCCAAACCACCCGTTGTAAGAGCAGATTTTGTCAACCTCAAGCTTGTGCCTTTTTAACAAAGAAAGCACCAAATTGTGGAAGCTGATTTTCCTGGTCTTGAGTATTCGACTTGGACAATCGACATCCACAATCGTTTGAAGGTTGATACCTCCTTTTTGAGGTTTGTCGTTGATGTGAGGTTTCGTTGTGTTGCTGCCCCTGAGCATTCCACCTCAAAAGCCTGCAAAATAAGTCGTACGGGTGGTACCGTGTTTAGACCCTATGATGCTTAAGTTAGTATAGAACCAAACATAAGAATGTATTTAAGCTCAAAATATCATTCAACTTACCTTTGCCAAGCTATGATCTCATACATATAATGATCGTTCAAGGTCTAAGCATATTCCTTGTAGAAATAGACTACATACTTTCAAGTAAGGAGGAATCCTAATGCGGATTTGGTCTTCTTACCTAAGGCTAATTGAATTGACCAACTTTCACAAGCCTTTTGGAGTAATACCCTTAGGTGTTTGTCCTAACAATCATCATTCCCTGAGGATTCCCAAAATCCACATTCCCATAGGTTTCCTAGAAACCTGGGGGAACCTTCGGGAATTCCCCTAGATTTCTCAGAGTCCTCATGCATTCTTTTATCTTATCCTTTCTAAATCGTTCACATGGATTGTGACACCTCACATCCGAATGTTCCAGAGGTTTCTAAACTCTTCTAAATAGTTTGAGATAATTTCAATCGTCCACCAATTATCCAAATATAGTCCAAACCTTACAACATATAGGTCTAGGCCCAAAGGCTTAATCTCATCGTACATCAAATCGAGAAACCCCCTTAGGAACACACCCACATGTATTGATGTGACCAAATTTGGTGCCCACACCCATCATGCTCTACACGACTAGGGGTCGTCCGTGCAAACCACAACTAGGGGTCGTCCGTCATCGCGAATCTGCCATCTATGTCCCCCATCTTTTAAAGACAAAATACACTCGAATAAAGTATAGTATGCATAAAAAATTTACATGAACGAAGAGAATTGTTTCATACTATTATATTGATTTTCTTTTCGAAAATATTTACAATTATTTTCTTATTGGGTCATTCTTTGCATACGATGGACAATATACAGATTAATTATATTGGGGACGATTAAGTAAAATGTGAAACTTTTAGAACCAACTAATTAATTTTCTAATTATAAAATCACGAAAAATTTACGAATAATACCTAGCCCATTGTTTGATAGAAACCAGTAACAATGTAGCCCCATGATTTTGCAAAAACCAGAAGTTTTTGAAAACCGGTAACGGTTTAGCCCAGTGTTTTACCAAAACCAATAGCCTTCGAAACTGTCATTCTATCTATAAATTAAGCCCGCGCTGCCTCTATGATAGATGCGAAGAAAAAAATAGTTTGATTCTACGAGTTTAAAATATAGTGAGAATAACATTATATTGATGGTTGAGATTTCACGGAAGCTACAAAAAGTTGGGATGAGGATGATCAACAGTTGACCAATGTCGAACTTTCACCATGTTGTTAAGCCATCGAATCAACGATTTATCAGACGTGTATATTCTAATATTCGTTTAACTGAAATTACAAGTGTCGGCGATATTGTCAGTGATATACACTATCATTCATTTAGTACACATTTCTATTTTATATATACAAAAAAATGAAAAAGTGGGTAAAAATAGAAATAATTAAAATGACAAAAAGAGGATAAAATAGAAATAAAAAAATACAAAAAGTGGGGTGTATATTAATACAAAAAAGGATGTGTGAATAAAACTACCCTTAATTGAGCGGTTTATTCTATAAAAACAAGAGAATATGCACACCCGATGGGTATGTGAGGGAGAAGGTAGTTCATCCGAAAAGAGGTAGTAATTGCAGAGAACATAAAATTTGTTTTGTGAGAGGAGAAGTTATTGCAGAGAGAAAGAAGGAAGTAGTGGAGACAAAATAGATTTTAAATAATATTTATTATTAATAAATATTTTGTTAATTATTGTAATAATCTTATAATTATATTTAACTGAAGTGAAATTGGCATAATTGGAAGAAAATGACAAATATGGAAACAACTTGGTTTCTCTTAAACAATAGTATAGATATAATCGAGCATTTTATTCTAAAAATAAAAAGTAAAATTTTCATCTAAATACGTTTTCTGGTTGATTCGTACCTCGAAGATTCTCTTAACGAGTAATATAAGGTGATCATCCTCTTTTTATTTTTTATTTTTCTTCGTTTGAAGTCTGATCATATATTTGTTTATCTTCACAGGCAAAGAGACTGAAATTTCATTAAAATAACAAAAAACTACTTATGATTGTTGAGTAATGGCTATTCTAGAGTTTTCTTTGCGCTTGGTGGCACAACACCCTCTATCGGCGATGGAGGCTTATTTCAGTGGCTTTTCAGAGGTCGTGCATACCGAGATGGACTAGGATCGTTCCATGCTTTCCCCACTATCCAGTAGTGGTGTCTTCACTGCCCTTTGTCTGGAGGAAACATGTCGATTGGTTTGTACCCAGAGTGCTCATCCTCGTAATTGGGTTTGGCGACGTCCTCGGTTTGTTTGGGACATTGGAGGAGGTTCAAGCGGTAAATCTGTGAGCAGTGCGGTGTTGTGTTGGTGTTGGCTGATGTGGGAGTCTGCAGAAATATTTGAAGCTCGAGAGTTTTTCAAAATGGATAGGCGTGTTCGGTGAACTCTCATATGTATATTTTCAGTCATTTTCGTGGCAGCAACTCTTGCCACAGATGCTGCTGATAATTAATCCCCTGATATGCATACTTGCACTCCATTATTCACCAAATCATTCAAGCCCTTGGTCGGTCGACTTAAGTTTATGGAGCAATTTACTTGATCTTGAGACTTCTCATTACATGCCAAAGCCTCGTACCTAGCGTAGGTTTTCGGGAACATGAAGAGCGAGAGTCGTGGATCAAACTCAAAATGGAACTTCATATGTAATAGCTATTGGGAATGTGACTAATGTGAGAATGGAGATTCACAAACATTTTATGACCCATAATAGTGGCAATCTATTCTGCCAATTATCATGTTATTCTGAGATGGGCCTTTCATCATCGATATGAAAAGATAGAATCATAGTTTTACAATAATCACCTGCAATGTGGAATTTTGAGACTTGAGATGAGCTCAAAAATTAGTGCTCCAAAAATTAATATTCACGCAAAAAAAAAAATTCCCACCAACCCTAATTTTGGGGGGAATCTTTCCCACTAGCTAAGAAAAGTATTAGATATTCTTACTAGCCAACTAGGCTTAAGAGAAAATTTTCAAGTAGTATCTTTTATGAGGGAGAGAATGAGAGAACAAGCCTCATGAGGGTTTCGATTCCTTATCTTCTTTGCCTAGATATTCAATTGGAAAATCCTACACAATGATTATAGTTTAATTAAATAGCCCAACCAGCATCCTCTCCCTTTTCATATACCATGAAAGTTAATTAAAAATCCCCAGAATTTATGCACGCATGGCCAACTTGATTGGTTGCTGGGCTTTAATAGCCCTCTTTTTGCAACTCCAAATCTAGATTTGTTAATGCCTAATCATGATTAAAAAAAACCCCTTGGCCTTTGATTGGCACGAGCTCCTGCATTCAAGATATTGGGCTGGTAAAGATTGATATCAAGAACCTTATCCTAGGCAAATCCCAAGTAAGTCATTTACTTCCTAAACACGCAGTAGGGTTGTTTAAGACTCAGGTAATCATTCTCCTACATTTACTACTTGTCACCTCTATAAGATGCTCAAACCCCAGAATGATGGCTCTAAATAGAGTTAAGTTTGTAGTCGATTTGTTTCGTATGATCTAGTAATTTTGACAAGGGTTATCAATGAACCTGTGCCTCTGTATGCTAATTCATGGGATTGGCGGTTGATGAAACCCCTGTTTGGCCCCTCTTCCCCTATAAATTGGATGGATATTGGAACCACAAACTCAATACTTTTGCTTCTCTCAGTATCGTTGTAATATTTTCCTCCCAAAATGACCTACAGTCCCAACTCTCTTGCTATGTCTGGTGCCTTCAGAAACCAATACTTCTCCCGCCAAACTCAGTTCCAAAGGTCTGCCCCTAATGAGCCATCTGTTGAGTTCTCCCTTAGAGATTCTAGGTTTCTCATTAATCATAAGGAGACTTATGTGTATGTTAACACATCCTCTGACGACTTCATTGACCATATTTCGACATTCTACCTTGTTGGTCGTATTTATGGCCAAAGTGTTGACAGCGACCTCGTTCTCGAAAGAGCTGCGGACCTGTTCAAAGATGTGGAAAGTACTATCTCCATGAGCAAACTAGCCAATGGATGGTTTAAAATGAAATTTGCCTTTGAAGACAATCTTCACTATGTGCTAGACAACCAACCTTGGATCACCTACCAGAGGACTTTTCATGTTCAGAGATGAACACTAAACTTCAACAGCCCATCTTTGAAAGCATTGATTTCTTGAGGATCTGGGTGTGATTACCAAATCTACCTCTACATTACTGGAAAGATGAGATGTTGAGGGATATTACCAAGCCTATTGGTGGCTTCTTGCACTCTGATGAGGAAACTTAACAGAGGACGCAAACCATGTATGTCAGAGTTTGTATTAAGTTAGATCTCAGGTATCCACTCCTTAGTGTCATTATTGTGCATACCAATGATGTTGTTGCAAAGCCTGTGAAGGTTCTTGTCTCTTATGAGAACCTGTTTCCTATTGTAGAAAACCCAAACACAAGCAGAGAAAGTGCCTTAAGAAGATTGAAGGTGAAGACTTCTTCACGATGGAGAAAGAATCTGATGATGATGACATCTTTCCAGGTGACAAAGTTGTTGGCCCAGAGATTAGGATTCATGCCTCAGACAAAGTGATGATTGTATTCCCAAAACCAAACATGAACCCTTACAACTACAAATGACATGATGAGTCTGTGACTAAGAATAATGGGAAAGGAAAAGAGAATGAGACTGATTTTTCCCCTCCTAATAGGACTCCTCAAGATGGTAGAGGCCAAATATACACTAGAGGTCAAGTGTCTGGTAGAGCCACATTTGGGGCAAGAGCTATGCCCTCTCCTTTTAACAGCTCTGCTCGGGGAGAATGTCATACAAGGATGTAACAAGAGGTGGTTGTGGAGGGTGAAGCTCCATTATCACTGGAGGAAGTGTTTCTGCAAAAGCAATCAAAGACCAGCCTATTTACTCACTTGACTCAAATGATGTGGTGAGTGATTTTGCGGATTCTGACCTTGAAAGCTCTGATCTCTCATTATCTTCTTTGTCTTCCCTTAAAAATTTACTTAAATCATTTGTGATCCCTGATTTGAACCTAACTATTGATCCTCTGAGTGATTATTCACCAACTACGGCGGTTAGTTTCCATAAGTTTATCTTTAATTATGATTTGGATAGGAACCAAGAGAAGTTTATGGACACTGAAGGACCAACTTTCTCAGAGGATAGGAATCTCCCTACTGGTTCCATGGCTAACTCTGGAAGACTCAAAACTATTGAGAATGAACTTATGGAGGTCAGCTCAAGCTACAAAAGTCCAAAGAAGAGGACTCGGGAAATGATCAATGACTGGGAGATGGAACAAGATCTAGCCATGGTGGCAAATGTAGGCACCTCCAAGTCTATTAAATGAAGATTGCTATATGAAATTTCCAAGGGAGTTCCTGGTCTAGTTTTAGGTCACAAGCCAACATCTATGTTTCTAGTTTGAACCTTGATGTCCTGTGTGTCTTTGACACCTAAGCAAATTTGAATTCCAGTAATAATGTAGTTCACAATTTTTCATTTGACCAAACACTAGTGGTTGCCTCTTTGGGCCAATGCGGTGGTCTTTTTCTCCTTTGGAACTCTAGAACTATCAATCTTAATGTTATTTGCAGCATGATCGGTTTATACATTGTTCTTTTAAGTTATCTGATTCTAGTGAACTAATTTACATTGTTCTTTTAAGTTATCTGATTGACTGATTCTAGTGAACCAATTTACATAACCTTTATGTACGCATTTCCTCAAAAGAAGAAATAAAATGCTCTCCAGAAAGAAATTTCCAGACTAAAACCTCTCAATGGTGAAACCTAGTTCATTGTAGGAGATTTTAATATGATTACTTGCCTCTCAGAAAAATGGGGAGGCAATCATGTTTTTAATAGCTACATGCTGAAATTTAACAACTTTCTCCATGATTGTGGTGTTGTGACTATCCCAAGTTTGGGAGTTCCTTTCACCTGAAGAAATAAACATAAGGACCACACTCTTATCTTTGAAAAGTTAGACAAATTTTGAGCCAATACTACTAGCTTTAACAAGCCTCTAACATGGAGGTTGTAAACATGCCTATTATTGGCTCGGATCATAGCCTGGTTATCTAACTCTTAAACAAAAGATCAGAAAGAGCACAAAATGGTTTAAATTTGAAGCTATGTGGCGGCAACACTTTGCCTTTAAAGAATTAGTCTAGAATGCTTGGAACAAAAATTATGACAGAGATCCAATGAAGAACCTAAGCATTACCACCAAGACATTCTTGCACCAGGCTAGGTTGTGGAACAAGAATGTCTTTGGAGATATCTTTACTAAGCTTAAAAATCTTCAGGAGGAAAACTTACTGATTCAAAAACAACAAATGGAACAACCTGATTCTCCTTTCTTGTAGGGATAAAATAAGAAAATTGAAGAAGCCTTTCCCAACTACCATAAGGAGGAAGAGATTTTCTGGGCCCAAAAAGCAAAGATTAATTGGATTTTACTGGGGGGCAAGAACACCAGTTTCTTTCACACCCAAGCAACAATCAGAAAAAAGAAGAATAAAATAGTGAAACTAAAATATGCAAATGATAATTGGATAACAAAGAAAATTGAAGAAGCCCTTCCCAACTGCCATAAGGAAGAAGAGATTTTCTGAGCCCATTTTACTGAGGACAAGAACACCAGTTTCTTTCACACCCAAGCAGCAACAGTCAGAAAAAAGAAGAATAAAATAGTGAAACTAAAATATGCAAATGATAATTAAATAACAAATCATGATGACATTATTTCTTTGATTATTGCAGATTTCAGAAAAAGATTGATAGCAGATAAGGAACCTATTGCAGAAAAAATAGAGACGTTCCTAGAAGTCATTGAAGCCTACATATGAGGATGATAATCAGAACCTTAACAAGGAAGTTACTCAAGTGGAAATTCTTGATGCAATAAAATCAATTGATCCTCTCAAAGCTCCGGGACCAGATGGACTTCATGCTAGTTTTTACCATAATAACTGGGAGGAGGTTAGTGATAGTATTGTTAGTATGGCTAAGCATTTCTTTAGCCATAACTGCTAGGAGGTTAGTGATAGTGTGAGACTAAAACCTCTTCTTGATAAATGTATTTCTGTTAATTAGGGAGCTTTTGCCTTAGGAAGATCAATCCATGATAATATACTAGTTGCACATGAAATTTTTGATGACTTTAGAAGAAAGAAAGGAAAGATAAGGGCCATGTCCCTGAAATTGATCTGGAAAAGGCCTATGACTTCTTTAAAAAAGTTTGGCTTTAATGATAATTGGATAAACCTTGTTCTGGATTGCATATCTACAATGTCCTTCTCAGATATCATTAATGGAAACCCTGAAGGCTTCTTCATCCCCTTTAGAGGGATCAGGCAAAGAGACCCCATGCCCCCTATATTTTTATTCTATGCATGGAGCCTCTAATTAGGCATCTGAATAAGAGCTCCAGAAATTCAAAGAGTCATCTAGGAGTTTTATCCTCACCAAAAGGTGTTAAAGTCTCTAACTTGATGTTTGTTGATGCCCGCTTGATTTTTTACAAGGCCTCCACTAAGGCTGCCAAAAATGCCTTAAGAATCTTAAATGACTTTTCAAGTTCCTCTGGTCAAAAAATAAATTTTCAAAAATATTCCCTCTATCTCTCTGCTTAGGTTAATGCAGGAACCGAAAATGAAATGGCTAGTATTCTGGGAATTCAGCATAAGACAATTGCAGGGAAATATCTGGGAATACATACCATAGTTTTTGGAAAGATCTTGTTAATTCCAAGGAACTAATGACTAGAATTACCAATAAGCTTGCTGGTTGGAAGAGAGATTCCCCATCAAGAAATGGGAGCTAGGTTCAAAAAAATGGTAATCGACCGTGAATTATTTTGGTACCGATAATCACTCAGTCGAGTACTCGGGGAATACTTGGAGTCGCTATTTTATAATTTAAAAATATTAATATATTATATATGTATATAAAATTTCATCAATGAAAAGATAAAATAATTAAAATAAAAAAAAATAACATCAAAGTTATCAAAATCATTACACACATAGTTCAATACTCACTACAAGAAAAACACACCTAAACCGTGGACCATTTTCGTTGTCTAGGTGAGCATTTCCGTCGTCTAGGTACTTAGACGATGGAACCTCCGTGGTCCAGGTTACGTCTTCAAAGTGCCGTCGTTCGAGTATTTAGATGACAGAAATGAAGGTCTGCATGGTCTAAGTCCCACTTGGACCACGGAAAAATCTCTGTCCATGGTCCAAGTGACCACTTAGACCACGGACTTTTTGCGTGGTCTGAGTGAGCACTTAGACCACGCAAAAAGTCCGCGGTCTAAATGTTCACCCGTTTCCGTCGTCTAAGTAAACCGTTTCCGTTGTCTAAGTGAACCGTTTCAAATTTTGGAACAAGCACCAAATTAATTTGGCGGGTGGGAGTTAACCGCCTTAATTTTGGGGAGCGTTTCAAATTTCACTTAGACGACGGAGATAGTCATCTCCATCGTCTAAGTGAAATTTGAACCGTTCCCAAAAAATTTGGCGGTGGAAAATGAACCGCCATAATTCTTCAACCTAGACCACGAAGATGACTATCTCCGTCGTCCAAGTGACCACCTGGACCACGGAGACGGTCTGTTTCTGTCGTCCAAGTGACCACCTGGATGACGGAGATAGTCAATCTCCGTGGTCTAGGTGAAATTTACGTAAAATTAATTTTTAAAAATAATTCGCAAGGAAGTTTCCGATTTGTCATTGGAATGAAATAGTCATAAAATATCGATTAACACATCGTATATATAAACAATTGAATTTAGGACGACGAATAATCTTACGTCTTTAAACTTGTTAAGTATCTACTAATCTTTATAACTTAAGTGTTATTAAGTATAGGCTCATTGCATATCGATATTAATGAAATTGAATTTGGACAAAATAATCGTTCGATACATTCACCATAAGACAATATATAAATAGAATAATTTTCAGAAAATAGTAAGTTCGTGAAGGGTTTCATCGGCACAGTCAACCGCAAAACCGAAATTTTGACAAACCGGAAACGTGGATACACGAAAATTCGTAACTCCTATTTTGGAACCGTTGAAGCTCACACTCTAAGAATTGTTTACTCTATGGTCTCGACGAAAAGAATATGCACTAGGACATGGTCTAGATGGTCGTTGTCTTAGATGAAATTACAAAATCTTAACTTAAACGATGCAAACACACGTTTGCGTCATTTAAGTGAAAATTCCCTTAATTTAGGGTTAGGGTCTTAGGGTTTAGGGTTTAGGGTGTACTTAGACGACGGATTTGCTCTTTTACGTCGTCTAAGTACTATTTTTAGGATTTAGGATTTTATATATGTATAAATAATTAGTATTGTGTTTAATTACCTTAGTATGGACTACGAAAAGTCATTTTTTTGTCTCCGTTTTAATAGTCGTGAAAATTAATTAATCTGATTCGATCGATTAAATTATCGATCGATCCGATCTTCCGTATTAATTAATTAATTTTAATTTACGTCGGTCGAACCGATTAATTATTAAATTAATTAAGTACAAAATTAATAGTTGTACATACGTACTCCTCCTCATAATGTATATATTAATTAATCGATCGATCATGCATATATTACAATAATTACAATAATTAATTACAAATTAATATCCCTTGTCTTTATATTTTACTCTTCGTCATAATCGTCATCATTCTCATCCCCGTTATCCGATTACTCCTCCTCCTCATCATACTCAACATCGTCCGACGAATAGCCTGAGTCCTCATCCTCGTCCTCATCTTGCGCGTCTTCTTCATCTACCTCATTAATTGCATCAATAATCTCATCTTCAGTTAAATCTGTACAACCATCAGACATGGGTAAGCGTTCACCAGCTTGAACCATGTCCATTATGTCGGAGCAATATTAGGCTCTTGATAGACATGAATGTCTCTTTTCGGTTCATCAGCATTTTCAGTCGTCGGTGTCCCTTCAATTGTCGTAGTATTCCATATTCCTCGATGAGAGATATGGTTCACTATTTTCTAACATTCACGAGCTTTCGGATCATCGAGATAGAACACCTGCCTAACTAAGGTGGCGAGAGCGAAAGGCTCATCCTCATACCAGCTTGAGTTTGTATCGACTGTTAAAAGTCTCAGGTCTTCCTTTGTATGCTTGAACCATTTTCACTTGAATAGGAAAACGTTGACATCATTCCCGTAACATAGCTGAACGACATATACAATAGCCCCGTAATATAGATCATTGTCTTTCCCAACCGTTACCCCATTGTTTTATGTTCTTCTTCCTTCATCTCGGGCCAATGAATGGAACTTTATGCCGTTGACAAAACATCTGGGGTAAATATAGTGTTTAATCGGCTTTCTTGCTAGCAAGTGCTTTGGCTAGGACCACCACCCCCCGTGGTTTTCAGATTTTTGTAGATCAATCATCTGAAAAATGGGAAATATATATATAATTAAAGGGTTAACTTTCTACAAACATGTATATAAACTAAATACCGAGACATATGTATGTACCCATTGGAAGAAATAATCGGAGAACTTCTTCTTAATCATTTTCTCAAACCACGCCAAACTCTTGTCCGGATTTAACGCCTGAAGCCTCTCCCTGTACCCAATCATGTACGGCTCAACTTCATCACAGTCTCGCAACACTATCTAATGTGCCTCAATAAGTTTTTCCCGTGTTAACGATTCTTTTAATACTCCTCTAAAGAGTCATACGACATTTGTGACGACAGAAAGATTGATGCGGGCACTAGGATCGCAGGCAATGGGAGGTGGTGGATCTTTGAGGTACCTGTTGCATTAAGTAACACACTCATGCATTAGGTATGTCTCGGTTATGGAGCCATCCCTGGCCGACCTGTTTTTGACGAATTCTTTATACTGTCCAAGCTGTCTACAAAATTAAATGTTCAATTAATACATTGTAGAATAAGAATAAGTACATATACCTAGTAATTTCTAGTGGAACAAATTATGAATCGAAAAACCTGTATAATTAATTAGTTGTACGTACCTTTCTTGAGGATACATCCAAGTGTACTGGATCGGACCAGAAATGAGCACCTGCTCGGGCAAGTGGATCATTAGGTGAATCATGATGTCAAAGAAAGCATGGGGAAAACTTCTCTCTAGTTTGCAAATGATGTGCACATTTTGTTATTGCAGTTCCACCACATCTGACTTCTTTAATTCTCTGGCGCATAACCTCTGCCACTATCTGCACAATGCCACTATTAGTTTTTCGACTTCACGAGGCAAATATGGTCGAATTACCTCTGGAATCAGACATTGCAGCATAACATGATAGTCATGTGTCTTTAGACCAACAAACTTGTGTTGCACCACGTCCACTGCTCCAATTCTAGTAGCTGCATACGTAGCCGGATAACGAACACTCTTAAACTAGTGAAATACAGAACGTCTAAGTGTCGGCTTCATTGTGTAAGGTGCAGCTGGCATCTTGTTGTACACTCCTCTCCTATCCCTCCTCAACCACAAGGGACGACTTAGATTCATAGATTCCAGATCTTTGCGCGCTTTGTGAGTATCTTTAGTCTTGAACTTAATACTGAGAATTGAACTTAATATCTTTAGTCGCACACATTCTTTTGTATGTGCATCGTGTCCAAGTTGTTCCTCAGCTTCAATTTCGACCAGTAAGGGAGTTCAAAGAATATACTCTTGTGCTGCCAATAGCTGAGATCATGTGGAGGTATTGGATTGCATTTCTTTACATCCGCGTCATTGGTCAACACACCAAAGTTGAAATAGCTCAACCTCTCTAAAATCTCTTCACCTGACCAATTATGGGGTTTATGATTGTTCTCTACCGTCCCTTCGAAATGAGCTTCATTCTGTCGCCACGGGTGGTCGTGAGGAAGCCATCTACGGTGACCCAAGTAACACACTTTCCCTGCGTGCAAACTAGAGTTCACGTCGTCCAAACATATAGGACATCCATTATATCCTTTCGTCCTGCATGCTGCCAACATCCCATACGCTGAAAAATCGCTGATCGTCTACATTATGGTAGCCCTCATTGCGAACATCGTGTCAGTGAATTTGTCATAAGTTGAGACTCACCATGAAGTCGTGAGGGTTAGACGGCGCGACAGAGAGGTCAAGAATGGGAGGCGGCAGTTTGAATTGTTTGACCATTGCTACTTTATTCTAGCAGAGAGAGAGAAGTTTGAAAAAAAATTTAAAAATATAAGGACATAAAAAGCTTTTAACTTTTTTTTTCCTAAAAAAATGCCACTTCATCAAAGTAGACGACAACATGGCAAAGATAGCACGGATATCAATATATAGCGTTTTAAGAGTTCTTGTATCATTTTGATAATTTTAAGAGTTTGAACACTCTTTTAACTTGATCGAAAAAATTTAGACATCATGGGTGAATTATTTCCATTTATATTTGGTGTTGTATCAGTAATCAATTTATCAATATATACATCTCCTTTTTATTGAATGCTGCAGTTGCTGGGCTTGATTGGGCTATGAGAAGGTCACTTGCAAGCTCATTTGGGGATTCCTAAAGCCCATGTACGCCACTAATTTTTCCACACTAATTTTAGCAGAGGCCAATCTTGTTTCATCTCTCAGATTACTCATTACTGGTTGGTCGAAATGAGCTCGTTGGCATCTTCAGTTGGCACTTGCAATCTCAGAAAGCTCAGAATACTTAGTACTCTCAACAATGCACCTGTAACATCAAGAATCCAAATCTTAAGCCACTCCCAGAAAAGCTCGTCTTCTTCTGAACAAGTTCTGCAGTTGAACAATGAGAAGCCGAGTTTATTGAGAAGAAGAGAAGCAATTGGTTTTGGGTTCTGCTTTGGCCTTGTTGATGTTGTTTTGCAAGCTCAACCCACTGAAGCAGCCGAAGTTGCTCCTTGTGAATTTACTGTAGCTCCTTCTGGGCTTGGTTTCTGTGACAAAGCAGTTGGATATGGAGCTGAGGCTGTTAAGGGGCAGATGATAAAGGTATTAAACAGTTTTTTCCTGTCAATATTCAAAGACTTAAGACCAATGATGTGTTGTTTCAGATGATCAAAGCCTGATACTTGAATTTCCAACACGGATTATCTTTGAGCACATGTTTGTGTATATATGAATCGACTTTAGAAATAGAAAGCTCTTATATATATCCTAGTTGTAAGTTTGACATGACATCAAGTTCTTCAGGAGTTTTATGTGGTAGTTTAATTCTGATTGCACAGGCACACTACACTGGAAAATTGGAGAACGGCAAGGTATTTGACAGCAGCTACAATCGCGGGAAGCCCCTTATATTCCGAGTTGGTGCAGGTGAGGTATGTTCATTTCTTTAGCTCATGCCTCCTGGTTGCTTTGCCTTGGTTAAACTCAAGCTAGAACTACAGTTAAATTGTCAAAGGATATTGTTTGTCATCATTGGCCGAAAGTCTAGTCTACAAAAGATGGTGTACTCATCTTCCTGTATAAAATGTCCGTACTTTCTTGGTTAAGATTTGAAGTTAGGAAACTCATTGCAGTACATTTACTGATCATGTTGCTAATCATTATAAGTGTAGCTTACTTTTCTATCCTTCTAAATAGGACTAACTATTTTTATCTATGATTTTCATAGGTAATCAAAGGGTGGGATCAAGGTATCCTAGGTGGAGATGGAATCCCTCCAATGCTTGCTGGTATAGTAAAATCAATGCATTTAGTGTTTACTCCTATCTCCATTATCTTATGATGAACTATAAAGCTGAGTTGCTTTCAACTTTATTAGGGGGGAAACGCACCTTGAAGATCCCTCCGGAACTTGCATATGGCGCACGTGGAGCTGGGTGTAGAGGAGGTAAAGTACTCGTGTTCTGGATTCCTGGAACATTCTTTTTCGTTTCACTATATCATTCTGTTTGAACTGCATAGCTACATCTTTTCCTAATATGGTAGACATTTGTTTCTCATTTGATGCAGGTTCGTGTATTATTCCTCCAGATTCAGTTCTTTTGTTTGATGTGGAATTCATTGGCAAGGCATGAGAGCCGGCCAGCAGTGTCTCAGTGCCCTTTTCTTCCAATTCCTTGTGCCTTTATCATTTGTGAACGATTCTCTACTTTTATCAGTTGGTGAAATGCGAAGTGTTTTGGCTATTTTTGGTACAGTCCTTTTCAGCAAAGAACATCCGCACGGTACGAATTTTTCCGTTTTACCTAACTTAGACATCAAATCTTGACAATCAAAACCACTCATGATATAGATACTATTTCAACTAAGTCACCTACAAAATTCGAGTCCAATCAGAAATCGTTTGACCATTTGATTCGCTATTTATATACCATCAGCATTTATCTGACGCTCCTTATTTATTTATAATGTTTCACCATTTTAGATGACCAAACGATTACTAAATTGGTTGAAATTTTGTAGGACTACTCCTTGAAGGGATATTTATAATATCAACGATTTAAATTGTTAAAATCAAATGTAAGATGATCAAAATAATCAAATTCTTACCATCTATACCGCGTGGACGTTCATATTTGAAGTTCTTTGAATGATTAGATATGGATCTTGTTTCACAAATAGTGTATTTTAGCCTACACGCGATGTTAATGAGCATCATAAAGTTGCAGCCACCTTTACTTTTTGCTTTATCAAGAAGAGAAATCTAGGAAGCAATTTGAAAAGCTAAAGGTATATTTTGGCTAAAAATAGTCTCGATCTAAATTCAAAGATCCAAACTTTGACATCTAGTGTTGTTTGATGTTGGGTTTAAAATAGAATTATTTTAGCACCTTGTGTATGCGGAACATTAATTTGCGGATTTACATTTGTGACTAAGAAGTCATATGCAAAGCACTTGAGAGGGAAAACAAGGTAAAATGAGATACGCACATTATAGAACTACCCTAGGCTTCATACAATTCGACACAACACAACCGTTTACCAATGATTTATCCAGCATGAATTCTAATTCTTTTTATATGTAATATCAAGATCACACAGCATTTTGAGAACCTTTCTGAGCTTACTAATCCATGCCGGTGATTTTTTGTCTAGCACTTTCTCCTCCCGACTACAAAGATCAAATTGAGATTTATCTCTAATGAAGTAATGAAGATTAAACCGGGCCAATATTAACGAGTTACATTCGTTTATTAAAAAGGGCCGAGAAGCCAGCAGGCCCAAACTTCATTGACCGACTGGACTCCCCCCAAGGTATAAATACCTAATTCTAAACCTTTATTTGGCATTTTACGTTTTGCAAACCCTAATTTCCCAAAGCAAAAGACGCAAAGCGGCGGAGCAGAGACAATGGCCAAGTCTATGCGATGCAAGAGAGTGAAGAGGCTGAGAGCTATCAGAAGAGAGATGGTCGAGCCTTACTACGAGAAGAAAGACGAAGCTAAGCTCGCTGCCCAAGAAGCTGCCCTCGCTGCCCCTAAGCTGCCCGTAAGGCCCTCTAAAAAGGACGCTGCCGCTATGGAGATCACCCCCTTCCCCAGCTCTTCAACTCCATCAAACAACATGGGTATGCTCTCTTTTGCTCGCTTTGGGTTCTATTCAAAGACCCATGTGCTAGTTTATGCTTAATTTGGTTTTGCAATGGTCATAGTACACTCTGTTTTGTTACATTGTTTTACATACCTGTTTAGCTTCTATGCTTAGTTAGATATGAACCCATGTAGCTGCTATGTGACTTCATACTTGTATACAAGTATTTTGTGTGTTTTTGTGCTTGTGTTACTTTGAAATGAGTATAGAGGAAACTTGATCTCAAGTAGTATGCTCAACTGATCTGAATTATTCTTGAAAGACAATAGAGAAACCTTGATTGATCATAACTGTTGTGAAAGTTGAGTTTAGCATTGGCATATAACATTTTCTTGTTTGTTTGTATTAGTTAGTTTTACCTATTAGAAAATGAGCCAAGTTCAAGTTTAATGGTGTTCTCATCTTTTTTTAGATGTGGAGATGGCTGATGACAGTCAGACCAAGAGTTCTTTGAAGCCTTTTGGTGGGATAAGTAAGAAATCCCAACGTGTGTTTAAGGTGGGCAAGAGAAGGCGTCATGGCAAGGGAAAGGGCAGTAAGGTTAAGAGGCGTCATATCTAAGGGCCCGATATGGTTTACTTTATGTTTTATTTTTGGAGACCACCAAGTTTGATTTTGAGCAATTGCCTTTGTGGATTATACACAATAAATCTATTCTCTGAGGTAGCTCTCTTCCAAGATTCTAATTAATAGTTATCACCATTTTCTGATGCTAATGTGCAAGACCAGCGTACTTTAAATGCCTCCTATTTTTGTGTTAATTGAAGCAAACAAGCGTTGATGAGTTGTTTAACTTGTTTTGCATGTTTGGATTTGACTGGTAGTTTAGGTACTGAAGTGGTAATAGTGCCATTTAGTATGCTTTATGTGGAACCTCTCAACTTAGCATGATCAATTGGATGAGTTCTCATATATAATCATATAGGGGAAATAATCTCACCAGTTCAGGCCTGTTGATACAATCCACTACCTTAGAGCATCTGCATTGGCGATGCTTTTGCTCGAGCATTTGGGCCGATCGGAAATGCTCGAGCAAACATTGTTATGCAATGGGTGGATGCAGATGCAAGAGCAAGCAATTGCCAATTTCTGTGGGCTCTGCCATTTGCTAGAGCAATCACCGGGGCAAAGTTTGTTATTCCTCTTGTTCGAGCAAAGAGAAATCTGACGGGTTTCACACCTTGCTCGAGCAAAACATAGCATTGGTGCAGATGCTCTTATCATCCCATTTGTATGCCCTTGCGCATCAGCTTCTTGTCCGAGCTGTGCCAATTTTCTCATCCAATTTGTGTGCCAACGTGCTCATCAGCTTCTCGTCCGAGTTGTCCCAATTTTCTCATCCAATTTGTGTCCCAGCGTGCTACTGATCTCATCTGATTTGTGTGCCTCTCTAATAGTCTAATGGTGTTGCTGGATATCTATGATCGAATTAGATATTGGAGGATTTAATGTGCAATTGTTGGCCGAGATGGATGGTTCAGACAATTGTCTTGATCTCCGATAAGTATCATAAATGAAGGGACAAGTAATATAAACATAATTTAAATTTACAATATAAAAAACATTGAACTCCAAAGTAGTATATCTGTAGTTTCCATGCTACAAAACGATATATTGTTTCATTTATACAAATCAATGTTGTATTTTTAATTACATTACTCGGAATGAAGATTGGTTTGTTGATCGTTGAACACTAGTTACAAAAGGTCCAAATCACAATTGCAATGCATCAAAACTTATAGTCTCAGTACCCTGCCACACTGGTACATCCAATTTGTAATGTTGTGAATCGACTTGACGAAATATTCCATCGTTCAATGAGATTCAGCAGGGAGTGAGTATATTGAATCCCTCAAATGTTGATCTGTATTGTATATTCTGTCGTATAATTTTCGTAGCTTCACCCTTTAAACACTCCAACTTGCCTTGCAAGGTCATCTAGTTATCTCTGACCATTCAGCGAAGACTTGAGAGGTAGAATATTATACTCAAGTCTTCCTTATTCCAACTTGCTAATAGTTTTGTCGTAATCCCTACTCAATTTCTCAAGGCATGGAACATGATTCAGCTCAGGGTAGTGATAACGGTTAGTTTGAGCTTGTAGTTTGGGGTTGGAAATTAGCTTTGGTACATCATCCCAAACCATCATGCAAGCACATATGGATCATGGAGTGGTACCTAACGTATAAAGTATAATTTGCTTGCATCGTTGTAATTTTATTTAAGTGTGTGCTTGCATCATTTTAATTTTATATAACTTCTATAATAGTGCACTAATGCTAAAAGTCTTCCATAAGATATCATATATATAGCAAAGTAGTTTAACTGCAAGCTAATCGTTCCTGGTATAGATTGCTTAAGAAGGTCTACTTTGATTGATGAATCAGTAAGTTATGAAAGCATGTAAAGACTTATTTAGAAGATTCAATTTTGAAAGAGGACAAAGCCTAACTTATTTTTTTCGATAAGATAGAATATACAATAGATAGAGGGGAGCCGTAGAGGTCTAATTGAGATATTGATTGAATTTAATTAGTTTACTTTTGCGGAGAGTTATTCAACCATGCATTAAGTTAAAGGATAATCACCTACGTTAAGGTTTTATAGAGATTATTCGCATGAATTTGATAAATTTTCACGAAATTCTCACTTCAAATAGAAATATGATTAATGAGTTCTCACAAAAGCTTAGTCTTGAAGAACTCTTGTGTTTTTCTTCAAAGATAAACGGTAGATGAATGTCAACAAACAATAAACAAACACATGTCCCTCTATCAACCGAAATTAAAAATCACCAACAAACAAAATAACTAATAAAATAAGGACTTAAAAAAATATATTCATTACAAAATTGCATGACTTTCTTCCTCCTCTCCCATTTCCTAGTTGTAGTTCCGACGACTCCGTCTACACAACCCTTTCTCTGCGAGTCTCTCTCACCAGTCGTTCCCTTTACGTTACAGCTTGAAAGCTCTGAGAGAGAAAGCTAAACCCTTTCTATAAGACAAACAAACTTCTGAAGCACCAAACCAACCTTTCTTATTTTCCAATTCTCCACTCTCCACCACTAAACAGTTGCCAAGTCCATTCATACACGTCCCCTCCACCTCTCCTTTCTACAAAACACAATAACATATTACATATAGAACGCAAAACCATCACAGCAAAAGCTTTTCTATCTTATGATCATCAAGGTCTGATTGCATGGATATCTTGCCAAAGTTTACTTTCTTATTCGTGGTGTTGGCGGTCCTCCAACACCATGTTGGTGTTTATGGACGGTTTGTGGTGGAGACCGGCAGTATCAGTGTTCTATATCCGATGACTCTGAGGGGCAAGCATGATGGTGCTATTGGTAACTTTGGTCTGCCAGACTATGGAGGCTCTTTGGTGGGTTCTGTAGTCTATCCTGACAAAGGAGCTTATGGGTGTGAACCTTTCGAGGGTGATAAGCCTTTCAAGTCTAAGTTGTCTCGCCCAACTATTGTTGTTCTTGATCGTGGAGGTAACTGTTTTTCTCTACAATATAATCAATCCTATAGTGTTTCGATTCAAATGATTCTTCTCCTTTCCCCTGTAATCAATGTCCTTATCAAACTATGAAGAACTTTATTGATAGCCTAGAAATGGATTTTTTTTTTGCTTGTGTACTGTTATTTTATTAAGATGATCGATGTTAATTTTGCTTTTGTTTGAGTTTAGAGAGTTTTAACTTTTAAGGCAAGGATGAGGTCGTTTTCTGACTTTTATCCCAGGAGATTGTGGAAATGAGCATCTTTTCGTGTAAATATTGCTCTGCTTTTCCCCTGTTCTTTCCAAAAGTTTAATACTTTATCGCATTGTCTTTTCATTTAACTGATTAACTCTCATCCCTCTTGGCCAAGGCACTATCTTTCATTTCAAGAACAGCCTTTTATAAGTTCATTGATCAGATAAACCAAAAAAATAAGATCAGATGAAGTGATAAACCCTGTTATTTTTTTCCGAGTGATATATTGATTTAAAGAGTAAAATGGGTAACAAATTAATTGAGATTGTTCTTTGATTTTTAATCCTAGCACCTAATTGCTTTTGTAGGTTGCTACTTTGCTCTGAAGGTGTGGAATGCTCAAGAGGCCGGAGCGACGGCAGTGTTAGTGGCTGATGGTATTGAAGAGCCACTAATTACAATGGACTCACCAGAGGAGAGCAATGATGCAGATGGTTACATAGAGAAGATTAGTATTCCATCAGCTTTGATAGAGAAGTCATTTGGTGACAGCTTGAAGGCAGCTGTACAGAACCACGAAGATGTTGTGGTGAAACTTGACTGGAGGGAGTCAGTGCCTCACCCTGATCAGAGAGTTGAGTATGAGTTCTGGACAAACAGCAATGACGAATGCGGGGCTCGCTGTGATGAGCAGATGAGTTTTGTGAAAAACTTCAAGGGTCATGCTCAGATTCTTGAGAAAGGCGGTTACAGCCTCTTCACTCCACATTATATAACTTGGTATTGTCCTCAGGCTTTTGTCCTTACTGCTCAATGCAAGTCTCAGTGCATAAACCGGGGGAGGTACTGTGCACCAGACCCGGAGAAAGATTTTGGAGAAGGGTACCAAGGGAAAGATGTGGTGTTTGAGAACTTGAGGCAGCTTTGTGTGCATCGAGTCGCAAACGAGAGCCAAAGGTCATGGGTCTGGTGGGACTATGTGACAGACTTCCATATCAGATGTTCAATGAAAGAAAAGCGTTACAGCAAAGAATGTGCCGAGGATGTCATGAAATCACTTGGTAACTTTTATTTCTTTGTCATTGAAATGTGATATTGTTTTGGAATTCTAATAACTAAAATCTGTTTTCGACAGATCTGCCTATTGACAAGATTAAGAAATGCATGGGAAATCCTGAAGATGATGTGGAAAATGAAGTACTAAAAGCTGAACAAGAAATCCAGGTCATCAATATATTCCTTACTGTTGGTTCAGTTTACAGGTCCTTCAAATTTCAGCACACATTATCTTATTGTTTCTTTATTATTCTTATGTTTAGATTGGTCGAGGATCTCGTGGTGATGTTACTATCTTGCCAACATTGGTCATTAACGATGTTCAATATCGAGGTTTGTACAAGTTCTGTTGTGAAGTACATTCTATGAATTGATCGTAAAATGTGAACCCCAGCCTAGTCAGGTTTCACTTGTTGTGGGTAGCTTTGTATGTCTTTAGAGTTTTACACTATATGAGAATGCTGAAGTTTCTGAGTTTCTTAATCTAAAGGAAAATTGGAACGAACTGGTGTCCTGAAGGCCTTATGCTCTGGGTTCAAGGAGAGTACTGAGCCTCGTATTTGCTTGAACGGAGGTTGAGCTTCTTCATGTTTGAAATTGTTCTAGATTTCTTTTTTCTTTTCAATCCCCTAATCCACTGTATATGTTATTTGAACAGAACTTGAAACAAATGAGTGTCTAGAGAGGAATGGAGGTTGTTGGCTCGACAGTCGGAGTAATTTAACTGCTTGCAAGGTATGCATATGTTTATATTCACCTTAATAATTGAAGCTATTCCTTCCGTTTGAATCAAAAATCTCAATTGCATGCGGTTTGGTCATCTTTCAGGACACATTTAGAGGAAGAGTTTGCGAGTGCCCTGTAGTGGACGGAGTTCAATATAAAGGAGATGGTTATACATCTTGTGCTGGTAAAGCCTCCTTATGACAAATACAACAACATTCTTATCTTGTGGTTTTGGAAGAGTTATTCTGGTAAAGCCTCCTTATTTACTCCTTTGTTTACAGCTTTTGGACCGGCAAGGTGCGCAATAGACAATGGAGGTTGCTGGTCAGAATCTAAAAAGGGATTAACATTCTCTGCTTGCTTAGTTCAGTGATGTTTACCTCATCTTCCTCATTATTTTCTATTTACTTAACTATTTTTTTTGTCTTTTAAGCTGAAGTTGCATTTTCAGAACTCTTTTTCCTTCACATTGTTCTTATCAGTAGTTTTCTTGTTATGCAAGTAGAATTCCGAATTATCTGGCTGCAAGTGTCCACAAGGCTTTAAAGGCGATGGCCATCAATGCGAAGGTGATTCTTACCTCTGTAATGTGAATATTAGATATAAGTTTCTTACACGTACTACATAAGTACATATTAGCCATAAGCGCGTCTAAGATCTATTATCCCAACTTCATTGATTTTGATTGGTAATGCATCAGATATCGACGAATGCAAGGAACGCACTGCTTGTCAGTGTGATGGCTGCAGCTGTAAGAACACTTGGGGTGGATACAACTGCAAATGTAAGGGAGGACAACTGTACATGAAGGAGCAAGATACTTGTATCGGTAAGAAACCACATTCAGTCATGATAACTAATTGATTGATAGATCCAGAAGACTTCAATGACAAAAACCTTTTAATGCACAATATATGTCCTGGCCTGACTTATTTTCATTTATGCAATGCAGAGAGACAAGGATCAAGATTTGCCTGGTTCATAACTTTCATGGTTCTTGCAGCTGTGGCTGGAGTTGGGTTGGCTGGTTATATATTCTACAAATACAGACTTAGAGTATGTTCAACTTACTCCTTTGAACACCTCTATGTCCATTGTGATTTGTTGGACACTAAACTTAATACATACACCTTGTTAAAACCGTTTAATTTCACTTGCAGTCTTACATGGACTCGGAGATCATGGCTATCATGTCACAGTACATGCCTCTAGACAGTCAACATGCCAATCAAGTCCATACTGCCGAGGTAGAACCTCTACGACAAGGATCAGTATAAATTGGAAACTCTTGCTGCTATATGCAGAAACATATAGCCAGAACATTCGTTCATATATATAAAAGACTTGACAGCTCCTATGGATCGGAAATGCTTGCTGTGGATAAACAACTCCCTCTGATAGTTAAGTAGCAGCAAAGGTCCAGTTCGAATACGGTCAACAATCTTGCAGGGGTTTGTGAGTATACAAGTCTTTCTTCTTTTAGGTGTAAATAGAAATGTTGAGATATAAATTTTGGGCTGAGGAAAACCATGAATTTATGTAATGATAACACATAAAAGAAAAGAGCATAACTACCAATAGAAATTTACTGTGGACAAAATTTCTGCTTGCTTTGTATACACGACCAGATACTTGAGAATTGTTCTTATGAAAGTTTGAATTCTGGAAAATGTAATTCTTAAGCATTGCTCTGTGATTTGAGTTGGAAATTGGAATATATGTAACTAGTTCGTTAAACAGTATAATTGGACCAAATCACAATAGACAACAATTTGTCTGCAATTTGCTGTTAAGGTTTGGGTTCTAATATAGAAATAAGATTACACAGAAAAGTCTACTTCTACAAATCCTACAATGACATCAAAACTTGTCGTTAAGTGGTACATATGGATACGACAAATTTTGGGTACCCAAAAATTTTCATGTGAGTGGAGGGCAAACAATGTAGTAGGGATATAAGTCATATAACACAATGCACGTACAGTACATCAATTAGAAAAGGTCTGCAAATCGCACGTACAGTACATCAATTAGGAAAGCTCTGCAAATCTACTAAAGGATGCCGTTATGAATCTGTGTGCAGAAATCACACAAGTACAGTATTCCCAGCATAGTATGTCTGTATGATCGACCTTCTCTTTTGGTACATGCTTGAACTGTGTCAATTCAATAGGACTGAAACATGATATTCGCTTTCAGTGATTGCATGTGGACCTTGCAGCTGATACACACTATATGATGGCTCAACCCTCGAGCTATATCATGGCAGTGAGTAACAAAGATACTGTATATATATGGGATAAATTAATTAACTCCTTTCTCATAGATTTTTTTTTTGTTTTGTTAAACTCATTTTCAGCGCATTCAATTTTAACAAATATGTGAGATATCAGAAACAACTAAATTGAAGTAATAAGGAAAAAATATTTTATACACGATATTGCATTTGCACCGTCAATGTAAATGAGGTTAAAATGAAATTCAATCATGTCTTTTTTATTTTAGATCCAAAGATTGCAACTTTTTGTTTAGCTAGGAGCCAATGTAAACATGCAAAATTGTTCTCCTACATAGCAAAGTGCTTCTTTGGTATTTATTCTTAAAGTGATTTTCAGTATTAGCGTTTTTCAGAAGAATCACTTTTAAGAGGAAGCACTTCTCATGTGCTTCCTAAAAAATAATTTTTAAGACTTATAAGTGATTCTCTACATTTTCTCAAAGTGCCTTTAATTACAACCAAATACCGTAAAATTGATAAAAAGTACTTTTTTAAGATTAGAAGTGTTTTTCAAAGCCAAACCAAACAGGCAAAAATTCTGAGGAATGATATTGGATGAGAATGACAGTCCTCCATCTGCTAATAAAAAAATAGTGCCTTTAATTATAACTAAACACCGTAAAATTGATAAAAAGTACTTTTTTAAGATTAGAAGTATTTTTCAAAGCGAAGCCAAACAGGCAAAAATTCTGAGGAATGAAATTGGATGAGAATGACAGTCCTCCATCTGCTAATAAAAATATTGGACGGTTGAGATTGAAACTTAAAACTCTCTCTCTCTCTCTCTCTCTCTCTCTCTAAAAACAATAGCATTCGGCCTCCGCCATGGCCTCTCAAACTCCCGACAATTGCGGCTCTTCAATCGAAGCCTCTCGGCCTGTACCTCCATCCACGCTGCGCTCCAAGCTCCTCGTCTTGCAACATTGTCGTCGATGCTTCGCAACCTCACTGGTGAGGCACGACGAATTTGGTTGTGGTGAATTTCAAGGCGCCAAGGTGAGTTGAGGCGAGATGAGGCCGGAGGGAGGTGGGCTGGTGACGGAGACCGTAGATGTGCTTTGGCGTAAAGAGGAGGCAACGACGGCAAAGTGGAGTGACTGAAAAAAGTGAAAATGCTAGAGAGAGAGAGACTTATGTTTAATCCTAGCCATACGATTTGTCGACTAATGAATGGAGAACAATTCCATTCCTCATGTAATGTTACTTAGGAGAACAATTCTGTGTAAATATGTCACGTTGACGGTGTAAGTACACTGCTCTTATAGAATATTTTCCAACTAACAAGAGGGTTAACAGTGGCTTGTGCTTTTAGTTTACTACATTAAGTTAAGTTGCATTGATTCATCTTCAATTGAAAGATACTGAACAATAGCACGTCGAAGAGTAAAAAGTGTTAATATTAACTAATTACAATCCAAAGTGATAATAATGTCATTTTAGAATGCCAAGAACAGTTGTTCGAAAATTGTGAGAAAGTATTTGAGCAGAGTAATATTACGGGTTTGGCTATAGTGAACGGATTCAAGGTAAATCCTTTAGTTTTTATTTAAAAAAATGTGGGACTTCATTTGTGAGAAATAGGTCTCACTTATTTTGCGCGTAGAAAATCAGGGTTCATCTTAAACCGTTCACATTAGAACCTCCCTAATATTACCCCATTGACATAAGTCGTACAGTGCATGAACAAGTGTGCCAACAACAGTGAAACCATTTCTTACTCTGAAACTCCACAATCGATGATGAAATCGGTGTTTGAGACTGAAAGAAATATTTTATATTGTACTTGAAAGGCTGAAGTTTTGGCGAGCGGCCAAAGTGAGCTGAAATCTTGGTGAGCGGTCCGGTTAGAAATAAAGCTTAGCGAGCAGTCAAGTAGAATAACAGAGTCTATTTCCATATCGATTTAGGACTGTAAATTAAGATAGCTGATCCGTGCGGCTTGATGTTTATCGTACATTTCCTGCTTCGGTTAGGTTGCCTTCATTAAAGAAATTGTGATAACATTGAAACTATATAAAGATAAGACCCGTGTGCTGGAAGACATTAGAGTTATATTGAGATTCAAAGAGCAAAAGACGTGCAAGAAGATTGAAAGATGATTACTGAGCATTATATAAGGAGAGTAAGAGCATTTGAGAAAATGGTCCCCGATCAAATACAAAAGCTTTGTTATACGCAAACACCTAGACATCTCGTCATAGATTCTATCCCTGCAACCGGACGATCAAACTGCTTACACCAATCGAGTGAGAGTATCATGATCAAAGGAAGCAACACAACTGGAAGATTGAAGGGCTTGTCACATATCAAGTGAGAGTTCGAATATCCAAGGAAGCAGTGTTCTTGACATATCGTCAAAGAAGTTGCTCTGCTTTGCACTCGTAAATGGTAGTGTGAGGTATCAATTTCTGTAGCTTTGCTAGAGATGCAAAAACCCAAAGGCCTAGGTCACTTGGCGAGAAGGACCTATTCAGATGAGGTTGGTGTTCTCCTTGTCTTAATCGCTTAATTAAGAAGTCAGGCAGCTTTACACATTTCATATTCCATTTAGAGATGGTGGCACGCCAGCACATGAAGCACATACAGAATAAATCGATATCTGCGGTTAAACTATCTGGAATCAGAAAAGAGACAGTTTGCAAGAGGATCTCTACGCGCTCCTCGCCAGAGATATTTTGGAGTCAAACATTTTGGCACGCCCAGTGGGACTGTCTTTTGTGTCTCTAAGTGACAATAGGGGATCCTTTTCGAAGGGAATACCCTCAGTGTCGCAAACATCCACAATCGGCATACCGTGAACACACTTATACTAGGTGTCATTCACTAAGTAATCAAGCGATTGATATTATCTTTGCTAAGGAATATCATTCGACCATGTCGTTGAAATCTTTAAACGAAGCGGATATCATGGAACTTACGTTCCCAGAATACCTAGCCTATGTGGCTAGGCGCGACGAACATCAGACTAACTGCTACAAGGTTCTCAGTGAAGGAACTGAACAACAAGCAACACTCCTCACTACTCAAGGCGAGAAAGTAGACTCGGCATTAGCCAAAATTCAGGCGTTAAAGGTAGAACTCCACAGAGACCAGTAGGAACGAGAGGCAATCAGAGCCCAAGTAGTCAGTCTTGCAGAAGGTTAGGACAAACTACAGATCGACATCATGCAAACCTTGGGAGCAAGTTTGGATGAATACCACCGGCACGCAGCGACACTATCTCAAATGACAGACAGAGACATAGCGTCTCTAACAAAATTCATTTCTGACCTCGCTAGAAAGACTAGACAAGCAGAGTCCTTCCCGTCTGCATGAGAACAAAGATTAAATAGATTTATGAACAATTGTGACATACATCTCGCCAAGATGTACGAATCATATGAGACACCATTCCCTCCCATGCAGAAAGACGATCCAAATGCTTGGCAATGGCCAAGGTACTACCGACATCAAACCTTCCAGATTTTCTCTGGCGATGATGATTCCAATGCGGCAACTCATTTAGCGTATTTCACACTGCAGTTAGGGCAGTTTGCAGATAACGATGGTCTCAAATTGAGAGTCTTTGGATCATCTTTGTCAGAATCAGCCCTCGTATAGTATACAGGATTGGAAAATGGCTCGATCAACGAGTGGAAGGACATGGAAGCTTTGTTCATAGACCACTTCGGAATGGCAAGACTTTAAACCAGTGTTGGAAAGCTGGCTTCCTTGAGCTAATCGGTGACAGAAAGTCCAGTTACCTTCCTACACCGTTTCCAGTCAGAATACAATCTATGCAAAACTCCATTAGGCAAAGAAGAGGTAGTAAAGATGGCCAAAAATGGTTTGGAAGATATGTAGCACCAACTATTCTTGAATAGCAAGTACTTTACTTGAATGAGCTTATTACGGCTATAACTAAAGCTTACAACACCATGCAAGAACGAGACTACAGAAGGAATGCGTCCAAGGGAACGTATGCTGCTAGGTCTTACGACAGACCAAAGCCAAAGACCGTGGCTTATATAGAAGACATGGATGACCAGGATTCAGACTCTGATGGAGACCAAGTGAGAGTAGTAGATTTATCGACAACCAAGGTTTTAAAACCCCGCAAGCTTCAGAAGAGTAAGGGCTCTATTAAGCTTTCGACAGTGGATTTTACTAAGCCAGAGTTTGAAACATACATGTACGATGCTAATATGGCTCATGAGATCCTGAATGAACTCTACAACATGCGATCTGTCAAAGCAGACTTCAGACCTCTTCCCACAGCCAAGCAGTTAAAAGGTAAAAAGTATTCATATCACGAAGGACTGCATCAAGCTGAAAGATTAGATTCAGAAATGGATCAATGAAGGTAGGCTAGAATTGGAGGGAACGACCAAGGCAGCGGTATTAGTAGATTCTAAACCTTTCCCAACACCTCAAGTTAATATGATCGATCTCGGTTGGTCGCCAACCGTTAGCCGGGTAGGAGGCGTTGGGGAAGAAGATATACCGATTTTTCCACGTTCCTTTTCATAGGATAAGGTGGAGGAGATCTTGGACAGACTGCATGAAATGGAGCTTATCATCTATTGGCCAGTGCATAAACTGAAACATTTGAGTATGAACGACCTGATGACCATTTCTGAAGATTCCACAACAAGTTCAGACATCGAACAACAACGTGTTCAACCTTGAAAGATAAAATTCAAGGCTTGATCAACTAGGAAGTGGATAACATTAACCAAAAAGGAATGGTAGCATGGAATCCTTAAACTCCATTGCCTTCCCCAGAAACATCTCTTTCTTGCGATGCATCCGAGCCCACACAAAGAAGGAAAAGATCAAGGCGGAGCCCTAAACGCAATATTGCATTTGTCCGACCTAGGCGAGCTGAGATAACTTATGATGCGTCCAGGTGAGAAGAGATCTTTGAAGAGCTACTCCAGGTAGGGATAATAGTGGTTCCCGATAACTGGGGAACACCAGACCCACATCCTGAGGATGTAAGGGGTCTACCTTACTGTCGATATCATCACAGATGGGGTCACCATTCCACGAACTACTACATTGACTTAATGTTTAGAATTCAGCAGTGGATTGAGGAGGGAGAAATACTGATAGATACCGAGCCCTCACTAGGATTGGCGACCAAGGAATCATTAACGGTTGGGATGTTAGAACTGACTAGGGGCAACCCAAGTAAACGCAAGTAGACTGTCGATCTCCATACTACTGGTGAGAGTCCACTAAGCAAACAACCGACCAGATCAGCTCAAGGAAAAGATAAGGTGGATCCAAAAGAAGAGTCGCCAGTTGCGCTTTGTGCTCATTGTAAGCTTAAGAGCGGGCTGAAGATTTCCTATGAAGAATTGGCAGAAGCAGCCAAGGTTTTCCCAGAATTATTATCAAATCCAGATCATCATCAGCCACATAGCCCATGAAAGACAGGATAAAGGGATTCCCCAGCACCTAAGCGTTCGCGAGTGACAGAGAAGGTCAGTGAAGCGAAGAAGTCTAAATCAGAGATAGTTGATACGCTCGCCAGGCCATACGTTCCACCAGCTTCAAGGAACATTACTAAAGAGAATGTATGGTACGTGAAAGAGAAGGGAAATACCATCAAGGTGACTCCAAGTAGAAGACGGAACCTTCAGCGACGATTTGGAGAAGCCAAAAAGGCATTGGAAGCTTATGAGATGGGAATTCTCAAGGAAGAAGATTTGGTCTGTTCCCCAGAGACTCTGCAAAGACTGTTGAATGCTCTTGCAGTAAACCCTTTAGTGGTTTTTTGGAAGAAGTCTCATGAGCCTAAAGTGCGAGCACAATGACTAAGTATCTTTGATCGTAACCTAGAACTATGGTCCAGAGACAAGACATCAAAACCTATTCATGTGGTTCATCGTGAAGTCCTAAAGCGTAAATCAGCGAGATGACGTCTCAGTTTTGATGATGGAGCGATGAAAATAATGGGGCTAAATACTCCTCAAAAGAAAAGAGAACATGTCAAGGGGCATGTCACTTCAAGCGAGACTAAAGGTTTACAATGGAGACCGAAACCTTTAATTATAGAAGAAAAAAAGGAGGCTAGTCTTGACAAAACTTTTCCCCCACTCTAAAAACAAAGTTCTGGAATATTCATGCCAACAACCATAGATCCTACACCTGAGGATCAGATGCAGCAGGTTGCTTTCCTTTAAGTCACCGCAAACATGGATCTCGAGGAAGGGAAACCTGAAAATGACAATCACGAAGACGATGAAGAGTTGTTGGACTATGGTGAAGATGAGGAAGAAGAAATAGAAGAATATGCAGACGATGTGGACACTAATATAAACATGGTGTTTGTCTTATCTTCCAAATATGCCATATCTTCACAGAAGCCAGCAGTGGTCGAGCCAGTCTTGAGGAGAGATGTTAATAGTTTGGTAGCGCCAGAGGATGAACCAATATTGACAGAGCTGTCAGCGCTTGCTAAACAACCAGAAACTGATCCACCATCGACCAAGGGACAAATGATGTTCGCAAAGCCCACCTTGAACATGGCCATGCACATGCGGTCACTATATGTGATAGGAAATATTCAGGGAATTCAAATTAACAAGCTTTTAGTGGATTTTGGGGCAGCGTTGAACATCATCACAGTGAAAGTGATGACCTTACTAGGCGTTCCTAAGTCTGCCAACTAAGAGACAACCCTCAACGTCAGAAACTTTCAGGGTAGCATATCTAAGACTCTGGGAATTGTCTTTTTACAAGTACACATTGGTCCAGCCACCGATACATACACGTTCTTTGTAGCGGAGTGCACAGCTCCATACAGTGTAATTCTTAGGCGTGATTGGATCCACAGAAGCTATTGTGTACCTTTGTCTCTTCACCAACAGATGTTACTTTGGAATATGGAGTCTGGTGAGACAGAAATTGTTAACGCATACCCTCGTCCATATTCCGTATCTGCCAATTCTTTAGAAGCCAGTTATTACAACAGTGACCTCAGGCCACTGGAGGTATGTGAATCGACAACAAAGGCCACCCAATTGGTGTTACGGCCTATGAACTAGCTCAATGAGATAATTCAAGCAGATCATGATAGTAGCAGACCCTACACCATTGAGCTACCATCCAAACCTCTCAATGAGTGGGTCTCTATCAAGTATAGAGATCGAGGCTTGTTACTCTCTGTACGAACGCTTTCACAATTTCTTGATGGAGAGTCGGGTCTACGAGAGAGTTCCAATGATTGCAGCATTAGAATATGTGAATGAGGATGTATTGAACAAATTGGACAGGGAGGAAGAAATCAAATTAGCACTAGCAGCCTTAGATGATATACCTCCTAAAGTCAAAGATCCCATTGAAAAGGTTAATCTTGGGAGTTTAGAAGAGCCAATATCTATGGCTATAAGTATCTTCCTAGAGCCTAAAGAACGACTAAGGATCATTGGATTTCTATAAGAGTACGCTTATTATTTTGCAGAAAAGTACGACGACATGCTAGGACTGTCACCAGAATTGGTTTGTCATAACTTACCCATCATGAAAGGAAAGAAGCCGGTAAAATAAGAGATGCGTCAGATGAATACAGAAACAACAATCTTAGTCAAGGAAGAAGTAGAGAAAATGCTCAAGTCAGGGATCATACGAGTGGCCAAGTACAATGAGTGGCTATCCAACGTAGTCCTAGTCAAGAAAAAGAATGGTAAGATGCAAGTTTGTGTTGACTACAGAGACTTGAACAATGCAACTCCGAATGATGCAAACCCAATGCGAGTAGCGGATTTGTTGGCAGACTCGGTGGCTTGTCATGAAATGTTATCGTTCATGGATGGGAGGGCTGGATATTATCAGATCCCAGTGGCAGAAGCATACAGGCATAAGACTGCATTTCGAGGTTTTGAGCCTGTGAATTACTCAAGTTGTTTACTGAAGTGGAGTTGAGTCATGTTCCTCACGAGAGAAATTATGCAGCAAATGAGTTGGCCCAACTAGCAACGGGGATGAGCTTGCAAGATGGACTGCGTGAACATATATTGAAGGTTGAATGAAGGACTCTGCCGTCTTTCATCGCTCGCCAAGAAGAAAACAATGAGTGGTACGTTGCTACACTCGATCACATTGATGTGGATTGGAGACAGTCTATCATTTCCTATCTCCAGAATCCTAATGATCCGGTAGACAAACGGATTCGTTTCTTAGCTCCTAATTACATGCTCAAGGATGATGAGCTGTCTAGTATTGGGAAGGAAGACATATTCTTAAGATGTATCTTCGGACGTGACGCTAAGCGATTAATGAGGGAAGTCCATCTGGGGATAGCAGGGGCACACCAGGCCGGTCCAAAGATGAGATGGTTGATACGACGACACAACTATTATTGGCCAGGAATGCTCAAAGATTGCATCATGTTCGCTAAAGGTTGTGAGGAATGTCAAAAACATGGTCTAATCAGCCACATGCCCAAAATACCATTACAGCCTATAATCAAGCCTTGGCCAGCTCGAGGATGGGCTCTGGACTTAATTGGAATGGTTCTGAAAGGACCCAACCCCGATTTAGTTTCCTAAACCGGAATCAAACCCCTTCTGAAAACACGAACCAACAAAAACCGTAAAAATTTGGGCAGAGTAACGCTACTAACGCGGAATTGCCTTTACCTGCACCCGGAAAATAACACTTCAACCTATGCCACAAAAACCAAACCGTGGGCACCAATCCCATCCGGATTTCTCAATATCAGATCATTAACAGTAAACAGTAAACACAACTGTAATATATAGTATATCCGGGAAAAACCGTATAAAACATGTATCAGAACGTATCAGAGCGACCTCTAATGTAAATATATACAAAATATACAACAGTAGGCGAAACAAGAAACCTACTGAAAAACACAGGTAGCTCGAACAACTAGCCTCCAACCGCGACGTGAGACACCAGAATCCGAACTGCAAACTGAGCACGGAAACCGAAAATCTCAGGGGAAAGGCAATAAAACATTAGAGTGAGTGGACGAAAATAAACATATGTCTTTCACCAATTTCATATACATAATCAATATAAAACAATGCGAGTTCGAAAAGTATATATGGAGGTTGCCAGGCGAATCTCTCAAGCCCGACGGTCAGGTGAATCGCTCAAACCCGACGATGATAGGCCAGGGGAATCTCTCAACCCCGGCGGCATACAGGGGAATCTCTCAACCCTACCCAGAAGAATCTCTCAACTCTGGTCCAGAGGAATCTCTCAACTCTGGCGGACTACCGGTGATCAGCCGAGTAGCCGAAACATCGATGCAGTAATGCCATCACCAATAAATATAAAATAATACCTCTGAAAATAACATATATCTCAACATTGTATAAAGTAAATTCGGAAATTCACGAAAAATCACGAACTCGCAAACAACTGTGAAAATATAAAAATGTCCACTCACAGATCAGTAGAGCGCGCACTCGCGCTAATCACGTGGTCCGGCGAAAGATACCTCGCCCGAAGCACGATCTCGATCCCCTAAACAATCATAAAATATATCTGATCAAAATCACAATTCTTAACACTGTACCACACCGCGGAAACCAACCGTTCCCGGAAATATACAATACTGTGCAAAATAATCGACGAAATTCCCGAAATCTTCACTCAAAATCCTCGACTGAAAATCCGATACCCAAATCAACTCGAAAACCTCAAGGCGACTATCGGGGCGCGATTATGAGAAAAACGACATTAAAAACATCGAAATCCAAAAAGTCAATGGGTCGCCGGAGCTCCGGCGTTGACCGCCGCCGCGCCGTCAACCAGAGAGTTTTCCCGGCGACCGAGCTGCCATAATGATCTCCTCCTCAAGCCAAGAAACTTTAATAAAGGGACCACCACCATCCAACCACCACCGTAGCCGGAATCCAGCTCGAAAGCCACGGTGGCCCAAACCGGCCGGAAAACTTCCCGGACCGATTCCGGCGCCGTGAGGCCACCACAGCCTCCCATCTTCAAGGGGTAACCTACCTACCTCAAGCCCAACCTTTTCCACCACAAACCCCCCTCGGAAAGTCGCCGGAACGCCGTCCACCGTTGAAGTCGATTCCGGCAAAAAATCCCGAATTTTCAAACCGTAATTTCTCCCTCAAATCAAAACCAAATCAAGCAATTCCAAGTTCTAAACAGCTGCAAATGAAGAGAGGAATCGATTCATACCCAAATCAAAGCCGGAGATGGCCGGAAAATGAAAGTCGCCAGCGAGTCAAAAGGTGGCCGGTTCTCCTCCTCGGTCAACGCGGGTCAACTCACCAAATTTGGTCAAACGTCAGTCAAACTTCCAAACAGTGCATTTTCGACAATTTTCGACTATTTCCGATATTTATACTCGCGCCTCGGGACGATCGACGGTCCAAAACGGATAACCATCACGATTCGGATAAACACGATACGAACGGATAAACTCGTCGATATTCCGAAACTTCAAATAATCATATTATATTTCTCGATCATCGGAAAAATCATTCGAAACTACCCACGAACTTGAAATCACGTGTACTACAACTCTTGAGAAGAGACTCAACTCAAATTCTCGGCCAATAATTAAGTCGTAAGCGAAACCGGCAAACCAAACAATAATCGATAAACCGTGATTACGCACTAACTCGTGGATCACGCTGATTACTCTACTGATTCTGGTTCGGGTCGTCACAGGTTCATCCTCATTCATCAGATGGGCACAAATACATCATAATGGCTACTGATTTCTTCACAAAATGGGTTGAAGCTCGACCTCTCAGAGTATCATCAGCAAATGCCATCCGCCAGTTCTTATTTGAAGATATTATTTATAGGTTTGGTATTCCTGAAAGTTTTGTTTCCATCCGAGGGGCAGCGTTCATGTCTAGAGATGTAGATGAGCTTATGAAGGATTTTGGAATACATTTTCTACATTCTTCTCCATATTATGCTCAATCCAATGGTCAAGCTAAAGCAAGCAATAAGATCATCATACACATCCTTAAACAAATGCTTGCGAGCAATGCCAGGTTGTGGCATGAAGAGTTATTTAACACCCTGTGGGCTTATCGAATAAGCAAACAAACACCCACATGCACCACTCCTTATGCATTAATGTTTGGCCACGATGCAGTCCTACCTTTAGAGATTAACGTACAATTTTTACGAGTAATGGAGCAAAACAATTTGATCGGTGAAGATTATGTGCAGGCTATATGGCAGGAACATGAAGACTTGGATGAAAAAAGAATACAGGCTTAAGATAGTCTTTGTGCTGAGAAACGGAAAGTGGCTCGTGCCTATGATAAATGTACAAGGGGCATGAGTTTTGCAGAAGGAGAATTGGTTTGGCGAGTGAGATTGCCCGTTGGCGAAAAGACTGAAGGCCGCGGAAAGTGGTCAGAGAAGTGGGAAGGACCATACATTATCGATCAACTCTTAGGTAAATGAGTTGTTTGTTTACGAGATCGAGATGGAACAATTCATGCTAATCTTATCAATGGTCATTTCCTTAAGAAGTATATACAACCAGCCTGGGAGTATGAAGACTCGTCAACAACAGTTTAATCCAATTCATTCACGCTTATAGGTGTCGCTCGCATGATTGAACTGAAAGGGAAATACATAGGGATTATTAACATATAGATAGCCTATACTTGAGGCTAAATTTCAAATTTTTAGTTCTTTCAGCATATACTTGTGGCTAAGTATTTTTTTTCTGATTAAAGAGTTCATACTTGCCAATCGCTGTGGCCAATTTATTGTACAACTATATCTGAGTTTATCAATACAAAAGACGTTTGCACAAGGGAACTCTTTACTTTGAACATGATCATATTACATCATAACAGAAAATTATAGAGGCTTTGCGGCTTTGAGCTCTGATACCATTTGAAAACAGACTACAATCAGCAACATAACATAAATATAAATATAGTTTATTTTTTTTCAAATCCTCAAACAGTTGATAGCCGGTCTTTGGGTCCACATATCAGATATGTATACATTGAAAAGAGGGACCTCAAGAGACAAAAGAAGGAGGATTTGAAACTCCAAGGAAACTAGTTCAGCAAATCAAAAGACCATTTGAAGCAGGCTTGGCGTTTGTTGACTTTCCCGGATTGAACTCCCTGTTCTTCCTCTCCAGTGCAGCCGCGTCCATAGGACCTACAACCTCTATTCATTTGGAAACTGAGCGGGTGCTGACGAGGAAGACGAGGTGTGTTTTTCCCTCGGGATTGTGGCTTCGTCACCCTTTAGATACTTCGGGTGAGTCAGCCAAGGCAACACCTGGACATAAATATCACTATATAGTCCAGGTATGGACATGGATATCACTATCTAGGATCTATAATATGGGAGGTTCTATCTGGAGAATTTTCTAGATAAGAAAGCCAGAGCAAACATGAAGAAGGGGAGTTCATCTTGCGAAGAAGTTTGGAAGGTGTGAATAGAAGCTGTGAATAGGAAACCTTTTATAGAAAGAAACTATACTGAACCGTAGTGGTAAGGCTTTGTGAGATTAAATGCACCCATTAATAGAGGACACACATCTACTGGAGATTGCGCCATGATACAGTTTATCTACCCTTAGAAGAAGGCGTGATGAGTGAAAAAAAATTTGGGCAGGTAAAACGTATTTTGAAGATTTGACGGTTGGAACGACGCGATACGGATTTAAAGCTTGGAATTAAAGTCCATTTAATTCAGATGATTAGGGAAGGCGAGCGGTTAGGTTTTATAAGCGGGCCTAGCATTGTTCGTATAATTCTTGGAAGGCCTAAGTCTGAGGCCCAACAGGATATTCAGGGACCAAGGGAAGCATAAAATACCACAATATGAGCTATGAAAGAAGACACTTAAGATAGTAGAATTTTTGGAATGTCATCATAATACAAAAAAATGGGCTAATTTTTATGGCCCAGCAATTATAATAGGAGGGCTCTCTCCCTCAAGGAAATTTTTGCAAGCTTGAAGTCTTGCCTTGTGGCTTCTTCTTTTGCATCCTGCAATAGTTGAGCCTGGTTCTCTCCTTCGACCATAAGCTGATGAACGGAGGCCTGATTGATTGAGCATTTGTACGCAGACGGTCCACTTCAGCTTGGAGGGCAGCTAATTTAGCTTCTTTGGCTGCCAAAGTCTCTTTTTGTGACAGTGTGTCTTTTAGGAGAGCCTGGATTCGCTTATTTTCTTCTTGTGTCTGGCGAGCCAATGTCTCCACCGCCTCTTCCTTGTGATCAGCACCAAGTTTCAGATGGTGTTGGACTTCGTATTGACCTTGAAGTTGGTGAAGTTTTTCCTCAAGGACAAATATGGTCTAGAGAAATTCAGTAGGGGTAGTAGCCTTTAGAGTCTTGACTTGTTCTTAAATTTGTTTGATGTCTTAATAAGAGTCCAGTTTGCCAAAAAGGACCTTCTAAAGGGCAATGTTGATAGCCGGAGGGGAGCTCAATACACTCAACCTAGTCGAAATCTCTTGCAAGATTAAAATCTCATCTTGAGGGTTGGGTACTTGAGTGGAAGGTCCCGTTGATGAAGATGGAGCAACAGTTTCTTTAGGAAAAGTTGTAGGTTTTACATCAATAATATTTAGCGAGCTCGAAGACTGGTCCACAACGACCATTATGGAGAGCTCAGGAGAATGAGGGTTGTTCGGATTTTGAAGTTGGCCTTGCGAGCTTGCCTCTTTCTCTAAATTTGCATGAGACTCAGGAATTACTTGGTCGCTATCCAAAGGAGCGGGTATGGACTAGAAGGAAACACAAGATGTCAAGGTTCAATCAAAATAATTTAATATACAAGACAAAGTAAATGAACTGACGTCTTACCTGAACGAAGAACAAGTTTTTGAATAAAACCAATTACTGTGGTTCTTCAGTCGCTTGGAGTTGAGACTCTGGCGAGGGAGGAGGTTGGTCTTTTGGCTCTGGAATGACCTCAACCAACTGTTGTGGTTCCTTAACTATGACTTGGAGCTCTGGCAAAGGCTGAATCCGAACGTCCTGTTCCACAATGACTTGGTCATTTTGGAAGTTGTTTTCCTCGCTAGAGGAGGAAGGAAGGAAACAAGATTGAAATTCAATATATAGGCGTTGAAAGAGAACAAGTTGATCATTTGCCTTTTTATTTTCTTCTTCCTCAAGCTCATTTAGTAAAATTCCGGCTAGGAATCTTGTGATGAAGTCTTTACAACATTCTTTACCGCTGTTTATGACTTCCATCCCTGTTTCATTGTCCTCATTTCCAAGAATTATGTTGCAATCATCGAACTTCAGTATGTAGGCTTTACGGCATCCTTAAAAAATCCTTTCTCCCAATGAGTCGACAATGTAATAGGCTTTAGCCTTAGCTTTAAGAACGAAGAAGTGATCGTTCCAGCTCACTAAGTACACCTGAGGCTTAGTTCTCTTACTGATGTTTTCTCAGATTTTATCAAACGATGCAAGATCACTCAGGTTTGCAAACTTCTCTGGGTTGAAGTACCCAATGAAGGAGTCATCAGAAGAAATCTTCAGGGGTCTGATGTTTGCCTTCAGAATAACTTCAAGATCAAAATGTTGATCTTGGTAGGAGCTGGCGAGGGCCTCATCCTTGTAGAGCTTCTGCCATTCTGAAAAACCTTGGATAATAAGGTCATCAAACTCGGAAACCGTGGGCATAGCGTCTGGATTTGAACATAGCCAGTGAGCAATGGTGAAAGCCAATGCTGAGCAAGCGCTTACCCTAGATGCTTTTTCACTCCGTTGATCGAAAGAGGCATGGAAGACATTGGCTTGAAGCCTAGCCTGTCCATCTTTTCTTGCGATCTCTATAGTTGTCCAGATACCACTTTGAGGCGCTTCTAAAGCTAAAGGAAGCTTGGAGACATCTTGGCGAGCGGCTTTGGAGCCTCGAGCCTTAGATGTTTCTCCAGAAGAAGGGTCAGTCCTCCTGCGCTTTTGTGACTGACAAAGAATAAGTGGGTCAGTTACAATCAGTGAGAAAGCAGAAAACACAATTGATCTAGGTAAAGAATTGTTGATACTTACTATTTGCCCAGAAGTGTATGATATTTTCTTCTTTGGGGCTTGCAAGGCAATGGCCACGTCTGTTTCCTGGGTGTGCTGTTGAAGAAAGAGGAAGTTGGTCAAACATTGCTAAGGAATTGCTGACACATGTGGCAAAGTTAAATAAAATACCTGTGGCCATGGAGTGTTACTAGTGTTCTTGTACAACTTCCCAATGGTCGCCAGATCTTCTTCATTTGTGAATCTTTTGCTAAAACCATAGAAGATGCTGGCAAAACGAGCAAGCGGTCCTATACGTCGTATGTCTTCCTAAAACTGGGAACGCCATACCAAGTATGTCTCGGTGACCGATTGAGAAATTACAAGTGGCTTCGACAAATCAGGAATTATTATCGTTGGGAAGCCAAAATGGACATCCTGTAGATCAAGTGTGGAAGGATGGCCTGACCCTTGCTAAAGGTTGTATCTGTTCAAAGAACAAGCGAGGGGCATAGGGGCATCTTGGGTAAGCCCGAGTTGCCTTGAAAAATAATTTGGAGCATAGAGCTCATATTCGGGGCTTGAAGAATTAGGGACTGGCAGGTCCTTACAGGGGTGTGATTTTGAAGGAAAATGTTCCTTGCAGAGTCATCTTGCTCTAGCGAGGGCATAAATCCACTCGCAAGGCTGCCGGGATGGCGACGATTTAGAATCACTTCTACTGCTGTGATTGGAAAATCCTTATGCAAGTAGAGGTAGTTAAAGAAGGCTAGATATGACCATACTCTGGTCCTAGAAGGTGCAGTTGCCAAAGTTTGGCCCAGAAGTTTGTCCTCTTCAAAGGAAGGGACTGTAGAAGGACAGAAGAATGGGAAGTACATCTGCAACCAGTACTCTACCATCCAAAATGGTCCTGGTTGATTAAGGTCGAGCTTTGAAAGAATGACTTGTATCAAGTCGTAATAGATGTAGGCGGGGACGGATTCAGCCAAGCCCATTTGTTCATGATTGAAGAGGCGTTCAGCGAGGTTGGTCCATCATTTGTTGACCTTGGCAGAAGTAGGACAAAAGATTTATTTAGATAGCCAGTATTCCAAGAAGGCTATGCCTCCTTGATCGGTGTCTTTCTCCTCTTATGCAAAATGATTAACCCAGGCAGAGTAGGAGGAAGGTCTATTTGTAGAGGCTTGAACTGGTGTCCCGAATGTGTGATTGTGAAGCCAGATGTTTTCAAACACTGGAACTCCAAATAAAGCATAAAGATCAAGAATTGTAATGCTTACATCACCACAGGGGAGACAAAAGCAGTTGGCTGAGCAATCCCAAAAGCACATGGCGGTGGTGAACGGTGCTCGGTTTCCACTAACAGGAAGTGAAAAGCACAAATCAATGTGTTGGGTGATGCCAGTCGCTTCCCATCGATCAATATCTTTTCCGCAATGGAGCCGGTACCAAGCAAGGTCTTCTGCGTTTGGGTGCAGCCACTTTCAAATTAAACAAAGTGTGTCTTTGTTTCTCCACTCTTTGGGTTTTGCCTTTGGATGTTCTTAGAAAATTAAGGCTGAATTGCAAAGGGGATGACGGAGAATAGGATAAGGTTTTGGATTGATTGGAGATTCCATAAAGGGACCAAGTAAGCCAGTGCTTTAACTTGGGTCAACATTCAGAGAGATAATGGCCTCTGGGTTTCATCGTCTGACGACGACATTGAGGTGTCTGGAGAATTTCTCAACGTTCCATTCTGAGTATGAGATGATGATATCTTTACGTGGAGGCATGATTTTTGGTCGGAGAAGATGCACGGCGGCGAGAATGAAAGTTTAGCTTTTGGTTAAGGAGACTGAAAGATTGAAAGCAAGGTAAGCGAAAGAGTTTTGTTGGGAAGTGAGATTTTGTTGATGTGGACTCATGCTTTTATATTACATCATTCGAGTGATGCAACTTTTTAAAGGAGTAGTGTAACGTGGCACTTACGTGTGATGTTACCGTTTGGAATAACAGGGCATCATTCGGGTAATATTCAAGTCTTTTCGCTTGTATAGGTAATTTAAATTTAAGGCTTGATGGGCAATGTTTCGGCCCGAAATAAATATTTCATCTTGGGCTTAAAAGACTAAAGTCTTGGCGAGCCGCCCAAGTGAGCTAAAGTCTTGGCGAGCCGCCCGGTTAGAAATAAAGCTCAGCGAGCAGTCAAGTAGAATAACAGAGTCAATTTCCATATCGATTTAAGACTATAAATTAAGATAGCTGATCCATGCGGCTTGATGTTTATCGTACCTTTCCTGCTTCAGTTAGGTTTCCTTCATTAAAGAAATTGTGATAACATTTTATATAAAGAAGACCCGTGTGCTGGAAGACATTAGAGTTATATTGAGATTCAAAGAGCAGAAGACGTTCAAGAGGATTGAAAGACGACTACTGAGCATTATATAAGGAGAGTAAGAGCATTTGAGAAAAGGGTCCCTGATCAAATACAAAAGCTTTGCTATATGCAAACACCTAGACATCTCGTTAAAGATTCTATCCCTGCAACCAAGCAATCAAAGTGCTTGTCACCAATTGAGTGAGAGTATCGCTATCAAAGGAAGCAACACAACTGGAAGATTGAAGGGCTTGTCATATATCAAGTGAGAGTTCGGATATCCAAGGAAGCAATGTTCTCGACACATCGTTAAAGAAGTTGCTCTGCTTTGCACTCATAAAGGGTAGTGTGAGGTATCGATTTCTGTGGCTCTGCTAGAGATGCAAAAACCCAAAGTCTTAGGTCACTAGGCAAGCAGGACCCATTCAGATGAGGTTGGTGCTCTCCTTGTCTTAATCGCTTAATCAAGTAGTCAGGCAGCTTTACACATTTCATATTCCGTTGAGAGATGGTGGCACGCCAGCACACGAAGCATATACAGGATAAACCAATGTATGCGGTCAAACTATCCCGAATCAAAAAAGAGACAGTTTTCAAGAGGATATCTATGCGCTCCTCACTAGAGATATTTTGGAGTCATACAATCGGTGCTGAAACATCAGCAACTATTCTCTCTTACCTCAAAACCCACCATCACACTACTCTCATACTCCATTTCAACCGTCGATTCAATCACTCCACCAAAACAAACTGAAACTGAAACTCAGACACCTGTTCTAAGCCATGAAGAGGTCACAAACATCAACCTACTCATCCCAAGCCTCTGCCTCTTAAACCACCTCAACATTGCAACCCACCTGACAATCATAGCCCTCCTCACAAACCCACCTCTCCAATCCCTCCCTATCTCCATTCTCATCCACTCATTCACTTTCCAACTCGACATGGCCTGACCCATGTCATTCCTGACCCGACTCCGCCACAACCCTTCTTCCCATCACTATCTCACGCCCATCGCCCCCATGCTTAAAGTAAATGCACCGGTAGAGGTGGTGCTCGAGCAGGATGATGGCCGACTGAGCTGGAGCTCGAGCAAAATCTAGGAGGAATGCAGTAGTGAGAAATCGATCGAGACCGGTAGTTGACTGAACTCTTGCTCGAGCAAAAGGTGGAACAAAACTTAGACGAGTTGTTGCTCGAGATCTTCCTGTGGGTCCGGACGGTCTTGCTCGGGCTCTTTCTACTTGCCGTTGCGGATGCTCTTATAGCCTCCTATTTCAAAAGAGGCAGACCCAAAGAGGCCCTCAAGCTGTTCGACTGGATGGTCCAGCCTGGCTCCCCTGTTGTGCTTGATCAGAGAGTTTGTGGGGTTTTGGTCAGTGGGTTTGTTAGGAATGGGATGATGCTTGAGGCTTTGAAGGTCTTGAGGCCAATGTTGAGTCTGAAAAGTACACCGTGATTGGGTTTGAAGAAGTGGGTTTCTAGGGGTTTGTTGAAAGAGGCTAGAGTAAGGGAGGCATTGGGGTTGAATGAGGCTTTGGATTGTGTTGGAGATTGTGAGTCTGAGGAGGGTTTAAGGACGGTTTTGGCTTTGTTGGATAGTATGATTGCAAATTGGACAGAGTAGAGAGCAAGTATAAGTTTTTGTCTTCTTAAACTAGTTTCAGTTAGATACTTTCATTTCATGGATACTAATATGTGTATGGAGCTTTTCTATTGAGGACGTTATGGTGAGGACTTGGTGAGTACCTTCTATATAATAGTTTATAAGTCTCAATTTTGATCATATTTTGACATATCAACCGTTAAATGTTTAGCTATATATGAGTAGATCATTATTGAAAATTTTCAACCAAATCGAAAATCGTTAAGAGATTCAAAATCATGGTTTATCAATTACAAACATGAACGGTTCAAGTTTGATAAATTTGGAACGTTCATTTATATCATCTTGTTCGACCCCTCAATGATTTTTAAATTAGATGAAAATTTATAGAAATGATCTACGTATATATAACTAGATATACAACGGTTGATCTTCCAAAATATTATTGAGAAGTATAATTTTTAAGAAGATACTCACCAAGTCCTCACTATAGAGGTCCTCAATGGAAAATTTCCCAATATGTGCAATAGTTGATGAAGGTACTGAAATTTATATCTTTAGTTGAAAACAAGTACTTGCTCATTGGTAATTTGATATGATGATGAAAACGTGGATTGAATCATTTGATGAAGTATGATAGCCATGTAATAGCATTCTCTTCTGATAGTATTCAGTTTTGATTTGATAACTCTGATTTGTTTAGAAAAAGATAGGATCTTTGATCATCCATTATTTTTTTTGGGTTATATGATTGCTAATTGGACAGAGTTGAGAGCAGCTATAAGTTCTTGGTCTAGATTTTGTGATTGATGTTTAAATGAGGTGCTGTGAATATTAATTCTTGGTTTAGATTTTATGATTGATGTTTCAGTTAGATGCTGTGAATACTGAGTACGGTATAATTGAGTATGGTACTGAAGATTTTATCTTTACATCACATCATATGAATATAATTTGGACCAACTAATAAAATTCATTTCTGTTTTGAATGATTCTCTGGCTTCATATGATAGTTTGTACTTTGTCATGTACAATAAATACTTGTTATCTGCTGGAGCTCAAATGCAGATATGCACAACCTTTCACTTCGACTATGTCCTTGTCGATTAACACAACTGTTCTTGATTATTCACATACCTCTTGTGGCTACTTGTATAGTGCCGGATCTGATAACCGTGGAGTTAGGATGGCGACCAAAGGTGTCTTCTATTGCAACACAATCCCAAACTTCTCGGAAAGATCCAACTTCTCCCCTTGTGGCAGTTTCCAGTCAAAAGAATGCAGAAGCGTAGCGAGTGAATGCATCACCATCCTCTCCACCATTGCTATCCCTGCAGATATTCTTCTCCCAGACCCAAAAGGAAATAGTTGAAGTCACTCCCAGTGTAATCCCACTTACCATCCAAGAATCTAGTCGGATCAAACTCCAAGGGGTTCTCCCAATTAGAAGGGTCTCTATGTATGGCCCAAACATTAACAAAAACCCGAGACCCCTTCGGAATGGTGTAGCCTCCCACCGTGCATGTCTTGCTTGGACAATGTGGTATCAACAGAGGCAGAACCGGGTGCAACCGCAGCGTCTCTTTCATCACAGCGTTTAAGTAAGGTAACTTCTGGATGTGGGACTCTTCTACAATGCTATCTTTGCCAACTATAGCTTCTAACTCTTCCTGTGCCTTCTTCAACACATCTGGTTTGTTCATAACTTCAGACATTGCAAACTCAATCGTGTTCGACGATGTGTCCGTGCCTCCCACAACCATATCCTGTACACACCAACAAAGTGTTATAGTTACAGTATGCTTGGATTTAAAGATACTGAAAATTTAACCTGAGTTATCTTTTTTTTCTTCAAAATATTTGTATACTTCGTTATTTTTTAGACTACATTAATAAGTTACATATAGATAGAGAAAAAGTCATTAATGGTACCTCAACTTTCAGCAACATACAACATAAGTACCCCAACTTTTAAAATCCTAAGATTAGTACCTGAATTTTCAATATCGTACTAACTTTGATACCTCCGGTTACTAATACTGTTTGTTCAAATGCCATTTTAAAAATATTAATGAAAGGACCCAACCCCGATTTAACTTCCTAAATCGGAATCAAACCCCTTCGAAAACACGAACCAACAAAAAACTTTTCGAAATTTGGGCAGAGTTTCGCTACTACCGTAGAATTACCTTTACCTGCACGCGGAAAATACACTTCATCCTATGCCACAAAAAGCAAACCGTGGGCACCAATCCCATCCGGATTTCTCAATATATGAACAGTAAAGTAAACAATACATATAATATATACTTTACTGAAATCCGGGTAAAATCGTATAACATATTCAATAGAAAACTCAGAGCGACTTCTACTACATAATCATATACGCATACCACAGTAGGTAGAACAATAAACCTACTGGATGAAACAAAGTAGCTCGAGTACTATGCCTCCGACCACGACGTGCGACACCAGAACCTGAACTGCAAACTGGGCACGGAAACCGAAAAGCCCAGGTGAAAGACAATAAACACGTTAGAGTGAGTGGACGAAAATAAATGTCTTTCACCAGCTGATATATATATAAAATAACATATGCGAGTCTAGGTAAATAACATAACAAGTACACGAGGTAAAACTCATACTCCTCCAGTGTACTGAGCATGCAAGTAAAAATCCCACGGGGTCACTCATGGACACACACCGTGCTAGTACAGTCAGAATCACGGGATCCCAGACCCACACGTGATTCTAGCCAGAAATGGCCTCGGATCCGGGGATACGCCCCTCACCGGTCTGGTTGGGGAAACGCCCCTCCAGGCGGCCTACCATCGGGGATCAACCGAGAGGCAAAGTGTATCGATACAACAACGTAACCACGACTGTACTCTGTGTAAACCAAATCATAAATAGCTCGATGCAAATGCATGAAACAGCATATAAATGTATATATACTCGTATACGTATATTCGTATATGTATAATCGTATATTCGTAAAACACATGCTCATGTAATCCGTAATCTCAATACGCATGCTCAAGTTCATAAATCATATAAAAGACTCGCAAGATTTTCCGTGAAAAGAAATGTCCACTCACAGACTGGCGTAACGCGTATCGCGTTAACCCGTGATCCGGCGGAAAGTCCCTCGCCAAAAGAACGATCACGAACACCTAAATATTTAAAAAATCCATATCTCAAACTCATAATCCAACAATACAAATCAAACCACGAGAAACCACCGTTCTCGGAAACATACGATTCAAAGTCGACGAATCGTCGAAAATCCGTATATGTATACCACAATACCTCGCTTTACGTTCGGACGCTCAACTCGAAAAATGAACCTCCCCACTGCGATCAGGGCGCGATTTCGAGTCAAATGACATGCGACTTGTCGAAAGTCAAAAAGTCAACTCTGACCGTTGACCGCCACCGTTGACCGCCGTCCACGGCGGCGCCACTGCCGGCCGAAGAATTTCACGGCGAAGCAACCCTTGTTCCACTCAAAATCACCCACTGAGCAACTTCCATAACTGCACCAAAGGCCAATTCTCACTCTAACTAGCTCAATTTCACGAAAAACCGAATTGTTCCACAAATTTCAATCTCAAAATTCTCCACACTCAAATCGAATTAGAACACCATGTTTATATGGTTAGAATCACAATGAAGAGAGCTACAAAACCCAGTACCTCATGAAGTTCAATTCGGCCGAAATCATAAACCACCATTAACACCAAAATTTCCAAACTTTAACCGGTAAAAACTCCCCTTTCCGGCGAGCCTCGCCGTACATGATGGTTGGAAACGGGATCGGGACACCGGGCCGAGTCGAATGGATCCTCTCCCATGACCGGAGATGGCCGGACGGCAGCTCGCCGCCGACCACCGTGAGGCACCACGTCGAGCTCCATTTTCAGCTCGGTCAAACCAGTCAACCATGGTCAACCCATTAATTGCAAACTTTGACTTTCCCAAAGGGGAAACCTCCTATTTATACCTGCCCAAAATGGAAACTTCCAAAAATAGATTTACGACAAACTTAATATATTCGTAACTTTCTCGTCGAAACTCCGATTCCAATAATTCTCGCGGCCACAAACTCGTCTCGACGTACTCTTCTATAATCACCCGAAGTCAAACACATCGGCCAAACGGATAAAAAGTCAACCCTTTGAACCAACACACAATTAAATCAACCAAACAATCAACAATCGGCAAAATTCGCAACTAATTCCTCGTAACTCCAAATCAAGCTCCGCAAGTTCCCACAAACTCGAAATTAAATTCTGAACAACTTCTGTGAAGAAGCCAAAACCAAATTCTCGCCCGATAATTTAGTCGCGAACAAACCTGCCATTTAAATTCGTTTCCGTCGAAACTTCAAATATTCATAACTATTTCCTCGGTCGTCCAAATAACGATCCGGAACCGCCCACGAACTCGTAATCACATGTAGAACGACTCTCAAGAAGAGACCCAGCTCCAATTCTCGGCCAATAATTTAGTCGTTAACGAGCCTGGCGATTCAATAACTGTCGGACAACTCTGCGACTACGCACAAACTCATCAATCAAGCTGATCATACTGCTGATTCTGGTCCGGGTCGTCACAATTAAATGGTAAATCTGTATTTTCAGTCGATACCTTTGTTTTCATCTGCTCTCACTTAAATCCCTCCTTCGCAGAGAGATAAAAGAACAGAAACGAAGAGTTGCTTGCTTGCTTTGGTTCTAGAGAAGGACTGACAGAGAGAGACAAAGAGAGAGGGTTTGGCTGTGGCTTTGGGGTTTTCAAGAGTGGTGAGCTTTCCTCCCGCGTGATCAACTGACTCACTTTCTTCAGGTCTCAGTAAATCACATCTTCAACATTTTGGGTTTCGTCTTGACAAACCCGTTCTCCAATCTTGTTTCGGTTTTTGATGAGAATGAGTACTTTCAGGTGGGGTCAAGGTCCATATGGGTTTGGGCCTGTAGCATGACGACCCTCGATGTCCTGTACATGGAATCCGACTCCGACGAAGAAAAGACGCTCGAATTTGAAGAGCTGGAGCCGCTCTAGGAATTCAAGAACATGCCTTCTATTGAAAACCGCCCTTAAATTTATCTGAAATGTAGAAGTTGTGCTATGTTTCGAAGAGAAAGAGGGATTTTCTCTACTGTGATTGTTGTTGAATGATGAAACACTCTGTGGTTTTGAGGTGATCACTGTGTATTAGGCCTGTACGAGCTTCAAAGCAAAGAGAAGCAAAGCAAATAAAGAAAAGCAATTAAGCAGACAAAGCAGTTCGTTTGTTTATCGAGTTAGTAATATATGATCAGTGCTCATTGCTCAATAATTAGAAAAAACCTCTCCGGCCTTTGATGTCTTGCAAAGTACAACTAGAACATATATATGGTGCATCAAAGATCAGGATTCAGAAAAAAAGCAAGATATATGAGAGAGAGAGAGAGAGCAGGTCAACAACAAAAATGGCAGGAGTCATTTAACAGACAAGTTTACCCTTGTTTTTGTGTTAGAGGAAACGGCTCTAGTATTCGGAGGTATCAAAGCTAGTACGATTTCGAAAGTTCAAGTACTAATCTTGGGATTTTAGAAGTTGGGGTACTTATGTTGTATGTTGCTGAAAGTTGAGGTACTTTTAGTGACTTTTCCCATATAGATATGATCTAAGATTTACCATCCAGAGATCAAATAGGACTGGGATGAAACAACCTCAGTTTTATGGTCAAGACTCAAGATCACATGAATAGTTGAAAATTGTTGTTGTTTTTTTTTTCTTTTGTTTAAGAGCGAACAACGCTATTCCCTAGAGCCTAGAAGAAAAATTAGATACTTAGTAAAATAGTGTTACTATGTCGAGGTGAAAAGTAAAAAGTGAAAAAAAGAACGTACCATGAGCAAGGCCTTGAGGCGAGTCATGGTAAAAGGCATCTTGGAATCTCTGTCTTCTTTCAAGTGCAATACAGTAAAAACTCGATTTAAGAATACTCTATAAAGGAATAACTTCTTTATAGTGATAAAAAAATTCTCTGTTCCAACTCAGGACCAGTTGTAAATAAGAATAAACTCCACATTGTGATAAGTTATAAAAAAATTTGGTATCATATATATAAAAGTTACCTCCACATAGTAATAATTGTCAATAATAATAGTATATAAAATATTATTCAAGAAGAATTAAAATATTTATCTTTTGAGACAATGATTTATGCTTGATTATTGTAATCACTTCTTTGAGCTTGCGAGTCCATAGTAACTCGTTGACATTTCCACCTTGTTGTTGAAACCAAAATATTTCCAACTTTTCTAGCATGTCGATGACTTTTTTAGTTGAAACTTTTGGTAGTTCTACACTCTTGTCCTCCGGATTATCGTATTTGAATTTTCGCGGCAGCATGTTTGACTTGAAATGAATTTAGTATTTTAACTGAGTTTGACTAACTAACACAATACCTTTATTTATAGACAAAAAAATTATTGTAGAACAATTAGAAAATATAATGTCAATAAGAAAAATTCAAATAAACTAGTTTCCTTTATTAATCATATAAGTTTTCCATTTAAATTATAAATATATTACTTTCCTAATATTGTGAACTAATTTATATGTAAACCTCTATTTAAGAATAACCTCTATATATGAATAAATTTAGTATGCCCAACATTATGACTGTAGAGAATTTTTACTGTAACAAGACACTCAAAAAGTCTTTATTGCCTTGGTTGGGTCCTTGTTCCTCCATCCTCAGTCGTTGATCAATAACCTTATCAAGGATGGCGCCAAATCTCTTCCCTACAACCTTGATCCGCTTCACCACCCCTTGCAAATCGAATCGGGCCAGACCTGGATAAAAGTCCGACACGTTCGGCTTCCCCATTAGCTCCGTCATCTCCGACACCACCCGCTGGAACTTCGCCCCGTGTTCCTTCATCTTCTCCCATGCACCCCACAACATGTTCAGGAACATCGTCTCGCCTACATTCACCAGCGACCTGACCTAAACGTACAGACGACCCACAATTAACCGAATCTGCCTCTGTCGGAGATATTCGTTGATGGAATTGAGCGTGGCATGAAAAGATGAATAAACTAAAGAGATGAATAAGAGAATGAACTGGCTGAAATAATTTCATTCATATGTTACCCGTGGCATATATACAGAGCTGCATCTAGCTACAAGAATACAAGATAAGGACAGATACAAAGAATCAAGGTAATATCAAATCCTAGTTAGTATTATACGATCTCTATATCAATTACAATTAATACAATGTTACTTTCCTACACTCTCCCTCAAGTTAGAGAATGAATATCTTGAACTCCTAACTTGCGAATCATAGAGGCGAAATCTTCTTTTCCTAATGCCTTAGTAAGAACTTCTGCCAACTGATATGAGGAACCAACAAATCTGGTAACAACAGACCCATCTAGAATTTTATCTCTAATGAAGTGACAATCCATCTCAATATGCCTAGTTCTTTCAAGAAAAACCGGATTAGCAGCGATATGAAGTGCATCCTTGTTATCACAATACAACGAGGCAGGTATGTTACCCGTGGCATATATACAGAGCTGCAACTAGCTACAAGGATACAAGATAAAGACAGATACAAAGAATCAAGGCAGTATCAAATCCTAGTTAGTATTATATGATCTCTATATCAATTACAATTAATACAATGTTACTTTCCTACACTCTCCCTCAAGTTAGAGAATGAATATCTTGAACTCCTAACTTGCGAATCATAGAGGCGAAATCTTCTTTTCCTAATGCCTTAGTAAGAACGTCTACCAACTGATAGGAGGAACCAACAAATCTGGTAACAATAGACCCATCTAGAATTTTATCTCTAATGAAGTGACAATCCATCTCAATATGCCTAGTTCTTTCAAGAAAAATAGGATTAGCAGTGATATGAAGTGCATCCTTGTTATCACAATACAACGAGGCAGGTGTGTGACACATTACACCCAGATTAGTCAGAAGATATCGAAGCCATGTCAACTCACAACAGGTGCTCACCATTGATCTATATTCTGCTTCAGCGGAGGAAAACAAAACTATCTTTGTCATTTTGATCTCCATGAAATCAAAGATGAACCAAGAAACACACAATATCTTGTAGTGGATCTTCTAGTAACTGGACATCCACCCCAATTTGAATCGCAATATGCATGCAATCTCAAATCACTTTCAAAAGAGAAAAATAAACTTTGGCCTGGCGTATTTTTGAAATAACGTACAACATGGAGTGCAGCTTCCATATGAGGCTTTCTAGGCTCATGCATGAATCTGCTCACTGAAAATGTTATATCCGGCCTCGAAACAGTAAGATAAATTAACCTCCCAACTAGCCTTCGATAACGAGATGAGTCTTTCAACAAATCACCCTTGTCTAATAGTTTTAATCCTCTTTCCATAGGAGTGTCAATAAGAGCAGCACCCAACAACCATGCATCCTTGATAATTTCTAGAGCATATTTGTATTGAAAAGGAAAATTCCATGCTTAGAGGCAGCCACTTCAATACCCAGAAAATATTTTAAATCTCTTAAATCCTTAATGCGAAAGTGACTATGTAGGAACTTTTTAATCGCACTAATACAATCAGCATCATTCCCAGTTATCAGGATATCATCGACATATATCAATAAAGTAGTAAAGGACTTGCCTTGTCTCCTTGTAAACAATGAATAATTTGCTTTGGATTGCACATAACCAGCGGATTGAATGACACTTGAAAAATTAGCAAACCATTGACGAGAAGCTTGTTTCAAACCATAGAGTGACTTGTGAAGGCGACAAACCATATTCTCCCCTTGTCGCTGGAGACCCGGAGGAAGAGACATGTAAATTTCTTCACTGAGATCACCATGTAAGAATGCATTATTAACGTTTAACTAATGCATAGGCCATCATTGAGCAGTTGCCAAAGCAATCAAACAACGAATAGTGATAATCTTAACAGTAGGCAAAAAAGTATCTTGATAATCAACCCCCTCCATTTGTGTATATCCCTTCGCCACTAATCGAGCTTTATAGCGTTCAACGGTACCATCAAAACGACGCTTTATCTTGTATACCCATCAACAATCAATCAGCTTCTTTCCAGGAGGTAAAGAATTAAGAGTCCATGTATGATTTTCGCGAAGGCCATGCAACTCAGATGTCATAGCTTTCTGCCACTCGGCATGAACAATAGCTTCTGCATATGACTGGGGCTCCACGTGTTGACTAACTTGAGTAACAAACTTGCAATATCCAGGTTTATATCGATGGTAAGATACATAATTGGAGAGAGGATAACGAGTACCTTTGCAATGACCGGGAAGCAAGGAGGACGATTGACCGAGAGAGGACACCGTGTCATGAGAGCAAACATAATCTTTCATTTTGATGGGCAGGGCAGTAGGTTGATTAGAGCGATGGTGAGGAGGTGGAGGGGAGGGGACATGCTCAAGATTTGGTAGTGATGTTGCGAGCTCACCAGTAGTCTGAGTCGCTATGATAGCAACTGGGGACAAGATATGTTTGGGATGAAGGACTGAAGTGACTAGGTCATTGACAACGCCATAAGTGATTGGAGGTTGTGGCAACCTAATCGGCGGTGGATCGATCGGCGGCGGCAGAAAAGGCGCGGATATATCGGAATGGGGTGACAACGGTGGGACAGACTCAGTCACCGACGACGAGGTGCGATCTGATTGGGTCGGTGAATAATGGAATTTGACCGGTGATGACGGGGTTGGGTTTTGCGGTGGAGAACGAGATGAATTTTCTGAAGAAGGAGGTGAAATCGGTGATGGAAGTGGAGGCGAAGTCAGTGTATGTGGAAAAAGGCCGATAGACTGCGATGATGGTGAATGGTGAACTGGGTCGGTCAATTGGGCCAAAGGACGTGGTGGACCAGGTTGGTCAAAATTGGGCTTTAGAGATTCAGACGCATATGAAAAAAAAAATTCATGAAAAACGACATCCCGACTAGTAAAAATTTTGTGCGTAGAAATATCGTACAATTTATATGCCTTTTGACCAATTGGATAACCAATAAAAACATATTTGACGGCTCAAGGAGCAAACTTATGTTGGATTTTGGTATTAGTAGCATAAGCTAGACAACCAAAAACACGAAGATGATGAAAACAAGGACATTTGGAATTAAGACCTTCAAAGGGTGTTTGGAAAGAGAGAAGTGGAGTGGGTAGATGATTAATGACATGATTAGAAGTAAGCACGCACTCTCCCCAAAATCTGGGAGGAAGATTAGCTTGAAAGCGGAAAGCATGCGCAACCTAGAGAATATGACGATGATTGCGTTCTACTACCCCATTTTGTTGAGGAGTATAAACACGAGAGTGTTGAAAAATAACTCCATTTTCTTTGAAGAAATTTTGAAGGGAAAGAAACTCGACGCCATTGTCACTACGAAAGGCTTTAATTTGGGATGAGAATTGAGTTGATGCATAAGAAAAAAAATCTTTTACAAGAGATTGAGTCTCATGTTTATGCAGCATTAAGAAAACCCAAGTAAAATGTGAATAATCGTCTCAATAATGAGAAAATAATGAGGACCAGTAAGCGAAGAAGTTTTAAAAGGACCCCAAATATCACAATAAATGAGATCAAAAGGTTTGAAAGACAAAATAGAACTAGTACCGAAGGAGAGATGACTTTGCTTTGCTAACAGGCACACATCACAAGCATGATTGGACTGAATAGAAACATTTAAAAAAATGTTTGGCAATGTAATCAAGAGGACGAGATGATACATGACCCAAACAACGTTTCCAAAGATTGGTTGGTGACATGATGACATGACAAGTTGGTTGATTTGGTGGGTTGGATATGGTTTTCTCCGTCGCTGATGCTTTCAAATAATATAGACCATCATGTTCCTTGCCCAAACCAATCGTCTTCTCCGAAATCAGATCCTACAAAATACACCAATCAGGATAAAAGGTTATTGAACAACCAAGTCCTCTTGTAAGCTTACTAACGGACATCAAATCAACTTTGAAATTCGGCACACATAGCACATCCTGTAAATAATAAGAAGAATTCAATGAAACTGATCCAATAGAAGTATTTTTTTCTCCTTCACCACTCAGAAGTAATATAGGAGGCAATGAATGATTTTTGTTGCTATGTGTCAGCAAGCTTGATGATGAGACAATATGGTCTGTTGCGCTGCTATTAATGATCCATCGGGAAGAAGAAACTTTAGACATAGTCGGTTTGGCGTTTGAAGTGTATACTTGGCGATTAACACTTCCACTTTCTCTGGCATTCAATTGATCCAAAAGCCGTTGAAATTGAGCTTTTGTAATGCCGGATTCAATGACAAGTTGTTTGAGTCTTTGCACAAGACAATGCCGATCTTGTTGTGCCATGACAAAGATGAGGTGATGAACGGCTGTACGAGAGAGTAGAGTATAGTGGACAAAGACGTTGATGCTACACGAGAGATTAAAGCATAGCGATTAGTCATGATCTTACTCCTGCTTTGATACCATGAAAAGATGAATAAACTAAAGAGATGAATAAGAGAATGAACTGGCAGGAATAATTTCATTCATATGTTACCCGTGGCATATATACAGAGCTGCAACTAGCTACAAGAATACAAGATAAGGAAAGATACAAAAAATCAAGGCAGTATCAAATCCTAGTTAGTATTATACGATCTCTATATCAATTACAATTAATACAATGATACTTTCCTACATGGTGATCCCGAGCATCTTGACCACGCTGACCTTTCGGAGCATCCACCACTCGGTGCCGTACAGGGTCCACATGATGTCGCGGCTGCCGTACGAGACGGTGTATGCAACGGCGGGGACGTCGTGGTCTTTAAGGACTCGGCATGCGACGGAAGGGGAGGAGAGGATGATGCAGAGCTTGGTGCCAAGGCGGAGCTTGTAGACTGGGCCATGAGTTTGGGCTAGGCCCGCGAAGTAGGAGTGGAGCACCGGGTCCAGGGAGAGGAGGTTCCCGACTAATGGGAGTCCACGTGGACCGGGAGGCAACAACCGCGAACTTGATTTTTCGGAAATGCATAGCCACGCGTACCAACAAGCGACGAGAACTACTAGAGAGAGCGTGACGACCACGCTCGTCCAACCGCCACTGACTCCGGCGACGAGACACTGTGATGTTGATCGATTTGAGTAAGCCTCTAGGTAAAATGTGACCTCAAAACCCACACATATTGATAGGCGCATAAATAATGTATGAATGGTTTCAGCCTTTGAGGTAAAACAACGTCGTTCATGCAGTATTTTGGGCTGTTCTATCCCAGACCACACACACAGTGTTTGATGTGACCTAAAGTGGTGGTACCCAATTAAATCTTAGTATCTTCTAAAATGGTGAAAATGAGATCTGATGGTAAAATTTAGTTACCAATTAAATCATAAATAAATTTAGTGCAAATTACATCTTTCTCGCACTGTTTCGCGTTTAAAACAGACAAGACCGTCGAAATGGATAATGCTGCTATCAAGTATCAAAAATGTTGGAGTTTGAATTGTAACACTCGGTCTCTTCTCTACTATGGCATCTTCACTTCCGCTTCATCACCCCTCACACTGCCTCATCCCCAATCCACAGGTCTCCTCTCTCTCTCTCTCTCTCTCTCTCTCGTTTCTTATTTCTCATTTTCTGTCTTTACTGAGTTTGCTGCATATGTCTGAAGCAGTTGCAGGGCTTCAACTATAGAGGCTCACCAAGACCCAGAGGCATTCTCTTTCAACCCATTAAAGCTAAAGCAGCCACCGCTGAGGCCTCTCCTTTTCCTTTGCTTCAGCCTCCTCAAGCTGAAGACACTTCATCCTCTCAAGTAAATACTCATTTCTAATTTTCCTTTGTAAATTTATACCTTAGAACACTTCGCAATATCTAAAGATTTCAACTTTCTTCATAGTGTGTAGTGGTAATTTGCCAGACAATGATTTGGTAGTTAGTTTGAATTGTTTTCATGAGAAATAAGAACATAATGTTATGTTTTTGGACCAAAAGTTGTTTCCTTATGCTAAAATCTTGTCCATTTTCTTAATATCTATAGTTGGAGCCAGCAGACCCTGATTTCTACAAGATAGGTTTTGTTAGACAGATGAGAGCTTATGGAATTGAATTTAAAGAAGGCCCAGATGGGTTTGGAGTTTATGCTTCCAAGGATGTTGAACCTCTCCGCCGTGCTAGGGTGAGTCGCTTTGTCTGAGTATTGGATCATCTATTGCACTTGCTAGAGTTTGTTAGTGTAGAGTTGCTTGCATAATGCAGCTATTCAGTTCACTACTTATAATGGTTTTCGTAGTTCTGGTTTTTGATCGAGTGTTGGAATTCCAGTAACTGATTTCGGCTTTAAAGTAACTAAGTAAAATTTGTGTTCGAATTCACAGGTGATTATGGAAATTCCACTAGAATTGATGTTAACGATAAGCCAAAAGCTGCCTTGGATGTTTTTCCCAGATATAGTACCTGTGGGTCATCCAATATTTGATATCATCAACTCAACTGATCCAGAGGTATACTGTTATTGGAAAACTGTCATTTCTTCAATATTTTAATCCAATTTCAGTAATCAAGCATTCTAAAATGTCTTCACTCATTTACTGGAAATTGTCATTTTTTTTTTCACAATTTCATTAGTTGATTTTTTCAATTGTAGCTTTTGTTCAAAAGGTGAAATGACATTCAATTTATATTGCCTTCATCTTTGTGGCAGACAGGTTGGGATCTAAGGCTGGCATGCCTTCTTCTGTACGCATTTGATAGGGAGGATAACTTTTGGCAGTTGTATGGTGATTTTTTACCCAGTGCAGATGAGTGTCCAAGTTTGCTTCTAGCTAGCGAGGTGAATGGACTAATAGTACATAACTCTATGTCTCTCTCGTATTGAAATTAGTCAAAACATGCTAGACTACATCCACATTGTTCAGGTCATTATTTTCAGTTATCTTTCCTATAATTGTATGGCGTCATATTAGCAGCTACTTTCAACTCCACTCTGAATGGAAACAATTTATCTTTACCCTTTGGCTCGGGAATATGTGAGGCTTTTTAAGTCTCTAATAAGTACAGCCTCATGTAAACCAGCGAAGGCTAATAATCTAATTTTGTGCAAATTTTGTCGTTCCATCATCTTGGAGAAGAATCAGTATACGCATGCATATCTATCGGTTCTTCTACACCTCTGCATATTCATTGTAGTTTTTGGCTTTGAAGGTTTGCAAATAGTTATGCTTAGTCACATACTTTTGATTGGTTTCTGCTTCATATGTGTTATAGGAGGAGCTTTCAGAACTACAGGATCCAAAACTTGCTTCCACAATGAGAGAACAGCAACACCGAGCTTTGGAATTTTGGGAGAAAAATTGGGTAACTAGCAAAACTTGCATTCTGCTTATTGTTTTCATTGTGCTAGTTATATTCACTAGCATTTTATAACGTATTCTGTATGTTGTCTGTGTGTTAAACCTCAATTAGCATTCTGGTGTACCCCTAAAGATTAAACGCCTCGCTCGTGATTCCGAGAGATTCATTTGGGCACTGAGTATGGCACAATCACGCTGCATTGGAATGCAAATGAGAATTGGTGCACTTGTGCAAGATTCAAATATGTTGGTTCCATATGCAGGTCAGCTTCTACCCCTTAACCTCTTCTGGTTTCAGTGCATAACTTTTCTTCCCATGAGTTAGATAAATTGCCACATGTGAGTCCTAGAACTTGTTTTTGGTTTTGCTCTTACAAGCCTTTCTCATCCATTTATATTTGGCAACAGGTTAGTTTGATGAAGAAACAATAATATGTATGTCATTTTATACCGGACACAAAAAAGTCTCTGAGATAATTTTTTTTAAAGATTATTTACATCCAACCATTAGGAAGATGCGATTTTTTCATTGGCCCTATGACATTCATGCAACGCAACTATAATGGTTTAGTTTAAGCATCATCTTTCAACTTGCTGCAATTTGCAGACATGCTAAACCATTCCTTCCAGCCAAACTGTTTCCTCCATTGGCGATTCAAGGATCGTATGCTTGAAGTAATGATAAATGCTGGACAACGGATCAAGAAAGGTGATGAGGTATATGTCCTGTTTTATAAATTCCAATATGGTAACTCCCTTAACATAATGTAAGCTTTCGAGGGGTCCTGTGTCAAGGGAAGGCATTTACTTTCAGTAAAAGTCAGGAAAGTAGACTTTGAGAAACTGTACAAGAATAGGAACATATGTGCAAGCTGCAAAGCATTATAAAGTATACCTCATTCTTAATTGTATTCAGTTTGAAACTTCTTAAACTATGACAAGTGCTGTCTTGCCTCCTGAGACATGAGTAATTCCTGATTTTCAAGCACTATGTTTTACATGGGGCTTAATTGGTTCTGTTTTCAGTTGTTTATTTTAATGTCTTTCTCACTCTCCCTCACCCCTATGAATCTGTTTACCTTTTATATATATCAGACACCAATTGTTGTGTGCCATAAGATCCGTCCTTGGCTAGATTGTTTTTATGTCAAACCAATGTGAAGATGTTCTTCTCTTAATATAGTGAGTGTTCACAGATGACTATCAATTACATGAGTGGACAACAGAACGACATGCTGATGCAAAGATACGGCTTTTCTTCATCTGTGGTAATTTACTGTTGGGGCATTATTGGTTCAGTAGTTCAAAGCATTGCTGTGTCATTTGTGCTAAAACTAAATTTATTATTTTTATCCGGCTTGTGTACTGCAGAATCCATGGGATGTAATTCCATTCTCTGGGAACACACGTATTCATTTGGATTCCTTCTTGTCAATATTCAATATTTCTGGTCTTCCACAAGAATACTACCATAACAGTATGAATAATTATGATTATTTTTGCGCTTTGTTCTATTTTGATTTGGACATGGTTAAACCAAGCAGCATCATATTCTGAAATACCTGCATAAACTTTGTAGCAGATCGCCTCTCTGGTCCCGGGGATACATTTGTTGATGGAGCTGTGATAGCAGCAGCAAGAACATTGCCTACTTGGTCAGATGGGGATGTGCCTCCGATCCCAAGCATGGAAAGACGAGCTATAAAAGAATTACAAGAAGAATGCCGAGAGTTTCTTGCTGCATTCCCTACTAGTTCTAAGGAAGACCAAAAAATCCTAGGTAAGCTAGCTACACATATCCTCATTTTCCAAGGAAATTGTTTTCTTCATATCAAATACTTATGTTTCTCCCCATCTTACCTCGACAGATTCTCTGCCAGATGCTAGCAGAACACTTGAAGCTGCAATCAAGTATGTAATTTTTTGTTTGAAATTGTTTCATTACGGATTTGAAAGATAGGGGAAGACCTAAAACCACATTGATTATCTGATTGTTGGTCTGAACTTATGCAGGTATCGGTTGCATCGGAAGTTGTTTATAGAGAAAGTCATGCATGCACTGGATATATATCAAGAACGGTTATTATTCTGAAAAAACAGTGCCAAGTTTAGAAAAGCTAGGACAATTTCGATACATCTAATTGATCCAAACTGGTCTCTAGTTCAGGAAAGCTCATTTTAGAATAGATGAGTGATTGCAGAGATTTTGCACTTTTGGTATCTCATTTGCTTCATATTCCTGTCGAATGCTGTCAACCTATTGTAGGTGGAGGATGAACTAGAGCTAATATGCGTTGCAATAGAACAGAAAAGTGTATTTCCAAACACAATAAGAAGATACCTGTACAAATCCACCTTAAAATTGTTACCTACAAACATAAGATAGTCTCAGCTTAATTTGGGATTAAGGTGAAAATATTGAACTTTTGAAAAATACAGTTTAGAAAAAGTAATCATACACTTTCTAATCATAGTTTTTGTATTTAAAAAATAAAAATAAATAATTTTTTTATTTGACCAAATACTCATTCTATTAAAATAATTGACAATAAATTGATTTAATCCTAAAAACTCAACTTCAAACGAGGCATCTCTTTTGCAGTTCTATAAATTACATTTCTTTCTGGTTTTCCAAACATATTCTCAATTAGGCACACTGTTACTATCTGAGAAAACTATATGTGTTATTTCATAACATAGCTTCTAGGTTCTTACCTTGTTCCCTATTTTATCATTCTTTGGACAAATACCTGAGAGATACAATTACATAATAACTTTCGCATAAATAGTGAAATGGTGACATCAAATTTGAAGTAGTGGCTACTTTTACATAAAAAGTTAAATAGAAAATCTTTGGTGGAAAACTAAAAATAGCAAGTACTAATAGTCAGTTGAGTAATGTTCTAGTTGTGGATGTCAGACGGAATCTGCTCTCACATTGGTGATCAGTAATATCTATGGTCAGTAGTGATCATTTATCTTCTTCTTTTTTGGAAATGAAATTCTTCATTGAAAAGAGGGGGATCAAAACATAAAGCCAATCCCATAAAGCAAACATGATAAACATATAAGGTCACCAATCTCCACCATACTCCTCAGGAGAAGGGACACATAGAAAAGGACCATAAAAGCAATAAAACTAAACTTCATAAACTAGAGGACTAGGACTTCCATCGTTGCACAAAACACTGACAAGAGGGTGATGGCATCTTCGCCCATCGTTGAGGATCCACCTTCCCGTAACCTAGCAAAGCAGCCGCATGAGCAGCCTTGTTTGCTTCCCTTGGAACCTAGTTTCGCTCAAAGTCTTGAAATGACGAAGCCTTTCTACACATATCCTTCATCAGATTAGTCATCCTCCAGTGATCATTACTCCCCTTATTTCTAAGGCTCTCAATCACCTGTTTTGCATCAGACTCCACAATAACACTCCTTAACATTAATTCTTCAGCCATCTTCACTCCAAAAGCAAGAGCATTTGCTTTGCCACACACTATCGATGCACAGTCAATCTCCACAGCCATTCCTCCGACTAAGGCTCCATTCTAGTCCATTATAATTAAAAACCCACATGTAGCTTTGAAAATGTTAATATTCTAACCCGCATCACAATTGATCTTATAATAGCTATTGGTGGGCTTCCAAAATATCTATCTCCTAATGCAACTAGGAGAGTGAAGAAAGTGTGCCACAATATAAAGTTGCTCCTTGGCAGACACATTACCCTTCCTGATCACAAGCAGTGGTGATAACATAGAATTCGGATAAACAAAAGAGCACCTTGCTTTCCATATCTCGCAACATAAAGTAAAAACCATCACCGTAACAGCAACTCTCTCACTCTTCAAAATACCTTTGATTAGGCCACTAAACTATTCCACAAAAGACGTGACCATCCTCTTATCAATTCTTACACCAAAAGAGGAGCCAAACCATACTCCTTCCACCCAAGGATAGAGAAATAGTGTATGTTCAACTGACTCCTTATAACACTTACAGATTTTGCATAAAGGGTTAGGAGCTACCCTTTTTTTGAACAGATTCTGAAAGCTAGGGATAGAGTGAGTGACACATCTCCATATGAAGTTCTTTATCTATGGGATGGCCTTGCAATTCCATAACCATTTCCAGAATTGATCACCAACCCCCATAGAGGAGTGTGTATTAAGAGGGTAGTTCTTAGAGACCTTCACATTTTTCCAAAAATACCCTGACTTGACAGTATATAGACTATTTCTAGTCCAAGGCTAAATCAAAGAATCATCCCCCCTCAGATCTCCTAGAAGAATACACTTGATGCATTTAGCTTCCTACTTCCGAAATAGTATCTTGTATAACCTCCAAGTTCCAATAGTGTTTGTCCCTATTAATCAATTCATCAACAATGGTGGGAAGGTTACAAACCCCAACATCTCTACCCAAGAGTTTTTCATTAAGCAAGTCTGGAATCCAAGAATCCTCCCATATCATAATACCTCTGCCATTATCAACATTCCATCTTGATCCCTCCATGACAATATCCCTAACCTCAATAAAGCTAGCTCATCCCCATAACGCCTTATGCCCTTTTTTTAGCATGTAAGAAATCAATATTAGGGTAGTATCTTGCCTTCATGATTTGTGCCCATAGAGAATTTTGGCTTTCTAAGAAATCTCCGAACTTGTTTGGCTAGTAGGGTAAGATTGAAAGTCTCAAGGTCCCTAAAGCCCATGCCTCCCTTTGTTTTGGCTAGTAGGGCAAGATTGAAAGTCTCAAGGTCCATAATGCCCATACCTCCCTTTGTTTTGGCTTGTCCTACAAGATATTGAGAGTGTATTGTCGAGCCTCACGACAAGCAGTTAATTGGCAAAAGTCCAGTTTATTATTTTCTCCCAACATGCTTGAGCAGATACAAGGCCTCATTTGCTCACTGTTGAAAATTAATGCATCAGATGATTCGGGAAATTACTTGGGACTGCATACTTGTTGGGGTAGGTCTAAAAAACAGGCTTTCAGGTTTGTGAAGGAAAACGTGATGAAAAAGTTAGATGGATGGAAGCAGACATCTTGGTCTATGGCAGGGAGGGAGGTCCTTATCAAGTCAGTGGCGTTTGCCATGCCTTCTTACTCTATGGCAGTTTTCAAGTTCTCGTCTACTTTTTGCAATGAGTTAAATTTCTGGTGGGGCAAAACAACCAGTGAGAATAAGATTTATCGGAGAAGTTGGGATTTCTTGAGAGTAACATGAAGGAAATAGAGAACATCATCCGCAAAAAAAAGATGAGACAATGGGATGCATTTTTGTTGGAAAAAATTTCAAATTATAGAAAGGTATATATGTGAAGAGGTGTATCTCTTGATGATGTATTGAAAGGGTTAGATGCCACCAATCAGTATAGTTGTTGGTAATCCATGATTTTTTGAATGAACAATTGCAACCTTTGTAAGGATTCATCTCATCAATTAAAAAGTAACTTTTACTCTATCAATAGAGTAGTGCACGACTGCTTTCATCCATCCATATTTTCATCTCTTCTCTCTAGTCTCTAGCAATCCTACCACATATATTTCTTAGGTTTTAGTCAAATAAAATCTGAAAACTATAATACTGCAATTATAATTTTCGGTAACCTTGAGCCTCTTATAAAACCTTTGATCGAGTGTTCAGTTGATTTTCGTTAGTGCAAACCAACAATCAACAATAGCAAGTTGTTAGGTTTCATTGTATCCTAAAATCTTATTTGATTATTCTCCCTTGTACACTAAGTTATGGGACAAATAAAGTCTAAAGGAAAGCGTAAACCATTACGTGCTTTTGAAGCATTTTTTTCTTCTCTTGACATACCCACTAATACAAAATTTCCAATAATCTTTGGACTTTATTTTTTCTATGGCAACTTTGAAGGAAAGCGAAGTGATTTTTTCACAATGAAGCTTGATTGGATGGAGAATGTTTCCGAAAGTGGAAAAAGAAGACTCACCTCATGCTCACATGCTAAAGATAGTTTATGTACTTACAACACCAAGACAAGAAGAAAGTGAAGACAAAATCTTATCCATGAAATAAGTACGAGATAAATGGGATCAAGATGACGATACATGTAAGTACTATATATACAATTTTTTAAGTGATGAATTAGTTTCTCACTTCAAAGACAAGGAGACGTCAAAGGAACTGTGGGATGCTTTGGAGGAGCAATACATTTATATGGATCCTACAAGTAAAGCCTTTCTAATTCCTAATTTTTCAAATATGAAATGGTGTACACAAGATCCATCATTGAGGAATATCATGAAATCATTCATATACTTCACTTGCTCACTCAACATGGTATGCTAATAGATTCACTCATCAGTATTTCTGTTATTATGAAGAAGTTTCCTTCTTCATGAAAAGACTTTAAAAGAAGTATGATACATAAGTTGGAAGACTTGACCATAGAACAATTGGGTCATCAACTCTTGTTTGAAGAGGAATTAGAATCACCTATAAAAGGTTGAGCAATTTTCTTCATATAAGAAATGAGGATGATGAGAATATTGATAACTCTTTTTCTATTAATACTAATTTGATTGTTGTTGGATATGATCAATTTAAAACAATCATGGAAATAGAAAAAGAAAGAGTCGGTGAAATAAGAATCATTCAAGTCAAACTTTAAAGAAGAAGAATGTGAAATGCTTCTACTATAAGAAACATGGTCATATCATGAAGTACTGTTGTGTTCTCAAGAGACATCATAGGAGTTTTACCTCCAAGAAAAATATTATGGTATTAGTATCTGAAGTGGTGAATAAATTTCAGGGTAACGCTGAAGTTCTCTCATGAACTTTACAAACGTTTCGAAGACCAAAAATGATACCTTGATATGTATTGCTGATATGTATTGTGATAGATAATTTGGTATTCAATAATATTTATTAAATATTTTTTCATATATTTTGTTGACCATACGTTTTGCAAGTTTCTTTTATAAAGTGTTAAAATTCAAATTGGCCATTTGATTAATGTTATACTGGAACCTTATTTCCCTTAATAATTTGTTCATAAGTTTTAACGTACATCTATGATTCCATGATATAGGAAAATTTGGAATTTTGCACTAAATGAATTGATGGGTTTTGTGTGACACCAACTTGTTAAATACGTGTTTTTATATGTGTCTTTGATTCATATTCGCAGTCACATTTGCATTTGCATTCGCATTAGTATATTATTGTCACACCCCCGAATCTGGGGTCAGTATTATACTGAAATATAGTGTAAGGATTTGTGATGTGAATAAAAAAAAAAATTTCAAAAATTAAGGTGTCTGAATAATACATTTATTGAAAAGTGAAAGTGCTAATATTACAATACCAAAGTTTTTGAAAATAATAGTCATTACATTTATTCAATTCAAAATGCAAGTAGAAAATAATTCGTTTATTTAGTAGGCGACGTATCCTATTTTTCCCAAGCATTCTACTCATCACCTGAAAAAGAGAAAGATGTAGTATCATGAGTCACACTGACCCAGTAAGTACAGCTTACAAGCATATACTAAATTATCTCTAAGAAACATCAAATCGAATAACCAATTCAAAAAGGTGAAATATTCAAACCGGTTATTCTTCCATACTTACACTTGCGTCTTTGTAATATATACATTTAAGTACATAATATATATACTTGCACAACTTCACATCTACACACAAACACGCCAATACTTCCGAAGTGAATTCTTTTAGATTAACTGGTAATTACTAAAAAAAATCATGTGTTTAGTCTCACAATACCAACACACATATAAAGCCACAACATCTAAGGCCACCTGCCAAAGCATGTATACTTCCGGTTTGACACAATTCATTCCTTAGAGTATTATAGTGCACTATCTGTAAGGGACTAGGGCCCTTGGCTAACTCCCACAATAACAAAACAATTTACCATCAATTCACTTAAGCACGAGTTAATTCGTACTATACACCCGACTTCACACTTCAACCATAACGATCACAAATAAGTCTTTAATTAAGACTATGTATATCGATCATAGAGTATATATTTACATCATAACTTTGTAATAAATATATACGTAATAGAATTTGTAAAGAAAGTAAGATCAAACTTAAATGTATTTCATTAATTAACAAATTTGGTTCAAACGTTTCATTCGGCAGTAGTCCGCTCGAAATCCTTCATTTGTTCTGAATTATACTTGAAAGTAAATAGATAGAGTGATTAATTAGATAAACTTGAAATAAAAATTAGTTATTATTAGTTCAAAAGTTTCATTCGACGGTAGTCCGTCTGAAATCCTCCATTAGTCCCAAATCAAACTTAAAAAGTAAATAATGCGAGTAAGTAAATAAAAAATAAAGTGCAAATGCAGAAAATAAAATTATTAATCCTTAGACAAAAAGTATCATTCGGCGGTAGTCCATCCGAAATCCTCATTTGATCCGTTTTATAATTAATCCATATTATGTTCAAAACAAAGAAGTGAGTATACCATCTCAAAGTATTTTTCGAGAGGAATCCAATGGTAATAATCATAAAGTTTGGTAGGGAGTTCTCAAGTCTAAAAACAAAAATGTTTAGCAGCTGTCCAAAAATTGTTACGCTCGCTATTAAGCTCATTTGCACGAATTAATTAGTTAGTAAGTATTAATCAATGCCTTTCAAACTTTCTAGATTGATAGTTGAACTTCTAAGCTTCGTTTTGATATAAAAAACACTAAATTTGGTTAAGAAATGAGTGAGATATGAATATTTCAAGTTAAGAGCACTTTAAGAGTTTTCGAACATAATCAAGGAAAAGATTAGCAAAACTTGTTTTAACCATAACTTTCTCATTACTTAACCTTTTTAAGTGATTCAAAAGTCAGAGTTGAATAACTTTTTGTGTAGAATCTGATTATATAAAAATATTTGAATAAATAAACTATTATCAGAAACGAAATATTAAGCTTCCACTATTGCTCATTATTTCCCTTTTATTCTTAGCTAGGCACTTTGATGTAATCTTAAAGATAAAGAAGTATAGGAATGTACTCATATACCTGCTCAAGAATTTCAGTAGGTGATGGAGGTATTTGATTAACTCAAGTGACCCTCTTGAAGCAAATAAATTAACTACTAAAGTACTTGGAAGAAAGATAGCTTGGTGTGGGATTTTAGGGGAGTTGCATTGCAACTTTGGGAGGACTTCAAATCAGTATGTAAGGGGCCGGGAAGGTTGAAGTGGTGCAAAAATCAGATTGAACTTAAGGGTGATTTATATAGACATGGGAGGAGACACGGGAAATAAATTCATAACCATTTTTATAGACTTTTGTAGACAAGTTGACAATGGAATAGTTGGGCTACTAATTCTAGGGTTAAAATGCACTTGTAAAAAAAATAGTAATGTGGTTGGAAATCTGATTGAAATGTTGAAATGTGATTATCTATACATGTGAATGCAATACGTAATGTGATGTGTGAAGAAAATGTGTGGTTTTACTAATAAAGTGTAGTGTAGTGTAAAATAAATAAATACATATCAACCAATAATAATTAGCACCTAATTGATATATGAGCATGACCTCTAAAAGTATGAATTGTAATCTTAAAATACAAAGTTCGATTCGGATAAGAGAATCGAACAAGGAAAATTTGGTCGTTTTGCTAAAATTCCATTTCCGAAAATCGGCTAGTTGGATTTAGGGTTTCTTACCGTTTCTAACTAAAGTAAAAATATTTTTATTATTTTTACTAACCTATAAAATGGAATGTTTCACGATTCCAGCTCGTGACCTCGAACCCAAGACCAGAGAGTTCCTGAATTGAACTTGAGTATCCATTAGACCATTTGCCCCACTCCGTTAATATTTCTCTAAAACTCGTTTTTATACATTAATTGTCTTCGCCAGACAAATTTTTTTTTTGATTTCTAAAAGCTCTAAGGTTAAACTAAATTATGGTGATTTCTAAGTTTAACAAGTCGTACAATAATCTAAACTATTATACTAATTTTCGGGGTATTACAATTATTACTCTATTTTGCATTTATGGCTTTACTGTCTTTGTTATATGATCTTGTTTATATAGGAACTATTGAAGGAGAAAATAGATACGCATAGAATATGATCTGAAAGTCTATTTTATTCATTGATAAATGAACTTAAATAGGCATTACAATCTGTTACAATCCATATCCTTATAAATCAGGGATTGAGAGAATATCTACTTCTATGTTAATTAAGACAAGACACACATCTAGATATCAAGAGTATAGTATCCTTAAACACCCCCCCCCTTGTGTCGCAATCCTAATGAATGATGCATAAACATGTTGCCGCACTTGCCAAGCAAACAAAAAATGTCTTGGGTAAAAATAACAGCTTGGTCTAAGGAAAAAAGAGTACAACGCATCAATTACAAAAACGACCACATGTAATGTAGACTCCCCCTGATGTCTACGAAATGAACTCCCCCTGATCAGTAACTCAATCTTGAAGTTCAGACAATTTTTACATACTAATGCGTCTCACATGCTTTACAAATGTAGATTTGGGCAATGACTTGGTAAACATGTCTGCAACATTATCAACCGAACATACTTGATTCACATGAATGTTCAACAACTGCTGTTATTGCTGATTGAAAAAGAACTTAGGTGATATGTGTTTTTCATGATCACCCTTGATGTATCCCAACTTTATTTGTTCAATGCAAACCGCATTATGCTCAAAGATATAAGTTGGTGTTGTAGTAGTAGAAGGTAATCCACTAGATCCTTGAATATGATGTATGATTGACCTGAGCTAAACACACTCCTTAATTGCTTCATATAAAGTGACAATCTCTTAATGATTCGATGAAGTAGCAACAATGGTATGCTTAGTTGATCTCCATGAAATCTCCATGTTTCCCATTGTGAAGATATAACCTGTCTAGGATCGTCCTTTGTGTGGGTCAGAGAGATACCCTACGTCAACAAAACCAACCAAGACATCACAAGGTGTCTCTGAATAGAGAACTGTACTGACTTGTTAAACAGTGCTTGCAGCCAGATCAATTTTCGACGGGTCGAAAGCATGGTTCTGATCCATCCAGAGTGTAAATTTCAACGAGTCGAAAACCCTGGAATTTGCATGCTGCGATTTAACCATCCATTTTCCAGAAATTTCAAGCTTCTCTCTGTATTCTTTATAGGGAAAGAACAACCTCAAGTCTATGGAACCTTTTAATTACCAGAAGATGTACTATACTTCCTTCTAATGACTTTGCGTTGGCGCATACAGAGAAGGCAATGTCTGGATGTGTGCACTGAGCTAAATTCAACCAAGCTCCAATAACACTAAGATATGGAATCTCAGCTTCAAAAGTTCTTTACCATCATCTTTTGAGATGAAATTGATCCTTTTGGGTTCTAGACTGCAAACAACTATTGGTGTGCTAAAAAGGGTGTGCTTTATCCATTACCTAACTTTGGACGTAAGCAAACTGGTGAATAAGAATTCAACCAACTCGATAAACCATCTCTAAACCGCTAACAACATAGATTTAAACCAAGAGAAAATCGAGTCCTACCAAGATCTATCATCTCAAACAACTTGTTCATCTATTGAACACACATAGGCATAATTTATCATTCTTGTATCTCTTCCCAATCAAGTAGTCACTTAGAGTAGTGAACGTCTCAATCTTATCCCGTGAGAACTCTGTGATTTAGAGTTACTTGAATTGGGTATAACCATGCCAATTGGCACTCTAATGTATATCTCTGAATCAAAATCTCCATAGAGATATACTATAACCATATCCATCATATGCATACTTATTTTTTTGGGACACTATCAAACTGATAAGATAGCGGAAAGTAATAATGTCCATAACTAGAGAATACATATCCTCATAATCAATACTAGGGCGTTAAGAAGACTCTTGCGCCATGAGTTTTTCTCATTTTGCTTCCAAACAAAGACTCATTTGTGTCTAACCGGCTTACCATTATGAGAATTTGAAAAAAAAAATTGCTACAAGTATGGCCGTTTAGGGCATGTTATTGGTGATTGTAATCGTCAAATACATCTGATGGTTTTGAATATGGGAATCACTTATGATCAGAACTTGGTGGCAGAGACACCCAAAAAGGCAGTCCTAACTCAACCATATTGTTTGATCCAGTTCCAGTATATTCTGGCAAGAAAGCTACCGGATGGTAATTCGAAAAACATTAAGGTTGACCTTTCACAAAGGGATCTTGGGATGAGTAAAAGCAATGATGGCGATGGGAGATGTGAGTCTGATAGCATATACGTCTTGGGTTAGGGACAAGGTGACATGTCTAAGCATGAGGAGAAGGGAACCAATCCTTTGTTGTCGTTACCTCACTCCGTAGGCAAGTGGAGCCCAATGCTTGCTTTAATTGGTGGATTCCGAATGTAAATGGTTCCATTTTCAGGAATGAGAGCTTTACAAGTACTGTGGGGGGTCTTAGCTTAGAGGATCAGACGTGGGCTGACCCGAAAATGCTTCCACCGTGGGCTTTTGAGTGAAAAGAAGAATTCTATTAGGCCTGTAAATACTTTCCTTGTCTAGAATACAGTGAATAAGAATTTGAGATAGAGCTCGTCTACCCCTATGGCAAGCCCACAACCCAAATGGTTAAGATCCCATGTGACACTAACACCAATGAAAGAAAACGTATGGCACAGTCTGAGATTTTCCCACGTAGTAATAATGAACAAGAGAGAATGAAAGAGACACTGGTGGAAAAAAGAAGGAGGAGGTGATTGCCACATATAGAAGAAGAAAACAAGGAGGAAAGGAGGTTGTGAAGACCAAGGGCAGAGATAGCAGAAAATTGGTAATGACACAACCCTAATCCAAACCTAAAGCTATCTTCCAGTGTTATGGGGAAGAAGATGGGTTAATTTATGCCAAAATATGAGAAGAAGCGAGAGTCTAATGTGAAGGAAGTAACAGAGGGCACTATAAACCTCTGCGGTGGTGGTGGCTGGTCGGAAACAGCTTCAAGGGGTCAATGAGTTACCTCTCATGGAACTGTCAAGGTTTGGGGAAACCTTTGACAATTCAAAATTTAAGGGAACTCACACTTTCCCATTCTCCAGCAATAATCTCTCTATCAGAGACACACCAGTGAGATTATTATGTTGACAAAATACGGAAGCAGTTAGGATACCATAATTAGTTTCATGTTGGTCCAAGTGAGATAGTTGCTGGTAGACTAACATTGTGGTGGAAACATGAGCATGAAGTGGATGTGAGTGGTTTATCAAACAACTTTATTGATACCACTATAAGGATGAAATGAGACACAAGTGAGATAAGAATTACGTGGCTATATGGTACTCCTTATCAGGGAGAAAATGATGACTTTTGGGGAATGATGGAGATTCAAAATCATGTCGATGACCTCCCTAGATTGGTGATGGGGGACATGAACGAGTTTTTATAGAGCTACGAGAAGTGGGATGGATCAACTTGGCGTGCTGGCTGACATTACCTCAAAGTATTTATGGACAAAAATAAGCTCATTGATGTTGGTTTTGCTGGTCCCAAATTTAGCTGGTACAAAAAAGAAGATGGAGTGATTGTTGTTAAGGAAAGGATTGACTGGGCATTATATGATGAGGAGTAGATCATCAGATGGCTAGAAACAAGAGTAGTGCACCTTGCAAGAGTGGGCTTAGACCACTGTCCTATTCTTTGTGATGTTTTTTTATAAAAAGACTAAGAGACTATTTATCTTCAAATTCGAAGTGCATTGGGCTGAAGACATGGAATGCAAGGAAGTGGTTGAGGTTAGTTGGAAATCTAGGCAATCTATTTCAAATCAGAGGAAATGGATTGCAAATTTACTCAATTGTAGAACCAAGCTACTCAAGTGGAGTAAGGAAAGATTTCTGAATGCTAAGGAAGAGATAAAGATCTGTATGGAGGAACTGGAATCTTTACAGATGAAAAATGAGGATCAAAGTTTGGAAAGGCAGATGGCTCTTATATCAAATCTTGGTGATCTCTGGAGGAGAGATGAAATTTTTTGGCAACAAAGATCTAAGGTGAACTGGTTGTTGTCAGGAGACACCCATTCTAGGTTTTTTCACCTAAATACTTTACAGAGGAGACATGCCAACAAAATTATGAAGATTGACAATGAGGAATGAGTGTGGTTTGAGGATGAAGCTGATATCCGCAAGGACATAGAAGATCATTCAAGAAATTTTTTGTTACTGATGGAAGTCGGGACTGAGGTGAATGCACTCATACGGGTCAAGATATTGGTTACAAATGTAATGAATGGTGATCTTTTGGCTCCACTTAGTAAAGAGGAGGTCAAAGTTGCTGCTAATCAATTAGGAGCCCTCAAGGCATCGAGTTTGGACGGTTACCCAGGATTATTTTACCATAAATTCTGGTTTGAGGTGAAAAATATTGTGGTTGCTACTTCAAAAGAGTTTATGGATGGTGGTGTTGACATGGATGAACTAAACAAGACTCATATTGCATTGATACCAAAGGTCCGCATCCCAGAGTGCACTTCTCAATTTAGCCCTATCAGCTTGTGCAACAACTCCTACAAAATCATATCCAAGACATTGCCAAATAGGCTCAAGGTAATCCTCCCAAATCTGATTTCTTGTAACCAAAATACTTTTGTGACAAATAGGGTTATTCAAGATAACATCTCCTTAGCACATGAAGCTCTACACTATCTGAAGTTGAAGAGAAGTGGTGATACATATGAAATTTCCCTAAAATTGGATATTGCAAAGGCTTATGATAGGGTAGAATGAGATGCTTTGGCTTTAAAGATGATTGGATAATGTTACTAATGAAGTGTGTTACTAGTGTATCATATTCAGTGGTGATCAATGGAACTCCTGGCTCTTTCTTTAAGCCTAAAAAGGGATTAAGACAAGGTGATCCCCTATCACCTTATCTATTTCTAATAGTTAGTGAAGTTCTATCTCTTAGAGTCCGATGAAAAGTTAAGATGCACTACCACAATAAACACTATAACCGACGAGATCTGTAAAACTATAACCGACGAGATAAAAATCTCGTCGGTTATAGTGGAAAAAATATTTTTTTTTAATTTTTTTTAAAAAAAATAAAAAATCTCGTCGGTTATACTATTACCGACCCCCTTTAACCAACAGACTATAACCGACGATGTTTAAGGGTCATCGGATATAATCCGTTGGTTAAAGGGGGTCGGTAATAGTATAACCGACGAGATTTTTAGCCATTATCGTCGGTTATAGTACTATAACCGACGAGATTTTTTATTTTTTAAAAAAAAAATTAAAAAAATATATTTTTTCCACTATAACCGACGAGATAAAAATCTCGTCGGTTATAGTTTTACAGATCTCGTCGGTTATAGTGTTTATTGTGGTAGTGATGGGAAATCTAGAAGACATCAGGCTTATAAAAAAATTGTTGGAAATTTTATGTCCATGGGTATGGCAAGAGAAGGAAAAAACGTTTTAAAGGCACATATGGTTTACATTTTCCTTTAGACTTTATTTTCCCCACAACTTAGTGTCCAAGGGAGAATAATCAAATAAGATTTTAGGATACAATGAACCTAGCAACTTGCTATTGTTGATCGTTGGGTTGCACTAACGAAAATCAACCGAACACTCGATCAAAGGTTTTATAAGAGACTCAAGGTTACCGAAAATTATAATTGCAGTATTATAGTTTTCAGATTTTATTTGACTAAAACCTAAGAAATATATGTGGTAGGATTGCTAGAGACTAGAGAGAAGAGATGAAAATATGGATGGATGAAAGCAGTCGTGCACTACTCTATTGATAGAGTAAAAGTTACTTTTTAATTGATGAGATGAATCCTTACAAAGGTTGCAATTGTTCATTCAAAAAATCATGGATTACCAACAACTATACTGATTGGTGGCATCTAAGCCTTTCAATACATCATCAAGAGATACACCTCTTCGCATATATGCCTTTCTATAATTTGAAAATATTTCCAACAATTTTCCACCATTTTCAAAATATAAAAATGCTTTTAAAACAAAAATTGTTTTGAAAAAAAAATCCTTGAGTAAATTCTTGGAAAACATAGCGCATAAACTAAAGTGTCTTGTAAACTTGAACCTTAGCTTAGTGAGAACACATCAAAGTTAAATTAACATGGCTAAGTAGCTTTGATTTGAACTTGCGATCTTATTGTGATCTAACCAGATACGTTTCACACACTAGTTTTCTACGTATTTCGAGTGTTTTAAAAGCCGACGCGTGGATTGACCTTGCGTCTGTATCCTTTTCACGAGTGCTTTAGAGACTAGCATATAAAAGGCGGCACCACCTTCAATACTCGTATAGGTAACCATGTAGTACTCATGAAACTAAAGTATTTTTCATCATGCTTATTAAGAGTTTTAATTGTAACTCAACCTCTACCATTCATTACATGTATCCAAACACTTTAATCTTTGGTTAATTTTAATTCAGTGCTTGCAATCACTACATATGATGTACTTTGCTCATTGAACTCAAGGACAAGATGTTTCAAGCGTTGAGTTGAGTTGAGTTTTTATCATTGGTGATTAAAAGTTTGGACTTCCCCATCCCACTTCATGTCCTTACAGATTTTAAAATATGCAAGTTATTTTGTTAATTAGTTATCAAGGTTACTATCTATAACTTTTTTTATTCAACGGTTCACACCGTCATTTTAAATTGTCTTACATAGCTATGTCTCAAATCGGTATATTCTTCTTACCTTTATATATCTAGTAAAAAGACTTTGATATTTACGACAATCAACTAGTTAAATTAAAATCATAGTCCATTCTTATGATGTAGATTAATTTAATTTCGATACTATTAGTATTCCGTCAAACCCACATTTTCAAGATGATATACTCATTTTTTATACATGAGTATCTCATAATCCATCGTCAAATTATAGATGCTTTTAAATTTAATTAATTGTTTGTGTAATACACTTTGATGAACATTATGTAATATCATATTTTCATGGGGTTTCTTTTTAATAAGCTTTCGTGTTGTACTGTTCTTTTTATTACGTACTACTGAATACCATATAATTAGTGTATTCATGTTTATGGCTTTTACGAAACCTACACATGAACGTTTGAATCAACGTTCATGTTGACATTCAAATCAACTTCCAAGTGGTATTTCTTGAAGGTACCTCTTCATGGATATATCTTTTCCATGCCAAATTATAGAGACTTTTAACTTGTATCTCTTACTAAGAATACATTATTATAAATCCCATATTCTATATACATATACAAAAAATTTATTTTAAATCTCGGCCATATTTAAAGATATTATACTCTTGGTATCTAGATAAGTGGCATATCCTAATTAGCATAGAAGTAATTATTCTCTCAATCCTTGATTTATAGAGATATAGATTGTAACGAATTGTAATGCCTAGCTATTTAAGACAATTTATCAATGAATAAAGTACAATTTCATATCATACTCTCTGCATATCTATTTTATCCTTCAACACGTTATTAGCAGCTCTTGAGTTGATAACCACCAGCTCAAACCCTAAATACTACAACCTTCCACCGCCGGCCTCCTTCCCTTACATGACGCACCACCGTCGCCGCCGACCACCTTGACGTCATCGGAGTTTCTACCCGCCGACTTTCATGAATTTTTTCTCTTAAAACTTCTTACACAGCGAAGTTTTCATGCCGAGCATAATACCCTCGAGGTAAGTCGACTAACCTTCTTTGATTTAGAATTAGGTTGCAAAACTTAATTATCGCAACACCCTAGATCTAAGTCTAGATTTAGGTTTAAATACCGTGAATTATTATATGCCTCTAGGTTCCTATGGATTAATGCAGGTATGAGTGGAGGGGATTTAATCAGCTCTTCCTCAAGGTTTAAGATTAGTGACGATCCTGGGAGAGTCACAGTATACATGAAAAAACGGAAGTTGATCTTTTGTGACTCTGTGCTAGACACTGTTTTATGGGGAGTGGTATGAAGCCACCGGTTTTTGCATCGATTTTTGTGACCATACATCATTGATCATGTTTCTTATTCTCTAAACTTAATATTAGTGATCGTGGTTATTTCAATCAGTACACTAATCACATATCTTGTCTCTCTTGTAAATGACTTCAACTAAGCCGAAAAGGCCTGAGTTTGATATCCTTAACCCTCAAGGAGCAGAATACCAATATTGGGTGTAAGATGTTGAGAACACGCTTCTCGATACAAATCTGACGGATATAATCCAACCACCACCACCACCTGGTACTGAGCCACCAACTCCAGCTCACAAAGCTCAAGCCCTCAAGTTTTTGAGGTGGCATAAACATCCAGTTTTAAAGAAACAATATTTGCTAAAGAATGATCCCGCGGTTTTGTGGGTGAGTTTACAAGAAAGATTTAATAATGTGCATAATGCACAACTTTCTGAAATGCAAGAAATATAGGATTCAATCCGGTTATTGGATTATCCAAATATTAATTATTTTCATCAAGCTATGTTGGAGCTTCAATCGGAGTTGAGTGCTTGTGGCGTTGTCAAAACCGATCGGGATATGATCGATAAGTCCTTAAACACCTTTCCTACCTCCATGGACAACCTTGCACTACTATATCGCATGGATTATGTGCAATGGCGAATTAGATCATTTAGTTATCTCATGAATGTACTGGCCAAGAAAGAACGGTATGGTGAGATTCTTCTCGATAATAATACTAGGCCAGCCGGTACAAAGAAAGTTCATGAGACATACAATACTGGTATGAATGCTCAAAAGGATAAGAGGAACAATCGTTTGGTGTCTTATCAAAATCGTGGTGGTAGAGGAGCACGTGGTAAAGGTCATGGTAGAGGAGGAAATGGTCAAAATTTGACTTGGATTCACCATGACAACAACCAAAACAACTCTAACAATAATCATTCTTGGCTTAGGACTGAAAGAAATTCTTCAAATTCTGCTTCTAAATCGTACTTGTCATCTTGCTATAGATGTGGTTCTACCAAGCATATGCACAAATAATGTCGTGCACCAAAAGTTATTCAGAATGCCTACAAGATGTGCAAACAATATCTAGCATATGAGACTAAACTTCACTAAAGCTCATGAGATGGATGATGGTGGAGAAGCCAATATCATAGTAGCAGACAACAAAGAAAGCAAGTCTTGAGACTTCAGATTTTATTTAGTCTATGTATTAGACTCATGACTTTTCTATGTAATCAAGTTTAGTTTAGTTTAGTTGACTCTAGTTGTAGTCATGGTTATTGAATAAGAACAATCTTTTGATGTAAGTTTTGTTGTTTGCAAAGTAATAAAATTTCTTCCTTTCGGTATTTGAAAGTGTTAAGAATGGTTATTTTTCTTCATATTACTTGAATGGTTCGAATTAAACATAGCTCTATGGTATTATGACACCAAAATACCATAAAAACGAGACAAAAAGAGATGATGGTTTTGATCCTAGAAATTTTCAACCCGTCGAGATATGCTCTCAACCTGTCGAAGACTATCTTCTGGATCGGTTTTGGCATTTTTTTTACTCGTCGAAGGACAGTTACTGTCCCAAAATTTTCTGTTTTTCAACCCATCGAGAATGGTTATCGAAAATCAAAATTGTTTTAGATTTTCCTTCCACCCGTCGAAGATTTTCCTCGACCCGTCGAAGGTAATCTACTATCTCGAAATCTGTTGATTTTTGACCTGTCAACAGCTTGTCTCGACCCGTCAAAAATCGATATTAGAAATTTGATTTCTATTTTGGGTTTATTTCGACCCGTCGAGTGATATTCTCGACTCGCCGATGGTTCTACCTGAAATTGGTGTTTTTGATGTTTTACATCGATTTTATTGATAAATAGAGGTTCAGAAAAGAAAAAAATCAAAATTTTCCTTTGGAAAATTGTTGGTCTAAATCAACCAACCTGAAATTTTACACCATATATGATTTTACAACGGTTTTTGTCATGTCATAGACGTAATATAAAAAGGTCATTTTGACTGGTTAGATGTTGTTATACATCAGGTTGTTTTGAGCTATTATCATACAATATCAGCACTCTATAAGGGTTACACCCTTTGAAATCTTTAAGTATTCACTTAAAGTGTTTGCCATGTCTTGGGTTCAAAAAGAGATTATTTGACATTTGTTTGTTAATGTCTGATGGTAACATTGAGTGTTATACACGTCAAAAGACTAATCGAACCAAGCTAAGTTTTGAAAATATCTTGTGCCAACAGTATTCAATTTGAACAACATTGTGAGAATGAAAAAGAGTTTTGTGTCTAATCTTTATAGAATTTTGCTAACGGCGCAATCTGGAGAGGTTTATAAGGATTTGTAATGGTTTATATCTTACTACAGTCTGGATCATTTGATACAATGTTGTCACTTATATTACTATGTGTGACTTGGCCTCATATGAGCTTTTGCATTATGATGATCAAGATATCGAGAAATTCTCATGGTCATCGATTCTTAAAGAGCAAAGAAGCATGTGGAAAAACTTAACACCATCAGTTTAGATGAGAAGCACTGAGATTAATCCACTCGGTCACCGGATGCCTTTATGAAAAAATCCAATGCACATTGCTCGGTTTGCAAAGCTTGTTCATGTCTGTAATGTTGTTTATATGCATGATGGTCTTTTATTGTAGACACAACTTCCATTCCTCCACAAATTTCAAGAATATATTTGTATATATTTGTGGATCAATTAAACCGGTATGCAGACGTGTATATATATATATGGTTTTCATTGCTGCATTGACGCATAGGCCGGTCACACGTCTTTTCAATTCACGTGGTATGATGCATTAGCAAAACTCCTAGCATAGATTATTAAGATTCGGGCTCACTACCCAGACAACCAATAGGACAATTAGATTGAATAATATAGGAGAGTTTACAACAATATCTATTTGTTGATTATTGCATATTGATTGGGATTGAAGTTGAACATCCTGGACCCCCCCCCCCCCCCCCCCCTGTTTTTTCATAGAACAGTCTAGCAGAGGTACAAATCAAGTTGTTACAGCTTGTGGCCAGCGCAATGGTTATGCATACTAATTTGCTAGTATTTTCTTGGGGATATGCAATATTACATGCAGCTATACTTATTCGCTTGATACCCATAAACCGCTAACCATTTAGTGCATACCAATTGGTAACTGAATATGAGCCTGATATCTTACACTTATGTATCTCTGGTTGTGCAGTACATGTGCCTATTACACTTCCACTGCATATAAAAATTGGGTCATCAACGATGATTAAGCATCTATATTAGTTGTGAATCTCCAACGGTTATCTGCTATTAAGAACTTTTGACATCAGATATCTTTACTGCTAGTTTTACAGATAGTCACTGTGATGAGACGTACTTCCCATCGTTAGGAAGAGATAGGAATGATTTCATTCTGGTTAAACGTCAAAAATTGACGTGCCTCCATTATGTCTCATCATGATTCTCGCACATTTTAGTGTGAGATTAAAGTGCAAAGTATTATTGATCTTCAGAAAGTAGCAGATTCGATGTCTGACTCCTTTATTGATATCATGATAGTGATGAGATCGGGTATACATGCTGCAAATCTTGCAAGGTTAAAATTCCTTAGAATTGGGCAAGATAACACAACACCCCGGTAAGGTAGTGTTTCCCCTCCTAGAGTGGGGGTGTAGCGTCGGTCAAAATCCACTGATGAGTTGTCGGTGAAAAGGCAAGCCATCAAGGCACAATTACTCACCATCAACACATGAAATTGTTTCTAATTGTGAAAGTGTCTAAGTCAACATTGACAAACACTGGAGACACCTCAGAGTTAATGACGATGTCAGTAAACAAAGAAATCTCACAAAGTTAAATAAATGCTAGCAGTACTATGGATGGTTCATCCAAGGTTAGTTGATGATGTATTTACTTATTCTGTCACTCAGGAATTGACGGCGATGAAGTGGAATCTTGCTTAGTTGCGGATTATCAACATAAAACAAATTAACCAATATAAAAAGTTACAATATAGGCTGAATTATACTCTATAACAAATGGTATGTTTTCAGCATGGTAGTGCTATAACCATTTAGACTAACCTTTATCTTCATTCCATGTTTCCTCGGTAGTCTGGTTGATGTTGCAAGCGGCCTTCTTGCATCGAAGTCAACTCGAATCCGCAGAAAACCACGGTGTCCCACTTCCGATGGGTCTTTAACATTAAGCACAGAGCCTATCATGGCTCCTAGCTTCCTCCATTGCCTTTCAACAGTTGTTCTTTTGGAATCCCATGTGCCTGAATCTAATAAGTGACTCTATTGGGTTCAATTGACACATGAACCGAGTTGAACAGAGAAGTTGTAGCCTCTTAAACTCCCGGGGAAATTATCACTTGGATCTAGATCAAATATCAAACAGCCGATAATTGTAAATAACGAGAAAATCTGTCGGACTTATCTCGGAAGCTCCTTATTGGCTTGGCATTTCTCCACGGACGGCACGTTGTCCACATGGATATCAAACCCTCGAATATATTAGTCAGCTCCATAGGTGAAGTCAAAATAGCTGATTTTGTGGGTAGGGTTTTGGCCAAGACTATGGATCTGTGTAACTCCTCGGTGGGGAACATAGCTTACATGTGTCCGGAGAGGATCAACACCGATCTCAATCACCGCAAGTTTGATGCCTACGCTTGAGATATTTGGAGCTTTGGAGTCACCATCTTGGAGTTGTACATTGGTCAGTATCTCTTCCCTATGCATCGTGGAAAGTGAGGAGATTGGGGTAGTTGATTTGGGCGATATGTATGTCTCAGCCACCCGAAGCTCCAATATTTGCTTCCAGGGAGTTGAGGCACTTCATTAGTAGTTGTTTGCAGAGGGAGCCGTCTAAGAGATTATCGGCGACACAGCTGTTGCAACATCCCTTTATCTCCGGCAATGGCATAGGTCTATCTAATACAGGTGGATAGCCCTAGCCTCTACATACCGCTGGGTTTACTTATTGGTTTTTTTTTTTGAGGTGAAATTGACACCCTCTTTTACAAACTACACCTCCCTTCTATATATTTTATGTGTATTTTTTATTCACTTTTGTTTGAAATTGTGAAAAATGAGAGTGTGGTTTGTAAAAAAAAAGGGTGTCAATTTCATTAATTACCGTTAATTATCATCGATATCATTATCAGACATCAGAACTGCATATTACAAATACGTAAGAGTTAAAGGAGGAGGAAGAAGAATGAATGCTGGAGTCAAAATTAGACTTTAGATTGAAAAAGTTTTTTATAACAAAGTCACTAGCTAGTAAAAGAGTGAAAACTGAAAAGTAAAAAAAAGAAGAATGAATAGTAGGAAAACAATGAAATAAATAGTCCATAATGGATTCAACTTTGTTATATACTAGGGTTGTTGCCCGCGCCGAGGCGCGGTTTGTTGTCAAATTAAAAATCAATGTTATTTTAAAGTTTTATTTAAAAAAAATAAATATCTGTAATATATATAAAATAATTTACAAACTAAGTACTATTTAAAATAGTACGTGCAACTTCCAAAATATCAGAGGTTATAGCTCATTGAAGTTTAATATAAGATGAGAGAAGAGTTAGGAATAATGTTCAAGTGAAATTAAGATTTAGGTTATACTGTTTTACAACAATATTTAAGTAAAAGTTGAAACCGAAAAAAAGAGAGTAAAATATAAGTAAAAACCGTAAATTTTTAAAAGATAAAAAATAATAATTCCCTTTAAAAATAAATAAATAAAATTCAAAATTGTTTAAAAAGAAGAAGAAGAAGATGAAACCGTAAAAAATAGAAAGGTAAAGTCTAAATAAAAATGTAATTAAACTGTTAAAAAATAAAATGTAAAAATTGAAACTGTTAAAAAAATGTGTGAATGTAACAAAGTAAAAAGTAAAACATTAAAATTGTTAAAAAACATAAAAACAGCCCATAAACACCATAAACTCTAGGATGAAAAACCACGTCGGAGGCACAGTATTGCTAATAGGCGATGAGAGAAAGTCAAGAATGATATGTAGGTGAGATTAGAATTTAGGTAAAGATAAAATTTAGAGTTAAAAATTAAATAAAAGATGAAACCATTAAAAAAAAGTGAAAAAGGTCAATGCATATATTTGATATCATCGTATGAAAGCTTGTTTACGGTCAAGTTTAAATAAAAAAATCAAATTGTTAAACGGTTAAAATTAAAAATTAACCTTTCAAAAATGATGAAACGTTAGATATGCTAGTCAATGTTGTCTGTGCCGATGTACGATATTTGTTAATATGCGATGAAAGAAAATATAAGAACGATGCGTAAATTAATTTTGCTATAAATTTTTTTACAGCAAAATTTCAATGAAAGGCGAAGTCATAAAAAAATAAAACATTAATGCATAAAGTTAAGGCAGATTTTTTACTTTTCAAAAAAATTAAGGTAATTTTCTTTTATTATAAAGGTTAAGTAAAAAGTAAAATAGTAAAAAATGAATAATTATTAAAAATTAAAATTAAAACTTTTAGAAAAAGTAAAAAGTTTAACAGTAAAAAAATGGGTGAATATTGAAAAATAAAAAGTAATAATTAAACTTGTTAAAAAATAAAATCAAAAGTAAAAATTGGTGAACAGAAAAAGGATGAAACTTAAAAAGTAATAAATAAAAATGTGAAAGTAAAAAATAAAAATTGGTGAATAAGGAAAAAGTAAAAAGTGAATGAATAATGTGACGGTAAATTGATTAACAAAATAAATAGTGAATATTAAAAAATAAAAATAATGAGTAAAAATGTAAAAAATAAAAAAATAAAAGGTGAATGAATAGAATAAACAGTGATATAAATAGTAATCCATAGTTGTTATATAAGAGTAAAAATGTAAAACATAAAAACGTAAATAGTTTAAAAATAAAAATTAAATCTGGTTTAAAATGGGTAAATGTTAAAAAGTAAAAGGTAAAAATTTAATCTGATTAAAAAATATTTAAATGTAAAAAAGTAAAAAGTAAAATTAGTTTAAAAGATAAGTAAAAGTAACATTTTTTAAAAAGTAAAAAGACTAAAACACCCCTTGAAACAGTATTTTTAAAAGTAAATAATATTTGTTATATAAGAAATAAAATTTGGAAACTTCACCAAATTAATAGTTCATTACTATTTTTGAATATTCTCCAAAATGAAAACCCCTTCCAGAGAAAAAAAAAACGTTCAAAATGACCTTAAAAATTAATTAAAATAAACAAAAGAGAATCACAAACGGGCAAAGCCCAAAGTGACGGTGGATCTAAACCTGGGAAGTAACTTACTGAACCAAGCCAAGCTCCGCCTAGACTCTGATAATAGCGGCCAAATCCGGCGGAACATCTTCATATGCCTCATCCAACACAACGCTGCTGATCTCTTAGATTACTCTACTCCCCATTTTCAGGTACTTATTTAACTCCCTCTGCAACTCCGTATCTTATCGTATACTCTACGTATTGTGATTCTCTCATTAGTCATGACTCTCATTCCTGTCTAATCGGAAAACTAGTGAGTCTTAGTTTTAGAAACTGGGTTTCCAAAGCTAGGGTCTTTGTTATAGATGTCAGAACATTTCTGGGTAGCACACCAGGTGTTCAACGAAATGTCAACAGTGTATTATTCTATATACACTGTTCACAAGTTGAGTAAGAGTAATGGAAATTGCATCAAGTTTTGATTTTGATAATTTTAGCCCACAAAGAATTTACAGATGAATGACTAGTGATTCAGTTAGATGAGTAATGTGGTTGGTGACTTTGCAAGATGATGTAGTAGTCTTTAAAGACTGAATTTTTTTTTTTTTTTTTTGGAGTTAGAGGGGCAAAGTGAGACTATGGCTAGTGGCAGTCTAAAGAGCATTTTGGCAGCGGCGGTCAACACCGGGGTGACTAAGGCTAGAGCTAAGATATTCGGGCATGTGCTTAACCCGACCGGGTTGAAATCTGCGCATAAGATTCTGCGCAAGAAGCTGATTGGGGAGAAAATTGTCCAGTGGTACCCACATGATATCAGGAAAGATGACCCCAATGTCATGGAAGCCGAGGAAAAAGAGTATGCTCTCTTCCTCTATCTCGGAATCTTTACCTCTATTGTCAGTGTTGGACTTAAATATAATGATGAATCTTTATTTGTGGAAATGGTCCATTATAAAAGACCATGGTTATATATCAATGCTGCTTTCACGTTTTAGAATTAAGGGTGATAATGATTTCGTTGGAGTTTAATGTCTATCTCTGCATGGGTATCTTCTCTGTCAGAAGAGCTAGCCCGTTGATACTGCAGATTCTATAGGCATCCGGTTACATATTAAGAGACCACAGTTTCTATTTATATCAGTCTAGCTTCTCTGTAGTCTTCTTCATCAAGATTGTTTTGCACTACATGATGTTGACCTGAACTATTTTGTGATAGTTTCAAAATTTCTTTAATGAAAACTGCTCGGTTGTTTTCATTGCCCTAATGCTTCTCTAATTGCTACCGTTCAGGAGGAAAAACAAGCTTGAAATGTTGAAGCGTCGAGGAAAAGGACCACCCAAGAAGGGCCAAGGAAAGCGTTCCAAGCGCAAGAGCTAGTATTTTGACATGTTTTAGTTGGTTCATGAGTAGTGTTTTGAATAAGTATTTGAACATCCTGTGACATTTTTAGTTATTTCTATTTGAATATAAGTTCAATTTTTGCTGCCCCTTATTTTTAGAAATGGTACTAGTTGCTGAATGTGGGAGAATACATTGTTTCAGAATTGCTTTTAATATGAGCAGGTTTGAGAATTCTACCCATCTGTATTGGATTTAGCAGAATTTTTGTGCAGTACCCTGTGAGTCAACAATGCTGAGATATGTGTAACTTCATTTATCAAGAAACCTTACAATGAATGAATGCTATACATAATGGACAGTGCATCGCCAAACTATCATGGGCTACTGAACATGACAAACATATCATCAGTACCATTCTGAAATCATCTTTGGCCCAACTATCAGTATCTACCTCATAGTTCAGAGCTTAAGGACATCTCAAAAATCTTGAAGAAAAATGTTAATACCTTTTCTTCTACCAGTAATCTCCACATGAACAAGTGCCATTTTTAAAGTGATGGAACCTTCTTACATCTCTTAGAATGATCTCCCTGTCCAGCATCTTAGAGATGAACTTCGCAGAAAGGTGGCAGTCATTGCAGACTCTAAGGTTCTTAGCAACTCTAATGGTAGTCCCAGGACGGGTATTGAGGAGGCCGAAAGCCATTGCCAGTTTCTCGCTGTGCCCACACAGTAGAGTTTCCTTCTCGTCCTCGTCAATATTGTGAAGTACACAAGAAGTATCAGGCACATAACCCTCCTTTTTCATCCTTTCTGACAGAGTTTCGAGGAATTCATGGAGCTGCTCACTTTGTGGGTGAGACATATCTCCAGCCAAAAACTTATGAACTTCATCTTCAAACTCAATCCAACTACAACCAGGCTCTTTCCTCACTCCCATTTCCTTCATTTTCCTCCGGACATCCATTGCCTTTTCCCATAGTCCAGATGATGAGTAGATGTTGGACAGTAGGACATAGTGACTCGCCACATCAGGCTCCAACTGCAGGAGATGATTAGCTGCTATTTCACCAATCTCTACATTTTGGTGAAGCCGACAAGCGCCAAGCAAGCTACTCCAAGCACCTGCTTTGTCAAACTTAGAAGGCATAGTTTTGATGATTTCATATGCTCCCTCCACATTACCACCTCGACCAAGCAAATCCACAACACAGGCATAATGGTCCGGTTCAGGTTCAATCCCGTGGTCTTTTTTCATTGTATGGAACAACTCCAGACCCTCCTCTACCATCCCAGAATGACTACACCCTGCAAATATTGCAATGAATGTAACTTCATTTGGCCTTATCTCTTTATTCCATCTTCCTTCGTCGACCATGTTCCTAAACAGTTCTAAGGCTTCCTTTCCTCTTCCATGCATCCCATAAGCCATGATAAGTACATTCCAGGTGATCACATTCTTTAATGGCATCTGATCAAACACTGCTCTAGATAAGTCTAAGCAGCCACATTTTGCATACATGTCAACAAGTGCACTACCTACAGCAACATCTAATTCCAATAAATGCCTAGTAGCATAAGCATGGATCTCTTTTCCTTTAGCGAGTGCTGACAACACAGCACAACTGGGAAGAAGAGTCATCAGTGTTATTGTATTTGGCTTAAGAGGAACCCTTCTTTCATCAACATAACCAAAACCATCGGTGTTCTTTTCCCCTTCTACTCTTTGCATTTCGTAAAGAAGATTAAGTGCATCGTCATGGCGTCCAGAAATAATGTAACCAGTGATCATGGTGTTCCATGATACTATGTCTCTTCCCTCCATGCTGTTAAATATTCTTTCAGAAACTTTGGTTCTCCCCATCCTCGAGTACATATCCATCAGTGCATTCTGCACATACCTGTTCTTCTCCAGACTCCTCTTTATTACAAAACCATGGATACTTTCCTTCCCCGAGAAGGCTTCAGACCGCACACAGGCTGGCACAATACTTGACATTGTGGTGCCATTTGGATTAATCCCCCAGCCAGCATACATTTCAAGAAACAAGTCCAAGGCTTCCTCATCATACTCGTTCTGTGCATAACCAGTAATCATAGCATTCCAAAGTGGTATTTTCCGGTCCATGACAGCATCAAAAACTCGACGACCACTCTCAACTCGTCGACAGTTACAATACATGTCAACCAAAGCACTCCCCACATAAGAATTCCCGGTCAACTCATTTGTCCTCAATGCATAAGCATGTATCTCCCTCCCTGTCTCCAACATCTCCAAATGCGAACACGCAGGAAGCACACTCGCAATCGTCACCCCATCCGGCTTAACTCCCTCGACAACCATCACCCTCAAAAACTCCAATGCCTCCACAAACCGGTCATTCTGTGACAGTGAGCTTATCATAGTATTCCACGAAACCAAGTCACATTTCTCAAACAACTCGAACACCCCTCTCGAGTACTCCACCCTCCCCAATTTCGCATACATTGCCATCAATGCATTCACCGTAAACGTCTTCTCCTCACACATCCTCACACTATACCCATGTACTTGTTTCCCAAGCCTCAAACCAACCTCACTCATATTCGAACACGCCAGTGCGGCGCTGACCAAAGTATACGAGCTGGGCTCCACATTGTCCTCCACCAACATCTCCCTAAACTTCTCCAAAGCCAGGTCCCACTCTTCAAACCGACACAGCGCCGCGATCATCGAGTTCCACGACACCTGGTCTCTGTCAGACATTTCGTCGAACACCTTATACGCATCGCCAATCTCGCCGCATTTTCCGTATAAATTGACGAGGGTGTTGGCCACGGGCGTCGAACTCGACCCGAACCCGAATTTGACGACGTGGGCGTGGAGCTGCTTCCCGAGGCCCAAGTCGTGAAGCGCCGCCGCGGATTTGAGGACGGCCGGGAAGGCGAAGTTGTCGGGTTCGGAGCCGGAGCGGGTAATGTCGATGTAGGTAGAAATGGCTTCGCGGAAGTGATTGGACCGGGTTTGGGCCCGGATCACGTCGACCCATGTGGCCTGGGAAACCGGTTTTGGTGGAGGTGTGGAGAGAGTGGGTGTGAGTAGCTGAGTGGACATTTGGTAGTTATTTCAGTTTGAGAAAGCAGTACCAGAATTTCATCGTAGTTCATACAGAAGATAAGATAAGGGAACTGAGGGCCCCACTTTAGCAGTAAAAATGTGTAACCAAGTTTTTAACAGTTTAAGCAGATTAAGTGTTTTACTTGGTGGGGGTGAATTTCTGTTGGAGCAGAGACCAGAAGAAGAGTGAAGAGAGAAAAAATGGAGAACGAAGTCAGAGTGTCGTCGATTTTCATATACCCAGTAAAATCTTGCCGTGGAATTTCAGTTCCTCAAGCTCCTGTAACTCCTACTGGTATAACCAACCTCGTTACTTCTTCAATTCTTGGTTTTACTTTCACTTGTGTTGCTTTTTACCTCCTTTTTGCTCGAAAGTTTGTAACTTTGTTCAGGCCCAGAAGTAAAATTGAGTCAAAATTATATGTAAATATATCCAAGGATCAATCTTTATTTTGGTCCCAGCAGTTTAAGTGTCTTTCTCTATATTTGTTGAGTTACGATATGAGACTAGACTTGTACATATTGGTTTTCTAGAATCTGTGATTGGGTTTAATTGGACAAAGATGTTTATTTATTTAGTGTTTTGGATGCACAGGGTTTCGATGGGGTCGGCATATACTCAAAGAGTTGTGCCAAAGCTTGCTTTGGTTGAGGTACAGCTGCAAAGTGAGGCATTCTTAGAGAGTTGGGAACCTACTAAAGACTCGTATCTAGGTCAACAATTTTTTTTTTCTCGAGTTTGTAGAACACTTGGAACAATGCTATGATGCGGTAGATAAATTGATGATTCAGTTGGAGATGTTGTGATATTTTGTTTTAGTGGTTATGACTTATGAGGTTATCACATAATTGGTTCTTCATGATCGGATGTTGAAATGGAGTTCTATATTAAAGGAAAAGATGCAAGTCATTGATACACTTGATCCACTGATATGGTTTGATTCACTATGGTTTGATCTACTGATATGATCTGATTCTCTGTGTGTGTAATCTGCTACTTAATGTGGTAGTGTAAATAGGAGATCACACTTTCCTATAATAGTCTTCGGGTACTTGTATATAGTTAGAGCTTGCTGTACAATGGAGATGTATCAATTGAATATACAACAGGCATATCACATTTTCTCATTCTAGTCTTTCTCTTGTTTTTGTTTTCTCGTATACTTCAAAGTAGTCAAGTTGATGTATGTATTTTTTTTTTGTTACAGTAACTTAAGAATGACCTGTCATTCTCTGTGCAGTAATAAAAGCACCTGGGATGGATGTGTTGAAGGTTTCCTGGAGTACACCACAAGAAATAGCACATGGCGTTTCAGTATGGGAGTGGTCTGGTGCTGCTTTAGATGAGGGAGATGAAGCGTCAAAATGGTTTTCAGATTATCCTGGGAAACCCAGTCGACTTGTTCACTTTAATGCAGGTAGGTTTCACGTTTTGCATTCAAAGAGTCGGGCACTGAGTGCGTCAAGTAGACAACTTCAATTTCAGAGATGTAGTAGCATTTTCTGATATGTACAATAACAAGTTTGACACTTTGACTACATTTTGTTTTAATGCTGCTTCAGAACATAGGCCTGTAGAACCTGAATATGCTCGTGGACACCATACAATGTTCTCTGATATGTATCCCTACATGCTATTATCTCAGGTTAGTCACAATCAGATCTCAGCTGCGTTTAATATGGGAGCTCCAACCTGGGTCATTGTAACTTTGCAGGGATCATTGGATGCACTAAATGGGCTTTTGAATGAACATGTACCTGTTGACCGATTTAGACCCCAAGTATTTTGTCTCCTCATATCATATCCCTTCTTTAGTTTCTTTATTTAACAAAAGTTTGTCACTCTCAATATATAGCGTGACTCTATACTGTTCATAAGTCTTGTCAGTTTCCTTATCAATATGCACCTATGCATAAATTTCAACCTTGGAACTTCTGCTTTGCTGTCACAGCATTCTTGTTAATGGCTGTGAATCATTTTCTGAGGACCTATGGACAGAGATCAGGATAGAGAAGCTAACATTTCAAGGTGTCAAGCTCTGCTCCCGCTGTAAGGTTGGTACTAGTTAATATTGAACCTAAGCATTTTTACTAAATGTGTAGTGAAATTTACAAATCCGAGCATTTGACAAAAATATCTATAATGAATCCTGAGATCTTTACAAAGATAATTTCATGTACTATAGGTACCTACAACCAATCAATCGACTGGCTTTGCAGGCCCTGAGCCAAACGTCACTCTCAAGAAAATCCGGTCTGATGCAGTTTTACGTCCAACTGGGAAGCAGCAGGGAAGGGTGAGTAGTAACTAATTCAAGGCTTTCCATCCTATACCTTTTCCTATACTGGTAATGACATGTAGCTTTGTCAATGCTATTTCAGATCTACTTTGGGCAGAATTTGGTTTGGAAAGACTGTCTCACTGGAGGGACAAATGGAAAGGTCGAAACGGTGGAGATGTTGTTAAGGTCCTCAAGATGGTCTCTTCTGCTGATGAAGCAGCAACTTGAATTTTGTAAAGTACTTTATCCATACTATTATATCACCCTAAACACTGCTGGCTGGTATTATTTATAAATAGTAGGAACTCTGCTTGTTGAGATTAGCTTCCTGCTTAAATATGAGTTCCAGCTATTAGGATAGAAGAGGAAAATAGCAAATTTATTCTACTATATTAGAGATGCTTAAATTGTTTGAAGTCTTTGATGCTTGGATCTTCTCTATGTATGCTTCATAAATCATAATCTACATAGTTGTGCTTGTAATGAGAAGTTCTTTTGAACCTAATCACGGAAGTTCCTATTCCCATAAACTCCTCTACATTCCTCAAAACCGATGCAATGAAGCAGCCTCTGAGAAACTTGGGGTCTCTCTAAATCATTCCATCAAACCTTGCCGGGATTGGGAGCAAAGGGTTTCTGTCCGTTGAGGACCATGTGTGAGAATGAGATGAATTGTGGTGGTTGAGGGTGCTAAATTTGGAGGGATGAAAGTATGTTCAAATTAGGTAATGGTCCAGAACGAGAGTGCAATCACTAATCAGCTCAGAGTATAGGAGTACGTGACTCAGTGACAGTTGGCAGACACAATAGTTGGAGACGCTCAAGCAGCAAGACCTTGACATGTAGTGCATACCAGTTTAAGGAAATGCGGCAAATTTTGTGCTCTTTATCTGACAGATATATGTTATGACTGCTAAATGGCAATGGAACAAACTGGTGGGTATCCGGGTTCATCTTTCTTTGTTTTGATGCATATGTTCATCACCCTCAAATACCTATAGCAAAAACCACACCAGCAGTGAGGAGAGAGGAGGGAGAAGACACCTTCAGAAGAACTAGCAACGATTAAAGTATCCTCAATCTTCGTATATCCTGTGAAATCGTGTCGTGGAATTTCAGTTTCTGAAGCACCTGTAACTCCTACTGGTATGATGTCTTCAGTGCTTGTTCGTTTACTTTCATCAATGTCTTTTTTCCCCAATTGAAGGTTCTTACTTGATTTGTGGTACTAGCATGAAGTTTCCTTTGCTTATATTATTGCTAGTAAGAAATGTATCCAAAGCTGATGACTAAGGTGGTTTTTCTCTCGACCAATACTCCTCTCACTATAATGTTGAATCATATATTGTTATTTTTTCCTTACAGTTTCTTAGTTTTCTTATCACTTTCTCACTCTTTGCATGATCAAATCCTGGTTTTTGAGTATTTTATAGACATCTTTGATTGCCGTTTCTTGCTTTGGATGAACAGGATTTCGATGGGATCAACAATGGTTAGTTGTAAATGAAAAAGGGAGGGCTTATACTCAAAGAGTTGAACCAAAGCTTGCTTGTGTTGAGGTACATCTGCCTAATGATGCATTCCTAGAGGTTTGGGAGCCTAACAACAGCTCTTATCTGGGTAAAGCATTTTTTTTTTTCAACAAACACTCAAACTATGTATGCTTTCTGCAAGGTTCTGATCGACTTCTTTATGTCTGGTGCCTATGGGTTAATCATTAATTGATATTTTCTTTGCAGTATTAAAAGCACCTGGCATGGATGTACTGAAGGTTTGTATGAGTACACCACATGCAATAGCCAAGGGAGTATCAACATGGGAATGGTCTGGTCCTGCCTTAGATGAGGGAGCTGTGGCCTCAAAATGGTTTTCAGACTACCTTGGGAAACCAAGTCACCTTGTTCGATTCAATGCAGGTAGAATTTTCATGTGGTACTTTTGAAAGAGTCAGACACTGAGCCACTAACTAGGGAGCTGAAAATATTTCTGATAGCATTGGTATTTGTCCAGCTATGCAATTGCATGTTGCAAAGTTCTTATGTGTAATTGATATCATCATCTTTTCACAATCTGAGGCTAGATTTTTTTTTTTTTGTGGCGTATTCCAAATGGCAGCTTCAGAAACTAGACCTGTGAAGCCTAACTTTTGGACTCAGAAACCTGAGGAACCTACATATGCTAAGGGGCAGCAAATCATGTTCTCTGATCTTTTTCCGTACTTGATGGCATCTCAGGTTAGTCAGGTTGACATTTAATAATAAACTGTCGAGATCGGGTATGCACCAGGCTAGATCTTGTCATTCTCATTTTGCAGGCATCGTTGGATACTCTAAATGGGTATCTGAAGGAACCTGTACCAATAAACAGTTTCCGACCCAAGTACTTCTCTTTTTGTGTTGCATCTTATTCTTCATCGGTCAACAAACATCAAATTTGATCTGAATGTTGAGGTTTCTATGAGAAATAGCATGTGATTTTATTGTCTGGTAGTGAAACTGTGTTGATATTCAATAGCATATCCTGCAATACTTATTGTTGCCAAGACTACTTTTTGAAACTAGTACAATACGTAGAACTTCTTTTGTAGGTCTCAGTGGTATCACTGCTATGATAAATATGCATATATGAGAATCTCAAAGACTTCTGTTTGCCACAGCATTCTTGTCGACGGTTGTGAACCATTTTCGGAGGACTTATGGACAGATTTAAGGATAAACAAGTTCACATTTCAAGGTGTCATGCTGTGCTACCGCTGTAAGATAATCAAGTGCTATATCCATTTTGCGTTCTTTTGCTTTTTTATAAAGCTGTCAAGCTATTTTTGACTTGTACAACGACATTTTGTATTTCAGATACCTATGGTCGATCAAGAGACAGGCATTCCAGGACCTGAGCCAAATGAAACTCTAAAGAAGTTCCGGTCTGATGCAATTGTGTATCCAACTCGGAAACAACAGGGAAGGGTGAGTTATAACTTGCTCGAGTGACCTGTTCTCCCTATTCCTGTCATTCCTCCACTTATACAGATGCTCTTGTGTCTCAGGTCTACTTTGGCCAGTATCTAGTTTACAAGGACACTCCTACTGTGGGGGTAAAGGGAAATGTCATGAAGGTTGGTGACCTTGTTCATGTACTCAACATGGTTAACTCTGCAGATGAAGCAGCAGAATGAACATTGTGGAATACTTGCTTCAACTTTGCTGCTATGTGGCGCTAAGAACTGCTGTCCAGTATTATAATAAATAGATAAGGGGAGGGCTACTTGTTAATGATTAGCCTCCTACTGAATGTCTTTTAGTAATAAATTCCCTCTGTGGTACTAGAGTTCAAGCACCTTGTTTCTTTAAAAATGCTTCAGTTTGCATTCTAGTTTTCCTCCTGCTGTTGTTCCGAAACTATTTTTCTATAATAACTTCGAACCGGAAACCAAAGGATTCAATTTTATACAAATTTCAAAAAAATAGAATACCGTAGTGTTGAATGATATTTATCTTATTATGTGTGTTCCTAATTATGGTAGAATATGTAGAGAACAAATGAGAGACTCATATTTAGTGATGTAAAAGAATTCTTACTATATGTAATTTCATGTACTCTCCTATATAAATGAGCTTCTTATTATCAATAAATAGTTACACCGACTGCTTCCACAATCTCTATTGTTTATACGTTTTCTCTTAAACACGTTATCAGCAGGAGACTCTAGCCCTGTGCATAGATCTCAAGAAAAAAAATAAGAGAAGAAGAAGATTGTTCTGTAATAATCTCAAATAAGTTTTCTATGAACACATCTTGTAGTAAATTCAAATAACATACTTTTTTAGGACTTTGAATTTTTTCGCAAGAATTTTGGAATAACATATCATTCCTTTTTTCTACACCGCACCTTTCTTGAAGGTGGAAATTTGGAACAAAGAGAGTTCCTAGATGAACTAAGAGCATTCATCGTGAACAAAGAAAGTTCACAAAAATCGATTGAACAAAGAGAATTCATAAAAGCATCGATTAACGAACAAAGAGAATTCGTAAAACCGTATACATCAAAGTAAAGGTCTAATCTAAATATTAAATTGAAGAACGAATTAGTTGTTGAAGATGTCTCTTACAACTGCGAAACTAATACATCTTTTGTTTTCTCATGGTGTTTAATTTGCAAAAGTGCATTGCACCATGCTCCCTGATCTAAAAGAGAAGTGGAATAACACGTGATTTTCCAACTTCAAGCATATTGCATCAATGAAGTAAGAAATCCTCAGAGCTTAGATCCATGCTTCAATTAAGCAAAATGCAATTGAAGAGCGAGATTTAATAGTGAAAATTCTCTACACATTCCATCGTTGTAGCAATAATAATATCAAAGCAACACAGATTGTAATTTGATGCTCAATGAATCATGACATTTAATTAGCTTATTAACCTTATGATAATAATAAAAGCTTATGCTCGTGAATAATCATAATTCAAGACAATATGAAACTAAGAGTGTTCACAACGCAAACTATGAAAGTGCACCAAAGAGAATGACACAAGGAGCGGAACCCTTAAGTTAAGAGAATTTTGATGAGACATTTTTGGTCTTTACAACCGTCAATACAAGGAAGGACGCCACAAGGTGGCGCATGAAGGTCATGATGGTCATGATAGAGGAAGTGCTAGCCATAGAGGTCATGGTGACCAAGGAAGCCATGAAGGCTGAGGTACCAATGCCAAAAGAGGTAAAGATAAGACAAATGATGTTTCTCGAACCAAAGGAGTCTGCTTGAATCCTTGAACACATTAGTTCAGAACTGTTTTATGTGTATTATTATACAATAATTAGACCTAGTTACAGGTATCGAAAAATTATGAAAATTTGCAAAAGTGTTCCTATATGTGTCTATTTTGTGGCTGAAGAATTTAGTTGCATTCTGACACACCAATAATTTTTCAGAAATTCGACATAAAAAAGTACTCAGATTCTATGAATTTTAAGAATCAAGTAAATAAAAAAACAAAAGATGGAGATAGAGCTAATACAAATCTCAACCTAGCATATTTCAAAATTAGCAGAGACTGGATTGATGAGACACTGATTTTTTATTAGAGTTTTATGTTTTTCATGAATAAAGGTTTGTGTGCCTAAATATTATATTTTAACAATGTTTTGGGCAAATATATTTTGGATCAGCAAACTTTGATGTATCACGTTGACATTATTAATAAAGGTATTATATTAGCCTATTAATAACAGACTTGTCTACATTTAATTTCTGTATCACACACATGTTTTGTGGGGTTGCTATCGTCTACTAGGGCTCACCTTAGTAACTTGTGATGTCTAGAAAAAGAGATTTTTGATAAAGGTATTTGAGAGGACCTTGTGTCCCACCTACATTGATCTCTTTTAGCCTGATCATAAGTGAAAAAGACTACCCAAACAACTTTAGATGACCTAGCAAACTTACAAATTTGTTCATATATCAATTGGGATAGCTAAGAGTGTTAAACTCCCCGAAAATAACACAAAACACAGAAAACAGAATCTGCTATGCAGAATATCCAGCTTTAACGATAAACTGGGAATTATCTAGAAACATTCAGTATATGAGTGATATATGGCTGAAAATATATGGATGCCCAGTTTTCAGGACTACCTCTGGATCGTCAATAACTAATTCCTAGAAAAAGTTATGCCCGTTTTACTGAACAGAGGTCAGAAACAGGACATAACAGAATCTTCTCTGCATATCAGTCCACTTCGACGATAAACTAGAATTTTTCTAGAATGATCCAACACATAAATAGTACATGGTAGGAAATCTACGGATGTCAAATTTTCAGAACTACTTCCACATCGTCGATACCTATTTTCTAGAACAAGTTGTGCTTGTTATACTCGACAAAGGTCAGAAATAAACATAACATAATCGGTTGTGTAGATCAATTGGCTTTGACACAAACTTGTGATTGAATCAGAATGATCCATCATATGAGTAATATATGGTTAGAAATCTACGGATGTCTAGTTTCCCATAACTTCATTTGGGTATTTAATCGCTATTTTGTAGATATAGTTATGCATGTTTTAGCACGTAGAGGTCAGCCCTAACCGACGGGTCGATAGTTTGTTGTGCCGCGGTCGACATGTTAGTTAACAGATTGACATATAAATGACGGGTTGACCCATGGGGTCGACGGGTCGATTTTACTCCCAAAAAACTAAATTTTTGAGTTGTTTTCGGTTTTCTCATGCAAGAATTGTTTCTTTGCAAGTATTTCTTCCGAAAACTTTGAGTGTCTCATTGAGACAGGAATTACAGATAATATGTTATGTCATACACAACTCATATTGACTTAGTGTCTTGACAATCATGTTTCTTCACTACAAGAAAATTGCACCTAGACCACGGACCATTTCCGTCGTCTAGGTGCAGTTTTCCGTCGTCTAAGTACTTAGACGACGGAAACTCCGTCGTCCAAGGTCCGTGCTCCAAGTGCTGTCGTCCAAGCACCTGGACGACGGAGATTTAGTGATCCGTCGTCCAAGTGCACTTGGACCTCGGACATTATCCGTGGCCCAGGTAGCCACCTGGACGACGGAAACTCTAAGTCTCCGTCGTCCAGGTGAACACCTGGGCCACGGACATTGCTCGTTTGTCCGTGGCCCAGGTATGCACCTGGACGACGGATAAATAGTAATCCGTCGTCCAGGTGCATACATGGGCCACGGAGAAGCTAACAATCTCCGTCGTCCAGGTGTTCACCTGGACGACGGAAAACTAAGTCTCCGTCGTCCAGGTGAACACCTGGACGACGGAGAACGGCAGGGTTTAGGGTTTAGGGGTTAGGGGTTAGGGGTTTAGGGTTTAAGGTTTAGGGTTTAGGGTTCTGCACCTGGACGACGGAGAACATAATCTCCGTCGTCCAAGTGAATATTTAATTTTTTTAAAAAAATAAATTGAAATTAAATATTATTAATTTAATTTATTATTATTTTAATTTAAATAATGAAAAATGCTAAAATTAAATAAATAAACTAAATTTTGAATATTAATTAATAACTTAATTATTAAATAATCAAAGTAAATTAATTTGTACATACGAAAAAACCCATAAATTAAAAATTAAAATATTGTTCGGAATGCGGAAAGAAACGAGATAATATACTACTAGCTAGCTAATACACTGGAGGAGCAGATGCGCCGCCGAGTCCTCCGCCTCCAGCCGGGTCGTTGTCGTCGGGGTGTGGGTTCGGAGGAGGTTGACATACTTCTCGATTTTGTTCCATGAGGGCGATGAGTTGGGCTATTTGTGCTTGTTGTTCGTCAAGTCTTTGCCGCATTGACTCATTCTCCTCTCGTGCCAGTCGAGCCTCTTGAATGGTTGCTTCGACGGCCGCAGCCTGACTCCTTCTCCGCTGCCTCGAACCTCCCGTAGATGATGAGTCGGAGGTCGTCGACAAATCTTGTACCACCCTAGGCCCAAAGTGCCTAACCTCCTTGCTAGCTCTACGACCGTAGACCTCATCCGCGATTGCAATTTGGCTCTCTAAGGATAGAGGAGGCAGGTCTTCCGGCGGCACATCTGGGAACGCAAGCTGAGTGTTGGCCAACTATTCATGCGCACGCTCTATCGCCCTTGCCTACAAAAGAATAATTAATTTATTATAATGAAATCATATTTAAATAATAATTACTATAATTAAAAGCACACATATATATATATCACTTACGCCGCATTGACTCGCTTCATTATCGAGCCCTGGCGTCACGTACGCGCTTACGCTTGCATCAAGATAAGGGTGTTTGGAACCCTTATCCTTGTGCTCCTTGGCAATTTGAATGAACTGCTTGGCGCCGGTAGTATGGTGTTTCTCCTTCTTCCCCCGGTTGGCTTTGTTGACACCGGAGAATTTCTGTTACACAACATAATTAAATCATTAAAAAATGAATAACTACAATTTAAATAATTCAATTATCTTAATTGAAATAAAAAAAATAAATTAATACCTTAAATTGTTCATCGGCAAAGTGGTTACACAACCACTCCCACTCATCTTCTCTCTCCCCTTGCAGCTCTACCGGGGGAGGCACGGGACCGACATCTTTGAAGTACTTATGGAGCCTGTACTTCCAATCTTTGTAGATGGAGTTGGCGGTTTGATTGATATGCCTCAACATAGCCGGTGTCGGATCCACGTCAAATTGTTCCTATCAAAAATAAATAAAAAATTATAATCGTATATATTATGAAATTTTAGGCCGAGATTAACAATATTATATAATAACTAAATTGAACGTATTACGTACCGAAAGATCTTTGAAGACTTTCGCCTTCTCATGATCCGGCGCCTCCTTCCAAGTAGGGGCAGTGATACGAACCCGGTTACGGATGATTGACCCTATCCCATGCGCCGAGAGACTTGCTAGCTGAGCTGTGGGAGGGCCACCGGTGAATTCGTCGTACGGCAAGTCAATCTTTTTACCGGTCGCCTTGCAAATACGCTCCGCTTTGCCCCCTTTAACGAGACCCCGAGTCCTTTTCGGTTCCGGGTCAGTGGGGGCCCTCCTTTGCCTACGGCGGGCGCTGTACATGATTGATTCGGCGGTCGAGGACGCCTGAGTACTTCCCGTTGAATGGGTACCGGGCGTCGGAGATTGGAAGGGGTCGACGTCATCACCGCTCGAGATGAATGGGGGAGCGGGAATTTCCCCAGAGGGCGCTACGGACGGACCAGATGATCCGTCCGGATTGAGAGCGTCGTTGCCCTCCGGTGGTAATTCCCAACCGACTTGGTCCGCCAAGCGGCGGAGCATGGCATCTTCTGCCTCTTGTTGGGCTTTCTTCTTGTCGGATGTCGTCTTTGGCGGAGCCATTTAAACCTAAGAGTACGGGGTTAAAATACCTACTTACCATAATAATTACAACTTAAAAATTTACGCTAATTAATTAAGTATGTTTAAGATTTAAATAGAGTACACTAGCTTGGCATTTTCGGTCGTTCAATGGACGTGCGACCCGCGCGATAAAGTGTAAATTTTCAATTAATCAGCCTTGGTTAAATCGAAAAACATGGCCAGTTAGGGATAGAGATAACGTGAGAGGCAGGACTAATTTCGACAAAAGTCTTTCTTAGTCCAAATTCTGTCACCAGTCATAACCCGTTTCTAGACACCATGTCCGACATTCGGCCAATTTTTCAAAAATTTACACTCCCTCAAGTCCTTTGCAAACTCCGCCATCAACCTCGTGTCCATAACTTCACTTAGGTTATGGTGTGCGGTGATGAAATCCACACATCACGAGGGGTTAAGGAGATAAGCAAGGAAAATAGGCGCCATCTATTCCAAAGAGTGCGACTTAATTACACCAAGCCTATGTACTAAATTTAAATCGAACACGTACTACTAATTAATTTACTAAAAAATACACGTAATTACATGCAATAATTTATTTTCCATTTAGCATGCAAAAATTAACCATTTAATTAATTAATAACAATAATTATTCATTTAATTAATTAATAACAATAATTATTTATTTATTTAATTAATAACAAGAAATTTACAATTATTCATTTAATTAGTATTAAATAACAATAATTATGATTTAATTGATTAATAACAACAATTAATCATTTATTAAATATTTAAAACTAATTACTAAATTAATTTCTACTAATTAATTATATTTAGAATTTAATTAATTAATAAAATGAAAATTATTTAAATAAGGGAAAAATAGAAATTTACCGAATCGGAGTTTTCGGGAATTTCGCCGGAGTTGTGTCGTCGGAGAGGAGGAATCGAACCACGCCGGAGTTGTATCGTCGGAGCGTCGTCGCCGGAGGAGAATATCGCCGGAATGAGATTGAGAGAGAGAGGAGAGGAGAGATGGAGAGAATTGTAAGGGATGAGGAAAAGAAGATGAGCCGTACTCTATTTATAGAGTTTCACTTAGACGACGGAGCACTATTCTCCGTCGTCTAAGTGCACTTGGACGACGGAAACGGGATTCTCCGTCGTCCAGGTGGTGGTTTCAAAATTTTGAAACGGCGCGTAATTAAGGGGCGGGACGTTTTGAACCGCCATGGAATTGGACTTGGACGACGGAGAATTAATTCTCCGTCGTCTAAGTGAAAATTCAAGCGGTGCCGAAAACGGAAGCGGTAAATTGAACCGCCATAATTTTTGACTTGGACGACGGAGATGGTAAGTTTCCGTCGTCCAAGTGAAAATTACATGAAAAAATTAAACAAAAAAAAATTTGAACCGCCATGATTTTTGAACCTGGACGACGGAGATGGTCATTCTCCGTCGTTCAGGTGAACACCTGGACGACGGAAAATGACCATCTCCGTCGTCTAGGTTCATATTACGTAAAAAAAAATTTTAAAAATAATTCGCTAGGAATTTAGCGATCTGTCATTCGAGTGAAATAGTCGTACAATATCGATGAACGCATCGTATATATGAACAGTCAAATTTGAACCGCCGATTAATTTTACGTATTAAAACATGTTAAGTATCGACTAATCTTTACGACTTCAGTGTTCATGAGTAGACGCTCATTTGCAGCAGAGTATTAACGAAATTGAATTTGGACAAAATAACCGTTGGATATGTTCGTCGTAACATAATATATAATTGTCTTCAAAGGACCATAAAATAATAAGTTCGGGAAGGGTTTGATCGGCACAGTCAACCGCAAAACCGATAATTTCACAAACCGGAAACGTGGATACAAGGCATTTCGCAACTCCGATTTTCGAACCGTCGAAGCTCACACACCAAGAATTGTTTACTCTAAAGTCTTGATGAAAAGAAAATGCATTTGAAGAAGGTCTAGATGGTCGTTGTCTTAGAAAAAATTACGAAATCTGCACTTGGACGACGGATTTGAGCGTTTCCGTCGTCCAGGTTAGAACCTGGACGACGGAGAATGACGTTCTCCGTCGTCCAGGTGTATAGACCCTGAATTCAAGGGTTAGGGCCTTACTGTTTAGGGTTTAGGGTTTGTGAACTTGGACGACGGAGAATGACCATTCTCCGTCGTCCTAGTGTGAACCTGGACGACGGATAATGACCATTATCCGTCGTCCAGGTGCATAGACCCCGATTTCAGGGGTTAGGGCCTTAGGGATTACGGTTTAGGTCGTCCCCGGTCATTTATGTACGTGTCCGTTCAATTATCAATCGATCCGATCGAACTGCTAGATTTAGGCCGGCTAGGGTCAAGGATTTAGCTAGGGTACGTTTTATATGAGATTTAGATTTGGCGCCAATATTTATTAATTTCTCCGTTGGTCAGGATATATAATTCAGATTAATTTCTTACCGTAAACCGGCATCGATCATATATATATATATATATTACAATAATTACAGTAATTAATTACCAATTAATCTCCCTCGTCGTATGACCGTACTCTTCGTCATAATCATCATCGTCCTCATCCCCGTTAGTCGACGGCTCATCCTCGTCATCGTACTCAACATCGTCCGACGAATAACCTGAGTCCTCGTCCGCGTCCTCTTCCTGCTCGTCTTCTTCATCTACCTCATCGATAATCTCATCTTCAGTTAGATCTGTACAACCATCAGGCATGGGTAACCGTTCACCATCTTGAACCAGGTCCATTATATCGGTGTCCCTAGAAATATTAGGCTCTTGATAGGCAGGAATGTCTCTTTCTGGTTCAGCAGCATCTTCAGTCGTCGCCGGTGTCCCTTCAATTGTCTCTGTATTCCATATTCCTCGGTGAGAGATATGGTTCACTATTTTCCACCCTTCACCGGCTTTCGGATCGTCGAGATAGAACACCTGCCGAACTAAGGTGGCGAGAGCGAAAGGCTCATCCTCATACCAGTGCGAGTTTGTATCGACTGATAATAGTCCCAGGTCTTCCTTTGTACGCTTGAACCATCTGCACTTGAATAGGAAAACGTTGACATCATTCCCGTAACATAGCTGAACCACGTATACAATAGCCCCGTAATATAGATCATTGTCTTTCCCAACGGCTACCCCACTGTTTTGTGTTCTTCTTCCTTCGTCTCGGGCCAATGAATGGAACTTTACACCGTTCACAAAACATCCGGGATAAATATAGTGTTAAACCGGCTTCCCTGCTAGCAAGTGCTTTGGCCATGACCACCACCCTCCGTGGTTATCAGATTTTTGCAGATCAATCATCTGCGAAAAAGGGCAAATTAATATAAGGGTTTACTTTCTACAAACATGAGCGATATGTATTTAAATAATCTCATCCGAGTCGTACGTACGTACCCATTGGAAGAAATAATCAGGAAACTTCTTCTTAACCATTTTCTCAATCCACGCCGAACTCTTGTTTTGATTTAACGCCTGAAGCCTCTCCCTGTATGACATCATGTACGGCTCAACTTCATCACAGTCTCGCAACACTACCCAATGTGCCTCAATAAGTTCTTCCCGTGTTAACGATTCCTTTAATACTCCTCTAAACGGTCGGACGACATTGGTGACGACAGAAAGATTGATGCGGGCACTGCGATCGAAGGCAGTGGGAGGGGGTGGATCTTTGAGGTACCTGTTGCAGTAAGTAACACACTCATGCATTAGGTATGTCTCTGCTATGGAGCCATCCGGGACCGACCTGTTTTTTACGAATGACTTATACTGTCCAAGCTGTCTACAAAATCAAACGTATACATTACATAAGTACATATAGCTAGCTAGCTAGTATATATATAATCTCCAGTGGAACAAATTAATTAATTAGTTGTACGTACCTTTCTTGAGGATACATCCAAGTGTACTGGACCGGACCAGAAATGAGCACCTGCTCGGGCAGGTGGATCATTAGGTGAATCATGATGTCAAAGAAAGCAGGGGGGAAAATCCTCTCTAGTTTGCAAATGATGTGCACAATTTGTTGTTGCAATTCCACCACATCTGACTTCTTTAATTCTCTGGCGCATAACCTCTGCCACCACCTGCATAATGCCACTATTGGTTCTACGACGTCCCGAGGCAAGTATGGTTGAATTACCACTGGAATCAGACGTTGCAGCATAACGTGATAGTCATGTGTCTTTAGACCAACAAACTTGTGTTGCACCTCGTCCACTGCTCCAGTTATAGTAGTTGCATACGTAGCCGGATAACGAACGCCCTTAAACCAGTGAAATACAGAACGTCTAAGCGTCGGCTTCACTGTGTAAGGTGCATCTGGCATCTTGTTGTACACTCCTTTCCTATCCCTCCTCAACCACAAGGGACGACGTAGATTCATTGATTCCAAATCTTTGCGCGCTTTGGGAGTATCTTTAGTCTTGAACTTAATACCGAGAATTGTTCCCACCACGCTGTCGTACACATTCTTTTCTATGTGCATCGCGTCCAAGTTGTTCCTCAGCTTCAACTTCGACCAGTAAGGGAGTTCAAAGAATATACTCTTGTGATCCCAATAGCTCAGATCATGTGGAGGAATTGGATTGCATTTATTTACATCCGCGTCATTGCTCAACACACCAAAGTCGAAATAGCTCAACCTCTCTAAAATCTCTTCGCCCGACCAACTACGGGGTTTAGGATTGTTCTCTACCGTACCGTCGAAATGAGCTTCATCCTGTCGCCACGGGTGGTCGTGAGGAAGCCATCTACGGTGACCCAAGTAACACACCTTCCCCGCGTGCCAACTAGAGTTCACGTCGTCCAAACATATAGGACATCCATTATATCCTTTTGTCCTGCAGGCTGCCAACATCCCATAAACTGGAAAATCGCTAATCGTCCACATTACGGCAGCCCTCATCGTGAACATCGTGTCAGTGAATTTGTCATAAGTTGGGACTCCATTTTCCCACAACAGTTTCAGCTCGTCGATCAAAGGTCTGAGGTAGACATCTAAGCACTTCGATGGAGATTTAGGACCTGGAATTAATACGGTAAGGAAATTAAATTCCTTGTTCATGCACATCCACGGAGGCAAGTTGTACGGCATCAAAATAACTGGCCAAGTGCTGACGGCGGAGCTATTACTTCCCCAAGGATTGAACCCGTCTGTAGATAGGCCGAGTCTAACATTTCTAACCTCTGAAGCAAAGTCTCCAAATTCTCTGTCGAAATGTTTGAAACCCTCCCCATCCGCGGCGTGTCGCAGGACATCGTCATCTATTCGCTTTTCTGCGTACCATCGCATCGCCTCTGCTATCTGTAGAGACATGTACAGGCGCTGCAATCTGGGAATCAAGGGAAAATATCGAACAACTTTCACAGGAATTCTCTTTTTCGAACTCTTCCTATTCAACTGGAATCTGCACTGGCCACATACGGGACAATAGTCCAACTCTTTATACTCTTTGTAAAATAGCACACAATCATTCGGACATGCGTCAATTATCCTGTACTTTAGGCCGAGGCTGCTCAGGATATTTCTAACCTTATAATGAGATTTAGGAAGATTGTGATCATCAGGAAGCAACTTACATATTTGCTCCTGAATTTCGTCAAAAGCACTCACTGACATTTTGTGCTTCACTTTTATCTTCATTTGCTCCATCACATATTGCAACACATTCTCTCGACATCCAGGGAACACCGGGGTCTGCGCTTCAAGTAGTATCCGGTTGTACTTTTCCATCTCACTAGTGTCAGTGGCCAAGCTAGCTGCGGGGAATGTGTCATCATGCTCATAAGTGGTACTGTAACCTCCGTCTTGGTGTTGGTGTCCACCATGACTACATCCCGGAAATGCATCATGGACCAAATCTGCAGTTGGGTTGCAAGCTGGGGGTTCGGCACCACTGCCGCTGGATGAGGCACTATGGTAACTGTACCCTGAGCTGAAGTCTGCTGCGCTGAACTCTACTGCTTCACCATGCTCGCTCCATGTAGTGTAACTCCACATCATACCATTTTCGTACAGGTGTTGCACCATAACATTAACCTCCGCATACTGACAATTAAGACATTTCTGACACGGACACCTGAAACGTTTCTTTCCCTGACCATGTTCTATCGCAAAATTCACAAATTCCATCCATATACCGGACATCACATCTATTCTTCAACTTCATCCAACTCTTGTCCATACTGCTACAAAATATTATAATTAATTAATTATTACATATATATATTTGTCAATTAATTTACGCTTAATTATATGTACGTACTCGATCTACATCGATCCATCAATTACGTACGTACGTAATTTAATCGATCTGTACATATATATATAGCTAACATCAGCTAACATCCTTGCATGTATATATGTACGTACGTTTTCACTAAATATATATTAATTAATTAATTAAGCAAATTTTAACTGCGTACGTATACGTACGTACCTGCTGGCCTTCTCGATATCTGTACGTTAATTAAGCTAACTAGCTAGTCAGCGGAGATCCCTTATCGATCTTGATTCTTCTCGGCCTACCTAGCTCGCTTCTAGCTAGCTAGCTCCCTAGCTTCTCCTTCTCCCTTCTCCTTCAATTCTTCTTCAAATGGAATGAATAGATCGAGGCCAGGAATGAATTCGATCAGCTTATATAATGCTTCACTTAGACGACGGAGGTGTCGGTACGTCGTCTAAGTGGAAGCACGTTTCGTATACTCGGACGACGGCGTGTCGGTCTGTTGTCCAGGTAATCACCTGGACGACGGAGAATACTATCTCCGTCGTCCAGGTGATCACCTGGAGGACGGAAAAGACTCCGAGGTCCAGGTGATCACCTGGACGACGGAAAATACAATCTCAGTCATCCAGGTGACCACCTGGAGGACGGAGAAGACTCTGTGGTCCAGCTGACCACCTGGACGACGGAGATGGTATTCTCCGTCGTCCAGGTGGTACTTGGACGACGGAGTCATTTCCGTCGTCCAGGTGTCACTTGGACCACGGAACAATTATGTTTCCGTGGTCTAAGTGATGTTTTCTTGTAGTGCTTTATGATGAGAATGGACATAGGTCTTCTCATCATCTACGCCAACAATTTTCAAGTGAGAATGGACTTGAGTTCTTTTGCATTATCTTTAATGATTGCGGTATGATCCGAATATTAGAAAAACTTATGTGTCAGCCATATAGACTATGTAAAACAATTAAAAGAGTTGTAGTATCAAGTTATGTCATGAGAGATGACTTAAGGGATTCAGACACATATAGGCTTTGACACGACGAATTGGAACACCTACGCTATGATATGATAATCCAGATTTTGAGAAATTCAATCGGACATCCCTTATTTCGAGTGAATGGAAGAAAGAATCAAAGTTGGTTCATAAGAGAGTGGAGTTGGGCACCAGCAGTGGTGGCGCCGTTACCTACCGTTGGCCAGTAACCGGCGCCTCTTCCCCCCAAAAGGCAACGACTAGGTGCCAAGGATAATGCATTAGTCCCCTATCATACTTCCCGAGTACATGGAGACTCCAAACCTCAACCAAAATCCTGATTATTTATTTTAAAGGCTCGTAGTTGTTATTGTAAAGCCATCGAAGAGTTTTGATGATTAATATTGCACATCATTGAAATTTGATATTAGTATCATACTCTCATGGACAAACCAAAATGGTCTCACAAAAAATTACTATTATACGACTACGATGGTAGTTTGGACATTGGTGATACGCACTAATATTTTCTGCTTAGGGTTATACAATATCACATTCAGCTATACTAAATCGTGTACGATAAACCATCACTCAATCTTGTTTTGCGCAGCTAGTGACTGTGTGTGAAGATACTCGCATTTACACATATATGTGCCAAAATTGCTTTGCCACAGCATATCATGATGGGTCATTCGAGACGAACGAATATTTATGTTGGATATGAGTCTCCAACTATAATCCGTTATGTCAACCTTGACATGCGATCTCTTTACCGCTAGTTTTGTGGATGTCATTTTTATGAGACAGTCTTCCCATCGTTAGGGGGAGATAAGAACAAACATGTTCAATAGGAACAACAGGAAGGATCGTGTCCTCACTATGTTCTATCATGATCCCCAAACGATAAAACGTAACAGATTCGATGCCTGATGCATTTTTTTTGTAGTATTGTTAAAATGACAAGATCACATATATTTGCTGCAAACATGCTTGTAAGGATTTATGTCCCTTTGAGGGGACATTGCACCACCAAAAAGGAGTTGGTTATGGCGTTGCCACCATGGAATGTGGTATGATGATGTCACAAAATGGCATAGTGTCATCATAGGCCATGGGTTCTGTTGGAGAGCGTAAGAGACCCAAAAGTTCGATAAATACTAGTCCAAAGAAGGGAGCGAGTTTGGCACAATATGATTCATTGATCATTTATACTCATTTCTATCTTATGGTTATCATTGAGGGATGTCTTAATGTTAAAACTAATTACTCATAATATAGAGATCTCTACAAAGTACAAATTACGCTAGTGTACATGAGAGCATATAATTTTGAGACTTATCGAACATATCTACGTTAAAACTCCTAAACGTAGTAGCAATTGGCCTACATAAAAAGAAGCGATCTAAATTGAATTATGTTCACTAACAAATAGAAAGGTAGTTAGGTTGGTGATGCCGACACACCCAAGTATAAAACCTATCAAAATAAGATTTTGACAGAAAGCGTTATGAGAATAAAGAGATTATACTCGCCTTATGGTACAAGGTTTCTCACAACACTCTAGAATCAACTATGAGAAGTCATATTCTCTTGTAATAGATGTCATTACACTGCACTACCTTGTCAGTTTAGTATTTTTCAAAAAACTTGACATGCAACTTATAATCATGGTCATGACGTATCTCTATGAAGATCTAGAAAAAGATATATATATATATATATATATATATATATATGAATGTCTCAGATGGACTTCATGTACCCAAATCAAGTGGCTCTAAACCACAGAGCGCATTTGCATTGAAATTGAAATGCTCACCAAGTGACAACTTTATTGGGAAGGGATATGCCCAAGCATGTTCATTTGTATGACAAGTTTAGCATTTGCAAAGTGTTTGAAATCCGAATTTGAGATAATAGATCTTGGGAAGACACGTTGTTGTCTCGAACTAGAACTTGAGCACCATAATGATGAGATTTTCCATCAATTAGCTTACACTCTAAGCTATGTTGCACTTTATGATGATAAAGTGAAGTTTATGAGTACTCCCATGATCTGCTATAGTCTTAAACCTTAGAAGGATCCGTATTCGTCCAAGGGATGATGACGAAGACGTGTTAGAGGCTACAGTGCCTAATCTAAGTACAAGAGTATACTTAGCATAATACACAAGACTTAGCTCCTCATTATTATTGAACTTGATAACTAGAGTTAGCTATGCACCCACACGACGCTATTGGTATGTCTTAGAGATAATCTTTCAGTATAAAAAAGGTATGAAAGATATGGGCTTGATATATCCCTACAGAGAGGCCACAAAGAGAGTGGCGTTGAAAGTAAGAGCACCATAAGGAGAGTGGCGTTAATTTCCCTACACCCCCTACACCAACAGTCATTGTGATGCGTTGACAAGTTTTGTTGAAGTTGGATATCTCTCTGATCCACACAAAAGTTGTTCCCAATTTGGCTATATTTTTACAATGGGTAACACTGCGATATCTTGAAGTGTAAAGAGCAGACTCTTGCCGCTACATCTTTGAACCATGTTGAGATTATTGATATAACATGAAGCTGTTCAGAGTGCATTTGGTTGAGGTCCATAGGTCCACATATCGAAGATCAAGTGGTTTGGAATCAACCATTGATGAACATACATGCATTATGAGGATCATGTTGTTTGCATCAGGGTAATGAAACTAGGTTACATGTAGGGCGACAACATCAAACATATATCACATAAGTTATTCTATAATTAGCATTACCTATAGATTGTCCTCAAGAACATAGTGATTTGAATTCGATTTGAGGATAATATGGCAGACTTACATTCTAAGTCATTGGCCAAATTTACATTTGAGAAGCATGTGAAGAGCATATGGTTGCTCAGCTTATCTAAACTACATTGATTGTTGATATATGGGGGAGATGCATACTTCAGGGGGAGTCTGGCACTCACATGAGCGTTTCTAAATGTGAAGGACATGTTGTACTCTTTTTTTCTTGACTAAGGTTGTTTTTATCCTAAAGGATTTTTATTACTTGACAAGGTTTTAATGAGGCAACACTTCACTTCCTCTTCCTCCTCATCTTCTTCCTTTGCCTCAGCCTCCGCCGCCACCACAACTTTCTTTTTCTCCGCCTTAACGACTACCTTCTTTTCATCTCCCGCCGCCGCCTTTAGAATCTTGTCCTCCTTTTCTTGATTACTCAAAAATTCTGCCTCTGCTCGCCTTTACCTTGTTCTTGTGGCAGTGGCTCCTCCTCTGGCGTTGATCAGATTCATGACCTGCTGCTTCTTAGATGCTCCTCCACATCCTCTTCCACGCTGTACCAGCATCGTTCATCCTCTGATTCTTCTCATCCTTCGTCCGTCCTCTTCAGGCTTGTATCATATTTCAAATCTATAAGTTGTTTCTATTGGGTTTTAATTTCAATAGAACTATATAAGCTTCTCTAATTTGGGGTTTTTCATATCATATTAGCAATTACAATTCAATTCCAAATTCCAAATTCCAAGTAGACTATTCTCCATCAATGTGGCTACCCAAGAAAACAAAATCTGATTATTTGCATGCATGATGTTTGGACTCAAAATAACATTTTGTTTGGGCTGATTCATGCGGCTTACTTAATAAGTTTAGCTTGGGAAGAAAATCAGATTATCTTGATGTATCTCTTGTTGAGCAAGGAAGACGTAATCTGATGAATCTGGTATTCATAATCATTCGAGGATTATGATTTCTTACTCTTTTCAGCAAGAGATACGCTTAAGCGATCAAAATAAATAGAGAGTTCAAGGCCAAATACAGTCACAGACTTCGATAGTCACACATAATTTGCTCTCAACAAATTCAACTCTCCTCATAAGAGAAATCTGCAACGATGAATTTAAAATTCTCACAAATTAGAGCGTGAAAGATTCAACAATTTTGTCTTGTCAATCGACAACAACGTAAGCCAATCTAAACTTGTTCATGTTGGATGATAGATTGCAAAACAATTTCTCCCGTTCAATTCAACTTCATGCCTCGTTGGCTTGTCACAGACTGCCCATCATTCACATTGTTGAAGATGCAAGCCATGAATTAGTCAATCTTAACCATTCCTTCACTTCTTGAACCTGTCAACAACCTATTCATATAATGAAAACAAAACAAAAACAATCAGCTCAACTTTCTTGTCAACAGCAAGCGACTTTGAAGGAACGGGAACTGTGTTTCTCAACCAAGAGCTCCTTCACATAGTATATAATCAATAATCAAGCATGACATAATGATATTCCAAATTCGAGCCCATATGTAGTCCAAATTCACATAAAACTTATTCTTCAAGAAATGACAAAAACTGAAAAAATTCATCTCTGTTCTTCGTACCCCTTATTTTTCTCCTAGCCTGGCAGCCATATAAGTGATATAACAGAATACCAAAACAATATTAAGATGCCCCAATTGCTTACAAAATCCAAATTATTATCAAAACAATAAAAACTCGCCTGACATATTCTTGAACAAAGCTTGAAAGACATGTGTTTGGCTCGATTTCCCAGCAGAGAGTGGAGTAGGTAGTCATAAATTGTCTTTTTTGTATGCATGCTTAGCGTGTCACTGTCGATGGCAGAATGTCAATTTACGTTGCGCCGCTGGATTTGCTTCTATACAAGTGATTGAAGCAAGGAGAACATCAACCTCGCTCGATGGGTTCTTTTTTATTAGGTGACCTAGGGCTTTTGCCTAACGGATTATGACTTGAGTTCGTGTCTCGCTGTAGAGTCAAAAAAATCGATGCTTCATACACCATGTCTGGTACAAAGTAGAGTAATCTTCTTGACAAGTATTGAAAACACTAGTTATGACTTCATCTCCCGCTGGAACCTTCACACCATGTCTGGTGAAACCACTTTTGATCGCCATCGTCTGACAAAAGTAAACTGCCGAATTTGTCATGCCTTATCTGATACCTGAACTTTCACTGTCAGGTCAGTTTGATATCTGAACTTTAAAACTTATCAGTTTGATACCTGAACTCTGAATATCGTATCAACGAGTTACCTATGTCATTTCCATCCAACGTCTATTTGATAAGAGGGTATATCAGATAAATCACCTATTTTTTATCAAATGTTATAACTATCTGAGAAGCTTAGTTCGGAAACTGTCTGCCAACTGTCCCATTTGATATTCAAATGTTATAACTATATGATATAACAATCTGTCTTTATCCTGAATTCATAATATATATGCATACACGTTTATATACTTCAGCTCTTCTACATAACTATATATCACAATGTCAAGTTCAATCTAACACATTTGTGAGATAATAATAAATTTGTTAGTCTTAACAAACACATTTATTATCAGTTGCTAACAAGGAATGAAATATCCATAATATCTTCGATATTTTCGTGATATTTTCGTATTTTGGAATTCCCGATATTAATTCTACATCTCAATATCTTTTGTTCGATATTTCTCGAAATATTCGATATTTTCCGATATACCGCTGAAATCCTCGACATTTTTGAATTTATCCGATATTTTGATTTTACATATATGTTGATCGCACTAAATCAAAAGCACAAAATCCTCCACGCTAATAACCCAAAAGCCCAATCAAATAAACTCTATAAATAATCAACAAAACACAATTTACAAGTTTCAAAACACATATTAATCATATAAGAATCTCATAAAGTTCAAATACAAATTTTCATGTATTTATCTCAATTTCCGTTGATTTTTTATTGAATCGATATTTCATCGATATTTCTGTCGAAATATTCGTATTTTAGACAGTCGATATATTTTCGATATTCGATATTTTACTCATTGCTTGCTAAGATCTTAACAATAGCTTACTTTGATTTATCAGGATTTAGACGAATGACTCTACATTCTCGTTTATTAAGACTTTGACATAAATTATTCTTTCATTCATTGGGACCTTGACGAATGTTGAACTTTTATTCGTCAGGACCTTAACAAATGTTGTACAATTATTTGTCAGGACTTTAACGAACATTATACAATATTATCCTCCGATTTGTCAGAACTTTGACATACGATCCAATTCTTAAACATTCTTCGTTAATAATAACATCAAAAAAATAGAAAAATGACATGCTCAAATCGTTTCACGCGACTTGTCGAGTGATAGTTTAAAAAAATATGTGAATACAAATGCATTATACTTGTTTGAGGTGTGGAAGTAATAGAATATGTAATTTCAAATTAGAATATGAATATTTACGTATATTTTAATAAAAATAAAATAATAATTTAATAATTCACATAATATGATGTGAAAAGAACAAAATTTGGGGTGTGAATATCCGAGCTTTTGACGGTAAAATTGTAAAACACGAAAAACCTTTTTTTTTTTCTTCTCTCTGTTGAACTCAAAGAACATAGCTCTGAGGCTTTGGTGCTCCATATCATCTACCCAGATATCTGTGAGAGATTTCGTCTCTTTATCAAATGCGAAAAACCCATTAAAACCCATATCTTTGATTCTGAAATCTCTCGTTGGTCTCTCTCACTAAACCCGTCTAAAACCCTATGCCAAAATGCCCAACTCACTACTACTCAAAGCTCCTCACAACCTCACTCCGTCTCAAGAATCAGACCCTCTTCTCAACTAAGCTCTTATCTCACTTTTCATCTCTCCCAATCCCATCAAATGATGACGAGCCAGAGTCCCCAATCTCCAATGAAATCTTCAAGAAAGGTCCCAACTTTGGTTCCTACCAATCTGGTGACTCAACATTCTACTCACTCATTGATAATTACGCGAGCCTGGGCGATTTCAGGTCATTGGAGAAGGTTCTGGACCGAATGAAGGGCGAAAGGCGAGTCTTTGTTGAGACGAGTTTCATTGCTATGTTTAGAGCTTGTGGGAGAGCCCATTTGCCTAAAAAGGCTGTTGAGTTGTTTCATAGAATGGTAGATGAATTTGAGTGTAGGAGGACTGTTAAGTCGTTTAATTCGGTTCTTAATGTTATTGTACAGGAGGGTCATTATGCCCGGGCTTTGGAGTTTTATGCATATGTTGTTGGTAATGGGAGTATGAACATCTCGCCGAATGTGCTTAGTTATAATTTGATTATTAAGGCAATTTGTAGGTTTGGATTGGTTGATAAAGCTGTCGAGAAGTTTAGGGAAATGCCCGTTAAGGGTTGTGCTCCGGATGCATTTACGTATTGTACATTGATGGATGGGTTGTGCAAGGATAATAGGGTTGACGAGGCGGTGTTTTTGCTAGATGAGATGCAGATTGAGGGTTGCAGTCCTAGTCCTGCGACGTTCAATGTGTTGATTGATGCAATGTGCAAGAAGGGTGACTTGGCGCGTGCGGCTAAGCTTGTTGATAATATGTTTCTCAAGGGATGTGTTCCGAATGAGGTGACTTATAACACACTGATACATGGTTTGTGTCTGAAGGGGAAGTTGGAAAAGGCAGTTGGTCTTTTGGATAGAATGGTTTTGAACAAATGTGTGCCCAATGATGTCACATATGGGACCATCATCAATGGACTTGTTAAGCAAGGACGGGCACTTGATGGGGCTCAAGTGTTGGTCTCTATGGAAGAAAGAGGGCGTCGTGCAAATGAGTATATGTATTCGATTCTTATTAGTGGATTGTTCAAGGAGGAAAAATCTGAAGAGGCAATAAAATTGTGGAAGCAGATGGTGGAAAAGGGATGTAAACCCAACACCGTGGTGTATAGTGCTCTTATAGATGGTCTTTGTCTGGACGGAAAACCCAATGAAGCTAAGGAAGTATTCTGTGAGATGGTGAGTAAGGGTTGCATGCCCAATTCCTTCACATACAGTTCCTTATCTTCCACTTCCAGACAGGTCAGAGTCAGAAAGCGATTCTTTTACGGAAAGAAATGGACAATAATAATCTTATACGTAATGAGGTCTGTTATAGTGTTGTAATTCATGGTTTTTGTAAGGATGGGAAAGTCAAAGAGGCCTTGATGATATGGAAGCAGATGTTAGCTAGAGATATAAACCAGATGTTGTGATTTATAGCTCAATGATTCATGGCCTTTGCAACGCCGGATTGATCGAGCAGGGTTTGAAGCTTTTTAATGACATGCTCTCTCAGGAGTCTGAATGCGAGCCAGATGTGATCACTTATAACATACTTTTGAATGCTCTCTGCCAGCAGACTATCATCTCACGTGCCATGGATCTTTTAAACAGTATGATGGATCGAGGTTGTGATCCTGACTTAGTTACATGTGACATTTTCCTGACAACTTTGCGAGAAAAACTTGACCCACCTCAAGATGGGGGGGAGTTCCTAAACGAGCTTGTTGTCAGACTATATAAGCGCCAGAGGATAGTAGGTGCTTCCAGTATAGTCGAAATGATGCTGAAAAAGTATTTGCCCCCCACAGCCTCTACTTGGACAAGAGTTGTGCAGGAGCTTTGCAAGCCTAAGAAGGTTACAGCAGCCATCGACAAATGTTGGAATAACCTCTGTTGTTAATTTTGGAGTAAGGCCTCATTCTTTCTTCTCAAAGCATGAAACCATTCATTATGCTTCTTTTTCTAATGGCATGAAGACTGCTTGCTATAATAGTATTCTAGTTGATTTAGAAGATTTTTTATCAAATATTTATTTGGATTGAAAGGGACAAAAAAATCCCGTTCATGAGTAATGTTTTTCTTATAGAATATCACAGATTCATTTATATCATATATTGTATAAACAATCGGCACTTTTATTTCTACGTTTATGTGCATATATATATTTTTTGAATGATCAGGTTTTTATGTATTGGAGACAGGAAACGTATGAAAATGTATTATTAGATGCTTAGGAATAGGATTAGTGCCATCAACATTCTTTCCTTTACATTCTACCAATTTTCCTATGAAACATTTCTGATAGGTTGGGTCAGATGATAGATCTCTTACAGTGTTACAGTTGACATTTTTGCAAATATTGCTGTAACCTGGTACATGATGAAAATTTGCAAGTCTTCAGAATGGCTCTCCTAACTGCAGATGTCAAACTGCAGATACGTAATGGTACTTGACCGAAACTTCACTAATTGCAGTCAAATATCTTATTTTGTGTTTGCTGTTTGTTGTATAGATCTACACTATTATCATTTAAAGTTCCCTTGGTTATAAATTATGCAGGATACCCTGCACACTTGAGGTAAAAAGTGATTGTAATCAGTTACTACACAGAACCTGTTGTCAAATCTCATGCACCTTTAATTATTCGCTTTTGTTTCTCTTTTTCATATCTTTTCTGTCTGACTACAAGTAGATAAATATGAATGTATTTATACAAAAAAAAACATATATATGCAGATTTGTGCATTTCATTCTTTTTCCCATATGATCAGCTTGCATTCAGTTGTCACATCCAAAAACTTCTGAAATTTGATCCCAATTTATTGAAAGTAATTTCACAGCTACAAGTAGTGTTTCTTTACTCTTACAATTCATTTGGACTCGGATCTCCTGGCGTCACAATATGAGATTCAACTGAATATGCACTACAAATAAACTTACGGGGTACTACGGTTTCAGGGCTGTTCCTCATCTCTGATGTTGTGACCATCAACTTTCAGGGTGTTTTCAAGGCTCTGCCTTGTCTTTAGTGATGCTATCATTAAATTTCAGGGGTGCTGGAGATTCTGACACACCTTTCTTATGGGCCATATCATAAGTTGCATGGAGGCCGAAGAAAGCATAGTAAATAAGCATTACAACAGGGCATATTCCAAATCTTTTAAAAGCGGAAGAACCCAAAGATCCCATAAGAAAGATATTTGTCGCGACCAGAGATGGCAACCAGGGAACCAGTGGAACACCCCAGACTTTTGGTGCTCCCTGTTGAGGTAAAAACACCGACATTGCCAGAGTCCCAAAGAACCAAACAGGAACAGTCACGACATAACCCACCCAACCATTGTCACTCAATCCCCAGGAAGCTGAAGTTCCAATGCAGGAAGAAATAATTATCACCAAGAACATGACTAGCTTCAAGAGATGTGATTTTGGTGTGACTTCTCTCACATAATACCTCCTCACTAGAAGTGCAACAGCCATTATCATGAAGATAAAGAGTGCGCTCACTGATAACAGGCCTGCCAAGACATCCAAGCTTGAAAAGAAAGCAATGCAGGCACTTGAAGTAGCTATCAAGAGTGTAGCATTTATGGGGGTTCCTGTCTTCGGATGGACAAGAGCAAACCATGGTGGAATCATGTGGGCTCGTGCTATGTGAGTGATATACCGTGCCTGTCCGAGTGTTCCCGCGAGAAGAACAGTGGTCATTCCCTTGAGAGCACCAAGAGCTACCAGGTACTTGGCCCATTTCATGCCCCCACTTTGAAATGCCATAGAATAAGCTGCATCTTGGTCTATATCTGAGTACTTCTGCATCATAGGTAGTGAAAGAGCCTTTAAACAATATACCATAGTGATAATAGACATTGATCCAAGCAATCCAATTGGTATGTCTCTGGATGGATTTTGGTTTCTTCAGCCATTGTGGCAATGTTGTCGAATCCTCCGTAAGCAAAGTAAACAATTGCAGCTGCTTGAAAGACCCCTTTAGCTCCATAAGACATAAATGGTGACATATTTGATGTATTGGCATGAGTAAACCCTGCAATTAATACAAACAATATGATAACATTATTGATTGCTGATGCTATCCAGTTCAGGTAGGAGGCTTTCCTTGTGCTGATCATTGTAATTGTTGCAGCTACTGCCAGAACAACAACAGCTATTGGATCCTGGAGATTGTAGCCTTTAGTGAGATTTGTGTGGTAGCGTAATGAGTTGGAAGGACGATTCAGGAGCGATGTAAAGTAAGAAGTCCAAGCTCGGGCAACTGCTGCACTTCCTACAACGCTCTCAAGAAGTATATTTCCTGCTGTTATGAATGCCACAAAGTCTCCTAATTCTATCCTCAGGTAAGCAAAAGAGCCACCGGCCACTGGGATTTTGACTGAAGATTCAGTGTAGCAGAAGACAGAAAGCATTGCTGAGATACCCGAAGCAACATAGGACAAGACAATAGCTGGTTCAGCATGGTCGTGAGTTTCTTGCCCAGTAAGCACGAAGATACCTGCACCAATGACTGAACCGAAACCAAACCAGATAAGATCCCACCAGGTGAGGCAGCGTTTCATGTCATTATCACTCTGTTTCCGAAGCTCCCCAATCTCATTGTCATCGTTTGATCTGCTGATGAATCTGTCCTTGAACCGGTGGCATGTTCTCCAGTTCTGAAAGGACTCTTCTGGTAGGAAGTCTTGTTTGTTCCATCTCCAGTAACTTCTTGGTTGGAGCTCTTCACCCATGGAACCCTTTAGTCTATTTTCCCTTGTGTTCACTTTTCTAGCCTCAGGCAAGTAAAGTACAAGCACTTTGGTTTCTCTTCATGTATCCTTCCCTAACACTTATTTAGTGTGTGATATGTTAAAAACATTGGTGTGGATTCTAATGCCTCAGTTTTAAGGATTCAATGATTGAATACACTGCTAAACTTGTCTTTACTAATCTAGTTGGCGGATTTTCTCGGATTCTGGTCAACATTGTTATATTGTATGTGTTCTGTACAAAAAGCTAGACAGTTTACTTTGTAAATAGCTACTTGCATTGTCATGTAGTATTAAGATTCCTCTACTCTCCGAGCTCTGTCTTATCTCTTCCAGAATATTATGGAGATTCTGCCGTTTCTGAACAGAGTAATATGTGAAAGAAGTCCTGATATTCCAACCATTGACCTCCGAGAGTGATGGGTCTACATATTTATTATCATTTCCATGAATTCCAAGCCTTGCGCATTTTAGCAGAAAGGTATCTGATGCCATTAACACCACCAACAGCTAGGAGACCAGAGACGGCCTGTCTCGCACTTGAAACCATTACCTTTCGCTTCAGGATTGTCTGCATGCATAGAGCAGCCTCTTGTCTTGAGCCAATCACAACTTCACTAATGACTCGACCTACAATTGAATCGAATTGAATTGAAGTACAAGATAAATCTTTTAACTTCCATCCAAAATATACCAAACAATTATGCATAGTACAGTTACTATCATGGATGCTAGCTCAAGACTTTGTAATTCCGTTAAAAATTAAGAATTTAAATCAGCAACAGAATCCTTTGTCCTCAATGAGAATATGTATGAGTTGAAGTTCATACCAGAATCACACAGCCTTTTCTTGTCTCCTAGCTTCACTCCCATTTGGCTTCTGACCAGTGGAGGCAGAGAAGAAACGAGGGATCGAGCTGATGATAAATCACAATCCTGCTTTAAGAGCAACAATGTTCTTAAGCTTCTAAACACTAGGAACATTGAACTGTACACTCGAGAGTCCGAGATGATCTTTCAGAAGAACTAGCCCCTCTTATACAGAACTCTTAAAGTTGACTTTGAGTTTTAAAATTAGTAAACAAGTTCCATAGATCCATAAAATCGACTCTTTATCACAATTTAAGTTGCAACTCGGGTTTGTGCAACTGAAACCTTTCACGGGACATACTAAAATAGCATTCAGTACTGAACAAAAGGTGTGTGCAGAGAAGAAACTAACTAGGAGGAAAGTAAAAAGACAAACATAAATAGGTACACAATGTGTTTATGCTGTACAATATGGCTGAGGCAAATTAGGCAATCCCCCAGGTTTGGGTGATGGAGATTGCATCTTTCAGGAGTTTATAGGAAAAGGTATCAACTTCACACTGACAATGAAGGGAAAAGAATATACCTGAGCCAGAACTGGTTGAGGATTTCCGGATAATGAATATCTTAGTAACTCTTTAGTTTCGTACTCCTGAATGAACGGCTTATACATCGTTTGGAACAGTTCATATTGCCCTTGTACTATTTTCTTCACCTGCATTAGATCAACAAGTGGAACACGATTACAGATTATGTTTGAGTGTATAATTTAGTGGCACATAATTAGAGGACCAAAGAGCATACACAAGTCACCCATATATAGTTGAGGTGTGGTTGAGCTCACCTTATTTCGGTCCTCTGCAAAAAGCATACGCAAGTCACCCATATATGAGAGGCTACAAATTTTGGCATACAAATCCTCCTGCATTTAAGGGCAACTTGTATAAAAATGGCTTGAACCTCAGTGAGCAGAAACTTGTAACAGAAATGAGCAGCGACAAAAGAATCAGACCTCAGTGAACTTGGATGGCAAAAGAAGGAGAACAGCAGCTATTGCAGCCCTCAGATTAACCGAGTTTAGATTTGCGATATCCAAATTATCAGAGACGATTTGAACCTGTACAAAATTTAAAAAATTTATGAGGTTCAGATCATGCCATGAACATTATGAGACTATTTTACTAATCATTTTTCCACCTGCATGACATGCTCTACGAGAAAATCCTAATAAAATTAGGACACATGCAATAAACAATATAAATTTTCCATTACATTTGGTTGTCTACTGCTAAAAGATTTATCGATACAGAAAAATTAGCCAAGGATTTCTTCCAAATTTGTCACAACTCACTATCACAACAACTTCATTAAGGTTCAACAGTTTATCATCATCATGCAATGCTAAGGGTGCTGCAAGAGCCCAGAAGGCTAGAACTTAGACAGTAGTCTATATCAGGAATAAACTAAAATTCAAATAAAGGAGAATTACAAGACTGAAGAAGTTTCATATTCCTTTTATATATAAACACACACAAGTAAACAAACAAACACACCGGCTTTTGTAATCGTCCACTCAAGTAGAACCTTTCCCAATTCGATATGTCCTGAACCAGGTCATGCATACGAACAACCCCATACTTGAACATCTGCCAAGAATAGTAAGAATGGGACAAATCATGATAGCTACTGGAAATATAAGAGATTGCAGAAATGCATAGGACACTACTGACAAACTATCAGTTTAAACCAATAAATTGCATAGTTTAAACATAATGTATCTAGAATGAGCAATACCTTGTCGTTCCAACTAACAAATGGATTGAAGTGAACTCCTACACCTATGTGATCTGCAACATTAGTAACCTAGCACGGGATGGATACACAGTTTGAGTCAATGTAAATAGAATCGAAAGCGAAGAAGATATACAGCAAAGACAGAGCAATACCAGTCTGGCACCACCGAGCAGCGCCATCCAAGAGGCATAGTGATTCTTGTTCAATTTCAGATTCTAAGTTTCACGACACACAAAGATGCAATTACCATAAAACATTCTAGACACATTCAAAATAATTATGACTATCAATCTAAATTCTAAAGCCAACCTCAGAATGCCACTGTTGGAGATCCGACACACCAAGAATGCAATCCACCATTCTTGACTGCAAACCCAGAAAGCAAAGATTCAAACTTTATCGCATGCTAGTGAAAATCATTTGTTAAAAAAGCAGTAAAAGATCAATACATGAGCAAAGAACAAACCTTGGCATTGTCAGGATTGGGATGTAGTGAAGACCCATAAACACAGCAGAACTCAACAGGAGGTAGATGTTTCAGAAAACTCTGAAGCTGGGTTTTGCTGTCATTCTCCATATCCACACTAGCAGAGCTCAGAACTTCACTTTTTCCCCAGAGAAATTGATGAGGAGTTTCATCGAACACTTGGAACGCAATCCAAGAGCTCTTAAAGTTGAGAACTTTATACTAATAGATAACTGTGGGTTTAGGGTTTAAGCGGATTCTGGGTTCTCAATGCTGCTGGTTATAATGGTCGGACGGTATATAGAAATAGGAGGCCTGGAGCTTTCAATTTGTTTGGGCCAGTTTTATTTCAAGTGAACACATGTTCAGTTTTTTAGTTTTCCTTTTTGGCTTTAAGGAAATTTTCAAGAACACAACATATGCAACAGCAGTGATGAGAGTTGGGGTCTCTAATCTCTTTTTGTAAGCCACTGAAAGTCAGAAACAGAACACAACCCAGAACAGAGTTGTCAATCTTTCATGGGCAAAAACAGTTCTTACATTTGCACTCAATCACAATGCCCAGTAACAACACCAGTTTTAGATCTTAGAAAGATCTGATATCTCATAATGGAAAATGAAGTTGAAAATGTAATTACAACAACAAAAACCCACCCCCTAAAAACACAAATCATCTAACAAACCCAGATGTTCCTGAGGACTCGGCGACATCTTTCAATCTCAGTGTAGCAGTTACTTCTTCGATCATTTTACCTCTATCGGCTCCACCATCCACAGCCTTGCTTAATCTTTTCAACCATATATCATAGTCGACAGGATATGGTGTTCCACAGAGACTGTCCACATAATCAGCAAAAGCCTTCAGAAGAGCTGATACTTCACCGAGCTGCTGTTGGATTATGCGCTTTGCCCAGTTCGTTTCTCTCCATTGCAATGCAGATTCGATCGAGTCCTGCAGCTGCATAGTTCCACTACACATGTACAGCATGAGGTAGACAAGGCTTTCCGCGTCTGATGATGGACAAAGCTTACCATGCTGAAGTGCATGAGATGAAGAGAACTGCAAGTTTATAGCTGGGCTGTCCCGGTCTTCCAGAACTGCACGGCCCCATGATATTGGAACATAGAGAGCATTGTTTCTTGCACCGTGCATGCCAACAACACGAATGATGTTTTCTGGACACAAATCACCGTGCTGGACATTTGTCATTGCTGCACTTCTTAAAGCAGCTAGGCAGTCTCGGCAGCAGCGAATTGCTTCCTCAGCTGAAAGAGGGCCTTCTTGCGAGACTACAAAAGATACAGGTTCACCAACTGGAGACGTCACTAGTATTGGAGTTCCACACCACGGGTGATCACAACGTCCACCGGGGGCCTGCTTCTGGCATTGACCTGAATGCAAAATCCTCCCAGAGGCAAAAATTTCCGGCAAGTAGTTGCTACTGATGCCCTGATGCTTAAAGATGTTTAGTACCTTTCTTTGTCTTTGTACTTGGTACCAAAGACTCATATCTTCCCATGATGGTTCAAGTCTCGTCGGATGGGCACCAACATATAAAGTCAACAACTGTGTTGGACAATCTAGACAAACAGCATTGTAGAGGTAATGGTTTCCTCCTACCAGACATTCCTGTACTTGGAAACTTTTCTGGCCCTGTTGTGGATCTTCCAGTAGTAATACCTCACCTTGCTTAAGATTTAAACGCGAAGCTTTGCTTTTGAAAGCTTGATTACTGGTTTGCTCAAGTTCAACAATCTCTCCTTGTCCTTGCTGGTGGCTAGACTGTTGGTAGGGAACCAGACCATTCTCATTCTCATTCTCAGTGAGGCAGAACTCCATCCTACGCTTCTGAAGACGAATGCTATGATCAGAAACTAATGAGGCAATAGACTTCCTTGGCGGTCCATTCCATTGGGCAATAGAGTTGTAAGTCGCCAATAGTATCTGCAGGGTTCCTAGGTCGCCCCAATTTGCATTTCCAAACTTGTTCCATATCCGATCCACTGGTGAAACACTGACTTCTGCATAATGTTTTATCCATTCAACCACAGACTTGTATGGGTTACTTGAGTTCAGTTCAAGTTTGCTAAGATCACCGCCTAATTTAACTACTCCTCCATACTTGGAATCTAGAACCAAAAGGCAAACTGAACTGCTATTTGTAGGTCTAGTCTTGCTCAAACACCTAGAAACAAGTATATGAAATCCATAAAAGAGGGCTTCACAAATAATGGGAGCTGATAATTTCAACTCATTACCTGCCAAAATATCTTTCTTAAACAGCGCAAACTCCATAATCTGATCCCAGTGAACTTGGTGAACACTCCCATCCTTCGACATCAAAGCTAAACCACTGAGCTCATTTAGCTTTCCCCTTGCAATCGCCTTTTCCACAGAATAAAACTTTGATCCAAGAGCTCGTGGACAAGATACAGACATAGGCGGTGATCCTCTTTTATGCCAAAATGCATGCCACAAACCACTAACTATAGCATGAAGGAAGTCCTCCATTGCAAGATACTCATCTTCACTTGAATCACTAGAAACATAACTCGAACATGGCATCCGAAGTAGTTGCTGAAACAAAACACCTTCCAGGGCCAAATCTAGCTTTTGCAACTCATCCATCATAAACGGAGCAGTGAAAGACTGCTCCCCATTTGCTGAATCTTCACACGAATTCTCCAAAACCCATTCTTCAAGACTATGTATGAACAATTCAAGATCAACAAGCTTCCTAGAATAGTCTTTTAAGCCCTTAAACCCTCTTCTCTTTGAAGAAGAGTACTTGCTTGAACCCGAATTGCCAGATACACTATGTGCGGATTTAATAGAGCTAGACCCTTTCCTGAAACTACTCCCATTAGAGCTATAGCCTGGAGATAACTCCACCTCATTTTGCATTAAACCAGATGTGAATTTCCTGAAACTTCCATTCAAAATTTCCTCAAGGGAGGCATCAAAATCACTCTGCTGATACCCTAATTTCATTGCTAACACTCAGCAGAACAATACCCAGAAGCACAAAAGTAACAATGACCTAACCAAGACTAGCATTCTTCAAATCCTCATCACAACCCAGAAAACAAAAATATGCTACTTTGGCATAAATGTCACACCTTGAAGATGTGAACCGCAACTGAAGCCACTAGAAAATTTGCAGAACAAAAATTGACGAGGTTATTAGAGAAAAAAAGAGATGAACTTAACTTCTCCAGACTCAAGAGCTTGAAGGGTCCAATCCAGATCTCTAACGCATTGATCTTTGGGAAAGTGGGTGCAAATGCAAATGGGTTCTTGCTGTTCTTGTCAAAGATGGAAGCTTTTGTTGGCTGTGGTTGAGGTTTTGGGCTGCATTTGGTTTTGGTCTGAAGGGTCTGAAACTCTGAATAAGTCACAAGAGAGGTGAAGAGAGAAGCCTATGTGTATAAAGCTGAGGACAGCCAATAGAAAATGCAAAAAGCTGAGGCAGAAGTGGCAACAACAGCAACAAGAAGCAAAGAGAGACTAAAGGCCGATAGAAACCCAAGTGACCCTTGTCTCTCTGGTGATGTCCCCACACAACAATGGCAATGGAGTCCTCTTTGGTAGTTGGACTTGGTCCCTATTGCGTTGTCTTAAATCCTAAATGACAAATGTTGCTGTTGAAAACAGAAACAAATTCCCAATCAAAAAGAAAAAAAACAACATAGAAAACATTCTTAAGTGAATCAAAACAAAAACATGATGATGTTATGTGGTGATACTGTACTAATAATTTAAGATATTCATGTCGATTAATTAATTAGACTAACCTAATATTTTGGCATCCATAAATACACTGTTATGACAGTAAGCAAAACCCAAACATCTCCTTTTCAAAACAAAAAGAAAAGGTGAGAAAGCTAATGCGTCCCCATGCTGGCATCCATGCGAAAAAAAAACAAACAAAAAATTGGATGTTTCATTTCTTTCAATAACATAGTATAACACTATTATGTGTGGGTTTCACACTTGTTCTTGTTCGCTTGCTCGTGTAACTCTTGTTCGCTTACGGTTGCTTGCGAAGACTCATGTGACGTGCACGTGAGGTGCATGAGTCGTATGCTAGAAGTTTGGATTGATGTTGAAGCGTACGTAAGAAGCTTGGTGGTCTTTGGCGAGGAACAATGTTCTTGGCGAGTAAGTTAGGTGTTAGTGAGAGAGTTGTATAAATACAGAGCTTTGAATGTTTGTAGAAAAGAGAGTGTGTGTGTGTATGTACAAACAGTGGGTAGCTTTAGGGCTTTGTTTGTAACCCTACTCTTTCTCTGTATCCTCTATTGACAGTGAAGATTCTCCTACTGCTCCGTGGACGTAGGCTATTGCCGAACCACGTATACCCTGTGTTCTTGTTCTTGTCTTCTTATCTTCTCTTTGTGTAAGTTGAGTTGATACGAGTCGATTTGGTTCCCCTGGTATTGTGTTCATCTATCTATTTGGTGCTTCATTGTGCGTACAACAAGTGGTATCAGAGCTTAGGCTTAGATCCGGTCGAGATAGATGACAGATAATAGAGGTGAGGATGTCAACCCATTTGGTGGAGCTGAAAGCTCGAAGGTTACGATGACGACAGTTCAGAATGCAAGGTTCGAGGTGAGAGATATGTTGACACAGCAGGAGTTGGATGTTGCTTTGGAAGACAAACCCCAGTTGATGTCGGATGCCGATTGGAACAAGATAAACAAGATGGCTTGTTCGTCTATTCGTTTGTGTCTTGCAAAGCCGCAAAAGTTTGCTGTGATGAGGGAGACGAAGGCAAATGATTTGTGGCAGAAACTCGAAGACAACTATATGTCGAAGAGTGCTGAAAACCGTCTGCATATGAAGATGAGGTTATTTTACTTCAAGTACAAAGAAGGTACGAAGATGATACACCACATTGATGCTTTTAATAAGCTAGCTGCATATCTGTTTAATTTGGATGAAGACATCAAAGATGAAGATAAGGCTTTGATTTTGTTGAATTCCTTGCCTGAGTCATATGAGCATTTGATTACCACGTTGCTCCATGGGAAAGAGACTATTAAGTTTGAAGAAGTGTCTAGTGCCTTGATGAATCATGAGATTAGGCATGCAGACAAGAGGAGTAGTGCCTCTACATCGGATGCTTTGATAGCTAGAGGTAGAGCAGTTGAAAAGAAGGGTTTCAACAACCGGAGGAAGTCTCAGTCCCACACCAGAGGAAATTCCAAAGGCAGAATGAGTTTAGGGAAAGATGAATGTGCCTTTTGTCATGAAAAAGGTCATTGGAAGCATGAATGCCCGAAGTTGCAGAACAAGAACAATGGGACTCATGCAAATGTGGTTTCTACTAGTGAGGAAGCGGATTACCTTCTCACTGTAGCCTATAATTATGTTGCATTAGTAGATGAACCTAATTCATGGCTATTGGATAGTGGTTGCTCCCAGCACATTTGTGCTAATCAAGATTGGTTTGCCACTTTGGATACAAGTGTCACTGGCAGTGTGTTTATGGGTGACAACTTTGCTCATGATAGGAATGGTGTAGGAACAGTCAAGTTGAAGCTCCATGATGGTATAGTCAGGGAACTAACTAATGTGTGGTATATTCCTATGCTTGGCAACAATCTGATCTCTTTGGGTGCCTTGGAAGCTAGTGGTTACAAGATCACTATGGAGAATGGTGTCACAAAGGTGACAAGAGGAGCGTTGGTGGTAATGAAAGGGAATAGAAACCATAATCTGTACGTACTGCAAGGAGAAACAGTGATTGGCAATGTTGCTGCAGTGAGAGATTGTACAGATGATGCTACTAGATTGTGGCATATGAGGCTTGGACATGCTGGTGAAAATGCTCTGCAAGGTTTGGTGAAACAAGAGCTCTTGAAGGGAGCCAAAACTTGCAAGATTGATTTCTGCGAGTTCTGTGTCTTGGGTAAACAATACAGAGTGAAGTTTGGTACCGCTGTGCATCAGACCAAGGGAATCCTTGACTATGTGCACCCTAATGTTTGGGGTCCTACAAGGAATGCTTCCATGAGTGGTAAGCATTGGTTTGTGACCTTTGTTGATGACTTCTCTAGGAGGTCCACACACAAAGATGAAGTGTTGAGCATCTTCCTTGATTGGAAGAAGATGGTTGAAAACCAAACTGGCAAGAAGGTAAAGGCCTTGAGGTCTGACAATGGTGGTGAGTACACTTCTGATCCTTTTCATAAAGTCTGCAGAGAGGCTGGGATAGTGAGGCATTTTACTGTTCCAGGAACTCCTCAGCAAAATGGAGTAGCTAAGAGGCTCAATAGAACCCTGTTAGATAAGGTGAGGTGTATGTTGCAGCAATCTAGCTTGAGTAAAGTTTTTTGGGCTGAAGTAGTCACTTATGCATGTCACCTGGTCAATCATTTTCCATCATTTGCGATCAATGAAAAAACACCTATTGAGGTGTGGTCTAGAAAACCTGCAGATGATTTTGATCATTTGCATATCTTTGGTTGTCCTATTTACTTTTATGTGACTGAAACTAAGTTGGATGCAAGGGCCAAAAAGGCTATATTTGTTGGTTTCAGAAGTGGTGTGAAAGGGTACAGGCTATGGTGTCCAGAATTGAAGAAGCTTATAATCAGCAGGGATGTTACCTTTGATGAAGCTAGTATGCTTCACCCTAATGCAAAGGGTACTGTTGAAGGAGGAAAGAATGATAGAGATGTTCAACAGGTGGAGCTGGACAGTGTTGTCACCAAGAATATGTCTCCTCGCCAAAATGAAGATGATGATTCTGGAAGTGAAGAAGAGATTGATGTCTAGAACAATGAAGATGTGCACAACCAAGATGATGTTGAGGCACATGTTAGAAGGCAAAGGCAAGATCATGTACCTGATCCTGAATCCATAGCAGCAAGAAGACAGAAGAGAGAAGTCAAGAAACCTACAAAGTTTAGCAACTGTGTTGCATATGCTTTTCCCATTATTTGTGCTGAGACCCCATCAAATTTCAAGGAAGCTCTGGCAAGTCCTGAAAGTTGTGATTGGGATGAGGCAATGAAGGAAGAAATGAGATCCCTTGAGAAGAACAAGACCTGGGATCTAGTTCAGTTGCCTGCTAGGAAAAAGGCTATTGGCTGCAAGTGGGTTTATGCCATGAAGGATGCTGGCGACGACAGTAAGAAAATAAGGTATAAGGCTAGATTGGTCGCCAAAGGATACTCACAAGAAGAAGGAATGAGATTTTCTCTCCAGTTGTGAAACATAGTACTATCTGTGTGTTGCTAGCACTAGTAGCACAGTATGATCTTGAGTTGGTACAGCTTGATGTGAAGACAGCCTTCTTGCATGGAGACTTAGAGGAGGAGATTTATATGTCTCAACCTGATGGTTTCAAGGATGATGGAAAGAAGAATTTGGTGTGCAAGTTGAACAAATCACTCTATGGTTTGAAGCAATCACCGCGACGATGGTACCTCAGATTTGATGAGTTTATGAGGAGGCAGAAGTACACTCGTAGTAGGTATGATCATTGTGTGTATTTCAAGAGGTTGCGTGATGGTTCATTCGTCTACTTATCAATCTATGTAGATGATATGCTCATTGCTTCAAAGAATGTGATGGAGATTGAGAAGCTGAAAGAGCAAATGAGATGGAGTTTGAAATGAAGGACCTTGGCGAGGCCAAGAAGATCCTTGGGGTGGAGATTACTCGCAAGAGAAAGGATGGTCTGGTTTGGCTGACTCATAAGCAATACATTGAGAAGCTTCTGCAGAAATTTGGCATTTGTAGTTCTACCAAACCTGTGAATACTCTTTTGGCGAGCCATTTCAAACTAAGTGCTCTTTTGTGTCCCAAATCTGATGAGAAGAAGAAAGAGATGAAAAATGTTCCATATGCTAATTTGATTGGTGGATTGATGTATGCGATGGTCTGTTCAAGACCTGATATTGCTCAACTTGTTGGTGTTGTTAGTCGCTACATGCAAAATCCAGGAAGAGAGCATTGGAATGCTGCTAAGTGGATACTTAGATATCTTCATGGGACTAGAGATGTTGGCTTGTGTTATGAGAGGGGTTCTGCAGATTGTAATCTTCTTGTTGGTTACACTGCTTCGGAGTATGCTGGTGATGTGGATAGGAGGAGGTCTACTACTGGGTATTTGTTTACCATGGCAAATGGACCAATCAGTTGGAGGTCTATTTTGCAAGATACAATGGTCTTGTCTACCACAGAGGCAGAGTACATGGCGCTTGCTGAAGGCATTAAGGAGGCGTTGTGGTTATCTGGTCTCATTAGTGAGTTGGGCATATTTCAGAAGAAGGTAGAGGTCCATTGTGATAGCCAAAGTGCTATTCACTTGGCTAAGTACCAGATGTATCACTCGAGGACCAAGCACATAGATGTGAGATTCCATTATGTGCGTGAGATTGTTGAGCAGAAGAAGATTATGTTGAAGAAAGTTGGTACTGCAGACAATCCAGCTGATATGTTGACGAAGGTTGTTGGTGTTGCTAAGTTTAAGCATTGCTTGGACTTAGTACACATTCTTCATGCTTGAAGAGTTGGTTGAGCAGTGGGAAATTGAGTTGTTAGAGATGGATGGAAAGGCGTCGGTTGAAACCCAAGGTGGAGATTATTGTGTGTGGGTTTCACACTTGCTCTTGTTCGCTTGCTCGTGTAACTCTCGTTCGCTTACGGTTGCTCGGGAAGACCCATGTGGCGTGCACGTGAGATGCATGAGTCGTATGCTAGAAGTTTGGATTGATGTTGTAGCGTACGTAAGAAGCTTGGTGGTCTTTGGCGAGGAACAGTGTTCTTGGCGAGTAAGTTAGGTGTTAGTGAGAGAGTTGTATAAATATAGAGCTTTGAATGTTTGTAGAAAAGAGAGTGTGTGTATGTGCAAACAGTGGGTAGATTTAGGGCTTTGTTTGTAACCCTACTCTTTTTTTGTATCCTCCTTTGATAGTGAAGATTCTCTTACTGCTCCGTGGATGTAGGCTATTGCCGAACCACTTATATCCTGTGTTCTTGTTCTTGTCTTCTTATCTTCTCTTTGTGTAAGTTGAGTTGATACGAGTCGATTTGATTCCCTTAATATTGTATTCATCTATCTATTTGGTGCTTTATTGTGTGTGCACAACAAACACAAACTTTTTTCATGTGTTTAAAGAGAAATTGAAAGCTAAAAAAAATTACTGACACAATTATAATTTGAACAATGCTATAACAATCTCAAAAAAACTCGATGATAATAGAGAGGTCTACTGTATTCATATATTCATAGATAACGATATACTGTATGCTACTTTATTTGCTTCACACGACTAGTCAGTAATGACCCCAACAGATAGATAGACAGTGCGAGAGCAATGCATCATTACAAATACGTAACAACAAATTTTCCACTATTCTACAGATCAAGAACTATAAACGAATGCCTAAGCTAACCTAATCATTACTTGTAATCATCATGGAGGCTACTTTGCCAACATGACTGATTCACCATCACACTAACTGAATCTAAACGAATATTTTGTTGAGTGGATACAGAAGATGAACATCCCTTGTCCACAAAGCCAAAAGAGATTAAGAGCCTATTATACTTGTTAATTGTTTGTAAAGTAAACCAGCAAAAGCTTAGATAACTTCTCTTGTAACTTTCCAAGATCTACATCAAACATGTGGAGCTAGCAATGGTCAACAAAACCAAAGGAGAATGCAGTTTTGTAAATCAACGCCTTTCTTTCTGGATTCATGAAGGAATGGTTGCAAGTTACAACACAAGTACAGAACGAAGCAACAACAAAGAAAATGAACAAAGATTTTTCTGGGGGAAACTGGGAAATCACAGGGCTAAATGTGCATGAAACTCAGAACATCATGTTTTCTACATTAGAATGATGTATGCATGTATCTTTCCTGCTCCCATGAAATCCCAGAAAACTTAAGTGAAGTTATTTCTATAGAAACAAACTGGGGAAAAAGACGCGCCCTCAAGTAGTATGAGGTTTGATTGATCAAAGGGAGTTAAGTTACAAGGCATTGTCTGGGAAAAGAAAACCTCAGGATGTTGACTTCTCTGAAGTAAGCCATTCTTTTGCCGCTTCTAAATCAGGAAGCACAACTGCACCAGATTTCCTCCAGTCCTTGGCATCAGGTGTCTTAAACCGATCCAATAATAATGCATGCATTCCGATACTTTTTGCTGGCACATAATCTTTGCGCATGCTATCTCCTATGTGCAGAACCTGTTCCGGAGCTAAATTTCCAGCTCTCTCAAGCGCGATCTCATAAATCCTTGGGTCTGGTTTCTCCACACCTTCGAGACCAGAAAACACACCAAAGTCCCATTGAGCTCCCTGAACAGAACATTGATACATCACTAATATTCTTATGAGTTGAGAGAGAATGTTTAGTCTGCTTATAGTGCTCGATAGTATTAATTTTTCAATCACCATTACACCGCTGATAGAAGAGAAAAGCAAGGTAGAAATTTCGACATACAGTATACTTTTTATGTGGTGTAATGAAACCATGTGCGTACATGCATGTATTTCCTTGAAATGTTTCATGTTAACATGCTTCTATATAAAGATAAATCCAACAATGACTGCAGTACAATTAAATCAAAAACAAAATTAATTCCTTACCTGGTTCAAACCCATGGCTGGAAGGATCACATCCGGATATCGGTATTCTGCATTGCTAACAAGTCCAACTATAAGGCCTTGTTCACGGACCCAACTCAGAAATGGTTTGGAATCGCCAAAGATGCTATAAGGAGCAGCTGAACCAAAGGTTGAATATATGCGCCTAAACACTTTCTCAAATGTCTCCTCATCATAATGATATCCAGCCTATTACCAAAACAAGATCCCATTTATAATTCATCAAAAGGAAATCACTGAAGCAAATTCAATGTGTAGTCAATAGCTGATGGATTTATCATTACTATGCTGCTAAAAGGGATGGTAGTTTCATATTTCACATAGTCAAATTCTGTGCCTCATTCACAAGCACCAAAGAACCATGCAAGTACCACCGAAGAAAGAATGATTGGACGAAAGCTAGTTCGCAGAACAAGCCATGCCAAAATAAAATAAAAAAATCACCAAATCAATTATCTTACTCTGATAAAGGAATCTCTGACACAAGTTTTCCACCATACGATGTTGGGCATTTTTGCAGCATGGCCAAAACAAGGATACTTGCTGGCCATCTCTTTATATGCCTGTTTGAATCCCTCGTGCATCCTTTTATAGTCGGGGCATGGCTGCCCAACAGATTTGGCTGCCATGCAATAGTAGTCACCAAGCTCCCCCTTGTACGCTATCAATGTACCAGTAACATCCACCGTAATGCATCGCAATCTTGACAGCATAGACATCATAAAATGTTGTCTGAATCCTCAAAATTAAAAAAGTCCAGAACCCGTCTGTTAGGAACTCTCAGAATGTTTAGATCAAAGCTCCAAATGATGTTGCAGATCATCCAACCTCTTAGCAATTCCAACAATCCCTGCATTGGGATAATTAAGTTATCAGCTTTTAGTTGATTGATAACATTACAGGCCAATTGATGTCAGGAGAGAAATGTAAACAGTGAGATAAGGACTACAAAACGAAGTATGAATATTTGTTTTAATCCCCTTGTCATAAATCATGATGTCATTCTTTCTAAAATTGAAGATAACATGAAAGTCATCCATGCAAAGAATTCAATGTACAGAACAGAAAATGAGATATGATATTGAGCAAGCCTGGGGTGCTAAGAAAAACCCATCATTGATTTCATTTTCAGAACAGGGTATGCCGTTCGACTAACTTTCAATTCAAAATATGACAGATGTGTCAAATGCTACACAGCATGATCATATGATTTCTGATTTGAACTGTAAACAGCATCTGATACAATGTGAATTCTCTAAGTAAGAGAAATTTCAAATCCTTTTCATACAGTTAATCCCTTTAATTTTCACAATCCTTCCCTCAACATAAAACTAACCATTGAACCTAAAGAAACCCAACTGAGTCTGGATACATAATCAGATACTCAACTAATCCAAGTGCCCAAATCATCGAAAACTCCAGTTGAATCAGTTGAAGTTAAAGATTTTCTCATCCCAATAAACCAACAATGAGTTAAAACATCGATGAAAAATGCAGATACTCCAATCCAGTTCCATCCATATTTGCTGCAAACCAGCAATATCAAAAACATTCGACCAACAGATTATAGGCAACAAAAGATTCAGATTCATAGCACTTTACAATAAGCCAAAATATCACTATCAGCTACAGTTAGTTCATCATCCATGAGAGAAATGCAGCTTGGAAATGAAACCATATCAGCTTAGTATACTAACTCAAAAATGACAAAATCTCCCACAAAACCAAATCAAACCCAACATCCGAGCCAAAGAGAATGAAAATAGCGAGCAAGATTAGATTTTGATGCTTACCCAGATGCTCTAAAATGGTGAAGAATCTGACTTGCTTTGGTAAAAACGCCTACTCCTCCCTCTCAAGTGTTTAGCTTCAGCTTCACATTCATTCCATACGAAGAAGGTAAATAAGAATCCAGGCTCTAGTCGCTCTACTATATAGAAGTAAAGTAACCAACAGTCAAATCAGCTTCCTTCGTTCCCAAGCAGCAGACTTGAGAAAATACCGCAACTGAGTTGGTTGTATCAGCGTCCCTGGGTTTTGCTTTGATTGCCTCATTTATTGGTTTTTGATCTTTTACCCCTCACATTTTCTATATTTGCGTATTTAAGCCCATATTTCGAAGTAATAAATAATAATAAAGTCTAAGAGAGTAAATTAGTTTTATTGTTCCAAAATATAGAAAGTAACATCTACTAAACAAAATTACTTGGGGAATGAAGCCAAAGCCAATGCTCATTGAGAATCAATCACAATTTGAGTGATTTTGTATGTAGGCATAGAAACTTGTACATTTTATTATGTAGACATAGAGAAACATGTATGAAGTAATCAGGTCAACTTCTTTTGGATATATGGGGGACTATGGGTTGAAGGTATGATCAATTGAGGAGACCAATGCCAAGTTCAAAAAGGTAAAGGTTTTTATGGGTGATGACCAAGAAAAGAATAGGAAGTTCAAGACGTCAGAGAAAATTATGGACGCTTTGCCAGTGTTATTAACAAATTAAATGGAAACGCCATATTCACCCATTTCAAGTTTGAAAAAAAGTTTCGTATGGTACCCAAACTCTTCTCATCCTATCAATATGGTACTCAAACTCTCAAAACGATCAATATGGTACTCAAACTTTCCAAACTCGATCTATATGGTACCTTGACCAAAATTTTCGTCGGTCAACCCTAAAATTGTTAACGTGGCATGACGTTTTATTGAGGTTATTGCAAAAAGACTATTCTTCCCTTTTTTGAGTTCACGTATGGTACCCAAACTCTTCTCATCCTATCAATATGGTACCCAAACTCTCCAAAGTCGATCTATATGGTACCTTGACCAAAATTTTCGTCGGTCAACCCTAAAATTGCTGACGTGGCATGTCGTTTCCCATTTACAATTTGAATGTGAGGGTTATTATTGTCATTTACCTAAAAAAACGTAGTAGAGAAACCAAGAAACAGAGCAGCTCAGCTTCTTCTTCTTCTTCTAGCTAGTTCTAAAAGAGCGAGGACCAATCTCCACCGAGCTATCATGATCGAGAATTGGGTCGAGAAGAATGAAAATCTCAACCACCAATCTCCCCCACCAATCTCCCCTAAGCCCTGTTAGAGTTTAAGTTGGTGAAGAAGAGCAAAAGGGTTATCAGAAGAAACAACAAGGCCTCAAGATCGAGGAGTTCAGTTCATACGGACCTTGGCGACAAGCTTCAAAAGCTAGTTTCGGGGGATAAATCCATGAATTTCTGCAGCTTGTTGGAAGAAATTGCTCGTTACACATAGCTTGTCTTACCACACAGGTGAAGGTCCTGCAGATCATAGCTGATAATCTCTCTAAATGAGTATATATGATGCATCATAAACAAGTGTTCATGATCTGAAGCATGCATACACGAGAAAAAAGAAAGTGATATAAGTTGCCAGCCAAATCTAACCAGAGGTACTTCCTCAGGCACAAGGTAAGAAATGAACTCAAAAAAGGACAGAATAGTCTTTTTGCAATAACCTCTATGAAGCGTCATGCCACGGCAGCAATTTTACGGTTGACTGACGAAAATTTTGGTCAAGGTACCATATTAATCGTTTTGAGAGTTTGAATACCATATTAATAGGATGAGAAGAGTTTGGGTACCATACAAAACCTTTTTCCTTCGGGTTTTCTGGTTTTGGAATTATCCCCAAGCTTCAAAATTAATCAAACCTTGAGCACCATGAAGCATGATGAACTCACCACAAGCAAATCGTGATGACACGTCTACTTGTTTGCTAAAACTCTGTGCTGTCCAACAATTCAACATACAAATTTGGAAGTAATTGAAAGCAAGCAAGCAACACAACCAAAACCATCGATATTGAGCTACAGGAGCATCATTTAGCACACACTGAAGAAACCACACGAATAAAACAGATCGTTGTACCAAATTTCATCAGGCTCTAGTGAACCTGGAGGAATTAAGTTGTGAAAATATAACAGAGGCAAGAATCCATCATGTCTATTAGAGTCATACAACTTAAAAGTACAATCCAAATGTAGCATTTTTTGGAACTCTTATCTAATCAGAACAAGATGACTTAAGGGGCTTCAGCAGCAGGTTGTGTCACTCCACTCTTGATCAAGAGTTTGCTCAGTGCATCGGGTGAGCACACCTGGTACTTCACCTTACCTGAAGGCAATACAAAAACTTCAGCCAGTTCGAGCTTGTCTGAGGTCAGACTAGTGCTGTCCATTGTCTTACTGAGCACCTTCAGTGCAAGCTGAACTGCCTCTTCTCTTGTTATGTGATCATTGTAGTCCTGCTTAAGCATCGACTGTGCTGCCTGGTTGTTTGCTCCAATAGCTGCAGCCTTCCAGCCACCATAGTTTCCACTTGGGTCACTCATGTAAAGCTGGAATCCGTAGTTCTTGTCCCAGCCTGCAAATAGGAAAGAAACACCAAATGGACGGAGACCACCAAACTGCGTGTAGCCTTGTTTGGTGTCGCAGAGAGACTGAACTAGCTGTTCAACGGGCATTGGCTCTTGGTAAGAAAATGTATAGCGCTGTGCTTGGACCCTAGCCGTGTTGATGAGGATGTTGGCATCAGACATTATCCCGGCAACAGCACATGCAACATGGTCATCAATCTTGTACATCTTTTCAGTTGAAGTAGAGGTCTGAAGGAGCTTGGAAGTCACCTTCTTTTCACCTACTAGCACGACTCCATCTTTTGACAATATCCCAATAGCAGTTCCTGCATTTCCAATGGCTTCCATCGCATACTCGACCTGGTAAAGACGACCTTCTGGGGAGAAGATTGTTGTGCGGCTATCATATCTTCGAGACATTTAATATTACACTGAGAGAAGCAACAATGAAATGGAACAAATATCAGTGCATAAGAAATGTGTAACAAAATTACAAGCGATCAGTGCACATGAAAACATAGGTAGTTTAAATTCTTGAGAGCAGTTATGGGAAGAATGAAACTTTTTGTTTCGTGGATTCCACTGTCTCCAGATGTTAAACCAGTCAATAAAGCAGCCATTTGAATGATGAATTTCATATAACAGGACATCTATGAATGATCTCTAACACCTAGCGCTAAGCAACCATCTCCTCTTATATATTTATGGCATCTCAACTCTCAGAGAAAAACAGTGTTATATGGAGATTTCTGGAATGGAAACAGTAACGCATCACATAGCTTATGTTAAATTTTCTAACTATATTGAAAGAATCACATCAATTATATCACAAGTTGACAACATAACTCAGTTACTAATATGCAGCTGAGAACTGAACATTCATTCATAAACTGCCAGCAAAATTGCAAAGAAGATGTAAACCAAAATTTCCTCCCAATGTTTATAATCACAACAAGCCTAGAGATAGAAATCAATAATAAAATTACCAGCACTTAAATTTTCCAATGCCATTGATAGTGAAAGTGGAAGACATATTACTCTAAATATGGTTTTCATTGTCTCAGTGTAACTGAGTCTAGCCATAATCTGAACATAAACTAGGACCATCTTCTAAGAAACTTCAAGTCATGGGAACCAATAGTCAAGGGTTCTGTTTCATAAATTCCATCAGCTTTCTAAAGCTCCACAAAGTTTAAAATTAGCTAACAACACATTGGAACTTCCAATTTTCTGAAAGCACTGTATGAACATAGCACTCCCGCAAAAGCAAACAACTAAGACCAAGCAACGAAATCAACTTGTCAATAACTAAATTGTGCAATAATAAGCTAATGCACATACTACATTATATGACCAATGCTTTACCAAAGGCTCATAAAAAAGAGCCAAGCAGCAGCATTAACATGCTAGTTTCCACACACAAGCACAACTTTTCGGCTAAACTGTTGAAAAGAAGATTAATATAAATTACATATTAGCACACACATCCTAGAAGACCAATAGCATTAAGCAACCAAACATTAACCTCACTATCCATACTTTAAACTCTAAATCCTAATTAGACTCATCGCTTCTTCCTCTCTACTTTACACCTGCCTCTAATTCCCCCGCCTAAACCTAATCGGACCTCAAACACTTGACCTAGAATCATCGAAGCAGAAAAAACATCACATTCGCAGACACCGCTGAAACCCTAGGTAACATACCTCGTAGAAATCAGACCGTATAGACTCGTATGAATTCGCATCGTATATTTTCCGTAGAGCTATAGACATACGATTCAATTCCGAACTGAGAATACTGAGAGACATGTGAAGGGATAGTGTAAATAGAAACAGACCTGATCGGTGGATCTCGGAACTCCGGCGATGGTGTGGTCTGTCAGAGAGAGAGAGAGAGAGATGGGGGAGAAAAGCTGAGGGAAAATATAAGCACAGAGGAGAGGTGTCTTGCCTCACTGCGTTTTGGGCTTTTGTTTACCCGAACACTCGACCCGTTTTGTAGCTCCCCGATGTTGACCCGTTTGAGAAAATGAAAATTTACTATATAACAACCGTGGAGCAGCACTGTTCTACTGTTCATAGCCTGTTCATGGGGGCAATTTCGGCAAAAGAATGTGACCGTGCGAACCGTGCGAAGCTCTGTCCATTTCCTCTCCTTGCGGCTCAGTATTCTGGATCAGATTCTCACCCTTTTTAGCCCTCCATTTCCTATCCCCCAAGTTTAAGAGAGCTATTCTGTTTCACTGTTCTGGATCGATCTCTCATCTCGATCTAGCTCTCTCCCTCCAAAATCTGGCATCGTCAACCTCTGGCCGGCAAGCCCAGGCTAAGCCCAGGCAGTGATGAGGGCCAAGTCGCCTAGGCTAGGCGAATTGGTGGCGTCGAGTGTTCTAACATCTTTCGATCGCCCGATCCATCGAGTCGCCGTCTTCCCTTTGCTTTCTGCTCTGATACCTAAATCAAAATTCTAGGTAATTTGGTTTTAGGTTTTCTTTGTCTCTTCTATACCAGACTTATCTTCTCTATAGGATTGTGGTAAGTTTTGATCTCGAATATTCTATGATTTGATCAAAGAAAGAATAAGAATATTTTGGATTTGAAAACTCAGATTTTCAAAGTGGTAGATGCTAGGGATGAAATAAGAATGAGTATCTCTGATCTCTCATATTGTGTTGACTTTTGATACCAATCTGTTTAACATTGTTTCTATTCCATGCTCGGTTACTTTTTTTGTGATTTCCCACTTACAAGAAGTGAAATTTACTTTAGTTAGGTTTGTTTATGTAGAATTCGTATACTTCGTTTGAAATTAGTCGGCAAAGGAGTTTTCATTATCAAATTCATTTGTTTTCATTTATGGTATTGGTATTTGTCGACTAACGGGTTGTGTGTTGGTCTGTTATAGAATGCTAAGATTAATCGAAAGCCAGTTGGGGTAGTGATTTATTGGTACCCAAAAATTTCTTAATATAAAGTTCTGTGGTATTTGTTCAGTTTCAGAATCCTTTCAATAAAGAGATTATCTTTTTCTTCTTCTTCTGAATTTATAAATTGTAAAGTTATTGAACTTTCATTGATATGTATATACAAGTGTTAGATTTGGTTAAATTGGTGATCAGAATTCGGTTTCCCTTTGCTGCGAGCTGTATATATAATTTTGGTCTCCATTGGTGTGTTATTAAACCAAAAATGCTTACATGACAAGTATAATTCGTGGACGATCATATTCAGGACGACCGATACTACACCTCAATCTTAAAGTATGGTCTATATAACAAGTAGCAACACTGGGGATCGAAGTAAATGGGGAAAAGCACAAAATAGCTCTGACAAGGTTTCTGAGATCTTTTGCTTGAGTTTTGTGTTTTAAATTAAGCTGCCGGTTTAAGGAAAGATTGCTGCTGGATTTGTGATCGAGTTATTTCTTTCATTTGTATAACAATTTGTATGAGAAGCATTACAGTAGATCAACCATGAATCCCATTATGCACGGGACCTAAAATTTGGATACAGAGGTAGTTGAATTGGCATCTCTATTATATTTTTTGGAAAGCTCATTATTATTTTGTGAACGTTGGGGAGACTTTGGATTCCAAAAGATTATTGGTGAAGAAAAGAAAAACATGACAGCAGCCTATAAGTTCTTAGGTTTGTTATATTCCTACAAGGAAAAAGTCAAAGATGGCAGAATGGTTCATTGTGGAAAGGGTTCTCATGCTGATGTTTTTTTTCTCCCGAAGATGACAAGATTGACAAGCAAACGATTGACAAGCAAACGAGGAGGAGATGAGAAATGGAGGCTTACAAGGAGCAGAGGAAGAGGAAAAAGAAAAGAAGGTGAAACAGCAACAAAATCAAGCAAGATTCATTCATTAGGAATCATAAAGTTGCCGCTTTACAAAATTGAAATTGAATATTTTTCCATTTTTTAAACATTGTTGTTTTTATGATAACAATGTTTTAGAGTGAAAATATATGAGAGCTGTAGAGAAGATTTATACAGTTTTCTGTTAACGTTTTATGTCCTCTATATAGTTCTTCAATTGTCATCAGCACAATTATTTCTCCTAACAAGATAGCAACCCCCCGCTGCAACGCACGGGTTCAGTTTCTCTGCCTCATGTTGATTTTCATTCTCGCGACTACATTAATTTTGAAATATGCAACAACTACATTCAAACAAAAACTATATTAATTTGTAATATGCAACCACAATATAATTGTAAGTGTGCAATTATATCTTTAAAAAAGTACGCAAATATATTGTATAACCCGCGCGAAGCGCGGGTACCACACCTAGTTATAAACAAACTCCCAAACTAGCGTTGGGACTGGTTCCAAAGCAAAGAACTGAACAACAGGACTGAATCGATCTCGAACTGCAAGGTTCGACTTAGTTCGGTTCTTTAGATTTTGTAAAGTAATATTGAAAGTTTGGTTTCAAATTCAAATGTTGTGGTTCCATTTCGTTTATTAAGTTAAGAAATTTTAAAGAACTAAAAAAAATAAAAAATGTGAAAATATACACATGTCAATATGTTATTGATAGTCGTGTAATTAAAGTCTATGTTATATATTGTAGACATGTACATAGAAGACCATTCCTTCTAAACTATAAAGTCTGGTAAAAACTCTCAAAACCCCTAAATTTATCCAGCTGACCAGCTTTTCTATTATTCAAAATATATTAAGTATTCAACAAGATATTCAAAGACTTCGTGTTGATGATAACATTTATTCTCAGTTAATTGATTTTTTTTATGAGAAAATAAGAGTTACTAAGAGGAGCCTCTTTGGAAACCCTTGCCTTGGAGGTCAAAATACAGAACACTAGAAGCACTACTTGGAACACATCCTTCCCAAATATGAAGATTATTAGCCCTATGGCCAATATTTGATATGCAATCCGCCACAAAATTGGCTTCCCTAAAGATGTGTTTGAAGGAGATACTTTGAAAATCAGTGGTGATGCTTTTAATGTCCTGAAGGATTTGTTTAATTTTCCATGGCCAGACATATTCCATGTCGAGGCAACCAATGATGAGGGAAGAGTCGCCTTCAACATCTAACTTGGTGATGCCTTTCCTTCGAGCTTGATACAGACCATCCCTAAGAGCAAGCACCCCATGGGGACAGAAGTCGTATCAAAAGCTTTAGCACCTGCAGAGATGGGGGCTCCAAGGTGGTCTCTGATGATAAAATCTCATGCAGTTCTACCTTTGTCACCATCTAATACAGATCCATCAAAATTGAGTTTGTAATGATCTGGATCAGGTGGTGACCACAAGATAACATGAGTAGTAGGCCTTTGACTTGAGTTGTTGTCATTTGCCTCCAGATATTGGTTGAAGGAGTTGATGGAGGCAGTTACTGTAAATGAAGAAGAAATTTTTTATTTCTGAAGACCACAAAGTTCTTGGCCTTCAATATCTTCCAACAAAATGCAATAATCTAGCTCAAAGAGTTAGGATCATTAGTAGAATCTCTACAAAAATCTTTAAGTTGTTCTATGAAATTCTTTCCAGTGTTTGGGTTTAAAAACTTTAGCTACATTCCAAACTTCCTTTGCTTCTTCCACATCCTGGCACATAAGACAAACATTTGTGGTAATCAGGTTATGCCTCTTCAATCGGTCTCTGGTGATCGTGGAGGATGTGGAGCGCAAGGTCGAGGCGCTTACAGATATTGTGCTCAAGCTCAAGTCTGGGAATGAAGACTGATGGGTTGTAGCTGTTGGGTCATTTTTAGTTAAGTTTGGGTGTTTTAGAGATTTAGGATCTATTTTGTCTACTCCAAAACGTCCATTTTTTGTGGTCAGTTATGGATGTTTTTGGAGTAAGACCATTTTTGTAATGACCTTTGTTGATACCTTGATCCCTTTTTGCTTTGTCTTAGTATGGGGAAGAAAGTTGTAATGACATTTTGTCAAATCAATGTTGATCCCTTTTTACGTATCTGCATGAGTATCTACTTTAATATCTGTTTGGATATCTGTCTGCATAATACGTCTTCTGTGTTTGCTCTTGAATGTTTGAATCAGAGAACTAAAGTGTTTGATTTGCACTCTCTGATCCATTGTACAAGACAAAACCCACTCAAATATGTTTGTATACTTGATTGAAACCCAGCAGTCATAAACCAAAGGGCTTAAAAACAGATACTTAGACAGCTAATTAGGCAGCGAATTAGACAGATACCAATATTGTTCATAAAATGACATATAGTTTTCTGTAATAATTTTATGATGATCAAAACGCATGTGTGTTTCCGCACGTGTCTTATCCTTAAACAACTCTATACAAACTTAGACATCTATTTTGGCAGCTACGAACATGTTTAAGACTCTATAAAAATCCTAAAACAACTCCTCTCCGAAAAAATCCTCACAACAAAAAAATCATTCAATGGGTCGTAATCCTCGAAGATCATCAAGGCACAACCACTCTGGCCCTTCAACCTCATCTTGTTCCCCAAATGGAGAGTCAATGTCGCCTGTTTTGCCCCAAATGAACACCAAAATTATGGAGGAACTGCTCGATGTGATTTGGCAATATATAATGATTCTTGTCGTCCGCTCTAAGCCATTTGGTGTGCAATGTCATGGGGTAATTTATGTTTGGATGTCAGTTTGCAGGAAATTCAGGGATTTGGCTCGTACCGAGGATCTATTATTGGCTGTAGATGCATCCATTTACTCCCCTACCTAGAAAAGATATGTTCCTGCTATAAATATATGGGATTTGGATTGAACAGATTGGGAGTTTGACACAGAAGTACTGTTCTTGAATCTATCATGGCAGTTTAGAACACCGAAAACTCTGTATCGAAACTCAATGCATCATTTGTTTCAATAGGGAAGCATACTTCAAGCACATATATTGTTTGATGAAGCTACAAGGATCAACAAAATCCTCCGACATTACACTTCAGAATACATGTCATACATGTTGATGATTATGGGCAGCACCGAAGATCTAAAGTACAGTCGTCTATCCTCCTTAATGAAACATTGGTTGTTATCAATCTAGGCCACTTTGATTTTGCCATACTGTAGAAATGAAATAGAATCAAGGGCAAGGACTGTACGAGTGAATGGGTTGGACATTGATCATATTCCTTATGATTCCATAATGCAACATCTGACACATCCGAATGTTTTCATTCCAAGTTTAGTGAATGAGTACAAACTTTGTGGCCAATGTAGCTTATATGTAGTTCTTTCGGAGGTTGAATGATTCCATCAGTTTATGTATAACAATAAATAAGTAATCCATATTTAGTTTATTCTGTGTAAGTAGTAGTGTAGTATTTAGGTTTTGGTGTTTAGAGATTTATGATCTATTTTGCTTACCAGAAAAAGTCCAGTTTTTGTGTTGTTTGTAATTGATGTTTTAGTTGGAAGGCAATGGGAAGAACTTTTTGTAATGACATTTGTTTAATGGAATGATGATCCATTTTTGCGTATATACATGAGTATCTGCTTGAACATCTATTTGGGTATCTATCTATGTTTCTCTTTAATGTTTGAATCAGAGAACTAATGTCTTAAGCTTATGAACTAAAGTGTTTGATTTGAACTATCTGATCCATTTTACAAGAGAAAACTTACTCAAATTTGTTTGTATATTTGGTATTGAATCCATCAGTGATAAATCAACCTTAAAGACAGATACTTAGGCAACAAATTAAACAGATACCCATTTTTGTTCATAAAACGACACGTCGTTTTCAGTCGTGTGTTAATTTTGAATGACAGGTACAAGAGCAGATACTCTCACAGAGACCTGAACAGATACTCTCACAGATACTTGAGAAAATAAGTTTTGAAAATGACAAAACAATATAGATTCATTCTTTAAACAATACTATTCATTCTCTAAATTAAAATAGATTCATTGATAATATGGAAAAGAAATATACAATTGTAGAAATTATAGGAATACATAATAATCTGCAATGATTCATCTCGAAGATTTTATGAAGAAGTTAAAGGGTTGCCTCATCATTCTCCTTGATGAGTTTCTGCTTTTCCTTGAGATCCTTGAGGCCCTCCTCAAGGTTAGTCATCCTATTGGATAATTGTTGCAGCATATTTGGAGGTGGAAAAGTTTCTTCTTGAGTGCGACAGCGGCGGCGTGTGGCTTCCTTGCCTTCCCAGACCATTTCTTCAATCATCTCTCCAAAAGAGTTCTTGGAGGTGTTGGCCATTTTATCTTTTGAACAGAAGGAAAAGAGGAGTGAATAGAAATGTTTTTGTTTTGTGAATGAGTTATGTTCAGTGCATCTTTTATTTATAGAGAGTGAAAGATTGTGTTGATGGAGTTGTTGGGTCTCTTTTTTATTAGATGAAGGATTGCGTATTAAAGTCCCTTAATATTTTTCAATGCCATTATGCACGCTTGTTGGGAGAAACAAGGAGAGATGAATAGTTTTGTCACAAAGCAGAAGGGAGAGAGAGAGAGATTGAGATATGAAGCGTCTTATCGTAAAAAGAGAAAGAAAACTGAAAATGCGCGGGAATAAACCGCTTTAACCATAAAAGAAATTTTGGTTTGTTCTCTATAAATAATACTAGCTTCCCACATTCTCTATAACGTGTTTGTGTTTCATTATCAACTTCTTATGCTTGAGTTCTTCTACTTCTCTCTAAGTTTTTTTCATTAGAAAAAAATATGGCTCCAAGGAAGAAGAACCCACACAACTCAGACACTTCTGGTCATTCAACCGATGAAGATTTTGATCCATCAAAGTCCAAATCCTCCTCCTCTTCCTCCTCCTCCTCCTCTGAAGACTCTGTATCATGCCCTCCTTCTCCTCATGCTACTCGACCTCCTGTAGGTGTTGTTCCTGATGTCCCTCTTCAACTTTTTGTGAAGAAAATGGGTCGTATAAGCATCGAGTGGAGACAATGAAGGAAGATATGGACCTGGTTCTTACTGAATAGGACCAAATTCTTGATTTTCTTATTAGCAATGCATCTCGTCTTCCACCAGGTTTTGCAGGGAGAAGCAAGAAGAAGGCCAAGATGTGAAGCATAAGATTTTGTCCCCATTTTGTTATTAGTTGTTGTATGTTTTGATGTTTGTAATTAAATCAATATTCTATTTAATTAATGAAGTTTATGTTTCTTTATCTTCTGTTCTTCATTTTATGTTTTTCTTTGCAATGATTTTGGATGAATGAATGTGTGTATGAAATGATTGAATCTTAATCCAAGTTCAAACAACTAGGGAGACAGATACATAGACAGATACCCAAACAGATACTCAGACAGCTATCCTTAAATTTTATTGAATCATTGCATTAACTTATGCAATAAAATCTTAATTTTGTATTTGTAGGGAGACAGATACCCAGACAGTCCCTTATTTTACCATGCAGTATGAAACAAAACAACAACAAAAATTAAGAGACCCGAAAACAACATCAATTTTGTGTTTGTATTTTGCAAGTAACAAGTTGCAGATCTAAAATTCTTATACATATATCCAGGCAAATACTTATGCAGATACTTTGATAGATATCAGACAAATATTCAAACTTTTAGAAAATTATTCTGATAACATCTTCAATAAACCACACAGACATTTATGTTTTCAATCGATAGGGTTGTTGCAGGTTCTCCTGTTGTGACCAGTGTGGTGACATCTTGAGCATTCTGTCAGCATTGTTTTTTTCACCCTTCTTCTTCATTCTCTTCTTTTTTGGTATTCCCGATTGTTTCTTGTTAGTGGAGGTCTGACGTCCAGTCCGTTTTGTGACATGTCTTGAATGTATTTCTCAATGTTTGACACTGGATTGAGTGTGAATGTGTAGGCTTGCTTGAAATACAAAACTTTGTACAATTTTTCCACGTAATAGTAAATATTCAGTCCTTTCTCTTGAATGACAACAAGGGCATGGGCACAGGGAAACCTCAACAAATGTCACTGTCCACATGAGCAGGTCCATGTCTCCATGTTGACTGCATTGCTATATTTGTCAGCTTGAACTTCGTAGACAAAACCACTGGATTGTTTCATTCTCCAATGTCTGCCCTTTTTAAGTGTTTCATTTTGCTTTCCTTCCATTCTGGGTCTCATTACAGTGTACCATTGTTCTGATTCTTGTCTTTTTCTTGCCATCCTTTTCATCACCTTTCTCCTGTGATAGTGGTAACAGAAAAGAAAAGAAAAAAGAAGAAATTAAACAGTGCATTATCCTAGAAATAATAGAATGAATCAGGTTTTTGTAAATGGTTGTAATGTAACCAAAAAATAGATACCCAGACAGATACTCAGTCAGCTACTCAGACAGATACCCATGATATTTTTTTTCAGAAACAGTGCATTTATTTTACAGATATCTTGGAAATAACCATTAGAATTAATCAGATTGTAATGGATGACCTAATTTCGTTTGCAAGGTAGAAGACAGGCAGTGCACGGAGATGTACTATCCAGTTGTTGAAGCACTCTGAGATGTTATTTGTCATTTCGCCATACCTATTTCTTTCGAAGAATGCAACACACCATTATTCTTTAGGGAGATTCTTGAAGAATTCTGTTATCTCTGCATATCCTCCTTCTAGCTTAAGCTGGTTAAAAAGGAACTCATATTGCCTCTCACTTCTGGCATATGCACATTGCATGAAGAATTCAGAAATTCTATCTTTGGTGTGTTCTTTGTAGTTGTCTTTGAGGTTAGCAACTAAGTGCCGAAAACAGTAGCCGTTCTCATCATTGGGGAACACCTCTGGAAGAGAACTCATAATTTCATTATGACGATCGGAGAGAAATGTTATTTTCCTCTGAGTATTAGTCTCCTGGTTTATGCAGTGTCTGTCTATCTCATCTCTTAGGTTCATCAAGAACCACCTCCAATTGCTATCATTTTCGGCATCGACTATCACAAATGCAATTGGATAAAGTCCTGAAATGAATCGAAAAGAAACAAAAAGCTAAGGTTCCTATCTAGTTGTACATAAAGTACTTAAATGTAGTTTATAAAAGGAAAAAACAGACAAATATCCAGACAGATACTCATATAGTCCTATCATTTTATTTATCTACATTACCTTGATCTGCATCTTTTGCATAGGCCCCCATGATCTGTCCTTTGTATTTGTTCTTGAGAAAACTTGCATTAATGAAATCATGGGTCTGCAGTATTGGAATCCCTACATGCAAGCACCAAATGACACAAAAGGGTGGTGAAACATTTGTGTTTTCGGATCAATATCTACAACAAATCTGCAGCCAGGATTTGTCTTCATAAATTCGTCTCAGAACCAGAGAAGGTTTGTGTACGATTCTGCTTCATTTCCATGCAGTGAGTTCATTGATGATTCCTTTCCATACCACACCATCTTGTAAGGGAATGTCAGGCCAAAACTCTCTCTGATTTCTGTCTGTAAGGCCTTGGCTCCCTTGTTCGGGGCAGCGTGCAGTTTGTCCTTAACGATTGAGCTGAGTATTGAATAAATGATAAGTTTCAAGTATAGAAAAAAATATCTCTAGACACCATATTTTTTTTTGGAGAAGTAGCTAGCCAATGATGTTAGAAAAACGTATCATACCTGACAATAGAAGATCTCATCATCTTCTCACTAGTCTGTTTCCAGACTTTTTCTTTGCATGTATGATTATTGTTTATTTCAGCGATGTCAACGCGCGGAATAGTCTTGCCTTCACAAACCAGTTGCATTTATCACGCCCTTTGTATCTACAATGTACACTTACACGTGTGGGCTCATTCTTCTCATATGTAAACTTGAATCCACTTTCGATTGAGTACTTTCTAAGTTTCAGCATGAACTCAGTCACCCCGCCTAAGAATTTATGCAATTTGTCTTGTATAAGTGTAGCCCATGGTTTTGTCAAGTAATCATTTGTCTCCTCTTCTCGAAAGCATCCAAAACCGATGTCTGCAACATTACATATTTCCAAGCAACCATCCTTCTGCACATCTTGGTTTGAGTTTTCATTATGATTGCTACAGACTGCCGATTGCTTGGAACTGATGTTTGTTGTTTGCTGGGAAGAGGAAATGTATACATGTTTTAGCTTGACATAATATTGCAGCAGATATTCAAACAGATACAAATGAGTTTTTGGATGTTCTACCTCACTCAGGTCAGTGATTCTAATCTCAATATATTTTGAATTGAGTCTTTGGATAGAAAACATCATCAAAACATGTCACAGTCAGTTTCGAGGAAAATGTATTCATCCTCTGGTGGGATACAATATTTGTATGTCAAGACTGAGTTGTTTAGTGTTTTGAATCGTTGACGAACAATATTCACAATGTCAGCAAATGTGATATCATCACTCAAAATATCCATCACACATTCTCGACCATGAATATATTTCACAATGATTGGAGAATGTGTTGTTTCCATTGAACATACCTACAAAAGAGTTGCAGAAACGCATGTAAATGCTTTGGTTAACTGACAGTAAGGTCTGATACTTTTAACAGAATAAATAGAGTTACAGATACTCAGACAAATAGGTTGACAGATACTCAGACAGATACTCTAACATATACTAAAACGTATTTTTTAATACCAAAATCAGATCCAAACGTAATTAAGTAGATTTCGATATCACAATGCATATAGTTTGAGTAGGAAAGTAATAAATACTATCATGAAATCGATTAATACAACTACGAACGGAAACAGATTCGTGCATGCAACAACTTAGATAGAATTCAAATTAGGAAAGTGACAAAATCGTCAGAAAAAATGAGTTTTATGACTTATTGGGCCTTTTTGAGAGAAAATGATGTCAGTTGAGTTTTTCTGGAAAAAAAAGATGTCATAAATTGAGCATTTTTTATCTTGGTGTCATAAGTTAATTTTTTTTGAAAAATATATTACTTTTTGAGTTTTTAAATAATTTCTCCAAAAATTAACTCTTAGTTAAAAAAAAATTATTTTCTCAATTCTAACATATTTTTTTAAATTGACATTACTATAACTTTAAACAACTGAAATACAAGTAAAACAAGTAGAAGTTATTTTAACTTTGAAATAATTCGACTAGAAAATTTATCAACGATATAACATAAAATAGTTCCTATACTTTTGACTAATCATATAAATTATTGGGAGGAGCTGTTTGGTTTTTGTCTTTCCGTTGTTGCTAAACTATGGAGTTGCGATAAACTAAGATCAATATGCCCATACACAATAACATGTTTGGAGTAAAAACCCTTGTGCTCTGAGTTTCCCTATGGATCTCGATGTTTTGTGAGCACCACCTAGGATGCTCCACCAGCGTGAAATTTCACGATGATACTTCTTTTCTCTTCGGTGTTCATGGCAGAGACTTTGGTCTTTAGTGGTGGCGAACGCGGTGGAGGGGCGGTGATGTTCGATGAGTCTGAGATGTTCTTTCCTGCTGGCGTATCACGGTGGTGGTGGTCTGGGAACAACTGCTTCCGAGGTGGCTGGTGCGGGGTTGGCTCGGCAGTGGTCGGAGGTTTCATTTGGGATCCATGGGACAATCTTCGCAGTGTTGGCGTGGCGAGGAGATGCGGGAACTACGTTGACAAGGCCGGCGAGATCCGCTGATCTCTAGAGGTATTGGATCCAACGACAGGGAGGTATTGGATCCAGCGCTAGGGATTCCCACTCGGGCCCCCTAGTTGCTGGTCGGTGGTGGAATATGGTCGGAGGACGGCTGGCTGGGTTTGTGAAGTGGAGGACGTCAAAAAAAATGGCGGCTGGTTGTTCTGTTTGATTGGCTTCCGTTTCATAGGCCCCACTTGACACGTGGGCTTTATGTGGACCTAAGGTTTGGTCCAATCGGGCCAATCTTGTCGTATGGATCTTTATGCGGACCTGGATTATGAATTTTTTGAAAGGGAAAATGGCTCGGATTAGGGTACGAGTTGGATCTCATATAGGCTCAGATTTTGATATGAAAAAATTCACAGTGAAAAGATCTACAATATTTAATAGGTTTCTTTAGTTGATTATCATTTAAATTTAAAAATTCAAATTTTGCAGAATTTATAGTGAGTAAAGTGAGTACAAATGTAATTCGATAGTGAGCAAAGTGATATTTGTCATACATTAGTGAGCAAAGTTTAGAACGTGTCATACTTGAATGACCTTTCTAGCTATTTTACCTTGTTGAAATATGCATTCATGATGGCAACTAAGAAGATAAGCCGGGACTTGAGATGTGAATGAGCGATTATTATGTATAGCCATTGGTGCCCCCCCAAGAACATTTTCAACCAATCAAAAAAACTATCTCAATTTATAATATGGTTATCTTATTTCTCACAAATTCTCTTCATGCACATGCCCCCTAACTTCTCTCAAATTATCTTATGTCCCCCTAGATTATCTCAACCAATGAAAAATTATACCCGTATTTTATAATTTGACTCCTCCATTTCATACAAATTGTCCTCCTTGTAGCTATTAGTTATTTATATGCCCATTGTTTACTAAATTATTCCCCTTGTTTCTTAGTATCTTATCTAACGATATATTTCTTAGCAAAAAAAAATGTAGTAATATGTTTAATCTCTATATAAAAGATTTATACTAGTTATATATATATATATGAGTTATACTAATTAAAAATTAAGAGTTATTCATCGTCAAAATTGTGTTTTTCTTCTTAATTTATTCACTTAACTTGAATCAATCTTCTTGGTTTTAAATTCGTTTTCAAGATCTATGTAGTTCTCTACGTTCTTTTAGTTTCAATAGTCTTTGTTATCCCTATTGTACTCAATTATCAGATTAATGAAATTTGCGACTTATTAAAAATGAAAATCGGGAAAAAAGCAACATTTTGTCTGAAGTAAAAGAAACACTACTATTTCACCTGCTCAACAGTCAACAGTATAAAACTATGAAGCTCATTAACAAATTCAGTCATAAAACAGCCATGCTAAATCTCCACTTTACAGCATAACGGCACAGCTTGTTCTCGCCAAAAAAGGAAAAAAATACTATAACTTCTATACAAATTACTTGGGTTCATAACTTAGCCTATTTACAAGAGAATATATAGCCTATGCATTTTTTGTTGGTAAGAAATAATGGGTAATACTAGTACCCCGTTTCACAACATTATGCCGTTTGTGAGGCCTGAGCCAGGCACGAACTTCTTGTTGTATTTCTGGTGGTAACTCGTGGATGACAGAGGGGTCAATCTCATCAGCATTGTAACTCCATGCTCCCCTACTTTGTTCCGACCAAGCTGAACCAGGTGCACCACAAGTCCCAGTTTGTTCAAAGGGACTTTCTTTTGGCAGCTCAGATTGAGTATGATCCACGCAATTATCACTTTTAGGGTCAGGACCTGCACAGTAACTCAATAATTGAAAACAAACTATGGGAGGGAGAGACAGAGGGAAAGATGGAGGATAGGAGAAATAGGACACTGAAGTTACCAACAGATAGCGGTGCTTTAACATCTTCATTATTTTCAGCATGTTCTAGCTTTTGAGGAGCGAAGGATGGATCATGGTTCTTAAAAAATCTCAATATCGAAGATGTTTCCTGCACAAAATATCAGCTAAAAGTTAGCCTCAATCTTCAGCAAGCCAAAATAAGATCTTGTCAATTATAAAGTATGAAGAGAAGAATAGTTCAACTTTTTTATTTCTAGAAGACCCTTAATGGAATGAAGCATGCTCTGGCCAAAGACTAAAGGACCCAGTTGGCCTTGCAGTCTAGATTCTGTGGCCCAACATTTGAGAAGTATCACACATATTCCCCAGTTACTATTCTGATCTAAAATTCATCATCAATAGGTGAGACACTTTGAAGGAAGAAAAGATAGGAGTATACGCATGCTTATTGAATTTAATAGGTGCAACATAAGGTAAGATACACAGGTTTTTACAGCCCAATACCTGAATTATGATTGCATGCCATCATGTACAAAATTTAGTATCTAGTATTTTCCCTTTATGTAATATTCAGGTGCATTTACTCGATGCCATTGCTCTATTGTACACACAAAACGTCATTGAGAAGTTTCAGACATTTCCCTGTTGCTATTTTTATCTAAATGTCATCACCAAGAGGTGACACATTTTAAAGAAGAAGGATAGGAGTATACACATGTTTATTGAGATAGAAGATGCTACATAAGGTAATATATACAAGTTTTTACTGCCCAATACCTGAACTCAGATAGCATCTCTCATGCACAAAATTTAGTATCTAGTATTTTCCTTTTAAGTTATTTTCGGGTGGCATTTCTTGATGTCATTGCACTACCATACACACACAACATCACTAAATTTATGATTAAATGGCATTTGTGAACCTTATCTTTGACTGATTTCCTTTTCTGCTCCTTTCTATTAAAACTAGGCATGGCAGGTTTAACGCAAGCTTTTTTCCCTGCATGAATTCTCATCAGTTGACTTTGATTCACTGCTGCGCAGTCTTCAGTCCCAACATAGATTTTATTAGAATGGGAAGGGAGAACCGAGGTTGACATCCAGTGCAAGACAGTACCTGATGTCGACACAGGCGGACCATCTTGAGTAGATTTATCTTCTGCCTGACTTTTCGAAGAGCAACATAGATTCTGCATATGGAGAATATAATATGATTAGCATATCCCACCATAAAAAATTTCAAAATGAATGCTGAGATCATATAGTCATTATGAAAGAGATATCCATCATAGAATAAAAGTTGACATACCAAAAGAAGGCAGTTCCAAGTAAAAGTAATATGAGCACAACCGAGAAATAGTAAAACAAAAAAAAGGACATATTGTAGAATGATAACTTAAGCGAGGGAAGCAACCACAATACAGGAGCTTCCTTAATTTGAGAAGGAAAACAAACAACCTTGATACAGAAAGACATTGGTAAATTCCTTTACTACCAAGTACCAAGACAATTCTTAACATTTGTACATCGATGACATATAGAGATTAACATTTTGAAGACCCAATTGAACATAATTTGTATCTAAGAAAGGAAAAACTATGTCCTCCCATAAAAAAGTTGAATGCCACCATGCCTCCATTGTCCATACGTACTGAAACTCGACCACACCATTCCCAAGTAAAATCTATTACACATTAACTGTGTATTTAAACATGGTTACTTAACATTGATTGCTATAACACTTTATGGAGCAAAATTTAGGCACACATATATTGTCTTCAACGAGATAATAAATAAATAAACAAAAAAATTAACTTCAAAACAAAATATAACAATACCTGGTCCTTCAATACACTTTTGTCTTCTGGTTGATCCAAACAAGGCACTGCATACTTAATCCCAGTTTCTTCAGCAGAGAACTCAATCTGTGGCATAGTTATCTTCACCTCTGTGTAATTGTTAACTAGTTCACGATTCATTTTTATCATAATGGAATGAGAAACTGGAATAAAACAAAGCAACAGAGAGATTGGAACCACCTGAACACAGTGGAGTAGATTCTTCTATAAGGTTATTCTGTGAGTGTTCAATGGAAGTGGATGGCTGTTTCCCATGAAAGTATTTCATGATTGAAGCTGTTCCCTGCCCAAATTGCATACTCGTCAAATATATGTAAAACTTATTCATGATTCAAAGTTCTGCATTATTGATTAAGAAAATTCTGTGCAGCATCAGTGAATTAACTATCAATTTCAGGGTAAAAAAAAAGTGAGATGTTAGCATAGTAGCAATATCTTGCAAGTCATGTAAAGGTTCTGTAAGTGCAAACTGCCAATGTGATGCACAAGTGATTTAAGTGGTTTGACCTAATAGGCAGTCAAAGCTAGAATAGAGACCTACAAAACAATATGGATGAACCAGTGCCTAACCACAAAAAGCTAACAACCAAGCTTCTGTAAACTTACAGATGGTATGGGAAAAATTTTACTTGCTGAAACAGATAGGGATGTTATTCCCCATTGGTTGTTTTGACTTCCTTGGATTTTGGCTGTGAATAAACCCAAATACTCACGTAATGCAGCTAGAAAAAGATTAAGAGCATCTTCCTGTATCTTGGCTGTCCCATATCTTAGAGAACAAGACTTAGAAGGGAACTTCTTATGTGAATCTGAATCACTGACCTGAGAGAGATAACTGATGATCAGAATGGAACAACACTGATAGTAACCAATAAAGATCTGGAGACATCTAAACTGTGGGAACAATTAAAAGTGCCAAAGACAACCAAAAAGGAAAACTGACTGGTACCTTGTATGCTGTTGCATGCAGCACTAGTGTATGAGCGATCCGTTTGTTTTTCTCAAAGTCCAATTGAAGACGCTCACTCAGATCTTCACAAAGTTCATTAATCCAATGCTGAATCTGCCAAAAGAAATAAAAATCACATAAGATGGCTACTGAAGAAGATATCATTCACACGTCTAGCATTAACTTTCAATCCATGTATAAATGCAATGAGGGATAGCATGTATAATTAACTGTTATGTCATGTACAAATTAGTGAACCATACTTCTGTGACTACTGTAAAACTGTGTATGCCATTACATAGAAATTGCATAACTGAATACATGAACTTCTGTAGCAAACTGAACAGAAACTTTCGCTTATGCAATTAAGTTGAAACTTGAGTGACATCAAGACAAGATCATAACCAATAACCAACTACTGCAGAGAAGATAGTGTGATAGAGAAAATCACTTACAGAAGGAATAGTCTTCAGAGCCTGAGGTCCAGGAAATGTTTTCCCAGATCCATGACTCTTTGGAAGAAGACGTCCCTCAACTTCTTCCCCACTAATCCCCCTTGCAATATTCCATAACCAGGAACTACATTCATGATGGAATATTAGAAATAAATCCCGACAAGCTGTTAGACAAGGTATAAAGTACAAAAATAGTACGTAATCATATATAAATGTTGCAGATGTTTCTTCAGATATTGTAATCAAATTAGAAGTTGCTGAGGAAACCATCAGAATTCACTCTTAGAAGATATTTTTTTAAATAACACGTGAAGGCAGTTACGATACCCAGTATTGATTCCATAGCATTCTTGTAACTTTTCCTCAGAAAACTGTAATAGATTTCCAATGGTGTTAACACCCAGGTCTGTTTGTACTGAACTTCCCAGCTTTCCTCCAAGCTGTTTCCTGAAGAAAAAAAATATTGCTACTTGATTATTCATTGTTAATTCACATTGTAGTCGTATTATGGACATAGCATTGAAAAACAATATTTCTGCCAGGTAGAATGCAACAAAGCTTACATCTTCTTAATTGGCAAGGTATCTAGTAATTCTTTGACAGATGATAGTGGTACAACAGTTTGTTGGGCAGGTTTATTCATGCCACTCACAAGTTTGGCCAGCATCTAATTACAAAAGAAGACATGAGTTGACGGCACAAAGGTCCAAATTCCTCATGGAGTTGAGTGCTTTTGACACCATGATAGGAAGTAACGAAAGCAATAAACTACATGCAACTGAATACTTTTTTTTTGGTTTCAACCTTATTATGCGCAATACCAGCTGAACAAGTGAATTCTGTCTCCTTCAACACTTGCAACCTAAGCTCTGCAACAATGAGAGCCCCACACGCTAATAGTTTATCACGACGTTCATTGCTGCTACACATCCATTTTCTCACATTTTCTCTGCCATCACCATCCTGAATCAGAAGTAATTTCAGTATAGACGTTATTCCTAAGGCAAGATAAGCAATCTTCAAATTAGTGGGTAATCCCAAGGGATAAAATTGCACAACCTCATTATTCAGCCCCAAAATGTGTGACTTGAGAGCTTCCTCCTCAATCACTTCCAAGCTTTCTGGAGGAGCTTTAGACAACATGGTTTCTGCAGCATCAGTAAGGTCAAGATACACTTCGTCAATTGAGGCCCTCTCACATCGACCCTTCCGTGATAGAATGGAAACCACCTACAAAATTTATGGAAGTTCACCATGAGTTCAGATCTCTATGAGGCTAAGATGCTTCAAGATGTTGATGTCTCACGAACACTACAGACCTCTGAACCTGCATCTCGGTATGAGCTCAGGTCAGCTTTACCACGGGCTACTGGGACTTGGACAAGCTGAATTTCTGGGCAAACTTTCTTTGACTCAGCACCTCTCATAGAACTGCAAAACGATGCCAACATGTCCTCTCAGACACAAACAAAACTTGGTCGTCTATAATTTAAGAGGACATCAAATCTGCATTCACATACCGTTTCACACCAAATCTCCGGGCCTCATAGCTTACAGCAATCAAACCACCACCTTGCCACGAGTTATACTGTACCACAGCCGTAGGCAACCCCCTCAGCTCTGGATTTTTCCTTTGCTCCACTGCAAAATAAAGCAGACAAGCTTACTTGGCATAACACATTATCCATAATGTCATGAACATAAGCCGATAAAGGTAACAATTCGGAAAGTATATCCAGATAACTTCCCCCTATGATCAAAGCAGTGTTTGGAGACCAAAACTAGTATCCCAAAAGTTCAATTTTTTTAAATTTTTTTTGTTTTGCTCAATCTATACGAGATCAATATACCAACATTGGTCCGCTTAGAATTGGGTAAGAAAGCTACAATTTTTAGGAAAGGGCATCACAAAGTTACATGCTTTAACCATAAACGTGAGATGGGTGTGTCTCTTAAATTGGAGTTTTAGTAACTACCAATTACCCAATTCCAAACCCTAACAGAACCCAGAAACGAATACGATCAATTAAAGATGAGACAAAGACGAAACAGAGAAATTGAGACCTTGAACGTAGAAACAATCCATGTCGATATGAGCGATGACTCTGGATTCGGAGGTTTCAGGTCTCGCCACCGGCATCTTCTTCTTCTTTTCTTCTCCCTCCAAATTTTGCACACAGAAAGCTGAAAAACTATTTATTTATTTTCGTTCGTCTGGATTAACGACGTCGCTTGGTTTCGGTTGAAAACGACGTCGTTTCATGTAGGCACAAGACCACGTACTTCGAGATGAAAGAGAATAGTGGTAGTAGCAAGGCAGTAATGAAAGATGAAATAAATATTTGATAAATTAAAATAACTTATTTTTTTAGTTCCGACTCGAAAATGATAAATCGTATAAAAATAATCAACTTGAAGACAAGAGCTACTATTATTCCACATTTAGCTTCACAAACATATAGAGGGAGGACAATTTAATTTTGTCTCAGATCTTGGGAATAAGTTCCTCGATCAATCCTTCTAGTGCTTGGTTTGCAGATCCATTTTCAACCAATGCCATCCTACTCTTCTCTCTCATGTCTTTCACCCTAGTCCGCACTACACCATCACCCTCCATCAAGCTCCTAATGCCTCTTTCCACCTCCTCTGCTAACACCAACTCACTCCCTTCCCTATAATCTAGCCTAATCTCCACAGACAATCTCAACTCCTTTACCAACTCGAATGCGTTCATTTGTTGTTCTGCGTAAATTGGCCACGTGGCAATCGGTACCCCGTACCACAAGCTCTCCAAAATCGAGTTCCATCCGCAATGTGACACGAACCCTCCAATCGCTTCGTGGGCCAAAATCTTCACTTGGGGGATCCACCCGCACACCAGGCCCAATGTACGTGTCCGCTCCAGAAATCCATCCGGCAATACATTGTCTACATTTTCATGATCGCTCGGTAGGTACACATTAGACTTGGGTGGTTCACGCAAGGCCCATAGAAACCGAAACCCGGCCTTTTCGAGCCCAAATGCTATCTCTCTCACTTGTGCCTCGCTTAAACTCCCCATGCTACCGAAGCACAACAACACCACAGACGACACGGGCTGGTCATCGAGCCACTTCACCACGCTCTCGTATCGGTCTGGATTCTGCCATTGGGTCGATCCATTAAAATCAAGAACCGGCCCAATAGCACGAACACGCAGCACGTGACTCATACTCAATGAGCTAAGCGCGTGCGGCTCCAGTTCCTTAAACGTATTTACAACAATACCTTTAGGTTCTGTGTACCTTGCCGTATGTGACATATACGTAGAGTACGCATCCCCCTTCTTATTCAACAGCGCCGTAGGCAACACCGTCGGAGGCACCGAGTTGGCAAAACCCGGTATAGTTAACTCACCCTCAAAGTCACCAAAATCGGCGGAGATTTCGGCATCCAAGATTGGAAGGTGAAGCATAAAACTCAAAAACGCCGCCGGAGAAGCGTAGTACATGTAACAAGGAATCTGAAGCTCGTTAGCTACGTCGATCATGGACGTGCAAAACATGTCCACGAAGAACGCAGCAACTCTGTTCGACTCGGGCGAGGACGTGAGGTCTTGTAGAGCATGCTTTACGTGAGGCTTATGTTTTTGTATGAGTAGGGTTAGGTAGGCTATGGAGGACTGGTACTGGTCCTCTGGAATAGGGTCAACGATGGGGAGGTGGAGGAAGTTGATGGTGGTGGTCGACGCGGCGGCGCGGGATTGGATGTAGGCGTTGACGGTTGGTCTTTGGGGCATGGTGATGATGAGAATGGTAGCGTGGAACCGAGGGTCATGGTTGACTAGGAGCTGTGCAAACTCCACGAGTGGGACTAGGTTTCCGATTCCGGGGGTTGAGATGAACACCACCTCCGATTTGGTCATGGTTCTTAGCTTGGCTTAGAGTATGTTATCTCTTTGGCGCACAAATGGTGGGGCTATCAATTTGGAGTGATGTTCTGAAGTGGCGTCTAATTACGATGTCAATTGCTCAATTATTGTCCACACTTTGAATGGGTATATAGTCTAATGTCTGCCAATGTGATTATTTTATTTTGGTGTATAGTCTGAGTTCATTGCTCGTGGTCGACAGAAATTGACAGGTTTGGAAAAGCAAATGGGACTTTGGAACTACATGTTTGAATCTTGGACGAGATATGAAAATGTCCCCATAAAATTACAATAGGATTAATTACAGAAGAGCCCTCAAATTATGGAGTCATTTTTATTTTAATACATAAGTATCAAAAATTTGTAGTTTGATATCTAACATTACCTCTGTTTAACAATTTCATACCTTCGCCATGTACTCTGTCAAAATTGTTTCGTTTATGCTGACTTAGCATGTTTGAGTCAACTCCCACTCGAATGACCGGGGGTAGTTTCGTTATATATTGCCTTCTCACATCCAGGTGCATGCCACTTGTTTAGCACAAAGGCACAAAATCAGGCCACTAACAAAATTTTATGGGCTAGTGGGTTTGACTTGTACCCTCTTTCGTGAACGATAATCTTATTTAGGCAAAGAACACTCAAATCTCTTTGATTAATGATTACTGGTCAAGCTGGAGTTTCCGTGCGGTGCTGAGATCCTAGTTTGATGATGCACCCTGGACTTCTATGTGTCTAGAGGCTAATTGAAATGACACAACTCTGATTCAGTTACCTAAATCGGAATCGAACCCCTTCTGAAAACACGAACCAACAAAAAAATTTCAAAATTTCGGCAGAGTTTCGTTACTAACGTAGAATTACCATTACCTGCACGCGGAAAATACACTTCATCCTATGCCACAAAAATCAAACTGTGGGCACCAATCCCATCCGGATTTCTCAATATATCAACAATAATGTAAAATAGTAAATATAACTGTACTTTACTGAAATCCGGAGTAAAATCGTATAATACATACAACAGAATACTCAGAGCGACCTCTAATGTATAATCATATAAGTATACCACAGTAGGTAGAACAATAAACCTATTGGAAGAAACAAGGTAGCTCGAACACTATGCCTCCGACCACGACGTGCGACACCAGAATCCGAACTGCAAACTGGGCACGGAAACCGAAAAGCCCAGGGGAAAGACATGAAAATCGTTAGAGTGAGTGGACGAAAATAAATGTCTTTTACCAGTTGATATATATGTTTAAAATAACATATGCGAGTCCAGGTAAATAAAAATAACAAAGTACACGAGGTAAAATCATACTCCTCCAGCGTACTGAGCATGTAAGTAAAAATCCCACGGGGTCACTCATGGACACATCCGTGCTAGTACAGTCAGAATCACGGAGTCCCAGACTTCCACGCAATTCTAGCCAGAAAGGCCTCAGGTCAGAGGTCTGCCTCCCCCCGATAAAGGCCTCGGGTCAGGAGTCACAGCCTCCCCCGGTACACATCCTCGGGGATCAGCCGGGATGCGAGTGTATCGATACAACAACATATATAACGACTGTACTCTGTGTAAACCAAATCATAAATAGTTCGATGCAAATGCATGAAACAACATATAAGTGTAAGTATACTCGTATACGCTCATCCGTATATGTATAATCGTAAAACACATGCTCATGTAATCCGAAATCTCATATGCATGCTCAAGTTCATAAAACGTGTATAAAGACTCGCAAACAATCCGTGAAAAGAAATGTCCACTCACAGACTAGCGTAACGCAGTTCGCGTTAACCAGTGATCCGGCGGAAAGTCCCTCGCCAAACAGACAATCACGAACCCCTGAATAATCATAAAATCTATTTCTCAAAATCATAACTCGACAATTCAAATCAAATCACAAGAAACCACCGTTCTCGGAAACACGTAATCCGATTACGACAAACTGTCGGAAATCCGGAAATCACACCTCAATACCTCGCTGTAAGTTCGGATGCTCAATTCGAGAAACGAACCTCCCCACTGCGATCAGGGCATGATTTCGAGTGAAATTACATGCAACTTGTCGAAAACTCCAAAAGTCAAAGTTTGACCGTTGACCGCCGCCGTTGACCGCCACCACCAACTTGAACATTCCTCGGCGGAGCAACCCCTATTCCACTCAAAATCACCCACTGAGCAACTTTGTCAACTGTATCGAAGGCCAATTCTCACCCTAATTAGGTCAATTCCATGTAAAACCGAATGTTCACACAAATTTCAATTCCAAAATTCTCCACACACAAGCAAAATTAGATCACCAAACTTACATGGTAGCATCAAGGTGATGAGAACTTCAAAGCCCACTCCAAATTGCAGCTCAATTCGGCCGAAATCGGATCACCCCAAAAACTCCAAAAATCCCAAACTTTGGCCGGATTTAGCACCTCCTCCGGCGAGCCTCGCCGTGCGTGGTGGCTGGGAACGTCACAAGGGAGCCGAGGTGCACAGTTTGGGACCAGCCCCAAGCCCAGGGGTGGCCGGACGGAGCTCGCCGCCAACGAACACCGCCGCACCTCCCTCCACCTTCACGCGTTTGACCGGTCAACAAATTAATTGCTAGTTTGACTTTCCCAAAGGGGAAACCCCCCAATAAATACTCATTTAATACTTTCCCAATTTGGAAACTTCCAAAATACATTTTGCGACAAACTTTAAACTCCCGTAACTTCCGCGTCGTAATTCCGATTCCGATAATTCTCGCGGCAACAAACTCAACTCGATGTATTCTTCAATTATCACCCGAAGTCAAACACATCGACCAATCAGATAAAAAGTCAACTGTTCAAACCAACACATATTTAAACCAACTAAATAATCAACAATCAAAAATATTCACAACATAATCCTCGTAACTCGGAATAATGCTCCGGAAGTTCCCACAAGCTCGAAATTAAATTCTTAACAACTTCCGTGAAGAAGCCGAAACTAAATTCTCGTCCAGTAATTTAGTCGTTAAGAGCATCACCATTTAAATCCGATTATGTCGAAACTTCAAATATTCATCATTTATTCCTCGGTCGTCCAAATAATGATCCGGAACCGCCCACGAACTCGAAATCTCGCATACAACGACTCTCGAGAAGAGACTCAGCTCCAATTCTCGGCCAATGATTTAGTCGTTAACAAATCTGGTGATTCAAACACTGTCGTAACTCTGCGACTACGCAGTAACCTCAAGAACCAAGCTGATCACACTGCTGATTCTGTTCTGGGTCGTCACACCAATTGCTTTGCAAAAAGGCTTTTGAGCCAGGTTTGCAAAAAGAGAGTGACTACAGCAATAACCAGTATTTTTCTTTTGCTTTCTAGGACATTTGGAGTTCAAAACCAATCGATGGATCTTTCTAAGATTGGGTCATTGGGTGGGTTTTTTTTATTTCCCACCTCCACAGCGCCACAATCTAAGTTGATTAATATTTAGTAGTGTGGGATTATTGGGTGTTATTGGTATTGCATTTTGTCTATTATGTTGAGAATGTTGCTAGGTTTAATATAGAAGAGATAGAAAGCTGTTTTCTTTCTTATTCAAGCATCGAAACATAAACTGGCTTTATATAGCATTACATGAGCTAACAAAATAGCATGCAAACAGGAATGGAAATAATTCAAAAAATAACAAACAGCCCTAGTCTCTAGGAGCTTATTTCTAATCAGCATTAACAGCTCCTGACTTGTAGACCAAGTCAAGAGAACGTACTGCATCCAACATTGTCTCTTCTAAACTGAAAAACACACCATCTTCAGTTTAAATCAGGCACTACTCCAACTCCCAGCATCTTGCGCAACCTCTGAAAAACCTCCATCTTCAATGGCTTGGTCATGATATCTGCAATTTGAACTTGAGTGTTGCAGTGTACTAATTCAACTATACCTTTGTTTGCTAAGTCATGTAGAAAATGAGATCTGACATCTATATGTTTGCTCCTTTTGTGTAACACATGATTCTTTGATAGCTTGATTGTAGAAATGTTATCACAAAAGATCATTGTTCCTTTCTATTACTTCAGCCCAACATCTTCTAAAATCCTTCGTAACCAAATCACTTGACATGCACATGCAGCTGCTAACACAAACTCAGCTTCAGTTGTGGACAAGGTTACCACAGGTTGCCTCTTCGAAGACCAAGACACTGCACCATCACTCAAGAAGAAAGCATATCCTGATGTGCTTCTTCTGCTATCAAGGTAACCAGCATAATCACTATCAGAAAAAGTAATCAGCTATTGACTCCCAGACCTCCTGTACCAAATCCCAAACTCCATGGTTCCCTTTATGTATCTAAACACCCTTTTCACAGCCTGCATATGTTGATCCGAGAGATTCTCTATAAACCTGCTTGTGAGACTTATCACATACATAAGATCAGGCCTAGTTGCAACCATTTACATCAAGCATCCAACCATTTGCTTGTATAAGTATGCATCAACCTTTTCGCTTCCATCTTCTTTGATCAACTTTGTACCTGGAACAATGACATTTAGGACAGCATTGCAATTCTGTAACCCAAACCGCTCCAGTATCTCTCCTGCATATTTCTTTTGACACATGAATATTCCCTCATCCTTATGGATCACTTCTACTCCAAGAAAGTATTTCATTTCCCCCAAGTCAGACATATCAAACTCGGACTTCATAGACTACTTAAACTCATCAACCATACTTGACTTGCTTCCTGTAACAATCAAGTCATCTACATACAGGAAACTATAAGTAGATTACCTTAATCATCATATTTCACAAACAAAGTATGTTCACGAGGACATTTGTGGAATCCAGACTTGTTAACGTAAGCTTCAATACGACTATACCAAGCCCGAGGTGCCCGTTTCAACCATATAGTTTTTTCTTCAGCTTGAATACTTTATCCTCCTGTCCCTTTTGCACATATCCTTATGGCTGATCCACATAAAATGTTTCAACCAAATCACCATGTAAAAAGGCAGACTTTACATCAAGCTGATAAATCTTGAGTCCTTGTTGAGCTGCTAGAGCCAAGATGACTCTAATAGTGTCCCATCTTGCAAATGGAGCAAATACCTCAGTGTAGCCCACTCCATACTCTTGTGCATATCCCTTTGCAACCAATCTTGACTTGCATTTGTCTATTTCTCCATTCTCATTGAGCTTTGTTTTGTAAATCCATTTTACTCCAATAGTTTTAGCTCCACTGGGAAGACTGCACAGCTCCCACGTTCCATTCTTTTCTATTGATTCAAGCTCCTGCTCCATTGCACTAATCCACTTTGTTTCTTTTATGGCCTCTTCGAAACTAGCTAGATCATTGTTTGACATAAACAATGCTAGACTGTTCATCTCCTCCTCTTCAGGTATATCTTCCTCTGAGATATAATCACTCATCCAGACCGAAACTCTTCGAGTTCTCTCCACTCGTTAAGAATCAATGGTAGCAATTGAAGAGGAGTCATTATTGTTTCCTTCAAGCACTATCTCCTCCACTGCTTCATCTTATATTGCTTCATCTGGTTCTTTTCCTTCTTCCCCTTCTGCTAGATCATTTTCATTCCATTCCAAGGATTCACATTCTTCCTTGGAATCCTGCTTCCAGTTCCAGCATGTATCCTCCTGAAATATAACATCTCGACTTATGATCACTTTATTTTCTGTTGAATCATACAGTCGATATGCCTTTGATTCTTCACTTGTTCCAAACATCACACACTTGACACTTCTATTGTCTAGCTTCTCTTCCTTTTTTCTGCTGGTATATGAGTATGGGCTAGGCATCCAAACACTTTGAGGTGGTGCACTGCAGGCTTTCTTCCACTCCAAGCTACCTCAGATGTAACACTTTGCAGTGCAGAGGTTGGACTACGATTGAGAATATGAACTGCCCAGTTGGTAGCTTCAGGCCAGAACTGTTTTGGTACCTTCCTCCCTGCTAACATGCTTCGAACCATATTGAGGATGGTTTGATTCTTCCTCTCAGCCACTCCATTTTGCTGAGGAGTGTAGGCTGCTCTGAGCTATCGTCTTATTCCATGAGTTACACATAATGTTATGAACTCCTTTGAGTTATATTCCCCTCCCCGATCAGTTCGAAGGCATTGTATGACCTTCTTTGTTTCCTTCTCTAATCTTGCTTTGAAACTCTTAAAAGCTTCAAATGCTTGTGACTTCTCTGTTAAAAAATACACCCAACATTTTCTACTGAAGTCATCAATGAAAGTGATGACATACCTCTTCTACCTGTTTGATTCAGGAGTAATTGGCCCACATAGGTCTAAATGAACCAGCTGAAGTGTTTGAGATGCTCTCCATGTGCTTTGCTTGGGAATGTAAAGTCTGTGCTGTTTACCAGTGATGCAATCTTCACACATCTTGCCAGGTATCTTTAGCTCTGGAATCCCTTGCACCATGTTTGTATTCTTCAGTGTCTTCAATCCTTTGTAGTTCAAATGGCCAAATCGACAATGCCACAAATGACTGATCTCTTCTGTAGCAGTTTTAAAACATGCATGCATTGTAGGCAACATATTTGCAATAAGCACAAACATTCGATTTATAGTCATTGTAGTTTGCATGATTAAACCTTTTTGTGGGTGATAGACACTGCAGGTTCCATGTTGAATGAGGATTGCTATCCCTCTCTCCTATAGTTGCCCAATGCTGATTAGATTATTCTTCAACTCCGGAATGAAGAACACATTAGTGATTACATGTGTTGTCCATTCATTTGGAATCTTACGTTTCCTCTTCCCATCATAACCATCTTGAAATTATTTCCAAGCTTCACCACATGTCTGTATTGTTCATCCAGGTCACAAAACCATTGTTTGTCTCCACTCATGTGATTGCTGCACCCTGAGTCTAAGAACCACAGTTGCTCACGTTCAGCTCCATGCATATCAGTATGTGCCATTAACACCATTTCCTCTTTGTCATCAAACTCAGCATAACTGGACTTGGTTCCCCAACTAGGGCACTCAGACTTAAAGTGCCCTAATTTATGACACTTGAAGCATTCCACAAGGGCTTTATTGAATTGCCCTTTTCCTGGACTCTTGCCTCTGTCTCGACCTCCTCCGTAAGATGTGCTCTGCCTCTTCCTCCTTCAATCTTCAGGGTCTGCTCCTCATCATGGCTTCTGGACCTTTGAATTTTTGATTCCTGAACCAGCAAGTCACTCCGAAGTTGATTCACTGAGAGGCTTGTAATGCCTTTTGACACCTCAATGGAATAAACAACAAAGTTCCAGCTGGCAGGAAGAGTCCTCAAGATTTTCCCCACAATCTTAGCATCCTCCATGGTTTCTCCAAGAATACTCATGTTGTTACAGACTAAGGATACTCTTGAGAAGTAGTTAATAATTGACTCTTCACTTTTCATCTCCAGCAACTCAAAATTCCTCCTGAGAATCTATAGTTGAGCATTCCGTACCTTTTCATCACCTTGGAACCTTGTTCTCATGGAGACCCAGAGCTGTTTGGATGTTTCCTTCTCCGTGATGGTTTTCAACGTGGTCCTGTCTATTGCAGCATAGAGGTAGTTCTTCATCTTTAGATCTGCCAACGTTGTCCTCTAAGCCCCTGTTAGAACTTCTCCTCTAACTGGCTCAACATAACCAGTCTCCACCAATGGCCATCACTCCTTGGATCGCAGCAAATTCTCCATAAGCATCGCCCAATACTCGTAGTCTCTATCAAACTTAGGTATACTTAACATAGCATCCTTTTCAGTAGCCATTCCTCAAGCTTCTTTTCTTAGCTTTCCTGTCTCTCTCTGTTTTCACTTACAGTCAGGCCCTCAGAGGAGGGCTCTGATACCAATTGTTGAGAACGTTGCTAGGTTTGATAGAGAAGAGATAGAAAGATGTTTTCTTTCTTATTCAAGCATCGAAACATAAACTGGCTTTATATAGCCTTACATGAGCTAACAGAATAGCATGCAAACAGGAATGAAAATAATTAAAAAAACAACAAACAACCCTAGTCTCTAGTCTCTAAGATCTTATTTCTAATCGGCACTAACAGCTCCTGACTTTTAGACCAAGTCAAGATAACGTACTGCATCCAACACATTATGATTTTTCAGTCTGATAGGGGTGATGGTTTTGGCTGTTTTGCTCTCTACTCTTATGAGTCTTACCCTTGGCCTCTTTCACTCCCCTCCATTTCAACTCCGATTTATTTTTTCTCCGTCAATTGACAGTGATACATACCAGCTATATTCTTTGAGGAGGTTGTTTCCGACACAGATCTCATCGGCGGGATTCAAGTTTATGTTGATGGGGATTAATTCGACGGGGATGAAGTTCTGCAGGGCAGCGACGTTGTTCATATGTGGGTGTTGGATTTATGTAATTATGTCACATGAGTAGTGTCCAGTCTTTCTGTTTTGGAGAATTCAATTAGCCGTATGCGCCACCACCATCCTCACTTGGCTCGACGATATTTGTCATGAGTAAGAAACAGGATGAAGAAACAGTTGAAACTACCCCCTGTCATTCTAGTGGGAGTTGACTCAAATATGCCACGCCAGCATAAACAAAGCAATTTTGACATAGTAACTGACCGATGTATGAAATTGTTGAACAGAGATAACGTTAGGTATCAAAATGCAATCTATGTGATTGGTTAAATTTTTCAACTTATTTCAAGTTTGACCAAGCTTATTATAACCTCAATCTATGTGATTTTTTTTTTCTCAAACTTGGTCTCTACCATCGACCTGGACACCTCTTCGACCCAGGCTGCTTCTCGGCCGTCAGAATCATCGACCCGGACTATTTGTGAGAAGAATCGATGATGGGATGATCGGGTTTGGTGGTAAGATGGCTCGGACCAGATCGTCGTAGACGAGATTGATGTACTATAATTCGGTATATTACCTGAAGAGGCCGAAGTTATTGGCTTTGCTCTTTATAGCATTTGTTTGAGCGACTTTGATTGTTTAGGATCGTCAAACTCTTGTTAAAGAGCATGAGGTAGTCTCTAGGCGGTTCTCTCATATTTTAATTCTTTAGAAAGTTTGATGAGAATGTGAGCTGTGTGAATTATATGGTTGATTTGAAGAAACATTTTTTAAATCTTGGTGAGGGCTATTATAGAATTTGATTGTGCTTATGGTACATTTCAAGATAACTTCTCTCTCAACCGATGAGCATCTTGGCCTCTGATTCAGGCAATCTCAGCGTCGCCCTCTCCAATCTCCAAACTCGGCCTCTATGTGACATATCCGTCGCGGCTAGTAGTCCTCCACAAATCCAGATTGGTCAGGTTCTCAAACCCTCAGCAGCGTCTCACGCGTAGGCCCCCTTCTGGGCCCGTCCCTCGACGAGATCATCAGAAACGCAGCGTGGCGAACGCACCTGCATCAGGTCTCGGCTTGCAAATTGGCCACGGAAAAACTCGACTCTCTTTCCAACTCTCCAAAAAGTGAGACACAGCTATGTCATTTTGATGACTAGCCGGAAGTTCATGAGGTCACCGAAAGTAAAGGAGGAGCATCGATGAGAGAGAGAGAGAGTCATGAGTTCTCTGGGCTAAGTTTATAATAAGCTCAGTCCATTGTCGAAAAAGTAGACAAAATGAACCACTAATATTGCGACACGTGTCATGTTTAGAAAATAGACCTAGGATGCTTAAGATTATGGTGCATTCCAGCATTTTTCATAATGAAAGGCCCAATGCAATGCAATCTCCTTATCTCCTCCTTTGTTGACGACGTACTATACGTACTTCCCTAGCTAGCTACACTTTGATGATCAATTAAATGGATGCTGGAATGATATGTCTTTGAATCCTGGTCCATTCATTGATTGAATAAGAGCATCTCCAAAAGTTATTGTATAAAAATTTTATTATAGAAGAGCAAAACACACAATTTTTATAATATTTGGGAAAATGACCCAAATGATTACTCAAGTTTGTCATAATCGACAATTTGATCACTGAATTTTAGAATATATCAAAAAGGTCATTGAACTTTAACTTTGTCTATTTTAAACATTCTAATTTGTCAAATATTTTGCTTATATAGATGAGATTATGAGAGAAATGCACATAACATAAGTGAGAGAAGTATAAAAACTACCGTGAAATAAGAAAAATTGACATCCAAGATGGGTAAAGTGATTAATTTGATAGATAAAGTTAAAGTTCAGTGACATTTTTGATATTTTCTAAACTTCAATGATCAAATTGTCGATTATGACAAACTTAAGTGATCATTTGCATTGGGTCATTTTCCCACAATATTTTAAGCTAAACTCCAACAACTCCTCTATGTTTCTTAAAAAATAATTGGTTTCTCTATAATTTAATGAGATTAGAAATATTTATCAAATCAAGTCGATAAATTGTGGGAGAAAGTGAAAAATTGATGTTTTTTTATTCATATTTTGAGAAAAGAGAGTGAATTGTGTGGGTGAACATTATTTGAATAAATATATGAATTTTGAGTTTTCTATAAATATAGAGATTATCTTTATTTTTTTCTATTTTCTATAAAATACAATAAATTTTACAAGAACTGTTTGAGTCAAAAGCATGTGTTTTTCTTGTAAAATATAGATAATTATAGTTTTACGTTAGTTGTTAGAGATGATCTAAGCTCACCACACATGTTGCATGTATAGACTCTATACGGAGATCGATTTCCAAGTTAGTTTCTCTCTTTCTCCACAACTCATAATCACATCTTTTTTAGAATGTGTATTTAGAGAATGTGTATGTGTACGTTTATCATTTCCTTCTTTTGAATTAATAGTAGTATCAAAATTTCCAGGAGGAGATGAAAAAACCAAGTTGATCCAGACAATGCATATAAGAAAAACGTTGCTGAACTTTTTTTTTCAAACCTTCACAGTTTTCCTATCAAATGGAGTTGTACGTTTCTATGGACTATGGTTAGTGTTTATGTTTTGGCATGCAACCATCGAACGTAAATTAATAATTGCATTGCCTTCATAGGTAAAGCTACAGTTTTAGACTGTTAGATGGAGCTCCATGAAAAATTTGGATAGCACCAAGTCAAATTCGATCTCGAACTATATAGTCAGAATAAAACTACGTCTTTGAATTTTGAAGTAAGTAGGTAAGTAGAAGCGAACAGAAATCGAGGGAAAGTGATGATCGAACTGGCTAGCTAGATCAAAGCAAAGGAAAAGACAGCACCACTGTACTTGGAAAAGAAAGAAAGGGAAATGAATTATGTTGCACGGACACCGATACCGACACGGCGACATCGCGACACGGCAAATTTCAAAAACACATGTTTCGACACGGTAAATTATTAATAAATATATATATTTTTTTAATTATAAGAAAAATACTAGAACATGAAATAAATTAAGAAAATAGTGCATAAGTGCATCACTCATCTTCAACATTCATCTCATCATTAATTAGCATCCTCTCCAATGCTAGTTCATCAAGAGAGAGATTTGCCATATCAAGCACATCAAAAGCCCCAGGTTCCATGGAGTCAACAGCATCTCCAGCAAGATTCCACATTGTCTCTTGACTTTTATAATACTTAGGATCTCTCCTTGTCAAAAGTCGAAGATTGGTATGCACATAAACCAAATCTTGAGCTCTTTTTGGTTGCAACTTGTTCCTCTTCAAACCGGTAATGAAACTATAGGTGCTCCAATTTCTCTCACAACAAGAAGATGAACAAGGTTGATTAAGCAACTTGAAAGCCAAACCTTGGAGTAGTGGTGTACAAGCTCCATAGGCACCCCACCAAACCATAGGCTCAAAGTTGCACATATTCTCCAAAGCTTCCGGTGTACCATAATTTTTCATGTTTAGAGAAAAAGTGACATACTCTTCCAACACTTTTTTACGAACCTGAGGATCCGGAAAGAGTCTCTGAAGACATTTCCTCCTTTCAGTGGTGAGCTCGGCATCTCTATGTGGAGCAACTCGGTTAGGATCCTCTTCAAGCCATTTAGTGCTATAATACCTCGGATTCAAAGAATGTGCAAGGCAATGAAGTGGAGTAGAACTCTTGGTCCATCGAGCAATCAAGATAGAGTAAAACACATCATAAAATCTTGATACCTCACGATGTTTTGTGATGACATAGACAAATTCAGGCTTGAAAACTGCTTTCTTTACTTTCTCAATCATTGAATCCCACCACTCGTAAACCAAGTGAAGACAAGGTCTATCCAAATCCCCAATCCTTATCATCTCATATATAGGTTCCATGAAAGTAATCATGAAATCGATTTGGTCCCACAAGTTGTCATCCAAGAGCATTTCCTTCATTCTTCTTGCTTTTGGGGCATCATCTTCTTTGTACAAGTCCTATTTGGGACTAATCACCATACTTTGCAAGTCAACCTTCATCTCCCTAAACCTCTTAATACTCACATGATGAGAAGCAAATCTTGTCTCAGCAACTTGAAGCAACCTCAAAGAACAATGATCATTGTACATAGATAGACGCATGCTATGGTTGATGACAAAATTCTTGATAAACCAAACATCATTGATGATGTCTATAAGCCACCCCAGCTCTTCATCTATGGACTCACCGGGTAAAAAGGATTTTGCTTTCAAAGTATCCTTTAAGACAAGATTGAGAGTATGAACTACACATGGTGTCCAAAAGATGTGTGGATATGTAGCTTCAACAATGGCACCGGCAACAGCGCACACGGGTGCTTTATCAGTCACCACTTGTATCACATTCTCGGCACCGATCTCATTGATAGTCTCCAAAAGCAATCTTGAAACTTCAAATTTGTCTTTATACTGCCCCTCATAGTTGATTGCTTTGATCATAACAGCCCCATTTTTAGAAGCAGTCATCATATTGATTAAGGGCCTCCTTTGCTCATCGGTCCACCCATCAGAACATACTGTCACACCGGTCTGCTTCCATGTGTCCTTAATGGGTACTAACATTCGGTCAATGTGTTGCTTCTCACTGTCAAGCAGTGTGGTCCTTAATGCATTATAACCTGGGGGTTTATAACCCGGAAGGTTTGAGGCATGAGCAAAAGCATCTTGGTAGTAGGGATTCCTTGCCAAGTTGAATGATAACCCACCAGTGTAAAACATTATTGCGATTGCAGCATCACATTGTTGCCTTTCTTCATTTCTAAAGGCGTTAGTTAGCTGTGGACTCATACCCCTTCTTTTTTTTAGTTTCAAGATCCACCACCTCCAATGGAAAGTAACTTGCATTACTTGAAAGCCTACTTGAAGAGGGAGGCAAAGGAATCGTTCTTGGAGTCTTATCTTGCAACTTCTGCTCACACTCTTCTACTGCTTCTCGCATTTCATCAATCTGAGCTTTCGTCACCTTGGTGCAAACCTTGATTCCCCCTCTTGGTATTTTGAGCAAATGAGCTTTAACTCTACAATGTGAGCCCTTGAAGTTCATCTTGCAAAAATTACAAATAAAAGGAACATTCCCCCTGCCTTGCCTCCATCAGAATCATCAACTATCTTACTAACATATTTCCACAGAGGCCCAGTAAGCTTATCCTCAGAATTAATACTGGATTCTGATGTAGCAGTAGTACCAGTTGAGCTCATCATATTCATTACAAACTTAATATTAACAATAGACAAATCCAACAATGTATTCAAGCATTTTATAGATTCTATAAAATTCAAGCAAATTCTTAACCCAAATGATAACATACACAGATTTTTACACTACTAAACCTCAAAGATAGTCTAATATCAATGACAAGTTTGAAGACAAGATACAAGATAGTCCGACACCCGTTTGAAGACAAGATACAAGATACAATATACTGCACTCTAAACCTCAAAGATAGTCCGACACCCAAATGATATAAGACAAGATACTTATGGCCAATAATTTATTAGTTGATTCACTTAACATATAAGCTAAATTGGATAAACTATCATCAGAGGCTGACATCTAATTTGGATAAACTTTCTAACAATACACTGATGTTGATAACAAGTTAACAACATAAGATGCTGAAACAAAATCCAAAATGTACCTTGGCTTTCTGAATCGGCCTTCCTCCTGAATCCTCCCTGATTATAAGTATAACCCATTTAGCTAAATTACCCAATAGGCCAATAGTCTAATAGTACACTACTACAGTCAATTGAAGGAGAGGAAATGCGAGATTAGTGGGTCTTACCTTCACAAATCACAATCGATTGAAGCCTTGAAGGAGAGGAGAGGAGATGCGAGATGAGAGACTGAGAGTGAGGCAAGTCTAGAGAGAAGAGGTGAGAGACAACGTACGTTGGAGTGAGGCAAGTCTAGAGACAGTGGAGAGTGGAGAGGAGAGGCAAGTCAGGCAACGCAACAACAACATGTTGGAGTCTTCCTCTCTCTTTCTGTATGAGAGGCAACAGCAACTTGGAGCAACAGCAACGTACGCAACGTACGTTGGAGACTTGGAGTCTTCTTTCTTGGAGAGGAGAGGAGGCAACAACAACTTGGAGGCGCGGGGGTTGGGGCTGCTTTGTATTAGGGCTGTATAAAGTAGCTGCATTTTTTTTATTCAATTTTTTTTCTTTAATTAATGACGTGGCGTGTCGGAGCAGTGTCGGATAATGACGTGGCATGTCGGAGGAGTGTCATCAACGTGTCAGAAAAGTCAACATACGTGGCGTGTCGAACACGGTGTCGGGACATGTCGGAGTGTCGGGGAGTGTCGAACACACCGACACTCCACCCTAGCGGAGTGTTGGTGCAACAGAGGAAATGAGAGGGCTGGCTTTTACTCTGTACTTGAGCTGGGTTGGGTTGCTTGAAGGAGAAACACAATTTTTCAAATTGAAGAGGGAATCCTTTTTCCAGAAGTAGAAGTTTCTTGAGGGAAGAAACAACTTTCCTAAACTGAGGCCCCCAACTTTTTCTATTTTTGAAGCATGTACGAACCTTTGAGATGAATGATGATAGTACTAAACAGTTTCACAGGAACAACACAATGGTGATTGTTCTGACTTCTGACTCTGATTTTTGCTTCCTTCCCCTCCACAAAAGCCAAACGGCTCAAAAGAAAAAGCAGAAAGCAGATAGCTTCTTTTAGAGAGAGAGAGAGAGAGAGAGTCTAGCTAGCTCGATCTCATGCATGGTTCTTCCAGAGAATCGAAACGAAGAAGTAAAGCTTTTCGTTGTTCACGCCACAAGAACTGGAAGCAGCTGAAACTCATCACTGAGATTGGATTAGACGTGTGATCTGATCTGACAAAGTTTTCTGTGTCGTACACGTACAAATAGGCCATATGCATTTGCATTAGGGTTGCATGATGTCGTTTGCACTAGGTCAAACAACAATAATGAAACTGATAATTATCTCCGACTTCTCTTCTTTCTTTCTTTTTAATCTGCTCTAAGACCAAATTGAATGGAAATTATTCTGTTTTGAGAGAAATAGAAGCATTGTATTGATATTGTAATATAGATAACGAATATGTAGCTCAGATATTTATAGGTACATATAAAATAAAATTAGCTGGAATGAGTGGATGACAGCCGTAATGGGTGAGCTCCAAGATAACTGACTAATTAAGAGAAGATACTTGGCTAAGCTAAATATAAACCCAAAGTTATTATGTTTATACCCTCCCTCGACTGGATGGGGCAGCTATCTGAACCATCAAGTTGCCGCAAAGATAGTTGTGTTGAGGAGAGCAAAGCCCCGGTGAACAAGTTTATAAGTTGTTCTTGAGTGGCTACAAACGGTAGCTTCAGATATCCTAATTTGACTCGATTTCTTGTGAAGTGAATATCAACTTCAACATTCTTCATTTTCTAGTGTTGCACATGATTAGTGGCAAGAGCTAGAGTAGAGATGTTGTCACGGTGAAGCTTGGGAACATCAATAAGATTGATTTGAAGATTTGTAAACAAATGAGTAATCCATATTAGGCTAAAAAGGTCGATAAACAATATTGTCTGATAAGTGTCTATCTGTTGTCTATTGTGTTACCGAGTGGTAGGATCTTGGACAATATATAATTTCTATTCTTAGATATAATTTCCAACAATGCCTTTAAAAGTTCCGTTGTTCTCTATTGAGAATCAAAATATTAATATTTATATGTTAGTTCACTTATCCTCAAACCACTTATATTAACATATATTACTGTACAGTATCCTGTATCGTGTCATTTATTTTCTATAGCTAGAGGTCTCGTAATTTTATGAAATTTTGAGGCAAGATTTGTACATATGTCTAGTTGATGCTCAAAAAATTTCAGCTTATTATGATGTGTGATTAATTTTTTATAATTCTTGCGAGTGGAGTTGCGCAGTATAGGGAGTCTGGCGAGTCCCTCGCCAAAGTTTTGTAATTTTGAATTTTTCTTTATTTTTCTTGTGTGTTTTAGTGTCTTAGTTGAAAAACAAAATACAAAAGTAAAAAGTGTCAAGAAAATATCAAAAAGAAGAGTCTTAGGATGCCCGTAACAAAGTCAATGATGATTCTATATCTTTCCAAATTGTGGTTAAGAGTTTATTATGTTATTCAAGTTTCTTTGGATGATTTTGATATATGGTACATATGCGAATGTGCAGGGAATGTAGAAATGAGTTAACATGGTACAGATCTTTTGGCATGCTTAAACTTTGTTGAGATTCATTTAACCCGTGAGCTTTTGAGCCTTTATGAGAAATATAAGCTTTTATTGATTTAGTGTCAATTGCTTGCCACAGATTAAGTTAATGGACTCTAGAGTTTACTAGAACTTGATCTTGTGCTTTTCAAAGCTTATTGTCAATACATGTTTTGAATGAGGAAATGATAAAGGCAATTAGGGGACACCACCATAGCCATATAAGCCTGTGTCCCGATTTTGTGTACACAAGATGTGCACCCCTTAGTTAACCACTTTGAGCATACATATTTAAAATTTTGTCATCACCCACATATCCCTAACCTTAAACTTTAGAATAGTTATTTCTTTACCTTTGTTCTAGGACTTGGTAGAGCTATACATGAGACAGGTACGTGAAGATAGCGACAATGTCAATAGGTGATGCAAAGAAACAAGTGTGGGGTATCAAGCTAGTTTGTTAAAAAAAAAAATTGTGATATTTAGCTTGATACCCGAGTTAACTATGATAAAGAGAACGATGCGCATGCCCAACAAGATGAAATCCGGCCACAATAATAAAAAGTTTCATGGTTGCAAGACCCGAGAAAAGTCTCTTATTTGGTGCTCTACTAGGTTCTAGAATTTGTTTTTGAATTCCTTATCCATTTATTCTTTAACCTATGAGCCAAGCCTCATTACAACCATGAAAGTCCTTTTTGATCTTTAAGATGACAGCCTTTGATCTGTGGAGATTAGTTGCAAGAGTAAGCATATAGTTCGGTCCATTTGGCAAGTAATTGAGTTGAGTGAATACCTTAGCTAGACATATACTTTGAGAGAAACACTATTGAGAGCATATCTATGTGAGGTTGAATCTTGATTTGTTTTCGCATGCTACAGCTTTATTTTTCACCATGATTATATCTTTGTCCTACATGTTGCAGGTGTGTTATATGTTAGAGTCATCTCTGGTAACTTGTTTGTTCATTTGTGACCTGGTGTTACAGTTCTTTGAAGATTGCTGAGACAATTTTGTTGAGGGTATTATTGTCGTTATCGTAAAATCTTTGAGTTGTTTTAGAGTCTTAGTTTAGTGTTTTGCTCGAGGACTAGCAATGTCTAAGTGTGGGGTATTTTGATAGTCGCATATTTATGCGTCTATTCGGTATTTAATTTGTTCCCTATATTTAGTTTATTGTTATTAATCGAGTGAATTAATTATGTTTATTTGTTTTTAGGTGTTGTGGAGATTAATGAAGAAAATGAGATTAATTAATATATATATATATATAATGCTTCTTGGCGAGGAAATCTGGAGGAGACAGTTTTGGCGAGGAACAGAGAGAAGAAGATGAGAAGGTTTGCACGCAGTGGCGGAGCCAGCCCAAGGCTCCCCTGGGCTTAAGCCCAGGTGAAAATTTTGAGCCCAAAAAAAAAACTACTTCAATGAAACCCAAAATACCAAAGCCATTGCACAGACAGATGAGACAGCACAGTTTGTGTTCATTTGCAGATTGGTTTTGCAGCTGGTATTCAAATAGGTTTAGGCTGATTTCTTCAATGTCTTGAACTCTTGATTGAAGACGATTGAAGAGATCTGAGCGAAACTAGCAAAGACCCAAAACACCAAAGGAAGCCTCCATCGCTGTCATTCCCGATCGCTGAAACCCCCGGGTGCTGCCGTGCTGGTGGTCGATGACGACTCAACGTGTCTGGCGATTCTCGAGGCGATGCTTCGTCGGTGTCTCTATCAAGGTTTGTTATTCGTTCTTGCTTTGTTGTGTTTGAAGTAATTTTCTACACCCACCAAGACCATTTTGGGTTTTGAATCGGGGAGGCGCATGTACGTTGGGTGGATTACAGATCAATGTTACAAGCATTTGAGTCTATTTCTTTGCTGCTAGAGCATCGACTTCTGTTAGTTTAACTGGATCAACTAGTTCGAAGTTTCTTCCAGGTTTTGAAGCTGAGTACTCCATCAATTTCAGTCCTGAGGAAAACGAGGACTTTGGGAATGATAATGAAATGTTGTGATAGCTAGCTAGTTCAATTAAGAGATGATTGTGTGTGTGTGAGTATATATATATATATGTATGTAAAAGAATGCTTTAATATTCTATAAATTATGACCAACTCGTTCTTAATTTGATTATTGTAAGTGTGTAACTTGTCCTGGCTTCTGAATGCAAATGGTTCGTAACCAAAATGATTGAAGTTGCATATATGAGATTTTGTACCTATCAAATGAGTTTCAACAAACTCTTATTTGTCAATGGCCAAAAGACCAATCAATATAAATGAGCTCTTTGTCTGTGTACTAAATATATATACACTCACATAATTCGCCCTACTATTTAGGACAAACTAAGGCATCATTGTTATGTGAGTGTATATATATTCCTACACATGAGTCCTCTGACTGTAATCTAACAATGTGGAAATATTCTCATGCATGCTTTACAAAATCGATTCTTTTGAAAAGAACAAAAAAACTCATTTAAGTAGTCTTATTGATTTAATCACGATGTTATGCACATGCTTTTCTTCTTATATTTCATGAAGACTGAGGACACTAATTCAATTGTTTCATTTAGGTTGCTGATATCACATATGCATTGCAACAGCCCGCTGGGAGAGAGGTGAGAAATGTTTGCTTACGTTGTTATACCTCATAGAGTATATAGATTTTAGGCTTGTTATATTTATAGATGTCTTTATTTTTCAGAATGTCTGATGAACAAAATGATCATGTCAAACGACCTAAAACTAAAGATATTAGTTCATGGTTTGTTAAAAAGAATGATCAACCAAAACAACCATCATCATGTGCTAGTTCGCAAGCTTCTGTTAGCACTCCAATTGCTGTTCAAGTAAGTGAGGAACCATCTGCAACGTCTTCTTTTCTTGAGTCCCAAAGGAATGAGTATGATCTACATGGAAATATTAATGCCATTGAACGTGATCCCGACAAATGGTGTCTTATATGGAAATATCCTGTGAATGAGCGTGATGCTATTCGAAAAGCTTATATTGCATTGGGTCTATGTCAACCTAAGCTGGATCGGTATCAACTTTCACTCCATGGTACACAGAATCGTAAGTTTAGTTATGAGTTGTTTGAAGGTCATTCATGGCTTGAGTACTCAGAGTAGTTTGACAAGATTTATTGTTTCCCATGTTTTCTTTTCGATAAAGACAACCCTCATCATCCTGCATTTACTGTAGGAGGGCTGAGAAATTGGAAGGATAAGAATGTTCTAAGAGTACATGTTGGGTCTGTAAATGGTCCACATCATGAAGCTATGGAGAAATGGAATATCTTGAGGAATGTTGCAACAAAAATTGAGAGAGTTTTTGTTAAAAAAACTGCAAAAGAGGTGGAGCACAATCGATTTAGGTTGAAGGCTTCAATTGAGGGTGTGAGACTTCTAGCAAATCAGGGACAAGCTTTTAGAGGTCATGATGAATCTGAAAGCTCTCTTAATGCTGGAAATTTTAAGCAGGTAAGAAAGTCATACGAAAGAATGGCTAGTGATGATGATAGAGCTATCTTGGAGAATGCTCCTAGAAATGCCAAGTACACCTCCCCACCTGTGCAGAAACAACTCTTGAACATTTTGGGTAATAGGGTGAGGCAAATGATTCGTGAAGAAGTTGGTGATGCAAAATTCTGTATTCTTGCTGATGAAGCAGTTGATGTAGCTGGCAAGGAGCAAATGTCTATTATTTTGAGGTTTGTTGATCGTTTGGGTTTCATTCGAGAACGGTTCTTTAAGATAGTCAGTGTGCCTAACACAAGCTCATTAACTCTCAAAATGGAGATAGTTAAAGTTCTCGGTATGTTCAATTTGTAAGTGAAAAATATGCGTGGTCAAGGATATGATGGAGCTAGTAATATGAGTGGTGTTTGGAATGGTTTAAAAACATTGTTTCTTAAAGATTGCCCGTATGCATATTATGTTCATTGTTTTGCTCACCGTTTGCAACTAGCACTAACTGGTGCAGCTAAAGGTGTTCATGATACTAACCGATTCTTTACTACTCTATTACTGGTTGTGAATTTTGTTGATTCTTCTGCTAAGCGTAAGGGTGAGCTAAAAGCGGTAAGGGAGGAAGAAATCCAAGAATTAATAGCTGTTGGCGATCTTCAAACAGGTACGGGTTCTAATCAAATTTGTACTTTACAACGACATGCTTCTACTCGTTGGAGCTCTCATTTCCGTTCTATTAAGGGTTTGATCGAGTTATATGGTGCAACTGTAACAACTATAGAACATATGAGAGATACTGCATCCTCATCCATTCAAGGAGAAGCTAGTGGTGTTCTTAAAGCTATGATATCCTTTGAGTTCGTGTTTTGCTTGATTTTGATGAATAGAGTTATGAAGATCACAGAAGTTCTTTGTCAAGCAGTACAACAAAAAGCTATCGACATCTTACAAGCCATGAATTTTGTTACACTAACAAAATCACTTCTTCAAGAGATGAGAGAAGATGGTTGGAATGATTTGTTTGAAGACCTTCTTTCCTTTTGTGACACACATGATATTGAGATGCCTGATATGAGTGCTCCCTACATGGATGGTACTCGTCGTCGTTCTCAACAAATGAATCATATCACAAATGAGCACCACTTTCATACAGAGGTATTCAATGTTGTACTTGACTTTCAATTGAGTGAGTTAGATATGAGGTTTAATGAACAATCTTGTGAACTTCTTTTGCTCAGTTCAACTTTAGATCCTCATGATAAGTTCAGTCTTTTTCATACCGAAAAGGTGCTCCGTCTTGCTAAGAGCTTTTATCCTCAAGATTTTGTGCAAGATGAACTTCTTTCTCTTGAGTTAGAGTGTGCATATTATCAGAAAGATATGGCTACGGATTCAACATTTCACAACTTAGATTCTATCTCTGATTTGTGTCGGAAACTTGTTCAAACAAGAAGGTCAGAGTTCTTTCCTATGATTTATAGATTGATTTGTTTGGTGTTGACTCTCCCTGTTTCTACTGCAACCACTGAAAGAGCTTTTTCATCCATGAACATCATCAAAAACAAGCTTAGAAATAAGATAGAGGATGATTTTCTTGATGACTGTATGGTGCTTCACATTGAAAAAGAATTTGGTGAAACGGTTAAGAATGAGGTGGTGATTAAAGATTTTGAATCTTCGGGTTCGCGTAGAGTAAGATTTAGTTAATTTTCCTTTTATGTTGCATTTTTTGTTTATGCAAATGTGTACGAGAGTAAGGCTTACTATGTTCCCCTTTTTTTGTTAATAAAAATTTTCTTGTATCATTGATATTCTTGAAAAAAAAAATCAGTGCTATAATTAGCCCGGGTAAGAATTTATTCCTGGCTCCGCCACTGTGTTTGCACGTGGATTTATTTATATATATTTGGATTGGCCTTGGCTTGGCAAGCAGTTTAAGCTAGAAAGAAGAGACAAAACAGAGGAGCTTGGAGAGAGGCAGGCTTGGACTTTGGAGACAAGAGACAAAAGTTGGTTAGCACGTGATTGCTAGCCAGGATATATTATCATGCTATATATTTATAGCTATCATTGGAGACGTATTGAGAAAGGAAGTAAGGAAGAGTCCTTTTGGATGTTGGAGTGCTTAGCACGTGGGTTGCTAGCTAGGTTAATTAACCTAGTTAGATTAAGCTAGATTGGAACGTATATATCTAGCAAGAGAACGTATGCGGGGAAAGAAAAAAAACAGACGTACGGAGAGCAAGAGCAAGGAGGCTGCAAGCTTCTCCTTCATCCGTTTGTATCAATTTCTTTCATGGATTATTTTAGTTTAATTTCTGATTCTATGAGGAGCTAAACTCCATTGTTAATGGGCTGTTTTGAAGCCCCGTTCATGATATCTAGATTGCTTATGCACGTTAATTAAGTTTTATTTTTGTTATTCGAATGAGGTTTCTTTGTTATTTATACGGTGATGATTCTTGATTATGTATGCTTTGAGTGCACGCTTAGTATGCATATTTAGGAATCTAATTCTAAGAAAATTGATGGTTGTTGGTGATTATTACCTTCCTCAAGTTTCAATCGTAGAACCCATACATGATTGGTATAAGAAACCCTAGGTCTAGTAAGACACGACCGTAGTGTACTTATGAAGCCTTGTAGATTATCAAACCCTTTCTAGATCGTAATGCTTTGCTCTTGGTAAATTCGAGTCCGTGACTTCGGGTTCTTTGAGGGATAGACAATGTTGATAAGCAAACCTTCAACATTGTAAACATAAGGATCGGGTAATAGGTTGTGTTCACAGCTCGGGACCTTCCTGGGAGTCTTTCATTCATAACATTTGCAGTCGTCTAGATGGAGTGACGGTGGTGGATAGCACTTCCCTTAACCCATTTTATTATTGAATTCTCGTTTTACTCTAAATTTCGCTACTGTTTCAGTTTCGTAATCTAGTTTGTAGAATTTATTTCAATAACCAAACCAAATCCGATTACATTGAAAATTTGAGTGGTAGTCCACCACTGTGTCTATAGTGTCCTGTATTAATTTCGTGATTTTAGGTTGAGTATAGCTATTTTAATTAATTACGTTAGTACCCAGTGGTCAAGGCTGTCAGAGTTCTGACTTTCGCGTCTGTTTGTAGTTTAGAATATTGAGTCTCATTTTTCCCTATGGATTGACCTCTATACTATTGTACTTGATTGACAAGCATATTGAGTTCATTATAGGGTAATTTTGAAGGTGGTTAAACACCGATCAATGACCAGCTCTGCCACATAACTGACACTCAACATTTCCATCAAATTCTCAAGTAGAAGATTGATTGTTGGTACCAGAGTGGTTACTGTTGTTATAGTTAAAACCACCTCCTCCATTTCCATTGAATCTTCTGTTGTTACCACCATTGCCTGACCTATTTTGACCTCTGCCTGTAAAGAAACCAGAGATTGCACCCTCTAGCAATGTGTAGGTAGTCTGAACTTGATTATCTTGAGTAGCACCAGTAACAACATTGTCCTGAGTAGCAAACCCTGGTGGTGCCCTAGATGAGGAGACACCAGAGGTTCTAGCTCCATCTTTTTGAGCCACCATTGCAGTAAGAAAATGAGATGGTACCTCAGAATTTTCATCTGCCTTCTTAGCCTCAACACTTTGAAGAAAGACCTTAAGCACATCTAGAGAGCAATGCACAAGGTTAGCTCTGAATTGAATCTTTGCATAGTTATAAGAGGGAGGCAGACCACTGAGGATAGTAACTACAATATCTTTGTCATCTATTGTAACACCAACGATCTCAAGAACATCTCGAGCCTCTTTGATACGATCCAGAAAAACATAAATGGAATCAGAACCTTTCTTAATTTTCTGAAAATTAGCTTTCAACTGTAGAATGTTTCTCTCATCTGGAGGTGCAAATTTTAACCTCAATTTTGTCCAAACATCATGTGATGAACTGTATCCAACAACACATTTGACTAGGGGTGAGATCGGTTCGGATCGGTTCGGTTTAGGGCCGGAACTGAATCCGAATCCGAAATAGTATTCGGTACGGGTTCGGTACAGTATTTCAGTTTTGGAACATCCAACCCGAATGGGTCCGATCCGAATGGGTTCGGTTCGGTTCGGTACCATTTCGGTACCAAATGCTATTTTTTTGAAAAACACATTTTTTTTTCTTTCTACTGTAAGTCTGTAATTCTGTAAACAACTTTGTCTCTGTGAGACACTGAGACTGTGACATATCCTGCTAACATTTAAGGGAATTTTAAGCAATTCAGTTTCAGGCTTTCAGCAGATTAAAAACCTAAATCTAAAACACTTAAAAACAACAAATCAGCAATTCAGTTTCAGCATATTATAGTCCTAAACTCCTAATCTGACTTAGACATATTACAGTCCCAAAATAGTGAAAAACTGGAAATGTTGTCTAAGAGTAAAGTCCCAAACAGTTTTAAGTGTTCAACACAACAAATCAACTACTCATTAGCCTATTACAGTCTCAAATGTCCCGAGCAACGACAAAATATAACAAACTGTCAAACTGAAATAACAATGAACAATTAACTAGTTTGGGACTGTCAAAATATAACAAACTGTCAATCTGAGCCATCTTCAGAACTGCCTCCATCTTCATCATCACTCTCTCCTTCTTCAACATCGACTGATTCATTTCCACTCACTTCCACAGTTTGTGTAGTAATCTCCAATGAACTTGCATGCTCTACAAATTAACAAAAATGGACCAAGTTACACAATACTACTACAACAAGTTCAAAAATAACAACAAGAGCCAAAACAAGGTACTTGAACCAAAAAAAACAGCAAAAACCAAATTAAACAACAACAAAAATCTAGAAATTATAGGAGTCATACCTCTTTCAACTTGTTCGTAAAGCTCAATATCTTTGATGTTAGGAATATCCTCGATTGAGGAAACATCATTACCCCTTAGCCAACTTTGAAGACAAACCAAAGCTTCCACTGATTTTGGAGTCAAAGAACTCCGAAAGTCGTTTACTACCCTCCCACCAGTGCTAAAAGCACTCTCTGAGGCTACTGAGCTGACCTGTATAGCCATCACATCCTTGGAAATTCTTGCCAACACCGGGTACCTCACTGCATTCAGCTTCCACCAATCCAGAATTGGATAATTTTCATCAGTACTTATCTCCACAGAATCTTCAAGGTACTTATCAACTTCATGAGTAGGGACTGCCACATTGGTGGAAGAGACAAACTGATTCCAGCGATTTATGATTTCAGCTCTGCTGCCAGTACCGGCTGTACCACTACTAGTTGTGCTTTGGGATTGACGTAGTTGCTGATTTACAGCTGCTACATCTTCCGGCAGCACATACTCCTCATACAAGCTCATCATAAAGTCTTTCAATACCTTTGTTCTATTGACCACATCTTCCTTCCCATAACCGTCTAAAGTGAATAGATGTGTCAAGTGCACAAGCTTGTACCTTGGATCAAGAATCACACCCACATACATGAATGGATTTAATTGCTTACTGTCATGGTAGTATTTTGCAAACTTCTCCTTCATCTCTTTAGCCATATCTGCCAATATCTTCTTAGTATTACCTCCAATTTGCAGAGTAGATGGGTTAGACAGCTTGCTAATCTCCGTTTCAATTGACAACACATCGTGGAAGGTAGTGTGTATTGTGGCACGTGTAGAGGCACTTACCCTCTTAGTTACATCATAGAAGACTTTGAGAAAGAACATGAACACCTCTGCATTTTCCCAATCTTCCTCACTTGGTGGTCCACACTTGCCACGCTTAGGTTTATCAGGGACAGAAATGATCAGCTTTCCTTCCTCATCAAATTCTTCATCCGGGTCCTGGAAGTAGGCTCTATAGCACTCTTCATCCTCCCCCATTCTTGCAAAGGCAGCCCTGAATTTCAGCCCTGCTTCCAACATTAAAAATGTCGAGTTCCACCTTGTGGGGACGTCCATTACAACTAACCCTCTACAAGCAATTTTTTCTTTGGCGATGTTGCTCTTAAAAATATCAAGTCTATGAGGAGAGGACCTAACAAACTTAACAGCATTCCTAATCCCCAACACAGCCTTATTAAGCATTTTCAATCCACTTCCTACAATAAGATTACAAATATGTGCAGTGCACCTCATATGCATATATTTCCCCTGAAGTATAGGCTGTGCATTTCTAACCTTATTTAATCTAGCTGTCACATACTCTAAGGCACACTTATTAGCTGCTGCATTGTCTACTGTAATAGTAAGGACTTTAGTAATACCCCATTTCAGCAAACACTCTTCAATTAATTTTCCTATTGAATTCCCAGAATGGTTATGAATAGTGCAGAAGTTGATGACCCTCTTATGTAACACCCAATTATCATCTACAAAGTGCGCAGTAAGCACCATGTAGTTGATATTCTGTGGCCCATTAGTCCAAGTGTCAGTGGTTAGGCAAACCCTATACTTTCGTAGAGTCTTACAAACTTGCTTCTTCTTATTCTCATAAAGAGCTAAAAAGTTTGTAACAAGAGTTCTCTTAGAAGGTACTTGAAAGTCTGGTGAAGCTACTCGACAGAATTTCCTAAATCCTAGCTTGTCCACAAAGCTAAAAGGCAGTTCATCAATAACAATCATTTCTACACAAGCTTGCATTACTTCTTCAGGTTTAAATATGTGAGCTCTCATTTTGTTCCCACTAGTTTTATCCCCAACCAAAGTTTTTTGATTTTTATCAATTAACTTCCTCCCTGGAAAATACCTACAGGTCTTGTTAATGTGTTTGTTCATCCCTCCAGTCCCATTCTTTTCACTCTCAACAGCATAGTCTCCTAACTTTCCCTTAGGACAATATTTGCATTTAGCCCTCCTATTAGTCACGATTTGATCAGGTTTCCCTTTGCATTTTATTATCTTTTCAGTAACATACTCAGTAAAATGCTCCCAAACCCAACTACGTTTTCTAGAAGAAATAGAAAAGACAAGTTCTGTACTCACAGTAGAATCAACAGCCTCAACTTCAGCTAGCTGAACTGGAGTAGTCCCAATGGATGAAGTAGCAATAGATGGCTGAAGTTGAGTAGTCCCAATGGATGACGTAGCAACAGATGGAATTGAGTCATTGCCCGCTTCAGTTACTACCTCGTTCTTCGTCTTTTTGGACTTCTTAAGCTGGGAAAAACAAAAGATGCTAATCAATAATCATTCAAGCACTAAAAAAAAGTAAAAACTGTCAAACTCAGTTTACAACTTTACAAACTCAGTAAAAACTAACACTACCACAGATCATTCAATTTATCAATACAAAGTTACAAACTGTCAAACTCAGCTACATATACTTCATCATTCAATCTATCATTTTTTTACATTATTACATTCCATCATTCAATCTACATATACTTCATCATTCAATCTACACATCATTCATCATTCCATTCTATTACACAAATCATTCCACTACCATAGTACCATATGAACTTACATTGATTTTCACCATGGTTCAAAACCCAACCCAGCTACAGCTTCCGATCTGGCGATCTCTAACCAAAACCAACAAGGCAGCAACGAGCCAACAACAACACTAGACATCAATCAAAGCTCGAATTAGTACCATCATAAACTCTACTAAGAAACACACTATCAATACTCAACTACATTAACAGTTTAAGCAAAACTCAAAACTAAGCAAAACAAACAATAACTAGTCCAAGTTTTCTCTTCCATTTCAGTAACACAGTATGCCAACACCAACAAATGCCATATGAATCAAAACACTCACGAACACAACTAGCAAAGACATAGGATAAAACCCAGTTTCCGAGAGCACCACAATCAGAATTTAGAAACCCATTACTTTCAAAATTATACGAACACAGAAACACAGTGATAATTTTCAAGAAACCCAGATAGCAAATGTCCAAATGAAGTCAAGTTTTGGCGTTTTGCTGTACCTTGGAAGCAAAACTGAGAGAGAGAGAGAGAGAGAGAGAGAGAGAGAGAGAGAGAGAGAGAGAGAGAGAGAGAGAGAGAGAGAGAGAGAGAGAGAGAGAGAGAGAGAGAGAGAGAGAGAGAGAGAGAGAGAGAGAGAGAGAGAGAGAGAGAGAGAGAGAGGAGGCTTACGTAGCCGACTGGGCAAGAGGGAGGCCGAGAGTAGACAGATCGAAGTGCTTTGAAGCTTGAAGTGCTGGGCTTGAGGCCAGATCGAAGACTAGCCAGCTGTTGCTTATCCTCAGTCCTGCCTTTCCTTTTTATTCAAAGCTTCGAGGCTGGGCAAGAGGGCTATAGGCCGAGATGCGAGAGACCATGGTCACACAAACTGATTTGAGATGCAAGAGGGCTAATCGATTAATTCGAGATGAGACTGATGAGTAGTTATGTAGGGATTTCTGATTTCATATCGAAGAGATGAAGACTGAGGAGTAGAATGGTTGATTGAGCTGAAGACTAGTGAAGAGACGAAGAGAGGCAACGAAGGCTTCAGCAGCTTCACGCCTTCACCGCTTCAGAAATCAGAAGTTGTCTAAAAATTAGGGATTTTAGCTTATATAGGATCGATAGTAATAGTATAGGTGCATCTACATGTTAGTAAAGGTATAACCCAGCCAGGCCAGTATATACTAGTGAGGACCTTGGACAGTTGGACCTAATAATATATTGGCCTAGGCCCAATTGTTGTAGATTCTAGTTCGGTGTTTGATCACAACAGTCACAGTCTTGTGATCCCACCCCTAGTATATACATTTAATTTGCTATTCGGTACCATTTCGGTTCGGATTTACCATGAAACCGAACCCGTACTGAAAATACTTATCGGTTCGGGTTCTTTTCGGTTTCGGTATTTCAGCAAGCCCAAACCGTTCGGTTCGGCCCAATTCGGATTTCGGTTCGGGTTTCGGCCCAAACGGTTCGGTTTTTCGGTTTTTACTCCCACCCCTACATTTGACGACTGAGAGACTTAGGGTTCTGCCAATCATATTAACAATTGCCTTATCCTGAGTTCTCCAAGCAACATAAGTAGGGTTAACCATTGGAGTACCATCCGAGTCATCAACAAAAGCAGGTGGACATGATAAGGTGTCATCGATCAAAATAGCTGAACAAACTTTGACCATGCAAAAACGACTCCATATGAATCAAGAACCACCGAGTATAATTGGTTGAATCAAGTCGTATGGTTGGTAGATAAACTGAAGTATGAGTTTGTGAGGCAGCCATTGTAACTAGGGTTTTGAGCAAAGCAATTTCCTTGTAAAACTTGTTGAATCTTAACAGAACTGAACAATTAACTGTATGTATGATCTCGAAACGTAAATCCAATTTTCGATTCACACAAACCAAGACTAAATTGAACGAAGTAACAAATTGTGTAGAGATCTCACTATTGAGGTAATGAAGGTGCAATCTGAGTTTTTGGAACAACTTATCTGACTTGATTTTAGCAGCGGAGTAGATGTTGCGGAAGCTCACACAGTGCATCAATGGCGATTCTGAGGTCCTTGAATCAGAACCTGGCTCTTGATACCATAAAAGCTATACTGTGTTTTGAGAGAAATAGAAGCATTGTATTGATATTATAATGTAGATAACAGACGAATATGTAGCTCAGATATTTATAGGTACAGACAAAATAAAACTGATCTAAATCATACGTTAAAGTTGTCAAAATCTCATAGCTTTATGTATTTTGGTAACATTATACTTACCTTTAGAAAATAATGGAATCAACCCGAAAGGTGAGAGATAGTGATCGAGAAATTTAACGACATGTAGTAGCTAGATGAAAACTAAATGGTCTTTCGTTAATATTTTTCGAGGCATTCCGTTTATGAACTTGTGTGTAATTCAGTATATTTATCTATCTGCTTACTACTGCTCCGCATGATTATTCTTCTTCGATCGTGAATCGTATTGGTGCGTGCTTAATTGTCCTATCTTTTCAGGCCAGGGCTTCAACTCAAACTCGTGCCCCTGGAAAAGTTGAATTGGTGCATTCACTTGAAAAGAGTTTCGTACCTGCGCACTGTGAACGAATAATCACTTAACTTCTGAACGCTGGCAATTCATGTGCTCCCTAAACCACTCATTTTCTCTCAAAGTTGAACTTGTTTCTAATTGCCTACCTCGGCCTCGACAAAACAACACGACCGATGCATCCATCAGTCACTGCAAAAGAAAAACTGACAGTAATATAATATGCATGGCAAAACTCAGACAACGCTAGTTAGCAACACTCTAACTCGTCCTATATATACGCCACTCACTCACTTTCAAGCTCCACCCCAACAATACATACACCTCCGAGTGAGTTTGCATAGCTAGCTTCCCCTTCTGTACGTCCATAACTCTCTTTCTTCAACATTTCCCCAATAGGCATATGGACATTTCCTTCTTAGAGCAAACCTGACCCTTTTCACTTCTGAAGTTCCATGCATGTTTATGTGCACAATTCCAAGAGCTTTCTCTGAAAACACAGACCAAGCTACCAACCCACCTTACTTGATCTTCAGTCACCCAAAAGCAAGTATCCACTTTCTAACGATCAAAGAAAATTAGCCTCCATTTCCACAACTAGCTAGCTCCAAAACTCTAGGAATAGCCACCACTCTTTCACCTCCATACTTCTTTCCATTGATTTCGACTCAAACCGTTAACGTTTGTACTAAACTCTAGTCTAACTGTCATGGAAGCCTTCCCTCCTTCTCTAGGTTTTCCTTTCTCATACGTCTTCAACACCACTACCAGCACTGGACCTAGTAGCACTCTTTTTGCTAACACCATATGCCATGATTCATGGATGGACCCTAGGATATGGATCAGACTCCCACGCCAGCTTCTCGATCACGTCATGGACTTTCTTCCACCGCCGGCCTTCTCCCGAGCGCGCTGCGTCTGTAAGAGATGGTACAATCTCCTGTTCACCAATGCATTCCTCGAGTTGTGCCTCCAGCTCGCTCACCGCCGCCGCCACTGGTTCATCTTCTTCAAGCAGAAGAGCCCCAAGAACGGCTACATTTACATGAATGGAGGTAGTAACACTACTACTAATAACACTTATGAAGGGTACCTCTTTGAACCCTACGAGCTTGCATGGTACCGCCTCTCGTTTCCTCTCGTGCCACCTGGCTTCTCTTCATCTGCTTCTTCAGGTGGTTTGGTCTGTTGGATTTCTGATGAGGCCGGTCCAAAGAGTCTCATTCTCTCCAACCCAGTAACTGGTTCTTTGAGCCAGTTACCTCCGACTCCGAGGTCAAGGCTCTGCCCTTCCATAGGCCTATGTGTCACCCCTACATCTATTGATGCCACTCTGGCTGGTGATGACATGATCTCTCCTTATGATGTGAAGAACATGAGTTCTGAGAGCTTTCACATTGATGATGGTGGGTTTTTCTCTCTGTGGAGAATCACTTCTTCTCTGCCGAGGCTATGTAGCTTTGAGTCTGGAAGAATGGTTCATCTTCATGGAAGTATGTACTCCATGAACTACAGTCCTTTCAGTGTCTTGGCCTATGATCCGGTGGGAAACAATTGGTGGAAGATTCAGGCTCCAATGAGAAGGTTTCTGAGGTTTCCTTGCTTGGTGGAGAGCAGTGGAAGACTGCTGTTGGTTGCTGCAGTTGAGAAGAGCGAGCTGAATGTGCCTAAAAGCTTGAGGATTTGGGGCCTGCATTCTTGTGGAACAACTTGGTTTGAGATGGAGAGGATGCCTCAGCAGCTTTACAATCAGTTTGCAGCACTCGAAAATGGAAATGGATTTCGTTGTATTGGCCGTGGAGACTTCATTATCATCATGATCAGGGGCTCCTGTAAGGCTCTGCTGTTTGACATGTGCAGGAAGCTGTGGCAATGGGTTCGTCCATGCCCTTATGTTCAATATGGTGGTGGAGGTGACGGTGATCTGCATGGTTTTGCTTATGAGCCAAGGCTTGGTACTCCAGTCACTGTGCTTCTGGATCAGTTGACCAATCCATTCCAGTCTTCTTTTAGTGTGGTTAATTAGGAGGTTTCTACTTGGCATGTGATCCTAGTACCCAGTAGTAGCAAATATGAAAGCTACTGGTGGATGGTAGGAGAAGTAGTTTAATTACTCCAATTTAGTCAGAAGCTGCTTGTCAGAATTTTAAGTAATGTACTAGGTTATTTTTCTGCAACTCTGTTTTCGCTGTGAAACCAAATTTCAAGTTTAGTAGTTTCAAGGTATCGCAATGAAACATTTGCGGTTAAAAACTTGCAAGGGTGGCCCTAACAGGATTAATAACAAGATACAAAACATGCACGCCCTGAAAGGATGAACTATGCTCAAGGAAACACAACCCATTCTGTATACAAATAAACTTGCAAAAGTTAACTGAGTCGACTCCAACTGTTTTACAAGGTTCAATAATTTACAAGCAAAATCTCATTCATTTTCTTTAAATCACGGATATGATAATAATTCTAGATAGAATCAAACAAAGAACTTAAAAGGGTTTGTTTGAGCCTTTTCATATATATGATGTGTTTGTACATGTAATACACGAGAAGAAGAAAATGAAGGCAGGGACAGTAGTCGGTGAATAAATAATATTTCAGATCAAAAGACTCCATAGTATCTTCTTCAGAAATCCAGGACCAAAATGTTTCTTTGATTAGTTGGGGCCTTCCAATTATTCGTCACCCACCTCACTTGCCAAAATGAAAAGCTTTTCTGCCATTGAAAGCTCAGGGTCTTCTCAGTTGATGAGTGCATGAAGGAAGAGTAAACTACAGGTAGCATGAGACTCTTCCTTATGTACTATTGCAGATAGTGTGAAATGAGGTGCAACTTTTGACATACAGCTCTATTAGCTATACTGCCTATACACATCATGCTTCACAAAGGTGCACTTCTATCTGGTGATTCACCATACCGTTCACTAACTTCAACATCTAGATAGTATGGTGTGAATGCCGTTCTTGATCTCTAACACGGTATGCTAGTGCATCATTTAAGTCTAACCTGGAGAATCAGGTGTACATCCCTCTTGAAGATGGACCTCAGCTCTTCATTGGCTTCCATGCCGATTCTCCTGTTTCCAAAAGCACGCATTTCAAATTAACTTGTGTAAAATATGTTCGTTCCACTGTGCTAAGTGCTTAAAGTGTTGCAGTAAGGTACAAGCGTACAACAAAGTCTAAAGCCAAAGGTGAGATACATGGCAGGATAAGTGCACTGGCCAATTACTGCTGTTGATAAGATTTCATAATAATAGAACCTATATGAAAGGCAAAAAAATCCTAGCACTAGGACTTCGGTATTTACCCTATTTTAGAGCCATTCTTTCCAACAAGAATCTTGCGTTGGCTTAATTTATGAGTAATGAAATGCTGCTCAATCCGAATAGAGCCATCTCGCAACTCCTTCCAGTCCATCAAACGATGTTCAATATCATATGGGATTTCCTAAAACAAGAGGGACCGTCATTATTGCAAATTTTCAAATTGCTCATTAGTGACTTTGAAAAAGAATACATTAGCATCCGGAAAATGAGCTTCAAAGTATATGAAAGAGAAACTGAAGCTTTACCTGATGTATATGGTCCAATAATTTTTCTCGAACAACTTCTAATGATATATTTTTCAGAACTTCCTCGCTCATGGTGAACGGATCTTCTTCCCAGGGTCTTTCAACTGCCTAAACATTGAAAGTCATTAGAGAAGTGAGATGCACAGTCTCGTTAGATAGAAAGATAATCCGTATCATGCATAGTAGTTAGCTCAAGTATTATACACCATCTAGTATTTATTGTTCTAACAAACTCAAATGATAAAATGTGGACAGAATTGAAGCTCTTGGGGAAAGGACTTTGCAATCTGATGAATATGAAAAGAAAAAACTCATACAAAATCATGAGCCTTTCAATTGTCATCTGCATTGTGAAATATGCCATTAATTAAAACTTCAATTTTTATCATAAGGCTTTTCTAAAAAGAATTCCTTTTTTCACAGATCACTGTAAAAAAAAATGACATTACTAAGGAGATCACGTGCCTGAAGCATCAAGTATTGCGTAAGGTCTTTAACTCCATAGCCCTTCAGTCCTGAAATCATGAAATGCCTACAAGAAATAAACATAGTGTCATGGTTAGAAGCACTCATGAGAACTGTGCACAATATTTAAGAAAAGAACAAGAGCCACCATTCAAATTCTGTGGAAATCCTACCTCTCATACCCTGGAAGATCTTTGAATTCCTCGGCAACCTTTATTAAGTCTTTCTTCTTCTCAACTAAATCAACCTTGTTCATACATAAAATACGTTTTTGTGTTGGGTGCGGCTCTGCTCCCATGCGTTTGATAGTTTTTATAACTCTTATATCAGGTCTGTGTAGATAAAAATGAATCTGGGTATTAGACCAGGGAAACAATAATGTCAACCCAATATCAAAATACAACATATCACTAACCTGGTAAGATGCCTATGAACGTCAAAAATAACTATGAGGACATCATATAGATTAACTGAGCTCCAAGCACTTTCTACACGATTCTTGAAATCCTTGTGAGGAATTCCTCGGCTGTTTATTGAGATACCTGGAGTATCAAAGAAACACTACACAATAATAGTAGAAGACAAGTTAATCAAATGGCCGAACCAGTGTAGAAACTACAAGATATGCTATAAGCTTCAGTTAAAAGCTCTTTTTCAGTCGGGAAAAATCAAAGAGAAAACATTAATAAATGCTCCCATGCACGAGCTAGAAAGGTTTCTTGCATGGGAAAGGGTGTTACTGTGAGAAAGAATCAGACCTCATTTTATTTTACAGAAGAAAGTTTAGACCATTGATTTATTAATCTACGTGACAAATGGTGACACAATTCTATTTGCAATAGACAATAACTTTCTTCAAACAAAATGTATATAGTTAAGTGAGTTAACGGTTTATATAACATAACTAAATATCTCACTACTTCAATGGATATACAGTAGACTGAGTAGAGCATAGTAGGAGAAACAAGTGATTATATATGAGGATGATATTCACTTACAACTTGTGTGTCTCCTTCTGTTATAACTCCTAATACTTCATGAGTAGTGGTGTTTGTCTTCCGTGAAACAGCAGAGACCTTCGTTCCAACCTATAACAAATGAAGAGGGCAGACATATCCCATCAGAGGGTCCTGCTTATAGACAGAAGTAAACAAGTATGAACTATCAAGTATACAAATTCAGAAGTTCAAGAAGAAAGAACCACCCCAAGCTTTTTAATATATGTCAAATAACATAATCTCAAAAGCTTTTCATCTTGTTTCCTTCTACAAATAAAATGCTGGATTTAGAAAATCGAGACTAACTCAAACACAAGACATTCATTAGGACACCTAAAAACTTTATTTTTCTTTTCACTTCAACAAATTATCTCGATATCCATCTCGCTAAACTTTGATCAAGTAAGACCTATTACTATGCTGCTTAGGCAGACTGTAATCACTGTATCATATCCACATTCTTCATACAATGCCATGACATATACACAGTAAGCTAATTACAGAAACTATGCTCAACACCGAAATTAGTAAATGCCCAACAAGCACATAACAAAGCTCAATGAACCAACTCCACTCATACAATTTACACAGCTAAAACAAACCCAACTATCATCATCAATTTCTCAACAAATCAAACACCTTTAAGCCTTAAACCTTGAAGAAAAAAGAACCAACCATGTAATTCGTCAAAGCAGACTTTCCTGCATTAGGAGCCCCAATAATCCCAACCGTCAAAGACTTCTGATCCTCCTCCTTCACCTCCTCCTCATCATCACCGTCCGATTCAACCTTGTCTCCTCTCTCCAGCGCCGCCTCCAGAAGCACCTTGGCGAGCATCCTCCGCTTCTTCTCTTCCTCTTCCTCCTTTAAAAATCTCAGCTTTGCTTTGTGGGCATCGTCGCCGGGGACCATTCTGTCGGCTCTTTCTCTGTACTTGTTTTCCCAGGTGGGTCGGGTGTTTTGGGGCTCCGAACCCGACTCGTTGGCGGCGGTGGGTAAGTCGTAGTGGGTACTGTCAAAGCCATTTTCGGCATCGGATTCTGAGCAGGAAGATGGAGTGAGGAGGTTGGGGTCGGCGGAGTAGAAGCGGCGGAGGAGGGATGGGTTGAGATGGGTTTTGTTGGGTTTTGAATATTGGAGTATCAGAGCTCTCAAAGCTTTCATTTTTTGAGCAGCTAGAGACGAAGAAGCATCGACGAGAAGCCCTGTGTGGGTTTTAGTGTTTAGGGGTTTTACTTTTTAAGGCTAAAATATTATAACTTTTGTAACTCCTAGTTACTCAAACAACATGCGCAAGCTCCTGTACGCCGTCTTGTTCCGCCTGAGTCGCGTCGTTGCTCGAAGACGCCGACGTGGCCGGCCACCGTTGCTTAGTCTCGACTCAAAGCTTTGTATGTATACCTATTTCATGAGTCAATTGTGGTTCATATGCTGAGGTGATTGCTGGTGTTGCACTCTGCCCTTTTGAGGCACTCAGCCTGGATTTGCCACGCAAGTTTATTAAATCTCGAGGCGCTCTGAGGTATGATTCTTATCTCAAGTCATTTCATCGTGTATACACTTCAGCACACACACATTAGGATCACTTGATTTTAACATTATGTAGTACAAGGGCTCCTGTATTCTAGCTTTTAACCATTATGAACTATTTTCCGTACAGGTTGTTGTACAAGGGTCTAGTGCCTCTACGGGGTCGCCAAATTCCGTGTCTGCTGCTTTGTAAAACACACTTCGCATTTTCCATACAGTGTCAAATAGTTGGTGATACCTTGAGCGATGCCTTGAAGCTCCATTCCATTTTGCATCTTCATTACTGATCTACATTCTGTTTCCTGCAGACACAATGATGAAGTTTGCCTCCATATATTCAGCTTCTTCTTCAAGTAACTCCAATCCGAACCTCACAGCCTGTTTCAACAGATACGTGGACAAGAACAATGTCTCGTCCTGAAACTTAGTCATTGTAGACTTGGCTCGGAGCGGTAACTCGGTCGAATCCATCAAAGCCTTTGCCTCCATGCGGAAGCTCTCTCTCAGACCAAACCTCTCCACCTTCCCTTGCGCCATCAAATCATGCTCGGCCATTTTGGACCTTCACTCCGGTAAGCAGGCCCACCAGCAGGCCTTGGTCTTCGGCTTCGAGTCCGACCTCTTTGTCTCATCTGCTCTCATCGACATGTACTCCGGCTGTGCTTCATTAAGGGACGCACGCAAGCTCTTTGACGAAATTCCTTACAGAAATGTGGTTTCTTGGACGTCTATGATCTCCGGTTGTCTCCATAATAACCTTACCGACCAAGCCTTACTGCTCTTTAAAGATTTGTTGATCGAGGAATGTGACAATGACGACGCTTCTTTGGACCCGGTTGTTCTGGTTTCGGGTTTTGTCTGCCTGCTCTAGTGTGTCCCTTAAGGGACTGACGCAATGCGTTCACGGGTTGGTGGTGAAGAGAGGTTTTCATGGGCATTTGGGAGTTGGGAATGCATTGATGGATGCATATGCCAAGTGAGGCGACTTGGGCCTGTTTAGGAAGGTGTTTGATGGGATGGCTCAGAGGGACTTGGTTTCTTGGAACTCCATGGTTACGATATATCACAAAGTGGACTGTCCAACCAGGCATTGCAAGTTTTCTATGGGATGGTGAAGGAGGGTGAGTTTCTCTACAATGCAGTCACATTGTCCGCTGTCTTGTTAGCTTGCGCGCAGGCCAGGGCTTTGCTAGTAGGGCAATGCATTCACGATCTCAACCGTTCAATTTTTACTCTATGGCACTATGTTGGATGTTTGTACCAGAATCCGGGCAGACACTGGAAAACACTAGGAAGGAGGGAGATGGGCTAGTTAAGACGTAGATGTGTCGGCCTGATCGAGCTGTACTGCTAAGATGAAAGGCAAACGTCAGAAGTGAAGGCGGGGCGACCCGCCTATCACACTCCGATGGTTAAGTAAGTAAACGCTAGATGTAAAGAAAATGAGAGTAAAAGCAAATGTGTTTAGGGCGTAAGATCTCAATCCCTCCCCCTTAATGATAATTAATTTGTTACGTACTTACCTGGGAACGCGCTTCTTTCTCATTCTCCGATGTGGGACTTTGGTGTGCTCCTGTTTCCGTCTACTTTGCGCGCTTCTTTGGTTCAACAAGCGTGTATGAAATATAGCAAAGCTAAAGCGCTTATGCTAACAAGTTCCCCAAGTCCCTATGTCAAGATCATACTTGAATGGGGAGTTAAACTGACTCGCCCATTTCATACACACTTGACTTCACTTATCAAGCAGTGTGGCGTACCTATAGTCCCCTTCAACTCCTCATGAAAGAATGATCCGTCCATACTGTAAAGGAAAAGAACGATGTATAACATCGCCCAGCTCATAGTATATATTTGCGGTAAGGTGTCACTTTGTGAGCACTCTATATCTTGCGTAATAGTATTGTCAATTTTGACAGATCTAGCAGGTCGCTACAGAAATATGGACTATTCAGACCGAACAAGGAGTGTCACTTGTTGGTGAGTATGTAGTCATATTGCGCTTACTTCATAGAGTAGCGTGTGGAGGGACAGTGTTCATGATGATCAGTCATAGGGTCCGCTCAAGTGGTGCATTTTTAAGCGCCCGGGTATAAGAAAAAATAGCATTGCTTAGTTTAGCAAACAATCCTCCGCCCAATAGTGATCCTAAGATTTCGTATGGGCGGCACGGGGATAAAAGGGTCTTTCAAAATGAACTAGAAGGGGATGAGTCCGCTATCTTCCAAAGTTCGAGTTCTTGAATTGCATGTTGGACACGTGTGATGTAATTGTGGTGATCGAGAGAAAACAAAGCGTTGACATCATCATAATGGTATAAACCATCATAACTGTTGTGGGAAACGATGCAGCTGATCTACGCATTTTAGGCGTATTAATTAATGTGTTTTCTCTACATTTTTACTTTGATAATTGCTTAGTTTTATTAGTTTTAACTTATTTTGTTAATTTCAGGTGTTGACCAAAAGAGACAGAGTAAAGGAGTCTACAAGCACGCAAAACGCAACAAAATAATGGAGAAAAGAAATTGGTTCGAAATTCCAAGGAAGAAAGAAGAAAAATTGAAGAGAAAAAGAAATCATTGGTTGACTAGGAAAACTTTTCCTATGTTGACTAGGATTTGAAAGCTTCCGGAAGGATCTTGAAGAAGAACAAATGAAAATGGGTCCAATTAATTAGAAGACCATTTTGATAGCCCAAATATGAAGATCCAATCAGCCAATTTCGTGGAGATCAAGATTTGGTAGGAAAAGGATTCCCAAAGTCAAAAGAAGAAGGAAATCATGAAGAATAAGGAAAGCAGAATCTGCCTGTGCAGATAGGCCAACTTCGAACGACAACTGGGAACGAACCAGGAGGAGTTAAGAGACGATTAACCTATGGTTGGAAAGATATTTGAGTCTTCTTTCCAACGACACCAAAATCATAATTTTTGGATATCTACAACTCCGGGAAACTGCAAATCTTTACAGACTGCCAGATCTGCCCGAAAATAGAAGGAAAACCTTATTCAAGGAGGAGAATGATTCTTGTGAGCCTATAAATACAAGAGGCTCGGCTTCAAAACAAATCATCACATATTCTAGGCCTAAGCTCTGCAAAATTACTCTCCACCCTCTCCCTCAAACACCAAGGCCGAGCACGAAGTTGACTACTCCGCCATCCACCATCACTCGGATCGCTTGCATACGTTAAGTCCATACAAGTGAGAACCACCATCCTTGGAGTCATCTACACCTTGGGAGTTTGCAGCGTTAAGCGGGATTTCTTCAAAGTGTAACCATGAACCCTTTACTCCGTAGTCATCTTTTGTTCTTGTATTCTTTTTGTTTGACATTGGGTTTCGGTGAATACTTTTGGATTTTTAATACTTACTTAAGTTTATCTTCCATGTGTTTATGTTCTTAGTTTTGTTTGAAGCATGCTATGTCTAGTTCTTAATGCGTTGGGTAGTGCGGGATGATTGTGTTTTAACCTTTCGCCTGGAAGTTATTCAATGATTCTTAGATTTTAAGGCGTTAAGCTTTAAACCACATGGCATGTTAATAATAAGAATTAGGAGCATAAATTTCGAAGGTAGCTTAATTAGGTAGAGAAAATTGGTTAGGTTGAATATGATGATCACATGTAAATAATTAATTAGGTTTTTGTCGAAAATGTGGTAAGGGTTTTTGGGATTTCCTTATGTGTTTGCTTGTCTATGAGTTGATGCATGATAGAGTCCTAGGAATACTTGCTATGTGATTGACGTTTTTAGTTAGTAATTAGATAGAAAATTTAGGAAATTAAAATCAACTCTTTTATACCCCCCTTTTTACTACACAAGAATTGCATGCACCCTTCAATCCCCGGTTTAGAACGATACCCTACTTATCAATGCTACATCTACACAAAAAGGGTTTAAATTGCATATGGTTGAATTATGTGTTAAGTGTCTACTTTGTGTTAATATTTGATGCATGTTTTGGTCATATCGATGCAGCTCGGTTCAGTTTTCAAGGACGAAGAGGCACAATCGATAAAAGAGCCAGGATTTTGCCACGTGGACATCTCAGCTCTTTCAAAGGTTTCTAGGCAAGGAATAAAAGGGGAAAAGCTGCCGCTCTTCGCATTTGGTATGTTTTGCGATTAGACAAGCAAAGAGCTTCAGGAGAAGAAGAACAAAAACGTTTGGAGCAAAGAAGAGAGAGAAGATCCATAACCTAAAGTCAACAATCCAGGTAAGATATGTATATGAAACTTTGGGTTTGTGTATGCTAGAATGGGTTTGAAAATCTATGGGATTTAGAGTCAGTAAAATACAATCGTTTTTGTAGTTATTGTTTGGAAACCAAAATCAAAAAGAAACTAACAAATATATGAATGGATTTGAAACCGAGTTCGTAAATATCTTGGTTAGGTATGGGTAATGGCTTGTGAATAGTTTATACTATGTCTGTGTGTATATCTAACTTGAAGATACGAAAAGAAATGAAATTTTTTGTTGGGTATAAGGGTTCTGGACATATGGTCATTGACATTGTGTCTGGGTTTGGATGTGCATGTGGATTGAATCTGGGTAAACTTGGGTAAGAACAAAGAACAAAACTGAAAAGATAAGGTGATTTGATTGAAAAGGAGTGCAATTGTAAAAACATTTGTGTTTAATATAAAAAATGGCCGGGGCGTCTAATACACATTTTTACCTTAGGCCGTCCAAGTGATGAGATGGGTGGGAGCACAATTGAGATAATAGAGATACCGACTGATGAATCAAGAGAGCACATAGTAGTAAACGGGCAAATACGTTGCCCGAAAGAGAAGATATCATACACGACGATGGGTTTGGGCGATCTAAGTTATTTAGGGTCGTTTAGTGTGAGCATAATGTCTTCGTCTGAATTCGAGCCCAGCTTTAGTAATGCAGTGCCGCTTATGCGTGGAGATGACCTTAACACGCCTATACTTTTATTGTTAGTGTCGCCCAGAATGGAAGACGTAGCAATCGATGCATACATGGCCGTTGGGCCAAGGTAGAGAAATGAGTCGGGAGCGGCGGCCCTGCCCGGAGGGAGGATGTTGACAGCCACACTTCCTCATTTTGAGATGGGCAAGCCTTGTCTGTATCTTCTAAGCGATAACACAGCATCTTAAGAGCCAGTGAGTGCGTTGACTTCCAAACAGATTGAAAGTTTACGTCAAGATTACTGCATTCCTTCCAATATCATATTGAGGCGGTTGAAATATGGCGAGGCGGCGGTACGCCCACCTAAGGGTTTATGTGTATACAGAATTATCAGTTTAGATATGGACTGGTGCTACCACTGCACCCGTATATGCAATATATGCTGCCAAGGTTAAATATATCGGTGGGGTAGTGTGGCCTGCTCATCATAAAGATTTTGCAAGTGTTCCATACTCTGTTTAATCTTTCCGATCTTGGCCATCTGACAATAGCAGAGTTGATGTCAATTTATGAATTAGGATTCTCTTGATACTCTTGTAGGGCAGGGGATGAAGGTATGACCACGTTTACTCATAGAGAAAAAACGTGGTTTTTTTATGATATGTCCACGTGTGCACCCATCTGGAGACGAGGGGCCGTAATGGTGGGCGGGGAATGAGAATTTGGGGAGGCTGTAATTCGAGAGGCTAGAGTGAGCTTGCGACGAGTTCCTTTAGGCTTCAAGCGATATGTACATAATGTAGATATGCATGAAGTAAATTTGTATAAACTGTAGCTCGCATGCTTTTGCTAATATATGTACCTTCGTCCATTTTTCAGTTAAGCGGAGCTTCCCTCATTGTCGAGAAGAAAATGAGCGCTTAAAAAGGATCACGTATGCTTGGGGAGGTGAACGAGATTTTCACTCACTAATCGCTCTGAACCACTAGGATTTATTAGAGCAAACGTGCCTAAGTCGTCGTCCAGGTAATTGCACGTGGCTAAGTGATTTTTTTAATCTTTATTTGGTGGTAGTTATCCTGAGCTGGGTGAAAATGAATTAAAATTCTCAAGACCTCAACGACCAAGAAAATGGACGATTTTGGTAATGAACTAGAGGAGTTAATGATGCAGGCGCTGCGGGCCAGGAAAGCTCAAGAAAAAGAGGAGGGCGGATTCGAAGAGGATGAGACAGCCCAAGAGTTACCTGTTCCTGATGAAATCGCCCAGAAGGAGCCGGTGGTCCTCACCACGAATGTTGTGCTTGAGGAAAATTGGGCGGGGCCATCTGTGGTAGAGGAAGGCGACCAGAGGGTTGACGAAAGGGATGAAATAGCCGAACTGGAAATTGATCAGGTGGAGGAAGAAGCGAGTTGTCAACGCTCGAACCCGCTTGAGAATACAGGAATTGAGAAGAAACTGGCAGACGCGCGGAGAAGAAGAAGGCCAAGATTGACGAAAAGCTGAGGAAGAAGTCTGAGAAACTGCATTCCTGCTCGTCGCACTCTGAGACCCATCCCAGTAAGATGCAATGACTCGAGGAGAATGATGATCTTGAGGAAGAGGGTGTGCATACTTCACAGTCGTGTCAGACACCTCCGCTCATTGAGATGCCAATGGGTAGGGCCACGCTTGCCATAGAAGGCGCTACCACTATTTTCTCCAGGTATATGAAGTGGGTGGTGGAGGCAATTGATGGAGGGTACGACAGCGTACACCAAGTGCAAACACGATTGACCCTGCCCCGGGAAAACTTGCAGGCGATCCTTTCTGATCACATCCGAGTGGGGCATAGACTCTATCTGGCGTTAGAGGATGAGGGAAGTGAATGCCAATTGGCAGAGATGGAAGCCATGCACCTACAACATGACAAGCCTCTGGGTGACTTGAAGAAGGTTTAGGAGGTGGGGAGGCATCTTGAGAAGAAGCTGCAGAGGGCGAAGTCCTTGGTAGAGAAACTCCAGGCGAAGAAGCAGTCAACCAAGGATGACGTTGTAAAAGCGAATAAAGAGAAAACTGAGGCAGAAGAAGCTCCAAAGGAGAAAAAACAACTACTAGAGGAGCTAGAGAAGGAGCAGGAGGAATGGGAGATCGAGAGAGCAAAGCTGAAATAGGAGATCCGGATGCTCACCGCCCATATTGAAAGTCTAGAGAGCCTGATACTGAGTGAAGATCAAATGGAGAAAATGAAGGTGGATGCCGTGGAGGTTTTTAAGATGGGAGAGGGGCAGGCAAAGAAGAAAAAGGTGTGGGCGGAAGCTCACAGCACTTTGTTCAAACAAATAGAGAAGTCTCCCTACTTCGATTGGAAGCAGTTTGCAAAGGACCAGGGTTTTTGAGCTAGGTGGAAGTGGCTGATCAAACTTATTTTGTTTTTCGGATGAGTTATCTGTTTTTGGTTGTGTAAAAACTATCTATTTTTCTTTGCTTTAGTTTATGGTTGAGTAGCCCATAGTGGTAAACATTATTTTGAATATATAGCCCGTTCATTTATAATGTTGGATAAATGTTATTGCATTTATGAATTGTATAATTTGGTCGATGTACCACTCGATTTTGTGGAAATATTTTTGAAATACATGTTTTGAGCGATAATTTTCTTCGAAAAATCGACAAAGGATACTCTCATTGATGGGGATAACATTTTTCAACAAAAAAAATAATGAGCGGGTGTTACATCATAACAACGCCTACTATGGGCGGGAAGAGACTAATGGTAATACTTTCTGGGGTGGGTGGAATTTCAAGGGTGTGGTAGGGTGCGCCCATCATCGCCCTTTAGGTAGAAAGTTCCCGGACGGCCTTCTTCTATGATCTGATATGGTCATTCCCAGCTTGGGTGGAGAGATGCTTTCATTACCCAGTCTCCAACTGGGAGTTAGCGGGCCTTCACTCGCTGATTGTACAAACGAGCAATCTGTTTCTTGTTGGCTGTATTACGGAGGTGAGTTGTGTGTCGTCGTTCCTCAAGTTGATCACTGTCTAGGCGAAGGCCATCACAATTTGTGACTGGATCAAATTTGGTGACACGAAGGCTTTGATCTGTGATCTCGAGCGGGAGTAATGCTTCGGAACCAAACGTTAGAGCAAAAGGAGTCTCGCCCGTCGCCTTAGTAGCAGTTGTGCGGATGGACTAGAGGATACCAGGTAGCTCATATACCTACTTGCTGAACCATGGGTTTCCTCTCTTGATGTCGCATATTTTATTTTTCAGTCCATCCTTTATGATTTTATTCGCAACTTCCACCTGACCATTGCACTGATGGGGGGCAGGAGAAGAAAATAAGACTGTAGTCCCCAGTTTCTTACAGAATTGGATGAACTCATTATTGTTGAACTGAGGCCCGTTGTCGGTAATAATATTGATGGGGGTGCCATAGCGACAGTAAAGAGTGTGCAATAGAAATTTGAGGATCTTCTCCGTAGTGATCTTTACCAATGGTTCTGCCTCAATAAACTTAGTGTGGTAATCAATGATGACCACAATATACTTGTATTGGCTTTTTGTCTTGGGCAGCTCACTAATGAGATCGAGTCCTCACTGGGCGAAAGGTATAGGTGAAATAATGATAGAGAGAGGGATAGCCGATAGGTGTGGTTTGTGGGCATGCAACTGACATTCATGGCATTTTTTCGCGAGGTCAATTGCGTCCGCATGTATTGTAGGCCACCAGAAACCGCTCCAGAGAACTTTATGGTGGGCGTCTATGTGGTGTCCGCATACCTCATTATACACCTCTGCTAATATGCCTTGTCCTATCGTGGGAGTGACACATTTCAAGTTTGGCCATGTTCGCTCATTCTTGTATAATTTTCCGCTTCGGATACTGAAATTGTCCGAACGTGCAGTGACCTCTTGAGCTTTTACCTTGTTGGATGGAAGGATACCCTTGGTCTTGTATAAATATATAGGGTCTATATAGCTTGATTCGGTAGGAGCTATTAGTAGTAGCTCGGAAAAGACATTGGCAGTGCTTGGTTTTGATAAAGTCTCGACCCGCTTATCTTTTGAAATAGAATGAGCGGTAGCCAATTGGGCTATTGCATCAGTTTTTGTATTCTGGGCGTGGGGTACCTATGTAATCGTATAAGACTTGAATTTACCAAGTAAGAACTTGGTGAGTGCTAGGTAGGCACCAATCTGCCCGCCCTTAGCCTCAAAGTCCCCTATAACTTGGTTGACTACCAATTATGAATCGCTAAATATGTGGATGTCACAAGTGTCTGATTGGTGAGCGAGTTGTATCCTGCAATGAGGGCCTTATACTCCAGCTCATTGTTTGAGGCGGAAAAAATGAATCGGAGAGCATGCTCTGCATGGACACCACATGGGCCAGTAAGAATAACTTCAGCGCCGCTTGCTAGTTGATTCTTTGAATTGTCCACATATAGCTCCCACTGGGATTTCCGAGTGGTTTGAGCAGGTAAAGTAATGCATTTGCTAGTTGTACTAATTCCTGTCTGGGCGGGTGTTCGTGAGATTTATCCCCTAACCTTTTGACTATTTATTAATTTAAGGCTGAGTGAATTTCTCTTACTTGCAAGTATATGGGGTAAAGTTATAGTATTTGTAAGGAAGTCGAGTGTCGAACCCATGAGGATTGACCACTTAAACTCCTTAGCTTGACTCGATTACGCATTCAAATTACGGATTAACTTACACATAAGACATGACACTAAAGCTAAAGCAAGATGTGGAAGTGTATCTCACAAGACTAAGTCATTTGGAGACTTAGCATTGCAAGGGATGGTTGAATGAGATGGTTGAATTACGATGAGTGGTTACACGAAAGATTGATTCAATGTTTACTACTAACTAATTAAGTGAAAACATAAAGTAAGAACAAAACAAAATATAAATGTTTGGTTGGCTAGAGATATCGCCACTAACCAAATCAATGTACCAACAATGTCCAAGTTATGAGTTTAGTCTGATTCACATGTGTTTGTCTAATTCGTGATCTTTTTTAGTCACTATTGGTTGTGAACCGAATCTCATTAGCACTAGAAGTGTTCTAGTCCAACATTCAAGTATAAAGAAAACCGAAACTAGAATGCAACTCAATTACGAATCATATCGTAATCATACCACATACCTAATGAGTTCAATATGTGTTCACTTATGATGAATGTGAATGTCTTTCCTTTCTAAATCCCTATTAGACGACATGAAAGTATGTTCTAATGACTTTCCTAATCCACACCTTTTAGAACATGAATTAGAAGAAGTAACAATTAGCTACAAAGCCTATTTGAGTCAATGTAAGCTTGACCGAAGCTCCTTGAGTCATTTGGACTTCAAGAAGGCTACAGTCCATGCTCAAGCCCAATGAAAACCAAACTTTAAGCCCATCTTCTCAAATGCAACCTAAGTCATGTTTACATGCTTATCTTCCTTGGGTGAGTGATTAATTCACTTAGGTTCATTTTTAGCTTCCTTAAACATATCTCAACTTAGTCATGGCTAAGACATGAGTATGAAAATATTGAATCAAGCCCAAACATGCAAACATACTACAATTACATCACAAGCTATTAAACTTATTCACAACATATGGTAAATTAAACCAAATTCAAATCCATAACTCAAAACTGTATGTACATCAAATTGGCTAGGGTTTTCTTCCAAAAGGTAACTACTCACTAATCATAATGGAAAACAAAGTTTAGATACATGCTTAGAACTAGAAGAGTAAAGAGATAACCGAAGAGTCCCCATAGCCAAAGCTTCACCAAATGACTCCAAGGCTTCTAGCTCCACTTCTTCACTCCAAGCTAGCACTAAATCTTCAAGAGGAGGTAAGGATAGTCCTTAAGATTCCAAGGAGCCAAGGAGAAAAGGAATTACTTCTCACTCCTTTGAACTCTAAAATCCAAACCAAAACCTAGAGGCAAAGATGAGAGGAGGAACACCCAAAATAGGCCAAAGTGATGGTGTGGTGGTGGAGAGGTTCGGCTCTACCCAAGAGAAAGAAAAGCTAGGTCTCTAATGGTGGTGGTTATGGAGGTTTTTTGGCCTATAAAGGGAATATAAGAGGTAAAAGAGAGTACTAGAAGGTTGTGATAAGGATAAGGAGTCTAAAGAGAGTGTAAAACTATGAAAAATCTGAAAATGAGGTGAATTCTGTGTGTAGGGAGAGGGGAGCTCGAATTTGGGCTGAATAGGAAGGTTAATTTACACCCTTGGATGATAAAAAATGGTGAGATGGACGATCTAAAGGTTAGCTTTGAATTAGAGAGACCATGATCCACTATTTTAGGTTTTAAAAGGCTAAACTCTAAATTAGTGACATCATATGGTCAAACTTCTTCTCTTTCTCTCCAAATCAGATTGGTAAGCATAAATAGGCTGAATGGGTCTCCATTGGGCAGGATTCCATGTGATTAGGCCGGCTGTGGTAAATTCTGGCGGGTTCCGGGCAATCTCTAGTGACTTCTGGTGAAGCTATTTCGTCATTTTCTCAAAGTTGCTCCAAATTCTCTCGTGACCTCGAAAATGTATACGTATTCTCCAATAAGTTTCTAATTCTTCATATTTAATGTATTTTCGAGCCAACTCCACATTTTCTAGCAAGAACAGGAAATGTCATAAGAACAACGTTTTATTCATAAAAAACAAGCTATAAGTATAAAGTTAGGAGCGTAATAGACACATAATTATGGTCCTAACAACTACCTCACACTTAACCTTTACTTGTCCTGAAGCAAACTAAGATGAAAAGAAATAAACCAAGCTAGACTCAAAGCACAAAAACACACAAAGAATGTACAAGTATGTAAGTTCCTGACTTAATGATCGATATCCCTTAAAGAACCATGGCTAGATGGATTGAACTACTTTTGAGTAACACTTTTAAGACATGAAATCAATGCATATATAATAAGCCAAAATTGTTATGCACTATGCTAAGCCAAATGCATCACAATGAGATGTATTCAAATTAACATGTTTCCTAACCATTAAACTCACTAGATATCACTCAATGCACACAAGTGTTTGAGGGTTAGTGTTTGCACTCAAAAATTGTATCAATCACATGTTCTCCATAAGCTCGATTTTCAACCAAATGCTCCAACAATCCAAAAACACAAGCATTTCAAATCAAAAGTACTTTTATTCGGGTTGTAACGGGACTTAAGGAAGAGGTTTAATGAAAGAAGGGTATATGATTTCAAGAACCAAGCAACCTAGCAAGCAATTCACATGTCGAAGTTTGTTACTAAACATCTAGGTGCCATTAACCTCCTTTTTTTATTACACAAAACTACTTCCCAAAAATCTTATTCTTTATGTACAACTCACTCTTTTTGTGAAACTCTTTTCTTCTTTCTATTTTTTTCTTTCTTTTCTTTGATACTCTTTTCTCATATTTTTTTTTCTTTTCATTTTTTTTCTTTTTGAACAAAACACAACACAAATAAATATTACAACGACCTCCTTCATGAAAGGACCCAACCCCGATTTAACTATCTAAACCGGAGTCGAACCCCTTCGAAAAATACGAACCAACAAAAATTTTCCGAAATTTGGGCAGAGTTTCGTTACTAGCGTGGAATTACCTTAACCTGCACGCGAAAAATACACTTCATCCTATGCCACAAAAAGCAAACCGTGGGCACCAATCCCATCCGGATTTCTCAACATCAATATAATCAACAAACAGTAAACATACTGTACCATATATATGTATATCCGAGAAAATCCGTATAAACAAGTATCAGAACGTATCAGAGCGACCTCTAATATAAAATATATACAACATGTACATCAGTAGGTGAAACTGAAACCTACTGGAAAACACAGGTGACTCTGATCACTAGCCTCCAAACCGCGACGTGAAAACACCAAACCTGAACTGCAAACTGGGCACGGAAACCGAAAAGCCCAGGGGAAAGACAATAAACACGTTAGAGTGAGTGGACGAAAATAAATGTCTTTCACCGAGTATATATGTTATAAAAACATATGCGAGTCCAGGTAAATAAAAACATAACATGGTACACGAGGTAAAACTCACACTCCTCCAGTGTACTGAGCATGCAAGTAAAATCTCACGGGGTCACTCATGGACTCCTCCGTGCTAGTACAGTCTGAACCACGGAGTCTCTCTGACTTCCACGTGATTCTAAGCCAGAAATGGCCTCGGTTCCGGGGAATACGCCCCTCACCGGTCTGGTTGGGGAATCGCCCCTCCAGGCGGCCCTCCGTCGGGGATCAGCCGACGAGGCAAGGTGTATCGATACAACAACGTAACTGAGACTGTACTCTGTGTAAACCAAATCATAAACAGTTCGATGCAAATGCATGAAATAACATATAAGTGTATGTATATTCGTATACGTATATTCGTATAAGTATATCGTATAATCGTAAAACACATGCTCATGCAATTCGTAATCTCAATACGCATGCTCAAGTTCGAAAATCATATAAAAGACTCACAATCAATCCGTGAAAAGAAATGTCCACTCACAGATCAGCTAGCGCAACTCGCGCTAAACACGTGGTCCGGCGGAAGTACCCTCGCCCGAAGCACGATCACGATCCAAATCTCGATCTCGATCTCCTGAATATATATAAACATAACTGATCAAAATCGTAATCCACAACACTGAACGGATGCACGGAAACCAACCGTTCCCGAAAATACAAAATGCGGTGCAAAATGAATTACGGAAATCCCGAAATCCCCACTCGAAATCTCGACTGAAAATCGGCTAACCAAATCAACCCGAAAACCTCCGTACGATAATCAGGGCATGATTACGAGAAAAATGACATTAAAAACGTCGAAATCTGAAAAGTTGACTTTCTGACCACCGTTGACCGTCGTTGACCGCCGCCGCCGGCGGCGGCGCGCCGTCAACGGAGGAATCCCACGGCCAAACTCTCCAGTCCTCTAGGTCTCATCAAGGCGAACATGTTTCCCTTCTACCCCGAAGGCCAATTTCAAACACAACCTCTCCAATTTGTCCAAAATCCGATCGGTGAACATAATCCGGTGACCAATTCGGGTCACCCCCAAAACTCATCCTCAACCCCAAATACTCATACCACGAGACTCAGAGAGATGAGGGGAGTCGAATGCCCCTAATCCCCACCTCCAAATCTCGTCGGAGCTACCACCACCGTCGCCGGCAAACTCATCTAACTCGACCCTAATCGGCCTTCACCAAAACGGGTCTAAAACCATTCAAACCCAAGCCATACACACTCGAAATCACAAGAGGAATCAAACCGTACCTGTCCCGAGGTGAATCGTTGCCGGAATCCGGTCGCCGGAGTTCACTTTCCCGTTCGGGAAACCTCCCCTTCTCGGCAGCTCTTCCACTTTCCAAAATAGGAAAGTCAACCAAAAGTCAAAGCTTGGTCAAAGTTCACAATGAAGTTTCCGACAATTCACGACTATTTTTCGACTTTTCGATATTTATACTCGTCCCTCGGGTCAAACGACGATTCGAAATGGATAACCATCACAATTCGGATAAACTCGAAACAATCGGATAAACTCGTCGGAACCTGAAACTTCAAATAATCATAAAATATTCCTCGATTATCGGAAAAATCTTCCGAAACCGCCCACAAACTCGAAATCACGTACTCTACAACTTCCGTGAAGACACTCAACTCAAATTCTCGACTGAAAACATAGTCGCGAACCGAATCGGCAAACTACACAATATCGTAAAACTGCGACTATAACCAAATCTCGAGAATCGTGCCCAAACACACAACTGATTCTGGTTCGGGTCGTCACAAATCTACCCCCCTTAAAGAAATTTCGACCTCGAAATTTACGTACCTGTCATGTGAACAGATGAGGATACTGCTCCCGCATACGATGCTCGATCTCCCAGGTGGCCTCCTCAACTGAATGGTTCTGCCACAAGACCTTCACCAGCGGAATGACACGGTGCCTCAACTCCTGCTCACGACGATCGAGAATCTGCACTGGTTCCTCAACATACGATAAATCCTCTCTGATCGGCAACTGCTGTGGGGCTATCACATGTGAAGGATCAGAGATGTACTTCCGCAACATCGAAACATGAAATACATCATGCACACGAGCCATCTCAGCCGGTAACTCGAGTCTGTAAGCAACAGCTCCAACTCTCTCCGTAATCTCATACGGACCAATGTACCGCGGTCGAAGCTTGCCACGCTTCCCGAAACGCACAACTCCCCTCCACGGAGATAGTTTCAGGAAGACCCAATCACCAACCTCGAACTCTAAACTCTTCCTCCTCACATCCGCGTAACTCTTCTGCCGATCCTGGGCAATCTTCAGTCGATCTCGAATAATCTGAATGTCCTCCATCGTAGTTTTCACCAAATCCGGACCAATAAGCCAACGCTCGCCCACCTCACTCCAACACAATGGAGTGCGACACTGCTTCCCGTACAGAGCCTCGTACGGTGCCATCTCAATACTGGCCTGATAGCTGTTGTTGTAGGCGAACTCAATCAAGTGTAACTGCTGATCCCAGTTTCCACGAAACTGCAACACACATGATCTTAGCATATCCTCAAGAGTCTGAATGGTCCGTTCGGACTGCCCGTCAGTCTGAGGATGAAAAGCTGTACTAAATCGCAACCTCGTGCCCAACGCTCGCTGCAACGCCTGCCAAAACTCAGAAGTGAACTGACTATCACGGTCAGAAACAATGGATACAGGCACACCGTGCAAGCGAACAATCTCTGATAAGTACAACTTGGCTAATCTGCCCACTGAAACCTTCCCTGGAAGTGCAAGAAAATGTGCGGATTTCGTCAATCGATCAACGATAACCCAAATGCCAGTGTTGCCCGCCGAAGTACATGGCAACTGATAGACGAAATCCATCGTGATATGCTCCCACTTCCAAACTGGAATCTCAAGTGGCTGTAGTTTCCCTGCAGGTTTCTGCCTCTCCGCCTTCACCTGCTGACAAATCAAACACCGACTCACGTACGTGGCAATTTCCCGCTTCATGTTGCGCCACCAATAGTACGCTCGAAGTGTACGAAACATCTTCGTACCTCCGGGATGCATCGCATACGCTGAACTGTGGGCCTCGTCCAGAATCTCCTTCTTCAAGTCCTCGTCCCTGGGTACACATAATCTGCCTCTGAATAACAACGTACCGTTGTCGCTCAATCGGAACTCTGTAGGCACACCATTCTGAATCATGGTCTTCTTGCTCAACAAGTAAGGATCTGAATCCTGTGCCTCCCGTACTTGATCAACCAATACGGGTCGTACCTGAAAACTAGCCAACAAGGCTCCATCATCATCATAACCAAACACAGCACCCGTAGCCCGTAACTCGGCTAACATCGATACTCTGGCCACACACATATGAAACAATGAGGCTCCCGATTTCCGGCTAAGTGCATCTGCCACAACATTGGCCTTCCCTGGATGGTACTCGAAAGTGCACTCGTAATCGTTGATCAACTCCATCCATCGGCGCTGCCTCATGTTTAGATCCGGCTGTGTCCGCAAGTAAGTGAGACTCTTGTGGTCAGTGAAAATCTTACACTGAGCACCATACAGGTAATGTCTCCAACTCTTCAACGCTAACACAATAGCGGCTAACTCCAAATCATGCGTCGGATAGTTGACCTCGTGCGGTTTCAGCTGTCTGGAACCATATGCCACAACTCTACCATGCTGCATCAACACACAGCCAAGGCCCAACTTCGACGCGTCACTGTACACAACATACTCACCACTGTCGTCTGGTAATGTCAGAACCGGTGCGGTAGTCAATCTCTCCTTCAGGAGCAAATAACTCTCCTCGCACGCATCAGACCACTCAAACTTGACGCCCTTCTTCGTCAATCTGGTCAGTGGTGTGGCTATCCGGGAGAAATCCTGTACAAACCGTCGGTAATAGCCTGCTAACCCCAAGAAACTCCGGATCTCCGGCACAGTAGTGGGTCGACTCCAATTCAGCACGACCTCAATTTTGTCAGGATCAACACTAACTCCCTCGGCCGAAATCACGTGGCCCAGAAACTTCACACTATCCAACCAGAACTCACACTTGCTAAACTTCGCGAACAACTGATGGTCCCGCAAAGTCCGCAACACCACTCGCAAGTGCTTCCTGTGCTGGCCCACACTCCTCGAGTATATCAAAATATCATCAATGAATACAATCACGAACTTGTCCAGGAACCGTCGAAACACCCGATTCATCAAGTCCATGAAAGCTGCGGGGGCGTTGGTCAACCCAAACGGCATAACCAAAAACTCATAGTGCCCATACCGCGTCCTGAACGCTGTCCTGGCAACATCTGAATCCCGGATCCTCAACTGATGATATCCGGATCGAAGATCAATCTTCGAAAAGACTGCCGCTCCCTTCAGCTGATCGAACAAATCATCAATCCGAGGCAACGGATACTTGTTCCTCACTGTAATCTGATTCAGCTTCCGATAGTCGATGCACAAACGCATAGACCCGTCCTTCTTCCGCACAAATAACACTGGAGCACCCCACGGAGAAACACTCGGTCGAATGAATCCCTTCTCTAACAACTCCTGAAGCTGAATCTGCAACTCCCTCAACTCTGCAGGCGCCATCCGGTACGGTGTCTGGGAAATCGGTCCAGTACCCGGCAACAACTCAATAGTAAAATCAATCTCCCGCACCGGGGGTATACCAGGTAACTCCGCTGGAAACACATCCGGAAACTCAGACACAACCTCAATACTACCAAGCTCTGGCACTGCAGCTGTAGTGTCCACAACATGGGCTAAGTAAGCAACACAACCCTTCTTCATCAGCCGATCCGCCCTCATCGCGGAAATCAAACACGGTAGGGAAGTGTTCTTCTCGCCGCGAAACAGTATCTCGGGTAACCCTGGTCGTCGAAACGCGACCTCCTTCCTGTGGCAATCAAACATAGCCCAGTGCGACTCCAAAAAGTCCATGCCCAATATCAGATCGAAATCCACAATATCAAGCAACAACAGATCAGCGGCTAAACCATGGCCATCAATAAACACCTCACAATCTCGGTAAACCCAACCGATGCTCACAACCTCTCCTGACGGATACAGCACTCTCCACAACCCCGGAAGTGGAGATGCAGGTACCGTAGCCAATGATGACAGTCTAAATGATATTAATGAATGTGTGGCACCTGGATCTAGCAATGCAACTACAGGAATACCAAAAACATGTAACGTACCGATAACGACCTCCGGTGATGCTCTGCCCTCACGTAGAGTCATAGCATGAACCCTCGCCTGTCCGGCCGGTCGTCCTCGCTGAGCCTGACCCCGTTGCCTGCCCTGGCCTGCAAACTGGGCTGGTCGCGCTCCCGAAGTGGCACCTCGCTCTCCTCCGGAACCCTGAGCTGCCTGATCACCAGCATCATACAACTGGGGACACTCCTTCGCATAGTGACCCACCTGACCACAGCGGAAACAAGTAACAGGACCTCGCTGACAGGGACCCACATGATGTCGACTGCAGAGACTACACAACGGGTACTCCCTTGGTACAGCAAATGTGCCACCAGTACGCCGAGGATAACTAGAACCGCTAGAACCTGCACTAGCCTGCGGTCGCTGTGGTCTGTCTCTCCTCCAAAACGGTCTCCGTCTCGATGTACTAGCTGGTGGTCGATATGATCCACCGCCTGAAGATGAAGCTGAACCGGAAGTATCAGAACTCTGCCTCTTCGAAGGCCCCTGACTCGGTCCACCTTCCTCGAATCGCCTCGGCTGATACCTCTGCTGTCTCTCCTGCTCAATATCCTCGCCTCGGAGAGCTGCACTGACAAACTCATCAAAGTTGTTCCGAGGCATCGTAGTCAGCGTCGCCTTGATGCTCAGATTCAACCCCAGCTCAAATCTACGACACTTGGCTTCCTCAGTAGCCACCATATCCCGCGCAAAATGAGACAAACGGGTAAATCGATCCCGATACTCAAGTACAGACAAACTGCCCTGCCTCAAGTTCGTAAACTCCTCGTACTTGCGCTGCTGGGTAGCCTGATTGAAGTACCTCCGCATAAACAGATCACGAAACAATGTCCACGGAGTATCCACAGGAACTCTGTCAGTACTGACCCACCAAAAGTATGCATCACCCTCAAGTAAACCAACTGCGGCTACTGACATCTGCTCAGGTGTAAACTGCAGACGCTCACAAACACGCTCAATCTGAACCAACCATGCCTCGCATATCTCTGGATCAACTGAACCCGAAAACACAGTAGCACCCGCAGTACGAGCCTTGACCACAGGGTCAAAACGCTCCTCCAAACGCAGCACTCGGATAAGCAAGTCGCGCGTTCGGCGATCCTCATCAGGATCATCATCCCGATCAACACGGGGACCACGTCGAGGAGGCATCCTACTGATACAAGACAAGCATTAGGCACAAGCAGAAAGAACGTAATCATGAAACCGCAGATATTTGAGAACATACAACACCCGAAGTATTGATGAGTACCGCTGGCCAGTCGGGTCATCACTCCAGTCATGCTGTATCAACTCAAATACCCAAAGCGTCACAACTACAAGAGTCTACAGAATCTGACAACCTAATGCTCTGATACCAAGTTGAAAGGACCCAACCCCGATTTAACTATCTAAACCGGAGTCGAACCCCTTCGAAAAATACGAACCAACAAAAATTTTCCGAAATTTGGGCAGAGTTTCGTTACTAGCGTGGAATTACCTTAACCTGCACGCGAAAAATACACTTCATCCTATGCCACAAAAAGCAAACCGTGGGCACCAATCCCATCCGGATTTCTCAACATCAATATAATCAACAAACAGTAAACATACTGTACCATATATATGTATATCCGAGAAAATCCGTATAAACAAGTATCAGAACGTATCAGAGCGACCTCTAATATAAAATATATACAACATGTACATCAGTAGGTGAAACTGAAACCTACTGGAAAACACAGGTGACTCTGATCACTAGCCTCCAAACCGCGACGTGAAAACACCAAACCTGAACTGCAAACTGGGCACGGAAACCGAAAAGCCCAGGGGAAAGACAATAAACACGTTAGAGTGAGTGGACGAAAATAAATGTCTTTCACCGAGTATATATGTTATAAAAACATATGCGAGTCCAGGTAAATAAAAACATAACATGGTACACGAGGTAAAACTCACACTCCTCCAGTGTACTGAGCATGCAAGTAAAATCTCACGGGGTCACTCATGGACTCCTCCGTGCTAGTACAGTCTGAACCACGGAGTCTCTCTGACTTCCACGTGATTCTAAGCCAGAAATGGCCTCGGTTCCGGGGAATACGCCCCTCACCGGTCTGGTTGGGGAATCGCCCCTCCAGGCGGCCCTCCGTCGGGGATCAGCCGACGAGGCAAGGTGTATCGATACAACAACGTAACTGAGACTGTACTCTGTGTAAACCAAATCATAAACAGTTCGATGCAAATGCATGAAATAACATATAAGTGTATGTATATTCGTATACGTATATTCGTATAAGTATATCGTATAATCGTAAAACACATGCTCATGCAATTCGTAATCTCAATACGCATGCTCAAGTTCGAAAATCATATAAAAGACTCGCAATCAATCCGTGAAAAGAAATGTCCACTCACAGATCAGCTAGCGCAACTCGCGCTAAACACGTGGTCCGGCGGAAGTACCCTCGCCCGAAGCACGATCACGATCCAAATCTCGATCTCGATCTCCTGAATATATATAAACATAACTGATCAAAATCGTAATCCACAACACTGAACGGATGCACGGAAACCAACCGTTCCCGAAAATACAAAATGCGGTGCAAAATGAATTACGGAAATCCCGAAATCCCCACTTGAAATCTCGACTGAAAATCGGCTAACCAAATCAACCCGAAAACCTCCGTACGATAATCAGGGCATGATTACGAGAAAAATGACATTAAAAACGTCGAAATCTGAAAAGTTGACTTTCTGACCACCGTTGACCGTCGTTGACCGCCGCCGCCGGCGGCGGCGCGCCGTCAACGGAGGAATCCCACGGCCAAACTCTCCAGTCCTCTAGGTCTCATCAAGGCGAACATGTTTCCCTTCTACCCCGAAGGCCAATTTCAAACACAACCTCTCCAATTTGTCCAAAATCCGATCGGTGAACATAATCCGGTGACCAATTCGGGTCACCCCCAAAACTCATCCTCAACCCCAAATACTCATACCACGAGACTCAGAGAGATGAGGGGAGTCGAATGCCCCTAATCCCCACCTCCAAATCTCGTCGGAGCTACCACCACCGTCGCCGGCAAACTCATCTAACTCGACCCTAATCGGCCTTCACCAAAACGGGTCTAAAACCATTCAAACCCAAGCCATACACACTCGAAATCACAAGAGGAATCAAACCGTACCTGTCCCGAGGTGAATCGTTGCCGGAATCCGGTCGCCGGAGTTCACTTTCCCGTTCGGGAAACCTCCCCTTCTCGGCAGCTCTTCCACTTTCCAAAATAGGAAAGTCAACCAAAAGTCAAAGCTTGGTCAAAGTTCACAATGAAGTTTCCGACAATTCACGACTATTTTTCGACTTTTCGATATTTATACTCGTCCCTCGGGTCAAACGACGATTCGAAATGGATAACCATCACAATTCGGATAAACTCGAAACAATCGGATAAACTCGTCGGAACCTGAAACTTCAAATAATCATAAAATATTCCTCGATTATCGGAAAAATCTTCCGAAACCGCCCACGAACTCGAAATCACGTACTCTACAACTTCCGTGAAGACACTCAACTCAAATTCTCGACTGAAAACATAGTCGCGAACCGAATCGGCAAACTACACAATATCGTAAAACTGCGACTATAACCAAATCTCGAGAATCGTGCCCAAACACACAACTGATTCTGGTTCGGGTCGTCACATTCACCTCACACTTAAGTTTTTGCCAAACTTCACAATAAACACAACTCTAAGCACATTCTAAAAGAACTTCATTATCGCTTGCTCGATTGCCTAGTTAAGGGTAGGAGTAAGTATGTAGGCTTGGTAAAGATTTGTGGTGTTCAAGAATTAAAGAGCTAAATAATATAAGGCTCAAATTAGCTATCTAAAAGATGTATGCATTATAGAGTTCTAAACCAATTTGGCCAAAGTGGTGATCATCCTAATGTCTATCATTTTCAAAACAACTTATGATTGAAAAATGTTTTATATGGTTTAAAGAAAGTTCTAGATTACACAATGATTGATCGATATCACACATGAAATAATAGATGCACAATGTAGCTATGCATGCACAATAAGGCTCAAAATCTCACATGGGGCATAGATAGTTCGAAAACATGTCAATCCTTCTTTTTCTCATGTGAATGCATTTTGAATGACATATTCACTTTTCAAACCGATTAAACATACATTGTTTTCTCTTTTTAAACATGTTCAAAATTATGCAATCTACTAGCTATTAGTTTAATCTCATCATTGAGAGTGGTTATTGGGACACAAAACATACCAAATCACATATATTTTTGTATTACATTTTCTCACATTTTTTAATTTTTATGGATTTTCTGGATAATGAGTGATAATAACTTAGCCACCTACCTCATACTTTAGAACTAAATTGTCCTCAATTTGCATAAAGTCACATACAAAACAAAAGTGTAGACAAGATAGCAAGGCATCATCATTTCACAAATTTATTCGCCCAACACATGTTCTCCTAGGCATAGTGACTAACATGCATTCACACTTAAAGGCCATAGAGTTTCTAAGAAATAATGAAGCTATTAGAATCCTATCAACCACAATGGGGGCATGCATACTAATCACATTTCAAAGAAAACACACATTGTAATCTAGCATGTAACACAAAGGGACCTCACACTTGGAACTTTAACACTCTAACACTTAGAAAGGCATTTAAGTCATAGTAACAAGTATCACAATATGTATCACACCAAGACTACCACATGCTAACACGACTCAAATAGACACTAAGGATTATTCCTAAACATGTCCATGCGAAGCAAGAAAATAAAGAGAGTAGGGAGAAAGAGGATGCAAATGTTTTGTCGACTGGCTTATAGCTCCATATGCACATATATGTTAACCCACGAAGACCAAGTTAGGCCTCGCCATCCAAAGATTGCACGAGTGAAGGAAGGACCGGCAAGCGCGGGGGGGGGGGGGGGGGGGGGGGGGGGGGGGGGGGGGGGTTTGCACATTAGGAACTGCCTTCAATGGGTCGAAGGATATCCTTCGATCCATCGAAGCAAAAGCCCTAGATCCATTCTGGCAACAAGTTTCGATGGGTCGAAGGAGTGCCTCTGGTTGATTTTTTGATAGGTTGAAAATTGGCCTTCGATGGGTCGAAGAAGTGCCTCTGGTTTGCACTATTTCAACATTTTAAGATATTTTTTCCCTTCTTCAAGTTCTTGACTTTCATGCCCATTCCACAATGTTATACTCCTCCAACCTCACACTTATTTCTCAAATATTCCAATGGTGTCCGACCATCACGGGTTGTAGTTTAAGGATATAAACATGGTTCATGAAGGGACGAGGATGTCAAACCACTATGGTTGGATCCTTAAAGTGATAGATCTCCGCACTCCACTTTGTGTTTGGCTCGAAAGCCTCAAATTGTGTCTCATGGAGCTTGAAAGTTCTCTCATTTTTCAAATTCATCAAATGGACGACTCCTTAAGAATATAGCTCAAGCAACTTGTAATTAGCACTCTTTAAGGGATTAAGGCTCTTCAAGATGACCTTGCTACCAACTACCAATGTTAGTTTCTCAAGCTTGTTTGGCTTCTGTTTCTTTTTCTTTTTGCGACTCTTGCCCCTATCTGGTGGCTTGACTTCTTCAACATCATTGGCTTTGATTTCCACAACATCAATACCTATAAGTGTGAAAACCCAACCCCGTTTTAGATTCCTAAACCAGTATTAGGCTCTCAAATGAGCAATTGATCAAAACATGCTAGTCTGAGAGAATAAATATAAGGGAAACTAGTAAGTTGAAAATCATAAATTGACAAACTGAATTTTGAAAACAACTCATACAAACCAAATCTTAAATCATTTCAGACTTCTAGACTACGAGACTCTCGAAACCCCATATACTGGCTAAGTGGCTGACTCGTAGAATCAACTCTAGATTCTACGGCGAATACTGCTATGCCTCGATTTGCGTGCACGCCCGACCACAACAGACTCTACAACCTGGGCATGGGAAACCAAAGGACCCAGGGGAAAGGCATATAAAACATGAAAAATTGTTAGAGTGAGTGGACGAAAAATGAGATCTCATAAGAAAAATCTTAGAATACTTATGTATGCCTTTCACCGATATTATATAATAAAAACATAGCGAGTCAACATAAAATCATGTCATAATCGTGTGTGGAGGCGTACATAACATAGTCATCTGGTCAGGTGTTGTCGTGTCCCACTAGGAGCGTACTCGGGAATCAGCCGAGCAGCTAATGCATCGATGCGTTCATACATAAATAAGTGCGCGCATGTGTGTGACATGAAATTATAACATATAGTCTCCGTGCATAAACGTACTCACATCATAACATATTTACGTATATGTATATATATGCGCAACAAATGGAAATCATATGCATAATTGTAAATGTATTTTAAGTCACGTGCGAGAAAAGGATTATCAAAAATAATCGCAACTTAAATCATATGCACCAGTGGAAATAAACTTCATAAACATAAAACCTAGACTCGCTAATCGACGGTGAAATATAAAAGGTCCACTCACCTGGATCGCCAGAAACATAAGTCGATCCACTAGCCCGATAACGTACTTTATGCCCCTAATAAAAAAAAATCTAAATTAATTCGTATCATTTTCACCGTGTTGCTAGAATGGATAACGTGTTCCTCAACATAATATCGATCGGAGAAACTACCTTCCAAAGTTCATGCATTCGACTAGACCCTACATCATCCTAATCATTGTATCTCGAAATTAACATTTTTCTGAAGATGAACCGGCTCAACACACGTCACCTAACGTGGGAGTGTCGAGTCGGCCCGAATCCTGAAAATAGCCGAAATTTTATTAAAATGTCCGAACTAACCAAATCCATGCAAAAATGGTCACAAAAGGGTCCAGAAAACTTTTCGTGAAGATTTCGCTGTTATGGCTGCTGGAGCCGATCATCTCCGAAAAATAAAATAAAAATATGCTCAAACTCGTAATAATAATCTCTACAACTTTCATGAAGGAAGCAAGTCCAAATTCATAACATATAAAAAGTCGATATTTAATCGCGACAAACTTCGATAAGCTTGACGTACGCAACTTAGCTCCTTAATTAATGCGATTAACGATGATTAATTTCCTAATTAGGTTTGGGTCATTACAATAAGCTTGTAGTGTCGGAGTTGGTGGAGCTTTATTAAATAACTTGAAAGCTGTTGCATAACAGCTCATGATAGCTTGCGTCCTTCCTTTTACCTAAGTTCATTCGAGTTCACCTTTGTCTCGGCTGGGGTCTTGATACATTTATGTTTCCACTTGGCTTCATTATCAAATCTGGGAGGTATGCTAAGTGAACCCGATGTGCCTACATCCTCCTCATCATTACTTTCACAATCGCTTTCTACTAAGGGAGCATCCTCATAATCATCGCATCTTTTTCCGGTAGCCATCACCACATTAACCTCTTGACCTTGATGCTTTTGATCCTTTTTGGTGCAAGACGGGAATTCATTGGTCATTCCGCCTTGTTGAACTCGATGTGCCTTTGCAAATTGACTTAATTGTTCCTCCATCTTTTGGAGTGCACATTTGTTCTCCTTCCAGATCTCCTTGCTCTCTTACATCAAACTCTTGAAGATATCTAAGTACATCTTCTTGTCTTCTGCTCATTGAGCTTCTAATTTTCTTTGAAGAAGCATATCATGTTGTGAGAATAGCTTAGTCATCAACTCCTCCAAGTCAGACTTTGACAATTCGCCTCAAGGTGGAGGTGCTTGTTGCATCAGAGCTTGTTGTGGTATTAGAGAGAAATATGCTTATGGTTGACAAGAGTTGTCTCCCATAGCATTAAAATACTCTCTACTAGCCCTTGTAACTCCGATAGCTCCGTGTTTAAAATCTTATCCATTTGCTTGACAACAATGGTTGGCTTGGCTATGATCATCCCATGAGAAAATAGGATTGGTATGCCAACTCTGATTACTCATTTGTGCACCCAATGACATGTGCTTCCACTCCTCCATTGTCTCTGGATGGTCTCCTTGATGTAGGCAACATGGAGCCTCATGCATCACACTCTTACAAATCATGCAAGGTGCCACACTAGTCTCCGCAATTTTATTAACATAGCCTCTATTTCTAGTTTTCTTCAACAAGAGGTCAAATTTCTTGTTTATGGTCTCTTCAAGTCGCTTAATGGCATCCTCTTGTGCATATGTAGCTTCCTTGACTTCATACCTACTTCCCCGGTTGGCTTGGGTGACTTCTCTCATTGACATTGCCGGTTTTTAAACATTGGGCTTGACATCCCATAAGGGAGACCGTTCTAACATCTTTTCAAGTAGAACATATGCCTCATCGGCGGTTTTTTCCATGAAATCTCCACCACTTGCATTGTCGACATTCCTTCTCATCTCCATGCATAATCCTTGGTAGAAGAGAGATAATAACATGTCTTAGGTTTGACCATGGTTAGGGCACCTAAGGTCAAGCTCCTTGAAACACTCTCATGTCTCATAGAACAACTCCCCATCTTCCTATAAAATGTCATCAACCTTGTCCTTCGCTCATTGATCTTCCCCGGTGGAAAATACTTGGTGAACTTGCGTTGCATCGCCTCCCATGAGTAAATCAAGTTAGGAGCAAGTTTGTTGAATCATATCTTTGCCTTATCCTGCAAACTTGAAGGAAATACCCAAAGCTTCAATTGTCCCGGATCCATATTCCGGATGTTGAACCTTGTACATGTTTCCTCGAACTCCAACAAGTGAGAATAGGGATCGAAATGTGGATGTCCCATGAAGATTGGTAAGGTTTGGAGAAAACTAGATTTGATCTCAAAGGATTTGCCTACTAATGGTTGAAGAACAATGCAACTGGTGTGCTTTGACAAAGATGGTAAAGAACTATCCCTCAAAGGTCTTACTTCAATGATGCCCTTGTCCATGATGAATTCTTCCTCAAAAAGAGGATTCAAAGGCATGACACCTAAATTCACACTAAGCAACCGATAGATATTAGTCCTCAAAACTCTTAAAATACTCAAAGTCTTGAGGGTCTTCCACGGTGCTTATTTGACACACCCCCTTAAAGAAACATCAATGAGCACTCTAAGAGTTCGAATGTGATTTCGGTACGTGGTGTAGTGGCTTTCACTGTGCAATGGATACCAAAGTGAACCAAAGCCAAGGCTTTCATACCCTAATATACCGAAATCATGAAATAAAGTCCTAAACATTTAGGGTGTAGCTGAAATTAAGTTTGCTAGATCTAGACATACACTAATTATAATGCATAAAAATAAAACTAAATTAAAATATGCTCCAAAGGAATATAGATAATCAAAGGAAAGAGTTGAGTGATCAAGTAAAACAACCTCAAGTGCAGCCCTGTTTTGATGGATCGAAGATTATACTTTCAATGGATCGAAGCAACCTCTCGGGTATGACTGACCAGCTACCCTTTGATAGATTGAGAAACACTCTCGATGGATTGAAGGAGGCATCGGGTCTCCCCTGCAAACTGCCTTCGATGGGTTGAAATAGAGCTTTCGATGGATCAAAAAGTGTCCTGCAACAAGGGTTAGGGCACAATTCCTAACACACTTTCACTCCAATAAACCTACCAAAGTATCCTATGGAACAAAAACAAGCAAACCAAACTTCTAAGTGATAAAATGAAGAAAACTACAAGCTAAGAAACAATTATCAAGCAAATGTCTAGTGACTCCTCAATCAAAGGCTAACCGAAGCTAAGAAATCAAAGTGAAATCAATCTTCGGTAACGACGCCAAAAACTTGTTCGTGAGATTTATCCCCCTAACCTTTCGACTATTGATTAATCTAAGGCTAAGTGAATTTCTCTTACCCGCAAATATACGGGGTCAAGTTATAGTATTTGTAAGGAAGTTGAGTGTCGAACTCACGAGGATTGACCACTTAAACTCCTTAGCTTGACTCGATTACGCACTTAAATTACGGATTAACTTACATATAAGACATGACACTAAAGCTAAAGCAAGATGTGGAAGTGTATCTCACAAGACTAAGTCCTTTGGAGACTTAGCATTGCAATGGATGGTTGAATTACGATGAGTGGTTACACGAAAGATTGATTGAATGTTTACTACTAACTAATTAAGTGAAAACATAAAGTAAGAACAAAACAAAATATAAATGTTTGGTTGGCTAGAGATGTCGCCACTAGCCAACTCAATGTACCAACAATATCCTAGTTATGAGTTTAATCTGATTCACATGTGTTTGTCTAATTCGTGATCTTTTTTAGTCACCATTGGTTGTGAACCGAATCTCTTAGGCCACTAGGGCACTAGAAGTGTTCCGGTCTAACATTCAAGTATAAAGCAAACCGAAACTAGAATGCAACTCAATTACGAATCGTATCCTAATCATACCACATACCTAATAAGTTCAATATGTGTTCACTTATGATTAATGTGAATGGATTTCCTTCCTAAGTCCCTATTAGAGGACATGAAAGTATGTTCTAATGACTTTCCTAATCCACACCTTTTAGAACATGAATTAGAAGAAGTAACAATTAGCTACAAAGTCAATTCGAGTCAATATAAGCTTAACCGAAGCTCCTTAAGTCATTTGGACTTCAAGAAGGCTTCGGTCCATGCTCAAACCCAATGAAAACCAAACCTTAAGCCCATCTTCTCAAATTCAACCTAAGTCATGTTTATCTTCCTTATGTGAGTGACTAATTCACTTATGTTCATTTTTAGCTTCCTTAAACATATCTCAACTTAGTTATGGCTAAGACATGAGTATGAAAAAATTGAATCAAGCCCAAACATGTAAACATACCATAATCACATCATAAGCTATCAAATTCATTCACAACATATAGTAAACTAAACCAAATTCAAATCCAAAACTCAAAACATAATTGTTTGTACATCAAATTGGCTAGGATTTTCTTCCAAAAGGTAACTACTCACTAATCATAATGGAAAACAAATTTTAGATACACGCTTAGAACTAGAAGAGTAAAGAGATAACCGAAGAGTCCCCTTAGCCAAAGCTCCACCAAATGACTCCAAGGCTTCTAGCTCCACTTCTTCACTCCAAGCTAGCACCAAATCTTCAAGAGGAGGTAAGGATAGTCCTTAGGATTCCAAGGAGCCAAGGGGAAGAGGAATTACTTCCCACTTTATTGAACTCTAAAAACTAAACCAAACCCTAGATGCAAAGATGAGAGGAGGAACACCCAAAATAGGCCAAAGTGATGGTGTGGTGGTGGAGAGGTTCAGCTCTACCCAAGAGAGGAAAAAGCTAGGTCTCTAATGGTAGTGGTTATGCAGGTGTTTTTTCCTAGAAAGGGAGGAGAAGAGGTAGAAGAGAGTGCTAGAGGGTTGGGATAAGGATAAGGGGTCTAGAGAGAGTGTAAAACTATGGAAAATCTTAAAATGAGATGAGTTATGTGTGTGTGGAGAGAGGAGCTCGAATTTGGGCTGAATAGGAACGTTAATTTACACTCTTAGATGATAAGAAATGGTGAGATGAAATATTTAAAGGTTAGATTTGAATTAGACAGACCATGATTCACTATTTTAGGCTTTAGAAGGCTAAACTCCAAATTAGTGACATCATGTGCTCCAACTTCTTCTCTTTCTCTCCAAGTCAGATTGGTAAGCATAAATGGGCTAAATGAGCCTCTATTGGGCTGGACTCCATTTGATTACGCCAGCCAAGGTGGGTCGATCGGCTGTGGCAAATTTCAGCAGGTTCCGGGCAAGAACAGAAAACGTCATAAGAACAATGATTTATTCATAGAAAACAAGTATAAGCATAAAATTATGAGCGTAATAGACACACAATTATGGTCCTAATAGTAGGCTCCAACCCAATACATTCAGCGATGAAATCAGCGGTTGCTTGGCCCTTTAGAGCGGTGCGGGGTTTGTATTCAATATCGAATTCACTAAGATCAATAGCCCATTTGCTTAGACACCCATTATGGTCAGGTAACTGGAGAATTTGCTGAAGTGGTAGGGTAGTAAGTACATGAATGTTGTGCGTTTGAAAATACGGGCGTAACCTTCTTGCAACCATGACAATTGCTAATGCAACTTTCTCAAGGGTAGGATATCGGGTTTCAGCGCCCATCATGCCCTTACCCACATAGAATACAGGCAATTCTTGGTCACTTTCTCTCCTGACAAGGTCGGGGCTAATTGCAGTGTCAGAAGAGGCTAGATACAAGAATAATATTTCTCCTTTTACTGGGCAGAAAAGAGTAGAGATTGATGCTAGATAATGCTTAAGGTTGACAAAGGCGGCTTCGCATTCTGGCATCCATTGTAGCTCACTCTTATGGGTTAAACAAAGTGATTTGAAGAACGGCTCACACTTGTCTGAATAGCGCAATATGAAGCGATTTAGGGATGCCAATTTTCCGGTCAGGTTCTACAGCTCTTTTTGTTGGAAAGTGCACTCATTTCTATGATTGCCTTTATCTTGGCTGAATTTGCATCGATCCCACTTTGGCTTACTACGAAACCCAAAAAATTGCTGGCCATGACATCAAACGTGCATTTTGCAGGATTTAAGTGGACACCCCAAGCCAACAATATCTGAAACACTTTGCTGAGGTTGGCAACGTGTCCCTGAGCTGTCACACTTTTAACCAGTATGTCGTCCACGTAAACCTCAATGGTATCCCCTTCTACTTCCTCCATAATGAAATTCATGATCTGTTGGTACATGGAACCAGCGTTTTTTAAACTGAATGACATTACATTGTAACAGTACAACCCTTTATCCATCGTGAATGTAGTGGCCTCTTGGTTATAGACGGAGTATACGTCCATCATGGATAGTAGTTCATAACTGGTTGTAGCATCTACCAGTTAATCGATGCGAGGCAATGAAAAACTATCTTTTGGACATGCTTTATTTAGATTGGTGTAGTCTACGCACATGTGTCACGTCACATTACTCTTTTTTACAATTACCGTGTTTGAAATGCACTTAGGGTAATTTACTAGGCGTATGAAGCTAATTTTAAGCAGGCGTTTGACCTCCACTTACATCGAAGTATATCGCTCTTCATCGTAAGCATGCCTTTTTTGTTTGACAGAGCAAGCGCTTGGATTTATGCTTAGCTTGTGAGAGATGAGATCGATAGAAATGTCAGGCATATCGGCATAAGACCATGCAAAATTTATTTGAATTCCTGGAGGAGGGTGGTAAGTTTCCTAGCAATATCAGCGTTCAGTTGAGTGCCAATCTTGATTGTCAGTTCAGGATGCGCAGGGTCAACTTGAACTTCGACTAGACTATTTTTATCGCCGATCGAGTGGACAGAATTTACACCGTCTCTTGGATCATTCAGAATCGTAATAATTGGGTCACTATCCTTGAGGGCCAAAATTTCTTGTTAGACAACATTACATGTGCGGAGGTCAACTGGGCGCTCGACCAATTGAGTGACTCGAATGGATCTAGTACTGAAGTCAGTGGGGAATTGTAGGTAAGCATGTGCGGGGCTAAGATAACCTTGAGCTTCATTAAAGTTGGGCACCACAGTATGATGTTATAAGAAGATGGTAAGTCACAAATGATGAAGTCAGTGGTGACCTCTCTCTGAGGTGTTCCTGCCTCGCCCAAACAGATCCGCATGGAGTCATATCCTGGCTGATATACCACATCGCCTAAAAAACCCATCAAATTTTCATTGTCTTGTATCAGCTTGTTTTTTGGGGGGTGTAGTTGATCATAAGCGAACAAGAACATGATGTTGGCTACCGCGCTCGAGTCGATCAAAACACGTTAAACTTTGAAGCGGTCGACTAAAGCGTCAATGACAAACGAGGCGTTAGTTGGGTGAGCCCCGCATGCATCAGATTCCAAAAAGGTAATTGGATCCCAAGAGCCCTTTGGGACCTTGGCACTACTGTCCGTAGATAAACTGAATACCTCTCGGGCGTTGCAAGATTTTCGCTTACCGCCAAAAATTGTGTTGATCATCCTCCGAGGTTCAATGAGTAATATTTAATGAGATAGGGGGTTGCCTGCTTTGTATTGCTCCAACTTACCCTCGTCAAATAACTTCTGGATGACCTTCTTTAGAATGAAACACTCATCTGTGTTATGGGACTCGTTAGAGTGGTATTCACACCATTTTTTAGTGTTTCGCAGGGAGGACGTGCGTCGTCTAGGCAGAGGTGGAATATCAATGAGTGTTGTTAGTGAGGATTTCCGCATATGTTGCATTGGCATCGGTGAATATTGGCTGAGCTGGGGTTTGTTGTCGTGCTTGTCTGTTGTGGTCTATGGTGGAGTTCCGCCCGTGATGAGGATTCTCATGTGGAGTGAATGGGATATCCCGCCTGTTCTCATGAACAAACTTCTGTCTTTTGGACTGGGCTGAGTGTGAGGCCTTGTAATGCGGGGTCGGCGCGATATTGGCAGTCCGCGGGCGAGGTTGGCCACCCTATAATTTTTTTTTCTAATTTGCTCTTTTTCCACAACCAAGTCAACAAGCTCGTTGTAATCTAAAGAATGTTGACGTTTTACAACTTTCTCCTTGAACGGAGAAGGAGCTAATCCCTGGAAGAGAGCGGCCACGGGTATCTTCTTATCCAAATGACAGCATGACTGGGTGGCCATGCGGAATCGTTCGATGAAGGATGATAAGTACTCATGCTCCGCCTGTTTGACGGCAAATAAGGTGTTAGTGGTGTCGTACCTACCTTGCAGCCTGTAACATTTTAGGAAAATGCCGGCAAAATCAGAGAAAGAACCCATGGAACCCTTAGGCAGCTCAAAAAACCATTTGAGAGACTCCCTAGTCAAAGTCTCAAGGAAGAGATAACAAAGAGTGGTGTCAAGGAGGTGACGCCCAGCGGTAGCAGATAGAACTTCGTCTAAATGGACGCTTAGGTCACTCTACCCAGAATAGCGGGAATCTTTTGGGGCTTTGACATAAGGATCACACCATATGCGGGTGATGGACGCAGAGAACGGAGTAGTGCGAGGTGTGTAGATCATTCCTGCACTCAACTGATGGGCGTTGCGACTCTGGCGGACCTCGGCCTCGAGCTCAACCAATAAGGAGAATATTTGGGCAGAGGTGTCAGGGGTAACAAGTTGGGGAGGCGGGGCTAGACCTGGGAACAAAGGGTTGTGTAGCGGAGAGGAAATGTGGATGGCAGATGGTGCGCACTAGGCAGCCGCAAGATACGAGGTCGATGGATGATCGAGACGTTCCTGGCGTAGAGCATCGACGATGGCCTAGATTTTTTGGTGGGAGGAGCGCTCGTTGTCCCGTTCATGGCGGAGAAGTTTTAGTTGACGGAGGAGACGGATGGATACATCCTCTTCGGCTTTTTCTGGAGCGGGTGGGGTTGGAACAGAGTGGGGCGGAGGTATCTCTACGGGACCGCCCAACTGCTGGATCCCTGGCATAGCGAAGCTGAGGATTGGGTTCTGATCCATGACTGGGGATGTACTTGTACGGGCTTATACCAAAGAGAGGGAGAAAAAACCCATACACGACACCAAATGTTTGTACCAGAATTCGGGCAGACACTGGGAAACACTAGGAAGGAGGGAGATTGGCTAGTTGAGACGTAGATGCGCCTAATTGAACTGTACTGCTAAGATGAAAGGCAAACGCCAGAAGTGAAGGCGAGGTGACCCACCTATCACACTCCGATGCTTAAGTAAATAAACGCTAGATGTAAAGAAAAGGAGAGTAAAAGCAAATCTGTTTAGGGCGTAAGATCTTAATCCCTCCCCTTTAATGATAATGAAATTGTTATGTACTTACCAAAGAACACGCTTCTTTCTCATTCTCCGATGTGGGACTCAGTGTGGTCCTGTTTCCGTTTACTTTGCGCGCTTCTTTGGTTCAACAAGTGTGTATGAAATATGGCAAAGCTAAAGCGCTTATGCTAACATTGGACGATGTTGTAAACATATTATCCATTTATGATTCTTGTACAGGTTGTGAAAATGGGTTTGGAAGAGAATGTGACTGTGTCTACCTCTATTATTGACATGTATTGCAAATGTGGGCGAGTTGACATGGCAAGGAAGGCTTTTGATTGCATGAAGGAGAACAATGTCAGGACCTGGACTGTGATGATCGCAGGTTATGGAATGCATGGTTGTGCCAAAGAAGCTTTGGAAGTCTTTTACAAGATGATACACCATCGTATTAAGCCAACTTACATTACTTTCGTGGCACTTCTAAATGCTTGCAGTCATGCTGGTCGTTCAGAAGAAGGATGGTATTGGTTGAATACAATGTATCGTAGATTTGGTGTTAAACCTGGGATCGAGCACTATGGGTGCATGGTGGATCTTCTTGGGCGTGTGGGTGATCTCACTAAGGCTCACGATTTAATACGAGGAATGACAATGAAGCCTGATTCGGTTGTGTGTGGGTCACTTCTTGGGGCTTTTACAATACACAAAAATGTGAAGTGTGCAGAGATCTCTGCAAGAAAATTGTTCGGGTTGGATCCAAGTAATTATGGTTACTACATCTTGCTATCAAACATATATGCTGACGCTGGGAGATGGGAAGATGTCGAGAAGATGAGAGAGCTCATGAAGAGCCGCGGACTGGCTAAACCTCCTGGATTCAGTGTGGTTGAACTGAAGGGTATGGTTCATTTATTTTTAGTTGGAGATAGAGAGCATCCTCAACATAAGAAGATTTACGAGTATCTGGAAAGACTAGCTATTAAACTGCAAGAAGTTGGCTATGTGCCCGATATGAATTCAGTTCTTCAGGATGTTGATGGGGAGGAGAAAGAGATGACCCTGAGAATTCACAGCGAGAAGCTAGCTGTTGCCTTTGGAATCATGCATTCAGTACCCGGTACAACAATTCAGATCATCAAGAATCTCCAAGTATGTGCTGTCACACCGTGATCAAGATCAAGATGATCTCCAAGATTGAAATCGGGATATTGTAATCAGAGATTCAAAACGGTTTCATCATTTCAGGGATGGGTCGTGTTCTTGTGAAGAAATTTGGTAATGGCTATGTAACAAGTTTGGATAGCAAAGCATGGCATGATCAACATAACACTCGAGTACAACATGACTGAACTGTTTATAGTTGAGTTTCTTTTTCCACTTTCCTAACCATTTTCTTTGCTCAATTGATAAAGACAAACAAAAATAATAGAGATTCAAGGAATGAAGCGGGGGACAATTATCAATTCATAATCTGTCAAAGAATACAATAGAACAGAAAATGAGTTGCAACACTGCTGCTTGATATTCATATGAACTCTGGGATTTTGTGGCCCATAAACCGCCATCAGATTCCAACAGCTACCACTTGATCTAAATTGCCATTCGACCCGCAAGCCTGCTCTCCAAAATCCTTCTGTCTATGGCTGCATCAATGGAGTTCATCTGAAAACGAAAACCATTATAAGATCATGAGGGAGGAACAATTGCCACGATCAACTTGGCAAGCCAGATATTTAGATATTTTCCTATGTCAAACTATGTGAAAGAAGCTGACCTGGCCAAGTCTGAGTTCACTGTGCAATGATAAAATAAAGAAATGGTGCTACAATTAAGCAAAGTTCTGATGGCTTCATATTGTTTACACAAACCCTCACAACCCAAAAGAGAGCAGGGAGATTGACTAACAACAGATAAAGAGCAGATTATACATTACACACTTAACTGAGTATTATGCCAAAGTTGGGGCACCCTTGTGCCCATTGCAGCAAGCTTGTCAAATTTGTAATTACTAACTAATAGACATAATAATGTAAATACCTACTTGAACTTTTTGATGCAGTTGCGTGCAAAGCGGGGAGAATGGCAGTTTAAACAAACAGCATGTCAATCAACCAATAGCAGAAAGATGGTTGATTAAAGGTCTTTTCAATTTTCACAGACCAAACTCAAATATAAAATAGCAGGTAAAAATTGGTAAACAAAGTATTCTGAAAGATGAAACATAAAGCCTACTCATCTGAGTAGTCCAACTCCATGAAAGTTAAAGAGGTAGTATGACTTACCTGGGTAGTTTCATCATGCACCTGATACTTCGCTAAAGAGGATCTTCTTTCCTCCTGCAAGTAGACCATATTAAACAAGTAAGTTCCAACACGAGTAAAAGGACACTTGCTTTAGTAGACAGAGAAACTATTAAACAACTCACCATGGACATAGCCTCATCATCCCAAACTAGATAGACCTCACTGGTGGTCGACTGGGGAGCTTTGTTTGCAATTACAGGCGGTGGTCCTATTGATGGGCCACCAGTGTTTGGACCAGATGCATAAGAATGTGTGTTATTTAAGTTCCCACCTGTAGCAATGACATGCAAAGGGCACATCAGACTAACAAGCCTCACATATAAGAACTGAAAAATTAAAATAGCTAGTCCATTACTAATGAAAGCGCTGTATTTTGGCAAGTTAATGTTGAGATTTGAGACTTGTGAGAAGATTGTAAATTAAGGAAGGAGGGGAACACAGCCAACAAATTTAGTATTACCTTGATGTGCATCCATGGAGCCTAGAGGGTTTGGCGGAATACTTGATGAAAGCATTGGTGCTGAAAATGGAGCACTTTGATTTGGCATGTTATTCATACCAACAGGGAACAGCGGCTGTGATACAGGAACAGGATGCATCGACGTAGGCATTCCAGGAATTGCATGTGAAGGTTGAAGTGCAGAGGATGTTTGTGGTGGTAGAGGTGACTGCACAGGAAACAATGGCTGCTGACCATAGCCCAATGCAGAAGGAGGAGGAATCGAGCCTGGTGGAGGCTGTGGATACCAAGGCTGGGGACGAGGTGCAACTTGCCAACTGTTATTAGGCAATGGGACTGAAGAATTATATCTGATCAAACAAGAGACACAAACACATAAGTTGTTTACGAATCAAATATATGATAATAACAGTAACCTGCAAGATAACAATGTTATAATCCAAAATTTGAAGGCAATACACTACACTAAAAGAAAACATACATTGGTCGCATTCCAAAAGGTTGTTGCGGAGGATATGTCATCCCCAGTGAACCTGGCACCATACCACCAGCAAGTTGGGTGGTAGGTATGTCGACTTTAGCAACTTTTGATGGGGTGTCTTCTTCTGCACAATAACGTGATCTTTAGACAACATTTCAGAAACTAAACTTAACTAATACGGTTAATACTACAACTTCCTAGGGAAACAATGAAATGAACTATGATCCTGATCTTTCAACAACAGAAAATAAACTTAACTTATATAGTTTAATCTATAACTTCCAAGGGAATTGATGAAATGAACTACAATCTAAACACAATTGCAGGTTGTTTAGATCAATAACAAACAACACTTGAAATTAGATTTTAATCAGGTTAAAACCATGAAACTATTTCCCGACTGAATTCTTACATGCAGACTAGTACATCTCAGTGAAGGTACATTTATGGTCAACCAAAAATACAATAGAATGCCAAAAATAAAATTTAAACTGGACCAAATACCGCAATGCCAGGAATATTGCTGATTATACTTTTGCGCTACCAGATATCAACACTTTGATCCATCACCATCAGATTTCAACAATCACCCCCATAATTTAGGAGAAAACATGGAAATTGTTTGTATCCTTACCTTCATCTCCATAATGTGCAGCCAAGACATCAGGTGGAATTCCCTGCATCCCATATATTTCAATATCTGTCGCTTCCCTACCAGCCTTTGCATTAGGGACTCTGTCGAACACGACGTTGTGAATTGAGTATCAGTAGAATGAAACTAAAGAAAAATAATCAAAATCGATGCTAAAGGAAAACTTTGAGGCAAACCATTTTCAACCACAGCAAGAACCAAATTACAAAACTCTAGAAGATTCACACAGATTTGCTTTCAACTACAAACAGTCTGATACCGGAGCTCATGATATAACTGATTAAGTAACTGTAAAAGCATTAGCTAACCTCAAAAACAGCTCTCCGTTTTAGTGCTTCAAGACTGAACCACTGGCATATCTACCAAGAGGAACGTTTTCATAATGTAAAGATCCACTTTTACCCAATCCACTACATTCTAAAAATTGAAAACAGAAGCAACAATACAATCGACTTATTCCAAAACAACTTCAATCAGCTTATCAATCCCATATATACTCTAGACCCACTACTAATCTTATCAACTTCAACTGTAAAACTAATTTAATCGATGAAAGCTGATAGCTTTATTATTATAGGGTCAAAATCAAAGCAGTCAAAATTAGGGTTTAGAGAACAATAGAGAGAGTAAATTACTTACTTGGTGACGTTCTCTTTGTGGACTTGGAGGACATGAATGGCCATTCCGCCAGCTGTAGAGAGCTTCTTATGGCAGACATGGCATTTGAAGTGCTTAGCTTTCTGGTGCTGAACCAATATCTTCTCGTCGTCGAATTCTCTATCGCAGTAGTAACACCACACCTTCGACGCCACCCTCTTTTTCTTCTTTCCCATTATACCCGTCCCTTTTTTCGCCGCTCTTCTTCTTCTTCTCTCGCTCTGTTCCCTTTTGGTTTTTCTGGGTTTTCGGGGGTTTTCTTCTTCGCTACTTTCTCTGATCTGCTGAGTGAGTGCTTTTGTGTTTTATTTTTGTTTCCCTTGTATTTATAGTTTGTCTCTTTCACCCACAGTAAAAAGTGTTCATTGGCAACTTTCTTGATAGAAAGTTTGCGCCGCACGCGCGATAGAAAAACTCTCTCTCAAAAAATCTTTCTCATCTGGCGGCCCTGTGGCTGGCGCTGGCTTCGGCCTCGCTTGTGTGTGCGGGTGCAGCCGGACGGAGCAAGTGGAGCGACGTTTTTGATGGTGTTGTCTAATCGCGGCAGAGGTTGCCTCGATCTCAAGTTCGGAGATATGTGGTGTCGGGCGATCGGAGGAAATTTGGTCTTTGGCATCGGGTTTGGGACTGGCATGGTGGTTTCGTTACGTGGGGCTGCTCCGGCAACTATGATCTAAATGGATAGTGGTATGTGCGATGGAGAGCTTTTGATGGAGTTTTCAGATCTATTCCATGATTTGAGGGGTAGGTTGGTGCAGGTTGGATGTGACGGGCTTGTCTCTCATGATCTGCATCTCCTTCTAATATTGAACATTTTCTTTCCTTCAAGGCATCTCGTGGTTGGCGATTGGCGGTCGGCGACTCGGTTGCAGCTGGAACGACGGCGCAATGGCAGAGGACTCGGCTAGTGTTGGGCCTGGTGTTTAGGCTGAGTGCCTCTCTGGTTTGCCCTAAGAGCATATGCAGCGGTGACCGGATTTGGGGACGTTCTCCCCGGGGACCCGCTGAAATAGGACGTCCGACGTCGATTGTTCGTGTAGCGGTGAAGAAATGGCGCGGCGACCAAATGTTGATAGAGAGAACGTCATCGCCGGCATCCTGTAATCAATCGAGCAGAAGAACGTTCTCCCAGGTGGTCCCCACGCACGTGGGTGACGCCAGGGGGGTGTTATTTTTTTTCACCCTGGCGCAAGTAATACATCCGCCGGTAATTCTGTAAAAAAATGATTGAACCAATCACAGCATGACATGTTGCCAGGCTGTCGACAACGGATCCATCAATGGATCTTTGAATCTGGGCCATCCATTTTGAACTGAAAAACTGATCTGACGGCCCTCATTTAAATGAAACGGCTACTTCGTCCATAAATTTAATATTTACAAATAAAACCCCGAAAAATTGCAAAAAAATCTCAAAAAATTGCAAATGACATGTGTCGGCTACCAAAATCCCAAAAATCTCGAAAATTTTATCGAAAATCAGCTACAAGTTATTTGATCGAGAATGACACGTGTCGGCTAGTTATTGGATAAAAATATTATTTGGATCTAAAAAATTACAATTTTAAATAATAATGAATAGTAATATGAAGTTCTATTTTGGGCACCGCTGCACGCAAAACAGGAATAGGACTTCCTATTCAAAAATTTTGGAGAGGAATTCTTATTGCCATTTTATGGGTGCATATGCTCTAATAATGGTTTGGGTTTGGGTTTGGGCTTGGGCTTGGCTCAGACCCTATTTACTAATTCTAAATTTAATCTTTTTTAGTGACTAAATTTAACATCAAAATGGAGTTAACACTTGTTTAGTGATTTAATGTTCAAATCTAACACAGTGACCTAATTAATACGTGGGATACAACTTTTGTGACCATTTTGATATTTATGAAACATCAATGACCAAATTGTCTATTTGAGTAAACATCAATGACCATTTGAACAATTTTCCAAACATTTAATTCAAGGAGGGTGAAGACTTCATGTCTTCATATCTCTAGTTAAGTAAGCCTACTCACTTTATGCAGAAAAGCTTTTGGTTCTCATATCAAAATCATATCCAGCATAGAGTTCTCAAATGGATTCTCAATCTATATATATGTAATCTGCACAAGCCTGGATTCTCAAAGGGTTTATTTTGAACTTCTTCGGAGAAATCTTGGATCCTGTAGCTCGGCATCTTTTCTTTCTATCTACCTCCTTCTGAACCTCATATACCTCAATATTACCTCCCTCTAAACGCCTGATAATAACCGAGTATGCCTTGTGTTTCCTCGGCGCGTCCTCAATAGCAGGAGGGATGATATGATCCTCCCATCTAAGAGCATAGTTAACACCAAATATAAAATCACCATCTAAGTTACCTAAACCAAGAGCCTCACAAAATCCAAAACCGAGATTAATCTTCGGTACAGGATGCACAACCAAAACCTTTGATGTCTCAATGACCTCCTCATATGAGAACACTGATGTCCAACTCTTACCAGTTTGTGACTTAGACGCAGATGCTCCACTGCTAGCCACCACCCTCAAACTGGGTTCTCCAAACGTCCTCACAGAAGCCTTTAAGCACTTACCGAAGGCATGAAACACCAACCCACATCTTGCACATCAGCCTTTCAGATTTTCAAAGAAAAAAATCAGTGTCCTCCACAATGCTTGGAGCCAACTCCATAGTCTTCTTGAAGATCACGGGTTTTTCGACAAGATGTGCAACACAAACCCTAATTACCCCCTTCTTCATAGCACGAAGGTCCATCTCTTGGAACTCACCTGCCTCCTCAGCAAATATTGCAATATTCCCATCTTTGTCAACTAAAAGAGGGATGTTCAATATACGTACTGAATAGAGAATATTAAAATTCAAATCTGAGAACAAGGACGCTCCATCATATGCCATGACCACTAGAAGTGCTTTCCGATAATACCACAGACCACCTCGAAAGACTTTGTTCTTGTCCTAAATTGAGTCGAAGGTGAGCAACAGGATTCCATTAGGTCTTTCTTGCACACGGAAGTTACCATCTAAGAGCTAAACATGATGAAATTGTTGCCGAAACTCTTTTAAATCCACCATTTTTCTAAGCACTTTGCCGGCGATGAAAACCTGCGATTCCCTAAGAGAAGAGCCGCTCAAACGACGACTTATATCCACAGTCTCTGTGCCGAGCCAAGGCGGAGAAGGAGGCTGAAACCTGATCAATGGTGTCGAACAAAGGCGTCGACGAGTGTGGCGCTGGTTTTCTCTACTTAGAGAGAAATTAGGGTTTTTTTTCTTGCTTCGGTTTGAAGGTAGTTACTACAAAGTGAATCGAGAAAAAGAGAAGGGAGTTCTCTTTTTTTTGGTGAAGAAAAGTAGTTATCAAGAGAAGAAGTAAGAGAAAAATATGGAATTGATTTTTTTGTTTATTTATTTATTTCAGTAATAACAATAAGAATTTCCAACCTAATTAAAAATGACATTATTGAAAAAAATTGTAAAAGTGAGGAAACAACTCCACTTCTTTAAAAAATATATAATATTAGTATAGATATAGACTAATATATAATCTATTTAATAATAAAATGCAGATTTAGTCCCTTCATTCCTACTGCAATGGCAGTTTTAGACTTTCACCCCAGGTTGCACCAAAACGGATATGGATATGAAGATACGATACAATACGTTGAAACGGCAAAATTAAAAAATCTAAGAATACGATACGAGAAGAATATGAAAATTAAATAATACATTTAAATTCAAATATAGTTCAAAAACAGAAAGAAAAAAAATAAGCATGCAAGTTAAGGTTGTGTCATGGTAGCAGCTTCATGTAGAGATGTTTAGTCATTTTCCAAATCAACTTCATCAAGTTCTTCTTCATCTTCAACATTGAAGATTATCGCTTCCAACATGTGATGAATAGGTAATCTGCCTGGAATCAAGAATTGAACAAAGCTCACACATTGACACATATGATCATCACTTAGTTAATCTGCCTATTCATTTGATGAATGGAATCATGAATCAAGAACACATGATGAATAGCTAATCTGCTTATTCATTTGATAACAACTAACAACAACGAATAAAGCTCAATTACAAGTTTAAAACAAGAACAAAGAAAGCTAATCAAGTAATCAACATACCTATTGAGTGAATGGAGGTAAGCAGCGTCGCAGTGAGCAGAGTCGGAGATGTGAGAATAATGGCGTGGTGTTGTGAGAGTCGCAGAGAAAAATGGCGTGGTGTTGTGAGAATGTGAAACTAGGTTTCAATCTTTTCATTTTTCTCATTTACTGATTTTAATTACTTGAAAATTTCATAAATACCTCATGTATCCTGATACTTTACATTGTGGCTTATCTCTTTTGAGATACGTACATATCAATGTGGTATCAAAATTTTGATACCGTATCAGACTGTATCCAACCGTATCGATGGCGTATCGTATCGATACCGATATCCGATACGCAATACCACATCTGGGAGGCATTTCTGTGCTTCCTAGCTTTCACCGTTGTCAAGCAATCAAAAGCTTGGAGATGGAAGACCAACACAAAATGCAAGAAAAAAATTCAACTTTTTTTTTTGAAATAAGGGTGGTGCACAAACCTTCATTAATGAAACTGTCGAATACATACCCGGGGGGACGTAATACCAGAACTTTGTACTATAATAAGCACATACAGAGCATCTTGGATAATCACAAGACCACTCCTAACACCTATGTATTCAAAACATGCACAAATTAGTAGAGAGTGCAACATTGGCTACTCTATCTGCTTTACACTTGTGGCGATACAATAATAGAAAGATAATTCGACTCAGGCGATGCATCATTACAAAAAGAACAGCTCTCCAACCATATTTCCAAACAACAATTAAGTCGTCGATACTATGCCTTCATTAGGACAGACAAAGTATTAAAAGTGCACACATAGGTAGATTACCTAAATTTCCCGACAACACCTACCACTGCTAAGTAGGACAATATTATTAACCATGACAAATAAAAAAAAGTTAAAAACATTTTTAAAAAATAACAATGGGCCAAGGGTAACTCCCCAAGCCCATGCCTTTGAGGCACCATACAATACCCAACAAGAAGTCCAACAGCTGCAGGCCCAGCCCGAAGACCACCAAAATGTCGAAAAATCACTCGCCACCAAACCCCACTCCGTCAGCCTACTTTTCGTCATCCCCACCAGCACCACACCGATCAGGTCATCGGTCACAAGATTCCCCCAAACCAGAAAGATTGGGTGCCTCCGCCTAGTCCTCCCCACCGTGTGTAAATCACCCGCCACCAATCCTTCGACACCAAAAAGGACAGAACCCTCGACACACTGAAGAATTGGTACGACAAACCGACGTCGTCGCCACCCATCGAAAACTCGCCGCCCAATCTTACCAACAAAGCTACTGGTTCCCGAAGGATCCAAACTTGGTCGAGTCACAACCATCGTTTCCTTGCCGAAAATACTGCACACCCTTGAGATTATTCAATGACTGACACCACAACCCACCACGAAAATCGCTCCTGAGGGACACCACCACCCATTCGGTCGCACCCTCATGGAGTTGACGAGGCTGGAAGCCATAGCCGGCCATCAATGCCGCTGGACGAGTCACAAAGAATATAGGAGAGAAAATGAATATCACGTGCAACACGTTCTTTAGTCTCTAGGGTTCCAATTAAAGGTTTTATAAAATTACGATAGAACTATTCTTAGTTTCTAATCAAATTTACTCCATTTTGAAAATTTCTTCATCCCCAGTGTTCATTGTTATCACATCATTTAGTTACCTCTTATTGGCAATTAGACCAATTAACCAGAGAGAATGCCTATATATAAAATTTCTCAGGTTATGTCTTGAAGAAGATGAACCAATGGCTACTGATATCAGCCACCCCTACTACTATTGTACCAGTCCCCGCTACACCTACCTCAGCTCCCACCGAAACCACCTCCTCTAGCTGCCACTCCCGCGCCCACCACCATGCCCTTAGCACCCGTTTCTCCTCCGCTTTAGGCCTATGCCCCCCCCCCCCCCCCCCCCCCCCCCCCCCCCCCCCCCCCTCCCCCCCCCCGCCTCAGGCTTGTTCAGATCAATCAAATACTTGTTTTTCCCTGTTTCTTGAGCATTTCTTTGTAATGTGATACAAGTCAAATTTTAATTTACGGTTTCAATGTCGTTTCTGACTCTAGATAATTTTGATGGAGAAGTAGGAGATGAAGGATTGATGACCATTTTGTGCAAGCTTTGTGGTCATAGTTGATTAAAGAAGTTTTGGACTAAATTTTTTTTTTTTTGCGCTAAGATGGTCTTCCATCTTCAAGCTTCCAATTTTTAACAATGGTAGGAAGAAACGAAAAGACGATAAAAAATATTTAATACAGTAAAATCTCGATAAATTAATAATCTTAAGACTGACAAAATTTATTAATTTAGCGAGGTTATAAATTAATCAAGTATTAAATTAATACTTAAGTCTCCAAGTTGGGACCGATACAAAATATTACAGTAAAACCTCGATAATTTAATACTCGATTAATTAATAATCTTGTTAAAATAATATTTTTTGCCTGTCACAACTTGGGGACTTGAATATTAATTTAATATTTGATTAATTAATAACCTCGCTAAATTAATAAATTTTGTCAGTCCCGAAGTTATTAATTTATCAAGATTTTACTATATTTTAACGAGGTTATTAATTAATCGAATATTAAATTATCAAAGTTTTACTGTAATCAAAATCTAAATTAGTATTATATTAATTACATTTTGTCTATATTAAATGTTAATATTCAACTCTGGTAAAGTATATGAGTTAATTGTGACAAGTGTCAATCAGTAGGAAGGGAGGTGAATATGACCCTTAAGGGGAGGTGAACAAAAATGCTCACGTTGCATGAGGGTGATGAGGTGTTTGGAGCACTGCATTTGATATTGCAGCTCACCTTGTGTTGGAGCCAGGGCCGGTCTTGAGGGAGGGCGGGCAGGGCGACCGCCCAGGGCCCAAACTCCTGAGGGTCCAATTTTTATTCATTGCTAGTAATATATAAAAGAGTAAAAGTAAAAAATAAAAAATAAAATCCATTGCATACAATTAGGAAACAACACCACCAATTATCCAAAAAGAAAAACAAGAATGAAGCAACACCGTCCTCTTCGACTCCTTGCGTTTTCTCATCTTCTCCTTCTTCAATATTCTATCCTCCTAATTTCTCAAGTCCCATAATCGATCATGGAGAAAATAACTCATATTATATCCCTCAATCTCTCTATAAATAAGCCAACAATTCCTCTGAGTTTACCTCATCTCAGAATCGGCTGGGTCCTTGAGCTGCAAGTGTACCTTCTCAAAAATTAGGTAACTTCACTAGTTTCAGTTTGTGAGTCGATCAATTAGTCTTACCATCGTTATTGCAGTTGTAATTTACGAAATTAGAATCATTTGTATTTTTTCTTCTAATTCTTTTGCAACATTTTAGCTTACTCGTGAGTTGAAGCAAATGAGATGCACACCAAGTGCTCGATATAATGCCTCTAAGGCTCTAACTCATAAGGAGAAGAATATAAAAAGACGATGAAATGTGTTGAGAATGTCCATTTTTTTAGTGATTTAACTTGAGCAAGTTAGCAATATTTGATAGAAAAATAGGATTTTTCGTTGAGGAGTGCTGGATTTGATATATCTCATTTATACAGTTATATTGATATAGGTGGTCTTCTTGTATTCTTGATATACCGGTGGTCTTTGTCTCTTTGTATTCTTGTATATTTGAACTTTTTACATTTATGACGTTATTACTTGTTATTGTCAAGTTATCTTAATAGCTCAGTTAAAAATTTTTCTTGCTAAAGATTATATTGAACGTTGTTTAACGGCACAATATTACTTGATAGTTGATACTAATATATTTGAGTTGTTTGCGGCCATTTTATTTCTTTTTTTTTTGTTCCGTAAGGGGCCAAATTTTATTTTTCACCCTAAACCTTAAATTTCTCAGGACCGACCTTAGTTGGAGTACTACACAAAAACTCATGACAAAAAAATGAGGATAGTTAATCACACACAAATTGCTCAATAAGTAAAACTCAAAGTTCTCCTCACATATACAATACAAACCAACATTTGAAACACTTGAATCACTAGTAAAAAAATATTTGATAATGCACTGGTTAGATATATGGCTGTGAAATACTAGTTCCAGCTAGCTAAGTAGCCGTCCACGCGCCATTGTCACGCTTCGGTAGATTAGGAACCGGTGTCGGCCACCACGAGAGCACTAACCAGATGAAGTGGAAATGAATATCTTGAGTCTCTATCTATGTTGCACCACTTTCTGGTTCGGATATTGCACATCACAATCACTCCGTTAATGTTCAGATACAAAACATCATCATCATTTAGATCAACAGCTATCGGCTCAAACACTGTTATCAACGATTCCTCAGGAGCTATATCTCGGTCCTGTGCATAAAACCGTGTTTTTCCAACGCAGTTTTCTAATTCCATGATGACCTACTCCTTCTTCTTCTTTCAAGTCCCAAACATGTACATGTATCCAAGTCAAAATAGCACATACGTAGAGACTGCTCGCACACAACGCATTCATCTCCTCTAAAGCCTCCTACCACATCCATCTCGTTTTCCATTTCTATAGGACGACATGTATAATGATCACTGTTCGTGATTGTGTTCGTCATCATGAAAGGATCTAAACCAACAAGTACTTGAACGAGTTAATTGACACAAGTGATACAACATTCCGTTGTCGGCAATACTGTCAATGGCGGATTTGTCCAACCTGAGATTTGGAGTTCGGTCAAGTTTTATAGATCGAGTTGTTGATTTGGACAAAAAATAAAGAAAACCCAGGCACAAAGAGAGAATGAGGTCGCAAAGAAGAAGATGAACAATAATAAAACACGACAGACAAAAACAACGACGTGGTTAGAGTTGAAACTTAAATGGAGACATCATAGTAAGTAAATCAATTATATAGAAGTCTTCTATTATTCGTTGACTTTTTTTGTACCGTGCTAGTAGCCTAGTACTGTGATAGAAGTCGTCCTTAATAATTGTGTACATGCTACAGTGAGATATTTTTTTAAGAGTTTTTCTTTTCTTTTATTTGACGTGGGTGAGACTTTTTTTTTATGAGATTCTACTCTTTATTTTTATCTTTTTTAATAAACCCTCTTCTATAGACTACTAGTTTGGTCACTACCCATAATGAGCACGTCTTAGAACATCTCAAACAGCTTCTCTATAATTTGTTTTAAAATAGGAAAGTAAAAAACACAATTTACGATGAAATTTATGTGTCAACTCCAACAGATTTTCCATTTTGCAGATTTCTCTAAATATATAAAGAATGCTGTAAATATAGGAAATGTTGTTTTCTCTCTCCTCAAATTCTCTAAAATAGAGAATATTTTTAGGGAATCTGTTGGAGCAAAACAACAAAATTAAATTTTCCCTAAAATAAAGAAAAACTCAAATATGGGGAAGCTGTTGGAGTTGCTCTTACACTCCATAAGGTATTAAGTTATTAACTAGCATTTTAGCAATAATCTCTTTATTTTCTTATTTTCTTTTGCAAATACGCTTATAATTGTGTTCCGATATCATTTAGTGTTGCCCAACCTAGATATATTTTCTGGATCCGCCACTGAATACTGCTATAGATTTGATACCATGGTCTAGGGGAAATGATAACATGCTCGCTCCATTCACTCGTTTCCGAAGAGAAGATTTCCACTTTGATCTCGACACATAAGTTGGAATGGATATCATAATCAACGAGCAGTCTTACAACGTTACGCTTGTACTCGGCATTAAGCTTGATGATAAGCCTCTTTTCCCCATGGTGTTCCTTATAATAGTAGTTATAGTACGGAGTATCGCAGACGATTCCCAATACTTTTGCCGTTCCATCTGGATACCGACTAGGCAGAGGAGGAAGAGACACACATTGAGTGGTGTATGGATTGCAGATGAAGTAATGAAATTTATCAGGGTTTGCTGCACAACACAAAACTAAGTCGTTATAAGCAGCTACCACTATCGGCTCTTGTTCCAAACCATAGGAACTTGTTAGTCTTTTCAATAGTTGTGTTACAAGCGTCGACGATGATGATAAGGAAGTTGACATTCCTTTATTTCTCCCCGCTACAGTTGACTAGGGTGGCCATTATTGGGGGCTTTTCTATCAATTTGGAGACGGAGAAAGCAGGTAATGGCGAACAGTTCAAAGACATCGCGTTTACTGTTTAGTTAGTAAAGTAAGCATGTTTTCACAAGGAAATGTTCAAAGGGTTAACCCCTACCTATCTTATGCAGATTTTCAACCGTAGAATTTATCACCAAATCTATCGAGTCTTTGGTTGTCAATGTTCATTCATGTGGGGAATTATTGGAAAAAAATGGTGGTCTCCACCATTTAATAGGACAATTTAAAAAAAATAATAAATTGACGTGCACTTAAAATTATTGAAAGAGAAACATAGTTTTGTGTTCTCCTACAAGAGTACATAAAGTTTATGTATTCATTTGTTTAAATTGGATATGGGGTGAATGAGAAATTGTCACCCAAAATTGGTCTCTTGAAAAACAGAAAGAATATTTGTCCTATATGGAAAAAACTAGAATTGTGGAGGTCTTTAAATATAGTTACACTTTACTATACTTTGTGTAAGTATGTAGAGAGGCTCTCTCTCACGTGCGCGAAGGGGGGCGGGTGCAAATCTTGGTTGGACTAGGCTTGCGATATGAACTTGTGTGTGCCCGCGAACACGAATGCCGCTCTGATTTGTTCTTCATTGTTTCATTCGGAATAAGTGTTCATAAGAAGTAACATGGAATGAGGACTTCAAGAACTACCTGAACCACTAGCGAAAGGAAATGAGCATGGATGATCTGATTGTTAGGCTTCACATTGTCGAAGACAATCAAGGATCTGAGAATAAGAGCTGGGTAAACAACAACTACTCCGCCAAGGCTAATGTAATGGAGCATGGTCAAAGAACAAGAATAAATGGTCAAAGCTGGGACCAAAGGGAGACATTGGCAAGAAGCCAAAGTTTGAAGGCAAGGGTCAAAACTTGTCACAAATCCTTCGAGTGTAAGCCAACTTGAAGAAGTCACTATGGATGGGTAGAGGCAAAACTAACAAAAAACATCTTTCAAAAGCGTTGAAAGAAATTGGTAATAAGTACTTTATCACTTTTATTGATGATAGAACGAAATATTGTTATGTGTACCTTATGAAAAGCAAAGATGAGGCTATAGAGAAATTCTCAATAAAAATGATGTTGGGAAAAAATAAAGGTCATAAGAAGTGACCGAGGAGGTGAGTATGAATGCCCATTTACCGACTTCTGTTCTCAATATGGGATCAAACATGAAACAACAAAACCTTATTCACCATAATCTAATGGTGTGGCTAAACGAAAAAATCGTACCTTAAAAGATATGATTAATGCAGTACTGTTGAGTTCTGGTCTGCCACCAAGCATGTGAGGAGATGCCATTTTATCGGCTAATTATTTTTTAAATAAGATACCCTAAAATAAAGAAGAGAAAACTCCATACGAATTATGGAAAGGAAAAAAACCATCATACAATTACTTGCGAGTGTGGGGATGTCTGGCCAATGTGGCAGTACCTAAACCTAAAAAGGTTAAAAATGGGCCAAAAACAGTTGACTGTATTTTCATTGGGTATGCAAAGAATAGTTTCGCTTATCGGTTCCAAGTGCATAAATAAAAAATGCTTGACATACATGAAAATATGACAATGAAATCGATGAATGCATATTTCTTTGAAACTGTATTTCCATGCAAATCCAGAGAAGAATCAAGTTCTTCTAAACTGACATATGAGGTCATTGTGGAAGATGGTCATGACCAAGAAACTGAGTCTGATGTAGAACCTAGACGAAGTAAGAGAGCAATGACCGAAAAATCTTTAGGTCCTGATTTTATGACATACATGCTTGAAGGTGAACCTAGAACCTTTACGAAAGCTGTGAATTCCATAGATAGTCCTTTGGGGAAAGAAGCTATCAAAAGTGAAATTGATTCTATTATGAAAATCACACTTGAGAATTGGTAGATCTTCCACCTAGTTGTAAATCTTTAAGTTCTAAGTGGATTTTCAAAAGGAAAATGAAGGCAGATGGGCCTATAGACAAATACAAGGCGAGACTTGTGATTAAAGGATATACACAAAATGAAGGCCTGAATTATTTCGACACTTATTCTCTAGTAACGAGAATAACTTCCATCAGAATGGTACTAGCCATTGCTGCCTTGCGCAATCTTGATGTACATTAAATGGATGTAAAAACCGTTTTCTTGAATGGAGATATAGAGGAGGAGATCTATATGGAACAACCTGAGGGTTTTTTCTACTCTTGATAAAAAAGGAAAAGTGTGTAAATTGGTGAAGTCATTTCATGGCTTGAAACAAGCACCAAAGCAGTGACATGCAAAGTTTGACAACACTAAGATCACGAATGGTTTTAAAATCAATGAATGTGACAAGTATGTGTATGCCAAAGAAACGGAGAGTGGATATGTCCTTGTATGTCTTTATATCGATGACATGCTCATTGTTGAAAGTAATGATAAGATGATCAAATCCACAAAGGACATGTTAAATGTCAAATTTGACATGAAAGACATGGGACTTGCTTATGTGATCTTAGGGATCAAAATCACAAGGACATCAAAATGGTTGATACTGAATTAGATCCACTATGTGGATAATATCCTTGGTAAATTTGACAAGGAAAATTTTGGAGTTGCTAGAACTCTGATTGGCATGACTCTTCATCTTTCAAAGAATAAAGGAAAGAGTGTTTCTCAATTAGAATACTCTAGAGTCATTGGAAGCCTAATGTACTTAACAAGTTGTACAATGCTAGACTTGGCTTACGTTGTGAACAAGCTAAGTAGGTACACGAGTAATCCTGAAGGAATGCATTAGCAAGCAATTGCAAGAGTACTAAAGTACTTAAGGTACTCGTACTTATACGCTGCACTATACAAGATATCCAGTTGTCTTAGAAGGATACAGCGATGCAAATTGGATTTCTAACATGAAAGACTCAAAGTCTACTAGTGGATATGTATTCACACTAGGGGATGCAACAGTGTCTTGGAAATCCTCAAAACAAACTGTTATAACCAGATCCACGATGAAATTTAAGTTTGTTGCCCTAGACAAATATAAGGAAGAGGCAGAATGGCTATGCCAATTCATAGAGGATATTCCAAAATGGACTAAACATGATCCTGCAATTTGCATATATTACGAAAGTCAATCTATAATTGACAGGGCGGAAAGTAATATGTACAATGGTAAGTTAAGATATATTCGTTGAAGACACAATACCATCAAATAACTACTCTCTACTGGAGTAATCTCCATTGACTATGTGAAGTCAAAAGGTAACATAGCGGATCCGTTAACCAAAGGGTTAAACAAAGAGTTAGTTAATAAATCATCGAGGTGAATGGGACTAAACCTCATGAGTTAAAGTCTTTACAGTGGACACCCAACCTAGTTGACTGGAGATTCTAAGATCTAGGTTCAAAATGGACAATTAAATTGTAGAGACCGTGCCGAATCACTGTGGGGATTTTCCCCAAGTCCATTCCCATGATGAAAACAGTGATGCTCTTACACTACAACACAAAATGCTTTTTCCGACCAAAATTTTCCGACAAATTTTTTTTTTGTCAGAAAATGACACTTTTTCCGACCAAAAAACTGTTTTGTCAAAAATAAATATTTACGAAGCATTTTATTTTTTCCGACCAAACTTTTTTAATTTGTCAGAAAAAACTAAAACGTGGTCGGAAAAAAAATTGACGGATAAGTTTAGCGTCATCTATTTTCCGACGACATCTTATTTGGTCGGTAATACGTTATTACTTTTTTCGACAAAACTCTATTTCGTCAGTAATACATTTTTTTTTACAAAATTGTAAAATGGTAATTAAGAAATACATTCTTTTTCTAACAATTGATTACTTTGACGTTAATGATTCCAATATTTTTTTTCTCACTTTTTTATTTTCTCTCATATTTTCTCACTTTTCTTTTTTTTTTCTCAAGCATTTCTCTCTTGTTTCCAGCAAGTGTACGTCTCTCTTTTTTTTGCCTTGGTCACGTACGTACGTGAGTAAAATACATCCCTAGCTAACATTTAAACTTTAACACTTCAAAAATAAAAACCCTAATTTCTTAGTTTCTTTCTCAAAACCCTTGTTCCAAATTTCTCATAATTCCATTGATATATACTCCAACAATTATATTGTGATACACAATCTGTCAATCTTGACTCAACTTTGGATGTCTGTACTTGATTCTCAATTCTCAAAGGTAATTTCTTTCTCTATTGATTTTCTCTTTTTGTTTGCCAGAGTTGTTAACAATGATTCCCTTTTAGTTTTCATCATCATGAAATAAGAATTAGGAAAAGTGTAATTGAATAAGGAATGCATCAATCTAGTAGATTAGTTCATCCCTTGCATGAGAACTCTTGATCAATTCATCCCTCGCATGAGAAAACTTGGAACTTCTACTTTTTTGATGTAACTAGTAGAATACTTATTGTGACTCTGCACTGCATGACAGAAACATAAAACGATGATATATAAGCCACAATATGATTGAAAGAAAGATAGATGAAAGGAAAAAAAAAGAACTCAACATTTCTTACCTATACACAGTACATTGTTTTATCTTAAGAATATCAACAAAGAAACTTGCTGGAAACGTTTTTTGCCTTGGCCACATACAAAGAAACAATGTACTGGATTTTTGCCTTGGCCACGTCCCATTACCTATACCCAGTACATTGGTATTGAAGCAAAACTTGCTGGAAACAATATGAACAATCCAAGCAAGTTTTGCTTCAATAACAGAGAGGTCACTGATTTAACTGGGCTGCATGTGAGATCTCTCTTATTCAACACGTCTGCTATAACTTTCATGAAGACACCAACTCCATAATATGAACGAAATAGTACAGTTTCAAACTAAAACATCACAGAGTCAGGATTCAAGAAAACCAGTTTAGGCTGTTACAGATCCCTAACTTTTAAAAATCATAACTTAATCTGCATAACTCATTTAGCTTTGATTCCAAGTCTGACATGATAATAGAAAGGTTGTCTAAAACTTTTCAGAAGACACTAACAACAGAAAACAAACATAACTGTACAGTATTCAACCTAAAAGCTATGATTCAGAAAATCAAAATACCAATTTAATAGAGCAGGTTTAGTTTTTGAGAAAGAGCAGGTTTATTTTTAATTCAACTTTAACATTTTAAACACAGACGAAAATCCACAAAACTATTCAGATCCTAATCCTAAAGTACGCATCTCAAAACATGTATATGTCTTTACAAATCATGACCAGCATTGAAAACTGTTAAGTCATAGTAGTTGTTTGATAAGCTTAACAAGTTTACGCATATTGATCATGTCCTGTATAGAGTAGTATTATCTGCCTGAATGGAATGTCGTAAGATTTAAAATCCACAAATGGTCTGGTCTGAACATGCATATAATGATGTGAAGAGTCTCAAAAAGCTGAAATTGCTCAACAGCAAGTGAAACTTAATGAATAAAACAGAAATCAAAGATATGTGCGTGTACATATCTTTTTCGAAAGCGAGAGAGGGAGGGAGGAGAGTTTACCAAGTAGTCATGCTTCAACTTGCTATAGAAGTCAGCCAGAATATCATCTCGATGTTCACCAGGATTTGGCTGGAGAAGGTTGCTGTTTACAGGAGTACTACTTGTATGTTGATCACCAACAGGAACAACAGCCAGTGAATCTGGCTTCGGAGAGTTAAAGTCATCTCCACTAAGAAGATCCATCTTGGGATCGACCCTTGTCGTAGGAGTTGGACCATTTGTGGTTGGAGGTGCAGTAAGTAGCAATTGATTGAGTGGATTAGAGCTTGCACCAGCACTTGAAGTGGATCTGTGATAAGTCAAAACTAGTATTACAGCTTATATATAGATAGTATCTAATCAAGAGAACCCCATTTCTATAAAAGAAAAAAGATGGTCATACAGAGTGCCTGATTGGTCCTATGCAAAACAAAGCATATGTTATGTTGCAATTCCAATTACCTCCCATCATTTCCAGTGTCCACAAGAGGAGCACCAACATCCACAAGTGCTCCAGCAGGTCCAGGCTTGGGTTTATCAGGTTGAACGGGATTGCCAGAATCAATGGCTTCATGTTTGGCCAGAAGACGTTGCAAGTCATCATTCAGTGCTAGTCCTTGACACAAAAGTGCTTCATCTCTAACAAAGAAGAAATAACATATCAATAGGACATCAACTTTTAATGTTTCACAGTCTGACAATATTGAGACAAATGGGCCCTTACGAAGTTGAGTTAACAAGGTGTACCACCCTCTGCTTATACGTACGACACTGGCCAACCAAATCAACAATAACCTCCTGCCTCAGCCCCTGCACATTCAAATTTAACTTTGAGCAAATTTAAGGCTTGCAATTAAATCTAATATATATCAAATCAGATCTAAACCAATTAAATCCAATATATATCAAACCATATCTACAAGTAATCAGGTGATGTACCTCTTTGTTTTCTGGATCGATAGCACTTAGCATCTCTGCAAGGACATCCATAATACCCCGCGCATTCTGAATTTCAGTCAAGCTAACAAACAAAATCTTCATTAAAAAATCAAACATGATACTATAAACACATGAACCATACACACATCATAAAGAAATAGTAGAAGTCGGTATGATAACTTTGACTTTGACTACTATTGTCAGTGGAACTTATCACTGCTGAGTTTTCCTTTGGACATAGATTCAGAGCATTGAAATGAGAAACATACACTCATCTCACCTATCAAAGATAGTAAGCATAAAATGCACCAAATGATGGTACACCAATTGCACTGACCCAGTGACACCCAGAAAAAAATGAAACACAAGAGAAGACCGAACTACCTAAAAAGTGCATTTTAAAAAAAAAAATTCAGTACATCTCAAAGGTTCATAATTTATATTGCCTTCACTGCATGCATTCTCAAAGCCATCCTTTTTAAAGAATCACAAAACCCAATAGCATAGCATGCCATACAGTAAAAGTCACACAGTTTTGAGATCATTCTATCAGAAGTAAAAATCTAAAAGGATAAACCATAGTGAGCAAAGAGCTAGCATGCAATATTCATTTAAAATTAACGGACCAGAGTAACCATGGCAGAATATTCATATTGGCTATTGTAAATATTAAATAAATGCATTAAAAAAATTAGAAAGTGGTACACATGTACCTTAAGGTTGGGAACGCAGCCTCTGCCGAAGGCTCAGGTGTGTCTCTTGGATGATCCGGATCATGCAAATTTTGGGGCAAGGATGTCAACGGTTGTGTCTGGGGAGGCGTGAATACTGGAGCAGCCGCCTCAGATCTGTGGGGGAAGACTGCTCCGGCACGCTTAAATTAAGGTTTGACTCGGTTAATATTGAAGAACACAACTACTGAACTATAAATAAGCAATGCCATAAATAATTCTGTTCGTTATTGTTTTGTTAATGCTTGTGGTGTTGAGTTTAAACTATGAGATTTCTTTTGTAACTGTGAAGCTTGAAGAGAAACTTATTAAGAACATACCAACAATTCCTGGTATGCAGCATAGTATTGTGGATATCTTGCTCTTGGTCCACCAAAAGCTTCTTGCCAGGTATCTATGAGGATCAATATCTTCTCTTTGACATGATAGTCAGGCTACAATTTTGCATCATACATGCTATGAACAATCTTCAACAGAAGTGAATAATGTATGTATTACAAATCAATAAAAATAAGTCAAGAGGCATATGTACCTTCTTTTTTACTATTCTGACCATCTCGTGGAGGAGGTCTTTCTCTGCTACATGCATATGGACAATGTCTCCACAATTCTTTATTATTGTTTCCAACAGCTAGAATGAAGCAAGCAAACCAACGTAAAATCAATTTAGACCTCTGTATTACAATGTTGGTTTACATAACAATGTGAATGTACAAGTAACATCAAGGGAAAAAGATAGACTAACATACAATTTCAGCAATATTTCCTGCAAGCTACTAGCCTACTACTTATATATAGTGCATCTAATTATTGAATCTTTCAACTTTCCATAGTAGTGCGTCCTAGTAAAGAATTCACTGTCATATCATAACAAATTCCATAATAATATGCATTCAGCAGTTGTTAATATTAACAACTTGTATATGAGAACTGGCACTAACATTTGTACTAAAGGAAGTTAAGTCATTCAAAAACTTAAAATACCAAGAAAATCAGCCACATCATTAAATTGAACTTTAACTGAGTTCTATTGAGCTTACTGTAAGGCCAAGAAGTTGAACTTTAGAATTCCTACTTCCAAGGCGCTTCTTTATACCCTTAACGACATCCTTCGCTTGCCTGATATATCAAACAGAAACGTCCAAAGTCTGTAAGCTACAGGGTAAACAATTTAAACATACCTTCAAGTCCCAATTCAATTCAAGCTCTCTAATCTATGGGATCCTTTAGTCCTAATCCCTCTTTCTTTTTTCTCTTTCCCTCTCTCACTCTTATATGATAGAAATCCCACAGCTGCTTGCTAACAATCATCAACAAATCAGGGACACCCTAAAACAAACCAACAGAAAGACTTGATTCACTAACAAAATCCAATTATGCAATCAGAAAAAAATTTGGAAAAGTGATGAGTTGATCACTGTGTGACAAAACCAAGAAAAGCCTCAATGACAAAATTCCATAAAAGCCATCTGCAGCAGCCTCATCCTAACACCAAGATCAACAAAACTCATTGTAACTAACACGAAAGTCGAAGCCAACCAAAATCAAACCTCACAGTCACATATACTTGATAACAGAAACCAAATTAGGATCTTAACTAGCAAATCAGTTAACCAAACTCCTGCTTATGATACGTATGTAAACAGCAGCCTTCTCCAGCCAAATCCTGTGACGCACAAACACAAAACCAAGGGAAGCATCACAATCCAGACGTGATTTGCAAAGAAATCAACAAATCAATTAAAGAATACTTCAATCTCCATTAACCGATCTACATATATTAATCTCATTTTTTTTGTCAGTTAGCTTTTGTTTTAAGTAAACTTTCAATTAAGGAAAGCAAAGAGTTGCTTCTATGGAAATGTGGAATCCGTGCATATTGCATGCTCAATTAATGTTAACTACATATGTATGAAACCAGCTGTTAGGAAAATTGAATTAGGGTTATGGGTTGTGGTCTTGGTTTGGCATGAAATCAACTGAACAAGGATCTAGTACTTCCTGTGTGTTTAGGTGAGGAGTGAGGAAATCAAGTACCAGAGTAGCATTGTTCTTGGGAGTAGTTTGAACTAGTATATGAGAATTGTGAACTAGTAGTACTACCAGGCCCTTAATATTAAGCAAAGTCATGGTAGTTGTTGTCCTCATAATTTGTGCAACCTAGCTCATAATATTAAGCAAAGTCATATATATATATATTTGCTGATCGGGTAGTGACATAATCAAATCACATCTTATGTATAAAACGTGGAAAGGAATAAGAACTGTCATAGTAACTTTGGCTTTCTATATCTTCACTGTCAGTGAGAACAATGAATTAGATTGAAAATAATATTCCTACTTTAGTGTCTGATTAGTTTCTACAACTAGTTCACAAGCATACTGTCAATTTCTTTGAAAATTCACATCGAAATAGTAATCAACAATTAGTTGGTCCAATTGTACAAAAAGAAAGACGGCAAATCACAAATGGTTTATAACAAAGAAGGCCGAGTAGCTTACAGACTAGCCCATAGGAAAATAATCTACTACATTTGCAGTTACTTATCGTTCATATAATCTTTTGATATCTCTAATATATGGTTCACTCACAATCTTTTACATGTTTCACAACCAGCTACCCCAAAGTATTGAAACTGTAGGCATTCAAATTTTGGTCAAAAGCCTCACCTATTGCTCAATTATTGCTCTGGTAAGTACACTACCTTAAATCTCTTTGATTGTTAGATTTTTAGAAATACCAATATATTCTTTAACCTCTTTAGTGTCAAATATTAAATACATTTTACATTATAGAACAATGCCTATCGACAAGGCATGGATGCAATTAAGTCGGTCAAACCAAGAGTACTTCAAAGGGGTGGAGAAGTTTATTGAATTTGGAACTCAACATGCTATGGAAAGTGACGGAACAATATTTTGTCCATGTCGTCAGTGTCGTAATGCATTGAGACGATCTCCAACGGAGGTTATGACTCATCTCTTGTATAAAGGGTTTAAGCAAAACTATGATGTATGGAGTAAACATGGGGAGACCCAAGACAATGATATTGATAAAAGTGACATTAACAGTGATGATAATGAGGATGCACCATTTTTGCCAGATGATGATATGCATGGCTTGATAGAAGAAGGTTACCAAGAAGATCCAAATGAAGATGCAGAAAAGTTTTACAAGTTGTTAGAACAGGCGGAAACACCATTATACAGCGGTTGTGAGAAATATTCCAACTTATCATTTGTCGTCAACTTGTTACACATGAAGGCAGCTGGTAATATGAACAACAAGGGATTTGACCAGTTATTGAAATCACTGAAAAATGCTTTCCCAATGTGCGATAAACTGCCGACATCTAATCATGAGGCAAAGAAGATTGTTAAAGAGCTTGGTCTTCATTATGAAAAGATCGATGCGTGCAAGAATGATTGTGTAATTTATTACAAGGAACTGACAGATGCAACAGAATGTCCTACATGCAAACTTCCACGGTGGAGACCACAACCCAACAAGAAGAAAATGGGTAAAAAGATTCCATGGAAGATTTTGCGATATTTTCCACTCATACCTAGATTAAAAAGACTTTATATGTCATCAAAGACGGCTTCTGATATGAGTTGGCACCATACACAACGTGTGAAAGACGGTGACTTAAGGCATCCAGCAGATGGAGAGGCCTGGAAGTTTATGGATCAAAATCATCCAGTATTTGGCAGTGAACCTCGGAATGTACGATTGGGATTGGCAACTGATGGATTTATCCCTTATGGAAATATAAGAAATAGTCACAGTTGTTGGCCCGTCTTACTATTCCCTTACAATTTACCTCCATGGATGTGTATGAAGGAACCTTATATTTTCCTATCTCTACTCATACCAGGACCGAAAAGTCCAGGAATGGACATTGATGTTTACTTGAGACCACTAATTGATGAGTTACTAATTCTATGGGAACAAGGAGTGGAGACATATGATATTTCTGCAAAGCAAAATTTTTAAATGAGAGCCGCAACTATGTGGACTGTTAATGATTTCCCTGCATACGGTTACATGTCTGGTTGGTGTACTCAAGGAAAGTTGGCCTGTCCAGTTTGTGCATCAAAAACCTCAAGTCGCAGATTACAACATGGCTCAAAGCAAAGTTATATGTGTCATCGTCAATGGTTACCATCAGATCACGAATGGCGCAAAAAAAAAAAAAGATTTTGACAATACAAAAGAAAAGAGAGATGCACCAAGAAGACCGTCTGGAGATGATGTTTTTAATGAGCTTGAGAATTTACCTGACATCACACACGGAAAACATGGAAAGAAGCAAACCATTCTCGAGTTTGGAAAGACTCATAATTGGAAGAAACACAATATATTCTTCCAATTTCCGTATTGGAAAACACTTATGTTGCGCCATAACTTGGATGTCATGCACATTGAAAAGAATATTTTTGACAGCGTCATTGGCACGATCATGAACATCGATAGTAAAACAAAAGATTCTTTGAATGCCCGACTTGATCTCAAAGCTATGGGAATAAGGAAACATTATTGGCCTAATGATGAATGGGTCTATGACCCAGCACCTTTTACATTGTCAACCGAGAATATCAAAGCTATTTGTCAGTGGCTACTAAAGTTGAAGGTTCCTGATGGATATTGTGCAAAACCCTCTCAGTGGGTCAATGCTAACAGAAGTAATCTCTCTGGTATGATGAAAAGTTATGATTGTCATGCTTTCTTAGAAAGATTATTGTCTCTTGTGGCACGAGAGCTACTGCCAAAAGAACCGTGTGAGGCTATAATTGAGCTTTCTTATTTCTTCAAAGAATTGTGTGCTAAAGTGTTGAAGATTTCTGATTTGGAATTACTTGAGGAGAGGATCGTCATTACTCTATGCAAGTTGGAAAAAGTATTTCCTCCGGCCTTTTTTGATATCATGATTCATTTATCTATTCATTTAGCTTGGGAAGCAAAAGTGGCTGGCCCAGTGCAATACAGATGGATGTATCCCGTTGAAAGGTAACTAAGATTAATTAATCTAATATGTCAACAATAATTATCTATTTTGTTGCCATGTATGCATACATTTCTTTATTTATGTTCGCAATACAGGTATTTACACAAATTGGGTAGTTATGTTCGCAATAAGGCTCGTCCTGAAGGATCTATTGCAGAAGGCTATTTGGCAGATGAGTGTGTCACATTTTGCTCTCGATATTTATCTGATGAGGCTGAGACTAAATTCAACAAAGAAGAAAGAAACTTTGATGGAGGTCAACCTTCAGCTAACACATCTTGTTTATCTATCTTTTCATTGCCTGGAAAACCCATTGGGAGGAAAAAACTTTTGAGGATGTCAAGTGAACTTCACAAGGCTGCAACATATTACGTTCTAGCTAATTGTGATGAGTGTTTGCCTTATATTAAGTAAGAGTTCTATCCCCTAACTAAGACATCAAAATCATACAAGTATTATACATATACATGGATAATTGTATATACTTTTACTCATTACTATCCTATAAATCTACTGTGTACAGAGAGCATAAAGACATACTTTTAAAGGAACATGGGGCTGATCGTGTAGACAAATTGCATAGGAGTGATTTTGCCAAATGGTTTTGTGATAGGGTAAGTGTAAAAAGTCGTTTGAAAAAGCATATCTATGTTAACCACCTATATCTCAAAATTTTCTTATGTATCACATACAGATCACACAATTGCATGCCGAAGGAAAAGGTAACCTTCAAATGCTTTATTTGGCCCAAGGACCGGGAAAGCGAGCTGCCTACTACAAAGGCTATAATATTCATGGGTTCAGATTTCATACGCAGTTGCATAATGATGATATGGAAACACAAAACTATGGAGTTATGGTTAAAGGTGATAACCAAGAGGATGTGCCATGGTATGGAACCTTGACAGAGATTGTTGAGCTCTTGTATCCAGACAATAATAAAGTCGTATTGTTTAACTGTAATTGGTACGACACTGTTAATGATGGCAAAGGCTATAAGTTGGATCGTTATGGAATCTTCAGTGTCAATACAAAAGAGAAGCTTAATACTCAAGAACCATTTGTGCTAGCATTCCAAGCCACTCAGGTGTATTACATTGAAGGAATAAAGAATAGCAAATGGAGTGTTGTGGTGGAAACAAAACCTAGAAACTGTTACGAAATGCCTACTGATGATGGAGATGCATTTCAAGAAGAAGAAACACACGCGAATCAAATATATGCTAACCTTAATCAGGATGAGGACGATGCACAATAATAGCACCACCAGATGAGTCTTTTCACTGCCTCAGGTTATTCTTCACTACCTGAGGTAGAAAACATGTCACTTTATTCTTCGATACAAACTCAATTATACAAAATTCATCATAAGCAAAACTGAACTGAACTCAGAGGAGATTTGTAAATGCTTTTTCAATTTTTCACCATTGTTGTTTGATGCCTATTTTTCTACTCTAGAATTAATCACCCAATAACCTGTGAAATCACCACATATTCAAATTGACACAATCAAATTCGTCTATTGCCCGATTGTCTTCATTGAATCTTTTGGAAGTGATGCATATCAATCAGTATAGCTTAGCACAACCCAGTTGAAGTCATCACATTTGAAGCAAAACCCGGCAATGAAATCACAAAAAGACCAAGACTTGATTACCTTGACCGAAATGGTTCCAGCTAAAGCGTCAAGGTCTTCAAGCAATTTCCCAATTCTGACCTCATTCCAAGGATCCCTGTATTGCTCCCTGAGTATAAAATCCGTAGAAAAACTATAAAGAATCGTAGTCCTGCTCTGCGAAGGAGTCTTGTTCAGCAACTCGCTCTGCAGAGGCGAGTCGAGTGGTGGGTCCAAAAGCCTTAGAACATGTGGGACCTTGCTTCCCAAAGCGCCTGCGTCACCGGCGAGTGGAACATTCCGGGCCACAGGCTGATGGGCTTTCGGGTCGAAATTGGGTTCGACCCATCTTGGCCTGGAGGTGGGATGAGAGTTGCCACTACTGGAATGGTGGTGATGGAATTCGAAGGTGATGAGTTTGTGTCTATAATAGTTTTTACATTTGGGTTTGTGCGAACGGAAAATAACCGTATTCATTGCTCAACTTTGATACAATTGATAATCACTAAAATTTAAAAAATATCAAAAATATTATTGAATTTTAACTTTTTTACTATTAATTTAGTCATTATGTCAAATACACAAAGTGATCAAATTGATAGATAAAGTTAAAGTTTAGTGATATTTTTTAAAGTTCAGTGATCAAATTGTCGATTGTGACAAAATTAAGTGATCATTTCAACTACTTTCCTTCTGGAAAACCAAAGTGCAGTAGTTTTCAGATTGATCATTGTTGTAGTTGAAATTTTTGTAGTTTGAGGTTTGGTGAGTTATTAAAGAAGAGAGCTTTTCGATTTCTGTGAGATGGGTTAGAGCGTTGGACATGAACAAAGAATCAAGACAGGCCTCCATGAATTTGGTGGATTTTTGTCGTTTATAACCCGTGGAGTTCATACTAATGTTCTAAAATTCGTTAAATAGAGTTGGGTCGGTCGAGGAACAAAACGATTAGTCGGATAAGTCAGATTTGTTATTTTTTAATTAAATTTAATAATATTTATACAAATAAATGAAAGAAATTAGAAATATTTAGGTAAAATTGAACAAAAAATAATAATATCCATACACATAAACTGAAGAAATGAACTACTTGTGTGTCTAGATAATGTCTTTCCACTACCAGAAAAACATACTTAGACAACGAACCAGTTAAGATTTTGTGGTTACATGAATTTCTAATAGTATACTTGAGACTAATTAATCTGAAATATTGGGTGTTAATTTATTATTGGTCGGTGTGGCAGGTTAACGGGTGGTTCTAACTTCTAAGAGCATATGCACCGTTGAGAGGCAAGAGGCTCTGACAAAGGGACTATTTTGCAGTGTAAATGAATAAAATGTTATAGGCCCTACCAAATACAGCCACCCGACGCCTTAACTTTGTCAAAGATAGCCGCCGTTCACAACGTCATCTCAACGCCGTCCTTTGATATGGCGCGACAACATTCTCCTCAGTCTCACGCCGTCCTTTGAAAATCAAAATACAATTTCATATATTATTCAACATTAGAACATGTTCATTTGTCTCTAATTCTATTTCTTTTTGGACCCATATATAAAGGTTGTTTCTGGGACCATATCATAGGTTGAGGGTTCATAATGAGATTCTGGTGGAATTAATGGTATCCAGACACTTGTTATAATTAAGAGTAAAATCATGTATACATTCTTTTACAATTTATAGTGCTTGGAGTTTAGAATTTAGGGATTAGGATTAGGGTTTAGGATTTTGGATTTAGGGTTTAAGTTTCTTAGGTTGATTCTAAGGGTTTAAGTTTAGGGTTTAGGGTGTAGGGTTTAGGGTTTAGGGTTTAGGGAAGAGCTCTGATTAATCGAGATGATTTGACCATTCCTTATCTAGGGAAGAGCTCTGATTTGGAAAAACGGAACGAAGCTTTGATTTTTATAAGGTTAAAAAAGTTGTTTGATGAATGAAACCACTCATTTTTTAGATTACTATAACATGATCACGCTTACAAAAAAATCAGATTAATCGAGATGATTTGACCATTTTAGGTTACTCTTTGTTTTCAAAGCAGAGCTCTGCTCTTGATAATGACTATATACATGCACACACACAACAAGCTTTCACTCAGATATACCAGAAAATGATCATTTTCAAGTATATGACATTAATTACACCAACCTTTTGATCTATATATGTATATATTGTTGATCAAATTGGACGTCCGCACCTGAAACTCACTCTGTGTGTGTATATATATATATATATATATATATATATATAGTTAATATGCCTTGAATCAGGTTTGTATGCCGGTAGCATACAGAGGTCTAGCGCACTGAGATTTTCATACTTCTATTTCTGTTTGGTTAATCTTCTAATATAGAGTAAGACGTAGTTATATAGAGTTGTGTTTTGGATGAATCTAATGTGACAAGTAGAGATTAGTAGTATAAAGATTTGGCTGAAGGTAAACTACCATATAGTCTATAAGCAATGACCTATAACTTTTGCTCACGTGTGTTACTGGCCAATCAATAGTACGTTAAAAGTAAAAGCACAATGTATGTTATGATAAACTTGATGTCAAAATTCCAATAATAAATGTCTTGCCAAAAAATGTTTTCACATAGGCTGGAGGCAACAATAGGTGAATACATTAACTCCGTCTTGCTGTTTACTTGGTGTCATATAGTCTCCTTCCTCTAGAATGAGAATTGGAAAGCACCATCCTTTGAATCTATGACAGTATCCCAGAAGGAGGGTTTGCTCTGTAGTGCCTTCTTTTTCTCTGCTACCTGCAAAAAATAATCAATAGTTCGAGGAAATGAACCCTCAATTGCATTTCTAAACTTATCAGACAAGTTCATCTGATCCCTTGTTCCAGACACCAGAGTGTTGGCATTTGGTCTCTTAAGAAAATCGAAGACATTCAACAAATTGCTCCTGCAAAACAGAAAAATTAGTTAACTAGCTGTCAGAAAATAATGGATATTTAGGGGGCAAGTAATGCATATTCCTGTGCTACATGTTCAGTAGCACCATTCCTCAATGCGCACCAGTTTCGTTGCCTACAAATCAATCAATAAATAAAAATAAAACTAGTCCACTGGTGCAATATAAGAACTAGATGTAAGAATAAAGTTCTTCCCTTGCATCTCTTTGTGCAAATACCATGCCTCTTTCATATTCATTGCTTTACAAAATGCCCTTTTATTAGAATGTTGTAAGTGTTGCTATCAGGTGTTACTCCACTAGATGCCATGTCCTTGAACATCTCAGTTGTAGAACACATATCATTTTTGATGCAGTACTGCTTCATAAGAGAATTGTAGGTTGTGGCATTAGGTGCAATACCCTTCTCCAACATCCATTTAAGTAACGTCTCTCCATCTTCCAGCATTCCTGACATACAAAAGCCATTCATCAGTACATTAAATGTAACAACTGCAGGTTGGAGCCCTCTATTCAGCATCTCACGCAGGACCGTGTGAGCCTTAGCCATCTCGCCTATCTTACAGTATGCATCCATCAGAGTAGTATAAGTAATGGTATCAGGATGGGGTCCTGCAACCTCCAGTTGTTCCATCAACTTTTCTGCTTGCCCAATATTTCCAGTTTTACAAAGACCATTTATGATTGAGTTGTAAGTGCAGATATTAAGTTGAAGGCCTTTCTTACACACCTCGAGAAGAAGTTCATTTGCAATATCTACTTCCCCTCGTTTACAAAGACCATCAGCCAGTGCAGTGTAAGTGACAACATTTGGGCTAAGCCCCATACCAACCATCTGGTTGTGAAGAGAAAAGGCCTTTTTCATCTGACCTGCTTTGCAATCATCGATAAGTGCTGTATAAGTAACTTCATCTGGTTCCAACCCTCTACGACCCATTTCATGGAATAGCTTATCTGCTTCTTCAATCTTCCCTGTTTGACAGAATCCATGAATAATAGCAGTATAAGCTATAAAATCCGGGATAACTTTCCTAATCCGCATTTCGTCAAACAGCCTCCAAGCAGCTGTAACATTCCCTAGCTTACAGAAGCCATCAATTAGAGTTGTGTAGACGACATTACCAGGATGTACTCCCAGAACAATCATTTCCCTCAATAACAATTCCGCTTCAGATAGTTTTCCTGTCTTGCATAGCAGAAGTACTATGCTGTTATAAGTATAGGAATTTGGCTTCAAACCCTTTCTTCTCATCTCTTTTATGAGATTCAACACATTCTGTAGTTCTCCAACATGACAATATCGGCTGATTAAAGTACTATAACTAACAACATCAGGCAGACAACCCTTCAACTCCATTTGCAGTAGTAAACTGTGGGATTGTTTTGTCTTCCCTAATTGACAGAGAGAATGAATGATAATATTGTATGATGATGTGTTCCAATGAACACCAACTTCATGATATTCACTGAAAAACTTGATTGACATCTCATTCCCATCAGAGATGCTTGATAGACGGGAAAGGAATAAATTACAGGATTCAACAAAGAGAACCAACCCATAACTCAACAACTTAACAAAAAGTTTTCTTGCTTCATTGAACATCCCAAGTTCAACAAGGACCTCAAAGAAAACATCGAACACATGGGGATCTGAACCCCAATCCTTATAAGTGTATATCAAACGATCAGCAAAGTGAGTATATGAAAGACTGACATCCAACTTGGGTTTAGACCAAAAACCATGGATAATCCCATGAGCTGTTTTAAGATCCCTTGATGCTGAGGCTATGTGTACAACAATGCAACGAGCTTCTACTGTTGGATCCCTACGTAGGCATGCCTAGTCAAACAAATCTAAAACCAATCTATAGTCACTCCTTATATTCATGAGAACCCAAATTAGATGGTCAGACCTGAACTTTGATTCATAAGGCCTCAAAGTCCGGCGCAAGGGCTCAGAGTAACGCTGCTTGATTGTAGTGGAGATGCCATGAACAAGTTCGGCATCTTTAATGGTCGGTCTCTTGGGAGAATAATCAGGAAAGGGCCTCAAATTTGTTGAGCCGGACGAATATACATTGCTTAAACTTTTTCTGAACAAGAATACAGAACCCTTTAGACCATGATTTAACCGAGAACAATGATCGAATATCTGACAACAATAGATTGAGAAAACGGTGTGCCTCTTCATATCTGTCAGAGGAACTCATCACGACAAATTCCGAGGATCCCCTTCATTCCTGAATATTCTTCCAATCTCATACACCTTCTTAAACCCCCAACCTGCCAAGTTAACAAAGATGAGCAAACTAACCACAAACAGAAAATGTTTATCTGAAAGTCTGAAACTGAGAATTAACCAGCAAATATACTCATTAGTTACAGAAAATCCACCTATATAACAAAAACCAAACCATAAACCCATTTCAAGTTAAAATTCTAAGATTTTAGAAAAAAGAATATGTGATCGATCCTTTACTCACCTAAATAAACTTGCTCCCCACAAATTGAAATTAAGATCATAAAGACTAACAACTGAGTTTCTTATGAGTTATAAACTTTGAAAAGACTAACCAAATATGTGATTCCCACCAGGGCTGCTATTTCTATTGCACTACTTTCAGCTCAGCCTTGTTAACATGGCTACATGGCCACTCACTCAAATACACAGCAATTGATCAATGTAAACACAAAAGAGATTGAAGAAGAAAACAACAATCTCCAATAACCTTCAATTAGCAACCACCTACCAAAATTTTGATCACAGCAACAGTTTGTCACCAAGCAAATCAACAACTTCAATATCTCTGGTTTTTTGTCAGCAACTCATCACCACACATTCCTTTTTTCTTCTTCTTCTCAAAACAACAACATCAATCACTTCAATTATCTCCAAATTTTAATACCAATGCACCACCTAATACCTCTCCCAATTTAACACCAAATTTAAGCAACAGACTACTCCAAGCCAATTTTTCACCACTTTTGGCTATTCAATCTAACCTCAACATTTTTATCATCAGACTACAACATCACAACAATCACCACGTACCATTCTAACATATCAACATTGTTCTCCAGCTTAATAACAACCACAGGATCAACACTACACCTTCAATTGTAATCATGGCATATAAGTCAGTCGACAAGAGTCAGAAAAGTTATACCAGAGGATCGTCGAAGAAGTAAACACACTCTAAGTCACAAACAGCTCAGAATCGCTCCGAACCGAGCATCGAGTGCAAGGTTTAGCATATTGAGCTGAGCGCAAGCTTGAGAAGCACCAGAATAATGCAATCGAACATGAGGTTTTTTTTGCTTTCGGAAGCCATTGATTAAGTGCGAAGGTCCAGATTGCTGTAAATCAACACGAACTCAAAAAACTTAGAACTTGAGAGTGAGATTTGACCACAAGCTCACAAAGAGGGTCAATCTACAGCAGTACAATGAGCGAAGCACCACAAATTTGATTAAATCACTTACAGAGAGGAGATCATGGGATATCATGGAGAATCAAAGCCCTAGGGTTTCCAATTCCAATTGAAATGAGAATCGATTGATGCGGAAGCTTGAACCAGTAGCTCAGGACCGTTGTGAGCTCTGATACCATGTTAAGATGGTTACACGGTCACTCACTCAAACACACAACAATCGATCTATGTAAACACAAAAGTGATTGAAGAAGAAATTCTAAGTGTTGATTTTGGGTGCTTTGCTACAATGAACCAGCTTACAGTAACAAGTAAACAATTCCTATTTAAAGACTACGACTACTTAGCGTATGAGGAGAATATACCTCTACAATGACAACTGTATCCAAGCATGGTCAACCAGCCAAGGCTCTGCTTAACACCTTCCACCCCCGACATCGCCACAAGCAACTGCTCCTCTCCTCCCTCTAAATCGAATTCATGAATTGATTTTTTTGCTCTCTTTATCTTCGTTAGAGCACAGACCCATGAGGCTTGGATATGGTTTCCCGATCCTTGATCACAGATGGTTTTTTTGTAGCTGTTTTGCTATTCCTTGATCACCTCCAGCTACCTTCTTTACTTTTTGGGCTTCAAATTCTGATATTTACCGCCAGCCAAGAATGAAAATTTTAAATTTGGCGCCTTCTACAATATCCTTGTATCCCAAAACAAAAAAATTTCCCGGTATATCTCTTAAAGGGAGAAAAAACTTCCCATTACACTGTTACAGTTCCAAAATTTGATTACATGTGTCTCATCCCTCTCTTCATGCGTTAAAGCAAAAGAGAGAATGAAGAATATAAAGATCATCCCTCCCTATTCATGCATTAAAGAAAAAGAGAGAATGAAGAATATGAAGAGACGATCCCCACCAGGTGAACTCATAATCTTCTTTTCTCAATTTTTTTCCTTATTCTACATCTTCTCCAAGTCTGGGTTGAAAAAACTGGTTTGGATATGGATTCCTACATCACTTTTGTATGTAGTTGACCATAGAATTGGAGTAGCTTGCTTGAAGATGAAAGAATGGTCTGAATTTGCAAAAGAAAGAGTTGAAGTTCTGTTACATTTGGCCATTAGTATCTATTTAATATCTAATAAAATCCAACAGGTTAGTTAGTTTATTGAAGATTCCTCTTCCTGTATTTGGATGTATGGTTGTTTTTGGCGATCTCATTGATTGAATTGTTGAGATTGGAAAAAAATAGTTTTGTTATTGATGATTAATGATCTTCAGTTATTAGATCCCCTCATGTGTGTTTCACCTTATGCAATGTAGTATAACAACTATGTTTTCTCTCAACATACCTTTCTTGCATTACCACTGTGTGGAGAATATATTTGGCCAAAATTATGTATTGAATGTACAGAAGGGTTTGCAGCTAGCATCTGGTCCATTACTTGTGTAGTATTTACTGTTGCATCTGCATTTTAATTTCCAGATCATAAATGGTTGTTCTTCATGCTCTTGGTTGTTGGTACTGTATTATTATAACTGCATATCTGTGTTGTTTTTGTCTCATTTACAGTTGCTACAAAATTCCATCCATCGCATCTATCTGACAAAGGGACCAATTCAAGTAAAATTCAGATTTGTTTTTTCTGCATTAGATTTCTTAAGAACATCACCACTCATGGCATTTAGTTATTTGTTTCGTTTACAGGGACTTCTACAAAATCAGTTTCATTTGCTTTGTGTGACAAAGAAAAGAAAATAAAGGATAAAAGGTCATCGAGCTCTTCAGATTTGGAGCTTCCCTCAAACCAAAACAATTCTATTGGATCTTCGGATGACAATGAAATGCAAGAGATGGAAGGGAATGAAATGCAAACTGAATTGTCAAATGAAGAGGGTAACGTTAACTGGAAACAAAAATTTATTACATAACATTTTTCAGTTGACTACTCCAGTTTTATGTAATTGCAGTACAAATGACTCAATATCTAAGTTGTAACTCGTTCTTTCATTGTTGTCAATAGTTTCAACTCCAAAAAAAAAACGTAAGGGGGGAAAGCTTCGGGCAATAAAGGGCATGGCATGCATGCTGAAGTATTTAAAGACAGGTTTGGTCACTTCAATTATAGTTTAAACAATTGATTTATAAATCCTCTAACCTTGTGCACTCATAATGTATTTAATGTCTAGGATCATAACTACACAAGCAGCCCGAAGTATATTTCCGCTCTTTCAGGAACAACTTAAAGGACCATTTGTGACATGGAAGGAATATCCGATGAAAGACTTGGGTGAATTGTTCACCCGTTGGAAGAATTTCAATTTTCAATTCTCTTGCCCCGAAGAAGATGTGTTTGCAGCTTTTTCATTACATATCAAAAGATCCTATAACAAATGGATGAGTCAGATAAGAGATAGTGTTTTCCAAAAGCACAAGAGTTGGGCAGCTCGATCCGCTCACCCCCCTGAATTTATCTCTTTAGAGATATGGAAACAAATGGTTCATAAATGGAGTCAAGAATCATGGAAGGTAAATAATCAATCCACACAGAATATATTAATTGGATTGTTTGTTGCTTACTTCATGTTAATGATATTTTCAGAAAAGAAGTGACCGAAACAAGATCAACCGTGAAAAATCCACTATAGTGCACACCACAGGTTCAATTCCAATGGCAAAATACATCAAAGAGGAGGTACATACATATTAAGAATTCAATTTCAAACTAAGATATATCTTGACTTAACGTTGTTGTGGGATACAATATCCATGGTAATATTTTGACTTAGATTTTAGTGTTCCCCTTTGTTTATATCAGCTTAATTATGTGAATTCAACAGTTTGATAGAACCGGAGTAGAGCCTAGTCCTATTGAATGTTTCAAAAAGTTTCATATGTCTAAGGCCAAAAAAGGAAAAGAGGAACATTGGAAAAGTGGAACGGCTAAAGAACTCTATGTAAGTTTTTGCAGAATTTAAACTTATTTTCTGTCTCTATAGAGTTTTAGTTGATTTTTGTATATATAGTCTTGTATTTAGTAGTTGGTGCCTTCACAGAAGTTGTAGATCGATGACTTGTTTTTTATTGTGTCAGACCTAGAATTACCTACAAATAAGTTGTTTGGAAAAAGTTATGATTTTTCAAAGTTATGGGTATACACAGTTTAAAATGATTTTCTGGATTTCTGACCATGTTATCTTTACCTTTAAAACTGTACTTTTATGCCCACATTTTGCAGTAGTTATCTTCATGAAAGTTGTAGAAGACACACTAAATATAATTACAGTTTTTGATTCATTTAAAAAGGAGTTTTCTACAGATAGTTATGATTTTTCAAAATTATGGGTATACACAGTTTAAAATGATTTTTTGGATTTCTGACCATGTTATCTTTACCTTTAAAACTGTACTTTTATGCCCAATTTTGCAGTAGTTATCTTCATGAAAGTTGTAGAAGACACACTAAAGATAATTACAGTTTTTGATTCATTTAAAAATGAGTTTTCTACAGATAGTTATGATTTTACAAAGTTATGGGTATACACAGTTTAAAATGATTTTTTGGATTTCTGACCATGTTATCTTTACCTTTAAAACTGTACTTTTATGCCCACATTTTGCAGTAGTTATCTTCATGAAAGTTGTAGAAGACACACTAAATATAATTACAGTTTTTGATTCATTTAAAAAGGAGAACTTTACAGATTGTTATGATTTTTCTAATTTATGAGTATGCACAGTTTAAACTGATATTCTAGATTTCTGACCATGTTACCTTTTTCTTTAAAACTGTACTTTTTTGCTCATATTGTCTTCATGAAATCTGTAGAAGACACATTAAAGATCATTTTAGTTTTTGGTTCATTTGAAACGCAGTTTTCTACAGATAGTTATGGTTTTTCAAAGATATGGGTATGCACAGTTTTAACTTTTTCTGAATTTCTGACTATGTAATATTTTCCTTTAAAACAGTACTTTTCTGCTCAAATTTTGAACTAGGTGTCTTCATGAAAGTTGTAGAAGACGTGTTACAGATCATTTTAGTTTTTTAATCATTTGAAAATGATATTTCTACACATACTTATGATTTTTCAAAGTTTAGGTTCCGCTACAGGTTCTCTATATATATTATCTGTTGCATTGTCTTCAAGTGTTTCTTTTTTAGTTCTCGTTGTACATTTTCATGTGCGGTCATTGGTTCCTTTAAGTATACATTCTTAGATTTTAAATAAGACCAGTTAATACTTCATTATAGTTAATGTTGTTGTGACATATGTAATTGAAGGACACTATGGTTCTTGAAAAGGAATTGGAAGATGTATTTGGTGGAGATGATCAAGAGCAACCGAAAGATGATTGGACAATATACAAGAAGGTGGTTGGTGAACCAAGACGTGGGAGTATTCTCGGTTTAAGCGATGCCATGAGATCAAACACCGGAGATGAGTATGGATCAAATAGTCAAAGTTGCAATAAACGTCGGTGCTTAGAACGGGGAGAAGAGCTTGACCAAGTTAAACAAAATCTTGCAAGCGAAACAAATGAGGTACATAATATGAAGACAATGATAGAGGCTCTCTTGGAAAAGTCAGCTGCTACGGTAACATTCTCTCTCTCTCTCTCTCTCTCTCTCTATATATATATATCTATATATCTATCTATCTATATATATATCTTTACCTTTATTATTTAGTTTTCTATCTATCTATCTATATATCTATATATATATCTTTACCATTATATATTATTTGGTTTTCATTGGTTTGGATTATATACTTTGTTCATATATTTAAAAAAATATATGATAATCATTACACTTAGATTATAACAAGCTACTTTGTGACATGTATTTTAATTTATGTTTCTATGTAGGAAAAAGCTACAACTTCACATGAGGATGAGAACCTTGAGAATGAAGACATATGATATGTACTTGTGCATCCAAGAAATTAATGAAGCAAAAACTATTTGGAGAAGACTGTTATTTATATTACCTTAGTATTATTTTAGTTGTGTTATTTGTTCCCTCTTATGAAAGACTTGATGTGTCACTTGTTATGTTTCATTTGGATTTCTTATTACGTTACTTGAGATTGTAAAGACTTTTTATATATGTTATCAACTATCTGGTTTTAAAAAAAATGTTAATCATCTTTCTTTATATAAATATAATTTAAAATAAATATAAATACAATTACTCAGAAATACAAAAATATTAATTTTGACACATGTGAATTTTTTTTTTAAAATTTTTTTTTGTTGATAATGATATATATCTTTGACTATTGCTATTTGTCGGTAATAGTTATGTTCAGTCGGAAATAATTTTTGTCACAAAGAATTTAGTCGGAAATATGTGGTCAGAAATACATGTCATCATTGTCGGCAAAAGGTATTTCCGACTAAATACAAGTATTTCCAACAAAGAATTTGGTCGGTAATTTATACAATTTTGACAAAAAACGACGACAAAATTTGGTCGGAAATGCTAGCTTTTCCGACAAATGGTCGGAAAAACAAGCTTTTCTGACCAAAGCATTTCTTACGCATTCCGACGAAAATATATTGTCGGAAATGACCTTTTCCGACCACAAATGATATTTTCCGACAAAATCCTGTCGTCGGAAAAAGCATTTTTTGTTGTAGTGTTAAGGAATGAGGTTAAACTAAAACCTTTTAATGATTCTTATGTGTAGAAAATCCGAGCAGAGTAATGCAGGTTACTCTTAATTAAGAAATCACATATGTAAGAGGGAAGTGTGACCACTTCTAAGGGAAATTGTTCAGGGCGCAATTCCTATTAATCTCTTACAGAACCAGGTGCGTGTCCAGGGACAAAACGGACACAACAGTGAGAACTAAAAATATCAGGAAGCTACCTGTGTGAGGTATGTCATCATTTACACAAATGACGAACAGCTCAAAGACATCGCGTCTACTGTTTAGTTAGTAAAGTAAGTATGCTTTCACAAGGGAATGTTCAAATGGTTAACCCCTACCTATCCTATGCATGTTTTCCACTGCAGAATCTATCACCAAGTCTATCGAGTATTTGGTTGCCAATGTTCATTCATATGGGAATTGTTGGAAAAATGGTGGTTTTCACCATTTTAATTGGACAATTTAAACAAAATAATAAAGTGAGATATACTTAAAATTATTGAAAGAGAAACATAGATTTGTGTTCTCCTACAAGAGTACATAAAGTTTATGTATTCATTTGTTTAAATTGGACATGGTGAATAAGAAATTGTCACCCAAAGCTGATCACTTAAAAAAGAGAAAGGATGTTTGTCCCACATGGGAAAAACTAGGATCGTGGAGGTCTTTAAATATAGTTACACTCTACTATACTTGAAGTATGTAGAGAGGTTCTATCTCACGTGCGCATAGGGGGGTGCAAATCTTGGTTGGACTGAGTTTGCGATATGGGCTTGTGTGTGCCTGCGGACACGATTGCTGCTCCGATTTGGGCCAGGTCACACAAGTTCCCTTTTGCACTCAAGAAACCTGATATGACCTTTCACTTTTCTAAAAGACTTTTGGCCTTTTAACTTCTCCGATTACACAAATTATTAGTGGGTTTTTCACCCATTATTGGTTGGAGGCCGGCTATAATGACCAACTCTTTCCTTACGTGTAAAAATAGAGACTCATTCATCCTCATTTCTCATCCCATCGGAAAGTAAGCATTTCTCTTCTCACCCAAACAAATTCGGTGATAGAGTAAGGTACTCTTCAGTTCGATGAGAAGTTGTTGTGTTGCAGTATAAAAACTTTTAAATTGTTTTATCCTGGGAGAACAATGTCATACTGAGGAGAGTGTGTGATACACGTGACTCAACTTAGTTCATCTTTTTCAAAAATTTATTCTTCGTTCTTTCATATATATTTTACTGATTAATTAATTAATATTTTCAGAATTTATTTAGTTTAACATCACTATTTTTTCCTAGAGAGATAAGAGTGGACCAACGCTTGGACACACATTTGCATTTGGAATATTAGCTTATAGCAACCAAGGCTTGAAATGATTTGTCCCAATAAACCGCTAGGAAGTTCATCGATATTGGTTATGTTCATCGATCACAAACAATGGCAGAATTTCACATATATATAGATTTTGGCTAACAGAGAAACAATGTGATAATGGGAAGCATTCAGTCCAATCTCAACTCAATTAGGCTAGCAAAGTAGCAAATACTAGAGAAACTTACGAAGTTAGCTGGAGGCAAAGAGATGATGAATTTGACTACTACGATATGGTACTGGGACGAGTCTGATCGAGCACCGAGAACGTGAAAGGAGGCCTTTGGAGTTAATCTCATTGGACATAAAACGTTGACGAAGAGCAAGTCAACCATATAGCCCCAACTACCAATCCAATCTTTCTTGTCACCTACTAGCTACTTTTGATAGTGTGATTACTATGAGATATGAATTTCTTGTGATTTTGTAATTTGTATACTACGAAAATCGAATTGTGGCAAGAAGAGAATATGAACCTTGTGACTTCCGTTCTGAAATGATGTTGATTGTTTCCGAAGGGGTCATAAGTGAAAAAATGATGAAATAATTTGGTAAATTTAATAGGATATTGATGGAAAAGCTAAAACAAGATGATAAATTCCGAGTTTGAATTCAGTGTGTTAATATGTTCTTCTTAATCAAACCAAGAGTAGTAGTAAAGGAACATATGAGTTAATGATTTGATATCCCTTCGCTATTGTAGGGTAATTTTTGAACCAATTAACAACTCGACAGTGCATACAATATCAACATTTGACAGTATCCTTTGTCATGTAGTATTTTTGAAAGATTTTGATTTGTTACAAATTAAGTTGTTTTCTTTATAATTCCATAATTCCAATGTTTGACAATTTTGTGTTTATATTCAAAGTATGTGGCTAGTACAGAGTTTATTAATGATAATTTGATATTCTGCAGATGACCTCATGACAAAATGTCATTTGGCAGCATTTTTTTGATTAGGATCCATGGCTTTTCAAATTTTGATTGGATTATAGTTTTAGCCCCTTGGTGCCTTTCATTGTTACTCATACTAGTTCCATTGTAAACCTGAAAAGAACATTGATGTTAGATTATGCTTTGAATTAGGTTTGTATGTCGGTAACACACAAAGGGTCTCCGAGTCATGCTGGACTTTAGTTTTCTGTTGGGCCTACAATTCAGGAGTGTGTGTGTGTGTGTGTATATATATATATATATATATATATATCATTTAGGTTATTTAATCTAGTGTGGTATTTTGTAATATGTAATATGTAATCTGGTTTTCTCAAGATAATAAAATTGTTTTCTTTCTGCCCGTGGATGTAGCTAACATATCGTTAATGAACCACGTAAATTTGTGTTCTTTTTTACATTCGTTATAACAATTGGCAATATCAAACTTAGGACTGTTAATCGGTACAAACGATTCGGTTATTAGGCCGAACCGAAAATCGAATCGTATTTTTTAATCGGTTCGGTTCGATTTGATTTTCTTGATTTTTTACAAAAAACCGAATGGTTCGGTTCGGTTCAATTTTTTTCAAATTTTTTTTCGGTTTTTCTTAATAAAAAAAAACTTTCTAAAAAAAATATTGTTTCTTTCTATTAGTTTCGAAAATTCAAAAATCTTCATTAGCTACTTTTTTCAATAATTTTGTGAAAGTATGAAACATAGTTTATGTCAAATCGAATCAAACTACAACAAATATAATTAGTCACAAATCACACATTCAAACTTTCAAATCATAGCAAATGGCCAAATGTTTACCGAAAGTTAACATCACAAATTCAAAGTTTCAAACATCAACAAATATAAACCAAAATCCACACTCCATAGTCCAAGTTTAAAACAATCTACAGTCCATCCAAATAAAAATACAATCCAAATATCACATAAAAACACTCAATTGAATCCATTCTCAAACTATACTCAACTTGTCCACCATTCTCACTTTCTCAGCTAGGGGGTTTTTCTTTGGCAACTTAGCATTCATTTTCTTAAACCTACAAGAACTCTAATAATCATTGTTAAGTATTAAACTTTGGCACATACCAAATAATACTTTCATATGGGACAAAGAGAGATATTCTACAACATACCCAACAACATCAAACTTGATTGACACTTGTAAAACGACGTCGTTTTATTCATTTCAGTTCAAACGATTCGGTTCGGATTTTTTGGAACCGAAAACCGAAACCGAACCAAATTTTTCGGTTCGGTTCGGTTTTTTTTTCGGTTTGGTATTTATTCGATTTCGATTTTTTCGGTTACTGTTCGTTTTTAGTTCGATTTTTTTTCGGTTTTCGATTCGGTATTAACAGCCCTAATCAAACTTCCTGATAGATTTAGAAGTGATGAGGGTTGACAAAGTTAGGTATTCATGCCCATTTGGCCAAGAGAGACATACATCCACACCCTAATAAAAGAGAAATATTAGCCCCAAGCTGGATCCTAAGATTGCCTTGCACCCTAGGGTTCATGAAATCTGCTGCTAAGAGGTCAACCAGAGCCATGTAGATTAGGATCCCAGCTGAAGCAGAATCGAATACTCCTTCCACAATCAAAGCACTCCTGCTATTCTCCTTATAAAAGCTAGACACTCCCATTCCAATAGCTATTCCAATCGGAGTCGTGAGGGAGAAGAACAATGCCATCGTTGCAATCGCCCTCGACTTGAATTTAGCCTACAAAAAATGCACTTTATAAATAAGCGTATAATAACGAAGTTTTGGACACAAACACCAAAATAGTTACAAACATAGGATCAGGGTGGAACCGAAGACAATGTTTTGACTTTCAGTAAATTGGGCACTGATGTGACAGTTTTTAGTGAGTAGGGTACAATACTATGAAATACAATTGAACCCTACAAAGATATGCAAAGGTCTATGCATAGTTGACCAAAGTATTTTGAGCCCATAGTAAGGTCTTTGGAAATATGCGCACTAAAACTCCATCTACAAATATTAGTAAGAACATAATATAGGATTTGGAATTTGCAAATGAATGTTTCCAAACAGATACATGCTTCCACTGGAGTTTGGTAAGTATCAGAAATTCTCTACCATCATAGCCTTGAACATGTTGATATCAAAGACACGATCTTCTGAGATTATAGAACAAAAGAGGAGATTGAAGTACCTGACAGATACACCCACCAAGACCCATGCCTTCAAAAAATTGATGGAAGGTGAGGGCTGCCACAAGAGGCTTGATCGTCTTGGGACTCTCCGAGGCACCTAAAGATGCCCCAATGATGACTGAATGAACAACAATCCCAAGCTCCAGAACCTACAGAAAGAAACGGTGAAAATAAAATGGATGTTAGATTAGCGAAACATAATACATGAAAGAAAGGCCTTTAACTAACAGAAACAGAGGAAACAGGGGAAGAACAGAGTGAAGCTAGTAATAAAATGTACCTAGCTTACTAAAATTCCAAACTCGATCTATCTACCTGTGATATTATGCGGCGCCTGATAAGCTCTAAGGAAGAAACCGAATCCTCCGAGACTATTGCATCCGATCCATGAGCGTGTCCATGCGTGGCATGAGTATGAACATGTACATGACCCTCGTGCACCCCATTCATTTCGTGGTCGTCTTTCACCGGTAGTGCCTTGTTGAAATGTGATCTTCTGTAGTAGCTTGTCGCAAACGTGTCGATCATCATCGTCCCAGTAGCCGAAAGCATAGCGATGAAGCCGGTGAATGGGAAGTCTCCCCAAGGCTTGTCGCCAAGGCAGGCGCTTGTTAGTCTTTCAAACGCATCAGGGAGTATATGGATGAACCCGGTTGCTAGTATCACACCTGCCGCAAAGGCTTTGATCATGAAGAAGATATCATTTTCGGGGCTTAGAGATGGGATTTTCTTGCCCAACATTGGGAGAGAGACACCAATAGCACTGGCTATGAGGATTGAACTTATTGCAACTAGCTTGAACTTAAGAGCAGTAGCTTTGTCACGGCCTTCGGATTCATCACTGCAGGTGCATTCTGCAGAAACCAAGATGGGAACGAAAATGAAAAGAAGAAGAAGAAGAAGAAGAATGGTGGAAGATTGAGTAAGCTCCCTCATGGCTATTGGAGTAAAGAAGGTTTGTGCTTGGTGAAGTTTGTGTATTGCTCACTGCATATATATGAGTTGAGACTCGAGAGGGTTTGGGGTAAAAATGGCGACATGGAATTGAATTCCGTTTGTTAGAAAGGGAGGTGGCATTGCCAAATGTCTGGTTATTGAAGCCACATGACGACATTGTGTGTTATAGGGAAAGGTTTAAAGAAGGTTACGGATTTAATAAGGCTTTAAGCCTTTAAGGTCTTGATTATGTGAGCCATGATCAAGACTAGTAACTAGTTTGGTCTAAAGTACTCACTTTTTGGAGGAAGAAAGTCATTAAACCATAGCCAATGCATGACATCAGAGCGTTATTAATAGCCCAGTGAGTTTTAATACATAATGCAATCGATATTCTGTTGGTTATATACGTAAAATTAGGAAAGTATTTGGTCCCAAAAAAAGACTATGTGCCCGTTTGGGACTACTTCTTATAGTTCTAGAAGTGTTTTTGAAATTTTTTAAAAGTGTTTTTAAAATTAGAAAATACTTATCTTATATTTCTCAAATATTTCAAAGTGTTTTCAAAATTCAACCAAATCATTTTAAAAAAAATTATTTATTTATAATTAATTTGTCTTTAAAATTTAAAAACACTTTTAGACAATCTAAAAACAATTCTAAACAGGTCGTATGAAATTTACATAAACTATAAATAACCTTTTCATGTTGGTTCATTGCATTCTATACTGCAGATCAAGCTTTTATTCTTAGGCCAAGACAAAGTTTTGGTGAAAACACATTTCAGAATGGTACATATTAGTATATTACTGTTAATTGAAAGGATGGGCTGCTAGCCTAAAACGCAAATGCTAAATTGGGACATTTTTATACATGTCAGAATTCGACCAACGATAGTCCATACTCAATGGCAGAACGTGCCGTGACACACCAGCATGGCCAGTCTCAGTAAATATTTTTAAAAATTACAGATAAGATCAGTAAGAGGCTCAATTTTATTAATAAAGTTATTTATTCTTTTCATCTTGATCAAAGTCACTTATATTTATTTTTTTCTTCTGACTTTTTAATTTTACCCTTTTATTAAAAAACTCATATTCATTCTTTTTCTTTCTCGTCCTTCTCTCTTCTCTCCCTCGCTTCCTTCTTCTTCTCATTATCTCTCTCCATGTCCCTATCACCGTCGCCATCTCGGCCGCCACCACTGCACCTGTGGTGATGATCCCTCTCCTTGTCCTTGTTGTCGTGGCCATTCTCGTGCTTGCCGCTTTTAGACAGCTTTGGGTTGTTCTTTCTATCTACGTCGTCGTCTTCAGCAGAAACGACGTCGTCATCCGCGTCTATCTTGTGGTAGCTCTTTTCGATGGTGGTGGTGGTGGATTCCTTCTTTGGCTTCATCTTCTTAGAGGAGTCCGGTCATCGTTCTCCTATGAAAATGATGTGATTTACCTCTGTCTTTTGGTGAATTCGAGTTTTGTTATTCTCGGTTTGCAATTGTGTTAGTAATTGTGCATTTTGTATGTGACAGTGTTTCATACTGGTTTGAGTCCAGATTCACTCACTCTTGGTTTCTTATTACCACATTATCAAAATTGTATTCTATCCGGTGATAGAGACTTGAAGTTGATGATGAAAACTATGATCGAACTTGATGTAGCCTTTGTGGATATTGTGGTCAAGGAATGTGAGCAGAATGTGTATTTTTCGGTTACTTGTAGTGTGTAAAACTAATTACAATAGTACTATCCAACAACAATAGTAGTACACTCATTAGTTAGAGGTCATCAAGTTTCAGCAAAGTAGTGTTTGCAATAACCTGTGGTAGTTTCTTGAGGATACTGTGATAGTATTATGATAAAACTGTTATGCCATATCTGTTTTTACTCTTTATTGGTATCTTCAAGTTCCAATAAAGTAGCGTTTGCAACAATCTGTAATGGTATTTTCAACAACCTGTGGTAGTACTATTTTCAAAAATCTGTTGTAATTTGCTGAGTAGATTGTGTTTGCTGATAAATTGTTACGACCTGGAACATCATTATATGATAATCGAAACTTATGTGGTTAGTCGCTAATTAATTGTGTTAATCGTTGATGTTAATTATTTTTTATCGTCAGTAACTTTCACAAAATCGGAAAACGTTTTATCGTAAAATCGTAGGTATAAATACGGATTTTTATTTTGGGAAAGTGAGAAGTTTCCATTTTTGGCAGGCGGGTTGACCCACGTTGACCGAGCTCACCGACCCAGAATCGCCGCCGAAGGCGACGGCGCGACGGTTTCCGGCCACCTCTGGCCGTAATTTTTGGTAGAACGGTTGAGTTTCTTCTCCTCTATCGATTGGTGGGTGCAACTCCGGCGTTGGTGGTCGGAGGAGGGAGAATCAAGAACGAGAAAGTGGCAATTTCCGAGTTGATATTCTCGATAACGGTGGTGGCACTCACGAAGGCGTTGGACGTCGAACCCAGAGGGGTTTTGAAGCCTTGGAAGAGGCGGATCGTTTGTGATGGGTCTCAAACCCTGTCGGGGCCGGACGACGACGAATGGAGAAAATGTTTTCCGATGAGAGTTTGTAATTTCAACGGTAGATTTCGTTAATTTCCGGATTGATTTTGATGTTGTGTTGTACTACAATGTTGTTGAGCTTGTTAAGAAAAATATTTTGGTATGCAAGTTGCTTGATTTGGTGCCGATGAGATTTCGTCCGCCACCGGCGAGGTTGGATTTTCAGCAAAATTTTATGTCGTTCCGCTCGAAATTTCGTGACGAACACAATGATGAGATTCTTGAATGGATCTGGACTTGATTAATTTAGACGTGTGTTTAATCAGATAATAATTAATTGATTTCATGATATTATTAACGGACGATCCGACTATCAATTTAAATTCTAGTCGCTCGATATTTGAGATTTATGTTGCGACTCTAAATTTGATTTACAGTGAAGGAATGCAAGGAACTGAATTCGGAATTTGATTAAGTTCGTTTTTAGTCAAAAAATACATTATTCGAGAATGTGAGATTCTTGACATTATTGTTCGTCGGATTACGAGTTTAGCTATTCATTATGAATGTTGATGAATGTATATTAATTTTAATCGTGGTTTTAGGATTACCGCGGGCCATGTCGGATGATTATTGTGCCGATTAGCAAATTTCAACTTTATGAATATCCCGGCATAGTATGGTGAGTGGACATTTATTTATTTTCACAGTTGTTACGAGTTCATATTTATGCCGATTTACAGTTTCCTGTATTTTATTACAGTCGAGTTTGGAGGTATGTTTGTGATGGTTTTATTTTCTGCGTCGATGTTTTGACTAGTCGGCTGATCACTGACTAGTCGCGTCAGACCGAGTTAGGACAAACACTCTGTCAACCTAGATTGTTTCGGGTTAGGACGAACACCCTACACGATCCCATCACCTTTTATTTACAGTCATGGAGACGCTTCAGGTTAGGACAAACACCTTGAGCGCCCACCACCATATTTTATTCAGTTTATTAGTATGAACTCGCATGATTTCACAGAAATCAGCGAAGATGCACAGATAGAATATTGTATTGTTTTACACTGATTTTTTGTTTTTGTCCAATCATGCTACCGTTTTTATTTTTTATTTGCCTTTCCCTTGGCATTTCGATTTTCTGTACCTAGGTTGTTGTGCTTCTCTTGAGCTGGATTTTGGTCCACAGAGGCTTTGAGTCCACCGGATTATCATACATTTTTGTAGGTTTCGGCCCACTAGCAGTGTATATTCATATGTTTTATACTACTCCTAGAAGTCACTCTGGACACTAGTGTTATAAATATTTTTCAGTGCTGGTTGTGAATTGTTAGTATTGCTGGATTATGAATTTTTCAGTTCCTGTAATATTACTCTACCATTTTAATTAATTTACTTTTCGCACTTTATTGAGAAATCCAGAGGGACATCGGTGATCCACAGTGTTGTTTGTGGGAAATCTGAAGTGTGATTTTCTTCCAGGTTTCTGGTAGTCCACTTCATAGAGGAAACTATGTCAAAATTTTTACAGAAATTCGTAATTTAAGTCTTGTCGTTGGGGAGTGATCCTAGATTACTAGTTAATCTAAGGTTGGGTCCTTTCATAAATGCACTACAATGTATCAACACATTATGTCACTACTTCAAAACATTCAATATAGTTCCGTAATGTTAAACATACTATTGTTGTTTCTCGCATGCACTACTACATTATAACAAAAACACTACATAAATGAAGACTCATGTTGTTTCTCACACACGCTACTATATCACAACACAAAACACTACTTCTGTCAGATAAACATACTACAATGTATCAACACATTATATCACTACTTCAAAACATTCAATGTAGTTCCTCGTTGTTAAACATACTATTGTTATTTCTCGCATATATTACTACATCACAACGAAAACACTACTATTTGATAAACACTACATAAACGAAGACTAATGTTGTTTCTCACACTCACTACTACTTCACAACATAAAACACTACTTCTGTCTGATAAACACACTACAATGTATCAGCATATTAGATCACTACTTCAAAACATTCAATGTAGTTCTTCATTGTTAAACATACTACTGATATTTCTCGTATACACTACTGCATCATAACAAAAACATTACTATTTGATAAACACTACATGAACGAAGACTAATGTTGTTTCTCACACATACTACTACATCACAACAGAAAACACTATTTTTGTCTAATTAACATACTACTTCTTGGACTTTGCTGATTTTGGTTGCTTTTTTCTTGTTGTGTAGTTGAAATGCATGTCGTTTGTCGTTATCTTCTTCTTTTACATCTTCACAACTTTGACCAAGGAAGAAGGTGACTTCCTTACTTGTTCCAGCCGCATCAGCATCCTTCTTACTTTGGAACCTCAATCACACTTCCACAGAGGTACAAACATCATGCCACAGACCATCACACATCATGCAAAATTATCAAACCTGCATATACTACTTAAGACCCATTATTACACTACCACAGACCATCAAACATAATACCCAGTTCATCAAATCAACAACCTCAAGTCTACGAAAATGCTACCACTCTCCGGCAAACATACTACTATAGATTAGCAAAAACACTACAGTAAATCAACAACCACACTATTATTAACATCATCATCCTTATCAACATCAATTCTAAATGTATTACTTTTGGCCAACAAATGTACTATCACAGACTCTCAATAACAGTACTGACATCATCAATTCTAATTGTACTACTTTCGGCCAACAAGTGCACTATCACAGACTCTCAATAATAGTACTGACATCATCAATTCTAAATGTACTACTTTGGCCAACAAGTGCACTATCACAGACTCTGTCAACCATTTTCTTCAACATCAAGAGTGTACTGCACGCAACAAAACATAGTACTCCAGGCAACAAAACACTCTACTTATTTACATTCGAAAAAATACTACCACACACACACACACACACACACACACACACACACACACACACACACACACACACACACACACACACACACACACACACACACACTACTACTACATACCATTAAACACACTACTATTATCATCACAGTTAAAGATACTACTTCAACCATACAAAAATACTGCCACAGACCATCAAACACACTACTAAAATTATTCTCATATAAAAATACGACTTCATGCATACAAACAAATATTTAACATCCTCTTCAACCACAATACCACATATCTTCATGCATAAACCATAGAACAACAAAATTTCATTCAAAAATGAGATAGAGAAGTGCTTAAAGGCAGAGATGAGCACACTGATTATGTTGAGTACATCGGTTCACGACGGTGAGAGAGAGAGAGAGAGAGAGAGAGAGAGAGAGAGAGAGAGAGAGAGAGGACGATCACCAGATCTAGTTGGCAATAAAGAGAGGCGGCGAATATAGTGTGAGAGAGACGGTGGCCGAAGTTTCGACGATGGCGTGGAATGGTGACGACGAGGGAGCTTCGACGGTGACGTGAAGTGGCAACGACAACAGAGCTTCAACAATGGCTTGAAGTAGCGACGACTACGAAGGCTAAGGTTTTGAAGAGGAAAGGATATGAGAGAGAAGGAGAGGAGAGGAGATGAGATCTATGTGCATGTGTGGGTGAAATGAAAAGTTGAAATTTTTGGTTTAGTTTCAATTAATATAAAATGACATACCCGTAAATAGTGTGAATTTTAAAATTATATTTATTACAGGATAACCTGATTTGGGATAAAAATGTTAGATGGGCTTCAGACACGTGTGAAACATTTATGGTGATAATCAAATTAGACCTCTTCTTTTCCTCCTCAAATTTATGTTAAATTTTCGTTGTGATTCTTATGCTTCCGGTTCTACTTTCAGACTTGAAAGGCAGAGATCGAGTTCAAAGCCGTGGAACTTCCACCGATTGTGACCTGACAACTTTGTGTGCAACTTTGTGTGATATGTATTTTGCATATACTTTATCATTGGATGGTTCTAAATACTTGGTTTTACTCCCTTCAATCTCTTTGACTTGTTCATAATGACCTTGCACTGTCAAATCCATTTAACTCGAGGGTGTAGTTAATCTGCCCACTACGGTTTTCTATAGTACGTAGTGACGAGGTTATGACATTGTTTATGCAGCCTGTATGCCTAGAATCAAGACTAGTAGATCTTTTAATGTTGAGACCATGTGTGATTTCACTGAAGCAGAACATATGCACAAGGTACTACTTTTTCTTCTATTATATGCCTTAAACTTTGAACCTTTATTGCTTATACTTTCAGATGCTTCGATTCAATTCTTGATTCTCGCAGAACCTTGACTCATCATCCTCTCAATCAAAATTGGACATCAGTTCTGCATTGAAGGAACAAGCAGAACATGAAAGTAGTGCAATCCTTGATGCTAAACACGAAAGTAGCGCAAAACAAGTCGATATGGTAATCTAACTTTGCTCTGTTGGAAGGTCATTTCCTTACTTTTGTTTTTGCAGCTTAATCATTTGATGTAGTCCTTTCAGATTTCTGTTAATAAGGTTGCTAGTCAAAATGACAAAGAGGAGGGAAAATGTACTCAAGTTGATGGAAGGTCAGTCTCCAGTCTCTTATTTTTGTGGATTAGAATGTTTAAACTTTCGTCTCCAAGGTCTCTCATTTTGTGTCATGTCTGTAGTGTTCTAGCCAGTGGACTATCTCTGAATATTAAAGTTGATATGACTAATGAGAAGGAGAATAGTCATTCTGTTGTTCAAGGAGTTGCAGCTTGTACTCCAAAACCACCCATGAGTTATTCGAAGAGAAGAGATTTACCAAGTGCTTCTAAGAAGCAACAGACAGCTAATAAGGTATCAAGTATGGTGAGAAACCCATCAGGACTTAAAGAAATAAGTCGGTTGCAGTATTCACAAACTAAGAATGTCAAACCGTATACTGTGAATAGGTTGGTGTACTTCACACTGTTCTGGTACAATTATTGTCATTTAGTTAGTTTGTATGTAGTTGCCAGTCTCTGTCTCATGTTAGTGTTTACAGAAATTACAGTTTACTTAATTAGTGTTTACTTAGTGTTAATGTTGGTTAAACAGATGATGAATGGTTAATCTGCCTTGCAGCTTTCATTTGCTTTTTGATAAGATATTGAGTGTGATTTGCTTACTCTGGACAGGACCAATTTGACACCATCGATTTGTCTGACAACGAAATTGTCAAGCTGGAAAACTTGCCCTATCTTAACCGTTTGGGCACTTTGATTATTAATAACAATAGAATCACCCGTATCAATCCTAACATTGGAGGTAACCTCAATTCTGTAAATATTAAGTTGTCTTCTCTAATTTGTAATTTTTTGTGGGTTTGATTCCAAGCGTTTGATTGTATGTATTGCAGAGTACTTGCCAAAGTTACACACTTTAGTACTGACCAACAACAGGCTAGTAAACTTGGTAGAGATTGATCCACTTGCATCCCTATCGAAGTTGCAGTATCTGAGCCTATTGGATAACAACATCATCAAGAAACCAAATTATAGGCTGTATGTGATTCACAAATTGAAGTCGCTTTGTGTTCTGGATTTTAAGAAAGTGAAAAACAAGGTTAGTCGTTGTTCAAGTTTCTGGTTTTTGATAATGGTTATACACTGATGGTTTCTTTAGTTACGAATAAGTAGAATGAGCTGGTCTTAGATTGCCCTAGCAGTAATAGTCATGTTTTTTTATGACATGGTTTCTTTAGTTTGTGTTTTTAGTTTTATGTTCTCCCATATGCAGGTTGCCATAGTGAACTCTCAGACTCTTGAAGAGGTTGCAAGGCTTGAAGAGGTGCTTTGCCTAACGTGATAATTTCTTAAATTATTAATGTTCACTTAGTATTTGGACATTGAAAATTTGACATATACTTATTTATATGTGCAGGCATTGAAGTCAGGTGAACTTCCTGCAGGTTTGAAAATTTTAGATGATGATACTCCAAACAAGGATGATGAAATGGTGGTAGCTAATGAGAATGATACGTGAGATTCAATCTGGTTCGAACTGTGGTTTCTCTGGCATCATAGCTGTAGCAGTGTAGCCTCTTCATAGTTTGTAAAATGGCATTGCATAGAGTAGGTTAGTATTACAAAGATCCTTTGTTTCATCACATTTTCTCATATGTGGGTATTGTTTTGCGGTGTAATTTTATTTGTAATTACTTTTGTTCTTTGATTAATCCAATTCTTTAGTACAGTGTTCTTTGTTACATGATCCCAAAGGGTAAAATGCAATTTAAAATTTGATGTATAAGATGAGAGCTGGAAACCAAAAATCTGATGTATAAGATGAGAGCTGGAAACCAAAAACAACCCAAATTCTGATGTCAAATATAGTTTTTAACATCAGGTACAAACTCAACATCTGATGTCAAAAACTATATTTAACATCAGGTACAAAAACAAAATCTGATGTCAAAACATACATCTTACATCGGTTATAAATGGAATATCGATGTAAATGTAATAAATTGTAATGTAGACTTCGATTTCATTGGGTCTTTCACTCTAAATATGAATGTTTGAAAGTACCTACAAACACTGGAATAGTGAGATGTACATAAGCAACCAATGTCTATTGTAACCTTTGACATCGGTTCCTAACCGATGTCCCATTTTTCCGATCTTTTACATCACCCACTAAGACATCGGTCTGGTATAATTTTTTACATCGGTTCTGAACCGATGTCTGAAATACTTTTTTTAGTAGTGAATGCAGATGGTCCTATTTTAGTACCGAAACTGGCGAACAATACTATTCAGGAGTCGGTCAGTCAGGACCAGCCAGGGCTGGTGTATGTTGCTAGCTCGAAACTGGAAACTTGAAAGTTGAAAGTAAACCTTACTAACTTCAGGCTACTGATGGATAATATATATATATATATATATATATATATATATATATATATATATATATATATAGTGCTCCTACGTACGCACATGGATTGCAAAACCTTATGCTTGAAGAAACATGATTCACAACCGGGATTGTTCTCATCTTTTGAACCTAAAGATTGATTAGGAACAAGCATGCATGCATATACGCGTGTTATTAATTAATATGGTTAATAATTAGTTAATAACACAACGAGTACATCAAAACGATTAGAAACAAACAAAGTGGATCGATCATCCTCTCCCAATCTGGCAGGTCACTTAATTAATAAAGGTCATTTGTTTTCTTTTGTGGCTCATGCAAATGCGCGCAATAATCAGAAGGCAGATGAGTTTACGCGTACGTATCTGTAATTTTGCACCTGGGTCTTTGGTGCTCTTCGATACCTAGTACGTAAGATCATTTGCTAATATCTATCAAGTTGCTATTTGAGGTTATATCCACTACAAGAAAACAACACTTAGACTACAGAAATGTAAACTTTTCGTGGTCCAAGTGTCACTTAGACGACGGAGAATTCTCCGTGGTCCAAGTGTAACTTGGACGACGGAGACTACTATCTCCGTGGTCCAAGTTCCAGCTGGACCATGGAGAATTCTCCGGGGTCCAAGTGTTCACCTAGACTTCGGAGAATTCTCCGTTGTCCAAGTGTTCACCTGGACGACGGAGAATACTATTTCCGTCGTCCAGGTGAACACTTGGACAACGGACCGACACGCCATGGTCGGAGTGGCCACTTAGACGACGTACCGACACCTCCGTCGTCTAAGTGAAACATTATATAAGGCCAATGCCAAACTCTCTAGCTTCCTCTCCGCTCACTCTCTCTAGATTATATAAAGCATTATAAAATCTCTTCCTGTCTTGATCAGCGCCTCACGCGTGCACGCAATGCAAACGACGATCGACATCCTAGCTAGGTAGCTAGATATATAGCACTATATATATATATATCGATCTTCGGCTCCGACCATCGATTAATTCGCCATATATCAGAGAAGGCCAGCTGGTACATACGCAGTTAATTTTCTAACACCATTAACGTAGGTTTAGATATATATAATTGCATGTACGTTTGTTAAAACGCCAATTGTTAATAATTAATTAGTACGTCTAATATATAATTAATATATTAAGTTAGGAAATTGGTGATATATATATATTAGTTAATTATAGACCTGTAGTACGTATATATGTATGGATGTTTTCAAATTTGGTTAATATTTAGTTAAAACGTACATACATGCATACATGTTAGCTAGACATATTAAAGTACGTAATTGATGTACATCGAGTACGTATAATTAATAGTTAATTAATTGACTAATATATATGGACAAGAGTTGAATGAAGTTGCAGAATAGATGTGATGTCCGGTATATGGATGGAATTAGCGAATTTGTGAATTTTGCGATAGAACATGGTCATGGAAAGAAGCGTTTCAGGTGTCCGTGCCAGAAATGTCTTAATTGCCAGTATGTGGAGGTTAATGTTATGGTGCAACACCTGTACGAAAATGGTATGATGTGGAGTTACACTACATGAAGCGAGCATGGTGAAGCAGTAGACTTCAGCTCAGCAGACTTCAGCTCAGGGTACAGTTACTAGGGAGCCTCATCCAGCGGCAGTGATGCCGGCCCCCCTGCTTGCAACCCAACTGCAGATTTGGTTCATGATGCGTTTCCGAGATTTAGTCACGGTGGACACCAACACCAAGACGGAGGTTACAATACCACTCATGAGCATGATGACACATTCCCCGCTGCTAGCTTGGCCACTGATACTAGTGAGATGGATAAGTACAACCGAATGCTACTTGAAGCGCAGACCCCGGTGTTCCCTGGATGTCGAGAGAATGTGTTGCAATATGTGATGGAGCAAATGAAGATAAAAGTGAAGCAAAAAATGTCAATAAGTGCTTTTGATGAAATTCAGGAGCAAATATGGAAGTTGCTTCCTGATGATCACAATCTTCCACTACAAGAAAATTGTACCTAGACCACGGACCATTTCCGTCGTCTAGGTGCAGTTTTCCGTCGTCTAGGTGCAGTTTTCCGTCGTCTAGGTGCAGTTCTCCGTCGTCCAAGGTCCGTGCTCCAAGTGCTGTCGTCCAAGCACCTGGACGACGGAGATTTAGTGATCCGTCGTCCAAGTTCACTTGGACCGCGGACATTATCCGTGGCCCAGGAAGACACCTGGACGATGGAAAATCTAATTCTCCGTCGTCCAGGTGTCTTCCTGGGCCACGGACATTGCTCGTTTCTCCGTGGCCCAGGTGTTCACCTGGACGACGGAGAATTAGATTTTCCGTCGTCCAGGTGAACACCTGGGCCACGGATAATGCTAGCTTCTCCGTGGCCCAGGTGTTCACCTGGACGACGGAGAATTAGTCGGAGAACGACAGGGTTTAGGGTTTAGGGGTTTAGGGTTAGGTTTAGGGTTTTTCACCTGGACGACGGAGAACATAATCTCCGTCGTCCAAGTGAATATTTAATTTAAAAAAAATTGAAATTAAATATTATTAATTTAATTTAATTTAAATAATGAAAAATGCTAAAATTAATTAAATAAACTAAATTTTGAATATTACTTAATTATTAAATAATTAAATTAAATTAATTTGTGCATACATGAATAATCTAAAAAACCCATAAATTAAAAATTAAAATATTGTTCGGAATGCGGAAAGAAACGAGATAATAAACTACTAGCTAGTTAATACACTGGAGGAGCAGATGCGCCGCCGAGTCCTCCGCCTCCAGCCGGGTCGTTGTCGTCGGGGTGTGGGTTCGGAGGAGGTTGACATACTTCTCGATTTTGTTGCATGAGGGAGATGCGTTGGGCTATTTGTGCTTGTTGTTCGTCAAGTCTTTGCCGCATTGACTCATTCTCCTCTCGTGCCAGTCGAGCCTCTTGAATGGCTGCTTCGACGGCCGCAGCCTGACTCCTTCTCCGCTGCCCCGAACCTCCCGTAGATGATGAGCCGGAGGTCGTCGACAAATCTCGTACCACCCTAGGCCCAAAGTGTCTAACCTCCTTGCCAGCTCTACGACCGTAGACCTCATCCGCGATTGCAATTTGGCTCTCTAAGGATAGAGGAGGCAGGTCTTCCGGCGGCACATCTGGGAACGCAAGCTGAGTGTTAGCCAACTCTTCATGCGCACGCTCTATCGCCCTTGCCTACAAAAGAATAATTAATTTATTATAATGAAATCATATTTAAATAATAATTACTATAATTAAAAGCACATATATATATATATATATATATCACTTACGCCGCATTGACTCACTTCATTATCGAGCCCTGGCGTCACGTACGCGCTTACGCTTGCATCAAGGTAAGGGTGTTTGGAGCCCTTATCCTTGTGCTCCTTGGCTATTTGAATGAACTGCTTGGCGCCGGTAGTATGGTGTTTCTCCTTCTTCCCCCGGTTGGCTTTGTTGACACCGGAGAATTTCTGTTACACAACATAATTAAATCATTAAAAAATGAATAACTACAATTTAAATAATTCAATTATCTTAATTGAAATAAAAAAAATAAATTAATACCTTAAATTGTTCATCGGCAAAGTGGTTACACAACCACTCCCACTCATCTTCTCTCTCCCCTTGCAGCTCTACCGGGGGAGGCACGGGACCGACATCTTGGAAGTACTTATGGAGCTTGTACTTCCAATCTTTGTAGATGGAGTTGGCGGTTTGGTTGATATGCCTCAACATAGCCGGTGTCGGATCCACGTCAAATTGTTCCTATCAAAAATAAATAGAAAATTATAATCGTATATATTATGAAATTTTAACTAATATTAACAATATTATATAATAACTAAATTGGACGTATTACGTACCGAAAGATCTTTGAAGACTTTCGCTTTCTCATGATCCGGCGCCTCCTTCCAAGTAGGGGCAGTGATACGAACCCGGTTACGGATGATTGACCATATCCCATGCGCCGAGAGACTTGCTAGCTGAGCTGTGGGAGGGCCACCGGTGAATTCGTCGTACGGCAAGTCGATCTTTTTACCGGTCGCCTTGCAAATACGCTCCGCTTTGCCCCCTTTAACGAGACCCAGAGTCCTTTTCGGTTCCGGGTCAGTGGGGGCCCTCCTTTGCCTACGGCGGGAGCTGTACATGATTGATTCGGCGGTCGAGGACGCCTGAGTACTTCCCTTGAATGGGTACCGGGCGTCGGAGATTGGAAGGGGTCGACGTCATCACCGCTCGAGATGAATGGGGGAGCGGGAATTTCCCCAGAGGGCGCTACGGACGGACCAGATGATCCGTCCGGATTGAGAGCGTCGTTGCCCTCCTGTTGAACCCAACCGACTTGGGCCGCTAACATTCGGAGCATCTCATCTTCTGCCTCCTGTTGGGCTTTCTTCTTGCCGGATGTAGTCTTTGGCGGAGCCATTTAAACCTAAGAGTACGGTGTTAAAATACCTACTTACCATAATAATTACAACTTAAAAATTTACGCTAATTAATTAAGTACGTTTAAGATTTAAATATTATACACTAGCTTGGCATTTTCGGTCGTTCAATGGACATGCGACCCGCGCGATAAAGTGTAAATTTTCAATTAATCAGCCTTGGTTAAATCGAAAAACATGGCCAGTTAGGGATAGAGATAACGCGAGAGGCATGACTAATTTCGACAAAAGTCTTTCTTAGTCCAAATCCTGTCACCAGTCATAACCCGTTTCTAGACACCATGTCTGACATTCGGCCAATTTTTCGAAAATTTACATTCCCTCAAGTCCTTCGCAAACTCCGCCCTCAACCTCGTGTCCATAACTTCACTTAGGTTATGGTGTGCGGTGATGAAATCCACACATCACGAGGGGTTAAGGAGATAAGCTAGGAAAAGAGGCACCATCTATTCCAAAGAGTGCGACTTAATAAACCAAGCCTATGTACTAAATTTAAATCGAACACGTACTACCATGCAATTTACTCGAAAATACACGTAATTGATTATCAATTAATTAAAACAATAAATAATTACAATAAAGAATTATTATTTATCATGCATATAATAATAATTATTCATTTACCAATATAATTAATTATTATTAACAATAATAATTATTGCTATTATTTAATTTTAACTAACAAATATAAAATTATTACCAAATAATTAACAACTAATAATAATTATCCCAATATTAATAATAACAACTCATTAATGATTATAATTATAACTATTAATTATTTTAAACTAATTAATAAATTAAAACTATTTATTAATTAAATAATTAATTAATTAACAAAAATGTAAAAGAGGTAAAAAATAGAATTATTACCTCGTCGGAATGTCGCCGGAATATCGGAAGAGTTGAGTCGTCGGAGAGGAGGAACCACGCCGGAAAAAATGTCGTCGGAGCGTCGCCGGAGGAGAGGAGAGGAGAGGAGAGGGAGAAGAGGAGATGGAATGGTGAGAAAATGAGGGGGGGTGCAACTCTATTTATAGAGTTGCACTTAGACGACGGAGCACTATTCTCCGTCGTCTAAGTCCACCTGGACGACGGAAACAGTGTTTTCCGTCGTCTAGGTGGCGGTTTCAAAAAATTTCAAGCGGCGCCAATTAATCGGCGGGACGTTCTGAACCGCCATGATTTTGGACTTAGACGACGGAGAATGAATTCTCCGTCGTTTAAGTGAAAATTCGAGCGTTCCCAAAAACGGAAGCGGTAAATTGAACCACCTTAATTTTGGACTTGGACGACGGAGATAGTCATTCTCCGTCGTCCAAGTGAAAATTACATGAAAAAAATAAACAAAAAAAAATTTGAACCGCCATGATTTTTGAACCTGGAAGACGGAGATGGTCATTCTCCGTCGTTCAGGTGAACACCTGGACGACGGAAAATGACCATATCCGTCGTCCAGGTTCAAATTACGTAAAAAAAAATTAAAAAAATAATTCGCTAGGAATTTAGCGATCTGTCATTCGAGTGAAATAGTCGTACAATATCGATGAACACATCGTATATATGAACAGTTAAATTTGAACCGCCGATTAATTTTACGTATTGAAACATGTTAAGTATCGACTAATCTTTACGACTTAAGTGTTCATGAGTAGACGCTCATTTGCAGCAGAGTATTAACGAAATTGAATTTGGACAAAACAACCGTTGGATATGTTCGTTGTAACATAATATATAATTGTCTTCAAAGAACCATAAAATAATAAGTTCAGGAAGGGTTTGATCGGCACAGTCAACCGCAAAACCGATAATTTCACAAACCGGAAACGTGGATACAAGACATTTCGCAACTCCGATTTTCGAACCGTCGAAGCTCACACACCAAGAATTGTTTACTCTAAAGTCTTGATGAAAAGACTTTGCATTGGAAGAAGGTCTAGATGGTCGTTGTCTTAGAAAAAATTACGATATCTGCACCTGGACGACGGAAATGAGTGTTTCCGTCGTTCAGGTAATCACCTGGACGACGGATATGAAGTTATCCGTCGTCCAGGTTCTGACCTGAACGACGGAGAATGACGTTCTCCGTCGTCCAGGTGTATAGACCCTGAATTCAGGGGTTAGGGCCTTACTGTTTAGGGTTTAGGGTTTGTGAACTTGGACGACGAAGAATTACCATATCCGTCGTCCTAGTGTGTACCTGGACGACGGATAATGACCATTCTCCGTCGTCCAAGTTCTAAACCCCGAATTCAGGGGTTAGGGCCTTAGGGTTTACGGTTTAGGTTGTCCCCGGTCATTTGTGTGTCCGTTCAATTATTCTGATTCAAAAATATAATTAAAAAATTGATCGATCGATCCGATCTGCTAGATTTAGGGTCCAGGATTTAGAGTTTTATATGAGATTGAGATTTGGCTTGGTGCTAAAGGTGAAAATGGCGGGGGACCTAATATAAACGTGGACGGAATTCAGGTGTCCATTCAATTATTTTGAATGACCATAAAAAAATTAAATAAATGATCGATCGATCCGATTTGCTAGATTTAGGGTCGAGGATTTAGGGAGATAGCCAAAATACCCAAAGGCGACAACCTGCAATTAATTTCTCCGTTGTCCAGGATATATAATTCAGATTAATTAATTACCGTAAATTAACCTGCATCGATCATATATATTATACAATAATTACAATAATTAATTACCAATTAATCTCCCTCGTCGTATGACCGTACTCTTCGTCATAATCATCATCGTCCTCATCCCCGTTAGACGACGGCTCATCCTCGTCATCGAACTCAACATCGTCCGACGAATAACCTGAGTCCTCGTCCGCGTCCTCTTCCTGCTCGTCTTCTTCATCTACCTCATCGATAATCTCATCTTCAGTTAGATCTGTACAACCATCAGGCATGGGTAACCGTTCACCATCTTGAACCAGGTCCATTATATCGGAGCGGACCATAGAAATATTAGGCTCTTGATAGGCAGGAATGTCTCTTTCTGGTTCAGCAGCATCTTCAGTTGTCGCCGGTGTCCCTTCAATTGTCTCTGTATTCCATATTCCTCGGTGAGAGATATGGTTCACTATTTTCCACCCTTCACCGACTTTCGGATCGTCGAGATAGAACACCTGCCGAACTAAGGTGGCGAGAGCGAAAGGCTCATCCTCATACCAGTGCGAGTTTGTATCGACTGATAATAGTCTCAGGTCTTCCTTTGTACGCTTGAACCATCTGCACTTGAATATGAAAACGTTGACATCATTCCCGTAACATAGCTGAACCACGTATACAATAGCCCCGTAATATAGATCATTGTCTTTCCCAACCGCTACCCCACTGTTTTGTGTTCTTCTTCCTTCGTCTCGGGCCAATGAATGGAACTTTACACCATTCACAAAACATCCGGGATAAATATAGTGTTTAACCGGCTTCCCTGCTAGCAAGTGCTTTGGCCATGACCACCACCCTCCGTGGTTATCAGATTTTTGCAGATCAATCATCTGCGAAAATGGGCAAATTAATATAAGGGTTTACTTTCTACAAACATGAGCGATATGTATTTAAATAATTAATACCGAGTCGTACGTACGTACCCATTGGAAGAAATAATCAGGAAACTTCTTCTTAACCATTTTCTCAATCCACGCCGAACTCTTGTTTTGATTTAACGCCTGAAGCCTCTCCCTGTATGACAACATGTACGGCTCAACTTCGTCATAGTCTCGCAACACTACCCAATGTGCCTCAATAAGTTCTTCCCGTGTTAACGATTCCTTTAATACTCCTCTAAACGGTCGGACGACATTGGTGACTACAGAAAGATTGATGCGGGCACTGCGATCGGAGGCAGTGGGAGGGGGTGGATCTTTGAGGTACCTGTTGCAGTAAGTAACACACTCATGCATTAGGTATGTCTTTGCTATGGAGTCATCCGGGGCCGACCTGTTTTTGACGAATGACTTATACTGTCCAAGCTGTCTACAAAATCAAACGTACACATTACATAAGTACATATAGTTAGCTAGCTAGTATATATATAATCTCCAGTGGAACAAATTAATTAATTAGTTGTACGTACCTTTCTTGAGGATACATCCAAGTGTACTGGACCGGACCAGAAATAAGCACCTGCTCGGGCAGGAGGATCATTAGGTGAATCATGATGTCAAAGAAAGCAGGGGGGAAAATCCTCTCTAGTTTGCAAATGATGTGCACAATTTGTTGTTGCAATTCCACCACATCTGACTTCTTTAATTCTCTGGCGCATAACCTCTGCCACCACCTGCACAATGCCACTATTGGTTCTACGACGTCCCGAGGCAAGTATGGTCGAATTACCACTGGAATCAGACGTTGCAGCATAACGTGATAGTCATGTGTCTTTAGACCAACAAACTTGTGTTGCACCTCGTCCACTGCTCCAGTTATAGTAGCTGCATACGTAGCCGGATAACGAACGCCCTTAAACCAGTGAAATACAGAATGTCTAAGCGTCGGCTTCACTGTGTATGGTGCATCTGGCATCTTGTTGTACACTCCTTTCCTATCCCTCCTCAACCACAAGGGACGACGTAGATTCATTGATTCCAAATCTTTGCGCGCTTTGGGAGTATCTTTAGTTTTGAACTTAATACCGAGAATTGTTCCCACCACGCTGTCGCACACATTCTTTTCTATGTGCATCGGGTCCAAGTTGTTCCTCAGCTTCAACTTCGACCAGTAAGGGAGTTCAAAGAATATACTCTTGTGATCCCAATAGCTCAGATCATGTGGAGGAATTGGATTGCATTTCTTTACATCCGCGTCATTGCTCAACACACCAAAGTCGAAATAGCTCAACCTCTCTAAAATCTCTTCGCCCGACCAACTACGGGGTTTAGGATTGTTCTCTACCGTACCGTCGAAATGAGCTTCATCCTGTCGCCACGGGTGGTCGTGAGGAAGCCATCTACGGTGACCCAAGTAACACACCTTCCCCGCGTGCCAACTAGAGTTCACGTCGTCCAAACATATAGGACATCCATTATATCCTTTTGTCCTGCAGGCTGCTAACATCCCATACGCTGGAAAATCGCTGATCGTCCACATTACAGCAGCCCACATCGTGAACATCGTGTCAGTGAATTTGTCATAAGTTGGGACTCCATTTTCCCACAACAGTTTCAGCTCGTCGATCAAAGGTCTGAGGTAGACATCTAAGCACTTCGATGGAGATTTAGGATCTGGAATTAGTACGGTAAGGAAATTAAATTCCTTGTTCATGCACATCCACGGAGGCAAGTTGTACGGCATCAGAATAACTAGCCAAGTGCTGACGGCGGAGCTATTACTTCCCCAAGGATTGAATCCGTCTGTAGATAGGCCGAGTCTAACATTTCTAACCTCTGAAGCAAAGTCTCCAAATTCTCTGTCGAAATGTTTGAAACCCTCCCCATCCGCGGCGTGTCGTAGGACATCGTCATCTATTCGCTTTTCTGCGTACCATCGCATCGCCTCTACTGTGTGTAGAGACATGTACAGGCGCTGCAATCTGGGAATCAAGGGAAAATATCGAACAACTTTCACAGGAATTCTCTTTTTCAAACTCTTCCTATTCAACTGGAATCTGCACTGGCCACATACGGGACAATAGTCCAACTCTTTATACTCTTTGTAAAATAGAACACAATCATTCGGACATGCGTCAATTATCCTGTACTTTAGGCCGAGGCTGCTCAGGATATTTCTAACCTTATAATGAGATTTAGGAAGATTGTGATCATCAGGAAGCAACTTACATATTTGCTCCTGAATTTTGTCAAAAGCACTCACTGACATTTTGTGCTTCACTTTTATCTTCATTTGCTCCATCACATATTGCAACACATTCTCTCGACATCCAGGGAACACCGGGGTCTACGCTTCAAGTAGTATCCGGTTGTACTTTTCCATCTCACTGGTGTCAGTGGCCAAGCTCGCTGCGGGGAATGTGTCATCATGCTCATTAGTGGTACTGTAACCTCCGTCTTGGTGTTGGTGTTCACTATGACTACATCCCGGAAACGCATCATGGACCAAATCTGCAGTTGGGTTGCAAGCTGGGGGTCCGGCACCACTGCCGCTGGATGAGGCACCATGGTAACTGTACCCTGAGCTGAAGTCTGCTGCGCTGAACTCTACTGCTTCACCATGCTCGCTCCATGTAGTGTAACTCCACATCATACCATTTTCATACAGGTGTTGCACCATAACATTAACCTCCGCATACTGACAATTAAGACATTTCTGACACGGACACCTGAAACGTTTCTTTCCCTGACCATGTTCTATCGCAAAATTCACAAATTCGCTAATTCCATCCATATACCGGACATCACATCGATTCTTCAACTTCATCCAACTCTTGTCCATACTGCTACAAAATATTATAATTAATTAATTATTACATATATATATATTTGTCCATTAATTTACGCTTAATTATACATACTCGATCTACATATCGATCCATCAATTACGTACGTACGTACGTAATTTAATCGATCTGTACATATATATATATAGCTAACATCAGCTAACATCAGCTAACATCCTTGCATGTATATATATATATATGTACGTACGTTTTCACTAAATATATATTACTTAAGCAAATTTTAACTGCGTACGTACGTACCTGCTGGCCTTCTCGATATCTTTACGTTAATTAAGCTAACTAGCTAGTCAGCGGAGATCCCTTATCGATCCTGATTCTTCTCGTCCTTCTAGCTACCTAGCTCCCTTCTCCTTCTCCCTTCTCCTTCAATTCTTCTTCAAATGGAATGAAGAGATCGAGGCTAGGAATGAATTCGATCAGTTTGACATCGGGCTTATATAATGCTTCACTTAGACGACAGAGGTGTCGATACGTCGTCTAAGTGGAAGTACGTTTCGTATACTCGGACGACGGCGTGTCGGTCCGTCCTCCAGGTAATCACCTGGACGACGGAGAATACCATCTCCGTCGTCCAGGTGATCACCTGGAGGACGGAGAAGACTCCGAGGTCCAGGTGATCACCTGGACGATGGAGAATACCATCTCCGTCGTCCAGGTTATCACCTGGACCTCGGAAAAGACTCTGTGGTCCAGGTGACCACCTGGACGACGGAGATGGTATTCTCCGTCGTCCAGGTGGTACTTGGACCACGGAGTCTTTTCCGTGGTCTAGGTGTCACTTGGACCACAGAACAATTACGTTTCCGTGGTCTAAGTGCTGTTTTCTTGTAGTGTTCCTAAATCTCATTATAAGGTTAGAAATATCTTAAGCAGCCTCGGCCTAAAGTACAGGATAATTGACGTATGTCCGAATGATTGTGTGCTTTTTTACAAAGAGTATAAAGATTTGGACTATTGTCCCGTATGTGGCCAGTGCAGATATGAGCTGAATATGGAGAGTTCAAAAAAGAGAATTCCTGTGAAAATTGTTCGATATTTTCCCTTGATTCCCAGATTGCAACGCCTGTACATGTCTCTACACACAGCAGAGGCGATGCGATGGTACGCAGAAAAGTGAATAGATGACGAAGTCCTGCGACATGCCGCATATGGGGAGGGTTTCAAACATTTCGACAGAGAATTTGGAGACTTTGCTGTAGAGGTTAGAAATGTTAGACTCAGCCTATCTATAGACAGATTCAATCCTTCGGGTAGTAATAGCTCCGCCGTCAGCACTTGGTCAGTTATTTTGATGCCATACAACTTGCCTCCGTGGATGTGCATGAACAAGGAATTTAATTTCCTTACTGTACTAATTCCAGGTCCTAAATCTCCAGGGAAGTGCTTAGATGTCTACCTCAGACCTTTGATCGACGAGCTGAAACTGTTGTGGCAAAATGGAGTTCCAACTTATGACAAATTCACTGACATGATGTTCACGATGAGGGCTGCCGAAATGTGGACGATCAGTGATTTTCCAGCGTATGGGATGTTAGCAGCCTGCAGGACAAAAGGAAATAATGGATGTCCTATATGTTTGGACGACGTGAACTCTAGTTGGCACGCGGGGAAGGTGTGTTACTTGGGTCACCGTAGATGGCTTCCTCACGACCACCCGTCGCGACAGGATGAAGCTCATTTCGACAGGACGGTAGAGAACGATCCTAAACCCTGTGGTTAGTCGGGCGAAGAGATTTTAGAGAGATTGAGCTATTTCGACTTTGGTGTGTTGTCCAATGGCGCGGATGTAAAGAAATGCAATCCAATTCTTCCACATGATCTCCGCTATTGGTATCACAAGAGTATATTCTTTGAACTCCCTTACTGGTCGAAGTTGAAGCTGAAGAACAACTTGGACGCGATGCACATAGAAAAGAATGTGTGCGACAACGTGGTGGGAACAATTCTCAGTATTAAGTTCAAGACTAAAGATACTCCCAAAGCGCGCAAATATCTGGAATCAATGAATCTACGTCGTCCCTTGTGGTTGAGGAGGGATAGGAAAGGAGTGTACAACAAGATGCCAATTACACCTTGCACAGTGAAGCCGACACTTAGATGTTCTGTATTTCACTGGTTTAAGGGCATTCGTTATCTGGCTACGTATGTAGCTACTATAATTGGAGCAGTAGACGAGGTGAAACACAAGTTTGTTGGTCTAAAGACATATGACTATCACGTTATGCTGCAACGTATGATTCCAGTGATAATTCAACCACATTTACCTTGTGACGTCGTAGAACCAATAGTGGCATTGTGCAGATGGTGGCAGAGGTTATGCGTCAGAGAATTAAAGAAGTCAGATGTGGTGGAACTGCAACAACAAATTGTGCACATCATTTACAAACTAGAGAAGATTTCCCCCCTGCTTTCTTTGACATCATGATTAACCTAATGATCCACCTGCCCGAGCAGGTGCTCATTTCTGGTCTGGTCCAGTACACTTGGATGTATCCTCAAGAAATGTACGTACAACTATATTAATTATACAGGTGATTCGATTCATAATTTGTTCCACTGGAGATTACTAGCTATATGTACTTATTCTTATTGTACGTTTGATTTTGTAGACAGCTTGAACAGTATAAATGATTCGTCAAAAACAGGTCGGCCCCGGATGACTACATAGCTGAGACATACCTAATGCATGAATGTGTTACTTACTGCAACAGGTACCTTAAAGATCCACCACCTCCCACTGCCTCCGATCCCAGTGCCCGCATCAATCTTTCTGTCGTCACCAATGTCGTCTGACCATTTAGAGGAGTATTAAAGGAATCGTTAACACGGGAAGAACTTATTGAGGCACATTGGGTAGTGTTGCGAGACTGTGACGAAGTTGAGCCATACATGATGTCATACAGGGAGAGGCTTCAGGTGTTAAATCCAGACAAGAGTTCGGCGTGGATTGAGAAAATGGTTAAGAAAAAGTTTCCTGATTATTTCTTCCAATGGGTACGTACGTACGTCTCGGTATTTAGTAATTTATATACATATCGATCATGTTGGTAGAAATTAAGTACGTAAACCCTTAAATTTTTCCATTTTCGCAGATGATTGATTTACAAAAATCCGAAAACCACAGGGGGCGGGGGGGGGGGGGGGGGGGGTGGTCCTAGCCAAAGCACTTGCTAGCAGGGAAGCTGATTAAACACTATATTTATCCTGGATGTTTTGTGAACAGTGTAAAGTTCCATTCATTGGTCCGAGATGAAGGAAGAAGAACACAAAACAGTGGGGTAGCGGTTGGGAAAGACAATGATCTATATTACGGGGCTATTGTAAATGTGGTACAGCTATGTTACGGGAATGATCTCAACGTTCAAGTGCAGATGGTTCAAGCGTACAAAGGAAGACATGAGACTTTTATCAGTCGATACAAACTCAAGCTGGTATGAGGATGAGCCTTTCGCTCTCGCCACCTTAGTTAGGCAGGTATTCTATCTCGACGATCTGAAAGCTGGTGAAGGGTAGAAAATAGTGAACCATATCTCTCATCGAGGAATATGGAATACAGAGACAATTGAAGGGACACCGGCGACTGAAGATGCTGCTGAACCAGAAAGAGACATTCCTGCCTATCAAGAGCCTAATATTTTTGTCATCCGCTCCAATATAATGGACCTGGTTCAAGATGGTGAACGGTTACCCATGCCTGATGGTTGTACAGATCTAACTGGGTATGAGATTATCGATGCAATTAATAAGGTATATGAAGAAGACGTGCATGATGAGGACGCGGACGAGGACTCAGGTTATTCGTCGGACGATGTTGAGTATGATGAGGAGGATGAGCAATCGGATAACGGTGATGATGATGATGACGATTATGACGAAGAGTAAAATTATACGACGAGGATTATTAATTGGTAATTAATTATTGTAATTATTGTAATATATGATGCATCATCGATCAATAATTAATATAAATATTATAAGGAGAAGTACGTATGTAAACCTATTATTTTTGAACGTAATTAATTACACGCGTCCATGCTCGGATCGGATCGACCGACGTACGTAAATTAAATTAAATTAATTAATTAATTAATTGATCCGAATCGGATCGAATATAATAGAATCGAATCGGATCGATCGAGGAGCGGATCGGATCGGAGCTGATCGGATCGACGATTTTTTAAGCGAATTGAATCAGAAGAATTGAACGGAGACACCTGAACGACGGAGAATGAGTTTTTTGTCGTCCAAGTACGCACCTGGACGACGGAGAATCTCATATACGTCTTTCGAGTGAAGCAAAACCCTAAACCCTAAACAGTTAGGCCCTAACCCCTAAATTCAGGGTTTTGTACTTGGACGACGGAGAATGAGCGAGATTCTTCGTCGTCCAACTGAGTACTTGGACGACGGAAAACTCATTCTCCGTCGTTCAGGTACTCACCTGGACCACGGAGAAGCTCATCTCCGTCGTCCAAGTTCAGAATTCGTAATTTTATCTAAGACAACGACCATCTATACCATCTCCCAATGCATATTCTTTTCGTCAAGACTATAGAGTAAACAATTCTTGGTGTGTGAGCTTCGACGGTTCTAAAATCGGAGTTACGAAATGTCTTGTATCCACGTTTCCGGTTTGTCAAAATCTCGGTTTTGCGGTTGACTGTGCCGATGAAACCCTTCACGAATTTATTATTTTCTGAAAATTATTCTAATTATATATTATGTTATGGCGAACGTATCCAACGGTTGTTTTGTCCAAATTCAATTTCGTTAATATCGAAATGTAAATGAGCCTATACTTAATAACACTTAAGTCGTAAAGATTAGAAGATACTTAACAAGTTTAAAGACGTAAAATTATTCGTCGTTTTAAATTTAACTGTTTATATATACTATGCGTTAATCGATATTTACGACTATTTCATTCGAATGACAGATCGAAAAATTCCTTGCGAATTAATTTTTAATTTTTTTTACGTAATTTGAACCTGGACGACGGAGATGGTCAATCTCCGTCGTCCAAGTTCAAAAACTTGGCGGTTGATTGTGCCGCCTAAATTTTTGGCACCGTTTCGAAAGTTGACTTAGACGACGGAGAATGTATTCTCCGTCGTCTAAGTCAACATCTGAAACGGTGCCGAAAATTAACGCGGTTGAAACCGTCCCACCGATTAATTGGGCGTCGTTTCAAAAATTTGAAACGGTGCACTTAGACAACGGAAAAGCTCTTTTCCGTCGTCCAAGTTCACTTAGACGACGGAAAATAGGGCTCCGTCGTCTAAGTGTACGCCTATATATAGAACAGTTCAGCCTCTCTTTTCCTCATCCCATCTCATTTCAATTCCCACTCCTCTCTTCTCCTTTCCTCTCCTCTCAAAACCTCCGGCCTTCCTCTTCCGGCGACGAAAATTTCGGCGACTTTCCCTCTCTCCGACGACTCTACTCCGGCGACATTCCAACGACATTCCGACGACTTTCCGGCGAATTTCCGGCGACATTCCGGCAAGATAATAATTATACTTTTAATTAACATTATTATTATTTAAGTAATTATTTAATTTGTAAATAATTTTAATTAATTAGTAATGATAATAATTAATAATAATTATTAGTAATAATTAATAATTTAGTAATCATTATTATTGGTAATGATAAATAACTAATTATTGGTTAGTTTAATTATTAGTTAAAATTCAGTAATAGTAATAATTATTATTGTTAATAATAATTAATTATATTGGTAAATGAATAATTATTATTAAATGCATGATAAATAATAATTAATTATTGTAATTATTTATTATTTTAATTAATAGTATAATTTGTGATTATTATTGCATGTAATTAAAAATTATTAATTGATAATTATGAGAATTTTCTAGTAAATTGGTAGTCTTTGATTTAAATTTAGTACATAAGATTGGTTTATTAAGTCGCACTCTTTGGAATAGATGGCGTCTCTTTTCCTAGCTTATCTCCTTAATCCCTTGTGATGTGTGGATTTCATCACCACACACCATAACCTAAGTGAAGTTATGGACACGAGGTTGAGGGCGGAGTTTGCAAAGGACTTGAGGGAGTGTAAATTTTTGAAAGATTGGCTGAATGTCGAACATGGTGTCTAGAAACGGGTTATGACTGGTGACAGGTTTTGAATCTAAGAAAGACGACACCAATAGAGTATATACCATCGATTTGGTTAGCCTCGGGGTATTTGTCGAAATTAGTCCTGCCTCTCGCGTTATCTCTATCTCTAACTGGCCATGTTTTTCGATTGAACCAAGCCTGATTAATTGAAAGTTTACACTTTATCGCGCGGGTCGCACGTCCATTGAACGACCCAAAAACCAAGCTACTGTACTCTATTTAAATCTTAGGCGCACTTAATTACCGTAAATTTTTTTATATAATTATTATGGTAATATGGTATTTTATCAACGTACTCCTAGGTTTAAATGGCTCCGTCCGGAAAGAAAAAGGCCCAACAGGAGGCCGAAGATGCTATGCTCTGACGCTTGGTGGAGCAAGTCGGTTGGAAATTACAGCAGGGCAACGACACCCTAAATCCGGACCCTTCATCTGGTCCGTCGACAGCGCCCACTGGGGAAATTCCCGCTGCCCCATTTATCCCGACCGGTGATGACGACTCATATTCCAGTCTGACGCCCGGTTCAACAGGAAGTACTCAGGCGTCCTCGACCTCTGAATCTATCCTCTATAGCGCCCAGGCAAGCAAAGGAGGGTCCCGACTGACCCGGAACCGAAAAGGACTCGCGGTCTCGTCAAAGGCGGCAAATCAGAGAAAATTTTAAAGGCGACCGGGAAAAAGATCGACTTGCCGTACGACGAATTCACCGGTGGCCCTCCCACAGCTCAGCTAGTTAGTCTCTCGGCACATAGCATAGGGTCAATCCTACGTAGCCGGGTTCGTATGACTGCCCCCACTGGGAAGGAGTTGCCCGATGAAGAGAAGGTGAAACTCTTTAAAGAACTTTCGGTACGTAATAAGTACAATTTTATATTTATTTTCTAATAACCAATTAACATTTTAATTTCATAATATATATGATTATAATTTTCTATTTATTTCTGATAGGAACAATATGAGGTGGATTCCACACCGGCGATGCTTAGGCATATCAACCAAACCGCCAACTCTATCTACCGTGATTGGAAGTACAGGCTTCATCAATACTTCGACAATATCGGCCCCGTGCCTACCCCCGTAGAGTTGCGTGGGGATAGGGAAGATGAGTGGCAGTGGTTGTGTAACCACTTCCAAGATGAAGAATATAAGGTGTTTACTTTTTTTATTTCAATTAAGAGAATTGAATTATTTTAATTTTAGTTACTCATTAATTTTTTAATGATTTATGTTGTCTAACAGAAATTCTCCGAAATCAACAAAATCAACCGGGGGAAGAAGGACAAACATCATACCTTCGGCGCCAAGCAAGTGATTTAAATAGTCAAGGAGCACAGGGATAAGGGCTCCAAACACCCTTATCTCGATACTAGCATAAGCGCGTACGTGACGCCTGGGCTCGAGAATGAAGCGAGTCAATACGGCGTAAGTGATATATATATATATGTGCTTTTAATTATAGTAGTTATTATTTAATTATAATTTTTTTAATTATTCTTTTATAGGCAAGGTTGGTAGAACGTGCACAGGAATAATTGGCTAGCACTCAGCTTGCGTACCCAGATTTGCCGCTCAAAGACCTGCCTCCTCTATCGATGGAGAGTCAAATTGCAATCGCCGATGAGGTCTACGGTCGTAGAGCTGGAAGAGAGGTTAGGGGGATGGGACCTAAGGTGATTCAAGATTTTTCGACCTCCGACTCTTCATCTACGGGAGGTTCGGGGAGGAAAAGTACTCAGGCTGCGGCCGTCCAAGCAACCATTCAAGAGGCTTGACTCGTACGGGAGGAAAATCTATCTATGTGTCAAAGGCTTGATCAGCAAGAAGCGCAGATAGCCCAACTCGTCGCCCTCATGGAAAATCAAGCTCTACGATAGTGTCAACCTCCCCCAAACCCATACCCCGACGACGACGACCCGGCTGGAAGTGGGGGACTCGACGGCGCATCTGCTCCTCCAATATTTTACTAGTTCATTTGTGTAGTTTATTATATCGTTTTTTCCCCGATTCCGAACAATATTTTAATTTTATGCGTTTTTCATGTATGTACAAATTAATTTTTATTATTTAATTAAGTAATTACAAATTTATTTTAACATTTTTAATTATTTAAATGAGATTGGAGTTTATAAATTAAATTATTAATATTTTACAACAATTTAAAATTTAATTTTAAAAAAGATTAAATAACCACTTAGATCACGGAGATCCATTCTCCGTCGTCCAAGTGAGAACTTAGACCGCGGAGAAAGATGAAATTCTCCGCAGTCTAAGTAAGAACCCGGACGACTGAGAATTGTTCTCCGTCGTCCAAGTGCTTACTTGGATCGCGGAGAAAGATGAAATTCTCCGCGGTCTAAGTAAGCACTTGGACGACGGAGAACAATTCCCCGTCGTCCGGGTTCTTACTTATTCTCCTCGGTCTAAGTTTCACTTGGATCGCGGAGTTCACATTCTCCGTCGTTCAAGTGCTTGGACGACAATACTTGGAGCACGGAGCTTGGAGGACGGAGCTTTCGTCGTCTAAGTACTTAGATGACGGAAAAACGCACCTAGACGACGAAAATGCTCCGCGGTCTAGGTGCGTTTTTCTTGTAGTGATCACTTATATGCTAACTTGCTAAGAATGACATTAATATAAAGTTTCTTTAATTTGTTTAAGTAGAATCGTATATAATTCGACTTTATTTAATTTTAACAAAAACTACGTAAGCATTGGCGTGAGAAAGTTCTTCAAAAACTCGATCTGGTCATTGATTTCATAGATCTTGATGAAAAATAAACAGAGTTAGGACTCATCATCTCCCAACTTGGCCAAGAGTGACATAAACCCTACTCCGAGAAGAAGAGTGAAAATAGCTCCAAGTTGGAGCTTGAGATTGCTCAACATCTTGGCATTGTTTATGAAATCAGCAGCGAGTAGATCAACCAGGGCCATGTGAATGAGAATTCCTGCAGATGCTGATAAGAGTAGTCCTTCAACAACTAGCGCATTGGGGCTTTTCTCATCGTAGGTTTTTGAGATTGCTATGCCCACTCCGATTCCACATGGGCTGGTCATGGAAAAGAAGCCTACCATAACTGCCATTGTTTTCTGTGTGAACTTTGCCTGCATCAACAAATCATTAGCAAGTAGTTTCAAATTTCCCCATCATTTAGTTTAGGTATACGCATAAATCTTTTATTTTTTTATTTTATTTTTTATATTCTGAGAATAGGTATATATATCACAAAATCTAGCTCAATGTTATATGAAATTTTGGACATGACAATTTTGTTGTCTTATAAGATTCGAACAAGTGATATGATTAGAGACGGAGTCAGCAGTCATGTAGAAGTCAGGATAAGCCTAAGCCTCTGCTGAAAATGTCTTATATACATGTAGTTTGTAAAAAAGACTAGTGAATTAACTTAGTGCGGTAGTAAGACATTGAGCTTATACAAGGCAGAACTGGGTTCGTGTTCCACCTTCTTTTATCTACGTACTATTCTACTTCATAATTTTTATCTAGCTAATAATTTTATTTCTGCGTACCTTCTAGCTAATAATTTTCTTTATGCTTATTATCAATACGTTGCTTCCCTTTTATATAGTATCAATGAGTATTCTTCAAATTTTCATGTTCCTCTATGTGATTTTTTTACATGCACCTCCCCTTGAAGTCCTGTCAATGATCATAGATAGTATGAGCCCTCGCCACTAAAACTCACCGATTATTTAGGAAAATATTTAGTGTAGCATATAAAGTGCGGTCAAATAATAATTGTTTCCAAAAAGAGGTCGGGAGGACACTTGTCGTGGTTCGAGCTAAAATGCAAGCATAAGAAGCATTTTTTGTGTCATTCACTTGTGAGCTAGTCCGTTATATTCGGTGGAAATGCATATACAAATTGAATTAGGTCAACTTGAATAAGAAGTATATATGTTGACTGTTGGATACGTTAGGTGTCAAGTTCAGTTGGGTTAGTTAGGAACATGCATAATTGGAAGACTCTTTGCTTTTAGTCCTTATAATGCATAACAACTAATCAATCAATTACCTGATAAATACATCCACCAAGTCCTATGCCCTCAAAAAATTGATGGAAGCTCAAAGCTGCCACCAAAGGCTTGATGGTGTGCAGATTCTGACAAGCACCTAGGGATACACCAATGATCACTGAATGGACAACAATTCCCAACTCCAAAACCTGGACACGTACAAAACCAATGCAGGTTCATGTACATGTTTTCTGTAGGAAACTAGCTAGTTTGAACCAATTTTCGAAGAAGTTACCTGAGATACAATACGATTTCGGATCTTATCCGATGAATTTGATGATTCTAACACCATTGCAGAACCATGAACATGATGTGCCCCATCTTTAGGCTCCTCATCACCACTTACTTGTTGAGGTTTGCTGAGTGCAGACCTCTTATTGTACCCTGTGGCCAAAGCTTCCATGATCAATGTCCCAATGGCCGAAACCATTGCGACGAAACCTGTGAAGGGAAACTTCCTCCATGGATCTTGGCCGAGGCAAGGGCTTGTCAAACTCTCCTCAGCATCAGGAAGCACGTGAACAAATCCAGTAGCTAGTATCACTCCTGCTGCAAAGTCCTTGACTAGGAGATAAAAGTCGTTATCCGGGTGGAGAAATGGTATGTTTATCTTCGCCAAAAATGGAAGACAAACTCCTAGTGCACCCGAAACCAGAACCGAAACGATTGCAACTAGTTTAAGTGTGATTAGTTGCTTGGATTGGATTTGGTGTTCGTCTTGCTTTTGAACACGTGTGCACGTTGAAGACGCCAAAATTGGTAGAACAAGAATGAATAAGAAGATGATAGTGCTGAAGAAATTGTTTGAGCAAGACTGAACCTTCTTCATTATGAAGAAATTAAGAAGTGAAGCAAACTATGGAGACAGCTGTCTACACCTACTCATACAGACATATGTAAACGTACATAGAGATTCTAGTGCCAAATTGGGTATCTCTCTTGCCGCCTACAATATGGCAGCCAAGACTTTATAATACAATATATTACACACATTATTGGATTGAAAATAAGTATCCTATATCAAAATTCCAACTGATGATTATTGGAGTTATATGCACAGGTGTTACTCATCCGCAACGTCCAAGGCGAGAAAAAAGATCTATATTGACTTTTAGATTTAAGTCGCTGGTTATCAACAACACAGAACAATCCCGAAAGAGTATTAGGGACGGTACAAGGACACTTGGTTCAAATATTTATATCGTTGAAGTTTTCATTGCTCATCGGAGATCAAAAAGAAAATGTCTCCATCATTTTTGTAAGGTAATACTAAAGAATATATTGTACAAATACAACATTCAATACAAACACACATAAGTTACCATCTACAAACAAACTACATATATATATATATATAAGTGTACACCTACCCAGCCAACAACTAAATCAATCACAACAATATCATTGCCAGGAATTTACTCTTGTACCCCTTGAAATTACTCTTATACCTATTTCAGCCAAATTGGCAGGGTTCCCCCACCCTCATCTCCCTTTTTTTTAGTGGCATAAAAACATGCCTTATACATTATGGTGGTGCAATCAATGTCGGATGATTCTTGGTTGCCTATAGTTGGGCAGCTTCTCCTACCTATAGCCAATAAACAAGTGACACGTGGTATTTTTCTTCTTCTTTTCCTCTTGGTTATCTCCTCCAAAACCTTTCCATTCGATCTGTCGTATCTCACAGCTCCCACCGATGCCTCATCTCTCTTTGTAGCTTCAAAACCCACCAGAACTGAAATACCCTGGAGATGGAGAACTTGAGAGCTGTTGGGCATTTAGAAATTCAGAGCTAACTGAGCTAGAGAAACTCTTGAGCTCTTCTGATTAATCCTAAATACGAGTACGAGAAATTACCAACTTCATCTTCAGTTTAGTCTAGTCAATATGTACCTACCCGCTATTTCTTGCTACATGAAGAGCTTTAATTATTTCTTACTACAGAGAAAGAGAGCAGGGCTGACCAGAATCCCAGAGAAGCCGGCAATTTGTGCGGTGTTGGAGTAGTAAAAAGATATATCAAAGAAAAATAAAACAAATGGAGGCCACATTTCACCTATTTATAGGCTACGGGTAAGAGTGGCTGCCCATAACTGGGCAGCCAAGAATCATCCATCAATGTTGAAGTCATCTGCATACAAAAAAGTTAATCACTGCAAAGCAGGAAAACATCATCTTTCAAATCATATAAATCAAATGTCAAAGCAATTAGTAAACAAATGTCATAGTAGAAAAAGAAAATATCAAAATTTGAATACCAAGAATGATTTAGGAAAATTAATTGAATATGATTATGGAAGATAATATTGCCTATAATCTAAATGTAGAAATAAAAAGATATCAACATAATGCCACTGAACTATAGTTAAGCACTGTAAACTTATATACAACATATCATGTTTGATAATAAAATTTTGAAAGATATGGGATTAGTTTCATCGATTAAAAGATTTAAAATTTTTTATGAACAAGCAGGTTCGGTAGCATGTTGTTTGAAATTACCTTGTCAAGCTGTGTTAATCCATCTTTATCTTTTGAGATAGACACAACATGAACAGGAGCCTGCGGGTTAATATCGTCTCACATTATGTTTGCCGGTATTTCCTTTGCGATGAGATTGTCATATCCGAAATAAAGTGAGAAAAAGTCTTAAATTTATATGTGAACAAAAGGTGAATCTGGATGATTTATCATGTGGGAGATCATTTTATGTATTGTTATAATTATATTGTGACAGTGGTTTTTATTAACACTACGTAAGTTACTTTCCTCAAATAAAAAGCAAGACCAAATTTTAATGTTGTAAATAATCAAAATTGACAAGTTAAACAAATTAACTTAAGAAAATAAACTTTAAGCTTCATAGATGCGAGAACCAACCAGTTTTGACAAGTGAAAGATGATACATTATTGGAGCTCAACTGTTGGCATTAGTTGCAGCTACCTAGGCAACAATCTCTTTGTTCATTGTAGCGTCTATACGACACAGAGACCTATAATCCATATTAACTCATAATTAAATCGAAGGAAGCTTAAAAAAATCTAATTAGGATACAAATAGACAAAATATACTACTATAAGGCTCTACATAATATATGAACAAGAATTAGTATTTAATAACACTCAACACTATTTCTCCAATGCCATATATCACCGTCTTAACTGCCGGAGTATCATTTCTTCTACACTACACCAGTCAAGTGAGATAGCAATCCTCTCATTCTTACAACTCCAATGCGACTTACACACCCAAAAAATGAGATGAAAAAGTGAAGCGAATTTCCCTATTCTGGTAATGGACACCAACTGTGAGTCTTTACATGGAGTATTGTACATAGATATTGTCATCATCGTACACTTTCACCTTAGTACCCTTATAACCAAACAAATTTAATTTAGTTGCATTGATCAAATCGAACCACAAAAATTAACAAAGAACTCGAATCCAATCCCAGATTAGTTCAGTCTAAACACGAATCAAGAAAAATTAACCATCCACCTTAAGAAAAATGATCTCTATAACAACCCAAAATTCAAAATTGGAATGGAATCGGAAAAAATCCCGGTGGAAACCCAAGTCCCCCAAATCGATTTCAAGTATGCTCTAAAATTCACGCAATAGAGTATGCCTTAAAATTTATGCAATAATACAAGCTTAGTATTGAACAATAAGGAGCTAAAAGCTACAAAACAGTGATGAACCCAACAAGTAGTGATCCAACATAGATGAATCGATGTTAGGTTCGATAAAATTCAACTCCGGCCAAAACAGTTACCATCAATGCAAGCCCTCTGCTTCTTCGGCCATGTATCTTAACTGCTTCGGTATAGTACTCTCCCCTCTGTAAATCTCATCAGCTTCGTCAACGCCATCATCTTTTGCACTCTCACGAGCCCTTCAACTTCTCTCAAACAACAACCCATTTTCTTTCCCAGACAAAAAAACTATGAATTTGTTTGGGTGATTAAAGATTGGATTTTAGTTGAAGAGCAAAAGAGAATTGTTTGGTTGTGGAGACAAGTGGTGATAGAAGAGAATGAAGGGTTCTCGGGTATGACAAAAGCGCGATTGGGTTTGGAGAGGAGAGGATAAGAATGGATCGGTCTAGGTCTATAGGATAATAAATCTACAGGGAGAGTAAAGTTTGGACTTGGAAGAAAAAAGTCGTTATAGGAATACTGAATAAGTAAAGTGAAAACGCAAAAAGGACGACTGGGCTATGCGTCCCCAACCAAAATCATACTTCTATATGTTTCGTTTCGTTTATTTGTATGTATATCAATCAATATATACAAACCGTATAATGAAGATAAAGAAAGGGTTGAGAGTTGATCAGGGACACACAAACGTCCCATTATGTGTAAGGCAAGACACATTTTGAACAGTGTGGTAGAGAGAAAAAATTATAGAAAGCAAATATAGAAGTAGGAGTGGATAAAAGTCTCATCGACAAGTATAAGAAGTGAATTTAAGATATAAGAAATGGATCTAGTTTTAGCTGAAACTTATAAATGTCCCCAACTATACAGCGGGAACTAAAGAATGTATCTATAAATATTTTTTTTAACAATATGACTAACATTAATCTCCATAAACTAAAGAGACCGAAGTAAGTCCCCAACCTCATTGTCTCGATATGCCTTTTTCCTAGTAGTGGTCCATTGCTATATTACAAGAGATTGACGACAACACTACAAGGGAATCTGATCCTTATAAATAGTTTCCATCGAGAAATGTCTGGCATTCGATGCATTCAAGTGGAAGTGAAAATAGACTAGACAAAACTAAGACGTACATTGATCGGGGTGAATTTGCTTCTTAAAATTTGGATGATTGGTTTTCTCAGCAAAAAGGACAGCGTCAAAGATATAATTAAGCTAGGCAGACCAAGCATTTACATCGATCAGAGCTTACTAGATCGAGTTCGGGATTTGCAAACCTAAAACTTACTGTCATATGCTTATTGTTATTTTCTACCTTATATATATGTGACACGCCGCTTATTTACTCTTGCATGTATGCTCCACAAATCTCTTAAAACAAAAACACCAAGAGGAAATGGCTATTATTTTTTGTGGGTTGTTTCAGTTGCTCTGCTCTTATTAGTATCTGCTTTGTTTCATGCATTAAGTTGTCCCTGAGTTATTAGGCAGGCAACTAGCCAAAACCATTGGGCGTACCCTCTTAGAAGTATAAAAGTTAAGGTGCTGCTGGCAGTTCTTAGACCTCAGCAGAGGCACAGAAGCACCATTATACTTTTCGACGTAAGGAATGGACTCGAAATTTCATTACAGTTTCTAGATATTACATGAAAACTGACTACTACAAAATAGTGTCTTTGAAAATTGTGGACTTGATTACACTCATTCATTGATCAGCCACCAAAGATGACTTCCACTTCAAGAAAATAGTATACAGATCGACTGTTGCTACTAGATCTTACCTAGAGACTCTTCAAAATCATTATTGGCTTGGATTTCTATCTAAAACCAATCATTCACAGTCTACACTTCTTATAAACGCACAGGCCTCCATCACTCACGACTTCGAATCCACGCCTTTCTTTCTCAAATAACTTGTGAGACGAGACCTAATTGCAATCCGACATCCCCACTAGTAGAAATTGTGGACATTGGACACCAGTTCTTGCAAACCACCTTACTATATATAGAGAGAGATATTTTCAAATGCGGACGTCCGCACGGTGCAGATGGTAAGGATTTGATTATTTTGATCATCTCACATTAGATTTCAATAATTTAAACCGTTAATATTATAAATATCCCTTTAAGGAGTGAACCTACAAAATTTCAGCCAATTTGATAGTAATTTGGTCATCCAAAATGGTGAAACATTACGAAAAAATAAGAAGCGTTGAATAAATGCTAACGATGTATAAATGACGAATTAAATGGTCAAATGATTTTCGATTGGACTCAAATTTTATAGGTGACTTTGTTGAAGTAGAATCTATAGCATGAGTGATTTTGATTGTCAAGATTTGATATCTCAGTGCGGTAAAACTGAAAAATCCGCACTGTGCAGATGTCCTTAGCTGAAAAGGATACCAAACCTATCTCTACCAGCCAAAAAATAGAACAAATGTTAAAGGAGTTAAAACCCGAGTCCAGCACAATTACAGTTATCCATACTACTGATTCTTCAGACGATAACTCTAGTACAACATCCAAAGTAAACCAGAATTTTGAAAAACTCCAGTTAAACAGAATAAGACATTCAACCAGAAAACCTTTCAAAAATTGGACAGAACGTCCTTTACCAATAGATATCCAACCAAGTAATAATGCTGCCTCGAATCAATTTTCCGTTTCAGCAGACAAAACCTATGAATGGAATATTGATAATCTTTCAGAACAAGAAATTCTGAACAAACTCCACCATATGTCTATGACAGCCAATAGTTACGTTACTGCCTACAACTATTCCCAACCTGAAATTGTTGAAATCCTCTCCTCAGGATTCACAGGAATGCTTCATTCCTGGTGGGAAAAACATCTTGCAATTGAATCCAAAGAGTCGATCAAACATGCAGTCATGCATGACACTGATGGATCCCCAATTTTCGATACAAATATCGGAATGGGAATTTCAGACGCTATAAACACCTTATTCTACACTATAATTCAGCATTTCATCGGTACACCTAGTCACATTACTTCCAGAATTCATGACCAACTTAGTAACCTGAGATGTCCAACACTTAGTGATTTCAATTGGTACAAAAATGTCTTTATCTCTAGAGTTATGATTAGAGACGATAGTAATCAACCTTTTTGGAAAGAAAAATTCATAAATGGCCTTCCAAACCTTTTTGCATATAAGATAAGGCAGGTCTTGAGTAATGAATTAGGACAAATAGATTACGACTCCTTCACTTACGGCCAAATGATTACAGTAATCCAAAAAGAAGGTCTTAAAATGTGAATCGATTCTAAAATCAACTCTACCGCAAAAACGGATAAAAAACTAGCTAAGTACGAATTAGGAAATTTTTGTGAGCAATACGGTCTACCTTCCCTACTTCCCTCTAGGAGAAAATCAAAACATGTTGAGTCTAACCACTACAAAAGACCCTTCACCAAAAATAGATTTTCTCCAAAAAACCAATTTGAGCCAAACAAATTTTATTCAAAAAACAAATTCCAACTCAAAAGACCTTTCCATCCTCCTAACAAAAATACTGCTAAAGGCAATTGTTTTAAGTGTAATAAACCAGGGCATTTCGCCAACAAATGTCCCCTAAAAACCACTATCAACCAATTAAAAATAAGTTAAGATGAACGTGACAAACTCATCAACCTTTTAGAACTAAGAAATACAGATTCTGAAGATAACGACTCTTCAGAACCAAACGACAGTAACTGGGAAAAAACCTCTTCAGATGTCTCTAATAGTGATTCCTCTCCACGTATCACTTTTGGTTGCAGTGATGATTTTCAATGCAATAACGATTGCTGCACCAAAACCATCAACGTTCTTACCAAACAAGAAGAACAAGAAGAACTCCTAATTGATCTAATCAGTAAAATACATGACCCCAATTTAAAAGCTGATTACCTTAAAAAATTAAGAAAAGTAATTACTCAGGAAAATGTAGTTAACACTCCACAACCGAAAATCTGTCTGACCTCCACCTTTCAGAAATTTCAAGACAAAAAGCAAAATATAACAATACAGGATCTCCAACAAGAGATAAAAATTATCAAGACACAAATTCAGTCCCTCAATCACACTTACCAACAATTAAATAATGAGCACGAAGAAATTAAACAAGAGATGAATATCATAAAAATTAATAATCAATTCCATCACCTAACCAATAATGATGCCTTTGATGACTTAGAGAGAACTTCTCAGGATGCTATCATAAATACAATCAAACAAATCCATCTGAAAAAATGGTACACCACAGTCCAAATCCAAATAAAAGATTTCCAACTAACGGCCGTATCTTTAATTGACTCCGGTGCAGATCTAAGTTGCATACAAGAAGGATTAATACCTTCTAAATACTTTGAGAAAATAAAAGAGTCTCTACGTTTAGCCAATGGATCTAAAATGAATATGAAATACGAATTGCCTAAATCACACATTTGCCAGAATAATGTCTGCTACAAGACTTCTTTTGTCTTAATCAAAGACCTAACGGACAAAGTCATCCTAGGTCTCCCTTTTCTTACCCTGATTTATCCTTTCACCACGGACTATGATGGAATTACCACCTACCCTTTTAATGAACCGGTCAAATTCTCCTTTATCAATAACCCAGAAATTCATTCTCTGAAAACCTTCCAAGAAAATTCAATTTCTAAAACAATCAATTCCATTCAAGCCAAAACAAGGCAAATTACTTTTCTCAAAGAAGAAATTAATTTTAAACGAATAGACAGTCAGCTACAAGATACTATTTTACAAAATAAAATAAAAACTTTTGAAAATAAGATAATTACTGAATTATGTGCTGACATCCCCATTGCCTTTTGGCACAGAAAGAAGCATATAGTCACCCTCCCTTACATCAAAGATTTTGATGAAAGGAACATCCCCACTAAGGCTAGACCAATCCAAATGAATCATGAAGTCATGGAATTCTGCAAAACAGAAATCATGGATCTTCTCGAAAAAAAGATCATCAGACCAAGTAAATCACCATGGTCCTGCCCTGCTTTCTATGTTCAGAAGAATGCTGAATTAGAAAGAGGAACACCACGTTTAGTAATAAATCACAAGCCTCTCAACACCGTTTTAGAATGGATACGCTACCCTATACCTAATAAGAGAGACCTCATCAATAGACTGAACCATTCGGTCATTTTTTCAAAATTCGACATGAAATCCGGATTTTGGCAAATTCAAATTCATGAAAAAGATAAGTACAAAACTGCCTTCGTCACCCCCTTCGGACATTACGAATGGAATGTAATGCCATTCGGCCTAAAGAATGCCCCTAGTGAATTCCAAAATATCATGAATGATATTTTTAATGCTTATAGTCACTTCTGCATCGTCTATATCGATGATGTTCTCATCTTCTCTCAATCCATAGAACAACATTGGAAACATTTACATCAATTCTTTACAATCATCAAGAATAATGGCCTAGTCATCTCTGCCTCAAAAATTAAACTCTTTCAAACCAATATCAGATTTCTAGGTTTTAATATTCATCATCTCCAGATTCATCCTATTGATAGAGTCATCCAATTTGCAGATAAGTTTCCTGATGTGATTTTAGACAAAACTCAATTACAAAGGTTCTTAGGATCCTTAAATTACATCGCAGATTTTTATCAAAATCTAAGAAAAAGGTGCAAACCTTTATTCGAAAGATTACAATCTAATCCTCCCCCTGGTCTTCAGTCCACACATCATTAGTTAAAGAAATCAAGAGTCATGTCAAATCCTTACCATGTCTTGGTATCCCTTTAATCGATTCCTTCAAAATAGTAGAAATCGATGCCTCAGAAATAGGGTACGGAGGCATCTTAAAACAACAGATTTCTCCTAGTCACCCTGAACAAATAGTTAGATTTCATTCTGGAACCTGGAATCAATCCCAGAAAAATTATAGTACCATCAAAAAAGAAATCTTATCAATTGTTTTATGTATTAGCAAATTTCAAGATGACTTATTAAATCAAAATTTTTTAATTCGTGTTGATTGCAAAAGTGCAAAAGACGTTTTGGAAAAAGATGTTCAAAATATTGCCAGTAAACAGATTTTTGCCAGATGGCAAGCAATTTTAAGCATATTTGATTTTGAAATTGCATTCATAAAATGATCTGATAACCATATCCTTGATTTCCTAACCAGAGAATTTCTCCAGGATCCTAGTCATGGCAACCAAATCCTCAACAAGAAAGCTCAGAAGCTCAGTAAAATCAAAACCGGAATCTCCTCCGGCACAATCAGTCAAGACAGAAAAACCAGATAGTATGATTATTCCTGGTACTTCTCATCTTACCCCAATCAATTACAACCAAATGACTCCAAATCAACTAGTCAATTACAGCCCTTTAGTAAATCCTCATAGCCTAGTTCGCCCCAACTTTCAATCAGTTCTAGTTACCCAATATGATCCTTATAAATGTGATCCCCCTGTTCAAACCAATTTTCCAAAAACTTCCCCTTACCACTTGCAAGCCAGTAAAAATCTCTTTTATGTTGAACCACCTCATAGTCACCTAAAAAAATCCTATATCTTTAATTAAGGAATACTTCCCTCCTAATTTCCATTTCTCCCCTAAATCTCCCTCACATTCTTTGAACTTTTATAAAGATATTCTAGTCAAAACTGGATCAATCTCAATCAGGGCCATCTATGATCAGAGAAATAATACCAAAATCCTTTACCATTCTCTCTACATTTTGAAAGTAGATTCCTTAGCAAGCTGGGGAGATCAACCCTATAATATTCACACTTACAAGGACATTTCCTACATTTACAATGATTATGTTGAAGCTTGGTCAATCATCTTTCTTCACCAGACGGAAGACTTCAGTCACTCATGGTTCATTAATTTTGACAAAAATTTCAAAAGAAATCTACCAATGTGGTTCATCAGGTGGTGGAATACTCATGGTTGTCCTTACAACCTTCTCCCCCAACAAGTAAAAGAAGCAGTCACTCGTTTCCAAATAGTCATGAATCTCTCCAAATATGATCAGAATTTCCCAGTCACTCTTCACTTCATGGCCAAATACAAGTTACCTTGGATCTTCAAATGGCACTACGAGCTCAATAACAATATTTTCTCAAGACAATTCCTAGTCAAATGGTGGGATAAGTTCAATTTCGACAGAGTATTATCCCAATTCAACGAAGAATTTCCAGTCAAGGCTCCTCAACCCAGTCAAATCAAACCTCCAACGGATAGTCAATTATCACTACTGATTCACCACTCACCTCTTCCTTCCTCCAGTCGGAAAATCAAATCAGAAGACGGATCTTCTTCCTAAAAAAAGGAACGATCCTCCAAGTCATCAAGATCTGCAGAATTGAAAGCCCTTGCTAAAGCCCTCCTGCGCCAAGCCAGTGAAGAAGATTCCTCTGAATCAGACCATGATACAGTCAAAGAAGAAGACCAGTACTCTTCAGAATCCTCATCTTCACCTCCTAGTAAGTCTCAAACACTAGCGAAATGGTTCCAAGACAGTCAAGATCCTTACGAATAAATACAGCATCAGTTTGTCTCCCACTTCCAGTAAAGTTATGTTTCCCTGAAAATTACGGAGCTAAAAAGTCAAAAGTTAGTAAAAGCCAAAAGCTACTTTCACTGTAGACTTTTGCTTTTGTCCCCCACTTCAGAAAAGCAATGATTCTCCCGAAATTTATGGCACCACAGTTCAGTCAACCCTTCCTATATAAGTAGGATCTCTCTTTCATTCAAGACAGGCTCTTTTCTCCCAAGCTCTCTCAGTTCCACCCTCAGTTCAAACAAGTCTTTAGATTTATCAGAGCTGCTCATGTGTTGAGCCTAGTTAGCTCTTAGTATAGCAACCTTAGTAATCTTCATGCATTGAGCCTAGAGCTCCTACTTTGTAAGTTTTCATTTCAAATATGCAACTCTGTTTTCATAATAGCAATTCTTAAATTATGTTAAGCTTCCGCGGTTTCTGGTATATATATATATATATAGTTTTTATCAAGTGCAAAGCTTCGCACTGAAATTTCGGTGTGAAGTTGCACTTTACGTAAAATCAAAAACGTAATTCGATAATTGAAATCAATCATCTTTTAGATTCATATGCAAGGATCGGACATGCAAAATTTCACCTCATCGGAGATTGTTTAGGTATTTGATCGTGACATTGTTTACCAATGCACACATATTATATGATTTAGCTCAAAATTTGAATGTGGTGATTAAATGGTTAAACGATCTTCGATTGAGCTGAATTTTGCATTTTGATCATTGCGTATGTATCTAAATATAATTGACTTTAATGATCGAGTTACATTTTCAATTTTGTGTAAAATGCAACTTCACACAAAAATTTCAGTGCGAAGCTTCACACTTGATGAAAACTATATATATATATACAGTCCATATCCAAAGCGGAGCTCCGCTTTGAAAAAACGAAGCAAAATTCCGATTTCCAAAAGATTAAAAAAATTATTCGATCATTGAAATCAACCATCAATTAGATTATTACCCGATGATCACTCGCAAAAAATCAGCCCAATCGGAGATGATTTGGTCATTTGATCATCACTTTCAACTTTTGATGAATACAGTTCATCCGATCTAGCTTAAAAGTTTGATGTAGCAATCACATGGTCAAATCATCTCCGATTAGGCTGATTTTTTGGAAGCATGTTCGTCTAATAGTGATATAAAGAATGAGTGGTTTCAATCATCGAGCAACTTTATCAATCTTGTGTAAATTGAAACTTCGCTCATTTTTTCAAAGTGGAGTTCCACTCTGGATAAGGACTATATAATTTGACCTTCTTATCTGTCTTGAAGGTCAGATTAGAGAGTCATTCATTCGCTTTGAGGAATGACTCTCTATAAGTCTCAAAGCGGAGTCATTCCTCAAAGCGTCTCTAATCTGACCTTCTTGTTTGTCTTGAACTTGTCTCACAACAACTTGTCTGGAAGAATTCCCTCGGGCAACCAACTTCAGACACTCGATGACTCATCAATTTACGAGGGCAACAGTCCTTCACTCTGTGGATTTCCTCTTTCAACCAAGTGCCCTGGTGACAAAGATTTAACACTTCCTACACCTGCCCTTGATGAATAGAGATCATGGAGATGCTACAACAAAGCTTGGTTTGTATGTCAGAGTTGTGCTTGGCTTCATCATAGGCTTCTGGGATGTCTGCGGCACACTGATTCTGAAGAAATCGTGCAGGTACACCTATTTTCATCTCTTTGACAACATCAAAGAGAATGTAGCATTAGTTGTTGAACTCAGAGTAGCTCGCTTTCAGAAACATTGATGGGAATATAAGGTACTTAGCGGCATTTGAGACAATGTGATGTATAATATATTGATTATTTGAGACAATAATTCCATATAACGCGGTTGATGGTTTACTGTTTTGCACATCACATGTGCCTCAATATAGTTCATGATAACATGGTATAGTGTTTTAGTATTTGTGCAGACAAAGTTCTTTCAGCATTAACCCTGTGGGAGCACATGAAACCTGTAGTTTCTCATACCATATAATTAGTCCTCAGTTACATAGCATAAAGTAAATATTGTTCCCTTTTTGAATCAATTTGAGTTCAAGATATGAATGTGTAATTGCGTGGTACAATGTGTAATTTAACAATGAAGACCTGAACAAGTTCTATACCTTTAGTCTTGTCTTCCCAGCTATGCCTTTTAACAATTCCCAGAGGAAGGCCAAGAAATTCTAGAACAGGCCCTTGTTTAGAATACTTTAGATGTGAATCTACAGCACAGACAACAGCAGGCCGGGTATGCAGTCAGAGCACTAAAACAACACCAGTGACCAGTGCAGGCCATCAAACCTTAACATAACCCCGATCTGACTTTGGGACATAATTAAGCTGAGGCAAGTGCTCCTCTGTAACATGGATGGAATTTTTCTTACGAGCTTTTTCAACTGTCACTCCACTGAACAAGCATAATATTCATTGATATTTGATAACAAACAGATAAAGGACAGGAGAAACCTTTTATCAGTTATTTGCAGTGCAGAAACTGGCAATATTCCAGATGCAGCAGCACTTCCTATAAATGTAGGTAGACTGAACTTTACGCCCTCTTCATCACTAAATGTTCTTACCTACATTGATGAAAAGCAGAAGATATGCAATTAAAACTAGAATTTTAGTATAGCCACCGAAAAGAGCCACCCAGGTTGCTTTAGTTATCCCAACTTCCCATTGATACTCAAAACCTTTGATGCAGATACTACACTACTACAGAACTGATGATTCAAGGGATGGAACAGTTAATTACTCCTCTTGTATGTGATACTAGAGTACAAATTCAGTTACCAAATCTGAGCTAATAGAACGGTACCATTTGAGAACGAATAAATAGAGCTTTGGCATCAGAATTACTTCCTTTGACTCGATCATGTACATTTCCCAAGCAATCAACGTACCTAGAAATCAAGAGCAAGCATGAGGCAAGAATTCCTCAATCACTATCTGGGTGCAATCTACAAGCTGGGACCAATCCTGTGATAGTGACAAGGTTAGGTTTAACACCAGACACCAACATAGCACTGAAAAACTCGAAAAGCTTCACCTGCCTCCTGGCTTTGGGCAAAACCTGAAATTATCGCATATCATGTAACCATATCAGGAAGCAATGTTAAAAAAAACGGTAATCGGACACGAATCGTTATGGTACTGATTATTGTGTAGCCGATTACTCGGTGATTAATCGGGATTAATCGGAAACGGTATTTTATTTATTTATTAAATAATATTATAATTAGTAATATATTTAAAAAAAATCTAAAAGATCATTAGCATCTCCAACGATACCCTATTTCACAAATAAAGTCAAATTTTAACTTTTCTTACGCAAATTATCACTCCAACGGGTACCCTAAAGCAAAGTTAAATGTAACCTTGAGTTAAATTTTGAAGTTATATTTAACAAAAGTGGAGAGAGAAAATGACTTGAAGTCATATTCTCCATCTTTCAGTTTTTATTGTTTTAACATTCAATTTAGTCTAGTTTAACTTTTAAGTAATTTTTTTACTACCTCACAAGTTATATATATCGTCTAACTATATTTAACTTTTAGACAATTTTAACTTTAGAATTTAAAACTCCACCATTGGAGAAGGTAAAATGATTAAGTCAAAAAAAAATATTAGGAAAGTGATCAAAATTGAACACATAGTTCAATATTAAAATAATAAACATAACAAAATACATTTCAAATAAGAAAATCACTCCGAGCCAAATCTTAAATTCCTTGAAAAAAAAATATATTGGGTTTTGGGTTGTTATTTTTAAATTTTGATTTCTCATTAAAAAAAAATCTGGCTGTGTAGGCAGTGTAACACACCGATTAATCAGTGAATCGACCGATTAATCGGTTTCTACACAGTTCACTGTGTAGGGGGCTGTTCAGGCCTTAATCTACACAGTTTCTTACCGATTACTGATTACACACTGATTAATCGGTCGTGTAGACTGTGTTTTCGAACATTGTCAGGAACCAATCCTTCTTTAATCCTCTTAGATAGTCTCCATGTAATCAAATATGTTCGATTACTATATTCACTCCGAGTATACTCGGCTATCATCGCAAGTGAATGAGTTCCAAACCATCTAACCTCATCCTCTAGTTCCCCTTGATTAGTCTAGGGGTCGGCAAAAAGTCCGGCCCGGTCCATGTATAGCCGGCACGGGGTAGGCCGGGCCAGGCCTCAACAACGTTTTAATATTTGCGGGCCGGGCCGGGCTTTATCTTTTATATAAGGATCCAGGCCGGCCCATTCAAGCGGGTTTTGCGGGCTTTTACGGGCCGAGCCTATAGAGATTTTACAGGCCGGGCCTATCGGGATTTAATTATTGCAAAATTATGACATTTCAACATAAACGTAACCTTCATCCATGCACCGGGGTCTAAACGTACTCCGACGAGTCTAAATTTTACGTACGGTGTTTATCACTATAAGATGGACCATTCTACATGTCCTCGTTTCTCATTAAAACATATTTAATTCTCATATTGCTTGAATTCTCCATATGTATCTTAATGTTCTTACGTTTGTTCCTTTGTTATATGGAATGAAATACCTTTGTGAAACTTAATCGGTCATGTTTAATTATTTTATAAAATTGACTGTCAGATTGATTGGTTAGAATATTATAACCATGCCTTTAAAATTTTATAAATTTTAGACTTCATTTAGACATCGATCCATGCATTTCACCAAATGTGACCATAATACTCTAGCTTACAACTAAAACGGAAGTTACCCCTCCCGAAAATAATTTTTTAACATCAAATTTTGGACACATATTCTTATGGAATACATATCTATCTCATAGTGTCAAAAAAATTGACATAAAAAATTGATTTATCTACTCTCCCCATAGGAAAATAAGGAAAATAAGATGAGTGTATTTTAGTCTTTTCACAAATTTTGTTTAACTGTATTGACCGGAATCCAAACGTACTTCGATTAGGCTAATTTTTACGTACGGTGTCTTTTATTACAAGGTGAACTATTATATATGGCCTTCTTTATTGTTAAAATATTTTTAATTCTTATATTTCTTGAATTCTCTATATGCACACAATGTTCTTACATTTATTCCTTGGTTATATGGGTTGAAAGACTTTTGTGAAACGTAATCGAATATGTGTCATCATTTTACAAAACTGACTGTCCGATTAGTTGTTCATAATATTCTAAGCATGCCGTTAAAATTTTATAAATTTTGGACTTGATTTAGACCTACATCTATGGGTTTCACTAAATATGACCGTAGTACCCTTACAACTAAAACGTAAATTACCCATCCCTAAAGGAATTTTTTAATATCAAAATTTTAACACACATTCTTGTAATTACATATCTATCTCATAGTGTCAAAAAAATTGACATAAAAATTTGATTTACCTAGTTTCTCCATGGAAAAATAAGCAATATATAAGAGAAGGGTATTGATGTCATTTCACACAATCTCAATTAAACTCTCATCATGAAAAATTATAAGATCTAATCTGAACTATCTATTATATTTACTGTTTTACTGTGTAAGGTAAATCGATAAAAAAATTACAATGAAACCATAAACCCTAACTTACTCTAAACCTCAAAATTCCTAAACATTAACTTACCCTAAATCTCAATCCCCTAAACCCTAACTTACCCTAAACATAAGCCCTAACTTATCCTAAACTCTAAACAATGATTTATTAGTAAAATAGATACACAAATATAACTATATATGGAATTCCAATATTTGATCAATATATGTATATGTAATATATTAATATAGACATACACAAATATAAAATATATATCTATATAGTACTAGTCACTATATCATATATATAAGTGCAGGTATAATGATATATGTACTACTATCTTATATTTATAAAAAATTACGGGCTTTGACGGGCCGGGCCTAACGGACTTTGATGGGGCCGGGCCCGCGGGCTGGGTCGGGTTTTAGACCTCTAAACCAAGCCCGGCCGACCATCCACCTAAACCGGCTTTTGTGGGCTTTTTTTTGGGCCGGGCCAGGCTTTTAGCCCACGGGCTTGTGGGCCTCCGCCGGTCTACGAGGCCCACGGGCCAAATGATGACCCCTAGATCAGTCGTTCCCACATTAAAATTCCCACATATCATAGATGTCCAAGAAGCTACATCTCTTTTGTGCATCTGATCAAAAACTCGATCGGAAACATGCAGTGGCTCCCAGAACAAGCTTTCAGGAGACATTCCTCAAAGTCTCACTCTCTAATATTACCGACTTGAATAACTTAAACCTGTCTGGCAACAACGTGGCAGGAGAATTCGTTCGGGCAACCAACTTCAGACATTCGATGACTCGTCTATTTATGAGGGCAATGATCCTTCACTCTGTGGGATTCCACTTTCAACCAAGTTGTGTCCTGATGGATGACAATAGTGATCATGAAGATGCTTTTTCCTTTCTTACTTTGAATTGAAAGTAGCTTTCATTGAGGTAGGCAATGCCGTACCAAAAACAGAACAGAACAAAGGCAGTCAAGCCATGCTTGACCCATCTGTCCCACTGACACAGGAAGCAAAACACAAAAACATAAGTAAAGGGTCCTAAAGGGGCGCAAGGACACTCATCATTCCTTAACACACAAGTTAATGATGGTGGTGGCCTTACATCCCATCTAACAAGATCCACCTTCATGTCTAAGAGCCTAGATGCTGCATGTCCAGCTCCATTGGCTTCTCTGGGAACCCACTCCCACCTGCAAGAAGAGAAACCAGTGCACAATCATCTGATCTCTCTAATTAAGGGATAGATCCTCCAAGCACATGCTTTCCTCTCCTCCCGAATAACTTCCACCATCTCCTTAGAGTCTGACTCAAAGATAGCCCTGTCAATCCCCACTTCTAGGACAAGTTCCACTCCACTTCTAGCTGCTAGAGCTTCTCCAAAAAGAGCAGAAGCACATAGGGAGTTAGCAGAAATTCCAGAGACAACTTCCCCTATGTCAATTCTGATGATGACTCCAACACCTACTAAGTTGCTCGCTGCAAACCAACTCGCATCACAGTTTATGTTCAGGTAGCCGATGTCAGAAGGCCTCCAAAGTTTGTCATGCCTAGGCTCTCCCAGAACAAAGTTCCTGATGCTACCGAAAAGCTTGGTTTGTATGTCACCGTTGTGCTCTGTTCTGGGGTGTTTGTGGTACATTAATTCTGAAGAATTGATTATCAATTCCTTAATTTTTTAAAATACTTTTTAGACAGACTATTTCATTCAAATTTTTTCTATATTCAATTTTTTTTTAAAACTTGAATTGATTATCAGTTTATTAATACTATCAATAAACATTCAATATCAATTTAATCATAAATTTAATAGTAATTTCAATACAAATTTCTTTAAAGGTTCCGATACAAATTGAGTAGCAATTTCGATAAAAACTCAGTAATTTTGATACACATTCCATAAATTTTCCAACCCACTAACATAGTAGCAATCATCGAACCGAAAATGCAATAGCAGTCATCGAACCGAAAATGCAGTAACAGTCTCAGAAACACAATAGCAATCCTTGAATCAAAAATGTAGTAACAGTCCAAAAAATGTAGTAGCGGTCCCCAAACGCATTAACAATCTCGAAAACACTGCTACTGAAAAAAATGATATAACTACAAAAACATCGAAAACACTACTACTGAAAAAAATGCAGTAGCAGACATCAAAACCGTCAATGCAGTAGCAGTCATCAAACTGCAAATACAGTAGCAGTCCCAAAAACACAGTCACCGAAAAAATGACACTGCTACTAAAAAATGACACTGCTACTAAAGAAATATGACACTGCTACTGAAAAATATGACATTACTACTGAAAAAATATGACGCTGCTACTGAAAAATATGACACTGCTACTAAAAAAATATTACGCTGCTACTGAAAAATATGACACTACTACTAAAAAATATGACACTGCTATTGAAAATCAATTTTAAATAAACAGTAGCAGCTTAGGAAAACACAACATAATAACAGAAAATCAATCGCACCTTAGAATAACACACTAAAAAAATCACAAATTTCAAAACAACAAAAAAAAAATACAAATCTGCTCAAATCTATATCAATGAACATAATTTATTGCTCAACAAAGATAGATTGTTGAGAGGCAAGGCAAACCTTCGTAGGAGCAATTTGGAGGCAACTGCTGCTAGGGGGAAAGAGAGAGGCGTTGCAGAAGTTGTGTGGCGCGGCCGACCAGAGGCGGAGGAGAGAAGAGCCGCTTCGATGCTGGGAAGAGGTACTGCATTGCAGCTCGTCAACCGAGGCGTCATAGAGAGAGTGCAGCGTTGAGTGAGGCCGGCGCCGAGAAGATGTCGTTGTAGTGGCGGAGTCGTACTCGGAGGATGAGGCGCAGCAGATTGAGAAGAGCGACGTGCAGAGACTGCACGACGGAGGCTCAGTCGTGCTCGGCGGACGCTAGACCAAATTCTCAACGGATTTGGAGGCGTGAGGCGGCTGATGCGAAGGGTTGTAGATCTCGGGCCATAGCTGCGAGCCGAAACATGGCGGAGGACAGCGAGCGTCGGAGCTGGGAGGTCGCAGTGGACGCGACGGCAAGGAGTCGACGGCGTTGGCGGGAGGCGACGTCGGTGTGAGACGGTGGCGGTGTGCGATGGTTTGTGACGACGGCGGCAGCTATGATTGTGTTGCTGTTGTGTTTGAGAGAGAGAGAGAGAGAGTCTGCTGCTATGTTTTATGTAGGATTTTTTCTTATATAAAGGGTAGAATCATTTTTTCGTGTATTTAATGGGTTGAATTTAGCTGATGGGTTGAATTTAGCTGCTACCATGGTTATCTAAATCAATTTGTGGTTGAATTTTTTGTATTTAACAATCCTATTTTGCCCTTGGTTGTCATTCTCTCTATAAAATGGGGTTTTGTTTGGGTTGGGGAGGCATTTTTCTACCAACGGGGTTAGCCCGCCTCTTATGAGGGGTGGATATGACCGACTTATGTAACTCTTTTTCGCTTCAATAAACAGACGCTAAACTTTCCATGTAGGATGATAACATGATGTTTTCTGTTTGCTCAGTTTTATTTTCTGAAACAAATATCAACTCATAGTCCAAAATGGAAATGCAAATTCATGAATGCATAGTAAATTGTGCATTAAGTTGAGGTTTGTACTTGACAAAAGAATTGTCACATACAAGATCCACAATTCTGTACAGTTGTGAAATAGAGGCATGATACTTTATTGTGAATATTCCTCCAACATATACAGTAATCTAGATATAAAAAAATCCCAACTATAGCTGAGTCTCTATGAATGCCAAGATAGCCATACCAGATGCCCAAACATCATCGTTCAATACATGTTCTTCAGGTGAGTGACTGATGCCTCCTCGACAGCGCACAAAGAGCATAGCCACCTGTTTGGATACCAGAATTACACACCAAGGAGAGCACAAACAATAACAGGGTTTGTGATTCATGTTGCAGATAAAAGATAACAAACCTTGGTTAAATGAGACAGCGCCATTGCATCATGTCCTGCCCCACTCATTAATACCGGTACTTCATCCTGAACTGAACCTGTCATTCGCTTAAGCCCAAGATAAGCAGCAGACTTTAGCTTTGAAGTCAGCTCAGAATCGCAAATGACTGCATCTGCATCATGCTGAACAGGTTCAATTATAGGGTTACTGTCTTTCTTTTTAAGATATGTGCAAAAGAAATCGACTAGGATATAAAAGTGCCTCACCTTACGATCAATTGTACAAGAAACTGAACGCCTGTCACATATTTGATACAGCCGGTTCGAAAATTCATAAACAACAGCTTCTCGTCCCATGTCATCAATTGCTCGTAAATCTACCGTGAATGTTACCTGAAATGAAGTACTCATTTATATTACCCCATTTATGATTCATTGCCAAATTTGTCAATATCAAGAGATGAACGTCTTGCCTGTCCTGGAATAACATTACTAGCACTTGGCCAAGTTGATATCTCCCCGACAGTACAAACGAGTGAAGTTGAAAGTGATTCAAATGAGTAACTTTTGCATTGACCATCAAAAGACAGAAAATCTTGTGGATGCTTACATAGGCTTTCTAATAATACAATGGCTTCCGCAGCAGCAGGCATAGGGTCATGACGCATGGACATTGGAACTGTTCCAGCATGCCCCTGGGAACCTTTCATTGTGACCTATAATGTTAATGTAGAATGGACTAATCATTTGAGATTAAATTTTCATATAATGCCATGATGGTTTACTGCTTTACAAATCACATGTGGTTAACACAGTTTACGATAACATGGTAAGAGACTTTGTATTGAATTTGTGCTGACATGGTTCATTCAGCATTGACCACATGGGAGCACATGAAACCTGTAGTTTCTCATGCCTTATTAATCCTCATTTTCATAGTATAAAACAAAAATATTACTCCCCTTTTGAATCAGCATGAGTTCAAGATATCAATGTGTAATTTTCTTCGACAGAAGATATCAATGTGTAATTGCATAGTACAATTCCAAACCGATTCAATGAAACCTGATTAAGACACTTAACTATACAGACCTGAAATGGTTAGCTCACCTTTAGTCTTGTCTGTCCAGCTATGCCTTTAACTATTCCTAGAGGAAAGCCCACCAATTCTAGTACAGGCCCTTGTTCAATGTGAATCTACAGCATGGATAACAGCAGGGTATGCAATCAGAGCACTAAAAAAAACTTGCAACAGTAACCCATTTTATTGCTGTTTTACATCGAAAAATTATAGTACAGGACTACAGGTTATCATTACAACCAGTGCAGGCCATCATACCTCAACATAACCCCAAACTGACTTTGGGTCATATTTGAGCTGTTGCAAATGCTCTTCTGTAACTTGGATGGAGTTTTTGTTAAGAGCTTCTTCAACTGTCACTCCACTGAACAAAGAATATAGTCACTAATATTTGATAACTACTTCTTGAACAAACAGATATAGGACAGAATTAGAAGAAACCTTTTATCAGTTATTTGTAGAGCTGAAACTGGCAAAATTCCAGCTACAGCAGCACTGCCTATGAATGTAGTCTGAAACCTTACTCCCTCTTCATCACTAAATGCTATTACCTACATTGTTGAAAAGCAGAAGACATGAGTTTAAGAATGAGAATATTAGCATAGCCACCGCAAAGAGCCACCCATGTACGGTTTCAGAAGAAATATATAAGGATGTGTTTCTTGTGCAATAGTCATGAAACTTGTCGTTATGCCATTGGTTTGTTTTGGAGCTGAAATCTATTTTTAACTAACCTCAACCGGCCGCTTGAGTTCTCCCAACTTCCCATTGATACTCAAAACCTTCAATGCAGATACTACAGATAGGATGCCCAAAGACCCATCAAATATCCCGGCATCAACAACAGTATCCTGTTATAACAAATAATAAAGGGGATGGAACTATTTATTAATCCTGTTCTATGTTATACTAGAGTGCAAATTCAGTTACCAAATTTCAGACAAAAGAACAGTACCATATGAGAACCAATCAATAGAGCTTCTGCACTAGCATTCCTTCCCCCGACTCGACCATGTACATTTCCCAAGCAATCAACCCACCTGGATATCAAGACAAAGCATGAGCCAAGAATTCCCCAATCACTATCTGAATGCAACGAAAATTATTCTAAAAAAAAAAGTCCCACGTTTGCAAACCAGCATCCTCCATCCACTCACGGATAAGATTTGCAGCCCTCACGGCAGCTGGACTCATGAATATTCTCTCGAGATAGCCATCATTATCACTTACCTGTTGATTAAGGGACCACGCAAAATTCATTGACAACATCTATGAGATTGTCTTTCATAACACTAGCATATACTAACCACTTCATTCAGTAACTTAAATTCAAGTTAGATTATAAGGACTCTCCAGAAATTATTCATTTGACAGATCTCTAGATAGAACTCTATTTCTAACTAATGACCACCAATATGAAATCCAATACTTGATACAGCCAGAAACTGGATTCTGTTCTTCCCAATGAAAGTTTGAGCTACTAAGCATTATTGGTGATATTCAAAGAACTTGTAAAAAGAACTCTTCAATTTGATTTGGAATGATTTATACTATCAAATATATGTAGAACCAAAAACGAAAACTATGACCTTTCCAAGCTGATGAAGTCTTGCCACAGCTTCATCTCTCAATATTTCCGGATACAAGTCCCCTCTTTTGTTTCCCTCATCTGCTTCTCCACCCCCTATTCACATCATCATCAACGGCAATCCAATATACACGTAAAGATCGAACCTTTACTACAAAAACCCAAAAAGATCAATACTTTACAGTTTACAAGAGAATCACAAATTACCAGAAAACCCACAACAGGGAGTGAAGGCAGAAGAGACCAGAAGCAAGAAATGGCAAGCAAGAACCAAACTAGAGTTGGAACAAATGGCGGAATGGGTTCTACGGGCGACTCGTGTGACAATTTCCATGGCTGCCCAAGGCCCAATTCGGAGAGGCAAGCCACGCGCAACTGAAACTCGGTGCGCAAAGCTGTGTACTTATTGCACCTTCTGGGCTTTAAAGGCATCAACGGCTGCTCTCTCTCTGTTGTTGGATGTTCGTGATTGTCGTGGTAGGAGATGGTGACAGCCGTGGAGGGTGATGTAAGGATCCACTAGAGATGTGGTGGGTCGTGGTGACGTGGCGGAATCTTGGTTGTAATATGAGGAGGGGAGCCATGCAAGATGCAAATCGGCAAAAAGGCGTGAAACCTATATAAAAGAGAGATGACGAAGAACTTGATCCGTGTTGAGAGGCGGCGTCAGAATTTTGAAATATAGTGGGTTATGTATTGTATGGGCAGCGTATAATTTTTTTTATTTTAAGTTTATATTCTATCATGAAGTTTTTATTATTATTATTATAATATAAAAAATATATACATCAATGACATGTACATAAACTTAAATCTTAAAAATATAATTTTTTATATTAATATTAATCAATTATATTTCATGTTTCGATATCCGCTTACTTGAAATTCAACAAAAATTAAATCATGTTAATATATACTACCAGCATATTGTTTTTCAATATAAAGACAATGAGTGTGCACGTATAAGTTTTGTTGTTCAATATTTAGAGATTAATTAATAGAGTAATCGAGCAATGATAGTCGAGTGAAAGTCAAAATAATAAACAAATATATTTCTCTTTTTATTTTTATAATAATATTTTATAAATATATATATATTTAAATTTTTTAATTTTTTATTAGTTAAAAAATTATGTGAGTTGTAGCGCAACTCGTCCAAGGGCTGGATCGGCACCGTCTGGCTAACAAGATTTTGTTGTTGTTGTTGAAGTCCATCTGGGTAACAAGATTGAGTGACAGACGGCAGTTCTATAATCCTCTTCATCATATTCTTAATTTTCTCTTCTTCATGTTCCTGTTGCCCTCCTACTTTACCTTCACTAATTATTCAGAATATTCTTGTTCAAACAACTGAATCATTCTTCACTTTCAGACTTTCAGTTCATTCCCTACCACAATCACCTCCATTGAAAAAGACTACAAAAGTTCTAGAATGAAAGACATCATCAATATGGATTATGACTTTCAAGTTATACCAAAAAAATTGTGTCATATATGCACCTAATTTGATTACGAAAAAAAATATCAAGAAGTTAAGAGCCAGAGCAAATGTTCTTTTGGTGGGGCCATTGCCATGATCATCATGATACTCAGTCATAATCTTTAATATTCTGGTTTCATTTCTTTAAAGCTAAAATCTTCCCAGAGTATCGTATATTTTGCAGCATGTGGATCGATCTACCGTCTCGACGATGAAGACAAGTATATTAGCCTATTTTAGGCCACTCCTGAGTGCAGGTCGGTAGTCTTCAGTCACACTCAGCATGCATTATTGTTCTTAGTTCACTGTTAACATTTCTTAATTCATTTAATTTCTAATTTAATCGATAGCATGCCAAATAAACACCACCACATGTATTACTTATCAGACGAATAATATTTGTATAGCAGCTTTAGTTTATGGATCACAGTTTGTAACTTCGAGGTTTTTCGTTATGTATTATGATGTCTGAGTTTTAAAAATTATTAAAATGATGTTTAAATTTTCAAAACTACATTTACGTGATGCTTAGAGAAATTTTTCATCATAACATCATCATTAACGATGATGTAGTAATTTTTTTTTCAAAGACAGAAGAAAAAGACTGTGATACCTTTTTGTTTTTTCTTCTTTTATTTTATTCCTCTCTCTCGAGAAATTTTTCATCATAACATCGTTTTGTTTTTTCTTCTTTTATTTTATTCCTCTCTCTCGAGAAATTTTTCATCATAACATCGTCATTAACGATGATGTAGTAATTTTTTTTTTCAAAGACAGAAGAAAAAAACTGTGATACCCTTCTGTTTTTTCTTCTTTTATTTTATTCCTCTCTCTCTCTCTCTCCCTCCTCCCTCCCCCCCCCCCCCCCCCCCCCCCCCCCCCCCCCCCCGACATCGAGCTCGTCAGAGACAAACCACTCAAAACATTGATGTTGGGTATCAATCTCTTCGTCTCAATCCCCTCTATCTCTTCCCCATAACCCAAGCACTCATCTCTCATTGGGTTGATTTATTCGGCATCAATTCGGCCAAGGAGACCTACTAGGATTTATAGCCCTCTTCCTTGTGAGTCTTTACATACCAAGGACAAGTTTCAATTCAAACTGAAGAGAAAGAATCGATGAATTAAAGATTTGGAATTTTTTTGGTGTGCTTGGATTCAAAAGGTAATTCAGTGAATTCTATTTGGAATGGGATTTAGGTGTAGTTGAGAAAGTTGTTGTTGGATTAATTTTGGACATTTTGATTTATGGTCGTCATAATTGAGCGTCGCCACCGCCGACGGTGGCTTCCGGTGGTGCATACGGCTGATGTGTTTTAGCAGATATTTAATCTCGTTTTGTTCGTAATTACGTACTGATTACATCGAAGAGGTTCTCAAATCAATCGGACTTAGTTTGATATACACTTTATCAAAATAATAATAAGGTTAGTTTATAAATTCGTTGAGATTTCAAAAATTATGTAGTTCGAGAGTGCGATATTTCCGATGGGTAATGAGGTTAATTAGTTAATCGATAACGTTTTCGATGGTTCGTCTATGGCGAGCTTGACAACGAGTGAAAGATGGAGAGGATAGAGAGAAAATCGGGAGAGAGAGGGAAAAAATGAAATAGAAAAATAAAATAAAATAGAAAAGGAAAAAATAATTTTTTTAAATAAAAATTACAAGGGTATTACAGTCTTTTCCTTTATTTTTGAAAACAAAATTGTCAAGTCATCGTTATAGACGGTACTGTGACGGAAAATTACTCTAGATATCACATAGATATAATTTCGAGAGTTTGAGCGCCACTTTGATAGTTTTTGAAGTTTAGATATCATATTGATATATGGGCAAAAGTTCAGACCATATAAGTGACTTTTTTCCTATATATTAAAAGTGAAGTTTCCGCCCATTTTTTACAAACACTCTTTTGATTTGTGTAAGAGTGGGAGAGGAAAAGTAAGTGATTTGTCCATATCCAATATATCCCCCTAGAATAGCCAAATAATATATATATGAGAATTATTATGAGTTATTTTTATACATTTATATTTCAAAATTTAAAGAAACAGGTGTGTTTATAAAAGAAATGATACAATTTCACTATGGGAGTCGGGACTCCCTTAACTCCTAAAAACTATTACTTGTACTCCCTTTTCTATTTTAAAAAAATCAGTTTAAATAATCTTATTTATTTCATTTTTACCCCTTACCAATTTCTCTTTCATTTTCTTTTTTTTTTCTCTTAATTTTATTTGGAGACTACAGTATAATTTTATGGGAAGATGAACACCCCGTTTTAACGAACCTTTTTGGTCATTTCTTACAGCTTTCATAAACTAAGGAGAACACGGGAAATTATTTAAAAATTTAAGAAGAGATAAGTTTTTTCTAAAAAAAATCAACTTATGACACTAAGGTAAAAAATATCAAACTTATGACACTTTTATTTTTCAAAAAAATTCAGTTGACATCATTTTCTCCCAAAAAGGCTCAATAAGTTATAAAACTCATTTTTTCTGACGATTTTGCCATTCTTTCCTAATTTGAATTATAACTGTCTATAAACAGCTCTCTTTTACCTTATCCATTTTTGCCAGTAAAGTAAATCTCTCTCTCTCTCTCTCTCTCTCTCTCTCTCTCTCTCTCTCTCTCTCTCTCTCTCTCTCTCTCTCTCTCTGTGTGATCGTCATCGCGATTCAGAAATCGCCGCAACAAAAACTCTGTTTGATCTCGACGTAGTACGAAATTTCAAGCGTTGTAAGTTTCAAATCTCTCGCCATCTCTGTACATAAATTGACGACTTCATATGTTTAATTATGTTGTACATCCAATTTCCACTTTATTTTTGTATATGATAGAAGATTTGAATTGTTGTTGAACGAATCTGTTTTCGTTCGTAGTTGTATTAATCGATTTCATGATAGTATTGATTACTTTTCTCTTTAAACTATATGCATTGTGATATCAAAAATCTACATAATTAGGTTTCGATATTATTTTGGTTTTAAAAATGTGTTTTAGTATATGATAATAGTATCTGCCTGAGTATCTGTCAACGTATCTGTCTGAGTATCTGTCAAATATTTGCCTGAATATTTTTCTGAGTATCTATAACTCTATTTATTCTGTTAAAAATATCAGACCTTACTGTTAGTTAACCAAAGCATTTACATGCGTTTCTGCAACTCTTCTGAAGGTATATTCAAAGGCAACAACACCTTCTCCAATCATTATAAAATATATTCATGGTCGAGAAGGTGTGATGGATATTTTGAGTGATGATATCACATTTGCTGACATTGTGGATATTGTCCATCAACGATTCAAAACACTCAACAACTCAATCTTGACGTACTAATATTGTATCCCACCAGAGGATGAACACATTTTCCTGGAAACTGACTGTGACGTATTTTTAATGATGCTTTCTATCCAAAGACTCAATTCAAAATATATTGAGATCAAAATCACTGACCTGAATGAAGTAGAACATCCAAAAACTCATTTGAATATCTGTTTGAATATCTGCTGCAATATTATGTCAAGCTAAAACATATATACGTTTCCTCTTTCCAGCAAACAACAAACATCAGTTCTAAGTAATCGGCCAGGATGTGCAGATGGATGGCTGCTTCAAAATTAGTACTGTTGCATATATCGGTTTTGGATGCTTTCGAGAAGAGGAGACAAAGGATTACTTGACAAAACCATGGTCTAAACTTATACAAGAAAAAAGGTAGAAATTCTTAGGCGGGGTGACTGAGTTCAGGCTGAAACTCAGAAAGTGCTCCATCAAAAGTGGATTCAAGTTTACATATGAGAAGAATGAGCCCACATGCGTAAGTGTACATTGTAGATACAAAGGGCAAGATAAATCCAACTGGTTTGTGAAGGCAAGACTATTTTGCGCGAATGGATCATTTTACATCACTAAAACAAACAATAATCATACATGCAAAGAAAAAGTCTGAAAACAAACTAGTGAGATGATGAGATATTCTATTGTCAGATATGATACGTTTTTCTAACATCACTGGCTAACTACTTCTCTAAAAAAAACTGGTGTTTAAAGATATTGCTTTCTATACTTGAAACTTATCATTTATTCAATACTCAACTCAATCGTTAAGGACAAAATGTGCACTGACCTGAACAAGGGAGCCAAGGCCTTACAGACAGAAATCAAAGAGAATTTTGGCCTGAAAGTCCCTTACAAGATGGTGTGGTATGAAAAAGAATTGGCAATGAACTCACTACATGAAAATGAAGCAGAATCATTTACAAACCTTCTCTGGTTCCGAGATGAATTTATGAAGACAAATCCTGGCTCCAGAGTTGTTGTAGATATTGATCCGAAAACACAAAGGTTTTACCGCCTTTTTTGTGTCATTTGGTGTTTGCATGCAGGGATTCCAATACTGCAGACTCATGATTTTCGTTGATGCAAGTTTCCTCAAGAACAAATACAAAAGACAGATCATGGGGGCCTCTGCAAAAGATGCAGATCAAGGTAATGTAGACAAAGGAAATATGTTTGGACTTCTTGTGTATCTGAATAGCTGTTTGGGTAGTTAACTGAGTATCTGTCTGGGTATCTGTTATTCCTTTTATAAACTCAATTTCAATACTTACTCTGCACCTAGCTAGGAACCTTACCTTTTTGTTTCTTTTCAATTCATTTTAGGACTTTATCCAATTACATTTGCGATAGTCGATGCCAAAAATGACAGCGACTGGAGGTGGTTCTTGATGAACCTAAGAGATGAGATAGACGAACACAGCATAAATCAGGAAACTAATACTCGTAGGAAAATAAAATTTCTCTCCGATCGTCATAATGGAATTATGAGTTCTTTTCCAGAGGTGTTCCCTAATGATGAGTACGGCTACTATTTTTGGCACTTGGTTTCTAATCTCAAAGACAACTACAGAAAACACGCCAAAGATAGAATTTCTGAACTCTTCATGTAATGTGCATATGCCAGAAGTGAGAGGCAATATGAGTTCCTTTTAAACCAGCTTAAGCTAGGAGGATATGCAGAGATAACAGAATTCTTCAAGGATCTCCCAAAAGAAAAATGGTGTGCTGTATTCTTCGGAACAGATAGGTACGGTGAAATGACAAACAACATCTCAGAGTGCTTCAACAGCTGGATAGTACATCTCCGTGCACTGCCTGTCTTCTACCTTGCCGACGAAATCAGGTCATCCATTACAACCTGATTAATTCTAAGGGTTTTTTCCAGGATATCTGTAAAAATGCACAATTTCTGCAAAATATATCATGAGTGTATGTCTGAGTATCTGTTTTTTGGTTACATTATAACCATTTACAAAACCTGATCCATTCTGTTATTTTTAGGATAATGCACTGTTTAATTCCTTCTTTTTCTTTTCTTTTCTGTTATTACTCTTATAGGATAAAGGTGATGGAAATGATGGCAAGCAAAAGAGAAGAATTGGAATAATGGTACACTGTAATGAGACCAAGAATGGATGGAATGCTCAATGAAACACTTAAAAAGGGAAGACATTGGAGAGTGTGCACTCCAGTGGTTTTGTCTACGAAGTTTAAGCTAACAAATATAGCAATGCAGTCAACATAGAGACATGGACCTGCTCATGTGGACATTGGAAGTTGCTGAGGTTTCCCTATGCCTATGCCCTTGTTGTCATTCAAGAGAAAAGAATGAATATTTACTATTACGTGGACAAATTGTACAAAATTTTGTATTTCAAGCAAGCCTACTCATTCACACTCAATCTAGTGTCAAACATTGAGAAATCCATTTAGGACATGTCACAAAACGGACTGGACGTCAGGCCTCCACTAACAAGAAACAACCGGGAAGACCAAAAAAGAAGAGAATGAAGAAGAAGGGCGAAAAAGAAACAATGCTGACAGAATGCTCAAGATGTCACCACACTAGTCACAATAGGAGAACCTGCAACAACCCTATCGATTGAAAACATAAATGTTTGTGTGGTTTATTGAAGATCTTATCAGAATAATTTTCTAAAAGTTTGAATATTTATCTGGATATCTGTTAAAGTATCTACATAAGTATCTGTCTCAATATCTGTATAACAATTTCAGATCTGCAACTTGTTAGTTGCAAAATACAAACACAAAATTGAGGTTGTTTTTGGGTTCTCTTTATTTTTATTTTTTGTTTCATACTACATGATAAGAGAAGGGGGAAAAAGAGATTTTAAGATTTTATTACATAAGTTATTGCAATGAGTTTTGTTTTTGTTTTGTTTCATATTGCATGGTAAAAGAGGGGAAAAAAAAGATATTTTATGATTTTATTGCATAAGTTACTGCAATAATTCAATAAAATTCAAGAATAGGTGTCTCAGTATCTGACTGTGTATCTATCTCCGTAGCTATTTGAGAATCTGTTTGGACTTGAATTATTTCATACACACATTTATTCATCCAAGATCATTGCCAAGAAAAACATAAAATGAAGTACAGAAGATAAAGAAACATAAACTTCATTAAATAATAGGGCATTGATTCAATTACAAACATCAAAACACATAACAACTAATAACAAAATGGGAACAAAATCGTATGCTTCACATCTTGGACTTCTTCCTGCTTCACTAACAGCAAAAGTACTATAGCCGACGACATAAATTCGTCGGCCTGTTAGAAAATTTTGTCGACTATAGTGTCGTTAGCAGAAGGGCATCGGCTATACCTATAGCCGACGAAATTTTATGGTCATCGTCGGCTATAGAGACTCTATAGCCGACGAATTAAAGTTGTCGGCTATAGTCCACTTTTACCGACGAAATCAAACTTTCCCCGATGGTCAAAAAATTGACCATAATCAGACTATAGCCGACGAAAATATGGAAGCATGTCGTCGGCTATAGTCCTAGATCTGGAAAAAAAACCGTAGATCTGGATTTCTATTCCCATAAATCCATATCTACAATTCCTTCACCATCCATAATCACTTCACCATCCAAATCCTTTACCAAACCATAATTTCACCAAATTATATTTCACAAAATTAAATATATTCACAAAATTCAAACCATAATCACAATATTAGGTTTTTTTTAGCGAAGAGGGCGAGGCGGCGGCGGCGGAGGTATGAGAGAGAGAGAGAGAGAGAGAGAGAGAGAGAGAGAGAGAGAGAGAGAGAAATGTTAGGTTTTTTGAGAGAGGGGAGTGGCGCTCTGAGAATATAAACCAGATAACTATAGCCAACGACTTTATAAAGTTGTCGGCTATAGTATACCCAATGACAATACATCTTTATTTCGTCAGTTATAGTATAGCTAGCCGACGATAATACATATATAAAGTCGTTGGATATAGTTATCACTATTGCCGATGATTTTTGTCAGCTAAAGCCAATGACTGTTTTTATTTTCGTCGACTTAAATACTTTAGCCGACGATTCTTTTTGTCGTTGGCTAAAGTATTGTACAGTCGGCGAAAAAATGTGTCGTCGGCTTATTTTTTTAAATTTGTTGGCTATAGTGTTTGTTCTGGTAGTGCTTCTCCCTCCAAAACCTGGTGGAAGACGAGATGTAATGCCCATAAGAAAATCAAGCATCTGGTCCTGTTTAGCAAGGACCAGGTCCATATCTTCCTTCATCGTCTCCACTCGACGCTTCATACGACCCATTTTCTTCACAAAAGGTTGAAGAGGGTCATCAGGAACAACAAGTACAGGAGGTCGAGTAGCACGAGGAGGAGGAGGGTCTGATACAGAGTCTTCAGAGGAGGAGGAGGAGGATTTAGACTTTGATGCATCAAAGTCTTCTTCGGTTGAATGGCCAGAAGTGTCTGAATGGTACGGGTTCTTCTTCATTGGTGCCATAGTTTTTTCTGTTGATAAAGAAAATTAGAGAGAAGAAGAAGACTCGATCAGAAAGAACTGATAATGAAACAAAAACATGTTATGGATAACGTGGAAAATTACTCATATTTATAGAGAACGAATCACTATGTCTTCTATGACTGAAGCGGTTTATTCCTGCATCTTTTCAGTTTTGTTTCTCTGGCAAGACGCTTCATATCTCTCACTCTCTCTCTCTCTCGCTCTCCCTTATCTTTTTACGACAAAACTCTTGCTCTCTTGTTGTTTCTCCCAAAAAAGCGTGCATAACGACATTGAAAAATATTAATGGACCTTAATACGCAACACTTCATCCAAGAAGAAGAGACACAACTATTCCACTACTCCACCAACACAACCTTTCACGTTCTATAAATAAAAACGCACTGATCATAACTTATTCACAAAAACAAAAACATTTCCCTTCAACCCTCAACCCTCATTTCCTTCTGTTCAATAGAAAAAAATGGCCAACACCTCCAAGAATGATTTCCAGAAGTTCATTGCTATTAACCAGCATAAAATCAGTGATAATGTGAAGAAGAGGTTGAAGGTTACACCCTTCTATGATCTAATTTGTGCATTCGTCGATGGTGAAATTGATCATCGTGACTGCTTGAAGTCGGATGATGCAATTACTGTTATGCTTGATGCATACAAGAAGGAGAATAGGGTGTTTCAGTTTCAAATGACGCGTGTTCACCGTATCACTTCTGATTATGTCGCATCTTTGTTGGGTTTGAGCACAGATGGAAAACCAATTCCATTGAACGACTACCAAGTGAGGATTGCAGATTGGCTGTATAACATGTTTGGGGCCGTCAAGATAATCAGCAAGACTGTTATTAAGAGTAGGTTGGAGATTTTACTTGGTGTTAAAGATTGGGTTGACGAATGTGTTCGTCCATTGGTCTTGCTTCTGATGGCCTGTGTTTTGCTACCTAATTCTAATGGAGGTTTGGCACTTGGCTTTGCAAACCTCGTGTCTAGTATTGAAGGAATGAATGATATAGCTTAGGCAATTGTTGTTTATGATAACCTATTCAATGTATTTGACATTTATGCAAAAAACTTTGATCCAGAAGCAGCCATGAAGAAGGAGTTAGCAAAGAAGTTGAAGAAGGAGAAGAAGGCGGAGAAGATGAAGGTGGAGAAGGTTGAGAATGATGATAATGAAGATGATGAGGATGAGAAGAAGTCGGATAGAAGTAATGCGATAAATGTTGGTGGTTGCAGCATTATTCATCTGGTAAATTTTCTTTAAGTAATTGTTTGTATTTCTGTCTGAGTATCTATCTATTGTATCTTTCCTTTTATTGTGTTTTATTATTATCTTTTTGTATCACTTTTATCTTTTTCCAATTCTTAACATTGTCAAACTAAAAGCTAACAAGGATTGTTCAAAGATTGGCATGGTGAAGTACAATCTCCGTGATATTTTGGATCATTTCTGAAACATCAGAAGCTTGAAAATGTTGAGGGTGCGTATCTAACTTTTGTTGTTTGTTGTTGTTGTTAATAGTTGTCTTATTGATAAATAGTTTTCTGGCTATCTGTTTGTGTATCTGTCTGTCTAGCTGTCTGGTTATTTTGTCTAAGTATTTGTATGGATCTCTTTTTTCACAAGCCAATTAATTTTTGAATTCAAGGACTAAGAAAACTAAAGTTGATGGTGTTTTAGTTCTTGTCCTGGAAAGTAAGAAACTAAAGTTGATGGTGTTATAGTTCCTATCCTGTCAAGTATTAATGATATGGCCAACGATGACTATGCCAATTTTGAATTCGAGTTGCTTGCCAAGGATGTTGAGTTGTAATATAGTCAAGAGTTTGCTGAGAAGTTGCAAGAAACTATTAAGGAGAGAGATTTGTAGTTGAAGGAAAATGAAGAATTTGGCTCCCACTTGCAAGATAGTAACATGGAGAAGAATGTGGAGATCCAAAAATTGCAGAAATTCAATGCAGCTCTTTTGGTTGTCATTAAATTTTTGAACAAAGATTTGAATTCTCTTAATAATAATAAGGAATACCATGATTTTGAAAATGAAAAATCATATGACTCTCTCTCTTTTGAGTATCTGTTTGAGTACATGTTTGAGTATCTGTCTCTGAAACTTTGTTTTTCTTTTTCTTTTCTGGAAATTTTGAATGAGCGAATTAATCCATAAAGCCTATGAGCATTATGAATGTGATCATATTATTATCTGACTGAGTACCTGTTTTGAGTATATGTTTGTTTATCTGTTAGGGTATCTGTTTTGGGTTTCTGTCTATAACACACACGTTTCTCCCCCACGTATAGTATTCAAGGAATGAATGAGTTCATGAAGTGTTTGTTTTTTGTTTGTAGTGATCATTATGTAATTATATGACTATCTATTTTGAGTATCTATTTGTGTATCTGCTTAAGTATCTATCTGCGTAATACTATCTGTGTTGTTCTTGAGTTTTACTGAAAGAGAGATTCAATGTATAAAAGCCTTTTTGAAATGAAATGTTTGTTTTTGCACACTTTGATCCAATTTACATCACAGAACCAACTCAAATTTTTGTGTATACTTGGTATAGAAACGCAACAGTTCATAAACCAACCAACCTTAAAGACAGATACTTACACAGATACTCAGACAGTTATCTAAACAAATACCCATGGTGGTTTATAAACGACATGTCATTTTTTCTGTCGTGATTTACGATGATCAGAACGCACATGTGTCACCGCACGTGTCTTATTCTCTAGAACCATCTTCTCGGTGCCTCTATAAAAAGCCACAAACCTCATCGTCACTTTCTCTCAATGCATTTCTCTGAAAACCCTAACCCTAAATGAAATCACAATTTCTCTTCCAGAAAGTTCATTCTCTCCCCACAAACCACAAATCAAAACCCAAAATCAATGTCTCGCCCCTGCCCTTCGTCCTCAACCCCTTTCCCAGCGGAAGAGCTACCACCATCTCTACCACGGGCATCCTCCACTATGTCCAAAGAGTTTCAGCACTCAAGAGATATTATGCAGGTCAACTTTGAAACATGTCTGCAAGAGCTCCGTGGTCTTTCATGGAGAGTTGATGGGTTGGCCAGAAAGATGGAGCATATCGATATGATAGCTGACAAAGTTAAAGAGGGTCTAAGTATCACGGAGGATGTGGAGTTGCTTAAATATATTGTGCTCAAGCTTAGTGTTTCTACCGGATTACGCGGGACGTAATCTAGCAGAAGCAAGTACGAGCTCTCTTCTTCTCCTCTTCGTCCGAACGCTCGGGCTGTTCGGATGGTCGGGCGCTTCTTCTCTCTTCGGGTATTCGGGTAAGTGTGTTCGGGTATGGCTGTTAGAAGAATACAACGACAAATAGACAGTCAGGGGTCGAGACAGGGGTGGCCTGCCTTCAACGCTCCGATGCCTAAGTTAGAAGATGTATTGGATATAACAGTCAAGCGAAAGCGCGTGAAAGTAGGTTGGAGTGTTTAATGCTCGGATTAGAATTGTCGTTACCTGTAATAAATACCTTACATATATAGGTGGTTGAGCTTGGTTCTTGATGGTGTTCTTCGATGTGGGACTGGTCTGGTTCTGTTGATGTGTGATCCGCATATTCGGGTATGCGCCCCACGGGCGCGTGCGCGTTCGGATGGGGTCGGTCTTGTGAACAGAGTTGTAGCCTTCCTGGTGGTCTTTCGGGTGGTCTGGTAGGTGTCGTTCGCCTGCTTAAGTGGATAAGTATATTTAATCGGACAACTAATGATGCTATACTAACAAGTTCCCCAAGTCCCCAAGTCAAAGAGAACTTTCTTGACTGGGGAGTTGAAAAAAGGGGTTCGTGCGATTAACAAGAATACTTATCCGATTGAGTAGTGGTGTACGATCCTGTAACCCCCAAGTCCCCCAACTCTCCGGTCAAGGAAGGGCTCGCATGACGGAGTGGGTACCTGCGCGTTTGATTGTGTACCTGTTCCTGTATTCTGGGCCCGGCCTCCAAACGGGTCTTGCTAGTTTGGAGCCGCGCGCCCGTGGAGTGTTGCCTGGTGAACATACATAGGTGTAACATAGATACATAGGTATGCAAAATGTGTGAATGTATGGTATAATGCGTGAATGTATGGTATGATGCGTGAATGTATGTGAATGTTTGTCGTACGCCAACATTGGATTGCCGCTGCGTACGTCGCACGTCAACGGGGATGCCGTTGCGTACGCTGTATCGTCAACGGTGGGATCAAGACCGCGACGTACAATTCCTGTGGCGCGCACGGAGGGACGGACAGCATGCCCGTGCCGCCCTTCGGTCTTAGCGCGCGCAGAGGCCTCTGCCGCCTAAACCGGGTTGCTTTCGCGCCCGGGGTGGGACGGACCCATGCCCGGGACGCTCATCGGTCTTAGTGCGCACAAGGAGGGGACGGGCCCACGAGCCCTTGCTGCCTAAGTCGGCGAGTCGTACATTAACGTTACGCACACGGAGGGGAAGAACCCCACGCCCGTGCCGCCCATCGGCTTAGCGTGCGCAGAGAGGAATCGATCCCATGCCTCTGCCACCACAGCCGGTTTGCTTTCGCGTCCGGGGAGGGGACGGACCCCAAGCCCGGAATGCTCATCGGTCTCAGAGTGCGCAAGGAGAGGACGGACCCCACACCCTTGCCAGCCAAGTCGGCGAGTCGATCGTTAACGTTGCGCGTACGGAGAGGACGGACCCCACACCCGTACCGCCCATCGGTCTTAGCGCGCGCAAAGAGGGGACGGACCCCATGCCTGTGTCGCCTAATCTGGCTTGCTAGTTCTTACCGGCGCGCGCACGGAGAGGAGATGCCCCACGCCCGTGGCGGTGATCGCTGTGGGGGCGTTCATCGTTCGTTGGTCGTGGGGTATGCGCCAGTGCGAATGGCGGGAGACGTGGCGTGTTTTGCCTTGGGTGTGGTGGTGCTCTGACGAGGTGCTTGAGGTGACATTCCTTTTGACTTCTCCTTGGGAACCGCTGTGTAATAAATGCTAGCCGTCGTAATTAATGCTGGCGTGCCCTGGGCATTAAATGCTGATGACGTAGTAACTGCTCGAAGCTCAGGCGTCAGGCGCGTGGGAGTGTTGGGCGTTGCATGGATGACACGTGTCGAGACGTGGGAAACCGTGCTAGGGTTTGAAATCAAGGCGGGAAGCTGAAGAGTTGGCGCGGTTACTAAGGAAGGTAAGTAAACCGCCATGGGGCCACGTGTCGCAATCTGACGGTGGATACGTGAAAATGGACGGCTGGCGTTCGTTCACGTAATCCGTCTGATCAGTATAAATAGGGCCTTGAGTGTCGTCTTCCTCATCACTTTCATAATTTACCAAAACGCTGCCAAATTCACTCTGCAAATAGTCCTCACTGTTCGTTTCTGATCTCCTGTGTTGGTGTTTTTCTTGCCGGAATCTCTTCGCAACGTGCAACCTCTACCTTCGATCTTCAAATTTGGTGAGGCTTGAATTTGTATTTATTTTGGTTTTTGTCGTTTTTCTGTTTTGTGTTTGTTGGTTTTTGGGTTTTGTTGTGTTTTGGCTTTTTCTGGGTTTTCATCTCAAGGACGAGGCGTGTTCTTGAGGTGTGCCTGGTTTTGATTTTGGTTTGGGGTAGGTTTTAGGTTTTTTGGTGTTTCTGGTAGGTTTTTTTTTCTAAGTATGGGTTCGCATGCGTGCGTCTAGGAATGGAGCCAATAGAGATATCAAGCGGGCAATCGCGTGAGCGGATGTACGTAGCGGGGGTAGGTTGGTTAAGTTGTGGGTCGAGCGGGTCGAGTACGTCGTCGTATGAGTCCGTGCTGAGTGTGGCGCCTCTGCGATACATCCCTAACACTTCTCCTGTGGTGCAGCCAATGGATCCCAAGCAAGCGCTCGCATCCGCAGGGTTGGGGAGCTCGTCGGGGGCGTCCGACGCGTCTTCGTCCGGTTCTGGACCATGGGGTGAGGAAGGTGTCCGGCAGCAGGAGTCTGTTCCTCAGTTTGCGGAAGGCGGACGTGTCCACTGGGTGCTGCCAGACGGGACGCCAGTCCAGGAGCCAGAGCGTTCGCCGTCCGTCAAGGATATGGCAAGGTGGGCGCGCGACTATCATATTCCGAGCACCGTGCGCCTGAGGATCCCATGCAAGGGCGACACGTTCACCCGCCCTCCGCTCAGACACGTTTGCCTGAGCGAGTTTCACCTCAAGGCCGGGATCAAGCTGCCTTTGCATCCATTCTTCCAGTACATGCTGGCGCTGCTGAGGATCTCTCTCGGCCAATGCGGGCCCAAGCTCACCCGGACGCTCGTGACCATGTTCAACATCTTCCGTGTGAGCGGGATGGATCAACCAACGCGGGCGGAGTTCCTCCATTTCTTCCGCCTGCGATACTCTATGCGCCAGAGGGATTCAGGGACCTTCTGGTGGAGCCTCGCGTGAAGTGGTGGCTGGTGGACCCGCCCAGCTCATCAACCTCCTAGCGTACGATCAACTGTTTGGTGGGCGGAGATTGGGAGTTCGGCGCCTTCCCACCCGAGTATGCTGCTAACGCCGACAAGATCGATCGAGACCCCCAGTTCTTTCATTTGCTCGACACGAACGAGTATCCGCCGACGCCTGTCGAAGAGGCCAGGATAGCTCGCCTCAAGTTCGTGTTCGACCCTGCGCCCGAGTCGAGATATTTCTGGGCCGCGTGCCATTGGGATCTCATCGAACGCACACGTCTCACCAGACCGCCTGGTCTGTGGGTTTTGTAGTTTTTCTGCTAGGGGTAGGAATAGGATAATTTTACCAAGTGTTGTATCTGTTCGCTAACCTTTCGTTTGCGTATTCTGCAGCCAAGATGACGAAATCCAAGGCGACGGACAAGGATGAAGCACTCAAGCGTCGGATGGCCGCGTTGCTGGTCACTGCTCAGAAGGTCCGCAAGGTGGCGGATGACGGGCGTGGTGGGCTCGTCCTGGGGGACAGCACCCAGGCGAAGATCCTCATCCCCGACGTTGTTGACTGCGCCCAGCCCATCCGAGCAGATGTCCCCCACCCGCCCCAAGGAAATGATGGTGGGTCAAAGGCCCAGGATCGGGCGAACAATCGCAATCGCCAGCATCGCGAGAAGGAGCAGCGCCAGGAGCAGCGCCAGGCGGATCGTGACCAGCGCCGGTCCGATCGGGTGGAGCAGAGGGATAGGCGTGATGCTGTCCGCACGCCTCAGTCTTTAGGTCGACCTTCAAGTCCTCCACGAGCGCCTGAGCAGGGGGGAGGTGAGGAGTGTGCGCAGAAGCGGCCACGGACGGACGCTCCCGGTGGTCCGCTCGCCTTCTGCTCGCCTTTGATGGACGCCATTCAGGTCATGGTGAGATCTGTGAATGGGCTGCTACCTCCGGGATCACTTGTCTAGGATGATATGGACCGGGCGTACAACGCATGTGCGATGATGCAGCACAAGCTCTTCAGAGTGCGCCAGCAGCAGGCAAACGGCCGGCAGGCGGAAGTGCTGAGGGCAGAGCTGCGCGGGCTGACCGAGTCAAACAGAAGGCTCCAGCATAGGATGTCTAAGTCCAATGAGGTGGGGGATCGCCAGCTCCGTCAGTTCCACGAGGCAGCAGAGCGGGAGGCGCTTCTGAAGGCCGAGCGGGATAGCGCACTGGCCGCGGTGGAGGAGGCGAAGGCCGAGGTGGCGAACCGGCTGGCAGAGATGGAGTCCCGGCTAATGGAGGCCGAGCGCCATGCGTGGACTGAGGAGCGCTTCCACAGGTCCCAGGCGGAGGCGGTTGCTGCCTTCAAGAATTCCTCGGAGTTTTTGGAGTTGGTGGCCGCTGAAGCCGACAGCCAGGTGGCCGAGTTCCAGGAGGCGGTGACGCCCTTCCTGGACTTGGAGCACTACCGCGCCCATCTGGAGGTGTAGGCGGGTGGGACGTCCGTCGAGCCGGAGCAGGGACAGCCGGAGGCGGGGGCTCAGGAGGCGGCTGGCGGGGGAGATGGAGCGGTAGAATAGCTTTTCCTTTCCTTGTAATAGTGTAGGTTTTTTTTTGTAACCGTAGTGTAGGGCTTTTGTAACAGGCCTTGTGCCTTGGATGAATATAATGAAGTTTCTTTTCCTTCCGCTTGTGTGCCTTGTCTTATAATAATATTTTTTTTTGGGATCTTTTGACTGACTTGCGCGAACATACGCCTTCCCTTTGCATATTGGAATGGAATTTTAACCAAGTGTTACATTGATGTAAATAACCTCGACCCCCAGTCCCCCGAGTATCGGGCGGGCGGGGTAAGGACAAACGAACGTGATAATAAAATGAACTAAAAATGAAGTATATCACAACAAATTTTAATGAAAGTATTTCCTCAAATGTTAGATGTTCTACGGGTGCCGTAGTCGTTGACCCTGCATGTCTCTCAGGAAAAAGGTGCTGGCGCTTATTACCTCATCGACGACGTACGGGCCTTCCCACAACGGGCGGAGTGCCTTGACCTTCTGCTGGACTGCCTTCATCACCCAGTCCCCCGATTGGATTGGTCGAGCCTAAATGCGCTGGTTGAACAATCGGGCGATCCTTTGTTTGTTCGCGGCGTTGTGGAGATGCGCCGTGTCCCTCCGTTCTTCCAACAAGTCGTTGTTGAGGCATAGCCCCTCGCTGTTCGTGCGTGGATCGTACCCCTCGATTCTTGGGCTCTGGTGAGTGATCTCCAGGGGTAGCACAGCTTCTGTTCCGAACGTCAGGCTGAACGGGGTTTCGCCCGTGGCTGCATTGGCGGTTGTTCGGATGAAACACAGAATCTCTGGAATGACCTCGGGCCAGCGCCCGTATCCCGCATCCCCGGGTTCGATATCTTCAATTTTCTTCTTGATGCCATCCTTGATGATCTTGTTGGCTGCCTCTACCTGCCCGTTCGTCTGGGGGTGTGCTGGTGATGCGAACACGAGGTCCGTTCCTTGCCGCTTGCAGAAGGCTATGAGTCGAGGGTTGTTAAACTGCGGCCCGTTGTCCGTGATGATGCTGATTGGTGTCCCATAGCGACAGAAGAGGAAGCGCTCCACCTTCTCCGTGGTGATCTTCGCCATTGGTTTGGCCTCGATGAATTTGGTGTGGTAGTCAATGATGACGATCAAATATCTGTATTGCCCCTTCGACTTTGGGAGCTCTCCGATCAGGTCCAGTCCCCACTGTGTGAACAGAACGGGCGACAGGAGAATGGACAGTGGGACGGCGGGCATGTGGTGGTGATGCGCGTGCAGCTGGCACTGGTGGCACTTGCTCGTGAGTGTTGTAGCGTCTGCGTGGACGGTGGGCCACCAGAATCCACACCGAAGGGCTTTATGCGCGATGGATCTGGTGCCCGCATGATGGCTGCACGTGCCCGAATGAATTTCCTTCAGTATCGAGTTGCCCCTTGTTGGAGTGACGCACTTGAGGCTCGCCCAAGTCCTCCCTTGTTGATACAATGCTCCGTCCCGCACGCTGAAGTTGGCCGCCCGTACGACAATGGTTCTGGCCTCTCGCTTGTCATCTGGTAGCTCTCCCATTGCCTTGTAAGCGATGAGCACGTCCATGTAGCTGTGCTCGTGCGGTTCGATTGCCAGAACATGCTCTGCTCCCGAGATGCTCGGTTGTCGTAATACTTCGACGATTCGCTGCCCTGGTCCCGTGTGCACGGGTGCCGTGGCCAATCGGGCGAGCTTATCAGCCTTCGCGTTGAACCCTCTGTGTATATGGTTGATGTTGACGTATTTGAATCCATTGATCAGCGCCTTCACGTACTTCAGATAGGCGATCATGGACTCCCCCTTCGCTTGGAATTCCCCTTCGACCTGGCTTACCACCAATTGTGAGTCACTGAACACATTGAGGTCGGGCGCCTCCGAGTTCTTGGCCAGCTGCAGCCCCGCAATGAGCACCTCGTACTCGGCCTCGTTGTTGGTTGTCTTGAATTCGAACTTGAGGGCGTACTCCGCGTTTACCCCTCCTAGCCCGGTCAGGATGATCCCGGCGCCTCTCACCTTCTTTGTGCATGAACCGTCGACGTAGAGGTTCCACTCCGACAATGGTCCTTTCTTGACCTCTGGTTTGTCGGACGCCTCCACCGTCGGGCCGACGGATACGCCGACCGGCGTCGCCTCTGCTTCCGTGTACTCGGCGATAAAGTCCGCCACCGCCTGTCCCTTGATTTCCGTTCGAGGCTTGTACAGGAGATCAAATTCACTTAGCTCAACTGCTCATTTCGCCAGGCGACCGCTGTGATCGGGCGATTGGAGTATCTGGCGCAGGGGTACGTTGGTGAGGATGTGGATGTTGTGCGCTTGGAAGTATGGCCTCAACCGTCGGGCGGCGGTGACGAGCGACAGCGCCATCTTCTCGATCGTCGGATATCGGGTTTCAGCGCCCGTCATGCCCTTTCCTGAGAAGAAAACGGGCAACTCCATGCAGTCCTCCCTGCGGACGAGGGCAGAACTGACGGCCGTGAGTGAGGCAGCCAGGTATATGTAAAGTATTTCCCCTCGGATGGGTCTGGAAAGCAGCGGGATGGACGCCAAGTACTCCTTGATCTGAAGGAAGGAAGCCTCGCACTCGGGCGTCCATGCAACCTCACGCTTGTTCATTGTTCGGAGAGCTTTGAAGAATGGGGCACATCTGTCCGAATATCGGGAGATGAACCGGTTCAGCGATGCGAGCTTGCCCGTGAGGCTCTGCAGGTCTGCCTTCTTTACTTGTGGCTTCATGTCGATGATTGCTTTTACCTTGGCGGGCGCGGCTTCGATTCCCTGCTGGCTGACGATATACCCGAGGAATTTGCTGTTGGTGACCCCGAACGTGCACTTGGCCGAATTTAGCCTCATGCCCTTCCTGATGAGGATGTCGAGCACAGTCCCCAAGTTCTGGACGTGGTCGACCGCATGAACACTCTTCACCAAGATGTCGTCCACGTACACGTCCACAATGTTGCCGATCGGGCCATGGAATATCGCGTTCATGAGCCTCTGGTATGTGGATCCAACGTTCTTCAACCCGAACGGCATGACGACGTTGCAATATAATCCCTTGTCCGTGACAAACATCGTCACCTCCTGATCTTCGGGATCCATGAAGATCTGGTTGTAGCCCGAATATGCGTCCATCATTGAGAGGAGCTCGTGCCCAGCTGTCGCGTCCACCAACTGATCGATCTTCGGTAGAGGGAAGCTGTCCTTGGGGCACGCCTTGTTGAGATCACTGTAATTGATGCACATCCTCCACTTCTTGTTGCTCTTCTGCACCATCACAGCGTTGGAGATCCATTTCGGATACTCCACCTTGCGGATGAACCCGATGCCCAGCAGTCGGTCCACCTCCTCGTGCATCACCGCATAGTGCTCCGCTTTGTATGCCCGCCTCTTCTGCTTTACCGCCCGAGCGCTGGCGCCGACGCTTAGCTTGTGGGATATGATGCTTGTGTCGATCCCGGGCATATCCTTGTATGACCATGCAAACACCTCATGCTTCTCCTTCAGCAGCGCGATCAGCCGTTCGGCTATCGCGGGAGTCAGTGATGCTCCAATTTGAACCGTCTTCTCCGGGTGTTCGGAGGATAGCTGAATCGTCCTCAGCTCTTCGCGCTCGGGGATGGGCGATACCGCCATCAACCTGTCACGCAGATCGTCCGGTACTTCCGTTCCTGGTGTAGGTTCCAAGGCGAGGACTTCCTGCCTATCCCGGGGTTTTGCAGTTTCCTCGTAGTTGTATCCTCGAACGTACCCGACCCCATGCTCGGTTGGGAATCGTCCCAAGAGCAAGTGTCCCGCAATGATCATCTTCAGCTTATTGATCCCTGGCCTCCCAAGTATGGCGTTGTACGGGGAGGGGGTGTCCATGATAATGAAGTCTGTCCGGACCTCGCTGTGCGGGGAGTCGGATGTGTCGATTCCGACTCAGATATTGTCGCTTCCAATCGGGTACGACGTTTCGCCCGTGAAGCTGGCCACGCACTCATGATCCTGCGTCATCTTGTGCGCGGGCCTGCCGAGCGCCGTGTATGCGTCCAAGTAGATCACGTTCACAGACGCCCCACTATCCACCAGCACCCTCCTTACGAGGAAACGATCGATGATCGCGTCGATCACTAACGGCAGGGTGCTGTCCTCCGGGCTACCTTCCTCGTCTTCTGCCGTGAAGCTAATGGCGGGCGTCTCCCGTCTTCCTGCCTTCTACGTTCGTCCCGCCCCGATCGTCAGCACCTCCCTGCTCGAGTGATCGGGTGATGAGGCGCCCTCTTTGCGTTTTCCCCCAGATATTGTGCTGATGGTCCCCCGGGTTTCGATGTTTGCTTCGTGCTGTCGCACGCCCTCCCTGGGAGGGGTGACCCGTCTGTCCTTCTGCATATCTGCGAGGGCCTTTGTTAACAGATGCAGTCGTTGGTCCGGTGAGTGGTGGCATTGTGGTTCTCTCACCAGACGTTCGGAATCCGCCCGTACGGAATTCTCTCTTTCGACAGGTTGTTAGGTGGTGGGATTTGGCGTCGATGTGTGCGGAGCAGTTCCTCGTTCGACTGCTGGTTGATTGCGTATACCTCCTGGTTCACTGGTCGGTGTCGTGGCGCTGGCAGTAGACGGGCCTCCTGCTGTGCTGGTCCCCTCGTCTGGTTGTAGCGGTTGTTGTGGTAGCGGGAGGATGGCCTCTGGTAATTCTGTCTTTGTACATCCCGGTTCCTTTTGTAGCCCCCGGTTGGCTCTTCGTCGTCCGCTAGCTGTCGCGGCTGGGCGCTTGCCTTCTCCGGTCTGTTGGTGCTAGACTCGGAGGTGGACCCGTACACTCGCGTTTCCACCAACGCGTTCTGTACAATTAGGTCCATAATCTCGTCGTAGTCGAGATATTCCTTCCTCACCAGCTTCTCTACGAACGGCGTGGCGAGCATGTTATCCATCAGGGCCACCTTGGCCACTCGCTTGTCGAGGTCCCTGCACGTGCTCGCAAGCGTCCTCCACCTGTTAATGTAACTGGACAAGCTCTCGTCCCTCCCCTGGCGGACTTTGAGGAGGATGCCCGTGGTGTTGTACTTGCCCTGGAGTCGGTACCGCTTCTGGAAGCTCTCCGCCAGCTCGAGGAATGAATGAATGGAGCTTGGCGGAATCTCGTAGAACCAGCTCCTGGCCTCCTCGGTCAGTGTTTCCTGGAACAGAAAACACAGGGTTGTATCTGAGTACCTGGTTCCATCCGTGGTGGATCGGAACTCGTCGATGTGCGGGCGGGGGTCCCCGCTCCCGTCGAACCGGGTGATCTTCGTTGTCTTGGCGTGGAGGTCTCTTCCGCTTTCCAGTATGTGCGCTGAGAACGGGCTGACCCGGGGGGTGAACGTCACACCCTGCCCGACGAGCTTGTCTTTCCGTAGGCGCGATACCTCCTCTGCCAATTCTTCCATCCTCCGGAGGATCCGGGGGTTATCCGTCGGAGGTAGCGATTCCCCTCCTAGCGTGGGCGAGCGGGCTCTCCGGGCATTAGCCCCGCCGAATGGATGTAGTTCTTCGTCGATGGTGTCCTGGGTCCGTTCGTGTTGCCCCTGCGGCGGGCCGACGAGTGTGTCTAACCGTTCGTCCAGCCTCTGCCGGATCTGGCGCTCCTGCTCCCTATCGAACGCTGCCTCTCGCAGCTCTCGAAGCAAGTCGTCGACGCGTTCCTCGCTGCCGCTCGTCCCTGGTTCTACTACTTGTCGCGCCAGTGCGTTCACGGGCGTTTCCTCGAATGGTGTACTACTGACATTGGTCTCCTGGATAGGCATGTGGGCTTCTGGTTAGTGGTGTTTATATGAGGTTTGCAATTTGTAAGCTTCCCACAGACGGCGCCAACTGTTTCTACCGGATTACGCGGGACGTAATCTAGCAGAAGCAAGTACGAGCTCTCTTCTTCTCCTCTTCGTCCGAACGCTCGGGCTGTTCGGATGGTCGGGCGCTTCTTCTCTCTTCGGGTATTCGGGTATTCGGGTAAGCGTGTTCGGGTATGGCTGTTAGAAGAATACAACGACAAATAGACAGTCAGGGGTCGAGACAGGGGTGGCCTGCCTTCAACGCTCTGATGCCTAAGTTAGAAGATGTATTGGATATAACAGTCAAGCGAACGCGCGTGAAAGTAGGTTGGAGTGTTTAATGCTCGGAGTAGAATTGTCGTTACCTGTAATAAATACCTTACATATATAGGTGGTTAAGCTTGGTGCTTGATGGTGTTCTTCGATGTGGGACTGGTCTGGTTCTGTTGATGTGTGATCCGCATATTCGGGTATGCGCCCCACGGGCGCGTGCGCGCTCGGATAGGGTCGGTCTTGTGAACAGAGTTGTAGCCTTCCTTGTGGTCTTTCGGGTGGTCTGGTAGGTGTCGTTCGCCTGCTTAAGTGGATAAGTATATTTAATCGGACAACTAATGATGCTATACTAACACTTAGGGCTAGGGATGAAGACTGATGAGTTGTAGCTGTTGGGTTCTTTTTAGTTAGGTTTCAGTGTTTTAGAGATTTAAGATTCATTTTGTCTACTCCAAAACGTCCATTTTTTATGGTTAGTTATTGATGTTTTTGAATTAAGACCATTTTGTAATGACCTTGTTGATACCTTAATCCCTTTTTGCTTTGTCTTAGTATGGGGAAGAACTTTGTAATGACATTCTGTCAATGAATGTTGATCCCTTTTTGCATATCTGCATGAGTATCTGCTTTAATATCTGTTTGGATATTTGTCTGCGTAATACGTCTTCTGTGTTTGCTCTTGAATGTTTGAATTAGAGAACTAAAGTGTGTGATTTGCATTTTCTGATCCATTGTACAAGACAAAACCTACTCAAATCTGTTTGTATACTTGATTGAAACCCAACTGTCATAAACCAAACTTAAAAATAGATACTTAGACTGCTACTTAGGCAGCAAATTAGACATATATCCATTGTTGTTCATAAACCGACATGTAGTTTTCTGTCGTAATTTACGATGATCAGAACGCACGTGTGTTTCCACACATGTCTTATCCTTAAAGACAGATACTTAGACATCAATTTTGGCAGCTACGAACATGTGTAAGACTCTATAAAAACCCTAAAACAACTCATCTCCGAAAAATCATGGCTCCCACTATTGGCAGATCCTCTAGGCTTAACAAAGGAGCTTCATCCTCGGGTGCTACTCCATCTCAGCGTATCGACGTTGGTTCATCGACAGATCCAGTTGACAACCAGATCAGATGGGCGAGGAATGGAATTGAAGCAAATCGACTTTCAAACGTCAAATTGCTGGAGATGATGAAAATGGCTATATAGAGGATTAATGAGGCCACGGTGAAGATTGACAACGCCACAGAGAAGATTGATAGGTTCACTAAAAGGATTAAGAAATTGAAAAAGAAGTTAGAAGATTGGTTACCCTAACTATTTTGGGTGTTATGTTGATTATGTTTGTGTATGCTAGGGAGGTCACCATCAAATATGGTTTCAAGTGTTGTTCTGATTTGGAGTGCTAGAACTTTCTTTTTGTAATCATGTTTTTTTATTGATGGCCATTCTTTGCATTTGTTTGATGGATTGATCCAATGGAGTTGATTGTCCCTTTATTGAACTCATGATGTATGTTTTTCAAGACAGATACTTAGACACTTGTTTTTCAAGACAAATACTTATACAGCTATTTAGGTAGCGAATTAGACAGATACCCATTTTTGTTCATAAAACGACATGCCGTTTTTTGTTGCGCCTATTCATTTTGAATGACAGGTACAAGAACATATACTCTCACAGATACTTGAGCAAATAGGCTTTGAAAATGACAAAATAATATATATTCATTCCCTTCTTTAAACAACACCATTCATTATCTAAATTAAAACTGATTCATTGATAATATAGAAATACAATAATAGAAATTATAAAAAGTACATAATAAACTACAGTTTTTCATCTTCAAAGCTTCCTTTTCTTGATGCGGCTTGCTCCATCAAATCCTGGTGGTGTGGGGGAGGCAGCATCTCGAAGATGTGACGAAGAAGTTGAAGGATTGTCTCATCATTCTCCTTGATGAGTTTCTGCTTTTCCTTGAGATCCTTAAGGCAATCCTCAAGGTCAGTCATCCTATTGGATAACTGTTGCAGGATAGTTAGAGGTGCAGAAGTTTCTTCTTGAGTGCGATGGTGGCGGCGTCTTGTTTCCTTGCCTTCCCTTACCATTTCTTCTATCATCTCCTTAACGGATTCCTCAGGTTCCTTCTTGGATTTCTTGGAGTTCTCTTCCCTTTTGATGTTATTGTTGTTTGCTCAGCAAACTATCCTAGACACTCCAATCCGTGAACGCTTCATAACCTAGAGAAGTCACATTGTTCAAACACTTGGGAATGATTTCTGAGAAGTTGTTGTGAGCAAGGTCCAGGATGTGGAGGTTGTAAAGGTTGCACAATTGTTGAGGAATAGATCCACCTAAGAAGTTTGATCGCAACTGTAGCACACGCAATGTCACCATTGATCCCATCCAAGAAGGTAGGACTCCTGTAAAATTATTGCTTCCGAGATAAACTCTACTCAGCTCAGTGCAGTTTTGTAATGATGAAGGAAGTTGGCAACCAAAATTATTGTTGTTCATCTTCAATATAACAAGACTACTCGGGATCCCCATTGAACTCGGAATATGACCCGAGAGATTGTTGTTTGACACATCCAAAACAGATATTCCGCCCCAAACACTCCATTGTCGAGGGACACAATCGAAATATATATGGAATATCACACATAGAAGGTGGAATAGTACCATCTAAGTGATTATCAGACAGAAACAGCATTTGCAGTTCTGGCATCAGTTGTCCAAAATTTATTGACTCAAATCTAATCTTAATAACTTTGGATACTCCGATTGAAATGGAAGCTTTCCTTGGAGTTCATTGTTAGAGAGATCCAGAAACTCAAGCTTGGAAGATATCTTCAATAACCATTCTTCCGGAGATTCAAGTTTTGCCAAGTGTGGCATTGGATAGTTCAGTTTGAGACTGAAGCCAGACAACAGAAGAAGCATAGGAGAGATTTAGATACTTCAAATTTGGAATTTTCCCAAAGAAGTTAGGAATGTGAATCCCTTGAAAATCATTCCAGCTTAGGTCTAAGTAATATAAATGCTTCAAGCTAAGCAAAGAAGGATTTATCTTACCACCCAAACAAGATTGTTTGTAGTCCATGAAATCCCAGTTGACATCAAAAGCTGTATATGGATATAGATTCAGAAGGTCCATCTTTACAATGTGGCCTGTGACATTGTCGCATGAGAGTCCTTTCCATCGACAGCAATCAGGGCCGGACCAAGAAGAGAGTCTTCCGGAATGATAAGTAAGATGGTGCTTAAAGGTGACAAGCACGCGTCTTTCTTCAGCCAGGCATTTCATACCGCCTGCAAGTACTTCACGTCATTAGTAAATTCAGACAGACGAAAAACAAAAGGATCAAATAGCTATCCATTTTTGTACGAATGAAGTGAAGTTTAAATGCTGCAGTGGCTACTGAACAAACAACTGAATTTATAGGAGGGATAACGGCGATATAAGGTTTGTATTGTCCAGATTCTGAGTTTTCTAACCATGCACTTTCCATGATTAGCAAGTCCACTCCGACTAGGGTCAGAAGCTTCATATGAAATTCTCTGGATTGGTTTTTCTATTCATTTTTCTTCTTCTCTATTGGTAATGAAATTGAGAAAACATGACTTTATTTATGATGAAAGTCAATCCAGGAAATAAGTTCACGGTGGAGTTACTGGAGAAGCCGTTTTGTGGTGAAAAGATTGAAGCAGATGATGATAATTTATAATATATGGATATGGCTAGCATGAACTGAAATATGGACGCCGAAGTATATACAGATATTGAAACAAAAATAAAGTATGGAGTACATAGCACGGTACAGCCTATGAATTTTGATTCAATCATGTATATCCCAAACCAAAAGTGTTCATAATGCTTGCCATCTCTATTATGTGACCCGTGTGGTGAGAAGCAATCATCTATCTTCCTTGATGCATACATAAGACTGGAATGTACTCGAGTACATCACGGGAACAGAGTTTAGTACTCATCAGTAAACAAGAAGACACAAAAGGCAGGAGGAACAAGCATTACACATTTACTCGTGAGCCATTATGCAAATTAAGTAGTTGGGTTCTTGTTGCGTACAAGTGAGGAAATTTTTCGGAAGCCATAGGTTGTCACAGAAAGCTTTCTTAATTTGTTGCTCATGACCTGCTACTGGGCACACAAGTTATTTCCAAAGTTTTCAACATCTCAACCAATTTTAGTTACGAGTTCAGGAAGTCCACACCAACCACGGAAGTTGTCTTTCCTATTCATATTATTCTTTCCCCTTGGTGTTGACATTGAGAACAGATGAATTCCATATTTGGGTACATCAATAACTGAGAGTAATGATAATATTTAGAAGAATTTGTTAAAACCCTTGACAGCATATCTAGATCTGTAATATAGTTGTTTTCTTTTGTAACTGCCCATCCTGTTTCCCATAAAGATAAGCATTTTCTTTTCATAGTCACAGAGGCATTTGAGATTTCCATAGAAAGCAAGTTTTCTAGACATAGATTCAAATACAGTGATGAATGATGTTCAAGTGAATAACTCCACCATGTTCATGCTTCAACCACAATGTGTCGCTGGAGTGTACCTTGCATACAGTAAAATTTTGAAATCACCTGTTTTGTTGTTTGCTATCAGTACCAGCAGTCGGTAACTTCCTCTTGCTGCAGCATATACTTCTTCTTTGGGGGTCCAGAGGTTTTTGGGTATCCTGCGTAAGCATCTTTCCCGGGTTTTGCAAGCTCTACGTAGATGAGCCTGCCATCGAAATTCTGATAAGCAAAGCAAATGAGTGACCAAGGATAGTACTTCCAAGGAAATGTAGCACGAAAAATGGCAAGGTCGAACCTGGCGATCCATGTTTTCCAGGGCAAGCATTGCATCATCTTGGCTGGTATACTGAATAAATGCAAACCCCTTGGATCTGTTTGTACTTTCATCCTTCATTAATTTTACTGATAGAAATAGGAAATAGTTATTCTTCTGGTGGATTACCCAAACGCGAGTATATAATGTGTGTTTCTTGATCCTAATGTGTTTGAATGCATTTCTCCCAGGCATGAGAAAGCAAGAAGATAGTTACCTTCAGCTATCTGGCCAAAATTTGAAAACTTGTCCTGAAGACTATCTTCAGTGGTAGAAAATGGTATATCTGCAAGTCAAAGAAACACAATTAGAACTTGAAAAACATGAGAAAAGCTCATTGTCTCTATACTTACCAGTGAATATAGCAATATAATGATACAATATTTACGGTACGAGTCCTAGTATCACATAATCAAGAGAAACTGGTTAGAAGCACAAATTGCATCCTGGAATTGAAACCACGAAGACTCAATGATCAATTTAGTTGAACTGAAGGGAGGACGAGCATAAACAAAAAAGAATTGGAAGGACTGGTGTGGTGACAAGGAAGTGAGTAAATTTACTCACAGTTGTTCAGCAACAATTCAATCCACACCAAAATTCAAACTTTCCACAAGACCCAGATAGTAAAAGCAATTAAGTTCTGCTTATCCAAAAAACCACATCAATTGACAAATTAAAGAAGACCCGACACAAAAGAAGGAATGATAGTTCAAAACAAACAACAGCAACAACCATATATAATTAGTTCATAAAAACAACAAGGAAGGAGAGAAAAGATAGACATGAACATACTTCTGACCATGATTCTGCTTGCGAGAGGATAGTCGTAGAAGGAAGCTCTGAGTTTCAAGGACTTGGGCTTCATTGTGTTTGACACAGACTTAGCTGGAACAGTGTTCGTGGGCGTGGATTTTCCATAGCTATAAGGAAAAGAAACCGACGCTGCCCACATGCTGCTCTCCCAGCGTTCAGTTCTGACTTCTAAACAAGCACGGAACACTCTGCTTGTGCGCTCACTCTATGCTAACTTCAGTTCAGGAGTTCAGGTCCAACAATGCTACTTCCAGCTTGACCCGCCCCGAACCGAACCGAACCAAGTTTCATCCGGGCTCGTTTACAAAAGCCTATTTCTATTCGTAATTGGGCCTCAACCTTATCTTCTGGGTCTGTCGTAATTCTGGATTTTTTTTCTTTAAAAATAAATAAATTAAACCACGTAAATCTTTGTAGTTTTCGACTTTGACAACTTTCAAGAGTTCTCTATCAGATAATGAGTCATCTCATGTATGCAAACTATAATCTTTTTGTAGATTGAACAATAATTTAGTATTTAATAAAATTCGAATATGTGATCTCAAATTTTCAATAATCACGTATAATATGACTTCTTTATCATTCGACTACTGATTCACATGCAAACGAATATATATATATATATGCAAGCAGTCATTTCACAAAATTGTAACACCATTATAAAGCGCTTCCCCGGCTCTCGTTTAGCAATCAATTAACAGTCTGGAAACAAAGTTGAATCAGTCAAAATCAATATCCACCACGCTTGGCATGCCGACTACGAAGTCAATAAGCAAAAAGCTCGATCGATATATAAGGTTTCTTGGTCAATAATTTGAGAATGGTGGAGTTAAAGATAAAGCCAAAGGAAGAATAATTTAGAATCGTGCAAATGCAAATGGCCCTGAAAATCCTGCAACTAGCTAGCTGCGTTATTGGTTGCAGCACTCCACTCTGTTGCTGCGATCCTTCCAACCCCTTTCTCACTCAGTCGACACTTATTAGACTGATCCATCCATCCATCCATCTCTAACTAAAATGTCTGGTCAATTTATACTCTTGACTTTTGCAAGTCTTCTGTCTTCAGTCTTCAGTCTCCAGTCTTGACTAGTATACTATTGACTGCAGCAGTGCAGCTAACTACTTGATTAATTTGTACTGATTTAATCGAACGTTGCTAAAACTAGCCTTCCCAAGACTAGCCCTGCCAAGCTGAATGCATTTTGATCTCAAATATTCATGAGTTTTTGTCTTGGCTTCTTATTGGCAAGAGCAATATGGGTGACACGTTAATTCTCAAAAGAAGAAACAACTTCCTATTGAATAATATTAATATTAACCAATAATCATTTTGTCCATGACAATAGGAGTTCATGAGTTCGACTCTTGTATTAGCTTATTAATTAATTGATGTATTATTAAAAATGTACATAAAACATGTTGATCGAATTGAAATGATCAATATGACTCCATACGTCACTACTAATTCTTGTAGGAAGTTAAACCACAACACATGCATTCCGTACGTGTCAATATCAATAAGACGTACTAGTTCATCCTCCTCCTTTTTTGTTCTAGTAACTTGAGTTTAACTCATTACCGACGTCCATGCATGATAGATCCTCTTATTCTTCGCATTTCTTTCTAATTTGAAGTTTTGAACTTAATTGGAGATTTCTTCCCACACAGAGCAAAGACTAGCTAGCTAGCTAGCTGCTAAGTCAGAAGATGTGTTCTCTGACGGAACAAATCCACTAGCTTCCATAGTTCCTTTCATACATTGAAACATATATATATCTAGAGCCATTTAAGGAGCTCATTGCAGAGTAATTAATATTATGAGATTTAATTTAATTATGTGCAGAAAACGAATTTATATTGATTCAAACTGTTCCGAATATCACAGCATGCATATATGTATGATGAACATTTCCAGAAATAGATTTCGGAAGAAAGTCAATACATATTGTTCTAATATTACAGCATAAGTTTAATGAACATGAACTCAAGAAACAAATAAACAACTAATTATCTACCTTAGAAACCTCGTTTCTTTTCCTAGCAGGATCGGAGTCATGAGTATCGATCAAACTAATCAAGCAACTCATGCAAAGATATATCTTCTTGATCCATGACCTCAAACCCATCCCCAATCTCCATACCACTCGCCATAGGATTATTATAACCAGAACTACTCAAATTTGACGAATAATGAAACACATGATCACTACCACTAACATTATTATTATCAAACGGGTACATACGCTGTTGCTCTTCTTGTTGATTCACTTGGTGTAGCGGTTGTCGTCGTTGTTGTTCTTGCTGCACCTGCGCTAGTCGCTGCAGTTGTTGCTGTTGCTGGTTGTAAGTGTAATTATGATTTCCATAAGGAGCCATACCTACGGAGCTAGTAGTTGCACCGTTGGCTCCGAAACTCAGGTTGATCGGACCCTTTTGGTTCCCAAACGAAATGGGCGTGCTAGCGGCGGCGCAGCCCGTGAACTGTTGAACCAGAGCTCGGAAGTTGTTGGCGTTGGCGTTGAGGAGAGTGATGGGGGTCTTCTTGGAAACCCTAGACCTCCTCCGAATCGGTTTCGCCACACTTCCGGTTGGAGTTAGCTGTCCTCCATTAGTCGGACTAGTGCTACTGACAAAGCTTTGATCCGTCACAACAGCAGCATCTGATGAGATGATCCCTCCTCCGCTCATCGGCGCCGCAGTGAAGCTTTTCTGGTAGTATTGTTCCCACTCATTCGAATCGGGAGACATAGCCGTCGTGGTAGCTACTAGTTTTCAGTGGTCTGTTTTTGTTGTGAACTATAAGGAAGAGAATTGAGTGATCGAAATATAAAGCTTTATATTCATCTTCCGATTGTATTTATGATGACTTGTTTTGGTCAATATGAAGACAAGTCTACTATTGACCTTTGATTTAGGAGAGAGATGAGAGGTGATAGGACCGGATATGCTTGAGGACAAAGGTTGAAGGTGTTTCCTGGAAATTACTTGGGTTAATAATAATGAGCTAGGTATGCAAATCCACATCCATCAGAGTACTGGTGATGTACGTGTAGCCTTTTGAGACGGTCTATGCTTTCTTAACTTGGTCAGAAAATTGTTAAAAGAAGCCACCCGTTCTTATTAAACTTGATTAATCAATTCAAATTATATTTTAATATCCTGCTTGATTTGATTTGCTACTGCTCACCTAACAAATCCATGTTTCAGCTGCTCTTCATTAGGGTTTCGGATAATTAAGGTGATACTGGTATACAATGATCATCATTAAGGGATTCGTTAGCAGGGATCCTCTCCAATCCACACCAAATATTAATTAATGAGCTGGATCATGCACCAGTAAGACTCGAATTAGCAATGTATGTGTAGACTGTAGAGATGACCCATTTGTGTTGCTTGACTACGTACAGTTGAAATTCGAAATTAAAACACATTGAAGGATATATAGTATTAACAAGTGGCTATTGTATTTGGTATCTTGAATGCATGAAAATTATAGAGTGATCGATAACTCCATGATGACTTTCCAATCAATTAACAAGTATACGATCGAGTACGTACGTACTGTGTTTAAATTTTTTATTAGAATATTTCATCAAAACTACTCAATTATATATCATTCAAATTTTAAAAAAATTGAATTTTTGACACACTTAATTATGGTTAATTAGTACGTGGAGCATCAACTAGCTAGCTAGCAGATCGAGCACTCTATTCACATAACATAGGGTAATCGAAGTTAACAAGATATCATGGAATTCAATTAATATTAGATATATGTGGAGAAATTATATTGATTTCATTTAGAATTCGATCAATATGTATTGAAAACTTTCAAGTCTTCTTATAAACAATTAATTTGAAGGTTAATGCATGCCCTGCGCATTGCGTTACGTTGGCTTTAATAGTAATTTATGTTGTAGTTTTTTTTTAAAACTAATTTAGGTTGTAGTATTTTATAATGAAGATGACAACATATTCTTAATTCATTGTCACTTTCAAAGTTAATTAGAAAACGATGAGACCAGCAGGGGTGATCTTATCGACGATCCATTCGTAAACACATGCATATATTTATCTTTAGGAAAAATATCATTCTCGGGATCTAAATTTTTCAAGTGATATCAAATTGATGGCTGAACTCTAAAAACTATCAAAGTGATACTCAGACTCTCAAAACAGTATCAAAGTGATGTTCACCGTCAATTTTTGAGGATATTAAGATCATTTCTAATTTTTATTTTATTTTTTATTTTTTATAATTATGTTTTTTTTCTTTTTTATTGAATTCTCTCTCTCTCTCTCTCTCTCTCTCTCTCTCTCTCTCTCTCTCTCTCTCTCTCTCTCTCTCTCTCTCTCTCTCTCTCTCTCTCTCTCTCTCTCTCTCTCTCTCTCTCGTCACAAACACAGTATCAGTGTTGACACCCGACCACAACGCCACCGTCGCCCCTCAACCTCGGCCTGACGACATCCCACCTCCGACGTCTCTCAGCGTCACTATCTCCGGCTCAACTCCGACATTCATTGCCTCCACCCTCGATCGCGTTAGGAACTCTACTTCTGAGCTCCCTCGTGCTCTCTGCTTCTCTTGTCGGCCTTGGCTTTGACTCATCATCGCTTGTGCTCCACTGCTAAACCTTGTTTCGCGCCAGCACCAGACGACATGCCTCCCTCTACACCTTTCACGATGGCCGCTCGATCTCGTGATGAGATTTCTCGTCTCCCACAACAAAGCGATGCTTCAACACCGCCGCATAATGGCAAGCTCGCCAAGGCCCCGTCACCACCGCACCTATATTCAAATTGTCAATGCTTAAGCCTCTTAGCCCTTGCAGCATTTTAGGCATGAGTTTTAGGGATGGAGATCAATGATCAACCCACAATGAGTTTTAGCGATTCACGAGCTGAGTCCTACTCACAATAGCAATTCACCTTCGACCACTGATGCTGCTCTGCAAGCCTTGAATTCTTGACCTGATCTCCCCTACCATTGTCTCTCCAAACTGGCGAGTCAAACTCCTGAAATAACATCCCCATAGATTCGAACGCGACCTTCGAAACAGCATCGAATCCATCGAGCATGTTTTGCCCGATCCGGGTCCCACACACGGAGGCGGTAGGAAGGGAAGGCAGAGAGGATGGAGACCGTGGCGCCGCTGACATTAGGGTCGGGGAGTCAAGATCGGTGAGGACGCCAACGCATACGGTGTCCCAAAGGTTGGCAGTGAGGCGAGTTGAGCGGATGAGGTCGAAGGTGAGTTTTTTGCAAACGGCGGAGACGAGAGGTGACGATCTCTTCTACAGCGGATTTGGCGATGACGAAAATATAGTCTGAGAGAGAGAGAGAGAGAGAGAGAGAGAGAGAGAGAGAGAGAGAGAGAGAGAGAATTAAATAAAAAAGAAAGAAAAAATTGAAAAAAAAATATAATAAAAAATCAAAATGATAAGGGTAATATGGTCTTTTTGTCTCAATTTTTGAAAAAAAAATTGTCATGTCATCAGAAATCCCCGGTAAACATCACTTTGATACTTTTTTGAGAGTCTGAGATTGGGGGGAGGGAGGAGAGACTACCCTAGCCTCAACGTAGTTCCGCCCCTGCTTGAGCACGAAGCATTGAAGCTTTCGTTTGGTTGGTAACTTAACTTCTAGATAATAATTAATCAAGATTACCACTAACATAGGGCGTTAGAGATTTAGGGCATCAACGGCAACCAGGGTTGACAGACTAATTAATATGAATTAATTCTAACCTCATTGTTTGAATACATTTTTATTTGTAAAGAAAGAGTTTCTTCAATCAAGAGGGTACTGCAATAGAACCCTAGCTAGGTCCGCATCTGTTGTTAGCGCTCCATTCTGTCCGGAGTTCCCGTAGCTTTGTGGTAACAACCACCGTGAAACCCAGGCGTATATAGGCTTTGGTTCCTTTATCTCGACAACTGCAACTGTATGGTGACATTAAGGCTGGGATTTCGACATATCATTTATTATTTTCTGATGGCCGACCCTGAGAAATTGGGGGCCATAGGGAAAATTTGTTTTGAGCCTGAACATTTCGAAAAATATACATATTATTTAATAAAGTAATGATTTATCGAAAAACCCTTGAATAGATATTCAATATATTAATTAAGCAATAGATCAAATATTTCAATCCAAAACAGATATTGTTATGAAGTTACATGATCAAAAGTACAAAAGACTGACATATAAACAAATTAATATATAACAAAAAAGGAAGTAGAGAACTTATCAAAATTTATTTGAGTAATTGACAAAAAAAACAAGGAAAAAAAACTGATATGGTGAGAGGAGTTGTCGATTAACAAACTTAATTAATTGCATGAGGGAGTTTTATCATCTCATCCATCTAGTATGGAAGTATGAAAGAAACGATCAAATTAATGAATTGGAAGGCCAGGGATCGATTCTCAAGCTAATACTTGTCCTCTCAGACTTTTTCACGGAGTTTGAATTTTTTTTTTTCGGAAGGTGAAAATAAATCACAGGTTTGGGTTGAATTCTAATTTTTTTTTTTTGAGGTTTGCCTTAGATAGAGTGATTGACTAACGTGTTTAATAGTTTTTCTATGTGGACGTTGATAGTTGAAAAACGTTTAAGCCGATTTAATTTTTTTCCTTATAAATACACATATATGAATTTGAATTTTTGGAGCCTCTTGGACTTGAGGGTCCTAGACGTAAGCCTAACCCGCCTTGCCCTAGGCCGGCCCAGCCGCCATGCCACGACCTCGCGATCGCATCCATGCATGGAAATGATCGATAGATTCTCGTAGAAATGGTTCTAATATAGATGATAGTTGGACTTAATTAGCTCCACTGCCTCCACATATCTTCTCAAGAATATAATTTTTGAATTGGGAAGGACCTCACGTAGTCACGAACCAACCCTAATATAAATGTTATACATCAATTCACTAACTGCTAGCTAACTCACTTTCAAAGGGTGCACCGTACCCTACACAATCAATTAATCAAGCTTATTTTGATTAACAAATGAATTCCATACACAAGTCTAAATAATTTGTGATCGAGCTGAGTACGTGAAACAAAATGAGAATGAGGCGGCCCGTCGACCTTACTAATGGGGAGTCACTAGCAAAGAATTGGCTTGTAGAGCAAGTTTATAAAATAAACATGTGGCGTTTGACCAAGAAAACAAATCACATTTAATTTGATGTCGATCCTTTGAACAATTCTTGAGGTCTTTGCCTTCGTTGAAAAGAAATTAATACTACGTACACATCGTTCTCAATCCTATATAATATTGTTGAAGAGTTTATTGTATTTTTTACTTTAACTCTTAGCCCATCCCGCTCTATGAATCTTTGCGTTTGATTATTTGCAATGGTTACAGTCATCACGTACTAACTACTCAAAGTGTCACATATATTAATTGCAGCGAGCTAGCTACCAATTCAACAAGACATATACAGAACGTATTGTATGCCAAATATAGTATGGGTAAGTTACGTATAAGATCATTTACGTAAGATTACTTACGTATAAGGCCACCTGATATTTCTTTCTTAAATAAGGTCACCTGATTTAACAAAAAATATTTTCGTTCAATTTACTTACGTCTAATGTCATCCTATATAAACTGGTCTCTCTTTCTCTCTCTTTGCTTCAGACCTAAAATACCCAAAACGTGCCCTAGCAGAGCTCCGTCGTCCTCCTCACTCTGATTCCGATCTCGTCACGTCGACGGCCACACACCTCCGACTACACACCTCCGAATTCGATTACACACCGACGACTCCCTCCTCACCCGCCTACAGATCTCTGACTTCCGATTTCGTCACAGCAGCCCCACCTCCGACTCCGACTCTCTCTCTCTCTCTCTCTCTCTCTCTCTCTCTCTCTCTCTCTCTCTCTCTCTCTCTCTCTCTCTCTCTCTCTCTCTCTCTCTCTCTCTCTCTCTCTCTCTCTCTCTCTCAATGTTGTATTCGTTTGTGTTTTGTGTCATTAGTTTTTATAGATTTTGAGGATTCAGGACCATAATTTGAGTACTGTTTGTTTCTCTGTAGCCTCCGAAGACGTCGGACTGAGCACAAGTTCAGTCTAAAGAAGTTAGGCTGCCGAATGGGCCTCTAATTTTTCTCGATGACCAAGACGTGCAGATTGTATGTAACCTCAACACTTTTCATGACTAGTTCTATTACACTATTGGGGAAAAGATTCGAGGCGACGAAGCTTCATGGTCACCTCGGATCACTTTCTCGTCGCCTCGATTTGTTGTAATCAACTCTTCGTCGCCTCGTTACGTCGCCCCAGATTGATCCCTTCACCATTGGGGCAACCAATATTGAAAACCTTCGTCGCTTCATTTTATTTGAAGCGACCAAAAAAATATACGTCGCTTCGATTTTTGGCCGCGAAGATTTAAATATTGTCGCTTCAATTAAAAATAAAGCGACGAAGCTTGAGCAATATACGACGCTTTAATCTTAATTGAGGCGACGTATATTGATCAATTTTCGTCGCTTCAATGTAAACGGAGCGACGAAGATTGATCAATATACGTCGCCACATTATATTTAATTTTTATTTTGTTTTTATTTCTCTGAATTGAGGCGACGTATATGGATCAATCTTCGTCGCTCCGTTTAGATTGAAGCGACGAAGATTGATCAATATACGTCGCCACACTATATTTAATTTTTATTTTTTTTATTTCTCTAAATGAAGCGACGAAGATTGATCAATATTCGTCGCTTCAATGTATTTAATTTTTATTTTTTTTCTTTTTCACTCAATGAGGCGACGTAGATTGATCAATCTACGTCGCCTCATTGAGTGCAAAAGAAAAAAAAATAAAAAATAAATATTAATGTACCAAGTCACGACCTATCACAATTTAAAAACACAAAAACCCATTCAACCACAAAAACTCATTCAACCACAAATCCAGTTATATAGAAAAAATTGGCACAAATCAAAACGTTAACAGTTTATACAAAGCCTAGATACTATTGTTCGATTCGCATATTAGACTCATGCTGGGGGACGGCAATGCAACTCGATTACGAGCCAGGAGGTGGTGGAGGAGCTTGAGGTTGTTGACTCCCAGCCTGGAATGATCGCATTAGGGCCTCCATTTGTTGGACCCTTTGGGCGAGCTCATTGTAATCCTCTCTGGCTTTCTGCGCCACCTCGCTCGATCTGCGCGCCTCCTCTCTGGCTTCGGCCACCTCCCTTTTCAGGGCTTCGGTTTCCTGTACTCGGGGCCCTCCTCTCAGTTTAGGGTCGCGTGTGAGAGCGCGCCCCACCCCTGTCACGTCGAACAAGAACAAATATTAGTAATGGAATATTAAACAAAAATAAAGTAAAACGTAAATCGAGATGAACGACGGTGGTTTAGGAGATTTATTACCTCTTATAGAGGTCCCAGGCCTTGAACCCACCTCTTCCTCTATGATATTTATTTGTGTATCAAGAGGAAGAGGATGGGGTTGGGAAACCGTCGCATCGCTGTCTGTGTCACCCGCAACACTATCTTGTTGCGACAAGACTTCATCGAGTATTCGCTTCACTGCCGCCTGCTCAATTAAGTGATATTAAATAAATAATATTACAATATGGTAATAAAAAATAATTGAAATAACGTAACGTGAACCTATTTGAGCTTACCACTTTCTCAGCCGCATTCTTGTCCGGCTGGTATACGTTAATCCACGTCTGGACGGCGGGCGCTCTATGACCCTCCTTCTCCAACACCTCGCTTCGGTACGAGGGGGCGAGAGATCCCGAATGGTGGTTGAGCTGCTGCTCCTTGTTCTTGTTTCGGTTTCCTCGATTCCGTTCGCACAATCGCTGCCACACACACACAAAAATCATCGATGAATTAGAATAGATAAACATGTATATTTTAAAATTGTTGGCTACCAAAACTATTCCAAGGATGGTTTATGAAGCTCACCAAGTAAGCAGCGTCTTCGAAGTGGGCTTTTAACCACGCCCATTGGTCTTCCCTCCCGAGAAACTCGACCGGAGTCTCCTGGCTGACGTAGAGATAATGTTGATGACAATGGTACTTCCAATCCTTGTAGATTATTTGCGCTGTCGCATCAATGAAGTTCCACATCTCCACGTCAGTCGCCGGGATGTCGTAGTTCGTCTAGCACAAGACATTTAAATTCCGTTATGTAAAAGTTATATTTACATAAACCGTAAAGTAACAAAGTAAGCTAAGGGCAGTAAGTATACCTCAATATTTGTATTGACGATATCGCGATGCAAATCGCTAGGTCCCAAAAAGCTAGGTGCAAGCATTGGAACTTTTCCGCGGATGATGCTACCGATGTCTCTGGACATCAGACTCCTGAATTCCCTAGTCACAGGCCCCCGATGCCTCTTAGAGTAAGCGACTTGTAGTCGCCTATTGTTGTTCATCCGGACGAGGTACTCAGTCTTCGTCCCGACAACGACTCCGCGCTGTTGCGTCGTCGGATCTCTGGTTGCCATGTCCACCATGTCGGGGAGTTTGGTCTTCTTGCACCGGATGCTGAGGGCGGGAGGGTGCTGTGACGCCGTAGTGGCGTCGCTGTCATCCACTTGAGGAATCGCATCCTCAAAGTTTGGGGCAGGCGTTAAAACCCATACTGCTGGAATCGTCGGGGTCGCAGATTGTCCCGTAGGGCAACCCGACCCGGAAGCCCCATCTCTGCTGAATGGTCGCCACGCCGCCTCCGCAGCCTCTGCAGCTGCCGCCTCCGCAACTGCCGCCGCCGCCGCCGCTTCACGACACTGGATCACCGCTTTCCTCCTTTGGTGACTTGTAGTTCCGGGAGCCATTCTGTTAAAACTAATAATCTATTAAAACCTATCAAAACCTATTCTTATTCTATCAGCACAAAGACCACTGTTTATGAACTTGTCTATATATATTGACTTGCAAGCCTAATTCTTAATACATAACTATTAAACTATACTCACAAACAGTTCTTTTACGCTATCAAACAGCTCACAAATTAGCAAACAATTCATTTACATAATAAGCATGCAACAAATCCTAAACAGAAAATCATCACATTCGGAATCAGCATCATCACAAAACACATTGCTATCGAATTTATACCAAGCCTTCTTAATTTAGTATGAAATTAAGAAACAAATACAATAGAGGCATCATGAGAGGCAAACTTAGCATCATCACAAAACACATTGCATATATACAGCTTCATTTATCGCATATAGCTTATCAATTTTCAATATATCCTTAGTTGGGAATAAATTCAAATGATTCTTTGATGCATTAGAATAGACACAGTATAAAGCATTGATGCAGCATACCTTCTCGAGTTTCCTCACTTCGTTTGCTTTAGCTACACGGAATTGGCTCACTTCTTCTTTCTGAAATCTGGTTCTAAGTATTGAAGAAATTAACAAAGACCATTTTACCAAACTCAAAGCAAATCCGGACTAAAACAACACAAAAGTAATGAAACAATGGTTTGCATTCACACAGTACTCAAAGAAGAATCCTTCTCCATCAAACTACGCACTTCAATCAAAATGACACCCATCATTCTGCTATACTGGCTCCAAAAGAGAATCCCATTAAACACAAACCATTACTCCAGCACTCAATTCGATCAATGAAGTTAAAACAAAAAAAAACTATAATCGAAAGTGTGTACCCAAAACAATAGAAACAGAAGCACTCAATTAGTATGTACTCAATTCGATCACACTAAGCACTCAATTCGATCACACTAAGCACTCAATTCGATCACAGAAGCATGAGATGAGTATGTACTCAATTCGAGGCCACTAAGCACTCAATTCGATCACATTCATCAATAGAAACAGAAGAAAAGCTGGACCCAAAACAAATTACTTAACAAGCTCGTTAGTATGTACCTGAACGAACGAAAGAGAGAAAATGATTTGGGGCGAGAAGATGATTTGCTGAATCTGGGTTTATCACTTTGGGGTTCGGGTTTAGGGATTTGGGGTTCGGGTTTAGGGATTTGCTGAATCTGGGTTTAGGGATTTGGGGCGAGAAGAGGATTAGAGACGAAGAAGGAAACGAAGACGAAATGGAAAGAAGAAGAAAGAAACTGTGAACCTGGAATTATAAAGCCAACGAGGCGACGTATGTTAACATCTTTGTCGCTTCCTCTACATATGAGGCGACGTATGTTGACATCTTCGTCTCTTCCTTTACATACGAGGCGACGTATATTTTCATCTTCGTCGCGTCCTCTAAATACGAGGCGACGTATATTGACATCTTCGTCGCTTCCTTTACATACGAGGCGACGTATATTGCCATCTTCGTCGCTTCAATTTATTGATGGAAAGGTAATGAACTGAAGATGAAAGAAACGATGAAGTTTTGAATTATAAATTGACGCGACCAAGAATGCAATCTCAGTCGCTTCGATTAATTGAAGCGACAAATAATGGACATTCTTCGTCGCCTCGTAGCTAGTCATTTTGTGTTATTTTTTACAAATTCAAAAGTTATTTAATTTTGAAATGCTTACATAAATTATGCTTTAAAGAACATACGAATTTAGGTTTCTATGTCATTAATAATATTAGTTTAGTCCTCCTCGTCCTCGTCCTCGTCTTCGTTTTCGTCCTCGTCTTCGTCCTCCTCCTCGTCCTCGTCCTCGTCCTCGTCCTCATCCTCGTCTCCTTCTTCGTCCAAAAGTAGTTGAAAATCTGGGTAAAATTGTATCACCGTAGGAGTGTCCTCTTGGTAAAGCTCTAGTATATGATCTCCTGTACGCGATATGTTTTCATCTATGGCAAGTACGTCAGCGCTGTAGACATTGCGGTGCGACATTTCTTGTACTACCTTCCAAGCACCACCAGCCTTTGGATCGTCTATGTAGAATACCTGTTTTTCTTTGGTTGCAATTATGAAGGGTGAATCCTCATAGTAACTGTTGTTTGTATTCACTGATATCAGTCCATGATCTTTTATAACGGTGTCAAGATCTTCCTCGTCGTCGGAGTTGTGCCATGTGCACTTAAACAACACCACTGGCATACGGCCTGCATATAATACTTCGACCACGTAGTTAACATGGCCATAGAACTTGGATGAACCCATGTCTATCATGACACCGCTGTTTTGAGTCACGGTTCTTTGATCTCTATCAAACGAGGTGAACTTGACACCGTTCACATAACACGACTTATAAACCCGACATTACTGAGGTCCTTGAGCTAAAGACTTTATTCCTGCAACCAAGCTCGGGTCCGAGTTTTTTTCTTTAAGAGACACCTGAGAGATAAGTGTTAAGAGGAGTTAAAGATAAGTGTTATAAACCCTCAAAGAACCTTACAAGAATTAATAGGCATATGTACCCATGTTAAGAACCATCGAAGAAAACTCCTCCTCCGACGAAGCTCGTCGAAATCTTCACCATTTTTAGCCTCGAACCTTCTGAGATGTTCTTCTAGGTAAGGTTTGACTTCGTCTGTTTCCACCAAGACTTGCCAGTGAGCCTCAGCAGTCTCTGCCTCAGTCAACCTGAACTGGCAACGAGTCTCGATAATATCTGGTTTTACTAAGAGTGAAACACAGCTGATATTCCACTCAGGGGAAGTGTCGACATCTTCGTTGTCCATCCGTCTGAGATAAGACTTACAATACGTCACCGACACATGTACGAGGTACTGTTTCGCAATACTACCTTCCGGGTAACGTGTATTCCTCATTGACTTTTTATATTTTCCTAATTGCCTGCAAAAACACCTCAAGATTAGTACAATATTTTCCTAATTGCCGACTAGTTACATAACGAACATAATATTAGCAATGAAAAACATTTTACCTTTCAATTGGATACATCCATGTATAGTGTACTGGACCTGTAAGGAATACTTGTTCGGGTAGATGAACCATGAGATGAACCATAGATGTAAAAAAATGTGGAGGAAATATGAGCTCCAAATTGCAGAGAATCATCATTATCTCAGTTTCCATGTCACGCACAACATCCTTCTTAAGCTCCCTACTGCATAGTTGACGAAACCAATTTGACAGTGCTATCAATGGCTTTACAACGTTTTCTAGCAAGAACCCTCTGATAACCACAGGAAGAAGACGTTGAAGCAACACATGGCAATCATGCGTCTTCAATCCATAAAACTGTGACGGGGAACTTACTTTCACCTTACTTCTCAAACTACCTGCATAACCAAGAGGATACTTAACATCCCTGAACCACTGGAACACATCTTCTAGATCATCCTTTTTAACTAAAAAGGGTGCATGAGGAACTTTCGCCGTACCCTGGTCACCCGCTCTTTGCCACTGGTTTTTTCGCACATTCCTCTTCTTCAAAGCAGCGCGAGCTTTTGGACCATCCTTAGACTTCTTATCAATCGCAAAAATAGTTCCAAGGATGTTGTCACACATATTTTTTTCAATGTGCATGACATCTAAGCAATGTCTGATCTTCAATGATGACCAATACGGCAGCTTCCAAAATATGCTTTCGTGAGTCCAACACTGTCTGTTATTCGGATTGTACGGCACCTTCAAGTCGTCATGTTGGCTAAGAATAGGGTAAATGTGCGACCTAACGTCCTCCAAAATTTCATCTCCACTCTTCTGATAGGGTCTTCCGCCAAACTCCACCTTCCCGTTAAATGCCTTGCTCAATCGCCAAGGGTGATCTTGGTGGAGCCATTTTCGATGTCCTTCATAAACTATCCTCCCACATATATGCTCTGAAGTTAGCTCATCTAGACAGATTGGACATGCCTTGTACCCTTTCACAGTTGACCCCGCAAGCATCCCTAAACCTGGAAAGTCGCTAATAGTCCACATTACCGCTGCCTTCATCAAGAATACCTCATTATCTACTCGATCAAAAGTATGGACTCCAACGACCCATAAATGTATTAGCTCCTCGATCATCGGCTCAATGAGTACACTAAGGCACTTTCCGGGAGATTTAGGGCCTAGAATCAACACTGATAACATGTTATATTCCTTCTTCATGCACATTGATGGTGGTAGATTGTACGGCATCACAACAACGGGCCATGTACTATGCAAAGTTCCCATTGTTCCGAATGGATTGAAACCGTATGTTGCTACTCCAAGGCGCACATTCCTGCAGTCCCGTGCAAAACCTGAAAAAGTTCTGTCAAAATGTTGAAAGGCTTCTCCATCAGCTGGGCGGCTAAGGCTACCAGCCACGCATATCCGCTCCCCCAGCCATCACATATGCTTGGCAGTGTGTGGGGACATAAACAAACGCTTCAACCTTGGTGTTAGAGGGAAGTTACGAATTATTTTTTTGGGAATATCATTCGTATATGGCTTATATCTTTCAGAATAACACACTGGACAAATCTTCTCGTTTACAAGTGCCCCCCTGAACAACACACAGTTAAACTCACACGCATCAATTCTTTCGTAACCCAGTGAAAGATCACTCAAGATTTTTTTTATCCTCGAGTATGAACAGGGGAATGTGTGCCCTTTAGGAAGAAGTTTATTAATGTAAATACATAAAGAGTCAACACTTGTGTCCGACCATCCATTTTCATTTTTCATTTCCATTGCATCTAATATGGCACTCAAAACAGTTTCCTCACTGCCTTCATATAATGGGGTCTGTGACTCCTTCAATAATCTATCGTACTTTTCATAATCATCGTCTACCATGTCATTGAAGTTCATGCCCGAATTATCTTCCACTAATTGTTGGGTAGCATCTGCATGGTATCCAGGATAATAAGGATATGCATCATGTAGAATCTCCAACTGCGGGTTCACTGAAGGACCGACACCACTAGAAGGACCGACTCTGTCTTGAAGCCACTGTCTTCGTTGACTGAGCATTGTCGATTCAGCAGAAACTTCCCCGTGAAGGTGCCAGACAGTATAATCCAGACTCAAACCACTGTGTGATAAGTGATGATACATGACATCCATAGTAACCTTGAACGGACCGTTCTTACAACGTTTGCACGGGCAGAAGTGATAATCGATCAGCTCCTTTACTATGTCGCCGGGCAAAATTCATAAACTCGAATATGCCTGTGATGTACCTTGGATCAGCATGATGATATGTCATCCAAGTTTTGTCTGGGTGTCCGTCCATGTTTCCTGTCAGCATAAACAATCAATATGAACAAAGTTACCACGCCACAGTTTCGATTCAACCAAAACCCCACACTTCTTCGCCTTATGCCTCCGGGTTGGGTCCTATCCCCTTCAGGGGAACACGACATTTGTCAACGCTCTTGCACCCATGCGTTTCAGCTCCAGTTTAGGGAAATTTCGGCAGCATCTCCCTACAGTTCCCCGAGTGCACACATATCTAAACAACCTAATTTGCACTCGGGGAACATTGAAAAGAGACACTGTCGAAACCATATCCCAAAACTGAAACTGAAATCACATGAATAGCAAAATGATCAACAAAGTCATGTTCACCTAAAGTGTCCAAAAATGGGACAATTCGAGAATCAACAACTCAACTCGATCAACTAGATGAGTTGTTGATTCTCAAACGGGAATTCTAAGTTGATAAACACCACAATTATATATAACCATACGCTCGATTTCATGATTAACACTAATAACACTACTAATTAAGGCTCGAATACACCTAATCTACACTAATCATCAATTAATTTCACTAAATTTAACCAAATTTCAAACATTAATCATGAACCCATAACATGATTTATCACAATTCAATGATTCAAACACTAAAACTACAACATAAGACCAAATTCAATTCAATTTCAAAAATTTCACATCACCTTCATTTTCACTTCTAATCATCAATAAATTTCACTAAATTTAACCAAATTTCAAACATTATTCATGAACCCATAACATGATTTACCACAATTCAATGATTCAAACACTAAAACTACAACATAACACCAAATTCAATTCAACTTCAAAAATTTCACCAAAACTTCAATTTCACTTCTAAATTAACATATTATGCTCATAAAGAGGGTTAAAGAGATACAAATCAAACTAACCTTACTCAAGATCAAATCAATGGCAAGAACAACCTTCTTTCTCAATTTCCTAAAATTTCTCCCAAAATCGCACAAGAACAGCTCCAGAACGCGAATGAACTGTTTTTCTAAAATTCTAACTTTATGAACGGTTTGACTTTAAGAAGAAGAATAGATCCAGATTTAAAAAAAAAACGAGGCGACGAAGATTGAGCAATCTACGTCGCCTCGATTTTCTTCGAAGCGACCAAACTATTCTTCGTCGCTTCGTATGTAAAAAGTGGTTGCCTCATATTATTGAAGCGACCAAGATCAATACACGTCGCCTCAATTTGTTGAAGCGACGTAATTAGTATCTCAGGCAATCTACGTCGCCTCGATTGAAATTGGAGCGACGAATATATGTAACTACGTCGCCCCAATTTTCTCCTCCAGTAGTGTTATGAATGTAGTTACAATTTGAGAAGTACAATTGGAAATGTGATTTTCTGTTAGGGAATATGATTAGTAGGCTTTACGAACACTACATTGTGTTTCGATTAGTTCCGTGCTCATGTGGTTGGATAAATGTAGTGTACTCACATTTTCTGAACAACTTTTGTTTGTAGTGTTACAGCTGGTGATGATGTTGTTGTTACTAATGTTGTAGGCTTTGAAATTAAGTGATGACCTTCATCTAAATGAAGTTGATCGTCTCTACAAATCAAGAGGTATATATATCTGCTGCAATTTTCTTCCAATATTCGGTTGACCTGTAATTACATGTTGGAAGTCTGAGTTTGATATCTGTGTTGCTTCTCTTGTCCTAAATAGTGGGGATTAATGGGAAGAGAGCCACTAGAAATTTTGCGGCTTACAACCGGGCTTTGGTACACTGAAAGAAGAGATCTATTGACAGCTCTGTATACACTTTTGAAGGTATCTCACTCTAGCTTCTCCGGTTTCTACCTCTTAGTTTTAGATCTGTTTAGTTATGGTTTGATCTTTAGTTGTTTAGCTAACATACTACTGTTTTCATAGGCTGTAGTGTTTGATCAGGGACTTGAACCTGACATCGTATCGGACATTCAGAAATTTCTGGAAAATCTTTTCAATGATGGGCTTAGGCAGAGGATAATATCTCTAATAGAGGTATTGAACATTTTTCTCATTAAGCTTCGGGAAGCTGACAATCCCACCTTGCCTTTTAATTCATTCAGACTTGTGTCTGTAATTTAATGCAATATGTTTGCCTTGGTGATGTCAATATTTAAGTTAGCTTTAGATTTAGAAAACAACTTTAGTGATTTTATCGTTATCGTTATCGGAATATCGGTATGTAGAATGGTTGTGAATAATATATAGTATTGGTTGTGAGTAGTATGCAGTGTTGTCTGTGAGTAGTATATAGTGTGCTTTGTAGTAGTATGTAGTATTGTCTATGAGTAGTATATAGTGTTGTTTGTGAGTAGTATGTAGTGTTGTCTGTGAGTAGTATGTAGGTGTGCTATGTAGTAGTATGTAGAATTAATGTAAGTAGTATATAAAATTTATGTGAGTAGTATGTAGTATTTTGATGGTTTATTTTATTGTTTTGCAAAAATGGCACAAATGGAGGATCCTAAGAAACCCAAAGTTCAAATAAGATCGACATTATGACGCTTTTGCAAAGTCATTGGTGAACTTCATAAAAAATTACCTCCAAAAATAGTGAGGATGTTGCAGAAAACACCATTTGGCAGTTTCATGGAAAACACTACAACAGTTTGTTAAAAGTACTACTGTAGTTTTCAGAAAGTACTACTCTAGTTGTTGGACAATACTACTCTACTGGGACTACATGCATTCTAACTAAAACTTTGTTGAAAGTACTACTATAGTTTTCAGAAAGTACTACTCTAACTGTTGGACAGTATTACTGTTATTAGTTTTACACACTATCCAGAAATTGAAAAACGAACATTCGTTCCCGTTCTTTCTAGTGACACAGAGCATGTATCCCTTGTACTTTCTCTTAAGATGAGCAACATCAACAAACAAAAACACATACACAAAAACACATAAAGCTAATGTGGAGAGAATCGAGCTAATGGAGCACTCTCTCTCTAGCACGGCTCTCTCCCTCTCTCTCTAAAAGCTGCCGGTAGATTTTTAAATTTGAACTAAACACTTACAAAAAAAAAGAATTTGAACTAAACAGCTCTCTTTATAAAAGAGAACAATTTTAGAAATTCAAATATATTAGGGAAGGAATAATGACTTTATGTGTGTAAAAAATTTATAATGACCTTATATGTAACCTAAAGTCTCTAAAAGACCTTAGGTGAAATTTTCTAATATAGTATTACTATGTAGTTGTTCCACCAACTCATTCGGGAAGTTACTAATTAACCAAATGCATCTATGAACACTTTTTAAGTATTCCTTTCTGTTGTTATGGAATCAATATTTTTGGTCGCATACATTTCCTTCGATCTCTCGGAGCATCCCCAATGATTATGCTAAAATTCTTGTTGGCACTCAAATGAAAATATTTGGCTAGGAAAAGAAAGTTTTTGGAGTCTCCAACCCTGGTGTCAAAGCTATGGGTCGGTGGATGACATACCATATTCAATATGTCAAATTTGATATATCAAAACTATTATGACATTCCTTTGTTTATTATTGTTTCTCTTTTCTTTTTCTCTTCTTCTCTCAACTCTCTCTTCTTCACCTAGATAAACTTACTTTGATGTTTAATAAAATAAAATTTATTTTAACATACGAGTTGGAAAAGTAAAATATCAATTTAAATTTTTGTCGACTCATATATCAAAATTTAAATTTGACATATTAGTTTGCCATCTGTATGGGAGATGCTCAGACATCCAGTTCTCGAACAGCTTCACATACACTTATTATGGGAGTTATGGCCGGCATTTTATAAGATGGTTTACGTATACATTTGGCTAAAATACCAGAGAGTGAATACAAAAACATGACTAACTGGAGACCGAAAACCATGCATGTATATGGACTATTACCATCAACATAATTAAACTTCAAATCTTATATATGAATAGACTAGTCGTTTAGATTTGTACTAAGCTTTAACTAATTATTTTGATTTTGTTTCTAAATGAATTCCATATTTTACCTATTGGAAAATTGTCTTATCCAAAATTTAATAGCTGCAGTCGATGACTCAAATTAAATTGAAAATCGTTAAGGTATTGAATAAGATCAAATTAAAATTGTCAAATTTAAGTCATTCATGTTCATAAGTGATATATCTAAATTATAAATATTTTAATAATTTCAATTTGGCTGAAATTTGCATAAATGATCCACACATAATTAACCAACTATATAATGGTAGATTATCCAAATTTTGATTAAAAAAAGTGAGTCATTAGAGAATTTCTCTTGAAAATAATAGTGTATAACTATCTGCAATGCATAGTTAGAGCTAGTATTTCACATGAGCCGAGTGATTAACATCTAGATCTAATAAGCCTTTACCGCAGCACCCTGATACTGATATATATTGTCAAAAATCTGAAAAAGTAAGTTGGAAACTAAGAGGCTGTGTGAGTATATTTGTGTTTTAGAGAGAATTCAATGATTTCATTCATCCCAATTTGGGGTTAATAAAGATGTACAAGTGGTATCCTAATAGGAAAGGATATTTACATTCCTGTTACATCTATACAACTTTAATTCTAATTACAAAAAAATATATACTATAATTATTTCCAACACTCCCTCTCAAGTTGATGCATAGATGTCAATCATGCCCAACTTGTCAATCCATCCAGCAAATGCATGGTGTGACAACCATTTAGTGAGTACATCCGTCAACTGCTCTTCAGACGTTACAAAATGGAAATAAATATTCCTCTTATCAAGGTGATCCCTGATAAAATGTTGCTCAATCTCTACATGCTTGGTTCGATCATGTTGTACAGGATTATGAGCAATTTCAATTGCAGCAGTATTGTCACAATGCAAATCCATGGCTTTGTGGAGCTTGAAACCTAGCTCATTTAAGACATTACGAATCCATAACAGTTCACACACTCCATTTACCATTCCTCGGTATTCAGCTTCAACACTGGAAAGGGCAATCATATTTTACTTCTTACTACGTTAGGTTACGAGACTCCCACCAATAAAGGTGAAATAACCAGAAGTAGATGCCCTATTAGTCTTATCTCCTCCCCAATCTGCATCAAAATAACCTGTAACTCTAAACTCACCATCCTTTGAAAATAGGAGGCCATTACCTGGTGTAGACTTTAAATATCTGAGAATACGCATCACAACATCCATATATTTTTCACTTGGATCAGGCATAAACTGGCTCACAACACTTACAGTATATGCAATATTAGGCCTAGTATGTGACAAATAGATCAAGCTTCCTTCTAACCTCTGGTACATGCCTTTGTTCGTTGGAACTTGACCAGGACACAACTCTACTGCGTGGTTCATCTCAATAAGAGTCTTAGTAGGTTTACAATCCAGCATTCCTGTTTCAGCAAGAAGATCAAGCACATACTTTCGTTGAGACAAGATCATTCCCAATTTAGATTTTGCAACTTCAATTCCCAAGAAATATTTCAGTGGACCCAAATCTTTCATCTCAAATTCTTGGGATAACCACTTCTTCAAATTCTCTATCTAAGCTGGATCATCACATGTAACAACCATGTCATCAACATATACAATCAGAGTAGAGATTTTACCACCCTTGCGTTTAATGAACAAGGTATGATCATAGTTGCTCTGCCGATATCCAAACTTTTTCATTGCTCCAGAAAATCTCACAAACCACGCTCTAGGAGATTGCTTCAATTTATACAGTGACTTCTTCAATCTGCAGACTTTTCCAACATCAGATGGCTTACAGATAACACCTGGAGGAATATCCATGTACACATCTTCTTCTAAATCTCCATTCAGGAAGGCATTCTTCACATAAAATTGATGCAATGGCCAGTCATGTCGAGCTTCTAAGGCTATAAGGATGCGTATAGTGCTGATCTTTGCTAATGGAGCGAATGTCTCTTGATAATCTACTCCATATCGCTGAGTGTAGCCTTTTGCAACTAAATGGGTTTTATATCGATCAATGTTTCCATCTGCTTTTAATTTCACTGCATATACCTATCTACATCCAACCATCTTCTTCTTAGGTGAAACAGGAACAAACTCCCACATTCCATTCTTCTGTAGGGCTTCTAATTCTTCATTCATTGCTTGCTTCCGCTTTGAATCCGCCAAGGCATCCTACATATTACTGGGAATAGCTATTGTAGATAATTGATCAACAACAAGTGCATGTGATCCAGACAACCTATGGTGGGATACAAAGCTAGCAATAAAATATTTGGTTTTTGCTTCTATGGTTGGTTCATATTGTTTCTTTGGAACCCCTTTTGTTTCCCGTTGTGACCTCATAGACATACTAACTTCTATACTACCTACCCGTTGTGACCTCCTAGATATACTAACTTCTATACTACCTAAATCATTGGCATGAATACGTACTCAGGAGAAACATTATGGGAAGGTTCTTCAGTTGATTGGGTAGAAGGGGGATCTTCATGGAGTACTGCTTCAGAAGAGGTTTGAATTTCAGGTAATGTTGTTTCATCGTCAGTTCTCGACCGATCAAGAAATTCTTCAATGATTCCTTTGGACGGGTCGATGCAACCAGCCTGCTCTGTTTCGAACCTTTTTCTCGACTGATTGAGGATATCTCTCGATGGGTCGATGTGATCACCCTGCTCCATTTCGTACCTAGCCCTCGACCGGTCGAGAATAATTCTCGACGGGTCGATGTGGTCACCCTGCTCCGTTTCGGACATCTTTTCGACAGGTCTAGAGGAATTTTTGACAGGTCGAAAATCCTCATGTGCCTTCTTTCGTGTGATTTCCTCTAAGTTGTTCCTCCAACCTCTCCAAGCCCTCAAATTCATCCAAAAACAGAGGATTGCCTTCATGTATACTTCTCTCCCCCTGAAGGGAAGACTCTGAAACTCCCCCTGAGTAATAAGGGTCAGACTCACCGAAATTAATATCCAAAGATACATGCATCTTGTTCAGAACTGGATCATAACAGCGGTAATCTTTCTGGAATTCAACATAACCAAAAAACACACACTTCACAGCACGCGGATCAATCTTTCCTCGCAACTCTTTATTGATGTGAATACACAGTACATTCAAAGACTCTTGGTTCCAGATTAGGCAGACCTGTAACAGATCATGCAACTTATGATAGGGGTTCTGGAACTCAAACACACGAGAAGGGTGCGATTGATTAAATATGCAGCAGAACACAACGCTTCTCCCCATAGATTTGTAGAGACATTCATACCAAATAAGGAAGCACGAATAACCTCCATCAACTGTCGGTTCTTTCTTTCAGCTAATCCATTCTGTTGAGGAGTATAGGCAATGGAAGTTTGATGCATGATCCCATGAACATCTAAATATGCTGACATATCTCCATTCACATACTCTCCACCATTTTCAGATTGAAGGATTCGAATTGACTGTTGATATTGAGTTGCCACCACCTTGTGGAATTCAAAAAATCTTGCATAGACTTCACTTTTGCACTTCATCAAGGAGATCCAAGTCATTCTAGTGTATTCATCAATAAAAGTAACAAAGTAGCAAAAACCCAGAACGGGAAGAAATTCTTGCAGGACCCCAAACATTCGAATGAATTTTCATGAAGGGAACATAACTTTTATTCAAACTTGGAGAATATATAATACGATGGCTCTTGGCCAGTTCACATACATCACACTTAAATTCTGACTCATCAACGATTGAAAACAATTGAGGTTGTAATTTTTTAAGATATCCAAAAATCAAATATCCTAAGCGACGATGCCATAACCACACTGCTTCCTTAGCTTTATTCAGGCTACTGGTACTGTTTGCTTGACTAAGCTATTGCTGTCCAATGTTTGTCAACTCTAGATAGTATAATTTCCTCCTTCTAACATCATAACCAAGAGTCTTCCTTATTAGAATGTCCTAAAAAATACAGAATCGGGATAAAGAGTTATAGAGCAAGAGAGGCCCCTAGTGATCTGACTAACAGATAAGAGGTTATAAGCAAGAGAGGTAACAACAAGAACAAAATCAAGAGTGAGTTCATGAGAGAGTTGGACAGATCCTTCATCAAGAACAGTAGAAGGTGAACCATCAGCAGTAGACACAACATGTTCAGGAGAGGTGTTAATGGTATCAACTACACTAGGATTACTTGTCATATGATCAGTAGCACCTGTATCAATTATCCAAGATCTATTCGCAGAAAATATGGTAAGAGAATATGTCTTACCCCTGTTACCTGCTTCAACAACGAGTGCAGCTGGTTGAGAAGGAGATTCAGTGGTGGTTACAACTGCTTTAGGGGTGGTCTTGCGAGGCTTTCTAGTAAAATCCCACCATTCAGGATATCTAATAAGCTCATAGCATCGTTCTTTTGTATGACCGACCACTTTACAATGAGTACATGTAAAATGAGGATTTTTAGGATGAGGTTTTCCAGCAGAACGAGGAGGGTCAGAAAAGTCAGGTGGAGGGCCCTGGCGGTGCTGGGACTGAGCAGCGTTGACTGTTGAAGAAGAGGAAGCCTCCATGACAGAGGCTTCACACAGAGGAGGTGCAGAGAGGGTTGTTCGATTATTGTGGAAGCGTCGGACATGGGAATATGTTTGTTCAAGATCTATCTTTTATTCTCTCCTCAACAGCTCTTCACAAACTTGACTAAATTCAGCATCAAATCCCATCAAAAATATTTAGACTCGTTTGCGGGTCATGCAGGAAGATTCATTCACAACACCATCAACAATCTCTTGAGAATGAGTCATGCGGTGATCCATTTTATCGAGCCATTCAACAAACTCGTTGTAGTATGTAGAGATGGGTCTTCCATTCTGCTTCGTTGTATAACACAAATGATGAAGCTCAAAAATTCGAGTTTCATCAGATTCATCATAGTAGGTTCGATATAGGGCATCCCAATTACTTTGGTTGTTGGCAATCTGAGATACCGTTTTTGCACTCCATGAGACATATTCTCAATGAGGTAGCACTTCACCTTGCCATTGTCGGCAGCCCATGTTGTTAACTCAGCAGAGGCAGCGACATGAGGGTCCTTGGTGAGGAGATCAAGCTTGTTTCGTCCTTTAAGTCGAATCTTCATGTATCCATACCAACTAGAGTAGTTGGTTTCAGTGAAGAGTTCGTCGATGAAAAAAGCGGAGTTGTCTTAAATGGTGTTGTGGAAGTGATTGTGAACGGGTTGCATGACTGCTCCATTGTTGGGGATGAGTGCTTCATTATTGTTCACAAAGATGTTCTCTTTATTCACGTTCTCCACCTCTTCAAGGTTTGCAAGAAATCACAATTCAGGTTTCAAGTTCAGATGCAGCGGAAAAAAATTGTGGTGGTAATTCAGGATTTTAATTCAATTTAAGTTTTTATTTTTTTTCATAATCCAGGAATTCAACTCTGATACCAAGTTAAATTAGCGACAAGCGTGGCATGTGGACCCCCAATATAACCGATATTGTCCCAACTTGAACCACATTTAAGGTGTTGGGTTTTTATCTAAAAGGTCTCGGTTAATATTGAGTTTGGTCCATTCACTCATAAGTTATTTTCAACTTGTCTCTTTTCCAATGTGGGATCTCTAATCCAACACACCCCCGCACGTGCAATGTAACTCTAGGTTAGCACGTGGAAGTACATTCAAGAGCCAACGCATCTTTTCGAAGACCCAATTCATTCATTCAACTGGAACCAATTCAATTTGGCCCAGATTTCAATTCAAACTCATCGGATTCGAGACGTGATTAGAGAGGAACCCGCTTTGATACCAAGTACATTTGTGTTTCAAGGAAAATTCAATGATTTTATTCATCCCAATTTAGGGGTTAATAAATATGAACAAGTTGTATCTTAATAAGAAAAAATATTTATATTTATATTATATCTATACGACTTTAATTTTAATTAAAAAAAAATATATACTATAATTATTAGAACAGTGGGAACGAAGTACAGTCTCACTCACATGACATGTACAAATTGGGTCAAAGTCTCAAAGATGGAAGAGTTCGTTTCATTCGAAACAATAATTAACCTCAAGAACACAGCACCAGGCCACCTAACAAATATTTGTTCTTCTTTCAAACCCGGCCTCTCCGATCATGATCATTTTGACCAACCAGGCAACCACGCACGAATTTGTTTTTCTCAATCAGTTTTGAGCTTTGACCGTGTCCTCATCTATGCGTCACCTGTGAGCTGGGAATTCGAACTTGCAGATTAATCAAACCAACTCGGAGCTAGAATGAAAAGCAAGACCGAGTTGAATGTTTGCCACAAATCTCGTTCTCACCATATATACGTACCTATCCATCTTCTTTTCTTTTCCTCTCATATTACCTTTCTTGCTGACCACACAACCAAATCTTGAAGATGGTGATGAAGGTCAACTATGATGGAACAGTAAGATATATGGAGTGCGTGGTGTAAAGTGTAAAATCTGTTCGGAAAATGGTATTTTTTTATCATTTTAGTAGGAAAATTTAAACAAAAAAATTAAATAAAATATTTTTAATATTAATAGTAAAGACACATTGATTTTTTTTCTCCTACATTTTTTTTCCATCATTATGCATAAAGATTATGTATTCGTTTAAATTGGTTTAGATGTGAATAAGAAATTATCATATAAAGTTAACCACTTGAAATAAAATGAATAAAGTTTATCCCACGTGAAAAAAAACTAAGAATGTAGAAGATTTTAAATATAATTTCAGTCTACTATTCTTTGAGCGAGCAAGTAAAAAAGTTCTCTCTTAGTTGAATTGAGTTTACGATATAGATTTATATGTCCCCAATCCTCAAAGACCAGTTTTATGGTGGTAACTCTCAAGCTTACATGGAGGATCAATCTGTCTATTACCTCCCTTTCGTTGTTTAGTTTGTTCTTGGAAACGTCCCAAGCAACTTCGGATGGAAATGTCTTTATCGAGTACTTTCTAATGAGATGCGACTTACTCTGAGAACCCACATTATCATCATTCACGTGTGTGGAAAGATGACCAAGGCTAAGAACTAAAGAGATTATAAGGGGTTTTAACCAACTTCAATTCTTGTGACCACTCCAATATTATTTTCATAGGTTGAGATCAATTCACCACAAAAATGATTTCCTGGTGGATTTAATCATAAAAATCACAAGAGATTATTAGGCAATTTAATATATATTGTACCTTGATCTTTTATCGTAGATTGTTCTTAGAGCCAAAATCTATCTAGCATGTTTAATTTTATTGTTTTACGAGGTTATGAATTTGTCTTGATCGACAAAGGCAAGCACGATCAAAAGCAGGACCGCTGGAAGGGAAAATAGAATGTAAGAATGTGATATGCAAGCACAAATGCAGATCAAATGTAAATATAAAATCAAGGAAATGGAACAACAACGAGGCAGTTATTTTACAAGTGGAATTTACAAATGACGAGATACAATTACACCCCATCATCTCACATACAGAGAAGAAAATGAAAGACAAGGAGCAACAAGTTTTCACAAAACTGGGATAAGTTCCACCTCGGAATTTTCCCTTATCCCATTACTTTACCTACAAAGCTTACACCTACAATTTTTCTTTTTTCATTTTTGTTCTACTCTACAACTATTTCCAGTATGGCAGTAAGTCGGGGTTTTCTATATCTTCTTAGGAGTAAGGAGGAGCACACAACACTTACAGATGACATGGCCATGCATGCACCAGCTACCCATGGCGGCAACATGATTCCCAGTGAAGGAAAAAAGACCCCAGCAGCAACAGGTATTGCTATCACATTGTAGGCCATGGCAAACACATAGTTCAATCGTATACGAGTGAAGGTCTTTCTCGAGAGATCAATGGCTGTGATCACATCTTCTAAGTTATTTCTCATCAACACATAATCTGCTGCTTCAATTGCAATATCCGTCCCTGCCCCTATTGCCATACCAACATCAGAAGCAGCTAGAGCAGGAGAATCATTGATTCCATCACCAACCATTGCAACTGTGCTTCCATTTTTTTGAAACGAAAGTACGACGCCAGCTTTTCCAGCCGGCAGAACCTCTGCTCGCACATCTTTAATGCCAACCTGCTCAGCAACATTGAAACAAAAACAAATTAGACTCATCTGTGCTACATTTTCAACCAACCAGCTGACGGTGGTTGCAAAACAGCGCAGCATGCTTGTCTAAGGTTCAACAACATGGTAGTAAAAACCTAAGATATAGACAGATGAATACACACCTCCTTTGCAACAGCATGTGCTGTCCTCCAGTTATCTCCAGTAACCATAACAGGTATGACACCCATCTTAACAAGTCCCTCTATGACTATGGCAGCTTCTCTTTTTAGTGGGTCCGCAACTCCCAATGCACCAACTAAAGTGCCGTCATATGCAACAAGTATGCCTGTCTTTGCACTTTCTTCCAGCTCTACAACATAGTTTTCTACATGGGTTGGAATGTCGATTCCACGTCCAGTCATCAGTTTCCTATTACCAACCTGTTCAGGACACACAATACCTCTGGTCAGCAACCTTTGATGGGCAAAGCAAGCATTTACAATCGGTAATTAATCCACATATGTTTTGAACTTACCAGAATAAGTTTTCCCTCTATTAAGCACTGGATACCTCTTCCAGGCAAAGCAGAGAAATCTGAGACATCAAAAAGCCATCCAGAGACCATGGGCTCTTTTCTTTGCTTTGTAGCATCATTGGTTGCAGAAGACTCATCAAAGAAGTGAAAGTGGCTTGCATACTCTACTATTGCTTTTCCTAGTGGGTGTTCACTGCTAGCCTAAGCCAATATAAAAGACAAAAGATTAGTTTAGTGTAATGCTTTAGACAAGCAAATATTTTACATTTACAATTAAAACTTATCAATTATTAGAGCACGATCAAAGATAGCAGCAGAAACTAGTCAGGAACTAGATTGTTACCTCTGCAGAAGCCACCAACTTTAGAAATTCTCCACGGTCCATTTCTGTGAAAACTTTTACAGCAGTAACTGTAGCCTTTCCCTGGGTTAGGGTGCCTGTTTTATCAAAAATCACATACTTGACCTTTTGAGCTCTTTCCAGTGCATCTCCACCCTTTATCAGCACACCATTATTAGCACCAACCCCTGTCGCGACCATGACAGCAGTTGGTGTTGCCAAGCCAAGTGCACATGGACATGCAATCACGACAACTGATATGGAAAACATGAGGGCAAAAACAAAGTGATTTCCATTTTCAGGGAGCCACTCTTCTGGGTATGCTCCAAAGGCTCCGGCAACATACCTAAAACAATCAATGAAAAATAGAGCTATTGAGACAAGTTCAAACATTCCAAGAATATATAAATATACTAATAACATGAAAATAACTAAGTAAATTCAGTGAGCTTACCAACCCAAAAATGTCAACAATGAGAATGCGACTACAGTGGGAACAAAAATGCTAGCAACCTGCAGCAATAAAGACGTTGAGCAACATATCTGAAACTAATTACACTTGAGATGTCATATTACAATAAAGACTCGACGAGTGACCAAATATTTAATGCACATGTCATACATTTAGGTACTGTTATTGGCTGTACGCAGCTTAGAATAACTGAAGAACGACATTTACTTACAAAGTCAGCAAATTTCTGAATAGGTGCTTTGGACATTTGGGCGGTCTCCACCAAATTGATTATCTGATGTAATACTGTATCAGATCCAACTTTTGTAACTTGTATGTGAAGCGCGCCATGTAAATTTATTGTTCCTCCAATAACTAATGAGTTGACTTCCTTTGAAACAGGTATGGCTTCACCGGTTACCATACTCTCATTTACATAGCTGGAACCCCACACCACCATGCCATCAGCAGGAACTTTTGTACCAGGAAGCACTTTTAACGTATCTCCAGGCTGAATTAGCAGAGCGTCGATTTCCCTCTCTCCGGCGCATCTCCCAACTAATAACAATAAAATCAAGTTATTCAACTATCCAGAAGTTTTAAAATTTCATCTTTACTTTAAAATGCATCATTAAATATATAAGTAAGGAAATAAAATACCTTTATCTTTGACAAGCAACATAGCTGTAGGTGGAGTAAGTTCTATCAACTTCTTGATAGCATCTGATGTCTTTCCTTTTGCAAGGCATTCCAGGTACTTCCCCATCAGCACAAATGTAATTAGCATGGCACTTGTTTCAAAGTATGTGGGAGACCAAAACCCAGTGACTGCACCATACAGAAGCGCACAGACAGAGTAGAAGTATGAGGCCGAAGTTCCCAAGGCAACCAGAACATCCATGTTAGTTGAACCGTTTTGCAGAGCTCTTCCAGCTGCAATGTAGAAGCGCTTCCCAATGACAAATTGAACAACACTCACCAGTGCCCACTTCAACCAATCACCCATTTCAAATGGCCCACATCTCCAGAGAATTAATGAATAAAGAAGTGGAATGTGAGGACATACTACTCGAATGAATAAAACAGGAACCTACACACACAAAAATAGAATCTCAGTATTACATATTTATATAGCATAGACATGTGGATACTGAGAAGCACTCACACTCAGAACCAAGCTGGAAATAAAGAGTCGAAACATATTTGAGGCTTCATCAACATCTTTGCAAGTCATTCTTGTATAAGGGTTCGCTACTTGAAGATTAATATTCCCTTTGCTTGCCCCCTCGATTCCATCAACCAATGATCTAGAAGTGACAACTTCAGGATCAAAGAGGATTTCAAGTTCTCTTGAAATTCTGTCGAGGCGAAAACTTCTCACCCCTTTCAAGTTGCTAATTATGGCTTCTAAAAGCTGAGCATCGATCTCACTGAATATGCCAGTAACTCCCAGAATTATTTTATCCTGCTGACTACTCTGTACAAGTGATGCATCAAAACCAGCATCCTCAATGGCATTGACTATGTCATCTTTACTAATTACAGTAGGGTCATACTCCACTTCTCCTAGTGAGGTAGCCAAAGCAACTACTGCTCTTTTGACCCCAGGAAGCCCTTTCAAGATACCTTCAACTGAGTTCACGCAAGCTGCACATGTCATGCCTCCTATTGAAAACTGACCCAACAGAGTTCCATTTTGCTTCACTGCGTTTGTACTGGGCTCAGGTATAACCTCTGCGTCAAACCCAGCATCTTCAATTGCATTCTTAATATCTTCGTCCTGATATAAGAAAGGTAAGAATATCTCAGTTAGTATAGAAACACCCTATTTCATAATGCAATGCTGACAAGGGTAGTCATTGATAGAAAGCTGATTACTTTACAAAATAACAATTTCATGGTTATTCCGTCAAACAATCAACCTAAGGAACACAAAAACCAAAGCATCCAACTTTTCTGAGCAGAGAAGTACTTCCATCAAATAAGACAAAATGTGTCTATTGACTATGCATGTAAAAGGAGCCTTGAACATCAACCAGGATCAATAAATTTGAGAGATTTAAGGTACTCATCCCAATGCAGCTTTCTAATATCAACTTGATAATACCGCACCAACATTACAATCAAATTTACAAACAATCACCACCAGTGTCTAACTTCAGCTATCTAACCCATCATCTATGTATGGCTACCTCTCAAACTAAGAGTAAGTTAGAGCAGAATCATCCCTACAAAAATGAAGAAGTATGCACCCAACAAAGCTGTGATCCTAAACCATCATTATATAAAGATATATACTTTCCAATCAATCAATAGTAAATCGGCCAGAAAGAGATCCAAGTTGGAAACTCCATTATTAGAGAGGTAGGTGGGGGACTAAACTGTCACCACAGCCTAATACACATCATGATTGTAGACCCAAGCTTGCAAAGCAAAAATATATTGCAGACTTTCGACATGATCTCAAGCAAGTAACTACAGTTGAGCTTCTAAGATTCTAAAAATCAAATCTCCGAGTAACTAATCCTTAATCATGATAAAAAAAAAAGAAACCATATCCTCTAACACAGCAGCTCATGAAGCTCAACACTGATCCATGATCAAATCAAATTTTCCCAGCTTAATTCTACTAAATACTTTTAACATAAACTCAGCAAGCACAACCATGCCTTAGTTCAAAAAGTTCAATAATTTATTTTAAGAAATTAAAAACCCCAAAACTTAGAAACTCAGCAAAAACCTCCTAAAAGCTAAAAAAATTGACTAACCTTGACCAATCTGGGATCAAAGACCACGTCAGCCCTATTCTGAAGCAACGCCACGGTGGCCGTAAGTACGCCATTAACGCTCTGCAAAGCTCCCTCAACCGAATTCGAGCAAGCAGCACACGTCATCCCAGTCACTCTCACCTGAATCCTCCTCATCCCTTGTTCCTCAACTCCACCTCCATAATTCTCATACGAATCCAAAAGCCTCACGTCCTCGAGATCATCGCCGGCCGAATTCGTCGAGACCTGCGTGAGCTGGAGGTCTCTGCGAGTCGGCGCCATTGTTTGTTGTACTACTTGGTGAAGAAGAAGAAGACGGAGCAGAATTTATACAACAATGGAGGATTTGGTTTCGATTTTTTCTTTTTAGAGAGAGAGAGATGGGAAAAAATGGCGTGTGAAAGATTTCAAGAAGGAAGGGAGATTTTTTAACTGAAGTTCCTGAGCTGGTCAAATTACGATGTTGGCCTTGTATAATCTTGGTAAATACTGGCCTCTCCTTACAAAAAATAAGTTGTACTTTTTGTAAGCAGGTAGCCTCGTCAATATTTGTGGCGTGTGCAACGGTGAATAACTGACTTGACCCTAAAGACGGTGCTCGGTTTTGGTCTCACAGTGTAAAATATCATTAGCCATTTGGTAAGCCAGTATGGCCATGTGCCTATACGTCATTTTACAGGATTTTTTTGTCTATTAAACCAGTATTTCTTTCTGTGCAATCTCTCATTGTTTATGTTTCCCGCATTGTTCGCGTTTTTTAGTAGAACGAGTTGGAAACGTGAGATGGAATTCGTACGTATATAGAACCAATGTGTTTTTTGCAGTCGGGTCAAAGTAGAAAGGAGGGTGAGCGGACCTTCCTGAGGGTAGTTTGGGAATTATGTAGCGTTAGGCATAACGGAATATCGTAGACTCGTAGTCATGAGGGAGAGAAGACGGCAGCCGTTCGATCCTTTGACCAGGCTTCTAATCCACGGTAAGTGCTTTATTACGACGATAGTTCTTCATTCTACTAATACAAGTTCTTCGTTGTCCATCTCCTACATAATTTGGGAATAACAAATTCTTTCTTCCAGTAATAATCGCCCTAAGATGTGTGAGAATCAATCACTAATGAGTGAAAATGAAACTTCCAATAAAAAAAAAACAACTACTAAAAATGAACTTTGAAATCAAAATCACACAAAATACAAAATACTTAAATGTGCGTTATTTTTTTAAGTCTCAATTCACCAATAATTCAGACACTAACCACTTTATTAATGTAATTAATAAAAGTGTGACACTTCCAAGAAGAAAGTCATGACTTTGTTGTTTTCATCCGTAGATTATAGTTATGTTCTTCCTTTTCTCGTGGTAATAGATTAATGTAAAGAGTTAACATCATATTTTTTTTCGTTTTTAAAATGGTAAGATTAACTCTTGAGAAGGCACTACCATGTTGATTTCATCAGCAAAACATGATTACGGTCATCCTCTTCTCGTGTTAAGTAGAGTCAAGCAAAGAGTTGGCGTCCGACATTAAAAACTTGGTGTATGCATCACTTTATGCAAATGATACGACCAACAAATATTTCTATTGAATCAACTATATGATGAATGTGGCTTATAGTCACATTATTAGTATATAGTAATAGTATTGTATCGTTGTATTTCTTCATCTTTTGAGAGTGGTTGATCACTTGATCGAATGCAACTTTAATTTACTTTTTAAGTCTGTGTAAGAGTACCAACTATGGATTGGGAACATGACATTGTTTCCACTACCAATTTGGAGAAATAAAGTTGTGAATAGTATTCCACTGAAAAGCACCATCATAACCAGGATAATACAATCATTACAATGGAGTCCCCTCATCCTTCCACCCAAAGGCATTCCATAATTCCATTCCTCCAACCAAAAATGACAAACGAGATTTGAGAATTGGGATATCGATCATGTAGTACTTCCAGTACTAGGGTGTTACAGTCATTTTATATTTGGGTGATGTATAATTAGGTGATCCATCATCTCTATTCGATTGAATAGAATTTAAACCATCCACTCAATTGCTTTGAAGTTAGTCCAGTACTGAACGAGATTGAGACACATAACTGGGAGCGGTGTCCTTGTCGATCTAAACAGAAGAAAGGGGGTTAAGCACGTCTACGTCTTAATATTATCTTGAGGGGAGAGACGAGGCAGGTGAGCTAAGACTAGCTTACTTGCTAGTTGGTGCAACCTCTAAACCCAAATTTAGTTACGAATCGTTGCATGCAAGACTAGATTTAATCTAGATCATACTGCTTTGGACTGGTTGCAGAATGTACTGGGATACCATATTAAAATGAAAAGTCAACTCTAGGTCTTCGGGTTGGATCGTGATAGTGGATAGTTGATAGATCCCAGTTAGATGAATGATGATATGATCTGGCTAATGTGTTCAGTAGTATACGCGTACAACGTACAAATCTTAATTTGACATCTACTTGAGATGAAGAACCATGACTTTGTTCATAATATAGATCATCTTCTTTGTATGAAACCATGAACTGGTTATTGGCTAATTGTTTGGTTGCAAGTTGCAACTTAGCCACCTGCATAACCTACATTTGACACGAAAGTTGAGATTCTCTATATCGAAAGAAAAGTGCTAGTAAGTTTACGACTGAAGGTTGAAAGTTAATTGAATACGTGGCCCAAGATCTCCCAGTCCAGCTACTTAGCACAATTGGGATGTATAAATGTTGATTTTTGTAGAATTCCTGAATGTCATAGGATAGCTAGGGTGCTTCTTCGGTGAAACAGTTTCATGGGTGCTCCAGGGTGGACAGACTACATGTTCTTATCACAATCAGTTTAAGGGAAGACATGTGTACTGTTCATGTGTTTGGCTCACCTTTGTTCTGCACAGGGGTGGACACGAAATATGTCAAATCTATTTTTGACCGTCTCTATCATTATTTATGAAACGGAACAGGACAAAATTAGACATTTTAAAATGAGCATTTAATAAACTATTTAACAACAAAAAATCGAATGAGAGGGGATGAACTAAATTTTTGGCTCAATATAAGATAAACATAAGACTTTAGAAGTCTACAACAACACAAAGTAATACCATTTTACTGTACTTAATGTTTAATTAAGAGTAATAAAACTACAAGTAATTTTATTTCATGTTTAATTGATACATTTAGTTCATATTACAAGTAGCGTAATGGTGTAATACTTTGATTGTTGCCGAGTAAATTTTTTTTGATTGAATATTGTTAATTGTTTGATAATTTAATATGTCAACTTTTAATAAAGCAATGATAAAATAGACAAAATATATTAAATTGGACAAGATGGGTTTATCAGGATTTCAAAATTAAAACTCGATCACGTCCCAAGAAAGGGACGGGTCGGGACATGACGGAATAATAAAAATATTAATTTTCGTCATGTCCCATCCCAAGGCGGGATCGGGTAGTGTTCGAGTTTTGCGAGATTCGTGCCCAACCCTAGTTCTGCACATCAAAGAAGTTCATGGATAACTATGTCTTTTTGTTCAATCCACTATGTATATATCACTACCACATTAAGTACCATTGCCGGTGATTTTTTAAAAAACAAGGCCGGCGACCGGGCATCATTGCCGGCGACTTGCTCCGTCGCCGGTAATGTTTCCGAAAAGTCGCCGGCAATGTTTCAAACCATTGCCGGCGACCTATTCTGTCGCCGGCAATGATTGGGCAACCATTGCCGGCGAAATTCCGACCGAAAAATCGCCGGCAATGGTTGCTCAATCATTGCCGGCGACGGAATAGGTCGCCGGCAATGGTTTGAAACATTTCCGGCGACTTTTGGCCGGAATTTCGCCGGCAATGACTCTATTTCCGGCGATTTAATGAATCGCCGGCAATGCCTCTTATATCAGATGCAGATCGCAGCCCCTCATTCATTTGGATAGAAAAAAATTTGGTGAAATCGAAAGAAGGAAAACGCTCTGAAATCCTTCGGTATTGTCAAAAGGCGTCGAAAACTCGATCACTCGGAAAGCTATATACGTAACTATATATAGGTACGTATATACGTATGTATATATATATGTTTGTGTTGATTTAATTAGATCGATATATATATATATATGCATGTGTTGATTTAGAGTTGAGATATCGATTATTGGTTTGATACGCAAATAGAGTGGATATATTGTTACTTTCGAGTGATTGACTGTTGATTTTGAGTGAATTTGAGATTATTTCAATGAAAATATGTTAATTTGTGTATATATGTATGTATGGATATAAAATGATTTTGTGAATATTAATTGTTAATATGTCTATATATATATATATACAGGCATGTGTATATGATGATTTATTTTATAATTAGTAGTGAATGTGTATATATATATATAGTACGTAATATTTTAAGAATTTTCAGGATGGACAAGAGTTGGATGAGCCTCGAAAGATGGGATGTGAGATATCACCAGGGAATTAGGAGTTTTATGAATTTTGTGAAGGCTAATTGTGGAGACACTACACTTCATTATTGCCCGTGTAAAGAATGTAAGTGTCGCAGCGATCGATTTCGTTTTCCCATTGATAAAGTCCAGAAGCACCTGAGTAAATACGGGTTTTGGGATAAGTACACTTGTTGGATTTATCACGGTGAAACATCGTTAGCGGGTCTGCATGATCATGGACAATTTGGTGAGAAGGCCAGTCCACGCTATGATCATGGACATTTTGCTGAGAGGGGCAGTCCATCCTATGATCCAACATCGATGTTAATCAATGATATGTTTCCTCATGAGAGCGGTGTATTTGTTGATGAAGCACCAAATGTCCCTCCCGTCGTTCAGGGTTTCCTCCATATTGAGCCAGTCGAGCCATTACCTAGAGCTCATGTCAACACAAGCGGTATGGACAAGTACAACAACCTGATTGCATTGCAACAGACTCCATTGTACGACGGTTATAGTAAGATTGTTCTTGAAAGTGTCATGGGAGTGATGCAGCTCAAAATGGAGAACAAAATGTCTGTCAAAGCTGTTGATTCTTGGCTGAAGTGGACTGCTTCGCTACTGCCACCCAGTCATCGTCTTCCTACCACTCATCATAAGGTGCGACATATCCTGAAAGATCTTGGGCTTTCCTACATCAAAATCCATGCATGCAGATATGATTGTATTCTCTTCTGGGGAAAAGATCTTGAAGACATTGAAGCCTGCCCGGTATGTTTTACAGAAAGGTATAAGTTGACTCCTGCAGGCAACAAGAAAGCTGTGAAGATACTTCGATATTTCCCGCTTATTGATAGGCTGGAGCGGTTGTTCATGTGTGCTTTCACGGCCGAAGCTATGAGATGGTGGGCTGAGAGGAATTTGCCTGACGATAACACCCTTATACACCCTTTCGACGGAGAGGCTTGGAAGCACATGGTCAGGGAGTTTGATCATTTTGTAGCAGAGGTCCGAAATGTTTGGCAAGGGCTCTCATCTGACGGATTCAACCATTTTGGCAACATGAGTCTTCAATACAGTATATGGCCAGTTATTTTGGTACCGTACAACCTTCCACCATGGATGTGCATGAAGAAGGAATACAATATGCTCACTCTGTTAATTCCGGGCCCGGATTATCCAGGAAAGTGTCTCGATGTGTATTTGAGGCCTTTGATTGAGGAGCTTAAGTACCTAAGTGAGTGTGGCCACCCCACTTACGATAGGTTCAAAAATGAGATGTTCCAGATGCATGCCATGCTTGTTGGCACCATCAGTGATTTTCCTGCCCGCGGTATGTTGTCGGGCAACGTTACCAGGGGTTACATGGCTTGTTTAGAGTGCATGACGGTTGATTGTTGCAGTCCTCATTGCAGTAAAATTGTTCAGATGCGTCACCGTTGTTGGCTTCCATATGATCACCCATTTAGGCAGGATCCAGACGCGTTTGATGGGACTGTGAAAACAGGTGTGGCACCCAGGCGATGGATAGGGGAAGAAATTTTGGAAGTGTTGAATGAATATGATTTTGGCCAGCTGAGCAATCATCCTGAGATAGTGGCGTCAATTCCAGACAAGCCCGAAAGGTATAAGTTTTGGACACACAAGAGCATATTCTGGGAACTCCCCTACTGGCCCAGGTTGCCTATCAGACACAACCTAGATGTCATGCACATAGAGAAGAATGTGTGTGAAAGTGTGGTGGGGACAGTGCTTAACTTGGAGGGGAAAACAAAAGACATCCCTAAGGCACGCATTGATCTGAAAGCTATGGAACTGCGGAAACATTTGTGGTTAAGAGATGGTAAGAGAAAAATGCCCCAAGCTCCTTACACAGTCAAGCCGAAGCATAAGCATGAAATTTTTGGGTGGCTGAGTAATGTCAGGTATATATTCTTATGGCTATGCAGGAAATTGGCCTTAAATTTTTACTTATATATGGTTATATGCGAGAAATATAATTGTTGCCTATGGCTATATATATATATATAGGTATCCTTATGGCTATACAGGAAATATAAGCAAGTGTGTTAACTTCCGGGACAATAAGATGTACGGATTAAAGAGTCATGACTGCCAAGTACTGCTTCAACGCCTTTTCCCTATTTTCATTCGAGGGTACCTGCCCAAAGAGGTGGTGGAGCCGTTGGTGGCCTTGTCAAGATTCTTTCAGAAGTTATGCACCAGGGAAGTTAAAAAATCAGATCTCAGGGAGATGCAAGATGACATCATTTTTATCATGTGTAAGCTTGAGAGGATATTTCCCCCAAAAATTTTCGACATCATGCCTCACCTGATGATCCATCTTCCCGAATAATTGTTGCTTACGGTCCCATACACTACACTTGGATGTATCCCAAGGAAAGGTACAAATGATTCATACAATTGGTTAGCCTATGTAAATTCTTAATTTTTAAGTATCATAACATGCACTTGTTAACTTGTAGACAATTGAGAGCCTACAAGGACTATGTGAAGAATAAATCTGCACCTGAAGGGTGTATCGCTGAAGCATATATCACGCACGAGTGTGTAACGTACACCAACATGTATTTGGGAGCGCTTAAGGACCCCCAACAACAGATGCTGATAGATGAACCCCAGTTCAACATTTCTATCATCTCGAATGACGTGGTAGTACAGGGAAGCTTGCCAAAGTCGTACAAGTTGGATGGAAATGAGGTAGCCATTGCCCACTAGTCGGTACTGATTAACTGTCAAGAAGTACAATATTGGAAAAACTATCATCTTCACTGCCCTGCTATTGTCGAAAATGTTGATTACCACAACAGGACGTTTGCAAACTACTTTGGTCAATGGGTAAGGGTATATGTGTATATATCTATTTTTTATATCCTTATATAGCATGTGTCTACGTACGTGGTTTTGTGGTTTCTATGTTCATAATTTCTTGTGTGGTTTCTTATCGTTTTCAGATGAACCATGTAGCAAATGATGGTTGCCCAGAGTGGTCAAACGAATTGAGGGTCCTGGCGATGAAACCGATAGCTTCAAAAGTTTACTCGATGTGTCAGGTCAATGGCGTGAAATTTATATGTGAAAATCGAGACGATTGACTGAAAACACAAAATTGTGGGGTGATGGTCCATAGTGGGCAGGATGGCGTTGACTATTACGGTGTCCTTCATTCAGTTGTTGAACTAATTTATGGGAACCGCATGAAAGTGCACTTGTTCAAGTGTAGATGGTTTGATACTGGCCCGGAGAACACAAGGACCGATCAGTACGGAACATTTTCGGTGAATACTGCTACAAGCTGGTATAAAGAAGACCCTTTCGTTCTTGCCACATCAGTAAAACAAGTGTTTTACCTTGACGATCTTCTGAACAAAGTCCCGTGGAAGGTGGTTAACCATGTTGCTCATAGAAACATATACAGTGCTGCCACACTTGGTGAGACCGCAGATGATGAGGAAGTTACTGCATACCAAGAGCCGAACGCTTTTGACATTCCGGAATCTTCTACGATTCGCCTTAATAATGTGAGATCTGGGAGTGTGGTTCGAATTGCTGGAGCAGAACTTCTCGATGTTAATCCATATGAAGTTGACGCTGATTCAGATGACGAGGAACGGCACATATTGCCAGAGGTTACCTATGAAGCCGAGTCAGACTCAAGTGATGAAGATGATTACGATTATAATCCTTAGTACGTTAATGATGTACGTATTTTAATTATAGTCGGAAATTATAGTCGGAAATTGTAGTCGGAAATTATAGTCGGAAATTCTTGTCGGAAATTGTAGTCGGAAATTATAGTCGGAAATTCTATTCGTAAATTATAGTCGGAAATTATAGTCGGAAACTATAGTCGGAAATTATAGTCGGAAATTATAGTCAGAAATTATAGTCGTAAATTGTAGTCGGAATTATAGTCGGAAATTATAGTCGGAAATTCTAGTCGGAAATTGTATCGGAAATTCTTGTCGGAAATTGTAGTCGTAAATTGTAATCGGAAATTATAGTCGGAAATTATAGTCGGAAATTCTAGTCGGAAATTGTAGTCGGAAATTCTAGTCGGAAATTCTTGTCGGAAATTCTTTTGCCGGAAATCATTATCATTACCAACGAGTTGATAAGTAACTCGTGGGTAATGACATTACCCACGAGTTGCTTATCAACTCGTTGGTAATGTCATTACCCACGAGTTAACTCGTAACTCGCCGGCAATGTCCTTGTTTTAATTTCCAGCTCGGGCAGCTCCTCCTCCCCTCACCTCATTTCTTCCCTATTTTCCTCTCAAACCCTACAATCTCCCCCTCTCTTCCTCACCTCGCCCCCAAATTAAATTCCTCTCGTCCTCTCTCCCCTCTCCACACAAACACCCAAAAACCCCAAATCTCCCCTACCTCTCCTCCCCTCCTCCTCTCCTCCTCCCCTCCTCCTCTACCTCCTCCCCTCACGGAAATTCTCGGGAAGCCCACTTGGAGCTCGACCATGACAGGTTCTCCTCCCCAAATCTCCCCTACCTCTCCTCCCCCCCCCCCCCTCTCTCTCTCTCTCTCTCTCTCTCTCAATTTTAATTTCATTTTTATGCATTTTAATTAACATGATTAATTAAGTTTTGGGTGATGATTTAATTTTTGCTAATTTAAGGTGATGTATATATGTGATGTATGTATGTGGAAAATATTTGGAAAATTTAATTAAGGTGATGTATATATATATGTGATGTATATATGTGGAAAATTTAATTAAGGTGATGCATGTATAGGTGATGTATATATGTGGAAAATTGCTAATTAAGGTGATGTATGTGATGTATATATGTGATGTATATAATTAAGTTGTGATAATTTTTGATAATTTTAGGTAATTTAAGGTGATTTGGGTGGATTAATTGATATAGGGTTATAGTTCAGAAATTCTAGTCGTATTTTTAAGGTGTTGCATATATGGGCAAATTAATTTTGGGGTTGGATTCATTGATATAGGTAATTTAAGGTAATTTAGGGTGTTGGGCAAATTAAGGTGATTTGGGTTAATTGATATAGTTGATAATTTAAGGTATATTTGTAGTCGTATATTAATTGGTTAAATAAGCATTTGGGTAATAATTAATTAATAATTAATTGATAACTGTTTGGAATCGGAATGGTTTGAAATCGGAACCGTTTGGAACCGGAACCGTTTAAAACCGAACGGTTCCGGTTCCAAACGGTTCTGGGTTCAACCGTTCCGGTTCCAAACAGTTCCGGTTCCGATTTGTCATAGAACCGAATCCATGACTCATTGTTGGAACCGATAACTGTTTGGAACCGGAACGGTTTGAAATCGAAACCGTTTGGAACCGGAATCGTTTGGAACCGGAACTGTTTGTAACCGGAACCGTTTAAAACCGAACGGTTCCGGTTCCAAACGGTTCCGGGTTCAAACCGTTCAAGTTCCAAACGGTTCCAGTTCCGATTTGTCATAGAACGGAATCCATGACTCATTGTTGGAACCGATAACTGTTTGGAACCGGAACGGTTTGAAATCGGAACTGTTTGGAACCAGAATCGTTTGGAACCGGAACCGTTTGGAACCGGAACTGTTTGTAACCGGAACCGTTTGAAACCGAACGATTCCGGCTCTAAACGGTTACGGGTTCAAACGGTTCCGGTTCCAAACGGTTCCAGTTCCAACTGGTTCCATCCTTAATTTTCATAGAACCGAATCCAGGACTAATTGTTGGATGTGCAGGAGGTTTTGCTGCAAATTGGCTTGGAGGCATCAAACGGAGGGGTTCTAGAAATAGTGGAGGGAGCAGTAGTCAAGCTTCCTCAGCCGCAGTCAGTAACACGCGCAGTGGGCCAATGATGAATGCTCGCACACAAATTTTGCTAGCTGCGCGAGAAGAGGAGGAATCTGCACGATCCGGATCCGTGCAACCCCCAGTCCAGCCTCGAGTCTCAGTCAGTAGACGCTCAGTCAACAGACCCTCAGTCAGCAGACCCTCAGTCAGCAGACCCTCAGACGAGCGACAGTCAACGGGGCATCAGAAACTCCCTCCATCCGAATGCCCCCTATTTGTCTTGTGCCTACTCCCATTTCACGGGAATCATCTGAGGCAGATGGTGCTGGCGCCTCATCGTCCAGGCCTCGTCTATCTCCGCCGTCTGGTCTCTTCCTACCCGACGAGATTCATGTGATCCCTGAATTCGATAATAGGGGGAGACCTATTTATATTGAAGAACGGCCGGAGTTCCTGAGCATGGAGGAAGCGTACAACTTCATCCCGTTCGACCCCGTGTATCTTTGGAGTGCGAGGTGCACCAACCAGCAAAAGGACGATGCAGGTAAATTTTATTTAACAAGATTGATTACTTCATTATTACTTAAGACTTACGATAGGTTCAATTAGTGATATCAATTTGTTGACATTGTATTATTAGGCAATTTCGTTAATGGCACTGGAAAACGGAGAGGGGCTAGAGGCACCTGCACCGGGAAGAGACTTGAGCAGGCCACCGGGGGAAGGAAAACGCTCATTAGGGCCAACGAGCATGGCGAGGTGATCGAGGCATTTAACACCACGCGAAAGTATGCCAGCATGGCCGGGGCCATCGTGCGGGACAAGGTCCCAATGCTTTGGCCAGATTGGGAATCTGTGCCTCTCTACGTGAAGATGTAAGTGCATAATGCACTGAGTGTGAGTTAAATCGTATTTTCATTATGTAAATTTTACATTTATTAATTAAGTCCGAATAAATATATAATTTTACCGTTTATATATTCATCTTGCAGGTGTGGTTTGACGTGGATGAATGCCTTATTCACACATGGGTAGACCGTCAACTACATATCAGGTGATGTGATTCGAGTTATTTGAGTATATATCGAGTTACATTTTTGTTTATCAAGTGTTTTAATATCTCTAACTTTTTTTCTGGTGTTAATATAGGTATAAAGAGTGGAAGAACGAGCTTTCTTCACATTACACACAATACAAGGAGCTAGGCCGAGGTTCTACCCCTAGCGAATTCTGGTTTAGGGAGTACGAGTGGCTGTGGCTGGTAGCCCACTTCGAGCACCCCAAAGCGAAGGTATGCATCCTGAATATATCTTACAACCCTAATGTATCGTATCACATTGAAATAGTTAGTTACTAATTTTTTTACATATGTTTATCAAACAAGGCGATTTCCAAGACGAACCAGGAGAATAGATTGAAAAACACCAGGGCCCATCATGCAGGTTCACTCAACTATTTGGGTTGGTCGAGTAAGGCGCAGCAACAACAAGAAGTCAACCCGTTGGTGTATATTCATCAGAAGTTCTATCTGCAGTGCCCTGAAGAAGCGGTAAGTCTTTCGCCTCTGTATTTTGTACTTCACATATGCATGTGTTAATAAAAATATTTTTCGATATTAATTTATTTTGTTAAATAATACGTTATTCATATTCGCTTTTCAATTAGGCAAGAGTGGAGGAGGCGACCACAGAAGTGACCATGAATATAGCTCGGAACAACCATCCTGACTGCTCGGAGGAAGAAGTGACCCAGTATGCCTCTCAGATCGATCCGCTTGATCGCCCTATAGCGGCTCAGATCATGGCAAAAGCGTGCGGGACTGGAAAGAATACCTACTACTGCAGGGGAATGGGCTCGGCGGGCGAATGAGTATTGAAGAACACTTCAGAATACTCTACCGGGTCAAGAACTTCAACTTCTAGTCGTAACCTCACAGCGGAGCTTCAGAGGACGCAGAGGGAGTTGGAGGAGCAAAGGAGGCAGATAGAGGAGATGAGGCAGATGGCCGAGCAGCAGGCAGTCAGAGATGCCGAGTACCGGGGGATGATCGAGCAACACCGACTCATGGTCCAGCAGCAGACACAAATGTTCACCTGGATGCAGACGATGTACGCGGCTCAGACTACCGGACAACCGCTCCCCACACCTCCCCCGGTCCCTGTATTCCATAATTATCCACCACCGCAGCAGTCACCGCCACAGCAAGACCAGGGTAGCCACCGGAGTTCAAATGAATACATGGATTTCTTCGACCCTGACCCGAGAGTTCCTCGACCCTGACGTGTAGTTGTAGTTTATTTTAGTATTGTTGTTATTTGTACTGTACGTTGGACAATTATGTGTGTATTGTTGATCTTGTATTTGTACGGTTTATGTTTTTCAATGCAGGTTCTGGAATTGGGCCCAATCCAGAACCGGCTTTTTTTTGAAAAATTTCTCCAACCATTGCCGGCGACATGGACCAAAGTCGCCGGCAATGGCCCTCATTTTCCGGCCACGGCGGCGCAAACATTGCCGGCGACTTGAGTCGCCGGCAATGCTCAACCAAGTCGCCGGTGATGTTCTAACATTGTCGACGACGCAATGACGAAAGACATTACCGGCGACTTGAAAAATAAGTCACCGGTAATGCTTTCACCGGCGACAGCATTGTCGCCGGTAATGTCATTTCCGGCGAGAAGAAAAACAAGGCCGGCGACTTTAAGTCGCCGGCAATGGTGTCAAATGTGGTAGTACTAGGATGCACATAAGCTTTAAATTGGTCATGTTTCACTTTGGAAGCGGAAGCATTTTGGAAGCGTTACGGAAGCGTGATTCCAAAAGTCTTAATTTTGGAAGCGTGTCGGAATCGCAAGCTTTTATTTTTAGAAGCGTGATTCCAATAATATTCTTTTATAGGAAGCATTTTGGAAGCATAAAATTGAATGTAAAAAGTAATGTCGAGGGAAATGAAACATTTTTATTACCTATGTATTAGATTTTCTTTATGAATTCTAACATCTATAAACGTTTGTGTTTATAAGCAATCAAATCAGAGCTAGAATCATGTATTTTAGATCTTTGATTTTCTATATTTAATTATATATATTTTTATATATAATTAATTTTTATTATTTTATTATACGCTTCCTCCTCATACCTGCTCCCCTATGTTTTTGAAAAAACTCGTTTCACTTCCGCGTACTCGCACCCGTTTCCATGCAACCTATTTCTAAAATTTTAGGAACATATATTATATGTATAGAAGTATAGTAAACTCACCGTGAAGTTCGGCTGAACTCCGTAATAGATCCACCTTCAAAGTTCTTCTTTTGATGGACCTTAAGTCATGTCTCCAACCAACAATCAATATATAGGCTACAAGCTACTAGTATAAATCCCTAATGAATATTTACTATATAAAAATAGCAGGGTTAGGGTATGCACTGTTTACGTGCACTGTTCATGGGGGCAATTTTGTCCAAAATTATTGAGTGTGCCACGCATGTGAAGGGCTTCCCAGACTTGACCAAACCTAATCGCTCCCTCTCTCTCCATCGCTACGTCTCTCCCTACGTCTTTCCGCTCGCGTACATCTCTCCAAAACTCGACACCACCTTCTCCTCGGCTCATTCTCGACGTGTTCCTCATAGACCAAGGTACGGCTTTTGATTGCTTATTCTTCTATGGTTTCTAGGTTCAGCTTCTTTGATTGGGTTTGAACCTTAGATTTTTGTTTCTAAGTCCATCGATCATTAGCTTGCAATTCTTTATTCCTAAGGAGTTTAGCTAACATCGATTCTTTATATGTGTTCCTTAGATTTGGGTTTGCAATTCTTTATTTGATTGTTAAAAGGGATTCTTTTGGGTTGGTTCTGGGTTTAAACTTTTTGAGTTATATTGATTTTTCAGTTGGTCGATGTTGTTCTTCTCTACTTAGCCTACAGTTTTCTATTTGAGTACCAAGTTTGGTATTTGTGAATTTTTTTGATTCTGAGGTGAAACATGTTTCTTTGTGTATGAATCATATTATGTCTAAATCTTTGAGGAGGAGATTAAAGATAAAACTTTTTTTATTAGAAGAGGCATAATGTGACAAGACGATTGATGAGCAATTACATTAGGTGTAGGTATTGATACATGATTTAATCAATATATGATTTTGTGGTATTATGCATATACTTTTTAAGGATGTATTCCTGTATACAAGTCTATCTATGTGCTGCATTTTAGTTGAAGAACTAAGGATCAAGGCCAACAAAGGAATTGATAAATTGACTTTGAAATTGAATTGTTAATCCATATGATCAAAACTTAGATATACCGAAGCTAATCATGAATTGGTTCATATTGATGATATGTGAGGATTTGGTTGGTATATAGAAAATCATCAAAGCGTTGGTTCTCGCCTTTATTGGTTAATCAAATTTAAGCATACACTATTATATAGGGAATTTCCGAGTTCTATATTTTTTTTAATATTTCTATACAAGTGACACGTGTATGAACTGAAACTCAGATTGATTCTAATTGATAGAGTTGTTTTGATGTAATAAAACAAATGTTTAGATATGGTACTATATAATGTTTGTAATTTAAGTTTGGAAAAAATACATGGGATTTATTGGAATTCAATCTCCTATTTCGCCGATGACACTTTTAAAGTGAAAGCTATAAGCATGTGTTTTCTTTTATCAAGGTCATCTAATATTACTTCTTCTGGGATTATTGGTTGTTTATTTATAGATCCTTTTTAGAATCCACTGTTTCTTGATGTATGAATTTCGTCTTCATTTCTGGTTTAGTCATCATTCTATGTGTGTTTTACAGTATTACGGTGATTTATCTTTGAATTTTTTTGGCATTTGGTCTGTATCTTTTGTTGTTAATTAGAGTTCAGCTGTAGTAGATTTTTTGTAATAATGATTTATACCAAATCTTTTAAATATGTTTGCTTATATCAATTTTTCATTGCAGATGCTTAGTTTGATCATTGGCATTGAGACATAGGATCATAAATTCAGTAAGTGTTCAATCGGCTTCACTATTCCATGTATGATTTTATGATGGTTGATGGATGATAAGCACAAAAGTAAACAAATTTGAACTGTTGTGTTGTTCTCTTCTTCATTTGAAACTTAGTGCACGATAGATACTACTAGGTTGAAGATAAGCACAAAGTTGATCATGTATTTTTTGACTTGGGAACCTAATTTGTGAACAGTAACATAATTTAGAGCTTATCTCATACCAATTTTGTAGAATTGTGAGTTTTTGAATTTTCTGTCATGTGGTGAATAGTTGGAAGGTTTGATCTCCTACTATTGTTCTATTTAGTAAGAAAATTGATGACTTATAAGTTATAACTGATGTGTCGTCCTTCTATTAGATTTAAACAAAGTTTTAGGAAGATGTTGAGTGAGAATACCGAGCTTAGGGCATTATCAACTGAGAGAAATTATTACAACAGCAAGTGGTATAAAAGGTACATAATATTGAATCATTCTTATCCTGTATTGCTTATGACTCTATTTTTGTTTCTTTAGATCTATGTAGAATTGTAATAACTCTAAGCTTTCTATTGATGAATCTCTCTTTAAGGTATATATGTGCTTAAAACAGTCTACACTGTACTTGAGTTTTTTTGTACTTTTGTATGAAAGAGAAGTTGATTTATGGCTAGGTGGTATTGCTTCTTTCGGGTTTGTGTAGCAATGAGGAAGAAAATATAATGTTGAAACTTTCAAATCTGGTTTAGTTGTATTGGTAGGATAACAGTGAAAAGTTTGATATTCAGAAAAGTTATGGTATTTTCTTCGTTCTTTCTTACTTTAAAGTTTTATACAATCAGGTTAGTGATGTGAAAGTTAGATTTGAGGGAAGCAATATGTCACGTCATGTGGTTTGAAATCATAATAAAGATAAGCATACACAAATTGCTAGATGTTGAGGTATTCAATAGTGTTATGGGTTTAGGAGTGCCAACCTATGAAATGTGAATATATGTGTCCCTCACTATCTTTTTGGTCTGTTTCGTTAAAGACCCTAACTGCATTCATTTACTTACTCATACTCACGATATTCTGACTCCCATTTTTTTTTTATTCATTCTGTGTTATTTTTATTGCATCATCATCATCTTCAAATTGCAACTTCATTTTCCCAAACAATTATTATATTTTCATTCCTTCAAAATTAGGTTTAGAATATGGTGTTCTTTGTTGTCAAGATAGTGATAGGTTGGTTATGTTTTTTGGATGTAGGAATTCTGGATTTCCTCGACACATGTTGATATTCTTCCTCTGAGAAGTCTTTTGCTTTATGTTTTTCTCAAAAGTCAAATTCAGACATTCCTGATTAATCATAATTCAATTTCCAGAAAGGTCAGGCTCTTTCATGAGAAATGTTGGGTCTCTCACAGCTAGGTTTCGTTATCAGATTCCATGGTCGAATATGGTATTTTCAAATCTGGTTTCCTCTTCCTTGAAACTCTAAATCTCTTATCTATCATGTAAGTCCAGCTTTTTACTGCTCGCGTTCAAATTGCTGACAAAAATAAATGTTTGTATCAATGTTGTGGATGCCATATCGAGAAGGATACATAAGTTGAGAGATGAAGAATTGTTGCCCCAAGTTACTGAATTGATTCATGGGTAAACAAACGGCTACACTTCTTTTTAAAAGCTAACTTTCTTTAGCTTTGTTGCAGTCATTTTTTAGCGTTAGTCAACAATGCTTCAACTTCTGATATTTTATATATTTATAACTCAAGTATTATGTTATTCTTTTAGTGGTGAGAAGGTATAAGCTGGTAGTGATTCATAATAAGCCTCCACATTCTCAATCTTATCCTCATTGTTCATTTTTAGGTCCTGCTTTGATTTTGCCCTAGTTGGTTTGGTGTACTCTTTATAGTCACTTTCTCATTAACGATCTCTTTCACTTATAAGAGTTAATGTTAACTTAGTTTTTCTTGAGTTGTGTAGCTGCTTTTGTATGATAAAATTCAAGGGAAAGTTGAATAGTTACATTCCATTCACATGTTAGTTTTTCATGTAGTTTTATGTTGGGATTATATTGTTGATACTTGATACTGATAGTATAAGTCTTCTTATCTACATATTGATCATAAATGTGGAAAGCCATGCTTGATTGCCACCCAGAATCTTTCTGGGTGTCGACCCAACTGTTAAAACTACTGCACCAAGGTGCATCAAAAATCTTATGTAGAGTCCTTAAATAGTTGGCTTTGAAGGTGCATCAATAGCGAACCTGAAGAGACTCCCGATGGTGTTGCCCCATTCTCCCCAAGCCAGGTGGTTCTTTGGATGCTGGCTTTCTACTGTTCCAATTTCTAGTTTCACGATTTTGTCTATTTGTACATTTTTTTTGGCTACTAGATTGTCATAACTCGGAAGACATCATTCCCTCTGTCACGTTTTCCATTTTTATTTTAACTTGATTCCCATGAATGTAGTTTTTTATGATACTTGAGGCTGAGCTAGGACTGAGATTTAATTACAACTTAAACTAAAAGTCCCAGCTTATTGTTGTCAAGTGAGTGAGTGATTAATATAGTTTGCAGGGTTTAGTTACTATTATAGTATACAAAAGTCTGATGTATAGTTATTTGTAGAATTATCAAACTTATTTGTTAGTTCTGCTATTCATTTAGTTAGTAAACTGCAAATGAGAAGGCCAAACGAAGATGTTCAGTTATGTTTTTTTCAGTGAATCAAGATTTTAGCTTGATATTTGGTGTTTGGATGAGTACCCATGTTCGAATGTGTATCTAGACAACAACATTTTCAAAGAAAATAGGAGATGGATATTACTAGCTTTGTTGTTGGATTTCTCACTTTCTGCTGGATGGAAAGTTACTAAAAACCATTTGTTTAAGTTTAATCGATGTTCTTTAAAAGACCACTTTAGAAATCAGAATTCTATATGTGAAGCATATATATCATCTATCCTTACTACAAACAAAATTATGAATATGGTTCTTCGATAATTCATACTAATAATTCTCAGAATACCAAAAGATGGAGGACATAGTGGAAGAAAGCCATACATAGCAAACTATTATTATCAGTGAACACAATTGGACCTTTTTTTCCACCCAATAATCTACTAACTTCACCCTACAACTGTGTCATATATTAAAAAATTATAATATCCACATATAAGATTACCTTAAAGGACTAAAACGTTTACTTATTTCACCCACTACAACGTTTGTCCAATTTTAAACCCTAAAACAATCTTCATCTTCGATATCACTTGTGATGACCTAAACAACTGTTATTCTTTGAAACTGTATTTTAGAGATTGATTATATTGATTTGGAAGATGAAAATGAAGTAATTATATGTGTTTTTACCGATATTTCATGGATAACCATCGTCCTGGGAAAAGTTGCAGGTATTTTCTTTCGTTTGGTAGGTATCTACTGAAATCGTTAACTCCGTTAAGTAGATATCTACTGAAATGTATGCTCAGTTTCAGCAAGGGTCCGCTGAAACTCTTCAACATTTGCATTAAAGTTTTACCAAACAAAAATTTAAGTAGAATTATTAATATATTCTTAAAATTTAAAAATAACAAAGAAGGGGTATTTTTGGTATGATAAAGGGTGAACTTAGAAAAATTATTATATTTTTAAATGTTAAAAAGTGAAGATAGAATATTGGGTGAGCTTAGTATATTGTAGGGTGGAAATAGTTGCTCCCTATATTATGTGCATATTACATACTAATTTATGTTTCTTTCCAGCTTTCTACAAGAAAATGGATATGGGTGATTTGTATGATTCACTTTACGAGAAAGGGTTTTCAGCAAGGGTAGACGCATTTAGTGGTGCCAAACAAAAGTGAGGTTTTCATATCCTTAATACTTTTTGTAAGGCTCTTGTTTTTTAAAGTGCAGGTATCTGGGAAGAATGACTCTTGAATATGTAATATGAAGTGCTATCTTTGATAAGTTTCATTTTTCACGAGTATTATGTTATATTGATTTTTTTAAGTATATTGAAGTTTAACATTGATTATTGATATCTTGGATTGATGTTCCTAAACAATTACTTATTACATTTTTTTTTTCATTTCAATTCGTCACAGAACCGCGCTTGGGCGCAGGCAACCACATAGTACATTATAATTTTGAAAATACTTGTCAACCCTAAGTCGGACTACATTTATTCTATTTTCCATCTTGTTCTGGTTAATTTCAAATTTCTTAAAGTTTGAACTATCATTTGGATTTAAAGTAAATCATTTTTCAATTAGTTAGTACTCTCAATTATTTAGAGCATCTCCAATGATTGGAGGACTCATATACCTTATTATGAGAACACCTAAAATTATTATTCATATGAGTTTTCCTCATTTCCAACAATAACTCAATAAAGACTCACACGGTCACACCTCATCAAAAATTTGTTCCATTTCCTTTCTTTTGTCTTCTGTGGCCCACCCACAAATTTAAGTCTCAAGACTCATTTTGAGTACTCATTTGAGGTATATGTCCTTATATTTTGAGGTACGAGGCTAATATTTTGCACAGTTGGAGAGCCAAAATTAGAGAAAGTCTTATTATGAGATATAAGATTGAGATGGTTTAAAATGATCTTACATCTCAATATATAGAAACATAAGAGATCAAACAATTAAAGATATTGACCACAGAGTAAACAGCTAGTGAGTCCCTATTATAAGGATGAATAAAGTAGTTAGGGACTTAGCTACATAACCATCAAAGCCACTACCAGCCGCACCAAAGCAGTCGCCACATGGCCAATATTCTGATTATCCTCCATCAGCATAAGAGCTGCCAAAAGAAGTGTTTGATGGCACTATTAGAGTAACTGGAGTTTTTTTTAAAATAAGGACTGTGTGGCACCCCTCACACCTTGATTAATGAAACCGTCGAGTACACAGGGAGAACATAAAACATAAGCTTTATATTACAATAAGTTCGCATAGAGCACTATGACTAATAATATAACACCCTACTATAACTATGTAACCAACGACGCACCATTTAGCAGAGAGTGCAATATAATCTACTCAATCCATTTTCCCAATATGGCGACACACTAGAAAGGAAAAATTGCTTTCCCGTCGAAAGCGATGCATCAAAATCTAATTTGTAACAGCCTTTCTACTATGTTGCCGACGACAAACGTTGACACTTAGTTTCATCTGACCACTAAATGGAAGAGACCATTTCACCAACAATCATCTCCACACTAGAGTCAACAAGGCACATCAAGTGCACACACAGACAAATCGTCTTGATAGCCGACAAGAACTACCCAATATAAGTAGAAATTTATTTTTGGCCTATTGCCAACAATAACTAGAAAACAGTGAAACAAAATGATAACAAAAAAGAAACTATGTGGGCTAATAGTACCAACCCACCACTCCAAGAGCCCACAAAAAGATGAGAGAGCCCAATCCAAAATTTGACGAAATTCCCCATCAACCATCCGCCTCCATCTGACATCCGACTCTGGCCGATTTGATGGACAACACCACAAGTAGCACCGGACAAGAACCGTATCCACCGAAGATATATCCAGAGTGCACCACGACCACAACTGAGAGGATGGGTTCCAAACCCGATCATCTTCCCCATCATCACAAATACCTTTGCTCAGTAAGGCCGCTCGATTTAGGAGAGCAAGATCCTAGCAGTCTGTCGTCCTCCACCACACATCTAGAGCCCGATGTCCAACCACACGTAACTTACCCAAAAACTCCCCCAAATTCATAGGCTTGAACTCAACACATCCAATTTGACTCCGGTGATAATCGCGATCCAACTCAAGCCATATCAGTCTCGTTCAGCTGCACCTCCACGCTGGCGAGGCCATAGGCCAACGCCAAACGCTTGGCCGCCGGACAAGACAACACTCACTTTTAAGGAAAAGTTGTATCGCGCATGTAGGTGCGTTCTAGGGTTGAATGAGTGAATGGAGATCCGTTCTCTATTTATAATTGAAGCTCTTACAATAATTTCTAAATAATGGCGATATGAGTTATGTTAGAGCATATGCACCCATGTGTAGAAGGTGCTATTGGGGTTGCACCTCCTATTTGAGAAGGTGTTGTCACTATCCATTGAATAGGAGGTGCTGTTTCTGTTTTTTGTGCAGCGGTGTAAAAAATGGCACCTCTTATTACTATTCACTACTTATAAAATTTAATTATTTATTTATTGGTAAGATTTTCAATCAATAACTAGGCGACATGTGTCATTATCGTCTAAATAATGTGACCATATTCCTGGTAAAATTTTCGACCAATGACAAGTGGATACGTGTCATTTCCCACAGTACGTTATCGTCTAAATAATTGAACCAAATTTCCGAAAAAATTTTTGATCAATCACGAACCGACACATGTCCACTCCACGTGTCATTATCGTTTGAATAATTGAAGAAGATTTATGGTAAAATTTTCGATCAATCATAATGTGACACGTGTCATCATCTTCAAACATCAGATAATCTGAAATTGGCTATTAAGAAATAATCATCTATGGCTCATTGTATTCTCACACCATCTATAATTTACTTGCTATTCTACCCGTAAACACATTTTTTCGAAAATTTCCTCACATTCCCACATCATTAAGATGAATCCTTTCGATTTGAAATGTTTTTGCTCGAGGAAGCAACAACAACGTCGGCAATTCTTAGAAAGTGCATTTTTATTTCTTAAAAATTAAAATAACATTAAAATTAAAATTACAGTTTTAGGGTCTTATTTGCAAATTCTTTTGATTTTTTTTGGCCATTTTAAAGGGTTTTTTTAGCAAAATAATTCAATCTGACCGTTTTATAAAAAAGTAGCCGTTTCAGTTGAATCTAGGCCGTTGGATTAAATTTTTGATGTAAAATCAACGGTCCAGATACACTTGCCCATTCGGATTGATATTACAGCCGACACTGTCATGTGTCGTGTTGTGATTGGTCCGTGCGTTTACCGTAAACAAATTACTTATTACTGGCGCTTGTTTTACACGCGCCTGACAGAAAATAAAAAACTAGAACCTGGCGTCACCCACGTGCATGGGGGCCACCAGGCAGCAACTGCTATGCTTCGTGCTGAAGCTGCTCGTGCTGCAACTCGCCACCTCGGTCAACGATCGGTCACCATCCCGAAAAGTCACCGCTGCACCGATTTTCTGGAAGGCTCATGCTATCGCCGACGGGGCCCACCGTTTTTCAGCAGCTGCTCATGCTATAGTTCCACCCGCTGCAAATGCTCTTAGTTAGGTGGTTTTACAGTTTTACTGTCATCACCACAGTGGTCTATTGTAATTCTCTAAATGCACATGGACCGCTACTCAAATGTGGCTCTTTTTACCATGGTTAGATTTAGCTAGCTCGTTTTCTCTTTTGAATTTTGATTTTATTGATTTTTTTTGTAACTCTGTTATTTGGATTATCGGTTTTCTTTACCAAATCAAAGGAAAAAAAAGTATTTTGTGGATGGGCCATCTACAAACTCCTCTTGTGCGGGCTCCTCTTCTTCTGGTTTTGATTAAAGGCCCGCTTTCTTCTTGGCATCGATTCTTAAACCCTCCTCCTACACATGGAAGCAGAGCTGGACACAGCAATGGCGAGAAACTCAGGTCTTCTTCTACTGCGTCAATTGCTTGCCAATCGCAACAGCCTCTGCGCTACTCTTCTTCCTCACCATAATAATCTCCCTTCTAATCCCATCATCAGAACCCTAACTTCATACGCAAGTACCCATTTCCCACCAAACCCAACAGCTCCTCTTCCCAACCCAAAACCCTTCTCTAATTCTAGCAGACCCTTCTCTTCAACCTCAGGCGCCGCTTCCTCAAACATTGTACTCATCAAGTCAGAGGCCGAGTTGAATAGTGCACTAAGCAAAGCTGAAGGTAATTTTCAATTTTGTAACTTCTGTTTTGTTTTTGAGGAAAAGTTACAAACTAGAATCCAAAGTTTTGATCTTTTCTCTGTTTTGTGGCAGATGGGTCTGTGCCAACGATCTTTTACTTCACTGCAGTGTGGTGTGGGCCTTGTAAGTTGTAAAGGACTTTACTTTTTTTTACCAATTGAGATATGTTTTTGAAACTTAATGTGATTGTGTTATGCAGGTAGGTTCATATCTCCAGTCATTGGGGAACTGAGTAATCAATACCCACATGTAACAACATATAAGGTTGACATTGATGAGGTGTGTATGGTTTCACATTGTTTGAGCTTCATTCCGATTCTTAAGGATGATAAAAGTTACTGTGTTTAGTTCGGTTTGAAATGTTTATAAGGATTAGGGAGGCATTACTTCAGCAGTTCCATTACTTCCTAGGCCTGCATAGCCTAGTCGTCTGAGTTCTAGTTGCATTTTCTGTTAGCAAGAACAATGTAGTAACTGTGTTTGATTATTAGGTTGTGTGATGTTTAGGTGAATATCAAAAGAGAATTATTGTTTGATGTGAATTGATAGTATTATTGTCAAACATTTGATGTCTCTTAGATATACCAAAATCAAATTTAGACCGACTGGTTATATGTTCTCGTATAAAGGAACTTGAAGTTCATGCTTAAGAGGATAGTGCACAAGTAACTTAGGGAAATGAATAGGGTGTGAATGATTGATTTAACTGGCCATGGAGTCTTGTACTGAAGTGGAAACTAGCTCAACTGGATATATAGATTGGGTGCAGTCCTATACTTGAGAATTTGAAAATGAGACTATCTCAGTTTGATTATTTAAATTTCCTTGGAAGTGACAAATTGCAAATATGTTGTATACTTGATGATAAAGAAGATTTTTTCTGAGTAAAATGTAACAGGTGATCATGTGAAAGTTTTCTAGGAGAGTTTCAAAAACATCAGAATGTATCCATAGGTCCCATATAAGAATCTTACTGTGAATTTTCTCACGATCGTGTTTTATCTTCTAATTTCTTAGTACACAGTAGATATACCGGAAAAGTGAAACTTGATTACTTGTTGGCATGTCTGACCTATGTTTGCATTTGTATTCAACTTATTTATTTGGAAGTCCTGGAGGGTATTTTCTGTGCTTGGCTGCTTATCTGAACTGTTGTCCTGCTTATGTTGGTGCTAGTTTCTTGCTGTAATTGTTGCTGAACATACAGTTTCTTATAAGTGGAATTATGATGCTCTATCTTGCTGTGCCTCAACCTCTGTAAGACTAATATTGTTTATTCTACCTGTAGGAGGGCCTTGGAAATGCATTGGGCAAGTTGAATATATCATCAGTGGTAATTGGTTTGATCCTCTTATTTTGTTTTCAAATGTAGAATGTTTATATTTGTCTCCATGATCAAACAGATTTTGTGTCATGTACATGTTACTAGCTTGTGCTTTAATGGGCTATTGAAAAAAGTATTTACTTGTACTCAGATAACTGTGAGAAGGACACTCAGTTGAATATTGTGAGCACTGTGTAGAGTCTATGGTTTTGATTTGTCTGCAAGTAAAGATTAACTGTGCCATCTATGTCATGTGCCTAATTGTGATTTAGAGCAGCTAATCTCAGTTGGTGTGTATAGACACGTGACAAACAATTCTTGAAGCCAAGTATGTATATGTTTTAGACATTCTTTAATTGAGTAAGACGAATATTGTGCTGATCTGTGCATTTTATTGCAGCCAACATTCCAGTTCTTTCAAAATGGGAAGAAGGCAGTTGAAGTTGTCGGTGCGGATGCTGCACGCTTGAAAGAGACTTTTGCAAAACTTTACAAGTAAACATTTACCTGGCTCTTTTACAAGTTTTTGCGCTTTTACATTTGGATGAATATAGTGCTATGCTAGTATACTACTATGCAGACATAAGCCCACTTCTTAGTGGATTCTTTAAATTTGAACTTCAAGTCATTTGAAATCCTAATCTAGATTTTTCATTTTCTTGTGCAACTACAATAGCCTGGCAAACGGATTAGGATTAAGTGAAATGGTCGGGCCATGGTTAGTGCTCCGATATAGTCTGTGTGCCGACCTAGCCATTCGCTTGAATTTTCTGCCTCCTGAATATTGAGCCCCCAAAGAGGGTGTGGGATTCTGATTGTTACAACAGGATAACTAAGACAATTGAACTGATGATTCTTGTAGAATATCCAATGAACAAAATTAGTTTTACAGTTCTAAAATAATTCACTACATGCTTTCGTATTACGAGTTTTTAATGGTTGTATTGGTATTATTGTACTAATGAGCCCCAGAAAAACTCATATATGTCTTTATTGGCTCATCGTGAGAGGTTTGAATCAAGAACTTTCTGATTCTTATTTGCTTGATGTAGTAGTAGATCAACCTCCAACTTGTGTGTTCCCTTTAACTACACTTGGAACGTGTATCGGGAAATATTTTGTAAAGAGAAGTAAACAAAATGATGGTTGTTGTATTTATATCCTGTTCGAAAATATTACCTCAAGTGACTCATGCTCTGTCTTTTTAACTTGTTTAACTAGTTTCCATAGAAATGTCAATCATTTGGATCCTTGTAATGTTAAATTCCAAATTCATTTTTGAGAAAAGCATCTTAATAGAAGCTGTTTAACTAATCCCTCCTGTTCCTCTTGAAAATACAGATACATTGTCAAAGAAGTGAATGTATAGTTCAATCTTCAGTTGTATCATTTGAATTGTAACTGAGTCATTGTGTTATGTCGCAGGCCAGAATGAACGAAGATCATTAACCCAAAGGAATTGTGAATAATACTCTTAACTCTCGAGTTGAGTTTGGGAGGAGCTCCAGCAGAAGAAGCTGATTGTACGTTTCACTTTGGTTGACCTGCTATGTGGTAAAACTTGAAACCATATATATGCATTCTGAACCTCTACAATGTATGAAATTCAAATCAAAATTTCACTTGGAATGGCAATACTGTTCCCAGGCCCATTTTCTTTGAGTGATGCAACTTGCAAGGTAATTTATAACTAGATGACCAGAAAATGCAAGCCTGCAAGCATACACAAACCTATATATTGCTAACGTTGAACCTTGGCTTTGCAAGTCAGCATTTTAATTTTTGCTTTCCAACACAAGAATGTTCCTTGCACAATATCTGATACTGAATGGTCAACTCCAAACCCTAAAGCCAGAATCATAAACAGAACATGAATTAGAATTTGGGATGAGGAATCGGCAGTCCACAAACTGAGGAAACCATTTGTGTAGGGCTTAAGAAAACTAAATAAAATAACTTTGTTTTGCTTAAAGGGGCAGACGTGTATCTAACACGAATTGAACACGATGACTCTTGATGTAGTTTTGTCGTGCAGCAACTAGTTTAAGATTTTTTTAAAATTTTTTTTGAATAAACAACTAGTTTAAGATTTAACATGACTACAATTGGAATCTTATTAAGTTAAGCCTCAGCGACATCCCCCCCCCCCCCCCCCCCGAGTGATCATGGAATAATATTTTTGAAGGAGTATGAACCTCGTTATCTCAAAATATTGAATGCGTATGGTACCTAAACAGTGTTGTTCTCAAATCTTTAACCTAGCTATTTTAGGGAATATTTTGGAAAGCTAATTGTCCAATGCATGTCCACGTGCACGTCCGCTTAATTTTAATCCTTAATTGCAGAATGAGGCTAGGCACATTCCATTTGTCTTGTATAATCTAAAAATCAAACACATTCCATTCTCTATATCATCTCCACGATACTCAAATTTTTGCTCATTAGTAAGTAATAAATATGTGTTTGATGTATTCCATTTTTATGTGTTCCGGGTAATTGAAAGTAGGGCTAGGCACAAATCCCACAAATTTTGGTCCCGTCCCGATCCCGGCGGGATTTGAAACCAAAAATGTCCATCCTGTCTCGTCCCGTCCCGTAAGAAAAATAACGAGACGGGACGCGGGACTGAAATTTCCCGTCCCGTTAGGCCCGTCCCGTCCCGTATATAAATTAAAATTGATCTTGACCGTTGATTTCAATTTTGTATTGCTATGTTTTTAATCTTGTATTGCTATGTTTTTAATTTTCTTCTTCTTTTGTTAAACTTATGATATGTGAACTTGTGTAACAAATTATGGATGTTATTCTTGTTATGTTTTATATTATTAGGTTATGGATTGTGACTTATGAATGTAAGCAAGTTGTGTAATTGTAATCAGATCATATATGCATGTTGTGATTTATGAATGTAAGCAGATTTTTCTTCTTTTTTGTTTCCAATCTTGTGGCGGGATTGGGCCCGTCCCGTCCCGATCCCATCATGTCCCATCCGGGATTGGGCCCGGCGGGATTTACTCTCAAAAATATATGTAAGGCCCGTCCCGATCCCGTCCCGTGTGTAACAACCGGGACGGGACGTGGGATGACCTCAATCCCGTCTCATCCCGTTCCATGTTCAGCCCTAATTGAAAGGGATGCAAAGGTTTAAACTTTTACGTACCTTGAAAGTGTTTGCGACTCTTAAGCGCAAATCATCTCTAAAACTTAGAATCACATAAATCAATTATGTTGTGAGTCCAGCCTTTGACCTCTTTTTTCTTTGACCTCTTTTTTCTTTGTAATAGCATAAGTGCATAACTAAAGTGAACGGTGTTCACCTTGAACCCAATCATTTATGTTTGTAGTTGTAATACTGACCATGTAATAATCTAAATTTTTTATTAATTAAATTATTGAATATTTCTTTTGTTTTCGTGTGTTTGAGTAATATGTTTATTTTGAATAAAAAAAGAGAGTAAAGAACTAATTAATTAATTAAAGTTTCTTTTCCCTTTTATTGCTGCAGGGTTTTTAGAAAGAAAAAAAGATTTTAATTGAGCTGAAGAGGCTCGGCTCAATTTAGAAAATAACCTAGTTGGTTTAAGCCAAGGGGGTCGGCTTCCTTGAGATGCTATGTGATGTTGATTTTAGTGAGCTATTTTGTTTAAAGAAATTTTTTGAACTAATTTTCATGCAGGAGATTAGTTTAAACTTGAAACTACGGTTTTCTATTGTCTCATAATGAAATTTAATTAATTAGGATTTGTTATTTTTAACCCGGTGCACTATTCAATGGTGTAAGAGTTAATTTTGCAGGTTAGTTGTGACTTGCAACTGAGGTATAAGCTTCTTATTATTGATGTGCTGGTGTTTTGTTAGACTTTGTATTAGTTTATTTTACTTTTACTGTATAATATATTTGTTAAATATTTGAATTGAATTTGTAAACTAATGAAATGCAAGATATGATTCAAATATTTGAATCTTTATCGACATTATTTGGGCTTGGAGTTTTGGACATGAAAAAAAAATCAAATATTTAGAGTGAGTTTCACGTTTTGAGTTTTAATTTAACAAATATACAGGATAAACACATTGCACGCACCCAACCTGACTAAGGTTACCACTACGCCAAAAAAGCCAAAAAGTAGCGGCTAACTTGTTTAGCATAGTTTAACATTGTTTAATGGGAAGTTGTTCTTTATTAGCAAAATACGTACGTATATTCTGAAAATCTATTTCGATTTCTAATTCTTTTGAAAATGTCGATTTCTAAATAACTATTTCAGAATAGCTTTTATCGATCACAAACAATTTCGGAAAAGAAAACTCTTTGAAATGTCTTTTTTCAAGTACTACACCGACTTGTAGCTTTTAAAACAATTGATTCAAAACAATTTTATTTACATACTAGTTAACTACGACATGTCCTTTACCCTCCTCCAGTCCTCCGGCCACCTGAATCCCTGCTTGCTTGGCTAGTAACAGGGGAGAGCGTGATTAAGAACATTTGGGTAAGTTCCAAAATAGGACACACCTCCCAAGTTTAGTAGACAACAGGACTACAATTAGGTGTTTTTGAGTCATCCAACACCATACAAAATATTTCTTTGAGTAATTCGATGAATCTTTTAAAACCAGAAAATAAACAACCAACAGAAGTATTATCTCCTTGTGCATGAAAATAATGCAAATTAATGAAAATAAAAATACAAACAAGGACACCAAGTAGGCATAAATACAAGCAAAGGACCTGTAGGGGTCATATGCCAAAGCTTCTTAACCGAGGTAGTGCGATTGTAACTACACAAGTACAAAAAATAAAAGAAAACAACCAAGGGCCATCTTCTTGTTGGTTATTATTACTTATTAGCAAGCAAAATGAAGACTGTACTTTTTTTTTATGGGTTTCTTCATTGTACTATATGGAGATTTCTGGATACTCATGAGTCCATAAGTTTCTTATTCTCCTATTTTTAGTTTGAATAACCTATTCCATTATTTCCATGCATATATGATTTCATGGTCAAAGAAAATTTCAGTTTTTGTAGGAGTTGTGTGCAAGTTTTTCTGATGGAAAAAGAAGTGAACCCAGCAACGAATAATGCAATCTAATTATACCTAATAGAACAAACTTCATGGTTCCAAGGTTATGTACGTATCTGTCAGACAAATAAAAATGGAAAAGTGTAATTATAGGGTTGCTTTTATCACTGTTATTATTGCATTGTAGGGTGAACTGACTCAACTGGGGAGTTTAACTATTCCTAATGCATAATAGATCGCTTTGCCATTATTCCAGATAAACTCATGTAAGCTAGCTAGCTGCCTAATTCTTACACACTACATGAACTCATGAACCATGACTTGAAGGATACTACTCGATCGTTACTGGACTTAAATTTTCACTACAAGAACCATTGGGGTGTAGATAACAAAGAGAGAAGTGGAATCATATAACAGCTGTCCTTTTGCTGTTGAGAATTGAATATGAAACTTCTTGCATAAGGTTGACAGAGGGTTATTACTTATTACAGCTGCAAACTTACTGCATAAGCTTGCTATATATAACTCTGATTCTTTGATCTGATTTGATTGACAACTAAAATCATAATGATCGAGCAAATGAAAGCTAGCTCGTCTTACACATTTCAACCAATAATTTGCCATATGAAAGAAAAAAAATCACCAGTCAAAACAAAGCAAATCAAAGGGTGCATATAGTGGAATAGGAACTGTGTAGGACTGTAGTATGCAAATGCAGCGCGAGTTAGAAATACTACAGAAGAATTGAAGAACGTACACATTGGTGGGCTGGCTTCCCGCCATTATCCACCCTACACCACACCACACCTCACCAATCTCTCTCTCTCTCTCTCTCTCTCTAACACACAAACATTGTCTAAAAAACGACAACAGTTCTGGAACCTCCCCTGCTATAAAAGACCAAGTTTTGGTTAGGGTTTTTTAAAGCACTTGGGAAAACCAAAGAGAAATCAAATTTGTTATTGGGTGGCCAAAGCTTAAAATCCCCTTAAATACCCATTTGAGCTCAGACACCAACACCACTCAATCTTTGAGTGTTTCCTCAAACAAAGTGAGAGAGAGAGCGAGAGACAGATAATTTCTCAATAGAATTATGGTAAGGCATCATCATCAGATTTCTTCATCCTCAGCAGCAGCAGCAACATGTATGGATGGTGGTGATGAAATAATGGACAACATGAAGCCTGCATGGCTACAGGGTTTGATGGGGGAGACATTCTTTGGTGGTTGTGGGGTCCACGAGAACCGCAGGAAGAGCGAGAAGAACGTCTTCTGTTTGCACTGCTGCCTCTCTATCTGCCAACACTGCCTTCACTCTCATCGCTCTCATCCTCTCCTTCAGGTACTACTTACTACTTACTACTCTTGATCCACTCACTACTTCAGCTGCTGGTACTACTACCAGTTACTTAATTATCCATCTTCAACTTCATAATCGGCAAATTGCTTCATACCCTTTTCATTTCAGACGATTTGGAGGCCAAAGTTTCAGTCTTTCTTCAATTTTCTTCTCGTTGGGTTGAACATGATGTCTAAGTGCGTAATCGGATAATCTGCTTTTGGATTTTTCTGTGTGTACTCAATACAGTGCATAGTCCAAAACTCTTTTGCAATTCTACTGTAGAATTCTCTGTCTCTCTGCTACTTGATGAATTGAATTCTTGTGCAACTTTAATTTGGTTTGAATTCTGGTGCACTTTTCTTTGGGGGAAGAGAAAAGTTCTGGAATCTTGTTCTTCTTTGGTTCTTTTGAGTGTTTGCACAATTAATTAGGGTGATTTTCTTTCACTGAATAGCTAATGTTCGTCTGAATTCGACCCAAGAACTTCAGCGGAAGTTTCAATTCTCTCTCTTCATTTCTTAGTCTCTAAGAATTGGATTAGTTCTGATCTTCCAAATTTTTGTCTGAATTAGTACTTCATGTGTTCTTCTTTGAGACCTCTTCTTAGACCACCTGCTGCGATCTTATAATTCACACTTCAGAATGCAATTATACACCTTTTCCCCACTGTTACTGAATCTTTGAACTCTTAATTAAATCAGTTATAACTTCTTTGGAAATTTTCTCTATTTTCTGATGATCTTGATTTTGCCAAAGAAACAAATAGCTAGATAATTCAATCTTCTTCCATGCACATCCTTAATTAATTTCTTGTGCATAGTTCTATTACTAAATGGTTATATGATGACTTCTCTCAATCCACTCTATCATTTTTTTTTCTTCTAAAGATTTCCTTTTAATCCATTTGCAACCTGCTCTCAGCTGTTGCTTTCACTGAAAGTGAAATTTTGACAGGATTTCTGCAATCTCATAATTGAATTCATCTCGGTGCATTTATTTTTTGGTCTCAAGAAACATAAGGTTGTTGGTTGCCTCTACTAATTTCACCTAAATTCCAAAGCAGTTAATTTCCGGGTGAGGTGAATTTGGTGTTCTTTAATTGATGAGTTACTATATGTGAAAAGGAAGATTTGAACTTAGAAGTTACCAAATTCCTCTCTGTTGATGTTCTCAATTTCTGGCACAGAGTTTATTCTATTATTTAAGGGGAAATTCTGACAGGGTAATTAGAAAGTTACCTGAAGATCGTCCATAATTTTTTTAACCATGTCATATGTGCAATTGAGTTAACTACTGTAGGGTAAGTTCCGAATGGATCGTGGTTTCTTCTTCATCATCATCATCATTATTTTGTGGCCCTAAGAAAGTCCAATTGAGATTTTTGTCGACTTCATGTGGCAGGTTAGAAGATACGTGTACCATGATGTGGTTAGATTGGGTGATCTAGAAAAGCTCATAGACTGTTCTTATATTCAGGTATGTTGAGATCTTAGATAAATTAAATAAACTCAATCTCAATTGTAACTGTAATTCGATCTATTATGAGCCAGAGCATGTAATTCTTTTCAATCTCTCCATCGTTACGAAGGATCACATCACATGCATGATAAAAGTTTCCAGCAAGAATTAGAGAAAAAAGCATCCACTGTTTTTTGTTTGGTGGCTAGCTAGCTTGTCTTCTTCTATTTGTGTAAAAGGAGAAATAAGTGGAAATTGGGTGACTCACAATTAAGTTATGTTCTTGAATTCTTCCATTGAAAACAAATGCACGTCATTGTATTGATTTATTAATTGTTTGGATGGACTTACTGCAGCCATATTCCAATAACGGTGCCAAAGTGATATTCTTGAATCAGAGGCCACAGTCAAGGCCACTGGCGAGGACTAGCTGCAACAAAGGCTTTGCTGCCAATATCTGTTTCACTTGTGACAGGATTCTCCAAGAGCCATTTCGCTTTTGCTCCCTCTCCTGCAAGGTCCATATAAATTCAGACAATTCTCATTGTCCAATTGCCTATTTCAAGAGCTTTTCACATTTTCTGACACACTCTAGCTAGCTTAGTCAATCCTCATAAGCTAGATTCTTTGCAAGCTACTTGATGAATGACTTATATATATCTTGTCAAGTAATCTGATTCGCTAGAGTGGTATATATTCTTCAACATAAATTGAGGTTTTTGAGAGTTTAATTATGTGTTCTTGATATATAATTGACACGGACATCATCTGTCACATAATATGGTACGGTTCACTCATGTGCATTTGTATGGTCTGAAAATGGAATTTGTTGAACAGGTTGATCATCTGGTGATCCAAGAGGAAGACTTATCCGGCATACTCTACCGCTTCGATGTATCCGACTTCACAATTTCTCAATTCGAGGGACTACGGATGGATGGCTCGGAGGGGATCGATGATGATGGGCAAATGATGCCCGGCTCTATCCTAGAGGATGCCGAAATGCAGTACCGAGGCTCGTCATGCTCCAACATTAGTGACTCGGTGATGTCATGCGAACCGGAGGTTGTTACGAAGAAGAAGAAAAAGAAAGGGATCCTCCCGGGAATCATGCTCTCCCTCGGCGGCCGGAGAAAGGGTGCTCCCCAGAGGGCTCCTCTCTCGTAAGTGAACAAACCTTGCAAGCAATAATAAAAGTGGCCGGTCTTAGGGCTCCAATTATTGGCATCATCATATCCCATGAAATTTGTATCAATTAGGTACTAATAGTTTGAGCCCCGGTACGTTAATAATATAGGTTTAATTTGTGTAATGCTATTGTTTGTGTTAATTACGGGGTAATGTGCATGGGGACAATTCCATATTTCTGGCTTTCGGTGGTTGCAAAGAGCTAGGCTCTCAGCTCTGCCAATTTTGTATTTAAGCTGAGACAATGGAGCTTGCTGGTATATATAGTACTATAATTTGCTTCGAGTATTTAAGCTGAGTCAATTTGACCGATTTCAGTATATATGGAGTCTGGACCGATCAAATTGATCTTCAGTCATTTTCGTAATCATTTGCAGTACGTGGTTTTGGATTGTAATGAAGCCAATAATATGCATGTCAGCATATGAATAATTAAGTACTCAAGGTGAAACAAGTTAAATAAGTACCTGCAAGAACGTCAAAGAGTGACTCATTTCTACTACAAACTAGATTCGTCTCCGAACACAAAACCTGCGTGGCTGCAACAGTACGTTAATTTGGAATTTCTCTAGCTAGTTAGTTCCATCCCACCACTATCTGAATGGAATAGACGATAGAACAAATTAAACTGCATGCAAATTAATTAATGTTCGAAACGAATTTGGTAGGTTATCGGTGCTTGACTGCTTGGTCAAAGAATACGGAGAAGTAGTAATGCGAAGTTCGTTGGGAAGCAGCAAAGTTTGTTGGGGAAGAATGCATGCTAAAGGCCTAAAAGCTAGGAAATATTATATGATTTATATCCGATGAATGAAATACGATAATATTTTCGATATTTTGTGATGTTTTTATTTTTTAGATTTTTTATATTAATTTTATATATCAAAAATATATTTTTAAAATATTCGATATTTTTTTATATATCATTGAAATATATTTTGATATTTTTGAGTTTATCTCAGATTTTGAATATATATATATATATATATATATATATATATATAAAGGTATCATAGCAGAAAAGGCGGCAGCAGCAGCAGCTCTTAATCGAAAAAAGAATGGTGGTAGAGCCGGAGAGGAAGAAGAAGAAGCACAGACGACGACGATGACAGAGTGGAAGACCTCATAATTCCCCGAAGGACATGCTAATGGGTTCCACCGAGCTCGAGACCCTACTCCGACGATAGGACTAAATTAGTGAGCAAGCTTCTTTCGATCAATTTCCATCTGAAATTTTTTAATTACAAGTCTTTTACAAAAAAAAAATTATTAGAAGTAGCTTAGTTAACTAGTGGTACGTAATTACATACAATCTTTCGAACATGCACCGAAGTCATTTGTCTCCACTCTCCTCTCAAGAAAATTATGTTCATCATCCACAAGTCCATAACCCACCAATACACGTACTGTTATGCAAGGTACATAAACAGTTTCGGAAGGCCAAGATTTTCAACGACAGAAGCTCAGAATTAGCATCCATGAATTGAAGGGGGGATGGAGACGATCGTCTTTCATGCAGCTAGTAGCTAGCAAAATTAACAGATCGAGGAGGGGGTGTGAATAAGTGAATTGTGATAGTCTAGTCTTCAAAGACTTGATTCAACTCGTGAGCTGGTTGGTTCTCACTTCGCAGCAGAATATAGACTTACGCACACACAAGATGACATAAAATGAGAAACTCGAGGCCTGAGGGCTGATGAGGCCTTTGGTTCCTCTCTCTCTCTGTACTTCTGAGCTGCTTCCACATGCTGCACTACAATTGAGCCTTACTACTTTCGAATCTTTTCGTTTTGGCAACAAGATCCTGACAGTACTTCTCTCTTTACCTAGCTACATTATTACACTTCGATCTCCATAGCCTCCCTCGCTCCCTTACCTCCTTTTCACTAGGTATGCCTTTTTTCTGGTTTTTGGATTCCCCGTAATCCCGACCATGACACAATGCACACATCTTCAAGAATATTATGGGGTTGATTAGGTCTAGCTAGATTCGATTCGGTCCTACACATTCATAATATCAACTATCAAGATCAAAATATATAGTACGCTGTAGGGCTGTTAATATCGAATCGAAAACCGAAAAAAAAACTGAACCGAAAACGAATCGTAACCGAAAAAATTGAAATCGAACAAATACCGAACCGAAAAATAAAAAAACCGAACCGAACCGAAAAATTCGGTTCGGTTTCGGTTTTCGTCTAAAAAAAAACCGAAAAAACCGAACCGAATCGTTTGAACTGAAATGAATAAAACGACGTCGTTTTACAAGTGTCAATCAAGTTTGATGTTATTGGGTATGTTGTTGAATATCTCTCTTTGTCCCATATGAAAGTAGTATTTGGTATGTGCCATAGTTTGATACTTAACAATGATTATTGGGGTTCTTGTAGATTTAAGAAAAGGAATGCTAAGTTACCAAAGAAAAACTCCCTAGCTGAGAAAGTGAGAATGGATTCAATTGAGTGTTTTTATGTGATATTTGCATTGTATTTTTATTTGGATGGATTGTAGATTGTTTTAAACTTGGACTATAGAGTGTGGACTTTGGTTTATGTTTGAAACTTTGAATTTGTGATGGAAACTTTCGGTAAACATTTGGCTATTTGTTATGGTTTGAAACTTTGAATGTGTGATTTGTGATTAATTATATTTGTTGTAGTTTGATTTGATTTGATTTGACATAAACTATGTTTCACACTTTCACAAAGTTATTGAAAAAAATAGCTAATGAAGATCTTCGAATTTTCGAAACTAATAGAAATAAATAGTATTTTTTTAGAAAGTTTTTTTTTATTTAATAAAAACCGGAAAAAAAAACCGAAAAAACCGGAAAAAAAACCGAACCGAAACCATTCGGTTTTTTGTAAAAAAATCAAGAAAACCGAATTGAACCGAACCGATTAAAAAATACGATTCGATTTTCGGTTCGGCCTAATAACCGAATCGTTTGTACCGATTAACAGCCTTAATACGTTGGTCCTTGAAAAAATATTTATTGTATTTTTTATTATATGTGTTTTGGAAGAAAGCATTATGTTCGTATATATTCACACATATATTGGTGTTGTTTATCATCCCCGACTTATTTTTCTACGAGTCACGTATAATTTGAAACTTCGAAAAATTATCAAGACATAAAGGCGCAAAAATTTGAAAAATTATAAAAATAATCAATTATCTATATGATTTGCACAATAAAAAAATAAGAATGGAGTTCATTTATTGTTGATCAAATTCATCCCAATCTTATCTAACATATAGGACATACTTGTTAAACACAAATGTGTAAGAGAATAATTTATGGTTTAAATTTTCTCATTTATTATTCAGTACAGTTACAATTTTGATAAGTGATAAACCCACTTAGAGCATCCGCACCCATGAGCAGAGCAAGAAGCAAAGCAATAGCATATTTTGCTTCAAGCAAAATACATCCAAGATTTGCTCAAGCAAATCAAGTTTTGCACACACCAATTCACTATTTGCTTCAAGCAAATCAACTTTGTCATGTTGTAAAATGTTTAAAAATGATTTACCGGATAGATTTACCACCAAAAATAATGTGACACGTGTCTTTATCGGTAGTAATTATACAAGATTTTCGACTAATTAAAAATTGACACGTGTCACTGCCATGTGTCATTATCGGTAAAATAATTGGACTAAATTTTCGATGAGATTTTCGACCAATGCCGATCCTACATGTGTCGCTACGAAATATCGTCGTTGACCAAATAATTCAACTCAGTAAGCCACGTGGCACGATCTGATTCGTGAGTTATTATTTTTTTTTAACTTTTGACTGGAGCATGTATTACATGCGCCAGACAGAAGAAAAAAAACAGAACGCGCCTGACGTCACCCACCGGCCGTGGGCTCCGCCAGGCGGACGATCAAAAGCCCGAGCAAGTTTAAACGAGCAGCCGTCAGCTGCTTTCCCCCGTGCGTCCCCGATTGAGCTTTGGACGAGCAAAACAGTGTCGGCCCCTCCACGTGCTCAAACAAGACATCCCCGACTATTCGCCGGCGTGGATGCTCTTATATTCCTACACCACTACACTCGCCATTTTACGAAGAAATAGTAAATTAGGTAGTGGGTATATCCATGCCGGTTGATTGAACATGTACACTGTAGGTAGTCTAGCTAAGAGTAGAGTATGGCGTTTAGGATGAGATGAGAATCAAATTTCTCTATTATTGGGTAGGTGAAGTCAGGTCACTCAGGTGTAGCACATGGTTATGTCACATATTTCTATTCTGGGTTCCATTATAGGTACTACCAACCTAGGCACCACAGGAGCAAGGTATCTTACATCGCCATGCTTGGGGTTATTACACCTGGCATCAGTGCCATGTAGGAAACATATCTACCAATACAATATGTATATATTAATATATATATATATATATATATACACACACACAAATTCTTAGATGCCCGCTCCATATATATATTAATAAATAAAATTTTCTTAATCTAATTATTTTATGTTATATATTCACATCCCTATTAATTAAATTTTAAATTTTAGTGTAGAGATTATTTATGTAAAATTTAATTTAATTTAGTGATATAAATCAATAAAATCAAAATTGTTAATGTATATAATGATAAATCACGATTATGAAAACTTGGATGATCATTAAATTGAATAAAACTTTTCACTGTTGATTTATACATATATATATATATATATAAACTGAACAGTGGGTGTGGTTATGTGACAAAAAATTGGCCAAATAAAAAAAATTCGCATATTTCAATATAGGGACGTTCTTGGATACCCAAGGGTATACTATACCATTATTTACCACTTGAGAATTAAAATTATAATATATTTAAACATAAATTTATAACATTTAGAATAAATATTACCACAATGACCGCATGTAATTAAAATTATATATGTTGTTTACAACTAATTTAAATCAAATTACAACTTTGAGGACAATTTTTTTTGAAAAGTACGTTATAACTAGATTTTAAAGTAAGTAATTATTTAAAATATAACTAAAATTACACAAATAATAACTCAAATTACCACTATGATCACAAAACTTGTTATCAAGTGATAAATATGATACCCATGGGTATCTAAGAATTATCCTTCAATATATGCGTAGGCCTCGCATCGAAGAAAACTTGATATACTCTTTTATTAAGGTATACCTTTTTTTAGTCATTTTCAAGTATAGGGCATTACACCAACTTTTCGATCATATTTTACCATCTCCACCTTTCAGATCTTAGGTCCTAATGTGTAGATTAAGCCTGTAAATTTTCAGTCATAATGGTGATCGTTAAGGTATTCAAAAATGCAATTGAAGCTTATAAGTATGAACGGTTCAGGTTTGACAAATTTGGTTTATCCCTTGATTTAATTTAGTTCAATACCTTAACGATCACCATTTTAGCTGAAAATTTATAGGAATAATATGTTCATATAGACTTTATAATTGGATGGTGGAGATGTTAAAATGTAATCAAAAAGCTTATGTAATGTCATATACCGAAAAATGACAAAAAAAGATATATTTTAATGAAATGACCCTCTATATATATAAACATGTATATATTTGACTCCACCTTCAAATTGTTCAACTATTCTCCTCTAGATAGTAACCCAACATTACCCGCGCGAGTATGCCAATTGGAGACAGTAAAATGCTGATAAAAAAACAAAAAACAAACAAATTAAGGAGCAATATATGTCTGTAAAACAGTAGAAGTAACACTAGCTTGTTCAAATGCAGAAATGTCTGAAAGGCCTTCACTTTACAGATGGAAACAACATAGTATTAATTTACATGTGAGCATTTCACAGTATTTGAGCTCATCTGTACGTTACCTGAACACCCAATTGATCCAGAAGAATATGATGCAGCAAGAATATGATAATATCCGCTGAACGTGTTCAGCAGAAAAGGACAGAAAGAAAAGTTCATACCAAGATAAATTATATTATGCATGATTGTAATTGGGAAAATTCTAGAGAGAAATGAGTATGTTGTAGATTTTATTACAAAAATTGTTATTATTGTAAAATAAAATAATTTTTTAGTGACACATGTCTTTTTAATTTTTTTTATTCCTCTAGGTATATATTATCTGCGCTCAGAAGTTTTTTTTTGTAATAAGATATTATCTGCAGATGTTTTCCTGGTCTTACAAAAACATGAAATCTTATTCTGCTGCATGTATTTTTCTGTTTCATCAGAAAAAAAAAATGGAAGATTCTGATTAACGCCAATAGAGAGAGAACAGATCGAAGGAACACTTGCCCTGGCCCAAGTTATGGACTACCATGCAGCAAGCAGTTGCAGGAAAAACGCATGTAGTCGAGGCTTGCAGACTGTAAAAACCAATTGCTCATCACTGTTAATTATCACATTTGGATCTGAACAGTACGTCTATATACTTGACAAGTTAGACAGCTATTTGTATTGGAAATGATCATATATATATGAAAGGAACAAAATCACTCTTCGATCGTACTTGCAATAGTACGCAAGTAAATAACAAACATATCTGAGCAAAAGTTCATCATGTTCTGTGGAGTGTACTTAAAATTATTTTAAAATTAAAATCAAGTAGATTGTGAAGAACCAAATTATGCATGATTGATATATTCTAAAAATTAAGAGGTACGTGTGAGTTTATAGGATCTCAAATGCTGTGGCACTATTGGAGGAGAGAATCGGGGTGACGTAGTTACATTTCTACGTCGCTCCGATTTTCGATGAGGCGACGTACATTGTCTTTGATAAAAAGTACGTCGCTTCAACAAACTGAGGCGACGTAGATTGATAGTTGTCGCTTCAATAAAATAAGGCGACTGCTTTTTCATTCTAAGCGACCAAACTCATCTTCGTCACTTCGAATAAAATCGAGGCGACGTATATTTCTCTAAATTTGATATGAAATCTGGATTTTGGCAAATCCAAATCCATGAAAATGATAAATACAAGACTGCTTTTGTTACTCCCTTCGGACATTATGAGTGGAATGTCATGCCATTCGGCTTGAAAAATGCTCCAAGTGAATTTCAAAATATCATGAATGATATTTTCAATCCCTGTAGTCATTTCTGCATTGTCTATATTGATGATGTCCTCATTTTTTCCCAATCATCTTTTTTATGTTTTCTAATTGACTCAGGGCTGAACAATTGACAAGTTTCGTGCTGTGAACTTACAGCATAAATTTGTTCAAGTGTTTTAACATGATGTTCACTTCTAAACGAAGTGATTGACCATTTTTTCTTATAAATTTCATTGCTAGCAACTCTTGGAATATTCCAATCATTTCTATCAATGTTACTATGCGACTGGATTTCAACTTGTTCCTCGTTTACTATGTTGGGGATTGCACTAAGGGAAGACCTGGATGAACTAGAGGTGACTGAGTTGGATCTAAATAGTCTACTCATTTTAATAAGTGAATTGAAGGCTTTAACTTAGAAAAAGGTTCTAGGCAGAAGAAACTTAAGTCTGGCGATCTAAATGCTAAGGTACTCACCTCTCCGCTCACGCCGCTCCGCTCACGCCACTCCTTGGGCCTTACTGTTTGGACACCAGCCTTACTGTTTGGTTTGGTGAATAGACTCAGAAAATAGGAAGAACAGAATAAAGAATTCTCAATCTACGTCGCCTCGATTTTATTCGAAGCGACGAAGATGAGTTTGGTCGCTTCGAATAAAATCGAGGCGACGTAGATTGCTCAATCTACGTCGCCTCTTTTTTTTTAAATCTGGATCTACTCTTCTTCTTAAAGTCAAACCGTTCATAAAGTTAGAATTTTAGAAAAACAGTTCATTCGCGTTCTGCAGCTGTTCTTGTGCGATTTTGGGAGAAATTTGAGGAAATTGAGAAAGAAGGTTGTTCTTGCCATTGATTTGATTCTTGAGTAAGGTTAGTTTGATTTGTATCTCTTTAACCCTCTTTATGACCATAATATGTTAAATTAGAAGTGAAATTGAAGTTTTGGTGAAATGTTTGAAGTTGAATTGAATTTGGTGTTATGTTGTAGTTTTAGTGTTTGAATCATTGAATTGTGATAAATCATGTTAGGGGTTCATGATTAATGTTTGAAATTTGGTTAAATTTAGTGAAATTAATTGATGATTAGTGTAGATTAGGTGTATTCGAGCCTTAATTAGTAGTGTTATTAGTGTTAATCATGAAATCGAGTGTATGGCTATATATAATTGTGGTGTTTATCAACTTAGAACTCCCGTTTGAGAATCAACAACTCATCTAGTTGATCGAGTTGAGTTGTTGATTCTCGAATTGTCCCATTTTTGGACACTTTAGGTGAACATGACTTGGTTGATCCTTTTGCTATTCGTGTGATTTCAGTTTCATTTTTGGGATATGGTTTCGACAGTGTCTCCTTTAAATGTTCCCCGAGTGCAAATTATGTTGTTTAGATATGTGTGCGCTCGGGGAATTGTAGGGAGATGCTGCCGAAATTTCCCTAAACTGGAGCTGAAACGCATGGGTGCAAAAGCGTTGACAAATGTCGTGTTCCCCTGAAGGGGATAGGACCCAACCCGGAGGCATAAGGCGAAGAAGTGTGGGGTTTTGGTTGAATCGCAACTGTGGCGTGGTAACTTTGTTCATATTGATTGTTTATGTTGACAGGAAACATGGACGGACACCCAGACAAAACTTGGATGACATATCATCGTGCTGATCCAAGGTACATCACAGGCATATTCGAGTTCATGAATTTTGCCCGGCGACATAGTAACGGAGCAGATTATTACTTCTGCCCGTGCAAACGTTGTAAGAACAGTTCGTTCAAGGTTACTATGGATGTCATGTATCATCACTTATCACACAGTGGTTTGAGTCCGGATTATACAGTCTGGCACCTTCACGAGGAAGTTTCTGGTGAACCGGTAATGCTCAGTCAACGAAGACAGTGGCTTCAAGACAGAGTCGGTCCTTCTAGTGGTGCCGGTTCTTCAGTGAACCCGCAGTTGGAGATTCTACATGATGCATATCCCTATTATCCTAGATACCATACAGATGCACCCCAACAATTAGTGGAAGATAACTCGGGCATGAACTTCAATGACATGGTAGACGATGATTATGAAAAGTACGATAGATTATTGAAGGAGTCACAGACCCCATTATATGAAGGCAGTGAGGAAACTGTTTTGAGTGCCATATTAGATGCAATGGAAATGAAAAATGAAAATGGATGGTCGGACACAAGTGTTGACTCTTTATGTATTTACATTAATAAACTTCTTCCTAAATGGCACACATTCCCCTGTTCATACTCGAGAATAAAAAAAATCTTGAGTGATCTTTCACTGGGTTACGAAAGAATTGATGCGTGTGAGTTTAACTGTGTGTTATTCAGGGGGGCGCTTGTAAACTAGAGGATTTGTCCAGTGTGTTATTCTGAAAGATATAAGCCATATACGAATGATATTCCCAAAGAAATAATTCGTAACTTCCCTCTAACACCAAGGTTGAAACGCTTGTTTATATCCCCACACACTACCAAGCATATGCGATGGCTGGGGGAGCGGATATGCGTGGCTGGTAGCCTCAGCCACCCAGCTGATGGAGAAGCGTTTCAACATTTTGACAGAACTTTTCCAGGTTTTGCACGGGACTGCAGGAATGTGCGCCTTGGAGTAGCAACAGACGGTTTCAATCCATTCAGAACAATGGGAACTTTGCATAGTACATGGCCCGTTGTTGTGATGCCGTACAATCTACCACCTTCGATGTGCATGAAGAAGGAATATAACATATTATCAGTGTTGATTCCAGGCCCTAAATCTCCCGAAAAGTGCCTTAGTGTACTCATTGAGCCGATGATCGATGAGCTAATACATTTATGGGTCGTTGGAGTCCATACTTTTGATCGAGTAGACAATGAGGTATTCTTGATGAAGACAGCGGTAATGTGGACTATTAGCGACTTTCCAGGTTTAGGGATGCTTGCGGGGTCAACTGTGAAAGGGTACAAGGCATGTCCAATCTGTCTAGATGAGCTAACTTCAGAGCATATATGTGGGAGGATAGTTTATGAAGGTCATCGAAAATGGCTCCACCAAGATCACCCTTGGAGATTGAGCAAGGCATTTAACGGGAAGGAGGAGTTTGGCGGAAGACCCTATCAGAAGAGTGGAGATGAAATTTTGGAGGACGTTAGGTCACACGTTTACCCTATTCTTAGCCAACATGAAGACTTAAAGGTGCCGTACAATCCGAATAACAGACAGTGTTGGACTCACGAAAGCATATTTTGGAAGCTGCCGTATTGGTCATCATTGAAGATCAGACATTGCTTAGATGTCATGCACATTGAAAAAAATGTGTGTGACAACATCCTTGGAACCATTTTTTCGATTGATAAGAAGTCTAAGGATGGTCCAAAAGCTCGTGCTGCTTTGAAGAAGAAGAATGTGCGAAAAAACCAGTGGCAAAGAGCGGGTGACCAGGGTACAGCGAAAGTTCCTCATGCACCCTTTTTAGTTAAAAATGATGATCTAGAAGATGTGTTCCAGTGGTTCAGGGATGTTAAGTATCCTCTTGGTTATGCAGGTAGTTTGAGAAGTAAGGTGAAAGTAAGTTCCCCGTCACAGTTTTATGGATTGAAGACGCATGATTCCCATGTCTTGCTTCAACGTCTTCTTCTTGTGGTTATCAGAGGGTTCCTGCCAGAAAACGTTGTGAAGCCATTGATAGCACTGTCAAATTGGTTTCGTCAACTATGCAGTAGGGAGCTTAAGAAGGAGGTTGTGCGTGACATGGAAACTGAGATAGTGATGATTCTCTGCAATTTGGAGCTCATATTTCCTCCACATTTTTTTACATCTATGGTTTATCTCATGGTTCATCTGCCCGAACAAGTATTCCTTACAGGTCTAGTACACTATACATGGATGTATCCAATTGAAAGGTAAAATGTTTTGTTCTTGCTAACCCTATGTTCGTTATGTAATATGTCGGCAATTAGGAAAATATTGTACTAATCTTGAGTGGTGTTTTTGCAGGCAATTAGGAAAATATAAAAAGTCAATGAGGAATACACGTTACCCGGAAGGTAGTATTGCTGAACAGTACCTCGTACATGAGTCGGTGACGTATTGTAAGTCTTATCTCAGACGGATGGACAACGAAGATATCGACACTTCCATAGCTGAGTGGAATATCAGCTGTGTTTCACTCTTAGTAAGACCAGATATTATCGAGACACGTCGCCAGTCCAGGTTGACTGAGGCAGAGACTGCTGAGGCTCACTGGCAAGTCTGGGTGGAAACAGACGAAGTCAAAGCTTACCTAGAAGAACATCTCAGAAGGTTCGAGGCTAAAAATGGTGAAGATTTCGACGAGCTTCGTCGTCGGAGGAGTTTTCTTCGATGGATCTTAACATGGGTACATATGCCTATTAATTCTTGTAAGGTTCTTTGAGGGTTTATAACACTTATCTCTAACTTCTCTTAACACTTATATCTCAGGTGTCCCTTAAAGAAAAAAACTCGGACCCGAGCTTGGTTGCAGGAATAAAGTCATTAGCTCAAGGACCTCAGCAATGTCGGGTTTATAAGTCGTGTTATGTGAACGGTGTCAAGTTCACATCGTTTGATAGAGATCAAAGAACCGTGACTCAAAACAGCGGTGTCATGATAGACATGGGTTCATCCAAGTTCTACGGCCATGTTAACTACGTGGTCGAAGTATTATATGCAGGCCGTATGCCAGTGGTGTTGTTTAAGTGCACATGGCACAACTCCGAGGACCCTGAAGATCTTGACACCGTTATAAAAGATCATGGACTGATATCAGTGAATACAAACAACAGTTACTATGAGGATTCACCCTTCATAATTGCAACCAAAGCAAAACAGGTATTCTACATAGACGATCCAAAGGCTGGTGGTACTTGGAAGGTAGTACAAGAAATGTCGCACCGCAATGTCTACAGCGCCGAAGTACTGGCCATAGATGAAAACATATCGCGTACAGGAGATCATATATTTGAGCCTTACCAATAGGACACTCCCACGGTGATACAATTTTACTCAGATTTTCAACTACTTTTGGACGAAGAAGGAGACGAGGACGAGGACGAGGAGGACGACGAAGAGGACGAGGACGAGGACGAGGACGAAGACGATGACGAGGACGAGGACGAGGACGAGGACGAGGACGAAGACGAGGACGAGGACGAGGACGAAGATGAAGACGAGGACTAAACTAATATTATTATGAATTTGAAACCTAAATTCGTATTTTCTTTAAAGCATAATTTATGTATTCGAGAAAATATTACTAACTTTATAATTCTAAACTTCATCGTTTCTTTCATATTCAGTTCATTACCTTTCCATAAATAAATTGAAGCGACGAAGAATTCAATCTTTGTTAGTATCTCTAATTTTAAGCGACGTATATTGATCAATCTACGTCGCCTCAGTGTATTTATTTTTTATTTTTGAATAAATGAAGCGACGTAGATTGATCAATCTACGTCTCCTCAACATATTTATTTTTTATTTTTTATTTTTGAATAACTGAAGCGACGTAGATTGATAAATCTACGTCGCCTGAATGTATTTATTTTAATTATAAATTAAATACAATGAAGCGACGTAGATTGATCAGTCTACGTCGCCTGGTCTATTCAAAAAGAAAAAAATAACAATTAAATATTCAGTCACTTTCGTTTATTTATGAAGCGACGTAGATTCAATCTTTGTCGCTTCCTATAATTTCAAGAGACAAAGGACTCCATCTTCGTCGCTTGAACATGTTAAAGCGACATAGATACTCATGATTTGTCGCTTGAAATTAGAGGAAGCGACAAAGTTTGAGATCTTCGTCGCTTCAATATGTTGAAGCGACGTAGAAAGCAATCTACGTCGCCTCGTTGCCTTTATAATTCCAGAATCACAGTTGCTTTCTTCTTCTTCTCATTTCGTTTCCTTCTCACTTTACCTCTGTTCGACCTCGCCCCAAAGCCCTAATCCCCAAACCAAATCAATTGAAACCCAAATTGAAGCTCCCTCCACCAAATCGACCTCCCCAAATCCCTAATCCCGAAACCATCTTCTTCCTCCCCCTCCCTCACCGTCGAATCCCGTAACCATCTTCTTCCTCCCCCTCCCTCACCGTCGAATCTCGAAACCATCTTCTGGAAACCATCTTCTCCGTTTCTACTCGGGCACAATCTCAGGTATCGAACGACCCTTTTCAAAGAGTGAAAATCGTGTATTGTTTTTCTATTCCAGTCTTGCTTTTCTTTTCTGTGTAGACTTAGACTTAGACTTAGACTTAGACTTAGACTTGTAGAAACTAACAACACTATTTTTCTTCACTATGCATATTTTTTGAATCTATTTCCATTGATGGACTGCCTGTAAGGATCTCACGAGAATCAGTAGAGAAATAGTTCAAAACTGTAGTGTGTAAGGGGTTAAGAAATATATTTACTGATATGCATGTATGACTGTTGTACAGGGTGCAAATTTTAGGGTTTTGATTCAGTTGCTCCTGTTTTGATTCAGTTGCATATGTTGGATGGTTAGGGAATGTTGGATGAGTTTGCATATGTATTTTGAACAAGGACTGATGGATGAGTTTGCATATGTAGTTTGCATATGTAGTTTGTATTTTGAATGTTGGATGAGTTTGCATATGTAGTTTGCATATTCAGTTTCTAATCTATTTCCAATCTGTTTTCATGTAAGCACCTCGTTTGGTATGAAATGTTTCTAATTTGTTTCCAATCTGTGTTTCATGTGTTTCCAATGTGTAGCTAAAGCAAACGATTCCGAGCCAACTCCGTGTAGCTAAAGCAAACAATTTGAGCCAACTCCAGAAGGTATGGAGCTTTGTGTTTTATACTGTGCCAACTCCGAATGTGTATTGTGTTTTGTGATGATGATGATTCCGAATGTGTTTTGTGATGATGATGATTCCGAATGTGTATTGTGTTTAATAATGATAAGGATATATTGAAAATTGATAAGCTATATGCAATAACTGAATGTGATGATGCGACATTCCGAATGTGTTTTGTGTTTTGTGATGATGATGATTCCGAATGTGATGATGCTTTGTGCGAATGCGATAAGCTATATGTGTTTTGTGTGTTGTGTATTGTGTTTTGTGTTTTGTGTTCGAGAGATTCAATTCCTTCGGTTGTGATGATAAGAATGTTGTTTTAATTGTACTGATTATATGAATGTTGACTTGTTTTACTAGATTATGTTACGTTATAACTAGTTCTGCATAAACTAGTTGTGACCGTAGTTACTGTTGTTAGACCATTTGGTGCAATCTTTTGATTAAGGATTAAGGGTTTGGTTAAATGATTGTAGTACTCTCGGGATTAAGGATTACGGGTTTGGTTAAATGAATGTACAATATGCTACTGTTCTGATTAAGTGAGGTAGATATGTGTATTTTACATATGCCATTTCTAATGAAATGTGGATAAAATTGATGGAGATTAGTAATGTAAAAAAGAACCAATCTTTCTTTCTCTATGAGTGAATATATGCGTAATGTATATGATTGTTTGGTAAAACTCCTTGGTATATTGAAGTTTGGTGTATGCATGAACTATGCAGATTCTATACAATGTTTTTTAGGATACCAACATTTTGTTTTCATCAAATTATTGGTGATTTTGATGATGGAAGCAATATAGAGTTAATCTGGTGACCATGTCGGTTTGGGAGTTAAACACAGCATAGTCTTGAGTTACTTTAGTGGAAATTGTTTAGCACTCAAATGTGGAGAACTGATTGAGATTGGAGAGGTTGTAATTAGAAAGGAAGATTTCTCGTAGACTGTTTTGAATTTGTTAATCTTATGTGATTATTACTTGATGTTTCTATCGTTTCTTTCAAAGCCTAGATGAGATGGTATGCAATGCATTATTGAAATTCTTTGTCACTTTTATAATTTGATTAGTGATAGTTTAAGTTTTGGCCATAATTTGATAAGAGTAGTTCAATCTTAATAGATTAGTTTTAACATAATGGCTCCCGGAAATACTGGATACCAGAGGAAGAAAGCGGCAATCCAGCGTCGTGAAGCGGCCGCGGCGGCAGCTGTGGAGGCTACGGAGGCGGCGTGGCGAGCATTCAGCAGAGATGGGGCTTCTGGGTCGGGTTGCCCCACGGGACAATCTGCGACCCCGACGATTCCAGCAGTAGGGGTTTTAACTCCCACCCCAAACCTTGAGGATGCGATTCCTTAAGTGGATGATAGCGACGCCACTACGGCGTCACAGCACCCTCCCGCCCTCAGCATCCGGTGCAAGAAGACCAAACTCCCCGACATGGTGGACATGGCAACCGGAGATCCGACGACGCAACAACGCGGAGTCGTTGTCGGGACGAAGACGGAGTACCTCGTCCGGATGAACAACAATAGGCGACTACAAGTCGCTTACTCTACGAGGCATCGGGGGCCTGCAACGAGGGAAATGAGGAGTCTGATGTGCAGAGACATCGGTAGCATCATCCGCGGAAAAGTTCCAATGCTTGCACCTAGCTTTTTGGGACTTAGCGATTTGCATCGCGATATCGTCAATACAAATATTGAGGTATACTTACTGGCCTTAGCTTACTTACCTGCTTGTAGTAAATGTAAATATAACTTTTACATAATGGAATTTAAATGTCTTGTGTTAGACGAACTACGACATCCCGGCGACTGATGTGGAGATGTGGAACTTCATTGATGCGACGGCGCAAACAATCTACAAGGATTGGAAGTACGATTGCCATCAACATTATCTCCACGTCAGCCAGGAGACTCCGGCCGAGTTTCTCGGGAGGGAAGACCAATGAGCGTGGTTAAAAGCCCACTTCGAAGACCCTGCTTACTTGGTGAGCTTCATAAACTATCCGCACAGTTTTGGTAGCCAACATTCTAAAAATATGCATGTTTATCTATTCTTATTTTAAAATGATTTTTGTGTATGTGTGCCAGCGATTGTGCGAACGGAATCGAGGAAACTGAAACAAGAACAAGGAGCAGCAGCTCAACCACCATTCTGGATCCCTCGCCCTCTCGTACCGAAGCGAGGTGTTGGAGAAGGAGGGTCATAGAGCGCCCGCCATCCAGACGTGGATTAACGTATACCAGCCGGACAAGAATGCGGCTGAGAAAGTGGTAAGCTCAAATAGGTTCACGTTACGTTATTTCAATTATTTTTGTTTACTATATTGTAATATTATTTATTTGATATATTTTAATTGAGCAGGCGGCAGTGAAGCGTCGACTCGATGAAGTCTTGTCGCAACAAGATAGTGTTGCGGGCCCAGTTGACGGCGATTCGGTTTCCCAAGCCCAGCCTCTTCCTCTTGATACACAAATAAATATCATAGAGGAAGAGGTGGGTTCAAGGCCCGGGACCTCTATAAGAGGTAATAAATCTCTTAAACCACCGTCGTTCATCTCGATTTACGTTTTACTTTATTTTGGTTTACCATAGAGTATACTAATATTTGTTCTTGTTCGACGTTACAGGGGTGGGGCGCGCTCTCACACGCGACCCCAAACCGAGAGGAGGGGCCCGGGTACAGGAAAGCCAAGCCCTGAAAGGGAGATCGCTGAAGCCAGAGAGGAGGCGCGCAGAAGGCCATACAGGATTACAGTGCGCTCGCCCAAAGGATGCAAGAAATGGAGGCCCTAATGCGATCATTCCAGGCTGCGAGTCAACAACCTCAAGCTCCTCCACCACCTCCTGGCTCGTAAACTGTATCTAGGCTTTGTATAAACTTGATTTGTGTAAACTTGATTTGTATAAACTTTTAACGTTTTGATTTGTGGCAATTTTCTCTATATAACTTGATTTGTAGTTGAATGCGTTTTTGTGGTTGAATGGGTTTTTGTGTTTGTAAATTGCGATAGGTCGTGACTTGGTACAATAATATTTAATTTTTATTTTTTTAATTTTTGAATAAATGAGGCGACGTAGATTGATCAATCTACGTCACCTCATTGTGTAAATAAAGAAAAAAAAACATTACGGCGACGTAGATTGCTCAACCTACGTTGCCTCATTTATTAAAAAATAAAAAAATTAAAAATTAAATATAATTAAGCGACGTAGATTGAGCAATCTACGTCGCTTTGTTTATTCAAAAAGAAAAAAAAATAAATATTAAATACATTGAAGCGACGTAGATTGCTCAATCTACGTCGCTTTGTTTATTTGAAAAGAAAAAAAAATATTAAATAAATTGAGGCGACGTAGATTGAGCAATCTACGTCGCTTCATTTATTCAAAAAAAAAAATATTAAATACAATGAAGCGACGTAGATTGCTCAATATACGTCGCTTTATTGAGCCAAAAAGAAAAAAAATAAAAAATAAATAAAATGAAGCGACGTAGATTGATCAATCTACGTTGCTTCATTGAGCGATAAATTGAAGCGACGTAAATTTTTTTACGTCGCGTGAAATCAAATGAAGCGACGAAAATTGGTTCTTTGTCACCCCAATGGTGGAGTGATCAATCTGAAGCGACAAGACGAGGCGACGTAGTTTTGCTCAAAAGAAATCGAGGCGACGAGAAATTCTGACGAGACGACCACCTTTCTTCGTCGCCTCGAATTTCTCCTCCAGTAGTGTGGTTTTCAAGGATATACATCTTTACTATTATTAAGTGAACCCGCTTTGTTTCCTCATTTTTCCAATCTTTTCGATTTTAGCCATCTCATTTAAGTGTAATTAAAGCAGGTTAAAAATTTAATTATAATTAACAAAATACATTTAAAAAACAAAAAAACTCTAAAATATTTTTTTCTCTGCCACGTATTCTTGTGCAATAGGGATCTCTATCCAAAATAACAGTTTACAAACGAATAATGTACGTAATAGAAAAATTGTTTTTGCTTTCTCACAAAAAAAAATTGTTTCTTTCTTTTATTTTTAAACTAGAAATAAACTAAAAGATTATTTAGTGGTATTCATAGATGTCTCGCGCCGCTCTCCCTTACCCTAGCAGGGTTTGGGCGACGGCCCTTTCTCTCTTCTCTCAGGCGGCTTCTTCCGGCGCAGCACCTAGGCCTTCTCCTCGAAGCCTGCACCTACTCGCTCTTGAGCGAAGATCTGCGACTCTCTGTTTGCGTGTGTTCCTTTTCTTCAAGATGGGGTTTCAAGATTCCCTTGGAGGCTGGTGGGCCTTGATGGGTACAGGCGGCGTCTTGTCGGTGGGCAGTTTCGATCTGCGCATGTGGGGGTGAAGGGAGGACGGCAATCAGATCGCGATCGGCTCAAACACTCCAGTGTTTTTCGAGTATGTGTGATGGGTTTTGCTCGTTGGTTGCAACTGGGTGAGCAAGGCACAGTTTCGAGATGGATCGTCGGTGTCGGAGGGCAAGTTTGGCTGCGACGGATGAAGATGACAATGGTGGAGGATCGGCGTGGGTCGACCATGATCAGGTCGGATGGCTTCAACCAGGATCTGTTTGGGCCCTAATCCTAAGGCTGGATGGGCTTGGAATCTTGTTAAGACTAGTGCCTGGTTTGATTCGACTTTGCATCAGACCTTTATGGATGGGACAGAAACCTACCGGACCCGATTCATCTGAGATTCAGAAATTCAACTTGAAATAGTTTCAGCGGAAGTCTACGTTTTAAATATTTGTTTTGGTTTTTGCAATAATTTTTAGACTTGTATTGACATAAATTTTTATTTTGTCCTGTTTTGAACTTACAGTTGATCCTAGAATAGATATGACATGCCGTCTCAAAATTCGTTACGTCACTGGTTACGACTTTGAGCTTATTGTTAGGTTTCGAATATTTAATTAGGTATAGGAATTTAGTTTGTTATATCTAGATAGACTACGATTTTTTTCTCTCGACGCCCTTAAATGTGTAGTCGTAGTTGTACTTAAAACTATTTCTCATATATACGAAAACTGATGTCTCCTGTTTGCTCTTAAAAAAAACTAAAAAATTATTTATTTTTAATCAAAATTTATACATGCATAATGTGCACTTGAGTCAGTTGAGTTTGTATATATAATAAGTCGGAGAAATTTAAAATCAAATAATTAATCGACTGAATTGTTAACTTAGACCGGGCGTGTAAAGAAAAACCCTAGACATATTTTGTTATTATTGCACATTTTGTATATATATGTATTAAACAGGTAATAAGGTTATGGGACTTATGTCATGACAAACCCCACCTCCCCCACTTCCAACCCACCTGGTCAAACCCTGAATACCAAGTCCTTGTGGATCAAATTGATACCATGAAATGACATGTAGCAAATAATGAACTATAAGGCTCGTGAGCACCGGACACATCCAGATAGCTTACAGCTTATCGTTGCCCCAGTCGCGGAGGGGACCTGGGGGCCAATATTTCTTTGCTGATAGAGAGTGCTCAGAGAAACTTCATGCATTAATTAATTTGCTTTGCTGCATCAGTTTGAATTACTGCGAGGCTCTTCAAATTAAGCTATGTGACATTCATGAATAGTATGAATGAACTGAAGCATTTTACTATTGGTTAAGAACTTAAGGTTGCATGATTAACCAACGGATATCTGCTGCTTCATTTCTGTTTTGGAACCTTTATAGCTAGGCAGTGCTCAGATGCCCCCTTTAATTTGGAAGCTTGAAATTGATTTTGTAAAAATGATTTTTAGGTCGAGTCCAAAAAAGATCACAGTTTTGTCCAGCAATATTTCGTCGGTAAAAGCAGCCAAAACTAATTAAATGAAACGCATGCACGATTTGTCAATGAACTATTCTGGAGCACAAGGTAATCGGAAATTAAAAGAGAGAAAATTAATAATGTCCATAGATCGATAGTCTAGGGTTTCTTCAACTTCTTAAGGTAAGATATTGAACTAGATTTTCAATTAATGCTTCAACAACCCCATGCACGGTTGACGACATCTCAAGCCAAACACGTGGGAGAACCCACTCTGATATTATAATAAAATAATCTGGAGTTCTATACCAAAATCAATTGACAATGATAGGAATAACCCAAACCCTTATAACCCCATTAACAAGATCCATTATTTCCAATATGGGAATCTTTCTCCATTCACATCTCAACACTAACATTAGACTCTTCTATAATTTACATTTATGTTGAACATGATCGAATTCTAGCTAGCTAGGCTTTTAGCAAGTCCGTTGATTCCAGTGGGGAGAGCTAGAACTGGTGTCTATATATATGGCCGAGTTCAAGAAAGTTTACAATAAATGATCGCTAGTAAAAGTGAAACAGTGGAGATCGACGATGACTGCATAACCGACTTCAACTTTGTATGATCGATCCCAGCAGTATCGGGGTACTTATGCATCACTACTGGGAGGCAATTAGCCCCATGGATGCAGAGAGGGAGCCAAGAGAGAGGCAGCTATATATCTAGCACCCACGAGCGACCAGAAATTTAATTAACCTTCTGCATGTATTATTGAGTATCCATGATTGGCCACCCTATTTCGATCACGATCGATCTTGAATTCTAAGAAGGGATCTCTTGGCTGGGGTTTACCATCAATACCATGCAATTTTTGTGTGATGTTCTCCGACCACCAAAATTAGTTTTATGGTACGTAAAACGGAGACTACAAACTCCTGGCGTACTTCTTTGAAAGCTAGCGTAATATCAAGCGACTAGCTACTATACATGAAAGCATATACACGAGCTCTAATTAAGCTTTTTAGTTGGTCACACTCCAACATGCAACAATATATACTCATGCAAGTTTTCCATCCTCTACGCAAGTTGTGCTCCCTCGGAGTGCAGCGGCCAGTGGATTAAGCAGACAAGGAGGAGGTGGCCACCATGGAAATGGACCCAACAAGGCATATTCCATAAGTTATCATTGTCCTTGTATTTTGTTGACTCTGCTCTTTCTGCTTCTACTTCTGTCTTTGCCTTTGACCTTATGTATATGACTGCCCTATCCTCCTGTTACCATGTAACCATCCTCAATGATCTCATAGGTTACCTCCAATGAACCCTTCTCGCTAGCTGGCTTCTGATATCTTGTCGACCAATACTGTACAGCTGTGATTTGGTAGCATTTTGATTCATATCCAATGCATTTGAGCACAGTTTCGGCTAGTACTGCCATCTTCCTCCGTTGAGGTCCTAAGTTTGATTCTTTTACAATCACATGATCAACTATGTATTAATACAAACTCACAAAGACTGCTCACAGGAGCAAAAGAGTTACAAATGCAGAAGCACCAACAATTGTGAAAGTCACCTCAGCATTTCTCCAACAAGCTTCGAATCTATCTTACATTACTTCTTGCACCTCTGGAGAGAGTAGCAGCTATTTTTCACTCCAAAAATGAAGTTTTTATTTTTATTATTTTCATTTTACAATTCATATGTATTAGGCATGCTTTAATACAATCGGCCCGAAAAAGAACTTTCTTAAACTGTTAAGCAAAAATTCAATACCTATAAATCAATTTCAGAATTTACACGATTCGGTTTCCCAATAAAGGGCTGGCTAATGCACCAAGAACTCATCTCAGGACCACCTTCAACTTGCTCTCAACCAAATCTCTTACGTTACCCTGCATATGCCATTGAAACAAGTTTTGAGGTCACTGTCTTATATTTCCTTCCAACTATGAAAGAAATATCACAACATCAAATCTAGATGAACTACCTGCAATCCATTGATTTCCTCATCTGTAAGTGACCGTTCCATGGACCGGTAAGCAATCCGGTAACAGTGACTGGTCATTCCTTTCTTGTTTGTGAAATTGTCTATCAGTTGCACCTGGCAATCATAGAAAAGGTATTTCACTATCTACATAATCATAATGCCAAAAGCCAATACTAATGGATTGCAAAATATATTGCCTAGTATTACACATTATTCCACAAGACTTTATTGAACTGCTTGAAATGACTAACAAATTTTCATTCTAAATATTTGTCGCAAATGTGGGGATTATATTCCACAAAAACCAATATATTTTATTTGAGCAAGATAATCCTCCAATAGCCTATTCTCAATGGCTACACCTCTACAAAAGTTATACAGGTCAAACACTGAGAAAACATACCTCCTCAGCAAGATCTCCAGCAACCTCTCTAACAACTTCACACAAATTGTTTTCGGTGAAAGATTCATTGATCCAAAAACTAATATCTTTGTAACAGGGAGGATACTGAAAACAAAAAGGACGGAAATGATAAGATATTTTGCCAGCAGTTATGTATCCGGAAAACTAAGAATTCATATCAGTATGAGAATCATTTGAATATAAAGCATCATGAGAAGACATGCATTCATAAGGAAAATATACAAGTTTCTTCTCAAGTATTTGTTGCAAAATACCTTTGAATACGGCTTGAATTTGACTCCCAGCTGCCCCTTCAAAAACTGTAACCAGACACGCAAAATCAAGTAGTTAGATATTTGTTTTGACAAAGGAAAATAAGATTCAGTGGATTAGAAAGTAACAATAATTCTGATTATTTAATGATTTGACTAACTTCACATTTGAAGAAGATTTACTCCCACAAAAGAAGAAAAAAAAACGGATTACAGGGCAAAAGAACAACCTGAGAGGTAAACCTTTCATCAGTTGACCAGAAAAAGCGAATGTCGGGGATGTCAAATAGAACCATTGCCAGCCGCTCCAATCCAAGTCCAAATGCCCAAGCAACATTGTCTGTTTTGCCGCTTCTCTTCAATATTTCTTGTTTTGTCACTCCACAACCCAAAACCTCCAACCACTTTTCCTGAATTTATATTCAATACTGGTTTTAGTGGTTTATAAGTTCTCTATAATGATTAAAACGGAACCACACACAAACTCATTTAGAGCATGACCCTTAAGCAGAGGAGAGAGACATTGGAGAGAGGAAGAGAGAGTGCTTTGATGTATAATTTCACCATATTCAAGGAACAGTGCCCAATCTTTGACAAGATTTTATTTTATTGTAGGTAATCTACTTACTTTTTCAACATGCATTAGGTCTCTTTCTGTTTTTGTTTCTAAAAGCCTTGAGAATGATCAGTACATGTAATTAGGAAGTGCAGTAGTTCTATGGTTCTTTATCTACTTGTTAAGTGTCACATCAGTCTTCCTAGATGTCACAACAAGCGACTGTTTTACTTCATCCTGACCTACATGAATCTGTGGGATTTTAAGACACGTGCTTGTATAATGCATAATTTTCATTAAGCAGTCATTCCAAGCAATGAAGCAAAAGAACCTCTAACATAATGATAACAAGATAAAGGTAAATGCTGGATTAAAAAATTCAAAGCTCCAAACATTAAAATGATTGGTATCTATATCATACCTGAAAGAAGATCTCTAGTTCAAATGATGGCTCTGTAAATGGAAAGTATGTATCAACCCAGCGCATCTTCACAGAACCTGAAAACAGCAACATCATCAATTGAAGGTTCGAACATAAGTAAATAAACAAGTCACCAGAAATTTCACGGAAATACAGATCTCAGGAATATTAACAAGAATGAAATCTGATATGGGCAACAGAGAATGAAATCTGATATACTTCCTAACTTTATGGGAAGTTGTCCCTTGTAATTACATAAGTATTGCGTCTATATAAGTATCTGTTGTGTTGTTGAGGGTTTGAGAGAACTAGTTTTCATATTGTGACTTATACACAGTACATTTTGGATGCTATGACACATAAATAGCACCCCAAAATCAGTCATAAGAAATCATGAGAACACTGTTCCGGATATTACGTATTAGTCAGGCTTCTTTTACCAAATAAGTGGCATGCCAAGCCCTCAAGACATTTCTTTAAATCCTCAGCTACATAAGATGTTCCATCTGTCCCAGATGCTGCCCAATCTTCAGGAGAAAAAACACGAACACCTTCCATCTACAAAGGGAAGAAAAATATTTATCTAATAAGGCAAGATTCCATAAGGTAATCAGCAATGTAGTCGTATGCATTAAGGATACAAAACCTGATGGAACACAGGGTAATGAGTTGAGTCAATAGAATCTCTACGGTACACATCTCCAGTTACAAGGAAGTGAGTGTGTCCTCGTCTCAATAAATCTGCCTGATGAGCACTTGTATGGCACCTCAAAACGGTTTGAGAGTCCACATAGTAAGTATCGTTATAACTTCGACTTACATGATCAGGAGGAACTAATACATCATCAAAATTCTGAAAGAATGGAATTGATGTTAGGAATTGAGCAACAAGGTACATAAATGTCTATCTACTGTAATGCAGCTTTGTCCTTTAATAAATATATGATTCTCATGATTGAAACATGTAGATTCTTACATATCATGTAAGAGTATGAATGCATACTCTCCAACTCTTATTGTCAACATAAAACTGAAAGATTAATGTCATACTCATACCTCTTTAACAGATACCAGTGGGCAAAGGTCATCAAACTTATCAAACTTGTTTGAGTAATTGGTGTCAAAGTATTCGTATATCGCATTCTTCAGAATGCCAAGCGGGTGCTGATCTCGTCTGTGGAGTTGCATCCCAAGCTTTGCAAAAATTGTATGTGGAACATTGTTCGTGGGGTCGTCCCTCAACACATCTGCAGGCCCATAACCCAAAATATATTATGCCACTACATATTACTCATAAAGCAAGACACACCCTTGCAGAAAGAAACAATAACCAGAACATTGCTTGTTGGGCAATGATTCAACATATCCGCAAGCCCTAAACTGAAAAATATAATATGTCCACACTAACAGTATGAAAACTTGTATTTAATGAGATGTGTCAAACCAAAAAACAGTAAATCACACAAGGAACTGAGCCGTCCATTAATCTCCATCATTTCGTTAACTGAACGAAACAAAAAATAGACCATCACAGTATTGTATTCCGGTTTGCTTATGAAAGTTTCAATCTTTAACCGTAGCTTATCTCGGGTTTACCAATATCTAAAACATTTTGCATCTAAGATTAAAAAAAAAACAGAGCAAGATCATCGATTTTACTTAATGCCCACAACACTATACAACATAGTGTATACATATATCACAATTTCAGAACAACATTTTTGAGCTGCCACAGATTACAGAGCACAGTAACTCCACCATACTAGTACAGTCAAATAGTAAACCGATATCAAAGAGTTAATGAAAAAAGTTACCTTCTTTGGTAATCTTGACTCCCCCGAGCTCGAGGTCGAGCGCGGCTGAAGTCCATTTCTTGGTGGGAGGCTTATCGAATGAAAGGGCTGCTGAAGAAGAGAAGGGGAGGCAGAAAGTTAAAGTCTTGAGAGCATTTTTTCGGAGGAGAGAGCGTGCGGTTTTGGAGAAGACGAGAGCTTGGGCGAAAGAGAAGGCCGTTGCCATTCTCACTCAAACAACCAGTGTTTGCCTGTTTGGCGTCGCAGCTTCTTCTCTTCTCTTATCGATGGTTTGGGGATTTTTTATATTTATATTTTATTTATCTTGACTGATACGGGGTCTTTGATTGGCCCAATAAATAGTATTGGAGTCGATCTCTTAGCCCAACTCGGCCCACTATCTTTATCATGTTTGTAAGTTTTACATTTTTTATTAGAGAAAATTGTTGATTTGGTCATTCAAATTTGACAGATGGGACGATATGATTACTCATATTTGACAAATATCATTTTGATCATTCATGTTTTACTTTGTCATTAGAAATGGTCACTTTGTTCATTTTAAATGTTAAAAACCACATATGTGACACACATGCTTTACTTAAATTGACATTTTTGTCATTGTCAAGCTAATAAATATAATTATATATATTTTACAAATAAAAAAATATTTTTTTAATGTTCAAAAGAGACAAAGTGACCAATCTGAATGATAATGTAAAATATGAGTGACCAATCTGATATTTTCAAACATCAGTGACCAATCCATCTCAACTGTCAAACATAAGTGACAAAACTAGCAATTTTCCTTTTTGATTATGACTATTGCCTATTGGAACTTTCAGTTTCATGTATATGTTCATAGCGAATTTTGGGAGTTTAAGAATGAGGGTTTTTCCATTCACCCAAATTATAAGAAAATCTTTCTCATTAGCCATGAAAAGATTTTAATATTATCATCAGTCAACTTACTCTAAGAGATTCTTTCCCATTCACCCAAGATCACATAATCTCTCATATTTTCTTTTCCATTTTACCCTAATATTTATGTGGTACAAAACTCACCCAATTTTCAGATCTATTCGATTTGAAATTTGCAGCCGAGTAGGAGAGAGAGAGAGAGAAGAAAAAAAATCTTTGAGTTGAGATTCGATTTTCTTGATCGAAACTTTGATTTCATGATATTCAAATTCTCGACTAAAGCTAGCTTTGATTTCGTGAGAGACACAGATTCGATCTGAATTGTTGAGCGACACTTTGATTTCTCGATCTGCAATGGGAACAACAATCTGCGATTTTCTTCTCGATTCAAACATTGCAGCTTGGTTCGATCTCTCTTCTCTCTCTAGATTCGTTTTTGTTAATTTTTGATTTTGATTTTTGATTTTTGGTTTGCGTTTGCGTTTTTATCTATGAATTTGGATTTGTGAAGCTTTGTGATGCTGCTGATATAGAGTATTTAGTTCCTTGTTTTCTTTATGTTACGATGTTTTATGCGTAGAGATGTATGCAAATTGTTGTGCATTTATGAAAATTTATAGATTTTGGGATCAACTAATAGTTAGTTAAAGGCTGCTGTGTTTAGATTTGGGATGAACTGAATATGAGTTGACCATCAACTGAGTATCAGTTGAATGTTGCTTTGTTTAGATTTTGTTGAATTGAATATGAGTTAGACCATTCTGAATGGTTCCGTGTTTCAATAATAACCTTTTATGTTATTATTTATGCGGTAGTGTTGCTGTGAAGTTCTTGTATTGGGGGAAGGGATTCATTTTATCTTGTAAGGAGCACATGAGTTATGCCATTCTTTTCAAGTACATTTGTCAGAGGTTTGAGTTATGTCAAAGAGAGCGTCGGGCAAACCAAATAACAAGAGGATCAAGTATGCAGGAGAGATGGAGAAGAAGCTGATTCGATGTAGTCGGTGTTTGAAAATGGGGCATCATAACAGGGCAACTTCTAATGAGCCTATGACTGCAACTGTTGTTGAGTAGAACAATTTTTTCTTTCTAGCTTCAGGCTTGTTCTTTTCTTTTTTAGATTGAGATTCTTTGAGTTGATGACTTTATTGATAAATCACATGGATATATCTATACTACAATATCATTTATTAATTGTGTTTCTGTTTTTGAATCTGTTAATTAGACCACTTGTGAAAGGACCCAATCCCGATTCAGCTACCTAAACCGGAATCAAACCATTTCGAAAATACGAACCAACAAAAAATTTTCGAAATTTGGGCAGAGTTTCGTTACTAGCGTTGAATTACCATAACCTGCACCCGGAAATTAACACTTCGTCCTATGCCACAAAAAGCAAACCGTGGGCACCAATCCCATCCGGATTTCTCAATATCAATATAATCAACAATAGTAAATAAATTGTACTATGTATATATGTATATCCGTGAAAATCCGCACAACATGTATCAGAATGTATCAGAGCGACCTCTAGAGTAAGACATATACAATATGTACATCAGTAGGTGAAACAAGAACCTACTGGAAAACACAGGTGACTCTGATCACTAGCCTCCAAACCGCGACGTGAAACACCAAACCTGAACTGCAAACTGGGCACGGAAACCGAAAAGCCCAGGGGAAAGACAATAAACACGTTAGAGTGAGTGAACGAAAATAAATGTCTTTCACCAGTTGATATATATGTGATAAAAACATATGCGAGTCGAAATATAAATAAATCAAATCAAATAGTTTACGAGGAGATGCTGACTCCAACTCGTAAACAGAGCATGCATAGAAAGTATCACGGGGTCACTCATGGACGCGTCCGTGCTAGTACAGTCAGAATCACGGAGTCCTTGACTACCACGTGATTCATAGCCAGAAAGGCCTCGGTTCCGGGGTACTGCCCCTCGCCGGTCAGGTAGGGGTACTGCCCCTCCTGGTGGCCTACCATCGGGGATCAGCCGAGAGGGAAGTGTATCGATACAACAACGTAACTGAGACTGTACTCTGTGTAAACCAAATCATAAACAATTCGATGCAAATGCGTGAAACAACATATAAGTGTATGTATACTCATATACGTATATTCGTATAAGTATATCCGTATAATCGTAAAACACATGCTCATAATAAACATAATCTCGTATGAAATCTCATGCTCGTAAAACCATAATCATACTGCATGCTCAAGTTCATAAAACATATATAAAAGACTTGCAATCAATCCGTGAAAATAAAATTGTCCACTCACAGACTCTCGAAACGCGCACACGCGCTACACTCGTGGTCCTGCGGAAGATCCCTCGCCTGAAGCACGATCACGATCCAGATCTCGATCTCTTGAATATATTCACAAAATACAATTGTTCAATATCGTAATCCACAACACTGTACTGATGCACGGAAACCAACCGTTCCCGGAAATATGAAATGCGGTACAAAACGATAAACGAAATTCCCGACCAACTCGAAACCTCGACTGAAAATTGGCTAATCAAATTGACCCAAAAACCTCTGGACGATGATCAGGGCGCGATTACGAGAAAAACGACTTTAATTATATCGAAATCTGAAAAGTTGACTTTTTCCTCGCCGTTGACCGCCGCCGCCGCCGGCGGCGCGCCGTCAACGGTGGAGTTTCACGGTGGAAAACTCCAGTTCCCAAGGTCTCATCAAGGCGAACAAGTTTCTCTTCTACCTCACAAACCAATTCCAAGCAGAACTACCTCAATTCTTCGAAACCAAATCGGAATACCCAAATCGGATCCCTAATCGGGTTCACCCCAAAACACCACCTCAGATCAATTTAAACACACCATGAGATTCAGAGGAGCAAGGGGAGTCTTTTCCCCCTAACCCCCACCTCCAAACCTCGCCGGAGCCACCACCACCAACCCCGGCGACGGACACTAAACCGACCCAGTTCGGGTCCAACTCAAACGTAATCAAAACTCAACAAATCATACATCAATCAACTCGAAATTACTCAAGGGTTCTAACCTTACCTTCCTCGAAGTCCAAGGTGGCCGGAATTAGGTCGCCGGACGGTGACTTCCCAAAATGGCAACTTTCCTTTTCGGTCCGATGGTTCACTTTCCAATTAATTTTGGAAAGTCAACGAAATTCCAAGTCGGTCAACGCCCAAAATGAAGTTTTCGACTAATTCTCGACTATTTTTCGACTTTTTGATATTTATACTCGTCCCTCGGGTCGATCGACGATTCGAAATGGATAACCATCACGATTCGGATAAACTCGAAACAAACAGATAAACTCGTCAGAACCCGAAACTTCAAATAATCATAAAATATTCCTCGGTTATCAGAAAAATCTTCCGAAACCGCCCACAAGCTCGAAATCACGTGCTCTACAATTTCTGTGAAGACACCCAACTCAAATTCTCGACCGAAAAAAAAGTCGCGAAACGAATCGGCAAACCACATAATATCGCAAAACTGCGACTAAACTCAAATCTCGAAAATCGTGTCAAACGCACCTCTGATTCTGGTTCGGGTCGTCACAACTTGTGTTAAGAGTACGGTGAATAAGATATGCAACTGAGTATCAGGTGATCATCAACTGACTATCAGTTAACCCTCAGCTGATACTCAGTTGAACATTTTCATAACTCAGATGTGTTTAATTATGTGTTGAACTGCGCTAAACTGAGTATCAGTTGACCCTCAACTGATACTCAGTTGAAACATTTTTAGAAAGTTGACCTGGATTAATTTTTGAACCTCAACTGAGTATCAGTCGACCCCTAACTAAACCTCAACTAAGTATCATTTTAGCCATTTTTAGAAAGCATCTATGTCATTTTTTTTGAACTAGGTTGATTCTAAACCTCAACCGAGTGTCAGTTGACCCTCAACTGATACTTAATTGAACCAAATCTTTAAACAAAAACACAACTAGCTGATCATTCTTAACAAAACTCATCCATAAACAGAAATTATCATCCATAAAACACAACAACATTACATGCACGACATAAATAACAACACAACATAACCATAGACATACTGAATAAAAACAACAACAACCATAAAGACAACAACATTACATAAACTACAATAAGTAAATAAACCCATAAGTTCCCTTACACTTCCTTGATCTTCAACACAATTTTTGTCAAGGCTTCGATATTCTGCTCTACTTCCTTGATCTTCATCATAACCTCATTAATCTTCTCTGTTGCCTCATCAATCTTATCCATCTTCTTCAGAAGAGCCTCAACGTTCCATCCCAATTGACGGATTCCTTGCAAACTCGTCTCAAAGTTGTACTGGTAGTCTCAATATTAGATCTTTAATTATTAGATGATCTCCTGGTATCCACATCAGACGACGGCGACATCCTATTTATTAACATAAAACAAAAATAAGTCAAATTTAATTGAGATTCAAACTTAGTGTTAGTTGACCATAATTTGATACTTACTTTACCCTAAACTGACACTCAGTTTACCCTAAACTGAGTATTAGTTGAGATAAAATTCCATCAATCCCAGAAGAAACAAGAGCCTAAACTGACTATTAGTTGAGCCTAAACTGATAGTCAATTTACCCCAACTGAGTGTCAGTTTAACCTTATATCACATCAAACCCAGAACAAACAAATTCAAATTCAAAATCGTATCACACTCAAATCATATCATACCCTGAACAACTTCATAATTCCAACTATCAAACACATCACAACCTCAAATTCTATCGAAACCCTAAACTGATTTTGCATAAACAAATGGGAATAGTTATTGCAGACCTTAGTCGTAGTTGAAAGAGAATAGTTATTGTAGAAACTTACTTCGAGTTTGAGAAGTAGTTCGAACGATTTGGTTTCCCCTTTTTGTCGACATTGAAACAATCGACAAAGGTTTGAGTTATTTTCGCGAGTTGATTGGCGACGAACGAACGATGATTCGATCGACAGTGACCGACGATTTGATCTGGAAGGTGAGAGAGAGTGAGCGAGATAGTCTGAGAGAGAGCGAGATAGTCTGAGAGAGAGAGAGAGAGAGAGAGAGAGAGAGAGTGAACATTTTGATTCGAACGAGGGAGGTGGTAGGTGGTGGGGGAGGGGGGGGGGCTTAAGCTTAAGGGTATGCTGGTAACTCTGCCTAGTAAGTGGGCTTATGAGAATTTTCAATCTTATTCTTGAGATTTGGGGAAAGACCCTTTTAAGAATATGTATGTGGAATAAAAAGAGATGGAATAGCATAACAATCGTGTCAAATGAAATTAATATGAACATTTGCATGAGTTAGGTGTTGTTAACAATTTTGTCATGACTTCAACATTTATTTGAGCCATATTGTTGATAAATTGTTCCAAAACTTCATTGCTTTATGGATATGAGACAATGGAGAGAACTAATCAATAGAGATTATTCACCCTATGAAGCTAATGCACTACAATTTAATTTAGTCAGAATGCAAAAGTATGCACTATCACTAATGTAAGTAAATCTTTTTTATTCTGACTCAAGCAAAGCTACTATTGATATGTGGGTGGATCAATTTTGAGGGTTGAAAGAAAAAATGCAAATAGTTAACTAAATTTTGATGAAATATGTAAGATGGAGAGTCTTTCAAGAATGACACTGATTTTAGTGGTGTTGTTGCTTAATTTCTTTTATCATCTTTTGAACTAGATTATTTTTTAGCTCTTAATGATAGTGACATTTGTGGCTACAATAGGTCATAACACAAGTTGTTCCCATATTTACATCGAGGTCATCATACACAAGGTAAAACCAAATCAGAGAGCAAGACTCCATCATCATTAAACAAAAAATAATAATAAAGTTTTAGTAAAATAAGTGGATGTTTCTTATATCTTGTTTCATTCGATAGTTATTTCAGTCTACAACAACAGTTATGTCAAAATGCACATGTATAGCATATATATGTGCATGTATATTAATTAATCCCATATGATGGGGTTCGATTAGTTAGCTAGGGGGTGCCGCTGTTGTATCAGAAGATGGCCGGCTGAGAAGGTCAAGCACTGTGAGAATTGTCGTTTGACTCAGAATTCTCATCTCCCTATTCTTCTCATCCAAAATGTTATGACTCGGCAACACATGGAGTGTTTGTATGTAGCTGTCTACAGCTCTCAACATTATTTGCTCACTCTTCTCCACATCTGGGTAGTCCTTACCAATAAATGACAATGTCGCATTGGCAAATGTCTGCATGATGAGACAATAAGCATTCTCACACACTCGCTAAGATCTATCTTCAGTGTCAGCTTACTTGTCTTCTCAAGTGTCTTCCTAATAAACTCGTGTGTTGTGGTTGCATGGTTGCATCCCTCAATTACTTTTATGTGGGTTAGTTCAACAATGTCGTCACTTACTGGAATTCAGTGTGCTTTAAAAGTCTTGTAGCAAAAACCATAATCTTCCGTGTTTCGACATATCCTTTGAAGCATTCCTTCTGTGGGTTTACTCTCTGATGATTGGATATTGATTATAAGCACCACAACTAATAGTAAGGAAATAACCAACTTGTTAGTAAACGCCATCGATACTAGTTAGTTGTAGTGTTGAGGGCTAGAGATCGAAAATATGTTAGAATCTAGAATATGGTAGATGTCAAAGATCCAACAGTAATTTATAGGACTACAAAAAATATGAACCTGTATTATATTAATTCTTCATTACAGTCTGCACATTATTATTTTTTTGTTGAAAAAAGGGCGAAGTGATAGCCCTCAAGCCTTCAATATTGAAACTGTCGAATATATACTTAGGGGGGACATAAGACCTAAATCCTATATTACAATAAGCACAACCAGAGCATCTCCGATCATCACAAGACCACTCCAACTTCTGATGCATTCAAACACGCACCAATTAGCAGAGAGTGTGACACCAGCTACTCTATCCGCTTTAACATTGTGGCGACACAGTAAATGAAAGATTACGTGACTACAATGACGCATCCTTACAAATAGAACAACTTCTCAACTATGTTGTCGAACGACGATTACGTCATCGATACTACATTTCATCCTGCCACTAGGACAATGTGACCCTTTTACCATGACCCACACCCGACCTAGGACAAACAAGGCACATTGAGTACATACACAGGCAGATCGCCCGACATGCCCCGTTAAAGGGGATTTTATTTTTAACATAAAATAAATAAATAAACAAAAAATCATAAAATAAAGACTACCTTGGCCTAAAGTAAAAACCATAGCCCAACTCCACAAGGGCCCAAAAAGTAAGAAGCAAAAAGCCTAGCTTTTGTCTTGTGGTAATCACACCCCTGCACGCCGCCGAACCATGCCCGCGAGCCAAGAACGATAAGCATTGATGCAATTCGGCCAGATCAAAGAAGCATCTAGATCAGCCGCTTCCTCTTTGACATCATTTACAGTTATAGCCCGGAGCCACTACCGAGCCGTTCGAACAAAATTTAACCAAGCATCAGGCAGTGAAACTCCACACTTCGCCCAAGATGCATGCCGTGAGAAGAGTTTCAGTCGAGTGCTTGTCGATCCTCCCCACGTTGCAAACTCTCGCCACCAATCTGTTCCATGACTCCCTCAGCGACACCGCGAGACCAAACCAAAACCCATGCTCGCTCTCAAACTCCGGCACCTACTATTGTCCATCAACGGACACATTATCCACAAGGGAACAGAAGCCCCGTCCGGCTGCACCCACAGTGCTCCGACGAGGCCAGAGGCAATGTCTAGGCCGCCAGACGAAACAATTTTGTAAACCTAGGGTAAACTATTGAGCACGTTCCACAACGCATTCCAAGAAGGAAAATTCTTACACATAATTTTTATAACTACGTACTATGAATAATGCTAAATGAATATATAACTTCTCATTGCAGTTTGTATTTACTGAGCCAAGTGAATGAAAAATTATGTTGTTTTTACTTGATCTGAATACTTAACATCCCATTTCTCTATTAACATCAGTTTTAAAACAATAACAGCAATGTGAAATAGATAAAAAAAACATTAATTTTCTTCTTTTTAAATAAATAACCTAGGTGAATATAAATGGGCAAATTTCACTTTACCTACCTATAGTTTGTTTCAAACATCATTTCATTACTTGTAGTTTCTAAAAAAAATTCATCACTTTACTATGTACTTAAGGTTGCAAAATCTCATCAATTTATGTAATCCATCCCAAAAATTTGTTAAGTGGCACTCTTTAATTCAATAAAAACACACAGAGATCAGTTGAGATATAAGGATCGACGGGAATGCGTCATCGGAACCAAGGTGGAGGAGAAAAGCGAGTTTCTTGTGCTTTGTCTTGATTTTGTTGATGTAGTAAACTAATGAGATTTTGCAACCTTAATTAATAAAGTGATGATCTTAAAGTAGTGGAATGATGCGTAAAACAAACCACAAGTAGGTAATAAGAAATTTTCCTGATATAAGTTATAAAGTTTTCCTCTGTGGAAAACCCAAGAACTAAGCAATCGTTGTCACTTCATCCTTACAACCTTATCTTGTCTGAGGACATCGAGGCCTAGACTAGTCTTTTGACTTGGCCTTCGTTGCATGGCTTGCTGTTGGACAAGAGTTGATGCATGGATGCATTTAAAGAGTTTGGTCGGAGGTTTTGGTTTTGTAGGTTTCTCTCAACAATGCTGTTAGCTAGGGTTGTTTTGGCCCTAGTCAATTTTATGTTTTTAATTTTTCTAAGCATAATAAATTTCTTTGTTTTTACGATCCTAGTTAGGTGTTGTTGGTGCCGTCAAATTAAGACACTTTCTTTGAACAAAACTAATGATTTTGGGATGCAAAGGACTATAACTATAAGTCTCATCTCTTTTACCTTATTTATCATTGTCTAACTACTATTTTAACTAAGGGAGAACGTGCTCCAAGAAAATCGGTGAATTCTCGGTGAGATAAGACGAACCCTAACACTGACTAGGACGTCATTAGTGTGGTAATTCATGATGACTCCTCTGTTTTCCTTTTCTTCTTATGTTCCCCTATTCCTCTTATGTTCCTTATATATGATCATGTCGGTGGAGTTGTTCGCCAACAGTGGAGGTGGTGGTGGTATGGTAGCGAGGCTGGATGCATGTGAGGTCTTGTTGCAGGGGGTGGGCCCTCGTATTGAGGGGTTGTCGATCGACATGTAGACAAGCGGTGGGGCTGGTTTGCAGAGATTTGTCTGTGCGATGGTGTGGCAACAACTTTGGGTGTTAGATTCAGGACAACCTCCTAGAATCCGGTGGTTTGGGGGGGGGGAGCTGCGACCTATCCAAGCTCGGTTCAAGGGAGGGAGATGATGGGCCGGGGGCGTAGCTTGGGGCCGATGACAAGCCCGACGTGCAACAACGGTACTGGCGGTCCTCGGAATTCACGTACAATAGAGTCAAAGATTTGGGGGTTGGAGTTTTCTAACTCGATTGAGCCCAATGATTCTAAACTTCATTTGAGGTGGTAGGCTGGTGGCTGTTTTATGGGCTGGTGATGCAAGAGATATTGGAGGATGGGCCAAATCTTCTGGCTTGTTTGAGGCTTGTGAGTCTGATTGTCTGGGTCTCATGTTCTGGGCCTATATCTCTAGCTACAATTCCTGGGTGTGAAATTCGGGAGCCATTTTCTCAATATAAAGAATGTGCCTATTTAACTAAGAAGGGATGCATACTGAGTTTTTGATAGTTACTCGTGCTATTCTGGTCTGTTAGACTAGGATTTTTTGTGCTTCCCCTTGTAATCTAGTATAGTGATGTGATAAAATTTCTCTTTGTCAGGCCGGGTAATTTTTTGTAAAGTTCTGTATTAATATCACATTTTCCTAGTGGTTTTTTTTATCGACATTCTAAAAAAAGAGGTGTTGTTGGTACCACGAGCTTATTTACGTCTTTTTTTAGATTGCGTGAATTGTTAGTTTAAGTATATCTACCACAATCGTGTGCTTAAGTGTATGCATTTTTCTTTCTCATGTTTTTCATGATTTTCTTAAGATGTAACTACGCAAGAAAACTCGAGTGAGTTTAGTGCATATAAACAGTGATATGTCTTGGCTTTTGTCTGCTCTATTTGTACTATTTGGATCGAATTTTATTGGAGGAGAAAAATGAGCTTCTTGTGCTTCATCCTGATTGTGTCGATGTAGTAAACTGATGAGATTTTGCAACTTTAATTTATTAGTGATGATCTTAAAACTATAGGTAGTGAAATGATGTTTGAAGCAAACAACAAGTAGGTAATCTGAAATTTCCCCGATAGAAGTTATAAAGTTTTTCTCTGTGGAAAACCCAAGAACGGAGCAGCCGTCGCCACTTCCTCTTTACAACCCTGTCTCGTCCGGCGACATTGAGGTTTCTCTCGACAATGCTATAGAAATCATGGCTGTATCATGTGTTACGCATCAAATCAGAGTACCCTCGACATCGACTTTTGCTGGTGGTATGATCTGCTCATTGTGAGTGGTTTGTTTGGTTGGGTTGTGTTGGGCAGTCACTATGGCGACGACGCAGTGTGCTCGGCCTACATCGTAGGGTGGATGGAGATGGAGCTTTGGTGCAATAGTGTGCTTGACAGTGGTGGGAGGGAGATCTATTAGGCCTAATTTTTGAGCTTTATGTTTTCGGCCTCTATTTAGACTAGGGTTGTTTTGGCCCAAGTCAATTTTAGGTTTTTATTTTATCTAACTATAATAAATTTCTTTGTTTTTAGGATTCTAATAAGGTGTTGTTGGTACTGCCAATTTTTTTTATTTTTTTTTAGATTGCGTGAAGTGAATAATTGGTTTAGATATACTTATTATAATTGAGTATTTATGGTATTTATTTTTTTTATCATTATTTTTCGTAATCTTCTTAAGATGTAAGTAAACTCGTCGATTATTAAACTTGGTGCATATAAACAGTAATGATATGTCTTAACTTTTGTGAACTTTATTTATACTATTTGGATCGAATTATATTGGAATCAAATTTCCGTCCGATTTTCCGGTGCGTCTCTATAAAAAAGAGTAACATAGGTGAACAAATATGGTTTGCACTACAGATTCAAAGAGGGGCAATGTCGGTAGAGTGAACAAGTTTGGTAGTTTTGGAAACTTCAGCCCGGGCTTTCCTTCCCGCATTCGATTTGCGTCGACTCTAATATTTAGGTCCCCCGATCTGTCTGCTCCTCGCTGCGGGCCCCACACCCTCTCTTACTTTTAGATCGTAGCAGCGCCAAAACTACCCGAAAACCCCGCCCCCGGGTCTAGGGGCATTCACGTCATTTTCCCACGTCACACAGTTGGGTGGTGGTTACTGATTGATTCTTTGTCTTCATCGCCACTGCTACTGTGCGAGTCTCTCCCTGGTGCGTTTAGCTGTCCCCTCTCTCTCTCTCTCTCTCTCTCTCTCTCAGCAAAGAGCAACACTCCTGCTTACACACACACAGAAAAACGAAAAATGAGGGAGCCGGCGAGTGACGTGTTTCCGACGCCACCACCGCCGCAGGCGCTACTCGAGCGGCTCAAGGATTACGGCCAAGAAGACGCTTTCGCCCTCTGGGACGAGCTCTCCCCCGAAGAGCGCCAGCTTCTCGTCAAGGACATCGAGGTCATTTCCTCTTCTTCCTCCTCCTCAGATCTCACCTCAGTTTTTTGATCGCAACATTGTTGTTGATTCGATATTTCGATTCGAGATTCACATGCACAAATTGTGTGTTTTTGTTTTTCCTTCGCAGAGTTTGGATCTTTCGAGAATCGATCGGATCATTCAGTGTTCGCTTCGATCTCACGGTTAGTTTAGTTTAGTCACATTGTCATGTTATGGTTTAACTGTGATACATTTCATGATTCAATTTTCCGATTTCGTAGGGCTGCCGACGGCGGCGATTGAGCCGGTGCCTGAGGGAAGCGTGTCGAGCGTGGAGGAGCGAACGCTAGAGGACCGAGAGAGGTGGTGGAAGATGGGAATCAAAGCAATCTACGACGGCAAATTGGCCGTCTTGCTCTTATCTGGTGGACAGGTTAGACCTCTGGTCCTATTATCAATTGATGTTGTTTTTGGGTAATGTGGCTGTTTTTACTTGTTGCTTTTACTTAATGTTTAACTTTACACTGCACCAAAAGAGAACCATCAGTATAATAAAGCTCGATCACTTCCTCTCTCTCTGAGATCATAAACTTTTGTGGTATGATGTCACTTTTCTGGGTTATGCGCACTTGAAGACAAGTGGGTGGTGGTATAGATAAGATATGCTCATTATGAATGAAAACTCAAGCTTTGTGAGCTCATAATGGACTTAATCACCACTAACTATTATTTTGGTATGATGATCCTTTATGGATTTTTATAAAGAATTGTACCATTAAGGCAATAACCTTTAGTTTCTCTCTCTCTCTCTCTCTTTCTCTCTCTCTCTGGTTGGTAAGATGTTCCTTTTCTTGATGTGCATTTTGGAAAATATTGGATTGCACTTAGTCTTAGTGATGGGAAAAGATATAATAGTGTTATTCCTTGAGTAATGATTATATACAACAAAGTTGCTTTATAGGATTCCAAAAACTTCTTTCTAGAATTCTTATTTTAGCACAAGAGGGTGGTTGTGGGGATATTTTGCAAAATTGTGCTGGTCTTTATTCTGTAGCTTATTTTCTGGTAGCATTTGAAACTTCATAGAGGAGGAAGTCTGCCTGTTGAGTGGACAGATGTGAAGTGTTTAGGTTCCTTGTCAAGTTCAATACTATTGAAATGATCTTATAACCTATCAAGTTCATGTATGGGAATATTCCCAGCTTTAAGGCTCAGTCACATGTTCCAGTTTGTGCACAATTCATATTCATAGTAAAAATACTCAAGCTTTACAGCTCTCCAAATAATACATTTTCTGGAAATGCAGGCTAACTGATTTTTCTGTTAATCAAATGGTTAAACATATCATTGTCATCTAGCATTTGGAATGTGTGAGCAACTAATCAAGTACATGTCAGGCACATATTTCAGTGTCAAACTTCACAATTTTTGTAAAACTATGCTGAGGCAGTTTACTCGTATATCATGGATAGTAGTCAGGCATATGCAAACAAGCATTCCCTATAACAGGAGTTCTGTTCAATCACTCGTTACCAAACTAAATTTCTGATCATGTTTCTGCTTTAAGGCTTATTGTACTGATCTCCAATTTTTATTTAATTGAGCATACCTGTTTCTTTAAGTATGTTTGACTGATTTATGCAGGGAACTCGACTCGGAAGTTCAGATCCAAAGGGGTGTTTCAGTGAGTAGTTTCAGTTCCCTGGCTGCTTTGGAGCATCATAGTTTCGTACTAAAGTTGTTTAAAATGTTATCTTATTGATGCTTCTTATACTAATGTTAGATATTGGGCTTCCATCTGGAAAGTCACTCTTTCAACTTCAAGCTGAACGGATATTGTGTGCTCAGAGACTAGCCGCTCAGGCTACAAATGATGGTAGGCTATATTCCTTTTGTTTTTCTTTCCCATCTTTTCATTGCAGAGGCCAAAGCCAAAACAGAGATATTTTTCCACCAAGATAAAACCCTTCACTCTTTTCATTGAATGGCAAGACTACTAACAGCTGAGTTAGAAATTTTCATTCACTGCAAAGTGGAAGAGCTTTGTACTGAACTACTACATACCTACTTACTAAATTACTATCTTATTCAGGTTCTGCCTCACCACCACAAATACATTGGTATATTATGACCAGCCCATTCACTGATGAAGCCACAAGGAAATTTTTTGAAAGTCATAAATATTTTGGTCTTGAAGCCGATCAGGTAAGTTTAACATCTTTGGGTTTTTCTTTCTTTTTACTCTACTGGTTTATTGTTCTTAGCTTTTGCTTACTTTTAATTGTCAAACTTCTTGATGCAGGTCACCTTTTTTCAGCAAGGCACCATACCTTGTGTCTCAAAGGATGGGAGATATATCATGGCAACTCCATACAGAGTATGAATTTTATTCGCACAGGAGCTTAGTTAGAACTCTAATTTGTCAGTACCTTTTTTCTTGGGGTTTGTGATCAATCACTCCCCCTAAGCAGGTGGTAACATCTTACTTCTTACACCAGGTAGCTAAGGCTCCAGATGGGAATGGAGGAGTTTATTCAGGTCTTTTCGTTAAAATTTAGTTCAACTCTTCAAGATGTAGAATACTGCAGCTGAGCTAAATTTCCTTTATTACTGACAAAGTAGTTAATGAATTTCAGCTTTAAAATATTCAAGATTATTGGAAGATATGGCTACACGAGGAATTAAATATGTGGATTGCTATGGAGTTGACAATGCACTGGTGAGTTTCCTCCTTTCTGCATAAACTGTGTTTAATGGAAAGAGAACCGGGTGGGAATTGAACGTCTTTCTTTCCATACTCCTTTTCTTCTGTCATATCGACTAGAAATTTTAAATGCACATTGGTGATGCAGGATAAAGGTGGGTAGAAGGAAAAAAGCAAATATAACCCCTCTTCTCCTTTTATTCTCAATAACTTTACCAAGGGAGAGTTGGATGTTTTTCTTATAGACATGGAAGTTTTTCTTATTTTAAAGGCATATTGATTATGTTTTTGAAAGCAGGTTCGTGTAGCTGATCCAACTTTCTTAGGATATTTCATAGATAAAGGTGTTGCTTCTGCTGCAAAAGTTGTTCGCAAGGTAACTACTATTTTATCTCAGCATATATCTATTTACCTATATATTGTACATATTGGACTTTAGATCTCTACAGGTGTATTACAATTTGAGTGAGTTGGATTTTTTGTTACAGGCATATCCCCAAGAAAAGGTTGGAGTGTTTGTACGACGAGGAAAAGGTGGACCTCTTACTGTCATGGAATACAGTGAGATGGATTCGTCTCTAGCTTCTGCAGTCAATCAACAAACTGGTCGTCTTCGTTTTTGTTGGAGTAATGTAATGCTTGTCATCACCATTTTTACTATTGCTTGCGTTTAGAGAAAAATAACTGTCTTGTAACTTCTATATCCTGCTTTGGTGTCACCTTTAGCTGCACACATAACTTATTGTCAATGTTCTTGTTGTGCATTTTCACTTGGCATGTGCTTTAAGATTGACATTCTATTTACCTCTTTTCATGTTGCATTTTTCAGGTGTGCTTGCACATGTTCACGCTAGATTTTCTGAACCAAGTAGCAAATGGCCTCGAGAAAGATAGCATGTAAGTCTCACCTTTCATCAAGCATTTTGAGTTTCTCATCCATAGTCTTAAACTCTTAGCTAGTCTAAGGATGCTAATACAAACATATTTTTGTGAATGCAGATACCATTTGGCCGAGAAGAAGATTCCTTCTATCCATGGACAGACAATGGGATTAAAACTAGAGCAGTTTATTTTTGATGCCTTTCCATATGCACCGTCAACTGCACTCTTTGAGGTGACTCTGTTCCCCCTTCTTTTCATAGCTGACCCGAAGCACTCTTTCCCTAACTTTGTGATGCTAAGAGCTGCATTTATTTGGACACATTCAGGTATTGCGTGAAGAAGAGTTTGCACCGGTTAAAAATGCAAATGGATCAAATTTTGACACTCCAGACAGTGCTAGGCTTCTAGTTCTTCGACTTCACAGTCGGTGGGTAGTCGCTGCTGGGGGATTTCTAACACATTCAGTGCCCTTATATGCAACTGGTAATTCATTCGTTTTTGCTTCATTTATAGCCGGTTTTTAATCTCTGGCAGAACAGCGCAATTCTAGTGTTCTGACACATTCATCTTTGAATCCAGGTGTCGAGGTGTCACCTCTTTGTTCTTATGCCGGAGAAAACTTAGAAGCTATTTGCCGCGGAAGAACATTCCATGCCCCCTGTGAGATTACATTCTAAATAAGTTGTAAGAGTTACTTTGTTCTTTCTTTGTCCGGCTTTTTATTTACTTGAAACAACCAGAGTGGGCGAGTTAGGTCTATCTTTCTCTTTGATGTGTTGAAATAGATTAGTGAGTGATTTGTATTGTATAAAATGAGTCTTGGGATTTTTTGTCTTGGTAAACACTATCAATAATTCAATATATGTTTTGCATTTTATTTCCACTGCCATCTTTCAAGATAACTTCTCATTCACGGTGTTCCTCTTTCTGGTTTTGTGATCAGAAGAAAAACCTAAAATCCATTGTCTCTGTCAAAACTGACTTTCTGAATTATTATTTTTGTGAAGTGGGGTCAAAACAAGGTAAAGTGCTTCAAGATGATCGGTAGAAATTGGAACATCCAACTACATGATCACATTATAGACTATACAGCTTCATTTTCTGATTCTACCCTAAGCAGTTCAAAACTAAAATCTTTATCTAGACATGTAAGACGCTTTAATTCCAATATGAAAAAAATGAATTAAAATCCACATAAATTGTGCACTTTTGCTCCGTCGCAACAACAGAACAGAGTCAAGTCTTCAGGCTTCCACATAAGCGAAGGAACCATACTATGCATTAACTCAATTGGTACGAACAACCACTCCTATTCCCTACATGCATAAAATAGAAATCTTTGTCACAATTAGAGGTTATGAGGATGGAAAATTTCATACTATGCATTAACTCAATTGATATTTCACGTGTCCCTTAAGATTGTGAGTGGCTGTGATTGTAGGTTTTAATGATGGATGAGAAATTCATTACAAGAAATTTAGTTTATCAATAGCACCGGCAGTTTTTATAGAGAATGTGGCAAACATTGGATTTTCTACACCTCTTGTAAACTTGTCCCAGCATGGATTTATTTAGGGTTTACCTTTGGACCAAAAACACTTGAAGAAGCAATAAAGCTTGGTTTGGTGAAGCAAAAATCAGAATTTGTTTTTCTTTGGCGACCTGAGGCGGTGGAAGGAATGTGCAATTGCTCAGACATCATCCTTTTCACGTTTTCTTGGACCAAGTTTTGAATGTTTTTGATCTTTGGCCTATAATGAAGCAACCAAAAGGTGTGAAATTGGTATACAACAATTACTTTCATCCATTTAAAAGAAGTATTTAAGTAAATACCACAGAACATAGAGCAAGGCAAAGGATTGGGTGCAATATATCTAGACAGAATGAAGTACTAACCCCAAGAGTACAACCATTGCAACAACTTGGTATTCCTGCATGCGTTCTGCAATTGAAGAAATACTTCCACTCTCCAGGTGCACCTGTCCTAGAAACATTGATCCATATGAGAAGAAGAGGAAAGGCAAAAAGCAGGGATTCCATATGCCGAAAGATATTGTGCAAGCATGAAAGAAAAAGAAAAAAGAATAGACCGTTCATATGAAAATCATAAAGTGTGCCCTACATTCATTCTATGTGTTTGGCAACAATGACAGGTTAGAGAAATGAAACATGAGCGCACAATGATATGTCAATTGGCTATTCTGTAAAAAGACTAAAAACATTCCAGATTCCTCTGTTGCTAGTACACTTCTAGGTACCATCAGTAAGAAATTAAGAACTAATATTTAACATTACTGTAATACAACAGATGAAAATGTGAAAAATGATTACCATGTCAAGAAATAAAGGCTCATCATCTCCTATAAAGATATGATTGGCACTCTTATATAAATCAAAATCCCATTTTTCTCCACTTTCACGACGCCCACTAGTAATCCAATCCACAAGAACCAAACTTGAGTCTGAGGCTATCCTGAAGATTTGTTTCTGGGAGTATCTTGCTGTGGAAAAGCATGTCACAGGATCCGGAATGACAGCCAAAAGAGCATTGCTCCCAATTCTTGCCTACTGCACGGAAACAATTGGCTGCTGTAACTTGAAATTAATAGCCATTTCAAACAAACAAGCACCATATTGCTTTTCAGTGCTTTTAAATGTTGATTCAGCCCAGAATGTTACCTCCACGACTTGTTCAGAGCATTTCGCTCCCAGAGACTTGTATACCTACGCAAGAACATAAATTTATATCAGACATCCATAAACAATAAGTTTTAAGACATTTCAACAAAGTCGATCCTCCGAATACAAGAATCCTATAATAACAGGTGGAGGCTTGGGTGGTGATGACAGAGGTGCAACCATCTCCAACGGTAAACTCACATGAGATAGAATCTCCCTAATCACATAAACAAATATGTTGAAAACAAGTTACACAAGTAAACAAAGAAAATGCTGTATCACAACACAACCCGATTCAAATAAGTACATACAGTGACAATGCCACCACCATAGGTCAGTGTGTAAAGTGTAAACCCAAACAGCATCAGCTTCAGAAGAACCCACCTGAAGAATCATCATCACAATTCACATCACTATCATTAAATCACATCAAACCCAAAAATGGGCAAAATTCATATCCATCCAAAGTTCAAGTTTTGCTAATACAGAAAACATAGAGCAGTAAAGTTGAGACCTTTCTGGGAATTATGAACTTGAGTGGATACTTTGAGAAGCTCCTCGTCACAGTTCATCTTCCTCCCACTTTTTCAACCTCCAACCTTCCCTGTTTCTACATCTCCATCAATCTCCACCGAGCAAACCAACCCTTATATATACACACCTCAATTCGGTTCGGGTCTGTAAACCGGGTCAAAACTAAAAACACCGACCCGTTAAAAATGAAAAGACAACTAAACAAAGCCCAAGAAGCTAAAACCCTCTCAGAGTTTGAGTGATCTTTTGTTAGGGTTCTAAACTATCTCCAGCTCTCTCACACTCTTGTACTCAACGTTCTCTAAGGTACTCACTCCCATCTTCCTCTCTTATTTCTTCTGCATCTTCCGTCTGTTTTGTATTGCTTTGATTTGAAACTTTTGAATCAGAAATGGTGCAACTTTTTTTTTGTTTGGCTTAAGATTACTTCGTTTGTGTATATACGCAATTGAGTTTTAGACGATCTGGGCAAATGAGATCAGAAATTTTCAACCAAAGGTTGGAAAGTTTCTTGCTTTATGATGATAAAGTATCAATCTTTTGATAAAGGGTATCGAAGAAAAACACCAAGTCTCGGTCTTTTTACGTTTGATTTTGATTTTGCAATGTTGAAGACAGACCCAGTGATAGTAAATTGACTGTGTAAATGAAGGTGCAGTTAAGAAGTGATAGTTCTAATTTGTTTGAGAGTAAATTTGCTCTTCTTAACAAATTGAATCTGACTGACTGTTAATCCAGGCCCAGGTGATTGGTCAAGTGAGAGGTGAAATGGGTTGTTGATTTCCCATTTGTTAAACAACAGAGTCTTGTGGAAAGTGAGGACCTGCAAAAAATGAGCTTGATCTTGAGACTAAGGAATCACTTGCCGAATGGGGTTTTTACAAGACCTTTGATTTCTTCCCCCGGGATATTGAATCCGTCAGGTAGCTTAGATGGATTTTATCGGAACTTTGGACAACCTGCAAGGCAAGAAGAGGAGGAGGAAGTGGAGATTGATCAAAGGAGGCTTCCTGCTGATTACGATCCTGCAACGTTTGATCCTACTGAGCATCGTAGTCCTCCCACGGCGCGTGTCTTTAGGCTTGTAGATGAAATAGCATCGCTCACACTGGCTGAAGTTGCGGAGCTTGGTTCCATCATAATGAAGAAAAGGGGGTTAAAGGTACCACCAACTGTGGGAGTCATGAAGCCTGGAGCTGCTGCAATAGGATTGGCAATGAAGGGACCAGCAGCAGCTAAGGACGAGAAGAAAGTAGAGAAGACCGTGTTTGAATTGAAGTTGGAGTCCTTTGAGGCGTCTGTGAAAATAAAACTGATCAAGGAGGTGAGGAGCTTCACTGATTTAGGCCTCAAGGAAGCAAAGGAGTTGGTGGAGAAGGCACCATCAGTATTAAAGGTGGGATTGGCAAAGGAGGAAGGAGAGCAATTAGTAGAGAAGCTCAAAGCTCTTGGCGCAAAAGTTGTTCTCGAGTGAAAAAATGATCTGTCTGTAATCCACTACGAGGAATTTGTGATATTAGTTAGTTCATGTTTCTTGGGAAACACCAGGCCACCAGATTTCTGGAAATTTATCAATCCAAACGAAACATTTTCTCAGTTTTTTCTCCAATTGTTATAAGTTGAGTTGCTCAAGATTGAGTTTGTATTTGTACTGATATCTGAGCTGATCTTATAAAGCTGCGATCTTGTCCAAGATTTGCCCATGGACGAACTCTTTCCATGATTCTTTTATCTTCATTTAGAATTTGAAGGTGAATGATGGGTTTCGTTGGTACTTGGTTGTTTCTGTTTTGTAACAACTGAAAAAGCTGCTGAAAATTTTGAAGGACTGTTGTCAAGCTGAGTTAAAAGTTCCAGCCATTCGGGTTGTATCTAGAATTCTAGAGATGTGGCAAAGAATTGCCAGGCTGCGATACCAGTTTCAGACTTCCAGTCACGTACTAGAGGCTAGTTCAATTACTTGAAACTAAAATGGGCAGAATACATTATCAACGGAATGAGATATGCATGAGAAGATAATTAACTTATATTATTATAGATTGTGGGTTTGGATTACACCTAAATTGTACATGGACAAAGTCAATACAACAACATACAACATAGCTCTCAGCTAAAAAGAACTGAACCATTTCTAATCTTCAATCTCAGATAGTTTCCGATGTGTACTCTCTGAATAAACCACCAAAGAAATTTTGTCCAACTCCGATCCGCTTCTCTTCCGATACACCTCAGGTGCCGAATTTTTTTTTCTTTTTCAAACTCATTGTTGCTATACAATAAATGATCTCATGTGCCCATCTGCTGGAAATACCAGTTTGATACATGATGGTGAATGGAAGGAGGTATACGATCGTATAGCCTCCTATGATGGATCTGAGATTTGTTTTGAATTTGAACAAGTTCTTTATGACTCGTACGCCTATCCATTGCTACTGACGCGAGGGATGTTTCAACTGCAAATGCTTTGATGCAGAGCCATGGATCTGGGTGCATCCCATAGTGGACTTGTCCTGGAACAGTAGTGGAAAACACTGAGTAATCATGGAGAGAAGAAAAAAATAACTTAAGAGCTAAGGTACCAATTAGTTTACCATATCCTGCAAATCATCTTCAACTTCAAAACAACTTGGAACAGTTTGCGGTCTTAAATGCAACTGCCTCTGTAAGCAAGTAACAGAAGATCATTATTAAACAGATCCAAACAGCATGAGTTACATTAGCGGATGCCTTTAACTCCCAAAAAAGATAAACAAGAAAGTACCACTCCATGCAGTCTTTGCTGAGTCATGTATTGAGCATCATGGGTGGGCGCGACTGGATTTAATTGCCCCTGTGACAGAAATAAGACCCTAAGAGCACCCGCACTGATGCCGGCACGAGTAGCACACGCAAGAGGAAAAGGCGGGCCAAGGTGGCCGGTAGCATGAGCAGGAGGTGAAGGCGACGTGCAGCGGCGAAGGAGGCGAGCGGTGACTGCTCGTTGACCGGCTGATCGAGTAGCTGCTCGAACAGAAGCTGCTCGCACTGGAGCACAAGTCGTGCTGGTAGAGTCCACGCACGTGGGTGACGCCAGCCCGGTTCATTTTTTTACACCTATACACGCGCCAGTCAATGGTAAATAAATAAAAAATACGCACCAATGGGGAGGCGCCATGTGGTGATTCGGATGGAAAAAATCCATAACGGTCATATTGATATGGACCGTCCATTTCAAATAAAAAAATTTGATCGGATGGCTGAGATTCAACCGAAATGGCTATTTCAGAATCTTCTGCCATTTTGTAAAATAAACCCTAAAAAATTGCAAAAAAATCACAAAAATTTCAAAAAAAATTACAAAAAACACCATATAATTTTTTTATAAACACTACATCAATTTCATTCATATCTTACACAAATTTGTGCACAACAAATTTATCCTCTCCTTCCTCTCATCCCTTTGTATTTTAGTTCCCAAAAAATGTCTAATTGGCTTGATTCCGAAGATTTGCAACTTTGTTTTTTTTATTGTCGTATTAGTGTTTGCCCTATTTCCGACAACATGCAAAAATCCGACAAATTGTGGAAAAAAGTCTATGCCGATTATAAGGAAAATTGGGAGATTATGCATAGTGAATCAATGCCGGAGCCTAGGACCCAAACCGCGGTTTCTTCTCGTTTTACACAGTTGAAGCCGAGTTTTAGAATTTGGGATGCCGCTCTTGCATATGCAAGAAGGAATGCACAATTCGGCTCAAATTTGTAAGATAAGGTAAATGTTAATAATTTTGTCATAAATTTTTTATTACATTTATTTTAATCAATGTTGACATCTCCATTTCCTATCTATTATTTTGACATATAAATTTTTTTCTCCTAGATAAGAAAAGCTCAATCATGATATGTGGCACAAAAGAATAAAGAGTTTACCAAGTTTGAATGTTGGGAAGTGATGAAGAACCATCCAAATTTTCGGCCAGTCGAACCTAGTATACCACCTCCTTCATATTCCAACTATGCAACTACTCCTCCCTTTACCTCAATGCCTCCCCCTGTCGACGTGGAGAATGATGAAGTCATTGTAACACCACAAAGCAACGAAGAAGAAGTGTACTCTAGTTCGGTTAGACCAATCAGAGTGAAGGCGGCCAAATAAGCTAAAAGAAAGGGGGAAATGGCCATGGCATCTTCCAATGAGGTAAGAGATGAAGTTTTGAAAACCATGATGGAAAATCAAAGAATGCATCTTGCCGGGCAAAAAAAAAGTGATGTCACCGTACTAGCTTTATACCAAAAACAACTCGCCCTTAAGGAGAAAGACTACAAATTGAGGGCTCAAGCGGAGGATTCAATGATTATAGCAATGAATACGAATGCTGTGACCCCAAAATTGAAGAGGTATTTTTTGAAGAAAAAAGAGAATATCTTTAAGAAAATGGAGGAAGAGGAAGGAGATGGTAGCGATGAAGCATTTTAATTGCTATCGCTCACTATTTCAATAGTTTGGTATTTTTTTGCCATTATGAAATTATGTACTTTAAATTTCTAATAATTTTAGGCTTTGATTGAAATTATATACTTTAAAATTTCAAGGAATAAAAACATACTTTTTTTTATTATATCAAAGCTCACGCACATTACAATAAAACATAATGACTTAAAATTAAACACACATCACTCAAACAACCAAAAAGAAAAAAAAATTAAGCAAACATGTTGCAAACCAAGTTAATTAAAATTACACACACACACATCATTTAAAGTCGTTCGCCGGTCTCTAGATACCAGTTGTGCTTAACTAAGTCATTCTGCAACTCTCCATGAATGTACGCAGATTGGAGATCTACAACACGGTCGACAAATCGTTGTTCATTTTGTCCATCCCTTCGAACTGGCTCAAAAGGAATGCGATTATCTTGTTCATCCACTGGTCCATTATAAATTGTGAAAGACATTGATGGATTTTGTAGATCTTCTTCTTCGTTCTCCTCGAACTCCTCCTCAACAAATTCTTCTTCGACAATCATGTTATGCATTATAATGCAAGCCAACATGATGCTCTTCAATATCGATTGGTGATGACACCTAGCTGCATGCCGAATAATTTCCCAACGAAATTGAAAAATCCCAAAGCACCTCTCTACATCTTTGCGGTATGCCTCTTGTTTCTTTGCGAACAATTTATGTGGTAGCTCATAGGGATTGGAGATTGTTTTCACAAACGAGGAGTACCTGAGATATATACCGTCAGCTAGATAGTAAGTATTGTGGTAAGTCATACCATTGACTTTATAAGTTGCACTCGGACTGTTTTCGGCAAGGAGCGAATCGAATATGTCCTATTGGTGGAGCACGTTGATATCATTTTGTGATCCGGGTACCCCAAAGAAGCTGTGCCATATCCACGTGTCATATGAGGCCACCACCTCTAAAATAATAGTTTTACGCTTCTTCTGCCCTGAGAATGCTCTTTGCCAAGCTGTTGGGCAATTCTTCTATTCCCAGTGTATGCAGTCAATGCTTCCGATCATACCAGGAAATCCGTGATGCCTTGCTCTCTTTAGAAGTCGGGTTATGTCTGTGGCATTTAGAGCACGGAGATAGAGGTCACCGTAAATCTCGTATATATGCATACACTGCTTCTTCATGCATTGTAGTGTTGTGGATTCACCCATCCTTGTTATTTCAACACACTGATCTGCGGCTGCGCCATAAGCCAACATACAAAGAGCGCCAATCATCTTTTGTTGTGGAAGAAGTCCAACCAATCTGGTGGCATTAGCTCTTTGGTGCCAAAATTGGTCGTAGTTGCAGAGATCCGTCACTATACGGTTGAATAAATTCGTACTCATTCGGTACCTTCGACGAAAGGCTTTTTCGTTGAAGACGGGGCGTTCGATGAAGTAATCCTCCATCAGATTATGTCCCCTTAACTCCCTCATTCTTTCTTCATTTGGTCGGCGGCGAGGTGGTTCATCATCGAACATTGCATCGACCGTGACCGCTTCAGTGATGAAAGCATTAACAATTTCGACATTTCGCCGACGTTGTTGTCGCCTCCTCAGGAAAAAATTCTCAAAACTGAAAGGATTCATCTTATCAAAATCTAGAATATATGGTTGAAAACGGTGTGAGTGAACGATGAGCACCGATCTTTAAATTTATAGCCAAGTCTAGATATTCTGATTAAATAAGATGATGACATGTGTCGGCTTTCAATTGGTCGGAAATCTCTCCGAGAATCTTACACAAATTATTATGACGATAACGATACGTGGACATGACACATGTTGCCTCGTGATTAGTTGAAAATCTTATCGGAACTTTTGTACAATTATTTACCCGAAATCTTATTCAATTACTCATACGACAACGACACGTGTCGTTTATGGATTGGTTGAAAATGAAAAAAAAACATAAAAAATTAATTTATGAACAGTAATAGGAGGTGCTACTTTTTGGCACCGCTGCGCGAAAAACAGGAACTGCACTTCTTATTTGATGAATAGTGACCGCTCCACCTTAAACAGTACTCGCTTCTCCTCAAATAGCACAAGCAATCGCAAAACACCGGTGCAGATGCTCTTTAATAAGATGGTTCTGTGGTTCAATAAGCACTTCCAAAACTGTGTAGTGAAAAGTTCACAAACTACCCAAATACGAAATATGTATTACCAGGCCAAGCATATGCTGATTGCTATAATAACCATCACGCCTTGAGGCGGTTGTGTTTGATGGCCTCTACAAGAAGATCCAAAAGGAAAATTTGTTGTACATGTCCTTCAACAGAAATCCCAATATTTATTTACTGTTGTGATGGAGAAAGAAAATGAAAAAAAAAGGTTGTACCATTCCTTGAACGATTTGTTGAGTGCCAAAGTAACCATCTAGAGTTGAAGCTCTTGAGGTCAGTTGATCCTATGATAAATATAGAAGTACTTGGTGTCAAAAAACTATGAATCCTGAGTAAAAGACATAGAATTTTGGTCGTCCCTAAACTATACCGCAGTATATCTTGTTTGCTCTTATGTAATTCATAAGAAAAATACTGGTGCTCTTGGATTTGAGGGTCCCAAGTCTGGACACATCAAGAAACATGCCTTACTTAAGTACGTGCTTTAAAACGTACGTACGTGTATACGAGAAAATAAGATAACTAACCACTCCCTGCCAGTTCTCTTGCATCTCTATGGTTAGGGCATCTGGCACAGGATTGACCTACGAGAATTCAAATAACTGAACTACGTGACCATTCAGAAATACATAGAATTACTAAAATGAATCAGGGGCATATGCAAAGTAATAATTGTAAAACTTAACTAACCGGTCCCTTTTTCAATGTAGTGTTCTTATTATTTGTCTTGTTATTGTTGTCACCTTCCTTCATTCCTTCAAAGCCAAGAGGACCAGGAGTCTCTGGTGAAACTGGTTCTACTAAAATCTTGAACTTTAAAAGTTTTGATTGCTCCATCTTCAGCGTCTTTCTTAGGGTGACAAGCAACTACTCCCAAAACCTCAACTTGGAATTTCTTGAATATTGCATGAGTATACATAGCAGCCATTTGTTTTCCAAAAGGCGATGGAGATTTCAATGCTGGTTGTTTATGCCATGACTCAAAATCTGCTTTGGCTTCCTCTTCAAATTTCTCACGGAGAATTGTCTTGTGATGTTCTAAAAATTCTTTCAGTGTAGTTTTCCTCTGCATATATTTGTCAAAGAAACAGATTATACTTTCTGATCGCTGGGTAGTAGACATCCCTCCCAAGAAAATGTCTTTCAAGTATGTTGGTATCCACTGTTTACGATCTTTATACAATGACCGTAACCACAGGTCATTTCCTAAGCTGAATCTATCAATCAATTTGGCCCTCTTTTTTCAACCTGCTCATTTGTCCAAGACTTTGAAAATGCATTTTTTAAATTTTTCCATAAATTTGTCGCGCTGCCTAATCACATATCCAAGCTTCTCCGGAATCTTACCCAATATGTGCCACAAGCAAAAACAGTGACGAGAATCCGGAAAGACCTCCGTGATAGATTCTTTCAAGAGCTTGTCCTGGTCTGTAAGTATCACTTTAGGAGTATGTCCACCCATTGCTCTTAGAGCTTCTGCATCGGCCGTGAATTCTGGGCGAAATAGGAATTCCACTGAAGGGCCCGTCGGAAATAATAAAAAAATCAAATAACCCTCCAACATTTTTTTTAATTAATAAATAGTAATTAGAAATTCTATCTTTTACACTGTTACACGAAAACATGAATAAAACTTCTTATTGGATAAATAGTGATTGAATTTTCTCGAATAAGAATTTCTAGGCCTATAGAAAATCCTAAATGGGTGCGGATGCTCTTAGCCATGCCCGCATCAGCCAGACATAGTTTGATTTACTCTCATCAGCAAGTAAAGCACAACCGAGCAAAATGAACTGAAGATGGTGGTTTACACCAATAAAGGGAACAAACGACAGTTTATATTCATTCTTGATATTCGTGGTATCAAGAAATACTACGTCGCTAAAATTTCCATAATCAAGTCTACCTGCGGCATCAACCCAGAAGACATTTCTCAATCGCTGCTCTTCATTGAGATTAACTGCATAAAAGAAGTTAGGATTCTCATCTTGCATACAAAGAAAATAGTCGAGCATGCCTTGAGAATCTCCTTCATCCAAAGACAAGTGCCGTACACTTTTTGCTGGTTCAGTTTTCCCACCATCCTTTTGATTACTGTTTTTTTTGTAGCCACCAGACTGTCTGGTCATATTGACAAACACATTTTTTGTTCTTCTGCGGATAATGTGAGCCATCACCATTACCACCAACATTGGCAAAACTTAAATCTAGCTTCCTGTGCCCCCGAAAATAATAGGCCTCATCAGGAAAAATGTCATGATTGTGCTCTTTAATGAGAGTGGAAACAGTCCATTTACCGTCTTGCCTTATCTTAACATGCAAGCAGGCCTTGCAATCTGTTTTTTCCAAACATTTGCTGGCGCAACCTCCTCGTTTTCTTTTAATGCAGATACTTGATTCTCAGGAATACGAAAAGGGATCCGCAGGTTCAGTTGTTTTAGGTTCTGGTTTCGTCCCATATCTACTGCATGCGAGTTTCGCATCAATAAATTTTCCAGATGCTCTCGAGCGGCGACTAGCCCTAATCACTGCAGCAAACACCATAGACTTGGCATATTCTCCATAGAAGGAAAACACTTCTTCCTTTGAATCGAATACCAAACCATCATGAAGCTCTAAACCCTTCGGAGAATTCAAGTTGATTTCACCTCTGGCACCTACCCTGTTTTCAGAATTTGACACAATTCCATTCACAGTTTGTCCTGTTTTCTCCTTATCATTTACAGCAACATTACTTACACTTACAAAGGCTTGATTGCTAGAAGTATCTTTCTCTCAGCCATCTACCATATTGACATTCCCACTAGGTGCCTTATGGGTTTCACCTGGTACTGAGCCTCAAACTCTAGTCTGTAAAGCTCAAGCCCTCATGTTTTGAGGCGTTATATACATTCAGTTCTACAAAAATAATATTTGCTAAAGTCTGACCCCGCAGTTTTGTGGGTGACTTTACAAGACATGTTCAATAATGTGTATAATGCACAACTTCATGAACTGAGAGAATGATGTGATTTCATCCGGTTATTGGATTATCCAAGTATAAATGTTTTTAATCAAGCTATATTAGAGCTTCAATCTGAGTTAGGTGTATGTGGCATTATAAAGACTGATCAAGCTATCATCGAGAAGTCTTTAGGCCCCTTTCCTATCTCCATGAACATTCTTGTGCATCAATATTGCATAGATTATGCGTAAGGACGGCTCAGATCATTCTGTGATCTCATAAGTGTGCTAGCTAAGAACGAGCGATTTCGCGAAATTTTTCTCACCAATAATCAAGGTTATAAAAAATGACCTAGGAGGCCGCCTGGGCGCCTGGAGAAGGGTTTCCGTCCCGATTTTAGGCAAATTGGCGGGTGTAGGCGGTTAGGTGGACCAAAAACGTTTTTTTTTTTAAAACTGAAAAAAAAAACTTATTACCCTAAGTCACTAACAGCCGTGCGTGAGGACCTTTATGCTCTCTTCTCAGTTCTCAGTCTTCTGAGTTCTCTCTTCATCTCTCATCTATGTGACTATGTCAACTCTCCTCTCTTCGTCTCTCACTCTCTCATTTATATCTCTCCTCTTTTCGTCTCTCATCTCTGTTTCTCCTCTCTGTCTCTATTCTCTATTCTCTCATCTCTCATCCCCTCTAGTATCTCCTTCTCTTAGACTCTCACTTTCTTAGTCTCTCGTTCCCAATCACAACTCACAAGCCTGCGGCGATTCGGCAAGGCAGCTTCGCACAGCGGCAGTGAATAGATTGCTCTTCACTGTTCACTTGTTCAGTCTTCAGGTTAGTTCATTGAATTTGAATTTGAACTTGGTAATTGGTAATTGTCTAATTGATGAATGATGAATGATGATTGATGATTGATGATTGATGAGTGATGACTTTGTTAGTTGTTAATTTGAGTGAGGTATGTTAGTTTGTTCATTCACTTCAATGAATTGATAATTGTTACTGTTGTTGTTAGTTTGATATTGCTAAGTTGCTGCTGTTGTTAGTCTGCTTGCTCTGTAATTACCAATGTCGATTTGATATTTGTTGAGTTACAGGCAAATATGGCAGGAACTACTTCTTCCTCTGCATCTAATCCAATTCTGGAGCTGAGTAGCCAAAATAGGTCAATCTTGAAGGCTAATTCAACTGATATGGGTTGGGAATATGCAGTTAAAGCTAATCCTACAAATCCAGTAGATTGAAGTGTTTGTTGTGTAATAAAGTAGTAAGTGGTGGAATAAACCGAGTCAAACAACATATTGCAAACATCAAGGGGAATATTGACGGTTGTAAGAAGAGTTCGGATGAGGACAAAGCAAAATGTATCAAAGCTATAGAAGATGGGCGAAATAAGAAGAGGCAAAAGTTTCTCTCTGAAAAAGAATTGAGGCAAGAAGTAGTTATTGAAGAAGATGAAATGGAAGAGGATGGATCAAGTCATGAGACAAGAATAAAGAAGCACTTTCTTGGACCTATTGATCGTTATGCATCCGTCATTGACCCTGATTCTTCATTGGATGAAAGAAAGAAGATGAAGCAAACAAATATCAGTGATTCACTTTTCAAGGAAAGAACACATAATGTGCATCAATATTTGGCTAGATGGGTGTATGAAGCTGGCCTTCCTTTCCATGTCATTGAGAATGATAGTTTCAAGAGGTTTGTGGAAGCGGTTGGGCAATTTGGCCCGGGTTACAAACCACCAACCCAATACCAATTAAGGGAGAAATTGTTGAAGGAAGAGGTGGAGAGAACTAAGGGCTTATTAAAGAGGCAAGAAGAGGAGTGGGCAAAGAATGGTTGCTCTATCATGACCGATGCATGGAGTGACCGAAAAAGAAGAAGTATCATGAACTTGTGTGTTAATTATGCATTAGGGACAACCTTTCTTTCTTCTAAGGAAGCATCGGATGAGTCACACACCGGAAAGTATATTTTTGAATATGTGGACAAGTGCGTAAAAGAAATTGGGCCACATAATGTTGTTTAAGTGGTGACGGATAATGCTTCAAACAACATGGCAGCGGGAGATTTGTTGAAGTAGAAGAGGCCAACAATTTTTTGGACTTCTTGTGCAACTCACACCATTAATCTTATGCTTCAAGGAATTGGCACTAAATCTAAATTCAAGAATGTGATTGACAAGACAAAGAGTTTCACCATCTACATTTATGCACATCACAAGACTTTGCACTTGATGAGAAAGTATACAAAGAAAAGAGACATAGTGAGGCCGGAAGTCACAAGATTTGCAACTGCTTTCCTTACTTTAAAAATCTTGATGGATAAGAAGATTGAATTGAGATCTATGATTACTAGTGGTGAGTGGAGTGAAAGAAAGCATGCAAAGAGTGCAAAGGGAAGGCAGCTGCAAGTATTGCTTTAAGTCCTTTTTTTTGGAATGGAGTAAATCTTTGCTTGAAGGTATTTGCCCCTTTAGTCAAGGTGCTTCACCTTGTTTATGGGGATTGGAAGCCATCAATTTGTTTTGTGTATGGAGAGCTACAAAAAGCTAGAGAAGAGATTAAGAAGACATACAAAAATCAAGAAGCTCACTATCGTCCAATCCTTGACATTATTGATGGGAAAGGCCGTGAACGACTTGATAATCCATTGCATTTAGTGGGATACCTCTTGAACCCTTATTACACATATGTTGATCCAATCATTGTAAATGATGGAGTGGTCATGGATGGGTTTATTGAAAGTGTGCAGAAGTTCTTTGGTGATGATCTTGACATTCAAGATAAGGTGACAAACGTAGAATTGCACAAGTACTTGAAGAAAAATGGTTCATTTGGAAAACCTACCGCTTTGAAGGGATGCTCACAAAATAATGAAAATTATAATCCGGGTAAGAAGACTTCATAATTTTTTTTTGTCATTAGTATTGTTTATTTGTTTTGCTTTTGTAGTTTTGACTAATTAATAATGTTGTTGGCTTTCTCTGTTTTTGTAGTTGGTTGGTGGAATATTTATGGAAATCAAGTACCAAAATTGTAAACTTTGGCTAAAAGAATACTTGGTTTGACAAGAAGTTCATCCGGATATGAAAGGAATTAGAGCGCTTTTGAAGGGGTAATTATTTGTTTAATTTATATAGTTTTGCACTCAGTCTCATAATATGATAATTTACTCTTTTTAATTTTTATTCTTAATTTAGATTCATACAAAGAAAATAAATAGACTTGACGCAACAAGGTTGAACAATTTAGTCTATGTCCAATTCAATGCCAAGTTTCTCAACAAAAAGAAAAGAGAGAAAGAGAAAAATGTGGATGTTCTTCTTGCTAGTGAAGCTACTAATGCACAAGGTTGGATTGTTGATGGTGGTGATGAGGATACTTTGCCCGATGTCACTAATGAAATGGTTGAAAATGATTTAGGAGTGGATAGTGGCTTAGAGCCTAGAAGAAGTTCTAGGATTCAAGAAATAAGAGAACTTGAAGAAGATTTTGATTCGGATGAAGAGGAAGAAGAAACTATGGATTTTGATTTTGACTTCGATACCGAAGAAGTACTTGAAGGATATGGAGAAGAAGAATTGGAGGAGTAGACTTGCAAGAATGTATTTTTCTTTATTTGAATTATTTTTTGGACATTGTTGCCTAGTTGGTGAATTATGTTTTTTATTTTCGGGTTTTCTTAAAATCATTGTTGTTTAATTGCATTTCTTACTTGCTTCAATTACATTGTTGTTGAAATGTTGAATTGTATTTCTTATTTTCTTTAGAACATTGTTGTTAGTACATTTTTAAGGACATATGTTATGTATTTTCATTATTTCTAGCATTACATGTTATTTTTTTCATTATTTTTAGACATTAATCACATTATAATACCTATTTTAATTGTATTTATATAATTATTTATTATTAAAAAATAAAATAAAATAAATACAAAAATACAAATTCGATTAATCTTTGGACTTTGTCCGCCGGACTAGCGCCCAGCGTTTAACCTTGCCAATAATGTTAGACCAGCTGTTACTAAAAATATCCATGAATCATACAATACTTGTGAGAAGACATGTAGGGATAGGAGGAACGGTCATTCCAAGCCTTACAATAACCGTGGTGGAAGAGGAGGACATGACATTGTTTGTGGTAGAGAATATAGTCAAAACTTGTCTTGGACTCACCATGACAATAGCCTTTACTCCGATATGAATCATTCCAATTTCGGTTCTGGGAATGGTGGGAATTTTTCGTATTTTGCTTCTACTTCGTGCTTGTCATCTTGCTATAGATGTGATTTTATCAAGCACATGCACAAACAATGTTGTGCACCCAAGGATACACTACAAGAAAACTGCACCTAGACCACGGACCATTTCCGTCGTCTAGGTGACGTTTTCCGTCGTCTAAGTACTTGGACGACGGAATCTCCGTCGTCCAAGGTCCGTGCTCCAAGTGCTGTCGTCCAAGCACCTGGACGACGGAGAATTAGTTCTCCGTCGTCCAAGTTAACTTGGACCGCGGACATTATCCGTGGCCCATGTATGCACCTGGACGACGGAAACGCTAATTCTCCGTCGTCTAGGTGACTACATGGGCCACGGACATTGCTCGTTTCTCCGTGGCCCACGTGTTCACCTGGACGACGGAGAATTAGCGTTTCCGTCGTCCAGGTGCATACATGGGCCACAGATAATGCTAGCTTCTCCGTGGCCCAGGTGTTCACCTGGACGACGGAGAACTGATCCTCCGTCGTCCAGGTGAACACCTGGGCCACGGAGAATGGCAGGGTTTAGGGTTTAGGGTTTAGGGGTTAGGGGTTAGGGGTTTAGGGTTAGGTTTAGGGTTAGGTTTAGGGTTTTGCACCTGGACGACGGAAGACATAATCTCCGTCGTCCAAGTGACTATTTAATTTTTAAAAAAAAATAAATTGAAATTAAATATTATTAATTTAATTTATTATTAATTTAATTTAAATAACGAAAAATAGTCGAAAATAATTAATTAAACTAAATTTTTAATATTAATTAATGTATTAGTTAAATAATGAATTAATTTGTACATACACATCCAAATTAAAAACCCACAAAAATTATAAAATATTGTTCGGAACTCGGAAATAAAGAAACGCGATAATTAACTAGCTAGCTAATGCACTGGAGGAGCAGATGCGCCGCCGGGTCCTCCGCCTCCAGCCGGGTCGTTGTCGTCGGGGTATGAGTTCGGAGGAGGTTGACATACTTCTCGATTTTGGTTCATGAGCGCGATGAGTTGGGCTATTTGTGCTTGTTGTTCGTCAAGTCTTTGCCGCATTGACTCATTCTCCTCTCGTGCCAGTCGAGCCTCTTGAATGGCTGCTTCGACGGCCGCTGCCTGACTCCTTCTCCGCTGCCCCGAACCTCCCGTAGATGATGAGCCGGAGGTCGTCGACAAATCTCGTACCACCCTAGGCCCAAAGTGCCTAACCTCCTTGCCAGCTCTACGACCGTAGACCTCATCCGCGATTGCAATTTGGCTCTCTAAGGATAGAGGAGGCAGGTCTTCCGGCGGCACATCTGGGAACGCAAGCTGAGTGTTAGCCAACTCTTCATGCGCACGCTCTATCACCCTTGCCTACAAAAGAATAATTAATTTATTATAATGAAATCATATTTAAATAATAATTACTATAATTAAAAGCACATAATTAATATATCACTTACGCCGCATTGACTCGCTTCATTATCGAGCCCTGGCGTCACGTACGCGCTTACGCTTGCATCAAGATAAGGGTGTTTGGAGCCCTTATCCTTGTGCTCCTTGGCTATTTGAATGAACTGCTTGGCGCCGGTAGTATGGTGTTTCTCCTTCTTCCCCCGGTTGGCTTTGTTGACACCGGAGAATTTCTGTTACACAATATAATTAAATCATTAAAAAATGAATAACTACAATTTAAATAATTCAATTATCTTAATTGAAATAAAATAAATAAATTAATACCTTAAATTGTTCATCGGCAAAGTGGTTACACAACCACTCCCACTCATCTTCTCTCTCCCCTTGCAGCTCTACCGGGGGAGGCACGGGACCGACATCTTAGAAGTACTTATGGAGCTTGTACTTCCAATCTTTGTAGATGGAGTTGACGGTTTGGTTGATATGCCTCAACATAGCCGGTGTCGGATCCACGTCAAATTGTTCCTATCAAAAATAAATAGAAAATTATAATCGTATATATTATGAAATTTTAACTAATATTAACAATATTATATAATAACTAAATTGTACGTATTACGTACCGAAAGATCTTTGAAGACTTTCGCATTCTCATGATCCGGCGCCTCCTTCCAAGTAGGGGCAGTGATACGAACCCGGTTACGGATGATTGACCCTATCCCATGTGCCGAGAGACTTGCTAGCTGAGCTGTGGGAGGGCCACCGGTGAATTCGTCGTACGGCAAGTCGATCTTTTTACCGGTCGCCTTGCAAATACGCTCCGCTTTGCCCCCTTTAACGAGACCCCGAGTCCTTTTCGGTTCCGGGTCAGTGGGGGTCCTCCTTTGCCTACGGCGGGCGCTGTACATGATTGATTCGGCGGTCGAGGATGCCTGAGTACTTCCCGTTGAACCGGTACCGGGCGTCGGAGATTGGAAGGGGTCGACGTCATCACCACTCGAGATGAATGGGGGAGCGGGAATTTCCCCAGAGGGTGCTACGGACGGACCAGATGATCCGTCCGGATTGAGAGCGTCGTTGCCCTCCTGTTGAACCTAACCGACTTGGGCCGCCAACATTCGGAGCATGGCATCTTCTGCCTCCTGTTGGGATTTCTTCTTGTTGGATGTCGTCTTTGGCGAAGCCATTTAAACCTAAGAGTACGGTGTTAAAATACCTACTTACCATAATAATTACAACTTAAAAGTTTACGCTAATTAATTAAGTACGTTTAAGATTTAAATAGAGTACACTAGCTTGGCATTTTCGGTCGTTCAATGGACGTGCGACCCGCGCGATAAAGTGTAAATTTTCAATTAATCAGCCTTGGTTAAATCGAAAAACATGGCCAGTTAGGGATAGAGATAACGCGAGAGGCAGGACTAATTTCGACAAAAGTCTTTCTTAGCCCAAATCTTGTCACCAGTCATAACCCGTTTCTAGACACCATGTCCGACATTCGGCCAATTTTTCGAAAATTTACACTCCCTCAAGTCCTTTGCAAACTCCGCCCTCAACCTCGTGTCCATAACTTCACTTAGGTTATGGTGTGCGGTGATGAAATCCACACATCACGAGGGGTTAAGGAGATAAGCAAGGAAAAGAGGCGCCATCTATTCCAAAGAGTGCGACTTAATAAACCAAGTCTATGTACTAAATTTAAATCGAACACGTACTACTAATTAATTTACTAGAAAATAAACGTAAATATTAATTAATAATTTTTAATTAGATGCAATAATTTATATTTATTTATCATGCATTTAATAAAAAATTGATTCATTTAATAAATTATGAATAATAATTTATTCATTTAATAAATTTAATAATAAATTCATTTAATCATGCAACTAATAATAAATAATTACAATAATTACAATAATTATGATTTAATAAATTAATAACAATAATTAATCATTTATTAAATATTTAAACTAATTAATCAATTAAATTCTATTTCTAAATTATATTTAGAATTTCATTAATTAATTAAATGAAAATTATTTTAATAAGGGAAAAATAGAAATTTACCGAATCGGAGTTTTCGGGAATATCGCCGGAGTTGAGTTGTCGGAGAGGAGGAACCACGCCGGAAAAAATGTCGTCGGAGCGTCGCCGGAGGAGGAGAGGAGAGGAGGAGATGGAATGATGACAAAATGAGGGGGGGGTGTAACTCTATTTATAGAGTTTCACCTAGACGACGGAGAACTATTCTCTGTCGTCTAAGTCCACTTGGACGACGGAAACAGTGTTTTCCGTCGTCTAGGTGGCGGTTTCAAAAAAATTCAAGCAGCGCCAATTAATCGGCGGGACGTTTTGAACCGCCATTATTTTGGACTTAGACGACGGAGAATGAATTCTCCGTCGTCTAAGTGAAAATTCAAGCGGTCCCAAAAACGGAAGCGGTAAATTGAACCGCCATAAAAATTGGACTTGGACGACGGAGATGGTCAGTCTCCGTCGTCCAAGTGAAAATTACATGAAAAAAATAAACAAAAATAAATTTGAACCGCCATGGTTTTTGAACCTGGACGACGGAGATGGTCATTCTCCGTCGTTCAGGTTAACACCTGGACGACGGAAAATGACTATCTCCGTCGTCCAGGTTCAAATTACGTAAAAAAAAATTTTAAAAATAATTCGCTAGGAATTTAGCGATCTGTCATTCGAGTGAAATAGTCGTACAATATCGATGAACACATCGTATATATAAACAGTTAAATTCGAACTGACGATTAATTTTACGTAATGAAACATGTTAAGTATCGACTAATCTTTACGACTTAAGTGTTCATGAGTAGACGCTCATTTGCAGCAGAGTATTAACGAAATTGAATTTGGACAAAACAACCGTTGGATATGTTCGTCGTAACAAAATATATAATTGTCTTCAAAGGACCATAAAATAATAAGTTCGGGAAGGGTTTGATTGGCACAGTCAACCGCAAAACCGATAATTTCACAAACCGGAAACGTGGATACAAGGCATTTCGCAACTCCAATTTTCGAACCGTCGAAGCTCACACACCAAGAATTGTTTACTCTAAAGTCTTGATGAAAAGACTTTGCATTGGAAGAAGGTCTAGATGGTCGTTGTCTTAGAAAAAATTACGATATCTGCACCTGGACGACGGAAATGAGCGTTTCCGTCGTTCAGGTAATCACCTGCACGACGGATATGAAGTTATCCGTCGTCCAGGTTCTAACCTGGACGATGGAGAATGACGTTCTCCGTCGTCCAGGTGTATAGACCCTGAATTCAGGGGTTAGGGCCTTACTGTTTAGGGTTTAGGGTTTGTGAACTTGGACGACGGATAATGACCATATCCGTCGTCCTAGTATGTACCTGGACGACGGATAATGACCATTCTCCGTCGTCCAAGTTCTAAACCCCGATTTCAGGGGTTAGGGCCTTAGGGTTTACGGTTTAGGTCGTCCCCGGTCATTTGTGTGTCCGTTCAATTATTCTGATTCAAAAATATAATTAAAAAATTGATCGATCGATCCGAACTGCTAGATTTAGGGTCCATGATTTAGCTAGGGTTTTATATGAGATTGAGATTTGGCGACAACCTGCAATTAATTTCTCCGTTGTCCAGGATATATAATTCGGATTAATTTCTTACCGTAAACCGGCATCGATCATATATATTACAATAATTACAGTAATTAATTACCAATTAATCTCCCTCGTCATATGACCGTACTCTTCGTCATAATCATCATCGTCCTCATCCCCGTTAGACGACGGCTCATCCTCGTCATCGTACTCAACATCGTCCGACGAATAACCTGAGTCCTCGTCCGCGTCCTCTTCCTGCTCGTCTTCTTCATCTACCTCATCGATAATCTCATCTTCAGTTAGATCTGTACAACCATCAGACATGGGTAACCGTTCACCATCTTGAACCAGGTCCATTATATCGGAGCGGATGACAGAAATATTAGGCTCTTGATAGGCAGGAATGTCTTTTTCTGGTTCAGCAGCATCTTCAGTCGTCGCCGGTGTCCCTTCAATTGTCTCTGTATTCCATATTCCTCGGTGAGAGATATGGTTCACTATTTTCACCCTTCATCGGCTTTCGGATCGTCGAGATAGAACACCTGCCGAACTAAGGTGGCGAGAGCGAAAGGCTCATCCTCATACCAGTGCGAGTTTGTATCGACTGATAATAGTCCCAGGTCTTCCTTTGTATGCTTGAACCATCTGCACTTGAATAGGAAAACGTTGACATCATTCCCGTTAATTAAGCTTTAACTGCGTACGTACGTACCTGCTGGCCTTCTCGATATCTGTACGTTAATTAAGCTAGCTAGCTAGTCAGCGGAGATCCCTTATCGATCCTGATTCTTCTCGGCCTTCTAGCTAGTTAGCTCCCTTCTCCTTCAATTCTTCTTCAAATGGAATGAAGAGATCGAGGAATGAATTCAGTTTGGCATCAGGCTTATATAATGCTTCACTTAGACGACGGAGGTGTCGGTACGTCGTCTAAGTGGAAGTACGTTACGTACTCGGACGACGGCGTGTCGGTCCGTTGTCCAGGTAATCACTTGGACGACGGAGAATACCATCTCCGTCGTCCAGGTGATCACCTGGACGACGGAGAAGACTCCGAGGTCCAGGTGATCACATGGACGACGGAGCATACCGTATCCGTCGTCCAGGTGATCACCTGGACCTCGGAACAGACTACGTGGTCCAGGTGACCACCTGGACGACGGAGATGGTATTCTCCGCCGTCCAGGTGGTACTTGGACCACGGAGTTTTTTCCGTGGTCCAGGTGTCACTTGGACCACGGAACAATTACGTTTCCGTGGTCTAAGTGCTGTTTTCTTGTAGTGATATTCAATGTACGTGCATACAAGAAGTGCAAGAAATATGTGGCACATGAGACTTAACTTCACTGAAATTTATGAGATGAGAGATTTCTCTGTAGAAAATCTAATAATGGCAGACAATACAAAAGCAAGTCTGGTGACTGCTGTTTTTTCATAGTCTATATATTAGGGTCATGTGTTTGCTATATTATCCAGTTTTATTTTATTTTTGACTTTGTTTTAGTCATGTTTTGCGACTTTGTTTAAGTCGATTTTTGGAATAAGAACGTTTATGATGTAATTTGTTGGCAGTAATGAATTTTCTCTATTTTTTGGTATATAAAAGTGTTGAGAATGTTCTATTTCATACATTTCTTATGTATGGTTCGACGTTTTTACTTATATGGCAAAACCATGGTACAGGTACCTTAAAAAATGTCCTAAAAACGGAGAAGTTTTCATTGATCACAGGCTATTTTCGATGCATGAAAAATCCATTAGACCCATCGAAAATTACCTTTGCCGATCGTTTTTGATCCATCGAAGCTAAGCTTCTGTCCCAAAATTTTGATCCATCGAAAGATGATATCGGAAATTCAATTTCGTTTTAGGTTCCTTCAATACATCGAAGGTTTTACCTTCGACCCATCGAAAAAAAACTTCTTGGATGACCCACCGAAGATTGCTTCAACCCATCGAAGCTTCGTACCAGAAAATCACATTTTATTTTGGGTCCTTGGATCCATCGAAGGTAATTCTTCGACCCATCGAAGATGTTATCCGGATGCGATGTTTTTAGATGAGTTTTTCATCTGTTTCATTGGCTTATAATGTTGTTTATACATTGGTTTTATTGGAAAATGTTGAAAAAGAATTCAAATTTTTCCGTTGGAAAAACTTGGATTTTAGCACCAGATGTGGTTTTTACATTAGTTTATGCCATGCCATGGAATCTAAAATACAACGGTCATTTCGATCGATAAGATGTTGTTATACATCAGTTGTATTTTTAGGTATTATAATACCATACCAACGCTCAACAAGGGTTAAATCCTTTGAAATCTTTAACTATTTACTTAAAGTAATCGCCATGTCTTGGATTCAAATACGGTTTGATTGACATCATTTTGTTGATATATGATGGCGAGATTGAGTGTCACTATTCGAACCTTTCTCAACTTTGAACACATCTGTGACAACGTTTCTCACTTAGACGTAACATTGTGAGAATGGAAGAGAGTTTTGTGTCTAATCTCCGTAGAATGCTGTCAACGACGTAATCTGGAGAAGTTTATGAGGATTTGTAGTGGTTTATATCTTGCTATGGTTTGGATCATTGTATCCAATGCAGTCACTTATATTACTATGTGTGACTTAGCCTTATATAAGTTTTTGCATTATATGATCAAACTATTGAGAAATTTTCATGGTCATCTGTTCTTAAGAGCAAAGAAGCATGTGGGAATATTTAAAACCATCAATTTAGATGGGGGAACTGAGATTACTCTTCTCGGTTCAGGCTCGGTCCCCAAGACGAGTGCAACACTATCTCGACAACATACCATTGCGGCGCTGTGTGTTATCACACAATATTTCATATGTTGTAATGTTTGATGCACATTGCTCATTTCGCAAAGCTTGTTTATGTCTGTAATGTTGTAATGTTGTTTACATGCATGATAATTTTTTGTTGAAGACACATCTTTCTTTCTCTATAGATTCCAAGAATCTATTTGTGGATATACCAAACCGATATGCGGACTATTTATCTATGGTTTTGATTGCTGCATCGACGCATCGGTGACACGTCTTTGCAATCCATATGCTATGCTGCATTTCAAAACTTCTAGCACAGATTATTAAACTTTGGGTTCACCACTTGAATAATTCAATCTGGTCATTCAGATTGGTTTAAATATGAGAGTTTACATAGAAATATTTTGTTGATTATTGTATATTGATTGGGCTTGTTGTTGAATATCCCAGTTCCCCATGTTCTTTCATAGAACGATTTAAAAGAGGCAAAAATCAAGCGGTTAAAGCTTGTGGCCAGAATTATGGTAATGTATATTAATTTATCGGTATCTGCTTGGGGATATGCAATGTTCCATGCAACTATGTTTATTCGATTGATACCCATAAACCACCAACCATTGAGTGCGTACCAGTTGGTAACTGGATATGAGTCTGATATCTCACATCTACGCATCTCTGGTTGCATGGTACATGTGCCTACTACACTTCCACTACATATAAAAATGGGTCATCAACGTCGATTATGCATCTATATTGGTTATAGTTCTCTAACGTTTGTCCGCTATTCAGAACCTTTGACAGGAGATATCTTTACTGCTAGTTTTGCAGATAGTCACTATGATGAGACATACTTCCCGCCATTAGGGGGAGATAAGAATGGATTCATTCTAGTTTAACGCCAGAAATTGACGTGGTTTGTCCTCACTATGTCTCATCATGATCTCCGCACATCTCAGTATGAGATTGACGTACAATGTATTCCTGATCTTCAGAAAGTAGAAGATTCACTGGCTGACTTCTTTACTGATAAGAGTGATGAGATCGCTTATATATGTTACAAATCCTACAAGGTTGAAAGTCTCTGATATTGGGCAAGTTAAACGCAACACCTGGGCAAGGTAGTGTTTTCTCCTGCCTATAGTGGGGGTGTAGCATCGATCAAAATCCTTTGATGAGTTGCCGGTAAAATGTCAAACCATCAAGGCACAACCGTTCATCATCAACACATGAGATTGTTTCTGACTGTAATTGTGTCTAAAAGTCGACATTAACAAACACTGGGGGATATCTCAGAGTCAATGATAATGTCAATAAACAAATAAATCTCACCAAGTTAAATAAATGCTAGCGTTATTATGGATTGATTGATTGTGTTGAACAGACATGGTAAGCCCACCTACATTAATTGTACAGTGCTAGTGTGCTACTCAAAGGTAAGTCTCATGGTTGGTTACCTATTGCAGATAACGTCAAAGGGTTAACTAGTAAGAACTCTCTTAAACTAGCTATATCACCGGAAAACCCATTAGCTAGCCTTCTCCCGAATATGGATCACGATGTGTTCTCGCGACGATCAATCATCAGAAAATTTGTGTTGTCCGGTATCCTTCTTTGCGCAGCTCCCATGATTATGCTATTCATATGCCCTATCGATAGGGCATCGAGAGCTTCCATTATTTCTATATATTTCGATTAATTCTCTAGCTGGATTGCTGGATACATATTATGGAAGATGTCTAGTACTTAGTTTATAGCGGGATCAACCATTTTAATTTTGACACTCAAACCCTTAAGATGACGTCTAAACCATTTGGGGGCTATGCATATGGACGAAGTTCGATCAAGGTGACTATGTATATATAGTAATCGGGTTTTGCATTGATGTTAATTAGTTTCATAATGGTATGATAATTTAATGTGATGACCATATTTTTATCAGCAACTACGTACGTTATCCGCCTAGCAGGGAAATGAACTGAATCCAGTAGATGGATAGATCATTGATTCCATTCGGCTAGGCATGATAAGTTGCGTTGTCTGTTGATATCACGTTTTTGTATGTTGTCATATAACCAAGACAATGAGTAGTATCCCTAGCTCTGAATCAGGTCCTTGCTACATGTGTTAAATTAAACCTATCTTGTTTCTTTTATAATCTTTGATTATCAAATCTCCGTGCATGCATGATGCAAATGCATGCTAGTTTATTGATAAATATTGTATTTCTGCATTCGTCCATAGTTTCTAGCTTGCAGGAAGAATTTAGAGTACGTTTCGAGTATTATCCTTATGTTATATGTCATCTAAATTATTGTCATGACTTAGTTTTATGAGACTAGCTCATTGATTGATTATAGTCCCGGCTTAATTTTTAAGCATATATATATTGATCTCAAATAAATTTAGGAACCATACTAAACATTTTTTTTTTCACAATAAAAATGTTTAGGTTAAAAAGAGGCTGCTCATCAACCAAAACACTGCTAGCTGAAACCACCACCCCCATACTTTCTATAGCTTCTGTGAAGCATGTGCATTAGTACAAATTGTAGTTTTAACCTCTTTGCGCGCTCTAAATTAATTGGTGATAAGGCGGTTGTAGTTAATTTTGAACCAAATTAAAACCGTGTTTAATACTCTTGCATTAGCCGGTACCGGTACTGCCAAGTGCCAACTCTTAATTAACAGAACCTGTTATCTATACAAGTCTGATCTCACAAAAGAATAGAATGAGAGGAGCACATTTAATAATTGTAATTCAAAGACACCAAATTTTTGATAAAATTATATTAATTACTTTGAATCGTAAACATCGAATGTTCATCCTATTCAGGGGCGGATCTACACACAGGGCTGTGTAGGCTGCAGCCCACGGTAAATTTCCGGCAAAGCTTCACAGGAAAAAAAAAATAGTTCTACCGGTGTAGCTGAGTAGCTCCTTGATCCCCTCACTTTCTCGCGACCACAGTGTCTCAAAATCCTGAATCTACCGCTGCCTAGTTGTCTGATTCTGATAACCAGGTCATTACCAACCCCTGATTGTCTTTCTGAGACTGAAGTTGATTCTGTTCTTTACATAAGCTGCAATAGAGATGGAAGAAAACTAGCATCAAGATGTAAAAGAGTAGAGCTAACTCACCTAACTGCATCATAACCAAAAGAATTGCAATCATGAGTATCAGTGTATAACTTAGACAAAGAAGCTTACTGAGATAACGAGAGAGAGACAGAGATCTTACTTTGCAGATGGGAGCAACAAATGAAATAGCCATGTTCGACTCTAGAGATGGATGATCCACAGAAATTCTGGTATGACTGGTGCCTCCTTGAATGTCTTGTGGTAGAAGATTAACATTTTGGGGTCTTCTTAGTTATATTATTGATTACTGAAATGTTACTCCTCTAAGAACAATTTTCATCGAGTCTAATGTTACAATTGATACAAATATATATGTACAGGAATTGACTGTTACAATGTTACTTGTAATGTCATATTTCGTCTGCATAAACTTGTTCACACTATATGGTTCATACAAATGGTCTGAAGTATCTTGAAAAAGTGAAAACATGGAATTGCACTCTTCTTTTTCCCATACAGCGATGGGGATGTGCGCCTCAACTGGACCCCTGTTACTAAAAATGGAGCTACCCTCAAGCCTGGTGATGTTGTATCAGTTAGAGGAATGGGAAGGCTGAAGGTGAGTTGTTAGGTACAATAAAAAAGGATTTTTGTCCGGAAAAAAAGTCGTCAGCTATTACACTGCAGTTATAGCCATTTTATTGTTTTTGCTGGATATGGATATATGTTGTTTAGTGTCTGTCATATCTCCAGTGTTTGTATTTGGACTGGACGATCACTTCTTATGGGTTCCCCCTTGAGTCGGTATGACATGCATTACACTGGTGAGTGTACAAGGTGCAGAAAAGATCTGTGGAAACCTATTAGGAAACAGACAAATTCAACAATGGCCATCAGCTCTCCTAGATAGTTACAAACCTAAAAAAAAAAATTGTGCTCCCGTTGCACAATAAATTACAGCCCACCCAACATTGAAATCCTGGATCCGCCCTGATCCTATTACTCTCTTAATTTGTATCCCTTGAAAAGCAAGTCTCACAATCGATCTATATATAAAGTTCATATCTCGGGAGCTAGCTAGGTATGCATGTTCCACCCTATATATGTATCTAGCTAGCTATAGGGCCAATTCATAGTCAATGGCTTAAAATATACAATGGTCGGTTGGCTTGGAATGTGGATCGTGAAATTTTGACTTTATTTCAAGAACGTACTACACATGTATTCTCCCTAGCTAAGCCAATTCAAGTAGTATCCCCATCATCGATCCCATTTGAAACCCAAACTTCTTCATTTCGATTAATTATCCCTGGAATATTAAAATGTTTTTATCGAGTTCAATTTTCTTTTGGGCAAAGTTTACAGTACCTAGGGTTAATCATAATTAAATATGTACATCTAACTTTGGTGATGTCTAGACATAGCTAGCTGCTCATGCATGTCCACTATAAACATATATATGAATGAATATATAAGTACAATGTGTATGTACTTATTCTGTATATATTCTACATGTTTTCCAAGAGCATGTTCTAACCACATGCATACAGGGAGAGAATGAGGATGAGATTATAAGATATTGAGCAACCAAAATTAGGTTTGGCTCGGGTTGTGTTAGTGTAAAAAAAACAATCTGAATCTGAACCCGAATAATAGAATAGGGTTTAAGTTGGGTGAATGGTACTATTGAATCCGAAGTCACAAACTTGGTTAGCGTGCATCCACTACCAGGATCATTTTTAGGTACCCATCGGTACATATCATTTATCACTTAAGATTTTAATTATAGTTATAATGGTAATCTGAGTTTTTAATTTTGTAATTTTACTTTACTCTAAATCCAGTTACAACTTTTAAAAAAAATTATTCTTAAAGTTATAAATTTGATTCAATTAGTTGTAAACATTATAAATAATCATAAATCATGTAGTTATTGTAATATTATTGTCCTAAATGTTGTAAAAAAAATTTAAAAAAATATATTGTAATTTTGATTCTCAAGTTGTAAATAAAAGTATGACATACTCCTTGGAGGTACTCAAAAATGTCTCTGTACTACTAAGTTTACTTTCAAGATCCTCCTTAATGTATTTCTCCGTTTTCATCACACTGACTTTGGCTTACGGGAAGTTACATGGTGGTTGTGGACTTGTGGCGAACTTATTTATGTATATACTTTGACTTTTTGATTCATTTGATTGGGCAATAAGTGATTCGATTTTAAGCCATGGGAAAAATGATTTGTGGCCTCAAGAAAGACTTAAATTTTATGATCTCGATCGGTCTCTCCTATATGTTAATCTAATATTTTTCACCTCATTAACTAATATCCCCGATCAAAAAAATGGCTAGGGTTAGAGCTTGCGCTCTCCTCTTGCTGCCACAGCGGTCTCCTCTTGGGATTGCATCGTCGATCAAGTCAGTTTATGAGATCCTCCCTCGTCTTGCCTATATGTCCAGTCCCATTGTGGACCCGAGCAACCCCTTCTCCTAGGGGTGGGATTTGGGCCAAACGGTTCGATTTTTGATAAAAATTAAACCAAACCGTAATTTTTTTTTTGTTCGATTTTTTATTTTTTAGTAGAAAAATCCGACTATTCGGTTCTGTTTGGTTCATCTTTTTTTGGTTTCTTTCGATTTTTTATATGCTATATAAAAACCATTTTTTAAAAAAAATAACTAACAAGTTGTCTCTAAATTTATATACTCAAGTCGCCGGTGATGTCTCGGACATTACCGGCGACGGCAATGGCAGCGCCGCCGTGGCCGGAATGTGAGACATTGCCGGCGACTGAGGTCCATGTCGCCGGCAATGTGTGGAAAAATTTTGAAAAAAAAACGCAGTTCTGGATTGGGCCCAATTCCAGAACCTGCATTGAAAGACATAAACCGTACAATCATACAAGTTCAACAGTACACATAAATGTCCAACGTACAGTACAAATAGCAACGACGATACGAAAATTAACTACAACTACAGGTCAGGGTCGAGGAACTTGCGGGTCAGGGTCGAAGTAATCCATGTACTCGTTTGAATTCCGGTGGCTACCTTGGTCTTGCTCTGGTGTTGACTAGTGCGGTGGTGGTGGTGGATAGCTAAGGAAGGGAGGGACCGGGACCGGGGGAGGTGTGGGGAACGGTTGTCCGGTAGTCTGAGCCTCGTACATCGTCCGCATCCATGTGTACATCTGAGCATGCATCTGTGTCTGCTGCTGGACCATGTTTTGGTACTCGACCATCTGCCTCTTTTGCTCCTCCAACTCCCTCTGCGTCCTATGAAGCTCCGCTGCGAGGTTACGACTAGAAGTTGAACTTCTTGACCCGATAGAGTATTGTGAAGTGGTTTTCAATACTCCTTCGCCCGCCAAGCCCATTCCCCTACAGTAGTAGGTATTATTTCTAGTCCCGCACGCTTTTGCCATGATCTGAGCCGCTATCGGGGGATCAAGCGGATCGATCTGAGAGGCATACTGGGTGACTTCTTCCTCGGAGCAGTCAGGATGGTTAGTCCGAGCTATACTCATGGTCACTTCTGCGGTCGCCTCCTCCACTCTCGCCTAATTGAAAAGCGAAAATGAACAACGTATTAACTAACAAAATCTATTAATATCGAAAAATAGTTTTATTAACACATGGAGAGGCGAAAGACTTACCGCTTCGTCAGGCCACTGCGGATAGAACTTCTGATGAATATACACCAAGGGGTTCACTTCTTGTTGTTGATGCGCCTTAGTCGACCAACCCATGTAGTTGAGTGAACCTGCATGATAGGCCCTGGTGTTTTTCAATCTATTCGCCCGGTTCGTCTTCGAAATCGCCTTGTTTGATAAACATATGGAAAAAAATTAGTAACTAACTATTTCAATCTGATACGATACATTAGGCTTGTAAGATATATTAAGGATGCATACCTGAGCTTTGGGGTGCTCGAAGTGGGCTATCAGCCACAACCACTCGTACTCCCTAAACCGGAATTCGCTAGGGGTAGAACCTCGGCCTAGCTCCTTGTATACAGTGTAATGGGAAGAAAGCTCGTTCTTCCACTCTTTATACCTATATTAAAACAAGGAAAAAAAGTTAGAGATATTAAAACACTTGATAAACAAAAATCTAACTCGATATATATTCAAATAAGTCGAACCACATCACCTCATATGTAGTTGACGCTCTACCCACGTGTGAATAAGAACTTCATCCACGTCAAACCACACCTGCAATATGAATATATAAAAGGTAAAATTATATATTTAAGTGGACTTAATTAATAAATGTAAAATTTACGTAATGAAAATACGATTTTACTCACACTGAGTGCATTATGCACTTGCATCTTCACGTAGATAGGCACAGATTCCCAATCTGGCCAAAGCATTGGGACCTTGTCCCGCACGATCGCACCGGCCATGCTGACATATTTGCGCGTGGTGTCGAATGCCTCGATCACCTCGCCATCCTCATTGGCCCTTATGGGCGTTTTCCTTCCGCCGGTGGCCTGCTCAAGTCTCTTCCCGGTGCAGGTGCCTCTAGCCCCTTTCCGTTTTCCAGTCCCATTAACGAAATTGCCTAATAATACAATGTCAACAAATTGATATCATTAATTGAACCTATCGCAAGTCTTAAGTAATAATTAAGTAATCAATCTGATGTTATATAAAATTTACCTGCATCGTCCGTTTGTTGGTTGGTGCACCTCACACTCCAAAGATACACGGGGTCGAACGGGAGGAAGTTATACTCTTCCTCCACAGTCAGGAACTCCGGCCGTCCTTCAACATAAACAGGCATCCCCCTATCATCGAATTCAGGGATGACAGGAATCTCGTTGGGTAGGAAGAGACCGGACGGCGGAGATAGACGAGGCCTGGACGATGAGGCGCCAGCACCACCATGTGCCTCAGATGATTCCCGTGAAACGGGAGTAGGCACCGGGCGAATATGGGGCATTCAGATTGAGGGAGTTTCTGATGCCCCCGTTGACTGTCGCTCGTCTGAGGCTCTGCCACCGGAGGGACGTCTGCTGATTGAGCGTCTGGAGACTAAGGCTCAAGCCTCGACTTCCGGTTCCACGGCTCTTGATCGTGCAGCTTCCTCCTCAGCTCGCGCCTCTAGCAAGGCTCTCGTGCGAGCAGTCATCATTGGCCCACTGGGCGTGTTGCTAACTGCGGGTGAGGAGGAAGCTTGACTACTTTTCCCTCCACTATTTCGGGAACCTCTCCGAAGCCAATTAGCCGCAAAACCTCCTGCACACCGTAATAGTCATGGATTCGGTTCAATAACAAATCGGAACCGGAACGGTTTGGAACCGGAACCGTTAGAAACCGGAACTGTTTGTAACCGAAACCGTTTGTAACATAACGGGAAAGGTTACAAACAGTTCCGGTTCCAAACCGTTTCGGTTCTATAACAAATCGGAACCGGAACGGTTTGGAACCGGAACCGTTAGAAACCGGAACTGTTTGTAACTGGAAACGTTTGTAACATAACGGTTCCAGTTACAAACAGTTCCGGTTCCAAAGGGTTCCGGTTCCGCGCGGTTCCGGTTTAAAACCGTTCTGGTTCTAAACCGTTCCGATCCCGATTTTCACCTTCATTTATACGATTAATTAACAACTATATCACCTAAATTAACATATATACATTTTCGATGTATATATATACACATCATGCATCTTAATTAAATTTAATTTTCACACATTCATCCAAATCACAAACCCTAATTAATTTTCCACATTTTTCACACATATATATACATCATGCATCTTAATTAGGTTTAATTTCCACATATATATACATCACATATTCATCCAAACCACATATATACATAATTTTCACATATATATACATCACTTAATTTTCACATACCTAAATATATATATACATCACATATATATACATTGCATATAAATTTACAACTTATCACCCTAATTTCCAACTTAGCACCCTAATTAATTTACACATACACATACACATACACATACACATACACAAAAATAATTAAAAATTGAGAGAGAGAGAGAGAGGGAGATAGAGAGGATCGGACCTGCCATGGATTTCCACCTACAATGCTTTGCCGACTACAATGGTGAGGGGATGAGAGGAGGGGAGGAGGAGATTTTCGGAGGAGGAGAGGATTCCGGATCGGTGGAGAGGAGGAGAGGGAGAGGAGGAGTAGAGGATAAGGAGGAGGAGAGGGAGATGAGGAGGTGAGCTAGTTTGAACTCGCCGGACCGATTTGGGAGGAGGAGAGGAGGGGAGGAGGAGAGGGAGAGGAGGAGGAGGAGAAATGAAAGGCTCGGGCTCGACTGGGTAGTTTCTATCCAGACAACATTGCCGGCGAGTTTCTTATAACTCGTTGGTAATGTCATTACCAACGAGTTGAAGTCGTTGGTAATGACATTACCAACGAGTTATAAGCAACTCGTTGGTAATGACATTACCAACGACGAGTTAACTCGTTGGTAATGTCATTACCAACGAGTTGCTTATAACTCGTTGGTAATGTCATTATTTCCCGAAGAATATCCGACAACATTTTCCGTCAACGATTTCCGGCTACATTTTCCGACTACAATTTCCATTATCAATTTCCGTATACGTACGATTAACGACTACAATTTCCGTCTACGATTTCCGGCTACATTTTCCGACTACAATTTCCATTATCAATTTCCGTCTACGATTAACGACTACAATTTCCGTCTACGATTTCCGGCTACATTTTCCGACTACAATTTCGATTATCAATTTCCGTCTACGATTAACGACTACAATTTCCGTCTACTATTTCCGACTACATTTTCCGACTACATCATATTTCCGACAACAATTTCCGACTACATCATTAACGTACTAAGGATGATAATCGTAATCATCGTCATCACTTGAGTCTGACTCGGTTTCATAGGTAACCTCTGGCAATATGTGCCTCTCCTCGTCATCTGAATCAGCGTCAACTTCATATGGATTAACATCGAGAAGTTCTGCTCCAGTAATTCGAACCACACTCCCAGATCTCACATTATTAAGGCGAATCGTAGATGATTCCGGAATGTCAAAAGCGTTCGGCTCTTGGTATGCAGTAACTTCCTCATCATCTGCGGTATCACCAAGTGTGGCAGCACTGTATATGTTTCTATGAGCAACATGGTTAACCACCTTCCACGGGACTTTGTTAAGAAGATCGTCCAGGTAAAACACTTGTTTTACTGATGAGGCAAGAACGAAAGGGTCTTCTTCATACTAGGTAGTAGCAGTATTCACCGAAAATGTTCCGTGCTGATAGGTCCTTGTGTTCTCCGGGCTAGTATCAAACCATCTACACTTGAACAAGTGCACTTTCATGCGATTCCCATAAATTAGTTCAACAACTGAATGAAGGACACCATAATAGTCAACGCCATCCTGCCCACCATGGACCATCACCCCACAATTCTGTGTTTTCAATCGGTCGTCTCGATTTTCACATATAAATTTAACGCCATTGACCTGACACATCGAGTAAACTTTTGAAGCTATCGGTTTCATCGCAAGGACCCTCAATTCGTTTGACCACTCTGGGGAACCATCATCTGCTACATGGTTCATCTGAAAACGATAAGAAACCACACAATAAATTTACAACATAGAAACCAAAAAACCACGTACGTACACACATGCTATATAAGGAAAATGGCAAGATAAAAAAAGACATATACACATATACCCTTACCCATGGACCAAAGTAGTTTGCAAACGTCCTGTTGTGGTAATCAACATTTCCGGCAATAGCAGGGCAATGAAGATGATAGTTTTTCCAATATTGTACTTCTTCACAGTTAATCAGTACCGACCAGTGGGCAATGACTACCTCATTTTCATCCAACTTGTACGACTTTGGCAAGCTTCCCTGTACTACAACGTCATTGGAGATGATAGAAAGTTTGAACTGAGGTTCATATATCGGCATCTGTTGTTGGGGGTCCTCAAGCGCTCCCAAATACACTTTGGTGTACGTTACACACTCGTGCGCAATATATGCTTCAGCGATACACCCTTCAGGTGCATATTTATTCTTCACATAGTCCTTGTAGGCTCCCAATTGTCTACAAGTTAACAAGTGCATGTTAAAAGGGGTAAAAATAAGACTTTACAGATAAAAACAGAGGCAAACCAAATGTACCTTTCCATGGGATACATCCAAGTGTAGTGTACGGGACCGGTAAGCAACAATTGTTTGGGAAGATGGATCGTTAGGTGAGGCATGATGTCGAAAAAATTTGGCGGAAATATCCTCTCAAGCTTGCACATGATAAAAATGATGTCATCTTGCATCTCCCTGAGATCTGATTTTTTAACTTCCCTGGTGCATAACTTCTGAAAGAATCTTGACAAGGCCACCAACGGCTCCACCACCTCCTTGGGCAGGTACCCTCGAATGAAAATAGGGAAAATGCGTTGAAGCAGTACATGGCAGTCATGACTCTTTAATCCGTACATCTTATTGTCCCGGTAGTTAACACACCTGCTTATATTTCCTGCATAGCCATAAGGATACCTGCATATATATTTATATATATATAGCCATAGGCAACAATTATATTTCTCGCATATCACCATAATCCGGTGAAAATTTAAGGCAAACCAATTTCCGTACTGCATAGTCATATATAAGAATATATACCTGACATTACTCAGCCACCGAAAAATTTCATGCTTATGCTTTGGCTTGACGGTGTAAGGAGCTTGCGACATTTTTCTCTTACCATCTCTTAACCACAAATGTTTCGGCAGTCCCATAGCTTTCAGATCAATACGTGCCTTAGGGATGTCTTTTGTTTTCCCCTCCAAGTTAAGAACTGTGCCCACCACACTTTCACACACATTCTTCTCTATGTGCATGACATCTAGGTAATGTCTGATAGGCAACCTGGGCCAGTAGGGAAGTTCCCAGAATATGCTCTTGTGTGTCCAAAACTTATACATTTCGAGCTTGTCTGGAATTGATGGCACTATGTCAGGATGATTGCTCAGCTGGCCAAAATCATATTCATTCAACACTTCCAAAATTTCTACCCCTGTCCATCGCCTTGGTGCCACACCTGTTTCCACAGTCCCATCAAACGCGTTTGGATCCTGCCTAAATGGGTGATCATATGGAAGCCAACAACGGTGACGCATCTGAACAATTTTACTGCAATGAGGACTGCAACAATCAACCGTTATGCACTCTGAACAAGCCCTGTAACCCCTGGTAACGTTGCCCGACAACATACCGCGGGCAGGAAAATCACTGATGGTGCCAACAAGCATGGCATGCATCTGGAACATCTCATTTTTGAACCTATCGTAAGTGGGGTGGCCACACTCACTCAGGTATTTAAGCTCCTCAATCAAAGGCCTCAAATACACATCGAGACACTTTCCTGGATAACTCGGGCCCGGAATTAACAGAGTCAGCATATTGTATTCCTTCTTCATGCACATCCATGGTGGAAGGTTGTACGGTACCAAAATAACTGGCCATATACTGTATTGAAGACTCATGTTGCCAAAAGGGTTGAATCCGTCAGATGAGAGCCCTAGCCAAACATTTCGGACCTCTGCTGCAAAATGATCAAACTCCCTGACCATGTGCTTCCAAGCCTCTCCGTCGGAAGGGTGTATAAGGGTGTCATCGTCAGGCAAGTTCCTCTCAGCCCACCATCTCATTACCTCGGCCGTGAAAGCACACATGAACAACCGCTCCAGCCTATCAATAAGCGGGAAATATCGAAGTATCTTCACAGCTTTCTTGTTGCCTGCAGGAGTCAATTTATACCTTTCTGTAAAACATACCGGGCGGGCTTCAAGGTCTTCGAGATCTTTTCCCCAGAAGAGAATACAATCATATCTGCATGCATGGATTTTGATGTAGGAAAGCCCAAGATCTTTCAGGATATGTCGCACCTTATGATGAGTGGTAGGAAGACGATGACCGGGTGGCAGTAGCGAAGCAGTCCACTTCAACCAAGAATCAACAGCTTTGACAGACATTTTGTTTTCCATTTTGAGCTGCATCACTCCCATCACACTTTCAAGAACAGTCTTACTACAACCGTCGTACAACGGAGTCTGTTGCAATGCAATCAGGTTGTTGTACTTGTCCATGCCGCTTGTGTTGACATGAGCTCCAGGTAATGGCTCGACTGGCTCGATATGGGGGAAACCCTCAACGACAGGAGGGACATTTGGTGCTTCATCAGCAAATACACCGCTCTCATGAGGAAACATATCATTGATTAACATCGCTGTTGGATCATAGGATGCACTGCCCCTCTCAGCAAAATCTCCATGATCATAGCGGGGACTGGCCCTCTCACCAAATTGTCCATGATCATGCGGACCCGCTAACGATGTTTCACCGTGATAAATCCAACAAGTGTACTTATCCCAAAACCCGTATTTACTCAGGTGCATCTGGACTTTATCAATGGGAAAACGAAATCGATCGCTGAAACACTTACATTTTTTACACGGGCAATAATGAAGTGTAGTGTCTCCACAATTAGTCTTCACAAAATCCACAAAACTCCTAATTCCCTGGTGATATCTGACATCCCATCTTTCGAGACTCATCCAACTCTTATCCATCCTGAAAATTCTAACAATTTTACGTATTAATTATATATATATACACACACATTCACTACTAATAATCGACGCCATATCTCAATTCAACTCTAATTAAATCAACACATGCATGCATATATATATATATATATATCGATCTAATCTCTGAATTCGATTCAGTACTCGATGATGGTATTCTTCTTTTTTCAATTCAAAACGTATTTGACTAGGTAGGAGGCTCTGTTAAGCCTGGCTCCGATAACACTACGATAATACCAGTCGTTGATTCAGACACAAGATAAGATTAACTACAAGCAGTTTTCTCGTTTCCGTGACATCAACAACATTTCATATATATCTCACGAATTGGATTTGATCAACACACACATATATATATACATACACATATACGTATATATACACGTACCTATATATATAGCTTCCCGAGTGATCGAGTTTTCGACGCGCGCCTTAATTTTGACAATATACCGAATGATCGATTTCAGAGCGTACGTTTTCCTTCTTTCGATTTCTCTGGATTTTTTTCGATCAAAATGAATCAATGATCGAGCTGCTGCAATCTGCGTCTAATATAAGAGACATTGCCGGCGACGGAGTAAGTCGCCGGAAATGAAGACATTACCGTCGACATTACGCCGGAAAATCGCCGGTAATGTTTAAAAACATTACCGGCGACTCCAACCGTCGCCGGCAATGTCGAGCCACACATTTCCGGCGAAATTTCGGCCGGAAAATCGCCGGAAATGTTCGGCTTGACATTGCCGGCGACGGTTGGAGTCGCCGGTAATGTTTTTAAACATTACCGGCGATTTTCCGGCGACATTACCGGTGACGGAGTAAGTCGCCGGTAATGATGAACATTACCGGCGACTTTTCCGGTCGCCGGCCTTGTCTCCGGTGATCTCGCCGGTAATGTCTCCATATGTGGTAGTGTACGTCACCAGTTGCCTTTATTGCGCTCATTGCTAGGTTTTGATTATTTGGGTAGGTTTAATAACTTGGTTACTTTAGCTATCGATCGAGACTGACTTCTTTCTCTCGACGTCCTTAAGTGAGTAGTCGTAGTTGTAATTGTTACTAATTTTTATTCTTAGTGAAAATTTACGCCTCACGTGTTATCTTTATATAAAAAAAAACCTAATATCCCCGACAAAACCCCTAATAGAGCCCTCATATGTTCCCAAACACTTGAAGGTACGTGCGACTTAGATCGATCGCAAAAGATTTGAGTATATTAGTATATATTCACTGGCCGGGTAGTTACAAATCTTGATATCTTCCACGTGTTTAAAAAGTTGCGTATTATTTGTCTACTTAGTCGACCAATTACTAAAGTTATTTTCTGGTAACCTCATTTCATGTTTGCATGTTAATTGTACGTCTATTATATATTGAGATTGACTTAACTTTTGAGGAAAAACGTAGTGAGATTGATCAGATTAATTTAGTTGCAACCTGCACACACTGAATGATGAAATCATGAGTGTCATCCAATGATCATTTATATATACAGAATACCAACGAGATCGAAAGAGTCTCACTTGTTAGACGACTAAGATCTTGATCATGTCTTTCCATAAAGCTAGACGTAATTAGTTAGACTCATCATCACCAGTATATGAATACACACTACATATACAGATCATGCTTTCACATGTTGGAACTTGAAAGTACGTTTGGAACTATATATGCACCTTGGTCCATCTTGTTTATTTAATTCTCACTTACAAATCCTCCACAGAATTAATGTACACTTGCGCGCACATTTCAGAAATTTGAATCCAAATTTACAATGAATTATAAACAACAAAACAAACAAGCTAGCGTCAAGTAAGCGACATTGAGTTTTCAGCGTCGGTATTGAAAATTTGAAATAGATCTTGATGTGTTCGATCTTCCAATTATTATTCGACGGTGGCAATCATATCATATCATGGTATCTGCTACGTACATAGCTTACATGAGAGCCGGATATGGCATTAGGTCCCAAACAGACCTTGTTGCTAGAGAGTAAAGTCTCTTAAACGCTAGCTCTAAATTGCTTGATCTCAAATCTTTTGTCATGCATGCATGCAAAAGAGCAGCAGAGTCGATCAGATCAGAGAGCTAGGCAGCTGCTATATGTAGCGATCGAACAATTTTTGGTCTGTGGCCCTTGAACTTTTTACTCTCAGTTGATAAACATAACCCAGTGAATGTCTTGGCAAACACAGACTGGTCAGAGATCCGACTCAGACACACGTATCTATCATCACCAAGACGATATAGATTAGATCCCAAACCAAACCCAGAACACAACAACAACCCCATGCATGAGGCCACGAGGAAGCTAGCAAGAAGAAGAAAAGCCATGTGATGCAGTCATGCTCTTCGACTTTCTTCACTTTCTGGTTTTTTATAAAACCACCTAGCCTAGCGCCCTAGCTGATCAAGAGCCACCAACCCACGTGATGAGAGGCCCCCAATCGAAGGAGATAGGCACCGTTAGCCTCTCATGACTTTAGGGCTTTTGGTCTTACACTCACACAGAGTCATACATATACTTAATTTGACTTGTGCCGTCCTTGCATGTTTTTGTTCGTCTACTCTCACATGTATATGGATTTTTGCTTTCTCCCCGTGTACAAGTTAAAAGAGGAAGGACTTGAATATGACTTGGATTTTGAAGTTGGTGCCATCAGAGTTTCAACTTTTGGCTGTAATAGAGTATTATTATCGGTAATGTTGATTAGGATTCCAGTAGGATTGTATGGCCAACGGTAGTGTATTAGAATAGTGAGAGGTAAAATATTAATTGGGAATCAAATCAAATTAGGGGACAAAAGTTTGTAAATTCTGGTCTGATTCCATTGTTCCATTACTAATTGGTTAAGGTTTTAGAGCTCCATCAATCGAATATTATCTAACATGGTATTCGATTTGGACATAATTGGGATCAAAATAAATAATCTGATTCACTATCTCAACTAATTTGTGATAAAGAGATATAGGACTTCCGGCTCTCTTTTTTTCTGTATGGTGATGAATATGAATTGTTAACGTTAGGTTCTATCATTCTTATTAAACCAACAAAGAAGGATTCCTTCTCTGAGTTTGCAGTTGCATGACTTGCATCTAACAAAAAGTGAAAAACAACATTCAAAATTAAAACCAACCATTACATGCATGTGTTAATTAATCTAACACAATCAATCGTTTTAAATCTGATAAATAAAGAACTTTTTGAGTAAATCATGGGATTAGATCTCTGGAGTTGACAGTTTAGAGTTGATGGGTGTGACTCTCCTTGAGAATAATACTTTAGCTAGCCATGCCATGCCATGCCACTTGGGTCATCATCTCAGTCAAATCATTTCTCTGCTCTCTGTCAATCTTTAGATTCTCTTTCTCTTGTATATATGATATTGGCTACTGGGATGCCAATGCCTCACTAATCTCTCTCTCCAACTTTAATCATTTCCTACTCTAATCAAGTATTTAAGTACTCCGACCGTTTTTTTTTTATAATTTTTCTATTGAAAACAAAAAGTACATGATACTACCATATATTTTTTGTTCTAATTTTAATAGATTTCTTATTTTGTAGACTTTATTATTTTTTTTTATTTATTTTATTAAAAATATAGAGATTACTGTAAATTTAAGAGATGTTATTTTCTCTCTTGTTACATTCTATTTTAGGAGATATGTTTAAAGAATTTATTGGAACAAAGTAATAAAATATTCCTTAAAACAAAAAGAAGTTCAAATATAAAGGATAATGATCAACCTAACCTGCTTTCCCCTTAGTTAATCTCTCCTTGATATTATAGCTCTTCCTCCATTTTTAAACAGAGCTTTTTTTTAGGCTCACAAAGGATTTGTCATGTGGAAGATCCATTGGAAACTACAACAAAACCATCAATCTTTGGCTTTGCATGAAGAATATTATTTCTTTTGTGTATTTTTCAATTTGCAAGATTAATATTTAAATTGAGTTAATATGCACCTCCCCTAGGACCCCTCTCACTTCCTATATATACATATCCACAGTTACTTGCATCACCCACATCACTTTCTGTGTAGCCATTTCAAGTTTTTTCAACTCCCACACACTTCCATAGTCTTCACAAGTGAAGTTCTTTACATTACAATGTGGCATCTTTCATGGCCCAAGACCACCCCCACATGCACCACCAAGACTGGTGGTGATCAACCTCAAGCCACCGCCACCAAATGCATCAAAGCCTCATCATCATCATCAGCTTCTCATTGTACTTGTCTGGCTAAACTGGTGAGGAAGCTGAGGAAACAGAGAAGAAGAGTAGGGTGTTCCTCTAAAAGCTCTTCATTCCAGTGCCGGTATGATCCACGGAGCTATTCCCTCAACTTTGATGCTAGTGGATGTGGGAACTTGTTGGATGACAAGGACTACTACAAGTTTTATGCCTTCTCTTCAAGGTTTGTGGCCAACCCATCAGGAACCTCTTGTTCAAGGCTAATCACCACCAGCACTCATTAGACAACAACTTCTTGGAGATTAGACATCAAGATTAGTGATTTTGTGTTGTAATGGATGTTCTGTATATTAGTAGAGGTTGGCATCTGAGATTTGAAGAGAGGGAGTGTATGTGTTGTTCTTGATGGCTAACAAGCTTTTTCAAATATCTGTTTCTACTAGTATTCATTTTGCTGACTAGTGGATACAAGATTCAATCTTTTGTCTTCTTCATCTTCTTTTGCTCTTGTTTTATTTCGTTTATTTTGCTGACTTATAGATGTCAAGGCTCAGTTCACAACCAAATTACCAGGAAAAGATAGCAAGAAACGGGTCAATCATCCAAGTCTATTATTTCTTAGGTTCATCAACATGACGTCTGTTATGTTCTGGGTGGTTCCAAAGTAACCTGAAGTAAATGAAGTAATCTATCATAGTAAATTCTGCCATGACATGATTGAATCCTCAGGCATTGAGATATTTATACCTGACCAGTTTCGGTGCTCAGTAATGGAGGTTTTCGGATTTTTTTCACCCCTGTCGCCGACTTGTTTCCGGAGAGGATTACAAGCCAAGTGCCCAAGTCTTCTGTCAGCTCTGTGTCCTAGAGAAAACAGACATAAAGGTCCCAATTCCAATAATTCTTGGATAGTTCTAGACTTCTAGTTCTGGATATCTTGAAGGTTAACAAAATTCTATTGATAGGAGACATATACGAGTATATGACTAGTAGTGCACCACATACCTGGTGCATAATTTGCAGCCACTGAAGAGCGACCAAATTTCAGAAGAAAATAACAAATCTATACAAACGACGATATCAGGATCAGTTTGTTCACATGTCTGAAACAGGTGCCGGAAGCCATGATCGGCATTGTCTTGTCAACTGAGACGTGAGAAGAACCAAGGTCCGTGGATCAATTACAATGCAAACTGAGCAGGCAACACTATATTTCATTCTCTTACAGAAGCTTTACACAATATATCCTAAATTATCCTATGTTGGCTAGTTTGTGGCAAACTACATAAAAGCTACAAAAATTCAAGCACATTGGAGCCTTGAGTAGCATGCAAGAATAAGTATATCATATTCTTCACTCCCAAATTACAGCTACGATTCCTGGTCACTCACAGGGTGATCCGAGACGGTGCCCTCAGAAGATACTTCCTCTGTATCTGGTCGTGCAGTCCTTTCGGGATCTGCTAGAGTCTTGCTGGACTCCGCATTTTCAGTAACATCAAATTTTCCATCTTCCGGAAGTGAATCACATTCCTTATGAGGTGACCCCGGCTTAGCCACATCTCCTGCCAATGCAGCTTGCGAGTCCAAGAGTCCTACTTGATCAACTGAATCCGGCAATGATGGCTTACCATCAGGGATGCTTGACCTTGTCACACCAGACACTGCTGGCAGATGCGGACTGGGAGCAACACATGCTAAATCTGGCAACGATGGTGTTGCATCAGGGACACCTGAGCTTGTCCCACCAGACACTGCTTCCAGATGCGGACTCGGAGCAACACAGTCTAAATCTGGCAACGATGGCTTCGGGCCAGAGACGCCTGAGCTTGTCATGCCAGAGACTGCAGGTAGTTGTGGACTCGGAGCAACACCGGCTAAATCCGGCAACGATGGCCTCTCATCAGGGACGCTTGAAATTGTCATGCCAGAGACAGAGACTGCAGTTAGGTGTGAACTTGGAGCAACACAGCCTAAATCCGACAACGATGGCCTCACGTCAGGGACGCCTGAGCTTGTCACGCCAGAGACTGCGGATAGGTGTGGACCCGGAGCAACACAGGCTGAATCCGGCAATGATGGCCTCACGTCAGGGACGCCTGAGCTTGTCATGCCAGAGACAGAGACTGCGGGTAGATGTGGACCCGGAGCAACACAGGATGCCACCAATTGAAGCACAGCAGGGGAAGGCGACAGCCCCATGGTTGTTTTGATCTGTTGATTCAAAAGTGGCAATGATACTGTTGGGTTTAACATATTTGAACTCCGAGAAACATTGAGGTCAGACTCCATCGGTGAAAAGCCTGGAGGTGGTGCCAATGATTGTGAAAGCAATGGAAATGATGGGGCCACATGAATGGAGCTTGAGGATGATTCACCTAAGTGGCTGCTTCCAGCCATCTCTTGTGAAATTCGACGAAAGAGATGCAACTTCTGTTTCCTTTTCTTCTTCAGACTCCGTCTCGGATCCTTTGGTAGTGAAGGAGGTGGGCCTGGGATCACAAAGGGAGGAATAGTCGGCTCCTCCTCCCTGTATAACAATCGAACTGACCGAGCTATTGCTGATACAGTAGGGGGCAGGTTAGGCTCTGGGGGTTTGGCAGGAGTAGTAACAGCTTGCCGTAGCCAATGGGGTAGCTTGTCCTTTGATGAACTACTATCCGCAAGATCTTCTCCCTTTAAAAACCCTCTCCTGGGATCAGGGAAGAAACCTGCACTGGGTTCACCTCTTGCATAATTATTATTCATATCACGCAGAGCATTCAGTGATCTATCCAGAAGACTAGGCAACTTCCCATAGTTATAGGCACCCTGTTCAGTTTCCTTCTGCTGCAAATCATTGCTGCTTGGGGGATTTAAACCTAAAGAACCCAAACAACTGCTTCCGAAAGAGGTGACAACAAATGGCTGCTCCATGGAAACATTGGAAGAAGACGTCCCTGGTCTGTCAGAAGGTCCAGCAGCAGAATCTCTAGAAAAATTTCCCCGCATTTTGTCTTGAAACCATGATGGAATAGGAGGGCATTGATCACTTTGCAAACCAGGTCTATCTGATGCTTCGAAAGGTGGAAAGCCAGATGTAAGATCAGTAAAACCCAACTTCATATCCGTCAAATGGGATTGGAACTTTGGTGCTGGACCAAATCTACTTCCATGCAATGCTCGGGCCATCATGCCATCAGATATGCTTGGAAACTGTGAGGATTTGGTAGTCTTTCTAGATGATTTCGACACGGGAAAAGATGACCCTTCTAAAAGCTTGACTTGCTCCTCCTCCCACCTTGCTGACAAATCTTCTGCAGTTTTGAACTTTGAAAACTTTAATCTTGGGTCTCTTAACATTGCCTCCCAATTGCCCCTTCCATGCCTACGGACACCAATCCAGAGGAAATCAAGTTCATCTTCGGCCCAGCTATCTGCTTTTGATTTCCTTTTAAACGAATTGATGGATCCAGAACCAGTCCTCATCAGTATGTTTTCAAGTACCTTTCTGTGATTTTCAGGAAATGATGAAAATGTAGTTGGCATATGGCCCAAACCCAAGTTGGGATGCACTTCTCTGTCTAGCTGATTATATCTAGGCGCTTCTTGTGGGGGCAATTTCAGATTGGGAAATAGTGGCATAGTTGGAAGCTCTTGCAAGGAGCCATTGACAGTTTCGATTCTGCCACCCAACGACAAGTTAGGCAGAAAGTCAAAATTTGGACTTGCCATGCTCTTAGATGAAAGCGGGAATCTTGCGAGCAATTTCTCGTCAAATGGTAAGTTGGGCAGTGACATTCTTTCCTGGAAATCAGGAAAGGTGGCACCAGAACTTTCCGGGCGATCATAACCTTTTCCTTGAAAAGCTGGGGGGTACTGCAATGAGATCAAGGACAGCAATCATGTATTTGATAAGGCATATAAACCTTCACACACAGAAACACACACACATAGTATGAAAGAGATAGAAAGTGAGTACCGGTCTAAATGGGAAACCACCATTAGGGATACTACTCTTCAAATGTTGTGATCCTTCTGCTGATGCATCTGATAGTTTCAGTTCATCACCATTTGCTTCTGTTTCATGCAAAGTCCCAGATTGAGCTAAACTAAATGGAAAATCTGGTCCAGCTCCTCTCCATCTACTATTCAACCTTGAGTTCCTTTTTGATGATTCTATTTGACTAGCAGTGGGTGCGCACAGTCCTAGAACAGGTAGCAAATTATTTGGGGGCACTGAATGAGTCATGCTTGTTCCCTGATGTTGGTGTTTAGGAAAGAAATTGTCAGGAGATGCGTAGTCAGATGGATTAACGGAAAGATCGAGGCGACTGCTCTTATGCTTTGATGGCTTTCCCAATCTTAAGGGAGAGTCAATCTTGGAATTACAAGCATCTAATTTGTTATCCTCCAAGTCATTGACTGAAGTTTTTTCACTCAGATATTGAACTAATCCAGCTGTTTGATCCCCAGTTGCTTGATCCCTGGTCGCTTGATCAACATCGTCGAGAATGTCCGTGGAACACTGAGGAAGTGAGTCGTCAGGCAGTCCCTCACGAGGACGAGGTTCTTCAATTTCATTCCTCTGAGCTAGCCGTTCTTTTTGCCTAGCACGGAGCTTAGCACTGTTGATAAAACGAAACAGTAAATAATGGCATCCATGTCTACAGGCTTAACAATGTAGTACTACAATTCTCGAATACATCTGACCAAACATAAATGTCTACAACCAAAGATCCCCTACTATACAATATGTCCAGTTTAAGACTTTCAAGTTATATAAAGACAGCCCAGTTTCCTTTGTCATGTTGCGGTACTCTAACCCATCAAACACTAAAAGTCAAGTTGCAAAATCTAGAGCATATTAGAAGGTGCAGGACATAATGACTCATATATACCTCAAAGGCATGAAATTAAACATTCAAAACCCTATTATCAACAACAACCTAGGCAAACCAGCCTATCTGTATTGAAGTCTGTCATTTGACTCACTCATTTGTGCATGATAATTAAATTTAATCTTCACTGTAAAACTAGTCAATCCTTTAGCTAGAATTTCTTGATGAATATCCAAACTCACTATTTTGCTTTTAGAGCTCGTCCTGCAGGTGTGTACTCCCGCTCTGGCTCTGGCTCCGGTTCACGCTCATCTTCACCACCACCACTCTGCTGATAAAATGCAAAAACATAGGAACCACTATGGATAAGTAACCACCAAAAGAGAGGAGTAGATTTTGAAGTTAAGCGGGAAAAATTGCAGGGATGGCCCCGCGTGCAAGGGATTTTCTTTAACAGGCATGATTGACTATGCACATTGATATGACAATTTAGGAAAGGCCTCCATACTAGCTTAACCAGTACACAACCATATAATGTCACTAAGGTATTTACTCATAAAGTGCATTTACAAGAAGAAAAAGAAGAAGGAAAAACTTCTTTCTCGTGACGTTTTCATAAGTAATGTGAAAGAACAGATACATATGAAAGTATTCTAGGAAAAGCAATATACTTCAATGCAGCATAAGTCAAACTGAAGTACCTCAGTCAATGTTTCACTTGGGTGTGCAGCATATGCTTCCCTGTACGAAACAGCTTTCCGCATGCGCTTACCACGACCAAGAGCTGCTTCTTCCTCGCTTTGATATTTCTCCCATCTATAAGCCCAACGTAATGCATGTAAGAACTTAGGCACAGTTTAAAATCTCAAGCCACCATTCCTATTATATATTCCGGATGGTAAAGAAAAGTACACTGGATTCAATTAAAATATAACAAATATGGACTAAACATTCAAGAGAATAACACTGTATCTATTATAACACCATAGCATAAAACTATAGTAACATAGCAGCTCCAACTCTGAAGGTCGGAACCTCCTTATCTAAATCACATCCAGCACAGCCCACCGGAGCATGTCACCTATTTATTGGCGCATTTCCATCCTACCCGTTCTAAATATGTTCTGCTGACTTAAACATTCAAGAAATTCCATGTCTCGATTTTCAATGCATAAAAAAGTGTAGCATCTCCAATTTATTTTTTCATAAAATGAACAGCAAACTAGTTTCCATTTATCGTATGCCGCAACCGTTCTGTCCGCTTTACTGTCAAGAATCCAATATACTCTTCTATTTATACCACTCAATTTGTCTCCTTGCGGTCAGAAACGTTAAAGTTTGATTGCAGATAAGTCTGTATGAAGTTACTTTAGAGCAGTACTAACACATGAAAATACTTAAAATTTGTGACTAATAGAAGAAATTATTACCTAAGACGTAAGAACCTGTCCCATTCATTTTCTTCAGTAACATTAACCGCATTATCCTCTTTCCTTTCAGTAGATTGGGCACAGATATCATCACTTGCAACCATAGGTGATTCAATTCCCTGATCTTCAATTGGTTCCTCATTCCATTCGATTGCCTGGTCAAATGTCAAGTTGAAAACAAATTTAAAGCAGAATAACAATTTAATCAATCAAAGGTATAAGAAAAGCATGCAAACCAGATAATAGCCACGAGAAGTTAAAAGGTCTCGTAACAAATCAAGAGGAAAGAGTTTATGGTAGACTCAGGGAGAACTGGATTTCTAACTGGGAATAGTCTTCACATGACATCCAAAGGTACCATAACAAATCAATAGAAATAATTTTAGCATACACAGGTAGGTATAAGTTCATAACTGAAACAAAACTTCAAGCCAGCTAATGCTGACCCAAGCATCAAGGGATAAATAGGTGTGCGATTTTGTAAAGGATGCATCTTGCCCTACCAACTTCAAATTAATTTGCAATGATCACTTCAAATGGACTGAATTATTGGACAACTCGGCATTTTTATATAAAAATTGATGTTATGCCAGTAGGTTTAACTAAATGTAGCAAAAATTTAAATGTGAACCATTGAAGATTCAATAGTTGTGTTTTAGCTGAATAATACTGCATTCATGTTGTGATATACAGAAATTTTTGTCAGTGAAAAACAACTACAAAGCTTCTCAAATGCACTAGATGCAAAGGTCATGAATATACCTTAACGGAGCCAAGCATATCATTTTCCATATCTCCTTCTGCATTATCAGTCAATCCAGATTGAAGGTTTTCACGGTCAAGCAACTTTAATATTGCAGTTTCATCCCAAACAATCTTGTTGCTGCTTTCCGTACATTTATCTTCATACACATCCCCAAGGCTACCAATCCTCTTCTTATGCTTATGCTCTACATCTGGCACTCCCTCATCTTTGTTACTATTATTTTCACCTGTATCTTTTCCATCTATGCCAGGAGAGTCATTGAAAAGCTCCTCTGTTCCCCACTTAAGAATGTCTTCCACTTCCTTTTGTGATCCGGACTTATTAACAAATAGCTGATCAAGCATAAGTTTCTTCTTTGCAAGCTGCAAGATGCGCTCTTCAACGCTAGCCTGAACTACAAGCCTATAAACCAGGAGTCTATTTGACTGTCCAATTCGATGTGCTCGATTCATAGCTTGAATATCAGCATGGGGATTGAAATCAGAATCATAAATAATGACAGTGTCAGCAGTTGCCAAATTGATCCCAAGGCCACACGAGCGTGTGGATAACAAGAAGACAAAACGACTTCGGTCTTGGTTAAAGCGCGCAATTGCTGATTGACGATCAGCCACTGCAACAGATCCATCTACTCTCTCATATGTTTTAGGTCCAAATTCAATGGCCAGATAATCCTCAAGGATATCAAGGAGCTTGGTCATCTGGGAAAAGATAAGGACTCTGTGACCCTCCTTGTGCAAAATCTTAAGCATAGAATGCAGCAGTGTTAGCTTGGCTGAAGCTTTTATCCGCATGTCATGAAGGAACTCTACAGACCCACACTCAGGCTCAGTGCCTGGTATGAGATATGGATGATTGCAGACTTTCCTTAACTGCATTACAATGTTCAGCATCGATTGCTGTGCAACACCTTTCCCAATATTACGCAATATCTGATAATTCTTTGTTAACATTGCACGATAGTATTCAGCCTGGATGGAGGACAATTCAACAGGAACCATTCGTTCAGTCTTTGGGGGAATATTCTGCATAGCATCCTTTTTCAGCCTTCGAAGCATGTGCGGAGCAACAAGCTTTTTCAATTCGTCCACTTTTTCTGAAGTTGTAAGATCATTGAACCTCTCCTCAAATGTGGACAGGGAAGGGAATGATGCTGGCTGTAAAAAATTGAGCAAATTGTACATCTCACCAAGATTATTCTGAAGAGGCGTACCAGTCAACAGTACTCGATGTTGGAAAGAGAATGAGTTAAGCAAGCTGAAAAGTCTACTTCCTGAATTTTTCAGCCGATGGCCCTCGTCAACTATGAGAACTTCCCAAGGGATCCCACGGAGATGTGAAGAATCAGCAAGAACCATTTCATATGTAGTTAAAAGAACATTAAATTTATAAGCAGATGTCTTCTTGTTCAACTCATTTGGAACACTAGCATGCCATTCATACTGGCGAATCATGGCTCTTGCTTTAGCACACCCATGGTATTCCACGACATTCAGTTCAGGAACCCATAATGAAAACTCAGCAAGCCAATTAGGCATTGTGGAAAGTGGAACCAAGACTAAACAAGGTAGAGTGGCTTTAAACTCAAAATATAGTGACGAAATAAAAGCACAAGCTGATATGGTTTTACCGAGACCCATCTCATCAGCTAATATTACATTTCTTGATTTATGCCAGCACTTCCGCAACCAATTGAGTGCTTCAAGCTGATGGGGAAACAATGAGCCTCCTTTCAGTTCCTTGGGCTGCTCTGTCAGAGCAATTATGTCAGTTTGCTGACGGCTAACCTTCCCTCTTGATGAATCATACTTACAAGCATCATTTTCCAATGTTTGGCGCTCAAATTGACTAAATAACTCAACCAGATACTTAGAATCTTTTATGATGGGCTCATCCAATCTTTCCCAAGTGCAATCATCGTATGGCAGACCAGTCCATTTCACAAAAGCTTCACCTGAGCCATTTTTAAATCCCCGGAGAGCAATCACCCGCTGTGGTTGCTTCCATCTTTCCTCACATATATTTATAACAGCTGTTCCATACTTTGCCTTGTAGTTTTCTAGTTTCCTCTTGGCCAACACTTTTAGCTCAGATTCAGAAATCCAGCTGTTATGGATATGGGACTTACCTACCCACTTAACGAAAAATTCAAATGATACCGTCTCACCAACATCACGTGCACGTTTGGCCAGAGTCGGCTGTTCACTTTTGTTTTTAGCACAGCTATCAGTTCCAGTTTCGGCATTGGTATCAGGAGAGACATTGGTATCAGGAGAGACACGTGTTTCACAAATTTCTGGAACCTCTTTGGTATCATGACTTTTCATACTAGTATCAGCTTTTTCTGCAGGCAGTGCATCTGTTCTTCCTGGATCATCTGCAATCAGAGCAGATTCATTTGGATAGCCATCAATTAATCTAGCAGGATCCAATTCCTTGGTATCTTTCCTGGACATATCAACAGGAGTAGCTCTTTTACCTTCTTTGTTCAAAGACCTTCTGTAAACATGTAGTTTGTCCACTCTTACATCCTCCTTGCTGTTATCCCCATCAACAGCTTTCACAACTTGACACCCCTCCGTAAAATTTTCAACAGCTCCAATATCCATGTCATTTTCACAAGAAAAATTTTCCTCTGATAGTATCTTACGATTCTCTGACACTTGCACATCATCAGAACACAGGTCCTGGTCAGCTGTCACAGATAAGTGACAAGACGAGTCAGCATGATTGCCTTGAACTCGACATCCCAAAACCCGATCAACCTGTGACATAGGCATACAACACATATAGTAATCTGTATGGCAATACCAATTAATAAAATAGAGCCCCTTGTCTGCATCTAAGCAATTAGTAAATATAGGGTCCATTCAAGGAAACTCGTTCACCTGCAGGAGTTCCACAGGAAGATGATCTTTCTTCATTAATGTTTCAACTCCTTGATTTTCAGCGTCGTCTGCAGTATGTGATTGGTCTTTCACTTCCTCAGTAAGATCCTGAAACAAAACAACACAAAATTTAATCGGATAAAAGGACACTAGAGAACTATTCAAGAGCTTTTCACCATCTGATAAAAAAACCATGAAAATTTATTCAAGGTCGAAAAGTTATTTGTTACTGACTCCTCCCTTTCATATCAAGCAAGATTTGTCTAGCCAATCTCGTACATGGTTCAGCTTTGACTGACAGAATTTGAACTTTCATGGTTGTACGACATACTTCCCTTCTTCTATCCTATCTTCTTTTGCATCTCTTGATTACTACTGCTTTTTTTAACCCCAAAAACACTACTATTTCCTATTACTATACATCTTATCACACCTCTCTTTCTTATTACTTTCCATCTTAGCATGCCCCAAAGTTAAATTTTCTGGAAACATATAATAACCACAAAACTTGTGCAGAAAAATCCAGGAATCCAAATGCAACAGCACACAAGAACTGAATTGCACAAAATGAACAACCGGGAAATACCTCAACTTTGACCTCGGCATCAGAGGTTTTGCTTCCAACATCTTCCTTTGACAGTGATCCAGAAACCTCACGGTTGACAGACTTGTGCTTACGAAGTGATATACGAATACGAGTCCCGGGGATTGAGGTATTTGCTTTAGATCCAGAGTGTTTAGAAATACCAATAACAGATTTCTTCTTCTCTGTCCTGTGCTTCTTTTTACTCATCTCACTATTGCCTTTGTGTTTTCTTTTTTTAGCCTTTCCGGTGGCAGCACTGATAGCAAGAACAATTGTCTTACGTGGAGATGCATCATCACAAGAGAGATTAGGCTTATCCTCAGGAAGGCCAGATGCCTCAGGAGCTTCTCCATTTGATAAAGAAGCCTTAGGAGCTTCTCCAGTTGTCACAGCTACCACAGGAGCTTCTCCAGTTGTCACAGCTACCACAGGAGCTTCTCCAGTTGTCACAGCTACCACAGGAGCTTCTTCATTTGTCACGGATGCCTCAGGTGATTCCTCATTTGTCTCTGATACTTTAGAATGAGATGTACCTTCTTTAGTTGGAGAGCTCAACCTTTTATCTGTGGAACCATCTGGTGTGGAATTAGATCTATTTTCATCGTCAACATTGATAGATAGTGAAATACCCTCCACAGAACCACCAGCTGATAAATCAATGGGCTTGGTGCTAGAAGATAAATCTATCTGCGAAATTGGCTTCTCTTCAAAGGATTTAACTACTCGAGTTGAAACAGCTTTCCCTTTGCTTGATGATCTTTTTTTGGCAACAATGGGATTTCCAAAGATCTGTGAAACTTTCCCTTCCTCAGGGGACTTGATTTCAGTTTTGGACTTAGAGGTGGCAATCTTAGTTCTTGCTCGTTTCGAAATAGGATCTGCTAGATAATTTAAAGGCTCTGGCATATCACTTTTCTGACAGCAGCTTGGGCACTGCCATTTCCCATTTGGAATTCGCTGCAGGTGGCAATTTCGTAATAATAGAATTTGCAAATGAAAAGGCAGTTGCACATTAGTAATTTAACAAGAGGACAACGGATCATGAAAGAAAAAAAATAGCATGGTAAAATCCAAATAGATATACCTTAAGAGGTGGGTTAAGACACTGGAGATGATAAGTTTTGGGACAACTTTCACAGCACAATAAGTTACCACCAAGGTCGCAGACCACACATTCATAGTAATACTGGACGGGGGAATATTATGTCAGACAGAAAACCGGACAAACACGCTTAAAACACAAAGGCTAGGGGGGGAATGGGAGTATGGGGCAAAATTCTATGACAAGGATAACTCACCCCATCGTTTCCTTTTTTCTTGGATACAAGTCGATCAGAAGCATTAGTCAGCCTTCGTTTAGCGGGAGATGAAGTCTTTCCTTGAGACTCTGAGGCTGCTGAACTGTCCTCTTTGCCATTAGATAGATCAGGTCCATGAGGAAGCTTTCTCCGTTTTCGTTTCAAGACCCAGTTTCTGCTAATCATTGTACTTGTTGACGAGCTGTTATCCTTCATATTTTCGACTCAAGTCTTACACATGTGATCAGCAATGACAACAGGCTCATCACGAACTTAGATTACTCAGGGCATCAGAGCTTTAAGTACCCCACTAGGCACTGCAGTGTCTAGAGAACAGTTCAACTATTAGAACCATAAGGATAATACTAGCACAATATAAAACATATAATCGTAAAGAGGATATGTTTATATAAACTGACAAAGGAAAGAACTGTAGAAGACAAGACAGACTAATACAAAAACCAATGGAGCTAAACAAATTTCACTGGCATTTCGGAATTCAATAACCCTACTATATAGTCAAGCGCAAACGAAGATCATCATGACGTATGCCACCCGGCTCGACCTCCACAACTGTTAAAAAAGTTTAGCTTGCCTTATTTGTGTACAAGATTAGCACCTATAAGGTACATTGCCAGATACCAAATGCCAAATTCATAGAAGCTGTCGATAACAAGACATAACCAAGCCGGAAAAAACCAGTACACCCCAACATTACTGCCAAATCCGACATAACATAGACACGAAAAAATTCAACAATCCAACAACCTACAGTGATGAAACCAACAATCAAATCAACAAAACTCAATCACCCACACACATTCAGCTACTGCCAACAACAAAAGCACCCATTCCAAAACCAACTCATCACTTTCATCACACATTCCCAAACCTGAAAACGCCATCAGAGCTCAAAGCCACAAACTTTCCATCAATCAAAGCTCAAAGTCACAATCTTTAAGCTAATCAAACAAGACCCAAGTGAAAAATGAGCACCAAAACACACAAGGGTCCAGTTGGAGCTAGCTGACCCCAAATTCAGATACCCACAAAAAAGTACCTCAACCCTGAAAACAAGCACGGAAAGCAACAATTGAAGAGTGCCCAGATAGATTAAGAAGCTTACCAATTAAAGTAATGGATCAAAAGCCCGAGAAACAGAGCCGCAGTCTGAGATAGCTGGATTGATAGAGAGAAGAAGAAGAATAAGAAGAGATGAGGGTTTAGGGCACGGAGGTGAGGCTGAGGCTGTGGGGGAGATACGAGAAAGAGAGAGAGAAAGCGAAGGGAGACGAATGGAAATAAATATGAGAGGAAAGAGATGGTTTTTTGTTTTATTTTTCCAAAATCCTCTCTTCTTTTTTGTGTAGAGAGAGAGAGAGGAAGAGAGATTTGTAGAGAGAGAAAGCAACGCACAAATACGGATTCGCCGGGGTCATAGGACGGGGTTACAAAAACCAAACACTCTGACATGGCAGGAAAGAGAGAGAGAAGAACCCAAGTGGTGCTTCTTCTTCTTGTTTAACGTTTGATGTTTGCTTCTGTTGTTGTTTGAAACTCGACAGCCACTCATCGACCGCCACGTGTGAACCCCTAACATCTCTCTCTCTAGCTTAGCTTAGTTTTCTCGATCTCACTACCCGTATTAATTCCCTCCTCCCTTCATTCTTTTGTTCCTTCTCAATTCTTAGAGAGAGAGAGAGAGATTAGGTTAGTGTCTTTCACTCTGGTTATTCGATTATCATGATCAGTAGTTATCGATTGCTAGCTAGCTAGCTGATTTTTTTGGGAAGGAGAAGTGCGTTGTCTGTGTGTTCTGGTTTCTCATCGAGCTTTGCTTTTTTGCAGGCATTTCCCTGTCCTACTTCTTCTTTTGTGCTCATCAGAAAAGTACATGAAACCATCATATCTACTCTGTCCGTGGATTGACTAACTTAGTAACTCGGTATACTATCAATGAGTCCATGTGGCATGAATCCTGGCTATCTTCACCAAGCTAAGTAGATGAGATAGTGTCAAGGACAGTAGGTAGGAGTTGGTTGCATATGTTTAAGTAATTATAAACAGTAAAAGTTATCATCTTTCACAAATCTATTAGTTTTGTGATAGGTACATCTTAGTAGTCTCGGTACATGTGAAATTTGAATTTATAATTTCATAATTAAGCTCATATTTTAACGGTAAATGTATATCAATTAATATATATATGTCAATTATTTTCGATGCTCTAACTTGCATCTGGCACTGTAAGAGTATCTCGCGCTCCAGTTTCTTTCCATGCCGCAACATAGAGTGTATTTATTTTAGTAATTTATAAAATATATATTGTACTAAAGATAATTACACAATGCTACAAAGCTAAAATAAGAAGCACTTAATTTAAATTGGTAATACGAAATACATGAGGGCTTTAAGCCTTTAATCGAATACTATTTTTGCCAATGACTTCAAAATGTCGAGAATTTTAGTGTAATGATCACCTGTAGTTTATACTTATATAGAGACTAGGGATTATAATCGCCTTAAATTCATTTATGTCGTCGACACAACATCATTGTCCATGGAGTTGATCACTGGCGAAGCTTATTTTGAATAGTGATGGGTCGTCAAGAAAATTGTTATGAGATGCGACGACAGTGGAACATTGATGGCCTTAGCGAATTCGTTTGATCTCATACTCGATGCTTTAGGTGGGAGGTGACGATAGTTGGACTATATCACGGCTTCCTGAAAGGACGAAGTGCCACCAAAAGTGGTGGTTCGACGGAAGGACGAGTGATGATTTATAAAATGTATCATCCGACCTCGAATTTAGTGTCGTTCGCATATGGCATGTGATCTTTATAAATTATGGGCCATAGATGGATTATCTTTGGACATGGGGCTTTCGGGTTGGATGGATTGCTCTGGGCTACGTTATTATGACAATTAAATGTTTTTTCTATAAGACAATAAAAATTTAGTGTTTGATGAGATTCGAACACGTGACTTGAAAAATCATTGTATTGATTTTTATCACGGCGCTACAACTCACAGACAATCGTATATAGTCCCCGATATTTGGATGGCAGACAATTGAATGCTAGATAAGGCTGATTATGGTTCCAAATTTGACATACAAACATTGTGGCTATGGACAATCTCACCTCTGTGTAAATTAGGAATTTTCACATAAGTTATTCTAGTAATGCCATCGTTACTGGTAACTGGATTCTTTGAGCTAAGAGTATCCATTATTTATGTATAGGCTGCATTGACGTATTAAACAGCTCAGTGGTTTGGATTCCGATCCGGGCATCCGGCACCTGAGTCCACCTGGAATTACGAAATCATCCCTGCTCCCGTAGCTGCCACACAATCATGGACTCACAAGACCCCAAAGAAAACTAGTGGCTACCAATCAACGGTCAAGTGTTCGTTCAATACACGCATCTACTATCACTCGCCCATTTCACTATCTCAATTCCCAAAACACCTCCATGATCATCTCCAAAGCTTCAAACTTCCCCCGTGGACCTCTCTCTCCTTATTCTCTCCCCAAAAGGGCCCTCAAAAATCAAAGCAATGTCTGCATGGTCTTCTCTTCTTCTTCTTCGACCGACGGGACCAGATGGAACCAATGCCACCACCACTTCAACGGGACCAACCAAAACGGCGCCGTTTACAAGAAGCCCAGAAGCCTAGAGGATGCGGCGGCGGCGGAGGAGGAGCAGCAGAGAGAGAGAACGGTGAGCTGTGAGGTGGAGATGATTTCGTGGCGGGAGCGCCGTGTCAAGGCTGAGATTTCGGTCAATGCCGATGTTGACTCCGTCTGGAATGCTCTCACTGATTACGAGAGGCTCGCTGACTTCATCCCTAACCTTGTTTCCAGGTACCATTTGCTCTCAGCTCAATTGGGTTTTTCGTAAAGTGTATTTTTCCAAGCATTTTGCTTAGTGTTTCATAGTAAAGTTTGTATCTTTCAATGAGTTCAGTTGGATTTTGTTCATTTTGTAAAGTTAAGAGTTTGCTTAGTTTCTGATAATGAGTGGGTTTGTGTTAGTGTTGTAAAGTTTGTATCTTTCTCTATGTTCATTTTGTAAAGTTAAGATTTTGCTTAGTGTTTGATGTTAGGTGGGTTTTTGTTAGTGTTGTAAAGTTTGAGTCTTGCTTGGTGTTTGATGTTAACTGGGTTGATACGTTTGTGGGTTTTTAGTGGGAGGATTCCATGTCCACACCCGGGTCAGATTTGGTTGGAGCAGAGAGGCTTGCAGAGAGCGTTGTATTGGCATATCGAAGCTCGAGTTGTGTTGGATCTTCAGGAGTTTACAAATTTGGTGAGTGTCCAAAGTTGAAGCCATTTGTTTAATGTGCTGCAGGTGGGTTGCTGATTCAAAGTTTTAATAATTGCATGTTTTGTTTCATTGGAAATGAGTAATGTTAGGCTGGTGTTTGTGTTTTAGAGTGGTGATGATCGTGAGCTGCACTTTTCCATGGTTGATGGGGACTTCAAGAAGTTTGAAGGCAAATGGTCTGTCGAATGCGGGAAAAGGTAGGACAGAGGTAGTGATTGTAAGCTAACGTGGTTTGACAATGTGTTTGCGTCTTGCATGCTTTGGTTCTGCAGCTACTTCTTTTGTATCTTGACTGCTTGTGTGGCATCTACTGGTGCTTAGTGGTCGATTACTTTTTCGCTGCAGTATATAGTAATTTATGCTAATATGGCTGATAAATATGAGTAGTTATCTGCAGCTGAAGAATCGGGTATTAAACCAAGCTGGACATAAAGATGATTATTTTCTCGACTGACATAGAAGTTCAGGGCTTATTATTTGTTATGATTTGTGCCGAAGGATGTCGCTAAATATAGATTGATATTTGATATGAATTATAGAAGATCATTTCCTCATTTCAATATCTCCTGTTCAAGTTTATTTAGTCTACTTGTATTGTATGTCTTCCAATCTGGTAGTTATCTTCTAAATTTTATGTTTGATTTCAGAGTTCAGATACTGAAGCCGTGCTTAAATTTGCTAGTTCATTCTTTTCTTACTGATGATTGCAGGTCGTCTACAACAATTTTATCATATGAAGTTAATGTGATTCCAAGATTCAACTTCCCTGCCATTTTCTTGGAGAAAATTATCAGAACAGATCTTCCTGTCAATCTTCGGGCCTTAGCTTGTAGGTCTGAAAAGAACTTTGAAGGGGAAAAGAAGATATCAATAGAAGGAAGTTTGTTGCTGAGCATGTCCACAGCTACTAAATCAGTTCAAAAAGACATGGATGGTTCCTTGTTCGAAAAGGATTATACACATAATGAGTTTAAAGAGAATCTTTCAGGCACTACATCTTCTCCTGAGATGAACAGCAATTGGGGTGTTTTTGGAAAAGTTTGCAGACTTGATAGGCCTTGCTTGGTCGATGAGGTTCATCTTCGTAGATTTGATGGTCTATTGGTAAGCATTTGAACATTATTTCAACTAGCCTCTCTGTTCATGGCAAAACCTCTTCTGTTTTAGCAATTGATGATAAAATGGTTGTGTCTGAAGGAAAATGGGGGTGTTCATCGCTGTGTCGTTGCTAGCATAACAGTAAAAGCTCCAGTTTGTGAAGTATGGAATGTTTTGACTGCTTATGAAAGTCTTCCAGAGTAAGCTGCTATCATTTTGTTCATTTATGCATCTATATACAAAGCTGCTTAGTAACCTTTTGAAAAGCCTGATGAAAAATGATAGAACCTTAGCAAACTAGCGAGACCAACCCAGACATAAAAAGAAAGAAAGTTCCTTAGTAGAATAATTTTTTTATCAGATTTAAATATTTATAAGATGTGAAGTAATGTAAATTTGGTTTTAATTTTTAAGATAGCATGTAGGTTGCATACTGTTGCAGGCTTGCACCTTTCTAATTGTTCCCCTTGTCCATTTATGTCCTACAGGATAGTGCCAAATTTGGCAATCAGTAAGATACTGTCAAGAGAAAACAATAAAGTTCGCATTCTTCAGGTACAACTTATAAGCAATGCCTACTTTGGTACAGTGAGCCTAGTTTGTAAAAGAGTCTTTATTCAATTGAGGTTCAAGTGAAAATTAGTGTGTAGCCTCCCAATGAATCTTATAAGTTTCTAATTGATATATGAATCTTATAAGTTGAAAAGTTGATGGTACCAATTAAAATACGGTGATTAGATAAGATGTGATTTTCATAGGAAAGGTGGTGGGGTTGAGTTACAAGGAGTACCTATTCTTTTCCATCTATATAGATTGGATAACTGTTGTTCATCAGGGGTTAGGCTTATTTATTTCGTCCCAATGTTTGATGGCTGTATATAATAATCTTATTGACTGGTTTTTAGCTTTTGGAACTGCAATTCAGTAAATGTCCTTTTGAGTGATATATCATATACTTGGTATTTTTTTCATTAAAAGATACTACTAAGCAGTTCTGTAAGTTTTCCTTCGAATATGTGTAAAAGATTATCGGCAAAGAGATGAAACACAATATGTAAGCAACTAAGGATTGTCAACACTCTGGGGCTGAAACACAAAGAGATGAACCAGTGTGTCAAATATCGTGATGTGAAGTACCGTACATCTTAAAATCTATATGTTGTACCTACATTAACATAGTCTTCTCTGTAATATGCAGGAAGGATGCAAGGGCTTACTTTATATGGTACTTCATGCACGTGTTGTCCTAGATTTGTGTGAACAGCTAGAACAGGAGATAAGTTTTGAACAGGTTGAAGGGGACTTCGATTCATTTCGGGGTAGATGGGTTCTTGAGCAGCTAGGAAGTCATCACACACTGTTAAAGTACTCTGTTGAATCAAAAATGCGCAGGGATACTTTTCTTTCTGAAGCCATCATGGAAGAGGTTAGTATCATATATTAGTGTTACTGAGCATATAAGCTGTGCCTTGGTCTACTTTCACTGGAGATAATTGAAGAAATAAAACGTCATATTAGTGTTACAGAGCATATAGTAGCTTTTCCTTGGTCTACTTTCAATGGACATAATTGTAGGCATAAAAACCAGTGCATGTTGCGTTGTTTTCTTGGATTCTTCTATATGAGGCACTTGTGGGAGCTATAACTGAATCTGTAGACTTCATCATACTTAATCCCATAAATCCAACTTGTATACATAATCAGTTTTTTCTTGTTTTTCGATCATCATTTGCGTGCTGAGTCATGACAACAAAACAAATTATTGATTCCCAAGTGCCATGACACTCTAGGTTATATACGAAGACCTTCCTTCAAATTTATGTACAATACGAGATTACATAGAACAGAGGGAGGTAGCAGCACACACAAGGAAAGCATATGATGAAATTATACACGAGGAGGAACACACTGCGTCCTCTAGCACCAGCAGTAATGATGACAGTTTTACAAAAGTAGACCAATTGTCTGATTTCAATGCTCAAAGTTCACCTAGACAAAGGCCAAGGGTCCCAGGCTTGCAGAGGGATATTGAAGTTCTGAAATCTGAGCTCTTGAAGTTTATTGCAGAGCATGGGCAGGAAGGATTTATGCCAATGAGAAAGCAACTTCGTTTACATGGAAGAGTGGATATTGAGAAAGCAATTACACGAATGGGGGGATTCAGAAGGATTGCATCACTGATGAATCTCTCTCTTGCTTATAAGCATCGAAAACCAAAAGGCTACTGGGACAATCTTGAGAATTTGCAGGAAGAGGTACGTGTCGAAGTACTCAAAGTCGTTACCGTCTGAGATGAAGCCGTAAAATCTGAGAGACCCTCTTAAAAAAATCTAACAGAACCATTTGAACAAAAGCTAGTCTTTCAGCTCACAAAGTCGCACCGACTCCAGAAAGAGAGAGGCGACTACAGTCAGTCGTCACTGTTCGATGCCTCTCTGTTTGGTTTGTGATTGTTATTATCATGGTACGTTTTTCGATTCTGGGTTTTGGGGATTTTGTGTATTGCGATTGGGTATTTGCGTTTCGTTTTGACTCATAATCGTACTGGTTTTAGTTCGATCTTTACAAAGTTTTAGTCTTTATTGAGTTTTGAGGGTGAATTGTGAGCTAGCTGTGGATGAATTGGACCGGGTCGGAGTTTATGTACTGGGAATTGTGGTCTGATTGTTGTGAATTCTGGGCTGTATATGCACAATTTGGGATTTTAGGAATGATGGTTTAGATCTGTGTTGCATCACTTCCATTTCTGATTTTGTCTAACAGTTTTCTGATCTGGTCAATTTCAGAAGGTGCTTATTTATTTATGACATTCTTTCAAGTTTAACAAGATGGTGTGTTGGCAAGTTTGCATTGATCAGTTCTATGTTTTTGATATGTTGTCGTGGCGAAACCGGGTTTGTAAACTTGTTAAGTATCTACATAAGATTTGTTTAGTTCAGTCTCTAGTTGAGCCAGGCAATGGAAATTGCAGTGTAGATATAGAGTGCTGTTTCAGGTGATTTTATGATCTGTTTCGTCACTGATAACATGCAAGAAAGTGGAGACTTTTCTCATCTCTTTATGTTTCGGAAATGTGTCTTGACAACATTAGAGGGCAAATTGATTTATGACATCTTTCAATTTGTTGACCGTTGGCTCATTATACAATGTCAAGCCTTAGTGATCATAATTTTGGTATACTAATAGAGTCATACTTTATTTTTCTCCTTTAGGCTTCTCTTTAAAGACTGCTGGTGCATGAGAAGAATGCTCCGTGCTAGCAAATATTGCAGTTGTCCACCCATGGGAACATGCTCATGTATCATGTTTACTGCATGTTGTATTGGGTGTTCGTCCAGGTGAATTTAGATCCTATGGATAGAAATCTGGGTAAAAGTGCAATGGAGAACAATGAAGATTTTCAATACAGTGGTGTTGATACTAGAAATGAGGGACTTGGGTTTTCCAATCAAAGTTTTTTCCTGGATCCATCAAGTAATACTAACACCAATATGCGACCTCCAGATTATAGCATATCCCTGGGAAGCAAACCCGTATTGAATTACTCTATTCAGACTGGTGAGGAATTTTCTCTTGAATTCATGCGGGAAAGAGTGATTCCGAAGCATCATTTGGTTCCGCATGCCTCTGGGGATCCTAATAGCTATAATGGTCTGAGTCGCATGTATGGAATTAGCCAAACAGGCTCAGAGAGAGGGTCTGATGTTTCTATGCTTAACTCTGTTGAAAAAGGTCGTGTTCAGGAAATTGAAAAGACAGCAGTTTCTTCAGATGAAGGTAAGACATACTATGATTTGGCACGGTTACCACCAACCTCATCTAGAAATGACATCAACCGAGGACATTCTGGTTATGCCTCTTCAGGAGTGTCTGAAACCTCATCAAGTAAAGTGAAGTTCCTGTGCAGCTTTGGTGGAAAGATTATGCCTCGTCCTAGTGATGGAAAGCTCAGATATGTTGGAGGAGAAACACGTATTATCCGGTTAAACAAGGATATATTTTGGCAGGATCTTATGCAGAAACTGTTGACAATTTATGACCAGACTCATACAATAAAATATCAGCTTCCAGGTGAGGATCTTGATGCATTAGTTTCCGTTTCTTGTGATGAGGATCTGCAAAACATGATTGAGGAATGTAATCTAGTACAAGGTGGAGGATCACAGAGGCCTAGGATGTTCCTATTCTCTATCCTTGATTTGGAAGAATCTCACTTTAGCATAGAAAGCATGGAGGGTGATTCTGAGATGCAATATGTGGTTGCTGTAAACGGTATGGACCAAGGTTCAAGAAAGAGTTCTGTTGCTTTGGCGAGTACTTCAGGCAACAATTTGGAAGAGTTGCTGAGTCTAAATGTTGCTAGGGAAACCACTCAAGCTGTGCCTGATATGACTCGTGTTGGTGCTGTACCTTCAGCAGCTGATGTGCCTTCCACAGCTAATCAACCTTCTCAATCAGTGGATCCAGGCTCTTCAAGTGCCTATGAATCTAATGCACAGCCTTATCTGGGACAGAAAATGCACAGTGCAGAAGGCAGACAGCATTCACGCTCAACTTTTCACCCTGTGGAGAGCTTCCCAGAGAAAGATGAACAGACTACTATGCCTTCATCTGTTCCATTGCAAAATGATTTGAGTGAGATGAAACTGAACAGAGATAGCTCTGCCCAAAAGATAACTGAAGCTGAGAAAGTTCAGTCTTCAGAGAAGGAAGCTCCACTGAATGAAGCAAGAATGCAAAGAGACAATTCTCTTCAGAAGATAACTGAAGCAGATAAAATTCAAAACATAGAAAAGGCGAAGACTGTTTCTGTAAATCAATATGACAACTCAGCTGCAAATTCTATCACAGAGACAGGAACACCTTTTTTTCCTACAAGAAGCAGCAAAAAGCTCCAGGAACCTCGACAGAATTCAACCTCCTCTGAAGATGTACATGAGCGTAAAGGGAACAACGATGACTGCTTCCAATCATCCAGTGGATTGTCTTTTCCTGGATATGGTGGCTCCGAATTTGATTCCAGACATGGTGAATCTGAGGTTGATTCTATGGACTTTAGCTCTCTTGAACAATCTGTCGTTCCTCAGCGTATTTATTTCTCTGAGCGAATTCCAAGGGAGCAATCAGAATCGAACCGTTTGTCTAAATCCGGTGATTCTTTTGGTTCTCAATTTATAGTAGCTCAGGCACGTCCTGATCATTCACATCCAAGCATGGCCTCTGCTGATAAATTGCATGATGATAATGTCACTGTGCAGTCTTTCTTACCTTCAAAACTATTGCACAAAAGTCCTCAAACAGTTGAAGATGGACCAGTGCAATTTGGGAAGTATAAAGACTTCGCTGAGAATACTATTAAAAAGGATTCTGATGCTTATGATGAGGCGTTGGAGCGAAAGGTACAAAATCCTGAGTTGAGATACGTAGTTGCTAATTCGTTGAATGGCCGTGAAACAGGACGCCTAACCGATAACTACAGAGACTCAGCTACCAACATGAAACAGGCAGCTGGGCTAGCTCAACTTATAGGTGGTCAAGAAACCTCTCCCAAGCCCACAGATGGTTCTGCATCTGGTCCACCAGAATTTGGATGGAATGAGGCTGCTGCTATGCCTGCTAATATTGACTACAGAAATAGCACTGCTGCTCATGATGAATCTGCTGCTGCTGTTGCAGTTGCCACTCCTGAGCAGGGGGACATTCTTATTGATATTAATGATCGTTTTCCCCGTGATTTTCTGTCTGATATATTTTCAAGAGCTATAATAGACTCTTCTGATGTCATTCCACTACCTGGGAATGGAACTGGCTTGAGTGTGAACATGGAGAATCAAGATCCTAAGCGTTGGTCGTATTTTCGAAATTTGGCGCGGAATGAGTTTCTAAGAAAAGATGTCTCCCTTATGGATCAGGACCATCTGGGTTTCTCATCCGTCCTGAAAGTTATTGGAGAAGGAGTTCCGGTAGATTATAGCTATCCACCTTTGAAGTCTGATGCGGCTGATCATCCACCTTTGAAGTCTGATAGAGTTACTTTTGGTCAGACTGACTCCCATATTAGCTTTGACGAGGATATTCGGCAAAATTTAGCTGGACTCAACATGATGAATGTAGATTCAGAATACAATCCTTCTCTACCTGAGGGAATTCAAAGTGAGCAGGTGGATGGGATAAACCATAGAGTACGAGAATCAGAGTATGAGGTATCTCTATCTCTTGCATTTTTTACTAGTATCTGACTCATTGACCTTATTGTCTTTGTATTACTAATTTTTTATTGCTGTCCTCATTTATAGGATGACAAGCAGCTGAGTATGAAGAATTCAGGGGTGCCGCTCCTCGATATGTCTCTGGAAGATTTTGATATTAGTACCTTGCAGGTATAATAGCTTACTTTTCGCTGCAAAGTGGAAAAAGCTATACATTTTTTCTTCTTCTTTATACATTACTAAGCTAGAACTTAAAACTCAGAACCAACTAGCCAAGGATTGCTCTAGTAAAAACTCAGCAGGACTTATATTGTATTTGGGAGCAACAGATTTGGTTTCCGTCAGAGTCCTGCCATTGCAGCTTGCATAGTGGTGCTGGCAATCTCACCATATTCCTGTTAAATGGTTCTACCAAAAGATAAATCTTTCTCTTTACCATTCATATGCTTTCACTAACTTTTACCAAAAGATAAAAAATTTCTCTTTGCCAAACAAGGTTCTATTCAAGTTTACAGTTTGACAACTAATTGAACTTAAATAGCTATGAAAAATGAATATTTTAGATATAATCTGTATTTTCTGTCTGTGCTGGATGGATTTTTGCTATCTGAAAATTAATTATTTCTTCCATTTAGTTGAAGGACTGATGCATGTATCTTTCTTTTTATTATCTTAGTTTCAAATTCGTTGTACTAACTTTTGCCTATGAAAAGTGTTTGCTGAAACATCTGGCAGTGCAAGCCATTAATTTGATAACAACCATGCATTTAGCTTTATACACATTTAATGGAATTAATTTGTTTTAAGTTTTCCGAAGTTTCTATTATTATCTTATTGGCACTATCTGTGAATTCAATATTAGATCATAAAGAATGAAGATCTTGAAGAGCTTAGAGAATTGGGGTCTGGCACTTTTGGGACTGTTTATCATGGGAAATGGAGGGGGACAGATGTTGCCATCAAGCGAATAAAGAAGAGCTGCTTTCAAGGGCGCTCATCAGAGCAAGAAAGATTGGTGAGTCTATATATATTATTTTGTTGCTGGATACTAATAGAGTTGTCTGACTGTTAATTCTATGGTGGAGAATATTTCCATTATGAGATTTTGGATTTGAAGGTTATGAACAATCCATAGATTAATTCATTGATGGTCATCCCTCCACTATCAAGTCTTTGGTGGTTATTACGTGCTGACTGGTAGCGTTCACTTGCTGCATCTCTTTAACCAGAAATCTTACTTATCTATTTCCATAATTTGTTTATTTTACTCCCAGACCATTGAGTTCTGGCGTGAAGCTGAAATTCTTTCGAAGCTTCATCATCCAAACGTGGTGGCATTTTATGGGGTCGTCCAGGATGGGCCAGGGGCAACAATGGCCACTGTGACAGAGTTCATGGTGAATGGATCTCTAAGGCATGTTCTACTTAGCAGGGAGAGGTGATATTTCTATCTTTAGTTATGTCAATGATGTATTCTTTTGCAGTGACAAGGCACACTAATCTTCTCCATATTGGTTTGTAACTTTTCAGACATCTTGATCGTCGTAAAAGGCTCATCATTGCTATGGATGCAGCCTTTGGAATGGAGTACCTGCATTCGAAAAATATAGTGCACTTCGATTTAAAATGTGACAATTTGCTAGTAAACTTGAAAGACCCTTTACGACCCATTTGCAAGGTAGGTCTATAACTTCTTCCGTCTTTTTCTAAAACTTCGTACATGACTAGATATTATTGATACTCTTGCTCTTTGTAAGGGAATGAATGTATTGCATAGGAATTTATTTACTGAACATTTATTCTGTTCAAATTGTACAGAAGATTTAGCTGAAGATGCTTAATTTTGCAGGTAGGAGATTTTGGGTTGTCAAAAATCAAACGAAATACCTTAGTTACTGGTGGTGTGAGGGGTACTCTACCATGGATGGCTCCTGAGCTTCTTAATGGTAGCAGTAGTAAAGTTTCTGAAAAGGTACGATGCTACATTTCATATCTTATAATCATTGGCAGAAGAAGAACTGAACTGGTGGTCATTTAGCTGTTGTTTGTTCGATTAACCCTGGAGAACATGACACGCTCATCTATAATCCCAGGCCATATGTACAGGAAACTAAGTGTCCAAGTGATACAGGAAACTATTCACCAACTTAAGCTGATAGAGGGCATCATTACTGAGAACTGAGTAGTCTTAAAATGTGACAAAGGGGGTTCTACTTAAAAAAAATTATTGGCATATTTGGATGAAATGGTGCTAGTGTCCGTGCAAACACAAGTGATTGGAGATCAAAAGAAGAAATTGACTTATCTATGTTATCTTCTTCAATTCAAGAGATTAGTGTTATCCTTTGGATTTGGTTAGTATTTTCACTTAGCTGATGCATTCTTCAAACACTTTATATCTGTTGGCAGGTTGATGTGTTTTCCTTTGGTATCGTCTTATGGGAGATTCTTACTGGTGAGGAGCCTTACGCCAATATGCATTATGGAGCAATCATAGGTATGTACTAAGCTTTCTCTTCATGATAACTCTTTGTAATCTAACGAATCAGAGTAGGAGAGAAAGAAATGCTGGAAATATAGACTGAATAATAATCTTCGCAGGAGGCATTGTGAACAACACATTGAGGCCAACTGTTCCAAGCTATTGTGACGGTGAATGGAAGTTGCTGATGGAGCAATGTTGGGCTCCTGATCCCACTGTGCGGCCGTCTTTCACAGAAATTGCCAGACGGTTGCGTGTGATGTCTGCAGCTTGCCAAACTAAGCCGCAGCTCCATCAGAACCATGCAGCCAAGTAGTGCTCCTTTGGTATGAGGCCTCCGTGCAAGCTTGTATTTACGAATGGGATGGAAATAAGACTAGTTATACTCCGTATAGGTTGTGTGTTGTGTTATATGAGTCGGGAGAAGGGCTCCCGTAGTAAAAGTGGAGTTATAGGGTTGGTCTGAAAATATTACTGGACAGTTCGATTGTGTCTTGGCGGTGCATAAAAGGGGGGAAGGAACTGGTTCACATGTAAATTATTTATTTGTGTGCATAGTAAAATACTTTCTATTTTTTGGTATATATTCTGCCCCAATGAAAACTTGCAATACAAGGATTGTGGTGTAGAGTACTAAAAGGTCGCCCTCATTTCAAGCATTGTACACATAACTTGAAACTCAATAGAACCTTAGGTAAAAGAAGGTCAACTTGAGAATTCTCTCTTTGCAATTTTGCATGTAGGGGGCTTATGTGTGATCCTCTATAGTTATCCTCACCGAGGAAAGTGTTGCATCCTGGTGAAGATCTACGTCTATATCATCCATCATTCATCAACAATCTCATTGGCAATGTTTGGTCTCAAAAGTCACATATTAGGATCGTGTAAGCGCTGTCCACCTGTCCATGATCCATTGGGTTCCAATATGATTGACTTGAGCACAGCAGATTGACCAACGCAGATATAAGCATACTTGCCGTAGTACTCATGACTTGAGCCATGGCTGTACACATATAGCTCTTCAAACCCATCTCTTCCTATCACCACTGAATTTCTTGTCCCCTTAAATTCCATTTCACCACAAACAAATTATAAGCTAAAACAAATAGAAGAAAACAAATAATGCAAGCATGGTAGTTATTCTGGAGTTTGCAGAAGTAGTACACACATACCCTGTCAATGATTGTGAAGTCTCTAGGCGCACTGGTGTATATTCGGCACATTTTCTCTGTTAACTTCTTGTAATTGTCATCTTCTTCACCCTCCTCCATTTCCTCTTGATTATGTCTCTGGTTGGCCTTGTTTTGATTCATAAATGGCATCCATAGTCGATTGAATCGCGATTGAGATTCTTCCGCGGGAGGAATTATTGTTGAGGTGACAAAATTGGTAGCCTGCCAGAGAAATCTGATCTTTCTAAACCAACTGCATAAGTAGCATCTGGTGAGCTCACTGTGAGATGACTCAAAACACTCCCACTTAGTTGGATCGGTGAACTTACACTTGTTAGAGACCATAATCTTTGAGACTAATTGGTCATCCTCAAGTGTCACAGTGTACTTAACTTGAACCATGTCATGTGAATCTGTGCAAATCAGTTCTACCTGCACGTACATATCAAACACATGTTAACCAAACTAGTCATGACTCATGAGTACGTACCACATATATATATATATAAAATGTACTTACCTGAATAGATTCCTCAGGATTTCCTGTGATGTCACCAAGAGCCCAATTTCTTGGAGACCATGAGACAGCTTCTTGGTCAGTACTGATTCCAAGACTGATGGACACTCCACCTTGAATAGCTGCACTGACTTGTTCATCATCGTCTAACTCTTCTGAGACTGAAGAGTGTAGCAACTCAACATTACCGCCGTGCCACATGGTGGCCTTGTAGGAAGCGATGAGTCCATTCGGCAGCATGAAGATGGCCCATGAACGAAGAAAGGCATGAGAGAAAAGCATATTGGCCAGTGATTGTGAGTCCATAATTCTTGCCTTGAGGGACACCCAAGGCCTCCGCTCTTCCATCCCTTGGATAGATACAAGGGAGAGCTTTTGGTCTTCCATGTTGTCAAAAAGAGTTGAACAATGATTTTTTCGTGTTGTCAAAGAGCTGAACAATGAAAATAGATGGCGAGTGCCTGATCAATTGATCGGGTCATGTAGGAACAAGGTTCAAGTCTACCGGTCTGTTAGGATGCCTCAGCTGCATACATCACTGCACTTCCACTTGACACCTATAGTAATGATAAACGGCTCGTCTCGCCGTGACCTTCTCTTGAATTCTCAAGACTTCTGTCGCTCCATCTCTGCGGGGGCAGAAAACCCATCGCTGTCTTGGCTTTGTTGCCATTCTCCATGGTCATTTTCGCAATGACACAATTGTCACCTATGCCTTTGAAGACAACGCCGTGGCCACTGAACTCTTGTTCCAAGTACTCCACGTTCATGGCTTGTTGCTTGTAATTAGTACTACTACTACTACTGCAGCTCATGTAAGCAGAGGCATGTGAACAACGTCTACTACTTGAAGAAGAAGAAGAGAGACTAGGATTAAATTTGGATAAGAAAAATGGCCTGGAAGCCATTGCCATGCTCATTGTTCTAGCTTTGCTTAGATTGATTGGCTTGGCTTGAAAACCAATGATACAGATAAAACGTTGCCATCATACTTTCTTGTCACTTAGGGGTCCTATTGTAAAATATTAATAATATGTTGGGCCCAAATGCAAGTATTTCATATTGCAGCTATACCCTTTCTCTCTTTTATAGAGAGAGATATTGAGACGAAGCTATAAATTGGACACGTAATACTGATAACAGAGAACCAGTTTCAGATTTTCCAACCTGAAAACTTGGGTTCATCAGTCAACTAGTTTCAGTAAGCTATCTCACTCTTGATCTCACAAGTCTAATAGTAATCACATGTTGGGTTGTCTTGGCTTTTTTCTTTTTCAAAGTTTAATAGCGCACACCAAATGTTCGATGAAATGCTTCACAAAAACTCTTCAGATTTTTAATTCCATGGTTTTCAAGTTCTTTATGATCTTGCACTGTAATTACGAACTGGGGTCTGGAAAATAGCAAAAGCTCGTAGCTTTCTGACAGTGGGTGCTGGAAATTGAGCATTATAGGCTGTGAAAGTAGCAACCTTAACATGAGCTTTTTTGCACACTAATGTTTTCTACTTGGTTTTTCTTTGCCAGGAGAAAGCTGAGTCCAACATAGATAGATGATCCAGAAGCTTCCAACTGCAACCTATACTTTGTGGGAACCGGCCCCGACAGGTTGTCGGTTCATTCTTTAATTTCTCTTAGCTTGTATGTTTACGAAGCGAATTTGGAAATGACCGGTTCTTGTTGTGTTTAATTTTCTCAGGTGCTTGCCTCAATACCATAGATTTTAAGCCGCCTCAGTTGTCAGCTGCAGGATCATAAAATCTTGGATTGAAGGTTTTACTACCTCTTTTCTTGTGATCTTATTGCAGAGGTTAATGTCAAGTTAGGAGATACAGATAACAATATGTTGAATTGGAGATCCCACGTTAGAAAATAGACAAGTTAAAAATAATTTATAAGTGAATGGACTAAACTCAATATTAACCGAGGCCTTTTGAATAAAACCCAACACCTTAAAGGTGGTTCAAGTTGAGACAATATCAGTTATATTGAGGGTCCACGTGCCACGCTTGTCGCAATTCAACTTGGTATAAGAATGGGTTCCTCTCCAATCGCGTCCCGAGTCCGATGAGCTTGAATTGAAATCTGGGACAAATTGAATTGGTTCCAGCTGAATGAATGAATTTGACCTTCAAAAAGATGCGTTGGCTCCTAAATGTACTTCCACGTGCTAACCTAGAGTTAAGTTGCACGTGTCATAGTTATTTATCAAATTTTAAAAATTAAAGAACATGGATACTTGTCGAGAAATTACATCAGAAATGGGGTGAGCTAGGTAGAACTGTTGCTAGCACTCCTTATTTCCACATTAAAATTTGCTACTAGTTGATTAGGTCATTCTGTATGTTCCTAGTTGTGGTATACCCTGCAGCTGCTGTTGTTGTGACTTGTGAGGGTGCTTTGAATATATCTTCCTACTTCATTTGGAAATACATATGTACCTGTGAATGTAGTTTTGTTCAGAGTCTTATACTTCAGCTTTCTTCAAATTGCAGTTTGAGCATGGAAAGCTTCGTAAAGGAAGAAGTACATGTAGAACCATCTACACTGCCAGTAGGAAGCCCAGTGTAGAACCAACTTCTAGGAAGCGAGACTCATCTCCTCAAAATGTGGATCTTCCTCCTGTACTACCTAAGCAAAAGAAAAAACCGTTCCCTGTTCCCTTAAAGCAGATAAAGCAAGCTTCTAAGCTGGTAAAAGAACTTGCAGAAAAGGGTATAGAAAGGCCCCTCAATCCTCCCAAAAATGGATTACTCGACCATCATCTAATTCCTGTTGCTCATCGAGTACTACATGGCTGGAAAACTTTGATCGAAGGCCTTGCACAGCTGTTGCATGTTATTCCAGTATATGGATGCCTGTAAGTATGTTTATAACATCTTTCAGAACTTCTAGTGCAGCAAAAATAGTTCTGTTCCAAGTGTTCAGCAATCCAGATTATAAATTGGAACATTAAATTGTTTTTACTCTTATGCAGTGAATGTTCTGAGGTTCATGTAGGCCCAGTCTGGCCATCTCATTCAGGACTGTCTTGGCCCATCAAACTCTAAGCGCCAAAGTTATCACTCATGGATGAAGGGTTCAATCAATGATGTACTTGTGCCCATTGAAGCATATCATCTCTATGACCCTTTTGGTCGGTGCATCAAGCATGAAAATAGATTTGAATTCGACAGGATTCCAGCTGTTGTAGAGCTGTGCATCTAAGCTGGTGTGGACATACCAGAGTACCCATCACGTCGAAGAACCAAACCCATCCGAATGATGGGTAAGAAAGTGATAGATCGAGGTGGATTCGTCGAGGCGCCAGAAGAATGGCATGCTACAAATCCAACTTCACTTGCTATAGCTGATCTTGACACACATGGCACTTGTGAACGGTTTGGACCTCCACTCTCATCAGACATTCCGAGGATTGCACAGGAGACTCTGGATGCGTACGAAACTGTTAGGTCTGGAGTGAAGACTCTGATGAAGAAATGCAGTGTGAAGACCTGTGGGTATTGCCCGGAGGTTCATGTCAGACCTTGTGGAGAATTCAAGCATCAATGGAGGGATGGGAAGCATGGATGGCAGGACGCTATCGTGGACGAAGTTTTCCCTCCAAATTACGTGTGGCATGTAAAAGACCCCAAAGGACCTCCATTGAAGGGTGGTGCACTCAAGAAGTTCTACGGGAAGGCTCCGGCAGTGGTAGAGCTTTGCTTGCAAGCCGGTGCCGAGTTCCCTGAGAGATACAAGCCCATGATGAGGCTTGACATTGTAGTCCCCGATAGTGATGAGGCACGGTTAGTTGCCTAATGACTAGCCTTTGGTATTGTAGTATGGTGTAGCAGTAGCATACTAACCTTGCAGAAGTAGTCAATCAATCGCCAAATCACAAGCTTTATTCTGATCATGTCAAAGATCATCTTTGCTTATGGTCTGTTCTCAACGTTAGGATTGAGTACGATGCATGGATGAGTTGTGCTAGATGCCGAGATACGTCCTACATAATTTTGAACAACTTATTAAAACCATAAGGAATTCATAATTAGCTGCATCTATATAATTTATGATATGATCAAACAAAAATGCAAGAACTTCAAGTATATGCACCTTTATACTTGGTGATCCGCGTTCTAATGAAAACTGCAAGGACAGGTAGAGGTATCTCAATAATTTGTTGCAGAGGAAATGATTTTGCAATTTTACCCCACAGTGAAATTTTCAATTCTTCTCTCCTGTTATAGAAATGGTGTATCATAAGTTATTTTTCTTTGACAAATATAGTGTGTATAATTAGTGCAAATAAAGATATATATGCAATACCCTATGAATCAATGGCAAGATGTCCTGGTTTCCCTTTCCTTTGGGTTGTTGACATCAACCTCTTGTGGTGCTCTGGCAGCCTTAATGCATCCATACAGATTTTTAAGTTAAAAAAGATAGAGGGTTAGCATGCTCTGATAGAAACATAACAATATAAGCATAGTAATAATGTTTGACTTCTCACTTGCAAGGAGAGTCTGTTGTCCTATCTCAGCAGACAGCTGTCCAAATTCAAGCAAGTGAAAGGAATACCTCGGAAAGTTGGGCAAATCCTGTTCAACTCGCTTGAATGTCGTCTTCGCAGTGAATCATAGAATTGCATGATGGTCGGCAAGTTTTTGTCTAGCCAAACCCTTCTTCGAACCAAACCATGATATATCATATCTCTCTCCCACCATCATCAACATTGGCATATGTCCATAATAGCATCCATCAATCATAGCATGGATTGAGGATCCCTATAATAAAAGTTACAACACCTTAGAAGAATGTAGACATGGTATATTCAAAGCACAACATACAATTCAAATACATATATTAAATCATCAAACCTGAATCTTGACACATAGAATTGCATTTTTCTTGACATTGCTAAATTTCACAATATGGCCTAATATCAAGACCTCTTTAACACCACTAAAGAGTAGAGACGTTTAAAGAAAGAAAGAAAAAATAGCAACTACTTAAAATATATCCAACTTTGGTGACACACACTTCGAACTGTAAATGCACTATTCAATGAAATAGCAAACAAATGAAGACCAAAAGAAGCAAGGGACCTGAACACAAACACCATCATTTACGTTTCTCAGGACATATGCAATTCATCTTAGATTAATCCCATTTCTTCAATTATAATGTCAATTTAACCTGTTATAATTGGCTCTACAATTTAAACCTAACAACATTGACATTAAAAGCTTAAACGCAAGTCAGGGAAGAGAAAATTGCCAATGTTAATGCTGCAGCACAGTCAGACATATATCAACATGTAGGATCAAGTATAAGTGTATAACAATGGAATATTGGTCCATTAAACTTGAATGAGGAATGTTCCAGCTCATTGAGTAAACTTTAAGAGAACTCATAAACATCACACAAGGCCTTGTTTAAGGCTTACAAACCCTATACTAATATTTCATTTATGGTGCAGATTCTCTTCACAATATGTTTAGATATAGAGGGTAATCTCTATACCAAAAGTTTACATGGAATATTGAAATTATCGTGTCATTTGAACCAACAACGCACATGTCTATACATACAAAATATTATGTATGCTCAGATATTTGAAGAAGCCAATGTAACACTACAAACAAAAGTGAATAAAGTAATAAAGATCAGAGAGCATAATATAAACTAAACATCGATAATAGAATTTTACATGTCTCTCACAGATAATTTACCTCTTCATCCACCAAGACACGGAGTCCATCATATTCAGTGTTATCAAACATTTGTGGCCTCCATTGCAATGTAGAACGTACCCTGATACTCATACCAATGGTGAATGCCTCAATCTCCCTAATGAACTTGGTCATCTTTGATCAGCCTAGTAATAACAAAAGAAATCATGAGAAATTCCTAACAGAACAAAAGACAAACATGCGGCAACAAATTATTTAGTCCGTGATATTTAGGAGCAGATGCGTACAACTTATCTTCAACTTCACATCAGTTATAAAACTATTGTTTTAAACATGCAATGAAGTTGATTTCATAAACTTAAACTCCACACAGCACATAAGTTTCAAACCTTCAGAAGCAGAAAGCAATTATAAAAATGAAATATCATCTTAAGCTCTTATGTCACAAACTCACCCGCTAGTGATTTTCATTAAAATTGGAACTCAACTGTAATTAAAAAGGCTATATGGATGTACTGTGTACACAATAAAGAACCATCTAACTTGTCTTTTTTAAGCAAAAGCACACTCTTCTGAGTATAAAGCACATCATGAAAAGACTAAATTTTAAAAAGACAAAAGTAGAGGCTACAAACACTACTCACAACCTAAAAGAGAAAAGTACATTAGAATTAAACAAACCTAAGCTAAGTTTTTACTGTGACCAATGAACTAAACAAATGGAAATCAATGAACGACGGAAGTAGCAGTGCATACATCCACACAATCAACAAACATGAATCCATTGTTCCACATATATTCAAAATTGATACACGATCAACAAACATTTACCAACTTGTACATTGATTACACATCATAGAAAGTTGTATATCACCATACTATACATGCTACATGATAATAATAATAATCAAAGCAGAAAATAAACACCTACAAACCCAAAACAACTTTGAATCAATCAAAATAAAACATGAACCGAAGCCCCGAAAAAAATTGCTGAAACCCACAAACGATTGAAACCAGATTTGAAAATTTCATCTTCGACTATGGAATTTGTTAACGAAACCTAACTGTTAGAGACCCAGAATTTCTCATTACTTTCTAAAAAGAGAAATACAATGAGTTAAACAATCATCGCTACAAGAAGTGATCAACACAGAACCAACACATCAGTAGTCACAACACATTGAATTAACATAAGAATGAAACTGATAGAATCATATCTATTAGTTGATTCTATTACTATTGTCAGCAATAGTGAACCTACAGAATAATTATGCCAGAACTCACTCATATAGATATTAAATCGCTTTTTATTTCATCAAAGCTATTCAAAGCCTCATCTGACCATTTATTGTGAAATCAAAATTAGCAAAGTGAATACTAAAACAGTATGCTATGCATAAACATATGCAATTGTATAGCTAAAAGATGGAGACAAAGCTATACTGGTATAAAAGAATAATACTAGTATAGCACAATGGAGACCATTTATTGTTCTTAGCGGTTTACATCATAACATTCTTGGCATATTAAATTACTTTTTATCTCATATAGATATTAAATTATTTTTTATCTCATCTAAGCTATTAAATACTTATGTTTGGGTATAGTGAAACCGCCAGAATAATTATGTCAGAACCCGCTCAACATATCAGGGTAGTTGGTGTGAGTATATATGGTCTCATATATATATATATATATAAGCTTAGTTTTTCGACCTTGTACAATTAACATAATCAGTGATGTCAAAGCTAAGGCAATAGCAAAGTGATATTCTGGCAATATCAATTTTTTGACCCTGTATAATTGCTCATGTGCCACAATACAATTAAAATAATCAGTGAAGGCAATAGCAAAGTGATATCAATTGGATTAAGCTTCAAAATTTTGAACAACCAAGAAGGACACAGATATCAATCAGATCCAATAACTTTTAATTAACCAAATCAGAGTCACAAAGATGATAATGAAAATACACATGAACGACAGCAATTGTAAGACATCCTCTGGGTCAAGTGTGACAGATTATCATATCACAACAGAATCACAACACTTCATTTGAACAGGCTATAAACGAAACTCAGTCTTCTAGATATGATGGAAGAGAATATGAGAGAATTGAAATTTGGAGAGCATGTATGGAATTCAATAACTCTGTAGCAAAAAAAACCTAGGTTATATTTCAGCTCTTTATTAGTAGCATAAAAAACACATCGGGGTAGAATCATATGTGAACATTGTATTACGATAAAAACAAAAATATGTATTTATGCCTCCAAAACAATTATTACATTGAATGAACAATTATTACTATATGTAAAAATTATTGTCGCTTACCTAATATATTCAAATAAGTACTATTTAAATAATTAACTATAAATCAAACATCCAGTAAGCATGTAGAAGATGTCAGAAGTTATTTAAAAAATTATGAACTGAATAAGATGCTACCTTGAAACAAAACTACTGTCTCAACACATTGATGTGGTTAGGATCATATATAGATGCAACCGACTCTCTATATCCAGTACCTTGAAAATAGAACATAATACACATTGTCGATACAATATCAATTCATTCTGTCACAGAGCAACTATAATTATGACTTCCAAAACAACTATTTCGTTGAAATAAAAATAAAATTATTGCCACATGTAAATATTATCATCTCTTAACTAAGTTACTCAAATAAGTAATATTTAAATGATAAATTAATAAATCAAACATCTTTTAAACATACAAATGTCAAAAGCTTATTACAAATTTTCACTGAATCAGATCATATCTTAAAACACAACTGTTGTGCTTCACTAATGTGGTTACTACAATATATTTATACGCATACTATATACTTAGCGCTCCAAAAACATAAAAAAATACACATTGTCAATACTGTAAGTCTCTGAATAAATAGTAACTGTACATTTAAACTACAACATATAATTTGAATGAATAAAAAAATCCATGTATAATTAGTTGACCAACCATTGATGTAGTTAATAAACTATAATCGATTGAATGAAGCATTTTAATTGATCCTGCTACAACCGCATGCACAAACACACAAACAATCAAAATCAGAACTCAATACAACGACAGTACAATTCATGCAAAGATAATGAAAGACCAACAATCATGTTCGATGGAAGAGTAATAGTGTCTCACCTTGGGAAGAGGAGGCATTCCTTGCTCTTTTGCTTTCTTTTTGGGAGGCTGATACTTGAAGCAAACAGTAATAACAATACTCGTCCTCCCTCTATCAATCACATAAATTAATCCACGCTGGGACAAAATTATATCTTTAACATCTATGCGAAAGTTGCAAGATAAAAAGTTCCCTAAATCATAAACTATACAGCCACAATAAAGGCATACATCATTAGAACTTGAGCAAAAGAAATAATTAATCATAAGCAATTCAAAATCAAGATACCAGAGACATAGACGAAAAAGATGGACCACAAAGACTTTTTAGAAATGATCGATCTTAAAGATTAAATTTTTCAATATTACCATGTACAAAAGAAAATGATAAGCAAAGCATAATATAGAGTAAACTGAATCCCAAATTCCATAACTCCATATCACAAAACTCAAATTTTAGCATGTCAAAAAATAAAACCTACTCACTGGGGGAAGAGCTTACCAAACCAAAAAATAAAACCTACTCAAAAAGTGCTAAGAATTAACTTCAAATCCTTTGCCTATATTCAAATGGACACAGAAAGATGGCAATATCGGAAACAGAGTGAGCAAAGCCTGTGATTAAAAAATTAAGTGGTGAGAAAACGCAAGGAGTGGCATTTAATCAATAGACCGCACTAAAACCAACAAAAATTGAGAAAGAGAATAAGAGAAACTACATCACCTAGCTGAGATCAGTGAGGATGAGTTATTGACCAAAGTTCAAACAATCAACGAAAATAGTAGACACAATTAAGAGAACCCAATAACTCTGTAACCCATTAAAAAAATAAAAATAAAAATAAACATCAAATCAGGGAAACAGATCCTAACTATGATCAGCTTCACAAACTATAAGACCCTAAGTCCCTAACTATGATCACCAATCAATATCCATATATTAACCCCAATGTAAAGATACCCCAATGAGAAGATAGAGACCTAAAGACTCACTTGTGAAAAAAAAAAATTTGTTCATTCCATTGTTATTGATTCAACAATTCATTCATGGATTCTTGCAATTTGTAATTTGACAAAAATCAAAACGAACCCTAATCACATGCCTTATGAGAACACAACAATTTATTCCATTCATGGGTTATTTTAAGGCAGATGCGAACCTGCTATGTGACGAATTCACCATCTATTAAATTGAAAACCATCTTAATTTGAAAACCCATCCTAAACCATCATAATCTGATATGGGCTATTTTAAGGCAGATACTAAACCATCCTATTCTGAAAACCCACTAACCTAAATCTGCCCATAATCATCAAACAATAACCACTATAGAAATTGGGAGAAGAGAATCGGTAAAAGTACACTTACCAATGTGATTGGGCAAAAGAAAGATCGAATTCCAGTGGAAAAAAATATGGGCGGTCGGAGACGATCGCAGTTGAAAACAAAGATCTGTAGCGGCAACCGATGTATCAGAAGTTGTGTTCCAATGAAAAGGGTAGCAGGTTGACACTTTGACCTAGCTATGAAAATGTCATTTAAGAAGAAGATGTGGGAGATCCCGAACAAAACAGAAAAAAATCTCATTAGGAAGAGATAGAGAGACTTACTCTGATTATTAGCTTCTCCGATATTATAGATGAAGTAGATGAGAGCAAGATGATGGCACAAAGAGATGAAAACTTGTCCAATACAATGATGATCGTAGATAATGAGCTGTGTATTTGAGAGAGAAAGAGAGAGGGTCATGTCAAACCCTCGTACGACCTGTACGGTTATAGTATTATGACCAAAATACCCTCTTTGAACAGTAAAAGGAACAATGAAACTTTGTTTCACGATTGTTAGATAGTATATTAGATTTATACAGTAATACAAAAGGCAAAGTCAATACAGATTATCTTTAATATATTAAAAACAATTGAATGTTCTTCCCAAAACTCTATATAAGAGAATCTTAAATCACTCATAAATGGGTTAACTCATTAGTTCATCGATCTTATGAGGAATGATATCTTGCAACTTATTCCAATTAATACAAAAAAATAGAAACAATCAACAAAGAACCAATTTAGTACGCACATCAATCAACCTAGTAATCTATCAAGCTAACTATTAAATGAGTGCTACCGTATTGGAAAACAAACTTATAAAATATGAAGGAGATTTACTGTGTTTTGAGACACTTCAATCGTCCAACCTGAGGAGGGATAGATCCCTATTAATCGATAAAAGTCACGTAGATTGAATTTTCCAGCTATGTTTATACAAAAAATGAAGAAAAGTAAGATCCCAACAAAAGAAATGAAGAACAGTAAGAACCCACCAAGCTAGCTATCAAATGAGTGCTACTGCATGAGAATGTAATGGTATCAGCTATCAAATTATTTCGCTTTAAACTGAGTAATACGTAATTGATTCTTTACCTTCAAGACCCAACTATATCAATTTAAGATAGCACTCAGGCTGCAAAAACTCACCAACATTCTGTCTCGCTCACTCAAATCTCTCTCAATCACATGTATACGTCGTCCTTCCTGTAACACAGAGCAAACACAAACTTAGCTCAAACGCCCACATCACATATTTGCTCTAAACATCAACAATTCTCAATTCCAAAATTTCTCCCTCCTAGCTTACAATGTTTATTGTAAATTTGTGTTCAGTAATACTCTACCTATAAAAATTAAAACTTTAACCATACCATATTATAAAGATTCAAACTTTAACTATTCAAAATCATCAATATTCAATATAACCGAAGCCCCATCTAAAAAAATTTCAACTTTAATCAATCCACATATTATCTCTACTACTAAAACATACTGAATAAAAATGAAGAAGCTTTGAGCATATGCTCTTTGCAGTCATGTCCATAAGAAAAAAAATAATTACCCTACAGAGTATTTCATGACAGCTGCAATTGCTAATGTCAGTTTATAAACAACAATGTTGGATTGATGGACTGTGAAAAATAAAACAACGCTGGGGTTTTCACAGTATTGTGGTTTGGTCTATTCATGGTATCCCTACATGTTCATACTTTTGTGTTTTGCATCAATTATACCCCACCAACAATCTAAAAAGCTTTAGAGATATGGTATTACTCACATCAATTTGGTGTCTGATTTTTCCCCATGAAAATCTCCGAGTCCATACAAAATCCAACACCCATGTACTATCCTAAACACCAAAACCCAAAACCCCATGTACTCAACACCATATGCATTTAAATTCTATGTAGAGAAAGACGACGTTGTAATAGTTCAGCCCAGTGGTGAAACAATCATTTATCTAATCACATATCAATACCTAGCACCATACCCAACAACCAGCACGAATATGCATACGTATACCCAACATCACACCCAAAGAGAAAGATTGAGCAGTCTTACCTAGATTGAAAACCAACACGATCTAGAAATCACCAAGTTCGGCGACAAAGCTACGAAAACCCGAAAATAAAAAACAAAACAAAACAAAGACAATGCCAACATCACTCAGCATTGAGCTAAAAACTAAAATATTAACTGACTTCACATCTTACATGAAAGAAGAAAAAAACACAGAAAAGCATAGAGAGCTAAGTATACTCTTACCTCAATTGACACAAAACCCATAAAGAAATTTATCTCAGAAATGAACTTCCCCCTCTGACTTGATCTGGTATGCACGCTCTTGATTCCTCACTGAAACATAGACGGATAGACCTTATCAATCTAAACATACCACATCTTGAAAAATGTACGCAAATTAACAAATCAACAAAATAGGGAAGCCGACTGGTTTCACTATCAAAATCATACCAAATAATCCAAAATCTAGTTATTCATAAATTAGAGAATATAGATCTTTGGGTTTATATTTTGTATACTTCCCTATTTTGTTGACATTTATCAGACATTACAATTAGAGAAATCCCTAAAGGTGAGACCTAAACACAAATAACCAATTCATTCAATTACATGATTCAATCAAATACCAAGATCTAAACAGAATCCCCAAATAACCAAATCATGCAATAGTATGTCTACCTCAAAAATGAAACAGAATCTCAATCACAAAAACACATATACCAATAGAGTGTGAACGATTAAGCAATCATTTTTAATCAATCACAAACCCATAATTTAATTTAATTTCAATCCAACTTCAACTTCAACTTCAAATTATCAAATTATCAAATTTCAAGCTCCCAAAAATGGCAAAAATATATATACCTCAAACTCATCAACACTATTCTTTTGGCAGTTACCTACAGATAATTGAATATAAAAAGACTCTACCTTTCAGCAGAGAAGTGACTCAATCCCACATGCGAATACCCAACGTTTTTCTTTTGCATGTAAAACCAAATGGCACTACAAATTCCTATAAAATCTTAGCTGGTTTTTCCAAGATCTCAAAAATCAATGGTCTACCCATCTCACTATTTCCTCTACAAAATCTTAACACTCTTTGTTGAAAATGATTCAAACTCAATTTATAATATGTTCTGGGTCCAAAAAAATATCAAAGAGAAGCTCATAATCCAAATCAACTCAATAGTTGGAAACTTTAACAATTACCCATATCAAAAACCCAATAAAGATAACAACCTTTTTCATTACACTAAATCAATTGAGCATTATATTCTTACCCTTCCAGGAGATGAAGAAGAAGCATCACACCGCACAACAAATGGGTAGCTCCGGCCCAATCTAATGCACCGTGTGGTTTAATTTGGCGAGAAGCTAAACCCTGTCATTTGAAGAATTAAGGGAACCTGAGTGAGAGAGTTGGCTAAGTAAAGACCAAAGCTTTAGTACAACATTTGAAGGAAACCGATTGGGGAAGTCGGAGAAGACCAACCCCAGTTAATACAAACCCCAAACAACACAAATTTGACAAACTCAAAACTCAGAGAATTTGGGAAGAAAGGAGAAGAAGAAGAAGAAAATAAGAATCTCTTACCAATACCAAACTGCTTTGCTGCAAGAACATCGCGTAGTAACACACAACACAAATCGAATCCTTATTCTCAAAACTCAAAAGCTTCCAAAATAACGTTGTATCCAATAGTGACCTCAAAATCGGCTCTAGTAGCTTCCTCGGAGGCCAAGGCAGCAACCTCTTGATCTCCATGAGTCGCCATTTGTGGAGAGCAAATCAGTAAGCTACATTGAATCAACATATTGGAAAAGTCAACGGATAGCTTTTTAACGTTGTTGACGAACCTATCTCTGGCAACCCTCTTCTTACTTGCCGGCCGGAGCACGGCCGAGGACTCGCTAATATCCTCCTTCCGACTTCCATTCTACTCTCAGATAATCATAAAACCCGATGAAATCAAAACCCTTTAGGGATCAGACCAAGCCCCACAAAACCCAGGTTTCACTCTAGCCTTCTATCCCCAAACCATTTTAGCCTCGGCACCCGTGCCTCACCCGCAAACTGTTCAAGTAGGAACAATGGTACGATGCAGAGATCGATTGAGCAGATTTTTGGGTGATGAGAGAGAGAGAGAGGGAGTCAGATCAGTTGCGAGATGAGAATATGTTGATGAAGAGTGTTGATCGAAGATTATGATGATGAGAGAGAGAGTCAGATCGGATTTTGGCCTTTATCAAGAATAGCAAGTCGCACGCTCCAAGCGGGAGCACTTGTCATACTATTCATTTAACCAGTGCAAATGAATAGTATGACCCAATTTGTTATATAATAAATTAAGTTGGTTCCAACTTCCAAAGCACGAAAATGTTGGAAATTCGACATTTTCACATTGTTGCAATAAAACTTACTACAATGAAGTAAAGTTTGGATAAAATTTACTTTCCAACTGTCAGTCAAATAAGCCAATAGAAATTCTCAAATTCATGTAAGACAGCAAGGTTGGCCGATCCAAAATTGACTTTACTGTCAATGCATGGTTGGTAAGAAATCCTTATCAACTTTTTTCTGGTAGAATCTCCACATCATATTTTGCCCATACGCAAATTCCATTTCATTTTGTCACATGAAAATGATAGTGATGGTAAGACTGTCCCCTCACTCCGTTATTATTATAACCCAATTCCCCATATACTTGTTCTCACTCTCTGTCTTCTCAGCAATGGGCATTGCCCATTTGCATCAGTTTCTACTGTGTTTCAATTAGAGGTACCTGTGATAGAGAAAACAAGCTGAACCCAGTTGGGAATTCAGTAGAAGACACTAAAGTTTCAGTCTTTGTTTTTTTGTTGGTTTGTGTAAATTTTATGATGTATAGAGATGGTGCTTCTGGGTTGTTCATCATTTTGGGCTGAAGGGTCTTTTTCTTACTGAGACAACGAATCAAAGCTCTGATCTTTCCAATCCAACTTGCTCAATTTTGAATCTGGGTTCAGAGTTACAGTAGAGATTGGTGGGCAAGGAAAAGACTTTGAATGATTGAGTTGCAAATGGCTAGTAATGAAGACAGTGCTGGTAACAAAGGAGGAGTCTGGGTTTTGGATCAGCAGCTTGATCAATCCATGGATGAGGAGGCTAAGAGGCTTAGAAATATGTACAGAGAAAAGGTACTCAGCTAACTATTGAAAACCAAGTTTACTTGTACAATTGAAATTGTCAATTCTGATGATGCTTTGAATGTTATAGTATAATAAATTTAAAACCCAATTTAGTCTGTTTTGTGTGTGCTCAGTTAATTTATAGAATAGAAGAAAGAAATGCTGCATCGAATTGTGTTCAGAACAGTGTTGTTTTGTTTTTAGACTAGCTTTGCTCCTATATGTTGTTGATCCTTTTCTTATTTCCCTGCAGAAATTTTCGGCACTGATGCTTCTGCAGCTTGGATTTCAAAGCCTTGGTGTGGTCTATGGAGATTTGGGAACATCTCCTTTGTATGTCTTTTACAATACATTCCCTAAAGGAATCGACGATCCTGAGGATTTGATTGGAGCTTTGTCTATCATTATATATTCCCTAACTCTAATTCCACTTCTGAAGTATGTTTTCATCGTCTGTAGAGCAAACGACAATGGTCAAGGTGATGATTGTCTACCAATAAAGTTACTATTTTCTTGTTCAATCGTCAGATATAACCACTTTTTCTTTTGGCTTTCTGGACGTATAATCTAATTTACCTGTTTGCTTGTTCACTAACATAGAAAACTAGTTAAAAGTATGGCTGTTGTTTTGGCCTTGAAAAGTACTAATGGCATGCTGTTTAACAAGACTTTCATTTTAAGCTCAGTGTGTGCAAAAACGGTATGAGCCAAGAAGCAACAATAAAGTCTAAGGTTGCATTGCATATTCATAATTTAACTTTCATTTAATTTTTCTGGAACCATTTCTGGTTTTCTATTCCTTAAGCTTAAACAGAAGAGGCCCTTTAATTACAAAGTGACATATCAATGTTTCTACTACATCCAACACAGGTTTTGCTGATATTGATTTCAATTTCGCTTCAACTTTACACCGGACTGACATGGCCAATAGTGTTGCTCTGTATTTTCTATTTTCTTTTAAGGAAACTACTCTCCGAGTAGGGGAATTGTTACTCTGTTTCTTTTGTTGCTTGTGATTAAATGATTTCATTTTCTTGTTCTCAAGCTAGATTATCATAAATTACATTAACTCACAGTGATGAAAGCTTACTTGTTTCTGGCACCACATATGGCCTGCATTCTTAATATTCCTCATGGTTGCAGGTGGAACGTTTGCTCTTTATTCGTTATTATGTAGACATGCCAAAGTTAAGGCCATTCCAAATCAGGACAGGACGGATGAGGAGCTAACAACTTATAGCTCTTCTACATTTGGTGAGAAGTCGTTTGCTGCAAAAACCAAAAGATGGTTGGAGGGACATGCATTCATGAAGAGCACACTTCTTATTCTTGTCCTGATTGGATCTTGCATGGTGATTGGGGATGGGATCCTGACTCCAGCCATATCAGGTAGGCTCTTCCTAATGCATATAGAAGGGATGTAAATGTCATTACACTAAGAGATTTAATGGACACATCCAGTAAGCTTTAGTGTTCAATAGCAATACCAGTTGCCACATTTTTGTGGAAACAGGTGAACAAAGTGAAAAATTAAATCCAAGCACCAGATAAGCAAACTAGATAGACTGTTTATGGGTCAATTGGTGTGATGTTTGTGATGTGAATGGATCCCCTAACAGCTAATTTAAAGAAGTGCAAAACCAAATATATTGCTTATGAGGTTTCAAATTACCTGATTATTCATTTCTCCCTGGTTTGACTTTTCTTTCCTGCAATCATTGATTAATATTCCCTCAATGCAGTATTCGTTCTGCTTTTCTCTTTGTTAAGCCTACATAATACTGAAGCATACTATTTTCTGCAGTTCTTTCAGCAGTTGGTGGGATCAATGTCCGTCACTCTCAGATTAGTAATGGTATCTCTTTGCTTGCATACATAAACAATGTGCTTTGTGGCATTTGTAATATTCTCCTTTTCTAAAGTTGATTAATAGTATGGCTCTTGCTATGCAGAGGTAGTCGTGCTTGTTGCTGTTGTTATACTGGTCGTTTTGTTTAGCATGCAACACCACGGTACAGATAAAGTTGGCTGGCTATTTGCACCAGTAGTACTCCTTTGGTTTCTCTTGATTGGAGGGATAGGCATGTTCAACATCTGGAAATACGACAGTGGCGTTCTGAAAGCATTTTCACCTGTGTATGTATATCGATTTTTTAAGAAGGGTGGAAAAGATGGCTGGACATCTCTGGGGGGTATCATGCTTAGTATAACAGGTCAACTTTCTGTTCCACTGTTTATGGAAGTTGGTTTACTTTCCTTTTTCTGATTTAAAACTGAAATTTACACAATTCAGTGGCAATCTCTAAACACTTAGTTGTGAAACCCTGCAGGAACAGAAGCACTTTTTGCTGACCTATCCCATTTTCCAGTCCCATCAATACAGATTGCTTTCACATGTGTTGTATTTCCTTCCCTTCTGTTAGCCTACTCCGGTCAAGCTGCTTACCTCATGAAATATTCTGATCATGTGTACGGTGCTTTTTATCATTCTATTCCAGGTTTGTTCAATCTTTCAAGTACATGTATAGTGCTCTAAGTGATACAAGTACGTAGTTATAGACATATGGTCTCTAACATTGAAATTCAATCTAAGGTTTTTCCCTGGGACACATGGTCTCTGGCAATTACACCATGTATAATAAGTGGGAATATATGGTTAAAAATTGAGTGGGAGGTAAATGGAAGTCTAGTTCTTCTAGAAGATTCTTTATACGTTACATATAATCCAGAGTGGCATGAAGCGCTCAGTTTATGGAGATTAGTTTGGTGACTAGTGACGATTAATAATTTCTGCAGACACTATATATTGGCCTGTTTTTGTTGTTGCAACTGCGGCTGCTGTTGTCGCAAGTCAGGCCACCATAACCGCAACTTTTTCTCTAGTCAAGCAGGCTCTTGCACTTGGCTGTTTCCCAAGAGTCAAAATTGTCCATACATCAACCAAGTACCGTCACCAGATATACATTCCAGAAGTTAATTGGATTGTTATGGTTCTCTGCATTGCCGTGACAGCAGGGTTTAAAAACCAAAACCAAATTGGGAACGCCTCTGGTAAATTCATCTATTATGAATCTTATTTTAACTTACTATCCGAATAATGGTTGAAACACATCTAGTAGACAAGGTGATTTGGTAATGAAAATTTAGGCAAATACTGTTTACATTTCTGTTTTTGAACTTATGTTTGGAGTTCTCATATTTCATTCCAAGTTTCCTGATTCCGCATTAACATTATCTTACATGTTGCAACAGGGACGGCAGTTTGTATAGTCATGTTGGTGACCACGTTGCTTATGATTTTAGTCATGATATTAGTGTGGCACTGCCATTGGATTCTTGTTCTGATCTTCACAGGCTTATCATTGCTAATGGAGGGCACTTACTTTTCTGCGGTACTCCTCAAGGTCAACCAAGGTGGCTGGGTGCCTCTTGCGATATCCTCAGCCTTCTTTATTATTATGTATGTATGGCATTATGGTACAGTAAAGCGCTATGAGATTGAGTTGCACAGTAAGGTTTCAATGGCATGGATTCTTGGACTGGGTCCAAGTTTAGGACTGGTTCGCGTACCTGGTGTAGGCCTTGTATACACCGAGCTAGCAAGTGGAGTTCCCCGCATCTTCTCTCACTTTATAACCAACTTACCTGCCATCCACTCTGTTGTTGTTTTTGTTTGTGTTAAGTACCTTCCTGTCTACACAGTCCCAGAAGAAGAGCGGTTCCTTGTAAAGAGAATTGGACCCAAGAATTTCCATATGTTCCGTTGTGTTGCAAGATATGGGTATAAAGATCTCCACAGAAAAGATGATGATTTTGAGAAGAAGCTCTTCGATTGCCTTTTCATGTTTGTCAAGCTCGAGTCCCTGATGGAGGCATCTTCTGACTCTTATGTATCTAGTTTACTTGAACAGGAAACAAAGCAATCAGGAGATGGCTTATTTAGTAATAATAACAGTGATCCTTACTCCATTGTAGACCTGTCAATAGCATCGGTGGACTCGATTGTGCCTGCTGATTCGCCAATGGGTGCAAACAATGCTATGACTACTGCTCACCAGATAGCCAGCCAGGTTGAGATTGATGAGCTAGAGTTCTTGAATAACTCTAAAGATGCAGGGGTGGTGCACATACTGGGAAACACTCTAGTTAGAACGAGGAAGAATTCAAAATTTTGGAAGAAGATAGCTATCGATTACCTTTATGCATTTCTTAGGAAGATATGCAGGGGAAATAGTGTCATGCTCAATATTCCTCATGAGAGTCTCTTGAATGTTGGACAGATATTCTATGTATAGCTTCGGTTCAAATTTCAGTGTAAACTGTAAATCATCTTACAATTCCCAAAATTCCCAATCTTTATAAATTTATACTCACATTTTATTTTGGATCCTAAATGTGCTACTATCTTCTTACAGTTTCCAACAAAATGGGTAGGCATTTACAAGCTTGATACAGGTAAGGATCTCAGTTTCATCGAGCATGGCACCAAAAAAATTATATGACTTACACGTAAAAAATTTGTCCTACATTTAAAAGACTCTCATGAGGGACATTGAAAATCACACTATGCTCCCTGCATATCTTTCTAAGAAATGCATATATATAATCAACAGCTATCTTCTTGTAGAACCTTGAATCCCTCCTTGCTCTCACTATGGTATTCCCAAGTATATGCACCACCCCAGCGTCTCTACAATTATTCATAAATTCTAGCTCGTCCATCTCTGTCTGGTTGCTCATCTGAGAAGTGACACTGTTGTTCACATTGAATGGAGTTCTAACAGGTACTATGGAATCCACTGTTGACATTGTAAGGTCCTGGATAGACAGTGAAGTGTTACCATTGTTATTTATTAGACCTTCTCTTGACCTTTCGGTTAGCTGGCCATAGAGACTGTACTCATCTGAGTCTGAACATCCTTCCATCATGGCCTCCAACCGAACAAACATGAAGAGATTGTCAAACAACTTTTTCTCAAAGTCATCATCTTTCCTGTGGAGGTCTTTGTAACCATATCTTGCAACACAACGGAACATGTGGAAATTCTTGGGGCCAATCCGCTTTACAAGAAACCTTTCTTCTTCAGGTACAGTATATACAGGAAGATACTTCACACAAACAAAGACAACAACTGAATGGATAGCAGGCAGGTTGGTTATGAAGTGTGAAAAGATATGGGGCACCCCACTTGCGAGCTCGGTATACACAAGTCCTACTCCAGGAACCCGAACCAGTCCCAGACTGGGGCCAAGCCCCAGAAGCCAAGCCATTGAGACCTTACTGTGCATTTCAAACTCATAACGTTTCAATGAACCATAATGCCAAACATACATGATGAGAAGAAAGGCAGCTGCAATCACGAGGGGAACCCATCCCCCCTGATCAACCTTGAAGAGTACAGCAGAAAAGTATGTGCATTCAACAATCAGTGACAAACCGGTGAATATGACGACAAGAATCCAATGGCAGCGCCACACCAATATCATGATTAGAGTCATAAGCAATGTGGTTGCCAGCATGACCACTACAACCGCCGTCCCTGTTGTAACATAAGATGTGATGTGATTAAGTGCATAATAGAACTGAAAGACAGACTGGATGAGAGTACTTTCTCCTCTTGGGAGCAGATAATAACATTGTTTATGCTATAGACCTATTATTTATTCAGAAAAAGATGCCTATCCTCAATTAATCTAAATGACACTTACCATAAGCATTACCAATTTGGCTTTGATTTTTGAATCCAGCAGTCACACCAATGCAAAGGATCATAAGGATCCAATTGATATCTGGAATATATATTTGGCCAAGGAACTTTTTTGATGTATGTACAACTTTGACCCTAGGAAAACAGCCAAGTGCAAGAGCCTGTTTTATTATCGAAAATGTTGCAGATATGGTTGCTTGACTTGCAACAATGGCAGCTAAAGTCGCAATAACGAAGACTGGCCAATATATCTTATCTGCAATAGAATAAGTTATTTAAGCATCTTGAAACAAAAATATGCTATTTGCTGTATATTTAAAATCTTACTGGTGCACGCTATCCAAAATTTCTTACCTTATGAACAGAGACTCGACATAAATGCCCCAGTGAGACAACTTGAGAGAACGGAAATTAGATGCAACAATATGATTAGAACATACCTGGAATAGAACGATAAAACGCTTGAGTCACAGTTTCACTGTTATCATGATGTACTATAAGAAAGGCAGCTTGTCCAGAATAGGCTAAAAGTAGGCAAGGAAACACCACTGTGGTAAAAGCAATCTGTACAGCTGAAACTGGAAAATGCGCAAGGTCGGCAAAGAGTGCTTCTGTACCTGTAATATTTCAAAATTTGTCACCAGTTTGTCACCAGAGTCCAAGATAATGTGCTAATGCAAACTTGAATAGTGTTTGAAAGTTTCACAGAAACTTTACCTGTTATGCTAAGCATGATACCTCCAAGGGAAGTCCAACCATCTCTTCCATTCCTTTTAAAATAGCGATATATGTGCACAGGTGAAAAAGCTCTTAGTACACTACTGTCGTACTTCCAGATGTTGTATATGCCAATACCTCCAATCATGAGAAACCAAAGCAGCACAATCGGAGCAAAGAGCCAACCAACTTTGTCCGTACCATAATGCTGCATGCTAAACAAACCTACTAATATCACAACGGCTACAAGAATGACATAGTCTGTACCAAAACAAATAAGATATTAGTGAAAGACATAGTCAAGTAATAAGTGAATGAGAGCTAAAGGTTTATAATGTTTTAGTTCAACGAACATGAAGGTACCGTTATTCATTTTTGGGCTGTTTACTTTGATCCCACCTGCAGCAGATAGAACTGCAAAAGAAAACATAGTTAATCATCTTACAACCGATCGTGAAACATTCAACAACTCTACTCTTGAGTAACTGATGAGTGGCACTTTGGTAAAGTTGAGTAGTAAAAAATAATTCTTTGAGCATTCCAAGTAGTCTGGAGTAAATAACTGACACAGACAATCCACCATGTTTTGGCGAGTAAATCTACAATGTGCAGAACACAAATGTGCAAAGTGTAAACCAAATGTGCGAGTAAACACTATTCATCTAAGCTCAATACGGTTGAGATTGTGACAAGTGTCCCGCACACTATAGGTGCGCTCATGTTTTGGCCAAGTTGATACAAATTAAGATTATCAAAAACAGTACTGATCCAAACAAAATGAAGAAAGAGTCTACTGAAATCTCACTGTACAAATTTATATGATCAGGATTCAGAAGTCATTGACAAAATTCTCAGTATATTATGAGGTACCACTCAACAAACTCAATACAATCATGAATGCAAGAGTTGAAGTAAATTTGTTTTATTGGGCACTATTTGACAGCACTCTAAGTCACTCTCTTGGAGGAAGATTTGGTAAACTAATGCCCATATTAAAATATCATCGTCTATTTGGATTTAAATTTTAGAAAAAAATAAATTAAATAAAATTAGAAACCATTGGTTTGCACCTACAACTCTACATGTAAAAAACCAGTAAATGATTGAACTTCCATGACACTGTCACACCCAAGGTTCTAAAAAACGCTAGGCGGCCCTAGACGGTGAGGGTATCTTCTAGCGCCTAGGCAGCTAGGCGGGGATTACAGGAGCACGCTTTAAGGTACTTGCCTTTTGGCATAGCTTTTGGTTCAGTAAAGGCAGACAAGCAGATAGATCAGATGGCCACGTATTACAATCTACATTTTCCAGTGGAAAAGATTATGTACCTGATATAGCTGGAGTAAGAATTCCATCTCCAATAACCATACAAGTGCCAACAAGAACCAGAATAAGAAGGGCATTCTTCCTTGATGCATGTCCCTCCAACCATTTCTTGGTCTTAGCAGCATATGATTGTTCATGGAAAGTAGAGCGACTATATGTTGTTAGCTCTTCATCAGTCCGGTGCTGATTTGGAATAGTTTTTATTTTTGCATGCCGACAGAGCAATGAATAGAGAGCAAATGTTCCACCTGCACCATAGAAACTGTAAGTTCTTAAAACTTATCATGAGCAACAAAAGCTACCGTTACTAACTAAATACTTATTAAGTTTTTCCTTACAGTCCAAGTAAACTTGGTAGACACAAGTCTAAGTAGTTAATGATGTATGCTGGTAGACTCAAAATCAACTATCCAATCAAATGATAAATATTCTTTGCTGAAGCAAATTTAATAAAAATATGATCATGAAAATGTCTGTCTAATGTATATAATCAATTTTGAAGCAATCTACAAACAGAATTTGATTTACCTTGCCCACTGTCATTTGCCCGACAAACAACAAATACATACTTGATGAGCGGGATAAGAGTAAGAGAGTATATAATCAATGAAAGAGCTCCAACAACGTCCTCGGGATCTGCAATTCCATGAGGAAATGTATTGTAGAAGACATACAAGGGTGAGGTACCTAAATCTCCAAAAACCACTCCAAGACTTTGAAATGCAAACCGAAGAAGCAACAGTGATGAGAATTTCTGGAGAATCGAAAATTGAATGATAATTAGGAATCACTACTTGCGACTCAACTAATATCAGGAAATTTGCTAACTGACACCAAGAAATTCCATATTCACTTCCAGCATCCGAACATATGCACACCACTTTTTACCAGGTTTAAGTTAATTATAAATTGAAAACTTTGCAATTACATAAAGACCAAGTTTGATGAAAAGTACAAAATACTGTTTTAAGTTCATTATAGTACAGAGAGAGAGAGGGAGGGAGGGAGAGAGTACCTTTTCTCTGTACATAGTCTTGAGCCTTCCGGCCTCCTCATCCATGGGTTGGTCTAGCTTCTGATCCAAAACCCACATACTGCCTTTGTTGGTATCACTGTCTTCAGCAATATCCACTCTTAAATCCATCGGGACTAATTTCAACTAATTCTCAGCTCTCACAAAGCAATCCCTCTGGTATGGAAAACCTTCTTAAAAGAACCAATACGAAGTCACTGCAAATTGGATTGAATCCCAGTTCTTCAGATATGATCTTCACCTAAAATCCACTCCCAATAGAACTATGAACTTAAAACCCCACAACAAAATCTGAGCAATCAAACAAGAAAACAACAGATACAGATACTTAATTAGCTGCATGTGTCCAAGTCAAGAACCTGTTCTTAAAATAAGAAAGACAATTCAAAACGCTGTGTAGAAATTGACATCAGTTTATATGTGTACCTTTGCTGAGCTCAAAAATTGGCACCCACCAAAAGTAGAAAGAAACAAAACCAAAGCTTCAAACTTGGTGACTCCCACCAAGACAAGCTGAAAATGAATCAAAAACAAAGATTGAAACTTCAACCAAGTAGTAGTAATAGTAGCTCAATACTCAATAGACACCCTTATTCAGAAACATAACCAGCACTCATCAAAACACACTAAACTCATAAAAGAGCCAAAACCCATGAACCGACAAAGACCCAATTTAGTACACAACAGGTCTAAAGCACCTCCCAATGCAAACATAAAACTCAACTGATGAAGGGAGGGGAAGACAAAGACCTCATTATTATTAGTTTGTACTGCAATTCGCAAGTGGGGTCAGCTGTTGAAGAGGCTCAGTCTTAGCCACAAGATTCAGACAAGCCTGCTAAGACCAAGAATGATGAAGCAAAAAAAACCCAAGTGGGTAGGTATCTTTGCTGCTGAAGGCTGCTTGAAACAGAGCACAGAAACCAAAAGAGTTCTTTCTTCTTCTTCTGCACAGTTTCTTGAGGCGGTTTTTGGCTGTTTGTTCACAGAACAACACTGCGCCTTTTCTCAACTCCTTTAAGGATATACACACAAAGAGCATATACCTGGATTAAAGGGGAGAGAATTTAGAGGCGGAATCTGGATAGAGACAGAAACAGAGCAGTGGAAAAAGAAAGAACTTGTTTGGTTATATTTACTTAAATGTTTTCTATTTTTCCTGTGACGACATGAACGTTTTTCTAAAATTATCAAGTTTTTGGGGTTGCTGGGCTGAAGATGATTATTGATTTCATTGGTCATTTAATAAGAAGGAAAATGAATACCTCTTCAAAAAAATAAAAGAAGGAAAATGAATACCAGAAAACGATATAGGTACCTGGTGGGAAAGATGAACTGGGAATTTACTGTTACTAGGTGGGATAATTAGGTACCTGTCAGTAAAATTCGGATTGAATAAAAGCTTTGGTCCCACAGATCGAGCTGATTGGGTGTGTCTAATCTGGTACGTACGGTGAACCTCCACCCTGGGAACCACATGCTATTCACCCTCCATGTTATGATTTATCATTAGAGCATATGCAGTGGGAGGGGGATTTCAAGACGTCATTGCCAGAGACTATCGAAATAAGACGTCCAGCGTCGAGAAACGGTGCAACGGGAGGGATTTTGAGCCGTGACCGGACGTTGACCGAGGGAACGTCCTCGTCTGCATCTCCAAATTGACCGAGCTGGAGAACGTCCTCCTTGGTGGTCCCCACGCACGTGGGTGACGCCAGGGTGGGACGTAATTTTTTTAAAACTCGGCGCGTGTAATACATGCGCCGTAAAACAGTTAAAAAAATTAACTCACCAATCAAACGGTCCATTTTCATTCGAAGTTTCAATCCGACGGCTGAGAAATATTGATCAAACCTCCGAAATATTTACTCTCACTATTTAAATAAACTATTTACTCTAAAACTTCAAAAAAATCATAATAAATAGCTCAGACCTCCGAAATATTCAATAAAAATACGCACGATTTCATATTAATGTCCTCTATAACTTTCGTGAAGAAAATGATTCGAAAATGATTCAAAAATCATAACTTAAAAAATGTCAATTTTAAATCGCGACGAAATAAAGAATCGTAATAAACACGTTGTTATTACGAATGTAGGCCTAACAGAAAACTTAAGTCCAACATGACTCAGATTACGTTTAGCTCTGGGGGCGTTGCCCCCGAGCCCCCAATAGGGCACGTCGCCCTTGGACCCCGACTCGCTGACTGATCAACGAGACCACCGTATGCTACCTACATACAAACCTAATTCAAGGCATATTAACACACGTTTATTTTTTTAGACAATAATGACAAGTATCAGATGACACGTGTCGGCTAGTTATTAGTTGAACATATTACCGGGAAATAAAAATTTTAAATTTTAAATAATAATGAATATTAATAGGAAGTTCTATTTGGACACCGCTGCACGCAAAATAGAAATAAGACTTCCTATTTGAGGATTTTTGAGAGAAATTCCTATTTCCTCACTCATTTCATGGGTGCATGTGCTCTTATGATGAAGAAGAAGAAGACAAAGAAGAATAATTGAACGAAGCAAACATGATATAATTTTCGCTCAGTCTGTTTCGTCTATGGACTTGTTTACTTTTCCTATTTGATTTAATTAAGGTATCTATCATATATGCACGCAAGAAAGGCAAAATTGAAATTACTGGCGATATTTTAGTTTTTTTCACTTACCTGAATTTTTTTGGAATTATTTAGGTCAATCTCAAACTTAAACCATCAAAGCCTTAACCAACTGTGATACATATTCTGGCGGTTATCTAATTTTATTAATATGCTTCACAATAAGTCTTACAACTTACAACCTCTTGCACCATGAAAATAATTAAGCTCCAAAGTAATAGTCAAACGCACCACAATAATTTTTGGTATAAAAGTTAATTGATTTATATACATATATATCCAATTGGTTTTAGTCATTAAAAAATAAAAATAGAAGTATTAAATTATATTTTAATAATTATCAGCACTTAATACGTATTAATTCATATAATAATATAACAAATTCACTTATTAATTCATATAGTCATCGATATTTTCTTTTCACATATGGTAGATAATTGATCATACAACAACCTTCAAAAGTTTCATTACAAATTTTTATATATTTTTATTAATTTTCGTGGTTTCCGTCAAAATTTTCATTAAATCGATATTTTTTCGATATTTCTGCTGATATATCTAAATTTTGGACCGTTGATATATCATCGATATCAAATATTTTAATCCTTGCATATATGTACGTGGATGATATATAACATTTACTTTTGTAATTAATCAAAAATTAGGGAGTCAAGTTGACGACTTGATCGAATACGATCGTGCAATGCTGGTTCCTTGGCTTCTATATAGTACTTGGAGGAGAGACAGGCGACCCTGTTCCTTGTTAATCAAGAAAAAGAAAGCAACAGAACGATGTAGGAAGTTCCTACAAGTGTGCTAAAGTGCTAAACGTACCGCTAAATCTCGTTACTGTGTCAAAAAAAACCTATTCATTATTCAATTCGATGATTAGTTTGTCGACTTGGAACAACCAAAATTGTGCATTTAATAGAGGTCTAAGTTTACTATTAGCTATGACAACGGCGAACACGTCCACCCACCCACCGACAGTATTGTTACCGGCCGGTATATGTTGACATCTTATAAATACGTACTCCTTATATACATACATATATACGAACTCGTATATATTCTTGAAGCTGCTAGTTAGTTAAGTATAATTGTTTGCAAATTTGTTGCCTCTGAGGTCTTATAGACTCGCTAGAATCTTCAAGTTTGGAGATCGACGTCACAATTTGGTCGTGGTCCTTCATGGAAATATCACATCTATATACGTTTTACGTAGATCAGAAATGAATTCATGTTATACTTCTTCATTTTGCATATATACGTGTGTATATTTCTTAACGAATTGTAGGAAGGAATGTACGTACAACATGAATGACAGCATGCATGTTATAGACAAGATACATTGATGATTATGGATGGGCTTCAAAAGTTCAACATCATTAAGAAATGAATCTATGAATGTATCTCCCTTATAATTCCTCATTATTATCAGATCTCCCCGGAAAATAATAATTTGCGTGACATAAATTAATTATACGGGCATGAAAATCCCACGTGTTCACATGAATTTTATTTCTTATATTATTAGTTATTGTATATTAACCAACATGAAATTCAAAGCGATCGATAGAGACACGACGGAGAGGTGAAACAGTACTACGTACATAGCCCCATATGTACAGTACAGAAAGAAATAGCAAAATAGTGATCGATCAATCGAGACTAGTTCTGTGTCTCGTGCTACTGTGCTGGCTATACAAAAACTTTCATCTTCCGATCAATACTCATGCATGTTCTCTAGTGGCGGAACAACGTTGAGGCGAGAGTGAGCACTGCCTCCTCCCTGAGATTTATATAAATATATTTAACTTTTATAATTGTCAAGAAATCAATGTTAGCATAACGGTATTTCTCTTTAGTTTTAAGTGGTTGATCTTGGATTTGATTCTCTGTCTTGCTAAAATGTATACATTTTTTCAAGTTTCTTCCAATTTGTTTCCTTTCCGTTCATTATTTTAGTTAGTCATTTTAAGCAGCTTACAGTAGGTGAGACTTTTGACATACTTATATCTATGTTGTATGGATTATATTCATATAGGTTGCAATCACGTTTAGGCAAACTCACACGACACTATCCCACCATGTACAGTCAATGCTAATATATCTATAACAGATCGAATTATGTTCCTCCATATTTTACAAAATGACAATGAAACATTGGATTGAAATAATATACGTTGAAACTTGGTTAAACAAGCTGTCAAGTTGTCAACTCTCCATTTTTGGTTCGGGCGTAAGTAGTTACGTACATCCCATATAAGGAATGGATTTCGAAATCTCAGAGCCTCACTACGCAAAATTCGTGTACGTATGCATGTGTGTTCTACTTCATGCATTTCTACCGAAGGAGCCTAGTTAAGAGCGAATTACTTACTAACTATACGAAAGGAGTCAAACACATTCATTTTTATGTACGATTCCACAAGTGTATCTATCATACACACCTCGATCAATCGATGTTACGTGTCTAAAAGGCACTGCCATAGATAGTAGCTTTTAGCTGTAGAGTACGTATATACGTACGTAGAAATCAAGATATGCATACGAGGCCAATCATAGTGAGCTGGAATTTGGATATATGGAAACATCTACATATATGATAGGCACGGGCATGTTATTCCAGTTTTTGTGGTCCTTGATTAATTATCTCCTGCATGTGCTATATATATGTGTGCGTTTGTTCGCCGAACTCCCTTTCCTGGCCTGCAGGTTTCGGGATCGGACCATATATATGGCACATGCTACTGATCCTAGTCCTATTCATCCATTTTTTAATCTGGAAATATATATACGAGTCTTGGGTGCGGACTTTTGTGTATATTAAAATATGAGAATTTTTTAATTGACCAATTTTTTATTACATAATTACATCACCATTAATTGTTTAGTTTAAAATATATATAGATCAATTTTGTAAAGTTTTATTTAATTTAATGGTTATTTTGGTTCTCATAATCGTAATTTATCACTTATATATATGAACGATTTTGGTTGTATTGATTTCTGTCCGTTCGTTAATTTGATCTAATTAGGTAACTTAACCATCATCAAATTGAATAAAACTTTAGAGAAGTACGTATTCTATACACTAAAATCTAAAATCTAGATGGTAGAAATGTGAATATATAATCGATCTCAAAATTAGCCAAATTAAAAAATCTGTATAAATATATAGGATAATTTTTGGCTACCCATAGCTGCGCAGCAGTTCCTAACTCACATCAATAAGGGGTTGACAAGTGTCATTTTTGAAAAACTGTTCTTTATCTTCTATCTTCATCTGCCTTCATCAGTTCATCGATCATCTTCTTTAATATATCTGTTCCACAGTTTAAATTTTGATCAATAAAACTATAACCATAGTTAGACGCGTATAGGACTGAGAAGATGGTGCATATATATGGTCTATCAAATAGGCTCTCCAAGACTCCAACCTCAAAGCTTTCTCGTTCTCCAATCTCCATGACTAGCTAGCTATTTCTAGAAATAGAGCTGGAGTACACAGAATGGGAAATAGAGTGAGGGGGTTGTCAATGATGCTCAATTATGAAGCTCCCTCTGTTTAGTATACTATGGAGAGTAACAACAACAGAGATATTCAATGGCAAGTTAGTTGTGCGAGGTTGAAGAAAGAAAGAAAGAAACAAGCAAGCAGCCACGTGTCTAACAATGAGTGGACGAATTATAAAATGGTTGGAATGGGTGCCAGGTATGAGCAGCCAAGAATCGTCCGTTAATATATGCTGACATCCGCACCCAAAACTTTTTCGTCCAGATATACACACGAGAAAGTTCATGAACAATTAAAAACTAAACTAATGCACACATATACGAAAAATAATAATAAACTCAATTTCGAAATGAAATTGATAGATGTATATTACTTTATAATTAAATTTTCAGAAATGATTATGAATTTATGTCAACAAACGTGGCATGCTAGACACAATATAAAATTCAAGAAATTAAAGAGCCATTTAAGGTTGCTGCTATTAGTATATATGGTACGTTGTTTCCAATCTTTTCTATGTTGCAAGCAATATCATTCCCAGAAAGACTAGGAGAATTCTTGAGATAATCAAGTGGAGACCTTATTATCATAACACTGTCAAGACTAACACTGAAGGATCTGTGAGAATTAGAGATAGACACATACTATGCAGAGTGGCGGATTTGTGATCAGGGATGTAGAAGAAAAAACTATTGTGACGGAGTTAAAGATTTTAGCAATACAAGTGTTTCGGTTATTGAAGGCCGGAGAAAGTCTCCAACAAGAAAAAATAGTTTGGCCTTCTAACATGCCAAAACTAGCTAGCTAGGTGGCTTCATCATCATCATAAATTGCATTAATTCATGAGACGTGTGAACTCTCACGGAGGCTCAAGTCGATTTCAACGTTAATAAAATTGGAGAAGATCGACCTCAACATCATTAGCTACTCTCGTATCCTTTGAGAGGCCACTTTTGTTGCGCGCGATAGTTGCAAGTACTGGTCACGAGGTGACATTGGAGATCGAAGAAGATTGGTGAGTTCTTACCTCCAGACATTGTACACTGTGACGCTACATATGTTTGATCTTACTGACATATATAAGATCGATTTCAAAGAGGAGTTCCGGCCTATAGGCACTGGATGCCAAAGAGAAGTGTCTATTGTTTGATTCAATCATAATCAATTCACATAATGATGTGGATTCCAATTATGTTGATGGTTTAGAATATGATCCTTAGTACAGTAAAACTTTCATAGTTTCACATCTGATTAATTAATAACTTCGTTAAAATAATATTTTTTGTCGGTCCCAACTTTGAACTTGAGTATGAATGTAATACTCGATTAGTTAATAACCTAACTAAATTAATAAATTTTGTCAATCCCAAAGTTATTAATTTATAAAGATTTAACTGTAGTAGTATTGGTAATTAATTAGTACTATACTAAGTATCATTAATTTTTGTTTTTTTAAATAGTATCATTAATTATTGTTGCACAAGATGCTGATCGGTGATTAATTAGTTCCATCATTACTATAATCACATATGATCATGTGGTTTTTATAATAGGGATTTTCCCACTTGCCATAAAATAAGTTTTTTAATTACCACTAGCCAACTAACACAATTTTAATTCTCATTAGCCTGTTATGAAAAATACTCTTACTTTAGTGTATAAATAACTATATGTCATTACTCTCTCATATTCTCTCTATTGACCAATGACCGTTAACTAGATTCCAGCAACTGATGACCAGATTCCGGCGACCTTGACCATTGACTGTACATGGTGTTTCGCATAAGACATATCAACAATAAAAACAACAACAGATTCGATAACACACATCTAATGACATGAAAATCTGAGTTGAGCATTTTGTCGAACACATGGTGTGCACTTTTCAAGTCAACAATTTCAAACCAACAACAAAAAGAGAGAGCAAATCAAACAAAAGGCAAAACTATTGAATCTCTTAGACATGCATCAGTGTCCAAATCCAAGTTTGAACACCACCTCATTAGGTTACCCCATGACTACAGCCTACAAGTGCCTCTTCTTCATCATCAATTAAATGTGCTTCTCCTATATATTGCAGCCATGGCGAGGAGCGGCAACGTTTTCGGAAGTTGGCGGCAAAGTGAGAGCACTGTGACGAAGAACGAAGAGAGGTAGGTCATCATCGCAGCCAGAGGTGGAGACCGACTGAGCGAGATGTGCGCGGAAGAGAGGGGAGGGAGGAGATTTTGGCTTACGGGAGCAATTTTAGAAAGAAAATATAAGAAATTAAGTAAAATTGGCTAATGGAAAAGCTTATTTTTTTTCTCGTAGACTTATTTGACTATTGAGAATTTCTCGTTTTTGTTGACTAGTAGAAAACTTTTTTTCCAAAATTAAAATCGACGGGAATTTTCCCTTTATAATATTCATGGTACGATGAACCTTTGAATATTTCCACACAATGTGGTTGTCTTGACCTTCCACTATCATAAGTAACTACGAAACAACTTAATTTAAAGATCGATTACTAAGTTACATATTGATGAAACATTACAGGTACATTTGATGCCCTGTATCATAACATTCCATCATTAACGGGGTTTCTGTTTGAAGCCCGTAATTAGTATATGCATGTGTTTTGTACTATTTTTAGTATTTGATTTAGTTAATTAGCAATGACAAAACCCTAAACCCAATAGCTTCCAATAGTTGGTTGAAACCAGAGACCACAGATGAGTTAGATTTATATATCGAAGAAGTGATTCAAGCTAGCCAAGAGATTCGATGAAATATCTATATAAGATTGCGAGGTCATGCATTAGCTAATAGCTACCACATATTTTATATTCTATATGTACGTGATTGATTAATAATGAATTCTAACTCGTCATTTCCATAAGTTTGGGTTCGATCAATATCGATTTCTTTTGTTTGTTTCGTTCATTCTGATCGATCTTGTTTTAACATTTTCTATGGCGGAGACATTCGTAAATGCCATATAGCTAGAAACAGATTTGGATGACTTGGATCTATATAATGGACTAAATGGAGGAATGAGGCTTTATGATGGCTGCCTGAGCTAGTTAGCTAGAAGGCCTAGAACTCCTATTAGAAGCTCCCTCAGTTTATGTGATGAGTTTGTCAGGAAAAGAAAAATGATTAAAATGATTAGTGAATTTTGTCATAATTGACAATTCGATCACTAAAGTTTAGAAAATATTTGAAAAATCATTGAGCTTTAATTTTATTTATCAATTTGATCACTTTGTCTATTTTAAAAATTCAAATTTGTTAAGTTCTTTTCTTATATAGATAGAATTATGAGGGAAATACACATAGTATAAGCGGTAGAAGTATGAAGACAGATGAGGAAGAAGAACAATTGACATCCAAAACGGGTATAATGACCAAATTGATAGACAAAATTAAAGTTCAATAATTTTTTTGATATTTTCTAAACTTCATTAATTAAATTGTCAATTATGTTAAAACATAATTTAGGGATCATTCTCACTATTTTGATGCAGCAAAATATAAGATCGGAGAGAGTTTTATGTAAGTGGGACTGGAAGGGAAATTAATGGAAAGCAAGTAGCTAGTTATTAGGCATTGATTTGGGAATAGTTTATGAGGTTTTAGATCTGAGATCCAGCTAGCACTAATAAGAAGCTGGTTTCACATATATCGATCTCTGATTTGGATCGTTTGTGGCCTTCCAGTACTGTGAGATCTGTGAGCAAGTGTATATTGAAAAAGAAATATATATATATATATATATATATATAAACAGGTGTTGGTGGGGATCAGGCGCACGCGTTGGTCTCTGGCAAACTCTATTTTGCATCACTATTTTCCCGGCCAACTTAATCACCTAGCTGGCTAGCCAGTAGAGCTGTTAATATCGAATCGAAAATTGAACCGAAAATGAACCATAACCGAAAAATAAAAAAATTAAATCGAACCGAAAAATTCGGTTCGGTTTCGGTTTTCGGCTCTAAAAAAATCGAATCGAATTGTTTGAACAGAAATGAATAAAACGACGTCGTTTTACAAGTGTCAATCAAGTTTGATGTTGTTGGGTATGTTGTTGAATATCTCTCTTTGTCCCATATGAAAGTTGTATTTGATATGTGCCATAGTTTGATACTTAACAATGATTATTGGGGTTCTTGTAGGTTTAAGAAAAGGAATGCTAAGTTGCCAAAGAAAAACCCCCTAGCTGAGAAAGTGAGAATGGTGGGCAAGTTGAGTATAGTTTGAGAATTGATTCAATTGAGTGTTTTTATGTGATATTTGGATTGTATTTTTATTTGGATGGACTGTAGATTGTTTTAAACTTGGACTATGGAGTGTGGACTTTGGTTTATGTTTGTTGATGTTTGAAACTTTGAATTTGTGATGTAAACTTTCGGTAAACATTTGGCCATTTGCTATGGTTTGAAACTTTGAATGTGTGATTTGTGACTAATTATATTTATTGTAGTTTGATTCGAATTGACATAAACTATGTTTCACACTTTCACAAAGTTATTGAAAAAAATAGCTAATGAAGATCTTCGAATTTTCAAAACTAATAGAAAGAAACAGTATTTTTTTTAGAAAGTTTTTTTTTATTTAAAAAAAACAAAAAAAAAACATAACCGAACCTTTCAGATTTTTGTAAAAAAATCAAGAAAACCGAATCGAACCGAACCAATTAAAAAATACGATTCGATTTTCAATTTGGCCTAATAATCGAATCGTTTGTACCGATTTTCAGTTCGGCCTATTAACCGAATCGTTTATATCATAACAAAGGTAATATTCTTTCTGACCATCTGGTGATTGTCTTTAACTTTTGGGCTATACGCAGTACTTGAGCATTTTCCTTAGAAAACATTGGTGTTCATGGTATTCACGACATGTTAAAAGCTCACAAAAATATGTACAGAATGTACTGGTTCTTACTCCGAGTAATTGTAGATTTCGTCGGCATGATGAAGTTATAATGTTCCCATCTAACACCCACACGCCACACATAACTTCTGAAAATATGTAAAATCTTATAGAAAATTATATTTATATTTTAGTGAGAATTTAATGATTTTATTCATCTCAATTTTTGGGTTAATAAAAATGTATAAGTGGTATCCTAATATGAAATGATATTTACATTCATATCACATATATACAATTTTAATTCTAATTACAAAAAAATATTCACAGTAATATATTTTTCAACATTCCCCCTCAAGTTTGTGCATAGATGTCAATCATGCCCAACTTGTCAATCCATCATGCAAATGCATGGTGTGACAACCCCTTTGTGAGTACATCCATCAATTGTTCTTCAGCTGACGTATATTCTTCTTATCAAGTTGATCTCTGATAAAATGTCTATCAATCTCCACATGCTTGGTTCGATCATGCTGTACAGGATTATGAGCAATTTCAATAGCAGCAGTGTTGTCACAATGCAGATCCATGATCTTATGGAGCTTGAAACCTAGCTCTTTCAATACATTCTGAATCTATAACAGTTCACACACTCCATTTTCCATTTCTCGGTATTCAGCTTCAGCACTGGAACGGGCAATCACATTTTGCTTCTTACTGAGCCAAGTTACTAAACTCCCACCAATAAAGGTGAAATAACCAGAAGTGAATGCCCTATTTGTCTTATCTCCTGCTCAATCTGCATCAGAATAACCTGTAACTCCAAACTCACCATCCTTTGAAAATAAGAGGCATTTACCTGGTGCAGACTTCCAATATCTGAGAATACGCATCACAACATCCATATGTTATTCATTTGGATCATGCATGAATTGACTCACAACACTTACATCATATGCAATATTAGGCTTAGTATGTGATAAATAGATCAATCTTCCTACTAACCAATGATACATGCCTTTGTTTGTTGAAAATTGACCAGAACACAACTCCAACTTGTGATTCATCTCAATATGAGTATTAGCATGTTTACAATCCAGCATTCTAGTTTCAGCAAGAAGATCAAGCACATACTTTCGTTGTGACAAGGTGATTCCCAACTTAGATCTTGCAACTTCAATTCCCAAAAAATATTTCAGTGGACCCAAATCCTTCATCTCAATTTCTTGGGATAACCACTTCTTCAAATCTTCCATCTCAGCTGGATCATCACCTGTAACAACCATGTCATCCACATATAAAATCAGAGCAGTAATCTTACCACCCTTGCGTTTAATGAATAAGGTATGATCAGAGTTACTTTGCCGATATCCAAACTTCTTCATGGCTACAGAAAATCTCTCAAACCAAGCTCTAGGATATTGTTTCAATCAATACAATAACTTCTTCAATCCGCAGACTTTCCCACCTTCACATGGCTTACAGTTAACATTTGAAGGATTATCCATATACTCTTCTTCTTCTAAATCTCCATTCAGGAATGCATTCTTCACATCAAATTGGTGTAATGGCCAGTCATGTTGAGCTGCTAAGGCTATGAGGATGCATATAGTGCTGATCTTTGCTCCTGGGACGAATGTCACTTGATAATCCACTATATATCGGTGAGTGTAGTCTTTTGTAACTAGACGAGCTTTATATCGATCAATGTTTCCATTTGTCTTCAGCTTCACCGCATATACCCATCTACATCCAACTATTTTCTTTCCAGGTGAGGCAGGAACAAGCTCCCATGTTCCATTTTTTTGTAGGGCTTCCAATTATTTATTCATAACTTGCTTCCACTTTGCATCCTGCACATTACTGGGAATAAATACTGTAGATAATTGATTGATAATAAGTGCATGTGATCTAGACAACCTATGGTAAGATACGAAGCTAGCAATAGAATATTTGGTTTTGGCTTATATGGTTGGTTCATATTGTTTATTTGGAACCCCTTTTGTTTCCTGTTATGACTTCCTAGGCACACTAACTTCTATGCTACCCAAATCATTGGTATCAATACGTACCTTAAGAGAGACATTCTGGGAAGACTCTTCAGTTGATGGAGTAGACAGGGGGTCTTCATGAGATCTCAATTCAGAAGAAGGTTAATTGTGACATTTTAGCTTTAAGTCCAGTCTTCGATGGGTCGAGGGTATCCTTCGATCAATCAAAGGTATCTCCCGGGTTCGTTTCAGATGCAAGCTTCGATCCATCGAGAATATCATTTGATCCATCGAAGGAGAATGTCCTTTGATCCATCGAAGGAGGCTTTCAGGTTCGTCTCTTGTGTAGGTTTCGATGGATCGAGTGTTTCCTTCGATCCATCGAAGGAGGCTCTCGGGTCTTTGACTGAAATTCCAGCAGCTTTAAACCTCATTTCCAAGTTTTTCATTTCTTCAAATTCTGGTATGTTCAGAGGATTTCCTTCGCATCTACTGCTCTCCCCCTGAAAGGAAGACTCTGAAACTCCCCCTAAGTAATAAGGGTCAAATTCATGGAATGAAACATCCAGAGACACATACATCTTGTTCAGAACTGGATCATAATAGTGGTAACCTTTCTGGAATTCAACATATCCAACAAACACACACTTCACAACACATGTTGTTGATGTGAACATACACAGTACACCCAAAGACTTTTGGTTCTAGATTTGGCAAAGATGGCATCTTCAACAGTTCATGCAACCTTTTGGAACTCAATCACACAAAATGGGGTGTGATTGATGAAGTATGTGACAGAATACAAGGTTTCTCCCCATAGTTTCGTAGGGACATTCATATCAAATAGGGAAGCACGAACAACTTCTATCAACTGTTGATTCTTTCTTTCAGCTAATCCATTTTGTTAAGGAGTATCGATAATGGAAGTTTGATGCCTAATCCCATGAACACCCAAATACGCTGACATGTCTCTATTCACATACTTTCCACTATTGTCAGATTGAAGGACTCAAATTTGTTGCCGGTACTAAGTTATCACCATCTTGTGGAATTCAAAAAATATGGCATATACTTCACTTTTACACTTTATCAAGGAGACCCAAGTCATTCTAGTGCATTCATCAATAATAGTCACAAATTAGCGAAATCTAAAACGAGAAGAAGTTCATGCAGGACCCCAAACATCCGAATGAATTTTCATGAAAGGAACATAACGTTTATTCAAACTTAGGAAATACGTATACGATGGCTATTGGCCAGTTCACATACATCACACTTAAAATTAGATTCCTCAACAATTGAGTTTACAATTTCCTAAGATATCCAAAATTCAAATGGCCTAAGAGTCGATGTCATAACCACACGACTTCCTTGTCTTTATTCAGGTTACTGGTACTGTTTTTTTGACTAATCTAATGTTGTCCACTGCTTGTCAACTCCAGATAGTATAATTTTCCCCTTCTAACACCATAACCCAGAGTTCTCCTTGTCAGAATGTCCTAAAATATACAGAAATCAGGATAAAAGGTTACAGAGCAAGAGATGGCCCTAGTGATCTGACTAACAGATAATATGTTATAAGTAAGAGAAGGGACAATAAGAATAGAATCAATGGTGAGTTTATAAGAGAGTTGAACATATCCTTCACCAAGAACAGGAGAAGGAGAACCATCAACAGTAAACACAACATGTTCAGGAGAAGTTTTAATGGTATCAACTACACTAGGATTATTTGTCGTATGATCAGTAACACCTGTATCAATTATTCAAGACCTATCCATAGATAATGTGGTAAGAGAAGATGCCTTACCCCTGTTACCTGTTTCAATGATGAGTGCAGATGGTTGAGTAGGAGATTTAGTGGTGGTTACAGCCTCTTTCGAGGTGTTTTTGCGAGGGATTCTAGTAAAATCTCACAATTCAGGGTATCCAACAAGCTCAAAGCACCGCTCTTTTGTATGACTAACATCATTACAATGAATACATGTGAAATGTGGGTTTTTAGCATGAGGTTTTCCACCAAAACGAGGAGGGTCAGAAAAGCCAGGTGGAGGACCCTGGCGGCGCTGGGACTGGGCAGCGTTAGTTGTTGCAGGAGAGGAGGCATCCATGACAAAAGCATCACACAGATGAGGTGTAAAGAGGACGGTTTGATTGTTGTGGAAGCGTCAAACATGTGCATATGGCTGTTCAAGATCCAGCTTTTGTTCTCTCCTCAAAAGCTCTTCACATACTTGACTGAATTCAACATCAAGTCCATCAAAAATATATAGACACGTTGGCAGGTCATGCAAGAGGATTCATGCACAACACCATAAACTGTTTCTTGAGTGTGCGTCATGCGTTGGTCCATTTTATCGAGCCATTTAACAAGCTCGTTGTAGTATGTTGAGATAAGTCTTCCATTTTGCTTCTTCGTATAACACAAACAATGAAGCTCAAAAATTTGGGTTTCATTAGATTCATCACAGTAGGTCTTATACAGGGCATCCCAAATTGCCTTAGTTGTGGGCAATCTGAGGTACCGTTTTTACAATTCAAGAGACATATTTTCAATAAGCCAGCACTTCACCTTGCCATTGTCATACTCAGCAGAGGTAGCGGCTGGAGGGTCCTTGGCGAGGAGATTGAGCTTGTGTCGACCTTCAAGTTGAATCTTTATGTATCCAGACCAACTAGAATAGTTGGTTTCAGTGAGGAGCTCGCCGATGGAAAAAGCGGAGTTGTCCTGAATGGTATTGTGGAAGTGATTGTGAATGAGTTACATGGCGACTGCTTCATTGTTAGGGATGAGTGCTCCATTATTATTAGCAAAAATGTTCTCATCATTCACGTTGGCCATCTCTTCAGGTGCAGCGAAAAAAAAAATATGATGGTGGTAATTTCAGGGTTTCAATTCAATTTAGGGTTTCAAAATCTAGGAATTTGGCTCTGATGCCAAGTAGATTTTTGTTTCAGAGAAAATTCAATCATTTCATTCATCCCAATTTTGAGGTTAATAACGATGTACAAGTGGTATCATAATATAAAAAAATATTTATATTTCTATCACATCTATATAACTTTAATTCTCCTTACAAAAAAATATGAAGAGTAATATACTTTCAACAAAGATATTAGAGCAGAAACTTAATTTTCTTCTTCAAGCTTGTGCTTGTCATAGGCGTCCAAACAAAACAGTTTCTAGTTTTGTGCAAAATAAGGGCCAAATCACCAGCATAGAATGTAACGGGCCGGGTCAGCCCGTCAAATACTCCAAGTCTTTTTCTTATTAGGCAGCCGCAGCCTTGCTGATTTGTCATTTTTAAACTCACACAAGTTTTAAAGTTTTTGACTCATTTGAGAGAGGATCGGAGAAGGACGACAATGGAATCACCATTCAAGGCGGAGATACTGAAGGGAAAGGTGGTCTTGTTGACCGGAGGAGCTTCGGGAATCGGGTACGAGATATCAGTTCAATTGGGCAAACATGGAGCTTCCATTGCTGTCATGGGTCGTCGTCCAAATGTGATTGACTCAGCTGTTGAGGCCCTTCACTCCCATGGCATACCTGTACTTTTCTCTCTCACTCTTCATCATACCATCTTCAATAGGTTTCTTTCTGTGATGCTAGCTATTTTGTTCTGCTTAGTTGCCAAGTACTTGTTGGGAATCAGCAATACGAAGTTTTCTAGTGTCATAATTAAAAGCTTTGAACAAGAAAGCTTGAATCTTTAAACTGGAATTATATAAATACAAGAAAGTTTGATACTGATTTTTCTAGTTGGGTAATGCTGAAGTTGTGCTTATGTTGATCATGCTTTAGCCACTGTGATTGATCCTAGCTTTGTACCTAAAGATATATATAGTCTTGCATTCTCATGAGTAGTTGGCCTAGTGTAATTTAGACAAAAGAGCTATTGTGTACAGGCTCTTATGTTAAATCCAGTCAGGTTTGATTAATAGCATTTTTACATCATAATGATGGTAAACCGGTGAAAGTGTTGCTAGTAGGATCTAACTAGTTTGCTGAATCAATGTCTGGTTTTGCCCTCTTTCATTAGGCTATTGGAATTGTGGGTGATGTTCGCAAGAGAGATGATGCAATTCGAGTTTTGGAAGCGACTGTCAAGCATTTTGGCAGGCTTGACATCCTCGTGAATGCTGCTGCTGGAAATTTCCTTGTACCGGCTGAGGATCTATCTCCCAATGGATTTCGAACAGGTTGTATCTCTAGAAGTATCAAATTAAGCATTGGGATTCTTATTATAAAGAAGGATTTACCGCGTTATTATACTCATAATACCACTATCGCTTCCACAGAACAGGCTTAGAGTTAATTCTGATCCTTCCATTGGCACCTGCAGTTTTAGATATAGATGCTGTTGGCACCTTTACGATGTGTCATGAATCACTCAAGTATCTCAAGAAGGGGGCACCAGGGAAGGACTCATCTGGTGGTGGAACAATAATTAACATTAGTGCAACTTTGCATTATACAGCAACTTGGTATCAGATTCATGTCTCTGCAGCAAAGGTTTGTTATTTTAGTTGAAATTGTACATGTTCCCCGAAAATGGGAAGTAAAAAGTACTTGGCTAAGAAGGTTGATGCTACTGGCTGAGCCGGGTTCCTCTCTATATTCTTGTTTCTGTACCAGGCAGCTGTTGATAGCATTACAAGAAGCTTGGCATTGGAGTGGGGCACAGATCATGATATCAGAGTAAATGGTATCGCACCGGGACCTATTGAAGACACTGCTGGCTTTAGTAAGCTCTTACCTGAGGAGATATTGAACAAAATAAAGGAGAAGGCTCCAATTGCAAAAGTAGGACAAAAATGGGATATTGCTATGGCTGCAGTGTATCTTGCATCCAATGCAGGTTAGAATTCTGGTTACTTTGTTGATATGGTATCCACATATCATTTCTTAAGAACTTCATATTGAAACCATCGTGTCTTCTAAATGCAATGTAGTTTTGAAAATATGAGACGGTTCTCTTCTACCCTAACCAAAGTGAGTCACTGCAACTAATGAACACCAAAAATTCTGCTTTGTATGCAAACCTGATTCCAATAGATTGACTCAGATTCAACTTTTTGGTGAGAGATGAGAAAATTGGTATGGTAAAATTTGTCAGGTTTAAGCACAATTACTTTAAAGGAAAAAGCCCTTGTGTGCATATCTTTTATTCTTGAAGGGAAATACATCAATGGAAGGATTGGTGTATTTTTCTTATTGTTGTTTTTCTCTCCCTAGCGTTCTTTTGCTCGGGGTTGGCTGTTGCCTTAATGAAATCTGGTTTTCAAAAAAAAAAAAAAACATCAATGGAAGGATCACTAATTGGAAATTAGTGATTTCTATCGTGAAATGATACACTATCATGTTGCATAGTTGCAGCCCTGAAATGTTTTAATCACCATACAAGCTTGTCGACTAATGGATTGCATCCTTTCTTTTCATTTCAAATGATCATTATTTCCAACTCAGCGCATGTTGATATCATTATATACGTACAGTTTGAATTTCTAATTTCCCATAACTTGTAGCAAGGGTCAATTATGGGAAACCTTGTTGTGATAATCCATTTACATCCTATGTGTTGTTTAGACCTGATGTTGTACATATCTTTTGTTCTTGAAGGGAAATACATCAATGGAACAACACTAGTTGTAGATGGGGCAGATTGGTTGAGCAAAACACCGTATGTTCCGAAAGAGATGGTGAAGCAACTATCTAGAGCTGTGGAGCAAAGGTCTAGAGCAGTTGGTATCCCCAAGAGCAAGCTTTAATCAATTAACTTTGTGACCACACAAGATCTCCTCCACGTTTTAGTCAGCTTATTGAGTAAATTCCTTATGGAGCACTTTTAATATGAAGTTAAATAGATATGAAGTTAATTTGAAGTTACCCGCAATTTATTAATATGAAGTTACCTAAAGCCTTAGCAGTCAAATAAATACAGTTTGATCCTGTCATATTCATCTTGATGGACAAGAATTGAGTGTACTTGATTATGTATGTATCACAAAGCTGAAGGGTTGTAGGAACTGTGAATATCACACACGATGTGACCCCTGAGAGCAACTCTGAATAACCTTTGTTTGTCTAATAATTCTGAAGTAAATTCCATTGCATTCACATAGCAGCTCGGACTACTGTTGAAAGTATTACACGCAGGACTTTATATGCTGCCATCGACTCGATAACCCAATCACAACTGGATTTACTTGGACTACTGTTGAAAGCATTACACTGAGGACTTTATATGCTGCCATCAACTCGATAACCTAATCACAACTGGATTTACTTGGAAAGTGTCACACTAATGTTACTACGAAGTTCAACTTTCCTAGCATTCTAACACTGAATCCTGTTAAGAGCTGGATATTAAAATGTCCTCAGTGGCAGCATAAGTTCCCTAGCACATAGAGCAAAATCGGTGCCAAGGAAATAAGGATAAACTACAAATTTCAGATGGTATGCATTCACCATCACATTGATACAAAGTTATAAACCATAACTACATGATCTTGTAACCCACAATCCATGAATATAAACAGGACCCTCGGGTCTTGTGCATCTTCCATTGTATTTCTTGTTCAGTTGGTCCCATCATTTTAAGTGAAATGGGATACAAGTACAACAATCATTGCAAACAATGTTCAATGAAATGCGTAATGACACTAATCTGAACCACGAGGTCAATTATCGACTTTCTCAAGACATAAATTGACACAGGCAGGAAATTATACACGCCATTTTACAAGGTATGATACTAGGAAAAATAAATTGCTTGGTGAGCTGTTGATTTTCTTCATCTAAAACTGGTATGTTGTAGAGCAATGAACAGTGACTGCAATTTTTAAGTTCAAATGCCAAAAAGACCTAAAACTACATGAAGTATATATGTCACTGTAATGCCTGAGGCACAAAGCTTTGCAATAACAAGGCTAAAATATGCTTTAGGAAATGAAGACTGCAAAGGGATGATGTACCGATCACTGGGACAACTTGACTAACCTATTGCCCGTCATCATAAGAACTGAACATGTCAACATATTGACATAAAATCAACTACTTCTGAGAAATTAATAATGATCAAAACCAAGCCTATAATTATAGAGATACAATATGAATTCAGCAACACTCAAATATGGAACCTAATTTATGTTTTTCAAACTTGAATTCTTTATATAACTTCAAAGATCTAGATGATTATTGTAAATTGCAATTATTTTTGTTCTTCCACATTATTGTTATTAACATGTCTAAATATAGCCCATCTCTTTCCATATCACAACAAGCAATTTAAAGATTGGGCTCAAATAAAAAACAGAGAACTGTCTTGTTCTGTTCATTTAGCTAAACCAATTAACAACTAAACAGCAATCAAACAATACAGCATCATACATGCCAGCCATCTGCGAGAACCCAAATGCAACTTAAAATCCAGCTGTTTATAAACTCGTTTCTAAGTATGACAAGAACAGTTCAAACATAGAAATATCTAAGCATAGTTTGAAGCATATCTTTAGATTCTTTACATTCAAATAAGGTAAACCAATATGAATACTAACTATTTTGTTTCTAAACAACTAGCACAAATTCATACTAGATACGCAACATGATATAATGACTGTTGGTATGAAGCAAATTACCAAATTCTAGATAGCTATACATCCTTGTTCTATTAGCAATGCAGTAAAACACACACAACTTCCAGCATTGATCACAAACACTAGTGAATATAAACCCGATCAAACTAAATTCCACAACTAACAGAAACATTTATTACGAGAATGAAGCATACAAAAAACATGTATAGGTACAACGGAAAACAGAGTGTTCCATAAACCCTTTTTTCCCTCAAATTGTTTCTCTTTTTTTACAACATTTTAGTACAAAGAAACTTACACATGAACCAATCTTTCTTTTCTTCTCAGGCATCCAAGTTCTCCATCTGAATGTTGCTCTTGAGAGGCACATACTCTCCAAGATACCCTCCCAAATGATCGTGCAACGCGTTCTTATCGATCCCCTGATGATGATAGCTCTTGCAAACATAGTAAAAAACACTCTGCAACAATAACCCCACCAAATTCACAATCACTAAAACTCCAACCAAGAACCCTCCCACCACAATCCTCACGAAAACCCCGTAATCTCTTCCCCCATGGACCACCACGGTCCCGAAAACCCCTCCCACCACGCCGCAAGTAGTCAAATACCCGAAAACAAGCACAAAAGCCATCCCGGCCTTCCCCTTCATCAATTCATAGCTCTTTTTCATGGCGGCAAACCCGTAAACAGGCTCTAGAACAGACACAACGCTGGCCAAATGCCACAGAGCTGTAATGTAGACATGGACTACAAGGAAGAGGATGAAGATAACGAGCCCGGAGAACAAGAGAAGGATGGGATTCTGCGAATCGATAGCGATGATTAATAGGACCAAGAAGGCGACGAAGAGGAAGTTGTATGCAACCATTAGGAGAGAGACCCATAGGAAAGTGATGAAGAGACGCTTGAATACTTTAGGGATGGCGGAGAGGGTGTTGGAGAAAGAGACGGGTTTGGAGGTGTAGAGAGATGCGACGGTGAAGACGACGGCGGCGGTGGACAGGAGAGAGAAAGCGAAGAGGAAGATGAGGTAGAAGAACTGGAATAGGAGGAGGAGGGTCCATTTGTGGTGGAGCTGGGCCGGGTCGGTGATTGGGCCTTGGAGCTGGTTGAGGAGAGGGTGAGTGAAGAGAGAGTGGGCTAAGATGGCGAAAGAGAGAGGGAAGATTAGGGTTAGGGTTACGAGGTAGAAAGTGCGAGGAGACTGTTTGGGGATGGAGGTTGCTTCACGGAGGATGTCCGGGAGAGATAGGAATTGGAGGTCCTCCGGGGCCAGATCCATTGTCCAATTTTGGATTCCGATGAGATTTAATTTACAGAGAGCGAGGAGAGATTTGGGTCTGGTTTTTTCAGGGGAAAGGGAAATTGGGAAACGAAGATTGAAGAAGAAGGTGGCAGGAGATTTGGGTGTCTACATGTCGGTGTGTCGTTCTTTGACTATTTACCGCAGTTATTTCTCTCTCTCTCTCTCTCTCTCTCCATATCCAGTGGCGCGGATTTAAATATGTCTTTTTTGTTTTTCCTAATTAAACTAGTTACCTTCACTCTAACTGAGATATAATCAGATTTCTGTTGACTAAATCTGGTATTTATTAGATTAGACAAATGACTTTCCCTAAATGAATTAGATAAATCCAATATTTGCTCTTGATGTTTGGATTTTTAAGAGTAAATAAGGATTTATTTAATCAATAAAAAGACGCATTTTCATGATACATGGTGTCAATGATATATCGCGTCGTAAAGAACAATTGGACAAACTTTGTGATCTTGGACGTATTTGTACAAAGAATTTGTGATCATCGATTATCACATGAAGTTATTTTTTATTCATGATGAAATTTTTGTATTTTTTTAGTATATTTTAAATCAACATTTGAAAGTAAGTGAGCATATATAAATACTCTTGCATTTGGTGTTTAGCATCGTGAACACAAATCGAAAATTATTATAAAACCGGAGATTGAATAAACGAAAAAGGAAATATATATATATATATATCGAAGGGAAAACGAGTCGATGCAACTGACATAATAATAATTAAACTGATAATGAGCAGCTACAATTTTAATTAAAAAAGTTCTATCAATGTTAGTTATAGAAAGAAAGAAAAAGTTCCAAGAATGTTTCCTATCCCTCCTTTTCCATATGTTGCACTTTCTTATACATGAAATTATGGAAACACAATCGGTATGATTGTGATTCGATCACTACGAAGATCATTTTTTGGTCGCCTCGATGAAATGTGACCAAGTCTTCGTCACCAACGCCACGTCGCCTCAGATTGGTCCCTTCACTATTGGAGCGACGAAGATTGATCAAACTTCGTCGTTTCATTTTAACTCACGCGACAAAGACATTTTTCGTCGCTTCGAATTTGTGCCGCGAAGATAGGGAGTTGTCGCTCCTCATTTTGAGTGATCAACATTGGTGAAAGTGGGGCGACCAAGGGCAACAATCGAAGCGACAAAGTTTGATTAATCTTCGTCGCTTCATTTACATTGAAGCGACAAAGATTGAGCAATCTTCGTCGCTTCAATGTAAATCAGGTGACGAATATTGCTCAATCTTTGTCGCTCCATTGGGTGACAGGAAAAAAAAAATTAAATATTAACGTACCAAGTTACGACAGTTCACAATTTCAAAGCACAATATATGATAAACGAACTCATTCAACCAAAAATCAAGTCATATAGAAAAATATACCACAAATCAAAACGTACACAGTTTATACAAACCCTAAATACTATTGTTCACAAAATAGAGTCATGGTCGGGGACGGCGTTGCAGCTGGATTGCGTGCCAGGTGGAGGAACTGGAGCTTGTTGACTCCCAGCTTGGATCGATCGCATGAAGGCCTCCATTTGTTGCACCCTTTGGGCGAGGTCATTATAATCCTCTATGGATTTGCGCGCCTCCTCTTTGGCTTCAGCGACCTCCCTTTTCAGGGATTGGGTTTCCTCTACATTGCCGGTCACTAGGGCTCCTCCTCTGGGTTTGGGGTCGCGTGTGACTGCGCGCCCTACCCCTGTCACGTCGAACAAATAAATATGTTTGAATAGTACACAAAAAGCGAACAAAACGTAAATCGAGATAAACGAGCAGAGATTTTATAGTATTACCTCTTATAGAGGTCCCGGGCCTTGAACCCACATCTTCCTCTATGATATTTATTTGTGTATCAAGAGAAAGAGGATGGTCTCGAGAAACCACATCGCCGTCAGCGTCACCCGCTGCACTATCTTGTTGCGACAAGACTTCGTCGAGCCTTCGCTTCACTGCCGCCTGCTCAATTAAAATATATTAATTAAATAATATTACAATATGGCAAATAGAAATAATTGTAATAATGTAACGTAACATATTTTCGCTCACCACTTTCTCAGCCGCATTCTTGTCCGGCTGGTATACGTCAATCCAAGTCTAGACGGCCGGCGCTCTCTGACCCCCCTTTTCCAACACCTCGCTTCGGTATGAGAGGGCAAGGGATCCCGAATGGTGGTTCAGTTGCTGCTCCTTGTTCTTGTTTCGATTTCCTCGATTCCGTTCGCACAGTTTCTGGCACACAAAATAATCATTTAAAAATAAGAATAGATAAACATGTAAATTTTAAATTGTTGGCAAAAAACTGTGCGGATAGTTTATGAAGCTTACCAGGTAAGCAGAGTCTTCGAAGTGGCCTTTTAACCACGCCAATTCTTCTTCCCTCCCTAGGAACTCGGCAGGAGTATCCTGGCTGACGTAGAGATAATGCTGATGGCAATCATGCTTCCAATCCTTGTAGATTGTTTGCGCCGTCGCATCTATAAAGTTTCACATCTCCATATCGGTCGCCGGGATGTCATAGTTCGTCTAGCACAAAAATTTAAAATGTGTTAATTAAAAGTTATAATTACATAAACCGTAAAGTAACAAACTAAGCTAAGCGCAATAAGTATACCTCAATACCGGAATTGGCGACGTCACATTGCACATCGTTAAGTGACAAAAAGGTAGGCGCAAGCATTGGAACTTTGCTGCGTATGATGCTACCAATGTCTCGGGACATCAGACTTCTAAACTCTCTCGTCGCAGGCCCCCGATGCCTCGTAGAGTATTCCACCTTTAGTCGCTTATTGTTGTTCATCCGGACGAGGTACTCAGTCTTTGTCTCGACAACGACCCCGCGCTGCGCCATCGTCGCGTTTCTGGTTGTCATGTCCACCATGTCTGGGAGTTTGGTCTTCTTACATCGGATGCTGAGGGCGGGAGGGCGCTCTGAAGCAGTAGTGGCGTCGCTATTTTCCACTAATGGAATGGTGTCCTCAAGCATTGGGGCAGGAGTGAAACCCCCTAAACCCTTTGAATGATGTCCCGACGGGGTCCCAGATTGTCTCGTGGGGCAGCCCGACACGGAAGGACCCGCTCCGCTCAATGCTTGTCCCGCTGCCTCCGCCGCTTCACGATGCTGGAGCGCCGCTTTCCTCTTTTGGTGACTTGTATTTCCGGGAGCAATTCTGTTAAAACGTTAAAAAAATGGTCATGTAATACAGAAATGTACATATACCGTAAATTAAACAACCTATATTTTAGATATACATATATATCACTTTACCGTAAACGAATCACGGCCGATTACCGTTTTTCTAAACATTGGCTGGAATAGAGGTCATATATATTTACATTATTAATTGCATGTATTTATTTTCTTGCATAAAATGTTACTTACTAATTAATGTACACACATTTTCCATTTAGATATTGCAGAGGCTAATATGCTGTATTTAGAGACACCAGTTGGTGTGGGATTCAGTTATTCTAGACTCAGCTCCAACTATATGGCAGTGGATGATAAAGTAACAGGTACTTAATTATATATGTTGCAGATCATATAGTCACTAGCTCTTTTGCAATTTCTTGCTTTCTGTCTGTCTACTTTCTTCCCTTCTGTTTCTTTACATAAACAGTTACTCCGTAACTTCTGTTTTGTACTTCTTCTCGAAGGATTGAAACTGTTTTTCATTTTTCTTTAGCTATGTGTCTGCATCGATCTAACTTCTTATGTGTCTGCATCGATCTAATATGTTACTGAATGAACTCTAATTTATGTGTCTGCATTGATCTAACTTCTTAAGCTATACAACCTTATATTTTTGCAACGCTGGTTCAACAAGTTCCCTCAATACAAGCACAGAGATTTATTTCTAGCTGGAGTTAAACAAGCCCAAACATTTGAGTGAAAACAACAAACAATTCTCATTCAGCACTTATTAACTAACTTATGAACTTTCTAATCTAACTACAGTTGGGCAACCCTGTGCTAGAGTTCGCCACAGACTTAAATTCTAGGGCTGAGTACTTTTGGTCTCATGGACTAATAGCAGATTCAACAAGACTGTGAACTACTCCTCACACCAACTAACTCCTCACACCATATATGTTCATGGCAGAAAATGACAGAGAAGCTTGATGTGTGTGTAGAAGACAAGACTGTGAACTACTTGAACCGGAAAGATGTGCAGAATGCTCTCCATGCTAAGCTTGTCGGGGTTCGAAGATGGGATGTCTGCAGCAAGTAATTCCTTTTACTTGAGCTAGTATGCAATTTCTTCAGTTTCCAAGTAAAAATCTAGAGCCAGTTTCGAAGATGGGATGTCTGCAACCGTAAATTGGGCTGGTTCTTAAGGTAAAGTGATTTCCTTTCACACACTAACTAGAGCCAGTTTCAACCTTAATTCTAGGACAAAATTGCTACGCGATTCGGTCAGATTCAAATTAACCTAGGGTTTTAGATAACAGAGTAGAAGAGTATCACAAAAATGAAAGAACAAGCTTATTACGAAAGTGAGTGAAGAAGAAGATGTACCTTGGCAGTGTAGGTGATGCTCTCGAGCTGAGATGGGGGCGGAGGCGGAGGAGAAACGAAAAAGAGAAAAGAGAGATAAAGTGAGGAAGAAAGAAAAACTGAACCTAGATCTGGATTTATAATCAAGACGAGGCGACGAATATTGGTTTATGGTCGCCTCGAACATATCAAGCGACAAAGATTGGTTTATGGTCGCGTCGAACATATGAAGCGACGAAGATTTATTATTGGTCACCTCGAACATATGAAGCGACGAAGATTGATTTCTTGGTCGCCTCATTTTGTGTTATTTTAAAAAATTCAAAAAATAGAATTTTTTTTTCAAATTGCATAATGTATAATGTATGCTTTAAAGAAAATACGAATTTAATTTTCAAATACATAATAATATTAGTTTAGTCTTCGTCCTCGTCCTCGTCCTCGTATTCGTCTCCTTCTTCATCCAAAAATAGTTGAAGATCTTGGTAAAATTGTATCACCGTGGGAGTGTCCTCTTGGTAAGGCTCGAATATATGATCTCCTGTACGCGATATGTTTTCATCTATGGCAAGTACTTCAGCACTGTAGACATTGCGGTACGACATTTCTTGTACTACCTTCCAAGTACCACCGGCCTTTGGATCGTCTATGTAGAATACTTGTTTTGCTTTGGTTGCAATTATGAAGGGTGAATCCTCATAGTAACTGTTGTTTGTATCCACTGATATTAGTCCATGATCTGTTATAACAGTGTCAAGATCGTCCTCGTCGTCGGAGTTGTGCCATGTGCACTTAAACAACACCACTGGCATACGACCTGCATATAATACTTCGACCACGTAGTTAACATGGCCGTAGAACTAGGATGAACCCATGTCTATCATGACACCGCTGTTTTGAGTCACGGTTCTTTGATCCCTATCAAACGAGGTGAACTTGATACCGTTCACATAACACGACTTATAAACCCGGAATTGCTGAGGTCGTTGAGCTAATGACTTTATTCCTGCAACCAAGGTCGGGTCCAAGTTTTTTTCCTTAAGGGACACCTGAGAGATAAGTGAAAGATAAGTGTTATAAACCCTCAAAGAACCTTACAACAATTAATAGTTGGATGTACCCATGTTAAGAACCATCGAAGAAAACTCCTCATTCGACGAAGATCGTCGAAATCTTCACCATTTTTAGCCTTGAACCTTCTGAGATGTTCTTCTAGGTAAGGTTTGACTTTGTCTGTTTCCACCAAGACTTGCCAGTGAGCCTCAGCAGTCTCTACCTCAGTCAACCTGAACTGGCAATGAGTCTCGATAATATCTGGTCTTACTAAGAGTGAAACACAGCTGATGTTCCACTCTGGGGAAGTGTCGATATCTTCGTGGTATTTCCGTCTGAGATAAAACTTACAATACGTCACCGACTCATGTACGAGGTACCGTTCAGCAATACTACCTTCCGGGTAACGTGTATTCCTCGTGGACTTTTTATATTTTCCTAATTGCATGCAAAAACACATAGAGGGTTAATACAATATTTTCCTAATTGCCTACATATTACATAACTAACATAATATTAGCAATGAAAAATATTTTACCTTTCAATTGGATACAACCATGTATAGTGTACTGAACCTGTAAGGAATACTTGTCCAGGCAGATGAACCATGAGATGAACCATAGATGTAAAAAAATGTGGAGAAAAAATGAGCTCCAAATTGCAGAGAATCATCACTATCTCAGTTTCCATGTCACGCATAACCTCCCTCTTAAGCTCTCTACTGCATAGTTAACGAAACCAATTTGGCAGTGCTATCAATGGCTTCACAACGTTTTCTGGTAGGAACCTTCTGATAACCACTGGAAGAAGACGTTGAAGCAATACATGGCAATCATGCGTCTTCAATCCATAAAACTGTGACGGGGAACTTACTTTCACCTTACTTCTCAAACTACCTGCATAACCAAGAGGATACTTAACATCCCTGAACCATTGGAACCCATCTTCGAGAGCATCCTTTTTAACTAAAAAGGTTGCATGAGGAACCTTCGCCCTTCCCTCGTCACCCTCTCTTTGGCACTGGTTTTTTCGCACATTCCTCTTCTTCAAAGCAGCGCGAGCTTTTGGACAATCCTTAGACTTCTTATCAATCGCAAAAATGGTTCCAAGGATGTTGTCACACACATTTTTTTCAATGTGCATGACATCTAAGCAATGCCTGATCTTCAATGATGACCAATAAGGCAGCTTCCAAAATATGCTTCCGTGAGTCCAACACTGTCTGTTATTAGGATTGTACGGCACATTCAAGTCGTCATGGTGGCTAAGAATAGGGTAAACGTGTGACTTAACGTCCTCCAAAATTTCATTTCCACTCTTCTGATAGGGTCTTTCGCTAAACTCCACCTTCTCGTTAAATGTCTTACTCAATCGCCAAGGGTGGTCTTGGTGGAGCCATTTTCGATGACCTTCATAAACTATCCTCCCACATATATGCTCTGAAGTTAGCTCATCTAGAAAAATTGGACATGCCTTGTACCCTTTCACCGTTGACTCCGCAAACATCCATAAACCAGGAAAGTCGCTAATAGTCCACATCACCGCTGCCTTAATCAAGAATACCTCATTGTCTACTCGATCAAAAGTATGGACTCCAACGACCCATAAATGTATTAGCTCCTCGATCATTGGCTCAATGAGTACACTAAGACACTTTCTGGGAGATTCAGGGCCTGGAATCAACACTGATAACATGTTATATTCCTTCTTCATGCACATTGACGGTGGTAGATTGTACAACATCACAACAATGGGCCATGTACTATGCAAAGTTCCCATTGTTCCGAATGGATTGAAACCGTCTGTTGCAACTCCAAGGCGTACATTCCTGTAGTCCCGTGCGAAACCTGAAAAAGTTCTGTCAAAATATTGAAACGCTTCTCCATCAGCTGGGTGGCTGAGGCTACCAGCCACGCATATCCGCTTCCCCAGCCATCGCATATACTTGGCAGTGTGTGGGGACATAAACAAATGCTTCAACCTTGGTGTTAGAGGGAAGTTACGAATCATTTTTTTGGGAATATCATTTATATATGGCTTATATCTTTCAGAATTACACACTGGACAAATCCTCTCGTTTACAAGTGCCCCCCCTGAACAACACACAGTTAAACTCACACGCATCAATTCTTTCGTAACCGAGTGAAAGATCACTCAATATTTTTTTAATTCTCGAGTATGAACAAGGGAATGTGTGCCCTTTAGGAAGAAGTTTATTAATGTAAATACATAAAGAGTCAACACTTGTGTCCGACCATCCATTTTCATTTTTCATTTCCATTGCATCTAATATGGCACTCAAAACAGTTTCCTCACTGCCTTCATATAATGGGGTCTGTGACTCCTTCAATAATATATCGTACTTTTTATAATCATCGTCTACCATGTCATTGAAGTTCATGCGAGAATTATCTTCCACTAATTGTTGGGGTCCATCTGCAGTGGTATCTAGGATAATACGGATATGCATCATGTAGAATCTCCAACTGTGGGTTCACTGAAGGACCAGCACCACTAGAAGGACCGACTCTGTCTTGAAGCCACTGTCTTCGTTGATTGAGCATTGCCGGTTCACTAGAAACTTCCCCTTGAAGGTGCCAGACAGTATAATCTGGACTCAAACCACTGTGTGACAAGTGATGATACATGGTATCCATAGTAACCTTGAACGGACCGTTCTTACAACGTTTGCACGGGCAGACGTGATAATCGGCTCCGTTACTATGTCGCCGAGCAAAATTCATAAACTCGAATATGCCTGTGATGTACCTTGGATCAGCATGAGGATATGTCATCCAAGTTTTTTCTGGGTATCCTTTCATGTTTCCTGTCAACATAAACAATCAATATGGACAAAGTTACCACGCCACAGTTACGATTCAACCAAAACCCCACACTTCTTCGGCTTATGCCTCCGGGTTGGGTCCTATCCCCTTCAGGGGAACACGACATTTGTCAACCCTCTTGCACCCATGCGTTTCAGCTCCAGTTTAGGGAAATTTCGGCAGCATCTCCCTACATTTCCCCAAGTGCACACATATCTAAACAACCTAATTTGCACTCGGGGAACATTGAAATGAGACACTGTCGAAACCATATCCCAAAACTGAAACTGAAATCACATGAATAGCAAAAGGATCAACAAAGTCATGTTCACCTAAAGTGTCCAAAAATGGGACAATTCGATAATCAACAACTCAACTTGATCAACTAGATGAGTTGTTGATTCTCAAAAGGGAGTTCTAAGTTGATAAACACCACAATTATATTTAACCATACACTCAATTTCATGATTAACCCTAATAATACTACTAATTGAGACCAATACACCTAATCTACACTAATCATAAAAAAATTCACTAAATTTTACCAAAGTTCAAACATTATTCATGAACCCATAACATGATTTATCATAATTCAATGATTCAAACACTAAAACTACAACATAAGACCAAATTCAATTCAACTTCAAAAATTTCACATAAACTTCATTTTCACTTCTAAATTAACATGTATTATGGTCATAAAGAGGGTTAAAGAGATACAAATCAAACTAACCTTACTTAAGAATCAAATGAATGGCAAGAACAACCTTCTTTCTCAATTTCCTCAAATTTCTTCCAAAATCGCACAAGAACAGCTCCAGAACGCGAATGAACTATTTTCCCAAAATTTCAACTTTATGAAGGGTTTGACTTTAAGAAGGAGAGCAGATTCAGTTTTAAAAAAAATGGGGCAACGAAGATTGATCAATCTTCGTCGCCCCAATTTTATTCGAGGCGACCAAGACTATCTTCGTCGCTTGGAATGAAAAAAATGGTCGCCTCATGTTATTGTAGCGACCAAGAGCAATCTTCGTCGCCTCAGTGAGTTGAGGCGACGTAATTTATTTCTGAGCTATCAATCTTCGTCGCCCTAATTTTTTTCGAGGCGACCAAGAATATTTTCGTCGCTTGGAATGTAAAAAAGTGGTCGCTTCATGGTATTGAAGCGACCAAGATCAATCTTCGTCGCCTCAGTGTGTTGAAGCGACGTAAGTGGTTTCTGAGGCTACCATTCCATTCTTCGTCGCTTCATTTTGTTTGGGGCGACGAAGAAACTTAACTTCGTCGCTCCAAAGCTCTCCTCCAGTAGTGTTCACTAGCTAGGTTTACGTGTTTCAGTGATTGTGTTCCACCAGGAAGGTGTACGTACGTACGTACGTTTGGATCTTCTACGATTTACATATTTGAGACTCTAGGTCTCTAGCTATGTTTGTAACAGATATTTGATGACTCATTCCAAACGAGCTAGGCCTAGGAGAATTCTAATGTGTGACTAAGGCGCTAGGTATGTATATATGTATATATAGACATACATGCATGTGTGAGTACTGTTACAAAACATGATGTCTCGTACCTCATCAAAGAACTTGCTTGCAGAAGAGAAAAGGAGATCATACTAGCTCAAAATTCCGTATGCTGCAGTTTTCTCTAACTACAGAATACAAATCATAATGGTAACTCTCTAGCTCTAGCTTTGTTTTTCAGAGACGATCAAGGGCGGCCTTGTCTGGTTAAAGGCGCGGCTAGGGTTTATCAAGTCTGTCCCCAAAGGCTATGTTGTTTTTCAAAGACGATCAATATAACGCTTTTGTCGTGAAAAGACACATGGTTTAACTGCCTCGATCAGCCCGGCCTTCCGGCCTCATCGTTTCTAACCAAGATCCTTATAGCAATGCTAGAACAGTACCAGCTAGCTAGAACTCTATCTAGAAAGTTTGATTTTCACACACACACACACACGTACTTTCATATATTGGAATTTTTTTATGCCTATAGCCCTATACTCTGGTCAAGACCACGATTGTATGCTTACTGGTAATTAAAACTATTTATCATTTTACGGAATGCATGTTTAATCATGGTACGTTGAGAGTTTGAAAAAGATTCCAAAGTAAACAAGGTAAATTTTGCATTTAGGCATTATGTTTTTTTTTTTTGAAAGGGCAGGCCTTATGTTTAATCATATAAATGTTTTCGGCTAGTTGATTAGAACCTCTTCTTTTTCTCGAGTAGTATAACCGGACGGTCAAACATGCATGAATATTATACACATATATCCCTATTCCTTTATTCGATCGAAAGTCTCATATTATGTATAATCATTATTAGTTGCTTAGCATTAGTGATCGAGCATGCTTGATTAGATAGCTGTGGTGCCGCTGCGAATTCCATGTGAAGACTGCAGCAATGAAATGGACGTGAAACAGCAATTGATATCTATTTTCGGCAAAACTACAACGTCTTATAATTAAATCTTAATTTCGTATATTCCTTATTTCCTTTGAAGAACTCAAGTATGCTAAGCTTTCAACAGGCAGAGATGTATAATGGTGTGTGATATCTGTCGATTTCAACTTTAGAAAAATGAACCCAAATCGATCATGGCCAGGATATATATACACCAAGTCTTTGAATACATGGTGGTGATTTGGCCGTTCATGTGAAATTAAAGCAAGTGGACCTTCTGGTATTGAGTCCGATATATATATTCTGCAGAAACCTAGCAGAGCAAGTAATGAGATTATATTCTCTTTGCATGCAGTGAGAGAGTGAAAGAAAATGTGACTAATCGGCAGCTACAGGTCTAGGGAGGTTTAATCAAGGGTTTCAGTATTTGTGGGGAGGGGACCAATTAACCACAATACAATCATTATCCCCTCTTGTGCCCTAAATGTGGAAGTTCCTCACTCTGAGTTTAACTAGGGTTAGGGATTAAATTTTTCACCCCTCACAGACAACGTACACCTCAAACTCTCAACCAGCTGATGATTTCATTTCCTATAATTTCATCGACGTCCAAATTGAATTCAAATTGGAAAATCCCTTGACTAGCTTGTTCTCTAAATCAGAGAGAAACAAATATCTTAAGTTTATTGTAAAATAGTCATGCATATGCATAATGCATAATATTCTTGCTTTCTTCTCTTATTACCAGAAGAAGACCAGACAGTCACCCATAACCGTGATCAAGAAATTCCAACAAACAGAAAAAGGAGTTGTGATGCTACTCTAGCTTGAAGAGTTTAGGTCAAGAGCTATACTTGGAGTTCAAAATATTCGATAACGATACTTTCATGCTGGTAATGGAATACAACCAGCCACAGTCCACAGGAACACAACTTATGGGAAGAGTGTCGATCGCAAACTTAGTTGATGGGTACTTTTAATTTAATTAGCATGCATGCTTAACTTCTACTGTCACGCTTAATTAGTGACTAAGCCATGCACACATGCAAACTACAGGATTAGCAGCAATAATACGCCATCTTAAACGTAAATACACTAAGAAACTGATCTGTGCACTCTTACATGCTGTCAATTGTGTAGGGGCCAAACACTCATCTCTTTTGTTTTTTTAGGTAATCCTTGCTGTCTCACAGCTTAAAAGGGTTTCCAAAATTGGCAAAATTTATAAAGCTACTGTCTGCAGACACCCACGAGGGTGGCTAGCAGAGTAGTTAACAGTCACAATTCTTCAACAGTAAATACTCTGTAATGATTTGCAGTTGAAGATCCAGATCGATCAACCCCACCACTTTGGCGGGGACATACTCACTTGAAGCCTTCAAAGTTAGGGCAAACTAAATTCAAGTAACAACTATGTTATGTGGTTTTCTGAAATGATCGATACACATATGTTGTGGTTGGATCACATTACACCATATGTCCTTGTTAATTTGTATACATTATGGATTCCACAATGTTTACACCGGATCGATCTTAGCTTGTTGCATGATAGCACAATCACCACTAAGATCGGAAAAATTACATCTTTGAAGTTATTTTTATGATTTCGTATATATAGTACCCACATTGATGGAAAACTAACATTAAACTGTCCGAATAACGTAAAATTATTTGTGAAGTTAATTTAGAGACCAGGGGGTACGTACGGTACGCACAAAATTGTTACAATTTGAAACTTAAACATAAGATGGTGAAGTACTAGAATTTGAACTATTAGTTAATTTAACCCAAAACATAGGGTTTATCATTAAGATGGTATAAGAACACATGTTTACAAAGGAACTACTAGAATTTTGTACAAATAATATTCGTTTGTCCTGACTAAACTTGATAGTTTCATTGATAATAGTTCAGAACGAAGGATGAAATTAATCATTTTCTTTGTATGGCTGCTGAAGTATCGTCGCATACACGTGTAATTCCTGAACTGTTTTGATCGTATTAGTCCGCCTCATAATACACTTTCTTTTAACTCATTCGAACAGAACCATCATCACCCCCACCCCACGTACATTTGAATGGTGGCACCAGTGTAATAATATGCAACAGACGGGCCATTTACGTATCAAGAAGTATCTAAATATGGAGTCTTCGTTCAGCCTGTGTGTTTTTCACACTTGTTCCCAAAACCTGAAATTCTGAGCCTTCAACAAGCAAAGCAAGAACTGAGAAGAGGTAAAGCAATGTCTCAGTTTCTTCTTCCAAGATCTAGATCGATAACTTTCTTCTAGATCTCAACTCTCTGACATCTCTCTCTGTCTACAAGACATATATTAGAAACGTCTGATATCTATATATCAGTGTCATCCATCTAGGGTTTATAGAAATTAAACTAGCTGTAAACTTAGGTTCCCACTTCTGATTACAGTGAGCTAGTTCTTTTGTTTCCAGCCATCCTGACTAGCTTATCATTTGATTTTCATCCCATCAAAGTATGGAACTTTACCCTTATAGCATATTATTTAATAATTACAAATTAACTATTGAACCCATTTTTGCTGATGTACGTATTTAATTTCCAGAGACTAATTTAATTTGTTGGTTTTGGACATTTTTCTTCTCTGTGGATCTAAATCAGGCATTTGGGGGGCACCCTGAGACCGGCAGAGGTTGTATTGTTCGAGCTAAGAACAGAAAAGAGACAGACTGTAAGAATTGCGCGCTTAAATGGGGAGGGGAAAGATACAAATGTCAAGGATAGAGAACCGAACCGCAAGGCAGGTGACTTTTTCGAAACGCAGAGCTGGACTTTTGAAGAAGACTCGTGAGCTTTCTGTGCTGTGTGATGTCCAGATCGGCCTTCTCATCTTCTCAAGCAGTGGGAAGCTGTCTCAGTACTGCAGTGACTCAACTAGGTTCTCCATCTCATAATAGCTACTTCACTTGTTATACGGTTTTCACTTCAAATATTCCTTTAATTTCTTTGGTTAGTTTTATGGTACGTTGTCGATCTGTTCCTTTTATTTCTCAATTTTACAGCATCGGTTAATTCTTCTTCCATAATGGCTTTGCATTTGTCAAAAGTTTGAAGTGAGTTCCAATTTGGGTTTCATAGTTTGGAGATCTTCTGATGATCTAGTCCAAGAAGCTCTCTCTCTCTCTCTCTCTCTCTCTCTCTCTCTCTCTCCAGGGCTCAACACTCTTACACTATACTTTGGTTTGATTCACCCATTTGGCCTCATCAAATTTGACCAATGAATTGATCGGCATAAGTTTAAATTGGATTTGGGAGATTGCAAGTAGCTAGGGTTTTCTCTCATATACATCAATTTTGGTAATATCTGTCCAAGGCAACTTCATGATTAGTAAGTCAGTCAAAGCAAAGACTTCTCCATGCTTATGGCTTATGAGTACGTTCTGACCAAGATGTTGATATACATGTACCACAATGCTGATTTTATTTTGTTAATTATCAGAGTTTTAGGCTTCCTTTAATAGTAGCTATACAAGTTCTTACAAATGTACAAACTTAAGTACTTGTTTTTACAATGTACAAGTGTGCCAAATACAAATAAATGTGTACATGTGTATAATTTGTTGCGGAATATAATATTTACCTGGCCGGTATATTTTATATCAGTAACTTCTTGTATGTGTTTATGTATGTAGCATGGAGGAGCTTATAAGAAGGTATCAATTGCAAACTGTTTCAGGGAATCGTTTATCACAACACAGTGACGCGGTAGATACACCTATTCACTACCTCAAATCTTTGTACTGTATTTTCATCTCCAATTAACTTATTAATTCCTATCAACATTGCCCTTCAATCTAATTGGTATACAGGAAATGTGGAATGCTGAGATAAGAAAATTCGGGAAAGAAACTCGTGAACTTCACTTGACTCTGAAACGCTACACGGGTGAGGATCTGACTGGCTTGCGTTTTGAGGATTTAGATGTGCTTGAACATCAGCTGGAGGTGTCTATCGACAAGATTAGAGCTAGGAAGGTACATATCAAAATCTTCTTTGCTGTGGTTTAGTTCATTCTTATTATTATAATTTCACTACAATTCCATGATCGATGTATCGATTTGCTTAGTGACATTATTTGATTAAAATGCAAGCTCAGCATGTACTAATTTGTGTATACACGGATGCACGATATTGCTTATTCCATGCCATTTCTTTTAGAAGTAGCCATTTACATCTTTGAATTACCATGTAAACTACTCCAGCTGCTTTGTTTCGTTAATGATTTAATCTATCGGCTTATATATGAGTGTTAATTAACGAGATGTATCTGTAATCACATTCTCATAGAAACAATATATGGAACCCTCTATATAAATGTAGTTAATTACTTGACTTGGTTATACGTAGCAACTTGGATTGATTAATTGATTTGTGTTTGCAGTTTGAGATCATGCAACAAGAGATTCAGAATCTTCGCTTAAGTGTACGTATACCATTGTGGAATCTCTCTCTCTCTCTCTCTCTCTCTCTCTCTCTCTCTCTCTCTCTCTCTCTCTCTCTCTCTCTCTCTCTCTCCATCCCTCCCTCTTCTTAGCTACTACAGTATTTAGTTACAACTGACATTATATATTGATGTTTGGTTATTTGTTCTGCCTATACCTGTATAAATAACTAGTGCAAACAGAAGGAGGACGAGAATGCTGAACTTTGCCATCTGGTGAGTGAGCTTATTCATGGAACGTATGATTCATGCATTAACATATTTATAGTATTTGCACGTACACGACTAACATTGTGCTTAACTCAAATGATTAGTTTGAGGAGCATCAGGCTGCTTTGTTTAATCATCAGCAGCAAATGGAAATGGCACCCAAATCTGTGGAACACCGCCATCGATATCTAATGGAGCAGTTCCCATTCTGTGGTGAAGAACAGCCTCTGCTTCAGCTTGCAACCGCATCTATGCAGCCTCAGTTTGCATCCTACCACGCTAGTAGTAGTTCTCTCCAGCCTAGTAGTAGTTCTCTTCAGCCTAATCAGCCACACCTTCACGACTTCAGTTTCAACACTCCCCCCCTATGGTATATCGATCACAACCCTATATATCCCCCCTCAAGCTAATTCCCGATCAATGTCATTGCTCATGACTCATTGTAAACCTATTTATATAAATTTAATCCACACATAACGAACTATACATTACAGTTTTTGTTATATGTCATTTCGCAGATCAGCGATAGTAGCTCGTGATGAGAGTGGCTTCTGCTAGCAGCGAGCAGGGGAATGCACCGCAATATCAGGAAGATGTAGCTGGGAGTATTTGGTCTGCAAAATAATGAACTACGTACAGTGCTTAAGTTTAGTTGGACTTATATAGATATAAGACTACGTACGAATAAGCTAGATTATCTCTTTTGTGTTCTTCATTTGGGATTTGTCGTATGATGATATGTAATCAAGGATTAAGTTCGGTTTATAAATTCGACAGGATCGATTAGTAGGTTCTATAAGTTTTAATTAGTGTCGTATTCTACAATAGGAAAATGATTCGGAGCTTTAAGAAAAACCACAAATTTATGGCCTTAAATCTACGTGGTATGTCACATTAGTATCTTATTTAATTCACTATATTTGTATTACCATATAATAATAAGCAAAAATCAATCCTTTTGAAATCTAAGAGCTAGGGAAACTGTTAAATATTACTTTCTTTCTTTTTCACCTTAGATTATCAACAACAAAAATAAACAAACAAATGAAGAGGTGGAGGAGGAGAAAAGAATTTTCTGGGCAAAACGAAATAAAAGAAAGAACATATTGAAGATGACCGGAGAGAGGAGGAGAAGCACGTACTTGAAGTCGATGAAGAATGAGAATGAGATTAACGGGAAAAAAATAGACAAAAGAGGACTCACTGAGAAGAAAAAGATAAAGAGGAAGGAAGAGAGGAGGAGAATGAGGATCCTTAGAATAAGAAGGGAAGAAGAGGACCGGAATGAAACTAGAAACTAGAAAAAAAAAATGGAACAAGAAGAAGACGAAGTCAATAAAGAATGAGAATAAGATTAACGGAAAAAAATGATAAGGAACGGAAGACTGAGTTTCTGGGTTTTTCTCCAAGCATGCTTGTGTTTTATCTGGAATTTACTGCATTAGCGTATGGTTGTTCAAAAATTAATTGTAGAAAGTTAAATTAATATAATAATAAACTAAAATGATAAAATCAACACGTTCAAACAAAATATGAAAGGGTAAAATTGATGTTGTATAATTGTGATGTGACACTTCAAATATACAAAAAAATTATAACATAATGACATGTAATACCACATAAATATAAGAGCATAAATGTTGGTTTTCCTTAAGGCCGTAGCAATACTCTTTTGCAATATTATTGGCTGTCATAAACTCGATCATAATCAAAACGAGACTCACACTAATGACACTATGGCATGGACTGGTTCTGCGTCTTCACTCTTGAACAAACCAATCCAAATTCATACGAGTAGCTATACTTATATCATTGATCTATAATGCATCTTCACAATCACTACTTATTCACGTACCTATCGTTTGTATACCGATCGACCGGATCGATAATCATTTGCCTTGTGTACCAAGCCAAAGTCGGTACCAAAATCATCATCACATGCAAGAGTAGTGTGTTATTTATAGTTTGTTAGGGTTCCCTGCACGGCTATACTTTTCTTGCCGGAGCAAAATAGCTTAAGACATTAACACAAGAGGTAAAAATATAAGATCACAACTCTTTCTAAAAAAAGACCAGTGGCCACCCACTTTTCTATTTTGTTTCCTAATCTTGTTATATAGAAATAGACAAATTATACAACATATATTGCAATAAAAACGTTATTACACTAACAAACACTGTCAGAAGCATAATTAAGCTGGAAAAATCGATTGAAATCATCCTTTCAATTAAAATTTTTGGTAAAATTAAATTAATTCCTTTCCCCCTTCCATACAATAATGTAAATGTTGTAATATGTATGAAAACAAGATATAAATTGAATAGTAAAAGTTCATTAACTTTATTCACAGAGAAAAACTCTATACATAGAAGAACTTTATACAGTAAAAATTCTCTACAATCATAATGTTGGGTGTATTAAAATCTATTCATATATAGAGGTTATTCTTAAATAAAGGTTTACTTATAAATTAGTTCACAAATATTAGGAAAGTAATATATTTATAATTTAAATGGGAAACTTATATGATTAATAAAGAAAACTAGTTTATTTGATTTCCCTATTGATATTATATTTCCTAATCATTCTACAATAATTTTTTGTCTATAAATAAAGGTATTGTGTTAGTTGTTAGTCAAACTCAGTTAAAATACTTAAGTCATTTCGAATCAAACATGTTGTTGCGAAAATTCAAATACGATAATCCGGAGGTCGAGAGTGTAGAACTACCAAAAGTTTCAACTAAAGAAGTCATCGACATGCTAGAGAAGTTGGAAACATCTTGGCTTCAACAACAAGGTGAGTATGCCAACGAGTTACTTCGGACCCGCAAACTCAAAGACGTGATTGCAACTATCAAGCATAAATCATTGTCTCATACTAGAATAGATAAATATTTTAATTATTGACAATTATTACTATATGGAGGCCACTTTTCTATATATGGGATCAAAAAATCTCATAACTTAATTATCACAATGTGAAGATTATTCTTATTTATAACTGATCCCGAGTTGGGACCGAGATTTTTTTATCACTACAAAGAGGTTATTCCTTTATAGAGTATTCTTAAATCGAGCTTTTACTATATATATATATATTGTTGAAGGGAAAAAGGTATTGTTTTTTTTATCATTATAAAGAGGATATTCCTTTATAGAGGTTACTGTATATATATTGTTGAAGAATAAAGAGATATGCAATAGTTGAAGACAGAAAACTATATTTTTATTCATTGATAGATGATCTTAAATACAAGCATTACAATTAGTATCCCTATAAATTAGGGATTGCTAGAATCTAGTCTTCTAATCTAATGAAGACAAGACACACTTTAGAAGATATGGAATATACTTTTCTTAAACACTCACCCTTCTGTCGAAATCCTAATGTATGATGCATAACTTATTGTTTCACTAAAAATCTTGCCAAGCAAACAAAAACCTATTGGATAAAACAAAAGCTTGGTCGAAGGGAAAAAGAGTATAACGCATCAACTACAAATAATACTTCATGTGATGTAGACTCTCCTCGATGTCTATCAAAATGTGACTCCCCCTCATTGGTAACTCAATCTCAGAGTTTAGATAATCTACGCATTCCAATGTGTGTCACATGTTTCGTAAATGTAGATTTGGGAAGCGACTTGGTAAACAAGTCATCAACATTATATGCAGAACCAATCTGGCTCACATAGATATTCAGTAACTGCTGCTGTTGCTGATTGAATAAATACTTCAGTGAAATGTATTTAGTATTGTCACCCTTCATGTATCTCAACTTCATATACTCAATGAAAGTTGCATTATCCTCATAGATGCAAGTTGGTGTTGTCTTAGTAGATGGCAATACCCTAGACCCTCGAATATGCTGTATAATTGATCTAAGCCAGACACACTCTTTAATAGCTTCATGTAGAGCTACGATTTCAGAATGATTTGAGGAAGTAGCAACAACGGTTTGCTTTATAGATACCCAAGAAATCGCAAAATCTTCAATAATGAAAATGGAACCAGTTTGGGAACATCTTCTATGGAGGTCAGAGAGATACCCAACATCTACAAATCCTACCAACACCATCATTTTGTGTTTCAAAATAGAGGACTACACTGAAAGATGGTTCAGTGCTTGCAGTCGGAAGACCCTTCGACAAGTCAAAGGTCCCACTCGACGGGTCAAGAGACATACTCTGATCCGTCCAAGGACTTACCTTTGACAGGTCAAGAGAAATTCTCGACGGGTCGAAAGTCCCAGAACCAAAAAGCTGCGTTTCAAAATTTTCTTTTTCTGGAATTCCAATTTTCTCTCTTGATTTTTTGTATGGAAAGAATAAGCCCAAGTCAATGAATCATTTCAAGTATGTGAAGTTATACTCCATTTCAATGTCGTTGCGTAGGCACAGAGCTAAACCTAGCTAATAAGTTTACTGAAAAGGAAATGTCTAGACGTGTGCACTAAGTTAGATATAATAAATCTCCAATGACACTGAGATATGGAACCTCAACTCCCAAGAGTTTCTAATCATCATCTTCGGACAAAACAAATCTTTCATGGGTTTCGAACTATGAACTACCATTAGTGTGCTAAGAATGTATGTTTTGTTCATGTTAAATTTGAAAGGACCCGTCCCCGATTTAGCTGCCTAAATTGAGATTAAGTCATAATGACGTTACTAATTGAGGTGTTTACTAGTAAATATATAAGAAAATCTTAATACTCAAATTCACAAGTCTCAAAAATTAATTAATGTATTACCAATAATATGCTCATAAAGGGTAAATCAATTTCTTGACATCAGAGCGACTAAACACTTCTAAAACATCTAAACCAACTACCTACTACTCGTAGGTAAAACTGTGAATCCTAGAGAAGGAAACTGCTATGCCTTGAACTCCTTGCGCTCTTGACCTCCACTGAACTCTGCAACCTGGGTATTTAAAACCAAAGGGGCCAAGGAAGGACCTTTTTTAAAACATAAAACTATTAGAGTGAGTTGAAAAAATCGATACAACGTAAGAAAACGTGTAAAAATAAAGTTATGTCTTCCCACTAAAATTTCTAAGAAAAACTGTATGCGAGTGATGTAAAAGCTCATTATAATCAACAAGTAAATGAAAACAACAACTGGCATTGAAGATGACAAAACTGACGGAAGACTGAAATCCAACTGAAGTGTGCTAAATTTAAAAACTAAATATTTGAAACTGAAATAAATCAAATATGGTAAGGACCTAGGGACCTAACATCGATCATGGGTCGTCCAATATCAATTAGGAGCCTAACATCCATGGCGACATGTGACTAACGCGACACACTAAATATCTGGAATAACTGTGAGATCAAGCTGGTATTCTAGTAACTGATAGCTCAAATAATATGGGTGTACCTAGGGGAGGCGGTGATCAAATGGTCTAGTAAGCGCATGTCACCTACTGTCATCTAGGATCTAGCTAGCCTCAACGACATAAGTCACTCGATGATCACATACGTAAAATGATCTAAATTGAGCATTCAGGGTATCGACAATAAGAGCTAGAAACTGAAATACTGTAAACTGAGATCCATTTGAACTGGAGGCTTAACTGAGGGTGTCATACACTGAGACATATTTGAACTAGACACTTAAATGAGTGTGTCGTAAGCTAAAACAAACTGAAACTAAAAAAAACTTGGTGGACTGAGAATGTAAAAGCGTAAACACCTTAATGACATAGGAAACCAACTTAGCTGTAAGACGTACTGACTGATTTCTGAATTGAAAGCAAAATATGTCGATGTTGAAAAATAGACTGAACATAATCTTGAACTAGCTAACTAGGAGTGTAAAGCAGTGAACGCTAAAGAGAATTGACATTTAAGCTAAACTAAATTGAAGACATTGAAAACGTAAAGAACTAGTCGAGCTAAAAACATAAACATTAATGACTCGAGCTAACGTAACTGGATTCTAACAACATACTCATTAAAACTAAATAGAATATGTAAACATAATTTAAAAAATAAGACTGGCAAACGCGATTGTGAATAGCAAGAGTCCACTCACCTGGATTGTCAATACGTTACGAAAATTGTTCAATTACACGAAACTACATGTAGTCCATAAGTATAGCCCCAACAATTTAAAATTAGATCAACATTTCATATCATCATCCGAGGACCCCTTCGCAAGAGTAGAGTAACACCGTTTTGTCAAGCAACACTGGAACCAAATTTAAATTTAAGGTTGGTTTGTTTTGAATAAAGGATGAATTAATTTAGAAAGAAAAAAAAACAAGATCAGTTGAGTGACACAGAAAGAAATGAAAGTAAAAGAATTATTAAAAATAATTCACATAGTTATAAACCACAAACAATTAACTATAGCTTCAAGTCAGATTACCTAATATAAACATCTATAGATCATCCAGACGTACAAAGAAATGAAAAAACAACAATCCCTGTTTTGTTTTTGAAACAAATAATAAACAACTTTCTGAACAAAAAAGAAGTGTATAAAGCTTACCTTGGCTGAAATAGATACAGGTAAGAGAAGTTGTTTCAAATTTTCGATCCTATAGAGATAAACATATAAATATAGATAAGAAGTAGAAGAACAAAACAACCTTCTTCTAAAGACAATACACTTCTAGTACAAATCAACCTTTAGGTACAACCTAATGAGCTTCCCCTTAAGTAAAAATGATAGCGTGGTGCTAGTTTTCAGGCTTCCCTTCTCCAATATTTGATGATCTTGACAATTTTATACATTACATTTTTTGGGAGGCAATACCAAAAGAATGAGTGCTTTAGGTACAACGAAAGAATGTTGTGATTTTGTCTCTGCGTCAAACAACTCGACTCGCGGGACTTTGTGCATGATTTCTTGGGGTAATACCACCTTAGCCCCGAACATGAGCGAGAAGGGTGTTGCTCCCGTAGGTGTTGTCTGGATAGCCCAAAGAATCTGGTATAGAAACTCCGCCCACTTGTGGGAGAAGCCTTCCATCCGTTTCTTCAGTCCATCCTTGATTTTCTTGTTCACTGCTTCTACCTGACCGTCGGTCTGTGGGTACGCGAAAGAAGCAAAAAGGAGCCGAGTCCCCAAGTTGCTCGTGAATTTCTTCATTTCGTCATTGTTGAATTACGTGTCATTATCCATGATAATTATTAGTGGTACCCTGTAGCGACAATTAATGTTCCGCCATAGGAAGTGAATGATCTTCTCCATAGTGATTAGCACAAGCGGTGCCGCTTCGATGTACTTGGTGTGGGAGTCTGCATTCTACAATGTATTTGAACTGACATGTGGATGCCTTGAGCAGGCTAATTAGATCGAGTCCCTATTGTGTAAAAGGGATGGGGCTCACCATAATTGAAATTGGTGTGGCTGACATGTGTACCATGTTGGCATACTGAGCACACATCTCACACTTGTCCACTATTTTTCTTGCATATGTCTGCATCTTCTTGTAGTATAAGCCACAACGCAGGAATTTGTGAATTAGGATTCTTGGCCCGGCATGGTTTCCGTAATTGCTATCGTGCATATCCTCCATGATTCGCTGCCCTTCTTCGCCTTCCACACATTTGAGCAGTGCAAAACCTCGCTTGCTCATGTATAACTATCCCTTGTGAACTCTGTAGTGAGCGAATCTTCGGATGAGCTTTCACGCCTTCAGTCTGTTCTGCGGCGGAGTTCTGTTATGCTTATATTTGTTGATTTTCTTTCTCTAGTCCTTCTTTGGTGGCGGTGCGTTGAGTACCAGCGAGAAGACCTCCATGAAGTTTTTGAAAATGCTTCGCTTTTCCAGGGTTTCTACGATAATTTTCTCTCGTGCAGTGTGCTCAGCGGCCGTGGCCATTCTCGCCAATGTGTCTGCCTTCGTATTTTCTTCCTTGGGTATGTGAGTGATGTTATAGAAAGAAAACTTAATAAGAAGTACTTTAACATACCAGAGATTGCCGACATTTGTGTGTATTTTGCGTCGAAGTCCCCGGTGACTTGGCTTACGACTAGTTAGGAGTCGCTAAAAATGTTCATGTCCTTGGCTCTAGAGTCTATCGCTAGCTGCATTTATGTGATTAACGCTTCATATTCTGCCTCGTTGTTAGATGACGAAAATGAAAATCTGAGGGCATACTTTGCATTGACTCTCCCTGGGCCAGTTAAGATGATTCCCGCCTCTGCCTTGTGTGCTGTCCTAGATCCGTCCACATAGATACACCATTTGGAGGATCTTTGCTTAGTCGGCTTTGTGCTGAATGTTGTGGTTACCTACTTCGTAGGTGCAAAAGTGAGTTCTGCGATGAAGTCTACAATTGCTTACCCCTTCATTGTGGCCCATGGGTAATATTTAACATCGAACTCACTCAACTCAATTGCCCATTTAGTTAATCTACTGGAGTGGTCCGAGCTTTCCAATATTTTTTAGAGCGGATGGTTAGTGTGGATGTGGATGGTATGTGACTGGAAATAAGGGCTAAGTCTACGTGCCGAGACTATTAGAGTAAGCGCGAGTTGCTCCAAAGCCGAGTATCTCTGCTCTAGCCCCTCTAGGCTCTTTCCTGCGAAAATTTTTGGCAATTTTGCATCTGCCTCTTGCCTGACTAGAGCAGAACTGACTGCCGTTAGTGATACCGTTAAATAAATGTAAAGTGTCTCACCTGCGAGCAGAGTGGATAAGAAAGGTATATGGCTGAGATCTTGCTTGATCCCTTCAAACACTTCCACACAATCTGTGGTCCAGTTGACGGATTTCTTGTTCATAAGGCAAATTGCTTTGAAAAATGGGTGGCACTTATCGATGTGTATGGAGATGAAGCAAGAGAGGGACACTAACTTTCCTGTGAGTGCCTGCAGCTCATTTTTGGTCGTTGGAGCCTTGGTATCCAGTATTGCCTGGATTTTCACTGGGTTGGCCTCTATGCCTATGGCTCACAATGTACCCAAGGAACTTGGCCGCTATTACTCCAAAATGCACTTTGCTGAGTTCAACCGCATGTCGCTCTTAATCAATATGCCTAGCACAGTCTTTAGGTCGCAGGCGTAGTTATCCATGCACTTGCTCTTCACAATAAGACCGTCCACGTAGACCTCCACTGTGCCTCCCATAAGCGGTTCTAGGATAGTGGTCAAACTGTTGATATGTAGCACCCGCGCTCTTCATTCCAAAAGGCATCATGGTATAGCAGTACAAACCTTTGTTCATTGTGAAGCACGTCGCTTCCGCGTCTGCAGGATCCATCCAGATCTGGTTATACCCAGAGTACCAGTCCATGGTGGATAGTAACTCATACCCGTTGGTCGTATCTACGAGCTGACCTATTCGCGGCAGCGGGAAAGAGTCATTCGGGCATGCTCTGTTTACATTGGTATAATCTACACACATTCTCCACTTCCCGTTGGCCTGTTTCACCATGACCATATTAGAGACCCAATACGGATACTGTACCTTACAGATGAATCCAATGCCCAGGAGTTTCACTACCTCTTCCCAGATGGCGACATATAGTTCCTCATTATATGCCCAATACTTCTGCCTGCATAGTACCACATCAAGGGAAATTCCCAACTGATGCGAGGTGATTTTCATGGATATTCCCGGCATATCGACGTATAACCAGGCAAATACACTACTACATTCCTTCAACACTTGAGTTAACGCGATCTCCACCTATGGGTCGAGGTTGGCCCCAATGCGGATAGTCCGCTCTGGATGTTCGCTCGAAAGTGATATAACTTTGAGCAACTCCTCATCGACCGGCTTGGCAGTGAGTGGGGGCTCCCTAAGATCCTCCAGGACCCCTGTGGATGCGTTGGTGGTCAACGAACATATCTTTCTATGTGGATAAAGGGCGGGGTTTGCTACTGGTAGGCGAAATTGGGGTATTTCCTCTTACCGCATCAATTCCCCATGGTGTTGGGAATTTCATGAGAAGCATGTGCTGTGAGAAGATGACTTTGAGGCGACTAAGCGTGTTGCATCCGATGATGGAATTATAGTATGTAGGGAAGTCGACCACTAGGAAGTCCATATATGCCTCGGCATAACAATTTCCTTGGCCAAGTACCAATCGTAATGTGTCACTGCTGATTGGCTGCACTCGATTGCCAGAAAAGCTAACCAGCGACTCCTAGTTCTGCATATACTTCTTTTCTGGCTGTCTGGTTCCTCAATATGTTTGCAAGAAGATGACATTCACCGTAGATCCTGTGTCTACTAACACTCGCCCCAAGCTGCACTGGTCTACCATAATGTCAACGAGGAAGGGGTAGTCCTCGCTGATTCATGACCGCCCTTACTTCTCGGACTCATAGAATGTGATTGATCCTCAACCAGGCCTACTCACCTTTACGGGCCCTTGGCGTAGGCTGAATACATCTCGCTCGGCCCTTTGGTTAGGATTTACTCCTCATCCCGTGATAGCATTGATTCACCTAAGCCTATCGATTCCTTCCGCTGGTTGCTAGTCACCCCCGGTCCTATACTGCACTAGATTGCCATCCATGAGGTGTGTTTTGACTAGGGCCTTTACGCAGTTGCACTTTTCTGTGTCATGTGATTCGTTGCTGTGAAATTTGCACCACTTGTCGGTGGGGCGCGAGGGTGTTGCGCGTTGACTCCACTTCTGCTCAGGGAACAAGGAAAGATTATCATTGAAGATGTCTGTATAGCTCGTGTTGAGGTGAAATGACCCAATTCTAGTTTAGCTAGTAAACTAGAAAGTTTAACTAGTAAACTAGAATTAAATCCTAACGACTAACTAAACTCTGAGAATTTTTACGAAAATTTTGACATAACTCCTTTTGCAAACTAAACAACCCAAAAAAACCCTAAAGGAAGATAACACTCCACAAACTAATCCACAGACACACCGTGGACCACCATTGTCCATCCAGATTTCTCAAAAAATGGCATAAACTAAAACCAGAAACTAAACTCAACTCAGAAATTTAAAAACATCATACCAAGGTACTAGTTCTGAATACAAAGGAACACTCTATTTACATGAGCACTACCGGAGTCGACATAAACAATTGGTACTCAAAGGGACCTCTACTAGCATATATCATATATGATACAAACCGACAGTGGGCTGAGATATACTTCTGGAAGGATGACTGGTGGACTCGAAGCCTTCGTCGCTACCAAGCACTCTCGGGATAAAACTGCAGTCTGGGCAATAGAAAACTGAAAAGCCCAAGGAAATGTAATAAAATATAAAACGTTAGCATGAGTAGACAAAAATAATGTAATCAGCGTAAAACGATAAACTGTCATATCCTGCCTTTCCGCTAATTTTTGTGAAATATAGCGAGTTCAAAAACTGTAACTGAAACTAATGGAGGTGCTCGCCCATGCCACGTAACCTGAGTTGGATAGATGTAAGAAAAATAAATGTGCCGGGATCATCCCCAGGCCACCTAACCTGAGTCGATCTGAGTCAGACGAGGCCACCTATGCTCCTCTGACTAAACTATCCGGTGATCATCCGAATAGCTATACCATTGAGGCAATTAAAAAAACCATCACAATAAACCTCCAAATTAAAAAGCTCTAAAATAAACTATAAATCATGCTAATAAAATAAGAACTCGCTACGACTGTGAAAATAAAAAGTCCATTCAGAAGTCTACGACTACTGCTGGGGTCCAGCGAAATTCTCTTTGTTGCTCGGGTCGCAATCACAATGTCCTATAAATAAGGGTCATGCGATATTAGAATATGCGTAAAACTAACCCCGAAAGTCCCATCGAAGAATCTCTCAAACTACCTTGTCGGAGATACGCCGTGGACTGCAGCGCGTGGCAGTCACGCGCCTCCACAGGCGGTGGCGTATGGGCCATAAGCATCTCTGGTGAAAGTTCTTCCTTGGGGGCATTCGACCCCTCGTTGGAAAGCTCTCCTCGAGCTTTACAATATTTGTAACTGGACCGAAGTCCAAATCACCGGCATTTGGCCGGAATAAACTAAAATTGACTAGAAAGTCATTTTTCGACAACCGCCACCAACGGCGGCGCACGACCCCGCAAAACCTTCCTCTAACCAAGCCTAATCTAATCCCTAGGCCTACGCACTCCAACTTGCCCTCACGTGGCCGGAAACTCGCTTGAAATCAAATCGGCCAAAATTGGCCGGCGAACCCTTCGTTGTCGAATCTCCGCCGTGGAGCCTCGACGGACCATTTGACCCACCTAGAAAGACTCAGGGGGATGAGAGGTCCAAAACTCATCAACTCTCAACCTTGAAAATACGTCGAAGCACTGCCACTGATGGTGGCAACATCACGGCATAAACCCAAATCAATTCCAACCAAAACCTGCATAAATCCCAAAAATAAGCACATCAATGGAAAGAGGAAGCATAAGGCTTCAATTTCCCTACCTTATTGACGACGGATGTGACTGGAATTGGTGGGTTTGACCGGAAAACCAAAACGGGTCAGTGGGAATTTCTGAATTTTTCTGATTTTCACCAATTAATTTCTAAAAATTCCCTTATTTATATCAAAAATATCTGATCTGATCAACAATTCGAAATCAAACTTATCGTGATCGGACGGTCGAGAAAAAACTGAAAAAAATAAATTCTTTTTTGTTTATTTCTCGTGCCGACATCTGATAAACATAACAAATAGCTCGCTTATCCGAAAAATTTCCCAAAAATTCCTACGAGTTTGAAATTAAATGCTCTACAACTTTTGCGAAGGAAATCAAGTCCAATTCTCGTCCGGTGAAAAATTTGTTAACAAAGTCGATCACGCGACTAATTTGTAATAAAGCTTAATATGTCTCGATAAGCGCGTAATTTTGGTTCCGGTCGTAACAGTTCACCCTCCTTACAAAAATTTCACCTTCAAAATTTACATACCCATTAGAAAAGATGAGGGTACTGCTCACTCATATGCTGCTCCAGCTCCCAAGTGGTTTCTTCTACTGCGTGATTCATCCATAATAGTTTCACTAAATGAAAGATCTTGTTCCGGAGAACTTGCCCTCTGCGGTCAAGAATGTTCATTGGTTCCTCAGTATAAACCAAGTCTTTCCGTAGAGGAATTTGGTTAGGCACAATGACATGAGATGGATTAGGAATGTACTTCCGTAACATGGACACATGGAACACATCATGAAATCGTGCCAACTTTAAGGGTAACTCTAAACGATAAGCCACAATGCCTACACGCTCAATAATCTCATAGGGTCCGATGAAATGGGGTTGGAGTTTATCGCATTTCCCCAAATGCATCACCCCCTTCCGTGGAGACAGCTTCAAGAATACCCAGTCTCCCACATCAAACTCAAGATCTTTACGTCTGACATCTGCATAACTCTTTTGTCTATCTTGAGCGATCTTCAACCTGTCTCGAATGATCTGCATATTCTTTGTGGTTTCCTGAACTATATCTAGACCAATGAGGCTCTTTTCTCTTACCTCGCTCTAACACAGCGGGGTCCTATACTGTTTCCCTTATAAGGCTTCATATGGCGACATATCAATGCTGAAGTGGAAACTATTATTATACGCAAACTCCATCAAGTGCAGATACTTGTTTTATTTCCCCGGAAACTACAACACACAGGATCTTAACATATCCTCAAGTGTCTGAATAGTTCTTTCAAACTGGCCATCAGTCTGAGGGTGAAAAGCTGTACTGAATCGTAAATGGGTTCCCAAAGCCTCCTGTAAAGCTTTCAAGAATTGTGAAGTAAAATGAGAACCTCGATCAGATATAATGGATACCGGTACACCATGTGATCTTCTACAAATACAACATAGCTAGCTTGCTCACTGAGAGTTTCTCTGAGACTGGTATGAAATGTGCAGACTTGGTGAAGCGATCCATAATCACCTAAATACCTATATGACCCTTGAATGTACGAGGTAGTTTGTATACAAAATCCATGGTGACATGCTCCCATTTCCAAAATGGAATCTTAAGCCGCTGCATCAAACCTGAAGGTTTCTGTCACTCCGCCTTCACCTGTTAGAAAATAGGGCACTGGCTCACATATGTTGCTACCTTCCTCTTTATATTAGACCACCAACAATATTCTCTGAGAGTGCGGTACATCTTCGTGCTACCCTGATGCATAGCATAAGCTAAACAATGAGCCTTATCAAGTATTTCCCGTTTCAACTCCTCATTATTCGGAACACAGAGTCTACCCTTGAATACAAGCAACCCATCTCTCCTCACAGAGTAATCTGATTATCCACCATCATGCACTTCTCCCTTTATCTTCAAAAGGGAAGCATCAGAGTCATGCAATTCACGTACTCGGTCAATAAGGATGGTTCGAACCTGCAGACTGGCGAATAAAATTCCATTCTCGCCCTCATCAGTGTACAACACTGCACCAATGGCTGGCAACTCCGTAAGCAGTGGTACTCAAGCCATCTGAATATGAGACAAGGAAGCTCCAGACTTCCGGCTAAAAGTGTCAGCTACCACATTCGCTTTTCCAGGATGGTACTCGAAGGTGAACTCATAATAGCTTATCAACTCCATCCACCTTCTTTGCCTCAGATTCATTTCTGGCTGTGTGAGGAGATACATAAGCCTCTTATGATCAATGAAAATCTGACATCTAGCACCGTATAAGTAATGTCTCCAGATCTTCAACGCGAAAACTATCACTACCAACTCCATATCATGAGTGGGTAGTTCGCCTCATAAGGTTTCAATTGTCGTTATCCATAAGCAACCACCATACCATACTGCATCAACACACATTTAGAGGCATCACTGAACACACTAAACTCCCCACTGTCGTCTGGTAAAATCAACACTAGAGCTGTGGTCAACTTTGTCTTCAGAGTCTGGAAACTCTCATATCAAGCCTCCGACTATTCAAACTTAACACATTTTCTTGTAAGTTTTGTAAGAGGTGTGGCAATCCGTGAAAAGTCCTGCACAAATCGACGGTAATAACCGACTAGACCCAGAAAACTTCTGATATCTGATACACTTGCAGGTCTGTTCCAATTTAACACCGCCTTTACCTTGTTAGGATCAACACTGACATCATCTTCCGAAATCACATGGCCAAGAAATTTTACATTGTCCAACCAAAACTCACATTTACTGAACTTGACATATAACTGAGACTGCCTCAATGTCTTCAAAATTGTATGTAGATGCCTCGCATGCTGCCTCGCATCCTTTGAGTAAATCAAGATATCATCAATAAATACAATGATGAACTTGTCAAGATAAGCCTGAAATACTTGATTCATCAACGCCATAAAGGCAACAGGTGCATTCGTCAAACCAAATGACATCACAAGAAACTCATAGTGCCCATAACGCGATCGGAACGCAGTCTTAGAGACATCACACTCTCTAATCCGCAACTGATAGTATCCCGATTGAAGATCAATTTTGGAGAATACCGTAGCTCCCTTCAACTGATCAAACAAATCATCAATATGGGCAACAAATATCTATTCTTCACAGTAACCTAGTTTAGCTTCCAATAATCAACGCATAATCTCATTGATCCATCCTTCTTCTTCACGAATAAAATTGAAGCTCCCCACAGAGATACACTAGGATGGATGAAACCTTTATCAATTAGTTCTTGAAGTTGAACCTGCAACTCATTCAATTCAGCTAGAGCCATACGGTACGACGCTTGAGCTATTGGACCTATACTCGGAAGTAACTCAACCGTGAAATCAATTTCCCTTTCTGGAGGGAGATTCGGTGACTCTTCGGGAAAGACATCAAGGTATTCCCTGACCACAACAATCTCCTCCAAATTAGAAGTAGAAACACAAGTGTTCACGACATGTACCAAATAAGCAATACACCCATTCCGTAACATTTTTTCGGCTTTCACAGCTAAAATAAGGCACGAAGAGAGAACATTTCGTTCACCACAGAACAAAGTCTTCGGTAAACCTGGACTTTGAAACACCACCTCTTTCTGATTACAATCAACCAAAACTTGGTGATTGCTCAGAATATCCATACTCAAAATCAGATCGAAGTCCACGATATCAAGAGGTATCAGGTCATCCGACAACCTAAAACCTCCAATCATAACACTACAACCTCTATAAACTAACCCAACTAAAACTACCTCACCAGAAAGATAAGTCACTTGCCACATCATCGGTAAGGGAGTGACAAGTACGTTAATTAGTGATGCTAATCTCACGGAGACAAAAGAGTGTGTTTCACCAGGATCGTTTAAAGTATAAACAGCAAAACCAAAAATATATAGCGTACCAATAATCACCTCTGGAGCTGCTTTACCCTCCTGAAGGGTTATATGATGCAGTTGGGCCTGCCCAGTTTTTCCTATTTGTCACCCTTTCTGACTTCGGTCTTGAACAACTGGCTATCTAGGTGGTGGTGTGACTCTGACCTCTGAAGTGGCTCCCTGATAGCCACCAGAGCTCTACACAGAAAACCCACCTGAGGGGTCCCTCTACGGACACTCCATCGCAAAGTGACCTATTTGGCCACAACAAAAACAAGCCGAAGTCCCAAACTGGCACTGCCCGACATGATGTCTGTGGCATCTACCGCATAATGGAAAATCTTTGGGTGCAGGTGAAGTAGGCTGATAACCACAAGATCCACTAGAACTGGCACCAGATCCCAACCTTTGTGGACCTCTCTTCAATCATCTCTGAAAAAAACTCGGACGACGTGCAATAGGAGCAGAAGTGTGAGATCCCTCGCCTGAGGATACAGTGGAACCAAAAGTACTTGAGCTTCCCCTCTTAGAAAGACCTTGACTAGGCCCACCTTCCTCAAATCATTGAGTCTGACCTCACTCAGATCGAAGCATGTCCTCACATCTTATCACAATGCTAACGAACTTATCAAAGTTAGTACGAGGCACACCCGTCGAATATGGAGCAATATCTGACCGCAAACCCTGATCAAATCTCTAACACTTATTTTTCACTAGCCAGACAAAATTTGGTGCAAAATGAGCCAGGTGTGTGAAACGATCCCGGCACTCCATAATAGACATGTCTCCCTATCGAAGATTAATAAATTCTTCGTACTTCCGCTGCTCAGATGCCTTGCTAAAAAAGTAACTCATGAACAATTCAGTGAACTCAGTCCACGGAGTGATGACATTATTCCTCTCAATCCCCTGCCACCAGCGATATGCATGGTCCTGCAACAGGCCTGCAGCTACCTCGGTCCTCTGCTAAGAAGTCAACTGAGTACGCAGACGATCACAAACTCGTCCAATATCCACAAGCCAATTCTCATTAGTCTCAGGGTCATGGGAGCCAACAAAAGAGAACGGTCCAGCCTTCTTAGCCCTGGTAATTAGATCCTCAAGATTCTCTCGTGGTCCTGGCATCATGCATGAAATTAGCTCACTCATCTGCTGCGCCAAGGACTGTGTATCATTCTTGTCGGTTGGTTGTCAAGGTATAATCACCTGTAAGTCCAAAAACAAATTAGCTCATTGGAAGAGGTCACTGGCTCATCACAGAGAATTCCAGACATCCAACAGTGCACAACACTTGGAGTAATGGGGTTTCGCCAGCCAATCGGGTCATCCTCCCAAGAGTATTGTACACTACTAAAATGCTTGTACTGACATGACCAGAAAGTCTACAGAATATGTGACCTAATGCTCTGATACCAACTGAAAAGACTCAACTCTAGTTTAGCTAGTAAACTAGAATTAAATCCTAGTGACTAAATAAACTCTGAGAATTTCTACAAATTTTTTTACATAATTTCCTTTGAAAACTGGACAACCCAAAAAAAAACTAGAGGAAGATAACACTCCACAAACTAATCCACAAACACACTGTGGACCACCAATGTTCATCCGGATTTCTCAACAAATGGTATAAACTAAAACCAGAAACTCAACTCAGGAATTTAAAAACATCATAACAAGGTACTGGTTTTGAATACAAAGGAAGTTGACTCAACTATTTACATGAACACTCTATTTACATGAGTACTACTAGAGTCGACATAAACAAACGGTACTCAAAATGACCTCTACTATCATATATCATATATGATACAAACCGACAATGAGCTAAGACATACTTCTGGAAGGATGACTGGTGGACTCGAAGCCTTCGATGCTACCAAGCACTCGGGATAAAAACTGCAGTCTGGGCAATAGAAAAACGAAAATCCCAGGGAAAGGCAATAAAATATAAAACTTTAGGGTGAGTGGAAAAAAATAATGTAATCAGCGTAAACTGATAAACTTCCATATCCTGCATTTCCGCTGATTTCCGTGAAATACAGCGAGTTGAAAAACTGTAAACTAAAAATAATGGAGGTGCTCCCCCAGGCCACCAAACCTAAGTTAGATAGCTATAAGAAAAATAAATGTGACGAGATCGTCCCTAGAACAGCTAACCTGAGTCGATCTGAGTCAGACGAGGTCACCTAACCTCCTATGACTAAACTATTCAGTGATCAGCCGAATAGCTAGAGCATCGATGCAATTAAACAAACCATCACAATAAACCTCCAAATTAAAAAGCTCTAAAATAAACTGTAGAACATACTGATAAAATAAAAACGCGCTACTACTATGAAAATAAAAAGTCCATTCACAAGTCTGCGACTACTGCTGGGGTCCAGCGGAATTCCTTTTGCTGCTAGGGTCATGATCACGATGTCCTGTAAATAAAGATCATACGATATCAAAATATGCGTAAAACTAACCCCAAAAATCCTATCGAAGAATCCCTCAAACCGCCTTGCCAGAGATCCGCCGTAGACAACAGCGCGTGGGCCACACATGTTGAGACTTTCGGGGGAATCGACGGGGTCCAAACTCCCGCAGATGACGATATTTCTGTTTAGTTTCATACATATGTAGTTTATATTTCGATCAGAATGGTACAATTTGTATGTACAAAATTTATATTTAATATATTCAATGAGCATTTTCTTAATTTACTATTTAAATTTTAACAATTTATATTTCTGAAATAATTATAAAAAAAATATAACTTAGACAACGAAATGGAAGATTTCGTCATCTAAGTGGACATATTAGACGGCGAATTTGTTAATATTTTGTCGTCTAGCAAGAACATTTAGACGACAGAAAAACTTTTGTCATCTTGAATGGAACTGTTAGACGACGAAATATCAGGATTCATCGTCTTTGGTAATTCACTAAGACGACAAAAATATTTTCATCGTCTAAGTTAGAACACTTAGACGATGAAAACGTTTTCACTGTCTAAGTTAGAATTCTTTAGATGACGAAACCGTTTCATCGTTTAAGTGAATTACTATGGATGACGAAATATTTTCGTCATCTAAGAAATTATACACAACGAAAAATTTTGTCGTCTTTTCAGTAACGTTTCATCATATAGAAACTTAGATGACGAAGTAGGTTTTGTTGTCTAAGATGTGCCTTAGACGACGAAACTTTTTTGGTTCGTCGTCTAAGTACTTACACTACGACACTTAGTCGACGAAGATTTTGTCGGCTAAGTACTTAAACGACGAAAATTACATCTTAGATGACAAAATTGCTTCGTCGTCTAAGTTCTTTTTCTGGTAGTGCTCTTAAATAAAGTTGAAGGTAGATTAGCTAGTTGGCAGTGTAAAACTTTGGGCATGGCAGGCAGGTTAATTTCCAATCTGTGTCATGTGCAATCCTTATTTACTTTATGTGTACTACTAAACTCCCTATTGATTTGTGTGACAAGTTAGACAAGTTAAACATGGATTTCCTTTGGGGAGATTCAACTGACAAGAAGAAAGTGCATCTGGTTAGTTGGGATACTGTTTGACAGCCCAAATGCCTTGGTGGATTAGGAATAAAAAATTCATAGCAAATAAATCAAGGTTTATTAACTAAGTCTAGTTGGAGATTGGCTCAAGGTGATGGTGGTCTCTAGGCTAAGGTGCATAAGGAGAAGTATCTGAAGAAGCATGATGTATTGAGCCCTCAATATCAGTGTTCTTCAGATTATTCTAGTACATGGAGAGGAGTTGCTCATTGGCCTCTTTACTTAGAAATGGCTTATTTTGGAGAATTGGGAATGGTAAGAGTGTTAAGTTTTGGAATGATTTGTGGCTAGCTGATAAAAGACTCCGTTAATTTGCTCTTCTTGATGTGGTTGTTGATGAGAATTTGCCAGTTTGTGCCTTGTAGGATGATATCGGGTAGAATTTAGGCCTTCTCCAAGCTTTGCTCCCTGCTGAAATTGTACTTAAAATTCTAAATGTGCATCATAGTTTTGAAGGATGTGGTGAGGATGTGAGAATTTGGAGGTTGGCAGCGAATGGTCTTTTTTTCTGCCAAGTCTGCTTATTCATCTTCTTTTTTTGCTTTAGTTGTGCTCATGCTCAATGGAAGAAAATATGGAACCTCAATGTGCCTCCCAAATTAAAGACTTTCATCTTGTATGTAGTGCACAAAAATATTCTCACTAATGTGAAGCATCTGAGAAGAGGTTTGGCTTCATCTTTTGTGTGTTCAGTGTGTGGTGATGGAGAGGAAGACCTCCTGCATCTTTTTAAGGACTATGTTCAGGCAAAAAAGGTGTGGGATGGTATTAGGATTCCTTAGACTACTAAAAGAACCTTTACTCTAGGTTGGATTGAATGGTTTGATGCTCAGATCCATTGCAGTAGTACTATGCCTAGAGGCATCAGATGGTGTGATTATTTTGTGATGATGTGTTGGTATGTCTGGAAGTGGAGAAAAAGCATATTTTATAGGCTCAATTCAGAATGCCAGATGAAGTTCATATTGTCATTGACAAGGCTATGGCTGAATGGTATAGTGCTAAGGTGATGGCCAAAGAAATGCTAATGGTGATTGGTTTTCAGGCCATGATTAGAGTTGGTGGGATCTTAGATGCGGAGTTTTGGGAGTTACTCCATGGTCTCAGATTAGCTGTTGAACAGGAAATCCAACATTTAGAGGTAGAATCAGATTATACCGTTTTGGTGCAGCTCATGAAGTCTGGTGACTACCTAACCCGTCCACTTGGAGCTATGATGCTGAGTTGCAAGCACTTACTTTCCAAGATTTCAGTTTGTGCAGTTGAGGCACATCTACAGAGAAATGAACATAATGACTCATGGGTTGGCCGAGCAACGTCTTAACCATGAGGCTAGTGTAGAGATTTTTGATGAACCACCTACACATGTTGCTAATAATTTCCTGAATAATCTAGGTAATGTTCGAAGGACTAGGCAAACTGTTGTGGGCATGGGTTAGGGTCAATTGATTTTATTTTGTTTTGCTAGGCCTATTTTTAGGTCTCCTTGCAACCAAAAAAAAAGTTAGTAATTTTTTTCATAAGGATAGTTCTATTCGCACCTCCTAATTTGATATTCATATCTCCTTTTTTTTATATTTGACACTATACATTCAATTTTTCCTTCAATTTGACACCATTCCTCCTATTATTTTCTAATCTTCACGTACGTCTTCATATATGCTACCTAGATCAAGAAGCTCTTCCATCTATATATCCAACCTACATTTGTTGCCACTTTTAACTACAAGATTGTTAGAATTTCATGGAGGCGAAAAACAAGATTCCACTATGTCCATTTTCATAAACATATTGACCTTTCTCAAATTTCTTATCAGCAATTCAAAGTAGCTCATGGTAAGCTACAGACTTTTCCAATAGATCTCTGCAAATGCCATGCTTATATAACCAACATCGACAATCTCTATATACTCCATATTATTACTTTATCAATGTCTCAATTGGAGTCAAATTAATCAACTCATTTGTGTTCTTCTCGATTTAGGACAGTGCAATGTAAATACTTGAGAACGAGAGAGAACTTTAGGGGACTCAGAGGAGACACGAAATGAACATAGGCATATTGCTATTTTTTTTCCAGCGTAATAGAAGGGTGAATTAGGAACTATAAAAGTTCAAAAAATGTTAGAGGTCTAAATATCGAAAATAGAGGTGAAAATAGACTCACATTTTATGATAAAGATGCCAAAAAAAAAATTATGGCCAAAAGTTAAAGTGACACGTGTCATAATTTAAAGGGTTAATCTTGTCAACATTTTCCAGTCAACACTGAGCTTAGGATAAGCTAACCAGAAAATCAATCGAGGGAGACCAATCCAGCTCGTGTCTCTGTCGTCGCCGTGCTGCACTTCGCGCGCCGCCTTGCTGCTACTCAGCTTCGTGCCACCACGACTTGAGCGAGTCCAATGGAAACGCTTGCAAATCGAATCTACAAGCTGAGCTCCCAACTCGTGGTCACCAGAGGCCGGCTTCAGTTGGTCCCTTAGTCTCGAATCGTCGCAAATCCTTTGATTTTGAATCGATCTCCGCCGCCCGATCTTCCAACATAGCGACCGAGTCTAGAGCGAGTTCCGAGCCGACCCCAAGGATTCCAATTGCTTCCACTCCAGAGTGTACTGAAGGACCGACAAGGCTTGTAATGAGCCGAGGCAACTCTTGTTTCGCCTCTGTCTCCTCCGCCAGTAGAGCCTCCATCTTCTTCGCTGTCTTGTCATTTGTATTGTTCATACATGCAGTGAAAAAAAGAGTTACAAAATAAAACTAAACTGGTCTGTGGTGGTGGTGGTGGTTGAGAGAGAGAGAGCGCTCTGCGGCAGTATACGGTGACGACGAAAGTGATTTCATGGGAATGATTTGGTTGCATGGCCTAAAAACATCATAAACTCAGTCAAAGGTTATAAAAGTTGAAAGATCGAATGGATGTTATTTTGCCACGTGTTAAGTTTGGTCTAAAGTCTATTGGGTGCATGATCCAAAAACAATTAAACAGCTAATCTTCTTCGACGCACGTTAGTCATATAGTGTCCCCACCAAAAACAACAGCCAGAACTAACTTCAAAAAAAGAACAAAGAAAAAAAAAGATGAGCGGCATGACTGAGCTGCTCCGATCTAACAAATTCAAGAAGCCCAGAACGACGTCGTCTTCACCTCCTTCTTATCCTGAAGATGCCCGCCGCGCCTTAAACCCGACCCGATTCCTCTCCATGGCCCGTAAATCCTCTCTCCTCAAGCAAACCCTCGCCGCCATCGTCCTCGTCCTCGTCCTCTACGCTCTCCTCAACACCTTCCTCAGCCCCGCCGCCATCTCCCCTTCCCTCCCCTCCTTCATCATCTCCGAGTCCCTCTCCTCCTCCTCCGCCGCCGCCGCCGTCGTCAATGTCTACCTTTACGACCTCCCGACCCGCTTCACCTACGGCATCATCGAGCAGCACTCGCTCGCCCGCGGCGGCCGCCCCTCCTCCTCCGACGCGTCGCTGCTCAAGTACCCTGGCCACCAGCACATGGGGGAGTGGTACCTCTTCAAAGACCTCCTCAAACCCGAATCCGACCGGGTCGGGTCGCCCGTCGCGAGGGTTTCGGATCCCGAGGACGCCGACCTGTTTTACGTCCCGTTCTTCTCTTCCCTCAGCCTGATCGTCAACACGAACCGCCAGGCTGCCGGATCCGGCGAGTCTGCGACGGCGGCGGCGTACAGCGACGACGAGAACCAGGAGGCGCTGGTGGAGTGGCTTCGGGCGCAAGAGTACTGGAAGAGGAACAACGGACGTGACCACGTCATCATGGCCTCCGACCCGAACGCACTCTACAGAGTACTGGACAGTGTGAAAAACGCGGTGCTGCTCGTCTGTGATTTCGGCCGGCTCAAACCGGACCAAGGATCGCTCGTTAAGGACGTCATCGTGCCTTACTCTCATCGCATCAACGCCTATACCGGCAAAATTGGAGTCGAAAAACGCAGTACATTGCTCTTCTTCATGGGCAATCGAATTCGAAACGAGGTACATTGTGCTGTGCATTGCATTTTGATGAGTTAACTGTTTTAATCGTATCCACATTACTAGGATGAGTGAGAGGTTGTGATTGAAATTGTCTTGGGTTTGTAGGGTGGGAAGATTCGAGATTTGCTTTTCCAGTTGCTCGAAAATGAAGAGGATGTGATAGTGAAACACGGAACGCAATCCAGGGAGAGCCGGCGGGCTGCGACACACGGGATGCATACGTCGAAGTTCTGTTTAAATCCGGCTGGCGATACTCCCTCGGCGTGTAGGCTTTTCGATTCTATAGTTAGTTTGTGTGTACCTGTGATAGTGAGTGATAGCATTGAGCTGTCGTTTGAAGATGTGATAGATTACAGAAAGATAGCGATATTCGTGGAATCGAATACGGCTTTGAAGCCAGGGTTTTTGGTGACGATGCTAAGAGAGATCAGTAGCGAGAGAATCCTTGAGTATCAGAAGGAGCTGAATGAGGTTAGTACCAAATGCTTTGTATATTGGAGTTTCTTTTTCCATTTCTTGCTGTTGATCGACAAATTACTTTCTAGAGTTATATCTGCTATAGCTTCTTCGAATAGTTCTACTTTTTGGAATAATATGTTAACGTTTATCTCATTATCGGTGTGGAAAAGAAAGTGAAAACAGATAATGGTGAAATGAAGATCTTCATGTTGCATGTTAGAAAATGCTCTAATATGCAGAATAAAATGAGGGACTAAGTTGAGGGACCTGTATCTTATCCATCGGTGTGCCCTGTATAAAATATCAGATATGGATTGTTGTGATTACCTCTTAATTATTCCATATGCAAAGATATCAGATATGGATTTAGGCGACAACAACTTATTATTTACATTTGTTCTCTTATACTACAAATATATGAATCATATGTTATTAGCTGTAGAACACAGTTAAGTCCAATTCCAAACTATAGTTTGTCCTAATTCACATCGCCTAATCCAGGTGAAGCATTATTTTGAATATGGAGTACCAAATGGAGCAGTGAATGAAATCTGGCGACAGGTTGTGCGGAAGATCCCCTTCATCAAGTTGTCGATCAACTGTGATAAACGCCTTGTCAAGAGGGATTTGACCGTGCCAGACTGCTCCTGTGTCTGCTCAAACCAGACTGGGATTATAACCAGCCTGTGATGTCATTTTTGCCATTGGGATTTTTTTAATGAGAGATTCAGAGTGCTCTGTCACTTCCGTAGGAGCTTAATATTCTGATGTGAAACCTCAGATTGACAAATAACCATGTAGGCTACGTTTGTGCATATGGAAAGCTACTAAGCAACAGAAACAGATCTATTCATGGCTGCTGAGAGATTATTAGTCTTCCACAGAAGGAGTTCTTGATCATGTTAAGGCCGGGGTTAGTAGACCTTCTCATACTAGAGAGTAGAGACAGCGCTATATTGTAGACACTATAGTTTAACTTACCTGGCATGGTCATGAAGTTTAGCAGTTAGAAAGTTACTATATTACTTCATGTAATTGTAGTTCATTTGTATATTGGTTAGAATAAACATGAGATATATGAATTTTTTTGTCTTCCTCTAGTACATGATCAAGTTCCCTTTAGTCCTTTACGCTATAGTTAATCTCTTGCTCAGTGGCATCTTAGACAGCAACAATTCTGGTTTGAAACACTTTGGGAGATAGTCATGGCATTCCTATATATTGTCATTTTGAAGAGAGAGATGAAGACTGGCCGGAAGAAATCTGATCACCTGAGTTGAGAAGTTGGAAATCCATCCGAATTGTCAAAATAGTTGTGTTAACTTCTCATATCGGCCGCGGCAACTTGAAGGTGTAAAATGGAGGAAACCTTGTCTTGGTATTGCAGACAGTGATAAATTGCAGTAAGAGTAAGACTAAATTAAAGTGTCAAGAACAGTAGATATTGCATTAATTTCTTACAATTCACTCATGTAGAGTAGAATGTACCTAAAGTTAAACGAACCCTGAATACGTACTAATAGTAAAGTTGGAAAGTGGATTTGCACTTGGTATTCCTGAACGCTTTAGGACTAGTCATACCAGCAGTGATCAAAGGAACCCTCAAGTCACATATGAACTGAATCTTGAATTCGTAACTCGACTCCTTAACATTCTGGCCTCCCAAGTAGTAGATATTTGAAAGATAGAGCTTGATAACAATGTCATCGGAATCGCCATCACTAGTTGCACGATAGGCCTTCAAGTTGACATCATTGTCTCCTTTAAAAGATAGTGCTGTGAAAGCCTCGGTCTTTTTCGTGCCCTGTCCGAAGGGTTGAGGTTCACCGTGCCGAGTACCTTGTCGCTACTGCTGTTTTTGCAGTAGGCTACGAGCCTAGTGTTTTCGTTGTAGGTTTTGAAGTTCCAGTTAGGGTTTCAAAGGGTGATGTTGAGGGCGAGGTTGTACTTGTAGTGCTGCTGGTGCATGGTGGAGTTGGGAAGAGTCAGCGAGGCATCGGTTACATGAATGCTGGTGTGAGTAGGTAGATCGAACCAGAATAAAAACAAGCCCAAGAAGACTAAACTCAGTACAGTCGCGATCAAACAAGTCACGGTAATACAAATTTCCTTCGAACATGCCACGGTCTGATATAGAATTGCTAAAACAATGTGGACATAGGGTGCTTATATAGAGGAAAGGACCTTGTCCCTTTCGGCTTGGGAATTATGGATTACTTCTCAAAAAAGAAAACCTTCTCGGAAGAGGAAACGGTTTCCTCCTTAGAAAAGGAAACCAATAATACTGACACTCTAGTAATCAAGAATGAAAAAAAACTGCTATGATACAGACCAAGAGGTATTACGTAAAGAGTTAGAACTAAAGGGATCTGCAAATGCGACATGTTTTACATGTTGTATCTCCAAATAATGAATCTCACCTCAACACATTGACAAGGAATCATGCAAGCTAAGGCATTGCAAAGCAAAATGGGTGCGTTGATCAAGTTCACTACCAACGGAATATATATAATATAAACCATGTTTTAACTCACGTCTCAACTAAGAAAAGTTTCCATTTTCTAATTGCTTTGCTGAGATTTACTCAATATTTGATTCAGAAGTTGCCATCTCTTCTAGTGTCTGAGTCATATATTGAAGACTGAAATTACCCTTGTTATCCATCAGTTTCAGTTCCTCAACCAGGTGGCCATTTCATTTGTCTTCCACCCAGGACATGCAAGTGGAGATGGTAAACAGATTGACCTGGATTGAATGAGAACGCTTGATGATTCAATTGAACAAAATTAAGCATTGCAGAGATGTAAATGCAAGGCACAGATAAACATTATTCAATGAGACTTGCATCCATCTGGACCGTTGTTTATAACCACACGAAATCCTTCAAGAATACCTTCTTTCTCGGCAACTATTTTTGCAGCATGAAGAAGTTGACCCAGTATTTCCACATGTCTCAGTTCAGCCTGCAAGGACAGAATGCAGAGATCAAAATAATGCCTTTTTTTTTCTTCTGCAAATTGAGATGCCACATACCATGTTTGATAATATAATTTCCGTAACTGGGATTGTTTCTATTCAATACATAATGTAAGGACAATCAGGTTTGGTAGCAAGAGGCTTGAAATTACCTTGCCAAGCTGTGTTAATCCATCCCTATCTTTTGGGATGAGTACAACATGAACAGGAGCCTGTGGGTTGATATCCCGAAATCCCAGGACCTTATCATCCTCATATACAATACTTGCTGGTATTTCCTTTGCGATGATCTTGTCAAAACTGAGAATGAAGTGAGAAAATGATGATCAATTTGGACGATGTTTCTTGTAAGAGAAACACAGTCTCCATATATTGAACGTGAGATCAAACCAGCATGTGAAGGGTGATACATTGTTGGAGCTCCACTGTCGGCATTAGCTGCAGCTACCTTGGCGGCAGCCTCTTCATTCATTGTAGCACTTATATGACACAGGGACCTGAACATCCATATTAAGTTATTAACTCATGATTATTTTCAAGGAAGCTTAAAATTACTCGAACTGAAATACTGTATAAATAACCAAAATAAGTCTCTCCATTGTCTCCAAGAAACATATGAACAAGAATTACTATTTGATAAAACACTACACTATCCCTCCAGTAACAGATCACCCTCTTGACAACTGGAATATCGGCTCTTCTAGACTACACCAGACTAGTGAGATAAAAATACCCTCATTGATACATCCCCAATGTGACTTACACAGCCAAAAAATAAGATGGAAAAGTGATAATGATTTTGAGTGAATTTGTCCATTCAGGTAATGGACACCAACTGTGAGTCTTTGTATGGAGTATTGAACCTCAGTATTGTCATTATTCTATACACATGAGCCTTGTATTCTTACAATATAACAACTAGTTTGCAGAGTATAAGTAACAAACTCCCTTGATGCATAATCTGCAAATTGCAGACACTAGTTAGAACTTGGCATTCCGATTCAAATGTCTGCACTCCGAAAATAGACTGAAACACTAACTACATAGGAGCCAGTTTTCTATCATCCTGAATTTCAAGATAACTTAGCTGATACCCAGATGAAGTTCATGGCTCTAGTAAAAGGCAAACACTGACGAATTTTTAGAAAAATTCGTTGCGATTACTATCGCCTAAAAACTAAAACCGCAATTGCAATGAACAACGCTGTGAAAACTGAAGAGATGAAACAGCAGAAAGTACCTGCGAGAGCGACGAGGAAGAAGGAAAGCTTTAAAATTGGGGTTGGAGGGTTTCCGAGTCACAAAAGCTCTCACACCGGTTGCTGCACTGTTCCTGTTACAACATTTCAAACCAAAATCATTCATATACAGAAACAAGAGTGAATAAAACCAATGAGATAAACAGAGAGAATACCTGAAGAGAGAAAATGAGGTCACTGCCGCCATATGAGAAACAGAAAGGAACAGTCTTTCAGTCTCTCACTCTCTAAATACTGTACACACAAGGAAAATGAGGGTCCAGAGGTTTTACAGTGGACAGCGGCACACACTAGCTTATATCTAAACCGTCAACAAGTAAATGGGCCACTGGAGAAAACTCGGAAAAGTCTTCACCTTTATATTTATCTGGAGTATGTAAACAGAGAATTTGAGGCCTAGAATAATCAAAGATGGCGAACTTTGTTCTGCAAGTACCCAAAAGCTTCAGGTCACTGTTTCAGCTTCTGCTTCATCAAATGGTAAAGAGAATTGATATATCTGTTTGCTTTAATGATAAAAATGTAATCTTTGATATGAAAATTGATGGGCTCAACTCTATTTTTGTTAAAAATGTCATCTTTGATATGAAAATTGATGGGCTCAGTTCTATTTTGTTAGCTTTTTCTGATAAAAATATATAATTTGAGTATGAAATTTGATGGGCTCAGCTCTATTGGTTAAAGATGTAAACTTTGATTGTGATCTTGTATATAAGGGTCTCCTCCTTTGAGTTCAAGTGGTAGTAGTGGTGGGGGTGGTGGTCCAGTGATACTGGAGCTTCCTGTTGATAAGATAAGGAGGCCATTGATGAGAACCAGAGCTAATGATCCGATCAAGGTTCAAGGACTCATGGATAGCATCAGTGAAATTGGCCTTCAAGTACCTGTAAGTCATAGTGTGCTTTACACGGCTTTGTATATCTGTGTTTTTGATTGATATGCTTGTTACATGTATATCAGCTTCATGTAATGTAATGCTAACAAAGTAACAGTTGAGCTTATGAAACTGGTAACATTGTTCTATAAATTCTTTAGAAACAAGAAAATTCCTTTATAAATAATTGGTTGATTTCCGTAAATTGGAGCCACCCCCTTATTCAAATGATACTCTATCAATAGTGAACTTATGACAAATGTGAGTTTTAAATGAAAAGGTGGTTGACAAGAAAATTCTTTTATAAATAATTAGTTGGTGATTTTGGTGTTCCGTTAATTGGAGCACCCCTTTCTACAAATGATGCTCTATGAATAGTGAGTTTATGATTGATGTGAGTGTTGGTAGAAAAGGGAGTCGACAATATATAGCTTGTTGCCATTCATATTCCAAAAGCACTTATGTAAGTTTATTACTGATTATCTCATCAATGCAGATTGATGTGCTTGAGGTCGATGGAGTTTATTATGGTACGTGCTTATCCTTATTCTCGCACAAAGAGTTGATAGTCATGAAGAGCTCTAGTTACAAGCTTTAAAAGTTGAAAGCAAGAAAGGAATGCAGAAAAGAAACTTTCCTCATGACCAATTCACCATATATGCATGTCATTATTAGAAAATCATAGTTGCAAGTGTATGTTCATAGAAGTGGTAGCTCAGTATTATGTGTCATGTTTTGCTAGGATTTTCCGATTGTCATCGCTATGAAGCTCACCAGCATCTTGGGCTCCCAACAATATGTTGTAGGATTCGACGGGGAACAAAAGAAACTCTCCGGTACTTTGGCCTAGTCTTGATAATTCTTCTTTAGCTTTTCCTGTTTTCTCTAGGAAGAGTGTATAATTTTCTTCTTTGTCTCACAGGCATCACCTTCGCTGAAAAACATCTTTTACAAGTCTATAACATATCCTCCTCTTCACCTATATTGCAAGTAATTGTAGGGAATTTATTATCTTATGCTCTTACGACTCTATATAATTGTCATAAGTTAACGTTAAGAAGGGCTTTACCCTACATATAATGTTGGTATTCATAAGGGGGTGTGCGAACATTAAAAAAAGATTGAATAGAGATATAGTCAAGGTATGTAAAATCGATAATATCAGCGATATTTCGATTTTTTGGAGTTACCTGAAAAATCCTCAAATATATCCCTAAATTTCCCGAAGTTTTTCGATTTTTATCGATATTTCCAATATATCCCCGATATTCCTGATATTTTCTGAAATTTCTTGAAATTTCCGTAAACTTTTCACAATTAACATTTAGTTTGGTAAATTTTCAATCTTTACATGCTTAATGTCTAATCCATCTTTTACGGGACATGTCTAATAGATGCAGAATTACATGGGAAAACAATCATTCAATGATTATTCTTCACAATAAACACATGATTATGCACACGGAGATGGAGAAAATAGTGTGAATTTCGAACCTCATAGGTCCTCTACGTGATTTTGAAGTATTTATATATTTGATTTTGTGATGTGTGATGTGTAACACATTGTACAAAAGACATGATGGCCTAGTTTCCCCTTAAGTTTTAGTCATCAAAAATTAAAAATAGAACTATTAAATTATATTTTAATAATTATAAGCACTTAACACGTACTAATTCTTATAGTAATATAGCAAATTTATATGTCTTAATATTTGATCAATATTTTATTTTCACATAAGGTAGATAATTGATCATATAACAACCTCCAAAATTTTCATTACAAATTTCCATGTATTTTTATTAGTTTCCGTTAGAATTTTCATAGGATCGATATTTCGTCGATATTTTCGTCAATATATCTAAATTTTGGAACGTCAATATATTCTCGATATTCGATATTTTATTCTTTGGATATAATAATGCATATCAATTTTTTGAAATACCATTTATTGCATCAATGATCTAGGTGTTAAACAAGTGCTTGATGAATAGTAAATGTTCCCCGCATTTGATTAGCATCTCATCTATTTGGTACACAACATGGCTTCGGAAGTACTCTGAGCTCTTGGATAGTCAAACACACAAAAAAAAATCACATGAGGCACTTGAACTCTTATAAGTAGATATGTTTAATATTCGAACTCTCAAAAATATCAATATAATATTTAAACTTTAAAAATAATGACATTTTTATTAACAAATGAATTTTTTTTGACAAAAAAACTGAGAAAATGATCAAACTAACTTTGTTGTCGTACTGCTCCCTAATTCCCGCCTGCTCAATTTCCCGCTTCATGTTGGAGACGAGGCTAGGCGATGAATTGCCGCCGCTGAGCTTCTTCTTGTTGATGACCTTGACGGCCACACTCTGCCCCGTGAACACATTTCGCGCGTGGTACACCTTTGCGAACGCGCCGCAGCCCAGAAGCTTCCCAAGCTCGTATTTCCCGAAGAGACAAAGGCGGGCTGATCTCGTCGGTCAGGACGCCGTTGGCGGTGTCTGGGATGAACTTCTCCGGCGCGGTGATGGTGCCGTCGACGTAGCCGATAAGATTGTGAGCTCGGAAGAGTGTGGTCGAGTCGTATAGGCATGCACGACCGAGGCTGGGCGCTCCCGCTCCCGCGCCGCGCACCATTGCTGCGCATCTCGCGTCGCCTCTGCGGTCCAGGGTCGCGACCCGTTTCGACTGCCGACTGGACGCAGTCGAGTACAGCAGGTTCCACTCGAGCCGAGCTTCTGCCGAGGCAAGCCAAACGTGGCTCACCCCAAGCCAACAACATGGCTAGCAGACGAGGCGATACACGTGCTTCCTGAAGTCATTTGAATGAAGCAGAGTTTATTGAGAAGTCGCCCCACCAGTGGACGTCGGGGCCGGAGAGCATCTCAAAATTGGAGACCTTGAAGGACGGAGCCGCGGAGCTGGTGCTGAGCATTTTGGGCAGGAAATTAAAGATGCGAAATGATCAAATTACCCCTCAAAACTCCGCAATGATCGTTCCTAGACAAATGAACAGAAAGATCATATTCATTGTGTTTTTAAAATTCAAATATCACATTGAGAGTTAGACTACTAAACTTATATACTCGTAAGAGATCAAATACCTCATGTGACTTTTTCCCATCAAACACAGTAGTCACTATCTCTCAAGTCCTTAATTCCTTATGTCCTTACTTAAGTTGGCAGGTTCGACGTGTGCAACATGAGCAAAATAAATGTACACAAAAGTGACAAAACCATACCGATGGAAAAGATTTACATCAAGGCAACACTATAAGTGGGAAAGCTGAACGTTTCTGGATATACATTTTTGTCAAAATTTGTGTAAACTAGCTCATCTGCCATAGAAAGCTTAGGAATAGATGCTTTGAATAAGATCACGGTAATAGATCGATCATTTACCATTCGAACACTTGATATTACTTAGCTTACTACTTGTATGATATTGGACCAGACCTTGAGACGGCAAATCTTGGTAGAGGACTGGGACCAGTGCTCCCTGAACTTGAGCCCTCCGCAAACTTAACTTTACGGCTTGAGCCATAATCCAACGGTCCAGAACGCCGGAAATTATTTTGCCTGCTCTCAGTGTTCCGTGAAATTGCACCATCATAATGGTGTTCCTGCCCGTGGGATGACAATCCCTTGAAATAGCCTGAATCATAATGTGGGGTGGAGTCACCACGGGGTTGTCGTGCCACAGGTGATGCATGTGAATGTGACACAGCAGGCGAATGGCGAGGTGAAACACTTAGTAATGCCAACGGTGTATTTGGAGAATTGGTATAGTACTGGCTATATATTGAACGAAGAATGGCATATGGAACATGGGGTTCCAGAGAGCTTCTTGGAAGATAAGGAGAAATCTCACACAGTTGATCAAGGAAGATTAGCTGTGCTACAAGATGAGATCTGTGAAGAACAATTATTGATATTGTTAGCGGATGGCAAATGGTTATGACGGTCAACTATAATATGATAAGCTTAAATGCAATACATGGCCATTTTGACATATGCTTTTATGCTGTGATGCAGAAATGAGTGAACTTGCCTGTTAGTTTCACTCCATGAATCCAGTATAATGGCTGCAGAGAATTTGATGAAGAGCTGCATTGTAGATTTTATGCTTGCTTCAGCTGACAAACGATTTTGTAATTCAGAGTCCGCTGACTCCCCAACATGACCATTAGAGAGAGATTGTCTTTGCTGATGTTCACATTCCACTCTGACAAACTCACTTCCTGCGATTACAGCACTGATGCACCTGCCAGCAAACAATATTGATAACAGAAGTTAACAAAGTTGACAGAAAAGAAAAAGCAAATTATACAATATAACCAGATATATATATATATATGCAGTTTTCATCAAGCGCGAAGCTTCGTACTGAAATTTTGGTGTGAAGTTGCATATTACACAAAATCGAAAATGTAATTCGATCATTGAAGTCAATCATCTTTTAGAAACCCATATAATGATCGGGCATGCAAACTTTCAGCTCAATCGGAGATGTTTAACCATTTGATCGGGACATTGTTTAACAATGTACATAGATTATCCGATTTAGCTCAAAACTTGAATGAGGTGATCAAATGGCTAAACGATCTCCCCGATTATGCTGAAATTTTGTATGTATGATCCTTGCATGGGTATCTAAAAGATGATTGACTTCAATGATCGAATTACATTTTTCGATTGTGTAAAATATAACTTCACACCGAAGTTTCAGTGCGAAGCTTCACACTTGATGAAAACGGTGTGTGTGTTAAGCCACTCAATAAGAACGATGTAGGTCATTGGGGTCTAAGACCAGTTTGTATTCAGAAGTATATACCATGGAAATAACTTGACTCTGATGAAAGAGAAAGTAAATCTACCTTGCCAAGCAATGGATATTATTATTGAATCCCCCAGTATCCACATTGAAGGCTGTGGTTGTCCATATATTGGATGTCATGAAGGTGGCAAAGAAATACGGTAACAAGCTCCATGAACCATCATTTGCACCCCCGACCTCTAATAAGATCAATCTCACCCACTGGGAATCATGATTATCTACTACACCAACATTGTTTGCCACCCCTCTTAATCTCCTGACTTCTTTCTTTTCTGGTATTTCTTCGGGTATATGCTTAGATATTCCGGCTAATAAAGAATGTATCAAGGGTGCACCTTCAAAGAGTACAGAACCAGCAGCTTCAGCTAGATGCCTGTCAAAAGCCATGGCCAAGCCAGCTTGAACACAAAACCCAATCACTGTGTCTATGTCGACTATCTGCCTTATTGAAGCCTCTCTTTCTGTTCGGTCTCCAGAATGCAGGCTACCAGCAACTGTCTCTAGCACATCTCGATTTGATCTAAGAGATGTGTCAATACAATTTAAAAGTGCAGCAGTGTGTTCTTTCAGCATTCTGTCCAGCCTGTCAACTCCATAACCACCAAAGGTGCGAGCAAAGGCCTTCAATTCTCTAGGATCTGTGACTGAATCAGCAAAATATCCACCAACAGGCCTTGAGCTCTTGAAGCAATTGTGAATTGGAGCAAAAAGGATTCCAGCACCAGAAATATCCTTGATTATATTCTCAATGTACCAGTTGCAGACAATTTCAGTGGCTGATCCTGTATGTTGCTCTTCTGGTTTTTCAAACAAATGCAAAGAAGAAACTGGTCCAGAAAAGGCTTCTGAGAGCAAAACTTCTCGAATACCCTGAGTTAAGTCCATACTAATGTGCTGCTCTGCCAGATGGATAATGCTGATGTGTCTGCGAATAAGCGACTCGAGAACTGAAGGTCGTTGGAGGTCATTGTCAGTTTTCAGCACTGCAAGCAATCTCCTTCTGAGGTTCCCCAGAATGCATTCTCTCATGTACTGTGAATTGGCAAATTTCAGTATAGTTGTAAATACCTTGTATACTTTGCTTTAAGTCCTAAGCAAGGTTTTGTGTCAGGATGCATGATACAATAGTGATGCATGTTCGGTGTTGGAGCATTCTACTCAACAGTCTCTAACCTCAGGATCATGTGAATCAATGCAGGTTCAACATTTTAAGGTAGAAGAAAGTAGTACAGAATAAGAATGAATTTGAATAAGCTTAGAGTAAATCTATGGATTTCATCATAAGTATGTCAAGCAACAAAAAAATAGACTTGCTGATTTCTGCTTCCAAAATTAGAGATAAAGGATGAGGTGATGAGATGCACTAATGCAACTGTCAGAACTCAAAGTTCGGAGCACATGACAAGGGATACAAAACGGGAAATCTCTTTTTTTATGAAAATCAAATAGTGATCAATATATTTTTCCAGTGGTACTTCAACAATTTAAATGCATGTAATTATGTAGCAAAAATAGATTATGCAACAGTTCCTCTCACCTCCCTCGAGACAAAAACGTGGTTTAGAACACATATAGGCTCCATATCATTCAAAACTGAGCATAAGTTGGTCAGTCTCTGCACTGCAGCTTCCAGCCTGCCAAGCAATCATGTCAATTCTGGACCATCATACATAGAACTCGAATATTATGCAAAATATTGAGATGACTGTTGACTTACATCTTGATAGCCGAATTATTTTCAGGATGACTTTCATGGCCAGGCAAAGGGAAACCAGGTGCTCCCTTTGGTGATTTAGTTGCAGCAAATGATGTTCTTGATGAAAAATTCATATAAGAAGCTGCCTGCTCTGGAACAAGCTGAGATATTCGACAAATCAGTTTAATAAAGCAGAATCAATTTCAACCAATTCTTGTCAAAACATCAGAAGATAATTAGTTACTACCTGCATCTCTAGGGCACCAAATCCTCCTTCAGAATCAAGGATGTTAATTAAACCCTCCAGCCCTCCCATTATAGATTCAATGAGAGATTCAACATAAAGGACTGCATCTCTGCCAATTTTGGTTACCTGCTTACAATAAGGATTCAAGCAAGTCTGTAAATTTGGAGTTCATGTACCCATCACATCTCAAGACATCTACTGACGGGTTGTGCGGTAGAATATAAAAGTTTTGTGCAGAATAAGATGAGAGACAACACCATTATTTTGGCAATGACCGGTTACTGACTATCAATCACTATAATAATATGCCAAAGATGAATTTCCAATTGTTATTGTCTTATCTAACGCAGAAGGAATTAACAGAAACAACCCTATTATCAACATATGATGAATATAAAACCATCTTAATCACCTTGAAGCTAAAAGGGATAAAAAGCCTGTGTAAGAAAGGATTTTGACCCGATTTTTGTACGTCTTTTTAACAGGCTTATGGTTCACTTTGTCTCAACTTTGATGCCTACCAGACATTTTATCCACTAATGGCTTGTTGTTACAACTAATTTCAGAAAGTTCAAAATTCAAAATATGCAAATGCGTGAAAATGTAGAAAGCAGAATGAATTCAATTATAAATCACCTCTTCCGGAACAATTGGGGAACAACACTCTGGAAAACTACTTGCAACACCAACCCATGCACAGCAATGTTGTGGGCGCCCTTCTGGGCCAAACATAGTGTTCCTGAAGACCTGTTTAAGAGAAGGAACATGTAAAACTTCAGTGTACACGAGGTACTAGATAATAAACATACCATTTAAAGACAAAGAAAGCAAGACCATACCGTTGTTAGGTGTTGATGATAGAAATACAACTTCTTAAGACTCGCATGCTTTGATAGTTGTGACTCCAATTCATCAACACATCTGATTTGAAATATAAACATATGTTCTATTATTGCCCATTTGACACGTTGAAATGCATCTGCAGTAATACTTTTATATAATCAAAAGTTGTTGAAGATGAAATGCTATTATTACATCAGAATAGTTAAAACAAAGGACTGTAGAACCCATAGAGACCAAAAAAAATAATCAGAATGAGCACCTGGACCAATTATATGCAGCATTTCCCTCGGATAATAAACCTTCCTTCCCAGTAGAGACTGTAGCTTTCTCCAAATGTCTTATGTTTATAGATGACCGGGATGATGTTACTATCATCAAAATCGATAACCAATCCTTTTGAAACACCTGATTAGAAACCATAATGAAACCAATTTTGATGTATTACATAGAAACCTATTCCAAACTGAGAACAAGTGAAGTAACGAGGGACAACAGTCAGAACTACTATTTAGAGCAGTACAATAGAGGATGAGTTATGATATATGCCATGGAAGAAAACAACTACAAGCACATAGCCTTGATTGTAAAACTATTGGATTTCGTAAAAAACTTTAGAAACTTAAATTCTTAACTATAAAAGGTAATGCAAGGATGTGTGGTAGATTGTAGCAAATGAGATTCAGATAGTAAGCCTTCTCTTCTATATACATAAACAAGAAATAACAATGAAACAGAAAAAAAAAATAATGAGCATCGTCTGTAGATTTCTTACAGATAGATCACACGTAATGGCAGATACATTTCCCCCCTGTGGTTTTGGTATGTTTTCAAGGTGCTGAACAATCTGCTGAAACAGACCTTTCAAGCTTGCATCCAAGTCAAGAGCCACCATCCCAGGGGTATTCAACAGAAACCGGATTCTACCAGCACAGGAAGAGAGGTATGACAATGCATAACCTCGAATTGCTACACATAAATGACAATTCACAACCCTGAATTCTACCATATATAATAATATACAAGTTTTAAAGGTAGGCATTATCAAATAAACATTATAGTAATGTTACATTATGCATAAAATAAATGGCTGCATACATCTATATTCTGCAAAGTGTAAAAATTTAAACACAAAAAAAATTAAAAAGTGAATTACACATGAATATAAGTTTTTTACTAAGAATTAAAGCTGATATATTGCTCTGCAGATGCAACTAAGAACACCCAAACACTTATACTGCAGCTTATGTACCGGGCAGAACTTTAAAAGTTCTAATCAAATTCTTTGACCTGAAAGCTAATTAGTGATGACCAAATCAGTCTCAAGAAAAGCCGAAAGCTTATTCTTGCACATGCCTGCATATGTGCAGACTGCACAGACTAAAAATCCTTTACAATTCACACGCCATATGTGTGTGTGTCGTGCGTATAGGGATTTCTTCACATGAAATAGCTACCATTTTTTCCGGTTCATATAAAGGGCATGCATCAGGTTTAATCTAACCTGCAATGTACTTGCGTACCAAACAGCATAGATGGTTCATTCCATCTAATAAGAACCCAATAGTTGGATCACTTGGGTCCTGCAAAGTAAATCAAAATAAATGAAGTCAAGCACCTTATTTACTGTTGGAACTAGAAAAACTGACCATGACGGATCAAATCAGATACATGAAACTTGGCTTACTATTTCAACTGGCACCACTCGAACAGCTTTAGATTTTGATGATGCAATTCCAACATGTTGGAAGTACCAGAGGACCTCACATTGAGCAAAAGCCAGGGCAGAGAATACCATCTGACGACGCATCAAATTATTTAATTATTTTCAACAAGCACTAGAATGTATCTTCCAGTGGAAATATAATCATGCAGTCAGTGACAGAATGATGGTATAGAAACCCAATCAAAAATCATCATAACAACTAATGGGAGAGTGACAAATAACTTATGCAAAATAAGTCAACAAACTAGGCAGAAACGATTATGTACCTGTATGTTTGGAGCCAGCAAACTAGGCTGATCAGTGAAAAAGAGTACCATTCTTCCGATCTCTTGCTTCAGTAATATCCTCCTCTCATGATGGATAGCATCGCGTGATTTTAGTGCTTGATCATGCACTTCACTGCATTCAGCTACAATTTGTTTATACAATGCACATGGTGACATAACCACCAAAGCAGAAGGGAAATTGATTTGTGAAAAGTAAAGTTTACTGGTGATTATAAAGTACATGAAGATAGTATCTAAAGAAAAATAGCATATGACCATGTACCATCATATTATGAAGCAGGGACACTGTACAGCAAAAGATTACATGACGAGTACTAGAGTATTTCTTTTGTTCAGCATGAGTTCCATTCTAGTCCAATCCTCTATCCTCGCATGGCCTAAACATGGTACCAACATAACTCCACCTTTCATATGCACATCATATTGAGTTGTTATCTTGCATCATATTCAGCTAATACATGCATTAGTTTCTCTAACTACCTTTCTGCCAACTTTCAAGTTCTACTGATCTCCAGAATTGAATTTGTATGATATACCTTATCATCTTCTCAACTTGCTTTGCTACACTATACTCCAAATCTGCTTCTTTTTGCTTTGTCCGTCCAGATTTTGCCATCTTCTTTGATTCCAAAATTCGTGGCAGGACATAAAGCTGATAATCCTCATGCAAAAGTATATACTGCATGTTTTAAGTCGCAATAGTTAATGACTGAAAATCATGAAAGCAGTTAACACAAAGGAAGGAAATCAGCAAACCACACCTCATCTCTGTACAACGTAAGGACTAAATTTTCTTTCAGCACAACCTGAAAAAACAGGTAAGGAAAGAAGAATAAATTTCAGTGTGTAAGTAATATTTAATTCAAGATACTACCATTATCAATTGGAAATCCTGCACAATACCAGAGCAATATCAATGCTAGTGACACGAAGAAGCTCATCTGGACAAACAAGATACCCAAATAATACCCATTCTCGATAAGAGGTGACATTAGCTAAATCTTGAGCTCTCTGCAGGTAAAACATACAATTGGGCAAATGTAAGTTTTCGATATCACCAGTTTAATCAATACATTTGAAATTTCCAATACATAAATCGATGGACTACTATTGACTAGTCCTAAACTTAGTCAAAGGGAAAATGATTACCATTGGGTGAGCAGAGTTTGTAAGTATGTCTGGATATCGAGGATGATATGGACTTAAGAACCCCTCATTTCGGAGCTTTCTTGTATCTGTTGATAGAAAAATAATAGGACCCACAGCCTCTAAAACCTGGAAAGATTGAATGAGGTTGAATAGTATTAGATCTTAATGAGATGTGACCACCACATTGATCGTAATGAGTGTGACCACAACATTGATCATATAAAGCACACACTAACCTCTCCAATACTTGGGCTCACAAAATTAAGGTCTTCTTTTAATCCTTTCAAAGGTGGATCATAACTGTCTATAAACTGAACCAGCCTACAATCAACAAAAAGAGAAACTTAAGGCCTCGTGTTCTAATTAGGAATAATAAGAAAAAGGATCTCATAAACATTTAAAACCACACTGCATTCATGCATAAAAATAATTATTCGGGAAGAAACATGTGTTCTATTTGAAGATCAACTTCAAGTGCTATCCTCCATTAACAGAAGAAGAGAAGTAGAGATCCTTCCACAGTGATGATGACAGTTAAGCCTTAGATTGTTCAGTCAAAGGATTCTACTTAGATGTCTCTATAATTACTGAATAAGTACTACTCCCTTTATTTTATTTGTAATTATAGAAAGATGAATGAATAATGTCTCAGAAAAAAAATTAGTATCTTATGACTAAAGATAGAACCTACCGATGATAGAAATCACAATCTCGGTCATTCCTTGATATTGCATGTGAAACGTTATACACCTGTAGCATCATTTTCCTCGGTATCTGTTATAAACATAGTGTTAGTAAAGTTAGAAAATAAGTCTGCATATATAGACATGGTGCATACACAGTCGAGGCGAAACGATTGAGAAGTTCTTGACAAATGGACAGTTACAATAAACAAGCTCTTGTAAAATAAAGAATAGAAAGTTGAGTTACCTTCTCGGAGAAAAGGTTAACACGGACAAATGAACAGAAGAGATCCATAAATGCATGTAGTATAAGCGAGTTCTGGTGAGGCTGCAAAATACTGCGCCAAGTTATTAGAGATGTCATGAAAAAACATTACTTTACGTTTGTCAACAATCATCTTACAATTTAAAGCTGAGAGGAAATAATGCAAAAAAAAATGATTTAGTTCTGTCAAAATTCCTTGTGAAATATGACCTAGATATACACATTCAACTCCTACATTTTTTAAGCGATGATCGTTACTGCAGTACCATATTATCAATCAGTCATAAGAAACATAAAGTATGGCTAGTTTAGTGAAGAAAATATAGTGCAAGATAGACACTGAAGCAGTTTTTAGATCAGAAAATCAAATGAACAACATTTGAAAATACTTACATACTGGATGATATGTACTTTATACATAAGACTGATTCTAACAAGCACTAAACATCTGGTCTATACAAGAGTTGAGAGCTAAACTATACCACAAACAAGTTACTTCATATTTCAGGTAACCGTTATCCATATATCAGTGAGTTTCTGAGCATAGTTATGGGAAAACCATACTTGGGTTACATCAATCTTCTCCTTCAGGACATCAAAATGTTATTTCACGTCTTTTATAATGTTGAAAGTAAAACTATTGACAATATCCTTGTCCATCTATAACCTAGAGTTCAAATAGATAACAGAAACAATGATCGTGAGGCTCACCAACAAGGTAATGACCGTACTGCTCAGGTCCAATATAAGTCTTAGAGCTTGTTCTCGAAATGCCATCAAGTCAAGAAGCAGCTGATCACGACAAACAAGAACTATTACTTGACTGCATTTTACAGATGATCTTTCTGAAAATTTGTGATAAAAGAGATCCTCAGAGTTATAAGTTACCTGAACCCATGGTTCCAGGCTTTGTAAATGAAGTTCTGCATTATCATGCAACGCATCCACAGCAACCTTATCAACCTGCATTTGTATTCTACCAGATCAATACATTCCGCTAGTCCAGTAACAATGACATAAAAAAGAGGACCTGATATTAACGGAACACAAATCGATTCTTACGCGTTCAAGCTGTAATTTGCTATAATGCTCCGGGAACTTCTTTGAAAGTAACAAACAAATTCTCGGACAGTTGGGAAACAAACCGGCTTTCCAAAATGCTTCTGAGTATGTATGGCTAACGGGATCTGGGTAATCCAAAATTTGGTTCAACGTATACATCTTAGCCATAAGACCTTCTGCAACTTCAGTTAGCTGAACTACCCACTGCATGTTTAAACCTTTGTGGGACCCGCCTGAACTATGGACATGTCTGTCTGAACCTGCACTCCTAGAGCTCTTAGATGTCACCGGAGAAGTTGGTTCTGGTCCCAAGTACTCAGTCCATCTCGACGTGCCCTCCCATTCTCTTGATCTCCCAGCAGTCGGCGACAGTGATGAATCTTGGCAAGAGAAATGTTGTCTCGATTTCGCCATCGCTAACCTAAATCCCCACAAATTTGTCTGTATTCAGCATTTTCAGCTTCAAAGTCAGAATTCATCAAAACCGCCATCAATGGACATCCTAATTACAAAAGCTTTCTCTTTTTCAACACTTCCATTCATACAATACCATAAGAATCGAACAATGCATGAAAGTGAATAAAAGCAACAACTAATTTTCTTCTTATGCATTTCACCTAATTCGGGTTCCAGCTCCTCAAGTGACTCCATTACTAAACTTTCATTGCTCAAGTCTACCAATTTCTTCATGTAAATGAATTATACAAAATCCAAAAGTCTAACAATTTCACATCTTCTGATCCTAGACTTTGATTTCAGTACTCCTACTAAGACCTACAGTAAACCATTCTACAACCCCAAACTCATACAAACTACAGAGAACCATAACAAATAACTCTAACCAAATCAGACTCACTAAACCAATCAAAAGCTTCAATCTTTACTGTCACATCAGCGAAGACTATAAACCCAATAATCCCCAAATTTCAGTACCACATTTTGTGGGCAGCTAAACAGAGAAAGAGGGTAGTTGCTTACGTGTTAAAGGTTGAAACTTTAGCTGAGGTAGGTGGAGACTATGGAGGGTCTCAGATCTGAGAGCAGCAGCAGCCCAGCGACGAAGAGTAGTTGTTGTTGCCTTGTTGGTTTAGAGGGAGGAGAGCTGGTTTTGAAGTATAAAAGACAGATGGACGGTTTCTCTTTCTATTTCTTTTCTCTGTTTTATAGTGGAAAATATAGAGACAAAACAGTCAAAAACGAGATGAACTAGGATTTGATATGTATCGTTTTCGGTTTTTGTTATGTCTTAATCCGCATTAATTGTTTTACTAATTGTTGACTAGGGATTTGGGGTTTTTGTGTAGAGGGGTTTCTCTTTGGTTGATTAGAAGCACAAAGATTGGATCTTTTTGTTTAGAGGCGATCTAAGTTGATTTTTTTTTTTGCATTTATCGGATGAATACGCACTTGGGAGAAAAAAATATCATTTTACGACAATGGTAATATATGTGACAATGGTAATATACACTAAGTACGTATATTAGTGTGACCATATTAATTGAGTAACGACAATGATTGAAGTCGATCATATGTGAGAATGTTAAATATATCAAAAGGTTACATTGTGCATAACGACTTTTTAGACAAATAAAAACTGACTTATGTGGTCTAAGCAACATAATATTATGAAAAAATAAAAGCAATTTTCAGAATTGTAACATGATGATTGCGTTGCAAACAGGTTGCCCCATATTAGGCCGGTAATAAGACTTAAGATGTATACTGCTTTTCAAATTTTGCGTTGCTAACCTCATTACATTGCCCTAAAACTCTAAAAAGTTGGAGCATTAGCATTCCTATAAAACAGTAAAACACCCAAATTTGATGTTTGGTGATGATCATCAACATCATATTGACGGCTAAAAAGGCTTCGATTCCATTACTATTTAGAAAAATGTTTGTGGTAGATTTTTGGATCCTACAAAACAATCACAACTAAACAACTATGATTACATATCTACTGTTGGTGTGAGTCTGTTGTTATTGTTTTTGTTTTGTTTTTTCTTCTTCTAATAAGTCGGTTTATATAATCATATATAGTAGTGTCCAAGCCAAGTATGTCTTGCATCCAAGGAGTAAAATATCGGGTATCGAGGATATATCGACAGTCCAAAATTTGGATATATCGACGGAAATATCGATGAAATATCGATCAACTGAAAATTCTGACGGAAATGACGGAAACTAATAAAAATATATGGAAATTTGTAATGAAACTTTTGGAGGTTGTTATATGATCAATTACCTACCTTATGTGAAAAGAAAATATTGATCAAACATCAAAACATATGAATTTGCTATATTATTATATGAATTAGTGCGTGTTAAGTGCTGATAACTATTAAAATATAATTTAATAATTCTATTTTTATTTTTTTGATGGCTAAACTTTAATGGAAGGCTAGGCCATCACATTTTTGTACAATATGTTACACATCACATATTACAAAATCAAATATATAAATACTTCAAAACCACGTAGAGGACCTATGAGGTTCGAAATTCACACTATTTTTCTCATCTCTCTGTGCAGAATCATGTGTGTATTGTGAAGAGTACTCATTAAATGATTGCTCTCCCATGTAATTCTGCACGTATTGACTTACATGCCAGCCATATGGGTCAGGGGGCGGTCTTTGAAGATTTTGGAGCTCGTAGTATAAACCAGGCATTGCTCGACTTTCTTCATTGCTATCATCATTTGAGGCATTTGTTTGTGATTGTAACGATGAGGTATCACTTGTTGGAAGACCATAAGGCATGATATATGAAGGATAAGGCATTGCAAAATTTTGACCATAATAATAGGGTTGGTAATTACAAGGAATGCAAAATCGATATTATCGGCGATATTTCGCCGATATTTCGGTTTTTTGAACTTACCTGAAAATGACTGACAAGTTTTTAATTTTGTAAAATTAAAAAAGTTACTGAAAATTTCAAAAATATCGGAAATATCGAAAAGTTTCGGTAATATCGGGGATATATCGGGGATATCGGGGATATATCGGAAATATCGGAAAATTTCGGAAAATTTCGGAAAATTTGGAGATATATTCACGGATTTTTCAGGTAAGTTCAAAAAACCGAAATTTCGGCGAAATATCGCCGATAATATCGATTTTTAATTCCTTGCTTGCATCACACCATCGAGAATGGCTAGAAATGCAATTCTTCTGATGTACGGGACACCACAACTTAAAATTTGAAGGATGAAGCACCCCACTAACTGGTTTATATATTATAAGGGATATAAAAATACCCCATGGAGAGAGGAAGGAACTTTGAGTGGCGCAGCGCAATAACAAAAAAAACACCATTGTAGTTCTTCACTCGTCCGGCAGCGGTCTTTGGTCTCGCCGGCGTTCGCTTATGGGTGTAGCCGAATGGGATCTGTCCTTTAGCTTGGTGATGGGCGATGGTAGAGGCTCAAGTAGTGGCAGGTTGTGGTTCAGTCTACTTTCGCCACTTTTCTGCGGTGGTAGTAGGGAGGAAAGTGGGTGGGGTTGGGCTACTCCCAGTTAGATCAGATCGCCTCCTTCAGCCTAGAGCCGGTGACGGCGAAGAGAGTTTGGTCGGGACTTGGAGCTCATCCAACTTTAGTTTTGACTACTCAACTTTGGTTAAGCAATGGTGTTCATGGGTTTCGGGGCCGAAGGTGGGTGGTGGATTACCATGAGGCGGCAGAGGCGCGATCCCGATCTGATTTTGCTGGCGGTGCTTTGTTGATGATGGGAGGCGGTTTCGGTGATGAAGTGCGGGAAGGAGATGGAGGGCTGCAGACAGATCTTTGTGTGAAGGTGGGCTGAGCTTTGTCTTTGCTGATGCTTGGACTCTGGTATTTGGCCAGGGTTAAAACCCTAGGTCCTTTTTATTTTGTGTTTAATAATTTAAATTTTAGTTATTTAATTTTTGTGCTTTTCCTATTTTTATTTAGAATAAACCAATGTTCTTTTAAAGTAGGCAGAAGTGGATTTTGTCTCCTGTTGTGCACCGCTTTATCTGTTTTAGGTCAGGTTTGATTTGTTGTTTGGACGTGTCCTCTTAGTGGTATGATGAAATATATTGTCAATAGAAGTTCTATTCCACATCATAATGAGAAAGTTGTTCAAAGTAAATCGATGTATCGTCATCGACTTGTTATCTTTTTGCAATTATGTTGTCTTATTTGTAAAACAAATGGAGTAACCAATGATGCATTATTTATTAAATGATGTAGTTTATGATATATTGTAATTGAGTTGTTTAATAATATTTTAGATATTTTTTTGTGTAAAGTTTAGATTTTATGTCTCTTTTTTATATTTTACTATTTCATTAATCGAAATTTAAAGATTATCGCAAGTCCTTGTTTGGAAAAAAAATTAAAAAAATGCTCGTGCTTGAGCACAAATGAAAGAGAACATACGAATTAAAAGCAGCATATCAGTTGAGCTGGACCAACAGATCTTAATCCCGAAATTTCCCTCTCACCTTCTTCGTACCACCATCCACAAATCAAATATGAAAGTGCAACAATGTAGCAAATAATAAACGTAGATTAGATTGTGAGAAAAAAAACCATTATATATGATGTTCATAAATAACAGCACGTATAACTTCATTTGTAAGGTTTAATAGATCGATGGTTCCATTATTTGTTTGATTTGTATCTCTATATGTGTTTAAGGAGATTTATTCTCTGTAATTTTTTGTGTGTGTTTTGTCTTAATTAGATATAGTTTAATATAGATAGAGATACATAAAATCTTTTATTATATCGAGACAGTTATTGTACACTACCACATTTTGACCTATTGCCGGCGATTTTTAAATCGCCGGCAATGTTTTTTAACATTACCGGCGATTTTTGCCGGAAAAATCGCCGGTAATGTATTTTTTTTTTTTAACATTACCGGCGATTTACATTTAAGTCGCCGGCAATGTCCCGTTGGTAATGCAAAAAAAAAAAAGACATTGCCAGCGACATAAATGTATGTCGCCGGCAATGTCTTTTATTTTTTATTTTTGCATTACCAACGGGACATTGCCGGCGATTTACATTTAAGTCGCTAAGTCGCCGGTAACAGATTGTATCGGCCTATATATAAGGGATTCTATCAATAAAGAGTTACAATTTCCAGTTTTCAGTTATCATATTCTTCTTCTTGAACATGTTATTAGCACGCTCTAAGTTGATAGCAAGTAATCACCACAGAAAAAAACCTAAACCCCTAAAACACCTAACCTCTACCGTCGGAATCACCTACATCGTTGGAGAACCACTGTTTGTCGCTGGAGTTCGTCACCGTCGCCGGATTTTGAGAATTTTTCTCTTCAAACTTCTTTTCAACAAAATTTTCATACTGAGCATAACACCTTCAAGGTAAATTTTCTAAATCGTCAATCTCTAGATCTAGGAATAAAACTTACTTCATGCAAAATCCTAGATCTTAGTATTGTGCTATTGTGATTATTGAATATCTGTGCCCTAATTCCTATAGACCTATATCCACAGAGTATAAGTGACGGTCCTGGAGGAGTCATGGTTTAAAAAAAAAGAAGGGAAATCAATATTATGTGACGATTTTGTCATGGTTGCTGGGTGTGGTTATTGAGCCACCGTTTGTTGAAAATTGATTTTTGTGACCATAGATCATGGATCACGCTCTTATTCATTAAACTTGATATTAATGATCATGGTTCATCGATTGATACTAATCAAATCTCTTTATATTTTGTAGATGAGTTTGAACGAGCCGGTTATGCTAGAATTCGACATCATTGACCTTTAAGGAAAGGAATACCACCGTTGGGTGTCTGATGTGGAAAATACATTCATCAGCAATAGATTAACCAACACCATCAAACCCGTTGGGCCTGGAGAAAATATCATTCCACCCACAGATGAATCAAAAGCTCAAGCCTTCATGTTTTTGAGGCGTCATATTCATTCAACTCTCAATAAGCAGTATTTAAAAAAGACTGATCCCCTGGATTTGTGGGAGGCTTTGAAGCAACGCTTCAATAATGTGCATGATGCACAACTTCCTGAGTTAACTACAAGACGAAAAAATATCAGACTTCTGGATTTTCCAAAGATCCAAGATTACAATCAAACAATGTTGGATATGCAGTCGGAGTTGAGTTTCTGTGGGGTGGAAATGTCCGAGAACGACATAACTGAAAGATCGTTGAACACCTTCCCAATATCCATGAGCATCCTTGCTCATCAACACCAGATCGAGTATGAACGTGAGAGGATTCTTACCTTTAGTGGTCTCATCAATAGCTTAGCTAAAAAAGAAAGGCATCATGAGATCATCCTCAATAATAACTCAAGACCAGCTGGTACTAAAAAATCTGAGAGTTATTAGACTGGAAGAAAGGCCCGTAAAGAGAAAAAGAACACTCGTTGGAATCTTATGTGCGTGGAAGACATACTCCACGTGGTGGGAGATGAGGGCATGGGCGTGGTCAAGGCCATAACCAAAATCTGACTTGACATAAAGATCAGAACGCCAACTCCAACAAGAACCAATTTTGTTTGATTAATGATGGACAAATGTATTCAAATTCTAGAAAATTCACCTGCTACCGGTGCGGTTCAACAAAGCATATACACAAGCAGTGTCGTGCTAGCAAAGAAATCCAGAACATCTACAAGAGGCACAAGCAGTACTTGGCTCAAGAGTCCAACTATGCTGGAGATGTAGAGATGGAAATTGATACCAATCTCGTTCTTGTAGAGGACAAGGATTTAGCTACTCCGAATTTTGAATAGCCTATGTAAAAGGTGGTTATCTCTGTTATGTATTCAAGTTTTTGATTTATTTTTGGCTTTATTTTTAGTCATTTTCGTAGACTTTTTGTCTTGGTTTTCTTGATAAGAGCATCTATGATGTAACTTTTGATTGTTGGCGATTGATAGAATTTTCTCTATTTTCGGTATATGAAAGTGTTGAGGATGTTATTTTTATATCAATTCATTGTATGGTTCGATGTTTATATTTACATATGGCATAATGACACAGCGATACAGTAAAAATGAGGCACAAAGATGAGGATGTTGTAGAACTCAGGGAACCTCTGATCCATCGAAGGCCACCCTTGGGTTGTTTTCTGTAATTTTCGATCCATCTAAAATTCGTACACAAAACACCTTCGATCCATTGAAGGTGATCCTCGGGGCCCCATTATTCATTTTCGATCCATAGAGAAAATTTTCTTTATCCATCGAAAGAGTGTCTCGGGTCAAGTTCTTCGATCCATCGAAGATTTTCTTCGACCCATCAAAAATCAATACCGAAAAATCAAAATTTATTTTGGGTTTCTTTAATCCATCGAGGACTTGTTATTTGATCCATTGAAGGTCTCTCGTTGGTAGGTTTGTGAGATTTTCGATCCATCAAAAATATTGTACTTTGATCCATCGAAGGTTCTACCCGAATTGTGGTGTTTTTGATGTAATGTACATCAGATCTCTTGAAAAAAGGATGAAATTTTTTTGACCAACCTGGATTTCAGCACCAAATGTAGTTTTATATCAGTTTATGTCATGCCATATCAGCACTCAACAATGGTCGCACTTTTATTCCAATCTGTAAGTGTTTACTTAAAGTGTTCGTTTAAAGTGCTCACTATGTCTTGGGTTCAAAGATGGATTGATTGACATTATTTTGTTGATATATGATGGCGATATTGAGTGTTATACACCCCTAAAAGGCCATTTGAACCTTGCTCATATTTGAAAATATGTGTGCCAACGGTTTTTACTTGGAATCATACTGTGAGAATGGAACAAAGTTTGTGTCCAATCTCCGTAGAATGCTGCCAACAGCACAATCTGGAGAGGTTTATGAGGATTTGTAGTGTTTATATCTTACTATGGTTAGGATCATTGAATCCAATGCAGTCACTTATATTACTATGTGTGACTTGGCCTCATATGGGCTTTTGCATAATGATGATGACGATATTGAGAAATTCTCATGGTCATCAGTTCTTCAGAGCGAATAAGCATGTGGGTATACCTAAATCCATCGGTTTAGATGAAGAGGATGAGGTTGCTCCTCTTATTCCTGACTCAATCTCCAAGACGAGTGCAGCACAATCCCGGCAACATACCTTTGTGGCGTCGTGCGTTATCTTACCAAATTTATATGTTGTAATCTCTGATGCATATCGCTCATTTTGCAAAGCTTATTTATGTCTATAATGTTGTTTATATGCATGATGGTCTTTTGTTGTAGACACAACTTTCATTGCTTCCTAGATTCTAAGAATATATTTATTGATCAATCAAACCGGTATGTGGACTGTTTATATATGGGTTTGATTGCCGCATCGATGCATAGGTCACACTTCTTTGCAATCTACATGGTACGCTACATTTGTCAAACTCCTAGCTTAAATTATTAAGCTTCAGACTCACCACCCGGATAATCCAATCAGGTCAATTAGATTGGATAATGCAAGATAGTTTACATCAAAATATTTTCTTGATTCTTGCATGTTGATTGGGATTGATGTTGAACATCCTGGTTACCCATGTTCATTCATAGAACGGTTTAGCAGAGGCAGAAATCAAGTGGTTACAACTTATGGCCAGCATAATGGTAATGCATATTGATTTATCGGTACCTGCTTGGGAATATGCAATATTACATGCAGTTATGCTTATTCTCTTGATACCCATAAATCGCCAACCATTTAGTATGTACCAATTGGTAACTGATATCTCACACTTACGTATCTCTGGTTGCACGGTACATGTGTCTACTACGCTTCCACTGCGTACAAAAAAATAGTCATTGATGACGGTTATGCATTTATGTTGGTTATGATTCTCCAACGGTAGTCCACTATTAAGAACCTTTGACAAAAGATCTATTTACTGCAAGTTTTGCAGAATGTCACTTTGATGAGACATACTTCCCGCCGTTAGGGGGAGATAGAAATGTTTCATTCTAAATAAATGTCAAAAATTGACGTGGTAAGTCCCCACTATGTCTCAACATGATCCTCACACATCTCAGTGTGAGATTAACGTGCAATGTATTCTTGATTTTCATAAAGTAGCAAATTCGATGCTTAACTTCTTTACTGATATCATGAGAGTGGTGAAATCGGTTATATATGCTGCAATCCTACAAGGTTGAAAGTCTCTGGCATTAGGCAAGTTAAAGCCACACTCGGGCAAGGTAGTGTTTCTCATACCCATAGTGGAGGTGTAGCATCGGTCAAAATCCACTGATGAGTTGCCAATAAAAATGCATGTCATCAAGGCACAACCGTTCATCATCAACATATGAGATTGTTTCTGACTGCAATTATGTCTAGAATTCGACATTGACCAACACTGGGGGACGCCTCAGAGTCAATGACGACATCAACAAACAATGAAATCTCATCAAGTTAAATAAATGCTAGCGATATTCTAGATGGTTCATCCAAGTTCGTTGATGATACATTACTTCTTCCGTCGCTCATGAATTGATGACAATAAAGTGGAACATTGCTCTATTGCGGATTGTCAATGGTTAATGTAGAGCAAATTGGCCGATATGAAAAGTTGTAATTTAGACTGAACTAGACTCTCTTCCAAATGGCAAGTTTTCAGTATGGTAGTGTTATGACCACCGAATGGGTCGGTTAGACACAAAATAAGTCTTTGTTTGGAAGTACAATGAGAAGAACTTATGGCACAAGAATCTTCTCAATGCCCTAGGATTTATTATGAGGAGATGTACTCTTCGGTTATGGACATCATCACTTTCTGTTACCTTATCAGTTTGCTAGTGTCCCAAAATACTGAGTATGCAACTTATAGATGTGATTACAGTATATCTCAATGAGAAGTACAATGAGAAGAACTTATGGCACAAGAATCTTCTCAATGCCCTAGTATTGATTATGAGGAGATGTATTCTTCGGTCATGGACATCATCACTTTCTGTTACCTTATCAGTTTGCTAGTGTCCCAAAATACTGAGTATGTAACTTATAGATGTGATTACAGTATATCTCTATGGGATCTTAATTCAAATATATATATATATATATGAGAGTGCCGGTTGGCGTGGTTCTACCAATATCAAGTAACTCTAAACCACGGAGTGCTCATGTAATTAGATTGAGATGGTCACTATATGGATTGAAATAATCCGGTAGGATGTGGTATACACGTCTTAGTGACTATTTGATTGGGAAGAGATACAAGAACGAAAAGTTATGCCCATGTGCGTTCAGTAAATGAATAAGTTGTTTGAGATGATAGACCTTGGTAGGATTTGATTTTGTCTTGGTTTAGAGATGATACATTGAGTTGGTTGAATTCTTATTCACCAGTTTGCTTATGTCTAGATCAAGCAATGGATAAAGCACACTCTATTAACACATACCAATGATTGTTTGCAGTCTAAAACCCAAAATAATCAATTTCATCGGTAAATATCTTAGTGTGGTTCGAGCTTGATTAAATATAGCTTAAAGTACACATCCAGACATTGCCCTTTCTATATGCACCTACGCAACATTATTAGAATGAAGTAAAACAAATCTTTAGGTACTTGAAGGGTTCCATTGACTTGGGTTTATTCTTCCCTTATAAAGAATACAGAAAGAAGCTTGAAATTCCCGGAAAATGGATGGTTGAATCGTAGCATGCAAGTTCTGAGGTCTTCAACCCGTCGAGTAAATCTCTCGACCCGTCAAAGGCAGTGAACGGTGATAACCCGAAGAGATCTTTCGACCCATCGAGAAATAGTTTCAACCCATCAAAATCGGTACTCTGCGAACATGAGCATTTGTTCAACTAGCTGAGCAAGGACTTCGACCCATCGAGTTCCTCCCCTGTTGCGAGCAGTTTTATTGCAATCCCCTATTCCAAAACACCGGTTAATGTGTTAGTCGGATTTGCTGATATTGGGTACCTCTCTGACCCACATAAATGAAGTTCCAAAATAGGTTATGTATTCACCATGGGGAACATGGCGATTTCTTGAAGAACAACAAAGTAAACCCTTATTGCTACTTCCTCGAACTATTCTAAAATTAAAGCTTTGTATGAAGCGATTGATGAGTGTGTCTGATTTAGGACGGTAATACACCAAATTCGAGGGTGTAGTTGATTACCATCTACTACGACAACACCAACTTGTATCTTTGCGGTTTTCATTGAACAAATGAAATTGTGTTACATTAAGGGTGTCATACTTAATTCATTTTGTCAAAGTACTTCTAAAATCAGCAATAGCAGCGGTTATTGATTATCTGTGTGAACTGAGTTGGTTTGGCGGATAATGCTGCAGACTTGTTTACCAAGTTATTACCCAAATTTACATTTGTGAAACATATGAGACGCATTGGTACGCGCAAGTTATCTGAATTCCATGACTGAGTTTATAGTCAGAGGGAGTTACATTTCTGTAGACAATAGGGGGAGTCTACGTCACATGGATTAGCTTTTATAATTGATGCGTTGTACTCTTTTTCTCTTAGAATAAGCTTTAATTTTACCCATGAGATTTTTGTTTACTTGGCGAGGTTTTTAGTGAGGCAACAGGTCATGCATCATTCACTAGGTCATGGACACAAGGGGGAGTGTTTAAGGAGTTTTATTCTTCGTAACTTTCAGTGTATGTTTTGTCCTAATTAGATACAGTTCAGTATAGATAGAGATATAAAGAATCCCTGTTATATTGGGACAGTTATTGTAACAGATTGTATCGGCTTATATATAAGATATTTTATCAATAAAAGAGTTACAGTTTTCAGTTATCATATTTTTCTCCTTCAACAATATGCACATATTTAGTGTGCCACGAGTAAGGATTAAATCCTTATCCAACTTCTTGATTTAATTTATTTCTAAAAATATTCATCCAACAACATGTAGTCAAGAAATATATGTGCAAGAAATTAAAGGCTTAAATTTGTAGAGGAGAACTGGCCGGACAGCTAGCTTGTTTCGTCTCAGAGAAATGCATAAATATATGAAGCAAATGACCTCAAATAAAAAGAGATATTGAGCATGACTGCATCTAATATTGAACTAGAGAATAGGACCTTGATTAAAATTCCTCTATATATGATATAAGAAAACTCTGGATTGCACCCAAGTTTATGCACCCTTTAGTCTTTGTTTCTAGTGTGACACGTGACACTATAATTGGTTTATTTTGTCAACTTTTTTCAAAGTTGACTGAGCTTATAATAAGCTCACACTATGTGATTGATCTCGTCTCGCCCTTTGTCACACGGCAATCACCGCCGCCACTACGAAAAGCCATTTCCTCCTTCTCCGGCGCCAACCTCCTCTCTCTCTCTCTCTCTCTCTCTGTCTCTCTCTCTCTCTCTCTCTCTCTCTCTCTGTCTCTCTCTGTCTCTCTCTCTAGAGTCGCACCATTGTGCTTGGCCGAAGAGACAAAAAATCATTAGTTTTCTTCCTCAACTAGAACCACGTTTAAAATTGAGAAAGGATTTGATTGTTCTCGACTGCTTGGATGTTGACTCGGCCATTCTCGGTCCTCGTCGACTCCTCTCAAGATAAGAAAAGTACAATCTGAGAGAGAGAGAGAGAGAGATAATGGATTACAATAATGTCTTTGAAGTCAATCTACTATTCTGTTTGTCTTCCAGTCCCCATTTCTTCTATTGCAACTGATGCAATCCCTTTGTACCTATTCCTTTCCTTAATATACTAAAACCCCAAACAATTCGTCTCTCTCCAATTTCGGTCTGGTTCTTTCATACTACTTTGGTTGTTGGCTTCCTCTTCTAACAAGCTCGACTCCATAGCCTTGTATGAGGACGACAACTATAATCAGTGGAATAGGATGTGGATATAGCATTGGAGATTGAGAAGACTTGGCCAAACTGCCAGAGAATCATATCGAAAATTGAGACTGAAGTGCCGATGTCCGCCATTTAGACTTTGTTGACCGATTACGAGAGAGATCTCTTTGGCGGTTGTCAAAGAGATGTTCACATAGATTAAACTTATCGTAAACTCAATCAATGGTTAAGAAAGTAGAAAAAAACTAATCAGTTATATTACAACACGTGTTAGATGGAAAAATTAGACTCTTAGGTGCTTAGTATTAGGGTGCACACCAGCATAATCCATGTACATATAATGTTTTTCATGTCATACAAATGGAGCACACAAGGAACTAATTAATGAAGTTCACCAACGGTTGTTCTGAGGCCAATGCTAGCTATTGGTACCTTTCTTGAGGTATAGTCAATCAAACACTAATCACTATACTAGATGTAATGTTAATATATAATTTGGAATTGAAACAGTAATTTTAATTAATATTTGGAAATGATTGAATAGTACAGGTAGCAGGGATGCCAGGGAACTCTTATTCCTATTGGCCGGGTCATATTCATATTCATGGTTACCATTGAAAGAGAGTCCATGCAGGGAGGGTTGAGGTATATATATATATTGAGCGCTGATCACACTAACTTGACATCAGATCGATCTCCTCTTTCATTTTTTGAATTCTGATATTAATTGTACATTTGCATTTTAGCTTGCAACACAATGACTCGATCAGAAGAATTACTATATATATTAGCCTTCTTACACGTGCATATGTGCGTGGGGAAGCTATCTCAGTCTCACTCAGACGTGTGAATTTTCGGCTTAATTGTTGAGGTTGTGCATGTGCATATGAAATAAATTCTCGCTCACAATATAGTAAAGTAAGTCAATAAAAGAGAAAGAAAACAATATAGTAAAGTAAGTCAACAACTTCTTCTTTTTTGGGTTACTTAAACCAACCTAGCAGTAAGTCAGTAACTTTAACATATATCAAACTAAGGTATGTAAACCATGCACCTATATATCCATCTCTCTACTAACCAACACAAATCACTACTACGATTAACTCTAAAATATATTCTTGCTGCGAAACTCTTTTATCCCATTCCTTGCTGTAAAACTCTTCTATGTAACACACAACACTCAACATCCTCTCAATCCTGTTTGTGGTTGCCTGAATCTTCCTCATTCCACTAATTAATAACTTGAGCCAAATAAACATAGACCATTCTTTGGATTAGTAAATTGAACAAAGAAGTTAATCTTAAAAAGTTGCAAAAACAAACAGTTCCCAGGAACCAATTCAGAAGCTCACATCGAAAGATTACAAACCAATACTTGACAGAAAGTACAGACAAACAAACAAAACAAAAATAAAAGAAGCACAAATGATCTCCGCAAGTTTCTCTTGAACTCTTTATTCCATCTTCATCTTCATTTGAATAAGGTAAAGAAATACACAGAAGGGCAAACTAATTTTGGACATATGACTATAGTGTGTTTCCACAATTATTTGTAAACACTGTCAACATAAAAAGAATTTTAGTGACAAATTACATGAATAAACCCAAAATAGGCATACACATCAACTATTGATGAACCAAAATCAGCACACAAAAACAATTTTAATTTCTCTATTTTTGAAACCCAAGCGCTACTTTTGACAATGAATTAACACATGTTTCCATAATCGAATCAATACTCAAACCCTAACATACCAAATCACAAGCTAAAAATCAAATTAACCATATGATAACAATAATGAAGATCTGTAATTTAAAGAACAAAATGGTAGGAGTACTCACTCGTATGAAATTTGGTCAAACAACAATGACAATTAATTTCGTAGACACGAGAATTTGACTCAAATGGAAATCTCCATAACTCTGCCCATCTCCTCTTATGTTGCTTTGTCTATCGGCTACTCCTATGATGTGGAGTGTACCTCATAGTCCCACACCACTTTTCAAGAATTTGATCCGTGTCTTTCCCACTGAATCAATTTATAACCAAACTAAATTTAGTGAAATTGTAATTCATTAACCGCTCAACCAAAAGTCCAAAACAAAATAGATAATGAATAACCAATTCGCATCTGAGGAAGTGGAGTGGGCTTACTATTAGCGAAGACATTGTTGAATTTCGACAGTGCCAAACGACTGATATGGTTCTCCCCATACAGAATTGAGATTGGAACATAAATTAAGAAAACTGAAAAATAACAACACATACATCAAAACCCATCGCTGCCGGAGAAAGTAAAGAAACTGAGATTGTAACCGAGGTTCACATCTATTTTCCCAAAACTCATTGCTGCCGTAGAAGAAGGTATACCTCAAAATTTTCAATCGAGCTTTCTGAAATTGGTGAGGGAGAGAATGAAACCTCTATTAGTTGAATGTGGAGCAGAGAAGTTAATACAAATAGTGGCATAACTTCATATGGATTAAGAAAAAGTTTAGTGGTTTGAGATGTACCTCGATTTTAGTTTTATTGGTTGTATCACTCCTCTGTTCCTTGAGTTTGCTTGAGATGACTAACGGCTTCAAAATTTGGGAGGAAATTTCTGCTCTAACTCCGAGGAAAATTGCTGGAAGTGGGAGAAGAGAAGTTAACCAGTGATAGGATAGAAAGAAGAAGTTAATCTGATTTTTCTCATTCACATGTCAAGTACTGAATCCTCTGTTCTCTTTTTTTTTTACAGTTCTACCCTTCTTTTTTAATCCAGTGGTTTATATTTATAAATTGAAAAAGGTAATTTGTAGCATTGAAATGTTCCACCTTCGACTCCAACTGCCCTTGCGTTTCCTTAATTAATACTAGAAAAACTCACACCCGTACGGGTGTGGTCGTGTGAAAGCGTGAAAAAAAATAAACAGAAGTCGGTAATCACTGTCTTAGACTTTTATTTTTATTTTATTAAATTTTTTATCAGGGGTAATTTTGACAGTTCAAAATTTAGTATGTTTGATGACACCAAAAAAATGCGCTTGGCTTTATAATAGTAGAGATGTAGATATATATATATATATATATTATGCAACTGTTTGATCGAGCGAGATATCGATCTCTATGTGAGTACGTTCAGCTTCCTCGTCTCCAGTACGTACAAGTCACAAACATCGATCATCAAGAAAGTCAATTGAAGTAAAATGAGTCGTACGTAGTTCGATCATCAACAGGAGTGGAACGGTAATCTTAATTTACGTACAGGCTTCTAGCTAGATTCACACTCAATGTGATGGAAAATTACATGAATATCTGTTTCAAATTACGAAGACATCGATCGATCGATCACCATAAAATTAAGGAATGTACGCAGCTCTTATAATTAATATACGAATGATTATTTCTCACACTTATGAAGATATATAATTATTACCCATCAGCAAAGGTACTATCAATCTCTCACCGAGAAAAAACCCTAGTTTCAACGCCCGTCTTTAAGATAGCACAAGTAGTCGACATGTCCGACTCAATTGACCAAGTTTTTGCCTCATTCTACTTCGCTCTGGCTCTCGGGGCGGGTACTATGGATGTCAATGACCGTCTTAGGTCCTCCTCTGTCCAAGAAACGCAAGTCTTCCTCGTCGGCAAAGTCCTCGGCAAGGCTATGGTACTCACTGAATTTTGTCAACAGTTTCGTCGCGTCTGATTTTTGGATGGCGGCTTCAAGATTCAAGAACGTCTTGATGGTATCCTCATTGTCACTTTCGATACTATCCGGGACATGAATAAGGTTTTACGGGGTGATCCTTGGCATTATAGGAAAGCGTCGCTCGTGGTGGTGTGGCTTCATTATCAAGCCTTAAGTTCGACAACCTATTCTTCTGGATCAGAATCACAAACATTCCTCCTATTTGATAAGGATGAGAATATTAGTGTGTTTGCTGAGGAGGCAGGGGAATATTTGGAATTTGATGCTACAGTTCGCAAGAAAGGAGTGATGAAGGTGCGTGTGTCTCATCGAATTGATAAGCCAGTAATTTTCAAGAAGAATATGAAGCTTGTTGCAGGTGTAGAGGCCGACATTGAGTTCTTTTTGGAAAATATCAAAGGCCGATGTGGGAAGTGTGGCTTAGTATTTCATATGTTAGGCAACTGTACAGTGGCTCCAGCAAGGATCTTTGGAGGACTCGGCCAACGCTCGTGGAGTACAGCAAGGCCGCAAAGATTGCTACAGTGGATGGAGATTCTAGTTTTAACCCTGAGGAGGCTATGAATTCAGGAGCTTTAGTTGTGAAACCATCGCCTAAAATCAATATTGTTTTGGGTTCAGAGAGGCTCTTGGCTTGTGTGGTATGGAATATGACTTGAGGTTTGGTGTCCATCTACTCCTCGTTGGGAGGAGCATACTAGTAGTCCTGTCCATGTGGACATTTTGAAGAAAGGTCGAATGCCGATCGTGATTCGTTGCCCGAAGGGGTCAAACACGAAGACAACTGAGCCTCATGTAGGTGAAGTGGGGAAGAAGAGGGGTCCAGCTTCTGGTTTGAAAATCTCTCCAAAAAAATTCAAGCTCAATCTGGTTGCGGAGTCATATCTGTATAGAAAGCCTAAACGAGTGAAGATACCTTCTTTTCCGGATAGGTTACAGGCTGCGTCTTTTGATCTTGTGGAGACGTCGGATGAGACGGTAGTCCAGCGTAAGAAAGGCCTGAACGTCCCTTGGGGTCTAAGAATAAACCCAAGGTAGCGCCTGATAGTGAGGGTGACTCGGCTTCTGCAACATGTTCGATCTGGGACCAAGAAGCGCAAAAGAAAGGGTCTGGAAGATCCTTTTCGTCTGACATACCTTGTGACGACTCCTAGCTCAACCTTGGGCAAGGAGAAGGAGATTTAGACACCTCTTGGTGTCAGCTTGCATGTTTTTTCTTAGATTGCGTCTATTGTGGGTTTTAGACATACTTATCACAATTGAGTGCTCAGGGATATGTCAATTACCATGATAGATGATTTACGTAGTCTACGTAAGAAGTATACAAGTCCGACGTGTCTAGTTGATCTTATTGATTGCTTCTGATGTGTTATTCTTCTCTTGTTAGAGTTATAATTGCTTGTAGGACTGTGAGAGTTTTAATAAAATCTTTTTATTCGAAAAAAAAAATTATTACCGATCGAATGGCGGAAACTTCAGCAACCAATTGAAACTACTTGATCGATCTGCGGCAGAACTTGATAACTGAACTTGCACCGAACAAAGGAGAATTAATTTAATTACACATTGATGCATGCATGTAAGCATTAGTATATGAAATACAACACATTTTCAAGTTAAATTCTCTCATGCATGCAAATTAAGTTTCCAGTCCTTTAACCTCCCGGCGGCCCAGTGGATTCAGTTCCCTGGGTCGTCCTTCTTGGGGTTCTTCTTTCCACCTTGATCGCTTGTTATACAAGTCTTCTCATCTGTGATCAAGTTCGCTTTATTAGTCAGTAACTTCAGCGATTACTTCTCTTTAAAGCAAACAGACTCCCGACGGGTGGGTGTTCAAAGTATGACGTCGGACCCTATTCTTTGGTTTATTTTCCTAGCTTATGCTAGCTCTGGAGGTAACTGCCAAGTAACTCCCAAGTGTACATTGAACTTTGAAATACTAGCTAGTTAATTGCGCACGTATGTGTATATATATAATTGCTTCTGAAAGTGACGACAATAGTAAGTCATAATATATATATACATATATATGTAACTGGTTGAAACATTTGAGGTGTTTGCAGGATCAAACAATGACGTCATAATTGGGACATCCATTGGTGGTTTTGTGCTTCTGTTATTGATAGTCAATCTGATCCTAGCTTGTAGGAGTTTATCCACTCCACCAAAAGAAGAAAGGAGAGAATCTATCAACAAGCCTCGCTCATGGTAATGCCATGTATTGCTTGTAAAATCGATATTATCGACGATATTTCGTCGATATTTCGATTTTTTAAAGTTACCTGAAAAATTTTCAAATATATCCCTAAATTTTTCGAAATTTTCCGATTTTTATCGATATTTCCGATATATATATCCCCGATATTTTCCGATATTTCCCGAAATTTTTAAAATTTCCGTAAAATTTTCACATTTAACATTTAGTTTAGTAAATGTCCAATCTTCACATGCTCAATGTCCAATCCACCCTTCACGTGACATGTCCAATACATGCAGAATTACATGGAAGAACAATCATTTAATGATTATTCTTCACAATACACACATGATTATGCACATGGAGATGGAGAAAATAGTGTGAATTTTGAACCTCATAGGTTCCCTACATGGTTTTGAAGTATTTATATATTTGATTTTGTGACGTGTGATGTGTAATATATTGTACAAAAGACGTGATGGCCTAGCCTCTTATAAGTTTTAGCCATCAAAAAATAAAAATAGAACTAATAAATTATATTTTAATAATTATCAGCACTTAACACATACTAATTCATATAGTAATATAGCAAATTCATATGTCTTGATGTTTGATCAATATTTTCTTTTCACATAAGATAGATAATTGATCATGTAACAACCTCCAAAAATTTCATTATAAATTTCCTTGTATTTTTATTAGTTTCCGTCATTTCCGTCAGAATTTTCACTGGATCGATATTTCTATCGATATATCCAAATTTTGGAACGTCGATATATCCTCGATATTCGATATTTTACTCCTTGATTGCTTATTAATTAAAATGCAGCAGCAGAAGAAGATCGAAGTTAAATGTCCATAATGTTTTCATGTCATATGGATGCAGCAGACTGGCCAGGGTTTCAAATGTCGATCAGTGCAACTCAATAAAGGTGCAAGACTGTACGTTCTGTTTAGAAGACATTGAGGCTAGTTAGTTGATCGGCTCATACGGTTGCATTAATGTGTACTTGATGCGGAGACCTTAATTAAGTAGCTCTAGCTAGCAAAAGGCCTGGCCTCATAGTTTATGGCTTATGAGAATTTGAAGCGATGGTTTGTGTTGGTATGTGAAAGATTGATCGATCAAGCTAGGGCTGCTAGGCTGTGGGTTTGTAATGTGAAAGATCAAATGGAGATAACTTTTATTATAGGCTGGAGTTATCAGAATTTGTGTGTTGGAATCGAAGCAGAAACCAATTTGGAGAAGGAAACAAAATCCAAACAGGTAAAAGTACGTGCGTATATAAAAAAGAAACCCTATTTAGGTTTCCTATTTGATTCAGTCTCAACGTACTAACGTGCTTATTTACTCTCCTAATTTATGTTGAATTCCTAGTTTCACTACAAAAATCGACATTTCCTCTATAAAAACTTACATCTACATTCTAAAACTTCAGCTGATGGATTCATTAATCATTCAAACATCTTGCCCAACGAGGAACAAAAGCTCAAAGTGAACATGAATTCGATACTGTCAATACTTGTTGTGGTAGGCTTAGTACTAATCGGAGAGTGCGAAAGCAGAACAAGAATATTCTCCGATGTTAAGAGAGAAGACTGTAACATTGTCTCCGGGGACGACTACATGGCTGTTAGTAGGATGAAGTCGCCTCTTTCTTCTCCTAGTCCAACTAGGAGTAATCCAAGTCATTCACCAATGGCGGCAAATGACAACAGCCTAGCGCCGTCGACAAGTGCTACAGGACCTGATGAGAGTTATGACGTCATTCTCCGTCGATCATCATCAAAAGGAAAGCCCAAGCGCCCGAAGAGGGATCGAGATGAGTCACCACCGCCTCCTCCTGCTGGTGAAGCAGCTGGTGCGCCTGAGAAGACATTGCCTTCTAAGAATGAGGCCAGCGCCGGTGCTAAGATGGGGAGTGTTGTGATGGGTTTGGCTTCATTATTGGTTGCATTTTTTCTGATCATCGTGATCAGATAAACCAATCAAATAGGCATACGAATAAGTGTTATGTTTGCTTCTGTTATGTCTTTCTAAAGTTTTTATAGATTAGTATATAAGACAGTTTTATGGAATAGTATTTTTTTAAGCTACGTGAAGTTTGCCTAGCAGTGTTCTTCCCTACAATGTAGCCAAACACTGGCAGAAATTAATGGGTTGATGACTTGACGTTAGTAGCTAGTGACCTTTGTGGTGGTGAAGTGAAAGCAACTTGAGTCTATTCCTTTCGAAATATAACAGTAGCATATTCTTGACTTGACATCAATTTACTATCCTATTCAAATATATGAGTACACCAAAAAGGAAACTTAAACATAAATTGGTATGTAAAGTGAACTTCGGAACACTTCCTATGTGATCGATCCATATCAACCGTACAAGCAACTGTGTTGCATACTAAGAACTAGGCACACTTTACGCAACTAATTGGCTGTGTTGCCTCTTGACATCTCTTCGTAGGCAATGATACTTCATGATCTCAAAACTGAAACTCCAATACAAACAGAACCTGATCCGCTCATCCACAGCTTATCTTGTTTCACTTCATATGAAGTCCAGATCAAGTTGTCCTTCAACTCCCAAGCATCGTTACAAGGGTTCAAACATGTTCTGTTTGCCGCTTTCCCAGCTTTCGTCTAGGTTTATTGACTTCATCCACTAAGGATTTATTCCTGGAACTGCAGGAATAGCTGGCTTTTTCATCTTTGTTTTCTCCACCAATACAGCTTGTGTGGTAAGAACCACCCCAGCAATGGAGACTGCAATCTGAAGTGCACATCTTGAAACCCGACAAGGATCTAGAACCCCCGCATCTGGAAGATCTTCATACTTGCCAGTCATGGCATTGTAACCAATTCTCCAATTACAAGATTTTGTCTTCTCGACAACAACTTCACCATCATCACCAGCATTAGTTGCAATTGATTTTGCAGGAGCAAGGAGAGCCTGCATTTTCATTAACAGATCTTGAATCAATAGTGAAGCCTTCAACAAGGCATGAATGAATGAATATGTACTTATTCCTTGAAACAAATATTAGTATAACAAAGTTGGTGCAGACACAGTAAGACTAAAAACAAACAGAGATTGACACTACTGACATTTCGTCTTTCTTTCTATACCAAAGTCAGTCTCTTTCTGTTTGTCCATCTGTGCATGACAATTATAGTATGCTTGTTTGGTGTGCGAATTAAGAATATGTAAGAAGATCCCACCTTCGCTACAATGTCAGCACCAATCTGCTCATCAGAATCTTCCATAGAATTCTTTATGACTGGAATTGATTCTGACAAATGTACATAAGTGGCACCACCACCAGGCACGACCCCTTCTTCCATTGCAGCAAACGTGGCATTCTTTGCATCCTCAATTCGGAGTTTGCGATCTTCAAGTTCCACCTCAGTATGTGCTCCTACCTAAGTCACATGCACATGGTTTTGTAAAATGTAAAAGAATGATATAAGAAGAACATTTGTTGAAGATATTCAAATGTATGTTTTGGTTCAAAACAGCAGACCACTAAACCAGTGAGCTTGTTCCAGTTTATAGCAAAAATGCACCAATGGCACAATCAAACCAATAAGAAACAGATCAATAAATACTTCAAAAAAAAAACCAAAAAAATATATTATTTATGTCGAGTATAGTTACTCTAACTTATAACATACCTTGATTACAGCAACTCCACCACACAGTTTAGCAATTCTTTCAGAGAGCTGTCTCGCCAGGTTTGCATTTTCTGTTTCTGCTAGATCCTTCTTGATCTGCAATATTCTTGCCTGAATCTCTGCTTTCATTAAAGGGTCAGCAACTATGGTAGTTGAATTACTTGTTATCTGAATCTTTCGCGCATTTCCAAGTTGATCTGATGTTACTCTTTCAAGGGTCAAACCAAAATCTCCAGAGAGAAAATCAGCACCTGAAGTTACCATTACTTTCATTATTTCAAGAGAGAAACTATAACAAATACTGTGATAACAGTTGACACAAATATTAGTAATCAGATAAGAAGGGGACCTAGCATTTTTTACAAAAGAACATGACAATAGTGTAGTTGTATGCCCTTAAAATTAGTATCCTCAAAGTTGTACATTTCTCGAGGCTTCTGTTTCTTGAAAGATGAACTTTGTTCACAGATTCTACTTTCTAAGACAGGTCAGACACCCTAAGGATCAGATTATGGGTTTCAGCTATCTGACTATTAATTTTGAATTTTGACAAATAAAATTCTGATAATGATAACACCCATAATAAGTGGTGATGCAGTTATTGCACAAATCGTAAAAGCCAAATGTCTAAGAATGCATGACAAGTAGATAAAGATTGGCATGTGTATAATATGTTCACCTGTCATAAGCGCAATATCTTGCAAAAGAGCTTTCTTTCGCTCTCCCATACCAGGACACTTAACAGCAGCAACATTAAGTAAACCCTGCTTTTTATTTACCACAAGTGTTTCCAGTACTGAACTTGAGATATCCTCTGCAATGATTAGCAGAGGGATACTCAATTGGGTTATCTTTTCCAGCAAAGGAACAATTTCTCGAATAGTTGAAATCTTTTGATCAGTTACCAGGACCTTAGCCTTGTCAAACTCCACAAGCGATCTGTCTTGGTTAGTAATGAAATGGGAGGACATGTAACCCTTGTCAAACTGTTCAGGATGAGAAAATCATATTTAAAATACAGTCTCTAGGACATATGAATGGGTGCTAAAAGATACGTGAAACATGTCGAATTGCAGAGAAAATTCAATTCAGTTGAAATAATATTTATTTATTTTGGGAAAAACCTAAGCCCAAGATAACTACAGTATCATCACTATCATGCATCCTTTTGAATAAGAATGCAAACCAAAGTCTTAAGGCAAATTCATCTCGGATACTTAACATTTCTATAATCTATTATTTTAAGAATAAGTGTATGTCTATACTACAAACTTTTGAAACACATGTCTCTCCATTCCTTGCGTAATTCCCATAACAGAAAAGAAAACAAAATTAATTTGATTTCTCATATCTATAACATGTCATAGTTTTCAGTTAAGAAAGCCATTCTCAGTACCTTTAGTCCCTCTTCGACTAAGACAGACGTTTCAGATGAGGAGGAGGACTCAATTGAGATCACTCCATCAGAACCAATCTTTTCTATAGCTTCTGCAATCAAATTCCCTATGAACTCATCATTTCCAGCAGAAATGGAAGCCACAGCTGCAAAAAGAAGAGAACATTCTTACAATTGTTTTCTAAGCATAAAAATTGATGATAGAAAACTAGGGTTTTGGTCTTATGTATGAATCAGGAGACTGATCACCTTTAATATCATTCCTTCCTTTTACAGGAAGACTTTTCTTTTTCAAGATCTTGACCAATTCACCTACTGTCTTCTCCATTCCTTTCTTCAAAGAGATTGGGTTAGCCCCAAAAGCTACTGCCAATAATCCACCTTTGATCATTTCACGTGTCAAAATGACTGCAGTGGAAGTACCATCACCGGCCAAATTATTCATTTTAGTTGCAACCTGCGAGAACGACCGTAAAGATGTAACATTTCAAACTTTGCTTTTAAATGCTACAATGCAAGCTTCAGTAAAGAGAATTATCTAACAACCATAAGTGACCTCTTGGATTAGCATTGCTCCTGCGTTCTCAATTGTATCAGCTAGCTCTATGGACTGAACAATTGTTACACCATCATTAATCACTCTCAGTTTATCTTTCTCAGAAAGAACAACATTACGGCCTGCATGTTTCACTCAACATCAATCAACAATGCTCACGCAAACACATCACCAATCAATTATATGTAAACCTCCAAGCCCAAAAATCCCCAATGTTCAAGTAAACTATCATTTCATTCACGCAAACATATCATTTCATTTATGTCAATTATGAATTTTTTAAATGATTGTACCACACCAATCTTCATCACAGTCATTCAGTCACCCAATTAGCCACAGAAAATGAATTTCACAATCTTAAAGCAACATGCTTGACTAAGAATAGATAAAATAACCTAATAAAAGTGAGAACCCAGAAACCTTTAGGTCCTAATGTAAGAGAAACAGCAGCAGCAAGCTTATCTATCCCAATTTGCAAGCCCTCTCTGCATTCTTTACCAAAAGATATCCTTTTTGGGCCAGCTCTGACCACAAGCCTCCTCAAACATTGTGACTTTCTCCAAAACCCACTTATTCTTTGCTTCTCTGAAACTCTCTGCAGCTTCCATAGAGAAAAAACCCATTAGCCCAAAATTACTGAGCACACGGAGAGAGATATAGAGTGAGAGAGATAGATACTTACAGAAAAGAGAGGACTGTAAAGGAGGAGTTGAGAGGAAGACAAGGAGAGAGACATTTGTATTGGTCAGTCACTGCTGAACGAACCGAGGTTTTTGGGGTTTAAGAGAAACTAGTTGCTTTACTTCTTTAACAGTTTAACTCCTATGAGTTCTTTCTCTTCAAAACGATTTTCTGGAAACAAAAGAACTCGGATGTATGGGTCACCTAGTTTGAGATTGTCATAGAACTCCTAAAAAATGGGTCCGTTTTGGTTCTGCCCGACCCAACCCATCAACATTTATATAAAGCCATAAAGGTGCATTCTAGAAAAATGCTTAGCATACCTATCACACCTTTATATGGAAAAATGTTGATGGGATTAAAGATCATGTTTATGCTCTATCACGCGTGGATATGGGTAACCATGAGCAAATGTTCTGACACCATGTAGGCATTCTCCTTGATTCAAATATGTCAACTGTTACAATCTAGATAATAACTATAGACTATATTACAAATTAATCGAGGGATTTGAGGAATCGGACTTGATTGTACATGAAGAGGAAATCATTCTAAGAAAGAGTTATACGTGCCAATGGTGCCATGATGTAAAGAGCATACCAAGTTGTTGCATTATATAACTGCACAAGAACTTCGAAGTATGATTACAGGCCAAAGAGGCTAGTTTGGATATATTTCGCCCAGTATATGGTGTGAAGAAATCATGGTCTCTGCTCTCTGTCAAAAAGATATGTTCACACAAAGCTCATGACCATTGTCACAAAGATACGTTCAAAGAGATCAGTTATTTCATTTTGAACGATCCGGTCAATGTCAGAGCGAGGCTCAGAGCATCCAAATTTCTATGGCTAGAAGTACAATAATGGACCAAAAGCCATGATCGAGCAAGGCCGAACCGCTGGGGGAGGGAAGGGAAGGGACTAAAGGTTATACAACTTCCAACTATATATATAAGCTTCTCTTTCATTGTTTTAGATCACATCCAGAGAAAAATAGATGCTTAATTTCTCAGCCAAAATGTACTCTGGTATTAATCTCCCTGTGAAAAAAATTCTCTATAGCCACACCGCAATGGTTAAGAGCTTGTGCCTCCTTGTTTACAGCCTTGATGCCCATTATGTCCATGACCAATAAATTCCTAGAGTTAGTACCAATACACATCCAGAGACTTGTCCTCTCCATCCTCCTCAGCTTCTTCAAACATGCCTTACCCGTATCCAAGCAGAGATTCGCCCTCTCCTTTTTCCATTGTTTCCTCAAACGTCTGCTCCATGATCTGTTCATGACCCTTCGAATTGAACAATTCAAGGGGATGTCTTGCAACGAAATTTTCGATGCCTGCCAGCTTCACTTGCAAGACAAGACAAGCCCTAACACTAGGGTTCTCCAAGTCGCGCAGTCCAAGAGAGACGTCAGCTCCGTCTATGAATTTGTCGACAAACAAGAGTTTGAAGACATGTACCAAGGCATTCAGCTCAAATGGATGTTCAACGTTGTACCTTATCTTCAGAAGTACACAAAACGTTATTTTCAGCTAACATTTGACGTGATGCACAAGGAGAAGGTGAAGGATTCTTACCTCCCTTATGTCTTGGAGAGGTTTGAGGCCATCAAGAGCGAGACAAAGGTCATCAAGCTGCATACACTAAAGGAAGACAAGTTGAAGAACACCATAGGGTGGGATGCCATCACTTTCGAGCACTATGCAACATTGAAAGCCTTAGCCATGGAACCCGAGATAAAGCAAATGATTATGGAGGATCTGGACAGATTTGTGGAGGGGAAAGAGTTCTTTCAAAGGGTGGGAAGGGTTTGGAAGCGAGGGTATCTTCCCTACGGTCCTCCGGGCACAGGTAAATCATCGCTAATTGCCGCCATGGCAAATCACCTCAAGTTTGATATCTATGATTTGCAGCTCTCTCGTTTGGAATCGGGTAAACAACTTAGACCAGTGCTGGTTGCAACAAGTAATAAGTCCATACTCGTGATTGAGGATCGATATAGACTGTAGCTTTGACTTAAAGGATCGAAATAATCCAACAAAGAAAACGTCTGAAAAGAAAGATTCAGATTTCAAAGCTCCGGTGGTCAGTATATTACATCTACATTTCATTTCATTTTGCTATACAGTTTTAGCTAGAGTAACTAACCTTTAATTCTTGCATAACTTACGTACATTACCATTAATTTGTGTTGTTTCCGCATACAGCTTTCGCTATCCGGAATACTTAACTTTGTGGATGGACTGTGGTCTAGTTGTGGAGAGGAGAGGATCATTGCGTTCACTACCAATCACATAAGCAAACTTGATCCTGCATTGTTGCGACCTGGAAGAATGGACATGCACATCTGCATGTCGTATTGCACGTACGAGGGCTTCAAAATCTTGGCCCGAAATTACCTAGAAATCAAGGAAGACCACACTGCTTTCGATGAGATTGAGAGTCTGCTGAGGAACGCGGAGATCACTCGTGCAGAAGTGGCTGAGGAGCTAAGGAGGAGTAGGGATGTTGAAGTTGCACTTCAAGGTGTCATCAGTATGCTAAAGCAGAAGCAGAAGGAGGAATTGAAAGAAGAGCTCGAGAAAAAGGAGGAACACAAGGACAAGTGTTCGATTAGCTGATCAAGCTAGCTAGTAGCAACATGAATGAATCTACTAGAGAGTTTAATATGCTATAGAAGAGTGACACAAAATTCCTGCAGACTTATCAGGATTTTAATTACTATCCCTTGCAAATTATTTTCAGTTCATCAAAGGAGTTCTTACATAGAAAGATAGAAATGATCGATAAACTTTTTTCGAACTAAGAAATTTACTTTTCAATACAAATAAAAAACCAACTATCTTCACCGGCCAAATTATACTAACTATCGTCAGAAGTGAAGAAATCATCAATATTTTGTTTTCTTAATTTGTTCCTTACAGTGTTCTTATTCCTATTTCCTAACAAGATTAGGACACGACGTGTCTCTCCATGTGATTAGGGTTTTGTTTGGAGTACAAAAAGAAGCCGCCCCCCGATTCCTCGGACCTATTCCCATCGGGAAAAGAAAAAAAATCCTCATAAACCTACGGATGAAATCCAGAGCCAATTCTAATCTATACTATTATTAGAGTGTGTGTGTGTGTGTGTTTTTAGCTAGCTAGTAAACTACCAATGGGAAGGAGTACTATAGACCAAATAAAAGGCGAAAAAAATTGCACCGAGGTTGGGGCTCGCTTCCAAGTGAGCTTCTTGATTCGATACTCGAAAGATTGACCTCAATCTACGACATCATCAAGTTCAGGTCGGTTTGCAAGCATTGGAGAAGGACTGCGTTGCATCAAAAGGAGCAGCGCCTCATGTCATGTCACTAGCAACTAGTTCCATTCTTGCTACTCATCCCAACCAAGAACATTAACCAAGAGCGTGCCTTGTACAGTGTAACACAAGGTGAGATTGTGCAGACTGCAGAGGTTCAACGTCCCGAATCGCGACGACAAGTGGTCGTGCGGTTGTTCCTACGGTTGGTTGGCTTATGCCGACGACAGTTTCCTAGTAACCCTAGTAAACCCTTTCACCAAGGCTACCATTAGGCTTCCACAAGTAGTCAAGGGAGTTGGGAATAAGTCGAAGCAGAAACCCGAATCAGAATCGGATTACGAAATTAGTAAGTGTACATATACCTAGTTTATCACATCTTGGTACGTACTTAACGTCTTAATTATAAATTATAAATATGTCTCACTGTTACCGTGACAGGAACCACTGGCAGGATAGCCCCAACTCCGATGACCAGCGCGATCAGCACCTTGATAAGGATAGCACCCATGCGCCGAACAAGAAACCGATCAGATAGCACTTTAACGAAAAGAAGTACACACACTAGTCCCACATCGAATAAGCGGTAGGAACCCGAGCCCTAACTACCAATATATACCGGTCAACTCAGCATTAAATGGTACCCATTCAATACTCCATCATGCCGTTATTCTATAAAACTTACGTTTCGTTTCTAACTTAGGCATCGGAGGGTTGAAGGCGGGTCACACCCGTCTCTCCTTAACAGTTGTTGATCTTAGCAGCGAGAGCGGTATTGAAAATAGAGCGATAGCGATATCACTCCAAAGAACATTAGCAGCATATTTACAACTATCTCCAAAACACGATCTTCTTGTTCAATATCCGATATCTATATCGGTGTCGGGTATTAACAGTAAGGTTGTGTTGTCTGCAAACCCTACTTTGCTTCCGAATGATTATGAAGTTCTTGTTATCTTTGAGGATGATGATGATGATGGAGTGATCAAGGAGCTAGCCTACTTAAAGTGCGGGGACGATGCATGGACTCGCTCCGATAAGAAATTGACCCATGGAATTGATATGCTTGATGTAACATATTACGAAGACCGATTTGTAGCTCTAATTAGCTCCGATTCTGATCCTTGTCAATTTCATCCAAGCATAGAATTCCTTTCACACCCAGGAGCTTGTCATAAGACAACATATCTTGCAAAATCGACCCAGGAGGAACTCATGCTCGTAAACATCAACAATCTTGCTTCGAACAGTTCAAGCTGCATCAAGATCTTCAAGTTGATTAGTGCTTTGGGGGATAGACCCGAATGGGTTGAGATAGAGAGTATTGGAACCGATACTTTGTTTTTGGACAACATGCAATCCATGTCTGTTTCTGCTTCATACTCGGAGTGTCATCCAAATTTCATATACTTGAAAGAATGTTTCGTCAACTTAGAAAGCAAAGAAAGGAAGATGCATGACGATTTTCCAGACAACACGAGCTATAACATGGATTGCACCCACCATGGCTATTTGATGTACATATGTTATATGTAACTCTACTTTGTAGAGGTTACTTGTGCAGCGTATCATGATGTCAAAATGAACTCTCGTTCTATAAAATGTTCATTAAGTTCCAATATCTCATTTAGGCCCAGAGAAGAATGTTTAGCATTGAAATTACCTGCGGAAAACAAATCCAAATATCCTTAAAGGGCAACTAAAGACCTCCTCCAAACAACAAGTACAGTGACAAGATCAGATTCAAATCAGAACAATCACAGGACTCATAGGCGACTGATGACCTCCTCCACCTCAGCAGGGGTATATAGATGGTATGTAGGAGAAACGTTTGCAATATCGACATTGTTGGGAGTGACCTGCAAGCAGTAACCATTGATCAGAATCCAATGAAATTTACAACAGCGACATAACAATCTGCTACCCAAGCCTATATCACGTTTAAAGATTCACCTTTTCCTCCATGACTTGCTTGAGAATAGAAAGAGCGATTGTCTCAGCTTCTTTAAGCGTCAAATCCTGAAAACCACAAAAGTTGAAATAAATGATCCATATGGTTTGAAGGCATGAAAGTAGAAGTTTATCTTCAATCACGGAAAGTATATTTTAGAGATATATATGAGTAGCCACATTAGCATCCAATTACAAAACCAAGTTGGAGTAAGATACAGAGATGGAATGGAGAAAATGGTTTCAAAGCAGATACCTTGCTGTACTGCTCTTGCAGAGAGCTGTCTGCCCCTTCTGAACCCGAACCTATAGCTTTAGCATTGCATTGCCAAAATGTGCCGGATGGATCAGTGTAGTACCTGAATATATAGAGTTTGGTTTTTTTAGGTCAAAGAACTGGTCACATAGATGAAACTATTTATCATACAGCTCATAATATATATGTTTCAAAGAAGATCTGTTTTCTTATGTACTCCAAAAACAAAAGACCAAAAACTGGATGCCCTGCTTACATCAAGATAAAAGCATGTCGACATCTATATCGAGACTAGACGCTCAAACATTTCTAAACAAAAAGCAGTTTGTACATATGCCTAACAACTATGCATTTATGATCATTGTAATTCAAGAAGCGTATTGTGCTTAATCCCACTACGAGCTCCTTTTTAAAGGCTTCACATACAAACACATGATGTATATCCACAAAAACAACCAACTGTGCATAAGAAGCACTTACAAGCTGGGCCCATGCTCATCATGGCCTGCAATCAGAAGAGATACCCCAAATGGTCGAGACTGCAGCAGTAAAAACCAAACAAATTGTAAATTACACATCACTCATCCCATATATAAATATCAGATGCCAAAAGATAGTCAACTTATATAAATATATGAACAACAGCATATCTGTATCTTTCCTGAGAAAATGGACAAGTATCTTACTCAACTACGGCACTGGATCATAAAGTACTCCACTATATGGCTATAAATGGCACAGCAGTTCAATCAAACTCAATGAAAGTGGAAAATATATTAGAATGAAAGCACTTGGCCATGGTACATCTAACATCTATGGCTACACATGTGACAGTTCAAGAGGATTGGAGATAAGAACTCTTTATAAAAAAATTAAATAGTAAGTTCATGTATTTTGTTAGGTAAATGTATGTCCTCAACGAAAATGCAAACTGTTTCTTCTTGATGATTGAAACTTGTGACCTTTTTCTTATACACTACAATAGAGTAAATTTACTCCAACATGGCTTATGATTGAGGGTCTATTTCACATTCTAAATTAACCAGGACTTGAGAACTAATACTATATCTCTACCACGGGAGCTACACATTAATGTCTAGTGCGGCACCTTAGCCTTTGTTGCTGAAACCAAGAAGCTCCAAGGGATTGATAGATGCCAAATTGTCCCAGTCTTGTGATTTGGATATTAAGCAGGAGATATCAATAATAATCTCAAGGGCTCCAACTAGTACAACTAAGCAATGAACAGATAGAACAACATCTCGGTTGCATTCTAGTATGATGAGTCCAATGGCCAGATAGATTTGAATATTACACCTTATATGTGTAGGACTTTGAAGTTAGCACAGTTTACTTCAGCACTTCTACTTTACGGGTCCCGGCCAAAGTATGCAACTCAAATGTCTGACTAAAGCTAAAAATCAGAGATAAGTAATTGAGCAAAATAAAAGATGTTTACCATGGACTCTTCATCACCTTCACCAAATCGTAGTGCCAGATCACAAAGAGCTTGTGTAGTAGACTCCACAGTCATTGGCTCACCGTAGGAAAATCTGTGGTTCTGTGAAAATGGGATCGACGATGAGAGAAAACATGTTAGGATACCAGTCCATAGGGTAATAAGGGTCTCAGAGAAAAAGTGCATATACTTGTAAACGGATGTACCTGGGTTTCCACTCGTGCATGTTCCACAAGAGTACGAGCATCAGCAATTAGTCCACTCATGGCACATCCAATGTGGTCATCGATTTCCATGATTTTCTCCACGCTGCTAGGTTCCTGGAAGTTAATAATACACGCTATCATGTACTGATGAAATTGCAGACACCCAAATCAAATGAGAAATCGTATCCACAGAGATGCAGTAGATAGGAGAGAAAACAACCACTTTAGATGACAAACTGATTGACCTTTGGTCAGAAATTTGTTGCTCACAAATAACATCTAAAAGAAGAGTACAACAAAAATATGCCAGAAGGTTTCATTGCCTAACACAAGTATTATTTACATAATAACTCTAGACATGCCAATTTAATGATCATAACAACCGCACGCACGAGATTAAATTGCTGGCATATTTGGTTGCAATCACATTTCTAAATACTATTGGCTATCAATGACATAATACAAAGCAACCAGACAGAAGTGACGTAAAGAGCGAGAGTTCGTGTACCAGCAAAGGCGAAGTAATACGTTTCTCCACGGCAAGCACAACTCCTTCCTTCGTCTTCAACCCAATCGCAGTCGAACCCAGCTGTAATTCAAAAAATACAATGTAAATCCGAAATTTGACCCCAAAAACAAAAAGAATCTCTAGCACAATCCGAATCATCGAACACATCAGGAACTTAGGGGCACCTTAATCGCCTCGATAGCATATTCGACTTGAAACAATCTCCCTTCCGGAGAGAAAGTGTTAACTCCCCTATCATACTCGGTCCTTCACAAAACATAACGAGACCTCAGAGTTGAATCCAAAAGCCACGGAATAAATTCATTGAAACAAAAAAGCGGGAGCTTCTGAGAAAAGCAATTCACCTTGTGAGAAACATCGTGTTCGATACGAAATCCTCGAAGATTGATCTGAACCAAAACAACAGTATAAGAAGTCTTAATTAGAATTCGCACCACGACACAGATCTAGAGCTTCCGAGTCAAATTTGATTCACCGTGCATTAGATTGTAGAGTTCTAAAGAGTGAGAGAGTTACCTGTGTAAGAAGAGTGAGATGAGCTCTGTCGTTGTGAAGTGAAGGACTGATTTTATGAGAGAGGTGAGGCGAGTGTTTTCGTGTTGGAGAAGAAGGGTTCTGAGGTCCCTCTGTTACTCTCAGAACAAAAATCTATAACCGGGTCGGGTCAAGATGGTTTTCTATGGTCCATACCCGATATGTCATCATTGAGCCCGACCATAACCCGAATTAAGGTTTTGAAAAATCCTTGGGCAGACCACAAGGTTTAAATAATTACTTAATGGCTAAGACTTTTCGGACCTTATTTTTTTACTCTTTTCACCGTATATTATCAGTATTATTGAAGTATTATTTTAATCGTAGTGCAATTTACAAAAACATCTTTATTATTACTTACATTACAATTGTTATTTCTTCTACACCTTAACAAGTATAATTGGAGCAAAATTCTTATTCACGTAAAACTTTTACTCAACACCTACAGTTGTTCTGCAAATTTTACAACATACGATTCATACTTTTTGGGATTGATCTAAAAGAAGTTGTAATTGTGACATGAAGTCTGAAGAAATCGTTGAGAAGATTCTAAATAAGGTAAATTATATTTTCATAAAATCATCTTACTTTGATTGTGTGTATGCGGCGGGAGACTTGACTTGGTTTTAGTATTTTTTGTCGTTTATCGTTGTTGTTAACTGAGGTTGAATGATTGAATTGTTTATTAGATCTCTGACAGACAAATAGAACGTATTTGACAAAATTTTGGTGTATAAGATAGTAACATTTGACAAACAGAAATACTATGTTTATTGATACACAATTTTGGTCTACGATGGGAACAAAATAATAATATATTATTATAAAATGGGAACGGAACGATCCGTTGTTTCATTGGTACACCAAGTTGAAATAATATAGGAACGAATAAAGCTTACATTGCCAAGTTAACACCATTACATAAATATGGTGGGACTTAGTTGCTACAAAATGGGAACATAATGGTTATCCGTTGCCTTATTGATGCACTAAGTTTGAAAGAATATGGAAACAGATAAGGCTTCCGTTGCCAAGTTAACACCATTTCAGAAATGTGGGACCCATATTCTGTAAGAACGAAAAAGTGATTTGTTGCTTTATCTCTATTAATTAAAGAAAAAGTGCTTACAGCAGTTGAGCAAAGAGTTGAAGGTAGAACATTCTAAATTCCAGAAAATGTCCTTTTATTGCCATAAGCATACAAAAAATTGAGTTATAGATAACAAGGATAGAATCGTAAAAGAATCAAAGTGAAACAGGAACAAAAAACTAAAACACGACACGTGAACGAGGAAAACTGCAATCACTGTCCTATCCTATCAGTGGTTAACTCTTCTTCTCCAAATTTCAGTCATTTCCATTCTCTCCCTCACCTCTCTTCTCGGCAACGATGGGATGCGGAAAACCATGTGTCAGTTCAATATACTCTATTACTTTCTATTCCAATTCAAATTCCAATCTCAATTAAGGTTTTAATCTTTTTGAAAAACTCCTATCTTTTAGAAACTGCTTTCTGTAGTGAATTTGTTGGTTCGGTGGAGAAGCAAAGCAGGAAAAAGATTTGCTCCGTTCGATCTCGGGTTGGAGAGAGGTGGATCACGGGGGGTGGGGTGGTGTTCAATTTCGAGAATTTTGGTAAGATCCCTCTTATTGTTGTTCATCCTTAGATTTGGGTTTATTCTCTTTTGTTCTCACTGGCGCAGGTAAGCATTATGTTTGCTAATGGTTTGTGTTCTTTTTATTTGTTTTGGGTTGTGGTTGAAGATATAAGGGAATTTTGATAAGGCAGAGGGTGATTGGAGTCTTTTTGGAGGAGAAGGCAATGTCGGAGCTTGCCGTAAAGTGGAAAGGAAAGACGACCAAGGAGATGAAGTCGTGGCAGGTGAATTGACTTGGCTTTTAGAATCCCAGAACACATATAATTTGAGTTCTTTTATCTATCAATTTTTTTCCCTGTTTTAGTAATTGACAAGTCAAGTCATGGAAGTTCCAGGGTAGGCTAGAAATTTCATAATGTGTTCTGAAGCCATCAACGTTGCTTTGAGGGGCTCTATTGTTAATTCAAAAGTTGTGTGAGAGAAAGCTATTAGGTTTTGTTTACCTGTTGATTTGAATACAAGTTAATAGAGACTTAACCAAGTTGTATGACAAAAAGGTATTAGGTTTTGTTTACTTACTGTTGATTTGAATACAAAGCAATCTTTGTGCATTGAAAAATAGAATTTGGATTGCTTTGATATCAAATAAAGACTGGTTTATTATTGTCTATGTGTTGTATCATGTATGGGATAGAATGATCGATCATACTATCTAGCTAGCAGGCCTATTATTAATTTTTTTATGAATATGTATGGCCTTGCCTGAGTTGCCTTGAATTCATTCTCTACTGATTTGTGATTATCGATAAGTGTATGTATGTAGTATGTAGATATGCTGCAGGTGTCAGAAATATTGTTTTTGTCTTTTTTTTCCTTCCTTCATTGCAGTGTCCTCAAAGACTGCTTATAATTTTGTAAGTAATAAGGTCTTGGTGTTTGATTGGATTTGTTAGTTTTGAATTCTGAAATGTGACTTCCCCGTTTTATTTTGTGGTCAGGTTTACTAACATTTTCTATGAAAACAAGTCACTGAATTTTGTGGCGGGATTCATATTGATGAAACTGGTGGCTGGTAAAGATTTGTTACGGTTCATACAGGAGGGAATAACAGATAGAGAAGTGATCGGTGTTTAACCACCTTCAAAGTTATCCTATAACAAACTCAATATGCTTGTCAATGCAGTACAATAGTATAGGGGTCAATCCACAGGGAAAGATGAGACTCAATATTCTAAACTACAAACAGACGCGAAAGTCAAAAATCTGACAGACTCGACCACTGGACACTAACATAATTAATTAAAATATCTAGACTCAACCTAAAATTACGAAATTAATACAGGACACTATAGACACAGTGGCTAACTACCACACGAAATTTAGATGCAATCGGAATTGTTTTGGTTGGCGAACAAAATTATGCAAAACAGACTATGAAACTGAAACAGAAAACAGAGTAAAAGTAAAACGAGAATCAATGATAAAATGGGTTAAGGGAAGTGTTATCCACCACCGTCACTCCATCTAGACGACAAATGCTTAACTAAACAATGCAGATGTTATGAATGAAAGATTCCCAGGAAGGCCCCGAGCTGTGAACACAACCTATTACCCGATCCTTATGTTTACAACATTGAAGGTCTGCTTATCAATATTGTCTATCCCTCAAAGAACCCGAAGTCACGGACTCGAATTTACTAAGAGAAAAGCATTAAGATTTAGAAAGGGTTTGAGAATCTACAAGGCTTTACAAGTACACTACAGTCGTGTCTTGCTAGACCTAGGGTTTCTTATACCAAGCATGTATGGGTTCTACGATTGAAACTTGAGGAAGGTAATAATCACCAACATCCATCAATTTTCTTAGAATTAGATTCCTAAACATGCATACTAAGCGTGCACTCAAAGCACACATAATCAAGAATCATCACTGTATAAATAACAAAGAAACCTCATTCAAATAACAAAAACAAAATTTAGTTAAAGTGCATAAGCAATCTAGATATCATGAACGGGGCTTCAAAACAACCCCTTAACAATGGAGTTTAGCTTCTCATGGAAGCCGTAAAATTCTAGTCTAAAAAGAAAAGAGAAAATTATCGAATGGTCTCTGTACGTCCTCTTCTTAGCTATTTATATGTTCTAGACTAGTTAGGTTAATTAACCTAGCTAGCAACCCACGTGCAAGACTCCAAAATCCAGCCCAACTCTTTTTAATCTCATTATTATAATAGGAATCTTCTTCTCTCCTTGCTCTTCCTCGCCAAGCAAGCAAAAATTGCTTTTCTTCAATCAAGCCAATTAACCAAGTCAACTAGCAATCATAATTGCAAGTGGACCTTGTTTTATTCTCCACTTGCAACACCACGTCACTTTTCTTCCCCTTGCAAGCTATATATATATATAAGTCAATTAAGTAGGTTAATTAACAAAGTTGTTCGCATGCACTCCAACAAGCATCCCACTTCTTCACTTCTCATAATCAGCTCGCCAAGCTCCATATAAATATAAATCCACATGCAAACCTTCTCTTCTCTCTGTTCCTCGCCAAAACTGCATCCTCCAGATTTCCTCGCCAAGAAGCATTATATATTTAATCTCATTTTCTTCATTAATCTCCAAAACACCTAAAAACAAATAAACATAATTAATTCACTCGATTAATAACAACAAACTAAATATAAGGAACAAATTAAATACCGAATAGACGCATAAATATGCGACTATCAAGAAGATGTCTTATCTTTTCTAATGTTTTTCGGCAAGTAGATATGGGTTTTAGTCAGATGAAATTGAGCTAGACTTCGTAATGACTCCAACATTTTCGGTCATATTATATACTTCTATTTATTTGTACTATCGCAAGTTCGATTATGAAATTTTTATACTCATTTCAGTCATTTGTTTAGCACCATAAGCTTAATTGTTGCCATAGATTGTGTCACGAAATTGTTCAAGCTAATGAATCGAAGTAACAAAATAATAGAGGCTCTGAAAAAACCGATTAAAATTAAGAGATGCTACTACGCTAATTTGTTTATGGACTCAATTTATCTAAATTTAAAGCCTCAATCTAATGTCTCCTACAATTGTCTCCTACAAATAAGAGAAGCCATGAATGAGATAACTAATTATGATCTCAATGGATATTCGAGGCCGACGAGAGGTAGAAATGTGCATGAAGAAACATGGTTGTGTGGCTACATGCATCAAGGGTGATGTTGTGAATGCACCAACTATATCGATCAAGTCTAGACGAAGAAGAAGAAAATCATAATTGCATAGACACATCGCAATCGCATACGCTTATGAAAACTATAACAAGTAATTGCATAATGCCTATAAATAGAGGAAATCCATATGTAATTGCGACGGACAACCAGAGATACAATTTGCTCTCGACAAACTCAAATTCTCCTCATGAGAAAAATCATGCATCCGGCGATCCAAGGATTCTTACCAGATAGGGCGTGAGGCATTCGAAGATTCAAGGATGTAACTACCTATGTTCTCAACACTCACCAAGGAGATTGTTCTACTTTGGACCAGACAGGGTGTGTGAAACATCGATTTTTGTGGTTCATCCACTAGGAAAAAAGAATCCATCGAGCGGGATTGGTGCTCTCCCCGTCCTAATCGCTTCTTAGAAGATCAGTGGCGGCACTACCGACATTTAACATGCTGCCCCACGACAGTAACACGCCTAGCACACTCACACGCCTAGCACACTCACACACAAAAATAGAGATCTCAATTAGATCAGTGTTCGAATAATAGAGATAAGCCTGAAAGTGCACGATAGTATCTGTAAGCTGCAATGAACTTGGGCAATTAAGTGAAGATGATATAATTGCATATTCTTGAAGATATCACCGATAAGTCTCGCGCGCGAACACAACGCCTTTCGCACGCGCATATGCGCGTGCAGGAAGGCTAGTATATACAACAAGTGAGTGAGTCAAAGTGTAGTAACAAAATGCATTTTTGTTTCCAAGGTGATACCATATAAGAGAAGTAGGACTATAGGGTTACCAAATTTGCAACAAAAGGCTCTACCTTCGGTCCACTGAAGAAGCGGATTGGAATTATGTTGCCATTTATCAAGTTTTTTGTCAATTTGCAACGGAATTCGTTGTTCTCTTTTGTAGAGTCGCAACAAAGGACATTCTGTTGCAATCATGACACCTGTAATATAAATGGGCACAAATAAAAATTCATTCTCCGTTAACTAAGTACCCTTTTTCCAATAGTGATGCTCCTTGTATATTATACAATTTTCTTTCTTTATTAGTATCTTAACTTAGTTATATACTTCTTAGCAACAAAAAAAACTAATAATATGTTTAATATCTATATATAAAATATTTATACTTGACAATGTTAATTTATTCATCATTAAACCCCCCCCCCCCCCCATCACTTAACTCAAACTAATCTTACATATAATAGAAAAATATTAATGTAACATTATTCATAATCTTAATTAGTAATTATTATGTATTACACATTGCCCCCCCACGCCACTGGACATAAGCATCCTTATTTGGATCAGGCAAGTCAAGTACTTGATGTGTTGCAAAGTTTCTGATACGGAGAGCTCGGTGATTATTATTAGTAAGAGACTTCCCGAACCAAGCCATACAAGAAACCAATATACTTGAATTTCTCATGATAAACAAAAATATCTTTACTGTTAGGTGTTAGCTCCGTACTTATGTTGATAGGAAAGAAGCTGCACAGGACTGGCCCGATGTGCATGTTTTCTAATGAACTTGCCTTGTTTATCAGAAAACACTATATATTGCACACGCAATGAATTTGAACCTTAGTAAAGAATCAACCGGTAACCAGCTCAGAATCTCAGTGGTGATATCAAAGGGAAGCTCACCAGGTACGTACATAACACCATCTTTTACACACACATTCATAATTCTGTTAAACGTACGTACAAGAAAGTTAAGAGTTGTAATAACATTGTATATCGTCTTGTAGATCTTATATATCGAGTAAAAAGTTGAAGTGCAGTACCATGGTAACTACTAACTAGGGTCTCAACCCAACGCTGTTTTTTCCTGTCAAATTAATACGAACAAGCACCAAGAAAGATCGAGATTATCTTAATTAGGGTTATATACCAGTAATAACACTCGCTACTATATATAGAGTATTTATATAGGAAAGTTTAAGAGACTAGTACGTACTTAGTCTTTGAGTCGATTTTGTAATCAAAGAGCCTAGTCCAATCCAAAAAGGAAAAACAAAGAGTTGGGTTGAGAATTGAGACTTGCGAGTTAAGTGAGACACACGAACCTGAATACTGATTGTATATTTTGTAATTTTGTATCATTGGGTTTAAGAGTCCACATAACTTGTTAGGTAATAATGCCACATATTCTCATGTTTCTCTGTAAATTTATAATGGTGGTGAGGATGAAAAAGAAGAAGGAAAATTCTCTTACGAACCAGTTCGATTTAAATGATGAAATTGAAGCTCGTGTTGAAGCTGCGGAAATAGAAAAATATAAGAGTTTTTTGCCCCAATGATACCTGAACTTATGTGTCAAGTGGAATTTGATGCTTGAACTTTTAATGTTATCAATGTGATGTCTGAATTTATATATGTCATCATTGTGATGCCTGAACTTACACATATTATCATTGTGGTGCCTAAATTTGATTTTATTTCTATTGCCAGCATTTTTTCATGAAATTTTCTGTTAACCAAATGCCTATTTTAAAATTAATGATGATCATTTTCCTCCAAATACTATTGTCACTCAAATTTTCCTCCCAAAAATTATGCATATAGTACAGTAAAATCGAGTAATTGACAAAGAAGAGGCAATTACTCAAGTTTTGATATTTTGTAAATAATTTTACAATAGACGTTTGGTGACATTTTGATATCTGAATTTTCCAGTTTCAAATAGTTATGGTGGAGCTGTCAAACCGTCTTGCACAGCTTAACAGTGTTACTGTGCTAATGAGACTTGCAGAGGAAACAAGAGCTTGTATATATATGAAAAAGAATATAAAAAAGCAAGTGGTATTTTGTAAATGATTTTAAAATAGACATTTGGTGGAAAACCAGTACTAATACCCGTTCTGTTATTAACAATCATCATTAAAGGCATTTTCGATATTTTGTAAATAATTTAAAATAGATGTTTAGTTAATAGAAAATTTGACAGAAAAATGCTGGGAATAGAAAAAAAAGATCAAATTTAGGCATCACATTGATAACATGTATAAGTTTAGACATCACATTGATAACATGTATAAATTCATGCATCATATTAATAACATTAAAAATTCAGGCATCAAACTCCACTAGACACATAAGTTCAGACATTATTGGTGCAAAAATTTTTATGATATAAAAGAAAGAAAGAAAGAAAGTGAGTTTAGATTGTTGGGCTAGAAAGCCCAGTCTTGCTTTTGGGTCTACTGAATCAAAGCCCATTAACATAAAAACCTTCTTCTCCAACAAGAAAAGCTCGCTCTCTCTCTCTCTCGCTCCCAGTTTCAGAATAAGTCACTCTTTTTTATGCTATTTCACACTCAAAACTCTTTCCCAGCAAACAAAACGAACAAAGCTTCAATCTTTACCTCTACAGAAACCCAAAAGCTTTAGTCTTTGATTCTTCTCATAGCAGACCATGGGTGATAGCCAGTACTCGTTTTCGCTCACCACTTTCAGGTTAACCCTTTCCGCTGATTACGTTTTCGTCCGCGCTAGAATTTTGGTTGGGTTTTTTGTTTGTTTGTAATTTAGGGTTTATGTTGCGCAGTCCTTCAGGGAAGCTTGTGCAGATCGAGCACGCTTTAACGGCAGTCGGTTCGGGTCAGACCTCTTTGGGGATCAAAGGTAAAATGTGCTTGGGGTTTCTCTCTCTGCTTTGTTTTTGAGATTGTTTATAGTGGAGTAGTTCTAGTGTTTTTGATTTGGCGAGTTGACCCGAAAAAGCATTGAACTGAAGTTGAAATGTATAATCTGGTCTTTAGATGCGATTTTGGATAGAACAGATTAGGGCTCATAAATTTGCCGGATTTTGATTTCGATAATGAGTTTTGGAGATGCTTAAATTTTTATAATTCTCGAAATGTATATATGGATGTAAAAGAAAGGAAATACGTGGGAAGTTTCTGTTGAATAAACTGCTGATATGATATGAGATTAAGAGATTAAATTGTTTATATAAGATGTAGCTGTCCGTTTAGTATCATATTACCTGGTTTTTGCAGCTTCTAATGGGGTTGTTATTGCCACGGAGAAGAAGCTACCTTCAATCTTGGTTGATGAATCATCAGTAAGTCACTAAGTCACTCTTGATGTCTCCTTATTGAAGTTTCCGTCCAATTATTCTTCTGCGATATCTTTTATATGTTTGTGTTTGTAGTGACATTATGACGATGGTAATAAAAGGCAGGTGCATTGCATACTCTTGGCCTTACAAGATTTGAGTTACAGTGCCATTCATTAGTCTATATTCTGAAGAACGTGTGCTGGTTAATTAGATTGTTTTTCATTACTTATGTTCATGCTCATCATATGGCGTATCTCCATGTACATGAATGATCACTCTTTTTCCAAAACATGGCTAGTATTTTGTTTCTTGGTCAGACAGATGTAGCATGGATTGCTATTTTCTACTTCATATGAACAAGCATGCTCTATAAGAAACTTAAAAGTTTTACGTCTTAGAAGCCTCTTTGCTGGCTCTAAGAAAATTTCTTATTGAAGTTATCTTCCTGGCTTTACTGATTACTACTGTAATGAGGATAAATTGTTGTACTTGATTAGTTTCAGAACCAGTAATTTTCTCCCCTTCTAAGATGTCGGTTTCTGACACTATGCATTTTCCGTGATCAGGTTCAAAAGATACAATGCTTGACACCAAATATCGGAGTTGTTTACAGGTGTGCTTTCCATGCACTTACTGCAATTATGTCCATATTGTGGCTGTAAAGGCATTCCTGCTTACACTTTACAGGCTTCCTAGTTGCCACTTCCTATAAGAATATCATACAGTTCTGTAAATTTCAACTGTTACAGGGAAACCTATTAATATTCTTACCTTTTCTTTCAACACTGCAGTGGCATGGGTCCTGATTTTCGAGTCTTGGTTCGTAAAAGCAGGAAGCAGGCAGTACAGTATCATCAGTTATATAAGGTATTTAGCTTTCTTGCCCAGATTTGATTTTAAATTTTCAAGATGTGATGTAGAGACACTCATCATTCCTATTCTCATAAACTATTATATGATGTTCATTTTTATAGTGTGTCGGTTTTAACATGTGTGTGGCGTGTAGGAACCAATCCCTGTCACTCAACTTGTGAGGGAAACTGCAGCTGTTATGCAAGAGTTTACTCAATCTGGGTAATTACAAACTCTTCATAACTATTCCATTTTCTTTTACTTAACAGATGGATAGATTTGATAAGGATATAGAAGATTCAATTTAGAAAACCTTTAATATTTGAAAAGCTCATGAAAGGAACTACTTGTTTCCTATAATGACATCCGCAGCTGAGTTTAAACTTAAATGAATTGGTTATTGGAAGTAGGCTCATGATATAATCTTTAGTGATGCATTGTCTATCTTATTCATTGTAGTGGTGTAAGGCCTTTTGGAGTATCTCTCCTGGTTGCTGGTTTTGATGACAGTGGTCCCCAACTATTCCAGGTATTTCAGCTCTGGAATGTGTTTTTGGTTATCTATTGTTGGCTATATACTGTTTCTAGTTGGTTGAATTTGCAACTAAACATGAATTTCCGCATAGGTTGATCCTTCAGGTTCATATTTCTCATGGAAAGCCTCTGCAATGGGAAAGAATGTCTCCAATGCAAAAACTTTTCTTGAGAAGAGGTAGTCTACATGATTTCTGACATTTCAGTGAAATTCATATATCATTGACATTAATTTTTGACATTTTGCTTTGAATAAACATGCTCTGTACACAAGAACTTAACATAATGTATTGTCCTCTTCTATTTAGGTACACCGACGAAATTGAGCTCGAAGATGCCGTGCACACTGCTATTCTGACTTTAAAAGAAGGGTACATACACACTATCATTTGCTTGAACGTTAAGCAAATTTAGCTGGGATATTTCTGTCGATACCATATATGATCCTCTAGTTTATACAGTGGTTATGTCAGTACACTGTTCTTGCTTCCTAGCATGCCTGCAATTGATTCTTGTTTCAATTTTATATTTTATTCTTAAGCCTGTTTTGATTAGCTGCTTCTTATTTGCTGCAGATTCGAAGGACAAATTTCAGGAAAAAACATTGAGATTGGAGTAATCGGAGAAGACAAAATATTCAGGCAAGCCCACTTCGTAACTAAAACTTGCTGATTGTCTTACTCTCGTGTGATTTTCGTAGTGATATAATGATAGATGTTATCATTTGGGGAATCTGTTTGTTAACCAGACAAAGTTATATTACTAACATCTATCCTGTAGTATATCTTAATTGTCCTTGTCCTGATCTATTTATTGTTTGTAAATACTCTTGCTTGATGATTTTCTTGTGGCTGAATTGCCTTTTCCTTCTCATCTTGTCGCAGGGTGTTAACCCCAGCAGAGATTGAAGATTATCTGGCCGAAGTGGAGTAGTGTGTTCCTGTTATTGCTGACAACTTTAAAATGATTTTAGGTTGCAAAAAGAATGTGAGTTAGAGGAAGTGATTTGATATATGCTACAATGATGCCGACCATTACGGAACCAAATCACAAACCTTTTGGGCTAAAGCAGCATTTCGCCATCATGGAAAGCCCCGGATGTTAAAGTCTTTAAATTCCTAGACTGATTTTGAACAATTTGTATCATGTTTGTTAACTTTCAACTGCATGAATTTAAGGTGAAAATTACTGTGCTTGATTGGCATTTGATGAATGTAGACTTCATTTTCTTTCCCAGTGGCTCATGGATTCATAATGATTGATTGCCGAATGTCAGGGCAATTCAGTAATAATTATCAACACCCCTGAAAACTAATTCAAGCATGTTGCTTGATGCTGGATTGCTGGTAATGATTCTGCCTAAAACTTTTAAATGAATTTGGATCTAATACGGAGAAATACCATTAGTGAGTCACTGTCTTTCTCCTAAGTGCACGAGTTCTCAAAGGTAAAATGATAAGAGAAAAGGGAACAAACATGTGTTGTCCATAAGCGTAAGATATCTCTATGTTTTGTCCTCACCCCATGCATGTTATCAAGACTATCTTCTTTCTTTCTCACTGAAAACTCACACAAGAAACTGGAAGCTCTTCCTCCTCAAAATGTAAGGCTTTAGACCATCAAGACTATCTTCTATCTTGGCTCTCGTCTTTCGACTTCAGTAGGCTTTTCTAGCTACTCATTGTCAATCTCAGTGGCTATGATCTGTAGAAGTAGAAGAAATTAAACAGCAGTAGCATGAAACCATTACATGACTGTTGCAAACATATCAGTTCCCACGTCTTGCATTGTTTTATGCTTCCTATTAATGTTTCCTTCCTGAGATAACAAACAATTTTTCTAGAACCAAAATCATATCTTTCTTATCTGGTATTTCTGCCTCAGAAGCCTTTTATTGTCCCGTTGTCTGTTTGTTTGTGTATAATTTCGTTCCCATATATAATTGATCTTTCTGTAAATTTTGTCACTCTCAATCTCTCATGGCGCATTTAGCACAGGAATGCTGAAAACGATTTTAAGTTCATCTATAAGGATGGTGGTGTTCATTTGAGAAACTTATTTATGTAGGTTGACAGTGGAGCGTGCCATTAGTTACATTTTCATTGGAGCAAGAACGTACAAAACTGAATGCACTTGGAAAGCAAAGAGTTTCAGTCATGGAGCTGCTGAAAAGAGCAAGCCTAAGGTTGACACCATCTATATTGACAAACGCGGAAAATTCAGAAGCTTCAACCACAAGAAAGTGTCCAGGAAACGATGTAATCACCACATTGTACTCTTTCACTTGTCTTAGCAGTAGATGTTCTTGCATACATTATGTTCAAAAATGCCGATGGTCTTTTTGTGTAGGTGGTTCTCTAAGAAGCCGCGGGTGGCAGTATGGTTCCGGATTTGTTGATGGAATTTTTCCTGTGATGAGCCCCACTGCTGAGCAGCTTCTGGACATTGTACAAAACAAAGCAGATAGAATAAAAATTTGGGAAGTTCTGGACACCCTTCCAGCCTCTCATATCATTTGGGATGACATCATTAATGTAGCTGTTCAACTTCGTCTCAACAAAATGTGGGATTCCATAATCTTGGTGAGAAACTAGAACCCTTCTTCATGTTGAATTTCATTACTACATTAGATTCAGCTGTGTGGAATATTCAAAATTTTCAAATAATGTGATGTCTGGCTAGATATGTGAGTGGATATTGAACAAGAGTTCTTACAAGCCAGATGTAGTCTGCTATAACTTGCTCCTAGATGCTTATGGGCAGAAGTCACTGCATAAAGATGCAGAATCCACTTACTTGGAACTTCTCGAAGCTCGATGCATCCCAACAGAAGATACTTATGCCCTTCTTATAAAGGCCTATTGCAAGTCTAGATTGCTAGACAAGGCTGAAGCCATCTTTGGTGAAATGCGACAGTATGGTCTTCCTCCAAGTATGTGCTTGTTTCAATTACAGTCTTCTTACACATTTAAGTAAACATGCATTAAATTGGATGAGCTAGGTGAGAACTTAAGTACTGAACTGCAGATGTACAATTAAATCTCAGCTTGTTAGTGTATCTCATACTACTGATAACAGTTCCATCACACTAAGTACAATGTGAATTCATGCAGAAAGATCCTAATTTGATTCAGGTACAATTGTGTTTGACGCTTATATTAACGGGTTAATAAAAGGAGGAAACCCTCAAAAAGCAGAAGAGATCTTTCAGAGGATGAAAAGAGATCAGTGTCAACCTTCTGCTGACACTTACACAATGCTAATCAATTTGTATGGGAAGGTGAGCTGAAGTCAAAACTCAAATGACTAACAAGAAAATGTCATTTTTCAACCGAAATGAATCTTAAAATATGAATCTTTGCAGGCAAGAAAATCCTATATGGCCCTGAAGCTCTTTCGCGAAATAAAAACTCAGAAATGTAAACCAAACATATGCACGTACACAGCTTTGATGAATGCATTTGCTAGAGAAGGAAACTGTGAGAAAGCAGAAGAGATATTTGAGCAGCTACAAGAGGCAGGGATAGAGCCTGATGTCTATGCTTATAATGCACTTATGGAAGCATACAGGTTGGTATTTTAAAAGCTTTTTTGTTAAGGTTCCATGCAAATGAAGTCATTTCATAGAAATAATTATTTCTATTCCTAATGTACACCATGTTATATATCACTATATGTCCTAGTTGCTTTAATATGACTCAGATTTCTATAACATTAACAGTCGAGCAGGATATCCTTATGCAGCAGCAGAAATTTTCTCTTTGATGCAGCACATGGGATGTGAACCAGATAGAGCTTCATATAATATCATGGTAGATGCATATGGTAGAGGTGGTTTACATGAAGGTAAAGTAACATTTAATTACCCTCCATCTTATTCACTCGATTCACTCGAACTAATTTCATCTATTTTTTCTTCAGATGCGCAAGCTGCGTTTGAAGAGATGAAGCGATTAGGAATAACCCCAACAATAAAATCCCATATGCTACTTTTATCTGCTTATTCAAAAGCTGGCAATGTAGCTAAATGTGAAGACATTGTGAACCAGATGCAAGAATCCGGGCTGGAGCTGGACACATTTGTGATTAACAGTATGCTAAATCTCTATGGCCGGCTAGGTCAGCTAGAAAAAATGGAGGAAGTTTTGACTGCACTGCAGAAAGGACCATATGCAGCTGATATCAGCACATACAACATATTGATCAACATATATGGACGCGCAGGGTTTTTCGATAAGATGGAAGAACTCTTTCAATCACTTCCACTAAAGAAGTTAAAACCGGATGTTGTGACTTGGACTTCTCGTCTTGGAGCATACTCTAGGAAGAAACTATACACAAGGTGCTTGGAAATTTTTGAAGAAATGATCGATGCTGGTTGCTATCCAGATGGTGGAACTGCCAAAGTGCTTCTTGCTTCGTGCTCAAGCGAAGATCAAACCAAGCAGGTTAGTACTGTTATTAGAACAATGCACAAGGATGTTAGAACTGTCTTACCTATCTGATGTAGGCATTTTATCAAATGTTTATCACAAAGATAAACAAGACTCTATCTTCATATTAAGGTGATCCCTTATTACTTCAATTTCCGGTTTCTGTAAGTAAATATCAAGTCACTTCAATCTTGATAATTTTAGATCAGCTTCTGGTATGATCCATGTATTGTGTGGTATATGCTTCATTGAAGTCAAGTACTTGACCACAATTCAAAAGAACATTTCTCATTTTCTGTTTCAAGAATATATGAAAGAGATAACCAAAAATATATGCAAGTGTGTCAACATCAAAATGTAAGAAATTGTACACTTGTGCTAAAGAGGCCGTGGTCTTACGCAATTTGCATATGAACTTTGAAACAACACACGTCCCTATTATAAAATCCAACAGTTTCCGTCTCACTATTATTCTCACCAACTTCAGGCTTTCAGTGCCTCTTTATTGGGTTTGTTGACAATAGTGATGCACCACCTCGTATAAATCATGTCAATTTATTTGTGGAAAATTTCTCCTAAATATACGGTCAGCAAATCACTGAATCTTTTTATTTATTTCCAATTTTATACACAAATATAGGAATTGGCTAAGGTAAAAATAGAAAAGCAAACCCACCAAACTAAACACCTACCGCACTACATATAAAAACAGAAGTAGTCGCAGAGTGTGTGATTTAGTATTGAAACGACAAGAAACAGAGTGGCGGTTGTGCTTGGTGGATTGATTCATTAACAAAAATGGCTTCAAGGTTGGCTACAAGGGCTGCTTCATACCTCAAACTCCAAGTGACCCACAGAGGGTTCGCTTCTGGTAAGCTCACAAAGATCACAGCTTTTCTGTTTTTGTGGGTACATATTGCAGTGATGTTTATAAAGATGAATGCTTTTATGGTGGAGATGTGGATCTGTGTTGGGAGTTTTGGATTGATCTATAGCTGTTGTAACCATAGATCTGATTTTTTTTGTGTCTTTTTGGCAAATGGTTTGATGTGGATCTGGTGTTTTAGAGATTAATGGGTTTGTTCGTGGCTTTTGCGTATATGGATGGTAGTGAAGTGCAATGATCTACTGATTATGAGTTCACGGTTTAGGTTTTCTGGGTTAGGATTTCGTTTTTGCTGTGATCACTGATCAGTCTTTAATAGATATCCTTCATTTTATGTGTTCTAATCAAAGAAACAAATCTTTTTTGTTTTATTGTTCGATGAGATATTGAAATCATTTATCGGCTACTTGTGACTGATAATAAAGTTGATGAACTGCAATGTTCCATGTGCAAACTTAAATGTCTGAGAATGTAGAAAATGTATGATATAGTTGTAGAGGTGATTCCAGTTGGGGTTCAGCTCATACTTTTTGTTTTATGTGCAGTTGTGAAGGATCTCAACTACGCCAACTCTCACGAATGGGTGAAAGTTGATGGAAACTCTGCTACTGTTGGCATAACCGATCATGCTCAGGATCATTTAGGAGATGTTGTCTATGTTGAGTTGCCAGACGTGGGCAGGGCTGTCAAGCAGGGTGAAGGTTTTGGAGCAGTTGAAAGTGTCAAGGCAACCAGTGATATTTACTCTCCTGTTTCAGGCAAAGTCATTGAGGTCAATGAGGAACTTTCCAGTTCCCCAGGTTTGGTAAGTACCTTGACCCTATGATTTAAATACCCTTCTCTGCTATGGTTACCTCACACATTTGTGAGAAATGGGAACTGTGCTTGAGCTTGTAAGATTCTGCACAATTTTAATACTATGTAAAGATATGAACAGTTCATTTGATTGATACGTGAGTGAGGTTTCTCCTTCCTTTTGTGTTTTTCCATTGTGGTGATATTTCTCCTGTTTACCCTGTACCAGGTTAACTCAAGTCCGTATGAGAAGGGATGGATAATTAAAGTCAAGATAGATGACGGTGGAGAACTGAAAAACTTGATGGACTCAGATAAGTACACCAAGTTTTGTGAAGAAGAAGATGCACACTGATTGATGCTGCCTTTGTAGCACGGACTTGTGAGAATGTCTCTCTTTTACTTTGCATAGAATGCACTAGGGGAGGAAGTCATAAAGTGCATATTGATGCTGTGCACTCTGCTCCCTTTTCTTTGTGAATTTTTGGGCTTTCAGTTTAGTTAAATGCTTTCCTCCGTTAGGAATGATCCCCATCTTTTGCTGCTGTTGCAGGCTAGGATTTGAGAACTCTGTTTCTCTCTCTATTTTTCAATTTGTGAAAATGAAGTATTGCATTCAACTGAAGTAGGAATAATTTCGGGCAAAACACGGTTTTGGTAGTCAATTGCAATTTAAAAACATTTTTGGTGCATGTTAACTATCTTCCTGATGAATACCAAGTCATTTTGACAATTCGGTTCTATTCATGCGAGGTGCTTCGACGTTCTAATCGAGTTATGGCAGAACTGAATGATCGATGACGATTTCTCCTAGCACCCAACAAACTACGACCAGTCTTACAACACACACACACACACACATAGCGTAGTAGTCGGCAGCAAACAGTCACTACTTAAACCTAGAATGAATCGGTACTCATGATCGGCAGAATCTGTATAGGGATCCAACCTCTTCTTCCCATTCTGTAGGATCCAAACATCCTTTCAGTCCTTTGATGTGCAAAACCGCTTCATCATTTTCATCGTCATCGCCAAAATTCACCAGATACTTGAACTCATAGTTTCCCTTTCTGTTGACATAAAAAGGCCCAAACACATCCTCGCTGTCACCATCGTCAATATCATCATCATCATCATCCTGCAACTGCAAAATGTCCATAACCATCTCATTGCCACAGCTACTAATTGACAGAAATGAAATAACTAGACCAAACCAAATGTAGTACCTATCTGCAGATCCACCCGAAATAGAACCACTTTGTATTCTCGTGCACCCGAAAGGATCCAACAACCGGCATTGCTTCTCTTTCATCTGTGATGGGCTTTCCTCCTCTTCGCAGAATCCTCAAACCACCATGGCAATTGCAGATAGGACACTACGTACATTAATTAGTACAACACAGTTTAGTAATACATCAAATATGTAACAGGTGAGATCGAGTATGAGATAGTATGTATGTTCTTTTAAATACAGGGAAGTGTATGATGAATACCATTTTCAACATGTTATCTTCCACAATATTAGAAACCAATGTATACTTGCAGCTTGCTCAGAAGCACCAATGTTTTTATTCAACAGCTCAGGTCCTTTGACTGATATAAATCGTAGTGAACAGGCAGCAGCAGCAGCAGCAGATCCAACTATATGTGTTTTTCCACAGCCGGGAGGCCCATACAATAAAACATTTGACCGCAACCTTAAAGAGCTTTTGCAAAGATATTTGGGAACTTTGAAGGCAATTCGATAATCTGTTAGTGTGATATACAGAGAGAGCATTATAAATACAGAAATACAATCAAAACCAAATCAAAAGTATTAACAAGATGAGAACTAAGATCCGAAGTCAGTATAAACATACAGAAATCAGTGCTACTAAAAACCAACAGGTTCTTTAAAAACAAAGAAAAAATTAACTCAGTTCTGAAGCAGCAGGAGCAGGCATTTGCACATGAAAGTCGAACCTTCCTGATGATCATAGAAGTACACATACAACGTGCAATATAATAACATCAGTCAAGAAGCACTCTGCTCTGAATCCCTTGATCATATACTGTATATATATTATAGGATGCATCAACATTCGAATAGAACAAACCTGAAGAGCTCGATGACTGTGGTATGCTCTCTAATGACTTCACTGAAGCTATGAATGCAAGGGGCCCAATTCCGCATGAGATCTTCCTTTTCTCCTGTTCAGAGACCAATAGATGTCTTAGCAGACTAAAGTAGCATAACTGAGAGACTGCAACATTTTAATCCTCAAAACATTACCCCATATTCATCCATAATGTCTGTGAGAAATTCTGTTAGTCAACAACAGAGGTTGAAGGTTGAGATCCTTCTGAGTCTGAAGAAGATGAAACAATGCTATCAAGATCATCTAGAATTACAAGTGAAGGTGCATGATTTAAAGCCTCAGATATGTAGCTAGAAAGTGCTTGGCGAATGGTCAAGGCCTTTTCCATGGTAAATTGAGAACAACACACATAAACTCTGCAAGAGAAAGGAAAATCATATTTACTATATAACAACCATGAAGCATACTGTTCACAGTTACTGTTCATAGTTACTGTTCACATTTTCCCAAACTATCATTTCCATCATCTTCGTTCCATGGAAAAAATCTGAGTGATAGAGTTTGTAATTGTACTTAGTGTCATCATGAAAGTTTCTCAGAACTGTGTAGTCTATGCCATACTCAAATTTCATGATGATCCAACGGTGCAATCGATTCAAATCAAGGTAAATCCGAGTACTGTTTGTTAAAATTTCTGTTTTAGGTAAACATCAAATTTGCTCGAATTTGAGTTATTTGTAGTTTTCTTCTATCAATTTTCCTGAATTTGAGTTGTATGTCGTTTCTATAAAAAGTAAATATGCACTACTTAAGCTATGAAAGATGTCCTCACCTCTACACCCTTCAGAAATAGAATTGGTCTCCAAGGATCTCACACATTTGCTTTTGAATGAAGCCTTTTTAGAATGTGTACTTCTTTTGTCTGCTTATTTGAATTTTGTTTACATACGAATAGGTAGTGTTGATAACTATACTAAATTAAATTCATGCTGTGAACTGGCCATCCTTCAATGAGTTTAGGTTTAAGTTTGTCCTCTTTCCTTACTCTGCTTACGCCATCGAGTTTTTGCTCAGTGGGCTTGGGTTATTGTTGTCACAAAGATTGCTACTATTTGTCAGCTCTCCATCTTAAGTCATAGTCAAATAAATTGATATCTAACTATAGTTTCAATGGCCAAATGGAATCTTATTTTCAGATCTGTACAAGAGTTGAAAAAACACAAGATCAACATGGATATTTCACAATGCATACGTCTTGGTAATCATCTCATCCCCTACTATTTAGATAAAATTGCTTTCCTCCACTTTACATCAACTTCAGAATTGTTAGAAATAACATCACAAACATCAGAGATGTCCGATCTTATATGATCAATATTAGAATCAGAGCTCGAGCATCAAGAAAATGGAGACCAAGTAAATTTGAAAGTGATGAGTATGCCGGCTTACACTACCTTCTGATAGGTGACCAAGTGAGTAAAACATCATCAATCTGTCAATAATTATGTACTAATTTGTTTGATACTGAGGACACCATAAAAATACAGAGAGGAAGCATCCATGCCGTCATCGATGAAATCTACTATCCTTACATGTCAAAGATAATGGAAGTTGGAGAATATACGATATCGGATTCTTTGCATGCAAGCAGGATTATGCAAACCACAGAGTTCCCATGCACAAGACAACACTTTGTTTCACGGAGAAAACCTTATTTGAGAGAGTAGAGGAACACCTTCCTCAATTTCCAGAACACGTTTTCCGCATCTTGAAACTTGAAAAGCTACCTAATCAAATTGATAAACAGACAATCTTGGCAGGTAAATCAACTGGCCTATAAAGAAAGTACTAATCTATTACTAATAGAACATTGCTTTTCATATATCCACAAATCTCTCCTGCCCTCTTTCATCTCAACTATTGTTTGAATTCAGGTACTACTACTCACCAAAACAGTAGTCAAGTAGTACTACTTGCCGAAGCAGTGTTCATGTACTACTGCTCGATGAAACAGTAGTGATAACACCGCCCCAACGGGGCGGACAACCACCTAGTATAACTATATTCTTGAAAACTCACCAAGTTAGAAGGTTAATTGAAAACTCATGTTATTTCTCATGACACTTTAAAAATATGACGAACAAGATACATAACATTTGATTCATATACACAATGACCTACATATGTACAAGACGGTCTTCACGTTCCTTGAGACATTTTCCAATAGTTCTTGCTAACAATGTCTTTCCAGAACCCTAATAGGAGAAAATAAAAGGAAAGGCAAGAAAAAATCAGCTAGTCAACATCAGATTAGGGAACTAGAAAAGCTTAGTATATCAGTTGCAAGACAAACAACAGTAGTGAACATGTCCAGGAAGAGGAATATTGTGTGAATTGAATCATACGCCATTAGCAGGAGTTAGCAACAACAACATTCCTACATTTGGAAACATCATTTATTTGTTGACAGGCATCACATGAACATGAAAATACTATTAAGACCAGAACATTCCCTCGGAGATACTGACAAGTATTAGAACAAAATATAGCAACTTTCTGACATCTCCTACACAAAATTTTGATATCCTTGACCTGAGAGTGTGTGATTTTCAAATGAATCTAGACCTCCAACATTACTGTTGCTGCCTTTGTTTCTTTCATCAAGTACAACCTCAGCCTCATACGCTTTTCCGCCATGTCCAGATTCCTTGGAAATTGTCAATACATATAATATTTCAACCAGACGTCCAGGATTCTTATTATTGTTTGCCGGGAAATCATTTGATGATTCATTTACATTTTCCTCAATGCTGACCCAACCCGTTTCGGACCCGACCGGAATTTCTCCAGCCGGAATTTCTCCTGTTCCTGTTCCTCCCTGATCTCCCCATGCCCTTGATTCAGCCATGCAACGTCGTGTCGTGGCGAATCAAGGTCGGGAGATTTTCGGCTTTCTCCCATTTTCCTCTGTCGCCGTCGACGGTGCTCCGACCAAAATTGAGTGACGAAACCTTAGGGATTTTAACCCCTGCTCTTCTAGAAGTCGATTGAGACCCATCCCGAGTCGCGTCGTGGCCGAATGGAGTTGGATGGCCAAAGGCGCTTTCCGGCGAGGTGAACCGGCTGTCGAGGTGATTTTCGCCTTGTTTCGGCCTGTTTTTCACTTCGAGTTGTTCATTAATGTTGTTAGGCTTTTTGAGACTTTGAATTTGACATGCAAGTGGATCATATAGGAGCAGGTCAGTTTCGACTACCGTCGGTGATGGCGCGTGGGCCTCACGCGCCGCCGTGCGCGGTTGAGCTCCAGCAACCAGAATGTCATTTCTGGTGCGGGAAATTTCCTTAACTAATTTTGTATATTTTAAGTAGATTCATGGATTTTGAGATCTTGCTTAATGATTCGATGTATGTTTAGGATACGGATGTGACACGACACTTCAACGTAGTCTTCCGTTGTATGTCGAGTTAATGCTCACCTTCTATGGAGCTTGAGAGTTGTTAAGACCATAATTATATTCTAATTATGTACCTAACATTATGCTTAAAGCTTGCATTCTTTGAGTAAACATCATTTTTAATACATTTCCTTGTCATGCTAAGAGATGGAGAGTTTACGAGGAAACGAGTTAAAAGATGGAAATTAACCACTTTTTGGAGAAGCTAAGTAAGTTTATGAAGCATTGGAAGAAAAATGAGCAAAACCGAGAGAATGACGAAAAGTCAACCACCGGTCAAAGTCAAGTCCAACCGGTCAACGATCAACTCCGGCGAGCCCTTGCCGGAATGTGTCAAGGCCCAAGACTTCAAGTCCAAGCCCACAAGCCCAATTGGAGAAGATATTTTGAAGAGTCGTGTGTCACTCACATGTTGGTGGTGAGTCATCTTTGGACCACCAATATGTTCTTAAAATTGTGGATCATGTCTTGATTTATTTTTGAATTATTTTAAAGCCAAAATATCTCCCAAAAAGCTTTAGGGTCGAGCTCCCCACTACACTCACACATAACTCACCTCATTTCTTAGTTTTTCATAGTTTTAATCTCTCTCTTAGGCTTCCATCTATACCCAACCCATATAGCCATCTCCTCCACCTCTCAAACACCCATTTGCACCACCAAAAGGCTTGAAAACCTCCATCACCACCACCATACTTCTATTTACACCATCTTCTCCTAAGCCTAAGGTAGGTGACTCGAGTTCTTGGAGCATATGAGCATTTTTGGAGCAAGAAGGGAAAGAGAGCTTGAAGAGCTTGGAGCTTTTGGGACTCTTTGGTTATCTCTTCTCCTATTTGTTTCTAATTTATGTATCTATACTCTATCTTAGCTATGGGTAGTGAGTAGTTATCTTTTGGAAGGTTAAAGCTTAACCTTAGCCAATTCGATGTACATACAACTATGTTTTGAGTTATGAATTTGAATTTGGTTTAGTTTATTACATGTTGTGAATGAGTTTGATAGCTTGTGATGTGATTGTGGTATGTTTGCATATTTGGGCTTGATTCAATGTTTTCATATTCATGTCTTGGCTATGACTAAATTCATATGTGTTTAATGAAGCTAAAAATGAACCTAAGTGAATTAGTCACTCACCTAAGGAAGATAAGCATGTAAACATGACTTAAGTCTACACTTAAAAGGTTGGGCTTAAGGTTTGGTTTTCATTGGGCTTGAGCATAGACCAAAGCTTTCTTGAAGTCCAAATGACTCAAGGAGCTTCGGTCAAGCTTACATTGACTCGAAAGGGCTTTGTAGCTAATCATTACTTCTTCTAATTCATGTTCTAAAATGTGTGGATCAGGAAAGTCATTTGAATATACTTTCATGTCTTCTAATAGGGACTTAGGAAGGAAAGCCATCTACATTCATCATAAGTGATCACATATTGAACTCATTAGACATGTGGTATGATTAGGATACAGTTCGTAATTGAGTTGCATTCTAGTTTCGGTTTGTTTTATACTTGAATGTTGGACCGGAACACTTTTAGTGCCCTAATGGCCTAGGAGATTCGGTTCACAACCAATGGTGACTCCAAAAGATCACGAATTGGACACACACATGTGAATCGAACTAAATTCATAACTTGGACATTGTTTGTACATTGAGTTGGCTAGTGGACGATGTCTCTAGCCGACCAAAAATTTCCTTTGATTTGCTTTACTTTATGTTTTCACTTTATTTAATTAGTTAATCAACCAATCAACTCGTATAATCATTCACCGTAATTGCATCAACCCTCGCAATGCTAAGTCTCCAAAGGACTTGGTAGTGTGAGATACACTTCCATATTTTCTTTTAGTCTTTGTGCTTTTCACCCGAGCTAAGGAATTTAAGTGCTTAATCCTCGTGGATTCGACACTCGTCTTTTTCTATACTATTACTTGTCCTCGTATATTTGCGGGTGAAGATCGTTCTTGCACTTATGAGTTCGCCAACAGCTTACTAGGTGTGGGGGTATAAATCTTCCAATAGGAGTCAACATGGCGGATATGTTTGAAATCATGATGTGGCGGATTAGAGACGTTTAGTGGTCGAATTGGGAATGTGAGTGTTCGAATTACGAATTGTCTCAACTTCCTCTCTCTACTTAAGTTTTTGAATAAAAAATTATATTAATTAATCTACGGTTTAATCTTAGGAGCGTCAAGTATGTTTTCGAGTTAGGGGATCAACGAATTACTTTAGTTGGCGATTTAGATGAGTGGACATTTTGTTTTTCACGGTTGTTAGCGAGTCCACTTTTATGTTTTATGATTTCATTTATGTATATATATATATATATATGCTTATTATGATATGATACGAGCATGTCTATACACAGAGGCCCATATGCTATGATTTTACGATTTCATGCATGCATGTTTATGTATGAATGCATCGACACATTGGTTGCTGGGCTGATCACCGAGTATGATCTTGGGGGGACACAACAACATCTGACCAAATGACTATGTTATGCACGCCTCCATACACGTATGCTATATTTTTACTTTGACTCGATGTGTCTTCCTATATGTATATGTTACAGTGAAAGGTATAAATTTTGTTTTACGATTTCTTACGAATGTTTATTTTCGTCTACTCACTCTAATGATTTCTATGTTTTTTATGCCTTTTCCCTGGGCCTTTCGGTTTCAAACTCCCAGGTTGCAGAGTTTCATTGGAGGTTGGGCGCATACGTAGATCAAGGCATAGCGGTATCCACCGTAGGGGCAAAGATGATTCTACGGTTTAGTAATCAAAATAACATAGTTAGTTTAAAGCGTCTAGCAACTCTGGTGTCATAATAGTTTTAGATTCTGTTGTTAAGAGTTGTTTCTGAAATTTAGTTTTTTTTAGCTTATGATATTCTGATTATTGATTTTCTTTCGGTACTCTTTTGTATTAGCATATTTAGGTAATGATGGTCGTTAAGGGCCTAATCTCGGTTTAGGAAATTAAATCAGGGTCGAGTTCTCTCATTATCCGTTAACACTCAACTGACTATCAGTTGACCCATTTAGAACGTTGTTGTGTTTGAAATTTGTTGAATTGAGTATCAGTTTGCCCTCAACTGATACGTAGTTAACCAAAATGTGGAAGAAAAACAAAAGTACCTCAACATTCATAACAAACATAGGGAGGAGTTAAAACTTCAATATGATAAATTTACAAACCATTAATTCATTATAGTTAAATCTAAACTATCAAGTACAGTTCTGTCAAGTTCAACAAAGTAATAAACTAGTTAAATCTAAATTGTCAAGAACAATTTTATCGAGTTCAACAAAATTTTCCTAGAACAAACTATTTTTGTACAATTCTTTCATTTCAGACATTCTTGAAGTACTTTTTCATTTGATTTTCTGTTTTCCATGAAATATCTGATGATCTGAACCCTCATCACGACCGCCTCACTACTAGTAGGTTGTTGTTCGGATGCAAGCGCCTTAATGAAATGCAAAACATATGCGCCACAATCTAACCTGCAAATTCATTCATGTTAGTCATTCTGATTTGTAAAATATTTTTTCTGATGTGTTTATTAATCAATAACAAAACATAAGAGCCTTGCACTTGCGATCTAGCTTTCTACTCAATGCAATCCACTTCTTCACAAAATTAGTAGGACTCTAGTCGAAGTCCATTTTCGATAATGAACTCCCTTGATCTTCTTTCTGTGTCTTCTATTGGACACCTATCAAAATATACCAATGTGTATCTTCTGTTCAATTAAGATGAGTAAAAATATAAGTCCAACAACTCTCAGTTGATGTTAAACTGACACTCAATTGACCCTTAACTGATCCTCAATTGAGCATTAACTAACACTCAGTTGACCCTCAGCTAATACTCAGTTGATGTAATATTGACACTTGGAAATAATATATCAAACCCAAAACAAACAAACTCAAAATGTTATCAAACTCATATTATATCAAACCCAAAACAACCTCAAATGCTATCAAACCCTACATAACCTTAAATTTTGTTGAACCCTAAACTGAACTTGCATAAACAAACTTACACTTACAAACATAAACATTATAAACTTGAAATGAAAACCGTAGTCCTAGTTGAAAGAGAAAGTGATTGTAAAAACTTACTTCGAGATTCAGAAGTTGGTCGAATGAGTTGGTTTCGGCTTTCTGTTGAAACTGAGTCGATCAACGAGTGGATGAGTTGCAGTGGCGAGTCAATCGATGACGGAGGAACGACAATTTGATCAGCGACCGGAATGAGAGTGAGTGAGAGAGTGAGAGAGAGAGAGTGAGATCGATACAGACGAGGGGTGTGTGTTAGGTTAGGGGAGTATTCTATTATTTTTGCTTAATTAATTGGCTAGTAGGAATTTTTAGACTTTTTCTTGGGCTCCCTAGAAAAAGCCCAATTATTGAATGTTTTTATTAGTAAGATTGTCGTTGGTGTGCATGCTATGTACATTATTACATCATTATTATTTATGTATCTTTTGGCGATATAATAGGTTTGGCTAATAATGTATTTTCTCGATTATCTATTATTTTATTTTTGTATCATTATGATTCTCGTTTCTAATCCGATAATGGCGGTATTGTAATAAATTCTATAATTTTATTTATGTTAAAATTTACAAATATTAACACAATATTAATATGTTTTCTCTTCAGTTAGCTCAGTATAAATTAGGAGCGGGATCGGTTCAGTATTAGGCCGAAAGCCGTACTGTACCGTAATAAATCATTCGATTCGGGTCTCATTCGGTTTGGTTTCTCGTCAAGCCTGTTCCACAAGTTTTGGGCTCGACGGGTTTCAGATTGGTATATTTCGATTTTGGATCAGTTTTTCGATAAAAATTCCTAGGCCTAAATAATTGTTTAAGAAAGACGCAACCGTATAGAAATAGACAAAATGTGAGAAAATGTGAGGATTTTGTGTCTGTTTGGCATGACTTTTGAAAGCACTTTCAATCTTGAAAAAGTGCTTGTATCCATTTTTAGGTGTTCGGTTATAATACAAAGCATTTTGAGAAAATTTAGGAAATCACTTAAATCACTTGAAAGTAGTTTTATAGGAAGGACATCTCATGTGCTTCTTCTTAAAAAACTTTCTCATGAAAGCATTGATACTAAAAATTACTTCAGAAATTCATCCCAAGCATGCCCAATTTGTGTTATTGTTTTCTATATATGTCAAAAAAAGATCCAAAATAGGTGAATGTATATTCATTTGGGTAAGGAAATAAGCACAATTTTGATATATATATTATTTTGGAATGGTTCAGTCTTATTCGGTAATGTACTATAAAAGGTTATCCGGTTCAAATTTAATTTTGTTTGTGCTTCTTCTTAAAAAACTTTCTCTTGAAAGCACTGATACTAAAAATTACTTCAGAAATTCATCCCAAGCGTGCCCAATTTGTGTTAGTGTTTTCTATATATATGTTAAAAAAGATCCAAAATAGGTGAATGTATATTCATTTGGGTAAGGAAATAAGCACAATTTTGACACATATATTATTTTGGAACGGTTCAATCTTATTCGGTAATGTACTATAAAAGGTTATCCGGTTCAAATTTAATTCTGTTTGGTTTCTTGATTAACATATTCCACGAGGTTAGGCCTTTTGGCCCTAACAAGTTTTGGTTTAGTTTTTCGGTTAAAGTTCCCACCCTAGTATAAATCCCAAGAGCTATTTATTTTTCTTTTTTTTTGAGAAATAACTTTATGGCACACCTCCAATTTTAATATATGCACCTCGAATATTTTTTGAACTTTACTAATTTTATTTTTACCCTTCTAAGCAAAGAAAAAAAATCCAACGTGTGGTCTCAACTCCTCCTCATCTATTCATACCGAACCCAATCTACAATTCCAACAATTGATTAAATGATGATAAGGCAATTTTAACAATGAAGTTTTGTAAATTTATGAGTATATATATGGGAAAAAAAAGCTCTCTTCAAAACTCCAATATTCCATCATGTGTTCTTAGTTATCATTCTTGGTGGATGACAAGGTGTGTGTGTGTATATATATCCATTTTCAATTTGGCAAAATTCTTTGAACTTGTAAGAATTTACAAAGATAGGGGTCTATAACCAAGTTTAATATGAGATTCTGAAAAAATCTAATTTAATATGATAGTTGGACTCATATTTTTTTTTTGTGCCTATTAGTTATATGAATCTTTTTGTCAAAGATGTATAAAAAAATGGATAGAGGGACATGATTATCAAAATTATCGTCGTTAAAGATTGTTGAGTACAGCCGTACATGGTAGAGCTAAAACTCTAGAGTACTTCAATAATAATACCCTAATAGGAGGTTGAAAAGAAGCATAAGGTTAATATGTGTTTAAGGACAAAATTATAAGGAGGTGTATAAATTCATTTTCCATTTTCTTTTTTCTTTTTTGAAGTATAAATTAGTCCAAGAAATGTCTGACTTTATAAGAGTTGCTTCGTTGACCGCAGACATATAACTGATATAAGTTTCATTGAAATAGATGGTGAAATACAGAAAAGAGTATCATACCGCAGCGGTGAAGGTCACGCGCGCAGCCAACAGTAGCGCTGTAGTGGTAGTTATCGTGTGCTGCAGAAAATACGTGAAATGACACGTCCCCTACACACACACACACACTAGGATCCTCCTCCGTGGCTCCACCACGTAAAAAAGTACCCGAATTTCCGTTTCGTCTCTCTCTCTCTGCGAAGCCACGTCTCCTTCGTCTTCTTCTTCGTCGACCTCATTCTTCTGGTAATGCGCCTCTATATTCTCTCTCTCGCACTCGTTTTCTTTACTCAGTGCTCTAGGACTGCGCTCCATTTGGGTTTAACTTTTGTTTTGTGCGAGTGTTAATTTGTTTTGTTTGTCATGATTTTTAATTTTGTTATATTTCGATTGTGTTTGATTCGGCTCACTGGTTCAGATTGTTTAGCAATTTCGATATCGCTCGTGTTTGCGACTTTGTTTTCTGGATTCGTATGTGCTTCAGCCTCTGTTTGCTGTGATTGAAATTTTAACTGAGAAATTGTACTGTGATTGAATTTAATACTCAGAAATCGTTTACTGTTGTATTGTTCATTTGTGGAGAACCGGTGAGTGATTTTGACCGGCTAGATTCTGTAATATCGGAGAAGGTTATTATTTGTTTACCAAATTTTGGCAGTTGATTTTAGTTGGGAAGATGAACTAGACTAGACTACTGAACTACTGAACTAGCTTTATTGATTGTGCAAATTTCGTTGGATATGAAATGGTGGAGAAATCAGAAAACAAGTTACAAAGCCGATTGCATTTTACGAATATAAGAATAAGATGTTTGCTTTTGTGATTTATTTGTGTCGTTTGCTTGCTGTATAATAGTTGGGTCCAGAGAACAGTGCCAAAAGATTTCATTGATATGACGATATCTACCTTTGAATCTTTCATTCTTTCTTGCTGATTTGCTTTTGTCATTTATCTATTTGACCTGGTTTTGTTTTTTTAATGCCCCGAGAGTTTGACCGGACAGATTTACGTGGTCTTGCACAGTTATGGTTGTCATGATTAGTGAATTTGACAGCCGTTTGCTAAGTTTACCAATGGAGTCAGATGACAAGCACAGCGATACACACGGAGAGTATCCTGAATGTGGTGCAATTTTCATGTCAAGCAGTTCGAGAAAAGACGAATGCTTTAGACGAAGACTGTTTGGCCTTCCATCTGGATTTGGCCATATTGTAAAGCGGGTTAAAACTGGAATGATTTTATTTCTCTTTGAATATGAGAAAAGAGAACTTCATGGTGTTTTTCAAGCATGCTCTGATGGTAAAATGAATATTGATCCTAATGCATGGAGTAAATCAGGAAAGAAGTTTCCAGCTCAGGTACTACAGTATTTATTTATGGTTATAATCATATATCTGTTAGTCATTATCTAGCTCATATATCCTAGCTGAAAGAATTCTATGTTCTTTTACTCTTGAAGAAAGAACTTGTTACAGGCCCGGTATTTTACTTAAGTCCAATTTGAATTTGTCATCACATATGCTTTATCCAGGTGAAGGTCAAACCTGTTTGGCGTTGTCTTCCACTTTCAGAATCTGAATTCAGTGATGCTATCAGAGAGAATTACTTTTCAAGATGGAAATTCAATTTTGGTCTTTCCAGAGCTCAGGTCTTGTACTTTTCCTTCTATGTCAGACCTTTAGGGAATCAAGAATTGTCTTCTGAAAGTTTTGTGTCCTGCAAATTTTTAGGTTCGGAGGCTTCTAAACTTGTTCACTCCACGAAAGTTAGATATGCAGCATCCTCAAAGAGCATTAGTCAGATATACTGGATCAAAATCCGTGGACACTGAAGACACTGATGAAGAACTTGGTGATGGCAGATGGTCAAGTGATGAGTTGGGTAATCTGCAAAATTTGGACAGTAGGCCTGGGTCGATCATCCGGAGTGGGTATCCTGAAAACTTGCCAGGTAAACTTGAAAGAGATGATGCTAAGTTTTCTGTACGTGAGAGCGTATGGAATAGAGTGGATTTGGATGTTGAACACCGGGGATTGCTATCAACTAAGCATACTAGGTCGGGCCAAAATGAAAGAGCTGACGGCAACCTGGAACTTTGTCGAAGGGATCAAAGTATTAGTCCTGGAATGTCTGATCACGATCAATACTATTTGGTTCAAAATCAAAGGGTTTCTATGCATCAGATGGAGCTGCCAACTAATGGCCATTCTTATACATCATCTCCTGAAGGTGCCATCATTAGAAGTACTCTTCCATATGATACTGATCATCCTAGTTTGCGACTTCCAGAATCACAATCAATCGGACACATTGGCAATTTTGATTCTGTTCAAGATTGTGATGGCCAGATTAGCATTCCTTCATTAAGAAATCAAGTATTTCCGTTGAGCACAGAGACAAATAGACTACATCAAAGCCTAGAAGACATATCTAAGTTTGATTTTCGCAGATCACTTTCAGCCATAGATCACTCTTCTTTTCCAGGACCATCATCTTCAGCAGAAATGGGTTGGGACTATTTGAAGTCATCTTCTGTAGCCCATGAATCTTTATCAGAAATTGGAAGTAGTCAGAAGGACATGGAGAGACCTTCCTCATATCCCCTGAGCCCCAACAATTATCCTTCCTTTCTGGTTGACCACAGCAATTGGGGAGCAATACAAACCAAACCGGTGCTTGAAATAGCTCCGTCCACTGTAAATAAAATTTCTGAAAGAATGTTTTGTTCGGATCATCTGGAAAACAGAAGTGACGTATTCTCTCGTCTGAGTGTGAATACCCCTGGTTGGTGTCTGAAAAATCTTCGATATGCTGGTCTCAAGGAAAATAATAGAGGCACTCCGTCAGTGGATGAAATCATGTCAATGTTGAGTGAGAGTTGCAACTCCTGGATAGATTCTGAAAAATCTGAACTGCGTAAGAGACGACAAAGTTATACAGAGAAGTCTAGAAATTTGATGCAGACTAATGTGCAGTCTGACTTGGAAATTATTCCCGAGTCAGATGCAGCTTCTGCTTCATTAACTGCAGATACAGATGATCAACAGGTTATAGAGACACCGTTTGTGGACTTCAAGCGGCGGAGTGAGGTGCAAAGAGTCGGTTGTGATGAGAAAGGTGCTGGCATGGAGGGATTGTCTGGTGGGCAGTGCAAGAGAAGGAAGTTAATCAGGCCAAACTTCAGTCAGATTGCGTTACGTGATGACAAAAGCTTTATAAGTTCTTTTGATTCACCAGTATCATCCGGAGAAAGTTTTAGGAGTGAAAATGCATGTGGCAAGAAAAGGAAGCTGGTTAAGCCAAATTCTAGAGAGAACGAGTCATCTCAAGGATCATTACCACAATGTTCTGTTGGTGAACAGGCTGGTGGCAAGAGAAGGAAGCTGATCAGACCAAATTTTAGAGAAAATGGGTCATCCCTTGCATTGCCACATTGTTTCATTGGTGAAGATGATGGTGGAAGTTGCGAGTCTTTTGTTGGTGGCCAAGGTACACAAGGTGCTGAATCTTCACATGAAAATGAGAACATTGATACCAAATGTTTTTCTAAATGTGAAAGCGAAATCATAACAATGCCTCCTGTGCAACCTGAGACAAATGTTGGAAATGGAATTGGAATATTTGAAGTTGAAAGTGGCAGAGGGACTGAAATGGAGGTGCTTTCAGTCGTCGATCTTTCTTCAGATATAGGTGGCAAGGTTGGCTCGTGGAAACAGAACTCTAAGTCATTAGGAGTGGCTGATGAGGGTATGTTAAATGTTCAACAAGGATCTAGTACCCTGCAGTCGGAGGCATCTTGCAAATTCGACCAGCACAAGTTATCTCTAGAGAAAGGGTCATGGTCCAGGAATAGCTTGCTGGATGATGCAAGTGATCACAATTTGAGAGAGAGAGAAACAGGGGGAAAAGATAATCCAAATAGCTATTTGGGTTCTGTTAGGAGTGGAGATTTATGTGGAATGGATGCTCTGCAGGTTGTTGGCACAGATACTTTTAGTGCACCTGAACACTCATATCACGAGGAATCTGTGGTTAACAGGTTGTCTCATGACTGTCCCACAACCGATCAGTCCTCAGTGCTGGAGTCAGCTCTGCAATCCAAGACAAATCATCGACCAAGAGATGAATTACCTGACACTGGAGATGAATGTGGAAATGAGCTTGTGCATGATCTTGCCTGCAAAGTTGCCATTTTCTGTCCCCAAAACAATGTTTCTAGTGCACAGGAACACCCTGCTCATGATGACCCTGCCGCGTTGTCTCATAACTGTCATGATGTCAGTCAATGCCCTGTGATGAAGACTTCTCCGCAATCACTGGCAAATGCTGGTAAGATAATTGCATTATCTGAAATTGAAAGCGAGATTGGCAGTCAAGTAGAGGTGCTTTCGGTGGATGAACTTTCTCCAAATATTGGTGACAAAGGTGGCTCTCAGAATTTGACCTCCAAGTCATTAGGAGTAGCTGAAAACCTCTCCAATTGCTCAGATGCGGGTATGAAAAATGTTCAACAGGGATCCAGTAGTGAGCAGTCGCAGCCATCTTGCAAATCCAACCAGCACAAATTACCTCAAGAGAAAAGGCCAGGGTCCAGGAAAAACATGCTAGATGCAAGTGAATGCAATTCAATAGAGAGAGAAAGAGAGACAGAAATTGCTCTAGAAAGTTGTGCAGGTTCTGTCAAGAGTGGAGATGTATGTGGAATGGAGGCTGTGCAAGTTATCGGTGCAGATATTTTAAGAGCACTGGAATATTCAGATCATAAGGAAGCTTTTGTTGACAGGTTGTCCCAAGACTATCCCGAGACCAATCAGCCCACTTTTCTAGAGTCATCACTGCAACCCAAGACAAATTCTGGACCAAGAAATGAAGTACTTGAAACCGAGTGCGACAGAGGCAGTAAACTGCAGGTGTCTCTAGGCATTGACCTGAATACTGTGCCAGAGCCTGTTGAGTCTGCAAGTAATGATGCAATTGATGACACTGTAAAAGAAAATCAGAGGCTCTGGGGTATTCTAACATCAAAATTGTGGGATCTTAAGAATGTACAACGATAATGACAAGTACATTTACCCTTTTTGAATGAAATCATTGCAGCAGACTGACCAAGTTCTGAAGAAGAGTTGTGTCAAGACTGAATCTTTTTTGTCAAGCAACTCTCTGCTGCGTGGATTTTGGAGAAGCATGCAGCATGAATATACCTCTTGATGCAGCTCAGTGATCACCATTATTCTCTTTTGCTGAAGCTCTGGGATTCTGAAAACTTCAATGGAGCAATAGGTGCACAGATTTTGAAGCTTCGACCTCATCAGCTTCGGACCTTCCACCAGAACTAATCATCTTTTACGAATATCTGATCTTGCTTTCCTGTCAAGGATGAAATTGTTGGTTTTAGCTATGCTGGATTATTTCTGGGTATTTGGTATTGAGATCTCGAGTCTGTTGACTTGTGTGTTTCTTCTCTTGGTCGTCTGTATATGAATCGGAATTCATTTCTGTTTACATTATACGTACTAGAAAAAACTCACACTCGATAACTCACCTTTGATGTGTGCGGAGCAATGGAAAACAGAGTTTGAGAGAGTAAAAATATATATAGCAGTTATTTTTATTTTTCTGATTTTTCTTTTAATTTTTTCATAAAAATTAAGAACTAACTATGTTTTTTATTATGAATATTTTGAGAAATCAAATTTTGGTAAACCCGAAAGAACTTAGAACTTGGCTTTATTATAGTAAAAGATTACCATGCATTTTTTATTTAATTCTAATCTGAAGGTGAAATAACGAACGACAAGTCGTATTTGGTTTTCTGGTACCAAAGTTTTCCATTTTTACGAGGGAAGACAAGTCGTTCGTTACACCTGAAATTTTCAGTTACGAGTTACGACTCACCTGAATCTCTCTTTCTTGCACTCTCTGCTGAAACCGGACGAGTCCAAACCCCAACCCGACCCGAAATGCTGAGAAGAATCCGGTCCCGCCGCCCACAGCGGCCGCGTTACGGCGTCTACATCTGCGCCGTGATCTCCGCTCTCCTCCTCCTCCTCTCCGTCTCCCTCCTCTACACTCGCCTTTCCCACTCTCAATCCCACCACTTCCGCCACACCAACAAAAACGACGCCGTTGTCTCCCTCACCTCCGACGACGCCGTGACCACCACCTCCGCGGATGACAAGATCGACGAGCTCGACGAAATCATCGTCGACGAGGAGGTAGAGGACGACGACCCGCAGTCCGAGATCTCTCAGGTCTCCGGCTACTTCTTCGATCACGTCACCGGCACCATCCGCCGGGGATTCAACAAGCGGAAGATCGAGGATTGGGACGAGGATTACAACCTAGGATTTAGCTTAGGGTCAGGCTCGGCGGTGGCGTTTGGATCGGACGATGTGTCGGTGGACATGGAGGTGCGGCGGAGGATGAGCGAGGTGGCGAGTATTGAGGACGCGCTGCTGTTGAGAGTAGGGAAGAGAGTGTCGCCGTTGAGAGATGGATGGGGGGAGTGGTTTGATAAGAAGAGTGATTTTCTGAGGAGGGATAAGATGTTCAAGTCTAATCTGGATTTGTTGAATCCTTTGCATAATCCCATACTCCAGGACCTGGATGCTGTCAGGGTTTTGGGGTTCACTAGAGGGGATAAGGCATTGCAGAAGTGGTGGCTCAGCCACTTCAAGAAGGTTCCTTTTCGCAGTGGTGGCAGTGAGAGTAAGAAAAATTTGACTGGTGGCGGCAATGTGAGTGAGGTAGAGAGAGCTGAGAGGAAGACGTTAGACTAAAACAATGAAGACAATGGCGTTAAGGTCTTGAGTTCCAGTGGCATTGGACATGTGAGTTCTAGTAGTGATGGGAATTCATCGTATGTTGGTAATGTGAGTGAGGTGTTAACTGGGAAAACTGTGGAACAGATTAGTGAGGCGGTTGGGATTGGAGGGTATAAAGATGAGTCTACGGGGCTTATTTATGCGGATGGCAAGAGATGGGGTTACTATCCGGGTTTGCATCCTTATTTATCATTTTCGGATTTTATGGATGTGTTTTTCAGCAAGGGGTGTGAGTTGAGGGTGTTTATGGTGTGGAATTCTCCAGCTTGGATGTTTAGTGTTAGGCACCAGCGGGGGCTTGAAAGTTTACTATCGCAGCATCGAGATGCCTGTGTTGTAGTGTTTTCCGAGTCTATTGAGCTCGATTTCTTTAAGAATAGCTTTGTCAAAGACAGGTACTTTCTCAGACTTTGCTTGTTTCAATGTTTGTTTTGGTGAAGTCCTAATCTATATTGTGTACTGAGGCAATTTGTTTTCTATAGTTATAAAAAGTTGCTGTTGCTATGCCGAATCTGGACGAGTTACTAAAGGGTACACCGACTCATATCTTTGCTTCTGCCTGGTTCGAATGGAGAAAGACACTTTCCAGCAGAATCTAGGAGATATCATCTGTATATCATAAGCTTGCCGGTGGGCGTCAAGGTGCCTTGCATACTTGAATATTAAAGGACTTCAGAAAGCCATCAGCTTCACGGTAAGACATTGTTACTAAATTGTTACTGGTTAAATTCACATTGTTGGAGTACAATCTAATCTTGTGTTTGTGTTTGTTGCTCTGTGTAGTCCGTCAAACCTATCTGGGAAAGAACAAAAGAAAGCGATGAGCATATGGGATGGGTTTTTCCTGCTTCAGATAAGGAGCTAGCAGGAGCTGAACCCGACCCTTTGAATGGTGCAAAAAGTGTTCGAGAACTTTATGAGATTGCTAGTACAAAATATGCTGGAAAGTACACTGTCCCGGTATGATCACTCAGATTACATGCTAATTTCATTAAGTTTTTGTTGTCTTCTGTTTTCTGAGTACCAAAAACCAAATGACTAATCATTTTGTTATGCGACAGGTTCTGTGGGATAAAAAACTGGGAACAATTGTCAGTAACGAAAATTCTGAGATTATCCGCATGTTCAATACTGAATTCAACAGTATCACAGAGAATCCGGCTTTGGACTTGTATCCCACTCACTTGCAATCCTAGATTGATCAGACCATGTTGGAAGAAATTCTGATGTGGACACAGGAGTTCTATCAAGTCCAACAATTGTGCACATTTGGTGAAATAAGTAAATGAGATAAGATGAATTGACTTGGTCTAAATGAATACTAGTTGAATCTGTTTTGATATTCATTTGAAACTCATCACCAGCTGAAATGCAGCTGGATGCTGGATGTTGTTGCTATATTAATGGGATAGTGGTTCCTTGTGAGTAGGAAAGTTGTTGCCTTATGTTAGCATATATATAGAGGTCCCTGGTGCAAGCTGTTACACACGTTCATATACGAAAACCTCACATACAGCAAAGGTAACAAAATTGCTCAGAAGATACTCTGTTGCAACATCAATTCATAAGAAACAACAAACTCATTGTAGCAGCACACAGAACAGAAGAAGATGAATCAAGGTATGCATTTGGTCTCCAAGTTCAGTTGCTTTATTTGCTGTACATTACAAGATGTGTTTGTGATCTTTTATGATAACAGTCTAACAATTGGTATCAGAGCAAATCATAATAATTCACAAACCATCAAAGATCTACATAAGTTTTACTTGATTTGTTCTTGAGTATCTGGATTATTTGTCTTTGAACCAACCAACCCGTTTGTTCATAGTTACCCGATTACAAACACGCGGATCTCCTTTTTGACCCGATCCAATGTTAAAGTTCTTAAATGAGTCGACCGTTATCATTCAAACGGTCAAATTTTTGGAGGTTCAAGTTCTAGGGATATAGGATTCTTTACCAGAAGTAACTTCGATCCTGTTTTCAAGTCAATCCTTGATGCATTGCTCTCTGATTCAAGCTGATATGTATACATAATTCACCTGTAAGTAAAATTTGAAACAATAAGGCATGTACTGTTTTCACTAATCCTTGTTTTGTAGCGCTGGAAGCATCGTGGTACGTTTTCAAAGTAAAACTTGAAAAATCAGTACTGTTTTTTGTGAGATTGGTCATGCATATGAAACTTAGACTCTCCTGGGGAGTAGGTTGCCGCCCAGATGTAACTTAAATTTCGAATTGTCTGATGTTACATGCATGATATGAATGTCTGAATGATGATTGACTGCAAATTGATATCTGTTTTGAATGTTCTGTACAAAAGGTAATCAACAACACTAAAAGCTTGTGAAAGAAATTATCAAACATGTATAGGTTTCTCCCAGATTTTATATGTGTTGGTTAAAGTCTTTTGGAAACAAGCATGATTGGCTGTCTAAACCATTTTAATTTTGGGATAGCATCAAGTAACAAACACAGGTCTTGAATTAAGATAAGATTTTAAGACATATGTTGCTACATCAATTTGTTTTAAGGGTATTTTATCTAAAATCATTGAGTTACAGACCTGGAAAATTCGCACCTTGTGATAAAACAAGAACTGTATCATCTACAGATGGACTAACTGTACTTGTTTTAATTCCTTGAGGTGGTTCTGAATTTTACATATCCTTGATCATAAAGTACAGTATGATTTCTTCTTTTTGCCTACAGGTATTGAGTGATCATATTGTTTGATTTTGAATATACTAAGATTCAGTTAAAAATTAAAGATAGCTTGTGCTTTGCCACACAGGTAGACTAGCTATAAATAAAGAATATGCAGTAAACAAGTATTCTGAAAACACCTTATAATTGTTTTGTGGATTGACACTTGAAGTGTTGTATGAAATCCTATGTTTTGATGTGATTTTGGTTGTAACTTCCTCATAAAGTTTAAACATACATACAGTTGACCAGAAACACTGTGTCTCAGACCAATTTTTCCTTTTCTTCTCAGCTTTTGCTCCTGTCAGTTTTGGTGTTATTGTTCCCTTGAATGGTAGCAATTACAAAGCTTGGAGAGCTGATATTGAGCTGCACTTGGCTCAACAGAATGTGGATTGGTGTCTAACCAAAGATATTCCTGATGAAAATGATGAGGGTGGCCTGTCTAGGGAAAAATGGGTAAGGGCAAACAAAATTTGCAAGTTAACCATCCTCAGAACCATGTCTGATGTATTCAAAAGAGGTGTACCAGATAGAGAAACAGCTAGTGAATTACTGACTACCATAGCTGAGAGATTCTATGTGAGTGATAAGGCAGAGACTAGCATGCTATTAGATGAACTTCATGGCATGAAATATGAAATGAAGATGAACATCAGGGAGTACATTATGAAGATGATTGAGATAGCTGCTAAGCTCACTACCCTGAGTATGCCACTAGGTGATGATATGGTGGTTCTGCTAGTCCTTAAATCCCTGCCCATGGAGTTTGACCAGCTGAAGACCACCTATAATACGCAGAAGGAAAAATGGTCACTAAATGAACTCATAGCTGTATGTGTCCAGGAGTATGAGAGGATCAAAAGTGTCACCATTTACCTGCTGGAGACCAAACCACAGGGAGCCAAACCAATACCAGAAACCAAACTTAGCTCCTCTAAGGCTAGTTCTTCTAAGAAATTAAGGGTTCAAAGGAAGTCCATGAAGAGAAGTGGGGGCAAAGGGAACTTTAAGTGTTTCTTTTGCAAGCTCAAGGGGCACATGAAGAGGGATTGTGGCAAGTATAAGGCATGGAAAGCAAAGAGAGGTAATAAATCATTAATTAGCTTTTATGTTGAGATAAAGATAGGTGTTCAATCTGATAACTGGAGTCTTGACATTGGTTCACCTGTCCATGTGACAAACTCATTGCAGGGGCTGCAAAATCTGAGGAAACCAAGGGAAAATGAGATCAGAATCCATGTAGGAGAAGGCACGAAAGTAGGAATTGAAGCTGTAGGATCTGTTAAGTTAGTTTTGAGGCCAGGAGTTTTTATTTTTCTAGAGCAAGTGTATTATGTTCCTATCATGTCAAGGAACTTAATTTCAGTTGCTGTTTTAGTCAGAAACAATTATCATTTTGTCATTGACTCAGTTGGAATGAAAATAAATCGTGCTTCTGTGTATCTTGGTGTTGCTAAGCTGATTAATGATTACTGGACCTTGCCTAATACTTGCCACAAGGAAGTTCTGTTGATTGAAAGTAATGTTGCTTCTGTTTCTGGAAATAAGAGAAAATTCAATGAGAAATCAGCTTTTCTTTGGCATAGGAGACTAGGACATATCTCAAAGGATAGGTTGAAACTTCTGATTAAACAAGGGATCTTACCTGAATTAGACTTCTCTGATTTTGTGGATTGCATTGAATGTGTAAAAGGAAAATTTTCTAGACAAAATAAAAAGGGAGCCACTAGGAGTACTGGTTTATTACAGTTAGTTCATACTGACATAAGTGGACCTTTTGCAGTACAGACCATATGTGGGAATAGGTACTACATCACATTCATTGATGATTATTCCAGATTTTGCTATGTTTACCTAATCTCAGAAAAGAATCAAGCCTTAGACAAGTTTAAGATTTTTAAGCTGGAGGCAGAAAATGAGTTGAATGCTGAGATTAAGTGTGTTAGAAGTGATAGGGGAGGTGAATATTATGGCAGGTACACTGAAACTGGACAACACAAGGGTCCTTTTGCACAATTTTTGGAAGAAAATGGCATTTTGACTCAGTACACTACACCTGGTACACCTGAGCAGAATGGAGTGGCAGAGAGAAGGAATAGGACTCTTATGAATATGGTGAGAAACATGATGAGTACCTCAGGTCTTCCTAGATTTTTATGGGGAGAAGCCCTTAAAACAGCCAATTACCTAACTAATAGAATCCCCACCAAATCAGTGTCTACTACTAAGACACCTTTTGAGTTATGGAAGAACAGAAAGCCTATTATTTATCATACTCATGTCTGGGGATTCAATGCAGAAGCAAGGCCCTACAATCCGGATGAGAATAAGCTTGATTCTAAAACTGTATCTGCATTTTTTGTAGGATATCCTGAACTTTCTAAGGGGTTCAGGTTTTATTGTCCTTCTCATTCACTTAGAATTATTGAAACTAATAAGGCTGTATTTTTTAATGAGGTTAGCTATGCTCATCCAGTGGAGAATTTTGATTTTGAAGAATTATCAACAGCTACAACAGTGACAGCAACAGTGGCACCTATTGGAGCTTTTGGAGCCTGTTATTGATCAAAATGTCATGAATCAAGCTCCAACAATTCATCCAGCACCACAACAACTACAACAGCATGAACCAGCAGTTTTAAGAAGATCTCAGAGAGAAAGGAGATCAACTTTAGACTCATTATCCACTGACTTTCAAGTTTATTTGAATGAAGTAGATTATGATTTTGGAGAAATTTCAGACCCCTTAACATATAAAGAAGCAATGTCTGGGGATTATTCACATGAGTGGGAGAGAGCTATGAGTTCAGAAATGAACTCTATGCATGTGAATAATGTATGAGACTTAGTTGAATCTTCAAAGTCACAGAAGGCCATTGGATGCAAGTGGGTATTCAAGACAAAACTTAATGCAGATGGCAGTGTGGAGAGGTACAAAGCGAGACTTGTGGCTAAAGGGTTTACTCAAAAGGAGGGTGTGGATTTTACTGAAACATTTTCACCAGTTTCTACAAAGGATGCATTTAGAGTTATCATGGCTTTGGTGGCCCATTTCAACATGGAGTTACACCAGATGGATGTCAAGACAGCTTTCTTGAATGGGGAATTGGATAAAGAAATTTTCATGAAGCAACCAGAGGGTTTCATTGAGCCAGGAACTGAACAATTGGTTTGTAGGCTCAACAGATCAATATATGAACTGAAGCAGGCCTCTAGGCAATGATACCTGAAATTTGATTCAGTAATTAGTGATTTTGGGTTCAATGAGAACATTGTAGATGAGTGTATTTATAAGAAATCAGAAGGAGGTGATTTCATGTTCCTTATTCTCTATGTTGATGACATATTGCTTGCCAGTAACAGCATGAGAATGTTACAGAAAACCAAAGATTTCTTGTCAAAGAAATTTGACATGAAAGATTTAGGTGAAGTCACTTATGTTCTGGGAATAGAAATAAAAATGGATAGGTCCAGATGTTTGCTTGGTTTGTCACAGGAAAACTACATCAGCAAAGTCTTAAAGAGATTTGATATGCAAAATTGTTCAGCTGGTGCAATTCCAATGTCAAAGGGAGACAAACTGAATAAAAATCAGTGTCCTTTTACTGAGAAGCAGAAAGCAGAAAGCAGAAATGAAGAACAAACCTTATGCACAGCTTATAGGGAGTCTCATGTATGCACAAGTGTGTACCAGACCTGATTTGTCTTATGCAGTTGGCATTTTATCTAGATTTCAGTCCAATCCAGGTATGGAACATTGGATAGCAGGGAAGAAGATACTCAGATATCTTCAAGGAACCAAAAGTCATTGTCTGGTCTATAGAAGGGTTCATGATCTTGAATTTGTTGGCTACACAGATGCAGATTTTGTTTCTCATTATCCTAGTTCAAACAAATTTACCACAAGATATGTTTTTACTATGGCAGGAGGTGCTGTTGCTTGGAAACGATGAAACAAACCATCACAGCTACCTCAATTATGCAAGCTGAATTTATTGCAATATATGAGGGGGCTTGTGAGGGTTTATGGTTGAGGAATTTTTTGATTCAGACTAATGTTGTGGACAGTGTCATTTCCAGGCCAATGAAATTGTACTGTGACAATTCTGCAGCAGTGTTTTTTAGCAAGAACAACAAGAGATCAACTAACTCTAAGCACATAGATCTCAAATATTATAGCATTAGAGACAGAGTTAAGAACAAGGAACTGGAAGTGGTCAAGATTGGGACTGAGTCTCAGCTAGCTGATCCATTCACCAAACCCATGACAGTGACAGCTTTTCAAACACATGCTTCTGATATAGGGATACGTTCAAGCCTGGATGATTAATGAATTCAGTGGGAGTTGTGTCAATTGAAATTCTTAAATAAAAATTGGTTATGGTGTTCTGAATATTTTTCCACATATTTTGTTCATGCTTAGTTTTTTGGACTCTTTGTTGTACAATTTTGAGTACTGAAGCTGATATGAATAAGCTCATTGACAGTTGCTTTACTTTATTGTGATTGAGTGTCATGTTAGAGCTGTATGTTGCTATATATATGTGTGTGTGTTTTGGCAAAGTTGTTTTCAGAATACAAGAACACATAAAGACATTTTCTTTTGAAGATGGGTGTTGGATTCTTGCATATGGAATCATAAGGTGGATCAGATTTACATGCTGCTGTAACAGATAAATCAAGAAGCTTGCATGTAATTACAGGTGATAAATTGTGTTTGATTGATGTTAAGTGAAGTTGTTATTGCAGTGATCTAGAGAAGGCTGTATTGATCATAATTCAGCTGATTTCTTGATGTTGCATTACAACTGCATTTTTTACAGATCAAATGGTTGAGTTTTAGGTTGGTCATTTATATCTCAAGTGCACTAAAGATTTACTAATTTCAGATTAAGTGTATTATGTGTTGTTTGAGCTATTCCTGGTCCAAGTGAGAGATTGTTGGAAGAAATTCTGATGTGGACACAGGAGCTCTATCAAGTCCAACAGTTGTGCACATTTGGTGAAATAAGTAAATGAGATAAGATGAATTGACTTGGTCTAAATGAATACTATTTGAATCTGTTTTGGTATTCATTTGAAACTCATAACCAGCTGAAATGCAGCTGGATGTTATCACGGTTGTTGCTATATTAATGAGATAGTGGTTTCTTGTGAGTAGGAAAGCTGTTGCCTTATGTTAACATATATATAGAGGTCCCTGGTGCAAACTGTTACACACGTTCATATACGAAAACCTTACATACAGCAAGGGTAACAGAATTGCTCAGAAGATACTCTGTTGCAACATCAATTCATAAGAAACAACAAACTCATTGTAGCAGCACATAGAACAGAAGAAGATGAATCAAGGTATGCATTTGGTCTCCAAGTTCAGTTGCTTTATTTGCTGTACATTACAAGATGTGTTTGTGATCTTTTATGATAACAGTCTAACAGACCAACGAATGGATATACGACAAGATCAACAACGGTGTCTATAAATGCGGCTTTGCCAAAAAGCAAGAGCCTTACAAGGAGGTATAATCTATTTCTGCTGTTTAAGTAGTTCTTGATTAAGGAAGTTTTGGTGTTTATACATTGTTTGTTGCCTCAGGCTGTGAATCAACTGTATGAAGCTCTTGACAAATGTGAAGAGATACTCAGCAAGCATCGATACCTGTGTGGAGACATATTGACCGAAGCAGATATTCGCCTCTTCGTCACTCTCATAAGATTTGATGAGGTACTGATATTCGTTTCATGAGTCTCATAAGATTCTAACCGATATGAGTTTTTCCGATAACGACACCACTTCAAGTGCAACAAGAAACTACTGCGCGAGCACCCGAAACTGTCAAACGACACTATTACGGCAGCCACCATGACAGAAACCACAAATTCTCCTCTGCATATAATGTGTGCATTATCCTCATCTCTCGAGGTTTCCCTATTGTCATGTTATGTTGCTAAATTGTCGATCTAACTTCTTTGAACAAACTAAATAAAAAGCTTTTCCCATGTTGTTTGAATTAGTCTGTGTCTTGTTGTTGTTGATGAGAGGAGAGACGTAAAGAGAGGGAGAGCTGGGCCTGGTGGCACTGAGTCCGCGAATCCCTTCGACGAGGACGACATCGTTTTTGGGTATCTGCTTCTTCTTCTTCGTCTTTATCGATCTTTCTTCTCTTTCGATCATCTCGTAGCTATTTAGGTTTTACTGGAGATTGTCCCACGTCACCGATTTGAATGTGACGCATACTAATATGGTGGGCTGCTTTTTTACTACTGTAGGCCTGGGGGTGGCCCAATTATGACCAGGCCCCATGACAGAAAATGGTCCTTCAAGACCTTTTGGGCAATAGAGAATGCTTTTACTATCCGACTAAATTACATTTCATTATTAATCTGTTTTGTTGTGATTCCAACTCTCTAGTATGTTTTTTTTATCGTACTCCAAAATAGAGGTTACTACAGTTTGTCCTTCAGTAGTGAATTTCCATTAGCACATGATGAATCTGTAAAATTCGTCGCTCAAATCTGCCGTTTTAGTTTTGAATTGAGCAAACTCTTTTTTTGGGGTGATATTCTTAGTTGTTAGAGCATCCGCACCCATAAATTCCTATTTCAGGGTTCTTAATTCCTATTTCAGGAATTTCTGTTACTATTCAGCAAATAGGAATTCCTATTCAGTTTTTTTGCGCAGCAGTGCAACAAATAGGAATTCCTATTACTATTCATAATCATAAAATAAAATTTTGATTAATTATTTGTAATATGTTTATCCAATAACTAGGCGACACATGTCATTATCATGTACATTATTGAACTAAATTTTCGGTAAGATTTCCGACGACTCATATTGTGACACGTGTCACATCCACGTGTCACTGTCGGATAAATTATTGATGAAGATTTCCGGTGAGATTTCCGACAAATGATAATGCGACACGTGTCACATCCACGTGTCAATGTCGGCTAAATTATTGATGAAGATTTCCGGTGAGATTTCTGACAAATCAGGATGCGACACGTGTACTCATCCACGTGTCAATATCGGCTAAATTATTGATGAAGATTTCCGGTGAGATTTCCGACAAATCAGGATGCGACACGTGTACTCATCCACGTGTCAATGTCGGCTAAATTATTGATGAAGATTTCCGGTGAGATTTCCGACAAATCAGGATGTGACACGTGTACTCATCCACGTGTCGTTATCGGCTAAGTTATCCATTGAAGATTTCCCGTCAGATTTGTGACCACTGAGGATGTGACACGTGTACTCGTTGTTCAACATCAGATTAGCCAATTTTGCTATAAAATCTTACCATCCCTCCTTGCCTTGAAACCTCACAACACCCGTAAACACACTTCTTCACTTTCTCTCATACAGAAGATGGATCCTAACGATTACGATGAGTCAAGGAGGAGGAGGCGTCAACAACGTCGGCAAGCTACCGCAATGATGAATTCCTTCGTCGTTGATGCCGCCATGGTAGTTGCCTCGTTTGATGATGAGCCACCTCGTCGCCGCGGTCCAAACGTACAAAGGCAAAGGACTCCAAGGGGTCAGAATCTGTTGGACGATTACTTCGTGGAACGCCCTGTTTTCCACGAGCAGGATTTTCGCCGGAGGTTTCGAATGAGCACGCACTTGTTCAACCGGATCAAGACAGATCTCTGTAACCACGACCCGTTTTGGCATCAAAGAGAAGATGCCATTGGATTGCAAGGACTCCTCCCCGAGCAAAAGATGACAGGTGCTCTACGAATGTTGGCGTACGGCGCAGCCGCAGATCAGTGTACTGAATACACAAGGATGGGGGAGTCAACAACACTCGAATGTATGAAAAAGTGGTGCACACAGGTGGTCTTGCTTTACCAAGACCGTTACCTTCGCGCTCCGAATACGGCTGGCATAACTCGACTTCTAAAAAAGGCGAGGCAACAAGGATTTCCTGGTATGATCGGAAACATCGACTGCATGCACTGGGAATGGAAGAATTGCCCAACAGCTTGGCAAGGGTCATACTAGGGGCGGAAGACTCGTCCGACAATAATCTTAGAGTCGGTGGCCTCATATGACACGTGGATATGGCACAGCTTCTTTGGGACGCCTGGAGCACAAAATGATATTAATGTGCTCAACTCCTCTGATGTCTTCGATGAACTCCTTGCCGGAAGAAGCCCGCAATCGACGTATCAAGTCCATGGTATGACTTACCACCATACTTATTATCTAGCTGATGGAATATATCCCAGGTATTCCTCGTTCATCAAGACAATATCAAATCCGCAAGATCAACCACAGAAGCTGTTCGCTAGGAAACAAGAGGCATATCGTAAAGATGTGGAGAGGTGCTTTGGCATCTTACAATCTCGTTGGGCTATCATTCGTCACTCAGCCATGTGTCATCACAAATCGACATTAAAAATGATCATGTTGGCTTGCATCATAATGCATAACATGATTGTCGAGGAAGAATTTGTGGAAGACGATTTTGAGGAGAATGAGGAAGAAGATTTACAAAACACAGTGACTGCTTCCACACTATATGATGGGCCGGTGGATGAAAATGGTCACCGAATTCCATTTGAACCAGTGGGAAGAGATCAGCATCATCAACGGTTTAGCGATCGGCTCATCGATTTACAATCAGTTTATCTCCATGGTGAACTTCAAAAGGACTTAGTGAAACACAACTGGTTTCTTGAAACCGGTGAACATCTCTAAATGATGTGCGCGAGATATGTGTGTTTGCAATTTGTGTGTTTCCCTTTTGTATGTGTGGTTCCCTTTTGTATGTGTGTTTCCCTTAATAATCAATGAATTTAAATTTGAAGCTCGATCTAAATAAATAAAGTGCGTGTTTATTTCTTGAAATTGAAATTACATGAATTGAAATTACATGAATTGAAATTACAAAACTAATCACTAAAATCAAGGTTGCGAGGACGATAACAACCGGTAAAGCTAGCATCGCCGACTTCTCCTTCATCGTCATCTACTTGCTGAAGGATCTCTGATTTCCGCTTCATGAAGTACTTCTTTGAATTTGGGGTCATAGCCTCGAAATTCATTGTCATGATCCTTGTTTCTTCTTCTCGTTCCCTCAATTTGTAGTTTTTCTCATCAAGCATTCTCTGAGATTCTTCGGTTGCCCTTTGCCATTCGGCGAACATCTTTTGATTAGCTGCGATGTTCTTCAAAGTCTCATCTCGAAGCTCATTCGTAGGTGTCATGGCCTTCTTTCCCTTTCTTTTTGCCTCCTTCGCCGCCTTCACTCCTTGAGGTCTAGGCGGACTCGAGGTACCTCCAACGTTGCTTTGTGATGTTGGAATCACTTCATCTTCATCCAAGTTGACCATAGGAGACACTACATTTGAGGTAGGCGTAACTTCGACATAGGAATTGTAAGAAGGTGGAGTGCTAGTTTCAACGACTCTAAAAGTAGGATGATCCTTCACCATTTCCCAACACGCAAAGTGCGTAAACTCTTTTTTTGTTTTCCCACATACCACGTTTGAGCTTTCCTTAACTACAAAAATAAAAATTAATATAGGTCACATTTTTTATTTCACTAAATTAATTCAAATTAAGCGGAGCAACATAAATAAATATTTACCTCATCATGCAAATTTCCGCCGGATTCCGGATTCCTTCTTGCGTATGCAAGCGCCGCTTTCCATTGTGACAAGTTTGGCTTCAACTTAGCAAAACGAGAGGTATGTGCCTTTTGGGTCCTCGGTTCCGCCCTCACTTCACCTTGACCCATCACCCAATTTTGTTGGTAATCGGCATAGATTTTTTCCCACAATTTGTCGATTTTTTGCTTGTTGCTGGAGATAGGGCACACACTATAGCGACAATATGATATGCACAATTGTACATCTTCGGAAATGAGCCAATTTGTGGACATGTTTTTGTAAAAAATCAAAGATATTGTGAGAGAGAGAGGGAAGAGAGGGAGGAGGAGGATAATAGGTGGAGTGCACAAATGAGTGTGAAGTGTTTAGAAAAAATACCTAATATTTATAGAAAATAGTAGGGGGTTTTAAGAAATTTTTTGGGATTTTTTGGGATTTTTTAGGATTTTTTAGGGATTTTTTTGGGTAGTTTCCGTTCTGAATTTTTCAGAAAAATCAGTAGCCGTTGCTTACGAATTTGAGCCGTCTGATCAACTTTGGTTTGAATTTGGGCCGTCCAGATCAAGCCTACCGTTGCTTGATTAAGCCAGCCGACAGCCTACCACGTGGCGGGCTGTCATTGGCTGAGTAAATTTGTAATTTTTTTTAAAATTTTTTTTACTGTTACACGCGCCGGATTTAAAAAAAAAATTTTCCCGCCTGACGTCAGCCACATGAGTGGTGACGTCAGGGAGGAATTCCTCTCCCGGTTCCTCAAATCGGAATTCCGAGAGGAATTCCTTGACGTCGCCGTCCGGTCAACGCTGCAGAACTCCACCGCTGCACGCCCTTTGCCACCCAGAATTCCTCAACGTGCTTGGGACCACCGTTTTTCGGCAGAAATTCCACCAAGAGAAAGCTGCGCTGCGGATGCTCTTACAATACTTATGTTTCATCAAACCAAATTAGATTTATAACTCAAAAATGCACCACTAGTTTTTATGAAATAATTGGACAGTACGTACAATGAGAAGGGCCCAAGGCCAAGACAAGCAGCCGAGCAAGGATTACAGGTGTGGGAGCACCTCTCTGTCTCTCTCTCTCTCTTATTTGAATGTCCTCTCAGAGCAAAATATACAGCTGCGCCAATCTCTTTGGACTGGTCTATAGGCCACAAACAAGGCATCTTTCATTCTTCATTTTTCATTGTCCTTTTTATTTCATTTCGTTATCAAGGCTGGGATTAGTTCTGCGCAGGTGGCATGGGTTAGTTTTGATCATTGCAGAGGTAATTTAATTTAATTGATAGGTAAACCTTGTTTACATGGATACAATAACCGCACTTATAAGTCTTTTTTGGACAAAGGAGGAATAATACCGTAACCAAAAGACAAAAGAAATTTAGGAAAAAGATAATTTTAAGAATCAAGGATTGACGGACACTTGGGTACAATTATAAGGAAAAAAAGGACATCTGAGGCGAGTGCTCCTACAAAATCACAATTCCTTTTTGAAAAAGAAATAAGGTCATTGTTCTGGAACCCACACATTTTGTGTGTATGGATGGACAGCGATCCAATAATTGCATCGTGGAAATTTTCCCCTCGAGGATGACTAGAAATTTCTATTGGAGTCTTTTTTTGATTCCTCTCCTCTCTCTCTGCTTTCTCTCTCATGAACAGTCCCTCGTGCTTGAGATAAGCAATTTATCATTGTCATGTTGGACTACAAATATATACAAGACAAAAATGCTTACATATCCAGAGCTACAATTGATCTTCCAACCAGCCACATAGGGACCAGAAACATAGTCTTTGCACGCTAAAAGTGACTGCTAGATTCATAGCATCTCTATATCAAATACAAATTTTTTACAACCAACTCTAATCTAATCTGATGGCTCTCGTCTTCTCAAAAGAAAATTTAACCACTCTCAACTCTTGTTGTACTAACATTGAGAATACTATATTACTAAAAATTGGATTGACTAATGAGTTGTGATGATAATTTCTGCTAGACTACTTCATATCATATGATAATCGGAAGATAAAGTAAAGAAGATAATGTGGGTGAGAGAAGTTGGAGGTAATGCAAAAGGACATTGGATTGGATTTTGAGAAGAAGAAAAAATGGATGCAGATGAGGTTCGGGGGCAGGTATTGAAGATTAATTAACTGATGGAAATAAAACTCATTAAAGCAAAATAATTCATAATCGAATTAGAGCTACATAAGGGATTGTCTACAAGTCTCTTCCTCTTGTCCCCCACTAATAATCATCATTCCTATAATGTAACCTTTATTTAATAACTACCACAATGACTTAAATATTTAATATGCACAGAAAGTAGTACACAAACACACCCTAATGAGTTTATGGAAGGAGCTAACTGCTGTCTTAGGGCATCTGCACTGGCGAGCAGCCGGGCAGATCGTGATCGAGCAAGTGGTGGGGCACGGTCGTTTTGCTCGAGCAAACCGGAAATCTTCCTCGCACCGGTGCTCTGCTGCTCGCCCAGTCAACGGCAAAACGGTGCTCGTCCAAACGCTCGAGCTCGTTTTGCTCCGGCGTCTGCTCGACCGCCTGGCGGACCCCACGCCACGTGGGTGACGTCAGGCGCGTTGAGTTTTTTTTATAGCTGGCGCGTGTAACACACGCGCCGGTTAAAAGTTAAAAAAAAAAATAACAAACCAATCAGGGTAAGCCACGTGGCTTACCGAGCTGTAGAATCTGAAACCAACGGGCAAATGAATCCAGACCATCGATTTTGAAAGTGATGCCTCATCCAACGGTCCGAATTTGAACCCAACAGCTACTGTTTTGTACTGTAGCATCAGACTGTCATTCAACGGAAATAAATCCAAACAATACCTAAAAAAATTCCAAAAAATCTCAAACTCTCCCAAATCTTTGCCTATAAATACTACTTCAAGTTTTGCTCAACTCACACCAATTTGAGCATACCATTACACTTCTCCTTCCATCTCCTCTATCATTTCGTTAAGCTTTTTTTCCTAAACAATGGGCACACATTGGCTTCCTTCCGAAGATTTGCAAATATGTATTTCTTTTGTGCGTCATAGCGTTGATGAATACGACGGCAACAAACAAAAGAGGGAGAAATTGTGGGAGACAATTCATGCGGATTATGTCAAAAATTGGGAGCCAGCACCCGGTGATCCTCCGAAAGAGCCGAGGACCCGAATCGCGCTTTCGTCTCACTACAACAAATTCAAGCGACTCTTGCAAAAATGGGGCGAATGTTTGTACGCGGCACAACAACGTATAGCTAGCGGCACTTCGCTAATGGATGAGGTAAGTTTATTTATTTGTAACATAATGATGAGTTATATTATAATTTAAATTATGTAGCATACATTATATAATTTTGTATGCGTAGCAAATTTAATGTATAAAAATTTAAATAATGTATACAATTTATATATACAATATTGTGCTTCAATTTAAATATATACAATATTTAACTTCAATTTATATATACAATTTAAATAAATTATCGTATTTAAATTATGTACTTTATTTTTGTAGCATAATTTATATATGTACTTTATTTTTGTAGCATAATTTTGTAGCTATTTGTAGCATATTTTTGTAGCATAATTTATATATGTACTTTATTATTGTAGCATAATTTTGTAGCATAATTTTGTAGCATAATTTATATATGTACTTTATTATTGTGTAGCATAATTTTGTAGCTATTTGTAGCATAATTTTGTAGCATAATTTATATATGTACTTTATTTTTGTAGCATATTTTTGTAGCATAATTTTGTAGCATAATTTATATATGTACTTTATTTTTGTAGCATAATTTTTTAGCTAATATAATTATTTTATTAGGTCAAGCAAGCTCAATCATGTTACTATAAGGATATGAAGAAAGTGTTTACCCACTTTGAATGTTGGGAAGTGGTTAAGAATCATCCTTCTTTCATTTCGGTGCTACCAAGTACTCCATCTCCATATGCAAGTAGTGACCAACCTACTCCTTCTGCCGCCGAATCATCTCCAACCATTAATTTGGATGACGAAGAAGTGAATGAGACACCTCAAAGCCACGTGCCCGCTCCCGCTCCCTCTAGTCCGCCTAGACCAATGGGAACGAAGGCGGCAAAGGAAGCGAGGCGACAAAAGAAACAAGGTAAAACTCCTATTGAGCAACGAGTTGAGGTTTTGCATACCATTGCTAGTGACCAAGCTTCGTGGCAATCCAAGAGGATAGCGCATAATGAGAGTGAGCTTAATTATTACGCGGAGTACATAGAAATTCAAAGGTGGAATGAAGCAAGGGCGGATGAAGAGTTACGATTGAAGAAACTTGAGGAGGAAACAAGGATCATGACAATGGATTTGGAGGCAATGACCCCAATCTCAAAAATATATTTTACAAAGAGGAAATTAGCCATCCTTAATGAAGGAGAACCTAGTCAAGATCAACATACCGATGAAACATACTCTGATTGTTATCACCCAAGTCGCGTGCTCTTTCCGTAGAAGTTATAGTATTGTACTAAGAATAAATCTGGGCTTGGCTCGTCATTTTCTGTAATTTAAATTTTATGTAATTTAAATTTTCAAGAAATAAAGATGCAATTTATTCATTAAGATGAAATTAAAATACACTTGAAATAAAAACGGAAGCTTCATAATTAAACACACATACAGAAATTAAACACAGCTTAAATATTTAGAGTATCTCGCCGGTTTCCAACCTCCAATTGTGCTTCACCAAGTCCTTCTGAAGCTCTATATGGATGTAACCAGATTCAAGATCGGCAACACGGTCGTGAAACCTATGTATATTTGCTCCATCTCTACTAATTGGCTCAAAAGGAATTCGATTCCCTTGTTGATCCACCGGCCCATCATAAACCCGGAAAGCCCTCGATGGATTTTGCACGTCTTCTTCTTCCTCATTCTCATCCTCATCCTCCACGTACTCTTCTTCAACAATCATGTTATGTAATATGATGCAAGCTAACATGATGGTAGTCATTACCGATTTGTGGTGCAATGTACAACTATGACGAATAATTGCCCATCGAGATTGTAAGATGCCAAAGGCCCTCTCCACATCTTTCCGGTATGCCTCTTGTTTCTTTGCAAACAGTTTATCTTGCGGCGTCTGGGGATTAGAAATAGTCTTGACGAATGTAGAGTACCTTGGATATATTCCGTCAGCCAAATAATAAGCGTGGTTGTACCTCTCTCCATGGACTTCATAGACGGCAGTTGGGCCTCTTCCTGAAAGGACCTCTGAAAACACATCCGATAGGTGGAGCACATTAATGTCATTTTTGGCTCCAGGACACCCGAAGAAGCTGTGCCATATCCACGTATCATACGAGGCCACTGCCTCCAAAATAATAGTTGGACGACCCTTTCGACCTGAGTACGCCCCTTGATAGGCGGTTGGGCAGTTCTTCCACTCCCAGTGCATGCAGTCGATACTTCCGATCATGCCAGGAAAGCCTCGGCGTTCACCTTTAGCTAGGAGTCGCGTGAGGTCTGCCGATGTCGGACTGCGGAGGTACCTTGGACCATAGATTTCATACACTTGGCTGCAAAAATCCTTCATGCATGCCAGAGTAGTCGATTCCCCCATCCTTGTAATTTCTGTGCACTGATCCGCGGCCGCCCCATACGCTAACATTCGCAGAGCACCGGCCAGCTTTTGTTCAGGAAGAAGCCCTAGCAATCCAGTCGCGTCTGGTCTTTGATGCCAAGATTGGTCGTGGTTGCAGAGATCCGTCATGATAATGTTGAATCGGTTTCTGCTCATCCTATACCGCCGACGAAATTCTGCCGCCTCGAAGTTGGGACGTTCGATGAAGTAATCATCCATGAGATTGCGTCCCCTAGATTCCCTCTGTCGATCACGATTCGGTTTTTTACCGCGACGTGAACGGCTCGGTCGTGAGGGTTCATCGTCGTCTTGTGCTTCCGCCATGACCACCTGATTGATGAATGATTGCTCCATATAGTCATCCTCTTCTTGTTGACGTTGTCTCCTCCGGAAAAAATGGGGGAAGCTGAAAGGATCCATCAGCGTGATGAACAAGGAAATGTTGCTGAGTGTTGAGAGAGATGAGTTATCTACTCGATCGGAGTGAGGCAACTATGAGTGAAAGATGGTGTGAGGCAACTATGAGTGAAAGATGAGCGTTTTATAGGCAATTGTAGATAATCCGACGACAAATATGAATACACGTGTCGCATCGTAATTGGTCGAAAATCTTACCGGAAATCTGGTTCAATTATTTTGTCGACGACGCTATCTCGCAGTGACACGTGTCGCATCGTAATTGGTCGAAAATCTTACCGGAAATCTGGTTCAATTATTTTGTCGACGACGCTATCTCGCAGTGACACGTGTCGCATTGTAATTGGTCGAAAATCTTACCGGATATCTAGTCCAATTATTTTACCGACAATGACACATGGCGGTGACACGTGTCAATTTTTAATTAGTCGAAAATCTTACCGGAAATCTTGTATAATTATTACCGATCAAGACATGTGTCACATTATTATTGGTGGTAAATCTATCCGGTAATTCATTTTTAAACATTTCACTACATGACAAAACTGATTTGCTTGAAGCAAATAGTGAATGGGTGTGTGCAAAACTTGATTTGCTTGAGCAAATCTTGGATACATCTTGCTTGAAGCAAGATTTGCTCTTGCTCTGCTTCTTGCTTCAATCATGGGTGCAGATGCTCTTATGAGCTAGACTTTACCAAAGAGAATGAACAAGGCAATGGAATAGGGGAGAGAATGGATATTGAATTATTTGGATGGAGGGGAATGTGCTACTTTTGGGGAGCAAATATGGATGGGGCCCTATTCCCTACCACCAAAATAGAATATCACTTGGACCCAAAATTAATAAATAAATAAAATTTCCTCTATGCCCAAATCTCCTCCATCAAAATCCTCCCCCAAGAAATGTGTGTGATGAGATGCAAAAAGAAAAGGGGAAAATGGAAGGAAGAAAAAATAAAGAAAAGGAGAAAAAGGGTGGTGTAAACAAAGTTCTATTATTATTATTATTATTATTATTATTATTATTATTATTATAAATCAAATACAAAATACCAGGACCAGATATTATATAAGGTGGTCTCTCAAGTCTCTTTCTCTCCAATGTCTAAAGGGTAGTAGAAACTAGAAAGTTAACATAGAGCTTCTATTTATTCTTTAAAAAGTTCTCTCTAATTACTCTTGTAAACCCAAAAAGAAAAGAAAAAAAAACAAAGTGTTTTCTAAATATAGACTCCCCTTTCCTTCTCAGTCTCTCACTTTTACTTTTTCTCTTTTTCCACACTTACAATACTCAAATCTTTTTTGGGCTTGGAAGGTATTTGGATTCTGGTGATGGAGTGATTGTGTGTGTTGTAATTTTGATGTTCTTGATGATGGGTGTGTGGGAAAAGTTTCTTCACTAGGGCATGAACGTCTTCAAAGGGCATTGCTTTGAGCTCTCCATCACAGCTCCACCATTGCTGATCAGTGAGCTTTCTCCACTTGTTTTCTTCTTATCTGGCAATTTTTTTATCTGGGTTTTTAATAAGGATGTGTAATTTGACTTTCTGGGTTTAATTTCTTCCCTCTCCATGAACAAATGTTCAGTTTTTGCTCATTTTTGTCGCTATTTTTGTTTCATAACAGGCTCTGTGAGTTTACTCTGTTTCAATAGTATCTGCCTTGTATTCTTGTGTCTTCAACAATCTTAGCCCCATTTGCCTCTGTTTTGTTTAATTTAATCTTGTATGTTATTTCTACATTAGAAAGTTTTTTTTTTGTTCTCTCTCTCATCGTGTGTATGTAGCGTTCATGAATTTTGTTCAAAGTTCTAATTTTTATGAGGGGATTGATTCATTTCATCAGATACCCTTTGAAGGATTACTCTTTTTGAGCCTGGAAGCAGAGATGGTGGTGCTTGTACTCCATTAAATGTAGGTCTTTTTGTTCGATATTTTAGTTGTCTGGAATCTGGATTCATTATCCAATATGATAGTAGGAACACTTAAATTTTGTTACTCTATAGAATGTATGGAATTTTGGCAATCTAAGATATGAGAGATAAAGTAGTACTTACTTGGAGATGAGAGTTTATAGAGCTCCTGTAAATCTCTCGATATACTCACGTCATAAGCGTCCCTTGTAAAATTTCAACATTCAACCTTCTTCATGTATAGATTGTTTTCCTTTCTTTTCTGCAACTTCATTAGATTTCAATTGGATAAGGTTGATTTCACCTTTTTTTAGAGGTTCACGATAACAATGTATAGACACACTTCTATGCTTTGAAGTTCACACATTTTAACAATAAACATGTCAGCAAGAAGTATGTTGATTATATAGTGGATTTAGTGCTTCTTAACTATTGACATGGATTATCTTATAGATGTCAAACTTATATCTTGTAGGAAAGGCTGCAGTATGGACAGATCCAGAATAGATTCTAGATTTCATCACTCTGGATCAACACAGTCTGCTGAGTCTGCTCTGGACTTGGAAAGGAACTACTGCCGTCATCCTGATCCCCGTTCAAGTCCATCGCCCCTCCAGCCGTTTGCATCTGGTGGTCAGCACTCTGAGAGCAGTGCTGCATACTTCTCATGGCCTACTTTGAGCCGATTTAATGATGCAGCGGAAGACAGAGCTAACTATTTCGGTAACCTTCAGAAGGGTGTTCTTCCTGAAACTGTGGGGCAATTGCCATCAGGACAGCAGGCGACGACATTGCTTGAGCTGATGACCATTAGGGCATTCCATAGCAAAATTTTGCGTCACTTTAGTCTTGGCACTGCCATTGGGTTTCGGATTCGGAAGGGCGTCTTGACAGATATTCCAGCTATTCTTGTCTTTGTTGCTCGTAAATCTCACATGCAATGGCTGAGCCATTCACAGTGTCTACCTGCTGCTCTTGAGGTGTAAAATTGTGTATTTGCTGGACTTATGATCTTTTGTTTCTATTTCATTCTTCTGTAGTTGGTTAATATTTTTCTAGTCAAAAAGTGATTTTTCTGTCCTTTTTTCATTTCAATCTTGATGCTAGTCACTATGTTAATTTGTCTAATACTTTATAATAATAATAAAAATGCAATTTTGTTAGAGAAATAGGAATCCTAAAACTAACAACTCGTTACAAACTTGTAAACATCCAAAGGATTAAACAGGTGTCTGCTTATCATATCTGTTGTTATGCCATGTGCTTATTTGATCTCTTACTAGGTTCTTGTTTAATTTGTATCTGCTTTTGGAAATGGTCCAGGGGCCAGGAGGTGTATGGTGTGATGTGGATGTTGTGGAATTTTCCTATTTTGGTTCTCCGGCTCCAACTCCCAAGGAACAGGTTTACACGGAGCTTGCAGACGGCCTGAGGGGAAGTGATCCATGTGTTGGTTCTGGTTCCCAGGTATATTATTAAGAAAACTCCCAGCCATCTACTTGTTTCTGTCTGGTTATTATTATTACATATTTTTTTCGTTATTAGAAAAAATCTGCATTTGGTACCTGGAGTATGGACTAATGCACATTTCAGTACCTTGTGTTTAATAACTACTCTGACAGTACCTAGACTAATGCATTAGGAGCCACTTTCATACTTCCGTCAACTTTACTGTTAAAAGTTGCTTACGTGGCACAATTTGTTGACTAACACATGCAAATAAGTCATTTTATTATATTCAGTACCCAATAATTGTCGAAAATGAAAAACAAATTGAGAAAATTGAGCTACTGGGAAAAGAAAATGGATGCCAATTGGAGAGTTGGACTTCTCCAGTTCTCCCTCCCATTGACTTCTCTCAAAACCCAGTAAGCTGAAGTCCAATTGTCCAAAGTATATATATCCAGATGTGTTAAATCAATTATTGAACCGTTCTTTTTGCTTCTTCGATTTGAATTCTGAAAGCTTAATCTATGAATTGAAATCCAAAGCAAGATAGAGATAAACAACCAACGAGAATGAGCCTGTGCATTTCTCAATTATAGCCTATAAAGTCGTTTGATCCTATAATTTGTCCACAAGAGTAATAACATCTATGAACATCACTACCGGAAAAAGAATGCAGATCATAAAATGCAGTGACCACTGACCATCAACCTCCGAAATTGCAAATTTCCTTTTAGATCAAGTGGGTTCTTTTATCTAAATGAAATTGCATTTGACGTTTTTATCCAGGTATTTAACAGTAAAGTTGACGGAAGTATGAAAGTGGCTCCTAATGCATTAGTCTAGGTACTGTCTGGGTAGTTATAAAACACAAGGTACTGAAATGTGCATTAGTCCATACTCCAGGTACCAAATAAAGATTTTTCTCTTGTTATTGTTAGTATTATTATCACTATTACTGTTATTATTATTATTATTATTGTTATTATTAGTCTCTTATTATTGTTTTGCTAAAAATTTGGAATAATTTATAGGAACACTGATGAACTGACAAATCTTATCAGGGTATTAAAGGTTGTATCTTCCACTTTTGCAACCTCTTAATTTATGTTGAGTTTCATGTGTTGGCCTCAACATGAAAAGGGCAGGAATCTAGGACATAACAACAATAGTTTCTCTGCATCTCAATAGTTAATGCACCTTTCAAGCAGTGTGGTGAAGTTTAAAATCTAATGGTTCACTGGACTTCATATTATTGATGTACTCTAGGTTGTGTTCAGTAGTACTTATAAGTACGTAATTGGTTTTTGCGTGTTTAGGTTGCAAGCCAGGAGACTTATGGAACTCTTGGTGCTATTGTTAAAAGTAGAACAGGAAATAGACAAGTTGGTTTCCTCACAAATAGGCATGTGGCAGTTGATTTGGACTATCCAAACCAGAAAATGTTTCATCCTATGCCACCAAGCCTTGGACCTGGGGTGTATCTTGGTGCTGTGGAGCGAGCAACATCTTTTATCACAGATGACCTTTGGTATGGAATATTTGCTGGAACAAACCCAGGTAATGAACTTTAAAGCTGTAGTACTCGACCTTATATCGTGACAAATAGTCAGCAGTTATATATTGATACGTTCGGGAGTCAGGACCACATTGCACAATTTTTATAATCAACTGTATTGTTGTACAATTTAGTATGAGTTTATAACTTGGAACAAGATTATAATTGTCGATCTTCATTATGTTTGGCTTAATAATATGGCACATTAAAGAACAGATACATGTTGGGAAGCTCATAATCTAGTGTTACTAATCCTCGAATGTGGTTACTCATTATTGTACTTTCAACTCGAAGTCCCTGTAAGATTTTTGTTTTGGCTGTTCCATATGAGGGAAGATCCATTATTATTTTGCTTGGTGTTCTCACCTTATTTAGAGTTGATATGTTATTTTTAATTCTAGTTTAGAGATAGCGAAACTCTTCGTTTATTTTTCTCAACAATTGAATGAGATCTGGTACTTTTTTATTTGAGTAGCACTTCAAGTAAGATAATTAATAGTTGCTCCTTATAATTTTGCCAACTGGTTTCTTATTTTGGGTTGTCTGAGAAACATGGCCATTAATAATTTGTGCTATGCAGAAACATTTGTGCGAGCTGATGGTGCCTTCATTCCTTTTGCTGAAGATTTCAACGTGAACAATATAATTACAATTGTACGTGGTGTAGGTGAGATTGGTGATGTTAACATCATAGATTTGCAGTCTCCAATCAACAGTCTCATTGGAAGGCAAGTGGTAAAAGTTGGGAGAAGTTCTGGCTTGACTACTGGGACCATAATGGCATATGCCCTTGAGTACAATGATGAAAAAGGGATATGTTTCTTCACTGATTTTTTTGTTGTTGGGGAGAATCAGCAGACTTTTGATCTCGAAGGTGATAGTGGAAGTCTCATTTTATTAACAGGACAAAATGGAGAGAAGCCACGACCTGTTGGGATCATTTGGGGTGGGACCGCCAACCGTGGTCGCTTGAAACTAAAAACAGGCCAACCGCCTGAAAATTGGACTAGTGGAGTTGATCTTGGGCGGCTTCTTGACCTCCTTGAACTTGATTTGATAACAACGAATGAAGGACTTCAAGGTTTGTGCTTCTGAACCCTCCAACTGTTTTTTTCTTGTATTTTTCCTTGTTCCAGCCTTCTGTTAATCATTTGTAATACTTCTACTACTGCTGCTACTTCACTGAAACTTGTGAATGCTAAAATATATTTTGTTTTCTTCTTTCTTTGTTTTTCGTTGTACTTGTGGTTTCCCTATCTAGAAGGGGCCGAAGTTCTGATTGTCATCATAAACATCCCGGGGAATCTATCTTCATTTCTTTAGTGTTTAGCTTTCATATTGTAAGATGGCTCATGGGATCATTTCTTGCTGTATTCTCCAAACTACTTTTGCTGGTCTTAAGATTGCTTGTATTCAGTTTTCATATGATAATGTTATGTAGATATTGGTTGGTAGCTTGTCGTTTTGTACTGGAGCTATTTAACATGGGAAAGCAGGGTAATCAGAACTGTGTCTTATGTTTTTGCCAGCAGATGACTTTGTTTGGGGCACTTTCCTGACCTGTGCTTTATTTTTTACATAGCTTCTCTCCAAGAGCAACGGCATACTTCAGCAGCTGGGATCGATTCCGCTGTTGCCGAGTCTGCCCCTGCTATCTGTGCTTCAATGAAAGAGAAACTAGGAGATAAGGTTAGACCTATTAATTTGAATTTTCAGCAAGTACCATTTGATGGTGAATCCTGTATGGGAGCATGTCAACCTTTCATGCATGGTGACTTCCACATTGAAAATGGGGTTGAAGCAGCTCCAAAAGTCGAGCACCGGTTCATTCCAAGTTTCACTAGCAGATCTCCAGAAATTCAAAGCAGGCAAGAGGACAATCCAGTATCAAAAAACGTTTTAGCACTACGAAGTGGCTGTGATGATGAGATCTCAGTTTCATTGCAGTTGGGAGAACCTGAACCGAAAAGAAGAAAAAACTGCAACTCTTTCTTTGGCAGTAAAGGACCCCAAATGAAGAAATGAGCAAATTGACTCGGTTTCTTGGAGTAACTGTCACACGAGTGGTTGCTCCATTGTGATCTCAATTACAGTTTATTTCAAAGAGTGATAGAACAACAAAGATTCAGGTCACGTACATCTCCTGCATCCGTTGCTATATTCTTTCGTGGATAGTTCGGGGAAGGGTAGAAATTAATAGGTTATATGTGTGTGGAGCATACTAGGTTTTTATAGAGATGTTTAGGTGGTGCGTACCTTGAGATCATCATTAGTCATTAATTGTATCACTTGTTTGGTGAAAGTTCATATAGCATAAGCACTCTTGGGGAACTGAACTGTTGACAGAATGTACAATGTTGGTTCTTGCAAGCCAGGGTTAAGATTAGGTGGTGTTCAGAGCCTAGCCTAGTACTAAAAGGTGCATCACTCGATCTCTTTCATGGTAGAGAAAGGAAGGAGTAAGATGGAGAGGAATACACCATTTGTATCTTCTCGTGTCGAATATGTGAACTCATTTTGTAGCAATATATCTGTAAATGCGGCTTCAATTGAGACATCTTCTACCATTACATAACTAATTCTTGATTAAGCATATATATATATTTTGCCTTGGAGATTTTGTGTTCCATTTTTGTTGTTGTTGGCAACTTGGGAGATAAACAGCACAGCAAAACGGATCAAAAACAAAAGTTGGCCACGGCTACAGCAAAATGTCATCAGCTATCCCATCACGGGCTATATTGGCCATATACGGCTCTCTATATTTGCTTTCTCGGTGCTGTATCTTTGCTGGGTTGTGGTGGTTTTTGCTGCCACTTTTTTCATTGGAATTATCTTCAGATCGATAAGCTGCACAAGCTATAATTTGTTGCATCAGTCTAAAAATTGTTGAAAAAAAAGAAGAAAAAGACTTGTTATTAACAGCTTCCCCGAGAATTCAATCGTCGGCTTAGCTTAACCAAATTGATACAGTGATACTAGTTAGCTAGATATACGAACACTGAATGAACCTGGCATTTTGTTATCTTAGGTCATCTCATAAAAAGTACGTACGTGGTACGTACAGTCCTAATTAACCCTATCTGGGAACATATATAAACAAGAACCAAAAACCGATCGCTATTTGCAGCACCACAATGCACGACACCAAACCAGTAAAGCCGTCGACCCTTCACCTACTCGATCGGTCAGTCGTAAATAAAGTTAACGACCAGCTGCTTTCTGATGAGCTAGTTTTCCATAAGCGTGCACGTACTCGGCACTGATCTGCGGGCTGCAGCTCGATAACTAGACCCAAGAGAGATACATTTCCTAGGGCTAGCTCTCTGAGAATCTGAGTGGCCATGCATGCATGCGCATCGATCAGTCCTTAACTTTTACCCTGCACCATTGTAAGCAGAGAAGAAAGAGACCGAGATATCGAAAAGCTGCTTTCAAGTTAATTATATATACATTCAAAAGATGAATCATGCATGCATTAGATCGATGAAACTAAGCAATCCGGCCATACTAGCTAGCTTTCGGAAGCCGGTACCATTATATATATATATTACTTAATTAACCATATATACTAAATAGTTAGATCTCTTGTCTAGCAGTACTACAGTTTGCTCTTTAATTGATTAGAAATCATGTGAATATGAGAGAGAGGGGCAAGGTTGGACAAAGATCTTAGTTAATTAATTGGTTAGGAAGAACTAACTATCATCATTAATTAATTATGTAGGTTTCCCTAATTATCAAACACAAGATGAAAATGATGCACGTATGGGATGTTTTGTCATCATTATAGTGCACAAAATAGCATTGCCCATCAAATTCTCCTAGGCAATTCAATATAGAAAATACTATTGTTTTTATTTTTCAAATGAAATTTCTTGACCAGGGAATGTTTGGTGTACGTAGATAGAATTAGAAGCTTGACTAGTTCCATCAATGGTTCATATGATATTGGTTAAATACTTAAATGCATGTGGTATATTGCACATTATTGACATGAATGAGCAACAGTGAAGTACGTACAAGCTAGCTAAAGTCAGGTGTGATAACTAACAGAATACATGTAGTACGTAATTTAAGTAAAAACAGCATATGAAATCCGGCAGGTCTCCATCTAACAGCTAGATTAACTATTCTTGCAACAGTATTACATTACATGCTATACACAATGATTAGGAGACAACAATCTGGTAGCTTTATGATCAGTTTTGACAGATTTGATAGTACTAATGCATATTTACTTGATTAGTCTCTCTTGTTCGAGGTTCACTAAGATAGAGATACCACACAGTCACACACACTTACTATCATGAAGCTACACCGTTAATCATCGATGTTAACTTGATTAATATATGAGATAATCTGTTAGTTCACATAAGAAATTTCGCGGGCAAATTAAAATAGAAATAATTAAAGAAACTGCAGGCCAAATATATGAATGGACAGGACTGACGTACTGATCCCAGAGCCATGAATAGTCTCATTCTGAGCTCTTTCCTTTGCCTCCTGTACGTCTTAGCTAGACATTTGTTTTACATGCTAGCTAGCTCTTTGTCCAAGGCAAACATATATGCAGCTCGATCGTTATAATCAAAACAGTACTACTACTCTATCAGATATATATACCCACACACACACACATATATATAGAGAGAGAGAGAGAGAGAGAGAGAGAGATCTAAGAGTGAGCATAATAGATATATTAAGTGAACACAAATAAAGAATTAATTTACGTACTAATAAAGATCGAAGAAATATATATACTACCTGCAGATCGAAATCAAGGTCCATGTCATCTCCATATCATCAGTTACAGAAAACATTGAATTGTTGGTGAATGAGTGTTTGAAGCTGCAAGATGACCTGGTACTTAGCTAGATGAACCTTTTATGTATAATTATCGAGCATTCTAACTGAACTAATTAATTGACTACAAACCTCCAGAACTCCCCAAGCATGAAATAAATCGAGATCGATAAAAGCTTAACTATCCCAATTTACATAATGCCAGATCTTCGATCTGCATGCTACTCTTTTCATTGTTCTAGCTTATATCTAAATCAGCAGCCAGATCCTAGCAAATTTAATTGATTGGTGTAGTACGTGTTCCTGGTGAAGCGAGTATAGCTACTTCTTTACCAATTAGCTGGATATATATACTGCTAATATTTTTGGTGTGGTCTTATATCTAAACCTCAAAACTTACAAAACAAATATAAGCACAAAATCGACACTGGATCTTACTTTCGATCTATAATATATAGCTATATATGAATATATCTAGATATAATTAGTCTAGTGGTACCAGATCATGCTGGCAGCTTCAAGCTCTCAAACCAAACATACCAGAAAGGATCGGAGAGGAAAGATAAACCGAGAAGTACGCTGCAGCAACAAGCTAATAAGATTTGGTCTTTGTTTGAGAAAAGCTAGCCCTTTATAAAGAAGAATGGAAAAGGCAGAAGCTTGACACGTACTGATTGGATAAAATTAAGGAGCTAGCTAGGATGAGGAGGTTGAGTTGGGAAAGATATATAGATGATATGAGGCACGAGGCCTGCATGTTTTAGGTAAAGAGAAGACTCGTGACTCGATATACTCCACCCCGATCTAGACATAACTGCTAAGCTTTTATGCACCTCGATCTAGGCTATATAAGCGCGCTCTCTCTCTCTCTCTCTCGATCTCTCGATCTTGTGTTCTAACTAGCACAAAATGGAGACGGAGTGTATTTAATTTTGGGTTTTTGTATTTGTCCTTGTTATACAGCTATATTGACCTGACCTGTTGCCATCTTTCTCAAACTAATTCAACTTGAATTGGCTGAAGATTATTATAAATAAATGCAAAAAAAGAGGGACCACCATGTTCTATATTCTCCCAAAGAAAATATCAAATCTCTCATGTTTAGTTTTTGTCTGATAAGTTTTTATAAATTTTCCAAGCCTAAATTCATATATATAACAGTTCTTTGATATGGTATTAGAGTCAAACACAAGCTGTAATTTGATAAGCTAAAATTTTGGTGGATCGGATGAATATTTAGGTCAAATTGATTAGACCAAAAACAACTTTGAAAAGGTTGCGGCTTTAAACAAGCTTAATTCATGCATGCATGCCTATCAATTAGTTGCATAGTTGCTAGCCTTGTTATAAAGTATACACTCATAAGTAAAAGTTTAATTATAGTATCCTAGCTAGCTGGAGGTTGTGTTTAGTGCCCAAACCTCAGCAGTGACGTATAATAGTTTGAACTTTGAAGATTATCAATGGCCATCAAGCAAGGTAATATATATACATTTTCTCTCGAACAACTAAACCCGACGACGAAGAAACTATACAAATAAAACGTAAGTTAAAACTATATATACAAACCAAATCCGATCCATTTCAATCTAAGTGTACATTTTCCTCGAAAATGCTAATACCAGCTTATCAGTAAATCAGACTTAACTTACTGTTAACTAGTCTTTGTTTGAGCAGCTTAGCTAGCTTTGCATGTGCTTAGAGGCCGTCCAGTCCCTACCGCAATAGATACAGTTTCAGTATAATACTGCTACTATTGAAATTCATTAATATGAATTTAGGGCTTGCATATGCATACAGCAGAAGATATTCCATCCACAGCAGTGTAAGTGCACTGCCTACGTGGTATTAATGTGTTTCCTATTTTGCCCTCACTTATCCTTCACCACCCTGAGAATTTTTGTCGTCGGGACACCCAAATTGGCTCCCAGAACCAGCGTCGATCACCACTCACCGCCTCACCTCGACCCTCGAGCATGCCTTGCTCTCCGTCCCCCTAATCCATGCGCACGCCGCTACCCTACACCTCTACAGGTTGTGCTGTAGTTTGTGTCATTGCACCGCCACTGGCGGCAGAGAGTGTTGAAAAAGACGAGCTAGAATGAAGGAGGAGGAGATCTGGTCCAAACCAGATCGGATCTGACAGTCATGAAGAGCAAGACGCACACGAGCTTTGGCTTTGGAGTAAGGAAGAGCAAGGCAAGATCAAAGGTGGGTAACGCAGCCTCTGGGAGCCTGGGTGTTGTCCAGCAAGGTGCGACGGAGATGGCTATTGCGGTCACTGGGTCGTGTAAGAAGTGTATGAGCAAAACAGTAAGAGCACCTATATTTTTTTTTAATTACTGATCTTAACACAATTTACTCTCAGTTACTTTACAGTCAATACATGCATATCACGCGTGATAGTGCACTTGCACCGCCTCTGTGCGTGGAATAATTTTCCTGCATACAGGTGGGTGTAATCGATCAATTGAGGGTGCCCTCCCCTTTTGTCTTTAGCTTTGGGTGGTTCCTTTGTCTCTGGTTGACAATTACAATGACAATAGTGCAGACCTGTCCTAATGGATCGAACAAAAGGACCACATGCAGATCGATTGTTAATTTAGCTAGGGTTTATAATGGAATAGGGCTCACATGGTTTTTCTTTAATAATTTAGCTCTAGCAGGTCGATTTCCAATAATTGGTAATTCAACTTCATCTCATGAAGCTAAGGCTCATCATCATTCATCAGCTCCCCAAAGACGAATCATTAAGGTAGGTATAATGGTGGTTGTGAGTTGAATAAAGCAATTTTTTTTCTTCTTTCAAATTAGGGTTTCATTTGTTGCCATTTGCATCACTTCCTCTCCCAATCTTACATTACAGTTTGAATATCTATCTATATATACCCATATACATAAGCTAGGTCCGAAAATTGTCTTGTTGATCATGGTCACATATATCTTCTTGTCTTTTAATTAGCTCTGAAGATGGAGTAGCTGTTTGCATGAAGCTGTATACTGATAGAACTGATCGATATATATATATATATATATATATATAAATATATATATGCAGGAGTGGCGTAGACGTAGAATAAGTTTGTAGATTACATCATCTATAATCAAATCTTTGTGATCATAACTGAGCATCTCCAATTCTCTATAGCTAGACAGTTGGTATGAAGTCTAATCGTGTTGATATAATTTGAAATCAATCACAGTAGCTATACGTCTATTAGCTTGTACTTAGTTATCACATCCCATCCAAAATTATTTAATTTGGAGTTCGATTTAGTGATTTACAACCGAAGAAATATATTGCTTGACCATTAGTAAATTTCCTAGATCAAGATCAAGTTACTTGAGGCCTCTACATTGGGAACCAAGATCAAGATCATCACATGGGAACAATAAGCAAGGGCGGGCGGAGCCAGGATTTAATATGAGGGGGCTTGGATTTTTTTTTTTGGATCTAAAACTTGATCGAAAAGAAAAAAAAAACGAACTGAAAAAAAACCTGTCATTTTTTGAATGAAAAAAATTGAAAGAACAAGAAAACTGAAACGAATGTGCTATTTTTTGGTTAAAAACACTAAAAAAAATAACTAAAGAAAACTTGTCAAAAAAATTGATTGAAAAATAAAATAAAAAAGAATATACCATTTTTTTTGTTAAAAAACTGAAAAGAAGAAAAAATATGGAAATATGTGAAAGGAATGCTCAATACCCAAGATCTGTTGTACAAATTTCAGTATCTCCACCACCATACCAATCCAACATTCATATAAATAGTAAAAACAAAAAATATTTATTCCAAAATTCAGGGCCTAAGCCCTGCTGGCCCTGAGTAGCTCCGCCACGGACAATAAGGATACCACACATCATGACAGATGATCTCCCGATCATTTGGCTTCCCCTTAATTTTAATTTTGACCCTTTTCTTATATTTTATTAACTGGAAAAGAAGACGTAGAAATATATGTTGTCCTATAGCTAGCTATATGCTAAGGATATATCGATCGTGGAATCTTTCACTTTCCTTGTATACCAAAGAAAAGAACAACTAAGACGAGGATTGGATGATATTAATTAGTGAAAACTAGGTTAACAACCCATTGGCTAAAGCTAAAAGCCTAAACCTCCCAACTAAGAATTCTATATATTTATACTTTATAGATTCTTTGGAACTGCCCACTATTGCTTTCAACTCGTTTTTGCTGGTTAACTACTTCTTAATTAATGATTACCATGCCAAACACCAGATATATTGTTGTTTTCTAAATGAAAAAAATTAGCTAGTCGTTGCAATCTTTCCAACCCTAGCTAACTCGATCTCTTTCAAGTCATTTGTAGAAAACAAAGGTTAAGGTTGATGTGGACCTGAGTGTTTCTACAATGTCTACGGGATGAATTGTGTGAAATTTCTACAGAGTTCGATTCATTATATTTGTAATTACAGTTTGCACTAGCTAGACTAATGCATTGTTATTCAAAATATATATATCTGTAATAAGTGAAAACAAGCGAATTCTCTTGTGTCATTTTCTATTTTAAAAAGCACTTGAAATGTGTTTCTTACCATTAATTAGCACTTTCAGGTGACTTTCACATAAAATGCTAGAAGCTATATATATATATATATATAGTGTGAGCTTTAATTTGACAGTTGTGTGACTAAAACAGAGTTGTCAATATTAACAGCTCATGTAGGGTTGGAGTCAATGTGATTATGTTTCTATGTTTGCTATGCTAAACAATATGATTATTGAGATAATGATGTGTTAGTAAGAACAGTAGAATATGTGATATATAGCATGGCAAACATGATTAGTTGAAACCAATGCGTCCGGTGATAATTAATCAATTAAGTGCATCAATCGAAGTGACATGATTTGATATAATGCCCTTTGCACTAATCGATCTTCTATATCGATGACTCGTGTCGATCAGGATCGAGCTAGTAGAGGCTAATGCAACCTAAAACAACTTAATATGCAATTATGCATGCATATCGATCTCATTCAATTTCGCTAGCTAGTCTGAAGTCCAATATCGATCTGCAAGTTTGGCTAAGTTTGTTCAGGCATGCAATCCCCTAGCCTGTGGAATTTGGCGCTTGAAGTTGGTGTACGTGGTCGTTCAAACATTTACGATCATGAAAATAGCCTGGCCTGCAGGGTGTCGTCTGAGATCATGGAGAAGATCACCAGATCGAATTCCTTTTTCCTAGCTAGTAGCAGTGTGCATATCACAAACCATCGCTCTCATGAAGAGTATATATATCATCGATCATTGTATTGTTGTAATTGATTCATATCATTTAGTTCCTTAATTACCCTAGTAGTATATATGTTGGGTGACGAAAAGAAGGATCGATCTCTCCTTCTACTCTAGTGCGCGAAGAGGTTGCAACAGAAATGGAACGAGATACAGATATCGACAAGAACACTAATAAAGAAAGATGATCATGATTGAGTGGAGAATAATCGAATGTTAACCAGGCCGGCCAGTTGGATAACTTTTAAATTACCTTTCCAGCAAGATGCTTATAATAGTAGAAACACAATCTACGTACGCAATTAAATTAACGGCGTCCGTATGATATTCTTCTTAAACTATTCAGTTGCCAATTTTCAATATCAGGAAAATTTCTTTAGAGATGTAATATATATAGCTTCAAATTTCATCGGTGTCACTACTGGAGGAGAGAATCGGGGCGACGTAGTTAGCAATCTACGTCGCTCCGATTTTCAGTAAGGCGACGTAGATTTCCTTTGATAAAAATTACGTCGCTTCAAATAATTGAGGCGACGTAGGTTGATCTTAGTCGCTTCAAGAAAATAAGGCGACTACTTTTTCATTCGAAGCGACTAAACTAATATTCGTCGCTTCGAATAAAAACGAGGCGACGTAGATTGAGCAATCTACGTCGCCTCGATTTTATTCGAAGCGACGAATATTAGTTTTGTCGCTTCGAGGAAAATCGAGGCGACGTAGATTGCTCAATCTACGTCGCCTAGTTTTTTTTAAATCTGGATCTACTCTTCTTCTTAAAATCAAACCGTTCATAAAGTTAGAATTTTAGAAAAACAGTTCATTCGCGTTGTGGAGCTGTTCTTGGGCGATTTTGGGAGAAATTTGAGGAAATTGAGAAAGAAGGTTGTTCTTGCCATTGATTTGATTCTTGAGTAAGGTTAGTTTGATTTGTATCTCTTTAACCCTCTTTATGACCATAATATGTTAAATTAGAAGTGAAATTGAAGTTTTGGTGAAATGTTTGAAGTTGAATTGAATTTGGTGTTATGTTGTAGTTTTAGTGTTTGAATCATTGAATTGTGGTAAATCATGTGATGGGTTCATGAATAATGTTTGAAATTTGGTTAAGTTTAGTGAAATTTATTGATGATTAGAAGTGAAATTGAAGTTTTGGTGAAATGTTTGAAGTTGAATTGAATTTGGTGTTATGTTGTAGTTTTAGTGTTTGAATCATTGAATTGTGATAAATCATGTTATGGGTTCATGATTAATGTTTGAAATTTGGTTAAATTTAGTGAAATTAATTGATGATTAGTGTAGATTAGGTGTAATCGAGCCTTAATTAGTAGTGTTATTAGTGTTAATCATGAAATCGAGCGTATGGCTATATATAATTGTGGTGTTTATCAACTTAGAACTCCCGTTTGAGAATCAACAACTCATCTAGTTGATCGAGTTGAGTTGTTGATTCTCGAATTGTCCCATTTTTGGACACTTTAGGTGAACATGACTTTGTTGATCCTTTTGCTATTCGTGTGATTTCAGTTTCAATTTTGGGATATGGTTTCGACAGTGTCTCCTTTCAATGTTTCCCGAGTGCAAATTAGGTTGTTTAGATATGTGTGCACTCGGGGAACTGTAGGGAGATGCTGCCGAAATTTCCCTAAACTGGAGCTGAAACGCATGGGTGCAAAAGCGTTGACAAATGTCGTGTTCTCCTGAAGGGGATAGGACCCAACCCGGAGGCATAAGGCGAAGAAGTGTGGGGTTTTGGTTGAATCGCAACTGTGGCGTGGTAACTTTGTTCATATTGATTGTTTATGTTGACAGGAAACATGGACGGACACCCAGACAAAACTTGGATGACATATCATCGTGCTGATCCAAGGTACATCATAGGCATATTCGAGTTCATGAATTTTGCCCGGTGACATAGTAACGGAGCCGATTATTACTTCTGCCCGTGCAAACGTTGTAAGAACGGTCCGTTCAAGGTTACTATGGATGTCATGTATCATCACTTATCACACAATGGTTTGAGTCCGGATTATACTGTCTGGCACCTTCACGGGGAAGTTTCTGCTGAACCGAGAATGCTCAGTCAACGAAGACAGTGGCTTCAAGACAGAGTCGGTCCTTCTAGTGGTGCCGGTCCTTCAGTGAACCCGCAGTTGGAGATTCTACATGATGCATATCCCTATTATCCTGGATACCATGCAGATGCACCCCAACAATTAGCGGAAGATAATTCGGGCATGAACTTCAATGACATGGTAGACGATGATTATGAAAAGTACGTTAGATTATTGAAGGAGTCACAGACCCCATTATATGAAGGCAGTGAGGAAACTGTTTTGAGTGCCATATTAGATGCAATGGAAATGAAAAATGAAAATGGATGGTCGGACACAAGTGTTGACTCTTTATGTATTTACATTAATAAACTTCTTCCTAAAGGGCACACATTCCCCTGTTCATACTCGAGAATAAAAAAAATCTTGAGTGATCTTTCACTAGGTTACGAAAGAATTGATGCGTGTGAGTTTAACTGTGTGTTGTTCAGGGGGGCGCTTGTAAACGAGAGAATTTGTCCAGTGTGTTATTCTGAAAGATATAAGCCATATACGAATGATATTCCCAAAAAAATAATTCGTAACTTCCCTCTAACACCAAGGTTGAAGCGTTTGTTTATGTCCCCACACACTGCCAAGCATATGCGATGGCTGGGGGAGCGGATATGCGTGGCTGGTAGCCTCAGCCACCCAGCTGATGGAGAAGCGTTTCAACATTTTGACAGAACTTTTCCAGGTTTTGCACGGGACTGCAGGAATGTGCGCCTTGGAGTAGCAACAGACGGTTTCAATCCATTCGGAACAATGGGAACTTTGCATAGTACATGGCCCGTTGTTGTGATGCCGTACAATCTACCACCATCAATGTGCATGAAGAAGGAATATAACATGTTATCAGTGTTGATTCCAGGCCCTGAATCTCCCGGAAAGTGCCTTAATGTACTCATTGAGCCGATGATCGAGGAGCTAATACATTTATGGGTCGTTGGAGTCCATACTTTTGATCGAGTAGACAATGAGGTATTCTTGATGAAGGCAGCGGTAATGTGGACTATTAGCGACTTTCCAGGTTTAGGGATGCTTGCGGGGTCAACTGTGAAAGGGTACAAGGCATGTCCAATCTGTCTAGATGAGCTAACTTCAGAGCATATATGTGGGAGGATAGTTTATGAAGGTCATCGAAAATGGCTCCACCAAGATCACCCTTGGAGATTGAGCAAGGCATTTAACGGGAAGGAGGAGTTTGGCGGAAGACCCTATCAGAAGAGTGGAGATGAAATTTTGGAGGACGTTAGGTCACACGTTTACCCTATTCTTAGCCAACATGATGACTTGAAGGTGCCGTACAATCCGAATAACAGACAGTGTTGGACTCACGAAAGCATATTTTGGAAGCTGCCATATTGGTCATCATTGAAGATCAGACATTGCTTAGATGTCATGCACATTGAAAAAAAATGTGTGTGACAACATCCTTGGAACCATTTTTGCAATTGATAAGAAGTCCAAGGATGGTCCAAAAGCTCGCGCTGCTTTGAAGAAGAGGAATGTGCGAAAAAACCAGTGGCAAAGAGCGGGTGACTTGGGTATGGCGAAAGTTCCTCATGCACCCTTTTTAGTTAAAAATGATGATCTAGAAGATGTGTTCCAGTGGTTCAGGGATGTTAAGTATCCTCTTGGTTATGCAGGTAGTTTGAGAAGTAAGGTGAAAGTAAGTTCCCCGTCACAGTTTTATGGATTGAAGACGCATGATTGCCATGTCTTGCTTCAACGTCTTCTTCCTGTGGTTATCAGAGGGTTCCTGCCAGAAAACGTTGTGAAGCCATTGATAGCACTGTCAAATTGGTTTCGTCAACTATGCAGTAGGGAGCTTAAGAAGGAGGTTATGCGTGACATGGAAACTGAGATAGTGATGATTCTCTGCAATTTGGAGCTCATATTTCCTCCACTTTTTTTTACATCTATGGTTCATCTCATGGTTCATCTACCCGAACAAGTATTCCTTACAGGTCCAGTACACTATACATGGATGTATCCAATTGAAAGGTAAAATGTTTTTCGTTGCTAATATTATGTTCGTTATGTAATATGTTGGCAATTAGGAATTTATTGTACTAATCTTGAGTGGTGTTTTTGCAGGCAATTAGGAAAATATAAAAAGTCAATGAGGAATACACGTTACCCAGAAGGTAGTATTGCTGAACAGTACCTCGTACATGAGTCGGTGACGTATTGTAAGTCTTATCTCAGACGGATGGACAACGAAGATATCGACACTTCCATAGCTGGGTGGAATGTCAGCTGTGTTTCACTCTTAGTAAGACCAAATATTATCAAGACTCGTTGCCAGTTCAGGTTGACTGAGGCAGAGACTGCTGAGGCTCACTGGCAAGTCTTGGTGGAAACAGACGAAGTCAAACCTTACCTAGAAGAACATCTCAGAAGGTTCGAGGCTAAAAATGGTGAAGATTTCGACGAGCTTCGTCGGAGGAGGAGTTTTCTTCGATGGTTCTTAACATGGGTACATATGCCTATTAATTCTTGTAAGGTTCTTTGAGGGTTTATAACACTTATCTCTAACTTCTCTTAACACTTATCTCTCAGGTGTCCCTTAAAGAAAAAAACTCGGACCCGAGCTTGGTTGCAGGAATAAAGTCATTAGCTCAAGGACCTCAGCAATGTCGGGTTTATAAGTCATGTTATGTGAACGGTGTCAAGTTCACATCGTTTGATAGAGATCAAAGAACCGTGACTCAAAACAGCGGTGTCATGATAGACATGGGTTCATCCAAGTTCTACGGCCATGTTAACTACGTGGTTGAAGTATTATATGCAGGTCGTATGCCAGTGGTGTTGTTTAAGTGCACATGGCACAACTCCGAGGACCCTGAAGATCTTGACACCGTTATAAAAGATCATGGACTGATATCAGTGAATACAAACAACAGTTACTATGAGGATTCACCCTTTATAATTGCAACCAAAGCAAAACAGGTATTCTACATAGACGATCCAAAGGCTGGTGGTACTTAGAAGGTAGTACAAGAAATGTCGCACCGCAATGTCTACAGCGCCGAAGTACTTGCCATAGATGAAAACATATCGCGTACAGGAGATCATATATTCGAGCCTTACCAAGAGGACACTCCCACGGTGATACAATTTTACCCAGATTTTCAACTACTTTTGGACGAAGAAGGAGACGAGGACGAGGACGACGAGGAGGATGAGGAGGACGAGGACGAGGACGAAGACGAGGACGAGGACGAAGACGAGGACTAAACTCATAATATTATTATGAATTTGAAACCTAAATTCGTATTTTCTTTAAAGCATAATTTATGTATTCGAGAAAATATTACTAAATTTATAATTCTAAACTTCATCGTTTCTTTCATATTCAGTTCATTACCTTTCCATAAATAAATTGAAGCGACGAAGAATTCAACCTTTGTTAGTATCTCAAAATTTAAGTGACGTAGATTGAACAATCTACGTCGCCTCATTTATTCAAAAAAAAAAACAAAATTAAAAATTAAATACAAGGAAGCGACGTAGATTGAGCAATCTACGTCGCCTCAATTATTCAAAAAGAAAAAAAATATGAAAATTAAATACAAGGACGCGACGTAGATTGATCAATCTACGTCGCCTCAATTATTCAAAAAGAAAAAAAATATGAAAATTAAATACAAGGAAGCGACGTAGATTGATCAATCTACGTCGCCTCATTTATTAAAAACAAAAAATATAAAAATAAATACAATAAAGTGACATATATTGCTCATCCTACGTCGCCTCATTTATTCAACATGTTTAGGTTACTGGTATTCAAGGAAGATAATGAATTACAGAATAATAATCCATCCCTTTTTGATGCGACATTCCGAATGTGTTGAACTGCAAATGGTAAATAGATGTGGATGGTAGTATTGTGTCATTTGAATTGGTGACAAGCTGATGCATTTGAGTTTCATTTTGAGAGGTCAACAAAGTCTTAAGAGCAGTAGCAAACCTTCGGGAAGAACCTAAATCATGACTAAAAAAGATTCAGGTTGTACTAATGTGGTGTCTCATCATCCTCAGCAGACTAGAACTTGTACTAATGTGTTGAGTTTTATAGTAACCAATGAGAGAAAGTTTTATGATAATGTGGTTGTACTAATTTATTTCTTCACAAACATTTCGTTAAGGTTGCTTAAACATTCAGGTTCATTACTAATCTATCAATACTTGTGATTTCAGAAAGAAGAAGCATTCCGGGTCCGTGTAGCTAAAGCAAACCAAGTGAGCCAACTCGAGAAGGTATGGTGCGACGAGGAAGATATACTGTGTCTTTTCATCATTTTGATTGTTTAGTTGCTGAAAGTTCATGTTTAGTTGCTTTTCATGTTTAGGCTTTCATGTCTATAATCATTTTCGAATCACTTCGTTTCCTTCTTCGTCTCGAATCATCTTCGAATCATCATTTTAGAGAGTTTATCCCATATCTAGTTGCTGTTCATGTGTAGTTGATAAGCTATATGCGATAAATGACGAGTATGTAGAAGTTGCTGTCCATGTGTAGTTGCTGTTCATTTTTATTGTGTAGTTGCTGTTCATTTTGATGCGACATTCCGAATGTGTTTTGTGTTTTGTGATGATGATGATTCCGAATGTGATGATGCTTTCTGCGAATGCGATAAGCTATATGTGTTTTGTGTGTTGTGTATTGTGTTTTGTGTTCGAGGGATTCAATTCCTTCGGTTGTGATGATAAGGATATATGCGATAAATGAATGTGATGATGCTTTGTGCGAATGCGATAAGCTATATGTGTTTTGTGTGTTGTGTTTTGTGATGATAAGCTATATGTGATGGTACTTCGGTTCATACTCTTTTTGATATCTAACCCAACAAACGAAAATAAAATAAAAACGACTTGCTATATGTGATGATAAGCATGAATGTTGCTGTATTGTTCGATTAGTTTGTTCTTAGTCATCTACATGCTTCTTTTTTTTTCATATGGAGAAAAACTAGACATAGTGACATGGTCAGAATTTGGTTAACTGCCTTAACTTTAACGAAACCGAAAGTGCACCAATGGAAATACTTGAACAAGAATATGCGTAACCTAGGTAACTATAGCATTATAGAAGTACAAACGAGTAAAGTATGTTCCAACTGGAAACGATGGAATTCCATGGCTAACGAGTAAAGTACTAACGTAGGTTTTAACAGAATGGCTCCCGGCAGTACGAGTCACCAAAGGAAGAAAGCGGCGATCCAGCGTCGTGAAGCAGCCGCGGCGGCAGCTGCGGAGGCTACGGAGGCGGCGTGGCGAGCATTCAGCAGAGAGGGGGCTTCCGGGTCGGGTTGCCCCACGGGACAATCTGCGACCCCGACGATTCCAGCAGTAGGGGTTTTAACGCCCGCCCCAAACCTTGAGGATGCGATTCCTCAAGTGGATGACAGCGACGCCACTACGGTGTCACAGCACCCTCCCGCCCTCAGCATCCGGTGCAAGAAGACCAAACTCCCCGACATGGTGGACATGGCAACCGGAGATCCGACGACGCAACAGCGCGGAGTCGTTGTCGGGACGAAGACGGAGTACCTCGTCCGGATGAACAACAATAAGCGACTACAAGTCGCTTACTCTACGAGGCATCGGGGGCCTGCGACAAGGGAAATGAGGAGTCTGATGTGCAGAGACATCGGTAGCATCATCCGCGGAAAAGTTCCAATGCTTGCACCTAGTTTTTGGGACTTAGAGATTTGCATCGCGATATCGTCAATACAAGTCTTGAGGTATACTTACTGGCCTTAGCTTACTTACCTACTTGTAGTAAATGTAAATATAACTTTTACATAACGAAATTTAAATGTCTTGTGCTAGACGAACTACGACATCCCGGCGACTGATGTGGAGATGTGGAACTTCATTGATGCGACGGCGCAAACAATCTACAAGGATTGGAAGTATGATTTCCATCAACATTATCTCCACGTCAGCCAGGAGACTCCGGCCGAGTTTCTCGGGAGGGAAGACCAATGGGTGTGGTTAAAAGCCCACTTCGAAGACCTTGCTTACTTGGTGAGCTTCATAAACTATCCGCACAGTTTTGGTAGCCAACATTCTAAAAATATACATGTTTATCTATTCTTATTTTAAAATGATTTTTTTGTGTGTGTGGCAGCGATTGTGCGAACGGAATCGAGGAAACCGAAACAAGAACAAGGAGCAGCAGCTCAACCACCATTCGGGATCCCTCGCCCTCTTGTACCGAAGCGAGGTGTTAGAGAAGGAGGGTCATAGAGCGCCCGCCGTCCAGACGTGGATTAACGTATACCAGCCGGACAAGAATGCGGCTGAGAAAGTGGTAAGCTCAAATATGTTCACGTTACGTTATTTCAATTATTTTTGTTTACTATATTGTAATATTATTTATTTGATATATTTTAATTGAGCAGGCGGCAGTGAAGCGTCGACTCGATGAAGTCTTGTCGCAACAAGATAGTGTTGCGGGCCCAGTTGACCGCGATTCGGTTTCCCAAGCCCTCGCTCTTCCTCTTGATACACAAATAAATATCATAGAGGAAGAGGTGGGTTCAAGGCCCGGGACCTCTATAAGAGGTAATAAATCTCTTAAACCATCGTCGTTCTTCTCGATTTACGTTTTGCTTTATTTTGGTTTACCATAGAGTATACTAATATTTGTTCTTGTTCGACGTTACAGGGGTGGGGCGCGCTCTCACACGCGACCCCAAACCGAGAGGAGGGGCCCGGGTACAGGAAAGCGAAACCCTGAAAAGGGAGATCGCTGAAGCCAGAGAGGAGGCGCGCAGATCGAGCGAGGTGGCGCAGAAGGCCATAGAGGATTACAGTGCGCTCGCCCAAAGGATGCAAGAAATGGAGGCCCTAATGCGATCATTCCAGGCTGCGAGTCAACAACCTCAAGCTCCTCCACCACCTCCTGGCTCGTAAACTGTATCTAGGCTTTGTATAAACTTGATTTGTGTAAACTTGATTTGTATAAACTTTTAATGTTTTGATTTGTGGCAATTTTTTCTATATAACTTGATTTGTGGTTGAATGCGTTTTTGTGGTTGAATGCGTTTTTGTGACGTAAATTGCGATAGGTCGTGACTTGGTACAATAATATTCAATTTTTATTTTTGAATAAATGAGGCGACGTAGATTTATCAATCTACGTCGCCTCATTGTGTAAATAAAAAAATAAATAAAAAATAAATACATTAAGGCGACGTAGATTGCTCCATCTACGTCGCCTCATTTATTCAAAAATAAAAAAAAATAAATATTAAATACAATTAAGCGACGTAGATTGAGCAATATACGTCGCCTCAATTATTCATAAAAAAAATTAAATATTAAATACATTGAAGCGACGTAGATTTATCAATCTACGTCGCCTCATTGTGTAAATAAAGAAAATAAATAAAAAATAAATACATTAAGGCGACTTAGATTGCTCAATCTACGTCGCCTCATTTATTCAAAAATAAAAAAAATAAAAATTGAATACAATTAAATGACGTAGATTGAGCAATCTACGTTTTCCTCAATTATTCAAAAAAAAAAATTAAATATTAAATACATTGAAGCGACGTAGATTGATAAATCTACGTCGCCTTGTTTATTCAAAAAGGAAAAAAAATAAATATTAAATACTTTGAAGCGACGTAGATTGCTCAATCTACGTCGCTTTGTTTATTTAAAAAGAAAAAAAAAATATTAAATACATTGAGGCGACTTAGATTGAGCAATCTACGACGCTTCATTTTTTCAAAAAGAAAAAAAAATAAATATTAAATACAATGAAGCGACGTAGATTGCTCAATCTACGTCGCTTTATTGAGCCAAAAAGAAAAAAAAATAAAAAAAAATTAAATGAAGCGACGTAGATTGAGCAATCTACGTCGCTTCATTGAGCGATAAATTGAAGCGACGTAAATTTTTTTACGTCGCGTGAAATCAAATGAAGCGACGAAGATTGGTTATTTGTCGCCCCAATGGTGGAGTGATCAATCTGAAGCGACAAGACGAGGCGACGTAGTGTTGGTCACAAGAAATCGAGGCGACGAGAAATGCAGACGAGGCGACCACCTTTCTTCGTCGCCTCGAATTTCTCCTCCAGTAGTGTGTTCGTGTACATACAACGAAACAATAACCATGGCATTTTTTGGGTACCAGAGTTTATTGGTTTAGAGTTCGTTGGCAATTTTTCTAGACAAAATATAACCATAGGTCATCTTTCGTCATGAGGAGTTATATTTGAAAGGACCTAACCCCGATTTAGTTTCCTAAACTGAAATTAAATCTTTTCTGAAAACACGAACTTGCAAAAACCATAGAAATTTCGGCAGAGTTTCACTATATCGTGGAATTACCATTAACCTGCACCCGAAAACACACTTCATCCTATGCCACAAAAGCCAAACCGTGGGCACCAATCCCATCCAGATTTCTCAATATCATAACAATAATGTAAAATAATAAGCAAAACTGTACTTTACAGAAATCTGGGGAAAAATCATATGAGAGTATAACATTAGAGTAATCAGAGCGACATCTAGTGTATAAATACATAAATATACAACAGTAGGCTAAACAAGAAACCTACTGGAACAGAAAGGTAGCTCGAACACTAAGCCTCCGACTGCGACGTGTGACACCATAATCCGAACTGCAAACTGGGCACGAAAACCGAAAAGCCCAGGGGAAAGGCAAATAAAATCATTAGAGTGAGTGGACGAAAATAATCATATGCCTTTCACCATTTATATAATATAAAAACAATGCGAGTTCTTAAAATAAATGGAGGTGTCAGGCGAATCTCTCAAGCCCGACGGTGATAGACTAGGCGAATCTCTCAAGCCTAGTGGGCACATCAGGGGAATCTCTCAACCCTGGAACTGGACTACCGGTGATCAGCCGAGTAGCCAATACATCGATGCTAAATAAATTCCATCACCATAAAATATAAAAAAATACCTCCAAAACAATAAATAATCTCAATACTGTACTGGAAATAAATACTGAAATCAAGAACTCGCTACGACAGTGTAAATAAAGGTCCACACACAGATAGCACAGCGCGCAAACGCGCTAATCACGAGATCCGACGGAAGATCCCTCGCCCAACGTACGATCTCGATCCCTTGAATAATCACAAAATATAACTGATCAAAATCACAATTCATTACTCTGTACCACATCTCGGAAACCAACCATTTCCGGAAACATATAATTCGGATACAAAATAATCGACGAAAACCCCGAAATACTCCACATAAACCCTCGACTTAAAATTCGATATCCAATTCAACTCGAAAACCTCAAGGCGATGATCGGGGCGCGATTACGAGCAAAACGGCATAAAACTTGTCAATATTCAAAAAGTCAACGCCTCACCGGAGCTCCCCCTTTTACTGCCGCCGCCAGCGGAGGCGCGCCGTCACAGGAGAGATTTCCCGGCGAGGAAAGCCTAGTTTTCTAGTTCATCTCAAGCCCAAGACATCTCTCCACTGCCACAAACTCCAATTCCTACTCAATTCACCGGAAAACCGGCCGAAACCATCACCGGAGCTCCACCTCCGGTCACCATCCGCAACCACCACAAACCTCAACCAAAATTATATCCAATTACCCAGAAAGCTTCGTGGAGTGAAGGGGAACCTTTCCGCCCACAACCCCAGCACCGATTCTCGCAGGAATCCGCCACCCGATTTCGGCGAAATCCCCCAAATTCAAGATTCTCGTTCTCCCTCAATTCGTGATCAATTCTCCTCAAATCAAGTTCTAAACAACTACAAATCACAAGGGGAAGCCTTACCTACCAAAATCGTGGCCGGAAGTGGCCGAAAACGACAAGTCTGACGGCGAGTTCAAACCGGGTCAACTCACCCACACGGTCAACGCGGGTCAAACGGGTCCAATTCGGTCAACACAAGTCAAACGGCCCAAAATGCAATTTTTTCGATAATTTTACGGCTATTCGGCTATTTATACGTCGCGACTCGGCTCTATCCACAATTCGGATAACTCAAATTCGAACGAATAATCATGACTAACTCGACGATAATTTCAAATATTCATTTTATATTCCTTGATTATCCGAAAAATCTTCGGAAAGTTCCCACGGACTCGAAATCAAATTCTCTACATTTTCTACGAACAAACCCAACTCAAATTCATGTCCGATAATTAAGTCGTGATCAAAACCACATAACCGATTAATTACGACAAATCTCGATTATTCGCAAAACTCGCGGATTAAGCCAATTACTATTCCAATCCCGGTCCGGGTCGTCACAATATTTGTCTTGGGTTATAATTTAGTCCCTTAAATATACAATTTAAATGAATAATGAGAGCTATATTTCGTGCTGTCTCCAATTCGTAAGGGATATAATTTTAATTTTTATATTATTTTATTAATTCAGACTTTTGACTTATATATATTATAATAATATCTTATGAATATTATATATAAATTAGACTACATGTATTGTTTTTATCAAAAGTTAATTTTTTATACTGATATTTTAATTGAATTATATTTATTATATTCATTCATGGTTTATTTAACAAATAACTTATTATTAATACTTTAAAATATGAAATTTATATTTATTTATTTATTATATTACTATTACATATATATATATATATATTATATTTACTAAAAAATTCAAAAAATATATTTTTAATATTTTAAAAGTATTACACATGATGTATTTATTATTTTGGTTATATTATTTTACGAAAATATTGTGATTATAACATTACGAAAATAAATTGATTAATTAAATGATGTTACCATAACATTTAAATTGATATGAGCACTAATTAAAATTAATATTAGTCATTGTGAACATCAATTTCTTAGTCTTTAAGTACAACTGTGGTCCCTACAAAATATAACTCAGGCCTATGCCAAGGGGCATACATAGCCCATCCTTTGGCCCAATCAAGCTACTTTTTCAGTTTTGGTATAGCCCTCATTTGAGTTGGAGATGAATTTTCGCGGATTTTGTGATTATATCAAGCATTTGGCCTTGGACTGGAGATGGCCTTAGTAGGTCTATATGTCCAAAATGTAAAGATCAAGTAAGAAGAACAAGTGAAGAACCTACTGATCTCATTGATACTCAGGTAAATCATGCATGTGCATCTCATAATTTTTCACTGAGGATGGTAGTCCTGCCTCCTATCCTGAGTCAGTCTGTCTCACCTATAGCTTGACTTTATTTGTCATATTTAGAGCTGAATTTAAGCCTTACGTGTTTAAATTATCTCTGCTGAGTCAGATTAGTTTTTGCCTTGGTACCCAAAATTTTTTTCTGACCAGGAAGGTTCATTTGCAACCCGTGACATTGCTTTCTTGATATATTTAGAAAGTTTTCAGCTGGTTTTTGTGATGAACGAACCAATGTTGCAACTGATATCTTGGATTTCTGCAAAAGTATTTTTGCCCTACCCTTTGTTAGCCTCTCTTTATATTATGTTGAGAAAAACCTTTTTACCCTATTTTTAAAACTAGACATGTTTAAGGAAAGCATTTGTTTGTCTTTCTTGCTTGACCTTGACATTTATATGTCACATCTCTTACATTTGGCCAAGCACAAACGTCCAAAATATCTTTGCCTTTGTGCTTATGTGGATGCTCTCTTAGCAGACCCGTAAGGATAGATTGTAGCTCTGTTATCCCAGTCTTGTTGTTTCTCTTTGACTGGGCACATAAGGCTCTAACTCGGTTTGTGATTCAAACCTCGAGATTTCTACAGGGTGTACGACTAATTTAAAGAAATGTGATTTGTTGTTCATATGATTTGTTTTCCAAATCAATAAAATATTTTTCTTTGGTTTATATTAATCATGTTTTGGGCAATAGACTTTTGTCTTTTTCTTCTCGGACTATGGTTGACCACTTGTCACTTTCATCTCTAAAAACAGCCAAATACTAAAGTATAAATCGTGTCTCACGTGGCTGAGGTGTCTCCCTTAGGTCACTTGTCTTTGTGGCCTATATAATGGACGAGACTTCATTCATTTTAACTTGGTTGTTTGGTTAAGTGTTTGTAGAGTCTCTCATGGTGCATTTCTTAAGTTGAGTCTGACTCACTTTGCATTTTCCATAATATCTCTAAGTTTTCACTTCTATTGTATGTAAGTCTTAGAGTTGGACAAAACTCTTTTTCATATTTATTGCATCTTACATTTCATGAGATCGAATCGATAAGTGCAATTAACCTTGAAAGTGTTCTTAAGAACCAACTCTGTAATAGCTGTGTTCTGGATATAAACCTTCTGATATCTTTGTAAGTGGAAATGAAGAAAGAAGACTAAAAAGATTTCAAGCTAGTGTGACAGACTAGTAGGGATATCATCGTGTCTTGTGATCCTGAGAGAGCTTTGTATGTGTAAGCACTTAGAAACAAGAGAGGGAGTACAATTCCTAGAGTAGTATGAGAGACTAGAAAGGATAGCCGCGTTTAGTGCTATTAGCGGAGTTGTAATCTTGTGAAAAAGTGTGTTTGCATGTGTTTTTTAGGATTGATTGTAAGAAGCAGTTCATGAAGAATCAGTTTACAAATAGCTGAGTTTTGAGATTAAGCTTCTGATAACCTTTCATTTGTAAACACTTAGGCAAGAGATAATATAGCTCTGTTAGATTAGTAGAGAGACTAGTGAGGATAACATATGTGTATGTATCCTCAAAGTACAAGAGTCTTGTAAGACGTGTCAATTACATAGTGGAAATGTTTGTCTCTCAAGAGTAAGAGGCATGGAGTTTTTCTCCTTGGTTGCATAGTTCCTGGAAGTAAAAAATGTTCTGGTGTTATTTGTTCTTTTACTCTTGCACATTTTTCTTATCTCGTTAAGTATTTGCTTTTCAGGATAGCTTCTTATATTACTATCCCTGTGTGATGATCCGAACTGAAAATGGAATGATTATCGACTTGATTTGCGAGGTTCACAATTAGTCGCGATTTTGACGAAATTGGTTAATATGGCGGCCTCGTTAACGACTAAATTATCTGGAAAGAATTTGATTTGAGATCATTCACAAAAGTTGTAGAGAATTTAATTTCGAGTTCGTGGGAACTTCCGGAAGATTATTCCGAGTTACGAGGAATAAGTTGTGAATATTTTCGGCCTTTGGATTTTGTCGTATTTATCCGTTTGGGATTCGATACGCGTACGGTATAAATGCGGGCGAATACGTGCCGATTTTGGAAACTTTTCAAAACAGGAAACTGGGCCTTGACCCGCGTTGACCACGGGTCAAGGGCGACCCGTTTGTAGCCGAACGGATTTTGTGGTGGTTGAACCATTTTCCGGCCACGGTTGGCCGAGGTTCCTTCATGAGAATTGTTGGGCTCGTGCTCCTCTTTGGATTGGTAGGTGGATCGACCCTTGAGGTGGCCGGAGGAGGAAGAATTGTTGCGGAGAAAATCATGGTTTTCCGGCGAGATTTCGATGGCTTCAGGTGGTGGCGTTTCAGCCGAGTTAGTGGCTCCCCTTTGGGGAGTTTTGTTAGCCTTGGAAAGAGGAAGCTATTGGAAGTGGTTTCAAGACTTGCCGTGGCCGGAGGAGGGAGAACAGAGAAATTGAAATTCCGGCAAGGGTTTGCACCTTTGAGGTGAGTTTTGGACCTTTTTCGGTCAAAATTGGTCTTAACTTTGAACTGGAAAGTTGTTGGAAATGTCAAGATCTTCAAATCCATGTGTAGGTTGCATTTTTCTGGGCCAGTGAGGTTTTCCGGCGGCCGGCGGCAGCGGCGACGACTTTCTAGCCGTGGTGTTTTTCGACAAGTTGTATGTCGTTTTGCTTGGAATTGCGCACCTATCGTAGTGGTGAGGTTTATTTTTCGAATTGAGCATCAGAAATTATAGTGAGATTTTATGGTGTGATTATCAGATTTTGGCGATTTCGTCGATATTGAATTATATATTTCCGGGAACGATTGTTTCTCGTGATATGATTCGAGGTTTTGAGTTATGATTTTGAGCAGTGGATTTTATGATTATCCAGGGGATCGTGATCGTTCGTTTGGCGAGAGATTTTCCGCCGGATCACTGGATTAACGCGTATTGCGTTATGCTCATCTGTGAGTGGACTTTTTTATTTTCATTGTCGTTGCGAGTTCGTGATTTCCGTATTTATTTATATACGATGTTGAGATTATTTATTACTTTTGGAGGTATTATTTTATGTTTTATATGGTGATGGCATTACTTGCATTGATGCTTTGGCTACTCGGCTGATCACCGGTAGTCAGACCCAGAGTTGAGAGATTCTTCTGGGCAGGGTTGAGAGATTCCCCTGTTGTGCCGCTAGGGTTGAGAGATTCCCCTAGCCTATCACCGTCTAGCTTGAGAGATTCGCCTGACCGTCGGGCTTGAGAGATTCGCCTGACACCTCCATATATTTTCCGAACTCGCTTTGCATTGATTTTATGATATATGAAATTGGTGAAAGGCATATGTTTATTTTCGTCCACTCACTCTAACGATTTTATTTGCCTTTCCCCTGGGCTTTTCGGTTTCCATGCACAGTTTGCAGTTCGGACTCTGGTGTCGCACGTCGCAGTCGGAGGCTTAGTATTCGAGCAATATTTCTTTTATGGTAGGTTTTTAGTTTTGCCTACTATTTGTATATATATACTAGATGTTATATTTTCATACGATTTTCCCTGGATTTCTGTAAAGTACAGTTTTATTTATTACTTTACATTACTGTTATGATATTGAGAAATCCGGATGGGATTGGTGCCCACGGTTTGATTTTTGTGGCATAGGATGAAGTGTATTTTTCAGGTGTAGGTTAATGGCAATTTCGCGTTAGTAACGAAACTCTGCCGAAAGTTTTGTGGTTTTTGTTGGTTCGTGTTTTCGGAAGGGGTTTGATTCCAGTTTAGGAAACTAAATCGGGGTTGGGTCCTTTCAGCTTGGTATCAGAGCATTAGGTTTTAGGTTCTGTAGACTTCTGTAGTCGTGTTTACTAAGGATATTTGAGAATGTACAGCATGTCTGGAGTGATGACCCGACCGGCCGGCGGATACTCATCAATGCTCCGGGTGTTGTATGCTTTCAAATGTTTGAAGTTCCATGATTACGTCCAGTTTGTTGTGAATAATGTCTTATTCATTAGGATGCCTCCTTGACGTGCTTTCCATGTCGGTATGGTTGTGGATCCTATTGAGGATCAATTGACACGCGACTTGACAGTGAGTTGTGGGTTTGGATGAGCATTCTGGATGCAGAGTTATGTGTGGCATGATTTGCCCGGTTGTGCGTGTATGGGCGTCTACATGTTGCCTCAGAGCAGAGAATTGTGGCAGTTGATGGTTTGCTTGAGTCAGATCATTGCATTTGGTGGGTTGGTATTGTGTGAGCCTCTGTTGCGACTCCATGGCCTACATTCAGAGTGTTGTTTATACGGTAATGGTTCAATCAGGCTACTTAATAACGGAAATATGGAGTGTTCACCAACCTGAGGCAGGGATGTATCGTTCACATGTTTGTCCCAGTTTGCACGTGTTATGTGGCTTCAGAGGAAGCAATGCACGAGGTTCGAGATGAGTTTGAACCTGAGCATCAGAGGGATTTTGACTGTTATGCCTCGAGACAATCATGAGGGGTATGATGTGCTGCACTCAGAGACGAGGACATTGAGAAGGAAAGGCATACGCGGTTTCCGACATGTTGGTTTGAGGAAGGTGAACTTAGTCGAGATATTTGATGAGGTTGAGTTCAGGCACCTCGGGATCAGTATCTTCATCAGGTTGTGGCCTTTTCGATTATGTTGAGGGTCATCTGAACAAGGCAGAAAATCCGTTTGGTGGTGATGGAGATCACAGAGTAGTGGACTTGTTCCTGTGGCATGAGTTTGGATGATCGTTGGTGATCCTCCCACACAGCAGGCATCGCTGTGATTTGTGTCCGAGAAGTACTCTCAGTTGATATTGTGGTGGCCAGGAGGGTCACGTTACGAGGGAAAGTCCTCAATCAGTTGTTTTAGTAGTTCGGCAGCTCAGAGTTCAGGAGGAGGTCAAGATGCCATTTCTGGAGTTTGACCAATGCAGACTTCTACACAAGTCAATCAGCAAAGTCGCAATCGACTTAGACGGTTAGTTGGGCATGCCGGAGTTCGTGCCACGACCCTGTATGAGGGCAGAGTTTCTCTGAGGTTACCGTTGTTCGACATCCATGGCTATTATGCCTGCATCTCCACTTTCGGGGTTATGGAGAGTGTTTCATCCATCCGGAGAGGTTGTGAGATCTTTGTTGGAGGTTATGGGTTAGCCGCGGATCTATTATAGTTGGATATCATCGATTTTGATGTGATTTTGGGTATAGACTTCTTGGCGACACATTAGGCTATGTTCGATTGTCACAAGAAGGAGGTTGTGTTTCGACGACCAGGGTTCCCCGAGATATTGTTACGCAGTGAGAAGAATGTTTCATTGCCATGTGTGATTTCAGTGATGAAAGTCGAGCGGATGATGAAAAAGGGTTGTGTAGCATACTTAGCTCATGTTGTGGATACTACGGCTGTTGTGCCAGACATTGGTGATATTGAGATGGTTTCCGAGTTCCAGATGTGTTTCCGGAGGAGTTACCGGGTATTCCTCCAGTGCAGGAGATCGATTTCACCATTGAGCTATTACTGGGCGTTGGACCCATATCACAGGCATCTTATCATTTGGCGCCAGCGGAGTTGAAGGAGCTACAGATTCAACTTCAAGAGTTGTTGGATAAGGGTTTCATACGACCCAGTGTATCACCGTGAGGTGCTCCTGTACTATTTGTGCAGAAGAAGGATGGTTCTATGTGATTGTGTATTGATTACCGGAAGCTAAATCAGGCTTCAGAGAAGAGCAAGTATCCTCCACTTCGGATTGACGACTTGTTTGATCAGCTTATGGGAGCTTCAGTCTTTTCAAAGATTGATCTCAGGTCCGGATACCATCAGTTGAAGATCAGAGAGTCAGATGTGGCCAGGACAGCTTTCAGATCACGGTACAGGCATTACGAGTTCTTGGTTATGCCGTTTGGGTTTACCAATGCCCCCGCAGCTTTTATAGACTTGATGAACCGGGTGTTCAGATGGTTTCTGGACAAGTTTGTGATCGTGTTCATCGGTAACATCCTGATTTACTCCAGGAGTGTGGGCCAGCACAAGAGGGATTTGCGAGCTGTTTTGCGAACTTTGCGAGATAATTAGCTGTTTGCGAAGTTCAGCAAGTGTGAGTTTTGGTTGGTTAGAGTGAAGTTTTGGGTCACGTGATATCAGCTTAGGGAGTCAGCGTGGATCCTGACAAGATAGAAGCCGTGTTGAATTGGAGTAGACCTAACACCGTACCAGAGATCAGGAGTTTCTTGGATTTGGAAAGTTACTATCGGCGCTCTGTGCAGGATTTTTCTCGGATTGCCACTCCATTTACCAGATAGACGAAGAAAGGCGTCAAGTTCGAGTGGTCCGATGCGTGTGAGGAGAGTTACTTACTCCTAAAGGAAAGGTTGACCACTGCATCGGTTTTGATTTTACCTGACGACCGTGACGAGTTCGTGGTTTATAGCGATGCATTGAGATTGGGATTTGGTTATGCTTTGATGCAGCATAGCAGAGCGGTGGCTCATGGTTTCAGGCAGTGGAAACTTTATGAAGCTACGTATCCTATGTATGATTTGGGAGTAGCTGTCTTTATGTTAGCATCGGAGAGTTTGAGACACTACTGTTGTGGCGTGCAGCACAGTGTAGGATGTACACTGATCACTTGAGTTTCATCTACTTGCATATTCAGCTAGATTTGAGCTTGAGGCAACTTAGATGTATGGGGTCGATTAACGACTATGGCTGCACATTTGAGTTTATCCGAGGGAGGCTAATGTCGTTGTTGATGCATTCAGTAGGAAATCAGGAGCTTCATTGTTTCATGTGTGTGTGGCTCAAGTTTCTGTGTTAGCCGAGTTGCGTGCTACGGGAGCTGAGTTAGAGTGGGATGATGATGAAGCTCATTGTTTTACGTGCGTTATGCACTAGTGGTACGGAGATGTATCAGATACTTCGAGTTTACTACTCGTGACGCAACATGAAGAGGAATATATCAGCTTATGTGAGCAGATTCCACATTTGTTGGCAGGTGAGGGTTGTGAGGCAGAGATTTGCTGGGAAGTTACCGCCATTGGAGATTTATGATTAGAAGTTGGAGCTTGTCACTGTGGATTTTATGAATTAGTTCTTTTCCTTGTACTTCCGGAAAATATTTCAGAGGGCAGGCTGACATAGCTGTATTTGGCGGAGGTTGTCCATTTACGTGGTACGCCTGTGTCCCAGATCGCTGATCGAGATAATCAGTTACAACAGAGTGTTGACAAACATTGCAATGAGTATTGGGGACCAGATTACAGGTTAGTACCGTTTCTTTTCCTCAGATTGGTGGGCGATCTTTGAGGACTATTCAGACCTTGGAGGGCATGTTGTGGTCCTCTGTATTGCAGTTCCGAAGGATTTGAGACCTGCAGTTTCATTTGTTCGAGATTGACCTTCGGATTAGCAGGGACAGGTTGATAATTGCTCGAGTTTGACATTAGAGTTATATTGATGTGAGCAAGTTGAATTATGAATTTGCCACGTTATTTTGGTCTGAATGTGATCATGGGGCGAATTTGTGTTGTGTCGTATAGTTTGGCATTACCTATAGCGTTGGCCTTTGTGTGTGTTGTATTCCATGTGGTGGAACTACATTTCAGATTTATTGCGTGTTTTGTACCCTATCAGTTCCTTATGCAGGAAGACTTGGCATTTGTGGAGAAGCCAGTTCAGATTCGGGATTTGAGGGTACAATGATATTTCTTACGTGAAAATCTGTTGGCAGAGTCGTTCAGTTGAGGTTGCCACTTGGGAGTTGAACAGTATGCAGAGGCAGTATCCTTACTTTCAGTTGGCAGGTTTGGAAATTTCGAGGTCGAAATTTTTGTAAGGGGGGGTAGATTTGTGACGACCCGAACTAAAAATGGAATGATTATCGACTTGATTTGCGAGTTTCACGATTAGTCGCGATTTTGACGAAATTGGTTAATATGGCGGCCTCGTTAACGACTAAATTATCAGGCAAGAATTTGATTTGAGATCCTTCACAAAAGTTGTAGAGAATTTAATTTCGAGCTCGTGGGAACTTCCGGAGGATTATTCCGAGTTACGAGGAATAAGTTGTGAATATTTTCGGCCGTTGGATTTTGTCGTATTTATCCGTTTGGTATTCGATACGCGTATGGTATAAATATGGGCAAATACGTGCCGATTTTGGAAACTTTCCAAAATAGGAAACTGGGCCTTGACCCGCGTTGACCACGGGTCAAGGGCGACCCGTTTGTAGCCGAACGGATTTCGTGGTGGTTGAGCCATTTTCCGGCTACGGTTGGCCGGGGTTCCTTCATGAGAATTGTTGGGCTCGTGCTCCTCTTCGGATTAGTAGGTGGATCGACCCTTGAGGTGGCCGGAGGAGGAAGAATTGTTGCGGAGAAAATCATGGTTTTCCGGCGAAATTTCGATGGCTTCAGGTGGCGGCGTTTCAGCCGAGTTAGTGGCATATGTTTATTTTCGTCCACTCACTCTAATGATTTTATTTGCCTTTCCCCTGGGCTTTTCGGTTTCTGTGCCCAGTTTGCAATTCGGACTCTAGTGTTGCATGTCGCAGTCGGAGGCTTAGTATTCGAGCGATATTTCTTTTATGGTAGGTTTTTATTTTTGCCTACTATTTGTATATATATATATATATATATATATACTAGAAGTCGCTCTGAGCATTCTGAAGTTATATTTTCATACAATTTTCCCCGAATTTCTGTAAAGTATAGTTTTATTTATTACTTTACATTACTGTTATGATATTGAGAAATCCGGATGTGATTGGTGCCCACGGTTTGATTTTTGTGGCATAGGATGAAGTGTATTTTTCGGGTGCAGGTTAATAGCAATTCCGCGTTAGTAACGAAACTCTGCCGAAATTTTTGTGGTTTTTGTTGGTTCGTATTTTCGGAAGGGGTTTGATTCCGGTTTAGAAAACTAAATCGGGGTTGGGTCCTTTCACCCTGATATGATCTTTTGACAAAAAATTTGATAAAGTCTTATTCACCCCTATCTTTAGCGTTGAAGGATTGAGTTCTTAATTTTCAAGGGATCTCAAGAGCACAAATGTGAATCACAATCAACTTCTGATATCCTAATATATGGGGTACACCAACTAGGACTCAAAGAAATGTACGTATATGAATAGAACTCCTACAAGAAGCTTCCAATGAAGGGCATAAAGCCTCACACAATGTAACCGGATTTCTTGTCCATGAACTTATCCATTCATCTAGACAACTAGTCGTTCTATTCTTCAAGGAAGCCATACTTTTGCATCCAGCTATTCATATAAATGAATAGCTAAAGGGAAAGAACCATGAAAGAAGAATCTTGACCCGTTTATAAGATGGATAATTCTGGAATACATCCCAAGGTTATGCAGCACCCCAGGACTATTTTTCAAAGGTGCCGCATGTCACACTCGTATTGGGTCATTTTGTCAACATTTATGAAGCTTGGCTGAGCTTATCATAAGATCAACCTATGTGATCATCAACCTTGCCTAGAAAACTGTAGCCGCTATACCACCTTCGCCGTTGGGAAATCATCGCCGCCATCTCCAAAACCTGAACCCTCCTTGTTTGCTGCCACCCTCTCTGTCTCTCCCTCTCCCCCATACCCTTGTCCTCCTCCGCCTCCACTCGGACACCCATGGATAGGTTTGGCCAGAGAAAACAGACTCGGCCCCGGCCCAGAACTACTCAACGCCAATCTTGGCAACACAGTGCCTTCACACTGATCTCTCATTCATTCATTTGGGTTATGTTTATTCTAGGTTTGCTTGCTTACTTTTTGGTTCATTACTGTTCGATTGACTTCCTTATCCAGTGTTCTCAATTCAAACAAGTTCTGGGCATCAAAAAAGAACATGACCCATTTCTGGGTTTTGTGTTTAATCATTCATTCATTCTATGTGTGATTTTTGTTTTTGATGGATGCTCACTACCCTCCTTTCCCTTTCGTTTTAATTTAGCTTCAAGGTGCTCCCTTTTAACTCCCTTTGTCTTGATAGGCATAAATGAGTCTCCAACCTTTGTGTGGAAATATTTGGTATCATCAACCTTCTGATCTAGAATGTTGAGTTTGCCAACCATGCCTTGTATGGTGTCCTATTTGATATTTTTGTCCTTCCTAGGCTGATCTCTTAGAGCATCTTCAATGATGCTCTATATATTTTCAATAGATTTGTTGAAAATATAACTAAAACCTAAATTTGTAGAGAGCAAAGAAATTTGTGTCATATTAGTGAAATAGAGAGTTTGAATGTCATATTTTATGGTAAATTTTTTTGCAAAACAAACTATAATATAAGTTTAGTTAAAGTATTAGGAGTCTCTAGGAGCTCCTATCATCCTCCCAATCTTAGGAGCGTAATAAGGAGTGTGAGTGGAGTGAAAAACTTTAGCTTTTCTCTAAAATTTGGCTAAGGAGCTCCAATATGGAGCCTCATTGGAGATGCTCTTACTGCTTTCATGGCTTCTTTCCTTAGAGTATCACTAAGAAGACGATGCCTATGAGCTACCAAATCCATGAAGGGTCCAACTTCTACCAGTTTAGTCTTTGGCACTACTGTGTTCGTTTTTGCCAAGAAACAAAGTTCGAATCTTACTTCTTTGGTGGCCAATCACATGGACTGAGCTTATCATAAGCTCAGTGAATCTTTAAAAAGTTGACATTAATCACTTATCAGATTGTGACACGTGGCACTTGGAAAATTTAGTCATATATGGTGTTTAGCGTTGGAGTGCATTCTAGCATCCTATAAGATAAAGTGTCTGGTGATAACTGTAAATCATTTCTACAACTTTAGATACGTACAGGGTCACGGCCATATTAATGTTACTACTGCAGAATATATATGCAATAAACAAAGGACCGTGTTACTGAGAATATGAGTCCCTCATTCACAGTGGCGGAGTCAGAAAAATATTTCGGGGGGTGCCGAAATATGTCCATATAAATATATCTAGCTACTTAATATAAAAATGAACAAAAGTCTCTAAAATAATAACACGATATCAAAAACATAACAAATTATACTTTGTAGACTAAAATTTCAAAATGTTACTGGTGTTTCTCAATCACATGTCTAAATTTATAATTAGTTTGTGCTAAACTTTCAACAATTTTTTCTACTTTACATAGGTGTACGTTAAATGGTCATTTTCTACTTTTCGCGAAACCTAATTTTGATGCATTGACTATTTTTTCATCTCCTTAAAACTAAAAAGATTCCCACACTATGCTTTTGAATTTTGATCGATGTTGGTAGCATGTATATACAAAACTATTTATAGAGATTTATACATCCTAGCCTAATCAGCTAATTAATTAAGAATTATGATTTAAATAATACATGTTGTATAACTGAGTCTAGGAATTGGAATCCTGAATGGGTAAATCAAAACTGAAACTATTTACGATGAAAATGAAATTGATTGTAAGAGAAATATACAGATAATTAAATAATATAATAAACTTTAAGAGAAACATGTAGTTATATATAATTAGTTATAGAATAAGGAGGAACATTTTATGGTTGACTATGTTATATATATATATATATAATTTATGGTTATGTGAAAACTGTGGGGTGCCATGGCCCCTTGGCCCCCAAGTACCTCCGCAGTTGCTCATTCATTACTTAAGCTATTCGTCCAGTCTTGATCAGTCTGTATCTTGACATACTCAGACAGAAGTTAATGTCCTCATCCTGCAAACGAGCTCCAAATGTGCATTGGCCTTTTGGTTTGCAGTTTTGACCAAAACCCTGTAAACATTCAAAATATACACCATCTTCATTTAGCCACCAATGCGAAGTGCGCTACTAAAGCTAATCTTTCATAATACATTACAGCCAAACTTACTGGCAGTCTTCCCTTTCCGAAGTAAGTAACACGATATATCTCCTCCTCTGTGTCAACACCATTTCTACATATGAAAATGCTTGATTACCTGTAAAGTAACAGCAAAATCAAGCCCATGCGATGACGGCATCTAATACCACTTAAATCATGACTTTATCTATCATGTGGATCAACAATTTAGATATGAGGTTCATATTTTCAGGAAACTGAAATCCTGAAAACAATAAAACATAGATGGTTGAAACAAGCTCATCATACACTGTTCACCATATCATCTATTCTATATTATTTTAGAGTAAATAATGTCAGTACATGAAGGTCATTTAAGCCACTATGCTTTGCTGGTCTTTGTTGTAAGATACTAGTGCTTGTAAAAGTGCATGTTTCTAATAGCATACTTGCTTAGATTGTGCACCATTACCTTTGTAGATGTTTAGTAAAGAGTGTTGCACCCTACAAAAAAGAGAATACAACGAATAAGAAATAGCATATTATGAGCTAGTATATCAAATCTTCAGGTAAATGGAGTCTCACTGGCTGTATAATGTTTCCACCTGTATCATGACATCCAATGCAATTTGTACCAAACAATGCAGCTCCTCTCTTGATATCCAGGGTTTGCGCCTGTGAGACTGCACAAAAAAGAGAAGATATGAAAACTTGCTGAACGCAGTCTTATGGTATCACATGATACACTCATATATGGTAGCTGCATTGCAAATTTGCAATTACACACCCACAACCCCACATGATACTTAGGAATAGGACTCACGCATGATCCACAATAACATGCTTGAAACATGAGTAGCATTGTTTCATTGCATTCCACTATTTCCAGATCATCAAACATTAATTTGTATCAACTTAACAGCATTTGTATCATTACAAAGTGAAGTAAACTTATGCCGAGCTGGAATGGTCTCAACAGTATTCCTATCAATTAAGCTGAACTATTTCTATTCATTTGCACTACTAAAAATTTCTAACATGCATAGGAAGTTAGGAACAGGATGGTTGATTTCCAATTTTCCATCAATTTCAATTCATTATGAACAAACAATGAACAATCTTACAACAAGATAGAAAATTTGGCCTCTTTTGAAAAACTAATCCACAAAGGGCTGTGATATTGAATTACAAATTAACCCACTAAAAAAAGCTACAAGCATCTGTAATTACTGCAGCCCACTAAACATTCATCAAACTGAAACTGGATAATATATATTAGAGTGAAATGGAACTAAACCTAGTAAGTGTTTTGATTACCAGGAGTAATACAGATTGGAGATAAGACCAGAACTGCAGCCATTATAGGTGGAGCCAAGTTCTTGATGAATCTCCTTGCTGCTTCACTGCTGGACACTTTGAACACACTCAAACCTGTTAGATTAATTTTAAGCTAACAATTCAGAAGAGAGAAAGACAAAGAAAAGAGAGTACCTTTGGGAAGCAAGAGGTGGCATTATTGGGGTTTGATATCAAAAGCGTAAGCTGCATATTATCTCCTCTGTCTTTCTTTCTTTGATGGGCTGAAGTGAGTGATAGTGTTGCAGGCACAGAATATGGGAAAATACCAAGTTGATACATCATACATGTATTTTTTAGTGGGACCATAAAAATAGTTTTAACGTCTCTATTAGACTTGGCCTTATTCATCTTGGGTTCCATAATTCTCGATCTGTATTAAGTTGGCAATTATAGACAATTTCGTTTTCATTTTGTTCGACTTAGTGTATGCATGAAGCAATGAATGGTAGTTCTATGTTCCCGTTTCTTATTCACCTTGAAACCCATCATTTACAATTTATATTAACTTAGCAACATATGGTTTGTTCATTCCTATTTTCTATTGACATAATTTATTTACGTGGCAACAAATGTTTGGTTTGTTCCTATATGTATCAACATGGTACAAATGTGGCAACAAATGAGGTTGGGTTCATTCTCATGCATATTTTATCTTCAAGAGAACCCTAATGGCGGCACGACTTCCTTCTCTTCTCTTCGTCCGGCACTAGTCTAGGCTAGTCGTTGACCACGTCTCTGCCGAACAGGGAGTCTTTTAGCCTTGATAGTTTAAGGTTTTAGAGTCGAAGCTCTTGGTGTTGCAGATTTTCTTGGCAAACATCAGACGACGCGACTACTTTTTTGGTGACAAAAAATGGGTGGATGGGTTTTTCTCGGCATGTAGTGGATTGGTATGGTTTGTTGCTGGTTCATAAAGATCTATCCATCCATCACTGTTCTAGTTTTGGCCGGCTCTATTTGTACAATATGGTTCGATTTTTTCTGGAGGTGCTCTCAAAATGAGGCAACATATGACTAATTTGTTCTCACTTTGTATTAATCGATTCTAACTTGCAACAAAAGCATCTCTCCATTTTCATAAAAAACAAAATAAGCCAGACTACCAACTTGCAACATACAAGTTATTTGTTTAGAAAAAACATACATGGATAAGTTAAGCATGTATAATACAAATAAATTAACTATCTTTTTTTTAAGGTAAACGAGAGTCATTCTATTGAAAATCATTCAAAGAGTACAACTGAAAAGATAAAACAGTGTAAACAATCACCGAACTAAAAGTAAAAACATAGAGCGACGCATAGAAGCGACATAAATAATAGTAATCTAAAGGAACCAGGAGATGATGCCAAGGGACATCTAAAACTGCACTGCATATCAGATGGGCAGTGTAAATGTGAACGTAACTATAACTGTAACCGTAGCAAGTAGTTGCTCTAGGCCAACTCGTAAAACTTAAGACGAAAAGTGGGAGGCTACTGCAAAAACCATAACAAGAACCGTAACCAAGTTGTAGTTGCTCCAGGCCAACTCGTAATACTGAAGACGGGAAGTGGGAGGCTACTTCAAAGAACCAATGCTAGTATAAGATGTGCAACTGAACCAGAATCCAAGTCCGGATTGAAATCTCACCTGGATCCCAGATTCGGATCAAGATCCAGCCCATGGCCCAAAAAAGTCTGGCAATATGGTGGGCCTGAATGCCCAAGACCCGGGCCCAAAACTCCAAAACCCACCGACCAAGCTAAGGCCAAGGTTGACTACCATGCTTCTTCTCTAGCAACCGGCTTCCGGTCGTCGCAACCACCGGAGAATGACCTCCATCGTCTGCACTCAGGAATGTGCCGACGTTTCAATACCACGGGAGTACAGGACCACTCCCGATCCCAACAAATTCTAACCTGCCGGACCCAAGCATCCACCATGGATCGGCATCAGCCAACCTATTCTTTACTGTTGATGCCATCAACCAACGTCACGCATCAAGGACGGTCTTCAAATGGGTCCGCGCCGGACGCCGACCCCAAGTCAGCCCACACTTGGAGAGCACAATCTAGCCCCACGATCCATGGTACCATGAGCCATCCCCGTCGAACCAACTCTAGCCAGAGGAGATCTCGAACACGGTTTTGGAACACCGTGGTGCTACACCAGTGGATGGTGGCGTCAAATCTACCGCGACCAAGAGGATGGCCGGCTTGCAGGGCCTGCAACGCCTCCAAAGGAGAGCTTCCGCCGCTAGGGTATTTCTAGGGTTGAGAGCAAAAGCCCTCATCCTTCAAAATTTACTATCTTAGTATTTAGACAACAAATGACTGGGATTGAAGCGCAAAACACAATATCAATAAATCCAACCCGTTAATAGTATAAAAATACGATCATAGCCTCATATATATAATTAAAACCCTAGAATGCTACTCCATAACCCCCCCCCCCCCCTCTCCCTCTCTCTATCTCTCTCTCTCTCTCACACACACACACACACACACACACACACACACAGAGTTCGAGAATTACACAGTAGTAATCAGCTCCCCTCTCAACAATGCCGCCACCCTTTCCAGACCGCATTGCCGCCTCATCCTCTACTTTTGGCGACAGTAAATCCTTACTTCGCAGCTCCTCGCTCTCTGCAACTCGTCAAATATTCATCACCACGAAGCGCGGTTTCTCTCAAGCATCTCGCCACGCATGAGCTCAACAACACGCAGTTCTATAGCCGCAGCTCGGCCTCTCACGCCGCCCGGAGCTCCGCCATCGACCTCGTCTAATGACTGATTTGGCTTCGCATCGCAATGATTAGCTTGACCATGAGCGTCATTGATAACGCTAAAACATAGCATCAAATTAACAACTTAATACCTAATCTAACACTTTCAATTTAAATCCTTCTTGTGTATATATAACACTGATAAATAGAGTGTCATTCTAAACCGGGTGTTAAAGGGTGCATGCAATTATTGTGTAAAAGAAAAGGGGTATAAAGGAGGCTCGGCTCGGCTCGACCTCGGGAGCCGCCACAACTCATGGATCGGCTCGACCTTGAGCACCGCCGTGACACCTCGGCTTGACTCCCCGCGCGACTGCTTCTTCAATCTTGGTCTCCTTTACGGTCTACCATTGCCTCCACTACTGTGTTATCTAGATCTCGGGCACTGTTACTGTGCTTTCCTTTTTTTCTTCCATTCTTTTTTCTTCTGAAAATTACAATTTGGGTCATTGGTCTTGAAATGTGTTGTAGGAACATGACGCTTTAGCACTATTGTAGCAATATTTTGATTTTATTTTTTTGCTATTTTTTAACGTTGTGTTTTTGTATTCTTAAAACAACATCACAAGACATTTCATTTTCAGAATAAGTAGCAGCTTAATTACTTGAACTCCATCTTTTGGATTTTTTTTTTGGAATTTTTGTGTGGATTTGGTACAGTTTAATAGATCCAGTAGCATATTATATTGACTACAATCGGATTATGTGAACTAGATCATTGTTTATTTCAAATTTGGCGTTGAACTTGGAAAATCCGTTTATTCAACTTCTGGAATGGATTTTTTTTATTTCAAGAGTGACTTTAGGAATGGTTGTTATATATTGCATAGTTTTAATTATTGTTGTTAGCACACTTTTGGTCGTCAAGAAGTGTTTATGTAGTAGCACACTTTCTTTCTCTTTTTCTAAAAGGAAATTTTTTGTAAATTTCTTGTAAAATTTAAATTCAAAATGTTTTTATTTTTGAGGCACAGTAGCATCATTATTATTGAAATGTGTTATAATCAAATTATTGTAACTGCGTTTTTGAAAGTATTTCTACTAAGTTTTTCAAATTTCCACTACTATTTTTTTTTCAAATTGTTACCAAATTTCTGCTACTGTTTTTCTTTTTCAAAATGCCACTACAACATTTTTCAAACTACTGCTATTATATTGTTAGTCGAACTGCTCCTGAATCATTCATCGAGTTGTTACTGTGCTACTGAAATTTTGCCTGCTACTGTGTTCTTCAAGTGCCTTCTACTGCATTTTTTAAACTACTATTGCTATGTCGTTAGTCGAACTATTACTGAATCGCTCATTGAGCAGTTACTGCAATTTTGTTGAGCTAATACTAAAGTTTTGTCCCACTGCTACTGAAACGTTCATCGAGCTGCTACTGAAATTTTGTTGAGCTAATACTGAAGTTTTGTCCCACTGCTACTGAATCATTCTTTACTGAATCGTTTGTCAAGCTGCTACTGCATTATTGTAAATTTTTTATAGTATTCAAAAGTGATACTTAATTTTTGTAAACACTACTACTAAAAAACCGAAGAGCTAGACAATTGTTAATGAGTAAATTGGTAATTGAGTTTTTATTGAAGTAGTTACTGAATTTTGAACGAGTAGGTGGTCTACTGTGTTTGAAAAGAAAAAGAAAAAGAAATTGATGAAAATAAAATCTGAATGAAAAAAGAAAACAATCTTTAAATATTTTTAAACAAATTTTCTTTTGTAAAGCTTAGGGGTAAAATGATAAAAATGCACATTGACATGTGGCACTACTATATTAATTTGTCCTTGGCTGTAATAATTTGACTTTAAGAGAGCGTTTGTTTTTCAGGACTAGCTGACACTGTCTTAGATAAGAGAGACTTAATCATTTGTCCCATGTTTGGTGCAGCTGGTAACAAACTTAAATGATGTTATTGTGCACCATGTCTCTTTGCCTACTGCTTTGCCGCTCCAGTTCGCCCTTCTCTTGCACATGTCCTCTTGTTCGCTCTAGCATAGATCCTCATTATGGCTACCAAATTACCAATAGTCTCTTCATTCACCTTACCAACTCTCTTCCACCTCTAGATCTTAATTTGATTTTGGGCTATAATAAATTGGTTTATGGGGTAAAAGGAATTGGAGATTTGGATGTATCATATTCATATAATATTCATTAGAAATTAGAGGATCTTGGATTGGTAAAGGGAATTAGGGATTGGGGATTTGGTGTATCATTTGATTGATCTTTGACTTAGGTATTGAAGGGCTAGAGATAATTAGAGGGCAATGATTCAGATTTCGCATATGAATTGATGAAAGATTCTATTTCGATAAGGATGTTTGCTAAAGTTGATATGAGTCAGTTTGGTCTCGTCCGCTTAGCCTTCTTTGCGTTTGCTCATGGTGATGATGGTGAATTTGTTTTATTTGGTTCATATGCATCTGAAAATTTGGTTTAGTTCATATGAATATGAATTTTTCTGGGTTGTGTGTTTACTGCTATGATAGTCCTACCCACATCATTCTGTATCACCAAACATAGCTCACCTTAACACTTGTTAAACTCACTCTCACAAGATCGAGCTGGATATGTATTAGATTTAAGGAGGTGTAGAATAGTATTGGGTACCAAACGTACCCTAAGTGTCCAAATAATAGACCCTTGTCCTTAATTGTATTCGACATCTCCACCTTGCACTACTAGAACAAACACTAAAGCCGACAAATTAAAAAAAAAAGAACAAGCCGACGACACATTTTTTCGTCAGCTATAATGTACTTTAGCCGACGAAGAAAAATATCGTCGGCTAAAGTATTTACGCTGACGAAAAAAAAAGTAGTCGGCTTTTTCTGGAAAAAATCGTCGGCTATAGTATACCCAACGAAATAATGTGTAAAAATCATCGGCTATAGTCATTGGGTTGATATTCCCAGATCACCACTCCCCTCTCTCAAAAACCCTAAAAAATCTCTCTCTCTCTCTCTCTCTCTCTCTCTCTCTGAAAGGACCCAACCCCGATTTAGCTCCCTAAACCGGAATCGAACCCCTTCGAAAACTCGAACCAACAAAAACCGTAGAAATTTTGGCAGAGTTTTGTTACTAACGTGGAATTACCATTACCTGCACGCGGAAAATACACTTCATCATATGCCACAAAAAGCAAACCGTGGGCACCAATCCCATCTGGATTTCTCAATATATCAACAGTAAAGTAAAACAATAAATATATCTATGCTTTACTGAAATCCGGAGTAAAATCGTATAATATATACAATAGAATACTCAGAGCGACCTCTAATGTATAATCATATACATAAACCACAGTAGGTAGAACAATAAACCTACTGGAAGAAACAAGGTAGCTCGAGCACTATGCCTCCGACCATGACGTGCGACACCAGAGCCTGAACAGCAAACTGGGCACGGAAACCGAAAAGCCCAGGGAAAAGACATGAAAACCGTTAGAGTGAGTGGACGAAAATAAATGTCTTTCACCAGTTGATATATATATTTAAAATAACATATGCGAGTCCAGGTAAATAAAATAACAAGTACACGAGGTAAAACTCATACTCCTCCAGTGTACCAAGCATGCAAGTAAAAATCCCACGGGGTCACTCATGGACACCTCCGTGCTAGTACAGTCCGAATCACGGGATCCCAGACCCACGTGTGATTCTAAGCCAGAAATGGCCTCGGTTCCGGGGAAACGCCCCTCACCGGTCAGGTCGGGGATACGCCCCTCCTGGCGGCCCTCCATCGGGGATCAGCCGATGAGGCAAGTGTATCGATACAACAACGTAACTGAGACTGTACTCTGTGTAAATCAAATCATAAACAGTTCGATGCAAATGCATGAAACAGTATATAAGTGTATGTATATTCGTATACGTATATCCGTATATGTATAATCGTATATTCGTAAAAACACATGCTCATGTAATCCGTAATCTCAATACGCATGCTCAAGTTCGTAAAACGTGTATAAAGACTCGCAAGCAATCCGTGAAAAGAAATGTCCACTCACAAACTAGCGTAACGCGATACGTGTTAACCCGTGATCCGGCGGAAAGTCCATTGCCAAACGAACGATCACGAACCCCTGAATATTCACAAAATCAATTTCTCAAGATCATAACTCGACAATACAAGACAAATCACGAGAAACCACCGTTCTCGGAAACACGTAATTCAAAGTCGACGAATCGTCGAAAATCCGATATTCACACCTCAATACCTCGCTATACTTTCGGAAGCTCAAATCGAGAAACGAACCTCCCCACTGCGATCGGGGCGCGATTTCGAGTGAAATGACATGCAACTTGTCGAAAATCCCAAAAAGTCAAAGTTGACCGCCGTTGACCACTGGCCACGGCGGCGCCGCCACCCGACCGGAAAATTTCACGGCGGAGCAACCCTCACTCCACTCAAAATCATCCATTGAGCAACTTTCATAAGGCCAATTCAATCTCTAACTCATCCAATTTCACGAAAAACCGAATGTACACACAAATTTCAAATTCAAAATTCTCCATCCACAAATCGAATTAGAACTCCATACTTACATGGTTAGAATCCTTGAGAGGAGAGCTACAAAACCCAGTCCAAATCATAGCTCGAATCGGCCCGAATCACCAAACCCGAATTCACCTAAAATCTTCCATTTTCTCGCCGGAAATTTCCTCTCCACAGCCACCCTAGCCGTGAGGGGTGGCCGGAAACACGCTCGGGACACCGAGACGAGTCGTTTGGGTCCGGTCTCGGCCTCGGAGGTGGCCGGAATCTCCGTCGCCGTCGTGGAGCCGTCGTATTCCTCCTTCCTCCACCGAGTTGACTCGGTCAACTCGGTCAACCTCCAAAATAGCAAGTGTTGACTTGCCCAAAACAGCAAGTTTCTATTTATAGCTTTCCCAAAATGGAAACCCCATAATTCACTTTTCGGCAAACTTCGAATATCCATAACTTTCTCGTCGTAATTCCGATCCCGATAATTCTCGTGGCCACAAATTCGTCTCGACATATTCTTCAATTATAACCCGAAGTCAAACACAACGACCAATTGAACAAAAAGTCAACTGTTCAAACCAACACATACATAATCCGACTAAACAAACAACAATCGGAAATATTCACAACTAAATCTCCGTAACTCAAAATATTGATCCAAAAGTTCCCACGAGGTCAAAATTAAATTCTGAACAACTTCCGTGAAGAAGCCGAAACCAAATTCTCGACCGGTAATTTAGTCGTTAAGAACATCACTATTATAACCTGATTCCGTCGAAACTTCAAATATTCATAATTAATTCATCGGTCGTCCAAATAACGATCCGGAACCACCCACGAACTCGAAATCACACGTACAACGACTCTTGAGAAGAGACCAAGCTCCAATTCTTGGCCAATAATTAAGTCGTTAACAAGTCCGGCGATTCACATAACTGTTGGAAAACCGCGACTACGCAGTAACTCACGAATCAAGCTGATCATACTGCTGATTCTGGTCCGGGTCGTTACACACTCTCTCTCTTTCTCTCTCCTCCACCTCTCCCTTCACCGCCGCTGCCTCGCATCTCTCATACCTCCACCTCACCCTCTCCGCTAAAAAAATCCTAATTAATATTTCATTTTTGAATTTGTGAAATATAATTATAATTTTTTTGGGGTGAAATTATATATTATTTGGTGAAGTGATTATATGGATGGTGAAGGAATTGCAAATCTGGATTTTGGAAATAGAAATCCAGATTTGCATTTTTTTTTTCTTTAGATCTGGAACTTTAGCCGACGAGTTGATTTGTTGTCGGTTAAAGTTCATACTTTAACTGACGACAACCACTTACCTCGTCAACTATAGGTATAGCCGATGACCTTCTAACGACGAAGGTTCGTCGACTATAACTATAGTAGACGACATTTTGTAACAGGCCGACGAAATTTCTTCGTTGGATATAATAGTTTTTCTGGTAGAGTTGTCCTTAAAAGTAGTTTGCTATATATTTCTATTGTCATTCAATGTAGCGTGTTTTATTTTTTCAAAGTTTAAACCTAGTAAAAATATGAAATAGACTATAGAACAATTTTCGTTAAACCTCGCAATTTTCATCCAAGCATCATGTTCCCCTTTCTCATGTCTAAAATTAAATGTTTTATTCTTAATTTCTAAAATTAACATCAAGTTTACCCATTTGTGTATTTTTCATCCAATATCTTTATTCCTTCTGCAGTTGAGAATGTTATATTTTTGTTACTTTGTGTGACCTAACATTTTTAAAAATTTCATTATATTATAGGGTGATTATCCTAAAAACAAAATAAATAGTACGTAGTTCTCCCAAATAGTACGCGTCTAAAATATTTAAGCCAGCTGCTAGCAGATTTGGAATTAATGCAAGAGCTAAGGCTGTTTCACTAGGACTATGGCAAGTTTGTGATCATAAATATATGCTTAAATTTTTTAGCAAACAACAACATGACCATATCATATGGCATGGAGCTAGCATATATACATATATATATATATATGTATTGATATATGAAAGGTAGAAAATCACCTATCAAAAATAGTCCCTACTAACTATTCAAGTATGCTAAAAATATGTCAATGTAATGCAATGGAAGTAGGGGTCATTCTCACAAAGGATTGATGAGACTAAATGCTTTAAACGACTCTATACACTAATATCAGAAATCTGGCAGACTCGACCTATAGATGAATAATTTATACATTAAAATATCTAAACTTGACCTAAAATCACAAGAAAACACAGAAACAAAATATACACAGTAATGGACTACCAAATTAATTTACAGATAATTATAAGATTATTTGGTGATGAATTAAATTGACAAACACGAAATACGAAACAAAAACAGGAAATTAAAGTTGTAGAAAATCAAATGGATTAAAGCGTTAGTCACTTCTCTCCACCTTAGATAGTCTCAATCTACTCCAAACTCAAATCCCACAACAATGAATGAATGAATGTTTCCCATGCATGAGCTATGATTAAGTCACATACATATTACACTCTCTTACTTGGCATGTTATTCGGATTGATTATCTGGCTTAACGTGATCTTAACCTAGGAGATATGGTACTATGATGAGTCCAAATCTATCTAACCTAAGTCATTACGATCCATAGAGTGTTTTAGAAACAACATGACTTATAGAGCTACTATGATGGGTGCTCTTGCATCACCTAGGAATAACTTCACACAATGAATGGTGTTTCTTTTAACTCTATAGAATATGCAATGATAAAATGGTCATGTACAGATTCAACACAATAGATCCTACCACATGCATCTAAGTTTGAAACCAAAGAAACATATAATAGAAATCATCAATGATTTAATAGTGAAGAATTCTCATCCAAAATTATGCAAATCAAAAGGGGGTCAAAATCGAAACAGGTCTAGGGCTTCGATCAGCCCCTAACAAAAGAGAACTAAACAAACATATTATAAAGATGGAGAAGAATAGAAGAGAAAAGAGAAAAAGAAGAGAAGAGAGATGTGAGAAAGAGAAGGAAGAGAGAAGAGAATATGATTTTTTGTCTAATAAGGCTTATATCTTCTTTAATCCTCTTCTTTGTAGGTTTGAGACTCTTAGAAGAAAAGTCAACCTTTCTTTTACTTTATTGGCTCTTGACTTTTATGACTTCTTATCACTAGTCACATCCATATTAAATGGGAATTTCGAGCACAAATTCATCCATAGGCTTCTTGGTGAGATTTGAGCCTCAAAATATGAATTTTCGTCAAAAGTCGGATTTCCGAGCAGACTGACATCTCGATACTAATACAGTTATAACTTCTTTTAGAAACATCCAAATCACGATCTGGAAGATGTTTTGGAAACTAGACATTTGGGGTTTTTTATGCATATGTAGATCACCATATGGTTCCTCCTAAACTGTTCCTAGTTCTCTGTTGAAGTTGACTGATCAGCACATGTAGATTTCCAATTTAAGCTTTTAATCCCTCTTTTTCTTCCTTTCTTCTCATCCACTCCAAAATACCTATAAAACCATAAAATAAACTAATATTAATAAGTGTTTAACAAAAAATAAGTATTTAAGCATCAATAAATAGCATAAAGGTGCATATTTATGCACCGATCAATATATTAATATATATGAATTTAAAGGACTTAAGTACGTACTTACGTACCTAGTTGACTAGCTCATTGTCTCTCGATCTTCTTTTGCTTATGATCACTTTGACATAAAAGATCAGCTTCACTTACTCGCTTACGATGAGCGAAATTTTTTTTTCTTATTACTTTTTGTATTTGGGAAATTGAAAGCCCAAAGCTATGCAGTTGCATTATTAATACGCTACGCAAACCGTATAATTCTGGGACCGAAGGATGATGTCATAATAAGTATTAATATATTAGAAAATTACATATAATGTCAATTAGAGACCATATTTCACATATAAGGTCATTTATACTTTTTATCCTAATTAAGGTCATTTTTTTATCCATATCTGTCTTTCTAATTTTGCTCATTTATATTAACTTTCAGGTCAATTATACTTTTTATCATAATTAAGATCATTTTTTTATCCATGTCTTCTATCTTTCCAATACCTTTTCTTTCTTCGTCTTCTTCAAAATTTCAGAGAGAGAGAGAGAGAGAGAGAGAGAGAGAGAGAGAGAGAGAGAGAGAGAGAGAGAGAGAGAGACAATGTACTACTGGTAGTTTTGTAACACCATGTACTACTGTTATCTCTAGTAAACACTACTCCAAAACATTCAGGGTACTACTTCAAAACATGGTAAGTACTACTGTTCTGTTTTTGGAGGCAATTTTTTATGAAGTTCACTCATGACTTTGCAAAGGCCTCTTAATGTCGATCTTATTTGGACTTTGGGTTTCTTAGGGTCCTCTATTTGTGCAATTTTTGCAAAACAATAAAATAAATCATCAAAACACTACATACTACTCAAATAAATTATATATACTACTTACATCAATTCTACATACTACTACAGAGTACACTACATACTACTCACATACAACACTACATACTACTATAGAATACACTACAAATTACTCATAGACAACACTACAAATTACTCATAGACAACACTACAAATTACTACTGAGTACACTACATACTACTACAGAACATATTACATACTACTCACAGACAACACTAAATCCTTTACCTATATGAGCTGCAGTTTGTTGCTTCGGGAGGCTCTTTTTGCGGCTAATTTGGATGAGAGAGAGATCTTTGCGGCTACGGCGTCAGCGTTGAGATGCGGCGAAGATAGGTACAGCCTAGAGGAGGCGTGATGGTGGTGAGGGATTGAGAGAGAGAAAGTAGGCTGCAACTGAGATGAAAGAGGATGCAGTTGGGCAACGACGATGTCATTGAAGAAGAGGCGAATAGAGTGCTATGGTTTGATGAAAGGAGACGATTTTGGTTTTAGTCTGAAAATGAGAGGAGCAGAGTTTTTTCTCTTATTATATACGATGACATGAATGTGAATATCTTGAATAATAGGGGGATTCTTAATATCAGGCGACCTGATTTGGGAAGAAGATATTGAGTGACCTAATCTAGTATAAATCTTACATATTTGACTTTATGTATAATTTATCCTTAATATATTGACACCATACGGATATTATCAATATATCCCTCAAGGACAGGCCACATTCACTCTTTATGATTCTATTTTTCTCTATCAAGTAAATTCCCCTTTCTTTTTCGATCTTTTTCTTTGTCTTATCTCCCACCAGTAAGTTTACAAACTTGTCATTGGTATATCATCGCTCATGTCTGCTTTCGAAAAAAAAATCATCGTTCATGTCTACATTTTCATCTATCACTTTGCCTTTTTTTCATCTCTTGGACTTTTTGAGTTTTAAACGTCGATTTATTTTACTTACATATAATTTTTATATATAAAAAAAGATTCACAAGCAAACCCAATAAATCGATTCAGTATAAACCTGCAAGATATTCGCACAAATGCACAATGCCATATCCGTGAGTGAGTGTATGGTGTTCACTTCTTTTGAGTCTTGGCTGTCATCGCTGTATGTGGAATATAGTATTCATTCTAATATATTTTTTACTTCATTTTTTTCTAATTCTTTTTTCTTTTCGGCCATAAATCTTACCTCCAATGTCTCTATCTTCTCCATTGTGTCGGCTGCAATCTGTTCCCCTCCTTGTCATGCTCCAATTCGTTTCTTTTGGATAATGTCGTTGGGTAGAGTTGTTAATTTATCTATTTTTGTACTATATATACTATCCTTTTTTCACGCGAATACGCACGTGTGAATTCTAAGCGTAATTGTTGAAGTTGTGCGTGCACATATGAAATAGCTTCGCGCTCACAATATACTAAAGTAAGTCGGTAAAAGAGAAAGAAAACAATCTAGTAAAATTAGTAAGTAACTTTGACATATATCAAACCAAGGTATATAAACCATGCACCTATATATCCATCTCTCCACTGACCAACAAAAATCAATACTATGATTAACTCTAAAACATATTTGTCACACCCCCAAATTCTGGGCCAATATTATATTGAAATATAGTGTTAGGATTTGTGATGTGAATAAAAAACCTAAATATTTTCAAGAGTTAAGATGTCTGAATAGTACATTTATTGAAAAGTGAAAACGTCAATATTAGAATACCAGAGTTTATGGAAATAATAGTCATTACATTTATTCAATTCAAAATGCAAGTAGAAAATAATTCGTCTATTTAGTAGGCAACGCATCCCATTTTCTCCAAGCATTCTACTCATCACCTGAAAACATAAAGGTGTAGCATCATGAGTCACACTGACCTAGTAAGTATAGTTTACAAGCATATACTTGATTATCTCTACGAAACATCAAGCCGAACAACCAAATCAAAAAGGTGAAATAATCAAAACCGGTTATATTCTTTCATACTTATACTTATCTCTTTATGATATATATAGGTATAGATAATATACTTTCTTGCACAAATGCACACCAACACACAAACACGTCAATAGTACTTCCAAAGGGAATTCTTTTGGATTAACTGGTAATTACTCAAAAATTATGTGCTTTGTCTCACAATACCAACACACATGTAAAGCCACAACATACTAAGACTACCTGCCAAAGCATGTATACTCTCGGTTTGACACAATTCATTCCTAAGAGTATAATAATGCACTATCTATAAGGACTAGGGCCCTTGGCTAACACCCACAATCATGAAACACTTTACCAGCAATTCATTTAAGCACGAGTTAATTCGTACTTTACACCCGACTTCACACCTCAATCATAACGACCACAAACAAGTCTTTAGTTAAGACTATGTATATATAGATCATTGAGTATATATTTATATCATAATCTCGTAATAAATATATACGTAATAGAAATTCGTAAAGAAATGATGATCAAACTTAAGCGCATTTAGATAATTAACAATTTTGGTCCAAAAATTTCATTCGGTGGTAGTCCGTTCGAAATCCTCCATTAGTCCCAAATCAAACGTAAGAAGTAAATAATAAGAGTAAGTAAATAAATTCAAAGTAAATAAATAAATACATAAGATAAAATTATTAATCCTTGGATCAAAAACATCATTTAGCGGTAGTCCACCCAAAATCCTCCATTTGATCCATTTTATAATTAATCCATATTATGTCCAAATTTGAGAAGTGAGTACACCATCTCGAAGTGTTTTTTTCAAGAGGAATCCAACGGTAATAGTCATAAGATCCTATAGGGAGTTCTCAAGTCTAAAAACAAAGATATTTAACAATTGTCCAGAAATAGTTATGTTTAATATTAAGCTCATTTGCACGGATTAATTAGTTACTAAATCTTAGTCAATGCCATTAAAACTTTCCATATTGATAGTTGGACTCCTAAGTTTTTTTATTGATATAAAGAACACTAAATTTGGTTAAGAAATGAGTGAGACATGAATATTTCAAGTTAATAACACTTTAAGAGTTTACGAACAAGATTAAGGAAAAGATTAACAAAACTTGTTTTAGCTATAACTTCCTCATTACTCTACCTTTTTAAGTGATTCAAAAGTTAAAAGTGAATAACTTTTTGTGTAAAATCTAATTATATAAAAAATATTTGATTAAATAAAATTTTACCAGAAACAAAAATATTAAATTTACACTAAGGCTCATTATTTCCCTTTTATTCTTAGCCATACACTTTGATGTAATTCTAAAGATAAAGAAGTATATAAATGTATTCATGTACTTACTCAATAATTGCAGTAGGTGAATAAGATGTTTAATTAACTCAAGATGGCCTTCTTGGAGCAAAGAAAGAGTTACTAAAATATGCTTAATAGGAAGGTTTTTGGTATAGGACTTTAGGTGTGTTGCATTGCAACTTTGGAAGAGTTTTAATCAGTGAAAACTTGATTAAAATGGTGTGTGATCAGATTAAATTAAAGGGGACGTATATATAGGTCTTGAGAGGAGACATGAGAATTTAATTTACAACCATTTCTATTTACTTTCACAAGACAAGTTGACAATGAACAGTTAAGCTACTTAAGGGTAAATGTGCAAATTGTAAAAATAATAGTAATGTTATTGGAAATCTGATTGAAATGTGCACTTGATGCTATAAACATGTACGTAGAGATATGTGAATGTGAATATAGAATAAATTGGTGAAGAAAATGTGTGATTTTACTAATAAAGTGTAAAAATGAAAAATACATAAACAAATAATAATTAGCACCAAATTAGTATCGAATTGATATATAAGCATGACCTCTAAAGTATGAATTGTAATAATAAAACACAAAATTCGATTCGGAGAACAAATACAAACAAAGAGAATTTGGTCATTTCGCTAAAATTCAATTTTCGAAAATCGGCTATTTGGAATTAGGGTTTTCTTATCGTTTCTAACTCGAGTAAAAATATTTTTATTATTTTTTACTAACCAACAACATGGAATGTTCATGAATCTAGTATCGTGGTCTCGAACCCAACACTAGGGAGTACCTGACTTGAACTTGAGTATCCACTGAACCATTTGCTTCACTCTGTTAATATTTCGCTAAGTTCGTTTTTATATATTGTCTTCGCTAGATAATTTGTTATTGAATTTCTAATGACTCTAAGGTTAAACTAAATTATAATAATTTCTAAGTTTAACGAGTCATATAATAATCTAAATTATTATACTTATTTTTGGGGTATTACAATATTCTTGTTGCAAAACTCTTTTATCCCATTCCTTGCTGCAAAACTCTTCTATGTGACACACAACACTCAACATCCTCTCAATCCTGTTTGTGGTTGCCTGAATCCTCCTCATTCCACAAACTAATAACCTGACCCAAATGAACATAGACCCTTCTTTGGATTAGTAAATGGAACAAAGAAGTTAATCTTAATAAAGTTGCAAGAACAAACCGTTCCCAGGAACCAATTCAGAAGCTCACATCGTAAGATTACAAACCAATACTTGACAGAAAGTACAGACAAACAAACAAAACAAAAATAAAAGAAGCACAAATTATCTCCGCAAGTTTCTCTTGAACTCTTTATTCCATCTTCATTTGCATAAGGTAGAGAAATACACAGAAGGGCAAACCAATTTTGGACATATGACCATAGTGCGTTTTCGCAATTATCTGTAAACACTGTCAACATAAAAGAAATTTTAGTGACAAATTACATGAATAACCAAGAATAGGTATACACATCAACTATTGGTGAACCAAAATCAGCACACAAAAACAATATTAATTTCTCTATTTCTGAAACCCAAGCGCTACTTTTGACAATGAATTAACACATGTTTCCATAATCAAATCAATACTCAAACCCTAACAACCAAATTTCAAGCTAAAAATCAAATTAACCATATGATAACAAAAATAAAGATCTGTAATTTAAAGAACAAAATGGTAGGAGTACTCACTCGTATGAAATTTGGTCAAACAACAATGACAATTAATTTCGCAGACGCATGAATTTGACTCGAATTGAAATCTCCATGACTTTGCCCATTTCCTCTTATGTTGCTTTGTCTATCGACTACTCCCATGATGTGGAGTGTACCCCATAGTCCCAAACCCCTTTTCAAGAATTTGATTTGTGTCATTCCCATTGAATCAATTTATAGCCAAACTAAATTTTGTGAAATTGTAATTCATTAACCGCCCAACCAAAAATCTGAAACAAAATAGATAATGAATAACCAATTTGCACCTGAGAAAGTGGAGTGAGCTTACTATTAGCGAAGACATTGTTGAATTTCGACACTATCAAACGACCGATATGGTTCTTCCCATAGAGAATTGAGATGGGAACATAAATTAAGGAAACTGAAGAATAAGAGCATATATATCAAAACCCGGAGAAAGTAAAGAAAGTGAGATTGTAATTGAGGTTCACATCTGTTTTCCCAAAACTCATTGCTGCCGTAGAAGAAGGTATACCTCAAAATTTTCAATCGAGCTTTCTGAAGTTGGTGAGGGAGATAATGAAACCTCTTTTAGTGGAATGTGGAGAAGAGAAGTTAATGCAAATAGTGGCATAACTTCATATGGATTAAGAAAAAGTTTAGTGGTATACCTCAAAATCCGCGTATGTCGAAGCTCAAAGTTCACATCTGTTTCCCTAAATTTTGAGCTTCATTCTGAAAGTGTTGAGGAGAAGAACGAAACCTTTGCTCTAACTCCGAGCAAAGGGTAATTTGTGATATTTTTAATGTTCTACATTTAACTGCTGTAAGGAAAATTTATTTTCCAAGTCACGTCTTCTCCATTTCGTCGTCTTCTTCTTCTTCTTTCTTCTAAACCAAACCAGACTCGTAACTCGTTGATTGCTTCTCACCCCTGTATTTCGCCTCACGACTCGTCTCCTCTTCACCCGGAACACCTCATCAAAATCCGAACTCCAATCCCGGTTAAGCTCTTAAATGGCGATGCTTCTGGAAGAGATTGTGCAGTCGCTGGAGCTGTGGCTGAAGCTGATCAGAAAGCCCCAGCCTTACGTCGACCCGAATCTCGACCCGGTTCTCCTCGTCCCGGGCATCGCCGGCTCGATTTTGAACGCCTTTGATGAAGTCTCCGGTAGAGAGGAGAGGGTTTGGGTTCGGATTCTCGGTGCCGATTACGCGTTTCGGACCAAGCTCTGGTCTCGGTTCGATCCTTCTACAGGTACATAGTGTATCAAAACCTTGTTTCAAAAATCGAATCAGTATGTATGTTTTTGATAGCATGAGCTCAAATTTAGGTTTTCTGAGGCTGAATTTTAACTATGGAATAAAAGTGTTACATATTTTACCGTGTCTGTTTCGTAATCGGTAACTTTGATATGTGAACACGCAAGAAGAAGAAGAAGAAAAAGGAGGAAAGTGAATGATGAAAATACATGTTAGTTTAATTCTAAGGCGGCAATGCTATTTTGGTTGAATTATTGAGTTTATACTGTGAAATAATTGGTCCACAGTCATGTTGTTTGTATCTTTGTGATCTTAACGAGCTCTTAACTAGCATTTAGGAGCTCGGTGCCGAATGTAAGGATGTATAGACACTGCTGTATGTATGTTTCTGTGTGTGTGTTGGTATGGAAAAGAAAGAAGATCTTAGTTTTGTTCTTTATTTGTTTTCTTTGTGGAAACAGGAAAGACGGAGTCGTTAGATCCAAAAGCAAAGATAGTGGTCCCTGAAGATAGATCTGGACTTTATGCAATCGATACTTTAGATCCTGACCTGGTATGTTGTCCATTCTAGCTTTGCAAACTCTATCTTCATTAATAAATTTGTTTAAGATAATTCACTTTGTCAGGCTTATGTGTAGCAGTATATTGCTGACAAGTTATGCAGTAACGAAACTTTTCCGCACTTGAAACAGATATGCTTTCCATACAATGAAAAACATGCATATGAATATGCTTCAAAATTTCTAATAGTCTATATAGGGAAGCTGCTGAAATGGATTCTTAGATTACAATAGGAGACTGTATTAATCTCTTTTCCAATGCAGGTCTTTGGACAGGAAGCAGTATATTATTTCCATGACATGATTGTTGAATTCATCAAGTGGGGTCACCAAGAGGGGAAAACAATTTTTGGCTTTGGCTATGATTTTCGACAAAGCAACAGGTTGAAGGAGACATTGGATCGCTTAGCTACAAAGTTGGAGGCAATATACAATGCTTCAGGAGGGAAGAAGATAAGCATCATAAGTCATTCCATGGGAGGTCTTCTTGTAAAATGTTTCATGGGCTTGCACAGTGATGTAAGTTCCTCCAGACAGATTCAAAGAATCAAGTATTATGGTGTTTCCATTACTGATGTTTTGTTCTTTTCCTGTTTGTTGCGCCAAAGGTTTATGTCCTTTTGATGTGCTATGCAATTATATGACGTGGTTATTTTATGAATAATATAATGCCTATGGTTTCTCAGGTTTTTGAGAAGTATGTGAAGAATTGGATTGCAATTGCTGCACCATTCCAGGGTAAGTGATCATGTTCAGATTGATAATAGCAAAAACACCAGCTGTTATGGCAATATATTGATAAAATAAGTTCCTACAAATGTTTCTACATTTGTTGTTGTAATTAGAATGGTGGCTATTTCATTTGTTGTCCCATCCCTGAAATTTCAAATATGTGAATGTTAGTGCATCAGAAATTGGTTGAAATTTATATCATTAAGTTTCAAAGAGTATGAAGGGGAAGCACATCATTGGTTACACTTTGAGGCATCTCTTATGCTTGGCAACTTATATATTTTCAAGAGTATGACTTGAAAAGAATTTGACCAGATCCTCTTAAAAATGTTTTCCGTATGTTCAATCTGTTCTCGTGATCATAATTCATCTATATAGCCTCAATAACGAGAGTTAGTCAATGGCTTTACTTGGTCTTATAGGTGCACCTGGATATGTTACGTCTACCTTTCTTAATGGAATGTCATTTGTTGATGGGTGGCAATCAAACTTCTTCATATCAAAATGGAACTTTCATCAGCTGGTATGAATCCATTTCTATATCAGTCAAATTACTAGACCTTGTTGCTGCTTATACACGCTGAGATGCATACATGTGGATTATTAAGAATATGTAATCATGAACTTCTGTTTCTTCTTTGCATCCATTCATTTCTTAACGAGGTTTGTTGATGATGTTCCCAGCTTATTGAATGTCCATCAGTATATGAGTTGATGGCTTGTCTTGATTATCAATGGGAAGACACACCATGCCTTGAGTTGTGGAGAGAAAGGGTTCATGGTGATGGGAACTCTCAAATCATCCTTGAGTCTTATCCTCTAGCTGAATGCGTCGCTATTTTTAAGGAAGCTCTTGCTAGTAACACAGTAAGCACCGAATGTGTATTGTGTGTCCTTTAAAAATGTTGTTAGAAGTTAAAACTTGATTTGCAATTGTTGCCTGAAATTATTGTTTCTCCTTTCTTTTCAAAAATTACAGTTCAGTTACAATGGTGAGGACCTTCCCCTACCATATAATACGGAAATCTTGAAGTGGGCCAATGAAACACGCAAGATTATGTCTCGTGCCAAAGTTCCTCCCCAAGTAAAGTTCTACAATATATATGGAGTCAATCTCGAGACACCTCATACTGTTTGGTAAGGTCTACAATCAATCTTTGAACAATTTCTGCTTTTCTGCCACACAACATCTGTTTTTAGACATTTGTAAGGCAGAGGCTTCATGCGGCTTATTTTGATATCCAATTCAAATGAACTTTTTCTGCAGCTATGGAGATGAGCAAACACCTGTCACAGATCTAGAACAACTACGATATTTCCAGGTTAGTATTATCCACTGGTGGTATTAAGATGTACTTGTACGATTTTAAAAATTCTAACTCATATTTGCATTTTCAGCCTACTTATGTATGTGTTGATGGTGATGGGACAGTTCCAGCGGAATCAGCCCAGGTTTGTTAGCTCAGATTGAAGTGAACTTTGATGAGTCTTACTATTTTCAAGTTTCGTTTCAATAATTGACAGAAGTTTGCAATAATAGTGGCACTTTGATTAACTTGTCTTTCTTTCGAGTACCAGGCTGATGGCCTTTGTGCTGAGGCAAGGGTTGGAGTTCCCGGTGAGCATCGGGGAATTCTTAGCGAGCATCATGTATTCCGGATACTGAAGCACTGGTTGAAGGAAGACCATGACCCTTACTACAACCCTCTAAACGATTATGTGGTTCTACCCACTGCATTCGAAATGGAGAAGCACAAAGAGGAAGGATTCGAAGTAACATCTCTGAAAGAGGAGTGGGAGATCATCACAGACGACCAAGACAATAATCACAAAAATATGGCCGCTGATGGAAACCCTATGGTGAGCTCCATATCTGTATCTCAAGATGGAGCTGAGGTTTGCGCTACCGTCACTATTTACCCCGAGAACGAGGGCAAGCAACATGTGGAGCTCAATGCTTTAAGTGTGTCCGTTGATGCCTAAAAAAGTCGGTGCATCATCTGGGGCACTCCGTCTGTATAGTCATTCATTCACGTTCTTCGATCACTGGCCTTTGTACATAGAATCATTCAATCATATATAAGAACTCATCTCTATTCCAACTCTTTCAAGGTTGGCTACGCAAGTGTCCATGTAAATATAACAATTGAAATCTGTCGTCGATGAGATGTAAGACAATTTCTAGTAATCCATTGAATACGAAACGCTGTCATATAGCATAGAGGGGGGCCGCAAAATGCTTAAAACCGAAGCTTGGTGAAGAACCAGGGGTTCTTGCCGCTCTTAAACTGGTCCTGCAAGGGCCTTGATCTGCTGGTAACGCCATGTTTTGTGAGAAGGTTTGGGATTTTATGTGGTAGGAAAGATGAGATATGTTAACAGATGAAGATATTGTGAAATTCACTCTTTAAATATATTTTGAAAAATCAATCGTGAGATGCTTACAATTCATACATCAAAAGTAGATTACTTTTGCAAATTTTCAACTAAGTTGAAAATCTGACGTTATAAAACAAGATGAGAGAAATGATCTACTCAGAAATTTTTTCAATGTGTGACTTGCATACGCTTTAAACCATGCACAATAGACACAGAAAAGTATAAGTACGTACAAGAAGACGACAATAGTAATTTTACAATCTATTACTTACAGGCACAGTTACACCTCAACAAAAGTCTGATAAATTTCAGTTATTTGTAGAAAATTGGAACAGCTCAATTGGCTAGTTACAATTTAGAAATTTGGGTATATATTGAGATCAAAGATTGGTGTCTTTGGGACAAAAATCAATTCTCCTTTTCTTTGGCTGTGGTTCAAGCATGTGGTTTGTAAACCATTTTTGCATTAGTGACAAATCGCAGAGGAAGCAGAACATCATGGCAGAACGACTGCAACACAAACAATCAGTACGTAAGTACGTATACGGATAAAAAAGGCTAGAAGCAATTTAATCGAGAGTATTAAACTGGTTGATTAAGACGAAAATGGTTACCATTTGGTCCAGAATCCGTCTTCAAGCCGGAGATGGTGGAAGGGATCAGCTAATTGTTGGCGACCTTCATAAGGTCCATTATTAGCTTTCATGGGGTAGGCAACTGCCGGTAGATCAACATCATCAGAAGCCTGGAGGTTGTGGGTGGACTGCCTCATCTTAGTTACCTATGACCAATTAACTGATCGAATCGAAGAATAATACGGCGGCCAGCTAAAATGGATTGAAATGAAAGATGCACTTTGGTTTATAAAGACTATAAGAGTTACAGATCAGCGAGCCAGCGTATGAATACGTAGTGATGAAGAAAGAAGATACATATATAAGAGCATGGAAATGGATCAAAACGCGTGGATATTGAAAGAATGTGATCGAGTTAATTGCCTTGTTGACGTTCTACCAGTAAAAGAAGAAAGGGTCTTTGGCCATTCATTTCAAACGTACTGATTATGGAGCTGAGGAAGGTGTGCGAGACTAGTTTTGTAATTTTCTTCAATGAGATGAAATTGACACCCTATTTTTTACAATAAATAAATCACACCCTCCTTTTTTATATTTTTATGCAAAAATGTATTAAAAAATACATAAAAAAATGAGAATGTAATTTGTACAAAAGAAAATGTCAATTTCACCCCTACTTCATTAATATCTCACAAGACCGACAAGGGTAATTACGTACTTGGGTGTTATTGGAACTCGACCGACGAAGAAGATGGGCAAATAGCCAAGACAGTTTACAGTTTAATCGAGACGTACGTACTTAATTAGTTTGTAAACATTGGCAAGAGGTACATTTATGCTAGCCTAATAATCAATTATGTTTGTAGAATAGTGTTATGTTTGTTAGTACATTTTAAGCTACCCTAACGATTATGTATTCAAATTTGTTCATTTTCGTTTGAGCGTGAATCGTTGTTAATGACTTTCTTTGACAAACCATATTTTACCATTAAAAGAATTCCATTCAATATGCTTTAATTTATTTTCTGGTACTATTGTTTAAGATTGATTGATCTAACCACCTTTAATGGATTTACTCAATCTCACCACGAAAACGTTAAATATGAAAGTTCCATGTGTTGTGTCATCGATCCCGACATAATGATTCTCAAGATCATCTAGGATGGTGTATTTATACACAAATTTTTATTGTATCAATCTACTCTCGAGCTCGTGTGATTCAGAAGTACATAAGCGGATCAAGTCCGTATCGTCGCGGAGCGACAGTCCCGTCCGAATCTGCAGGACAAACGATTTCAAAGCAGACTCCCCAGAATCCTTTTTAACCGATGGGGTGACAAATTAGCAAGCACACCGGTATTCATATCTAACAAATTAGTTGTTACAAATTGATCCTTGAGCCTGAGAGTACATTGTTATTCAATGTTAATTTTTTTATAATTAAAGATATAAAATTATCTCAATCGACTGAGATATCGATTTAACAACTATTTACGTCAATAAATTGGTAAAAAAACTATAAATATAAATTGTTGAAGAATAACAAGCTACAAAATAATTGTAAACTGAAATTGTATATTTATTCATTGATAGATGACTATAAATACATATATTAAAATCAATACAATTAATATTCCAGAACAATCAAGAATTGCTAGAATCTTTATATCTAATCTAATTAGGACAAGACACACACGCACACACACACACACACACCAGAAGATGTGGAATATACTTTCCTTAAATACTCCTCATTGTGTCGAGCTCGTAATGTATAATGCATAATTTGTTGTCTCACTAAAAATCTTGCAAAGTAAACAAAAACCTCATGGGCAAAATAAAGACTTGGTCAAAGAGAAAAAGAGTACAACACGTCAACTATAGATGATACTACATGTGATCGATGCAGACTCCCCCTGATGTCTACCAAAATGACTCCCAATAATTACTAACTCAATCTCGGAGTTCAGATAAGTTTAATATGTCAATGCATTTTAGATGTTTCATACATGTAGATTTTGAAAATGACTTGGTGAACAAGTTCGCAACATTATCCGCATAACCAATCTGACTCACCTGGATATTTAAGAATTGCTGATGTTGCTGATTTTACAAGTACTTCGGCGAAATGTGCTTTGTATTGTCAGCTTGTCACCCTTAATGTAATCCAACCTCATCTGCTCAATGTAAATTGCATTATCCTCAAAGATGCAGATTGATGATATTGTAGTAGATGGTAATCCATTAGACTCTCGAATATAGTGTATTACTGACCTACGCCAAACACACTCTTTAACAACTTCATACAGAGCTATGATTTCAGAATGATTTGAGGAAGTAGGAACAAGAGTTTGCTTTGTAGATCTCCAAGAAATCACAGTGTTCCTAATGGTGAAAACATAACCAGTTTGAAAACATCCTCTATGCGTGTCAGAGAGGTATCTGACATCAGCAAATCCTACCAACACATCATTCAGTGTCTCAGAATAGGGAACTACACTGCATGAAGGAACAATTTAGGCAGCAGAGTCATCCTTTGACGAGTCAAGAGACATTGGTTGATCCATCCAGGGAACCTGGTTTGACGAGTCGAGACCAGGGTTCGACGACCAAAATTCCCAGAATCTGAAAGCTACGTTTCTGACATTCCTTCCACCAGAATTTCCAGTTTCTCTCTCATTTCTTTGTAGGGAAAGAATAAGCCCAAGTCAATTGATCCATTCAAGTACCTGAAGAAGTGTTTTACTCTATTTCAATGACGTTGGATAGGCACATAGCTAAATCTAGCTAATAAATTCACTGAGAAGGCAATGTCTGGACATGTGCACTCAACTAAATACAATAAAACTTTAATAGCACTAGATATGGAACCTCAGCTCCCAAATTTTCCTCATCGTCATCCTTCGGATGAAACATATCCTTTTTGGGTTCCAGGTCAAAAACCATTGATGTGCTAAAAGAGTGTGTTTTGTCCATGTTAAATCGCCTGAGCATCTTTAAAACATAAGTAGGCTGATGAATAAGAATTCCATCAACTCGATGCTTTAGCTCTTAACCGAGACAAAATCGTGTCCTACCAAGGTGTTTAATCTCTAACTCGGATTTCAAGTAGCCAACTGTCTCATTAATCTTATCAAAAGACCCAATTATGTTCATATTATCTACATAGGCTGCTACAATGGCAAATCCTGAACTTGTTTGTTTAATGAACACGCATGGACATAACTCATCTGTCTTATATCCCTTCTAAATCAAATAGTCACTTAAATGTGTATAACACATTCGACCGGATTGCTTCAATCCATATAGTGAACATCTCAATCTTATCACATGAGCACTCCGTGGTTTAAAGTTAATTGATTTGGATAAAACTATTCCATGTGTTAACAAGAATTGTACCGAACCACACCCTTGCATAACTGGCGCTGAACCAATCATGGTTGTCACGAATGAACTATATGGCATAAGATCTATAATCAATTGTCTATTTCACATAATAGTGTGAGTAATACCACTATCTACTAAACACTCAATCTCGCCTTCAGACATCTACAAAATAATATAAATTAATCAGTCTTTGAACTCAAGACATGACAAACACTTTAAGGTTTGTAAGGGATTGTGACCCTTATAGAGCGCTTGACATGGTAAGGAAAAACTGATGTAAAAACGACAACAAATTAACACCGACTCTGTCTACGAACCTTGACGGATCAAAGGAATCTTCGACGGGTCAAAAATATTTGAGATCAGGTACAAGATGCCTATCTCGACGGGTTAAGACTTTCTCTCTACGAGTCGAGAGTGCTCGAAGTCGAGGCCAGGGTTCTAGGTTTGACTGGTCAAAGACCCTTCTAGGAACTCCTGGTCGACGGGTCGAAATGTGACCCGGACCAGAATCTCTCTCTTTTTTCTCTGTGTTTTTCTATTTTTCGGTGTCAAAGTGCCATATAATATTGTATATCATGAAAATTAATGCAATATGAAGTAAAATAACATTCTCGACACTTTCTTATAACCGAAAGGAAAAAATTCACCCATGATGCCTAAACTCTTTCGGTCAGGTCAAAAGAGTTTCTGAACTCTAAAAACTATTAAAATGATGCTCAGACTCTTAAAACGCTATAAGTATGATGACTCCGTACTTTTAACATCAAAACTCTGTTTCCCTTGATGATGTGACATTTTTTCATTAAAAAATATCAAAAGATATTTATGCCCATATTTATTTATTATTTTTTTTAATCTCTCTCTCTCTCTCAGCCCCAAACTTGAACTTGGATCCGATTGCTACGGGCGATGTGTTCTGGCACCGTACTCACATGCTTAATCTTCCCCAATCTAATGTCCTTGTACACGGAATAAGGCATCAAATTAATTAAAGCTCCAAATTAGGAAAATATGTTTTTTCAACGGTGCAAGGAACCGTAAACCTTCCTAGATCCGCTAACTTCTTTGGAACCTTCCTTTGCAAGATTACCGAGACCGTATCATTGAGCTTAATCCTCTAGGATCCCTTCACTTCCTCTTGAATCTTGTTCTTATACCTCCGGTTTGTAAAAAGATCCTTCAAAAACTTGGACTACATATGAATAGTTTCAATGGCGTTAAGAAGGGGTATTTTAATTTCTACCTTCTTGAAGACATCCAAATATTCCTTAGTCTTCCGATCAAAGTTAGCTTAGGCCCTATCCTTATTCTTCACATGAGGGAAGGGTATGTACTCTCCTTCACCTTGTGGAACCCCTTCGGAGTGCTCTTTACCTTTGTCCTGACTCTATTTTTTGATGGGTCGAGTGGTTTTATCAATGGGTCGACAATCTGTGTTTGTCCGGATAGTGGATGTCCTTCGACGGGTCGATTGTGAGTCTCGATCCGTCGAGTTCTGGGTAGCCTCTTCTCCTCTTACTTTCGCCAAATCAATCCAGGAATGATCTCTATCCATGTCTCTACCCTTTAAACATTTTTTGACAGGCCCAAGTTGACTCATTCCACTATTGAAGCTCATTTGTTCAACCTCAAACTTGTCTTCTTCACCTTCTAACTCATTATCATCTTCATATGGAATCAAGATGGTCTTCTCTTGAAATTGTATAATCTTATCTCTACTTGTGATTTCATTCTCAAGTTCGGGAGAGTTCTTAGACAAAAGTGGTGCATCTAAGTCCTCTTCATCATCACTCTTCACTATGGGAGCATCTCCGTAGTTCACAAAGTTCTTTCCGGATCTCAATACCACATTCACCACGTTGACTTAGTGTTTGGGGTTATTCTCTGTGGTGGAAGGGAGAATTCATGAGCCTTGCCACCTCCTTGTGTAGTGAATGTCTTCGCCAATTGGCTCACTTGAGTCTCCAACTTATGGATTGCACTTTGACTATCATTTAAAAATGCTTGATTCTCACTCTTCATGCTTATGAAAATTTCAAGATACATCTTTTTGTCCTCCTCTTGATTCTTGACAAGTTTGGCAAGTAAGTCATCCATGTTGAGTTTTGGCACCTCCAATTAAGGTGCAGGAATTCGTGCTTGAAGTAATGGTTGTTTTTGATCTCTATGTACAAAGAGTGCTCTCGGTTGGTAAGTATTACCACCCGAAACATTAGTGAATCCTCCATTTGTCCTTGGTGCAAACTTGATTGTTAGAAAATTCCTTGCTTCCACTACTATAGGCACCAAAAGGGTCTCCTTGATTATATCTCCTCATTGACCTTGAAAACCTCTATTAGGTCTTTGCACACTTCCTTGCCCTTCTTGGTTATTTTGGCCTTGACCACCCCATGAGAAGTTAGGGTGGTTCCTCCAACGGGTTATAGATGTTAGAGTAGGGATCATTCCTCGGTTGACCATAATATAACCCCTTACATTCCTCAATGATCTCCTGATAGTTTTCTTGATGTGGGCAACTAAGAGTCTCATGCATCATGCTCTCACATATCATGCATGTCACTGGTTCTACACTTATCTTCGAGACTTGGTTGACTTGGCCTCCACTTCGGTGTTGCCTCATCAAGAGGTCAAATTTCGTGATCATTGACTCCTCAAGCCTCTTAATGTCTTCGCCATGTGCATGTGTAGCCCCCTTAACTTTATAGATGATGCCATAATTAGCTTGGGTAGCCTCTCTCATAGAAATCGATGACCTCCTCACACTTGGCTTCACATCCCACAAGGCCGACCTTTCCGACAAATTTTCTAGCAAAATGTGTGCTTCCTCGATTGTCTTATCCATGAAGTCACCGCCACAAGCACTATCCACATTTCTTCTCATTTTCGTACTCAATCCTTGGTAGAATAAAGACATAAAGATGTCTTGGGTTTGCCCATGGTTTGGATAACCAAGCTCTAGATCTTTGAAACGTTCCCATGCTTCACAAAACAATCCTCCATCTTCCTCTCAGAAAGTCATTAGGCTTGTCCTTCTCTCATTGATCTTCCCTAATAGAAAGTACTTTATGATGAACTTTCTTTGTAAGGTCTCCCAAGAATTGATCAAATTGGGTGGAAGTTTGTTGAGCCACTCTTTGGCCTTGTCCCTCAAGTTTAATTGGAATACCCTTAGCCGTAGTTGCCCTGAATTCATGTTTCTTATATTCAACCTTACACATGCTTCCTCCAGCTCCAAGAGGTGAGAGTATGGGCCGGAATGAGCATGCCCCAAGAAGATGGGGATGGTTTGAAGAAAACTCAGCTTAATTTCGAAGGACTCTCCTGCCAATGGTTAGAGAACTATGCACCTGGTGTGCGTAGCCAATGAAGGTAAGACACATTCCCTCAATGGTCTTCCTTCATTTACTTCATCCTCTGTGACAAGTTTCTCTTGTACTATAGGCTCAACCTCTTGCTCAATTGGGAGATCCAACTCGATATGAAAGACACGAGCTGCAAGTAATAGATTCTCGTGTCTAGCCTCTATAACTATGTCAAACAAAATTCCAAGTGCTTCTCAGTTTTCTACCCTCAACAACGGAATACCACCCTCTTCTTCACTATTACTACTCAAACCGCTTTACTTGGAGCCTCTTTATCGAAACCCAAATTGAATCTCCACAAAATGGATAGCGATCTCGAAGATGGAGTGTGTAGATTCAAATAATGGAAGGGCATGCATACACCTGAAAAAATACACTAAGCAACCACTTTAAATTAGTCCTCCAAACCCTTAAATGAGCACTCTAATAGTTCGAATATGATTTCGTTGCGTGGCATAGTGGTGTACACTGTGCAATGGACATCAAAGTGAACCGAGGTAAATGCGTACGTTATCCGATATATCGAAATCATGAAATAAGGTCATAATGATCTAGGGTGTAGCATGAATTAAGTTTGCTAGATCTAGACTCTCTAACTAAAATACTTTAAATAATTACACTACTTTAGATATGCTCTCAAGAATGTAGATAACTTAAAGTAAGTGAATAAGAGACAAGTGAAACAACCTTCAAGCACAAGAGATTCTCGACAAATCGAAGGTATCCTCGATCGGTCAAATCAAAGCTCGGGCAATATTTGACGGGTCAAGACTATGTCTCGACGGGTCGAATGAAATCTCTTGTGTCTCCTTCGCACAAATCTCGACGGGTCGAGTAGAATGTCCTGAAAAGGTTAGAAGCACAAGTTCCTACCCAAAGTATCTACCAAACCATTCGAGAGATCAAAGACAATAAAAACAAAGTCCTAAATGGAAAATTGAACAAAAACTACAAAGCTATTGGGTGTATGGATGGCTTCCCTTTCCAAAACAAAGTTCCTACATATGTTTATGGATGACTTCCCTTTCCAAAAATACAAAACAATCAAAACAAAGTTCCTACACATGTTTATGGATGGCTTCCCTTTCCAAGCCTCTATTGGAGTGCTTGGAAATAGGTTCTAATGAATGTTCCCACCTTGCACCTATTGAGTTATGAGTTGAAAGAATCAACACTAATTACAAAGCCTCTTGGTCTATTGTAAGCTTAACCGAAAACTCTTAAGTCATTTGGACCTCAAGAATGTTCTGATTCATGCTCAAGCAGAAGGAAATCAGACCCTAAGATTAAACTTTTAAGTCTAAGCCTAAGTCGTTTTATATGCTCATCTATTGCCTAAGTGAATGACTAGTTCCTTTAAGAGCTATTTCCTAGTTCCTTTAAGCAAATCCTAACTTAGCCTAAGCTAAGACATGTATATGTGAAATTAATCAATGAACTCAAGCATAACAACATGCCACAATCACATCACACACAACAAACTCATTCAATAGCATGTAGTACACTAAAACAAATCCAATTTCATAACTCAAACCATTATTGTATGTACATCAAATTGGCTTAGCCCTAGCCTTCCAAAATGTAACCACTCGCTAAGCATAACTAGAACAAAGTTTAGATACATGCTTAAATCTAGAAGAGTAATAGATAACCAAAGAGTCCGCTTAACCAAAACTCCACCAAATGATTCCAAGGATTCTAGCTCCACATCTTCACTTCCAGCTAGCACTCAACTTTAAGAAGAGGTAAGTGTAGCTCTTAGGATTTCAAGGAGTCAAGGGTAAAATGGATTACTTCCCAATCCTTTGAACTCTAAGAACCAAACCAAACCCTAGAGGAAAATGTGAGAGGAGAAACATTCAAACTAGACCGAAATGATGGTATGGTGGTGGAGAGGTTCGACTCTTCTCTTAAAGGAGGAGCTATGTCTCTTTTGGTAATGGAGAAGTGGTGGTGTTGGCATAGTAAGGATAGGATAGATGGAAGAGAGCTTGAGAGGGTTGGAGGAGAAAATTAGAGAGAAAAAGCTAACTAAAACTTGAAAATGTATAAAATGAAGTGTGTTCTTGTGTTGGGAGAGGGGAGCTCGAATTTGGATTCATTGGGAGGCAAATTTTCTTCCCTTAAATGATAGGAAATAAGGAGTTTAAAGATCTAAAAGTTAGTTTTGAATCAAGGGAACCATGATCTACTATTTTAGGATTTGTAAGGCTAAAGTTCAAAATAAGTGACATCATATGGTCCATCTTCTTCCTCTTCTCTTCAAATCAAATTGGCATGTATAATTGGTGGATTTCTCCATTGGACTGGATTTAAAGTGTTTGGGCCAGCAAGGGTGGTTCAGCTGGCTGTGGTGAATTTCGGTAGGTTCCGGACAACTTCCGGTGAAGCTATTTTGTCATTTTCTCAAAATTGCTCAAAATTATCTCGTGACTTCGAAAATGTGCTCGGCTTCTCCAAAAATTGATCAATTACCCTTTTTAAGAGCATTTCCGTGTCAACTTCCAATTTTCTAATATAAAAAGGAAACGTTATAAGAATGATGCTTTATTCATAACAAACAAGAAATAAGCATGAAGTTATGGACATAATTATCGCATAATTATGGACCTAACAGTCATATACTATTATGATTCAAATTGAGGAGGAAATTAGAACAAGTGAAGGCTCGGAATACTGTGGTGGAGGTTGAACATAATAATAGTGAGGTAGGGTCTTTGGATCGGTGAACATGAGAATTTTGGGAGTTGAGATGGTTTCCATTTGGTGCTAGCCCAGATTCAAAATTTGTGGTTGATTTGATTTTACAGTTCGTGCATATTCAGAGAATAGTGAGTCAGCGGGAAGCATGTGACGGTGCAGACCGAGCCTCGGTTACAGATGGAGGAGGTGTGGGGCGGAAGCAGGCATCAATCTCCTCAGAGAGAGAGAGAGAGAGAGAGAGAGAGAGAGAGAGAGAGAGAGAGAGAGAGAGAGAGAGAGAGAGAGAATTATAAGGGCATAAATATCTTTTGATATTTTTTTAAATTAAAAAATGTCACGTCATCAAGGGAAACAAAATTGTGACGGAAAACATACGGAGGCATCATACTTATAGCCTTATAAGAGTCTGGGTATCATTTTGATAGTTTTTAGAGTTCAGACACCATTTTGACCTGACCGAAAGAGTTCAGGCATATGGATGAATTTTTTCCTAATCGAAAATAGAGAAATTTAATTATTTGCCAACTCAATTATATCAAACATGTCTTATTCCAAAAACAACTAAAACCAAAGTCTCCAAACATGACTAAACAAGCCAAAAAAAACTAAACTTGAAAAATTACATAGTAGAGATAACAACATAATACATAGACTAATCAAAATTCAGAGTCTCAAGACTCTCCTTCGTGTTGTCTACAACAATGAGATTGACATCAACGTCTTCTTCCATCTCATAGTCTCACCCAGCAAAGTTAGCCTCTTGTGTCAAGTATTGCTTGTGACATTTGTACATATTCTGAATTTTTTCTTGCTTGCACGACATTGCTTATGCATATGTTTAGTCGAGCCACATTTGAAACATGGATATTTGCCAGATAGATTAGAGTGTGAAGAATTTTCATCATGCTTCGAATTGGAACCTGACGAGTTCTTATTTGAAGCACTAGGGTCGACCTCCTAATGGCGATGCCAAGTCAAGTTTTAACTTTGACCTCTACCACGGCCTCCCCTCCCACGAGAATTGGATGGATATGACGCCTAAAAAATATGAGGGCTTGAGTTTTAATCTCAACACTTAGGGCGGCCACATGGTTATCAACTTCAGAGCTTGTTGAAGGATAATAAGATACACAATAACTTTAAACTGAAACTGTATCTTTAATCATTGATAGATAACCTTAAATACAGGTCTTACAATCAATACAATCAATGTTCCTAATTAATCGGGAATTGTTAGAATCTCTATATCTAATCTAATTAGGATAAAACACACACTGAAAGATATGAAATATACTTTCCTTAAACATAAATAAATAAATAAATATTAGTTTTGTGATTGGTATACAAGTTTGGAGATTTGATGTACCAAGCACTGGCGGATCCACATAGAGGCCAGGTTGGGTAGTTACCCAACCTGAGTTTTTGAGTTTAGCATTGTTATTTAGACTGTGCATTACGGCAGTTACAGAGAACTTGTAGGAAAGAAGATGAATAGTGGTTTAAATTTGAATAAGAGACTTACACGACGTAGTTTGAGACTTTACGATGAGAGTTCTTGGAAACTTCTCGCCCTATTTTTTTCGTTTCTTGTCTAAAAATATTGGGCTTTTGAACCATTAATAATTGGATTATTTGCAAATACTTTGTGACTTTGCTCATTCTACATGTGAACACATATGTTAAGTAATGTTAATTAATTAGGATATTGGGCTATTAGCCCTGACTGATCTCTCCGAAAGTTCTCTTTTTTCGTATTTTCTTCTTCTAAATTTTCTTTTTATTTTATATTCATATAATTAAAATTAATCACTTAAGATTAGTTGTTTTGTTGATTTAAAATTTAGAGACTACTAAATTTAATTATATATATATGCCTTACCTAAAATTATTTTCTGATTCTGTCACTGGTACCAAGGGACATTGCCCATCACATTGGGTGACACTTATGGTCGGTCACTTTGTGTTGACTGTCTGAGAATGAGAGTGATTCATGCATCGTGTATAATATCATCATTTCGATCACCAAATTTGGTAAAGTTTATATATGAAAGGATCTACAAATGAATTTCACTATTATATCGTAACAATCAACCTAATGTATACAAGAGTACGTAGATTAATTATTGAGAGGGAGCATCAATCGATCGCGATACGATTAATTACAAGTCTTCGAAAAATTAACAGATGGAGCAAGGCAAGCAGCACAAATCGCAGAGGCAGCAGCAGAACATGCCAGAACAACTGCAACACAAAAAAAATACACACTATTATAAGCAAATTTTGTTCCTATATCACTATCAATACTTCAATTAATTAAGAAAGAATACTATAAGGGGTGGGGTTGAAACTGAAAAATGCTTAATTACCATCCGGCCCAAAATCCGCCGCCTTTATCCCCTTTGTCACTGTGGTAGGGAGCTGATTTTTGGGGACCTTGGGGGTATCCCTCAGCAGGTCCATTACTTTTCATGGGGTATGAAACTGGTGGTGGAACAACATAAGGGCCTTGATTGTATCCTTGAACCGGTGGCGGATATGGTCGTGGCGGAGCATAAGCTTGCCCCGGAGGAGGATATGAGGCTGGCGGTGGAGGGTATGAAACTGGTGGTGGTGGATATACTCCTGAAATTTAAGTAGCAAATTAGATTTGAAACAAGCTAGAACAATTGGTTGCAAGTACGTACGCATACATTGTGTTTATACATACTAGATTGTTGAAGCAGTAATTGGTCTACATATCATGCATGCTTGGATCACATTAACCAACTAAATCAGGTCAAGAGAAATTAAAACATTGCAGCAAATACCTGCACCGTGGTATTGCTGATTGTAGTGGCTCATGGTATTACAATGTAAGCTTGATAGTAATCGGAGAAGAAATGGATTGAGGTGATCGAAATGAGAGGATCAAGGTACGCTAGAGATCAATCAAGTGATTTTAACTCTCCTTGATGTCGATACTGCTTGATGTTTATAATTTTCGGAGTAAGAAGATACAAAGAGCTTGGAATATAGATGGTTATGTTCAGTCTTATAGATATTTCAGTCATGGCGGCCTGAATTAAATGAAACGCGTGGCTATACAAAAAGGCTATTATATATGAAGATTAAGGACTAATTTATCATGCATGTTAACGTACAAGTGGGTTTGAAATCACTCTCTTCTTTATTATATTTTGGTTGTGTGTTTTTAATTAGCCTCAATTTTGCTGCTTTCAAAGTCAAGAAGGAGGTTCTGTGCTTGATTTCAAACTGGGGATGGGTCTGCGCTGAGGTCTGGGGAAGGTAGGGAGAAAGCGTTCTGTGATGGCGACTTTACTTCTAGATGTTGTCCAATAGTATCGTGTAATTTTTACTATATATTTCATTAAGTTGTAAAGAGAACGATGACAGATTCCTTACAATTAATATTCTTTCTTCTAGATGATGATGCATATATAGACACGAGATGCTTTAACAGAAACTTTTACCAACAATACTTCAAATATAAGTCATTCATCACTTATGTATCTCAATTTTTGAAACTATCAGATATATACCTCAACTTTATAAACTTATACAAGAACAGTACATGTCGTCAACTTTTGTGTTAATTTTTTATAAGATGTTAAACTTTTGAGTGTGTAAAATAATCCAACCAATTCTTGACAAATTTACATTAGTATTTAATTTTCTTCAAAAATGTAGACAATTCATCTTTTTTCCCTCAAGAATTAAAACACCTTATCTATTTCTCTCCATACAACCAAAAGATTTAGAATTTAAAAATAGGTGGCCGGACTAAAAAACAATTTAATTTATTCAATTGTCTATTTATTCAATTGTATGTTTTCAACACATTAATTAGTTCATATGTTGTTTATCACATTTATTTAGGCTGCATTTTCATGTCAAAGTAGGTTACATTTTAATGTCATAAGAATGAGAGAAAATTAAAAAGCATGGATCGAAAAGATAAATAGTAATTAACAAGTATGACATTTGTCATATGCAAAGACGGAGCTACACTTGAATTACAATGGGTTACAACCCACCAAAATTGAAAGAAAAAAAACTATATCGTAGCTTAATTTTAGTTTAAAATATAAAAATTAAAAATTCGACCACTCCAAATTTTTTAAATTATTTTTTAGTCCACCTATTTTTAAATTCTAGGTTTTTTGGTTGTATGGAGAGAAATAGATGAGGTGTTTTAATTCTGGAGGGAAAAAAATGAGTTGTCTACATTTTTGGAGAAAGTTAAAATACTAATGTAGAGTTTTGGTGCCAAGAGCTGGTTGTACTATTTTACCCTCAAAAGTTTAACACTTTCTAAAAAGTGAACACCAAAGTTGACAGTATATACTGTTCTTATATAAGTTTACAAAATTGAGGTACATATCTGATAGTTTCTAAAGTTGAGATACATAAGTGATGAATGACCTATATTTGAAATACCGTTGCCAAAATTTTCTCATGCTTTACTGTAAGCGAATTCATATGAACAAATTTATTCAAGTCCCACTTACTAATTTAAAGGATTTAATTTCCTATTTTTGAAACACATTGACATCAAAACACAACAAACATGCACCAGGAGTCCAGGAAAATAAAATCGATCATCGACCGGAAAATCTACTAAAGAGGATTTGAGCACCATATTGAGCTTCAAAGGTTGCACGCATAACTGGGGCATGAACGTACATAAGTGGGTGACAACTTGAATGAATAATGCTGAATGATCATCTCTAAGACTACTTTCAACTCGGTCATTGCCAAATTTTGAGCTACGCACATTCTAGGTCCCAATCCAAATGGAATGAATGAGGCTAGATGTTTTCGATTTTGCGAAAATCTCAGTGGATTGAACTCAGTTGTATCTACCCCCCAAATTTCATTGTCATGGTGCAGAGCAGTCAAGGCAAGGTTGAGCTTTGTTTCAGCTGGAAGGTCCAAGCCATGACTACCACCTAGCTTAACACTTTCCAAATTCTCCCTAGTTAATATTGGAGTTGGAGCATAAAGCCGCAGTGTTTCATTGATTATCATAGTCACCTGTGGATCGACAGAAGTCAAGATAAAAATCATAACCTTGAGATCCATACATGACAAGTACTAAATGAGAAGAACAAGTGAACTTGCGATTTTAAGGCTGTTCAAATTCTGTGCAGTTGGTTGCCCACTGTCTCTGCAAATTGCTAGTACTTCTTCTCTGGCCTTGACTTGCCAATCTTGATGCTTTGCAAGAATAAGAAGAGCCCATGTAAACACATTGGCAGTTGTCTCCTTTCCTGCAAAGTAGAATGTCTTGCATTCATCAATGGCTTCCTCTTCATCCAATATCTCTTCCACACCATCCCGACGTTTATGGGAAGACATTAGTAGACCAACTAAATTTGTCGCATTTTCGCTTCTTTCCCTGCTAGCCTTGATCAGTGTCCTTACTGAGTCGCGAGTTTCTTTCTCGAGTTTCCACCTCTCCTAGTTGTCCTTGGTAGGCAAAAACCTGTGTAATTTCAAACAATGTAAGTTGCTAACTGATGTTAAGAAATGTTTCAAATTCTAATCTTCCTTTATCTACATTGGCTAAACAAAAAGTGCAGATGAAAATTGATCACATGTATTTTTAACTGAAATTAAACTAGATAGATCATCACCTGAATCGAGGATTCTAGACACTTCGGTTTCCCTTGATATAAAGATGCAACTGTTGTTCTTGCAACTTAAAGATACGCTTGCCTTCCTCAGAGCTACTCCCAAAAGCTACTCTAGATATCACATCAGCTGAGAGTTCATGAAGCTCCTTGTAAACATCTAACTCAAACTCTTCTTTATCCCCTCTTAATCTTTCCCATTTCACAAGCATATTTGTAGCACTAGCCCCAATTTCTGGTACACATCCCTTTAAAAACAAATGAAACAGTCATGACTCATGAGTATGTGTAATAATTAGTAGGTGACATTGGCAATTGAGCTAGAATCAATATTGTCGTGATTAGTAGTGCTCAACTGTTCAATGACAATTAACTGGAAACTAAAACGAGACTGAAAGTGTCGTGATGTGTAGATTAGTTAGCCTAGTTGACAACGTAAAATATCATGAGTTTGATACCCAACATTGGTGTTAGAGTAGGAAGAAATTAAAAAGAAAGAAAAGTCGCGACTGAAAATGTAAAAAAAAGGATGGGAGGGTTGACCTGGACTCTTTCCCTCCTGTGAAGAGCCCATTTCTCCCCGGTGAGCCCAACGAGGCCTTGACCAAACAGCTATCTAGTCGAAGGTGTGAAGACGCTCTTCTGCTCGTACAAGCCACTCGTGTTCATGAGAGCATCTGCAGCGTTCCCCCCCCCCCACGGAGGACGTCCTCACCGTTTTCAGGCGGGACCCGCCGAAAATCGAACGTCCTCGGCAAAAAGAGCGTGCACCGTGGCTTTGAGGGAGGGTGGACCGCACGGCGACGAGGAGAACGTCCTCGAGGACGTTCGTGAGGAGCACGCCGGAGAGGAAGTCCCCCTGGCGGAGCCCACGCTCGTGGGTGACGTCAGGCGGGAAAGATTTTTTTTGAATCTGACGCGTGTAATACACGCGTCAGTTAAAAAGTAATTATTTTTTTTACCGGAACTTACCAGCCAATCACAGGCTGACACGTGTCAGCTCCTATTTTAAATAAATCATTTACTCTAAAACTTAAAAAAATCATAATAAATAGCTCGGACTTCCGAAAAATTCAATAAAAATACGGACAAGTTCATATTAATGTCCTATATAACTTTCGTGAAGAAAATGAGTCAAAAATCATAACTTAAAAAAATGTCAATTTTGAATCGCGACGAAATAAAGAATCATAATAAACACATTGTTATAACGAATGTATGCTCAACAAAAAACCTAAGTCCAACATGACTCGGATTACATTTAGCTCCGGGGGCAACATTGTTATAACGAATGTATGCTCAACAAAAAACCTAAGTCCAACATGACTCGGATTACATTTAGCTCCGGGGGCGTTGCCCCCGAGCCCCCACCAAGGCGCGTCGCCCCTGGACCCCGACTCGCTGACCGGTTAGCGAGACCACCGTATGCTACCGGCATACAAAATTGATTCAAAGCATATTAACGCGCGTCTAAATAGGACTTCCTATTAGTTAGAAATTGGTTGAAAATATTACCCGAAAATAAAAAATTAAAATTTTAAATAATAATGAATAGTAATAAGAATTCCTATTTGTTGCACTGCTGCGCAAAAAAACTGAATAGGAAGTCCTATTTGCTGAATAGTAACAGGAAGTCCTGAAAATAGTAATTCCTCGAAATAGGATGTCCTAAACAGGTGCGGATGCTCTGAGCACCTCCTTTACTATTTCCGGGTCGGCCAGTGCGAGCTTGGGCTTCGACCCGAACCAGAACAAGAAATTATTACCGTACATGCGAGACCACCTGTGGTAAAACGGAGACGCGCGTTGTAAGATGTCGTGGTGGAAAGGGGATCGACTTGGCCTGAACTTGCTCGAACATAAGGCGATACTCGGCGGAGTTTCCGGCGAATGGACGGTAGCCAGGGCCGTTTAGGCCTTGGCTCTCTAAGTGGTTCTGAATCCTCTTTGGAACCCATAGCGTTGAGTATCAAGAGTTCAAGACCAAAAAGGGTACTGAAGAAAGAATAAGAACAAGGAGCAGCATCATTCAAGCTAACTGAGCAAGTAAGTTCGAACTACTTCCCAAGTCCTCGAGGTGCTCTGGTCTTATTTTATTGACCAGCAACATCTGGGGTGCCGGCCAGAGCATCTACAATTGTTAATTTGTAGATATTCGTAAACTATATATGGAGGGAAATGTTTTTGTTTGTATTTTTCATCAAATGGCATTTCTTTTTATTTTCTCTCTTAAACTTATTTTCTTGGGAGAAAAACATGTAGGTACAGTATTGAAAATAATCTGCATTTAGAGTCGTTATATATTGCATAGTTGAAAGCTGAACTTCTGAAGGACATGTATTCGTGGCTTCAAAAATTATGTACTGAATGAACTCGACCAATGAAGGGTGTCATATGTGAGTCAACTCGAAGAATGATAACCAGGAGGTGTAGTAGTGCAAAAATATTGAGAGGTTTATTAAATATAAAAAATTAAAAATTGAGAGGTAAAAGTTAAAATGTAGTGTCCAAAGTATGTGGAACAGAAAAAGATGATCCCCCATCATCTGATACCATAACAACATTCGTACGTGGCAGACGCACAGAGCCTTTTAGTACTAGGACGAACTACCAACACCTAGATCTTCTCTCTTCAATTTTCAAAATGGGCAGGTCCCTCGTCTTCTCCACAAACATTGCTCTCAAGTTTTCTCAAGTACCCAGATCAATTTTGCCTCCTAATCTACCAAGCCAGTCTCTTTATCTCAACTCAAGGCAGCAATTACAACATGGGTTTCAAAGAATTAAACTTTCAGTTCCCAAATCAACAAGAACTCTCTGCACCAAAGCTGTGTTGTCTGAAATTCCAAACCAGAATCAGTATGTGACAGTGGGTGCCCAATCAACTGGGCCCATCCCAGCTAGTCAGCTCATTGAGGTGGTTGAGAAGGCTGCTAAGACTGGTGCTGAGGTTTGTTTCTCAATCTCTGCTACTCTGCTTGTCTCAATGTGCCTACATTACTTGAATTCAAGTTTTGTAATTTAGTGAAGAATCTACATTACATTTGTATCAGTTCATATGTAAACATTGCGGCCCATTTAATTATTCAAATTTCTGGGTACTCAAAAGTAAAAAAGATTGAATCTTTTCTCATTTCAGGTTGTGATGGATGCTATCAATAAGCCTAGGAATATCACCTATAAAGGACTTACTGACCTGGTCACTGAGTAAGAGTTTAGCCAACGTGCTTATTTTGACTATTAGTGTCTGTTTTGATGCTTCCACTGACTTGTAGTGATAATGCTATTGAGGATATAGTATAGGTTTAACACATTGCATGTAAGGGTTAAAGTTTTATATTCAAGTAAGATTTAGTTATCATGATTTAAGACTATGACACCCGAGATCAAATTTTGATGTTACACACGAATATTGCAGCACAGATAAAAAGAGCGAAGCAGCAATCTTAGAAGTTGTGAAAAAGAACTTTGGGGATCATCTTATTCTTGGAGAGGAGGGTGGAATTATTGGAGATACAAAGTCTGACTATCTGTGGTGCATCGATCCTTTAGGTTCGTTCCTTTTAAGATGTGATTTGGCCTCTTAATTATGATAAATAATTTCTGGGACTTGATATGATATCTTAGTATGTACATGTATCAATATTTGGCATATACCATCTAGTTAATTGTTGATTTTGGCGCATGAGTTTACCAGCATAGTTGGTTGCTTTCTTTTAATTTTTTTAAGCCCAGTCGAATAATTTTTGTATGCTATACTAAATCATTTTCCGAATTCAGAGCTCTCACCTCAGAACTTTGTACTTAAATTTTGTGCATAACTATATATAGCAGTAAATCTCGAGTATAGATAGATAGCCAGAAAGAAAATGAAAATACTGTAAAAGGACTTTTTAGTGTCTACAAATATTGAAAGACATCTTGGCTGGTTGGTTGGTAACTGATAACTAGAGTAGTGGGGAACCTGAAAATCAGACCTCTTTGCAACATTGCTTTAGGAACCTGAGGATATGCACCCATGGTGTTGTATTTTCTAACTTTTGAATTTTGATATGTCCTTGGATGGAACGACAAATTTTGCACATGGTTATCCCAGCTTTGCAGTTTCTGTGGGAGTACTATTTCGAGGAAAACCTGCTGCTGCTGCAGTGGTATGGAATTAATAAACCAGATTGAATTTGACGTGTAAGCTGATTGCTTATATGAGGAAATAATACTCTGGATGTTTAATTATGTTCAGGTAGAGTTTGTTGGAGGCCCGATGTGTTGGAATACTCGCATCTTTTCTGCTAGTGCTGGTATGAAAATATGGTCGAAGATATTCTATCCCTGTTTACTTGATTTTTAGACGTTAATTATATGCTAAAGCTAAGATTGTTAATCTATGTTGTTTTAGGCGGAGGAGCATTTTATAATGGTCAACAGATTCACGTGAGTCAAACGGATAAGGTTAGTATTTGTTTCATAAATAAAAAAGTTATTTGTTTTTAGCTCTAAAAAATAATCATATTCATAATGATTAATGGCTGTATTCAGATTGTGATGTTATGTGTGCTAGACTGTTTGTAGTAGTATTCTAAATAGAGGATAGCAGAGAACGGTCTGTCTTAGTAGTGGAATTTCCTAATTAATAGTACACTCTACCCCCTGGAATAAGAATAAGGATAAGAGGACTGTCGGCAGATATACAAAGAATCAATGTTTGATGACTTTGATCTATGCAATTAAATTTAGCAGGAGGAGCTGAGTAGTATCTATAGATGAAGAAACTTCCTCCTTTTTAGGCTCATCCTGTCTCATTTTCAGGTGGAACGATCTCTTCTTGTTACTGGGTTTGGTTATGAACACGAGGATCCATGGGCGACCAACATAGAGTTATTCAAAGAATTTACTGACATCAGCAGGGTATTGACTTTCTTTTTCTTGGTAATCATAAAATATTTTCTGCAAGGGTAGCTGTCTTTTCCTTGTTGTCTCTTTATTCCCAGTCACCTCCATTGCTTTGTGCTTATGCATTTCCCTATCTGACTTTGTTTTTTTTTTCTTATCTATTTTCCTGTTTTGTTTTTTTCTTGTTTGTTTGTAATTATAAGGGTGTCAGAAGGCTCGGTGCTGCTGCTGTAGACATGTGCCATGTAGCACTTGGGATTGTGGAAGCATACTGGGAATACCGATTAAAGCCATGGGATATGGCAGCTGGTGTTTTGGTAATGTTTTGTTTTCTCAAAATAGCCATGTGGCATGATTGTTATCCATATTTAGCGAGAAGTTTCTAATCTACATCCTATGATCATAACATCATTGGTTGACACATAGGTAGATGATAGTCGTATATTTATGCGTTTATTTGATATTTAATTTATTCTTTATATTTAGTTTATTGTTATTAATTGAATGAATTAATTATGTTTATTTGTTTTTAAGTATTTTGGAGATTTGTTTGGGCCTAAATAAAATATTTACTTTGGGCTTGGATGACCGAGGTCCAGGCGAGCGGCCCGTTATATTATGAGTGTCTTGGCGAAGAGTCAAGTTAAATAGTACCTGGCGAGCTTCGCTAGAAGAAGACTTCGAGTTCTATTAGAACTATGTCTTATAAGCTGGATTCACGCGGCTTAGGTTCTATCATAATTAGTTGATTATAACAGGACTCTTAGGAGAGTTATGGTGGAAGTAGAAGACCTATGAGAGGTACAACTACTATTCTAAAAAACGGCCGCATAGGCCGCCTAGGCACCGACTAATCGGAAAATACCATCTTATCGCCTAATTTTGGTCCTGGGCGGAGTAGTTAGGCGGGAACCGACTAATCGGCAATTAGGCGGACGACTAATGACTAATCGGCAGAAAAGCACCGCCTAGTCGTTTTTTTTTAAATTAAGAGGTACAACGCAAATGAATGAATTTTAAATAGAAAATCCAATCCAATTTCTTTTGCGAAACATCGTCTCTCTCCCTTTGCAAACGCCGCGACTTGGACGCCACGACTTGGACGCCGCTCACCGATCACCGCCGTCGCCGCCACTTGTCGTCCACCGCCATCATCCTTGTTTGTTATATGTTGATAATTTAATATGGTTAAATGTGGGTAGGAGCATAGTGTCTATGACCATCACACAAACAAAACTTGATTCCGTGAAGCTTTATGTTTGAATGGTTTCCATGGTTGCAAGTTTATAATGTAAGTTTCATTGTCATAAACTCATAATGTACTGTGATTTATGAATTATCAGCTTCGAAATAGATAATTTCATATTCTTGGGATTCTTGTTTATGTACATCTATTTCAAAAAATTGAGATGGATGGTTAATTGGATTTCTTTATAAACGTAGTTTATAATTTTTATGATATTTCTTTATAATTTTTACTTTATGTTTCAAATTACAATATACCATATAAATATATAATTAATTAAATATATATAACAAATGATCCGCCTAATTACCGCTTAATTATCGATTAAACTCCGCCTAAACGCCTAGGCGCTAGGCAGTAGCTCCACCGCCTAATTCCGCCTAGCGCCTTTTAGAACCTTGGGTACAACGCGTATGCTGGTGATAGATTCAGACAAGATTACAAGAGCAGAAGGAATTAGAAACATAATGAATGACTGATTAGTAAGCGAGTATATAAGGAAAGCAAGGATACTATGAAGAGTCCCGAACAATCAATCAAACAACCTTGCTATACGCAAACAAACCTAGACGGTTATCTCGTCCTCGAGATTTCTATCTACCTTGCAACCAGAAGGTCTGAGTGTTGTTCACCTATCGAGTGAAGGTATTTACGACTCCAAGGAAGCAATTGCAACCTGAAAGTTGAAGAGCGGCTCACTTGTAAGTTGGGAGCTTGAATACTCAAGGGAAGCTAGTGTTCTCCACACTTCGTCAAGAGATTGCTCTGCTCTACACGAGAAAGGACGTGGGAGTATCGATTTCGAGATTCGGCAAAGAGATACACATATCAAAGTCCTAGGTTTCTAGGCGAAAATGACCTATTCGAACAGGGTTGGTGTTCTCCCTGTTCTAATCGCTTACATAAGAAGTCAGGCGGCTGTGATCAGTCCAAATTCCGTTGAAGAACGGTGGCACGCCAGCATATGAAGCACAAGCAGGATAGACCGGTTCACGCGGTTAAGACATCTGAGATAAAAGAGACTGCTTCGCGGGAAGGATCTCTCCCGAGAGATATTTCTGCATCGAACATTTTGGCACGCCCGGTCGGAGTGTCAATTTTTCTTTGCATCTATAAGCGAAAATTGGGGATCCTTATCGAAGGGTTTATCCTCAGTGTCGTAAACATCCACAACCGGTGTACCGTGAACACACTTCTAATCAGTGTCGTTCATTGAGTAATCAAGCGGTTGAGGTTATCTTCGCTAGCAACTTTAACACTATGGAGTTCGAAGCTTTAAACGAAGCGGAGATAAATGCACTTACATATGAGCAATACTTGGTCTATGCGGCCAAGCGAGATAAACATCAAACTACTTATTCTCGATTGTTCGAAGACAGACTCGAGCAACAGGCAGATATTCTTGCCACCCAGATTACCTCCATAAAGGGGATAGAGAGTGGTATCCGGTCAATACAGAAAGATTTGAATCAAGAACAAGAAGACCGAGAAGCCTTAAGTGCCCAGGTAACTAGTTTGGTAGAAGGTCAAGACAGCCTACGAACTGATGTCCTTCGTCTATTGGACAAAGGATTGGAGGAACACCGCCAGTACGCGGCGACTATTGGCCAAAGAGTAGACAGGGATCTAGGTTCTCTAACCAAAACCGTATCGGATTTGACTAGGAAAACCAGGCAAGCAGAGGCTTTCCCTCTCGCTTGGGAGGAACGTATAAATAAGGTTTTGGATGATTGTAACATAAAATTTTCCAAGATGCATGAAACTTACGAGACACCGTTCCCTCCGAGCAAAGATGATCCTAATGAGTGGCATTGGCCAAAGTTCTACAAACATCAAACCTTCCAGACGTTTTCCGGAGACGATGATGTCAACGCGGCAACACATTTGACTTACTTTACCTTGCAGCTAGGCCAATTTTCCGAGGATGACGGACTCAAACTAAGGGTCTTCGGGTCGTCACTGTCAGGATCAGCCCTCGTTTGGTACACTGGAATCGAGAAGGGCTCGATCAGCGAGTGGAAGGATATGGAAGCCTTGTTCATAGACCACTTTGGAACGGCACGACCAGAGACTACTGTAGGGAAGTTGGCTTATCTAAGCCAATCACTGACCGAAAGTCCGGTCACTTTCCTGCACCGTTTCCGTTCGGAGTACAATCTATGTAGGACCCCTCTAAGCAAGGAAGAGTTGGTCGAGATGGCCAAGAATGGGCTGGAGGACACGTACCACCAGCTATTCTTGAATAGCAAGTATTTCTCTCTGAACGAGTTCATCGCAGTGGTGACTAAAGCTTATAGCAATAAGCAGGAGAGAGATAATAGAAGGAATGCGTCTAAAGGGACGTATAGTAGTCGAACCTACGACAGGCTAAAGCCAAAAACAGTGGCTTATGTTGAAGATGTGGACGACCAGGAATCTGAATCTGATGACGACCGGGTGGGAGCTGTTGACTTGACAGCAAATAAGGTGTTAAAAACCAGGAAGCTTCAGAAGAACAGAGGTCCCATCAAACTCTCGACAGTGGCTTTCACTAAGCCAGAATTCGAGAAGTACACTTATGATGCCAATATGGCTCATGAGATACTGGACGAACTATACGGTCTACGTGTTGTCAAGGCAGACTTTGGACCGCTCCCCACAGCCGAACAGTTGAAGGGTAAAAAGTACTGTAAGTTCCATGGAGCATGGAACCACCTTACCGAAGACTGTATTAAGCTGAAGGACCAGATCCAAAAGTTGATCAATGAGGGAAAACTGGAGCTAGAAGGTTCGTCCAAGACCGCAACATTAGTGGATTCTGAGCCATTCCCTGCTCCTCAGGTGAATATGGTTGGCGTAAGTTGGCCATCACCTAATAGACTCCTTGAAGATAAGGAGGCTTGGAATCAACCAGCCTATTTAACCTATTCATTCAAGTTAGACATGATAGAAGAATACTTGGATAGGTTAAGGGATTTGGGGTTGATCTCCTTCTACCCAGTCTACGAGCTTAGACACCTAAGGTACAAGGAGCCAGCCCAACACTTTTGCAAGTTCCACAATCACTTCGGTCATCAAACAGCGATGTGTTCGACCTTGAGAGATGAGATCCAGGGTTTGATCAATTGGCCAGTGATTGTGATCAATGATAGGGGAGAGATGGATTTTCATCCAGAATATCATCTTAGAACGTCATCTCCTCCAGTCACAGATCCTCCCACCAGTGGGACTTCTTCAGAAGATAATCAAGATAAACTGATTCAGGCGAAGAAGAAGTCCCAGCGAAGGTCCAGGCGAAATATAGCGTTTGTCCGACCTAAGCGAACTCCCATAACATATAACGCATCCTGGCGAAAGGAGATATTCGAGAGGCTATGCCTAGAAGGGATAACAGTGGTACCTGACATTTGGGGATCACCAAACCCACATCCTGACGATGTTAGGGGTTTACCCTATTGTTAGTATCACCACAAATGGGGACGTCACACTACGGCTGACTATAGAGATCTGATGTACAAAATTCAGCAGCTGATAGACGAGGGAATAATAGCAATAGAACAAAACCCCTCGCTTGACTTAACGACCCCCATGCACATGGTGGTTGGAATGCTGGACGTAACACATGACAAATCCAATAAGAGGAAACAGTCCAACAACCAACCAACTGCTGGCGAGAATCTACCTCACACACCAAAGAACAAAGGAAAAGAGAAGGTGGACCCCAAAGCGGAGTCACCAGTAGCCCTTTGTGCACATTGTAAACTAAATAGTGGGCTGAAGATCTCCTTCGAGGAACTGGCTCAGGCAGCCAAGTCCTTCCCAGAGTTATTCTCAAATACAGATCATCGGCCTTCACTAATAAGACAAAGGGACACCCCAACTCCCAAACGATCGCGAGCAACAAACCAAGCCAGTGTGGCCAAAGCACCTGAGTCTAAAGTTGCAGATACGCTCGCCAAGCCATATGTTCCTCCAGCTTCTAGAAATATTACAAAGGAGGACGTGTTGTACATAAGGGAGAAGGGAAAAAACCGTTGAGGTAACTCCAAGCAAGAGGAGGAACCTACAACGACGTTTTGGCAGGGCCAAAGAGCATTGGATGCTTATGAGGTCAGCCTTGTCAAAGAAGAAGACCTGGAGAGCATTGGATGCTTATGAGATGGTTATTAAGAAGACATGGCTTTTATTGGCCAGGAATGCTCAGAGACTGCATCACGTTCGCCAAAGGTTGTGAAGAATGCCAGAGACATGGTCCAGTCAACTATATGCCCAGAATACCATTACAGCCAATAATCAAGCCTTGGCCAGCTCGAGGATGGGCTTTGGACTTAATAGGAATAATTCATCCTCATTCATCTGAAGGGCACAAGTTTATCATAGTGGCTACTGATTTCTTCACAAAGTGGGTCGAAGCTCGACCCCTCAGGGTATCATCAGCGAAGGCCATCCGACAGTTCTTATTCAAAGATATTATTTGTCGTTTTGGTATCCTTGAGAGTTTTTTTTTCAGACCGAGGGGCAGCCTTCATGTCTGGTGAGGTGGATACTTTAATGAAGGATCTTGGGATCCATTTTCTCCACTCTTCTCCATACTATGCCCAATCCAACGGTCAAGCTGAAGCGAGCAATAAGATCATTATCCATATCTTAAAACGGATGCTCACGAGCAATGCCAGACTGTGGCATGAAGAACTTTTTAATACTTTGTGGGCTTACAGGACTAGTAAGAGGACACCACAAGTACAACTCCTTATGCACTAATGTTTGGGCACGATGCTGTTTTGCCATTGGAGATCAATGTTCAGTCTTTACGGGTGATGGAGCAACACAACTTGATCGGTGAAGACTATGTCCAAGCGATGTGGCAAGAGCATGAAGACCTCGATGAGGATCGTATACAAGCTTATGAAAGTCTACATGCTGAAAAACAAAAGGTGGCTCGTGCCTATGACCAACGTACAAGGGGCATGAGTTTTACAGAAGGAGAACTTGTCTGGAGGGTGATTTTGCCTATTGGCGAGAAAACTGAAGGACGAGGAAAATGGTCAGAAAAATGGGAAGGACCATACATCATCGACCGACTGTTGGGTAAAGGAGCAGTTCGCTTGAGAGATCGAGATGGTACTATACACGCGAACCCAATAAATGATCGTTACCTAAAGAAGTACATACAACCAGTTTGAGAGTATGATGATCCTCCTACTATTGCTTAATATAGTTTATTCATCCCTTCGCATAAATAAACTACAGGGGCAACACATATACTCATCGAGGATCGTGTACATTAAATAACCTATTAATGGGGTTAAATAGTTAGTGCCTATATTCGAGGCCAAGTTTTGTATTCAGAGTTGTTATTTTGTTGTTTCCAAGTTAAAAAAGTTCATGTTAGCCAGTCTTAGTGGCTTAATTTTTGAGCAAACTATATATGAGTTTATCAATATAATGAACTTTTACACTTCAAAATAAATATTATATTCAATACTTGGAAAAATACAAAGGCTTTGCGGCCTCAGGCTCTGATACCATGTGGTGAAGAAGAATCTTGGACAATTGCAACAAAGAAAATAAAAACAGTTCATTCTTCACAAGATCCTCTCCGTTGTTCGCCCTCTCCTCAAAGATGTCTGAAAGACAAAAAGACTTCGTGGGAGAGCGAGAAGGAGATGGAGAGGAAATTGAAACGCCAAGGCAGAGGAGGTGCATCAGAACAAGAGTTACACCTGCCTTGGCGCTTGTCGCCTTCTTCCCAGGGTGACACTCCTGTCTTTCCCCATCTATTGCAGGAGGCACTGAAGAGTGCTACCTCCTCCAATGCATACATGCACCAAGTAGGTGCGAGGCGGAAGACGAAGAGGATTGCCACCTCGGGATTATGGCTTCTCCCTTGTTGATTCCTTCAATCAGGGAGAGCCAAGGCAACGCCTGGGCATAGATATTGCTATCTAGTCCAGGTTTGGGCATGGATATTGCTATCTAAGGAACATAACTTTGAAGGATTTATCTGGAGGTTTCTTTGGATAGTAAGACCAGAGCAAATAGACTTGGGTCTGATTCATTCTCGCAAAGGACTTGGTTCATTTTCACATAGAGAGAAGGAAACCTTTTATAGCCAGGAGTCACAACGGTTTGGTTTCGCGAGAGTAATTACATCCAAGGATAAAGAGTACGTGTCCAAATAACAGTGGACCATGGAAGCGGTTTATCTGCTCGCAAGAAGTGCATAATAAATGAAAGATCTTTGGGGCAGGTAAAACGTACTTCAAAGATTTTGATCGTTTGAAGCGATACGGATTCCAAGTCTAGAATTCAATTCCATTTATTATTGACTGGAGAATAGTCGAAATAAATTAAGAGCCTGAAACGGGGTTTGATCAGGAAAAAAGGCTTATTACAGAAGCCCAAGTTGGTGTTAGAACCCAATTCAATCTGTGTTGTTAAAATAATTCGAATATGTAAAAGGTTCGATTGTTTTATAACAAATAAAGAAGGCCTACATTGGAGGCCATTGGAGGCCCAAAAATTTACAACTGAAAGATGAAGCTCTTTATCAAGATTTTAGTATACTCTGAGGCCACCCAGGCTTGTTGAGCTGCTAAGCGAGCTTCGCTAGATTTCGCACGTGCCTCTTGTAGGAGTTGAACTCGGGTCTCGCCTTCATTTAGGAAACGACGCATTTCATCCTGGTAAACGGGGATGTCAGTTTCCAAGGCATTTATCTCAGAGTTGAGTTTGGCGAGATAAGCTTCGAGAACAAGCCTTCGAGCACGTTTGGTCGATAGAGCCTCTTCCCTTGTTTCTTTTTCCTGCAGAAGTTTCTGGATTTCCTCTGCTTCCCTTTGAGTCTTTTGATCCAGGGTGCTCGCTGCTTCATTCTCACGCTCAGCCTCGAGTGTTAAGTCGTGAAAGACTTCGCTTGGTGCTGGTACTCGAGGAAATTGTCTTCTAACTTATTCAGGAGAGGAATGAAATCTGCAGGGGCAGTGGCTCGCAACTCCTTCACTTGTTTCGAAACGGCCTGAACATCCATTTTGGAGTCTAGGGGCCCAGAGAGAATTTCACAAAGCAGACAAGTGAAGTCAGTACGCTCAGGAGGAGTGCTTAATGTACTCAGTGCACCTGCAAGTTCTTGAATCTTGGTCGACTCTTGCACACTGGGCGGTTGAAGTTTGGTTCTTGATGATGAAGAAGGGATATGAGCTTCCTCGCGTGAAATTGCAAGTTCTTCATCATCGACATTTGGAGTGCTTTCAGGTCGGTCTTCATTATATATTACAGTTAGTTCGCCTGAAGTACTCGCTTGTTCCCTTGGACTGTGGGGGAAGTTCTCATGAGCCTCCAGTTCCAAAGGAACGTGTTTGGACTTCAAAAACAAACAAACAAGTTTTGTCAGGACACCAATATTATAAATCAGTAATCCAGGAGTAAGGGTACAAAATTCTTACTTGTTGGGGAGACAATGGTTGTGTTTCTTCGATAGCTGGAACTCGTGGCTCTGGCGAGGGAGGATTTGGTTCTTCGACCTCTGGATTAGTCTCGACCAGGATTTGTGGTTGTTCAGCTATAGGCTCTGGCGAGGGGATAATTGGTGATTCAGGGCCTGAAAAGATTTGGGTACTGGTTGCCTTGCCAGAGGAGGAAGGAATAAAACAAGCTTGGAATTCGATCTGTAAACGCTTGAGTAGGGTAGCTAATTCTATAGGCTTCTTCTTCTCTTCTTCTTCAAGTTCTTCTCGATGAATGCCAGCTAGGAATTCGACTATAAAATCTTTGCAGCATTCTTTATCGCTGTTAAAGGTTTCACGGTCTGAAGGTTCATCTTCATTACTATGTATGATGCTGGATTCATCAAACTTCACGATGAAAGCTTTGCGGAGCTTCTCAGCAAGCCTTTCCCCAAGTGAGTCTACTATATAATAGGCTTCGTCTTCAGCCTTAAGGACGAAGAAGTGATCGTTCTAGCTCACTATGAAAACTCGAGGCTTTGGGCTTTCCTGGATTTGTTCCCACAAATAATCAAGGGAGGGATAGCCATCCAGGTTTGCAAACCTTTCAGGGTGGAAGCACCCAACAAAGGAGTCATCAGACGAGAATTCAAGTGGTCTGATGTTCGCCTTCAGTATTGTCTCCAGATCGAAATGCTGATCCGGAAACTCTTCCGCAAGGGTGGCGTCTTTACATAATTTCTGCCATGCCCTGGAACCTTGAATCAAGAGGTCGTCAAGTTGGGAGAGTGTGGGCATGCTGTCAGGATTGGCACATAACCAGTGTGCGACAGTAAAAGCTATGGTTGAGCAGGCACTGGACCCTGAGACTTTATCACTTCTCTGATCAAACGAGGCTAAAAAAGCTGGAGTGGTAAGTCTCAGCCGTTTATGCCTGCTGATGACCTGTAGATTCAGCCAAACTCCAATTTCTAGTCTGTTGGCCCTCAGCTTAATCTTTTTGGGTTTTGGAGGCTGCCAAAAGAACTTATGTTAGTACCAAGATCAGTGGTAAAATAAAAAGACAGTGTGCCATGGGATGCCAACAACTTAAATACTTACAGAGGCATCAGAGGGATTGGATCGTTTCTTCTTAGATGACTGAATAGTTATGGGCACATCCAGTTCAGGGTCGTGTTATACAAGCCAAAATATAAATGGTTAGTCATGCTAAGAGGGGTCGCTAAAGCATGTGGCGATGGAATGATTAGATTACCTGTGGCAGTAAGTCTGAACAGTTACTCTGGAGAACAGCCAAGTCGTCTTTGTGCGAGAATTTGGAACTGAAGTCTTGAAAAATGATAGCAAAGCATGCACGAGCTTCTTGACTTCGTTTTTCCCTCCAGAGTTCAGCACTCCATGCGATATAAGAAGAGGTGACTGATCGCGAGATCACTAGTGGTTTCCTGATGGTTGGAAGAGTCACCAGAGGTAAACCAAAATGGACATGTTGAACATCCTCTTCAAGAAGTTCGTTGTTTCCTCGCCATGAAGTATATCTGTTCACAGAGCAGGCGAGGGGCATGGGGGCATCTTGACTTAGCCCAAGCTGTCTACAAAAATGGTTAGGAGCATAGAGCTCATACCCGGAACTCGTTGAATCTGGAATGGGCATGTCCTGGCAAGTGTTGAATTTAATAAACAAGTTCCTCGCATGGACATCTTGTCCTGGTGAGGGCATAAAACCACTTGTAAGGAGGCCAGGGTGACGACGTCTCAATATTCTCTTCACTGCTGTATGTGGGAAGTCCTCGTACGAGTAAAGGTGCTCGAAGCAGTGGAGATACGACCATTGTCTGGTCCTGGGGTCTGTAGCGACCAACGATTGACCCAGCAACTGTTCTTCTTCATAAAAAAGAGTTTTGGAGGGACATAAGAAGGGGAAATAGATCTGCAACCAGAGGTCTACCATCCAAAGTGGTCCAGTTTGGTTCAGGTCCAATTTTGACAATGTTGCTCGCCTGAGGCCGTGATAGAGGTAGGCGAGGATGGGTTCGACCAAGCTTATTTGTTCGCCAGCGTAGAGGCGTTCAGCGAGGTTGGTCCAGGTTTTGGTGACCTTGGCGGAGGTTGTACAAAACACATACTTTGATAGATAATATTCTAAGAAGGCTATTCCTCCTTGTGGAGTGTCTTTCTCATCTTGAGAGAATTTCTTCATCCAGGAAGAGTATGAGGAATGACGTGCTAAAGAGGCCTGATCAGTAGTTGGGATTTGGGCTTGGGAAGTCCAAATATCTCCAGAGGCAAAAACTCCAAAGATAGTATACAGGTCGAGCATTGTGATGCTCATATCACCGCAAGGGAGTCGGAAACAGTTCACTGTACAATCACAGAAGCACATGGCCGTAGCAAAAGGAGCTTTGTTACCCCCAGCCGGGAGGGAAAAACATAAATATATGAGTTGGGTAATTCCAGTTACCTCCCAACGATCTTTGTCTTGTCTACGACGGTGCTGGTACCAAGCGAGGTCGTCTGGGGTTGAATGTGGCCATTTCCCGATGAGACAGAGAGTGTCTTTTTGGGTCTAATCCTTCGAGCAGTCTGCTTTGGGTTCATCCCGGAATATGATGGAAGAGTTGCAGATGGGTTGGCAGAGTTGATTGAAGAGCTTTGGGTTAAATGTAGTGTCCAGAAATGGACCAAGCAGCCCTGTGTTTTTAATAGGGTCTACTTTGAGTTTACAAACGGTGTCAGGGTGGTGTCGTGTAGCGACTGCTTTGAGTTGTTCGGAAAATCTCTGGACGTCAGAAGTATCATAAAGGCTGAAAGTGTCTTTACGAGGAGGCATTTTTATGAATTAGGTTTTGACGGTGGTGAGAAAGAAAGGTTGAAGATTTTTGACTGAGAGAGTTAGAAAGTTGCAGGTTCTGTGCAGGTGAAAGGGTTTCGTTGAAAGATGAAATTAGTGAATATGGACGGGTGTTTTATAAGAAGGTCAGTCGAGCGTCATACTTTTTCGAAGAGATGGTTAAACGTGGCGATCAAGTGATGGTATAACGTTTCAAAGTCAATGAACACGTTGTTCAAGGTATATTCAAGTCTTTTCACTTGTTCAGAAAGTTTCCAAGCGCAAGACCTGAGGGGCAATGTTTGGGCCTAAATAAAATATTTACTTTGGGCTTGGATGGCCGAGGTCTAGGCGAGCGGCCCGTTATATTATGAGTGTCTTGGCGAAAAGTCAAGTTAAATAGTACCTGGCGAGCTTCGCTAGAAGAAGACTTCGAGTTCTATTAGAACTATGTCTTATAAGCTGGATTCACGCGGCTTAGGTTCTATCATAATTAGTTGATTATAACAGGACTCTTAGGAGAGTTATGGTGGAAGTAGAAGACCTATTAGAGGTACAACGCGTATGCTGGTGATAGATTCAGACAAGATTACAAGAGCAAAAGGAATTGGAAACAGAATGAATGACTTATTAGTAAGCGAGTATATAAGGAAAGCAAGGATACTATGAAGAGCCCTGAACAATCAATCAAACAACCTTGCTATACGCAAACAAACCTAGACGGTTATCTCATCCTCGATATTTCTATCTACCTTGCAACCAGAAGGTCTGAGTGCTGTTCACCTATCGAGTGAAGGTATTTACGACTCCAAGGAAGCAATTGCAACCTGAAAGTTGAAGAGCGGCTCACTTGTAAGTTGGGAGCTTGAATACTCAAGGGAAGCTAGTGTTCTCCACACTTCGTCAAGAGATTGCTCTGCTCTACACGAGAAAGGACGTGGGAGTATCGATTTCGAGATTCGGCAAAGAGATACACATATCAAAGTCCTAGGTTTCTAGGCGAAAAGGAACTATTCGAACAAGGTTGGTGCTCTCCCTGTTCTAATCTCTTACATAAGAAGTCAGGCGGCTGTGATCAGTCCAAATTCCGTTGAAGAACGGTGGCACGCCAGCATACGAAGCACAAGCAGGATAAACCGGTTCACGCGGTTAAGACATCTGAGATAAAAGAGACTGCTTCGCGGGAAGGATCTCTCCCGAGAGATATTTCTGCATCGAACAAGATTAATGAAAAAAAGAAGATTAAATAACATATTCTGGAGTGCTTGGCGAGATAGCAGCTTGAAATTGGTTTTGGCGAGGACTGATTTATATACTCATATAGAGGCTGTTTGGCGAGGGACAACAAGAGATCCATTTGCAATTTTGACTAGTCTGGCACGTGTCCTTAATCTAGTTAATTAATGGAGATATATAGTCTGACGAGGAACGAAAGAGAGACAAAATATGAAAAGAAAAGAAAGGAAGAAGTAGAATGGGAGTGGGAGTCTAGTGCACGTGGGCTAGTTAGAATGATTAACCTAGCTATGTTGCGCACACACACATTACCTATATAACAACGGTGGGTTTTTCCTGTTCATTTGCACTGTATCAATGAACAGTATGACCAGTGCTCTCACGCTTGGAGCGTGCGAGCTGCTGTTCTTGATAAGGCAATCTGATCTGGCTCTCTCTCTCATCACCATAATCTTCTTCGATCAACATTCTTCGCAACCAATCCTCGCAACCAATCTGATTCTCTCTCTCTGATCACCCAAAAATATGCTCGGCTGATCCCTTCATCGTGCTCTTGCATCTCGATCGAGCTGAGGTTTACAGTCTTCTTCGCACTCTCTCTTCGCTCGGAGCTATCCCGATCTCAGCCACCAGGTACGCCAGCCTCTACCTTAACCCCAACCCTGTATCTCCGCCTTGATTTACGTTTCACCATTTCAATCACTGAAATTCTGCTCTTAATTTACGCCATTTTAGCCAAGTTCCACTGTACCTGATTTTGATTCCTCTCTTCCTTCTGTCGGCTATTCGAATTTGGGTAACAACGAAGGATATCGGGACGGGATTTCAAAAGCCCAAGAGTACCAAGGGCCGGAGAAGAGTACCAAGGATATTTGCAGGTATATAAACCTGTGTCTTTCTTCACAGTTGGTTTATGAGTTTTTCTGGTATGTTTCTATAGTTTAGGTTGCTATATTTCTGGGATTACAGAGTAGATGTTCAACTATGCATCCTGAGAAATAAAACCAATCAGAATTGATTTACTATAATACCAAGTGATGAAAAAATCGACAAACAATTTGGACCAGACTTGAGCATGATATGATAAAATTGTTTATGATTGCATAGCAATCATATGGCAAAAAATAAGGAATTTTCTGATTTAAGTTTGTCAGAAAATTACTGTATATCATTCACGTCAATACAGATTTAAGTTTGTTTATGATTGCATAGCAATTATATGTCAGAAAATAAGGAATTTTCTACAGTAATCTGGAGCTGTAGGTTGCCTCATTGTCTGCACTGTATAAGTAATCTAGATCCTGCAGCAAGAGTAATGTTCTACTAAGAATCTAGCCAATTCATTGTTGCCTTTAACTTGATGAGGAAACAGAAAGGCAGCTGGATGTAGAGCATACATACCTGGATGCTGAAAGTGAGAGCTAAGTAATAAGCCCAACCAAACACTGATATCATTCCAATACTAACCAGAATAGCTATAGGGCCAGTTTTGTCTGCACCTTTGGTTTCTTCAGTAAGATGAGCTGCAGCATCATAGCCATACAGGCAGTAATTGCTCAACAGGAAATTTTATGACAATTTGATTTCTCCAATTAATAGAGACTTAGCAGATTAAAATATGTGAGCATAAACCGTTTTATGCTGAATTTTAAGAACAGCCAAACCACATTAATAAGATTGTGGGGATAAATATATTTGAGAAATCAATATTGAGTTTCATTAGCATTAGAGGGTTAACGTTTGTGATAATATTGATTAGAATTGGATTGTGGGGATAAATATATTTGAGAAATCAATATTGAGTTTCATTAGCATTAGAGGGTTAACGTTTGTGATAATATTGATTAGAATTGGATTGTGGGGATAAATATATTTGAGAAATCAATATTGATTGATTAGAGGGTCATTTTCAGTGGGTTTTATTAACGTTTTACTGTTATAATAACAATAATGGGTCTAATTTCTCATGTTTTCTTCTAAATTCATATAGGCAGATTAAAATGACACCAGGTTAGTTCTTCAATCCAATTGGTACAAAGTTGTTGTCTTATAATTCTAAGAATTTTAATCAGGCACACTAGATATCCCACTGCATAAGCCATACACCCATTTTGTTTGAAAACTAAATCAAAATTTAACTAATTTTATTCTTTTACATCAAAGAATCGTCATAAAAGTTAGAGACTTTTGATTTATTCTGATTTTGTGAATGTATCAACAGTTCACAATATCCTCAACACCTCATATGGTCAACAGCTAGATTCTCTTCAATACATGTATTAAGAAAGAAAAGGAGTCCTCTAATTTGCTTCACATGAAAAGAAAGAAAAGCATCGACATAAACGACATGACAAACAATAAAAACGTACTATGGCTGCTGAATCTAGCTAGGTAGAGAAAAACCCAAACCCAAGTATCTAGCTGGATTTGGGTTTGAATTGTGAAACAATGAATGAATGAATGATGTTGAATGGAAAGACCTTTTGGTTTTCTGGAGACGTAGAAATAGTAGGCGGTACCAACACCAATGGCCATAACAGCCATGGCTATGCTTAGCATATTTCCGCTCTGTGGCTCTGTAACGTGTCCATTCTATTCTTTTTTTCGCTCGAACACAAACACACACTCTCTTAGTTTCGAGGGGGATTCAGAATTGGAGTCAACAACAACAAAAGTGAAGCGTGGTTTGGTTGCATCTCCCTCTGAATATACCTACCTAGGCAGAGTACCTCACGTGCTCCAATCCACAATTTTTACTTTTTTTTTGTAGGAAAGAAAAAGAAGAAAATTACTTTTCACTGGTTTGGGCACTTTGTGTAGTAAGTTTGAAGTAGAAAGAGTTAATTACCATGCATATGGGAAACACTACTGGTTCTGGTTGATTCAAGAGCAACAACAGCAGCTGCTTGCCAATTTGACCAAGCTTCTTCAGAAATGTTGTTTCTGTGCTGCTGCCTAGGATGGAGGCGATTGCTGATACTGGACAGTCTTGAAAGCGCTGAACAAGAAGAAGGAGACGAGTTTTTCTTCTTCCAACTCTCTCTTTCTTTGGATCTCCCAAATTGAAGTGAGTATAGACTATCAATTGTAGTGTATACTAGCTGATGGCAACCAACTGCAAGTCTGCAACTAGCCATATAAGCAAGACTTTCACTTTAAATGAGTGAAAAGTAAGCTGGATTTGATAAATATGCCTGATATGGAGATTGAGTTTGTGTTTTGTGTGCTTATCTATTTGATATAGGTCATTCCGTTGATGTTTTCCGTATTTCAAATAACAGAAAAGCTGGTTGACAAAGTTCTAATTCTGCAATCTTAGTACTAATGCGCTCCAACAAATCTGAAAAAGCTTGAACGAACTTACAAATGATGCCAAAGGGCTATGATTGTGTTTGGTGCCTGGACTATTCTTTATTTTATATAATAAAGGTTCTAAAATTTTTTTTAGGTATTGCATTATCGCGGGGTCTAATTGAGGGGTTGGATTTGGAGCAGTAAGGCAAGTGGCTTCAAAATGGGGTAGAAACAAATATGACCTTCAATAATGGCATTATAACCATTGATGAAGCTGCTGTGTATGTTGTATGTGCTACTGCTGTAAAATATAGTAAAATTAACTATCTCCATAGGTGAAATAATAGAGGTGTTTGTTAGCTGCAGTTTCCAGTGCCACTATTGGTTGCAGTGGATCGTGTGGGTGATGTGAGTTGAACAGAGCTTAACTGAATACGAGCTAAGAATGGATATACTGTCAACACAGCATAACTAGGTTAAAGTCAACCAATTAGCTATATATATGGATCTGAATTGAAAAACTTTGATACAATAAATTCTCTTGACTAATGATGTGTCAAGAGTGCTACTAGATACAGAAAGCCTGGAGAAAGTGCTCTGGTCACTTGACTAATGCTGTGTCATTTTAATGTTTGTGAAATCAGTAACTAATCCAGGTTGTGAAATCCTATAGCTGTCATCCTTTTGCTTTGCTTTCTATCTCTTATACCAATTATGATATTTGTTTTCCGGTGGTTAGTTCCAAGTGACCTATTCCCCTTGGAAACAAGATCAGCGGGACAAAGTGTAGTGGTGTGTGCCAATCTCTTCTTCACAGCTTTGGTAGCACAATGCTTCCTTGCATCGCTGTGCCATCTCCGATAGATAGTAGGAGATGGGGAGCAAATCAATCAAAATGAAAAGCAGAAGTAGTTTAGTGTGCTTATCTATTTGAGGAGTTTTTGATGTTTAAATTATATGGTTTTCCCAGATTGCTTTCTCCTTTTGTTTCTAAATGTTGTATGTATAGTGGCCAAAAATGAATTGTTCAAATGAAGTGCGTGTACAGGTATACTATGAATTTCCTTCAAGATTACATAGCAAGTTGAATAACATACTTGGTCTTCTCCTTTTTTCAGAAAGCAAAAATATAAGATCAAACTGTTGTTACAAGTGCTTTCATGTACTCTTGGTGACATTCGAGGTTCATCTACATCTTAAAAGTGAGTTCTATATTTGGATTTTTGTTGTAATTTCTTCTTTGAAATTGGGGTTTTTATTTCTTTTTAGATGTATGTATATGATTACGTCCTTATACTAATTTGCTTAAATGAAATTCATTTGACTTTACAACATAGGTTTCATTCAACAGTTTACTCATAGTATTCATTTAAAAAAATTTCTTTCTCTCTTTCAATTCAAAATCCATGTTTTAGTCTATGAAATAGAGATATCCAGTTTGACTTGAGGCAAGAAAGACTGTGGCTTGCTTCTTAATTTGTATATTTCCTTTTCGTAGAGATGGCATGCTGTTTGAGTATTTTTTGGTAAAAACGCCATGGTCAATTTGTTGCGTTCTTGGCGTCTACCAACCAATTGGATGATCTAGATTTTTTTTAGGTTTTGATTAATTCAATTGTGTGTATTCTAAATTGAGTTATGATTTTTGTTTGATATTTTTTTTATTCTTTCCTGAAATTGGTTTGGTATATAATCTGCAGTTGATTTTGGGTTAGTTTGCTATCCGTATGAGCTTTGCTAAGGTTGAATCTATTTATCACTTTGTTCTCTGTCTCAGATATCTGCTCTCATCTTCGCTAATCACTCTCAATCCCCCTCTGTTGATCACCCTCAACCTCCACAAATCCAGCCTTCACGAACATCATTGTGGAATGAAGTCGGCTTCTACATTAATACCGTCTTTGTCTCTCCTTTGATTCATCTATGCTCTGATCGATTCAAAGGTATGCTAGCAGATGAGGCTTGATTTAATGTTTTGATTCAAGCATGGGTTTTGAGATTTTAGTTTTCCAATGTGCCTCTCTTTATCGTTTTTGAAGTTTTGTGTTTCAAACTGTGTTCATTACAGTTCGCTTTTGATAGATCGAGTGTATGCATATATGGAAGAATTTTCCTGATTGTTTAGTGGTTGGGCTCATTTTAGTGGCTAGATACATAGCTTTGAATGATCTCTATATATTGGCTTGCTGTTTGGCTTTATGGGAATTTTCGGTTTGTATGTTGGCTTATTAGTGTACTTTCTGTAATTTTACCAAATTTTATAAGAAATTGCATATGAAAATTGTCATCAGAACTAGCTGTATAGATTTATAATGTATAAATGTGCTTACTAATGATATGTGTTTTTGAATTGTATGTCTTAGCAGCTAATAATTCATTCTGGATCGACATTTCAAATATTATTGTTTCTGTTTTATGTTCATGTTCTTGGCATTATTTGTTCTCTATATGTTGTTGCAGTATTTTTTGTGATCCATTTCAATCATTTTTTATTCCTTTGGTCTTTCTGCAGGGTGTGTAGGTTGTATGAAAAGTATATTTACCCGCTTCATTGTGTTGTGTCTTTGGCGATTATCGTACTTGCTTTCACCTTCTTATCGATATTCAGGTCTGTGTAATCTTTGATTTACATTTTGCTTTAGATGTGATATAAAGATTATGAGTGTTGTTGTTAGGTTATAATCTGTTACTTTTAGTTTTTGTAATTTGTTATTAACATTTGTTTTATTTGGTTAAATTTGCTTTTTAGGCATGGGGCGAAAGAAAAATGTAGATCATAGAAGTAAAGAAATATTGATGTGCGAAGACACAGCGGCACAACCAGAGAGACGCGGAGGAAGAAGAGGGCGTCTATCTACAGCAAATATTGGTGACAATGAGGCTGTTTGTGAAAATATAACGGGTAATTTCTTGCATACTATGTTTGTTTGTGCAATGAATTCGTAGAATCAGTCAACAATTTTGTTTCGGCAATAGGTTTCATATGGATAACAATGATTTTGTTTTGTGTCCAAGTAATTATTACAAGAGAGATGTTTAAATTTAATACATTGTAGTTTTCCCTGAATCTCATGCACATCTTTCCGTTTGGCTAGACTATGGACAATACTGGAATAAATTGTATAAACATGTAGCAAGCTTGATGTAGCAATGTAGAAATATATGTGCAGAATCTTGCACTGTTTGAGATTATGTTGGGACTATTAGTTATAATGTTTTATTTTTTCCTTCCAGTTATAAGGCCAGGAAGTAGGAAACGGTTATTTGAAGACAGGGAAAATTTAGAAGAAAGTTCAGCAGCCTGTGATAAAGTGGCAGTGTCTCAGTGTTTCACAGCTGAGGGTTCAGGTGGATCCAATCGAGTGCTGTGGGAACCTCAAAATATTCACCATGTTCAGGAGCATCAGTCAGGTAATGCAATAATCTATTTCATTGATATATTTTATCTCTACTGTTGTATGCTTAGTATGCTTACTGATGGTTTTGTCATAGCAGCGCATGGTTTTTTTTTTTTGTCTTATTATTTATCATTATTATGTCCTTTGATTTTATATGCAATTCATTGGCTGATTGTTGTATTATTTACAATCCTTAATTGGTCAGCGAGGAAGCGATTCTTCCAAGACTCAGAAATTTTTGAACAAGGTTTGGGAGGCTGTGAAACAATGGCAATGTTACACCATTTGCGAGATGGAGGTTCAAGCAGCTCCAATCCAGTAGTTAGTTCAATTGAAATAACATCTCATTTTCCAGATTCTTGGAATGCCAGTGATGTTGGCCAAGATGAATCAGGTAACATAACCATATAGTGCATTCACATAATTTTTTTTAGGGCATTTTGGGACTTTGTGGACAACATAATTTCATATATTGTTTATATATGGCATATAAATGTTTCTGTGTATCCTTATACATTTGGTATCCTGATGGTTTTGCTAAATCAAAATCATTCTCACAATAATATCAATAAGTTATCTATAGATACTTCTATTGCTCATTTGCAGTTATATGTAACATCTCTTATACAATTCAGTATGGTGCTTAGTATGAATATAGCCTTTATTAGCTAGATAAAGCCATTATGCAATACAACCTAAAATATATATATATATATATATATATATATATATGCAAGTCCATTACATGGCCTCAATGCCCAGCTCAGATCATGTATACCAGAATAATTGAGTTTTTTTGGCCTGTAAATCTATATGGGAGTGGTTTAACCAGAATTTATAAGGGAAAATAGGTGATGTGCTTTACCTGACTGTGAGTCCCTAGGATGGTCACCATTGGATATTTTCTTCTAGCAACTATTATCTGGTCGTTATTCTCCAAGGATGGTCTGCCAATGTTTGTCTGGCCATTATTCTTTTATGTTAACGTGGTTTCGGCATCGTGATTTTGTGCATAATTTGATTTTGTGAGTGGTCAGACTAATTTATGTGTGTGTGTGGATATTAATTGAATGAATGAGTCTGGAGTTATATGAACGTTCTGATTTCTGTTGTGGTGTGTTTGATCATAGCTTTCTGGTTGTGATTGCTGATGTTAATTTGTATTAGCTTGATTCTTAATTACATAGCTTTGGTATATGTATGTATACTTATCTAAATAATCATAGCAATATAATTGGTATTTTACTGTTTAATTATTCATGTGTTAATGAGGTTATTTTGTCTATGATTTTGTCGATGTTTGTCTGCCCATTATTCTTTCCTGTTAACATGGTTTCAGCACTGTGATTTTGTGCATGATTTCATTTTGTGATTGGTTAGGCTAATTTATGTGTGTATGGATATTAGCTGTATAAGTGAAGCAGAAGTTGTATGGAGGTTCTGGTTTCTATTTTGGTGTTTGTGTGTTGTGTTTGATGATAGTTTTACGTTTGTGATTGCTGATGTTAATTTCTATTAGTTTGATTAGTTTTATAGCTTTGACATATGTATATATATTTAACTAATCATATGTTTATAATTGGTATGTTACTGTTTGATTTCGCATGTATCAATAAGGCTATTCTGTTTTTTTTGTATTGTTTCATTAGACATACTATTTTCATATATATGATGTGATTCCAAAATATGGTGTGATCCTGCTTACTTTAATGTTTGTTGCTTTCTTTTCTTTTCTTTAAAAAAGCATGATATTTATTTGGATTTTTTCGTCATGAATCTTTTGTAGGCACAACAATGAATAGACATGGTGATGATGCAGATCTTCATCAGACTATTGCAGGTATTATAATATTGCCTAAATTATTTGTTTCAATTTTTTTATCTTTGGATTGTTAGATGGGATTCAAATTGGTTTTTCAGATATGATGTGCAAGATGAAGCATGGCAAAAGAATGATGTCAGATCATGCGGAATCTTCTTCTAAGAGAACACGTTTATCTGGTGGTACGTCTCATCAGTCTCTGCCATCTATTGACTCAGAGATGCATGCCAACGATAGCAGTGATGATGAAACACAGGAGGATAGCGACAGTGAAGATGTTCACAGAGTTCTATCAGGTATTTTAGCACATAATTATTTGAGTGTTACTGGTTGGTGTAAGCAAAATAGTTTAATTTTTGTTATCTATATTATAGCACATATAGCACATAATGAGTATAGCTTAAATAACAGTTCAGCGAAAATTTGATTAATATCTGCATAACAATAGAGCTATTTATGTGTGCTGTTAAAAAAAAGAGCCTCAACGTTCATTTGTTTTCTGTTTTCCTAGGCCAAAATGCAGTGTTTCATTTACTATATGATAATAATGGGCCTTCTATTTGGTTTTGCTATTGTAGAAGTTAAAATTTAGTTTTTAGACCATTGGGTTTATAGATCTTACTATCTTTAAATCTTAATTTAGTTTTGGACGATGTAAATGTGTAATCTTCATGATTGTTTGTTGTTCAGTTTTGCATTTTTAGTACTTGGAATCCTCGAATAGTATTTGGATGTGACACTTCAAATTTAAATAATTCATGGGAGTTTATTTGGTGAGAAATAATAATAAAATGTGTACAAAGAAAATGGCTAAATATTAGGATAACTATGTCTAATTTTTTCTTCATTCTGTTAATAAAGTTATTTAAGGTAGTGTATGGATATAGTGTCGTTTATATGCTATAGTTTTCTTGAACAATCTAATAATTATGCTTATGTATCAATGACAGGTCTTGATCGAACAATTTATGGGCAGGCATCGTATCAACGAACTCAATCAACCTATCCAGGTGAGGACAGATTAAACTTCAATATTAATTATCAATTAATAAAATTTCATTATCAATCATTATTTATCTAATTTATATTTTTATGATGTGATCGCAGGAGTCATTGTGAATTATAATGACTCCGGTGATGATGTTTATACATGCGAACATTGTGCTGCCCTCTTTTGGTTAGATGAAACATTAAAAAAGAAAAAAAATAACCGATTGATTTACACTCATTGCTGTGAAAAAGGACAAGTCCAACTTCCGATATCATGTCCAACTCCAGCTTTTCTTGATGAACTGTTAAATCCAATTAATGGTCGAAAAAGTGTGTTATTTCGTGAAAATATTAGAGTTTATAATTCCATGTTTGCTTTTACTTCTATGGGGGCTAAAATTGAATATCACATAAATAATGGAACAGCGCCTTATGTATTTAAAATTTGTGGACAAGTGCATCATTTAATGGGTTCAGTTTTACCATCCGAAGGAGAAAGTCCTAAATATGCTCAACTATATGTGTATGACACTCAGAATGAAATTTCAAATCGTATAACTACTATTGATCCAAATAACGCAAACAACAATATTGATGTTAATATTGTTAAAGGATTAGTAGAATTGTTGGATGAGTGTAATGAATTAACCAAAATATATCGATCTATCAGAGATGATTTTGAGAATCATTTGTTGCCCAATTTTGATTTCACTATACTTGATCGTGAAAAAGTTGATGGCAAGCAATACGAATTACCTTCTGCTTCTGAAATTGGTGGATTGATTGTGGGTGATATAGGAGAATTTAATTCCAATAGAGACATGATTATTCGATCAAACGATGGATTGTTGAAACGAATATCTAAAATTCATCCAAAATTGATGTCATTACAATATCCACTTCTTTTTCCATATGGAGAAGATGGATTTAAAATAAATATGAAATTAAAAAAAATTGCGGAAAAAAGTGACAATAAAGATAGAAAATTGACAATGAACAAATTTGTATGTTACCAAATTCATGATAGAGAAAATCAATCGAGTACTTTGTTGAAAGGTGGAAGATTATTTCAACAATATTTAGTCGATACATATGCAACGGTTGAAGAAAATCGATTAGAATATATAAGGAATCATCAACCAGAACTGAGGTGTGAAACATGGAATAATATATCAACATTTGTTTCGAGTGGAATTGTCCAAGGCTCAGATATTGGAAAAAGAGTTTTTCTTCCTGGTTCTCACACGGGCAGTCCAAGAGATATGATAAATAATTATCAAGATGCAATGGCAATTTGTAGAGAATACGGTAATCCTGATTTGTTCATTACTTTCACGTGCAATGTGAAATGGCCAGAAATTTTGAGATATTTTGAAAAAAAATCAGGATACAAACCAGAAGATCGTCCTGATATTGTTTGTCGAATTTTTAAAATAAAAGTGGATGATATGATTGCTTATATTAAAACAGGAAAACCTTTTGGAGAAGTTGATGCTCACCTGTGTACAATTGAATTCCAAAAGCGAGGGTTGCCTCATGCTCATATATTATTTTGGCTTAAACATAAATACAAATGTTATACAGCAAATGATATAGATTCCATAATATCAGCAGAATTACCCGATAAAAATGTTAACCCACAGTTATTTGAAATAGTTAGTCAATTCATGATTCATGGTCCTTGCGGTCAACTTAATTCGAATTCTCCATGTATGCGAGACAAACAATGTACAAAACATTTTCCAAAACCATTTATTACAAACACGAATTTTCAAGCAATTAAGGCTCCCGAGTATAGACGTCGCGATGATGAATCACGTTTTGTAGTTAAAAAAGGAGTTCATGTTGGTAATAATTATGTTGTTCCTTACAATGCTAATTTGTTGATGAGATATAATGCTCATATAAATGTTGAATCGTGTTCTCAATCTATGTTAATTAAATATCTATTCAAGTATATAAATAAAGGACCTGATAGAGCCCGCGTGTTAGTTCGTGACAATATAAATGATGAGATCCAAAATTATCTCAATTGTCGATATTTAACTCCTCATGAGTCCGTATGGCGTTTATTTGAATTTTCCATTCATTCAAGATTTCCTGCAGTTCAATATTTAAAAATTCATTTGCCCAAAGAACAAACTATTTGTTTTCATCAAACTAATTCTCTTGAAAATGTGTTAAATGATCCGAATATAGAAACTACTATGCTAACTGCTTGGTTTCAAGCAAACAAGACTTATAAGAAGGCAAAAAAATTAACATATACTCAATTTCCTACTAAATTTGTTTGGAATGATAATAAGAAATTATGGACCCCAAGGAAACAATATCGCGTACTTGGTAGAATAGCTCATGTGCCACCAATTGCAGGTGAATTGTATTATCTTAGAATACTTTTAAATATTCAAAAAGGATGTACCAATTTTGATTCAATAAAAACAGTGAATGATGTAATATACTCTACGTATCAAGAAGCATGTCGAGCTTTAGGATTGCTAGGTGATGATAAAGAATGGACAGAAGCACTGTTGGAATCTACTTTTACTGCAACTTCTTCTCAAATTTGTTATTTATTCGTTACGATTATTTTATTTTGTAATGTCTCAGATCCTCGAGCTTTACTTGATACATATTGGATTAGCATGTCTGATGATATAGTACACAAAATTAAATTAAATTTTAATATGCCAAATCTTACCATACCTAATGATGAATTAAAGAATGCTGTTTTATGTGAACTTGAAAAATTGTTTAACATGTCGTCGAGTACTTTAAAAGATCATCAATTACCAATGCCAAAGACACAACATATACATCAACTTGATAATAGGCTCATTAGAGAAGAACTAGATTTTGATTGTGAAGTGCTAAAACAAAAACATTCCGACTTAATTACTAAACTAAATAGTAGTCAAAAAATGATATACAATGAGGTGATCAAAGCCGTCGAACAAAAGAACCCAAGATCATTCTTTGTTTATGGTAGCGGAGGCACAGGAAAAACATTTTTATGGAATACTATCATTTTTAGATTGAGATCTGAAGGCAAAATTATTTTAGCGGTTGCTTCATCAGGCATTGCTTCATTATTACTTCCGATAGGCAGAACAGCTCATTCACGTTTCAAAATAAAACCAATTATAGATAAAGATTCAAATTGTAATATAAATAAACAAACCAATCTTTCTAATTTAATTGAAAAGGCTGAATTAATTGTTTGGGATGAAGCTCCTATGTGCAATAAATGGTGTATTGAATCAGTAGATAGAACATTGCGGGATATTTTGTCAAAAAAAGAAGAACCATTTGGAGGAAAAACTATTCTATTCGGTGGAGATTTTAGACAGACGTTGCCAGTCATACAAGGTGGTAGCAAAGAACAAGTCATTCAGGCATCATTTAATAATTCATATTTGTGGCCTGGCATTACGGTCTTTCATCTAACTGAAAATATGAGATTGTCAACAGTTGGTTTAAGCAGTGTAGAAAAAAATGAAATTAAAGATTTTGCTGAATGGATACTAAAAATAAGAGATGGTCAATTAGAATCAAAATTTTCTACAGGTGATCCCGATATAAGCTGGATTGATATACCAGAAGAATTACTTACTGATCCTACTATTCATCCTATAGAATCAATTTTTCGAGCAACCTATCCCAATTTTTTAACCAAATATAGTGATACAAATTATTTAAGAGAACGTGCTATAGTTACTCCAAAAAATGTAATTGTACATGAAATAAATAATTATGTAGTTAAATTATTACCCGGTGATAATAAATCATATTTTAGTTCGGATTCAATTTCATACAATTCAGGTAATAGCGATAATATCAATATTTTATATCCCATGGAATTTTTGAATAAGCTTGAATTTAGCGGATTGCCTACGCATGAACTTATTCTGAAAGTTGGCATGCCTATTATGTTGTTAAGAAATTTAGATCAGATGCGTGGTTTGTGTAATGGTACGAGGTTGATTGTGACAAAATTGTTTGAAAGACTAATTGAGGCAAAAATACTTACGGGAAATAACATGGGAGAAAAAGTTTATATTCCTAGGATAATATTATATGCAACGGAAACTAAATGGCCGTTTACGTTTAAAAGACGTCAATTTCCTGTCAGACCATGTTATGCAATGACAATAAATAAGAGTCAAGGCCAGTCATTGAGCCAAGTAGGAATATATTTGTCTGAACCAGTTTTTACTCATGGACAATTATATGTAGCACTGTCTAGAGTTACGTCAAAGAAAGGGCTTAAAATTTTTATAAATAATGATGACGAAATCCCTAATAATTGTACGAAAAATATTGTTTATAAAGATGTGTTGCAAAATATATAATTGTAAATTTTTGATGCATTACATATACATTTTCATTATACTCACCTAGATTTTTTCGAAATCAATTTCGGCTATGTATACATACATTCACATTTTGTATAAATTGATTGCTAGAAAATTATGTGATTCACAATTTCGCTATGTATACATACATTCACAATTTTTTGTTAAATAATTTGATTTTGATGCCACAAAACTTACAAAATATCGAAGGTTGACTTTTGTGATTGAACTATTTGGACCATGTTGATGACATCGTGGCTGACCATTTTGTGGGCACATCAACCACTCTTTTAGTGGTTCTTATCCTTCCCTGTAAATCATCAATCACAAGGTAAGTTCCAACTTTCACTAAACAGTATAATCAATACTCTCACGTTTCTCTCTCTCTCTCTCTCTCTCTCTCTCTCTCTCTCTCTCTCTCTCTCTCTTTTACCCGTACCAACTCTCATTGCAAACTCAGACAGAGACTTTCCCTCACTCTCATCGCTGCCAACATCAAGCATTTTCTTCTCCGATGACGTCGAAAATGGAGAGGAAACACAGCGTTCAAGGAGATCAAACTTGCCAACCCCATCTTTGAGATGTACGGTCAGACTTGGATGCTTCTAAAATTTTCAACGGGTGTCACTTTAACTGTATTTAATTTTTCTTTATATTATTGCTTTAATACATTACTCTGTAAAAAAAAATCAATTTTACATTACTTTGTTTAAATCAATAATTTTGTTTTCTTTGAAATTCTCATTTGTACAAAACCACTCCTCGGCATATCTCTTCAATGCAGTTTCGATCCCTTGCATTCGTATTATAAATAAAATATTACTTTATATATATGCACAGATCTCTCCTACCTTCTTTTATCTCATATATTCTCTACATTAATGTACTATTACTCACCGAAATAGTAGTGTGGTAACACCGCCCCAACGGGGCGGGCGTCCACCTAGTATATATAACAAGTGGGGCTGGAATGGGGAGGGGGTGATGAAGGCTGGAAGAAGAGAGGAGAGAGAATAAGAAAGAGAGAAAAACAATAAGAGCATTTCCGTGGTTATGTGGAAGCTGCTGCTGCCTCACATGTGCTACTGTTGTGTTTTATGCCTTAACTTCTTTCATTTTGGCCGAGTTTTCTGTTGCCTTGGCTTCTTTCAGTTTGGTGTCATGGCCGTGATCAGTAGTTTTTAGATAGCACTCCCCTGTTACCTTCTCCACTACTGCTTTGTTACCAGGTACTCCAGCAGGCTTCGGCTGTTGCGGCTGTGAGGCCTCAACTGCCTCATCTTGTGACCATCATGTACCCATCTCTTCAAGGTCTACTTCTCCTCCACTGCTGTTTGTACTACATTTAAATAAGCAAAGGGCTTTGTACTGTTGATGGAGGTGACGTTATTACTCAGTCCTCCACTGTTAGTATAGCACCATTAGTTCGTTAATTAAACACACTTACTCAATTAAGTAGGTGATCGACACCTACCCGACCACCCGAAAGACCACCGAGCAAGCAACAACTTCACCTGCAAGATCGAGCCCATCCGATCGGGCACGCGCCCGACAGGCGCACATTCGAATACTCGGACCATTGACAGCAAAACAGCTCTATCCCACATCGAAAGACACAAGCAAGCAACAAACTCAACCACCTATATAGGTAAGACATTTACTACAGGTAAGAAGGGCATTGAATTCCAATATTAAATACTCAAACCTACTTTCTTACACGTTCGCTTGACTGTTATATCTAATACATTTTCTAACTTATGCATCGGAGCGTTGAAGGCAGGCCAGCCCTGTCTTGACCATCTGACCGCCCGTTTGTTGTTGTATTCTTCTAACAGTAAGAGCCGAACACCCGAATACCCGAAAAGAGAGAGAGCACCCGATCATCCGAACAGCCCGAACGTTCGGACAACCAGAGGGGAGATTACTCGTACTTGTTTCTGCTAGATTACGTCACACGTAATCCGGTAGAAACATCCACTTTGTTCAAATTATATTTCATAGTTTGAACGGAATAGTTTTCTTGAGGATTTGAAAAGAATCCGAACACCATAGAAATGCTTAAAGGTCAATCTATACAAAAGCATCTACATGTAAAAGTAGTGCATATTTCATCAAGTTTACGTGTAGAAAACTATGATTACGTCAAAGTAGTGGTGCGTTAGAGGAGTGTTGTGTGATTGCAAATTTGTTATAGGCAAAGCAAGTTTTTGGTAATTTGCAGCCCAACAAAGATGCCATGCAAACCTCTTTCGTTCTCTGTTTTTGATTTACTCCTTATGTCCATGTTAAGCTGAAGCACCGTGCAACTTTTATTCAATTTTAGAAAACGTCAAGAATGGCGGAAGAGATCAAAAGCCTTTATTCCATTTTATGGTGTAAATTTTGCTTTGTTTATTATATACATTCCATTTTCTGAAGAGGTCTATTCCAGGATAAGAAGGTATCGAATTTATGCTATTTTTACCAGTGGTTAAGATCATCTTGTTTAATGCTTTTTATGTTTTAGGAAGATATAAAACGAGAGAGAATAGTTTGAAACAATGAATTGTGTAATTTTATTAATGAAGGAGTAACTCCTATATATAGGAGAGTACAAGAGGTACAATCAGGAAAGTAATCTTATTATAATACTGGATAAGTTATACTGCCATATCCTGTAATCTCCACCATAACTAGGAACATCAAATATCCTACAACACTCCCCCTTGTGCCGGTGTATGGTGGTGATGCCTCTTCATTTGCTTCATTGATGCCTCATCAAAAACCTTGCCGAGCCAAAAACCTTTGCAGGAGGAAAATCAGTCTCGCCAAATAAAAAGAGTGCAGATCGTCGTAGATGATGATGTGACACATAACTATGTGCCTCATTAAAACCTTGCTAAGTAATAAAAATCCAGTGGGATAAAAGCAACCTTAGTCAAGGAAAAAGAGTACAATATGTCCTCCACATTCAGAAACGCTCATGTGTATGTCAGACTCCCCCTGATGTCTGCATTTATCCTTGATACCAATAACCAAGGCAGCTTAGACAAGCTGAGCAACCATATGCTCTTCACATGCTTCTAGAATGTGGATTTGGGCAATGACTTAGTAAATAAATCTGCCACATTGTTCTCAAATCGAACCTGGTTAATCTGGATCTTGAGAAACTCTTGTTGTTGTTGATTGTAAAAATACTTAGGCGATATATGCTTGGTGTTGTCGCCTTTGATGTAACCTTGCTTCACCTACTCAATACAGGCAGCATTATCCTCATAAATGCATGTAGGTTCATCAGTAGTGGATCCCAATCCACAAGTCTCACGAATATGTGTAATGATGGACCTCAACCATATACACTCCTTAATTGCCTCATGAAGAGCAATAATCTCATAATGATTCGTGGATGTAACGGCTAGGGTCTGCTTTGTAGACCTCCAAGATATCGCGGTGTTTCCCCATAGTAAAGACATATCCTGTCTGGGAACGACCTTTATGTAGATCAGAGAGAAATCCAGCATCAGCAAAACCCGTCAACACATCACAAGGATTGTTGGTATAAGGGGTAAAAAGAATGGCGTCACCATCTTCAATGGAACGTCCTTTTGATACGGTGGCTTTCCTTCTTGGCTCTCTGTATGGATAAAATAAGCCCATATCTATCGTACCTTTCAAGTACCTGAAGATATTCTTAATGCCTGTCCAATGACGTTGCGTGGGCGCTGAGCTAAATCTAGCTAACAAGTTCACAGCAAATGAGATGTCCAGTCTTGTGCATTGAGCTAAGTACAGTAATGCACCTACTGCACTTAGATAAGGCACTTCAGCTCCTAATAGTTCCTCGTCCTCATCCCTTGGGCAGAATGGATCCTTTTCTAGATCTAGGCTGCGGACTACCATGGGGGTGCTAGCAGTATGTGCCTTGTCCATGTTGAACATTCTCAACATCTTTCGGACATAAGCATCCTGGTGGACTAATATTCCACTACTACGGTGTTCTACCTTAAGGCCTAGACAAAATCGTGTCTTCCCAAGGTCCTTCAACTCAAACTCGGATCTTAAGTACTTCGCAGTATCCCTTAATTCATCAAGGGTTCCGATGAGATTCATATCATCGACATAGACTGCTACTATTGCAAATCCGGAACTTGTTCTTTTATAGAACACACAAGGGCATAGCTAGTTATTCATATATACCTTCCCAATCAAGTATTCACTTAGGCGGTTGTACCACATACGCCCGGATTGCTTCAATCCATACAGTGATATTTTCAATCTTATAGAGAATGCGCTCCGTGGTTTAGAGCTACTTGGGTAATTCGAATCCATCAGGGACTCTCATGTATATCTCTGAATCTAGATCCCCATAGAGATATGCAGTAACCACATCCATTAGTTGCATGTCCAGTTTTTCGAAAACTACCAAACTGACAAGGTAGCGGAACGTTATGACATCCATTACGAGAGAATACGTCTCCTCGTAGTCAATACCAGGGCGTTGTGAGAAACCTTGTGCCACAAGGCGAGCTTTGTATCTTACAACCTCATTATTCTCATTACGCTTTCTAACAAAGACCCATTTATGTCCTACAGGTTTTACACTTGGCGGGGTTAGCACTACCGAGCCAAATACCTGTCTCTTTGTTAGTGAATCCATTTCAGCCTGGATTGCATCTTTCCATTTGGGCCAATCTGATCTCTGTTGACACTCTTCAACAGATCGAGGTTCGATGTCATCATGTTCTATGAGTTCATGTGCAACTGAGAATGCAAATACATCGTCAATGATCATAGATTCTCTCTCCAAAATATCATGTATGCTAGCATAATTTATCGAAATTTCTTTATTCACTGAACTAGGATCAACCGTTGCAACTCCCTCTAAATTGGTTGTCACAAGGACATAACTGTAGTCAGGAATAATTTCATGAGATGAATTTTGAGAGTTGATGAACAATAGATCTTGTTGTGTCGACCTCCCCCTCTTCCAAGGGTGAGTATCCATCGAACCTACGGGTCTCCCCCTCTTCCTTTGGGGAGCCATGGCCTCAGCCACCACATGTCCACGATGTGGCGGCGCCGCTCTCTCCCATCACAGGGGTGGTGGCATGACATCCTCCATGTGGGATGTCAATCCTTGCAGGCACATTTGCAGTAGGTATATGTGATCTTGTCACTTTAGCAAGGTCAGCAAATGTATCAGGCATCGAATCTGCTACGTTACCAAGCTCTATAATTCTCCTTACTTCACTATCTGCTAGTGAGGAGCGGGGATCAAGATGAGACAAATTAGGGACTGACCATGATAATTCCTGTCGTTCATGTGTCCTTCCTCCCCCTAACGACGGGAAAGTTGTCTCATCGAAGTGACAATCCACAAATCTTGCAGTAAATAGATCGTCTGTCAAAGGTTCTAAGTAGCGGATTATAGTTGGTGAAACAAAGCCAACATAGATGCCCATTCGTCTCCGAGTACCCATTTTATTGTGTAAAGGTGGTGCGATTGGCACATAGACTGCACAACCAAATATGCGTAGGTGCGAAATATTCGGCTCATATCCAGTAACCAACTGGTATGCAGAAAATGGTTGTCTAGCAGCGGGTCTAAAATGAATAAGCATTGCTGCATGTAATATTGCATAAGCCCAAGCAGAAGTGGGTAGGTTGGTACACATGACCAAGCCCGTCCAACAATTTGAAGTCTTTTAATGGTGGCTTCTGCGAGACCATTTTGGGTGTGTACATGGGGAACTGAATGCTCGACATCAATCCCGACGGACATGCAATAATCATCCAATGTTTGCGATGTAAACTCCCCAGCATTGTCGAGACGGATCGACTTTATAGGATGATAGGGGTGGTGATCCCTCAAACGAATAATCTAGATAAGGAGTTTAGCATATGTAGCATATCTTGTGGACAATAATGCGACATGTGACCAGCATGTCGAAGCATCCACCAATACCATAAAGTATCTAAATGGTCCGCATGATGGGTGGATGGGTCCACAAATATCACCTTGGATACGTTGTAAGAATGGAATATTTTCTTTAGTGTCTTTAACGTAAGATGGTTTCGCTCATACCTTGGCTAAAGAGAATGCTTTGCAGAATGAGCGATGAGCACTAGACATCACTAGTGAGGATGCTGGCGTTTGGTCAATGTCTCCATGGACCGGGGAAGCATCATAGGGGACGAGAGCACCACTCTTGGTGTTAAGTCGTCTCCTCTTGGGGGAGGAGGTGTCGGTATGAGGCCGACCATGGATGGTGGCGCCACCCCTCTTGGTGCCCACTTCCATGTTTGTGTGAACTGCTCTTTGGTTCTTGCTTCCTTTCGCTCGAAAGAATGGATGTCCGTTTGAATTCTTCAAAATTCGGATCATCATATTACGACCTGGGTGTCCCAGTCTATCGTGCCAAAGCATATATGTGTCTAAGTCCCATAGGTCATCTCTTATGACATGGTGTGCCTCTACAACTCTCATAGTTGTAATACGTAGCCCATTTGGCTGACACATGAGCTTCTCTAGTATTCGGTTTCTACCAGAATTATTAGAGGTAATGCTTATATATTCCATTCCATTCTCACAATGAGTATTGATATGAAATCCGTTGGCTCGGATGTCTCGACTAGTCAGTAGGGTTCTTGGAGCCCTAGGAGCATAGAGAGCATCATCAATGATGAGTTTTGTTCCATTTGGCAACAAAAGTTGGGTTTTCCCTCACCCTTGGATCAAATCCGAAGTCCCACCCATCATCGTGGGTTAGAGATGTTCGACAAGGCATAAAGTTGATGAAGAGTTGTCTCTGACGAAGAATGGTATGTGTGGTTCCACTATCAATGAGGTATTCAAGCTCTCCTAGAAACATCCTATATCAAGAAAACAAGTCTTGTATGAGGAAAGATCGAAAAATTAACTCAAATTTATTTTTCTAGGGACATTCTTTCGACCCATTGAAGCACCCCCTCGGGGTTGATCCCTCGATCCATCAACAACACTTTCGATCTATCAAAGGGTGTCCGTAGGAAGTTTTTCGATCCGTCGAGTATCCCTTCGATCCATCGAAGGGCGTCCTAAGGAAATATTTCGATGCATCGAGGATCCCTTTGATCCATCGAAGGGCCTCCTCAGGAAAATGTTCGATGCATCGAGGATCCCTTCGATCTATCTAAGAGCCTCCTCGGGAAACATTTCGATCTATCGAGGGCACATTCGATCCATCGAAGGGCCTTCTCGGGTTTTCCTCAGGTTTTGGCATTCCTTGGGAAAACTGACCTTTGAGTACTTAAATAGACATAACTTTGTCTAGAAAATAGATTTTGACGTTCCGGATAAAGTTCTAGAAACTAGATATCCGTAGATTTCCGAGAATATAATACTCATATAATGAATCAATCTGAATCAATCACAGATTCATGTCAAAGCTAAGCAATCTGCACAGCCTAATATGTTATGTCGGTTTCAGACCTCTGTCTAGTAAAATGGGCATAACCTATTCTAGAAAATAGATATTGACGATTTGGACATAGTTCTGAAAACTAGAAGTCCGTATCTTTTCAACCATATGTCATCCATATGTTGGTTTATTCTGGACAAATTCCAGTTTGTCGTCGAAGTCAACTGATCTGCAGAGCATATTCTGTTGTGCTATGTTTCTGACCTTTGTCTAGTAAAACAGATATAACTTTGTCTAAAAGTTAGCTATCGACAATCCGGAGGTAGTTCTAAAAACTAGACATCTGTACCTTTTCAGCCATATGCCACTTATATGCTGAATATTTCTGGGAAATTCCTAGTTTGTTGTCGAAGCTGGCTGATAGTGCAACATATTCTGTTTTCTGCATATTTGGGGACTCATAGCACTCTTAGCTATCCCAATAGATACATGGACAAATTTGTAAGTTTTCTAGGATATCAAAGTCGTTTGGGTAGCTCTTTTCACTTATGACCAGGTGAATAGAGATCAATGTAGGTGAGACATAAAGTCCGCTCAAATACCTTTATTGAAAATTAATCTCTTGTCCTAGACATCACAAGTTACTAAGGTGAGCCCTAGTAGACGATAGGTTTGTAGCAACCACAAAGCATGTATATTACACAGAAAATGTAGACAAGCCTGTTATTAATAAGCCAAAATAATGTCTTTATTAATAATGCCAATGAGTTACATCAAAGTTTACTAATCCAAAATTTTTTTTGACGAATTACAATGTCAATAACAAGACTTAGGTCGTATGCCTTTATTAATGGAAAACATAAAGCTATAATCAAAATTTGGTGTCTCAGAAATTGAGTCCCTACCAAAGTTGAGTTTTGCTTTAACGAGATTAGCCCTGCCAGAGTATGTTATTTTTGAAAAAGACAAAGTTGAGTTTATAAAACTTATTTGTTGTTATTATAGAACAATTCTTTTTCTTCCTCTTTTTCTCTTTGGGATCACAGCGGCGGTGGAGTCAGCGACGGTGCTCGATTTAGGGCTTCGTGCTGATAACGTGTTTTAGGAAAATATAAAACTGGAGAGAATAGTTTGAAGCAATGAATCGAATTGTGTAACTTTATTAATAAATGAGCAACTCCTATATATAGGAGAGTACAAGAGGTACAATCAGGAAAGTAATCATATTACAATATTTGATAAGTTATACTGCCATATCCTGTAATCTCCACCATAACTAGGAACATCAAATATCCTACAATATTTTATGCGTCAACGCACCCATACACTGAAAAAGATGTCCTATCACCGGAGAAGGCAAGAGACCAAGTTACAAGAGGTGAGAATTATTACCGTTACCTCATATACGGATGTGAAAACAGAATTTCTACACATCTTTCAGAGGACTAGGATCAACGGAAGCAAAAGCAAGGAAGCTCTCATCGTGTTCGAGTACATTCATCTCCTTTTCATCTAGACAGAGCCAGACTTCAACTCCATCTCGGGACCTTGTATCTAAGAACCAGGCATTATTCATGAACACTGGCTTTGGCTGAACACTTGCACCATTATCAGACACCCACAAAGGCTTTCCCCACCCAAAATCAACATTATACAGACCAAAGTTGCACCAGCTATAAAACAATATATAGTCCACTTCACCATCAGATGCTGCACGAGAGAAGATCTCACTCGTCTCTTTCCAATGCTCCAACAGTTTGGTGAGCCCTTCATTCCCTTGCATGCCTCGTACAAAATCTCCGTCGAGTCTATTTATTGCTGCTCTCATCCGGCTAACCAAGCTACCCAGCTCCATCTCCTGAGCGCTGCTACTGCTGCTGCACATAACAGGTGCGGTCGAACACGAGATGTTTCCCATATAGTTTACTGAAATTGGCGGCACGGATCTTTGACGCAAGTTGACAGCATGAGTGATCAAAGTAGACCTCCTCTGCTTCTTTTTGTGTTCATCATCATCATCAGAAGCAGCAGCACTACTAGATTTGGCATTAATGTGGAGAAAGGCAGCCGTAGCGCATTTGCAGATGAGCGCCGTGATAACCTCCACTCGCGTTGGATTTTGCACGCTTGATGAGCTTACAACAGCCTTCTTAAGTGCGGTGATAGCTGCGGTGTCAAATACAAATCTTCTCAAAGCACACTTTCCCCTTCTCAAGCGGCTGGACGGTCCCATAGTTGCTTCTCTCGGCAATGTTTCCTCATTAGGAAAAGCACAGAAATTAGGCTTACATATTTCAGACACATTATCAGAGGGCTTCTTCTTCATATGCAACCTCGCAGCCCAAGCTTTAAGAAAAGTGCTGAGTGCAACTCCATCAGCAATCATATGTGAAACTTGGACACCAACAACAAAACCGCCGCATGCAAAATTGGTGACTTGGATCATGGCTAGATGTTCGCCAACAGCTAATTGACGAAAGCCAGCATCAGATGGAAGGAGCTTTGCGAGCGATGAGTGATCTGGGTGGTCGAGGAAAGCAGTCAGATCGATCGGGGACTCGGCTTGGGCCTCTACGAAATAAGCCCCCTCGTCGTTGCAGTCAACAGAAAGAGAAAAAGGGTTGTCTTCTCTAGATCTAATTACTCTTCCGGCAAAGGGGTAGAAGTCGGTCAAGGTTTCGGAGAGGGACTGCTTTAGTAGTTGTGTCCTTTGGCGGCTAACAACATTGACGTCATTAATGTCGTCGTCAGTAGTGTTCTTTGGCTGCAGAGTGGGATAGAAGAAGATCACTGGTACATAGGAAGAATGAGAGAACTGGTCCAAGAGGGAAAGCTTGTGGATTTTCAAGTGGTGGGGAGTTGGGGAAGATGGCTTGATGCATTCTTTGGAGACTAGTTTCACAACCAGCTGAGAAGTCATACTGCTGCTGCTCGATCGATCTATCAAGTACGTGCTGCTGATCGCCGTCTGCTTAATATTGAAAGTGTGGCATTCTAGCTAGCTAGCTAGCTATGTAACTTCTTCTCTAGCTTCCTCCAATTAAGGATCAATGTAGATTTTATAAACAAATTAAATTAAATTATCGCCCATGCGATGCATTCCCGGCCCTTAATTTCTTCTTTAATTGATCACTTGAATGAGCTGTTTTAATTAATAAATATAGTTATGACTAGAAGTCATCTCGTTGCGTCGTCTAACAGTCAATTTTATTTTCATTTGGCAAACTCACATCTAACAGTCTACGTGCTACAGAGTTTAGTTAGACCGTTAGACTTGATTCGTCAAACAATGGGGTTCATAGCCACGTACTGAAGGCATACACCGACCATGAAGCACAACAATGGGGCTGCATGCAGGTCTTTGTTGAACGATCGAATTGAAGCATCCCTACGTTATCTACTTAGATTGGAGACTTCAATAATTATTTAATAACACTAACAAGTTTTGCTGATACACTCGGGACTACATTTCCTCTCTCTGCATGTACGTGTTCCTTCATACGCAAAGTTGTTCGATCAGTAGCAACAGCCGTATAGCAACACCCTTGATCACAACTTTGTGGAAGAAAGGACTTGTGAGTGAAATAGGGATTAGAGAGATCTGCCTTGAAGAGATCGGCATGGAGTTCTGTGTTCTTTGAGTTGGAATCGCTACTTTTAGGGACTTCGTTTCGGGCCATGATAATTGAAAAAGATGTGCTACACGAGAAGTTAAAGTGCAGCCAAGAGTCAGGATCTTTCCTGCTCTGATACCATGAAAGAATGTAATGGAGACATAATGGCTGGAATATCTTTTCATTGATGCTAGAACGTGTATTTGTAGAAGGAGTATCATATCTGATCAACCTACAAGTCTGGGATCAGGGGTCTGTAAATAACTACAGACTACATTACAGGGCTGCACTACAGCCTGTCTACCTATCAATCTGTAATACAAAAGGAAAACTAATATACAGAAATCTTCTATACTTAATGTAATTGCACTTTCTAACATATTTCATAGTTTGAACGGAATAGTTTTCTTGAGGATTTGAAAAGAATCCGAACACCATATAAATGCTTAAAGTTCAATCTATACAAAAGCATCTACATGTAAAAGTAGTGCATATTTCATCAAGTTTACGTGTGGAAAACTATGATTACGTCAAAGTAGTGGTGCGTTAGAGGAGTGTTGTGTGATTGCAAATTTGTTAGGCAAAGCAAGTTTTTGGTAATTTGCAGCCCAACAAAGATGCCATGCAAACCTCTTTCGTTCTCTGTTTTTGATTTACTCCTTATGTCCATGTTAAGCTGAAGCACCGTGCAACTTTTATTCCATTTTAGAAAACGTTAAGAATGGCGGAAGAGATCAAAAGCCTTTATTCCATTTTATGGTGTAAATTTTGCTTTGTTTATTATATACATTCCATTTTCTGAAGAGGTCTATTTCAGGATAAGAAGGTATCGAATTTATGCTATTTTTACCAGTGGTTAAGATCATCTTGTTTAATGCTTTTTATGTTTTAGGAAAATATAAAACGAGAGAGAATAGTTTGAAGCAATGAATTGTGTAACTTTATTAATGAAGGAGCAACTCTATATATAGGAGAGTACAAGAGGTACAATCAGGAAAGTAATCTTATTATAATACTGGATAAGTTATACTGTCATATCCTGTAATCTCCACCATAACTAGGAACATCAAATATCCTACAACACTCCCCCTTGTGCCGGTGTATGGTGGTGATCAGGTGATGCCTCTTCATTTGCTTCATTGATGCCTCATCAAAAACCTTGCCGAGCCAAAAACCTTTGCAGGAGAAAAATCAGTCTCGCCAAATAAAAAGAGTGCAGATCGTCGTAGATGATGATGTGACACATAACTATGTGCCTCATTAAAACCTTACTAAGTAATAAAAATCCAGTGGGATAAAAGCAACCTTAGTCAAGGAAAAAGAGTACAATGTGTCCTCCACATTCAGAAACGCTCATGTGTATGTCAGACTCCCCCTGATGTCTGCATTTATCCTTGATACCAATAATCAAGGCAGCTTAGACAAGCTGAGCAACCATATGCTCTTCACATGCTTCTGGAATGTAGATTTGGGCAATGACTTAGTAAATAAATCTGCCACATTGTTCTCAAATCGAACCTGGTTAATCTGGATCTTGAGAAACTCTTGTTGTTGCTGATTGTAAAAATACTTAGGCGATATATGCTTGGTGTTGTCGCCTTTGATGTAACCTTGCTTCATCTGCTCAATACAGGCAGCATTATTCTCATAAATGCATGTAGGTTCATCAGTAGTGGATCCCAATCCACAACTCTCACGAATATGTGTAATGATGGACCTCAACCATATACACTCCTTAATTGCCTCATGAAGAGCAATAATCTCAGAATGATTCGTGGATGTAGCGGCTAGGGTCTGCTTTGTAGACCTCCAAGATATCGCGGTGTTTCCCATAGTAAAGACATATCCTGTCTGGGAACGACCTTTATGTTGATCAGAGAGAAATCCAGCATCAGCAAAACCCGTCAACACATCACAAGGATTGTTGGTATAAGGGGTAAAAAGAATGGCGTCACCATCTTCAATGGCACGTCCTTTTGATGAGGTGGCTTTCCGTCTTGGCTCTCTGTAGGGATAAAATAAGCCCATATCTATCGTACCTTTCAAGTACCTGAAGATATTCTTAATGCCTGTCCAATGACGTTGCGTGGGCGCTGAGCTAAATCTAGCTAACAAGTTCACAGCAAATGAGATGTTCAGTCTTGTGCATTGAGATAAGTATAGTAATGCACCTACTGCACTTAGATAAGGCACTTTAGGTCCTAACAGTTCCTCGTCCTCATCCTTTGGACAGAATGGATCCCTTTTTGGATCTAGGCTGCGGACTACCATGGGGGTGCTAGCAGTATGTGCCTTGTCCATGTTGAACATTCTCAACATCTTTCGGACATAAGCATCCTGGTGGACTAATATTCCACTACTACGGTGTTCTACCTCAAGGCCTAGACAAAACCGTGTCTTCCCAAGGTCCTTCAACTTAAACTCGGATTTTAAGTACTTCGCAGTATCCCTTAATTCATCAAGGGTTCTGATGAGATTCATATCATCGACATAGACTGCTACTATTGCAAATCCGGAACTTGTTCTTTTAATGAACACATAAGGGCATAGCTCGTTATTTATATATCCCTTCCCAATCAAGTATTCACTTAGGCGGTTGTACCACATACGCCCGGATTGCTTCAATCCATACAGTGACATTCTCAATCTTATAGAGAATGCGCTCCGTGGTTTAGAGCTACTTGGGTAATTTGAATCCATCAGGGACTCTCATGTATATCTCTGAATCAAGATCCCCATAAAGATATGCAGTAACTACATCCATTAGTTGCATGTCCAGTTTTTCGAAAACTACCAAACTGACAAGGTAGCGGAACGTTATGACATCCATTACGAGAGAATACGTCTCCTCGTAGTCAATACCAGAGCGTTGTGAGAAACCTTGTGCCACAAGGCGAGCTTTGTATCTTACAACCTCATTATTCTCATTACGCTTTCTAATAAAGACCCATTTATGTCCTACAGGTTTTACACTTGGCGGGGTTAGCACTACCGAGCCAAATACCTGTCTCTTTGTTAGTGAATCCATTTCAGCCTGGATTGCATCTTTCCATTTGGGCCAATCTGATCTCTGTTGACACTCTTCAACAGATCGAGGTTCGATGTCATCATGTTCTATGAGTTCATGTGCAACTGAGAATCCAAACACATCGTCAATGATCATAGATTCTCTCTCCAAAATATCATGTATGCTAGCATAATTTATCGAAATTTCTTTATTCACTGAACTAGGATCAACCGTTGGAACTCCCTCTAAATTGGTTGTCACAAGGACATAACTGTAATCAGGAATAATTTCATGAGATGGATTTTGAGAGTTGATGAACAATAGATCTTGTTGTGTCGACCTCCCCCTCTTCCAAGGGTGAGTATCCATCGAACCTACGGGTCTCCCCCTCTTCCTTTGGGGAGCCATGGCCTCAGCCACCACATGTCCACGATGTGGCGGCGCCGCTCTCTCCCATCACAGGGGTGGCGGCATGACATCCTCCATGTGGGATGTCAATCCTTGCAGGCACATTTGCAGTAGGTATATGTGATCTTGTCACTTTAGCAAGGTCAGCAAATGTATCAGGCATCGAATCTGCTACGTTACCAAGCTCTATAATTCTCCTTACTTCACTATCTGCTAGGTGAGGGAGCGGGGATCAAGATGAGACAAAATTAGGGACTGACCATGATAATTCCTGTCGTTCATGTGTCCTTCCTCCCCCCTAACGACGGGAAAGTTGTCTCATCGAAGTGACAATCCACAAATCTTGCAGTAAATAGATCGTCTGTCAAAGGTTCTAAGTAGCGGATTATAGTTGGTGAAACAAAGCCAACATAGATGCCCATTCGTCTCCGGAGAGAACCCATTTTATTGCGTAAAGGTGGTGCGATTGGCACATAGACTGCACAACCAAATATGCGTAGGTGCGAAATATTCGGCTCATATCCAGTAACCAACTGGTACGCAGAAAAATGGTTGTCTAGCAGCGGGTCTAAAATGAATAAGCATTGCTGCATGTAATATTGCATAAGTCCAAGCAGAAGTGGGTAGGTTGGTAACACATGACCAAGCCCGTCCAACCATTTGAAGTCTTTTAATGGTGGCTTCTGCGAGACCATTTTGGGTGTGGTACATGGGGGAACTGAATGCTCGACATCAATCCCGATGGACATGCAATAATCATCCAATGTTTGGGATGTAAACTCCCCAGCATTGTCGAGACGGATCGACTTTATAGGATGATAGGGGGTGGTGAGCCCTCAAACGAATAATCTGGGTAAGGAGTTTAGCATATGTAGCATTTCTTGTGGACAATAATGCGACATGTGACCAGCATGTCGAAGCATCCACCAATACCATAAAGTATCTAAATGGTCCACATGATGGGTGGATGGGTCCACAAATATCACTTTGGATACGTTGTAAGAATGGAATATTTTCTTTAGTGTCTTTAACGTAAGATGGGTTTCGCTCATACCTTGGCTAAAGAGCATGCTTTGCAGAATGAGCGATGAGCCACTAGACATCACTAGTGAGGATGCTGGCGTTTGGTCAATGTCTCCATGGACCGGGGAAGCATCATAGAGGACGAGAGCACAACTCTTGGTGTTAAGTCGTCTCCTCTTGGGGGAGGAGGTGTCGGTATGAGGCCGACCATGGATGGTGGCGCCACCCCTCTTGGTGCCCACTTCCATGTTTGTGTGAACCGCTCTTTGGTTCTTGCTTCCTTTCGCTCGAAAGAATGGATGTCCGTTTGAATTCTTCAAAATTCGGATCATCATATCACGGACCTGGGTGTCCCAGTCTATTCGTGCCAAAGCATATATGTGTCTAAGTCCCATGAGGTCATCTCTTATGACATGGTGTGACTCTACAACTCTCATAGTTGTAATACGTAGCCCCATTTGGCTAACACATGAGGCTTCTCTAGTATTCGGTTTCTACCAGAATTATTAGAGGTAATGCATATATATTCCATTCCATTCTCACAATGAGTATTGATATGAAATCCGTTGGCTCGGATGTCTCGACTACTCAGTAGGGTTCTTGGAGCCCTAGGAGCATATAGAGCATCATCAATGATGAGTTTTGTTCCATTTGGCAACAAAAGTTGGGCTTTCCCTCACCCTTGGATCAAATCCGAAGTCACACCCATCATCGTGGGTTAGAGATGTTCAACAAGGCATAAAGTTGATGAACAGTTGTCTCTGACGAAGAATGGTATGTGTGGTTCCACTATCAATGAGGTATTCAAGCTCTCCTAGAAACATCCTATATCAAGAAAACAAGTCTTGTATGAGGAAAGATCGAAAAATTAACTCAAATTTATTTTTCTAAGGACATTCTTTCGACCCATCGAAGCACCCCCTCGGGGTTGATCCCTCGATCCATCGACAACACTTTCGATCTATCGAAGGGTGTCCACAGGAAGTTTTTCGATCCGTCAAGGATCCCTTCGATCCATCGAAGGGCGTCCTCAGGAAATATTTCGATGCATTGAGGATCCCTTTGATCCATCGAAGGGCCTCCTCAGGAAAATTTTCAATGCATCGAGGATCCCTTCGATCTATCGAAGGGCCTCCTCGGGAAACAATTCGATCTATCGAGGGCACCTTCGATCCATCGAAGGGCCTTCTCGGGTTTTCCTCAGGTTTTGGCCTTCCTTGGGTAAACTGACCTTTGAGTACTTAAACAGACATAACTTTGTCTAGAAAATATATTTTGACGTTCCGGATAAAGTTCTAGAAACTAGATATCCGTAGCTTTCCGAGAATATAATACTCATATAATGAATCAATCACAGATTCATGTCAAAGCTAAGCAGTCTGCACAGCCAAATATGTTATGTCGGTTTCAGACCTCTGTCTAGTAAAAAGGGGATAACCTTTTCTTGAAAATAGATATTGACGATTTGGACATAGTTCTGAAAACTAGAAGTCCGTATTTTTTCAACCATATGTCATCCATATGTTGGTTTATTCTGGACAAATTCCAGTTTGTCGTCGAAGTCAACTGATCTGCAGAGCATATTCTGTTGTGGTATGTTTCTGACCTTTGTCTAGTAAAACAGATATAACTTTTTTCTATAAATTAGCTATCGACAATCCGAAGGTAGTTCTAAAAACTAGACATCTGTACCTTTTCAGCCATATGCCACTTATATGCTGAATATTTCTAGGAAATTCCTAGTTTGTTGTCGAAGCTGGCTGATAGTGCAACATATCCTGTTTTCTGCATTTTTGGGGACTCATAGCACTCTTAGCTATCCCAATAGATACGTGGTCAAATTTGTAAGTTTGCTAGGATATCTAAAGTCGTTTGGGTAGCTCTTTTCACTTATGACCAGGTGAATAGAGATCAATGTAGGTGAGACATAAAGTCCGCTCAAATACCTTTATTGAAAATCTCTTGTCCTAGACATCACAAGTTACTAAGGTGAGCCCAAGTAGACGATAGGTTTGTAGCAACCACAAAGCATGTATATTACGCAGAAAATGTAGACAAGCCTGTTATTAATAAGCCAAAATAATGTCTTTATTAATAATGCCAATGAGTTACATCAAAGTTTACTAATCCAAATTTTTTTTTTGACGAATTACAATGTCAATAACAAGACTTAGGCCGTATGCCTTTATTAATGGAAAACATAAAGCTATAATCAAAATTTGGTGTCTCAAAAATTGAGTCCCTGCCAAAGTTGAGTTTTGCTTTAACGAGATTAGCCCTGCCAGAGTATGTTATTTTTGAAAAAGACAAAGTTGAGTTTATAAAACTTATTTGTTGTTATTACAGAACAATTCTATTTCTTCCTCTTTTTCTCTTTGGGATCACAGCGGCGGTCAGCGACGGTGCTCGATTTAGGACTTCTGTTTTAGGAAAATATAAAACTGGAGAGAATAGTTTGAAGCAATGAATTGTGTAACTTTATTAATGAATGAGCAACTCCTATATATAGGAGAGTACAGGAGGTACAATCAGGAAAGTAATCATATTACAATATTAGATAAGTTATACTGCCATATCTTGTAATTTCCACCATAATTAAGAACATCAAATATCCTACAACATTTTATGCGTTAAGGCACCCATACACTGAAAAAGATGTCCTATCACCGGAGAAGGCAAGAGACTATGGGATGCCATAGTTTCAATTAATCTGGTTAGAATTTTGATTGGTAATGTTTGGTGTTTTTGACAGATAATTTTTTGTTTTCCACAGTTTTGGGCACCCTTAGACCGGACCATTGACAGTTTGAGACAGCTGTGATAAAAGGTCACAATTTTGTTAATAACTTATGTCCAATACTTAAAACCTAATTATGTCCAAATCGGTGACAAATGATGTCGCTGCAAGTGATAGATTGTTGATATAGAACAATTTTGCCATCCATTTCCATCGATCTAAGAGGACTATAACGGAGTAATTTGGCTTAATAGTAAACTTATTTTTCATTGCTCCAGAAACTGATGGAAACAAAGAGAAGAGACCAAGTTACAAGAGGTGAGAATTATTACCGTTACCTCATATATAGATGTGAAAACAGAATTTCTACACATCTTTCAGAGGGCTAGGATCAACGGAAGCAAAAGCAAGGAAGCTCTCATCGTGTTCGAGTACATTCATCTCCTTTTCATCTAGATAGAGCCAGACTTCAACTCCATCTCGGGACCTTGTATCTAAGAACCTGGCCCTATTCATGAACACTGGCTGTGGCTGAACACTTACACCAACAGAAGACACCCACAAAGGCTTTCCCCACCCAAAATCAACATCATACAGACCAAAGTTGCACCAGCTAGAAAACATTATATAGTCCACTTCACCATCAGATGCTGCACGAGAGAAGATCTCACTCGTCTCTTTCCAATGCTCCAACAGTTTGGTGAGCCCTTCATTCCCTTGCATGCCTCGTACAAAATCTCCGTCGAGTCTATTTATTGCTGCTCTCATCCGGCTAACCAAACTACCCAGCTCCATCTCCTGAGCGCTGCTACTGCTGCTGCAGATAACAGCTGGGGCCGAACATGAGATGTTTCCCATATAGTTTACTGAAATTGGCGGCACGGATCTTTGACGCAAGTTGACAGCATGGGTGATCAAAGTAGACCTCCTCTGCTTCTTTTTGTGTTCATCATCATCATCATCAGAAGCCGCAGCACTACTAGATTTGGCATTAATGTGGAGAAAGGCAGCCGTAGCGCATTTGCAGATGAGCGCCGTGACAACCTCCACTCGCGTTGCATTTTGCACGCTTGATGAGCTTACAACAGCCTTCTTAAGTGCGGTGATAGCTGCGGTGTCAAATACAAATCTTCTCAAAGCACACCTTCCCCTTCTCAAGCGGCTTGACGGTCCCATAGTTGCTTCTCTCGGCAATGTTTCCTCATTAGGAAAAGCACAGAAATTAGGCTTACATATTTTAGACACATTATCAGAGGGCTTCTTCTTCATATGCAACCTCGCAGCCCAAGCTTTAAGAAAAGTGCCGAGTGCAACTCCATCAGCAATCATATGTGAAACTTGGACACCAACAACAAAACCGCCGCATGCAAAATTGGTGACTTGGATCATGGCTAGATGTTCGCCAACAACTAAGTGACGAAAGCCAGCATCAGATGGAAGGAGCTTTACGAGCAATGAGTGATCTGGGTGGTCGAGGAAAGCAGTCAGATCGATCGGGGACTCGGCTTGGGCCTCTACGAAATAAGCCCCCTCGTCGTTGCAGTCAACAGAAAGAGAAAGAGGGTTGTCTTCTTTAGATCTAATTACTCTTCCGGCAAAGGGGTAGAAGTCGGTCAAGGTTTCGGAGAGGGACTGCTTTAGTAGTTGTGTCCTTTGGCGGCTAACAACATTGACGTCATTAATGTCGTGGTCAGTAGTGTTCTTTGGCTGCAGAGTGGGATAGAAGAAGATCACTGGCACATGGGCAGAATGAGTGAACTGGTCCAAGAGGGAAAGCTTGTGGATTTTCAAGTGGTGGGGAGTTGGGGAAGATGGCTTGATGCATTCTTTGGAGACTAGTTTCACAATCAGCTGAGAAGTCATACTGCTGCTGCTCGATCGATCTATCAAGTACGTGCTGCTGATCGCCGTCTGCTTAATATTGAAAGTGGCATTCTAGCTAGCTAGCTAGCTATATGTAACTTCTTCTCTAGCTTCCTCCAATTAAGGATCAATGTAGATTTTATAAATAAATTAAATTAAATTATCGCCCATGCGATGCATTCCCGGCCCTTAATTTCTTCTTTAATTGATCACTTGAATGAGCTGTTTTAATTAATAAATATAGTTATAACTAGAAGTCATCTCGTTGCGTCGTCTAACAGTCAATTTTATTTTCATTTGGCAAACTCACAGCTAACAGTCTACGTGCTACAGAGTTTAGTTAATTAGACCGTACGTTAGACTTGATTCGTCAAACAATGGGGTTCATAGCCACGTACTGAAGGCATACACCGACCATGAAGCAGTGAAATGCACAACAATGGGGCTGCATGCATGTCTTTGTTGAACGATCGAATTGAAGCATCCTCCATGTTATCTACTTAGATCGGAGACTTCAATAATTATTTAATTGTTGTAGGATATTTGATGTTTCTAATTATGGTGGAGATCACAGAATATGACAGTATAGTTTATCTAGAGATGTAATAAAATTATTTTCCTGTTTGTACCTCTTGTATCCTCCTATATATAGGAGTTGCTTATTCATTAATAAAGTTACACAATTCATTGATTCATATTATTCTCTCTACATTTATATTTTCCTAAAACATGTTATCAGCACAAAACTCTAAAATCGAGCACCGCTGCCGACTCCACCGCTGCTGTGATCCCAAAGAAAAAAAGAGGAAGAAAAAGAATTGTTCTGTAATAAAACAACAAGTAAGTTTTATAAACTCAACTTTGTCTTTTTCAAAATAACCTACTCTTTTGGGAAATTTTGATTTTTCCGTAAGGATTTCGGGATAACATCTCATCCCTCCTTTCTACACCGCACCTTTTTTGAAGGTGGGCATTTATGGAACTAAGAGCGTTCCCACATGAACTAAGAGCGTTCATGAGTGAACTAGGAGCGTTCATGAGTGAACTAAGAGCGTTCACAAAATCGATTTGAAGTAAGAGTGTTCATAAAGAAAAACATTGATTAAAACGAACAAAGATTGTTTGCGAGACCATATACTTCAAAGAGAAATCCAAAGACAATCGGAAAACTAATGAAAGGACCCAACCCCGATTTAGTTTCCTAAACCGGAATCAAACCCCTTCTGAAAACGTGAACTAACAAAAACCATAAAAATCTCGGCAAAGTAACGCTACTAACGCGGAATTACCATTACCTGCACCCGGAAAATACACTTCAACCTATGCCACAAAAGCCAAACCGTGGGCACCAATCCCATCCGGATTTCTCAATATATCAACAGTAATGTAAAGTAACAAATATAACTATACTTTACAGAAATCCGGGGAAAATCGTATGGAAATATACATCAAAATACTCAGAGCAACTTCTAGTATAGATATACAAATAGTAGGTCAAACTAAGAACCTACCATAAAAGAAACATCGCTCGAATACTATGCCTCCGACCACGACGTGCGACACCAGAGTCTGAACTCCAAACTGGACACGGAAACCGAAAAGCTCAGGGGAAAGGCAAATAAAAACGTTAGAGTGAGTGGACGAAAATAAACATATGTCTTTCATCAGTTATATACATAATCAATGTAAAACCATGCGAGTTCGGAAAGTACATATAGAGGTTGCCAGGCGAATCTCTCAAGCCCGACGGTCAGGTGAATCGCTCAAACCCGACAGTGATAGGCCAGGGGAATCTCTCAACCCCGGCGGCATACAGGGGAATCTCTCAACCCTGCCCAGAGGAATCTCTCAACTCTGGTCCAGATGAATCTCTCAACTCTGGCGGACTACCGGTGATCAGCCGAGTAGCCGAAACATCGATACAGTAATGCCATCACCAATAAATATAAAATAATACCTCCGAAAATAACATATATCTCAACATCGTATAAAGTAAATACAGAAAATCAGGAAAAATCACGAACTCGCAAACAACTGTGAAAATATAAAAATGTCCACTCACAGGTGAGCGTAACGCGATACGCGTTAATCCCGTGATCCGGCGGAAAATTCGTCGCCAAACGAACGATCACGAACTCCTGAATAATCATAAAATCTATTTCTCAAAATCATAGCTCGGTACCTCAAATCAAATCACGAGAAACAACCGTTCCCGGAAACATATAATTCAATAACGACGAATTGTCGAAAATCCAATAATCACATCACAAAACCTCGCTATAATTTTCGATGCTCAAATCGAAAAAAAAAAACCTCACCACTACGATCGGGGTGCGATTCCAAGCGAAACGACATACAACTTGTCGAAAACCCCAAAAAGTCGACTTTGACCGGAAACCGCCGTTGACCACCGCCGGCGGCGGCGGCGCCACCCAACTAAAAAATTTCTCGGCGAACCAAAGCCTATTCCACTCAAAATCATCCAACAAACAACTTCCATAACTACACCAAAGATCAATTCAAACTCTAACTAGCTCAATTTCATGCAAAACCGAATTATCACACAAATTTCAATCCATGAATTCTCCATGTACAAAACGAATTGGAGCACCATACCCATATGGTTAGACTCGTGGTGATGAGAGCTTCAAAGCCCAGTACTTCTTGTAGCTCAATTTGGCCGGAAAAAGATCGACCCAAAAACCCCAAAATTCACAAACTTTAGCCGAAAATTCCTCTCTCCACCGGCGACCTCGCCGTGAACGGTGGCCGGAAAGAGGAAGGGGAAGTCGAGGCGAGTTGATTGGGACCAGCCCCGTGCCTTGGGGTGGCCGGACGGCAGCTCGCCGACGGCGAGCCGTGGTGCACGTCGCACCTCCCCTCCTCCACTGAGTTGACTCGGTCAACTCCATAGATGCCATGTTTGACTTTCCCAAAACAGCAACCCTCATTAAATACTTGCAATTTTAGGAAACTCCCATAATTAATTTTACGACAAACTTCGAATACCCGTAAATTTCGCGTCGTAAATCCGTTTCCAACAATTCTCGCGTCAACAAACTCATCTCGACAAGTTCTTCAATTACCACCAAAAGTCAATCACATCGACCAATCCGATAAAAAGTCAACGGTTCAAACCATCACACACTTATCCGATTAAATAATCAACGGTCGAAAATATTCGTAACTTAATCCTCGCAACTCGGAAAAATCCTCCGGAAGTTCCCACAAGCTCGAAATTAAATTCTCTACAACTTTCACGAAGGATCCCAAATCAGATTCTCGCCCGATAATTTAGTCGCTAAGGACGCCGCTATATTAGCAGATTATGCCGAAATCACAACAAATCGCAAAACTCGCAAATCAAGTCAATAATCATTCCATTTACGGTTCGGGTCGATCAACGGTCCAAAACGGATCACAATCACGATTAGGATAGACTCGAACATGAACTGATAAACTCGACAATATTCCAAAATTTCAAATATTCATATTATATTCTTCGGTTGTCCAAATAATGATCCGGAACCGCCCACGAACTCGAAATCACGCCTATAACAACTCTCGAGAAGAAACTCAACTCAAATTCTCGGCCAATAATTTAGTCGTGATCAAGTCTGGCGATTCAATCAACTATCGAAAAGATCTGGAATCTATGAATCTACGTCATCTGTTGTGGTTGAGGAGGGATAGGAAAGAAGTGTACAACAAGATGCCAGCTGCACCTTACACAGTGAAGCCGACACTTAGACGTTCTGTATTTCACTGGTTTAAGGGCGTTCGTTATCCGGCTACGTATGCAGCTACTATAATTGGAGCAGTGGACGAGGTGCAACACAAGTTTGTTGGTCTAAAGACACATGACTATCACGTTATGCTGCAACATCTGATTCCAGTGGTAATTCGACCATATTTACCTTGTGACGTCGTAGAACCAATAGTGGCATTGTGCAGATGGTGGCAGAGGTTATGCGCCAGAGAAATAAAGAAGTCAGATGTGGTGGAACTGCAACAACAAATTGTGCACATCATTTGCAAACTAGAGAGGATTTTTCCCCCAGCTTTCTTTGACACCATGATTCACCTAATGATCCACCTGCCCGAGCAGGTGCTCATTTCTGGTCCGGTCCAGTACACTTGGATGTATCCTCAAGAAAGGTACGTACAACTATATTAATTATACAGGTGATTCGACTCATAATTTGTTCCACTGGAGATTACTAGCTATATGTACTTATTCTTATTGTACGTTTGATTTTGTAGACAGCTTGGGCAGTATAAATGATTCGTCAAACACAGGTCGGCCCCGGATGGCTCCATAGCTGAGACATACCTAATGCATGAGTGTGTTACTTACTGCAACAGGTACCTCAAAGATCCACCACCTCCCACTGCCTCCGATCCCAGTGCATGCATCAATCTTTCTGTCGTCACCAATGTCGTCCGACCGTTTAGAAGAGTATTAAAAGAATCGATAACACGGGAAGAACTTATTGAGGCACATTGGGTAGTGTTGCGAGACTGTGACGAAGTTGAGCCGTACATGATGTCATACAGGGAGAGGCTTCAGGCGTTAAATCCAAACAGGAGTTCGGCGTGGATTGAGAAAATGGTTAAGAAAAAGTTCCCTGATTATTTCTTCCAATGGGTGCGTACGTACGTACGTCTCGGTATTTAGTAATTTATATACATATCGATCATGTTTGTAGAAAGTAAACCCTTAAATTTTCCCATTTTCGCAGATGATTGATCTACAAAAATCCGAAAACCACGGGGGATGGTGGTTCTGGCCAAAGCACTTGCTAGCAGGGAAGCTGATTAAACACTATATTTATCCCGGATGTTTTGTGAACGGTGTAAAGTTCCATTCATTTGCCCGAGATGAAGGAAGAAGAACACAAAACAGTGGGGTAGCGGTTGGGAAAGACAATGATCTATATTACGGGGTTATTGTATATGTGGTTCAGCTATGTTATGGGAATGATGTCAACGTTTTCCTATTCAAGTGCAGATGGTTCAAGCGTACAAAGGAAGACTTGAGACTTTTATCAATCGATACAAACTCAAGCTAGTATCAGGATGAGCCTTTCGCTCTCGCCACCTTAGTTAGGCAGATGTTCTATCTCGACGATCCGAAAGCTGGTGAAGGGTGGAAAATAGTAAACCATATCTCTCATCGAGGAATATGGAATACAGAGACAATTGAAGGGACACCGGCGACTGAAGATGCTGCTGAACCAGAAAGAGGCATTCCTGCCTATCAAGAGCCTAATATTTCTGTCATCCGCTCCGATATAATGGACCTGGTTCAAGATGGTGAACGGTTACCCATGCCTGATGGTTGTACAGATCTAACTGAAGATGAGATTATTGAGGCAATTAATGAGGTAGATGAAGAAGACGTGCAGGATGAGGACGCGAACGAGGACTCAGGTTATTCGTCGGACGATGTTGAGTATGATGAAGAGGATGAGCAATCGGATAACGAGGATGAGGATGATGACGATTATGACGAAGAGTACAATTATACGACGAGGATTATTAATTGGTAATTAATTATTGTAATTATTGTAATATATGATGCATCATCGACCAATAATTAATATAAATATTATAAGGAGGAGAACGTATGTACGTATGTAAAACTATTATTTTTGTACTTAATTAATTACACGCATCCATGCTCGGATCGGATTGACCGACGTACATAAATTAAATTTAATTAATTAATTAATCGATCCGGATCAGATCGAATCGAATCAGATCGATCGAGGAGCGGATCAGATCGATGATTTTTTCAATTATCGAATTGAATCAGAAGAATTGAACGGAGACACTTGAACGACGGAGAATGATTTTTCCGTCATCCTAGTACGCACCTGGACGACGGAGAATCTCATCTGCGTCGTCCAAGTGAAGCAAAACCCTAAACAGTTAGGCCCTAACCCTTAAATTCAGGGTTTTGTACTTGGACGACGGAGATGAGCTTCTCCGTGGTCCAGGTGCGTACTTGGACGACGGAACACTGATTCTCCGTCGTTCAGGTACTCACTTAGATGACGGAGAAGCTCATCTTCGTCTTCCAAGTTCAGAATTCGTAATTTTATCTAAGACAACGACCATCTAGACCATCTCCCAATGCATATTCTTTTCGTCAAGACTATAGAGTAAACAATTCTTGGTGTGTGAGCTAAGACGGTTCCAAAATCGGAGTTACGAAATGTCTTGTATCCACGTTTCGGGTTTGTCAAAATCTCGGTTTTGCGGTTGATTGTGCCGATAAAACCCTTCGCGAACTTATTATTTTCTGAAAATTATTCTAACTATATATTATGTTATGGCGAACGTATCCAACGGTTGTTTTGTCCAAATTCAATTTCGTTAATATTGAAATACAAATGAGCCTATACTTGATAACACTTAAGTCATAAAGATTAGTAGATACTTAACAAGTTTAAAGACGTAAAATTATTCGTCGTTTCAAATTCAATTGTTTATAGATACGATGCGTTAATCGATATTTTACGACTATTTTATTCGAATGACAGATCGGCAAATTCCTTGCGAATTAATTTTAATTTTTTTTTACGTAAATTCAACTTGGAAGACGGAGATGGTCAATCTCCGTCGTCCAGGTTCAAAAAACTTGGCGGTTGATTGTGCTGCCTAAATTTTTTGCGCCGTTTCGAATGTTAACTTAGACGACGGAGTTTCTCCGTCGTCTAAGTCAACATCTGGAACGGCGCAAAAAATTTAGGCGGTTGAAACCGCCCCGCCAATTAATTGGGCGCCGTTTCAACAATTTGAAACGGTGCACTTAGACGACGGAAAAGCCCGTTTCCGTCGTCCAAGTTCACTTAGACGACGGAAAATCCCGTTTCCGTCGTCCAAGTTCACTTAGACGACGGAAAATAGGGCTCCGTCGTCTAAGTGAAAGCCTATATATAGAATAGTTCAGCCTCTCTTTTCCTCATCCCATCTCAATTCAATTCCTCTCCTCTCCTCTCCTCTCCTCTCAAAACCTCCGGCCTTCCTCCTCCGGCGACGAAAATTCCGGCGACTTTCCCTCTCTCTAACGACTCTACTCCGGCGACTTTCCGGCGAATTTACGGCGACATTCCGGCAAGGTAATAATTATATTTTTTAATTAACATTATTATTATTTAAGTAATTATTTAATTTGTAAATAATTTTAATTAATTAGTAATGATAATAATTAGTAATAATAATTATTAGTAATAATTAATATATTAGTTATTGGTAATGAATAATTATTAGTTAAAATTAATTAATAGTAATAATTATTATTGTTAATAATAATTAATTATATTGGTAAATGAATAATTATTATTAAATGCATGATAAATAATAATTAATTATTGTAATTATTTATTGTTTTAATTAATAGTATAATTTGTGATTATTATTGCATGTAATTAAAAATTATTAATTGATAATTATGGGAATTTTGTAGTAAATTGGTAGTCTTTGATTTAAATTTAGTACATAAGTTTGGTTTATTAAGTCGCACACTACCTGCAAAAAGACTATACCCGACGAGATATGGAAAACTATAGCCGACGAGATAAAAATTTCGTCGGCTATAGTTGAAAAAATATTTTTTTTTTATTTTTTTTAAAAACTCGTCGGCTATAGTACTATAGCCGACGATAATGGGTAAAAACCTCGTCCACTATACTATTACCGACCGACTTTAGCCAGCCGACTATAGCCGACGACCCTTCAATATCGTCGGCTATAGTCGGCTGGCTAAAGTCGGTCGGTAATAGTATAGCCGACGATAATGGGTAAAAACCTCGTCGGCTATAGTACTATAGCCGACGAGTTTTTAAAAAAAATAAAAAAAAATTTATTTTTTCCACTATAGCCGACGAGATTTTTATCTCGTCGGCTATAGTTTTCCATATCTCGTCGGCTATAGTCTTTTTGCTGGTAGTGGCACTCTTTGGAATAGATGGCGCCTCGTTTCCTAGCTTATCTCCTTAACCCCTCGTGATGTGTGGATTTCATCACCGCACACCATAACCTAAGTGAAGTTATGGACACGAGGTTGAGGGCGGAGTTTGCAAAGGACTTGAGGGGGAGTGTAAATTTTCGAAAGATTGGCTGAATGTCGGACATGGTGTCTAGAAACGGGTTATGACTGGTGACAGGTTTTGGATCTAAGAAAGACGACACCAATAGAGTATATACCATTGATTTGGTTAGCCTCGGGGTGTTTTGTCGAAATTAGTCCTGCCTCTCGCGTTATCTCTATCCCTAACTGGCCATGTTTTTCGATTGAACCAATGCTGATTAATTGAAAGTTTACACTTTATCGCGTGGGTCGCACGTCTATTGAACGACCCACAAACCAAGCTAGTGTACTCTATTTAAATCTTAGGCACACTTAATTAGCGTAAATTTTTTTACATAATTATTATGGTAATCAGGTATTTTAACAACGTACTCTTAGGTTTAAATGGCTCCGTCGGGAAAGAAAAAGGCTCAACAGGAGGCCGCAGATGCTATGCTCCGACGCTTGGCGGAGCAAGTCGGTTGGGAATTACAGCAGGGCAACGATGCGCTCAATCCGGACCTTTCATCTGGTCCGTCGACAGCGCCCACTGGGGAAATTCCCGCTGCCCAAGTTATCCCGACCGGTGATGAAGACGCCTATTCCAGTCCGACGCCCGGTTCAACTGGAAGTACTTAGACGTCCTCGACCTCTGAATCTATCCTCTATAGCACCCGGCGCAAGCAAAGGAGGGCCCCGACTGACCCGGAACCGAAAAGGACTCGCGATCTCGTCAAAAGCGGCAAATCAGAGAAAATTTTAAAGTCGACCAGAAAAAAGATCGAATTGCTGTACGACGAATTCACCGGTGGCCCTCCCACAGCTCAGCTTGCTAGTCTCTCGGCGCATAGCATAGGGTCAATCCTGCGTAGCCGGGTTCGTATGACTGCCCCCACTTGGAAGGAGTTGTCGGATGAAGAGAAGGCGAAACTCTTTAAAGAACTTTCGATACGTAATACGTACAATTTTATATTTATTTTCTAATAACCAATAAAAATTGTAATTTCATAATACATACGATTATAATTTTCTATTTATTTCTGATAGGAACAATATGAGGTGGATCCCACACCGGTGATGCTTAGGCATATCAACCAAACCGCCAACTCTATCTACCGTGATCGGAAGTACAAGCTTCATGTCTACTTCGATAATATCGGCCCCGTGCCTACCCCCGTAGAGCTGCGTGGGGATAGGGAAGATGAGTGGCAGTGGTTGTGTAACCACTTCCAAGATGAAGAATATAAGGTGTTTACTTTTTTTATTTAAATTAAGAGAATTGAATTATTTTTATTTTAGTTACTCATTAATTTTTTAATGATTTATGTTGTCCAACAGAAATTCTCCGAAATCAACAAAACCAACCGGGGGAAGAAGGACAAACATCATACCTCCGGCGCCAAGCAAGTGATTCAAATAGCCAAGGAGCATAGGGATAAAGGCTCCAAACACCCTTATCTCGATGCTAGCATAAGCGCGTACATGACGCCTGGGCTCGAGAATGAAGCGAGTCAATACGGCGTAAGTGATATATATATGTGCTTTTAATTATAGTAGTTATTATTTAATTATTTTTTTAATTATTCTTTTGTAGGCAAGGTTGGTAGAACGTGCACAGGAAGATTTGGCTAGCACTCAGCTTGCATACCTAGATTTGCCGCTCGAAGACCTGCCTCCTCTATCGATGGAGAGCCAAATTGCAATCGCCGATGAGGTCTACGGTCGTAGAGCTGGAAGGGAGGTTAGGGGGATGGGACCTAAGGTGATTCGAGATTTGTCGACCTCCGACTCATCTACAGGAGGTTCGGGGAGGAAAAGTACTCAGGCTCAGGCTGCGGCCGTCCAAGCAGCCATTCAAGAGGCTCGACTCGCACGGGAGGAAAACATATCCATGCATCAAAGGCTTGATCAGCAAGAAGCGCAGATAGCCCAACTCGTCGCCCTCATGAAAAATCAAGCTCGACGACAGTATCAACCTCCTCTGAACCCATACCCCGACGACGACGACCCGTCTGGAGGCGGGGGACTCGGCGGCGCATCTGCTCCTCCAATATTTTAGTAGTTAATTTGTGTAGTTTATTATATCATTTTTTCCCGATTCCGAACAATATTTTAATTTATATTTAATTTCATGTATGTACAAATTAATTTTTATTATTTAATTAAGTAATTACAAATTTTTTTTATTTAATTAATTTTATCATTTTTAATTATTTAAATGAGATTGGAGTTTATAAATTAAATTATTAATATTTTACAAAAATTTAAAATTTAATTTTAAAAAAAAATTAAATAACCACTTAGACCAATTCTCCGTCGTCCAAGTGCTTACTTGGACCGCGGACAATCTCCGCGGTCTAAGTTTCACTTGGACCGCGGAGTTCACATTCTCTGTCGTCCAAGTGCTTGGACGACAGCACTTGGAGCACGGAGCTTGGAGGACGGAGGTTCCGTCGTCTAAGTACTTAGACGACGGAAAAACGCACCTAGACGACGGAAACGCTCCGCGGTCTAGGTGCGTTTTTCTTGTAGTGATGATTTATTTGAAGAGGCACATCAACTCATAGATACTCCTATATATAGGAGTGATGGGAACGCCACTTTGAATTATCAAAAACAATTCTTCAGAGTACAATTATCTCCTCTTCTATTCTCTAGTTATTCTCCTCCTAATATCTTAGTTTTATTCTCATAAAACTATAAACTATTATTCTGCAGAAATAGTTTCTAGTAATTTTGAGTCTCTTGTAAAATCTTTGATTGAGTGTTAGGTTTATCTTCGTTAGTGCAAACCAACAATTAACATTAGCAAGTTGCTAGAGTTCATTATATGCTAAAGGCTTATTTGATCATTTTTATTTGCACACTAAGTAGTGAGGCAAATAAAGTCTAAATAAAAGTGTAAAATTTTACGTAACTTTGAAACATTTCTTTCTCTTGTCATAACTCACAAAAATAAATATCCAACAGTTTTAACCCTCTGGATTGTGGAGTTCGTTTTAAATCCACATGATAGTCTGTTTTGTTTACCAGAAGTAGGGTTCAATTGATGTACGTAAATACACTCTTTCAGATTTTCGTTTGTTAATGTTGGAGCTTGATCACTAGGACTTCTCTGTTCCAATATGGCTTGACATGACTTACAAGTGAGCCATGATCGAGTTCGTTAGCCTAAATGGTGAGGCAAAGTGGGAATTGAGTTAGGATCAGATGATATATGTGCAAGACTAACATGCAAACCCTAGCTGGGTTCTATATATTAGTTATATAGTAGTTGAAGGATATTGTTTGGCTCGATTCCCCTGGCAGGTGAATTGAGAGTGATTGGAGAATCACAAACTGTCTATTTTATATTGCGTCATTGGCGTATCACTGCCGAAGATAGAATGTTGATATGCGGAGCGCTGTTGATCTTGCTTCTTCAAAGCGATTGGAGTGAAGAGAGTACTAATCTCGCTCAATGAGTTCTTTTAGCAAGTGTTTTAGGACTTAAGTTTCGTGTCTTGCTGCAGAACCATGAAAGATCGATACTTTGCACACCTTATCCGGTACAAAGAAGAGCAATCTTCTTTGCAAGTGTTGAGAACACTAGTTGTGACTTCTTTGACCACCGGAACCTTCACATCCTGTATGCTGAAACCTCTTTTGATCGTTGTCGTCTGACAAGAGTAAACTGCCGAATTTGTCACACCATGTCTAGTGAAAACCCGTAGTCCGCCCATGTCGATTGACAAAATAAAATTTTCGAATTCTTCACACCCTATCTGGTGAGAATTTTAGATTCATCCTTGCCGGTTTCTCGCGCGATGAGAGTTGAATTTGCTGAGAGCAAATTGTATATGTGTGTAGAGGTGCCTTTCATCTGGCCATTAACTCTCTATTATAGTGATCGCTCAAGCGTATCTCTTGTTGAAAAGAGTAATAAATCTAAATAAACTGAAAAAGTAATTAACACGACTCCACCATAATTTTTATGTCTTTGAATCACAATCGTTAGATGTGTTCATCAATTTCTATCTCTTAAAATGTGTTCCTTAAGGGATCAAACTTGTATATATAAAATATACACTTATTCTTATTGATGATCGCGCACATCGACAAACATGTATGTATTTGCAAACCAGAAAGAATTGTATTTCTTCACCCCGTTACTCCGGAAATACAGAAACAATAATGTACCAGTTTGCAAAGTAGGGAATGGATATTGGAAATCAATTACTCGACAGAAGGGCATTTTTGAAGGAGATGTGAAAATTGGGAATAAAAGTTTGTTAAAGTTTTGCAAGAAAATTAAGGTGGATTCATGAAAAACTAACTATTATATGACCGAGTATAATATTTTCAATATAACAGAGTTGGATTTTACTGTACAATCCACTATTTACTATTCCCGAGCGTGTGAGGCATGTGAAACTGCCTTAATCCCTATATTTCTCTTTTCTTCCTCATTTGCTCTGAGACCGTGCTATTCTTCATACCTATACTGATCGATCATCATCTATATTGATTCAAAGCCACCAACTTCCTCAACCTCGATCGCTCACTCGATCTCTCAGTTTGAATCCGAACATGACCGGCTTGGTATTCAGCTCGGTTTTAGCGACAACGGCTTGCGATCTAAAACCCAATCACTCTCTTGAAAACTGGGTCTCTCTCATCTGAAACTCAATCTTGTCAGAAGTTGACCACTGCTAGCTCCGACCCCGATGATGCTGAGCTCGACCTCAAAAACCATCTTAGGTAAACTCTTTTTGTTTCTTCTTTTCGGAATCGGTCTTTCGATTTTATTTTTGAGTTTTAAAGTTGGTACCTTTTGTTTTTGCTGAACTTTAAAGGACTCAATATTTTGTTTACATGGAAACAGAAAGAGAGAGCAGTTACAGGAGGCTTTCTACTTCTCTGACTAGATGAAATCCATGGTCTAATACCCGACGTAAGTTTCATGTCATATGTATTTGCATGAGAGTTTTATATCATTTGGATAATTCATCGTAATTAGTGACAGTGCATATGTGATGAAGGTGAATTCGTACAATCTATTGATTTCATTATGCGGAAAGTGCGAGAATTCGGAGAGAGCGATTTATGTATGTATATATGTGTGTGTTAGTTTGTTTGTATGAATTTATATGGTCGAGAGAGAATTGATTGGTGGTTTATTTTCTTAAGTTTGGTTAATTTGAATTTGGAAGAAATGAAGAAAAATGATGTAAAGCCGATGGTGCAAACGTATATGTATGCTCAATGCATGTGTAGTCGATGGGCGTTTAGATGGAGTATATGTTTACAAATAACCAGGAGCCATTAGGTTCATATTCAGTGATAGTAGTGTGTATGAGTCGCTCTGATTTCAAGTTATAGTTTTGTTGCAAGAGATGTAGTCTTTAAGAAATCCATGTATATGGGTGTTGTGCGATTTGGTTCTTTTGATGCTTAAGAAATAGACTGCTAGCTTAAGAAAATAGTTTATGGATGTTGTTGTATTGCTATGTTAAAAATGAACATTGGTTGTAACTGTTGTTAGTGTAGTATTGCCAAAGAACGAAAACAAAGCCGAATTGTACCTTCAAAGCAAGCAGGAGAGAAATGGTTTCTAAGCTATGTTGGCATCGGTCGACATAGTCTCTTGGAAGAGATAGTCGATATATCTGACATTGATTATAAGGCATAGAAAATTTGTTAGAAACAATGTTTTATATTATTGAATAGAAAACAAGATAACTAAGAATTAAGAGTTTCGTTTACAAGTGGTTTGTGGGAGATTGTAAGTTTATGAAGGAATCATGAGAATATATATATATACACACATTCATATATATATATATATAGTCATGTATGGTTTTGTTAAAATGTAAATCCATTTACACTTTATGCATATTTGTATTGTACAAACTTTGCTTGTATTTTTGGTACCAATGATCAACAGTTATGGGTGATATGCTTTGGGTGCTAGATTTGCGTCATCAAATTTCCTTGCATACATGATTATTATTTGCTTACTTTTTAGATTCAGTGGAGGATCCAGGTATAGGCGAGGTTGGGCAACTGAGAGGTTGGGCAACTGAGATTTGGAACTTAGCTTTATAGCTCATATGGATTGGGCATTGTAAAGGTCGGCAAATATGCAAAAACAGAGTAAAAATGGTAGAACCCAGCGAAGAAAATGACTTGAGTGGCTATGATGTGGTTGCCCTCACGGTGTCGTTTAGGGCTAGGTGAAAAGAGAAGTATAAATTACTATAGTCCCCCGTACTAGCCCATATGTTGCTCTGTGCCTTTGTTTCGTCTCAAAGTCGACCAAACTTGCTCTCTTTTCTTCTCTCAGTTCCTCCTCTATTGATTATTGGTTAATATAAATTACAGGCACTTTCCTCTCTATCTTGGTTTGTATATACTAGCTAATTTCTATTGATTAGAGAATCTATGATTCCTAGGAGATTAATTATGGGCTGCTGTAGATTCAAGCCAAAGTCTATAGAAAATACAGCTATATCTTAACCCGGTTGACTCATGAAAAATATATATCCCTCAAAATTTGATTATGAAGACCCAGTTTTGTTAGATTCTCAGAGTTTCATTTCTTCTTTAAATTCACTCAATTATTAGTATTACAAATTAATAAATAACTACAGATAAAATTGGGGACTACTTCATGAGTCTTTGAACCATTGTTGAAGTTTTCGACTGCAATATCCATGGTTGTTTTCATCCCTTTTCCCATACAAGAAGTAACATCAATGATTGCTCCAATATTAATGAATTATTATTATTTTTCCTGTTTTCAGCTTCAACTCCATGAGAGTGATGATAAGGAAAGGAAGAAGATACAAGAGTCTTTGGACTTTGTTAACGCGAGAAATGCAAAATAAAGTCCTTAAATTTTGAATTTCTTGCAGAGTTACAGATCATTGGCGAGCTTTACTGTCTTATATATAGGGTACAATTGTAGACAAAATATGTTTATTATCGCGAAACAGATTCGTAATTGATTAGTTAATTTGAAACTTTCTTTCCTTGGCTCGATTTGTTGTGGTATTAAGATCTTCACTATCATTATTACATGAGCTGTTGAGAATAAAATTCATTTGTATACATTATATGTCCATATCTCAAATAAGGATGAAGTATCCATTTGCAATATAATTTGGGAAGGCCAGTCTGTCGGGTCAGACTTAAGGTTGCACGTACTCTGTTGAATCTGGTATGCTTCTTGCCATTGCAGTGACAGAAAATACACACATATTGCTCCACGCCGGGTTAGCTAGGGCGTTGATGTATAATGCAAGTTCTTAATTACTATGTCACAATCCGCCCATTGATTGGGACATGCATGCATGTATATATATATATATATATATATATACACACACACACATTTGTTTGCTGCTGCCAGGAGTTAAGAGGAAAATGCCTTGTGGTATATACAAACAATAAAGGGATGGACATAGTATGCCAGGCAGGCTCTATATATGCTTGACTTAGTACTATGAGAATGTAAGTCAAGACTGTTATAAGGCAAAGTCTTCGGCTGGCATGTGTTTTGTCTGTTGTTGAACTTTTAGCTGCAATCTCCATGGCCATCGATGATTGCTCCAGTTATAGTGTCAGTTTTTTAATATTCTGAGTTACGTACAACTTCTTAAGAGGAGAAAGTGATGACTGATGATGATGGGAAAGAAGAAGCTACTAAGGAAAAGCCATGAATTTCTTATATTTCCTATATAACAAAGCTAATACCCGAATGACACTATTCATTTTCCTGTTCATCTACTATTCACTAACTTGAGGGCATAATTGACTTTTTGACTCTTGTGTGTGTGTGTGTTCGCATCTCTCAGCCTCCAGTGACATCTTGCATCTAAATCAACCGCCCATCGAAGAAACTCGACATGGACGATAACGACAACTGTGAAAGCTCGCTCAATCCTTCCTTTAAGTTTCTGTACTTCTGCTGCTGGTGTACGCGTAGTAGAAGAAATGAACCAAATAAATAAAAAAAGGTATACATCTCAAGTATCCTAATTTGGCTTCTGTACTCAAGCATTTATATTTGGATTCAAAAGAAATACCTCATCCTCGATGTTTGTTGGTGTTGTTAGACTTTACTGTTGATGAGTTTTCCTGACATCCTTTTTAGTTATGGCACATATTTATCAACCCTGTTATTTGTTGCCAATTACTTATATCAAGATGGCCATGTTGAAAATGAAAAGATAGACTAATAAAAAAATGGCATATGATGAGATATTCGAATTCAGAATTGTGCTTGGATTATGGCCATATCATGCCAACCATCTGATTTAAGAAGTCAAGCGCCTAATCAAGTAGATTTCATCGATATGCATATGATTAAACTATTTATGTATATGCATGAGTTAAAGGATATAGCAGTCTGGATTTTGTCATGTTTGTTAGTCATGGTATTTGATTGGATTGACTTGCAGGAGCTTCATTTAGGTGAGCTATTTTTGATGTAAGTTGTTCATGTGTATCGCTCATCATGTTGAGATATTGTTTTTTTAAAGAAATAAATAAATTCTTTTGTGATTTGACGACATCAGATTTGAAGGGTCATGAGATTTTACGTGCTGGTTTTGAGAGATGAATAACCTACAGATGAAGAAATATAACTTTATCTAAAATTTAAAAGTCAGGTGTGTACTACTCCCTGTTTTCCTCCTTAAGCAATTAAGTTGATTTAAAACATATATTTAGCAAAGTGCATTTACTAATTGTTTTGTGGCCACTTTGTGATTGTGTCTTAGTTGCATTTCATCTTTGTTTTTTGCATGTTGTTCAGATCAGTTCATAAATCAAAGGACATAACTTACAACGACCCTTTCTCTCTTCTTCTCAGTGCTGTAATTTTTTCGATGTACATCAATTCTATCTCATATAGTTCTGACCGTTTAGTCTTGGCTAACTATAGTATGCACCATCCATCACCCAACCACTGATATATTCGATGCTTTTGATGGGGTGAGATTTCTATTTATGAGTTAGGATTAGGCATTGTAGTTTTAATACTAGTATAAGTATATAAACTTTTAATATCTCATTGCAGATGCTTTCTTTTATAATGGGGAGGGGAAGAATTGTTTGTCGGTCCTTTCGACCACCAATCCTCCATGTTGATAAATACTTTGAGCTGGGGCTTATAGCTATATCAATATAAATTTCTCATATTTTATGTTACAATTAACTAAGCTTTCCATTTTTCTGTTCAACCACTAACTTAGATAAGTGGATTTCCTTTAATGAAAGAAGGATAAAATCCTGCAACTTAGATGTTGAAGGTTAAGACAATAATGATGCACATATACATTTTTGGTCTAGCTATTTATAATCAGTTAATATATATGAGAAACAAAGAATTGTGAATGAACTAACTACTCCACCAGAGGATTCATTTGTATTTTTATTGAGATTTCAGTTCATTATGTTGTTTTGATTTTTAGGTTTGGTATTACCTGTTAGGAGTGGTTTCAATGTCTTTAACTACTTTGCGTGTTTGTATTTCTCAGGATCAAAGTTCAAGTACTTTGCATGTTGATTTTTGTCAATACAAGTGGCTATTCATGTGTTAAAACATAGATTCCTACTCCGGGAGTTCTGAATCATATGGTACAATAATGTTCAACCATCATATGCTCGATTCATTTGAGATTTTAAGGAAAACAAAGATGAGGAGGTATCAACAGAACATTGGGCCATTGGCACACAAATTGGTTCACAGACTAACTCATTCACTACCTCTCAGACTGGCTGCGTAGATATTTCCCATAAACCTTATATTTTCTTAATATAAGGTTGAACCAACTATGTTACATAGGAAATATGCTCTCTTGACATTTGGAGGAAAAGGTATGTTGATCAGTATTGATGTGAATTAGTGATGAACTGATGATGTGAAATGGAAATATGATGTATTAATGTGAATTAGTGATGATGTGATCGAAATGATTGTGAGCAAGTGAAATATGAGCAGTATGTCCTAAATCATTAATGTATTTGTTGTATCAATATTCAAACAAATATTTCTTTTATGCTTAAATAACTTGAATTCTATCAACACCAATTTATTTCTTCCCAGCGCTAACTTTCAGTCTGGCAGCTATATTATTTTGTAATATGGAACAACGTACTACTTTAATTTGTAATATGTAACCTAAGTATGCAACTGTATTGCATATTCGCGCGGGAACGCACCTAGTGGGGATACATGCACCACCAAAGAAGTGCACTTGTAAGTACTTATTCTTCGATCACTAGCTAGTTCGTTAATTATATATATGATAGCAATCATAGCAAATTATATATATAGGGACGGACCCAAGAATTAATATAAGAGGGACCCAAATAAAAATTTTCCGGCAAAAGATTGAAAAGGGCAAAAAAAGCTAAAAAAATAAGTTTTTTGCTTGTTTGAGGGTCCGAACTTGAATATATTCAACATTTTACATGCATCTTATCACCAAACTAAGTTATTTAAATTTATAGAATTAAAGGGAGTTTATATCACTACAAGAAAACTGCACCTAGACCACGGAAACGTAATTGTTCCGTGGTCCAAGTGACACTTGGACGACGGAAAAGACTCTGTGGTCCAAGTAGCACCTGGACGACGGAGAATACCATCTCCGTCGTCCAGGTTAACACCTGGACCTCGGTGCCTTTTCCGTGGTCCAGGTGATCACCTGGACCACGGAGACGGTATTCTCCGTCGTCCAGGTCACCACCTGGACCTCGGATAATACTCCGAGGTCCAGGTGATCACCTGGACGAAGGAGATTGTATTCTCCGTCGTCCAGGTTATAACCTAGACCTCGGAGTCTTCTCCGTCCTCCAGGTGATCACCTGGACGACGGAGATGGTATTCTCCGTCGTCCAGGTGATCACCTGGACAACGGACCGACACGCCGTCGGCCGAGTACGTAACGTACTTCCACTTAGACGACGTACCGACACCTCCGTCGTCTAAGTGAAGCATTATATATAAGCCCGATGCCAAACTGATCGTGAATTCATATCGATCGATCATTCCATTAATTTGAAGGAGAGATAGAAGGGAGAAGGCAGAAGGGAGCTAGCTAGATAGCTAGCCGAGAAGAATCAGGATCGATAAGGGCCGGGATCTCCGCTGACTAGCTAGCTAGCTAGCTTAATTAACGTACAGATATCGAGAAGGCCAACGTACAGGCTAGGTACGTACGCAGTTAAAATTTGCTTAATTAATATATATTTAGTGAAAACGTACGTACATATATATGCAAGGATGTTAGCTATATATATATATATATACAGATCGATTAAATTATGTACGTACGTAATTGATGGATCGATGTAGATCGAGTACGTATAATGAAGCGTAAATTAATGGACTAATATATATATGTAATAATTAATTAATTATAATATTTTGTAGCAGTATGGACAAGAGTTGGATGAAGTTGAAGAATAGATGTGATGTCCGGTATATGGATGGAATTAGCGAATTTGTGAATTTTGCGATAGAACATGGTCAGGGAAAGAAACGTTTCAGGTGTCCGTGTCAGAAATGTCTTAATTGTCAGTATGCGGAGGTTAATGTTATGGTGCAACACCTGTACGAAAATGGTATGATGTGGAGTTACACTACATGGAGCGAGCATGGTGAAGCAGTAGAGTTCAGCGCAGCAGACTTCAGCTCAGGGTACAGTTACCATGGTGCGTCATCCAGCGGCAGTGGTGCCGGACCCCCAGCTTGCAACCCAACTGCAGATTTGGTCCATGATGCGTTTCCGGGATGTAGTCATGGTGGACACCAAGACGGAGGTTACAGTACCACTAATGAGCATGATGACACATTCCCCGCAGCTAGCTTGGCCACTGACACCAGTGAGATGGAAAACTACAACCGGATGCTACTTGAAGCGCAGACCCCGGTGTTCCCTGGATGTCGAGAGAATGTGTTGCAATATGTGATGGAGCAAATGAAGATAAAAGTGAAGCACAAAATGTCAGTGAGTGCTTTTGACAAAATTCAGGAGCAAATATGTAAGTTGCTTCCTGATGATCACAATCTTCCTAAATCTCATTATAAGGTTAGAAATATCCTTAGCAGCCTCGGCCTAAAGTACAGGATAATTGACGCATGTCCGAATGATTGTGTGCTATTTTACAAAGAGTATAAAGAGTTGGAATATTGTCCCGTATGTGGCCAGTGCAGATTCCAGTTGAATAGGAAGAGTTCGAAAAAGAGAATTCTTGTGAAAGTTGTTAGATATTTTCCCTTGATTCCCAGATTGCAGCGCATGTACATGTCTCTACACACAGCTGAGGCGATGCGATGGTACTCAGAAAAGTGAATAGATGACGATGTCCTGCGACACGCCGCGGATGGGGAGGGTTTCAAACATTTCGACAGAGAATTTGGAGACTTTGCTTCAGAGGTTAGAAATGTTAGACTCGGCCTATCTACAGACGGATTCAATCCTTGGGGAAGTAATAGCTCCGCCGTCAGCACTTGGCCAGTTATTCTGATGCCGTACAACTTGCCTCCGTGGATGTGCATGAACAAGGAATTTAATTTCCTTACCGTACTAATTCCAGGTCCTAAATCTCCATCGAAGTGCTTAGATGTCTACCTCAGACCTTTGATCGACGAGCTGAAACTGTTGTGAGAAAATGGAGTCCCAACTTATGACAAATTCACTGACACGATGTTCACGATGAGGGCTGCCGTAATGTGGACGATCAGCGATTTTCCAGCTTATGGGATGTTGGCAACCTGCAGGACAAAAGGATATAATAGATGTCCTATATGTTTGGACGACGTGAACTTTAGTTGGCACGCGGGGAAGGTGTGTTACTTGGGTCACCGTAGATGGCTTCCTCACGACCACCCGTGGCGACAGGATGAAGCTCATTTCGACGGCACGGTAGAGAACAATCATAAACCCCGTAGTTGGTCGGGCGAAGAGATTTTAGAGAGGTTGAGCTATTTCGACTTTGGTGTGTTGAGCAATGACGCGGATGTAAAGAAATGCAATCCAATTCCTCCACATGATCTCAGCTATTGGGATCACAAGAGTATATTCTTTGAACTCCCTTACTGGTCGAAGTTGAAGCTGAGGAACAACTTGGACGCGATGCACATAGAAAAGAATGTGTGCGACAGCGTGGTGGGAACAATTCTCGGTATTAAGTTCAAGACTAAAGATACTCCCAAAGCGCGTAAAGATTTGGAATCAATGAATCTACGTCGTCCCTTGTGGTTGAGGAGGGATAGGAAAGGAGTGTACAACAAGATGCCAGATGCACCTTACACAGTGAAGCCGACGGTTAGACGTTCTGTATTTCACTGGTTTAAGGGCGTTCGTTATCCGGCTACGTATGCAGCTACTATAACTGGAGCAGTGGACGAGGTGCAACACAAGTTTGTTGGTCTAAAGACACATGACTATCACGTTATGCTGCAACGTCTGATTCCAGTGGTAATTCGACCATACTTGCCTCGGGACGTCGTAGAACCAATAGTGGCATTGTGCAGGTGGTGGCAGAGGTTATGCGCCAGAGAATTAAAGAAGTCAGATGTGGTGGAATTGCAACAACAAATTGTGCACATCATTTGCAAACTAGAGAGGATTTTCCCCCCTGCTTTCTTTGACATCATGATTCACCTAATGATCCACCTGCCCGAGCAGGTGCTCATTTCTGGTTCGGTCCAGTACACTTGGATGTATCCTCAAGAAAGGTACGTACAACTAATTAATTAATTTGTTCCACTGGAGATTATATATATACTAGCTAGCTATATGTACTTATGTAATGTGTACGTTTGATTTTGTAGACAGCTTGGACAGTATAAGTCATTCGTCAAAAACAGGTCGGCCCCGGATGGCTCCATAGCAGAGACATACCTAATGCATGGGTGTGTTACTTACTGCAACAGGTACCTCAAAGATCCACCCCCTCCCACTGCCTCCGATCGCAGTGCCCGCATCAATCTTTCTGTCGTCACCAATGTCGTCCGACCGTTTAGAGGAGTATTAAAGGAATCGTTAACACGGGAAGAACTTATTGAGGCACATTGGGTAGTGTTGCGAGACTGTGACGAAGTTGAGCCGTACATGTTGTCATACAGCTTCAGGCGTTAAATCAAAACAAGAGTTCGGCGTGGATTGAGAAAATGGTTAAGAAGAAGTTTCCCGATTATTTCTTCCAATGGGTACGTACGTACGTCTCGGTATTAATTATTTAAATACATATCGCTCATGTTTGTAATAGCTAACCCTTATATTAATTTGCCCTTTTTCGCAGATGATTGATCTGCAAAAATCTGTTAACCACGGAGGGTGGTGGTCATGGCCAAAGCACTTTCTAGCAGGGAAGCCGGTTAAACACTATATTTATCCCGGATGTTTTGTGAACGGTGTAAAGTTCCATTCATTGGCCCGCGACGAAGGAAGAAGAACACAAAACAGTGGGGTAGCGGTTGGGAAAGACAATGATCTATATTACGGGGCTATTGTATATGTGGTTCAGCTATGTTACGGGAATGATGTCAACGTTTTCCTATTCAAGTGCAGATGGTTCAAGCGTACAAAGGAAGACCTGAGACTATTATCAGTCGATACAAACTCGCACTGGTATGAGGATGAGCCTTTCGCTCTCGCCACCTTAGTTCGGCAGGTGTTCTATCTCGACGATCCGAAAGCCGGTGAATGATGGAAAATAGTGAACCATATCTCTCACCGAGGAATATGGAATACAGAGACAATTGAAGGGACACCGGCGACGACTGAAGATGCTGCTGAACCAGAAAGAGACATTCCTGCCTATCAAGAGCCTAATATTTCTATGGTCCGCTCCGATATAATGGACCTGGTTCAAGATGGTGAACGGTTACCCATGCCTGATGGTTGTACAGATCTAACTGAAGATGAGATTATCGATGAGGTAGATGAAGAAGACGAGCAGGAAGAGGACGCGGACGAGGACTCAGGTTATTCGTCGGACGATGTTGAGTACGATGACGAGGATGAGCCGTCGTTTAACGGGGATAAGGACGATGATGATTATGACGAAGAGTACGGTCATACGACGAGGGAGATTAATTGGTAATTAATTACTGTAATTATTGTAATATATATATGATCGATGCCGATTTACGGTAAGAAATTAATCCGAATTATATATCCTGGACAACGGAAAAATTAATTGCAGGTTGTCGCCAAATCTCAATCTCATATAAAACCCTAGCTAAATCCTGGACCCTAAATCTAGCAGTTCGGATCGATCGATCAATTTTTTAATTATATTATTGAATCAGAATAATTGAACAGACACACAAATGACCGGGGACGACCTAAACCGTAAACCCTAATGCCCTAACCCCTGAAATCGGGGTTTAGAACTTGGACGACGGAGAATAGTCATGATCCGTCGTCCAGGTGCATACTAGGACGACGGAGAATGGTCATTATCCGTCGTCCAAGTTCACAAACCCTAAACCCTAAACAGTAAGGCCCTAACCCCTGAATTCAGGGTCTATACACATGGACGACGGAGAACGTCATTATCCGTCGTTCAGGTTAGAACCTGGACGACGTATAACTTCATATCCGTCGTCCAGGTGATTACCTGAACGACGGAAAAGATCATTTCCGTCGTCCAGGTGCATATATCGTAATTTTTTCTAAGACAACGACCATCTATACCTTCTTCCAATGCAAAGTCTTTTCATCAAGACTTTAGAGTACACAATTCTTGGTGTGTGAGCTTCGACGGTTCGAAAATCGGAGTTGCGAAATGCCTTGTATCCACGTTTCCGGTTTGTGAAATTATCGGTTTTGCGGTTGACTGTGCCGATCAAACCCTTCCCGAACTTATTATTTTATGGTCCTTTGAAGACAATTATATATTATGTTACGACGAACATATCCAACGGTTGTTTTGTCCAAATTCAATTTCGTTAATACTCTGCTGCAAATGAGCGTCTACTCATGAACACTTAAGTCGTAAAGATTAGTCGATACTTAACATGTTTCAATATGTAAAATTAATCGTCGGTTCAAATTTAACTGTTCATATATACGATGCGTTCATCGATATTGTACGACTATTTCACTCGAATGACAGATCGCTAAATTCCTAGCGAATTATTTTTTAAATTTTTTTTACGTAATTTTAACCTGGACGACGGAGATGGTCATTTTCCGTCGTTCAGGTGAAGACCTGGACGACGGAAAATGACCATCTCCGTCGTCCAGGTTCAAAAGTCAAGGCGGTTCAAATTTATTTTTGTTTATTTTTTTCATGTAATTTTCACTTGGACGACAGATACTGACAATCTCCGTCGTCCAGGTCCAATTTTTATGGCGGTTCAATTTACCGCTTCCGTTTTGGGACCGCTTGAATTTTCACTTAGACGACGGAGAATGAATTCTCCGTCGTCTAAGTCCAAAATAATGGTGGTTCAGAACGTCCCGCCGATTAATTGGCGCCGCTTGAATTATTTTGAAACCGCCACTTAGACGACGGAAAACACTATTTCCGTCGTCCAAGTGAACGTAGACGACGGAGAATAGTGCTCCGTCGTCTAGGTGAAACTCTATAAATAGAGTTGCACGGCTCCCTCATTTTCTCATCATTCCATCTCCTCCTCTCCTCTCCTCTCCTCTCCTCCGGCGATCTTCCTCCGGCGACGCTCCGACGACATTTTTTCCGGCGTGGTTCCTCCTCTCCGATGACACAACTCCGGCGATATTCCCGAAAACTCCGATTCGGTAAATTTCTATTTTTCCCTTATTTAAATAATTTTCATTTAATTAATTAATTAAATTCTAAATATAATTAATTAGTAGAAATTAATTTAGTAATTAGTTTTAAATATTTAATAAATGATTAATTGTTGTTATTAATTAATTAAATCATAATTATTGTTATTTAATACTAATTAAATGAATAATTATAAATTTATTGTTATTAATTAAATAAATGATAAATTATTGTTATTAATTAAATAAATAAATAATTATTGTTATTAATTAATTAATTAAATGGTTAATTATTGCATGCTAAATAAAAATAAATTATTGCATGTAATTACGTGTATTTTTTAGTAAATTAATTAGTAGTACGTGTTCGATTTAAATTTAGTACATATGCTTGGTTTAATTAAGTCGCACTCTTTGGAATAGATGGCGCCTATTTTCCTTGCTTATCTCCTTAACCCCTCGTGATGTGTGGATTTCATCACCGCACACCATAACCTAAGTGAAGTTATGGACACGAGGTTGAGGGCGGAGTTTGCAAAGGACTTGAGGGAGTGTAAATTTTCGAAAAATTGGCCGAATGTCGGACATGGTGTCTAGAAACGGGTTATGACTGGTGACAGGATTTGGACTAAGAAAGACTTTTGTCGAAATTAGTTCTGCCTCTCGCGTTATCTCTATCCCTAACTGGCCATGTTTTTCGATTTAACCAAGACTGATTAATTGAAAATTTACACTTTATCGCGCGGGTCGCACGTCCATTGAACGACCGAAAATGCCAAGCTAGTGTACTCTATTTAAATCTTAAACGTACTTAATTAATTAGCGTAAATTTTTAAGTTGTAATTATTATGGTAAGTAGGTATTTTAATACCGTACTCTTAGGTTTAAATGGCTCCGCCAAAGACGACATCCGGCAAGAAGAAAGCCCAACAGGAGGCAGAAGATGCCATGCTCCGAATGTTGGCGGCCCAAGTCGGTTGGGTTCAAGAGGAGGGCAACGACGCCCTCAATCCGGACGGATCATCTGGTCCGTCCGTAGGGCCATCTGGGGAAATTCCCTCTCCTCCATTCATCGAGAGCGGTGATGACGTCGACCCCTTCCAAACTCCGACGCCCAGTACCCATTCAACGGGCAGTACTCAGGCGTCCTCGACCGCCGAATCAATCATGTACAGCGCCCGCCGTAGGCAAAGGAGGGCCCCCACTGACCCGGAACCGAAAAGGACTCGGGGTCTCGTTAAAGGGGGCAAAGCGGAGCGTATTTGCAAGGCGACCGGGAAAAAGATCGAGTTGCCCTACGACGAATTTACCGGTGGCCCTCCCACAACTAAGCTAGCAAGTCTCTCGGCGCATAGCATAGGGTCAATCGTCCGTAACCGGGTTCGTCTCACTGCCCCGACTTGGAAGGAGGCGCCGGATCATGAGAAGGCGAAAGTCTTCAAAGATCTTTCGGTATGTAATACGTCCAAGTTAGTTATTATATAATATTGTTAATATTAGTTAAAATTTCATAATATATACGATTATAATTTTTTATTTATTTTTGATAGGAACAATTTGAGGTGGATCCGACACCGGCCATGTTGAGGCATATCAACCAAACCGCCAACGCCATCTACAAAGATTGGAAGTACAGGCTCCATAAGTACTTTGAAGATGTCGGTCCCGTGCCTCCCCCCGTAGAGCTGCGTGGGGATAGAGAAGATGAGTGGGAGTGATTGTGTAACCACTTTGCCGATGACTCCTTTAAGGTGTTAATTTACTTTTTGTATTTCAATTAAGATAATTGAATTATTTAAATTGTAGTTATTAATTTTTTAATGATTTAATTATTTTGTGTAACAGAAATTCTCCGGTGTCAACAAGGCGAACCGGGGGAAGAAGGAGAAACACCATACTACCGGCGCCAAGCAGTTCATTCAAATTGCCAAGGAGCACAAGGATAAGGGTTCCAAACACCCTTATCTTGATGTAAGCGTAAGCGCGTACGTGACGCCTGGGCTCGATAATGAAGCCAGTCAATGCGGCGTAAGTGATATAGTAATTATGTGCTTTTAATTATAGTAATTATTATTTAAATATTATTTCATTATAATAAATTAATTATTCTTTTGTAGGCAAGGGTGATAGAGCGGGCGCAAGAAGAGTTGGCTAACACTCAGCTTGCGTTCCCAGATATGCCGCCGGAAGACCTGCCTCCTCTATCCTTAGAGAGCCAAATTGCAATCGCGGATGAGGTCTACGGTCGTAGAGCTGGCAAGGAGGTTAGGCATTTTGGGCCTAGGGTGGTACGAGATTTGTCGACGACCTCCGACTCATCATCTACGGGAGGTTCGGGGCAGCGGAGAAGGAGTCAGGCAGCGGCCGTCGAAGCAGCCATTCAAGAGGCTCGACTGGCACGAGAGGAGAATCGACTGACACGAGAGGAGAATCAGCTGACACGAGCGGAGAATGAGGCAATGCGGCGAAGACTTGACGAACAACAAGCACAAATAGCCCAACTCATCGCGCTCATGAACCAAAATCGACAAGAATGTCAACCTCCTCCGAACCCATACCCCGACGACAACGACCCGGCTGGAGGCGGAGGACTCGGCGGCGCATCTGCTCCTCTAGTTAATTATCGCGTTTCTTTATTTCCGAGTTCCAAACAATATTTTATAATTTTTATTGGTTTTTAATTTGGATGTGTATGTAATTAAATATTAATTAATTATTTATTTAATACATTAATTAATATTAAAAATTTAGTTTAATTAATTAATTTCGACTATTTTCATTATTTAAATTAATTTATTAATAAAATAATTTAATAATATTTAATTTCGATTAATTTTTTTTTAAAATTAAATAGTCACTTGGACGACGGAGATTATGTTCTCCGTCGTCCAGGTGTACAAACCCTAACCCTAAACCCCTAACCCCCAACCCCTATCCCCTAAACCCTAAACCCTAAACCCTAAACCCTAAACCCTAAACCCTGCCATTCTCCGTGGCCCACTTGTTAACCTGGATGACGAAGAATTAGTGTTTCCGTCGTCCAGGTGAACACCTGGGCCACGGAGACTTCTAGCTTCTCCGTGGCCCATGTATGAATCTGGACGACGGAAACACTAATTCTCCGTCGTCCAGGTTAACACGTGGGCCACGGAGAAACGAGCAATGTCCGTGGCCCATGTTTTCACCTGGACGACGGATAATTAGTGTTTCCGTCGTCCAGGTGCATACATGGGTCACGGAGAATGTCCGTGGTCCAAGTTCACTTGGACGACGGAGACATAATTTTCCGTCGTCCAGCTACTTGGACGACAGTACTTGGAGCACGGACCTTGGACGACGGAGATTCCGTCGTCCAAGTAGTTAGACGACGGAAAACGACACCTAGACGACGGAAATGGTCCGTGGTCTAGGTGCTGTTTTCTTGTAGTATATGAAAACCAGGAAAATCTGGGCCTATCTGGTCTCTTCATGGCCCCGCCCCCGTTTGTGTATATATATTTGTGTGTCAACTCAAGTACGTAGTACGTACTACTGCATGCAACAATGATTTTATCTACTAAACCTGTGCGTGCATGCAGTTGTATGAATGGGTTTTGTGCGAGGTGTGGAAAAAAGAAAAAAGAAAATAAAAGAAGCTATTGTACATACTGGTGGATCTACTCAAGATACTGTTGGAGCGCACATACATTTGGATATGAAAGTATAACAAAAGAGTGCATCCACCAGTATAAACTTACCTTGTTGAAATACTGCAATATCAAAAGAGTATAACAAAAGAAGATTGGTAGTACCACTATGGGAACTTCTTTCCTTTGATATCGTTATTGAGATTTTGAGCTGGTTGCCTGTTGTCTTAACTAAAATTCAAGTGCGTATGCAAGCAATATATGGTGCTCCTTGATAGGAAAACACGAGTTCAGTGCGAAGCACATGGATCGAGCAAGTCCTGTTCGAGTTCCTTATAGCTATACTTCGGATCCTCCCCCAATGACACTATATTATGAAGAACATTTCAAGTGCCTTTCATCATCTTGTGCCGGCTTGGCTTGTTTCTAGAAAAGAGTATTGCTTCTCAAGTTTACCGTATAAGCAATCAAGCAACGCGACAAGTACTCTACTTGCCTCGTACACACGATCGTGTCATCTCAATGGGATTTGTTTTCAGTACTACCACCTGTGAGTTTAAAGTGGCATACAGTTTTTATTGCAACGATGGTTCTATTGGTTATGAAGTTATAACTATTGGAGAAGATGATCCATGGAGACCTGTGAAGCTCCCTTACCGAGAGGAAGCAGTGCTAAAAAGATTATTAGCTCTTGGAGGAAGTAAGATGGAGGTTGTTCTAAGGGACCTGAGAATTTGAGACTTGAGACGATAATTGAAAATAGTGCACTTTCATAATTATACAAAAAAAATATATATAAAAAAGTATGTTACATTGATAGGAGTTTTTACACCCTCAAAGATACTTCTATTATTATGCAATATTTATCAATGTAATAGTATGGCAAATAGGGGTCATTACCCGCTGAAGATTGATGAAACTAAGCGTTAGACACAAACAAACACTAAAATCTGTTTCCTGGCAGACTCGACCTACAGACACTAACCTAATTAATTACCTAACCTAGACTCAACTAAAAATTACAAAAATAATACTAGACATACTAGACACAGTGATGAACTACCATGCAAAATTTCAATAGATTCGGAGTTGATTTGCTATGCTAACAAAAATAAACAAAACAGATAATTGCAGGAAATCAGCTTTAGAAAAGTGACGAAAATCAATAAACAAAAGAGTTAAGAAGAATGTTCTCCACCACCGTCACTCCATCTAGACAATATATGCTCAACCTAAAAATGCTATGCGAATGGATGAAAGTTCTCAGGAAGATTCAATTACGCTTAGAACACAACCTATTACATAATCCATATTATTACACCGGTGAAGGTTCGCTTATCACCGGTGACTATCTCTCAAAGAACCCAAAAGTCACGGACTCGAATTTACCAAGAGAGAAGCATTATGATCTAGAAAATGCGGGAGAATCTACAAAGCATCATAAGTACACTAAGGGCGTGTCTTGCTAGACTCAGGATTTCTTATACCCGAAAAGCTCGGTTTCTACTCAAGAGAAATTGAAGAAGATCAAATACAATCAACAGGCATCAAATTCTCATAGATTTAGATCCCTAAACATGCATACTAAGCGTTCATTCAAAGCATACAAGATAGAAATCATCAATATAAAATTAACAAAGAAACCTCATCCAAAAACATAACAAAATTATGTCAAAGTGTATATATTATCTAAACTTCATGTACAGGGCTTCAAAACAGCCCCTTAACAAAGTATTTAGCTATTCATAGTTTTAGATAAAAAAATATCAAAGAATTCATAAGAGATAAATTAAATGATAGAGAAGAATGAACTCTTGGACGACGTTTGGATTGAGCTAGTTCTCATGCATGAGAACTTCCTTTTTTTCTCTGATCTATTTTTGTCTTTTCTTCTTGATCCCCTCAAGTTCCAGCCGTCCACCGGTCCTCTTTCTCCGAGCTATCAAAAGCTATATATATATGGCAATAATTAGGTTGGTTAATTAACGTAGCAGCCCATATGCACTTAATCAATCACGTGCATGCAGAAACCAAATACAATTGAACTTCTTGTTTGTCCTGATCGCCAAGAAATTCACTCGCCAAGGTGCTCCTCTTATATATATATATATATATATATATACACACAGAGCTCTTCGGTTGCGGACGTCCGCACCGGAGAGTTCCGTACGGATTCCGGCTTTTCGCCGGTGTCCCGGTCACCGAATCCGATCTCCACCGTTCAGATTATAGGTATGCGTGTGTAGATTAACCCTGTAAAATTTCATCCAAATCAGCGATCGTTTGATACATCAAAATCATGATTTACCAACCGGAATACGAACGGTTCAGGTTTACTAATTTCTGTCCGTTCGTGTAAATCGCGATTTTGAGGTATCAAACGATCACCGAATTGGATGAAATTTTACAGGATTAATCTACACACGCATACCTATAATCTGAACGGTGAAGATCGGATTCGGTGACCGGGACACCGGCGAAATGCCGGAATCCGCACGAAACTCTCCGGTGCGGACGTCCGCAACCGAAAAGCCCCGTATATATATATATATATATATATATATATATATATATATATATAATCCCACGTGCCAAGAAAAATCCAATCAAAGCCCACTTCTTTATTTGTTTTGTTTTCCATTTGGTCACGTCTCTCACCAAACCTGTTCACCAAGGTTTCCTCATCAACATGCTCTTAATTAATCACATTCCCTCGCCAAGAAGCAATATATATGCCTCTCGCCAAGCTGCTCTCCAAATATATATATATATACAGAAATTTTCAGGTGCGGACGTCCGCACCGTCCGCACCGTACGGATTCCGGGTTTTGGCCGGCGTTCCGGTCACCAAATCCGATCTCCACCGTTCAGATTATAGGTATGCGTGTATAGATCAACCCTGTAAAATTTTATCAAATTCGGTGATCGTTTGGGTCCTCAAAATCGTGATTTACACGAACGGACAAAAAACAGTAAACTGAAACCGTTTAGATTCCGATTGATAAATCGCGATTTTGAGGACCCAAACGATCACCGAATTTGATAAAATTTTACAGGGTTGATCTATACACGCATACCTATAATCTGAACGGTGGAGATCGGATTTGGTGACCGGAACGCCGGCCAAAAGCCGGAATCCGTACGGGTGCGGACGGTGCGGACGTCCGCACCTGAAAAGGACTGTATATATATATATATATATATATATTTCGTGCAAACCTTCTCCTCGCCAAGCTCCTTTAATGTATCACGTGAATAATTAGTATTCTTCTCAAATTAGGATTCATTCATTTCGTAAGTCCTCATCTTCCACAATAACTCCCACATATATTATTTAATCTCATTTTCTTCATTAATCTCCAGAATACCTAAAAATAAATAAACATAATTAATTAACTCAATTAATAACAATAAACTAAATATAGGGAACAAATTAGATACTGAATAGACACATAAATATGCGACTATCACACATAAGTATACAAACCAATCTACTCTCATGTTGTTTCGTATCTACAAAAATAAATTCAAATCAGCGTAAACTAACATTTATGTTTGATTTGTTAATCATAAGTGAAATACAAATAATAATCAAATACTTATAAACCAAACCAATATAACTTGATGTTCCAACATTGTTCATAAAAAACCTAAATATTTGATTTGTTAATCACAATCGAAATACAAACCAACAATTAGCTATTTATAAACCAAACTAATATATATATATTGATGTTACAACATAGTACATAAAAAAATTAACAATATTCCAACACTGTACTTAAAAAAATTGACATTCATAGCAATATTAATAAATAAATAAATAAAACAATCTACATGCCATAACTTTTTTCCTCAAAGACATCATAAAGTTACTTAAATATTTTTCGTCTCGGAGTTTTTAAAATTATTTTTTATATGCATAATTTTTCTTTTAATTTATATACGTATAACTAAAAAAAATTAGGCCCTTCAGAATTTTAGTGCCTGAGACGACCGCCTCCTTCGCCTTACCTAAGGTACGAGCATAGGCTCTTCATATTGCGGAAATCATCAAAGACGGACATGAAGTGCACCAACTTAGAGTCCAATCTTTTGATATATATATATATATGGAGTGAATGAATGGCATCACCAATACACTTCCCCAAGGACGGAGAGTTCCTTTAGACTTGGTAAAGGTTAGCGTTACACACTTCAAACAAGCTTTAGCAGTTGCTGGTGTAGTAGGAGAATCCCTTCACATCTGGCTTTAGAAGACTCTAAGGAGCATAAACGGAGTGAAAGCAGGGTAATTTCCTTGAAATTTTGAAAGATAAACTTCGACTAATAAGCGTCTATTCAAAAGGTAAGATCTATGTGTTTTACAACGGCGTTGATAAGACCTATGTGGTGTGCGATATGAAAAGTGAGGTATGTCGGCCGATGGAGACGACGTCCGTGGACAAATGGTCAACTTCTTGGCAGCCAAGCCTGGTGACTGGAAGGAATGAGACAGTTTAGACTTACAAGGTAGCGTTTTTTTTCTTTCAATATTTCAAGTGCTTCATTATTACACAGTATAGTGTTGAAACACTTCCACAAGGATGCTATGATATAATGGTAATCCGTTGGTGTATTACAACAAGTTGCCAAAACTTTTCCCTGCTGAAAGGAACTTTAAATAGACTACATTAGCATAAAGCCATAAAATTGCACCCTTCAAAAGTTGAAGCAATTTCCTTCTGTCCATACTTTGCAGTCTGCACGAAACAATCCTAGTGTAGGCTATCACGATACCTTTCTAGATAGGTTCTTGAGCCCACAGCCAACACACTTGAGCAAAACAGTCCCTGTGGTTGGGTCGGCTGTAATGACAAATCGAACTCCAAGAAAATCTTTGATGTGTCGGAGTGTTTCTATTCCGTAAGGAGAGAGCTTTCCGACCCGAACTTTTGAAACATCTTGCGGACATAATGCACAAAGAAGAAACAACAAACCCTGCAAACCAAAATTCTGGCAAACTATTAGGGATATGCAGACTTCACAAAAAGAAACCTATTCATATTCCTTAAATTTTTAGTATTTCATTTTCTCAGAAATTAAACGGACATCAATCACCATCAGTTTGGGATAAGCCTTCTAATACTTTTTTCACTGGTCATTAATGTTTTGAAGTAATAATTTTTTTTCTTTGTTATCTCTAATCAGACATGTGGAAGGACTGGAAGCTAGTCCAGTAAAAACTTATATCCTACAGCACCTAAGAAAATATTGATGAAGTAGCTAATATATTGCCTACATTAACCTACCTGTGGCAATATATTAGCAAAGAGAGAGAAGAGAGAAAAGGGGCACCACAGATAAGTATATCCTACAGCAGCGCCTAAGAGACATGTGGGATCTTCCCTCTAACAAAATACTGCCATATCTCTGAAATAGGAAACCCTTCATCTTGCCATATCTTTATATTCCCATTCTAAAGATCCATAAGCATGAGAAGTATGCAAGTTCAGCCAGTACAAAACCAGTACAATGCATTATCACAAACCTGGTGTGTAGAATCTACCACTCCACCCTGCTCAATCTCGCCAAGCAGAACAGAAGCAATTTGCACACCAACATCTTCTGGAGGCATCAGCACTTTCTTCTCATCTTCAAGCTCAGCTGTCTCCTCCTCGTGTTCATAAGAAATTGCTGTATCAGCAGAGAGACAGCAACCAGAAGTTGTTTCTGCAACTAGTGAAATTCCATAACCAGGTGAACTGCATAAAGACATTGTGCAACTTTAATAAAACCTAAAAGGATGTTTCACACTTTCCTAAAGTGTATCTCCAATACAAATATTGATATCTAAGAATAGTTGGAAACATACTTTCCAGCATGTACACCAGCTCTATGATCCGTGAATATGTGAACATCTGGAAGGAAGGAATTAAAGATCCCACGAGCTGCAAAAACCATGGTATTTTCAAATTGTGAAGACACTCTTGTTGAGAATGTCACACCTCTTATCCTCTTAACCATCCCCTCATCAGTCCATTTTACTGCCTGTAGAGTAAAAAAAAGACATAAATGCAAAGAAATCCAAAGTCAATCCATGGTTCATCATAAGTCTAAGGAACTCACAGTGAGACTTTGAACAGTGGGAATTGCCACAAACACTTCACCACCTCCTAGAGGAGCAGATCCACGATTCTCTATTTTTAGCTCTAATCCTTCTGAGGGAACCCCAAAGCGTTTTAACATGGGAAAGGTAGTAGACCGAAAGGTATCAACAGATGGATCCTTTGAGTGATTTGTAATTCCTGAGAGAAAAATACATATCTTACTTCAAATGACAGCATGTTAAAGAATAACTCAACTACAAAGTGCTTACTCTTGACATATTGCACAATATTTTTTTCAGTTATTGAATTAGGTAAGGTAAGCCATTTAAGGCACTACATAGAGTGGAACTGGGACCCACAAATTTGAATATCGAGATTAGAATGCTGCTACACAAACATAGAAATAAGGGACACCAGTCATATTGGATTCAGAAACAACATTTAACTAAAGGACATTTTGAACGCTTAAATATTCCCATAGTTACTGCCCACTTCTTTAGCAAACAAAACCACGTCCAAATATTTGGAGATTGAAATCATTTTCTAGAGTAAGAGTTGTGGGTGTATGCAGTTGAAATATAAATCCGTTGCAACCACTTCAAAATACAGAATTACTCCTATGAAGGAACTGATTGTTCAAAATCATATACATGTTGATAAAATCCAGATAAAATAACACGCTTGATAGCAGCATAACATTTCTATTGTCAAAGCAATACAAAGACACTAGATAGACAAATATAAATGCTCAGTTAACAATAAGTGCAGTACCTTTAAGCCTAATAGAAACAGGTTTTTTGGCAAAGAGACCAAGCACAATCAAAGGCTCCAAGAAATAACCAATAGACCGAGTAAGACCACAATCGTGCACCAGATTTCTCCCACCCAACACTATCCCTGGCTTGAACTTAAGCTTTGTGCCTGGCCACAATTAAACAATACTCAGACCTTAACACAAAACATCAAGAGCTACATATTCTCATCCAGTGTGAGCTACAATACAATTATATGCATAAAATGTATGAAACTGTATAGTATATTTAGCAGTTACCTGTCTCATTTATTTCAACGGCGCAGTCATCGCAAATCTTCTCAAGCAAGCGGAGGAAGGACACTTCATGACGTCGCAGGCCAGGAAATGTGACATCTGTGCGTATGTCCTCAATCAACACCGGCGTGGACGAGAGTGTAGCCAATACAAGCCGTAGTCTTAGGTTTTGGCTCCCCGAGAGCCTCTTGTAGTTCACCTTTCCCATTTCCTTCTTCTTATTCTAACTGCACTCCAAGCACAGAATGACAATATGAGCTATTACTGGAAGCAAACCAAATCACTCTTAATCTCAATTTGGGTTGTTCAATTCGTTAGTTTAATAGACATTTTGACAAAATCTCAGGATTCTAAGAATACAACTACCCAAAAACTGAAGTGAAAAATACATTCCACTTCTCAAGCTTATGAACAAGCAATCTCAACCCACCTCTAATTATGTTTCAATCATCCTAAATTTCAAACCTTTACAAGATACAAAACATTAATATTGCAACAAAAGCAACTAATTTTCCACAGAAACAAAAAAAATCAGGAAAAATAAATTGCACAGCACATGTAGTCCTTCTAGGGTACGAATTGAAAGTAAGCTGAGCTTTGTTTCATTGATAAGAGAAGCCTCGAAAGGTTTCGTCTTGAGACGACAAAGTAAAAGCAGAGGAGTAAAAAAGTGACTACCTTTTAACCAGTGGGTCAGGTTTCTGGGTCTGTTTGTTTTTGTGGCGTGGATGGGTGGGTTCGACGCCGGAGATCGGAGAAGGTTGTCTGGATTTGGCGACGGAGTTCGGCAGTGAAAGTTCAAAGTGCTAAAGCTTTGGACTTCAAAAACCAACACTAAACCCTTTAAACCCTACAGTTTTGTGGTTGAGGGGCATATAAGTCCTTTTCTTAATTTCAGAAGACAATTATTTGTAAATGGTGTGTCTATTCACGACTCCTATCTTAATATTTACAATTTCAATATATTTTGAACAATTTAAATTCTTAAGTCTTTTACGTGAAACTTTAAAAAAAATACATAAAGTTTGCTTTCTTCTTTTCATACACAACTCATTCTTTGTTTCACAAACAGCTCACCATCTCCTTCTCTATTCCATCTTGCCAACAACACATAATGCAGAAAATTGAAATTTTGTTACATTTTTTAAAATTTTATTTATTTATTTCATTTATGTATTCAATATCATATGATATAATAGGGGAAAAGAACAAAGGAACCACAAGAAATAATTCTTATATCAGATTCATTCCTATCTTTAATTACTTCCACAATTTTTATTGGCTACTTACTTATCTTATATCTCCAAATACTCTATAGACATAACTCCGAAAAAAAAATCTATTTTTTTTGTAGTTCAGTCTTTTGTTAATCTTGTGTATGTAGAAGATTAATATATACAATATTCGTACAATTTTTATTATGATCATGAACTTGCCGATGCAATTTTTCTTCTTGATTTGTATCTTAAATCTAAAAATACAGATATGTGGAAATAAGGGTAAAATAAGAAATTTATGGGAGAAAATAGTAGAAGGAGATGCAAATATCAAAAGAGGATGGGTGAATAGACGCACCTATTTTTTTAATTTTTTTTTAATGGGGGTACCCCAGTTTATTAGTTAGATAATAAACTAGTACAATCATATGAGAGGGACATAACGCATTTACTTCGGTAAACAAAATACAAATCATCATAAAGAGCGTTTTGGATAATCACAAGTGATTCTTCAATCCAAATCTCATCAATATCACTGCTAGCAAGGCGTGCTAAACGATGTGCAACACCATTTGCTTCACAAGGCACGTGTCGCACCACACAAGAACATAAAGACTCAATGTAAGACTTACAATCCTTGATAATACGACCAACCTCAGAACAGTCCTCCTCTGATTATTGTAACACCGCAACAACCACCAAACTTTCACTCTACATTTCCACATCTTGCTATCCATGGAAAATAGCCAAAAGTAAACCAGCCTTGCACGCCTCTACTCAAAGCTAATTGGCCTTGCTAGACTGGCTACATGCTCTCCTTTCTCATCCCGCACCACCACTCTGAGACCACCATCTCCACGCTCGGCAAAGAAACTCCATCAACATTAATTGTAAGCCTTCCGCGCAGTGGACAACACCACTTCATAGGACGTTAGATATTTTTCTTCCCACATCCTTAGCATGCACACTCTGGTATTCAACTAGTTATTGACCCACCCATTGTAACATGTTGCTTGCATGGAACTCACCTTGATGCCACAAAACATTTTTTTCTCTCATAGAAAATTCTCCATAACAACATAAGAAAGAGATCAAGTCGGTCTACTTCAATATGTGAATAAACCCAAGCCCAAGGAGTGTAAAATCGATATTATCGGCTATATTTCGCCGATATTTCAATTTTTTGGACTTACCTGAAAAATTCTCAATTATATTCCGAAATCTTCCGATTTTAATCGATATTTCCGATATATCCCCGATATTTTCCGAAATTTTTGAAATTTTCGGAAACTTTTCAAATTTAATATTTAGTTTGGTAAATGTGCAATCTTTACATGTTCAATGTCCAATACAAAGCCTAGAAGTTCACATGCTTCCTAACCTCTACGGTTGAGGAGTGATACCCTAGGTACGCGATCTGAAAGCTCATCAAGCACTAGAGGAGGAGATAGCGGAATGCAAAGTATTAGAGTCGGTGGTAGTGGTAGCGGATGTGGTGGTTACAGTGGAGACACAACGGGTTAACGACTAAGCTATGAAGTATAGTCACTTTCCGAGCTTTATTGTTATCCGGATTTGCTGAAAATAGAGCTGCAAATGACGACCGTATTTGCATAATTAGAGTTGAAACTGCTGCCCATGCTTTCTTAACTGGAGTTGAAGTGACGACTGTGTTATTACTGGATTACGCGGGACATAATCAGCAAAAGCAATACGAGTAATCTTCTCTTCTTATCCGAACGTTCGGGCTGTTCGGATGATCGGGTACTTGCTCTCTCTTCGGGTGTTCGGGTTATCGGGTATGAGGATTCGCGTGTTCGGCCTCAGCTGTTAGAAGAATACAACAAACTGGCGGTCAGATGGTTAAGACAGGGTCGGCCTGCCTTCAACGCTCTGATGCCTAAGTTAGAAGATGTATTGGATATAACAGTCAAGCGAACGTGTAAGAAAGTATGTTGGAGTATTTAAGATTGGAATCAATGTCCTCTTACCTGTAGTAAATGCTTTACCTATATAGGTGGGTGAAATTGTTGTTTGCTTGTACTCTTCGATGTGAGATAGGGCTGTACTTGCTGTCATGTGGGTCGAGTATTCGAATGTCCGCTTGTCGGGCGTGTGCCCGATCGGATGGGTTCGGTCTTGCGAGTGAAGTTGTAGTCCGCTTGGTGGTCTTTCGGGTGGTCGGGTAGGTGTTGATTACCTGCTTAAGTGGATAAGTATGTTTAATCCATGAACTAATGGTGCTATACTAACAGACTGGACATCGGCTCTCAATGCAATCCACATTGCCAGCTTTTCTGAAAGAAAATTATTTATGACATACAATTGAGTTGATGAATTACCAGATATATATAGCTCATATTGCTTGCAACACAAATATAAAACGGACCTTGTATCTACAACGATGATCTCTCTGTTGTTACGCATCACTAAAGACGGTATATATGTCTATGGATCTACTGATCGAGTTCCGTAATCTTTGGGGATGATTCCAGCGCAGGCAAAGTAGAATCTTGATGATATCGTGCAACTGTTTTGGACAAATCATCTGTAAAAATGAACACAGCAAAATACAAATAGAGTATAGAGTCTCTTTGCCAACCTGAATTATCTATATGCCTGTATATACAGATGTTGCCCCCGCCGACAACATAAAAGGAAAACTTCGCTAAAGTCGGAAGGATCTAATACGCCCTTTAGCAACGAAGAGCCGAGCTAGCTTTCTACCAGACTTTTCTTAATCATATTTTCTAAACCAGTTACGTATATGAAGGTATATGATTATTGACATATCTTACATGATTATAAAACATGATTTAGATGACTCAAAACAAGTGAAGAAATAAGCAAAGAGATCAAAGATACACCGTAAAAAATTCATGGGCTCAAGGTAAAAACATGCATGTACATTCACTATTTTTCACAGAAGATACTTACATAGGTTCCTATCCCGAAAGCCCCTGCCTTCACAAATCTTTATGATCGGTTTTATTAAAACAGCTTTTATAAATGTGAAAACCTTTTCCAAAACATATCTCTGGCCATGTGGTGTTTTTTTAAATGAAGTTTATGTTTTATACAAAACACACATTCACTTTACCTTAAGATAAGAAAGATATTTTGGGGTAAAATGTTCTTAGTTGTCTACAGCTTTTATACATGGCTGTAAATTCAGTACAGCTTGTGTACTTGGCTGTGAGCTAAGTTCACTTTGGTAGATCTTTTCTTTAACATTAAAGAAAGGTTTGTGTGGTGATCAAGTCTCAAATACATGGCTGGGATTACTTTGGGCAAAACATTTTCCCTCCTTCCCGTGGCTATATATACACACTAGCCCCATGTTTGATAGTTGGTTGTTTTAGATGGTATTCTCACTCTTTCTTCAAAACAGAGTTCTAAGCTTATGCTTCTAGATTTGTGTTGTGCTTTATGTTTTAAAGTCTACATGAAAATCATTTCAACTCATCTACATACATCTTGCATTGCATGAGTTCTTTATGGTAGATGCAAGCAACCCGAAGAGTTTCCAAGAGAGTTAGTTGTGCGATAACTAAGCTCATTTGTTAAACTTGTGTAACTTTCATTTGTAAAACTCTTACATACAAGATGGAGTATAACTCTTAGTCTAGTGCGCGAATCTAGATAGGATAGCACCGTTTCCTTCCTATTATCGGAACTATAGTCTTGTAAAAGTGTTGTTACATATTGGAAAGCTTTGGCCTTCAAGAGAAAGGGCCACTCAGTTTTATCTCTGATTGCAGGATTTCTGCGAGAAAAAAACATACATGTGTTATTTGTCCTATGTACTTATAAGCATCGTCTGTTTACTTGGTTTATCTAATTGTCAGAATAGTTTCACATAACTATCTCTGATTATTAATCACCATACTTTTAAGAAAAAGTCATTAAGAGTCTATTCACACCCCCTCTAGGACCTTCAAGTGGTATCAGAGCAGCCACTAACTTTATTAGTGAGATCCTCTATAAACTGAGAATGGACCGCGATAGAGTCTCTTCCGCTAATGTTACACCATTTTTTTATGGAAGCGATTATTTTCAATGGAAGATTATGATGTCCGCATTTCTTATTTCTCAAAATGATGGGAAACTATGGAATATGGTTTACGATGGATATACCTCTCCAATGGTTGCCTCAGCAGATAAACCAAGTGAGTTTATCCTGAAACCTAAAAAGTACTGGACTGAACCAGAAAAAATAAACTCTAGGATGAACATCAAAGCTTTAAACAACAAGTTCTCTGCTCTATCAGAAAAAGAGTGAAGAAGAATCCTTCACTGCCAAACTGCTAAAGATGCATGGGACTCTCTCATGACAACTCATGAAGGAAACTCGAAGGTAAGAGCTCAAAAACTTCAAAGCTTAACTCTTGATTTTGAACAAATATATATGCTTGAAGAAGAATCTATTGATGATTATCATAGTCGATTACTTAGCATAACCAATCAATGTCAAGGATTAGGTAATGCTCTTGAACCCGAAAAAATTGCCTCAAAGTTTCTTAGATCAGTAAACTCCTATTTTGCACCTAAGCAACTTACCATTGAGGAATTTCATGATTTGTCAACCTACTCTCTTGATGAGCTTGTTGGCAATCTGAAAATATATGAAGCTAAGAAATCAAAATCGGGAAGAAACAAAGCCATTGCATTTAGTTCGGTTAAGAAAGAATCTAAAATTGATGAACCAGTTTCATACTCTGTTGAAGAATGTGCTTACCTGACTAAACAATTTGAAAAATTCATCAAGAACAGAAAACTCTTCTCTGCTTCAAAAAACTCTTCAAGAAACTTTAGTTCAGGATCCAGTTCAAGAAATAATGATACATCAAATGATAGATCTTTTAAATCTAAGCCAAATAAAAAAGGCGATGATAAACTAAGATGTTTTGAATGCACTAGCTTGGGACACAAAGCTAATGACTGTGCAAACATGAAAGTTAAAACCCACAAAGTTCTTAAAGCAACTTGGAGTGATAGTAAATCTGAAACTAATTCAGAAAATGATGAAGAAATTGTTACATTTATTGCTTCGACTATTTTGGATGAGTCCCTTGAGAATGATGAGTTCGAAGACATTTTGGATAGCAAGTATACAGAAATGTGTGCTGCATCTACGTCTATGATCACTAAAATTGAAACTCTCCGACATGAGTTATCAACAAGTGAGAATACAATAGTTGAAATTCAAGAAAGTTTTTATCTGTAAAAATTAAATGGAAATTAGAGAAATCTTGTCTTGAGAATAATGTCAAGTGTCTTCATGAGAACTTAGAAACTCAAACCAGACTTTCATCTTCTTTAATGGAGAAAAAACTTGCTCTAGAAATTGCTCTAAATGAATCTCAACAACAGTTTGAAAAGTTCAACTTAGATTCAGAAAAGCTAACTAAAATTTGTGGAATTGGTAAAACTGACAAAAATAAATCTGGTTTAGGGTATGAGAAAACTGAAAAATTAATACCTAAGAAACCTACTGTGTTTGTCAAAAGCGAAATTTTAGAGTCTAGCATGTCTTTTAAGCCTTTTGTTCCCACATACCATCATTGTGGAATTGTTGGTCATATAAGACCACTGTGTAAAAAACTAAGAAGAGAGCAAACAAATCCTAGAAATGATCATCAAAATACTTTGATCTCATCTTTTTAGTCTTCTTTGGAAAAGTCACTTAAAGAGCTTATTAGGATAGCTAAGAGCCTTACTATCCCTCAAATTGTTAACCAGAAAAAGAATTCTCCTTGGGCCAAAAACAAAAAAGCAAAAGTTTCAAAGCTTTTTTCTGCTCACCAAAAACCTTGGGATCTTTGTGGAGATAGTTCAGATGATGAAATCCATGTAAGTAACTTTTCTCAGGTCATCTTTTCACCTAAAGATGATAGCAAAATTGTTGCAATATGCAATGTTGCTCTTACAGCTCTTGCTACAAGAAAGCCTGATTCATGGTATATGGATAGTGGATGCTCAAGGCATATGACTGGGAACCAGAAATGGTTTACTACCATGAATGACTCTTATCCATCTGCAAAAGTTATTTTCGGTGATGGTGCTCATACCAATATCATTGGTTGTGGAAAAGTGAACACTCCTAGACTTCCTAACCTTGACAATGTACTTCTGGTTAAAGGTTTGGAAGTTAGTCTTCTAAGTGTAAGTCAAATGGTTGATGAACACGATTCCGTTACTTTTGATCGAGTAAAATGTCTTGTTCTTAATGGAAAAGGGAGAATCCTTATGAAAGGAGAAAGAACAAAATAACATTGTTATTGTGTTCCTGCAAATTAAAAATGCACCCCTGAAGTATGTTTTCGATCTCTTATATCTATGAATGCATTGGAACTGTGGCATAGGCGTCTTTGCCACTTAAATCATCAAGACATTGTCAAATTGTCATCCAAAGAAGCGGTAAGAGGCTTACCAAAACTTGTTGGGAAACCAGAAGGTATGTGTGGAGATGGTAAGATCGGTAAGTTTACTCGTACCTCTCATCCTTCTTTAAATGCTAAACCAACTTCAAATATGTTACAATTATTACATCTTGACTTAGTTGGTCCAATTGAAACTCAAAGTCTGCATGGAAATAATTATGCACTTGTAATTGTTGATGACTTTTCAAGGTTTACCTGGGTCAAATTTCTAGCTGACAAAACTGAAACTTTTTATCAATATTTCAATCTTGCAAAAAGAATTTCAAATGAAAAACTATCTGAAGATAAGGAAATCATTAGAATTAGATCTGATCATGGTACTGAATTTGAAACTGCTTTATTTCGTGATTACTGTGATAAATATGGTGTTTTTCATGAATTCTCCGCACCGATCACTCCTCAGAAAAATGGCATTGTGGAAAGAAAGAATCGTGTTTTTGTTGAAATTGTAAGAGTTATGATTAACTATGCTGATCTTCCTCATTCCTTTTGGGAAGAAGCAGTATCTAATGCTTGTTATACTCTAAATAGAGTTATTTTTAGGCCAGGAACAAATAAGACACCATATGAACTTTGGAGAGGAAGAAAACCAAACATCTCACATCCCAAAGCTTTTGGAAGCATCTGCTTTATTTATAATGACAGAGATTACCTCACCAAGTTTGATCCAAAATGTGATAAAGGAGTCTTTCTTGGATATGCTACGAATAGTCGGGCATATCGAGTTTACAACAAAAGATCATACAAAATCATGGAAACAGTTAATGTTGCTATTAATGTTGGTCCTACTTGTACTCATATATCTTCTTCTGATAAACAGGTTGTCTCTGAAGCATCTCATACAACTGAGAAGGAAACTCCCATTGATGATCAGAATCTCATATCAGATGATAATGGAAATGAACGTGAACATGAATCATCTCATGAAAGCGCATGGATAGATGAGACCCTAGCCATCCAGTCTCCACACAGATCAAGAAAACGTCAAGTCAAGAAAGATCATTCGACGTCTGATATTATTGGTAATATTTTCGAACCAATGAGGACCAGAAGTACATCTCAAGGGTTTGTAAGCAATTTCTCAATTCTTCAATCCTTCCTTACCCTTTTTCGAAAAGACATCAACCTCATATCTCACCTTGGTTTTGTTTCTACTATTGAACCAAAAAACATCAAAGAAGCCTTATGTGATGTTGAATGGATTAGTGCTATGCAAGAGGAATTAAACCAATTTGAAAGAAGTGATGTATGAGAATTAGTTCCAAAGCCTAGTAACAAAAATATTATTGGAACTAGGTGGGTCTACAAAAATAAAACTGATGAAAAAGGAACTATAACTCAGAACAAAGCTAGACTAGTAGCTCAAGGATACAATCAAATTGAGAGACTAGACTTTGATGAAACCTTTGCACCAGTTGCAAGGTTAGAATCAGTAAGACTCATGTTAGCCATTTCGTGTCATTTAAAGTTCACCTTATACCAAATGGATATCAAGAGTGCTTTTCTCTATGGGGATATTAAGGAAGAAGTGTATCTTAAGCAAACTCCAGGCTTTCCTGATGTTAGTCATCCTGATCATGTCTATAAATTGAAAAAAGCTGTATATTGACTCAAGTAATCTCCTAGAGCTTGGTATGACAAGTTATCCTCATATCTTATCAATAATGGATATGTTAGAGGTTCCATTGACAAAACTCTCTTTGTTAAAAGCACCTCTAAGCATATTATGCTTGTTTAAATTTATGTTGATGATATCATCTTTGGTTCCACCTCAAATGTCTTAGTAAAAGATTTTACTACTACAATGGAGAAAGAATTCAAAATGAGTCACTGTGGAAAACTAAGCTATTTCTTAGGCTTGCAGGTATAGCAAAAGGAAGATATTATGTACATTTCTCAAACCAAGTATGTCAATGATTTGGTAAAAAAGTTTGGAATGAAATCTTCTTCTCTCGTTCGGAACCCAATGGGAACAAGTTGCAAAATCAATGCTGATCTAGCTGGAATTGATATTGATCCTACACATTATAAGAGCATGATTGGTAGCCTTTTATATCTTACTGCAAGTAGACCTGACATTTGTTACAACGCTAGTGTCTGTGCTCGCTACCAAGCAAATCCCAAAGAATCTCATGTTAAAGCTGTTAAACGTATCATTCGATATGTTTCTGGAATAATTGATTTTGGTATTATGTATTCAACTAACTCTAATATTGAAATTGCAGGATATTCAGACTCTGACTAGGCTGGTGATGCCACTGACAGAAAGAGTACTTCAGGAGGAAGTTTTTTTGTTGGAAATAATCTCGTGTCTTGGCATAGCAAGAAGCAAAACTGTGTCTCGCTATCCACTGCCCAAGCAGAATACATCGCAGTTGGAAGTTGCTGTACTCAAATGCTATGGATGAAGCATATGCTTCATGATTATGGATTTCCACAAGGTACACTTACTCTATTTTGTGATAACACCAGTGCCATAAATATTTCAAAAAATCCTGTGTTACATTCTAGAACCAAGCATATTGAAATTAGGTACCATTTTATCAGAAGCTTGGTAGAAGAAAACTTGCTTGAAATAACTTTTATCCCCACTAAAAATCAGTTAGCTGATTTGTTTACCAAACCACTTGACAACCTTCGTTTTGAAAGTCTACGTAAGGCAATTGGTGTTTGTTCTACTTTACAATAAACTTTTTATATATCTATATATATAAAATAAAATAAAAGGAATTTTCTTATTTACTATATATCTAGATATTACAGTTTTCATGAATTTGTATTTCAAAGGGATATTGTTTGTGGTCTCCTCTTTTACAACTTGTTTGTCTTATAAAAAAAATATATGATCAATGAAGTATGTCTCTTAAAAAAAATGTCAGTCCATCTTTGATTTGAACATGATATACATAGTATATGCATAAATGCCCCAAACATTGATCAATCGTGGGTGTCAATCAAAAGAGGATCCCTGAAATTCATTCTATTCTCAAATGAGTTCGAACTTGTTATCCTCTGAGTGTCATTGATACACACATTGCCCTTTCGAGCATCTGCTCAAGGAGTCAATAATAACATTTCTCGTTACATGAACTTAAGAGAACGATTTTTCAGACGGACATAAAGCAATGCAAATGAAAGCATTAAAGAGACTCATAAGAAATACAATAAAAAAAAGGTTGTGCTGCATTTCTTTTTTCATGACAAACACTCAAAGTTGTGCTACAAAATATTTCTTGAAAGACCATGAATTATATCCAAACAATGTGGTATATATTTTTAGGAATACTCATATATTTAGTATATTTCACTTAAGTACTCATATTCTTAGGGGGAGTATTCAATGTCTTGAACAAAATCACCAATCTGCTTTATCAATTTGTGTTTTCAAAGCTAAAAGTTGTCAAGCCATATTTTCAGCTAACTTGATTGATTTATGATGTTGTACTTATAACTAACTTGGGATAAAGATCAAATCTAGTTCTCAAAGTTTACAGCTTGTTTGCTAAAGGTTACACTTAACTTTTTGATCTAGTTTGGTTTCGGTTGCTTTAGTGAAAGCTGGTCATTAAGTGAACTTTGTGCTTATTTCGGGCTGATTGTTTTAAACAATTGAACTTGGGCCAGTTTGAAGTGTACTTTGAGTTGAAAGAAAGTGCTTTCTGTTTCTTCTCTCTCATTTCACGTCGTTCCCAAAATCATCACCAGTCACTTCTGGTATACTCCGCTGCCTCACTCTGTCTCCATCCCTATTACTAGGGCTGTTAATGAGACGAGACAGCTCGCGAGCAGCTCGAGATCGGCTCGGTCAAAGCTCGGTCAAAGCTCGGCTCGTTTGAGCTCGGCTCGAACTCGGGCTCGGCTCAGATACTTTTCAAGTCAAGCCGAGCAAGGCCTGGCTCGGCTCGAAAAGCTCGCGAGCGGCTCGATTTACGATGTTTTGCACTCGAACTAGTTAATTTATCGTATTATGCATGAAGTGGTTTGTAACTTTAAGAAAAGTTATGCTTTGATTTGCTTCTGTGAGCAGAAATAACTAAAGTGGCTAAGTAAGAACTAAGATGCAAGTACATAATGCCAAAGATTGCGAGCCGAGCTCATTACGAGCCAAAATTTTGGCACCTCACGAGCCACGAGCCGAGCTCAAAACGAGCCTCGAGCCGAGCTCGAGTTCCTCTTCTCATGTCGAGCTCGAGCTCGAGCCTACCACATTCAAGCTCGACGAGCTCGAGCTCGAGCCGAGCACCCCTTCCCCATTTTCGAGCTCGAGCCGAGCACCCCTGGGCTCGCGCTCGGCTCGGCTCGTTAGCACCCCTACCGATTACCCACTTTGAATCCAAATTCCAAGCTTTCTCTACACAAGCAAACCAAATCTAGGGTTTTTGATTCACTGATCTCTAAGTATCAATGGCTAGCACTACCAGAAATTGACTCATTGCCGGCGACTTAAAAGTCGCCGGCAATGTTTTTGGACATTACCGGCGATTTTTGCCGGAAAAATCGCCGGTAATGTCTTCTTTTTTTTGACATTGCCGGCGACATAAATGCATGTCGCCGGCAATGTCTCGATGGTAATGTAAAAAAAAAAAAAGACATTGCCGGCGACATGCATTTATGTCGCCGGCAATGTCTTTTTTTTTTTACATTACCATCTAGACATTGCCGGCGACATGCATTTATGTCGCCGGCAATGTCAAAAAAAAAAGACATTACCGGCGATTTTTCCGGCAAAAATCGCCGGTAATGTCCAAAAACATTGCCAGCGACTTAAAAGTCGCCGGCAATGAGTCAATTTCTGGTAGTGTAGAACCAAGAGACCAAACATTCCTCTTCCAAACCCTATTCGGCAATCACCTCGGCTTAACTCCTCCTCCTCCATGAAACCCTCTGGAAGCTATCGAGTGACCATTGATTCCCCTCCATCTCAAGCTGATCATCACAATCCAAAACCCCACATCTTGACTCCTCCATCCTTCTCCACCGAAACCATCCACGGTGATGACTGTTGGGAGATTTCTGGTGCTCTGGCGATGCATGCAGCCACTCATAGTCAAGCTTCCTTGGCTGACTCGAAGAAACGAAAAAGTATGGATGCAAGAGATGGTTTGGATGCAAATATTTTGAAAGAACCATCGCCATCTCATGATGAGTCACCAATTTCCAACACCACTAAGGGAAATCAAGGAGAGCAACATGCTTAGCCATCCCCCATGAATCCACCAATTCCAAATGTGTTTCCTTTCCGGCCATCAGGTACTAAACGATTCAAGCAAACCGCAAGGAAGAAGGTTGAATTTAAGCAGCGTCGTACTGCCCATCTTGCTTCTATTTGTCCAATTGGCGTTTCTCCTCCGTCTTCCAAAGACAAAGGCAAAAATCTGGTGACTACTTTACCTTCGGCATCCAAGAAATCTTCGGTCGTAAAGCCACAAACTGCTCCAAAGAAGCCTTCAGGGCTCTTCCAGAAAAACCCCTCTTCCTCCAAAGAAAAGGCACCCTGAGGTATCTACTTTACCTATTCCTCCCTTAGGTCGATTTACATCTTCACAAGCTATGACTCTTTATGTGACAATTACAGCCTCACATCACATTGTTTATGAGAGACCTCTAAAATTTGATGGCTTGCCCTCTGCATGTTTTGAACTCAATGAACAGTTTGGGTGAGTATAAGCTTTAACATCTTTACCAAGTGTAAATCTATCTCTTGTAAGGGAATTTTATGCCAATTTCTCCACTGAAATTTCTGGGAAAGTCAAGATCTTAAACACCTCTCCTATCATTGTTAAAGTTCGCAATCGTGATGTTGATATCTCACCTGCAAAAATAAGGGAAGTTCTTTCTCTCCTCTTAACTGAAAAACATGTGTTGAAAAAGATTAAAGCTTTTTCTTCAACTTTGACTCTCGAACAATTAGCCAAACAGTTATACTCAAGTCCTCACATGTCATCTTTGGTTGGTTTTTACTTGAGCAGTCAATTCATGTCTGAATTTCACAAATTCTTAGGCTTCCTGGTTAGATCATTGATAGTTCCTACTACTCAATTCTCTAAAGTGTACTTTAAACAAGCCTCTCTCATGGCTTACATCCTTTCCTCTGAACCTACACTTCCTATGAAGTATTACATGTTTCAATCCATATGGGAAGCTGCTGTCACTAACCAGAATAAAAGGGGCAAGTCCCTTGTCTTTCCTACTGTGATTACAAAGTTATGTACAGCTGCTAGTGTTTTTGTCCGGGATGATGATATAATGGCAAATGAACCACTGCCTATTGACAAAACCACACTCACCAAGTCCACCAGCCAATCCTCTGTATACGTAGAGCCAATTGAGTACACCTTTCTTAAGAAAGAAGTCAAAGAGCTGATTGCTCAAGGCATCATTGATACCAAAGAGGCTGTGTTAGCTGAACTTGCCAAATATCTTGGTACTGTTGGTTCAACTCCTACCAATGGCTCGGGCACATCTAGGAAAGTTCCTGAAGAGTCGGATGATGATTCCAAAGAAGCCATGGGAGAAGGTAACTCGGATGAGGACAACGACAAAGATGACACTACAAGAAAACAACACTTAGACCACGGAAACGTAATTGTTCCGTGGTCCAAGTGACACTTGGACGACGGAAAAGACTCCGAGGTCTAGGTGGTAACCTGGACGACGGAGATGGTATTCTCCATCGTCCAAGTGATCACCTGGACCTCCGAGACTTCTCCGTTGTCCAGGTGGTAACCTGGACGACGAAGAATACCATCTCCGTCGTCCAGGTGGCCACCTGAACCTCGGAGTCTTCTCCGTCCTCCAGGTGATCACCTGGACGACGGAGATGGTATTCTCCATCGTCCAGGTGATCACCTGGACAACGGACCGACATGCCGTGGTCCGAGTAACTTCCACTTAGACGACGTACCGACACTTCCGTCGTCTAAGTGAAGCATTATATAAACCCGATGCCAAACTCTCTTCATTCCATCCGATCCTCTGTCCCGCGGGAAATTTTAAAGATCGAAGAAGAATTGAAGGAGAAGGGAGAAGGAGAAGGATCAGGGATCTCCGCTGACTAGCTAGCTAGCTTAATTAACTGATATCGAGAAGGCCAGCAGGTACGTACGCAGTTAAAATTTGCTTAATATATATTTAGTGAAAACATACATACATGCATGAATGTTAGCTATATATACAGATTAAATTACGTACGTAATTGATGGATCGATGTAGATCGAGTACGTATAATTAAGCGTAAATTAATGGACTAATATATATATATATATGTAATCATTAATTAATTATAATATTTTGTAGCAATATGGACAAGAGTTGGATGAAGTTGAAGAATAGATGTGATGTCCGGTATATGGATGGAATTAGCGAATTTGTGAATTTTGCGATAGAACATGGTCAGGGAAAGAAGCGTTTCAGGTGTCCGTGCCAGAAATGTCTTAATTGTCAGTATGTGGAGGTTAATGTTATGGTGCAACACCTGTACGAAAATGGTATGATGTGGAGTTACACTACATGGAGCGAGTATGGTGAAGCAGTAGAGTTCAGCGCAGCAGACTTCAGCTCAGGGTACAGTTACCATGGTGCCTCATCCAGCGCAGTGGTGCCAGACCCCCAGCTTGCAACCCAACTGCAGATTTGGTCCATTATGCGTTTCCGGGATGTAGTCATGGTGGACACCAACACCAAGACGGAGGTTACAGTACCACTAATGAGCATGATGACACATTCCCCGCAGCTAGCTTGGCCACTGACACCAGTGAGATGGATAAGTACAACCGGATGCTACTTGAAGCGCAGAGCCCGGTGTTCCCTGGATGTCGAGAGAATGTGTTGCAATATGTGATGGAGCAAATGAAGATAAAAGTGAAGCACAAAATGTCAGTGAGTGTTTTTGATGAAATTCAGGAGCAAATATGTAAGTTGCTTCCTGATGATCACAATCTTCCTAAATCTCATTATAAGGTTAGAAATATCTTGAGCAGCCTCGGCCTAAAGTACAGGATAATTGACGCATGTCCAAATGATTGTGTGCTATTTTACAAAGAGTATAAAGATTTGGACTATTGTCCCGTATGTGGCCAGTGCAGATTCCAGGTGAATAGGAAGAGTTCGAAAAAGAGAATTCCTGTGAAAGTTGTTCGATATTTTCCCTTCATTCCTAGATTGCAGCACCTGTACATGTCTCTACACACAGTAGAGGCGATGCGATGGTACGCAGAAAAGCGAATAGATGACGATGTCCTGCGACACGCCGCGGATGGGGAGGGTTTCAAACATTTCGACAGAGAATTTGGAGACTTTGCTGCAGAGATTAGAAATGTTAGACTCGGCCTATCTACAGACGGATTCAATCCTTGGGGAAGTAATAGCTCCGCCGTCAGCACTTGGCCAGTTATTCTGATGCCGTACAACTTGCCTCCGTGGATGTGCATGAACAAGGAATTTAATTTCCTTACTGTACTAATTTCAAGTCCTAAATCTCCAGGGAAGTGCTTAGATGTCTACCTCAGATCTTTGATCGACGAGCTGAAACTGTTGTGGGAAAATGTAGTCCCGACTTATGACAAATTCACTGACACGATGTTCACGATGAGGACTGCCGTAATGTGGACGATCAGCGATTTTCCAGCGTATGGGATGTTGGCAGCCTGCAGGACAAAAGGATATAATGGATGTCCTATATGTTTGGACGACGTGAACTCTAGTTGGCACGCGGGGAAGGTGTGTTACTTGGGTCACCGTAGATGGCTTCCTCATGACCACCCCTGGTGACAGGATGAAGCTCATTTCGATGGGACGGTAAAGAACAATCATAAACCCCGTAGTTGGTCGGGCGAAGAGATTTTAGAGAGGTTGAGCTATTTCGACTTTGGTGTGTTGACCAATGACGCGGATGTAAAGAAATGCAATCCAATTCCTCCACATGATTTGAGCTATTGGGATCACAAGAGTATATTCTTTGAACTCCCTTACTGGTCGAAGTTGAAGCTGAGGAACAACTTGGACGAGATGCACATAGAAAAGAATGTGTGCGACAGCGTGGTGGGAACAATTCTCGGTATTAAGTTCAAGACTAAAGATACTCCCAAAGCGCGCAAAGATCTGGAATCAATGAATCTACCTTGTCCCTTGTGGTTGAGGAGGGATAGGAAATGAGTGTACAATAAGATGCCAGCTGCACCTTACACAGTGAAGCTGACACTTAGACGTTCTGTATTTCACTGGTTTAAGGGCGTTCGTTATCCGGCTACGTATGCAGCTACTATAATTGGAGCAGTGGACGAGGTGCAACACAAGTTTGTTGGTCTAAAGATACATGACTATCACGTTATGCTGCAACGTCTGATTCCAGTGGTTATTCGACCATACTTGCCTCGGGACGTCGTAGAACCAATAGTGACATTGTGCAGATGGTGGCAGAGGTTATGCGCCAGAGAATTAAAGAAGTCAGATGTGGTGGAATTGCAACAACAAATTGTGCACATCATTTGCAAACTAGAGAGGATTTCCCCCCCTGCTTTCTTTGACATCATGATTCACCTAATGATCCATCTGCCCGAGCAGGTGCTCATTTCTGGTCCGGTCCAGTACACTTGGATGTATCCTCAAGAAAGGTACGTACAACTAATTAATTATACAGGTTTTTTGATTCATAATTTGTTCCACTGCAGATTACTAGCTATATGTACTTATTCTTATTGTACGTTTGATTTTGTAGACAGCTTGGACAGTATAAGTCATTCGTCAAAAACAGGTCGGCCCCGGATGGCTCCATAGCAGAGACATACCTAATGCATGAGTGTGTTACTTACTGCAACAGGTACCTCAAAGATCTACCACCTCCCACTGCCTTTGATCCCAGTGCCCGCATCAATCTTTCAGTCGTCACAAATGTCGTCCGACCGTTTAGAGGAGTATTAAAGGAATCGTTAACACGGGAAGAACTTATTGAGGCACATTGGGTAGTGTTGCGAGATTGTGACGAAGTTGAGCCGTACATGATGTCATACAGGGAGAGGCTTCAGGCGTTAAATCAAAACAAGAGTTCGGCGTGGATTGAGAAAATGGTTAAGAAGAAGTTTCCCGATTATTTCTTCCAATGGGTACGTACGTACATCTCGGTATTTAATTTGTAATTTATATACATATCGATCATGTTTGTAGAAAGTAAACCCTTATATTAATTTGCCCTTTTTTGCATATGATTGATCTGCAAAAATCTGAAAACCACGGGGGGTGGTGGTCATGGCCAAAGCACTTGCTAGCAGGGAAGCCGATTAAACACTATATTTATCCTGGATGTTTTGTGAACGGTGTAAAGTTCCATTCATTGGCCCGAGATGAAGGAAGAAGAACACAAAACAATGGGGTAGCGGTTGGGAAAGACCATGATCTATATTACGGGGCTATTGTATATGTGGTTCAGCTATGTTATGGGAATGATGTCAACATTTTCCTATTCAAGTGCAGATGGTTCAAGCGTACAAAGGAAGACCTGGGACTATTATCAGTCGATACAAACTCAAGCTGGTATGAGGATGAGTCTTTCGCTCTCGCCACCTTAGTTCGGCAGGTGTTCTATCTCGACGATCCGAAAGCCGGTGAAGGGTGGAAAATAGTGAACCATATCTCTCATCGAGGAATATGGAATACAGAGACAATTGAAGGGACACCGGTGACGACTGAAGATGCTGCTGAACCAGAAAGAGACATTCCTGCCTATCAAGAGCCTAATATTTCTGTCATCCGCTTCGATATAATGGACCTGGTTCAAGATGGTGAACGGTTACCCATGCCTGATGGTTGTACAGATCTAACTGAAGATGAGATTATCGATGCCATTAATGAAGAAGATGAAGAAGACGAGCAGGATGAGGACGCGGACGAGGACTCAGGTTATTCGTTGGACGATGTTGAGTACGATGAGGAGGATGATGAGGATTATGATGATGACTACTTAACTAAGACGAGAAAAATTAATTGGTAATTAATTTATGTAATTATTGTAATATATGATCGATGCATCATCGATCAATAATTAATATAAATATTATAAGGAGAAGAATGTATATATGTACGTATATCTTCGACTTTTTGTACTTAATTAATTAATTACACGCGTCCATGCTCGATCAGATATATCAGATCGACCGACGTACGTAAACTAAATTAAATTAATTAATTAATCCGAATTATATATCCTGGACAACGGAGAAATTAATTGCAGGTTGTCGCATTTTGGGTATTTTGGCTATCTCCCTAAATCCTCGACCCTAAATCTAGCAAATCGAATCGATCGATCATTTTTTTAATTTTTTTTTTATTCAAAATAATTGAACGGACACACAAATGACCCTGGACGACCTAAACCCTAAGGCCCTAACCCCTGAATTCAGGGTTTTTACACCTGGACGACGGAGATGGTCATTCTCCGTCGTCCAAGTTCACAAAACAGTAAGGCCCCATAACCCCTGAATTCAGGGTCTATACACCTGGACGACGGAGATGACCTTATCCGTCGTCCAGGTGAAGATTTCGTAATTTTTTCTAAGACAACGACCATCTAGACCTTCTGCATATTCCTTTCGTCAAGACTTAAGAGTAAATAATTCTTGGTGTGTGAGCTTCGACGGTTCGAAAATCGGAGTTGCGAAATGTCTTGTATCCACGTTTCCGGTTTGTGAAATTCTAGGTTTTGCGGCTGACTGTACCGATGAAACCCTTTCCGAACTTATTATTTTCTGGTCATTTATTGTAATTATATATTATGTTACGACGAACATATCCAACGGTTGTTTTGTCCAAATTCAATTTCGTTAATCCTCTGCTGCAAATGAGCCTCTACTCATGAACACTTAAGTCGTAAAGCTTAGTCGATACTTAACAACTTTCAGGACGTAAAATTATTCAGCGGTTCAAATGTAACTGTTCATATATACGATGCGTTCATCAATATTGTACGACTATTTCACTCGAATGACAGATCGCTAAATTCCTGGCGAATTAATTTTTAAATTTTTTTTACGTAATTTTCACCTGGACGATGGAGATGTCATTCTCCGTCGTCCAGGTGAAAATTACCATGGCGGTTCGATTTATTTTTTATTTTTTTTTCAATGTAAATTACACTTGGACGACGGAGAATGACATATCCGTCGTCCAAGTCGAAAATCATGGCGGTTCGATTTACCGCCTCAATTTTTAGCACCGCTTAAATTTCCACTTAGACGACGGAGAATTAATTCTCCGTCATCTAAGTCCAAATTTATGGCGGTTCCAAACGTCCCGCCGATTAATTGGCGCCGCTTCAAAAAATTTTAAACCGTCACTTAGACGACGGAAAACACTGTTTCCGTCGTCCAAGTTCAGTTGGACGACGGAAAATAGTGCTCCGTCGTCTAAGTGAAAGCCTATAAATAGAACAGCACCCCCCCCCCCTTTTCTCATTCCATCTCCTCTCCTCTCCTCCCCTCCTCTCCTCCGGCGATTTTCCTCCTCCGGCAACGCTCCGACGACAAATTTTCCGGCGTGGTTCCTCCTCTCCGACGACTCAACTCCGGCGATATTCCCGATTACTCCGGTGAGGTAAATTTCTATTTTTTACCTTATTAACATTATTTTTATTTAATTAATTAATTTCTAAATATAATTTAATAATTAGTTTTAAATAATTCATTATTGTAATTATAATAATTTTTAGTGGTTATTATTAATATTTAGTAATCATTTAGTTATTATAATTATTCTAATTAATATTTGGTTGTTATCATTTAATTAATTAGTTATTATAATAGTTATTTGGTAAATAATAATTATTGTAATTAAATAATAGTAATAATAATTATTGTTAATAATAATTCATTATATTGGTAAATGAATAATTATTATTAAATGCATGATAAATAATAATTCATTATTGTCATTATTTATTGTTTTAATTAATTGATAATTACGTGTATTTTCTAGTAAATTGCATGGTAGTACGTCTTCGATTTAAATTTAGTACATATGATTGGTTTATTAAGTCGCACTCTTTGGAATAGATGGTGCCTCTTTTCCTAGCTTATCTCCTTAACCCCTCGTGATGTGTGGATTTCATCACCGCACACCATAACCTAAGTGAAGTTATGGACACGAGGTTGATGGCGGAGTTTGCAAAGGACTTGAGGGAGTGTAAATTTTCCAAAAATTGACCGAATGTCGGACATGGTGTCTAGAAACGGGTTATGACTGGTGACAGGTTTTGGATCTAAGAAAGACGACACCAATAGGTGTTTTGTCGAAATTAGTTCTGCCTCTCGCGTTATCTCTATCCCTAACTGGCCATGTTTTTCGATTTAACCAAGGCTGATTAATTGAAAATTTACACTTTATCGCGCGGGTCGCACGTCCATTGAACGACCGAAAAAGCCAAGCTAGTGTACTCTATTTAAATCTTAACCGTACTTAATTAGCGTAAATTTTGCACTTGTAATTATTATGGTAAGTAGGTATTTTAACAACGTACTCCTAGGTTTAAATGGCTCCATCCGGCAAGAAGAAAGCCCAACAGGAGGCAGAAGATGCCATGCTCCGCCGCTTGGCGGACCAAGTCGGTTGGGTTCAACAGGAGGGCAACGACACCCTCAATCCGAACCCTTCATCTCGTTCGGAGGTGGCGCCTCTTGGGGAAATTCCCTCTGCCCCATTTATCTCCAGCGGTGATGACGTCGACCCCTTTTCAACTCCGACGCCCGGTACCGGTTCAATGGCAAGTACTCAGGCGTCCTCGACCGCTGAATCTATCATGTACAGCGCCCGCCGTAAGCAAAGGAGGGCCCCCACTGACCCGGAACCGAAAACGACTCGGGGTCTCGTTAAAGGGGGCAAAGCGGAGAAAATTTGCAAGGCGACCGGGAAAAAGATCGACTTGCCCTACGACGAATTCACTGGTGGCCCTCCCACAGCTAAGCTAGCAAGTCTCTCGGCGCATAGAATAGGGTCAATCGTTCGTAGTCGGGTTCGAATTAATTCCCCTACTTGGAGGGAGGTGCCGGATGATGAGAAGGCGAAAGTCTTCAAAGAACTTTCGGTACGTAATACGTACAATTTTATTTATTATATAATATTGTTAATATTAGTTAGAATTTCATAATATATACGATTATAATTTTCTATTTATTTCTGATAGGAACAATTTGCGGTGGATCCGTCACCGGCGATGTTGAGGCATATCAACCAAACCGCCAACTCCATCTACAAAGATTGGAAGTACAGGCTCCATCAGTACTTCGAAACTGTCGGTCCCGTGCCTCCCCCCGTAGAGCTGCGTGGGGATAGAGAAGATGAGTGGCAGTGGTTGTGTAACCACTTTGCCGATGACGAATTTAAGGTGTTAATTTAATTTTTTTTATTTCAATTAAGATAATTGAATTATTTAAATTTTAGTTACTTATTAATTTTTTAATGATTTAATTATGTTGTCTAACAGAAATTCTCCGGTGTCAACAAAGCCAACCGGGGAAAGAAGGACAAACACCATACTTCCGGCGCCAAGCAACTCATTCAAATAGCCAAGGAGCACAGGGATAAGGGCTCCAATTACCCTTATCTCGATGCAAGCATAAGCGCGTACGTGACGCCTGCGCTCGATAATGAAGCGAGTCAATGCGGCGTAAGTGATATATATATATATATATATATATATATATGTGTGTGCTTTTAATTATAGTAATTATTATTTAAATATTATTTCATTATAATTAATTAATTATTCCTTTGTAAGCAAGGGTGATAGAGCGTGCGCAGGAAGAATTGGCTAACACTCAGCTTGCGTTCCCAGATGTGCCGCCGGAAGACCTGCCTACTCTATCCATGGAGAGCCAAATTGCAATCGCGGATGAGGTCTACGGTCGTAGAGCTGGCAAGGAGGTTAGGCACTTCGGGCCTAAAGTGGTTCGAGATTTGTCGACAACCTCCGACTCATCATCTACGGGAGGTTCGGGGCAGCGGAGAAGGACTCAGGCTGCGGCCGTCGAAGCAGCCATTCAAGAGGCTCGACTGGTATGAGAGGAGAATCGACTGGCACGAGAGGAGAATCAATTCATGCGGCAAAGACTTGACGAGCAACAAGCACAAATAGCCCAACTCATCGCCCTCATGCAATAATCTCGAGAAGTATGTCAACCTCCTCCGAACCCATACCGCGACGACGACGACCCGGCTGGAGGCGGGGGACGCGGCGGTGCATCTGCTCCTCCAATGTGTTAATTAGCTAGCAGTAGTTTATTAATTATCTCGTTTCTTTCCGCATTTCAAACAATATTTTCATTTTTATGGGTTTTTTTTTTGATGTGTATGTACAAATTAATTTTCATTATTTAATAATTAAGTAATATTAAAAATTTAGTTTATTTAATTAATTTTATCATTTTTTATTATTTAAATACAATTAATAATAAATTAAATTAATAATATTTAATTACAATTTAATTTTAAAAAAAATTTAAATAGGCACTTGGATGACGGAGATTCAGTTCTCCGTCGTCCAGGTTCTTACCTGGGCCACGGAGATTGCTAGCTTCTCCGTGGCCCAGATGAGCACCTGGACGACGAAGAACTGAATCTCCGTCGTCCAAGTGCTCACCTGGGCCACGGAGAATGTCCGCGGTCCAAGTGAATTTGGACGACGGAGATTAAATTCTCCGTCGTCCAGGTGCTTGGACGACAGCACTTGAAGCACGGACCTTGGACGACGGAGATTCCGTCGTCTAAGTACTTAGACGACGGAAAAACTCACTTAGACGACGGAAACTCTCCGTCGTCTAAGTGAGTTTTTCTTGTAGTGTGATGAAGTCTTTGAAAAAGAAGATGGAGCTGATGATGAGGAAGATGATCCCGAAGAGGACGATGCTCAAGATGGTGAAGATGAAGACTGATTTTTCATCTTACTCTTGATTTTTATGCTTTCTAGGACCATGCTATATTAAGCTCTACTTTTGAATGCTACTGGTTTTTACGAGATGCATTTTTTGGTTGGTTTGCATCTGTCGTACCCTTTGTCATTCTGTGACAAATAGGGGGAGAAACCAAATAAGACTAAAAGAGCTTTATAGTTCTTGTTGTAATTCCAGACTTATTTGGTGTAACTCATATGTCTATACATGTTGTTACTTCAAAGCTTCTGTTATTCTCTACTGTTCCTATTTGTTGCTTCACTTATGTTTTGTCTTGAGGTTTTTATGTAGGTGCTCTTCAAAAGGTACTCTTCAATGAAAACTTCTACAAAGAGATTGATATCTCTTAAACATAAGTTTTAGTAAAAATATATGTTTTGTCTAAGAATGTCAAAGGGGGAGAATAAAGGTATATGATTATTGACATATCTTATATGATTACAATACATGATTTAGAGGACTCAAAACAAGTGAAGAAACAAGCAAAGAGATCAAAGATACACCGTAAAGAACTCATGGGCTCAAGGTAAAAACATGCATATACATTCACTGTTTTTCACAGAGGATACCTACATAGGTTCCTATCCCGAAAGCCCCTGCCTTCACAAATATTTATGATTGGTTTTATTAAAACAGCTTTTATAAATGTGAAAACCTTTTCCAAAACATATCTCTGGCCATGTGGTGTTTTTTTAAATGAAGTTTATGTTTTATACAAAACACACATTCACTTTACCTTAAGATAAGAAAGATATTTTGGGGTAAAATGTTCTTAGCTGTCTACAGCTTTTATACATGGCTGTAAATTCAGTACAACTTGTGTACTTGGTTGTGAGCTAAGTTCACTTTGGTAGATCTTTTATTTAACATTAAAGAAAGGTTTGTGTGGTGATCAAGTCTTAAATACATGGCTGGGATTACTTTGGGCAAAACTTTTTCCCTCCTTCCCGTGGCTATATATACACACCAGCCCCATGTTTGATAGTTGGTTGTTTTAGATGGTATTCTCACTCTTTCTTCAAAACAGAGTTCTAAGCTTATGCTTATAGATTTGTGTTGTGCTTTATGTTTTAAAGTCTACATGAAAATCCTTTCAACTCATCTACATACATCTTGCATTCCATGAGTTCTTTATGGTAGATGCAAGTAACCCAAAGAGTTTCCAAGAGAGTTAGTTATGCGATAACTAAACTCATTTGTTAAACTTGTATAACTTTCATTTGTAAAACTCTTACATACAAGATGGAGTATATCTCTTAATCTAGTGCGCGAATCTAGATAGGATATCACCGTTTCCTTGCTATTATCAGAACTATAGTCTTGTAAAAGTGTTGTTACATATTGGAAAGCTTTGGCATTCAAGAGAAAGGGTCACACAGTTTTTATCCCTGATTGCAGGGTTTCTGCGAGAAAAAAACATACATGTATTATTTGTCCTATATACTTATAAGCATCGTATGTTTACTTGGTTCATCTAATTGTCAAAATAGTTTCACATAACTATCTCTGATTATTAATCACCACACTTTTAAGAAAAAGTCGTTAAGAGTCTATTCACACCCCCTCTAGGACCTTCACTATATGAATGAGACATTTTGTTCAACTCAATCATACGCTGTAGTCGTCCAACAACGCACAACAGGGAAAATAATTAAGCCAACTTACAATGTTTCGTTACCTCATTTGCCTTTTCTTAATTACAAGTTGTAAATTGAGGCACCATTCTCATGGGAACAAGTCTTCAAATGAGTGCTTACTGATGGGAATTCCTTTATCTCACAGGATTCAGATCCTCGCCTTGGCTAGTCTTTATTCGTGGTTATCCTCAACTTCTGATCTTGTTCATTGATTCCAAATCCCAAGGCTAGAAAGTGTCCCCGTCACCTTCAGGTCATTAAATACCCGGATCTTTGATCTTTGTTCATTGCCCACTTCGGGTAATCTCCTTCTTCGTCCTCTGGTAGATCGGAGATGGCAGAAATAAATTTCATCAATATTTTTTCTGCTAAATCGCTCCAAAATACCCTCACCTCTGTAGCCAATTGAGCCAAATCCAACAACACGCAGACAATGATGCCGGTAAATCGCCCAAAACACACAAAGCAAAAACAATAGAATCCGATTGAAAAAGTAATTACGGCATGGTAAGAAGTAATAATATCCAGTATACGGGGGTTTTCTAAGAAGAAGAGTTTCAGATGAATTTACAAATCAAAAACAAACACACATCATTCCATGAGTAGCAATGTAGCATTAGCCCAATTATGTGTTATCTGAGCTACAACACATCGCACAACAGAATTACCTTTCCCCAGAGAATATGGGGGACAGGCAGAGTTTAAATCGATTTACACCTCTGTCTTGTCTGTTGCCGCAATCTCCAGAGTGCTATATGCCGCATCGGCTGAAGAGGTGTCGATGTCGTTCAGACCCAATTCCTCATTCTGCTCCCACGATCTCTCGTACTCCTCAACTGTTGGTACACATTAAAAAATGAATTAACAAGCAGTCTACGAAAACCAGCAGCAATGGATATAACAAATCAAATATACTAAAGCACCCCCATAATTCTAAATTCCTAATTATTTTTTGCTATCTTGCCAAAAACTATGAAGTAGAGTAACACATGCCAAATCTACAAGAACTACAATTTCCCTCAGAAGATGAAAGGGATGAAGACATGAATAACATTTTGAAACAGATGTACGAGGTGCTAAAACAATTGACTTACACTGCAGCTGGTGGTCATCTTTCATATCATCAGTCACAGGTGCAATAAATGAGTTGGCCAATGCGTCATCAAGAATTAACGTAAACGGCTCTTCTAAGCTCAGAAGCTGCAATATATTGAGAGATGTCTAAGAATTATGAAACCGATTCATCATCTGTTGAAAGTGAATTGTTATTAACAGCTAAAAAAAATCAAGGATGGCCAAATGCCAATAAGAGGATCTTGATCCAGTGGATTACAAATCCAAGGGAAAATAATGCTGCCCATCATTAAAATCTGTACACATTTTGATGGCATTATAGTGCCAAAAATTGACTTTTAATCTAGCTAGGCCATTGAAATCTATAATGCAAACCAAAAATACATTCCCTCTTGTCCTATTGTTCGGATTAAAGAAACTGTAATTTGTAAATAACCATAAATCAACAAATATATCCTTGTCAGGATATTGTGAGAGCCAGGTATGAATTGATCAATACTGCTTATGGGTTAGCAAGATTTAATTTCGGGGAAAATAGAGGTTACAAAATTTGCAGTTCTGGACATCTGGTAATCGGGAGAGGTAGGAGACATAGACAACCAGAAGAGGAAGATGAGGACAGTTGACAGAGAGCAAAAGAAAGAAAACGTTTGTTAGTGTTGAAAACATAATTGTTGAGTAATTTCCTGATGTGGTGTATTAAGGGACTTTAGATTTTCCATATACAGAAAAGATGAAAAATCCAGGATAACCAAGCCAAAAATCAGCCAAGGAGAGGATCCAGACCCAAGTAAATTATACTTGACAACTTGTAAGCAGGTTATGTGCAGAGGAGTATTTGGTCAATTCATCATTTATTAATGAAATTCAGGATGCAGAAATCACACTCGGTCCACAAATTCATTTTCTAATTAAGATCAACCGAAAGGCTCATCATTTATTAATGAAATTCAGAATGCAGAAATCACACATTCGGTCCACAAATTCATTTTCTATTTAAGGTCAACTGAAAGGTTACCATGTACCTTCTTTAGACTTTCTGTAAAGTTTAGCCACTTGCTTTTCTTATTTTGATCATGACTATCTCCAAAAGAAAATCCATGCACTCTCTCAAGACCTGCACAACAGAATTACCTGTCATACACTCATACATACTTAACTATGAAACATAAGAACAGCTTAAGAGAGGTAGCACACACATTACTGTCAAATTTCAACTCTTTAGTTCAAACTTGATAGAGATCAAATTAATCATAGAAATCACAGGTAGTACAGAATGCTTATAGAAGAAATCAATACTTTCACAAATTTGTGTGATCAACCCTTCAATAGTTGTAACGAGTCCCCCAAGGGTGCCACTAGCCAGCTCCAACTCAAGTTCAGGAATTGTCACGCCCGCAGTATCTGACTGATCCAACATAAAGGTTTGTCAGACAATGGTTCAGAACTTCACACCCAAAAAGGAAGTATTGGACAGCTCAAGGTCATTTTGAGAGGCTTTGTCAGTTGGAGCTATCCTACAAACAAGTTGTGACTTCAAGAAGCAACCAAGGCACAAGCTATTAAGATTCTGGTTTCCATGAACCACCTTTTTTTTTGGAAATGTATAATACATTATACTTGACAGTTTAGCATCTGCAAACATAAAATAACAGCCTCTTTGTGGATTTAAGTCTCTGCTACAGAACGTAGAATCCCACATATCCCCTCAAAAGCCTTCAGTCCTAGTTTCTGTCTAGATACTCGTCACCAATATTGACCACCTAAAGGTAACAATGTTTCAAAAGATAACACAGCATTCTGAATATTCAAACTTTTCAACAATTCAGTTATTGTAATATTTGCATCATGCTATAATAACCTATCTTGTCAACCACATATAGACCTATTCCAATCGATATAGCCATATGGTGTAGTACTTGCAAAAGCCCCATTAATGGAATGTAGAACACCAGATGCACAGAAACCCCTCAAATTTCCATCCTGTATCAACGTTCTAACTATCAGACTCTGCATTGCAAGATCCTAAATCTTAAACCGCCTATTGTTGCTTGATCACTGGTTTATGTAAATTGTCAACAGGTTACTAGTATATGGAAAAATAACTTAAATGTTACAGACAGTGCAAGGATAACAAGATACAATCAAGAACAAGGAAATAGACCTTTATGACATCACGACTAAGATCCTTAACATTCTTCACGCAAAGAGTAATTTTCTTCCCTTTATCAGGAATTCTTCCACCAGGCTTCAACTGCACATGAGTGTGACAATTACCATCAAAGCATAGGGAAGAGAGAAAAACAAGCAGATCAAAACAACATTACAAACCTCAGAATTGCGGTAACCACATGCGTCACAAGTGGATGCCATGACAATTACTTGTTGGAAATACGGGATGTCTGTAAAAGTGTTAAGAAATATCTTGCAATAATATAATTTACACACACATGTTCCACAAAGAATGAATATATTTGAAATTAGCGAACTAAACCTTGTGACAAGCCAGCATTACAAGGATAAAGTACTTCTTTTGCTTTGCAGTTAAATATTGTTGTCTTGAAAGCAGGCACCCTAAATAAAGAAAAATAAAATAAAATAAATATCCAAGGATACGGGTGACAAACATTCGAGTCTCACATTTTGCAGTACAAGTTCCGCATGTTGATGGGAAAGTCATCACCTGTTATTGATTAACAGAAAAATACCAATTAAAAAGTTACAATTAGGTACTTATGATGCAGAATAGTGATTTTAATAGTTGATGTGTACCTCCTCTGGTGCAGAGTACCGAAACAAAGCTTCAGAAATTTCCTCACTATTACTCTGAGCAATGGTTCGATGACCAGCTGCTGCACCAATTGAACCATGTGGTACTCTTTGCACCTGCTCAGGGCCTGAAGTTGTTGATTCTACATCATGTGCATGTCTTGTTTGTGAAGAGTCAACAACATACCCTAGCAATGTTTGTTGCTCTGGAGTTCGCTCATAAAACTTGATAGTCAGTGATGGATCGGTGGATGGAGCAAACCTGCTCACACGATATAATCTCAGTGTCAGCGAAAAGTAGGATGATAGTTCCAAAATATATTGGCAAGAGGTAATAACAAGTCAACAGAAGCTTCCCAGTTCAAACAACACGCAATCAAACATATTACACCAGAAAATTGCAAGATTAAGGCTTTACATGTACAAGGTACACGAAGAGAAAGGAAAGATGGGCTTGCTCAATAAAATTATCTATACAAAGTTAAGAGCATTCGTGAAAATGGATCCACTTGCACACATCACTACTGCAGTACTACAAGATCAGCTGAAAATTTAAAATTTGAGAGAAAAAGAAATACAAAATCCCCCTTTAAAACATAAGTATCTTACAGATTCTCGATAAAGCTGTTTCCAGAAGGATCATCTAAAATGAAGGTGAACGACAAATCTCCTGCTGCACATGCTCTCAGCTTTAACAAAAATTGGTCTATTGCTTCAGCAGTTTGAGGATCCACTCTCTGAAAAAGCCACAAGGATAAATATCTACTGCTTCAGCAATTTGGACTTGAAAGATAGATTAAAGCAAAATATAGTGATTGTAAAACTTCTGTCTATACCTTGCGTTCTTCTTGTAGTGCTTGCAACTCATTTGCTGCCCGTAACAGCATCCCTTCCACCTATATAATCATAATATCATATACATCCAAGATATATGCAGCAAGGGTGAGTGGGGGCAAGGCCGAGGCAGGAACTTCTGGTTAGAAATATATAATATGAAGTTTAACTGAACATGAAACTACACGTTTTGAAAAATAATGGAAGGTCAAAACATTTAGCATGCCTATTTTAGTACCCTTGCCCGAAATTTTAATTATCATCCATCCAATTAAACCTAGCCCAGCACCGATTATGCTTGACATTTTCATCAGGTTCATATTTCAATGATTGACAGCTCTTCTTCCTAAAAACAACTGAATCGTGTCTCTGCCAACACCCTAGGGTCTCTTGGAAGAGTTTTGAAAGCCTAACTAAAATAGTGGCAGTATTGTGAGTGCTCATTTCCATATGCTGCTATCCATAACTTACACAGGTACAGGGAGAGAAACCAACAAGACAACATATTATGAATGAAGAAAGAATACAGTCGAGGGTTTTCTACATGATATTCCTTTTACTGTCAGAAGAGCAATCGTTTATCTTCTTACGTAATAAGCTACCCTGCAGCACACCCATTACGTGTTATACTACCCTATTCTTTTCTATAATTTTCCTTTAGCTTATTACAGTATTGGTTGATTACTTGATGTCCTCTTATAGTACAATAAGGGGAGTAAGAGACTACATAAAAAACAGCCATGATGATAAATTTGGTTTCTGTACTATGTCGAAGTATGTTCCCCAAAAGCATTTCACTAAAGAGTGGCAGATATAAATATCCTAATCTCAACCAACCACAGAATTTACAAATGCAAATAAATTATTCAGGTGAATGGAAGCTATAAAGCAAACAATAATCTAGCAAAGAAAATGAGTAAGTAAAAGAATACCGTTGATAAAGATCCACGCTGAGACTCTGGAGGAATCTCAAAATCTAATTCAGGAACCTGCATTAAAAGAGAAAAAATGAAAAAAATTGTAAAAAATACCATTCAGTTACCCGGTTACAGCAATAATAATATGTCAACTTAAAAACCAGATTTGAACATACTCTCAGATAGAAACCATTAATGCATAATGCATTGCAATCAGAAATTAAGATCTACTTCAAGTACCTTAATAGTAGCAAACTCAGATTTCACAACTTGCCTGTTAAGCATCCTGCATTAAAAAAAATAAAAAATAGCTCATCAAGGGGATTCCTCATCAACTTTCTCCTAAACAACATACAGAAGAAGCTTCATTATGCCTCATGCTGTGATCATCAAACACAGACCAAAATCAAAACAAACCAAGAAAGCCAAATGCTTCACGGTTATTACTTATTAGTAATTCAGCAAGAAACTTCTTTTGGGTGAATTTAGCTAAAGACCACAACTTTTACACAGATGAATCTCAGTTCACAACTTCAAAAAGTCTAACCTTGGGATCGCCAGAAGGCACCTCCAAAAGGTACGTACATCCCTTGGGTTGAAGCTCACCAGCAAACTGAACCTCATTGTTCCTATATCAACAAAAACTAAATTAAAACACTCCACTCCCACAAAACTAAACCAATCAATAAAAAAAGTAACAAACTTTAAATCACATAGCTCTACCTCTCATTACAATGCGTACACTCAAATGCCGAAAGCAAAATCTGTTCACAAACAACACCTGTTTAACCCTAATAAGCATGAAAAAGCTAGAACAGCAACAGTGATTAATTAAAGGAATTACCTTTCTGAAGTTGGGAATTACAGTGAACAAAAAACTCGTTGTGCCCTGAATAAAAAGTAGTAAAAATCAAAACTTTAATAAATAAAAATCAGAACAACGAAAAAGAAAGGAAGAGATGAGTACGTTTTCGCCGCAACGCATACAGAGGCTTTCGACTTTGTAGAGAGGCGCGTCGGAGGAGTCGGAGGCGGAGACGGCTTCGACCACTGACCGGACGTCGACGATTTGGTCATTGTTGTTGGTATTGCTCCGGCTGCCAGCTGCCGCTTCCATTTTTGTCTTGGCTTTTCTACTGTGAGTTACTTGTTTATAAGTTTCAAGTGACCTACGGAATGTTATGTTAATCAGATTGAGAAGGGACGCGAAGTTTCTCCCACAATTCCAGAAGCGGTCCAATCACTCCAGTTAAGTTGTAACCAAAACCCGGCCTAACCCCAGAAGAGTGTTTTTTTTCGTGTTTAATGAAATACTAAGAGCATCCACATCATGAGCAGAGCAAGAAGCAAAGTAAGAACAAATTTTGTTCCAAGCAAAATGTATCCAAGATTTGTTCAAGTAAATCAAGTTTTGCATACACTCATTCACTATTTGCTTCAAGCAAATCAGCTTTGTCATGTAGTGAAATGTTTAAAAATGATTTACTGGATAGATTTACCACCAATAATAATGTGACACGTGTCTTTATCGGTAGTAATTATACAAGATTTCTGAAAAGATTTCCGACTAATTAAAAATTAACACGTGTCACCGCCATGTGTCATTGTCGGTAAAATAATTAGACTAGATTTCCGATAAGATTTTCGACCAATGGCGGTGTCGCTACGAGCTATCATCGTTGACCAAATAATTGGACTAGATATCCGGTAAGATTTTCGACCAATTACGATGTGACACGTGTCACTGCGAGATAGCGTCATCGACAAAATAATTGAACCAGATTTCCTGTAAGATTTTCGACCAATTACGATGCGACACGTGTGTTCATCTTTGACGATCAGATTATCTACAATTGCCTATAAAACGTTCATATTTCACTCATAGTTGCCTCACACCATCTACAAGAATCCGAGTAGATAACTCATCTCTCTCAACACTTAGCAACATTTCCTTGTTCATCACTTTGATGGATCCTTTCAACTTCCCCAATTTTTTTAGGAGGAGACAACGTCAACAAGAAGAGGATGACTATATGGAGCAATCATTCATCAATCAGGTGGTCATGGCAGAAGCACAAGACGACGATGAACCCTCACGACCGAGTGGTTCACGTCGCGGTAAAAAACTGAATCGTCCACGACAGAGGCTATCTAGGGGACGTAATCTCATGGTTGATTACTTCATCGAACGTCCCAACTTCGAGGCGGAAAAATTTCTTCGGCGGTATAGGATGAGCAGAAACCGATTCAACATTATCATGACGGATCTCTGCAACCACGACCAATCTTGGCATCAAAGACCAGACGCCACTGGATTGCTAGGGCTTCTTCCCCCAACAAAAGCTGACAGGTGCTCTGCGAATGTTAGCGTACGGGGCGGTCGCGGATCAGTGCACAATTACAAGGATGGAGGAATCGACTACTCTGGAATGCATGAAGGATTTTTGCAGCCAAGTGTATGAAATCTATGGTCCAAAATACCTCTGCAATCCAACATCGGCAGACCTCATGCGACTCCTAGCTAAAGGCCAACGCCGAGGCTTTCCTGGCATGATCGAAAGTATCGACTGCATGCACTGGGAGTGAAAGAACTGCCAAACCGTCTATCAAGGGGCGTACTCAGGTCGAAAGGGCCACCCAACAATTATTCTGGAGGCAGTGGCCTCGTATGATACGTGGATATGGCACAGCTTCTTCGGGTGTCCTGGAGCCAAAAATGACATTAACGTGCTCCACCTATCGGATGTGTTTTCAGAGGTCCTTTCCGGAAGAGACCCAACTGTCATCTATGAAGTCCATGGAGAGAGGTACAACCACACTTATTATTTGGCCGACGGAATATATCCAAGGTACTCTACATTCGTCAAAACTATTTCTAATCTCCAGACGCCGCAAGATAAACTCTTCGCAAAGAAACAAGAGGCATACCGGAAAGATGTGGAAAGGGCCTTTGGCATCTTACAATCTCGATGGGCAATTATTCGTCATAGTTGTACATTGCACCACAAATCGGTAATGACTACCACCATGTTAGCTTGTATCATCTTACATAACATGATTGTTGAGGAAGAGTACGTGAAGGATGAGGATGAGAATGAGGAAGAAGAAGATGTGCAAAATCCATCGAGGGCTTTCCGGGTTTATGATGGGCCGGTGGATGAACAAGGGAATCAAATTCCTTTTGAGCCAATTAGTAGAGATGGAGCAAATATACAACGGTTTCACGACCGTGTTGCCGATCTTGAATCTTGTTACATCCATAGAAAGCTTCAGAAGGACTTGGTGAAGCACAATTGGAGGTTGGAAACCGGCGAGATACTCTAAATATTACCATAAAAATGTGTGTTTAATTATTAAGTTTGTGTTTAATTTTAGTTTAATTTTTGTATGTGTGTTTAACTATTAAGCTTGTGTTGTAATTTAAAGTGTATTTCAATTTCATCTTAATAAATAAATTGCATCTTTATTTCTTGAAATTTTAAATTACATAAATTTTAAATTACATAAAATGACGAGCCAAGCCCAGAGTTATTCTTAGTACAATACTAAAACTTCTATGGAAAGAGCACGCGACTTGGGTGATAACAATCGGAATATGTTTCATCGGTAGGTTGATCTTGACTAGGTTCTCCTTCATTAAGGATGGCTAATTTCCTCTTTGTAAAATATTTTTTTGAGATTGGGGTCATTGCCTCCAAATCCATTGTCATGATCCTCGTTTCCTCCTCTTATTTCTTCAATCATAACTCTTCATCCGCCCTTGCTTCATTCCGCCTTTGAATTTCTATGTACTCCGCGTAATAATTAAGCTCACTTTCATTATGCGCTATCCTCTTGGATTGCCACGAAGCTTGGTCACTAGCAATGGTATGCAAAACCTCAACTCGTTGCTCAATAGGAGTCTTACCTTGTTTCTTTTGTCGCCTCGCTTCCTTTGCCGCCTTCGTTCCCATTGGTCTAGGCGGACTAGAGGGAGCGGGAGCGGCCACGTGGCTTTGAGGTGTCTCATTCACTTCTTCGTCATCCAAATTAATGGTTGGAGATGATTCGGCGGCGGAAGGAGTACGTTCATAACTACTTGCATATAGAGATGGAGTACTTGGTAGCACCGAAATGAAAGAATGATGATTCTTAACCACTTCCCAACATTCAAAGTGTGTAAACACTTTCTTCTTTTCCTTATAGTAACATGATTGAGCTTGCTTGACCTAATAAAATAATTATATTAGCTATTTCACCATGCTACATATTTAATTCAAATTACATATATAAATTATGCTACAAAATTAATAATGTATGCTACATAATTTAATTCAACATTATGCTACAACAAAAATCATATAATATATGCTACAAAAGATTATATGATCTAAATGGATGGTCATTATATAGTGTATGCTGCAAAACATTTGGGATATAAATTGTATCTATAAATTGTATACAATATATAAATTGTATATATTATATACAATTTGTATACATTAAATTTGCTACGCATACAAATTTATATAATGTATGCTACATAATTTAAATTATATAATCTATATAATTTAATTCATCATTATGCTAAAAAAAATTAAACTTACTTCATCCATTAGCGAAGTGCCGCTGGCTACACGTTGCCGTGCTGCGTACAAACATACGCCCCATTTTTGCAAGAGTAGCTTGAATTTGTTGTAGTGAGACGCAAGCGCAATTCGGGTCCTCGGCTCTTTCGGAGGATCACCTTGTGTTGGCTTCCAATTTTTCACAAAATCCGCATGAATTGTCTCCCACAATTTCTCCCTCTTTTATTTGTTGTCGTCATATTCATCAACGCTATGAAGCACAAAAGAGATACACATTTGTAAATCTTCGGAAGGAAGCCAATGTGTGCCCATTGTTTTGGAAGAAAAGCTTAACGAAATGAGAGAGGAGATGGAAGAGAATTGCAATTTGTTGTCCACAAATTGGTGTGAGTTGAGCAAAAATTGAAGTACTATTTATAGGCAAATATTTGGGAGAGTTTGAGAATTTTTGGGATTTTTTAACTATTTTTTGGGATTATTTCCGTTCTGATTTGTAAGTAGCCGTTTCATTCAAATTTGGGCCGTTGGATTGCTTCAAACTGATTCAAAATGAATGGTCCAGATCTATTCAACCGTTGGATTTGATTTTACAGACGATAAGCCACGTGTCAGCTTCTGATTGGTCCGTAACTATTTTTTTTTAAATAAATAAATTACCAGGCGCGTACAAATGCACGCGCCTGACATAAAAAAAAAAACTCGGATGCCTGGCGTCACCCATGTGCCGTGGGATCCGCCAGGGTCGAGCAGCAACCGGAGCACGATTTGCTCGAGCGCTTGCCAGAGCAATTCGTCGTCATTGACTGCTCCCCCTCGTGCTCGCCGGTGCGCCCTCCAAAACCCGGTAGATCGAGCAACTCCCTGCGGCCCCACTCCGTGCTCGAGCAAAACCGGTGCTGGTGCTCGCCGGTGCGGTTGCTCTAAGAGACCAAAAAAATAGAAATACTAAAAGACATATTTATCCCTTCTATAGTCCAATGTACGTATCCTCATATTTTTGTCCAACTCTCCGGGATTGAACCTGGATTATTCCAAACTTTTACAAATGAACATCTTGAAAGATTGTTCACTAGAACAAAACTTGACTTCATCCATTCGTGATTTCTTTTCTCAGATTAAGAATGGAATAGTCTTGTTAGTCGTTATACTGTTAAGAATACTATTTTGGTAGATGATTTCGTCTTACTAAACCTTTAATGCGTATAATTTTTTTATATTTTTTTTACTTTGTAAGAGTAACTTGAAAACATCTTTTACGTCCAAGACAGAGAAGGAAACTTCACCCAAGAAAATGGAGACATAGAAGACTATTTGGACCAAGTCCCCTTTGCAGAACCTTCCAAAGAATTTTTGGATTCTCTTAAAGAATATGTATCTCAAAGCTCTAAAAAAAGGAGCAAAACCAAGGTGGACAAGTAAAAGTTCCAGCCGCCTTCCTTAGGGATATTTTCCTCTTAATCTTATTATTGTATTAGTGGGATCTTTTTCCTCCGGTGTTTCCATATGTTCGATGGGGCCCAATGAGCACCCGTCATGGCACCAAAAAATGAGATCTTTCCTTTTTTGTTTTTGTCGGCCATATTGTTTAGGATTTTTCCTTTTTTGTCTTTGTCAGCCACTTTGTTTAGGCCTTTTGTTTGCTTGTTGAAAGTTGAAGCCTCCGGTATCCGGTTGCAATACTTTTAGAGTCTTTTTAAGGAGATCTCTCTCCCTTAGTAGGAAGTTTTCATTTCCCTTAAGTTTTAGCTCCGCCTTCTTTCTACTCTTTCTCTCTCTATAATTGTAAACAGTACATATTTTGTAAAACAGTTTCTATTAATAAAAGAGTTCAAGTCCTTTGAATAGGGATTATCCGTCCTTGTTCAATTTCTTGACCAAGGAAACAAATTTTTGTTTGGAAAATTGACATCTTTTTAGCAGATACTACCAGACCTGCTTTTTTATAAAGATGAATAAAAATATTTAAATTCTTGAAATGTTGATCAAGCGATTGTGAGAAGATGAGAATGTCATCTATGTATACAATCGAAAAAGAAGAATATGGAGTGAATATATCATTCATTATATTCTGAAATTCAGAAGGGGCATTTTTTAGCCCAAATGACATTACATTCCATTCATAATGACTAAATGGAACAGTAAATGCCGTTTTATATCTATCATTTTCTGCTATCTGAATTTGTCAATATCCAAATTTTAAATCAAATTTTGAAAATATTGAAGCTTCTTGGAGTTTTGCCAAGAGATCTTTTTTTATTAGGTAATGGATATCGAATCCATTTAAGAACCTTATTTAAAGGTTTATAGTTAATAACTAATCGAGGAGTTTCTCGTTCAATTTCAGCATTTTTATTCACATAATAAGCTGTGCAACTCCAAGGAGAATAAGATTTTCTGATTAGATTTTTCTGCAGAAGAGAATTTATTTCTGCTTTGTAGTATTCAATAAGCTCAGCATTCATTTGAGCTGGCCTAGCTTTAGTAGGAATATTTTGTTCCTTAAAGTCAGGTTCATAAGGAAGGGTAATAATATGTTTTTTCCTTTCTCAAAAGGCATTAGGAAGATCACTACATATTTCCTTTGTAATTTTGTTGGCTAAAATCTTGATTTGATCTTGACGAGAATTGATTTGAGCAGAAATACTCATAATTTTTAAATCATATTGGATATAATTTATCTGATTCTCTTTAAATATAAGAGTATTTTTGATCATATCAATTTCACTTGTCTGTGGTTTGGTAATAAAGTCAAAAATAATTTTTTGACCTTCAATATCACAGATAATCCCTTCTGAGGTTTTGGTGAAATGTTCAATAAGACTTAGGAACGGAGTCCCCAAAATAATTTGTTGTGTCGGACCTTTAACCATAACGAAGGTGGTCTTAAAACACATCCCAGAATTGCAAACATAAGCATTAGATAGCTTATATCTAATTCTAAGTTTTGAACCATCAACAGTATTTAAAGACTGTGATGATTTATCATAGTATCGTGTAGGAATGATTCCTTCACTGATACAGTTTAAATCTGCTCCACTGTCAATAAGAGCAATGCCTTTGAAAATATAATCTTTATCTATGACTATGGTAACTTGGGAATACCATTTCTGGTAAGTTACCAGATTGATAATATTAAGAAAATTTTTATCATCCTAGGAAGAAGATTCTCCATGATCAGGTTGGACCTTCATAGTGGAAGAAAGTTCTTCATGGTCAGGAGTTATTTTTTCAATAATATCTTTGAGAAATTTAATTTCTCTTTTCAGAATATTAATTTCTGATCTTAAATCAGAAATAGAAATTTCTTTTTCTTTAAGAATATTTACTTCCATTTTTATGGTGTTGACTTCTTCTTGAAGATCATAAATAGATAATTTTTTCGAAGAGTGGGTTTTTAACCCATTAAAAACTTCTTGAAGAGAGTATGACTCTTTTGGAATAAAAGGGGAGTCTCTCGGTTTATTTTCCCTTTTAATCATTTCTAAATAATGTTCGATCATATTTCTTTTTGTTTCAGGATCTTGAATCTCGTTAATAAGGTCAAGAATAAACTTTTCTTGAGTTAGCACATTTATGCTTAATCCATTCATTTCAAGAATAGCTTTGCAATGACTGGCATTACATCCACAGTCTAACGAAGAGGAAGAAGACTCAGAGTCAGAACTGTCAGATTCTTGGTCAATGATATTGACCTGATCTTCTGATTCACTATCAAAAGAGTTTAATAGAATAGCTAGAAGCTGTTTTTTCATACCTTCATCTAAAATCTCATTGATTTTCTTTTTAGTCCAACATTTATTAGCATAGTGGCTTGTTTACCACATTTTCTGCAAATAATGTTGCTAGAATAATTTTTAGAATAATTCTTCTTATAATATGGTATTGAGCTTCGTTTCTTCTTCCTTTCTGGAGGAGCTGAAGATTTTTTGTCGAAGCGTCTTTTCTTTTTCGAATAAGATTTTGAATCTGATCTTTTATGATTTTTAGGGATCTGGAGATCAAAACCAAATTGGTCACAAAATTCACCAATTTTTTTTTCCAGTTAAATGTTGGCATTTTAATTGAGCTTTTAGTTTAATGTCATTGCAAAGGGATAAACCTTCAGCAACACTTCACTAATAAGCTGGCTATAGGTATAATCGTGATAAGGAATAGAGTTTCCCCCATGTTTCCTTAAAATATGATCTTTAACTTTTTGAGCAAATAGAGTAGGAAGTCCTACTATGAACTTCTCTTTCCAGAAGTCTACATTAGCATCTGTTCTGATCATAACTTTGGATAAAAATACATCCTTATACCATCTAAAATGCGTTAAGGTGGGGTATTTTAAATTAACTAATAAATCTTTATTTCTTTCGAAGGATACTGGGTTAGATCCTACGAAAGCTAACATAATAGAAGTAAGCAGTGTATAAACCGCATTTGAAATTGCAGTTTCAGTATAAATAATATTGTCATGGCCTTGTTCATCTTTTATGGTCACTGGTGTCTGAACAAATTTTTTCGCATTTAAAATTTGTTGCTGCTGATCTTGGGTAATAATATTATCCCACCAACCTCTTAGTTGACCAGCAAAACCAGCAATAATATATTCTGCAATCTGTCTATCTGTATTATGAGCAGAAATGCAGACTGTAGAATACATTGTCATTCTATGGAGTAACGTAATTATCTGATATTCAGATAACCCGTCAATATTCCATTCATAAATTGTTCTGGCGCTATAATTGGCTGTAATATTTGAATTTTCTTCTTCAAATAATAAATCATGTGGAGTAGGACGAGTATAATAATGTCTGGTTGAAGCAGTATGAATAGATTTTCTGCCAAAAGCAGTGCTTCTTCCAAAAATATTTTGGTTGATACTGGGAATTTGATCTTTGTTAAGATCATTTTCCATAGCAAGAATTTTTTTTTCAAATTCACTAATATTTGATTCTTTGTCAGAATCTGAAAATGTTTCAGAAAGAGTAGCTAATTGAGCTTTTTTCTCTTTTGCTTTGTGATTATTTCCAATTTGTAAAGATTCTAATTGTTGGGTTAGAATTGAAACAATATCAATATCCCTTTTTTCGGGGACAATAATATTGATACTTGGCTTAATAATAGAAGGTTCTACTATTTTTGGAATAGATTGAATATGAGAAGAAGAAGATAATATTTGTTTATTATCCCGTATAATTGGGGACAGAGGAGTTTTTTCAATTTTTTCCTCAATTCTCCCAAGTTGAGAACACATAGTTTGAAGAGTCAAATTTATATAATTATGCTGCTTTTCATGACTGAAAGCAACTTACTCAATAATAGTTTCTCCAACCTTAATTTTCAGATGTTCTGAAGGCGGATGAATAGAAGAAACAGTATTGCCTTTTGCTGTAGTCCAATTTTTCTCAAAAGACTTAAGCATATTCAAACAAGGAGAATTTTCTTTAGAACAAAGGTCTAAAAACCATATAGGAAAAGAGATAATTTTCTCTGTGGCCTCAATAGTGTCATAATAAAGAGTTTTAAAATTTTGTTGTTCTTCTTTAGAGAAAGTAGAGAAGAACCATAATCTAAAAGGAGTATATTTGTCTTGTGCAAAATCTGCATTACAAGTTTTTCTATCATAAGTAAAGGGAATAGAAATGACATTTATTGAAGCAATATCATTAAATTCCGATAAAGTTTCAGGTTCCTCATGATATATACCTTGAGGAATCTGTTGAAAATTTGTACAAGTTTCATCAAATACCAGATTTGGATTTTTGGTGTTTGATGAAGAAGCTTGCATAGATTGGTTTGGAGTATAAAATTTTTGAGACTGCATATTCTCATTTTTTTTCTTGATGAAATAGAAGATTGAATTTCGTTAGAAAAAGATAATCTAGTAGATCTTCTATTATTGTCAAATTTTATAATAACATCTCCATCATCAAACTGTAGAATTTTTTCTACTTTTTTCTCTTCTAACAGTTTGTGTGGAGAAACAGATTCAAGCATCCATTCGTCTGGAGTTTGAATATCTTGCCATTGGATGGTTTGTGGAATAGACACGTATGATTTAAGTAAATTGGTCTCAATTAAGACCGTTTTTCCTTTAGTATCATAATTTTTTGCCCTTGGGCTTAAGGTATTCATAGCTTTATAATATACTCTATAAGTAATATTTAGAGGTTCAGATCCCTTTTTCAAATTATATCCACTTGTTTTAACATTTAATGTTAAAACATCTAGAATATTTTCGTCTGTCAAAGAGACACAAAAATTAGGAAAATAGTTTAAATAAATTGGTCAATTACATAAACTGGTTTGGATGATTCCAAGTAAAGAATCATTGAAATTGAGGTGCCTACAATCACGTAGAGCAACTAATAATGAGGCATTTAGGCCTTCTCTGGACAGTGGTCTAATAGCCACTTGTACTAAACCCAGATGAAAATATTTAAATTTATCTTTGTATCTCCTGATTTCTTCAGGCTGAAACAGTTGAATAGTTTCATGTTCTTTCCTAATGGGAATAGTTTGTTCAATTGTTTTTATGGTCAAAGCCATATTTAAATTGAACATATTCATAGAATAAATCATAGAAGGTTTTACCTTCGGAAGACTCCAGTTTTGGAGTTGATTCTCAATATTTGATAATTCAATATCTTCTTCATTCTTAATATGATTAATAATAGAAGGAGGAATATAATTCCTCGAGCTAGAAGCTCTAGATGAGGATGTTCTTGAAAATTTATTTAACATTTAAAATAAATGAGTTCAAGCACAAGATAGAAATGAATAATGAAAATATCAAGAGTTGTTCCTAATACAACTGTCAACGACTTACGGATTCCTTACCCTGTGGCGCTTTCTTCGCGCAATTGGGGATGGATCCACCGCGACTTGGGTGTTGTGCGATTAGGTATTGGCTCTGATACCAACATTAAACTTAATGTGTATAATTTTTTTTTTATATTTTTTACTAAGAGTAACTTGAAAACATCTTTTACGTCCAAGACAGATCTATCGAACTATACTCTATGAAATCACTACAAAAAAAAAACATATATAAGGACCAAGGTTTAAAAAAACGAAATCGCTATTTTTTTAAATTTTAAATAATAAAATAATTATTAATATATTAAATTAAAATATAAAATATTATTAATTAAAAGATGAACTAGTTAAAATCAAAATGAAATGTTAATAAAATTAATACACACATAATTCGGACCAAATTAATACACACATGATAAAATTATTTCTGAATTCAATTTTTTTTATAAAAGAAAAGAAGATTGAGTTTGACCGAGTAACCAACTATTACTCGTCCGAATTGATCAATTACTCAACAATTACTCGGTGTTTCGTTTCAGGAGTCTATTCAAGCTAAATTCAGTTCAGTTTGCAGAGAAATAGCGAATATTGGACGATTATTCGTCCAAACAAGCCCCTTTTTTAACACTAATAAAGACGCCACATATATTGAGATACAAGGACATTGATTAAAGTAGGGCTGGGCATGGGACGGGATGGGACGAGATTGAGGTCATCCCACGTCCCGTCCCGGTTGTTACACGCGGGACGGGATAGGGACGGGTCTTACATTTTGAGAGTAAATCCCGCCGGGCCCAATCCCGGATGGGACGGGACGGGACGGGCCCAATCCCACCACAAAATTGGAAACAAAAAAGAAGAAAAACTTGCTTACATTCATAAATCACAACATACATCTATGATCTAATTACAATTACACAACTTGCTTACATTCATAAGTCACAATCCATAACCTAATAATATCAAACATAACAAGAATAACATCCATAATCTATTACACAAGTTCACATATCATAAGTTTAACAAGAAAAGAAGAAAATTAAAAAAAAATAGCAATACAAGATTAAAAACATAGCAATACAAGATTAAAATCAACGGTCAAGATCAATTTTAATTTATATATGGGACGGGACGGGCCTAACGGGACAAAAAATTTCAGTCCCGCGTCCCGTCCAGTTGTTTTTCTGATGGGATGGGACGGGACGGGATGAACATTTTTAATTTCAAATCTCGCCGGGATCGGGACGGGACCGAAATTTGCGAGATTTGTGCCCGGCCCTAGATTAAAGTGTCTTCGAATGTGTATCTCTAATTTTGCAAAAAGATCATTTCATCCGAAACGTTTTTGCGCAAATCCCAAACCCTTCCGAACAGACAACACGCTCAATACAGCCTCAAATTTCAAAAAAATTACGCTCCTGCCATTCCTTATATTTGGGCTGCTCCAAATATGCTCATTATCCGCTGACAAAAAATTACGTTCATTCTCTCTTGACCTCGGTCGCAACGGAAAGTGAGAAAACCATAACTAATAGATTCTCCGGCGACCGCGCCTCCCTCGTTCGCTGCACCTTGGCCGCCGGTAGCTCAGATTCGCCGTCATTATGGTCGCTCGGCTTCACCGCTTCACAGCCCACCCGGTGCTCTTGTCTGTGCTCCCGAAGGTTCTCTCTCTCTCTCTCTCTCCATGATTCGGAATCTCCGGTACTACTTAGCGAAATCTCAGTGTGTATGATATAATTTGTTCGATTTGAGTGGATTTGAAACCTAGATCTGCTCATGAGTTAGATCTGTTGCTTGCTCACACCGTATGCAGTACTGGCCAGTTGGGGTGAGTGAACTGATGAGGCAGCTAGCTAGCTAGCTAAGATGATTGATAGCTAGAGACAGAAGCAAGAGAATTGAAGGAAAATCAAGCTGGACTGCTTGAGAGAGATAGAGAGAGAGAGGTAGTAGTTTTGAATTATCTGATGGTGGTGCTGTACGTGGTGCTAACTGCAGCTGCTTCAATTCCTTGTCAGGTGGGTCGAGGCACATGACATAGAACTTGGTTCACCCTTGATTCCTGGAACCGTCTTATATTTCTTATTTCGCTCACTACTCTGAAATTAAACTTTGGGCTCTGCAACTTAATGTTTTCTAATCTGCTCTTGCTTTTCGGTATCTGTTTGGTTTTTGCGAGCTTCAATTCTTTTAGTGATAAGAACATGCTGTAACTTTCTAAATTGCATTTAGATCTGGTTCTTGAACATAATTACTGTGAGATTCTACGGTTGTTAGACTTGTTTCAAATTCCTTGGATATGGTACTTTTTCCTTAAAAGTTATTGATAGACTCATTTCTGTTGGATAGTACATTGGTTGTAAAATGTAGTTTGCCCAGAGTTGTGCTACTATATTAGCATCTGTTTTCTAATGGAGTTTTCTTTGTCCTGTATGGCAGGAACCAGTAACACTCCTTGAGTACTCTATGTGGTGTCACAGAAGGAATCGATGCAATAGCCACTACTCGTGTTTTGATCCGAGTTGAGAATAGTGATATGCTCGCTGTGAAGCTTCTGAACGGACATTCAGGTATGACGTTTTGTGATCACATTCTTGCTAGTTTTCATATTTTCTTCCATTGGTAATATTGAAACAGTATTTGTTGTCTGGTGCCAGTGGGATTGGGGCAGGAATGGATATTGTTGTATCTATTGTGAAGGCCTACGTTGGTGCATTGAACAAGATGTTAGGTTTCAAGGAAAGGTTTCCAGTAGAGATTTCAACACAATCAGCAGAAAGAACTCCAGTGTCTACATAATGCAAATAGGGGACAAACCCCAGTTTCTGCATAACGATGTGATGAATCCCATTGACTGCATAACGAGGTGTTGATGCAAATTTCGTGTGATGTGCAAGCTCTTCAATCCTGGCTATTTACTTGCGTGTATTCTGTACATAGTTGTTTAGAAACGAAGAATATGAGGAAGCATTGAGGACACATATCAAGTGGTATTAGAATGCAGTTTATATGTCCTCTAATATATTTAAAGACAAATATTGCAGTTTTACGACACAAAAAATGTCCCCATATTTATTTAAAGACACCAATATTGCAGCTTTTATGGCACAATGTATGTGTCCTCTATTGTCTTTAAGGGCTAAAATCGTAGCTTAGAAGACATTATATGTATCTTCTATTGTATTTAAGGACACAATTTTTTATCTTTTAAGACACAAAATACGAGTTCTCTTATAAAAAAGAGGACACATTTTTAAGTGTCCTTGTAAATATCTATCATGACATTCAGACAGAGGACTTATTTTCAAAGAGTCTTTATATGTCTTTTAGGAGTCCTTATAGACATTTTTTCTTGTAGTGAATGCAGTGTACATGGTTCAACGAATTCCTGATTTGAACTGGTACAAAGTTCCACATTTGAAAGTTCAACCACTAAATCACTTATAATGGTGTGAATCAATATTTATTTTTTGTCTTGTCATCCCAGATACATAACTTTTATCATAAACCCGCCTACTCAACCAACTAGCAACATAATCTCCAGCTAGACAAGCAAAACACCACAACATGAAAGAATACAAAGTTAGAACACACTCGTTGTTTGAGCAACAACTAGAGCAAATGAGGTTTTTTGCTCAAGCAAACCAAATCTCTCTTTTGCTCAAGTAAATTAAATTTTGGATGTACCCATTCACAAAATGCTTGAGCAAATCCAATTCATCATGTTGTAAAACATTATTAACTTATTTACCGATAATATTTACAACCAATCATAATGTGACACGTGTCGTTATCGACTAAATAATATATACACGATTTGTCGTAACACATGAGCTTTTAAAATTGACTATTTTTAATAAATGAATACGAGTACATTTTCTTCATGAGAATTGTATAGTATTTTATTGCGAGTTCGTACGAATTTTTATATAATTTTTCGGACTCTCAAACTATTTATTATGATTTTTAGATATTTTAATTTTAATTTTAGTTTATTAAAAATAGCAATTTTCTTTAAATCTGGACCGTTGAATCAAAATTTGAAATCAAAATCAAAGGCCCAAATCAAGTTGCCCGTTGAAACTTAAAAGCAGTCAGCCTTTGACACGCGTCAGACTCCTATTCGTCAATCAATTTTTTTTACTAAATTACTGGCGCGTGCATTTCACACGCTTGACATAAAATAATTAACATGCCTGACGTCACCCAAGAGCTGTGGGCTCCACCAGACGTTCGTACAAGCGCCGAAGCATTTTATGCTCGAGCAATTGATCGAGCTCCGTTTTGCTCGAGCAAACATTGGCCCGATCTCACCGCTGGGGAGCTGATTTCCTCCTGCTCGAACACCTCGTCGTCGGTCTCACCATCTGCTCGAGCACCAAGAGCTCCGATGCGGATGCTCTTACAAACTTCTCTACACGAGCTGAAAAAAAGTTCTCTACACAACATACTCGAGTATAAACACCAAATTGTGTAGATCAAAATGGTCATTTCCAAACAGGTAAAAAAAAAACTTTTAGAACACGCCTACAAGCGCGACACAACTTTTCTTCAAAAGTGAGTGTCCGGCGGCATGGCGTTTGGTGTTGGCCTATGGCCTCGCCGAAGCGGAGGTGCAGCCAAACGAGACTAAAGTGGCCTGAGTTGGGTCGCGATTGTCGTCGAAATCCGATTGGATGTGTTGAGTTCAAGGATTAGACTTTGGGAGAGTTTTTGGGTCGGTTATGTGTGGTTGGACATCGAATTCTAGACGTGTCGTGGAAGACGAAGGGCTGGCTGGATCTTTCCTTCCTTAATCGATCAACGACGGCGACGGCGGATGTGGTTCTAGTTCGGCGATGCTCGTGGTGTTTTCCATCAATTCAGCCGAAGTTAGATGTCAGTAAAAGAATGAGGCAGAATGGTTGTTGGGGAACTCCCTCAAGGTTTGGTTTGGGCTCTCTCATCCTTTTGCGGGCTCTTAGCGTGGTGGGTTGGTGGTATTAGTCCACATGAGTTATTTTTTTATTACTACTTTGTTTTACGGTTATCTAATTATTGTTGGCAATAGGACAAAAATAAATTTTTACCTCTATTGGGTAGTTCTAGTCGGGCGATCAAGACGATTTGTCTGTAAGTGCACTTTATGTGCCTTGTTGACTAGTGTGGAGACGATCGTTGGTGAAATGGTATCTTCCCCTTAGTGGTAGGATGAAACTAAGTGTTAACGTTTGGCGTCGACAACATAGTAGAAAGGTAGAAAGCACGGAAGCTTCAAATTGGTCGCGTTTCGCACTTTGAAGCGGAAGCATATTGGAAGTGTGCCGGAAGTGCGATTCCAAAAAAAAATCATTTTGGAAGTGTGATTCTAATAATATTCTTTTCTGACGTGTTTTGGAAGCGCGAAATTAAAAATAAATAAGAATCTTGAGGGAAATGAAACTTATTTTAAGCTATATATTAGAATTTCTTTATGAATTTTAACATTTATGAACGTTTGTTTTCATAAACAATTAAATTAGAAGTAGAATATTATATTTTAGATACTTAATTTTTATTATTTATTATATATCTATATATAAATAATCTCTATTATTTTATTAAACATTTCCACCGTGGAACCAATTTCCTTATTTTTTTGAAAAAAAAAACGTTTTCGCTGTTACAAATAAGATTTTGATGCATTGTTTTTCGTTGCAGTTTTTTCTTTCTACTGTGTCGCTATCTCTACTAATATAAAGCCAAGCGTAGCTTTTGGTGTCATCCCATACCAAATTATGGAAACTCGAAAATACCCCTATGAAAAAATAAAAGCAGCCTCAAGAAAAAAAAACAGAAAAGAAAGATAAAGAAAAGAAAAACTCACGGGAGACAAAAAAAAAAGGTGAACAACAATTTTGCCCAACAAAAACTGTCATAGAAGTGGATAAAGTAGTGGGTGATCTGATTTAACACGTGTGTACACACGGGTAATTAATATTAGGAAAGCGAATACAGTACTCTCGAATTTTTTTTCTAGGTGATGGTCATTCCATGTCATCTTTCTGACGTCCCAACGAAATTTGGACGTGTCTAGTTCAATAAACTAGACCTATTACAGTTCACGCCGCCTGTTCCTCTTCTTCTTCATCTTCTGCAAATTTTGTTCGTATGAGTTCGTTATCATTGAGATTATGGATCATCTTTCTGGGATTTTACATAAGTTCTTTGCTTATGTATCATTTAATTCTCCAGAAAGGGTCACTTTCATTTATGAACTTTTTCGATTTCTTCGATAACATCCCTGATTATCTACTTTAGAAATACTCTATCTCAAGATCAATTCAATTTTGACTAAACGTATTGATGAGATATAGAATTAACTATCGGGAATACTCTTAATTTTGATGCGTTAGAGCTTGCCCTTCCATCTCCATCAGGTACGTACTCGTGATTGAAACAAACATTATCTCCTTCAAACATGATCCAGATATTCAATTAACATCATCCCGAATTCAAACCTTATTCTAGATCAAGGAACTCAAAAGATCAAAACGCATATGAGAAAATCCCCTAAAATATTAATATCAAGGAAGCTGGGTAAGAATACAAGACCAAAGAAAAAACCCAGAAACTTATATAGGATTGTGCTTTCGAGTTCGATCAAGGAGAATTATGGCTATAAATCTCTACTATAATAAAGGGAAGCTTCATTTGGTGTCATCAGACATACCAAATTATAGAAATCCTCAAATATTCACATGAGAAAATCAAAGCAACCTGCAAGAAAAAGAAAAAAAGAATATATAGATGGAGGATATTGTTGCAAATGCACCAGAAAAGAAAAACATGCAAGAGAGAGAAAAAAAGACGATAAGAAAGCAAACAAGCCGAGCGGGAGAAGAAAAAAACCAAACAACAGTTTGGCATATGAATCGAGAAAAACTGTCATAGTAGTGGATTGAGCAGTAGTAATTGATCAGTTTTGAGTACACACGTGTGTACACACGGGTACTAAAGCTAGTATCAATAAATTGACGTGTTGTTCAATGAGTTGGAAGAAAGCACTGCACATCACAAGTTTGAAACTGTGACATTTGTTCATGTTGTCTCGACTGGAAAAAAGGATTGTGAGGTTTAATCTGGGCTGTGGGTGAAGGAGTTTCATTATTAAGCTTTAGCACTGCCGCACATTCCTGATTTCATCCATCCTTTTAAAGTCCCTCATGCGAAAATGGTGCAGGTTTAATGGTGCTCTTATGTACTACGACAAACCCACACGGCTACTTAACTCCTCTCCACCACTCTCAATCTCAAACCCCCAAACCCAAACACCTCTCACTCCCAATGAACTCCCTCCTCCTCCCCTTCCTCCGCCGCAAAACCCAAAACCCCAAACACCTTCACCATCACCACCCCGCGTTTCACTCCCACAAAAACAACCTCACTGCCCAAGAAGCCCACTGAGGTCCCTTTCTAGCCCAAAGTCGCTAACTCCGTCCGCCTCGTCGGCCACGTCCACACTTCCCCCGACGGCACTTTCTGGGCCTCCACCGTCCTCACCGCCCTCTCCATATTCAATCCTTCGGTAAATACGGAATTTCACTCACTTGGGTCTGTGTTTTTAGTCGAAAAAGTCTTAAAGTTTGTTTCTTTTTTACAGGGTTCCGGTGATTTTTGAAGGTGACTTGGCGCACACTGCCTGCTTACATGTAAAGGAGAGTGACACTGTGTTTGTAGCTGGGAGTTTGAGGTCGGATTTGAGTCATCAATGCTAGTGAAGGCGGGGAAACTAGTTTACAGGTAAAGCTCGATGCTTTGTTTGTTTGTGTTGGTAGAAATCTTTGTTTAACTTTTGTTTTTAAATGTATCTATTTTGGCTAATAATTGAGGCTTGAACTTGTATGAGCATATGCAGCGGTGTGGGCTGCAGCACGAGCAGAGGAGGAAAAGGCATGGCCCCCACCAATGATAGCACGAGCCGGAGATTTTTTCAGTGCAGCAGTGCGAGTTGGAGCTGGTGACCGGTCGAGAGCTGCTGCTCGAGCAGCTTCAACACGTCTGGTAGCAGCTGCTGCCTGGTGGTCCCCATGAACCACAGGTGCCAGTAATCAGTAAAAAAAATTATGGTAAACCCACGGACCAATCACAACACAATACATGGCAGACAGCAAAAAATCGAGATAATTTGCAATTAATCGATTTGGGCCGTCGGAATTTTTTTTTAAATCAATCCTACAGCCCAAGTTAAACCAAATATTATTTTTTTAATTGAAATTAATAAATAAACATCTAAAATTCATAATAAATAGTTCGAGTGCCCACAAAATTATACGAAAATTTCTACGAGCTCACAATAAAATACTCTACTACTCTCATGGAAAAAGTATAGTTATCTTCGTGTATAAAAAATAGTCGATTTTAAAACCTCGTATTTACGACAAATTCGTCATCAAAGCTAATTGATTAATGACGAAACTAACAAACACGTGTCGTTTAGTTATTGATAGAATATTTTATCAAGAATTAAAAAATTAAAAAAATTCAACTCGATAAATAGTAATAGGAGGTGTTGTATTTTTACACTGTTGCACGAATAACATGAACTGTACATTCTATTCGATGAATAGTGATTGTACCTTCTCAAATAAGAGGTGCAATGCCAATAAAAAGTGCTACATGGGTGCATATGCTCTAAGAAAAGATTCTATTCGTTCGAGTATTTTTGGTCACATTATTAAACAATAATGACATGTGTCGCCTATTTATTGGTTGAAAATCTTATCGAGAAATAAACAATTTAAATTTTATAAGTTATGAATAGTAATAGGAGATGCTATTTTTTACATCGCTGCACGAAAAACAGGAACAACACCTCCTATTCGATGAATAATGATAGCACCTCCTCAAATAGGAGGTGTTATCCCAATAAGAAGTGCTATATGGGTGCATATGTTAAGGTGCATGCGCTCAACTCTGTCGAGGAAAGTTATCCAGTGAAGAAACTAACCAATTTTGGGAGTGAAGAAATGACCCTTGATTTCGCTGGTAAATCTCTTTTACTGACTAGTAGCTCTTACATTGTTCAATCACATTATATTATGTCCAAGTGGTGATGATTTAAAGATGAAACTGGGTGTTCTGACATAGCTGATGTAAACAAGGACGCTTAAGTTCATCCTAATTTGAAATTGAATTGCTACTCTGCTTTTCTTTTATTACCACTTAGCTCTACTCATATATGCTTCTTAAAGTGCCAAGTGAAAATGATGATGTTGTAGCGGAAGCAAATAAAAGTAAGAACAAACACAGATTTAACGTGGTTCACTAACGTGAGTTAGCTACGTTCACGGCAGAAGGAGAACAGATTACTTTATCTTGGAGAACCAGATTACAAAGTATATCACACTAGGTTAAGCCTAACCTAAGATTACAGAATACTTAATCTCTCTACCACACTAGATTAAGCCTAATCTACAGGATAGAATCAGATATCACACACTTCTCTTATGGCTTATACCCTTGTATATATATAGCCATCAGAGTCCTGAATACCAGAGGAATCCCAGACACACACGTCTGAGGAAACCTAAACCAGAATGATTAAGGAAACTCAAATCCTTAATGCCTGAGGAATCCTAGTCCTAGCGAAATCCTGAGTAAAAGTCTTGCTCACCAAGGGCTTCTAACTCTCCTCGCCAAAGACTTCCTCGCTAGAGACTTCCTCGCCAGAGACTTCCTCGCCAGAAGTCAACGCTCGCCAAAGACTCTCTCGCCAGAGACTCTTCCTTGCTCGCGTACCACACGTATGCCAACGTGCCACGCGTATGCCAACGCGCCTCGCGTACGCCGACGCGACTCAAGATTCAAGGCACAGACTAACAAATCTCCACCTTGACTTGAATTCTCTCCCAAGTAATCAGATGTACCCGAAGTACCAGACTTCTCCTCTGCCCCAACTGTCATCCCTCCCAAAGAAGGACCCCGATGTTCCTTTCTCCCAGAGAAGGAACCCTGGTGTTGCCCCCATCGGGCAACTAACAACTTCTGACATTCAGCAAGTCCAAGCAATGTTGGAACTTGCTATGCGAAACCGGCTTTGTGAACATGTCTGCTGGATTATCAGCAGTACCCATCTTGTTCACCCTGATCCGCTTCTCATTCCTCAGAAAATGATACCTGACATCAATGTGCTTAGTCCTCTCATGATGAACTTGATCCTTGGCCAAACAGATTGCACTCAGACTATCGCAATACACTATAGCCTGATCTTGATGTAAACCCAAGTCACTAACCAGTCCTTTCAACCAGATTCCCTCATTGGCTGCCTCTGTCAATGCCATGTACTCTGCTTCAGTTGTAGACAAAGTCACTGAATGCTACAAAGTAGCTTTCCAACTAACAACTGACCCACCAAGAGTGAACACATAATCAGTCATAGATCTTCTTGTGTCAACATCCCCAACATAATCTAAATCTGAGTAACCAGTTACTAAGCACCCTGTATCACCTCCATAAATGAGACCAACGTCAGACATACCTCTAAGGTAACGAAAGATCCTCTTCACAGCTTGCCAATGCTCCTTTCCAGGCTCACCCATAAACCTATTGACCACACTGACAGCATGTGCAAGATCCGGTCTAGTGCAGACCATAGCATACATCAAGCTTCCTACTGCACTACCATAGGGAACTCGAGACATGTACTCCTTCTCCTGAGCTGATTTTGGTGCGAACGCAGTGGACAAATGAATGTTCGCTGCACTCGGAGTATCTAAGGATTTTGCTGTAGACATGCTAAACCTTGACAATATCTTCTGAATATAATCCTTCTGTGATAAGAACAGCCTCTTCTGACTCCTATCCCTGTAGATCTCCATTCCCAGAATTTTCCTTGCTGCACCCAGATCCTTCATCTCAAACTCAGCACTGAGAAGACCCTTCAACTTCTGAATCTCTGACTTGTCCTTTGAAGCCATCAACATATCGTCTACATACAGGACCAGATAAATGAGAACCTCATTTGAAACCTTGTTGTAGTAAACACAACAATCATACGGACTCCTGTTGTAGCTTATCTCCATCATATAGCTGTCAAACCTCTTGTACCACTGCCTCGGTGACTGTTTTAGTCCATATAAAGATTTCTTCAACTGACAAACAAAATCTTCCTTACCAGGAACTTAGAAACCCTCTGGCTGGGTCATGTATATCTCCTCCTTCAACTTTCCATGCAGAAAAGCTGTTTTCACATCTAGTTGCTCAAGCTCCAGATCCTGATATGCAACTAAGGCTAGTAGCACCCTTATAGATGTATGTCTGACCACATGCGAGAAAATCTCATTGTAGTCCACACCTTCTTCTTGATGAAACCCTCTTGCAACTAAGCGGGCTTTATACTTGAAACCCTCAGCAGGCGATATCCCTTCCTTCTTCCTGAAGATCCATTTGCAAGTGATAATCTTTCTCTTCTGAGGTCGCTTGGCCAATTCCCAAGTCTGATTCTTGTGAAGTGATTCCATCTCGTCTCCCATTGCAGTAAGTCATTGGGCAGACTCAGTACATGTAACTGCTTCCATGTAGGTGGATGGCTCATGGGGATCCACCTCTTCAGCAACCTGAAGTGCATAAGCCACCATGCCCTCAAAACCATAGCTCGTAGGTGGTTTCCCGAAGTTTGCTCTCCTCGACCGATTAAGAGACAAACCATGCTGGTTATTTACTAGTGGCTCTGATTCTGAATGTGAGTGTTGATCTCCTTGCTGTGGTTCAACCTCATCTTGCTGCTCCACCTGTTTCTCAACACTACCATTCTCTGATACAACTATGGACTTCACAGTAGGATTAAACATAGAATTCTCATCAAATACTACGTTCCTACTGAGAATAACCCTCCTCTCAGATGGAGACCAGATCCTATATCCTTTAACTCCATCTCCATAGCCTACAAATACTCCCCTTCTAGCTCTTGGTTCAAGTTTACCCTCACTTACATGATAATAAACAGTGCAACCAAAAGCCCTCAGATTTGAGTAATCAGCAGACTTTTCAGACCACATCTCAAAAGGAGTCTTGAGATGTATACCAGTGTGAGGTCCACGGTTTATCAGATAGCAAGATGTACTCACAGCTTCTGCCCAGAACCTCTTCTCTAGTCCAGCATTAGAGAGCATGCACCTAGCCCTCTCTAGAAGTGTCTGATTCATTCGTTCTGCCACACCATTCTGCTGTGGTGTGTCCCTGACTGTATGATGCCTAGCAATCCCTACATTCCTGCAGAACTCATTAAACTCAGAACAGCAGAATTCCAGACCATTATCTGTTCTTAACCTCTTGATCTTCTTCCTAGTTTGATTTTCAACCAACGCCTTCCACTGCTTGAAGTTCTTAAAAGCGTCACTTTTATGCTTCATCATAATCACCCAAGTCATTCTTGAGAAATCATCAATCATCGACACAAAATATCTGTGACCTCTTAAAGACTCAACGCGAGACGGACCCCAACAGTCTGAATGGATGTAATCAAGTGTGCCTTTTGTCTTGTGAATTACTTTAGGAAACTTACTGCGATGTAATTTCCCAAATACACAATGCTCACAAAATCCAAGGTCCTTTACCTTGTGGCCACCCAGAAGATCTTTTTTAGCCAAAACTTGCATCCCTCGTTCACTCATATGACCGAGTCTCATGTGCCATAGCTTAGTCATATCCTCATTGCGAACTTCTGACGATGCAACAGCAACAAAACCAGACAACGTAGAGCCTTGTAGAATATACAAAGTTCCCCGCTTGACACCTTTTAGAACCACATATGAACCCTTGTAGACACGCAAGATCCCGCCTTCTCCTTTGAAACTAAACCACTTCTTGTCCAAATGACTCAGAGATATCAGATTCTTAGTCATGCGAGGAACATGCCTAACTTCGTTCAATGTACAAAATTTACCATCATGTGTCCGTAACTTGACTGAGCCCATTCCAACCACCTCGCAAGCAACATTGTTGGCCATTGTCACATTGCCTCCATTTACCTGCACGTAGGTTGCGAACCACTCCATGTACGGACATATATGATAAGACGCCCCAGAATCTAGAACCCACACATCATCGCGATGTGCATGTTCATCAGCAACTAGAGCCGTATCCTCTTCTGAATTGGTGTCATCTTCTGCTACAGCAACGGTTCCTGATGGTTTCTCCTGCTGCTTCCACTTCGGACATTCCCTTCTCCAATGTCCCTTTTCTTTACAGTAGTTACAGACATCGTTGGGTTTAGGACCCTTGAAACTTGGCTTCTTGAATTTCTTCTTATCCGAGTTTCCATGTCTTTTACCCCCACTGACTACTAACCCAGCAGTTTGATTGTCTGCTGTACGGACATATATGACTAACCCAGCAGTTTCCATGTCTTTTACCCCCCCTGTACGGACATATATGATAAGACGCCCCAGAATCTAGAACCCACACATCATCGCGATGTGCATGTTCATCAGCAACTAGAGCCGTATCCTCTTCTGAATTGGTGTCATCTTCTGCTACAGCAACGGTTCCTGATGGTTTCTCCTGCTGCTTCCACTTCGGACATTCCCTTCTCCAATGTCCCTTTTCTTTACAGTTTTTACAGACATCGTTGGGTTTAGGACCCTTGAAACTTGGCTTCTTGAATTTCTTCTTATCCGAGTTTCCATGTCTTTTACCCCCACTGACTACTAACCCAGCAGTTTGATTGTCTGAACCTATACCAGTTGCTTTATGGCGCAACTCTCTGGTATGAAGAGACGATCTTACCTCCTCAAGAGTCACCGTATCCCTTCCAACAATAAAGGATTGCACAAAATTCTCATATGATAACGGTAAAGATACCAATAGAATTAAGGCAGCATCCTCATCCTCGATCTTAACATCGATGTTACGCAATTCTAACAGAATTGTGTTCAGCTGATCCAAGTGATCTCTCAGTGGTGCACCCTCTTGCATACGCAGACCAAACAGACGTTGCTTCAGAAGCAACTTGTTGGTTAAAGACTTCGTCATGTATAGACTCTCAAGTTTTAACCACAAACCAGATGCAGATTCCTCTTCTGCAACCTCGGTGATGATATCATCTGCAAGACACAACATGATTGTCGAGTGTGCCTTCTCCTCCAGACCTGGCCATCTCAGCGGACTCGGGACCCACTGCCTTCTTCATCAGCGGCGCCCACAACCCTTGTTGCTTTAACAAGGCACGCACAGTGTTAAAAAAAACGGTAATCGGACAAGAATCGTTATAGTACTGATTATTGTGTAACCGATTACTCGGTGATTAATCGGGATTAATCGGAATCGGTATTTTTTTAATCTATTAAATAATATTATAATTAGTAATATATTAAAAAAATATCTAAAAGATCATTAGCATCTCCAACGATACCCTATTTCACAAATAAAGTCAAATTTTAACTTTTCTTACATAAAATATCACTCCAACGGGTACCCTAAAACAAAGTTAAATGTAACTTTGAGTTAAATTTTGAAATTATATTTATCAAAAGTGGGGAGAGAAAATGACTTGAAGTCATATTCTCCATCTTTCAGTTTTTATTGTTTTAACGTTCAATTTAGTCTAGTTTAATTTTTAAGTAATTTTTTTACTACCTCACAAGTTATATGTAGTCTATCTATATTTAACTTGTAGACAATTTTAACTTTAAAATTTAAAACTCCATCATTGGAGAAGGTAAAATGATTAAGTAAAAAAAATATATTAGGAAAGTGATCAAAATTGAACACATAGTTTAATATTAAAATAATAAACATAAGAGAATGCATTTCAAATAAGAAAATTACTTCATGCCAAATCTTCCTTGAAAAAATAAAATTGGGTTTTTGGTTGTTATTTTAAAATTTTGATTTCTCATTAAAAAAATATCTGGTTGTGTAGGCAGTGTAACACACCGATTAATCGGTGAATCGGCCGATTAATCGGTCTCTACACAGTTCACTGTGTAGGGGGCCGTTCTGGCCTTAATCTATGCAGTTTCTTACCGATTACCGATTACACACCGATTAATCGGCTGTGTAGACTGTGTTTTCGAACACTGGGCACGCATCTTGATCTGCCATAAGCTGAAACTGTTCCTCCCCGTAAACTTGTCGATCTTCACATTCACCCCGGACATCCTTGAGCCGATGCTCTGATACCAGTTTGTTGTAGCAGAAGCAAATAAATGTAAGAACAAACACAGATTTAACGTGGTTCACTAACGTGAGTTAGCTACGTCCACGGCAGAAGGAGAACAGATTACTTTATCTTGGAGAACCAGATTACAAAGTATATCACACTAGGTTAAGCCTAACCTAGGATTACAGAATACTTAATCTCTCTACCACACTAGATTAAGCCTAATCTACAGGATAGAACCAGATATCACACACTTCCCTTATGGCTTATACCCTTGTATATATATAGCCATCAGAGTCCTGAATACCAGAGGAATCCCAGACACACACGTCTGAGGAAACCTAAACCAGAATGATTAAGGACACTCAAATCCTTAATACCTGAGGAATCCTAGTCCTAGCGAAATCCTGAATAAAAGTCTTGCTCGCCAAATGCTTCTAACTCTCCTAGCCAAAGACTTCCTCGCTAGAGACTTCCTCGCCAGAGACTTCCTCGCCAGAAGTCAACGCTCACCAAAGACTCTCTCGCCAGAGACTCTTCCTTGCTCGCGTACCACACGTATGCCAACGTGCAACGCGTATGCCAACGCGCCTCGCGTACGCCGACGCGACTCAAGATTCAAAGCACAGACTAACAGATGATATGAATGAATCATCGAAAGACATCCATGCCTGGAAAGATCTCCTTGCCAAGACTCATGAGTGGTGGGATGTCAGGTCAAAAGAGGTACTGACTTTTATCTAGCTTGTTTGGGATGACATTTTTACTTTCTTTAGTATATGGTGATACTAGGCTCACAGCAAGTTATTTCTCACACTACACATAAGTATATATATTTGTCTTAGGGTTCTCGAAAGGCCTTTGAGTGGAAGAGTAATGGTGAGTTATGAATGGTTGATGATTCAACTTCCAAATGGATCAAGCATCAGTTAGATTCCTTGACATTTGATCAAAAACCTATATCACATGGTTCTGAGAGTAAGTACTTCATATATAGGATGATGTCATGGTTTGAGTTTAGTACTTGGTTGACTTTATTACTAAAAATAAAATATAATCTCACTACTGACAACAAAGGATGGACCGACTTATTTTTCAGCCAGTTTGGAGAAAGATGAGGCCACTACATTAGGTACTTGGAGAGACCTTCTTGATAATCCAAAACAATGGAAGGACTACCGCGACCAAAAGCTCAGTAAACTGGTGACAATCCCTTTACATGTCTTTGTTGGCTGACTGGTTGATTTTGCTCAAACGATTTGACATAACTGTTTCCATTACAGGTAAAGAAAAACTACCCTGATTTCAAGCATAAGGATGGTGGTCATGCACTCTGGCTTGACAAGGTACCGCAGTGGGTTTTGTCAGAGCTTGAATGCCTAGAGTTTGATGTTCCAATTAAAATGTCCAAACAATAAAAGGAGCGTAGAGGTGAGCCTATAAATTTAATGGTTGTGCCTACTCAGTCAAAAGATGACCTGCTTGTTAGATCTAGATGTTATGTTGGTTTAATCCATGCAATATGGAAAAGAAGAAATATAGTGAAGATCTTCGAGGGCTGTGAAGTTTTCTTTCAATTTATTCAATTGATGTACTCATCTTTACTCTCCTCTTATTTTATAGGTGATAAAGCCTGGAAGGACTTGGTGGAGAACCCAGAGAAATGGTGGGATAATATATTGGACAAGGTAATAACTGTATATTTGGTCCGTTGTTCCTGTCTCATTTCCCTTCACCACATCCTCATTTGATATATGTCATTTGTATTTACATTTGCAGTGAAGTGCAAAATATCCGGACTTCAAGCACAAAGAAACTGGTGAAGCGTTGTGGCTTAACAGTTCGCCAGGATGGGCACTACCCATGTTACCACCTTTGAAAACGCAGCAGAAAGCGACAACCGATGATAGGGATATGTCTTTTGCTTGATATATCCTTGCATCTGTTATCGAGGTTAGAGAAATTTGGGCTATGGATATCAGCTCCTCTGAGGTTCCATTTACTCTGGTGAATATAAGCTTATTTCAACTTCTTAAATCCTCTACTAGTTTAGAGTGGACAGTAGAAAAGCAGAGCATTCTGACCACCCCAATTGGGAAAATGCATTGGAAATCTCAAATTGGAATGAAACTACAAGTCTTGTATTCCTTTTGCTGCATTACGAATGAGCCCTGGCAATCTGGCATCCCACACATGGGGATATATTATGCTGTGTGAGTTTGCTCGGTTGTAAATTAATGAAATTCTAATTAGGTTTTGATGATCTTGTTGGAGAGTGGAGACCACATGGATGCTTTCTGTCTATGTAAGTTAAGTTATGGTCTGATTACTTTATATAGGAGTTCAAATTCTAAAAGGCAGAGAGCTAAATATGTCTGCTCTCTGTTGTAGCTGTGATGCTAAAGCTTCACCAGATGTTCTTCTTCTTGCAGATTTTTGTGTTTAGTGACCCTCTTTTCTAATTAGTATGATCAGAGTCTGTTTCCTGATCTCCTTTGAAAACTAATTTGTCACGCCTCAATGAGATCACCTGATACAAAATCGATCTCAGCTCCAATTCAGAGGAGATGTGATATACTGAGATTGTCGATCTTGAGAAGATGCACAAAGAAGAGAATGATCGTTCATGATGTGCAAAATGGTTATTCTTCTAGCACTTGGCAGCAAATTCTTCGATAATTCATTCTTGCTGAAACGAAAAACCAATGTGATCTCATTGAGGCGTGACAAAATACTATCTATATGACATCAAAGTTGAAATGATAAGCACGGGTACGCAAGACTTTTGCCTTCATTTCATTTTCTTGTGGGCTATGTTTAACATCAAAACGGTGACGTTGTGGTTGGGGCAATTTGATGCTTTACCTCTGTGGCTCTATTATTCTGATTTTTCACCTAAAATGAAAGCTAAAGTTTTTTCCTTATTGCACAAGACTTCGGTAGGAAAGCACTTCCTGCGGAGCACCTACCTGAAGATTTGAGGAGTCCTAATTGCTCAACTTAAAGCTTTGTAATTATCTGATTATCTGTGCTCCATTAGATTCAGAGGCATATTGCATTCCAATGACTAAACACATGCCAGATCTCACCTCACTATTTGATCTTATTACAAAATATGTGACATTACATGATTTTAAAGTATTAATTCTTATATAATATGATGCAACTTGTAATTATTATTTTTCTAGGAATCACACTAGCGTCACGACATCTTTGATATCTACCCATATCACTTTCAAAGGATTTGTGAATTTTACTCACAAAATATGGAATATAAGCACACAGACTACTAAAAATATAAACAATTGACAATTTTAAGTTGTTTTACTTATCTTATTACGTTATGTAAAAATTAAAAAAAATCACGCCGTGCTTCTATATCACAGATAACTTCGGGATAGTCCGGACTTACAAATTTTCATTTAAAAATGAGTGTAATGTAGTGTTATGTCTTGTCAAATACAATTCTAATTCTAATATCTGTTTTCCAAGAAAAAAAATATGACCGAGACATTGTGCTCATGAAATAATTGATTTAAAGCACCCGTACCGGTGCCAGCACGAGCATGACGAATTCGGTGGGCCACCTCAGTAATTAGCACGAGCAGACAGAATTTTAGTGTGCAGCGGTGGGGTGCAAAACAATGACCGACGGGAGAAAAAAAGCAGCAGCTCGAGCAATCGCTGTTCGAACAAGAGATCCTACTCAAATAAGAAGTGCAGAGCTAAAAACCGGTGCAAGTACTTTACACATGCACCTCACCAAAATCATTTCCCAGACACAACATCTCTCCCTAATCTGATAAAAAATCACAACTACATTTCACATCTCTCTCCCCATCTCTTCTACTTTTAAACCTCATTAAACCCCTCGACTTTACCTTTCCTCTCTCTAAAAAGAACAACAAAAAAAAGAGATCAGAGACTCGAGAACAATTATCAAACAAAAAAGCGCCGACTCGCATCAAAAATCCGAAGCCGAACAGAGACAGAAAAAACGCACTACAAAATCTCTCTCTCTCTCTCTCTCTCTCTCTCTCTCTCAGAAGCGGAGCAGAGAGAGTTACAGAGACCGAAAAAGCGACAGCAGCGAAGGAGGATGGGCCAGAAGTCGCTGATTTACGCCTTCGTGGCGCGAGGCACCGTAATTCTCTCCGAGTACACCGAATTCAGCGGCAATTTCAACTCCATCGCATTTCAGTGCCTCCAGAAGCTTCCAGCCACCAATAACAAGTTCACCTACAACTGCGACGGCCACACCTTCAATTACCTCGTCGACAATGGCTTCAGTACGTCCTCGTTTTTCTCGCCTTTTCTTTTCCTCTCTCCCGATGCTTTTTTGTTTCGTTCTGCCTTGTTAAACTCAACTTAACGGCTGAGGCTCTTGTTTCGTGTAGCTAGTTACTTCTAGATCTGTTTTAGATGCTAATTGATTAGTTCTCTATTGTGGATTTTGAGTTTTGGCGGTGGTTTTCTGTTTCAGTGTCACATTAGGTTAACAGATCTCGGATTTTCTGCATTTTCCTGTATCAGATTTAAATTATGTTGTCATTTGTGGATTAGTGAATAGTAGAGTGCATCTTATAACGCTTTGAGATTTAAGAGTTCATTGTGCTGATATATTGTGTAGGTTGTTGCAGCACATTGTGTAATTGTATTTCGTTGAACTCGGTGGTTTTAGTACTTGTTGTGCGAATTTGAAGTTCATGTGATAATGAGCTATGTTTATGTTTTGTTGCAGCATACTGTGTGGTGGCGGATGAATCAGCGGGAAGACAGGTGCCAATTGCTTTTCTGGAGCGTGTGAAAGATGAATTTGTGACGAAATATGGTGGTGGAAAGGCTGCTACGGCTGCTGCTAACAGTCTTAACAAGGAATTTGGGTATTGGACCTGATTGTGTTTAATGAAGAGCGTGGGGATTAAGTTTTGTCTGGTTAGAGTTGCTGATTTGCTTTTTGGTTCATTACAGGCCAAAAATGAAGGAACATATGCAATACTGTGTAGATCATCCTGAGGAAATAAGCAAGCTGGCTAAGGTTAAGGCTCAGGTTTCAGAAGTTAAAGGTGTTATGATGGAGAACATTGAAAAGGTAGTGTGCAGTATATATTGTGTCTTCATTTCACCGTGGGAAGGACATACGATTATTTGCTCCAACTACCTTACCTCAATTTGTCTATTCATTCTTGTCATTATATTCTATTCTATGGAGTTGCTTTCTCTGTTGCTAAATGCTTGAACAGATCTGTGAATGAGATGAGTTACAGTAGATGTGTCATTGACAATGAAATGCTCTTCAGACAATAAACATTTGCATATACAAGTATGTTTATAAATGTGTACTTGCATGCCCATAGATAGTTGAGATGTGATATGTGGTACCAGGCTTGAGAATAAAAGTCCCTGTGTCTCTAGTGTTAGGAAATGAAAGTTAGCCTAGCATGTAGATTTTTTTTTTCTGAGAAAGTAAATGATTTTGTAAAAGCTTGTTATCGTCAAATAAAATTGCATTTACTCTGAGTATCAATTACATAGTTCACTTGTGCCTCAGACTTTTATATGATCAAAGTATCTGCTATAAGAATGGAGATTTTACTTAGGCGAGGCTACATTCTGTATGTCTTCTTGGGTGCTTACCTCTCCATTCTTCGATGCACAGAGTCATTGGATGGACATTTTTGTTTGCTGATATGCCATTCCTGGACGAATTTTGGGATACTCCCCTCATATCTTCCTTTTGTGGTTTGATGCAGGTTTTGGATAGAGGAGAAAAGATAGAGCTTTTGGTTGATAAGACTGAGACCCTTCATAATCAGGTCATCTCATAATCCTTGAACAAAGTCTTGATATACTTGTAGATTTTATAACAGATATGTTCATCAGATGAAGTCTTGTTTTCAAGCTGCAATTTGCGGTAGTTGCATCTAACATATGACAGAAGTTCTCTTATTGGTATATTTATGCGATTTGCACTGGCCATAATTTTACAGTATTAGGTTGCTTAGTGTGATGTCTCATGCATGATTGTTGGTGAGTGTCCTACTAATTGTTTAATATTGATCATCTTACAGGCACAGGACTTCCGGACTGTTGGGACTAAAATGAGAAGGAAGATGTGGCTGCAAAACATGAAGGTGAAGCTGATTGTCTTGGGAATCCTGATTGCATTGATCCTCATCATCGTCCTCTCAGTTTGCCATGGTTTCAACTGCGGAAAATGAGCCTTCCCTTAAAAGTTTCATGTTACTCCCAAAAGTCTGAGATTATGTGTTATTATAAGATAAATATCAAATATCTGTTGCGACTCTGTACTTGGTAAAAAGCAGTGATTTCAGGATATATATGTGGGTGTAGTAGGAGAAACTTAGAAGGGCGTATTTTTGTGTGAATGGAACCCCCTATATATGTTACTACTTTGTTCGTAGAATGGGCCATGAAATTGCCTAATTTCTCACACATTGAGCGCTTTTCTTCGATTCCCGGTTCTCATATTTGAAATATGCTCATTTTAATGCATACTGCATACACTGAATTGATTGCGACTTTGCGAGGTCGGGATTTCAGACACCAACTAATTCCTTTCAATCGACCAAAACTCATCGACACTTTTGTACGCACGTTTTAGTAGTCATTGCATAAGAGAAACATGGATATAACTTCATACGAATTCAACACTGCTCAATAGCTGGAGCTCATCATCCAAGCTGCATAAAAGGATGAATTTTAAATTTACAAATTTCCAGCATTTGAACTCAAGAACATAACCATAAATAATAGCCTCAGGCGCCAAATAGCTTCAGAAAAACTGTTGGCTAATAGCCACCCGCGTTTTTCCATGTTCCTTTTTCAAAGACAGGTCCTCGGTTCGAGCCCTGATCACTTCAAAATCTCCAACTCCATTTTAACTATCAATGTTCAATAGTATGAAACAAGCACCAAAATCAAATCAAGACTCTCTCATTTTTTCCCACCTCAGTGACCTCACCATCAATATCAATATCAATATCAATATCATCATCTCCAACTATCCTGGCATTCAGATTGTACCCATTCCAGCACACTCTCTTCCCTCCTCTACAAACCCCATTCCTCATTTTCAAACCCAAATTCCCTCCTCCCTTCTTCTTCTTCTCCTCACCCCCTCCAATCCTAAACTTCACTCTCCCTCTCTTCCCCTCAACCCCCAATTCCCTCTCCCCACTCTCATTTCCACCATTCCCACCTTCGTCCCCACTCGCATTGCCCACCGCCACCGCCGAATCCTCCCACCGCTCCTCCCCACTCCTCCTCCTCCTCTCCGCCGCTACCTCCGGAAAACCCGGCAGCCATTTCGGCACGTGCTCACCAAATCCAACCTTGTTGTCATCATCAATAGCCAATGTCGGATTTCCTAATCTCACGCGCCGCGGAATCGGCCACGCGAATGGCGTCTCCTTCGTATCTTCCACGAACTTGGCGAGGTCTTTAAGACCGTTCGACTTCAAGAGACAGTACTCGTTTTTGTGAAGCTCCGACGCGCCTGGGAAGCCGTGGGCGGACGACATGTCGTGTACAGCGTTGGTGAAGTCGAAGAGGTTGGAGTCGGTGCGGTTGGCTTTGGCGGCGTACGTGGCCGAGGTTTTTGCAAGGGACGTGAGGTAGTTGATCGCCACGTGGGTCAGGGTTTCTACGGCGGAGAGCTGCGTGACCTTGAATCCGATGGAGTGGCATATCTGCGCGACGGCGGTTCTGGCGATGGCGGCGGAGAAATCCGACGGGGTCGGGTTTTCTGGCGGTGGGATGAGGACTGGTTTTGGTGGTTTCCGTCTTTTGGGTCTTGATTTTGAGGACATGGTGGTGGCGGTGGAGAGGGTTTTCACAGAGATTGTTGAGGTTTTGGTCTAGGGTTCATCTGAAGAAGACTAACTAGTAATTGGGATATTTGTCGAAGAGAAACCTCTCCAACAATTTTCTCTTATTATTGGGTTAATAAAATGTATTGGGGCTTCGAAACTTAGACGTGCAGAACTGCAACTTAGTTTGTGGGCATTTGTGGCCCGTTGGATTACCTACATTACTTTGTACCAAACATGGAACAAAGTTTTTTTTATACCTCAAGGTTAGTTTTTACTCTACTGCCACATTGATATGGTGAGTTACTGATAATTGATAGAGGATGAATTACGAGTGCACTTACAGTACTTCGCATAGTGGTGTACGGAGTATTGTATTCCATCACTTTTTCAAAAATATTTCTTTCAACATTTTTATATTTTTTTTGCATTTTTAAAAGCATAGTGGGCCCATAATTTATCTGTTCTAACATATACAGTTGAGGATCTATCATCGACACTCAAAAGTAAACAGTTATTTTTCATCATAGAAAATTACTCACTGTAAAAAACACGTGATTTAAGTGTTAAACTTCAAATTTTAAGAGATTTTATTACTAATACAAAAGAGATAATTAAATTATTCGAAAGATCAGGAGCAGCTCATCCACGTCCTATAGAACAAGCAATTCATAATCTTAAAATTGCCAAAGAACAAGTTTTTCTTGAAAATTTGTTAAGAGACAAAGCAAGGATACAAAATCTCTTGCACCGTTTATCTATCTAACGGTCTATTTGAGCATTGGTTAGATCCTCAGACCAACTGGTATCAGAGCTTGTAATAGTTCAAAATCCCAACAATGGGATCTGCAACTGAGAAGATAATAGAGAAACTAGATTCTCTATTTGAAGCATCAGATGCAAGATAACAAGAAATCTTATTAGAAAATTTTAGATGCAGAGAGTATCTAAAAATTCTTTCAGCAATCAGCAACCAATTATAGAAATTAGAAGTTAAGGTGGATTACATCCAGAGGCAGTCGGAGGAAAAACAAGAGTTAATAGTAAGATCGAGAGACTAAATCTTCAACAAATGAAGATCCTTGACTATGTCCAGAAGAAAGCTCAAGAACATCAAAGGTCAAGCACTAGTCCACCTCGAACTATCATTACAAAGACTAATGATTTCATACTACTAAAGGTTCCAAAAGGGAACCCAATGCCAAAGCCATTTTTTCAGGATTCTTCATCAAATCCTTCAACATTCAAGTTGAAAGAACCCAAAACAGAAGACATGCGCAACATACATATGTTGAGCATCTTCAAGAAAAAATCAGTGCAGCTGGTAAATTCAAAAGAATTTGAATTCAACGAAATCGAGAACAACGTTCGAAACACTTCAATTCTAAAGTTCGAATTCAAACAAATTTACAAGAGAGGAAGTTTTGATATGAGGGATAGCCATCAATTCAAAATCCTTGAATTCACCACATTGGCAACAAGTCAACAACAGGAGAAACAGATCTCCTTATGGTCACATCCGAAGAAGTTTCTAAATCCAGAAAAAGAAACTTAAAGTTCATGCATATTGGAGCAGTCCAAATTGGCATAAAGCTACTGGCCAGAGAAGGCCTAAATTGTTCAGTTTTATGCGTCATAGAAGACAATAGGCTGATCGATTTCCAGAAAAGTCTATTGGGAACACTTCAAGCATCATTATGCAATCAGGTTGCATATTTCAACTTCTTCCCAAAATTTTCAACCAGCCTAACAGATGCTGCTCACTGCCTACGACTAAGAGTCAAAACATACGGCACATTCATGAAAGACGACATGCAAGAACTAGCAATAGTTTATAGAATCTACTATAAACTAATGAGCAAAATAGTAGAATCAAAGACCAGGATATCAAACATCCCAAGTCTTACCACTGGTTTCCTTACAAATCCCAAGAACCATAATCAAGAGTTTCACAAGGTAGCATAGGATGAGGTAACTTTCCCACTAGAGTAAAAATTATCCAGTCCAAAGGAGAAACCAGAAAGCACTAAGGCAGCAGTATATGAGAACAGAAAGACCAGAGATGTCAACCTCAAGTTTGAAGGAGACCGAAACAGTGACGTATCCCTCGAAAGATTCAAAGGAGAAAGCTCTAAACCCCTCAAAAGATGTAACTCTACCAGAGAGAGTGGTGCTAGAAGTACCAGAATCTCGATAAAGCCAATCCAGTAATGGAAGAAGATTTAGATGCTGAGTTAGAAAGAAACATCAGCATGCTAAGAACATGAAAGTCCAAATAAAAACCTTCAAGATTTATGAGGAAGCAGAAGAATGTGAAGATCCCTTGCGGTTGGAACAATTGATTAAACAGATCGAGAGTTTCACCTTCAAAAAGAAAAGAAAAGTATTTCCTCTTCTATATGAAGAAGCAGGAGAAGCCGAAGGAACATGAGACGAAGACATGGAAGAAGAAGAATCTTCACAACCGTCATCTTCACAGACCACCATATTCAAGATTGGTGAAAAACTCAAACTTCCGCACGGAAGAAGCCCTAGTGGAAAGAAGGGAGAAAGAAGCTATCACAGATTCATTTCACAAGAAAATACTCCTAAGGTGCCAATCACTCAACTAGGAGTATAGCTTGATCTAGACAAAGCTCTAGACAAGAAAAAGGCCATCGATGAATGGGCAGCTAGTCTATTCATGGCATCATGTTTAACCTACAGAAGATTTGAAGCACAAGACCTGCACACAGTCTATGAGTCAACCCTTCTAGGAATGGCAAAAAAGTATTACTTTCCCTTCAAGGAAACGATCAGAGGAAAGCAATGGTTGGAATACATAAAGACAAACAAAAATCCCTATACTTTTGCCACTCCGCTTTATGATCAATTTTATGGAGACATCTCATATGTTGGAGAAAAAACTAAAGAGATAACAAAATCCAACATATATGCTTTCAAGATTTGCGACATGAAGCACTTCGAAGAATATCTGAATGAATTCTAAGAGTACTACTGCACAATAGGAGAGTTTGAAAATACCAACCTAATACACCTCCTACACAGGAAGCTCCCTGAACCATGGAGGACAACAATGAGAGAAAGCATAGAAGAAAAACCTCTAGAGAGGTTTTCAGTGGGAGGAGTTGCAGAAAGAATCAGGCAATTAATGCGCGATCAGTGTAAAGCCAACACCAGAGAAAAAGCCGCCAAGAAGCAGCTCAAGGGAACAAGTGACTTTTGTTCCAGAATGATAGATATACCAACCAATTGGGGGTGTGAAGAAAAGAGGCAAAAGAAGAAGCACTTCCAAAAATGTTTCAAGAGAAATGGATAGAAGAGCTGGAGGTTCAAGAGAAGCTCCAATTACAGAAGAGAAAAATAAAATCTCAAAAAGAGATTTTTCAAGAAGACAAGATCCTATCAAGAACCTGAAAAGAAGAGATCTTGTAGATGTTGGTTGTGCAAAGCCGAAGGACACTATGCTAACGAATGTCCCAAGAAACAGAAGAGAAGTTCAAAAGCTCTTCTCAAGGAATATGAAGGAGTCATAGAGATGGCAAACCTGAAAGGCTATGAATTAGTCTATTCATCAGAAGAAGATGAAGAAATATCTGTCTATTAAGTATGTTCAGAAGATGAATCGTCAGAACAATCAGATTCAAAATCTGGAGAAGAAGAACCCAGAAAGGTTTATCTTCTTGAGACAAAGAATTGGGAAGAAAGCACAGAAGAAGAAAATATTTCTTCCTACAAAGTCAATAAGGGAACATTCATTTGCGACTTCTGTCAATACAAGGAGAAGAGATGATTTCCCATGTTCTGTGAAGCAACAAGAAAAACTTATCACAAAGAATGCTTCATAGGTAAAGCAAGGAGAAAAACAAAGAAGAATTCAATAAATCAGATTATTGAACAAGAGTACGAAGATTACTTCTATGAGATAGAAGAGAAACAGAAAATTCTAGAAAAAGATCTAGAAAGAGCAGAGGCAGATACTACTACAAAAAAGAGAGTAGTACATGCAGAAGATCTAGTCCATGATACGAAATAAGAAGTAGTATTTGACTGTGAGGAAGAACAGTGCAATCCTTTTACAGAAGAGAAAGCAAGTTCTTCAAAACAGAACCTATGCAAGGTAGCAACTGTTTCTACTAGTAGATTCAGTAACTACATGGAGATTAGATTAAAACTTCCAGGATACGAGAAGTATCATCTACATGCCTTTGTAGATAACGGTTCCGGCTTCAGTCTAGCAAAAAAGTTTGCTATACCAGAAGAGTTGTGGATAACAGATCCAAAAAGAAATGCAACCGGAAAGACCGTAGAAGGAAGAAGAATCTTCATGAATACTTTTGCCAAAAAGGTTCAAGTCTCGAGAGGAGGAAGAACCTTTGTCATTGAAAATATTTGGCAATCAAAAGGCCAAGACTCAGATGTCTTAATTGGCAATGATTTCCTGCTACAACATACTTTCGTCCAGAAGCCATAAGTGAACTTATGAGGCTTCGAGAAGAATCACAAATTTTTCTGGACAGAAAGGCTTAAAGAAGCTAAAATTATTGTTGGACCAGGATTCACAGAGCAATATCAGAGATTGCTGCATAATAGTGGTGAATACAAACTACGATTCGAAACAATTCTACAATACAAGCACCAAGAAGAGTTGCTTGTTGAAGAATCATCATCAAAAGAAGAAGATTCTGATGAAATGAAATTCTGTAGGTTTCACGGCAACAACGAATTCAAACATCCAGATGCTCCACCTCATGCCCCTACCAGAATCCAACTCAAAGAAAACATTGTCTACAACATTCTCAAGAGAGACTGTGACAAGTGTGAACAAGAGAAAATCCTCAAAAATAAAGCAAGGAACTCCAAGAAACCTAGCATGAAGACTAGATTCGAGAACGGAGATCCTACCATTGCGCCGCTTCATGATCAAGACAAGTATCATTACTATGTGTCTTATAAGGTTCCTAATAACCAACACACGTAACAAGAAGAGTTACCCGGTGAAGAGTCATCAGGAGACGAAGATGGAACAGTTGAAGTCACGTTTATAAAAAAGCATAATCTCAAGCACTTTAAGGCTAAACTCGAGAAACATAAGAGACACACCCTTGGAGAAATCAAAGAAATGCTCAGCCAAAATATCGATATCAATCCCCTGAAGTTTTGGGAAAAAGACCCAGTGGTCTGTGAGCTCAAGTTATATGACATGAATTCAATCTGTCACGTAAAAGCCATTCCCCAATACAAAGAAGAAGATCAAAAGGAGTTTAGAAAAGATATAGCTGAACTGTTGCAGAAAGGATTGATCAAACCATCAAAAAGTCATCATCATGCTCCAGCTTTCTATGTCAGAAATCATGCAGAAGAAGTTTGTGGGAAAGCGAGTGATAGACTACAGACATGTCAACAAGAAAACCGTAAAAAAAGGTTATCAGATAGCACAAGCAAGAGTGCTAATCAACAGGCTCAGAGGAGCCAATGTGTTTTCGAAGTTCGACGCTAAATCAGAATTCTAGCAAGTTAAAATGCATCCTGACAACATTCCTCTCACAGCCTTCAGAACTCCACAGGGACATGACGAATGGCTAGTAATGCCTTTCGGACTAAAACAAGCTCCATCCATTTTCCAGAGAAAAATGGACAATATATTTAAACAAGTGGCAGAATTTTGTGTCGTCTATATAGAAGACATTCTTGCGTTCTCAAAGAACAAAGAAGAACACATGAATCATCTGTTTGAAGAAGTCAAGCTCATCGTCGAACATGGGATCATCTTAGGAGAGAAGAAAATCTTTCTCATGCTAGACGAAATTGATTTCTTAGGAATCAATATAAAGAACAGATTCATCAAGCTTCAGCCTCATATCTTGGAGAAGGTATGAAAATTTCCTGACATAATTCCTGACGCTAAAAGTCTATAGAGATTTTTAGGAGTCATAAATTATGGAAGAGACTTCCTTCCTAAAATTGCTCGACTAACAGCAATCCTGTTGCCCAAAACAAACTCAAAGAGAACTTGGAAGTTCACAGAAGATGATGAAAAGATCGTCAGGAAAATCAAAGACCTATGCAAACATTTGCCGCCACTACATCAACCTAAAGAAAATGAAGAAATCATCCTTCAGACTGATGCTAGTGACAACTTCTGGGCAGGTGTGGTACTGGCAAGAGAGCCAGGCACTAACACTGAGAAAATTTTGAAATTCTGCAGTGGTAAGTTCAACACTACAGAGCAGAATTATCCCAAAGGGGAAAAATAAATTTTGGCCATAAAAAAAACAATCGAGAATTCTCCCGCGTTTTTAGGAAAACCCTTCACTGTGAGAACAGATTGCGCCAGAGTAAAAAATTTCAAAAACTTCAAACTTGATAAAGTTGTAGATAGGGGAAAATTAGCTAACTGACAATTATTTCTTAACCAATATGATTATGATGTGGAATTAATTGGAGGAAACATGAACTATCTCCCATACGCTTTAACCAGAGAAATTGCCATGTATAAGAGAAGTGATGATGAAGGACGCAACCCAAGAAGCAGAAGGCCAGGAAAGGAGCCTAACCAACAAGAAGAACCTGTTGAAAAACTCCTCAAGAGTTTTTTGCTTTATCCCAAAAAACCAGCCTTAACTGATCAATCTCAGGGGAAAGGATTGGCTAGCCCGTCTCAAATGACAGACGGTAAAGGTAAATCAAGACCATTAATGGCTGCTGCTTTGCCAAAAAGCAGAATTTTTCCTACAGGTTTTGTAAACATCTTCAAATATCAGTTGAACACCTTTTTAGAAGCAGTCTTCCAAACTGACCAAAATCTAGCATCTCACCAGAGGGCACTGTTAGATAATTTAATGTTTGCTTTCCAGGAGAATGACAAAAGGCTCATGATAGAGACCATGGACGCCTTGGCAATAGAACTAAGTCAAAAGAAGAAACCACTAAGCGTGGTTAATAAACCAGCAGCGTTGTACATTAGAACTCCAAAGAGTGCTAAAGTTCCTATTCAAGTGCTAAAAGAATCAGAATGGTTCAAGTTCCGTAGACATATTGGCAAGCATACATCCGATGAAGATCTCATAAACACTCTGTTCGTTGTCCCAGGACCCTTCCTAGGAAGATATTTAGTAAACGTTCAGAGTGAGCATCCGCAGGAGCACAAGTTGTGGTTAGTAGAAAATGAATTTGTCCATAATATATGGACAAAGACAAATGAAGATCTCAAAGGATTGCCAACAATTATCTACAATACAGTCTAGAATGTTAGGAAGAGCAACTGCATTCTCAGACTGAAGTTCAGGTCTACACCTCCAGAATGGATACAGAAGTCTAACGGAGAAAATGAATACATTCCTCCATATCATTACGTCAAAATCATCCAATGAAAGTATCTTGAGTCAACATGCGACGGATACAATGTAAACCCAAATTCAAGCATTCCATGGATGAAGGCTATGGCGTTAGAATACATTAAGAAAGTAATCGAATAAGATCAAGAGATTACATTTCTTGCATCAGGAGACAAAATAATAGTCACCACGTACGATCATCCAAAGGCTGTTACGAGCGATCTGTTCACAGCCTTGAAACGGAGAGAAATATATTCCTCCCTCGCCTGTACTCAATGACTCGATAATACCGAGAGAGACAAAAGCTACCAGATGTATACATATACAGATATGGAGGAAAACGGGAACAGAAGAAAAATAACAGAAGAAGACCCCTACATTGAGGATAACTTAAAAGATTACGATGATCTGTAAATACGGGCAAAATCGTAGTGTCTTCTTCTCTAAGTGGGAGACATCCTTATCCCAAAGAATCTGCTTTCCAAAAGAAGACAATGGAGGAAAGCAGATGCTCTGTCTGCATCAAAGCACTATCACTGGTGGAGTTACTATTTTTAGTTTGTGTTTCAATTCCGTTTTGAAATCCGCTCTCTATATAAGGAGCTTTGAATCTTAGTGTAGGGCATCGAAAATCAAAATCATAGAAATCCATCTGAGAATAGAAAAGCATGAGATTTTTAGAGTTGAAGCAACTGTTCAGGCTTCTTCATCCTCAAGTAAGTATGTCCATGAGTGGCTAAACAACTTATAGCTGTTTACCAGAGAGTGAGGCTCTGGATCTGCAATCTGTTAGTTTGTTTGAATAAATAAAGCTATGGTTTTCCACTGCATACCTTTCAATTTGATTTCATGTGTGTTCATAAAAACTCATTAAACTCCACTAAGAGGCGGACTACTGCCCAAGGAAGACGAAAATGAGTCATCTGTATTTATCCAGACTCAGTTGATCCCCTAAGAGACAGACTACCGCCCAGAAGGTGGAAAATTGAGATAATGTAAGCATGTTTTTTTTTAATAAATTATACTGAAAAAATTAATCAAAAGAGAAATCATTCTAAAAGCAAGAATTTTTCAGCAGTGAGTCTGTTCGCAGGAGTAGCTCGGTAAGAAACCATATATGAAACAATGATTTAATGAAAGCTAGTTTAAACTTTTTAAATTGAGTAATTTTTCTTCCTGACAAAATTTTCCAGACTTATGTTCACTGTTACTGTGCACGGCGCATTGTTCACTATTCACTATTACTATTCACTATTCATTAAAGGTATAATTGTCATTTTACCTATCCGTACATTATTGTTCCGCACACTGCAGAACAACTCGATGAATTACAATGGAGATGTACTGGTGCAGAAAGACAGTTGCAAGCTTATGTATTTTCGTTACAGCCATGTTCAGATGGTCATTTGGGTCTTCCGATCTTTATGTAATAATATTGTGTAACGCAAGTGTGATAAATAATGTGTGATTCATTTCTTTCAAAAAAAAAAAATGTGTGATTCATTTTGCAAGATTTTTCATTAGAAGATGGTAATAAGCAAATTAGAAATCACATCATCACCCGAATGTGAAGATAAATCTTTGAAGCATGTTTTTCAAGTTTTGGAGTTAATCGTCTGTCGTCAACGAGTTTGTTGTAAACGAAAGCGTTTTGAACTTTCTCCTCTCTACTTGCCATTTTCGAAGACCCTAGTGCCGCTTCTCTCTATTTTCTCCTCCACATTGCTATCCGATCTCTCTATTCCTTCGTCCCTAGTTGAATCACACACTATATTCTTATTGGACTCGGGATCTTCTTCATATTTTAAGATGTGGACCGACATTATTTATTTTTATCGTGCCAATTTCCTTTCCCGATAGATCTTTGTAAAATCAAATGTTTAATATATTATCAACCATCCCGAATAAATGAATAATATGCTTTTATCCAAATGAAGAGTTAGAAACAACAACGTACGAGATAATATGATTTTGTTCTTGTATGAAGACTATTAATCCAATACAATTATATAATACATTTTGTTATATAATAAATAAGAATCTTAAAATTATATGTATTATTTGATATGCTAAATTATCTTAAAGTGTCTAAGCCGTACTCTCAAGTGTCTTGGGAGTGTTCCTAAGCATCCAAATATCAATATTTTGGAACACGTCACATGATATTTTTGGTACGGTGTCCCCAATCGTCATCAAATATTCGACACGTGACACATCGTCAAATATCTAAATACTAATGTGAAGTGTTGATGCTACATAAATTTCTACCCAACAGGGCTCAACTATCTCACTGCAATCGCAAAAACCACGGCAGGAGTGGCCTCACAGTCAGAGGCTACAAATGTGGGTGTACTCTTGTACAATTAGAGGTTGAAGTGGTGAGCTAATGGGCTCCAACTGTGGGTGTACTCTTGTACAATTAGAGGTTGAAGTGGTGAGCTAATGGGCTACAAATGTGGGTGTACTCTTGTACAATTAGAGGTTTAATATTTTCCTTATTTGGTTCCATGTGGCCTTCAAGAACTCTTCTATATGAAGGCTTTCACGATAGTTTGTTCCACATCATTTTCATCTAGAGCCCTTGATATATCTTCTATGGGACAACCTCACCTTTCTCAATTAAATTCCATCATGTCTTTGTTTATTAAATTTTTGGAGCAAAATATGATAATTGGAGAAAAATATGGTTGAACTGACTTTATTATAGTGATAGCATAGTGCCTTCCTCATCAAAATGAATAAGTTCGAATCCCATTAAAATCTTGCACCTCATCTACTTCCATCTACTTATAATTTTGGTCACATGCATGCCAAGAAAAATAAAATGATCTAAAGTCTATGCACAGAAGTTTATCAAATTTGGAAGATTCTTGTATGACTTGGACCAAAATTCTTGGTTTTGGATTTCAGTGGTAGACCATGCTTGTTCTTCTGGTGCACTAGTAGAATTCTGAAGCCTTTGGAGCTACGATATATATATGTCAGGTTGGGAACTTGGGATGGTCCATAATTAAAGTGTGATGGCATGGATGACATTACTCTTTCATCAACTTCCCATTTGTAAATGCTCATGGTGGTTGTGCTGAAAATATATATGTGTCGATCACTTACATTTTGCTTGCTCTTTAAATCTTAGTCATACCCCATTGGTGTCTGATATGGGTGGTTATCCTAATCTGTAGTCAAGGTTTAGGTCACCATCGATGCCATCACTCTTTATCTTGAAAGCTATAAAATGCTTCTTTCAGTGGGAGGAAAAATTGGGTCCAAGTTCATTTTAGAATGCAAGGAGTACGTTTGTTTCTCTATTTGTTTGTAATATTTCACCGTAATTTGTTAGTCACGACTTTGAAGCAATTCTAAGAATGCAATACTTTGCGGAAAGGAACTGGATTTCAAATTTGTCCTTTATCGAATATGCCAACAATTTGTTCATTGCTTTACTCAAAGCAAGCATGAATTCGGAAAAATATTGTTGCCTAACTCTAACTAGTATGTCTATTTTCTCAACACATGACCTTATGCAGTTATGACACATTAACCACAATAATTATCCAGTATACATAAAATTGCAAGTGGATTAATTTTTACATGTGCATATGAATTTCAAACGTTATGTTTCTAATTTAAGGAGATAATTAATTAAATGGAGGTGTTATCCATACCTTAAAAAGTAAAGGAATGTGAATCCCATCACTTCCTTAAGAAAAAAGATCACACTTCTCTACACCTTCACTTGAGCCATGCTTTGAAGAATCGGTCTCTTTCCATTTTTTCCAACACAAGTAATGCCACTTTAGTTATCCCCATACTTTAGTTAATTTGGGAGCCATCAAGACTTGTGAGTTTCGTGTCCCTATATTTATGTCTTTTAAGCGGATTTTATCAGAGTGTTGCTAATAAAAGCTAGTAATTTTATCACAATTGGAATACCAATATTGTTTTCCTTTTCTTCTTTTGCAACATTTGCAACATCAAATTATGGGAATGAAAGAAAACTTTGTAGGGGTGATCAAAATGGGATTTATTGTCGGTAGGATAAAATGTGTGTATGTACAAGGCATGCATCTTTCCAAATGAATGAAAAAGAATGGCCAGTAATGGTTCCCTTCTAAATATATGTATATGTACTAGAGAGTTTAGCTTTCTGAATTTTAGCTTTGTTGGGTCTTGATGCAAACATGGAATTAAGAACAATCCCATTAGGATATTATACGCTTTACCTTTACTTGTACTCCACCCTCTCCTCTCCTCTCATCTCCTCTCCATACCAAATCCATTTTCCTAGAGCAAGCCAATTACACACCTCCAAAATTCCCTCCATCTCTCTCTCTAGAACTTGTTGTCATATGAGTGGGAACAAAGACAATGTTGTTTTTGTAAAGGAGCTAGGAGAGGGGAGGAGGAGGCAACATCAATTTTTAAGGTGATGATGGACTAGTTAATTGATAGATAGCTGGATTGCGCCTCCCAACCCACATTTTATAAACACATCATGCCAAATGGAACCCACAGCTTTTTACATATATGCTGCAAGATCCATATTTCTTTTATGCCTGGCTTTGTCCATTCCATCACCATCAAAATCCCACCACCACCATTACCATTAGCACCACCTAGCTTTGTCAATGTGCATGGAATAATGAATGTTTGGATATATAGATAGCTAGATTGATACACGATCTGCAAAAGTGGGAAGAGCCCTACTGCTCCTATATACTTACATAATAATCTTTATGACACACCTTTCCATTTCTCAACATCTTTCAAAACTGGGGCCAATTACTAAGTGTGAGAGGGAGGGAGGTGTAGACAGACAGATCAAAGTAAATGGAGTGGGGCTGGCTAGGGTTTTGATTTTTTAGGTCATTTTCATTTTTCATTGCTTGTTTGACAATACAGGAAGGAAGATCAGTAGGGTAGAGATGAGCACACCATGTGGGTTGAACTAATAGGTTGTCCTGATGAAATAGCATTGTTGTGTTATTGTCCACATTATAAACAACATGATGATATTTATTTCCTTGTCAAATTCACAATATATATAGCTTAGCTAGTTGTTCCTTTTCCTTTTCTCTCTTCCTATTTTTGTTTCCTTTCCTTTCCTTCTGCAAAATTCTGGTGCCATCAAGAAGAACATGATGATGATCCTGTTGTGTTGTTAGTGCGTCTATGAAAATTTAAAGTACTTTAATTTCCGCGCGCTAGTATCCACCACATTCTCTAAGTGTGACGACTCAACATTCAATCACGTACCATTTTTAATTTGCCTCTAAATATATTCCTTCATATTAACAATGCTGAGCTTATTCCCATTCTGGGTTTGCATGTTCTTCAACTTGTGCAGTACCTCAAAAGGTACAAGCATACACACATGCATATCATAACCAAAAACACGCTAAAAGTAGCTTGGTTATACATTACCTAATCATATCGATCACGCTAGCTCCTCTTTGACCAGGACAGCAAGTTTCAAAAGAAGATGAGCTTTATCTTTGATTTTAGTACTATATATTAACCTATGAAAACTCAATTTGATCAGTTAATTAGTTACCTGTGGCATACGTACGCACTAGTTGGTGCAGGGTTGCACGTTACTCCCAACTGATCGATATGTTTCTTTCTGGAGAGTTAGTAGAACTGAGTTTTGAGTTTTGGAGAGCCATGTGTATGACTGTGTGATAAAGATGTGATTCTGATTTCTGTGACATATATAAAAGCAAACATTTTGATTGGATGCATATACTTTAGTCAAGAATGGCATGAGAAGCAACAAAAGTTTGGTTTGGTTAGTTTTAGTTTAGTACTTTAATTTATTCGCACTACTACTTCATCTCCTCCCTCGTTTTAGCTTATCTGTGGAAAGTGACCTATAGGGCGGTTAGCTTCTCTTAATCGCGACTACATCACACCAACGAAAGCATATCCTTATGAAAAATAAAATTATTTCTAACAAATCAAGAACACCTCGTGTATTTAAGATATGACTCTATCTTCATCTCCAAGCTTCATAAAAATGACAAATGAAAGCCAGCTAGTGAGGCCTCAGTACTGTGTATACGTCATAATTCACAACCGCTCACAGGAATAGTATATCTTCGACCATCTGTCAACATAATATGTTAGACGTTGAACGTCAGGCCGGTTTTACAAGGGCGTTATAGCCGTGGCTTCTCAGTGATGCGTGTCGACAATAAACATCGCACATAAATAGATACTAATCTATATGCATGTTACATATCCTTATGATGACAACAACGGGATGGGGGATGGGTTGATGCCATACCACTAACTTTGTTAATGTCATCTAGTACATGAAACAAGGTGATAGCCAAACCAAAAATCCCCCACGCAACAATAAAGGCCAAAATAATCTAAGTGGTCCGCCTTGAAGGGCTTGAACGATCGATCGATCACGCAGAATGGACCAAGACAAAGCGAGTCATATATGTGCCTCCCAAAGGGAATAGGGAAGAGTATTAGTCAATTTTGAGGAATTAATAAAGGTTAGTTTGGCCAAGAAGTTAGTGTACACATCTAGCTTGAGGTCGAAACCCCATTGATTAGTTTCTCAACCCAATTTTTCTCATTGATCTCGATCGGTCCTAGCCGCGGTTGGTTCTGTGCTCCGTTTTTCCTGAAGATTGGTGCATGGTTGCTGTTACTGTCTGCAATATCATTCAGTTGAGTTGTTTTCTAGGGTTGGTTACTTAAAACTCATATATACTCATTATCTTGTGAAAGCAACTAAATTAATTTCTATCATTACGTCGATCAAAGTGTTCTGCAATATTCTGTGTTCTTGTGTAAACCTTTTGATAATGTATGTGATCTCATCAATTGCAGTATATATAATTCGAGCAAGTTTAGTAAGTGACAGCAACATCGATCATATATGTGATCCACGTTATAAGTTGTTCGTTTGCATCTTGATGTTGCCTCCTATATATTCTTACTTAGTATAATGTTGTTTTGTTTTATCTGAAAGACACCTTCCACCATAAAATACACGTATGGCAGAATTCCTGCTTGTGAACGTTAAAATTCTATCCACAAAGTGCAGGGGCTAGGCATGCAGCATCTGGACCAAGTTTCTCTTCTGTTGTGTTTCATAGAAATTTCTGCGTAGTCTTTTCCACCGCTAAAAAAAAAAGACACAATTGATCTGAACTGAAATTAACGTGGAAACTGAAGAGGTAGAAGAGATGACTCAGAAAAGAAAAATTAAATCCGATTGACCTGTTCTAGGGTTCTTGGTATTACTAATTAGGTCAACTTTCGCTTTCAATTCAAGCAAGAAACCAAAAAAGGACATAGCAACTCGCCAGGGTCTTCGACTTTGAAGTTTTCATATCTATCTTGTGAACGCATGCTTGCTGTTATCAATACTCAATAGTCGTCGTCGATAGTTCTCAGATATACTATGCACAGATCAAGCTGCTAGCTAGCTAGCTTCTTTGATCGTGTACGTGTTTCATGCTCTATAATTAATTTATGTGGGAGCTAAGCCATAACCTCTGCATGTGTGCTGCAATGGCGTGAGAAGACCGTCCACGATAGATATCAATTAGAAATCTAGTTTGGATCGCAAGGCTTACTTGCTCGTGATCGATATGATTCCTAGGAGTTGCGCGCTCTATATAAAAAATAAAATAACCTGTTTTATTTCTTCTATAAAATTGTGGATAAAGTCAAAGAAAGAACCATGCATATTCCCAGGAAGATAAAATAGGGATATACGGGAACAGACTAACAGTCACCATCCCCCAGTTGAGGAATATTATAAAAGCATTTAGATATATTTGAAAACGAAGCGTGCCCATTACTTAATTCTGGATTTCGTTTTCGATTCGATTCTATATTTTTAAATAGTTTCCTGCATGCAGATGAGGATACTATATAACAGCGAGTATAGAATCAAGTTGTGTTTTGGTTTTGGAAGTCTCATGCTGGTCACAGAGGGACAAAAGATCCCAAATAAATGGGTCCAAAAGCCAAATTTGGCAAAATCCCACAATAAATCTACGTCACGAATTGTTGCTTTCAAGTAGACATTCCATTGTTCAATGAATTAAAATTTGTTTCGTGGGAATTTTATTCTCACACACCAACTTGGATAGCAAGTGCATGACAAATGCTAATGCTACAAATAAACCTAAAAAATTATGAAAGGAGCTATTTAATCTGTTTTATTGGATCACAATAATAATTTCAAAGAAAAATCATCAATTACTGCTAAACTTATATTCGAAGTGCTGGCTTACAATTAAGTAACGTACTTCATTTAATTTGTTTATGCAAATTTGCACATTGTATAATAAAGTTTTATTTATTTATTTATAATATTAACAACGTAATGAGATTGAATATGAACATGAACAACAATAATGCATTTGAACTAGATAATTAACATCTAAACAAATATCACAAAATATAAAATAGTACCTCAATACATGAAATCGAAATAAAAGTACAGTTCTTTCGGGAATCTTGATTTTTTAGTGAGTATAATCAGTGTATACATGATTTGATGGCTAATTACCACCTACAACAGAGCCAGCCATTGTTAATGGTTATTTAACAGATTAATATTGTGGTAATCAATTGTGGACAAGATAAAGATGATTTTCATTGTTATAAATCAGAATTCAAGAAAGTTGGTGATGAAATCGAACCAACTACTACTAGAAAAACACGTTTAGGCGACGAAATATTTTCATCGCTTAAGTGGTGTTTTTCGTCGGTTAGGTACTTAGGCGACAAAGATTTCGTTGCCTAATAATTGTAGCCCAAGTATTTAGGCGATGAAATTTTTTTGTTTCGTCGCCTAAGAAGCTACTTTGGCGACGGAAGATGGTTCGTCGTCTAATCACTTAGACGTCGAAACAATCTTCCTCTAAACGACGACAGTAGTCGTCGTCTAAGAATCATCTTAGGCGACGAACAACTAGAGTCGTCGTCTAAATGTTGCCACTTAGAAGATGACTTGATTTCATCGTCTAAGTGAGAGCACTTAGACGATGATAATTGGTCGTCATCTAAGTGATGCACCTACATGACGGCTTGTTTGTCATCGTGTAGGTGTGACCACTTAGGCGACGAAACCGTTCGTCGTCTAAGTGTACACTTAGGCAACAAACGGTCCGTCGTCTAAGTATACACTTAGGCGACGAATAGTCCGTCGTCTTAGTAATTCACTTGGACGATGAAACGAAGAGTGTTCGTCGCTCAAATTGATTTTTTTTAATTTGTATTTTTTATATGAATTATAAAATAAATTTAAAATATATAAAAATCTATTAATCAAATTAATTAAATATTAATTAAATATAAAAAGTGTACCTATATTGATAGAAATAATAATAAATTAACGGGAAAAAAATTACGAAACTAAACCGGGGGTAGACATGTTCCCAATTTCCCCGCCATCGCTCGGATCATCTTCGCTGGGGCTAGAAATGGGGCCGGGGGGGGGGGGGGGGACTACACTCGTCATCAAAATCAGGAACGGGCAACCCAATTTGCCTGCATGCCTCATAGAAAGCGGCCATCTTACGGTTTGAGCGACAAACCGCGCCTCCACCGACCTTGAATTCTCCCAGGCACGATCGGACGACTCCTGTGCCAATCGAATGTCGGCTCAGACTGCCTCGGTATCCTCCATACCGCGAAGAGTTAACGAAGCGGATGAAGTGGACAAATCTCTCTGCACTTTCTGTCCAAGCCCACGAACCTCCTTACCAGGTCGGCGGCCGTAAACAACATCAACAATAGCGATCTGACTCTCCATCGACATGGGAGGCACATGTTCATGCGTCATCTTCGGGTTGGCCAGCCGGGTCGCAGCTAATTCCTCCTCTGCCATTTGTATCAACGTTTCCTGAAATTAATCAAGTGAAAAAAATACATAAATATAATATTAATTTCTAATAAAAATTTGGCATAATTTTTCCTAAAATGTGTCGAAAACTAAAAAATTCATTTATGTTTAGTAATTACTTTAAAATAATAATAATAAATAGTCTTACCAATAGTTCGTGATGCACCATCAACTTTTTAGATCGGGGCAGCTCATTCCACGAAGGGGCAACCATACAGATGTTGTTCCGTATGATTGAGTCGATGGAGTGCGAGGTCAGACTCCCAAGCTGTGCGGTCGGAGGGCCTCTAGTGAACTCATCGTACGCGAGGTCGATCTTCTTCCCCATCGACTTCACTATGCTCTCGCCTTTAGCGCCCTTTCACAGTCATCGAGTCCTTTTTGCAGGCGTGACTGATGACTGCCTCTTAACCTTACGCCGGGCACTGTAGATAATTGAGTCGTCGACTAACTCATCCGGACTGTCTGACAGCGCAGTCGATTGGGCCCCGTCCGGCACGTCCGTAAAGGCTAAGGCCTCCGCACGTGGAGCATGAGGGATTTGGCCTATCGCCGGAGCTGAATATTGCTGCGGAGAATTTTTAATGGTTTTCTCCGAATCCTGCCTCTAACCCATTGTTTGCGCAATGGCTTCGCGTTCGGCCTCCTTGTCTGTAGCCGTGCGCCTCTTCCATGGAATCATAATTAAGCTGAATATATGAAATACCTGGGCATAATTCATCCAAATTTATCCAAATTTATCCAAAAATTCAAAGTTCACAAATATATCCAATGTATCCAAATTTCACAATATTTTTCAAATTTATCTAAATATATCCAAATATATCCAATTTACCAAAACTTATATTAATAAATATAATATACCCAAATTAATTATTTAATATTATATATATCATTATACCCAAATTAATCAAAATACATTACGTATGTCCAATTAAATTAATTCAAATATAATATACCAAATTAATTCACATATAATATATTAATCCAAATATACTCAAATCTAATATATTAATCATTATATGCTCAAATCCAATTAAATTAATCCAAATACAATATACCCAAATTAATTCACATCAAATATATCCAAAAATACTGAAATTAATCCAAATACACATCTAATATATTAATTCACTAATTATTTTTCAAATACAATATACTCAGATTAATTCACATATAATATATTAATCCAAATCTACTATATATAATTAAACCATTTTTATATCAAATATATATAATTTATATATATAACAATTAATCTAATTCATATATATATATAAATTGGGAGAGGAGAGAGATAAATCAATGGGGGGAGACGGGGAAGAGAGGAATCCGACAGCGGAGAGGAGGGGAGAGAGAGAGAGAGAGAGAGAGAGAGAGTACGTGCTTAACCATGTGGATTTTCGAATTAATAAATGAAACTTTACACTGTTCACAAAACAGGCGGAGTAAATACAGTACGTGCTTAACCAGCTTATGGGCCAGCATATGCTTTTCCCACGACCACCACCCCTAGTGGTTATCGAATTTTTGTAGATCATCCATCTGCAAAAATGTGAAGAATATATATGAATGTGTAATTTAATTTCAACCGAAAATTTGACATACATTCCCCTAAAAATAAAAAAAAACCAAAAACTTGCATACACAAACTAAGGCAAAACACTTTGCATAAATAAACACCAAATGCCATACATACTATATATGAGAAAAGAGTTTTAAAATAATCAAAACTATGTACCCATTGCCAAAAATAATCGGGGAACTTCTTCTTAAGCATCTTTTTAACCCAAGAAGGAGTCTTATCCGGTTTAATCGTCTGAATGCACTCTCTGTAGTACTTCATGTAACTGTCGACCTCATCACAGTCTCGCAATAATACCCAATGCGCTTCTTCAAGTTCTTTTTTAGTTACTCTTTCCTTTAATACTCCTTTAAACGGTCGTACAATATTTGTGACGACTGAAAGATTGTGGTGGATATTTGGATTGGCCTGGACTGGATCTTTGAGATACTTATTGCAGTAGGTAACACACTCATGCATTAGATATGTCTCTGCTATGGAGCCATCCGGAGCAGATTTATTTTTCACAAATCCTTTATACTGTTCGAGTTGTCTGCAAAATCGTACAATTAAAAATTTGAAGAATAGTAGAAACACAAAGAAAAGAAATGTACGCACCTTTATAAACACAAAAAATGATGAACAACCATTGTAAATAGTTGTACGTACATTTCTTGATGATACATCCTAGTGTAGTGGACCGGACCAAAAAGGAGCACCTGTTGGGGTATATGGATCATGAGGTGAATCATGATGTCAAATAATACAGGGGAAAAAATCCTCTCTAATTTGTAAAGGATGTGGACTATTTTGTATTGAAGTTTGAGGACATCTGACTTCTGCAACTGTCTTGTGCATAACCTCTGCCACTATCTACACAATGATACTATTGGTTCGACAACGTCACAAGGCAAATGTGATCGAATTACAACTGAGATTAGACGTTGCAGCATAACGTGATAGTTATGAGTTTTTATACCAATGAATTTGTGCTGCACCTCTTCAACTGCTCCTATAATATTCGCTGCATAAGTAAACGGATAACGAACAGGCTTGAACCAGCTGAATACAGACCCCTCTGTGTGGGCTTCACCGTGTAAGGTGCATCTGACATCTTGTTGTAGAATCCTCTTCTATCCCTCCTCTACCACAAGTGATGCTACAAATTCATCGATTCCAAATGTTTACGTGCTTTGGGAGTATCTTTGGTCTTCAACTTGATACCCAAAATTATTCCCACCACCATGTCACACACATTCTTTTCTATGTGCATGACATCATGGTTATTTCAGAGTTTCTACTTGGACCAGTAGGGTAGTTCAAAGAAAATACTCGTGTGATGCCAATAACTGAGATCGTGTGGAGGGATAGATTGAGTCTCTTCACTTCCTTGTTGCTGGTCAACACACTGAAATAGAAGCTGTTCAACCTCTCTAAAATCTCTTCACTAGACCACTGTCGGGGTTTAGGATTATTCTCTACTGTCCCGTATGCATGAGCCTCATCTTGTCGCCATGGATGATCGTGAGGAAGCCATTTACGGTGGCCCAGGTAACATACTTTCCCCGCGTACCAATTGGAGTTGACGTCATCCAAATAGACAAGGCAACCATAGTATCCTCTGGTTGTGCAAGATGTCAACATCCCATATGCAGGAAAATCTTTGATTGTCCACATGACGGTTGTTCTCATCATGAACCTCGTGTTAGTGAACTTGTCATAAGTTGAAACTCCATGTTCACACAACAGTTTGAGCTAGTCGATCAATGATCTGAGGTAGACATCTAATCAGTACCCTGGATATTTAGGACCTGAAATTAGCAGAGTAAGTAAATTAAATTCCTTGTTCATGCATATCTATGGAGCCAAGTTGTACGGCATGAGAATAACTGGTCAAGTGCTGATGGCAGCGCTGTTACTACTCCAAGGATTGAATCCATCTATAGATAGTCCAAGTCTAACATTTCAAATCTCTCCTGCAAAGTCCTTGAATTCCCTGTCAAAATGTTTAAAAGCCTCCCCATCTGCTGCATGTCGGAGCACATCGTCATCTACTCGTTGTTTTGCGTCCCATCTCATCGCCTCTGCTGTATATAGAGACATATATAGACGCTGCAATCTGAGAGTCAACTGAAAATAGCGAAGTACCTTCACATGAATTTTCTTCTTCGAACTCCTCCTATTCCGATTTTGATATCTAGACTGGTTGCATACGGGACAGTAGTCCAAATATTCATACTCTTTGTAAAACAACACACAATAATTTATGCAGGAGTCAATTTTTTGTACTTTAGGCCGATGCTACTCAAGATCTTTCTAACCTTATAATGACTTTCCGGAAGTTTGTGATGATCAGGTAACAACTTACATATATGCTTATGTATTTCGTCAAAAGCACTGCCTAACATTTTATTCTTCACTTTTATCTGAACTTCCTCCATTATATATTGCAACACATTCTCTAGACATCTAAGGTACACCAGGGTCTAGGCTTCGAGTAGCATCATGTTGTACTTATTCATCTCTGTAGTTTCACTGGCCAAGCTAGCACCGGAGAATGTGTCATCATGAGTGGTATCATAACCTCCCTCTTGGTGTTGGTGTCCACCATGACTAAATTCTGAAAACCAATCATAGACCAAATCCACAATTGGGTTCTAAGAAGGGCTGCCGCTACGGCTGGATAAGGCACTATGGTAATTGTATCCTGAGCTAAAGTATACTACTTCACCGTGCTCGCTCCACGTAGTGTAACTTTACATCATACCGTGCTCATACAGGTGTTGAGCTATAACGTTAGATGAAACAAACTGATGGTTGATACATTTTCTGCACGGATACCTGAAACGTGTCTTTCCCTGAGCATGTTCCGTCGCAAGATTCACAAAGTCTCTGATACCGTTCATATACCGCACATCACTTCAATTTGCCAACTGTATCCAACTCTTGTCCTTATTTATCCACAAGGATAATAAATCGATCTATTGATTATATAATTTTGCAACTAATAATTCGTTAATTAATCTACTATACTTTATATATATATTATCAAATGCATCACACATAACACGTACTTGTAATGAATTAATTAATCTTATAATATAATTAATCTAACTAATATATATTAATTATATATATATATTATACTATTAACTTTATATAAATACATGCATTAATTATATATGTATATTTCAACTAATTATTCTAACATATATGTATTAACTATATAATTACCTAGGGCAAGCATGTTTTAATTAACTAAGTAATCAAATTAAAACATATATTCTAATTAATTAATTAATTAACTAATCAATTAATTAACCAATCAGGATATAGCTTACAATTAGCTTAACAATGCAATACAACAATGGAAGTAACGCTAAGGTCGCCGGAAAGTACTATATACTCGCCAAAAAATTAATCGTCGTACGTAATTACGTACGATATTAAATTAAAAAAAATTAATCGAGAGAAACGAGTTAATACCTTCATCAATAAGGAGATAAGTGGGTAAAACTAGAACTTCGGGAGTTGAAAAATTGAGTTTTGATGAATTTTTGCCGAAAATTATTCGGAGCTGCCGGTGGTGGGTTTTTTTGAGTGAGGAGAGAGAGCTAGCTAAGAGGGAGAGAGAGATAGGGAAATGATGAGGAGATAAGGAAATATGATCGAGAGATCTAATAATTGACTTTTCTTAGACGACGAAATATTTCGTCGCCTAAGTTTCATGTTTCGTCGCCTATGTTATTAGTTAGGCGACAGAAACAGTTTCGATGCCTAGGTGGTCAGTTAGGCGACGAATGGCTCAAGTCGTCGTCTAAGAGTCCACGTAGGCGGCGAAATATGTATCATCGTCTTACTGTGCATCTTAGGCGACAAAATGATATTCTAAGAGTGCACACTTAGGTGACAACTTGTGTGAACGCTCGTCTAAGAAAATACCTAGGCGACGAAGAAATTTTTCGTCGCCTAAGTGTTACTTAGTCGACGAAAAATGTTCTTTGGGCGACGAAAACTATTTCGTCGGCCAACTCCCACCTAGGCAATGAAACTATTAAAGTTTTATCGTCCAAATACAATTTTCTGGTAGTGAACTGCTTCCGATCGATCCAGTGATTGATTCCAGTCATCTCCAATAACTTACTTTAAAACAACAAAACATAATCAAAATCAAGGGTGGAGCCATGAATGGGCCAGCAGGCCCTGACTTAACATATATATACATTTTGTTCCCATTAGTTGTATGAGTTTTAAAATGGTGCAAGTGGTAAAGCATTTGAATTGTGTTCTAGAGGTCATGTGTTCAAGTCCTGTGCTCATAACATTTGAACTTTTGACACATTTTGTTTTCTTTTCAATAAATTTTTGGACAAAAAATGACATTATTCTAAGTATTTTCTGTTCTTTCATTTTTCCACCAAAAAATTGTCTTTCTTTTTAAGTTTTTTTTTTCTTCTCAATTTCTTTTTTACAAAAAATGGCTTATTCCTTTCAATTTTTCAGTTCAGTATATTTTTCATTATAAAATGGTACGTTTTCCTGAGTTTAATTTTATTTTTTATTTGTCAAGTTTGTATAAGAATAAAAACTTAGCCCCCCTATATATCAATTCTTTGCTCCGTCCCTGATCAAAATTGAGAAATTTTCTTTAATAATACTAGGGGCAACACACACCCTATGGGTGTGATAAAGCAACGGGAAAGTTTTTTTTCCTGTATAAATAATTATTTTGAGTAGTTTTCTTTTTTGGCAAACTTCAGTTTACCTCCTTAACTTTGGCTCAAACATCACGTTCGTCCATTTTGTTTCAATAGTTGAATATTTTACCCTTTATCTATAATTCACATCAATTTGAATTGCCAAGTCATCCAATATTTTACCCCTCCGTTAGTTTTTCACCCAATTTGATCGTTAAGTGATGACATGAGAATTGCCAAGTTATCGAGTGGGTCCCACTACTATAAATAAATTTAATTATTATTTTGGAAAAAAAATTCAAATCTCAATTTTCATTAACCGTCTCATTTAGGTTTTCATTTTTTCTTTTCTCTTGCAACCCATGATTGACTATAATATTATAAATAAAATAAAATAAAAAGTAACTCAAAAAAATGGAAAATGTAAAAAAACAGTTGCTAGAGAAAGAAAAAAAGAAGATAAAGAGAGAAAAATTCAACTAAAATATAAAACAATTAAAAAAGTAGAAATAATTGCAATCTTGTTTTTTTTCTCACACACAACTCTACGACTAATTGTAATCTTGTATTGTTTTCTTATATTTTTTATTATTTTTAATAAATATTTTAATTTTCTTTTTAAGAGAGTTCAAAATGAAAAAATAAAGATAAAATACAAAAATAAAAATGAGATGATCAAAATGAAAATTATAGATTAGAAATGAAATAAAATTAATTTACATAAAAATAAAAAAAATTATAGTGAGACCCACTTGTCGACTTGATAATTTTCATGTCACCACTTAATAGTCAAATTGGATGGAAAACTAACGGAGAGGTAAAAATGATGTGTATTATAAATTGTGTAAAACATTCAACTTTAAGACAAAATGGACTAATATCATGTCTAAGTCAAAGTTAATTGGGTAAAATGAAGCTTGTTCTTCTTTTTTTTACATATAAATGTTTTGTTTCTATTTGTTATTTGCCGATTTGTCCTTATTTAATTAATCAAATTCTAACTTAAAATGATAAAACAATAATAAAAAATAATTATGGTTAACAACACCCTTTTTCTATAAATATAGTATAGATACCGCTCAAATATATGAAAGCGATTGAGTCTGAAATCTATATTAATTAGATTATGCAGCTCTCATCTGAAAAATTTCTTTCTTGAATGCATCATATGTAGGAATCCTTTGTGTCCATAGATCTTTCAATTCTTCTATCAAAGGTAGGAGGTACACATCAATGTTATCTCCTGGACTTTTAGGGCCAGGTATAAGCAATGTTAACATCATGTATGGTTTTTCATTCATAACCAAGGAGGCAGGTTGTAAACTGAATCAATAACCGGCCACATACTATATAGTAAGCCAAACTCACCAAAAGGGTAGAATATGTTACTTGCTAAACCCAACAGAACGTTTCGAACCTCTAATCCAAAATTGGGATCAACTTTGTCTAATTGTTCCCAAGCAAGAGAATCAGCAGGATGGGGTAGAATCTCATCTCGTGGTCTTTTTTCTGAAAGCCAAACCATGAATTCAATGGTGTGACGAGACATATACAATCTTTGTAGTCTTGGCCCTAGCGGAAAGTAACGCAAAACCTTGGCTGGAACCTTTTTACTGGAAGTCGCATTGGTGGAATTTTCTTCTATGTATCGACTAGTACCACATATATGATAAACTATATCTAAAACATGGTCTTTCCAATACAACATACAATGATTTGGACACGCATGAATATTCTGGTATTTGAGACCGAGGCTTTTGATAAACTTTTTGGCACCGTAAAAAGATTTAGGAGAGTCTCGCCCGGTGAAAGAATGAACTTTAACAATTTAAGCAGCGTTTTAAAAGACACATCACTCCAACTGCGTAATGCTTTTAGTTGATACAATCTTATCAAGAAATCAAACATCTTCTTTTTGGAAACAGGGTACAATTTTGTATCTGCATCTTGTATGAGTTTGTAGAATCTTTCAACTTCAGGAGTGAAGCCGGTAGGCAATGATTGACCTTCAGTCGGTTCCACATCTATATCTTCATCATTGTGTAGGTAACATATCTTGGAGATCAGAACCTGGCTAAGGTTCTAGCACATTTAAATTTGGGGTTGAGGCTCTGAAGGCCCCGCCATATTAGCATCAACTACGTTGGGCAGAGGTTCACCGTGCTCAGTCCAAGGGAGGTTTGCATATCTTGGCCACATGCCATCCATTTCAAGGTGTTGATCAACAACATGAGGTAGTTTGTAGTACGTGTTACGACACTTTTTTCATGGGCACTTGATCATACCGTAATAAAAAGCATTTTGTAACGAATATTTCAGGAATGCATCCAAAACTTCTCTATATTCGTTGCTGTATATATCCATGAATATTCATTCTTTTTCCATCTCCTCTGCTCTGAAAACAAAGATTGTCACAAATAGTTGTAGATACTCAATCTCTCGTATCGTAACATATATATATTATTAAATGAAGAAATTTGTGTGAATCGTGTCCTACCAATATTTGGAACAATATATTATGAGTACAAACCTTACCGGAGGTATCACATATTAGTTTGTATCCATGATGGATACTAAGAGCTGGATACATAGTCTTTCTCTGTTTTTTATTTTTATTGAAAAATAGTTTCATAGAGTACGTTTGCAACCAATGCACATACTATTTCATTTGAATTCAACTGTTTTATTTAACTTTAATATTAATAATATATCTTATAATTATTATATTAATGTTCAAATCCATATTGGATACTGATAGTCCGATACTGTGGCTAATTGTTACCACAATGAATACAAATATAAGAATTCGTGTGTATTGATAATAACTATATATAATTTCCATATTTTAAATTATTTATGAAAAGCAATGGTTACTAATATCAGTACTTAATATGATTATCACGAACTTAATAATTTTTGTTTTCAATTGGGTACAGAAATATGTATTCAATGCTTTCCAAATATTTGTTATACCATTTATACCCTTAATTTTGACACAGTTTTTGGTATCCACTACCAAAAGATACATATATATACAAAATGGTATCATTTGAAATACTAAAGGATACACTTACGGATATGTACCCAAAATAGGGGGTGGCTAATCGGGAATTTCATTGGTAGTGTCATCAATGTATGCACCGAGGTTTGTTTAGAGACTAAATTAAAAATCAAAGAGTTTGCTGTAATTAGTTAAATCCATGTACAATGTAAGACGGGTTTAGGGATTTCAAATTGGTTAAAGAGCCATGCAAGTAGCTATAGTAGACGGTGCATCTGATTAGCTTTTCTCATCGAGTACATATATAACTGGTTCGATCTAAACTATTATAAACTGACAGCTCGCTATTGACGAGGCATAATGACATATCGTTCTCTCTAATTAAAGTCTAAACTACTATATATAGAGGAGGCCAGGAGGGTTGTAGTAGTTCGTGTCTACCTAATTAAGTTTGCATAATATACGAATCATGTAGCCGACAGAAACCATTGTATTCGATGGCCCCGTGTTCGATTAGCTATGTCGTGCAAATTATGCCTTTTCTTAAGGACGGAGTCAGGATTCTTGGTTAAAGGAGGTCTAAATAAAAAATTTAAAAAATAGTCTCGATTAAGATAGTCAATTTGATCTTAATCTGTATATTTTGTCAAAACTGTCTCAATGTGTTGTTTTTGGTTTGATAAAGCATCACAATTACTCGCAGCCTGATTATGAGTAATATTTCATCCTCCAAAATGTGATATTAGCGTTTGCTTCTTCTTCCAATTACTGAATCCATGACCAGCACCAACAAAAGTTTCACCACCACCTTATTCTCCAATAGTTGGTTTGAAAAGATAACAACATAAAACAAAATACAACATCATCTTTAATACTGTACTCTAACCAATATGAAAATTCAATAAACCAATCACGAATCGTGAAAGGAAAAGTATGATATTTAGGTCGACAAGGACCTTGTTGTAGATAATATTTTCGAACTTCTTCTTAAATGTTAGGATGATAACTTGAAATTAGCGGGCGTTTAGCGAGATCCGATAGATACTTTTCTATAATATCTCTAGTACGAGACATTTTCATATTGTTATTATTCTTCTTTTGAATTTTCGTAGGTGGTTGCTCATTTGATGTTGGAGTAGAAGAAGATGATTTATTTTTTGAAGTATCTCTCCATATCTAATAAACTTAATAAAAATGATTGTATTTTAATCTCAGGAATGATAGAACTTTTATATAAAAAAAAATATCATAAAATCATAAACCTGATAAGAGATTAAATCCTAATTGACCTAATATTTAGACTTCATTATTGAAAAAATATATAATAATATTCTTACAAAATCGTCAAATTTGAATTAGTCATGCACTCATACGTATCATTTAAGTTTAAATATATTTTAAATAAATTATAATATTTATATTATATAATAATATAATAACTCATTTCATAATAATTCAGAGGGGTCAAGGGGCCCACCCTAACCCCACTTGCCTCCGTCCCCGCCCATTCCATAATAATACCAGTGGCCGGAATGTAGATGCATGCATTAAAATTATGAAAGATGATTCTGCCCTAGCCTAGCTTATTCATTCATTCCAAGCAATCGAGATATTGAATTTTCTGGTCCCAAACAAAATACGAGTATTTAAAACTAATTCGAGTAATAACCGTTGTTGACACTCCTAACAAGTAATTACTAGTATAGTAGTCAAAGCTTAATTAGTACTGTTTTAGTTTCCATCACTTCTGTTGTTTTTTTAATTATTATATATGATGGATTCAAAATAGTTGTAAATATCAATTATAAAGTTAATAAATGCAAGATGCACGTTACGAGGTCTACCATCTATTTTTAATTTTATTTTTTGAGGTGATGACTACCATCTATTGTTTTAATCCTAACTGTTCATGGAAACTTGTAGATTATGAATCACGTTGAAAGGCATAGTTATACGTGGGTTACGGTGGGTTACAATCCCTAAGTTTTGAAAAAATATTATCTGTAGCTTAATTTTTAATGTAAAATTTAAAAATTTAAAATGTAGCCCCCCCTTTATTTGTATACCTATGTAATGACCCAAACCCAAAATTAGGTATTAAACATCATTACCGAGCTAATTGTCGATCTTGACTTCTCGTGACACGTTTTTCGAGATCAGATGCGGGTTAATTAGCGACATTTTATAAGTTACGAGTTTGGAGTTATGTTTCTTCACAAAGCTATAGATTTCGTTGAGATGAGTTCGTAGACACGAGAATCGTTGAAAACGGAGTTACGACACGAAAGTTACTATCGACCGAAATTTGTCGTAAAATAAATACCGAAGTTACTGAAAATGGAAAGTAGAAATAGGAGATTTCCAAAAGGGGTAAGTCAGACTTTGACTTGAGTGTTGACCGAGACAACACGGGGAGAGAGGAGAGCATCGGCGAGGTGGCTCGGCTCGCCAGCGGTGGGTCGTTGTCCGGCCACCTCCGGCCTCGGGGTATGGCGTGTCCGACTCGTCTCGACGTCCCCGACATGATTCTGACCATCATCGATGGCTAGGACGCCAGAAAAGGGAGGAATTTTCGGCCCAAAGTTGGAAAATTTTGGGAGTTTCGGGTTGACCATTTTACGGCCAAATTGACCGGCGTGAAGTACTGGGCTTTGAAGCCTTCATCACCACGAAGCTAACCATGTAAGTATGACACTTAAATTTCACTTGTGCATGGAGAATCGATGGATTAAAGTTTTTGTGAGATTTCGGTTTTACATGTAATTGGACTAGTTAGACTGTTAGAGTTGGAATTAGACTTTGGTATAGTTATGGAAGTTGTTTGTTGGGTGATTTTGAGTGGAATGGTGTTCAAGTAGCCGAAAAATGGAGGTGGCGCCGCCGCCACCGGTGGTCCACGGCGGAGCTTCGGCGAGGTTGGTTTCGACGTAATTTTTATGTTGTTTTACTCGTAATCACGCACCGATTTCAATAATGAAGTTATTGTATTGAATTAGACACAATAGGATAAGTCGAGTGGTTAATCAGAAATTAAATAAATGTATTTATAATTTTATTAATCGACGGATTAATTTATCGATTCGATCACGAGTCTCGTAACGGTTAAGAATATTGGATACGAATTAAATAGGACTTGAAATTGAAAATTGGAAATCAGAATTTAATTTGGAGTCCTGTATTATCTCGAGAAGCACGTTTGTCGAGAATGCAATTTTCTCGATGGTGTTGCTCGTGAGTTACGAGCCTAATTATTTGATATGATTTTCGACAATTAGTTATCAATTAATAATCGTTGTTTCAGGACGACGTTTTAGCAGCCAGTATCATACATATAGAACTGTTGTAGCGGAAGCAAATAAATGTAAGAACAAACACAGATTTAACGTGGTTCACTAACGCGAGTTAGCTACGTCCACGGCAGAAGGAGAACAGATTACTTTATCTTGGAGAACCAGATTACAAGTATATCACACTAGGTTAAGCCTAACCTAGGATTACAGAATACCTAATCTCTCTACCACGCTAGATTAAGCCTAATCTATTGGATAGAACCAGATATCACACACACCCTTATGGCTGATACCCTTGTATATATATAGCCAACAGAGTCCTGAATACCATAGGAATCTCAGACACACACGTATGAGGAAACCTAAACCAGAATGATTAAGGAAACCCAATTCCTTAAAGTCTGAGGAATCCTAGTCCTAGCGAAATCCTGAGTAGAAGTCTTGCTCGCTAAGGACTTCTGACTCTCCTCGCCAAAGACTTCCTCGCCAGAGACTTCCTCGCCAGAAGTCAACGCTCGCCAAGAGTCAACGCTCGCCAAAGACTCTCTCTTCAGAGATTCTTCCTTGCTCGCGTACCTCACGTATACCAACGTGTCATGCGTATGCCAACGCGCCTCGCGTACGCCGACGCGACTTCAAGATTCAAGGCATCGACTAACAAATCTCCACCTTGACTTGAATTCTCTCCCAAGTAATCAGATGTACCCGAAGTACCAGACTCCTCCTCTGCCCCAACTGTCATTCCTCAGATGTTCCCTTCTCCCAGAGAAGAACCCAGACGTTGCCTTCTCCCAGAGAAGCAACCCAGGTGTTGCCCCCGACGGGCAACTAACAACTTCTGACATTCAGCAAGTCCAAGCAATGTTGGAACTTGCTATGCGAAACCGGCTTTGTGAACATGTCTGCTGGATTATCAGCAGTACCTACCTTGTTCACCCTGATCCGCTTCTCACTCCTTAGAAAATGATACCTGACATCGATGTGCTTAGTCCTCTCATGATGAACTTGATCCTTGGCCAAACAGATTGCACTCAAACTATTGCAATACACTATAGCCTAATCTTGATGTAAACCCAAGTCACTAACCAGTCCTTTCAACCAGATTCCCTCCTTGGCTGCCTCTGTCAATGCCATATACTCTGCTTCAGTAGTCGACAACGTCACTGAATGCTGCAATGTAGCTTTCCAACTGACAACTGACCCACCAAGAGTGAACACATAACCAGTCATAGATCTTCTCGTGTCAACATCCCCAGCATAATCCGAATCTGAGTAACCAATTGCTAAACACCCTGTATCACCTCCATAAATGAGACCAACGTCAGACGTACCTTTAAGGTAACGAAAGATCCTCTTCACAGCTTGCCAATGCTCCTTTCCAGGCTCACCCATAAACCTACTGACCACACTGACAACATGTGCAAGATCCGGTCTAGTGCAGACCATAGCATACATCAAGCTTCCTACTGCACTACCATAGGGAACTTGAGACATGTACTCCTTCTCCTGAGCTGATTTAGGTGTGAATGCAGTGGACAAATGAATGTTCGATGCACTTGGAGTATCTAAGGATTTTGCTGTAGACATGCCAAACCTTGACAATATCTTCTGAATATAATCCTTCTGTGATAAGAACAGCCTCTTCTGACTCCTATCCCTGTAGATCTCCATTCCCAGAATTTTCTTTGCTGCACCTAGATCCTTCATCTCAAACTCAGCACTGAGAAGACCCTTCAACTTCTGAATCTCTGACTTGTCCTTTGCAGCTATCAACATATCGTCTACATACAGGACCAGATAAATGAAAGACTCATTTGAAACCTTGTTGTAGTAAACACAACAATCATACGGACTCCTGCAGTATCCAATCTCCATCATATAACTGTCAAACCTCTTGTACCACTGCCTCTGTGACTGTTTTAGTCCATATAAAGATTTCTTCAACTTACAGACAAAATCTTCCTTTCCAGGAACTTGGAAACCCTCTGGCTGGGTCATGTATATCTCCTCCTCCAACTCTCTATGCAGAAAAGCTGTCTTCACATCTAGTTGCTCAAGCTCCAGATCCTGATATGCAACTAAGGCTAGTAACACCCTTATAGATGTATGTCTGACCACAGGCGAGAAAATCTCATTGTAGTCCACACCTTCTTCTTGATGAAACCCTCTTGCAACTAAGCGAGCTTTATACTTGACACCCTCAGCAGGCGACATCCCTTCCTTCTTCCTGAAGATCCATTTGCAAGTGATAACCTTTCTATTCTGAGGTCGCTTGGCCAAATCCCAAGTCTGATTCTTGTGAAGTGATTCCATCTCGTCTCCCATTGTAGTAAGTCATTGGGCAGACTCAGTACATGTAACTGCTTCCTTGTAGGTGGATGGCTCGCGATGATCCACCTCTTCAGCAACCTGAAGTGCATAAGCCACCATGTCCTCAAAACCATACCTCGTAGGTGGTTTCCCGAAGTTTGCTCTCCTCGACCGATTAAGAGACAAACCATGCTGGTTATCTACTAGTGGCTCTGATTCTGAATGTGAGTGTTGATCTCCTTGCTGTGGTTCAACCTCATCTTGCTGCTCCACCTGTTTCTCAACACTACCATTGTCTGATACAACTATGGACTTCACAGTAGGATTAAACATAGAATTCTCATCAAAGACTACGTTCCTACTGAGAATAACCCTCCTCTTAGATGGAGACCAGATCCTATATCCTTTAACTCCATCTCCATAGCCTACAAATACTCCCCTTCTAGCTCTTGGTTCAAGTTTACCCTCACTGACATGATAATAAACAGTGCAACCAAAAGCCCTCAGATTTGAGTAATCAACAGACTTTCCAGACCACATCTCAAAAGGAGTCTTGAGATGTATACCAGTGTGAGGTCCATGGTTTATCAGATAGCAAGCTGTACTCACAGCTTCTGCCTAGAACCTCTTCTCTAGTCCAGCATTAGAGAGCATGCACCTTGCCCTCTCCAGAAGTGTCTGATTCATTCGTTCTGCCACACTATTCTGCTGTGGTGTGTCCCTGACTGTATGATGCCTAGCAATCCCTACATTCCTACAGAACTCATTAAACTCAGAACAGCAGAATTCCAGACCATTATCTGTTATTAGCCTCTTGATCTTCTTCCCAGTTTGATTTTCAACCAACGCCTTCCACTGTTTGAAGTTCTTAAAAGCGTCACTTTTATGCCTCATCATAATCATCCAAGTCATTCTTGAGAAATCATCAATCATCGACACAAAATATCTGTGGCCTCCTAAAGACTCAACGCGAGACGGACCCCAACAGTCTGAATGGATGTAATCAAGTGTGCCTTTTGTCTTGTGAATTACTTTAGGAAACTTACTGCGATGTAATTTCCCGAACACACAATGCTCACAAAATCCAAGGTCCTTTACCTTGTGGCCACCCAGAAGATCTTCTTTAGCCAAAACTTGCATCCCTCGTTCACTCATATGACCAAGTCTCATGTGTCATAGCTTAGTCATATCCTCATTGCGAACTTCTGACGATGCAACAGCAACAGAACCAGACAGCGTAGAGCCTTGTAGAATATACAAAGTTCCCCGCTTGACACCTTTTAGAACCACATCTGAACCCTTGTAGACACGCAAGATCCCGCCTTCTCCTTTGAAACTAAACCCCTTCTTGTCCAAATGACTCAGAGATATCAGATTCTTAGTCATGCGAGGAACATGCCTAACTTTGTTCAATGTACAGAATTTACCATCATGTGTCCGTAACTTGACTGAGCCCATTCCAACCACCTCGCAAGCAACATTGTTGGCCATTGTCACATTGCTTCCATTTACCTGCACGTAGGTTGCGAACCACTCCCTGTACCGACATATATGATAAGACGCCCCGGAATCTAGAACCCATACATCATCGCGATGTGCATGTTCATCAGCAACTAGAGCCGTATCCTCTTCTGAATTGGTGTCATCTTCTGCTACAGCAACGGTTCCTGATGGTTTCTCCTGCTGCTTCCACTTCGGACATTCCCTTCTCCAATGTCCTTTTTCTTTACAGTAGTTACAGACATCGTTGGGTTTAGGACCCTTGAAACTTGGCTTCTTGAATTTCTTCTTATCTGAGTTTCCATGTCTTTTACCCCCACTGACTACTAACCCAGCAGCCTGATTGTCTGAACCTGTACCAGTTGCTTTATGGCGCAACTCTCTGGTATGAAGAGACGATCTTACCTCCTTAAGAGTCACCGTATCCCTTCCAACAATAAAGGATTGCACAAAATTCTCATATGATAACGGTAAAGATACCAATAGAATTAAGGCAGTATCCTCATCCTCGATCTTAACATCGATGTTACGCAATTCTAACATAATTGTGTTCAGCTGATCCAAGTGATCTCTCAGTGGTGCACCCTCTTGCATACGCAGACCAAACAGACGTTGCTTTAGAAGCAACTTGTTGGTTAAAGACTTCGTCATGTATAGACTCTCAAGCTTCAACCACAAACCAGATGCAGATTCCTCTTCTGCAACCTCGGTGATGATATCATCTGCAAGACACAACATGATTGTCGAGTGTGCCTTCTCCTCCAGACTGGCCATCTCAGCGGACTCGGGACCCACTGCCTTCTTCATCAGCGGCGCCCACAACCCTTGTTGCTTTAACAAGGCACGCATCTTGATCTGCCATAAACTGAAACTGTTCCTCCCCGTAAACTTGTCGATCTTCACATTCACCCCGGACATCCTTGAGCCTGATGCTCTGATACCAGTTTGTTGTAGCGGAAGCAAATAAATGTAAGAACAAACACAGATTTAACGTGGTTCACTAACGCGAGTTAGCTACGTCCACGGCAGAAGGAGAACAGATTACTTTATCTTGGAGAACCAGATTACAAGTATATCACACTAGGTTAAGCCTAACCTAGGATTACAGAATACCTAATCTCTCTACCACGCTAGATTAAGCCTAATCTATTGGATAGAACCAGATATCACACACACCCTTATGGCTGATACCCTTGTATATATATAGCCAACAGAGTCCTGAATACCATAGGAATCTCAGACACACACGTATGAGGAAACCTAAACCAGAATGATTAAGGAAACCCAATTCCTTAAAGTCTGAGGAATCCTAGTCCTAGCGAAATCCTGAGTAGAAGTCTTGCTCGCCAAGGACTTCTGACTCTCCTCGCCAAAGACTTCCTCGCCAGAGACTTCCTCGCCAAGAGTCAACGCTCCCCAAAGACTCTCTCTTCAGAGATTCTTCCTTGCTCGCGTACCTCACGTATACCAACGTGTCACGCGTATGCCAACGCGCCTCACGTACGCCGACGCGACTTCAAGATTCAAGGCATCGACTAACAAGAACGCCGAATGACAGGTTTCGGCTGGTGGAAAATCACAGCATAGTACAGTGAGTGGACACTTTATTTTTACAGTTAATTAACGAGTCTATTTATTATTATATTCAGTTTAATTTTCAGTTCCAGTTTAGTTTGTTCTTTCAGTATTCAGTATATATTTTTGGAGGCTTGTTTCAGTTACTCGTGCATCGATGCATTGGTTACTCGGCTGATCCTCGAGTGGCTCCAGGGAAGTAGCAACACGTACTTACCCCCTGGCATTCATGTCGTCTTTGTGTTAAGAATCACTGGACTACTTTAGTGGCTCGAGGTCAGAGAACCCCAGCCACTGCCTCCACTTGAGCACGATACTCGAGAAGGATCAGAAGTTCCCCCTCGATGTATCTTTTATACTGTATTTTCAGTATTTTAGACTCTCTACCAGATTTAGAAATTTTATTTATAGAAAGGCAAATTGTAGATTTTATATTATATATCTTGAATTATTTTTGTCAACTTACTCTAACAGTTTTTATTATTTTATGTGTCTTTTCTTTGGGCTTTTCGGTTTAAATGCCCAGTTTGTAGAGTTTCTTTTGTGGTCGAGCGTGCACACAAATTGAGGTATAGCAGTATCTACCGTAGGATCCAAGGTTGATCCTGCGAGTTAGTATTTTACTTTACAATGTCAGCTTAATTTGTCTAGCAAATCGGATGTCGAAAATAGTTGTATATTTTGTATATTTTAGTAAGGAACCTAGATGTGCAGATTTTCATTATTTCGTGACTTTTGAATTTTAATTCTCCACTTCGGCCGTCAAATAGAGAGTAATAACTAAAGCTAGCAGAATCGGGTCCTTTCAACCTAGTTCCTAAACTATTTGTAAACTTATTCGAAATTTTTTTTAACCCCTCTCATTATAAAATTGTAGTCCGCCCTTAATCACGTTACTACAATTAGGATTCAATTTTGTGGGTTTTAATTTGTACGTTTTCAAGTTCTACAGTTAGCACATGTCCGTAAGTATGTTTCGTTACAATGCAGATGCGAATGCCAACAAACTATGCTGAATATTTGTATTTTCTGGAGTTAATTAATCTTATTGTGCATAAGTCAAATTTGGAATACATTTAAGATATGTGAGTCTCTGTCATGTATGTCCAGTTTGAAAGAACCGTGTTATGAGAATAATCACATATAGTTTCATATAGTTTATGAAAGATATAAATTGACAACTTATATAAGTTGTAGTTTATAAATTAGAACTTTTTCAGTTTACTGAACATTTGAAACAACTTAACGTATAAATTAAGCTACATAAATTGTATCGACTGAGCCACATACAAGTCTTTAATAATGTTACTAATGTATGAGCTACCTAGATTAACAATAGCGTACGTCTTTTCTTTTTAACCTAAAGTATACTTTCTTATTGCATGAAATGCATGCATGTATAAGTGTATAAACAGTTCGTTACTTTTTGAAAAGAGGGCATGACCAATTTGACTTGAAATTTCAGATATTTATCCTAATAATTGGGCCGACAACTCTGACTTCTTAGTTAATCTTCAACTCGTACAGTCATACTTTCAGGTAATTGTTCTGTGCTATTTTAAGTCTTTGAATTCGACATGTCAACTCCTATCGTTGAAATTGTATTAGTTTGGATGCATGCATACACATACCCACGTCTTAATTAATATATACACTAAGTTCGATCGTGCCATGTCTACATACAAGATATATTTTAGGTACAGCTTCTAATTAAGAATTGACCAATATTTCAAATTTATCATCGAAATTCTACGTGACGAGTTTTTTTTTTGAAACGGTGATGTTAGTCAATTGAAAAAATTGATAGGTTACAAGAAGTTGATCGGTTCAAAGAAGTTGATCGGTTCATTAACTTGATCAAAATAATTCTCCTATACTAAAATAATTATTCCTAGTACTTGAACATAGTTAAATGTGTTAAATGTAAGGTAATAACTAAAAAATATTTGAGCCTCATATCCTATATAATTATGTCACCTCGTCTATATATTTTCTGTCGCCTCTTTAACCGGCCCAGCAAATCGCACCCAGAACCCATACAAATTAAGATTTAGACAAAATGCCCCAGCTATTTTGACTTGATATCATCCCAACACGCTTCACCAAGCCCACATAGCCAAGGGGCTAGTGTCTCAACTTACCAGTCGCCGACTGTCTCGCGTGCATACTAGCCACTGTCGTTGACAGAATACCGTCGGCCTCCGTTTGCTCCCTCTCCATCGGGTCAGGATCCCATGCCGTCGTTCGCCACCTCGTCACCCGGCCGGGATCCCACGCCCTCGCTGGCTTCCCAACAAAAGACATAAGCTATTACCGGTCAACAATCTCGGCCATGCAGATCCAACCAGAACCCCCGCAATTGGAATCACTCGGGAGGGGCCCGGGGAGCAGCGTCGTCGACCCAAACACCATGGCTTGCACCTTTGCTCACGACCGCCACAACACCATTGTTCACCACAGATCCATCTCTTATCAAGAAAACAAGAACCAGGAAAATACCTCGTCTCCGACGTCGAGTTGAGGACGACAAAGATCGATCTAGGCTAGTCGTACGTGAATTTAGGATCACGTGAATTTAGGATTGTTACACAAGAAGGAAGAGGAAGAATCCCTAGGCGGCGCTAGCGGCACTAGGGTGTGTTCACTACTATAGACCCCGTAACATTGTATATTTGGTTAGGATTGCATTGCATTTTCCGTCTACGACAAGGACAAAGGACTATATCAATTCATACTGTATAACGAGGTTGAATTAACTAATGCAAAAAGCATGTTGTAATATAAAACAAAAATCAGAAATTTTTTCCTAACTACCGTATGAAAAAAATTAACCACGTATCATTGGAGGAGACCAACCTCGTGAAACAAATGATGTTTGTTGCTCATAGATTAACTCATCTTGGTAGTAATAGTGTATTGATGAGTTGTGTTTAGAGGAGACTTCTATGATTATCGTGGACATGTTTTATGAGGGTTTACATTTTGTTGATCTAGGTAAAGGTCCTATGTCCCCCTCGAATTTTTATAATTTTTTTTCGTCATTAATTTAATTAAATGTAGAAATGAGCCTCTTAACATGACATGTAACTATGTACCAAACCCCTTTAAAAAAAATTGACCACGTACCGTCCTTTTGTTTCATATTTCATGACACCTGGATCACCTCGTCTTCAAAAGCCATAATGAACAAAATTGTGATCGTGAAAACCACTTCACCATACCGTCCATACGACACAGTTAATTAGTTAACTTGGTGATCTAATCATCCGTTAATTATGGCAAGGAAGTACTCATCATTGTCATCACGAAAATTGCTTATCATAAAAAGAAAAGAGAAAAAATTATTTGGTGTAAATAGTTGTATGCAACTGTTCCTCTCAATGTAAGGATGATACGACGAATAAGTCTTGCGTTCTTCTACTCTCTTAATTTTTAAAAAAGACATTAACAAAAAGTGTTGTACTTTAATCAAAAGTAATTCGATTGTTACCTTCATCATCACAAATGCATAGTATAGATGAGGACAAAGTAAAGGAATCAAGATTCAAATATTGAAAATGCATGTGAATATTAGCTCAACTTACTTGGTGCCTTGTCAATGTCTTCTTTGGTTTAAAAGTAGGTTTTCACGTTCCCTATTTATGCCATTGGTTACATCAAGCTTGTGGAATTCTTAATACCATTGCTTAACTTCTTAGCACAAGGTGACACAACAAGCATGGGCGTATGGCCAACCCCATCAAAGTGTCATCAACAAAACAAAAAAATATAGGTTCACCTTTTCTTTAGCACACTATTACACTCATATAGTCACATAGGCAATATTGTATATATGTATCTTTTCTTGACGTGTCTCGCACCTAAAGTCACTCGATCAACTCGGCTATTGTGAAGCACCTTTCAATTCAAAATAGCTTTATTCCAAAGTAAGTGCATTATTACTTGGTTTTGCATACATGTATATACTTAATCTAAAGGGATAGCCTCTCTCCCTTCGGAGAGATGTTTTCTTCGAAATGATATAAGTATCCACTAATTAACCTCCTTACGCTTCCATATTACTAAATTCATTTCCCAGTCGTATTAGATATCGTATAATTAAAGCTAGAACCTATGCGAATATATATATATAAACATAAAATAAACAGCAAAACTTTTATATATTTTTGTGTGTTTCTTTGTTTTGTTTTCATGGATTGCATGATGTAGTTGGGAGTTGATGATCGATTTATGTATATCATAAGTGGGAAAGGTATTGGGGACACATTATTAGGCAGATTAATTTAAACAAACAAAAAAGCTTGTCATTGTAATTTACAAATTAAGCCTTTCCTAGTCAAAGAAAAAGACATTAATTTAGACATCTAGATTGAGCTAGGGTTTATGCTACGAAAAAGAATATACACCAAAATTTTACAAACAAAGAGTTTAGCAAATTCTTTAGTGTTTCATATGAAAAAGACAGAAAGCTTCATCGATTATAATTTGACTATACCTAAGGATGGGGAAGAATCACCTTGTTATAGAATCATATCACTGAGAGATTGAAAGCAAAAGATTTTGGCCCACGATTTGAGAGGTAGACATCATTCTTTCGATATAAAGTACGTGACAACAGTGACCACACTATGAGGCTCCATCTATAATATGCCCAAATTTTCGCTATCAATCCATGTTTGTTTTGCAGCCTCCAATGGAGAAATTCCAAACAAAGTGACATATGCCATGTCTCAATCAGTTTGGTTTTTGGTTCCCATTATGTGTGTTTGCGCGTGTTTTCAAGAGATTTCACGTACTTTTGTTTTTTCTTTTACTTTGATGTAATTTTTACTCATTTAACTCGTAATTGAGTATATGCATGATCAAGTGGAAGTTGCGGGCAAGAACAACATGTCTATAACCTATTCATATATAGCTAAAGACTAAAGTAAGCACTTGATTGAGAGCATGAAAAGGACTGGAAAATATAATGCAAATGTCTTTATCTTTTGCTTTCATTTTTAAGGGAATAAGGATGAGTGAATTATTTCATGTTTCTCGACTATTTATTTGACAGACATCTTAAGGTGCGTCTAAAGTTGGGAAGCAAATTTGTTGGAAAACAATGATCTCTTAACTATTTCTTTTTCCATTATTCCTCAGAATAAAGTAACTAGCTTATAAACTTCATATACAAAGAACAATTCGCCTAAATTATAATGTTCGAGTGTTGAACCTTGAAGATCATAGAGCTTTGGATCTACTTAAACAAACCGAAACAAATCAAATGAACTAGTGTTAGTGAAGTGTTCCTCTTGTATAATTAGATTCAATGATGTTGCATCTTCCTTTTTTATATTACATGTGCAATTTTGAAGATTCTAAATACTTAAAAATGTTTAGTTTTCTGACAAATTACTCTTCTTACTAGTTTCACATGCTACTGATGCTTGCGAAAAGTACTGTCTTTTTTCTTAATGCATGTTTTATTCATAGTACATCAAATTAATAAGATGTGTATCCTAATTAATTTAGAAGTACTTGACATAATTGGGTAAAATGTTCACGGTAAAAAAGTGGGATTAAGCGCTTTCAAACCTAAAAGAAAGAGGGATTAAAAATTGGGGCGGCGGCATTACATGATTGGACTATGTTGTGGTGCCGATTATCGAATCACTCTTGATCTCCAAGTGCGACCTAATTCAACAGTAATAACTAATTCCGTTTCTGTCCATTTCAATTAGGTTGGTAATCACAATTAGCTAATGGCTAATGCATAACAAAATTCCTCAAATTACGGATCTTTCCTTTTGGACTTCCAGCGTAGTATCGAAGTGCTACTTAATTTATTTACTTTAGTATAAAAAAGCACGACTACTTTATCAGTGACTTATACTTCACTAGCTATGTTATACCATCATTTAGCCACCCACCCACCTCGAAAAGCCATCTGTATTTTTTTTTCTACGTAAAAATCAGTTCACCCTCAAATCATTTTATGGGGAAATTAAAAGCCATAAATACTTCTGAAGCTTAATCTTTTCCTTAACAAAATCGATCACAATACCTAAAAATATTAATAATAGGCCGAAAGCAAAGGTCTCTCAACTTACATATACTAGCTAGTGGCCAAAACTAACCTAATGAAATGGTTCGAGGGTCAGGGCTGCGAGCAGGGCTAATATATTAGGATGAGGAGTGTTAAATGAGGCTGCTCAATTTTTAATTACAATTATTAATTTAATATTTTGATTTTTTTAAATTTAAATTGAATAATTTAAGAAATTGACACGATTTACAAATTAAATCAAATGTTCAAATTTAATTAGTTAATTTAATTGAACTTAATTGTATCAATTAAAAAGTTTCATTTTTAATGAAGATTATGGATTGCAGATTGATGAATTTAGGATTATGTATTATTGTTGATGGAGATTATGTAGGCTTCTTGTTGATGGAGAGATTATGTAGAATTGTTGTTAATTAAGGAGATTATGTGAATTGTTTTTTCATTACAGACACTATTGAGATTTTGGAGATTATGTTTCGATTATGGAGTTTATGTAAAATTGTTGTTGATAGATCCTTTAATTATGTACTTTGTTGAATGAAAATGGATAACGCATGAATGAATAAGGAGGAGCATGTAATGAGGCTTAAGTTGAATATGTACTAGGATGAAATTTTTGTTTTCTGGTATGGATGTGTTTTGACGAATATGATTTTGTTGAGCAAATGTTATTAATTTCATATGTCGTACAACTAAATTAAGATGCCTGGCGGTAGGAAGAGACGCATTGAACAAGAGAAGGTTGCCGAATTCTAATCCATAGGACGACAGTTGGGTTGGGGTCAAACCTCAGAGGAGACCGTTATGACTCATGTGGCTCCGATGCCTTCTCAAACGATACCGAATGCTCCAAATGAAGTGGCTACAACCTATACAGAAGAGCTTGAGAAATCCGATTTGGTGGTGGCGTCATAAGGTCCCCAAGAATTCATCAATGATTCTGTTTTGTTATAGCTCCCGACGCAAAGTGAACAGGAGGTACCCCTCAACCCCAGTTCCTAAATGCACTCGGGAACTTGTGAAGGTAGTTAAAGTCGAGAGGATAGTAAAGTCAATGGGGAAGCAGAATATCGAGGTTTCATTCGACAAGTTCACCAAAGGTCCTCTGATGCCGTAGTTGAGCAATTTTTTGCTCGCATAACATCGAATGTATCATACGGAACAACCTATGTATGAATGCCCCTTCTTGGGATGAGCTGCGTCAAGATGAAAAGTTCTGGGTGTATCATGAACTCTTTGTAATAGGGTCTATTCAATTTTATTTTATTTCATAATTAATTACAAAGCATAGAGGCATATGGTCTGGGAATTTATTTTTTCTTAATAGGTACATTGTGACTATGAAGGCAAACAATAGATGTGGGAATACGTAGAGGAGATGGCTTCCCGCATTTACAAGGATTGGCTGTACGATCTGCACAAGTACTACAAGGAACACAGCGCCTCGATTGTCCCAAACGAGTTGCAGGCGGAAACAGAAGCCCAGTGTGAATAGTTGATCAGGTACTTTGAGTCTGACAAGTTTAAGGTTTGTCTTCTTTTTCTTTAATGTAATGAAAATAAATCATTTCTTACTTTTAAATATTTATTTATTATTTAATTTGCCTTGTTGTCAAACAGAGAAAGTCGAAGGCCAACAAGGCTAATTGTGAGAAGATGACCGACCACCATAGTTCGGGCTCCAGAAGGTTCATCGACCTCGCAAAATCTCACAGAGATGCATGTTCAAAGCATTGTTATCTTGATGCCAGCGTGTCTGCTTACATCTCTGTGAAATTTTGCGAGGTATCGTTGAACCTTCTAGAGGTTCTGATGCAGTTTTCGCCCGCCGATTTGGGAAGGAGGTTCGTGGGTGGATGAGCGGTTCAACTAGATTTGACCCTGTCATCTGTATCGGCGAGTAGGCATTCGAGTGTGGCGGTTGCCAAGGAGTGGGTCTGAGCGACCCACGATCGACCTGGGAGCATGCTCGATCAGCCCAGGAGGAGGCTCGATCAACCCAGGAGTAGATTCGATCGACCTAGATTCAGATGAGCTTCATGATCAAGTTCTTCAAGTAGATAGGCATGCAACCTCCGGTCAAGTGTCCGCCATATGCCACTCCTCGGGATCCTTTACATGACGACGACGATGATCCGAGTGGCGACGGGGGATTCGGCGGGATCCATACTTCCAGTTTAGTTTCGTAGTGTATATATATTTTTTCTTTCGATGTACGTACATTTTTTTATATTTAATATATTTAATGAGTATTTTTTTAAATTTTTAAATTAATTTATTAATTAAATTTATATTTAAAAAAAAAATTAAAAAAAATTACAACTTAGAGGATGAAATATTGAATTTCGTTGTGTAAGTGAGTTCATTTTGATGACGAAATCCTTTTTGTCATCAACTCACTTAGACGATCCTTGTAAGCCATAATTAATCACTAATTAAACTAGCCTTCCTACAATGATACGTTTACTGTCCAGTTACATAATGCAATGATACTTTTAATTCTTGTACGCAAATGTAACAGCAGTTCATCATCATCTCAAAATAAGTTCCACATAGATTTATTTCTAGCTAGGTAAATAGCAATTTATTTATTACCTATACATATGAAGCAATGTTTTGACTCCCCCTTGAACATAGAATTCATACATGTACGACATATAGTAGAACTGTTTGGTGGCGATGCAAAAGACTTGATTCCTGAAACAGGTAAAATTGGAACAAATCTGCTTGGCAAGAATGAAATCCACACCAAGTACTCCCTTCCAGATGCATTGAGCTAAGATAATATCCCCTCCCTTTACGTACTTCAGATAATAGAAGCTTGATCCTTTTTTTCTTTCTTTCTTTTTAATAAAAATCTCTGATGCATCACAACGTTGAAGTTTTCCATGATTTGCATATCGAAGAGTTCGAGCAAACTCAACATTACATCAATACTTATAACACAGTAGCTTTATCTCACAATAGCTAGCTACTAAACCTCCAAGCCTTAAAAAAGTGTTCAATCCCATTTGCAGCTTCATAAGTCATAACAAATGTTAGTGAATTTGAGTTTGTTTCCAATGCCTTCTCAATTTATACTATGAACTAAGAATCTTCTGCATTTGATATTTTGTTAATAACAGCTTTAAGATCTGAATTACAAAAGGTAAAATTTATACGCAGAAATGAAAATAATTTTTTCAAAGATCTCACTGATTACAGAGCAAAAGCAAAAGTCTGTATTTAAAAGAGCACATAGCCGAAAATGGGCAACCATCAGAGCCACCTATGTGCTTGCCATTCACGAATACTTGCGGCACAGTGGATCGGCCTACCACATCTAAAAGAACACTCTGAATCTGCAAGCCATCATCTCAAAGATCAAGTTTGACAACATAAGGTTTTTCTTGCTAATCACTGAATATGCGCTTGCCACATAAACATAACGTTCTGCATAAATGTTGAAGACGAAGTCGAAGCTTGAACGACGTCGTTTCCCTACAACATCAGAAACGCTGCCACCACGACAATTACCATCTCTAACCTCCGCATTGTCATCCTCCTCCTCTCCGCTGTTCTAAAGCTCGATCATATTGATCGGCATTGGTACAACCGCAAAGAATGCAGAAAATAACTCATTCTAACGAAGAAATACAGAAGAGAAATCACATTTGAAACTCTAGTATTCAACAACATAGTTCTAATTTCGCTCTATGGATACTACAAAAATGAAACACTACCTGAGGTGATTGATTATGGTCTTCACTTTAATGGTGGAGAGGTTCCATGCTTCCATAGTAGTAATAAACATAGACCTACAATATCAAATAACAGTGTCAAACGAAAACTAATAACGTAAGCCAATTGCTAGAAATACAAAGCTGCAGAAATTTCTCTGTTATTTACAGAGCAGTACAACAAAACTCTACTACTTAAACTTAAATTGAGGAGAACCAATTACTCCTTACACAGACAAAAAATGAGAAAAACCAAAAATGTGAACTTAAATTGAGAAAATTACACCCACCGATAAATCAACAATGATAGAAACTGATAAAACTCAAAAACCTATGTCGAACATCAAAGTGGATCAAAAACAACAGTATAAAAATCAAGGCACATCGTTAATCGGTAAACTTTGAGAGTCAATTTTGGAACATCAGAGTGGATCATAATATCCTCTCCCTTTACGTGCTTCAGATAATAGAAACTTGATCTTCTTTTTTTCTTTTTAATAAAAATCTTTGATGCATCAAAATGTTGCCGAAAACTACGTTGAAGTTTTCCATGACTTGCATATCAAAGAGGTGACCACAGTTTCTGACAAAACAACTTTTGCGAAGTAGTAAAGATTTGGAACGGTGACCTTATCTCAAAAAAGAAAAGAAATTACGACCTTACACCAATGCGCCATTGATTTATCTCTTTAAGCAAAAACTTATAAAGAATGAGAAAGATAACAACTAGCTAAAGTAGTTGTAGTAGTGTATAGAAGTTGTAACCAATTACAATGCATCTGTTTTCCTTTTTATATATATATATATATAAGCTATTTTCTCCTAACTCTTATCTCTTAGCAAAGCCTCTGTTTAATACTTTTCATGACCGTTTGGTTCTCTTATTCTTGGTTGAATTAAGTTTATGAGGAAATAAGACCGTTTGACCTTTGAAAATCTCTAACTAACTATCAAATTCCTCTATAACTCAGATTCTATCTATTTTTCATATTCATGTAAAAAATTTTAAAAAAAATTAAGGAACCCATAAAATGATAAAGGGTGCACCTTTAAGATAATGGTCTAACAGTTTATACTTAACCATGAAGCCACTTCAAGCAACGCCGTAGATTCATAAAACCTCATGAAACTGTAATGAACTCATGAAACACAAACTCTTTCCTGATAAACTCAAATGGCCACACCTATTGAACAAATTGAAGATGTACCTTCATTCAATTTGCATTCAATTTGCATCTGATTTTTTATTTTTTGGTCGTCATATCACTCCTTTACTACTTGAGAAGTCACAAACAAAATTAAGATGAAGGAAACTGAAGTAGAAGATAAACATCAAAACTAAAGAAGCATACCTGGAAAATTGAGATTGTAATCGAGATTCACCCAAAATCCACCGCTGCCGGAGAAATTGGATCGAGTTATGCAAAATTATGCTACTAGTTAACCAAAATTAACCAATGAAAATTAGCTATCCATGTACACCCATCGATGGTCAATGTTAAAGTTTCATAAGAATTGATTATGAATTTAAAATATGAAAGAATTGGTCATAACAAAAAAGATTTGGGATTGGGTCTCTCACCTATTTTCCTGGACAGTTTTAATTTTTTAAAATTTTGCATTGAATCACCGATCTCAAAATTGGTGAGAAGAGGAAGAATGAATCTTGTTTTAGCCGTTGTATTACTCCTTCTCTCCTTGAGAAGTCAAAAAAAAATAAGACGAAGGAAACTGAAGAAGAAGATAAACATCAAAACTAAAGAAGGTAACTTGAGATTGGTAAAGTTGGTGATCAAAACTGAGATTGTAATCGAGGTTGACCCAAAACCTACCGCTGTCGGAAAAGAAGACTAATCTCAAAATTAGTGTGAGGAAAAATGAATCCTCTTTTATTCGTGAAGAAAATTACTAGAAGTTGGAGAAGAGAAGCTAACCGCCGATGAAATAGAGAACAGGAGAAGTTGATCTAATCAAATATATTTTCCTCATTCATGTGTGAACTCCTCTTTTTTAGTTTTTTTTTACACTTTTCTTCTCTCTTTTTTAAGTTAGTTGGTGTATACTTTGTACATAAATCGGACATTTTTGACATTACAAATGTTCTACCTTCAACATTTTGAAAACTGTCGTGAACTCTTCCTCAACTGTCTTAAGCACAATTCCTTTAATTAATTAATTAAATTAATGGAGATAGATTGCATTTGACCTAGAACGCAACTTCAGAAAATCATGTAAGCCACAATTAAACACTTGACCGCACACCCACCACTACATGGGGAGGACCGCACCGAGCTCCTGCGTACCCGTCCCGCATACGATCCTGCTCGCCCGCTCGGTCATCTGTCCGTACACGGAGAACCACCAGTTAGAAAGGAGACAAACATAGCAAAGAGAACTGGTCCCCACCTCGACGTGGATAGTAGGTCAGCTTTTACTGTCCTCCCTGGAACTTGCACAAAAACCAGAAACACAGTTACACACGCGCACACCTCGTACGTGCGAAACAGCGTCCCCGCCCTCCTTAATTAGAGGTCACGTTAAATTAGACCAGACGGTATGGTATTACGGTAAAAGTAAAACTCTCCCCGAAGATGACCTGGCGGTTCGGAAGTGGTTTGGATACGTGGTGCCGGATACGCTGTTAAGGAAAAAGCCATTTACTGCAGGGAATCAGAGCCCTGTTCCAAAATCTTTGCTGTCACTTATGAAAGGTGAAGTAATCTAATCTCCTCTTGGGAGGAAAAAAAATCAAAACCAAGAGAGGGACACTCTTTAAATAACACCCAATCTGACAAAATCTGGTCACCACCCATGTTTTCATAAATTAAACATTTTTCCTTTTTTTTTCTATTATAACTTGGAACCTGTTTCTCACACATAAAAAGAAGGGAAAAGGCTCTCCATCAGTTCCATTCAGCCTCTCTGGTCGCCACCTCTATTTCGTGCTCTCTGCCTCTCTCTCTCACACACCATCTTCGTTCTCGTCTTTAAAACTTGTTCTTCTTCTCCTTGAAGCTCTCTCACTCTCAAAACTCACAACAAAAGCAAAGCATCACCGAACCAAACAATACATGGCGGTCGAAGCTCAGCACCATCACCACGGCCACCCTGTTTTTGTTCCATCTCAGTTGGTTCCCCATAGGTAAATATATAAAGTTATGAACATACAGACTCCCAACCCTACAAATCACTTCGTGTTTCCTTTATATTTTTTTTTCTTACTGTGTTTTTCATTATGGTTTTTGCAGAGATTTCATCAAGATGAATCAAGCGAACGGGAACATGTACAATAATGGACAGATGGATTCCGGTATGCTTTTAACGGCGACAGTGCCGGAAAATAATCTCATGACTTTGTACCAGTCGGGTGTTTGTGATCAAGCGAAAACTTCGATGAACCAGGCGGAGAGTGGTCTCACGTATAACAACATCATATCTGCTCCGAGAAAAAGGTCAAGGGACTCGTTAGTTAATGAGTTTAACAACAGTTTCACAGTCCCACAACAGAAGAAACTCTCCACCGGTTTGTCGTCGTCATTTCTCGACCAAGACATTGCCTTTCAGATGCAACAACAGCAATCGGAAATTGACCGATTAATTGCCCAACATGTAAGTTTTTACCCCATGAAATTAATTCTCTTTAAAAAAAAGTGCACTATAGCAAAAAATAAATAAAAATTACCTATTTGTTGTGTCCATGGTACTGATTTTAATTTGATTGTATTTTTTGACAGACGGAGAAAGTGAGACTAGAACTGGAACGACAAAGAAGACAAGAATCAAGAATGATAGTCTCCGCGATCCAAGATAGAATCTTGAAGAAATTACAAGAGAAAGATGAAGAGATACAAAGAATGAGCAAGCTCAATTGGGTACTTCAAGAAAGAGTGAAAAACCTGTTCGTCGAAAACCAAATATGGAGAGATCTGGCTCAATCAAACGAAGCCGCGGCCAATTCTCTACGATCCAATTTAGAGCAAGTTTTGGCGCATGTTAGCGAGGAGGGCAACCATGCCGGAAACTTCCCCGCCGCTGCGGCGCCGGAAGATGATGCCGAGTCGTGTTGCGGGAGCAACGATTACAGATGCCACAAAGCCGAAGCATCAAATGCGGCGCCGGCGACGGTTGTTGGCGGTGGTGGTGGCGATAGGATGTGCACGAGGTGTGGCGTGAGGGAGTCAAAGGTGTTATTGCTACCATGCAGACATCTTTGCCTTTGTACAATGTGTGGGTCCACTCGCCTGAATTGTCCAGTATGTGATTCTGTCGTGAATGCCAGCGTGCATGTTAATTTCTCTTAGAAAATTTAATTCCTAGTTTGAACAAATAGACAGAGAAGAACATTGTCAAATACATGTTGGAAAGAAACAAGAGATTTAGAGTAACAATTTGTTCATTTTTTTTGGCTATCTGTTTAGTTTGGGTTATTAATTCTTTACCGTTTTATTCAATAAGTATGGGATTCATTTTGGCTCTCGTTTTGGTCTTTTCCGGTGAAGGCAATTCGTAATATGATATAGACCGGGATAAGGAATAAAGGGAACACGATTATGTTCTGGTTAAGGGTATAGCATTGAGAAAAAAAAGAAAAAGAAACAGTCAAAACACTTTAAGAAATGTGCTATATCTACCCAATATTTAATTTTTGGTCACCCTCTTTTTTTCTAATCAAATTCTACTCGATTTTCTGGTTATGGTAAAGAATCCCTTGCTCTGGAATTTTACTTTTCTTAGGTGGTGTGGTTTGAAATGTGAAGGACAGGATGCATTATTTATGGGGTATCTATATCTCTTGAGGTTCATGCCAAAAAGCCTAAAGTCGGGAAAGTGCTGAAATTTTGACAAAGGCAAAGGTGAAAAATAGTGTGCAAAGCGATCATACCATGTCAAAATTGTAGCATACAATCATGATGGTTCATCTACCACAAAGTGGAGGGACCTCCATACATTTGCTCATTTTCATCCTTTTCCCATTTTCACCATTCAATTAATCTTTTCTTAGTTTGATGAGTGAATCGAATGCTTTCTAAGAAATTTTCACTCGTTTCGTGGAAACTTTCTTTTTCTTTTTTCTTTTCTCTATTCATCTTTTACTTCTTATGTTACTTTCATAACGTGCATGAACCTTCCTAGTTGATCTAATTGTCATTGTATCTTACCTTCTAGCCTTTTGTCCAAATGCCAAATTTGAATTCCCTATCGATCTTGATCAAAATACAATACATACGCGTGTCTACTTCTTTCTAATCAACAATGTGAATTTGAGAACGCTCCTGACTATGTGCACTTCCATGTTAGTTTCTAGAAGTTTGAATCCAACCGTATCATAACCTCGAGTGCATGCCATGCCAAATTTTAGACACATAGTTCGGATTGAACATTGCTCTATATCCAATCAATCATTCCACAAATAGTTACTTTTGCTTACACATATGGATGGATTTGTTTATCCATAATGCTGCTTATCGTGATCCTTCCAACTAATCTTATGACAAGATTCGGACCTCACTTATTGTAATGTGAGCACCACCAATCACATTAAGATCTGCTTTTCTCTTCTTTTAGGTAACAAAACGAAAGTAATTAGACAATCATTCCAGAAAAAGCTGAAAAAAGAGTGATCTTGTTGTACTTCTTATTAATCGAGACGAAACCAAACGATAATGATAGCTCGTCTTCAACCACCCCCACCCTTGCTAAGCTCTCTTGGTTCTCTCCCTTTCCCTCGTAAACTTTTTTCATGTATAGCTAAGCTCTCGTTTCTTTTGATGTGATCTCTTTCCATCCGTGGTGTCTCATTTCCTGCAAAGCAAATCCAAAAGCACGTCTACTTGAAAATACGAACCCTACCAAAGCTTCACCGATGTCCTCTTCCTCTATCGACCAGTACGTCTCTCCAGCTAGATAGCTTGATCGATCTCTGGAGCTCACTGTTGAATGTGCGGTAGTGGTATACTTTTACAGTTTTTACCCTACCTTTGGTTGCATGCTGTGAAAAGCTGAAAATTAAAGAAGCTATAGCTGTTGAGATTAAACTCATTTAAAGATGTCGATGGAGGAACATGCATATCATTAGGGTTTACTGTTTCCGCAAAGCTCCAAAGCAGAAGGTGGGTGGGAGAGATTTGTTCGAGCTATAGAGCTGAGTGACGTACCAAACTGCATTTGCGGAACTGACACGTCAGTACTGGTAAAAATAATAATGGGGGACCTTGACTGGACCCAATCACATATGAATTGGCTTGTTATTAAGTTATTGCTTGCTGGGTTTCAATGATATATGAACATCGTCTTCATCATCATCATCATTATCATCATCTGGTGCAGCAGTAGCAGGAGGGAGTTGGGAGTTGAGACAATGCTGCAGAACAGTGCAGGGATTGATACCTAAAAAAGATTACTCGACCTGAGAAGATCGAGAGGGTCGAGACGACTGTGTATTAATCAATTGAAGAAAGAAAGAAAGAATGGGAAAGAACCGAGAGAGTCCCGCTGTGTGTACGTGCTGCAGTAACAAACAATTATAAAGAGAGAATATAGAAATGAAATTAATACGTATCCTCCCGTCTTGTAGCTACTAGGTGGAATCCCGCGCCTGTGGCGCGGCTGAACGTTAAGGCGACATAAAAAGTTGTTTGTGTATGATGTTATTTAGATGGAAATATGAAGATATTACATACAGTAGAACATAGGTTATTATGATTTGTGGATTTAGAATGATGCACGTATGATTTGTGGTGGATGCATCCACATGTCACTACCACATTTTGACTCATTGTCGGCGATTTTTAAATCGCCGGTAATGTTTTTTAACATTACCGGCGATTTTTGCCGGAAAAATCGCCGGTACTATCTTTTTTTTTTAACATTACCGGCGACATAAATGTATGTCGCCGGCAATGTCTCGATGGTAATGTAAAAAAAAAAAAAAAAAGACATTGCCGGCGACATACATTTATGTCGCCGGTAATGTTTAAAAAAAAAAGACATTATCGGCGACATAAATGAAGTCGCCGGCAATGTCTTTTTTTTTTTTTTTACATTACCATCGAGACATTGCCGGCGACATACATTTATGTCGCCGGTAATGTTAAAAAAAAAAAAGACATTACCGGCGATTTTTCCGGCAAAAATCGCCGGCAATGAGTCAAAATGTGGTAGTGTGTCCTGCATCAACATCAAAAAGCAAATTAAAAACAGAAAGAGTTGATGTTTACTTGCATATGCAGGTGAGTGGTGCCCTCAGCCCAACCCTATCTCTTAAGGTAAAACACTATAAATTGTATGTCACAGATTGTGAATAATATTTTTTTAATACACAAAATTGTTCAAAATAACAAATAACATAAAAATAAATCATACCTGATAACTCAGCCACAATACCTTCATATTTTGTGATCTGCATTCCGGTGAGGGCTGCAAACACTGGTTCATGATACTCGATGAGATCTTGGATAGGAAATAATTTTGCAATATCTCTCCACAACGCGATTTTTAGTTCCTCTCTTCTATACATCCAATATATAATATCAATGAAATCAATATTATTTGCGACAACTAGTTTGAGAAGTCCTTAAAGGTGGCCTTAAGATACCAAACATCAACACTAATAGAGGTCAATTAATAGAAGTGCCAAATGATCAATTATATCCAAAAGAATAATATCTAACTGACATAAAAATTGGAATGCATATCCGAAAGAGTGTAGATAAACATACCCTATAAACATGAAAATAATATCAGTCATCATCTGCTTCTTTGTCGAATTTCTCATTTCGACTTCCTATGGTTCTTTCACAGCTTTGATGGATCCATAGAAATCTTGTAGTTGTTAAAGCCAAAAAGTCAATATGATTTTATAGAGATTATATAATCACAGTAAATATATTCAGTGTTTTACCAACGAGCAAGGGTTGGAATTCTGCCTCATGACCCAGCTGTGAAAATTCAAGGAACCTAAAAGCATATCTCGGAATTTTTGGCATATGTTGTCCAACTGGATTGAATTTTGTCTTTGCGGTGAAGCTCAGGATGAGATCAAGCTTGGAAACTCTTTATCTCCTCTCCTACTATCATAAGGTTTAGCACATGTCCATAATAGCATTCCTCAATTATAGCATGGATTACGGATCCCTGCAAACATTTCAACAATAAATATTTAGAGTTTTAAAATCAGCATACAACAAAATATCATTCATGACGGTAAAAACGATTAGAGTGCATAAATTATAATTTCTATTTACATGAATGCCGTGCGGCTTAAATCTGCATGTGACAAATGAATTTTCAGTTTACCTCTTCATCCATTAAGAGATAGTGGAGTCCATCATATTCAAGACTGTCGAACACTCGAGGTCTCCACTCTAGAGCAACACGTGCCCTGATAGTCATCGATCCCAATTGTGAATGCCTTGATGTTCTTAATCAACTTTGTCATCTTTGATCAACCTAGGAATATATAAAAATTATCATAAATGTCGACATGAAAAAAATAACTAAGTAATCTCCGACATAAGTACTATACATGTTGTAAAACTATGACATTACAAAAATCAACCGACTCATTATCTACCTCTCCATTCCTAATAGATTACACCCCATGTAGAACTATATCAAACATAAAGAAAATGAATATAAACATTCAATTTTGTTAGGCAAAAAGACTCCTTATATACAAACTCATGCATTCTTAACATTGCAGAAACCATACTTCCAATCGTATGAGTTGTGCTTCTACTGGGTCATATATGCTTATATTAGTTACATATAGATGGAGATCAATGTAGCGTAGGCCATAGTCTATCAACACCCATACACCATACACCATCAATCATATATCGACACCCATTCATCTAATGATCTAGTGAACACCATATACATTTGAATCAACCTAGATTGCTCTTAAAATTGAGATATATAATCCTTCCTAACAAAAAAATAAACCCTTAACCTCATAAGTATGAGTAAGAAGAAATGAAAAGCTGAGACCTTTACTGTGAAAATCTTGTCGACCTTTGATTTTGAAGAACAGTTGAAAATATCTCTGCACTTCAGCCTTTATAAGCAAGATGGACGCCAGCAGAGGATACGTCATCTATCTCTGGTTGCTTTTGTGGACGATTTCTAAGTTTTTTAATCGAGATTTGGTGAGGTGCACGTTGTGGGATTTCCCCAAATTCAAAACAGTGAATTTCAAATCTAGTTGGGAACAAAGTTCATGAGGACCAGAATAGATAGATTTGAATCTAAATGGGTTGGTTGAAAGGAATGGAGGGGTATGAGTGTATATAATGGGAATCCTAATTCAATTGGTTTGGCATGAACTGAGGTTTGGTGATGATGGTTCAATGAAGATTAGAACTTGGTGTTATGGCACACATGAGTTAGTAAAAATTAGGCAGGGGACCAACCCATCACATCGAAAATGGGTGATATGGCAACAATATCCTATTAATAACAAATTCTCACTCAAGGAAAAAATATACTAAATACAATTTTTTCACCCACTACTTACTAATTTTACTAAATAAAAAATATACTAGGGGAAAAATTAACTTAGGTTTCTTGGTAATTATGTATAAATTTTACTTATTTACTTTGTATAGTGAATGTATATACAATATACATGCGGAGATCAAATTAGATATTTAAGATAATAAAAAAGTCAGAGAAAATCCAACAAATTGACTGATTGAGAACATGAAACAACATTTTGGCGAGATGAATTTGTTCATTAGAATGGTTGTGCGGTCAGTGCCTTTACAGTAATGATGATCGATCGATATACAGATAATCATGACATTTAGTCTGACGATTGTATATAGCAAACGTATAACTATACAGAGAATATTATGGAAAAATGTATGTTTAGAGTAGTTGCAAGTTACGGTAATTAAAATGTGTATATAATATCACAAACTACAAAAGAATTATATATTTTGCAGCACATTTTTATAGACAATATTTCTCGTAAAATTATTAGGGATGTCGTTATTGTTATTTATAAAAAATTTGAGACTTTTTTTTACGTAACTTTGGATAATGCTACATATAACTGACCATGAGTAAAAACTGACTCTGATAAATATATTCCTACTTGATTTAATGACTGACCTTGACTTTTGTTTATTGTCATCGCGTAACATGGTCGGACAGGAAATTTACGTCTCTTAAATGTAAATGGTCATTTAGTTTCCGTTGCATATAATACAATCCTTGGAATATGAACTTTTTGTCCCATATTATTTCCTGTAAGTATTTTTGCCTCAATTAGTCTCTCAAATAACTTTGTCACAATTAATCTCGTGCCATTACATAGACCACGTATTTGATATAAATTTCTTAATAACATAACTGGCATGCCAATTTTCAATCTAAGTTCATGTGTCGACAATCCATTAAATTCAAGTTTGTTTAAAAACTCTATGAAATATAAAAGATTGATATTATCGCTATTACCTGAATTGTATGAAATTGAATCTGAACTAAAATATAATTTTTCATCACCAGGTAATAATTTAATTGCATAATTATTTATTTCCTGAACAGTTACATTTTTAGGAGTCACTATGGCACGCTCTCTTAAATAATTCGCATCACTATATTTATTTAAAAAATTGGGATACGTTGTTTGAAAAATTGATTCTATAGGATCAATTGTAGCATCAGTAAGTAGTTCTTTTGGTATATCAATCCAACTTACATTTGGATCACCTGTAGGAAATTTTGATTCCAATCGACCTTCTCCTATTTGCAGCATCCATTTAGCAAAATCTTTAATTTCATTTTGTTCTATGCTGCTTAAACCAATAGTCGATAATCTCATATCTTCAGTCAGATGAAATACTGTAATTTTATGCCACAAATATGAATTATTGAATGATTGTTGAATGACTTGTTCTTTACTGCCACCTTGTATCACCGGTAATGTTTGTCTAAAATCTCCGCCGAATAAAATTGTCTTTCCTCCAAATGGTTCTTGTTCTTTTGATAAAATATCACGGAGTGTTCTATCCACTGATTCAATACACAATTTATTGCACATAGGAGCTTCATCCCAAACTATTAACTCAGCCTTTTCAATTAAACCAGAAAGATGTGTTTTTTTATTTATATTACAACTTGAATCTTTGTCTATAATGAGTTTTATTCCAAAACGAGAGTGAGCCGTTCTTCCTAATGGAAGTAATAATGAAGCAATGCCTGATGATGCAACGTCTAAAACAATTTTTCCTTCAGATCTTAATCTTGAAATTATGGTATTCCATAAAAAAGTTTTTCATGTACCTCCACAACCATAAACAAAGAATGATCTTGGGTTTTTTTCTTCTATAGCTTTGATCACCTGATCGTATATAAATTTTTGTTGACCATTCAATTTGATGATCAGGTCTGAATGTTGTAGTTTTAATGCCTCACAATCAAAATTTAGTTCTTCTCTAATAAGCCTATTATCAAGTTCATGTATTCGCTGAATTTTTGGCATCGACAATTGATGATTTTTTAAACTACTGGAGGACATGTTAAACAATTTTTCAAGTTCATGAAGAATGGCATTCTTTAAATCATCATCCGGTATGATAAGATTTTGCATGTTAAAATGTAATTTCATCTTGTGTGATATATCACCAGACATGTTAATCTAATATGCATCGAATAAAGCCCGAGGATCAGAGACATTACAAAACAAAATAATTGTAACAAATAAATAACAAATTTGAGCAGAAGTTGCAGTAAAAGTAGATTCCAACAATGCTTCAAACCATTCTTTATCATCACCCAATAATCCCAAAGTTTGACAGGTTTCTTGATAAGTAGAGTATACTCTCTCATTGACTGTTCTTATTGCCTTAAAATCAGTGCATCCTTTTTGAACATTCAAAAGCATTCTGAGATAATATAATTCACCAGCATTTGGTGGCACATGTGCTATTCTACCAAGAACATAATATTGTTTTCTTCGGGTCCATAATTTTGTATTGTTATTCCACACAAATTTAGTTTGGAACTGAGTATATGTTAATTTCTTTGCCTTCTTATAAGTCTTGTTCGCAGTAAACCAAGAAGTTAGCATTGTAGTTTCTATAGTTGGATTTTGTAAGACATTTTCAATAGAATTAGATCCATGAAAATAAACAGTTTGTTCATTAGGAAAATGAATTTTTAAATATTGAACCGCAGGATACCTAGAATGAATAGAAAATTCAAATAAACGCCACACAGACTCGTGAGGAGTTAAATATCGACAATTGAGATAATTTTGAATTTCATCATTTACGTTGTCACGAATCAATAGGCGCGCTCTATCAGGTCCTTTATTTATTTATTTGAATAAATATTTTATTAACATAGACTGAGAACATGATTCAACATTTATATGAGCATTGTACCTTAATAACAAATTAGCATTATATGGTACAATGAAATTATTGCCGACTTCAACTCCTTTTTTAATCACAAAACGTGAATCATCATCACGACGTCTATATTGAGGAGAGTTTGTTTCTTGAAAAATTGTGTTAGGAAGAAATGGTTTTGGAAAATGCTTTGTGCATAATTTGTCTCTTATACATGGAGAAGATGGATTGAGTTGACCGCATGGACCATGAACCATAAACTGACTAACTATTTCAAATAACTCTGGATCAATATTTTTATCGGGCAATTCTGTCGAAATTATAGAATCCACATCATCTGCTGTATGACACTTGTATTTATTTTTAAGCCAAAATAATAAATGAGCATGGGGCAATCCTCTTTTTTGGAATTCAATTGTACATACATGAGCGTGGACTTCTCCAAAAGGTTCTCCATTTTTAATATGACCAATCATATCATCCAACTTTATTTTAAAAATTCGACAGATAATATCAGGACGATCTTCTGCTTTGTATCCGAGTTTGTTTTCAAAATATCTCAAAATTTCTGGCCATTTCACATTGCAGGTGAAAGTGATAAACAAATCTGGATTCCCATATTCTCTACAAATTGTCATTGATCATATCTCTTGGACTGCCTGTGTGAGAACCAGGAAGAAAAACTCTTTTGCCGACATCAGAACCTTGGACAATTCCATCAGAAACAAACGTAGATAAATTATTTCATGTTTCAGACCGCAACTCTGGTTGGTGATGCCTTATATATTCCTAACGATTTTCTTCGACAGTTGCATACGTGTCAACTAAATATTGTTGAAATAATCTACCACCTTTTAACAAAGTACTCAATTGATTTGCCCTATCATGAATTTGATAACACACAAATTTGTTCATGGATAATTTTCTATCTTTATTATCACCATCACTCGGCATTGACTTCAATTTCATATTAATTTTAAATCCATCCTCTCCATATGGAAAAAGAAGTGGATATTGTAATGACATAAGTTTCAGATGAATTTTAGAAATACGCTTAAGAGATCCTTCGTTAGATCGAATAACTATATCTCTATTAGAATTAAACTCACCTATGTCACCCACAATCAACCCACCTATTTCAAGACCAGAAGGTAATTCATATTGTTTGTTGTCATTCTTTTCAAGATCAAGTACAGTCATATCAAAATTAGGCAACGAACGACTCTCAAATTCATCTCTCACAGATCGATACTCTTTCGTCAATTCATTACATTCATCTAATAGTTCCACCAATCCCTTTACAATATCAACATCAATCTTGTTATTTTTATTATTTGGATCAATAGCAGTCATACGATTTGAAATCTCATTTTGAGTGTCATATACATATAACTGAGCATATTTAGGAGATTCTCCTTCGGAAGGTAAAACTGACCCCATCAAATGATGTATTTGACCACATATTTTAAACACATAAGGATCTCCTCCATTGTTTAAGTCATATTCAATTTTAGCTCCCATAGATGTAAAAGCAAACATGGAATTATAAACCCTGATATTATCACGAAATAATACACTCCTTCTACCTTTATTTGGATTTAATAATTCATCAAGAAAAGGAGGTGTTGGATATGACATTGGAAGTTGAACTCGGCCTTTTTCACAACAATGAGTATATATTAATTGGTTATTTTTTTTCTTCTGTAATGCTTCATTTAACCAAAAGTGGGCAGCACAGTGATTACATGTATAATCGTCATCACCACAATCCTTATAATCAACAATGACACCTGCAATGTCAATCGTAAAAATATAAATTAGATAATTTATGATTAGCGATAATTGTTGATGAATATTTAGAATTGGATAATCAAAATTAAAGTTCTTTTTAACCTGCTCGACTTCATTGATATGACACCTGTCCAAAAGATCCAACATGATCACCTATGATTCATAATATATGACTCAGATTAGGCTAATCAATAAATGATAACAACATAACACTATTTTTTATGATAATTTTACATCCATTTAAAATGAAACGATTGGCCATTGAACTTAACAATTCGGCAATATCAAGCAGCAACAAATACAATATATTAAACCTATTATATAATTCCACATTATCACTTCTACCACACTACGTATGTCATGGATATGAAAATTCTACTTGGAGGCATATAATATATATGTCTTAGACCATGTTTAATATGGGATACATGAAATTGTGTTAAATATCCTCTAACAAATTAAGCAATATACAATGAACTCATATAATTAATTGATATCAACATGCAGCGAATTGAACTCATACTAAAGGAGGAGTAGCAGGCGATTCTCGCTCAAGAAAAACTAAATTGACATGATAATGAAAAATCAAACATAGTCATCTTAATCTACAGGCATTAAATCTATTATATAATTACTTGGATGCATATATTATGCATGTCTCAGACCATGTTTTATATGGGATACATGAAGTTGTGTTAGATAGTCTCATAACGAATTAAGCAATATACAACGAACTCATGCTATAAATTGATATCAACATGCATCACATTGAACTCATATTAAAGGAGACAGCAACGATACTAAATAGTCATGATAATGAAAAAATGAGACATATTCATCTTAATCTAAGGGCATTTGCCTTGTACACGTTACATTATTGTTTGTTTATGAAGTAGGAAACGTACGATTTTTCTCACTCAAGTACAAAATATACCGTTTTGTAGGTTCATTAAACACTTGAAAGTATGCAATGATGGCTTGTAAAAAAAGAAGAAAAACTATAAATTTTCAAAATATAAACTGTATTACTGTAGTTCAGTCTATAAAATTTCAAACCATAATCTGCAGCACAATTTTGTGAATGACTACTTAACCAATGCATATTATTTGTTATTTTTACAGTAATATAGATAACAAAAATGAAACTATTTTGCTAATACTACTTAACAACACTTTAATAATGAACTGCTGCAACACCTGATACAATTATATGAACGCCTTCATTGTCGCTATCCTCTTGTGCTTCATCATCACTGCTTTCATTGGCATGCGTTGCTGAATCATGAGATGGCAGACATTGTTCATAGGCACTGGCAGATAAACACGATCTCTTAGAGGAAGAATGTTCTATTTGATCTGACACAATTTCTTTGTCAACAGAATGATACCTCTTCTTGCACATCATATTTGAAAATTCAATTTCAATTTCATTAAATTGTTCAAACATCAAAAACTTGAAACAAAATTTTTTGGTTGCATTACAACACCTGTCATAGTTTGATGCAGATCTACATCATCATCACAGCTATTTATTGTTGTCTCTACAAAATGTTCATCACGAAAACGTTCAAAAAAGTATCATATTTTGCTAAAACTCTTCCTGTCTTGGAGAGAAAGACGAAAAACTTAAGCAACATTACAATACCTGCAATAGCTTGCCGAAAAGCTGCACTATCCTGATTATTCTGTGTTGATGTCTCTGACAAACATTCTTTAGATTGAGATTTGTACCAAGGACAAACAAAACAAACGCTAAAAGGAACATAATATACAACAAACTACCGGATACTGTCGCGGCTGTGTCAATGCAGATTGAGATTTCTTGAGTCCTACAGAGTATATTTTTTCTTCGCCCCATGGCTGAAAAAAAATTGTATAAAACAATCAATTGTGTGAGAATGAGTATAAGCATGCGACGTTGATTGAATAGAAAAACACAAATAAATAAAAACACTCGCATGAAAAGAAAAAGACAAATCTTTAGCATCTAACTGTGAGCATGCGATATTTGTGATAAGGTAGTACCTTAACTGGATACATCTTATATAATTTTAGAATAAAAAGCATGCATATAGTATGCCTTCAAGTCTTCAAATTTCATGCATAACTCATGCCACATGTATCATTGTATTTACAGAAGAGCCAGAGAAGGGTAGTATTTATAGCTGAAGGCAGGTCATATGAAATCAATTTAAAGTGCATAAGTCTTCACCACTTGGAATTTATCATTTGATCTTCAGAAAAATCACATAAAGTCATTGTATTAACAACATACTTAATAAATGAATGCGACAGGCAAAATTGAAGAAATGAAAACATGGTATCTTACTGTTACTGAAACACTAAACAAACAGTATTTATAAATCAAGTTATACACAAACGTTGAATCCAAATATGATAGTTACATGTTAGTATTTACTGAAGCACTATATGTTGAATCCAAATATGATATTTAAAGGTTAGTAGTTAATCAAAAAAGACAAACTTTGATGAAATATGGTCAAATGATTACAATTAATCTTCACCCAAAAAGATGAACTTAAACCCACAAAAACAAACCAAAAAGTACAAAAGATAATAGAACCAAGGATGAAAACTAACCCGACGATCAAACAGTCGAATAACTCTTGGGTCCTACAACATTGACCAATATGAACTAATTAAAATAAAAAATTTGTAAGTTCTAACATCAGCTACACCATGGTAGTCCTAAACCCATTATAACCAAAAATATATAGCAAATTAGCTGAGAGTGAATTGAACGAAAATGTTCTGGCAAAGTATATATGCATAAGGTATTATTAAGAGAATTACAAAAGATGAAATGCAATAAAGAAGTCAGAGCGGAGCACTAATGCACTATTGGTTAAAAAGAAGGAAATCGCAGCAAAAACAGCAACGACGCACTACCTGATATTACAAATAAAGGGAAACTTCAATTGATAATGATCTTAACATATATAAAGTTCAGACTTTCTTTAGATCGATGTAATTCAGTAATAAAAGTCATTCATTTCTCAGAAAAAAAATAATACAACCAAACTAAAGAAATTAAAATTTATAGTGGGTAGTTGGATACCAATTGGTGGAGAGAAAATCACGAACATCAAAAGCTGAAACCAACAGTGAACACACATTTCACAAAACACTCATAAAACAAACTCCTACATCACAACTCTCAATAACCAATCAAAACTTATGTTCGTCTAGCTTAAAGGGCCAAGCTTTACATAACCAAACTCAGTCCAAATGATCGGCCAAGAACAACTAATGATCAGATTAATGTTCATGCAATTGGAGCTTTACATCATCAAGCAATTGTTATATGTTTAGGAACATTTTCCCTAAACCTTGGTAATCTCGTTAAAGGATGGCTCGAACACAAATCTATTCTCTACCCCAAAAATGAACCAAAACATTGAACAACTATACTTTCAGGTACTCCATGCAAGCATAAACAATCAGTAAAGAATCAAACTTCCTCAACAAAACGTAAACCTTGGTTATCTTCCCTACTAATAAATAAGACCTCCATAATATCATCGCCAAAGATTTCAATAATTCAGCTCAGTCGGATCAAGCATAAAAACAGGGTCCAAATCAATACTGAACGAAAACCATGCCAATCTATCTACTAATTTCAATCATCAACCTCGACAATGAGATAAAGAAAACATGACTCAATAAGCAACTACGCCTTAAACACAATTTAGTTAGCTTTTAACCTGCTTAAAAAAGTCAACTCCCAAACTCTAGATGAAACACCTTCTTGAACAACGAAATGGATAGCAGATAAGAAGCAAAGACAATCCACATTTTTGCTACAGAAAATAGTTATATCAGGCAATTCACAATTTTGTTCATATATTTCTAATATTGGTGAGTTCATTGGTATGTTTATATTAAAAGAGAGCACGTATGCATCAACATTGTAGGGCCTTAACTCTAAACAGATCTACGATCACCACTAATACTCAGCTGAAAGACTCGTGTATTTTTAACTATGAAACATAAGTGAGTTGATAAATTCATTCAGTAAATTCCAATATTACTTCAGCAATACCCAAATTATCGAGATTTTGGAGCCTAGGATCCTCGAGATGGCTATGGCACTCAATGAGGCTCCACGGATTGTAAATAGGCCACCTCCTATTCCGTTGGCCTATGGAGAAAACAAGCTCGTTCCATCCGTGATTAAGGCACCAGAACTGGACCTTAAAGTTTTACCGGTCCATTTGAAGTATGCTTACTTGGGAGAGAATGACACTTTGCCGGTTATCATTTCATCATCATTGGAGGAAGAACAAGAGGACAAACTCATCAACATGCTCAAACGTCATAAAACAGCAATTGGATGGACCCTTGCCGACATCAAAGGCATCAATCCGGCCACTTGCGTGCATCGAATTCTACTCGAAGATGGGGCTAAACCTTCGAGAGAAGCTCAAAGAAGACTCCATCCACCGATGATGGAAGTTGAGAAGAAGATAAGCTAGAAGATCCAGCCATCTCACACACATGAAGAACTATCACGTCTAGGCTGTAAGACGTTAAAAAACAAGCGCTTGTTGGGAGGCAACCCAATGGAGGAAATCGCCAAGGATTTGTTCTCTCCTCCCTTATCTTTTTTATTTCATTGCTTATTTACTTTCCTTAGCTAAAATTTTCGTGGATCTCTCTCTTCATACTTAGTTCTATGTTTCCTTTAAATACATTGAGGACAATGTAGAGTTTAAGTGTGGGGGAGGGGTTTACAACTTTATTTTAGTCGTAAAATTTCAAAATCGGGCGGACAATGGAACTTTCCGGCGGATGATGCCCTAAAAAAAAATTTAGTTGGTGTCTTTTTGTTTAACTAAGTGTTTTTAAAGATTCTTTTTCATTTTTAGGATACCCTTAGTTAGTCTATGATGAAAATGGACCGAAAAGAATACATATGGCGGTGAATAAGCACTAAACTGATTTCTTGTGATAAGTGAGATATTTTGATTGTCATAACATGTAGTGGATATGGTTTGATTAAACATGGTATAGATTTTGCATGTTAGAATAAGTTTTAAATCATACAAACCTAAAAGTGAGTTTTTGAGCCTACATTACTTCATTTGAGAGTGAATTTCGTGCATATGGCTCTCAAAAACAAAACATGCTTCATCTAATTACTTGCCATAGATTTTAATGAACTAGAGGATACTAGAACTTACTCATGTAGACTTGCAAAGCGTTTAAGTTGATATATGCTCTAATTTTGGATATGATTAAAGGCAAATTAGGTTACCACCACTTAAACCAAATGGCATTGTGTCCCATTGTGCGCACGAGTTGCGACACCCTTAGACTACCCCCTTTGTGCCTACGTTAAGCCTTTTCTTTCATTTACCACGTACATATCTAAACACTTAGCCTAGTGTAGAATTTCCACCCCTTGTTCAAAGACTTGGTGAAGAGGTTTCGAAGCTAGCATAAAGAAGTGGCGAAAAAAAAGTGATGAAAGAATACAAAAGAAGGGAAGACTTGTCCAATAAGTTTTAAAAAAGTTGATTGCCGAAAATACAAAAGAAAAAAAATCGAGAGCAAAAGAAAAAAATGTGTAAAAGCTCTCCGGCAAAAGTTCTAAGTGTAAAAGTTTGGGCAAGTGAAGTTTAGAATGAAGTTAGGGCCCAAAAAGATGAAAATTGGCCCCCGATCTTGAAGTTTGACACAAGAAGAAGTGTAGAAAGGATGAGCCACGAATTTGAAGAATTCTAAGTGCTAAACTAGGTCTTTGGAACGTTTTTACACCAACACTTATGTAAATTTCGAATGCCTTAGCTTTATCCTCATTACAACCTTCTAAAGTCCTTTATGATCCTTAAGATGAGTAGCCTTCAATTGGTTGAGTAAGTTACATGAGTGAGCATATGATTTGGTTCATTTGTGCAAGTAATTATGAGGTATTTCGATGCAATACATATACATTTTGAGTGAACCTCTTTTCATGAGTGAAAATATGATGAGTGCATCCATGTGAGATTGATTTAAACTTTTTCGAAACATGCATAGCTTTTACTTGACCATTGTTTACTCCAAGTCCTACTTGTTCATGACATGATCATATTTCTCTTATCTCTCGAAAATTTTTGAACTTTTCACTATGGAATCTTGTGACTCCATCGCCATATACATAAAGAAAATTCTGAGACAAATTTAGTTAAGGGCTTAGAAGTTTTTTTATTTATTTATTTGAGTCCATGGAATGTATTCAACGTGAAGGCTAGCTTCATCGTTGGAAATATGTAGCTTACCTTCTCGTTGTCTTTATTTTAATTTTTTTTGCTAGGGACTAGCAAAGTCTAAGTGTGGGGGGTTTTGATCAACGCATTTCATACTTGATTCTTAACGCAATTCTCTCTATATTTAACCTTGTTTTATGCTTAGTAAATATGTTTCTAACTTACTTTATGATTTTAGGTAGAAATAAAGGAGAAAATAATAAAGGAGGCGATTTGGAGCTAAAAGCGTGCTAAGGAGGAAGTTCCTAATTTCGGAGAAGAAATGGTCCGAGGAATGGTCTTAAAATGGTTACTAAAATGCATTCCCATATGGTGTCAATAATTGGAAACCAAATGCCAAATGAAATGGATACCAATATGGTGCACAAAAAGATGAAGACATTTCTCCTGCGCGACCCAGGAAAGAGCAAATATGGCGGAATATATGGAGCATATAATGGACGAATTTTGGGAGGATATTCCATGAAGATAAATACCTGATCTGAGGGCCAAAATATGTTAAAATATATGGTATATTCGGCCAAGAATTATTAGGGAATAAGGAATGCAAGATTTGAAGATATGAAGATTTCCTTTTCCTTGAAGAAGAAGAAAACAGGGCAGCCAGGTCACTTAACTTCTAAAATCCGTAGTAAATCCAATTAAATTCCAAATATGGCGTTCCTTATATGGAATTTATAGCCCTTTGAATAAGCTTTCCAATGAAACAAGAATAAGAATTTTCCAAGATCTGAAACTCCGGGAAAACGCGTTTGAAGACAGACTGTCAGATTTACCCGGGTACACAAGGAAAGTCTTATTTTGGTAGGAAAAGACCTATTCTTCTTCTATAAATTGGGGAGCTCGACTCATTCATGATCATCACTCATTCTAGACGCCTAAGCCTGCCAAAGATCATCTCCTCAACCTCCAAACACTCGGCCATCCCCTCAAAACTCGAAACACCACAAACTACACCCCATAAACACTCTCCTCCACCTCAAGAAGGACTTTGCTCGATTTGGCTGGGAATTCTTGGGCTCGCCATCAACTAAGGAGTAGCTACACTTGAAGATTTGCGGTGCGATTTCACGGAGTCTAAAAGTGTAACATGACCCCTTCTTATTTTGTTTCGGTTTTTGTTTGGATTTCCTTTGCTTGTATTTTGAGAACAAGTTTTGATAAGAGGTTTTTATATTTCTAAATTCTTCTAAGTTCCTTCCATGTGTTTTTAGCTTTGATTCGAATGCATGTGTGTGCTTATATGTTCTTAATGCTTGAAACTGTTTTTAAGTAAGATACTCGATTTGGTTCTTTTTTAAGCATGTTTCACGAACTAATAACAAAGATAAAATTGGATTAGAGAGTTAGCTCGATTTGGTTGCTGTCTTGTTCAATTATAAGCATGTGTGTGTGTTTTGATTAAAGTTAGGAATTTCGTTGACACTTAGGGAATCTAGGTATAAAGCGGCAAAGGATGAAGGAATGAGTCGATCACATGTATATATGTAATTAGACTTTATTTTTGGTTTAGTAAGCATGTTTAGGATTCTATGTTCTTGTTTGTTTTGCTTGTCTATGAGTTTAAGCATGTTAGAACTTAGAAGCCAACGATGTGTTTACTATGCCACGTTTTTATCTTTTATTTTCGTTAAACAAAACAACCAAATTATAAACTCCCCCCTTTAACCATAGCGTAAATATGCATGCACCCTCAATCCCCGGTTAAGAACGATACCCTATTTACCAATGCTACATCTACACCAAGGGTTTTAATTGTATGCGTTTTTGTTGAGTGTTAAGTGTTTATTTAGTACTTAGTAAAAGCATGTATCAAAAAGGTATCAGATGGAGAACCAAAATAACCTGAGCAGATTCACAAAAATCTCAAGCAGATGAGGCAAAATCGATAACAACACAATAGGATTGTAGTAACTATTGAAAGAGAATGTGAAAATAAAAAGGAAAGAACAATATGAACACACAATTCAGTCTATGATAACAGCGAGACAAATCTACTTCATAAAGAAGAGCAGGACCGCCTTACAAATTGAAAAAGCAGATGGAACAGCAAATCACAGAGTTTACAGATTGGAAAAACAAACACAAAAACAAAATACAGCAAATTAGTCACACGAATACCTGATGTGCGAAGAGTAGATCGAAGAGCCATTCGAGAACGACAATACAAAAACAAAAATCTATATAAAAGAAGGAAGCCAAGCAGCATACTCATAAAACACATAACACATAATTGTTTTACCAAATCCAGCACCCAACTGACCTCCAAAATTGGATGAGAAAGATTGGGTTTTGATCAATCGAGTTAAAGGCCGAGAGTCGAGGACCGAAAAAAATTAGGCTTTAATCGAGGTCAGAGCCGAGAGAGGTTAGCAAAGGTGAGAGAGATGTAAGGAGATGTGAGAACGAAGTCGAGAAAGATGATCGTTGAGGTAGCAATCACGTGAGAGATAAGAGAGAGATCAGTCACATGAACGGTGCTTAAGAACAGGGCTCATGAGCATGCTAGGAACAGTGTGTCTCACCATTCCTACATTCCTCATACACAAAATTTGCAGCAACATCTCTAAATTTTATGAGCGAAAATCAAAGGCAAACATATGTAACATACAAAGCAACAAATCCTACATGACACGAACAACTACTAATCAAATAAACCCAAAGAGCTAGCTGAGGACGAAGTGGCGCTAATCCAAGCTCATATAAAGATGGAAGATAAGAAATTACTGAATTAGAGAGCGAAGAGCCGGCATGAACAGGAAATCAAACGAACTTCTAAGCGTTTATAGATCACACCGTACTGAAGCACACATACTCCCATCCCTTTCATTGGCTCGCCAAGTTTAAAGGTCTGAACTAAATTAGAGAGCAAATCAAAGATGAGATACTAAACTAAATCCCATGTTCGAAAGAGGGACAACTGGAAACTGATAGTCAATAACAGTTCCCTCCAACTTGGTGAATCAAACTATTACACCAAAATCACATGACTAAAATACTAAATATCATAAACCCGGCCTAACCCTAGAAACAAAAAAGATTGGACATTTCCAAACCCAATCAGTAGAAACCGGTCAAGCACGCACATCAACCCAAAGTACCCACAACAAATTTAATCTGGGAAATTCAAAGTACCAAACTTGGAGCTTAAACGAATCAACGAAATGGATAGAAAAAGCACGATTGATAAATTGATATTCGGACACAGATCACAGATCTTGTCTTTCTTCTTCTTCTAAATTGTAGCTATGAAAAGTTGGGACGAACTCTGTTGCTTCTATACTGCTAACGATAAATCAATCAGACCTAAGAAGATTGATCGATTCAACTACCTAGAACGACAACCCATATCAAAACTTGACTACATAAAATGAAATTGATCGGACCCAAGAAAATCTATCGGTAATGAACTTACCTGAACCAAAAATGTGAGAGAGAGAACAAAGAGCTCGCAGAGGAGATGAGCGAGGAGAGTAGATGGTGAGAAAGCGAAGTCGAGAGAGCGAGGTCGAGAAGAGAGATAGAGATTCCAGAAAGAAAGAAAAATAAATTGATCAAAGAAGAGATATAGAGATTTACCTAATTATTCTGGATTCGTGGAAGCTTTATATGGAGGCTGAATTCGTTCTCTGCTGAGAGTTGCTAACGGAGAGAGGTGCAAAGAGAGAGTAAGGGAAGGAGAATGCAGATAGAGAGGGAGGATCATGAACGATGGGTTTGAGTTGGGAGAAGATAAAATTTGCTGCTCACGCGTGTCTCACATGTATTGGAACTGTAGTTACTATTCCAACTACAGAAAAACCCACATCTGTTATATAGGTAATTAGCAGCAGCACGCCAACCAACCCATCGCGTACTGCATCAAGTTTCATTTCACCATTTTCCATAAACATGAGAAATATATAGTCAGAAGAAAATATACACAGAAGTTACGATTTACCAACTTTGTTGGACTCATATTTATTGGCATTGTTCTAAGCGTCCTCGCATCCTCTATTATTCATTTCACCGACGAAGGTTGAGAACTCTCTAGCATAATGACTAAATTCGTTTTCGAAATTTATTTGTCGAGGTGTCTTGCTATTTTCATGTAATGATTCGCTCTGTACGATGGCCAATTAAATCACCATTCGTAGAACTTATATATTGAGTTGATGAAAGACCTACCAGAAGATCGGAGTTGTCAATTAATGATGGAAATTTCCAATGAGACTTGATAGTCTTGTAGGGCATGCTGAAGTTAACGTGGATGAGAGACATACTTAATTGGCGTGGATCTATATATTTGCATCAGAATATTTGTACAAATCCACTGTAAATTTCGCGTTAATATGGTCAGATCCGGTCCTCTTTTACTAGAAGAGTTCTGTCTATTCTGAGATTTACTGTCCATATCTTGATGGAAAATATATTATGTGTACGAGTTTTCAGCCGATCAGTACGTTAGTAGTACTTAGTACATTTCAATAATGCATTCAGCCATACCATGCATGAAATTGACGTACACATTTCATTGCTCGCATTAGCCAACCAATTAAGTCAGGATCGATCCATCTTTCGTATACAATTATAGACCTAATTTTCACCCATATTCGGTGACAGGTTTCCATGCATGGTTCAGTACCACGATTGCAGGAGAGAGACGAGGCGACGAAAAATAGTGGTCGCTCAAGAAGGTTTCTGGTCGCCTGGACGGAAGGTGACCATGTCTTGGTCGCTTAAGCGTCGTCGCATCAGATTAGTCCCTCCAAGCTTGGGGCGACGAAGGCTAATAAGGCTTCGTCGCTTCATTAATCTGAAGCGACGAAGGCAATCTTCGTCGCCTTGTAATAGTGTGGCGAAGATGATAGTTGTCGCTCCTTCTTTTGAGCGACTAACATTGGTCAAATTGGGGCGACCAAGGGCAGCTATCAGAAGCGACGAAGATTGACCTATCTTCGTCGCTTCAGTTTCACATGAGGTGACAAAGATAGGTCAATCGTCGTCGCTTCATGTGTAACTGAAGCGACGAATATAGGTCAATTCGTCGCTCTATTGGGTGATAGAAAAAAAATTAATTAAATATTGACGTACCAAGTTACGACAGTACACAATTTGAACGGACAATATGTGATAAATGAACTCATTCAACACACGTCTTCATCCATACACAAAAATAAACCACAAATCAAAACGTAGACAGTTTGATGCCTATACAAACCCTAACTACTATTGTTCACAAAGTAGACTCATGGTCGGGGACGGCGTTGCAGCTGGATTACGTGCCAGGAGAGGGTGCAGGAACTGGAGCTTGTTGACTCCCAGCTTGGATCGATCGCATGAGGGCCTCCATTTGTTGCACCCTTTGGGCGAGCGCATTATAATCCTCTCCGGATTCGCGTGCCTCATCTTTGTCTTCAGCGACCTCTCTTTTCAGGGATTGGGTTTCCTCTAAATTGCTGGTCACCCTGGCCCCTCCTCTTGGTTTGGGGTCGCGTGTGATTGCGCGCCCCACCCCTGTCATATTGAACAAGAACAAATAAATATGTTTGAATAGTACACAAAAAGTGAGTAAACACGTAAATCGAGATAAACGACCACATGTTTTATAGTATTACCTCTTATAGAGGTCCCAGGCCTTGAACCCATCTCTTCCTCTATGATATTTATTTGTGTATCAAGAGGAAGATGATGGTCTCGGTAAACCACATCGCTGTCATCGTCACCCGTTGCACTATCTTGCTGCGACAAGACTCCGTCGAGCCTTCGCTTCATTGCCGCTTGCTCAATTAAAATATGGTAAACAAAAATAATTGTAATAACGTAACGTAACATATTTTTGCTCACCACTTTCTCAGCCGCATTCTTGTCCTATCCGGCTGGTATACGTCGATCCAAGTCTGGACGGCCGGTGCTTTATGACTCTCCTTCTCCAACACCTCGCTCCGGTATGAGAGTGCGAGCACTACCAGAATTCTTCTCATAGCCGACGACTTCAAGACAAAAAGGCCGACGACAACACCAAAAATCGTCGGCTATAGTATTATAGCTGACGATTTTTGTAACAAAATAGTCGGCTATACTCTTTGCCAACGCTTTATAGCCTACAGGACTATAGCTGACAATTTTTACGAAGTCGTCGGCTATAGTATAAAACCCCTGTAGGCTATAAAGCGTTGGCAAAGAGTATAGCCGACGATTTTGTTGCAAAAATCGTCGACAATAGTACTATAGCCGACGATTTTTGGTATTGTCGTTGGCTATAGTACACTATAGTCGACGACAACAAAAAGTCGTCGGCCTTTTTTTCTTGAAGTCGTCGGCTATGAGAAGAATTCTGGTAGTGGAGGGAGCCCGAATGGTGGTTGAGTTGCTGCTCCTTGTTCTTGTTTCTGTTTCCTCGATTCCGTTCACACAGTTTCTGCCATACCAAATAATCATTTAAAAATATGAATATATAAACATGTAAATTTAAAATCGTTGTGAAGAACTCTGAGGATTGTTTATGAAGCTTACCAGGTAATCAGGGTCTTCGAAGTGGCTTTTTAACCTCGCCCATTCTTCTTCCCTCCCTAGGAACTCGGCAGGAGTCTCCTGACTGGCGTAGAGGTAATGCTAATGGATTTCATACTTCCAGTCCTTATAGATTGTTTGCACCGTCGCATCAATAAAGTTCCACATCTCCACATCGGTCGCCGGGATGTCATAGTTCGTTTAACGTAAAAATTTAAAATGTGTTAATTAAAAGTTATAATTATATAAACCGTAAAGTAACAAACTAAGCTAAGCGCAGTAAGTATACTTCAATACCGGTATTGACGATGTCGCGGTGCACATCGCTAAGTGACAATAAGCTAGGCGCAAGCATGGGAACTTTGCCGCGTATGATGCTACCAATGTCTCGGGACATCAGACTTCTAAACTTTCTCGTCGCAGGCCCCTGATGCCTCGTAGACTATTCCACCTTTAGTCACTTATTGTTGTTCAGCTGGATGAGGTACTCAGTCTTTGTGTGACGACCAAGAACAGAATTAGCAGTAGAATCAGCTTGATCGATGAGCTTGCGCGTAGTCGCAGAGTTGCGACAGTTGTTTTAATCGCCGAAGCTTCTTAGCGACTAAATTATTGGCCGAGAATTGGAGCTGGGTCTCTTCTCGAGAGTCGTTGTACGTGTGATTACGAGTTCGTGGGCGGTTCCGGATCATTATTTGGACGATCGAGGAATTAATTATTAATATTTGAAGTTTCGACGGAAATGGATTTAAATGGCAGGTTTGTTCGCGACTAAATTATTGGACGAGAATTTGGCTTCGGATCCTTCATGGAAGTTGTTTGGAATTTAATTTTGAGTTCGTGGGAACTTCCGGAGCATGATTTTAAGTTACGGAGTTTAAGTTGTGATTATTCCCGTTTGTTGATTATTTAATCGATTTAATGTGTGTTGCTTTGAAGGGTTGACTTTTTATTTGTTTGGCTGATGTGTTTGACTTCGAGTGATATTGGAAGAATATGTCGAGACGAGTTTGTGGCCGCGAGAATTATCGGAAACGGAGTTACGACGCGAAAGTTACGGGTGTTCAAAGTTCGTCGAAATGGATAAACATGAAGTTTCCTTTTTGGGAAGTATAAATAGTGCACTTACCTGTTTTGGAAAGTCAACAGATGCATTTACTGAGTTGACTGGGTCAACTCAGTTTGACCGTGGAGCTCACGACGGTGGAGCACGGCTCGCCGGCGGCGTTGGGATTCCGGCAACCCCACGGCTCGGGGCATAGCCCGTTCTGCTCGCCTTGGCCTCTCGAGCCTACCCCCGGCCACCACGCACGGCGTGGCTCACGGAGGAGGAAGGATTTTCCGATCAAAAATGGGGGTTTTTAGAGGATTTCGGGTTTGATGATTTTGGCCGAGTTGAACTCAATCATGGACTGGATTTTGTAGCTCTCCTCTCAAGGATTCTAACCATGTAAGTATGAAGTTCTAATTCGATTTGTGGAAGGAGAATTTTGGATTTGAATTTTGTTTTTCAATTCGGGTTTTCATGAAATTGACCTAATTAGAGTGAGAATTGGACTTCGGTGCAGTTATGGAAGTTGCTCAGTGAGTGATTTTGAGTGGAATAGGGGTTGCTCGGCCGTGAAATTCTCCGGTCGGCGGCGGCGCCGCCGTGGACAGTGGTCAACGGTCAACGGGTTGACTTTTTGGACTTTCGACAAGTTGCATGTCATTTGAATCGAAATCGCGCCCGGATCGCAGTGAGGAGGTTCGTTTTTCGAGTTGAGCGTCTGAACGTAAAGCGAGGTATTGAGGTGTTATATATGGATTTTCGACGATTCGTCGACATTGAACTACGTGTTTCCGAGAACGGTGGTTTCTCGTGATTTGATTTGTATTGTCGGATTATGACTTTGAGTATTGGATTTGTGAATATTCAGGGGTTCGTGATCGTTCGATTGGCGAGGGATTTTCCGCCGGATCACAGGTTAACGCGATACGCGTTACGCTAGTCTGTGAGTGGACAAGTTTCTATTTTCACTGTTGATTTGCGAGTTCGTGGATTTTATGATTTCCGTATTTATTTTATACGATGATTGTGATATATGTTATTTTCGGAGGTATGTTATTATGTGTTATTGGTGATTGGCATTTATTGCATCGATGCTACCAGAGTTGAGAGATTCCTCTGGCCCAGAGTTGAGAGATTCCTCTGAAGCAGGGTTGAGAGATTCCCCTGAGTGCCGCCGGGGTTGAGAGATTCCCCTGGCCTATCACCGTCGGGTTTGAGCGATTCACCCGACTTCGGGCTTAAGAGATTCGCCCGACAACCTCCCTATATATATGTGTTGTGTTTCGAACTCGCATTGTTTTATATTGAGTATGTGTTTAAACTGGTGAAAGGCATATGTTATTTTCGTCCACTCACTCTAAAGTTTTTATTTGCCTTTCCCCTGGGGTTTTCGGTTTCCGTGCCCAGTTTGCAGTTCAGGCTCTGATGTCGCACGTCGAGGTCGGAGGCATAGTGCTCGAGCTACTTTGTTTCATCCAGTAGGTTATTGTTCTACCTACTGTGGTATGAGTATATGATTGTGTATTAGAAGTCGCTCTGAGCTTCCTATTGTATATGTTATACGATTTTACACTGGATTTTCAGTAAAGTACATCTATACTTACTACTTTACGTTATTGTTGAATTATTGAGAAATCCGGATGGGATTGGTGCCCACGGTTTGCTTTTTGTGGCATAGGATGAAGTGTATTTTCCGCGTGCAGGTAATGGTAATTCCACGCTAGTAACGAAACTCTGCCGAAATTTTGAAAATTTTTTGTTGGTTCGTGTTTTCGAAGGGGTTTTATTCCGATTTAGGAAGCTAAATCGGGGTTGGGTCCTTTCACTTTGTCCCGACAACGACCCCGCGCTGCATCGTCGTCGCGTTTCCGGTTGCCATGTCCACCATGTCTGCTCAAACCGACATTACTAATAGTTATAGATTAACCAATCAAAAACAGTAGTCAACAAACTAAAAATGAAAAGAAGTGGACCTGACCTGGGAGTTTGGTCTTCTTGCAACGGATGTTGAGAGCGGGATGGCGCTCTGAGACGGTAGTGGCGCTAGTGGTTTCCGCACCGCTGCTTTCCGCCGCCGGAATAGTGTCCTCAAGCAGTGGGGAGGGCGTGAAATGCTCCTCACGAGGCTGCGACATTGCGGTGCCGGGTTGTGCCGTGGGGCCGCCAGAGATGGAAGGACTCGCTGCCGCCGCCGCTACACGACGCTCGAGCGCCGCTCTCCTCATCCGTTGACTACTACTCCCGGGAGCCATTTTATAATTTCCAACATAAGTATGTACGAGGTAGTTAGTATTTCTAATTAAACATTTCGAAACAATATACTTCTTCCTAATTACTGGTTCTGCTGTAGACCTTATGAAATCAATATTCCTGTAAAACAATATCTTTCCGAACACCAACACCCAAAATATTTCATCATAGCACATCCACCCCTCCCCAAACATATCCTTGTGCACCAAGGTGAAAAATATGGTGTCAATAAAGAACTTTAAATGGTTAACTTTAATACACCTAGCACACACCTTCAGTCTGGCATAAATTATAGAGCATACTTGCAATATTTATATGAACAAATCAAGACGAAGCATCCTGTTATATTCACATATTTTTTGCATGCTACATCAATAGAGATATCATACTGAAATATAAAGAATTATGCAGATGTAAGTAAAAGAGTTCCTAAAATGTGTATATATATATAGAGAGACATAAATCAATAACATATTAAGTAACATATATAATTCAAGGCTTTGAATTTACCAAGTTTTCAACTTTTGAGAGCCATGTCTAAAGCTTGTATAAACTTGAAACCCACTCACTCTCTTTTAAATCAAGTTTTCGATCAAGCTTTTGTAGCATCGATCATTCCAAGGAAAACTAAAGTTTCTTGATAAACAGTTGAAGTCATATATTTCGGAGGAAAGCATCAATGTCCAGTTCAAAAACTATATAATTTCAACATCCAATAATTGCATACCTTCAAATTTTTAACATAACTCATCAAAGATAGTTAAGTTAAAATACGAATCAGATTTCAAAAGCTGCAGATACCCAAGTTTGGCAAATGCAAATAAATCAACACAAAAATTGTAAACCTAAAGCAAAACTCTTAAATTACAGTATGTCAAGTCCATTCTTTCCAAAAGATAAATTCGATTCTTGATATAACATAAGCTATTGCAAAAATGTCAATTTAATTTTGTTCCGATGTTATTCTGTTAAATAACTTCTTCTACTCTAATCCTTGGTAAAGAAAATAAACATGCAAACCTATGAAACTCGTAAACCCAAATCAACTCGAGATTAACTATGAACTAAATCCTATCAAAGGATACCTAATTTTTTGTTCATTCAAAGAACTAATCGAACATAAGCAGCTTATTAAATATAATACATACCTGCTAGTGAAGGAGGTTGGAGGATTCCCGGAGTTGAAGTGACTGCCGTCGGAGTTGAAGTGACCGCACTCGAATTTTTACACCACCGGATTTTGGTCTGGGGTTTAGGGACACCGAGGTAGATGATGAGATTTGGGGCTTCGAGGAGGGTTGGATTAGGATTTAGGGGGAGGGAAATTAGGGTTTATGGGAGGGGATTTAGGCATTAGGGATTCGATGTTGAGATTTGGGGGTGGAGGTGGAGGAGAAACGAAGAAGAAAGATAAAGTGAAAAAGAAAGAAAAATTGAACTGGCCCTGGAATTATAATCAAGACGAGGCGACGAAGATTGGTTTATTCGTCGCTCCATATGACTGAAGCGACGAAGAAAGATTCTTGGTCGCCTAGAACATCAGACGCGACAAAGATTTATTCTTGGTTGCCTCGTACCATTTGAAGCGACGAACTTTGATATCTTGGTCGCCTCATTTTGTGTTATTTTTACAAATTCAAAAAATAGAAATAATGTTTTCAAATACATAATGATTGCGTTAAAACATATACGAATTTAGTTTTCAAATTCATGATAATATTAGTTTAGTCTTCGGCTTCGTCTTCATCTTCGTCTTCGTCTTCGTCCTCGTCCTCGCCTTCATCTTCGTCTTCGTCCTCGTCCTCGTTAGATTCGTCTTCGTCTTCATCTCCTTCTTCATCCAAAAGTTGTTGAACTTGGTAAAATTGTATCACCGTGGGAGTGTCCTCTTGGTAAGGCTCAAATATATGATCTCCTGTATGCGACATGTTTTCATCTATGGCAAGTACGTCAGCACTGTAGACATTGCGGTGCGACATATCTTGTACTACCTTCTAAGTACAACCGGCCTTTGGATCGTCCATGTAGAATACTTGTTTTGCTTTGGTTGCAATAATTAAGGGTGAATCCTCATAGTAACTGTTGTTTGTATCCACCGATATTAGTCCATGATCTGTTATAATTGTGTAAAGATCATCCTTGAAGTCGGAGTTGTGCCATGTGCACTTAAACAACACCACTGGCATACAGCCTGCATATAATACTTCGACTACGTAGTTAACATGGCTGTAAAACTTGGATGAACCCATGTCTATCATTACACCGCTGTTTTGAGTCACGGTTCTTTGATCCCTATCAAACGAGGTGAACTTGACACCGTTCACATAACACGACATATAAACCCAGAATTGCTGAGGTCGTTGGGCTAATGACTTTATTCCAGCAAACAAGCTCTGGTCCATGTTTTTATCCTTAAGAGACACCTGAGAGATAAGTGTTAGATAAGTGAAAGATTAGTGTTATAAACCATCAAAGAACCTTACAACAATTAATAGTTGGATGTACCCATGTTAAGAACCATCGAAGAAAACTCCTCCGACGACGAACCTCGTCGAAATCTTCACCATTTTTAGCCTTGAACCTTCTGAGATGTTCTTCTAGGTAAGGTTTAACTTCGTCTGTTTCCACCAAGACTTGCCAGTGAGCTTCAGTAGTCTCTGCCTCAGTCAACCTGAACTAGCAACGAGTCTCGATAATATTTGGCCTTACTGACAGTGAAACACAGCTGATATTCCACTCCGAGGATGTGTCGATATCCTTGTGGTCTTTATGTCTGAGATAAGACTTACAATACGTCACCGACTCATGTACCAAGTACCGTTCAGCAATACTACGTACCTTTCGGGTAACATGTATTCCTCATTGACTTTTTATATTTTCCTAATTGCCTGCAAAAACACATAGAGGGTTAGTACAATATTATCCTAATTTTCTACATATTACATAACTAACATAATATTAGCAATGAAAAATATTTTACCTTTCTATTGGATACATCCATGTATAGTGTACTGGGCCTGTAAGGAATACTTGTTCGGGCAGATGAATCATGAGATGAACCATAGATGTAAAAAAATGTGGAGGAAAAATGAGCTCTAAATTGCAGAGAATCATCACTATCTCAGTTTCCATGTCATGCACAACCTCCTTCTTAAGCTCCCTACTACATAGTTGACGAAACAAATTTGACAATGCGATCAATCAATGGCTTCACAACGTTTTCTGGCAGGAACCCTCTGATAACCACTGGAAGAAGACGTTGAAGCAATACATGGCAATCATGCGTCTTCAATCCATAAAACTGTGACGAGAAACTCACTTTTACCTTACTTCTCAAACTACCTGCATAACCAAGAGGATACTTAACATCCCTGAACCACTGGAACACATCTTCTAGAGAATCATTTTTAACTAAAAATGGTGCATGAGGAACCTTCGCCCTCCCCTTGTCACCCTCTCTTTGCCATTGGTTTTTTCGCACATTCCTCTTCTTCAAAGCAGCGAGAGCTTTCGGACCATCTTTAGATTTCTTATCAATCGCAAAAATGGTTTCAAGGGTGTTGTCACACACATTTTTTTTCAATGTGCATGACATCTAAGCAACCTCTGATCTTCAATGATGACCAATAAGGCAGCTTCTAAAATATGCTTTCGTGAGTCCAACTGTCTGTTATTTAGATTGTACGGCACCTTCAAGTATTCATGTTGGCTAAGAATAGGGTAAGCGTGTGACCTAACGTCCTCCAAAATTTCATCTCCACTCTTCTGATATGGTCTTCCGCCAAACTCCACCTTCCCGTTAAATGCCTTACTCAATCGCCAAGGGTGGTCTTGGTGGAGCCATTTCCGATGACCTTCATAAACTATCCTCCCACATATATGCTTTGAAGTTAGCTCATCTAGACAAATTGGACATACCTTGTACTCTTTCACCGTTGACCCCGCAAGCATCCGTAAACCAGGAAAGTCGTTGATAGTCCACATCACCGCTGCCTTCATCAAGAATACCTCATTGTCTACTCGATCAAAAGTATGGACTCCAACGACCCATAAATGTATTAGCTCCTCAATCATTGGCTCAATGAGTATACTAAGGCACTTTTCGGGAGATTTAGGGCCCAGAATCAACACTGATAGCATGTTATATTCCTTCTTCATGCACATTGACGGTGGTAGATTGTACGACATCACAACAATGGGCAATGTACTATGAAAAGTTTCCATTGTTTTGAACGGATTGAAACCGTCTGTTGCAACTCCAAGGCGCACATTCCTGCAGTCCCGTGCGAAACCTAGAAAAGTTTTGTCAAAATGTTGAAACGCTTCTCCATCAGTTCGGTGGTTGAGGCTACCAGCCACTCATATCCGCCCCCCCGAGCCATCGCATATGCTTGGCAGTGTGTGGGGACATAAACAAACGCTTCAACCTTGGTGTTAGAAGGAAGTTACGAATCATTTTTTTGGGAATGTCATCCGTATATGGCTCATATCTTTCAGAATTACACACTGGACAAATCATCTCGTTTACAAGCGCCCCCCTCAACAACACACAGTTGAACTCACACGCGTAAATTCTTTCGTAACCGAGTGAAAGATCACTCAAGATTTTTTTAATTCTCGAGTATAAACAGGGGAATGTGTGCCCTTTAGGAAAAAGTTTATTAACGTAAATACATAAAGAGTCAACACTTGTGTCCGACCATCCATTTTCATTTTTTATTTCCATTGCATCTAATATGGCATTCAAAACAGTTTCCTCACTGTCTTCATATAATGGGGTCTGTGACTCCTTCAATAATCTATCGTACTTTTCATAATCATCGTCTACCATGTAATTGAAGTTCTTGCCAGAATTATCTTCCATAAATTGTTGGGGTGCATTTGCATGGTATCCAGAATAATACGGATATGCATCATGTAGAATCTCCAACTGCGAGTTCATTGAATGACCGACACCAATAGAAGGACCAACTCTGTCTTGAAGCCACTGTCTTCGTTGACTGAGCATTGCCGGTTCACTAGAAAATTTCCCGTGAAGGTGCCAGACAGTATAATCCGGACTCAAACTACTGTGTGACAAGTGATGATACATGGCATCCATAGTAACCTTGAACGGACTGTTCTTACAACGTTTGCACGGGCAGAAGTGATAATTGGCTCCGTTACTATGTCGCCGGGCAAAATTCATAAACTCGAATATGCCTGTGATGTACCTTGGATTAGCATGAGGATATGTCATCCAAGTTTTATCTGGGTGTCCTTCCATGTTTCCTGTCAACAAAAACAATTAATATGAACAAAGTTACCATGTCACAATTATGATTCAAGCAAAACCTGACCCCACACTTCTTTGCCTTATGCCTCCGGGTTGGGTCCTATCCCCTTCAGGGGAACACGACATTTGTCAACCCTCTTGCACCCATGCGTTTCAACTCCAGTTTAGAAAAATTTCGACAGCATCTCCCTACAGTTCCCCGAGTGCACACATATCTAAACAACCTAATTTGCACTCGGGAAACATTGAAAGGAGACACTGTCGAAACCATATCCCAAAACTGAAACTGTAACCACATGAATAGCAAAAGGATCAACAAAGTCATGTTCACCTAAAATGTCCAAAAATGGGACAATTCGAGAATCAACAAGTCAATTCGATCAACTAGATGAGTTGTTGATTCTCAAACAGGAGTTTTAAGTTGATAAACACCACAATTATATTTAACCATACGCTCAATTTCATGATTAACCCTAATAGCACCACTAATTGAGACCAATACACCTAATCTACACTAATCATCAAAAATTTCACTAAATTTAACCAAAGTTCAAACATTATTCATGAACCTATAACATGATTTATCACAACTCAATGATTCAAGCACTAAAACTACAACATAAGACCAAATTCAATTCAACTTCAAAAATTTCACATAAACTTCATTTTCACTTCTAAATTAACATGTATTATGGTCATAAAGAGGGTTAAGGAGATACAAATCAAACTAACCTTACTTAAGAATCAATTTAATGGCAAGAACAACCTTCTTTCTCAATTTCCTCAAATTTCTTCCAAAATCGCACAAGAACAACTCCAGAATGCGAATGAACTGTTTTCCCAAAATTTCAACTTTATGAAGGGTTTGACTTTAAGAAGGAGAGCAGATTCAGTTTTAAAAAATAGGGGCGACGAAGATTAATCAATCTTCGTCGCCTCAGTTCTCTTCGAGATGACCAAGAATATCTTCGTCGCTTCAGACGTAAAAAAGTGGTCGCCTCATGGGATTGAAGCGACGAAGAACAATCTTCATCGCCTCAGTGAAGTTAAAGCGACGTAGGTCATTTCTGAGACTACGATTTCATTCTTCGTCGCCTCATTTAGATTAGAGCGACGAAAGAACTTACCTTCGTCGCTTGGAAGCTCTCCTCCACTAGTGTACTTTAACATACCTACTATTTGCTTCTTGAGCTTTGGTAAATCGATTGTTTTCCCTGCCTATAATTTTTGGTATATATGTCAATATGTGCCATTTTTTTTTCTTGATAGTCGATACAAAAACTAACAAAAGAAAAACAACAAAGAGGTTCCTTTATAGCAGAAATGTATGACACGTACGTACTGTCGTACTCTATATCAATCTAACTCAATAAAGTTTCATTTTCGACCATAATATACTCGAACTACGTACTCTATATATCCGATTGTATCTAATTTCATTGATTAGGTATACAAATTTTTGGCTATTTTCAAAAAAAATTTAGTGTTATGAGAAAAGTTCAAAAAGGCGCTAGGCGCCGATTAAGCATTGTATCTAATTTCATTGATTAGGTTTTGGCCCTTTTACCCCATTTGGGTTTTAAAAAGGAAAAAGAAAATAAAAATGAAGCCTAGGCGCCGATTAAGCACTAGGCGCAGCGGTTTTTCGCTATTCGACGGAATCCGGCTACCTATGACGTCTAGACCCAATATTCGCGTTTGTTGATTTTTCAGCCGTCTAAGCGGGATAGACGTTTAAAATTTATTATAATGTCTAACAACTTTGACAGTTTCAAAAGTTTGATACTCTATGTATGAAACTATTAGTCTTTCATTATTACTTACAATTCTATAATTATCATTGATATTTTCATAATTCACTACCACATTTCTTATCATTGCCGACGACTTAAAGTCGTCGGCCTTTCTCCATATATCGTCGGTGATACTTATAACCGACGACATGTCACCGGTTAAAAGGTCGCCGGAAGCAACCCGTCGGTGATAGTATCACCGACGAGATATTCAAGAAATCGTCGGTGATACTTCAAAGGTATCATCGACGAGATAACGTCGCCGGCAATGGAAAAGAGCATCACCAACGAGTTACGTCGTCGGTGATGAAGCTCCGCCGGGTCAACATGTTTGACCGCCACATTTATTGCCGACGACATTCTTCAAAAATTCGTCGGTGATAATCAAGAATCTCGCCGAAAATTGGAAGTTATTGCCGACGAGATAGGTCCATCTCGTCGGCAATACCCGGTGACATTTTACAAAAAAAATTAGGTTCTGGATTGGGCCCAATTCCAGAACCTGCAGTGAAAAACACAAACCGTACAAGTAAACATCCAACAGTACACACATAATTGTCCAACAGTACAAACAGCAACAATAAAATACAACTACACTAAGAGTCGACGAAATCCATGTTGACGAAATCATTTGAACTCCGGCGGCTACCCTGGTCTTGCTGCGACGACTGCGGTTGTGGAACACTGTGGAACAAAGGCATCGGTGGAGGTGTGGGGAGCGGGTGTCCGGTAGTCTGGCACTCGTACATCGTCTGCATCCATGTCATCATTTGTGTCTGCTGCTCGACCATAACTCGGTATTGCTCGACCATTGTCCGGTGCTCGGCCTCTCTGGCTGCCTGCTGCTCGGTCAATTGCCGCATCTCCTCGACCACCTTCATTTGCTCCTCCAACTCCCCCTGCGTCCTCTGGAGCTCTGCTGCAAGGTTAGAGTTCCTAGAAGAAGTTCTTGACCCGCTAGAGTATTCCGAAGTGTCCTTCAATACTCATTCGCCCGCCGAGCCCATTACCCTGCAGTAGTGGATATTCCTCCCAGTCTCGCACGCTTTTGCCATGATCTGAGCCGTTATATGGCGATCAAGCGTATCGATCTGACAGGCATACTGGGTCACTTCCTCCTCCGAGCAGTCAGGATGGTCGGTTCGAGCTATATACATGGTGACCTCTGTGATCGTATCCTCCACCCTCACCTAATTGAAAAGTGAATATGAATAACGTATTATTAAAATAAATAAATTAATAGAGAAAAATAGTTTTATTAAGACATGCATATGTGAACTACAAAATAATGAGGTCAAAGACTTACCGCTTCTTCAGGGCACTGCAGATAGAACTTCTGATGAACAAACACTAACAGGTTGACTTCTTGTTGTTTCTGCGCCCTACCCGACCAACCCAAATAGTTGAGTGAACCTGCATGATGGGACTTGGTGTTTTTCAATCTGTTCTCGTTGTTCGTCTTGGAAATCGCCTTGTTGGATAAACATATGTCAAAAAATTAGTAACTAACTATTTTAATGTGATACGATACATTAGGGTTGTAAAATATATTCAGGATGCATACCTTCACAGCCACAGCCACTCGTACTCCCTAAACCGGAGTTCGCTAGGGGTAGCACCTCGGCCTAGATCCTTGTACTTTGTGTAATGTTTTGAAAGCTCGTTCTTCCACTCTTTATACTTATATTAACACCAGAAACAAATCTTAGAGATATTAAAAAACTTGATAAATAAAAATCTAACTCGATATATACTCAAATAACTCGAATCACATCACCTGATATGTAGTTGACGCTCTGCCCACGTCTCAATAAGGCATTCATCCACGTCAAACCACAGCTGTAAGATGAATATATAAATGGTAAAATTATATATTTCTTCGGACTTAATTAATAAATGTAAAATTTACGTAATGAAAATACGATTTAACTCACAGTCAGTGCATTATGCACTTGCAACTTCACATAGCGAGGCACAACACCCCAATCTGGCCACAGCATTGGGACATTGTCCCGCACGATGGCCCCAGACATGCTGGCATACTTTCGCGTGGTGTTTTCTGTCTCGATCACCTCACCACGTCGGTGGCCTGCTCAAGATTCTTCTCGGTGCAGGTGCCTCTAGTCTTTCGTTTTCCATTGGCATTAACGAGATTGCCTAATAATACAATGTTAAAAAATCGAAATTATTAATTGACACTATTTATATTCTTAAGTAATAATTAAGTAATCAATCTTGTTAAATAAAATTTACCTGCATCGTTCGTTTGCTAGTTCATGCACCTCGTACTCCAAAGATACATGGGGTCGAACGGCTTGAACACGTACGCTTCCTCCACGGTCAGGAACTCCGGCTGTCCTTCAATAAAAATAACCCTCCCCTAGCATCAAATTGAGAGATGACAGGAATCTCGTCGGGCACGAAGAGACCGGACGGCAAAGATAGACGAGGCCTGGACGATGAGGCGCCTGCACCATCTGCCTCAGATGATTCCCGTGAAAGGGGAGTAGGCATCGGGCCAATAGGGGGCATTCAGATGGAGGGAGTTTCTGATGCGCCCGTTGATGGTCGCTCGCCTGAGTGTCTGCTGCCTGAGGGTCGAGGCTCGACTGAGGGTTGCAAGGATCCGGATCGTGCAGCTTCCTCCTGTTCTCGCGCACGTAGCAAAATTTGTGTGCAAGCATTCATAATAGGGCCGCTGCGCGTGTTGCTGATTGCGGATGAGGATGCTTGACTACTGCTCCCTCCACTGGTTCTAGTCGCTCTCCGTTTGTTGCCCCCAACCCAATTTGCTGCAAAACCTCCTGCACATCCAACAATTAAACAGAACAGCCAAAAATATATTCTATATGCCAAAAATAACCAACACAAAAATATATACACAAAATATCCTACATATCATTACCAAAATATCAATTAACCAAAAAATCAAAAATATCATTACCAAAATCATTATCAAAAATATCATTATATATCAAAAATATCAATTAACCAAAATAACAAAAATATCATTACCAATATAATTATCAAAAATATCAATTAACCCAAATCTTAATTAACCAACACAAAAATAATTTTACCAAAATATATTCTACATATATACACAAAATATCCTACATATATTCTACATATATTCTACATATATACACAAAAATATCCTACACAAAATATTTTCTACACAAAAAATTATACCAACACCAACTTAATTATACAAACACCAACTTATACAAATTTACACCAACTTAATTAAAATGCATACACCAACTTAATTAAAATATCATGTAATTAAAATTGAAGATTCAAAAATCGAATTGAGAGAGAGAGAGGGGACCTGTCATTCTTCGGGTTGAGAGAGAGGGCGGCGGCGGTGCTCGAATTCTGGCGGCCGGAGGGAGGGGAGGGGGTAGGGGAGGAGGGGAGGAGGAGAGGGGAGAGGAGATTTGGGGTTTTTTTGGGGGGAGAGGGGAGGCTAAGTGGAGTGATTTCGGCAGGGTCGGCGGCGAGAGGCGGAGGGGAGGATTCTAGGGTTTTTTTGGGTGTTTGAAGAAATGGCTCCCTGCCCCGTCGGGCTGGGATATATGGACAGGAGTATCACCGACGTGTTGCTTATTAACTCGTCGATAATACTATCCCCGACGAGTTAATAAGCAACTCGTTGGTGATAGTATCACCGACGAGTTAGTGAGTAACTCGTCGGTGATACTATCACCGACGAGTTTAATAAGCAACTCGTCGGTGATAGTGTGATTCCCAAATTTCATCAACAAATAACGCCATTATCGAAGGCTCTGTGTTCACTTTCCATTTCAAGTCTAATGTAGTATAAACACTGATGTGGCTGATCGATATGACGTTGGCCACCTTTTTGTAATTTACAAAGCTGTGCGAGTTCTTCTATTTCGGTGATAGTATTTCTGACTCGTCGGTCATAACAAACATACATGCACGTTTATATATCCTAAACAACTTATACATCATTAATGTACTAAGGATGATAATCATAATCATCTTCGCCACTTGAGTCTGACTCGGTTTCGTAGGTAACCTCTGGCAATATGTGCCGCTCCTCGTCAGCTGAATCATCGTCTACTTCATTTGGATTAACATCAAGAAGTTCTGCTCCAATAATTCGAACCACACTCCCCGATCTCACATTATTAAGGCAAATCGTATAGGATTCCGGAATGTCAAAAGCATTCGGCTCTTGGTATGCAGTAACTTCTTCATCATCTGCGGTCTCACCAAGTGTGGCAGCACTGTATATGTTTCTATGAGCAACATGGTTAACCACCTTCCACGGGACTTTGTTCATAAGATCGTCAAGGTAAAACACTTGTTTTACTGATGTGGCAAGAGCGAAAGGGTCTTCTTTATACCAGCTTGTAGCAGTATTCACCGAAAATATTTCGTACTGATCGGTCCTTGTGTTCTCTGGGCTAGTATCAAACCATCTACACTTGAACAAGTGCACTTTCATGCAGTTCCCATAAATTAGTTCAACAACTGAATGAAGGACACCGTAATAGTCAACGCCATCCTGCCCACTATGGACCATCACCCCACAATTCTGTGTTTTCAGTCGGCCGTCTCTATTTTCACATATAAATTTCACGTCATTGACCTGACACATCGAGTAAACTTTTGAAGCTATCGGTTTCATCGCCAAGAGCCTCAATTCGTTTAACCACTCTGGGTAACCATTTTGAGCTGCATCACTCCCATGACACTTCCAAGAACAGTCTTACTACAACCGTCGTACAACGGAGTCTGTTGCAATGAAATCAGGTTGTTGTACTTGTCTATACCGCTTGTGTTGACATGAGCTCCAGGTAATGGCTCGACTGGCTCAATATGGGGGAAACCCTTAACGACGGGAGAGACATTTGGTGCTTGATCAGCAAATACACCACTCTCATGAGGAAACATATCATTGATCAACATCGTTGTTGGATCATAGGATGGACTGGCCCTCTCAGCAAATTGTCCATGATCATGCGGACCCGTTAACGATGTTTCACCGTGATAAATCCAACAAGTGTACTTATTCCAAACCCCGTATTTACTCAGGTGCTTCTGGACTTTATCAATGGGAAAACGAAATCGATCGCTGTGACACTTACATTCTTTACACGAGCAATAATGAAGTGTAGTGTCTCCACAATTAGCCTTCACAAAATCCACAAAACTCCTAATTCCATGGTGATATCTCACATCCCATCTTTCAAGGCTTATCCAACTCTTGTCCATCCTGAAAATTCTAACAGTACTATATATTTATGTATATACATTCACTACTAATTAATTAAAAAAATCATCATTACATGCATGCATCTATATATATATCATTAAACTAGCTACACTAATTTAATTAATTCTTCATCTATATATATATATATATCTCCCTAAACAAAAGTTGACCCATGCATATAAAAAAAATATATATATACCAACAATTCTCAATTACAAATTTACATGTATATATATACATATTAACAATTAGGGCTATACTTCAGTGTGTTAACGTAATATACAATAAAACACATGTTTATAAAATAACCATAAACTAGTAAACTAAGTTATTTCTTTAAGGTTGTAATATCAAATCTAGTTTTCCCATAAGAAGTGGTACCAGACCTTAACAAGTAACCTTTGATTGAAAATTTGTAATTTAATCTTGACCTTTCATTTTCTTTATAGTTTGATCTAACGGTTGTGTTATATCTGAAATTGTTACCTGGTACTTGTTAACCATAAAACATTCTGGGACAGCAACGATGGATATGGACTTCCAATTCCTTCTAAAATGTCCCAATTCAATTTTGATTTTGATTTCCATTTTGATTTCAATTTTAATACTGTGTACTTAAACTACTCAATCAATGAAGCTTTTATGGTGTGCATAGACGGAGATTCTGTTTCAATTCTTTGCCTCCCCCTTCCAACTTGGTTTCTACAACACCACCCCTAATGCCTTCATCCTTCATCGGCGGTGACCTCAACAGCATCGAGTCCTCCCGCTCCTCCAAGCTCGAATCGATTGTCGATGACGACGACGACTCCAACACCGTCGTCAAATTGCTGTTCATCAAGAATGCTATGGAGCAAGACATGTCAAAGATTTCACTTCATGGGTTTGTAAAGCATGTGAAAGACCTGAAGTCAAGCGAGAATGTTGCCTCTGTCCTGTTAAAGGCAAGTTCACGAGAGTATTTTTTTGAGTTGTGTTCTTCAGCATGTATGAAGTTTTATTTTGCTATCATGAATTTGAAATTCTGATTTGGTCTTCGTCATGCTTTTGGCCAACAGGAGGTGTTTTAAAGCCAACTAACATCGAGACATTGTGGGTTCATGTTACATGTGCTTGGTTCAGACCTGAAGTGTCTTTTGCAAGTGATGAGAAGATGGAACCTGCTCTTGGGATCTTGAGTATACCATCAAATTCTTTTGTGAAGGTAGATAATTGGTTTCTGTACATTATCATTTGTGATACATCTCTCGACATATGTGGATATTTACTTTTGAGCACTGACTATTGTAGTGTAACCAATTGACAGTATACATGTATAACTACGATTTACTAGAAAGAGAGTGACTTAAGGAATATACATTGAATCAAAAGAGTAAATGAAATTTGAATAATGGTCTACAAAAGATCCAGTCATTTAGTCTGATTCCACTTTGTCATTTTTCTTTGTGATCTTATTTGAATGCTAATCTAACTGTTGGTTTTCCCACTTGTGCTTCAGATATGTGTTATCTGTAAGCAAATTCATGGCTCATGCACACAATGTAGCAGGTGCTCCACTTATTACCATGCAATGTGTGCATCCAGAGCAGGGTACAGTATGGAGGTAATATTTTTCTCTGTTTTCATTGTTGCTTGTAGTTTAGCATGAGAAGGAGAATCTTCCTACTAAATTTGTATTTTGCTAGTTCTTAGAGATGCTGATCTAAAATGTTCTCAGTACATGTGGTACTTATTGCTTTTCCTGGTGTAGAACTCAATTGGAGGAATCTCACACTTGTCCGGAAACCTTGTCAATGAACCTTTCTTGTAAGAATAAAATTTCATCGGTACTTGTTTAAGATGATTGTGGTACTATACATTTTTTTGAAGGCCAAACCAGCTTTTGAGGAAAAATTATGGAATGGATCTTATTTTAATTATGATAGCGGATCCAGTAGTAATAGTAAATCTATACGAGCAGATCAACTGGCTGGACAGTGGTATACTGCATCCTCAGGTTTACCTTCACTTTTTGATGATGTTAAAATCCAAAGCTCTTTGCAGAAAATCTATGACTTCAATGTCATGAAAGTTAAAGGAGGTAGGATGGGCGCTGTAAATGGAATGCATCCCAATGGGAGGGTGGATGAGTCTTGCATGCAATCTCGTGAAATATGGACTGGTGTCACTTACGGAGTGGCTGCTACCATGATTCTTGCTGGTAAGAAGAAAGAGGCATTCACTACTGCTGAAGGAATTTTTACTGCCGGCTGGTCTGAAGAGGGCTACGGGTAAGTTGAACTTTCATTATATGCAGTACTGTAGCACATGTGTTCTCCACTTTTATTTGATAAAAACATATTCATAACGTGGATGTTTTGAAATATTCATGTGGGAGATCACTCTGGTTTTAGAAGGTTTATCCAATTAGGCATAATGTCTTACTGTTCAAAAATCATTTCTCAACTGCATACTTTGATGATGTATATTAACCCAACATGCATGTTGTAATCTGTTCATATGTGGAATGAATATGTTTAGTTAAGACAAAGTCCAAGAATTTCAGAAAGTTAGGATAGGATTGAAACCTTGAGCATTATACTAATACTAGCTGTATTGTTAATATAAAATAAGATATACATTACAGGGCTAATAGTGTGGTTTAAGCAAAGTGAATTCTCATGGAAAATGTCTAGAAAAAGAAGTATGTTCAATAAGAAGGTAGTGAGATTAGGTAAATAGTTTTTTTGAGCACTTGAAGCTAGTTTTCTTTGATCTTACAAGATTGACGCTTGTGTTTGTTATTTATATAGATACGGGTTTCAGACTCCTGAAGGTTGGACGATGGATGGGCACTTCCGGTCTCTGATATATATGAGGCCACTGTCTATTTGGGGCATGCAGTGGGCATTAAAAATGCCAAAGGCAATTCTTGAGGCTCCACAGGCCAATATAATGAACAGAATCCAAATTTCTAATCCGAGATCCTCCCACAACGAAACAGGTGTGAGAAAGATTGCAACCAAAGCAAAGTGCTTTAGTAACTCTGTGTTTAATTGTGCATGCTGAATGTAACATGTTACTTTGAATATATTGTAAAAAAAGTGGAGTAAATTGCTGAACCCTCATGCAGTGAAATAAAGATGCTGGGAGAGAGGTTTGGGAGTAGTCTTCTAGAGATAGGTAAAAATAGGTAATAAAATATCGGAGTTGCAAGACTTGCATAATTATATGCTTCGGTCCAGTCTTACATTGTTCGATTGGAAAGGTTTTGTACAAGTATTCGGGAAATGTAACAAGTGATTACTTAAAGCATTATACTGATTCTTACTTTCATGAATAAGGATGTATCAGACACTAAATGGATGCCGTAAGTAGGTGACTAACAATAAGGTAGAATCTGAGCTTGACTATAGTGTTGAAAATATAAGATCCCATGTGCATGCCGTGCTGTAAAATGCCGGCTTCTATGAAGGACAACCGTGCTAGTCTGACGTTGGAGCTAGTTGGCTATGCATCTCATTTCTTCAGAGAGAATTACACTACAAGAAAATTGCACCTAGACCACAGACCATTTCCGTCGTCTAAGTACTTAGACGACGGAAACTCCGTCGTCTAAGGTCCGTGCTCCAAGTGATGTCGTCCAAGCACCTGGACGACGAAGATTTAGTGATCCGTCGTCCAAGTTGACTTGGACCTCGGACATTATCCGTGGCCCAGGTAGCCACCTGGACGACGGAAACTCTAAGTATCCGTCGTCCAGGTGAACACCTGGGCCACGGACATTGCTCGTTTGTCCGTGGCCCAGGTGTTCACCTGGACGACGGATAAATAGTAATCCGTCGTCCAGGTGCATACATGGGCCACGGAGAAGCTAACAATCTCCGTGGCCCAGGTGTTCACCTGGACGACGGAGAACGGCAGGGTTTAGGGTTTAGGGTTAGGGGTTAGGGGTTTAGGGTTAGGTTTAGTGTTCTGCACCTGGACGACGGAGAACATAATCTCCGTCGTCCAAGTGAATATTTAATTTTTTTAAAAAAATAAATTGAAATTAAATATTATTAATTTAATTTATTATTATTTTAATTTAAATAATGAAAAATGCTAAAATTAAATAAATAAACTAAATTTTGAATATTAATTAATAACTTAATTATTAAATAATCAAAGTAAATTAATTTGTACATACGAAAAAACCGATAAATTAAAAATTAAAATATTGTTCGGAATGCGGAAAGAAACGAGATAATATACTACTAGCTAGCTAATACACTGGAGGAGCAGATGCGCCGCCGAGTCCTCCGCCTCCAGCCGGGTCGTTGTCGTCGGGGTGTGGGTTCGGAGGAGGTTGACATACTTCTCGATTTTGTTCCATGAGGGCGATGAGTTGGGCTATTTGTGCTTGTTGTTCGTCAAGTCTTTGCCGCATTGACTCATTCTCCTCTCGTGCCAGTCGAGCCTCTTGAATGACTGCTTCGACGGCCGCAGCCTGACTCCTTCTCCGCTGCCTCGAACCTCCCGTAGATGATGAGCCGGAGGTCGTAGACAAATCTCGTACCACCCTAGGCCCAAAGTGCCTAACCTCCTTGCCAGCTCTACGACCGTAGACCTCATCCGTGATTGCAATTTGGCTCTCTAAGGATAGAGGAGGCAGGTCTTCCGGCGGCACATCTGGGAACGCAAGCTGAGTGTTGGCCAACTCTTCATGCGCACGCTCTATCGCCCTTGCCTACAAAAGAATAATTAATTTATTATAATGAAATCATATTTAAATAATAATTACTATAATTAAAAGCACATATATATATATCACTTACGCCGCATTGACTCGCTTCATTATCGAGCCCTGGCGTCACGTACGCGCTTACGCTTGCATCAAGATAAGGGTGTTTGGAACCCTTATCCTTGTGCTCCTTGGCAATTTGAATGAACTGCTTGGCGCCGGTAGTATGGTGTTTCTCCTTCTTCCCCCGGTTGGCTTTGTTGACACCGGAGAATTTCTGTTACACAACATAATTAAATCATTAAAAAATGAATAACTACAATTTAAATAATTCAATTATCTTAATTGAAATAAAAAAAATAAATTAATACCTTAAATTGTTCATCGGCAAAGTGGTTACACAACCACTCCCACTCATCTTCTCTCTCCCCTTGCAGCTCTACCGGGGGAGGCACGGGACCATGTTCTTTGTAGTACTTATGGAGCCTGTACTTCCAATCTTTGTAGATGGCGTTGGCGGTTTGGTTGATATGCCTCAACATAGCCGGTGTCGGATCCACGTCAAATTGTTCCTATCAAAAATAAATAGAAAATTATAATCGTATATATTATGAAATTTTAGGCCGAGATTAACAATATTATATAATAACTAAATTGGACGTATTACGTACCGAAAGATCTTTGAAGACTTTCGCCTTCTCATGATCCGGCGCCTACTTCCAAGTAGGGGCAGTGATACGAACCCGGTTACGGATGATTGACCCTATCCCATGCGCCGAGAGACTTGCTAGCTGAGCTGTGGGAGGGCCACCGGTGAATTCGTCGTACGGCAAGTCGATCTTTTTACCGGTCGCCTTGCAAATACGCTCTGCTTTGCCCCCTTTAACGAGACCCCGAGTCCTTTTCGGTTCCGGGTCAGTGGGGGCCCTCCTTTGCCTACGGCGGACGCTGTACATGATTGATTCGGCGGTCGAGGACGCCTGAGTACTTCCCGTTGAATGGGTACCGGGCGTCGGAGATTGGAAGGGGTCGACGTCATCACCGCTCGAGATGAATGGGGGAGCGGGAATTTCCCCAGAGGGCGCTACGAACGGACCAGATGATCCGTCCGGATTGAGAGCGTCGTTGCCCTCCGGTGGTAATTCCCAACAGTCTTGGTCTGCCAAGCGGCGGAGCATGGCATCTTCTGCCTCTTGTTGGGCTTTCTTCTTGCCGGATGTCGTCTTTGGCGGAGCCATTTAAACCTAAGAGTACGGGGTTAAAATACCTACTTACCATAATAATTACAACTTAAAAATTTACGCTAATTAATTAAGTACGTTTAATATTTAAATAGAGTACACTAGCTTGGCATTTTCGGTCGTTCAATGGACGTGCGACCCGCGCGATAAAGTGTAAATTTTCAATTAATCAGCCTTGGTTAAATCGAAAAACATGGCCAGTTAGGGATAGAGATAACGCGAGAGGCAGGACTAATTTCGACAAAAGTCTTTCTTAGTCCAAATCCTGTCACCAGTCATAACCCGTTTCTAGACACCATGTCCGACATTCGGCCAATTTTTCGAAAATTTACACTCCCTCAAGTCCTTTGCAAACTCCGCCCTCAACCTCGTGTCCATAACTTCACTTAGGTTATGGTGTGCGGTGATGAAATCCACACATCACGAGGGGTTAAGGAGATAAGCAAGGAAAATAGGCGCCATCTATTCCAAAGAGTGCGACTTAATTACACCAAGCCTATGTACTAAATTTAAATCGAACACGAACTACTAATTAATTTACTAAAAAATACACGTAATTACATGCAATAATTTATTTTCCATTTAGCATGCAATAATTAACCATTTAATTAATTAATTAATAACAATAATTATTTATTTAATTAATTAATAACAATAATTAATTATTTATTTAATTAATAACAACAAATTTACAATTATTCATTTAATTAGTATTAAATAACAATAATTATGATTTAATTAATTAATAACAACAATTAATCATTTATTAAATAGTTAAAACTAATTACTAAATTAATTTCTACTAATTAATTATATTTAGAATTTAATTAATTAATAAAATGAAAATTATTTAAATAAGGGAAAAATAGAAATTTACCGAATCGGAGTTTTCGGGAATTTCGCCGGAGTTGTGTCGTGGGAGAGGAGGAATCGAACCACGCCGGAGTTGTATCGTTGGAGCGTCGTCGCCGGAGGAGAATATCGCCGGAATGAGATTGAGAGAGAGAGAAGAGGAGAGATGGAGAGAATTGTAAGGGATGAGGAAAAGAAGATGAGCCGTACTCTATTTATAGGTTTTCACTTAGACGACGGAGCACTATTCTCCGTCGTCTAAGTGCACTTGGACGACGGAAACAATGTTCTCCGTCGTCCAAGTGGCGGTTTCAAAATTTTGAAACGGCGCGTAATTAAGGGGCGGGACGTTTTGAACCGCCATGGAATTAGACTTAGACGACGGAGAATGAAATCTCCGTCGTCTAAGTGAAAATTCAAGCGGTCCCAAAAATAGAAGCGGTAAATTGAACCGCCATAATTTTGGACTTGGACGACGGAGAATGACCATCTCCGTCGTTCAAGTGAAAATTACATGAAAAAATTAAACAAAAAATTCATTTGAACCGCCATGATTTTTGAACCTGGACGACGGAGATGGTCATTCTCCGTCGTTCAGGTTAACACCTGGACGACGGAAAATGACCATCTCCGTCGTCCAGGTTCATATTACGTAAAAAAAAATTTAAAAAATAATTCGCTAGGAATTTAGCGATCTGTCATTCGAGTGAAATAGTCGTACAATATCGATGAACGCATCGTATATATGAACAATTAAATTTGAACCGCCGATTAATTTTACGTATTGAAACATGTTAAGTATCGACTAATCTTTACGACTTCAGTGTTCATGAGTAGACGCTCATTTGCAGCAGAATATTAACGAAATTGAATTTCGACAAAACAACCGTTGGATATGTTCGTCGTAACATAATATATAATTGTCTTCAAAGGACCATAAAATAATAAGTTCGGGAAGGGTTTGATCGGCACAGTCAACCGCAAAACCGATAATTTCACAAACCAGAAACGTGGATACAAGGCATTTCGCAACTCCGATTTTCGAACCGTTGAAGCTCACACACCAAGAATTGTTTACTCTAAAGTCTTGATGAAAAGAAAATGCATTGGAAGAAGGTCTAGAGGGTCGTTGTCTTAGAAAAAATGACGATATCTGCACCTGGACGACGGATATGAGCGTTTCCGTCGTCCAGGTTTATACCTGGACGACGGATATGAAGTTATCCGTCGTACAGGTGCAGACCTGGACGACGGAGAATGACGTTCTCCGTCGTCCAGGTGTATAGACCCTGAATTCAGGGGTTAGGGCCTTACTGTTTAGGGTTTAGGGTTTCTGAACTTGGACGACGGAAAATTACCATCTCCGTCGTCCTAGTGTGTACTTGGACGACGGATAATGACCATTATCCGTCGTCCAGGTGCATAGACCCCGATTTCAGGGGTTAGGGCCTTAGGGATTACGGTTTAGGTCGTCCCCGGTCATTTGTGTACGTGTCCGTTCAATTATTCTGATTCAAAAATATAATTAAAAAAATTTATCGATCGATCCGATCGAACTGCTAGATTTAGGGTCAAGGATTTAGCTAGGGTACGTTTTATATGAGATTGAGATTTGGCGCCAATATTTATTAATTTCTCCGTTGGCCAGGATATATAATTCAGATTAATTTCTTACCGTAAACCGGCATCGATCATATATATATTACAATAATTACAGTAATTAATTACCAATTAATCTCCCTCGTCGTAGGACCGTAATCTTCGTCATAATCATCATCGTCCTCATCCCCGTTAGTCGACGGCTCATCCTCGTCATCATACTCAACATCGTCCGACGAATAACCTGAGTCCTCGTCCGCGTCCTCTTCCTGCTCGTCTTCTTCATCTACCTCATCGATAATCTCATCTTCAGTTAGATCTGTACAACCATCAAGCATGGGTAACCGTTCACCATCTTGAACCAGGTCCATTATATCGGAGCGGACCATAGAAATATTAGGCTCTTGATAGGCAGGAATGTCTCTTTCTGGTTCAGCAACATCTTCAGTCGTCGCCGGTGTCCCTTCAATTGTCTCTGTATTCCATATTCCTCGGTGAGAGATATGGTTCACTATTTTCCACCCTTCACTGGCTTTCGGATCGTCGAGATAGAACACCTGCCGAACTAAGGTGGCGAGAGCGAAAGGCTCATCCTCATACCAGTGCGAGTTTGTATCGACTGATAATAGTCCCAGGTCTTCCTTTGTACGCTTGAACCATCTGCACTTGAATAGGAAAACGTTGACATCATTCCCGTAACATAGCTGAACCACGTATACAATAGCCCCGTAATATAGATCATTGTCTTTCCCAACCGCTACCCCACTGTTTTGTGTTCTTCTTCCTTCGTCTCGGGCCAATGAATGGAACTTTACACCGTTCACAAAACATCCGGGATAAATATAGTGTTTAACCGGCTTCCCTGCTAGCAAGTGCTTTGGCCATGACCACCACCCTCCGTGGTTATCAGATTTTTGCAGATCAATCATCTGCGAAAAAGGGAAAATTAATATAAGGGTTTACTTTCTACAAACATGAGCGATATGTATTTAAATAATAAATACCGAGTCGTACGTACGTACCCATTGGAAGAAATAATCAGGAAACTTCTTCTTAACCATTTTCTCAATCCACGCCGAACTCTTGTTTTGATTTAACGCCTGAAGCCTCTCCCTGTATGACATCATGTACGGCTCAAATTCATCACAGTCTCGCAACACTACCCAATGTGCCTCAATAAGTTCTTCCCGTGTTAACGATTCCTTTAATACTCCTCTAAACGGTCGGACAACATTGGTGACGACAGAAAGATTGATGCGGGCACTGCGATCAGAGGCAGTGGGAGGGGGTGGATCTTTGAGGTACATGTTGCAGTAAGTAACACACTCATGCATTAGGTATGTCTCTGCTATGGAGCCATCCGGGGCCGACCTGTTTTTGACGAATGACTTATACTGTCCAAGCTGTCTACAAAATCAAACGTACACATTACATAAGTACATATAGCTAGCTAGCTAGTATATATATAATCTCCAGTGGAACAAATTAATTAATTAGTTGTACGTACCTTTCTTGAGGATACATCCAAGTGTACTGGACCGGACCAGAAATAAGCACCTGCTCGGGCAGGTGGATCATTAGGTGAATCATGATGTCAAAGAAAGCAGGGGGGAAAATCCTCTCTAGTTTGCAAATGATGTGCACAATTTGTTGTTGCAATTCCACCACATCTGACTTCTTTAATTCTCTGGCGCATAACCTCTGCCACCACCTGCACAATGCCACTATTGGTTCTACGACGTCCCGAGGCAAGTATGGTCGAATTACCACTGGAATCAGACGTTGCAGCATAACGTGATTGTCATGTGTCTTTAGACCAACAAACTTGTGTTGCACCTCGTCCACTGCTCCAGTTATAGTAGCTGTATACGTAGCCGGATAACGAACGCCCTTAAACCAGTGAAATACAGAACGTCTAAGCGTCGGCTTCACTGTGTAAGGTGCATCTGGCATCTTGTTGTACACTCATTTCCTATCCCTCCTCAACCACAAGGGACGACGTAGATTCATTGATTCCAAATCTTTGCGCGCTTTGGGAGTATCTTTAGTCTTGAACTTAATACCGAGAATTGTTCCCACCACGCTGTCGCACACATTCTTTTCTATGTGCATCGCGTCCAAGTTGTTCCTCAGCTTCAACTTCGACCAGTAAGGGAGTTCAAAGAATATACTTTTGTGATCCCAATAGCTCAGATCATGTGGAGGAATTGGATTGCATTTCTTTACATCCGCGTCATTGCTCAACACACCAAAGTCGAAATAGCTCAACCTCTCTAAAATCTCTTCGCCCGACCAACTACGGGGTTTAGGATTGTTCTCTACCGTACCGTCGAAATGAGCTTCATCCTGTCACCACGGGTGGTCATGAGGAAGCCATCTACGGTGACCCAAGTAACATACCTTCCCCGCGTGCCAACTAGAGTTCACGTCGTCCAAACATATAGGACATCCATTATATCCTTTTGTCCTGCAGGCTGCCAATATCCCATAAGCTGGAAAATCGCTGATCGTCCACATTACGGCAGCCCTCATCGTGAACATCGTGTCAGTGAATTTTTCATAAGTTGGGACTCCATTTTCCCACAACAGTTTCAGCTCGTCGATCAAAGGTCTGAGGTAGACATCTAAGCACTTCGATGGAGATTTAGGACCTGGAATTAATACGGTAAGGAAATTAAATTCCTTGTTCATGCACATCCACGGAGGCAAGTTGTACGGCATCAGAATAACTGGCCAAGTGCTGACGGCGGAGCTATTACTTCCCCAAGGATTGAATTCGTCTGTAGATAGGCCGAGTCTAACATTTCTAACCTCTGAAGCAAAGTCTCCAAATTCTCTGTCGAAATGTTTGAAACCCTCCCCATCCGCGGCGTGTCGCAGGACATCGTCATCTATTCGCTTTTCTGCGTACCATCGCATCGCCTCTGCTGTCTGTAGAGACATGTACAGGCGCTGCAATCTGGGAATCAAGGGAAAATATCGAACAACTTTCACAGGAATTCTCTTTTTTGAACTCTTCCTATTCAACTGGAATCTGCACTGGCCACATACGGGACAATAGTCCAACTCTTTATACTCTTTGTAAAAAAGCACACAATCATTCGGACATGCATCAATTATCTTGTACTTTAGGCCGAGGCTGTTCAAGATATTTCTAACCTTATAATGAGATTTAGGAAGATTGTGATCATCAGGAAGCAACTTACATATTTGCTCCTGAATTTCGTCAAAAGCACTCACTGACATTTTGTGCTTCACTTTTATCTTCATTTGCTCCATCACATATTGCAACACATTCTCTCGACATCCAGGGAACACCGGGGTCTGCGCTTCAAGTAGTATCCGGTTGTACTTTTCCATCTCACTGGTGTCAGTGGCCAAGCTAGCTGCGGGGAATGTGTCATCATGCTCATAAGTGGTACTGTAACCTCCGTCTTGGTGTTGGTGTCCACCATGACTACATCCCGGAAACGCATCATGGACCAAATCTGCAGTTGGGTTGCAAGCTGGGGGTCCGGCACCACTGCCGCTGGATGAGGCACCATGGTAACTGTACCCTGAGCTGAAGTCTGCTGCGCTGAACTCTACTGCTTCACCATGCTCACTCCATGTAGTGTAACTCCACATCATACCATTTTCGTACAGGTGTTGCACCATAACATTAACCTCCGCATACTGACAATTAAGACATTTCTGAAACGGACACCTGAAACGTTTCTTTCCCTGACCATGTTCTATCGCAAAATTCACAAATTCGCTAATTCCATCCATATACCGGACATCACATCTATTCTTCAACTTCATCCAACTCTTGTCCATACTGCTACAAAATATTATAATTAATTAATTATTACATATATATATATTTGTCAATTAATTTACGCTTAATTATACGTACGTACTCGATCTACATCGATCCATCAATTACGTACGTACGTAATTTAATCGATCTGTACATATATATATAGCTAACATCAGCTAACATCCTTGCATGTATATATGTACGTACGTTTTCACTAAATATATATTAATTAATTAATTAAGCAAATTTTAACTGCGTACGTATACGTACCTGCTGGCCTTCTCGATATCTGTACGTTAATTAAGCTAACTAGCTAGTCAGCGGAGATCCCTTATCGATCCTGATTCTTCTCGGCCTACCTAGCTAGCTTCTAGCTAGCTAGCTCCCTAGCTTCTCCTTCTCCCTTCTCCTTCAATTCTTCTTCAAATGGAATGAATAGATCGAGGCCAGGAATGAATTCGATCAGCTTATATAATGCTTCACTTAGACGACGGAGGTGTCGGTACGTCGTCTAAGTGGAAGCACGTTTCGTATACTCAGACGATGGCGTGTCGGTCCGTTGTCCAGGTAATCACCTGGACGACGGAGAATACCATCTCCGTCGTCCAGGTGATCACCTGGAGGACGGAGAAGACTCCGAGGTCCAGGTGATCACCTGGACGACGGAAAATACAATCTCCGTCGTCCAGGTGACCACCTGGAGGACGGAGAAGACTCCGTGGTCCAAGTGACACCTGGACGACGGAAATCGTATTCTCCGTCGTCCAGGTGGTACTTGGACCACGGAGTCTTCTCCGTCGTCCAGGTGTCACTTGGACCACGGAACAATTATGTTTCCGTGGTCTAAGTGATATTTTCTTGTAGTGTTATGTCAGATAGTTTTCTCATGACCACCATGAATGCGGACTCTCAGATTTAACATCCCACAACTATCTCCTCTTATTCGAAACCTTAAGATGCATCAAGCTTGGTTCCTGATTGTGTTAACTATCAGTTAGGATCGTAGGATGCATCTTATGTTTACTGCAATTGTCTTTTCAAATACACTTGAGTGTTGTAGGTGCTGTACCTAAGAAAAAAATATTGTAATTACATCTTTTGCACACACCAACCATCCCCGTTATTGGAATGCAATGTGGGACCCTCAGAATGACAATGAAGATGTTGGGAGGTTTCTGTATCTGGAAGGAGTTGAATATATCATGTGGTGCACCTATGATGTGCATTTTTATGCATCTTTTGCTCTTCTCGATTTGTTTCCCAAAATTGAGCTCAATATACAAAAGGATTTTGCCAAAGCTGTCTTATCTGAAGATGGGAGAAAAGTGAAGTTCCTAGCTGAGGGGAATTGGGGAATTCGTAAGGCTAGAGGAGCTGTACCCCATGACCTGGGGACACATGATCCGTGGAACGAAATGAATGCATATAATATTCATGATACTAGTAAGTGGAAGGATCTGAACCCAAAGTTTGTACTTCAGGTGTATAGAGATTTTGCTGCAACAGGGGATATGTCATTTGGAGTAGATGTGTGGCCGGCTGTTCGTGCAGCAATGGAATTCGTGGAACAATTTGATTGGGACAATGATGGTCTCATTGAGAATGATGGTTTCCCTGATCAGACATACGATGCTTGGACGGTTCATGGCATAAGTGCTTACTGTGGTTGCTTGTGGCTTGCTGCACTTCAAGCTGCAGCAGCAATGGCCTTTCAACTAGGCGACAAGGCCTTTGCTGAGTGGTGCAAAACCACTTTTTTGAAGGCCAAACCAGTTTTGAGGAAAAATTATGGAATGGATCTTATTTTAATTATGATAACAGCTCCACTAGTAACAGTAAATCTATACAAGCAGATCAACTGACCGGAGATATTGGATAGAGGAATTGACATGGGTTTTTAGTCGTGTAGAGTTTGTATACGGTAGATTTACAAAAGTACTGAATATGGTTGTTGGAGTTACCTTTTAAGATGTTTATTGAACCATAAAACTACAAATTTGATTTTTATGTTGTAAATTTCTTGTTTAGGTTCATTCTCAACCTTAAACTTGTAACTTTAACAAGTTACCAAAACATGGTCTTACATTTACTTATTTAGGTTTACATACCACCTTAACTTAAAACATATGTTTACCGTTTAATGGTTAACCTGTCATATCAGGTCATTTTTATAACATGTGTTTTAATGCATACTACGTTAACACACTGAAGTACAACCCTAACAATTAATCACAAAATAAATTTATATACATATATATATACACAAGCATATTTTCTTCGAAATCATCTCAAATCAACAGTCAATCACTTAAAATCAACTATATATCAACTCTATTTGCATATCAAACCATTAATCTCAAATCTAAATCAACACATATATCTAAATCAACACACATATACATCGATCCACATATATATATACGTACCTAGCTATATAGCTTCACGAGCGGGTTTTGGATGCCTTTTGACAATACCCAACGATTTCATAGCGTTTTCCTTCTTTCTCACCGGATTTTTGTAAAATGAATGAGCTGCTGCAGAGTAGATCTGATATAAGAGTTATTGCCGACGATTCATTAAATCATCGGCAATAGGGAGATTATCTCGTCGGTATTCTGGCCAAAACATCGTCGGCCACACTACACATTATTGCCGGCGAGGAGAAAGGTATTGCCGACGACTTGTCGGCAATAATGTCATTGCCAACGATGAGGAAAAACAATTGCCGGCAATTAAAAATTTCGTTAATAATGTTTATTATTACCGACGATATATGATATCGTCAGCCTTTCTTTTTTCATTTCGTGGATAATGAGAAGAAATATGGTAGTGATTATCTTTTTCTTTCACTTGAGTGTTAGGAATCTCGATCTGATTGCAGGCACTCAACTTGGGGTAACCCATAATCATGACATTTCCATTACAAAGATCAGGAAACACAAACAAACACAAACCATCAGGATGATGATGGTGACGATGATGTTAGGTGCACAAAATAAAGGTCGACACTAGCTAATTAAGAGAGGACTTGAGAGGGAGAGTTGTACTACTCTCGATCTGGATGCTTTAAAACAACATGTGATCAGAAATTCGCCTCTGCACTTCCAAACTTTGTACTCTTATCAATGCCATTGGCCCATATGGGTCATCATCATCCTGGGGTTCTGCGAAGAACTTATTCACTTAACAGAGAGCCAAAAAGAAAAAGAAAATAAACTCCCCAGATCGAGAACCCTAAAAATACGCCAAAGCCCTTCGGCGGAAGAAAATGTACGTCAATGGCTGTTGTTTGTCAGTGATACAGTCTAAGCATCTTTTCACATAGAATAGTAATTCTAACATTTTATAGGTAATTAAACAGGATATGCAGGCCACTGCTACGATACTCTAAATAGAGTAACCAGATAGGGTTTGGAAAAAGACAGAGATTACTGCAAACATGGTCGGTACAATGCCGACAGATTCATAAGAGTGGCAGCAGAGAACCACTTTGTTCTGGTCGTATTGGTAAACCCTAATACAGTTGCAGCAGTATGTGATATATATAAATATACACATATATATACTCGTATATATTTATCGTCTCCCACCGACTTTGGCATCTCAGAAGACTCCAACAACACAAGGCTTGGTTACTGGGAAAGCTGAGACCCCATTACACTGATTACAGTGAGATGCGAGTAATGAAGTGAGCGATATTTGGAGGATTCGGGGATATGATCGAGTGGGGTTGTTTCTTTTTTTTTGGTTTTTAGGGTGTCTTTTCTTTCATAAAATGACAGTCCTTGTGAAGCTCGATTCGCACGTTATAGGCTAGAGGTTGTGCAAACACATATTATTGTGGGGACGTCAAACTTAAATGTCTGCTTTTCTACGCATGTACTCGATCGTGTACGTCATTTCACACTCAGAAACCACGAAAGATTTCCAATAGTCAACATCCCATCGAAACCCTAGTGCAATTGCACGTAGCACCAAGGAAATAGAAGAAGATAAGAACCCGCATGGCAATTGGTACGTAAGAAACGGTAGATTGATTGTCGTTCATATGAAAACTACTGCATCATTTAGAAGCTAGGGAGCTTCTCCGTTGAGAATTTGGGGTGAAAATTTAAGGAGTACTCTTTGTACATATAAGAAAGTACTTATCAAGTACTCACCATAAAAGTCTTTAATAAAAAATTGTCCGAGAGAAGTTAAGGAATCGAATCATTGATATGAAATTTGGAGGCCACATAACTATGGTGTCCCTTTGTTAACATTGGAACAGGGTCGTGGGTACTCCAGTATTGCTAGAATAAAAAAACTTGTATAATTATCACTATTTGATAATAATAATAATAATAATAATAATAATAATAATAATAATAATAATAATAATAATAATAAGCTCATTATTCCAGAGCACATGGCCATAGATAGACATTGCCATCTCCCTCTTTCTCTCTCTTTTTCTTTATCTGACACAGTACAGACCAACTTATACAAGTCCTTGTGATTCAAGTATCTCTCTCTTTCGCAGCAATAATCACAAAGAGATCGACTGGCTCGCTATGGTTTTGAGCCCGATCGATAAAGACACATCCTTCTCCTATTATTTTCCTCACTGTATTGATATGCATTGTACCCCTTTTTTATGAATGGGTTGCTCAGCGACATTGTCGTTCGAATGGCCCCCAGGATGTGAACCCAGGCTAGACCTCTTGTGCATTGCAGTTGTGCATGTCCTCGATTGTGTTTTAAAAAACTGTGGTCCTTGGATCCCATCATGCCCAGATTTAATGGATTTTTCCCATCTTCTCCAGCACATTTTCGGAGAGCTTTATGAAATGGGCCAATGGGAGCAATTATACAGGACAGCTCTCGAGTTAGTGATTGGTGCAGTAAACTGTTTAGAGCAAAAGCTAGCCAAAGGTTATAATATGCTAGTGATCATCGAGTAGTTTACAGAGGCTTTATATATATATATTTATATATATATAGGCCCCATCAGAAGCGGGCGTCCGTGAATTGAACGAGCTGGGCTTTACTTGTTGGTCCCACACTCCCACCACATCTTCTTCTCTCTCTTCATTCGAACCCAGAACGCAAGAACAACTCATCTTCAATCATAGAAGGCAAGAACAACTCGAACCCAGAAGGCCAGAAGGCAACAACAACATCTCAAACCTTAGAAGGATTTTACAGCCCCCAGCATAGAACATCAAAAACGTCTCAAATGGTGTTCTTCAATCTAACTTATGTTAACCTTGATACTAACATCCACAATAATGAACGTCACAGAGTCATAGCATTAAAGCATCCATCAAGAATTTATCTCTTCTTTCTAATTGAATCACGTACAACTAAGCAAAACCAATCAGTTATACAAATCCCAACATGAAATTTCCAATTACATAGATAAGCCCATAGACTTTTGCCGAGGAGAATTAGACAAGTTATGTAATTTGTACATGAGAAAGTGAGGCCAGAAACTCCTTGATCGAATTGAATAAAAAGATTGAAACTCATAAAGGAAGGATCTGCGTGTATCTGAGAGACAAAGATTAGGAGAGAAGTCTAGATAGAGCCCAGAGGAGACAGCCTACGTCTCGGACGACAATGCCCACAACGTCGTAATCCGCGACTCCGACGACGTCGACGGCGGTCGATTCAGATCGCCATCGTTTTCCGGGTTCCTCATGACTCATCAGCTATCACTTCCTTCGACCCGGGAAATCAAACCGGAGTGCTGTGGAGAAGAGGATGATTAAAGGGTGGGTGGGTCCCACGAGAATTTTTTAAAATGAAACTGATTTTGTGGTTTTGCTGTGAATCTGACCGTGGGCCCCCACAATACAAGAATTAGTATTGTCAACGATCAAAAATGGTTGGTCTGTTCATTATTTTCGTCGGTTATAGTATCGTCAGGACATGATTGTCAACAATATTATAGCCGATGACAATTTCGCACGTCGTCGATTGTAGTTGGACTATAACCGACGATAAAGTCGTCGGCCAAAACTTAGCTAGGCCTCCGGCTAAAATTGTTGAACAGAGAAACTATAGTCGACGACATTGTATACGAATGTCGTCAACTATAGTTCCAGATCTAAAAAAAAAAAAACTGCAGATCTAGATTTCTATTCTCAGAAATCCAGATTTTTCCATTCCTTCACCAAACCATAATCACAAAAGCTAGCTAAATTCACCACACCCAATTTTAATTCACCAAAACAAAATTACAATTCAAATCAAACCAAAATTACAACCAAATTCACGAATTACACACAAATTAAACCTACAAAGCAGCAACGGCGGCCTGGACGGAGAGCGGCGGCGGCAGGACCTAGAAATCGAGTTACACACAAATTAAACCTTAATTAACCCTACATTTTTTTATTAAAAAAAAACAAAATAATAGGGATTACCTAGGGCGAGGCGGTGGAGAGGGAGAAGCAACGACAAAGATGAAAGGCACGGCAGAGGTATGAGAGAGAGAGAGAGAGAGAGAGAGAGAGAGAGAGAGAGAGAGAGAGAGAGAGAGAGAGAGAGAGAGAGGAGCAGCGGTCTGGGGATATAAACCCAATAATTATAGCCGATGACATTATACATCGTCGGCTATAGTTATCACTATGGCCGACGATTTTTTCAGCTAAAGCCGACGACTTCTTTTTTAATTGTCGGTTAAATATTGTCGTCGACTATAGTAGACTCTACTATAGCCGACGAAAGTTTGCGTTGTCGACCCATTTTTTAATATTTCGTCGGCTATAATATCTCATTCAAAACCCTATAACGGAGCGAGGTATTGGAAAGCAAAACTAGGGAATCGAGATTTGAGAGGGAAGAAATCCAAACTATATGTGTAAACTGTGTATTGGTTTTATAATTGACTTTTTCTAGGGCATCGGACATATGGCCGGGTACTCACAAAATAGTTTTATTCTGTATAATAGAAAAGTTCCCATGTGCTTATTGCCAAGTAATATACATATGCTTGGAGTAAATACTTATTTGCTACAATTATTAAGAGTTTTTTTTTTAGTCATGGAGTTCATCACATAAAATAATGATGTTACATTATACATAGATCCATTTTGACGGGTCTCATTGAAAGAACATTAATGTTCCTAAAAAACCTATGCATCCTAACAAAGTTAGGCCAAAATACAACCTTCGGTATGAAACTCACAGTAATTATGTGACCACGTGAGAATCATGTTGAGGCGGGCAAGAATCACCAGACCTCAACAACAAGAATAACCACTTGACGTATTAGTCTCTTGTCAGAGCGGGCACTCGATCACTAAGACCTAACTAAGAGGCTAACACAAACCTAGCTAAACAACCTCCAGGATCCCAAATCCAAATCTAAAATGGATTCGAGCCAAGAACCCAGGCCCAAACCAAAACCAAGGCCCACAAGTCAACAAGCTCCACCAGCACAAAACTCTATAATCGTCCCTGCCAACAAACCTCGATTGTCGCCAGAGAAGACTGGGCACCAGAGGGTCGGATCGGAGACTCCCAACAACCTCCCTATCGATGTGATAAAAAAAGGAGCGAACAACAAGAAAACCAAACCTATCGTGTCCCAAACTGACTAGAGACGCGGAAAATCATAGACTAGTTTCAGCCGAGCTCGACTTAGCCTCACCCTAGCCACCACCTCCACTGACCTCAAACACACCACCATATCAAAGCCAATACCTAAAACAGAACACCAACCCAGATCTCTTTAGAACGGGATGTCCGACACCAAAAGAGGAGCCGCTTGTGCAACGCCATTGAGGGATGACGAACAAGCAACTAAACCAGATAAAGCAGTCGGGGAAAAGGCCTTGCAACAGAGCGAAGGAAGCGCCACCGACAAAACCCTAATAAGGGGCACGAGAGCACTAGCTCTCATCTCTATCTTTTTTCAATTATTAAGAGTTTTTTTTTTTGAAACTTTCAATTATTAAGAGTTGGTTAACCGTTTACGTATTATATATGAATCTATGATATTTAGTCAAGATTATCTATGCATTTATGCATATACAAAATAATTGTAAGAAGAGCATACGAAATCAATGTACTTTTTTACATCACTTCAAGCAAGTAAGATATGTTACATATCGATCAGCAGCATCAGCTTCATGCGGTTGCGGACTAGTTTGATGCGAAACAGCAGGCCTCACTAGCTGGTTTACCACTGCATTGAGCATTTGAGCCAAATCAGCCAATACACTTGATCTAAAAATTTAAATCTTGTTGTGCCATTTGTATCGATATATTCTTGTGCTGTAATTTAATAAACATACTCTAACAGTCACCACGTCCCAATTTACTAATGCCCAACGTAAAAGAAACCGTCAACCCAGATGCTTCTCCCTTTCTCTCACTCGAGACCTCCGTTCATTACCCACCTGAAAAATCTTTTTTCACATGTATGGCGACTACCGTGGTTTTTATTTTTCGATCGACATACAAATTTCAGTTATCTAGTGTTTGATCTACACGGTCACATTAGATATTCATCAACAACTTAATTATCCTATCTTTTTTAGCTGGCAAATATACGAGATTTGTTAGAAATTAATATTATTTCATATCTAATTATAATTATTTAAGATTTAGTATATATATCATTTCTTATTAGAAATATACTTTGTAAAGTGCTATATATACTCCAATTTGGGAGTGAATGAATATGACACAATATTATTGAATTCTCCCTGAAACACTTTTCTACTTGGTATCAAAACCAAAAATCTTGAGAATTGCATGCTACACCCACGTACACCTCCTCCGAATGAGGTGTGAATGTCGCACTGAAATGACCAAACCCCGATTTAATTTCCTAAACCGGAATCAAACTCCTTCTGAAAACACGAACCAACAAAAACCATCAAAATTTCGGCAGAGTAACGTTACTAAAGCGGAATTGCCATTAACCTGCACCCGGAAAATACATTTCATCCTATGCCACAAAAATAAAACCGTGGGCACCAATCACATCCGGATTTCTCAATATCATAACAGTAATGTAAAGTAATAAATAAAACTATACTTTACAAAAATTCGGGGAAAATCGTATGAAAAATATAACATCAGAATGCTCAGAGCGACCCCTAGTGTATAATTATATAAATATACCACAGCAGGCAGAAGAAGAAACCTACTGGAAGATACAAGGTAGCTCGAACAGTATGCCTCCGACTGCGACGTGCGACACCATAGTCTGAACTGCAAACTGGGCACAGAAAACGAAAAGCCCAGGGGAAAGACATATAAACCGTTAGAGTGAGTGGAAAAAAATAAATGTCTTTCGCCGAATAATATATGTTATAAAAACATATGCGAGTCAAAATGAATGAATATGATATAGTACACGAGGTGAACCCAAACTCCTCCAGCGTACAGAGCATGCATAGAAAAATCCCACGGGGTCACTCATGGACACATCTGTGCTAGTGTAGTCCGAATTATGGGATCCCAGACCCACACGTGATTCTAGCCAGAAAGGCCTCAGGTCAGGGTATCTGTTCCTACCCGGAAATACATCGGCACAAGAAACAGAAATTTGTAGCCACCCGGACATACATCGGCACAAGGTATAGTTCCCCCCTCGTAGACATCCTCGGGGATCAGCCGGGATGCAAGTATATCGATACAACCACATATACTAAGACTGTACTCTGTATGTGTAAATCAAATCATAAATAGTTTCATGCATACGTATAAAGCATAATGTAAATGCATAATCGTAAAGCACATGCTCGTATAAGTCATAATCACAAACGTATGCTCATGCTCGTAAAATGTAATATAAAGACTCGCAATCGATCAGTGAAAAAAAACGTCCACTCACAGACAAGCACAGCGCGTAAACGTGCTAATCCGAGTACGATATCGATCCCCTAAATAATCATAAAATCCACTGCTCAAATACATAACTCGAAAACTTGAATCACATCTCGAGAAACAACCGTTCCCGGAAACATATAATTCAATATCGACGAAATCGTCAAAATTCGATAATCACACCATAAAATCTCGCTATAATTTCCGATGCTCAATTCGAAAAATAAACCTCACCACTGCGATCGGTGCGCGATTCCGAGCGAAATAACATATAACTCGTCGAAAAACACGTCGCCAGAAAAGTCGCCGCCGGCCGCCGGAAAATCATATCGGCCCAAAAAAATGCAACCCACACATGGATTTGAAGATCTCGACATTTCCAACAACTTTCCAGTTCAAAGTTAAGGCCAATTTTGACCAGAAAAGGTCCAAAACTCACCTTGAAACTCAAAACCCTCGCCGGAATTTCAAGCCGACCGATCTCTCTCCTCCGGCCACGGAAACCTCCCAAACCACTTGCAATAGCTTCCTCTCCTCATGGCTAACAAAACTCCTCAAAGAGGAGTCACCATCTCGGCCTCCACGCTGTCACCCGAAGCCGTGAAAACTCGTCGGAATCCACCAAAAATTCCCAAACTTTGACAAGCCATAACTTCTTCATCCGGCAACCAAATTGAACGAATGACCTATCAAAACAAAGAGGAGCTCAAGCCTAACAACTTTCATGAAGACACCATGGCCAAAAGACGCCGGAATAAGGCACATCGAAGGCAATAAAGGCTCGGCCTGAAATGGAGAATAATGGCTGGTCAACCCGAGTTGACTCGGTCAACACCCAATTCTGACTTACCCAAAAAGGAAACCCACTATTTATACTTTCCATTTTTGGTAACTTCCGTATTTATTTTACGACAAACTTTGATCGAACGTAACTTTTGCATCGTAACTCCGTTTTTAACGATTCTCATGTATACGAACTTATCTCGACAAATTCTTCAATTTCCACCTGAAGTCAACCAACTTCGACAAATCCGATAAAAAGTCAACAGCTCAATTCAACACAAGCTTATCCGATAAAAACGATCAACGGTCGAAAACGAATCGAAACCAATCGGATATATACGACTAAATCCAACGGCCGAAAATATTCATAATTTATTCTTCGTAACTCGAAATAATCCTCCGAAAGTTCCCACCGGCTCGAAATTAAATTCTCTACGACTTCCGTGAAGGATCCAAAATCAAATTCTTGCCCGATAATTTAGTCGTTAACGAAGCCGCCATATTAATCAATTACGTCAAAATCACGACTAATCACGAAACTCGCAAATCAAGTCGATAACCATTCCAATTTCGGTTCGGGTCGATCAACGGTCCAAAACGGATCACAATCACGATTCAGATAGACTCGAATACGAACGGATAAACTCAACGATATTCTGAAATTTCAAATATTCATATTATATTCCTCGATCGTCGAAATAATAATCCGGAACCGCCCACGAAATCGAAATTACGCGTACAACAACTCTCGAGAAGAGACTCAACTCAAATTCTCGGCCAATAATTTAGTCGTAATCAAAACCGACAATTCAATCAATATACGGAAAATTGTGATTACTCGCAAGCTCGTAGATTAAGCGGATTACACTACTGATTCTGTTCCGGGTAGTCACAAATCTACCCCCCTTCATAAAATTTCGACCTCGAAATTCCTAAGCCTGCCAACTGAAAAGTAGGAACACTGCCTCTGTATACAGTTTAACTCTTAAGTGGCAACCTCAACTGAACGACTCTGTCAACAGATTTCACAATAGGAAATATCTCTGTGCTGAAATCTCTGTACCCTCGAATCCTGAATCTGAACTGGCTCCTCCACAAATGCCAAGTCTTCCTATATAAGGAACTGATAGGGTACAAAACACGTAACAAATCTGAAATATAAATTCCACCACACGGAACACAACACACACAAAGGCTAACGGTATAGGCAATGCCAAACTATACCGCACAACACAAATTCGCCCCATGATCACATACGGACCAAAATAATGTGGCAAATTCATAACTCAACCTGTTGACATCAATATAACTCTAACGTCGAACTCGAGCAATTATCAACCTGTCCTTGCTAATCCGAAGGTCAATCTCGAACAAATAAAACTGCGGGTCTCAAATCCTTCAAAACTGCAATACATAGGACCACAACATGCCCTCCAAGGTCTGAATAGTCCTCAAAGATCGCCCACCAATCTGAGGATAAGAAACTGTACTAAACTGTAATCTGATCCCCAATGCTCACTGCAATGTTTGCCAACACTTTGTTGTAACTGATTATCTCGATCAGCAAACTGGGACTCAGGCGCTTCACGTAAATGGATAACCTCCGCTAAATATAGCTATGCCAGCCTGTCCACAGAAATCCTTTCCGGAAGTACAAGGAAAAGAACTGATACATAAAATCCACAGTGACAAACTCCAACTTCTAATCGGAAATCTCCAATGGCCGTAACTTCCCAACAAGTCTCTGCCTCTCAGCCATCGCTTGCCGACAAATGTGGCATCTGCACACATAAACTGCTATATTCTTTTTCATGTTGCGTCATGAGTAGTAAACTCGAAATATCCGATACATCTCTGTACAACTAGTGCATAACGCACGCAAAACAATGAGCTTCAACATCATCATACTCTAACTCAGCTCCCGTAGCCCGCACCTCGGCTAACACGGAAACTCGAGCCACACACACATGAAATAATGAAGCTCCCGATTTCCAATTGAATACATCAGCAACGACATTAGCCTCTCTCTCGGATAAACTCAAACGTGCAGCTATAGTCGTCAATCGACCCCATACATCTACGCTGCCTCAAGCTCGAATCTAGCTGAATATGCAAGTAGATGAAACTCAAGTGATTAGTGTACATCCTACACTGCGCTGCACGCCGTAGCAGTAGCGTCTCAAACTCTTCGATGCTAACATAAAGACAGCTACCCCCAAATCATACATAGGATACGTAGCTTCATAAAGTTTCCACTGTCTGAAACCATGAGCCACCGCTCTGCAATACTGCATCAAAGCATAACCAAATCCAAATCTCGATGCATTGCTATAAACCACAAACTCTCCTCTATCGTCAGGTAAAGTCAAAACCGGTGCAGTGGTCAACCTTTCCTTCAGGAGTAAGTAATTCTCCTCACACGCATCAGACCACTCGAACTTGACGCCTTTCTTCGTCAATCTGGAAAGTAGAGTGGCAATTCGAGAAAAATCCTGCACAAAACGCCGATAGTAGCCTGCCAAACCCAAGAAACTCCTGATCTCTGGTACGGTGGTAGGTCCCCTCCAAATGCACACGGCTTCTAACTGGTCAGGATCCACGCTGACTCCCTCAGCTGATATCACGTGGCCCAAATCTTCACTCTAATCAACCAAAATTCACACTGGCTGAGCTTCGCAAACAGCTGATTATCTCGCAAAGTCCGCAAAACCGCTCGCAAATGCTTCTTGTGCTGGCCCACACTCCTGGAGTAAATCAGGATGCTGTCGATGAACACGATCACAAACTTGTCCAGAAACCGTCTGAACACCCGGTTCATCCAGTCCAGAAAAGCTGCGGGGGCATTGGTCAACCCAAACGGCATAACCAAGAACTCGTAATGCCCGCACCGTGATCCGAAAGTTGTCCTGGCCACATCTTACTCACTGATCCTCAACTGATGGTATCCGGTCCTAAAATCAATCTTCGAAAAGACTGAAGCTCTCTTCAGTTGATCGAACAAGTCGTCAATCCGCGACAACGGATACTCGTTCTTCACGATGACTTGATTCAGCTTCCAGTAATCAATGCACAACCTCGTCGAACCATCCCTCTTCCGCACAAATAGTACAAGAGCACCTCACGGCGATACACTGGGTCGTATGAAACCCTTCTCCAACAACTCTCGAAGTTGAATCTGTAGCTCTTTCAACTCCGCTGGTGCCATACAATAATGTGCCTGTGATATGGGTCCAGTGCCCGATAATAGCTCAATGGTGTAGTCGATCTACCAAACTGGAGGAATACTCGGTAACTCCTCCGGAAACACATATGGACACTCGGAAACCACCGTAATATCACCAATCACTGGCACAGCAACCGTAGTATCCACAACATGAGCTAAGTATGAAACACAACTCTTTTTCCATCATCCGCTCGACCTTCACCGCTGAAATCACACATGGCAATAAAATATTCTTCTCACCGTGAAACAGTATCTCTGGGAACCCTGGTCGTCGAAACACAACCTCCTTCTTGTGACAAACGAACGTAGCTCAATTTGTCATCAAAAGTCCATACTCATAATCACACCAAAATCGACGATATCCAGCAATAACAGATCCGCGGCTAACCCATAATTCTAACAAAGATCTCACAACCTCTCCGGATCGATACAACACTCTCCATAACTCCGGAAGTGGAGATGCAGACACAATAGCCATAGATGTCAAGCAACGGTAACCTCAGAGAAAAATCTGCCCTCACACAGGGTCGTGGTACGAACTCCGGCGTGCCCAACTAACCGTCTACGTCGATTGCGACATTCTGATTGACTCGTCTAGAAGTCTGCATTGGTCAGACTCCAGAAATGGCATCTTGACCTCCTCCTGAACTTTGAGCTGCCGAACAGCTAAAACAGCTGACTGAGGACGCACCCTCACAACGTGACCCTCCTAGCCACCAACATAGCAACTGAGAGTGCTCCTCAGACACAAATCACAGTGACATCTGCTATGTGGAAGAATCACCAACGATCACCCAAACTCATGCCACAGGAACAAGTCCACTACTCTATGATCTCCATCACCACCAAACAGATCCTCTGCTTTGATATGATGACCCTCATCAAAATCGAAAAGGCCACAGCCTGATGAAGTCACTGATCCCGAGGTGCCTAAACTCAACCTCATCAAAATATCTCGACTAAGTCTACTTTCCTCAAACCAACATGTCGGAAACCGCGTATAACTTTCCTTCCCAATGTCCTCGCCTCTGAGTGCAGCACATCAAGCTCCTCACGGTTGTCTCAAGGCATAACAGTCAAAATCCCTCTGAAGCTCATGCTCAAACTCATCTCGAACCTCGTGCACTGCTTCCTCTGAAGCCACATAACACGTGCAAACTGGGACAAACATGTGAACGATACATCTCTGCCTCAGGTTGGTAAACACTCCATATTTCCGTTATTAAGTAGCCTGATTGAACCATTACCGTAAAAATAATACCCTGAATGTAGGCCATGGAGTCGCAACAGGAACTCACACAATACTAACCCGCCAAATACAATAATCTGACTCAGGCAACCATCAACTGCCACAATTCTCTGCTCAGAAGCAACATGTAGGCATCCATACACGTACAGCCGGGCAAACCATGCCACACATAACTCTGAATCCAGAATGCTCATCCAAACCCACAACTCACTGTCAAGTCGCGCGTCGACTGATCCTCAATAGGATCCAAAACCTTACCGACACGGAAAGCACGTCAAGGAGGCTTCCTAATGAATAAAACATCGTTCACAACAAGTAGAACGTAATCATGGAACTTTAAATATTTGAAAGCATACAACACCCGGAGCATTGATGAGTATCCGCCGGCCGGTCGGGTCATCGCTCCAGACATGCTGTACATTCTCAAATATCCTTAGTAAACACGACTACAGAAGTCTACAAAACCTAAAACCTAATGCTCTGATACCGAGCTGAAAGGACCCAACCCCGATTTAGTTTCCAAAACCGGAATCAAACCCCTTCTGAAAACGTGAACCAACAAAAACCATCAAAATTTTGGCAGAGTAACGTTACTAACGCAGAATTGCCATTAACCTGCACCCGGAAAATACACTTCATCCTATGCCACAAAAATCAAACCGTGGGCACCAATCCCATCCGGATTTCTCAATATCATAACAGTAATGTAAAGTAATAAATAAAATTATACTTTACAGAAATCCGGGGAAAATCGTATGAAAAATATAACATCAGAATGCTCAGAGCGACCTCTAGTGTATAATTATATAAATATACCACAGCAGGCAGAACAAGAAACCTACCGGAAGAAACAAGGTAGCTCGAACAGTATGTCTCCGACTGCGACGTGCGACACCAGAGTCTGAACTGCAAACTGGGCACGGAAAACGAAAAGCCAAGGGGAAAGACATATAAACCGTTAGAGTGAGTGGACGAAAATAAATGTCTTTTGCCGAATAATATATGTTATAAAAACATATGCGAGTCAAAATGAATGAATATGATATAGTACACGAGGTGAACCCAAACTCCTCCAGCGTACAGAGCATGCAAAGAAAAATCCCACGGGGTCTCTCATGGACACATCCATGCTAGTACAGTCAGAATCACGGGATCCCAGACCCACACGTGATTCTAGCTAGAAAGGCCTCAGGTCAGGGTATCTGTTCCCACCCGAAAATACATCGGCACAAGGAACAGAAATCTGTACCCACCCGGAAATACATCGGCACAAGTACAGTTCCCCCCTCGTACACATCCTTGGGGATCAGCCGGGATGCAAGTGTATCGATACAACCACATATACTAAGACTGTACTCTGTGTAAATCAAATCATAAATAGTTTCATGCATACGTATAAAGCATAATGTAAATGCATAATCGTAAAGCACATGCTCTTATAAGTCATAATCACAAACGTATGCTCATGCTCGTAAAATGTAATATAAAGACTCGCAATCGATCAGTGAAAAGAAAGGTCCACTCACAGACAAGCACAGCGCGCAAACGTGCTAATCCCGAGATCCGGCGGAAGATCCCTCACCCAAAGTACGATATCGATCCCCTGACTAATCATAAAATCCACTGCTCAAAAACATAACTCGAAACCTCGAATCACATCTCGAGAAACAACCGTTCCCGAAAACATATAATTCAATATCGACGAAATCGTCAAAATCCGATAATCACACCATGAAATCTCGCTATAATTTCCGATGCTCAATTCGAAAAATAAACCTCACCACTGCGATCGGTGCGTGATTCCAAGCAAAATGACATATAACTCGTCGAAAAACACGTCGCCGGAAAAGTCGCCGACGCGTACGGCTGTGCCGCTGCCGCCGGCCGCCGAAAAATCATACCGGCACAGAAAAATACAACCTACACATAGATTTGAAGATCTCGACATTTCCAACAACTTTCTAGTTCAAAATTAAGGCCAATTTTGACCGGAAAAGGTCCAAAACACACCTTGAAACTCAAAACCCTCGCCGGAATTTCAAGCCGACCGATCTCTCCCCTCCGGCCACGGCAACCTCCCAAACCACTTGCAATAGCTTCCTCTTCTCATGGCTAACAAAACCCCTCAAAGAGGAGCCACCATCTCAGCCTCCACGCCGTCACCCGAAGCCGTGAAAACTCGCCGGAATCCACCCAAAATTTCCAAACTTTGACAAGCCATAACTTTTTCATTCGGCAACCAAATTGAACGAATAACCTATCAAAACAAAGAGGAGCTCAATACCAAAAACTTTCATGAAGACACTACGTCCAAAAGACGCCAGAATAAGGCACATCGAAGGCAATAAAGGCTCGGCCTGAAATGGAGAATAATGGCTGGTCAACCCGAGTTGACTCGGTCAACACCCAATTCTGACTTACCCAAAAAGGAAACCCACTATTTATACTTTCCATTTTTGTTAACTTCCGTATTTATTTTACGACAAACTTTGATCGAACGTAACTTTTGCATCGTAACTTCGTTTTCAACGATTCTCATGTCTACGAACTTATCTCGACAAATTCTTCAATTTCCACCTGAAGTCAACCAATTTCGACAAATCTGATAAAAAGTCAATTTCTCAATTCAACACAAGCTTATCCGATAAAAACGATCAACAGTCGAAAACGAATCGAAACCAATCGGATATACACGACTAAATCCAACGGCCGAAAATATTCATAATTCATTCCTCGTAACTCGAAATAATCCTCCGAAAGTTCCCACCAGCTCAAAATTAAATTCTCTACGACTTCCAAATCGCGACTAATCGCGAAACTCGCAAATCAAGTCGATAACCATTCCAATTTCAGTTCGGGTCGATCAACGGTCCAAAACGGATCACAATCACGATTCGGATAGACTCGAATATGAATGGATAAACTCGACGATATTATGAAATTTCAAATATTCATATTATATTCTTCGATCATCGAAATAATAATCCAGAACCACCCTTGAAATCGAAATCACGTGTACAACAACTCTCAAGAAGAGACTCAACTCAAATTCTCGGCCAATAATTGAGTCATAATCAAAACCGGCAATTCAATCAATATACAGAAAACTGCGATTACGCGCAAGCTCATGGATTAAACCCGATTACACTACTGATTCTGTTCCGGCTCATCACACGCACACCACTAGATCTTAAAATTGCATTATTCCGCTGAATTGAAACCCTGAATTGAAACCCCCTGAATTACCACCACCATTTTTATTTCGCTGCACTTGAAATCCCTAACCTTAAAACCCTTGAAATTGAACATGAATCCTTGAAGTTGGGAAACCCAGAATTGAAGTTGAAACCCCTAAATTTCCACCACCACCACTGAAAAATCCTTTCCACCACCGAATTAAAAACCCAGAATTAAAATTGATAAACCCTGAATTTCCACCACCATTGAAATTTTTTGAATTTCCACCACCACTGAAAAATCCTACCACCACACTGAAAATTCCTACCACCGAAAAATTCTTCCACTGCACCTAACCCTGATTTCTCCGAGGGAAACTCTGAGTCTTTGCATCAGAGGGAGAGAGGATGGGATGGAAAAACTCTGAATTTCCCTGAATTTGAAGAGCATACCAGTGAAGAATATTGTTGGAGTCTGTTATGAGCTTGTGGTTTCTCCAATTGATGAGATGTTTTCCGGACGATGTTCTGTTGCTTGCTTGATATATTATGGCAGGACGAGTTATGTGGAGCTTCAAGTAGATTGGTCTTAACGAATTAGATAAATCATATTTCAAGCTTTTGAGAAATAGTGGAACATAGTGAGATCTTAGATCCATCTAGAGAAAGCTTCGATGGATCGAGAACTAAATATGAAGAGACTACTCTAGAAGCGCCACTTCTTGAAGATTCCCCTTTTATGCCATCAAACTGAAGAACATTAGTGAGAACAACAAAAACAAGGATCATGAAGGCCAAAACTTGGAGCAACTTGCTGATGTTCTTAGTAAAGGATTATCTCATTAGGCATTTGACGATTGAATGGACAAGTTGTTTATCCTCAACTTGAGGAGGAGTGTTGGAAATATTATTTCATATCTAATTTTAATTATTTAAGATTTAGTATAGAAATCGTTTCCTATTAGGAATATGTTTTCTATTAGGAATATACTTTGTAAAGTGCTATATATACCCGAATTTGGGAGTGAATGAATACGATACAATATTATTGAATTTTCTCTGAAACGATTACTATCTTCCTCACACCAACTCTTTTCCAAGAACTCATTTGGGCTATTCACTCTTCTCTAGTGTGGAGCTACAGATTGTGCCTTCTTCTAATCACCTTCTCTCACAGAGTAACATGGGATAGGTATGAGACCCTGATTAGTGAGGTTCGATTGTTGTTCTTGTCTAATCTCTTGAACCTCTTCTCTCTTTTTTTTTTTTTTTCTATTATTGGAGTTTCAATTTCTCAAGTGGGCTGCGACTAAATTGCTCTTGGGTTACTTCAATTATAGCTATATTCTTCTTAATGTAGAATTGTTTGTTGTACTTCTTACCACTTATTCAATATTTGATCTCTTAAAGTTAACCTATACATTTTTTGTTTTGCCTCTTCTTATGTTCGTCGACCAATTGGTAATTGATATTCACTCATGGGTACTCCCATTTAAAGAGCAATTGTATGATACTTTTCTCCTAAATCTGTCTAAGAACTTTTATTATTCTATTATTGAGATTACAATTTATACTCGACTTACTTATATTGAACATGAACTCTTCGAAAATTTGGCAGACCTTGCCTATTGCTTGTGGGTCTTCCCATTTAAACAATTGTACTTCAGGTTCTTTAAAATTAGAATATAGTTTCTACTATTTGAGCTAGCTGCTCTTAATTGTCTTGCTACGAACTCTACGACTACTATCAATTTTCATATTATCGATAAATGAAGATTGTTATTTGGAATTGCCGTGGTTGTTCATGGTCAGGTATTTTTTTTTTGGCTCAGGCCACATTTTATTTGTCTTTGCTTAAAGTGAACATTTTGTGCGTACTCGATACAAGAATGGATTTTGATCAAGCATGGACTTTCGTTTCGAAATTCTCATTTGCAAAATCTTTTGTAATTTCTGCAAATGGCCAATGTGGTGGCTTAATCTTACTTTGGCTTGACACCAAATTGAATATTAATATAGTTTTTTTTTTCATTCCCGGTATGTTATACGTTCATTGCTTTGCACTAGCCTCACGAGTAGTTTATCTTTGTTTCTTACTTTTCTTATACTTGTTTCCACGTAAAAGTGATCAACCTGCACTTTGGAATGAGCTCGTTTTACTTAAATTCGTATCGCATATTGCCTGGGTTATGATGGGTTACTATAACAATATTCTTAATGTTCAAAAGAAACTTGGTGGAAATAATCGACCTACTATTTATATGAATCATTTTATGGCCATTTGGTAAGGTTATGATTGGGGAGATTTACCTTAAATATATATATACAAGGGAGTTTCTTCATTGAGGACCTCTATGGTGAGGACTTGGTGAGTATCTTCTTATCAATGATTTATAAGACTAATTTTATGATTATATTTTGAAAAATCAACCCTTAGATTTTTAGTTATATATGAATAGATCATTTTTTACAAATTTTCAACCAAATTGAAAATCGTTAAGGAATTCAGAATCATGGTTTATCAATTATAAACAAATCATGGTTTAATTGATTTCATCTTGTTCGACACCTTAATGATTTTCAAATTTGATGAAAATTGACAGAAATGATCTACATATATAGCTAAATATTTAATGTTAGATTTTTCAAAATATTTTTGGGAAGTATGTCTTATAAGAAGTTACTCACCAAGTTCTCATCATAGAGGTCATCAATGGAGAATTTTCCTTACTTACAATTTGTTGAACAAAATTACAAATTTTTGAACTAGAAATTACTATATTTAGAACAAAATTATGATTTTTTATCATTTCCGAACAATTAAACTAAAATACAACATTGACAGCGATTTGTTCTCAAATTTGTAAAAATTTCCTCGTTGGAATATTTACAAAAAATTGAACAAAACTACAAAAAAAAAATCATCTCATTTTACAATAATAACAACAAGATTAGTGAATAAAATCTACGGTAGAGTCAGTCCACCCTAGAATTTTTCTATTTTATGAACTTTCTTAACTCTTCTTCTTTAATCTCTTTGCCTTTTTCTGGAAATGTCTTTACTTGGTGCAATAACCAGAATCCTCCAAATCGAATTTATGAAAGATTGGATAGAGTTATTGCTAGTGCTATTTGGATTCGACAATTTATGAATGCTTCTTTGAACAATCTGCCAATTCATAGTTCAGATCATGGACCTATTTGCTTAATTTTCTATTCTAATCATCCGACTTGATTTTTTTTTTATAGATTTGAAGCTATGTGGTTACAACATCCTTCATTTCAAGAAATTATAAACTACGTTTGGAATACGCCTCTTACTGGCAATCCTATACAAAACTTCATCACTCATGCTGCTCAATTTCATTGCCTCTTGAAATATTGGAATAAGACTATTTTTAGGAATTTATTTACTAGCATTCAAAGTACTTATACTAATTTAGTTACAATTCAAAAAGAATTGATGGAAAACTTTTTCCCTACTCTTCTTCAGGAAGAACATTTGCTTAGTGCATCTTTGGGTCGCTTATACGATCAAGAAGAAACCTTTTGGGCTCAAAGGTCTAGAGCAAACTAGCTCAAACTTGGTGATACAAAATACCAAGTTTTCCCAAACTCAGGCCCAAATCCAAAAAAAAGAAACGACAATTAACAAAATTACGAGATGATGATGATTTCATCCATGTTGATCATTTTCAAATCTGTTGTATTTTGATTAAATCTATCCATAAACGGCTTTCTCAGGCCATTCATATTGCAACTAGGGATATTGATAATTTTCTAAAAATTATCGAACCTTATATAACTCATTTGGATAATGATGTTCTTATTCGAACCATTACTGTTGATGAAGTTAAAGATGCGTTTTTTATATGGATAATTCACCACTAAGGTCTGAACTCTTTGAGATGTATCAATTTGATGTCCGATCATTAAAAATTATTAAACTGGTGTGATGACCCGAAACAGAATAAGTATAGTAATCGGCTTAATCCGCGAGTTTACGTGTAATCGTAGTTTTCCGTAAATTGATTGAATTGGCAGTTTTGATCACGACTTAATTATCGGGTGAAAATTTGAGTTGAGTCTCTTCTTGAGAGTTGTTGTACGTGTGGTTTCGAGTTCGTGAGCGGTTCCGGATAATTATTTCGACGACTGAGGAATATAATATGAATATTTGAAATTGCAGAATTTCGTCGAGTTTATCCGTTCGTATTTGAGTTATCCGAAACGTGGATGTGTTCCTTTTTGGACCGTCGATCGTATCGAGCCGCGAGTATAAATATTGGAAATAGTCAAAAAATCGTCAAAAACACTGTTCGGGAAGTTTGACCGGCGTTGACCAGTCTTGGGTGCGTTGACCCAAGTTAACCAGAGGAGAAAATCTTCACCGCAGTTTGACACGCCGGCGACCTTCTGTTTCCAGCCACCTCCGGCTTGGACTTTGGTATATTTTGATTCCTCTCATGATTTGCTACTGTTTAGCACTTGGAATTGTTTGAATTGATGTTGAATTGAGGGAGAAATTGTAAGTTGAAATTTGGGATTTTTCGGCCGGATTCGGGGTGATTGGACGGTGGCGTTCTGGCCACGGGGGTGGCCGGGGATTAAGGGGGTTCGACCCGTGGGGCCACGGTGGAGCCTTTAGGAGTGGCTTCGAGGGTCGCTGTGCGCCGTGGACGGAGATCGACGGAGAACGGGGGCTGCCGGCGGTGGAATATTCCGAGATTTTTGAGCTGTTTTTCGGCCAATCGCAGCGGAATTGGGTGTTGACTCAGTTGAGAGATGTGTTGGGCTCGAGGAGGAGAAGCTTCGGTGAGGTTGGCCGCCGGAAAATCTCTCTGGTTGACGACGCGCCGGCGGAGCTCCGGCGACCCGTTGACTTTTTGAAATTTGTCGAATTATATGTCGTTTTACTCGTATTCGCGGCCCGATCATCGCCTTGAGGTTTTCGAGTTAATTTGGAAGCCGGATTTTTAGTCGAGGGTTTATGTGGAGATTTCGAGAGTTTACGTCGATTATTTTGTACCGAGTTATATGTTTCCGGAAATTGTTGGTTTCCGAGGTGTGGTACAGAGTATTGAACTGTGATTTTGATCAGTTATATTTTGTGATTATTCAGGGGATCGAGATTTTACGTTGGGCGAGCGATCTTCCGCCGGATCTTGTGATTAGCGCGTGAGCGCGCTGTGCTCATCTGTGAGTGGACTTTTCTATTTTCACTGTTGTAGCGAGTTCGTGATTTTCGTATTTATTTATATATGATGTTGAGATTATTTATTGCTTTTGGAGGTATTGTTTTATATTTTATATGGTGATGGCATTTACTTAGCATCGATGCATTGACTACTCGGCTGATCACCGGTAGTCAGATCCAGGGTTGAGAGATTCCCCTGATGTGCCCGCTAGGCTTGAGAGATTCGCCTAGCCTATCACCGTCGGGCTTGAGAGATTCGCCTGACCGTCAGGTTTGAAAGATTCGCCTGACACCTCTATTTATTTTCCGAACTCGCTTTGCTTGATTTATGATATATGTTAATGGTGAAAGGCATATGTTTATTTTCGTCCATTCACTCTAACGATTTTATTGCCTTTCCCCTGGGCTTTTCGGTTTCCGTGCCCAGTTTGCAGTTCGGATTCTGGTGTCTCACGTCGCGGTTGGAGGCTTAGCGTTCGAGATACCTTTCTTTTCCAGTAAGTTTCTTGTTTTGCCTACTGTTGTATATTTTTGTATATGTACACTAGAGGTCGCTCTGATACGCTACTGATATATTTTCATATGTTTTTCCCCCGATTTCTGTAGAGTACAGTTTTTATTACTGTTTTACTTTATTGTTATGATATTGAGAAATCAGGATAGGATTGGTGCCCACGGTTTGGCTTTTGTGGCATAGGTTGAAGTGTATTTTTTGGGTGCAGGTTAATGGCAATTCCGCTTTAGTAACGAAACTCTGCCGAAATTTTTGTGATTTTTGTAAGTTCGTATTTTTAGAAGGGGTTTGATTCCGGTTTAGGAAACTAAATCGAGGTTGGGTCATTTCACTGATGCCCAAATTTCCGAAACTACATTCACGTGATGTCTACCGACAATTTCTGTTAATACTCAATTAATTTTGATGACGTGTAATTAAAAAAAAAGGTGAAAAGACTTTCATATTCCCACATATTTTTAATTCCTTTCTTCTTTAATTATTCTATTTTTATTTATTCCTTTACTCTCTCTCTCTCTCTCTCTCTCTCCGTATACAGTAGCAACAGATGCTTGTATCTGACCGACCATCGCCACTGCCTTCACATCTCACCGCTAGCCTCCGTCGCTCTGCACCCATGCGCAAATCTCAACTTCTTCTCGGCTTCACCACCGTCCCGACCTCAACTTATTCTCGTCTTCACCGTGCCCCATCCCTAGCTTGCTGGCTCGCCATGCCTCAGATTAGCTCAGCCGCATCGCCACCTCAAGTTGATGAGTTGATAACTCTGACCGATTTGAGTTGTCATGTTGCTGACTTGAACTGAATCGAGTCGCTGACCAAGTCTGAGTTGTGCGACGTTGAGGTGAGGATGCGAAGCTCTAGTGATGCCAGTGTTCAGTTCCTCCATCGCTGGTAGTTTTAGCGACAGCCAAATCTACTTAATTGACGGATTTGGTGAAGATCGGTGTTCAATGTTCACCTGCGGCGATATTTCAAGATTGGTGAGTTGTTTGATGTGAAGGTGAGACAAATAACACTCGACTTTGATTCTTTTTCAGAGAATTCAGCACATTCCAAATTGAGGACGGAACTCACTGATCCGGAGAGACTCGTCTTTTGAATTCTGCCAATCCCGGTGGCTAGGGTCTGTGAATTTGACAGAAAATTTGGTGGCCTGGTCGGAGTAGTCGTCCTCTTCGATGAAATTGTAGATTTCGATGCCAGTTCGCGATGTGGTCTTCATCGCGAAGAAGCCGAGGAAGGAAATTGAGGGTGTCTCTCAAGAAATCGAAAAACTATGGCTGGCGAGTCAAATAGACACCACCAGTGAGACCATAGGGGTTGTGAAACTCGGTCAAATAAGAGAGACAGCTGTGTGTGAGAGAGAAGAAAAAAATTAAAAATTCAAGGGTAATAAGTCTTTTATGCTTATATTTAAACAAAAAAAATGACACATTAACGAACATAACTGAAGATAGACGAAAAATAGTTATAGGCATCACGTATATACAGTTTCAAGAGTTTGTGCGTCACTTTGATAGTGTTCAAAGGTTGGGCATCAAATTGATACATCTCAAAGAGAACAGATCCAGTGAGTAAAATTTTCCTTTTTAATATTGGTCCACTTAAACCTCCTGGACTTGATGGTTTACATGCTATCTTTTTCCAAAAAAAATTGGGACATTTTACAAGACTCTCTCTTTCAACTTGTAAATTAGGTTTTTACTACTGGTACTGATCTCGGATCTCTGAATCATACGAATGGTTCTTTCTGAAAGTTGAGAATCCAGAAAATGTTAATCACTTTAGAGCTATAAGTTTATGCAACGTGACCTATAAAGTTATTACGAAAATCATTGTCCAAAGGCATAGATCCCTTCTTAAAAAATGCATATCCCCGAATCAGGGTGCGTTTGCTCCTGGACGATCTATTTTTGATAATACCTTGATTGCGCATGAATTTTTTCCACTTTTAATAGAAGGAAGAGCAAAACATACCCCATTACTATTATGCCTGATCTAGAAAAAACTTATGATTTTTTAAATTGGTATTATATTAAGCACTGCTTACAAAAATTTGGATTTCATTCTCATTTGATAGCATTGATTATGAACTGTATCTCTTCCAGCTCTTTTTCATTATTGTAAATGGCTCTGCGGAAGGTTGGTTTTGACCTACTCGAGAAATTAGGCTAAAGAACCCTGTCCCCCTATATTTTTATCCTTTGTATGGAACCCTTAACTCGATACTTGAATAAGGCTAGTTTAAAGACTAAATCTTTAATTGGTCTCCTTTTATCCGCTTGTGGTTTTCCGATTTCTATTTTAGTTTTTTTGCGGATGATTGCCTACTTTTTGGCAAAGCTACTACTACTCCTTCTCAAAATTTCAAGAATATTCTTAATGGCTTCTCTAAATTCTCGGGGCATAAAATTAATTTTCATAATTTTATTTGTTATTTTTCGAATAATGTTCCGAGAAATCTCAAAGAGAATATTTGTTCCCTAATTGGGGTTTCTGATAAGCCTAATATTGGGAAATACCTTGGCATGCATCTATAATATTGTCTTTTGAAAAGATCAGGTAATGCTTCCGAATTAATTCAGAAAATTAAGAAAAAACTATATGGATGGAAAACTAATACTTTATCCTAAGCATGGAGACTAATTCTTCTTAAAGTTAATCTTTTCGGAATGCCAAATCATGTCATTTCTTACTTCAAATGCCCTATTAAAAGTACAAAAAAATTGGATGTTGAATGTCGAAATTTCTTCTGGGGGCACAAAATGCCCTGCTATTGGTTGGACTCAGGTTTGTACCGCCCCCCCCCCCCCCCCCCCCCATAAGGGTGGTTTTGGGAATTTGGCCAGCTGTGCATTTTAATCAGGCCGCCGTAGCGAAATTCGTTTGGAAATTGTGAACTGACCTCAAAGGATCCGACCCCGATTTTGTTGCCTAAACCGGAATTAAGCCCTACTCGTAACTTTAGTTACTACTCAAAAATTTGAAAATCCAAGTAGAGATCTAACACTCAAAAGTCACGAAATAAAGAAATTTCTCACATATTGGTTCATGAGTAAAATAACAAGATATACAACGGATTTTGACATTAGAGCATGTAGACAAATTAAGTTGACTATGTAAAGTAAAATACTAACCCACAGGATCAACCTTGGATCCTACAGAGAATACTACTATGCCATGAACTACGTGCACGCCGACCTCAGCAAAAACTCTGCAACCTGGGCAGTTGAAAACGAAAGGGTCAGGAAAGGCATATAAAATAATAAAACTATTAGAGTGAGTGTACAAAAATATTATTTCACTTTAAACTGAAAACTATAAATAATATGTCTTTCACTATAAATGTACATAAAAATGATGCGAGTCTAAAAATAAACAAGTTCAGGTCAAGAGTTTGTCCTAACCCTCCTGGGTACTGTGTAATGTGTGGAGGCAGTAAATTGAGTACATTTTTCTCAAAGTTACAAGAATGCCCATGTGAGGTGTTTGTCTTGACCCTCTTGGGTACTGTGTAAATTACGAGTCAGGTGTTTGTCCAATCGATGCATCAACGGTACTATCCTCTGTGTAAAACAAATCATATGTACCTCCATGCAAATGCATAATCGTAATTCCATACTCCTAAAATGCATAATTGTAAAGTGCATACTAATAAAATGCATAATCATAGACTCGCAAATCGACAATGAAAATAAAGTGTCTATGATCCCAAGCTCCAAAGAAAGGTGGACATCGACTTGACACACGACGAAAGATCGCGTCGAATGTGTCGAGTCGCATCCGAATCCTAAACATACATAAAAATATTACGCAAGTTCCCCACAAGCCATGAAATTACTCAAAAACTAGTACGAATTGACTAGCGAAACTTTCCATGAAAAATAGCTCTTCGGGGTCGCTAGAGCTTCGTAGCGCGCGCACATAATTGACTAGCGAAACTTCCCATGAAAAATAGTTCTTCGGGGTCGCTGGAGCTTCGTAGCGCACGGCGGCGCGTGGGACCCACGTGCCACTGTCGACAATAGCCAAAATCCAACCATTATGGATGCATGCAAATAATACATCAAACGAAAGCTCATTCCAAGCCCAACAACATTCATGCACATCACTAAGTCAAAATCAAACCGAAAAACGTCCAAAATCACCTTTGAAATCCGAAACCCTCGCCAGAACATCAAGTTGACTGATCACCGACGTCAGGCCATAGCGTGACCTGAAATCGGTCTGGTTTGACTCGTGGCATTACGGGCTTCAAAATCCCTAGTCTTGCGCCACCAAACTCCGGTTGTAGCATCGCCGTCGTCGTCAGCGAAAATAGACCGAAACCTTTTATTTTTGCCGTGAATTTTGGGGATAATCGACGAGGAATTAGAGGTTAATATGGTTGGGAAAAGGAAGAAGGGGTCGAAGAGAACATTTTAACACTAAGGCCGACCAATTTGGTGGCCGGCCAGTGGTGGCTCGCTGGCGTCATCTCTCATGGAGAGAAACGGGTCGGGGAGAGAGAAACAAGGAGGGTTGACCACATGTTGACACTACCTTGACCAAAAAGGAAAGTTTTTAACTTTCTAAAATCGGAAAGCGGGTATTTATACCTTGAAATTTAGCGAAAAGTAATTGATTGACAAATACTTTCTTGTCCTAACTCCAAATTTAACAATTAATGTGTCCACGTACTCGGTTCAAAGAGCTTAGAAATAACTTCTTGTACAACTTCCGAAAAGAATACGAGTCCAAAAAGTCAAAATTTATAAAAAGTCGATTTTAATGACGACAAATCTTGATGAACGTAACATATAGCGATTAATTCAGTAAATAACTTGACTAACGAAGATTAAGTCGGTAATTTAGGTTCGAGTCGTTACATGACCCTTCTAATTGGTGGGTCCAAATTGTCTCTAAAAAATATTTGCGTCATACCTCTTTCTTTACTTGTCAACCGAAAGCCTCTCATTCCTATGCCTGGAAAGGTGTTCTTGGGGCTCGGGATCTTCTGCAACAGGGATTGCGCTGGATTATCGGTGATGACTCTCAAATTAATTTTTAGCTTTATAATTGAGTTTTTTTTTGTATCCTCTTATTAACATGGTTCAAGTTTTGGTGAATAACATAATGGATGGGTACTGGACTATCTTGGGCCGACCTCTAGAGATTCTTGCCTTGACAAAATTAGATCCAACCGTGTATCATGGCTAGAGGGAAGGGCATGTTGAGACCGTCAGGTACTCCCGCAGGCCACAGCTCAGTCAGCTCCCGAGATGCTTCGTCATTTACAATTTTACATGGTTCTGGTGATGACATGGTTGGATGAAAAAAATAAAAAATGCAAGGTGGGCAATATGGAACTTCAGATGTTGGCTACCTAGCTTAGGGTATCTTCGATGGTCAGTATCATAAAATGGATCTATTTCAAAAAATAGATATCTAAACACTTACTTTAGTGTAGGACTTCTTTATCATATATTCTGCAAGCTTAGTGTGAAGTAATGTGACATTTTTTTGGTGATATTCATTAAATATTATGATGTTTATACGGAGATAGACTTGTTCAAATAGCTTAAAAAAATGTGTAAATTGTTGAAAATAAAAAAGAAAAGAGAGAAAAATATTAAACATTATTTATTCATAAAATATGTTATATAACTTGACAATTTTCAATGATTAAAATATAAATATATATTACTTAACTTATTTTAATATTATAATTCAATGATTAAAATATAAATATATAGAACTTAATTTATTTTAATATTATAATTTATATGTTGTTTTTTTTGTGATGACAATAATTATATTGTTGATGTGTTAACATTACAGACTTCACCGGTTACTCGACTTGGTAAAATAAAATCTTATAACAATATTACACTCTGGTTAGGAACAACATCAATGATCTCACCCCCTAACTAGCTAGTCACCGTCTACGGAATCGAACTAAAAACTGAAAAAAAAAAAAACCCAATAAAACACTGCGTCCGATTCCAAAGAACTGCATGCCAATCATCTGGATCCCACACTTGAAACAAATAGAGCACTGACCAGCTATCAGAGCCCAGCAAGCTCCCCGGGCCCATCAGCAAAAAGAGAATTGGGTCTCCAACCCACGATCCACAAAGTAGAAACCGAACCCTAGCTAACGTACTGAGACACGCCGCCGACAACAATGACCGACAACCACCTAGGAACTCATCTGCACCCCAAGAGACCCCATCGGCATCACTTGCTAGATTTGCGATGACTCCATTCCCATCAGCTTGACCACCATATACGCCATCAACGATGGCCAGTCCAGACCAGATTGCAAGCGGCGAAACCACGCATAGAATGACCACAGAGCCAACCAAGATCCTAGTGCAAATGATCGAAATCCACACGACTTGAGGCGCGCCCTCGCTGGACTCCCATTGTGATGGAGAACCTCCACTGCTCCTGACTTGAGGCGCCCAAAAAAAATCCCATTTGTCGGCAACGAATGAAGAGCAACTTGGTTTCCACGGCTGCTGACCCTCAATCACCGCTGGAACCACCAAGGAAGAACACGGAACCACTGGAACGGAAACGGAATGCCACGGTCGACTCCATCAGTCAAGACCGGCGGCTAACGTAGCAACGGAATTCGAAACCCTAGCGCAGCTAGGGGAAAAACGGAAGACTCTGAGAAACGCGTAGTTCATTTTTTTTATCGGTTGTCGTAATCCATCATTAGTCGGTACAAGTACATGATATCTCTCTCGTTTCAACATTATCGGCAATAATAGACAACGAACCTTCAAGTTATATGCTATTTACATTGGCGGAAATTTTTTTATTGAGAAACTTTATAGTGAGAATTTGGTGAGTACCTTCTTAAAATTTATATTTTCTAATAATATTTTGAAAGATTAACCGTTGTATATCTAGATATATATACGTAGATCATTTCTATAAATTTTCATCCAATTTAAAAATCGTTAAGGGGTCGAACAAGATGATATAAATGAACGTTCCAAATTTATCAAATTTGAACCGTTCATGTTTATAACTAATAAACCATAATTTTGAATCTCTTAACGATTTTCGATTTGGTTGAAAATTTAATAGAATGATCCACTCATATATATCTAAATATCTAACAGTTGATATGTCAAAATATGATCAAAATTGAGACTTATAAACTATTGTATAGAATGTACTATGCTCCCACTATGCTATACTCACCAAGTCCTCCCAAAATTGAGACTCACCAAGTCCTCACCATAGAGGTCCTCAATGGAAAAACCCCCACTATGCTATACTGTTATTAAGGGAGTGATTTTGTTTCCCATATTTGTCATATTTTTTCAGTTATGCCATTTTCACTTTAGTTAGATATAATATATCACGGTCATTGTAATAATTAACAAAATATTTATCATTAATAAATATTATTTAAAAATATATTTTCTCTCCACTACTTGCTTCTTTATCTCTACAATAACTTTTTCTTCTTTCAAAAATAATTTTTATGTTTTCAGCAATTCCTACCATTTCCAAATAAACTACATTCTCCCTCCCACACTTGGGGGTCACCATAAACCCATGGGCCCCAAAAATCATGTGGGCAGCCAAGAAGCCCGATGGGCTTAAGCCTGTTTAGGCCCGAGTTTAAGCCCGACTATGCCCGGCCCTGTGGGCATAAGGCCGGACTTGGACGGAGGTGTCAAAGCCCATGGGCGATGGACATATGGTCGGACTATTGTTATAAACATCTAACATTTCTAAATTATCTTAATATAATTCATTTGCATACCAATTATTAATTTTTTAAGCTTATACATTATCTAATGTATATAATTATTGATATAATTGATAGATAAACATTATTAATTTTCAAAATTTTTTTATTTAATACATTAAAAAAGTCTGTTCCAGACTGCCTTTATGGCTTCATCTGGCCCATAAATTAAAAGCCCGATAAGGCTTGGCCCATGAGTTTCGAATTTTTGAAAAAGCCCTGCCCGAACTTTTTATGAATAGTTTCTAGGCCCGACACATGATGTGGGTATGTACCACAAATTTTGAGTGAGATGGGATGCAATATAAATTGCATAAATATAACATATTTTGCAACTTATACAACTCAACTTCCATATTTAACAAAATGTTTGCTAACATTCTCTATATTCAGAAACATACCTTTGTCTCCACACATGTGGTCTGAACACCCAGAGTCCAAAAACCATGCATGACTCCTTTAAGCATCATGTTCCTCTACATAAGCCATTAGAACGAGTTCATCCTCATCATCTAACTCTGCATAGTTGGCTTGCTTGCCCCAAGTCGGACACTCATGCTGAAAATGTCCCAAGTTGTGACATTTAAAGCATTCTACAGTGGCTTTTGTGAAAGGTGTAGAGGATTGCCTGCCTCTTCCATGACTGTGACCTCCGCGGTAGTATCCTCTTCCTCTACCATTGTTGCTTTCTACCTTGAGAGCTTGCCCTTTATCATCAATGTTTGTCATCTTGAACTTCTGTTCATGGACAACAAGTGAACTATGCAGATTATCAACGAACATAGTGCTCGTGTCCTTGGATTCTTCGATCGAAATTACCACATAGGTAAATTTCTTAGCTAGAGTACGAAGAATCTTCTGCACCACTTTGGTATCTGACATGTTGCCACCATTGCTCCTCATTTTGTTTGCTACAGCCATCGCTCTTGCAAAGTATTCTGATATTGACTCTCCTTCCTTCATTTGGAGAATCTTAAAGTCTTTTTTCAACCCATTGAGCATTGTCCTCTTCACTAGCTCATTGCCACCATATTTTCTTTTGAGAGAATCCTAGACTATTTTGGAAGTGCTTCTATCTAAAACCTGCTCAAACACATCTCTGTCAATGGCTCTAAATAGGTAGTGTTTTACCTTATGGTTCTTTTGACGTGCATTGTCAAGAAGCTCCCTCTTTGCGTCAGTCAGCACAACCATTGTTGCAGCAGCTGGTTCTTCAAAGCCATTCTCTATGAGGTGATCGGTGTTTAACCACCTTCAAAATTACCCTATAATGAACTCAATATGATTGTCAATGCAGTACAATAGTATAGGGGTCAATCCACAGGGAAAAATGAGACTCAATATTCTAAACTACAAACAGACGCGAAAGTCAGAAACCTGACAGCCTCGACAACTAACACTAACGTAATTAATTAAAATAGCTAGAATCAACCTAAAATCACAAAATTAATACAGGACACTATAGACACAGTGGTGGACTACCACTCAAATTTTAAATATAATCGGAGTTGGTTTGGTTGTTGAAATAAATTCTACAAACTAGATTACGAAACTGAAACAGTAGCAAAATTTAGAGTAAAACGAGAATTCAATAATAAAATGGGTTAAGGGAAGTGCTATCCACCACCGTCACTCCATCTAGACGACAAATGCTTAACTAAACAATGCAAATGTTATGAATGAAAGACTCACAGGAAGGTCCCGAGCTGTGAACATAACCTATTACACAATCCTTATGTTTACAATGTTGAAGGTTTACTTATCAACATTGTCTATCCCTCAAAGAACCCGAAGTCACGGACTCGAATTTACCAAGAGCAAAGTATTACGATCTAGAAAGGGTTTGAGAATCTACTAGGCTTCATAAGTACACTACGGTCTTGTCTTACTAGACCTAGGGTTTCTTATACCAAGCATGTATGGGTTCTACGATTGAAACTTGAGGAAGGTAATAATCACCAACATCCATCAATTTTCTTAGAATTAGATTCATAAACATGCATACTAAGCGTGCACTCAAAGCATACATAATCAAGAATCATCACCGTATAAATAACAAAGAAATCTTATTCGAATAACAAAAGCAAAACTTAATTAACGTGCATAAGCAATCTAGATATCATGAACGGGGCTTCAAAACAGCCCCTTAACAATGAGAAAATCCTAAAATAATCCATGAAAGAAATTGATACAAACGGATGAAGGAGAAGCTTGCAGCCTCCTTGCACTTGCTCTCCGTACGTCTGCTTTTTTTCTTTTTTCTTTTTTCTTCCGCCTCCGGTTCTCTTGCTAGCTATATATATCTCACATTTAGCTAGGTTGATTCCTAGCTGATCACGTTCAAGACTCCAATTGCAAAGCAACTTCCTTCTTGTTTTATTCTCCTTCTATTTAATCATGCTTTGATCACGTTTCCAGCCCTTCCAAACTAAGTTAATTAACTTAGCTCAAAAACATGTGCTGGCTGCAAAAATATGTATATATGGACTCCACTTCCACTTCTACTTTGCAAGCAGCTTCTTTCTTCAAATTCAATTCAACTTCTTCTTCTATTCACAGTCCAACTCCAAATCTTCTTCTCCTTGTTGCATTAGGCTAGGAAAGCCCCTTTTAATTCATTTTTTCTTTATTTTCTCCAAAAACCTATAACACAAATAAACATAATTAATTTACTTGAAAACGTAACGAAAGAACTAAATATAAGGTAATATTACACATAGAAATGTTGCATAGTTATGCACCTATCATGAGGCTCCAAAGCCCCTTCGCCCTTAGCAGATTCTCCATCAATTCACTTCAATGATCGTAGTGATTCCCATCGAAATGGGGAATTTTTGCAGAAATCTTTTCTTCTCTTATCTTACGTGTTTCACTCTCAGAACAAAACGTTAGCTGCTGCTTTTATAGCCCAGTGGCGGCTTTGATACCAGTTTGTAGAGTTATGAATTGCTAAACACTCAATACTCAATAACTGAATATACTTGCTTAATCAATTCAACTTAAACAAAGGGATTTATAAGCCTACATCGACAACAACTTAGCTGAAAACTAGCTCTACCACTAAACCACTACCAGCATGATTCCAAGCCACAACCAGCTGATAAGAGACTTATTCAAACACAAACAACTAGTCCTACGAACCAGGACTCATCCTACCAGGTGCCAACTACGTAACTAATCTGAACGTTGCAAGACTTGGATTGACTTTCTGAACACGCAACCTTCTTGTAACACACGATCTCCAATCTGCTGATGACCTTCTCATGTACTACTAATATGCTGCTGCATGATCTTAGGTCTGCTGACCTCATCAAAATTGGACCCATTTCAAACTCTGCATCGCAAAACTGAAAAGGCGAAGCAATTAACCGTCACAGCTTCTCGTGCTTTTCATCATGATCTGCGAGCTCTCTTGAACAATTACTACTTACTATTACTATTAGTGAACTACAGATATCGTTGCTACCTATCTATTACGGTAAGGGCGATTTCGAACCACAAAGTTTGAAATTCAATCTAGAAGATCAATTGTTGGAGTCTTTTCCGTCTACCCAACTCATGGAGTTCATCGCACGATTACGAACGACTTGGATGAGCGGTGGTGGTGGCCACCATTGCTGAATCTCTCGCCACAAACACTTAATTACTTCATCAGGTTCAAGATTATTCATGAAGAAATTGCCCAGGTATGCTTCTATTTCTTCTTTTGTGATAATAATTATGCCTATGGCCTTTGTAATGTTAATCTCGTTGCTTGGAATTTGTGTACTGCATATGGACCTTTGCCTTTAAGAGCATCCGCACCCGTTTAGGACATCCTATTTCGAGGAATTCCTATTTTCAGGACTTCCTGTTACTATTCAGCAAATAGGACTTCCTATTCAGTTTTTTTGCCCAGCAGTGCAACAAATAGGAATTCCTATTACTATTCATAATCATAAAATAAAATTTAGATTAATTATTTGTAATATGTTTATCCAATAACTAGGCGACACATGTCATTATCATGTACATTATTGAACTAAATTTTCGGTAAGATTTCCGACGACTCATATTGTGACACGTGTCACATCCACGTGTCACTGTCGGATAAATTATTGATGAAGATTTCCGGTGAGATTTCCGACAAATGATAATGCGACACGTGTCACATCCACGTGTCACTGTCGGCTAAATTATTGATGAAGATTTCCGGTGAGATTTTCGACAAATCAGGATGTGACATGTGTACTCATCCAGAAGTCACTGTCGGCTAAATTATTGATGAAGATTTCTGGTGAGATTTCCGACAAATGAGTTAATGACACGTGTACTCATCCTTCAATATCAGATTATCATAATTTTGCTATAAAATCATCATCTCTAGCTCCAATACATGAAACCTCACAACACGCATAAGTCACTTGATATTCTACACCTAAACACAATTCTGCCGTTTTTCTCATCCAGAAGATGAATCATAATGATTACGAAGAGTCTTCCAGGAGGAGGCGCCAACAACGTCGGCAAGCTACCACAATGATGAATTCCTTCATCAATGATGCAACCATGATAGTTGCCACGTTTGATGATGAGCCACCCCGCCGCCGCCTTCCAAACCATCCAAGGCAAAGGGAACCTAGGGGTCAGAATTTGCTTGAAGATTACTTCGTGGAACGCCCTATTTTCCATAGCAAGATTTTTGTCGAAGGTTCCGAATGAGCACGCACTTGTTCAACCGGATCAAGACAGACCTTTGTAATCACGACCCATTTTGGCATCAAAGAGCAGATGCCACTGGATTGCAAGGACTCCTCCCCGAGCAACAGATGACCGGTGCTATACGAATGTTGGCGTACGGCGCAGCCGTAGATCAGTGTACTGAGTACACAAGGATGGGGGAGTCAACGACGTTGGAATGCATAAAGAAGTGGTACACACAAGTGGTCTTGCTCTACAAGGACCGTTACCTCCGCGCTCCAAATCCGGGTGACATAACTCGAATTTTAAGAAGGGCTAGGCAACGGGGATTTCCTGGTATGATTGGAAGCATCGAATGCATGGACTGGGAATGGAAGAATTGCCCAACAGCTTGGCAAGGGTCATACTCGGGGCGGAAGGCTCGTCCGACAATAATCTTAGAGGTGGTGGCCTCATATGACAAGTGGATATGGCACAGCTTCTTTGGGACGCCTGGAGCACAAAATGATATTAATGTGCTCAACTCCTCTGATGTCTTCGATGAACTCCTTGCCGGAAGAAGCCCGCAATTGACGTATAAAGTCCATGGTATGACTTACCACCATACTTATTATCTAGCTGATGGAATATATCCCAGGTATTCCTCGTTGGTCAAGACAATATCCAATCTGCAAGATCAACCACAGAAGCTGTTCGCAAGGAAACAAGAGGCATATCGTAAAGATGTGGAGAGGTGCTTTGGCATCTTACAATCTCGTTGGGCTATCATTCGTCACTCAGCCATGTGTCATCACAGATCGACTTTAAAAATGATTATGTTGGCTTGCATCATAATGCATAACATGATTGTCGAGGAAAAATTTGTGGAAGACGATTTTGAGGAGAATGAGGAAGAAGATTTACAAAACCCAGTGGCTGCTTCCACACTATATGATGGGCCGGTGGATGAAAATGGTCACCGAATTCCATTTGAGCCAGTGGGAAGAGATCAGCATGATCAACGGTTTAGCGACAGGCTCATCGATTTACAATCAGTTTATCTCCATGGTGAACTTCAAAAGGACTTAGTGAAACACAACTGGTTTCTTGAAACCGGTGAACATCTCTAAATAATGTGCGCGAGATATATGTGTTTGCAATTTGTGTGTTTCCCTTTTGTATGTATGTTTCCCTTAATAATCAATGAATTTAAATTTGAAGCTCGATCTAAATAAATAAAGTGCGTTTTTCTTTCTTGAAATTGAAATTACATGAATTGAAATTACATGAATTGAAATTACTAAACTAATCACTAAAATCAAGGTTGCGGGGACGATAACAACCGGTAAAGCTAGCATTGCCGACTTTTCCTTCATCGTCATCTACTTGCTGAAGGATCTCTGATTTCCGCTTCATGAAGTACTTCTTTGAATTTGGGGTCATAGCCTCGAAATTCATTGTCATGATTCTTGTTTCTTCTTATCGTGCCCTTAATTTGTAGTTTTTCTCATCAAGTATTCGTTGATTTTCATCATTTGCCCTCGTCCAATCGGCAAACATTTTTTGATTAGCCGCAATGCTCTTCAAAGTCTCATCTCTAACTTCACTCGATGGTGTCATGGCCTTCTTTTCCCTTCTTTTTGCTTCCTTGGCCGCCTTCACTCCTTGAGGTCTAGGCGGGCTTGAGGTTCCTCCAAGGTTGATTTGTGATGTTGGCATCATTTCATCTTCATCCAAGTTGACGATAGGAGATACTTCATTAACGGTAGGTGTTTCTTCGAAGTATGAATTGTAAGAAGGTTGAGTGATAGTTTCGATGATTCTAAAGGTAGGATGATTTTTGACCTCTTCCCAACACGCAAAGTGAGCAAACTCCTTTTTTTTCCCCACATAAAGCGTTTGGACTTTCCTTAACTACAAAATAAATTACAGGATTCATTCTTACAAAAATCAATAAAATATTTCACATTATATATTTCACAGGATTCATTCTTGCGTATGCGAGCGCTGCTTTCCATTGTGACAAGTTTGGCTTCAACTTACCAAAACGAGATGCAAGGGCACTTTGTGACCTCGGTTCCGCCATCGCTTCCCCCTCTGTAATCACCCAATTTTGTTGGTAATCGGCGTAAATTTTTTCCCACAATTTGTCGACCTTTTGTTTGTTGCCGGAGATAGGGCACACACTATGCCGACAATATGAAATGCATAATTGTACATCTTCGAACATAAGCCAATTGGTCGACATTTTTGGCAAAAAATGAAAGAGGATTGTGAGATAGGGAGAGAAGAGAAGGAGGAAGAAGATGCTAAGTGGTGCACAAAGGGGTGTGAAATTTTTAGAAAATGAAGGTTGTATTTATAGAAAAATAGTAGGGGTTTTTTAGAAATTTTTTAGAAATTTTTGGGAATTTTTTGGGAATTATTTTGGGATAGCCGTTTTGAAAATTCTGAAAAAATCAGGTAGCCGTTGCATTTGAATTCTGGCCGTCCGATTGAAATTTGGATTCAAAATGGACGGCCCAGATTGATCGGCCCGTTGCCAGCCAATCGGCCCGACAGGCTGACACGTGTCAGTCTGTGATTGGCTGGTAACTTCAGTTAAAAAAAATTACTTTTTAACTGGCGCGTGTACTAGATTCAAAAAAAATTTGTTCCCGCCTGACGTCACCCACGAGCGTGGGCTCCGCCAGGGGAACTTCCTCTCTGGAGTGCTCCTCGCGAACGTCCTCGAGGACTTTCTCCTCGTCGCCGTGCGGTCCACCCTCCTCGTTAGCCACGGTGCACGCTCAAATCGCCGAGGACGTCCGATTTCCGGTGGGCTCCGCCTGAAAACGGTGAGGACGTCCTCCGTTTCCCCCCACGGTGCGGATGCTCTAAATATGAGCGTGGCTCTAAATATGAGCGTGGCTCTAAATATGAGCGTGGCTCTTACAGGTCTTGCTCTAGTGATTTTAATAAAGTTTTTCTCCTTTTTAGTCCTGTTGCGTTGGGTATGGACATAACAATTGATTTTCTAAGATCATGTTTCGTTTATCAAAAATCTAGTAATCGATGCTTATTGAAGAGCTCACGAGTTATGCTAATAGACTAGGAAGTAAATCGGGCCACTGGAAAGGTCAACATGGGGGAGGGTTGGATGTGTTTTATGTACCACTTCAAAAAGGTAGATTTGCTTAATTATATATGAATGTTCGAATTGTCATTGTCCTTGTCATTGATTGGAATGATCAAATTGATAGCATAGACAAGGTTGTGTCCATCCTAATTTTAAAAATTAATACCTTATGAAAGTTGCTCCTTGGAATAGCCGGAAAAGTTTTTTGCAAAGTTTTCATACTTAGGTTTCTTTTATCCTAATTATTTGGCCCTTGATGTCTTGTGTGTCCTTGACACAAGAGCATCAACTGAAGTTGGAAATAAGGTAGTTAGTAAACTACATTTTGACGATTATTTTGTAATGTCTGCTATAGGCCAAAGTGACGGTCTTTTTTTGCTATGAAATTACAGGAATATCAAGCTTTCTATTATCTATCCCCATGAACGGTTCATTCATTATCTTATTGGTGATCTGAACTCTGACAATGCTTGGTATGTTACTTTTGTTTATGCCTATCCTAAAAAAGAACTTCAAGCAGCACTTTGGAAGGAGTTAGAAGCTCTTAAACCTCCTAATGACGAACCGTGGATCATCATGGAGACTTCAATAATATCACTGCTCTTCATGAGAAATGTGGAGGAAACAACCAAGTCACAAGACATATGAATAACTTTGTTCAATTCCTTAACTCTAGATGTGACTACAATATATGTTCAATTCCTTAACTCTATATATGTGACTATAATATCTTACTCTGGAATGCCTTTTACTTGGACAAATGATCATAATGATCACACACTAATGTTTGAATTGCTTGATAGAGCCTGTGCTAATCCCAATTTCATGCTTATGTTTCCTAATGCTCAGGTTAACAATATGTCAATTCATGGCTCTAATCATAGTCTTATCTGTCTCTCTTTCGGAGATAGGAAGGTACAAAGAGGGGGAGGCTTCAAGTTTGAAGCTATGTGGATGAAACACCCAGACTTCGAAAATCTTGTCAAACATGCTTGGAGCAATTCTTATGAACATGATCCGTTAAAAAATCTTATTATTGTTTGTAATAGTTTTATGGCTAAAGCTAAAAATTGAAATAAGAATGTTTTTGGTAACACTCAGGAGAAAATCAATAATGCCCAAGGGGAGCTAGAACTTATTCAAACACAACTAATGAACAATGTTGATTCTGTGTATTTACAGGAAAGGAACAAAGAAATCACGAAGTCTCTCCACCAACTGTATTGTGATGAGGAACTATTCTGGGCTCAGAAAGCTAAAGTGCTTTGGTTGACAGTAGAAGATAAGAACACCAAATTTTTTCAAATGCAAGCCAAAATCAGGAAGAAAAGGAACTGGATCAATAAAATCAAGGACGATAGTGGTTGTTGGTTTTATGATTCTGACAATAATGTCAAAATTATTGTGCTGGAGTTCAAGAAGAGATTTACAAAAACTGTAGACCCTGGTGTTAATGTTATGAATGAATTTTTAGAACATATAAACTCTTGTATTAATGATACTAATATGATGTGTTTAGATAAACATGTTTCTGACGAAGATATACTTGCTACTGTGCAATCTATTGGTCATCTAAAGGCTCCAGGACCGGATAGAATTAACGCAATCTTCTACCAAACTTATTGGCATGATGTGAAAGGAACTATAATCCCTATGGTCAAGGATTTCTTCAACTCTGGTAACTATTAAACTTTTGAATCACACTAACATTGTTTTAATCCCTAAAATGGATTCTCCAGAAAGTGTTAATCATTATAGACCTATAAGTTTGCGTAACATTTGTTACAAAATTATTACTAAAATTATAGTCAACAGATTAAGACTTCGCCTGACCAAATGCATTTAAGAGAATCAGGGTGCTTTTGCACCAGATAAATCTATTCATGACACTATCCTTATCGCTCATGAAATGTTTAACAACTTCTAAAAAAAGAAAGGAAAATAGGTGTTTTGGCAATGAAATTGGATCTTGAAAAAGCTTATGACATGCTCAATTGGAATTTCATAAATTGCTGCCTGAAAAAGTATGGTTTTAGTGACTGCTAGATAGAGAGAGTGATGAGCTGTATTACTTCAGTGTCATTCTCTATTCTAATCAATGGTAAACCTGAAGGTATGTTTGTCCTTCAAGGGGCATAAGACAGGGTGACTCTCTCTCACCTTATATCTTTATTCTGTGTGTAGAACCTCTTATCAGACATCTAAACTATCTGGCTATTTCTGCTAAATCTAATATTGGTATTCTTTCTTTTACTAATGGTTTCAGAATCTCTAATTTAATGTTTGCTGACGATTGTTTAATTTTTTGTAAGGCAACTCCAAAAGCTGTTCACCATGTTAAGAAGGTCCTTGACATATTCTCCAAAGCTACAGGGCTTCAAATAAATCTGAATAAATCTTCACTCTATTTCTCTTCTATGGTAAGCATCCAGGATAAACAAAAGATTGTCAGCATCGTTGGCATACAGCACAAATGCACCATTGGTAAGTACTTGAGTATTCATAATGTTATAAATTGGAAGGATCCTGTAAATGCTAAGGAGCCCTTACTCAAAATTTCTAATAAATTAGCTAGCTGGAAAAAAAGAGTCTCTTTCTAAAGAAGGAAGACTTACTCTTGTTAAATCCAATCTTACTGGAATACCTAACCATATTTTTTCATGTTTCAAATGTCCTAAAAAACTAGCAAAAAAGATTGATGTTGAGGCCAGGAATTTGTTTTTGGGGCTCGAACAATTCTAATCCTATTATTTGGGCTGAAGTGTGCAGTCCTATACATTGTGGTGGACTTGGAATCAAGCAGGTTAAAGTTTTTAAAAACTCTGCTCTTGCAGAACTAGGCTGGAAAATCCTAATTGAACCCTCCAATTGGTGAACAAGCATTATAAGGAGGAAATATTTGTCAATGAATTCTTTTTTCACTGCTGATTATAAGTAAGGTAATTCCTATGCTTGGAAATGTATTTTGAAAGTAGACAACTAATTATTGTTGGTATGAGATGGATTGTTGGCAATGGTAAAGACATAAAATTTTGGACTCATAATCGGGTCTTTCTTGTTCCTATTTATCATCTTATTGACAACAGCTTGAGAATGCAGATCAATTTAGATGAATGTGTTGCTTATTATATTGATAATGGTGCTTGGAACAAAATCAAACTTGTGCAATTGCTTGATCATAATATAGTCAAAACCATTTGTGGAGTTCCCATTCCTTTGACTCCACAACAAGATGCCTTTGTTTAAGATCCTTCAAATTCTGGTAAGTTTTCTATCAAATCTGCTTCTAATTTATAATATTCCGACTGCATAAAACATAAGCATGCTGATGAACAAAATGTGGAAGCTAGACTTACCTCCTAAACTAAAGATTTTCAGTTGGCTCCTACTTAGAGGTAGATTGACAACTCGGGATAGATTATTGAAAATGAGCTTAATTCCTAACAATACTTTGCTCTTTGCTTGAATCGGGAAGAAACTATTAACAATTTATTTTGTCAGTGCCCTATGGTAAGAGAAGTTTGGAGATTATCCAATATGCAAAGCCTCTCAGGCTCTTCTGATCTAATTACAAGCATGTATAATTTGTCTGATTCCAAAAAACATGATCCCAAGGAATGGACTATGATCTTAAATGTTTGTTGGCATATTTGGCATGCAAGAAATAACTTGATTTTCAGAAATGAAGCTTTCAACCCGAAGGAACTAACTAGCGTAGCTGCTACCTACTGGAACAACTACATTTCAAGCTCTACTTCTCCTACTGCAACCAGAAAAGAGGATGCCATTATTAGATGGACCCCCCCCCCAAAGTCCGGCTTCAACAAAATCAATTTTCATGGTTCTGTTAGAAACACCCTTCATTCTTCTGCTGCCGGTGGCTATGTGATTAGAGATTCTAGTGGTACCTCAACTGTGGCAGGCTCTTGTGACTTTGGCATCTCTATAGTACCTATGGTCGAACCTCACATCCTCAAACAAAGCCTTTTTCATGTTAAACAAGCAGGTATTGACAATATTCTGGTGGATGGGGACTCTCTCCTCATCATCAATTGTGTCCTCAACATATGGAATCCTCCTTGGAGAATCTCATCAATCATTAAGGATATTCAAGGATTGGCTAGTAGCTTCACTAACATCAAATTTACACATCTTTAGGGAGGCTAATGTTGTACCTCATAATCTTGCAAATATGAGATATGACACTGGCAACATCAACACCTGGAATAACTCGCTGCCTTCAACTGTTGCTCATCTACAATTATTTGATAATTAGGGAACTAAATGTTTTAGGACATCTTCCTCTTAGTTCTTTGTTTCTTAAAAAAAGAAAAGAAAATTGAAGTTATATTAAGATAAGGGTTATATAGTAAGATATAAGGGCTCAATAGCTAAAGAATGATCTACTTGACGATCGAAGATGAGGAAAGGGACCAATGGGATGTTACAAATTAAATCTTTATTTAACAATGCATCAAATACTAATTAAGCAATACTTATCTGATCCAACAACAACTGCACATCAGTACGTACAAGATGATCGATGTACATTTGTTACTTTGTTAAACCAAGTCTGCAGCCGGCCTGTACGAGTGTACGTACGTACAAGATGATCTTGGACTTTATACACAAGTAAACACTATTTAGCCAATCATGAAGCATAACAACATTGACTTGCTTTGCATTGAACGTACTCCACGTACTGAAAGCGGCACACTGCACACACTTATTCATCAAAACTCTGCCCAACTATTCAGATCAGTTCTTTATTCGATGAACTGATCAGTTTAAGTCTGCAACCTCTTCAGCTGGGCTTGTCATCTACATGGCTTTGGTTGATCATTCTCTCTGCAGACTTCATGGGTCCAAAGTTGCAGGCAGCACAGCATTATGCTGAAATTAAGTAGAAAAGTATAATTAAAAATGTTTAAAATAGAATATAATATTTTATTGGCTCTTAAATTAATGATATATAACTATACAAATATATTCTTAATTGATAGAGAATATCTACAATAAAAAATGAATCAATTCTAATTACAATAGGAATATGATATATTTACAAGTTTAATATTTGTCAACACTTCTTCTCAAGTTAGAGCGTAGATGTCAATCATGCACAACTTATCCAACCATTTACTAAAGATTTCATGTGACAATCCTTTAGAAAAAATATCAGCTAACTGTTTTTATGACGTCACAAAGGGAAACCGAATAATTTTTTTGTCAAGGTTATTCCTTATAAAATGCCTATCAACCTCCATATGTTTGGTTCTATCATATTGTACTAGGTTATGAGCAATTTCAACAACAACTGTATTATCATAATGCAAATCCATAAGGTTCTGAAGCTTGAAACCCAACTCTTTCAGCATATTCCTGTAAGAATAACTTGGTTCCAATGATTGTATTATGCATAAACCACGTTAAGAACATCAGTCAATGTATTTATATATGAATGAATGAAACTTACAGGATGGAGTAGTTCTTGCTGTCATTGTTTGATCTTCTGCAAATATACACTTTGTGTTCTAAGTAAATGGGACTTATATCTGAATGTGTGTGTATAAATCAGGGACCAGACAAGGCTTATATATAGAGAACAGATCAAACAATCGTTTCCATTAAACATCTGTTGTGTCTATTAATTGCAAACTTTATTTTCTGAACCAATGCATCAGTTTTCTTTGAACTGATGCGCATTTATTCTTACTGCAACATATACACAGCATTACAGTGTATTTGAACTATCTTAAACACAGATTGGTTCACGCAAGATTTACATTCTTTAAATCCTATACTGACCATGTACAAGTTTCAGAATGAAGAAAAGAGAACGATGTCATATTCTTTAATTGATCTAACAATCTCCCACTGAACTTGACATTGTTTCAAATTCTGAATATGTAGAATGACACAATATATATTGAAGTGTCGACTGGATTTAAAAATGGTTAATCTGTTTTAATGTTTTATTAATTGTAAAAGTTATGTTAGATTTAAAAATATCTTGATGGATTGACAAAACATCAGTATTTTAAAATCATAACAACACTAATGCAATTATATAAACTACTCAATGCAGTAATAAGTATATTTGATACTGAAACAGAATATACTCCCATAGTCCTACTAAAACTTCGATTCATGATTTGCAAAATTTAAATGTATTTTATACTGAAAGACTCTGCAGAATCTTTAGTTAAGAAATATAGAATGAATGAACTATTATGATTTTATTCATATAGAATAACTTGGTACAAATATAATACTACAATCATGTCTTTATGATGCTGTTAGTTCATATCAGCATCCAAATTTTCTAAAATTCCCATGGCTTTGACATGTTTGACAAAACTTGATATTGGTAGGGCCTTAGTGAGAGGATCAGCTAACTGATCTTTGGTGCCTATCTTGATGACTTCAATCTCATTATCTCCGACACTTTCTCTGACTGAAAAATATTTGACATCTATGTTTTTGGACTGAGAGGTCATTCTGTTGTTCTTTGAAAAGAATACTGCTGAAGCATTATCACAATAAATAGTCATAGGCTTCTGGATTGATTCTAACAACTGTAATTTTAAAATAAAGTTTCTTAACCACATACCATGTCTAGTTGCTTCATGCACAGCTATATATTCTGCTTGAAAGGTTGATGTAGCTGTCAAGGTCTGTTTTGCTGTTTTCCATGATATTGCACCTCCAGCAAGCATGAATATATACCATGAACAAGACTTTAAATCATCAATTTCTTGCTTATATGATGCCTCTGCATAACCTTATATTTTCAACTCTTTATCTTCCATTCTCTTGTAGACCAACATATGGTCTCTTGTATGTTTTAAATACCTCAACACCTTTTTCCCAGCAGTCCAATGTTTATGTCCAGGATTTGATTGATACCTGGATAACATGCTGACAGCAAAGGCTATATCTGGTCTGGTACAGACTTGTGCATACATGAGACTTCCCACTAGCCTAGCATATGACATATTCTGCATATCTTTCCTTTCCAGCAGATTATTAGGACATTGTCCTTTGTGTAGTTTATCACCTCTAGACATTGGTGACTCTCCTCCCTTACAGTTCTGCATGTTAAACCTATGCAGTATTTTATCAATGTAGCCTTTCTGTGAGAGTCCTAACATACTTCTTTTTCTGTCTCCGATAATTTCTATCCCCAAAACATAATGAGCCTCACCCATATCTTTCATATCAAACTGATTTGAAAGAAAGTGTTTTGTTTCTTTTAATAAGGAAATGTTACTGCTAGCCAACAGGATATCATCAACATATCGAATTATTAAGACAAAATCACTCCCATTGATTTTTAAATAGATGCATTCATCTAATTTATTTTCCAGAAAACCAAAGTTAGTGATTACCTTGTCAAATTTGAGATATATACCACTGTCTGCTGGCTTGTTTAAGACCATAAATCGATTTTCTGAGTTTGTATACCTTTTCTTCACCTTGTTCAAACCTCTCTAGTTGCAACATATAGATTTCTTCTTTCAAGTCACCATTTAAAAATGCTGTCTTTACATCCATCTGATGCAGCTCCAGATCATAGTGTGCCACCAAGGCCATTAAATTTTTTAATGAATCCTTTGTAGAGACTGGTGAAAAGGTCTCATTATAATCGACTCCTTCTCTTTGATTATACCCTTTTGCCACTAATCTAGATTTGTATCTTTCATTTTTGCCATTTAATTTGCATCCCTTTTGGTTTTGAATACCCACTTGCAACCTATTGGTTTACATCCATATGGTTTTTCTGCAAGCATCCAGACTTTGTTTTTGGACATGCTTTCTAATTCTTCCTCCATGGCTTGCTTCCAATTATCATAGTTTGCTGACTTCATTGCTTGCTGTATTGTACATGGATCTTTCTCCTCATTCAAATCATGTTCCAACTCCATTTGGTATACATGGTAATCATCAGAAATTGCAGACTTTCTTTCCCTTGTTGATCTTCTTAGAATGTTCTGATCCTGTTGTATTGGCTCTTGAACTATAGGTTGTTCCAAAGCTATTTCTGCTTCATGATTTGCATTTTCTAATGCTATATCTTCAACAACATTATCAATCTGTTCTTCTATTTGAGGTGGGATGATTTTCAATGCAGTAGGTGTAGTTGCAGGCTCTTCTTCAATCATAACCCTTTCTGTACTAGATTGAGGATAATCAAACCATTCTACAAAACTATCATGGCTTGAGTTGATCTCTTCACAAGTATCAATATATGCTTGCTGATCAAATTCTACATCTATAAATACATCCTTTGGAACTTCAATGATTCTAGTTCTTCTTGCTGGACAATAAATTCTGAAACCTTTTGATTTCTCTGGATAACCAATAAAATAGCCACTTACAGATTGAGAATCAAATTTAGCTCCATCCTCTATTTTGTAGATCTTTGCTTCTGTATTGCATCCCCATATATGCAGGTGATTCAAGCTAGGTTTATATCCACACCATACTTCATAAGGTGTTCTTGATACTGCTTTACTAGGAGTTCTGTTGCAAATATAATTTGCCATTTTTAATGCTTCTCCCCATAGAAACTTTCGTAGTCCAGATTTAATGATCATGATCCTAACCATATTAATCAAGGTTCTATTTCTCCTTTCTGAAACTTCATTTTGCTATGGAGTGTATGGAGTTATGTATTGTGCTTTTATACCACAGTCTTGCAATTACAAGACAAATGGTCCCTTGTGTTGGCCCTTCTTTGTATACTTGCCAAAATATTCACCTCCTCGATCAGATCTGACTGTTTTAATAAAGTTTCCAGTTTGTCTTTCAACCTCAGTCTTAAAATTTTTGAAGGTATCCAAAGCTTGTGATTTTTCAGAAATTAAGTAGATGTAACAGAATCTGGAAAAATTATCTATAAAGGTAATGAAATAGTAATTTCCACAAATGGTTTTAACTGGAAAAGGGCCACAAATGTCTGTATGTATCAGTTCTAAAAGTATTTTAGTTCTCTTAGTTCCAAATTTTCTAGTTTTGGTCATTTTTCCTTTTAAACAATCCACACAGGTTTTGAAATCCGTAAAATCTAATTCTGGAAGAATTTCTTGCTTTAACCAGTAGCTTAACCTCTCCTTAAATATGTGACTCAATCGTTTATGCCACAGAAAAGATGAGGTTTCCTGATTGCGCTTTCTTTTTATACCATAATGTATGTTTATGTTGAAAACTTCCCTTTTTGCTGATGGATCAGATTGTTCATGTTCACAATCAACTTTCCAATAACCATCATCAATAAAAGATTTTCCAAAACATCTAGATAGATAAGTTAAATACATAACATTATTATCACTACTGAAATCAAAACCTTTGTTTAAGGCATATAAAGATCCAGAAATTAAGTTCCTACTTATGCTGGGAATGTAGTACACATTTTCTAGAACTAATACAAATTTATTAAACTTAAGTTTGACAGTTCCTATTGCCTTCACAGCCATTTTCTGTCCATTTGCTGCACACACCTTTGTCTCTTGCTTACTTGGGACTGTCATCCTTTGCAAGCCCTTCAATGAATTGACAATATGAATAGGTGAGCCAGTGTCAAAACACCATGTATTGTCTATCTCAAATTTTTTTGACTGAATATTAAAAACTGGTTTCATAGACGTACGCTTTTTAGATAACCAAGCTTTGAAACCTTCGCAATCTTTCTTGAAGTGTCCTTATTTCTTGCAGAAGAAACATGTTAAAGTTTTGGAGGACTTACTTTTACTGATGTCTGCCTTAGGACCTGAGTTTGATGAAAAACCCTTGTGTTTATTCTTCTTGCTTTTGGAGATGTAGTTAACAGACAGCTCCTTGCCCTTTTTCTTGATCTCATCCTCCACTTCAACACATAATGATATCATCTCATTCACACTCCAATTCTCCTTTTGTGTTTTGTAAAGTGATTTCAGGTTATCATATTCATCTGGTAGTCTGTTCAGCAGCATGTAGACAAGGAAAGAATCCTCTACTGTCATGTTCAGGTCCTTCAATTTGTTTGCAATGTCTGAGCCTCTCATAATAAACTCCCTGATACTTCCTTTTCCTCTATATTCCAGATGCATCAAACCTTCATGAGATTATTAGTTTATGCCTTATCTGAAATTTTGTACTTCTCTTCTATAGAAGTAAAGTACTCTTTTGCTGTCTCAGATAGAGGAATGCTTCCCCTAACATTTTCAGTCATGCTTTTCTTAATCATAATCAGTGCCATTTTATTGTGTTTTGTCCATCTTTCATATTTTTCCTTGTCTTCTCTGCTTGAATCTGGTGTGAGTTCATCTGGTGGGTTTTCTTTCAAAACATGGTCATAATCCAGTATCCCCAAGTTTAGCTCAATGTCAGCCTTCCATTTCTTATAATTTGAGCCGTTTAACAACTCAATCTGATTTATGCTCATGGGAAAATGGATAGCTGTATAAAAATCAAGTCCCAAATGAATGAAAAAGTAATGTATGAGTATTCATTCCTACTGTAGTATAAGTAAACTAAATCAAAAATAAAATTCTGACATCTTTGGATGTTCTGATTTCAGATTGATTATAAAGGTTTATTTATGTATCTGGATGTTCCAAGTTTGTAAACCAAATGCCTAATATATACTTCTTTGAAAGTTTATATTAATTTGATTTTAAGTTTTGTATCAAAACTGTAGACTTGAAGTATCGATGCATACATTAGATTCTTGATATACTAACTGCATTTTGGTAACAGACAATGATGAATCCTAGTAACATCTATTTGATCTTAATCTCCATCGTAGAGTGAATTCTTGTATTTATGACTACTTTGGCAGTTAATGACATGAATTCTATCAAGATTGAAGTAATGAATTAAATTTTTATGCAGATGATACGTTTCAAAATATAATGATCAATTTTGAAAAGAACAGTGTAATTTAATCTGCAGAACGAATTGGATTTTGATGGAATCGTTTTAAAATATATGCGGATTAGTGATTCCCAAGATCTTTTAAGAAAATAAAAACGCAGAACTTGGATTTTACAGAAAAAATCAGTGGCTCTGATACCAATTGTAAGAATAACTTAGTTCCAATGATTTTATTCTGCATAAACCACGTTATGAACATCAGTCAATGTATTTATATATGAATGAATGAAACTTACAAGATGGAGTAGTTCTTGCTGTCATTGTTTGATCTTCTGCAAATATACACTTTGTGTTCTAAGTAAATGAGACTTATATCTGAATGTGTGTGTATAAATCAGGGACCAGACAAAGCTTATATATAGAGAACAGATCAAACAATCTCTTCCATTAAGCAACTGTTGTGTCTGTTCATTGCAAACTTTATTTTCTGAACCAATGCATCAGTTTTCTTTGAACTGATGCGCCTTTATTCTTACTGCAACATATACATAGCATTACAGTGTATTTGAACTATCTTAAACACAGATTGGTTCACGCAAGATTTACATTCTTTAAATCCTATACTGATCATGTACAAGTTTCAGAATGAAGAAAAGAGAACAATGTCATGTTCTTTAATTGATCTAACAATTCCCGATCCACAGCAATTCACATATTCCATTTGTCATTATATGGTATTCAGCTTTTGCACTAGAACGAGCAATCACATTCTATTTCTTACTGCGCCAAGTTACTAAACTTCCACAAATAAAAGTAAAATATCCAGAAGTAGACACCATATTCAATCTGCATCAGTGTAGCCTGAAACACACATCTTACTAGTGTAGCGTGAAACACACAATTCAATGTGTTTTGCAAATAACAATGAAATGACCCAATCTCGATTTAGTTTCCTAAACCAGAATCAAACCCCTTCTGAAAACACGAACCAACAAAAACCATAAAAATTTCGGCAGAGTAACGTGATCTATGCATTTTATGCTTGATTCTTAATGTCTTTCTCTCTACATTTAACTTTGTTTTATGCTTAGTAAATATGTTTCTAACTTACTTTATGTTTTTAGGTAGAAATAAAGGAGGCGTTTCGGAGCTAAAAGCGGGATAAGGACAAAGTTCCTAAATCTGGAGAAGAAATGGTACGAGAAATGGTATTCAAATGGTTTCTAAAACATATTCTCAAATTCCATCAAGAATTGGAAACCATGTGACAAATGAAAATGGTGCAAATAAAGATGAAGACATTTCTCCTGCGCGATCATGGAAAGCATGTTCTTGCCGAATTCATGGAGGATACTTGGGCCACATTTGTGGAGAATATTCCAAGATGATTTGGATATGATTTAAAGCCCAAAATATGTGCAATTACATGGTATTTTCGGCCAATGAAGAATTGGAGAGAAAGAAGCCCAAAAGAAGAAGATGGACCGAAAGTTAGAAATCCAGAAATCAGTCGATGCAGATCAGCCCAATTCAACAGGCCACCAAAATCAATTGAAAACGAATTTGGACACATGTAAGGCATGCTTAGAAATATATGGAAGTCTAGTTTCCAACCCCACTGGAATCATGCCATTACAATGTGTAGATATTCAGAAATCCCGGATTTAGTGGGTACAGGTCATTCTGCCTAACAGCCAACTTAAAATGGGCGTTGAAGGCGCGTCAGAAGGAATTATGGCACAAATAATGCATAGCTGGAAAGCCCGGGAAGTCTATTTTCTAGTGCCGAAAGAATCACGCCGTTTGAAGTTGTAAAACGTCCAAAACGTAGCTTTTAATACAGAAGGGTCAGATTTGACAGCTTTCAGAAGGTGGGAAGTTTCCTAATATTCTCCTATATAAAGAGAAGCTCGGCTAGGGCATCAAGATCACTAATCTTAGAGCCAAAATCTTGTCCAAGAACCCTCTTACTCTCTAAAACACTCAAAGTATCCAAGGAAGCCGCCCTCCTCCACAAACCGTCATCATCATCCTCCAAGGAAGGCATAGCTTGGCAATCCCAAGGTGTCAACGTCTTCTCCATTGAAGAGCATCTACACGGCTAGTCTAGGGCAATTCCCTGATTTAAAAGTGTAATCATGTCCTCTTCTCTTTATTCTTCCTTGTATGTATTTTCAGTTATTATGGATTGGTTTCAAGAAGTCTTTTGGTTAAATAATTCTAATATGTTTTTCTTGTATTTTATTTAGTGTTCTTTAAATTTAGTTACACGTGCTTGTTGGCACTTAATGCTTAATTTGAATGCAGGGCAATTCCCGGTTTAGATTATGAAAGTGTTTGAATGTAGGGCAATTCCCAAGTTTGGCACTTTAACTATGGAATATGCATGCAAAACGTAGCTAAAAACTTAGATGCTAAATAGGTTGCATGAAATCGGTTAGGTTATTAAAGGCTAGGTAAAAAGATGAGTCGATCACTTGTATATGTTAGTCTTAGATTTCATTTTTGGTCTGGTAAGCATGTTTATGATTTTTATGTTCTTTAATTGTTTCTACTTGTCTATGAGTGAAGCATGTTAGAACTTAGGATTTCTATGTGTGTTTACTTGCCATCTTTTGTCTTTTAATTTCGTAGATTAAACAAACCAACTTTGCACCCCCATTTAAACCTAGCATAGTTATGCATGCACCCTCAATCCCCGGTTAAGAACGATCCCTACTTATCAATGCTACATCAACAAAGAAGGGTTTTAATTGTTTTCGTGTTTGATTGAGTGTTTAATTAAATGCTTGAAAAGATGTGAATCATAACGCTACTAAAGCGGAATTGTCATTAACCTGCACCCGGAAAATACACTTCATCCTATGCCAGAAAAGCCAAACCGTGGGCACCAATCCCATCCGAATTTCTCAATATCATAACAATAATAATAAATGGTAAACATAACTATATAATATAGAAAATCCGGGGAAAACCATATAAAACATGTATCAGTATCGTATCAGAGCGATCTCTAATATATATAAATACAAAATATACAACAGTAGGCAAAACAAGAAACCTACTGGAAAAGAAAGGTAGCTCGAACGACTAGCCTCCAACCACGATGTGAGACACCAGAATCTGAACTGCAAACTGGGCACAGAAATCGAAAAATCCAGGGGAAAGACATGAAAACCGTTAGAGTGAGTGGACGAAAATAAATGTCTTTTGCCGAATAATATATGTTATAAAACATATGCGAGTCTAAATAAATGAATATGACATAGTACATGAAGGAGACTCAAATTCCTCACGCGTATGGAGCATGCAGCGTAAAACTCTGCCGGGTCACTCATGGACACGTCCGCGCTAGTACAGTCCGAATCATGGGATCCCAGACCCACATGTGATTCTAGCCAGAAAGGTCTCAGGTCAGAGGTCTGCCCCCCCCCCTCGGTAAAGGCCTCGGGTCAGGGGTCACAGCCTCCCCCAGTAAACATCATCGGGGATTCGCCGGGATGCAAGTGTATTGATACAACAACATATATTGTGACTGTATTCTGTGTAAATCAAATCATAAATAGTTCTATGCAAATGTATAAAGCAATATGTAAACGCATATACGTAATGTATAATTGTATAATTGTATAGGCATAATCGTATAACATAGCTCGTAAAACGTATATTAAAGATTCACGACTAATCAGTGAAAATGAATTGTCCACTCACAGGTGAGCAAAATGCGCACTAGCGCTAATTACGTGGTTCTGAGAAAGATCCCTCACCCGAAGCACGATCTCGATCCCCTGAATAATCATAAAATATATCTGATCAAAATCATAGTTCACAACACTATATCACACCTCGGAAACCAACCGTTCCCGGAAACATATATCGCGGTACAAAATAATCGACGAAATTCCCAAAACTCTCCGTATAAACCCTCGACTAAAAATCCGGCACCCAAATCATCTCGAAAACCTCACGACTATGTTCGAAGCGTGAAAATGAGTCGGAAAAACATAAAAATATTGAAAACCTGGACCTCGCCAGAGCACCGTCGCGGACCACTGCCAGCAGCGGCGGCGCGGTGGCGACGATGTCCAAACACGAGCATACTTTCCAGAAATGCTCATCACAACCAACCCTACAACTTCTCTCAAAGGACCACCACCATCCAAACACGGCGCGGTGGTAATGATGGCAGTTCGGCACAGCGGCGGTGGAGCTCCGGTCAACGAAAGTCAACGGTCAACCCAAGGTCAAACGACGGTCAAACTTCCCGAACAGTGTTTTCGACAATTTTTCGACTATATCTGATATTTATACTCGCGTCTCGGGACGATCGACGGTCCAAAACGAATAACCATTACCATTCAGATAAACTCGATACGAACGGATAAATTCGACGATATTCTGAAACTTCAAATATTCATATTATATTCCTCGGTCGTTGAAATAATCATCCGAAACTGCCCATGAACTTGAAATCATGTGTACAACAACTCTCGAGAAGAGACTCAACTCAAATTCTCGGCCGATAATTAAGTCGTGATTAAAACCAGCAAATCAAACAATTATGGGAAAACAGTGATTACGCGCTAACTCGTGAATTAAGCTGATTACTCTACTGATTATGTTCTGGGTCGTCACAAATAATCCTTTACCAGGTGTGCCTTTTAAATACCTAAGAATACATAAGACAACACCCATATGTTCTACTACAGGATTATGCATGAATTGACTCACCACACTAACAACATATGCAATCTCAGGTCTAGTATGTGATAAATAAGTAAGTCTCCTGACTAAATGCTAATACCTACCCTTGCAACGTCAATTCCCAAGAAGTATTTCAAGTCACCTAGATCTTTCTTGTTAAACTTTTGTGACAACTATTTTTGGAGACTTGCCATCTCGCACGGATCATCTCCTGTAACAATCATATCATCAATGTACACAATTAAGGCAGTAGTCTTACCATCCTTGCGTTTGACAAACAAGATGTGATCAAAGTTGCATTGACAATACCCAAATTTTTTCATCACCTTGGAGAATCGTCCACCAAGCCCTAAGTGATTGCTTCAAACCATATAAAGACTTCTTTAGATGACACATCTTTTCCTCATTACCTGGTTTGCAGCTAATTCCTGTGGTAGTATCCATGTATACTTCTTCCTCTAAGTCACCATTCAGGAAAGTGTTCTTCACGTCAAATTGATGCAGAGGCCAATCATAATGAGCTATAAAGGCAATAAGAATTCTTACAATATTAATTTTGGCAACAGGTGCAAAAGTTTCCTTGCAATCTACTCCATATTTCTGAGTATAACCCTTGACAACTAATCTAGCCTTATAGCGATCAATGCTCCCATCAGCTTTAAATTTCACAGTAAACACCGACATCCAACGGTCTTCTTACCGGATGGCATAGGAACTATGTCTCAAGTTTCCTTCTTCTGCAAGGCTTCTCATTCTTCATTCATAGCTTGCTTCCATTTGGCATCCGCCAAAGCATCATGTACATTACTAGGAATATATATTGTAGATAATTGACTGGCAACCAGTGTATGAGACATAGATAACTTATGGTGGGAGATATAGTTAGCAATAAGGTATTTGGCTTTGGCATCTAGTCTAGGCTCATATTGTTATTTAGGAATTACCTTAATAATTCGGTTGGATTTACGTACCTTAGATGAAGCATTCTGAGCAGAGATCTCAGTTGATGATATAGAAAGGAGAGAGGGTCAGTACTATCTTGATGCTGTGTAATTGGTAATTCTTCTCTGTCAGTTTCAACGGGTCAAGAAGAGGGACTCGACAGATTGATGGCGACCTCCTGGCCATCCGATGCTAAATTTTTGACAGGTTGAGATTGAGGGCTCGACTGGTTGATGATAACCTCCTAGACTCCCGATGCACTATTTTTGATGGGTCAATGAGTCAAAGACTGGTACTGGAACATTCGTTTTAGAAGTACCGGCCCCTCCAAACTGTGTCTCCAATCGTTCAAGCTCTTTAATATGGATGACAAATATAGAGTATTTCTTTAACATCATCTCTCCCCCTTGAAGGAAAGACTCAGAACCCCCCCCCCCCCCCCCCCCCCCCCTCCCCCAGAGTAATATGGTTTAGATTCTCTAAAAGAGACATTAAGGGAAACGTGAGTTTTCTTGGTGAGAGGATCATAACACAGATAACCTTTCTGGAAGTTAGCATAGCCAATGAAGACATACTTCAAAGCACAAGGAAGAAGTTTACCCCAGAAAAGCTTGTGAAAATAAGCATACATAGTGCAACCAAACACTCTAGGTTCCATATTAGGAAGAGAAGAGACATTCAACATTTCATATAACTTTTGGTATAGACTTTAGAACTCAATGACACGAAAAGGAGTACAGTTGATCAAATATGCAACAAAACTAACAACGGCACCCGAATAAGAACTAGGTATATTCATGCCAAATAATGAAGCACGAACAACCTCCAGTAATTGTCGATTCTTGCACTCGGCCAAGCCATTCTGTTGAGGAGTATAAGCAATAGAAGTTTGGTGACGGATTCCATGAGAGGCAAAGTAGGTAGACATGATGTTATTGAGTTATTCACCACCATTGTCAGACTGAGGAACTCGAAAATGTTGTTGATATTGAGTGGCTACCATCTTATGAACTTTAGTAAATCGATGGAACACATCACACTTGTACACCATCAATGATACCCAAGTCATACGGGTACAGTCATCAATAAATGTCACAAAATATCGCGCTTCTGTAGGTGTAGAAACTCTTGTAGGACCCCAAACATCTGAATGAACCTTCACAAAATGCATTAGACTCTTGTGCACGCTAGGAGAATATGAAACATGATTTTTGGCCAGTTCACATGTATCACATTGGAACTCTGAAACACTTACTCTGAAACATATTTGAGGTTGAAGCTTCTGCAGGTAATGAAAATTCACGTGACCAAGACGATGGTGTCATAACTACACAGCTTCCTTAGCTTTATCCAAACTAGTAGTAGTATTTGCTTGACCCAACACATTCAACTGTTGTGCTCCACTGTTTGTTAAATCGGAGATAATAAAGTTTTCCACTTCTTACACCATAACCGAGAATTTTTATAGTTAAAATGTCATGAAAGACACAAAAGTTTGGATAAAAAGTTACAGGACATGCAAAAGTCAAAGTTATTTATAACATATAGAAGATTATAGGCAAGAGAGAGAACAACAAGAACAAAATTAAGAGTCAAATTATCCGTAACTTTGACAAAATCTTCACCAATAACAGAAGATGGAGATCCATTAGTAGGAGACACATTATGTTGATGAGATGGTTTAATGGTTTCCACTATGCTAGGGTTATGTGTTATATGGTCAAATGCACCTGTGTCAATTATCTAAGCATTAGTCCTAGATAATGTAGAGGGAGATGATGCCTTACTCGTCATACCTGATGCAACTGTAGTAACGGAGACACTAGGTAGATGTTCTTTCTTTGAAATTACAGTTGATCCAGGCAGTATCTTCATATTTTGAAAAGCAATATTTTTCAAAATTGTACAAAATAAAGATAGAGTGTAGGTAAGAGAAGAAACCACTGTAGAGTCAGATGTAGTGATTAACAAAAATAGGGTTTGTCGATAGGTCCACATCGGCTGTGATACTAAGTAGAAAACTATAATCAAAAGTGTTTAGGGTAGAATACAATATTTTCATTCACTTTTAAATTGGATATATATATATATAACTTTACAGATATATTTCTAATAGGTAGAGAATATCTATAATAAAGAATGAATCAATTTTAATTATAATAAAAATCTAATATACCTACAATATTAAATACTTGCCAACAAATTAAGTCCTACATGGCGGGGCTTTAGATAGTTATAGGGCTAGAGTGGCACATAGTTGATTATTTGGATCTAACAACTAATAGGTAATAATCATGCAATATTGAGTACGTTTCCAAGAATAGTTGTAGGAATTGTAGGATTTTGAGATCGACTAGCGAGTATGTACGATAGTCGTCATGTGACGAGTTAGTCTAAAACGGTTCTGATTATGGTTTTTTTTTTCTTGGAAAATTCTACTATGGAGCCCAATTCTATGCGCTAAATGATTTTTTTTAAATAGACACGTATCGTAATATTATTGTTTCATTTTGTCAACTATTTATAAAGTTGACTGAGCTTATCATAAGCTATGCATATGTTACTCTCTTTCTCTCTCTGACGCGGCAAACAACTATTGGAGGAGGCCTCTCTTTCCTTCAAACCCAAAAGCAACTCTAGTTTGGCAACCTTAAGCGAACCTTCCATGTTTTTCGTAATTATATTTGTCTCCAACTACACCACAAATTACAAATAACCACACAAAATTCTCATCAAGTTTTCCCCATAATTGAGAATTAGAAACCCTAATTTTCAATTTGGGGGAAAATCGATTACTGAGCTATTTCGTGATTTCGTCCTACAGTGCATTGAGGGGGCTGATCTCAGGAGGTGCTCATGTATATACGCTCGATCCTAGGCGAGTCAGCGAAGGAGGAAAAGCGTGACGACGACTTTGAGTGTGGCGCGGCAGGAGAGACCGGTTTGCCTCCGGTACTACCGAAGAGGGGTTAGAGAGAGAGAGAGAGAGAGAGAGAGAGAGAGAGAGAGAGAGAGAGAGAGAGAGAGAGAGAGAGAGAGAGAGATTCCCATAACCTAAACTTATCATAAGCTTAGTTTAACATGACAAAAGTTAAAAAATGGAAGGCTCACGTGACATTTAGAAGAAGCTATATTGGGTGTTTAGACTTGAAGTACATTCCAGTAGGGCTAGGACTGGTTCGGTTCCATCCATTATTTTCAGGAACCGAAATTAAAACCGTTCAATATACATACGGTTCAGTTCCTTGTATGTTTTAGGAAGAACCTGTATGGAACCGAACCGCAACAAACCGGTTCGGTTCTACGGTTCTAACAGTTCCTAAATACATAAAAAAAAATTAATAAATAGCCTAATTTAGAAGAGAAATAACAAAAAACAACAAAATGAAAAATTAAATACATCCACAAATTACTCGATCCACAAATATCCAACAATCATCGAGTTCTTTTAGTTCAAATATATTACAAATTGCAAACTAAATAAGTTACGTCAAACAAGTCTTTGAACTTCTTATTGAATAGAACAATTAAAGGCAGCAACTATAGTCCACAAAAACTTCTGAACCAAAGACTGCATATGTACATCAAAGTTGCATTCTATTTAACAAACTAATTTTTAGTAACTTTTGTTGCTCTTACATCATCCGCATTTTTTTAAGCGTGAGAGTTTTTTGCTGAGAGTGTGATGGTTGTTGACTAGGTAGATTAACTAGATTTAGCGTTTTGAAAGTTTTTTTTTCATATACTTTATAGCTAGAAATGAATGATCCTCTATACCCATGTATATAGTACATAATAGACTTTACAAGACTACCAATAATATATTGATATGTATTATTTTCATATTACTGGTTCTTTTCAGTTCTTTAAAATTTTATAACTGAGGAACCGGATCCGGAACCGAAACATTTATACTTGGAACCGAACTATCAATATTAATTTGTAAAATTCAAAGAACCGAACCAAACTTAACGGTTCCAGTTCGACTCGATCCAGTTCTCCAATTCTTCGTAAAACTAGTACACCACTACATTCTAGCATGGTCCTTTTTTCTTTCAAGATCCTGAAATTCTTTACACAAAAGACCACAAATAAAACTCAGGAATCGTCAAAAACTCTAGTAGCCACATCAATCGATGCTTACCGTACCAAGTAAAATTTAGGTATACACTAGACAATATATAACATTTATTCCCCGGCCAAGATATATATATATATATATATATATATATAAACACATTTTTTTTTCAATAGAATACACACAGTGTGTTTACCAGCAGCACGGTGCACACCTTTTTCATCTGGTTAGACACTTGGACTAATATCTTTATACAAAATGACATATACAGATCTACTCCTTGAAAACAAATATCGAATCTGTTCAAAAACCTCACTTACTTTAATTATTAATCATTTGGCTTTATTATGTATCAGTTATCACTTTGTCGTAGTCTGGCAATTGCATTTTCATATATATTGATTTCGTTGACCTGAAAAATTTATCAGAACACTGCTAATTGAAAATAATCCAGTTGAATGATTGCATGTTTATTGCAGGTACGGCAAAGGTACTTCAAGTCTTCAATGTCAAAGGATAAATTTCATGAGTGTGTGTATATATATATATATATATATATATATATTAGGGGCTGAGCGATGAAAATGTCGTTGATTTGTTCGCAAAAAAGAATAGGTCGTTGATTTAAGAGGTAACTATGAGAAGTTTACCTTATCGACGCAAGACTAGCCCATATCACCGTACGACGTGAGAACAACTCCACTAAATTCCTAATATGTTGATTTTATTAATAATTTAATAATTTTTTATAAATTTTATCTCGAACAGATTTCTTATATCATTCTTTATTCAAGGGAATCCTTATATTTCTCATTTTCATCACTTATTCTTACACCGAAAATAAAGATTATAGGTAACGAAAATAGCTAATATTGTATTTAATTCTTTCCTTCTACATTGTAAATACAATTAATAAATAGATGTATTTCATTATATCTATTCTATTAATCAATCAAAACTAGATATTCATTCAAATATAACTAAATTTTGAGTAACATTGTTGGAACAAATTTGTAAGGATGCTTAGCCAAAATAGCTTAAAGGAATATTTTTCAACAAAATGAGGACATTTTAAGTAATGTTGTTTGAGATGCTCTAATTAATCCCTCATTGATGCTCACACTACATAATTTATTGAATCTTTCTCGATTGTAGATGCATATTAATTGTTTGGCGAAATATATCATATAGATTGAAACATGCAAACTTGAATTTCTTAAATCCTCAAGTATAGGTGACAGCACTCTATCAAACTAATTACGCTTGAATTAAAATTAAGAATCATAGTTTCATTCTGTTGGCATGCACCATGGCACTATCACAACATTAGACCGTACCTAGTCACTAGCTTCCTCTTCTATATAAAGAGCATCCAAGAAATGCTAGAACGTATCCAACAATACATTCCAACACAGAATATCAGTAGTGAACTAGTGCTTGTCACCAAATAGAGGGAGATCAAACATGGCCACTACTACTACTACTACTACTACTAGTTTACTTACCAATATAATCCTCTCAATCTTCTTTATTATCCTCATCTCCACACACATTCCTCGAGCTCATTCACAATCCGATACTGAGGATGAGTGTAAGACTGAAACTGTCAACTCGTGCATCAATAAGGCACGAGCTGTGCCTCTCAAGATCATAGCCATAACCTCAATCCTGGTCACCAGCATGATCGGTGTTTGCTTGCCACTCGCCACTCGCTCCATACCCGCCTTGCACCCCGATCGTGACCTATTTGTGATCGTCAAGTGCTTTGCAGGTGGTATTATTCTTGCCACAGGGTTCATGCACGTTTTGCCAGACTCTTTCGACATGTTGTCGTCAATTTGTTTGGATGAAAAGCCATGGCACAAGTTCCCTTTCACTGGATTTGTGGCCATGTTGTCTGCCATTGTGACACTAATGGTGGATTCCATGGCTACTAGCATTTACAGCCGGAGATGTAGCGCCGGAGTTGGCCCAGAGAGTGACGGTGCTGTAGCCATTGAAGGAGATCATGAGATGGCTGTGGCGGGTGGAGGGCATGGACATTTTCATTCACATAATCTTCCAGTCATCAAGGGAGAAAGCGAGTCACGATTGCCACGTTATCGCGTTGTTGCCATGGTAATTAAGTCTATTTAACAATTTAACAAGTTATACAATGTATCATATATTAACTAGGGTGTACATGGCTTTGAGCATACTGTACGTGTATAAACAGAAGACTATGCATATGTTGACAGGTATTGGAACTGGGAATTGTTGTTCACTCAGTTGTCATAGGGCTTTCTCTAGGAGCTTCAAACAATACTTGCACCATCAAAGGTCTTGTGGCTGCCCTTTGCTTCCATCAAATGTTCGAAGGCATGGGTCTTGGTGGTTGCATTCTCCAGGTATGTTTAATTATATAACTCCTACCTAGTTATTAGATCACTTCAGATCAATTTCTTGATCAATCAAAAACATGGTTTATTTGGTCGTTTTAATTTGCTGGTTAATTAATGTTGCAGGCTGAGTACAAGTTTATGAAGAAGGCAATAATGGTGTTCTTCTTCTCAGCAACAACCCCATTCGGAATTGCACTGGGAATGGCAATCTCCAAAATGTACAAAGAAAACAGTCCGAGGTCATTGGTGACTGTAGGACTACTGAATGCATCTTCAGCCGGGCTTCTCATCTACATGGCTTTAGTTGATCTTCTCTCTGCAGATTTCATGGGTCCAAAGTTGCAGCGTAGCATCAAGCTGCAGATTAAGTCTTACATGGCGGTTCTTTTGGGTGCGGGTGGCATGTCCTTGCTGGCTAAGTGGGCTTGATCGAGAGTTCGTGTAAAGTTTCATGCATATATGTTGATTTCCTTAAGGTTATGGAGATTCGATCGTGATTGCCTATGTTCGAAAATTTGGATTTTTACTTTTAAGATCGTAACGTACTTTTGTATTGTCCATATATGGTTAGCCAAGCTCTATGAATAAATTGGTTAAAGTTTCTGTGTTGGATTGGATGGTGAAGCTCATAATTTTTCTTAATTAATTAATTTATTTGATTGTACGTACGTATAGCGATCCTAGACCCATTTGCTCATATTTTATTATCACAACAATTATAATTACTTTGGATCACACATCTTTGTATTGACGAAAATTGACTAATTATTATGCGAGATTTTTTTTTGAGGTAGTCTGATAATTGTATTGCAAATGTGGTAAGGTTACACTGTTGGAGGAGGAGACCAAGGCGACGAAGATTTTTCGCCGCCCAAGCCGCATATTTGTCGTCTGGACGGCTAGTGACCAAGCGTTCGTTGCTTAAGATTCGTCGTCTCATGTTCGTTTCTCCACGCTATTGCGACTTAAGTTTAAAAAACTTCGTCGTTACAGATCAATGAAGCGACGAAAGCTAAGTTGGTCGCTCGAGAATATTGCGGCGAAGATTGGAGTGGTCGCTCCTACATTTAGCTACCAATATTGGTGAGGTTGGGGCGACCAACGATGTTTATATGGAGCGACGAAGATTGAGGTATCTTTGTCGCTCCATGTGTTAAATAAAGTGACGAAGATTGCGGTATCTTCGTTGCTTCAATTAACACATGGAGCGACAAAGATACCTCAATCTTCGTTGCTCCGTTGGATGACAGTAAAAAAAAACGATTTAAATTTTTACGTACCAAATTACGACAGTACACAATTATGCACACAATGTGCACAAAATCATTTTCAACACAAAATATGCACAAAACAAACTCAACGAACACACAATCATCCATACACAAAAATAAATCGCAAATCTAAACTTACATAGTTTTGATGCCTATACAAACCCTAACTACTATTTTTCACAAATTAGAGTCTTGGTCGGCACCCAAATTGCAGTTAGATTGGGTGCCAGGAGTGGGGGTAGGAACTGCAGCTTGTTGACTCCTAGCTTGGATAGATCGTACTAAGACCCCTATTTCTCTCATCCTTTCGGCGAGCGCATTATAATCATCTCTGGACTTGCGCGCCACCTCTTTTGCTTTCGCGACCTCCCTCTTCAGCATCCTAGTTTCCTCAAAATTGTTGTTCACCCGGGCGCCTCCTCTGGCTTTGGGCTCGCGCGTGATTGCACGCCCCACCCCTGCCACGACGAACATGAACAAATAAATATGTATCAATCATACACGAAAAGTGAGCATACATATAAATCAAGATAAACGACTATAGGTTATGTAGTATTACCTCTTATAGAGGTCCCGGACCTTGAACCCGTCTCTTCCTCTATGATATTTATTTGAGTATCAAGAGGAAGAGGAAACTCTCGTGAAACCACATCGTCGTCATTCTCGGCCGCTGCACTATCTTATTGCGACAGAAATTCGTCGAGCCTTCGCTTGACTGCCGCCTGCTCAATTAAAACATAATAATTAAATAATATTAAAATATTATAAACAAAAATAATAGTAATAACGTAACTTAACATATTTTCGCTCACCACTTTCTTATCTGCATTCTTGTCCGGCTCAAATACATCGATCCAAGTTTGGACGGCCAGGGCTTTATGACCCTTCTTCTCCAACAGTTCGCTCCGGTATGAGAGTACAAGGAAACCCGAATGGTGGTTGAGCTGCTGCTCTTTGTTCTTGTTTCTATTTTCCCGGTTCCATGAGCATAGTTTCTGCCACACAAAATAATAATTTAACAATATTAATAGATAAACATATAAATTTAAAATCATGCCCAAGAACTCTAAAAATAGGTTATGAAGCTTACCAGGTAATTAGGGTCTTCGAGGTGGCCTTTTAACCACTCACATTCTTCTTCCCTCCCTAGGAACTCGGCAGGAGTCTCCTGGCTGACGTGGAGATAATGCTGATGGCAATCATACTTCCAGTCTTTGTATATTGTTTGCGGCGTCACGTCTATGAAGTTCCATATGTCCAGCTCGGTTGCAGGGATTTCATAGTTCGTCTAACACATAAATTAAAAATGTCTTAATTTTCTTTACTAGATATATAAACCCTAAATTAAAAAATTTAGTTAAGCGCAGAAAGTATACCTCAATACCTCTATTTAAGATGTCGCGGTGCTCATCTTTAAGTCCCAAAAAGGTAGGAGCAAGCATGAGAACTTTGTTGCAGATGATGCTGCCAATGTCTCTAAACATCAGACTTCTCAACTCTCTCGTCGCAGACCCTCGATGCCTCGTAGCGTAAGGCACTTGTAGTCGCTGATTGTTGTTCAGTCGGATGAGGTACTCAATCTTTGTCCCGACAACGACCTCACGCTGCATTGTCATTGCATTTCCGGTTGCCATGTCCACCATATATGCTCAAACCAACATTACCAATATCTCTGTTACCAAACCAAAGTATTAATCAACAAACTAAAATCAAGCAATGGACCTGGAAGTTTAGTCTTCTTGCAGCGGATTTTGAGGGCAGGCGGTCGGTTTGAGTTAGTGGAGGCGGTAATGGCGCCGATGGATACCGCAGCGCTGTTTTCTGCCAATGGAAAAGTGTCTTCAAGCAGGTGTCTTCAAGCAGTGGGGCATGCGTTCATGCTCCAAACGATGCTGCGGAGTGTCCCGTGGGGCCAACGAACACGGAAGGACCCGCCGCCGTCGCTGCTCAATATTCGAGCGCTGCTCTCCTCATCCGGTGACTTGTATTCCTAGGAGCCATTCTGTAACAGTTACTCTGCATAAAGACAATCCCACATTCACATTCACATTCAAGTTTATTTGCCAAAGAAAAAACATAGGTACCATGACTTTATTACTAATGGAGCAATTGAACACATCACCTATACAAGCATTGTAGCTATTCAAATTACAAAGATTGTAGCTGAACCAAAAAATAAAAATAATATGAAATCGAAGCAATCTATTCCTAAAGAATGCAACAACATGTGGAAACCAGCTAGCTAGATACAAATGAAAAGCATCCTGATAAAAGGCATTGGCTTTCCAAGGACCATAACAACAATAATACTATTGCGCCAAAACCTTTCAATTCAATACTCATTCAACCTTAATGTAGAAACAGTTCTCACTGATAGGAACAAGTATCATTATCAAGAATCCACTAATGCACTAAGAATATGTTGAATCCAGAAAAAACTAAGCAAACACATTTGAGTCAAAATTAGAAACAAACTAATTGCATTAAACCGAACAACATTACAACATCGATCTTTCCCTTTTAACAACCAAAAATTTGAATCAAAACTATGACCAAGCAACTCTTTCACACTCTGATACATCTTCTTATTCTTCATACTCTTTCACCAGAATTGCAGTTCGATCAGTCTTTGAAAAATCTACATTTTTTATTGTGTTTGTTGTTTAAGAATCACAACTAGCTAGCAGCTTATTTCTAATCACATCATACAAAAGAAATAAAACCTACAACATACACAAATTTCTAAGTAGAAGTGTACAACTCCACCAAAAAAGCTTCTGTATCGATCATACATATATACTAGACTGCTCACAATGTCTAGTAACACAGTCATAAACTATGAAGCAAACACTAGATTGCCCACTATCAAATGCATTTCATTCATTTCAGAAAGCTAAGAGCAGTACAAAAATTAAAATACCAAAATGTACAATGTACATAATTTATGCTTTAGTAGAATATGTACATAGCCGTATCCTTTACACATACCACAACCAATGCAACAAAATCAGAGCAAACCATTTCAAGAAGCTATAGTGGGAAGCATATACGAAGATACGAAGATAGTGGACATACACAAACACAAAACAACCGAAAACTTGCAAAACCGATGCCAACCGATGCAAAAATTTGAATAACATAAAGGAAATTGTAGTCAATAAAGGAAAGAGGGAAAGAGGTACATACAAGTTTTGTGACCGACGGCTTCTCGACGGTGAATTACGGTTTCGAGGAGGGGATTTGGGGATTTAGGGTTACAGGGGAGAGGATAGGCTTTAGGGTTTCGGGGAGAGGTGGGTTAGGGTTTAGGGGTAGGGGATTTCGGGTTTATATTTCGCGGAGAGGAACTATGATTTTGGGGGCGGAGGAGTGAAGAAGAAGAAGAAATCGTGTCCCCTGGAAATATAATCTAGTTTAGGTGACGAAGATTGAACTCTTGGTCGCCTGGGATAGATGAAGCGACAAAGATGTACTTGTTGGTCGCCTGAGATAGATTAAGCGACGAAGCTAAGCTATACTTGTTGGTCGCCTCGTACAATTTGAAGCGATGAACACTGATATCTTGGTCGTCTCAGTTTGTTTTCTTTTTACAACTACAAAAATTAGAATTAATGTTTTCAAATACATATTTCATAGTTTACAAATACGAATTTAGTTTTCAAATTGATAATAATATTAGGTTATTTTTCCTCATCGTCGCCATCTTCATCATTTTTTTTGTCTTCGTCTTCGTCTTCGTATTGCTCTAATAAGTCTTCTTTAGATTCGTCTTCATCTTCGTCTCATTCTTTATCCAAAATTAGGTGAAGATCTTGGTAAAATTGTATTACCGTGGGAGTGTCCTCTTGGTAAGGCTCGAATACATGATCAAGATCGTCCTCGTCCTCGAAGTTGTGCCATGTGCACTTAAACAACACCACTGGCATACGACTTGCATATAATACTTTGATTACGTAGTTAACATGGTTGTAGAACTTGGATGAACCCATGTCTATTATGACACCGCTGTTTTGAGTCACGGTTCTTTGATCCTTATCCCACGAGGTGAACTTAACACCGTTTACATAACACAACTTAAAAACCCCAAATTATTGAGGTCGTTGGGCTAAAGACTTTACTCCTGGCACCAAGCCCTGGTCTAAGTTTTTATCCATAAGAGACACCTGAAAGATAAGTGTTAGATAAGTGAAAGATAAGTGTTAAAAACCATTGAAGAACCTTACAACAACTATTAGTTTTCAGTACCTATGTTAAGAACCATCGAAGAAAACTCCTCCCACAATGAAGATCGTCGAAATCTTCACCATTTTTAGCCTTGAACCTTGTGAGGTAAGGTTTAACTTCGCCTGTTTCCACCAAAACTAGCCCGTGAGCCTCAGCAGCCGCTGCTTCAGTCAACCTAAACTGGCTACGAGTCTCGATAATATCTGACCTTACTAGTTGTGAAACACTGCTGATATTCCACTCTGGGGAAGTGTCAACTTTTTTGTGGTCTTCCCGTCTGAGATAAGACTTACAATACGTCACTGACTCATGTACGAGGTACCGTTCAGCAATACTACCGTTTGGGTAACGTGTATTCCTCATTGAATTTTTATATTTCCCTAATTGAATGCAATTACATATAGGGGGTTAGTACATATTTCATAACTAACATAATATTAGCAACGGTAAAATATTATACCTTTCAATTGGATACATCCATGTATAGTATACTGGGCCGGTAAGCATCCCTAAACCAGGAAAGTCGCTGATAGTCCACATCTTTGTTGCCTTCATCAAGAATACCTCATTGTCTACTTGATTAAAAGTATGGACTCTAACAACCCATAAATGTATTAGCTCCTCGACCATTGGCTCCATGAGTACACTAAGGCACTTTCTGGGAGATTTACCGCCTGGAATCAACACCGATAGCATGCTATATTCCTTCTTCATGCACATTGACGGTGGTAGATTGTACGACATCACAACAACGGGCCATGTACTATGCAAAGTTCTCATTGTTCCGAATAGATTGAAACCGCCTGTTGCAACTCCAAGGGGCACATTTCTGCAGTCCCGTGCGAAACCTGGAAAAGTTCTGTCAAAATGTTGAAACGCTTCTCCATTAGCTGTGTGGCTGAGGCTACCAGCCATGCATATCCTCTCCCCGAGCCATCGCATATGCTTGGTAGTGTGTGATGACATAAACAGATACTTCAACCTTGGTGTCAGAGGGAAGTTACGAATCATTTTTTTTGGGAATGTCATATGTATATGGTTTATATATTTCAGAATTACACACTGGACAAATCCTCTCATTTAGAAGCGCCCCCCTGAACAACATACAGTTGAACTCACATGCATCAATTGTTTCATAACCAAGTGAAAGATCACTCAAGATTTTTTTAATTCTCGAGTTTGAATAGGGAATGTGTGCCCTTTAGGAAGAAGTTTATTAATGTAACTACATAAAGAGTCAACACTTGTGTCCGACCATCCATTTTTATTTTTCATTTCCATTGCATATAATATGGCACTCAAAATAATTTCCTCACTGCCTTCATATAATGGGGTATGTGACTCTTTAATAATCTATCGTACTTTTCGTAATCATCGTGTACCATATCATTGAAGTTGATGCCAGAATTATATTCCATAAATTGTTGGGGTGCATCTGCATGATATCCAGGATAATACGGATATGCATCATGTATAATCTCCAACTGCGAGTTCATTGAAGGACCGACTCTGTCTTGAAGCCATTGTTTTCGTTAACTAAACATTGCCAGTTCACTTGAAACTTCCCCGTGAAGGTGCCAGACAGTATACTCTGGATTCAAACCACTGTGTGAAAAGTGATGATACATGGTATCCATAGTAACCTTGAACAGACCGTTCTTACAACGTTTGCACGGGCAGAAGTGATAATCGGCTCCGTTACTATGTCGCCGGGCAAAATTTATAAACTCAAATTTGCCTGTGATGTACCTTGGATCAGCCTGAGGATATGTCATCCAGGTTTTGTCTGGGTGTCCGTCCATGTTTCCTGTCAACAAAAATAATCAATATGAAAAAAATTACCACACTACATTTACGATACAACCGAAACCTGTCCCCACACTTCTTTTCCTTATGCCTCCGGGTTGAGTCCTATCCCCTTCAGGGGAACACGACATTTGTCAACCCTCTTGCACCCATGGGTTTCAGCTCCAGTTTTGGAAAATTTTGGCAGCATCTCCCTACAGTTCTCCAGGTGCACACATATCTGAACAACCTAATTTGCACTCGGGGAACATTGTAAGGAGACACTGTCGAAACCATACCCCAAAACTGAAACTGAAACCACATGAATAGCAAAAGGATCAACAAAGTCGTGTTCACCTAAAGTGTCTAAAATTGGGACAATTTGATAATCAATAACTCATCTCAATCAACTAGATGAGTTGTTGAGATGAGTTATTGATTCTCAAACGGGAGTTCTAAGTTGATAAACACCACAATTATATATAACCATACACTCGATTTCATGATTAACACTAATAACACCACTAATTGAGACCAATACACTTAATCATCACAAATTTCACTAAATTTAACCAAAAAACATTATTGATGAACCCATAACATGATTTATTACAATTCAATGATTCAAACACTAAAACTACAACTTAGGACCAAATTCAATTCAATTTCAAAAAGTTCACATATACATCAATATCACTTCTCAATTAACATGTAATATGGTCATAAAGAGGGTCAAGGAGATAAAAATCAAACTAACCTGAATTAAGAATCAAATGGATGGCAAAAACAATCTTTTTTCTCAATTTCTTCAAATTTCTCTCCAAATCGACCAAGAACAGCTCCAGAATGCGAATGACTTATTTTCTCAAAATTTCAACTTTATAAAGGGTTTGACTTTAAGAAGGAGAGCAGATCCAGTTTAAAAAAGAAATGAGGCGACGAACATTGCACAATCTTCGTCGCCTCAAATTTGTCAAGGCGACCAACATTGTTCTACGTCGCTTCAGATACCTAAATTTGGTTATTTCCTTTTTCTGAAGCGACGTAGAACAATGTTGGTCGCCTCAGGAACGTTGAAGCGACGTAAATTATTTCTGAGACTACGAATTTATTCTTCGTCGCCTCAGAGGGATTGGAGCGACGAATGAACTTACCTTTATCGCTTGGAAGCTGTTCTCCAATAGTGTTATAAGACTATAGCGAATTACCTGACATATGCTAGATAACATATTGTGCCAAGCAAACGGTGACCGAGTCTACTTAATTTTAGATATTTTTCTTGATAGATACTTAATTTTAGATTTCCTCCGAGTCTACTCAGGCTAATCTATTTTAGGTCTACTGGTGCTGGCATGAGTGGCATCCGCAAAAGACCTGGAAAATGGAAAGGAATGAGATAAATGAGCTAATAGACATACGTACAATGGCTTCCCGGCCACTTCTTAATTAGTCTTATTCATAGATCCTTACAACTCAAGAAATAAAAATAGATTAGCCTGAGTCAACTAATTAAGTAGACTCGGAGGAAACGGTGCTAATATGCTAGATAACATATTGTGCCAAGCAAACGGTGACCGAGTCTACTTAATTTTAGATTAGCCTTATATATGGATCGGAGGAATTAGAAAATAGATTAGCCTGAGTCAACTAATTAAGTAGATAGCTAGCTAGAAAAGACTATTGACTGTTTCTGAGTTTGGAAAAATTTCTAGTGTTCAAGCTGCCAAGTCTCTGTCGTGCTATTGGAACAAGTGACTCAGAGACTAATTCTCGAAGAATTAACAGAGGTTTTTCTTTTTGTTCTTTGATAAGGGGATTGAGAACGACAGGTATTGGCACTGTTCATGGAATATTGTAGAGAGTTAGTTACAAGAATGTAGTTGACTTGACCTAGCTAGCTTCCATATATGTTTACTTAGAAGTTAGCATGCACAGGAATATTAAAACCATTTCACATTTGGGATTCCTGAAGTGAACCATAAATTTACCGATGACATGAGCAAATTAAAGAGTATAAAGGAAATGATTAATTTGATCTCACCGGCCCGAATAAGACAGGCACTTTCATCCTTTCATATGCTAGTTGAAGTCTATTTAGCATCTGCATTATAATGTTGAGCAGATATACTACCACAAAAATCGGTTATGGTGACGATCGAATTTTGTCGTAAAAGGTAAAAATTTCTCGCTAAAATAAAATTGCGACGAATTTTGAATCGTCGCAAGGTCCATCGTTCTATTTGTCTGGCGGAATGTAAAAAACGACGAATAATTTGTTTCGTCGTATTTTCTTTTAGCGACGTAATTGATTCGTCGTATATTATTTTTGGCGAGAAATTTGAATTTGTCACAAAACATAAAAATGACGCTTCATTGTCGTCGCAAATATTGAATGCGACTTTTGACGTTTGTCGTAAACACTAAATGCGGCGCAAATATTTATAGCGCTTCCGTCAGCACTTGGTCATTTATTGTCATATCGTATTTCTGCCTTCATGGATGTGTATGAACAAGTAATTTAATTTTCTTACTCTGCTAATTTCAGCTCCTAAGTCTCCTGGAAAATGTTTAGATGTGTACCCAGACCATTGATTGACGAGCTGAAACACTTGTAAGAAAATAGAGTCCCAACTTATGACAAGTTCATTGAAACAATGTTCATGATGAGAGCAGTCGTATTATGGACCATCAACGATTTTTCTACGTATGGGATGTTGACATCTTGCATAACCAAATGGTACAATGCTTGTCCTGTCTGCTTAGAAGATGTCAACTCCAGTTGACAAGCAGGGAAGGTGTGTTACATAGGTCACTGTAGATGGCTTCCTCATGATCACTAGTGGCGATAGGATAAGGAGAATTTCGACTGGATAATAGAGAATAGTCCTAAACCCCAACAATTGTCCGGTGAAGAGATTTTTGAGAGGTTAAACGGCTTCTATTTCAGCGTGTTGAGTGTTAAGAGAAATTTTACTCCTTCAATATTTTGACTATTAATTAGTCTAAGACTAAGTGAATTTCTCTTACCCACAAGTATATGGGGTCAAGTAGTATACATTGTATAGAAGTCGAGTGTGAAACCCACGAAGATTGACTAAACTGATTCCATAGCCTTAAGTTTGATTCATTTAGGTGCGTGAAACACAAACAAGTGATGCGACAAAGAAACACAAAAGATGGAAATGCGAATCTCACAACGCTAAGCCATTTGGAGGTTTACCATTGCAAGGGATGATTAGACCATGGTGAGTGATTTAATAAAAAGTTGATTGGTTGATTGCGACTAATGCAAAGATGGTAAATAGAAATGATCACAAATTCAAGATAGAAGAATGATTGGCTAGGGATGCCCCCGTTAACCATTTGATGCTCAAACAATGTCAAATTTAAAGTCATGAGTTGTTTAGTCCGGTTTACATGCTCAAATATCTTTTGGATCATGAGAACAAATCCTTTCATTGTCAAAATCATGCCCTCTCGAGTTAGGCTTGGTTATAGGCCGAAACTCCTAGGCCTTTTGGGATTCTAGAAGGTTTCGGTTCATCCATGGAGCACAAAGTAAACCAAGATTATGAGCTAGACTTTTGGTTCTAGGCTCCTAATGCACTTCATGCGTAATGAATTTGGTTGCAAACACGTGAATATTATGGATGACTTCCCTTCCCAAGCCTCTATTGGAGAACTTGGGAATGATTTCTAATAAATCCTCCTAACTTGCACATATTGGGTTACGAGTCAAAAGAATCAACAATAACTACAAAGTCTTTCAGTGTATTGTAAGCTTAACCGAAAACCCTCGAGTCACTTAGACCACAATAGTGTTTTGATTCATGCTCAAGCAAAAGGAAACCAAATCTTAAGCTTAACCTTTTAAGTCTAAGCTTAAGGCATGTTACATGCTCATCTATTACTTAAGTGAATGGTTAGTTCCCTTTAAGTGTCATTTCTTAGTTCCTTAGACAAACTCTAACTTAGCCAAAGCTAAGACATGCATAACTAGAGCTAATCATTAAGTACAAATACAACAACATGCCACAATATAATCACACACACAACAAACTCATTCAATAGCATAAGACACCCAAAACATATTCATTAACATAAATCAAAGCATCATTGTTTTACATCACATGGCTAGGGTTTGACCCCTAGCCTCCCATAAAGAAACTACTTACAAATCATAGCTAAAATAGAGTATATATACGTGATTAGAGACAGAGAAGTGAATAGAAATAACTCAAGAGTCCTCAAATCCAAGCTTTTAAGATCTTCAAGCTCTTTCTCCACTTCTTTCTCCATTCTCGCTTCTAGCTCAAACAAAGAGGATGAACACCACCTTAGACTTAGGTGAGATGATGGATGTGAGAATATGATGGTGGTTATGGAGCATTTCTAGGCCTTTTGGTGGAGAAAATGTGAGGAGAGAGTGCTAGAGGATTTGGGAGAGAATGAGGGCCTAAGGAGCATTTCTAGGCCTTTTGATTCCAAACTCATGTGACTTGCATGTGCTCTTCATCTCACTTGAATTTGCATTTGCATTTGGTTTCAAATATCTTCATGGCGACTTGATGACTTGACCAAGATTTGACCGTCGTCATTGACCGTGTTGACCGCCAGAATTGACTTCGGGTGACTGGAATCTTGAAATATTTCGGTGAAGCTCAGACGACCGTTTTCGTCTTTTTCCCAACATTGTTCCATCTTCTCTCACGGTCCTGAAAATGTCTTCGACTTCATCGGAAAACGCATAAACATCGTTTTTTAGCCCATTTTCTTGCCAAACCATGATTTCCTAACATGAATAGGAAACATCATAATAACGATGTTTTATTCATGAAAAGCAAGTAATAAACTTAAAGTTAGGAGCATATTAGGCACATAATTAGATATTGAGCAATGAGGATCATGCGAAAAAGCTGAATCCACACCTTCCCCATCATCTTAGAAACTGGAATCACATGAGTATTTTATTTGACCTGCCTTACTGTGTGACAACCCGAACCGAAATTACACACTTATCGAATCTTATTAAGCTTTATCGCGGATTAGTCGTGTCGAGTGAGTTGTTAACGAATTTTTTATCGGACGAGAATTCGATTTGACTTTCTTCATATTAGGCACATAATTAGATATTGAGCAATGAGGATCATGTGAAAAAGCTGAATCCACACCCTCCCCATCATCTTAGAAACTGGAATCACATGAGTATTTTATTTGACCTGCCTTACTGTGTGACGGCCCGAACCGAAATTACACACTTATCGAATCTTATTAAGCTTTATCGCGGATTAGTCGTGTCGAGTGAGTTGTTAACGAATTTTTTATCGGACGAGAATTCGATTTGACTTTCTTCATAGAAGTTGTAGAGTATTTAATTTCAAGCTCGTAAGAATTTTTAGGGAATTTTTTGGTTAAGCGAGTTATTTTTAGTGATTATCAGAAGTTGGTAGGGGAAAATATGAAAAAGAATTGATTTTAGTTTTGTTTAATCGCAGCCGTTGGATCTTGATCAGATTGAATTTGAACAGTTGATCTTGCCAGTTGCTTAAGGGTAAAAATATGTATTTTTTTGAAGATTTATTTTAGAAAATCAGAATTTCCGTTCGGGCTCGATCCATTTTCACCTTCACTAACTCATGCTAGTTGACTCGACCCGACTCGCCGTTTCCGGCCACCTCCAGCGAAGAAATAGGTAGGCAAATGAAGCCTTACGCTTCCTCTATTGTTTGATGTGATTATTTTTGAGATTTTTAGGTGTTAGGATGTCACTTGAATCGTGTTTTAACTCGTGGAATCACCGTTGACAGTAGCGGCACTCCGACGAGTTTTGTGGGTCGGGGGTAGGCGGATATTGAAGCCATCCCCCTCCTGAGTCTAACTGGGTACGTAGAGAAGTTCCTCGAAGTTCCAGGCGGAGCTTCAACACCACAAAACTTTCCGGTCAATTTTAGGGTTGTGGCTTTCGAAGCCGATTCCGGCAACGTGAGGTAGAGTTGGAGCGCGTAGGTATAAGGATTTGGTTGGGCTCGAGAAGAGGAAGGTTTTGGGGTGTTAATCTCCACCGTTAGTGGCAGTTCTGGAGTTTGAATCCGCACCGTTCACGGTGGTTTTGGACCTCATTGTTGTCGAATTGGACCTCAGTCTAGTTATGGAAGTGATTGGCCTTGTTGAGAGCTTTCCAACGAGGTATCAAACGTTGAAAATGGATCACTTTTGCCAGAGGTGCGTTTGACCCACGCGTCGCGGCTTGTGGAGGCGCGTGACGGCCATGTGCCACCATCCGCGGCGGAGCTCTGGTGAGGCAGGTTGTAGAATTTATCGATGGGGTTTTCGGGGTTATTTTTACAGCCGATTTCCATAATTTTACTTGTACTGATATTTTATCAATCCGTAATTACTTGACATCGATATCACGACCCCAGCGAGGGAGATTCCACTGGACCCCAGCAGTAGATGTAGATTTGTGAGTGGACACTTTTTATTTTCACAGTTGATAGCGAATTCATTTTTCAGCATTTCAGTTTATTTTACAGTATGTTCCAGAATATTTTAATTTTGAGGTTTTTCTTTGTGATAACATTAGTTAGTTGCATCGATGCACTGACTGTTCGGCTGATGACCGGATAGTCCAGTTAGGGGAGGTCAAGGAACCTCGTCAGGCCCATCACCTACAGTTTTTTTATACAGATAGTCGACTCAGGTTAGGAAAAAACTCCTAAGCGACCACCTCTATCAGGATTCAAATTTATACTTGAACTCGCTTTATTTTACATAGATTTGCTAAAAGACATTAAACTATATTTTATTATTTACACAGATTACACGAGATTTTGTCGACTCACGCTAACGTTTAATGTTTTTAATACCTTTCCGTGGGCCTTTTAATTTCTGTTGCCAGACTGCAGCGTAAATCCTGAGTTTGTGGGGTATCGTTGAAGGCTTTGAATCCACCAGTTATCTCTTCATCAGTACATTTCAGATCACTGTCAGTTTGTATCATATGTTTGTAGAATTCGCTCTGAATATCAGTTGTAGTAGTCAAATATACTTTTCCTTGTATTCAGAACCAACACATTGTAAATATGTTTTTAAATTTCTGAGTTGAGTTTATGGTTTTAGTTTAAGACATTTGTTGAGAAATCCGGATGGACAATCGATGGTCCACGGTTTGTTTTTGGAATTTGATTTTAGAAGTGTTCTCTTCTTGCAGGTATTTGGGTTGTTCAGTTTTCAAATGGAATTATGTCAAAATTATCATAAAATTTCTTAGAGTATGGTTAGTTGTTAGGACTTAATTCTAGTTTACTAGTTGGGTCCTTTCATTTTGGTATTAGAGTATAGGTTACAGATTTTGTAGACTCTTTGGTCATGTTAATATATGCATTTGATAGTGTACAACACTCCCGGGAGGATGGCTCGACCGGCCGTCAAATCCTCATCACAACTCCAAGTGTTGTGCATTGTTAAATGTCTAGAGTCTCATAGTTGAGCCATTTTCTCTTGGTCTCTTTGAGTCGGCTAAATTTTTTTGTGGACTTGTAAGTTATTATGCCTTGACAACCAGCTCAATAGGATGAGGTGCAGTCTTTGGCATAACAGATGCATGAATTAATTACACATATGATATCAGCGCTACGTGAGGATCATGATGATTTAGTTACTAGAGCCAAAAAGGCGAGAGCAGTTCCCTTTGCTAGATCTCATGACCCTGAGATTTGTGAGAACTGGCTTATATAGATTGGTCGAGTATAAGACCGCCTGCTTCCCTAGTTGACCCAATAGAAGAGAAAAAAGATAATTGTGGGTCTGTTGCAGAACCATACTTTCCGTTGGTGGGAGAGCACCGAAAGGAATGAAACCACCACCCCATGGGCAAAGTTTAGAGAGTTGTTCATGAGTTGCTTCTTCAGTGAAGCAACAGAGCAGAGGAAATATGAGAAGTTTATGAATCTTCGACAATGAGACTTGTCTATGATGGAATATCAAGACCGTTTCACTCACTTATCCCGATTTGAACCAATTTCTGTCAGGTTAATGAAGGACAGATGTTGGAGGTTTGAGCAAGGTTTGCGGATTGAGATTGCCCCATACATTTCAGGTGTATCACGCACTGATTTTGATGAGTTTGTCATTGCGTGTGTCAGATATGAAGATAGGCTTCAATCTGAGCAGGGCCAGACTCGACGATTTGAGGAAGGTGGGCTCAGCCAGGGTCCTTAAAAAAAAAGAGGCTCCAGCGCATATGGTTCCACATCATCTTCTGGTGAGGGATCTCATACCCCTGCTTCTAACGCATGCCGTCTGAGTTGTTTTCTGAGATGGAGACGGAGTTGAGCATAGAGGTAGGGATATGGGGCCAATTCTAGTGAGTCCAGTAGATAACGACCTACTCTACCAACATCCAAAGATTTTCCTTTATGCAACATCTATCAGAGACGCCATCCTGGACAATATCAGCTTAGGACTTCAGCTTACTACAGTTGTGACCAGATGGGCCACTTTGCGAGGGAGTTTCCGCAAAGGGACACCTCAGGTGAATTTTCTTTCCAGAGTTTTGGTGGTGATTAGGGAGCCATTTCCGGGATTAGAACCGTACCGCCACCCAGACAGCTAGCTTATCAAGACCGGAGCCAGAGAGGGCGACCGGCTGGACATACTAGATATGCCCAACTTCATCGGATGACTCTTTAGGATGGTCGAGCGTCTCCGGAGGTGATCATTAGTACGTTGCATATTTTTAGTTATGTTGTTTATACTTTAATAGATCCAGGGGCGACACACTCTTTCATATCCATGAGATTAGCATCAATAATTATTGTACCGGCCACTCCCTTATCGGAAATGTGGCGAGTGATTTATTCCTCTAGTGAGGTTATTTTAGTTAGGCTTATGTATCGAGACTGTAGCATTATGGTTGGAGGTTTTGAATTGTCTGCTGATCTGATGCCTCTTGACATCGTCGATTTTGACTTAATTTGGGCATGAATTTTCTGAGCAATCATCAGGCTTTGGTTGATTGTCATCGAAAAGAGGTAGTATTTAGAAGTCCGAGGTTACGAGAGATTTTATTTTTCAGGGAGAGAAATGTTCTCTCATCATGTCTTATTTTGGATGAGCATATGTTGTGGAAAGGGTGCACCGCATATCTAGCACATATAGTGAATACTTGTGTTTCCACCCCTAACCTTGAGTAGATTGAGGTGGTTAGGGAATATCCTGGTGTCATTCCTGAGGAATTACCAGGTCTTTCTCTAGTTAGGGAAATAGATTTCACGATTGAGCTACTTCCGGGTACAAGCCCCATATCTCCAGCTCTGTATATGATGGCTCCAACTGACTTGAGAGAGTTGCATATTCATCTTCATGAACTAATTGATATGAGTTTCATCCGTCCTAGCATATCACCGCGGGGAGCTCCAATTTTATTTGTGAAAAAGTAGGATGGATCGATGAGATTATTCATTGACTATCAGAAATTGAATAGGTTACAGTGAAGAAAAAAAATATCCACTACCTTGGATTAATGATTTGTTTGATCAGCTAAAGGGAGCTACGGTGTTCTCTAAGATCGATCTGTGATCGGGATATCATTAGTTGCGGATTAGAGAGTCAGTTTTCTCTAAGACCTCATTCTGATCTCGATATAGACACTATGAGTTCCTAATTATGCCGTTTTGCGTGACGAATGCACCTGCTGCCTTTATGGATTTTATGAATCGAGTATTTCGGGGATATCTTGACAAATTCATCATTGTATTTATTAATGATATCCTAATTTACTCTAGGGATGCGAGGCAACATGCAAGACATTTGCATATTGTTCTGAGGTTCTTGAGAGAATCTCATTTATATGTCAAACTCAGTAAATGTGAGTTTTGGTTGGACAAGGTTAAGTTTCTTGGCCATGTGATTTCGGCAGATGGAGTTAGTGTTGATTCTGACAAGATTGACGCAGTGTTAAATTAGAGCAAACCTGCAAGTGTAGTTGATATCAAGAGTTTTCTAGGTTTAGCCGGTTATTGCAAGACTGTTCATGTATTGCACCTCTTACCAGACTTACGAGGAAGGGAGTCAGATTTGAATGGTCAAAGGCTTGTGAGGAAAGTTTTCAGAGTTTAAAGATAAGGCTGATCACTGCCCCAGTGTTTACTTTACCAGATGATAGTGGGGAGTTCACTATTTTCAGTGATGCTTTCAAGTTAAGCTTGGGATGTATGTTGATGCAATAAGGCAGAGTTGTCGCTTATGGTTCGCGACAGTTGAAACCTCATGAAGTGAGTTACCCCACTTATGACTTGGAGTTGGCGGAAATTATTTTCGCGTTGAAGATTTGGAGACACTACTTGTATGGTGCCAGGTGTCAAATTTTTGTCAACCATAAAAACATTACGTACTTCCTCACACAGCTAGAACTGAATTTGAGATAAAGGAGGTGGGTGGAACTGTGGAGTGATTATGAGTGCACTTTTGAGTATCATCCTGGAATTCGAATAGATCTTTTACGACGAAGCCTTATATTTCTTATAAACATTCAGTGACAACTCGTAGAAATCATTACTGAATAGGTCTTTTACGAGGAAACTCTTTTTGCCACATTAATTATCAACGACAACTCATAGAAATTGTCGTTGAATAAGTTTTATGCGAGAAGGCCAGGTTCTTTTTTGCCGCATTAAATATTAGTGACAACTCCTAGAAATCATCATTGAACAGGTCTAATGCGAGGAAGTTCTTGTCTGTCGTATTAAATATCAGCGATGACTTGTATTGGTTGTCGTTTAATAGAACTTTTGCGAGGAATATATGTTTGTCACATTAAGCATCACTGAAAACTCTTGTCAGTCGTCGACTAGTAACTCTTTTGCGAAGAAATTTTAGTTGTCGCATAAATATTTAGGGACAAATCGTAAAAATCGTTTCCAAATAGGTCTTCTGCGAGGAAGTTTTTTTTTTTGCCGCATTAAATATCAGCAACGACTCGTATTGGTTGTCGCCAAATAGGTGTTTTGCGAGGAAGTTCTTGTCTATTGCATTAAATATCAGTGACGACTCATATTAGTTGTTGCCTAATAGGTGTTTTGCAAGGAAGTTCTTGTTTGTCGTATTAAATATCAGTGATGACTCGTATTGGATGTCGCCTAATAGGTCTTTTGTGAGGAATGTATGTTTGTTGCATAAATTATCACCGACAACTTTTGTTAGTCATCCCCTAATAAGTCTTTTGCGAGGAAATCGTAGTTGTCACAAATATTTACCGACAACTCGTAAAAATCATCGCCAAATAAGTCTTTAGCGACAAAAATTAGTCGACGCTCAAATATTAAGCGATGTTTTTTACAGATTGTCGTCTATTTACTATTTAGCGCTGAAATGACCGTCGCCGATGAGATCAATTGCGATGATTTGGAATTTTCTCACAAATATTGATTTTCAGCAAGGAATTCATGGTCGTCTCAACCCTGTTTCTTGATGAATACATTTTTTTTGTAGTGATAGCGTATCTTCTTCCACATATATAATATCCGACACATACATAATTTGATCACATTATAAGGTAGACCGAGAATATAAAAATGTACGTTGTTCTCACAATGTTGTATATATAAGATGACTTGTAACCAGAAACTTATGCATACAAGAAAAGTAGGTGCAAAAAGGTAGTGAAATCAACACTCTCTTTTTTACAAATCACACCCTCATTATTTACATTTTAAAGTAGTGTATTGAAAATACACACAAAATACAAAAAAAGAGAGGTGTGATTTGTTAAAACAGGGGTGCCAATTTCACCCCCGTAAAAATACTAAAACAAGATGTTAAACTCAATACTTCAAAGTTCGATCTAAAACAAGTAATATTAAAAGCCAATGCCGCCTCTTAAGTCTTAACCAAGGAGAAAGCCTCAAAATGAATTAGGCATTTCATATATGAGGCATGTTCTCCTAAGGGATAAATTTTAAGGGATAGAAATAGATGAGCACATCCAATGGTTGCGATTGAAAATTATTAACACGACTCCACCATAATTTTTGTGTCTTTGAATTACAACCATTGTATGTGCTTATCTCATTCTATCCCTTAAATTCATCCGTTAAGAGATCAAATTTGTTTCATATATACCAGCTTGTTGGCATATAAGCTTACAGTACCTTGAGACTTGAGTCCAATACATATGACTGAAGGAAATAACAAGTTTTGGCTTGCAGGCTTCTCCATGTCTCATCAGCAAGTGCACTACTTATATAAATTAGGATAAAATGGGAATTTAACCTTTACTTTATGATTTTTGATCTAATTTTTTTTTTAACTTTTTGTTAGCTTTGAGCCAATAACAACTTGCCACGTAGACGGTGCAAGTGCACTGCTGTATATGAAATATATTCCCATATATTAAATTTTGGAGAATTTTTAAGGATTCTTTATAATCCGTAGATTATTTTAAATTCATGGATTATTTTAATTCCACATGGATTTGAAAGGATTTGTTTGTATTGGTCATAAGAATTTGATTGGATTTATAAGGATTGCTCAAATAATTAAAGTCTAATAAAATACTCAAATGTTAAAATACACTATAACATATACAAAGACGAAATGTACTATTCTTGGTCTTTCCAACATAATGATCACATTCTTGAATTGACACCGTCACTGTATTTTTAATTCACGTTCTCATTATTTTGATTCTCTTCAACAATCATTGTTCCATTATCAAGTAATGTTGTCTTTTTCGTAGAAGATGAAGTTCTTTATTATTTGAAAACAAGAATTACAAACACTTATATAAGAGAAAATTTGCATGTACTATAATGGATCACTCAATAGTTTAAATTAGAAAAGACCATTAAAAGACGAGGACATCTCATTGCTATAAAATAAGTTTTTGAGGTACCATTTTTATCCTATTTATAATGTCGTAGTATTCCTTAACTAGACCAAAGTTTATACCCTATAGAAGTTAATTATCGAAAGTATAATTAATAGATGAAGTGATCAATGAAATTAAACTATGAGGAAGTGGTAATGAAAGTAAATGTTAAGAACGTTATATTTGTTTGTGACACCAAGGTTTTAAGGACATATGTAGAAAAAAAATGGAGAGAGAGAGAGAGAGGTTTTATTTTGAAATCCATCAAAATTCATAGAAATTTCTTGGGTGGGAGGCCTGATTTCAAAGAGTTATTTTGTGTGTAAACAATAATTCAAAATCCTTCAAATCGGCTATTTAATGAAATTAGTAAAAATTCGTGGATTGCTGAATAACACAATTTTTTTATAAATTGTTTACAATCCAGAATGAATACATTAGAATTTTAAAAGATTGTTAAAAATTTAGATCGAATACATCAAAAAATTTAAATTTTTTTAAAACAATTTTATAAAATTCATGATCGAATTAGCTTTGTCCTCCGAGCATCTCGCATGTTTAATCCGAGTCCCCATTTACCAAACCCCATCACAAAACGATGACATTAGAGAGAATAGCCAACCAACATAACAACTGAGGATTATAAAAAACAAGATAGATGATTAATGGTAGCCTAGCTCTATCCTGCAAGGCTGTAAAATTAAGTGATGAGGTACGAAGAAAGAGAAGCAATGCTGCCATTCGCATTCATATTCTGCTTGTATAATAGCACACATTGGCATTCATTTTCTGGAAAATTATTTTCCAAATAATGGTTTAATTAATACTAGTCCTGCACTAAACTACTATTAATTTCTCATCAAATCCCGGCCATTCTTTAAGAAAAAGTTCGGTTGCTTCCAAGCTTCAGTCTGCATGATGACTCGGCAAGGCATACTTGCACTACGGATACAGCCAATGATTCCAATCCTAGTGATGAGTGAAGGGTTTTTGGGTCTGAATATGAGTAAGGGTTAAATTGTACACTGACCACAAAATTGGTATTCCATTTCAAACATTTCAAACTTTGATTGTAAGCAAAGAGCACTTCTTTACAAAACCTCCTTTGTTATTTATAATTTTATAATATTTGCAATTAAGTAAGAAGATAGAGATGGCAATCATTAGCATTTTTATCTTTTGTTAATACACTTTTGCAGTGATTCTTTAATTAACAAATTTAATTCAAAAGAAACATTGGCATGAAGCTGAGAAAAGTACAAAATAAAGTCACATTTTCCTCATCCAAGAGACAAAAACCATGTGCAATACTGCATAGATTTGTTGCACCAAGATAAATACTGCATAGATTTTCTGAAGCCAGCTTTTTTGGCTGACAATCTTAACTGGGTTTCTTTTTTAATCCTTCAAACTCATGCTTTCTTGTCAAGAATTGTATTAGCATAATTAAGTTGGGAAGGTTCTTAATTCTCATACATCTGAGCCTGTACAGTTTGAGACAGTCTTCCACTTCTTCAGTTCTGCTCTATTTCTTTTCATATATTTATCCTGTATTCTTAAACTGAAATCCTGCAAGAAATAGGGAAACCATGAAAGAAGGCCGGATAAAGAGAAAATGAAATAAACTGACTGCCCTAGGCCATACTTATTGCACTCGAGTGTGTAAATTAAGTTAGTTCAAGTTTGAGTTATTCAAAGCTAATCGATAGAAATGAAATTATAAAAAAGTGATATATAATAATTCTTTAAACAATAGAAAACGGTCAAAATCATTCAGATAATGACAACAAAATCTTTATTCACCGCTAATCTTTGAGAATACTTATGAAACCTACGATGTAACACATTTGACAATCAATTTCTGTATATAAAACTTCCTCTCAAAATCGTTACACAAATTATTGTAAAACTATGAAGAAAATAGTGTTTTAAACATAATGCATACATGCCAGCAAAGCAAAAGCCCAAGGTGACTTCCTTTTCTCTTGCGCCAATAACAGCAATTACAGTGGATTCCTTCCTCTAGTTCTCTCTCAGCTCATCTCTCAATCTCTCATCAACATCTTAATAAATTAAATCCTCCATCTCCCCAAACACAGCATCTTCTGTGGCAACCAAAAGGATTCAACTTTGTCAGATTAGGGCTCTTATTATTATTATACCCTTTTCTACAATTTATCATCATTACAAACACAGTCCCCTCAGAATTCAGAACCCAAAAGGAATCAGATTCCCACAGAATTTAATTCCTTCCGGATAAGGTAAATGGGAACTTCGCATTTCCATTGTCTACCTGTTTCTCTGTTTCTGCATGTATATATATGACCATTATTGACCAAAATATAATATGTGTTTCTTATTTGAGGTAAAGTATGGATTTTTTTTGTTGTTTTGGATTAATTTGTTGATGGGTTTTTGTAGCTGAAGTATTAGTGTCTGATGTGAGTGTTTGTTTTTTGGTAATTTCAGGAGGATCTGATGCTACAGTTAACGGTTCGATTCCTTGATGGGTTTTTCTTGGATGATTATTTGTAGCTAGGCCCAAAAACATTCTTGTTAAAATTCAATTTTTTGCTTTTGATTTTGGGGATTTGGCTGCCCAATACAGAGCTTCAGATTGATTGATTAGTTGACTGGTTGTGGTTGGAATTTGGTAATTATCACAGCTTGAAGTCTTAGAATTGCTGAGCTTTTGTGGGAAATGGAGGTTCAGGCATTATTTCGCGATGGGATTCCTGTGAATTTACCGAGAGAGGAAGACGAAGAAGAGTTTCGGAGTTGCTGTGAAGATGATGAGGTTTGGAAGGAGAACGATGAAACCGTGAAGGTTGAGACAAGAGATGATCTTGATGAGTTTTCGGTGAAGATGTTCTTCAAGGGCATTTCTATAAGTGGGTTTGGGGACTCAAGTGTTGGGCTTTCTGGGATTGGAGTTGTGATGGAGAGAGCAGCCAATGTTCCTGTAATTCAGGTGCAGAAAAGGCTTGATTTTTATGTGGAGGAGCCTGTGGCTGATTATCTAGCTCTGATGGATGGTTTAGTTGAGGCTGTTCAAAGTAAAGTGCGGCGGGTTTATGCGTTCACAGATTCTGAGCTTCTCTATGATCAGGTGTGTTCTAGTGTTCTACAATGTGGAAGAATGAGGTCTTTTTTGTTTTGATGAGTGAGCTCTTCTCTGTTATTGTTTGGAACATGAAGCCAATATTTCTATCTTGTTACCTTTGATATGTTTTTGTGATCTTTCATTAGCCATTAGTCATCCCATTTTCAAATTACAATCGCAGTTTCAGCACTGTCACTACTTGAATCCATTCATTAGAGAAAGAAGGTTTAATTCTTATTTGTCGTGCCTTTTGTCCTACTTTAAAGAACAAAGCTTTTAATAGGTAAAATGATAGAGACTATAGCTATTCATTTACATTAGGGCACTTTGAGTGATTGCTTCACCTTTCTCTGTTTGAGTTACAAGCTTATAGCGGTAAAATTATTCAAATTATCTATTGCTTGTCAAATCTTTATTCATGGCATGATTTCTGACAGGTATCCAATGAAGAGAAACTTGATATTCCCCTCCTTGTAGCACTGAGGGAAAGGATTCTAGAGCATGCTGGTAATCTTGAAGCTTTTGTTCTTAAACTTGTCCCCTCTGTAAATCTTGATCGGCCATCAAAATTAGCCCAAGTGGCAATTGGAGTTGTCTCCTATCCCGCTAAGGGTGTTGAATCACTTGAAAATTGTTCCATCTGTTGCGATGATAAACCATCTATAATGATGATCAGTATGAAATGTTCTCATGAGTTCTGCTCACATTGTATGAGGACATATGTTGACAGGAAGATACAATCCTGTCAAGTCCCCATCAGGTGCCCTCAGCTCAAATGCAAGTATTACATCTCCACTGCCGAATGCAAATCCTTTCTTCCACTCACTGCATTTGAGTCATTGGAGAAAGCCCTCGAGGAAGCAAATATTTTACATTCAGATAGATTTTACTGCCCATTTCCAAATTGTTCTGTCCTTCTCGATCGTTCTGACTGTTCTTCAGCAAGCGAAAGCTCATCAAGTCAGTCAGATAACAGCTGCATGGAATGCCCAGTTTGCAAGAGGTTCATCTGTGTAGATTGTGGGGTTCCGTGGCATTCTTCAATGAGCTGTGAGGAGTTCCAAAACCTCCCACTACAAGAGAGAGATTCTGCAGATATTACTTTACATCGCCTGGCACAAAACAAAAGTTGGAGGCGTTGCCAGCAGTGCCGTAGGATGATTGAGCTCGCTCAAGGTTGCTACCACATGACATGCTGGTAAGATCACCGTCTTTTTTGTATTATGATTCTTTAAAGAAAGTGATTACTGAGTTCAGGAAAACAGAGTGCAGGCTAGATAGACTGATCAGTTATCTCTTTCTATACTTAGAGTAGTAATTTGGATAGTTTTTTCTTTTTTGAAAGGGGTAATTTGGATAGTTAAGTTAGTTCATTAATAAATCAATCTTACCGGCAGTGCATGAGTTATAAACTTATTATGTTGGCAAATTAATAACTTTTAGTAGTTGTCTTACTTAGCTGTTGAGCTGCATATGTTGGGAGTACTTTATTTATAGGGACACTCAGATGTACATGAACAAAATATCGTTTCAAACTTGTACCGTTACAGTCTCTGGCTTTCTTTAAAAAATAATTTCATTTTTAATTCCGTGATCCTAACTTCTAGGAACTTTTGTGAATATCCAATATTTCTGCCACCCCTCCCCCTCACCCCCTGTGTATATTTTCTGAGATGAATAGGAAGAAGTTAAAAACTCTTGTGGTGCATGTTATTGAGAACTCTTGTGGTGCATGCTGTTATTGAAATTGATTGGATTGTGATCACTTTTGATGTTTTATTAAGCATCATTACATAGCAGAAGTATTTATTTAAATATGCAGAAAAAAAATAAACATATATTGAATGCATTTAACTGTGAGATTTTCTGTTTGCACATTTCGAGTAATCTGAAATAAGATATGCTCGGTCTCAAAATTATGTTTCAGTAAAAGTTCTCAATACCTATACTAAGCCTTTTGCATATTTCAGGTGTGGGCATGAGTTCTGCTATTCTTGTGGTGCTGAATATAGGGAAAGTCAGCAGACATGCCAATGTGCCTTTTGGGAAGAAGACAACCCTGAAGACTTGGTCACTCAGTCTATGCACGAGTCTGAACAATGGGCATGGGAAACATTCAATTCACTTCCCATGATCATGGATGCATACTCAGAGCAAGAGAGATCACAGCTGGCACTGATCCAGAGGTTCCTAGCCGGAGGTTTCAGTTTGAGTGATCATCACCCTTACCAACCAGTCCAATCCCCACCCCGCTGTACAGACACCTATGTAGATGCTATGAAAGATCTCCACCAGCTTCCTTGGCTTGAGAGGTTCGTTTCAGTTATAAGTGACAACTATTATGAAGAATATATCCAATGAATAATAGGACTCCAACAATAATCTGCATATCCCCCAACGATACTATAAATGGTGTTAAAGAGTTCCTCGCTCTTATAACCCTGGTTTCATATTCGTAGAGAAGTTAGTGCTGCCGCTTGTCCTTTGTAAGTTTCATAATACATTGTGACCGTCAAGATCTGTTGTAGTACCATTGCAAAGAAGAAAATCATCTATACTTGATGGTCGCTTTCTTCTTGAAACAAGAGAGCAAAGACATAGTGATTTGAATTTGGAAACACAATTTTCATTTCATTTGAAGCTGCTCTCTTAGATAGATTGGAAACACTGTAAATACTCATCATATTTCAGAGTGGATTTCTCTCTTGGATGATTCGGAAATATGTCATTGACTTGGCTTGTTTGAGTGATATGAATTGAGCTTGGTTGTCCCTTGTTGTAGCTTTCATTGCATGCTTCTATCAGCTAATGAGAAGAAAAAAAAGGCACTCACCCACCACCACTAACTACTTGAACAAGCAGTGTGTGATCATTGTGGTTCTTTGGTGGTATGTATTATAGGTTGTGGCGGCTTCGGTTTTAAGTACGGAGAAACTGATTAGAGTACACGTGTGTGATTATTGATAAGTGATAGGGAAGGGTGGCTTCAGTGGGATTCACATGATACTTGCCTACTTGGATGGATATAGGTAGGAGGATTGAAATTGAAGGGTTGAGGACCTACATGCACATTATTCTTCCAAATACATTGGCACTCTTGCTTCAAGTCACATCCAAGTATGACCGACTTTATACAGTTTGGACTTTGGACCATTGTTCTCGTGGAGTCATGAGCTACTTTGGACGGCGTTTCGTGGCGCACCCATTGCAATCTCTATTAACTTCGACCGGAATTTGTCTTCCTTTTAGTTTCGATTTAGTTTATACCACATCAAGTCACATCCAAGAAAACAACTGAAACTGATGGAATGATCGTAAATTATACCACAGCAGGTGAACAGATTCAGTAAATTAGAATTCGACCAGGTTCAAAGGTGTTTTGTAAAGCAGTACTACCATCAACTATGCAAATGTGAATTCATTGGCGCCGTAAACAGATCTGAATGACAAAATGAAAGCTTGAGTAGTATTGTAGTAACCAAGGCACCTTTTCTCTGTCAAAGAAGAACATCCGAAACCAGCATAAATATTTAGGTCCCACAAGTACTTGATCTTTACCCTTCCGTTCCGCCGAGCCAAAGACAGAGAAACAGAATGACCCAGAGTACCCCCAGATGATTCTTAGTAAAACAAACAGATACACACAGATTGCTACATGACCCACCGCAAGAATCAAGATGAGGTACCAAACCTATATCATTCCTCCCTTGATTGTGTCACAAGTAACAAAGTGAGCTCTGAGCCCTGATTTTGGTCATCTGTACCAACCTTTCAGTTAAGGAAAGAAAACAGTTGCACAGAGGCTCAGAAAAGCTGAAAGGGTAAGTGACCTTAACAGATGATAATCAACCTGGAAAACCCCATCTCCTTGTCAAACTTGACATGAAACTTAAAAATTCAATATGTATTTCTATAACCAATAGAATGCAAATGAGATTCTGAATATTCTGTAAAAAAGAATTGGTAATGAATTGCTATTCTCTGCTATATAAATTTCTCTATCAAAAAATTCTGTGAAACTGTACCAACAAATCTGTGCCGGGGGATGGAACGATGTAGAATACAAAAAAATTGGAGGAGCCTCAAATCCATTCACGTTCAACATGAAATCTCGTTGGAGCCATAGCTAATTGCTTTAAGACTTGAGCCGGACATGTTTGCCATCCATTTATGAGGTCCTTTTGATTCCCCTAGTATGTTGTATGCATAAGTAGGCCATCTCACATCTACTCCACACGAACTACTGACTCCCATTTTGATCATCTTCTGGGTTCTGTCAAGAGCAATGAGACTAGAAAATGTAGAGAAGCTGTTTCCCACAAACACGTCGGCTCTTGAGCACACTTCGAAGTCAATCGCAGACTGTATGAGATATGGAAACCTTTTGTAATGATCCTGAAAACCCAGTTTCTTCTTCTCAAAAGGAATCAACCCTTCTTTCCAGCCATTCAAAATTGAGGGATCTTGGAGAAGACTATCAGCCACAGATAAGTAAACAACAGACGGAGTCTTAAGGCCAACAGTGTTGCCAACTCTCTCCATGATCTCCTCTTTGCTGCTACAAATTTCGGTTATGTTCAATCTACGCTCGCGATTCTTGCAGTGTATCATCCAATCTAACTCTATCCTCATATGAACAGCTACATAAGGCACTGACTGGACGGGTAAAATTTTGTCTGCAGACTCACTTTTACTTCTTAATTGTTCTGCTCCTATCTCTCTAATCCTTGACACAACTTTATCGGCTTCTTTCATGTACACATCAACCAAAACCAAGCACTCGAACACCTTTGCGTAGTCCTTCACAGGCCAATGATCATGCCACAAAAATGGATTCTTCCCAACTATCCGTATCGTCTCATGTTCATCATAAGGTGCCTTACTGTGCTGCTTCAACTGATCCAAATCTCTCTCAGGTGTCCACCTCCTTCCACTTCCTTTTTGAAGATGAAAGGATCCCGTCTGGTTCTTAAGATCCGATAACTTCCCCAACTGAACATAGCCATGGCAGAGTGAATTAAACTTGTCGAACTTGAAGACCTTATCAAATGAAATAGGTTTCAAGAGCTCAACTTCTTTGTAGAACAAGGAAGCACTCAAGCTAGGCATCAAGAGAGTCCGGTTGAGAAGCCTTGCTGTTAGACAAGCTCTTGCAAATGCTATCTTCTGATTGTTCAAGCCCCATACAATTTGAGGAACCTCAAGAAACTTATCTTCCGGATTCCTATTTCTGGACTTGATAAAAAGGGATGCAAGGAAAGATTCCCAATCAACCACCAAGTTGCTCTGCTCAATCCCATTAAAGCTAGAGTGTGTAGGAAGTAGAACAGCTCTAACAACCAGAGCAATGACAACTAAAACCATACATTTGCACGCTAATGAGTTCAAGTTGCAACCGAGTGACTTGAAGTGCTTACAATAAAGAGACACGGCCATTTAAGATTCAATTCAGAAGACCCAGAACTCAAAATTCCAATCCCATGAAAGCTTGAGAAATCACCAGAGAACGACTACTTGTCCAAAACCAGAACTGATCAACGTCATTCCCACATAGGACAAATCCGAGGTTTCTTATCAAGAATTCTGCCCCCTGTTCAATTCAGAGATGTTATTTTTACGTAATCAAACAAACATATAGCAATTAAAGATCAAGAAAAAGGCATCTAACTCAAGTTCAACAAAGATTTCATGTAAAAGTTTGAAACTTTGGGATGGAGAACTCACCAAGTTTCCTTCTTTCAAGAATAGTTCTCAATTGAGTGATAAAAGCAATCATCAAAATAGTCCAGATGCCAAACTCAGAGACAGAGAGCTCCCACAACAACACTACTCATGTGATAATCATCCAACTGCAACCCTAAAATGAATCAGAGGAAACCAAAACCATTAAAGCCAGTCTCTTTCAGACCCCAGAATTCAGTTCACAACACATGATTCAAAGGGCATGCAGATGACGACATTTATAAAACAGAGAGAGAAAGAGTATTACAAACGAGCCTAAGAATTTGCATGAAAGAGGGTCACCTTTTGGAAATTGAATTATGATGAATCAGGAATCTATCTGAATTGTGAGTTCTGAGCAAAACTGAAGCTCCTAGAGTGGGTGTGAATAGACCCTTAACGACTTTTTCTCGAAAGTATGGTGATTAATAATCAGAGATAGTTATGTGAAACTATTCTGACAATTAGATGAACCAAGTAAACATACGATGCTATAAGTACATAGGACAAATAACAAATGTATGTTTTTTCTCTCGCAGAAACCCTGCAATCAGAGATAAAAACTGCTTGGCCCTTTCTCTTGAAGGCCAAAGCTTTCCAATATGTAACAACACTTTTACAAGACTATAGTTCCGATAATAGCAAGGAAACGGTGCTATCTTATCTAGACTCGCGCACTAGACTAAGAGCTATACTCCATCTTGTATGTAAGAGTTTTACAAATGAAAGTTTACAAAAGTTTAACAAATGAGTTTAGCTATCGCACAACTAACTCCCTTGGAAACTCTTCGGGTTGCTTACATCTACCATAAAGAACTCATGGAATGCAAGATGTATGTAGATGAGATGAAAGGGTTTTCATGTAGACTTTAAAACATAAAGCACAACACAAAATAATAAGCACAAGCTTAGACTCTGTTTTGAAGAAAGAGTGTAACTACCATCTAAAACAACCAAGTAAAAACATGGGGCTACTATGTGTATATATAGCCACGGGAAGGAGGTGCAAAGGTTTTGTCCAAAGTAATTCCAGCCATGTATTTGAGACTTGATCACCACACAAACCTTTCTTTAATGTTAAAGAAAATATCTAACAAAGTGGACTTAGCTCACAGCCAAGTACATAAGCTGTACTGAAATTTACAGCCATGTATTGAGCTGTAGACAGCTAAGACAATTTACCCCAAAATATCTTTCTTATCTTAAAGTAAAGTGAAAGTGTGTTTTGTATAAAACATAAGCTTCAAATTAACAAACACCATATGGTCAAAGATATGTTTTGGAAAAAGTTTTCATATTTATAAAAAGCTGTTTTAATAAACCTGAACATAAAGATCTGTGAATGCAGGGGCTTTCGGGATAGGAACCTATGTAGGTATCATCTGTGAAAAACAGTGAATGTATATGCATGTTTTTACCTTGAGCTCATGAGTTCTTTACGGTGTATCTTTGATCTCTTTGCTTGTTTCTTCACTTGTTTCGAGTGCTCTAAATCATGTTTTGTAATCATATAAGATATGTCAATAATCATATACCTTCATAAACCCAGAAAGGAATAGACACCTCAGAAGCTCAGAGAAAGGAGATGAACATGTGTCAAGGAAATCCAGAAAAACATAGCCAGCCTATTACTATCATGACAACAAAGAACACCATATTCTAATCATAATTTTGTGGAATAAAAACTCAAATAATGGGTTTGCAAAAGTCAAGGTTACAAAAGGGAATGAGATTAAAAAAACGCTGAATGAGATGAAATTTTTTGAGGAATCTTACGGGATTTATGAGTAAAAATGAATGTGGTTATGGTATTTTGCAAAACAGACAAAAAGGGAAGTGAGGGACTCACAGATGGAAGAGCCATATGACTGTCTAATCGGGCAAGGCAAAAGGGACGCAAAGAAAAATCTAATTTCTCTGCCATGCCTGTACTATTGAGAATTTGAGGTGCAGATGACCCATAATTGGTGTGTACGGATAAAACACTAAAACGTACGCCACAATTGATTCAGGGGTAAGAAAATCGGATATGTGGTTTCGGGGAGATTTCGAGCTTGATGAGAATATGGCAAGCGTTTTCAAAATGAAGTTATTACACTCGAAGGGTATATCCGGGGGGGGGGGGAGGGGGAAAAATTTAGTTTAGATTTGAGCCATTTAAAATTGTTGATAAAGAGTTGTATCACACACAGTGATGTCTAGACTTTTCCGCTCGCTTCCGCACAACATAATGCTCATTTTTACACTAAGGAGCAATATAAAAAAAATTGTGACGGAGTGAGTGATTAATGATATTGTTAATTTGGTAGAATACGACCATGGTACCATTTGAACTAGCAAAGACCTTGTGTAAAAAAAAATAATAAAACAATTTCAAACAGACCATTTACACCCAATCAGCTTTATCAATTCTTACTAGGTGTATATGAATAAAAGATTTTGTTTGAAATAAGGTCCCAAAGTCTTTATTTATTTATTTGAAAAAAAATAAGCAATTCCAAAGTCTTCTAGAAAATGAGTAAGATATATATATACTAGGTGTGAATCCTGCGCTAAAATGCGTGTCAACAAAAAGGATCGCAATTAAGCCGAAATATATTGTGAGAGATATATTGTCTTATCGATTTGTATTTGGATTGATTTAAGATATTTTAGAAGGACATAGGAGATAATAATGTCATTAGTTTGTAATTGTATTGTAAATGGTGTTTGAAATATGTACGATTGTATGACAGAGAAAATGACATGTAAAGGTCTACGGAGTAGAAAGTAAGCCGCAAACTTGAAATTTATGTGTAAAGTTTGAATCTAAAATCTATTGTACAAAGATAAGATGAATTAGAGGAATTTTAAGCATCTGCAAAAGATTAAAGTGAAATAGAAAAATCATAATGTCTCCATCAATGTGAATGTAATATATCAATCCAACAGCAAGTTGAGCTATGTTATATGCAATGTAATATCAGGATTGCACGAACTACACCATCGTCATGGACTAAATGTTAAAAATTGGAAAAGCAATGTATTCATAAGTTCAAATAAAGTAGAAAGTAGAGATTAGGTACATCATATAATAATCTGATTAGACAACTATTTGGTTATGAAGCTAATTAATAGATGAGTCTGATTACATAACTGAATACATGAGTTTGTCCAAAATTACATTAGATAATTGATTAGAAAATTAGTTGCCCTAACATCTAATTCACAAAACACAAAAGTTACCAACTCCATTGAACTTTACAAAATAACATCTTGGTCTTCAACAAAATGCAATTTTTCTCATATATTGTGTTGGATTTGAATACCTGCTTGAATAACCGGTTTAATTAGACATGTTAGCATGTTTCAGGATGTTAAAATTAAATTTAACAGTAAATCAACTGAAATATTCAAATTCTGCATAGATTGAAAATCAAGCATGTTGGTTGAAAACCAATGAAAAATTCAACGAAAAACCTTATCGGTACTCTATATCAAAACTTCTAAACAATATTATATGTCATCTCATTGATTTGATCTACCATCGCCACTTCCTTCTCTGTTAATCAGTTCCATCTAGGTTATGAGACTTAGGAATATGAGAAGCTAAGCTTTCTATATATGCTTACATTTGGTGTGTATAGAAAAATACAGAAGTTTTCAAATACATACATGTATATTTGTAACTGTCTTTATCAATTAATGTAAGCTTTCAAATCCACAGATTTGGTATGTATACCAGCAAATTATTATAAATTATATAGCTCACCAATTATAGCTAAAACCTCGTACAGAATTTAGATGCCAAATATTCAGATTACCCACCAATAAACAGCACCTATTCAGATTATTGACAACTGTTTTTGCTATTCTTCATTTCTACCTATTTTCGTCTATTTGCAGGTTTGAACACATCCTATGCACCACTACAGGTCATTTAAATTGTATCAGTCATACATTGTAGTCTTATACAGTGTATTCAGATTATCGACAATTATTTTTGCTATTCTTCATTTCTACCTCTTTTCGTCTATTTGCAGGTTTGAACACATCTTATGCACCACTACATGCGATTTAGATTGTATCCGTCATACAATATAGTCTGATAAATTACTTTCTAATATAGTTCATTACTTTTTTGATTGAGACATGAATAATTATTTAGCTTATATTAGCATGGTGATTGATTTATTTTTTGACCATGACACTATAGCAACATACAGATACAGTTCATTCAACTCAATTTCAAACCAACAATCATAAAGTTAGTAACTTGGAATTGATGTATTGTTAACCTGAGATTTCACTTAGTAGAGGCTTGAAACTTGTCTTTGAGTTCAGTGAACGGCTCCTTCAATTATTTTGTGTCCTTATTTTGTCCCTGATCAGCATGTTTTGCTCCGACAAAAGTTTCTTGATAGTTCCGAGGGTGACATTAGTGGTGAAGAGCCTTTCTCTAATGCATGTACAGCTCAAAATGGGTTCCTCCTCAGTTGAGCTCACTTTGGACGATGTTTTTGCAGCTGTTGCTTGCTGGTCAATGACCTTTTTTTCATTGGGGCTAAACTTTGTTGGTTTTTTTTGCAGTTGTGGCTTGCTGCTCAGTGTTTGCCAATGGTTTTCTTTGCTTTCCTAATGGTCAACCAAATTTCTCTTTGGCTGAGGGATTTCTTCGGCATCAGCAATTTTCCTATAAAAGAATGTATAAGTACTTATTCAAAATGAATGAAAATTTATTTTTCATGTATTAAATTTTTTTGGAACAAACCTTTTCTGTGGGTTCCTTGGTACTCCTTTAGGCCATCCTCCTTTTTTTTTATTGTTGTGGCTGCAGGGGCCTTTACCTTGCGTTCCATGTATAATAGTTTAAGGTAAATTATAATAAATTCTAACAACATATATAAGGCAGGGGCCTTTACTTTGTGTATTTCTAAATTTAAGCATAATTAATTAATATAGTAGTAAAAAGAAAGATATAGATGAAAGTGCGGTTTGCGCTTAGGTTCAGGGTCAACAGTGAGGTCAATCTCTGATATGTCTATTCTCGATATATTCTTTTCTTCTCTTGCGACAGGCCTCTTTAACTTGCTTATGCTTGCACATTGTGTTGCTTTTGAGGTTTTTGTGTCCTTTTCATTTGGATCATTGACATCATGGTCTTGAGGCTGTGTAGATGATTGAGGCAGTGGTGGAGTATTTGGTAATGGGGATTGTGATGTTCTAGCCATTTGGTGGTTAGATATCTGCGGTTGGAGAACTTGTCAGAGAGCTCACAAGACTTCTTCATTTAGGATGGTGTAGTTCATGCTCTGATCCATTTGTGTACTTAACAATTAAATTATATGTTATACCTCTACAACAGAGTTATGCTAGCAGGTTATTAGCTAAATTAAATACGACTAAAGTAGTTAAGAAACACAACTACAAAGCATACACAGGCATTGTCCTTAAAACCTATTGAGCAACCAATTGAATATAATGAAAATCAATATCACTCTATAGTCAATCATGGAATTAAAATAGAGCACCCAAATGCTAAAATCCATAGAACAAAGTCCCACTCATAATGAACAAGTCTATTTTCACAGCCTCAATTAGCATGAGAAAGAGATCTGCTGCTACAAAATTTCCTTTGATTTCTTCCCACCCAATCACCATCAATTGATCTAACGCAACGAAAAAATCAACTGATCTAATTTAAAGCCAGCACACAAATCATGGAGATCACTTTATTTCACTTTCCATCAATTGATTCTAACAACACCTCTTATAATCATGAATTCCATATTTGAATAAGATATGGTGCGATAAGGTTACGAAGAATAGATATAGAATAAAAGAGACTAGGACTAAACTCTACCCTAATAGATTATGATTTAGTGTATTACAATACTCTGCTAGTAGGCATGTGCCATTAAATTCAGAAGTAAAGATTATGTTCAAAGATTTTAAGACCAAATAAATTTCATGCAAAGCATGAATATTAGGGATCTAGCATTTGAATGATGATTGAAGTTCAAAATATGATGATTACAGTTTTAGCATTTGAACTCTCCTATAAGCTAATTCAATACAATACTCTACACTAATACTCTACCTAATAATTGCTTAGTTAAGATGTGGCTTCCATGCAGTCTGGTTTCGATTGTTTGTGGGTTTTCGATATCACTAAAGATCAAACTTGAGATTTAGTTTTGTTTAACCAGTAACTACAAATGAAAAGTCTTTATCATCAAAAAACATAATTTTAATCACCAACACAACCCAGATCCTCACTAACCAAGCACACACATTTCAAATTATTCCTAAATGCTATAAACCCAGAATTTTATGACCTTAAAATCAATTCTCAACTTATCATTGATACATACTGATTCAAGGAATACCGAAGTCTAATGAATACAAACCAAGCAATACCCAGACAGTAATCAAGAAATTCATCTATTCAACCTTAATTCTTTGATCCAACGATTTAGTATGCATTTGGGAATAAAACGGTCTATTTGTCAACATTCAATTGCTTTCTCACCATTTTGTAGCATTCACCGCTACCAACTTTTTCAATATAAAATGGTCTATTTGTCTAACCATAGTAGAAGAATAGTAGTCCTCTTTGAGATATGATTGTACTGGAAAAAGAATTGGGTGCTCCCTGGTTCATTGAGAACGATTTGGTCAGAAACCAAAAAGACCAGTGATAAAAAATTGAAACATAGAGTAGATGGTAATGATAGCTACCTATAGGAAGGGACCATGAAATTGTGCCATTTTTGATAGCGCTGGTTAGGTGTCAGCCATGTTTTGAAACCATGGTTTGTGGAAAGAATACGTAAAATTTGATCCAAACCCTTAAGAGACCTCTAAACCTAATATACATCCCACAATGCCCCATCTATTTGGTGGTTAGGCAATACATGACATATCATGATATATGTGTGAATGTGTTATATGTTACAAATATAACATGATTTTATATTGTGCATTGTATGCATGTGTAAAGTGTATATGTTGTATTTATGGCATATATTTTGTAATACATCTTTATAGACTATATTTTCGTATAGTTATTAGGCACATTGTCACCATTTTGTTGAAAAGACCCAACCCCGATTTAGTTTCCTAAACCAGAATCAAACCCCTTCTAAAAACACGAACCAACAAAAATCATAAAAATTTCGGCGGAGTAACGCTACTAACGTGAAATTTCCATTAACCTGCACCCGGAAAATACACTTCAACATATGCCACAAAAATTAAACCGTGGGCACCAATCCCATCCGGATTTCTCAATATCATAACAGTAATGTAAAGTAATAAATAAAACTATACTTTACAGAAATCCGGGAAAAAATCATAGGAAAGTATAACATCAGAGTGCTCAGAGCGACTTCTAATATATATATATATACACAAATAGTAAGCCAAACTAAGAACCTACCATAAAATAAACATCGCTCAAATACTAAGCCTCCGACCACGACGTGCGACATCAGAATCCGAACTGCAAACTGGGCACAAAAACTGAAAAGCCCAGGGGAAAGACAAATAAAATCGTTAGAGTGAGTGGACGAAAATAAACATATGTCTTCACTACAAGAAAAACGCACCTAGACCGCTGAGCGTTTCCGTCGTCTAGGTGCATTTTTCCGTCGTCTAAGTACTTAGACGACGGAGGCTCCGTCTTCCAAGCTCCGTGCCCCAAGTGTTGTCGTCCAAGCACTTGGACGACGGAGAATGTGATCTCCGTTGTCCAAGTGAAACTTCGACTGCGGACATTCTCCGCGGTCCAAGTAAGCACTTGGACGACGGAGAATATAATCTCCGTCGTCCAAGTGCTTATGAAAGGACCCAATCCCGATTTAGTTGCCTAAACCGGAATCAAACCCCCTTCTGAAAACGCGTACCAACAAAAACCAACAAAATTTCGGCAGAGTTTCGTTACTAACGTGGAATTACCATTACCTGCACGCGGAAAATACACTTCATCCTATTAAACCGTGGGCACCAATCCCATCCGGATTTCTCAATATATCAACAATAATGTAAAGTAATAAATATAACTATACTTTACAGAAATCCGTGGAAAATCTTATAAGTATATATAACAGAATACTCAGAGCGACCTCTAATGTATAATCATATAAGTATACCATAGTAGGTAGAATAATAAACCTACTGGAAGAAACAAGGAAGCTCGAGCACTATGCCTCTGACCACGATGTGCGACACCAGAGTCCGAACTGCAAACTGAGCACGGAAACCGAAAAGCCCAGGGGAAAGACATGAAAACCGTTAGAGTGAGTGGACGAAAATAAATGTCTTTCACCAAGTAATATATACATATAAAAACATATGTGAGTCAAATGCATGAAAATCAAATGGTACGTGAGCAGACGCTGACTCCAACCCACGTACAGAGCATGCATCGTAAATATATCGTGGAGTCTCTCATGGACTACCACGCGATAGCACAGTCTGAATCACGGGATCCCAGACCCACACGTGATTCCTAGCCAGAAAGGCCCCGGGTCAGGATATCTGTCCCCCCCCCCCCCCCCGGAGCGTACTCGGGGATCAGCCGAGAAGCCAACGTGTATCGATACAACCCTGATAACTGAGACTGTACTCTGTGTAAACCAAATCATAAATCTTTTCCATGCACATGCATAAAATATAATATGTACGTATGTATATTCGTATACGTATATTCGTATATGCATAATCGTAAAACACATGCTCGTAAAATCATGATCAAACTGCATGCTCAAGTTCGTAAATCATAAATAAAAGACTCGCAATCAATCCGTGAAAAGAAATGTCCACTCACAGACTAGCGTAACGCAGTTCGCGTTAACCCGTGATCCGGCGGAAAGTCCCTCGCCAAACAAACGATCATGAACCCCTGAATAATCACAAAATCCATTTCTCAAAGTCATAACTCGACAATTCAAGACAAATCACGAGAAACCACCGTTCTCAGAAACACGTAATCCGATTACGACAAACTGTCGAAAATTCGAAAATCACACCTCAATACCTCACTGTAATTTCGGACGCTCAACTCGAAAAACGAACCTCCCCACTGCGATCGGGGCGCGATTTCGAGTGAAACGACATGCAACTTGTCGAAAACCCCAAAAAGTCAAAGTTTGACTGCCGCCGCAACCAAACTGAACATTCCTCAGCGGAGCAACCCCTATTCCACTCCAAATCTCCCACTGAGCAACTTTCACAACTGCACCGAAGACCAATTCTCACTCTAACCATGTCAATTTCATGAAAACCCGAATTGTCACCAACATTTCAAATCCAAAATTCTCCATACACAAGCAAAATTAGATCACCAAACTTACATGGTAGCTTCTAGGTGATGGGAGCTTCAAAGCCCACTCCAAATTGCAGCTCAATTCGGCCGAATTCAAGCAACCCGAATTCACCACTTTTCTTCCAATTTCTTGCCGGAATTTCTCCCTCCTCCGGCGTCCCACGCCATGAGAGGAGGCCGGAGTCAAGACCGGGAGGCCGAGGCGAAGAGGAAGGGACAAGCCCCGTGCCGTGGGGTGGCCGGACGGCATCTCGCCGCCGGTGACCTTATGTGAGCCGTCGCACCAACTCGGTCAAACCAAGTTGACCAGTCAACTCCCCTTATGGCAAGGTTGACTTGCCCAAACAGGAACCTTCTATTTATAGACCTTCCAAAAATGGAAACCTCCATAATTCACTTTTCGATAAACTTCAAATGCACGTAACTTTCACGTCGTAAATCCGATTCCAATAATTCTCGCGGCAACAAACTCGACTCAACATATTCTTCAATTATCACCTGAAGTCAAACACATTGACCAAACCGATAAAAAGTCAACGGTTCAAACCAACACAAACTTACCCGATTAAATAATCAACAATCAGAATATTCACAACATAATCCTCGTAACTCGGAATAATGCTCCGGAAGTTCCCACGAGCTCAAAATTAAATTCTCAACAACTTTCGTGAAGAAGCCGAAACTAAATTCTCGTTCGGTAATTTAGTCGTTAAGAAATCCATCATTTTAACCCAATTACGTCAAAACTTCAAATATTCATAGTATATTCCTCGGTCATCCAAATAACGATCCGGAACTGCCCACGAACTCGAAATCACACGTACAACGACTCTCGAGAAGAGACTCAGCTCCATTTCTCGGCCAATGATTTAGTTATTATCAAGTCCAGCGATTCAAATAACTGTCGGAAATCTGCGACTACGCGCAAACTCGTAGATTAAGCTGATTCCTCTTACTGATTCTGTTCCGGGTCGTCAAACTTATTTAATTTTTTTTAAATAAATTTTAAATTGTTGTAAAATATTAATAATTTAATTTATAAACTCCAATCTCATTTAAATAATTAAAAATGTTAAAATTAATTAAATAAAATAAATTTGTAATTACTTAATTAAATAATAAAAATTAATTTGTACATACATGAAAAACGCATAAAAATTAAAATATTGTTCGGAATCGGGAAAGAAACGATATAATAAACTACACAAACGAACTACTAAAATACATGAGGAGCAGATGCGCCACCGAGTCCCCCGCCTCCAGCCGGGTCGTCATCTTCGGGGTATGGGTTCGGATGAGGTTGACACTGTCGTCGAGCTTGATTTTCCATGAGGGCGACGATTTGGGCTATCTGTGCTTCTTGCTGATCAAACCTTTGACGCATAGATTGATTTTCCTCCCGTGCAAGTCGAGCCTCTTGAATGGCTGCTTCGACGGCCGCAGCCTAACTACTTTTCCTCCCCGAACCTCCTGTAGATGATGAGTCGGAGGTCGACAAATCTCGAAGCACCATAGGTCCGAACCCCCTAACCTCCCTTCCAGCTCTACGACTGTAGACCTCATCGGCGATTGCAATTTGGCTCTCCATCGATAGAGGAGGCAGGTCTTCGAGCGGCAAATCTGGGTACGCAAGCTGAGTGCTAGCCAATTCTTCCTGCGCACGTTCTACCAACCTTGCCTACAAAAGAATAAATTAAAAAATTATAATGAAATAATAATTAAATAATAACTACTACAATTAAAAGCACATATATATATATATCACTTACGCCATATTAACTCGCTTCATTATCGAGCCCAGGCGTACGTACGCGCTTATGCTAGCATCGAGATAAGGGTGTTTGGAGCCCTTATCCCTGTGCTCATTGGCTATTTGAATCACTTGCTTGGCGCCGGAGATATGGTGTTTGTCCTTCTTCCCCCGGTTGGTTTTGTTGATTCCGGAGAATTTCTGTTAGACAACATAAATCATTAAAAAATTAATAAGTAACTAAAATTAAAATAATTCAATTCTCTTAATTGAAATAAAAAAAGTAAACACCTTATATTCTTCATCTTGGAAGTGGTTACACAACCACTGCCACTCATCTTCCCTATCCCCACGCAGCTCTACGGGGGTAGGCACGGGGCCAATATTGTCGTAGTATTGATGAAGTCTGTACTTCCAATCACGGTAGATAGAGTTGGCGGTTTGGTTGATATGCCTAAGCATCGCCGGTGTGGGATCCACCTCATATTATTCCTATCAGAAATAAATAGAAAATTATAATCGTATATATTATGAAATTAAAATTTTAATTGGTTATTAGAAAATTAATATAAAATTGTACTTATTACATACCGAAAGTTCTTTAAAGAGTTTCGCCTTCTCTTCATCGGGCAACTCCTTCCAAGTGGGGGCAGTCATACGAATCCGGCTACGAAGGATTGACCCTATGCTATGCGCCGAGAGACTAGCTAGCTGAGCTGTGGGAGGACCACCGGTGAATTCGTCGTACGGCAAGTCGATCTTTTTCCCGATCGCCTTTAAAATTTTCTCTGATTTGTCGCATTTGACGAGACCGCGAGTCCTTTTCGGTTCCGGGTCAGTCGGGGCCCTCCTTTTCTTACGCCGGGCGCTGTAGAGGATAGATTCAAAGGTCGAGGACGCCTGAGTACTTCCTGTTGAACCGGGCGTCGGACAGGAATAGGCGCCGTCATCACCGGTCGGGATAAATGGGGCAGCGGGAATTTCCCCAGAGGGCGCTGTCGATGGACCAGATGAAGGGTCCGGATTTAGGGCGTCGTTGCCCTCCTGTAATTCCCAACCGACTTGCTCCGCCAAGCGTCAGAGCATAGCATCTTCGGCCTCCTGTTGGGCCTTTTTCTTTCCGGACGAAGCCATTTAAACCTAGGAGTACGTTGTTAAAATACCTGATTACCATAATAATTATATAAAAAAAATTTACGGTAATTAAGTGCGCCTAAGATTTAAATAGAGTACACTAGCTTGGTTTTTGGGTCGTTCAATGGACGTGCAACTCCCGCGATAAAGTGTAAACTTTCAATTAATCAGCATTGGTTCAATCGAAAAACATGGCCAGTTAGGGATATAGATAACGCGAGAGGCAGGACTAATTTCGACAAAACACCCCGAGGCTAACCAAATCAATGGTATATACTCTATTGGTGTCGTCTTTTTTAGATCCAAAACCTGTCACCAGTCATAACCCATTTCTAGACACCATGTTCAACATTCAGTCAATCTTTCGAAAATTTACACTCCTTCAAGTCCTTTGCAAACTCTGCCCTCAACTTCGTGTCCATAACTTCACTTAGGTTATGGTGTGCGATGATGAAATCCACACATCACGAGGGGTTAAGGAGATAAGCTAGGAAAAGAGGCGCCATCTATTCCAAAGAGTGCGACTTAATAAACCAATCTTATGTACTAAATTTAAATCAAAGACTACCAATTTACTAGAAAATTCCCATAATTATCAATTAATATTTTTTAATTACATGCAATAATAATCACAAATTATACTATTAATTAAAACAATAAATAATGACAATAATTAATTATTATTTATTATGCATTTAATAATAATTATTCATTTGCCAATATAATTAATTATTATTAACAATAATAATTATTACTATTACTTAATTTTAACTAATAATTATTCATTACCAATTAACAACTAACCAATAATGTGTTAATTATCATTACCAATAATAATGATTACTAAATTATTAATTATTACTAATAATTATTATTAATTATTATAATTACTAATTAATTAAAATTAATTACAAATTAAATAATTACTTAAATAATAATAATGTTAATTAAAAAATATAATTATTACCTTGCCGGAATGTCGCCTGAAATTCGTTGGAATGTCGCCGGAGTAGAGTCGTCGGAGAGAGGGAAAATCGCCCGAATTTTGGTCGCCGAAGCGTTGCCAGAGGAGGAAGGCCGGAGGTTTTGAGAGGAGAGGAATTGAAATGAGATGGGATGAGGAAAAGAGAGGCTGAACTGTGCTATATATAGGCTTTCACTTAGACGACGGAGCCATATTTTCCGTCGTCTAAGTGCACTTGGACGACGGAAACGGGCTTTTCCGTCGTCTAAGTGAACCGTTTCAAAATTTTGAAACGGCGCCCAATTAATTGGCGGGACGTTTCAACCGCCTTAATTTTGACTTAGACGACGGAGAATATATTCTCCGTCGTCTAAGTCAAATTTGAAGCGGCGCCGAAATTTAAGGCGGCAGAATGAACCGCCATATATTTTGAACTTGGACGATGGAGAATGACCATCTCCGTCGTCCTGGTGCCTACTTGGACGACGGAGATGGTCATTCTCCGTCGTCCAAGTAGTGCACCAGGACGACGGATATGGTCATTCTCCGTCGTCCAAGTTCAATTTATGTAAAAAAAAAAAAAAAAATTCGCAAGGAACTTGCCGATCTGTCATTCGAATGAAATAGTCGTAAAATATCGATGAACGCATCGTATATATAAACAGTTAAATTTGAAACGACAAATAATTTTACGTCTTTAAACTTGTTAAGTATCTACTAATCTTTATGACTTAAGTGTTATTAAGTATAGGCTCATTTGCATTTCGAAATTAACGAAATTGAATTTAGACAAAACAATCGTTGGATACGTTCGCCGTAACATAATATATAATTAGAATAATTTTCAGAAAATAATAAGTTCGTAAAGGGTTTCATCGGCACAGTCAACAGTAAAACTGAGATTTTGACAAACCGGAAACGTGGATACAAGACATTTCGTAACTCTGATTTTAGAACCGTCGAAGCTCACACACCAAGAATTGTATACTCTATAGTCTTGATGAAAAGAATATGCATTGGGAGATGGTCTAGATGGTCATTGTCTTAGAAAAAAATTACGAATTCTGCACTTGGACGACGGAGATGAGCTTCTCCGTGGTCCAGGTGAGTACTTGGACGACGGAGAATGAGTTCTCCGTCGTCCAAGTCAGTACCTGGACGACGGAGAAGCTCATCTCCGTCGTCCATGTGCAAACCTCTGTATTCAGGGGTTAGGGACTAACTGTTTAGGATTTAGGGTTTTTGCTTCACTTGGACGATGCATATGGGATTCTCCATCGTCCAGGTGTCTCCAGGACAATTCTTCTGATTCAATTCGCTTAAAAATTCGTCGATCCGATCCACTCCTCGATCAATCCGATTCGATTCGATCCGATTCGGATCCATTAATTAATTAATTAATTAATTAAATTAAATTTACGTACGTCGGTCGATCCGATCCGAGCATGGACGCGTGTAATTAATTAATTAAATACAAAAATAATAGTTTTACATACGGACATACATACTCCTCCTTATATTAATTTTTGATCGATGATGCATCATATATTACAACAATTACAATAATTAATTATCAATTAATAATCCTCGTCGTATAATTGTACTCTTCGTCATAATCGTCATCATCCTCATCCCCGTTATCCGATTGCTCATCATCCTCATCATACTCAACATCGTCCGACGAATAACCTGAGTCCTCGCCCACGTCCTCATCCTGCACGTCTTCTTCATCTACCTCATTAATGGCATCGATAATCTCATCTTCAGTTAGATCTGTACAACCATCAAGCATGGGTAATCGTTTAGCATCTTAAACCAGGTCCATTATATCAGAGCGGATGACAAAAATATTAGGCTCTTGATAGGCAGGAATGTCTCTTTCTGGTTTAGCAGCATCTTCAGTCGCCGGTATCCCTTCAATTGTCTCTGTATTCCATATTCCTCGATGAGAGATATGGTTCACTATTTTCCACCCTTCACTAGCTTTCAGATCGTCGAGATAGAACACCTGCCTAACTAAGGTGGCAAGAGCGAAAGGCTCATCCTCATACCAGCTTGAGTTTGTATCGACTGATAAATGTCACAGGTCTTCCTTTGTACGCTTGAACTATCTGCACTTGAATAGGAAAACGTTGACATCATTCCCGTAACATAGCTGAACCACATTTACAATTGCCCCGTAATATAGATCATTGTCTTTCCCAACCGCTACCTCACTATTTTGTGTTCTTCTTCCTTCATCGCGGGCCAATGAATGGAACTTTACACCGTTCACAAAACATCAGGGATAAATATAGTGTTTAATCGGCTTCCCTGCTAGCAAATGCTTTGGCCAGGACCACCAACCCCCTTGGTTTTCGATTTTTTGTAGATCAATCATCTGCGAAAATGGGAAAATATAAGGGTTTACTTTCTACAAACATGTTAGATATGTATATAAATTACTAAATATCGAGACGTCCGTACGTACCCATTGGAAGAAATAATCATGGAACTTTTTCTTAACCATTTTCTCAATCCACGCTGAACTCTTGTCTGGATTTAACGCCTGAAGCCTCTCCCTGTATGACATCATGTACGGCTCAACTTCGTCACAGTCTCGCAACACTACTCAATGTGCCTCAATAAGTTCTTCCCGTGTTAACGATTCCTTTAATACTCCTCTAAACGGTCGGACGACATTGGTGACGACAGAAAGATTAATGCGGGCACTGGGATCGGAGGCAGTGGGAGGTGGTGGATCTTTGAGGTACCTGTTGCAGTAAGTAACACATTCATGCATTAGGTATGTCTCAACTATGGAGCCATCCGGGGCCGACCTATTTTTTACGAATCCTTTATACTGTCCAAGCTGTCTACAAAATTAAACGTACAATAAGAATAAGTACATATAGCTACAAATCTCCACTGGAACAAATTATGAATCGAATCACCTGTATAATTAATATAGTTGTACGTACCTTTCTTGAGGATACATCCAAGTGTACTGGACCGGACCAGAAATGAGCACCTGCTCGGGCAGGTGGATCATTAGGTGAATCATGATGTCAAAGAAAGCAGGGGGAAAATCCTCTCTAGTTTGCAAATGATGTGCACAATTTGTTGTTGCAGTTCCACCACATCTGACTTCTTTAATTCTCTGGCGCATAACCTCTGCCACCATCTGCACAATGCCACTATTGGTTCTACGACGTCACGAGGTAAATATGGTTGAATTATCACTGGAATCAGACGTTGCAGCATAACGTGATAGTCATGTGTCTTTAGACCAACAAACTTGTGTTGCACCTCGTCCACTACTCCAATTATAGTAACTGCATACGTAGCCGGATAACGAACGCCCTTAAACCAGTGAAATACAGAACGTCCAAGTGTCGGCTTCACTATGTAAGGTGCAGCTGGTATCTTGTTGTACACTCATTTCCTATCCCTCCTCAACCACAAGGGACAATGTAGATTCATTGATTCCAGATCTTTGCGCGCTTTGGGAGTATCTTTAGTCTTGAACTTAATACCGAGAATTGTTCCCACCACGCTGTCGCACACATTCTTTTCTATGTGCATCGCGTCCAAGTTGTTCCTCAGCTTCAACTTCGACCAGTAAGGGAGTTCAAAGAATATACTCTTGTGATGCCAATAACGGAGATCATGTGGAGGAATTGGATTGCATTTCTTTACATCCGCGTCATTGGTCAACACACCAAAGTCAAAATAGCTCAATCTCTCTAAAATCTCTTCGCCCGACGATCCACAGGGTTTAGGATTGTTCTCTACTGTCCTGTCGAAATGAGCTTCATCCTGTCGCCACGGGTGGTCGTGAGGAAGCCATCTACGGTGACCTAAGTAACACACATTCCCCGCGTGCCAACTAGAGTTCACGTCGTCCAAACATATAGGACATCCATTATATCCTTTTGTCTTGCAGGCTGCCAACATCCCATACGCTAGAAAATCGCTGATCGTCCACATTACGGCAGCCCTCATCGTGAACATCGTGTCAGTGAATTTGTCATAAGTTGGGACTCCATTTTGCCACAACAGTTTCAGCTCGTCGATTAAAGGTCTGAGGTAGACATCTAAGCACTTCCCTGGAGATTTAGGACCTGGAATTAGTACAGTAAGAAAATTAAATTCCTTGTTCATGCACATCCACGGAGGCAAGTTGTACGGCATCAGAATAACTGGCCAAGTGCTGACGGCGGAGCTATTACTTCCCTAAGGATTGAATCCGTCTGTAGATAGGTCGAGTCTAATATTTCTAACCTCTGCAGCAAAGTCTCCAAATTCTCTGTCAAAATGTTTGAAACCTTCCCCATCCGCGGCGTGTCGCAGGACATCGTCATCTATTCTCTTTTCTGCGTACCATCGCATCGCCTCTGCTGTGTGTAGAGACATGTACAGGCGCTGCAATATGGGAATCAAGGGAAATTATCGAACAACTTTCACAGGAATTCTCTTTTTCGAACTCTTCCTATTCAGCTCATATTTGCACTGGCCACATACGGGACAATAGTCCAAATCTTTATACTCTTTGTAAAAAAGCACACAATCATTCGGACATGCGTCAATTATCTTGTACTTTAGGCCGAGGCTGTTCAAGATATTTCTAACCTTATAATGAGATTTAGGAAGATTGTGATCATCAGGAAGCAACTTACATATTTGCTCCTGAATTTCGTCCAAAGCACTTACTGACATTTTGTGCTTCATTTTTATCTTAATTTGCTCCATCACATATTGCAACACATTCTCTCGACATACAGGGAACACCGGGGTCTGCGCTTCAAGTAGCATCCGGTTGTACTTATTCATCTCACTAGTGTCAGTGGCCAAGTTAGCAGCGGGGAATGTGTCATCATGCTCATAAGTGGTACTGTAACCTCCGTCTTGGTGTTGGTGTCCACCATGACTAAATCTCAGAAACGCATCATGGACCAAATCTGCAGTTGGGTTGTAAGGAGGGGGGCCGGCACCACTGCCGCTGGATGAGGCACCCTGGTAACTGTACCCTGAGCTGAAGTCTGCTGAGTTGAAGTCTACTGCTTCACCATGCTCGCTCCATGTAGTGTAACTCCACATCATACCATTTTCGTACAGGTGTTGCACCATAACATTAACCTCCACACACTGACAATTAAGACATTTCTGGCACGGACACCTGAAACGCTTCTTTCCCTGACCATGTTCTATCGCAAAATTCACAAATTCGCTAATTCCATCCATATACCGGACATCACATCTATTCTGCAACTTCATCCAACTCTTGTCCATACTTCTACAAAATATTATAATTAATTAATTATTACATATATATTAGTCAATTAATTAACTATTAATTATACGTACTTGATCTATCTACATCGATCAATTACGTACTTTAATATGTGTAGCTAACATACATGCATGTATGTACGTTTTAACTAAATATTAACCAAATTTGAAAACATCCATACATATATACGTACTACAGGTCTATAATTAACTAATATATATATCATCAATTTTCTAACTTAATATATTAATTATATATTAATTAAACGTACTAATTAATTATTAACAATGGGCGTTTTAACAAACGTACATGCAATTAATTATATATATATAAACCTACGTTAATGGTGTTGGAAAATTAAATGCGTAAGTACCTGGCCTTCTCCGATATATATATGGCGAATTAATCATTGGTCGGAGCCGAAGATCGATACATATAGTGCTATATATCTAGCCAGCTAGCTAGGACGTCGATCGTCGTTTGCATTGCGTGCACGCGTGAGGCGCTAGCTGATCAAGATAGGAAGAGATTATGATCGATCAGTTGAGAGAGTGAGCGGAGAGGAAGAGAGTTTGGCATTGGCCTTCTATAATGCTTCACTTAGACGACAGAGGTGTCGGTACGTCGTCTAAGTGGCGACTCGGACCACGGCGTGTCGGTCCGTTGTCAAGGTGAGCACCTGGACTACAGAGATAGTAGTCTCCGTCGTCCAGGTGCTCACCTGGACAACGGAGAATTCTCCGAGGTCCAGGTGAGCACTTGGACCACAGAGATAGTAGTCTCCGTCGTCCAAGTGACACTTGGACGACGGAGAATACTCCATCGTCCAAGTTTCACTTGGACCACGGAACAATTACGTTTCCGTGGTCTAACTGCTATTTTCTTGTAGTGCTTTCACCAATTTCATATACAATAAAAAAGTATAGCAAGTTCGGAAAATATATATGGAGGTGCCAGGCGAATCTCACAAGCCCGACGGTGATAGGCCAGGGGAATCTCTCAACTCTGGTCAGACTACCGGTGATCAGCTGAGTAGCCGAAGCATCGATGCAAGTATGCCATCACCATAAAATTATAAAATAATACCTCCGAAAATAATAAATAAGCTCAACATCGTATATAAACAAATGCGGAAAATCACAAATTTGCAACGACTGTGAAAATATAAAAGTGTCCACTCAAAGGTGAGCGTAACGCGATACGCGTTAATCCCGTGATCCGGCGGGAAATCCCTCGCCAAACGAACGATCACGATCCCCTGGATAATCATAAAATCCACTGTTCAAAACATAACTCGATACCTCAAATCATATCACGAGAAACAACCGTTCCCGGAAACATAAAATTCAATATCGACGAAATCGTCAAATTCCGATAATCACACCACAAAATCTCACAATAATTTCCAATGCTCCATTCGAAAAAAAAACCTCACCACTGCGATCGGTGCGCGATTCCGAGCGAACCGACATATAACTCGCCAAAATGATACCTATTGCACAAATTGCACAACGGAGACTCCCTCGGTGTAGCAGGTGTGCCAAAAGGTCGTCGAGGATAACTTGAACCGCTGGAATCCCCACTAGCCTGTGGTCGCTGCGGTCGATCTCTCCTCCATCTCTGTCTCCATCTGGGTACACTAGCTGGTGGTCGATGTGATCCACCGCCTGAGGATGAAGCTGAACCGGAAGTATCAGAACTCTGCCTCTTTGAAGGCCCCTGACTCGGTCCACCTTCCTCAAATCGTCTCGGCTGGTACCTCTGCTGTCTCTCCTGCTCAATATCCTCGCCACGAAGAGCTGCACTGACAAACTCATCAAAGTTGTTCCGCGGCATCGTAGTCAAGGTCGCCTTGATACTCAGATTCAATCCCAGCTCAAACCTGCGACACTTGGCTTCCTCTGTAGCCACCATATCCCACGCAAAACGAGACAAACGGGTAAACTGATCCCGATACTCAAGTACAGACAAACTGCCCTGCCTCAAGTTCGTGAACTCCTCATACTTGCACTGCTGGGTAGCCTGATTAAAATACCTCCGCATAAAGAAATCACGAAACAATGTCCACGGAGTATCAGCCGGAACTCTGTCGGTGCTAACCCACCAAAAGTATGCATCACCCTCAAGTAAACCAACTGCGGCTACTGTCATCTGCTCAGGAGTAAACTGCAGACGCTAACAAACACGTTCAATCTGAACCAACCATGCCTCGCATATCTCTGGATCAACTGAACCTGAAAACACAGTAGCACCAGCTGTACGAGCCTTGACCACAGGGTTAAAACGCTCTTCCAAACGCAGCACTCGCATAAGCAAGTCGCGCGTTCGGCGATCCTCATCAGGATCATCATCCCGGTCAACACGGGGACCACGTCGAGGAGGCATCCTACTGATACAAAACAGGCATTAGGTACAAGCAGAAATAACGTAATCATGAAACCGCAGATATTTGAGAACACACAACACCCGAAGTATTGATGAGTACCGCTGGCCAGTCGGGTCATCACTCCAGTCATGCTGTATCAACTCAAATACCCTAAGCGTCACAACTACAAGAGTCTACAGAATCTGACAACCTAATGCTCTGATACCAAGCTGAAAGGACCCAATCCCGATTCAGTTACCTAAACCGGAATCAAACCCTTTCGAAAATACGAATCAACAAAAAAATTTTAAAATTTCGGCAGAGTTTCGTTACTAACGTGGAATTGCCATAACCTGCACCCAGAAAACAACACTTCATCCTATGCCACAAAAGCCAAACCGTGGGCACCAATCCCATCCGGATTTCTCAACATCAATATAATCAATAACAGTAAATAAACTGTACTATGTATATATGTATATCCGAGAAAATCCGTATAAGCATGTATCAGAATGTATCAGAGCGACCTCTAAAGTAAAACATATACAATATACACATCAGTAGGCGAAACAAGAACCTACTGGAAAGCACAGGTAACTCTGATCACTAGCCTCCAAACCGCGATGTGAAAACACCAAACCTGAACTGCAACTGGGCACGGAAACTGAAAAGCCCAGGGGAAAGACAATAAACACGTTAGAGTGAGTGGACGAAAATAAATGTCTTTCACCAGGTAATAAATATACATATAAAATCATATGCGAGTCAATTGCATGAAAATCAAATGATACGTGAGGAGACTCTGGCTACCACTCACGTACAGAGCATGCAACGTAAATATATCGCGGAATCTCTCATGGACTACCACGCGATAGCATAGTCTGAATCACGGGATCCCAGACCCACACATGATTCCTAGCCAGAAAGGCCTCGGGTCAGGATATCTGTCCCCCCCGGAGCGTACTCGGGGATCAGCCGAGAAGCCAATGTGTATCGATACCACAACATATACTGAGACTGTACTCTGTGTAAACCAAATCATAAATCTTTTCTATGCACATGCTTAAAACATAATATGTACGTATGAATATATTCGTATACGTATATTCGTATATGCATAATCGTAAAACACATGATCGTAAAATCATAATCAATCCGCATGCTCAAGTTCGTAAATCATTTATCAAAGACTCGCAAACAATCCGTGAAAAAAAATGTCCACTCACAGACTCGCGTAATGCGCACTCGCGCTAAACTTGTGGTCCGGCGGAAGATCCCTCGCCTGAAGCACGATCACGATCCAGGTCACGATCTCGATCTCCTGAATATTCACAAAACAATACTGATCAAAATCATAATCCAGAACCCTGTACTGAATCACGGAAACCAACCGTTCCCAGAAATATGCAATGCGGTACAAAACGATAAACGAAATTCCCACTCGAAACCTCGACTGAAAATCGGCTAACCAAATCAACCCGAAAACCTCTGGACGATAATCAGGGCGCAATTTTGAGAAAAACGACACTAATTACATCAAAATCCAAAAAGTCAACTTTTGGCCGCAGCTCCGCCGTTGACCTCCACCGCCGGCAGCGGCGCGCCGTCAACGGTGGAATTCCACGGCCAAAACTTCCAGATTTCAAGTTCTCCTCATTTCGAATCACTTCCTCTTCTACCCCGAAGGCCAAATCACAACGGAACCACCTCAATTTACTCGAAACAGTTCGGAATTCGAACTCTCCGATGACCTAATCGGAGCACCCCAAAATCTCAACCTCAAACCAAATCAAACACATAGGGAGACTCACCAAGGCAAGGGGAGTCTAACCCCCCTAACCACCACCACCAAAACTCGCCGGAAAACAGCCGACGAGCTTCGACGGAAAACACGAAACCGACCCGATTCGGGTCCAACCAAAATTTGATCAATTTCATCCAAACCAAACATCAATCAACTCGAAATTGAAAGGGGAAGCTAACCATACCCTTGCCGAAGTCGGAGGTGGCCAGAAAATGGGTCGTCAGACGGCCAAGCTCAAAGAGGAAACTTTCCTCTTCGGTCAAACTGGTCAACTTTCCAAAAATAGTAAGTCAACGGTGGTCAACTCAAAACAGTGATTTCCGACGATTTTACGACTATTCCCGATATTTATACTCGCGCCTCGGGTCGATCGACGGTCCAAAACGAATATACGAAATGATTCGGATAAGCTTGAAACAATCGGATAAACTCGTCGGAACCGAAACTTCAAATAATCATAAAATATTCCTCGGTTATCGGAAAAATCTTCCGGAACCGCCCACGAGCTCGAAATCACGTACTCTACAATTTCCGTGAAGACACCCAACTCAAATTCCCGACCGAAAACATAGTCGCGAATCGAATCGGCAAACCACAAATACGACGTAAAACCGCGACTAAACTCAATCTCGAGAATCGTGCCGAATACACAACAGATTCTGGTTCGGGTCGTCACAAAATGATCAACGGTCAAAAACAAATCGAAACCAATCGGATTTACACGACTAAATCCAACGGTGGAAAATATTCATAATTAATTCCTTGTCACTCGAAATAATCCTCCGGAAGTTCCCACGAGCTCGAAATTAAATTCTCTACGACTTCCGTGGAGGATCTCAAATCAAATTCTTGCCCGATAATTTAGTCGTTAACAAAATCGCCATATTAACCGATTATGTCGAAATCGCCATATTAAACTCAAATTCTCTGTCAATAATTAAGTCGTGATCAAAACCAGCAATTCAATCAATTTACGGAAAACTGCGATTAGGCGCAAGCTCGTGGATTAAGCCGATTACACTGCTGATTCTGTTCCGGGTTGTCACAAATCTACCCCCCTTAAAAAAAATTTCGACCTCGAAATTTCCAAATCTGCCAACTGAAAAGTAGGAACACTGCCTCCGCATACAGTTCAACACCCAAGTGGCAACCTCAACTGAGCGACTCTGTTAATAGAAAATATTTTTGTACCCTCAAATCCCGAATCTGAACTGGCTCCTCCACAAATGCCAAGTCTTCCTGTATAAAGAACTGATGGGGTACACAATATACAATAAATCTGAAATATAGTTCCACCACATGGAATACAACATACAAACAAACTAGCCAACGCTATAGGCAATGCCAAACTATACGGCACAACACTAACTCCCCCCATGATCATATACGAACAAAAATAACGTGGCAAATTCATAACTCAACCTGCGCATATCAACATAACTCTAATGTCGAACTCGAGCAATTATCAACCTGTCCCTGCTAATCTGAAGGTCAATCTTGAACAAATGAAACTGCGGGTCCCAAATCCCTCGGAACTGCAATACACAAGACCACAATATGCCCTCCAAAAGACTGAATAGTCCTCAAAAATCGCCCACCAATCTGAGGATAAGAAACTGTACTAAACTGTAATCTAGTCCCTAATGCTCACTGCAATGCTTGCCAACACTCTGTTGTAACTAATTATCTCGATCAGCAAACTGGGACACAGGCGCACCACGAAAATGGACAACCTCCGCCAAATACAGCTATACCAGCCTGCCACTAAAATATTTTTCGGAAGTACAAGGAAAAGAACTGATACAAAAAATCCATAATGACAAGCTCCAACTTCTAATCAGAAATCTCCAATGGCTGTAACTTCCCAGCAAGTTTCTGCCTCTCTGCCCTCGCCTGCCAAAAAATGTGGCATCTGCTCATACAAGCTGCTATATTCCTCTTCATGTTGCGTCACGAGTAGTAAACTCGAAGTATCTTATACGTCTCCGTACCACTAGTGCATAATGCACGTAAAACAATGAGCTTCAACATCATCACACTCTAACTTAGCTATCGTAGCTCGCAACTCGGCTAACATGGAAACTCGAGCCACACATACATGAAACAATGAAGCTCCCGATTTCCGATTGAATACATCAGCAACAACACCCTAGAAAGATAGTCAAAGTACAACCACTAGCCTTTCTCGGATAAACTCAAATGTGTAGCCATAGTCGTTAATCGACCCCATCCATCTACATTGTCTCAAGCTCAAATCTGGCTGAATATGCAAGTAGATGAAACTCAAATGATCAGTGTACATCTTACACTGCGCTGCACGCCGTAGCAGTAGTGTCTCCAACTCTCCGATGCTAACATAAAGACAGCTACTCCCAAATCATACATAGAATACGTAACTTCATAAAGTTTCCACTGCCTAAAACCATGAGTCACTACTCTGCCATGCTGCATCCAACACGACCAAGTCCCAACCTCGATGCATCGCTATAACCACAAACTTGTAACGGTCGTCAGGTAAAGTCAGAACCGGTGTAGTGGTCAACATTTCCTTCAGGAGTAAGTAATTCTCCTCACACGCATCGAACCACTCGAACTTGACATCCTTCTTGGTCAATCTGGTAAGTGGAGTGACAATTCGAGAAAATCCTACACAAAGCGTCGATAGTAACCTGCCAAACCCAAGAAACTCCTGATCTCTGGCACGGTGGTAGGTCAACTCCAATTCAACACAGCTTCTATCTGGTCAGGATCTACGCCGACTCCCTGAGCTGATATCATGTGACCAAAAATTTCACGCTAACCAACCAAAACTCACACTTGCTGAACTTCGCAAACAGCTGATTATCTCGCAAAGTCCGCAAAACCGCTCGCAAATGCTTCTTGTGCTGGCCCACACTCTTGGAGTAAATCAGGAAGTTGCCGACGAACACGATCACCATCCTGTCTAGAAATCGTCTGAACACCCGGTTCATCAAGTCTGTAAAAACTGCGGGGGCATTAGTCAACCCAAATAGCATAATCAAGAACTCGTAATGCCCGTACCTTGATCTGAAAGTTGTCCTGGCCACATCTGACTCTCAGATCCTCAACTGATGGTATCAGGTCCTGAGATCGATCTTCGAAAAGACTGAAGCTCCTGTGAGCTGATCATCCAAGTCGTCAATCCGAAGTAGGGGATACTTGCTCTTCTCTGAAGCCTGATTCAGCTTCCGGTAGTCGATGCACAACCTCATTGAACCATCCTTTATCTGCACAAATAATACAAGAGCACCCCACGGTGATACACTGGGTCATATGAAATCTCCTTCAGCAACTCTCGAAGTTGAATCTGTAGCTCTTTCAACTCCGCTAGCGCTAAACGATAAGGTGCCCGTGGTATGGGTCCAATGCCCGATAAAAGCTCAATGGTGAAATCGATCTTCCGAACTGGAGGAATACCCGGTAACTCCTCCGGAAATACATCTGGAACTCGGAAACCACCTCAATATCACCAATGTCTGGCATAGCAGCTGTAGTATCCACAACATGAGCTAAGTATGCTACACACCCATTTTCATCATCCGCTCGGCCTTCATCGCTGAAATCACACATGGCAATAAAATATTATTCTCACCGCGAAACACAACCTCCTTCTTGTGACACTCGAATATAGCCCAATGTGTCGCCAAGAATTCTATGCCCAACATTGCGTCAAATCGACGATATCTAGTAATAACAAATCTGCGGCTAAACCATAACCTCCAACAAAGATCTCACAATCCCTCCGAATGGATACAACACTCTCCATAACCCCGGAAGTAGAGATGCAGACATAATAGCCATGGATGTCAAGCAATGGTAACCTCGGAGAAACTCTGTCCTCACACAGGGTCGTGGCACGAACTCTGGCATACCCAACTGGTCGTCCACGTCGATTGCGACTTGCTGATTGACTCATCTAGAAGGCTGTGTTGGTCAAACTCCAGAAATAGCATCATGACCTCCTCCTGAACACTGAACACTGACCTCCTCACAACGTGACCCTCCTGGCCACCACAATAGCAACTGAGAGTGCTCCTCGAACATAAATCACAGCGACGCCTGCTGTGTGGAAGGATCACCAACGACCACTCTGACTCATGCCACAGGAACAAGTCTACTACTCTGTGATCTCCATCACCACCAAACGGATCTTCTGCTTTATTCAGATGACCCTCAACATAATCGAAAAGGCCACAGCCTGATGAAGATACTGATCCCGAGGTGCCAGAACTCAACCTCATCAAAATATCTCGACTATGTCCACCTTCCACAAACCGCGTATGCCTTTTCCTTCTTAATGTCCTCGCCTCTGAGTGCAACACATCAAACTCCTCACGATTGTCTCGAGGCATAACAGTCAAAATTCCTCTGATGCTCAGGTTCAAACTCATCTCGAACCTCATGTACTGCTTCCTCTGAAGCCACATAACACATGCAAACTGGGATAAACATATGAACGATACACCCCTGCCTCAGGTGGGTAAACACTCCAGATTTCCGTTGTTAGGTAGCCTGATTGAACCATTACCGTATAAATAATACCCTGAATGTAGGTCATGGAGTCGCATCAGGAACTCATGCAATACCAACCCACCAAATATAATAATCTGACTCAGGCACACCATTAACTGCCCCAATTCTCTGCTCAAAAGCAACATGTAGGCGCCCAAATACACACAACCGGGCAAACCATGCCACACATAACTCTGAATCCAAAATGCTCATCCAAACCCACAACTCACTGTCAAGTCGCACGTCGACTGATCCTCAATAGGATCCACAACCGTACCGACACGGAAAGCACGTCAAGGAGGCATCCTAATGAATAAGACATTGTTCACAACAAACAGGACGTAATCATGGAACTTCAAATATTTGAAAGCATACAACACCCGGAGCATTGATGAATATCCGCCGGCCGGTCGGGTCATCACTCCAGACATGCTGTACATTCTTAAATATCCTTAGTAAACATGACTACAAAAGTCTACAGAACCTAAAACCTAATGCTCTGATACCAAGCTGAAAGGACCCAACCCCGATTTAGTTTCCTAAACCGGAATCAAACCCTTTCTGAAAACACGAACCAACAAAAACCATAAAAATTTCGGCAGAGTGACGCTACTAACGCGGAATTGCCATTAACCTGCACCCGAAAAATAACACTTCATCATATGCCACAAAAATCAAACCGTGGGCACCAATCCCATCCGGATTTCTCAATATCACAACAGTAATGTAAAGTAATCAATAAAACTATACTTTACAGAAATCCGGGGAAAAATCGTATAAAAGTATAACATCAGAATGCTCAGAGCGACTTCTAGTATATATATACAAATAGTAGGCCAAACTAAGAACCTACCATAAAAGAAATATCGCTCGAATACTAAGTCTCCGACCACGACGTGCGACACCAGAGTCCGAACTGCAAACTGGGCAAGGAAACCGAAAAACCCAGGGGAAAGGCAAATAAAAATGTTAGAGTGAATGGACGAAAATAAACATATGCCTTTCACCAATTTTATATATCATAAAATCAATGTAAAGCGAGTTCGGAAAATATATATATGGAGGTGTCAGGCGAATCTCTCAAGCCCGACGGTCAGGCGAATCTCTCAAGCCCGACGGTCAGGCGAATCTCTCAAGCCCGACGGTGATAGGCTAGGGGAATCTCTCAACCCCAGCGGCATAACAGGGGAATCTCTCAACCCTGCCCAGAGGAATCTCTCAACTCTGGTCCAGAGGAATCTCTCGACTCTGGTCAGACTACCGGTGATCAGCCGAGTAGCCGAAGCATTGATGCAAGTATGCCATCACAATAAAAATATAAAATAATACCTCCAAAAATAATAAATAAGCTCAACATCGTATAAAAGTAAATACGGAAAAATCACGAACTCGCAATGACTGTGAAAATATAAAAGTGTCCACTCACAGGTGAGCGTAACGCGATACGCGTTAATCCTGTGATCCGGCAGAAAATCCCCCGCCAAACTAACGATCACGAACCCCTGGATAATCATAAAATCTACTGCTCAAAAACATAACTCGAAACCTCGAATCACATCACGAGAAACAACCGTTCCCGGAAACATATAATTCAATATCAACGAAATCGTCAAAATCCAATAATCATACCATAAAATCTCGCTATAATTTCCGATGCTCAATTCGAAAAATAAATCTCACCACTGCAATCGGTGCGCGATTCCAAGCAAAACGACATAAAACACGTCGAAAAACACGTCGCCGGAAAATCATACCGACCCAAAAAAATGCAACCTGCACATGGATTTGAAGATCTCGATATTTCCAACAACTTTCCAGTTCAAAGTTAAGGCCAATTTTGACCGGAAAAGGTCCAAAACTCACCTCAAATGTGCAAACCCTCGCCGGAATTTCAACTTCTTCGATCTCCCTCCTCCGGCCATGCCAAGACTTGAAACCACTTCTAAAACCTTCCTCTCTCCAAGGCTAACAAAACCCCTAACAAGTCAACCTCCATCTCGGCCGCCACCGCGTCGCCGAATCTCGCTGGAAAACTACAAACTTCAAAACGTCATAACTTCTTCATCCGGTAACCAAATTGAATGAATGACCTATCAAAAGAAAGAGGAGCTCAAGCCCAACAACTTTTATGAAGACACCACGGCCAAAAGAAGCCGGAATAAGGCACATCAAAGGCAATAAAGGCTCGGCTTTAAATGGAGAATAATGGCTGGTCAACCCGAGTTGACTCGGTCAACACCCAATTCTGACTTACCCAAAAAGGAAACCCACTATTTATACTTTCCATTTTTGGTAACTTCCGTATTTATTTTACGACAAACTTTGATCGAACGTAACTTTTGCATCGTAACTCCGTTTTCAACGATTCTCGTGTCTACGAACTTATCTCGACAAATTCTTCAATTTCCACCTGAAGTCAACCAACTTCGAAAACTCCGATGAAAATTCAACGGCTCAATTCAACATAAGCTTATCCGATAAAAACGATCAACGGTCGAAAACGAATCGAAACCAATCGGATATACACGACTAAATCCAACGGCCAAAAATATTCATAATTAATTCTTCGTAACTCGAAATAATCCTCCGGAAGTTCCCACGAGCTCGAAATTAAATTCTCTACGACTTCCGTGAAGGATCTCAAATCAAATTTTTGCCCGATAACTTAGTTGGTAATAAAGCCGCCATATTAACCGATTACGTCGAAATCGCGACTAATCACGAAACTTGCAAATCGAGTTAATAATCATTCCAATTTCAGTTCGAGTCTATCAACGGTTCACAAGCACGATTCGGATAAACTCGAATACGAACGGATAAACTCGACGATATTCCAAAATTTCAAATATTCATATTATATTCCTCGGTCTTCGAAATAATAATCCGGAACCGCCCACGAACTCGAAATCACGCGTACAACAACTCTCGAGAAGAGACTCAACTCAAATTCTCGGTCAATAATTAAGTCGTGATCAAAACCTGCAATTCAATCAATTTACGGAAAACTGCGATTACGCGCAAGCTCGTGGATTAAGCCGATTACATTGCTGATTCTGTTCCGGGTCGTCACACATTTACTTAGTCTGCTTATTTTCTGATATGAATGCACTTATTGATTTGATTTGTTGTTACTATAGATTGAATATGAGAATGAACTCAGTAGGGAAACACTTGAGGATCAGCAAAAGACTAGTGTTAAAGATCGAATTTTTCATTCTCTCATGGGTGATGATGGCCATGGCTATTGCCGAACATTTGGTAGTGCAGTGCCCCGTACTCTAGTATATGCGAAGGAACCAACAACTCAAGTCAAACAGATCTATATACACAAATTAAAGAAGAAATGCGAGCTGAATTTCAAGGAGAGCTTGAGAAACTCTGGAAAACAATTGATATGATGAAAAACAAATAGCAACAAAACTATGAGCCAGAACCTTCGATCCAGGTTAGTTCTGATTTAAGGGAAAACCTTCCGTAATAAGAATTGATATAGTATTGAAGCATAATTTAATGGGGTCTATTATGAATTTCAGTGTCCAGAAGCAATAAGGGAGTCTTTGGGAGACCAACGAGCTTCCAGTGATAACTGCAGCCAACCAATGAACTTGTAACCTGTTCAAAATCTCATCGAAACATCGCCCTCTACTCAAAAGGGTGCTCAAAGGGTAAGTTTAATAGATAACACTACAAAGCTACAAGCAAAAAAAAGATGGTGAATGCATGATACAAAAACACTTATTTATGGGCAGTCAAAAAGAAATAATGCTCTGTTTTGTCTGCTACTTGGTATTTGAAAATGGCTATTTTTCACCAACATGTCGCCGCTTAATTGTGCATCTAATCATAACCATGTTATGAGAGGAATCGATTTGAAATTTGGTGGATTGGCATTAGATCTTTTGGCTTTAATCAGTAGATATCTGGATACGATCTGTTTGGCCAATCTTCTGAATTTGCAGTTTGTAGTGGTTTATGTTTTAGTAAACATGTTTCTTCTTCTGCCTTAAATCTGGGATTGCTTTGATCTGTGAAATGTTAAAGTAGCTAACTCATCAGCTTTGTGTATGCTTTCCATCTTGTAAGTGTACTGCATAATCAAAATATCCTTGAGGTTACGGAGACATGCATAGCATTAACCTCTGAGTTGGAAAATACAGGGTACTGTGAATAGACTGGTACTTATGAAATGGACTAATTAATGGTCCATCATTTTTAAAGTATGACTAGCACACCATTTGTCATTACAGATTGATATACATGTTTCTTTGAGTCAACTCATGGAACACTTATATATATGCTCATTTGCTCATTCAATCAATTCGTTAAACAAATTGATATACACCTATGATGTGTGTTATATATTGTTGCATACGTGATTATAGCAAAAAAATCTAGATTTGCCAGAAATGAGAGGGATACAGCAGAAAGTGGCAAAGAAAACTGAACTACTGTAAGTTGGTCAGAAATCTGAAGTATATAGCACAAAGTTGCAAAAAAATCTAGATTGGCCAGATTGCTCATTCAATGTATTGTTATTTTGGTCTATTTTGTGTACTGTGGTGAATTGATGTAAGTTGAGTAAGTTGCAGAGATTGGAACTGATGTAAGTTTGTGAATTGGTGTAAGTTGGAACTCATGTAAGTTAAGAACATTATAGGTAGATTACTGATGCATCTAATTTGTGAATTGGATGTTGTATGACTTGAGAAATTCTTTTGAATTGGATGTTGTATTCAGTTGTTGTTATTGATTTTGGATTACAGATTTGTGGATGAAAGTAGCAGGTTATAAGCAGGGCAACTGTAGTTTTTTTTGCGATGGCAATTTTACCGTCGCAAATACTATCTCAAAATTAATTTTTGCAGAAAATATTTTTACGACGGCATGCATACCTTTGCCAGTATTGGCGCCAAAATAATTTTGGAGGGAAAATATTTTGTGATGGCACCCTTACCGTCGCAAAAAACGATTTTAACACTACGCCTTGTCAAATTTTTGCGACGGTGTTAGTCGTGATAAACTGCTGTCGCAAAATAAATCAATAGCTACGGCAAAGATTTGTCGTCGCAAAAGAATAAGAACGACGGTAAAACCCATTGCTAATATCAACTGTGTTACCACCAATTGTGACGGATAGGTTTCCGTCGCAAAACACATTTTGCCGTCGCAAAAGAGCATTTGCGACGACATTTGACTATGTTGCGACGGCACATTGCTGTCCCAAATGACTTTTTTGTTGTAATGGATAAACATAACAATTGAGGTCTGAAATCCTTTAGGATCTACTACATCTAGTTTCTCTATGGAACTTGTTCGTTTCTCAAGTATTAGTACTCATCCTTCTTTCTTAACAAGACATCCATAAGTTTTTCCATAATCCGTTTATGCTCTTGATACCTCTAATTTGTTTTCATGTTTTCTGTATTAGGCTCTAAATACTCATGGATGATAAACAAAAGGGTACTATGGATAATGATAGTTTATGGGCTAATGGAGGCTGCATTAACCTTGAAATTGTGTGTTTCATTTACTGTAATCTTTCTTTCATATTCAATAGTGTAGTCTTTTGCTTTGCAGAAACGTTAGTGTTTATGTAATTCAAATTTTGTTATCAATGTATTTGTACGTTTTGCACGTTTTATCATTTGGCTCCATTTTATTAACGATGGTCAAGCTGTCGTCGCAAAAAAATGGTGCTATATTTTTTTTGGCGGGAACCAACCTTGCGACGGCACATTTGTCGTCGCAAAATCAGTCTTACGACGGCAATTTACCTTCACGAAAAGAAAAAAAAAACACTATGGCCAACAGACTTTTGCGACTGCATGTGTGTAGCAATTTGCCATCGCAAAAAGTTATCAAATACTACGGCAAATTTTGCCATCACAAATAGTTACAGACGACGACAAAAACCGGCGCTATTAGCAATTACGTCGCCGCTAATTGCGACAGAAATGTTTCCGTTGCAAAAACTCGCTTTGCCGTCGTAAAAGAGTATTTGCTACAGCGTTTTACTCTTTTGCTGTCGCAAATTACATTTTTTGTTGTAGTGGAACGAGAGTGTAGAACTACCAAAAGTTTTAACTAAAGAAGTCATCGACATGCTAGAGAAGTTGGAAACAATTTGGCTTCAATAACAAGGTGAATATGTCAACAAGTTACTACGGACCCACAAGCTCTAGAACGTGATTGCAACAATCAAGCATAAATCATTGTCTCAAACTAGTATAAATAAATATTTTAATTCTTCTTGGATAATATTTTATATATTATTATTGATAATTATTACTATATGGAGGTAATTTTTTTATATATGGAACCAAAAAATCTTATAACTTATCACAATGTGGAGGTTATTCCTATTTATAATTGATCCCGAGTTGAGACCAAAATTTTTTATCACTATAAAGATGTTATTCCTTTATAGAGTATTCTTAAATCGTTTTTTTACTGTATTTCCAATCCTATAAATTTCGGTTATTCAATCCTTAATCATATCCTTTTATCTCAATAACTAGGTCTCTCTAAATCCATCTCATATGCATGGTACCCAATTTATCGACATCGGTTGGTTTGAGGAACTTGTCAAATCCTTATATGATGAACTGGGAATGCACATGTATAACTACATCAATCCAACCAGTGCAATTGACACAATAGCGACCGAGATCAAATTAATAGTGCATTTCCCCAGTTGTTCCAAATCCATTTTGTTCAAACAACAATAAAGATGACCATGTAACCTAGATTTGTGGTCTCACTCGATCTGTTCTCCTCCTCTTGTTTTTGGCTCTACAACTAAAATTTTGTTTCATCACAAACCACTTCTAAGTGGGTTGTATTTGAAATTTTTAGGGTTAGATTGATATGCAATCTCAAAAATAATATTGATACACTTGCATTGATAAACTTTTTGTTTACTTCAGTTCAACAATCAAGAAATCTAAGCAAGAGGAACACAATTTTTTCTCTTATTTTTTATTTTTTTATAAATCTAGCTGGAAACATTGAATCCAAAAGAGGAGGAGAAGGGTAAATCAAGAGGTCCAGTAGAAAAAAATGAAATAGAAGTTCAAATATTAAATTTAAAAGTGTAAATAGATGCACCATATAAATCTCAAGAAAAAAGAATAACATACATAATGTAGCAAATTTCACACCAGAATAGATGGAAATCCCAAATTTGTTGTAGTCTACGTTACTGACAATGACAATATGGTGTGCGTGTCACAGGATGTAGTCATGCACTTATTTTTTGCCGCATTCCAAGTTCTTGTGATGACGCCTTGAAATTCCACATCCGAAGTTGACATCATCAACGATTAGGATAAGATATAATGGTTGGCATCATCAAGGTAACGACCTTCTAAGACCACTTTTGCCAACTTCTATGCCACGTCTTTAGCATCCTCGAAACTGCCACCTACAGCCCAATAACCGCCCATGATACTAAATTTTAGGAACTAACATGTTTGTTGCCAATCGTCGAGTCCACTACTAGTAAGTAGTAACTGCTGCCCACTAGCGCAGCTAACTACCATTTGGTTATCTCAAAAGCCACTAATGCAAACTGCCTACTACCAAGACATGCCACCTAAAAGCATCTCCAATGAAGATACCAAAAATTTTAAGCTCAAATTTAATTTGGTTACTGACTAAATTTTTGACAATTTTGGCCAAAATCTTCCTCCAATCCATATGCCTAATCGTTTGAATATTTTATTATTGTTTGAATCAAAAATTTGCTTTCTTTAACCATTACTCCTCCATATGAACTCACCGAGTTGTTATGGTATCTAGTGCAGTTTGACATAGTAATATAGTAGCTTTCATAGAAAAAAAATAACACAGCTTCAATGATTTCAAAAATTATTGAAGAGAATGTAACAAAAGTTAAAAGTTCATCCATTGAAACCACAAAAGAGGACATGATATGACCCTGCCTCTCCCCAAACGAAACACCAACAACATAAAAGTAGAAAATAGAAAAGCTAAAACCAAATAGTTCAACACAGTTGGGACGGTTCATCAAATGTAAGTCAAATGACAACTTAAAATGCAAATAATAGCAGTGATAACTTAATAACATAAAATAACAAGATCAAGAACATCATATTCCACCTTGTGGAATTTTCATCTGAAGGCTGGAATAATACTCTCTTTGTTCTTCACTCATTAGAGATGTATCCATAGACATAATGTTCATTTCAGCCTCACACCTCTTAATTCGCAGTTTCTCTTATCATCTTCAACCTTTGCCATCAAAATTTCTAGCTTTTTTTCATCTTGTTCTTTTTTCTCTAGATGTAATTTTTCAATTTTAACAAGATGCTTATTGCTTTCTTTTAACTTTTTTTCTCAGCCTTCTTACCTGGTGGTCTAGCCAATACATCAGAAGCCTCAATGCCTCAATGTTGTCTTCCTCAACATCAATGGGAGTGCATAGTGTGGTAGATGATGAAATATTGGTTCTACTTCTCTTTGATGGTTTCTTCTTTTCCTTGTTGGCAAGCTCTCGAATGAGTTGAATACATTTTGGTTGGTGCCTTAGCATAATCCAAGCATGATCGAGATTGAAACAAATCATTTCTTGTGTTTTAAAAGAGTTTCTTTGCATCTACAATCTAGAGAGAGAAAGACAATAACATCATTAAAATATCAACTTAAACTACTAACAGAAAGAGAGAGAGAGAGACATTAATATCATAAAAATATCAACTTAAACTACAATACACTAATAACTGTAAATAATTTGTCTTGTTCATTCTTACTATAATTTCTTTCATTCATGGCTTCAAAACTTGTTGACATGCTTCTGAATTTTGTCCCATTTTTGGGTCAGCATTTCTTTGGTCCTCTCACTATCAAAATTCTTATGTTGATGATAGTACTCAGTAATTTTTTCCCATAAATTTTCCAAGTTTTTGGTCATTTTCTTGTATAGGATCTAAACCAGTATTCAACCACTCACTAATAAGCATTTGATCCTCCACTAAAGAAAAATTAGGACCTCTAACAGTCTTTTTGATGCTATTTTGAGAGACTTCATCAAATTGTTCAGATTCTGAACCAAAAGTGGGAATTTGTGAATACTCAGGTTCCATGGATATGAATAACAAAAGAGACTAAGGATAATATGAAAGGGAGAAATGAACTTTGATGAAGAAGGTAGAATAAAAGATATTTATAAACTATACATTGACACTTTGAAGGACAAAAATTTAAATTTGATGTGTTCAGGTTAGTTGGGGAGTTACTTATGCTAAAGGAAACTGCATCTACTTGCAATGACATAACTTAAATGTGCATAGATGGAGAACTGAGGATATTGAAAGTTTTAAGAAATATAATTTCTTATTCACTTAACTTTCGGATTTCTCTAAACTAAACTATAGTGAGTTGTATAAATTTTGTATGGTAAGACATTAACTAAAAAGATTTGAAAGTACAAGTTCATCTGTTATCTCATTCATGTAGTTGTACTTATGTTAGTTGTGGAACAGGTAAAAGTTAATTTTGCACATATAGAGATCAGATGCTATTAAATTTGCACAGTTGGGGATCAAACAGATGATATTAGAAGGTTTGTTGCTTTTTGACCTTGCGGATATGGTATTGTTTTGACAAAAGTTGCGCATGAAGGATATATACCATCCACAAGATAGTATCCCATTGTATAGTCCTGACCATTAATCGTGTAATTGGCAGGAGGAGCTCTACCTTCGCGAAGCTCTGCAAATATAGCTGAATGCTCCAAGACATTGATATCATTGTGAGAACCTGGTAATCCAAAAAAAGTATGCCATATCTATAAGTCCTTTGAAGCAACAACTTCTAAAATCAAAGAAGCTTCACGATGATCTTCACGAGAATACATTCATTTCCAAGCAACTAGACGATTCTTCCAATTCCAATGCATACAATCGATGCTACCAAACATTTCTAAAAACCCACGACTCTCACTGATTTCTAATAATCCTTCAATATCAATTGTAATTGGTCTTCTCAAGTAGTCACTGCCAGATACATTAATAACAGCTTGGATAAACTTTCTCACTGATTCCATAGCCGTACTTTCAACATTCTAATATAGTCGTTTACATCATCTGCAAACTTTCCATAGGCAAGAATTCTCGTTGCAGCTATGCATTTTTGTAGAGATGAAAACCCCAAACAACCAGTTGCATCTCTTTTTTGAACAAAATAAATGACATGAGCTTCTACGGCATTTAGAATTCAAAGGAAAAGAGGTCGGCGCATACAAAACCTCCTCTGGAATAATACTTTGTTGTGCACAGGATTTTCAGCAAAATAATCATCATAGAGAATTTGGTGAAACATATGTCTTTTTCTAGGGACATATGCATGACCGGGTATTGATCCTTGATGCTTTTACCTTTCTTTCTCTATGTTAAATTGATCTTCTAGAGCATTGATTTTTGTATTCAATAATTCTTCATCAGATGATGAATTTGCAAGATTCCAAAAGACTTCATCAACTGCATCAAAGGAGGAGTCTGAAAAATTGGAATCCATTTATGAAGTGTTGGACCGTAAAAAACGTTGAATGTGAGTCAAATTCAACTGTTGCAACAATTATAGGTGAGATTTTGAGAATCAATTCATTCAATTAATAACTGAAACTAAATTCTAGCTGAAATCAATCGATAAATCAAATAGAGATAAACAAGGAGACTAACCCGTTTGGAAGGAGAAAAATAGGGACGTTGAGGAGGTGCATCGGTAGCCAAACTGTACCCAATATCGACACATGTTCAAGACCTGGTTATAGTTGAAGGAAGAACTAAATCAAGACTTGCCCAATATCAATTGTTCAACCCTGGACCCAAATCAAAGATAACCCAGAAGTTTGAGAGTAATTATCATATGAAACTTTCTGGGTGTGAGTGGTGAAGAGATTTGAGAGACATTGGAATAGAAGGAAAGAAGGGGAGAGAAAACCAAAAGGAATTCGATCAATAAACAAATGTTTGGCAGATTGAGTTTGTGACTGTTAAATTTGGTTGAAGAATTCAACTTTGTCATCCACCGTGGAGATGGAAGATCCGTTGGAGAGGATTTGACCCCCCTCTCATCTGTCATTTGTTACCGTTGCAGTGCCACATTGGATTTGACACAACGGTTGGAGTTGCTCTAAGACACTGCATCAGCACAACGTAACACGCCATAATTGTCGCTCGTTTCCTTACAAATGTTGTAGTCTTTTACAAGTTTCTACTCATGCATGTGCTTTGGTCTTATGTTGCGCATTGCCTTCATGTCTGTCTCTTCCTTCCCTAGTGGACTCTAGTCTTCCTCCATATGCTTCAACCGGTTCCCAATGTTGCCGTCCATATCCATATTAGTTTACTAATGGCACATTTACTTACTTAGAATCGTAATTACCATGGATCAGAATCAACAAGAATCAGAATAAGAAGGAATTAGAATGAGAATATTTTATTTTTATTGAACTGTTTACTTACCATTTGAAATCACAATAGGAATCAAAATGATTACAATTGATAATGTTTAATTACCATATGAAGTCGGAATCAAAACTAGTTTACTGACCGAAATACCCCTAGCTACAAAACAATAATTATTTATTGTATTCGAATATTTTTTTTTATGAATTTGAGCAAAGTTTATTGAAAAAATGATTAAAACAATACCGGTAGAAGAACAAATCATATGAGTTAACTAACCACCAAAAAACGAAAACTAAACGTACGTCAAATCTAGCAAGTTCGATAACTACAAAGTTTCAAATTCAACCAAATAATATTCATAGAAAAAATTTGAAATACAACTATTCATAGTAATAATTTAGCAAATAAATTGAAATATCAAATCTAAAGAAATTAGAGTCATTTAATATATACTAGAGAAAAACACACCCTATGGGTATGAGAAATTAAGATTTTTTTAACAATAAACCGTTATGTTCGTGGTAATTTTCTTTTTTGTAAAAAAACAAAAACAAAGGCAAAACTAAATGTGTGTCAAGGCCGTAAAAAGGAAAATTGCTCTATAACGTGGTGAGAGAGCAGTTGTTCAAAAATAAAATTTTATTTTCCTTAATATTTTGTTCTTTTACATTTTTAACTTTAACTACCTAACAATTTACATTGTTTTTTAATATTTAAAGGGCATAAAATTAAAAAAAAATCAGTTGTCGAAAGTCTCTTAAAAGAATAAATGCAAGGATATAATAGGTAAAAATATTGATTCAAGAGGAATGATTTTTCTCTCATTTGAAATCAAATTTTGAATTTATTTAAAAATTATTTCTGATAAGTGAAGAATGAGAATGATTATCCCACTTTTAATTCTCATTCTAAATAAGTAAAATTCTTTGAAAATTTGATGTAAAATCTTTGTGTTTTTTGCATCAATACGTACATACCTAATACGTTTAGAATAAGGATGAAAAATATCAAATTTCTTCTACTTCGATTTGGATTCAGTTTACCAAGTTTGTTGAAGTTATATCTAATCTTTGTTTTCTTGCACTTATATAAAAGACACAAATTAACAATATCCATAGAGACCTGTAGTTTACGTCGAATTCGAGTCGCAGAAGGTCTGTAACTCCTCGGTTACTCCGTCCAAGAAATTAGCCCCCACGCAAAGTTGGCTGTTTTTTCCTTGCGGGGCCCACCTCTCTGTATAATCGAACCTTCTGGATTCTCTTCCCCCGTAAACTTCGCCTAGACGTTTACGAATTTTTCGGTCTTTGCTTAGCTCGGCGGTTTTACTCCGAGGGACAGATCCGTCCTTTCCTCCGGACCCACTCACCATAAGTACGTGTGCGACTCGAACTTGACCCAAGCCCTCGTCATATTTTGGGTGTTTTTTGATAAGTGAGATCGAACCAGTGTGAAATTGGATCGGCGATTCGATGGAGAGAGGCGGTTACGGCGGCCGGGGTAGTACCGGAGGGAGAGGCGGTTATGGAGGCAGAGGAGGCGGAGGAGGAGGGAGAGGCGGTGGTTATGCTGACGTGGTCTATGGCCCCGGAGGTAGGGGGAGTGGCGGTCGAGGCGGTTATGGTGGCGGTGGAGGTTACAACCGTCAACCGCCGCAACAGGATCAGCAGTGGAGTCGTGGCGGCCGGGCTTCCGATCAGCAGTCATGGAGGTCGTCGTCTCATTCTTCTCAACGACAGGATCAGCAGTCGTGGAGGTCGTCGTCGGCTCAACCTCCGCAACAGCAGCAACCGCAGTGGAATAATCAGAATCAGAATCAGGGGGGGGAGTCTAACCAGACTTGGAAGACAGCGACAGTGACCAACAGCCCTGCGGCAGCGGCGTCATCTTCTTCTCCTCCGGTGAAGACCAGCCCTGTTGGTATGAATCTCTTTGACTAACGCTTTTATCAATTTGATCAATGCTTTATCCTATTGAATTATAACTGTGAAGCCTATTAAATTATTAGGTAGCTTATTGAGTGATTACAAATTTGATCAATGCTTTATCCTTGTGAGACATGTTTTTTTTGTTATTGTTTCTAATCAATTTCTACTATAATCTAAGTTCATCATATTCGTTTTTGCATACGTTAGGTTTCCTTTGACCATATTGTTTGATAAGTAAGGTTATTGGATTCGCTAAGTAATCATTCATTGGTGGTTTTTGTTTGGTAAATGATCAAAACTAGTAGTCAGTTCTTTTATTGTATGTTTGTTTCTGCCAGAGTATTGATGATTTGCTTAGGAAGATTTTAGTCATAGACTCATAGTGGTGTATATTTTCTCTTACATGGGTGATTTGCTTTACTGATCAGGCACTGTTGTCTCGGGATTGCAAGGATTGCAAATTTCGAAACCGAAGCCATCTCCATCTTCATTGAATAATGCAGATAGACTTCTCCCTGTGAAAAGACCTGATGTTGGCACAAATTATATTCGTACTGTTCCGCTTCGTGCTAATCACTTCAATGTCTCCTGCAATCCTAAGAGTACTATAAGGCACTATGATGTTAATGTCAAAACAGTGAATCCTACCAGGAATGGACGATCAGTTAGAATAATGAAGTCTGATCTTGCTGCTATCAGGAACAAGTTGTCGTCTGACAATCCTTCAAAATTTCCATTATTGATGACTGCTTTTGATGGTGAAAAGAATTTTTACAGTGCTGTGGCATTACCAACTGGAGAGTTTAAGGTGAAGGTTACTGAGGAAGAAGGCACATATGTAGTTACTATAAAACTTGTAAACGAGCTGAAGCTTAGCAAGTTGAAGGAGTACATAAGTGGTCAACTGTCATCTATACCTCGTGATATATTACAAGGGATGGATTTAGTGATGAAGGAGAATCCTACTCGGTGTTTGATTCCTGTTGGCCGAAGTTTTTACCCTACTGAATACAATCCAGCCGATGACCTTGGACAAGGTACTGCTGCATATAGAGGGTCTCAACATAGCTTAAGGCTCACTGACCAAGGGCCTGCTTTGTGTCTGGACTACTCAGTCATGGCTTTTCATAAGCATATGTCTGTTATTGATTATCTCCATGAAAAGATCAGGGGATTTAATTTAGTAGATTTCAGGGGGTTTAGGAGAGATGTTGAGATTGTATTAAGGGGATTGAAAGTTAATGTGACTCACCGTCCAACCAAGCAGAAATATGTTATACAAGGGCTAACCAAAAGGAATGCAAGGGACATCACATTTGACGTTGTTGACATTGACGGCAAGGTTCCACCTACGAGGTGTAGACTTGTCGATTATTTCAGAGACAAGTACACTGATATCAAGTACTTGGACATTCCCTGCTTGGATTTGGGAAAGAATGGTAGGAGAAATGATACACCATTGGAATGCTGTGTCTTAGTTGCAGGGCAAAGGTACCCAAAGGAACATTTGGGCAGAGATGCTGCCATTAAGTTGAAGAATATGTCACTGGCTGCACCAAGGGTAAGGGAGAACAATATACGCAATATGGTACAGTCGGAAGATGGACCTTGTGGGTAAGTGATCAATCATTATGTATTCTTCTCATTTGGATATTTGAAACTGTTGTTTCTTGAGTCACCTTGATTCCCTCAGTTTGTGAATTATTCTTCATTGTTACTGTTAGCCATCGGTTAGTTTCTCCAAGTCTAGAATCTGTCTAATACTATTCATAAACTTTCTGGTGCTTTTGGATGAGCTTTAGGCTTCCTGTATATCTAAGCATATCGGCAGATTTTAAACAGCTTTAACCTATTCTAATTGCCCTTTTCTTTTGTAACAAAAGAAGTTTCCATTTGTCTTGATGTATTTTGTTTATTTGCAGTGGTGGCATAATCCAGAATTTTGGAATAGAAGTCAACATGAACATGACACAAGTAATTGGGCGTGTCCTTGGCCCACCTGAATTGAAGCTGGGTGCTGTAGGTGGCAAGGGGACTAAGGTAACAGTTGACAGTGAGAAATGTCAGTGGAATCTAGTTGGCAAGTCATTGGTGGAAGGAAAACCAATATCTCGATGGGCTGTGATTGACTTTAGCTGTCAGGATCGGGACAGACTGGATCCTGATCAGTTCATTCCAAAGCTCATAGCACGGTGCAACAAATTGGGAATGAGAATGGAAGAGCCTCTACATTATGAAAAGCATTCAATGAGTCCATTTTCCTGTGTCAACATGCTTCGTCAACTGCTTGAGAATGTTAATGGGCAGGTACAATCCCAAGGTCCCTTACAGCTGCTTGTTTGTGTAATGTCTAGAAAAGATCCTGGTTACAGGTATTTGAAGTGGATCTGTGATACCCAAATTGGTCTAGTGACCCAATGTTGTTTGTCAAAAATTGCCACCAAAGCCAGCGACCAGTTTCTTGCAAATCTTGCTCTCAAGATCAACGCAAAGCTTGGAGGCAGTAATGTAGAGCTGATTGGATGGCTCCCCCTGTTTGAAGTTAGTGGCCCTGTTATGTTTGTTGGGGCTGACGTTAATCATCCTGCGGCTAGGAACACAACCAGTCCATCAATTGCAGCTGTGGTTGCCACTATAAACTGGCCTGCTGTGAATCGTTATGCTGCGAGAGTTCGACCTCAGTACCATCGTACTGAGAGCATATTGAACTTTGGAGACATGGTTTTGGAGCTTGTTGAAGCTTATTATCGAATAAATAAAGTGAAGCCAGAAAAAATTGTTGTCTTCCGGGATGGCGTAAGCGAGGGCCAGTTCGATATGGTTCTCAATGAAGAGTTGCTAGATCTGAAGAGGGCTCTTGGTACCATAAACTACTCTCCAACCATCACACTGATTGTTGCTCAGAAGCGTCATCATACTAGGCTGTTTCAGGAGAATGGTTCCAATGTATCTCCAGGAACTGTCGTCGACAAAACAATCGTGCACCCGTTTGAGTTTGACTTCTATCTCTGCAGTCATTATGGAAGTCTTGGGACAAGCAAGCCGACACACTACCATGTTCTTTGGGATGAACACGGTTTTACATCTGACCAACTGCAGAAGCTCATATATGACTTGTGCTTCACATTTGCAAGGTGCACCAAACCGGTCTCGTTGGTCCCGCCAGTGTACTATGCTGACCTTGTGGCCTACAGAGGGAGATTGTACTATGAGACTATGACGGAGGGACTGTCTCCTGGTTCCATATCATCCTCACCATCCTCCTCAGCATCGGCTTCTTCGTCATTGTCAGTGGGTTCTTTGGATGACAAGTTTTACCGATTGCATAATGACATGGAAAACATAATGTTTTTCATATAGATGTGAAAGCTTGATCCATATGGTTCTCTGTTTTGGGAAACCCGGACGCAGTTCCAATCTTATAAGGAGTTTGCGCGTGAATCTAATGGTTTCTTTAACCTGTCATTCTGTTTTTGTATGTTTGCTGTTTGTGTGGCTTACAGTTATGTTGCTACGTAAAACATTGGTGTGGCGTTCCTTGTGTTTGCGACTTTAATGAGTTTTGGTAATGTTTTGGTTTGGTTTTTGTTGAATGTTAATTTGTTTTTAAAAAGTGGGCATCCTACTCCTTCACAAACTTCTTAATTAGTTAAATACTGCATTTGGGCAAGGTGCACGAGAACAAGAAAATTGTTCGTTTACTCTTATTTATCAATACCATACCGACCCTATCAAACAGCTTATGTTTTGTATGAATATGGAAACCAACCATTAGTTACTGAAACTTATTGACATGATAAAAGAAAAACTTGTATTGAAGAAAGCAATTAACGACGTTGCATAACAAACTAACAGAAAGTCAGAAACTAATGGAAAGCTTCAACTTTGTCTTTGAAGAATTGTATAAGACCATCGATGCTCATTTCTTCGACCTCTTTTGTATCTCTAGCTCGTAAGCTGACCTGTTCAGGTTTGGCTTCCTTCTCACCAACAACTACAATGTAGTTGTACTGAGCCATCTGAGCATCATATACCTACATTGATGAAGATAGTCAGCAAACGAAAAACACAGCTAGGTACAGTTGTGAACTTAGATCACAGCTTAGTATCAACATTTTCAGTACAAAATTCAGAGAAAACCATCATACCTTTTTGCTCACAGACTTGTGACTTGTGTTTACATCAACTTGATAACCAGCGCGACGGATCCGTTTCTCAACCTACAAGAATGCAATAGAAGTTTATAATCCATCACTAGGTTCTGTTAATGAGGCCTATATATACTACTCTTGTGATGGAAAAAACAAAAATGAACCACGAATACCTCTAGAGCATAATCCTCGGATTTCTCTGAGACGGAGCAAACAATTGACTGCCGTGGACTAAGCCAGAAGGGCCATTTCCCTTTGTAGTGCTCCAAAAGTTGTGCAAAAAAACGTTAAAAATGAGACAAAGGCAGCTCTGTGTATCATAACAGGTCTCTCCCTCTGGCCTTCTTTACCCTTTGCGGTGTAATAGAGCTCAAACTGCTCAGAATCAGGCAGCTGAAAATCAAGCTGTATTGTTGCACACTGAAACTTTTTCTTCAAAGCATTAGATACGCCGAAATCAATCTTTGGTCCATAAAACGCTCCATCACCTTCATTTATCTGCCAAGGCTTGTCAAAACGCCCACAAAACTCATCTAGTACTTCTGTTAGAATAGCCTCGGCTTTATCCCATGTTGCTCTTTCTTCATGGAACTTTTCTGGCCTAGTTGATAGCTCGACATCAAAAGACAGGCCGTATATATCATATGTGTACTTGATGAAGTCTAAGACACCCTTGAGCTCATCTTTTAGTTGAGACTCCTTGCAAAAGATATGAGCATCATCTTGGACAAATCTCCTGACACGAGTTAGTCCATCAAGTGCGCCGCTGGTCTCATTGTGATGTAGCATTCCAAATTCAGCTATCTGAAGAGGGAGTTCTCTATAGGAACGAGGCCTGCGTCGAAACTCTTCACAGTGACCAGGACAATTCGTTGGCTCCAAACCATATTCTTCTTTCTCAATGTCAAAAAGAAACATATTCTGTTTGTAGTGGTCGGCATGCTTAGATTTTTCAAACAAATCCATTTTGAACAAGTTTGGTGTTATAACCTCCTGGTATCCTCTCTTCAGATATTCACTTTCCATGAACTGCAATAATTTCTTATAAATCTGAGTACCGTTCGGGGTGAAGAACCAAGATCCCGGGCTATATGGGTGACAATATATGAGCTCCTCAGATTTTCCCAACAACCTATGGTCATATTTTTTCGCTTCCTCTTGTAGGTTCATGTACGATTACAAAAGGAAAAAGAAAAAAAAAATTCAGCATACAAATAACACTGGCCTAGCTTCTTAACAATGTGAAGCACTGTTCTAAAAGGCGACCTAGGCAACCGCCTAGGCGAAGATAAAAGAGGAAATAAGCTCTTTGGGCGGGTTAGGCGCTCTCAGACGCTCCTGGGCAGGCTAGACGCTCTCAGGTGCTCTTAGGCGAGTCTAGGCGATGCTGGGCGTGAAAATAATAATAATTTAAAACTCAAATAATTTGAGATTTGAGATTATTACTCTATATTATATATTTTTGTATAGAGATTATGACAATTTAAACTATATTTATTGCTAATTTTATTATATAAGTGTTTTAAATATTCATTATTTCACGTATATATGTATTAAATTAATATCGCCTTTAAGTCGCCTAGAAAACGTCTAATTCCGATTAATCCACGTCTAGCCGCCTAGGCGCTCGAAGGTATGTTCACCGTTTAGGGCCGCCTAGCGTTTTTTAGAACCTTGATGTGAAGTTGTGTATTATACAAATATGAAAGATCAAAAACAGAAATTTACCTGCAAGAGTTTCTTATCAGGATACGATATTCCATACACTTTTTGTAGACTTCCGCGGTCTTTGTTTCCCCTCCAGTATGCCGAAGAAGCCTATAATTACAGATTCAATCATACATTCATAGGTCAAGCATAGACAGACATTAAGTGCAATATAGATGAAATTACAGCATGAAGCTTAAGTTACCTTCAGACATTTAAATGCTTTGACAAAGGATGTATTTAGAATATGAGGGCCACGGCACAAGTCCACCAAGTTTCCACATCTGTATACAGTTATAGCCGTCTACAGGAAGCTTCCTGATGATCCCAACCTGATTATATAGTGCAAAACAAAGACATTTTAATTAGTTGATATGAATGTAATATATACTGCCTTGAAAGAAAAATAATCAATATATATAGCTTCTTTTACCTTGAACTTGTTATCAGAGAAGATCTCGAGGCTAGGGCCTGTTCCCTTGATACTCCAATACGCTCAAAGCGCTGTTTTTCCTGATCAAAAAGATACAACTCACGATCAAGGATTTTCAACAAGAACACTAAAATGCTTAAGCCTAATCCAAGTTGTAATCAGTCAAGGCGCAACGATTCTTTCAAAAAACAAGCATATGCATAATAGCATCAACAGTTTTACATTTTCTGATCAACATTTTCTCAAGAAATTAAACAATACCTTAACAGCCTTCTCTGCTTCTGACTCAATTTTCTTCAAGTGCTCATCGTTCAAGCCTAAACCGCCATAGAATGCATCATAGTAGAAACCCTGTTATCAAATTAAAATTCATGTCGCAATTCATAAACCAAATGAGCATTCAGATTTAATTTTCTTTTTTAGCCTAAAGATAGTCTCATATAGAAATATTGAATATAATACATATTCTAGCATCTTACACACACTATATACGAAACATTCTAATGTATAAATCGAACCTCTTCTTTTATAGTGCAGGACCAATGCAGAGCTTGCATCCATACTCTGCCTCGAGTGCTTGTCCAAGAATATGTGCACTAGAATGCCAAAAGGTGTCACGACCTTTGTTGTCTTCAAATGTGAAGATTTTAAGCTCACAGTCACATTCCAATGGTCTTGCCATGTCCCACAAATCCCCATTGACCGAATGACCTCAGCTATCAAAGCTTTGGAAGCTAAACTCCTCAGCAATTTCCAAAGGGGAAGTCATCCACTTCTTCCCCTCCTTCACCTTCCCATCCGGCAATGTAATCCTATGAAGTCATAAATGAAAAACCAAGTGAGAGAGTATAACTAAAAATAAAAAGATGAACATATAAGCAAGGAGTAAAATATCGGATATCGAGGATATATCGACGGTCCAAAATTTGGATATATCAACGGAAATATCGATGAAATATCGATCCAGTGAAAATTCTGACAGAAAGAATGGAAACTAATAAAAATACATGAAAATTTATAATGAAACTTTTGGAGGTTGTTATATGATCAATTATCAACCTTATATGAAAAGAAAATATTGATCAAACATCAAGACATATAAATTTGCTATATTACTATATGAATTAATACGTGTTAAGTGCATATAACTATTAAAATGTAATTTAATAGTTTTATTTTTATTTTTATTTTTTGATAGTTAAACTTAATGGGAGGCTAGGCCATCGCATTTTTGTACAATATGTTACACATCACACATCACAAAATCAAATATACAAATACTTCAAAACTACGTAGAGGACCTATGAGATTCGAAATTCACACTATTTTTCTTATCTTCCTGTGCAGAATCATGTGTGTATTGTGAAGAGTAATCATTAATTGATTGCTCTCCCATGTAATTCTGCATGTATTGACTTACATGCCAACCATATGGGTCAGGGAGCGGTCTTTGAGGATTCTGGAGCTCGTAGTATGAACCAAACATTGCTCGATTTTCTTCATTGCTATCATCATTTGAGACATTTGTTTGTGATTGTGACAATGAGTTGTCACTTGTTAGAAGACCATCAGGCATGGCATATGAAAGATAAGGTATTACAAAATTTTGACCATAATAATAACGTTGGTAATTACCATCTCCAACACCTATTGAGCCAAAAGTAATAGATAACACATCTTCAACATTCCTCGATAAACTCCCTTGAACCATTTCTCTTGGATTGTATTCACTTCTTCTGACTCCTCCACCATATTCATGACCTGCTCTTCTGTTTCCATGATCTTCATCTTGGGTTGAGTGTGTGAAATTTTGTTCCTCTGTGAAGTAAAATAGTTCATCTCCATTGTAACCACCACATCCGTTGTCACTAACACCGACTCCAATACTTCGCGTTCCGCTGTCTCCTCCTCTAGTACTTGATGAGCTTCCAGATCACGTACCTGAGGTATCACTCATCAACCGTGGAGGTTAGGAAGCATGTGAACTTCTAGGTTTTGTATTGGACATTAAACATGTAAAGATTACACATTTACCAAACTAAATGTTAAATTTGAAAATTTTCCAAATTTTTTTAGAAAATATCGGAAAATATCGAAAAATATCGGGGATATATCGAAAATATCGATAAAAATTGAGAAATTCTGGAAGATTTAGGGATAAAATTGAGGATTTTTCAGGTAAATCCAAAAAATCGAAATATCGGCGAAATATCGCGGATAATATCGATTTTACACTCCTTGCATACAAGTGAGTTTGAGAGAGTTTAATTACTTGATGGATTCCACGGGGAGAGACTGAATATAGGACATTTGTTGGGCCTACAAGGACTCGAAAAGTTCGATTCTTTTGGGGATAATGGACTCCATCTTGGCCTCGTCTTCGGGTTGGCCGACCATGGCCGCAAGTGGCGGCGGTTTTGCATACTTATTAGGGCGGTCCTTTACAACTGGTTGTGACCGATCGGAGAGTAGTTCTGTAACTTGATCTTTCCTACCTTTGGCTCTACCAAAGAAGTAGCCTGTAAATGTTCCTAGTATGATTAACAGAGTTGACAAAGCACTAATCAAAACCTCCATATCCATGTCCATGTCGTGTCACTCGTGTGGGGATCGGAGAAGATCGAAGAGATTAAAGAAGTTAGACGAGAAATAGGAAAGGAGATCACGAGGGAAAATCAGATGTTTAAAGCGTCCTGAATTATTGGAGGAGATCAATGACATTTATAAATGCTTGAATTACTTGAGGGACAAGACACTTGTGACCCAAGGAATCCAAAATCTCTGAAGGATTGAGATTCATTCCTAGTATGCAGTTGCTTAACTAATAGTCCAATTCGTAGCCATTTTTTTTATCCATAGATTTTGGTCAAGCTCATATCAAGTAAAAGCTCACCGGAGAAAAAGGTAATGGCTGACACATAGCGTGCACCCCCATATGGCTAGAATTATTGTTTCAAACACATATAAGGTTTTCAGTTCCTCTTGGAAACATTGTTTTTTTTTTTTGCCAAAAAATAAGTGAGTAGTTTATTTGCTTTCTGTTGTAGGATATTTAATGTTCCTAGTTATGGTGGAGATTACAGGATATGGCAAGTATAACTTATCCAGTATTGTAATAGGATTACTTTCCTGATTGTACCTCTTGTACTCTCCTATATATAGGAGTTGCTCCTTCATTAATAAAGACACAAAATTCATTGCTTCAAACTATTCTCTCCATATTCTTATTTCCTAAAACACGTTATCAGCATGAAGCCCTAAAATCGAGCACCACCGCCAACTCCACCGCCGCCGACCGCCGTTGTGATCTCAAAGAGAAAAAGAGGAAGAAAAAGAATTGTTCTGTAATAACAACAAGTAAGTTTTATAAACTCAACTTTGTCTTTTTCAAAATAATCTACTCTTTTGGGAAATTTGGATTTTTCCTTGGGAATTTCGGGATAACATCTCATCCCTCCTTTCTACACCGCACCTTTCTTGAATGTGAGCATTTATGGAACTAAGCTAGAGCGTTCCCACATGAACTAAGAGCGTTCACATAATCGATTTGAACTAAGAGTGTTCATAAAGAAAAGCATCGATTAAGACGAACAAAGATTGTTCGCGAGACCACATACTTCAAAGTGAAGTACTAATCCAAAGACGATTGGAAAACTAATTAGTTGTCGATGAAGTCTTTTACGACTACGAAACTAATATATCTTCTGTTTATTTTCAGGACGTCTGAAACAAAACTCAATTTTGGTAAATTGGACCAAAGAGGCATCGAGTATCATCGTTGGTGTGGAGATGTCAAGAATGCATTGACAGCAAAGTCTATACTCCCCACGATTGAGACAGATAATCCAGATCTCGCGTTTCCACCAACTTTAGCTGCGAAGGCGCAAGCTATCATCATCATGAAACGCCACCTTGAGGCACCACTGCTATGGCAATACTTGAACGTAAATGACCCTAGAGCATTGTGGACGGCCCTCGCTGAAAGATTTGGAAATATTGCAGACACCCTACTCCCGGATCTGAAGGACAAGTGGACCCACATTAGGTTCCAAGACTTCAAGAGCATAGCAAATTTTGATGCTGAAATGCTCAAGCTTCGATACATGCTTCAATACTGTAATCAGGATGTGACTGAAGCAGATATGCTCGAGAAAACCCTCTCTACATTCCCGGTCGCTGCAAGAATATTTGCCAACCAATACCGTAATGAGGTACAGACTAGGAATATCACAACGTACAATTAGCTTATACAGATTTTTTCTGTTGCAGAGAAGCAGGATAGTGTACTTGTGAACAATAGTTCAAGGCCTTTGGGGACAAAGAGAGTTCCTGAAACGAACTATGGAAGAGCAAGGCGCAAGGAGCGGAACCCTAGAATAAAGGGAAAACGTGAGGGACGTCAAAGTCCCTACAACCACCAAGAGACGGACCATGGATCACGTGGAAACCGTGAGAGGGGAGCCACCAACAGAGGCCATGGAGGGCATGGTGGCCGTGGCAGCCAAAGAGGTGGCGCCACTATTGACAAAGGCCAGGCCAAAGTCCAACAATCTCGAGACAAGGGAGAAAAGCGCGGTGATGGCATTTGCCACAGGTGTGGAAAAAGCAACCACTGGTTCAAGAACTGTAGAGAAAGCAAGGGACTTGCAGATCACTACAAAGCCTACCGCGAAAAGCTTGCATTAGAAGCTCACTACAATGAAACAGAAGAAAGAGATGGAGCAGAGGCTAATCTCGTTAAAGCAAGCTTCAGAATTGGAAGGGACTCAATTTCTGAGACACCGAATTTTGATTAGAGCTTTATGTTTTCCATTAATAAAGGCATGTAGCCTAAGTCTTATTATTGACATTGTAAATCGTCAAATTTCTGGATTAGTAAACTTTGATGTAACTCGTTGGCATTATTAATAAATGCATTGTTTTGGCTTCTTAATAACATGTTTGTCTACATTTTCTATGTAATATACATATTTTGTGGTTGCTACAAACATATCGTCTACTAGGGCTCACCTTAGTAACTTGTGATGTTTAGGACAAGAGATTTCGATAAAGGTATTTGAGCGGACTTTTTGTCTCACCTACATTGATCTCTCTTCACCTGGTCATAAGTGAAAAGAGCTACCCAAACGACTTTAGATGTCCTAGAAAACTTGCAAGTTCGTCCATGTATCTATTGGGATAGCTAAGAGTGCTATAAATCCCCAAAAACGCAGAAAACAGAATCTGCTGCACTATCAGCCCGCTTCGACAATGAACTGGGAATTTCCCAGAATATTCAGCATATGAGTGGCATATGGCTAAAACGGTACGGATGTCTAGTTTTCAGAACTATGTCCGGATTGTCGATAGTTAATTTCTAGAAAAAGTTATACCTGTTTTACTGAACAAAGGTCAGAAACAGGGCACAACAGAATCTGCTCTGCATATCAGTTGACTTCGATGACAAACTGGAATTTGTCCAGAATAAACCAACATATGGATGGCATATGGCTGAAAATATACGGACTTCTATTTTTTATAACTATGTTCATCTCGTCGATATCTGTTTTCTAGAAAAGGTTATACCCGTTTTACTAGACAGAAGTCTGAAACCGACATAACGTATTTGGCTGTGCAGATTGCTTAGCTTTGACATAAATCTGGGATTTATTCAGAATGATTCAGTATATGAGTATTATATTCTCGGAAAGCTACAGATATCTAGTTTCTAGAACTTCATCCGGAACGTCAAAAGCTATTTTCTAGACAAAGTTATGCCTATTTAAGTACTCGGAGGTCAGTTTGCCCGAGGAAGGCCAAAACCTGAGGAAAACCCGAGGGGGTGCTTCGATGGGTCGAAGGCATATCCCTAGAAAAAAATTTTGAATTAATTTTTCAATCTTTCCTCATACAAAACTTGTTTTCTTGTAGGTATGTTTCCATGAGAGCTTGAATGCCTCATTGATAGCGGAACCACACATACCATTCTTCGTCACAGACAACTCTTCATCGACTTTATGCCTTGTCGAACATCGCTAACAACAATGATGGGTGGGTCTTCGGATTTGATCCAAGGGCGAGGGAAAGCCAAACTTTTGTTGCCAAATGGAACAAAACTCATCATTGATGATGCTCTCTATGCTTATAGGGCTCCCAAGACCCTACTGAGTAGTCGAGACATCCGAGCCAACGGATTTCATATCAATACTTATTGTGAGAATAGAATGGAATGTATATGCATTACCTCTAGTGATTCTGGCAGAAACCGAATACTAGAGAAGCTCATGTGTCAGCCAAATAGGCTATGTATTATAACTATGAGAGTTGTAGAATCACACCATGTCATAAGAGATGACCTATGAGACTCAGACACATATATGCTTTGGCATGACAGACTAGGACACCCAGGTCGTGATATGATGATCCGAATTTTGAAGAATTCAAACGAACATCCATTCTTTCGAGCGAAAGGAAGCAAGAACCAAAGAGCAGTTCACACAAACATAGAGGTGGGCACCAAGAGGGGTGGCGCCACCATCCATGGTCGGCCTCATACCGACACCTCTTCCCCCAAGAGGAGACGACTTGACACCAAGAGTGGTGCTCTCGTCCCCTATGATGCTTCCCAGATCCATGGAGACCTCGAGAAAACGCCAGCATCCTCACTAGTGATGTCCAGTGCTCATCGCTCATTTTGCAAAACATGCTCTTTAGCCAAGGTAGGAGCGAGACCCTCTTACGTTAAAGACACCAAAGAAATTATTCCATTCTTACAACGTATCCAAGGTGATATTTGTGGACCCATCCACCCATCATGCGGACCATTTAGATACTTTATGGTATTGGTGGATGCTTCGACACGCTGGTCACATGTTGCATTATTGTCCACAAGAAATGCTACATATGCTAAACTCCTTACCCAGATTATTCGTTTGAGGGCTCACCACCCCGATCATCCAATAAAGTCGATCCGTCTCGACAATGCTGGGGAGTTTACATCGCAAACATTCGATGATTATTGCATTTCCATCGGGATTGATATCGAGCATTCAGTTCCCCATGTACACACCCAAAATGGTCTCGCAGAAGCCACCACTAAAAGACTTCAAATGGTTGGACAGGCTTTGGTCATACGTACCAACCTACCCATTTCTGCTTGAGCTTATGCAATATTACATGCAGCAATGCTTATTCATTTTAGACCCGCTGCTAGACAACCATTTTCTGTGTACCAGTTGGTTACTGGATATGAGCCGAATATTTCGCACCTACGCATATTTGGTTGTGCAGTCTTTGTGCCAATCGCACCACCTTTACGGGATAAAATGGGTCCTCAGAGACGAATGGACATATATGTTGGTTTTGTTTCACCAACTATAATCCGCTACTTAGAACCCTTGACAGGTGATCTATTTACTGCAAGATTTGCGGATTGTCACTTTGATGAGACAAACTTCCCGTTGTTAGGGGGAGGAAGGACACATGAACGAAAGGAATTGTCATGGTCAGTCCTTAACTTGTCTTATCTTGATCCCCGCTCCTCACTAGCAGATAGTGAAGTAAGGAGAATTATAGAGCTTGGTAACGTAGCAGATTCGATGCCTGATACGTTTGCTGACCTTGCTAAAGTGACAAGATCACAAATACCTGCTGCAAATGTGCCTGCAAGGATTGACATCCCACAGGGAGGATGTCATGCCGCCACCCCTGTGATGGGAGAGAGCGGCGCCGCCACACATGGTGGACGTGTGGTGGTTGAGGCCACGGTTCCCCAAAGGAAGAGGGGGAGACCTGTAGGTTTGATGGATAGTCACTCTAGGAAGAGGGGGAGATCGGCACAACAAGATCCATTGTTCATCAACTCTCAGAATCCATCTCATGAAATTATTCCTGACTATAATTATGTCTTTGAGACAACCAATTTAGAGGGAGTTCCAACGGTTGATCTTAGTTCAGTGAATAAAGAAATTTCGATGAATTATGCTAGCATACATGAGATTTTGGAGAGAGAATCTATGATCATTGACGATGCATTTGCATTCTCAGTTGCACATGAACTCATAGAACATGATGACATCAAACCTCGATCTGTTGAAGAGTGTCAACAGAGATTATATTGGCCCAAATGGAAAGATGCAATCCAGGCTGAAATAGATTCACTAACAAAGAGACAGGTGTTTGGCCCGGTAGTGCTAACCCCGCCAAGTGTAAAACCTGTAGGACATAAATAGGTCTTTGTTAGAAAGCGGAATGAGAATAATGAGGTTGTAAGATACAAAGCTCGCCCTGTGGCGCAAGGTTTCTCACAATGCCCTGGTATTGAGTACGAGGAGACATATTCTCTCGTAATGGATGTCATAACATTCCGCTACCTTTTCAGTTTGGTATTTTCCGAAAAACTGGACATGCAGCTAATGGATGTGGTTACTGCATATCTCTATGGGGATCTAGATTCAGAGATATACATGCCCAAGTCAAGTAGCTCTAAACCATGGAGCGCATTCTCTATAAGATTGAGAAGGTCATTGTATGGATTGAAGTAATCCAGGCGTATGTGGTACAACCGCCTAAGTGAATACTTGATTAGGAAGGGATATGTGAATAACGAGCTATGCCCTTGCGTGTTCATTAAAAGAAAAAGTTCCTGATTTGCAATAGTAGCAGTCCATGTTGATGATATGAATCTCATCGAAACCCTTGATGAATTAAGGGATACTGCAAAGTACTTGAAATCCGAGTTTGAGATGAAGGACCTTGGGAAGACACGGTTTTGTCTAGGCCTTGAGCTAGAACACCATAGTAGTGGAATATTAGTCCACTAGGCTGCTTATGTCCGTAAGATGTTGAGAATGTTCAACATGGACAAGGCACATCCTGCTAGCACCCTCATGGTAGTCCGCAGCCTAGATCCAGAAAAGGATCCATTCCGTCCAAGGGATGAAGACAAGGAACTGTTAGGGGCTGAAGTGCCTTATCTAAGTGCAGTAGGTGCATTACTGTACTTAGCTCAATGCACAAGACTGGACATCTCATTTCCTGTGAATTTGTTAGCTAGATTTAGCTCAGCGCCCACGCTAGAAGGGTACGATAGATATGGGCTTGTTTTATCCCTACAGAGAGACAAGACGGAAAGCCACCGTATCGAAGGGACGTGCCATTGAAGATGGTGACGCCATTCCCTTTACCCCCTATACCAACAATCCTTGTGATGTGTTGACGGATTTTTCTGATGCTGGATTTCTCTCTGATCCACATAAAGGTCGTTCCCAGACAGGATATGTCTTTACTATGGGAAATACCGCGATATCTTAGAGGTCTACAAAGCAGACCCTAGTCGCTACATCCACGAATCATTATGAGATTATTGCTCTTCATGAGGCAATTAAGGAGTGTATATGGCTAAGGTCCATTATTACACATATTCATGAGACTTGTGGATTGGGATCCACTACTGATGAACCTACATGCATTTATGAGGATAATGTTGCATGCATTGAGCAGATGAAGCAAGGTTACATCAAATGCGATAATACCAAGCACATATCGCCTAAGTATTTTTATAATCAGCAACAACAAGAGTTTCTCAAGATCTAGATTAACCAAGTTCGATCTGAGAACAATGTGGCATATTTATTTACTAAGTCATTGCCCAAATCCACATTCCAAAAGCATGTGAAGATCGAGCATAGGCTAGCTCAGCTTGTCTAAGTTTCCTTGATTATTGGTATCTAGGATAGATGCAGACATCAGGGGGAGTCTAGCATACACATGAGTGTTTTTGAATGTGAAGGACACGTTGTACTCTTTTTCCTTGACTAAAGTTATTTTTATCCCACTGGGTTTTTATTACTTAGCAAGGTTTTAATGAGGCAACATACCTATGTGTCATATCATTGTCTACGACGATCTGCACTCTTTTTACTTGGCGAGATCGATTTTTCTCTTGCAAAGGTTTTTGGCTCGGCAAGGTTTTTGAAGAGGCATCAATGAAGCAAATGAAGAGGCATCACCACCATACACCGACACAAAGGGGAGTGTTGTAGGATATTTAATGTTCCTAGTTATGGTGGAGATTACAGGATATGACAAGTATAACTTATCCAGTATTATAATAGGATTACTTTCCTGATTGTACCTCTTGTACTCTCCTATATATAGGAGTTGCTCCTTCATTAATAAAGACACAGAATTCATTGCTTCAAACTATTCTCACAATATTCTTATTTCCTAAAACACTTTCTCTATTATATTCATATGATTCCAGGCCTTGATTCAGATGTGGGCGCCTGCCATCTGTTGTTTTCCATGCTTTATGCAGCTTAGAAGGTGGGAGGTACAGAACCACACAGAATCACATTCATCCAAGGATTCCAAGCTGACTAGCTACGTACATAAGAATGATAAGATCATGTCGACTTTACATTACAAGAGACGAAAATCATTAGGAGCTTTTGGCCTTTTGGATCCTTACTGCAGTCATAGAGTAAGGTCCCTTATATACGTAACACTGTACTTGGTATATCTAGTGGAATTGTTTTACTGGTGGTCCTTTCTTCAGATTCCTCCAAGCCGCTCATTTATTGTGGTTTAAGTTACTAGATTTCTGTAACTTCTGTCTTGTACAATTGTCTTATCTGGGTGAGCATGTGGGAGTTGACTAGCAAGAGGGTGAAGGCAACTAATCCTCCAAAATGGTGGAGCGAGGGGACCATGAAACTCATTTGCAGGTTATCTTCTAAGCTTTGAATACAGCTAGGCTTCTTGTTTCTGTTCTTCGATGTAGGTTTCCTCCTTATGTTATGTACACAAGGCCAGTGACAGAAACGTGTCCTGAATTCGAGAAATTAACCAGCTTTCTTATTTGTTTTGTAATGAAGCTGATTGATTCAGAGTTAACATGTTGATCCACTGGTGGGATTGAGATAAAAGATTTGTTATTTCGAGTTGGGGAATTGAATGGGTTGGAATGACAGGTCAACTGTGGCCAAGAAATCTACAATCATTGTATGTTTAGACAAAGCTTGGATGTTGACCACTCTTGATGGGAGAAGAGGGTATAATGCTTGTGTGGAAATTACCTTGCTCCTTCTGGATGGAAATAAGTTTGGTGTTTATACCCTAAAATTAGGTCGAGAAATTCATAACGTACAGATTCCATGTGTACTAGATGTGTAATACAGACACACTCCTAAAATAGGATAAAGTAAAATTCCAACACTCTACAATTTCAGCTGAACTGTCAATTTGGATTTCTAATCTTCATAGTTGCTTGTGATGATTGAAATAAGCTCATTGGCTGTCCATGTCACCAAGGAGAGGTTCTGAAGTTTGCTGAGAACCTCTTTGTCAACCGATGAGAGCATTGGAATGTATTCATCACCTGAAAATTTGTCCAGTAGATAAATATTTGATTTTTGAATTAAAATGGATTTTTAATCTCTTTGTGGGAAAACTTACCAGAACTTTTGACAAGATTCAGTAATGAGTATGAAGCAAGTACTCTTTCCTCTACATCTTTGTCGAAATTCAGTGATTCCAGCAGTTGAGGCACAAGAACTGAGCATGCCATGGCCTTCAAATTTCCATCTCCTACTGTACTGAGGAAGCTACTCATCCACGACAATGTCACAAGGCTCACTCGTGCTAAACTAGGGACGCCGTTAGCTATGGAATCCGAAAGGGCCACTAGTAAATTTTTATTACCGCTCCTAAACAAAGCTGTGGCTGCTTTTCTCTGCCAATTTTCTGTTGCTTCTTCGTCTTCGTTCTAATCATTTACAAAATTACAAGAGTTAATCAACTAATTGAAACAGACTAGTTTTCAGACCACACCAAAATAGTGTCATTAGATGTCAGAGTAAAACAGCAAACTTACCGAGTGTAAAAACTGTCCCTTGAAGTGGAATGAATCTCTGGACCAATAACTAAAACCTGCTTGCTGTAAAAGCCAATGTTCTGTTGAAGCCTCTCCTGTATATGAAAACCAGCCTCCCAACATTAAGAGAGATCTCGCTGATCGTTCTTGGACTTTCTCATCATATGTTCGACAATCCAAAGCGCTTATGATTGCTTCAATGGCTTCTTCTCTATATACACTGCATTTAGAAGGATCTCCCTGCAACAAAACTGCTTCTCCATAATGGAACTATCCAAGACATATACTCAAGTCAACAGCAAAAGTCAAAAGTCACTTTTACTTATGTATAGTTTCATGCCAAAATGGTGACATAGATTTAGGAGACATAAGGATCAACAATGGATTTACCATAATATCAAGTTGTAGCAATATGGCTGCAACTAATGGACGTTCTTTGGGCGAAGCTCTCTGCAGATAGACCAATAAAATTTGCATTGTGTTCAAGCCGTAGCATACTTTTAGTTCATCTAGGATCTTAGTGATCTTCGTTCGTCTGAGAACATTAAATTAGACAATAAGAACATAATTGAAACATCGCAACCAAAATCAGAAGACTTTCAAAGGGTGATAGCACAGAATTCATACCTACTAAGGCAGAGTATCTCAATTAGTAGAGCAAATGCAGAACAAGTTGAGTTGCTGCCATTTCTAAGTACAATGAGTTCAAGTAGAGAAGGCTTGTTCAGAAAGTCAGCCAAGTAGTTTCGACAGCTTCCATCAGCTCGAACACAACATGCAATGATCGAAGCAAACTTATTCCTTTCATCCGTATCCCCTTTCTCAATTTGTGTCACCAGAAGGGTCAACCCTCCTGAACTAATCACCTGTCTAGCATTCTCCAAGTTCCTCTCTTCATCAAAACCCCTAAGAAGCTCGTCCAAAAAGTACAATGCTGCTGCTTGAGGCTTGCACCGGACAGTGAATAGGGTCTGTAACTGGTCTCCAAACTCGAGTACTCGAAGAGCTAATGCCACCCATTCGAGTGATATCATCTGTTTCGCCTTTGGCTTTAGTAAGTAAAGCAAAACAGCTGCTTTTAAGAAAAGACCACTACTTCTTAGAATTCTCATGAAGATGTCAAGTTGTGGATCAAAATTCAGTATTATGATTCTGTTCTGCTCATTTCTAGCTACAAATTCAGCTAAAACCGATATTACTAATTCCAAAACTTCATCATCCGTGGAAGCAAATAACACCTCTAGCATTCCTTGAATAAGAGGTGGCTCTGATAAAATGCCCTGAATGACAGGATCACCATGAGAGTCCAACCAAGCTCTGGTAATTGCACGAACTGCAATTTCGCAGTCGCTTAAATTGTCGGATGAGTAAAGAGTGCTAATGGCATTGCTCAAATTACTTGAAGGACGAAGGTGGGAATTGTTTTCTTCTCGGTTTGAATTACTCTTAACTATTAGATTCCTGTTCACCAAGCATTCACTTGGTTCACTCTGGCAGCCAAAGAATCCAAAGTAGCCTGATTTCTTTGTCTGTTCAGACTCGGGCCATAGCTCAGGTTTTGTACTTCTATGACTTTGGCTTGATGACTTTCGTCTAGTTCTATCTTCCCTCTGCCAAATTCAGATAATTGCTAATAATGAAATTTGAATCTCCACTAGCAACATTCAATTATTAGCATAAGAATAGAAAGTAACAGAGTTACTCACATGAACATAACTGAGACTGTTGTAGTTATCTAACTTAACTTCATCTTCAAACACCTTGCACTCTTCTTCCACATCCCAAATAGCATTTGAAACTCCATTTGGATTGTCCAAGTCCACCGATTGCCGTTCATGAATCGGACCAAATACAGCCTGATATCTTTGGTAATATGGCAAAAATCATCAAGCAAATAACAAATTTAATTCGCACAAACTACTTGTCACAAAAATAAAAAATAAAAAATACACCAATGTACTACTTACAAGTTTTTGTTCAAGGAGGAATGTGAAGCGAAAGAAGAATCCGAGGCCCTCCTCCTTCTTGATCTGCTACTTGGTATTGAAGGCAAAGGTATGTCCGGAGCTACAGGAGGAGCCTCAGCACCAACTTTAAGCCACTCTTTGTAGTACTGTGCAAACTTTGTAGTTCCCAAATTCACTTGGTCATTATAGACTTTGTTTAAGGACTTCATTCTCTTCTCCATCTCAAACGAGCTCGAAACACCATCAATCTCCTTGGTATACCAAATCTTCAAATGAAGAAGATGTGGAAGAAACAAATGCTCCCAGAGATCAGGAAGCAGGTGGGTTCTTGCCAAAAACGGTGAGTCACAGAAGACTTGAAGCAAATGCTTAGCAGCAACCAGGTCGTTTTTCTGAAGCTTATGAACGAATGACAAGTAGAGCTGAGCGCAAGCAGAGATACTCGAATTTGGTATTCCACAACTGGAAGCATTCATCTTGGACTTGTTAGAATTCAATAAAGTAACAACGTTGCACAAGTTGTCGATACATTTCCTCATTGCTCTCGACGAAAAGCCTTGATCCGCAGCCACGAACTTGTTAACACTTTCAACACCCAATTCCAAGTAATCGAGGACTCCATTACCTGAATCTTTTATATTTCTCGCCAAACAAGCCTTGCACTTCTCCTCAGTCTCTTCCCTAAACTCCTCTTCCTTTATGTAACGACCCGCATATCCGCTGAGAATAGAAACCACAGCTTTGGTGGCGACTTCGTCGATCGCAGCAGGCTCTGTTTTCCTCGAACTTTGCGAAACTACCGTCTTGGCATTCGACCTCTCTGAAGTAGAACTCACTCTTCTTGAAGACCCTTTTCGCAGAACAGAGCTCTGCGCCTTGTGCTTGGAGAAATCGTAGCTTTTGCGATCGTGGCAGATGTGTATAGGCAACAAAGCCAGAGACGACGAGTCATCTGGCAGGACTATGTATTTGACTGGCTTTTGGGATTTGGAGACGAACTTGGCTTTGTTGTTGTTGTTGTTCCCGCGCTGATATGCTTCTTCTGTGAGGAGTTCTCTTAGGGAAGCAGCCATAGCCTTTCTGCTGGGTGGATATGATTGATTGATAGGTTCGGTTGTGAAGAAGCAGCTAAGAAGTGATTGTGTAAAAGCTTCACTGACATTCTCTCCAAGACCCAAAAGCTACAAAAAGACAGCTATTAACGATAAAGGAGGAACAAAAGGAAGAGTTTGAGGAGAAAGACACAGAAATGAGGACTAGGAAAGATTTGGGGTTGAGTTTGACTTGAGATTTTTAACCGCCTTAAGCATTAATCACCATGGAATTACACCCGTCGAGTTGGACCGGTAAGCCGAGTTGAGATTGGACCGGTCGGCCGGATTCGGATGTTTTGCATGAGAGATGGATTTGGGGAAGTTCTCCTATGAAACGAAACGGGTTCAACGTAAATTAATATAAAATTTTGAAAAATAAATAGAATCATCAAATATAATCCATATAATCTGAACGATAAATTTGAGACTAGCTAGTTCACCCGAGGCGTAGTCATGAGATTTTGTATGATTAGGGACTTTGTCTTGGTTTTCTACGTACAGTATATATCAAACAAGAAGAGCTTGCAGTATTTTCGGTTAGATGGAACATGTGAAGCTTAGCTACTTGTTTGAATGATTCACTGATTTAAATCTTCAACGATACGTACTAGATGGGGGAAAGAAACAAAATCATGAAAATAATAGATCGATTACATGCAATCATGCATGGTAAAATCAATAATAAGAAAAGATTAGGGTTTAGCTGCTCACCTTCACGTAGAATTTAAGCTTAAACTATTCCGTAATAACATAATTATGTAATAATAAATTCATAATACAAACACACTTTGATAGTGGTCTGTTAGGCGACGTCTAACTCTCTGAGGTACTTATTCAAATAATTTATCGTCAAATTACTCAAATAAATAAATAAATATATATGAGAATGAAATGATTGTCTCAATGAGGTTATGATTCTTAGTTTGATCAATAATTCAATATGAGTATGTAGATGAAAATTTATAGACACAAAACATAACTGTATAATCATAGACTCGGTTTAGATGAAAATTTATAGACACAAAACATAACTGTATAATCATAGACTCGGTTTACATGTACGTCTGTCTTCCATATATTTTCATTAACTTGAACTTGTGCAGTGCTTTATAGCACTCGATTTGGTCGTTCTTCTATCTAATTGTTTTCTTATGTTTAGAAACTAATTACTCAATATTTATACGATAATGAAATGAAAATTTTCATACAATTAAACGTATTAATGTAGAATCATGTTCTTGAGTCCAATAAATTATCAACATATATGAGTAAAGTTGTGGAGCACGTCAGCACGTCTTTGCAAGGATATATGTATCATGTATACGACCTTTGATCAACGATAATAGATATATAGCTAGTTCTATACACGTGTTCCTCAAGAGCAACGATAGATCGTAAATGTCACATGCACAAGTTAACGAGGAACAAATATGTACTGAGATATATATAAAAACCATAAAGAATTAATAAAAGAAACAGGACAGCAAGCAACGACAAATTAGGAGAACATGCAAGAGGAGAGGGCAAAAAGCCCAAAGCTCACGACGGTCGACTGGTTTTGTTTGTTCTCTGTTGAAGTCCTTTCCTCTCCTCCACTCCTCTCATTTCTCGATGTGCTTTCTAGCTCCTCCATCTTTCTCCTCCCTCCTCTTCTCATGGGCGGCCCTGAGGGTGTGGGATCCATGCAACCGCAAAGGGCCTCCAAGTTTTAGGGGCCTTCAAGTATATATTATATATCGGGGAGATAGTTACATATGTACACAAATACATGGGTGGTGGGCTTGACAAGTCGTAACTGTATTGATGTTTTTGCTTAATGAGTGGGGTTCGACTCCCCATTACTATATTCTTTTTTCCTATTTCTAAACTCTAAGTTCAAAATGCACGAGTTGCATGGAAGATGGAATTCCAATTTTTTTTTCTTATTTCAAAAAATGATTATCGTATGAAACTCTTACTCTCTAGGTCTAAAATTTAATTTTTTTTTCTTTCTTCTTATTTCAAAAGGATTACTGCATACACTAGGTCTAAAATATTTCCTTTTAAATTCAGAATTCATTAAAATTCATGTTTCTACAAAAAAAATGGGTTGGGAAAATAATCAGATTTAAATTAGGGAAAATGAAAAAAAGAAGTCATGTTTAGACTTTCTCTTTTCTCAAAAACCTATCATAAATTTTCCATCTAAAAATACTCATTGTTTTTAAGTTTGTAGCAGACCAGAACTTTTGTTATATTTACATTATTTATCACTCTCTATCTTCTACGTAATACATAACTCATGTCAGTTTTCTTTCACATATCTTTCTCTCTCTTCGTTTGAAAATTGCCGTCGTCGTGTTCCTTCTTGCCACCATCGTTTTTGTGTCTCGTCGTTGTATTCATTCCCTTCGTTGCCTTCACGGTTTTCGTCGGCGTTCTTATTGTGCTTTGTAAGTAAGGAAATCTCTGTTCAAAAACCATAGATTTTTGTTTTTTTATGTTCTAAGCAGTTTGTGTGTTCCTTTTCGTGGTTCGTATCTATGTTTTCTGTATTTTTGAAATGTTTGTTGTTGTTGTTGACGTTTTTCTATGGGTTTTAATTTGATTTTCGGTAATTTTTCATTTTTTTCATGATTTTTTGTAGAATGTATGTGATGTAGTGTGTTCAAAATGCTATTTGTTTGTTGTGTATATTAGTTGTTGTTGTTGTTGTTGTTGTTGTTGTTGTTGTTGTGTTTGTGATAGAAGTCATTTTTCTGGATATGTTTGAAGTATCTATCTGAGTATCTGTCTGAGAGTCTGTTGAAGTATCTATCTTGATATCCTTTCAAATTTTTTGAAATAAATATTGTTGTTGTTGTTGACAATTTTCTAAGGTTTTCAATTTAATTTTTGGTTGTTGTACTAGTTTGCTGCTGTTTTTATGTGTGTGATAGAAGCCTTTTTTCTGGATATCTTTTAAGTATCTGTCTTGGTATCTTTCTAAGTATCTGTCTGGGTATCTGTCTTAAGTATTTATGTAAGTATCTGTTGAAGTATATGTCTCTTACTATTGGATATCTGTTTTGGATATATGTCTAACTATATGTGTGTTGATCATTTGTAGTTATTCTATATTTAATGGAGAAATATAGTAGAGCACACTAAAGATTCAGATAGTGAATCTGAAAGAAAGCGTAGTGAAAGTTCATCTAGGAAGAGAGTAAAAAGGTATGCTGAATCTTCAAAATCTGATGTGCTTGCTTCTTCATCTTCTTCTTCTTCTTCCGAGGAGGAGCAGTTTGTTAATAAATATATAAGAAAATAGCAAGGGAAGAAGAGTGGCTTCCTCTTCACCTGATCCTACTGTTTCCGCTGATCATCTTGTGAAGATTATCAGGGAAACTCTAAAGAAGGAAGAGCAGCAGCAGCAGCAGCAGAAGAAGAAGAAGAAGAAGAAGAAGAAGAAGAAGAAGAAGAAGAAGAAGAAGAAGAAGAAGAAGAAGAAGAAGAAGAAGAAGAAGAAGACTAAGGGTATCAAGAGGCAGGATATGAAGGTCAAGAAGAAAGTTAAGTCTTCTGAATCAACTTCTGATAGTGATTCAGAGAGTAAGAGTGATGATGAAGTAGCTCTTGGACAACAGGAGCAAGTAGTGGATAACTTATTTGAGCTGAAAATTGTTCAGGTGGAACAGACCTGGAAGTGTCAGTTTCAGTGCTATTTGTACTATTTCCAGAAGTTCATTGTTAAAAACCAGAATAAAATCAGCAATGATGTGAAGAAGAGGCTGAAGGATACACCATTCAATGAGCTAATTCGTGCATTCATTGACGGTGATATTGATCAACGAGACTTCTTGAAGTCGAATGATTAAATTGTTGTTATGGCTGACGCATACAGGAAGGAGAATAGAGAGTTTCAGTTCCATCTGACGCATGTTCACCATATCATTCCTGCTTTTGTCGGATCTGTGTTGAGTTTGAGCTGCATTGGAAAACCAATTCCATTGAACGATAAGACTGTGAAGATTTCAGAGTGGTTGTGTAGGTCGTTTGGAGGCGAGGCAATCAACAAGACCAATATCAACAGTATGTTGGAGAAAATAATTGTTGGCAAAGATAGGGTTGACAACTGTGTTCGTCTTTTGGTTTTGCTTCTTTTGGCCTTTATTCTGCTGTCTAATTCCAAAGGAACTTTGGCTATTGGCTTTGCAAACTGTGTGTCTAGCATTGAACAAATGAAGGAATATGCTTGTACAACTATTGTCTATGACCGCCTGTTCAGTGCATTGGACATTTATGCAAAGTACTTTGTTCTAGATGTAGCCATAAAGAAGGAGGAAGCAAAGAAGCTGAAGAATGAGAAGGCAGAGAATATAAAGGAGTAGAAGGCGGAGAATGATGATGATGAGGATGAGAAAAAGTCTGATAGATATAATGCGAAGAATATTGGTGGTTGCACCATTATTATTCTGGTAAATTTTCTTGAGTATTTATCTGAATATATGTCTATATTTTTGTCTGAGTATCTATCCGTGTATCTATCCCTTATTATTTCATTATTATTTTTTATATCAGTTTTATCTTGCTTCAATCCTTAACATTGTCAAACCAAAAGCTGACAAGGAGGATTCAAAGGTTGGCATGGTCAAGTACAGCCTCGGTGATATTATAGATCATTTTTGAAACATCAGAAGCTTGGATATACTGAGGGTGAGTATCAAACTATTGTTGTTGTTAATAGCTGTCTTCTGGATAGCTATCTTCTGGTTATGTCTAAATAGTTGTTTAGGTATCTGTCTAGATCTCTTTTTCAAAGGCCAATTATTTTTTGCATTCGAGGACCAAGAAAACTAAAGTTGATGATGATATAATTCTTGTCCTGGCAAGTATCAATGATATGGCCTAGGAAGACTGTGCCAAGTTTGAAGCTGAGTTGAGTGCCAAGCAAGATGAGTTGAAAGATACTGAAGAATATGCTTAGAAGTTGCAGGAAATTATCATTCAAAAGGATGACCAAATCGCAAAAAAGGATTCTCAATATGAGGAATTGCACAAAGTCAATTTAGTCTTTGGGCAGGTACTTGGTGTTTTGAAAAAAGATTTGAAGTCTCTGCGAATGGAGGTTGATGGTCAAATTAAGCAGAAGGAATACATTTAGTTTAGATCGGGAGTTCTGGACCGGGAGAATAAGTCTCTTAGAAATCAATTATTAGCTAATGTAGATTCTACAGATGTGATGACATTATTGAAGCAGAGAATGTGGATGCCCAGAACAAACTACTGGATGTGATGAGTTAACTTGCTTCAACTGTCAAAGAGAAAAGTGTGCTGGAGAAATGATTAAGCGAGATGAATAATGCTACCGAAGCTACTGCTAGAGTTACTACTGGAGAGATTTCATTATTGAAGAGGGAACTCAAGGAAGCACAACTGCAACTTGCTGCTCAAGGGAAGATACAAATTTATGTTGAACAAAGTAGTAAGTTGCAAAAGCAAATTAAAGATGGTGCTGAAGCACTTAAATTGTCTCAAGTAGCGAACGAGAAGCTTCAGAGGAGATTGAATGCTTTACAAAGTCAGAAGGAAGACCTGGAGAAACAACAGAAAGAAGTTGAATATGCAAAGCAAAAATTTGATCTCACCAATCAACAACTTCTTGAAGATAATGAGAAGATGAAGAATGTTGTGGCAATTACAAATGAGCTAGCTAGTACTGATTCTAAAATTTGAAAACAATAGATCTCGGTCATTTCACGTTGTATAATTCGCCTAATTTTAAGGAATAGAACATAAGCTCCTACTTTTTGTGGGGTGATTTTTCTTTGTATTTTCTTTTTGGGTCTGTATTGTATCTATGTCTACATTAGTTATCTGTCTGTGTATCTATCTGGGTATCTGTCTGTATATCAGTATTTTTTCTATGGACATGTAATCTATCTATCTTTTGTAACTTTTCTCTTTCATTGAATTTTTTTTTCGTATCTCTGTTAGGAAAATTGTCTGAGACGAAGAAGAGTTCCCAACGAGGAGAGTTTGCACCATCTTTCAATATAGGGATTACCCCCACTCCTAGTCCAGTGGCATTGCATGTTCTTACGTTTGTGTTTCCAGAGGTAGTGGAAAGCCTGGTGACTCCTCCTGCTCCTCCTGTTGGTGGTTCACCTCCTCCGTCAGTCCGCATGGATTTGATGTGCAAGCCACTTCCTGGGCATAGTGAGAGACTCAACAGAGAAAACATTTATCTATACTCGTATGTTAAGAGTCTAAAGGATAAGTCTAGAAAACCCTTGAAGAGGGACGAGATCTATTGGTGGATTGATGTTAAGGCAAAGCCCCAGACTAGAAGAGGGAACAAGAATATTGACGTGGCAAAGGTAGTGCCTAGTGGAGAGTTTGAAATTGTTGATGTATCTTCACCCTTTCTAGTGAAATCGCTCAACAAGAGTAGGGGCGAGCCGGGAAGAATCTGTGTGAGTTTGAGTGATAAGGAGAAGCCGGTTGTACCATTTAGTGGAAGTGATGTTTTTCAGTACATGGGACAGCACCACCAGAGTGAGTAGGTGAGGTACTGGAAGAAAACTACTGGGTGAGTATTTGTTAGTGTATCTGTCTGAGTATTTGTTAGCATATCTATTTTTGTCTATAGTAATGTTTCTGTGTTAATTGTACTCTGCTGTTGTTTTGGACAGAGGTTAATTTTGGGATGATATTGCTTCTTTTGAGTTCTTTTACCGGGAAGATGTGGAGTTTATTATTGATGGCCAAGCAATCTCGAACTCTGTTTTGGATTTCTATTCCACTATTCTGAGTGAAGAAATGGATGCTATGGGAGCTGAAAGTTGCTATGTTTTCCACACATTGGCTCATGTAATCATTCTTTTATGTTAGGCTATGTGTGTTTTAATATTTTGTGTGTTTCTGCAGTGTTTTTTTTCTTAGCTTATGTGTGTCTTTAATTTTTTGGTGCTGCTATTGACAGGTTTCTGAGTCAGATCTTAAAATAAAGATGATGCATGAACGCCTTTTTGAGAGGTTGTTCAAGGTTTTAGACAACAGTGGCAAGCTGTTGTTCCCGATCCTTTCTCATTGATATTTTCACCTTCTAGTCTTTGACAAAAGTGTGCCTAGCTGGTCTCATTATGACACACTGAAAAAGAACGCAGAACCGATAAACAACCAGCACTTTTGGGAGGCACTAAAAATGGCAATGTTTATTCTCATTTTCTACTTTTTCTTTTCTGTTTCTTTTTTGAATGTTTAGTATTTACAATTTACTGTATTGATGCATGTTCATTTGGTGTTCATGTGGATGGATTCGGTGAGGGATATGAGTAAGGATATGTTATCACTGAAAGTTAGAATGTTGGCAGATGACAATCAGAGCACGGACAAGGAACTGATGATGAATGAAATCGCTATATTAGAGAACGAATGTGAAAGCATTCGGTGGGTCAAAGATCATAAGGTAGACTTCGACAAAATACATATGCAGTCGATCAACAACAATCCCCAACAGCCTCCTGACCTTAACTGCAAAATTTTTGTTTGCTACATGATAAATCACATAGCTCTGGGCAAAGGAAGTAAAGCAAAATCTAAGTTATGAGGATGTTGGTCAGTTCAAGGCTAGATTGTTTGAATTGTTTATAGACCATGATCTATCATGGATATCGCGACACAAGAAATAAATAAGCCTATGAACAAGTGTGGGAAAGTAACTAATGTGTATATTTTTGTTGGAGTGATCATTCTGTGAATATTGTTGTTATTTGTAGGGGTCTGTCTTGTAAGTGTTACAATTTGGAGAACATTATGAATGTGATCATATTACTATCTGATTGAGTACCTTCTTTTAGTATCTGCTTGGATATCTATCTGGGTATTTACTTGAGTATCTGTCTGCTTAATACTATTTATGTTATGATCAAATTACTATCTGACTGAGTACCAGCTTTGAGTATCTGCTTGGGTATCTGCATGTGTATCTGTTTGAGTATCTATCTACTTTAATACTATATGTGTTGCTCTGGACTTTTGAATGAGAGAATCAATGTATTAAGCCTATGAACTGAAGTGTTTGATTTGCACTCTCCGATCCATTTTACAATACCAAACCTACTCAAGCCCGTTTGTATAGTTGGTATTGGGACGTAGTTCATAAACCAACATTTAAGACAGATACTTAGATAACTACTTAGGCAGCGATTTAGACAGATACCCATGGTAGTTCAGAAACGACATGTCGTTTTCTGTCGCTTCTGTTCATTTTGATTAAAACGTACGCGTGGCTCTGGAACATGTCGTATTCTAGAGAACCGTCTTCTCAATCTCTTTATAAAAAGGAAAGTCATCCCCCAAATGTTGTCACTTTCTCTCAACACATTACTCTGAAAACTCTAACCCTAAACGAACCCAGAAAATTCTAACAATGAATAAACAATGAGTAAACCTCAGTTTCCATCACGCTTTGAAGGGGGAAGCAGCAAGAAGGCCAAGATGTGAAGAATTTGATTTTTTGTGTGTTTGTTATTAGCTGTTATTTTTTTGTTGTTGTTTGCAATTGAACCTATATTATTAATGAAGTTTATGTTTTTGTATCTTTGTTTTTTCTTTTATGTTTTTGGCAATGGATTTGATGAATGAATGTGTGTATGAAGTGATATTGAATGATACAACATCATCAGCCAGGTCTAAACAGCTACTCAAACAACTATGCAGAGAGCTACTCAGACAGCTATGCATGAATTTTAGTGAATCAATTCAGTCAGATACTCAGACAAATACTCAGATAGATATCCTTGAATTTTATTGAATCAATGCAGTAACCTGTGCAATACAATGTTTGGTTTTCCCTTTTTTATGATGCAGTATAAAACACAAAAACAAAAGACCCGAAAACAACCTTAATTTTGTGTTTGTATTTGCAACTAACAAGTTGCAGATCTGAAATTCGTATATAGATACTTAAACAGATATCCAGACAGGTATTCAAACTTTTAGGAAATTATCCTCAAAACATCTTTTATAATCCACATAGACTTGTATGTTCAATCATAAGGTTGTTGCAGGTTCTTCTGTTGTGACCAGTTTGGTGACATCTTGAGTACTCTGTTGGTATTGTTTGTTTTTCTCCCTTCTTCCTCATTCTTTTTTCTTTGGTCTCCCCGATTGTTTCTTTGTTAATGGAGGTTGACGTTCAGTCCGTATTGTGACAAATCCTGAAGCGATTTCTCAATGTTTTCCACTGGGTTGAGTGTGAATGAGTAGGCTTATCTGTAATACTGAACTTTGTACAAGTTTTCCACGTAATCGTAAGGTTCTTTTCCTGTCTCTTGAATGACAACAAGGGCATGGGAGCAGGAAAACCTCAGCAACCGCCACTGTCCACATGAGCAGGTTCATGTCTCCATGTTGACTGCACTACTGTATTTTTCAGCCTAAACTTTATAGACAAGACCATTGGAGTTCATCACTCTCCAATGCCTTCCTATATTAAGTGTCTCAATAAGTTTTTCTTTCATCCTCGGTCCTATTATAGTGTGCCATCTTTCTGATTCTTCTTTTTTGCTTGCTATCATTTCCATCACCTTTCTCCTGGAAGAAGAGTAACAGAAAAAAGGAATGAAACAATGCAATATACAGATATCCTAGAATTAATACAATGAATCTGGTTGTAATGTAACTATAAACATATATCCAGACAGCTACGCAGCCAGCTACCAAAACAGCTACCGAGACAGCTACCCATGAAATAATACAACAAATCAGTTTGTAATGAATGAATCAGCAAGATAGAAGATAGGTAGTGTGCGGAGATGTACTATCCAACTGTTGAAGCACTCTGAGATGTTGTTTGTCATTTTGCCATACCTATCTCTTCCGAAGAATGCAGCACACCATTTTTCCTTTGGAAGGTCCTTGAAGAATTCAGTTATCTCTATATATCCACCTTCTAGCTTAAACTGGTTAAAAAGGAACTCATATTGCATTTCGCTTCTAGCATATGCATATTGCATGAAGAGTTTAGAAATTATATCCTTCAAGTGCCCTCCGTAGTTATCTTTGATGTTAGCAACCAAGTGCCGAAAACAGTAGCCGTGCTCATCATTGGGGAACACCTATGGAAGAGAACTCATGATTCCATTACCATGATCTGAGAGGAATGTTATTTTCCTCCAAGTATTAGTTTATTGGTTTATGCTGTGTCTATCTATCTCATCTCTTAGGTTCATCAAGAACCACCTCTAGTTGCTGTCATTTTCGGCATCAACTATGACAAATGCAATTGGATAGAGTCTTGACAAAGAACCAAAAATGTGAGATTCCTAGTTGTATAGTAAGTACTGAAGTGAAGTTTATAGACAAAAAATAGATATGCAAAAAGATACTCAGTCAATTACCCAGACAGCTGCTCATATAGTCATATCTTTCATATGTCTGCATTACCTTGATCTGCATCCTTTGCAGAGGTCCCCATGATCTGTCATTTGTATTTATTTTTTAGGAAACTTGCATCAATGAAAATCATTGGTCTAGAGTATTGGAATCCTTGCATGCAAGTACCGAATGAGACAAAAAGGCGTTGAAACCTGTGTGTTTCTGGATCAATATCGACAACAACTTTGGAGCTAGGATTTATTTTCATAAATTCATCTTGGAACCAAAAAAGGTTTGTGTAGGTTTCGACTTCGTTTTTATGCAATGAATTCATTGCTAATTCCTTGTCATACCACACCATCTTGTAAGGGTCTTTCATGCCAAAACTCTTTCTAATTTCTGTCTGTAAGGCCTTGGCTCCCTTATTAGGATCAGCACGAAGTTTGTCTTTAACGATTGAGCTGAGTATTTAACAAATGATAAGTTTCAAGTAAAGAAAACAATTGACACAAAAGTAATGAAGAACTCTATAGACAGATATTTTCACAGCTAGTGATGTTAGAAAAAGGTCCCATACCTGACAATAGAAGATCTCATCATCTCACTGGTTTGTTTCCAGACATTTTCTTTGCATGTATGCTTATTGTTGATTTCAGTGATGTAAAATGATCCATTCTCCCGGTACAATCTTGCATTCACAAACCATTTGCATTTATCGCGCCCTTTGTATCTACCATGTACACTTACGCATGTAAACTCATTCTTCTCATATGTAAACTTGAGTCCACTTTCAATTGAGTACTTTCTGAGTTTCAGCCTAAATTCAGTGACACCACCTAATAACTTCTGCTGTTGTTTTTCTTGTATCAGTTTAGCCCATAGTTTTGTCAAGTAATCTTTTGTATCCTCTTCTTGAAATCATCTAAAACCAACATCAGCAACATTACTTATTTTCAGGTAGCCATCCATCTACACATCCAGCCCTGAGTTTTTCATTATGCGTGCTATAAATCGCCGATTAGTTGAAACTGATAGTTTCTGTTTGCTGGAAAGAGGAAATGTATATATATTTAGCGAGACATAATATGGAAACATATACTCAAACAGATACATAAACAGATATTCAAATGAGTTTTGGATGTTCTACCTCATTTAGGTCAGTGATTCTGATCTCAATATATTTTGAATTGAGTCTTTGTAGAGAAAGCATCATCAAAATCACATCACGATTAGTTTCTAGAAAAATATGTTCATCCTCTGGTGCGATACAATATTTATATGTCAAGATTGAGTTGTCGAGTGATTTAAATCATTGATAGACAATATCCACTATGTCAGCAAATGTCATATCAGCACTTAAAATATCCATCACAGCTTCTTGTCCTTGAATATATTTCACAATGATTGGAGATGGTGTTGTTGCCATTGAATATACTACAGAGAAAACATTAAAAAGTTGTTAAAGAGTTAAAGAAACGTATGTAAATGCTTTGGTTAACTAACAAAATAAATAGAGAAAACAAATACTCAGACAAGTACTCTAACATATACATAGACTGATACACAACCAGATACTCTGATAGATACTCAGATAGATACCTAGACAGATACTTAGACACATCTTCAAAAATAAATCATATCCAGACCTAATCAAGTAGATTTCGATCTCGCAATGTTTATAGTTTGAGGAGCAAAGTAATCAATACTATTATGAAATCGATTAATGCAACTACGAACTGAAACTGTTTCGTGCAAAAACAGAGTGAAATTGGATATACAACAGAACTTAACATATGAAATCATCAATAGCGAGTTAGAGAGAGAGAGAGAGAGAGAGAGAGAGAGAGAGAGAAAGCGTTGAAACTTACAGCGCTTGAAATTTTCAATTTCGTACAATGCCTAGATCGAACAGAGTTTTTGTTCTGACGAGATTGTTATCGTGATTGCAAGAGAGAGAGAGCCAGAAAAAATTGAGAGAAAAGAGAGCTGCAAAGCAACTCTCTCTTAAAGAGGATATTTAGAATTGAAATTAGGAAAGAAGGGCAAAATCGGTTAAAAAAAATATGTTATATATTTTTTTGGGCCTTTTTGAAAAGAAATGATGTCAGTTGGGTTTTTTTTTTATGAAAGAAACGGGTCATAAGTTAGGTCTTTTTTACCTTGGTGTCAGAAGTTATTTTTTTTTTTGGAAATCTTATCTGTTTTGGGATTTTAAATAATTTTTCCTTTAAATTACTAGCTCTTTTTTTGTTGTTGAGGAAAACGTCCTTCCGGAGGACTAGAAAAAAGAAGTTTTATTATTTAATACGACTAACATCATAATAGATGACATCTAGAACAACCTCTGGAGCGGAGGTGAACCATTCATAAAGAATGTCACAATCATAAACAAATATATGTGCTACACTATTACAGTTACTAGCACTAATCTTTAAATCCAGAAAAAAATTGACACATGTAAACTTAGTTGCATCTTATCGAAATCACGAAAGCTTATTTGCATCTTATCGAGATCATGATAATCAATGAAGAAAGATAAACATACCCTTAACCATGTAATTGTGGTAGGTATGTCTACCTTAAAAAAACTCGCAAACCAAATAGGACACAAATAAAACATAATCAATAAAACCAAAACTATTACCGCTTGGTTGCAAATAAAGGGCCATGGAAACATCGCCCGGATCTTAGTAGTCCCCTTAGATCTTAATAGTTGCATACCAGTAATCCAAGGACCAAAAACCTTCTCACACCTACGGGCCCAACCCAGCCCAACATCCTCTCCACCAAGCCTACCACAGCGCCGCTCCACAAGCACCTCGTGCTCGAGTTGCTGCAGTCTGCCAGCCGATCAAGCTTGAGATTTTGTCGAAGCCACACCAATCAGACCACCCCCTTCAACACCGTCCATAAATCTCAAACGTTGTTGACCCGAATCCGAATTAACCAAGTATACCAACACTTCTGGGAGACCTAGAAATCACCAGAAAACTGACTTACGCCGACTCCCGTTTCCAACCATCATCGTCACCGAAGTCTCCCTACCTCCATGTGAGTCCGCTTCAGTCATGCCCGAGGAGGGTGAAACCACCGCCGCATGACGCCCAAATTGAACTGCAGCCGAAGAGATCTCCCCATCATGTGAAACTTCCATTCTCGTCGGCATAGGAAGATACCCCTCACCTGTGGGGTAACTTGAGAATCAACGCCGAAAGAGAGCGCCTTGGATATCACGTCAGAGAAGCCCCACGTCTTGGAATTCTCACGGTGAAACCGGAGATTTTTTGCCGCCGCCCAAACATAGCAATAGAACCTTAAGAGCGGCATGTTCCAAATAAGCATCTTTAAATCAAAACACGTACCATTGTTGTATATCCTAATTGAATTATACAATGGAATTAGGGTTAGGGTTGGGATGAAAGGGTTTTAAAGTTTCTGGTAGGGATTAAATTACTAGCTCTTGACGATGCTACTTCAAGTTTTGTTATTATAATTTTTTGAAACACTTGAAAAAATCACCATACAAATTGATACAAAGAACGAGTAATAGTAAACAAAAAAAATAGCCTAAAATTTGTATCTAACTTTCACTACTGGAGGAGGAAATCGGGGCGACGTAGATAGGTGGTCGCCTCGTATGGATTTTACGTCGCCTCGATTTCTTGTGACCAAAACTACGTCGCCTCGTCTTGTCGCTTCAGATTGATCACGCCACCATTGGGGCGACGTAGATACAATCTACGTCGCTTAGTTTCATTTCACGCGACGTAAATAATGTTACGTCGCTTCAATTGAAGCGACGTAGATTGATCACGTCGCTTCAACTGAGGCGACGTAGATTCATCAATCTACGTCGCTTAATTTTATTTATTTTTAATTTATTTTTCTTTTTTTAATAAATGGAAGCGACGTAGATTGATCAATCTACGTCGCCTCAATTTATTTAATATTTATTTTATTTTATTTTTGAATACATTGAAGCGACGTAGATTGATCAATCTACGTCGCTTACATTTATTTAAAATTTATTTTATTTTATTTTTGAATAAATTGCGGCGACGTAGATTGATCAATCTACGTCGCTTCAATTTATTTAAAATTTATTTTATTTTTGAATAAATTGAGGCGACGTAGATTGATAAATCTACGTCGCCGCAATGTATTTAATATTTATTTTTTTTATTTTGTAATAATTGAGGCGACGTAGATTGGGCAATCTACGTCGCCTCAATGTAGTTAATATTTTTTTTTATTTAGACAATGAGGCGACGTAGATCGAACAATCTACGTCGCCTCATTTATTAAAAAATAAAAAAATAAAAAATAAATATTATTGTACCAAGTCACGACCTATCGCAATTTACAAACACAAAAACGCATTCAAACTGCAGATACGCATTCAACCACAAAAACGCATTCAATCACAAATCAAAACGTTAAAAGTTTATACAAATCAAGTTTACACAAATCAAGTTTATACAAATCCTAGATACAGTTTACGAGCGGGAGGTGGTGGAGGAGCTTGAGGTTGTTGACTCGCAGCCTGGAATGATCGCATCATGGCCTCCATTTCTTGCATCCTTTGGGCGAGCGCATTGTAATCCGCTATGGCCTTCTGCGCCACCTCGGTCGATCTGCGCGCCTCCTCAGTCGATCTGCGCTCCTCCTCGGTCGATCTGCGCGCCGCCTCTTTGGCTTCAGCGATCTCCTTTTGCATTAGGATTTGGCGTTCCTGTACCCGGGCCCCTCCTCTCGGTTTGGGGTCGCGTGTGAGAGCGCGCCCCACCCCTGCAACGTCGAACAAGAACAAATATTAGTAAACTATATCGTAAACCAAAATAAAGCAAAACGTAAATCGAGATATGCATCGACGGAATCGTTTCGGAGATTTATTACCTCTTATAGAGGTCCCTTGCCTTGAACCCACCTCTTCCTCCATGATATTTATTTGTGTATCAAGAGGAAGAGGCTGGGGTTGGGAAACCTCTTCGCCGTCAACTGGGCCCGCAGCACTATCTTGTTGCGACAAGACTTCATCGAGTCGACGCTTCACTGCCGCCTGCTCAATTAAAATAGATAAAATAAATAATATTACAATTTAGTAAACAAAAATAATTGAAATAACGTAACGTGAACCTATTTGAGCTTACCACTTTCTCAGCCGCATTCCTCTCCGGCTGGTATACGTTAATCCACGTCTGGACGGCAGGCGCTCTATGACCCTCCTTCTCCAACAACTCGCTTCGGTACGAGAGGGCGAGGGATCCCGAATGGTGGTTGAGCTGCTGCTCCTTGTTCTTGTTTCGGTTTCCTCGGTTCCGTTCGCACAATCCCTGCCACACACACACAAAAATCATTTTAAAATAAGAACAGATAAACATGCATATTGTTCGAATGTTGGCTACCAAAACTGTGCGGATAGTTTATGAAACTCACCAAGTAAGCAGGGTCTTCGAAGTGGGCTTTTAACCACGCCCATTGGTCTTCCCTCCCGAGAAACTCGGCCGGAGTCTCCTGGCTGACGTGGAGACAATGTTGATGGCAATCGTACTTCCAATCCTTGTAGATTGTTTGCGCCGTCGCATCAATGAAGTTCCACGTCTCCACATCAGTCGCCGGGATGTCGTAGTTCGTCTAGCACAACACATTTAAATTCCGTTATGTAAAAGTAATATTTACATTTACTACAAGTAGGTAAGTAAGCTAAGGCCAGTAAGTATACCTCAAGACTGTTACTGACGATATCGCGATGCAAATCGCTAAGTCCCAAGAAGCTAGGTGCAAGCATTGGAACTTTTCCGCGGATGATGCTACCGATGTCTCTGCACATCAGACTCCTCATTTCCCTCGTCGCAGGCCCCGCATGCCTTGTAGAGTAAGCGACTTGTAGTCGCCTATTGTTGTTCATCCGGACGAGGTACTCCATCTTCGTCCCGACAACGACTCCGCGCTGTTGCGTCGTCGGATCTCCGGTTGCCATGTCGACCATGTCGGGGAGTTTGGTCTTCTTGCACCGGATGCTGAGGGCGGGAGGGTGCTGTGACGCCGTAGTGGCGTCGCTGTCATCCACTTGAGGAATCGCATCCTCAAGTGGAGGGGCGGGCGTTAACATGGGACCTTCTGGAATCGTCGGGGTCGCCGATTGTCCCGTGGGGCAACCCGACCCGGAAGCCCCATCTCGGCTGAATGCTCGCCACTCCGCCTCCGTAGCCTCCGCAGCTGCCGCCGCGGCCGCCGCGGCCGCTTCACAACGCCGGATCGCCGCTTTCTTCCTCTTGTATCCAGTATCTCCGGGAGCCATTCTGTTAAAACTAAACTGTATTTAATTAATTAGATGATTTACTCGTTTGTACTTCTATAATGCTATAGTTACCTAGGTTACACATATTCTTGTTCAAGTATTTTCATTGGTGCAGTTAACCAAATTCTGACCATGTCACTATGTCTAGTTTTTCTCCATATGAAAAAAAGAAGAAGCATGTAGATGACTAAGAACAAACTGATAGAACAATACAGAAACATTCATGCTTATCATCACATATAGCAAGTCGCTTTTATTTTATTTTCGTTTATTAGGTTAGATATCAAAAAGAGTATGAACCGAAGTACCATCACATATAGCTTATCATCACATATAGCTTATCATCACAAAACACAACACACAAAACACATATAGCTTATCGCATTCGCACAGGAAGAATCACATTCATTTATCGCATATAAGCAATCAATTTTCAATATATCCTTATCATCACAACCGAAGGAATTAAATCCCTCGAACACAAAACACAATACACAACACACAAAACACATATAGCTTATCGCATTCGCACAAAGCATCATCACATTCGGAATCATCATCATCACAAAACACAAAACACATTCGGAATGTCGCATCAAATTGAACAGCAACTACACAATAAAAATGAACAGCAACTACACATGGACAGCAACTTCTACATACTCGTCATTTATCGCATATATGCAACTACACATGGACAGCAACTACACATGGACAGCAACTTCTACATACTCGTCATTTATGCAATACTGAAACACACATTCGGAAACCAAAAGTTCAGAGTTGACTTCTACAAGCTTATACAGAATCACATTCACTCTAAGAATACAGCAGGCCCCAAAAGCCGCCTCGCATTTTTCTTCATATGTTTACAGAACTTTGGTATTCTATATTACTCAGATAAGATTACACCTTTACCAAACAAGTTTACAGCTTATAGCAATGTTGATTAGGTCTACAGGTTTATCTCATCAATCATGATACTTGGCACTGTAAATGTCAATCATAATACTCATGAGTTTGATGCACTTGGTTCTTACTGTGGTTAACTGAGTTGAAATCATTATGTTTACTAGCTTCAATTATCAAATCAAACTACGAAATCCCTAACCATCCCTAACCATCCCTAACACATTCAAAACAGATTGGAAACATTTCATACCTAACCATCCCTAACCATCTCTAACCATCCAACATATGCAAAATACATAAAACACATATACAACAGCTTGAAAACAGATTGAATAAGAGCTCACAGTATTACTCAAGCAAACAACAACATGATCACAAGTTCACAAGTTCACAACTCCAATTGAATACCTGGAAATGAGAGCTAGTAAGGCACCGACCAATTTGAACAATCACCGAACCTGTGAACAATGAAAGCACAATCAAGAAGATGGTTTCGAGGAATTGAATCCCTCGAACACAAAACACAAGACACAACACATAAAACACATATACAACAGCTTGAAAACAGATTGAAAACGATTTCAAAACAGATTGAAAACGTAAATATGCTTACATGAAAACAGAAGCAAAAACAGCTTGAAAACAGATCGTAAGTTCACTTGGTCATTTCATCGAACAGTTGGTGGGCAGTGTACATAGATCACTATCATACAGGTGTATATAGATTCCAAGGCTCATTGAAAATAGATCACTATCATACAGATTACAAGGCTCAGTTACTATATGTTGTATATAGATTACAAGGCGAAGATCACAAGTACCCGAATCAATTTGAAAAAATAGAACTTAGGTTTCAAAGTTAAACACAAAGGAGAACTTGCTTACAGTAAGAAGAAGAAGGAAACGAAATGAACCCACGTGCTTTCCGGTTTGGTTTCGGTGGGAGTGTCCGGCGATTTTAGGGTTTTCGGTTTGGTTTCGGTGGGAGTGTAGGAAGAAGGAAGCGAAATGAAAAGAAGAAGAAAGAAACTGTGAGTTTGGAATTATATAGCCACCGAGGAGACGTAGATTCCAATCTACGTCGCCTAGATTAATATAATAAACGAGGCGACGTAGATTGATCAATCTACGTCGCTTCGTTGTATTTAATATTTAATTTTGTTTAATATTTAATTTTTTTTCTGGAATAAACGAGGCGACGTAGATTGAGCAATCTACGTCGCTTTCTTGTATTTAATATTTAATTTTGTTTAATATTTAATTTTGTTTTTTTGAATAAACTAGGTGACGTAAATTGCTCAATCTACGTCGCCTCGTTGTAATTAATATTTAATTTTGTTTAATATTTAATTTTTTTTTCTGGAATAAACGAGGCGACGTGTATTGCTCAATCTACGTCGCTTTGTTGTATTTAATATTTAATTTTGTTTAATATTTAATTTTTTTTTTGAATAAACGAGGCGACGTAGATTGAGCAATCTACGTCGCTTTCTTGTATTTAATATTTAATTTTGTTTAATATTTAATTTTGTTTTTTTGAATAAACTAGGCGACGTAAATTGATCAATCTACGTCGCCTCGTTGTAATTAATATTTAATTTTGTTTAATATTTAATTTTTTTTTCTGGAATAAACGAGGCGACGTGTATTGCTCAATCTACGTCGCTTTGTTGTATTTAATATTTAATTTTGTTTAATATTTAATTTTTTTTTCTGGAATAAACGAGGGGACGTGTATTGCTCAATCTACGTCGCTTATTTGTTTTTAATATTTAATTTTTTTTAATATTAAAAGTTATGTTTATTTAAATAAACGAGGTGACGTAGATTGATCAATCTACGTCGCTTCATTGTATTTAATTTTTAATTTTGATTTTTAGAATAAATGAAGTTTATAATTATAAAGTTAGTAATATTTTCTCGAATACATATATGTGGTTTAGTAATATAAAGTTAGTAATATTTTATCGAATACATAAAGTTAGTAATGCTTTAAAGAAAATACGAATTTAGGTTTCAAATTCATAATAATATTAGTTTAGTCCTCGTCTTCGTCCTCCTCCTCCTCCTCCTCCTCCTCCTCCTCCTCGTCCTCGTCTTCGTCCTCGTCCTCATCCTCCTCCTCCTCCTCCTCCTCGTCTTCGTCCTCGTCCTCGTCCTCGTCCTCGTCCTCGTCCTCGTCCTCGTCTCCTTCTTCGTCCAAAAGTAGTTGAAAATCTGGGTAAAATTGTATCACCGTGGGAGTGTCCTCTTGGTAAGGCTCGAATATATGATCTCCTGTACGCGATAAAACTTCATCTATGGCCAGTACTTCGCCGCTGTAGACATTGCGGTGCGACATTTCTTGTACTACCTTCCAAGTACCACCATCCTTTGGATCGTCTATGTAGAATACCTGTTTTGCTTTGGTTGCAATTATGAAGGGTGAATCCTCATAGTAACTGTTGTTTGTATCCACTGATATCAGTCCATGATCTTTTATAAGGGTGTCAAGATCTTCAGGGTCCTCGGAGTTGTGCCATGTGCACTTAAACAACACCACTGGCATACGGCCTGCATATAATACTTCGACCACGTAGTTAACATGGCCGTAGAACTTGGATGAACCCATGTCTATCATGACACCGCTGTTTTGAGTCACGGTTCTTTGATCTCTATCAAACGATGTGAACTTGACACCGTTCACATAACACGACTTATAAACCCGACATTGCTGAGGTCCTTGAGCTAATGACTTTATTCCTGCAACCAAGCTCGGGTCCGAGTTTTTTACTTTAAGGGACACCTGAGAGATAAGTGTTAAGAGAAGTTAGAGATAAATGTTATAAACCCTCAAAGAACCTTACAAGAATTAATAGGCATATGTACCCATGTTAAGAACCATCGAAGAAAACTCCTCCTCCGACGAAGCTCGTCGAAATCTTCACCATTTTTAGCCTCGAACCTTCTGAGATGTTCTTCTAGGTAAGGTTTGACTTCATCTGTTTCCACCAAGACTTGCCAGTGAGCCTCAGCAGTCTCTGCCTCAGTCAACCTGAACTGGCGACGAGTCTCGATAATATCTGGTCTTACTAAGAGTGAAACACAGCTGACATTCCACCCAGCTATGGAAGTATCGATATCTTCGTTGTCCATCCGTCTGAGATAAGACTTACAATACGTCACCGACTCATGTATGAGGTACTGTTCAGCAATACTACCTTCCGGGTAACGTGTATTCCTCATTGACTTTTTATATTTTCCTAATTGCCTGCCAAACACCACTCAAGATTAGTAAAATAAACCCTAATTGCCGACATATTACATAACGAACATAACATTTTACCTTTCAATTGGATACATCCATGTATAGTGTACTGGACCTGTAAGGAATACTTGTTCGGGCAGATGAACCATGAGATGAACCATAGATGTAAAAAAATGTGGAGCAAATATGAGCTCCAAATTGCAGAGAATCATCACTATCTCAGTTTCCATGTCACGCACAACCTCCTTCTTAAGCTCCCTACTGCATAGTTGACGAAACCAATTTGACAGTGCTATCAATGGCTTCACAACGTTTTCTGGCAGGAACCCTCTGATAACCACAGGAAGAAGACGTTGAAGCAAGACATGGCAATCATGCGTCTTCAATCCATAAAACTGTGACGGGGAACTTACTTTCACCTTACTTCTCAAATTACCTGCATAACCAAGAGGATACTTAACATCCCTGAACCACTGGAACACATCTTCTAGATCATCCTTTTTAACTAAAAAGGGTGCATGAGGAACTTTCGCCGTACCCTGGTCACTCGCTCTTTGCCACTGGTTTTTTCGCACATTCCTCTTCTTCAAAGCAGTGCGAGCTTTTGGACCATCCTTAGACTTCTTATCAATCGCAAAAATGGTTCCAAAGATGTTGTCACACACATTTTTTTCAATGTGCATGACATCTAAGCAATGTCTGATCTTCAATGATGACCAATACAACAACTTCCAAAATATGCTTTCGTGAGTCCAACACTGTCTGTTATTCGGATTGTACGGCACCTTCAAGTATTCATGTTGGCTAAGAATAGGGTAAACGTTTGACCTAACGTCCTCCAAAATTTCATCTCCACTCTTACGATAGGGTCTTCCGCCAAACTCCTCCTTCCCGTTAAATGCCTTGCTCAATCTCCAAGGGTGATCTTGGTGGAGCCATTTTTGATGACCTTCATAAACTATCCTCCCACATATATGCTCTGAAGTTAGCTCATCTAGACAGATTGGACATGCCTTGTACCCTTTCACAGTTGACCCCGCAAGCATTCCTAAACCTGGAAAGTCGCTAATAGTCCACATTACCGCTGCCTTCATCAAGAATACCTCATTGTCTACTCGATCAAAAGTATGGACTCCAACGACCCATAAATGTATTAGCTCCTCGATCATCAGCTCAATGAGTACACTAAGGCACTTTCCGGGAGATTTAGGGCCTGGAATCAACACTGATAACATGTTATACTCCTTCTTCATGCACATTGATGGTGGTAGATTGTACGGCATCACAACAACGGGCCATGTACTATGCAAAGTTCCCATTGTTCCGAATGGATTGAAACCGTCTGTTGCTACTCCAAGGCGCACATTCCTGCAGTCCCGTGCAAAACCTGGAAAAGTTCTGTCAAAATGTTGAAACGCTTCTCCGTCAGCTGGGTGGCTGAGGCTACCAGCCACGCATATCCGCTCCCCCAGCCATCGCATATGCTTGGCAGTGTGTGGGGACATAAACAAGCGCTTCAACCTTGGTGTTAGAGGGAAGTTACGAATTATTTTTTTGGGAATATCATTCGTATTTGGCTTATATCTTTCAGAATAACACGCTGGACAAATCCTCTCGTTTACAAGCGCCCCCCTGAACAACACACAGTTAAACTCACACGCATCAATTCTTTCGTAACCCAGTGAAAGATCACTCAAGATTTTTTTTATTCTCAAGTATGAACAGGGGAATGTGTGCCCTTTAGGAAGAAGTTTATTAATGTAAATACATAAAGAGTCAACACTTGTGTCCGACCATCCATTTTCATTTTTCATTTCCATTGCATCTAATATGGCACTCAAAACAGTTTCCTCACTGCCTTCATATAATGGGGTCTGTGACTCCTTCAATAATCTATCGTACTTTTCATAATCATCGTCTACCATGTCATTGAAGTTCATGCCCGAATTATCTTCCACTAATTGTTGGGGTGCATCTGCATGGTATCCAGGATAATAGGGATATGCATCATGTAGAATCTCCAACTGCGGGTTCACTCAAGGACCGGCACCACTAGAAGGACCGACTCTGTCTTGAAGCCACTGTCTTCGTTGACTGAGCATTGCCGGTTCACCAGAAACTTCCCCGTGAAGGTGCCAGACTGTATAAGTAGGACTCAAACCACTGTGTGATAAGTGATGATACATGACATCCATAGTAACCTTGAACGGACCGTTCTTACAACGTTTGCACGGGCAGAAGTAATAATCGGCTCCGTTACTATGTAGCCGGGCAAAATTCATGAACTCGAATATGCCTGTGATGTACCTTGGATCAGCACGATGATATGTCATCCAAGTTTTGTCTGGGAGTCCGTCCATGTTTCCTGTCAACATAAACAATCAATATGAACAAAGTTACCACGCCACAGTTGCGATTCAACCAAAACCCCACACTTCTTCGCCTTATACCTCCGGGTTGGGTCCTATCCCCTTCAGGGGAACACGACATTTGTCAACGCTTTTGCACCCATGCGTTTCAGCTCCAGTTTAGGGAAATTTCGGCAGCATCTCCCTACAGTTCCCCGAGTGCACACATATCTAAACAACCTAATTTGCACTCGGGGAACATTTAAAGGAGACACTGTCGAAACCATATCCCAAAACTGAAACTGAAATCACACGAATAGCAAAAGGATCAACAAAGTCATGTTCACCTAAAGTGTCCAAAAATGGGACAATTCGAGAATCAACAACTCAACTCGATCAACTAGATGAGTTGTTGATTCTCAAACGGGAGTTCTAAGTTGATAAACACCACAATTATATATAGTCATACGCTCGAAATCATGATTAACACTAATAACACTACTAATTAAGGCTCGAATACACATAATCTACACTAATCATCAATTAATTTCACTAAATTTAACCAAATTTCAAACATTAATCATGAACCCATAACATGATTTATCACAATTCAATGCTTAACACACTAAAACTACAACATAACACCAAATTCAATTCAACTTCAAACATTTCACCAAAACTTCAATTTCACTTCTAATCATCAATAAATTTCACTAAACTTAACCAAATTTCAAACATTATTCATGAACCCATAACATGATTTAACACAATTCAATGATTCAAAACTACAACATAACACCAAATTCAATTCAACTTCAAACATTTCACCAAAACTTCAATTTCACTTCTAATTTAACATATTATGGTCATAAAGAGGGTTAAAGAGATACAAATCAAACTAACCTTACTCAAGAATCAAATCAATGGCAAGAACAACCTTCTTTCTCAATTTCCTCTAATTTCTCCCCAAAATCGCCCAAAACAGCTGCAGAGCTCGGGGAAACTGTTTTTCTAAAATACCACCTTTATGAACGGGTTGACTTTAAGAAGAAGAGTATATCCAGATTTAAAAAAAACTAGGCGACGTAGATTGCTCAGGGTTGACTTTAAGAAGAAGAGTAGATCCAGATTTAAAAAAAACTAGGCGACGTAGATTGAGCAATCTACGTCGCCTCGATTTCATTCGAAGTGACCAAACTAATCTACGTCGCTTCGAATAAAATCGAGGCGACGTAGATTGAGCAATCTACGTCGCCTAGATTTTATTCGAAGCGACGTAGATTAGTTTGGTCGCTTCGAATGAAAAACTTGTCGCCTCAGCTTGTTGAAGCGACGTACTTCAATATACGTCGCCTCAATTTTTTGAAGCGACGTACTTTTTATCAAAGCCAAAGTACGTCGCCTCATCTAAAATCGGAGCGACGTAGAAATATAACTACGTCGCCCCGATGCCCTCCTCCAGTAGTGTTTCATTAATAGGACCTCTACTTATTAATTTCGCACAGGGTCTCCGTATGTTGAGGATTGGCCTGCCTCTTCTCTCCACTCTGTAAGTCTTATTCAATTATCACTTTGTGCATGCAGGTTAATTAACTCGGATCATACGCATTTTTGTTATTTTCTACTTGGTTGTTAACGTTAACTTCCACACTTTAACTTTGTGTCTAAGCCTGCAGTTTCCTTAGGTTAAAGTTCAAAACTCTCGGGCCGGAGGAATTAATCAAATGACTATGAGGGTCGTCGTCTATAGATGTAAATCACATGCATCCTTTTAAATAGTTGTTAGAGTGATATGTAGTATAGTCTATAATTATCTATGAATAGAGCATGATCATAGATTCTTTAGATGTTCTGGTTATGTATATGAACACAGTGTGAATGTAGAATATAATGTCTTACTTGCAGAATTGTTGTAGTTTATCGATTAGTTTCCTTATTGCATCTTCAGTTCTTCATATTGCAGTTTGGACATTTTCTGAATGAAGATTGCATATGCATAAGCAGACCATTTCAATCAGTTTTATAGATATATGATCTGTTGATAAGGCAGTTTTCTTTCACAAAGAAAACTGCTACATAACTGCCTATTTGATTAAACTTCAGCTACTATTTTATAACAGATAACAACATTTGAATTTCAAAATATTTGTATACATAACAACTTATCTAGGTATGTCAATATTCACTCTAACAATCTCCCACTGAATCTTGACATGGTTCTAAGTTTAAGCTGTTTAATATAAACAGAATATAAAACCGAAGTTGTTCAATTTGTTTCAAATGAAATCTGTTAAATTCTGTCATCATGTATATAATAAGGATATCAATATAACTTGATGAATTGACAAACATCAATATATCAAAATCATAGTTCAGTAGTACATCAATACATGAATTTTTAAAATAACAGTGATATGTCTTACTTACCATATAATCGATTCAGAATAGACATATAATTCAATAGTTAGTAATGCAAAATACTTATCTTTAAACAAGAAAATGATGATCTTATACCAACTGTAGTGCTAGCTGTATAATATTAATGAAATAGATATAATCCTTGAATTTGAGTGCTTTATTCATAATTCAAATACATATGAAAAATAGTCTAACAGATTGCATCACATCTGTCAGCATATAAGCTATCTAAAATTCCCATGTTCTTAAAATGCTTAATGAATTCAGAAACTGGTAAAACTTTAGTTAAAAGATCTGCAAGTTGTTCTTTAGTTCCAATCTTAACAACTTCAATCTCCTCCTCCTTCCACACTCTCTCTAACTGAGAAATATTTGACATCAATATTCTTGGATGCAGAAGATCATTTGTTATTCTTTGAAAAGAAAACTGCTGATGCATTATCACAAAAAAAATCTACAATGGTCTTTCAATAGAATCTACTAACCTCAATCTTGTTATGAAAATTTTCAACCATAGTGCATGACCAATAACTTCAAAAACTGCAATATATTCTGCTTGAAAAGTTGAAGTTGCAGTACTTCCTTGTTTTGAAGAATTCCATGAGACTGCTCCACCTGCTAGTTTAAAAATATAACCAGAAGTAGATTTCAGATCATCTAAATCTGATTTGTATGAGGCATTTGAATATGCCACAACTTTAAGCTCTTCATCTTTCTAATTTCTTGTAAACGAGCATGTGATCTTTAGTCTTTTTCAAGTACCTAAGTACCTTCTTTCCGACAACCCAGTGAGCATGACTTGCATTATACTGAAATCTTGATAACAAATTCATTGCAAAAGCTATTTCTAGTCTGGTACATACTTGAGCATACATCAAACTGCCAACCAATCTTGCATAGGGCATCTTTTCCATATTTTTCGTCTCTAAGATGTTAGTAGGAAACTGACATTTGTGTAACTTGTCTCCTTTTGAAACTAGACAGTCACCACTTCCGCAATTCTGCATATTAAATCTTTCAAGCACTTTCTCTATGTAGCTTTTCTGAGATATCCTCAAACTGTCTTACCTTCTATCTCTCTTGATTTCAATGCCAAGAACATAATGTGCTTCTCCCATGTCTTTCATACAAACTTAGTCAACAAAAACTTCTTTGTCTCCTTTAACAATCTGATATCACTGCAAGCAAGTAATATGTCATCTACATATAAGACCAAAATTATGAACTCACTCCCATTGGTCTTAATGTAGATATATTCATCAAGCTTATTTTCTTTGACACCAAAATCTGCAATAACCTTATCAAACTTCAAATACCATTGTGTGGATGCTTGTTTAATGCCATAGATAGATTTTTGAAGTTTGCAGAATTTGTTTACATCTTCAACAAAACTATTTGGTTGCTACATATAGATTTCTTCAAATAATTCTCCATTAAGAAAAGCTGTTTTCACATCCATCTGATGCAATTTCATGTTAAAATAAGCAACTAGGGCCATGATAACTTTAAATGAGTCCTCGGTTAAAACTAGAGAAAATGTTTCATTAAAATCAATTCCTTCCTGCTCCTTGTATCCTTTTGCTACTAGTCTAGCCTCGTGTCTCTCTACATTGTCATTTTCATCCCTCTTTTTTTTTGAATACCCATTTGCATCCTATAGGCCTGTAATCAGTAGGTTTGTCAACTAAAATCCAGACTTTGTTTTTCTTCATGCTTTGGAGTTCATCTTCCATAGCCAGTCTCCATTGCTCACTATTATGTAATTTCACTGCCTCTTTAACTATAATAGGATCTGTAGTCTCATTGATTTCTTCATCTACCAACATCTGATATACAACATAATCATCAGGAATTGCTGAAAGGCCCCAACCCCGATTTAGTTTCCTAAACCGGAATCAAACCCCTTCTGAAAACACGAATTTGCAAAAACCACAAAAATTTCGGCAGAGTTTCGTTACTAACGCGGAATTGCCATTAACCTGCGCCCGGAAAATACACTTCAACCTATGCCACAAAAGCTAAACCGTGGGCACCAATCCCATCAGGATTTCTCAATATCATAACAATAAAATAAAGCAGTATTCAAAACTGTACTTTATAGAAATCGGGGGAAAAACATATAAAAGTATATCAGTAGTGTATCAGAGCGACCTCTAATGTATATATACAAAATATACAACAGTAGGAAAAACAAGAAACCTACTGAAAAAGAAAAGTAGCTCGAATGCTAAGCCTCCAACCGGGACGTGAGACACCAGAATTCGAACTGCAAACTAGGCACGGAAACCAAAAAGCCCAGGAGAAAGGCAATAAAATCGTTAGAGTGAGTGGACAAAAATAAACATATGCCTTTCACCATTAACATATATCATAAAATCAAGAAAAACAAGTTCGGAAAATAAATGGAGGTGCCAGGCGAATCTCTCAAGCCCGACGGTCAGGCGAATCTCTCAAATCTGACGGTGATAGGCTAGGCGAATCTCTCAAGCCTAACGGGCACATCAGGGGAATCTCTCAACCCTGGATCTGACTACCGGTGATCAGCCGAGTAGCCAATGCATCGATGCTAAATAAATGTCATCATCATATAAAATATAAAAAAATAGATCCAAAAGAAATAAATAATCTCAACATCGTATATAAATAAATACGGAAATCACGAACTCGCTACAATAGTGAAAATAGAAAAGTCCACTCACAGGTGACCACAGCGTGCACACGCGCTAATCACGAGATCCGGCGGAAGATCCCTCTCCCAATGTACGATCTCGATCCCCTGAATAATCACAAAATATAACTGATCAAAATCATAGTTCATCACACTGTACAACACCTCGGAAACCAACTATTTCCGGAAACATATAACGCGGTATAAAATAATCGACGAAATTCCCGAAATCGCCACACAAACCCTCGACTAAAAATTTGGCTTCCAAATTAACTCGAAAACCTCACGACTGCGTTCAGAGTGCGAAAACGAGTCAGAAACACATAAAAATCTCAAAAATCCAGACCTCGCCGGAGCACCGCCATGGACCACAGCCGGCGGCGGCGGCGGCGCAGTGTCGATGGCATCCAAAATCAATGAAACTTTCCAGAAATGATCTTCATTCCAAGCCCAACAACTTCTCTCAAAGGATCACCACTATCCAACCACCACAGTGGCCGAAAAAAGCCTCGAAAGTCACGGAATCCATAGATTCCGGTGACTTTCCGGCGAGCCCCAAAATGGCACTCATCCTGAAATTCCTTCTACCCAAAGCAACTAGAGGTTGAGGGGAACCTTTCCCCCCAAACACCCGACCTCAAAAGTGGCCGGAGCCGGCCACCCGAATCTGACGAAAATCCCTATTTCCCTCGAGTTCGTTCTACCTCAAATCAACATCAATTCAAGCCAAACCAAGTTCTAACCTCTTGCAAATGAAGAGAGAATTCTATTCATACCAATTTCAAGGCCGGAAGTGGCCGGAATCACGAAAACCAATGACGGCAACCCGTTCGCACGGTGGATCTCCGGTAAACCCAAAAAGTCAACGATCAACACTTGGTCAACGGCGATCAGACTTCCCAAAACAGTGTTTTAGACAATTTTTCGACTATTTCTGATATTTATACTCGCAGCTCGATACGATAGACGGATCACATCCACGTTTCGGATAACTCAAATACGAACAGATAAACACAACGAAATTCTGCGATTTCAAATATTCATAACATATTCCTCGGTCTTCGAAATAATTATCCGGAACCGCCTACGAACTCAAAATCACGCGTACAACAACTCTCGAGAAGAGACTCAACTCAAATTCTCACCCGATAATTAAGTCGTGATCAAAATCGGTAATTCAATTCATTTATGGAGAACTGTAATTATGCGTAAACTCGTGGATTAAGCCGATTACTATACTGATTCTGGTTCGGGTCGTCACAAATCTACCCCCCCATAAAAAATTTTGACCTCGAAATTTACGTACATGCTAGGTGAATAGATGAGGATACTGCTCCCGCATACGCTGCTCAGTCTCCCAGGTGGCCTCCTCAACCGTGTGATTCTGCCACAAGACCTTCACTAGTGGTTTAACACGGTGCCTCAACTCCTGCTCACGCCGATCGAGAATATGTACCGGCTCCTCCACATATGTCAAATCCTCTCGAATAGGTAGCTGATGTGGTGCTAGCACATGTGATAGATCTGAAATATACTTCCGCAACATTGAAACATGGAAAACATCGAGCCATCTCAGAAGGCAACTCAAGTCTGTAAGCCACGGCACCAACCCTCTCGGTAATCTCATACGGACCAATGTACCGTGGTCGAAGCTTGCCACGCTTCCCGAAACGCACAACTCCCCGCCACGGAGATAGTTTCAGAAAGACCCAATCGCCCACATCGAACTTGAAACTCTTCTTCTCACGTCCGCATAACTCTTCTGGCGATCCTGGGCAATCTTCAATCAGTCCCGGATAATCTGAATGTCCTCCATGGTGCTCTTCACCAGATCAGGGCCAATAAGCTATCGCTCGCCCACTTTACTCCAACACAATGGAGTACGGCACTGCCTCCCGTATAGGGCCTCATACGGTGCCATCTCAATACTGGTCTGATGGTTGTTGTTGTAAGCAAACTCAATCAAATGTAGTTGCTGGTCCCAATTTCCTCGAAACTGCAAAACACAAGACCGCAACATATCCTCAAGAGTCTGAATAGTCCTCTCAGACTGCCCATCAGTCTGAGGATGAAAAGCTGTACTGAAATGCAATCTAGTGCCCAAGGCTCGCTGCAATGCCTGCCAGAACTCTGAGGTAAACTGACTGTCTCGGTCAGAAACAATAGATACAGGCACACCGTGCAGACGAATGATCTCCGACAAATATAACTTTGCCAATCTACCCACTGAAATCTTCCCCAGAAGTGCAAGAAAATGAGCAGATTTCGTCAATCGATCTACGATAACCCAAATACCAGTATTACCGGCCGAAGTACGCGATAACTGATACACGAAATCCATGGTAATCTGCTCCCACTTCCAAACCGAAATTTCCAAGGGCTGCAACTTTCCCGCAGGCTTCTACCTCTCCACTTTAACCTGCTGACAAATCAAACATCTGCTCACATATGCGGCAATCTCTCGCTTCATATTGCGCCACCAGTAATACGCTCGAAGTGTACGAAACATTTTAGTACCACCGGGATGCATCGCATACGCCAAACAATGAGCTTCGTCTAAAATCTCTTTCTTCAGACTCTCGTCCCTGGGTACACATAATCTGCCTCTGAATAGCAACGTACCATCATCACTCATTCGAAACTCTGTAGGCACACCATTCCGAATCATGGTCTTCTTGTCCAACAAGTAGGAATCCGCATCCTAAGCTTCCCGAACCTGATCAACCAACACTGGTCGAACCTGGAAGCTGGCCAATAAAGCTCCGTCATCGCCCCACTCGAACTCAACTCTAATAGCCCATAGCTCAGCTAACATGGAAACTCTGGCCACACACACATGAAACAACGAAGCTCCGGATTTCCGACTGAGTGCATCTGCAACGACATTAGCCTTCCCAGGATGGTACTTGAAAGTGCAATCGTAATCGTTGATCAACTCTATCCATCTGCGCTGCCTCATATTCAAGTCTGGCTGCGTGCGCAAATAAGTGAGACTCTTGTGATCGGTGTATATCTTGCACTGAGCTCCGTACAAGTAGTGTCTTCAACTCTTCAACGCTAATACAATAGCAGCCAACTCCAAATCATGGGTAGGATACTTGACTTCATGTGGTTTAACCTGCCTGGAACCGTAGGCCACAACCCTGCCATGTTGCATCAGAACATAACCAAGTCCCAACTTCGATGCATCGCTGTAAACCACGAACTCTCCACTCTTGTTCGGTAGGGTCAAAACCGGTGCAGTAGTCAACTTTTCCTTCAGGAGCAAGTAACTCTCCTCACATGCATCTAACCACTCGAACTTAACGCCTTTCTTCGTCAATCTAGTAATTGGCGTGGCAATCCGTGAAAAATCCTGCACAAAGCGCCGATAGTAGCCTGCCAAACCCAAGAAACTTCTGATCTCTGGTACGGTGGTAGGTCTACTCCAATTCAACATGGCTTTGATCTTGTTAGGATCCACGCTGACTCCCTCAGCTGATATTACATGACCCAAAAACTTCACGCTATCCAACCAAAACTCACACTTGCTGAACTTCGCAAACAACTGATTATCCCGCAAAGTCCGCAAAACAGCTCATAAATGCTTCTTGTGCTGGCCCACACTCCTAGAATAAATCAGGATGTCGTCGATGAACACGATCACAAACTTGTCCAGAAATCGTCTGAACACCCGGTTCATCAAGTCCATAAAAGCTGCGGGGGCATTGGTCAACCCAAACTGCATAACCAAGTACTCGTAATGTCTGTACCGTGATCTGAAAGCTGTCCTGGCCACATCTGACTCTTGGATCCTCAACTGATGATATCCGGACCTAAGATCAATCTTCGAAAAGACTGAAGCTCCCTTAAGCTAATCAAACAAGTCGTCAATCCGCGGCAACGGATACTTGTTCTTCACAATGGCCTGATTCAGCTTCCGGTAATCAATGCACAACCGCATGGAATCATCCTTCTTCCGCACAAACAGTACAGGAGCACCCTGCGGCGATACACTGGGTCGTATGAAACCCTTCTCCAGCAACTCTTGAAGTTGAATATGTAACTATTTCAACTCCGCTGGCGCCATACGATAAGGTGTCTGTGATATGGGTCTAGTGCCCGGTAATAGCTCAATGGTGAAATCGATCTGTCGAACTGGAGATATACCTGGTAACTCCTCCGGAAATACATCAGGAAACTCTGAAACCACCTCAATATCACCAATGTCTGGCACAACAGCCGTAGTATCCAAGACATGAGCTAAGTAAGCAACGCAACCCTTCTTCATCATCTGATCAGCCTTCATCGCTGAAATCACACATGGCAATTGAAAGGACCCAACTCCGATTTAGTTTCCTAAACCGGAATCAAACCCCTTCTGAAAACACGAACCAACAAAAACCATTGAAATTTCGGCAGAGTAATACTACTAACGCGGAATTGCCTTTACCTACACCCGGAAAATAACACTTCAACCTATACCACAAAAGCCAAACCGTGGGCACCAATTGCATCCGGATTTCTCAATATCATATCAATAGCAATAAACAGTAAACATAACTGTATAATATAGAAAATCCGGGTAAAACCACGTAAACATGTATCAGTATCATATCAGAGCGACCTCTAGTGTATATATACAAAATATACAATAGTAGGCGAAACAAGGAACCTACTGGAAAAGACAGGTAGCTCGAAGAACTAGCCTCCGACCGCGACGTGAGACTCCAGAATCCGAACTGCAAACTGGGCACGGAAACCGAAAAGCTAAGAGAAAGGCAATAAAAATGTTAGAGTGAGTGGACGAAAATAAACATATGCCTTTCACCAATTTCATATACATAATCAATGTAAAACAATGGGAGTTCGGAAAGTATATATGGAGGTGCCAGGCGAATCTCTCAAGCCCGACGGTCAAGCGAATCGCTCAAGCCCGACGGTGATAGGCCAGGGGAATCTCTCAACCCCGGCGGCATAACAGGGGAATCTCTCAACCCTGCCCAGAGGAATCTCTCAACTCTGGTCCAGAGGAATCTCTCAACTCTGGCAGACTACCGGTGATCAGTCGAGTAGCCGAAGCATCGATGCAGTAATGCCATCACCATAAAATATAAAATAATACCTCCAAAAATAATAAATAAACTCAACATCGTATAAAATAAATACGAAAAATCACGAACTCGCAACAACTGTGAAAATATAAAAATGTCCACTCACAGATGAGCAAAGCGCGCACTCGCGCTAATCACGTGGTCCGGCGGAAGATCCCTCACCCAAAGCACGATCTCGATCCCCTGACTAATCATAAAATATATCTGATCAAAATCACAATTCACAACACTGTACCACACCGCGGAAACCAACCGTTCCCGGAAATATATAACACAGTGAAAAATAATCAACGAAATTCCCGAAATCTCCACTCAAAACCCTTGACTGAAAATCTGATACCCAAATCAACTCGAAAACCTCAAGGCGACGTTTGGGGCGCGAATACGAGCGAAACGACATATAACTCGACACATTTCCAAAAAGTCAACAGTCGCCGGAGCTCCGCCGTTGACCGCCGCCGCCGCCGCCGCCGTCAACCGGAGAGATTTTCCGGCGGCCAAGCTCACCGAAGCTTAATCTCGACGAGTGTAACACATCTCTCAACTGTGACAATGATCAATTCCGGCAGGATTGGCCGGAAATCAGCTCGAAAGCCACAGATTCCTCCACCGCCGGCGATCTTCGATCTCCTTCGTTCTCCGTCCACGACGCACGGCGGCCTTCGAGACCACTCCCAAAAGAACCGCCATGGCCCCACGAGTAGAAACCCTTAACTCTCCGGCCACCACCGTGGCCGGAGCACTTCCGTCCATAAAACCCAAAACCGGCCGGAAAATCACAAACTTCAAACCACAATATCTTCCTCAAATCGAAACCAAATCAAGCAATTCCAAATTCTAAAAAGTTGTAAATTGAAAGAGGAATCGATCCATACCAATATCTCGGCCGGAGGTGGCCGTAATCGTGAAGTCTGACGGCAACAGCTTGCACACGCGCGGTAGAGCTCCAGTCAACGAAAGTCAACGGTCAGCCTTGGTCAAACGACGATCAAACTTCCCGAACAGTGATTTTCGACAATTTTTGACTATTTCCGATATTTATACTCGCGTCTCGGGACGATCGACGGTCCAAAATGGATAACCATTACGATTCGGATAAACTCGATACGAACGGATAAACTCGACGATATTCCGAAACTTCAAATAATCATATTATATTCCTCGGTAGTCGAAATAATCATCCGGATCCACCCATGAACTCAAAAACACGTGTACAATAACTCTCGAGAAGAGACTCAACTCAAATTCTTGATCGATAATTAAATCGTAATCAAAACCTGCAAACCACACAATTATCGAAAAGCTGCGATTACGCGCTAACTCGTGAATTAAGCCGATTACTCTACTGATTTTGTTCCGGGTTGTCACAGTAATGAAGTATTCTTCTCACCGAAAAACAAAATCTCAGGGAAACCTGGTCGTCGAAACACAACCTTCTTCTTGTGACAATCGAACATAGCCCAATGTGCCTCCAAGAAGTCCATACCCAAAATCACATCAAAGTCGACGATATCCAGTAATAACAAATCCGCGGCTAAACCATGACCTACAATAAAAATCTGACAATCCCGATACACCCAGCCAATACTCATAACCTCACCGGACGGATACAACACTCTCCACAACCCCGAAAGTGGAGACGCAAGTACAGTAGCTAAAGATTATAGTCTATATCACATGAATGAATGTGTAGCACCTGGATCTAGCAATGTAAGTACTGGATAACCAAAGACATGCAACGTATCGATAACAACCTCCGGTGAAGCTCTGCCCTCGCGCAATGTCATAGCATGAACTCTGGCCTGTTCGGCTGGTCGTCCACGCCGAGGGTAACCCTGCTGTCCGCCCTGGCCAGAAAACTGTACTGGTCAAGCCCCAGAAGTGGTACCTCGCTCACCTCCGGAACTCTGCGCCACTTGTCCATCAGCACCAGCAAGCTGGAAACATTCCCTCGCATAGTGACCCTCCTGGCCACAACGATAACAAACGACATAGCCTCGCTGACATGGACCAACATGATGCCTGCTGCAGAGACTACACAATGGGTACTCCCTCGGTACGGTAAAACTGTCACCGGTATGCTGAGGATAACTAGAACTGCTAGAACCCCCACTAGACTGTGGTCGCTGCGGTCGATCCCTCCTCCATCTCTGCCTCTGTCTAGGTGCACTAGCTGGTGGTCTATATGGTCCACTGCCTGAGGATGATGCTGATCCAGAAGTATCAGAACTCAGCCTCTTGGAAGGTCCCTGACTCGGTTCACCCTCCTCAAACTGTCGAGACTGGTATCTCATCTGCCTTTCCTTCTCGATATCATCACCTCGGAGTGCTACACTTACAAACTCATCAAAGTTGTTCCGAGGCATCATAGTCAGAGTCCCTTTGATGCTCAAGTTCAAACCCAGCTCAAATCTACGGCACTTGGCTTCCTCTGTAGCCACCATGTCACGAGCAAACCAAGATAAGCAGGTAAATTTGTCCCGGTACTCAAGCACAGACAAACTACCCTGCCTCAAATTAGTGAACTCTTCATACTTCTGCTGTTGTGTAGCCTGGTTGAAGTATCTCCGCTTAAACAAATCTCGAAACAAAGTCCACGGAGTATCAACCGGAACTCTATCGGTGCTAACCCACCAGAAGTATGCATCTGACTCAAGTAAACCGACTGCTGGTACTGTCATTTGCTCAGGGGTAAAACGTCGACGCTCACAGACGCGTTCAACCTGAACCAACCATGCTTCACAAATCTCTGGATCAACTGAACCCGAAAACACAGTCGCACCAGCAGTACGAGCTTTGACTACAGGGTCAAAACACTCCTCCAAACGTAACATTCGCATTAGCAAATCGTGCGTGTGGCGATCATCATCAGGATCCACATCCCGATTAACATGGGGACTACGTCGAGGAGGCATCATACTGATACAAGACAAGCATTAGGTACAAGCACAAGGAACGTAATCATGAGACCTCAGATATTTGAACATATACAACACCCGAAGCATTGATGAGTAACTGCTGGCCAGTCAGGTCATCGCTCCAGACATGTTGTACATACTCAAATATCCTAAGTGTCACAACTACAAGAGTCTACAGAACTTGACAACCTAATGCTCTGATACCAAGCTGAAAGGACCCAACCCCGATTTAGTTTCCTAAACCGGAATCAAACCCCTTCTGAAAACACGAACTTGCAAAAACCACAAAAAATTCGGCAGAGTTTCGTTACTAACGCGGAATTGCCATTAACCTACGCCCGGAAAATATACTTCAACATATGCCACAAAAGCCAAACCATGGGCATCAATCACATCCGGATATCTCAATATCATAACAATAAAGTAAAGCAGTAATCAAAACTGTACTTTACAGAAATTCGGGGAAAAACATATAAAAGTATATCAGTTGTGTATCAGAGCGACCTCTAATGTATATATACAAAATATACAACAGTAGGCAAAACAAGAAACCTACTGAAAAAGAAAAGTAGCTCGAATGCTAAGCCTCCAACCGTGACGTGAGACACCAGAATTCGAACTGCAAACTAGGCACGGAAACCGAAAAGCCCAGGGGAAAGGCAATAAAATCGTTAGAGTGAGTGGACGAAAATAAACATATGCCTTTCACCATTAACATATATCATAAAATCAAGCAAAACATGTTCGGAAAATAAATGGAGGTGCCAGGCAAATCTCTCAAGCCCGACGGTCAGGCGAATCTCTCAAGCCTGACGGTGATAGGCTAGGCGAATCTCTCAAGCCTAGCGGGCACATCAGGGGAATCTCTCAACCCTGGATCTGACTACCGGTGATCAGTCGAGTAGCCAATGCATCGGTGCTAAATAAATGTCATCACCATGTAAAATATAAAACAATAGCTCCAAAAGCAATAAATAATCTTAACATCGTATATAAATAAATACGGAAATCACGAACTCGCTACAACAGTGAAAATAGAAAAGTCCACTCATAGATGAGAACAGCGCGCACACGCACTAATCACGAGATCCGGCGGAAGATCCCTCGCCCAATGTACGATCTCGATCCACTGAATAATCACATAATATAACTGATCAAAATCATAGTTCATCACACTGTACAACACCTCGGAAACCAACCATTTCTGGAAACATATAACGCGGTATAAAATAATCGACGAAATTTCCAAAATCTCCACACAAACCCTCGATTAAAAATCCGGCTTCCAAATTAACTCGAAAACCTCACGACTGCGTTCGGAGCGCGAAAACGAGTCAGAAACACATAAAAATCTCAAAAATTCGAACATCGCCGGAGTAGGCGGCGCGGTGTCGATGGCATCCAAAATCAATGAAACTTTCCAGAAATGATCTCCCTTCCAAGCCCAACAACTTCTCTCAAAGGACCACCACCATCCAACCACCACAGTGGCCGGAAAAAGCCTCGAAAGTCACGGAATCTATGGATTCCGGTGACTTTCCGGCGAGCTCCAAAACGGCACTCATCCTGAAATTCCTTCAACCCAAAGCAACTAGAGGTTGAGGGGAACCTTTCTCCCCAAACACCCGACCTCAAAAGTGGCCGGAGCCGGCCACCCGAATCCGGCGAAAATCCTTATTTCCCTCGAGTTCGTTCTACCTCAAATCAACATCAATTCAAGCCAAACCAAGTTCTAACCTGTTGCAAATGAAGAGAGGATTCTATTCATACAGGTTTCAAGGCCGGAAATGGGCGGAATCATGAAACCCGACGGCAACAACCCGTTCGCACGGTGGAGCTCCGGTCAACCCAAAAAGTCAACGGTCAACACTTGGTCAACGGCGGTCAAACTTCCCGAAACAGTGTTTTCGACAATTTTTCGACTATTTCCGATATTTATACTCGCGGCTCGTTACGATCGACAGTCCAAAACGGATCACATCCACGTTTCAGATAACTCAAATACGAACGGATAAACACGACGAAATTTCGTGATTTCAAATATTCATAACATATTCCTCGGTCGTCTAAATAATTATCCGGAACCGCCCACGAACTCGAAATCACGCGTACAAAAACTCTCGAGACTCAACTCAACTCAAATTCTCGCCCGATAATTAAGTCGTGATCAAAATTGGTAATTCAATTCATTTCCGGAAAACTGTAATTACACGTAAACTCGTGGATTAAGCCGATTACTATACTTATTCTGGTTCGGGTCGTCACAATTGCATACTTTCTTTCCCTTGCTGATCTTCTCAATTATGCAAGTGCTTGTAAAACTGTCTTTTCTGCATTATCTTCATTTATTGCAACATTCTGATCATCCTGAATGTGTTGAACATCTTCTTCAGGTTCTATATTGTCTGCAACAATTTGTTGTTGTGGCAAAATTTCTTCAACTAGTGCAGTATCTGAAACAACAATCTCCACTGTATTTGGGTATACAAATCATTCTGCTATAGGACCAGTAATTGTACTAGTTTCAAGTTCATCATCTATATGTACAATTTTCTCAAGTAATTCATCATAAAAGATAGCTTTATGTGATTCTACAATTCTTGTGCTCCTTTTTGGACAGTAAATCTATACCCTTTAGATTTATCACAATATCCAATGAAAAAATAACTTACAGACTTAGAATCAAGTTTTCCATCATCTTTCACATGAATTCTAGCCTCAGATGGACAACCCCAAACATGAAAATGGTTCAAACTTGGTTTATAACCACACCATAATTCAAAAAGGGTATTTGTTACTCCCTTAGTTGGAGTTCTGTTGCAAATATAATTTGTCGTCTTTAGTGCCTCACCCCATAGGAACTTTGGAAGTCCTGATCTCAATATCATACTCCTTACCATGGCCATTAGAGTTTTGTTTCTCCTTTCTGGAACACCATTTTGTTGAGGATTGTAGGGAGTAGTGTATTGAGCAACAATTTCACACTTTTGCAGATATATAGCAAAGGTGCCTTTGTGCTGTCCCTTTCTGTAAACCTACCATAAAACTCTCCACCTTTATCTGACCTTACAATCTTAATAAGTTTGCCAGTTTACCTCTTAACTTTTGTTTGAAAAATTTTAAAACGGTCTAAGGCTTGTGAGTTTTTAGAAATAAAATATATAAAACAGTATCTTAAAAAATCATCCATAAAAGTTATGAAATAGCAGTTCCCATAGATGGTATTGACTGGAAAAGGACCACAAACAATAGTATGAACTAAAACAAGTCAATCATTACTCCTTTTTGAATCAAATCTTCTCAAATTTGTCATTTTTCCTTTTAAACAGTCAATGCAGGTTTCAAAATCTGAAAAATATAAATCTGGAAGAATACCTTGTTTCACCAGATCTTATAGTCTTTTCTTCAAATGTGGCCTAGCCTTCTATGCCACAGAAAATATGAATGATCTTGAGTGAATTTTCTTTTCTTAATGGTCTTTCTTCCAATGTTAAAAATACCTGCACTGATTTTTTAAAATTCTGCAGATTGTTCAGGTGAAGCAAAAACACAATTTACAAACCAATAACCATCTACTATCATAGCATCACCAAAACACACAGATTTGAAATAGTAATACATAATTTGATTATTACTAGAGAATTCATAACCTTCTTTAGATACAAATTGAGAACCAAATATTAGGTTTCTCTTTATTTCTGGAATACAGTACACATTATCTAATTCTAATACATAGTTATTTCTGAACACTAGTTTGACAACTCCTACTGCTCTTACAGCCACTTGCTGACCATTTGCAGTACACACCCTTGTCTCTTATTTAGTTGGGGTTGTTTTCCTTGTTAAACCCTGAATGGAATTGACAATATGAATATGTGAATCAGTGTCAAACCACCATGAATCATCAGAAATTAACTCTTTTGAAATGACATTAAAAATAGGTTTTGTCAAAAAATTACCTTTCTTATTCAACAAAGCCTTAAACCCCTCACATTCTTTCTTAAAGTGACCAGGTTTCTTGCAAAAGAAGCATTTCTTAACATATGAAGTTTTGGCAGACTTATTCTTATTAATGTCTGATTTCACAGATAGTTTAGAGTTAGATGAACTTCTCTTGTGGTACTTGTTGTTCCCAGATTTCCTTTTGTGAGTTTTCTCCCAAGTTTTCTCCAACAGGTTCACATCCATTTCTTTTCCCTTCTTTGAGTCTTCTTCACCTCTCTTTGATTCTTCTTCCACTTCAACAGAGTAGGATATGAGATCATCAACACTCCACTTCTCCTGTTGTATCTTGTACAATGTTCTGAGTTGAGCATACTGTTCAGGCAGAGAGTTGAGAAACATGTGGACAAGAAAAGGTTCCTCCACTGACATATTCAGGTTCCTGAGTTTTCCCTGCAGTGTCTGATCCATTCATGATGTATTCTCTCACACTTCATTTTCCATCATATTGCATTCTAATTAGCTTGTTCATTAGTTGCCCAGTCACAGCTTTGTCTGAGCTCTTGTTCTTGTCTGCAATGGAGCTTTGTCTGAGCTCTTGTTCTTGTCTGCAATGGAGTTGAAAAAGGTTTTGGCCACGTCAGAATTTGGCACACCACCTTTAACATTCTCGGTCATGCTTTTCTTAATGCATATGAGTATCATCTTGTTGTGCTTGTGCCATTTTTCATAAGCCTTCTTCCTTTCCTTAGTTGCATTTGCAAGTAAAACATCTGATGGATCTTCAGTCAGTACATGGTCATAATCCAGGATTCCGAAATTCAATTCAATGTCACTCTTTCATTTCTTAAAGTTTGAGCCATTCAGTAATTCAATTTAGCTTATGCTCATTGGAGAGTGCGTAGCTGAAATAAACTGATCAGTAAGAACAATTCTAGTTTTACCAAATACCAGAAAAGTCTTAATGACTCTTAATGAAAATTCAATAAGAATGATCAACTTAATCTGAATCATATCTTATACAGACTTAAATATCACTTATAATGATTTTGACATCATATCTTACAGTGTTGAACTTCATATCTGTCAACAATATTTTATCATCATAACATTGAATATCTGAAATAAACTTTGGAAATTTAGATCATGTATTTATATGTTTGATTTTTTTCTGACATATCAGATTATTCACAAATTATAAACTCAATTGCTTTGGCAATATAAGTATGTAATATGCAAATCATACTGCTGATTGATTTATGCAGTCTGTAACTGTCTTAAAATTTGTCTACTTTGATACATTACCAAATCAAATACTATAGCCAACGAATTTAAAAAAATAGGCCGACGACATTTTTTCGTCGGCTATACTATATTGATGAAAGATGGGGAAAAAACAAGCCAACGAAGAAAACTACCGTCGACTAAAGTATTTAAGCTGATGAAGAAAAAAAATGTCGTCAGCTTTAGTTAGAAAAATCGTCTGCTAAAATTACATCTTTAGCCAATGAAACTTATGTTGTCGGCTATACTTTAGCCAACGAAATGATGTGCATTTTCGTCAGCTATACTTTAGCCGACGACTTTATACATAGTCGACTAAAGTCATCGGGTTTATATAGCCCAAACAGCCACTCCTCTCTCAAAAATCCTAATTTTTCCTCTCTCTCTCTCTCTCTCTCTCTCTCTCTCTCTCTCTCTCTCTCAGACCTCCGCGCCGCCTCGCCCTCTATGTCGCCGAGATCTGCCTGTCACCTCTATATCCCGATAAACCCTATTATTTTGATTTTTTTTTTAATTTAGGGTTTAAGGTGCAATTTTTGTTTAATTTGTGTGTAATTCTATCTCTCTCTGTCCCACCCCGCCGTCGAGCTCTTTCCGCCGCTGCATCGCCCTCTCCGCCGCTGAGCTCTTTTGTTGAATTTAGGTTGTAATTTTTTTTTGGTTTAGTGAAATAAAATTGTGGAATTGACAGATTTGAATTTCTATTCCCAGAAGGTTCTGGGAATAGAAATCCAGATCTGCAGTTTTTTTTCTTCAGAAATCTGCGGACTTTAGCCGATGAATTTGAATATTTAGCCGACGAAATTGTCGTTGGCTAAAGTTTAAACTTTAGCCGACGACTTGTTTTGTCGTCAGTTAAAGTCCACACTTTAGCCGACGACTGTTGTTTTTGTCGTTGGCTAAAGTATAGCCGACGACCTACTGCCGACAACACTATAGCCGATAAAGGATCGTCGGCTATAACTATAGCCGACGAAATTGTCTAACAAGCCGAAGAATTTGTTTCGTCAGCTATAGTATTTGTTTTTAGTAGTGATAGCACTGTTTTAAATCAGGATACCTAAGATTTACTGCAAATCAAGGTTTTCCGAACCTATCACTGCAATCTTGAGTGTGATAGTTGTACAGATTTGTGGTTTTGACAAATAACATATATATGAACATATATAGATATTTGAATAAAATCTGCAGTATATGAACTAACAATACTTAATTTGAACATATATGGACAAACATTTTGATCAAAACATTAAGAAATATGCCTAAGAATCTGAATGAGGAAATTTCTTAATCCCAGGACTTTATATCCTTATAAATCTCATTACAGCATCTATAATCATAAATAGTATGCTCTGATACCACTTGTTAGAGTGATTTGTAGTATAGTCTATAACTATCTATAAATAGAGCATGGTCACAGAGTCTTTAGATGTTCTGGTTATGTATATGAACACAGTGTGAATGTAGAATAGAATGTCGTACTTGCATAATTGTTGTAGTTCATCGATTAGTCTCCTTATTGCATCTCTAGTTCCTTCATATTGAAGTGGGACATTTTCTAAATGAGGATTGCATATGCATAAGCAGGCCATTTTGATCAGTTTTATAGATATAGGATCTGTTGATAAGGCGGTTTTCTTCCACAAAGAAAACGGCTTCATAACTGCCTATTTGATTAAACTTCAGCAACTGTTTTATAACAGATTACAACATTTGAATTTCAGAATGTTTGTTTACATAATAACTCATCCATGTATGTCAATATTCACTTTAACAATAGTTAGTTGCACTGCTCGCCACACTAAATTATAAATGCAATTGACATTTGAAAAATACAAGAGCTAGCTCGATCATGCATGTTAACCTGGTCATGAGCATGGGGGTAGTTTAGCTCAAACGTTACTATAAACTAGGTGGTTCCCCGCGCCATAGGCGCAGTTATCCGACAAAATGACATGTAAAGCTTAACAGAGCAGAAACTAGGCCTCAAACTTGAAATTTATGTGTAAAGTTCAAATCTAAAGCTTATTGTACAAAGATAAGATGAATCAGAGGAATTTTAAGCAGTTGCAAAAGATCCAAGTGAAATAGGAAAATTAGAATGTCTCCATCAATATGAATCCAACAGCAAATTGAACAATGTTATACGCAATGTAACACCAGGTTTGCACAAACTACACCATCGTCGTGGACGGGATGAACAATATTAAAATCGGAAAACCAATGTATGCATAAGTTCAAATAATGTAGAAAGTAGAAATTACGTACATCATATAATAATCTAATTAGACAACTATTTGGTCATCAAGCTAATACATGAGCTTGATTATATAACCGAATGCATGAGTTTGTCTGATATTACATTACATAATTGATTAGAAAAGTAGTTGCCCTAACATCTAATTCACCTAGCACAAAAGTTGCCAATTCCATTTGGCTTTGCAAAATAACATCCTGGTGTTCAACAAAATGCAAATTTTCTCATATATTATGCTGGATTTGAATACCTACTTGAACAACAGGTTTAATTAGACATGTCATGATGTTTTAGAGAAGAATTCACTGGTAAAATGCTAGTCTTTAGGCTTCTCTTGTAATGTAGTTGATGGTTTTGATTCCAATTTGTATATAATCAACTAAATTTACAACTTAATTATGATCCATGTAGGTAAGCAGTCAAATGAGCACAAATTTTGCTTGAAGCAAATCAAATTAACAGTAAATCATCCGAAATGTTCAAATTTTGCATAGATTGAAAATCAAGCATGTTGGTTGAAAACCTATGAAAAACCCAACGAAAAACCTAACCGGTATTCTATATCAAAACTACTAAACAACATTATATGTTGTCTCGTTAATTTGACCTACCATCATCACTTCCTTCCCAGGTTATCAGAATTGGGAATATCAGAAGCTAAGCTTTCCATATATGCTTACATTTGGTGTCTATAGAAAGATACAGAAGCTTCCAAATCCACACATGTATATTTGTGATTGTCCTTACCAATTAATATAAGCTTTCAAATCCACACATTTGGTATGCATACCAGCAAACTATTACAAATTATATTGCTCACCAATTATAGTTAAAACCTCATACAGAACTCAGAACCAAGTTTCTTCACATCATTTGAGTTGGGTGATTGGAGAATTTGTTGAAATAGAATGAGAAAAATGTAAAGATTGGAGCTTTAAGTTTAAGAAGAAACACATACCTTTAGTACCGTTGTACTAATCCTTGGTCTAGGTGCTGAAGGGGATGCTCGCCCCTTGGGGAAACACATCTGGGTTCCCGTAATATCTACATTTTAGGGCAATGATCAATCAAGTATATCAAAAAAGATATCCAATTGATCAATCGCACATAAACAAAACAGATTTGCAGAAAAAACATCAAAGACTATTGCTTGCTTCTTTCTTACAAAGCATTCATATCAGATTACAAAGAGACTACACAAATGAGCATACTTTTCTTAAACTCAACTTAGAATATGCAAAACACTTTGATCCTTTTTAACGAATCCATGAATATTAGGAATCCTAAACCCTAGATCGAGTAACTTCTTTCTCTGGGATGGAAAAAGGTGGAAGGGTCTCTACCCAGAAAAAGAGGCTTGTATTATCACAAATATATGATGTCAAGTAAAACTTATCTACACAGTTCACAGACGTACCAGCTGAATGCAATATTAAATTTTATTCATTATAAGCATTTATGTGACGACTCGAACCAGAATTGGAATAGTAATCGGCCTAATCTGCGAGTTTACGAGTAATTGAGGTTTATCGTAATTAATCGGATATGCAATTTCGTTCACGACTTAATTTTCGGACACAAATTTGATTTGGGTTTGTTCGTGGGAAATGTAGAGGATCTGATTTCGAGTCCGTAGGAGTTTTCCGAGGATTTTTTGGATAATCGAGGAATATATAATGAATATTTGAAATTATCGCCGAGTTAGTCGTGTTTATCCGTTCGAGTTTGAGTTATCCAAATTGCGGATAGAGTTGATTCTCGACGTATAAATAGCTGAATAGTCATAAAATTATCGAAAAGTTCGAAAATGAGCTGTTTTGACCGAGTTGACCAGAGCTGGGCCGAGTTGACCGAGTCAACTGTGTTAACTCAGTGAGTAACGACTAGCCGTCGTGGTGGCTGCCAGAATACGACGCGGTTGCCAGAAATAAAGGTAAGAAATTGAAGCTTGATGTTTGGGCTTTCGTTTGATATATGAATTGTGATGTTTGGTGGAGGTTTTGGGTTGAAATTGTGGAGGAGAAACGGTGGGATTTCGGGGGTGACGGACGGCGGTGCTCCGGCCACAGTAGTGGCCGGGGATTAGGGGGGAAAGGTTTGTGGGCCCACGGTGAGGCTTTTGGGGGTGGTCTCGAGGACCGCCGTGCATCATGGCCGGAGTTCCGGCAGTGGACCGAATCGCCGGCCGATTTGGATCCATGGTGGTTTCGGGCCAATTTCCGGCAGATTGCGGTGGAATTGAGGGATGGTGTAGTGGAGAAAAGTGTTGGGCTCGAGGAGGACTTGAATTCTGGGTTTCCCTCGCCGAAAAATCTCTCCGATGACGGTGCGTCGCCGCCGACGGCGGCGGTCAACGGTGGAGCTCCGGCGAGGCGTTGACTTTTTGGATTTTGTCAAGTTTTATGCCGTTTTTCTCGTAATCGCGCCCCGATCGTCGCCTTGAGGTTTTCGAGTTGATTTGAATGCCGGATTTTGTGTCGAGAGTTTATGTGGAGTATTTTGGGATTTTCGGCGATTCTTTTATTATCCGAGTTATATGTTTCCGGAAATGGTTGGTTTTCGAGGTGTGGTTCAGAGTATTGAATTGCTATTTTGATCAATGATATTTTGTGATTATTCAGGGGATCGAGATCGTACGCTTGGCAAGGGATCTTCCGCCGGATCTCGGGATTAGCGCGTCTGCGCGCTGTGCTTATCTGTGAGTGGACATTTATTTACACAATCGTAGCGAGTTCTTGGTTTCAGTATTTATTTCCAATACAGTATTAAGATTATTTATTGTTTTGGAGGTATTGTTTTATGTTTTATTGGTGAAGGCTTTTACTTGGCATCGATGCATTAACTACTCAGCTGATCACCGGTAGTCCAGTTCCAGGCTTGAGAGATTCGCCTTATGTGCCTACTAGGCTTGAGAGATTCGCCTAGTCTATCACAGTCGGGCTTGAGAGATTCGCCCGACACCTCCATTTATTTTAAGAACTCGCATTATTTTAATGTTATGTAAATGGTGAAAGGCATATGTTTATTTTTGTTCACTCACTCTAACGATTTTATTTGCCTTTCCCCTGGGCTTTTCGGTTTCAGTGCCCAGTTTGCAGTTCGGATTCTGGTGTCGCACGTCGTAGTCGGAGACTTAGTATTCGAGCTACTTTTCTTTCTCAGTAGGTTTCTTATTTAGCCTATTTTTGTATATTTATGTATATATACTAGAGGTCGCTCTGAATACTCTGATGTTTATATTTTCATATGATTTTTTCCCGGATTTCTGTAAAGTTACAGTTGTGCTTATTACTTTATATTATGATATGATTTTGAGAAATCCGGATGGGATTGGTGCCCATGGTTTGGCTTTTGTGGCATAGGATGAAGTGTGTTTTCGGGTACAGGTTAATGGTAATTCCGCGTTATAGTGAAACTCTGCCGAAATTTCTATGGTTTTTGAAAGTTCGTGTTTCCAGAAGGGGTTCAGCTCCGGTTTAGGAAACTAAATCGAAATTGGGTCCTTTCAATTTATAAATATACTTAAAGATGCACACAAATTTAACTCATAATGAAATGGTCTATGCAACCAGAACTTTGGTATGAAATACAGCTCATTATTATTTTGAGTTCTGGTAGTGCATAGTTCAAGTATATGCCTCGACAAACTTAATCAAAATATAAACAGTGGCAACTGGACATCGTAAGTTTTGAAGTTCAGTATCGGAGTCCTGCAATGATTTGGTTGTTCTGTGTTGACATCCTTGAAACCAACGTAGTCGAAGTGTCTACAATAATCAAATCACCTTTAGCTGATTCATTATTTCCGTCCATGCTATCACTGCCTGATGTACACCCATCACCATTACTGTCCGAGAGAAACCAATATCAAATATAATTGAATTTTTAGAAGTTGAGTTCTCATGGTTTGAGCCATCTCCTTTCAATGTCCTGAGGTAGGGACCTCCCTGCCCAATCCAACTTGGCTAAAAATTTCACAACAACAGTAAATCCATAATGTCTACCAACCACAACGCCTAGCGTAGAAGTGTCCTACGTAATCATTATGAATCGTTGCACTGTCGTCAGCAGCAATGCCTTTGAGTAGGTTTCTCTATGTAATTTGTTCTTATGGTATTTCTAGAACTTGACTGCCATCATTCTTGCAATCCACCTTTATACTTGCATCGGGCGCATCTTTGACGACCTTAATGATTAATCTCCAACTTTCTCCTCATGATGAAGTAAAAGAGTTGAATCATTTGAGGAAGATTGATGAGTGTCAATTAGGCTCTTAATAGCTACAACAGCTTTAAGAACTGTGACATCGACAAATAAACTGTGAAGCAGGAAGGCCTTGCGATCTCGAACTTGCCTCTCCTCCTGTTGTGGTGCAAGGCATTGCTGCCAGAATGGCAAACTCTTTTGCCCATTGTATGTTATCGTGCTTACCATCTCTTACCTGACCGCCCCCCTTCCCTCCCATCCTCACCCCCAGTTTTCATCTTCAAGGGGAAGTGGTGGGAAAGCAGACGGATTCTCAGCAACAGTAGGAGGGACAACCCATGTGTTTGCCCGAACTTCGTAAGGAAGCTTTCCAATCTGAAATCAAACAAAATAGTCTTGGTAAATCTCTCGTCTTACTTCAAAACCTAACTACGAACATCAAACACTTACTTTATTGTGCTCGGTGAAAGCCTTCATAACAGCATTGTATGCCTGCAGGGATGTGATGCAACCAAAAATTAAGAGCTTACATGCAGCAGTAAACGATGAGCTTAACAAGTTGAATGACAAAAGAAGCGTAACATACGACATCGAATGGCCTGGTTATCTGCTGAAGAAGAGAAACCAAAGAGTGAGTAAAAAGGGGGCATTTTTCAGCAGGGCAGAACCCTTTCCTAGATGCAAGTCATGCAACTATCATTGTCGGCTTCCCACTGCACACCCGAACCTACATTTAGGACCATACAAATCAAACCTAAATTACTAATCTGTGCATAAATATCAAATTTATAGAATATAGCTACGATCCCCATTCTAATTAACCGAGTCCTTCTCTCTGCCTCATTAAATTAAAGCAAATCTTAAACTTAAATTTCCAATTTATAAGCTTAATAAGAAAAATGTAGAGCCTCACTCACATCAATTTAAAACAAGTCCTCCTCTTTCTTGTCCTCAAGAACGGACGGTTAGATCTTCTGATGTCTGCAAAACCGCGCCAAAATCACCGGCCATTAGAATGAGAGAGCAAGAGAGTGAGAGAGAGTACAGTGGAGTGGAGGAGTGAGGTGAGACAGAGAGAAGAACTAAAACTACATATATTAAAATTTTATATTAAAACTACATATATTAAATAAAATTGTCATTAAAAATATATAGGTGGAAGTATATAGCTGACGTGTAATCGGTTCACAAAGTTAAGAAAATAAGATATATCAAAATTTTGAATGTTGTAAGGATCAAGTGAGTAGTATACATATTGTGTGGTGAGGCCAACTGATAGGACATTGGGAGCATTACCACCCCTGCAAACCATCTCCCGGCTCTTAGTATATTCTGTGTCTTTGACCTTCATCGTACCCCATCCATCCATAATTAAAGATTGATTACAACATAAAATTCATATACAATCGATCCTACTAAAACCCCCAAGTTAATGTATTGAATGAATGAGTGAATGAATATATATATATACCTCTTTCCAGTCGACTTGGAGTGAAAGGTTATGAGACTCAAAGACTTGTTCTACCATTCATTCACCCTACTTAAACTGGGAAATGTAGACCACAAAACCCAAATTAACATATTCAGGAAAGCAAGTTATGCTAAGATAATTGTACGCTAGCAAACATATATTCAGCCTAGATGAACTTGGCCTAAATTTATATTTCATAATATCTACAGAGAATACATAGCACTCAACTCTGAAAACTAAAAGAGCAGCCACATTCTTTCAAATCCTGAGAAAAGAATATGTATATATATACATATATATGTGAAACTGAGTTTACCATGTTTATATTGAACCTTGTTGTAGCTATAGCAATCTGTGGGGCTAAGAACACATCAGTCTGCAATTACAAACCTTTAATTGGTTAGGCTTCAAAGGGCTAAAATATTTGGGGGGGGGGGGGATTGGAAGACAGTATGTAATTTTGTGCCTAAACCAATTCCAATTCTCCTCTAATAAGATACCAAAACAACACTGTAACTATCAATCTCTTCTTCTACCCTTCGATTTACTCACAGAACAAAAATAGAGTACTCTCCATTATTTGCTTTGTTTAGCTTTGTTTCATCAATGGTGAAAAAAATTTAAACAATTGTCATTGAAGTACTCTCCATTATTTTCCTACATTCTCACATAACCCAAACAGAGCTAACATAAACTACATAATAACTTAAAGCAAACTCAAGCTAACATACATAATGATAATGCATTCGAAAGCAAAAACAAACATCGAAAGCAGAAACAAACATCAAAAGCAAAACAATTAGCAAAATACTATTTCTACTTCAACAAACAGAATTAGAAACATTACTCATCCATGCCATAACCCAAAAACAAAGAGCATACATAACATTAAAAAGCTTCCTTCAACCACCATCGATCTGGATATTCAAATTAAACTATCTAAATGGACAGCTTACTTAATATGTTTCTTTATCAAGAATATATCATATGTATTTGTTCTAAGTGGAACTTTCAAATGCACCAAAAATTGGATTCTATAACTCAGTAAAGATTAATTTCTGATATTCCAAAGATTGCACAAAGGATTGAGCAACAAACATGGTATTTACAACACCTAAACTTGAAAGATCCAGCTTGTTTGATAGTTCTTTTATCATCATATGTATTCTTTAACACTTGTATTAAAAGTTGAAAACTGTGCTTCTAGATATGACAACGCTAGAAAATGAGCTCAGTCTTCTCATTTATATTAGAATCAGCTAAAACAAACACAACCCAAATTCAAAAACTCAACCCACATATATAAACTCAAGAGTTATAGCAAACTCATCCTAACCTTCAATAAAGGCCATAACTTTAGAATCAGATAAAACAAACACAACCCACATAGGAAAACTCATGTACTACAACAGAACCAGCTTCATCTTCATTCAATACTAATCGAACACGAAGATGTTGAAAAGGAAATCGAGAGAGATCGAGACAAAAAAAAATAGAGAGTTTGCCTGAATCACCAGTGTACCAAATCGACATACTCAAATTGATTGAAAAAATCTAAAGCTTTTTGAAGAATGAGAAAAGGCTTATCGAGCTAGAGCTGGAGCTGCCGGAGTGCTGAAGAGTGGTGACGCCGTGGTGGACAAGGTTTCCGTACTTGTTAGTGGCTTGGATTGGGATGGTGTACTCGTTGGTCTAGAGAGAAAGAAAGAGACTGAAGTAACGGAGAGCTCGAGAGATGAGGGTTTAGGTGAGCTCCCGCACGCATGAAACATGAACAGAGTTAGGAGCAGTAAAATCCACCTTTGTTATATAGGAAATGTTGCATTTTCAACTTTCCTATTAGAGTTGTGGGCATGCAAATAGTACTGTTCTAAACAACGACCGGCCTAGGCAGAAAAAATCATGAAAACGCCTTTTTTTGGTTGTGGGCAGTCTAATGGGGCTGTGGCCGATTTGGTGGACCGCCTAGCGACTTGTGCAAACGGAGAACGACGCGAAGTCGCGAACTGAAGTCGGAGACGCCGCTCACTAATCGATCACCACCATCGCCGCCCGCCGCTCTCATCCATCCGCCACTTGGCCGCTCGCCATCTAGCTTTGGTAAGTTTCTCACTTCTGTTCATGCAAATATTTGATACCCAAAGCCTGAAATCAATCGGCTTCAGACATCAAATTGGGTTTAAGTTGAGGCTGAATGCTTCATCTAATTGTCAAACATCAGTCAATGTATTTCTAAATTTTTTGATTTTACATTGTTTTGTTGGCACTAGGCCTGGCAATTGGGCGGGTTAATAAATGACCCGCCCGTTACCGCCCGATAACGACCCATTAAAACCCGCCCATTAACTAATCGGGTTATTAATGGGTGACCCGATAACAACCCGTTATCAAAACGGGCGGTTTCGGGTGAACCCGTTAGCCCAATAGCAACCCGATAAGAATTCATAAAACCTAACTCTAAGAGTTTTTTTTAAAAAATAATAATAATAAAAAATGAGGTAATAAAATAATTTTTTATTTTATTTTGTAAAAAAAAAGCTTAACGGGATTTATCGGGCCCCAATGGGTAACCCGTTATCTTATCGGGCTAACCCGATATAACCCGTTAAGCTTAACGGGCTATATCGGGTTGAACCCGTTAATGACCCGCCCACTAATAACCCGCCCGAACCCGCCCGTTTGCCTGGTCTAGTTGGCACTTCCACTTTTCTTTTCTTTTTGGTCTGGTTGGCTCTGCACTTTTGATAGTTTATTATCAGTAAAAGTGCGTATGAGTATCTTGCTATGCTTGTTGATGGAGAGAGGTTTAGTGTTTTGATGTACTAGAGTATGCTACGATGGTGTAAAGTGCTTCTTCATCTTCAATCTCTTTTTTGTTTCTGGGTTTTTTTTTCATCAACCCTTTTTAGGAGATGTATGCTTGTTATTGTATGTTGAAAATCTCTTGTGGTCTATGCTATTTTTTATTTGTCAGATTTGAGTCGGGTGTGCTTACCATGATGGACTCTTCTGCAGAGAAAATTGCCTTCCCCTGGATTTCAGCTTGAAGTGGTTTTAGTGGATTACAACGGCAATGTTCCTGCATCACCTGCACCAAACACTAAAACTACTATGAGAACAGTAGACGAAAGCTCTGGTACCAAACCTCCAGTGAACAACGCGGCTGCGGCTGAAATCGTGATTTTTTTAACTTAAGGCTGAAATCAGTGGATGCCCTGTCTTTTTTATAATAGTCTTTGTTAATGCGAATGATTGAATGAAATCGTGGTGTTTTGCGACTTGCGACTCTTTTTTGGAGAATGGGGCTGAAATCTTGATATGTGGTTGTTTGTATTGATATGTTGTTAATGGGTACTATTAGGGCCACTTGAAATTTGGTCCTCTCAGTATATCGAATGAATTTTAGTGTAGAAGCATTGAACCATGCTCTGTAGTCATCCTAAGATTAAAGATCACCCTAGGTAATAGAAGTTTCAGTTTATTGTTATATCCGATGTTTTGACCTGATACAGTTGTTGTTGGTGTTGATCCGTTGAATTATTGATTTTTATAATTCAATAATTATAGAAGGAGCAATTAGAAATGATAGTGTTGAAGAAGGAGCAATTAGAGAACTTGATTATGATGTTGAAAAGTCCAAAGATGATACCGAAGTTGAAAGAACCGATGAGTGCAATGACACATTTGAGTTTGGCACTTTTGAGTGATCATTTCACTTGAAAACGTTTTTTTCATGTGTGTTTTTATTTGGATTTGAACATTTGAGCTATTTTTTATTACATTTCTTCATAATTTTTTCTTTATTATTCATATAATAATATATCATATAAATATATAATTAATTAAATATATATAAAATAATCCGCCTACACTACCACATTTCTTCCCATTGCCCACGAAATGGGAAAACAAAGGCCGACGATATCAGACGATATATGATATCGTCGGCAATAATAGGCATTACCAACAAAAATTTAAATCGCCGGCAATGAAATTATTGCCGACGAGTCGTCGGTAATACCTTTTTCGTCGCCGGCAATAATAATGTGTAGTATTGCCGGCGATGTTTTGGCCGGGATACCGACGATATAATCTCCCTATAGCCGACGATTTAATGAATCGTCTGCAATAACTCTTATATCAGATCTACTCTGCAGCAGCTCATTCATTTTACAAAAATCCGGTGAGAAAGAAGGAAAACGCTCTGAAATCGTTGGGTATTGTCAAAAGGCATCCAAAACCCGCTCGTGAAGTTATATAGCTAGGTACGTATGTATATATATGTGGATCGATGTATATATGTGTTGATTTAGAGTTGAGATTAATGGTTTGATATGCAAATAGAGTTGATATATTGTTGATTTTGAGTGATTGACTGTTGATTTTGAGTTGATTTGAGATGATTTCGATGAAAATATGCTTGTGTGTATATATATATATGTATATAAATTTATTTTGTGATTAATTGTTAATATGTGTATATATATACATGTAAATTTGTAATTGGGAATTGTTGGTATATATATATATATATATATATATTTTTATATGCATGGGTCAACTTTTGTTTAGGGAGATATATATATATATAGAGATGAAGAATTAATTAAATTAGTGTAGCTAGTTTAATGATAGATATATATATAGATGCATGCATGTAATGATGATTTTTTAATTAATTAGTAGTGAATGTATATACATAAATATATAGTACTGTTAGAATTTTCAGGATGGACAAGAGTTGGATGAGCCTTAAAAGATGGGATGTGAGATATCACCATGGAATTAGGAGTTTTGTGGATTTTGTGAAAGCTAATTGTGGAGACACTACACTTCATTATTGCCCGTGTAAAGAATGTAAGTGTCGCAGCGATCGATTTCGTTTTCCCATTGATCAAGTCCAGAAGCACCTGAGTAAATACTGGTTTTGGGATAAGTACATTTGTTGGATTTATCACGGTGAAACATCGTTAGCGGGTCGTCCGCATGATCATGGACAATTTTCTGAGAGGGCCAGTCCATCCTATGATCCTACAACGATGTTGATCAATGATATGTTTCCTCATGAGAGCAGTGTATTTGCTGATCAAGCACCAAATGTCCCTCCCGTCGTTGAGGGTTTCCCCCATATTGAGCTAGTCGAGCCATTACCTAGAGCTCATGTCAACACAAGCAGTATAGACAAGTACAACAACTTGATTGCATTGCAACAGACTCCGTTGTATGACGGTTGTAGTAAGACTGTTCTTGGAAGTGTCATGGGAGTGATGCAGCTCAAAATGGAGAACAAAATGATTGTCAAAGCTGTTGATTCTTGGCTGAAGTGGACTGCTTCGCTATTGCCACCCGGTCATCGCATTCCTACCACTCATCATAAGGTGCGACATATCCTGAAAGATCTTGGGCTTTCCTACATCAAAATTCATGCATGCAGATATGATTGTATTCTCTTCTGGAGGAAAGATCTTGAAGACCTTGAAGCCTGCCCGGTATGTTTTACAGAAAGGTATAAGTTGACTCCTGCAGGCAACAAGAAAGTTGTGAAGATACTTCGATATTTCCCGCTGATTGATAGGCTGGAGCGGTTTTTCATGTGTGCTTTCACGGCCAAAGCTATGAGATGGTAGGCTGAGAGGAATTTGCCTAACGATGACACCCTTATACACCCTGCCGACGGAGAGGCTTGGAAGCACATGGTCAGGGAGTTTGATCATTTTGCAGCAGAGGTCTGAAATATTTGGCTAGGGCTCTCATCTGACGGATTCAACCATTTTGGCAACATGAGTCTTCAATACAGTATATGGCCAGTTATTTTAGTACCGTACAACCTTCCACCATGGATGTGCATGAAGAAGGTATACAATATGCTCACTCTGTTAATTCCAGGCCCGGGTTATCCAGGAAAGTGTCTCGATATGTATTTGAGGTCTTTTATTGAGGAGCTTAATTGCCTGAGTGAGTGTGGCCACCCCACTTACGATAGGTTCAAAAATGAGATGTTCCAGATGCATGCCATGCTTGTTGTCACCATCAGTAATTTTCCTGCCCGCGGTATGTTGTCGGGCAACGTTACCAGGGGTTACAGGGCTTGTTCAGAGTACATGACTGTTGATTGTTGTAGTCCTCATTGCAGTAAAATTGTTCAGATGCGTCACCGTTGTTGGCTTCCAGATGATCACCCATTTAGGCATGATCAAGACGCTTCTGATGAGACTGTGAAAATGGGTGTGGCACCCAGGCGATGGATAGGAGATGAAATTTTGGAAGTGCTGAATGAATATGATTTTGGCCAGCTGAGCAATCATCCTGAGATAGTGTTGTCAATTCCAGACAAGCCCGAAAGGTATAAGTTTTGGACACACAAGAGCATATTCTGGGAACTCCCGTACTGGCCCAGGTTGCCTATCAGACACTACCTAGATGTCATGCACATAGAGAAGAATGTGTGTGAAAGTGTGGTGGGCACAGTTCTGAATTGGGAGGGGAAAACAAAAGACATCCCTAAGGCACGCATTGATCTGAAAGCTATGAGATTACGGAAACATTTGTGGTTAAGAGATGGTAAAAAAAAATGCCTCAAGCTCCTTACACCGTCAAGCCGAACCAGAAGCATGAAATTTTTGGGTGGATGAGTAATGTCATGTATTCTTATGGCTATGCAAGAAATTAATATAATTATTGCTTATGGCTATATGCAAGAAATATAATTGTTGCTTATGGCTATATATGCAGGTATCCTTATGGCTATGCAGGAAATATAAGCAAGTGTGTTAACTTCCGGGACAATAAGATGTACGGATTAAAGAGTCATGACTGCCATGTACTGCTTCAACGCATTTTCCCTATTTTCATTCGAGGGTACCTGCCCAAAGAGGTGGTGGAGCCGTTGGTGGCTTTGTCAAGATTCTTTCAGAAGTTATGCACCAAACAAGTTAAAAATCAGACCTCATGGAGATGCAAGATGACATCATTTTTATCATGTGCAATCTTGAGATGATATTTCCCCCAAATTTTTTCGACATCATGCCTCACCTGATGATCCATCTTCCGGAACAATTGTTGCTTACCGGTCCGGTACACTACACTTGGATGTATCCCATGGAAAGGTACACATGATTCATACATTTGTGTTTGCCTCTATTTTTATATGTATATTCTTATTTTTTAAGAACATGCACTTGTTAACTTGTAGACAATTAGGAGACTACAAGGACTATTTTCGGTGAATACTGCTACAACCTGGTATAAAGAAGACCCTTTCGTTCTTGCCACATCAGTAAAACAAGTGTTTTACCTTGACGATCTTATGAACAAAGTCCCGTGGAGGTGGTTAACCATGTTGCTCATAGAAATATATACAGTGCTGCCACTCTTGGTAAGACCTCAGATGATGAAGAAGTTACTGCATACCAAGAGCCGAACGCTTTTGACATTCCGGAATTCTCTACGATTCGCCTTAATAATGTGAGATCGGGGAGTGTGGTTCGAATTACTGGAGCAGAACTTCTTGATGTTAATCCAAATGAAGTAGACGATGATTCAGATGACGAGGAGCGGCACATATTGCCAGAGATTACCTATGAAACCGAGTCAGACTCAAGTGATGAAGATGATTATGATTATCATCCTTAGTACGTTAATGATGTACGTATTTTAGTATATATAAACGTGCATGTATGTTTGTTATGACCAACGAGTCGGAAATACTATCACCGAAATAGAAGAACTCACACAGCTTCGTAAATTACAAAAAGGTGGCCAACGTCATATCGATCAGCCACATCAGTGTTTATACTACATTAGACTTGAAATGGAAAATGAACAGAGAGCCTTCATCGATAATAGCGTTATTTGTTGACGGAATTTGGGAATCACACTATCACCGACGAGTTGCTACTCGTCGGTGATAGTATTACCGACGAGTTAATGCAACTCGTCGGTGATAACCCGCTTTAAATTCCAGCCCGACGGGGCAGAAGCCATTTCTTCAAACTCCCCAAAAAAAAACCCTAGATTCCTCCCCTCCGCCTCTCGCCGCCGACCCTGCCCAAATCACTTCCCTTAGCCTCCCCTCTCCTCATCCCCTCTCCCCTCTCCCCTCTCCTCCTCCCCTCCTCCCCTACCCCCTCCCCTCCCTCCGGCCGCCGGAATTTGAGCACCGCCGCTGCCCTCTCTCTCAACCCGAAGAATGATAGGTCCCCTCCCCCACTCTCTCTCAATTCGATTTTTCAATGTTCAATTTTAATTACATGATATTATGTAATTATGTATGCATTTTAAGTTGGTGTAAAATTAATCTTCAATTTTAATTAAGTTGGTGTAAAATTATGTATATATGTATGCATTTTAATTATGTATGCATTTTAATTATTAAGTTGGTGTATGCATTTTAATTATGTATGTATTTTAAGTTGATATTTTTGTGTATATATGTAGAATATATGTAGAATATATGTAGGATATTTTGTGTATATATGTAGAATATATTTTTGTAAAATTATTTTTGTGTTGGTTAATTAAGATTTGGGTTAATTGATATTTTTGATAATTATATTGGTAATGATATTTTTGATATTTTGGTTAATTGATATTTTTGATAATTATATTGGTAATGATATTTTTGATAATGATTTTGGTAATGATATTTTTGATTTTTTTGGTTAATTGATATTTTGGTAATGATATGTAGGATATTTTGTGTATATATTTTTGTGTTGGTTATTTTTGGCATATAGAATATATTTTTGGCTATTCTGTTTAATTGTTGGATGTGCAAGAGGTTTTGCGGCAAATTGGCTTGGGGGCAACAAACGGAGAGCGACTAGATCCAGTGGAGGGAGCAGTAGTCAAGCATCCTCATCCGCAATCAGTAACACGCACAGCGGCCCTATTATGAATGCTTGCACACAAATTTTGCTACGTGCGCGAGAACAGGAGGAAGCTGAATGATCCGGATCCTTGCAACCCTCAGTCCAGCCTCGACCCTCAGGCAGCAGACACTAGGGCGAGCAACCCTCAACGGGCGCATCAGAAACTCCCTCCATCTGAATGCCCCCTATTGGCCCGGTGCCTACTCCCCTTACACGGGAATCATCTGAGGCAGATGGTGCAGGCGCCTCACGTCCAGGCCTCGTCTATCTCCGTCGTCCGGTTTCTTCGTGCCCGACGAGATTCCTGTCATCGCTTAATTCGATGCAAGGGGGAGAGTTATTTTTATTGAAGGACAGCCGGAGTTCCTGACCGTGGAGGAAGCGTACGTGTTCAAGCCGTTCAACCCCGTGTATCTTTGGAGTGCGAGGTGCATGAACCAGCAAACGGACGATGCAGGTAAATTTTATTTAACAAGATTACTTAAGACTATAAATAGTGTCAATTAATAATTTCAATTTTTTGACATTGTATTATTAGGCAATCTCGTTAATGCCAATGGAAAACGAAAGACTAGAGGCCCCTGCATCGGGAAGAATCTTGAGTAGGCCACTGGGGGAAGGAAAACGATCATTAAGGCCAATGAGCATGGTGAGGTGATCGAGACAGAAAACACCACGCGAAAGTATGCCAGCAAGTTCGGGGCCGTCGTGCGGGACAAGGTCCCAATGCTGTTGCCAGATTAGGGTGCTGTGCCTCGCTACCTGAAGTTGCAAGTGCATAATACACTGACTGTGAGTTAAATCGTATTTTCATTACGTAAATTTTACATTTATTAATTAAGTTCGAAGAAATATGTAATTTTACCATTTATATATTCATCTTGCAGCTGTGGTTTGACGTGGATGAATGCCTTATTGAGACGTGGGCAGAGCGTCGACTACATATCAGGTGATGTGATTCGAGTTATTTGAGTATATATCGAGTTAGATTTTTGTTTATCAAGTGTTTTAATATCTCTAACATTTGTTTCTGGTGTTAATATAGGTATAAAGAGTGGAAGAACGAGCTTTCAAAACATTACACAAAGTACAAGGATCTAGGCCGAGGTGCTACCCCTAGCGAACTCCGGTTTAGGGAGTACGAGTGGCTGTGGCTGGTATCCCACTTCGAGCACCCCAAAGTGAAGGTATGCATCCTGAATATATTTTACAACCCTAATGTATCGTATCACATTGAAATAGTTAGTTACTAATTTTTTGACATATGTTTATCCAACAAGGCGATTTCCAAGACGAACAACGAGAACAGATTGAAAAACACCAAGTCCCATCATGTAGGTTCACTCAACTATCTGGGTTGGTCGGGTAGGGCGCAGAAACAACAAGAAGTCAACCCGTTGGTGTTTGTTCATCAGAAGTTCTATCTGTAGTACCCTGAAGAAGCGGTAAGTCTTTGGCCTCATTATTTTGTAGTTCACATATGCATGTGTTGTTTAATAATACGTTATTCATATTCGCTTTTCGATTAGGTGAGAGTGGAGGATGTGATCACAGAGGTCACCATGAATATAGCTCAAAACGACCATCCTGACTGCTCGGAGGAGGAAGTGACCCAGTATGCCTCTCAGATCGATACGTTTGATCGCCCTATAACGGCTCAAACCATGGCAAAAGCGTGCGGGACTGGAAAGAATATCCACTACTGCAGGGGAATGGGCTTGGCGGGCGAAGGAGTATTGAAGAACACTTCGGAATACTCTAGCGGGTCAAGAACTTCTTCTAGAAACTCTAACCTATAAGCGGAGCTCCATAGGACGCAGAGGGAGTTGGAGGAGCAAAGGAGGGTGGTGGAGGAGATGCGACAATTGGCTGAGCAGCAGGCAGCCAGAGATGCCGAGCACCAGACGATGGTCGAGCAACACCAAATTATGGTCGAGCAGCAGACACAAATGTTCACATGGATGCAGACGATGTACGAGTGCCAGACTACCGGACACCCGCTCCCCACACCTCCACCGATGCCTGTGTTACACAACCGCAGTTATCGCAGCAAGACCAGGGTAGCCGCCGGAGTTCAAATTATTTCGTCAACATGGATTTCGTCGACTCTTAGTGTAGTTGTATTTTATTTTTGTATTGTTGCTGTTTGTACTGTTGGACAATTATGTGTGTACTGTTGGATGTATATTTGTACGGTTTGTGTTTTTCACTGCAGGTTCTGGAATTGGGCTCAATCCAGAACCTGCTTTTTTTTGTAAAATGTCACCGGGTATTGCCAACGAGATGGGTCCATCTCGTCGGCAATAACTTCCAATTTTTGGCGAGTTTCTTCATTATCACAGACGACTTTTTGAAGAATGTCGTCGGCAATAATTATGGCAGTCAAACAAGTTGACCCGGCGGAGCTTCATCACCGACGACTAACTCGTCGGTGATGCTATTTCCCATTGTCGGCCACCTTATCTCGTCGGTGATACCTTTGAAGTATCACCAACGACTTCTTGCATATCTCGTCGGTGATACTATCACCGACGGGTTGCTTCCGGCGACCTTATAACCGGCTACATGTCGTCGGTTATAAGGATCATCGACGATTTATGGAGAAAGGCCGACGACTAAACTTCGCCTAAGACCTAGACGCCTAGACTCTAGGCAATAGCTCTACCGTCTAACACCTTTTAGAGAACCTTGACAAATACCGTAAAGAAAAACAAATAGGGCTATTTTACTAGCTTGGAGCCTTGGACTGTACCCCTGTCGAATCCCAAAACAAAGACTAATTGGGCCTGGGGAGTAAAAAAGACGTAAGCATTATGGCCTTGAAATGGACACGGGCTGCTTTGCATTCCATGATTTATTATTGGGTTGTACAGTTGTCCACTTGTCCCTGCTTCAAGTCTTTGCTCAATTGTGTTACAATCAATATTGTGTCATAGCTGAAGTCCAATCTGGGTCCGGTTGTGATAAGATTGTTGAAGAACACAAATTTCTTTTCTTTTTATTACGATGAGATGATGTGATTACTGTCAGATATATGGAATGATAGTCAAATAATACGACATCTTTGGATACAAATAAGAATATAGAGAAATTCTCTATCTCTCTTCTTCTAAGGTATTACTCGTGACTCTTACGTTGTCAAATAAGTAAGATAACTAAGTAAACCAACATATTTCAACACACTTGACATTTTATTCATTATTCTAATAATAATTCATGAAGTTTTTCCAAAAGAAAATTCGTTAACTATTAACTTTTTATTGCTTGGCTTTTCTCATTTTATTGACCATAGCCTATAGGCTTGTGACTTTAGCACTAAATTTTACGTTTAACTTTAAGCGAATATTATTTCCGTCGCCACTAATTATCGACATCAATAAATGGCCGCCGCTCTATAGGCCTCTCTTCTCCCAAAACCAATGGCAACTTCACCTTGCTAGCTAGTTCTCCAGTTTTCCTTATTCAAGAGGAAAATTATTTTGCTTTTGCAAATAGAGAAGTCCACTCCACAACTCTAGTGACATCTTTTCCTCAAATTATTCACTGCTTGGTATGGAATCGTATGACCAAACACCAACTCCGCCCTTGTACTTTTCTGCCTCTTTCCCACGCAATTTCCAACGTACGTAGTCGTAGTCATGACTCAGACACTAGCCCGCCCCTGTTGGGCCTCCAAAGCCTTAAACTAAACTAAGCTAACATGGCTTCCCCACACCAGAATACTAGGGTTGGAATCGTTTCGGATGAATTTGAAATTAGGTTGGAATCTGTACTCTAATAAATTTTTCGGTTCGGGTCTTATTCAGTTCAATTTTTTGACAAGTTTGTTCTACGAGTTTCGGGTCCAACGAATTTCGGATCGGTATATTTCAGTTTCAGATCGATTTTTTGATAAAAATTTCTAGACCTAAACAATTGTTTAAGTTAATTATTGTTTAAGAAAAACAAAACCGTAGAGAGATAGAACAAATGTGAGAGAATGAGAGTATTTTTAAAAGTGTTTTCTATATATATCCAAAAAAAATCAAAATGAGTGTGTATATTCATTTATATAAAGAAATAAGCACAATGACACATATATCATTTCGGAACGGTTCAATTTTTTTCGGTATTGTACAATAAAAAGTCATTCGGTTCAGATTTAATTTGGTTATATTTCTAAATTAGTTCGTCTCACAAATTTCAGATCCAACAAATTTTGATTTGATTTATTTCAATTCGGTTCAAAAAAATAGCCGAAGCTTAAACAAAGACTTGGATTAATATACACCACCTGCCTGACGCCTTTGTGTATGTCAGCACACCCTAGCTGGGATCGCTGATGCCATACTCATCGTCACCAAAGCGACTTCATCTTCCCCCACGAAATTTCCTGCCCTCTCTCTCTCTCTCTCTCTCTCTCTCTCTCTCAAAACACTAGTAAAAATAAATAAAAATCCAATCTTTCTGTCTCTGTGCTTTTCTGAAAGCGAAACATGAAGCCTCGGGGAGCCCCATTGGGGCGGTAATTGGGATTTGATCTTGTTGGGTTTTTGTATGCTTCAGATTCTTAGCTTCCTTTGATTCTGGTAAAGTTGGTGTTTTTGTTGCTTAGTGCTGCAATGATTTGTCCTTTATTGTTTTCAGTCTGTGATTTTTCTTTTGGATATTGAAATTCAGGTGGAATTTGATAGGCAAGTAATTACTTCTGCATAGAACATAATGTATGTCGAAATTTTTTGAGCTTTTAAGTTTTGTTATGCAGTTAGATCCTACCCAACATCTTGTTGATGGCAACTTAGTGAGTCGGTGTGTAGGCATTTGGTATAGTAAAATTTCATTTGGAGGCTGTTCATGTTTTTATTTAGCTCAATTCCGTGAGTTAATTGTGTTCCACTATTTGAGAGAGAGTTCCTATCTTGGTGAGTGTTGAAAGTTTGTTAATTTTTCATTTTCCGTTGCATTGGATTATCCCCTTTGTTTAATTTTGGAGTGCTCTGTTTTTATTGAGGGCTGCATCACTTTTACATTCTTAAAAAAAGCTGTTGACTTGTAGTGTGTTACCACATTGAATCAGCAAGATCCTAGTAACTTGAGAGTCGGTTATACATGTTTGTGTTCTTAGAATTAATAGGTTTTGGGGATCTGGCTGTTCAATGAGCTTGTTTTAGATTTGAGTATCTTGAAGCACTCAGTTGATGCATCCTAGGCTCTACTTTTAAGTCTAAAGTTGATAAATGGACAATTCAGCTGAGCCATCCACTTCTTTGAGCTTCACTTCATCTTCCCATCTGTCTAATGGTTCGATAAGCCACAACTTATCGTCCTCTGAAGCTTTACCTAGTCTTGAAGCCATCAGTTTGACCAAGCTTAGCTCAAGTTTGGAGCAGCTCTTGCTTGATTCTGGATGTGATTATAGTGATGCTGTTATCATAGTTGAGGGAGTTTCGGTTGGTGTTCATCGATGTATTTTGGCTTCTAGGAGCAACTTTTTTTGCAATCTATTCAAGCTAGATAAGGGGTCCTTCAAGAAGGAGAGCAAACCAAATTATTGTATGAAGGAATTGCTACCTCATGGCCACGTTGGATGTGAAGCATTTTTGGTTTTCTTGAGCTATGTGTATACCGGAAAGCTGAAGCCTTCTCCTATGGAGGTGTCAACTTGCATGCACAATTCATGTGCCCATGACTCTTGTAGACCTGCAATTAATTTCGCTGTGGAATTGATGTATGCCTCTTTCATCTTCCAAATGCCAGATCTTGTTTCAGTATTCCAGGTTGGTTTTCTATTAGTATATCATAATATACATTTCTATCAGTTTTAGCGATTTGTTTACTCTTTTGATTTCATGATCTCTAAAGTGATTGGTGAGAAAAAATATTGACTGCTTCTGTGGCCGGTTTGGTTTCCAACAGGCTATCTATTCGTAGTACTTAAGTATCAACTTCCATTCAAAGATTTTGTAGGAGTTAACTAAAGATTTTTTGTTCAGATGATAAAAATTGGAAGCTTTTCTGATATGGTTGCCTATGTTTGCAGCGACGTCTACTTAATTTTGTTGGAAAAGCTATAGCAGAAGATGTTATCCCAATCCTTCTGGTTGCCTTCCATTGTCAATTGAGTGAGCTTCTGACCCATTCTATTGAGCGAGTGGCACGATCAGATCTTGATAGCATCTGTATCGAAAAGGAACTCCCTCATGAGGTTGTAGAGAAAATTAAATTGCTTCGTTGTGACTCTCAGCATGATGGTGAACTGGACATGCCAACTATTGATCCCTTGCATGAAAAGAGAATCAGGAGAATACATAAGGCATTGGACTCGGATGATGTTGAACTAGTGAAACTTTTTTTAACTGAATCGAATATAACTTTGGATGAAGCCCATGCTCTCCACTACGCTGCAGCTTACTGTGATCCTAAGGTGGTTACTGAAGTTCTTGCTTTGGGTCTGGCTAATGTTAACCTTCGTAATTCTCGGGGTTATACAGTGCTTCACATTGCAGTGATGCGCAAAGAACCATCAATAGTAGTATTGCTGCTGAGTAAAGGAGCTCATGCATCAAAGCTGACTTCTGACGGGCAGAGTGCTGTTAGTATTTGCCGGAGGTTGACAAGGCCAAAGGATTATCATTCGAAGACAGAGCAAGGTCAAGAAACCAATAAAGACAGATTATGCATGGATGTTCTTGAGAGAGAAATGCGAAGGAATCCAATGACGGTAGATGCATCAATGTCTTCCCAAACAATGGCTGATGATCTGCACATGAAATTGCTGTACCTGGAGAACAGGGGTAAGGTTTTAAGACATTTTCTAAATTTGATTAGTAAGGTCATCACAATGGTAGATCCCCTGTTTCACATATCAAGGTTATATTAAAGAGAAATTTTCTAAAGAGGCCACTCATGTTTGGCAGTTAAGACGGTTTGGTCACTTATGTTTGACAAATATCGGATTGGTCACTCATGTTTGACATTTTCATTCAGATCGGTTATTTTGTCCGTTTTGGATATTAAAAATCACACATGTAAACACACGTGTTTTACTTAAATACATCTTTTTGTCATTGTCATGCTAATAAATTAACTTAAATGCATTTTACAAATAAAGGAATATGTTTTTTTTAACATCCAAAACAGACAAAGTGACTAATCTGAACGAAAATGTCAAACTTGAGTGACCAATCCGCTATTTGTCAAACATGAGTGATCTCTTCAGCAATTTTCTCTATATTAAATTACAAACATATAGATCTTGCCCAACCTAGATTCTTTATATCACATTGGTCGTACATCAACGATGTTCTTAACATTGCATCTTTTGATTTATTTTATGTGCCTCCGAATCTTATGCATGATCCCTTGGCTGCAGTGGCTTTTGCACGTTTGTTCTTCCCTTCTGAAGCCAAGCTAGCCATGGCTGTTGCTCAGTCTGACACAACATCTCAATTTGCTGGAATGAGTGGAATCTCTCGATCAAAAGGCTCAAGTGGGAACTTAATGGAGGTTGATTTAAATGAGACCCCCACTTTGCAGAACAAACGACTCCATTCTAGGATGGAATCCCTTATGAAAACAGGTAATTACATACAATTAGAGTCTGACATCCACAGATTACTGCTCATCTACAACTTGGTAGATTCATTTGTTTAGCTTAGTTATAAACAACTACATAATCAAGTGTTTAAGTGTAATATTGTAACGCTGCTTTGGAGAAGAATGTTTTTAGATCACTCCTCCCTCCCTCTTCCTATTTTCTGTAGATGATCAGCAGTCCATTTCTTTGCTGAACAGAAGATTATTATTTATGTGTTGGTAACCGACTGAACATTGGTTTATACCCCTCTGTTTTTTAGTTACTTGTAAGGGCTTTTAGTCATGATCCATGGTCCTCCTTGACTTCTCATAAACCAATACCTAAGTCCTAGCTTCTCAGAAGGAGCTTCAGAAAGATGTTCAAAGTTTTAAATTTTTAATTAGTTTATCTTTTTTTAGCACATAAACAGAAGTTTAAGAAGAGTCTTGATTTTTAGTGTTTGAAGTCTCCTTGGTAAAAACACTCTTAGCACTAAGCCCATGGCTACATGCATTTACAGTCTGCTAGATAATGTACTTGTCTTCTTTTAGTTATAATTCTCACTGAAGCCTTCTTGTCATGTGGTGGCAGTCAATATGGGTAGATGCTATTTCCCCCATTGCTCAGAAGTCCTGGATAAGTTTATGGAGGATGACCTGCCTGATTTCTTTTTCCTCGAAACGGGTACCCCTGACGAACAGAAAATAAAGAAGATGCGTTTTATGGAGCTCAAGGATGAAGTCCACAAGGCATTCAGCAAGGACAAAGCCAAGCTTAATCTCATTGGCTTAACTTCATCATCGTCCACGACGTCTCCAAAGATAGCTGGTGTAAATCATAGGACTAGGAAATAGTGAAGCTGTGCAGGCACTTAAATTGTATCTGAGAAGCCTTGCAATCACAAGTAAATCTTTTTATAGTTACTTGCGAGCAGATGGTCTTGGCTCACGTTTGTAAAATCTCAGCAGGTGCAAATGGACCATGTTAACTGCTAGTACAAACCGGCAAGTGCCTAGTTGTCCTAGGCCAGTGCCTAACTGCCTAGCAGGTGCAAATGGACCATGTCAGCTTCTTTCTGCTTCTTCAAACTTTCCCACATGGCTGGACGGCTGGACCTTCAGGATGGATGTCTACAAAGTATTTGACAAAATCTTGCATCTGAGCACGCAAGAATAGTGCTCAAAGACAACGTTGGCTTTGCCGCACGTTTTTCCCTGAGCCACACATACATTGAAAATCTAATATTGATCCTGTCCATATCGTAACATAAAAATGCAGGGCATGCCCCTCTAACAATTGCAGTGGATAACCTAAACGGTATGTTAAGTAACTGATCTTCTTCACAATCACGTCTTTACTCTGGTTGAGAACCACAGGTGCTTGTTTGATAATGTTCATCACAACATTGCAGTCTAAGCCAGCCTCTACCAGGCAATCGAACCTCTCCTGTGGTCACCTCTCCCACTGAACTTCTTCAAAGCTTTCATCATCTCTTCTGAGTTTTCAGTATAACCCAATCTCAGCAAGAATAATTCTTTCTCGAGATGATTACTAGGAACTGTCGATACTACTTGCTTGCTGGTAGTAGCTTTAGATTTCTTCGAAGCCAGTCTCAACACCTTGCTTGGATCTTCCCTTGTTATTTGCAGCAGGCCGTCTCTTCCGACCTTTAATTCTCTACATAAAGTATTCGGTCTTTTCAGGCGAGACGAACTCAGAAAGTCTATGTCATTGACCACAATCTCTGCTATCTCATCCGTCCCCATTCCAACCTCAATCAGATAATCTATTGCCTGCGTAAGAGTTTTCGTGCACTTAGCTGACAGGACCTGTGGGTACTGCATAAATAAAGAATAAACCTCGTTCATCTCGAGACCCAATTTGAGTAACCGGCCAAACAACATATACAGTCTTCCCAGAACCATGTAACAGTAATGCAGGATCCCCTTTAAACAACCTATACATCTCCTCCTCCGTGTAACCGACATTATTAAGAAAATCCAATGTATCAACCATTCTGTTCCAGTAATGTGTTGTTATCGGATGCATAACCGCCGATCCAATCCATCCCAAGGCCTAAACTTTCCAACTTTTGAAGAAACTTGACAAGCTCCTTGTTAACACCACCAATCAAAAGCAATGGGAAACAACTAACAAGCTTCACAACTGTACCTTTGCTCAACCCCAAATTCTCATAAGCTCGAAGCTTCAAAGCCAATACTCCATATTCATATCCAAATATTTTTCTTGCCTCCTTGTACATCCTACCAATGATACTCCGGGGGACTCCATAATCACATAAAGCTTCAAAGTTCTCAAACATAACCGGATCATCACTCAGATACATCAAGTGTCTAGGCAGAAACAATGGGATCTCAGATGGGATCAAACCTAAGATCTCGAAAAAGGGCTCAAACTCATTAATGGGATTGTAGCGAAGGAATCGGCTCAAAGTCCTCGAAACCTCTTTCTCACAATCAATCTTGGAGAGCAAATTCTCAAGAAACTTTGGGGAGTTCTTGCTAATGTGCTCCGCACTATTGAACCCGAAGCTTCGAGTACAATGCAGGTAATCGAAAAGGGCCTCCTGATCCTCAGTTCTAGCTGTTCGAGAAACCCGGTTCGCAAAAGGAGAAGTAGTGAGCAACTGAGTTTGAGTCGACTCGGAAAGAGTAGCTTTTGGATAATGGGTAAGCTTGGAACTCGAAAAGCATCAAAATTTCATAGAACTAAAGGTGGTTTTTGCACAGAAGTGGTTCTTTCATGAACATGAGTAGAGAAGAGTACAAGATTATTGAGCTGTGCAATCATTTTCGATACCCTTTTTTGGATTCTATTCATTAACATCAAAACTATGTGTGAGAAGCAAATATGTAGGGATGTATAGAGATTGGTGAATGAGTTTGGATTTTCGAACACACAAGCTAGTCTAGTTGAAGTGGAAAGAGCTTGAACTGATATTTACCTTTGGGGTTTATGCCTGCAATCTTTCTTCGATAATCAGACTGACACAAAGGGCAGAGCTCCAGTTTCTGCCATTGTAAAAGCCTCTGACGGTACAAATTCGATAATTTAATTTTTGATTAATTAATAATTTTATTAAAATTAATTTTTATCAATTTCGACTAATAACATATTAAATTAATAATTTAATAAATTTATAAGAAAATAAAAATTCGAGAATTCATATAGACATGATCAAATATATAAATTAATAATGTCTTAATACATAAAATTAATTATTCATTTATGATGACAGGATCGGTCCTGAGATGCCAAAAATATCATAGGGCTCTAGGCTAGCTAGATAGAAATATAAGCGCCAAAATACATATATAGTACATAGTTAGGCTCAATTTTGGGGTCTCTTCTTAATGAGGGCTCTAGGCGCAAGTCTATAAGGTCTATGCTCGGGGACGGCCATGTATGATGGCTTCATAAAAAATTACTCGACTTGAGGACAACATGTTACTTCTTAAAATTGATGTGAACTTGAATTTCATCTTAGACTTTTCTTAACATTGTGAGAATTTCTAGTATTGTCTTCTTATAAAAGATTTAATTATGTAAAAAAAAAATTCCATGCTTTAACACATCAATACAAAATTAGATGATTTATTTACTAATATTAGTTACACTACTTTGCAAAATAAATATACTAACCACTTGAAACAAGTAGATTAAAATTAAATGGTCTACTAACAAAAAAGTTAGACAACTTTATAAAATAAGTAGAGACATAATAAAAATCAGTTTACTTATTTAATGATGTCAATTTACTTGTTTTGCGAAACACTCTATCTTGTGTTTATAGACCATTTAATTTTAGTCTACTTATTTCACGATGTTAATCTACGTCTTTTGTGAAGCAATCTACCCAACATTAGTAAACTATCTAATTTTATTATATCAATGCCTTAACGTACCGAAGGAGACCCCAATAATATATACAAAATAAATTAAAACATGATTTATATTGAACAAAGCACAACAATAATAGTTTTATAAATTAACAAGTTATTAATTAATAAATTATTAATTTATCGATTATTTAATATCTCCCTAAATTAATAAATTTTGTCAATTATGAAGTTATTAATTTATAAACATTTAATTGTAACTTGAATTTGGGGAGTTTAGCAATTTGACCACCTTTGTTTTAGAAGGCGATAATTTTCATTAATTCCAAAGGTAATAATAATACAAAAATCTACCGATTATCCAGTCCGATAAAATAAAACCCTAAAGCGTATATATACTCATTTATTAGTTCACAAACCTAGATAGCTAGACAAACTAAAGTAGTGCAAGAACTACAAAAAATCTAAGGGCACCACTCCTTAATGTATCTAGGCACATTCTCTACTAAGCGGCGTTGCACCGCAATTCTTCTACATTCGTCCCTGCAGGGAGCATGACGTACTGGCCTCTACTTTGGCAAAATATTTTTAGTCCCATGAATCAACCCCAGCTTGTTCCTACTCATCTTGTCCTCAACTGGACTCTTAGAACCTCCTTTTCATGTGAGAGTTCAAGGCTCTCCCACATATCTAGTACTTCCATCCACCATATGTTCCTAGGGTTCAGATGACATATGGGTGTCATTATCAACCTCCAACTGCTCAGCTACTTAACTAGATGATCCTGCGTGTAAGCCCAAAGCTTTTACAGACAGCTCTGGAGCCGGTACTAGAGGCTCAGGAACCCTGGCGGGCATGATAGTAACGCCTCATTATGACTTGCTGACACCTGGAAGCGTCATCGTATGAGAAACTATATCTTTAGATGTGGCCAAAGCTAGCTCCACATCTTGCATTTTCGGACGAGATAGTCCTGAGACTCGAATGAAACTCCGATCCTCCATCTGCAAAAGTACACACTGATTAGCCAGAGCACCCCCATGTAGAGCATTCCCCATGAGAAAACTTGCTGCTCCATAACAACATCCGGAACTCTTCCCTTTGAGACCCCATCTCCCTCTTGTGTACTGTTCACAATCGGCATAGAGGGTCATACCACCAACTTCTTCCTTGATCCATTCACTGACAGTGCACTACCAAACTGATGCATGGAATTTGAAGTTGCACCGCCCACACTCCCTGCATTGTGACCTAAACCTTGTGGCACTTGCGGTCCACAACCTAGAACACATTGTTCTCATCTTGTGCAAGAGGCCACCAACGATGCCCCTATTTCAGCTCCATTCTGAAACCCGCTCGGAGTCGGGTTAGATCTCGACAACACCGGTTGCTGCACTGCCTCCTTTTGTTTAACCTTCACAAAATTTACACATCAAAATATTTTTTTACACATGATTTTCGATAGAATTTACATCTTTCTCTTTCAACTTTGTTTGGAATCCAAATGTGTTTTTTGACAAGGTAGGTTAAAATTTTATTATTAAATTATCGAGTGATATATATACATATATATATATATATTTTGACAGTTCGGCTGATATATGTAACTACGTAGGAAATGATCAATGCATAGAATTTATATTTTTCTCTTTCAACTTTGTTTGGCATCCAAATGTGTTTTTTGACAAGTAGGTTAAATTTTTATTAATAAATTATCGGCTGATATATGTTTTTTTTTTGTTTTGACAGTTCCGCTTATATATATATATATATGTAAATACATAGGAAATGATCAATGCATAGCACCTTCATATTGAAACAAATTAATATTACTTTTTAAGATTAATGAGCTCAAGATTACGTTAAGTTTATTCTTATCAACACTAAGACATAAATCGAACTAAAACGATCTAATTAGCAGTAAGACAATGTAATTGTAGTATACTAAAGTAGATCCTCGCAAATATATCAGAAGTCATACTAAAAAGCTAAGTTGTCTTTTTACTCTTGGTGTTATGGTTCAGACCATTTACATAAGAGGTTAGGAGAACATGAGCTTCTACACTGGATGATCAATCTTCACTTGTTTTGCCTGACTTTGAAAGCACTTTCAATCCTCAATATCAGAAATGCAAATGTGCCAATAATAATTTTCCTAAAGCCAAATGCATGAAGCCAAAACCTAAAGAAGAAAAACAAGAGGCTTGAGCTACAAGAGCATACGCTAAAGCACAAACGTTAACTTGAACTGAAAGCCAGCCAGTTGTCCATAATGGAAAGGACATTAGTTAGAGGTTGAGTATAATTTCATGTTAGGATTGTTCTCTTGGCCAAGTGATCACAAAACAATGAAAACATGATACAAGCCGGGTCGTTCGACGTGGTCCTAGCTACGATGAACAGATGAAATGATCACAATGCACCAACATGTTGCCCACTCATAACATGAGATATCTACCCTTATTCTATCCAACTAATTTCTTCTAGTGAGAAAGAGAATATGCAAATATGTGTGTATTAACGTGGTTTAGGTGTATATCGGAAAAAAATATTTGGTTATTTAAAATATGTTTTTATAACTTAATATACGATTCTCAACCTTGTTTTTATTGACTATTAGTATAGTTTTCGGCAAATTGTCTAAGGTTAAATATTGATTTTCAATTGGAGAGCCAAACTTTCATTTAAACTAGCCTGAGCGCGTACACGCGTGCGAATTATTGGGTGTAATTATTAAGGGTTTAAGTTTTAACTTCAAGCACTTCTATACATGCTACAAAATTTAAGCTGATGGACATCAATTACCTGTAAATTTTTCATCTATTCTAATTTTTTTCACATAATTAGTGTTAGCAGTGTGATTTACATATCTCGGAATTTTGGTCTTTTGCTACTACCGGATTAAGAGACATTGCCGGCGACTTTTAAATCGCCGGCAATGTTTTTTTATCATTACCGGCAAAAATCGCCGGTAATGTATTTTTTTTTTTAACATTACCGGCGACTTAAATAGTGTTAGCAGTGTGATTTACATATCTCGGAATTTTGCTTTATTTTGGTCTTTTGATACTACCGGATTAAGAGACATTGCCGGCGACTTTTAAATCGCCGGCAATGTTTTTTATCATTACCGGCGATTTTTGCCGGAAAAATCGCCGGTAATGTATTTTTTTTTTAACATTACCGGCGACTTAAATGTAAGTCGCCGGCAATGTCCCGTTGGTAATGCAAAAAAAAAAAAGACATTGCCGACGACATAAATGTATGTCGCCGGAAAAAAGACATTGCCGGCGACATAAATGTATGTCGCCGGCAATGTCTTTTTTTTTTTTTTGCATTACCAACGGGACATTGCCGGCGACTTACATTTAAGTCGCCGGTAATGTTAAAAAAAAAATTAAAAAAAATACATTACCGGCGATTTTTTCGGAAAAAATCGCCGGTAATGATAAAAAACATTGCCGGCGATTTAAAAGTCGCCGGCAATGTCTCTTAATCCGGTATATCTTCATTGTTAATAATCTTAAACATGTTCCTTAGACAAACACACTCCAATGGAAGTCATTATATATTTACATGACCAAGTAGATGTGTCAACAAATTTCTTCCACTATAAAATCATGCATAAACACAAATATCACCCTTAATTAGCGCTCTTCCAGAATCATATCTAGTTTAGCCTTCCTACACGCGCATACTCCGTGTGATAAAGAGTCGCGCTCACCCGTGCGATTTTCGGTGTATTTAGTGAATATATCCACTTGTATTATTTTTCATCATATATTCAATTATTACTAATTTTTTGCTATGAAATCCTGTATTTGAATAATTTTTTTGTAAAGCATATCCTTACAAAGAGAAAAAAATGAAAAGCGTCGAAAAAGAAGATGGGATCAATGTTAGTTGTCCTAAACCCCGGCCCATTAATACATATGCGTGTGAAGAAAAGTGTGGCGCTTGCGCATGTAAAATGTCACTATATTTATAGATAATAATATGCGCAAGTACGATACTCTTCCGCACACGTGTAGGAAAATTAAGTTTTTATAATTATAGTTTATTTTTGTTAGTTCGTTTCTATCTTCTCTTAAAGGATAATTATAGTTTTCTTTTTCTTCCATCTTTCCTAAAAAGCATACCTTACAAAGGTGTGATTTCATCGAAGTGAAACTTGTCATTATGGTGAGTGGTGAGTCAAATTTATGGAAAAGTCCTCCATAATCAATTGAAAATAAGATTTTTTTTCAAACTTGCAAAATATTGTCAAAAATATTGTTAAAAATAGAAACGCACAGTGTTTTATATATACACAACACTGTTTACATAAATAATTCATGAAAAAAATTAGTTCCCTATCATCTGTGTAATGGCACCTAAACAAATTTACAGGATTTTGACCTTTAATACAACACCTAGTCAACGGTGAAGGTCCAATAATCTTATTAGAGCTCCTTATATGCAGTCCTCATTAGACATGTCGTGCATCCAAACTTACACCAACAACAACTTGAGACTAACTTAAATAAAAGAAGGGATCACTGAAACTCAAAGATTAAGATTATGAATGTCTTGTTGAGATGTTATTGAAAAATAATTGATAGCACTAATCCAGATATCACTTTACTACATTTTTTGGCATATGTGATGCAAACGCTTCATCAACATGCACGTTTACGATTCATTATAGTAATGTGCGGCAAGGGCAAAGTAAGTAACCTGTAGTGGAGTATATCCAAGTGAGTGAAATCACGATGTCTAACAACATGATCTGAGAAAATTCACACACTATTTAATCATCTAAAAAACACATAGATGACAAAATTAAATGCATGTTACTGTTATCGAACAATATCATATGCTAATAGGCTGTCATATAATATTCACTACTCAAACGAATTATAAGCATAAGCAAAGAGACAAATGATATTCAAATTAACTACTCAACAGGGGTAACAATCCAAATCTATTGATTCTTCAAATAGGACCCGATTGCCCTTTGTCAAATCAAACCATGACCAGTAATTTGCTCTACATTGATACTATCCATTACAACTTTCAAATTTCATCTACATGAATATTACTCAAAATGCATTGACTATTGAAGACAACGGAGTCCAGAGTCGAGAATCTACGCTGTAAACGATCTATTCCTTTTTGTTTCTCTTGGCACAGTGCATGTGGGTTGTGGCAATGTGGCCTTCCTCACCTTGCTATACCTAAACTCGGCAATGGCAATCGGTCATCGACCCATGCTATTTGGGTACATTTAAAGCCAAAATTGATATTGTCTACAAAATCAAAAGCATGCTGTCGTTCCGAACCTGTCAAGAGAAAGCCTGGAACGAAGAATAGAGAAGGATTGCCCTATATTTGAACTCCAAATTATGGGAAACTAACACTGGTCACCGATAGAAATAGATACACAAAGCAGATTGAAAGGAAAAATTGACCGAGCAGACGGCTGAGTAGAGAGAATGAGGATTGAATTTGTTTCCAACGAGAAGAAATCAACTGATCGCTCTTCTCTCTGCTACTCTTGTTTCACTAAATTTCTGAATTAGTCGAGTTAAAGAAATAGAAAGACAAAAAAAGAGATTTCAAATGTTTAACGAAAACCGTTAGTATAATTGTAAAAGCCCTTCTCTCTTAATTAATAGAGATTGGTAACCATTTTGAACTTTCAATTCCTCATTAACTATCGTAAAGGTTTCACAAGCCAAAAGAGAAGAAATTTATCGACGTTTGTTTACTCCGTCAAGTTCAAAACGTGCTCTAGGGAGCGTCATCCTTCTCATTATCCCAAATAAGTAAAAATCAAATAAAACTTCAAATATGAAAATAAAATAAATGTTAGAGACATGGAGATCCAAACCTTCATATGCAACCATCACAAATCCACACACACGCGCACATACCCATCTCTTTTATCTTCTTCTCAATAATAATACTCTAAAATCAAAATACCCTAGCCATTCACAGTGTTCATATTTCCTACTTCCCTATCTTTCATTGGATTTGGGTACATGCAGCCCTGAAATGCAATCCATGACACTAATCCACTGCCAAATTTAAACACACACCTATAACCACAAAGCCAACACGTATCAATTCCACCCAACACTTCTCTCTTGGTCTTTGGGTCCTTTCTCCAGTTTCCAGCTATCCTTTTTAACTAATAACTCTTTTTTCCTTTAATTTAATACTTAGTTCGGTTGTAGATTCGAAACACTCATTCACATTGATTACACCCTCCTTTGCTTCGTTTTTCATTTTTCATTTTTTCATTTTTCACGGGTTGCTGCTGTTGTTGCATGTTTAGTTGGTGTTGATAAATTTGACAACAAACCCATTTATCATTTGCCCATCAGGGTTTTCATTTTCATGGGGATTTGTTGCTTCTGGCATTGATTTGGCTTCGGTTTCATCTGTTTTTACGAAGTGCCCCATCTCAGTTTTGGAGGGTTTTGGTGGTCTTTCTTGTGGACTTGATGTTAATGGTGAGGACCTCCCATCTGGTTTCTGAGCTTATTAGCTTGTATTCTCTGTTGAGCTTTCTGGGTTTTGGTAAAAAAATGATCTTTGGTTTGTTTATTCTCTGATCTCATGCTGAAAACATATACCCATTTGAGTTTACATGTGTTTGACGTGAGGTTTTGGATCCGGGTTTGATCCCCCCATTGCTTTCTGGGTGCTGCTCTGATTTCAGTTTCTATTTGGGAGTCTGTTCGAATCTCAAGCTTGAAGCTTGTATTGATGTTGTTCTGTAATTACAGTGATATCCATGGACTCCTGCATCTACATTGACTAAAGTGGCTCCTTTACCATTTTCCAGTTGCCCATATAGTCTTTGTGGTTGGATCATTTGTTGCTCTAATCAATGTATAAACCGTTTCTGTCTGTCTTGAGATCATAATTGTAGTTATTTTGCTTGACCAATGTATATCTATACTTGAGTCCAATTCCTGTGTCGATTAGTGTGTGTTCACAGTTGCATTTGGCAGATAGTTCAATTGGAGATTGAGTTTTGCTCGATGTTTATGTGTTACTTGGATCTAATGTGCTTCTAATACTGTATTTGGATACTGGTTTCAGCTTTCTTGTTTGCTGTTTTGTTGTATTCAATCCAAAGATTACTTGAAAGATGCATTACATATTCCACTTGTTTTTCCTTCAACAGATGAAGATGCACTGGTGCAGCCTTTAAGTCATTGATTTATTTTAGCTGCGATAGTTGTTTATGGTCTATGCTATCAGCTTTCTTCTGTTTATGGTTTACCAATCTGCTGATACAAGTTACCTAGTTAGATTGTCACTGCTAGGTGCATAACTTTCTAATTGTAGATTTATCCTAGGTACCTTACTTGATATTTGTGTCTGCTGAAGGACAGATGAAAATGAAGAGGGGAAGTTAGTAAGAGAAATTGGAGCTGCTAATCAAGTCGTCCTAGTAATCTGTCACGATGGCACAATCTAGGAAGACAGCAATGGCAGTGAAATCCTACCAAAATCAGGCTGAAGTGCTGGTCAAAAGCTACTTACTATCAGATCCTTTTATACCGTATACTTCCATTTTTGGAGGCATATTTTTGTGCAAGATGGTATGCACTGTTCATGCTCTTTCAAAATAATCTAGTGATTGTTAGTTGAGCCTTTGGTTTCATATATGGCTTTACATTCGGTTTACTATATCCATGTTAACTTGTTATGTGTTGCAGGTCTATGATCTTACCCAGTTAATTAGTACCTTTTACATAAAGAGCTATGCTAGTCTTACAAAAATCCAAAGAATTGAATGGAACAGTCGGTGAGTATAGTCTCACTTTCCATTTGTTCAAAATTAGTACATTTCTCATCTACTATCATAAAATGTACATTTGATTAACTTCAAAAATCTATTGTGGCAGAGGGATCTCCAGCATCCATGCCATTTTTATCACTGTTCTATCTCTGTACTTTGTGTTTTGGTCCGATCTCTTTTCAGACCAACAGCTTGCTGCTGGCCTTGTTACATTTCGAAGCTCACCATTGTCTGTATTTGGATTAGGGGTATGCATCTGCTACTTATTGTTGAAGTTAAATCACTCATTCTGTGAAAATTTAAGTGCAATCCCTGTATGTTGTTGAGAATATAACATCCTTGACTTTATCTACAAAATGGGTTGGTTTGGTTACAATCACAATAATTCTTTTTTTGGTTGACATAACATATCATCCTTAACAACTTCTGCGATACTGCAAACCGAGCTTATTTTTATAGGCATAGGCATAACCATCTTCTTCTTTTTCTTTATCTCTTTGCAGAGGAGGCATCTTCTGTAATCATACATAACATTTCCATTGAAACTTAATTTTCCAGATGCTCATGATATTGTGATGATGCTGACCGTGCTTGGATGCTGTTAGGGATTAACCCATGAGCTAATTTATTTCACGGGTTGACTAGTGATTTGGATATATTTTTATTTGGTTTGCTTTGATGTTGATATACATTTACATGTGGGTTTCCTGAAATATTACTTTTGAACTTAATTAAGATTCTTGATGAAAAGAATAGCCTAATTACTCACATTCGCGACAGGTCTCTGTCGGGTATTTCTGTGCGGATCTAGGAATGCTACTGTGGCTATACCCTGCTTTAGGTGGAAAGGAGTATGTAAGTGTTCCTCTGGAGGACAATTTTTAGAATCAGAATACATATTTACACCTTTCTGTTTTTAGGTGCACTTGTCCCTTTTGTTCTAACCTTTTTGAACATATCGGTTAGAAGCATCATAAACCAATATTATTACAATTCTGAACAATGACTTCCTTTCGTTGCATAAACTGGTAACTGGAAAGAAGAACAGGGGAAAAAGATAAAACATGTTTACTCATAAACTTCAATCTATGGGCATCATATACACATATCTTCGTTTCTAGATGAGTGATTTCTTACTAGACTGCATCCCATTTCAGGTCCTTCATCACTCACTTGCTGGAATTTCAGTAGCATACGCCATGTTTTCTGGGGAAGGGCAACTTTACACATATATGATCCTCATCTCTGAGATCACCACTCCAGAGATCAATATGAGATGGTAAGTTCTATTAGTAAGATTGTGTTTGAGTGTTCAATATCTTGTCTAATATGTTTTTGGGTTGCATGAAGGTACCTTGACACGGCTGGTATGAAGAGGTCCAGTGCATATCTCATAAATGGCATTGTGATATTTTTTGCATGGCTGGTCAGTTTAACTCCTATTGAACTGGACTTTTTTACTTTCTTTATGGTTGATTATCATGGTTTAATCCTCGACATGTACTCATATAGAGATACTTCAGTTATTCATAAACATGCCCGGATAAGTTCTTCTATAGAAAAGATGTCAGACTTTCCATATAGTATGTAGTGTCAATCTATGTTAATCACATGCTTACCACAAGAACTCATGCAATGCAGGGGGCTAGAATTCTGCTGTTCGGTTACATGTTTTACCATGTTTACCTGCACTATGATCAGGTAAGTTGCAGATCCTGGAGAGATGTACTGTACCACTGAAATTCCTAATTATGTTTAGTGGTACGGGACATTACTAATGTACTTTAATTGGATTGGCAGGTCATCCAGATGCACCCGTTTGGGTATCTATTGGTCTTTGCTGTACCAGCAGTGCTGGCAATAATGAACATGATGTGGTTTGGAAAGATTATTAAAGGGTTGATGAAGCAATTAGCTAAGAAGCAATGATGCATAACTATGTCCAACCGAGTCTAATTTCTCCCCTTTGATGGGTATAATGTTTGCATTCAGCTTTTCTTATTTACTGTATAAATGATAAGAGGCCTAGAAAAGTTGAAGAGAAATCTAATCCGGAGGCATTTAGTCACCGGTGTTTTAAAGTCTTTCTTTTTGTACGTGTTTACTAACCTGATATCGAATTGAGATCTCTCATCTCTATATTAACTTCATCCCGCCCTTATTTCACTGGAGCTTCATCATGATGTTCGAAGTTGCAATATCACATACGTTGTTTCAGAAGTCTCTTCATCCCCTGATAAAATCCCTCATTTGAACCACAATGCAGAACTCAAAAGAAAGGGATAACTCGGTTTCTTTTTTGCATCCTGTTTTTTTCAAGACGAAAATGAAGTTGAGTGAAAAAGATCATCAAAGTACACGGTGGGAGGATGCATAACGCATCCTCTACAAGTCCGACTCTTCCAGAGTCGTCTCAACTCTCAAAGCTGTTTTTTTTAGTTTTTTCGAAATGAAACATTCATTTAAACGTCAAACAAGGCAGAATCCAGTCCGAAGAGACTGTCAATACAAACAACCAAAGCTAAACATTAAAGCAACAACAGAGAAAGAACACAACCTCTAGTATAAACTCCACCATTCTCACAAGGAAGAAGGGTATGGGTCTATAGGAATTATACTAGATAACCTACAGTAACTCTCAAAGCTGTTAGTTAATGAGTCCAGTACAGCTTACTCACATCTTCTATGCGGCCTTGCCCTTTACATGTTCCCAATGAGTTCAGTGCAGCATACTCACATGTTTCTTGCGGCCTTGGTTTTACATGTACCCTTGTTTTCGAAAGCGAAAAACTCCTCTGTTCATAAAAGTGTTGATTTGATAGACAAATTTCGCCAGAACCGGAAGGACCATATACGCTCAGGAAAGCGGAAGACAGGTGTTGCGGATCAACCTAGTTGGCAGACAGCAGCTAATCTTAGATCCAAGGACACACTAACACCAAACAATAAAGAAATGCCATGATCAGAATCGTTCGAGCTTAGTCCATATTATCTATTTTTTTAGTGGGATAGGGAAAATCGCTCTCGACTCTTTTTTAATACTAGAAAGAGCACTTCTCTTATGTATATAATCTTAATTATGTTTCTCCACTATAGTTGGGCTGGGCCGTGCCGAGATCACAATTTTAAAGCCTTACTCTGTCCAATAAGTCTAGACTGCTGAGGTTAAAAAGACCGGATCGGGTCGACCTTTATGGGCTGAGTCAAGATGGACCTTAAATTGAGAAAAAATAATATATAAAAAATTAATTGTATTGTTATTATTGATGTATGATATTTACTTTGAATATATATTTTTGTGTGGATGGAACATCGAGATAAATAAAACAAGAAAATAAAAGTAATAAGAAAAAACATGATAATAATCATAAATTATATTATGTTTTCTAATAAACTGGTCAAAATGAGTCAGATTATACTTGACCTTTAGGCCTTTAAAGTGATATAAATATAAATATATTTATATATTAATTAATTTTTTTAATTGAAAATATGCTGGGTTTGACGAGACTTATGAGACCGACGCTGAGATAGGTCGAAAATGCTCATATGGACTGGACCTTTAAAGTGATATAAATATATTTATATATTAATTAATTTTCTTAATTGAAAATATGTTGGGTTTGACAAGACTAATGAGGCCAAGACTAGGCTAGGTCGAAGATGCTCATATGGACTGGCCGAAAGGGTAGGCTGAGTTTCAAATGTATAGCTCAGAAGCTACCCTATTTCAAAAGAGACTGGGCCGAACCGGCCTCGGTTAAGGTTGAACTGGATTTTGACCCTAAAGGCTGGACAGACTAGAATGAGACTCGAGAGCGAAAGACCAAATGATGATACCTGAACAGAATATGATGAGTTGATGACCTGATATCACACCATGGATAAATTTCCACTGTTTACTGAAGTAACTCTATATGATCTGCAAAATGGTTTGACTAGTTAGCTTTGGCATAGATGGATCTTGTAAACTATTTTCTCACTACAATTTGGTCTACTGCGGTATACGGACCCCTGAAAGTGCCTCCAGCAATCCAGCATCATGATGAGTCATGATCGAACTGGGTCAAATTAAAACATGGGATACCAATGTGTGAAAGAACTCTCTGAAGCAGATTAGTTGTAATGAAGTACTTCCTGCGTAAGCACTTGAGAAAAAAAGTATATGGAGGAATCATATATCATGCATCAAATAGGATCAGAAGTGCAAGAAGTTGAGGTCATCAACTAGCAGCCAAATCCAGCAAAGATAATTCAGCATTTGGCGTCACTTTCCAATATTTTTTTCTTTAAAAAATAGAATTTGAAAGAGTATATTGATGTCCCAAGTACAGTTACAACTATACTGCATAGTAGCTAGTCTCTTGCTCCTGTATTAGAATTTTAAACCCATTAGAGAGCCTGGAAATAGCAAACCACGTACATGTACAGTTGATTGGTCACCGCAAGAATCCTGGTTTTGCGGATGTTGTGTCATGTCCAGCTGAGAAGGTTCGAACTCCGACGTGGCCATACTATTGATCTTCTGTTATTAATGTTCAATTGGCCCATAAAATCCGTAGTGAAGCTTACCTTATAGCCAATCTGCAGACTGCAGTGTCATGAGTTCCACTATCTCTTACAGTTATGATCTCTCGATCAGACACTACTTTCTCTCATGTTTTATGTTTCCGTTTTTAGTAATGCTTTAACTGCAGTCATCTAATGCTATGCTATAACCGAAGAACAACCTGTATAATATAGATGCATGCGTACTCCATTCCCTTATATTTTTAATTTATCATGCATACTGATAGCTTATAGGTAGTACTGTTAATTGTTAATCTGTTATGATTGATTATAGGTATGCACATCTAATCTATTATGATTACTTAGGTAGCAGTAGTACTGTTGTTTGTATACTATGATTACTTATAGGTAGGCACATCTCTTTTGCGCGCATGTGCCTGCGTGTGCTCATACACTCATACTCGCAGTCTAACCCTCTGATCATAAACCTCATCTCAGAAAACCCTATAAGGCTATAAATATATTGATATGATGCTTTGCTAAGTCACTAGCTACTTGTGATCGAGCTCACTCCAAAGTCTAAATGGCAACAATCTTTCGTATCCTTCTACTCATTGCATTCTTTTGTTTCGACCAAACCCTAGCCAGGCAGAGGTCCAGTAGTACTACTACATCATTAGTACTTGGTCTGAGTCATTCTCGAGTAAAATCTACTTCAGCTAACTCGAAAACCATAGCAACGCAAGCCTTAGACTTAATGAAGCCACTGAGGGAAGTAGGAGATGGGTATCTGATATCTATTTATTTGGGGACACCCCCACAAGTCATTCAAGTTTACATGGACACTGGTAGTGACCTTACTTGGGTTCCTTGTGGTAATCTCTCTTTTAACTGCATGGAGTGTGATGATTACAGAAACAATTTACTAAATCCAGCTTTCTCTCCTTCATCATCTTCTTCTCTCAGAGACCTATGTGCTAGTCCCTTTTGCATTTGTTTGGCTCCAAAATCTCTCTGGCGAGGAGTGCGTAGAGAGTCTCTTGTAAACTGTCTCTTTTGCTGATTTCAGATAGTATAACCGCAGGTGTCAGCTTATCCTATAATGCTTCCTGTACTAGCGTGCCACCGTCTCTCAACGGAATATGAAATGTTAGTTGTCTGACTTCTTGATTTAAGCGATTAAGACCAGGAGAGCACCAACCACATCTGAATGAGTCATTCTCGCCTAGTGAACTAGGACTTTGAGATTTTTGCGTCTCTAATAGAGCCACAGAAATCGATACCTCACACTACCCTTTACGAGTGCAAAGCAGAGCAACTTCTTTGACGGTGTATCTAGAACACTGCTTCCTTGGATATTCGAACTCTCACTCGATATGTGACAAGCCCTTCAATCTTCCAGTTGTGTTGCTTCCTTTGATCGCGATACTCTCACTCAATTGGTGACAAGCACTTTGATCGTCTGGTTGCAAGTATAGAATCTCTTGACAAGATGTCAAGTGTGTTTGCGTAGAGCAAATCTTTGTATTTGATCCAGGACCCTTTCTCTATTGCTCTCGATCTCCTTATATATTGCACAGTAGTCGTCTTTCAATTCTCTTGAACATCTTAAACTCTTTGATTCTCAATATAACTCCAAGTCTTACCAGCACACGGATCTTATCTTTATATAGTTTTAATGTTATCACAATTCCTTTCACGATGAAAACCTAACCAAAGTAGGAAATGTTCGATAAACATTAAGCCGTATAGATCAGCTTATCTGAACTTACAGTCCTAAATCGATATGAAGACGGACTCTTTATACTACTTGACCACTCGCTAAGCTTCAACCTAATCTGGCCGTTCGCTAAGACTTCAGTCTTCCAAGCCCAATATGAAATATTTATTTCAGGCCCAAACATTGCCCATCAAGCCTTGAACTTAAATTACTAATGCATGCGAAAAGACTTGAATATTACCCGAATGACGCGCTGTTACATTGTTGACTAGCTGGGAGAAAGACTTTTCGAAGGATGTCGTAAAGCCTACATACTGAAGTTTGACGATTCCAGCATAATGCTTGGAGATGAGGATAATGACACAGAGCTAAAAATCATAAACAACGGTAAAGAATGCTGCAAAGATTTCATTACGAGATTCCTAGCTGGTATCATACTAGGGGAACTTGAGGAAGAAGAAAAGAAAATGGCAGTTGACCTTGTTGTTCTCTTCCGGCGCCTACAGATTGAATTCCAATCTTGCTTCCTTTCTTTCTCCTCTGGCGAGGACAACAGCTCCTAGAATGACCAAGTCATTCCGGAGCAAGACGTTTAGGTTCCGCCCTTGCCAGAGCTCCAAGCCATGATTGAGGAACCACAGAAGTTGGTTGAAGTCACCCCAGGGCCAGAGGTCCAAGCTTCGCCTTCGCCAAAGCTCCAAGTCCAATCGGTTGAAGAACCATAAATATTGGTTACGTCCCATGACTTGCCCCTTCCTCAGGTATCACTTCACTTTATTTACCCTGTCTATATATTAACTTCTTTTGATTGAGCCTTGACACCTCGCGTTTCCTTCTAGACTACGCCTATTTCTCTGAATTGCGACACAATCCTTCTTGAACAACATGCCAATTCAGAGGAGAAGGAAACTGCTTCAGTCCTCCAAGCTCAGCTTCAAATGTCCAATCGTCATCCTCAGTCTCCTGAGCTCGCGTCAATGGCCATGGTAGAACAACCTTCGAACTCAACAAATGTTATTAATGAAGAACCAAGTACTTCCTATGGAGAAATTGTTGGTCCGTCTTCATCAACGGGACCTTCCACTCAAGCACCTACCCTCCAAGATGAAATTTTGGTCTTGCAAGAGCTTTCGACTAGGTTAAGTGCTATGAGTTCCCCTCTGGCCATCACTATTGCCCTCCAGAAGCTCCTATTTGCCAACCTAGACTCCCCTCAAGACATTAAGTAAATTCAAGAACAAGTCAGGAATCTAAAGGCCACTGCCCCTGCTGAATTTCTTCAGACCAAATCCGACCTTGAGGAAAAACTTCACCAGCTCCAACGTCAATACGAAGCCCAACAACGTTTGAGACTTGAGGCCGATCGCAAGAATGAAGCGGTGGAGACATCGCCAGACACGAGAAGAAAACAAGTGAATCCAAGCACTTATGAAAAACACTTTATCCCAAAAAGAAACTCTGGCAACCAAGGAAGCTGAGTTAGCTGCCCTCCAAGCTGAAGTGGACCGCCTGCGTACAAACGCTCACTCAAATCAGGCCTCCGTTTGCTAGCTTCTAGACAAAGGAGAGAACCAGGCTCAACTGCTGCAAGATGCAAAAGAAGAAGCTGCGAGCGCTCTACACTTGTATAAACTATCTTGGCGAGACTTCAAACTTTCCAAAATGTCTTTGAGAGAAAGAGCCCTATAATTACTGGGCCTCAGAGATTAAGCCATTTCTTTGTATTGTGATACTCCAAAATAATCTACTATCTTAGGTATTTTCTTTGATTGTTCATATCTTGGTATTTTTGCGTTTTATTTGGGCCCTGAATATCCTCTTGGGCCTCAGACTTAGGCCTGTCGTGGATTACCCTAGCAAAATTAGGCCTGTTATAGAACCTAACCACTCGCCTACCATTGTCATTTGACTTAAATGGTCTTTATTTTCAAACTTGGAATCTGTAGTGCATCGTCCCATCAAATCTTTAAAATACGTTTTACCTGCCCAAAAAAAAAATCTTTCACTTATCACGCCTTCAACTCGGGGTAGATAAACTGCTCCGTGGTGCAATCTCCGGTAGACACGTGTCTTCTATTAACGGGTACATTTAATTTTGCAATGTCTTACCGCTATGGTTCAATGTAGTTTCTTTCTATAAAAGGCATTCTCATTCACTGCTTCTAGTCATACCTTCCGAGCCTCTTCGCGAGATGAACTCCTTTTCTTTATGTTTTCTCTGGTTTTCCTATCAAGAAAATCCTCCAGATAAAACCTTCCATGTTACAGACTTTAGATAGTGATATTCATATCCAAACCTGGATAGATAGTGATATCTATGTCTGATAGTGATATCTATGTCCAGGTGTTGCCTTAGCTGAACCATCCTAAGTATCTACAGGGTGACAAAGCCACAACCTTGAGGGAAAACTCACCTCGTCTTCTTCGTGAGAAGCCGCTCAGTTTCCATATGCATTGAGGCTGCAGGCTCCAAGAACACAGACGTTTTGGAGAGGAACGACAGGGAGTTCAACCCTGGGTAAGGCAACAAACGCCAATCTTGCTTCAAGTGGTCTTTTAGGCTGCTGAACTAGCTTCCTTGGCATTTCAAATCTTCCTTCTTTTGTCTCTTGAGGTCCCCCTTTTCAATATATATGCATATTTGATATGTGTACCCAAGGACTGGCTATTAACTGCTTGAGAATTTGGAAAGACACATTGTATTTTTCTTTCTATTCTGTTGATGTAGTCTATCTTCATATGGTATTAGAGCTTAAGGCCACAAAGCCTTTGTAATTTTCTATTTTGATGTGATCTGTTTATATTCAAAATAAAGAGTTCCCTTATGCAAAACGTCTTTTGTATTGATAAACTCAGATATAGTTTGTACAATAACTTGGCCATAGCGATCGGCGAGCATGAACTCTTTAATCAGAAAAAATAAAAATTTAGCCACAAGTATAGGCTAACTACGTCTAAATAATTCTTATGTGTTGCCCTTTCAGTTCAATCATGTGAGCGTCGCCAAGGAGCATGAATGAACTAGATTAAGCTATTAGTTGCGGGTCTTCATACTCCCAAACCGGCTGGATATATTTCTTAAGGAAACGTCTGTTGATAGGGTTAGCGTGAATTGTTTCATCTTGATCTTGTAAGCAAACAGCTCCTTTACCTAAGAGTCGATCAATAATGTATGACCCATCCCACTTCTCTGACTACTTTCCTCGGCCTTCAGTTTTATCGCCAACGGGAAATATTACCCGCCATATCAATTCTCTTTCTACGAAACTCATGCCCCTAGTACATTTGTCATAGGCATGAGCCACCTTCCGTTTCTCAGCACATAGACTGTCGTAAGCCTGTATTCTCTTTTCATCTATGTCTTCATGTTCCTGCCACATAGCCTGTACATAATCTTCACTGATCAGAGTGTTTTGCTCCATTACTCTTATATATTGTACGTTAATCTCCAAAGGTAGGACTGCATCGTAGCCAAACATTCACGCATAAGAACATGGTGCCTGTGGGGGTCCGTTTGGTTGTTCGATAAGCCCATAATGTGTTGAAAAGTTCTCTATGCCACAATCTGGCATTGCTCACAAGCATTTGTTTGAGGATGTGTATGATAATTTTGTTACTTGCTTCAACTTGACCGTTGGATTGGGCATAGTATGGAGAAGAATGGAGAAAATGTATCCTGAAATCCTTCATAAGCTCATCAACTTCTCCAGACATGAACACTGCCCTTCTGTCTGAAAAAAAAACTCTCAGGAATACCAAACCTGCAAATGATATCTTCAAATAAAAATTGGTGAATGGCATTCACTAATGATACTCTGAGAAGTCTAGTTTCAACCCATTTTATGAAGAAATTAGTAGCCACTATGATGTACTTGTGTTCGGTTGATGAATGAGGATGAATCATTCCAATTAAGTCAAAAGCCTATCCTCGAGCTGGCCAAGGCTTGATTATAAGATGTAATGGTATTCTGGGCATGTGGCTGATTGAACCATGCTTCTGAAAATATTCATAACCTTTAGGGAAAGTGATGCAATCTTTGAGCAAACCTGGCCAATAATAACCATGTCGTCGTATCAACCATATCATCTTTGAACCGGCTTGGTGTGCCCCTGCGGCCCCTAGATGGACTTCCCTCTTTAATCACTTAGTGTCACGTCCAAAGACACATCTCAAGAATATGCATTCCTCTCCTCTTCTATATAACTCATCATCCTTGAGTATATAATTAGGAGCTAAGAAACGAATCCACTTGTTTGCCAGATCATTAGGATTCTGGAGATAGGAAATAATATGCTGTCTCCAATCCACATCAATGTGATCGAGTGTGGCAACATACCACTCATTATTTTCTTCTTGGCGAGCAATGAAAGATGGCAGGGTCCTTCGTTCAACCTTCAATATACGTTCGCATACTCCATCTTGCAAGCTCACCTCCGTTGCTAGTTGTGCCAACTCATTTGCTGCATAATTCTCCTCGCGAGGGATATGGCTTAACTCCACTTCGGTGAACAACTTGAGTAATTCACAGGCGTGTTTGGCGTACGGCTGTAAAACTGGTCCAACCTTATACTTGGTTTCAAATTGTCAGATTACTAATAGGGAGTCTCCGTATACGTGCACATCTGTAACTTCCGTATCTAGCAAAAGTTCTAAGCTAATGATAAGTGCCTCGTATTCCGTTTGGTTATTTGTACACCGAAAATCCAACTTGAAAGAAAAAGAAAACGTTTGGCCGCATGGAGTGACCAAGCCACTCCTGCCCCAGCCATAGTACTCGTGCTTGACCCATCAAAATATATACACCAAGGTGCTAGATCAATATGAGTTAAGTCTAACTTCGGCCCCTCACGAGCATCCTCCATTGGATGATGAGCCAGAAAGTCAGCTACTGCTTGGCCTTTGATTTCTTTATGGGGAACATACTACAAAGAAAACTCTGACAGTGCCAGAATTCACTTCCCAACCTTCCCCTGAGTATGGGTCTCGAAAGCATATACTTCACCAAATTGGTTTGTGTTATTACACATGTGGTGAAGGATAACATGTAATGCCTCAACTTGCATTCTTAAAAATACAAAGTTAGGCACAGTTTTTCCATTGGAGAGTATCCTGTTTCATAATCATTCAAAGTACGGCTGAGATAGAAGATAGAACGTTCAATCCTGCCACATCGTCTTGAGCTAATAGACTCCCAATAGATTGATCGGTAGCTGATATATACAGCTTGAGAGGAACCAAGACTGGCCTTGGTGGAACCAAGACTGGCTGGTTCGCTAAGTATACTTTGATGGTTTCAAAAGTCTTTTGATGAGTAGGCTCCCATACAAAGTCTTTCTGATTCTAAAGCTTGAGCAAAGTTGAGAACAATTGTGTTTTTCTAGCAGCATAAGCAATAAACCGCCGCAAGAAGTTGATTTTACCTAATAAGTGCTATAGTTATTTCTTGGTCTTTGGCGAGACTACATTGAGAACTGCTTTCTTTCTTGTCATCCGATATCTCGATCCCTTGTTGATGAACTAGAAATCCCAGGAAATCTCCTGCTTGTACTCTAAATACACACTTAGCTGGATTCATCTTCAACTGATGTTGCCTTATCCAGATGAACACTTGCCTTAAGTCTTCAATGTGATCAGTTCTGCATTTCGTTTTAACTACCACATCATTGATATAGACCTCCATGGACTTGCCAATGAGGTCATGGAAGATCAAGTTCATTGCTCGCTGGTAGGTTGCCCCTGCATTCTTGAGTCCAAACAGCATGTCCACATACTCAAATACTCCTGTAAAACCTAGGCACCGAAACGCGGTCTTATGTCTATCTGCTTCTGCCACTGGTATTTGATGATAACCAGCGGTCCATCCATAAAGGATAACATTTCATGACGAGCCACGAAGTCTACCAACAAATCAGCTACTGACATTGGGTATGCATCATTCGGGGTTGCATTGTTCAAGTCTCTATAGTCAACACAAACTCGCATCTTGCCATTCTTTTTCCTGTCTGGGACTACGTTTGATAGCCACTCATTGTATTTGGTCACTCGTATGATCCCCGACTTGAGCATTTTTTTCAACTTCTTCCTTGACTAGAATTGTTGTTTCTGTATTCATTCGACGCATCTCTTATTTTACCGGCTTCTTTCCTTCCATGATAGGTAAGCTGTGACAAACCAATTCTAGTGACAATCCTGGCATGTCGTCGTACTTTTCTGCAAAACAATCAGCGTACTCTTGTAGCAATTCAATAAGCCTCAATCATTCTTCAGGCTCTAAGAAGGTACTAATAGCCACAGATATTGGCTCTTCCGAGCTCCCAAGATTAACCTTTTCAATAGGATCTTTGACTTTAGGAGGTATATCGTTTAAGGCGGTTGGTGCTAATCTGATCTCTTCCACCTTGTCTGACTCATTCAGTACATCTTCATCCACATATTTCAATGCATCAATCATTGGAACCCTCTCGTAGGCTTGACTCTCAATCAAAAAATTGTGGAAGCGTTTGTACAAAGAGTAACAAGCCTCGGCCTCTATACTCGATAGAGACCCAATCATTGAGATAGTTTGGATGGTAGCTCAATGGTATATATAGGGTATGTCATTATCGTGGTCCACTTGAATAATATCTCATTGAGCTAGGTCAGAGGCTGTTACACCAACTGGGCGGCCTTTGTTATCGATGCCACATACTTCCAGTGGTTTGAGGTCACTATTGTAATAATTGGCCTCTAAAGAATTGGCAGACACAGAGTATGGACGAGGATCTGCATCAACAATTTCTGCCTCGCCAGACTCCATGTTCCAAAGCAACATTTGCTGGTGAAGAGACGAAGGCACACAATAACTCTTATGGATCCAGTCATGTTCAAGAATTATACTGTATGGAGCTATGCACTCTGCTACAAAAAATGTGTACGTTCCGGTGGTTGGTCAATTATGCACCTGTAGAAAGATGATTCCCAAAGTCTTAAATACGCTACCCTGAAAGTTTCTGACATTGAGGGTTGTCTCTTGGATAGCAGACTTGGGAACACCTGGTAAGGCCATCGCTTTGACGGTGATGATGTTCACCATGCCCTAGAATCCACTAAAATCTTGTTAATTTGAATTCCCTGGATCATCCCTGCCACGTATAGTGGCCGCATGTGCATGGCCATGTTCAAGGTGGGTTTCACGAACATCATTTGTCCCTTGGTAGATGGTGAATCAGTCTCTGATTGTTTGGCAAGCGCTTGCTGTTCTGAATATGTTACATCATCTTCCGGCATCGCCAAGTTATTAACATCTCTCCTCAAGACTGGTGCAGCCACTGTTGGCTTCTGTGAAGGTATTGCGTACTTGGAGGATAAGACAAACACCATGTTTATATTAGTGTCTACCTCATCTGCGTATTCTTCTATGTCGTCCACTTCATCTTCACCGTAGTCCAAAAATTCTTCGTCATCTTCGTTGTTGTCATCTTCGGGCTTCCCTTCTTCGAGCTCCATATTTGTTGTGACCTCTAGGGAAGCGACCTGCTGCATCTGAACCTCAGGTTTAGGTCCTACAGTTGTTGGCATAAATACTCCAGAACTTTGTTTCTGAAGTGGGGGAAAGGTCTTGTCCTAGCTGGTCTTTTTCTGTTCTTCTGCAATCAAAGGCTTCGGCCTCCATTGTAAGCCTTTAATCTCGCTTGAAGTGCATGCCCCTTGACATGTTCCCTTTCCTTATGTGGACTATTCAGCCCCATTTCTTGCATCGCCTCGTCATCGAACCTAAGACATTGCTTCGTTGATTTACGCTCTCGAACTTCGTGATAAACCTCATGTATAGATTCTGGTGTCTTATCTCTGGCCCATAACTCTGGGTTATGGTCAAAAACACTTGGTCGATGTGCTTGCACTTTAGGCTCGCGAGACTTCTTCCCAAAAACCACCAAAGTGTTTACTACAAGAGCATTCAACCGTCTTTGCAGCTTTTCTGTGGAATATGCCAGTTCTTCTTCTCTGAGAATGCCCATCTCATAAGCTTCCAATGCCCTCTTAGCTTCTCCAAATCATCGTTGGAGATTACGTCTCCTGCTTGGAGTCACTTTGATGGTCTTCCTCCTCTCCTTCACGTATCACATGTTCTCCTTTGTGATATTTCTTGAAGCTGGTGGAACATATGGCTTGGTGAGCATGTCAACTATCTCTGATTTGGACTTCTTTGCTTCACTGACCTTCTCTGTTGCTCGCATTCGCTTAGATACTGGAGACTCCCTTGGGCTATGTGGTTAATGATGCTCTGGACTTGAAAATAACTCTAGAAAGACCTTGGCCGCCTCCGCCAACTCTTCGTAGGAGATCTTCAAACCGCACTTGAACTTACAATGAGCACAAAGAGCCACTGGCAACTCTGCTTTTGGATCCACTTTCTCTTTCCCTTTAGCTGATCTTGTCTGTTATTTCTTCGGTGCACTCTTGCCAGTGGTATGAGTATCGATGCTCTGCTTTCTCTTACTTGGGTTACCTCTAATCAACTCTAGCCTTCCAACCATCAATATTTCTTCGGTCGCCAGACTTGGCGAGGGCTCTTCTATTAGTATTTCTTCCACGTCAATTCATTGTTGAGTTTTAAACATTAAGTCAATGCAGTAGTTCGTGGAATGGTGACCCCATTTGCGATGATATCAACAGTAAGGTAGACCCCTTACATCTTCAAGATGCGGGTCTGGAGTTTCCCAGTTATCGGGAACCACTTCTATTCCTGCTTGGACTAGCTCTTCAAAAATTTCCTCTCGCCTAGATACATCATAAGTGATCTCAGCTCGCCTAAGTCGGACAAACGCAATATTGCGTTTAGGCCTTCACCTTGATCTTTTCCTTCTTTATTTGGGCTCGAATGCATCGCGAGAAAGAAATGTTTCTGGGGAAGGAAATGGTGTTTGAGGATACCATGCTACCATTCCTTCCTGGTTAAATATAACCACTTCCCAGTTGATCAAACCTTAAATTTTATCTTTCAAGGTGGAACACATTGTTGTTCGGTGTTCGAACTTGTTGTGGAATCTGCAGAAATATTGGCCTGGCCGTTCATACCTTGGATGTTTCAGTTTAAATATTGGATAATAAACGATAAGCTTCAATTCATGCAGCCTATCCAAGATCTCCTCCACCTTGTCCTACGGAAAAGTACAACCTAGAAGGACCGATATATCTTCTTCCTCAGCTCCTCCTGCATGGCTAATGGCTAGCGACCAACCGATATCCATCATATTAACTTGAGGTGATGGGAAAGGTTGAGAGTCTACTAATGCTGCTGCCTTGGATGTTCCCTCCAACTCTAGCCTACCTTCCTTGATCCATTTCTGGATCTAATCTTTCAGCTTGATGCAGTCCTTCGTGATGTGATTCCATGCTCTATGGAACTTGTAATACTTTTTACCCTTCAACAGCTCGGCTGTGGGGAGAGGTCCGAAGTCTGCTTTGACAGCTCGCATATTGTAAAGCTCATCCAGGATCTCATGAGCCATATTGGCATCATATGTGTACATTTCGAACTCTGGCTTAGTAAAAGTCACTGTCGACAGTTTAATGGGGCTCTTACTCTTCTGAAGCTTGTGGGGTTTCAAAACCTTGTTTGTTGATAAATCCATTGCCCATACCTGGTCTCCGTCAGAGTCTGAATCTTGGTCATTTTCTATTTCTTCTATATAAGCCACAGTCTTTGACTTTGGTCTATCGTAAGACCTAGCAGTGTACGTTTCCTTGGACACATTTCTTCTGTTATCTCGTTCTTGCATGATACTGTAAGCTTTAGTTACAGCCATAAAAAGCTCGTTCAAGGATAAGTACTTGCTATTCAAGAACATTTGGTGGTCCGTATCCTCCACACCATTCTTGGCCATCTCTACTACCTCTTCTTTGCCTAGTGGAGTCTTGCATAGATTATATTCTGACCAGAAACGGTGTAGGAAGATAACTGGACTTTCTGTCGCCGATTGGCTCAAGGAAGCCAGCTTTCCAACACTGGTTTCAGGTCTTGCCGTTCCGAAGTGATACATAAACAAGGCCTCCATGTCCTTCCACTCGTTGATCGAACCATTTTCCAATCCCGTGTACCAAACGAGGGCTGCTCCTGAAAAAGATGATCTAAAGACTCTTAGCTTGAGTCCCTCATTATCGGAAAACTACCCTAGTTGGAGAGTAAAGTACGCTAAGTGAGTCGCTGCGTTAGAATCATCGTCACCAGAGAAAGTCTGAAAGGTCTGATGCCGGTAGTATCTTGGCCACTACGAAGTATCTAGATCGTCTTTCTGCATGGGAGGAAATGGTGTTTCATATGATTCGTACATCTTGGCGAGATAATACGTCACAATCATTCATCTATTTAACCTATGTTCCCATGCTGACGAGAAAGACTTTGCTTGTCTAGTCTTTCTGGCGACGTCAGAAACAGATTGTCTATATCTGTCCTTTGAGATAGTGTTGCCACGTGTCGATAGTATTCATCCAAACTTGTTCCCAAGGTTTGCATAATGTCGATCTACAATTTGTCTTGACCTTCCATAAGACTTGCTACTTGGGCTCCGATTGCCTCTCGTTTCTCCTGGTCCCTATGGAGTTCTACCCTTAGTGCTTGGATTTCAGCCAACACCGAGTCTACTTTCTCGCTTTGAGTAGTGAAGAGATCTGCTTGTTGTTAAATTTTCCCACCAAAAGCCGTGTAGTAATTTGTTTGATGCTCGTCGCGCCTAGCCGCATAGGCTAGGTATTCTTGGAACGTGAGTTCCATAATCTCCGTTTCGCTCAAAGATTTGAATGACATATTTGAACGATATTCCTTAGCGAAGATAATGTCAACCGCTTGACTACTTAATGAACAACACCGAGTAGAAGTGTGTTCACGGTATACCAGTTGTGGATGTTTGCAACACTGAGGGTATTCCCTTCTGTAAGGATCCCCTATTGTCAGTTAAAGACACAAAAGATGGTCCCACTGGACGTGCCAAAATGTTTGACTCCAAAATCTTTCTGGCCTAGGAGCGCGTAGAGAGTCTCTTGCAAACTGTCTCTTTTGCTGATTTCGGATAGTATAACCGCAGGTGTCGGCTTATCCTATAGTGCTTCGTGTGCTGGCGTGCCATCGTCTCTCATCGAAATATGGAATGTAAGCTGCCTAACTTCTTGATTTAAGCGATTAAGACGAGGAGAGCACCAACATCGTCTGAATAGGTCCTTCTCGCCTAGTGAACTAGGACTTTGGGATTTTTGTGTCTCTAGCAGAGCCACAGAAATCGATACCTCACACTACCTTTACGAGTGCAAAGCAGAGCCACTTCTTTGACGGTGTATCGAGAACACTACTTCCTTGGATATCCGAACTCTCACTCGATATGTGACAATCCCTTCAATCTTTTAGTTGCGTTGCTTCCTTTGATCGCGATACTCTCACTCGATTGGTGAAAATCACTTTGATCGTCTGGTTGCAATGATAGAATCTCTTGACGAGATGTCTAGGTGTATTTGCGTATAGCAAAGCTTTATATTTGATCAGGGACCCTTTCTCTATTGCTCTCACTCTCCTTATATACTGCACAATAGTCGTCTTTCAATTCTCTTGAACGTCTTAAACTCTTTTATTCTCAATATAACTCTGAGTCTTACCAGCACACGGGTCTTATCTTTATATAGTTTCAATGTTATCACAATTCCTTTCATGAAGAAAACCTAACCGAAGTAGGAAATGTTCGATAAACATTAAGCCGCATAGATCAGTTTATCTGAACTTACAGTCTTAAATCGATATGAAGACGGACTCTTTTATACTACTTGACCGCTCGCCAAGCTTCAACCTAATATGGCCGCTCGCCAAGACATCGGCTCACTTGGGCCGCGCGCCAAGACTTCAGCCTTCCAAGCCTAATATAAAATATTTATTTCAGGCTCAAACAACATTGATCTCCATAGCTCCGATAACCCTCTTGATCCATGCACCATGGCTGGTTGCTCACTCATAGCCCTTATTAGGGGTACATGTCCAAGACTATGCCCTTCATTTAGTTATACATATGGTGCAGGTGGGGTTGTTGCAGGGACCCTTAGTAGAGATACACTTAGGGTTCATGGAATTAGTAGTAATGTCACACAGGAAATTCCCAACTTCTGTTTTGGGTGCATCGGTTCTACTTTCGGAGAGCCAATTGGGATTGTAGGGTTTGGTAGGGGGCCGCTTTCGCTCCCATCACAACTAGGGTTCCTACATAAAGGTTTCTCTCACTGTTTCTTGGAGTTCCAAGTATGTAAACAATCCCAACATTTCAAGCCCACTAGTTATTGGAGACGTTGCTATTTCTTCTAAAGAAAACTTGCAATTCACTCCAATGTTTAAGAGTCCCATTTACCCTAATAACTACTACATTGGTTTGGAAGCCATCACAATAGGGAGCAATAGTAGCAGTGTAGTCACCCAAGTACCCTCAAGTTTGAGGGAGTTTGATTCACAAGGTAATGGAGGCCTGTTGATCGACTCAGGAACCACTTATACTCATCTCCCTGAGCCAGTTTACTCAGACCTTCTCTCAGTGCTCCAGTCAGTGATAACATATCCTAGAGCCAAGGAAATGGAGATGAAGACTTCTTTTGATCTTTGTTATAAAGTTCCATACACAACTAATATTTTCACAGCTGACCTCCTTCCTTCAATCACTTTTCATTCTTGAACAATGTGTGCCTTGTTTTGCCGCTAGGAAATCACTTCTACGCCATGGGAGCTCCGATAAACTCCACTGTTGTGAAATGCTGCTTGTTCCAAATCATGGGCGATGGCGATTATGGGCCGGCCGGGGAGTTCGGGAGCTTCCAGCAGCAAAATGTTGAGGTCGTATAGGACTTGGAGAGGGAGAGAATAGGGTTTCAAGCGATGGACTCTGCTTCAGCAGCAGCCTCTCAAGGACTTCACAAAAACTAGTTAATGGCACTATGGTAGAAGAAAAGTTATCTTGCTGTTGTGCAACTTCCATGCTTTGTATGCGGAGCCAACAATTGAGCTGGTTATATTCTCATTGCTCTGGTTATAAAACTTATAATCCCATTGCCAAGTGATTTTAGGGAACCATATCTATTTAGTAATAAGAATTGTGAGCTTCCCACTTGATATATCACCATTGTTTTGCACCAAGAAGCAATATTGTTATTCATTAGCAAACCTTGCAGCTCTGAGTAAGCATGCCAGATTTCATTACATGAAAGGTTGAATCTCCGTAACATTCTCACACCATGTGAAGGAAAGTAGCTAAACAAACTGCATATACAAATCTGAATAAATGTAGACATACATGGGAAACTCTGTAGCTGATGCATCATTTTCCACGGTGATTTACGCAAGCTATAATGAGGTACTGAGCAGGAAGTGACCAGAAGCACCACGAATCTCTAAGACGAGCAACAAGATGAGCTTGCTACCCTTTCAGAAGGTCTATCCATCAGAACCATTCCTGCAGGGTTCTGCACAGGCTGCACTCGAGGTAATCTCTTTGCTGTACCCAAATAAGAGGAAACCCTTCATATAACTGAATATTTCAAACTAAATTTGTGAAGAATCTAGTAAAACGAAGAAAGTACAAAAGAGATAGGCACTCAACAGACTCGAGTAAACATGATTTCAAAACACACATTTTTGACTAAATCACTAGGTGACTAAGTTCATACTAACATTCATTCCAAATATTCCTTCTATATGCAATAAAAAGCTATCATGTCCATCCCCACTATAAAAATACCTATCTCGTAGAAAACGTCATTGACATTGTCGGCAGTTTTGGCAGAGGTTTCTAGGAAGAAAAGACCATTCTCCTGAGCATATGCTTGGGCCTCCTGCGATGCAATGGGATTTATATGAGGACATGTAAGTTGGAAAACCATGTTACAAACAAGTTCCTGACTTCTAATCACAATAGTTCAACAAGTCTACCACACTCTTTTATGATATCCAGAAGTATATCCAGTTTTTTTCATAAACTACTCAAATACTAAACTGAAGTTCATTGTCTTTTTTTTGGTTTCCTTAATTACTGGATGCTTATATACCATAATAAACAGTGTCAAAGTTTTGGAAAGCACACAATTAGAATTAATTTCAGAATCCTTGGTTCTTACAAGATTCAAGTGTAACAAGTACCTCAAACAAATAATCAGAGTGAATAAATATCACCCCAATCATGACACACAAGAAAATGTTAATTACCTCTGCTTCCACTTTCCTTGCTTCTACCAGATCTGCTTTGTTCCCAGCTAGTGCCATGACCATACTTGGATTGCCTTTTCATAAAAGAAAGATACAAGTTAGCTGAATTAGTATTATAGACAGACATGGATTACCATAAGTTAGTATGAGTAAGGAACCATCAGTCGATAACAAAGAAATTTAAAACTGAATGGAATTTGGAGTGTAAGATTGTTCAAAGCAGCCAAGAAGAAGAAAAATATATTATGAAAGTGATCCTTAGACAGCAAGAAAGTGCAAAGAATACCTTGTGATTTCAGTTCTAGCACCCATTTCTTTGCTCGCTCAAATGAAGCCTACAAGAGAAGAAATAAAGTTCAAGTATTAACCAAATGTATTGCAATTTGCATAACTACAATTCTGTCCACTTAACCAATTTCAACATTATGAAACAAATATGGAAATTTCATAGGCCAACAAGCGAGTTTCCATTGTAAATTCAGGTACAGAAGACCAACTTCTCTTTATTTTATGCTTATTAACCAAGGGAAGACAAATTCTTCGAACTTTATCAAATCAAGGCCAAGACATAAGAAATGTCAATCAATTAGAAAGAAGGAAATGTGAAAACTCTGTACTCAATTTTTCCTAAGAGTAACACAGATAAATGAGAGAAGGTTGCAGCCTCAGCCTCAGACTGCAACTATCAGACAACTCTCTTAAGGAGGTGAGATCCACACAACTTCATCATTCCCACAAAATAAAATTTACAGGCATCTTAAATTGAAAGAACGTGAATAAATAGAGTATTCAAAATTCACTTACTTGATTAGTTAAATCATACACAATAATTGCAGCAGCAGCTCCTCTGTAATACATTGGCGCCAAACTGTGGTACCTCTCTTGACCGGCTGTATCCCAAATCTCAAATTTTACAGTTGCATCATTAACCGCCAATGTTTGGGAGAAGAAGGCAGCACCAATTGTAGATTCCTATATTATAATAAGAAGTCAAGTTCCTGGAACAAAAGTATGAGGATTCCTTTAACAGTTACAGTAAATCTGAAAAGCTACCGCCGACCAACCTGAAATTCAATGAACTGTCCTTTTACAAAGCGCAATACTAGACTAGACTTCCCAGCTCCAACATCCCCAAGAAGCACCTGAAGCACAATATTACACATTACACATCACTCCAACGATGACGACATTAAAACAAAATAATACAATATCAATAACAGACAAGATTCAATTCAACAGCTATAGTAGAACTAGATATGCCTACATATTTAGTAAATGCTATATTAGTGATACAAATTTCAAAAAAATGATGGCACAGATTTAACATTAACCAACAAAGCCGAGGCAATTCTGGCCATCGCAGTCTATACTGTTACTCTATTAAAACACAGGAAGTCCGCGACTTTGGTTAAACAGCTAGGAAACGTAATCAAATTTGATAGTCTCTTTTTTGTATCAACCATTAACCTTATCCAACATCCAAGAAACTAAAACATACAGCTGACCAGAAATCCCACGGTTCTAAAAGCTCGTAGTAAACCTACATCATCAATCAAAAACCTTTTTTGTATCAACCATTAACCTTATCCAACATCCAAGAAACTAAAACATACAGCTGACCAGAAATCCCACGGTTCTAAAAGCTCGTAGTAAACCTACATCATCAATCAAAAACCATAGAAAGCACACATACACAGCTTCGAGTACCAAATCGGACCCATGTAAAATTACGACTCTAATCAATGATCTAACCAGAACCCAAATCATAATTCTCATCAAATTGCAACACAGACCGATCAAAATCAAAACTTGGGGCCGATCAGAAGAACATCGAAAAAATCGAACATAAACCAAGCTCAATCAGAAACAATTAAAAAAAGATGGGTTTTTGAGAGGCGTACCAATTTTGCATTGATGTTCTTGTTCCCTGTGGTGGCCATGAGAGTTGAATCGAATTGAGGAGGATCAGATGGGAATTGAGCAGATGAATTTTGAGACGTTGACGAAAGAAGAAGAAGAGAAAGGTTAGATGAGTGCTGAAGCAAAAAGGCGAAAGAGGAGTATCCAACAACAACAACAAAACGAGTCCTTTCTCGATTTTACTGTAAGAGAAGAAGCTATTACGATTGTTTTGGTTTTTTGATCACAATTTTCACAGTTTTATATGACCAAATCACCAAAATGTGTTCCGCGTGGCTGGTGGCGTCAACACGAAATATTCTTCTTGTTAACTTAGGAGAAGGGCTTGGTGGGTCGCCTATCATAGTGGACTTTCTAGATGGGCTTTGATGGTGATACGAGGCCCAATAATATTCATCTTGGTCCAAGACTCCCAAGTAGGTGTCATGTGCTTTGTTGAAGAATGCAAGTTTGTTTGCAGTGAGGTTTGGCTTATAAGACCTCTAGCACTGAGCATGAGTTTTGTGGCAGCGTATAGTCGAACAGTTTCGTACCACTTTCGACGGAGTGTTTGATGTTTCAACGATTTCTTTGCATGTCTCTTCATCAAATATGCAGATTTTAAGTGTAAAATCTGACATGATGGATTGCTTACTTCTGAGAAGAAGTATACCATGACAATCTACACAGACATTGTTTGGTATCGACCCGTGACTGAAGTTACTAAGCTCCACCTTTGCCGGTAATGTTTTGTAGCTTAAAACGTCTAGATTTGCCAATGACACACTTTAATAGTAATTGACTTTAGAATCATGTTCAGTGTTGGGACTTGGGAATGAGCAAAGAACGCTGAAGAAAGTAGAAAAAACTCGGACAGAAAAAGTGCAAAACTGCTTTGTTCATTACATATGAAATTAGGCAAAACTGCAAAAGGCACCAAAGAGGACATGAAATCCATACCAATTTGCAAAGGAGCTGCTAGATGCTCATATTTCCTCATCCAAATTTTCCAATTTGAGCTTGAAGCCTTAAACCATGTGAGATGTGAACCTTGCATTACAAGCATACAAGCATGAAAGTTTGCAGTGGCGGACTCGATCGGCAAAAAGTCATCGTGATTTTGAAGGTTCTAATGCAATAGCGGCCACGAAATACAACATAATTTTTCTTGTTTTAAACATTTCAACAATTGTATACGTTTCTTTTTTTTAGGGATTGATAATCCACTAGAGGAGAAAATTAATAATACAGGATTCCACTAAATGACCTAACACAATATAGGATTTCCTATTGTGTTATTACACTAGGAAAACTTTTGTATACGTTTCGTTTCTATATTTCTTCTTCTCTAACTTGCAACAATAAAAACAAAATTGTAATTATTCAATTCCAACACTACAGTACTCCATTATAAACAAAGTAAAACAACAAACCACATCTCTAAATTTTGGAGTTGCTTGGAGTTGCTTGTAACAAAAAAAAATGGAGTTGCTAAACAAAATAGAAAATCACAGTTATAAAGTAATATTTTGTGTTGGGAAAGAGCAACTAGCCCTCATCAGCCTAGTAAAAAAAATGGAGATGGATGTGAGAATTCAAGCATAAACAAGCAAAAGGTAATGTCACTGTTTTCGTAGGAAAGGAAGCAAAAGGCTGCAACTACCCCATTATACATCTCCAGGCTCTCTCTTTCTGTTCATGTTGGATGCTATTCTCTTCTCCTCTCAAAGAGCATACAAGGGAAAAGCTTTAGTCCACCCAAAACCTCCCTCCTCCCCTTTGTCAGAAGCCCCATAGCCAGAGGGATACCCTCCCCAAATTAGCCAATAATGACCTCCCTCGAGTCTCTACTGTCCTTTCACAGTCAAGCCTCTCTTTCTCTCTCTGAGAAACACCAACTTTTGTCACAGAGCAGAGCAAGAGAATCCAAAATTAATGACACCCAATAATACCAACAAAGACGATGCTAGTGGCCATTCCAGTAATTGTACATCAATGGCTGGCATCCTATCCAGCCTCTTCCCACCACCACCAAGATCATTGACTGGTCTCCGCTTTGACCAGTCTTTTGGGAAGCACTTGTGTCTCTCTCTGCCAGTTTTTTTTCTCTTTGCAGGTACTGCTCAGTACTCCAGCAATATTTCTGTACCCTCATAAATGATACATCAACAACTCTATCCCCCACATTGGAAGATTTGTATTATAACAATGGCCCTGCCTTGTCCTTTTTAAACCTGCTTTTTTCATTTGCAAAATATATTCCAGATTCTATTTTATCAAAAAAATTCCAAAGCTTCTGAGAAAATGCGAGATATGACAAGAAAGTAAATTGGTGCACCTGAGGCCCTGAAACTGAAGGGATCTCTTCTCTGTCCGAAGATCTTTTGCTATGAAGTAATTCAGATCTTCAGCTCAGGGAAATCAAAGAATAGGTCAATTAGGTGAAGTAAACAGAAATCTCATGACCTGAATAAAATCAAAACAGATTGAAATTACAATATTCTGCTACAACATATATAGACGAACACTATGAACAACTCTGACTTTCATAACGTACACGAGTAGAATCATAATTAGAGAAAGTAAACATAAGTGGGCTTATCTAGCTAATTAAATGAAAAATCGAAAAATTAATAATAATGGGTTTGTAAAATTATGTACAATCAACCAAATGGGAAGGAGGGGTTGATAAAATGCCCTTATGATCGATGATGATCTCTATTTTTTGATTATCAGCTTAAAAATAAAAATAAAATATTATTGTAATTAATTATTAAGATGGTGATCACTAGCTAGCAGAAGATTGGTTGGTGTTGTTGTTCTTGTTGGAAGCCAAGGCATGAATGGAACTAGCAAGCTTGTTAATGGCATCCACAAGGCCACTAATGCCTTGCCTGTTGATCTCAGTTTTGGACTCCTCTATCTGAATCCTCCTCTCATGCAAACTCTTTATCTCTCTGTGCCTTCTTTCTTCTCTCTCTTCACATCCCTGAAGTGCTTCAGCAATTATGGAAGCTCCTCTGGCAATTGCAGTGCCCACTTCACTTGAGGTGCTTGCACTCACAGTCCCACTGGCGTTGATCCCCTGTTGCTGCTTTCCACCTGCACCTCCACCACTGCGTCCTCCACCTCCACCTCCTCTCCTCCTCCTTTTGGCTGGTGAGTCTGAATGTTCACTTGTATCAGATTCTGAGCCTTCTTCACATGTCTCCACAAAAAATGTAGGAAACACCAAATCGACCAATCAATACTAAATGATCATCAACATTATTCTGTTCATTATTACCATGAACCCTCACAAATGAACGAAAGAAAAGTTACTACCTAAATTCCCAAAAATAAAAATTATTACTCAAAGAGATCAACTTTCATTCACCATGATCAAATGCAACATGTACTCTTTCATTTTAAGTACATTGTTAGTGGAGGAGAAAACTCTTGGGTATATTAATAACAAAAATAGATTAATGAAGAGGTGCAATTAATAGTATGAAGAAAAAAGAGCTATGAACTTTATTATGCAAGAGAGAGTGAGAGTACCTACTGGGGGCATAGGTTGAGAGTAAGGAAGAGGAGGTGGTAGTTGGGCTGCTAATGGTGCTCTTAATAGAGACACTGCTGCCATTGGTGGAGCTTGGATCAGGTGCTGCTGTTGTATCACAGGAGGATGAGGAGGAGCTGGAGGAGAAGAGAGCACTGTAGTAGACTGATGAACACCACTAATCAAGGGTCTCTCCACCGCTGAATACCCAATGTTTTGATTGGGACTAATGGACCCGGAAGCAGAAGCACCACCGCCGCCACCGCTACACGCAACAAGACTTCCCATCTCTCTCTTTTCCACCACTTCCACCAAAGCCTCATAAATCTGAGGCACCATATTTGTGGGCAAGTTCCTCTCTTTCCTCTCACTCTTCTCTAGCTTCCAGTAAGATGCAGCTTCCTCGTTCTCACCCACTACACTCCTCTTCTCATACTCCCTCACTTTCTTATAGTCTCTCATGAGATTATCCCACTTGTCATTGCACTGGTTTTGGCTCCTCGAGCACCCTTTCTTCCAGCAGTAGTCTTCCACCCACTTCCATCTCAGCTCAGCTGGTTTGTTTATTGATCTAAGTGCCTGATCAGGCCCATGATCCCCAGCACCACTTCTCTTCATTATTCTTCTCTCCTCGTCCATCTTCTTTGCCTCAATCAGAACCATTGTCTCCCCTAAAGTCCAGTTCCCTTTCCTGTAATCCCTCATTGCAAAACTGCTACTATTCCCTCCTTGAATCTCAGCCATTCCCAATATGCATGCAGCACAGAAACATAAATGAGAGAGAAATAAAGAGAAGTTGGAGAGGGAGAGAGAATGAAAGAGAGCCTCTTTAAAGAAGAGGAGGGAAAGAAAGGAATGGTGTTATTGGTTTTGATTTGATGTAGGGCTTTGGTCTCAAACCTCCCGGTCAAATCTCAAACTAATGAGGCTGCTAATTTGGGAGCAAGCAAATTAACTGGTATACCTTAAAAAGGATCTAGGGCTCTTAAACATGTCTCTTGAGGGTATTGTAATGATGTTGACAAGCGCCATGTAGCTCCATTTTCTTATTGTTTCTTTTGGTCTAAAGATTTCAAACCTTTTTAGGGGTTAAGGGATGGAGATTTGCATTTGCACACCCATTGATTAAAGATGAAATCTAAATCTACTTATTCAAACCACTACTGCTACTGCTCCCCACAGTGAGTGAGGAGAGAGAAAGTGAGGGAGAGAGAAAGAGAGTAGCATTATAAGAAAAGGCCAAGGAAATCCATTCAAACTGACACCAACAAACCCCAAAAAAATTTCAAAGAGATTGAAAGGAGAAAAGGCTGAAGTGTTTGCTGGCATTAGATAGAGTGTATACATGAGTACCACTGCCCCCTACACGTGTTCTAGCTCTCCTTCATCATACCCGTTCGAATATATATGCATAATTTCGATTCTTCTTCTTTTCATCTCCCCTAAAGCATTGCAGCTAGCTGAAATTAAAGGGAAAAAGCGTAATCATATATGTCCTAGCCAGACTACCATTTGTTTTGAACTCTCCATGAAAGAAAATATATACAACAAACTTGTATCTTTAAACAATTTTGTTATATATATCTCTTCGTTTATTTATAATTAGATTCAAAATTATATGTCATTTGAAAGATGAAAGAAAATATATACAACAAACTTGTATCCTTAAACAATTTTGTTATATATATCTCTTATAATTAGATTCATAATTATAATTATTTGAAAGATGAAAGTATTTTATCCACTATTGATAAACCATTGATTTTCTCAATTTTGTTACAATATTTTTATGAATATTTTTAGTTGTTGATTTAGTAATATATTTGTATTAAATCTAACGCGCGGTTAAGAATATTTGATTTCATGAGACAATATTTTTCTTACTTTTTTTAGATCTATAATTAATGTTTCTTTTTAAAGTTAATTATTTATCTTTTACTATTTCATTCAATTGATTTGGTTTTTTTAAATCAACTACGAAAAAAGTCGGAGCGAAATAATATTCATCAAAACTCAAAAAATGTCGTTACATACTCTCCCGCTACCATTTTAAGATAATCAAGAAGTTAGTGGTAGTACCCATAGGTGGTACATAGGAATAGACCTAATCATTACAACTTTAAAATCGTAAACCTAGCTAGCTAGTATGCTCCTTCAATATTACTCTGGAGACGCTAATGCACACTAGTGCTTAAAATCCTAAATACATGGGACATTATTCGTAAATAGCTAAATACTAAATACTTGGATCGGAATTGAGCTTAGGACAAACACACTAGCCCCCAAAAAAATAGACACAAAAGTGGCCCAAAAAATGCAGGCCCAAATACCAATCCAAACAAACCCCACAACCAAACCAGCCTCCAACAACAAAGAACGACCAAACAACACCAACCGTCTCCGCCAACTGTCGCCGCCTGCCACACTCCACCACCCCAACAACCATCCAGGCCTTGGCAACACCACCCGCCATCTAGACCCATATTGACACAATCGCTGGGCAGAAACAAGTAGTCGTCGAAGATCGCTGTGCCGGATATCTACCCAACAATAATCAAATAAAGAATCATTGTTGGCCAAAACCTGAAAACCAACGACGTCAAACGATGTTGAGAGCCATTCCCAAAACTTGTTAAGCCGCCGACCTCGCCACCAAAAGTTTGAAGGGAATGAACCGGGGAAGCACCTCTAACAGCCACTCCGGCCTCGACATCTCGTACGGCGACGAACCCGTAGTAAAGACGTGGCCATGAGGCCATCCTCGGCCAGGGCAGCCACCGGACGAGATCAAAGGTGATGGTCGCACCGCCCAGGGTTTCTCTCTCTTGATCGAGATCGAGATCGAGAAAGAGAGAGAGAGAGAGAGAGAGTACAATATGAGCACCCATACAATTGATTTGATTGTGTACAAAAAAATACAATAACTCAATACATTAATTTTGCTCGAATTCACCTCTAAGGAAATACATTGAATTTGCTAACCTATCAAAAGAAGTCAAATAAGCACATTATGCTACCATTAAATTATCATTAATATTTAAATTACTATATGTATTCAAAAAAGTTAATTATAAATACTAGTTTCAAAAAAGTTAATTATAAATACTTTATATATATATGAACCATGTTACTTTATTTGTATTCTTCGTACTAGTAAATTTCTATATTTTGTATATACATTAGAAATAGTGTCATGAGATCCTCTAATGGATAATTAGGACGATTACTTATATAATTTTTATCATCAGTTGATAATTACTTCTATATATATATATTTTACTACATAACTACAAAAATTAAGACAATAAGTGATAAGTTCTCGTTCATTTTGTAGTAGTTACGTATTTATGATTACATATTATTATCTTATAAACTAAATTATAAATATTACCACGATTGTGTTCCCAACTTGTAAGTCTTTTTAATTTAACTATAACTACATATGTTCTCAATGATGTAAAAGAATCCCCTCATGAGTAATTAGAGTGCTAAATTGTTTAATTTTCATCACGAATAAAATAATTAATTTTCTATATATAATTCTACAACCCAAGTCAATAATCGATGCACAAGTGATAAACACGCATTGTTCATTCGAAGAAAACCCTAGGTGTGGTGGCATTCGCTTTTTTTTTCTCCCATCTCTCTCCTCCGGCGGCGGGCTACACTTAGGTGGGTCGTTTTCAGCTGCGCCTTAGTGAATTTCTTGGTTTAATTGTTGCTGGATGGGAAGTCGAGGCCCATGCAGTCTTTGAGGTTTGGTTAGGTTGTTGGTTTTTTGGCAAGTTCTCGACCCGGTGGTTCAAGCGCAGTGTGGTTTTGCTGGTGGCCAACGGTGAGCAGTGGAGGGTGGTTCATCTTGGCGTCAATTTGGGGTCGCGTTTGGATTAGCTTTTCTGCCAGTGAGGATGTGGTTAATTTGTTGCTTTGGTGGTGGTTGTTGTGTGGTGGTGTGATCGACACATCTTGCCAATAGGTGTGACGAAGGTCGGGGTGTGTAGTCGCAGCATCGTACGCAGAAGGGATAGTGGTCGTGGTGGAGGATGTTGTTGGTGATTGGGTGTGGCGGCGATGCTTGGTTTTTGCTGACCGGGGGGTTTGCTTTGTGCTAGCTGCTTTGGGCCATATTTTCTTGGACTGTCATGTTTATGGGTGTTTTTAGGCTAAGCATGTTTGGGCTTTAGCCACTCTAGGTAGTTAGCTATTCTAATTACAATAATGTTCTATCTTTTTAAGACCTTAGGCACTAGTATGCATTAGCGTCTCCAAAGTAGTACCAAAGGAGGATACTCGCTAGATTTACGATTTTAAAGTTGTAATGATTAGGTCTTTTCCCATGTACCATCTGTGCGTGGGTACTATCACTACCAGAAATTGAGACATTACCGGCGACCTCCCGTCGCCGGCCTTGTATTTTTTTTTCGCCGGAATTGTCATTCCCGGCGACAAGTCGCCGGCAATGACGTCGCCGGAAATCCCCCGCCGGTGTTAACATTGCCGGCGACGGGAAACGGAGTCGCCGGTAATGTCGGAGACATCACCGGCGACTTGTGTCGCCGGCAATGTCAAGACATTCCCGGCGACTCAAGTCGCCGGCAATGTCTCGGACATTACCGGCGACGCCGTCGCCGGCAATGGTAGCGCCGCCGTGGCCGGAATTTGTGACATTGCCGGCGACTGAGGTCCATGTCGCCGGCAATGTGTGAAAAAATTTTGAAAAAAAAACGCGGTTCTGGATTGGGCCCAATTCCAGAACCTGCATTGAAAGACATAAACCGTACAATCATACAAGTTCAACAGTACACATAAATGTCCAACGTACAGTACAAATAGCAACGACGATACGAAAATTAACTACAACTACAGATCAGGGTCAAGGAACTTGCGGGTCAGGGTCGAAGTAATCCATGTACTCATTTGAATTCCGGTGGCTTCCTTGGTCTTGCTCTGGCGTTGACTGGTGCGGTGGTGGTGGTGGATAGCTAGGGAACGGAGGGACCGGGACCGGGGGAGGTGTGGGGAAGGGTTGTCCGGTAGTCTGAGCCTCGTACATCGTCCGCATCCATGTGTACATCTGAGCCTGCACTTGTGTCTGCTGCATTTGGTACTCGGCCATCTGCCTCTTTTGCTCCTCCAACTCCCTCTGCGTCCTATGAAGCTCCGCCGCGAGGTTACGACTAGAAGTTGAACTTCTTGACCCGGTAGAGTATTCTGAAGTGTTCTTCAATAGTCCTTCGCCCGCCGTGCCCATTCCCCTACAGTAGTAGGTATTCTTTCCAGTCCCGCACGCTTTTGCCATGATCCGAGCCGCTATCGGAGGATCAAGCGGATCGATCTGAGAGGCATACTGGGTGACTTCTTCCTCGGAGCAGTCAGGATGGTTAGTCCGAGCTATACTCATGGTCACTTCTGCGGTCGCCTCCTCCACTCTCGACTAATTGAAAAGGGAAAATGAACAACTTATTAGCTAACAAAATCTATTTCCATCTTGAAAAATAGTTTTATTAACACATGGAGAGGCGAAAGACTTACCGCTTCTTCAGGGCACTGCGGGTAGAACTTCTGATGAATATACACCAACGGGTTCAGCTCTTGTTGTTGCTGCGCCTTAGTCGACCAACCCATATAGTTGAGTGAACCTGCATGATGGGCCCTGGTGTTTTTCAATCTATTCGCCCGGTTCGTCTTCGAAATCGCCTTGTTTGATAAACATATGAAAAAAAATTAGTAACCAACTATTTCAATATGATACGATACATTATGCTTGAAAGATATATTAAGGATGCATACCCGAGCTTTGGGGTGCTCGAAGTGGGCTATCAGCCACAGCCACTCGTACTCCCTAAACCGGAATTCGCTAGGGGTGGAACCTCGGCCTAGCTCCTTGTATACAGTGTAATGGGAAGAAAGCTCGTTCTTCCACTCTTTATACCTATATTAAAACAAGGAAAAAAAGTTAGAGATATTAAAACACTTGATAAACAAAAATCTAACTCGATATATATTCAAATAAGTCGAAGCACATCACCTCATATGTAGTTGACGCTCTACCCACGTGTGAATAAGAACTTCATCCACGTCAAACCACACCTGCAATATGAATATATAAAAGGTAAAATTATATATTTATTCGGACTTAATTAATAAATGTAAAATTTACGTAATGAAAATACGATTTTACTCACACTGAGTGCATTATGCACTTGCATCTTCACGTAGATAGGCACAGATTCCCAATCTGGCCAAAGCATTGGGACCTTGTCCCGCACGATCGCACCGGCCATGCTGACATATTTGCGCGTGGTGTCGAATGCCTCGATCACCTCGCCATCCTCATTGGCCCTTATGGGCGTTTTCCTTCCGCCGGTGGCCTGCTCAAGTCTCTTCCCGGTGCAGGTGCCTCTAGCCCCTTTCCGTTTTCCAGTCCCATTAACGAAATTGCCTAATAATACAATGTCAACAAATTGATATCATTAATTGAACCTATCGCAAGTCTTAAGTAATAATTAAGTAATCAATCTGATGTTAAATAAAATTTACCTGCATCGTCCGTTTGTTGGTTGGTGCACCTCACACTCCAAAGATACACGGGGTCGAACGGGAGGAAGTTATACGCTTCCTCCACGCTCAGGAACTCCGGCCGTCCTTCAATATAAACAGGCATCCCCCTATCATCGAATTCAGGGATGACAGGAATCTCGTCGGGTAGGAAGAGACCGGACGGCGGAGATAGACGAGGCCTGGACGATGAGGCGCCAGCACCACCATGTGTCTCAGATGATTCCCGTGAAATGGGAGTAGGCACCATCCGAATATGGGCCATTCGGATTGAGGGAGTTTCTGATGCCCCCGTTGACTGTCGCTCGTCTGAGGCTCTGCCACCGGAGGGACGTCTGCTGATTGAGCGTCTAGAGACTGAGGCTCGAGGCTCAACTTCCGGTTGCACGGCTCTTGATCGTGCAGCTTCCTCCTCAGCTCGCGCCTCTAGCAAGGCTCTCGTGCGAGCACTCATCATTGGCCCACTGGGCGTGTTGCTAACTGCGGGCGAGGAGGAAGCTTGACTACTGTTCCCTCCACTATTTCGGGAACCTCTCCGAAGCCAATTAGCCGCAAAACCTCCTGGACATCGTAATAGTCATGGATTCGGTAATTAACCGAAACGGTTTGGAACCGGAACAGGAAGAAACCGGAACTGTTTGGAACCGGAACCGTTTGTAACATAACGGTTCCAGTTACAAACAGTTCCGGTTCCAAACCGTTCCGGTTCTATAACAAATCGGAACCGGAACGGTTTGGAACCGGAACCGGAACTGTTTGGAACCGGAACCATTTGTAACATAACGGTTCCAGTTACAAACAGTTCCGGTTCCAAATCGTTCCGGTTCCAAACCGTTTCGGTTCTATACCAAATCGGAACCGGAACCGTTAGAAACCGGAACTGTTTATAACCGGAAACATTTGTAACATAACGGTTCCGGTTACAAACAGTTCCGGTTTCAAACGGTTCCGGTTCCAAACCGTTCCGGTTTAAAACCGTTCTGGTTCTAAACCGTTCCGATCCCGATTTCCACCTTTATTTATACGATTAATTAACAACTATATCACCTAAATTAAGAACTATACATATTCGATGTGTATATATATATACATCATGCATCTTAATTAAATTTATCCATCACATATTCATCCAAATCACAAACCCTAATTAATTTTCCACATTTATCACACATATATATATCATGCATCTTAATTAGGTTTAATTTCCACATATATATACATGCATCACACATTCATCCAAACCACATTTATACATAATTTTCACATATATATATACATCACTTCATTTTCACATACCTAAATATATATATACATCACATATATATACATTGCATATAAATTTAGAACTTATCACCCTAATTTCCAACTTAGCACCCTAATTAATTTACACATACACATACACATACACATACACATACACATACACATACACATACACATACACATGCAAAAAAATAATTAAAAATTGAGAGAGAGAGAGAGGGAGAGAGAGAGGATCAGACCTGCCATGGATTTCCTTTCACAATGCTTTGCCGATCGACTACAATGGTGAGGGGAGGAGAGGAGGGGAGGAGGAGATTTTCGGAGGAGGAGAGGAGAGGGGATCGGTGGAGAGGAGGAGAGGGAGAGGAGGAGTAGAGGATAAGGAGGAGGAGTGGGAGAGGAGGAGGAGGAGGTGAACTCACCGGACCGATTTGGGAGGAGGAGAGGGAGAGGAGAGGGAGAGGAGGAGAAATGAAAGGCTCGGGCTCGACTGGGTTTCTATCCAGAAGACATTGCCGGCGAGTTTCTTATAACTCGTTGGTAATGTCATTACCAACGACTTCAACTCGTTGGTAATGACATTACCAACGAGTTAACTCGTTGGTAATGACATTACCAACGACGAGTTAACTCGTGGGTAATGTCATTACCAACGAGTTGCTTATAACTCGTTGGTAATGTCATTATTTCCCGAAGAATATCCGACAACATTTTCCGTCTACGATTTCCGGCTACATTTTCCGACTACAATTTCGATTATCGATTTCTGTATACGTACGATTAACGACTACATTTTCCGTCTACGATTTCCGGCTACATTTTCCGACTACAATTTCGATTATCGATATCTGTATACGTACGATTAACGACTACATTTTCCGTCTACGATTTCCGGCTACATTTTCCGACTACAATTTCGATTATCGATTTCTGTATACGTACGATTAACGACTACATTTTCCGTCTACGATTTCTGGCTACATTTTCCGACTACAATTTCGATTATCGATTTCTGTATACGTACGATTAACGACTACATTTTCCGTCTACGATTTCCGGCTACATTTTCCGACTACAATTTCGATTATCAATTTCCGTATACGTACGATTAACGACTACATTTTCCGTCTACGATTTAGATTAATGATTTCCGTATACGTACGATTAACGACTACGAATGAAGTATACGTACGATTAACGACTACATTTTCCGTCTACGATTTATGTATACGTACGATTTCCGGCTACATTTTCCGACTAATATTTCGATTATCAATTTCTGTCTACGTACGATTAACGACTACAATTTCCGTCTACAATTTCGACTACATTTTCCGACTACATCATATTTCCGACAACAATTTCCGACTACATCATTAACGTACTAAGGATGATAATCGTAATCATCGTCATCACTTGAGTCTGACTCGGTTTCATAGGTAACCTCTGGCAATATGTGCCTCTCCTCGTCATCTGAATCAGCGTCAACTTCATATGGATTAACATCGACAAGTTCTGCTCCAGTAATTCGAACCACACTCCCAGGTCTCACATTATTAAGGCGAATCGTAGATGATTCCGGAATGTCAAAAGCGTTCGGCTCTTGGTATGCAGTAACTTCTTCATCATCTGCGGTATCACCAAGTGTGGCAGCACTGTATATGTTTCTATGAGCAACATGGTTAACCACCTTCCACGGGACTTTGTTAAGAAGATCGTCAAGGTAAAACACTTGTTTTACTGATGAGGCAAGAACGAAAGGGTCATCTTCATACCAGGTAGTAGCAGTATTCACCGAAAATGTTCCGTACTGATCGGTCCTTGTGTTCTCCGGGCTAGTATCAAACCATCTACACTTGAACAAGTGCACTTTCATGCGGTTCCCATAAATTAGTTCAACAACTGAATGAAGGACACCGTAATAGTCAACGCCATCCTGCCCACCATGGACCATCACCCCACAATTCTGTGTTTTCAGTCGGTCGTCTCGATTTTCACATATAAATTTCACGCCATTGACCTGACACATCGAGTAAACTTTTGAAGCAATCGGTTTCATCGCCAGGACCCTCAATTCGTTTGACCACTCTGGGCAACCATCATCTGCTACATGGTTCATCTGAAAACGTCCATATATTAATACGTACAGAAGAAATTATGTCATCTTGAAACCACAAAAGCACGTACATACATACATGCTATATAAAGATATATAAATCACATATACTTACCCATTGACCAAAGCAGTTTGCAAACGTCTTGTTGTGGTAATCAACATTTCCGGCAATAGCAGGGCAGTGAAGATGATAGTTTTTCCAATATTGTACTTCTTGACAGTTAATCAGTACCGACTAGTGGGCAATGGCTACCTCATTTCCATCCAACTTGTACGACTTTGGCAAGCTTCCCTGTACTACCACGTCACTGGAGATGATAGAAAGGTTGAACTGGGGTTCATCTATCGGCATCTGTTGTTGGGGTCCTCTACATTTTCCAAGTACACTTTGGTGTACGTTACACACTCGTGCGCAACATATGCTTCAGCGATACACCCTTCAGGTGCATATTTATTCTTCACATAGTCCTTGTAGGCTCCCAATTGTCTACAAGTTAACAAGTGCATGTTAACTTACTTAACCACAAGAATTTACATATAAAAACATAGGCAAACCAAATTTATGAATCATTTGTACCTTTCCATGGGATACATCCAAGTGTAGTGTACGGGACCGGTAAGCAACAATTGTTCGGGAAGATGGATCGTCAGGTGCGGCATTATGTCGAAAAAATTTGGGGGAAATATCCTCTCAAGCTTGCACATGATAAAAATGATGTCATCTTGCATCTCCCTGAGGTCTGCTTTTTTAACTTCCCTGGTGCATAACTTCTGAAAGAATCTTGACAAGGCCACCAACGGCTCCACCACCTCTTTGGGCATGTACCCTCGAATGAAAATAGGGAAAAAGCGTTGAAGCAGTACATGGCAGTCATGACTCTTTAATCCGTACATCTTATTGTCCCGGAAGTTAACACACATGCTGATACACGCATTTGCAACCATTAAATTAACACTTAACAATCAACAAAAACGCATAAACAATTAAAACCCTTTGGTGTAGATGTAGCATTGGTAAATAGGGTATCGTTCTTAACCGGGGATTGATGGTGCATGCATATTTACGCTAAGGTTTGGAAAGGGGGGAGTTTAAGAGTTGGTTTATTTATAGTCTACGAAATTAAAGACAAAAACATGGCATAGCAAACACATCGTTGGCTTCTAGTTCTAACATGCTTAAACTCATAGACAAGCAAAACAAACAAGAACATAGAATCCTAAACATGCTTACTAAACCGAAAATAAAGTCTAATTACATATTTACACATTGATCAACTCATCCACACACCACGTCTTACTAACCTAGTCATGTTATATGCAACCTATTAATATCTAAGTCTTTAATCAAGTTAACATGTATGATCTTTATTAGTGCTCGGGAATTTGCCCTACGACACATACCAACTTGGCAAGGAATTTGCCTTAGCCTCAATTGATTCATTAAGCTCGACATGCTTGACCAAATTCTAAGATAATAATAAGTCACGAAAATAACACAAAGATGACAAGGAAGTGAACCGAAACAAACTTTATTTCAACCATAATAACAAAAGTTTACAAGAAAGAAAATAGAAGGGTTCGAAATACACTTCGCTCGGGAACTTGCCCTACGTCGAGAGTGTGATCCGGCCTTCTAGGATATGGAGAGCCTCTAAAGGAGTTTGCCTTATAGCCGACTTCGGTGGAGGAGTTTCTTTATGGACGGAGGAGCGGCTTCTTGTAGAAATTTGGTATAGTGGTGGAGAGGAATGCTTGGCAGAGCTTTTTGGTGTGTAGAATGAGTGATGCTGAGAATGAGGCCGAGCTCCCCTTTATATAGGAGAAGAATAGGTCTTTTCCTACCAAAACAAGACTTTCCTTATGTACCCGGGCAAATCTGACAGTCTGTCTTCAAACGCGTTTTCCCGGGGTTTCAGATCTTGGAAAATTCCGATTCTTGTTTCATTGGAAAGCTTATTCAAAGGGCTATAAAATCCAATAAGGAACGCCATATTTGGAATTGAATTGGATTTACCACGGATTTTAGAAGTTAAGTGACCTGGCTGCCCTGTTTTCTTCTTCTTCAAGGAAAAGGAAATCTTCATATCTTCAAATCTTGCATTCCTTATTCCCTAATAATTCTTGGCCGAATATACCATATTCTTGCACATATTTTGGCCCTCAAATCAGGTATTTATCTTCATGGAATATCCTCCAAAATTCGTCCATTATATGCTCCATATATTCCGCCATATTTGCTCTTTCCTGGGTCGCGCAGGAGAAATGTCTTCATCTTTTTTGTCCACCATTTTGGTATCCATTTCTTTTGGCATTTGGTCTTCAATTCTTGACACCATGTGGGAAATCATTTTAGTAACCATTTGAAGACCATTCCTCGGACCATTTCTCCTCCGGAATTGAGAACTTCTCTCCTTAATACGCTTTTAGCTCCAAAACTCCTCCTTTATTATTTTCTCCTTTATTTCTACCTAAAAGCATAAAGTAAGTTAGAAACATATTTATTAAGCATACAACAAAGCTAAATGTAGAGAGAAAGACATTAAGAATCAAGCATAAAATGCGTAGATCAAATTCCCCCACACTTAGACTTTGCTAGTCCCTAGCAAAAACTTAAAATAAAGGAAACGAGAAGGTAAGCAACATAATTCCAACAATGAGGCTAGCCTTCACGTTGAACATATTTCATGGACTCAAAATAATAAAAACAACTTCTAAACCCTTAGTACAATTTGTCTCAGAAATGTTCTTAAGTATATGGCGATGGAGTCACAAGATTTCATAGTGAAAAGTTCAACAATTTTCGATAGATAAGAGAAATATGATCATGTCATAAACAAGTAGGACTTGGAGTAAACGATGGTGAAGTTAAAGCTGTGCATGTTTCGAACAAGTCTAAATCAATCTCACATGGATGCTCTCATCATATTTTCACTCATGAAAAGAGGTTCACTCAAAATGTATATGTATTGTATCGTAATACCTCATAATTACTTGCACAAATGAACCAAACCATATGCTTACTCATGTAACTTACTCAACCAATTGAAGGCTACTCATCTTAAGGATCATAAAGGACTTTAGAAAGGTTGTAATGAGGCTAAGGCTAAGGCATTCGAAATTTTGATAAGTGGTGGTTAAAACATGTTCCAAAGACTTAGTCTAGCACTTAGAATTCTCAAATTTCGTGGCTCATCCTTTCTACACACTTCCTTGTGTCAAACTTTCAGAATCGGGGGCCAATTTTTATCTTTTTGGGCCCTAACTTCATTCTAAACTTCACTTGTCCAAACTTTTACACTTAGAACTTTTGCCGGAGAGCTTTTACACATTTTTTCTTTTCTTTTGCTCTCGATTTTTTTTTTCTTCTTTTTTTTTTCTTTCGGCAATCATCTTTTGGACAAGTCTTCCCTTCTTTTGTATTCTTTCATCACTTTTTTCGCCACTTCTTTTATGCTAGCTTCGAAATTCTTCACCAAGTCTTTGAACAAGGGTTGGAAACTCTACACTAGGCTAAGTGTTTAGATATGTATGTGGTAAATGAAAGAAAAGGCTTAACGTAGGCACAAAGGGGTAATCTAAGGGTGTCGCAACTCGTGCGCACAATGGGACACAAGGCCATTTGGTTTAAGTGGTGGTAACCTAATTTGCCTTTAATCATATCCAAAATCAGAGCATATATCAACTTAAAAGCGTTGTAAATCTACATGAGTAAGTTCTAGTAATCTCTAGTTCATTAAAATCTATGGCAAGTAATTAGATGAAGCATGTTTTGTTTTTGAAAACCATATGCACGAAATTTACTCTCAAATGAAGTAATGTAGGCTCAAAAACTCACTTTTAGGTTTGTATGATTTAAAACTTGTTCTAACATGCGAAATCTATACCATGTTTAAGCATACCATATCCACTACATGTTATGACAATCAAAATATCTCACTTATCACAAGAAAACAGTTTAGTGCTTGTTCACCGCCATATGTATTCTTTTTCCGTCCATTTTCATCATAGACTAACTAAGGGCATCCTAAAAATGAAAAAGACTCTTTAAAAACCCTAAGTTAAATAGAAAGACATAAAATAATTTTTTTTAGGGCATCATCCGCCGGAAAGTTCCATTGTCCGCCCGGTTTTATGGTTTTAAGACTCAAATAAAGTTGTAAACCCCTCCCCCACACTTAAATTCTACATTGTCCTCAATGTATTTAAGGGAATCATAGAATTCCGTATGAAGGGAGAGACCCACGAAAATTTTAGCTAAGGAAAATAAATAAGTAATGAAATTAAAAAGATAAGGGAGGAGAGAACAAAGCCTTGGCGATTTCCTCCATTGGGTTGCCTCCCAACAAGCGCTTGTTTTTTAACGTCTTACAGCCTAGACGTGATAGTTATTCATGTGTGTGAGATGGCTGGATCTTCTAGCTTATCTTCTTCTCAACTTCCATCATCGGTGGATGGAGTCTTCTTTGAGCTTCTCTCGAAGGTTTAGCCCCATCTCCGAGTAGAATTCGATGCACGCAAGTGGCCGGATTGATGCCTTTGATGTCGGCAAGGGTCCATCCAATTGCTGTTTTATGACGTTTGAGCATGTTGATGAGTTTGTCCTCTTGTTCTTCCTCCAATGATGATGAAATGATAACCGGCAAAGTGTCATTCTCTCCCAAGTAAGCATACTTCAAATGGGCCGGTAAAACTTTAAGGTCCAGTTCCGGTGCCTTAATCACGGATGGAACGAGCTTGTTTTCTCCATAGGCCAACGGAATAGGAGGTGGCCTATTTACAATCCGTGGAGCCTCATTGAGTGCCATAGCCATCTCGAGGATCCTAGGCTCCAAAATCTCGATAAGTGCATCAAAAAGGGCTTCATCCCCGAGTCGAGTCAGCCCCGCTCCTTCTTGTATGGCAATGTCGAGTACATCATCTCCAATGGTGTCTAAGTATTGTTGAGCTGCCTCTTCTACCATATCCATCGAAAAGATAGCATTGACACTTGCCGTGGGAACCTTCATGGCATATAATATGTTGAATTCAATCTTTTCTCCATCAATCTCCATGGAAAATGTTTTCCTGAAAACATCAATCTTCGTTCTTGCAGTCCTCATGAAAGGTCGTCCAAGAAGCAATGGTGTGGTGTTCAAAGGACTCTCTTCCATGTCAACAATGTAAAAATTTGCTGGAAAAATCAGGTTGTTGACTTGCACAAGAACATCTTCAACGTATCCCCTAGGATACTTATGCGAACGGTCGGCTAGTTGAATGATGACGTTGTCTTGTTTGAGCTCGCCTAAATCCATGGATGCAAATAAGTAATAAGGCATTACGTTAATGGATGCACCAAGGTCTAGCATAACATCTTCGAATTTGTTGTCACCAATCACGCGAGGAACAGAAAAGCTCCCCGGATCCTTCAATTTGGGGGGTAACCGACGCTGTAAAACCGCTGAAACGGTTGCATTCACCTTCACAACCTCCTTCGCTCTCGTTTGCCTCCTTTGGGTGCATAACTCTTTGAGAAATTTTGCATAGATAGGCACTTGCTTTATGCACTCGATCAAGGGCAGATTTACTTGCACCTTCCGAAAGATGTCCAAGATGTCTTCGTATTGATCATCTTTCTTAGATTTTGTCAACCTATGTGGGAATGGTGCACTAGCAAACAAAGCATTAGTATTAACCGAACTTGAAGGGATAGAGTTAATACCTTTGTTTGGGGCAGATTGTGATGATGAGGGTTGTGCCTTAGTGGCGTGAGGAGCCACATTCTTCTCAGCTTCTTTAGTGGCCGGATCTTCTTCTAAGTCTTCCTCCTCAAAATAGTGTTAGTATCAAAATAATATACAAGTAATGCAAGACACTAACCAAAAACGTTGAAAATTAAAAGAAAGCAATAAAAACACACAAAATCACACCAAAACAAATCACACGAAGAAAAACAAACCAAAAACACACCAAAAACACACGAAAGCTATAAAACACTAAGTTAAGACACTTCGAGAATTGTAAACGTGAATGCAAGGCTTTAGACTCCCTAAAATGAATGCAAAGTTGATAGAATAAGTTAAGACTCAATTTACACGTTTTCTGCAAAATTAGGCATATTTACAATGCAAAGATTTAGAAACATATATATATATATATATACAAGTAGAGTAATGCAAGCACACCACGTTTCATTCAAATTCATGCTCAAAACAATTAAATCGTCATTCAAATGCATCAAACAAGAACCTAAGTGAAATATGAAGTGAATGCATAAGAGAAAATGTTAGAACCTGCAGAAAACACACAAAGTTACGTGCTAAATACATGATGCAACGTGACCATACGTTTGGCCTCATGTCCCTAACTTCACTTAGGTTAGGGTACCCAGTGATGAAATCCGAGCATCACAAAGCCGCCGGCAGGTTATGCAAGCTATATGCAACGTGGTTAATTCTTTACAAGTTAGAATGCACACGAAATTTACAAGTAATATGCACAAGTATTTTGTTCATTGATTTTCGCCTTCAATTTAAAGAGAATACGTTCATTTGGCCTTTAGGTCTTTCATTGGACGTGCGACCCGCGCGATAAAATGTACATTCTCAATCAATCGGCATTGGTTCAATCGAAAAACATGGCCAGTTGGGGATAGAGATAACGCGAGAGGCAGGACTAATTTCGACGATGCATCCCGAGGCTTACCGATCATGGAAAGTAGATTTAGTCCTTGTCTTCTTTGGGAAACTTTAATAAGCTTGGCCAGTTGGCAAGAGAGACCACGAGAGGTAGGACCGATTTGAGATCTCGGATCCAAAACCCGTCATAGAAACCGTCACCTTCTAGACACCAAGTTACCAAAGATTTCTTACTCAAAGACAAGTATTCATCCACTTACCGGATCATTGGTATATACTCCATTGATGCAAGTCTTTCTTAGATCCAGAACCTGTCACCAGTCATAACCCGTTCTAGACACCATGTCCGACATTCAGCCAAAATTTCGAGAAAGACATTCCCTCAAGTTCTTGTAGACTCCGCCCTCAACCTCATGTCCATAACTTCACTTAGGTTATGGTGTGCGGTGATGAAATCCACACATTACGAGGGGTTAAGGAGATAAACAAGAAAAAGAGGCGCCATCTATTCCAATGAGTGAGACTTAATCGCCCAAACTTGCGTACTCAATGTAAATCGAAGACTTCCTTTAATATGTACCTATTTACATGGCTGCAAAAACAAACAATTAGAGTGGAACGTATTATGAACATGTATAAAAAAAATTCGACACTTTACATATATATATACTTATTTACACAATTTCACATATTTACAAGCATAAACACACAATTCTTTACAATCCCCGACAGCGGCGCCAAAATTGATACACGCATTTGCAACCATTAAATTAACACTTAACAATCAACAAAAACGCATAAACAATTAAAACCCTTTGGTGTAGATGTAGCATTGGTAAATAGGGTATCGTTCTTAACCGGGGATTGATGGTGCATGCATATTTACGCTAAGGTTTGGAAAGGGGGGAGTTTAAGAGTTGGTTTATTTATAGTCTACGAAATTAAAGACAAAAACATGGCATAGCAAACACATCGTTGGCTTCTAGTTCTAACATGCTTAAACTCATAGACAAGCAAAACAAACAAGAACATAGAATCCTAAACATGCTTACTAAACCGAAAATAAAGTCTAATTACATATTTACACATTGATCAACTCATCCACACACCACGTCTTACTAACCTAGTCATGTTATATGCAACCTATTAATATCTAAGTCTTTAATCAAGTTAACATGTATGATCTTTATTAGTGCTCGGGAATTTGCCCTACGACACATACCAACTTGGCAAGGAATTTGCCTTAGCCTCAATTGATTCATTAAGCTCGACATGCTTGACCAAATTCTAAGATAATAATAAGTCACGAAAATAACACAAAGATGACAAGGAAGTGAACCGAAACAAACTTTATTTCAACCATAATAACAAAAGTTTACAAGAAAGAAAATAGAAGGGTTCGAAATACACTTCGCTCGGGAACTTGCCCTACGTCGAGAGTGTGATCCGGCCTTCTAGGATATGGAGAGCCTCTAAAGGAGTTTGCCTTATAGCCGACTTCGGTGGAGGAGTTTCTTTATGGACGGAGGAGCGGCTTCTTGTAGAAATTTGGTATAGTGGTGGAGAGGAATGCTTGGCAGAGCTTTTTGGTGTGTAGAATGAGTGATGCTGAGAATGAGGCCGAGCTCCCCTTTATATAGGAGAAGAATAGGTCTTTTCCTACCAAAACAAGACTTTCCTTATGTACCCGGGCAAATCTGACAGTCTGTCTTCAAACGCGTTTTCCCGGGGTTTCAGATCTTGGAAAATTCCGATTCTTGTTTCATTGGAAAGCTTATTCAAAGGGCTATAAAATCCAATAAGGAACGCCATATTTGGAATTGAATTGGATTTACCACGGATTTTAGAAGTTAAGTGACCTGGCTGCCCTGTTTTCTTCTTCTTCAAGGAAAAGGAAATCTTCATATCTTCAAATCTTGCATTCCTTATTCCCTAATAATTCTTGGCCGAATATACCATATTCTTGCACATATTTTGGCCCTCAAATCAGGTATTTATCTTCATGGAATATCCTCCAAAATTCGTCCATTATATGCTCCATATATTCCGCCATATTTGCTCTTTCCTGGGTCGCGCAGGAGAAATGTCTTCATCTTTTTTGTCCACCATTTTGGTATCCATTTCTTTTGGCATTTGGTCTTCAATTCTTGACACCATGTGGGAAATCATTTTAGTAACCATTTGAAGACCATTCCTCGGATCATTTCTCCTCCGGAATTGAGAACTTCTCTCCTTAATACGCTTTTAGCTCCAAAACTCCTCCTTTATTATTTTCTCCTTTATTTCTACCTAAAAGCATAAAGTAAGTTAGAAACATATTTATTAAGCATACAACAAAGCTAAATGTAGAGAGAAAGACATTAAGAATCAAGCATAAAATGCGTAGATCACCTGCTTATATTTCCTGCATAGCCATAAGGATACCTGCATATATATAGATAAAGCCATATATATGGACCAATTATATTTCTCGCATATAACCATATATACTCCGCTAAAAATTTAAGGACAAATTCCTACATAGCCATAAGAATATATACCTGACATTACTCAGCCACCGAAAAATTTCATGCTTATGCTTCGGCTTTACGGTGTACGGAGCTTGCGGCATTTTTCTCTTACCATCTCTTAACCACAAATGTTTCCGCACACCCATTGCTTTCAGATCAATGCGTGCCTTAGGGATGTCTTTTGTTTTCCCCTCCAAGTTAAGAACCGTGCCCACCACACTTTCACACACATTCTTCTCTATGTGCATGACATCTAGGTAATGTCTGATAGGCAACCTGGGCCAGTAGGAGAGTTCCCAGAATATGCTCTTGTGTGTCCAAAACTTATACCTTTCGGGCTTGTCTGGAATTGACGCCACTATGTCAGGATGATTGCTCAGCTGGCCAAAATCGTATTCATTCAACACTTCCAAAATTTCTTCCCCTGTCCATCGCCTGGGTGCCACATCTGTTTCAACAGTCCCATCAAACGCGTCTGGATCCTGCCTAAATGGGTGATCATATGGAAGCCAACAACGGTGACGCATCGAGACAAATTTACTGCAATGAGGACTGCAACAATCAACCGTCATGCACTCTGAACAAGCCCTGTAACCCCTGGTAACGTTGCCCGACAACATACCGCGGGCAGGAAAATCACTGATGGTGCCAACAAGCATGGCATGCATCTGGAACATCTCCTTTTTGAACCTATCGTAAGTGGGGTGGCCACACTCACTCAGGTACTTAAGCTCCTCAATCAAAGGCCTCAAATACACATCGAGACACTTTCCTGGATAACCCGGGCCCGGAATTAACAGAGTGAGCATATTGTATTCCTTCTTCATGCACATCCATGGTGGAAGGTTGTACGGTACCAAAATAACTGGCCATATACTGTATTGAAGACTCATGTTGCCAAAAGGGTTGAATCCGTCAGATGAGAGCCCTAGCCAAACATTTCGGACCTCTGCTGCAAAATGATCAAACTCCCTGACCATGTGCTTCCAAGCCTCTCCGTCGGAAGGGTGTATAAGGGTGTCATCGTCAGGCAAGTTCCTCTCAGCCCACCATCTCATTGCCTCGGCCGTGAAAGCACACATGAACAACCGCTCCAACCTATCAATAAGCGGGAAATATCGAAGTATCTTCACAGCTTTCTTGTTGCCTGCAGGAGTCAACTTATACCTTTCTGTAAAACATACCGGGCAGGCTTCAAGGTCTTCGAGATCTTTTCCCCAGAAGAGAATACAATCATATCTGCATGCATGAATTTTGATGTAGGAAAGCCCAAGATCTTTCAGGATATGTCGCACCTTATGATGAGTGGTAGGAAGACGATGACCGGGTGGCAGTAGCGAAGCAGTCCACTTCAACCAAGAATCAACAGCTTTGACAGACATTTTGTTCTCCATTTTTAGCTGCATCACTCCCATCACACTTTCAAGAACAGTCTTACTACAACCGTCTTACAACGGAGTCTGTTGCAGTGCAATCAGGTTGTTGTACTTGTCCATACCGCTTGTGTTTACATGACCTCCAGGTAATGGTTCGACTGGCTCGATATGGGGGAAACCCTCAACGACGGGAGGGACATTTGGTGCTTCATCAGCAAATACACCGCTCTCATGAGGAAACATATCATTGATTAACATCGATGTTGGATCATAGGATGAACTGTCCCTCTCAGCAAAATGTCCATGATCATAGCGTGGACTGGCCCTCTCACCAAATTGTCCATGATCATGCGGACCCGCTACCGATGTTTCACCGTGATAAATCCAACAAGTGTACTTTTCCCAAAACCCGTATTTACTCAGGTGCCTCTGGACTTTATCAATGGGAAATCGAAATCGATCGCTGAAACACTTACATTCTTTACACGGGCAATAATGAAGTGTAGTGTCTCCACAATTAGCCTTCACAAAATCCACAAAACTCCTAATTCCCTCGTGATATCTGACATCCCATCTTTCGAGGCTCATCCAACTCTTGTCCATCCTGAAAATTCTAACAATTTTACGTATTAATTATATATATATACACACATTCACTACTAATAATCGACGTGATCTCTCAATTCAACTCTAATTAAATCAACACATGCATGCATATGTATATATATATATCGATCTAATCTCTGAATTCGATTCAGTACTCGATGATAGTATTCTCCTTTTTTCAATTCAAAACGTATTTGACTGGGTAGGAGGAGGCTCTGTTAAGCCTGGCTCCGATAACAATACGATAATACCAGTCATTGATTCAGACACAAGATTAACTACAAGCTGTTTTCTCGTTTCGGTGACCGTACATCAACAACATTTCATATATATCTCACGAATTGGATTTGATCAACACACACACACACATATATATATACCACATATACGTATATATACACCTACGTACCTATATATATAGCTTCCCGAGTGATCGAGTTTTCGACGCGCACCTTAATTTTGACAATATACCGAATGATCGATTTCAGAGCGTACGTTTTCCTTCTTTCGATTTCTCTGGATTTTTTTCGCTCAAAATGATTGAATGATCGAGCTGCCCCATCCGGCATCTAATATAAGACACATTGCCGGCGACGGAGTAAGTCGCCGGAAATGAAGACATTACCGGCGACTTTACGCCGGAATCTCGCCGGTAATGTTGTAAAACATTACCGGCGACTCCAACCGTCGCCGGCAATGTCTAGGGAGACATTTCCGGCGAAATTCCGGCCGGAAAATCGCCGGAAATGTCTCCCTAGACATTGCCGGCGACGGTTGGAGTCGCCGGTAATGTTTTACAACATTACCGGCGAGATTCCGGCGAGATTACCGGCGACGGGGTAAGTCGCCGGTAATGATGGTAAGTCGCCGGTAATGATGGACATTACCGGCGACTTTTCCGGTCGCCGGCCTTGTTGGCCGGAATCTCGCCGGTAATGACTCATTTTCTTGTAGTGTATCGATCACTTACTTCTCAATTGTCCTAAAATAGTAGTGGAAGGCTATGTAATTGTCTTTCCTGGCCGGCTTTCTGGGAATATTATTTCGCTCCAATTTTAATTTCGGAGTTGACTTAAAAAAAATGCATTGTTCATTTTGTAGTAACTACTTCACTTATAATGACATATATATATACAACATGATATATATCCAACTTTACTTATATATGTGATGAAAAATGTGTTATAAATATGATAAATTTTATATTTTTATAATGAATGAGATTATTACTTTACCCACAAATTTATCACGTATCACGAAAATTAATGTCATATATATATATAATATGTATTCTATATATGGTAGTTACCTCATCGACAATATGAACCATTTGACAAATATTTCACTCATGACTAGCTAGTTGGCTAGAATGCTAAGGTTTGTAATTAGAGGTATGATAAATGTACGTTAGTCGACATTAATGTTATAATTAATCAAGTTCTTCATTCGGTAATCAAGGCTACGTACTTATTTGATTAAAAAAAATTCAAATTATGGTATTTACATACCACCATATAATTATCACAACCACAATCATTTTTATCATTGATTATTAATTTCGTTCTACTAAAGTGTAATTTATTATAATTTCTAATTCATATGTTACATGGTTATAGAAAGTGTTATATGAGAGATAGTAATGCAGTAATTAATATGATAAAAATTTAATTTTAAGAGACACATGTCACCATATCGTTGATAAGTTTATTTAAAATAATAAAAATATATATACGGTACAAATGCATGGGTACACATACTATATATTTTCAATCACAAGCTGTTTTCTTACGTTTGTTCAAAATTTCCAGTCTTACTATATACTTAATTGCTCGTTAGCTAGTTTTAGCCTTTTAGGTGAGGATTATGAAATTCCAGATCGAGAAGCTGTGAAAACAAGATGTAAATAGCAGAGAAAATTGAACAATAATGCATCTTCTGGCCCAACGGCAGAGCCACGTAGAGACCAGAGGGGTCATAGCCCCCTGAGTTTAAATAATTAAAATATATTTTATTATACATGCAAGAATTCTATAATAACATCATAATAATGGTGCAGAAGGTGATATGCGCCTGCTGCATTTCAAACTTTGTATGAATAACATTGCATGCATGCTACTCATTGGCTCAATATTTTAAGAAGTTCAAAACCAAGTTTTCCTGCAATGATGATTTGAGCGTTGCTCTGCATGCATGGCCGCATGGTGGTGCTAAAAAAGACCCCCATTGAGAAAATCTAGCTTAGCAGAATAAATCTACATGCATCAAAAGTACAAAATACTAAGAATCGGATCCTGATCATTTAGATTTGGTGACGCTCTTTTATTCTATTCCCATGCTATATATATACCATGCAGTGTGAGAACGATAAACAAATGCAAAACCCTAATCCGACCTAATATTACCAAACAGCCCCCAACACTGGTACTTCCATAGAAGAGGACAGTTTTGTTCTTTACGGGCAATACAGGTGTCAAATTCGTCTTTGGAGAACAGATGGGGTTAGCTTGACCGGGTTTTGACTATGGATGGACAAAGGTACCCGAATGGGGCCTGTGAAACCCGCCCCGTCTCGTCCCTTTCGATGAGTATGGCTTTGGACTCTAGCCTGCACTTTTCTTAGGTACGAAAGGCCAGAGGGCAGTACGGTCATTTTGATACTGGGTAGTTAAGCTTGCATTTGATGTTCTTGAATGCGTGGCTTGTGGTTTTATTTTTTTTGTGTGACGAAGTTGTGAGCTTAAATGATGGAGATGTTCCAACTATCGGAGATAGAGAGAACTTTCCCAGATTTTCCTCAGGAACAGTTCCATAACTTCCATTAATGAAAGCTTGAATGTTAGTGTGTGCATTCATTCTGAGAAGTGAGGCCATGCATGGTCTAGAGGCATGGACATTGATTGGTGCCACTGGTTGCATGATGATGAACTTTCTCTTTTTTGTTTCGGGGTGTCATATTAATTTGGTTCGTTTCAAGTTTTTGCACATGTCTAATTGGTAGGGTGTGGATTCATTTGCAGATCGAGGCCGGCAACTATATGATTAGAGGCGTCGATAGGCTTCAATGATTGAGCCGAGTCAAGGCAACCATTAGGGTGCCTTAATCCTAATTTCATGTACGTATGTGCCGGTTTGAGCTAGGGGCCTAGGGTAGTTAATTGGTACGTATGTTCGAATCATTTGTTTGATGCTCGACAAACTCAACTCTAAGTTTGGTACAACTACGTCAAAAATTGAAAGTGTTTTACAATGTCTCATGTATCTCAATTATACGTAATACTTTAATATATGTTCACTCATACCGCGCGCCTAGCATTATCGGTAACGTTGACCTGGTGTCGAAGAAGGTGGACGAATAACAACCTGAGCATCAGTATTGTAACAAATTATCTCATACGTACTTAACGCTTTTTAATATTTGTTAGTTATATCTCACTCTTCATATAACAGCATTCATCGACAAGAGACCTGCAACTTCAATGATATACCCGAGTTCTATCTCGACGTGGTTATCGTTCACGCATTCGTCAAGGAACTTGCCAAGAAGCACCTCAGCAAAAAAGTAAGAACATTGATCCCACATCGAAGAATTGATAAGAGTTATGGTTTGAACCACCTTCATAAGCCTGGTGGTTCAACATTAATGGTACGTTCTCGTTACACTTCTACGTCGTTACTCTACTCAAATACTATCTCGTTTCTGACTTAGGCATCGAAGAGTTGAAGGCCGGCATACCCGATCTCTCCTTAACGGTTGCCAATCTTAGGAGCTTGTGTAAGAGCGACAACGATATCAACTATACCCGAGCGACAACGATATCATCTATACCCGAGCGATAACGATATCATCTATATCCGAGCGACAACGATATCATCTATACTCGAACGACAACGATATCATCTATTTCCGAGCGACAACGATACCATCTATACCCAAGCGACGGCAATATCAATTATATTCTATCGACAAGGATATACATACAGATTGATTTGTATTAATTATTTTTGTTCAATATTAATTACCTTCTGGTTTGAATATTAACACATTGACGGTACTTAAGTCAATTAAATGTACGTACGTACGTAGTAGCTAGATTATTAGATTTAAATCCAACTTAATTGATTGGTTATGCATGTTTCGCATGCAATAGACCGTTGTGACAAACTCGAACTCGAGTGACAGGCTTGAAATATCCCTAGCTATTCAAAACGCTTTCTTCGAATAATGAATTCTAACAAGAACGAAGGGTATACACAATACTAAAATTGGCGAGATCGGTGTACAACTGAGCTGAAGGTCTTGAATTGAATTTTGTTTTTGTTTTTGGAAAATTCTGGAATCCACACCTGCCTTCAGGCTGGGAGCACATTCGATCGCGGCAAGTTGACGGAGCTCTGACGTGAGTAGATAAATGGATCTCGCGTGTTTCCGGCGGTGGAACTGAGTCAAAGTTGAAGAAAGTAACCTATTATATTTCGACACGTGTCAGAGAGGGTGGGGTTTGGGAAAGTCAGCCCGATCCACTTCGTTTTTTGGGTTTGGTAACCCCAATGCAAGTCCATCTAGTCGGGTCGAATCGGGTTGTAAAGTTGTAGTCATAAAAATAAATTCTATTCAAGAACAGAAGGTATACAGTATACCCCTAACCTATGTAAAGTTCCGAAAATTCTCAGGTATATCGAGTTCACCGTGAATTAATGCACACTTTTAAAAATTAATAAGATTTACTAACCATCCATCTGATTTAGATAGTGAGATTAAGGTTAATAAATACTCAATTCATTTAAGCCGAATTAATAAATTTGTCGTGATCTAACAAAAAATCATATAATTCTGCTTCGCTGAAATTTATCTTATGTATCTCTCATGTAATACATCTCACTGCCTCTAGTTAACAATGAAACTTCTTTAAAAGCGAGGTTGGGATTCAAATTCTATTAGATGTCAATTAATTGGTTGGTGGCCCGAGTCACCAAATCAATTCAAGGGAGATCTTAGTAAAACCTCATGAACATTGACGTGATCAGCTGATTTTATGTTTAATTTTGTGTCTCAGCTTTTAAACTCTTGAGTAAAGACATCAATACTATTGAACGCTTAAATGAACACCTATCTCAATTAAGTGAATTATCGTTAAATCAATTTTCACCACCAAAAGATTTCCCTTTACTAAATGTAAGCTGTGGGGGAAGTTTAGACAGATTGGGGAATGATGCCAATTTTGTTTAACTTCTCCTCTACTAGAGTCCTAATTTTTCGACTAAATTATTACAACGCTTCAACGGCAAGACATGGCTCTTTTGAAAATTATAATTATATCGTTATCGCTTCAAAATAAAGTAGTGATATGCACACCATTTTTTTTGTAACTCAAGTTACATAGTACATTTTCAAAAAGAATTAGCGCACATTATTCTTGGACATACTTGACAATTTTTTTAATAGACGGAAATTAAGATTTCATCATTTTAAATTTTATTATTTGTGAATTCTAGTATCTAAGTTTCTTCATATAAAATTTAAAAATAACAATAATTACAAATTTTTTTAAACAATCGGAGAAAATTATAAAATGACACTTATTTTTGAAACAATTGAAACAAGGAATTTGAGTTTCCAATTCTCCCAATTTAGAAGGAATGAAAATTATAAAATTCTACTCAATGTTATTCAAACACACAAATTTAAGTAATGAAATTCTAAATTTTTAAAATTTAATTAAATTATAAAAAATTTTATAAACCGATAATTCTTTTTATTTCATAAAAGTTTCAAACACACACGTAATTTCCTAATTTCCAATTCCTCATATTCCAAATTATGTAAAAAAAGACTCATCAAAATTATAATTACTACTTTTGACCGTGCATGAATCATGGATTACCCAATTATTTTGAACCGAAGTAGGTATCAAGTCTCTTGAGTCTTTGACCGATACGCACGAAGCCAGTGAATCTAACAAGTAAAAAAGTACTTACCTTTGTCCTTTAAAAAAAATTTGTACTCTGCCGAATCCATCTCTGGCACCAATCATACACCAATGAATCCAACTAAAACCGATCGCCAATTCTCTCTTGAAATTGAAAGAAACTATAAAAAATAGCAAAAAGTAAATCAAATCTCGAACTTACAAAACCATAGACAGCACTCCCTCTCTTTCGCTCTCTCCACCCAAATCGCTTCAGGTCAAAGCAAGCATCCTGTTCTTCTTCTCCAAAAAATCTAAGTCGGTGCTCAAAGCTCGAAAAAGCCAGTAGCTTTGGGCTATTCAGATTGAGATTGAAGATGGGTGAGGACTGCTTTGCGACGCAACTGATCGACGGCGACGGCGGATTCAATGCCGCCGGGCTTGACAGGTTCGTGAAAGAAGCCAAGGTCGCCGATTGCGGCCTATCCTATGCTGTCGTCGCCATAATGGGCCCTCAGAGTAGTGGTAAAAGCTTCGAACTTTTACTGAGTTACACTTCGATTGGTTTTGTAAAAATTTGAGCTCGATTGTATTAAGTTAGGGGATTTGTGTTGATATGTAGGGAAGAGTACTTTGATGAATCAGCTGTTTCACACTAAGTTCAGAGAGATGGATGCGTTTAGAGGAAGGTGAAACAAAATCTGAGCTTTGTTATTTTACTGTGGTTGTTGTGTAGTAAAGTTGATTTCTTTGCTTTGTGGACTAGTGATATATGTATGTGGATTTGTGAAATATAGGAGCCAAACAACAAAGGGGATTTGGATTGCTAAGTGTGTTGGCATTGAGCCTTGTACTATAGGTATGGATTTGGAGGGTACTGATGGCAGGGAGAGAGGGGAGGTAATCCGATTTTAGTTGAATTCTGCTTCTTTCGTCTGTGTAATACATAGTATCAGATTGGATTTAAACTTACTCTTTGTACTTCATATGGAAATGGTGCTTTTTTCCAGGATGATACCACATTCGAGAAACAAAGTGCGCTGTTTGCACTGGCAGTTTCAGACATTGTACTGATTAATATGTAAGTTATCTAGTTTAATTAAGAATTTCTGTAGCCTATTCATGTATTTTATGGAGAGTCCTTTGGCAGTGGGTAGTATATTTGATTTGTGCTGAAAATCAATTGGATATTGGGTTTTATGTACAGGTGGTGTCATGATATTGGTCGGGAGCAGGCTGCAAACAAGCCTTTACTGAAAACAGTTTTTCAGGTAGTTTATTGCATATATTTGCTTCTGAATGATGTTTGTTCAACATTCATTCTTAATTACTAACATTCTGGATTTTAAATTTGCATAGGTCATGATGCGTTTGTTTAGCCCACGTAAAACGACATTGTTGTTTGTTATACGCGATAAAACGAAGGTTTGAGAAAACTCTGAGGATGCGTTCACTTCTATTTCTTCTTTAATACTTTTCTTGTTCTATTTTAGTTTTGTTTTAATTTTTTAATTTTGTCGTTTTCTGTTTAGACCCCCTTTGCGTATCTGGAGCCTGTTTTAAGGGAAGATATACAAAAGGTAAGTTTGTCTTCATCTCTAGGAGGTTGTTGTTGTTCATTTCTTCCCCCAGCAATTTTTTTTCTCCTTTCGTCTTTAATTTTAGTATACATGTTGCAGATATGGGATTCAGTTCCGAAGCCTCAAGCCCACAAAAGCACCCCACTCAGCGAATTTTTCACTGTTAGATATCTTCTTGTTCTCTGCTTTTAACAGCATGTGTTATAAAATGTTATCATTAATTGAAGCATATTGTCTGATCATGATGTTCTTATATATGAAGGTAGAAGTTGTTGCTTTGTCCAGTTATGAAGAGAAGGAGGAGAAATTTAAGGAAGAGGTAAAGCCTCTACATTTAGAAGCAATTCATTATGACTAAGATTTACGTTGGAGCTGGTTTAGATTCATGAACTATTTTTATATATGGATACTTACTAAAGCTCATCACAACCAGTGAAGCATTTCCTATTCTTCAGAGTAATTGATCATAGCAGCCTACTGGGTTCTTACTTATGATGACCTATATCCCACAGGTTGGTGAACTGCGGCAGCGTTTTTTCCATTCTATTTCTCCTGGAGGTCTTGCTGGTGATAGACGAGGTGTTGTCCCTGCCTCGGGATTTTCTTTTAGTGCACAACATATCTGGAAAGTAATCAAAGAGAACAAAGACCTTGATCTTCCTGCTCATAAGGTTTGTCAGCATCTTTCCCATCAGAGTTTAGCCTAGGTTCTGGACTTCTCATATGCCTATAATACATTCACATTCAATCACCGTATATACTTTCATCAGGTTATGGTTGCTACTGTCCGATGTGAAGAGATTGCTAATCAGAAATTCAGTCAGTTGACCTCAAATGAGGTATGTATCTGTGTCTATTGAGATAATGCGATACGATTCTATATGTTTTGATTGTGAAAATATGATTGGTGAAAAACTGAAATGAGCATGATGCAGGATTGGTTGGCATTGGAAGAAGCTGTCCAAAGTGGTCCAGTACCAGGTTTTGGAAAACAGCTCACCTCCATTTTAGACACCTATCTTTCTGAGTAAGTTCTACTCTGGTCTAAATATGTTGTGTGTGTTATTGTTTTCTATGTATTAGCAATTTTTGTCAGTGGTTCATGGGTTTCTGTTGTCTCTATTCCTGACTTAATCTGTATTGGTTTGTGTTGATATACATCATAGATATGACAAGGAGGCAATCTATTTTGATGAAGGTGTAAAAAATTCAAGACGACACCAGTTAGAGTCTAGAGCATTGGATGTATGGCTACTTTAGCACTCTCTCTTATCTCTAATTAACAGATTTTAGTTGGGCTTTCCCATGTCGAGACGGCTTTTAAATTATTTGCATGTATTTTATAACCATGCTCATTGTAGTTAAGATCATTTTTTCATCGAAACTTTGCCATGGCTACTCTAGCGCTATCTCGTATTTCTAATTATCAAATTTTAGTTAGGCTTTCCCTTGTCAAACCAGCTTTTTATTAGTTGCATTTATTTCATAGCCCATGCTCATTGTAATTAAAATCCTTTATCCATTGAAACTTTCCTTTCCAGTTTGTGTTCCCGGCATACACTGCCATGCTAGGGCATCTACGTTCTAAAGCACTGGAAAATTTTAAAGTGAGAATAGAGCAGTCGTTAAACAAAGCAGAAGGATTTGCTTCATCTGTTCGAACATCTACAGAGGGATGCATGGTTGAGTTCGACCGTGGATGTGCAGGTACTCTTCCTTATGATTGAAAAAGTCATCACATGCTTGAGATATGCATCGTGTTTGATGTTTTTTGACAATTAACATGAATTTCAATCACCATTTCTTTTTCCTACTGCATCCAGTGGAAACTGGTTGTCCCTCGGCGCAGATTTTATGAATACATTTATTCTCTTTTCAGTCTGAACTCTCGAGCTTAATAATATAAGTTTTTCCGATCTGTAGATCATTTTTCTTCAGTTGCGTAGGGTTGCTATGCTTAAAAAAATATTCAATATCTGATATTAGAGTATGAAAATGGAAGGAATTTCCAACATTGTCTTTACCTCTTCTTTATATCATAATATGCTTAACAATCTGTTTAGCTCCAGTGACTTCCCATTTTTGTCCTTTCAGATGCTGCTGTACAGCAGGCTAATTGGGATACGTCAAAAGTTAGAGAAAAACTCCGACGAGACTTAGATGCACATGCAACATCTGTTCGTAGTGCAAAATTGTTAGAATTGAATACCAGTTATGAGGTAATGCTCTTCATAATATGCAAGGATGGAGGCAGGCAAGGCCTACAGTTGCCATGGCCCCACCATCTCTCTCTCTCCCCTTTCTGAAGTGCAAATGACATTATTAATGTGTATGCAATAAATTAAGCTTTAATTTCCGGTCAATAGTTTTTTGCTCAAGTAGTATATTTATTTGTGTTCGGTAAGGTTTATTGGGTAGACCACCAGTATCTGATAGTCTCATTACTCAAATTGCTTAGTGGTAATTCTCTTTATTTGCAGAAACAACTTTCAGCTTCTTTAACTGAACCTGTGGAGGCCTTACTTGATGCTGGAGGGAAAGATACATGGGCTTCAATAAGGAAACTTCTAAATCGTGAGACTGAAGCTGTAGTATCAGATTTCTCAAAAGCAGTTGCTGGTTTTGAGTTGGACGAAGAAACAAATGCGAAGATGGTGAAAAATTTAAGAACATATGCAAGAAATGTGGTGGAGAAAAAAGCAAGAGAAGAAGCTGGAAAAGTTCTGATCCACATGAAGGATCGGTAACAGACCTGTCACCCAATGGCCTTTCTTCCTGGCCACCCTTGGTCGCTTATGTGTTTGTTGTTGTTTTTCAGGTTTTCAACGGTCTTCAATTATGACAGTGATTCAATGCCTAGGGTTTGGACTGGGAAGGAAGACATTAAAACCATAACCAAGGATGCTCGCTCTGCGGTAGTTTTCAAAACTTCATGAAATTAAGTATAAATTCTAATCTTATTGTGCAGTCTCATAATCTTTCAGACTTCTGTTTTTGTAGGCTCTTAAAATTTTGTCAGTTAGAGCTGCTATTCGCCTGGATGAGAAGCCTGATAATATTGAAAAAGTTATCTTTTCTTCTCTAATGGATGGAACTGGTACTGTTCTGTTCGCTCAAGATAATAAAGCAAGAGCTTTAACAGATCCTCTTGCCATAAGCACTTGGGAGGAGGTACTATTTCATGCATTTTGAATTATCTGAGTATTCTTTCTATTATCAAAGCTGTATTCTCATTAAGAATTGCTTCTGGATTAGGTTTCCTCAGCAGATATCCTAATTTCACCAGTGCAGTGTAAATCATTATGGAGACAGTTCAAATCAGAGATCGAGTATACTGTCACTCAAGCTATTTCAGCACAGGTACACTTGATATTGTATCATCTTATTTTTACCTTCAGTCACATACATGATAAATGGATTTTGGTTTCCACAAAGGCACAGTATTTACAAAATATCTAAGCAACAAAGTTGTGCATACCAAAGCTATGGGTTAGTAACTTTAAGGACTTGAACTGAAAGTCGGAATCATATTTGAAGAACTATTATCACAAAAATTGCTGATCCATGACTTGTTATTTCTTTTTCCTACCTTGATGAACCTAGCATCCCAATTCAACAAATTATCTACTTGCTTACCAACTCAACCTAATTGCTTTTGTATGTTTAGGAGGCTCACAAGCGCAATAACAACTGGTTGCCTCCTCCATGGGCTATTATGTTAATGGCTGTTCTTGGTTTCAACGAATTTATGCTTCTTTTAAGGTAATTTGTTCTCCCAGAGTTTCAAAGTTCTGAGGATATAAAAATGGTTTTGCATCTTGTTGCCTTTCCCATCAGTTGGTGAATGTTCTTTTTTCTTCAAATGAACAGGAACCCTCTCTATCTCTTGGTTCTGTTTGTTGGATATCTACTTTCAAAGGCCTTGTGGGTACAGATGGACATTGCGGGAGAGTTTCGACATGGCGCTGTGAGTATAAGCTTAGATATTTATCTGGTTTCTTATTATATTTGTTATTTTTATTTGATGAAAAGAAAATATGACTGGACCTATGTGGGAAAGTCATGATATATCTATCCTTCTACTCGGTCATTGATAAACAAAGGTGGCACTTGTTATGTAATATTTTAATTCAGGGACCTTTCAACTGATGACATGCATCTACAGCTAACTCATATATGTGGCACAGACTGAAGCTTTATTTTTCTTTTCATCCTGTTTCTTTTTCTCATTTGTTTCATTTTCTAAAAATTAAGCGTAATCGATGTCTTTCATTGAGGTACCATGATGGATTTGTTTCAACATGTGTTCATGATATGAGTTGTAATTTCTGTGTCATGTGGGTGGTGTTGCATGATATAATTGGAGTTCCCTTATTATAATACACCATCGATCTGATGCTTACTTTCTTCTGTACGATCTGAAACAGCTTTCAGGAATACTAGGCATTTCATCAAGGTTTCTTCCCACTGTTATGGATATCCTAAGGCGGCTTGCAGAAGAAGCTCAGGGGCGTCCAAAACCTGAAGCGGCAACTCAACCTGCTTCACTTGCTTCTCAAAGTTACAGAAATGAAACACCTCAGCCAAATCTAGTTTCAAGTTCAATTCCCGAGTCATCTGTATCTTCTAACATTTCATCTTCTGATAGTGGGATGGAATACTCGAGCCCTAACTTGACGCATAGGCGAACAACAAACTATCAGGAGATGGAATGAAGTAAACTCCCCGTAAGTTGTGCCATGTGTATCAGATTCATTTTGCGACGATCAACTCTTGTGCTAGTGTTTTTTGTTTCTCATAGTCAATGGAATAAAAGGTGTTTTTCCTGAGATGACTGGTTTACTATTTAGTTTAGAGTTGTTTTGTTTCTAGGTGGAGTAGAAAATAGATTGTAAATCTGTGTACTACGTACAGCTTCTATACTTACATTAATGAGGGAGAATTGCCGAAATGGTTGGTTATTGAAGTTTGCCCAGATCGATAGTTTGATCATTGATGTTCTGTACGTCAGTTAGTTAATTGAAGTTGTATAGCCACATGTTTTATTAATTTGTCGTTAATTGTCAAATTATATGTCAATTCTGGTGTCCCCTTAAAACCCTAAAAATGCCGAAATGAACCCTAGAGTTTGTCCAAATTGACAATTTAATCAATGGAGTTTTGTATCTATCAATTTGGTTATTAAAGATGTATTTTCGTCTTCCATTTTGGTCTATGAAATTATATATATATAAATGACTGAATTTGAACATGATAATGATGTGACCATTGCCAGTTTTGCCACATTATTTGCTATTCAATTTTAGTACATAATTGTTAGGTATATATCATTAATCTTTAGTATAGTAACTAATGCATTTAGTAAACGAAAATGTAACATTAGATATGTTGGTTTTTTTTTAAAAATATTAAGAGAACATTTATCACTCATTAAAGCAATATACAATATTACATGCTCAGTCTAAGTACTATAACATAACTAGATAGACTAAAAATATACTAAAAAAATCAGGGCTCTACATCCTAGCTATGCATCCCAAAATTACGAAATTGTGAGGTGTCATTCATCGGTCTACACAATTCCCTGTGAGACCAAGTCTTTTCATGTGTGGTGACGATCACTCTCTCCTGGACGATGTCCGATTCCTCGATTCAGAACAAAAGTGCCTTTTGATTGGCCTAATTCGAAATGTCGTCCACTAAGTCAAAGTAGCCAAAAGAATCTAATCAGGATGTCACAAATAGCAAGGGCCCAACAATCTACAATTGTGGGAGAGGCTCAAGTGTGTTGAAGCCCAAAACACAGAAGAAACTCTAAACACACATAATATAGCAAGGGTAAATTATACCTAAGGTCAGTTACGTAAGATTAGTTACATATAAGGTCACCTGACTTTTCTTTCATAAATAAGGTCACTTGATTAAACAAAATACATTGAAGTTTGATTTATTTACAAATATACCATCATAAAAATTCAGTTTAACACATCTCTCTCCTATCACTCTCTCCATATCTCAGTTTTCACTTCTCCTCCGCCGCGAGATTCGATTCCGTACGAATCTCCGCCTCATCTAACAACCACGGCCTCACTAATGACGCTCTCTTCGCCTTTCTCTCCTGCCGATCGTGGTCTGTTTCGTCCTTGTCCTCCGACTTCAAGCTCCGGCCGTGGGTGGTTGCTTCCCTGCTTCCAATCGTTGGTAGAGTGGGATTGGCATCAATTACTGAGGCTTCATTTAACTGGTAAGAAATTACACCATTTCATTATACACCCAAAGAGGATAGAAGAAGCTACAATACGGATTTGATTGATAAGAAAGGGATATGGGATTATCCTATTGTATATTGATTCATAATATAGTTGATTTATTTGTGATCTCTCTCTCTCTCTCTCTCTCTCTCTCTCTCTCTCTCCCTCTCCCTCTCCCTCTCCCTCTCCCTCTCCCTCTCTCTGAGCGTTGGAGATCTATTTGTATGCAGAAGTGTGTTTTGGTTGTTAGGCAGATTGTTGTGTTTTGGTTGTTACGTAAGTAGTAGTGTCTATAATAATCTGTGGTAGTACATATGTTACTCTGTAGTAGTATGTACAGACTGTAGTGTGCTTTGGTTGTTAGGCAGATTATTGTGTTTTGGTTGTTACGTACGTAGTAGTGTCTATAATAATTTGTGGTAATACATATGTTACTCTGTAGTAGTATGTACAGACTGTAGTGTGCTCTGTAGTAGTTTGCAGTATTGTATGTGAGTCGTATGTAGTCCGCTCTGTAGTAGTTTGCAGTGTGTTTGTAGTAGTTTGTAGTGTGCTCTGTAGTAGTCTGTAGTGTTGTCTGTGAGTAGTATGTAGTCCGCTGTGTAGTAGTTTGTAGTATGCTTTGTAGTAATTTGTAGTGTGCTATATAGTAGTTTGTAGTGTTGTTTGTGAGTAGTATGTAGTGTGCTCTGTAGTAGTCTGTAGTAGTTTGTAATGTTGTCTGTGAGTAGTATGTAGTGTGTTTTGTAGTAGTATGTAGTGTCCTATGTAGTAGTCTGCAGTGTTGTCTGTGAGTAGTATGTAGTGTCCTTTGTAGTAGTTTGCAGTGTTGGCTGTGCATAGTATGTAGTGTGCTCTGTAGTAGTATGTAGAATTGATGTAAGTAGTTTTGATGGTCTATTTTATTGTTTTGCAGAAATGGCACAAATGGAAGACCCTAAGAAACCCAAAGTCCAAATAAGATCGACATTAAGAGGCTTTTGCTAAGTCATGGGTGAACTTCATAAAAAATTGCCTCCAAAATCAGTGAGGACGTTGCAAAAAATACCATTTGGCAGTTTCATAAAAAATACTACAACAATTTGTTGAAAGTACTACTGTAGTTTTCAGAAAATACTACTCTAGTTGTTGGATAGTACTACTCTACTGGAACTTATGCATTCTAACTAAAACTTTGTTGAAAGTACTACTGTAGTTTTCAGAAAGTACTACTCTAGTTGTTGGATAGTACTACTTTACTGGAACTTTATGCATAAAAAATGTGGATAAAAAAAGTGACCTTAATTAGGATAAAAAATATAAAATGACTTGAAAAGTTAATATAAAGAGGCAAAATTTGAAAGACAGAAAATATGGATAAAAAATGACCTTAATTAAGATAAAAATATAAATGATCTTCAAAGTAAATATAAAAGAACAAAATTGGAAAGACAGAAAATATGAATTAAAGAAAATGACCTTAATTAGGATAAAAAATTTAAATAACCTTATGTGTAAAGTAAGGTCTCTAAATGACCTTATATGTAATTATCTAATATAGCAATCCATAGTGTCCGTCAGGCAGAACCATGAAGGGACCGGAAGGGGCTCAGCCCTGATTTTATATTAAAGATTTTTAGTTTTCTAAATATATGTGAATGTTAGAGTAGTTTAGTGATAAATTTAATGTTATTTATACATAAAGTAATGGGTGATTCCCCATCATGTCGGATTGCATATTTTTTTTTGATTTTTTTTCTTTTTCAGTCGATCTTTGTTTGTTCTTTCAATTTTTTCACCAAAAATTGGCAATTTCTTTTCTTGTCAGTTTTTTGACCTATAATGGCATATCTTTTCAATTATTTTGTTATTTAATTTTTCACCCAACAAGACATGCTTTTTTCAGTTTTTTCTTATCGTTTCAAGTTTTGTAATCATAAAAAAACTTTTAGAAACCCCCCGCCCCTGCCGCCGCCGCCGCCGCCCCCAAAATCTTGCCAGCACAGGGCCGCTGCCATCCACTGGCCTCCACGGGCATAGTTCCACCGGCGCGAGCAGTGTCCCTCGTCCTTGTCAACCTCTGTCCAGAATCGCCGAGTTGGCAAAAAACTAAGCCACGCCTCCGCAATCTGGTGGCCGCTGATCTAGACATGCCCACATCCCCACGCCGCACGCACACGCTACCTTGCCCTCGGTGGCCTCCGTCTAGGCACCGTTTCAGCCCTAACCTACGCCACCCCCGCACTAACCCTACCGTCCTCCACATCGATAAGATCCCTTCCTCGCGTGCCAACACTCTTCAATTGACTTCTTCTCGAGCGTCTCAACCCGCCACCATGGCTCAGTTCCAAGCAGCTACGCCAGACGCCGGTTGCTAGATCCGGCAGAAAACACAAAAGAAGCCCCAGTCAGGCTCCTCTCCATTGTAGCTGCCTTGTCATTGCCGCGTGAATCCCACTTGAAAACAGAAACTCAACATTCTCAACACACAAGCCTTCGACCAAAGTCGCCGTTAGCTCACAACCTAGCATGACAATGAATTTCTCTGTCGCTCGGAGAGACTCCGAGCAGTCACAGGGAGGAGACTCCGATAATATCACGTTCGACATTCTCTCATAGTGATACATTCAAAACATTAGTAGCTAAACTTTTGATCAAGACAAATTTCAATAATTATTATTTTGACAATTTTTTCTAATATGAATGTCAATTTTCAGCATTTTATTCTGAATTTTTCTTCACTCATTACTTTATTAGCTCAAGATTCAAGTAACTCTCTCTCTCACTCGTCATCTGACTCAAACCTCACCCTGCTTGGAAATATTAAAGGCTAGTCATATTAAATTGCCATCCGAAGGTGTATTAGGCCTCAGCATGAAGTCTTCGAAGACGAAGACGAAGACGAAGACGAAGACGAAGACGAAGACGAAGACGAAGACGAAATCGAAGTCGAAATAAGCGGGCGAGCCCAGTGTATTCTCCAAATCCCCTTTTTTATGGTCTTGCTGTCCAGTTGGTCCAATTTTCATTTGTCGGAGAATTGTCTACATTGACTTTGTCCACGATTGTTAACGAGACTAGCAAACGATAAATTGCATACAAGTAGCAAATGTTTAGGAAAATACCAACTACTTGTTGAATGATTCTAACGAGAGCTTTAACGCATAGCTTAATTAGTCCACTATATATCAAATGATATTAGTTCGCTCTTTAGAAATTGTATAGAATATTGTTCGTCGATCATCTTCAGAATACTAATACTCCGTATAAGAAGAATTTTTACATGATAATGAAGGAATTCAGTCTCCATTAGTTATAAACAGGAATAACTTTCACATCATAATAAATTATAATTTTTTATCCAAAAAATTATCACTATATAGTAATAATTTAATTAGAAAATTCTTTGTTGAGGATTCTTATAATGAGAACTTGGTGAGTATTTTCTCATTAGACTCACTTTTTTTAAATATTTTTTTTGCAAATTCACTATTGGTTAATTAGATAGATAGTGATGAGCATATCACTCATGCAAAATTTCACCAAAATTGAATCATCGTTTAGTAATTCATAATCAAGATTTATTACTAATTATGAACATGAACGGTGTATGTTTGATAGTTTAAGTTCGTCCATTAGTTTGATCTTATTCGATGACTTAACGTTTTTCAATTTGGATGAAAATTTGTAGAAATGATTTACTCATCAATATCTAAACATCTAACAGTTAACTTTGTAAAATTTTAATTGAAAAGTGACTCTTACAAGTTACAACCATTAATTAAAAGGTACTAATTAAATCCTCATTATAAAAGTTTTCAACGGAGAAGTTCAATAATTTAATAATAATACATTTTAATGTGATCATGCTCGTTCACTACAAGAAAAAAAGCACTTAGATGACAGAAATTGTTTTACAAAGAGTATAAAGATTTGGACTATTGTCCCATATGTGGCCAGTGAAGATATGAGATGAATAGGAAGAGTTCGAAAAAGAAAATTCCTGTGAAGGTTCTTTGATATTTTCCATTGATTCCCAGATTGCAGCGTCTGTACATGTCTCTATACACAGCAGAAGCGATGTGATGGTACGCAGAAAAGTAAATAGATGACGATGTGCTGAGACACGCCGCGGATGGGAAGGCTTTCAAACATTTCGACAACGAATTTGGAGACTTTGCCGGAGAGGTTCGAAATGTTAGACTCGGACTATCTACAGACGGATTCAATCCTTGGGGTAGTAATAGCTCTGCCATCAGCACTTGGCCAATTATTCTGATGCCGTACAACTTGCCTCCGTGGATGTGCATGAACAAAGAATTTAATTTCCTTACTCTGCTAATTCCAGGTCCTAAATCTTCGGGGAAGTGCTTAGATGTCTACCTCACACCTTTGATCGACGAGCTGAAACTGTTGTGGGAAAATGGAGTCCCAACTTATGACAAATTCATTGACACGATGTTCATAATGAGAGCTGCCGTAATGTGAACGATCAGCGATTTTCCAGCGTATGGGATGTTGGCAGCCTGCAGGACGAAATGATACAATGGATGTCCTATATGTTTGGACAACGTGAACTCTAGTTGGCACGCGGGGAAGGTATGTTACTTGGGTCACCGTAGATGGCTTCCTCACGACCACCCGTGGCGACAGGATGAAGCTCATTTCAACGGGACGGTAGAGAAAATAATTCCAAACCCTATAGTTGGTCCGGCAAAGAGATTTTAGAGAGGTTGAGTTATTTCTAATTTGGTGCGTTGACCAATGACAAGGATGTAAAGAAATGCAATCCAATACCTCCACATGATCTCAGCTATTGGCATCACAAGAGTATATTCTTTGAACTCCCTTATTGGTCGAAGTTGAAGCTGAGGAACAACTTGGACACGATGCACATAGAAAAGAATGTGTGCGACAGCGTGGTGGGAACAATTCTCGGTATTAAGTTCAAGACTAAAGATATTCCCAAAGCGTGCAAAGATCTGGAATCTATTAATCTACGTCGTCACTTGTGGTTGAGGAGGGATATGAGAGGAGTGTACAACAAGATGTTAGCTGCGCCTTACACAGTGAAGCCAACACTTAGACATTCTGTATTTCACTGGTTTAAGAGCGTTCCTTATCTGGCTACGTATGCAGCTACTATAATTGGAGTAGTGGACGAGGTGCAACACAAGTTTGTTGGTTTAAAGACATATGACTATCACGTTATGCTGCAACGTCTGATTCCAGTGGTAATTCGGCCATATTTGCCTCGTGACGTTGTAGAACTAATAGTAGCATTGTACACATGGTGGCAGAGGTTATGCGCCAGAGAATTAAAAAAGTCAGATGTGGTGGAACTCCAACAATAAATTGTGCACATTATCTGCAAACTAGAGAGGATTTCCCCCCTGCTTTCTTTGACATCATGATTCACCTAATGATTCACCTGCCCGAGCATGTGCTCATTTCTGGTCCAGTCCAGTACACTTGGATGTATCCTCAAGAAAGGTACGTACAACTAATTAATTATACAGGTGTTTCGATCCATTATTTGTTCCACTGGAGATTACTAGCTGTATGTACTTATTCTACAATGTATTAATTGAACGTTTGATTTTGTAGACAGCTTGAACAGTATAAAAGATTCGTGAAAAATAGGTCGGCCCCGGATGTCTCCATAGCAGAGACATACCTATTGTATGAGTGTGTTACTTACTGTAACATGTACCTCAAAGATCCACCACCTCCCACTGCCTCCGATCCCAGTGCCCGCATCAATCTTTCTGTCGTCACAAATGTCGTACAATCGTTTAGAGGAGTATTAAAGGAATCGTTAACACGAGAAGAACTTATTGAGGCACATTGGGTAGTGTTGCGAGACTGTGACGAAGTTGAGCCGTACATGATTGGGTTCATGGAGAGGCTTCAGGCGTTAAATCCGGACAAGAGTTCGGTGTGGTTTGAGAAAATGGTTAAGAAGAAGTTCCTCGATTATATATTCCAATAGGTATGTATGTATGTCTCGGTATTTAGTTTATATATATGTTCGTAGAAAGTAAACCCTTTAATAAATTATATATATATTTCCCAATTTCCCAGATGATTGATCTACAAAAATCTGAAAACCATTGGGGGTGGTGGTCCTGGCCAAAACACTTGCTAGCAGGGAAGCCGATTAAATACTATATTTATCTTGAATATTTTGTGAACGGTGTAAAGTTTCATTCATTAGCCCGAGATGAAGGAAGAAGAACACAAAACAGTGGGGTAGCGGTTCGGAAAGACAATGATTTATATTACGGGGCTATTGTATATGTCGTTCAGCTATGTTACGGGAATGATGTCAACGTTTTTACATTCAAGTGCAAATGGTTCAAGCGTACAAAGGAAGACATGAGACTTTTATCAGTCGATACAAACTCAAGATGGTATGAGGATGAGCCTTTCGCTCTCGCCACCTTAGTTAGGTAAGTGTTCTATCTCGATGATCTGAAAGATGGTGAATGGTGGAAAATAGTGAACCATATCTCTCATCGAGGAATATGGAATACTACGACAACTGAAGGGAAACCGGTGACTGAAGATGCTGATGAATCGGAAAGAGACATTCCTGCTTATCAAGAGCCTAATATTTCTGTCATCTGCTCCGACATAATGAACCTGGTTCAAGCTGATGAACGCTTACCCTTGCCTGATGGTCGTACGGATCTAACTGAAGATGAGATTATTGATGCAATTAATGAGGTAGATGAAGAAGAGGCGCAGGATGAGGACGAGGATGAAGACTCAGGATATTCGTCGGACGATGTTGAATATGATGAGGAGGATGAGCAATTGGATAACGGGGATGAGGATGATGACGATTATGACGAAGAGTACAATATAACGACGAGGAATAATAATTGGTAATTAATTATTGTAATAGTTATAATGATGCATGATCGTTTAATTATATATATTATGAGTAGTATGCATGTACAACTATTAATTCTGTACTTAATTAATTTAATAATTCATTACGTAGTGTGGTCGCTTCGACCGACGGAAATTAAAATTAATTAATTAATCCGGATGATCGGATCGATCAATCGAGAATCACATTTTCACGAAATTAACTCTAAAACGGGGACGAAAGAACGACTTTTCGTAGTCCATACTAAGGTAATTAAACACAATAGTAATTAATTATATATATAACCCTAGATCCTAAAAATATCACTTACACGACGCAAATGGGTGAAACCGTCGTCTAAGTACACCCTAAACCCTAAACCCTAAATTTTCACTTAGACAACGCAAATGGACGTTTGTGTCGTCTAAGTGAAAATTTCGTAGTTTTATCTAAGACAATGACCATCTAGCTCATGTTCCATAACATATTCTTTTTGTCTTGACTATAGAGTAAACAATTCTTGGAGTGTGAGCGTCGACGGTTCCAAAATAGGAGTTACGAATTTTCGTGTATCCATGTTTTCAGTTCGTAAAAATTTCAGTTTTGCGGTTTACTGTGCCGATGAAACCCTCAACGAACTTACTAATTTGTGAAAATTATTCTACTTATATATTGTCTTATGGTAAATGTATCCAACGGTTTCTTTGTCCAAATTTAATTTCCTTAATATCGATGTGCAATGAGCCTATATTTATTAACACTTAAGTTATACAGATTAGTAGATACTTAACAAGTTTAAACACGTAAAATTATTTGTCGTCTTAAATTCAATTTTTTTTATATATACGATTGTTTAATCGATATTTTACGACTATTTCATTCGAATGACAGATCGGAAACTTCCTTGCAAATTATTTTCAAAATTTAAATTTGCGGAACTTCCACCTAGACCATGGAGATAGACCATCTCCGTGGTCCAAGTGGCCACTTGGACGACGGAAACAGACCATCTTCGTCGTCTAGGTTGAAAACATGGCGGTTCAATTTCCACTGCCAAATTTTTTGGAAACGGTTCAAATTTCACTTGGACCCTAAACACCCATGTCCGTCGTCTAAGTGAAATTTGAAACGCTCCCCAAAATTAAGGCGGTTAACTCCCACCCGCAAAATTTAATACGCGCCGTTTCCAAAAATTGAAACGGTTGACTTAGACGACGGAGAAATAGGCTTCGTCGTCTAAGTGTACCTCTATATAAGGAGAGAGGTCGATCCTCTTTTCCTCATCCCATTCTATAATCCCTCTCCTCTCCTCTCTCCCTCACTCTCTCTCAAAAATCCGGCCTCCCTCTCTCCGGCATCTCAAAATCCGGCGACCCCCTCCCTCTGGCGACTCTCCACTCCGGTGACTCTCTACTCCGGCGACTCCGCTCTCCCGCGACTCCTTTTTTCGGTATTTTTAAATTTTTTAACATAATTTTAATTTTGTTAATAAATTAGTAAATTGGCAAATTAATTAGTAAAAAAATAAATTAGAAATAATTGGTAATAATAATTAATAATAGTTAGTAAATTGGTAATTATAGTAAAATATTGTAAGATATTGTAAATTATGATTAATTTAGTAATTAATTATTTTAATTATTATAAATGCATGATAATTATTATTGTAGTTATTGAAAATTATATTTATGATTGGAATTATATATTGTTGTAATTAATATTATAATTGGTAATTATTATTGCATGTAAATAAAATTTGTAATTATTGTAAATTTGTAGTAAATATGGTAAATATACATGTTAAAAGTAGTCTTTGATTTAAATTTAGTACATAAGTTTGGTTGATTAAGTAGTATTATTTGGAATAGATGGCGCCTCCTTTCCTAGCTTATCTCCTTAACCCCTCGTGATAAATGTATTTCATCACCGCACACCATAACCTAAGTGAAGTTATGGACATGAGGTTGAAAGCGGAGTTTGCAAAGGACTTGAGAGAGTGTAAATTTTTGAAAGATTAGCTGAATGTTGGACATGGTGTCTAGAAACAGGTTATGACTGGTGACAGATTTTGGATCTAAGAAAGACTAACACTCGGTTATCCTCGGGGTGTTTTGTCGAAATTAGTCATGCCTCTCACGTTATCTCTATCCCTAACTGGCCATGTTTTTCGATTAAACCAAGGCTGATTGATTGAAAGTTTATACTTTATCGCGCGGGTCGCACATCCATTGAATGACCTAAAGACCAAACTAGTGTACTTTCTTTAAATCTTAGGCGCACTCAATACTTGTAAATAATGCATGTTGAAATTGTATGTTTGTACTTATTTAACTTGTAAATGATTAACCACATTGCATTTTATTAATTATCATAATAAATGATTAAATTATTTAAAATAATAAATTGATAATTATACCTAATTTAATAATTATCATAAATTTTTATATATAATTGTTATGGTATTATTTTAACAACTCTTAGGTTAAAATGGCCCCAGGAGGTAAGAAAAAGGCCTACAAGGAGGCCGAAGATGTTTTACTCCGATGCTTGGCAGAGCAAGTTGGTTGGCAGTTGGAGGAAGACAACGTCGCGCTTCCTTCAGACCCTTCTGCTGGTCTTTCGACAGCAGGGACTGGGAATATTCCCGCTGCCCCAGCCATCCCGATCGGTGATGATGACGCCCCTTCCGGTCCGACCTCGATGTCAGACAGTACTCAGGCGTCGTCGGCTTCCTCCGAGTCTATCCTCTACAGCGCGCGGCGCAAGGTTAGGTTGGCCCCGATAGACCCTCAACCTAAAAGGTCTCGAGGACTCGTAAAAGGTGGGAAATCCGAGAAGATATTCAAGGCAGCCGGGCAAAAGATCCAGTTTCCGTACGATAATTTCACCGATGGTCCTCCCACCTCTCAGCTATCTAGTTTCTCCTTGCACAGCATCGGGTCAATCCTGCGCAACAAGGTTCGTATGATTGCGCCTACCTGAAAGGAGTTGCCGGCCGAAGAGAAGACGAAAGTGTTTAAAGAACTTTTGATACGTAATACGTACAATTTTAAATTTATTTTCTAATAACCAATAAAAATAGTAATTTCATAATATATACGATTATAATTTTTTTTATTTTTTTCTTATAGGAACAATATGAGGTGGATTCCACACCGGAGATGGTTAGGCACATTAACCAAACCGTCAACGCCATCTACCGTGATTGGAAGTACAAACTTCATAAGTATTATGAAGATATCGGCCGAGTGCCTACCCCCATAGAGCTACGTGGGGATAGGGAAGATGAGTAGGAGTGGTTGGTCACCCATTTTGAAGCAGAAGAATATCAGGTGATTATTATTTTTATTTAAATTGACGAAATTGATGTATTAGTTTTTAGTTACTTATTAATTTTTTTAATGATTTATGTTATCCAATAGAAATTCTCGAACATCAACAAGGCAAACCAGGAGAAGAAGAACAAACACCATACCTCCGGCTCCAAGCAGATGATCCAAATCGATAAGTAGCACAGAGATAAGAGCTCCAAACACCCTTATCTGGATGCTAGCGTCACCGTTTACGTGACGCCTAGGCTCGAAAATGAAGCGAGTCAATACGGCATAAGTGTCCTATATATTTATTCTTAATTAGCGTAATTATTATTTATTAAACTGTCGTAAAAATTTATAATTATTTAATTTTTATTATTATTTTCAGGCGAGATTGGTAGAACAGGCGCAGGAGAAATTGGCCAACACGTAGCTTGCACACCCGGATTTGCCGCCGGAAGACCTGCCTCCTCTATCGATGGAGAACCAAATTGCAATTGTCGACGAGGTATACGGCCGTCAAGCTGGCAAGGAAGTTAGAGGGATGAGAAGCAAGGTGCAGCGGGATTTGTCTTCTGAATTATCAACGGGACGTTCCGTGAGGAAAGTTGCTCGGGATGCGTCGGTCCAAGCATCCCTTGAGGAGGCCCAACTCGCATAGGAGGAAACGTAATCTATGCGTCAGGAAATGCTAGATATGCGTAAGAGGCTTGATGACAAACAAGCGCGGATAGCGCAGCTCATAGCCCTCATGTAAAATCAGGCTCGACAACAGTGTCAACCTCCTCTGAACCCATACCCCGACGACGACGACATGGCTGGAGGCGGGGGACTCGGTAGCGCGTCTGCTCCTCCTGTATTTTAGTAATTTGTATTCTAGCTAGCTACGTAATGATGACGAATATGATACTATACTTTCTATTCCGAACGATTTAATTTGATATATGTACAAATTTAAATGACAATTTAGTATTTTAATTAATTTATTAATATTTAATTATTTAAATGAGAATTTAGAAATTTAATTAAATTAATAATATTTTACTTTAAATTTAAATTTTAATTAAAATAAATAAATAATCACTTAGACTACGGAAACGTCCATCTCTGTGGTCTAAGTGAACACTTAGACCGCAGATATTTAGCTATATTCCATAGTTTAAGTGAACATTTAGACCGCGGAAATGGACTTTTTCGCGGTCTATGTGAACACTTAGACCGCGGACTATTTCGGCGGTCTAAGTTACACTTGGACGATAGAACAGTTCTTTTTCGTGGTCTAAGTGTAACTTAGACCGCGAAAAAGTCCATTTCCGTCGTCCAAGTATATGAACGACGGTACTTGAAGGACGCACCTTAGACCATGGAACTTCCGTCGTCTAAGTAGTTAGACAACAGAAATGGTTACTTAGACGACGGAAATGGTCCGAAGTTTATGTGCATTTTTATTGTAATAGTTGCTTTATTGTTGTTATCACGTCTAAGAATTTGAAGGTACATAACAACTCATATTTATATTTTTTTTTTTTTTTGTAAATCGATATTGAGCTAGTTCAATCCTCAGACCCGAAAAATTTATTCATAGCTGAAAAACGATATACAAGATAGAGGACAAGAGTCAAGACCATCTCAAGAAACAAAATAACTGGACTAAAACAATCACACTTTTTATTTATTATTATTATTATTATTATTATTATTATTATTATTATTAAACTGTAAAATCATCTGAAACAATAATTCGGAAGTAAACTCAAATCCTACGCATAAAAACATCGTAAGGAATGAAGGGAGTCTCCACCAAAGAGCTCCTCTATTGGCCAAAGAATCTGCCTTCTTGTTACTTTCCTATAAGCATGTATCACTCTCAAGTCTCAACTGGGCATATATATTTCAATTCTCAAACCGCAAGCAAATTAGTCCACGCCATTTTGTCTTTCCACGGAACCTTCGAATGGTCTTTGATTGAAGTAAGACACGATGATCATCGAGTCAGAATCCAGCCAAACTCTTTGCCAACCTCTTTCCCATGCAATGCGAAGAGCTTGTTATAATAAATTGACTGTTTCTTTATATTTGTGATTTAATTTTTAATCTAATATTATTGAATAATAATTTTTAATCTAATATTTATACTTTGTAACTTCTGAGGTATAATTTATCCTAATTAGATACAGATTAGTCCAGATTAGTCTAGATAATTCTATCAGGACAGTTATTATATCCGAATTTTTCCGCCTATATTTAAGGCATTCTATAGAGTTACAATTTTTCAGTTATTCTATATTCTCCTTCAACACATTATCAACATAATAATAACCACTGAAAAAAAAATCTAAACCCTAAAAACATCTCCACTGACTTCTTCGATTTTCTTTCCACCGCAGGTAACCACCTTACCGCCGCCGACCTCCTCACCGTTTCCTTTTTCGGCAATCCAAGCATCTTCAAAGTTTCGTTAGGATTGCTCGCCTTCCAAGGAACTGTGTTCGACGAGCTCCACATCAACGTCATCCAAACTTCGTAGCGGTCATACCGAGCACAACATCCCTCGAGGTAAATTTTCTAAACCGTCAATTTTTAGATCTAGGACTAAAACTTACTTCCCGCAAAATCCTAGATCTAAAATTGTGATAATTGTGATGTATTTGCATATTTGCACTCTAGTTCTCATGAACGTATAACCATTGAGTATATGTGACGGTTTTGGGGGAGTCACAGTTTAGAAAAGAAAAGAAAAAAAGGGACATCGATGCTAAGTGATGGTTAATCAAGGTTTTTGGGTGTGATTTTTAAGGCACCGTTTATAATCGATTTTTGTAACTGATATGACCAAAACATGCATCAAATAAACACTTAACACATAATTCAACCATATACAATTTGAAACCCTATAGATGTAGTATTTTAAGCAAGTAGGGATCGTTATAAACCGGGGATTGAAGGGTGCATGTTTTGGTCATATCAATTTTTGGCGCCGTTGCCGGGGATTATTAATTGTTTGTGATTTTTGTGTGTATATATGTAAATTTATACTTGTGCATATTACTAACCATTTTCTTTTTCAGGAATTTTCGAAGTATATATGCTAATTTTACTTACAAATTTTCAATGTTTTGTATATGTGCCCTAATTAATTTAATTTTTCGTAAATAATACATGTGAATAAATGTTAGTGTAAATTTTAATTTTTGTAAATATTAATCGGTGTTTTTATATATATATATATATCTAATAACTGTTAAGCATGTTAAAGGATAGTCTTAGATTTACATTGATTACATGCTTGATTAATTAGGTCTCACTCCTTGGAATAGATGGTGCATCTTTTTCTTGTTTATCTCCTTAACTCCTTATGTTTTACACATAAGGTTGATGGCGGAGTCTACAAGACCTATGAGGGAGTGTGAATTCTTGAAAGTTTGGCTGAATGTCGGACATGGTGACAGGTTCTGGATCTAAGAAAGACTTACACCAATAGAATATATACCATTGGCCCGGTTAGCCTTGGGGTGTATTGTCGAAATTAGTCCTGCCTCTCGCGTTATCTCTATCCCCAACTGGCCATGTTTTTCGATTGAACCAAGGCCGAACAATTGAGAATTCATACTTTATTGCACGGGTCGCACGTCCTTGGAAAGACTGAAAAATCAAAGCCTTGTAATCCTTGTAAATTTTTGGCGAAATCAATTTGAGACATGTTTGCTAAAAATCCAGAAAATTGTTTGAACATGTAAAGGACTTTCCAACGTTGCAGGTACTTAGTTGCATTAACTCCCCTGTGGTTTCCTGATGCTCGGATTTCATCATCGGGTACCCTAACCTAAGTGAAGTTAGGGACATGAGACCAAGGGATGAGTCATTCTTTTCATGATTATTCATGTAACTTGGATGTTTTCTGCAAGTTCTAACCATTTTCTCTTATGCATTCACACCATCTTATCAATTAGGTTGATCTTGTTTGATGCATTTAGTTCATTCTTAGTAAGTAAATGTGTGATACATGATAAATCAAAGTGTGACATTGTGTGAAAGGTGCTCCAACATGTTCTTAGTTTGTTCCAAACGTGTGAAACAATTGTGTATAAAATATATATATACTTCTATATATATATATTTCGTTGGTTAAATATTTCCCTTGCATCATTTGCATTTGCATTTTTATATAACATTTGCATTCACGTTTAAGTGTGTTTTCGCATTTTGTGTGTTAGTACACTTTTCGTGTACAATATATATTTTTGCATTTTTTTTTGTATCCTGTTGATACTAACACTTGAATTGTTGAATTTCAGGCCATTTAATGAATGTCCACTCATGTCCTTCGTCAACTTGAACTCAGAAGCAGAACAATAAACAGACCGAATCAGAATCAGGTTAACACAGAACGGGTTTTACAAGGGCCTATTTTCAACAGTCCACTAAATAGTCCTCCTAGTCCACCGAATCCACCATCACCTGTACCATCTTCAGATACTTCAGACGCTGAATCCATGGGTGAAAATGGAAACAACGTTGAGCAATCTATTATACAGTAGACCTGTTCGAATTTGGGTAATTTTGGCCCAACTTCAATTGTTTATCCATAACCTCCAGCGGGCCAGACTGCACATGAATTGAAAAGTGGTGTCATCCACCATCTTCCGCGCTTTCATGGAAATTCCACTGAAGATGCAAACACACACTTGATCACATTTCTGTTTGTGTGTGACTCTATGTACCCTGCCAACACTACAAAGGAAGCATTCAGACTTAGAGCCTTCCCATTTTCACTAGAAGAAAAGGCTAAACGTTGGCTCTTTAGTTTACCTGCTGGATCTATCACAACGTGGGACACATGTGTCAAAGAGTTCCTCACCAAGTACTTTCCAGCATCCAAGATCACAAATCTGAGGAAGAAGATAACAGACGTTCTGCAGGAGAGTGATGAGTCTTTTGCCGCCTACTATGAGAGGTTCAAAGAGTTGTGTGAATCTTGTCCTTCACATGGGATATCAGAGAGCAACCTTTTAACCTACTTCTATGAAGGACTCAAGCCTTTGGAGAGAGAGCTTTTAGATGCTGCAGCTGGGGGTTCATTTCTTGAAAAACCTGCAACTGTAGGTCGTGCTTTATTGAACTAGCGTGCTCTCAACACTCAACAGTACGAGGGTATGACATTGCAACAAAGTAGGAAAGTCAGTGAAGTGTCATCATCAAGCACTACTACCGAGCTAGCCAAGCTCACTTCACTGATTACAAAACTTTTGGAAACCAAGTCGCCTCAGCCACAACCACCTGCAACGTTGGTATGTGGGATATGTTTGCTGGATGGACATCATAATGATCAGTGTCCTCAGAATGCACCTATCCCAGGGATGGAAGAAGTAAACGCCATAGGTGGATTTCAGAATAATCAAGGAGCCCCTCGCTATAACAACTATGGCAATTACAATCAAGGGTTTCGAAATAATCATCCTGGTTTTCAATGGAGAAACAATGATGGCTGCCTTAACCCTCCTACAGCTCATCCATTTCAACATCAGCAATCGACTCAGCAAAGGCCTCCTAACGTTGGAAATACCCCAGCTCAGCCTGTTCTCACTAATCCAGATTATGACAAAATGTTGTCACAACTCTCATCATCCACACAGGTTTTGCTGAACACTCAAGCCCAACAAGGGAATGACATTGCTGAATTGAAGAAGCAGATGGGTTAGGTTGTTGAGTTTATGGGCCAGATTAAGGATGGTTCTGGAAAATTGCCATCTCAGACAATTCAGAATCCAGGAGGTGATTATCGACAGATCAATGTTGTAGCTACAAGGAGTGGGCAGCACCATCAGGAGTACCATTCGAAGAAGCCAACGCCACACACCATTACTCTGGATGACGTTGAGCTTGATCCGGCCACCGTTGAGGCCGAGAAGGAGAGGGTGACGCCTCAAGTCACCATGGCACCTTCATCTTCACAAGTCGACCCGAAGCCACAAGGCATGAGCTCAATTCCTTCAAGTTCGACTCATGCTAATTCCCCGTTTGTCGTAGCACCATTTCCAAGCCGTCTTGTGAGCAAGAAGAAGCAAGAAACGAACGAAGAAATCTTGGAAATTTTCAAGAAAGTGCAAGTTAATTTACCCCTCATAGAGTGCCTTAAACAAGTGCCGAAGTATGCCAAGTTTTTAAAAGAGTTGTGCACCACGAGGAGACAAACGAGAGAGAAGAAGATTGTGAAGGTGAATGCGACTGTTTCAGCAGTCATTCAACGACGGCTACCTCTTAAATTGAAGGATCCTGGGAGTTTTTCTGTTCCTTGTGTTATTGGTTCTAGATCTTTCAGCAACGTTATGCTTGACCTTGGAGCCTCCATAAACGTCATGCCATATACACTTTATCAAGCTTTAGGCCTTCCAACGTTGAAGAAAGATGATGTGATCATTCAGTTAGCCGATCGTTCAGAAACTTATCCACAAGGTTATGTGGAAGATGTTCTTATCCAAGTCAATCAGCTTATCTTCCCAGCTGATTTCTATGTTCACTACTACATTTTTAACCATTGCCGACGATTTAAAATCGCCGGCAATAGTATTTTTATCATTGCCGACGATTTTTCCAAGTCGCCGGCAATATTTTTTTTTTTTTAAATTCCCGGCGGACTATTGCCGGCGATTTGCCGGAAAAATCGCCCGCAATGATTAAAAACTATTGCCGGCGATTTAAAATCGCCGGCAATGGTTAAAAATGTAGTAGTGGTTGTTGATATTAAAGATAGTGACGTCAACACCACGCCAATGCTATTGGGACGTCCATTTATGAAAACTGCAAGAACGAAGATTGATGTGTTCAGTAGTACTTTCAGCATGGAATTTGATGGAGAGAGGATTGAGTTTAATATCTTTGACGCCATGCGACATCCTTCAGCAAGTGTCAATTCATGCTTTTCTGTGGATATTGTTGACACTTTAGCACAAGCTCACTTAGATACTCAGAAGAATGACACGTTGGACCTGGTTTTGCAAGAAGGAGCTGTGCGGACTCGACTAGGGGATGATGCACTTTTTAATGATCTTTGGCTTGAAATGGTGCCCGTGGCTCGTGACGTTCTAGCTCTCTTAGATACAGTCCAAGCTAAAATTCGTCACTCTCCACCTAGGCCAATTACCTTTGGAGAAAACAAGATGCTGCCTTCAGTTATTCAAGCACCAGAGTTAGAGCTGAAAGTCTTACCTGAGCACTTGAAGTATGCTTATTTCGGAGAAGAGGAGACATTGCCTGTGATTATATCTGCAAGTTGGCATCAGAGCAGGAGCAGAGACTTGTCGAGGTGTTGAAGAAACACAAGACAGCTATAGGTTGGACACTTGCAGACATCAAGGGAATCAATCCTGCCCATTGTGTTCACCGAATCTTACTTGAAGATGGCGCCAAGCCCTGCAGAGAGGCTCAACGCAGATTACATCCTCCTATGATGGAAGTTGTGAAGAAGAAGGTGATTAAGCTCTATGATTGTGGAGTTATTTACCCTATATCTGATAGTCGTTGGGTGTCTCCTGTACAAGTTGTTCCGAAGAAATCTGGGATCACTGTTGTCAAGAATGAAGATAATGAGCTAGTGCCTCAGAGGACTGTTACATGACATCGAGTTTGCATTGACTATAGGAAGCTCAACGCCACCACCAGAAAGGACCACTTCCCTTTGCCATTCATTGATTAAATGCTTGAACGGTTGGCTGGCCATGCTTACTACTGCTTCCTTGACGGCTATTCCGGATACAATCAGATTAACATTGCTGAAGAGGATCAAGAGAAGACCACGTTCACAGACCCATTTGGTACTTTTGCTTATAGGAGAATGCCTTTTGGTTTATGCAATGCCCCAGGCACCTTTCAGAGATGTATGTTGGCCATCTTTTCAGATTACATTGAGAAAATCATTGAAGTAGTCATGGATGACTTCAGCGTCTTTGGAGATAGTTTTCATGCATGCTTGAGTAATTTGGAGCTGATTTTGCAAAGATGCGTGGAAACGGAGCTGGTGCTCAACTGGGAGAAGTGTCATTTCATGGTAACACAAGGTATTGTCCTTGGCCACATAATTTCGGCAAGAGGGATAGAAGTTGACAAAGCTAAAGTAGAACTTGTTAGACATCTTCCATCTCCAACAAGTGTGAGGGAGGTTCGTTCTTTCTTAGGACATGCAGGATTCTACAGACGCTTTATCAAGGATTTGTCTCACATTGCAAGACCCTTATGTCGCCTACTCCAGAAGAAAGTGACGTTTGAGTTTGATGATGAATGCTAACGTGCTTTTAACATATTGAAGGAGTTTCTGACTTCTGCTCCTATTCTATGTGCCCCAGATTGGTCATTGCCTTTTGAACTTATGTGTGATGCATCAGATTATGCAGTCGGAGCTGTTTTAGGGCAACAAAAGGACAAAATTCCATACGCCATTTACTATGCTTCTCGGACTTTGGATGAAGCTCAGATGAACTATACAACAACCGAGAATGAGTTACTTGCTGTGGTGTTTGCCTTAGACAAATTTCGATCATACTTGCTTCAGACTAAGGTAATTGTTTATACTGACCATGCGGCATTGAAATATTTGATGGCAAAGAAAGATGCCAAGCCAAGGCTTATTTGACGGATTCTACTTCTCCAAGAATTTGACATTGAGGTTCGAGACAAGAAGGGAGTTGAGAATGTTGTAGCAGATCACCTGTCAAGAATTGTACATGACAGAGTTGAAGACGTGGACATCAGAGAGAGGTTCCCAGATGAGCAGCTTTTCAGAGTCCAAACTAGTTCGCTGGAATTACCTTGGTATGCTGACATTGTCAACTATCTTGTTACAAGGGAATTTCCAGCTGATATGCCTAAGTACAAACGAGATCATCTCAAGCATGTGGCACGTCAGTATGTCTGGGACGAGCCTTACTTGTGGAAACACTGTGCTGATGCATTGATCAGAAGATGTGTTCCAGATAGTGAGCATAGATCGATTCTTGAGTTTTGTCACAATGAAGCTTGTGGAGGACATTTTGGTTCGAAAAAGACAGCTTTGAAGATATTGGAGTCAGGTTTCTTTTGGCTGACTATATTCAAGGATGCTGCAGTGTTTTGTGCTTCATGTGATAAGTGTCAACGCAGTGGAAATCTTGGGCCACAGGATCAGATGCCACTGCACTATGTACTTAATGTTGACATTTTTGATATTTGGGGGATTGATTTCATGGGACCCTTTCCTATCTCTAACGGTTTCATCTACATCTTGCTTGCAGTGGACTATGTCTCAAAATGGGTTGAAGCTAAGGCTACACACACTAATGATTCAAAAGTTGTTGCGGATTTCCTTCGTACTCACATTTTTTCCAGGTTTGGTATGCCTCGTGTACTTATCAATGATGGAGGGAGTCACTTTTGCAACAAAACTGTGGCAACATTGATGAAGAAATATGGCGTTACTCACAAGGTATCAACACCATATCATCCACAGACAAATGGATTAGCTGAAGTTTCCAACCGTGAGATCAAGAAATTCTAGAAAGAACTGTCGCGCCTAATAGAAAAGACTGGAGTAAGCATTTAGATGATGTTTTGTGGGCCTACAGGACTGCATACAAGACACCTATCGGAATGTCACCTTACAGATTGGTTTATGGGAAAACATGTCATCTCCCGGTAGAGTTGGAGCATAGAGCTTATTGGGCCATCAAACGGTTCAATGTTTGTTATGATGAAGCTGGTCTCCATCGAAAACTACAGCTGGATGAACTTGAAGAAATCCGGAATGAAGCTTATGAGAGTTCTTGGATCTACAAAGAAAAGACAAAGGCATTTCATGACAGAATGATAAAGAACAAGTCGTTCGAAGTCGGACAAAAAATATTACTTTTCTATTCTCGACTCAAGCTCTTCCCTGGTAAGCTCAAATCACGATGGGTGGGACCTTTCCTCATCACCCAGATTTTTCATCATGGTGCCATTCAGATCAAGAATCCAATATCAGGGTCTGAGTTTAAAGTCAACGGTCACCGATTGAAGCCATACTTTGAGGCTTCGGATTTACAAGACATGGAGAAAATACAACTCCAAAATCCTGCCATTTTAAGTACCTGAAAAGAGCATCATGTCTAGGCTGTAAGACATTAAAAAACAAGCGCTTGTTGGGAGGCAACCCAATGGAGGATCGACGCTCAGATTTGCTTTCTCCTCCCCTTCCTCCTTATTAATTAGTTTGTTAGTGTGTTAATTAGTTCGTTATTTTTGATGAATTCATTACTCCATGCTTGATTCTATGCTTTTACTTTGTTACATTGAGGACAATGTAGGATTTAAGTGTGGGGGAGAGGTTTACACTTTATTCTTAGGATGCCCTTAACTCATCAATGATGATATTTTTCTGAGACAATTTCAAGTTCATGGCTTTCATATTATTAAATTTTGGAATTCTTTTGTTAATAAAAATGTTTTGATTGCATTGACATGTAGTAGATATAGATAGTAAAACTTGGCACAGAATTCGCATGCTAGAATAAGTTTAAATCATTTTGAACCTATGTGAGTTTTGAGCTAAAATTATGTTTTCTTGGAGTGAATTTTGCCATCTTTAGATTTTTAGTTTGAAAAATGTTTACATGCCTCATATAATTGCTTGCCATAGTTTCTAATGAACTAGAGATTGCTAGAACTTGCTCATGTGATTTTCAAAGCTCATAGTCAATACGTACTTTGATTTTGGATATGATTAAAGGCACTTAGGATTTTACCACCACTTTTGCCAAAATTTTCATGTGTCCCATTTATGCGCACGAGTTGCGACACCCTTAGATAGCCCTTTTGAGCCCACATTAAGCTTTTCTTTCATCACCATATATATCTAAACACTTAACCTAGTGTAGATTTTCCTTACCCTTGTTCTAAAGACTTGGTGAGAATTTTCAAAGCTAGATACATGGAGATGGCGTGAAGATGATGAGAATATGTGTGTATGGGGATAGACTTGTCCAATAAGAGAAAAGAAAGAGTAGTTGCCAAAGAAAAAAAAATTTGTGAAGCTCTCCGGCAATAGGTTTTTAATGTTCAAGTTTGGATTAATGTCCCCCATATTTGTGGATTTGGAGTTTGTATTGAATTGAAAGCCCAATAGTAAAGAAATAAGGCATTTGTCCTGTTCACAAAGCTCAGAGGAAGGTTAGAATGAAGTCTAGGCCCACAAGATGATATCTGGCCCTTGTTCTTGAATGATTGGCGCTGGTAACGTTGGTGAAGGAGGTTTGCACGAAATTATTGAAGTTTTTTGGATTTGGCTAAGTCTTTGGAACATTCTCGAAACACCACTTATCCAAATTTTTGAATGCCTTAGCCATTGCCCCATTACAACCCTTGAAAGTCCTTTAAGATCCTTAAGATGAGTAGCATTTGATCTGTGGAGTTAATCACATGAGTAAGCATATGGTTTAGGCTCATTTGTGCAAGTAATTGGTTTTATTTACGAGGATTTCCTTTATTCTTATATATTTTGAGTGAAAACCCTTTTGCATGAGTGAAAAGATGATGAGTGCATCCATGTAAGGATTGTAAACTTTTCTACTGCATGCATAGCTTTTTAATCACCATTGTTTTCATCTAAGTCTTACTTGTTTATGTATAAGAATGTTCTTTTTAACTCTTGAATTCCGTGTGCTTTAATTTTGTGATTTGTCATGAAATTTTCGAACTTCATTTGTTAAAGGGCTTAGCAGTATTTTATGTTTATAAAATTTTGAGTCTTAGTTTAATTTAGTGTTTGCTAAGGGACTAGCAAAGTCTAAGTGTGGGGGAATTTGATCTACGCATTTTATGCATATTAATTAATGTATTTTCTCTACATTTTTACTTTGATAATTGCTTAGTTTTAACTTATTTTGTTAATTTCAGGTGTTGACCAAAAGAGACGGAGTAAAGAAGTCTATAAGCATTCAAAGGCTAGCAAAATGGAAGGAACAAATTCGGCTAAAGAGATGGATCAGAAATTCCAAGGAAGAAAGAAGAAAAATTGAAGAGAAAAAGAAATTATTTGTTGACTAGGAAAATCTTTCCTATGTTGACTAGGATTTGAAAGCTTCTGGAAGGATCTTGAAGAAGAACAAATGAAAATGGGTCCAATTAATTAGAAGACCATTTAGATAGCCCAAATATGAAGATCCATTCAGCCAATTTCGTGGAGATCAAGATTTGGTAGGAAAAGGATTCCCAAAGTCAAAAGAAGAAGGAAATCATGAAGAATAAGGAAAGCAGAATCTGCCTGTGCAGATGGGCCAACTTCGAATGACAACTGGGAACGAATCAAGAGGGCTTAAGATGCTATCAACCTATGGTTGGAAATATATTTGAGTCTTCTTTCCAATGACACCAAAATCATAATTTTTGAGGATCTACAACTCCGGGAAAATGCAAATCTTTACAGACTGCCAGATCTGCCCGAAAATAGAAGGAAAACCTTATTCTAGGAGCAGAATGATTCTTGTACGCCTATAAATACAAGAGGCTCAGCCTCAAACCAAGATATCACTTATTCTATAGCCTATGCTCTGCCAAATACTCTCCTCCTCCTCATAAATTAAGCCGACATCCTCAAGGAGCCGACTACGCCATCAAACCGCCGCACCTCCACCTTCATTGACGCATAGGGGATTCCGAACGTCATCCACCAAAGAAGTGTAGTTCTCTTGAGTATATATAGGGGATTCCAAAGATATAAAAGTGTAACAATGACCTCTTTACTCCGTAGTCTCTTTTTGTTCATGAAACTTGTTTATGTGTTTTGGATGATTGTATTTCGGTTTTATTACATGAGTAAATTTCAATACCTTTTCCATGTGTTCCTTATTCTAGATTTCAATTTGCATAAAGATAATTGGTTCTTAATGCTTTGGTTTTGATTTAGGGGATTCTTAGTCTAGATCAATGGTGTTTAGGGGATGCCTAGCACAAAATATGAATTATGCATGTTTAATCGAAATTTAGGGTTATGGGATTTCGGTAGTGTTGTTATTTGCATGTGTTAATAAATGAGTTAGGTAATGAATAAGATGATCACTTGTATATAATTAATTAGGTTTTCTTTTTGTTTCAAAACATGGTATATGTGTTTTAGGGTCTTTTATGTGTTTGCTTGTCTATGAGTCAATGCATGTTAGAAACCTAGGATTATGTGCTATGTTTGAGACGTTTTTAGTAAATAAATTAGGTAATTAAAAATAACTCTTGATATTCCCATTTTTTACTACACAAGAATTGCATGCACCCTTCAATCCCCAGTTTAGAGTGGTTCCTACTTGCTTAAAATACTACATCTATAGGGTTTCAAATTGTATATGGTTGAATTATGTGTTAAGTGTTTATTTGATCCCAAAAAATAACTCAAGATCGACTGGTACTAAAAAGCCTGAGAGTTATCAGATTGGAGGAAATGCCCGTAAAAGAACAATCGTTCGGAACCTTACATGCGTGGAGGACAAGCTCTACATGGTGGGAAATGAGGGCATGGATGTGGCCAAAGCCGCAGCCAAAATCTGACTTGGCATAGAGATCAGAACGCCAACTCCGACAAGAACCAATATGGTTCGTAGCATGAGGGTCACCAGTCTTCCAATTCTGGAAAATTCATCTGTTACCAGTGTGGATCAAACAATCCCATGCACAAGTAGTGCCGTGCTAGCAAAGAAATCTAGAACATCTACAACAGACACATGCAGTAGTTGGCTCAAGAGTCTAATTTTGTTGCAGATTTCGAGATGGATGCTTATACCAATCTCATCATTGTAGGGGACAAGGAGAAGTCTTTGTCACTCCGATTTTCGAATATGCCTATGTAACATGTGGTTATCTCTATCTCTGTATGTAATTCAAGTTTTTTGTTTTGTTTTTGGTTTACCTTTCAATCAATTTTAGACATTTTGTCTTGGTTTTCAAATAAGAACATCTTTGATGTAATTTTTGGAGTTGACAAATAATGAAATTTTCTCTAATTGTTCGATATATGAAAGTGTTAAGAATACTATTTTCATTACATATTCAGTGTATGGCTCGATGTTTACAATTACATATGGCATAATAATAAATAGACACCTTAAAAACGAGACAATAAGAGGATTATTTTGATCATGGGATTTTCAACCCGTCGATGATTCTCTTTGACCCGTCAAAGCTCACTCACTGTATCGATTTTTGATATTTTTCGACCCAAAGAAAACTTTGTCCTATATTCTTTAGACCCGTCGAAAGATGATCCTCGGAAACAATTTTACACATTTGACCCGTCGAAGGGTAGCTACTGTCTCGAAATTCGACCTGTCGATGGCACGCTTTCGACCGGTCGAATTATGATATCGAAAATTCGATTTCGGTTTTGGGTTTTCATTTGACCCGTCGTGGATACTCCTCGATCCATCGAAGGTGGTACCCTGGACACAGTCTTTCACATTTTTTGACCCGTCGCGCACACTCTTCGACTTGTCGTAGAGGTGCTACTGACACCCGTCGAAAATGGTTATCGAATTTGGTATTTTTGATATGTTTTACATTGGTTTTGTTATGCCATATCAACACTCAAAAATGGTCACACCCCTATTCAAATATTTAAGTGTCTATTTAAAGTGTTCGCCTGATCTTTAGTTCAAAGACTTACTTATTTACATTGCTTTTGTAGATGTCTCCAGGCGACATTCACTACCAGAAAATCGAGCTTAGACGATGGAGAATAATTTCGTCACGGAAGAAAAAATTTCATCGTCTAAGGCTCACTTAGACGATGAATTTTTGCGTCATCTAGGTTTCGTCATCTAAGTTATCTCTTAGACGACAAAACATAATTTTCTTCGTCTAAATACAAACATAGACGATGAATTACAAAATTCGTCGTCTAAGGGGAGATTTTAGACGACAAAAATTGTGTCCGTTGCATTAGCTTAACACCTTAGACGATGAATTCTATAATTCGTCATCTAAGTACCAATTTAGGTGACGAATGTGTATACCTAGACGACGAAATATCTCGTCGTCTAAGAAAACTCAATTATTTAGATCTGATTCAATTTCCTGACCAGGCATTTCTCTCTCATTTCTCACCTTCTTTCGAGCTATCTAGCTCTCTCTCACCTGCGGCCAAAATATATAAGTTTGATCGATCAATATATTCATGAGTTTTTCACCTTCAGAGTTCTAGTTTACCGACTTATCTCTTTATCAGTGAAAGTATTAACCCGTTTCTCTCTATTAATATTTTTGAATTTTATTTCGTACGTACGGTGATTTTAGATTTTTTGACGAAAAATTCTGGCGAATATATATATATATATATTTTCGTAGCTATCTAATTAATTGTTAAGGCATTTTGTTTAATTAAACTAATTGTATGCATGTTTAATCAATTGTTAAGCTAATATATATAATATGAAATTAATTAACTTACGCAAAAATATGGACAAGAGTTGGATATAATTGGTTAATAGAAGTGATGAGAGGCACATGGATGGAATCAAAGAGTTTGTAACGTTTGCGATGCAGCATGGTCAAGGAAAGAAGCATTTCAGGTGTCCGTGCAGAAAATGTCTTAACCATCAGTTTATGGAGTCTCATGCTATGGCTCAACACTTGTATGACCACGATACATGGAGTGAGCATGGTGAAGTAGTAAACTTCAGCACAGGTTATAGTTACCAATGTGCCTCATCCAGTGGTAGTGGCGCCCCTTCTTGGAACTCCACTGTGGAATTGGTCCATGGTGCTTTTCCAGAATTTAGTCGATATGTTAGGCACCAATTTGTACAGAGAGATTATGATACTCCTCATTATGACGACACAGTCTCTGCATCCTTGGCCACTGGCACTACTGAGATGTATAAGTACAACAACATGCTACTTGAAGCCCAGACCCCGGTGTACCCTGGATGTCCGGAGAATGTGTTGTGATATGCAATAAAAGAAATTCATATAAAAGTGAAGAACAAAATATCCGACCGTGCTTTTGAAAAAAATGCAGGAGCATATATGTAAGTTGCTTCTTGAGCATCACAAACTTCCCCAAACCCATTATAAGGTTAGAAGGATCTTGGGCAGCCTTGACTTAAAGTACAAGAAAATTCACGCATGTAGAAACGATTGTGTGCAGTTTTACAAAGAGTATGTACATTTGGACTATTGTCCTGTATGCATCGAGCCCAAATATTTGCACCATAATAAGAGGAGTTCGAAAAAACAAATTCATATAAAGGTGCTTCACTACTTTCCGTTGATTCCGAGACTGAAGTGTTTGTATATGTCTTTATACACAGTATAGTTGATGAGATGGTACGCGGCAAAAAGAATAGATGGCGATGTTCTCAAACACGTGGCAGATGGGGTTTTAAACATTTTGACAGAGAATTTTCAGACTTTGCAGCAGAGGTTCAAAATGTTAGACTCGGACTTTCTACAGATGGATTCAACCATTGGGGTAATAATAGCACTTCCATCAGCACTTTGCCAGTTATTGTCATACCATATAACCTGCTTTCATGGATGTGTATGAACAAGGAATTTCATTTTCACACTCTACTAATTCCAGGTCCTAAGTCTCCTAGAAAGTATTTAGATGTGTACCTCAGACCATTGATTGACGAGTTGAAACAGTTGTGGGAAGCTGGAGTCCCAACTTATGACAAGTTCACTGAAACAATGTTCGTGATGAGAGCAACCGTTATGTGAACCATCAACTATTTTCTTGTGTATGGGATGTTGGCATCTTGCACAACCAAAAGGTATAATGCTTGTCATGTCTGCTTGGACGACGTCAACTCTAGTTGGCATTCAGGGAAGGTGTGTTACATGGGTCACCATAGATGACTTCCGCATGATCACCAGTGGCAACAAGATAAGGAGAATTTTGATGGTACAATACAGAATAGTCTTAAATCGAGACAATTAATAGTCTGGCGAAGAGATTTTTGAGAGGTTAAACGACTTCTATTTCGGGGTGTTGAGAAATTACAATCCTGTGAAGCAGAATCATGTCCATCCCTATCACCTTTCATACTGGAAGCACATGATTGTTTTCTTTCAACTGCCTTACTGGTCGAAGTTGAAACTTAGGAACAACCTAGATGTCATGCACATAGAAAAGAATATGCGTGATAGCGTGGTAGAAATAATTCTCGGTATTAAGTTCAAGACAAAGGATACTCCAAAAGTGCGGAAAGATCTGGAAACTATGAATTTACGCCGTCCCTTGTGGTTAAAGAGGGATAGAAGATAAGTATACAACAAGATGCCAGATGCCTCTTACATAGTGAAGCTGACACTGAGGGATGTCATATTCAACTGGTTTAAAAATGTTCGTTATCCAGCTAATTATGCAGCGAATATAATTCGATGTGTCCACATTGGGGGAACACAAGTGCATTGGTTTAAAGACTCATGACTGTCATGTTATGCTGTAATGTCTGATTTTAGTGGTAATTACATAATATTTGCCTCATAACGTCGTCGAACCAATAGTAGCATTATGTAGATGGTGGCAGAGAACGTGTGTTAAAGAGTTAAAGAAGTCAGATGTGGTGGAACTATAATACGAAATTGTCTACATCTTTTGCAAATTAGAGATGATTTTTCCTTTGCTTTCTTTGACATTATGATTCACCTCATGATCCATATTCTCGAACAAGTGCTGCTCTCTGGTTTGGTCCATTACACTTGGATGTGTCCTCAGGAAAGGTAAAATTAATTATAACACAGTTTTTCAACATTTACATAATTTTTTTGTGTTTCTACTATTCGTCGAATAATTATTTGTATCATTTTGCAGATAACTCGGACATTATAAAGCATTTGTCAAAACAAGACCTGCCCTCGATGCCTCTATATCAGAAACGTATCTGATGCATGAGTGTGTTACCTTCTGTAATATGTATCTTAATGATCTTGTCCAGACCACTGCCTCCTATCCATATGTCGGCAACAAATTTTCAGTCGTCATAGATGTCGTATTACTATTTAGAGGAGTATTAAACGAAATATTGACTTAAGACGAACTGACTGAAGCGCATAGGGTAGTGTTGTGAGACTGTGACGAAGTTGAACCGTACATGCAAGCTTACAGGCAAACAATTCGGACAGCCAAACCGAATAAGAGTCATAACTGGGTTGAAAAAGTGTTTAAGAAGAAGTTCCCTAATTATTTTCTCCAATGGGTATGTGATTTGTGTATTTTAAAATTGAGAAATCCGGATGGGAATTGAAGTGTTTTTTTCTAATTTGCGCATGCAAGTTTTTGGTTTCCTTTTGTTTTAAAGAAAACTATGTCAAATTTTCTGTAGAAATTAAACGCACATTCATATATCTTCTTCAAAATTTTGCAGATGATCGATTTAGAAAAATTCGGTAACCACGGGGGGTGGTGGTCATAGGAAAAACACCTATTGGCCAAGAAGCCGGTGCAACACTATATTTATCATGGATGTTCTCTCAATGGTGTAAAGTTTCATTCATTTGACCGAGATGAAAGAAGAAAAACACAAAACAGTGAGATCGCCATTGAGGAAGGCGCTGATGTATATTAAGGAGTTCTTGGTAATGTCGTTCAACTACTTTATGGGAATGAAATCAACGTATTTCTCTTTAAGTGTAAATGGTTCAAGCGTACGGAGGAAGATCTGGGTCTTTTATTAGTCGATACAAACTTAACTTGGTATGAGGACGAGTCATTTGCTCTTGTCACCTTAGTTAGGCAGGTGTTCTATCTGGATGATCCGAAAGCTGGTGAAAGTTGAAAAATAGTAAACCACATGTCTCACCGAGGAATATGGAGTACGACAACACTTGAAGTGACGTCAACGACTGACAGTACTGAAGCGAATAATGACAATGCATATCAAGAGCCTAATACTTCTGTCATTCCCCACACAAGGCAACTACTCTGGTATAACGAATACTTACCCACCTGACGACGACATAAATCTGACTGAAAATGAGATCCAGGACCTAGAGAATATTAAAGCATCTGAAGAAGAGCTGGAGGATGACGACGTCGGATACGATTCAGACGATGGAGATTATAATGATGAGCATAATTCAGTTCAGAATGAGGATGATGATTCAAACTATGATGATTATGATGATGAAGAGTGATTATTTGACATATAAATAAATGTAAGACTTAATTATAACTAATTAATAGGTGGTTGATTGTCTAATTAATGTTTAATTTGTTAATTATTTGGGTGATCGATCTCGACGACCCATGCCTCGATCGAGGATACGTACTCAACCCATCGAGGAAAGATCTCAGATTAGACAGTAGGTGACATTCGACCCATCGAGAAGTTTTCTTGACCCATTGAGGATATTTGTACTTAGGTGACGAAATCATTCATTTTCGTCATCAAAGAACGACTTAGACGACGAATTGTTCGTCGTCTAAGCTAACTTAGACAACGAATTCATCTTCGTTGACTAAGAACGAGTTGGACAACGAATTAATTCATGTTTATCATCTAAGTATATGTACAATCCCTAAACACTAACCCTGAACCCTTTTCCCTAAACCCTGAATTTGTTAGACGACGATACAAAGGATTTCGTCGTCTAAGTAGAGTTTCATAATCTGACCTCTATGAGCATGACCATGTATACCATCTTAAAATGCATATTTTTTTTTCATTGAGGGCATGGAGTAAACAATTCTAGGACTGTGGGTGTTGACGGTTCAAAAATCGAAGTTACGAAGATCCGTATATCAATATTTCCGTTTCGTTTAAATTTCGGTTCTATGGTTGACTACGCTGATCAAACTCTTAACAAATTTCGTGTTGAATGAAAGTTTGTCTACTTACATAATATGTGGTGATGAATCTATCTAACAGTTATTTTTTCCAAATTTAATTTTGTTAATATGGATGTGGAGTGAATATAGACATACAAACACTTAAGTTATACAACATTAGTAGACGTATGACGAAATCTTATCTCTCGTATCTAATTTTGTTCTCAAATTTTAATTAATTTCTATATAGTTGATAAATATGGTTTATATGTTGATGGAAACGCGTATGCACTTTGGAAATGGTTTACGAATTATATTTTTTGATAGATTCCGTATTTTAACTATTTATCGATAATCACTCAATTAATCAATCGAATCCTAAACAAATACAAATTAGGTTGGATTTTTTTCTACAACATTATATGAAAGTAAAAGTTAGTTCTGACGGTTAATTTATGAAAATTCTCAATTAAGCGGGTACCAAAAATTAATCTTCAAGTTATATTCTAAAAAATGAAAAAAGTACACTTAGGCGACGACATCCTATATTTTCGTCGCCTAAGTACAATTATATTTGGCGGTCGTCATTTAGCGCCAATTTTTTGGGAAAATTATGAAACCACTTAGGAGACGAACCATATTTTCGTCGCCTAAGATTATTCTTAGACAATGAATTAATTGGTTGTGTCGCCTAAGATCATTCTTAGACGACAAATTAGTTGATTTTGTCGTCTAAGGCCAAATTATTTGGCGGGTAATAATTTTGCGCCAATTTTTTGGGGGTATTTTAATTTACTCAGAGGACGAAATGAGCTCACTTAGACGACAAGTTCATTTCATCACCTAAGTGGGACTTCATTAATCCCCAAATCGATCCCATAATCCCATCTCTCAAAATCCCCAAATCATCTCCTTTATCTCTTTCGACGCTGGAAACCACCAACCCTCTTCGACATTGTCCTCCTCCTCCTCTCGGCCTCCCTCCCTCACCCTCAAACTCCCTCCCTCTCGCCGACCCTCCTACTCTGACGAGTCTGCCACCACCGCCTACGGTTTTCCTCCTTCTCCTCTCTCTCAAGACTCTGACGAGTCCCTCCAGTCTCCTCCGGCCGGTTCTCCCTCTCCTTCCACTCTTCGATGCCGGTTCTCTCTCCCCACTTTTTTATTTTTATTTTTATTTTTTTATTTGTTTATTTAATGTGGTCTGGTTTATTATTTGGTTATTTTGGATAATTTGATTATTAAATTAATTTGGATAATTTGTTGTATAAGTATTTGATAATTTGGATCATTTGTTGGATAATTTGTTCTATATATTATGGAAAAATAGGATATTTTCTACAAATTGGATCATTTGTTGAATTTATGGATATATAATGGTACAAATTGGATATTTTGTTGAATTTATGGATAAATTATTAGTTTGGTTTTTTTGGCCGAATATGGTTTTGTTTCCTTAATTTGGTTAATTTCTGATGTTGCACGGATTTATCAAAATATCAGGCGGTAGGAAGAGGCGCACTGAAGCAGAGAAGGCTGCCGAATATGAAGCCATGGCAGCACAGTTGGGCTGGGGTCAAACCTCAGAGGATACCGTTACGGCTCCTGCAGATCCACATATGATCCTGAATGCACCAATCGAGCCAGGTACAACCTATACCGATGAGGCATCGAACTTTGTTTTGGCTATGGCTTCACAAGCTGCCCATGAATCCATTGACAAGTTTGTTTGCTACAGCGCCCAACGTGTAGCGAGACGGAGGGACCCCACAACCCCGAGCCCCAAACGCAACTGGGGAATTGTGAATGGAGCCAAAGTCGAGCGGCTTGTAAAGTCAACGGGGAAGAGGATCGATGTGCCATTCGACAAGTTCACCAGAGACCCTCCATCATCAGACCTGGATAGTTTGTGCTCCCATACCATCATATCAATCAAACGGAACAACATACACATGATTTCCTCTTTTTGGAACCAGCTGCCAAAAACTGAAAAGTTCAGGGTGTACCACGAACTCTCGGTAATATGATCTATTTAATTTGATTTAATTTCAAAACTAATTATAACGACATGGGGTCTAGAAATTTAATTTAATTTTTTTCCTAGGTACATTTTGACTATGACAAAAAACCGGAGATGTGGGAATGAATACATAAAGGAAACGGCTACCCACATTTACAAGGATTGGAAGTACGACCTCCATAAGCACTACAAGAAGCCTGGCGCCTCGATCGTCCCACAAGAGTTGCAGAATGAAAGGGAAGACGAGTGTCAATGGTTGGTCGGAAACTTTCAGTCCGACAAGTTTAAGGTTCGTCTTCCTTTTCTTTTATTTATTTATGAATAATTTCTTACTTTTAAATATTTATATTTATTTATTATTTAAAATTCTTTGTTGTAAAATAGATACGGTCGGAGATCAGCAAGGCTAACCGGGACAAGAAAGACATAAACCATATTTCTGGCTCCAGAAAGTTCATCAACATCGCAAAGACTCACATAGATGCGGGTTCGAAGAAGTGTTATCTGGATGCTAACGTGTCTGCTAACGTTAGGCCCGGACAACCTGATTGAATTTATTATTACAGTTGGTTTGAACAAATTGAATAATGCTTAGGACATTGATTAGGTGGTGCTTTAGAAATTTTGTTTAGTTTATGATTCTGAACTTGAGAAATCCGGATGAGAAAAATTGTTGCCCACAGTTAAATTGTTATGTTGGAATTGGTTATACGAAGTGATTTCTTTCATGCATATTTTTGGTTTCCTCCATTTTTAGAGGAAATTATGCCAATTTTTTTTCACAAATAAACATTAATAAATTTTTGACATGCACTACCACATATGGAGACATTACCGGCGAGATCACCGGAGACAAGGCCGGCGACCGGAAAAGTCGCCGGAAAATCGCCGGTAATGTTTAAAACATTACCGGCGACTCCAACCGTCGCCGGCAATGTCAAGCCAGACATTTCCGGCGATTTTCTGGCCGGAATTTCGCCGGAAATGTGTGGCTCGACATTGCCGGCGACGGTTGGAGTCGCCGGTAATGTTTTTAAACATTACCGGCAATTTTCTGGCGTAATGTCGCCGGTAATGTCTTCATTTCCGGCGACTTACTCCGTCGCCGGCAATGTCTCTTATATTAGACGCAGATTGCAGCAGCTCGATCATTGATTCATTTTGATCGAAAAATATCCAGAGAAATCGAAAGAAGGAAAACGTACGCTCTGAAATCGATCATTCGGTATATTGTCAAAATTAAGGCGCGCGTCAAAAACTCGATCACTCGGGAAGCTATATATATAGGTACGTGTATATATACGTATATGTGTATGTATATATATATGTGTATGTTGATCAAATCCAATTCGTGAGATATATATGAAATGTTGTTGATGTCACGGAAACGAGAAAACTGCTTGTAGTTAATCTTATCTTGTGTCTGAATCAACGACTGGTATTATCGTAGTGTTATCAGAGCCAGGCTTAACAGAGCCTCCTACCTAGTCAAATACGTTTTGAATTGAAAAAAGAAGAATACCATCATCGAGTACTGAATCAAATTCAGAGATTAGATCGATATATATATATATGCATGCATGTGTTGATTTAATTAGAGTTGAATTGAGATATGGCGTCGATTATTAGTAGTGAATGTGTGTATATATATATATAATTAATACGTAAAATTGTTAGAATTTTCAGGATGGACAAGAGTTCGATGAGTCTCGAAAGATGGGATGTCAGATATCACCAGGGAATTAGGAGTTTTGTGGATTTTGTGAAGACTAATTGTGGAGACACTACACTTCATTATTGCCCGTGTAAAAAATGTAAGTGTTTCAGTGATCGATTTCGTTTTCCCATTGATAAAGTCCAGATGCACCTGAGTAAATACAGGTTTTGGGATAAGTACACTTGTTGGATTTATCACGGTGAAACATCGTTAGCGGGTCCGCATGATCATGGACAATTTGGTGAGAGGGCCAGTCCCCGCTATGATCATGGAGAGTTTGCTGAGAGGGGCAGTGCATCCTATGATCCAACAACGATGTTAATCAATGATATGTTTCCTCATGAGAGCGGTGTATTTGCTGATGAAGCACCAAATGTCCCACCAGGGGTTACAGGGCTTGTTCAGAGTGCATGACGGTTGATTGTTGCAGTCCTCATTGCAGTAAAATTGTCTCGATGCGTCACCGTTGTTGGCTTCCATATGATCACCCATTTAGGCAGGATCCAGACGCGTTTGATGGGACTGTGGAAACAGGTGTGGCACCAAGGCGATGGACAGGGGTAGAAATTTTGGAAGTGTTGAATGAATATGATTTTGGCCAGCTGAGCAATCATCCTGACATAGTGGCATCAATTCTAGATAAGCCCGAAAGGTATAAGTTTTGGACACACAAGAGCATATTCTGGGAACTCCCCTACTGGCCCAGGTTGCCTATCAGACATTACCTAGATGTCATGCACATAGAGAAGAATGTGTGTGAAAGTGTGGTGGGCACAGTTCTTAACTTGGAGGGGAAAACAAAAGACATCCCTAAGGCACGTATTGATCTGAAAGCTATGGGACTGCGAAAACATTTGTGGTTAAGAGATGGTAAGAGAAAAATGCCGCAAGCTCCTTACACGGTCAAGCCGAAGCATAAGCATGAAATTTTTCGGTGGCTGAGTAATGTCAGGTATATATTCTTATATATGACTATGCAGTACGAAAATTGGTTTGCCTTAAATTTTTACCGGATTATGGTGATATGCTAGAAATATAATTGTTGCCTATGGCTATATATATATATATATGCAGGTATCCTTATGGCTATGCAGGAAATATAAGCAGGTGTGTTAACTACCGGGACAATAAGATGTACGGATTAAAGAGTCATGACTGCCATGTACTGCTTCAACGCCTTTTCCCTATTTTCATTCGAGGGTACCTGCCCAAGGAGGTGGTGGAGCCGTTGGTGGCCTTGTCAAGATTCTTTCAGAAGTTATGCACCAGGGAAGTTAAAAAATCAGATCTCAGGGAGATGCAAGATGACATCATTTTTATCATGTGCAAGCTTGAGAGTATATTTCCGCCAAATTTTTTCGACATCATGCCTCACCTAACGATCCATCTTCCCGAACAATTGTTGCTTACCGGTCCCGTACACTACACTTGGATGTATCCCATGGAAAGGTACATTTGGTTTGCCTCTGTTTTTATATGTAAAGTCTTATTTTTACCCCTTTTAACATGCACTTGTTAACTTGTAGACAATTGGGAGCCTACAAGGACTATATGAAGAATAAATATGCACCTGAAGGGTATATCGCTGAAGCATATATTGCGCACGAGTGTGTAACATACACCAAAGTGTATTTGGGAGCGCTTGAGGACCCCCAACAACAGATGCCGATAGATGAACCTCAGTTCAAACTTTCTATCATCTCCAATGACGTTGTAGTACAGGGAAGCTTGCCAAAGTCGTACAAGTTGGATGAAAATGAGGTAGTCATTGCCCACTGGTCGGTACTGATTAACTGCGAAGAAGTACAATATTGGAAAAACTATCATCTTCACTGCCCTGCTATTGCCGGAAATGTTGATTACCACAACAGGACGTTTGCAAACTACTTTGGTCCATGGGTAAGGGTATATGTGTATATGTCTTTTTTTATCTTGCAATTTTCCTTATATAGCATGTGTGTACGTACGTTGTTTTGTGGTTTCTATGTTGTAAATTTATTGTGTGGTTTCTTATCGTTTTCAGATGAACCATGTAGCAGATGATGGTTCCCCAGAGTGGTCAAACGAATTGAGGGTCCTTGCGATAAAACCGATAGCGTCAAAAGTTTACTCGATGTGTCAGGTCAATGGCGTTAAATTTATATGTGAAAATCGAGACGACCGACTGAAAACACAGAATTGTGGGGTGATGGTCCATGGTGGGCAGGATAGCGTTGACTATTATGGTGTCCTTCATTCAGTTGTTGAACTAATTTATGGGAACCGCATGAAAGTGCACTTGTTCAAGTGTAGATGGTTTGATACTAGCCCGGAGAACACAAGGACCGATCAGCACGGAACATTTTCGGTGAATACTGCTACTACCTGGTATGAAGAAGACCCTTTCGTTCTTGCCTCATCAGTAAAACAAGTGTTTTACCTGGACGATCTTCTTAACAAAGTCCCGTGGAAGGTGGTTAACCATGTTGCTCATAGAAACATATACAGTGCTGCCACACTTGGTGATACCGCAAATGATGAGGAAGTTACTGCATACCAAGAGCCGAACGCTTTTGACATTCCGGAATCATCTACGATTCGCCTTAATAATGTGAGATCTGGGAGTGTGGTTCGAATTACTGGAGCAGAACTTTTCGATGTTAATCCATATGAAGTTGACGTTGATTCAGATGACGAGGAGAGGCACATATTGCCAGAGGTTACCTATGAAACCGAGTCAGACTCAAGTGATGACGATGATTACGATTATCATCCTTAGTACGTTAATGATGTAGTCGGAAATTGTTGTCGAAAATATGATGTAGTCGGAAAATGTAGTCGGAAATAGTAGACGGAAATTGTAGTCGTTAATCGTAGATGGAAATTGATAATCGAAATTGTAGTCGGAAAATGTAGCCGGAAAATCGTAGACGGAAATTGTAGTCGTTAATCGTACGTAGACGGAAATTGATAATCGAAATTGTAGTCGGAAAATGTAGCCGGAAATCGTAGACGGAAATTGTAGTCGTTAATCGTAGACGGAAATTGATAATGGAAATTGTAGTCGGAAAATGTAGCCGGAAATCGTAGACGGAAAATGTTGTCGGATATTCTTCGAGAAATAATGACATTACCAACGAGTTAACTCGTCGTTGGTAATGTCATTACCAACGAGTTGCTTATAACTCGTTGGTAATGTCATTACCAACGAGTTGAAGTCGTTGGTAATGACATTACCAACGAGTTATAAGAAACTCGCCGACAATGTTGTCTGGATAGAAACTACCCAGTCGAGCCCGAGCCTTTCATTTCTCCTCCTCTCCCTCTCCTCCTCCCCTCCTCTCCTCCTCCCAAATCGGTCCGGCGAGTTCAAACTAGCTCACCTCTAGCTCACCTCCTCCTCCTCCTCTCCCTCTCCTCCTCCTTATCCTCTACTCCTCCTCTCCCTCTCCTCCTCTCCACCGATCCGGAATCCTCTCCTCCTCCGAAAATCTCCTCCTCCCCTCCCCCCCTCCTCTCCTCCCCTCACCATTGTAGACGGCAAAGCATTGTAGGTGGAAATCCATGGCAGGTCCGATCCTCTCTCTCTCCCTCTCTCTCTCTCTCTCAATTTTTAATTATTTTTGTGTATGTGTATGTGTATGTGTATGTGTATGTGTATGTGTATGTGTATGTGTATGTGTATGTGTATGTGTATGTGTATGTGTAAATTAATTAGGGTGCTAAGTTGGAAATTAGGGTGATAAGTTGTAAATTTATATGCAATGTATATATATGTAATGTATATATATATATTTAGGTATGTGAAAATTAAGTGATGTATATATATGTGAAAATTATGTATATATGTGGTTTGGATGAATATGTGATGTATATATATGTGGAAATTAAACCTAATTAAGATGCATGATATATATATATATATATATATATGTGTGAAAAATGTGGAAAATTAATTAGGGTTTGTGATTTGGATGAATATGTGAAAATTAAATTTAATTAAGATGCATGATGTATGTATATATGTTAATTTATGTGATATAGTTGTTAATTAATCGTATAAATGAAGGTGGAAATCGGGATCAGAACGGTTTAGAACCAGAACGGTTTTAAACCGGAACCGCGCGGAACCGGAACCCTTTGGAACCGGAACTGTTTGTAACCGGAACCGTTATGTTACAAACGTTTCCGGTTGCAAACAGTTCCGGTTTCTAACGGTTCCAGTTCCAAACCGTTCCGGTTCCGATTTGTTATAGAACCGAAACGGTTTGGAACCGAAACCGTTTGGAACTGGAACTGTTTGTAACCTTTCACGTTGTTACAAACGGTTTCGGTTACAAACAGTTCCGGTTACAAACAGTTCCGGTTTCTAACGGTTCCAGTTCCAAACCGTTCCGGTTCTAACGGTTCCGGTTCCAAACCGTTCTGGTTCCGATTTGTTATTGAACCGAATCCATGACTATTACGGTGTCCAGGAGGTTTTGCGGCTAATTGGCTTCGGAGAGGTTCCCGAAATAGTGGAGGGAACAGTAGTCAAGCTTCCTCCTCGCCCGCAGTTAGCAACACGCCCAGTGGGCCAATGATGACTGCTCGCACGAGAGCCTTGCTAGAGGCGCGAGCTGAGGAGGAAGCTGCACGATCAAGAGCCGTGGAACCGGAAGTCGAGGCTCGAGCCTCAGTCTCCAGACGCTCAATTAGCAGACGTCCCTCCGGTGGCAGAGCCTCAGACGAGTGACAGTCAACGGGGGCATCAGAAACTCCCTCAATCCGAATGCCCCATATTTTCCCGGTGCCTACTCCCGTTTCACGGGAATCATCTGAGGCACATGGTGGTGCTGGCGCCTCATCGTCCAGGCCTCGTCTATCTCCGCCGTTCGGTCTCTTCCTACCCGACGAGATTCCTATCATCCCTGAATTCGATGATAGGGGGATGCCTGTTTATGTTGAAGGACGGCCGGAGTTCCTGACCGTGGAGGAAGCGTATAACTTCCTCCCGTTCGACCCGGTGTATCTTTGGAGTGTGAGGTGCACCAACCAACAAACGGACGATGCAGGTAAATTTTATTTAACATCAGATTGATTACTTAATTATTACTTAAGACTTGCGATAGGTTCAATTAATGATATCAATTTGTTGACATTGTATTATTAGGCAATTTCGTTAATGGGACTGGAAAACGGAAAGGGGCTAGAGGCACCTGCACCGGGAAGAGACTTGAGCAGGCCACCGGCGGAAGGAAAACGCCCATAAGGGCCAATGAGGATGGCGAGGTGATCGAGGCATTCGACACCACGCGCAAATATGTCAGTATGGCCGGTGCGATCGTGCGGGACAAGGTCCCAATGCTTTGGCCAGATTGGGAATCTGTGCCTATCTACGTGAAGATGCAAGTGCATAATGCACTCAGTGTGAGTAAAATCATATTTTCATTACGTAAATTTTACATTTATTAATTAAGTCCACTTAAATATATAATTTTACCTTTTATATATTCATATTGCAGGTGTGGTTTGACGTGGATGAAGTTCTTATTCACACGTGGGTAGAGCGTCAACTACATATGAGGTGATGTGCTTCGACTTATTTGAATATATATCGAGTTAGATTTTTGTTTATCAAGTGTTTTAATATCTCTAACTTTTTTTTCCTTATTTTAATATAGGTATAAAGAGTGGAAGAACGAGCTTTATTCCCATTACACTGTATACAAGGAGTTAGGCCGAGGTTCTACCCCTAGCGAATTCTGGTTTAGGGAGTACGAGTGGCTGTGGCTGATAGCCCACTTCGAGCACCCCAAAGCGAAGGTATGCATCCTTAATATATCTTACAAGCCTAATGTATTGTATCAGATTGAAATAGTTAGTTACTAATTTTTTTCCATATGTTTATCAAACAAGGCGATTTCGAAGACGAACCGGGCGAATAGATTGAAAAACACCAGGGCCCATCATGCAGGTTCACTCAACTACATGGGTTGGTCGACTAAGGCGCATCAACAACAAGAAGTGAACCCCTTGGTGTATATTCATCAGAAGTTCTATCCGCAGTGCCCTGACGAAGCGGTAAGTCTTTCGCCTCTCCATGTGTTAATAAAACTATTTTTCGATATTAATAGATTTTGTTAGTTAATACGTTGTTCATTTTCGCTTTTCAATTATGCGAGAGTGGAGGAGGCGACCGCAGAAGTGACCATGAGTATAGCTCGAACTAACCATCCTGACTGCTCCGAGGAAGAAGTCACCCAGTATGCCTCTCAGATCGATCCGCTTGATCCCCCGATAGCGGCTCAGATCATGGCAAAAGCGTGCGGGACTGGAAAGAATACCTACTACTGTAGGGGAATGGGCTCGGCGGGCGAAGGAGTATTGAAAACCACTTCACAATACTCTACCGGGTCAAGAAGTTCAACTTCTAGTCGTAACCTCGCAGCGGAGCTTCATAGGACGCAGAGGGAGTTGGAGGAGCAAAAGAGGCAGATGGCCGAGTACCAAAACATGGTCCAGCAGCAGACACAGATGCAGGCTCAGATGTACACATGGATGCGGACGATGTACGAGGCTCAGACTACCAGACAACCGTTCCCCACACCTCCCCCGGTCCCGGTCCCTCCCTTCCCTAGCTATCCACCACCACCACCGCACCAGTCAACACCAGAGCAAGACCAAGGTAGCCACCGGAATTCAAATGAGTACATGGATTACTTCGACCCTGACCCGCAAGTTCCTCGACCCTGACCTGTAGTTGTAGTTAATTTTCGTATCGTCGTTGCTATTTGTACTGTACGTTGGACATTTATGTGTACTATTGAACTTGTATGATTGTACGGTTTATGTCTTTCAATGCAGGTTCTGGAATTGGGCCCAATCCAGAACTGCGTTTTTTTTTTCAAAATTTTTCCACACATTGCCGGCGACATAGACCTCAGTCGCTGGCAATGTCTCACATTCCGGCGACGGCGGCGCTGCCATTGCCGGCGACGGCGTCGCCGGCAATGTTAACACCGGCGGGGAATTTCCGGCGAGGTCATTGCCGGCGACATGTCGCTGGTAATGACAATTCCGGCGAAAAAAAAAGACAAGGCCGACGACGGTAGGTCGCCGGTAATGTCTCCATTTCTGGTAGTGATGATTAATTTCAGAAGAGGATGATACAAATGGCAGAAGAGGAAATGGAGAAAGCACAATTGCAAAACCCAGAGATGACACCCGAAATGCTGCCTCCTCTATCGAAGGAGAGTCAAATCAATATTGCTGATTCAGTTTAAGGCCGCCGAGCTGGGAAGGAGGTTAGTGGACTTGTTCGGATGGTCCAACGAGATTTGACCCAGTCATCCTTATCGTTGAGTAGGCAAAGTGCGATGGCGACCCAAGGGGAACGGGTCCGAGCAGCCGAGGTGGAGGCTAAACTAGCCTGAGAGGATGCTTGATTAGCCCATGAGAAGATGTGATTGGCCCGTGAAGAAGTCCAGGCAGATGCAAGATTGCATCAGGCTCAGTTGGACCAAATTATGGCCTACCTCATGACGATGGGCATGCCGCCCCCCACTTGCCAGCTGCCACGCCTCGGGATCCTGGCCGAGATGATGATGACGATGATTATGGCGGCATGGGAATCAGTGGCTTCCGTACTTCCGGTTTTGTTTCGTAGTTTGTATGTAAAAATTGTTAAATTCGAACAATCGATGTACGTGTTGCGCGGAAGCGAGCAACGAATATCACACACACGGGGTCGAAAATGTCGATACTCCCCCCATGTAGCCACCCGGGATCCAACGAGTATGAGGTTCACAAAATGCCTCGACATTAGTGTGTGTGGTATAACTACTTATCAACAATGGATAACTCTTCACTTTTCTGATGTGGGATCCCAAATGGTTCAAATCTAAGCCAAACTTTTTTCCAACAATCTTCACATTGGCGAGATTAAAGTCATCCCCAAACGTCTCATGATCCGAATTGCAATAGCTCCACCTCGACCACAAGCATAGGCTTCAAATCTTGCGATCCCTAACCAAAGGCTCTACCAAATTATAATTCGATCGTACGAGACCAAATCCCAAGCGTAGTCTAGACTACCATACCAATTGTTGCGCGGAAGCGAGCAACGAATATCACACACACGAGGTCGAAAATGCTGATCTCCCCCCATTTAGCCACCCGGGATCCAACGGGTATGGAGTTTTATCACAAAAGATCTTGGCATTAGTGTGTGTGGTATAACTACTTATCAACAATGGATAACTCTTCACTTTTTTAATGTGGGATCACAAATGACTCAAATCTAAGCCAAACATTTTTCAACAGTACGTACATTTATAAAACTTTGAAAGTGAATGCATGGCGCATGCATGAGCTGGTGGATGTAAATTGTGAAGTAAACGATAGTAATACCAGTAATGCCAGGCTGTCCAAAGTCTTCTGTAATCTTGAGTCTTTGATCAATACAAACCATACATTTTTTTCTCTGTTATCTCAAATGTAATCTCAAACTCTTGGAGTTTTCATAAATTAGTGCCCAAAGTCTTCTGTAATCTTGAGTCTTTGATCAATACAAACTACACATTTTTTCTTTGTTATCTCAAATGTAATCTCAAACGTCTCTTGGAGTTTTCATAAATTAGTGCACGACTTAGACTTGGTCTCGTGATGAATGCTTATAAATGAATGCGATGGCCTTAATTGGTTTCATTTACATCCAGTTTGTCAGTTTTCAAGGAAAAATGGCAAACACAGGTGATCCGAGTAGCAGTGGCTATACCCATAAGGTACTTTCAATAATGAAGGAAGGCTATCGGAGAATAACAGAGAGTAGTGGTCCCTGTGTCACCCAGCTCATCTGCGGAAAGGGCGACTTCAATGTCGAAGGGCTCGATAAGTTCGTGAAGGAAGTGAAGCTTGCTGATTCCGGAACCTCCTATACCGTTGTTGCCGTCATGGGACCTCAGAGTAGCGGTATTCATAGATTTAATTTACTTGTTCGAATGCAATCGATATTGTTTGGTCTAGAATATGACTTATGATCGATCGGACAAATGTCGACCTTATAATTGACTATCGCTTATATATCTAATTATCCATCAAGTAGTTATTTGAATTGTTTTCTGTTGATATATCGGTTGCCTGTGAATTACGACAGGGAAGAGCACTTTACTGAACAATCTGTTTCAAACCAAGTTCAGGATGATGCATGCTGAAACCGGAAGGTATTGGTTAATAAATTTGAAAGCTAGCCTTGAGATATTAATAGCAAAACCGACATGTAGCAGCGTACGCAGACATGCATGTCACATGTTGGTGTATATATACATATATGCATGGATGGAACCAAGTATTTAACTCTGTATTCGTTCATATATTGTCAGGAGCCAAACAACACAGGGTGTTTGGATGGCCAAGTGTGTTGGTATCAGCCCTTGCACGATTGCCATGGATTTGGAGGGGAGCGATGGCAGGGAGAGAGGCCAGGTAATATATTTACGTGTGTGATCATACTCTAGCTACTGTCTACGTACTTTATACACACACACATATATATATATATAATTCAATAGCTACTTAATTAATTTCTCTGCAATCTCGTTCTTTTATAGGATGATACCACCTTCGAGAGACAAATTGCTCTATTTGCATTAGCAGTTGCTGACATCGTGATCATAAATATGTGAGTACATTAGCTTGTCCAGGACTGGGATTTACGTACACCGGCTTAAGATCGAAGAAAAAACAAAGATTTACGTACACCATCTAGCGTTAACGATACATACTTATATGCCTCGTACATCATTACATTTTTGGGCAAACAAAAATCTGTTTTATGCACAGTTGCGGATCGAGCAAGCCATTTAATTTATGTTCCCCCTGCTAAACTATATATATATATATATGCTTAGGTGGTGCCATGAAATTGGTCGAGAACAGGCTGCGAATAAACCGTTACTGAGAACAGTTTTTCAGGTATGTACTGAATCGAATGACCATCGATCTAGTATCAGGTTATAGTACTATACATACTCCAGCTAGTGTTCATTTGCAGAGTTGGTTAATTATTAATTTGGTGTACGTTTTCCTGAATACATATAGGCCATGATGCGCTTATTTGGCCACAAATTCAAGACGACATTACTATTCGTTCTGCGTGATAAATCAAAGGTTTGGGATCGAGTATATATACACATTTTAAAAGTGATTTTGTTTCGATCAACTAAAATTTAATCTAATTTTCATGTGAACTATTTCATGTTATAGAAATTATCTGCAACATCATTCGAAAAAAAAATTCATAAAAAATATAGACTAGCTATCTATCGATTATCATCGCTTTCTCAAAAACTTATAATCTAAGTGATTTTTTTATTATAAATCATTTAATTATAATTTTTGACACATTATTATCACTTAGAGCACCCGCACCGGTACAACGAGCTTACTTGTGCTATTTGAGGAGGAGCAAGCAATATTTGTGGTGGAGCAGTCACTATTCATCGAATAGGAAGTACAGTTTTTGTTTTTCGCCCAGCGGTGTAAAAAAATAGCACATGCTATTACTGTTCATAAATTAAATTTTTTATTAAAAAAATTTTTTGAATCATTTTCAACCAATCCATAAACGACACGTGTTGTTGTCGTATGAATAATTGAATAAAATTTCGGATAAGATTTTCGACGAATGGCGAGTTGACACGTGTCACACTGACAGAACTTTATCGGGTAAATAATTGTACAAAATTTCCGATAAGATTTTCAACCAATCACGAGGCAACACATGTCATATCCACGTATCGTTATCGTCCTAATAATTGGTATAAGATTCTCGGAGAGATTTCCGACCAATTGAAAACCGACACGTGTCGTCATCTTATCTAATCATAATATCTACACTCGGTTATAAATTTGTTGATCGGTGCTCATCGTTCACTCACACCGTTTTCAACCATATATTCTACATTCTGATAAGATGAATCCTTTTAGTTTTGAGAATTTTTTCTGGAGGAGGCGACAGCAACGCCGGCGAAATGCCGAAATTGCTAATGCTTTCATCATTGAAGCGGTTATGGTCGATGCAATGTTCGATGATGAACCACCTCGCCGCCGACCAAATGAAGAAAGAATGAGGGACTCAAGGGGACATAATCTGATGGAGGATTATTTCATCGAGCGCCCCGTCTTCAATGAACAAGCCTTTCGTCGAAGGTACCGAATGTGTACGAATTTATTCAACCGTATAATGACGGATCTCTGCAACCACGACCAATTTTGGCATCAAAGAGCTGACGCCACCGGATTGGTTGGACTTCTTCCACAACAAAAGATGATTGGTACTCTTCGTATGTTGGCGTACGGCGCAGCCGCATATCAGTGTGTTGAAATAACAAGGATGGGTGAATCCACAACACTACAATGCTTGAAGAAGTGGTGTATGCATATATACGAGCTTTACAGTGACCTCTATCTTCGCGCTTCAAATGCCACAGACATAACCCGACTTCTAAAGAGAGCAAGGCATCTCGGATTTCCTGGTATGATCGGAAGCATTAACTGCATGCACTGGGAATGGAAGAACTGCCACACAGCTTGGCAATGGGCATTCTTGGGCTGGAAGAAGCGTCCAACTATTATTTTAGAGGCGGTGGCCTCATATGACATGTGGATATGACACAGCTTCTTTGGGGTACCCAGATCACAAAATGATATCAACGTGCTCCACCAATCAGACATATTTTATTCGCTCCTTGCTGGAAACAGTCTGAGTGCAATTTATAAAGTCAATGGTATGACTTACCACAATACTTACTATCTAGTTGACGATATATATCCCAGGTACTCGTCGTTTGTGAAAACAATCTCCAATCCCCATGAGCTACCACAGAAACTGTTTGCCAAGAAACAAGAGGTATACCGCAAAGATGTAGAGATGTGCTTTGGGATTTTGCAATTTTGTTGGGGAATTATTCAGCATGCAGCTAGGTGTCATCACCAATCGACATTGAAGAACATCATGTTGGCTTGCATTATAATGCATAACATGATTGTCGAAGAAGAATTTGTAGAGGAGGAGTTCGAGGAGTTGGAAGAAGATCTACAAAACCCATCAACTGCTTTCACAGTTTATGATGGACCAGTGGATGAACAAGGTAATCGTATTCCTTTTGAGCATATTGGAAGGGATGGACAAAATGAACAATGATTTGCCGACCGTGTTGTAGATCTCCAATCTGCGTACATCCATGGAGAGTTGCAGAAGGACTTAGTTAAGCACAGCTGGTATCTAAAGATCGGCAAACGACTTTATATGATGTGTGTGTGTGTAATTTTAATTAATCTGGTTTGCAACATGTTTGCTTTATTTGTTTTTCCTTTTGGTTGTTTGAGTGATGTGTGTTTGATTTTAAGTCATTATATTTTATTGTAATGTGCGTGAGCTTTGATGGAATAAAAAAGGTGCGTTTTTATTACTTGGAAATTTAAAGTACATAATTTCAATCAAAGCCTAGAATTATTGGGAATTTAAAGTACATAATTTCATAATGGCAAACAAATACCAAAATATTGAAACAGTGGGCGATAACAATTTGAAAATGCTTCATCGCTACCATCTCCTTCCTCTTCCTCCATTTTCTTAAGGATAGTCTCTTTTTTCTTTGAAAAATACCTCTTCGATTTTGGGGTCATAACATCCGTATCTATTTTCATAATCCTTGAATCCTCCGCTTCGGCCCTCAATTTGTAGTCCTTCTCCTTAAGGGTGAGTTATTTTTGGTATAAAGCTAGCTCGGTGGCATCACTTTCTTTTTGCCCGGCGAGATGCATTCTTTGATTTTCCATCATGGTTTTCAAAACCTCATCTCTTATCTCATTTGAAGATGTCATGGCTCTTTTCCTATTTCTTTTAGCCTTCACTTCGATTGGTCTAACCGGACTAGATTATACTTCTTCTTCGTTGCTTTGTGGTGTTGCAATGACTTCATCATCCTCCACGTTGACGGGGGGGGGGAGGCATTGAGGTAAAAGGAGGAGTAGTTGCGGAGTTGGAATATGAAGGAGGTGGTATACTAGGTTCGACGGCCTGAAAATTTGGATGATTCTTCATCACTTCCCAACATTCAAACTTGGTAAACTCTTTCTTTTTTTGTGCCATGTACCATGATTGAACTTTTCTTATCTAAGGGAAAAATATTTATATGTAAAAATAATATCTAGGAAATGGAGATGTCAACATTGATTAAAATAAATGTAATAAATAATTTATGACAAAATTATTAACACTTACCTCATCTTGCAAATTTGAGCCGGATTGTGCATTCCTTCGTGCATATGCAAGAGCGGCACCCCAAGTTCTAAAACTCGGCTTCAACTTTGTAAAACGAGAAGAAACCGCGGTTTGGGTCCTAGGCTCCGGCCTTGATTCACCATGCGCAATCTCCCAATTTTCCTTATAATCGGCATAGACTTTTTCTCACAATTTGTCGGACTTTTGCATGTTGCCAGTAATAGGGCAAACGCTAATGCGACAATAAGAAATACAAAGTTGTAAATCTTCGGAATCAAGCCAATTGGACATTTTTTGGGAACTAAAATACAAAGGGATGTGAGGAGGATGAAGGAGAGGATAAATTTGTTGTGCACAAATTTGTGTGAGATGTGAATGAAATTGATGTAGTATTTATAGAAAAATTATAGGGTGTTATTTGTAATTTTTTTGAAATTTTTTGGGATTTTTTTGTAATTTTTTAGGGTTTATTTTGCAAAATGACAGAAAATTTTGAAATAACCGTTTCGATTAGATCTCAGCCGTCCGATCCGAATTTTTGATTTGAAATGGACGGTCCAGATCAATCTGACCGTTAATGATTTTTATCCCTCCGGCTCGCCACGTGGCGCCTCCCTATTGGATGATTATTTTTTTAAACCATTTACTGGCTCGTGTATTACACGCGCTAGGTAGAAAAAAAAATTGAACCGGGCTGCCGTCATCCACGTGCGTGGGCTCCACCAGCACAGCTCGTGCAGCTGCTTGTCCGACCGGTCAACGTGCGGTCGCCGCACTCTTCTATCGCCGCTGCACGTTGTTGAAGCCGCTGCTTGTGCTACCAATAATTAGGATCCGCCGTTTCAAGCTACTCGAGCTGCTTGAGCACCCACCGGTGCAGCTGCTCTTATACTAGCTAGCTAGCTAATAAATCATATATAGTAGATATCTAGCTAGTAAGCTTTTGAATTGTAAATATAGTTTATTTTTAGGAGCTAGAGTGTCAATTTCATTATGGAAAACTAAAAGCTGGCTCACACGGGCGTGTGCATTTTTTTATTTGAAATATAAACTTGAAAAACATTGAAAAGTGTAAACTACTTTGAACTGCTATCGGTTAGTATTTGTGCTCATATGCCAATAAAAAACCAACCGCCCAAATCGACCCCAGAAAAACTGATGTCGAGCTAGACCCCGTCTCTGAATCCTGCTCGCCACCACCGTAAGTACGAGGACGCCACTGGAATCCCTGGCCAAACCAACACCTACAAAAAATCAGCAATCGAACCAAAACCTCAAGGCTGCCTGTGCATCTGATCCCGTCCTGCAGCAAACCCATGGCAAAGACCAGATCGGAAGACCTAGCCTCACCAGACCGCCATTGAACGAGCAGAGATTGAAATGGGATGAGCAGCTTCCCTAAGGATATTGAGAGAAAATAACTACTGCTGGTTCGGCGTACTTTATTTTCAAATCGACCCGAAGATAACTAGAAATATTAATTGTTATGAATCCTCTAGTGGTCGATCCGTACGTGATCGCTTGTGCTCGATTGCTATTAGATATGCATCAGTAATTAAAAGTTTAAAATAACAGATTTAGTTGTTTTTAGTATGTATAGCTTTTTAAGATTTCTTCAATTTTTGTAAAAAATAAATTGGGGATAGAATATTTGTTTACCGTCTTTTCCTTTGTAACTTTATTGATCACGTTCATTTGAAAAAAAAAAAAAACTTTAACTGCTGGTGCAAAAATTATATATTTCTTTTAAACAATTTAGCTAGTGACTTTAGTTTTTAGTGTTGGAGATGCTCACAAACTAATTTGTTATTATTTTGTCATTTAAATTTGACTAGACCCCAGTAGAGATGTTGAAGTCCATTTTAATAGAAGACATACAGAAGGTAAATCTGTCTTCATGACCTCTAGCCCGCTACTTTAATTTTGATCGATTTTATACATGTGTTACAATATATCTATATTGCTAACTTGCAGATATGGAATGAAGTTCCGAAGCGCGAAGCGCATAAAAAAACAACGTTCAATGAAATATTTAGGGTAGAAGTTGTTGCTCTATCCAGTTATGAGAGGGACGAGGATACGTTTAAGGAAGAGGTACAATTAATTCGTATCTAGCTAGTTATTAAAATCATGCCCTTGCTCTACCAAAAGAAAAAACTTATGTCCTTGCAGAGTTGAGAACAGGTGACGAACTGGACCCAACAGATATATGCGCTTTACTTAAACTAGCATGAACTCACCCATTACGTGATCGAACTAATTTGTGGTAGTTTCTTTAATTTAGTTTTCGTTTCATCCGATTTTATTTTTTAAACTCAAATAATGGAATACAATTTTATGGTTATTTGAACCCCCTGATTTTCATTTTGAGAATAATATTCGATTGACCAATAAAACTCATTTGTCTAACTTTTTTTTAACAAAAATCGTGGATTTAGTTTTTTGGTATATCATATTTGGTAGTCCTTCTGACACCAAACATGTATGACTTTATTATTTACTTAAATGCAGGTTGCTCAACTAAGGAAACAGTTAATGTATTCTCCTTCCCTTAGAGGGCTTGCTGGTGACAGAAAGAGAGCTGAAGATGTACCTGGTTCTTTATTTTCACTCAGTTCCAAGCAGTTTTGGGGAGCAATCAAAGAGGATAGAGACCTGGATCTTCCTTCTCACAAGGTTATCTAATTACTGGTTTTGAACTCTTTTCGATCATACATGAAGAAGAAAACAGTTAATTAATTTTTATGTCCTCATTTTTTGTATGATCCATGACATACGTACTTAGGTACACAGAAAGATGTCATATTTTTTCTTACTAATTGAGAACTAAAATTATAATATTTGAATTAAACTTACTATATTTACAACAAAGTTATCACAGTTACCATCAATATTTATGATATTAATTTAACAATGTTTACATGTAGTAATTAACTAAAGTTACAACATCTCTAACAATTCTTGTAAACTAACATGCATAAATCTCAATTTTAGAGAAAAAACTCAATTTTCAGCTTTAATAGCTCTTGTATATATAGCTTCTTGTATTCTATAAAAAATGAAAAAAATAAATAGAAAATCCCTATATATATAGAAAACTCAAAATTAACGTGCATATCCATCTATAAATCTCTAAAATTTATTGCTTAATTATCTACAGAGTTCACTCTCTCCTCAAAACATGAATGAAAAAACATCACTTTTTCCTCTCACCTAAAATTTGTTGATCGACTTGATATATGAGATATTTCTAATACTCGTTAAATTATAGAGTAAAATATTTAATTTTGAAGAATATGATATAAGAGCGGTTGGAGTTGAGTTTATAATATTTTAGAGATTTTGTATTTTTTTTTCTTGTATAATAGAGATTTTATATATGAATTGTTAGAGATGCTCTTACAACATTGAAAACAATTTATTCATAAGTTGTAAGTTGATTTATATAAGTAAAATAATTATTACAAACACAACCAAAAGTACACAATTATGAACTCAGAATACTAGGATGACCATAAAATTTGTTCTCCCTATATGATAGATTACATATACTTAATTACGTATGTATTAGGTAATGCTTGCGAACGTTCGATGTGATGAGATTCTGAACGAGAAACTCGATAAGTTGGATCACGATGAGGTATATTATTAAGCTCTGATTATTTATTAGCTATCCGTTGAGGCTTCTACGTTTCCCACTAATCCACAATGAACGAATATATGAATGGGGAAGATCTATGATTACGTAGTAGTACTTTAAGTTCAAACGCAAATAAACGTGATAGGTCTTGCTGCAAGTGAAACAAGAAGTGGAAATCGGTCTTGTACCAAGTCTGGGAACAAGGCTTAGCGGAATTCTAGTCGATTGTCGTTTTGAGTACGTATGTTCCATACTGGTTAATATATACACAAACATATACATTTCAATTTTTGATTTGTGGAGTTCTGATCGACTCAGCTTCATCTTGCTTATGCGCGTGCGCATCACAGATATGAGAAGGCTACCAAGGACTTTGATCAAACTGTAAGGACAAAAAAAGGAGAAGTATTGGAGTCCAAAAGTATTGGAGGTATGAGATGCATCTTTTTTATTAGCTAAAAAAGAATATAGATATAGTTTTGGGAATGCAATTATCATGTGTGGAACACACAAGTGTGTAGAATATTTGTCATAATCTTATTCGTGTTAAGTTTAAATAAATAGCACATGAGAGAAGTCAAACCGTAGATTACTCCCTTGCACATTTGTATGTGTTCCGTGTAGAATTATTCATAATTTAAGATCTATATATTAATTGAACATATATATTTCTTGCTTAAAATGCAGGTTCTGTGCCCTGTGTTTACTTCAATGCTAGTACACCAACGTTCAAAGGTATTTGAAGACTTTAAAGCGAGACTGAATGCTTCTATGAACAACGGAGAAGAATTATTTGAAAGCGTTCGTATCCATACTGAGAAGTCCATTAATGAATTTGACAAAGGATATGCTGGTAATTTACATTTGTACATATAGATCGTATTTCCTTTTTCTCGGCCACTTTCACTTCATCATTTCACGTATTTCATAATTTCATATCCTTATTTACAATTAACGTATTGAACACAATTACAACCTCTGACCTCTCAACTTATAAAAATAATATCATGGTGGTCAATCAGTACACTACCAACAATTAATTATAATATAAATACTTATATATAATTGAATCAAATTATTGAGAACATTTTGTTCAAAAATTGTAACTAAAATCTCAACTAGAATTCTAAATAAAGTAATTAATTATTCTAGCATAATTATATTAATTATACAAATGACAACTTTAACGTACTTATCACAATAATCACAAAATTTGTATTCTTTATCATTAGAAGGATTGTGATACCTCAAAATATAGCTCATATACTGGGTCCAATTATGTTTTACTGAGTTTTCTATGCATGTTATTCTCTTTAGATGCGGTCTTTACACATGTTCACCGGGATGCTTCAAAAATACGGGACAAACTTCGATCTGACATAGAAGCTCATGCAAATTCTATATATCATGAAAACACCATCTCAAATTTGAAACGTTTGAATCTCCAAAATCAGGTAAAAGTGTAAAACTATATATTATTTATCAAAGTTATGATATAGGGAAAAATTAACTACCATGAGTTAACACATGTCATGCATCAACTTGTAAATTTATTTTAAAAGTTGTAAAATGAATATTTTTCTTAAAATTTTAGATCATTAGTAGTAATCACACAATCAAAAATACTTTTACATTTTTAGGACAAAATTATAATTATTGAGATACTCATTTTACAACTTTGAGTACTAATTTACAAGTTGATATATGTCATCTGTTAAAATATACTAGAATTTCTCATGATATATATGATACATAGGCAAAGACATACTACAACATGAAATGATTTATGTTCAGGAGAAAAGTCAGGAGCAGATAGACAAGATGGTACGAGTATATGAAGCACATCAGGTGATTAATGTTTAATTATATTGTTTTGCACCTATTGATTAGATTGTAGACAATATATACAAGTATCGATCATCAAATTTTCACATTATTTATATGCTCATCACATTTTCACATCAGTATTCTACTAGCCTTGGCAGTCTCATATAATAATGCATAGACGATATGTCTTTTTTGAACAATTTAATAAAAAGGAATTCCGCCTAACAGGAACAACTCAACTCTTTGAAGTTATTTAGGTTCCTATATATATAATGCCCTGTTGCACGCTTTTGTAATTTCAGAGGGCTGCTCAAGCTCAGATAGACAGACTGGTAGAATTGCGTGAAAAAGATCAGGAACAGTTGAACAAGCTGAAAGTGATGCATGCCGAAGATCAGGTAATGTATAAAGTACATACATATACAGGTAGAAAATCAAGGACTTCTATTTAAAACTGCCGGAAGTATAAAACTAGCTCAACGGAAAATTTGTATAAATGTCATTTTCAACTGAAATCCCATTAAAATGTAAACCTGTGTTTTGAAGTTAACTTTTCAAATTATTAAACTCTGATCGATGGTGTACCATTTCTGCTAGTCCGATTGTACCAAACTCATGCCATTTGTTTATTTTCTTTTCTTTTGAAACGGCTAGCTCATATCTGCTTTTGTATAACAGAAGCTGGCTAAGGCTCAACTTGACCAATTGCAAGCATCGTTAGCCGTCCATAAGGTAATCAAATTTCTTTAAATTATTTGGTATTATTTTTACACAATAATGTGCTACAAGTTCGAATCGCTATAAAACCAACTAAATAAAAGAAGTAGAAATTCCATTTGGCACTCAACGACCAATTATATATATATATATATATATCCGATATGAGACGAACACTTTCGACATTAATATGCACGGATATACCAGCCATTGTTATCTGGTATATCAATAAAACTGGTTTGTTTATCTATTGACAAGAGAAAATTCATGAATGCATGGGATGCATGAAGCATAATACAAGTACGTAATAATTACTACTGAATAAAGCACTTGCATACATACTGAGACTGCTCATTGGGCTAAAGCAGCGCAGCAGAAGCAGCAGCACATGCTGCATACTCTGAATATGAATCAGCATATATATCAGCGGCGATAAGTGATAACATACCTTGCCTGCAGAAAATCAGTGAAGGTAGCTAGCATGCAGAATTGTGTTTTCCTGCAGCATCTAGGAGAAGCTTGGAAGATTCTCAGTCATAATATGCATGACAAGGTTCTTTGTATAATGCTGACTGTGTGGTTTTGTATCTGCAGGGGGAACTGGAGGAGCGTACCAAATGGGGACCGTTCTATTTTATTCGTCAGATGTTCCGTGTATCTAAGGATACTGCGAGTACGGCTGATCTTGCGTGAGACTGGTGGCTGAAGGTTTCATGAGCAAGAAGAACACGATGAGCATCGTCATGGTCTGCCGTTCAAGTTGGGTGTCCAGAGTTATACATATGTTGTTTCTTGTATTTCGATTTCCGAAGCCTTTTCCTTTCTGTCACGCTACAATACTCGATCTGCTTCTCATCCTCTTGAGGACATAATCGTGGGGCATGTATGTTCTTAACGTGTACCTTTGTTTAACTTAATTAAAGTGTGTGAAATAAAACTACTTAAAGAAAATAACAGCCACCAAGCTTAAACGGGATCCAAGAAAATGAGCATTCAGTTAACTGAAGACAAACTTCATTCAGGACTCGCATTAGTGCAATGTCAAACAAGTGACATGAGAATGTTGATTCACAAGCTACATTTTACAAATGGAGGCGTAACATTGTTATTTGCAACTGAGACAGCTGCAAGCTGAAAATGAAATGCTACAGACAGGCACGTTCGAAGCTTAAGATATCTGTTCAGAAATTAATTTCTCCCATCATATCACTGTATCAGTACAGAAGTACTATCCAACTCCACAAGCAGGCTCATGGGATGAGGAACAAGACAGAAGTCAATTAATTTCACAACCATTTCTTGTTTTTAAGTTTCGCAATTGTGAGGTCTGCTCCTCCAAAACCATCCATTATGGTGTTTGCTGATGGGAACTCAGCTCTAGCCGTCAGGCTACATAGAACAAACAAAACAAAGTAAGCCAACAAAACCTAGATTCACAAAATCATACAATAATAAAATAAGACACTACTATTCTCCTAAGCCATATCTAATAATTTAATATATATTGGCTAACACTTTTTTGGTCAAATTGACAAACAAGAAACAAGTCCATCATGCCAATACCTTTTTGACATATAAACTAGAATGTGGAAAAGTTTCTGAAATTGACGAAACATGAGAACACAAGCTAATTATAAAAAGTCTATTGACACTAACCAATGGAACTCTTTTTACGAGCACTGAAATAGAACTATTTCATAACCAGTACAATTTACATCTTTGTAATTAGCCCAAGATACCATCACAAGTTCATTACCGGAAAAAAGAGAGAGAGAGAGAGAAACCATGACTAGTTAAGAGCTAGCTGTCACCTTCTATTTCATTCTATCGGGGTGAAATACCAAATGCAAGCAATTGTAAATAATAAAATTGAATATTTAAAGAAAAGAACAGGTAGTGATTGTATGATTGAGTAACAAGCCATCACCTGCTTCTTAAAACAACACAACGCATGCCTACTTGCCCAGCTCCTGCTACACCCGACTGGCTTCCTGCATTTAGGATGCAATTGGACACAGGTAGTCCAGAACTTTCTGCCCCTGCCCTCAAGGCTGCTATGATCTTCTGTAAGCTGGAAAGTTATTAAACTACCAGATTAATGTAGTTTTATAATACTATCATAGCCAATTCACATGCATGCAAATTGGGTTTTCTAATTTTTATCTATCTAATTCAATAAAATTAAGAGACGTGGGTTAATGGTGATTTGAATATTTATTATAACTCAAGTTTTCATATTGCCAGTACTACAAAGTATCTGCCTAGTCTCATGTATGCAAAGCCATAGAATAAATACCTATCATGTGTTTCCTTTTGGTGTTCTTTTCAACCCAATACATCAGAGAACTCATAAAGCCAAACAAAGAGGTATAAAACAAGAGCGGATCCCTCTACTACCCCTTTGTGGACAACCAGTAGCAGATCTTGAAGTCAGTCAACTAATACTAACAATATTAGGTACAGAAGAAAAGTGGACTAACCTTTCCGATGAGGTCGTGTCTATATCTACATTCACCTTTAGCATTGATGCAACCTCCTCTGCAATTCTTTGTTTCTCAGCAGAAACTAGCCCAGAAAGCAAGAACCTTAGCACCAACCTTCTGCACTGAAAGAATGTACATCACAAAACATATACGTTCCTCTTAAAATTAGATAGCAATTTACCTGCTTTCAATGCCTCCTTGGATACTTCCTCATCCACACTCGAAGAAATGATTTTACCAGATACTGTTGACCGTATAAACTCTGTTCCACTTCCTCATCACCCACAATCTTTAGCTTCAAAACTCTTTCATGGCCAAGCTTTTCAACAATGGATCTAACAATTATAAATAGAGAATTCGAGCATTAGCTTGATTTCATACTATTCATAGTAGAGTATTCTAAACTAGAACTGGTAGGGTGGTGATAAGGATGCAAGATTGCAATTAGTGTAAAGCAAATCCAAAATAATAATAAAATATTCAAAAAACATAGACATTTTACTGATTTTTCACGGTCTTCTGTTTTATTTGAAGTTGGCTGTATTAGCAACAACAGAAACATATAAACTACCAACTTGAATCTGTGATATTGCAGAAATTTGTAAACAGACTGCAAGCTTTTAGTGGATGAATAGTTTTTGACATCATCTTAAAAGACATCAGTGCCACTGTATGGCTACGATGCATTCTAATATATCGAATACCCGTATTAAGTTGGTAGTTGTATAGAAATATATAAAAACTGTAGTAACGATGTTTATTACCTGGAAATTTTCTCCCCACTTTTGCTATAGGATGTCAATATGACCACAGGTATTCCTTCATTGTATGCATCATCAATAAATCTACGAATGGAAATGATAAACAGGAGTGTTACTGTTTGATGCTGGTTGACACTTATGGAATGCAAAATAGGCAAAACCATGTCTATGTTAGGGAAATGTATGAGGATGTCTCTCTAAGGTAAGTGAAACACAAAACCTATTGAGGGTGTTTGAGTCTTGTGGTGGATCTTCTAACTGTCTATTAATGACATTTAACCAACACTATCACCCAAAACAACTCTCATTGCCTTGATCAGAGATCATGAAAAAAGACTCCCAAGAGGTCTAAGGACTTGTCCTAATGCTAACTTCCATGAATCAGTTGTGCGGTCTTGAAGAAAGGAAAAAACTACAGTATCTTTATCTGTCACCAGCAACTAGCAAGCTAATGTTCTCAGATTCTTGGGATTCTTGGGAAAGTGTCCATAGGGTTTTCATGAATTGGATGTGTTGGTCGTGGTGGAATTTGACCTTTCATACCCCTGGATTTATTTATCCTTTTATGCTTGTTAACATGTCCAGAACTCCAGAAATGAGTGAACTAAGAATGCTACTTGGCTAACAATGTCCATGATGGTTTTATATGATGGTTGTTGTCTAAGCTATTTTAACATAAGAACATACTGTGAACATTAAGTTTTTGATTAAGGTTAAGACATAAATCCAGAATCCTTCTAAGTCACCACACATACATTCACCATAAGTCTGAGAAACAGTGACCCACGATATGCAAGATACACCTTATTCTCTAAAAGAGCTTCTGCTCAGAAAACACTCATAAATATCTTTGAAGGTTCAATAGAAGAAATACAATCTCTAGATGCAAATGTACAATGTAATCAGGACAAGATAACTCACTCTTCAAGTCCAGGTCGTAAGGGTAAACTATTGGACATCAGAAACTCATCTATTGCAATTTTCTGTCAAAAACTAACCAAACATCAATTAGCTGGTGTCATTTTCAGTTGGTAGAGCTAAGAGATTGTGTAATCATCCCCAATAAAGTATCAGTTGCGCTAAAAAGAATTCAAAGATCATATTTAGATATAAAAAAGAACTCATATGATCAAAACAGTAGAGTAGCAAACCTACAATTTAAAATTTTACACACGGTTTCTCTGATAGCTCAATACCTATATGAAAAAATCAGTGATTGAGAGAGTCTAACATGTCCCTCTATAGTCTTTGAGTCTAGTGATTAATGATCACAATCTGATCAAAGATCGAAACATATTCGAGCATCCCAAATCTAGACTTCCACCCGATAGATGAAATACCACTGAGATGCAACGAATCAGGAACATAGAGTTTAGCTTATTCCCTACTAAGATTGTCATCTTATATATACGTACCTTTTTTCGCAGAACATTTTTCACAAATGATTCTTTCTCGGTAGTGGGCAATGACGAAGGCCAACCAATCTGCAAAGAAGAAAAAAGATTTAAAAAGAGTGAAGAATGAAGACAGATGAAATAAAAGTTACAAAGAGACAGAATAAGCTATTCAATAACCCAAAGACAACAAAACAGGAACTCACCCGATTAAAATACATGATCAGCATCTTTTCCTCGTCACCAGCACACTTCCTGAAAATCAACATAAATTGCTCTTAACAATTGCAGATCATCGAAGTCAGTTACCTCAATCCAAAAATTCCAAGTTTTCAACACCTAGAATGCAGGTAATTTGAGTTTTGAACACGGAGGAACTGTTATACTGACATGGACAAACGAACATGCTGTTGCAATAAACTGGATAAAGCATATCATACTCATGTAATTAAGAGAAAATCATGCAGGACTCATACTAGATTCTTCAACTATAGAAATTTTAGATTGCAATGAAAGCTAACAGTTTTAGAGTCTTCATAAGATAATAACATGTTGACCATTGCTCGTAGCTCTTGATTCGCACCTTAGGAGGTCCAGATAAACAGGTTCAGACCAATTTGCACAATCAAGGTCAAGCTTTTTAAATGCTGAAAGAAAAAAAAAATTATCGTGAGATAAAATAATAGCATACTTCATCTTTCCATTCAATTTTCATTTGATTACTGCATCTGCGCACCTACATTGAAGGTTTGGCGGTTACCGACGCGATATGCATCCATAAGAACCCTGAGATAAAGATAATGCATCAAACAAAATTCTTCCAGCATAGCCAACATTAACTTAATGAGCTTCATATAGTTAAAATCTGAAGAAAGAAAACATAGATAACAGACACTCTATTGCATACCAAATCGCTAATGAAATAAAATTTGTTACTTTTCTATGGTTTCTGAGCAGAAACCAACTCACTCTTGTTGAGCAGGTAGCTTGAGAATGAGATTAAGTTTATCAAGCACAAATTTTTCCAATATTATGATCAAATGAAATAATGCCAACCACATGCACCAAATGAAAAACAAAACTGTTGCAAAAGATGTAAACTTCATTAAACTAACTCTATGTCTATATTACAGTAAAGTCATAAATTTTAAGAAAACCATTCAGTTCAAGGCACAATAAATCAACCAAACTACTTGGAGTGTGAGAAATTGAGAATGTTACCCATCAACTTCAAGAAGAACAGCAAGTTCCTGAGATGGGTTCTGATCGCCGGCGCCGGAAAGTGAGCTGAAAGCGGCGAAACGAGGAAGGTGGATACATTTTCCGGTAAAGGTTGCATCTTTAGGCGAAGATGGGGAGAATGAAGAGGCCAAGTTGAGATGGGACTTGGGAAATGAGTAGATGTGAGAGTGAGAGTTAGTATCCTGAAAGATGGTTGAGAATGGCTGAGGTCTGAGAATTGAGCAGGAAGCGAAGTCCGTGGCGGCAGTTGATGTTGGTCTACTCAGAGTCCAATAGTGGTTGATTTACAGCTAAACGGAGCACACCATATAATCTCACTTATACGGAATGAAATCAATGAATGGCTTATCTTTAACGAAATGACTCGTGAGCTTTTTCGGACCAAAACTCATCAAGCCCAGCTCGAAAAAGAGCTCGACACAAATACTGTATGCTGTTTTTTTTTTTCTTGAGAAGAAAAATCATCCCTAACCAAAATACACGTCCACGCTCCTCATCCTGAGCTACGTACAAAAAACACTGTTAGCAATACCACTCTACTCTATACTTTCCCTAGAGAGTGAACGTTCGTTTTAGTGTAATTGTGAGTAACCAAATTGAGTTTTTGAAAAATGTGATAAAGTTGATTGACTATTCTATCAATTTTCTTCAAAATAATTCTCGATCAAGCTGAATTGCGCTTAACCTCTTCAAAATAGAGAAGATGTTGATTTTGTGTGTAGGCGCATTGTTTGTCTTCCACGCGCGCTGCTCCTTGTTCGGTTTGGATATCTGCTTGCTCCAGTCTGTTGATAGTGTACGGCCGCGGTGAGCTCATCTCAAATTCGTGTGGTGTTCCTCGATGATGGTGGCTGGATTTCAATTTTAGTTAGGAGTGGACATGGAATGGGTCGGGTTCAAATTTGGTCGTTTCTATTCCTATTCCAGACGGGACGGGACGGGATTTGCCATTTTAAAAGTCCGTCCCGTCCCGAAACTCCAACGGGATGAGACGGGTTAAATTTCAGGTTAAATTTAAAATGAATAATTAATAGAATATTTAACAAAAAAAATCCAAACAAGATGGGATAAACCAAATTTTTGGCTCAATATAAGATAAATATAATTTGATAGGACCTAAAAGTGTACAGTTACACAACTTAATACCGTTTGACTTGATGTTTAATTAAAAGTAGTAAAACTACAAACACTTATTTCATGTTTAATTGATACATTTAGTTCATATTATTTTATTTTTTAGGTTGGATATTGTTAATTGTTTGATAATTTAATATATCAACTCTTAATAAAACAAATTATAAAATAGACAAAATTTATTGTTTGGGACCGGACAGGTTTATCGGGATTTTAAAATCAAGATCTGATCCCATCATGAAAAAACGGGACGGGTCGGAACATGACAGAATAATAAAAATTTTAATTTTCGCCTCGTCCCGTTCCAAACAGGATCGGGACGAGATCGGGTTGAGTTCGTGTTGGTGTTCGTTAAGTTCGAGTGGCATGCCATGTTTACTTAATTACGTGCTCTAATTCTAAAATAATTAATATTCGTGGACTAGTTTAAATTATCTAAATTATTACATAATTAATATTTATGGACTAATTTAAATTATCTAAATTAACTTAACAATAGTCTCTTCTCTTCTATTGTATCTTATGAAGATTTGCTGTGTAATGAACTTCGTTCACTTTCTTATCAATATAATGCTTCTCGGTTTTTGCTCTTAAAAAAAATACAATTTTCATATGTACCTCATAATCCATGCCATATATGTTTTTTAAACTTCTTCACACTATTAGCTATTAGCTCACTAGCTATGTACAGTAAACAGACTTGAAAGTCTTGAAAGGCAACATGGCCGACCAATTACAAATTTATAGATTTGTGGTGACTAAATCCAATATTTACCAAGTCTCACATGGCATGCCAGACTCGATCATATCGATCACCACCTGAATTGTTGGGGGATTCAACCTGATTTGATATATTGTAACTGTCTTGATCCAAAGATTCAGACAGATATTCCTCACTGGGTTCTGGTCAGCACAAAGTTTCTTATAGTAGAAACAAATTGATACATACATTTTTTTATAGCAGCCATGCATCAAGGATTTCTGCGGCTGTTAATCTGACTTCGACGCTCATCAATTCACTAGTGTCCAACTACACGCACTTCGTAATTGCCTATGTCAAGAAAATTAGAACACTTAGCTTCTTCGATCTGCAAACCCTAGCCTATTTTCCACTCTTCTAATTCAAGTAAGGAAAACTGTACCAGACTGACATGGAAAAACAATCATTTTCATAGAAATTGATCGAAGCTTCCACTTTGACAAACTGGTTATTAAACTCAGGTTTGTCTTGCTCCGTCAATTATAGTTTAATTAATATCTGCTAGCTGGAAAATTTATAAACCGTAACAGCCTTCCTTTTGAGTCAAAGTCATAATGGATACTGTTCATGAAGTGCAGGGCTAGAAGTTTTGAAATTTGCATTGTTGATCTATCTTTAAATTCAGACCGACTAAATGTCTAAATTGCAGCAAAATTTGTATTTTGTTTTGCTAGAATATTACTGCAATCTATAAAATACTAATCAAGACAAGTAGAGAAGTCTAGAACTATGCCTGACTTCTTGATTAGATTAGGGCTGTTAATCGGGTCAAACGGTTCGGTTTTTTGTCCGAACCAAAAACTGAACCAAAATTTTTAATCGGTTCGGTTCTATTCGGTTTTTCAGTTTTTGAAGTGATAACCCAAATATATTCGGGTTAGTTCGGTTCGGTTATTTTTTCGGTTTTCTGTGATATCAAACTCAGAAGAAAAAAACGATGAAACTACACAAGTCCAATCAATAAAATAAATATTCATCATACTTCGTAAAAATAAGAGTTGAATCCAAGTCCATCTGAAGTTGAATAAAATACAAGTTCATGGCTTCATGCTTAAGTCCATCTAAAGTTGAATACAATACAATACAAGTTCTTGGCTTCATGCTTAAGTTAACATTGATATTCAATTCAATCAATTGTATGCAGTCACAAACATTTCAATCACAAAGTGAGAAACATTGCAATCACAGTATCACAAATTCACAGTATCACTCATCGTTCAATCACCGTATCACTATCACATATTCACATAATCACACACACCAAATTTTGTTATCTTTCTGTACATTGTAGAAATTTGTTGTCATTCTCTACATTGTGGAAATTCATATGAGCATCCTTGTGGTTTCGAGGATAGTTTTTTAACAGTTAAAGAGCTCAAGTTTGAGCATCCTGATATGGTTAAGGTTCAAATTTAGAAGGCATAACAATTATTCTGCAAAACAACGACCTTCTGTAATAAACTTCATGAAAAGAGTTAGAAGAAATCTAAACCATGCTAGTGAGACAGATGATCAATAAAATGAACATATATAGCATAAACCCATGTCAGCAAGCCTTACTAACTAAGTTCATCTAGGCCACAGACTATTTTCAGTTTCCAAGTCTATCCCTTGTATAGAGATAGAAACTTGCAATATGCATTTTGAAGTAGGCTTTCAACAGCTCTTATCTAACTCTACCAACTACTAGCAGCCTTCACCTCTGCCTTCAGCATATTTAATTCATGATTGTTCAATCACATACATTAAGATCACTGCCCTCTTATCACAAAATTGGTCTTGACCAGATCAGAGTATTAAAGGAAGAGAACACAAGTAGATACCACAAAAACTAAATTCTGTTGTCATTGACAATCTAACAATGGTAAAGAACATAGGTAGAAACGTCAAAACCTGATCATAAACAGGTACTAGGTGGTCTTTATGAGAGCCGATGCAATTCAATTACCAACACCCAGTCATAATCACACCAGCACTACTATAATGTTGCTTTTGAAAATTGTTGAATTAGCTCCGTTTAGAGCAGTGTCTCTTGGTGGGTCTCTGAAACCTTCTTATAATCTTATATGGTACATTTCAACGAAATCCACACAGAGAAAAGTCAGAAAACTACAAATTCAAAGACACCCTCCTACTCCTACCCCTCAAATATTAGAAGACTTGATTATATGTCATATATATATATGTCGATCTGTTAAATTACAATTTACACAGACTGATCAGTTTTTAACAACTGAGCTTATCAAATTAATCTCACAGTAAATCAAATTTTCAATCACACTCACAATAAACCAAATCGTTCGGTTACCTATCACAATATACCCAACAGTCCAACACTATCACAGTATACCAACTTACATCTTACTCGATTACCTGAAGAAGTGAAGATCAGTTCGTAACTTGGAAACAAGATTCTGTGAAAGAAGGAAGTCTGGTCGAGTGAAGACGATGGTGACTTTGAGAGGCTGCGAGCCTGCGAAGACGGTTGAGTGGGGCTGTGACGGTGAAGCTGCGACGGTGATTCGGTGAAGTGGGGCTGTGACGGTGTGACCCGTGACTTTGTAAGGTGTGTGAGAGACTGAGTCTGAGAGTGAGACTGCGAGAGTGAGAGGAGGAGACTGAGAGTGAGAGTGAGATTGCAGAAGTGCAGAGTGCGACTGCGAAGAGAGGACCTGAGGAGTAAGGACTGAGGACTGAGGAGGGGCTGGAGGGCTGCGCACCAAAACGTATTAGCTAGCCTATTAGGGATTTTCTGATTTACCAAAAGGCAAAAACGGTGTCGTTTACTCATTTTCAATCGGTTCGGTTCAATCGGTTCGGTTCGGTTTTTCTGAATCAAAAAACCGAAACCGAACCGATTTTATTTGGTTCAGTTCGATTTTTTCCTTTTCGGTTCGGTTTTTATTCGGTTTCGGTTTTTTTCGGTTACGAGTCGGTTTCGATTCGGGTTTTTTTCGGTTTTCGGTTCGGAAGTAACAACCCTAGATTAGATACTTGTTACGTACGTACTTCAGTTAAATTTGGATATACGTAAAGCAAAAGGAGGTACGCACTAAATAATAGGAGGTGTACGTTTAAACGTACATGCATGACGTACTCTTGAAAGCAAAAACCACATTAATTACCAATAATCATTATTTTTTATTTATATATTATTGTCTTTTTTTTTGTCTTTTTTATACAAAATAAAATCTCTATTTTTTTAACCATAGCATTATAAATTAACATATCTGGACACCATCACCATCACATGTATTTTAATTAGCTTCTGATTCCTCTTCACAAACTTGACCATATCTTCCACTACAAGAAAACTGCACCTAAACCACGGACCATTTCCGTCGTCTAGGTACAGTTTTCCGTCGTCTAAGTACTTGGACGACGGAGATGGTCCGTGCTCCAAGTGCTGTCGTCCAAGAACCTGGACGACGGAGATTTAGTGCTCCGTCGTCCAAGTTCACTTGGACCGCGGACGTTATCCGTGGCCCATGTAGACACCTGGACGACGGAAACTCTAAGTCTCCGTCGTCCAGGTGTCTACATGGGCCACGGACATTGCTCGTTTCTCCGTGGCCCACGTGTTCACCTGGACGACAGATAACTAATTCTCCGTCGTCCAGGTGAACACCTGGGCCACGGAGAACGGTAGGGTTTAGGGTTTAGGGGTTAGGGGTTAGGGGTTTAGGGTTTTGCACCTGGACGACGGAGAACATAACCTCCGTCGTCCAAGTGAATATTTGATTTTTTTTTTAAAATAAATTGAAATTAAATATTATTAATTTAATTTATTATTAATTTAATTTAAATAATGAAAAATAGTCGAAAATAATTAATTGAACTAAATTTTTAATATTAAATAATTAATTAATTTGTACATATATACACATCCAAATTAAAAACCCAGAAAAATTATATAATATTGTTCGGAACTCGGAAATAAAGAAACGCGATAATTAACTAGCTAGCTAATACACTGGAGGAGCAGATGCGCCGCCGAGTCCTCCGCCTCCAGCCGGGTCGTTGTCGTCGGGGTGTGGGTTCGGAGGAGGTTGACATACTTCTCGATTTTGTTGCATGAGGGCGATGAGTTGGGCTATCTGTGCTTGTTGTTCGTCAAGTCTTTGCCGCATTGACTCATTCTCCTCTCGTGCCAGTCGAGCCTCTTGAATGGCTGCTTCGACGGCCGCAGCCTGACTCCTTCTCCGCTGCCCCGAACCTCCCGTAGATGATGAGCCGGAGGTCGTCGACAAATCTCGTACCACCATAGACCCAAAGTGTCTAACCTCCTTGCCAGCTCTACGACCGTAGACCTCATCCGCGATTGCAATTTGGCTCTCTAAGGATAGAGGAGGCAGGTCTTCCGGCGGCACATCTGGGAACGCAAGCTGAGTGTTAGCCAACTCTTCATGCGCACGCTCTATCGCCCTTGCCTACAAAAGAATAATTAATTTATTATAATGAAATCATATTTAAATAATAATTACTATAATTAAAAGCACATATATATATATCACTTACGCCGCATTGACTCGCTTCATTATCGAGCCCTGGCGTCACGTACGCGCTTACGCTTGCATCAAGATAAGGGTGTTTGGAGCCCTTATCCTTGTGCTCCTTGGCTATTTGAATGAACTGCTTGGCGCCGGTAGTATGGTGTTTCTCCTTCTTCCCCCAGTTGGCTTTGTTGACACTGGAGAATTTCTGTTACACAACATAATTAAATCATTAAAAAATGAATAACTACAATTTAAATAATTCAATTATCTTAATTGAAATAAAAAAAAAATTAATACCTTAAATTGTTCATCGGCAAAGTGGTTACACAACCACTCCCACTCATCTTCTCTCTCCCCTTGCAGCTCTACCGGGGGAGGCACGGGACCGACATCTTGGAAGTACTTATGGAGCTTGTACTTCCAATCTTTGTAGATGGAGTTGGCGGTTTTGTTGATATGCCTCAACATAGCCGGTGTCGGATCCACGTCAAATTGTTCCTATCAAAAATAAATAGAAAATTATAATCGTATATATTATGAAATTTTAAGCCGAGATTAACAATATTATATAATAACTAAATTGGACATATTACGTACCGAAAGATCTTTGAAGACTTTCGCCTTCTCATGATCCGGCGCCTCCTTCCAAGTAGGGGCAATGATACGAACCCGGTTACGGATGATTGACTCTATCCCATGCGCCGAGAGACTTGCTAGCTGAGCTGTGGGAGGGCCACCGGTGAATTCGTCGTACGGCAAGTCGATCTTTTTACCGGTCGCCTTGCAAATACGCTCCGCTTTGCCCCCTTTAACGAGACCCCGAGTCCTTTTCGGTTCCGGGTCAGTGGGGGCCCTCCTTTGCCTACGGCGGGCGCTGTACATGATTTATTCGGCGGTCGAGGACGCCTGAGTACTTCCTGTTGAACCGGTACCGGGCGTCGGAGATTGGAAGGGGTCGACGTCATCACCGCTCGAGATGAATGGGGGAGCGGGAATTTCCCCAGAGATGATCCGTCTGGATTGAGAGCGTCGTTGCCCTCCTGTTGAACCCAACCGACTTGGGCTGCCAACATTCGGAGCATGGCATCTTCTGCCTCCTGTTGGGATTTCTTCTTGCCGGATGTCGTCTTTGGCGGAGCCATTTAAACCTAAGAGTACAGTGTTAAAATACCTACTTACCATAATAATTACAACTTAAAAATTTACGTTAATTAATTAAGTACGTTTAAGATTTAAATAGAGTACACTAGCTTGGCATTTTCGGTCGTTCAATGGACGTGCGACCCGCGCGATAAAGTGTAAATTTTCAATTAATCAGCCTTGGTTAAATCGAAAAACATGGCCAGTTAGGGATAGAGATAACGCGAGAGGCAGGACTAATTTCGACAAAAGTCTTTCTTAGTCCAAATCCTGTCACCAGTCATAACCCGTTTCTAGACACCATGTCCGACATTCGGCCAATTTTTCAAAAATTTACACTCCCTCAAGTCCTTTGCAAACTCCGCCATCAACCTCGTGTCCATAACTTCACTTAGGTTATGGTGTGCGGTGATGAAATCCACACATCACGAGGGGTTAAGGAGATAAACAAGGAAAATAGGCGCCATCTATTCCAAAGAGTGCGACTTAATAAACCAAGCCTATGTACTAAATTTAAATCGAACACGTACTACTAATTAATTTACTAGTGTTTAACGTAAATATTAATTAATAATTTTTAATTAGATGCAATAATTTATATTTATTTATCATGCATTTAATAAAAAATTGATTCAAGACATAAATTATGAATAATCATTTATTCATTTAATAAATTTAATAATAAATTCATTTAATCATGCTACTAATAATAAATAATTACAATAATTATGATTTAATAAATTAATAACAATAATTAATTATTTATTAAATATTTAAACTAATTAATCAATTAATTTCTACTTCTAAATTATATTTAGAATTTAATTAATTAATTAAATAAAAATTATTTTAATAAGGGAAAAATAGAAATGTACCGAATCGGAGTTTTCGGGAATATCGCCAGAGTTGAGTCGTCTGAGAGGAGGAACCACGCCGGAAAAAATCTCGTCGGAGCGTCGCCGGAGGAGGATCGCCGGAGGAGAGGAGAGGAGAGGAGAGGGAGAGGAGGAGATGGAATGATGAGAAAATGAGGGGGGGGTGCAACTCTATTTATAGAGTTTCACTTAGACGACGGAGCACTATTCTCCGTCGTCTAAGTTCACCTGGACGACGGAAACAGTATTTTCCGTCGTCTAAGTGGCGGTTTCAAAAAATTTCAAGCGGCGCCAATTAATCGGCGGGACGTTCTGAACCGCCATAATTTTGGACTTAGACGACGGAGAATGAATTCTCCGTCGTCTAAGTGAAAATTCAAGCGGTCCCAAAAACGGAAGCGGTAAATTGAACCGCCATAATTTTGGACTTGGACGACGGAGAATGATCATCTCCGTCGTCCAAGTGAAAATTACATGAAAAAAATAAACAAAAAAAAATTTGAACCGCCATGATTTTTGAACCTGGACGACGGAGATGGTCATTCTCCGTCGTTCAGGTGAACACCTGGACGACGGAAAATGACCATCTCCGTCATCCAGGTTCAAATTACGTAAAAAAAAATTTAAATAATAATTCGCTAGGAATTTAGCGATCTGTCATTCGAGTGAAATAGTCGTACAATATCGATGAACGCATCGTATATATGAACAGTTAAATTTGAACCGACGATTAATTTTACGTATTGAAACATGTTAAGTATCGACTAATCTTTACGACTTAGTGTTAATGAGTAGACGCTCATTTGCAGCAGAGTATTAACGAAATTGAATTTGGACAAAACAACCGTTGGATATGTTCGTCGTAACATAATATATAATTGTCTTCAAAGGACCATAAAATAATAAGTTCGGGAAGGGTTTGATCGGCACAGTCAACTGCAAAATCGATAATTTCACAAACTGGAAACGTGGATACAAGGCATTTCGCAACTCCGATTTTCGAACCGTCGAAGCTCACACACCAAGAATTGTTTACTCTAAAGTCTTGATGAAAAGACTTTGCATTGGAAGAAGGTTTAGATGGTCGTTGTCTTAGAAAAAATTACGATATCTGCACCTGGACGACGGAAATGAGTGTTTCCGTCGTTCAGGTAATCACCTGGACGACGGATATGAAGTTATCCGTCGTCCAGGTTCTGACCTAGACGACGGAGAATGACGTTCTCCGTCGTCCAGGTGTATAGACCCTGAATTCAGGGGTTAGGGCCTTACTGGTTAGGGTTTAGGGTTTGTGAACTTGGACGACGGATAATGACCATATCCGTCGTCCTAGTATGTACCTGGACGACGGATAATGACCATTCTCCGTCGTCCAAGTTCTAAACCCCGATTTCAGGGGTTAGGGCCTTAGGGTTTACGGTTTAGGTTGTCCCCGATCATTTGTGTGTCCGTTCAATTATTCTGATTCAAAAATATAATTAAAAAATTGATCGATCGATCCGAACTGCTAGATTTAGGGTCCAGGATTTAGCTAGGGTTTTATATGAGATTGAGATTTGGCGACAACCTGCAATTAATTTCTCCGTTGTCCGGGATATATAATTCGGATTAATTTCTTACCGTAAACCGGCATCGATCATATATATATTACAATAATTACAGTAATTAATTACCAATTAATCTCCCTCGTCGTATGACCGTACTCTTCGTCATAATCATCATCGTCCTCATCCCCGTTAGACGACGGCTCATCCTCGTCATCGTACTCAACATCGTCCGACGAATAACCTGAGTCCTCGTCCGCGTCCTCTTCCTGCTCGTCTTCTTCATCTACCTCATCGATAATCTCATCTTCAGTTAGATCTGTACAACCATCAGGCATGGGTAACCGTTCACCATCTTGAACCAGGTCCATTATATCGGAGCGGACCATAGAAATATTAGGCTCTTGATAGGCAGGAATGTCTCTTTCTGGTTCAGCAGCATCTTCAGTCGTCGCCGGTGTCCCTTCAATTGTCTCTGTATTCCATATTCCTCGGTGAGAGATATGGTTCACTATTTTCCACCCTTCACCGGCTTTCGGATCGTCGAGATAGAACACCTGTCGAACTAAGGTGGCGAGAGCGAAAGGCTCATCCTCATACCAGTGCGAGTTTGTATCGACTGATAATAGTCCCAGGTCTTCCTTTGTACGCTTGAACCATCTGCACTTGAATAAGAAAACGTTGACATCATTCCCGTAACATAGCTGAACCACGTATACAATAGCCCCGTAATATAGATCATTGTCTTTCCCAACCGCTACCCCACTGTTTTGTGTTCTTCTTCCTTCGTCTCGGGCCAATGAATGGAACTTTACACCGTTCACAAAACATCCGGGATAAATATAGTGTTTAACCGGCTTCCCTGCTAGCAAGTGCTTTGGTCATGACCACCACCCTTCGTGGTTATCAGATTTTTGCAGATCAATCATCTGCGAAAAAGGGCAAATTAATATAAGGGTTTACTTTCTACAAACATGAGCGATATGTATTTAAATAATTAATACCGAGACGTACGTACGTACCCATTGGAAATAATCGGGAAACTTCTTCTTAACCATTTTCTCAATCCACGCCGAACTCTTGTTTTGATTTAACGCCTGAAGCCTCTCCCTGTATGACAACATGTACGGCTCAACTTCGTCACAGTCTCGCAACACTACCCAATGTGCCTCAATAAGTTCTTCCCGTGTTAACGATTCCTTTAATACTCCTCTAAACGGTCGGACGACATTGGTGATGACAGAAAGATTGATGTGGGCACTGCGATCGGAGGCAGTGGGAGGGGGTGGATCTTTGAGGTACCTGTTGCAGTAAGTAACACACTCATGCATTAGGTATGTCTCTGCTATGGAGTCATCCGGGGCCGACCTGTTTTTGACGAATGACTTATACTGTCCAAGCTGTCTACAAAATCAAACGTACACATTACATAAGTACATATAGCTAGCTAGTATATATATAATTTCCAGTGGAACAAATTAATTAATTAGTTGTACGTACCTTTCTTGAGGATACATCCAAGTGTACTGGACCGGACCAGAAATGAGCACCTGCTCGGGCAGGTGGATCATTAGGTGAATCATGATGTTAAAGAAAGCAGGGGGGAAAATCCTCTCTAGTTTGCAAATGATGTGCACAATTTGTTGTTGCAATTCCACCACATCTGACTTCTTTAATTCTCTGGCGAATAACCTCTGCCACCACCTGCACAATGCTACTATTGGTTCTACGACGTCCCGAGGCAAGTATGGTCGAATTACCACTGGAATCAGACGTTGCAGCATAACGTGATAGTCATGTGTCTTTAGACCAACAAACTTGTGTTGCACCTCGTCCACTGCTCCAGTTATAGTAGCTGCATACGTAGCCGGATAACGAACGCCCTTAAACCAGTGAAATACAGAACGTCTAAGCGTCGGCTTCACTGTGTAAGGTGCATCTGGCATCTTATTGTACACTCATTTCCTATCCCTCCTCAACCACAAGGGACGACGTAGATTTATTGATTCCAAATCTTTGCGCGCTTTGGGAGTATCTTTAGTCTTGAACTTAATACCGAGAATTGTTCCCACCACGCTGTCGCACACATTCTTTTCTATGTGCATCGCGTCCAAGTTGTTCCTCAGCTTCAACTTCGACCAGTAAGGGAGTTCAAAGAATATACTCTTGTGATCCCAATAGCTCAGATCATGTGGAGGAATTGGATTGCATTTCTTTACATCCGCGTCATTGCTCAACACACCAAAGTCGAAATAGCTCAACCTCTCTAAAATCTCTTCGCCCGACCAACTACGGGGTTTAGGATTGTTCTCTACCGTACCGTCGAAATGAGCTTCATCCTGTCGCCACGGGTGGTCGTGAGGAAGCCATCTACGGTGACCCAAGTAACACACCTTCCCCGCGTGCCAACTAGAGTTCACGTCGTCCAAACATATAGGACATCCATTATATCCTTTTGTCCTGTAGGCTGCCAACATCCCATAAGCTGGAAAATCGCTGATCGTCCACATTACGGCAGCCCTCATCGTGAACATCGTGTCAGTGAATTTGTCATAAGTTGGGACTCCATTTTCCCACAACAGTTTCAGCTCGTCGATCAAAGGTCTGAGGTAGACATCTAAGCACTTCGATGGAGATTTAAGACCTGGAATTAGTACGGTAAGGAAATTAAATTCCTTGTTCATGCACATCCACGGAGGCAAGTTGTACGGCATCAGAATAATTGGCCAAGTGCTGATGACGGAGCTATTACTTCCCCAAGGATTGAATCCGTCTGTAGATAGGCCGAGTCTAACATTTCTAACCTCTGAAGCAAAGTCTCCAAATTGTCTGTCGAAATGTTTGAAACCCTCCCCATCCGCGGCGTGTCGCATGACATCGTCATCTATTCGCTTTTCTGCGTACCATCGCATCGCCTCTGCTGTGTGTAGAGACATGTACAGGCGCTGCAATATGGGAATCAAGGGAAAATATCAAACAACTTTCACAGGAATTCTCTTTTTCGAACTCTTCCTATTCAACTGGAATCTGCACTGGCCACATACGGGACAATAGTCCAACTCTTTATACTCTTTGTAAAATAGTACACAATCATTCGGACATGCGTCAATTATCCTGTACTTTAGGCCGAGGCTGCTCAGGATATTTCTAACCTTATAATGAGATTTAGGAAGATTGTGATCATCAGGAAGCAACTTACATATTTGCTCCTGAATTTCGTCAAAAGCACTCACTGACATTTTGTGCTTCACTTTTATCTTCATTTGCTCCATCACATATTGCAACACATTCTCTCGACATCCAGGGAACACCGGGGTCTGTGCTTCAAGTAGTATCCGGTTGTACTTTTCCATCTCACTGGTGTCAGTGGCCAAGCTAGCTGCGGGGAATGTGTCATCATGCTCATTAGTGGTACTGTAACCTCCGTCTTGGTGTTGGTGTCCACTATGACTACATCCCGGAAACGCATCATGGACCAAATCTGCAGTTGGGTTGCAAGCTGGGGGTCCGGCACCACTGCCGCTGGATGAGGCACCATGGTAACTGTACCCTGAGCTGAAGTCTGCTGCGCTGAACTCTACTGCTTCACCATGCTCGCTCCATGTAGTGTAACTCCACATCATACCATTTTCGTACAGGTGTTGCACCATAACATTAACCTCCGCATACTGACAATTAAGACATTTCTGACACGGACACCTGAAACGTTTCTTTCCCTGACCATGTTCTATCGCAAAATTCACAAATTCGCTAATTCCATCCATATACCGGACATCACATCTATTCTTCAACTTCATCCAACTCTTGTCCATACTGCTACAAAATATTATAATTAATTAATTAATTATTATATATATATATATTTGTCCATTAATTTACGCTTAATTATACGTACTCGATCTACATCGATCCATCAATTACGTACGTACGTAATTTAATCGATCTGTACATATATATAGCTAACATCAGCTAACATCCTTGCATGTATATATGTACGTACGTTTTCACTAAATATATATTAATTAAGCAAATTTTAACTGCGTACGTACGTACCTGCTGGCCTTCTTGATATCTGTACGTTAATTAAGCTAGCTAGCTAGTCAGCGGAGATCCCTTATCGATCCTGATTCTTCTCGGCCTTCTAGCTAGCTAGCTCCCTTCTCCTTCAATTCTTCTTCAAATGGAATGAAGAGATCGAGGAATGAATTCAGTTTGGCACCGGGCTTATATAATGCTTCACTTAGACGACGGAGGTGTCGGTACGTCGTCTAAGTGGAAGTACGTTACGTATACTCGGACGACGGCGTGTCGGTCCGTTGTCCAGGTAATCACCTGGACGACGGAGAATACCATCTCCGTCGTCCAGGTGGTCACCTGGACCTCGGAAAAGACTACGTGGTCCAGGTGATCACCTGGACGACGGAGATGGTATTCTCCGTCGTCCAGGTGGTACTTGGACCACGGAGTATTTTCCGTGGTCCAGGTGTCACTTGGACCACGGAACAATTACGTTTCCGTGGTCTAAGTGCTGTTTTCTGGTAGTGTTCGTATATATAGAATAAATTAATTAAAAACCACTACCACATTTTTTAGTATTTCCGGCGAAACGGAAAACTAAGGCCGGCGATTTTTTTTTCGCCGGCAATAGTTTTCATTATTACCGGCGACTTGGAGGAAAAATTGCCGACAATAATACTATTGTCGGCGATTTTTTCCCCAAATCGCCGGCAATAATGCGCCGGAAATAGCCAAAAAAAAACTATTGCCGGCGACTTGGGGAAAGTCGCCGGCAATAGTTTTTTTTTATTATTATTATTGCCCGCGACATGCATGGAAGTCGCCGGTAATAGTTTTTTTTTGGCTATTTCCGGCGCATTATTGCCGGCGACTACCATGCATGTCACTGGCAATAATAAAAAATAAAAAAAACTATTGCCGACGATTTTTGGGGGAAAAATCGCCGGCAATACCCAAAAATCGCCGGCAATAATGGAAAACTATTGCCGACGACGATAATGAGCAAAAATGTTGTAGTTTAAACTCCATAGAATAATATGAACCTTTCTTTTCTTTTTTTATTTGAGTTTTGACTTTGACATATCTAAATATGAATTTTTCACCTGATGATGTAAAAATAAATTAAAGTCATCTATCAAAGTCTACCAAAATTCTTGAAAATGTTTATGAAAATCTTATATATATACAATCTACAAATATTTAAAGAAAAAGCTAGGGAAGAAGAAAATAATGCAGCAATTACTAATCTCTCGTATAAAATGTATGCATGATTTATCGTTCTTTTTTGAATTGGTTGTAATCTAAAAACATTTTTATTGTATGTACATGCATGCATTGCATTACTAGTTAGGTATCGACTGATAGAACGTTCTTGATCGTCGTCTGAACTCTCTAAAGCGGTCTCCTATGAACATATACGAACCTTATATTTAATTCTTTTGTTATGTTTTTAAGCAACTTATTATTGTTATTCGTTTTGTAGGTAATTTGAGAAAAATAAATAAAAGACGACAAATTGAGCTTTCCTAGCTCAACGAGGAGTAACAAGGGGTTGTCAAGAGATAAATGGATCAAATCCAACTTGAAGATGGACTACTAAAGCCTTATGGAATGTGGATTCAGCCCATTTGAGATTAATAACCCAAACCAAATATGTTTTTATTAAATAAAAGAGAGACCAAATCAAACCAAGAGGGGAAAATCCAAAAACCAACGTGAAAAGGGGAAGAGACCAACGTGAAAAGAGGAAGAGAAATAGGGGAGAGAGACGTGAAAAAGAAGAGGAGAAGGAGAATAAAGAGAAGAAGAAAACGTGAAAAAGAGAGGCCATTCCATATTGTAAATTTTCTATCTTTCTCTCATACTTTTATGGCTACCATGAAGGGCTAAACTCCATTGTTAAGGGGATGTTTTGAAGCCCCTTTCATGTCTTCTATATTACTTATGCTTGTTAATTGAAGATTATTTTTGTTATTCGAATGAGGTTTCTTTGTTGCTTATACGTTGATGATTCTTATTTGTGTATGCTTTGAGTGCACGCTTAGTATGCATGTTTAGGAATCTAATTCTAAGAAAATTGATGGTTGTTGGTGATCATTACCTTCCTCAAGTTTCAATCGTAGAACCCATACATGCTTGGTATAAGAAACCATAGGTCTAGCAAGACACGGTCGTAGTATACTTGTAAAGCCTTGTAGATTCTCGATCAAACCCTTTCTAAATGTTAATGCTTTTCTCTTGGTAAATTCGGGTCCTTGACTTCGGGTTCTTTGAGGGATAGACAATATTGATAAGCAGACCTTCAATGTTGTAGACGTAAGGATTAGGTAAAAGGTTGTGCTCATAGCTTTGAATCTTCCTGGGAAATTTCATTCATGACATTAACATGATTTTGGTTGGTTCTGCATTTATGGTCTAGATGATGTGACGGTGGCGGATAACACTTCCCCTTAACCATTTTTATCATTGATTGTTACTTTACTCTTAATCTGTTTACTGTTTCAGTTTCGTAATCTGTTTTGCAGAATTTTATTCGGAAATCAAACCAACTCCGATTGCATTGACCATTTATGTGGTAGTCTGTCACTGTTTGTATAGTGTCCAGTATTAATTTCGTGATTTTAGGTTGAGTGTAGATATTTTAATTAATTATGTTAGTGTCAGTGGTTGAGGCTATTAGGTTTCTGACTTTCGCGTCTGTTTGTAGTTTAGAGTATTGAGTATCATCTTTCCTTGTTGATTGACCTATATACTATTGTACTGCATTGACAAGCATATTGAGTTCATTATAAGGTAACTTTGAAGGTGGTTAAACACCGATCACTTTTTGGTGTCGTTGCCGGGGAAAGATCTACTCTTTATATTCTAACGTGTCTTTTATTTTCAGTTTTTGTTTTGTTTTGTTTAATTTTTTTCGTAGTATAACGTGTCTCTTGTGTGCAGGTACTTAGTGCATGCATACTCGAAGGTCAAGGAGAACTGAGCCGCCCTTATTGCTTGATTTAGAGGTTGAGGGCTCAGCTAAGCAAAACTGGAAGCAGAAGAGGCGAGCAGAACTGGAGGTTGGAAACCAAGTGGCACAGTGTCAGAACCTGAGATTAAGGTAGAAACAGGGTCGGATTCAGAAGAAGAAGTACCTCAATCGCCACCACAAAGAGCAACAATGGGAGAACAACCAAGAACGTTGATGAATTCCTTTGTACCTAGTGCTCAGGGGAATACATCACCAATAGTGTTGCCAGCTCTTGTGACATATTCAGTGCCTCCTGCATTACTTTCAGCCCTACCTCATTATAGGGGGTGTTTTCAGAGGATCCTCAACAACATTTGGCTGAGATTGAAGCTTTAGCATCAACACACTTACAAAACGTTGAATCTAATGTGTTGAAACTAATTTTATTTTCTTTTTCTATGGAGGAGGGAGCAAAGATGTGGTTCAATTCTTTGGCTCCAAGATCTATACAATCATGAGATGAGATGAAGGTGGTATTCATGAAGGAGTATTTTTCAGCCCAAAAAGATTAAGCAGTTGAAGAATGAGATTAATAGCTTCATACAAAAAGATGGTGACATGCTTCATGAGGCATGGAGTCATTTCAAGGAGCTGTTGAGGAAGTGCCCACATCATGGGTATGATATTGAGGACATGATGACTTTCTTTTATGAAGGTCTAGAGCCAGTCAACAAGACAAGAGTGGATTCTGCGTGTGGAGGTATGTTTATATATCAAACAGGTCAACAAGCTCAGGACACCATTGAGATATTGGCTGAGAACACCAAGCAGTTCTACACAAGAGAGAGAACATTGGCTAGCAAGAAACAACAATTTGTATTTGAGGTTGCCACCAATCCAGATATGGATAAGAGAATTAAGGCAATGGAGAAGAAGTTGGAGTCCATTGCTACTGCAATCAAGAGCCAAACAACATCATCATCATCTATATCTCAGGTATGTTTTGTTTTCTCTATGTCGGATCACACTAACAAAACTTGTCCCTTTATTCCTGATGAAGAGCATGTGAATTTTGTGCAACAACGTGCATCAAGAAATGATCCGTATTCTAACACATACAATCTGGGGTGGAGGAATCATTCTAATTTCAGCTATGGAAACACCAACAATGTGTTGAACCTACCCGCCGGATTCAAGATAAGACCTGAATTTCAGCAGGTACAACAGCCGGTTGCAGCTCCAGCTTCTGATCCTATTATGGCAGTAATTTTGGCTAGGCTGGAGGGTATTGAGATGCATAAAAAGAACTCTAGCAAGGCATTCGAGCTTATGGAGAAGCCATTGAACAGCTTGCAGCAACAAGTGTCAACAAGAGAACAAGCTACTCTTCCAAGCAATATGGTTAAGAACCCAAGATCTCAACATGAAGCGAATGTGATCACATTGAGAAGTAGAAGAGTGGTTGAAGAGGTTGAAAAGCCTACAAAAAAGTCCTTAAAAGAAGATGAACCGGTCCTAGAATAGGTGTTACCATTTCCCTCACTGCAGGAAAATCTGAGAGGAGCCTTCGATGGATCGAAGGAATTACTCGACCCATCAGAAGCAACACACGGAAAGGACCAGGGAGATAGTTTTGATGGATCGAAGCCTATTTTCGACCCATCGAAAAGTGCCCCTGGACAGAAAACTTCAGCAATTCAAAAATCAGGTAAGTCAAATTTCTGAATCTTCTCCTTTGATTCCTTTATGTGTTCCTTTTCCTGGTAGGTTGAAAAACAAGAGTAAGGATGTGTTGGAGCAAGAGATTTTAGATACATTCAGAAAGGTGGAAGTGAACATTCCGTTGCTTGATGCGATTAAGCAAATACCGAAGTATGCAAAATTTCTTAAGGAACTTTGTACAATGAAGAGGAAGTTCACAGGGACTGAGACAGTAGCCTTGAGTGAGAAGGTGTCAGCTGTGCTTCAGAAGAAGCTACCACCCAAGATGGGAGATCGAGAACGATTCACCGTCCCATGTACAATCGGTAACACTAACTTTACAGGAGCTTTATTTGATTTGGATGCATCAATAAATTTAATGCCATACTCTGTGTATAAAACTTTGAATATTGGTGCATTACAACAAACTGGTGTTACAATTAAATTAGCCGATCGATCTAACTGCTACCCCCGATGTTTTGTGGAGGATGTTTTAGTACAGGTAGACAAGTTGATCTTCCCAGCTGATTTCTTTGTATTGGAGATGGAGGCAGAACCTCAACCATCAGAGCTACCACTGATAATTGGTCGTCCATTCTTACAGACCGCTAGGACTAAGATAGATTGTTTCAATGGTATCCTCTCCATGAAAGTAGATGAAGAGAAGATCTGCTTCAACATCTTTGATGTGATGAGGCATCCTAGTGATAATGATTTGTATTCCTACTTTTCTATTGATACATTTGATAATTTTATGTAAGTGTTTATGCAGCACTCGGTGGATGAGAATGAGGATGTGTTGAAGAAAGCGGTTGAAGAAGGGGGGAAGAAATCTGAAACTCCCCCATGTTCTAAAGTGTGGGATGAACTTGAGGATTTGATCACCCAAGTTCGATCCATGGATGCAGAAGATAAAACAATGAGGATCAGCTCAGCTGAGGAGTTAGTGATGGGAGAAGAGTACGATGATGTTGTGGCAGCCCTTGAGTCATTGCCATACATAAGAGGTAATTCAAAATCTATTCCCCTTCCTATTACTAATGACATGCTTCTTCCTTCCATTGCCTGAGCATTTGAAGTATGCATTCCTTGGAACTGGTGAGACTTTACCAGTCATTTTATCTTCAAAACTAACCGTGTTACAGGAAGAGAAGCTAGTCACTGTACTCAGGGAGTACAAAGGAGCTATTGTCTAGACAATTGCAGACATTAAAGGAATAGATTCAACATTGTGTACTCATAGGATATTCCTTGAAGATGGAGCAAAGCCAACAAGAGAACCGCAGCGAAGACTCAACCCACCTATGATGGATGTGGTGAAGAATGAGGTTATCAAACTTCTCGATGCAGGTATTATTTATGCAATATCTGATAGCAAGTGGGTGAGTCCTGTGCAGGTGGTGCCCAAGAAGTCAGGCATCACAGCGATTAAAAATGATAAGGATTTGCTGGTGCCTAAGAGAGTTCAAACAGGATGGAGAGTCTGTATTGACTACCGCAAGCTTAATGCCACAACCGTAAAGATCATTTTCCTCTTCCTTTCATTGACCAAATGTTGGAATGTCTTACAGGTCATGCGTATTATTGCTTTCTAGATAGTTATTCTGGCTACAACCAGATTGCCATTGACAGAGAAGACCATGAGAAGACTACCTTCACGTGTCCCTTTGGCACGTTTACTTACAGGAGGATGCCTTTTGGGTTGTGCAATGCACCAGCTACCTTTCAGAGATACATAATGAGCATCTTTTCAGACATGGTGGAGAAGATCATTAAGGTATTCATGGATGATTTTTCTGTTTTTGGTGATTCTTTTGATACATGTTTGAATAATCTGTCCCTAGTTCTAGAAAGATGTGTGGAAAAGAACCTTGTGTTACATTGGGAAAAATGTCATTTCATGGTTGAACAAGGTATTGTTTTGGGACATGTAATTTCTAAAAAAGGTATAGAAGTAGACAAGGCTAAGGTTGATGTTATACGTACCTTACCACCTCCCACTACTGTGAGAGAGGTGCGCTCTTTTCTTGGACATGCAGGTTTCTATCATAAGTTTATCAAGGATTTCTCCAAGATAGCCCGACCTCTTAGTGCATTGCTCCAAAAGAGCGTGACGTTTGATTTTTCTGAAGATTGTCTTGCAGCATTCAACAAGCTCAAGGAGCTGTTGATCATCGCCCCAATCATCCAAGCACCAGACTGGAACCTTCCATTCGAATTGATGTGTGATGCATCAAAATATGCTGTAGGTGCTGTGTTGGAACAGCAGATTGAGAGGCTACCACATGTGATTTATTATGCCTCTAGAACCCTTAATGATGCTCAGTTGAACTATTCAACTACTGAGAAAGAAATTTTGGTTGTTGTCTTTGCTTTAGAGAAATTTAGATCTTACTTGTTAGGGACTAAATTGATTATTTTCTCTGACCATGCTGCATTGAAATATCTTATGACAAAGCAGGATGCAAAGCCAAGGCTGATTAGGTGGTTACTACTCCTTCAGGAGTTTGATGTGGAAATCAAAGATAAGAAATGAACAGAGAATGTGGTTGCAAACCATTTGTGTCGGTTGACACATGGATCCAATGCTGAGGAGGATATACTCCCATTGCAAGAGAGTTTTCCGGATGAGCAACTATTTGCTATCCAGGATTCTGATCCGTGGTATGTGGATATTGTCAATTACCAGGTTTCAAAACTGGTACCTACTGACTATACCCATGCTCAGAAGGACAAATTGAAGAAGGAGGCCAGATATTATGTGTGGGATGATCCATACTTATGGAAACATTGCCCAGATTCTATCATCCGAAGGTGCATACCCGAATATGAAATTTATTCTATTATTTCTTTTTGCCACTCATACGTAGATGGAGGGCATTTCGGGGGAAAGAAAACTGCACTCAAGGTGTTGGAGTATGGATTTTATTGGTCTAGCATCTTTAAAGATGCTCATGAATTCTACAAGGCATGCCCAAGATGCCAGATGACATGTAACATAGGTCCTAGGGATCAAATGCCTCAACACCCAATTTTGGTAGTTGAAATTTTCGATGTGTGAGGTATTGATTTCATGAGTCCTTTCCCTTCTTCACATTCTAATGTGTACATACTTTTAGCAGTTGATTATGTGTCTAAATGGGTGGAGACAGTTGCCGCCCGAACTAACGATTCTGCTGTTGTGCTTAAATTCTTAAAGTCCATATTTGCTAGATTTGGCACACCCAGGCTAGCTTTGACTCATCGAAGTTTTTGTCAGTTTTGAGTGTTTTCCTTTGCTTTCTTGTGTGTTTTTGAGTTCTTTTTGATAAAACAAAATACAAAAGTAAAAACTGTCAAGAAAATACCCAAAAAAAATAAGAGTCTTAGGAGCCCTTAGCAAGTCAATGACGTGCTTATATCTGCCATTGTTGTGACTAAGAGTTTGTTATGTTTCTCAAGTTTCTTTGGATGATTTCGACATATGCTACATATGTGGACATGTTGTGGATTTAGAAACAAGTTAACATGGTATGAATTTTTGAGCATGCATAGATTTTATTGAGATTCATTTAACCGTGAGCTTTTGAGCCTTTATGAGAAATACATGCTTTCTTTGATTGAGTGTTGATTGCTTGCCACGGATTAAGTTAATGGACCCTAGAGTTTTCTAGAACTTGCTCTTGTACTTTTTGAAACTTATTGTCAATACATGTTCTGATTGAGGAAGTGATAAAGGCATTTAGGGGACACCACCATAGCCATATAAGCATGTGTCCCGATTTTGTGTACATAAGTTGTGCACCCCTTAGTTAACAACTTTGAGCCTACATGTTTAAACTTTTTGTCATCATCCACATATCTCTGACTTTAAAACTTAGAATAGTTATATATTTACCCTTGTTCTAGGACTTGGTAGAGCTATACATGAGGCAGGTATGTAAAGACGGCGACAATGTCGATAGGTGATGCAAAGAAACAAGTGTGGGGTATCAAGCTAGTTTTTGTTATAAAAAAAACAAAATAAATAAAAAGAAAAAAATTGTGATGGCTAGCTTGATACCCGAGTTAATCGTTGATGAAAAGAATGATGTGAAGACCCAACAAAATGAAATCCGGCCACAATAATAAAAAGTTCCATGGCTGCAAGATCCGAGAAAAGTCTCTTATTCGGTGCTCTACTAGGTTTTAGGATTTGTTTTTGAATTCCATATCCTTTTTATTTCTTAAACCTTGTGAGCCTAGATCCATTATAACCTATGAAGCCCTTTTGATCTTCAAGATGTCAACCTTTGATCTGTGGAGATTAGTTGCAAGAGTAAGCATATGGTTCGGTCCATTTGGCAAGTAATTGAATTGAGAATTAACCTTAAACACATTTGAGTGAAACACTTTGAGAGCATATCTTTGTGAGCTTAAATCTTGATTTGTTTGTACATTCTTAAGCTCTTTCAGCATGATTATGTCTTTGTCCTACATGTTGCATGTGTGTTATATGTTGGAGCGATCTCTGGTAACTTGTTGGTACATTTGAAACTTGGTGTTGCAGTTTTTGGAAGATTGCTGAGACAATTTGTTAAGGGCATTAGAGTAGTGTTCGTAGATTACGTCTTTGTTTTTGAGTCATAGTTTAGTGTTTTGCTTGAGGACTAGCAAAAGCTAAGTGTGGGGTATTCTAATAGTTGCACTTTTATGCAACGTTTATGTGCTTAACCGAACCTTATATTTAATTCTTTTGTTATGTTTTTAAGCAACTTATTATTGTTATTCGTTTTGAAGGTAATTTGAGAAAAATAAATAAAAGACGACAAATTGAGCTTTCCTAGCTCAACGAGGAGTAACAAGGGGTTGTCAAGAGATAAATGGATCAAGTCCAACTTGAAGATGGACTACTAAAGCCTTATGGAATGTGAATTCAGTCCATTTGGGATTAATAATCCAAACCAAATATATTTTTATTAAATAAAGGAGAGACCAAATCAAACCAAGAGAGGAAAATCACAAAACTAACGTGAAAAAGGGAAGAGACCAATGTGAAAAGAGGAAGAGAAATAGGGGAGAGAGACGTGGAAAGGAAGAGGAGGAGGAGAATAAAGAGAAGAAGAAAATGTGAAAAAGAGAGGCCATTCCATATTGTAGATTTTCTATCTTTCTCTCATACTTTTATGGCTACCATGAGGAGCTAAGCTCCATTGTTAAGGGGTTGTTTTGAAGCCCCGTTTATCTTGATTATTTATGCTTGTTAATTGAAGATTGTTTTTATTATTCGAATGAGGTTTCTTTGTTGCTTATACGTTAATGATTCTTATTTGTGTATGCTTTGAGTGTACGCTTAGTATGCATGTTTAGGAATCTAATTCTAAGAAAATTGATGGTTGTTGGTGATCATTACATTCCTCAAGTTTCAATCGTAGAACCCATACATGCTTGGTATAAGAAACCCTAGGTCTAGCAAGATACGGTCGTAGTGTACTTGTAAAGCCTTGTAGATTCTCAAACCCTTTCTAAATGTTAATGCTTTTCTCTTGGTAAATTCGGGTCCTTGACTTCGGGTTCTTTGAGGGATAAACAATATTGATAAGCAGACCTTCAATGTTGTAGAAGTAAGGATTGGGTAATAGGTTGTGTTCATAGATTTGAATCTTCCTGGGAAATTTCATTCATGACATTAACATGATTTTGGTTCTGTATTTGTGGTCTAGATGATGTGACGGTGGTGGATAACACTTCCACTTAACCATTTTTATCATTGATTGTTACTTTACTCTTAATCTGTTTACTATTTCAGTTTCGTAATCTGTTTTGCAGAATTTTATTCGGCAACCAAACCAACTCCGATTGCATCAAAAATTTGTGTGGTAGTCCGCAACTGTGTCTGTAGTGTCCAGTATTAATTTTGTGAGTTTAGGTTGAGTCTAGCTATTTTAATTAATTACGTTAGTGTCAGTGGTTGAGGTTGTCAGATTTCTGACTTTCGCGTATGTTTGTAGTTTAGAGTATTGAGTCTCATCTTTCCCTGTGGATTGATCCTTATACTATTATACTGAATTGACAAACATATTGAGTTCATTATAAGGTAACTTTAAAGATGGTTAAACACCGATCACACATATATATACACACTTAATCAATTAGATGCATGTGAAGGGATATAATACATATGGCTGCTGCCAGGAAGAATTTGACGCCCATTCTCACTTGCTTAGGGTTTAAACCAAAAAAATTTTGCAAACTTTGTCAACGCGCGCAGTTCCTCTCAAGGACTAGTATTCCATTAATTAATTAGAAAATGTTTTTCAAACAAAACACGTCACATTCTTCTTAATTTTCTCTCTTTGGTCGAAACATCCAACCCGCATCATCTCCATATCTGTCAGGTCATAATTAACTTGATAACTGTAATTGTTTAGTCAATTACACGACTTTGACCAAGCAAGCCCTCTTCACACGTCTAGCCTTCAGTGTATATAATGCAGGATCGATCAGAAAGCACCAAGAGGAAGAAGCTAAACAGAAAAATAATGGAGGAGCAAAAGCTGATTATGATGATGAGTGGTTCAAGTAGAAACAGTGAGGCTGATGAAAACTACCTTCCGGGGTTTCGCTTTCATCCCACAGATGAGGAACTTGTGAGGTTTTATCTTCGGAGGAAGGTGGAGAACAAACCAATTCGTCTTGAGCTCATCAAACTCATTGACATCTACAAATATGATCCATGGGATCTCCCAAGTATGTTCCTTATATATGCTTCCTTTAATACTTCATCATTAACTACGTATCCTATATAAGTATTAAGTACATTGATCAGTTCATTTATGTTGTAACTTGCGAGTAAAGCAAGAGTACTAGACGTACATAGGAGGTCGCACTATATATGCATGCTCACTCTCCAAAATCTTCTTAGAGATTTGAAGGTGAAGACATGCCTATTATTTGCACTACTCCATCTCGAAGTGTTTAAAATATATACTTTCTGGGAAGTGTGAATATAATGTGTATATATATATAGATACTGGTTAACTGAACAATGAGACTATGAGAGAATAACTATAGTAAACGGTTTACTTTCTTTGCTGCTGATGTTTGTGTACTTATAGTTCATCATTTGTTGAAGTGCAGAAGCTAGTGGTTTAGGTGGGGAGAAGGAACGGTACTTCTTTTGCAGAAGGGGGAAGAAATACAGAAATAGTATAAGACCTAATAGGGTCACAAAATCTGGGTTTTGGAAAGCCACCGGCATTGACAAACCTGTATATTCTGTCGGAGGAGAGTTTCACAACTGCATTGGCTTAAAGAAATCCCTAGTGTACTACAGAGGAAGTGCCGGAAAGGGGACCAAAACAGATTGGATGATGCACGAGTTTCGTCTACCAACTACTAATTCAATCACAGATGCTAATTCTAGCGCCAAGGACTTTACTCAAGAAGCTGTAAGATTAACTATTCATCTTATTCATCTTAATATGTGGTTCAGATACATGTCAACATGTGTAACATGCTACTTATGATGTTGCATGCTCCTCGGTGAATGTAAGTTTACGTTTTTAAGAAGTGTTTACCTAATTATAGTAGTCCTAATTCCTAAAGATGATCAAGTCTAACAACATAACATGCCGTCCATGAGTGCATGCATGTAAACGTGCATTACTTTATACACTGAGATTAACATAATTTTTCTATAATTCTTGCAGGAAGTTTGGACCCTTTGCAGGATCTTGAAGCGAAACAACTCTTCTAGAAAGTATGAAACAAACTGGCACCAGACAAATACCAAGCAGCCAATCGTGGCGGACTCAAGTTCAAAAACGTGCAGTTCTGAGTCGGATGCAAGTTTTGGTGAATCAGCTGCTAATAAGAATAATCAACTTAAGAAGAGCAGCACTACTCTTTTTAACAATGATCATACGTATGAAGGGATCAATCAACTTTCAGCAAGCCAGCTGCCCTTAAAAGATGAAGTTGTTGATCCAATTGTTGTGAACTCCTGCATAAACTTTTGGAATCTTAACGAATTTGGCATATTAAGATCAGATAATGGTAGCTGGGATGAGCTGAGTCCAATGATCGATTGTGTTCTAAATCCATCCCCGCTGTATCGGTTTAGATAGATCACTCGATGAGATTTATGTTCAATCTCTCAATCGATCCCTGTTAATTAGCTAGTTAGTAATACTTAATTTCTATGCAATCTGCAATTCTGCATTATTGTTATTATAGTCTCCAACAGCTTAGTTCTTCGATCTTCTTTCTCCCTGGAGTCCCTGGTATACATATACGAGCTTGAAGAATGTATTAAAACTAGGTGGCTGCCGCCCCGTTGGGGCGGTTTCATCACGATTGTTATACTATATAATGTCTTTGATAAACCACTTCGGATATTTTTTTATTTGAATTGACGTAAAACAATGTAAAGAAGCTGTTAATATACACGGTTTTAAGCATTGTGTTACTGCAATTTCAATACAAATTAATTTATACTTAAACATGAACAGTGGCAAAAAGTTACACCATTAAATATAAAAAGTTGTATCGTAACATACATAAACTTTAATTGAATTAAAATTTAAACAATACATCACTGAATTGATGTCCAACTGAAATTATATTAAATGATATGGAAATTACATCATATCATAATCCTAACACTATAACTCATTACATCATCATGAATCATGTATATACTCAAATTTGAAGTTTGCTACAAAAACATTGGGTATCTTGCTACAAAGACATCACCAATTTGGCGGCCACAAATTTCTGGAACATCACTCTGAAACTCCAATACAGAACACCATAGAATACTTATAACAATTCAAATGAGAATCCAAAAGCGATTACAGCGAGAAAAAGAAAAGTCCTGTGAATGATTAAGGGAAAAAAAATCAATCTTTATACTCTTCTAAATCACAAAGAACCAATCTTTTTTGTCGCCACCAAGAATATGGACATAAATATTCATTATTAACTTAATCAGACGACACTAAACCAACTCAAGACAATAATAACAGGAAAAAGCTCACCTTATGTAACGCTATGCATTATTATGAGGTTCACTTTCGATTTGCAGCAGAAGAGTCAATCCTTCTATAACAATAAAATATATGCAAATTATAAAATTGAAGACCCCAAATTGTAAAACTCACGATTAATCAACACATAAATCAAACAATTACCTGCAGATATAAAATGGAATGAAGATGAAGTAAGTAAGATGGAAAGTAGCGCCTACTAAATGAGGGCAGAGGACAAACGGGTCAGATGTGAGTTCCTCCCTCCTTGCGGCATGCCCACACCTTTTTTTGGCTACTTGGAGGTGAAGACTCGTTGAACTAAGTGAAGAGTGGTGCTTGCGAGGATTGGATTCACTATTTGAATTGTTTTTAATTAGTATCAGTAACGAATTAAGACATTTAGTTGATGTATCGAAGAAAAATAGAGAGAGGAATAAATGGTGATATCACCTGAGAAAGAGAGCAGCTGGAGACTATGAATATAGTATCGATGGAGGGAGGTTGAAGGTGATTCAGGGAGATGGGAGAAGATATGTGAGAGAGAGAAAAGAGTGATCTCGCCTTCAACCACCTCCACAAACCCATCAAAAATAGAATCTCGCAAATCCGTAGTGTGAGATCGCTGGTTATACTGTTCATTTGAATAGTTAAACCATGGTTGTTATATAGAAATCTAGCATTCAACGTTGATTTTGAAGAAAAAAAATAGCATGACCATCAATATATACAAATTGTAAATGTATGTGTGTGTATGTATATGAATAGAGAAATTAGTAGTGTGAAGGTAGAGATAACTATGAAAGCATATATATTTAAAGCATTTGCAGTATTTAAAAAATGTACATTCTATCACAAAATACAAATGGTTATATATCTTGCAACACATCCTTATAGACAATATTTTTCGTACAATTATTAGGGATGTCGTCACCATTATTTATAAAAAATTTAAGACCTTTTTTTGACGTAACTCTAGATACCGCTACATATAATTGTCCGTGAGTAAAAACTGGTTCTGACAAATATATTCCTACTTGGTTTAATGACTGGCCTTGACTTTTGTTTATTGTCATTGCGTAACATGGTCTGACAGGAAATTGACGTCTTTTAAACGTAAATGGCCATTTAGTTTCTGTTGCATATAATACTATCCTTGGAATATGAACTTTTTCTCCCATATTGTTTCCCGTTAGTATTTTGGCCTCAATCAATCTTTCAAACAACTTTGTCACAATCAACCTTGTGCCGTTACATAGACCACGTATCTGATCTAAATTTCTTAATAACATAATAGGCATGCCAATTTTCAATATTAGTTCATGTGTAGGCAATCCACTAAATTCAAGTTTGTTTAAAAATTCCATGGGATATAAAATATTTATATTATCGCTATTACCTGAATTGTATGAAATTGAATCCGAACTAAAATATGATTTGTTATCACCGGGTAATAATTTAAGTGCATAATTATTTATTTCATGAACAATTATATTTTTTGGGGTCACTATAACACGCTCTCTTAAATAATTTGCATCACTATATTTGCTTAAAAAATTGGGATATGTTGCTTGAAAAATTGATTCTATAGGATGAACTGTAGGATCAGTAAGTAATTCTTCTGGTATATCAATCCAACTTACATCAGGATCACCTGTAGGGAATTTTGATTCTAATTGACCTTCCCCTATTTGCAGTATCCATTCAGCAAAATCTTTGATTTCATTTTTTTCTATACTGCTTAAACCAATCGTTGATAATCTCATATTTTCAGTTAGTTGAAATACTGTAATGTTAGGCCACAAATATGAATTATTAAACGATGCTTGAATGACTTGTTCTTTACTACCACCTTGTATGACCGGCAATGTCTGTCTAAAATCTCCACCAAATAGAATAGTCTTTCCTCCAAACGGTTCATCTTTTTTTGACAAAATATCACGCAGTGTTCTATCTACTGATTCAATACACCATTTATTACACATAGGAGCTTCATCCCAAATGATTAATTCAGCCTTTTCAATTAAATTAGAAAGATTTGTTTGTTTATTTATATTACAGTTTGAATCTTTATCTATAATTGGTTTTATTTTGAAACGTGAATGAGCTGTTCTGCCTAACGGAAGTAATAATGAAGCAATGCCTGATGAAGCAACAGCTAAAACAATTTTGCCTTCAGATCTTAATCTAGAAATTATAGTATTCCACAAAAAGGTTTTTCCTGTACCTCCGCTACCATAAACAAAGAATGATCTTGGGTTCTTTTGTTCGACGGCTTTTATCACCTCATTGTATATTATTTTTTGACTGCTATTCAGTTTAATGATTAGGTCAGAATGTTTTTGTTTTATCACTTCACAGTCAAAATCTAATTCTTCTCTGATAAGCCTATTGTCAAGTTGACGTATTTGTTGTGTCGTTGGCATTGGTAATTGATGATCTTTTAAAGTACTGGAGGACATGTTAAACAATTTTTCGAGTTCATATAAAACAGCATTTTTTAATTCATCTTCGGGTACGGCAAGATTTAACATATTAAAATTTGATCTCATTTTGTGTAATATATCATCAGACATGTTAATCCAATATGCATCAAGTAAAGCTCGAGGATCTGAGACATTACAAAATAGAATAATCGTAACGAATAAATAACGAATTTGAGGAGAAGTAGCAGTAAATGTAGATTCCAACAATGCTTCGGCCCATTCTTTATCATCATCTAGCAACCCGAAGACTCGACATGCATCTTGATACGTAGAGTATATTACACCATTCACTGTTTTTATTGAATCAAAATTGGTACATCCTTTTTGAATATTCAAAAGCATTCTAAGATAATACAATTCACCTGCAACTGGCGGCACATATGCTATTCTACCGAGTACGCGATATTGTTTCCTTGGAGTCCATAATTTCTGATTATCATTCCAAACAAATTTAGTAGGAAATTGAGTATATGTTAATTTCTTTCCCTTTTTATAAATCTTGTTTGCTTCAAACCAAGCAGTTAGCATAGTAGTTTCTATATTCGGATTATTTAACACATTTTCAAGAGAATTAGTTTGATGAAAACAAATAGTTTGTTCTTTTGGCAAATGAATTTTTAAATATTGAACTGCAGGAAATCTAGAATGAATGGAAAATTCAAATAAACGCCATACAGACTCATGAGGAGTTAAATATCGACAATTGAGATAATTTTGGATTTCATCATTTATATTATCACGGACTAACACGCGAGCTCTATCGGGTCCTTTATTTATATACTTGAATAGATATTTTATTAACATAGATTGAGAACACGATTCAACATTTATATGAGCATTATATCTCAACAACAAATTAGCATTGTAAGGAACAACATAATTATTACCAACATGGATTCCTTTTTTAACTACAAAGCGTGATTCATCATCACGACGTCTATACTGAGGAGCCTTAATTGCTTGAAAAATCGTGTCAGAAATAAATGGTTTTGGAAAATGTTTTGTACATAATTTGTCTCGCATACATGGAGAATTTGAATTAAGTTGACCGCAAGGACCATGAATCATGAATTGACTAACTATTTCAAACAACTGCGGGTTAAGATTTTTATCAGGTAATTCTGCCGTTATTATGGAATCTACATCATTAGCTGTATAACATTTGTATTTATTTTGAAGCCAAAATAATATATGAGCATGGGGTAACCTTCGTTTCTGGAATTCAATTGTACATACGTGAGCATGGACTTCGCCAAAGGGTACTCCAGATTTAATATAAGCAATCATATCATCTACTTTTATTTTAAAAATTCGACAAATAATATCAGGACGATCTTCTGGTTTGTAGCCCCTTTTTTTTTCAAAATATCTCAAAATTTCTGGCCATTTAACATTGCATGTAAAAGTAATGAACAAATCCGGATTGCCGTATTGTCTACAAATTGCCATTGCATCTTGATAATTATTTATCATATCTCTTGGACTGCCGGTGTGAGAACCAGGAAGAATAACTTTTTTTCCAATATCTGAGGCTTGAACAATTCCACCCGAAACAAATGTAGATATATTATTCCATGTTTCACACCTCAGATCTGGCTGATGACATCTTATATATTCCAAACGATTTTCTTCAACGGTTGCATATGCATCAACTAAATATTGTTGAAATAATCTTCCACCTTTTAACAAAGTAATTGATTGATTTTCTCTATCGTGAATTTGGTAACATACAAATTTGTTCATTGTTAATTTTCTATCTTTGTCACCTGCAATTGATTTCAATTTCATATTTATTTTAAATCCATCATCTCCATATGGAAACAATAACGGATATTGTAATGACATTAATTTTGGATGTATTTTAGAAATACGTTTTAAGTTTCCGTCATTTGATTCAATGATAACATCTCTATTTGAATTAAATTCTCCGATATCACCAACAACTAAACCACTAATTTCAGAAGTAGATGGTAATTCGTATTGTTTTCCATCAGTTACTTGTCGATCGAGTAAAGTCATGTCAAAATCAGTCAGCGAATTATTCTCAAATTTGTCTCTAACTGTCCGGAATTTTTTTGTTAATTCATTGTACTCATCAAACATATGAATTAATCCTTCAACAATATCAGGTTTAATTTTTGAATTTGCATTGTTTGGATTAATGGCATTTATACGATTTGAAATTTCATTAGCAGTATCATAAACATATAATTGTGCATATTTAGGACATTCTCCTTCAGAAGGCAATACAGAACCCATTTTATGATGTACTTGTCCACATATTTTAAATACATAAGGAGCTGTTCCATTATTTATATTGTAATCAATTTTGGCACCCATCGAAGTAAAAGCAAACATCGAATTATAAACTCGAATATTTTCACGAAATAATATGCTTGTTTGACCATTGTTTGGATTCAATAATCGATCAAGATAATCAGGAGTTGAATTTGATAATGGAAGTTGAATTTTTCCTTTTTCACAACAATTTGTATATATCAATTGATTTCTGATTTTTTTCTTTAATGCCTCATCCGACCAAAAGCAAGCACTGCAATGAGTACATGTGTGTGAATCATCACCACAGTCAAAATACTCTACTGCGACATCTGCAATGACAAAGATCGCATACTATGTTAGAAATTAGAATCAAACCAATAACAATAGCGAAAAACTTAGATATTCCAATAACCAAAACCAGATAATCGAATATGTAATTCACCTTTGCGAGTTGTCTGGTACATAGCCTGACCAAAACCAGTTCTAACAGCACCTACATTGATTATAAAAAAAATATTCTTACTTTTTAGAATTCTATGGTCAAGTACAAAAATATACTCTATCTATATGTGTACAATGTAATATATACATCTTTCTTGACATGTTTCACAAAAACATATGGCCAGTTACCAATATTAATTGTTACCATATATACACAAAAATTACCTGGTAAATCTTCCACGGCATCTTCATCGTCACTACTTTCTTTATCTGTGTTGCATAATCCAGGGTAAATCAATTGTGGCGCTATCTGATTCCATGTCGAGGATTCTTCCGAAACAGATCGAAACAAACGTCTGTTGGTGAGATAACTATGGTCTGATTCAGCACTTGTCAACGATGTTGCTGTCTCATGGCACATTGATGACTCTTCTGTAATCGATGAAAAGGTACGGCGCCTCTTGTCGGAGCGAACTTGATTTGACTGAGAGTAGTCAAACGGTGCTGCCAATCTTTTCCCTTTTGCTACACAGCTTAGATTTCTTTTAGGGCCCATACCTAAGCAAACAATTTAAGCATCCAATCTTAAAAATTCATGAATGCACATTTCATGTTTATATTAACAAAGCAGACTAATTTCTACATAATAAAAGAATGCAGGTGCAAATAAGAAAACATATTTGTTTATTGTTTAAGCATGAATGAAAAATAGTACAATTGTCACACAGCTTAGAGTGAGAACTAAAATGCAGGAAGAGAATTCAATGTATTGATATTCGAAATCACAGAGTCGACTTTGTCTTGAAAAAATATAATCAATATAGACAAATGTCATTACAAACTTCAATATCAATTGCACTGAAATAGAATGTAACAATTCATTACAAACCTGAATAACGACCAGAGACTGAAACTGAAGACGATAATTGCCAGAGACACAGCAACAACGTGATACAGCAGAGACTTTTTTGCATTAACCTTTAGACCCTACACAATACATCAAATAAATTCAGAACTATAAAATATTTTGACAAATTCTACTTAAACCAAAATAGTAATGAACGAAACGACACATCGTGTAATTAGACAAATGATTTAGTAATAACAACTAAGAGCACACCAATTGAGAACCATTCGAATATGCGCATGCTTAATTCTACCTAAATTTTAAGATCACAAAATGAAAAAACCTAGATAAGCATACCTGAATAAATAGTAGTCATATAGATGAAGCAAGAAATACATTGCTCACAATAACAAATATTTGGGCATCACAGATTTAACTACCATTATAATGCACAACAAATATATACTTAGATAGATATATACACATATAGACAAACACCAAAACAACAATTACCCATATTGAATAGTAGTAGATACACACCTAATATATATATACACATTAAATCGCACCATCATCGCTCTCCAAACATTAACAAACTACTATCCTCTATATTGTCTTTTGTTGCTATACCCATATTTGACCGAATGTTTGTTTAGTTTTTGGACAGCAGTGCAATATACACATTGAATCACAGAAGAATCAATGATGATACATATGGGGCGTTTCTATCCATCAACCAAAAACTACTAATCATATTATATATACTGATATATATTAGCTATCGGTTTTCAACTTTCATAATTTGTCGTTGATATATATCAACAAAATAGACATAGAACATAGATCATATTAGTGGTTGTGAAAAGCACTGTTAAACCCTGTAAGCTATGATTCATATATCTAATGATTAACAAAGTTTCATCATTTCATACTGATCGATAGGATAATAAAACTGTAAAGTTGCCACCTGTGCTTAGACGCAAAAGATACCAAAGCGTCCATATTTAGAAAGAGCACCTCATGGTAGCAAGCCGTATCGAGATCAAAACTTTATAATCCACATGCACCAAAACATTTTTCTTGAATATACTATATATTAAACATGATAATAGACAACCGTCACTTTACATTGTTGGATCCCTTACCAAAACAGACCTTCTATATATGGTTTTGAATATGATAATTTAATGCATTGTTGGATATGCTATATAACATTTTTTATTCACAGTTTTCAAAGGACTGTAGTGTTAGAAAGAAAGTATCTCTCAGACATGTCTGATGACAACCAAATTCATTTTCAGGAGCATATTAGAAAATATTCTTTCCATAGTGCAGTCCATGATCAGAAAAATTGACCACAAATCTGTACTTCTAAGTACGCCAGATGATACTCATACTGATCAAGTTAAACAGTGTCTTCCATATCTAATCAAACTGGAAAGAATATTTTGGTATAAAGTGAAATTATACCATCTTATATAGTTAAAGAATATTGTCGATTTAGGCTCTGAAATGCACAAAATTTTGCAAACAAATGATGTAACTCTCTCATAGACTCGTGCGACAATATTTTTAGCGTATACTCCGGAATGAAAGTTAATCGATCAAATAAAGGAATTGGAAACTCACCTACTGTAAAAGGAAGGACTCTCGCAAACTTTCTCAAGAACAGCAGAAATCGAAAGAAGGATTTAGAGATCTACAAAGCGAGATCGGGCAAACTTTTTGAGTCCAAATCGAACTGTAACACAAAAATCAACAAAGCAAATTAGACACATCAGTTCACCATCCGAATTTCAACTTTAATTGAAATTTCCAAAATCCAAACACAACCTAGAACATATAATCTTTCATTTGATCAACAGTGACGAAAAGTATAAACTTATTGTTTTTCTTCAATCCTCACCCAAAAAATTGAATACAAAAGGCAACAAAACCTATAAGGACAAAACATAACAATACGCTTAAACAACGAATTCAACTGCAAACAATAAAAATCTGCATTATGGCTCATAAAACCAAAATTGAAAAGAGGTCATATCACAAAAGAGAGCAAAAGAAAAATTAATAACAAATAGAAACCAAATTGAGACCAAGCATGCAAATGTGAAGCTTCCACAAATGTCAACAGAGGCATTCAAACATAGAAACGACACTCCTATTTAAATGGAATCATAGTTCATTTAAAAGTAACATGCACCAGTAGAAGAATACAAAGTAACCATATTATATGCAGAAAACAAATGTCTACTTTGCAACAATGTTTATTACTTTATTCAAATTCCAAAACTAACATGCTTGGTCTTGTTTGAACGCTACGAATGTATACCTGAACACTGTAATAACCAAACATATATTTCAACAAAGAAAACTGAAGAATGAGAGTTGAAAGTAGGCGATCAAACTATCCAACCTCAAACAGAAGACGAAGCATGATATTCCTAAACTACGATATATTGCATAATTACACTAATTTCAACTTCAGTAGTGTAATTATCATAAACAATTAGCACAACTGAATCGAACCCACTACCATGTTATATGAACCCTTTAGACTATTATGTTAATATATAATATCTGTTCTCAATTTGGAATCGCATAATACACTCATTTGAATTCCTGATATGATGTATAGTGTTGATAACTTCATAACAAAAAAGACGCATGCACAGCTTGACCCTAGAAAGTATAATCTCTCTCCACTTCTTCATAACCTTCCACAAATGCTTCAAGGGTTTGCTAAGCCAGCTTTCCAGACCTTTCTGTACTAAAACTAAATGAAAAATTCTACCCATAAATGAGTGGATTCTTATCAGGAATGAACTAAAACTAAATGGGTTTGTATAGAACTCAAAAAGTCCCTATATAATAGTGTATGCTAAGTATCTGTTCTACATGTTATCAAGCAAACAAAGGCAAGAACCAACCCATTGATCACCTCCAATAAACCAACCAACTCATGATTGGCTTCAGTAGTTCCAGGTCTTGATTAAATGAATTAACAATCCAATTTCAAAGTCTATTGATCCATTCCTTTGTTGGCCCTTATCTTTTGTTCTTCAACTTAAAGCAGCACACAAATAGACTTGTATACAGAGATGGATCATTAAATAATCCATAACAAAGCGTACACTCCTTCGAATGTAAATGGTAGACATGCATTTTAAAGAGTAAATTGTAGCCTAAGTAGAGATCAAAGAAAAACATCAATCAATTGAAAAACTAATATACCTCTTAAAGCTAAAACCTAGAACCCAAAGCATAATCTCAATACAACACAGTTCAATAATAAAAATAAATATGGTAAGCATCAATTGAGTCATACATCAAAGCCTACATGTTCAGTATAGTAGAATAGTGAAAACATCTGAATAGTACTCACAGATGCAACCAAAAACCACAAATGCAAATTGTTAGCTCGATTTGAATAGTACTCACAGAACGAAAATTCCTGGTTTAGGTTATAGAATATACCCAGTTGTAATATATAAATCAAGAGGTTTCAAATCGAATTTTCGATATGACGACAAATGGAATCACATGCATGCATGAAGTTCGAATAAATTGGGCATCAATTAAATTACATGTAGCTAGTTAATTAGCTAGCTAGCTTCATCTTTCGAATGTTCATAACTTGTTCGTATATGTTTATACCAAGCCAGAGCATATAGTGATCGATCATGCATGACTTGTAAAGCAAACCAGACAGTGTCTTCGATCTATGGCTTTAGTTGTGTGCCTTTGTTGATGTAATTATGTAGGCTAAAGAAAACATAATATTGATGATCGATGTTTAGTGTTGGATTCAAAAAGCCAGAAATACAGAATGATTAGTTTGTCCAACTCCTCGACCATGCACTTATTGTGCCCCCAAAAAGAAACAGGACTACTTCAACTATATAATCATACTTCATTACTCATAGCAATACTTCAGGAATCCATATGTTTGAGACATAAACTTTTTAGATTATTCAGACGATTTTACTTGATCGATTCGCGATCCTTGATTATGTTGTTAGACGTGAAATTATCTAATTAGGTCAAAACAGATCATGGCAGCTTAAATCAATCAAATTCTTCAACATCACAAAACAGCACGTTAAAAAGAGGCCGGCTAGCTTGTATATCATCCCCACTGTTAAAACACGATACCGAAATCTATCTATCCAGTGCATAATGCTGATTCTATATTTAAGGTATAATAGGATGGTCACCACTCATCACTGAGATCAGAGGTCTTGCAACTTTGCATATAAAACTAAAGCAAAGGAGAAATACAAAGAGGAAAACCAGCCGGGATCTTTGAATATAATTTGTAGTAGTAGTCTACATTAGTTATATATGTATTTATATAGATATATAAAGCTATAGACAATAAGAAAAATCAGGACCTACGTAAGAATTCTGTGTTAACCACTAAGCTAGCCGAACACAGACACACATGGCAGCAACACCAAAATAGAACCTTCAGAACATTAAGTAAGGAAGTTCATAACAGAATCTTCAGTAACACAAAAATAGAGCATTGCAGAGCCAAAATGAGGGAAAATGCAACAAATTTCCATAACAAACTTCACTTACCAAAAGAAACTAAAAACCTGTTATGTATGCGGAGTTGCAGATGTGTTTGTGTCTCTCTTTTTGGCTATTCTTCAGTCACAACACCAAAATCACCAGCAAACTGAAACGATTTTGGATGAAAAATCAACGACAAAATTCATACCTTTCCAAAAAATATATGAATCAGAAGAGGAAAGATTATGACAGTTAAGTAATTTTCTACACAACAGATTGAGGTGGTTAAACCCATAGCATAATTTTACAGTTTAATTCATTCTTCTGAAATGAAAGGCTTGGGATAATTTGATCCACTGCTACTTTCTAGTTTAAAAACTGTAGTCCTGTGTTAGTTGAATCACATACATTTGACCGATTTGAGTTTTGCTGTCCTCTGTTGTAATGAATTACTTCAAACACAAAATTGGAGTTAAAAGCATCAATGGGAAATTGGGAATCAACAGTGCAGCGATTAGTTTTTACCAAAAATGCACAACTCCTTACTTTTCCATAGTTCAGCTGAGGCTTAAGCTATTGGTGCACGCTTTGCTCCTCTATAATACGTACACATTATATAAATATCAACCTTGTGCCGTTACATACCTTTCCTGATATCAGGCTATACTCTAAGTACGTTACAGAAACTGAAATCACAATCTCAAGCATTTAGTTCTTTGATACATATATAGCAACAATTAAAGTATAAATAATCAATTCATTCACCAAGCTGTCCAACAAATTATGTCACCGCAGCAATATAATTTTCCCTATTGCTGTTTAAACCATTAACTCCAATTACACAAACCACTAATATCAAACTCATGCAACCTCCCAATTCAACTATCACATTTCATCATGACCAAATTTCATTTAGTAATTGTTCTGTATCAATATATTTATATATTTATATACTAATATCAATATATTTATATATTTACTATATGCAGAAAAAGTATATATCTAGATATGAGTTAGGTGATGAAATTTGAGTACATGCTGAAAATTGAGTATATATCGTAGGGGAAGGTGAGGCAGTAATAGGTAGATTTCCCTATTGCTCAGGTAGTTTTTAGATATAGCATAAAGTAAAAATTGATATAGTATTTGATTAGTGAATTGGAGAGTTTTGTATAAATCATGAAAGTAAGCTTTGCTCCTGTTTTTCAAGAATACCAGATTGAATAAAATCAAGCACCCATGATTGAAATCATGGCATCACAATATCAAATCAAGCACCCATGATTGAATAAAAATATCAAATCAACCCATATCTAGTACCATACCTTTGGAATCGATCAGAGGAGATATGGAGACGAAACTAATGCAGAGGCTAGCTTTGTCCGATGGTGATGTTAAAACTGGAACCAAGATCTAGGAAATTAAGGTCGGCGAAGGGTTTAACCTTGAGTTTGTGTGCGGCTCTCTCTCAAAGTTGGTTTCACTATCTGCATCGATCTAGAGCGGAGAGCAAGAAGAGTCGGGTTTTGGAAGTCCCAGATGAGATCAAGAGAAGTTGGGTTAGCTTTTCCGACGCAATAGAGAGAGGAAGAGATTGAGAGAGAGAGGAGGGGAGGCTGGAAATGTGATGAAGAGAAAACGAAATAGAGAGAGGAAGAGATTGAGAGAGAGGAGTGGGGGCTGGAAATTTCTTTTTAATTTTACGATCCAGATGAAGAGATTGAGAGAGAGGAGTGGGGGGAGGGGGGGGGAACAGTCGGTTTAGAGAGAGGAAGAGATTGAGAGAGAGGAGGGGGGTTGGAAATCTGATCCAGAGGAGATTGAGAGAGAGGAGTGGTGTCGGTTCACACGGTTCACACGGGGCTGGAAATCTCACGAAAATACCCCCATGAACAGGACAAATGAACAGGGAAATGAACAGTAAAACTCAAGAATGTTATATAGGTAATTGCACCTAAATGAATAATTCTTACGGTAGAAGCATGGAGTATAAAGTTCTTTCAATTCCCAGAAAGATGGAGTCGCTGTCTTTCTTGTTACAAGAATGAAAAACAAGTTGCATTGATTTGACAAATATAAAAACAACCCAAACCTCCACGGCTCCACCTCTAATTTTGTCTTCAGAAAAGGCAGAATCAATGAAAATAATCACCGGCGCAAATTCTTAGTTGGAAGTCAATGGCAGCGTATGAATGAATTCAATATAGCTTTACATTATAGTTGGCAATGTTGAGGCAGTTTTTTGCCTCCTCAGGCCTGATAGTCATATATTTATGCGTATATATTGTATTTAATTAATCTTTTATATTTGATTTATTGTTATAAATTAATTGAATTAATTATGTTTATTATTTTTAGATATTTTGAAATTAAATAGAGAAAAGAGGATTTAATATTGCAATTTGGGATGTATTGAGAAGGAGGAGTACGTATGTGAAGGAGAAATCCTAATTTGAGAAGGATTTGGTCATGGTGCACGTGAGTTGGAGTTGGGTTAATTAACCTAGCTCTAGCTAAATAAGGACATATATATATATACACACACACACACTTGAAAGAATGAAGAGACGGGGAGATGAAGTGAGAGATGAAACCGAACAGAAAAGAAAGAAACAAAAAGAAAGAAGAAGAAGTGGGATGGGAAGAAGAGGATCAAAACCTTTAGTCTACGATCCCGACGGCGATCAAGAGTTTATTTCTTTTCCTTTTTTAGTTTATGTCTTATGAATTATTTGATGTTATTATCTAAAACTATGAGTAGCTAAATTTCTTTAGTTATGGGTTGATTGAAGCCCTAGATATGCTTACGATTTTGAACCCATTTTGATTCTATTAACTATTTAGATGAGTTTTGTTTCACTGTTTTCTCACCGGATGATTTCTATGTTCATGTTTCTTTGAGTGCACTCTTAGATGCATGACTTAGGATCTATAGTCTTGATTGTGTACATGACCACCTTATCATTGCATATTCTCTTGAGACAGACATGTATTTGTGTGAAACAATTCTTAGTGATGAAAGGGTGACCACCTTATCAACCATTGAAGCTTTGTTATTCTTCAAACATTCTTAGCATATAATGACTTCAGTTCTCTAGGCTTACATCACCATATGTATAAGTCGGTTAATTGAGGATCCAGATCGAGCGAATTATCTCTCCCTCTTTCATGCTAAGTAAGAGAGTGTAATACAGAAGATGACTTAACCAAAGCCATTGTGTGGGTAGTATTCATCCATGGTTAGTTCAATTAAATTTGGGAGGTCGTAAGTATGTCTAGGGTGGAGAGAAGTCCTTAACATTCATATCTCATTGATTTCCTCCAACAATTTACTGATTTCTACATTAACTGTGTACTTGGCTGGTTTATTTTGGTAACCAAATCAACTCTGAACACCCTCAAAATTTATTTGGTAGTCCGCCACTGTGTCTAGGTTACTGTGTCAAATTTTCGTGTTATTTGAGTCTGTCTAGCTTGGGTTCGTAGTGTCATTAGTGTACTGTAGTTGAGTCTGTCAGCTTTTTTATTTCATGTTAGGATTTAGTTTCACCAATTCTTCGTGTTCGATAACCCATATTTATCATACTACATTGATATATCCAAGTTGTAAATAGGGTGTCTTTGCATAGGTGTTTATTCATAATCTAGCTATGGTTTTAGAGTGCCGTGTAGAAACTAACATTGTGCTTAACTTGAAAAAATGCCACTTTATGGTGGAGCAGGGTATAGTTTTGGGACATGTTATGTCAGCTAGGGGCATAGAAATAAACAAAGCTAAAGTTGATATCGTGCGAACATTGCCACCTCCTTCTACTGTGAAGGAGGTGAGATCTTTTCTTGGCCATACAGGTTTCTATCGCAGGTTTATCAAGGACAAGCCCGACCATTATGTGCATTGATGCAGAAAGACATAGCATTTGACTTTATAGCTGAGTGCATGCAAGCATTCAATAAACTTAAGGAATTACTCACTATAGCTCCCATCATCCAAGCACCGGATTGTAGTCTACCATTTGAGCTAACGTGTGATGCTTTAGACTATGTTGTTGGTGCTGTCCTTGGCCGACGCCCGGATAGGTTACCTCATGTCATCTACTATGCCTCTAGGACGCTAAATGATGCACAGTTGAATTACTCAACTACAGAAAAGAAGCTCTTAGCAGTGGTTTTTTCTCTTGAAAATTTTAGATCTTGTTAGGAACTAAAGTTATCATTTTTTTCTAACTATGCTGCTTTGAGATATTTGATGACCAAGAAGGATGCTAAACTCAGGTTGATTCGATGGATGCTCTTACTTCAGGAGTTTAATATCGAGATCAAAGACAAGAAAGACACTGAAAACGTGGTGGCAGACCACTTGAGTAGACTCACCCATGGGTCTAAGGCCGAAGAAGACACTCTTCATCTCAGAGATAGCTTTCCAGATGAACAGCTCCTTGTTGTTCAAGTTGTGGAGCCTTGGTATGTTGATATTGTTAATTACAAAGTGAGTGAATATATTCCACAAGACTTCACCAGAGCGCAGAATGACAAGCTTGTCAAGGAAGCTAAGTACTATGTGTGGGATGAGCTGTATCTGTAGAAACATTGTCCAGACTTGCTAATAAGAAGGTGTGTGCCTGAAACTGAATTTCATTCCATTCTATCTTTTTGTCACTCACATGTAGTAGGAGGCCATTTTGCCGTAAAGAAGACTGTGATGAAAGTACTTGAGAGTGGATTCTTCTGGCCAACACTGTTTGGTGATGCACATGAGTTTCATAAATCATATGCTAGATGCCAACTGACAGGTAACTTAGGTCATAAAGATCAAATGCCCCAACATCCAATTTTAGTGGTTGAGATTTTTGATGTGTGGGGTATTGACTCCATGGGTCCTTTTCCTAGCTCTTTTCAGAATACTTACATTTTACTTGCAATTGATTATGTTTTCAAGTGGGTGGAAGTAGTGCCCACTCGTACTAACGATGTTGTTGTTGTTTTGAAGTTCTTGAAATCACTGTTTGTGAGATTTGGCACACCCAAGTACATAATAAGTGATGGCGGTTCTCACTTTTACAACAAGTCATTTGCAGCGTTGCTCAAGAAGTTTCATGTGCATCATAAGGTGACAACACCTTATCATCCTCAGATGAGCGGGCAAGTAGAAGTCTCTAACCGGCAGATTAAGCAAATTCTGGAGAAGACTGTTGGACCAACAAGGAAGGATTGGAGTCAACGCTTGGATGAAGTGTTGTGGGCTAACAGATTAGCTTTCAAAACACCGATTGGAATGTCTCCCTATAAAATGGTTTATGGAAAAGGCTGCCACCTTCCAGTGGAGCTTGAACACAAGGCACATTGGGCAGTGAAATGATTCAATTTTGATATTGATGATGCCAGTGTTCATAGGAAGTTATAGCTGAATGAGCTTGCTGATTCGAAATAATGCCTATGAATCTAGCCACATTTACAAGGAGAAGACAAAATGTTTCATGACAAGATGATCAAGGGAAAAAATTTTGTCATTGGGCAAAAAGTGTTGTTATTCAACTCGTGGCTGAAGTTGTTTCCAAGTAAGCTTCGGTCCAGATGGACTGGGCCTTATGTTGTCCGTAATGTGTTTTCTCATGGTGCAGTTGAAGTTCTGAATCCAAGAGACGACAACATATTTAAGGTGAACGGACATAGACTCAAGCCATTCTATGAGCTATCTCAAGTGCGAGATGTGGAAGAAATACCTCTTTAGGATCCTACACTGGAGGATTGAATTTGGTGTGCACTGTCTGACTGAAGACGTTAATCTTAGCGCTACTTGGGAGGAAACCCATGTTGATGGAGAAGCGTGGAAAACCAGATTTGCAATTCTTACTCTATATTTCTCATTTACTTTATTTTTCTCTATGTTTAGTGTGATTTGTAATGTGTTATGTGTCTCATTACATGCTTGTTGATGTATTGTATGTTTTAGTTTTGTTTTACATTAAGGACAATGCAAATTTCAAGTGTGGGGTGAGGTTTATATCATATCTTTAGCGTCCATGTATAAATTTTTCGTTTTTTGGTGTTTATTCGGAACTGTGCTGTGAGCTGTATTGTATAATTTATTTGACATGACTACAAATCTCGTAAAATTTTGAAAATTTGGAAGAACGTTTGTAAATGTGTCTAGTTTATGTTTATAAAATTTCAACTCATTCCGATGTGTTATTAATTCTTTATAAATTATGCAAGTGGAGTTGTACAGTACATGTGACCCATTTCAACCCGTCGAGAAAGTTCTTTGGGACATTTTCAACCCGTCGAATTTTGGCAAATTTTTGGATAGGAGCATGACTTCGACCCGTCGAATAATTTCTCGACTCGTCGAAGCCTGATGGGGTCTTTTCCGACGACTAGTACGTCGTGGAAGGGTTTCTTCGCCCAATTTTGATATTTTTGAGTTTTTGTTTATTTTTCTTGTGTGTTTTACTGTCCTATATAAAAAAACTAAATACAAAAGTAAAAAGTATCAAGAAAAATATAAAAATAGTTTCTTGTTTTGAGTCTTAGGTGCCCTTAATTAACTAGTCCATGATGTGATTATATCTTTCAAAATTGTAACTAAAAGATGATCATGTTGTATGAGTTTCTTTGGTTAATCTTGATATATGGTGTATATGAGAATGTGTAGTAGATGTATAAACGAGTTAACATGGTACAAATTTATGAGCATGCTTAAACTTTGTTGAGATTCATTTAACCTTTGAGCGATTGAGCCTAAATGTGTTATACATGCTTTCTTTGTTGAGTGTCAATTGCTTGCCACAGATTAAGTTAATGGACTCTAGATATTACTAGAATTTGCTCTTGTATTTTTCAAAGCTTATAGTAAATACATGTTTTGATTGAGGAAGTGATAAAGGTATTTAGGGGACACCACCATAGCCATATAAGCCTGTGTCCCGACTTTGTGTACATAAGTTGTGCACCCCTTAATTAACCACTTTGAGCCTACATGTGAAACTTTGTGTCATCACTCACATAATCCTAACCTTGAACCTTAGAATAGTTATATCTTTACCTTTGTTCTAGGACTTGGTAAATCTATACATGAGACAGGTATGTGAAAATGGCAACAATGTCGAAAGGTGATACAAAGAAATAAGTGTGGGGTATCAAGCTAGTGTTTAAAAAATGAAAGGAGAAGAAGAAAAAGTATGATGTCTAGCTTGATACCCAGGTTAACTGTTGATGAAAGCAATGATGTGAAGGCCCAACAAGATGAAATTTGGCCAAGATAGTGAAAAGTTCACGGTTGTAAAGTTTGAAGAAGTCTCTTATTTGGTGCTCTACTAGGTTTTATAATCATATTTGAATTCCATATCCATTTATTCTTTAACCTATGAGCCAAGCCCCATTACAATCCTAAAAGTTTCTTTTGATCCTCAAGATGGTAGTCTTTGATCTGTGAAGATTAGTCACAAGAGTAAGCATATGGTTTGGTCTATTTGGAAAGTAATTGAGTTGAGTGAATACCTTAGACATATTATGAGAGAAACATTTTTGAGAGCATATCTAAGTGAGATTGAAACTTGACTTATTTATTGCATGCTATAGCTTTACATTCATCATGATTATGTCTTCGTCCTACATATTACATGTGTGTCATGCATTGACGTTAACTTTCAAAACTTTACGGAATATAAATGTGGAGTCACATTAATCTTGGTGTTACAATTGTGGAAGATTGCTGAGACAACATGTTAAGGGCATTAGAGTCATGTAGTTAGAGGTATGTTGAGTTGTTTTAGAGTTTTATTTTAGTGTTTTGTTCGAGGGCTAGCAAAAGCTAAGTGTGGGGTATTTTGATAGTCGTATATTTATGCGTATATATTGTGTTTAATTAATCTCTTATATTTGGTTTATTTTTATAATTTGAGTGAATTAATTATGTTTATTGTTTTTAGGTATTTTAGAATTAAATGGAGAAAGGAGGATTTAATATTGCAATTTGGGATGTATTGTGAAGGAGAAATCTTAATTTGAGAAGGATTTGGTCATGTGGTGCACGTGAGTTGGAGTTGGGTCAATTAACCTAGCTCTAGCTAAATAAGGACATGTATATATACTTGAAAGAATGAAGAGACGGGGAGATGAAGTGAGAGACGAAACCGAACAGAAAAGAAAGAAACAAAAAGAAAGAAGAAGAAGTGGGACGGGAAGAAGAGGATCCAAAACTACAAGTCTACGATTCCGACGGTGATCAAGAGTTTATTTCTTCTCCTTCTTTAGTTTATCTCTTATGAATTCTTTGATATTATTATCTAAGACTGAGTAACTAAATTTTTTTAGTTAAGGGCTGATTGAAGCCCTAGATATTAAAGACATACTTGATATTGGCTATTCCTTGCAATAGACAAAACACAATAGACCATAGGATCATCAAGGAAAGAGATTGAAGATGTTGGCATTACATACTTGTTTCAATGAAAAAACAGGTTGTTCATTCATTGCATAACATGTTTTTCATCTAGGATAGCACTTGATGCACATATCCCTGCTGTTCTGCTGTCACTCTGGAAACGTGTTCATAAATGGTTTCTGTTGCCTAGGTTATTCTTGATTCTGTATGCATGTGATTTACTACAGCCTAGGTCATCCTTAATTCAGAATACATGTGCCTTGGTTTACAATAGTTGACTTTACAAAAGGTGTGTTTGAATTATGGTGTTTTAGGCTCACATGTGATTCCTAGGATTGTGTGTTACTTTTGAGTGGTGCTTTATAGCCTGGACAGCCTTCTTGTCTTCCTTATTTTCTGTCCTTCACGTGCTTGTTGTAGCTGCTTTTGCTATTTCTGGTATTAGGCTTTGAAATGCTTTTTTCATCCTAAAACACTCTTTGCCCAAAATGGAAAATTGATGTTGACATTACATATTGTCTCTTAAGCATGCTTTTGCTTTGCAAACTGTGATCAAAATGTTTTGTCAAATCTGGGACAGTTTTAGGTCTGCTATAAGGTGACTTTGAAGTTGGTTTTCACGTGCTTTTTTGCTGTCTTTGCTTCTAAATTACCTTGCCTATATAAGGGAGTCTAAAGCTGTTTTGAGTAAGTCAAAAGGAAGATTGATGAACCAAGGAAGCTGTTTTGAGTAATGCCAAGTTCAAAAGGATCACTCTCCCTCGGATGTGATTGGCACGGTTGATGAACCAAGGAAGATCCGGAGTAAGTCAAACATGCTTGTGAGTAATCATGTTAGTCTCAAAAGCTTTCTTACAATGCATAGGCTAGCTATCAATCGAATTGCATGCTATGGTTTTGTTTCAAATGTTGAACCTAAGAACATTAAAGATGCATTGAAAGACTCGGATTGGATTGTAGCTATGCAAGATGAACTTAATCAATTTGAGAAAAGCAATGTTTGGCATTTGGTTCCTAGAACAAAGGATAAGAATGTTATAGGAACAAAATGGGTTTTCAAAAACAAGACGGAAATGTTTCTGAACTTGACCTAAAATGTTGTGTCCTTATTTCATGTATCTTGATAGACACTTGCTGCATTTTTCACTTGTGTATATGCATCTATGTCCTTAAGAATGTTAGTGCTTGTGGTCTAAATCATCCTTGGAATTAGAAAGAATCCTTGCGCACTAAAGTTACTCTTGTGGGGTGTACATTGTTTGAGCTAGAGAACTGAGATGAGTTGAACTGGTTACTGAAGAACTAAAAAGTGTTAATTTGGTGATTATTGATGAATGAACAAAGTAAATGAATGGGCTAGTCTTTTGTTGGGTACACCTTAATCGAAACCAGTAGGGATCCCTAAGATGTTATCTATCCTTCGATGGGTTTGGACTATTTATCCACTGAGTGTCCTTGAAACACACATTATTCTTTCGAGCATTGCGCTCAGGACATAATGATAACTACTCTGCTACATGGATCTATGAGGACGTATTTCTCAGATGAGCTCTTGGCCAAATTAAAAAAAAATGGCAAAACTGCCTTGAACTTAAGTGACAACGGCCAAAGGCCAAGTTGGGACAAAGTCCTTAATATGCTGAAATTCCAGAACTCTCAAAAGGTTGTGACAAAGTCACTTGGTTACTCTTGATGTCCTCGTGTCATTTGATGCTCAAAACTAGTACTCCCTTAAACGAAACTTTCCACACACACACTTCTTATGGTTCCAAGGATTGATTTTTCAGAACATAGCATTGATGTTACTTTCTAGTCATACATTCACGTGAAGAATTTGAGCCATCAAGACATATGAAAATTAGGTGTCACATTTTTGTGAGTCATGCTTAAATTTTTCTGATGTCTGGGATTTTACTGATTGTTTCCATCCCAGGGTTCATGCTGACAGGTTGTGAATTTTTTTTGAAATCAAACTCTTTGTGTTTTCTTATGCACCACGTGAGGGGGAGTTATCAATGTGCTGGTGGGTACATCGGTACCTTTTATTATTCAGGGTATCCCAAATATTCCAATGGATATTAGAGGTATACGTGCATGGTAGTCTTTTATATGCTTTTGATGAGTCTTTCTAGGCTGCATGTGTGCTTTTCCTAGGGATAGAACACTGTTACTCTTTATTGCTGACTTGACTACACAGGAATTTAAAAGTGGAGATTGTGTGTTTAAGAAGAGAAAACTCTTGGTTCAAGGACTCTTGAGTAGAGTTGGTCTCGTTTCCGCTGCCCTTTTCTCTCAAGGAGCACCTCGTGGAGCAGTTCGAGAAGTTCAAGTCTGAAATCTCTATCCTCGTCTCAAGTCAGGCCGGCTCAGTTCCAGCTCAGGAGCCCACTGTCTTATCCCCTTCTGAGGATAGCACTGCGGATTTCTCTCCTTACGACTCTGGTGCAACCATCCACTTGGGGGAGATTGGTGTTGAGGATGAGAACGCCTTTGGTGATGCTGCTTAATCAACTACCTGCTAATCTGTCGTGTTTCTGATCTTTTTGTTTTTTGGTCCTTTCTCTGTTTTCCTTAAACATCTTTGGTTTGGTTTTGTGGTTTGATTCCAAACAATGTTACTCTTATCTGTGGTTTTTATGATATCCTTATGTGGTTTTACCCTTTGTCTTTCCTCGACAAAAAAGGGGAGAACTAGCTAATCTGGATAGGTACTTATGGATGGGGAGAACTACCTGGCTGGGATAGGTACTTATGTTCCTATCATGGTAAACCAGTCAGGGGGAGTACTGAACTTTACTTTGGACACTTTTTGCTGCATGTGTTGTTTTTGTTATACTCCTGTCATGCAGGTACTCTTTGAAGATTGTGTTTTGTCAAGGAATGCCAAAGGGGGAGATTGAAGGCATACTTGATATTGGCTATTCCTTGCAATGGACAAAACACAATAGGCCATAGGATCATCAAGGAAAGAGATTGAAGATGTTGGCATCACATACTTGTTTCAATGAAAAAACAGGTTGTTCATTCATTGCATAACATGTTTTTCATCTAGGATAACACTTGATGCACGTATCCCTGTTGTTCTGCTGTCACTCTGGAAATGTGTTCATAAATGGTTTCTGTTGCCTAGGTTATTCTTGATTCTGTATGCATGTGATTTACTACAGCCTAGGTCATCCTTAATTCAGAATACATGTGCCTTGGTTTACGATAGTTGACTTTACAAAAGGTGTGTTTGAATTATGGTGTTTTAGGCTCACATGTGACTCTTAGGATTGTGTGTTACTTTTGAGTGGTGCTTTACAGCCTGGACAGCTTTCTTGCCTTTCTTATTTTCTGTCCTTCACTTGCTTGTTGTCGCTGCTTTTGCCATTTCTGGTATTAGGCTTTGAAATGCTTTTTCCATCCTAAAACACTCTTTGCCCAAAATGGAAAATTGATGTTGACATTACATATTGTCTCTTAAGCATGCTTTTGCTTTGCAAACTGTGATCAAAATGTTTTGTCAAATCTGGGACAGTTTTAGGTCTGCTATAAGGTGACTTTGAAGTTGGTTTTCATGTGCTTCTTTGCTGTCTTTGCTTCTGAATTACCTTGCCTATATAAGGGAGTCTAAAGCTGTTTTGACTCCCTTGGTTGAGTTGCAATATTTTCTGGGTAGGTATTCTTTTCGGGTCACTCTTTGAGAGCACATAAACTGTGTGGTTTCTCTTCTCTTCCCTCTCTATGTCTTCTGGTTGCTCTTTACTGTGCATAATAGACATGGATTCTCAAGCATAAAAACTGGGTCACTCTTTGAGAGCACATAAACTGTGTGGTTTCTCTTCTCTTCCCTCTCTATGTCTTCTGGTTGCTCTTTACTGTGCATAATAGACATGGATTCTCAAGCATAAAAACTGTTTTCAAAACTCATATGCATCATTGCATAGTGCATTCCATTGAGATAGGTATGGAGATTCTCAACCCAATGAAGTAGATCAAGAAGATTTAACTTGAAAGTAGTTAAGATCTGAGTTGATGCTTCTGAATATTTTTCAAGGTGTAAACACATAGATCAAGTAGTGTAGCTCTGTTAGAACTGGTAGTCAGGCTAGTTAGGATAGCATACGGGCTATGTATCCCCAGAGTACGAAAAACTTGTAATTGTGTGTGTTACTTGATAGTGGAAAGGTTTGTCCCTCAAGAGTTAGGGGCACACAGTTTTAATCCTGGTTGTAGGATTTCTGCGTTAACAAAAACATCTTGTGTTATTTTTTACTTACTGTCTTTACGTTTTAACACTCGTATCCTGTATTTCGGGATAGGTCTCAATCTTGTTATCCCCGAGAACAGATTAAGCGAAAAAGTGGTAAAAGGCTTATTCACCCCCCCCCCCCCTCTAGGACCTTTAGATATGGTTACGATTTTGAACCCCTTTTGATTCTATTAACTATTTTGATGAGTTTAGTTTCACTGTTTTCTCACCGGATGATTTCTATGTTCATGTTTCTTTGAGTGCACGCTTAGATGCATGACTTAAGATCTATAGTCTTGATTGTGTACATGACCACATTATCATTGTATATTCTCTAGAGACAAACATGTATTTGTGTGAAACAATCCTTAATGATGAAAGGGTGACCACCTTATCATTGTTATTCTTCAAACATTCTTAGAATATAATGACTTCAGTTCTCTAGACTTACATCACCATATGTATAAGTCGGTTAATTGAGGATCAAGATCGAGCGAATTGTCTCTCCCTCTTTCATGTTAAGTAAGAGAGTGTAATACACAAGATGACTTAATCAAAGCTCTTGTGTGAGCAGTATTCATCCATGGTTAGTTCGATTATATTTGGGAGGTCATAAGTATGTCTAGGGTGGAAAGAAGTTCTTAACATTCATAACTCATTGATTTCCTCCAACAATTTACTTTATGCAATTTACTGATTTCTGCATTAACTGTAGCTAGGCTGATTTATTTCGGTAACCAAATCAACTCAGAACACCCTCAAATTTTGTGTGGTAGTCTTCTACTGTGTCTAGGTTACTGTGTCAAATTTTCGTGTTATTTGGGTCTTTTCAGCTTAGGTTCGTAGTGCATTAGTGTGCATTAGTGTACCCTCAAATATAGTACTATAATCCCCATTTATCATACTATATTAATATATCTAAGCTGAAAATAGATATCTTTGCATCGGTGTTTACCCGCCTGTCACAATATTATTGCACAAAAACTGTCCAGAATCTTTTTCTTAATTTGAATATTTTTGTCTTGGAACATATAACTCACGATCTAGTCTAGTTTGACTATTTTATGAATCATTAGTGGTCAAAAGTCCTTGCCTGATATGATGGTTCTAAAGACCTCTATGTTGTTCTTCAATAGCTGCAAATATATATAGCAAACTTTCACTCAGGTGTACTTGAAAATGATCATTTTCAGGTATATGATATTATGCCAACTTTTTGATCATATTTTACCATCTCTACCGTTTAGATTTTATGTCCTAATGTGTAGATTAAGCTTATAAATTTTCAGCGAAAATGATGATCTTTAAGGTATTCAAAACTACAATTGAAGTTCATAAGTAAGAACGGTTTAGGTCTAACAAATTTGGTCCGTCCATTGATTTAAACTAGTTCGATACTTTAACGATCACCACTTTGGTTGAAAATTTACAGGAATGATCTACTCATATAAACCTAGCTAGTAGTTGGATGATGGAGATGGTAAAATATGATCAAAAAGTTGGCATAATGTCATATACCTGAAAATGATCATTTTTAGATATACCTGAGTAGAAGTTTGCTATAATATATATAAGATTACAGTATAGGTATATACATTATAAAACGTACAGATACATCATACATGCAGGATGGACCTAAAATAACGAGTTTAATTAACATAAATGATTCATAAAGAAAAAGATTTTTATAAATTTGTTATTCAAAAGTAATCACAAAACATGTGTCTGAGACCGGTTTACAGACTTCTGTGTGAGAAATTTGATCGATAATATGGAACAAATAGTTTTACTTTATAAGTCTCTTGATAACTTCCCTCATCAGATCAGGGTTGGCACGTTGAAAAGCAATTAGCTCCTCCAGGGAAATGAAGCCATCATTATCAGTATCGATCTCCTCCATTCTCTGATGCACTTCCTCTTGCGAAGAAGAACCGAGCTTGTTAAGCGCCTCCGCAAATTCAGTCAAGGAAATCTTGCCATCACCATTGCAATCAAAGTGCTTAAAGACTTGCTCACATCCAGCCTTTGCATTGTCATCATCGGCCATTGTTCTTGTTTTGTAAGTGCACTACAACAAGAAGATTTTGAGCTTTGGTCTTGAAATATGGCATGAAACAAGTAATCAGAATTTATGTGACGGATTCATAGAAAGTTTGTTCTTGAATCCGGTAATCATGCTCAACCAATCATCTCCCGAAAAAAAGGAAGCCTTTCTAATCTAAGTAGCTCTTGTTCTTTTCCTTTAAATCGTTCTTGGTCTCATTTTCTTTTATAGTGGACGACAGAAACACGTATTGAAATTTCCTACAAAACATTGGCTCACAAAAACGTGTGCCGAGTGATGGAACAAGAACCACCAGCCCCGCCAGTAAGCAAATTGGGAACTAGCAAAACTAGAGAACAGCTATAACCTATGGCAACAAAGCAGAACTGATATAAAAACAACAAACGCACCAAAATTCTGAAATCATTCCATTATATCAAATCTCATGTTGTCTTCGTCTAAGGTGGCTAGAGTCTTCCGTTTCCTCGAAACAGCAGTGTTGACATCTGAGAACTGAGTAGCTACTCGAGCTCTTAAATCTTCCAAGGTCTCACCTTCCTTTGCTCTCTCCAGAACCTGAAGTTCATGTGAAGCGGTCATATAGTTGATTTCTACATTATAAAGATAAAGAAACTCCCATGTCTATAATACTATCAAAACATTACCAGATGGCGACCGTAGAAATGTGTGCTTGCAAGTGCTTGAATGGCATTTTCCGCCTCCTGCTTTGTGGCAAACTCAACAAATGCAAAACCTCTATGCTGTCCTGTTCTGTTTGGCAGCCGTAGGCTTTTGATCTGTAGCATGATAAGTGAATGGATGTTAATAATAAAATCACTATATTGATGTTCAAGAGGAAGAAAGAAAGGTTAGGAGTTCAAAATGACACTCTACAGATAAACTCATTAATTATTTTAACAATTGTGAACAGATGATCCATAATTGGTTATATTTCTTTATCACTTCTAGAAATACAGTAATTACCTCGCCATATGTACTAAACAGCTGTCGGAGTTCTTTCTTTGTAGCCTCAAAAGCTAAATTCTTTACAAGTATTTTTGTTGAACTTTTGTCCCTCACAGCTATTTTAGGCCGTTCATCTTGTTTGGCATGACAATGTTGCAAAATAAGTTTGTGGCCATCCAAAATTGTTCCCTACAATGGACAAAATTAGTTGCAATGAACTTCCAAAAGCTACAAAGAAGAAGCATATAATTAACTAGACTTTTGGTTTCACCTGTAAATCCTTGCAAACACTTTTGGCTGTCTCCACAGAATCAAATTCAACAAAACCAAAACCCATTGAAAGATTTTTCCCTTTTTTCATGTGTTTCTTCACCTGCACACAAAGAGAAACATGTTATACATCATCGGAGTATATAAACAAATTGGTAGTAGTAATGTTTCTAGCCAGCTGGAAGATCACCGTAGCACTCAATATTCTTCCCTCCTTCACTTGTTCACTAAAATGCTTCTTCAAGCTCTCGTCAGATGTCTTGAAGTTCAAATTCTTGACATAAAGAGTTCGTGACTGGAAGCACAAAATAGTCATATATTAGAGATAAGATAATCAAGGTTTATCAGCGGAACAAGAGAAGTGGAGAAGGAATAAGTAAGATGAAAGTCCGAACAATCCAAAGGAAGAAAAGTATAAATGCGAAAATATGTACCTAGCATCAATTCGTAACAGAGAATCTAGCAAATTCCAACACTAATTATTGTTTGTATACAAAAATAAAAAAGAACAACCCTGTACAGATAATAAAAACCAATTGATTTCAAAACTCAACTTGGTGTGATATAGAATAAGGTGTATTGACTACTTAATAACTTGAACTGTTGTACTTTGTACTGGTGTCAGGCTGGCAATGTTATACTATCTTTTGTAAGATTCCAAATAAATTTAATCTCTGATTTCTCCTTGATAAGTTTCCAGATTTCAACCGAGTCCCGAAAAAAAAAGTGTGTTGTTTTGCACAGGTGAAACTAACTGAGTGAATATGTTCAAACTGTGTCATCTCAAGTGAAAACAAAAAGATTTTGCAAAGGATGGTAACTCTATTCAGAAGATGAAGTAAGCACTAAAGAAGCGACTAAAGGCAGATAAATGCATACAAAAAACCGAACCTCAACTCTATCGGGATCAAGGTCATCTGGTGTTTCTTCCACATGTTGCTCTAACATAACCTTTTTGACATCTTGTTCCCCAGCAGCAGCAGTTTTCTTTTCATTGCTTTCAGTTGTTGAACTTGGATTCAGAATATCAACAGGAGCCCATTCCAAATATAAAGGAACATCCCTGTATCATTGATAATGAAGGAAATTAGTTTATGTTTCTCTATATTGCAGCTACTGGTAATAAAAAACAGTGTAGCAAGGGCCATCAATTATATGATCAAGCAACTGTCGAACAAATATTAGATGCCTATGCAACAGTCAACGTTGCAATTCCTTACCACTCCTCACACTCCAATGCCAGAATCATTTCAAACTATAAGAGCTTAAGTGTCCCCAAGAAAAGAGTAAATTTCCTCAGCCAACTCAAAAAGACTCGATCTGACATGCATGCTTTACAGAATATTTTCCTTTAAAACATCCACTACATGATCATTCTAATATCCCAGTACAAAGCTACCTACCGAACATGCTGTTTACATTTCTTTAACAAGCACAACAAACAAGGCCAAATTGTATTTCTTGTACGTTGACCAGACCCAAAAAGACTCGATGTGACATTCATGCTATACAGAATATTTTCCTATACCATTTACCACATGATCATTCTGAAATACCAGTACAAGCTACCTACCGGACATGCTATTTACATTTCTTTGACAAGCACAACAAAGAAGGCCAACTTACTTGTATTTTTTGTATGCTAAACCTTTTAAAGCTGCTCGAGCCCCAGAAGGTTCAAAAAAGACAACCTGAAAAAAATTATGAAGCACCAAATTAGAGGAGCACCAGATCTTACCAACACAACCATAGTAAACCACTATCAGTAAAATTAATGTTTTCTCTGAAAAAAAAAGAGAAAGTGAGATTCTAAAATTTCACATTAAAGCAGCTGCCAACGTGAGTCACATGTCCAACTAACAAAAAAAAGAAGCTAATAGGCAAGGGAACCTTGTTGACAATTGCTTCCAGTTTCTACAGGGCTGAAAACTCAATCTGATGTAATCGAGGGTTAATGCAGCCATAAGAGAAAAACACTCAGAAGGTTAAAGTTAAGTTTTACCAGTCAAAAAATACCTTACTGACTTATAAAACCTAGTCAGTTTCACTCTTCCCATCTCATTACTGTGGATGATCGCAGTTAGGCTATGTTGTGCTATCAGGTTATACTACAAGCCGAGCCCCTCAAATAGTTAACAGCCCTTACACCAACTAATCCAACTTCCGTGCTTTTAGAAGTTCATTCATTTACCATAAATTCATAACGAGTTTCATATTTGGCATTTTAACTGCCAAAGATATTTTATGGGAAGGAAGTGAAGGCAATAATAATAATGAAGTTACTCATTGGCATAAACAATTACTAAAATGATATGAGAACTTATTAGATATACATATAACACCAATTTAGCAATGCAAATAATTAGAAACATAAATTGAAAATAAATAAAATCTTTGGTGCATACCAAGGCCAATGTCTTAATAGAAGGCATAATGATTTTTTCCACACTCCCATATTTCCCAAACATGTTGACTAGTTCACTATCAGAAGAACCATATGGCAAGTTCTTCACCAGTATAACATGGTTGCTTCTTTTGATATCACCAGCTTTCCGAGCAGCGAAGTTCTCTAAAGCTTCTACATTTACGCCAGCATTTCTAAGAGCCTTTTTTGTCTGTGCAATCATTTGTGTTTCTGCTTGAGCAACACGTACGGCAACATCATCAGCTTGTGAGTCAAGAAACTCACTCTTGCTCAACCCATACTTCCGAGCTATGTGATCAACAGCCTGTTAAAGTACCAATAAAGAACTAAAAATGAGGGATAACTCTACGACAATATCAAACTAGCACTGAACAGGAGCTCAACAGAGCTGGGCAGGGCAGATGATAAAGCTATTGCTACCACAATTAGGAAGCCAAAGACAGAACAGATGGATAGGAACTTTATGCATCAGACGAAACTAAAAAAAAAGTACTAAAAAATGATTCATAATCTAAGATACCATGACCACTGTCGTGAGAGAGTGATAGAGCTGAAGAACTAAAATTTCCAAATAACTACCGAAACTGAGCAATAACTGATATTGTGAGTGACTTTAGGTATTCTGTAACAGTGCTTTGACATACCGTCTCAGGGCGTATATACAAACTATTCCATGCTCTTGTATCACCACTAGCTTCGGCTGCTTTCCTCTCCTCCTCCCTTTGTTGTTTAAGAGACTTTGAGCCTTGATTTTTTGTATCATCAGCACTGCAGGGTGCACAATGTCATAGTCAACCATGAGTGCACGTAGAATGCCATAATCAGTTCTATTAGATAATGACAACGAAAATTCCCAGAAAAATGTAGTGAAAAGTGCCTAATGGAAGTTCAATTACCCTGGAGAAGGGTTCTTTTGTCTTGCTGGCATAACATGCAACAGTCTTCCTTGGAAAATCGAACCGTCTAATTCTTCTAATGCCCTTCAGGGAAAAGAAAGTAAAACACAAATCAGCAACAATTCACATTCAAGAGAACACCGTTTTATGTACAAGTGATAGTTAACAACCATACCCAAACACATTCACAAAATTCAAACAATTGCTAGGAGTATCAGCACTCGATTTTATGTGAGTTTCACAGCACAAGAGACGTACCTCTGTGCCGATTCTGGATTTGTGAAAAGAACATAAGCAATTCCTCTGGACTGGTTTATATCTTTATTAATAACAAGATGGACTTGCGCATCCCCAAATTTGCTAAAATACTCTTCCAGCTCATCTTCGGTAGCTGTATACGGCAAATTCCGAACAAAAAGCCTATTAGTATCTAGCATTTCATCCTTCTCATCTTTCAGAGCCACTGAAGGATCACTCTCCGCAAGTACTCCCCCATCAGAACCTTCACCAACACCTTCCTCCACTGCCTCTTCTTCCTCATCAACCTTACCTTGTTCCCTTCTACCTCCCTCTTCCTCTTCATCATCGTCATCACTGCTCTCGGAATCGGACCATTCCGCCTTCACTCTGCTCTTGAAGTAATCCATATCCGAAACCACACTTTTCTTTGCAACATTATCATCATCATTCTTCTCCACCACTTCTCCTTCCACCTCCATTTCTGAAACCTCGTCCCCTTCTCTCTTCCTCTCCTCTCTCTTCTTCATCTTCTTCTTCTCTGATTTCGCCCCCGCCTTATCCACAGTAGCAACCACAGTGTCATTCGACCACAGCTTCGACTTCGCCCTAGGCTGCATCACCTGCAGAAACTCCTTAAGCTTCGGATCGTCACTCTCATCCTTCTTCCCCTCACTAACCCTAACTCCTCCTCCGCCGCCGCCCTCCTTCAATTCGCTCTCTTCCTCCTTCTTCAGCTTCTTCTCCTTCTCCTTGGTGTGGCGACTCCACGGCCGCGGAATCTCGGGATCCCCGACCTTCCGAGCGAGCTCGCAGCTGATTCGACACGTGTCGATGAATGTTCTATTGAAGTATTTGATGGCCTCCTGGGCTTGGAGCTCGGAGCGGAAGCCAACGAAGGCGAACTGGCGGCTCTTACCCTCGTTTGTTCGGACGAGCTTGGCGTCGGTGACCTCGCCCTTCTCCGAGAAAAGTTCCCGGAGCTTCTTATCGTCGACGTGCTTCGGTAAATTCTTCACGCAAATCCGAGACCTGAAAAATAACAAATAAAAAAGATTGCGGCGAAATCTCTGAGATGAAAAAGACTGTCAGTTTTTAACGGAATTAAGGTAAAGAGATGAGCTTACATTGTTGAATTGCACGGCGAAAATGAACGGAGACAGCGCCGTTCTCAGACTTGGGGGCTAACGATATACTGCGGGAAAGGTTTTGTGGGGTTTTTGTTTTAGGCATGTGTCAGAGACACGGAGGGGAAATGGTATGGGCTCATTGGGCTGCTGTAGTGTGGGCTATTAGGGCATGTGTATAATTGGGCCAGCCCAAATGCAATTTCTTTTGAACAGAGAGAAATATGCGAAGTAAAAGTGTGTAGAGTAATAAATGATCGTTTATTTGTAATAGTGCTCTATTCATTTAGGGTCAAATGAGTTGAGATGATACGTCTAACATGCACTTTGGAGTTAAACTCTGATAAATGGTATGTCGAACTCACAGTCACTTAATTTTCACACTCAAAAATCTGCAAGTAAGCACATGACACGTGTGATAATACTTGCGCCTAGACGACGTATACTTTAATTGAATGCCAAGCAAGACAAAAACATTAGTATATCAAGGGATGAAATTTATGCATATCCATTTATGGTTTAGGTTGACTTGGAATTAGTTAGTCCTTATCTCCCGTCCTTGCATGATTTGTAATCTGAATGTCCAGAGGCATTTCGACACGATTGAGTGAGAAAAGAATATGAACATGTTGAAGCTGTATAGTTTAACTGTAAACTCACTTCACCTGGTGAAATGGAATATCATTATTTGAATTCATCTAATCTCGAATCTAGAGGCACATTTCGACTTGGTTATCTGGACCAAAACTTCATTTTGTGTTATATTTTATACAAGCCAGAGTGATGTTTCTTAAGCAGCACGCTAATATGGAAAGCCTGCAGCTTCTTCTGCCAGCCTGGTTTGATCCAAGAAAACTACAAAGCTATATGCATTGGAAGGTTTCCCGTGAAAGTGAAAGGTATAATGGATTAGAGAAAGACAGTTCTTGTTTTGCTTTTTGTACATTATAATCTTGTTTTGATGATTCCAATGGAGCATGTAGGACGACTTTGTTGAAGCCAACAGTATTAGTAATGGAGTTGCAAGAAGCTTCAGCCTTGGTTAGCTTATAGAAGCTGGTTTTCTGCACAAGTGCTCAAGAGTGGAGCTCAAATATGTCGGGGTCAGCTGGAAGAAGAAAGAGGAAGATAAGATGGAGCAAGCTGTATTCCTATGGATGTTTCAGGCCACCTTACACTCTTGAATCTGATCCTGGCCAACAGCTTCTGGGTCAACCGGGGTTTTCGCGCGTGGTTTTCTGCAACGAACCTCAGCTGCACAACGCTAAGCCTTACAAGTATCCCAAGAACTATGTGTCCACAACAAAGTATAACATTGTCACATTTCTTCCCAAAGCTTTGTTCGAGCAGTTTCGGAGAGTTGCCAATCTTTATTTTCTGTTAGCTGCAGTTTTGTCCTCTTCACCTTTGGCTCCTATTAATCCCATAACTTTGATTGCTCCTTTGGTGTTTGTTGTGGGGGTTAGCATGCTCAAAAAGGCCGTTGAGGATTGTCATAGATTCTTGCAGGTAACTCACATTTGTTTGCCGATTCAAGTTTAAAGTTTGCAGTGTATATATATGCTTCATATTACTTTTTATTCTTCTAGGATTTGGATGTGAATTCAAGAGCTGTGAGGGCTCATGTTGGAGGTGGCTTGTTTATTGAAAACAAATGGCAAGAACTTTGTGTCGGAAATGTAATTAAAGTTAACAAGAATGAATATTTTCCTAGTGATCTACTTTTGCTAACTTCTAGCTTTGAGGATGCTATTTGTTATGTGGAGAACATGAACCTCGACGGAGAAACTAATCTGAAAGTTAAGACAAGCTTAGAAGCCACACTTGACTTGGCAAATGATGAGGCATTTAGTGGATTCAAGGCCACAGTTCGCTGCGAGGATCCGAATCCTCATCTTTACACCTTTGTGGGGAATTTGGAGTTAAACAATGTAACTTATTCCTTGGACCCTTCCACACTTCTTCTAAGGGATACAAAACTCAGGAATACTGATTACATTTATGATCTTTAGTGAACCTGACACAAAAGCTGTGAGGAACTCAACAAGATCTCCATCCAAGCGTAGTCGGATTGAAAGAAAGATGGATCTTGTCATTTACCTTCTCTTTTCAAAGCTTCTTCTGATTTCGCTCATCACTTCAACTGGTTTCGCGCTGTTTCTGAAGTCGGAGATGGCTAAGTGGTGGTACCTTCAACTGCAGTATGGTGATGCATTCTTCCAACTAGCAAAGCCTGATTACTCTGGTTTCCTACAATTCATAAGGTCCCTTATTTTGTATGGCTACTTGATCCCCATTTCTTTCTATGTCTCTATTGAGGTTGTCAAAGTTTTGCAAGCCATGCTCATTAACAAGGATATAGAATTGTATGATGAAGTCACATGCAAGTCAGTTCAAACCAGAACATCCAACTTGAATGAAGAACTTGGCCAAGTAGAGATGATTCTGACTGATAAAACAGGCACTTTGACATGTAACCTAATGGAGTTTAGGAAGTGTTCTATTGCTGGAATATCTTATGGGGGTAACGAAAACAACATAGATCGTGCAGCATCCAAAAGGATGAACGTTGAGGTTGAGTCCTACCGTTTTAGTATGGATGAATTTGAAACAGCTAGCGAAAGCTTTGAGATGTTTGAGTTCTCAGTAGCAGATGTTAGCACTGAAAAAGATGCTCTTTCTGGACAGAAGTACATTAAGAACTCGATTGCAGATTGCTCGAGAGTCTCAATTGTCGAGGAAGAAGCTGCCATCAAAGGCTTCAACTTTAGGGATGATAGGCTTATGAACAGGAAGTGGATGTATCAGTCCAACTTGTTTGACGTAACAATGTTCTTTAGAGTCATGGCTCTGTGTCACACAGGCATACCAGTAGAGGGTGATGATCAAGCTCATAAGCTGAAGTATGAGGCAGAGTCACCAGAAGAAGTTTCATTTCTAATTGCTGCACAAGAGTTTGGATTTCAATTTTCTCAAAGAAGTCAATCTGTTATATTTCTCAAGGAGTTTGATCCTCCCTCTGGAAAGGTGATTGAGAGGTAAATCCCATAGTTGTAATTTTCTGGTGAGACTAATTTCTTAGTACTGTACTTAATATATGGCCAAAAATGATGCATATGAATTTTACAGGAAGTACAAACTCTTGAACCTTTTAGAGTTCTGTAGAGCCAGAAAGAGGATGTCTGTTATTGTGAGCAATGAGGATGGTGAAATCTTTCTCCTTTGCAAAGGGGCAGATAAGTATGTTATCTTCTTCAGTGATTCATCTTTTAGTCTCTTTACTTTCTAAATAGGGGAAGCTCTATCTTACCTGATACTTTGTGTCCTATTTCTATTTTCAGCATTATCTTTGATAGGCTTGCAGACAATGGTAAGTCTTACCAACAGGCTACAACTCTACATCTTTCAAATTATTCAGAAGATGGATTTAGAACACTAGCATTTGCTTATCAAAAACTGGATGCTGTCGAGTATGAAAAATGGAACACAATTTTTACCAAAGCCAAGACCACAATTGGTCCTGAAAGAGATGAAGTACTGACAGAAGCATCTGAAATGATTGAAAAAGATTTGATTTTATTTGGGGTTGCTGCTGTTGAAGACAAGTTACAGAAAGGGGTTAGTATCTTCAAGTCATTGTTTCTATTTGGGAATTTATCGGTGTCTCATAGTCGATACCTTATTCTTTATGTACAAACATATCAGGTTCCAGAATGCTCAAGCAGGCATAAAAATATGGCTGCTCACTGGTGACAAGAAAGAAACTGCCATAAATATTGTGTAAGGCTTGTGAAATTTATTAACTTGATGTAATGTATGTCGGCATTCCAATATATTGATTGAAACTAGAAATTTTCTTTTGCAGATTCACTTGCAGTTTACTTCGGCAGGATATGAAACAGTTTCATCTAACTGTGGGGAAAGAAAGTGCATCTAGTATCAAACTGAAGGTGGAAATTCATGTGTTATGGACTTGAGCTGACTTTGAACTTTAAATTCGATGTAGACTCTTAAAATGTATAACTTGTGCAGTGTAAGCATGAATGTAATAAAAGTTGAGCTAGGAATCACATTTTCTGTTTTTTTCTAGTTTCCAGGAGATGAAGGAAGACATTTAGAATCAACTTGGTGGCTTTCAGAGAGAGAAGTCTGAGGAAGGCAACCGAGATGTACCCTTGGCCATGGTAGTTGATGGAAAAGCTCTTGAAATTGCTTTGAGAAGTGATGTCAAGAACCAGTTCTTAACGTTTGTTGTTGATTGTGCTTCTGTTATTTGTTGTAGGGTTTCACCAAAACAGAAGGCTCTGGTAGGTCTATCATCTTCATTCTAACAAAATTCAGTCTATTTATAATGAGCTCAATGAATAAGCATTTCCATCTATATAATTGTATTTATACTACATGCAAGTCATGAAAATGAGTCGATTTCAGATTACGCCATTGGTAAAGGAGCATACAGGCAAGACAACCTTGGCAATCGGAGATGGGGCCAATGATGTTGGCATGATTCAAGAAGCTGATATTGGAGTAGGAATCAGTGGCATGGAAGGAATGCAGGTAACTTTTTCTTTGTTCATTTTAGTTTGGTACATGCTTGATTCCTATTTTATAAGACCTCAATTTAATTTTTGAACATGTTTAAGACCTTTCTGCTCTGAGATTGAGAAGAGTTAGTTCTGAAAATTGCAGGCAGTCATGGCTAGTGACATCTCATTGCCTCAGTTTCGATTCTTAAGTCGATTACTGATAGTTCATGGTCAGTGGTGTTACAAGAGGATTTCGAAAATGGTAATTTATTTCTAGGAGTAGTAATTTCTTTCATCTGAAAATATGGGATTCTGAGATTAACTCCATTTCTTTCTTTTCAGATTCTCTACTTTGTGTACAAGAACGTTGCATTCGGCCTCACACTGTTCTACTATGAACTATACACATGTTTCTCAGGAGATGTCTTATATGATGACTGATATATGGCATTGTTCAATGTGATATTGACATCTTTACCTGTAATATCATTGGGAGTCCTGGAGCAAGATGTTTCATCAGAAGTGTGCCTCAAGGTAAATACATCAGCCAGAAACAGCCGTTTTCTTCTGAGCATCTTGATATACATTGTCAGCCGATTTTCAAACGAATATGGCTTTTTTACTTGGTATCTGAAATGTTGTTGAATACTCGAATTAGCTATGTTAGCGCAATTAGACTATTACTACATTTGGGCTCCATAAGTAATCAATTGATTTTTCTTACATTTTGAATGGAACAGTTTCCAGCTCTCTACCAACAGGGCCAGAAGAACATATACTTCACTTGGTGCCGCATCATCGGATGGATACTCAACGGCATTGTAGCATCTATGGTCATCTTCCTCGCAAACATATTCGCACTTACTCCCCAAGCCTTCGACAAAGGTGGTAACGTTGCAGACATTACACACCTTGGTGCCATGGCATACACATGCATAATATGGACAGTGAACTGCCAAATAGCCCTCATAATCACACACTTCACTTGGATCCAACATCTCTTCATATGGGGCTGTATCCTCATCTGGTACATATTCCTCTTCGTCTACGGTGCACTCCCTCCTGCCATTTCGTTAAGAGGCTTTCGTGTTATAACCGAAGCTCTTGGCCCTGCGCCCGTTTACTGGATTGTCACATTGCTAGTTGTGGTTGTTGCTCTTCTTCCTTACTTCATCCATATTGTGATCCAAAGGTCGTTTTATCCCCTAGATGACTATGTGATTCAAGAAATGCAGTATTGCGGGAAAGATGTTGAGCACAATAACCAAATGTGGGAGAGGGAACAGAACAACTCAGTGATGATGGCCCAGATAGGATTTTCTGCCAGAGTTGATGCAAGGATTCGGTTTATGAAAGAACACTTGAACCAGAAGAGGCAGTTGATATATAGATCAGTAACAAGCAGTCCCATGTAATGATCAGTATATGTGCTTTTGTTTATTGTTGTTGAAGGTAAATTTTGAGCCACCACTCTCCTCACAGTTCATATATATGTATTCTTTCATTCATTTTAAATTTACTAATGTACGTTTTTGGACAATACTCAATAATATACTTATAAGTGCCAACGAAATTGGCAAATGATGAAGTGTACAATGATCTAGAGTTCAATTTTTATCAACTTTATCCTCCAAAATTTGTGTTCTTATATTTCATATATATTCTTCTTCTTTTTTACGGACAATCCGAAAAATCGGATGTGTTACTAGGTTTCGATAGAATTCAGCCTGAATTGAATAATACAAATAGAGTTTGCCAAAGCCAGGAATTATTACTACTCTTTTCATTCGTTAAGCTCAACTTTTGTCAAGCTTATTTGAGTCTTAAGAAAATTTTGAAAAACATGAGAAATGATACATCATACCTCTAAGTACTCAATTGTGGTAGGTAAGCCAAGTTCAATGATTCACACAATCCAAAAAGGACGCAAAGTAAGCTCGCAGCATCAAAAGCACTTGCATAGGGTCTTAAATACAAAGGACATTTATTGTAATTAGGAAAACTAACTACCTAAATATGGACTTAGAGCAAACACCTCATTCCTAAAAATAGGCCCAAAAAACAGCAACCCAAAGCCCAAAGCCAAAAAACTCTCGTCCACACACTCTTGTCAGCCACCGCCACGAGCAAATGCCACTGCGAACATCGAGCAACCTCCGCCCCCTTATACCGCTTCCCCATGATGATTGAACGCGCAGACAAGACCACAAAACATACCGGCCCACCACAAACTTTCCCATAGCTTGCTCTGCTATCAAAGCCACAGCCCAAAAATCACACCACTCCAAAATACGAACCGGATCCAGACCGAATGGCAACCAAGACCCCAACACAAGCCGCCATTGCTCAAGGATTTTCTGCCCAACACCTATGAAGACCGTGCCTCCAAGGAAAATCTGCAAAACAAAAGTTTCGACTAAAGAGCTCTGAAATATTTAACAACGTTTGTAATTGGATATTTGACGTTAATTTTTGTTTTTTCGTCTCTATTTAGAATATATTACAGCGTCAACAAAATTTTTGTAGATATGGCAAAGGAGTTAGTTATACCCGCATGGGTTAACTCAGTTGGTAAGGGCAGACAAGTGTTGGTACCCCTACCCGTGTTCAATCCCCGCTATCAACAGTCTCATGTTGGGTGCGCGATCTATAAATCCTCCTGCGGAAATCCATACTTGTGGGCTGGTGTGACAGGTACGTGTCCACTTTAAATCCTACAAGATTGAGATTGCAGGTTTGTCCTGGCGCTGGTGGTGTAGCGTAACCAAGCTCTCACTTAAACTCTTTTTAACCAAACCAAAAAAAAAGGAGTTAGTTATACCTGTTCTTAAATGGCAACATTTGTCCACGAAAATGATCATTACCAAGTGTATTTCAACACGACTTTATTACGTACATCTTCGGTGTAAATAAATCTTCCAATCCCCACAAACTTATGATGTGACGTTTTCAGGAGAAAGTAGAATATACAGAAAAGTAGTTTCCCCTATTATTGATAGAATGCCTTAAATATAGGATAATACAATCTGTTACTATAACTATCATGATATTACAGGGATTCTTTGTATCCATCTAATCAATATCCATATCTAACTAGTACAAGACACACACCAGGATTAATGGAGAATAAATCTCCTTAAACACTCCCCCTTGTATCGATGGCCATAAGAATGATGCATGACTTGTTGTCTCATTAAAAACCTCGCCAAGCAAACAAAAACCTCATAAGTAAAACAAAAGCTTGGTCTAAGGAAAAAAGAGTATAACGCACCAACTACTAAAGCTACTACATGTGAGGTAGACTCCCTCTAATGTCTACAGAAATGTAACTCCCCCTAATTGTAAACTCAGTCTAGGAGTTATGATAACCTGCGCATACCAATGCTTCTCACATGTTTCACAAAAGTAGATTTAGGAAGTGACTTGGTAAACAAGTCCGCAGTATTATCAACAGGATCTATCTGACTCACATGAATATTCAACAACTGCTGTTGTTGCTGATTAAAAAAAAAACTTCGGCGATATATATTTTGTATTTTCACCCTTAGTGAAACCCAACTTCATCTGTTCAATGCATGCAATATTATCCTCAAAGATGTAAGTAGGGTCAGTAACAGTATATTTCAATCTACTAGAGCCTCGAATATGGCATATGATTGACCTGAGCTAAACACATTCTCTAACTGCTTCGTGTAAAGTAATTATCTCAGAATGATTCGAGGAAGTAGCAACAAGGGTTTGCTTTGTTGATCTCTAAGAGATCACCGTGTTTCCCATAGTGAAAACAAAATTGGTCTGTGAACGACTTTTGTGTGGGTCAAAGAGGTACCCAACATCAGCAAATTCAACCAACACATCAACCAGTATATTGGAATAGGGGATAGCATGAAAACTATTTGAAACAGGACCATTTTTCGACGGGTCGATGAAGTGACTCTGGTCAATCTAGGGTGCAGGTTTCGACGGGTAGAAATCCCCAGAATTTGTCTCAACTTTCTCTTTTCCGAGAATCTCATACTTTTTTCTATATTCTTTGTAAGGGAAGAATAAACCCATGTCAATGGAACCTTTCAAGTATCTAAAGAGTTGTTTCACTCCGTTCCAATGACGTTGGGTTGATGCAGAGCTAAATCTTACTAACAAATTCATTGAGAATGCAATATCTAGACGTGTGCACTGACCTAAATACAACAAAGCTCCAATAGTACTAAGATATGGAATTTCATCTCCCAAGATCTTCTCATCATCATCTAATGGACGAAAAGGATCTTTTTTGAGGTCTAGACTGCGAACAACCATTGGTGTGGTAACAGGGTGTGCTTTGTCCATATTGAATTGTCTAAGCATCTTTTGGACATAAGCAGATTGGTGAATAAGAATTCCACCAACTCGATATTCTAGCTTTAATCCGAGACAAAATAGAGTCCTACCAAGGTCTTTCATCTCAAATTCAAATTTCAAGTAGCAAACAGTCTCATTGATCTCTTCAAAAGTTCCGATGATATTCATATCATCAACATAGACAACTACTATAGCAAATCATGAACTTGTTCTTTTAATGAACACGCAAGGGCATAAATAATCATTCTTATACCCATTCCCAATCAAGTAGTCACTGAGGCATATATACCACATCCTACCGGATTGCTTCAATCTATACAGTGAATGTCTCAACTTTATAACATAAGCACTCTGTGGACTAGAGTTACTTGATTTGGGTATAGCAATGCCATCTGGTACTCTCATGTATATCTCTGAATCAAGATCCCCATAAAGATATGCAATAAACACATCCATTAGCTGCATACTAAGCTTTTCGGACACTACCAAGCTTATCAGGTAGCAGAAGGTGATGATGTCCATAACTGGAGAATATGTCTCCTCGTAATCAATTCCAGAGCACTGAGAGAAACCCTGCACTACAAGTCTAGCTTTATAACGCAAGATCTCATTCTTCTCATTACGCTTCTGAACAAAGACCCATTTATGTCCAACTGGCTTAACATTCGGTGGGCATAGCACAACCGGACCAAAAACTTGCCTTCTATTTAGAGAGTCTAGTTCAGTCTGGATTGCTTCATTCCATTTCGGCCAATCTTCTCTACATTGAAATTCATCAACTAAGCGGGGTTCCACTTCATCGTCGCCAATAATCTCTTGAGCGACGGAATAAGCAAACATATCATCAACTAACATGGAGATCTATCCATAAGAACATGCGCATCATTTGTTCTAAGTGAGATTTCTGAGTTCTCTGATATCACAAAAGGTTCTGAAGCGTCCCCCAGAGATGCCAATTGTGATTCAAGGACATAACCATAATCAGAGACAATCTCATGTGAAGGATTCACAACGTTGATGATAAGTGGATCTTTTGGTGCCTTGATGGCCTGCCTTTCAACCAACGGCTCATCTGTGGTTTTTCTTGGTCTCCCTCTCTTTCTAGTGGGAGCTGAGGCCAAAGCAACACCATCCATATGAGCAGAAGGAACGCCTCATTGCCCAGTGTTGCTATTAACAAATCATTTTACTGGGATTTTCAACCTTGCAGGAACATTAGCAGCAAGTATATCTGATCTCGTTACTTTAGCAATATCAGCAAATGAATCAGGTATGGAGTCTGCCACTTGCTGAAGGTCAAGTATCCTTCGCACTTCTATCTCACTCTGAGATGTGGGTGGGTCATGATGAGACATAGTGGGATCAAACCATGTCAATTCCTGACGTTGAATTGGAATAGAACTGTTCCTATCTCCCCCTAACGGTGGAAAATATGTCTCATCATATTGACAATATGCAAATCTAGCTGTAATGAGATCTCCTGATGAAGGTTCAAGATAGCGGATTTATCTTGGGTGATTCGAAACCAACATAAATGCCCAATTTTCATTAATGACCCATCTTATTACGTTGTGGAGGCGCAATAGGCACATAGACCGTGCAACCAAAAATGCGTAATGTCAGGCTCATATCCAGTTACCAACTGTTACGCACTGAATGGTTGACGGGTAACAGGTCTAAAACGAAGGATCATTGCTACGTGTAACACTGCATAACCCCAAGCATAGACCAGTAAATTTGTATGCATTACCAAAGCTCTAGACAAAAGCTATAACCGCTTGATATGAGCCTCTGCAAAACCATTCTGAGAATGGACGTGGGGAATGTGATGTTCAACATCAATCCCAAGAGACATGTAGTAATCATCAAAATATTTTGATGTAAACTCTCCTGCATTATCCAATCGAATAGACTTGATTGGATGGTCCGGGTGGTGAGCCCGGAGCTTAATGATTTGAGCTAGGAGTTTTGAAAACGCAATTTCCTTGTGGATAGCAAAGCAATGTGCGACCATCGCGTTGATGCGTCTATCACAACCATGAAATCTTTAAATCGTCCCCATTCAGGTTTGATAGGTCCAAAAATATCACCTTGTATCCTTTGTAAGAATGGAATATTTTCATTGTTATCAACAACAAAAGAAGGAAGAACTGTCAATTTTGCTAAAGAACAAGCTTTGCAGAATGAGCGATGCGCATCAGAGATGACCACATAAGAATCTGGTGGGATGACGCACGATGCTCCAACAGTGTGTTGTTGGGAAGGTGCTATACTTGTCGTAGAGACCAAGTTAGGATTGAGATGGGTAGTCTTATCCTCACCATCTAAACCGATGGAAATAAGTAATCCCACATGTTTCTTGGCTCTAAAGAACGGATGACTATGCGTATTTTTCAAGATTTTGATCATCATATCACGACCTGGGTGTCCTAGTCACACATGCCAAACCTTATATGAATCAGAATCACACGTAGTAATGTGAGTCTCGGAATTAGATTCTATGATCTGAACCGTGGTTAAGTACAAACCACTACGAATTGCCGAAAACTTCTCTAGAATGCGTTTGCGGCCACAATCAAGAGAGGTTATACACAAAAGTTCTTGTCCATTCTCACAATAGGTTTCCAAGTGAAATCCGTTGGCACGAATATCCTTGAAACTTAGCAAGGTTCAATTGACCTTTGGCGCATATAAAACATCAGTGATATATAATTTTGTACCATGGGGCAGCAGAAACTCTGCACTACCACACCCCTGAATAACGGGCGTTGCACCAATCATGGTTGTCACTGAGGATTTGTATGGGAAAATATCCACAAACAATTGCCTATTCTGCATAATGGTATGAGTAGTACCACTATCTGCTAGACAACTCAATTTTGCCTTGATACATCTACAAAATTAATGTAAACAAGTAAGTCTTTGTAGCAAAGACGAGGCGCATACTTAGTATACATTCGAAGATTTGAGAAGGGTGTGACCGTTGTTGAGTGCTGATATGGCATGACATAAACCGATGTAATAACAACATCTGGTGTTGAATTTTTTTATTTTTTATTTATATTTGCCAATAAAACCGATGTATAAACAACATCATAAGCCAATTAAACAGACGAAAAACTCATCTAAAAATATCACATTCAGATTGGATTTTCGACGGGTCGAAGAAAGGCTTCAACCGGTTGAGAAAACCCAAAATAACTTGTGATTTTTCGATACCAGAATTTCGACCGGTCGAGAAAATTTTCGACGGGTCGAAAATGGACCAATTTTGGGACAGAGTCGTGGCATTGACGGGTCAAAAATTGTTCAGTTTAATTTTTCGACAGGTCGAATTCGGACCAATGTCGAACAGAGGCGTGGCGTCGACTGGTCGAAAATTGTTTAGTTCAATTTTTCGACGGGTCGAAATCGAGCAACTTTCGGATAGAAGCGTGGCGTCGACCGGTAGAAAATTGTTTAGTTCAATTTTTCGATGGGTCGAAGATGCTCTATGGACTGCTTCAATTTTTTTTCGACATTTTTTTTTCTTTGTCAAAGTTGTATATTGGCTTGCCTTTTGCTATATGTGCAAATATCGAACCATACATAAGAATCGCATGGAATAGAACATTCTCAAAACACTTTCATATACCGAAAATAGAGAAATATTCATTGCTTTCCAAGAAAAATTACGTCATAGATGTGTTCTTATTCATAAAACAAAGACAAGTGTCTTTAAAAATTCTTGACTGAAAAGTAAGCCAAAAATAAAACTAAAACTTGAAAGATTACAGAGACTACTGCCTTTTACATAGGCTTAATCAAAATCCGGGGTAATAAGTTTTTTCCCCTTGTCATCTACTAAAACTAGGTTGATGTCAACCTCCATCTCATATTTTTTAGTGTAATTCGACTCTTGAGCCAAATACTGTTTGTGCTTCTTGTAGATATTCTGGATGTCTCTACTAGCATGACACTGTTTGTGCATATGTCTAGTAGAGCCACACTTAAAAAAGCGAGTTTGCCAGATTGTTGATACCGTTGACTATCAGGAACCGAACCAGACTGGTTCTTTTGAGAAGGGGCGTTATGATCTTTATTCCAAGTCATATTTTGAATGCGGCCTTGGACACGCCCACACCCTCTTCTTCCCCCACGTGGAGCATGTCCACCACGATTATAAGGTTCTGAACGAGCAACCTTCTTATCTTTTCAAGCATTTCCTCCCGTATTATAACTCTCAGACTTTTTGGTACCAGCCGGTCTTGAGTTATTATTCAAGATGATCTCATGATGCTTTTCTTTTGTCGTAAGACTATTAATGAGATCACGGAATTCGGTAATCCTCCCTTGCTCGTACTCAATCTGGTACTGATGAGCTAGAAGACTCATAGATGTTGGAAAGATTTGTAATGCCTTCTCAATTATGTCTTTCTCAGATTTTTCCACACCACAAAAGCTTAGTTCAGATTGCAGATCGAGCATTGCTTGGTTAAAAAAGTTGATCTTTGGGAAATCCACCATTCTGGTGTTGTTCTATTTCGCAGTCAACTCAGGAAGCTGTGTATTATGCACATTAATGAACCTCTTTTTTAGAACATCTCACAAAACCATGAGATTTTTCTTGTTCAAGTAACGCTTCTTTAGAGATGGGTGAATATGACGCCTCAAAAACATGAAGGCTTGAACTTTTGTCTCTTCAGTAGGTGGGAGGAGGGTTGTTCTAGGCCCAGTGGGTTTGATGGTGTTGGTAAGTTTCTTTCTGATGAATGTGTTCTCTACATCAGAGACCCAACAATGGTACTCCTTGCCTTTAAGGTCAAGGATCTCGAATTCTGGTCTTGCAGGCTCATTTGAACTCATCTACAAAAACACAGAGATGTTTTATTAGAAATGATCGAGTACTATGATCGCAAAACTTTCAAGTTTAATTGAATAAGAACATGATCCATGATGCATAGTCACAAAATCAATTGTAAAACGATGGTAAAAATCACATCCAACGATCGTGACACAACGGTCACATATAAACGATTTCCCTTAATTTTCTTTTCTTTTCTTTTCCAAACCGTGACTCCCCCAGGACCGTTACATATACTCTATGGATATATGTCCATAGGAGCTAGGGTATAAACATGTAATATTCACAACTCATATCACAGTTATCATCAACTTAGATCTAGGGTTTTGCGGTAAGTAAGTTTGGCCTAAATCTAGCAATAAACGGTTTAGAAAATATTTACCTCAACGGGTATTGTGCTCGGTATGATCGCTACACTTGATGAAGAAGAAGTTTTTCTGAAACGATTTCTTGGAAGTTATGCAATCTTGTCAACTTCTGAAATTTCGTGGGATTTTGTTGAAGACGAAAAGAGGCCGTCGGTGATCTTGGAAGCCGGCGGTGATCGGCAGCCGACGGTGGCGGTGGTTTCTCCAAGTTTTAGGGTTTTTTTATTAACTCTGGGAGTCGTGCTGATAACGTGTTCCAGGAGAAAGTAGAATACACACAGAAAAGTAGTTGCCATTTTCATTGATAGAACGCCTTAAATACATGCTGATACAATCTGTTACAATAACTATCCCGATATAACAGATATTCTCTATATCTATCTAATCAATATCCATATCTAACTAGAACAAGACTTACAGCCAGATTAATAGAGAATAAATCTCCTTAAACACCATCAAATTAAATCGATTAACGAATCGGGGATAACACCATACTCTATTAGCGATTATACCCTTTCGTAAAAACCTCTCTTTCTGCCGCCCACCCTCTCTCTCTCTCTCTCTCTCTCTCTCTCTCTCTCTCTGTTTCATACTCCGATCGATTCTTCCGAAACAAGTTGCACATTGGATTTGCATTAGAACCTCTTAGTCTGAGGATGGAACCAAGTTTAGGGCAGAACAGTGTTGAAGATGTCAGCTGGCTCTGTTCCCTCTCAGAGTCTGAGCTTGTAAGTATTATCCCAGCAATCAAAACAAGTTTGTTGCTTTGGTTGGTTTTGTTTGTTGTTTCTGATGGGTAATACCTAAGTAGACTTCTTGAAAGCTAAATACTAGTTTTTTTCTTTCTTTTTCATTCTAATTGATACTGAAAGTTGGAATTCAATACACTTTTTAATGAGGCAGGACTTGCTTATTAGCTTAAAGAAGCTTATTATGCATAGGGCAAGAATGATTGGGCATGAAGAACTAGCTGAGAAGTTTGATCTCAAGGTGCTTAGAGCTCTTGGTATGTATGAATCTATGTCTCTCATATTGATCGTTTTGTTGATTTAATTATTCTTAGGATTAAGTTGTCTTGTAATACTGTTATGTTTTGGGTGTAATTAGAATAAAATTTAAGAACTTTTAGTATCTTAGCTGTTTATATTGGTTAGTATGCAAGGTAATTCTATTTGTCCATTATGATGATAGGATTCGGATATCGCAGGTCAGACAAGTAAAACATCTTGGGGACTATTATGTGAGCTTTCGAATATGGTTTTGCAGTGAAAACTCAGCTCAGTGGCATCTAAAATGAATCTTTGATTGGGAATTATAACTATTATTGCATGCTCTAAAAACAATGCTCAGATACTTGGAATCAAACTTTCAAGATAAGCTGTTAATTGGTAAAACACTTGTATTACAGAAACATTGTTCATCTTCTTGGTTAGCACACTCAGGCAACTTGTGCCATCATCCAATTTGCCTGTGAAGATGTCAGTAGTATGGTTAACAGCAGAATTCCAATTATATAAAAAACTCTTTATTATGATCCCTGAATGTCAGACTAGACTTCTGTATCCAATTTCAATCTGACATTGATATCATTGCCAGGAACTGCCTTAGATTTAAGGTATAAATGCCAGATTAGACGTCTATGCATTAGCAATTACGTTATGCTACTACAGTTTCCACCCAAAAAGGCTACCTTGTTATCTGCTACAAAAGTTTGGCACAGAGGGCATCCTTAGTGTTTGGTTGAGGAGGGCATCCTATGTGCCAAACTTTTGTATAGCTTTTACCTGTTTAAGATGCTACTTATGCTTCATTTGGAGTCATTTTATCAAAATCTTCAGTTGGTAGCTATTCAGGTTTTACACTTGAGAAACATCGTGTCAATTTGTATATTCAGCAGTTTAGAATTTGCTGACTTGTATTTTCAACTTGTGCAGGATTCGTTCTGATGGAATGTATCAAAGAGAAGGTTAAGGATTTGTCACTCACGCCAGGCTCTGTTAGCTCTGCTGCATTTATGGAAAGTTGCAATCTATTAAATTGTGAGATTGGTGAGGTTATGAGTCTTGAAGAAATAAAGGCATGTATCGGTCTTGATGTGAAAAAAGGAGGATCAAAAAGGTTAATTCAGCATGCAAGTACCATGGCTTTATATATACTGTAGTGACGATATTCTAGACACTATCATTACTTTAAGATAATGGTTGCAGAATACAAACTCAAAGATCAAATAGTATGAGATAATTTGATGTTAGTACCATCAGCTGTTCATTACCATCACCAAGTCTTCAATTCTTCTCAGAACATAAGAATTACCGAATTTCCCTTTTTGCTCCGTAGTATGAATAAGTTATATACTTATATTTAAATGATTGATTTCTCAGGCTAATAGGGTTTTGGGATAATTTTGTTGATGAGAGAAACAGGATGGACTCCAGATCGTATTTGTATGCTCCAGATTTTTCTCTCTTTAATTAAATTAGTGTTCTCTTACACAAGTAGTAAAAATGACATTAATCCTTCCCTCTGGCAGCCTAGGTATTTCTTAGTTATCCCTTGTCTGTTTCCTTCTCTCCCAAACCCATCATCCACTGTTGGTAAAAACTTGATGCTTTATATTCTGTAACAAGATTTCATTCATGTTTAGATATGTGTAGGATATATATAACTCCCTCCATCTGATTAATTGTTTTTGTGTTGTGTTGTGTTATGTATCCGTAGATTCTGTTACAGTATAGCAGCAGATGAAAGTATGCCAAGTCAGAAGCAAAAATTTGATACCAGTGGATTATGAAAGCCGGCTTTGTAAATGTAGCGGAACAGTTACACATATGGTAGTTTGGGAACATCGAGTATCCAGTGCTGTATTGAACCTGGCATTTTGAGAATAGGTAACTTATTTGTTGTTGTAAACAATTGTGTGAATGCATGTATACATTTCTCAGTTTTGACATGTAAACATGTATGATATATCAATGCCAAGGTACATTAGTTGGTCCTTGCAAATTTTAATGACTTAGTTAGCTCCATATGACTCAAAGAAATTTAGTCTTTATGCATCAACTCCCAGCCTTTGTAGGGGTCATGGGCTATTATCCTTGTGGGAAATCAATTCGCTGCATGGATTATTGACTTGTTCCTAGGGGACAAAGGAGAGGGAGGTACTAGTTGACTGCTGACACTCGGCAAGTAATGACTGCATTTCCAGATCAATTGCTCATAGTGCAGGCTTATCATTAGGTCTTAGGATGGTGTCCTGGGTTCTCATCCTTCCCATTTCTGTGTCTAAAGTGTGCAAGTGTAGTTACCTTGTTGGTCGAAACCTACCGGTCTTTTGTAGTGCATGGCTTAATGAACTCAAACCCCATCATGGAGCTCATGGGATTCCCTGGGGACAAAGGATGGAGATGATGCTTGAAGTAGCTTCTAGTTCATACAGCTTTTCTGAAGATGTGTGAAGTACTTTCTCCTCCTCTCTATCTAGGTTTGGTGACAAGTGACAAGAGCATGATTTTTCTTGTTGGCCATGCTTTGTTTGTTTGGTCTTAGCAGCGCATGGCAGTAAAGGGTTTTTGGGACCATATGTTCAACAAAATTCTTCTACACATTGTCCCATCTTCTTAAACCCCATTTGCCTTCCCATTCCACTTTTTTTTTTTTGAAAATGAATCACTTAATTAAACGCCAACAACAAAGAAAGCAGAAAAATCTGAAGAGAAAAGAAAACAAAATTAATTAGTACTAATCAAATGCACTCATATACTTTGCTTCTTGGACTGGGTTAGAAATTAGAAAGACTGTTGTGGAATTTCTTTTTAGAAGAGCAGAAATTTCTTTTTGGCAAATAGAAATTTCTCTCAAAGTCAAGCTCATCATGCCATTACCAGGATATTTCCCATGCTTTGTTTGTAATCTCCAAAAGAAAGAGCATAAACATATGAAAGTGAAGTTCCAAAAGTATGATTATGACCAAATTTAATCATTAAAGATAATCCAACTTGTCCCTTATTCCCACTAATAACTTATTTTCTTATTCTCCTTCGCATGCTTTAGCCTGGCGTGTACTCTTCATACGGCACGTGCAACGTACGGTTGATCTTTTGCCATTTAATTTGTCTCTACATAGATTATGTTGAGATACATGATCAAATTATTTGTGTCACGTTTTTTTTTAGATTTTGTCGCATTCCGCATTTTTATGTTTATATTCGTGTACATGCAATATAAGTAGAAAATCATACATATGACAATTAATATTCTCCAATGTTTTTTTTTTCAATTTTAATGTACAACGTTTGTTGTAGTCAGAAGATTTGTACTACTTTACATATGTAAATATAATATCACCATGGCATCATGGGATTATATGGAATGGAGAGTAAAAAACCGTATATATGACGAAGTAATCTTTGTTACTAGCTCGAAAAGTATTGTGTGCAAGAGGAAGACGTACATAAGAATCTTATCGCGTCTAAATCCCAAAGATAATTTTCTGTATTATGGTGTCAGTTTGGTGAAATAAACTAATTAATGGTTCCTAATCACTTTTGAGTAGTGGATAATGTAAACTAGTAGATGCATAAGATTGCTTAAGCATCAAGGCAGACTCACCAATGATGTTATGTTCCAATAAACAATATTCGACCATGTGATCACTAAACATGGGATGCCTGTGTTACACAACTACTTTCACCAATGATCGTTTAAACTTTTTCTAATTCATCAAATCAAACATGACTTTGCATAATATATATGACTTGGGGATGAATATGACCAGGGTGAAGGGCCTCTAAAAGGGTCGAAATCATAATGGAAAGGGAAAGAAATTATTGTTACTAGCTTAAACAAATTGATACGTGAAGGGTCAGTATCATTTGAAAGAATCCTTTGAATTTGTTCATGTCAAGGTCGAGGCAGGATCTTGCGGTTGCAATCAAATGAAATCTTGGTGACATTAATTCACTAATATTATATCACATCACTATTAACATACTCTACCCCTCCATAGTGATGAAAGGATTTAGTTAGAATATGTTGAATTAGTTAATTAGATTGCGTTTAAAAAGAAAATAGATATGCAAGAGATAGATATGAAATTGTACTTTATTCATTGATAGATGACTTTAAATATGCATTACAATCTAATACAATCAATATCCCTATAAATCAGGAATTGAAAGAATATATACTTCTATTCTAATCATGAGAAGATACAAACCAAGATACTAGGAATATTTTTCCTGGAACACTCCCATTTATGTTGCGATCCTGATGTATGATGCATAATCTGTTGCCTTACTAAAAACATTGTCAAGCAAACAAAAAATCTCTTGGGTTAAATCAAAAGTTTGGTCTAAGAGAAAAATAGTACAACACATCAACTACAAATGTGACCACATGTGATGTAGACTCCCTCTGATGTCTACGAGATGAACTCTCTCTGATCAGTAACTCAATTTTGGAGTTCAGACAACCTTCGCATTCCAATGCGTCTCACATATTTTACAAATGTAGATTTAGGCAATGACTTGATAAACAAGTCTGTAACATTATCTGCCAAACAAATCTGATTCACATGAATGTTCAATAATTGTTGTTGTTGCTGATTAAAGAAGAACTTAGGCGATATGTGGTTTGTATGATCACCCTTAATATATCGCAACTTCATTTGTTCAATACAAGCCACATTGTCCTCAAAGATACAAGTTTATGACGTAATAGTGGATGATAATCCACTAGATCCTCGAATGTGGTGTATGATTGATCAAAGCTAGACACACTCTGTAACCGCTTCATGCAAAGCTATAATCTCATAATGATTCAAGGACGTAGCAACAAGAGCTTGCTTTGTTGATCTCCAAGAAATTGTCGTGTTTCCCATGGTGAATATATAACCTGTTTGGGAACGTCCTTTGTGTGGGTCAGAGAGATACCCAACATTAGCAAAACCAACTAAAATATCACAAGGTGTCTCTGAGTAGTGGACTACACTGAACTGAGGTTCAATGCTTGCAGCCGAGTCATTGTTCAACGAGTCGAATGAATGGTTCTGATTCGTCCAGGGTGCAACTTTTGACGAGTCAAAATTCCTGGGACATGTATACTGTCATTCAACCATCACTTTTTCGGGAATTTCAAGCTTCTCTATATATTCTTTGTAGAGAAAGAATAAGCCCAAATATATGGAATCCTTCAACTACATGAACATATACTTTACACCATTCCAATGTCGGTATAGGTGCAGAACTAAACTGAGCTAACAAGTTCACAAAGAATGTAATATCTGGTCTTGTGCATTGAGCTAAATACAACAAAGCACCAATAGCACTAAGGTATGGTACCTCAGCTCCCAATAGTTCCTCATTATCATCTTTCAGACGATACGAATCTTTATTGGGTTCCAGACTACGAACGACCATTGGTGTGCGAAGAGGGTGTGTTTTGTCCATGTTAAATCCCCTTAGCATCTTTTGGACATAAAAAGACTGGTGAATAAGTATTCCACCAACTTGATGTTCTAATTCCAAACCAAGACAAAATCGAGTCATACTAAGGTCTTTCATCTCAAACTCGGATTTCAAGTAGCTAACCGTCTCATTGATTTCATCAAGAAATCCAATGATATTCATATCATCAACATAGACCGCTACTATGGCAAATCCTGAACTTGTTCTCTTAATGAACACACATGGGCATAAATCATCATTCTTGTATCCTTTCCCATTCAAATATTCACTTAGACGTGTGTACCACATCCTACCGAATTGTTTCAATCCATATAGTGAACGCTTCAATTTAATCACATGAGCACTCTGTGGTGTAGAGTTACTTGATTTGGGTATGACCATGCCTTTCGATACTTTCATGTATATCTCTGAATCAAGGTTTCCATAGAGATATGTTGTCACCACATCCACCAGTTGCATGTTCAGTTTTTCGGACACTACCAAACTGACAAGGTAGCGGAAAGTACTGATATCCATAACCGGAGAGTATGTCTCTTCATAATCAATGTCAGGACGTTGAGAGAATCTTTGCACCACAAGTCTAGCTTTATATGCATGACTTCATTTTTCTTATAACGCTTCCGAACAAAAACTCATTTATGTCCTACCGGCTTCACATTTGGTGGGTATAACACTACCGGACTAAAAATATGTCTTTTCTTCAGAGAGTCTAGTTCAACCTACATTGCATCTTTCCACTTTGCCAAATCCGCTCTCCTCTGACATTCAGCAACCGAGCGAGGTTCCACTTTATTGTCATCAATGATCTCTTGAGCGACAGAATAAGCAAAAGCATCATCAACTACCTTGGATGACCTATCCATAACAATACGCGCATCATTGTTAGTTAGTGAGATTTCACCATTCTCTGACATCACATATGGGTCTAAAGCGTCCTCCAAAGATGTCATTTGTGATTTTTGGACATAACTATAATAAGAAACAATCTCATGTGTAGGGTTCACAATGTTGATGACAAAATGATCAATTTGTGCCTGGATGGCCTGCCTTTTCGCTGACACCTCCTCTGCGGATTTTCTTGGTCTCTTCCTTTTCCTGGTGGGAGCCGAGGTCAATACTACTTTCATCTACATGGGCAAGAGGCACGTTAATCTACCTTGGAGTTGTGTTATACCGCCCTTTAGGAATTTACAACCTTGCAGGAACATTTGTAACAAGAATGTTTGATCTCATCACTTTGGCAATATCAGTAAAAAAGTCAGGCATCAAGTCTTCTACCTTTTAAAGATCAAGTATACGTTGCACTTTAATCTCACTTTGAGATGTGCGTGGATCTTCTTGAAACATAGTGGGAGGAGTATTCTATGTCAATTCCTGACGTTCAACTGGAATGAAGGTATTTCTATCTCCCCCTAACGTAGGCAAGTATGTTTCTTCAAAGTGATAATCTGAAAATCTTGCGGTAAAGAGATCTCATGTCGAAAGTTCTAAGTAACGGTCAATAGTTAGAGATTCATGACCAACATATATGCATAATCGACGTTGATGACCCATTTTAGTACGATGTTGGCACATACATTGCACAACCAAAGATGCATAGAAATGAAATGTCAGGCTTGTATCCAATTACCAACTCCTATGCACTGAATGGTTGGCATGCTATAGGTCTTAAGTGAAGAAGCATTGTTGCATGTAATAATGCATATCCCCAAGCAGATATCGGCAAATTAGTATGCATAACCATTGCTCTGGCCACAAGCTATAACCGCTTGATTTGTGCTTCTGCTAAACTGTTCTGTGCGTAAACATGAGGGGCGAGATGTTCAACTTCGATCCTAATTGACATATAGTAGTCATCAAAAATCTTTAATGTGAATTCTTATCCAATCTAATTGACTTGATTGGGTTATATAGATGGTGAGTCTGAAGCTTAATAATCTATGTTAGGAATTTTGCAAATGCAGCATTCCTCGTGGATAGCAAAGCAACGTGTGACCATCGCGTTGATGCATCTATAAAAACCATAAAATATTTAAATGGTTCGCATTCCGGTTTGATAGGTCCACAAATATCACCATGGGATCTCTGTAAGAATGCTATGTTGTCATTGTTATCAACCGCAAAGGAAGGTCTAGCCTATAACTTTACTAATAAGCAAGCTTTGCAAAAAGAGCGATAAGCATAAGAGATTCTCGTAAAGGAATTTTGTGGAATAACACTAGGTGTTGAGACCAGATTGAGATTGTTAATCTCATCCACTCCATCAAATTTGATGGTTTTAGGAATTTCCACGTGCTTCTTGCTTTTGAAAAATGACCATGAGAGTTCTTCAATATTTTAATCTTCATATCTCGACCTAGGTGTACCATTTGATAATGCCAAAGCTTGTATGAGGCCGTGTCACACACAGTATTAAGTGTGACAACAATGGATTCAATAATCCAAACCGTAGTAAGATATAATCCACAACGAATTACCCATAACTTTTTCAAGTAGCGCTTTCTACCACACTCCTCAGAAGTTATGCATAAGAATTCTTTTGCATTCTCACAATAAGTTTCCAAGTGTAAACTGTTGGCTCTAATGTCTTTAAAACTTATTGAGGTTCGATTGGCTTTTGGCTCGTAAAATGCATCAGTGGTATGAATTCTTGTTTCATGTGGTAGCAAAAATTGAGTTGAACCATGCCCTTGTATAACCGGCGCAGAACCAATCATAGTTGTCACTGATGATGTGTATGACACGAGATCTATAAACAATTTTTTATTCTACAGTATAATATGAGTAGTACCACTATCTAGTAGACACTCGATCTCGCCTTCGAACATATACAAAAAAAATTGAATTAATTAGTTTTTAAGACTTGTTGAACACTTTAAGTAAAGACTTAAAAGATTTACCAAAGGGCTGTGACCCTTAAAGAGTGCTGATATGACATAGTAAAACCGATGTAAAATACATCAAAAGCACCAAGTCTGGATAGGATTTTCGATGGGTTAGAGATGTTTTTAGATGGGTCTAAAATTGGAAAAATTTGTCACAGTGGCTGACATTCAACGGGTCGAGGTAGACCTTTGACAGGTCGAATAAAACCTAAAACCAATATCAATTTTCTGAAATCTTTTTCGACAGATAGTCCGAGAATTTTTTACGGGTCGAAATTGTGACATTTTGGAGACAGTAGCGTGCAGTCAACGGGTCGAGCATTTGCATCAACGGGTCAAAGTAGCTAAATAAGTGGCCGAGGACTATCTTTCGATGGGTCAAAAGATTTAGTACACTATTTTTCAACGGGTCAAAAAGTGTTGAAACCGATATAGTGGGTTACCATCGACGGGTCGAAGAAAAACCCCGACGGGTCGAAAATTCTCAGTATCAAACCATCCTTTCTTTTGTCTCATTTTTATGCTATTTTGGTGTCATAATGCCATAGAATTTTGTAGAATTAAAGCAATATGTATGTAAACAACCATTCTTAACACTTTCAAATACCGATATCTGTGAGACGTTTACCAAGAAGTGTATTCTTAACGTCTGATACCCATTTATGGTACTCTGCTCTTTGAATGTCAATAATATCAATTTCTAGTCTTGCCGGCTCAGTAATCTACAAAAAACAAGAGATATAATTAGTTTACCAATTGAAAAATCACAATCACTAATATCAAATTTAGGTAATAAAAAATATGACTCATGATGTATGGTCACAAAAATAGATGCAAAACCGGTGGCTTCATACCACTCCCTAGAAAACTGTAACTGTCAAATAATCACAAAGATCAACATCCTTTTTTTCAATGTGAAATCACAATTAACCGTGATATCCACCAATATCCATGACTTCCCCAGAACCGTCACTAATATTCAACTTTTTATAACATGTATTAATACATAGGAACTAGGGCATAAAAGGTAAATCACGGTATGAAAATTCAACCTAAATCTAGACCTAGATTTAGGGTACTGCGGTAATTAAGTTTTCCAACTTAAATTTAAATCAAAGAGGGTTAGTCGATTTACCTTGAGGGTATTATACTCAGTATGAAAACTTCTCTGAAAGAAGTTTGAAGAGAAAACGTCCATGAATTTTTTGCGACGAGCTCTGGTGGCGGGGAAAATCTGGCTGTGATTGGTGGTCTGCGGTGGAGAGATTTCGTCAAGGGGGGAGGCCATTAGTGGAGGTTTTAGTATTTAAGGGTTTGGGGTGATGACTATCAACTCAAAAGCTAATGATAACGTGTTGAAGGAGAAAACTAAATACGCAAGTGGTAGATTTGAAACTGTACTTTATTCATTGATAGACGACCTTAAATAGTCATTAGAATATGATACAATCAATATCCCTATAAATCAGTAATTTAGGTAATATCTACTTTTACTCTAATCAGGACAAGATACACACAGAGAGATCAAGAATCCCCTGAAATAAATTACTTATTAATTATGACATTAAGATCACACACCGATACAAACTGTCCAATGCAAGTATAAGATTGAGATCAATTTCAAGAGATCTTTGAAACTCATGCAGAAAGTATGAGATTTGTATAATCTATATGCAAATGTATGTGCTCTCAAAGTGTTTGGGGCCAAAATAAATATTTCCTATTGGGCTTTGAAGGGTTGAGTTTGGCGAGCGGGCCGAGCAAGATATACTAGTTCCAGGCTGGAATGGGCTCGATGGAAATAATACAGAAAGCTGATCCGTGCGGCTTATGTTTTCTAACCATTCCTATAACGGTTAGGATTGTTATAAGAGATATCTATAAATATCGGATGATCTCTATTGAGCACCTAGAGTTGTATTAAGAGTCTAGTTAGCGATATTAAAGGAGTTCCAAGAAAAGTGGAATGCAGCTACGAGCTTCTTTATAAAGAAGTGGAAAGCTATTTGGAAAGGATCCTCGATCAAATACATATTTTTCTCTCAGCAAACTATACTTCTCTATACGAGAAAACTCTTGCAACCAGCGATCAAGAGAGTTGTCACCTGAAGAGTGTGAGACTTTTGCAATTCAAGGACGCAAAAACCTAAACCGACGATCAAGGAGCTTGTTAACAGGAAGATTAAGAGTTTCGAGGTTCAAGGAAGCAAACACCCAGTGTTCCCGACATTCGGTCAAGGGGATTGCTCTGCTTTACACCAGAAGGAGTGTAGAGTATCAATTTACGTGGCTCAGTTAGAGACACGAAACCAGAAAGTATTAGGCCACTAGACAAGAAGGATCCATTCAGGTGAGGTTGGTACTCTCCTCGTCTAAATCGCTTAGTCAAGAAGTCAGTAGCCGCTAACCTACAAATCAACATTCCATTGTAAGACGGTGGCATGCTAGCGCAAGAAGCACAATTGAGGAAAAGAGACAGTTTGAGAAATCTCTCAAGTCAGCTAGGAGATTTTTGGGTTAAACATTTTGGCATGCCCAATCGAACTTGATATTAGTGCTCTTAAACGACAATTGGGAATCCCTATAAAAAGGAATACCCTCAGTGTCACAAACAACCACAACCGAAGTATCGGGAACACACTTCTTCTAAGTGTCGTTCGCTAACCGAGAAGGCTGTTGGCACCGTCTTCGTGACTACACAAAAATCAAATATGAACGTCATCTTATTAAGTGAGGGTGATATTAATCACCTAAGTTACGAAGAATACCGAGCGTACGCCGCCAGGTGAGACGTACAGCTTGGAGGTTACTTTGAAACAATCGAGTGGAGGTTTGAGGAACAAGCAAAGTTGCTTACTTCCAATTGTGAAAAGACAGATACGGCGGTAGCCAAAATCAAAGCTGTAAGGCTAGAACACAATAAAGGCTTGCAAGATTAGGATCTGCTTAAGGCCTAGATAGCGACCATCGCGGAGGTGCAAGAGAGGATGCATGCTGAAATCATGCATACCCTAGACACAAACTTCACTAAGCAAGCCAAAGCAGTGGCCACCCAATTTCAGAGAATGGAGAAGGAAATTTTGGCCTTTACCAAATCCATCTCCGATCTCACAAGGAGGACACAGCAAGCAGAGGCTTTCTCGCCCGCATGGGAAGAGCGTTTAGATAGATTTATGGATCAGTGTGATATTCACATTGCTAAAGCACATGAGCCTTAAGAAACTCCTTATCTGCCTGTTCACAAAGGTGACGCCAGGGCCTGGCAGTGGCCAAGACATTACAAACAGATCAATTTCCAGGCCTTTATAGGAGACGACGATGCTAATGCAGTAACTCATCTGGCATACTTCACCCTTCAGCTAGGTCAATTTATTGATGACGAGGAGTTCAAATTGAAAACTTTTGGTTCATCCTTATCCAGATCAGCCCTCGTCTGGTATACAGGTTTAGAGAAGGGGTCTATCACAAGGTGGGCAACAATGGAGGCATTATTCATAGACCACTTCAGAACAACGAGGCCTAAAACTAGCATTGGAACGCTATCGGCCATGAGCCAATCATCAACTGAAACACCAATAACTTTCCTGCACCGTTTCCGATCTGAATATAACATATGCAGAACCCCACTAGGTAAGGATGTAATAGTTGAAATGGCCATAAATGGCCTGGAAGGTCAGTATTATAACTTGTTTTTCAACAACAAGTACTTTACCTTGAATAAGCTTATCACAACTGTAACGAAGGCTCATAACACCATGCAAGAACACGATAACAAGCGTAACTCATCCAAGGGAACGTATGCATCAAGGGCATATGACAAACATAAGCCAAGGACTGTGGCTTACATAGAGGACCAAATAGAACAGGAGTCTAACTATGAAGAAGAGCAAGTGGGAGCCGTCGAGTTGGCGACGAACAATGTAATAAAACCCTGCAAGCTTCAGAAGGCCAAAGGTCCTATAAAATTCTCGACAGTGGCTTTTGCGAAGCCGGAGTTCGAGACTTACACATACGATGCTAACATGGCTCATGAGATACTGGATGAGCTTTTTAGTATGCGAGTAGCCAAAACAGATTTCGCCTCAGAACAATTGAAGGGGAAGAAATACTGTAAGTTCCATGGTGCATGGAACCATACGACTAAAGAATATATCAAGCTCAAAGATCAGATCCAGAGATGGATAAATGAAGGCCAATTAGCCTTAGAAGAAGCTCCCAAGACAGCCTCATTAGTCGACTCTCAACCTTTTCCAGTGCCTCAGGTCAATATGGTAAATGTCGGCTGGTCGCCAGCCGTTAGCTGTACCATGGGGGTTGAGGAAAAAAATTTGCTGGTCATACTGCAATATACTTTTCCACAAGATAAGTTGAAGAAATTGTGGACGAACTGCAAGAAATGAAGCTCATAGTTTATTGGCCAGTGTTCAAATTGAGACATCTAAATTATAGATGGCCAGGCAAAGAATTCTATAGGTTCCATAACGCCTTCGGACATCAGACAACGACATGTTTTGCCCTGAAAGACAAAATCCAGTGTTTGATTAACTGGGAAGTGATAGTAGTTAGTCAAAGAGTGGTAGAATGGCACCCTAAGACACTATCACCTTCTACAGCAACCCCAGAAACTTCCTTATCTCGCAAGGCATCTAGGCCCACATAGAGATGAAAAAATCAAGGCAAAGGCCTAAACACAATATTGCATTTGTCTGACCCAGGCGAGCCGAAATCACATATGATGCATCTAGGCAAGATGAAATTTCGAAGAGCTACTTCGGCAGGAATAGCAGTGGTTCCCAATAATTAGGGAACTCCGAAACCAACACCCAAAAATGTGAAAGGTCTATGTTATTGCCAATACCATAATAAGTGGGACGTCATTTCACTAATGAATGCATTAACTTGATTTATAGGATTCAACAATGGATTTCCGAGGGAGAAGTGCAGATAACAGCACCCTCACCAAATTTAGCGATCGAAGAAGCGTTGATAGTTGGAATGCTAGAATTATCAGGGGGGCACTCAAACAAAAGAAAACCAACACTCGACCTTCGAACCAGCAGTGAGGACACTTCGAGGAAGACACAAGGCAATGCATCAAAAGGAAAAGAGAAGGTAGACCCAAGGGACGAGTCGCCAGTAGCATTGTGTGCAAGATGAAAGTTCCATTATGAGCTGAAGATCACATATGAAGAATTGAAAGAGGCAGTTAAAAACTGTCCGGAACTGATCTCAACTCTAGAACACTATAAGCCAAACAGTCCAAGGGAGTTGAGTCAAAGGACTTCTCAAGATTTCAAATGAAGGAGAGCTATAGAGAAGTCTGGCAGATCAGAAAAATCTAAAGCAACCACAGTTGATACACTCGCCAAACCATATATTCCTCCTGCTTCAAGAAACATCACGAAGGAGAATGTATGGTATGTGAAGGAGAAACATAAGATAGTAGAGGTGACTACAAGCAGGAGACACAACTTACAACATCTCTTTGGAGAGGCTAAGAGAGCTTTAGAAGCATTAGAAATGGGATTGATGGAGGAAGAACAATTGCAGTATACCCTAGAATAGCTACAGAGGCGTCTGAATACCTTGGCCGCTAATCCCCTGGTTGTGTTTGGAAAGAAGTCACGTGAACCTAAAGTTCACACAGCCAGGCCCAGGTCTTCGATCGTAACCTAGAATTATGGGCCAGACAGAAGACACCAGAACCTGTACCTGAGGTTCGCAATGAACAAAAGGAGACACAAAACAGCTAGGCAACGTCTTCACTTTGACAAAGAAACTACACGACCAGGAAAAATCCCTCGGCGAACGAAAGAGATCACACAGGGACAGGTGACAATGAGTGACACGAAGGATTTTCAGTGGAAACCAAAGCCTTTGATTGCAGAAGAAAGGAAGAAAAAGGCTAGCTTAGACAAGTTTTTTCCTACTTCTAAACCGATAAGTTCTTGTTTGTTTCAACTAACTACGTTAGAACCATATACCTAAGGTTTTAGAACAGCACGTTGCCACATTGGATATCACCGATGAGGCATATATGCAGGCTGAGAAGATTGAAGAAGGCCTCGAAGGCGACGAGGACGAGGAGTTAGTAAACTACGGTGAAGACGATGATGAGACTATGCAAGAATATAAGGATAAGGTAGATATTAATGTCAATATGGTATTTTTCCTACCTTCTAAATTTTCAAGACCATCGACAACAGTAACAGAAGTCAACAATACCCCTATAAAAAGTGTGAATAGTTTGGCGGCCATAGAAGAGGACACTATAGCATTCGATCCACAGTCACTCGCCAAATAATCAGAGGTTGACTTATCATCAAAAAAAGGATGCATGATGTTAGCGAAGGCCACCCTGAATATGGTCATGCATATGCGGCCGTTATATGTCACAGGAAAAATCCAAGGTATCCAAATCAATATGCTTTTGGTGGATTCAGGGGCCGCCGTCAACATTATCACAGTTAAAGCGATGGCACTTTTAGGCATTCCCAAGTCCAATATCCAAGAAACAGCCTTGAATGTTTGAAACTTCCAAGGAAATATCTCAAAGACTTGGAATCATCTTCATACATGTGCAAGTAAGACCAGCTGCAGGCACATACACATTCTTCGTGGCAGAATGCATAGCACCATACAACGCGACTGGATTTATAGAAGCTATTATGTACCCTCTTCTCTCCATCAGTAGATGGTACTGTAGAATATGGAGTCAGGCGAGGTAGAGGTTATTAACATTGATCCTCGTCCTTATTCCGTCTCTACCAATACTTTAGATGCCAGCTATTACAACAGTGACTTTTGACCACTGGAAGTGTGTGGCGTAGATAACAAAGGCCGCCCGGTTGGAATTACGACATCTGAATTAGCTCAATGAGGTATCATTCAAGTAAGTAAAGACGGTCGCCGACCTTATACCATTGAGTTACCATCCAAATCATCCCAATGATAGGGTTTCTATTAAACATAGAGACCTAGGCTTGCTTCTCCTTGTACGACCGACTTCACAACTTTATAATGGAGAGTCAAGCCTTAGAGAATATTCCAATGACTGCAGCATTGGAATATATGGACGATGACGTATTGCATGAGTTAAACGGTGAGGAGGAAATTCAGCTAGCGCCAACAGCATTAGACGATACACCTCCCAAAGTTAAAGATCTCATTGAAAAGATCAATCTCAAGACCGCAAGCGAGTCAATGTATGTGGCTATAAGTACCTTCCTGGAACCTGAGAAACGTCAAAAGATTATAGAGTTGTTAAAAGAATATGCGGACTGTTTTGCAGAAAAGTACGAAGACATGACAGGCCTGTCGCCAGACCTAGTATGCCATAACTTACCTATCTTAGAAGACAAGAAGCTTGAAAAACAAGAGATGCGTCGTATGAATACAAAAACAACGATCATAGTCAAGGTAGAGATCGAAAAAATGCTTAAATCAGGCATTATCAGAGTAGCCAAATACAACGAGTGGTTGTCGAATGTAGTGCCAGTGAAGAAGAAAAATGGCAAGATGCGAGTGTGTGTTGATTACCGAGACCTTAACAACGCAACTCCTAAGGATGCCTACCCAATGCCAGTAACAGATCTGTTAGTGGATTCAGTTGCACGCCATGAGATGTTATCATTCATGGACGGGACAGCTGGATACCATCAAATTTTAGTGGCAGAAGCAGATAGGCATAGGACAGCATTCCAGTGTCCAGGCTTTGCGGGAGTATTTGAATATGTGGATATGCGAGGGTATTTGAATATGTGGATATGCCATTCGGGCTCAAGAACGTAGGTGTGACTTATCAGCAAGCTATGAATTTAATATTTCATGATCTAATAGAAAAGTCCATGGATGTTTATATTAATGATGTGGTAATCAAGACAAAGTGCAAAATAGAGCATGCTGAAGACCTAAGGCAAGTGTTCATCCGAATAAGACAACATCGACTGAAGATGAACCCGGCTAAGTATGTATTTGGAGTAAAAGCGGGAGACTTTTTAGGCTTCTTGGTCCATCAACGGGGAATTGAAGTCCCAAACGTTAAGAAGGAAGCAGTGTTGAATGCCATCACGCCAAAGAATAAGAAAGAATTACAATGACTACTAAGTAAAATAAACTTCCTTAAGCGATTTAGTGTGAACGCAGCCGGGAAAACGCAATTGTTTTCGCACTTACTCAAGCTACAAAACCAAAAGTACATTGAATGGGAGCCTGCTCATCAAGAGGCTAATGATACCATCAAAGCATATCTGGCGAACCCACCAGTTTTTGTCCCACCAAGACCAGGAATCCCACTTAAATTGTATATATCAGCTACGAACTATTCTATGGGGAGTTTACTAGCTCAGAACAATACGGCGGGCGTAGAGCGTGCTATCTTTTTAATCTTAGCCGTACATTAACAGACTGTGAAACACAATACTCGCCAATGGAGAAATTGTGCTTGGCCATGTATTTTTCAAGATGTAAGTGACAAGGCGGTTTAACACCTCTCAAAGATATCCTATTCACAACCTGGATATATCAATGTAGTAAGATAAATAGGGGTTATCGAACACGAAGAATTGGTGAAACTAAATCCTAACACACTAATATGCTGACAGACTCGACCACAGAACACTAATGGTATGCGAACCTAAGCTAGACAGACTCAAATGCTACGAAATTTTGACACAAAAATATAGACACAGTGGCGGACTACCACGCAAAATTTGAGGGTATTTGGAGTTGATTTGGTTACCGAAATAAATCGGCTAAGCTACAGCTAATGCAGAAAATAAATGCTGAAAGTAAATATGCTAATGAATGCAAATGAGTTTAAACTATATGATTAAAGAGTTAAGAGGAATGCAATCCACCACCGTCATTCCATCTATCTAACACATACTTAATCTAATGCACATATTCAATGAATGAAAGTTCCCAGGAAGAGTTGATCGTTACAACCACATCCTATTACCTAATCCTTATGCCTATGCAGGTTTGTCATGGACCTCCTCTACATCTATCCCTCTATTGAACCCATAGTCATGGACCCCAAGGTTTACAAAGAAGAAAGCATTAAGTTCTAGAAAAGGTTTGAGAAGCTACAAGGGTTCACAAGTACACTATGGGCGTGTCTCGCTAGACCTATGGATTTCAATCTCCCGACGGTAAAATCGGTGTATCACTATAGAGAATCCGGTGGAAGAAATTATCTTCAGTCGCCCGTATCTCATGAAACTAGAACCCTAGCATGCATACTAAGTTGGCCACCAAAGAAAACATACAAGAATTCATACGGTGATCATTCAGAGAAAGAAACCTCATTCATAAAATATGCAAAACTAGATTAAAGTGTATGCATTAAAAAGACTTCATGTATAGGGCTTCAAGCAACCCCTCAACAATGAGTTTAGCTACTAAAAGTCATAAATAATAAAATCAAAGAGTTCATGAAAGATAAATAAAATAAAGGAAAAAGAATAAACTCTTGACGACAACGGAATCGGGTTAGGCTTCTTGCATGAGATCTTCCCTTTGTTTTTGTTTTTTCTTGTTTCTCTCTTTCTCCTCCCAAGAATTCCAGCCCCAAGCCGTGCGTACCTTTTTATTATGTTTAGCTAGCTATATATATATGCATGCAACTTGGCTATCAAGCTAGCCTATGTGCATGACTTCCACTCAAATTAGACTTCTTTCTTTATTATTCTTCTTTTAGTCTCCAAGTCCAAGTCCACTTCTACTTCATGTTCCTCACCAACTTTGCTCGCCAAGCACCAACGTACGTAATCTCCTCGCCAAGGCATATATAATTGCAGTCATTAAACCCATCTTCACTTGCATATATTCCCTCGCCAGACAGTTCCTCGCCAGATAGCTTCAAAATATGTTATTTAATCTCCTTTTCTCCATTAATCTCCAAAATACCTAAAAACAAATAAACATAATTAATTCACTCGATTAACAACAATAAACTAAATATAGGGAACAAATTAAATACCAAATAGACGCATAAATATGCGACTATCAGTAAGCTGAGACACTACATGTTATCCTTTACCACATGCATAATTGCTCAGAATGATCTGGTGAAGTATATGCTATCAAGGCCTATACTGAGGGGCAGGATTAGGAAATAGATTTTGGCACTTTGGGAATTCTCACTATAATATGTGCCCTAAAGGGCAGTCAAAGGCCAGGCAGTGGCTGATTTTCTTGCCCACCACCTGATGATTGGTACTTGCGAAGGTCTCGAGTTGGACTTAGCCCGTATTGATCTTGCCCTGTGGTGTTTATACTTTGGTGGATAAGTACTAGCACAATGGCGGGGGCAGGGGTCGCAATAATTACTCCACGTGGTCAGACATTCTCATACTCCTCCAAGTTGGATTTCCAATATACAAATAATCAAGCGGAATACGAGACACTTATCATAGACTTGGAACTCTTGCTAGATATGGAAATTACAGATGTGCACGTGTATGAGGATTCCTTGTTGGTGATCAGGCAACTCGAGATAAAATATAAGGCTGGACCAATATTAGAACCATACGCCAAGAGAGACTATGAGTTACTCAAGTTGTTTACTGAAGTAGAACTAAGCCACATCCCTCGCGAGGAAAACTATGCAGCGAATGAATTAGCACAGTTAGAAATACGAATAAGCCTTCAAGAGGGAATACGAGAACGGATCCTGAAAGTAGAAAGACGCACCCTTCCTTCTTTCTTTGCTCACCAAGAAACCAATAATGAATGGTACGTGGCAACACTTGATCATATCGACGTAGATTGGAGACAACTTATCATTGCATATCTCCAGAATCCAAATAAACCGACTGATAAGCGGATCAGGTTTCTGGCTCTCAACTATTTACTCAAAGATGATGCACTGTACCGACGAGGGGAAGATGGCTTATTACTCCGATACGTGTATGGATGTGACGCTAAGCGGGTAATGAGAGAAGTTCACTTAAGGGTAGCAGGAGCACACCAGGCCATTCCAAAGATGAGATGGCTATTACGGCGCTATGGTTACTACTGGCCAGGAATGCTCAAGGATTGTAATACGTTTGCTAAGGGTTGTGAAGAATGTCAAGCGCATGGTCTAATTAGCCATATGCCCAATATCCTTTTACAGCTAATCATCAAGCCCTGGCCAGTACAAAGATGGGCTTTGGACTTAATCGGATGATTCATCCTCATTCATCAGAATGACACAAGTTCATCATCGTTGCGACTGACTTTTTCACTAAATGGGTGGAACTTAGGCCCCTAAAAGTGGCCTCCGCGAAAACCATTTGCCAGTTTCTGTTTGAAGATATTATCCATAGATTTGGCATTCCAGAATGCTATGTGTTAGACAAAGAGGCAGCTTTCATGTCTGGCGAGGTAACGGAGTTAATGACGGACTTAGGAATCCATTTTCTCCATTCTACCCCATACTATGCTCAATCAAACGGTCAAGACGAAGTAAGCAACAAGATAATCATTCATATCCTAAAGAGAATGCTCGCCGGCAACGCCCGCTTATGGCATGAAGATTTATTCAATACATTATAGGCATACCAAACGAGCAAACGAAACCTCACTGGTACAAATCCTTATTGTCACGGACCTAACCGAATGGCCACCACACAAGATCTATACGACGCTCCCCACTAAGGAGCCAGCCTTATCTAACGGGGCAATACTGATTGGTTTAGCCCTGCCTTGGGCTCATCAGGGGATCGGCTCCAGACCCCGACAAGTTTGTGTATGGATGGCCTAATCTCTTCTTCGGCGTCAAGTTCTTGACTAGCGACAAGCTCCTCGAACTCAACCGAGTTGGTCTGCCTGAACTCCAAAGGGCATTACATATACTCCCACACACACTTTGGCCTTGGAGCAATTTCACATATGCATTCAATACAAAGAACCAGCGACACCCACGATAGACACTCCCGAAAGTGGGACGTGACACTCTCCCCCACCCATCAAGGTGTACGTCCTCGTACATGACACCCCCGCGGCACCATGCCCAAATATCTGAGAGACAAAGGGAGACTCCCTAAGATCGCCCAACATAGCTCCGCACCAGATCCAATCCAATTCTCCTCTATAGAGGCTCCCTGCCTACTTGACCCTATCCCACGGGGACACAACTTACGTGTGAGCACTTGGCGAACAACGGATGATCTGATCCTCTCCCAAAGAGGCACCCTGCCTACTCCCATGAAGTGCTTGGTGACCAATGGACGTGTATGCTAAGGCGGCTCTGATACCACTTGTCACAGACCTAACCAAATGGCCACCACACGAGGTCCATGCGGCGCTCCCCACCAAGGAGCTAGCCTTATCTAACAGGGCAATACCGATTGGTTTCTCCCTGCCTTGGGCTTATCAGCGGATTGGCTCCAGACCCCGACCAATTTGTGTAGGGATGGTCTAATCCCTTCTTCAGAGTCAAGTCCTCGACTAGCGACTAGCTCCTCAAACTCAATCGAGTCGGCCTGCCTGAACTCCAAATGGTAGCACATATACTCCCACACACACTCTGGCCTTGGAGTAATCCCACATATGCACTCAGCACAAAGAACCAGCGACGCCTATGATAGACACTCCCGAAAGTGGGACGTGACATTATGCTCTAATGTTCGGCCACGATGCGGTTTTACCATTGGAAATCAACATTCAATCTATGCGGATTATGGAACAACACGATCTGATTGGCGACAATTATGTACAAGCATTATGGCAGGAGCTCGAAGATTTAGACGAGCAGTGTCTAGCGACTTATGACAACCTTTGTGCGGAGAAAAGAAGAGTATCACATGCTTATGACAGGTGCACAAAGGGTAAAAGCTTTGCAGAATGAGACTTAGTCTGGTGCGTAATGTTACCCATTGGTGAGAAGATCGACGACAGAGGCAAGTGGTCTGAAAAGTGAGAAGGCCCTTACATCATAGATTTTCTCCTCGGGAGAGGGGCCGCCCGCCTGCGGAATCGCGATGGTACAATCTATACCAACCTCATCAAGGGTCGTTTTCTCAAGCCATATAGCCAGTGTGGGAATACGATGACCCACCAACAACAAAGTAATTTAGTCTATATAAGCTCCACTACAAGTCCCCGCCTAAATAGACTACATGGGCATAACATAGGGATAACATAGATCTCTAAGCGGCCAATTTTCATGGCGAATGTAAATTCTTTTATGGCCAATTTCTGTGGCTAAGTCTGCTGTCAATAGTTGTTAGTCTATACTGGCAAACTTCTATGGCCAAATTCATATACAAAAAGTGTTTGAGTTTAACAATACGAACAACATTTGCAGAAAGAAATTCTTTGCATTGAATACAAACAGATTACATTGAAACATAAGAATACAAAGGTTTTGCAGCCTTAATCTCAGATACCATACGAAGATAGGCTATGATTAGCAACAGAAACAAAAAGGGAAAACAACGTGGGAAAAACAGTGTCTGTTCCTCCAAATCCTCAAACAATTGATAACCAGTCCATGGATCCCTGGGTACACGTATCAAATATGCATACATGGAGAAGGACCTCAAGAGACAAAAGAGAGAGGATTTAAAGTGTCAAGGAAGCTAGTTCAGCAGCCCAAAAAGACCGTTGGAAGCAAGTTGGCATGTGATTCCTTACCCTGTGTTGAACTCTTTGTCGTTCCTCTCTAGAAAGTCCGCATTCATGGGACCTGCAGCCTCCATGCACAGAAAAACGGAGCGTTTGCCGGTGAAGAAGACAATGCGAGGTCATCCCCGGCATTTAGACTTTGTCACCTTGTAGATACTTAGGGTGACTTCATCAAGGAATCACCTGGACATAGATATCACTATCTAGTCCAGGTTTGGAATGGATATCACTATCTAAACCCTGTAGTATGAAAGGAATATATCTGGAGGCTTCTTTTGAGGTAAAAGCCAGCGAAAACATAGAGAAATGGACTTCATCGAAAGAAAAGGCTTTGGAAGATATGAACAGCAACAGAGAATGAGGATAGCCTTTATAGGAGAAGTAACATATCGAACTGTAGCGATAAAAACTCTTGGGAGTAAACATACCCATTAATAAAGGACACGTGTCTATGGGAGATTGAGCATCAGAGTGGTTTACCTACCCCGGGATGAAGGAGCAATATGTAAAGATTTTTTGGGTAGTTAAATGTATATTGAAGATTTGACTGATGGGACAAAGCGTTACAGATTCCAATTCTGAAATTAAAGACCATTAAGGTCGAACAACAACGGTATAGGGGCAGTTAATTTCTTTAACAAGCCTACTACTGTTGAATAATCCACAACATGCCTATATCCGAGGCCTAATAATATTTTCAGAACCCAAATGAATCGCAATAATGCCAAGATATTCAAATTGTTATGTTGGGGTTTAAAATACAAAAGTTAGGCTCAATCCTAGGGGCCCAAGAACTACAACAAAAGAGCTTTCTTCTTTAACTACACTTTGAAGAATTCAAAGTCCGTCCAGGCCGAGCTGTATGAGTCTAGAAGCTCTGACGCATCGTCCTCTGCTTCGGCAAGTCGATTTGCACATTAGGAGCTCTCATCCAAAAGCTGCTAAGTGTTGGCATGGGTAACATTAGCGTCAGCTCGCAAGAGATCCACTTCAGTATGAAGAAGTGCCAGCTCAGCTTCCTTAGCCTCCAGAATCTCCCTCTTGATTGAAGCAATCTTCAAGACTTCTTGGACTCGACCCCGATCTTATTGTAAGTGGCTGACCATTTCAGCTACCATCTCCCGTTTGGGCTCTACTCTGTGCTTCAAGTTATCTTGAGGACTGTATAACTTGTGGAGCTCGCGGAGGTCCCGTTTGAACTCAAAGATAGTATCCAGAATTTTGTCAGGGGCAGTCTTTCCCAGGTGTCTGACCTTGTCCAGGGAGTTGTTGATATCCTCAAATAAATCCAGCTTAGCTTGGGAGAGTTCTTTAAGGACGAATCGGGAGAGAGTAAGAGCAATGTCAACCGGAATGGGGCTTAGGACTTCAAGCCTGGCGGACAGCTCTTCCAAAATCAGAGCTTGGTCGCGTAGAGCGGCTACCCGGTTGGCGAGGCACGAAGATGAAGAGGCCCAAGGCAACACTTCTTGGTTGCTTGGAGTTGTTTGGACTATTGCAAGGGGAGTTGAACGTTCGAGTACAACAGTCTGAGCACTAGAAACGGTAGAAGGGGTTTTAGGCCAGAAATTCTGTTGGGAGATACGTGATTTAGATAAAGGTGAATGCGATGTTTGAAACACGAAAAGGTTATCATACTAGCATACCTTAGGCTCGCCAAGCATATGCGATTTCGACGAGTGTAGAATCACACGTACTCGTTGCTCCAAAGCGGAAGGTTCGCTTGAAAATTCTGGGGGAGAGAAAGATATTATACGCCCTTCGGCCATGGCTAGCTGTTCCTCCAAAGTATAATGCAAAGAATGATAGGAGAAGGGAGCATCATTGCCTTCATTTGTGGCGACTTGATCCTCGGTGTCCTCAGTGAAATCCATGAAATATTGATGGAGGGGCAGTCGGGTGTCTAAAGCAAAGTCGGAGATGAGCGGACTCGAGGCGTTCACCTAAGGACTAGGAGCGTTCTCGGGGGCATATGGCTGTTAATCGGGACAAACGATTCGGTTATTAGGCCGAATCGAAAACCGAATCGTATTTTTTAATCGATTCGGTTAGATTCAGTTTTCCTGATTTTTTTACAAAAAATCGAATGGTTTGGTTTGGTTCGATTCGGTTTTTTTTCTCGGTTTTTTCGGTTTTTTTTTAAATAATAAAAAAAAACTTTTTTTTCTAAAAAAAATACTGTTTCTTTGATTGTTTCTATTAGTTTCGAAAATTCAAAGATCTTCATTGACTACTTTTTTCAATAACTTTGTATAGAAAGTTTATGTCAAATCGAATCAAACTACAATATATATAATTAGCCACAAATCACATTCAAAGTTTCAAACCATAGCAAATGCTTACCGAAAGTTTACATCACAAATTCAAAGTTTCAAACATCAACAATTATAAACTGATAAACCAAAGTCCACAATCCACAGTCCAAGTTTAAAAAGTTTACAATCCATCCAAATAAAAATACAATCCAAAATTCCAAATATTACATAAAAACACTCAATTGAATTTATTCTCAAAACTAAACTTGTCCACCATTTTCACTTTCTTATCTCGGGGGTTTTCCTTTGACAACTTAGCAGACATTTTCTTAAACCTACAAGAAGTCAAGAACCCCAATAATCATTGTTTAGTATCAAACTATGGTACATTCCTACATACCAAATACTACTTTCATATAGAACTAAGAGGGATACTCAACATTGTCAACAACATACCCATTACCCAACAACATCAACAGGCGGTCAGACACTTGCAGGATGTCCCATATTACAATTTGATGAAGCCGAATTGGATTCCTTAAGGAGTTCTACGTAACAACAAAAGATAGAGAAACCATTAAAATATAATATAACAAAGCAAAGTAGCAAACTAACAAAATAACAAACTAAACAATATTTTAATAAAACCTTCCATTACAATATCACAAAACTCCATATCATCAACAGTTGGGTCTTCATTTAAGGCAACATAAGTACCCGTTAGCCAATTTTGTGTACAAATCAAAGCCTCCACCATATTTGGACTCAACGAACTACAGAATGGATTGATGACACGACCACTTGTGCTAAAGGAAGATTCTGAAACTATAGTTGACACCGGAATAGCTAGAACATCCTTTGCAACTTTAGCCAAGATTGGGTACTTAGAAACTCCACTTACTCTCCACCATCCCAATATGTCAAAGTTCTCATCCTCGTCTCCCTCAATGGCATCAGCTAGATATTTCTCCACATCATTACTAACAACTCTAGCTTTCATTGCATTTCTCCTTTGTTCTTTTTCAGCCAACCTTCTTTCTAATTTAGTGGAACCAACAACTAAATGTGACAAGGTCGGTTGAGAGTTTTGAGAACTAGAAGCACCATTTCCTAAATCTGTTTGTTGCATAGCTTCATTCTCATACACTTTAAACAACTCAAACAAAAGATTCTTCACCTTCGTCACATACTCATCAACCCTTTCATCAAACTCACCAAACAACTCATCGAAATAATCATTGATCTTCTCCAATTTATGGCGCGGGTCAAGAACAGCTCCGATAAACATGTAAGGATTAATACTCTCCAACTTTCCCCAATACTTGTCATACTTTTCTAGCATAGGCTTAGTAATTTCAACAAGTAGGTCACTACTACTTTCTTGCAACAACCCAAGAATTTTAAGCAAATCCTTGAATGTGGTATGGATTGTTGGATGGCTAGAGCAACACACATGCAAAGTAACATCATAAAATGGCATCAAAAAGGCAGCAAACTCATTGGCAATGAGCCAATCATTAGAATCAGGTGGCCCCTCTCTCAATCTCACTCCTGTGTCACTCCTAAAATACTTGATGTAGTGACCATCATCATTTATCAATCTATCAAATGCTTTCCGAAACTTCAAAGCAGATTGCAACATCAAAAATGTAGAATTCCACCTAGTTGCCACATCCAAAATCACAATCCCTTTACTCTCTAATTTCACACTCTCAACACACTTCTTAAACATGTCCAACCTTTGTGAAGAAGATCTCACATACCTAACCCCATTATGAATGCTTGAGATGCAACTATTCATTAAAGCCAACCCATCACTCACAATTAAATTCAAAATATGGGCAACACATCTCATATGCAAATTCTTCCCATCATCCACAATTACATCCGTGCATTTTCATTCACTAATTCTCTTCACAATATCTTTCAAAGCAATATCATTTGCTGAAGCATTATCAACTGTTATTGTTAGAACCCTATCAATTTCCCACTCCAGCATACAATCTTCTAAGAGCTTAACAATGGAATCTCCCTTATGGTTTGGAATCACACAAAAATTTAACACTTTTTTGTGCAAGACCCACTCATCATCCACAAAATGACCCGTAAGCACCATATAATTAATATTTTGAACAGATGTCCAAGTATCTGTTGTTAGGCTCACTGACAAGGCGGTTTAACACCTCTCAAAGATACCCTATTCACAACCTGGATATATCAATGTAGTAAAATAAATAGGGGTTATCGAACACGAGGAATTGGTGAAACTAAATCCTAACAAACTACTATGCTGACAGACTCGACTACTGTACACTAATGTTCATCGAACCTAAGCTAGACAGACTCAAATGCATCGAGATTTTGACACAATAAACTAGACACAGTGGCGGACTACCACACAAAATTTGAGGGTATTCGGAGTTGATTTGGTTACCGAAATAAATCAGCGAAGTTACAGCTAATGCAGAAAATAAATGCTGAAAGTAAATATGCTAATGAATGCAAATGAGTTTAAACTATATGATTAAAGAGTTAAGAGGAATGCAATCCACCACCGTCATTCCATCTATCTAACACATACTTAATCTAATGCACATATCCAATGAATGAAAGTTCCCAGGAAGAGTTGATCGTTACAACCACATCCTATTACCCAATCCTTATGCATATGCAGGTTTGTCATGGACCTCCCCTACATCTATCCCTCTATTGAACCCATAGTCATGGACCCCAAGGTTTACAAAGAAGAAAGCATTAAGTTCAAGAAAAGGTTTGAGAAGCTACAAGGGTTCACAAGTACACTATGGGCGTGTCTCGCTAGACCTATGGATTTCAATCTCCCGACGGTAAAATCGGTGTATCACTATAGAGAATCCGGTGGAAGAAATTATCTTCAGTCGCCCGTATCTCATGAAACTAGAACCCTAGCATGCATACTAAGTTGCGCACCAAAGCAAACATACAAGAATTCATACGGTGATCATTCAGAGAAAGAAACCTCATTCATAGAATATGCATAACTAGATTAAAGTGTATGTATTAAAAAGACTTCATGTACGGGGCTTCAAGCAGCCCCTTAACAAAGGAAAATTAGCTACTCATAGTCATAAATAAAAACATCAAAGAATTCATAAAAGATAAATAAAAGATGGAGAAGGAAGAACTCTTGACGACGTCGAGATCGAGCTCGCTTGAATCCTCTGTTTTGTCTCTCGTTCTTTATTCTCTAGCCGTCCGTATATATCTTCTTCAACCCCCCCACTTGCTATATATATATATATGTTTAGGCTAGATTAATTAACCTAGCAAGCATGCATCACGTGCTAGACTCCTTTTCCTAGTCCAAGTCCAAGTTGCCATCGAACTTCCTTTTTGCTTTATGGCTCTACGTACGTAATCCCACTTGCAAATATATCCACATGCATGCAAGCAATATCACGTGCCAAGTACTTCATTATATATGTATCGAATTCCAACAATTTCTTCTCACCAACTTTGCTCGATGGCACCAACGTACGTAACCACCTCGCCAAGGCATATATGATTGCAGTCATTAAACCCATCGAGCTCGCTAGACAGTTCCTCGATAAGAAACTTCCAAAACACATTATTTAATCTCATTTTCTCCATTAATCTCCAAAACACCTAAAAACAAATAAACATAATTAATTCACTCAATTAATAACAATAAACTAAATATAGGGAACACATTAAATACCAAATAGATGCATAAATATGCAACTATCAAAATACCCCACACTTAGACATTGCTAGTCCTCGAGCAATACACTAAACTAAGACTCTGAAAAAAAAACTCAAAGACTTTAACTATATGACTCTAACACCCTTAACAAATTGTCTCAGCAATCCTCCACAATTGTAACACCAAGATAAGTGTGACTCCAAATTTATACCGTAAAATTTCGAAAGTTAATTTCAATGCATGACACACATGTAATATGTAGGACAAAGACATAATCATGGTGAAAATAAAGCTGTAGCATGCAACAAACTTGTCAAGATTCAACCTCACTGGTATATGCTCTCAAAAGTGTTTCTCTCAAAGTATGTCTAAGGTATTCACTCAACTCAATTACTTGTCAAATGGACCACACCATATGCCTACACTTGTGACAAATCTCCACAGATCAAAGGCTGCTATCTTGAGGATCAAAAGGACTTCATGGGTTGTAATGGGACTTGGCTTATAGGTTAAAGAATAAACGGATAAGGAATTCAAATATAATTCTAGAACCCAGTAGAGCACCAAATAAGAGACTTCTTCAAACTTTACAATCATGAACTTTCTCACTTTTGTGGCCGAATTTCATCTTGTTGGGCCTTCACATCATTGTTTTCATCAACAATTAACTCGGGTATCAAGCTAGACATCACAATTTTTTTCTTTTTCTTTTCTTCTTTTTTTTTTTTTCAAACACTAGCTTGATACCCCACACTTATTTCTTTGCATCACTTTTCGACATTTTCGCCGTCTTCACATACCTGTCTCATGTATAGCTCTACCAAGTCCTAGAACAAGGGTAAAGATATAACTATTCTAAGGTTTAAGGTCAGAGATATGTGGGTGATGACATAAAGTTTAAACATGTAGGCTCAAAGTGGTTAACTAAGGGGTGCACATCTTGTGTACACAAAATCAGGACACAGGCTTGTATGGCTATGGTGGTGTCCCCTAAATGCCTTTATCACTTCCTCAATCAAAACAAGTATTGACTATAAGCTTTGAAAAGCACAAGAGCAAGTTCTAGTAATATCTAGGGTCCATTAACTTAATCTGTGGCAAGCAATTGACACTCGATAAAGAAAGCATGTGTAATCACATATATGCTCAATCGCTCACAGGTTAAATGAATCTCAACAAAGTTTAAGCATGCCAAAAAAAATCTGTACCATGTTAACTTGTTCTACATCCACTACACATTCGCATATGCATCATATATCAAGATTAACCAAAGAAACTTAAATAAAATGATCATCTTTTAGTCACAATTACGGAAGATATAATCACATCATGGACTAGTTAAGGGCACCTAAGACACAAAACAAAAGACTTTTTTTATGCTTTTCTTGACACTTTTTACTTTTGTATTTGGTTTTTCAAATAAGGCACTAAGATACCCAAGGAAAACAAAGAAAAACTCAAAAATAGCACCATCGAGCGAGCAGCTTCGCTAGACTCTGTGTACTGCACAGTACATCTCGCCAGAATTTTACAAAATTAATTACTCATCGTAATTGGCTGAAATTTTGCGAACACTAACTAGACACATATACAAACCTACCCCCAAAATTTCATAAAATTACGAGACATATAACTATGTCAAATAAATTATACAAAACAGCAGACTGATTGCTCGCCAGCCCATCGAACTTCGATGGCGAACAACGTGCAGCGAGGCTCGATAGGATTTTACAAAATTAGTCATTCATCGAAATAAGCTGAAATTTCGCGAGCACTCGATAGACTCATTTACAAACCTGCCCTCAAAATTTCAAAAAATTACGAGATCCCTAGCTATCGAAGATGAATGACACGAACAGGTTACTGTTCAGTACTGAGAACTGTTGCTCGCTGGACTCAGCTCCACTTCGCCAGAATTATATAGAATTAATGACAGAGTGGAATGAGCTGAAATTTAGAGGGGACAAACTAGACACATTTATAAACATTCCCTAAAAATTTCAGAAATTTACGAGACTTCTCGATATGGCGAACAAATCACACACAACATCAAACTGAACAGTACAACAAGCGAAGCTCGCCAGAGACCCATTCCCTCGATAGAATTTTAAAGAATTGATCACACATTGGAATGAGCTGAAATTTTAAGAGCACAATTTGGACACATGTAAAAACATCCTCTAAAAATTTCAGAAAATTGCGAAACTTCAAACTATGTCAAATAATTGACACGAAATAGCATACTGTACAGTACCAAAATAACGAAAAATTTATACATAGACGCTAAGGATATGATATAAACCCCACCCCACACTTGAAATTTGCATTGTCCTCAATGTAAAACAAAACTAAAACATACAATACATCAAACAAGCATGGAATGAAACACATAACACATCACGAATCAAACTAAACATGGAGAAAAATAAAGCAAAGGAGAAAGATAGAGAGTTTAAGAATTTCAAATCTGGTTTTCCACGCTCTCCATCGACATGGGTTGCCTCCCAAGTAGCGCTAAGTTTAACGTCTTCAGCCAGACAGCAAGTCTCAACACTCCACGGACAGAGATGCCTCTCCAAGGGTTGCATCCTCAAAGACATGCTCCACAAAGGACTCATAGAATGGCTTTAGTCGATGTCCATTCACTTTAAATGTCTTCCCTGTTTTTGAACTTACAATCTCGATGGCACCATGAGGAAAGACATTAGTGATAACATAAGGTCCAGTCCATCTACTTTTTAGCTTACCTGGAAACAAGCGTAGACGACTACTGAAGAGTAAAACTTTTTGACCAACAACAAATTCTTTTCTCTTAATATTCCGGTCATGAAAAGCTTTAGTCTTTTCCTTGTAAATCCTGCTGGACTCATAGGCATTATGCCTAATCTCATCGAGCTCGTTCAGCTGCAACTTCCTATGCAAACCCGCATCATCGATGTCAAAATTGAACTTCTTGACAGCCCAATATGCCTTGTGTTCCAATTCCACTGGAAGATGACAAGCTTTTCCATACACCAACCTATAAGGAGACATTCCAATAGGTGTCTTATATGCTGTCCTGTAAGCCCACAACGCTTCATCAAGGCGTTGGCTCCAATCCTTCCTTGTTGGTCCAACAGTCTTCTCAAGGATTTGCTTGATCTCCCTATTCGACACTTCCACTTGCCCGCTGGTTTGAGGATGATAAGGTGTGGCCACCTTATGTGTTACACTGTACTTCCTGAGCAAAGCATCAAAGGTTCTATTGCAAAAATGAGATCCTCCATCGCTGATAATGCATCTAGGTGTTCCAAATCTAGCAAAAATATCTTTCAGAAAACAAAGAACAACCTTAGCATCGTTAGTGCGGGTGGCTTTAGCTTCCACCCACTTAGAAACATAATCCACAGCGAGAAGAATATACAAATAACCTTGAGAATTAGGGAATGGTCCCATGAAATCAATACCCCACACATCGAATATTTCAACAATAAGAACAGGGTGTTGAGGCATTTGGTCTCTTGGGCCAATGTTACCTGTCATTTGGCATCTCTCACATGATTTGTACATGACATGGGCGTCATGAAACAACGTTGGCCAATAAAATCCACTCTCAAGCACTTTGAGAGCAGTCTTCTTCCCTCCAAAGTGTCCACCACCTGCATGTGAGTGACAAAAAGATAGAATAGATTGAAATTCAGACTCGGGTACACACCTGCGGATGATGGCATCGGTACAATATTTCCAGAGGTATGGCTCATCCCATACATAATACCTGGCTTCCTTGACCAGTTTGTCTTTCTGAGCTCTGCTGAAATTGGGTGGAATGTACGTACTCACCTTGTAGTTAACAATATCGGCATACCATGGCTCCATAGATTGAACAACAAAGAGTTGTTCATCAGGAAAGCTATCTCGGAGAGGAAGAGTGTCTTCTTCTGCATTGGAACCGTGGGTGAGTCTACTCAAGTGATCCGCCACCACATTTTCAGAACCCTTCTTGTCCTTGATCTCAATATCAAACTCTTGAAGTAAGAGCATCCATCGAATCAACCTGGGCTTGGCATCCTGTTTAGTCATCAAATATCTCAAAGCAGCATGGTCAGAAAATATGATAACTTTAGTTCCTAACAAGTAAGACCTAAACTTTTCAAGAGCAAAAACCACTGCTAAGAGCTCCTTCTCAGTAGTTGAATAGTTCAACTGTGCATCATTTAAAGTACGGGAGGCATAATAGATGACATGTGGAAGTCTTTGTGGTCGTTGGCCAAGAACAGCGCCAACAGCATAATCTGAAGCATCACACATGAGCTCAAATGGTATACTCCAATCCGGTGCTTGAATGATGGGAGCTGTAGTGAGCAACTCCTTGAGCTTATTGAATGCTTGCAAGCACTCATCGGTGAAGTTGAAAGCTACATCTTTCTGGAGCAATGCACATAACGGTCTGGATATCTTGGAGAAATCCTTGATAAACCTGCGATAAAACCCTGCATGTCCAAGAAAAGATCGCACCTCCTTCACAGTGGAAGGAGGGGGTAAGGTACGCACAATATCAACCTTAGCTTTATCAACTTCTATACCTCTAGCTGAAATAACATGTCCCAAAACTATACCTTGTTCCACCATAAAGTGGCATTTTTCCCAATTAAGTACAAGGTTAGTTTCTACACAACGCTCTAAAACCATAGCTAGATTATGAAGACATATGTCAAAAGAATCACCGAAAACAGAGAAATCATCCATAAATACCTCAATGATCTTTTCAACCATGTCTGAGAAAATACTTACCATGCACCTCTGAAATGTGGCAGGTGCGTTGCATAAACCAAATGGCATCCTCTTATAAGCAAAAGTGCCATAGGGACATGTGAAGGTGGTCTTCTCTTGATCATCCTTATGTATGGCTATCTGGTTGTACCCTGAATAACCATCTAAGAAACAATAATATTCATGACCTGCCAACCTTTCCAACATCTGATCAATGAATGGGAGCGGAAAGTGATCTTTTCTTGTGGTGGCATTGAGCTTGCGGTAGTCAATACACACTCTCCATCCCGTTTGGACTCTTTGAGGTACCAACACGTTCTCATCATTCTTTACCACTGTGATTCCTGAACGTTTGGGCACAACCTGCACAGGACTAATCCATTTGCTGTCAGAAATAGCATAAATGATACCTGCGTCTCGAAGCTTGATGACTTCTTTCTTGACAACTTCCATCATGGGAGGATTGAGACGACGTTGAGCTTCCCTTGTTGGTTTAGCTCCCTCCTCCAGATGGATCCTATGGGTACACAATGTTGGGCAGATGCCCTTGATGTCGGATACTGTCCATCCAATGGCGGCCTTGTACTCCCTAAGTACATTCAGTAACTTCTCCTCTTGTAACCTTGAGAGCTTGGAAGAGATGATGACTGGAAGTGTATCATCCTCCCCTAGGAAAGCATACTTTAAATGCTCGGGAAGAAGTTTAAGCTCTAATGTGGGTGCCACCTGTATAGACGGAACTAGAACGTCATCTGAAATTGGAAGGAAAATGGGTTTAGAATATTTACCTTTCATAATTGGCAGGGATTCAAGTGCTTCTTCCATAGCATAATACCCCTCTTCCATTTCAAGATCCTCAGCTGAAGCTATCTCAAAAATAGGTTCAACTTTCTTTTCCTTGTCAAGCTTCAGACTTGGAACATCTTCTTTTCCAGATACCTCGATGACCTTCCTCAAAGGATCCTCCTCCAATGAATAGTGAATGAATTCTTGCACAAAACTCTCAAAAATGTCAACTGAACAACATGAATAAGCATCATCACTATTCGGATGTTTGAGAGCTTCATAAATATTGAAGTGGATTTTCTCCTCAGCTACTTCCATACTCAATGATCCATCAAAACAATCTATCTTTGTACGCGCTGTTCTCAAGAATGGTCTCCCAAGAATCAATGGTATTTCTGATGGCATTGGCTCATGCTCCATCTCCAGCACAAAGAAATCTGCTGGGAATATCAAATCTCCCACCTGCACCAAAACATCCTCAATAATACCTTGAGGATAACAGTTAGACCGATCAGCAAGTTTAATGGTGACACCTGTGGGAATAAGTTCTCCCATTTTCAACCTGTTATAAGCAGTGTATGGCATTAAATTAATGGAAGCACCTAGATCAAGTAAAGCACCCGCAAACCTGTGATCACCAATGGTACATGGGATCGTAAAACGTCCTGGATCACCTAACTTAGGTGGGAGCTTTCTTTGAAGCACAGCAGATACTCTCTCTCCCAAAGCCACAGTCTCAGTTCCATTAAATTTTCTCTTTGTTGTGCACAAATCTTTCAGGAACTTTGCATATTGTGGTATCTGCTTGATCACATCCAACAATGGGATGTTTACTCCTACCTTTCTGAACACATCCAAGATCTCCTTCTCTTTTTCAACCTTCGCCTGTTTCTTCAACCTGCTAGGAAAAGGTAAATTAGGAATAATGGCAGGAGAAGGAGTAGAGGATACCTGACCTGATTTTTGATTTGTCAGTTCTTCTGTTTCAGGTGCATTTTCGACGGCTCGAATTGGGGTTCCTGCAGAATCTTCTGACGGCTTGTCCAATGGCTTGTAAGGGACAAGTTGTTCAAGCACGGGCTCCTCCCATTTTCTCTTTGTTAACTCGGGCAGTTCTTCCAACACCTTCCCACTCTTCAAGGTCATTGCATGAGCTTCATATTTTGTGTTGGGATTGGGAAGAGTGTTACTAGGAAGACTTCCTTCCTTGACTTGAGCCATTGTTTGCTGCATTTGGCTCATTTGTCTCTCAAGCAAGTCAATTGCTTTTCCTTGTTGCAGAGCTGTAGCCTTGAGTTCCTGAGTTGTGGCCTTGATATCTTGGCGAAAGGCACTACTCTCCTCTCGTTCCTTCTTGTTGTCAAACATCATTTGTTGCATGAGGGCTGCCAAGGTAGAATTGTCTGATGATGTTTGATCTTGAGCTTGTTGTTGCTGAGGCATACGCCTTTGGCCAAACTGCTGCCCATCTCCTGTAGGCTGTCTCTGCTGAAATCCAGGTGGAACAATAGGAGGATTTAGCACATTGTTGCTCCTATAGCTCAAAAGGTCTCTATTTCCACCATAAGTGTTGGGTTGTCTCTGGAAGTAATTTGCTTCTTCCTCTTGATCAACATCTTCTTCTGCTCTGAACTTGGGACAATCTTCTGCTAAATGGCTTGTAGCTGAACATAAAGTGCACACAACCTGAGCTGCAGCAACTGTTGTTTTCTTGCTCACTTTCAGACTACTCGCTATCAGAGCAATATCATTCTCCATCGAGCTTAATCTTTTTTCCATGGCTCCATCGATTGCAACTGCATTGAGAGACCTTCTACTTGCTCCCATGGATCTATCCCTGGACTGAAATTGCCTTGAATTTTCTGCTTGGTTCTCAACAATTTCCTTGGCTTCTGTTCCAGTCATATTCCACCAATTTCCCCCACAAGCTGAATCAAGCTTTGACCTGTTAAAAGAATCAAGTCCTTCATAGAAGAACTCCATTTGAGTGTTGATGTCAAACTTATGATGAGGGCATTGTCGAAGAAGACTCTTAAACTGGCTCCAGGCTTCATGTAATTCATCACTGTCTTTCTGCCTGAATGTGCTAATTTGCTTCTTCAAGTTCTTGGTGCGTGAAGCAGAGTAGAACTCTTTCATAAATGCAGAGCACATCTTCTCCCATGTGTCCATAGATAAAGGAGCTAAAGAATTATACCATGCTTTTGCTTGCTCCTTCAAAGAGAACGAAAACAAGAGGAGTTTCACAGTATCCTCTTCCACATTAGTCGATCTCTGGATTCTGCACAATGCTGTAAATTCATTGAGATGGTCCTGAGGGTCTTCAGAAGGCGTTCCTCTGAAGTGTGGCAGATTCGATATAAGTGATGGGGGAATAGAATAAGCCCCCAGATTCTCTGGTAGTACGATCGGTGAATCTGCTGCACCAGTGCCCGGTATAAAGGACTCTCTCAGCTTGGTTGGATTTGCCATTCTTGTTGGTGATGGTGGTGGTGTCGGAATACTCTGTTCTTCCTCAAACTCAGACTCTGTATCAGAATGTTCAGGCTGACCACCACTGCTCACGTTCATGGACTGTTGTCCCCGCTGCTTCCTGTTTTGCCTTGCTGAGCGTTCAATCTCTGGATCAAGTAATAATGGCTCAGCGCTTCTTGTGTTCCTAGTACGCATAAACAATGCTCCTGCACAAAGAAGAGACAGTAAGACTCAAAAGAAACAGAAAACAAAACAAAACAAAACTGAAAATTAAAGACTCTATTAGGACTTAGAATAAAGCAACTCCCCGGCAACGGCGCCAAAATTTGACAAGGCGGTTTAACACCTCTCAAAGATACCCTATTCACAACCTGGATATATCAATGTAGTAAAATAAATAGGGGTTATCGAACACGAGGAATTGGTGAAACTAAATCCTAACAAACTACTATGCTGACAGACTCGACTACTGTACACTAATGTTCATCGAACCTAAGCTAGACAGACTCAAATGCATCGAGATTTTGACACAATAAACTAGACACAGTGGCGGACTACCACACAAAATTTGAGGGTATTCGGAGTTGATTTGGTTACCTAAATAAATCAGCGAAGTTACAGCTAATGCAGAAAATAAATGCTGAAAGTAAATATGCTAATGAATGCAAATGAGTTTAAACTATATGATTAAAGAGTTAAGAGGAATGCAATCCACCACCGTCATTCCATCTATCTAACACATACTTAATCTAATGCACATATCCAATGAATGAAAGTTCCCAGGAAGAGTTGATCGTTACAACCACATCCTATTACCCAATCCTTATGCATATGCAGGTTTGTCATGGACCTCCCCTACATCTATCCCTCTATTGAACCCATAGTCATGGACCCCAAGGTTTACAAAGAAGAAAGCATTAAGTTCAAGAAAAGGTTTGAGAAGCTACAAGGGTTCACAAGTACACTATGGGCGTGTCTCGCTAGACCTATGGATTTCAATCTCCTGACGGTAAAATCGGTGTATCACTATAGAGAATCCGGTGGAAGAAATTATCTTCAGTCGCCCGTATCTCATGAAACTAGAACCCTAGCATGCATACTAAGTTGCGCACCAAAGCAAACATACAAGAATTCATACGGTGATCATTCAGAGAAAGAAACCTCATTCATAGAATATGCATAACTAGATTAAAGTGTATGTATTAAAAAGACTTCATGTACGGGGCTTCAAGCAGCCCCTTAACAAAGGAAAATTAGCTACTCATAGTCATAAATAAAAACATCAAAGAATTCATAAAAGATAAATAAAAGATGGAGAAGGAAGAACTCTTGACGACGTCGAGATCGAGCTCGCTTGAATCCTCTGTTTTGTCTCTCGTTCTTTATTCTCTAGCCGTCCGTATATATCTTCTTCAACCCCCCCCACTTGCTATATATATATATATGTTTAGGCTAGATTAATTAACCTAGGAAGCATGCATCACGTGCTAGACTCCTTTTCCTAGTCCAAGTCCAAGTTGCCATCGAACTTCCTTTTTGCTTTATGGCTCTACGTACGTAATCCCACTTGCAAATATATCCACATGCATGCAAGCAATATCACGTGCCAAGTACTTCATTATATATGTATCGAATTCCAACAACTTCTTCTCACCAACTTTGCTCGATGGCACCAACGTACGTAACCACCTCGCCAAGGCATATATGATTGCAGTCATTAAACCCATCGAGCTCGCTAGACAGTTCCTCGATAAGAAACTTCCAAAACACATTATTTAATCTCATTTTCTCCATTAATCTCCAAAACACCTAAAAACAAATAAACATAATTAATTCACTCAATTAATAACAATAAACTAAATATAGGGAACACATTAAATACCAAATAGATGCATAAATATGCAACTATCACTCACCCTCTTTCCCCTTAAACATTTCTTTAACTTTCTTTTTTCAAACTCATAAAGACCATAAACTTTCTTTGCAATGGTTTGGCGACATGGAATGTTCCAATTAGGACAAGCAACTTCACAAAATCTCTTAAACCCTTCTCCATCAACAATCCTAAAGGGCAACTCATCAATGACTATCATCCTAACACAAGCCATAATGATTTCATGTTGACTACTATCTACAGCAACCAATTGACTCTTCTCTCTAAAAACTTGAAATTTCTGATTCTTCTTCTTGTTAACTTCAATATTATAGGCATATTTTTTACAGCGAGATAGGTGATTTCTAAGCCCAGATGTACCACTTGATCCAGAATCAGCAATAATTTTCCTTTTACAATAATTACACACCCCCTTAAATTTATCATTCTCAATAATTATTTCAAAATGATCCCAAGCATCTGGCCTTTGTCTCTCCTTCTTGGCTAACAGTCTTTGTTCGTCTGTCATTTCTATAGTTTCAGCATCGTCTCTTGATCCTCCTTGGTCTTTCTCCAAATCAACAACAAGAGCTGCACTAGAACATTCTGTTGGCAATTGAGAACTTTGAGTTGACGTTGGTATGGATGAGTTAGTAATAGGGGGCTGCATAGAGTAAAAAAGAAAGAAAGAAGATTAATATTCAATTTTTCACAAGCAGGCTGCCAGACTGCATATTGGTAATTTATAGGTTGAAAGTTGAAGTCAAAGAACAAACCAATGATTGAGATTGAAATGATGAAGTCGCCACATTTTGAACTTTAGCACGTTTAGTTGCTAATTGCAAAGAATCTCGTGTTCTCTTCATTTTTCTTCTGTAAATCACAAGTCAGTGAAGTCACATACATTTCAATTTATAAACATCAACAATTCAACATCAACATGAAATCATGAATCCATTGAATCGGTTATCAAATATCTACTGCTGAGGTACTAAGTACTAACTGAAATCATGAAATCCGACTCAAAATCTAATTTGTAACTATTTCAGATTTTCAAGTATAAATTATTGAGTTTACAGATTGATTGCACACATCAACAGATTGACTGCACACATTCAACAGATTGACTATAAAAACAAACAGCAAATATAAATAGTGAGTTACATAGTTATAGATAGCTTGGATGTTCAGATTGTCTATCTGTCGTCAATCGTCATTAGGCTTTTGTTTTGTTTAGGTACACAGACTTGACAGAGATTGTAGTGGTATCCTTGTGATGGGAAGGACACAAACAAGTACAACAATTTTGCATTCCATTTTCCGTGAAAAAACATCTGGAGCTTCAGATGATGTGAGTAAATATCTGTTCTTTCTTTTTGTTTTTGCTGTTACTGACAAGATATCTGCAAAGAAAGTATTAGGCACTAGTCATTGGATCTCCCAGACAACAAGAGGGACTAATCACAGTGCCTCTGGGAAAGGTTAGACTACCCGTAGCCTACTCCCCCTCCGACGTATGTATGCAGACCTAGAGATATCTCTGTACAAAGTAATAAACTTCAGCTGGACTACAGTTAACAACTAAATTGCAATGTGATTAAGTGGTTTCTGGTAGTAACTCATTGGGAAACACTGGACATATATTTATGCATAAACCATTAAATACTTCAAGATATTCAGCCAGATACCTTTTCTTAATCCCTGTAATCTGGCCATTTATATGCTGATTAAGTAGGTTTTGTTTTGGCATTTTAAATATTGGAGTTCGTTTACTTTGCATTCTGTCTCACTATTCAATGCTCATACCACAGAAAGTCAGCAAATAACACTACTTAATCCCAGAATTGAACTATTTACCAAGCTGTTAGTTGTGTAATGGTATAGACTACAGACCTGAAGTGTAATATATAATATATCCCATATTTACTGAAGGTATGATATGTTGGTGCAATGAAATCTTTCAGGTGGTGGTTGACGATGGTAAATCAGAGAGGATCACCATTGTGAATATAGCACAATGTTTGCCATCCCAACATGCAATTACAAAGTACAAAGTAATTGGATCATCATATCCCGGTAAGCAACAAACTATTTCTCATGTACAGTGTACTATATAGATGGACTGTCTGAAGTAACTTTGGTCATGGTATCTCTGCTGACTTTGTAACTCTTATACTTAACACCAAGCCGCAAATCAGTTTTAGAAAGGATGATTTAGCATTGCATAATTAGCTACTTTTATGAATTTATTGCAATAAATACTTCCCCAGAGTATTATGTTTCTTACATCAAATATGATAATATAGGTTTCACATGGTTAGAGGCTTAGAGCTACTTCCACTAACTAGTCGAAAGCACTAGGTACGGCCGGAACTAGGGCTAAATCACATTCACATGGTCACCAGACTCACAACTTACCAGCACAAATATGTTTCAACATGCAAACTCATTCACAACAAAAGTATAAACTATTTCATATTTCAATTTCATGTATGAATTAAAGAACCAAAACGTATCTTTCAATCTTTCATTCGATTTCCCCAAATTTCAATTTCATGTATGAATCAATTTCATATTTCAATTTCATTCGATTTCAAAGTATAAATTTTACCTTTTGCTAGTTTGCTACTGGATGGATTGGAGATGAAGATGGAGAGAATCTCGAGAAGTCGAGACTCTAGAGTCTAGAGATCAGAGAGACTGTATGAAAGAAGAGGAGGAGCTTATGGCCTTATGCGTTCACTTCAGGACTGAGGAGGAGGAGGATTTTGTGAATGAACTGTGTTTTGCTAGACTGGACTCAGTGACTCACTGGAGAAGGAGCCGAGGAGGAGGATCTTGTGAAACCTTCGAGTGGACTCAATGGAGGCGCCGAGGCGGTCATGCGAGCTGAAGACTTGCACAGTTGAGGCGGCGGTTTGTGCCTCTGTGGAGTTGCAGAGCTGAAGACTTGCAGAGTTGAGGGCTTGAGGGAGTTGAGGGCTTGAGGCTACGCGATTAGGAACTTGAGGGCTTGAGGGAGATGAGGGTGAGCCTAACAACAGTGAGTTGGAAACGACATGAGGCTGCGCGATTAGAAACGAGTTAATCCACTATTCAAGTTACTGAAGTTAGGATTTAAGTTAAAGTGTAAAACGACGTCCTTTTGCACTATTCGGTTCGGTTTTTTTGAACCGATTCGGTTCGGTTTTCGGTTTTAGGCTATTCGGTTCGAAACGATTTGATTCAGTTTTTTCGGTTTTTTTTAACCGAAAACCAAAACCGAATCGAATTTTTCGGCTCGGTTCGGTTTTTTTGTTTTTCGATTCGGTTTTTGTTCGATTATGGTTCAATTTCGGATCGATTTTTTTTTTCGGTTTTCGGTTCGGTATTAACAGCCCTACGGGGGCAGCAGCCTCAGTATCAAGGGTGGCACATTCCTCGTTAACGTTGAGGCCTAAAGACAAAGGATGGTTAAAGGCGGGATAATGTAAACTGAGGGTTGTCCAGGATGTTAAACGATTAAGTCATTTTACCTTCGGCGAAGTTGAGAGTTGGGTTTCAACCGACTCATGTGGTTGCTTGGCAGAGGCATTGTTAACCTGTAGGGATGGAACAGTTGTGGCAGGTTGAACCTTTGGCAGTGGTGGGAGAGTTGTTGTCTCCCCAAAAGCGGTCGGCCCGATAGAAGGTTGGTGAGCAAGTTTGTTTTGCGTTACTTGTTCCTCTGAATTACTCTCAATGATAGCCTCACGGCGATGGTGCTTGCGTTTGTGGGGGCCATCGGTTGTTGAGCTGGTGCGGGTTTACTTATAAGACCGCTGGAATGAATCAAGATAATGAGAATATTGAAAGTTTAAATTGGTGAAGTACTTAGGGAGTGGAATACTTACAGTACGAGGGATTTCTTCTTGTTCTTCTTCCATTCTCTGGCGAGGACCTTCATCACCAGTTGCGGTCTGGGCTCCAGTATCTTTAGAGTACTATTCAAATCCAGAAAAAGGAGAACGGGTTAAAGGAATGGAACGATATTGCCAACATCTGTGGCAAGAAGTTAACAAGAAATTAATTAAAAGGTATTGTTGGCCAAGGAGTATCGTCAGTATCTTCATGGGCCATGCGCAACAGTTGCCGGTCAGAGGCATCCGCAAAGTGCTTCGCAAAGTTACGGAAGATAGCGGCGAATAAGGCCAGTGGTGGCTTACGTCTGATCCTATCCCAAAAGTTGGCTCTCCAGGTCAAATAGTGGGTAGTCACGTGAAGAGATGGCGCAATAGGATGCTGAAGGTTTGGCTCAGGAAGCATCACCAAAGGGAAACCATAGTGACCATCAGTCAGATCAGTAGGATCAGGACGAGAGATGGCTCGCCAAATACTGTAACGGTTCACCGAGCAGATAAGAGGCATAGGGGTACGTTGAGATAACCCAAGTTGCCTGGCAAAGTAGTTTAGAGCATAAATTTCATAACCGGGGGTGGAAGGATCAGGAACCGGTAGGTCGCCCCAAGTGTTGCACTGAAGGAAAATGACTTTCTCCAGGTTGTCTTGGTCTGGCAAAGGAAGGAAGCCAGTATCAAGGTCTTCAGGGAAGTAGCAGCTTAATATGACATCGACCGTAGCCTCAGGAAATTTTGAATGCGAGCAAAAGGCAGCGAAGCATGTTTGGTACGTCCACCCATCAAATGAGTTGGTGGTCGCCAGAGTCTTCCCCAGAATTACATCACTCTCGAATGGTAGGATTTTGAGATGACGAAAAAATGGGGAAGTACATTCGAAGCCATAGTTCTACCATCCAGAGTGGTCCTGGTTGGTTGAAGTCGAGTCGCGAGAGAACAATCCACCTTAAGCTACGGTAAATGCTGGCGAGGATAGATTGCGCAAGACCTAGTTTCGTTCCCTCGAAAAGACGCTATGCGAGGTTGGTCCAGCATTTGTTCACCTTCTGGGAGGAAGGGAAAAAGATGTACTTGGAAAGCTAAAATTCAAGAAAGGTGATCCCTCCTTCATCGGTCTAGTCGTTGATAAAGGTGTTGGTCCAAGTAGAGTATGAGGCGGGGCGTTGAGGATCGGCATGAATGGTACATTCGATATAGTCACCTTGCTTCCAGATAGGATTGGCAATGGGAATTCCAAAAAAAACGTAGAGATCAAGGAGAGTGATACTTACATCGCCACAGGGCAGACGAAAGCAATTGTAGGCCGAATCTCAGAAGCACAGGGCGGTAGCGAATGGAGCGCGATTTCCACCATTGGGAAGTGTGAAGCAAAGGTCGAGTAGGTGATCAATATCGACTATTTTCCATCGAATCAGCTCTAGATCTCGGCGATTGATATACCATACACGTTCTTTCTCGGAGGTGGTGGGCCATCTGCCAATTGAGCAAAGAGTATCTTTCTTCGTCCACCCTGTAGGGCAAGCTTTCGGGTTGTCGTGAAAAATCAATACCAAATCGCAATAAGGATGGTAGAGCATAGGGAAGAACTATGCCTTGATAGGAGTCTTGAGGAAGGAGCCTAGGCGGCCGATTCCCTCAGAGGTGACTCTGAGAATGAGAGTAGCACCTAGTAGTTTGCGAGCGATGACAATACAAATGTCGGCGGCAAGACGGTTTGCCTCAATTTTGGTGGTTTCTGAAAATTTTTCTTTGTGAGGAGGCATTCTGAATGACTGGAAATTGATGACGGCGCAAAGAGGGAAAAAGTTTAGCTTTTGGAGGAAGCCTAAAGTTTGAATAAAGAAAGAGTTTGTGTTGGAAGTAAAATTTTGACGCAAGTGTGTACTTTATATGACGTCAAGAGATGCAACTTTTCAGGAAGGAAGAAACGACATGGCACTTGTTATTGTTTGGTGTAAATGTCGTTTGGAAATTCAAGCCATTTCGATTGCATGAATTTAATCTTAAGGCTTGAGTGGCAATGTTTGGACCCGAAATAAATATTTCATATTGTGTTTTGAAGGGCTGAGTTTGGCGAGCGGGCCGAGCAAGATATACCAGTTCCAGGTTGGAATGGGCTCGATGGAAATAATACAGAAAGCTGATCCGTGCGGCTTATGTTTTCTAACCATTCCTATAACGGTTAGGATTGTTATAAGAGATATCTATAAATATCGGATGATCTCTATTGAGCACCTAGAGTTGTATTAAGAGTCTAGTTACCGATATTAAAGGAGTTCCAAGTAAAGTGGAATGTGGCTACGAGCTTCTATATAAAGAAGTGGAAAGCTATTTGGAAAGGATCCTCGATCAAATACATATTTTTCTCTCAGCAAACTATACTTCTCTATACGAGAAAACTCTTGCAACCACCGATCGTGAGAGTTGTCGCCCGAAGAGCGTGAGACTTTTGCGATTCAACGACGTAAAAACCTGCAACCGGCATTCAATGAGCTTGTCAACAGGAAAATTGAGAGTTTCGAGTTTCAAGGAAGCAAACACACAGTATTCCCGACACTCGTTCAAGGTGATTGCTCTACTTTACACCATGAGGAGTGTAGAGTATCGTTTTCCGTGGCTCAGTTAGAGACACAAAACCAGAAAGTCCTAGGCCACTAGGCAAGAAAGATCCATTCAGGCGAGGTTGGTGCTCTCCTCGTCTAAATCACTTAGTTAAGATGTCAGTAACCACTAGCCTACAAATCAACATTCTGTCGTAAGATGGTGGCACGCCAGCGCACGAAGCACAATCGAAGGAAAGAGACAATTTGAGAAATCTCTCAAGTCAGCTAGGAGATTTTTGGGTTAAACACAGAGATCAAAATTCAATTCAATCATGCATATATGAACCTAGTTGTGAACTTTACACTAGCTAAATCGTAACGAAAAATAATTCAGTAAGAGTCTTAAACTGCCCTTTATTACAAACGAGCAAGCAAGTCCGGTGCAGAAACTAAACATTCCACTTGGTAGTACGTAAGTAGTAAGACAAAACAAGCATATGTGTGTTCCATCTTCGTTGGAGATGTATTGGCCCTCTGATAGATTTAAAATCCGATAATGCATGGAAAGCATGAAGCATGCACCATAGCTAGATATAGTGGAAGGTAGTTTGGAGACAGAAAGTCGATCATTTCTACCAAGTTGGGACCCGGATCCTTTGAAAATCCAACCCTTTTTGGGTTTCTGGATTTGAAATTCTTGCTGCCAATTCCCTCCTTTTCTCTACCATAGAGAGCTTGCTCGCTTCTTTTTCCTTAGCTTCAAAGGGTTGAATGTGCATGCATGGTTGACCATCGAATTTTCTAAATCAAAAGGTTAATTAGTCATATGATCGAGACTGTACGTAGAGATATAATCAAATTTAATTTATTGATCGAATTAACGACTTCCCACCGTTTCTAAATCAAACCATTCACACGAATGAGTTAAATGATATATTGAACGATGAATTACCAAACTATAATCTGCCAGTAGATCGATTTTTAGGTTTGCGTTGGCTGTTTAGCCGGTCAGTTAAGTATCACTTGGTCAGTGGCCACTCAGTAAAATGCAACAAATTAAAGTTTGCGACTTAACATTTTTATCATCTTTACATGTAATCGTCTTTTTAAAAGATGTACCAAGTCTACAACGTACGGCTGGAAGTTATCAAATCAAGTAGTACAAAAAACAAACAATTGTTCTCCGAAAAAAAAAAACCTGTAATACGCAAGTTTTAATTTAGTGATGAATCGAGGTTGGTTTACTAACTTCTTTCGCTTCTTTTAGTGTAGTGGAGCTCTAATCAGTGGTGTTGAAACATAATCATGGACCAACTGCCAGCAGACCCCCCAATTGACTGAAAAATAAAAAGAATTATTGAAGCTATAACCTTAGATATCTTTGCAGGTCCATCGTAAGGTCATGAATTGGAATGTCGTACGACGCGCATATCGAGTTTGGTAATGCCAAATCGTCTATGCGTTTTTATTGGTGGAAGTGGGTTTGGGTGTGCCCGAAGACCTGAAGGCATAAAGATTTGGTTCACAATGTTAGTCACACTATCGATCTCTAGAAAAGAATATATACGATTATGTGCATGGAATCTTTAACTTTGCAAATACAAGTTTTGCCGTGACGCTCTTTGTTCTCCTTTGTTTTTTGCGTAGGTCCTGAAAATTAACTAATCCTAATTAATTTAATTTGTAGAACACTAGAACCCCTCATACCATAAATCTTAACCTATGGTGTTTACTATACAGTATATCATTTCATATGTTAATTGATTAATTTAATTTGTTGTAATATTTTATCAAGTATATTTCATAAAAATATTTCTTTCTCCGATAAATATTCTCATATATAGAATGGTCTGACTCAGCATGTCGCTTCACTTATAATTAGAAATTCTAAAATCGACTCAAGATCGAACCCGACAAATTAATTATTGCATAACGTACAGGAAGATTATAAGTATTAGAACTCAATCTGAAATCATAAACCATACCGACAATGTGAATGAAGTCGATCGGCAGTTGGGTTTGATACGAGAATAATAACACCATGTAAATTAGGTAGCTAGGATGATGATAAAGTGAGCGAGGCATAGAGAACTATACAAATTAAAAACATAAAATCTTCTTAATGCGGAAAGAAAATATAAATTAAAATCTTACATAAAAGAACCAGGGGCATGGTCGCTGGCTAGCTGCCGACAGTTGGTGACGAATATATATATGTAGGACAAAATTTTGGTCCAAATTAATTTAATTGGATATCAAGGTTCAATCTAGTCATATTTATACAAATTTTGGTTTGTTTTATAATCGAAAATATCTAACATATAAGTTACTTCGTAATTATCATGTATCCAAAACTTTGATTAAATCTGATATCGTTTGATTATTAAATTGTACGAAACAAATAGACGGTTGTTAATGAATGTTAAAATTCATAATAATCGTTCATTTATTTAATAAAATTAGATACTCAAACGATCTTCATTTTGATCATTTTTTTATGAATTGATCTTCAATCCATGGTGTATAAGATAAATGGTCTCGATTGTAAAACTACAAATCAAAAATTATATAAATTAGAATAATTTAGACTTTAACATTTAATTGAGTTTGAACTCAAATTTTCTCCCACATACACGTATATCTAGCTAGCTACGTACTTCAATTCATTTGTTCAACTTGATTCCAATCCTCTCGATTCAGCTCGATCTTTACAAGTCCTCCAACTAACTACCGCGTGCACTTTCTGAATTGAAAATGAGTTATGTGTTGGACTTTGGTGTCGACGGTTGGTGCATGCTCTCATTTCTAACATTCACTACAAACTCACAAACATATCCATGTGCTGACGCCGCACAACCATGTTATCTTGCTAGCCATCAATTGAAATCTTACCTCTATCCAATTCTCCTAGCTAGCTCCTTCACGTTCTCGATCTGGGCTAAAATTTGAAAAATATGCATGCATCGATCCATTGCTTCTGGTCAAATACGTATGAAAGAACTTTACATTTGCTATATTTCACATCATATATGATCGATCATCTTTACTTAATTAGATACTACGTAAACTCCAAATACGCACATTCTCAAGGTGGATCATGTATTATCAATAATCGACTAAATCTGTCCCAAACAAATTGCATTCATATTAAATATGTAGCTAGTATAATTCTTCGTCCTCACGTTATTTGAATTTTTGATTTGAATGATATATATATATATATATGCATGCATGCCTTTGGCCGGGCATGATATTTGAATTTTTGATTTGAATGATATATATATATATATATATATGCATGCATGCCTTTGGCCGGGCACGCGCTATGAATACGATCGTTCATATTGAGGGCTGCTGCTTCAGAGGAGGGGGGGGGCTCTCCGGCCATTTTACACTGAGCTTTACTATTTACATCGTTCATGGTGGACACCAGACACCACGAACCTAACTTTGGAATCAGATACATGACACTACACTAAGTACGTAGTAAGAGCATTCCCAGCGGTAGAGGATGCGAGGATGCCCCATTTTGAGGAATTCCTCAGAATTTTGAGGAATTCCTCAGAATAGGAAGTCCTCAAACAGTTTTTCGTGCAGCGGTGCCTGTTTGAGGACTTCCTATTACTATTCACGAATAATTAAAAATTTGAAATTTAAATTATCGAATATTATTTTCACCCAATAACTAACCGACACGTGTTATCCCAGAACATATAATTGGTTACGGATTTACGATAGGACGGTAATATTTCTTGTAACATTGCGGTCCAACGAGAATGTGACACGTGTATTGTGTCGGCAAAATTATTGATGAAGATAGAATAGGACGGTAATATTTCTTGTAACATTGCGGTCCAACGAGAATGTGACACGTGTATTGTGTACGTGTTGGTGTCGGCAAAATAATTGCGAAAGATATTCGGTAAGATTTTCAACCAACCGACGGTCGACACGTGTCGTTATCTAATCTAATCTGGTTCTTCAAAATGACTATAAAAGAATGAGCTATGGGAGTAGAAGAACTCACACCAACACTTCATTGCATTTCTTATCATCCTCTCTAAACACTTCATCACATTTCCCTTCCCTCAAGATGAATCCTACGGGTTTCACTAATTTTTTCAATAGGAGGCGACAACAACGCCGACAAAATGCTGAAATTGCCAATCAATTCGTTATCGACGCGGTGGCGGTTGATGCAGCATTCGATGATGATCCAGCACCACGCCGCCGTGCAAATCAACCAAGGCTGAGGGAAGAGAGGGGCCATAATCTTATGGAAGATTACTTCATCGAACGCTCGGTCTTCACCAACCATGACTTTCGTCGGCGGTTCCGAATGAGCCGACATATATTCAACCGTTTAATGACGGACCTCTGCAACAACGACCCATTTTGGCATCAAAGAGCCGACGCCACTGGAATGGTCGGACTTCTTCCCCAACAAAAGATGACCGGTGCTCTTCGGATGTTGGCATACGGCTCAGCTGCAGATCAGTGTGCCGAAATCACAAGGATGGGGGACTCAACAACTATGGAATGCATGAAGAAGTGGTGCACCCAAGTGGTTGAGCTTTATGGTACTCGTTACCTCCGTGCTCCAGATCAGACAGACATCACTCGGCTTCTAAGAAGGGCTAAACAACGCGGATTTCCTGGTATGATCGGCAGCATTGATTGCATGCATTGGGAGTGGAAGAACTGCCCAACTGCTTGGTCCGGGGCGTACTCAGGGAGGAAAGGTCGTCCAACAATCATCTTAGAGGCAGTGGCCTCATATGACACGTGGATCTGGCATACTTTCTTCGGGGTACCAGGAGCTCAAAATGATATCAACGTGTTGTATCAATCAGATGTATTCGATGCCTTGCTTGCTGGAAGAAGTCCATCTGTGACTTATAAAGTGAACGGTATGACATACCGTAACACCTATTACCTTGCTGACGGGATATATCCGAGGTACTCTTCGTTTGTCAAAACAATTTCTAATCCTCAAGAGCTTCCACAAAAGCTTTTTGCGAGAAAGCAAGAGTCGTACCGTAAGGATGTGGAGAGGTGCTTTGGCATCTTACAAGCTCGTTGGGGGATAATTCGTCATGCAGCTCGGTGTCACCGCCTTTCGACGTTAAAAGACATCATGTTGGCTTGCATCATAATGCACAACATGATCGTTGAGGACGAGTTCGTGGAGGATGAGTTTGAGGAGAACGAAGAAGAAGATCTCCAAAACCCATCTACCGCATTCACTGCTTATGATGGGCCAGTGGATGAAGGGGGGAACCGTATTCCATTCGAGCCGGTTGGAAGATATGGAAATGAACAACGGTTTAATGAGCGTATTGTAGATCTCCATTCAGCTTACATCCATGGAGAGCTTCAACAGGACTTAGTTAAGCACAACTGGTTTCTTGAGACCGGTGAACAACTATAAAAATGTTGAGCTTTAATTGTTGTATTTTTATTATGTGTGTTTGCATTGTTGTGTGTTTGAATTATGTGTGTTAAATAATTGTTGTAATGTGTGGGAACTTGATGGAAATAAAGAAATTGCATTTTTATTTAATTTAATGGGAAACTACATAATTTAAATGCTTGAAGGGAAAATACATGAAAAAAATACGTTGGGGTAATTTAATTTAAGAGCTTGGAAAAAGGGGGCGATAACAATTGGAATAGCCTTCTCCGCTTGCTTCACCTTCAACCTCATCCATTTGAGAAAGGATTTCGGCTTTCCTCTTGGTAAAATACCTCTTGGATTTAGGAGTCATAATCTCGGTATCCATTGACATGATCCGAGTCTCTTCCGCCAAAGCTCTCAAATCGATATCTCTTTTTTGAAGCGCGATTTGCTCTCGAAGAAGGGAAACCTCAATTGCATCATTATCTTTTTGATTGCGACCATAAGCTTCTTGATTTGTCGCAATCCTATTCAAAGCCTCGGCTCTTTCATTTGTTGAATTCATGCCTTTTTTTCCTTTCTTTTTCCCTTCCTTGGCCGCTTTCACTCCCATAGGACGCTCCGGAGAAGAGGGAGCTTGATTGCTCATTGGTGTGGGAAATGAATCATCCTCATCCAAGTTGACGGCGGGAGGCATTGAGCTTGCCGGATGTGTTGATGAGTAAGGCGGAGTAGAGGATAAGTAAGGTGGAGGTGTACTAGCTTCGACATGGATGAAGTATGGATGATTCTTCACCACATCCCAACAAGCAAAGTCCTTAAACTCTTTCTTCTTTTTGGCAACATAAAATGATTGAGCACTTCTCATCTAAAAAATTAAATAATTAAAGAACATGCCATAAAGAAAATTAAATAAAATGGACATAACTTATATTAAATATTTTTTCAAAAATAACTTGCAAAAAAATGGAGATAAAAAACAATACCTCATCGTGTAAGTTGGAGCCGGAAGATGCATTTCTTCGTGCGAAAGAAATAGCACTACCCCAAAGTTTCAAATTCGCCTTCAACTTTGCGAATCGAGAGGATAATGCGTTTTGGCTCCTAGTTTCCGGCATTGATTCACCATAACCTAGCTCCCAATTCGCCTTGAAATCACCATGAATCTTTTCCCATAATTTGTCGACCTTTTGACGATTTCCGGTAATCGAATCAACACTAAAACGACAATAAGATATGCTTAATTGCACATCTTCCGAAAGAAGCCAATTTGTTGACATTTTTTTCCCAAAAAATAAACAAAGGATTTAGAGGATAGATGGAGAGATAGAGAGGGGGAGAGAGTGAATTTGTTGTGCACAAATTGATGTAAAAAATGAATGAAATGAAGGTAGTATTTATAGAAAAAATATAGGGGGTGATTTGCAATTTTTTGGGATTTTTTTGCAATTTTTTTGGGTTTTTTTTGCAATTAATTGATTTCTGGCCGAAGTGGCCGTTGCATTTGAATTTGGGCCGTCGGATCAGTTTAGATCCGTTTGAAATGGATGGCTGAGATCAATCTATCCGTTACTCTTTCAGCCAACCAGAAGCTGACACGTGTCAGCTTCTGATTGGCTGAAAGAGTTACTTTTTACTGTTTTACCTTTTTTTTTACCAAAAAAAAAAAAAAAAAAAAACCTGTCACGCTGACGTCACCCACGTGTGGTGGGTCCCGCCAGCGGACGTTTCGCCAGACGTGCTGAAGCGAGGACGCCGGCGAGGACGATCCGTCCGTCAACGGTCGGTCCTTGCGCCGTTTCCCCCCCGCTGCACGCCTCTTCCACCCCCGGACGTCCTCGAGCTGCTGGGCCACCACCGGAACGTCCTCGCCGTTCCCCTCCGGTGGGAATGCTCTAAGATTGATGATCATGTGGACCCAAGTTGGACATCTGGAATACTGCTTGACAGTCGAATCAAAAAACAAAACAAGCTCGTAGGCGAAGTAGCCAAAAATTGTCTGCAACTTTTGCTAATTAACTGATCGAAACCTAACAATTTATGGAAGTGTAATATTAAGGAAAAATTTATTAAACAATATCTCAAATTTTGCTTATTTTAAATATTTATATCTGAGTTTTATAAAATATTAAAATTATACCTTAATTTTTGATCTCGACTCATAAACCATATATATAATTACTTATTCCGTTTATCGTCGTAATTCTTATATCATTAAAATTATGCAATTTGAAATGGAGTTAGACGGAAAAGGTAACGACAGATATAGCTTGTGGATCAGAGTCAATTATTGGGATATAATTTTGATGTTTTATAAAATTCAGATATAAATATTTAGAATAAACAAAAGTTGAGATATTATTTGTTAAATTTTCCCTAATACTAATACTAATACTAACTCGATAGCGCATGCTCTATGTAGAGCATATATGTTATGCCAAAGTTTCTAACAAATATGCACACGCACAAAGGTAGGTAATGTTGATGTCCGGTCATTGTACATTAGTTATCTAAAAAATTAAACACGGATCAAACGAATACATAGTTTTAACATAAGAAAACGTCTGATACAATATTATCCAAAAAATGATTTAACTTTTTTGTTGTGAGATCCAAATGGCTAATCTAAGTCAAAGTTTTCAACAATATCCACCGTGTCGTGATTCAAATAATCTTGAATATATCTTAGAATTCGAGTTGCTCCACCTCAACCACAATATTCAAAGTTCAAATCTTGTGAGCTTACTTGAGAAGTAAGCTCCTTCCAATTGTAACCCTTGCCTATCTTATGAGACGCCAAATCGAAAGTGCAATTTAGGTTATGATGCCAATAGTTAGGAATATTACACGTACGTACACATGCACATAATGTTCAAAAATATTGATACTCGTCTCACTCTAGCCATCTAGACTTCAGCGGGCATAACCATATGCGGTTTTAACACAAAAAAAACTTAGTATCAGTGTGTATATTAACAATTCTTTATAAACAAAAACTAGTTCTCCGGCCACTTTTTTAATATAAAATTTTAGAGAATATTTTTGCTCACATTCTTTAGTTAAGATGTGAGCATAACACTCCCCTAAATATTTGTCACTTCAATAGAGTCTAAGTCTAACCCGATGGTTAACATATTTTTATTTTATATATATAATTAATTATCAGATTAATTAATAAGGAAAGAAAATCATGATGCAATCAAACCATATCATCCTAAATAATAGCAATTACTCTATTTTAATAATTTTTTCTTTTTCTTTTTAACAATAGAATGAAGGGAGGAGAAAGAAAAACATGAAGAAAGAATTAAAAAAAAATCCTTATCATTCCACTCATATTCATACAACAAATCATATTGATATTCTTCTTACGTTTGACCTTGTTAATCATGAAATAAGATTGATATTCTTTTTACTTTATCATGACTTTGAAATAAAAAATATGATTTGCTTATTTTGTACGTAGTTGAACGAGTTAGAAATATATTAAAAAATAAATTGTTATCGGAACACCACAAATGATAGAATGATATGAGTTTTTTTTTCTTCTCTCTGTTTCTCAAGTTAAGAAGAAAAAAGAAAAAGATACTAAAATAAAATAAAAACAAGAAGTTTTTTTTTTGGAAAGAAAAGTTTTTTTTTTTACTTTTTTTTCTTCTCTCTGTATTTTTTTATAATTCTTCTATCTGTTTAACGTGCGAGAATTAATTTAATAATATTTTTTTTCTTTCTTCTCCCTATTCTCACGTTAAAAAGCAAAAAAAGATTATAAATATGGAATTTTTGCTATTATTTAGGAAAATGTGGTTTAATTGCATTATGATTCTCTTTTCTTAATCTAATAATTAATTATATAAAAAATAAACATATATACATGGTTAATTATATAAAAAATAAACATATATACATGGTTAACCATAGGTTAGATTCTAATAAAGTAGCATATATTTAGAGCAGTGTGGCTAAGGAATATGAGCAATCAAAAATTTAAATCGCTCAAATATGAATCACACTTTATAGTTAACCATTTCTAACCATTTGTAACGTACCGCGCACGCATGCACATATCTATGATACGATTTAACCGGCCATTGGTTTATTATGCACAAATTTTATGAGTGGCACACATGCCCGGCCTCTTGCATTATGCAAGGAACAAAGTGGTCGTTTTTTTGTTAACTTCCGCACTACGACAAGTATTGAAATGATTTAAACCAAATGCAATTAGGCTCAGGTTTCGAGTTAGTAATAATCATATTGCGTCCCATTAGAAATTGGGAATTCTGGGAGCACTTGTTTTCCTCTTTCCAGAAGTCAACTGTAAATAGTTTTTTACTCGAAATAAAAGAGCGGGAAGGAGAGGGGAACACAATTGATATGGTATGCATACAATCATTGGTAATTAACTAGCTAACTAAGAATTGCATGAGGTTGGGCAATTAATCTTGAACATATATAGTTCTTCGATTTAGTACCAGGATCTAAGACTATGACATTAGTGGAGAACATATCATTATTAACATGCAATAATGAACAAAGAAAATTAAGTTGCAACTATAAATCTTACATGCCTTACACAATAACTGGACATGAACAATCATGATTTTACGTAATTTACATCGAAATGGATTATCATGAATAAAAAAAATCCACCAATGAAATGTTAGAGTTAATTTTTCACCATCTACACGTCTACCTACTTTGTTGTAGATCCCACTAATTAAGTTGTAATTAGTAAAGGAGGTTACCATATATGTACCCCGCCTCGGTGACTACCATTTTGCTACAATAGTTTCCTTTAGCTAGTCTCCTTTTTTGGGATTTTGGGACCAAAGTCATAGAACCCTCCAACTTTCGAAAGCAAAGTGCATGCCTAGTAATTTTCATTTTCTCCACTTTGACAGACCATACCCATCTCTCCTACTGAAAACAGAAAGACTTTGGAATACTGGATTTCGCTTATGTATGCAAATTATATTTATTAAATCCAGTGTAAAGTCCTCCTCCCTCATCGATCCTCTCTGCACGTCTTGCTCGTCTTTTCATAAACATTCATAGTCCAATTTTCTTCAGCTTAAATAGAAAGAAAATGTACATATGGTACGTACTACTTCTTCTCTTCCGAATTGTCATAGCGCTCTCCACGAGCTGGCTTTAGTAATATTCCAATTAAATTTCCCAGTGAATACACGTCTAGAAGTCCACAGGTTCACACACTTCTGGTTTTCAAGGAGCTCAAGTTCTAACTACTCGATTGTGCTGCTTCAAGATATAGGGTTCTGCAGTTCTACACATGCATTGGATCCTCAACTGCAAGATATATTAACCTAATTCAATCACAAGTATATTTTAGTGTATTAAATAGTGTACTGATACTATTGCTCATTGACAATTGCGTAGACCTCCACGGCATACAATGATGCCAATATCCCACACCAAAGCGCACACACATACTTAAAAAACTTCATGATTACTTATATGCTATTGGTATTTAAAGATTACCATTACAATTAGCTATTACCTTATCTACATGAGAAAAAAAATAAGTGAAGGAGAGCCAAATGAATATGTCAGGTCAGTAGATGTTTTTCTCGACAAAAATCTCATAGGGTTTCCTTTGTAGGACCGTCAACCCCACCTCAGATAGTATTGGTGCCTTCCTTTTTTTTGCTATATAAAACGGCTCACTTCCCACCCTCCTCTCATCTTTTTCTATTTCAGTCGGCTTTCACCGTCTAGTATCTCCTTCTCTCTCTCTCTCTCTCTCTCTCTCTCTCTCTCTCTCTCTCATGAAGGAGAATGGTTGCAGTAGGAAACAGGGTGCAACCTCACCCTGTGCAGCATGCAAGCTTCTGAGGAGGAGGTGCGCGCAGGACTGTGTTTTTGCTCCTTACTTTCCTGCCGAGGAGCCCCAGAAGTTTGCTAATGTCCACAAAGTCTTTGGCGCCAGTAATGTCAATAAAATGTTGCAGGTAGTTTCATCAACACCATCTTCATAAGGTCTTTCAAAATCATCGTTATTATGTAATCTCACACACGAATTGCAAATTTGAAGTCGTTTCCAGAAACCCTTTGGCTTAATTAACTGGTCGATCGATGAGATTACGTGATCGATCTAGCTCGATGCCTCTATATCTTTGAAACTGACAGAGAGTGATATAGTCAATGTAAGATTTGATAGAACACTGGCTGAGGCGCCAATAAGTCACCTTTCTTTATCATTTCTACGAGTTTTTTCTTTTTCTTTTCCTTCCTTTTTTTTTGTATTTTCTTTAAATTTCTTCCTACATTATTTTCCCCATCACGTGTAGCTGTTCTTGCATCTTTTAGTAAATTATTATGTATGAGAAGAATTATTTTGTTTGTTGGGAAAAAATAAAAAGTGTTTTATTTGGACACACTACTTTTTTGATTTAGACCCATCAAATGTGATAAGTAGAAAAGATACCAAAGTCCGGTAGCATCCAAAAGAAACAAAATCTTTAGGGGTGAGACCGTGAGACACGATATACTTCATATATACCTCATAAAAATAGGCATGACCTTATTTTGGGACCATGAGTAATTTTGTTCAGGCGTGTATAATGACGCATGATTAGGCTTCTCCAAAGTTTCACATGGTGATGCCTCTATTACATCAGGCCAACGTAGCTTCTTAAGCTTAGTACGTACGTGATGAGAGAGCTAGATATATATAGTACACAAATTAAGTCTTAAGACCAAGTTCAAATGTGACACTTTCAGGAGCTACCGGAGCACCAGAGAGGAGATGCGGTGAGCAGCATGGTATATGAAGCAAATGCAAGGGTGCGTGACCCGGTTTACGGCTGCGTCGGAGCCATATCTTCTTTACAGCAACAGATTGATATGCTTCAAACTCAGCTGGCTCTAGCTCAGGCAGAGGTGGTGCACCTTAGGGTGAGGCAGACTGCCTCCATCTCCAACCAGGGGCTGAGCCCTGCGAGCCCGAGTAATAGTGGCTCGCCATCATCGAGGTTCATTGCAACAACACAGGCTCGTCCCATATTCGACATGGACATGATTATGGACCATAGCAGCTTGGGATTGGGAGAATCCATGTGGTCCTGCTGATCGATCGAGCTTATTCATTTAATGATTGCTAATTAGCTTAATCATATGATGATTGCTAATGCCTACTCTACTTTATCTAGAGTAATTGATCATGCTTAGTTTCGCTTAAAATCATTATCATACATGGGGGTAAATCTAGTGGCAGTAAAAGCGGAGGCGGCGGAGACATTTACGGTATTCACTAAGATAATTCGTCCGCTTGGATCCATGATCGGTTTTCATGAGAGTTACTAGATTGTAAATATAATTTTAACTTTTTATATGTCATTTCGGTAAGCATATATTGGCTCGTAGAAATTGTCATTTTAAATCAAGTGACTTTATAACTTTTTTGTGAAATTGATTCGACAACCTTATCTATATGAGTGGGGAGTAGATTTGGGCACAAAGTTTAAAAAAAGCAGTAATACTATAGACCTTCGAGTCATGGATATAGATTTGGTGTTCAAAGTTTAAAAGTTGATCATTGGGTGCTTTTTAGTAGCTGGAGCTCAGATGAGTACTTTTACGGTGAGTATTTAGCGAGTACTTTTTAATTAATAACTTATAAGTCTCAATTTTTGATCATAATTTGACAAATTAACTGTTAGATATTTAGTTATATATAAGTAGATCATTTCTACAAAGTTTCAACCAAATCGAAAATTGTTAGGGATACATAATATAATCATTATTTGTCAAGTGTGAACATGAACGGTTCAACTTTGACAAGTAAAGGATGTTAATTGATTTGATGTTGTTCGACGTTTTAGTAAATTTTAATTTGGATAAAAATATACACAATTGATATACTTATATATAATTAATATACATATCTAAATATTCAACCATTGATATTTTAAAATGTGATTGAAATGGTACTCATTAGAGCCTCTCCCAATAGTCAGAAGACTTAATTTCTCAGATCTTCTCACTGTAAATTGCATGTGAATGATGTGATTCTCATCATTTAGGGAATAGCTAGTCAGTAGCACTGCAATATTTTCGGCCAAATGGTGTTGCTTGCATGCATGACTCTTGCATCCTTCATCTTAACGACTTTGATAGTTTGATGTGATTCGATTATGCGTGAAGTCATGAAGTGATCACGTTTTAGTACAAATTTGACGGAAGAAAAGGTAATTGTTGTGGTGTGCATGTTTTTTGTGTAGGGGTGGCATGCAAAATTGGTATCCAGCCTCTCTATGAACATAAGAATCGTTACAATAGAAGCTGGAGGTAACTATTTACCCGTACCATCTAAATGGGGTCTAAATCTCGAATCGATATATTTGACTATTTGCTTCTATGTTTTTTATCACATGGATTTCTCACACTTCATATATGACTATATATTTTTATATGACTATATATTTGAGCACGACAATTGGCTTGTTCATTAAAGCATTTCTTGCTCTGTAGCTAGATGCTTATAACTCATGTCTTTGATGAATATATATCTCTCACCCTATTCCCATCGATCGGTCTCATGCATTTTCTCTTCAAAGTTTAGTAATGCTGAAGATTATCTTCGGTTCACTCCATTACAAATAAACAATTAAGTTAGATTTACAAGTTATGAAATTACATTTTTATAGTTTTCTACAATGAATGGATGGGTAGGAAATATATACAGAGCAGTTAGGATTGGCATGCCACGTTCAGTTAACGAACGGGTCATTAATACTTCTCATTTTGCTAATCTCTATTAATTAAGGTGAGGGGGTTTACAGAAGTTGAAAACAGTTTATAGTAGAACATTGATAATATCATTTTTTGCCCTTTGTTTATTCTAAGTTGAACATATGCCGAATTGGGGTAGAAGAGTCAGAAATACTTTGAACGTGGCGGATGAGTGAATCAATTGTCCCTCACCGCTCAATTCACCATCCTCAAATACTTTGATTCGTGCTCTTGCCGTCCTTGTCGTCCTCAACGAAGGAGGAGAGTGAATCAAACGCGCACATGTCCTCGAGCCAAAAACAACGACGCGAATAGAAGCATGCCTCGCCGTTTAAACACCACCGAAATCACGAAGAATAGAGCCTGCTCGGCAACGCCTTGAAGTCGATGCTGCTTCCCGCGGCTGGAGGAGGAGGTCTTGCTCCAGCTGTGGCGGTTACGCGGCGAGGAAGGAAGTGAGGCGGTGGCGCCGCGGGGCATGCCGAGGCAACTGTAGCCGTGCATTTGAGTTTTGGTTAGGGTTGTAGCAAAAGCGGATCTAGTAGAGTGAGGGTTAGAGAAGATTGAGGTTACGACATCGGTGGTGGTACATCAGTAAGTACATGAGTTTTACTACTTAATCAAGTAGTATATGATTGAGCCTGAGGATAAGTACCAAGTGGAGTGGAGTGGAGTGGAGAGTTGAGTAAGTAGTGGGAGAGAGGAGGAGGAGGAGGAGGAGGAGGAGGAGAAGAAGAAGAAGAAGAAGAAGAAGAAGAAGAAGAAGAAGAAGAAGAAGAAGAAGAAGAAGAAGAAGAAGGGGTCACGGGCAGTCTGGGTTGTGTGATTTTTCTTTCTTTCTTCGTTTCTATCTTTTGTTGCACATTGATGAGATGAATTGCACTAAGACTTATGGCAAATAGAGCAATGACTAAGAACACCGGGGCCAGGGGATTAAGAGCAATATTGGAAAGTATTCTAACTGAAGCCATGTATGAGGTGCGAGGAACTTATGGCATGTTTTAGAAAGTAAATAAACCTATTGGAATTACTCAATTACATCTGTGCTTATTAATAAATTTGTTCTGTGATGTCTCAGATTTCGGATGTTAAAACAGGAGACGATAGAATTGATGGCGTAGTGGTTGATAAAGAGTCTGTAGCTTCAGGAAATGCCCCTGGATGTGGGGGAAAAATTATTCAAGGGGATGGTGCCATGGAAAGATTTCTACGTGAAATAAGGTACTAATAAGAATGACCAAGGGGAGGAATTGCTATTTGATAGCAATAAGGTACTAATAAGAAAGTTGATAGCAATTTGGTTAAACACTGTATGAGTTGCTTACTGGAGAATGTCATGTGGCTTTCTTTTTGTTTTCGTGATGTGTGGTGAGCAGTTTGTTTATAAGGTACTATAGCTTCTTTGTTGAGTTGACTTGCATGTCATCTGTCCCTTCTTTCATTATCATTTACCTCTAAAAAGAACCTTGATGTTATGTCATTTCGGAATCTGAGAGCTTAGGTCGATGCTTCTGTTGCAGCTTAGTTTAGTTTGCTCCAGCTATAATCAGTTTGATTTTTTATATAACTATGCTCGATTTCATTGTAAGTTTTAATTTGAGCTATGTAAGTTAAGAAAGCTTCATGAAATAAATAGTCTGCTTGAAGTAAATAGTCTGCTGAGGTTTTCCATTTAAGTTTGGTTGTTTCATGAGAGTCATATTTAAAACATATGTGTTGTATCATGTACGGTATATGCTGTCCTATTCCATTTCAGGTTACGAACAATCATGTTCTACTCCTGATTTTAGATTCTTATTCTTTGCAGCCAATCAACTTAGACACATATTGAAGGAGTGATTGACATCTTCTTTAGATAAGCACTGTATTCAATATTTTTTTACTTAAACATCATTGACACCTCCTTTTCTTTAGGTAAGCACTGAATCATCTTATGTTTCTGTTCTTTGAATTCTTTGTTAAACTGATTTGTTAAACTGATTTTAGATTCTTATTCTTTGCAGCCAATCAACTTATAAACATATTGAAAGAGTGATTGACATCTTCTCTTTAGGTAAGCCCTGTATTCAATATTGATTTACATAAACATCATTGACACATCCTTTTCCAGTTTAAATTACAGTCTTTTCATGTTTTAATTTTAGTCCTTCGGCTATTTTTGGCTTCCGGATATTGATAGAATTTATTTTTCTTATGGCTTCTTCTTTGTTTGATTTGCAGAAGAATCCACTAATGGAGAATAAGAATGACTCGCCAAGATAGTCCAAATAATTCAGGTCGATTATTGACTCTGTTGAGTTACCATTTGACGTGCTTTGTTACATATATTGATACACTGGTAAGTGATTGATACACTTCTATAATTTTTCTTTTCAATGACATCACTTCTATATGCATTGGTGCAAGTGTTCCTTCGTACACTAATCAAAGAGGACATTCTACTTTCAAGGAAGAATGCTTACTGCATGAGAAGATATCATCATGTCATAAGATAAACTTAGAATGCTTTATAACTTTTCGATTAACTGTTCTTTATTTCATACACGTAAACGGTATTACTATATTTTATACCACTTGATCCAAAATTAAGAAAACTGAAAGAGTTTTACTGTTCTGTCTTATGTATCTGAATGCGTACGTACATCCAGCATATGTTGTGGTTTAGTTGAATGCTGTTATTAAGTTTGTTTGTTTCATGAGTCTATCCTGTATAGCAGATGTCAAGTGTGTTTGACAAACAATCGTATTCTTTTCAGGTTACGAACAATCATGTTCTACTCCAAACTTCACTAACCAGCACTCCTAAATGGTTACGAAGTCTTTATAGTTCTATAAATAGGAAGGCAACCCATCAGCTTTCTCAATCGTGTAAGGAGCCGTCACTTTTTTTTTCCAGAGGTAAACCCACTGTTTCAAGTCTTATTAAGTTTTGGTTCTCATGTCTCTTCTTTGCCCGTTCCGTACACTATTTCTGCTGGATGTGAATTCTTATGCTTTGCTTCTCAGTATGCAAACTGATTTGAAACCAATGCTGATTTGGATTTGCTATGTATCAAATTAGGTTATAGTAAACTTATCTGTTACAGTATGCAAACTGATTTGGTTCGCTGATGGTATCAACCTTTTATGGTATTAGAAGTGTGTGTCTGCAGTTAATTGCATTAGGTTATGTGCTAAATTAAGTTATTAGAGGAGTCATGTATGATAGTCACTTGCAGGGGCTGAAGCTATTAAGTCTAGGTTGCCAATGGTTTAGGGTTTATGTACCTTGAGTTGTTACTTTAATGTTTTTCTCTTTTTGTTGCCAACTCGATCAAGAGTAATAGTGCTGCTATAATGTGTTCACTTTTCTAATTATGATGAAAGACATCGAGACACCAACGATGAAGCTAGGTATTACATGTAGGTTATGATTGAAGGACTCATGTTAGTATTCTTTATGTGTTGCATGTATAGGAAGCGATTTGAATCTCAATTCATTTTTTTAAAGAGCTTGCATAGGCTCATGTTAGTATCTCTATTAATTAAGGCAGAAGTGTTTAAGGCATAAAAGGTTGTAGAACATTGATAATCTCTTAAAATACCCCTCATCTCAGTATAAATTTTTCAATTCCAAATTAAACTGATTGAGGATAAAAACATAAGTCGACTCGTAGTGCCTTTAATACAAAGGACAAAAGAGTAAAATAGATAACAAAAAAAAAGACCCCATGCGTATAGAACAGAGGAAAAGAGGAGGTGAGAGCACCAATGGTTTCAGTTAACCGCAAAACCTCTCCATCGATCCTATCGGCAGTTAACATTCTCCCTATCTGATTGCAGTTATCACTCTCCATTTGGGTTTATAGTAAATGCAGGTTCACTTCCAATTAGAAATAGAAAAGGTATTACATCTGAGGTTTGTCAATGGTTCAATGGATTCGTTTGAGTCGATAATTTGCATTACTTACGAGGAGTTTTGTTAGGAAGAAGTTGCAGTGGTTATGCATTCGGGGAGGAGAGATTGTGTTGTATTCAACTCATTTTTCCAAGTTACCATATTTGTGGTCCTCCCAATCTTTAATCGGCTTCAATAAAATATCTCTATCTCTATTTCAATTTGGCTGGAATTGATTCTTAGCCTTTCTGTTTCAATATTAGTCTTTTTGGAAGTGTTTTTCTATTAAATTTCATGGTTTAGGTTGATAAAGTATGCTTTGATATCTATGTTGAATGGTTTGTATCTCGAGTCGTTCATTTGTAGGTGGCAAGGATGTTGGACTGCAACACGAGAACTCGATCAAAAACAGATTCTCTATTTGTAAGAGGTAGGACTTAGCTCCGTTATTGATTGCAAAGTCAGAACCTTTTCTGGGTAAGAGGAGGATCTTTGACTTGCGCATGAGGAAGACAGTTTTTCTTCTTACAGTTTCAACAACCAAGAAATTGGTTGAAAAACCTTCTGTGAGTACTGAGTTACCAAAGTAATCACACTTCTCCAACAGTAGGAATGGAAAGTTTGTATTCGAAGTAGTTCAAAGTGATGATTACCATGTGTTGCCAGATATTGTATTTTAGAGATGTTATTTAATTACCATTTTCATGCATGAATTCATATTGACAAGAGCTTAGCATTCACTCTTGGAATGAACTTTTATTCCTCAAGTCGGGCTACTCAAGCATTCAACTATCAAATAACTATATTTATTGTTCATTTGTATAAATGTGTGATGAGGACCTTACTATGGTTTTACGGAATAATAAGAGATTAGGGTCAGTGAAAAGGCTTAAAGGAAACATGTTTTTCTTCTTCTTCTTCTTCTTTTCATGTGCCAAGGGAAGAAAGGATGCAGTTAGATCATGAGTAAGGCCTAAGCACTTTTATTCGACATCAAGTTCTATAAACTTTTAATAAAATGCAATTTGTGCAAACAATCTGTTTTATAGTTTCTATACACGAATGGTGCATATGCTCTCTTCTGCAGGGGGTGTTTGTGCATGTAGGAAGACTAGAAACGGATAATGATAAGTAGTAGTGCTTAAGGCAGTAGGGGAGGTAGAATATTCAAATACCCTTCCTCTCGGTATAAGTTTTTCAATTCCAAATTAAACTGATTGAGGATAAAAACGGAAGAATAAATATGAAACCTTGATAGCCAATCCCCAAATCACAAACATCCACTTCCAAACCAAAAGGCTTTCTCAAACTTCTCCGTCTCTCTCTCGCTCACTTTCAAATCCATCCATCCCGCCGGCGTCAGAGTCTCCGCGCTCTCAATGGGACTCGGCATCAGATATTTCCAGTAACAAATTACAGTCCTGAAATCAGCTAGCCCCAGAAACTCAAAATGAGCCTGAAATCCCTGAATTGAAAACCAACAGGGGAGAGAGAGAGAGAGAGAGAGAGAGAGAGAGTATACACATCATTGTCCGAGCTTGACCGCTCTCAGTCGAAGACACCAAAACCAGCCCTTGGCTTATTTCTGGCAACTCCATCTCCAATCACAACTCCTCATCCAAGTTCGAATTCGGTATTTCAACTCCTCCTCCTCCTTCTCCACTCTCTACTTTCTCACTTTCAATTTTGCTTACGTCATTCTGTATCACAACTCCTCCTCCAAGTTCGAATTCGAGTTTTTGGCGAAGGTCGTAAGACCAGCGAGGTTTATCAGTCTCGGACAAAAGACTTAGTCATCGCCGCTGTTCGCAGTTTCAATAGTACCATTGCATCCTCCAGTCTCTAACTCTAGGAATCTTGAGTGTTTTGCTTTCTCTTCAAATCACCACATCCTCGAGTCTCTAACTCTGTGTGAGCTCCCCAACTTGAAACATATCATTATTCGGTCTCAGAAGCTGAAAAAGTTTATGTCATATGGATGGAAATAAGCCAAGGGCGGCCATAATCAGTATTCCAATTTTAGATCTTAAATTTTTTAGTTTGACCCTTTATATTAGTTGCTAGTGGTGCAGGCTCCCATTGAATTAACATTGTGTGCTCTTGGACATAAGGCAAATATTATTTTGCCAAGGAGAGTTATAATTTGGTTCGCCAAAGTTAGTGGTGGTTGAATTATATATTTCATAAAATAGTATACTTGTACAACCTCGATAAATGCACTGGCATTGTGAAGAATTATCAATGATTGATTATTTTTTACAGAGTGTTGACTTAATATGAAGTAAGCTAATATTATTTTGTGAAATTTATCATCAACCATTGGTAATTCTTCACACATACTCAATTAGATATGTGCGAAGAATTACCAATGGTAGGCCTGAAAGTGCACAATAGTATATGACAGTTGCAATAAGCTTGGGCAATGATACATTAACGATATAATTGCACACTCTTGAGTATTACACCGATAACAATACTACGCAGTTTCTTACCGATTACCGATTAATCGGCCGTGTAGACTGTGTTTTCGAACACTGGTCATGACCGTTCAAGTATTTATTGTTTGCCTGCAAAATTCTCAGAAAGTTGGACAAGTCTTAAACTGTCTCTTTTCGCGTGTGTATGCAAGATGTGTCACTGTTGTGGGACAACACGTTAAGTATCGGTCGCACCGCTGATGATCTTCTAAGAAGCGATTGGGATATGAAGAGCATTGACCTCGCCCGATGAGTTCTTGTTGCCTAGTGGTCTAGAACTTGTTTCGTGATCTCATCGTTGAACTATGAATATCGATACTTTACACACTCTGTTTGGTGCAAAGTAGAGTAATCTCATTGATGAGTGTTGAGAAACATAGATGGTTACACCCTTGAATCTTCGAATGCCTCATGCGTTGTCTAGTGAGAATCTTTGGATCACCGGAGTTAGGGTTTTCTCGCGAAGAGAGTTGTGTTTGCTGAGAGAAAATTGTATGTATGATTGTCTGTCCCGATTACATTAAGATTTCCTCTATTTATAGGCATCATGCAATCACGTATTGTATCTCCAATAAGATTCCAACACTCTGTATCATTGAATGACACTAATCACAAATAATCCTTCGGGTTTTACTCTCCTAGCTAATCTAAGATTGCTAGGATCATCTAAGATTTTTTCCCTCCGTAGGAAAACATTACTCGTGCGGGCCGCATGTATCTGCCCAAAAATCATAACTAAACTGAAAAATAAAGAATGTTTATTTTGGGCCCAAACATTTCCCCTCAAGCCTCTAGATAAGGCCCAGATGCAATCGAAGAGGTTTGAAATTACAACATGTCGTCTAGGACCAAACGGTAACTTTTGACTCGCTTCACCCTTTCACTTCATCATTCTTAAAAAAGTCGCGCCGCACGACATGACGCCTACTTAAGACCGCATGGCTGTCAATAGTGCACATAAACCCAAACATTCTCCTTCTCATCTTCCTGAAGCACCTGGAACTCCTTTGCAAAGCTTCATACCTTCAAATCGGAACCCCGAAATCAGAGATCAGAAATGTGCCCCTCCTCCCCCCCCCTCCCCCCCCCCCCCCACAAACTTAAGGTTGACCCAATCCTTAATGAAGCCAATGCCTAAGATTTCGCAGAGCGAATGCATGCTATGGTCGTACAAAAACACCTAGGTGCTTCTATTTCACTTCGCCTAGAGGACAACGACACCGCCCTCCTTGGACCCCTAGTCAAATCACCTCTTCACCTAGATCTGATTACGACCCTCCATGCCCCCGTCCGCCGGCAACCACTCATCTTTCAACGAGAAGGAGCTTCACCGCTGCAATAGGACCACAAAGATACTGACTACAAATTGGGCAAATGGCCCACCGTTCAAAAGGAAGACCTTGAATGGTGTAAGGCTCATAGGAAAACTGACTCCAAAAAAAGAGGAAAAAGCTGGGATCATCCCTGTCCTGAAAGCTATGTTTCTCCCTCCCCTCCAGAGGAAATCGGGCATTGCTCATCGCCACCATGTGTTTCTGGGACCCGAGTAGCAACACCTTCAAATTTCCATGCGGGGATATGAGCATCACCTTGCTGGACCTGGTCACGATCATCAGACAACCCGTTACCAGCGAGCTATACTCCCATGGCAATTTGAGCCATCTCTCCCCCGATCTCAGAGCGTGCCTTAATTGCAAAGCCTACGACTGCTCCTACACTGCTTGGCTCAACCACTACAAGGATGTTGGTGGTCCCAAAGGTTGCATTTATTTTCTGGAGTACTGGCTCTGCAAGTTCGTATTTTGCACTTTCTCCAAGAAGACTATTGTGAGCTCGTTCAAAATAGCATAAGTTATGTTCAACAAGAACATGGTTAGGCTCGCTCAATATGTTCTGGCATACCTCTACCGCAATATATGATGGATTTCTCTGAAGCCGTTGGAGTATAAAGTCACTGGACCCTTGTGGATGCTGGACTTGTAGATCCAAACCTATTCCCCAATCTTATATCACCCAGAAGCACAACTGTTCGAGGAAAATGGGCTCCTTAGGCAGACTCTAACCTGGCCCATCAATTCCGACCTCCTCACTTACCTCTCCTACTTCAACTTCTTTTACTCGCCAAACCAATTCCAAGAATAGACCTACCTTATCCTTGGTAAGCTGTTCCTGCAGGAGCTAACCAACGGATTCTGCCCTTCTCCTGAGCAAGCTGATATAGCCAAGATGTTGTTCATTCAGAGCATTTGTTGTACTAACTTGATGGTTCAGGATGCAACATTGGGGTATGAACTTTATGCTCCAAACCATTTTGCTTGGCAATTTGGTTTATCAAAAGGCCTTCCTCTCCTATTGCTTGCGTTGATAAACATGTATACTTCTTAGAGGTTGAATGCCACCCCTGATGTAGATGACGCAATAGATGAACTATTCGGCTTTCCAGTCGTAAATTGCACTATTGCTACCTACACGAGGCACACTCTGCTGCCCTCCTTTGGCGTGACACAAACCTACAAACTCTGGAGAGGTCGACAGTGGAAAACATTGAATGGCCAAACCTCTACCTTGGTATTCGTAAAGATCTTTAGAGACTTCTCACCCTTATTTGCTTATGCGGCAGATAAAGAAGCCCTCAAAGGGGATGATGGTAACCCCATTGCTGCCTTGCGGTAGAGATCTCCCACTCAGAACCAATCAAAGGTACAATCCTAATCACAATGTAAAAACCCTTATTCTAATATGTTGTTCTTAGAAACTGTTATTTAAACCCTTACCATTCTGCTAGGCCTCTAAGAAGAAGACTAACCCCACTGAGGGTACTGGTGCGAGTCCTTCTGACCTAAAAATGAAACCCTCCCATCTAAACGGAAATTGTGAGAGCAGATTTTGCCTACCCTCAAGCTTGCACCTTTTTGACTTGGATAATCAACTTCCCTATCATTTTGAGGGTTGAGATCTCCCTCATTGAGCTTTATTGTTGATGTAGACCTTCGATAAGCAATTATCGTTAATTTTTCGTCCCTCAAACCTACAAAGCAAAGTTACTACATTGTGTGGTACTGCGTAATGATCATCCGACAATCAAGTCAGCAATGATATCCGAATAATAACATATCAGGGTTGAAGTTTATCTTACCTCTGTCCCCTGAATGTCTCCCTAAGCTCTCTTTATATAGAGAATGGATGAAGAGATGTGTTTGCTTTCTTGAATAAGGAGATCAAGGTAGATCAGGATTATGATTCCTTTCCTTATTCAGGACTAATTGGGTTTTTCCAATTACCACAAGCCATTTTGTCAGTACCTCGGCTAAATTCGTGACCATATCCTGAAAGGATTTCGAGATCCTCAAGGTCTGAGGATTCCTCCTTCCTAGAGGATATGGTGTTTTGATGTCGCGAACCTCAAAGGAATGCTCTGCTGTCGTAGAGATCTTGAGGGATTACATTGATGAAGACCCCACATCAGTGGATTCACTCAGAATACTCTAGCTTTCAAGGGTGTCCAAATCTGATGCCCAAAAATGCCCTCAGCTATAGCAAGACGAATGCTCAGAAACTTGGTGTGGTTGTGTAAGAAATGCATCCCCAAGAAAGTTTAGCGCCATCTTCTCCATGTGACATGAGAACCTGCAAAATAGAACCCTCAAGCTTTTCTTCGATTTCCCAAAATTCCTCAAGCTCTCTAGATTTCTTGTTGAGTGTGACATTTTTTCCGCTTCTTGTAGTCAAGGTCAACCACACGGGGCTTCATGTATATTAGATTGAAGTATACTGATATGATGGATTGCCTCAGCTACACTTTGCCGGAGTTAATTTTCTCTTGCCGAGCTTAGCTCTCGGAAGGATACCCAACATGGATCAATCCCCTTGCACCACCTTATTTAGCATGCATAAGTGGGTTCCACAGTCATGATTAGGGCTTAGCATCGAATGCTTGTTATCTTTACCCACTGTTAAGTCCAGGCTCAAAGTTCAGCCTTTCCTAAGGATGCAGTAGTGGCGTGCGAGCGTTATGAATAGTCAATGTTGAGCTAGAGCAAAGACTCCATACTGAAGATAGTTTGGATCTTGTGCTAATTTTTTTTGGAAATTACATCATCCACTTAAAAGAAACAAGCTTAAAGTCACCAAGTCAAAAATCTTAGAGGCCATCCTCCTAAAGGTACCGATCATATTTCAGCTAGCGACGCAAACCTTCAGTAAGTAAGACGTTGCTAGTTTTCTCCATATGATTCGAGGCAATTGTAACCTCATTCCCTTATGAGTATCTTCGATAAGGAAGGGGGGATCTACATCTACTATCTCATATACCCCTATTGAGCAATCCAACTCTTCTCTCAAGCATTATTAATACTAGGTTCTTGCATGATACTTTGTGCCTGCACGTTTCTTTGTGCCCACATTAATAACGATAAGAAATATGTAGCCTACGCAACATAGCATAGAAATGAAGCTTCTTGGGGTCTCATTAAATCTGCTAGCTTAAGGCCGAACTAGTTAGAAAAAAGTACTAACCCACTTCTATACATGCCACACTCTACCTGCAGTTTTCTACCTTAACTAAGCATGAAAAGTTCTCTTCCTACTACTTACAAGGGCATACATGGTCTCCAGCTTCTTTTCATCTAGCTCTCCACAAGCTCTGAAGTTAGACCTCGAGGAAACCTTAAGGGTCTAGCTTTTGGTCAAGGGAATTTCCCTCTACGCTTTGTTTATGGTCACCCTCGAGCATTCATAAATTTTTTGAACGATGCCCTAAGCTTTCCAGGTTTTTAGTTTCACCCCCAGCTCTCCGAGTTTTGGGGTTTCACTCCTCTAGCTTTCTGTAATGATTACTACTCCAACCTATGGGATCCTAGTGCTTTGGAAAAATCCCACACCAATCTTCTAAATTTTCTCCATAGTTTTCTCTATACTTTGCTAGAAATCTCAAGGTTTTTAGTTAGAGAGCCCCAAGCTTGGTCAGAATGCTTGAGAGTTTCACTTGAAACCTTGAGGACTTCACCAACATGTCATCTGTTTACATTGTCCACCTATTTTACTTTACATGGAGAAGCTTCTTCTGGAAGTCTAGCTCTCGATCAAGGATAGTATCAACTGGATACACCTCTACGCTTTACTCTGGGACTTTCCTTGATTGCTATATAGATTAATGCCCCTATTTTTGGTAGTTTTATAGGTTTTCAGCACTTTTCCATCTCTTTTAGATCGTCCTCAGAACAAGTCACTCAAGCCCCCAGGTTTCGGCCATTCTTTTGAGAATAGGGGACTAATTGTGTATGGTTAAAAAAAATATTGATCACTAGTTACGCAACTTTCTACCCCCAGACCACATCTTTATGCTCCATCTTCAACGTTCCTATGTTTGTTGGAGATGTTGGTTTTGTCATCCTTAAGCCTCTACTATTCGTGCTTATGAAGATGGTCGTTCATCCATGAGCACATCTCATCGAGTGTTGGATTACCCTTGAGGAGTTGTCATATCCAACATGTCACTCCATGATTTCTTGGAAGCAATCATGTTGTCATGTTGTAGCACTTTTGCCATAACTTTCTGTACACAGCTCCGATTGCAGCAATTCTTACTTCGTTAAAATGTAGACTCATAGAGATTTCCATAAATATATAATACCCCTCCTGGGTATTAAATTTTGGTCACCAAAAATGGTCCGCAAAACAGACCAGTGGCAGCGGCGTTGTTTCCGGCAGATTTGACTTTCGGCTGGTAATTCATACATATCTTCTTGCTCCAAACTCTGATTGAGGTAATATTTGATGTGTTGGAAACTAGATATCCGTAGATTTCCAACGATATATGATTTTTCTTCTGGGATAGGTTGTAGCATTACCAGAATATTGATGAATATGACCCTAATTTTTGAGATTCTAAAACATCGTTCTTTGTTGATTTTTTAGGGATTTTGATGAAAACCATATTGATTTCAAAATTTTAGAGAACTCGCTCATGGAAGGATCACATAGTGATCCATGCAGGAGTAATCTCAATGAAAGCACTAATTTGTGAGAGCAGATTTTGCCAACCCTCCAGCTTGCACCTTTTAAACTTGGATAATCTACTTCTCTATCGTTTAATGATCCATGCAGGAGTTCTCTCAATAAAAGCACCAATTTGTGAAAACATATTTTGCCAACCCTCAAGCTTGCACCTTTTTAACTTAGATAATCGACTTCCCTATCATTTTGAGGGTTGAGACCTCCTTTCTTGAGCTTTATTAATGAGGTAGACCTGTGGTAAGCTACTATCATTGAGCTTTCGTCCCTCAAACCTGCAAAACAAAGTCAGTGCAAGGTGTGGTACCATGCAAAGACCCTCCGACGATCCAGTCAGTAATGATATCTGAATAATAACGTATTCGAGTTAAAGGTCATCTTACCTCTGCCTCCTGAATGTCTCTCCAAACTCTTTTTATATAGAAAATGGATGAAGAGATGTCTTTGATTTCTTGAATAAGGAGATTAAGGTAAATTAGGAATATGATTCCCTTCGTTATTCAGGACCAATTGGGTTTTCTCAATTATCAGAAGCCATTTCACCTGTACCTCGACTAAATTCGTGACCATATCCTGATAGAATTTCAGGATCCTCAAGGTCTGAGGATTCCTCCTCCCTAGAGAATATGGTGTCCTATTGTTGCAAACCTCGAGGGAATGCTCTGCTGTCGTGGAGACCTTGAGGGATTACATTGCTGAGGATCCCACATCAGTGGATTCACTCAAAATATCATAGCTTTCAAGGATGACCAAATATGGGACCCACATAAATCACATGACATCTTTGGAGCCTGGGAAGGCAGCAACAGTAGTAGAAGAAGAAGAAGCGGACTTAGTAAGAAGAAGAAGAAGAAGATCGAAGAAGAAGCAGACTTAGTGAGCCACTTTTCATTTCTGTACCAACTAAGTCGGTACAAAAATGTCCAATAATTCAACTCCTGTTATCTTATAGCGTCACCCGAAGTGACGAAGAACCATCATTGATGATGATGACGATGATGAGGAAACGATCGCCAGCCTCCGATGATGCTCAACCGCTGGCCCTTCTCATCAGAAACCTACCAATGAAGAAGAAAAAGATGAAGGAGAGGAAGGGATGCCACACTAGGCTGACCCATGGCGGAAATCAATGCCCTTCAAGGAAGCCACTTTCAGCACTCCTCAGTCACCCGTAATAAGCGAAGAACTAGCTGAGGATGCTGGTGTCGACATGGCCAATCCCACTTCATCACAAGCAACCCCATTTCCTCACAAAGAAGTCATCCATGAGAATCCTGTGACAACAGCCTATGAGGTAACGTTTCTTCATGGTCTAAAAGTTGCTTATTAACTTGCTGTATTTCTTGCTAAGTATGTGTCGATGCAGACCATGACTCCCAAAGAATCTCGTCTGAAGGAGGACCCTTCGATCAACCCTTCATGTGAAGGAGAAGTTAATGCTGATGAAGTAGTTGATACTGCTAAAGTATCCAACTCAGCGGGAGAGGTTCCAGCGAGAGATACCCAAGCGGGAGGCGAGCAAGCAGAAGACGAACAAGCGAGAGAAACCCAAGCTGGGAAATGACTCTCGCCCTCTCTTAAAGATATGTAATCCTAAGGACTTGACATAACTACTCCCTGCCTATTGCATTTTTTTTATTGATTGATGACTTTCCATGCCTAACAGGTTCTAGAGTCCTCCGTCCATGAAGAGGTCGAAGAGGTTGCCCCAACGAGTCTTGTTCCAGCGAGTATTCTTGAGGATGCCCTTGCTGCAACTTCTGAATCAAACTCGATAAGTCCATTTTCATCTCTTATGCCTAGCACACGACTCCACTGCTGGTATTTTACTAAATTACTTAACTACCACAGGCCATCGATCCTTCATTAAGCAAGGATCCAACTTCTGTCATAGCGGCTCTAAGGGAAGCCATCAAATCCTTTGATCAAGGTGTATCGCAGGCCTACTCCTTAGGTTTCCTAAGCCAGTCAGCCTCTATCTCAGCTGGCCATGACCCCTCTATTTCTAAGGATTCTCCCAAGATGTAGCAACAGCTGGACCTCACCTACAAATTTGAGAAAATTGCTTCTGCTAGGCAAGAGCCCCTTGACGTTTCTCTCGCCAAAGCTACTCTCCGAGACCTTCAAGATATGATATTTGAGGCACCAGACGCCATTAAAAAAGCCCTGCATAACATCACACTCCTGCAAAGGACAACGTCGGCCGCCCTTTCACCCACCTTGAGTTCACTGGAGTCAAAGCTACAAGAACTTACCAAGCTTAAGGATCAAAAAGATTGGTTGAACCAGCGAACAAATACTCTCAAGCATAAATGGCTATCCAAGGCCCAAGCATGGCATGGAAATCACAGAAAACTCATGGCCTATTTCGAAAAAGTCTCTGCCCAAAATAATGCCCTTTCTTAGAAAGAAGCAGAGCTCGCCAATCTGCAAGCGGAAGTAGCAAAGATGCAAGAGGATTTTAAGCCCGTTAGGGCAAAATTGTGGAACTACTGTAATTCAGCACCGTATGTGTACATGAGCTTAACAAAATTGAGGCTGACATTAAAGAATTCAATGTTGCACTCTCAAAAACCTGGGCGGAGTATGAACATGCCAAGATCGAGATCAAGAGCATCACCTGGCTTATCTAGCTTCAATTGTATTTTTATTTTTGTATTTAGGCCCTTGGTATGGGTCGAATTTGTATCAAACTCGATCTAATTTTTAGTTAACTTTAACTAACCCACTAATGGTCTGTTTAAACTATATTCGCATGATCCGCATCACCGCAACCCATTCTCCCCATATAAACAGACTGGCTCCAACTATCCAAAGAATAAATGACATTTAACCGCTCTCATCTGAAAAAAAGGATTTAGGTTTAAATGAGGATCACGTACCGATTCGGCATGTCTACACCTCTTTAATGGGTGCGTTGAATTGATGCAAAATGTTTCAATTCAATGAAGAGCCACTAGGGTTTGGTTCCTATAAATACTCTCATCACCAAGCAGAGATCATCAAGGAAAACTCTCAAGCCTCAGAGAAAAATGTCATCCTTGTTTCTCTTCTTTTGGCTCTGCCTAAAAGCCTTTCCTCCTGATTCCTCTCTCTATTGTTATCCTTTGCTTAAGTGACAATACCTATGCCCAAACCTGGGCTTAGTGACAATACTTATGCCCAGGTTCGTCAATGGTGTGGTTATCCTGGGGTACTTGGGGGCAACCGGGTTTAAACGTTAGGGGCTCGGTTCTGATTTCATCTTCGCTTGCGACCGCTCTGAATTTCTCCGATTTGAGGAGAAATGTATCCAGAAGGACTTCGAAGTAGTCCGGCCGTTCCATAAATATTTCCCTGCATTGGGGGACTATAGAGCAATAGCAAAGATATGGGATGAGGCGAGACGTGAATTTGGGTGACCCACCATGCCCGAAGCCAGATACCCTTAAAGACTGATCTAACATCATTATCGCCAATGATATACTTGAGGATGCTAACGAGTCACCGATCAACTATCTCTTGCTTGTTTTCTTTGTTTAAGGCTACTGTATTTAGCCATATTGTAGTTTCCTTTGATGTATGATATCAGAGGGTAAGGCCACAAAGCCTTTTATGTAATAAAACTTTGATTCTCTATACCAGTTACTATATTAGCTTAAGTGGTCTGTAAAAAAAAAATACATAATTTGAAACTCTGTAATTTTCACAAATTATTGCACATGAATTTTGGCCACAGGTATTGGCCTAAAACAAGAGTAATACTCCAACTAATTACCACTAGCTAGCTTCACATTACAAGAATTTTAACAGTAAAAAAATATTGGTCACATGTATTGACCGTCAAGTATGTGGGTTGCCCCCTAGTTTTGGTAGGTGAATAAAGTAAGAAACCAGCCTCTGAAATAGGCTGTATCGCGAACATAGTAAAACTAGGCCTCGGGACTAGGAGGATCTTCATACTCCCACACAGGTTGAATGTATTTCTTAAGGAAATAACCGTTAATAGGATTATTGTGAATGGTGTCATCCCTGTCTCGAAGCCGAAACACTCATTTGCCAAGTATACGATCAATAACATATAGTCTTTCCCACTTGGCTGACCAGTTTCCTCGATCATCTGTCTTCTCGTCGATGGACAAAACTGTCTTCCAGACCAATTCTTCCTATGCATAACTCTTGTCTCTTGTACACTTGTTGTATGAGCGAATGACGCGCCTCTTTTCAGCGAGCAAGTTGTCAAGAGTTGATATCCTATGTTCATCCAAGTCTTCATGTTTCTGCCACAGAGCTTGAATGTTGTCATCACCCATCAAGTTGTGTTGATCCATCACCCTTAGGGATTGAATATTTATTTCCAAGGACAAGATAACATCGTTACCAAACATGAGAGTATAAGGTATGGTGGCAGTGGGATTGCGTTTGGATGTGCGATATGCCCACAGTGTACTGAAAAGCTCTTCATGCCACAACCTGCTATTATCAGCGAGCATCCTTTTTAGAATGTGAAGGATGAGGTTGTTATTGGAATCTTCTTGATCGTTAGACTGGGCATAATAAGGGGAGGAATGAAGGAAAATAATGTTCAAATCCGTAATCAATTGCTCTATGTCCCCAGACATGAGTGCGACCCCTCGATCTAACACGAAACATTCTGGAATGCCAAACTTGTAAATAATATCTTTGAATAAGAACTATCTTATCGCTGCTGCTGAGACCATTTTTAATGGCTTAGCTTCTTCTACCTATTTGGTAATGAAGGGCCACATGGGGACGTTTGGGACCTGACTTACTGGTTTGTGTGCTTGGCAATATTTGAATCCTTTGGCAAAAGTAATGCAATCCTTTAGGATAGTTACCCAATAGTAGCCATGTCGACGTATTAACCATCTCATTTTAGGACCTGTCTGATGTGCTCCACATGCCCCCAAGTGTATGTTCCGCATCAGCCACTTGATCTCCTTATCGTCGACGCACCAGAAATAAACACCATCCTCGCCCCGCCGGAGTAACTCGTCATTCTGGAGCATGTAATTGAGAGCGAGTAAACACGTTCTCTTATCTGTTACTGAGCTAGGATCCTTTAAGTAAGCTAGGAGAGGTTGTCTTTGATTCACGTCGATGTGATTCAATGCCACCACGTACCAGGCATCATTTTCCTCCTTTCGTACCATGAATGAGAGCAAAGTTCATTGTTCGACGTTCAAGATGCGTTCTCAAACTCCATCACGGAGGATAATACCCATAGTTAACTGGGCTAACTCATTCACAATCTGATTTTGGTCTCGAGGGATGTGTTCCAAGGTGACCTTCGTAAACAACTCTAACATCGCTTAGTATACGGCTCTAAGATAATACTAGCTCTATACTTAGCTTCCAACTACCAAATGATAAGAAAGGAGTCTCCTCAAATGTGTACGTCGATGACCTCTACATCAATTAGCAGCTCCAACCATATGATTAACGCTTCGTATTCCACTTGATTATTAGTACAATGGAAGTCTAGTCGGAATAGATAAGCGATGGTCACACCATCTTGGTTAACTAAAGTGATTTATGCACCAGCGAGAGCACTGGAATAACGACCCGAACAAAGGTTACGCTAATTTCTACGAATTATTCGTATCGTGAGGTTATTAATGACTTTTTTATCGGGGGAGAATTTGATCCAACTTTTTTTTGCAGAAGTCGTAGAGTATTTAATTTCGTGCTCGTAGGAATTTTTGAGGAATTTTTTCGGGTTATCGAGCTATTTCTTTTTATTTTTGGAAGTTCGTATGGTGAAAATGTGTTTTTTTTTAAAAGTATTTTCTTGACGGTTTAATTTTGACCGTGGGATCTTGATCAGATCAAACTGTGGCATTTGATCTGATTTGATGCCTTGGTATAAATACATCAAATATGGTTTAATTATGTAGAAATACAGTGTGATTTACGAAATACGTATTGACCCATATTTTACCCCAAACGTATACCGATTTTGACCCGCCGATTCCGGCTACCGTTGTCGGCGTTCTTGGTATGGTTTTGAAGCTCTTTCTCTCCTCTTTCCATTCATGTATATATTGTTGATTTTTGGATGAGTTTTGTGGTAGTTTTGAGGTCGTGAATCCGTCGGTCTCCAGGTTAGTTCGTCGGCGGTGCTCCGGCCAATTTCCGGCATGGTGAGGGGGTGGAATCGATTGGAAAAAAATTTAGGCGATTTTCGACCCGTGGACTTTCGGGCTCAATTCCGGCCAATCGCCGTGGAAATGGGTCTAGGTCTAGTTGGGAAATATGTTGGGCTCGTTGAGATATTTCCAATGAGTAGTCAAACGCTCCCATTGGAGCAGTTTGCACCGAAGGCGCGTGTGGCTCAGGCGCCACCGTCTGTGGAGGTGCGTGACGACCAAGCGCCGCCGCCCGCAACGAAGCTCTGGCGAATCAAAAATCCTATTTATCCCGTGGAGTTTCCGGGATGGTTTCTGAGTTGTTTCTTGTGCGTTTTATTAAATTCTGAAATTAAATGAATTTTTATTTATTCAGAAAACCGTGAGAGAGATTTTTGCGAGGGAACTCCCGCCGGACCTTCGAGCTAGCTGTATACTGTGAGTGGACATTTTATTTTCACCATTGACCTGCGAGTCTTGATTTATGCATTTTACGATTATGCATTGTACAAGTATACATTTACGATTATGCATATGCATGGAAAGAAATATGATTTGTTTTACACAGAGTACAGTCTCGGAGGTAGTAGTGGCATCGATACACTGGCATGCTCGGTTGATCCCCTGGGCTTTATATGAAAGTTAAAAATGAAAGTTTATTTTCGTTCACTCACTATAACTGTTTTATTATTTTATATGCCTTTCCCTGGGCTTTTCGGTTTCCTATTGCCCAGTTTGCAGTTTCTATCCTGTGGTTGCACGTCATCGTCGAAGGCCTAGAGTTCAAGTCACCGTTCTTTTCTAGTAGCTTCCTAGTTTAACATATTAGCTTTATATATATGTAAAATAGAAGTTGCTCTGAGTACTATGTTTAGTTTCTTCCCTTTTGTAATGTGTTTTGAATACTTTTCGGATTTCGGACAACAATTGTATAAAGAGTTACTTTTACTTTGATTCAGTAATTTGTGGATTTGAGAAATCCGGATGGACATTGGTGGTCCACGGTGTGTCTAGGAATTTATCTGTGAAGTGTTATCTTCTTACAGGTTTTTGGTTTATACGTTCTATAAAGTAAACTCTTGCAAAAAATTTGTAAGTCGTGGCATCGTTAGGGCCTAATTTCGGTTTAGGCAACTAAATCGGGGTTGGGTTCTTTCAACTGGTACTAGATTCATCGAAGTACAGTATCCATGGTTGGAGACCGACGCAAGCCAGCTCCAATTCCTTAACCTCTTGTACCTCTAACATAGGATGATGGGCAATGAAATCGTCCACTTCCTTGCCTTTAACTGCCTTTTGTAGAACATACTGCAACGAAAACTTTGACAATGCCAGAATCCACTTTCTAATTCGGCCTTGAAGAATAGGCCAAGAAAGTATATATTTCACTAAATCCATTTGAGCAATGATGCAGGTGGCGAAAGAAAACATGTAATGCCATAACTTACATCCTGAGAAATAGAGAGTGAGACAAAAAAATTCCAAATGGGAGTACCGCATCTCACGATCTGTCAAAGTATGAATGAGATAAAATATAGTTCGCTCAGTGTTGGTTGTATCATCTTTAGCCAAGAGACTACCAATCAACCCTTTTGTAACCGATATATATAGCTTGAGTGGTACTCCAGGTCTTGGAGGGACCAACACTGGTAGGTTGGCAAGATATAGTTTGATTGCCTCAAAAGCCTCTTGATAAGCAGGCTTTCACGCAAAGTCTTTCTAGTTTTGTAGCTTGAGGAGTGGTGAGAATGGTCGAGTCTTACTAGCCATGTTTGTAATGAACCGATGTAAGAAGTTGATCTTCCCTAACAAATATTGTAACTCCTTCTTGTTCTTTGGAGAACTAGCATAGATGATGACTTCTTTCTTATCGTCAGACACTTCTATCCTCCGCTGGTTGACCAGGAACCCTAAGAAATCTCCCATTTGTATGCCAAAGACATACTTAGCAGGATTCATCCTTAGCTGGTGTTTCCTCATTCGCTCAAACATCCGTTTTAGGTCATTGACATGATCTGCTTTATGCTTAAACTTTACTACCATATCATCAATGTAAACCTTCATACTCTTTCCCAGAAGATCATGAAACACGAAGTGCATCGCTCGTTAATAGTTTGCCCCAACATTCTTTAAACAAAAATGCATGTCAATATACCCAAATACTCAGCGAACCCTGGGCAATGAAAACCAATCTTGTGTCTATCTTCTTCTGCTACAGGAATTTGATGATAACTTGCCATCTCGTACATGAAGGACAACATTTCATGGCGAGCAACTGAATCCACCAGCAAGTCTACCACTGGCATATGATATGCATCATTTGGCATTGCGTTGTTAAGGTCTCTATAGTCGACACAGACCCTCAACTTCCCATTTTTCTTCTTAACTGAGATGATATTTGATAGCCACTCATTGTATTTGGCCACTCTGATGATGCCTGACTTGAGCATCTTCTTAACCTCTTCTTTCACTCGAATGGTTATGTGATGACCCGAACCAGAATCGGATGCATATTCGACACGATTCTCGAGATTGAGTTTAGTCGCAGTTTATTGTCGTAATTGTGGTTTGCCGATTCGATTCGCGACTATGTTTTCGGTCGAGAATTTGAGTTGGGTGTCTTCACGAAAATTGTAGAGTACGTGATTTCGAGTTCGTGGGCGGTTCCGGAAGATTTTTCCAATAACCGAGGAATATTTTATGATTATTTGAAGTTTCGGGTTCCGACGAGTTTATCCGTTTGTTTCGAGTTTATCCGAATCGTGATGGTTATCCATTTCGAATCGTCGATCGACCCGAGGGACGAGTATAAATATCGAAAAGTCGAAAAATAGTCGAGAAATAGTCGAGGATTTCATTTTGAGCATTGACTGATGTTGACCGGATGTTGACTTTCCTAAAAAGGAAATCTGACCGTTGACCCGAGGTGGAGGAGTTTCCGTTTTGGTCTTGCCGTTTGACGATCAACTTTCCGGCCACCTCCGATCTTGTAAAGGGTATTAATCGCTTCTCCACTTGATTTTAAGTCGAATGGTACTTGATTTGAATGAAATTGATCACGTTTTGGTTTGACCCGAATCGGGTCGGTCCTAAGTTTTCCGTCGGTGTTCGTAGGCCGTTTTCCGGTGAACTATAACGGTGGTGGTTAGGGGGGTTAGACTCCCCTTGCCTTGGAGAGTCTCCCTATGTGTTTTATTTTGAGATTGATGAAGTTTTGAAGGTCGCCGGTTTAAGTCACCGGAATTGGGATTCCGTTCGGATTTGTTGAGTTTTGGAAGGGTTTGAGTTCGAATTGGCTTAGGTACCAGTTATGAAAAGTGTTTGGATGGGTGAGATCTTGTAAACTGGAAGTTTTCCGCCGGAGAATCTTGCCGTTGACGGCGCGCCGCCGCCGCCGGCGGCGGTCAACGGCGAGGAAAAAGTCAACTTTTTAGATTTCGATAATTTTAATGTCGTTTTTCTCGTAATCACGCCCTGGTTATCGTACAGAGGTTTTCGGGTTGATTTGGTTAGCCGATTTTCAGTCGAGATTTCGAGTGGGGATTTCGGGATTTCCGTTATACATTTTGTACCGCATTGCATATTTCCGGGAACGGTTGGTTTCCGTGATTCAGTACAGGGTTGAGAACTATGATATTAATCAGTTGTGTTTTATGAATATATTCAGGGGATCAAGATCGAGATCGGGACCGAGATCGTGCTTCAGGCGAGGGATCTTCCGCCGGACCGCGAGATTAGAGCGAGTGTGCTTTTTGCTCACCAGTGAGTGGACAATTTCTTTTCACGGAATTCTTGCGAGTCTTTTATATTATTTATGAACTTGAGCATGCGTATGAGATTTCGGATTACATGAGCATATGTTTTACGATTACACGATTATACTTATACGGATATACGTATACGAATATGCATACTCTTATATATTGTTTCATGCATTTGCATCGAAATGTTTATGATTTGGTTTACACAGAGTACAGTCGTGGTTACGTTGTTGTATCGATACACTCGCCTCTCGGCTGATCCTCGATGGTAGGCATTTGTCAGGGGAGGCTGTGACTCCTGACCCGAGGTCTTTACCGGGGGGAGGCAGACCTTTGACCTGAAGCCATTTCCGGCTAGAATCACGTGTGGGTCTGGGATCCCGTGATTCTGACTGTATTAGCACGGTGTGTGTCCATGAGTGACCCCGTGGGATTTTACTTGCATGCTCAGTACACTGGAGGAGTATGAGTTTTACCTCGTGTACTATGTTGTTTTTATTTACCTGGACTCGCATATGTTATTTTTAAACATATATTACTCGGTGAAAGACATTTATTTTCGTCCACTCACTCTAACATGTTTATTATCTTTCCCCTGGGCTTTTCGGTTTCCGTGCCCAGTTGTAATTCAGGTTTGGTGTTTTCACGTCGCGGTTTGGAGGCTAGTGATCAGAGTTACCTGTGCTTTCTAGTAGGTTCTTGTTTCGCCTACTGATGTGTATATTGTATATGTTTTACTTTAGAGGTCGCTCTGATACATTCTGATACTTGTTTATATGGATTTTCTCGGATATACATATATACATAGTAAAATTTGTTTACTGTTATTGATTATATTGATGTTGAGAAATCCGGATGGGATTGGTGCCCACGGTTTGGCTTTTGTGGCATAGGACGAAGTGTTATTTTCAGGGTGCAGGTTTATGCAATTCCACGCTAATAACAAAACTCTGCCGAAATTTTGAAAATTTTTTGTTGGTTCGTATTTTCGAATGGGTTCGATTCCGGTTTAGGTAACTGAATCGGGGTTGGGTCCTTTCAGCTTGGTATCAGAGCATTAGGTTGTCAGATTCTGTAGACTCTTGTAGTTGTGACGCTTATGGTATTTGAGTTGATACAGCATGACTGGAGTGATGACCCGACTGGCCAGCGGTACTCATCAATACTTCGGGTGTTGTATGTCCTCAAATATCTGCGGTTTCATGATTACGTTCTTTCTGCTTGTACCTAATGCTTGTCTTGTATCAGTAGGATGCCTCCTCGATGTGGTCCCCGTGTTGACCGGGATGATGATCCTGATGAGGATCGCCGAACGCGCGACTTGCTGATGCGAGTGCTGCGTTTGGAAGAGCGATTTGACCCTGTGGTCAAGGCTCGCACTACGGGTGCTACTGTGTTTTCGGGTTCAGTTGATCCAGAGATATGCGAGGCATGGTTGGTTCAGATTTAACGTGTTTGTGAGCGTCTGCAGTTTACTCCTGAGCAGATGTCAGTAGCCGCAGTTGGTTTACTTGAGGGTGATGCATACTTTTGGTGGGTTAGCACCGACAGAGTTCCAGTTGACACCCCGTGGACATTGTTCCGTGATCTGTTTATGCGAAGGTATTTTAATCAGGCTACCCAGCAGCGCAAGTACGAGGAGTTTACGAACTTGAGGCAGGGCAGTTTATCTGTACTTGAGTATCGGGATCGGTTTACCCGTTTGTCTCGTTTTGCGCGGGATATGGTGGCTACAGAGGAAGCCAAGTGTCGTAGGTTTGAGCTCGGATTGAATCTGAACATCAAGGCGACACTGACTACGATGCCTCGGAACAACTTTGATGAGTTTGTTAGTGCTGCACTCCGAGGCGAGGATAATGAGCAGGAGAGACAGCGGCAGAGGTACCAGCCGAGACAGTTAGAGGAAGGTGGACTGAGTCAGGGGCCTTCGAAGAGGTTGAGTTCTGATACTTCCGGTTCAGCTTCATCCTCAGGTGGTGAATCATATCGACCACCAGCTGGTGTACCTAGACGGAGATCATTATGGAGGAGAGATCGACCGCAGCGACCACAGGCTAGTGGGAGTTCCAGCGGTTCTAGTTATCCCCGGCGTACCGGTGGTACATTTTCTGTACCGAGAGACTATCCATTGTGTAGCTTCTGCAACAAATATCACCCTGGTACATGTCGGCAAGGTCCTGTCACTTGTTTTCGTTATGGCCAGGTAGGTCACTATGTGAGGGAGTGTCCTCAGTTGTATAGCGGTGACAGACAGGCAGCTCAGAGTTCCGGAGTTGAGCGAGGTGCCACTACTGGAGCGCGACCAGCACAGTTTGCAGGGCAGGGTAGGCAGCAGGGACAGCCCCAGCGAGGACGACCAGCCGGACAGGCGAGGGTACATGCTATGACTCTACGTGAGGGCAGAGCATCACCGGAGGTCGTTATCGGTACGTTACATGTCTTTGGTATTCCTGTACTTGCATTGTTAGATCCGGGCGCTACACATTCATTCATATCATTTAGATTGTCATCATTGGCTACGGTACCTGCATCTCCACTTCCGGGGTTGTGGAGAGTGTTGTATCCGTCAGGTGAGGTTGTGAGCATTGGTTGGGTTTACAGAGATTGTGAGGTGTTTATTGATGGCCATGGTTTAGCCACAGATCTGTTACTGCTTGATATTGTGGATTTTGACTTGATATTGGGTATGGACTTCCTGGAGTCGCACTGGGCTATGTTTGACTGCCATAGAAAGGAGGTCGCGTTTCGACGACTAGGGTTACCCGAGATATTATTTCGTGGTGAGAAGAATACTTCACTACCGTGTTTGATTTCCGAGATGAGGGCGGATCGGTTGATGAAGAAGGGATGTGTTGCTTACTTAGCCCATGCTGTAGACACTACAGCTGCAGTGCCGGATCTCAGTAGTATTGAGGTTGTGTCTGAGTTTCCGGATGTGTTTCCAGCGGAGTTACCTGGTATACCCCCTGTACGGGAGATTGAATTTACTATTGAGTTATTGCCGGGTACTGGACCGATTTCCCAGACACCGTACCGGATGGCGCCTGCGGAGTTGAAGGAGTTGCAGATTCAGCTCCAGGAGTTGTTAGAGAAGGGATTCATTCGACCGAGTGTTTCTCCATGGGGTGCTCCGGTGTTGTTTGTGCGGAAGAAGGATGGGTCCATGCGTCTGTGCATTGACTATTGGAAGCTGAATCAGATTACAGTGAGGAATAAGTATCCGTTACCGCGGATTGACGACTTGTTCGATCAGCTGAAGGGAGCAGCAGTCTTTTCGAAGATTGACCTTCGATCCGGATATCACCAGTTGAGGATCCGAGATTCAGACTTAGCCAGGACAGCATTCAGGACGCAGTATGGGCATTATGAGTTTTTGGTTATGCCGTTTGGGTTGACCAATGCCCCCGCAGCTTTCATGGACTTGATGAATCGGGTGTTCAGACGATTCCTGGACAAGTTCGTGATCGTATTCATTGATGATATCCTGATATATTCCAGGAGTGTGGGCCAGCACAAGAAGCACTTGCGAGCAGTGTTGCGGACTTTGCGGGACCATCAGTTATTCGCGAAGTTTAGCAAGTGTGAGTTCTGGTTGGATAGTGTGAAGTTTCTAGGCCACGTGATTTCGGCCGAGGGAGTTAGTGTTGATCCTGACAAGATCGAGGCCGTGCTGAATTGGAGTCGACCCACTACTGTACCGGAGATCCGGAGTTTCTTGGGGTTAGCAGGCTATTACCGACGGTTTGTTCAGGATTTCTCCCGGATTGCTACACCACTGACCAAATTGACGAAGAAGGGCGTCAAATTTGAGTGGTCTGATGCGTGCGAGGAGAGTTATTTGCTCCTGAAGGAGAGATTGACTACCGCACCGGTTCTGACATTGCTAGACGACAGTGGTGAGTTTGTTGTGTACAGCGACGCGTCGAAGTTGGGCCTTGGCTGTGTGTTGATGCAGCATGGTAGGGTCGTGGCATATGGTTCCAGACAGCTGAAACCGCATGATGTCAACTATCCGACGCATGATTTGGAGTTAGCCGCTATCGTATTAGCGTTGAAGAGTTGGAGACATTACCTGTATGGTGCTCAGTGTAAGATTTTCACTGATCACAAGAGTCTCACCTACTTGCGGACGCAGCCGGATCTGAATATGAAGCAGCGACGATGGATGGAGTTAATAAATGATTACGATTGCACTTTCGAGTACCATCCAGGGAAGGCCAACGTTGTGGCGGATGCACTTAGCCAGAAGTCGGGAGCGTCGTTGTTTCACATGTGTGTGGCCAGAGTATCGATGTTAGCCAAGCTTCGAGCTACTGGTGCTGTGTTTGGGTATGATGATGATGGAGCTTTGTTGGCTAGTTTCCAGGTCCGACCCGTATTGGTTGGTCAGGTACGGGAGGCCTAGGATTCAGATACTTACCTGTTGGGCAAGAAGACCATGATACGGAATGGTGTGCCTACAGAGTTTCGATTTAGCGACGACGATACGTTGTTGTTTAGAGGCAGGCTATGTGTACCCAGAGATGAGGACTTGAAGAAGGAGATTTTGGACGAGGCCCACAGTTCAGCGTATGCGATGCATCCCGGAGGTACGAAGATGTTTCGTACACTTCGAGCGTACTATTGGTGGCGCAACATGAAGCAGGAGATTACCGCGTACGTGAGTAGATGTTTGATTTGTCAGCAGGTGAAGGCGGAGAGACAGAAACCTGCAGGGAAATTACAGCCACTTGAGATTCTAGTTTGGAAGTGGGAGCATATCACGATGGATTTCGTCTATCGGTTTCCGCGTACTTCGGCGGGCAACACTGGCATTTGGGTTATTGTTGACCGATTGACGAAATCTGCACATTTTCTTGCACTTCCGGGGAAGATTTCAGTGGGCAGATTGGCCAAGTTGTACTTATCCGAGATTGTTCGCTTGCATGGTGTGCATGTGTCAATTGTTTCTGACCGAGATAGTCAGTTCACTTCTGAGTTTTGGCAGGCGTTGCAGCGAGCATTGGGCACGAGGTTGCGATTTAGTATAGCTTTCCATCCTCAGACTGACGGGCAGTCCGAGCGGACCATTCAGACTCTTGAGGATATGCTGAGATCGTGTGTGTTGCAGTTTCGTGGAAACTGGGATCAGCAGTTACACTTGATTGAGTTCGCCTACAACAACAGCTATCAGGCCAGTATTGAGATGGCACCGTATGAGGCTCTGTACGGGAAACAGTGTCGCACTCCATTGTGTTGGAGTGAGGTAGGCGAGCGTTGGCTCATTGGTCCTGATTTGGTGAAAACCACGATGGAGGACATTCAGGTTATTCGGGATCGCTTGAAGATCGCCCAGGATCGGCAAAAGAGTTACGCAGATGTGAGGAGGCAGAGTTTAGAGTTTGAGGTTGGTGATTGGGTCTTCCTGAAACTATCTCCGTGGATGGGAGTTGTGCGTTTCGGGAAGCGTGGCAAGCTTCGACCGCGGTACATTGGTCCGTATGAGATTACAGAGAGGGTTGGAGCTGTTGCTTATAGACTTGAGTTACCGGCTGAGATGGCTCGTGTTCATGATGTCTTCCATGTTTCGATGTTGCGGAAGTACATCTCAGATCCTTCCCATGTGTTAGCCCCACAGCAGTTGCCGATCAGAGAGGATTTGTCGTATGTTGAGGAGCCTGTGCAGATTCTCGATCGTCGTGAGCAGGAGCTGAGGCACCGTGTGATTCCACTGGTGAAGGTCTTGTGGCAGAACCACTCAGTTGAGGAGGCCACCTGGGAGACCGAGCAGCGTATGCGGGAGAAGTATCCTCATCTGTTTACATGACAGGTACGTAAATTTCGAGGTCGAAATTTCTTTAAGGGGGGTAGATTTGTGACAACCCGAACCAGAATCTGATGCATATTCGACACGATTCTCGAGATTGAGTTTAGTCGCAGTTTATTGTCGTAATTGTGGTTTGCCGGTTCGATTCGCGACTATATTTTCGGTCGAGAATTTGAGTTGGGTGTCTTCACGAAAATTGTAGAGTACGTGATTTCGAGTTCGTGGGCGGTTCCGGAAGATTTTTCCAATAACCGAGGAATATTTTATGATTATTTGAAGTTTCAGGTTCCGACGAGTTTATCCGTTTGTTTCGAGTTTATCCGAATCGTGATGGTTATCCATTTCGAATCGTCGATCGACCCGAGGGACGAGTATAAATATCGAAAAGTCAAAAAATAGTCGAGAAATAGTCGAGGATTTCATTTTGAGCATTGACTGATGTTGACCGATGTTGACTTTCCTAAAAAGGAAATCTGACCGTTGACCCGAGGTGGAGGAGTTTCTGTTTTGGTCTTGCCGTTTGACGATCAACTTTCCGGCCACCTCCGATCTTGTAAGGGGTATTAATCGCTTCTCCACTTGATTTTAAGTCGAATGGTACTTGATTTGAATGAAATTGATCACGTTTTGGTTTGACCCGAATCGGGTCTGTCCTAAGTTTTCCGTCGGTGTTCGTAGGCCGTTTTCCGGCGAACTATGATGGTGGTGGTTAGGGGGGTTAGACTCCCCTTGCCTTGGAGAGTCTCCCTATGTGTTTTATTTTGAGATTGATGAAGTTTTGAAGGTCGCCGGTTTAAGTCACCGAAATTGGGATTCCGTTCGGATTTGTTGAGTTTTGGAAGGGTTTGAGTTCGAATTGGCTTAGGTACCAGTTATGAAAAGTGTTTGGATGGGTGAGATCTTGTAAACTGGAAGTTTTCCGCCGGAGAATCTTGCCGTTGACGGCGCGCCGCCGCCGGCGGCGGCGGTCAACGGCGAGGAAAAAGTCAACTTTTCAGATTTCGATAATTTTAATGTCGTTTTTCTCGTAATCATGCCCTGGTTATCGTACAGAGGTTTTCGGGTTGATTTGGTTAGCCAATTTTCAGTCGAGATTTCGAGTGGGGATTTCGGGATTTCCGTTATACATTTTGTACCGCATTGCATATTTCCGGGAACGGTTGGTTTCCGTGATTCAGTACAGGGTTGAGAACTATGATATTGATCAGTTGTGTTTTATGAATATATTCAGGGGATCGAGATCGAGATCGGGACCGAGATCGTGCTTCAGGCGATGGATCTTCCGCCGGACCACGAGATTAGAGCGAGTGTGCTTTTTGCTCACCAGTGAGTGGACAATTTCTTTTCACGGAATTCTTGCGAGTCTTTTATATGATTTATGAACTTGAGCATGCGTATGAGATTTCGGATTACATGAGCATATGTTTTACGATTACACGATTATACTTATACGGATATACGTATACGAATATGCATACTCTTATATATTGTTTCATGCATTTGCATCGAAATGTTTATGATTTGGTTTACACAGAGTACAGTCGTGGTTACGTTGTTGTATCGATACACTCGCCTCTCGGCTGATCCCCGATGGTAGGCATTTGTCAGGGGAGGCTGTGACTCCTGACCCGAGGTCTTTACCGGGGGGAGGCAGACCTTTGACCTGAAGCCATTTCCGGCTAGAATCATGTGTGGGTCTGGGATCCCGTGATTCTGACTGTACTAGCACGGTGTGTGTTCATGAGTGACCCCGTGAGATTTTACTTGCATGCTCAGTACACTGGAGGAGTATGAGTTTTACCTCGTGTACTATGTTGTTTTTATTTACCTGGACTCGCATATGTTATTTTTAAACATATATTACTCGGTGAAAGACATTTATTTTCGTCCACCCACTCTAACGTGTTTATTGTCTTTCCCCTGGGCTTTTCGGTTTCCGTGCCCAGTTGCAATTCAGGTTTGGTGTTTTCACGTCGCGGTTTGGAGGTTAGTGATCAGAGTTACCTGTGCTTTCCAGTAGGTTCTTGTTTCGCATACTGATGTGTATATTGTATATGTTTTACTTTAGAGGTCGCTCTGATACATTCTGATACTTGTTTATACGGATTTTCTCGGATATACATATATACATAGTACAGTTTGTTTACTGTTATTGATTATATTGATGTTGAGAAATCCGGATGGGATTGGTGCCCACGGTTTGGCTTTTGTGGCATAGGACGAAGTGTTATTTTCAGGGTGCAGGTTTATGCAATTCCACGCTAGTAACGAAACTCTGCCGAAATTTTGAAAATTTTTTGTTGGTTCATATTTTCGAAGGGGTTCGATTCCGGTTTAGGTAACTGAATCGGGGTTGGGTCCTTTCAGGTTATATCTGTGTTCATCATGCGCATCTCTTGCTTTCCTGACTTCTTGTTAGGCAAGATTAGCAGCATGCGACATACTAAATCGGGTGACAAACCTGACATGTCTTCATATTTTTCAACAAAATAGTCCTTAAATTCTTGTAGGAACTTGATGAGCCTCTTTCTCTCTGTAGGCTCTAAAAAGGTGTTAATGACCACATGCATTGGTTCTTCTGTCGTTCCCAGGTTGATTTTCTCAATGTGATCTTTTACTTTAGGAGAACTATCATCCAAGGCTGCTGGAGCTAGTTGGATCGCCTCTTCCTTGTCAATCTCGTGTAACACGTCATCATCTACATATTCTAATGTCGCAACCGTCGATAACATGTTCATAGACTTGCTTCTCCAGCAAATAGTTGTGTAACAACTCGCGGAGAGAAGTGCAAGCCTCTACCTCTATTCCTAATAGAGGCTATATCATTTATGAGGGGTGGTGGGTAGCTCAATGGTGTAAGGACGTTGAGTGTCCTCACCGGCTTGCACAATGCCTCATTGAGCCATTTCAGAGGCCGTCACCCTAACAGGGCAACCCTTGTTGTCGATGCCACATACTTCCAACGGTTGTAAGTCCCCATTGTAGTAACTGACTTCTTGTGCATTGGCCAAAACAGAATATAGGCGAGGATCAACCTCAATATTCATGGCTTCTCCCATCTATATATTCCAGAGTACTCACTGCTAGTGCATCAATAAAGGCACGCAGTAGCTCTGATGTATCCAATCTTGTCCCAAGATACCGCTGTATGGAGCAGTACACTCCGCCACGAAGAAAGTGTGAGTACTAGCAACAAGACCGACCTGCACAGGAACAAAAACAATGTCCAACGTCTTGGAGATTGACCCTCAAAGTTTTGGACATTTAGTGATGTATCCTATGTAGCTAATTTTGGGATAACAAAGAGTGCCATGGCTCAGACGATAATGATATTTACCGCTGCCCCTAAATCCACGAGCATCTTATTGAGCTATACCCCTCCTATGCTGGCGGTAATATATATAGAGGTCTCATGTGCATTTCCATGTTCAAAGTTGGCTTTTTGAACAGCATGAAGGCTTTTTGTAATGACAAATCTATTGTTAGTTGGGGCTCTGTCACCTCCTCTGTTGTAGCCACCGTAAGATTGTTCTCTTGGCCAGGATGGGTAAGTGCTAATGGCTTTGAGGCTGCTGGCCTCAGAGTTGATGGTTAAACCTAGCTGAAAGGACATACGCCATGTTGACCACGATGTCGCTATCCCATGTCTCGGCAGCGTCCCCGTTGTCCCCATAATCTAGGAGCTCCTCGTCATCAACCTCGTAGTTATCTTTGTGGGCTATTCCAACAGATGGTAAGCTTTCCACCATCATTTGATCATTGAGGATCAATGCCTCCACTGCCGCTGTCAAAAACTCAGATGTAGGTTTAATACCCATAGATATAGCAACAACTTTCTTTTATTCTTTAACTACCAATGACTTTAGTTGTCATCGAAGACCCTTAAATTCGCTGGAAATCATATGGGTTGGATTAAACTTGGACGCTTGTTGGAGGCTTTTAAGCACCAAAGGTTTAGTGTCTCGCTTGTTGTCCCTCACCCTCTTACTACTTTCTGATCTCTTCGAAACATGCTAAACCTTAGGGGTAGGTTCTGGTTGGGAGATTCTTGAAAACATACTAGGTCGAGCTGCCCTGACCTTTGGTTTTTCTAATCGGTTGCCAAAAGTGATGATTGGATTGATAGATAGCCTATTCATCTGCCTCTGCAACTGTTCTAGGGTCTGAGGTAACTGCTCTGATTTGATCAACTCCCTATACAGTGCCTCTAAAGCCCTCTTGGCAGCACCATATTGCCACTTAAGCTTCCTCTTCATGTTGGGAGTGATCTCTATAACTTTCCCCTTCTCCTTGACATACCAAATATCCTCTTTAATCACTGATCTGAATGTTGGTGGGATGTATGGCTTAGAGATATGATCTGATGCCCCGACAGAACTGGTAGCTGGATTCATGAACTTCTCAGCGGCCTTCATTCTTTTGTAAGCTGGAAAATCTCAGAAATTCGCTACTCTTGGGCTAGTTGGCTGGTAATTCTCTGGTGGCGATACCAACTGAGGACACACCTTGATGATCTCTATCAACTCCTCGTAGGAAACCTTCAGACCATAATGAACCTTGCATCGAGCACATAATGTGAGTGGCTAAGTCTCCGGTGCATCTACGTTTTCCTTACCTTTGGAGTTAAGTTCTGGTTGGTTACTCGCTGCATTGCCCCCAGATGTATGGATATCCAGGGTCTTCTTCCTGTGAAGTGGGTTGCCTATCTATAGGCCTATAGCTCTAGCATGCCCACCATAATATTGTTCTCCATCCTACTCTGTTGCGTGGTGTCTTCGTTGATCTGCCATACCGTAATCTCTCATTCATCAATCCATTGCTGGATGCGATACTTCAAGCTGGTGTTGTGCTTAGTGGGATGTGTCCAGACATGGTAGAAATGACAGTAAAATCTTCCTTTCAGCTACTCAAGATCAGGAAAAAGATCAAAAGGAATCCTTTCCATTATCTCTACGACTAAGTTATCTAAGATCTGGGACATCTTTGTCACATCATACGTGATCTGCCACTTGGATCCTTTTTGATGATGGGTTCCTAACTAAAGGGGAGCTACTCGTTGGGACCTCCAAAGGACCAAACTCGATCTTTCCTTCGCCAATCCAGTCCTGGATATTTTCCTTTAAAGCCCTACAAGCTGAGATCAAGTGATCAAACTTGTTATAGTATATGTAGAAGTATTTTCCAGGCCTCACGTATTCTAAATACTCAAGCCTCTACACAGGTCTTTAAGTTACAAAGCCTCCCGCTATAAGCTCATTGAGGATCTCATGCACCTTGTCCTCTTGAAAGGTGTAATGTCGCTGATGCTGGAATGGTTTTGCAACCCTACTTTCTGTTCGGGTTTTTCTCCCCTATTGTTGCTGAGGTGGATCCCTGACTAACTCCACCATATTAATTTATGGTTCTGGAAAAGGATGAGTATCCACCAACGACATTGTCTTAGGTGTTTCCAAAGCCAGCTTGCCTTTGTTAATCCAGGTATGTATGACATCCTTTAGTTTAATGCAGTCATTGGTGGTGTAGTTCCACATACCGTGATACTTGCCAAACTTCTTGCCCTTTGACTGCTCCGGGCTCGGGATAGATCCAAAGTCTATCTTCACTGCACTCTGGCTAATTAGCTCATCCAATATTTCATGAGCGAGATTAGCATCATAGGTATATGTTTCAAATTCGGGATTTGTGAAGGCCACAGTTGACAACTTAAGTGGACCCTTACTCTATTGCAGCTTCTTAGGCTTCAAATTATTCTTGCCCGTTAGCTCGATTGCATGAACCCGCTCATCTTTAGGCTCGTAATCCTCTTCATTTGATTCTTCAACGCAGGCCGCTAATACCGTTTTGCCTTTTTTTGGGGTGTACGACTCCTTTGGCATGTACGTTCCCTTTCAGGCGTTGCGCATGTTGTCTCTCTCCTACAAGGCAGTATGAGCCTTGATCACTGCCTCAATGAGCTCATTCAACGAGTTTTGCCTAGTTCCTAAGAACATGGTATACATTCGGTCCTCTAAGCCATTTATGATTATGTCAATAATCATCTTCTTATCAAGCTGCAGCTTGCACATGTTGAGTTCAGCTCTGAACCAGTGCAAGAAAACCACTAGAGTTTCTGAGGACGTCTGACACATTTGGCATAAGGTTGCAATACTCACTTCTGGGATAACTCCGAAGTGATTAGAGAACAACTTCTCCATCGTTGGCCAATCTCGCACTGATCCTGGAATCAAACCAGTGTACCATATGAGAGCTGAGCCGGAGAGCGACGAACTAAAGACCCTAAGTTTCAAGTCTGGGTCATCGCTCCAAGGTCTACACTGTAACTTGAAATGTGCCATGTGGGTGGCAGCACTTTCTCCTCCATTACCACTAAAGGTTTGGAAGCTGATTGGCTTATACCCCTTTGGCCACTGCCACTTCTTTTCCGTGAGTGAAGGGTACGGTGTCTCTTATACCTGGGCTTCCCTGGAAGATTGAGGGAGGTGTTATTTGATGAGTTTCTGGAACTCATCATTCCACATTACCGAGAACTGCTCACCGTAGTGATGCTTCCTGGTAAGGTCCGACATTGCATTAGATAGCGCGGAGAGATCGGTGTCAAACTTCTTGATAATAGCGCCAATATTTTATTCCAGGTGACTCATGTTGATTCTGGCCTTCCCCTGACAAAATCTTTTCTAAAGGCCACTAGCTCATTGGCCACCATGTCAGACTTTTCCTCAGCTGCTGAAAGCAAGGACGTTTGAGTCTCCATCTATTTGGTCAGATGGTCGAGCTGCTCCGCCTGATGTTGATCACACTCGGCAGCGTATGGTCGGTAGAGATCGAAAGTCATATCGGCCATCTCTTTGGGAGTTTGTTAAGTAAACACGATCATTGATTAAATTTTGTTTCCAAACACCGCCTCTACTACCTTCGTTGATGATCTGTGACAGGCTGTAGAGTTATTTTCTTAGAAAGCGCGTTCCATATGGTTGCGACAACTAGGCTACTGCTTCTGGTAAGGTTCCCCTATTATTACGACGAGACGCGAAAATAGGTCTCACTGGGCGTGCCAAAGTGTTTGGCTGTAGAATTCCCATGAAGTCGGAGAATTCCCAAGCTAGGCGTGCCTTTGTCGTGGGACAGAATGTTAAATGTTGGTTGCGCCGCCGCTGATCTTCTAAGAAGCTACTGGGACGGGGATAACACTAACCCCGCCTAATGAGTTCTTGTAGCCTAGTGATCTAGGACTTGCTTCGTGATCTCACTGCTGAATCATGAAAATCGATACTTTACACACCTTGTCTGGTGCAAAGCAAAACAATCTCCTTGGTGAGTGTTGAGAAACACAGATGGTTACGCCCTTGAATCTTCGAATGCCTCATGCCCTGTCTGGTGAGAATCCTTGGATTGCTGGAGGTAGGATTTTCTCGCGAAGAGAGTTGTGTTTGCCAAGAGCAAATTGTATGTATGGTTGTCCGTCCCTATTACATCAAGATTTCCTCTATTTATAGGCATCATGCAATCACGTATTGTATCTTCAATAAGATTCCAACAATCTATATCATTGAATGACACTAATCACAAAGAATCCTTCGGATTTTACCCTCCTAGCTAATCTAATTAAGATTGCTTAGATCATCTAAGATTCATTCCCTCTACAGGAAAGTTTTACTCGCGCGGGCCACAAGTATCAGCCCAAAGATCATAACTAAATCACAAAATAAAGAATATTTATTTTGGGCGCAAACACTTCGTGCTCAATCAAACATCAAATATTAGGGGTGGGTACTTGGGCCTGAAAATTTCGGCCCGTCCCAGCCCACAACAGGACGGAACGAGTTTGATTTTGAAAGTGGGAGGCCGGAACCGTCCAGGCCCATTTGATTAATTCGGGATGGGCTACAGGATATATATTTCATACGGTGCAAGGTCCGGCCTGCAGAGAGAAACCCAAAATACAAAATGACCTAAATCAACCTACCTATTCTGAGGCAACCAATTCCTAATCGACGTGCGCCGCCTCTTGCCTCTCTCAGAATCTCAGCTCCTGGCTTTCAGCCTCAGTCGCTCACTCGGTCACTCTTGACATCAATTTGTCTCTCACTCAGTCACCCCCTCAATCGCTCTCGGTGTCTCTGCTTCTCGGCAATTTGGCCTCGCAGCCAAAGTCGAGCGCTGAGCACCTCTCACAGACGCTCTCGCCTCTCGCCGCTCCTCTCTCGGCCTCTCAAGTCTCAACCTCTCTCTCTCAGCTAACCCCGACACAGGTGAGCACACAGAAACATACCTCTCTCTTTAATTTCTAATTCTCTCACTCACCTGGGTGGCTGAGTTTTCGTTTAGCTATCAGATTATGTGCATAATTCAGTAGTTAGTTAGTAAGTTTGTAATGATTTGCAATGGCAGAATAGCGGGTTCTAGTAATTCAACATGTTTATTAGCTTGCACTATTTAAATTATATATGCTACTGGAATTAAGTATGCTACTAGAACTATGACTTCTATTGCTACCGGAATTAAGGATGTTTCTAGAATTAAGTATGGTACTGGAACTATCACTTTTTTTGCTTGATTGCGGCATATACTTGCTGGATGTTGTTTGCTGCATTTTGTTCAACCTCTGTATGACCTCTTATATTATGCAGAGCATGAAAGCTGCTTGTGTGTAGCACCTCTTGTCCAGCTGCACTTTCCTTTGTAAGAAGGAACGGAAAGATCATGTTGTAATTGTTGACTGACTTTTATGATCAATGAAGTGAGGAATTGAGAGGAGTGAGACATTTTCAGCTTATTGAACTTTCGATTAATCGGATATTGGTTTGTAACTTATTTAGAGTGATGTGTTGCTGCCTGCTGGTTTACAATGTGTGTAACTTTGACATTTTGGATTTCTTGTTTGTACATCAGCAACTTACCTTGTAATTGAGCACCTTAATTATATTGGTTATCAGTAGCTTATATGACAGATTCTTAAGAGTTTATATTGGATATTTAGCGTTTTATTTGACAGATTTTTTTAGCTTACACTTTTGGGGCCTTGGAAAAAATAAATTAGGAGTAATAATCTGTGCTAGGCCCGTACTGTCCCGAACTCAAACGGTACAGGCTCTTACGGTTTTGAGTTTCCTAATGATGAATCTCATCCCGTCCCACAATTTTATAACAATTTTATAACGGAATAGGCCGGGCTTTGACGAGGCCCGTCCCGGCCTATCCCAGTGACTAGCCCTATCAAATCCCGTGACTAGCCCTATCAAATATATTGATATACTATGCACTATTTTCAAATCCATCTACTCTGTGCGCGAGATAGGACATTTGCTCATACATCACATATCCAAAATTGCATTAAGAACAAAGCATTTGCATAAATTAAACTTTATATCTATGACTGAATTGTGCTGCGCAACAACAGTGCTTTGGGATAGATCAAACATTTCAAACACATAGTTCAAGTAAGTTTTCCATATTATACAAGAAATGAAGACAATTACAGCCCAAAATGACCTGAAATATAAAAGCCCGAATAATTTACACGTCCTTGGCCACGAGTTCACCATTCAACAACTCTCTGTAAGCAGCAATAGGCCAGCTGAAGCCTCTGAAAACCAATCCAGTAGCCAAAGGCACGTCGATGATGATCTCCTTCTGCGTCGGCTTCTTCTCATCCCTAATGGCAATCAAGTAGCTCCTTCCAACCCACCCGATCCACCCAGCAATGTAAAGGAAGAGAATCCCGGGAGTGATAAACTCACCCCAGTGCCTCTGGTCACCGCTCACAATCAAATGAGGCAGCCCGTCGGAGCCGCACAGCAAACCCTGCTTGCCGTAGTTGTCGAACCTCCTCTTGGTCTTCTCCACAGTTGCCTTGATGGCCAAGGCAGGTGCGCTGTCGGGAGCGTAGAGCTTCAACGAGGACTCGAGCTTCTTGATCGACTGCTTCTCGCGCTTGGCGAACTGCTTGGAGTCTTTGCATGGTGTCAGTCCCGAGATGTCGGCCATGGCTGGGATGGGAGCTGCGCCCAAGATGATGGAGGAGAGTGCTAGGGCAGCAGAGAAAGTCTGCATTGCTGAAGCAGTGGATATTTTCTCGGGGGTTGGGGAAGCTGAGCACACTGCTACCATGGTCCTTGGCTTTAGGGCTAGTGGAGAGCTGAGCTTAGGCTTCAGCACGGATTTGGAGAGGTTTGTGGGGATTGTGAGAGACATATTGGCTTAACCCTAGCTTCTCTATTTTGGGTTGTGGTTTTTTGTTGTTGTAGTAGAGAAGAGTAGAGGAATGGAGATGAAGATCTGAAAGAGAGAGTGTGGAGGACAGGTTTTTAGATTCTTGGAGAGGAAGACTGGTGGTGTAGGGAAGAAGTGGTTATGGGGATAAGATGGAGGGAATGAGGAGGCTGAGTTGGATGGTAATCATTGGTTGGGGGATGTTTCGTTGGCTTACATAGATTTTCTCTCTATCCATACTACTTAACTGAAGCTATCTGTGGATAAACAGCCAAAGCAAGGTCCATGATTTTGTAGTTTTTCTGTGCTTTCCACTAGCTAAATTCAAATGTTTACAAAATTACAAGCATGTCTTAGACGAAAATAAAAATAATCAAGAGAAAATATCACCAATGGTTAAACTTCCATTTAGTACTGCATGGAAGTTCAACGGAAAAGTGACTAGTGAGGTCGGTAGACTTTAACATGTTACGAGCAACTACAAAGCTGGAACTATTGGTGACATATTCGCACCAAAACTAGACCCCAAGTGTATTATAAAACAAACATTGTATTCGATCATTCAGCTTAGGCAAGGCAAACACAAATAGCTAGCTTCTGTATAGTTTCTAATGGCAGCTACTATGATGAAGTTCATCATCTGTGTTGCCATTCTTTTTAGTTTCATAGCGCTAGTCGGCAACTGGAAAGTTGGTCCAAGATAAACCGGAGTGGAACGTAACAATCACTAACGACTGATATGCCCTCAAATGAGTGTTATACTAAGCTGTGATGGCTTTCAAACTGTGCAAAACATTGATCCTTCAGTCATGAGCAAATCTGGTAGCGCGTGTCTTATCAATGGTGGCCAACCTACCAATGGGTACACCAATTTCAGTTTCAACTATACTTGGGCAACTTCGTTTCCTTTCGAAACCCTCTCTTCTCAGGTTGCTTGTTCTTGAGGCACTTCTGCGGGAAAGACTTCAACGTTTTATGAGACTTGTTTGAGTCGATCAGTATTGTATCTCTCTTTCAGGTAATGCCCTATACCTGAAAATGACCACAAATAGGTATATCTTAGTAGAAGGATGCTGTGTATATATATATAAAAAATAACTAATAAGAGTTTGATGCGCCAAAAAGAAAAAGCCTTGAGACTATGATTTTAATATGAACAGCCTACGTGCTCAACCTTAGTTAATATGAAGAGCCTACCAACTCTGCCAACTTGGGAAATTCACAGATGGTCCATCGACCTTACTGAGAAAGAACGATAGATTGCATACATGTTACAAAAATTTGTCAAAATTTTGACTCTACATCATGGGTTCTAACCTCTGGTGACGGGAACTTAACTTTGATCACAGAAAGATAGCAAGCCTGTGCGATGCAGAATCCTTATCCCTCCACCTTCAACTATACAGAGTATGTTGGTCAATGTAACTCAAGTTATCAAAGCTCGGAGTACTACTATCTGATCTTGCGCTGTAAGGTGCCATAAAGCACGACAGGTTAGCCTGATCTTAAACTTCTGAACTGCATGCTTCTACCGAGCTTCAAATCATGCCACATACGAACCCAGAAACCGTGATATTGTGCTCGAGTATTTTCCTTTCACAAATCCAGGATTGCAGAGGATATAACACATCTGAGCAAGAAACAGGTGTATATTTTGCGGTAAAGATAGTCTTCGTCTAGTCAACATTACGCTAGATAGTTGGGACTTGATCACCTGAGCCTAACACTTCGTGCAATGAGCTTCAGCAGTGCAATCCCACATGACTAATTTTTCTCAGAAGCCTCATATACTCAGCTTCATACTTCCATTATCACTTTGAATTTCACTGGATTACCGGGTCACAAGCCAACCCGGTTTCACTAGGACATCTTCTTTAAAGTTGCGACCGGTGACTGAAGTAGACTCGCCCTGACGGCGATAACACTGCACAAGAAAGGATATTAACTACAAGTTTTCAAGATTATTCAACTTCTTTGTACCAGTAATAAAGAATGTCAACAGCAACATTGCAGACTTGTTATGATGGTGTTATTGCATGTAGGTCAGCAAACTGGTAAGGCCTTTACTTTCCTATCTGAATTCAGGGATCTGGTGTAAAGTCATTTCATCCTCTTTAAACCATACTCACTATGTACTACCAGTAGGTCAAGAGGATAGAAACTCTAATTCTGGTGACAGATGAAAAAGATTTGGTTCAGTCCCTCAAATGCTGTGTCTCAACATTGAACCATATAAAGCCTCTACATCTCAGAAGGCATTAGAATGCCTGTTTTGTTAAAAACATAAAAAAAACCCAGACAAAAAAATATATATAATAATGACAGTAAATACAGTGGGATGTTTGCTGAAAGTTTTGAAAATAATTTTTGAGTGCGGGAATATTGAGATTTTAAAAGAAATTAAAATTATGAGATAAGTAAAGGTCAACATTACAAACCTTATAACAGACTATGGTGTCATCTGGGTACATAGCAAAAAGCTTAGTTCCCAAGCGTGCATGGCAAGAATCACAAAGGCTTTCATCATTGATCTGCACGTGCCTTGATCTTTCCTCCAATATTGCTAAACTTGCATCAGTATCTAAAGCACGAGCCAGATTATGCACAATCTGTAAAGAAATTAACGTATAACTTAATATGGAATATGGCTCTAAAATCAGAAAGGGAAAATGCATAAGACTGATGGAGCAAGCTACTTCCAACTGTAACTTTCCACATACACTACAATAAAAAGGCTTTCCAGCTACTAATGAGGAATGCCCAACTAATAGGCAAATTTTGTACAATTTTCTATTAATTGGCATTATAATAAAACCTTCACAGTAATAAAGAACAAATGAAAAACATACACGGCCTTGACGACGATGATGATGTCTAGCTCTCAACATTCTTAATATAGTCTCAGAAGCCAGTTGAAGGGGCATATCTGGGGATAATCTCTGCAATAATCAACACAGAAGAGTCCTCAGCGACAAAAGTCTTCTCATATGAACTCAAATAAAGTTTGTGCAGGTATGTGCAAATAAAAAACAGTAATAATCTAATTCCCTTAAATTTGAAAAGGGAAAACAGAAAGACTTGGGTACCTCTAAAACTTGCAAAGGATCCAATGATTCCCCATGATTGTGGAGTAAGCGAACAGCAGCTTTAAACATAGGCTCCTTACCATCTTGTGGATCCAAATACATATCAAGTAACCTGGATTCTCACAGCACAAACAGATGGAGAAAAAGGGAAGCTATTTTAAATACATCACAGGCATACCTCATATGTGTGCCCTGCACGTGTTTTTAGTTACATTTTTCATTCATGTGTGTGCACAAGTGGAGAACAGGACACAGAGAAAGAGAGAAAACTAACTGCATATAGACATCTGGTCTGCCAATCTCAGCACAATATTGCTCAGCAGCTTCACTGTCTTCTAGTTTCCTAAAATGCATTTAATATTAGCTAAATAATTGAACTTTGCACCAATATGCACGTTTCATCTTTAGGATAATAATTCTTTCATGTTCTGCTTATGGTACTGAAATCCCTAGTGTTTGAAATTTAACTACAGTTGTCAACAGGCAGGAAGTTTCATGTGCCTTGATATGAAACAAAAACTAATGAATATGACTCAAATCTCTAGAGCACAAGCCTCCAAGTACTCTTTCATCAGTTCTCTCACTTTGATAACCTAAGCTCTTAATATTTTGCTAGTCATAAATCCCATGCAATGGAACAAATTGCTGAACATAACTTCTCATAATTTACAAGATACAGTTTAGAAATTCACAAAGCAAATAACATCATGAATATTTACTGGAATTTATCATGAATTTTTCGTTTTACAATAAGTAAATATATATATGCAAGGCTAGAATTTGGATTACAAGCTTGACTTCTACCCAGATGAACTAGCAACTAATGATATCCTTGCAAATTCTTTAGAAAGTAAAAGGAAACTTACAAGGCTAAAATTTGGAGTACAAGTGCTTCTTGGCCTAGTTTCTTGTAAAGAATAGCCTGTCGAATGAATCTAGAATCAGAGACCAGCACAAGCAGTATCAGAAATGACTACTAATTATTGAGGCAGTACACCATTATCAATGTTATGCATGAATAAGGCTGGCATAAAAGTTGAATTGAATTAGCGTCTCCTCCGCCTCATCGTATATAATCAGCATATTCAATTAGCAGAGGTTCAAAATGCAGGATTGAAGACAATCGTAAAGAATTATGACTGGCCTTCTCTAACCATAATTCTGATCCTTCAACCAAGTCAAGAACCTCCTCTGGATCATACAAGTCTGAAGACAGTAAAAATATCTGCAGTCTTTCCCGCACAGGACTTTGAAATATTGCACTCCAATCAGAAATGCTTGCCTCCTCTGTCCTTACACTATCAAGGTGTTTGGAGGCAATTTCTGCTTCAAATGATTCAAGGGCTGACTTAGCAAGTGAGAGAGCATATATCGTGTGGAACTGAGTGTCACTAGAATCTTGTTCTTCAATCAAACACTGGAGGTACCTGTTGAGATAAAGTGCACAACGTGAAGATCACGTAACACAAGGAAAATATATATTAAAGTTCATGAAAAAGTTACTATGGGGTAACTCAAACTCTCATTTCCCATCCCTCACTCTTCTTTCTCTATTGATATAAAACAGTGCCCAACCTTGGTGCAGGATGTAGCTCGAACAGTATAATGACATCCTTTAATCGAGTAATTCTACAATGTGCTGAACACAAATGTGCAAGGGAGTAATCCACGGTGAGATTCTCTCAAGCACTATTCATCTTAGCCCAACGCGAGTGAGATTATGACAAGTGTCCCGCACACTATAGGTGCACTCTCTTTTAATCAATCAAAATACACTCACAGATACACTAAGAGACTTTTAGCTTTTACTTTTCTTAGAACTTCCTCGAGCACAAACATGTGCACGAGCAAACACAAACTATGTTTCATTGCAAAGGGAACTTTTTAGTGCAGTACATATAATGACATACCTCTGAAGTATTTCAACTTTCTTTGGATCAATGGCTGCAATTACTTCCTCTGCAGTCAAAAGAAAGAAAATTTAAGTATCAAGTACTACATATTCAGATGTCACAGTTTAGAAGCATAGATGTCACAGAGATATGCAACAACACTAACATATTGATACAAAAGGCTGAGAATACAACAAGATCTTATGTTTGAAATGATTTATTGCTCATTTTAGAGTACTCACATAAAGTTTAGCATTTTAAATCTTTTAACCTTCAGATAGAATTATATTAAAACGCATCGTCATAATGATTCCCACAGTTACATAATCACAAAGACATCTCACATCTGCAATGATTCACAATATTCCACGGGGAAATTGGACCCTGACACCTAGACAGGACAGGTACCATAAGAACATTGAAGTTTCCGAAAACCTCCAGAATCATGTCACAAACAAACCCAAATTACAATTTTAACCAGAATGAAATTCCCAATTTACTAGTGACTTCTAGCTTGCTCAACCATGAATCAGAGGCATATGGTCAATAAATTCAATTCAGACCAAATTTAGTAGAGCATCAAAGAGTCGTACCTGGTGGAAGCTGAGTCTCTCTTTTCTCTGATGTTAATATCTGAACTGCAAAGACCTGGTTGATATCTGCAATCTAACAAGACCAACCAGCCTCTGATTAAAGATCAGACTTGAGAAGCGTACCATTCAGCTTAAATTCACAACGCTTCTAAGAATAGCATAGACCGTCCAACGATAGAGAAAAAACTAGTTTACAGAGCAATTAACATACCCATTTAAGATGTTGTAAGACCAGCTGCGAATTAGATGATTCTTCAAGAATCTTTGATGCCTCCGCTGCAGCAGTCTCCTTACCAGAGATGATATTTGTATCATCAGCATCTGAACCATTCTTTGAAGGATCTTTCCAAAGGCCAGATGAAAATTTTCTTGCCAAAATGCACCAGATATCAAGAGCTTTTGAGCTCATTCCTTTACTTGAATATAGAAAAGCAAGTGTTCGTAAATGCCCCGAATCATCTAATAGATTTTCCAGCTCCTCCTGCACCGCCCAAGCAAGTTGTTCAGTCACCTTTCAAGCAAGCTCTACAACATCGTGTGTGCAAAAGCCATATCCTTTAGCATATAAAAGAGAACAGATATAACAAGAAATAAGAAAACATACCACAACACAAGAGTTTTCAGATGATACCATCTTCTCCATTTTAGAGACATTATTTAATGCTCTGTACAAATACATTAATAATGTGTCAACTCCCTCCTTCACTGATGGAGTCAACTCTTTATCACGAGAAACCTCCAGATACCTGTGACAAGAATGTATTAGAACAACTGTGGGTGTTTTACGAAAGAAATAAATAGATCGGAAGAGGCAGTCAGAAACTCTTGTGAGTTGTGACTACCAACAAAAAACTCCTAGTTATAACAATCCAAATTCTAGCATATCAACAACTTAAATCAATATAATCTAATTCCAACACACTCCATCCTAAAGGAAGTGCAATGCAATTGAAGTGAAAAACACATATAACAAATAACCAGAGTAGCTATACACCTAGTAATTGACTTTATTGCTGATTCCAACAGATCATCTCGATTTGGCAGATTTAGGAGAAATGCATCATCTACTACAGTCTCTACACCTGCTTTCCTAAGAAAGATTGCTCTCTGGATCGCCATCAACCCATCATCTACAACATCTTCCAGAGGTGCAGGGGGAGGATGCAAACCCCAATAACGGTTTCTAGGAACCTACAAATAAAATTAAAATCCAGAGGCTCAGCAGTGGTAATTATTTAGAGATGAGGGTTTAAAGCAGTAGAGCATGTCTATGAAGGTAAAACTATGCATATGAGTAAACCGACATAGTGTGAGCATACAAATTTATACCAGCAGTGACCATCGATTTGGATCCCTCATTATAAATGGAAATACTTCAGAAGGCTCCACTGTCTCAGACTGCAAAAAGTGATCCACTGCTTCCTCAAAATGCAGGTCAAAAAGTAAGAGAAAACCCACTTGAGCATGAACAAATGACAGCATTTCTTTTGATAACTCTCCTTCACATTCAAGCTCCTCCACTAAGAAGATGGCTTCCTTGAAGTTCTTTTTCCTCAACAGATCCTTAATTTGTTCTTCAGGAGGTAACTTTCGATAGCAAATAACCTAGAATTTGCAACATGGACCTAAAAAGTTAAAAAAAAAATTCTAAGCAATAAACTCAGGAATTAGAAAAGCATAGGATAGGAGCACTGTAAACTTTTAATTGTTCCATAATCATTTTATGAAATGACTAGCCACTACCAGCATTTTCACTATAGCCAACGACATTTAAAAAAAACAGGCCGATGAGATTTTTTTCGTCGGCTATAGTCCACTATAGCCGACGACATACACAATTTCGTACTATAACCGACGAAAAAGTAACAAAAAAATCGTCGGCTATACTATAGCCAACGAAAAAGCAACAAAAAAATTGTCGGCTATACTTTGGCCGATGCATTATACCCTACGGGACTATAGCCGACGAGGTTTTAGTATAGCCGAAACTCATCGGTTATAGTCCCGTAGGCTATAGTGTGTCGGCCAAAGTATAGCCGACGATTTTTTTGTTGCTTTTTCGTCGGCTATAGTACGAAATTGTGTATGTCGTCGGCTATAGTGGACTATAGCTGACGAAAAAAATCTCGTCGGCCTGTTTTTTTTTTAATGTCATCGGCTATAGTGAAAATGCTGGTAGTGAGCACAAGCAGTAGTGAGAAATGACAATCATTTCTAAGTAAAGAGCTCTACTATGTATACTCTATGAACACATTTCTCTCTGCAACAATAGAAGTTATAGAATAAAGTGATTTAAATAACTGCTTTTATATCCAATCAAATTCACAGCAGCATTCTAGAAAGATGCACTATGAAAACTTGATAACATCAGGAACAAAGACCTATTATAAAATCTGAACAAATAGATTAAAATTTATACCACCTCTAGGGTCAACATTTGTTTCATACCTTGGTGGGTGTTGCAATGACAATAAGTTTGCCACTTCCATCTTCTTCATCTGCTACAATGCAAGGGCCTCCAACCCCTTCACCACCAAATGTAACCATTTGAATACACCTGCCTGCTTTCTTATGATACAGTTCCATCTTTCCATCCCTTGCAACAACCACATATGAAGATATCTCTCCAATACAATCTGGGCCACGACGAAAAACCAGGCTCCCACCAACTGGCTGCCCGTGGGCATTTGCTATAATCCCAACATTGTCCACCAACAAAAGAACATTCCATTCTCTACACAACAGTTTAAGCCGTGGAGGACAAGAAACATCTGGCAATGAAAATATTACACCACTCTGTCCAGTAACACATGAAAACAGACTATACCCGTTAATTGTACTCACAATTATCGAATCATTGAGCCATACCATGTCCATTACTCCATCGATACACTGAAGTTCTTTTAGAATAACAAAGGACCCATCATCGATGTCTTGGTCACTTTTAGCTCCTCTATTACTCAAAACAAACTCTATCAATATCAATCTTTTGCCAATCACGACAGAAAACACTTGATCTCCCACGCAGAGCTGCATTGCTTCTTTCATTTTCAAGCCATTTGCTCTTATCCCACCTCCCAACTTTTTCAAAAACCGCTGACTTGTGCTCGTCATCTCTGATGAACTGCCAGCACCTTCTGACAAATTAGAGCACTCTGATTCACTGCTTCGCAACCTCTTTGTGATGACAGAAATTCCTCTCAGGAAACTCAACTTCTTCACGGGCTGTAGCAAAAGTGAATCAACCAAAAACAACAAGCTATCTGAGAGCACTAAAACCTTCCTAATATCACCAAACACATGTATATAATCCACTGAGGCATTCCCAAACAAAATATTCCGCAGGAACTTAATGTTCTTCTGCGGGACCAAGGGGCTGCTCGAAGGATCAGATGCAGATACCGCATTGACGTCACTGGGATCTACAGAGAACAAATATAGGGCTCCAAACTGAGTCCCAAGGTAAATAAGACACTGTGAATCAGACACATTGGAGATAGTGAGTGATTTAACTGGCGCACGAGACTTCTCAGAGAGATTAAAGTACGACAGAGGTTCAAGAACAGTCCGAGCTCTCGGCTCAGTCTTCGCCATGTAAGCCCCCCCACAGTATCAAAAAGCTATTGATTGACCCTAACCAGCATTAGAAAAAACACACAACCTGAAAATTGAAGCAATTCCAAAACTAATCACAAGGCTGAGGAATACAGATCCTGAGAGCTACATAGACTATCACTACAACTACTAGTCAAATTCAAATTCGAAGCCGAAACACTAAAAACAACAATCCTAGTGTGAACATTTCAAAATTTATGCCCCAAATAGTTAAAATTACACGCAGCAATGAATCTACAGCTGCAAAAAGTACAAAAAAAATCTTTCTTTTACTGCACTATTCTAAGTGCACTATTTCAGTTACTGAAGTGAATTGAAATACAGACCGAATTCGTTTCAAAGAATCAATCTTGGGCAATCGGCTAGGTTACCGAGGAAGAATGCATAATCTTTTGTGCTGATCGAATCGAATTTGAAACCAGAAGAGAGTGAAAAGATATCGAAATCAAAGAGCAAGAGTCGTACTTGGTTAGGTGTGAGTGATTGCCGCCGGAAGTCAACGGAGCAAGGACGGAGATTGCCGGAGGAGCTTTGACGGTTGGAGATGCCCAACTGTTTACTTAGCGCTCTCTCTCTCTCTCTCTCTCTCTCTCGTCTACAGTGATTGAGTGATATCCCCAAGCTTCTAGTTTTTTTATTTTTTTTATATATTTAATTTCTTGTTTTAATCTTAATTAATTAAGCAAAAAGTGCTTATGGTTAAATTTTCAAAAATTCGTCAATTGCCCCTGGATAATTAATCTATTTTTAATTATCAATTGATCTGTTTAATGGCAAAAAAGTAAACTATAACTACACTATGTACAAATCACGTGCATAAAAACTACTCTACATAAAAATCTCAAGCGCGTATACGCGTGCATACTGCTAGTTTGGGTTAAACAACGATTCCTATATTTCCTCTACCGTCTTTATGGTATGACCTTTCTCTTTTGTGTTGAGCTATTGCGTTGTTAAGTGATTTTTATGGTTCTTTATTTTAAGGAGGCAGTTTGATCAGGAATTCAGGTATCGATTTTTTTGGTCAGAGTTTTGGAACTCTTGTTATCTTATTTTTATTTGTCAAGTTATACATGTCGAGTGTAATTGGTCTTAATGTAGTTTACTCTAAGAGATCATTTGTATCGTACTAATAACCGGTCGATTCTTTGTAAATTACTACTTCAATAAAATTTTACCGTTCTACATAAAAAAAAAGACCTTACTCTATTACATACAAATTTGAGTACTTGATAATGCAGAGAAAGAAAGAGTGATTTGGGTCAACAGGTAAGATCGAAGTAAGATTTGGGCAAAATTCTAATTTTGGACGTATGATACAATGTTACATTTTTGGAATAAGAACGTGTAGTTTTATTTTTTATTTTTGATGTGAAAGGATAGAATATATTGATAAACTCAGACAGTAAAATCCTGAATCAGACGCTCTTGTATGAAATACGGAGCCTGAATGAAAGCTCTAGGGACACTTGCATGACGCAAAGTCCATCTAGCAAGTCTATGAGCTACTACATTTGCCTCTCTTCCTAAGTGTACAAACCTAGAAATTGAGAACTGTCTAATTAAGACTATCTGATAGGTCCTGACAAATGTCATAGAACATACTCTCGGAGGTGTCAGGATCTGCTATACCTTGTATCACCTGTAATGAATCAGAGCTTAAACGAACAGGGTGATAACCCCTAGCCTCTCTATAGCAACCCACATAGCCTCCCTTGCTGCTGCTAACTCCACAGTCATCAGAGAATAAATCCCATCAACCCGACCAGCCAATCCCAATACAAACTGATCCGTCCAATCTCAAACAACTATCCCAATACCGCCCTGTGTCGAGCTTTGGAAGAATCACTTAGTTAATAAGATTAAAAAATTATCGCTTGATTAAGTCTTGAACTCTATCATATAGATGCATATATAAACATCTTACATCATCATACCATTCCAATGTGTTATTCCACCTTTTGATATTACTTGCAGGAACTTTTCTAGTGGATTCAAAGTTTTTTCATGAAAAAATAAGAGAGTAACCCACAGTTATATATATCATGGCCTTGCATATCACGAAAGCAATAGCATTAAGTGTTTCTACCGAATTACGCGCGGGACGTAATCTGGCAGAAGCAAGTACGAGTACTCCTTCTCCTCCTCGTTGTTCGTCCGAACGCTTGGGCAGTTCGGATGGGCGGGCGCTTCTTCTCCTTTCGGGTAAACGGGTGGGCGCGTGTTCGGGTGCGGCTGTTAGAAGAATACAACAACAAACAGGCGGTCAGGGGTCGAGACAGGGTGGCCCGCCTTCAACGCTCTGATGCCTAAGTCAGATGATGTATTGGATATAACAGTCAAGCGAACGTGCGTGTGAATAGTGTTTGGGTCGAGTGAATTGACCTTTTTCTTACCTGTAATAAATACCTTGCATATATAGGTGGTTGAGTTTGATGCTCACTTGTGCTCTTCGATGTGGGACTGGTGGTCTGCTGATGTGTGATCCGCACATTCGGGCGTGCGCCCCACGGGCGCGTGCGCGCTCGGATGAGGTTAGTCTTGTGAGTGAAGTTGAAGTCTCCTTGGTGGTCTTTCGGGCGGTCGGGTAGGTGTTGATTACCTGCTTAAGTGGATAAGTATATTAATCGGACAACTAATGCCATACTAACAAGTCCCCCAAGTCCCCAAGTCAAAGAGAACTTTCTTGACTGGGGAGTTGAAAAAGGGTTCGTGCGATTAACCAAAAATACTTATCCGATTGAGCAGTAGTGCGTGGTCTTGTAACCCCTAAGTCCCCCAACTCTCCGGTCAAGGAAGGGCTCGCATGTCGGAGTGGGTACCTGTGCGTCCGAGCGTGTACCTGTTCGGGCGTTCGTGGAACTGTTCCTGCGTTTGGAGCCGCGCGCCCGGATGGGGTCGGTCTTGTAAACATAAATAAGTACAGCAGATATATAGGTATGCAAGTGTGAATGTATGGTATGATGCATGGTATGATGAATGGTATGATGCGTGAATGTATGCGAATGTTTTTCGTGACACAAGCGTTGGGATGCCACTGTGCACCGCGTACGTCAACGGGGATGCCGTCGCGTATGGTGTAGCGTCAACGGAGTGATCAAGACCGCGACGTACAAAAACGCGTACGGAGGGGACGGGCCCCGTACCCGTGCCGTTCTTCGGTCTTAGTGCGCGCAAAGAGGGGACGGACCACATGCCTTTGCCGCCTAATCCGGCTTGCCTTCAACGTCCGGGGAGGGCGGGACCAATGCCCGCGACGTTCTTCGGTCATCGGCACGATCAAGGGGGGATGGACCGCACGCCCAAGCCATCCGAGTCGGCTTATCGATCGTTAACGTTGCGCTCACACGGAGGGGCAAAACCCCACGCCCGTGCCGCCCATCGGCTTAGCACCCTCAGAGAGGGGACGGACCCCATGCCTCCGTTATGACAGCCGGCTTGCTCTTCGATCGTGTAACGGTGCGCTCACGGAGAGGACGAACCCCACACCCGTGTCGCACATCGGTCTCAGCGCGCGCAAAGAGGAGGCGGACCCCATGCCTCTGCCGCCTAACCCGACTTGCTTTCTAACATTTACGTGTATGGAGAGGAAGAACCCCTTGCCCGTACGGCGTAAGTTCTTCATTCGGCGCGCGCCCGAAAAGGGAACTCAGACGTTCAACCTCTTTTCGGTGCGCCCGAATGGTGTTGTACTAACCTGTTGGTGTCTTGCGGGCGCATGGGCGTGCGGGTGCTAAGCGCGCCAACCCGGGAGGCGTGACGCGAGCTGCCTTGGGTGGGGTGATCCTGTCTGACAAGGTGTTCTTTGAGGTGACATTCCTTTTGACTTCTTCTGGGGAACCGTTTTTGCCATAAATGTAGCCGTCGTCATTAAAGGTGGCGTGCCCTGGCATTAAATGCTGATGTCGTCATAATTGCTCGAAGCCTAGACGTCACGCGCGTGGGAGCGTGGGAGTGGTGCATGGGCGCCGCGTGTCGGGCTGTTGGAGACCGTGCTAGGGTTTAAAATCGAGGCGGGAAGTTGAAGAGTTGGCGCGGTTACTTAGGAGGGTAAGTAAACCGCCCTGGGCCACGTGTCACGATCCTACGGTGGACACGCGAAAATGGACGGCTGGCGTTCGTTCGCGTGTCTCGTCCGAGTAATATAAATAGGGCTCCCTGGTCTTCATCTTCTTCATCAATTTCTTACTTTGCCGAAACTCTGCCGGAATCTCTCTGCAACCTGTTCACCGTTTCTTCGTTCGTGCTCTTTCTTGCCGGAATACGTGCTCTACGTGCAACCTCAGTCCTACAAATTTCCAACTTGGTGAGGATCTCGTCCTTTCTATTTTTGGTTCTTTCTGTTCTGTTTTTGTTGTTGTTTCTGGGTTTTGGACTCAAGGACAGGGCGTGTTCTTGAGTGGGGTGGGATTGATCTGTTTATGGGCAGTGTTTGTGGGTTTTTGGTGTTTGTGTCTGGGAAAATTTTGGCTAAGTGTGGGTTTGCACGTGCGTGCGTCTAGGGATGGAGCCGATAGAGGTGTCAAGCGGGCAGTCGCGCGAACGCATATACATAGAGGGGGTGGGTGGATTAGTTGTGGGTCGAGTGGGTCGAGTACGTCGTCTTACGAGTCCGCGTTGAGTGTGACGCCTCTACGCTGCATTCCTAATACTTCTCCCGTGGTGTAGTCGATGGATCCCAAGCAAGCGCTCGCAGCTGCAGGACTGGGAAGCTCGTCGGGGTCGTCGGGCGGGTATTCGGGTGGTTCTGACCCATGGGGAGAGAAGAGGGCACAGGGGGAAAACTCCGTTCCTCAGTTCGCAGAAGGCGGACCCGTTCACTGGGTGTTTCCTGATGGGACGCCAGTTCAAGAGCCGGAGCGCGCGCCGTCTGTCACGGAGATGGCCAGATGGGCGCGCAATTACCACATCCCGGACATGGTGCACCTGTGGATACCTGGCAAGGGCGACACGTTCACCCGCCCACCGCCCGGCCACGTCTGCCTGAGTGAATTCCACCTCAAGGCCGGGATCAAGCTGCCACTGCATCCGTTCTTCCAGTACATGCTGGCGCTGCTGAGGATCTCTCTTGGCCAATGTAGGCCCACGCTCACCCGCACGCTCGTGGCCATGTTCAACATCTTCCGGGTGAGCGGAATGGATCAACCGACGCGGGCGTAGTTTCTCCATTTCTTCCGTCTGCGTTACTCCACGCGCCAGAGCGACTCGGGGACCTTCACAGTGGAGCCTCATGTGAAGTGGTGGTTGGTGGACCCGCCGAGATCGTCAACCTCCTGGCGCACGATCAGCTGCTTGGTGGGGGGTGACTGGGAGTTAGGTGCCTTCCCGCCCGAGTACGCTGCCAACGCGGACCGGATCGATCGAGTCCCCCAAGCTTTCCATCAACTCGATGCAAACGAGTATCCACTCACGCCCGTCGAAGAGGCCAGGATCGCTCGTTTGAAGTTCGTGTTCGACCCGGCGCCCGAGTCGAGATATTTCTGGGCCGCCTGCCACTGGGATCTGATCGAGCACACGCGCCTTGCCAAGCCGCCTGGTCCGTGGGTCGTAGTTTATTACTAGGAGTAGGAGTAGATTTGACTAACTGTTTTCTTCTGTTGCTGACCTTCCGATTGTGTGTTTTGCAGTAAAAATGACGAAGTCCAAGGCCACAGATAAGGATGAAGCGCTCAAGCGCCGCTTGGTCGCTTTGCGGGAAACTGCCGCCAAGGTTCGTAAGGTGGCGGACGACGGGCGAGGTGGTCTCGTGCTGGGGGACGCCACTCAACCAAAGCTCCCCATTCCCAATGTTGCTGACTTCGCCCAGCCCATACGGGCGGATGCTCCCCGCCCGCCCCCGGGCAATGCTGCTGGCTCAAGGGCGCAGGCGAAGGCGGATCGTGCTGAGCAGCACCGGGAGAAGCGCCAAGTGGACCGCGAGCAGCGCCGGAACGACCGGGACGACCTGCGAGATAGGCGGGAGACTTCCCATACGCCCCAGTCCTCGGCTCGTACTCCTGCTACTCCCCAATCGTCCAGCCGTCCGCCGAGTCCCCCACGGGTGTCCAGGCAGGGGGGTACTGGTGAGCCTCCGTTCAAGCGGCCGAGGACAGATAGTCCGTTCGCCTTCTGTGCACCGCTGACGCAAGCCATCAAGCTCGGCGTGAAGTCCGTCAACGGGCTGGTACCGCAGGCGGCTGCCGATGGTCCGGATGAGATGGACCGGGCGTTCAACCTCTGCATGGTGATGCAAAACAAGATGTATCTGGCGCGCGAGCGCTTTGCCAACAATCGCTATGCGGAGGGGCTGAAGGAGGAGATGCGCAAGCTCACCGAAGAAAACGAGTGGCTTAAGTATGATGACGCCAAGTATGAGGAGCTGGCGAATCGCCTCCGACGCGAAGTCCAGGGGGCGACGGAGCAAGCGCGGGAGGCCACGGAGCGGGAGGCGCTGCACAAGGCCGAGCGTGACACTGCTCTGGCTGCGCTCGAAGAGGCGAAGGCTGAGGTGGCCAACCGGGTGGCGGAGATGGAATCCCGCCTGATGGAGGCCGAGCGTCGGGCGTGGACAGATGAGCGCGTCCATCAGGCCCAAGCGGATGCGGTTGCCGTCTTCAAGAATTCTTCTGAGTTCAAGGAGTTGGTGGCCGCTGAGGCCGATATCCAGGTGGCTGAGTTCCAGGAGGTGGTATCACCCTTCCTGGATTTGGAGCGCTACAGCGCCTTCTTGGAGGAGCAGGCGGGTGGGGCGCCCGCTAAGCCAAGTCAAGAGTCAGTGGTGGAGCAGGCTGAGGTGGCGGCGACCGAGGAAGTGGCGGGCGGAGCTGGTGGGGCAGTAGAGTAGCTTTTCGTTTTTCTTCTTTCCTTATTTTTTTTGTAATAGAGTAGTAACTTTTGTAATCGGGCGAATTAATGAAGTTTCTTTTCTTTCCGTTCATGTGCCTTGTCTTTTGATTTCTGTTTTGGCATCTTTTGAGTAACTCACGCGAATGCGCGCTTGGACTTTTAGATGAAATTTGACTAAGTATTACAGCCTTGCGAGTAGCCTATCCCCAGTCCCCCGAGTACATGGGCGGGTGGGGTAAGGATAAGCAGACGCGACAAATAATTGTTTAACACTTAAAGAAAAGATGAAAGTACAACATGGAAAGTTTTAATGAAAGTACTTCCTCAAGTGCTGGATGTTCCACGGGTGCCGCAGCCGTTGACCCTGCATGTCCCTGAGGTAGAAAGTGCTGAAACTTATCACCTCGTCCACGACGTACGGGCCTTCCCACAATGGGCGAAGTGCCTTCACCTTTTGTCGGATCGCCTTCATCACCCAGTCCCCCAGTTGGATTGGGCGAGCCCGTATGCGCTGATTGTACAGTCGCGCGATCCTCTTCTTGTTCGCGGCATTGTGCAGGTGCGCCATGTCTCTTCGTTCCTCCAACAGATCGTTGTTGAGCCTCAGCCCCTCACTGTTCGTGCGCGGATCGTACCCCTAGATCCGTGGGCTCTGATGTGTGATCTCCAGGGGTAGCACAGCTTCTGTTCCGAACGTCAGGCTGAACGGGGTTTCGCCTGTGGCTGCGTTGGCGGTTGTTCGGATGGACCATAGAATCTCTGGAATGACCTCGGGCCAGCGCCCGTATTCCGCATCCCCGGGTTCGATGTCTTCAATTTTTCTCTTGATGCCAGACTTGATGATTTTGTTCGCTGCTTCCACCTGTCCGTTCGTTTGGGGGTGCGCTGGTGACGCGAAAATGAGGTCCGTTCCTTGGCGCTTGCAGAATGCTATGAGCCTGGGGTTGTTGAACTGTGGCCCGTTGTCTGTTATAATGCTGACCGGCGTCCCGTAGCGACAGAAGAGGAAACGCCAGAGAAAACGCTCCACCTTCTCCGTGGTGATCTTCGCCATCGGCTGGGCTTCGATGAACTTCGTGTGATAGTCGATAATGACGATCAGATACCTATATTGCCCCTTTGATTTCGGAAGCTCTCCGATCAGGTCCAGTCCCCATTGTGTCTCTGGAACGGGCGACAGGAGGATGGATAGTGGGACGGCGGGCGCGTGGTGGTGGTGCGCGTGCAGCTGGCACTGGTGGCACTTGCTCGTCAGTGCCGTGGCGTCTACATGGATGGTGGGCCACCAGAAACCATGCCGAAGGGCCTTGTGCGCGATTGATCTGGCGCCCGCATGATGGCTGCACGTGCCCGAATGGATTTCTTTTAGGATCAGGTTGCCTTTCGTCGGAGCGACGCACTTGAGGCTTGCCCAAGTCCTCCCTTGTCGGTACAGTACGCCATCCCGCACGCTGAAGTTGGCCGCCCGTGCGACGATGGTTCTGGCCTCTCGTTTATCCTCTGGTAGCTCTCCCCTTGTCTTGTAAGCAATGAGTACGTCCATGTAGCTCTGCTCGTGCGGTTCGATTGCCAGAACCTGCTCCTTTCCTGAGATACTCGGTCGTCGCAGCACTTCGACGATGCGTTGTCCTAGTCCCGTATGCAGGGGCGCCGTGGCCAATTGGGCCAACTTGTCTGCTTTCGCGTTGAATCCTCGGCGTATGTGGTTGATGTTGACGTATTTGAATCCCTTGATCAGCGTCTGCACGTGCCTCAGATAGGCGATCATGGACTCCCCCTTTGCCTGGAATTCTCCTCCGACCTGGCTCACCACCAACTGCGAGTCACTGAATATGTTGAGGTCGGGCGCCTCCGAATTCTTGGCTAGCTGCAGGCCCGCAATGAGCGCCTCGTACTCGGCCTCGTTGTTGGTCATCTTGAATTCGAATTTGAGGGCATACTCCGCGTTTACCCCTCCCGGCCCGGTCAAGATGATGTCGGCGCCGCTCACCTTCTTTGTGCATGAACCGTCGACGTAGAGGTTCCACTCCGACATCGGTTGCTCCTCGACCTCCGGTTTGTCGGACGCCTCTACCGTCGGGTTGTCGGGCGTTCGGACCGGCGCCCCTTCTGCCTCCGTGTATTCGGAAATAAAGTCTGCCACTGCCTGTCCCTTGATTGCCGTGCGGGGTTTGTACTGGAGGTCGAATTCACTGAGTTCAATGGCCCACTTCGCCAGGCGGCCACTGTGATCGGGCGACTGGAGTATCTGGAGCAAGGGCACATTGGTGAGGATGTGGATGCCGTGCGCCTGGAAGTATGGCCTCAACCGTCGGGCGGCGGTTACGAGCACGAGCGCCATCTTCTCGATCGTCGGATACCGGGTCTCGGCGCCCGTCATGCCCTTCCTTGAGAAAAAAACGGGCAACTCCGTGCAGTCCTCCCTGCGGACGAGGGCAGAACTGACGGCCGTGAGGGAAGCGGCCAGGTAGAGGTACAAAACTTCCCCTTGGACGGGTCTGGAGAGGAGCAGAATGGACGCCAAGTATTCCTTGATTTGGAGGAAGGATTCCTCACACTCGTGCGTCCATACAACCTCGCGCTTGTTCGTCGTTTGTAGGGCTTTGAAGAACGGGGCGCACCTGTCCGAGTACCGGGAGATGAATCGGTTCAGGGACGCGAGCTTTCCCGTGAGACTCTGCAGGTCCACCCTCTTGACGGGCTGCTTCATGTCGATGATCGCCTTGACCTTGGCGGGCGCGGCTTCGATCCCTCGCTGGCTGACAATATACCCCAAAAATTTGCTGTTGGTGACCCTGAACGTGCACTTGGCGGGGTTCAGTCTCATGCCGTTCTTGATGAGGACGTCGAGCACAGTCCCCAAGTTCTGGACATGGTCGACCGCCTGGACGCTTTTCACCAGTATATCATCCACGTATACGTCCACGATGTTGCCAATCAGGCCATGAAACATCGCGTTCATGAGCCTCTGGTACGTGGAGCCAGCGTTCTTCAGCCCGAAAGGCATGGCGACGTAGCAATACAGGCCCTTGTCCGTGACAAACGTCGTCGCCTCCTGGTCTTCGGGGTCCATGAAGATCTGGTTGTAGCCCGAATATGCGTCCATCATCGACAGGAGCTCGTGCCCTGCTGTCGCGTCCACCAGCTGATCGATTCTTGGCAGGGGGAAGCTGTCCTTCGGGCACGCCTTGTTGAGATCACTGTAATCAATGCACATCTTCCACTTCCTGTTGCTCTTCTGCACCATTACAGCGTTGGAAATCCACTTAGGATAATCCACCTTTCGGATGAACCCGATGCTCAGCAATTGGCCCACCTCCTCGTGCATTGCCGCATAATGTTCCGCCTTGTACGCGCGCCTCTTCTGCTTCACTGTCCGGGCGCTGGCGCTGACGCTCAGCCTATGGGATATGATGCTCGTGTTGATCCTGGGCATGTCCTTGTATGACCACGCGAACACCTCCTGCTTCTCCTTCAGCAGTGCGATCAGCCGCTCGGCTATCGCAGGAGCCAGCGATGCTCCGATCTGGACCGTTCTCTCCAGGTGTTCGGAGGATAGCTGGATTGTTCTCAGCTCTTCGCGTTCGGGGACGGGCGACACAGCCATCAGCCCGTCGCGCGGGTCGTCGGGTATTTCTGATCCTGGCGTGGGTTCCAGGGCGAGGATCTCATGCCTGTCCCGGGGTTTCGCTGTCTCCTCGCTGTTGTATCCCCGGACGTATCCGACTCCGTGCTCGGTTGGGAATCGTCCCAAGAGCATATGTCCCGCGATGATCATTTTCAACTTGCAAATCCCTGGCCTCCCGAGTATGGCGTTGTAGGGGGAGGGGGTGTCCATGACTATGAAGTCCGTCCGGACCTCACTGTGCGGGGAGTCGGACGCGCCAATCCCGACCCGGATGCTGTCACTCCCGATTGGATACGACGTCTCGCCCGTGAAGCTAGCGACGCACTCATGATCTTGCGTCATCTTGTGCGCGGGCCTACCGAGCGCCGTGTACGCGTCAAAGTAGATCACGTTCACGGACGCCCCATTGTCAATCAGCACCCTCTTCATAAGGAATCAGTCGATGATCGCGTCGATCACGAACGACAGGGTGTTATCCTTCGGGCTTCTCTCCTCGTCTTCCGCCGTGAAGCTAATGGCGGGCGCCTCCTTCCTTCCCACCTTGGGCGCTCTCCCCGACCCGATCGCCAGTACCTCTCTGCTCGAGCGATCGGGCGATGACGTTCCCTCCTTACGCTTGCCCCCGGATATCGTGCTGATAGTCCCACGGGTTTCGATGCCTGCCTCGTACCGTCGCTCGCCTGCCCTGGGAGGGGTTGTCCGCTCGTCCTTCTGTATGTTCGCCAGGGCCTTTGCTAGCGTCGTGCAATCGTTGGTGTGGTGGGTGGTGGTGCTGTGGTATTCGCACCAGACGTCCGGGAGTCGGCCGACCGGGATTCTTGCCCTCGATCTGTTGTTTGGTGGTAGGAGCCGGTGTTGGTATTAGCGGAGTAGGTGCTCATTCGACTGTTGGTTGATCGCGTACACCCCCCGGACCGCCCGTCGGTATTGTGGCGCTGGTGGCAGACGGGCCCCCTGCTGCGCTGGTCCCCTCATTTGGTCGCAGCGGTTGTCGTTGTAGCGGGAGGGTGGCCTCTGGTAATTCTGCCTTTGCGCGTCCCGGCTCCTCTTATAGCCCCCGGTTGGCCTCTCGTCGTCCGCTAGCTGTCGTGGTTGGGCGCTTGTCGCCTCTGGTCTGTTGGAGCTGGTTTCAGAGACGGACCCGTACACTCGCGTCTCCACGAGCGCCTTCTGCACAATCAGGTCCATGATCTCGTCGTAGTCGAGATACTCCTTCCTCACCAGTTTCTCTACGAACGGGGTGGCAAGCATGTTGTCCATCAGGGCCACCTTGGCCACTCGCTTGTCGAGGTCCCTGCACGTGCTTGCAAGCGTCCTCCATCGGTTTATGTAGCTTGACAGGCTCTCGTCCATCCCCTGGCGGACCTTGAGGAGGATACCCGTGGTGTTGTATTTCCCCTGGAGCCGATAACGCTTCTGGAAGCTCTCCGCCAGCTCGAGAAACGAATGTATGGAGCCTGGCGGGATCTCGTAGAACCAGCTCCGTGCTTCCTCGGTCAGCGTTTCTTGGAATAGGAAACACAGGGTTGGGTCCGAATATCGGGTTCCGTCCATGGTGGATCGAAACTCGTCAATGTGCGCGCGGGGATCTCCACTCCCGTCGAACCGGGTAATCTTCGTCGTCTTCGCGTGGGGATCGCTTCCCCTCTCCAGTATATGCGCTGAGAACGGGCTGACCCGGGGGGCGAACGTCCCGCCTTGCCCGGCCAGCTTATTCTTGTGCAAACGCGAGACTTCCTCCGCCAGTCCTTCCATCCTCTGAAGGATCAGGGCGTTGTTTGTCAGGGGCGCCGATTCCTCCACTGGTGAGGGCGATCGGGTTGCCCGGGCGTCGGTCCTGTCGAACGGGTGTTGCCCTCTGCTGGTGGTCTCCTGGGTCCCCTCGTGCTGCCCCAGTTGCTGGCTGACGAGCGCGTTCAACCGTTCCTCCAACCTCCGACGGATTTGGCGCTCCTCTGCTCTCTCGAGCGCCGCCTCCCGTAATTCCTGGACCAGACTGTTGACGCGCTCCTCGCCATCATTCCTGTCGATTGCTAATACATACCGCCCCTGCGAGTCTGGCAGCGTCTCCCCATCGTGCGCATTGCTGTCGTTAGTCACCGGGTTGAGCATGTGGACCTTTGATTTTTGTGGTGTTTATACGAGGTTTACAATTTGTAAGTTTCCCACAGACGGCGCCAACTGTTTCTACTAAATTACGCGCGGGACGTAATCTGGCAGAAGCAAGTACGAGTATTCCTTCTCCTTCTCGTTGTTCGTCTGAACGCTCGGGCAGTTCGGATGGGCGGGCGCTTCTTCTCCTTTCGGGTAAACGGGTGGGCGCGTGTTCGGGTGGGGCTGTTAGAAGAATACAACAACAAACGGGCGGTCAGGGGTCGAGACGGGGTGGCCCGCCTTCAACGCTCCGATGCCTAAGTCAGATGATGTATTGGATATAACAGTCAAGCGAACGTGCGTGTGAATAGTGTTTGGGTCGAGTGAATTGACCTTTTTCTTACCTGTAATAAATACCTTGCATATATAGGTGGTTGAGTTTGATGCTCACTTGTGTTCTTCGATGTGGGACTGGTGGTTCTGCTGATGTGTGATTCGCACATTTGGGCGTGCGCCTCACGGGCGCGTGCGCGCTCGGATGAAGTCAGTCTTGTGAGTGAAGTTGAAGCCTCCTTGGTGGTCTTTCGGGCGGTTGGGTAGGTGTTGATTTCCTGCTTAAGTGGATAAGTATATTAATCGGACAACTAATGCCATACTAACATTAAGAATAAAAATAAATAAATAAAACTGGTAAAAGAACTCACTCCAGCAAGAGTGTAAGCACGACCTTGGTTTGAATACAAGTCCATAGATGCCATTCTCTAAGCTCAGTTTCAAACAAGTTACTGTGACCATCCCCGGCTTGAGCTGCCGCCGATGCTAAAACACTTGCTCTTCTTTCAGCCAGAAGAGCACACGCAGCTTCCAGATTTCCTGCGTCGGCCAACTTTTGGGCCTCCGCAATAGTCTCAGCCACTACGATTCTGTTTCACTGTCTATCAACTTCCTAAGAGACTGCCTTTTCGGCAGGGGAGCAAACCTGAGGTCTCGGAATATCTACTGTCTTGCCTTGCACCTGCATCGGCTCGTTTGAAGCCAGATCTTTGTACTCACATGAAACATCTAACAATGACGTCTTAGTATTTGAAGATGAAGGCAGAACGTGCAAGTAGACTAGAAATTGTTTCTCCTCTTCCGCGTACATATCTAGAATGTCCACCCTACCTTGCTGGCCCTCATTGAAAATATTACTGACATGTCTCCTTGATGGTATTTCAACAATTTTCACCCCTGGTGATGCATTTATTGCGAGGCTAAGTTCCTGAGCCACAACGCTAAGAAGACCACCGAGGCACAAAGCAAAGGCATCTTGTATCATGCCAACCGATTATGAATGAAAAGGTACCACCTGATGCATCAGATATTGCATGCAAAGATTTTTGCATGATGGTCCTGTTAGAAAATAGTGGTTTTTCACTATTTTAATATGACAATTTAAACAAAGTAATTGAGTGTGTTGCACTTAATTTTGTAGTGAGGGAAACATAGATTTGTGTTCTCCTACAAAAGTACATAAAGATTATGTATTCATTTGTTTAAATTGGTTAATGGGTGAATGAGAAATTGTCACCCAAAGATGGCTACTTGAAACAAAAGGAATGAATGTGATCCCACATGGGAGAAATTAGAAATGTGGAAGTCTTTATATATGATTGCACCCTAATATATCTTGAGTAAGTAAGTAGAGAGGTTCTCTCTCACGCGCGTAAGGGGGTACAAATTTTAGGTGAAATGAGTATGCGACAGATGTTGTTCCGATTTAGGCCGCACAACTTCCCTTTTGCACTCAGGAAAGACTTTTTGCATTCCTCGAGACCTTTCAACTTCGCCAGTTATGTGGGTTTATTGGCCGAATTATAGTGGGTTTTCTCACCATTATTGGCCGGTTTATACCTTTAATTGACCGGATTTATGTTGCATGGTTAAAGAGTGATAACTCATAACCTTTTGGTGGCCTGCCATTATGTCATTCTCCATCTCCTCCCTTATTCTTCATCCCATCAGAAAGCAATCTTCTCTTCTGATCACTTATCTCCCTCTCTCAATAGTGAGCAAATCCGGTGATAGAGTAAGGTATTCCTCAGTTCGACGAGAAGTTCTTGTGCTGCGGTACAAAACTTTCAAGTTGTTTTATCCTGGGAGAACAACGTCATATAAGCCTGTGGGCAGCGTAAAAGTTCTTAAGGAAAGCGTGTGATACACGTGACTCAACTTAGTTCATCTTCTTACCCAAAATTTGTTCTTCGTTCATATGTTTATATTTTACTAATTATTTAATTAATATTTCATATATTATATTTAATTTAATATCACTTACTTTTCTTATAGGTCCTGGTCACAAAGGTAGTGAAAACTATGTGAGCACTCAGCAGTGAAGATGGCCTGGCCTTTCCCTGGTGTTAGATCACTCAAGCAAATACCGCAAACTCTGTGCATAAAACAACAATATCATTAGTCGCTTGGTCATGAAAACATAAATTTTACTCAAACACAATATGTTCAGAATTTTATTAGCATTGGTTTTGTTATATCACATAACAAAGATTCAACCTCATTACAGCTAAATTGATAGTCAATAAAATGCATCAGCTAGTTTCCGTTAGAAATAATCAAAATCCAAGACTATCTAAATATCTAATATCTGTCTGGAAATTTCGGAACAAAATGAATAATTTTCCTAACATGCTGAAAATTAGACCAAACATAACATATGACTTACTTGTGAAGACAAATGGTGACTCTGTTGCTCTATATGATTAGCGCGCCTAACGATTAGTGTGGCAGCACCCATTTGAATCCCATTCAGTGCCTCACAGACGATGACTGTAACTGCGACATCTTGGTAAACAAAACAAGCAGCTTTTGTGTTGTTGTTTCCAGCTTCTCCTCCCTTGCTCACAAATTCAAAACTACGAAGAGGGCTGAAGGACTCGAGCATCTCTTTAGAGTTTTCTTCTTTGAAATAATAGGGTAAGCCATCAATGAAAATCGTATCACCAGCAGAATCTTGTAAGTGTAAAACAAACCCACATCATTAGTGTTAGTATTGCATCATTGGTTGTACGATTAACATACTTATCCACTTAAGCATATTAGCAACACCTACCGGACCACACGCAAGGCCACCCAAGAGGCTCCAACTTCACTCACCAGACCCACCCCTTCCGGGCGCGCACGCGCCCGTGGGGGGCACGCCCGAACGCATGAATCACACACCATCAGAACCACCAGTCCCACATCGAAGAACACCATCCCACTTCAGACCCAACCACCTATATATGCAAGGTATTTATTACAGGTAAGATTACTAATTCACGCACACTCGACCAGAACACTACTTGCTCGCATGTTCGTTTGACTGTTATATTCAATACATCATCTGACTTAGGCATCGGAGCGTTGAAGGCGGGCCACCCTGTCTTGACCCCTGACCGCCTACTTCGTTGTTGTATTCTTCTAACAGCCGCACGCGAACAGCTGCACCCGAACGCCCGAGAGGAAGAGGAAGCGCCCGACAGGAGAATCCACCGCCCGAAAGGAGAGCCCGCGCGCATGAAGAAAATGAGAGTGCCCGTCCATCCGAACAGCCCCAGCGTTCGGACGCATCGGGAGGAGAAGGAAGTCCATCGCACGACCGGAAGGAGTATCCGTGGAAGTGTATTCGTGTTGCTTCTGCCCCGTTACGCCCCCGCGCGTAATTCGGTAGAAACATCTGGCGCCGACTGTGGGAAGCTTACAAATTGCAAACCTCGTATAAACACCACGAGAATCAAAGTTCTACATGCTCAACCCGGTGACTAACGACAGCAACACGCCCGACGGGGAGACACCGCCAGACTCGCAGAGGCAGAATGTATTAGCGGCCGACAGGAACGATGGCGAGGGACGCATCAACAGCCTGGTCCAGGAGTTACGGGAGGCGGCGCTCGAGAGAGCAGAGGAGCGCCAGATCCGCCAGAGGTTGGAGGAATGACTGGACGCGCTCAACAACCAGCAGATGGAACAGCACGAGGAGACCCAGGAGACCACCAGCGAGGAGCAACACCCGCTCGGCGGGACCAATGCCCAGGCGGCCCGAGCGCCCTCGCCCGTGGAAGAATCAGCGCCACCAACGAACAACGCTCTGATCCTTCGGATGGAGGAGCTGGCAGAGGAAGTTTCACGCCTGCGCAAGGACAAGCTGGCCGGTCAGGGCGGGACGTTCGCCCCCCGGGTCAGTCCGTTCTCGGCACACATACTGGAAAGGGGAAGGGACCCCCACACGAAGATAACGAAGATCGCTCAATTTGACGGGAGCGGAGATCCACGTGCGCACATGGACGAGTTTCGATCCACCACAGACGGAACCCGATACTCAGACCCAACTTTGTGTTTCCTGTTTCAGGAGACACTGGCGGAGGAAGCACGGAGCTGGTTTTACGAGATCCCGCCAGGATCCATCCACTCGTTCCTCGAGCTGGCGGAGAGCTTTCAGAAGCGCTATAGGCTCCAGGGGAAATACAACACCACGGGCATCCTCCTCAAGGTCCGCCAGGGGATGGACGAAAGCCTGTCGAGCTACATCAACCGATGGAGGACGCTCGCAAGCACATGTAGGGACCTTGATAAGCGAGTGGCCAAGGTAGCCCTGATGGACAACCTGCTCGCCACTCCATTCATAGAGAAACTAGTAAGGAAGGAGCTTCTCGACTACGACGAGATCATGGACCTGATCGTGCAGAAGGCATTAGTAGAAACGCGAGTGTACGGGTCCGCCTCCGAATCTAGCACCAACAGACCGGAGGAGAACGCTCAGCCTCGGCAACCCTCGGACGGCGGAGGGACACCAATCCAAGGATACAAGAGGTACCGGGACGCGCCGGGGCAGAACAATCAGAAGCCCTTTGTTCGCAACCACCGGGGCAACCCCTACAACCGGCCGAGGGGACCGGCGCAGCAGGACGCCCATCTGCCGCCAGCTTCACACCGAAAACCAGCAGGACGAGAGGTCTTCACGATCGACGGGCAGTCGCCCGAATAGCTTCTCCACCTACATCGACGCCGGCTCCCATCCCCAAGCGGCGTAACGGCAGCAATGGCTCCGGTTGGCCGAATCCCGAGCATTTGGTGCGAATACCACAACGCCGCTACCCACCACACCAACGACTGTCCCCTGCTAAGGAAGGCCCTCGAGGATATGAGGAAGGGCGATCGCCCCGCGCCTCTCGGGGCGGAAGGACGACAACGCCAGACGAATTCCAGGACCCATGGGACTATCAACACGATATCCGGGGGCAAGCGCAAGAAGAGAACATCATCGCCCGATCGCACGAGCAGGGAAGTGCTGGCAATCGGGGCAGGGAGAGCGCCCAAGGAAGGAAGAAGGGAGACGCCCACCATCAGCTTCACGGCGAGGGACGAGGAGGAGAACCCGAAGGACAGCACCCTACCGTTCGTGATCGACGCGATCATCGACCAATTCCTTGTGAAGAGGGTGTTGGTTGACAATGGGGCGTCCGTGAACGTAATCTATTTCGACGCATACAAGGCGCTAGGAAGGCCCGCACGCAAGATGACACAGGACCATGAGTGTGTGGCCAGCTTCACGGGCGAGACATCGTATCCAATTGGGAGCGACAGCCTGCGGGTCGAGATTGGCGCGCCCGACTCCCTGCATGGCGAGATCCGAACGGACTTCATCATCATGGACACCCCCTCCCCCTACAACGCCATACTCGGGAGGCCAGGGATCTGCAAGTTGAGGATGATTATCGCAGGGTACATGCTCTTGGGACGATTCCCAACCGAGCACGGAGTCGGACATGTCCGAGGATACGCCGACGAAGAGATAAAAAAACCCCGAGACAAGCATGAGGTCCTCGCCTTGGAACCCACGCCAGGGTCAGAAGTACCCGACGATCCGCGCGACGAGAGAACGGTCTAGATCGGAGCATCACTGGCTCCCGCGATAGCAGAGCGACTGATCGCGCTACTAAAGGAGAAGCAGGAAGTGTTCGCTTGGTCGTATAAAGACATACCCGGGATCAGCACGAATATCATATCTCATCGACTGAGCGTCAGCACCAGCGCCCGGGTAGTGAAGCAGAAGAGACGAGCGTACAAAGCGGAGCATTACGCGGCCATGCAAGAGGAGGTGGACCGATTACTGGGCATCGGGTTCATCCGGAAGGTGGACTATCCCAAGTGGATTTCCAACGCTGTGATAGTACAGAAGAGCAACAAGAAATGGAGAATGTGCATCGATTACAGTGATCTCAACAAGGCGTGCCCAAAGGACAGCTTCCCGATACCAAGGATCGATCAGCTGGTGGACGTAACGGCAGGGCACGAACTCCTATCGATGATGGACGCCTACTCGGGCTACAACCAAATCTTCATGGACCCCGCGGACTAGGAAGCAACAACGTTTGTCACGGACAAGGGCCTTTATTGCTACGTTGTCATGCCTTTCGAGTTGAAGAACGCCGACTCCACGTACTAGAGGCTCATGAACACGATGTTTCACGGCCTGATCGGCAATATCGTAGACGTGTACGTGGACGACATATTGGTGAAGAGCGTCCAGGCGGTCGACCATGTCCAGAACTTGGGGACTGTGCTCGACGTCCTCATCAAGAATGGCATGAGGCTAAACCCCGCCAAGTGCACCTTCGGAGTCACCAACAGCAAGTTTCTGGGATATATTGTCAGCCAGCGGGGAATCGAAGCCGCGCCAGCCAAAGTCAAGGCAATCATCGACATGAAGCCGCCCGTTAGGAGGGTGGACCTGCAGAGCCTCACTGGCAAGCTCGCTTCCCTTAACCGTTTCATCTCACGCTACTCGGACAGGTGTGCCCCGTTCTTCAAAGCCCTGAGAACCACGAACAAACGCAAGGTTGTGTGGACGCTCGAGTGTGAGGAATCTTTCCTTCAGATCAAGGAATACTTGGCATCCGTTCCGCTCCTCTCCAGACCCGTCCGAGGGGAAGTCATGTACCTCTACTTGGCTGCTTCCCTCACCGCCGTCAGTTCTGCCCTCGTCCGCAGGGAGGACTGCATGGAGTTGCCCGTTTTCTTCTCAGGGAAGGGCATGACAGGCGCTGAGACACGATATCCGACAATTGAGAAGATGGCGCTCGCACTCGTAACCGCTGCCCGACGGTTGAGGCCATACTTCCAGGCGCACAGCATCCACATCCTCACCAACATACCCTTGCGCCAGATACTCCAATCGCCCGATCATAGTGGCCGCCTGGCGAAGTGGGCCATCGAACTTAGTGAATTCGACCTCGAGTACAAACCCCGCACGGCAATCAAGGGGCAGGCCGTGGTGGACTTCATCGCCGAATACACGGAGGCAGAGGGGGCACCGGCCCAAGCGCCCGATGGTCCAACGGTAGAAGTGTCCGACAAACCGGAGGTCCAGGAGTGACCGGTGTCGGAGTGGAACCTCTACGTCGACGGCTCCTGCACGAAGAAGGTGAGCGACGCCGGCATAATCTTAACCGGGCCAGGAGGGGTAAACGTGGAGTACGCCCTCAAGTTCGAATTCAAGGCGACCAACAACGAGGCCGAGTACGAAGCGCTCATTGCAGGCCTACAATTGGCCAAAAATTCAGAGGCGCCCGACCTCAACATATTCAGCGACTCACAGTTGGTGGTGAGCCAGGTCGGAGGAGAATTCCAGGCAAAGGAGGAGTCCATGATCGCCTATCTAAAACATGTGCAGGCGCTGATCAAGGGGTTCCGGTACGTCAACATCAACCATATTCGCCGAGGATTCAACGCGAAGGCAGACAAATTGGCCCGACTGGCCACGGTGCCCGTACACACGGGGCCAGGGCAGCGCATCGTGGAAGTACTGCGACAACCAAGCATCTCAGGAGCGGAGCAGGTCCTGGCAATCGAACCACACGAGCATAGTTACATAGACGTGCTCATTGCCTATAAAACAAGAGGAGAGCTGCCAGGGGATAAGCGAGAAGCCAGGACCATCGTCGCACGGGCGGCCAACTTCAGCGTACGGGATGGGGCACTTTATCGACAAGGGAGGACTTGGGCCAGCCTCAAGTGCGTCACTCCGACGAAGGGCAGCTCGATCCTAAAGGAGATCCACTCGGGCACGTGCAGCCATCATGCGGGCGCCAGGTCAATCGCGCACAAGGCCCTTCGGCACGGCTTCTGGTGGCCCACCATCCACGCAGACGCCACGGCACTGACGAACAAGTGTCACCAGTGTCAGCTGCACGCACGTCACCACCACGCGCCCGCCGTCCCACTGTCCATCCTCCTGTCGCCCGTTCCATTCGCGCAGTGGGGACTGGACCTGATCGGAGAGCTCCCAAAGTCAAAAGGGCAGTACAAATATCTGATCGTCATCATCGACTACCACACGAAGTTCATCGAAGCCCAGCCCATGGCAAAGATCACCACAGAAAAGGTGGAACGCTTCCTCTGGCGCTTCCTTTTTTGTCGCTATGGGACGCCAATCAGCATCATCACGGACAACGGGCCACAATTCAACAACCCCAGACTGATAGCCTTCTGCAAGCGCCAGGGAACATACCTCATCTTCGCATCGCCAGCGCACCCCCAGACGAACGGACAAGTGGAAGCAGCGAACAAAATCATCAAGTCTGGGATCAAGAGGAAGATCGAAGATATCGAACCCAGGGACGCAGGATACGGGCGCTGGCCCGAGATCGTTCTAGAAATCCTATGGTCCATCCGAACGACGGCCAATGCAGCTACAGGCGAGACCCCGTTCAGTCTAACGTTCGGAACGGAGGTCGTGCTACCCCTGGAAATTACCCATCAGAGCCCACGGATCGAGGGGTACGATCCACGCACGAACAGTGAGGGGCTAAGGCTCAACAATGATCTGTTGGAAGAACGAAGAAATATGGCGCACCTGCACAACGCCGCGAATAAACAGAGGATCGCCCGGTTATACAATCAGCGCATACGGGCTCGTCCAATCCAACTGGGGGACTGGGTAATGAAGGCGATCCAACAGAAGGTGAAGGCACTCCGCCCGTTATGCAAAGGCCCGTACGTCGTTGACTAGGTGATAAGCGACAACACTTTCTACCTAAGGGACATGCAGGGTCAACGACTACGCCACCCATGGAACATCCAGCACTTGAGGAAGTACTTCCATTAGGTCCTACTTTGTACTTTCGTTAAAAGTATGATCATTGTTGCGTTTGTTTGTCCTTACCCCGCCCGCCCACGCACTCGGGGGACTGGGGATAGGCTACTCGCAAAGACATAAAAGGGAGGCCCGCGCCAGCACAAGTTACTCAAAAGATACCAAGCAAAATTCAACAAAGAGAGACAAGGCACACAAACGGACAGAGAAATTTCATCCATTCGCCAGGTTACAAAAAAAAAAAACAGCTAGCGAGGATCAAAGGCACGAAGGCCCGCTTACAAAAGATCCTACTCTATTACAAAAGAACAGAGAAAAAAAAACTACTCTACTCCACGCCCGCCCCACCAGCTCCGCCCGTCAGCCCCGCCTGCTCCGCCAGGAAAGCATCATACTCCTCCATCTTCAGAAAAGGCGCTACCATCTCCTGGAACTGGGTGACCTAAACATCGGCCTCAGCATCCACCAACTCCTTAAACTCCAAATAATTCTTGAAGTCAGCAACCGCCTCCGCCCGCGCCCTCTCAACTTGGGCTTGCGCCTCAGCCATCAGGCGGGACTCCACCTCCGCCACCCGGTTGTCCGCCAAGGATTTTCCCTCTTCCAGGGCAGCAAGAGCTGTATCACGTTCGGCCTTGAGCAGCGCCTCCCGTTCACTCGCCTCCTGGCCTTTTTCCGTCGCCGCCCGGGCTTCTTGACGCAGGCGACCCACCAGCTGCTCATACTTGCCCAGCTCATACTCATACCTCTTACAGGCATCGACGAGCTTGCTAATCTCCGCCTGCGCCTCCTCTGCACAGCGCCTGTTGGCGAAGCGCTCGCGCGCCAGGTACATCTTGCGTTGCAGCACCATGCAGAGATTGAAGGCCTTATCCATATCATCCCTATTACCCTGCGCCACCTCCGGCGCCATCGCATCAACAGCCTTCACGCTCAGGTCGATGGACCGCATCAACGGCATGTAGAAGGCGAACGGATCGGACGGCTCGGCGGACGGATTGACGGCCGGATTATCCGTCCGGGGATGCTTCAAAGAAGGCCCACTGGCTCCTCCCTGCTCCGATACCCGTGGGGGGCTGGATGGACGGACGCTTGGGGCGTCGGGGGGGGGGGGGGGGGGGGGGCACGAGCAGACAATTGGGGCGTAGGAGAATGAGCAACTGTGTGGGGCGTGCGAGATGTCTCCCGCCTGTCCCGCTGATCGTCCCGGTCCTGCCGGCGCTGGTCGCGGCTCTCCTGGCGCTTCTCCCGGTGCTGTTCAGAACGATCAGCCTTGGCCTGTGCCCTCGAACCACCAGCATGGCTTGGCGGCGGGCGAGGGGCACCCGCTGGGATGGCTGGAGCGAAGTCAGCCACGTCAGGAATGGGGATCTTGGGCTGCATGGTCTCCCCCAACACCAGACCACCTCGTATGTCATCAACCACCTTTCGAACCTTACCGGCAGTCTCTCGAAGGGCGACTAAGCGGCGCTTGGCCACATCATCCGCAGCAACATTCTTGCCAGACATCTTCTTCTTAACTACAAACAACAACAAACGGAAGGTTAGCGACAGACGAACAGCTGGTCAAATCTACTTTTACTCCTAGACAAAGAACTAAAAAGGCCCACGTACGCGGCAACTCAGCAAGGTGCGTCTGCTCGATGAGATCCCAATGGCAGGCGGCGAAGAACGATCTTGCCTCGGGCGCTGGGTCAAAAACAAACCTCAGACGGTTGACCCGGGCCTCTTCAGCAGGCGTCATCGGATACTCGTTCGTGTCAAGGGGATGGAAGGCTTGGGGGACTCGATCAATCAGGTGGGCGTTGGCAGCATACTCTTCCGAGAAGGAACCCAACTCCCAATCGCCACCTACCAGGCAGTTGATCTTACGCCAGGAGGTGGAAGAACTCGGCTGATCCGTCAACCACCACTTCACACGGGGCTCCACGGTGATAGTCCCCCAGTCCCCCTTGCGTGTAGAGTAACGAAGACCGAAGAAGTGAAGGAACTCCACCCGCGTGGGCTGGTTCAGGCCGCTCACCCGAAAGATGTTGAACATGGCCACGAGCGTGCGGGTGAGCGTGGGCCCGCATTGACCAAGCGAGATCTTCAGCAGCGCCAGCATATACTGAAAGAACCGGTGTAGAGGCAACTTGATCCCTGCCTTGAGATGGAACTCGCTCAGGCACACGTGGCCGGGCGGCGGGCGGGTAAACGTATCGCCCCCGCCAGGCATTCGCAGCTCCACAGAGCTCGGGATATGGTACTCCCTCGCCCACCTGGCCATCTTCGAGACGGATGGCGCACGCTCAGGTTCCTGGACGGGCGTCCCATCAGGAAACACCCAGTGGACGGGCCCACCTCCCACAAGTCGAGGAAGCGAATCTCCTCCCTCCGCCCTCTCCTCACCCCAGGGATTCGAACCACCCGAATGCCCGCCCGACGATCCAGATGAGCTCTCCAATCCCACATTAACGCATGCTTGCCTAGCTTCCATTGACTGCACGGGAGAGGTATCAGGCAAAATACATTGCAGGGGCGGGACACTCAAAACAGACTCGTACGACGACGTACTCGACGTACTCGACCCGCCCGACCCACAACTAATCCACCCCAACCCCGGAATGTAGATCCGCTCACGTGACTGATCGCTCGGTATCTCAATTGGCTCCATCCTATAGACGAACGCACGCACACAACCAACACTTAGCAAAAAACCCTCCCCATACAGAAACACCAACACCCACAAAGAATCCCCCACAAACAGATCAAACACACCCCACCCAAGAACACATCCTACCCTCGAGTTCAAAAACCCAAAAAAAAACACAACCACAGAAACAAAAGCAACAAACAGAACCAAAGACGAGAGCCTCACCAGATTTAGTTTGTGGGTTGAGTCTTTTACGTTGAGCAGATATTCCGGTAACGAAGGACACGAACACAGAGAAGAGCTCAAACGGATACAGATCGCAAGATAATTCTGGCAGAATTTCGGTATGTTATGAAAGCGATGAAGAAGACGGAGGCAAGGGAAGCCCTATTTATACTGCTCGAATGGGATACGCGAACGAACGCCAGTCGTCCATTTTTCGCGTGTCCACCGTCGGATCGTGACGCATGGCCCGGGCAGTTTACTTGCCCTCCTTAGTAACCGCGCAAACTCTTCCACTTCCCGCCTCGATTTCGAAACCTAGCTCGGTCTCCAACAGTTCGACACGTGGCGCCCATGCCCCACTCCCACGCTCCCACGCGCGTGACGTCTGCCCTTCGAGTAATCATCACAACATCAGCATTTAATGCAAGGGCACGCTAGCATTAAAAGCGACGGCTAGCATTTATCACACCGGTTCCCAAAGAGAAGTCAAAAGGAATGTCACATCCAAACGTCTCATCCGAGCACCACCAAACCCAAGGCAAGGACAACACACCACGATATCAACCATTCCTACTGACGCATACACCACCCACACGACCGGGCGTTCGCAAAACACCATCAGGTTAGTACATGTACCACTCGGGCGCCCCGAAAGAGGGCTAAGGCCTGAATTCCCTTTTGGCCGTGCCCCGAGTGAAGATCTGCGTCGTACGGGATGGGGTTCTTCCTCTGCGTACGCGCACGCATTAGCAAGCCGGATCAGGCGGCAGAGGCATGGGGTCCGCCCCCTCTCTGAGCGCGCGTTAAGACCGATGGGCGACACGGGCATGGGGTCCGTCCCCTCTGTGAGCGCACCGTTACATGATCGAAGAGCAAGCCGGCTGTCATGACAGAGGCATGGGGCCAACTCCTCTCTGGGCGTGCTAAGTCGATGGGCGGCACGGGCGTGGGGTGTTGCCCCTCCGTGTGAGCGCAACATTAACATTCGACCCCAACTCAGAGCGCCAAGGGCGTGCGGTCCGACCCCTCCTTGCGCGTTCCGGGATTGATGAGCGCGGGCAAAGGTACGCCCTCCCCAGACGCGAAATACAAGCCGGCTGTCATAACGGAGGCATGGGGTCCGTCCCCTCTCTGAGGGTGCTAAGCCGAAGAATGGCACGGGCATGCGGTCCGTCCCCTCCGTAGCGCGTTACTTGTAGGTCGCGGTCTTGATCCCTCCGTTGACGCTACACCGTACGGAACGGCATCCCCGTTGATGTACGCGGTGCACCGCGCCATCCCAACGCCGGTGTCACGAAAAACATCTGCATACACACATCATACCACACATTCATGCATCATAACATACATTCATACATCATAACCATACATTCATACTTACATACTTATATACCTACATATCTGTTGTACTTGTCTGTTTGCAAGACCGATCCCCTCTGGGCGCACGGCTCCAGAATAACAAGTCTTGTTCTGGAGGCCGGGCCCCTAGGTACACGAACGCACGAACAGGCAACACCCCACGGGCGCGCGGGTCCAAACTAGCAAGATCAGTTTGGACGCCGAGCCCAGAATACAGGAACAGGTACACGATTGAACGAACAAGTACATACTCGGACGCCCAGGTCCCACTCCGTCATACGAGCCCTTTCTTGACCGGAGAGTTGGGGGACTTGGGGGTTACAGGATCACACACCGCTGCTCAATCGGATAAGTATTCTTGTTAATCACACGAACCCCTTTTTCAACTCCCCAGTCAAGAAAGTTCTCTTTGACTTGGGGACTTGGGGGACTTGTTAGTATTGCATCATTGGTTGTACGATTAACATACTTATCCACTTAAGCATATTAGCAACACCTACCGGACCACACGCAAGACCACCCAGGAGGCTCCAACTTCACTCACCAGACCCACCCCTTTCGGGCGCGCACGCGCCCGTGGGGGGCACGCCCGAACACATGAATCACACACCATCAGAACCACCAGTCCCACATCGAAGAACACCATCCCACTTCAGACCCAACCACCTATATATGCAAGGTATTTATTACAGGTAAGATTACTAATTCACGCACACTCGACCAGAACACTACTTGCTCGCATGTTCGCTTGACTGTTATATTCAATACATCATCTGACTTAGGCATCGGAGCGTTGAAGGCGGGCCACCCCGTCTTGACCCCTGACCGCCTGTTTCATTGTTGTATTCTTCTAACAGCCGCACGCGAACAGCTGCACCCGAACGCCCGAGAGGAAGAGGAAGCGCCCGACAGGAGAATCCACCGCCCGAAAGGAGAGCCCGCGCGCACGAAGTAAAGGAGAGTGCCCGTCCATCCGAACAACCCCAGCGTTCGGACTCATCGGGAGGAGAAGGAAGTCCATCGCACGACCGGAAGGAGTATCCGTGGAAGTGTATTCGTGTTGCTTCTGCCCCGTTACGCCTCCGCGCGTAATTCGGTAGAAACAATTAGTCTACAAAGCTCAATTAAAGAGTTAAAGGAATGATTGAGGAACCCCAAAGCTTAAACTTGTGCGTCAAAAATAAAAGAAACTTGTGCTTCGAAACATAATGAAATAGAGAAGACACACACGGAGCTGAAAATGTCAATATTTTTTCCATTTAGTCACTCGGGATCTAACGGTATGGGGTTTTTAACTCAAAAAACCTTGACATGTGTGTGGTATAATTCCTTATCAACAATGGATAACTCTTCACTTTTCTGATGTGGGATTCCAAATGAGTCAAATCTAAGCCAAACTTTTCTAACAATTCTCACACCAATCTTGAAAGGTGATCTCCCTACCCTTCTCCAACATGGTCTGTGTTGTTCTTTAGACTGATTTAGACTTTACCTATAATTCTTGTAACCTTGCTTGTTTTTGTGCTAATGTACGTTGTTGATTATTAGCTAGGAAGAACAGACCATATCGCGTGACAAGTTCTCTCTTTAATTTTCTTCAAGATTATAACTTTCGCCTGCATTTCTAGAAAATCAATTGAACCAATCTTCAGTTTCTGGCTTAGTTTTGCATGTCGCAAATCAAATCATTACTGTGATGAATAATCTGCAAATCCAAGATTAAGCTAGTATACGAAGAGGAATGCACGTACAATTAATCTTCCATTTGGAGCTGTGATTTTTCAATCTTACATAACACAGCTTCAGAGAGCTTAAGGTAATAGCAGAGTTTGACTTGTGTACAAAATTCAGATATGCAGATTACCTCTGCCAAAATTATTACTGGTACCAAAACGGAATGGAGCCTAGACTTCGCTCACACGCTATGGCTCAGGTTGAGTGTCTAGAGTCCTCTCACTCCTCTGCTGTGATTTTTCCACCATTCTAACCATGGCTGGTGTTTCATAAGCACCAACACCAACATCATTAAACGGTTCACTTACCGCAGCACCTGATGAAGAAGCTCTGGCAACACCGAAAGGCCTAGCCCTCCCAGAGCAACGACGGATCTTCCTCGTGATGCCAACTGAACCCGCATTGAGACACGAGACTGCGTTGTCACCCCGAGCCGTGGCCCTCTGCATCATATGGGAACTTACTCCTGCGAGAGCGTAGGCACGCCCGGATCGTCTGTACAAGTTCATAGTTGCCATTTTCTCCATGACTTCTCTAAGCTCAGTTTCAAACAAGTTACTGTAAAAGTCCCCTGCTTGGAATGCTGTTGAAGCTGAGAGGATTTCTTGCTGTTGAGCCAAAAGAGCCTTTGCACCGTCCAAGTTTCCCATCTCAGCTAATCTTTGTGCCTCGGCAATAGCATCCGCCACCAAAACTCTATTGCGCTGCCGATCCACCTCCAAACACACCGCCTTCTCAGCAGGGGAACAAACTTCAGGTCTTAGTACTTCTATTTTCTCACCTTGCACTTGGACGGACTCGTTGGAAGCGAGGTCTTTGTACACGCATAACACATCTAACAATGAAGTCTTGTCATCTGAAGTTGTAGATCGTGGAACTAAGAGGTAGACAAGAAACTGTTTCTCCTCCTCCGCGTACATATTTCCAATGTGTACAACACCTTGCTGACCTTCCTCAGAAATTTCATGCACATATCTACCTGATGGTATTGCTATAATCTTCACCCCAGGCAACGCTGAGCTCACTGTGAGGCGAACTTCCTGAGCCACAACACTGAGAAGACCACCAATGCACAAAGCAAAGGCATCTTGTATCATGTCAACTGATTCAATAAACGAAAATGTGCCACTTGACAAATTAGATATAGCATGCATGATGTTTGGATCATGATCATTGCCAAATCCAAATGTGTGGACTGGTATTTCCTCCTGTCGCATATGGCTAGAGCGAATCAAATCAGGCAACTGGTCCAAGAGGAGGTTTGCACTTCTATAATATGTATCTTTTCCATCAGATAAGAGGATGATGCTTGACACCGGGTTTCTTTCTCTTCGATCTTCAAGGACTCGACATCCTTTCTTGAGACCTTCCGCAATGTTGGTTGCACCGCCAGCTCTAAGAGACTCAATAGCCATGATGGCACTTTCACGGCCATCAACCGTCATTCTCTGAAGAGGAAAAACTCTTCTGGAACTTGATGAGAATGAGACTATAGAAAGCCTATCAGCGGGCCCCAAGTTCTCTATGACAAATGTGACAGCTTGCTTGACAAGTGAAATCTTTGTACCACTCATGCTGCCACTCACGTCTAAAACAGTAACGAGGTCTATAGGAGTACGGTCATTACCCTCAGAATCCTTGAGTGGCGGCGCACGAATGCTGACGAGAACAGGGAAATTTGGGACTGATTCTGCAGCAGAGATAGCAGAGGACTCTGTATGTGTCTTCACTGTTATATGTTGTGGGACAGAAGATTCAATTGGTGTGGTGGATGATGGGAGAGGTTCATCGTCGGAGAAGGTAGGTGGCTCGGGAGGGTACTGGGATTCTTGACGATAACTCCTATGGCTATGAGGTAGCTGCATCAACGAGAAAGGGATAACTCCTTGGGCTGGACAAGGAGGTGCCCCAATAAGGCTGTTTTGTTGAGGAGGAGGAACTTGGAAAGGGACATTATCCTTGTTCCACTTTGCGCCGCAGATGGGGCAGCAAAGATTTCCAAGGTAGACATTATTGGAAATGCAATGGTAGTGGAAAACGTGGGAGCATTCAGCAGTGAAGATGGACTCGCTGAGCCCTCTTGTTAGGCTAGTTCTGCAAATGCCACAGTTGTTCTGCATAGGAAGAACAACAATTTATAGTGATCATCAGTCAAGCTTCAAAAAAATTCACAATCTTTTGGCAACATGAAATAGACACTATAGACAGAATCGAAACCTGAGCTAATTGAATAAACTTGGACCAAAACAAGGTACTTCAATTCTTAGAAAAAGTCGACTAATCACAACAAGAATGTCCTAAAACTAAGAACAATAACCCAATGAACTAAAAATGGCAAGAAGTTAATTAGTATAATATAGATACAATGTGTAATTTACTGACTTGATCAGATGTAGCCTCTGACGGATTCATGTTTGGAGCTGTCAAACAAGTCTTATAATTAAGCACCAAACACTAGAACAGAGAGAACAAGGACTAGTTATGGGATTGGTATGCAGAACAAAGAAACTAAGGCGTGACACAAGGTAATGTATTCTTTGAAGAAATGAGCCTCGTTATATAGGAGAAAAGGGATGAGCTTTATGGGATTTACTTAACCTCCAAGATACCAAGACTTGCCGGCCATATGAATCATCGCCATTAAACTAATGATTCGAAGAATAGTAGAATAGTTCACCCAATTAAGTCTTATTTCCCTGTTTCTCTCAATGGAAAGAGACAAGCTTAATCTTTGCGATAGATCCACAGCATATGAAATGTAAATAATACACAATGGGATGTATGTCTTTGTCTGGAACCAAGTCTTCATACCTAAAATCTTAGCGGCTGACGAAATGGAGATATTAGATATGGATACAATACAACAGGAACGACAGAATTTTTGTTCAAAAAATGGATCAATTCAACAATAACTTCGTCCAAGTTACGGCGATAATAGAATGACCTTTATCAGTTCAAATTGATTGGAAACTTGGAATGAAATATGCTTCTAAGTTTTTAATGATTTTTTTTTTTGAGAGGAAGTTTTTAATGATTAGTTATACGTAAAATTCTGATCCACTGAGATCCACATTTCACGTTTGAGAAAATAAATGGAGAGCAAAGTTCTGTACTCTTTTTCATATATAATGGAGAGTTATTCTCAAAACAAAAAGAAAAAAAATAGGGAGCTTCTCAGTGAGAGTTACACCATCAAGTTTTAAGGAACTGAAAATTGGAAGCCAAAAACCAATTATGTGCGTACTGAAAATAGAAGAGGCAGCTAGCCAGTAAAACATCTATTCAATACCAAACTACCAAAGTTTGTAAAACTAAATCAAAGGCACAGTAAGATTTATTAAGATGAACTCCTCTTCCGGCATTTCCCATCAATTCTAAACATAGCATATAGTGGAGAAAGAGTTCAAAACTTCAAATTAACAATGATTAATGACTTCAATCCATCGTAAGCAGGAAACAAAACACAAATCACTATTTGAAAGAAAAACCAGCCTGAACCTAATACTAAAAGCCTATATTAACTAGACTTGAAAAAAATGATTGAACTTAACTAAGCTTATTACACTCCACTAAAATTATTCTTCTGCTGCGATTTCTCCAAGAAGTTGGTTGGGTGCTACGTACGTAATTGATACAAGGCAACAAAGAGCATAAATGTTGTTGGGAGGTTTAAGAAGCAAACCGCGTGGATCGCTTTGTGTTTTTTTTTTCGCTAGGTAAAGAAAAATTACAAAATTGAGAAGTCTTTTGGGCAACTTAAACCTAAAGAATGTTTTAGAAAAATATAAAATAAGAGAGAATAATATGAAACAATGAATTTTGTAACTTTATTAATGAATGAGCAACTCCTATATATAGGAGAGTACAAGAGGTACAAACAGGAAAGTAATCCAATTACATTTTTGAATAGGTTATACTGTCATATCCTGTGATCTCCACCATAACTAGGAACATCAAATATTTTATAACACTTCCCCGGCCTTGTGCTGGTATATGGTGGTGACGCTTTTTCATTTGCTTCATTGATGCCTCGTCAAAAACCTTGCCGAGCCAAAAACCTTTGCAGGAGAAAAATCGGTCTCGCCAACTAAAAAGAGTGCAGATCGTCATAGACGATGATATGACACATAACTATGTTGCCTCATTAAAACCTTGCTAAGTAATAAAAACTCAGTGGGATAAAAACAACCTTAGTCAAGGAAAAAGAGTACAACGTGTCCTTCACATCGAGAAACGTTTATGTGTATGTCAGACTCCCCCTGAAGTCTGCATCTCCCCCTGATATCAACATCAAGGGTAGCTTGAGTAAGCTAAGCAACCATATGCTCTATACATGCTTCTCAAATGTGAAATTTGACCAATGACTTAGAAAGTCTACCACATTATCCTCAAATCAGACTTGGTCAACCATAACCTTGAGGATTTGCTATTGTTTGCTGACTATAGAATAGCTTATGCGATATGTATTTGGTGTTGTCACCCTACATGTAATCTAGCTTCATCACCTTGATGCAACCTCATAATGCATGTAGGTTCATCAGTGGTGATTCATAAACCACTTGATCTTCGATATGTGCATTTATGGATCTCAACCATATACACACCATAACAACTTCATGTTAGATCAATAATCTCAACATGGTTTGAAGATATAGCGACAAGAGTCTGCTCTCTAGACTTCAAGAGTCAGTAGTGGATTCCAATCCACAAGCCTCACGAATATGTGTAATGATGGACCTTAGCCATGTACACTCCTTAATTGCCTCATGAAGAGTAATAATCTCAGAATGATTCATGGATGTAGCAACTAGGGTCTGCTTTGTAGACCTCCAAGATATCGCGGTGTTTCCCATGGTAAAGACATAACCAACTTGGGAATAACTTTTGTGTGGATCGGAGAGATATCCAACTTCAGCAAAACTTGCCAACACATCACAACGATTGTTGGTGTAGGGGGTGAAGGGAAATCAATGTCACTCTCTTTGTGGTGCCCTTACTTCCAACGCCACTCTCTTTATGGCCTCTCTGTAGGGATAGATTAAGCCCATATCTTTCATACACTTTGATACTAAAATATTATCTTTAAACCATTCAAATGACATTACGTGGGTGCATACCTAAATCTAGCTATTAAGTTCAACAAGAATGAGGAGCTAAGTCTTGTGTATTACGCTAAGTACAGTCTTGTACTTAGATGATGTAATTTAGCCTCTAACACGTCTTTGTCATCATACCTTGGACAAAAACGGATCCCTTTAAGGGTCAAGACTATAGCAGATCATGGGAGTACTCATAGACTTCACTTTATCATCATAAAGTGCCACATATCTTAGAGTATAAGCTGATCGGTGTTTAACCACCTTCAAAATTACCCTATAATGAACTCAATATGCTTGTCAATGCAGTACAATAGTATATGGATTAATCCACAGGGAAAAATGAGACTCAATATTCTAAACTACAAACAGACGCGAAAATCAGATTCCTGACAGCCTCGACCACTGGGTACTAACGTAATTAATTAAAATAGTTAGGCTCAACCTAAAATCACGAAATTAATACAGGACACTATAGATATAGTGGTGGACTACCACTCAAATTTTCAATATAATCGGAGTTGGTTTGGTTGTTGAAATAAATTCTACAAACTAGATTACGAAACTGAAACAGTAGCGAAATTTAGAGTAAAATGAGAATTCAATAATAAAATGGGTTAAGGGAAGTGCTATCCACCACCGTCACTCCATCTAGACGATAAATGCTTAACTAAACAACGCAAATGTTATGAATGAATGACTCCCAGGAAGGTCCCGAGCTGTGAACACAACCTATTACTCAATCCTTATGTTTACAATGTTGAAGGTTTGCTTATCAACATTGTCTATCCCTCAAAGAACCCGAAGTCACGGACTCGAATTTACTAAGAGCAAAGCATTACGATCTAGAAAGGGTTTGAGAATCTACAAGGCTTCATAAGTACACTACGGTTGTGTCTTACTAGACCTAGGGTTTCTTATACCAAGCATGTATGGGTTCTACGATTGAAAGTTGAGGAAGGTAATAATCACCAACAGCCATCAATTTTCTTAGAATTAGATTCCTAAACATGCATATTAAGCGTGCACTCAAAGCATACATAATCAAGAATCATCACCGTATAATAACAAAGAAACCTCATTTGAATAACAAAAGCAAAACTTAATTAACGTGCATAAACAATTTAGATATCATGAACGGGGCTTCAAAACAGCCCCTTAACAATGGAGTTTAGCTCCTCATAGAATCAAAAATTAAACTAAAATAATCCATAAAAGAAATTGATACAAACGAGATGGTAGAAGATGAAAGAACTTGGCTTCTCTTCTTATTTTTCCTCCTTGCGTCTTCTCTTCGTACGTCTACCTCCTGCTCCTCCTTTTTTTCTTTTCCAAAAACTCTCCGTACGTCTCTCCCCTCTCTTTAGCTAGTTAGGTGTATGTATATATAGCTAGAGTCAGGTTTTTTTTAATTAACCTAGCAACCTAAACATCACGTGCTAGTGCTACCATAAGTCAAAATGCAAATGGACTTCAACTTTCCTTTTTCAAATCCACTTCTCTTTGGCTATATATATATACTAGGGGCGTTCTCGCGCTTTGCGCGGGTTATGCAATGTAGTTGCATACTTAGTCGTTGCATATTACAATTAATGTATTTGTTCATATTACAAAATAATGTAGTTGTCAAAATGAAAGTTAGCAATGCAAAGATGATTTGTTGTGACCAAATGCAGGAAACAATTCATCAAAACTACACAAACCACTAACAAAAGAAAATGAAACAAACAAATTAGAAAAACAAAATAAAAGACAGATATAGAAACCCAACAAACCCAATCAGGTTTTTAGTTAAATGAATAAAATTTTCCTAAATCCAAATCAGTCCTAAAGATGAATAATTTGAAATGAGATCAAATCAGCTACTTCAATTCTGCTTTGGCACTGCTTCACATTATACTGGTTTGTTTACTGCCTAGAGCATAGAAACTTTGGAATTAATTGGAATTTCCAAAGTCAACTCATGCTTGTTCTTTTCAAGTCATTAAGGTGTAAACAATAGGTTAATCTTGAACTAATTACTGTAAATCCGCTTTTAAAAGACTTCTGCTTTTATGAGCCTTCAGCAGTTCAGGTATATTATATATGATCAATATATATAAATCTTAAAACAGAGAATGAACTATAGCTAGCATATGAGGCAGATTCATATTTCATTGGTGACAAATGGGAAGTTTCACTTTGCCTGGAAAGCAAGAAACCTGTTTGTGCCTTTTCTATGCTATGTAAGATAAGTTTTTGTAATCTCACCTTACCTACTCCCAAATCTAGAAGCAACATGTAACATTCATAACCCTTTACATTAGATACACAACAAAATCATCTAAACTCATACATTACACACACAATGCTTACTTTCAAAGAGTACCAAACTACATTTCACATGAGAACTACGTACTTTTATGTGTCTATGATCAATATATTCACACGAATACTGACAAAAGCACCATACTTGTACCTGAATTATACCCTTTATCCTCCAAACTCCGCGAGTATACACCACAACATGCGAATCATCAGGATGAAGCGCCTCGACTTCCCTCATAACCTGTTCATTCCCCACATTATGATCAGTCGACAACCTCTCTGCCACCACTCTTCTCTTACTCCCAGTCATTTTCCTCCCCAGCACCGCCCTCGAATCCCCAAGATTTGCCACATATAAAACATCATTCAATATCGCCCCTACCAAACAACACGACCCCACCAAAGCAATCGAAGGCTTCACCGGCCACAACCTCTTCACCAGCCCCAAAAAACTCCTCATCCGTCGCACTAAACACCTTCTTTATCACATCCGCAGACAACCCACCTTGCTCCGTAGCAAATTCTACATAGCCAAAAACAAAAAACTCAATCTTATCAAAACCCTACTCAAAACCCAATACTCAAAATTTCAAAATTCAAATGATAAAAAGATGAGAAAACATAAACTTAACATGCTGTGCATATATGGGAAGATATTGTTGTTGACGAATCTCGAAGCTTCGGGACTGCCGTGACCATCGTAGACGCAGACGTAAGTGGCGGAAGGGGAAGTAAACACCTGTCCTTGATCCTCCAAACTTGAATTAGCCTGAACAACAGCGATCGAGTAGTCACCAGAAGCATGAGGCTTCAAGTCAATATGCCAAAGCAACCCATTGCCGCCATTGCCGCCACCGCTGGTTCCAATTCTCAGACCAAAGCACCGCTCCAATATTCTTATTAATTGAATCAAAGCAACGCGTACACGTATTCAAGGAGAGAGAGAGAGAGAGAGAGAGAGAGAGAGAGAGAGAGAGAGAGATATCTGACCCAAACGAAGCCCGACCCATTGGGGCGGTTATCAAGTAATCTTTGAGTCTAAGTGCACTAACAGAATTTGTTATTGTAATAGAGATGAGAAACATATTTTGTGCGATGGATCGATACAAAATTGAAGGAGTTAAGCAAGATGGAGAGAAAACAAAGACGAAGGACATAAAAAATCAAAGTCCTTACAATTTTTAAAGAACAAACCCATCCCTTGATGGTTATAATCTATCTCTACATTATCAGACTCCAAAGAACATTTCAAGGTCTTTCTCTGTTGGTCAAGTTTGTGTTTCCAATGGGATGAAGCTTTAACAAACAAAGTAAGAATCTACATATCTAATCCCCGCAAACGTCTAAATACCCATTACTCGAACATGGTTCTTTGATTTCCTACCCACATACCCAATAGCCCAATCAACAAGTTAAAAGTCCAATCTAATAAGAACCCAGAATAATTAGAATGCCTAGATTGTACAGTTACCTGTAGCTACTGAAGTGGCTAGATGAGTATAGAATGCAGCAAGAACAATGGAGCTCCCACCAATTACTTTTGAGAAAATAAGACTTCCTCCGTTGTTTACCTAAGAAAGCAACATCACATATAAGAGTCAGATAGTAAAGCTATTAAAATACTATAAACAGATTAGTAATTCATCCGTTGGCTATTTCTAATATCAAATGTGATAAGATGCTTTCATGTAATTACCTCTCCAGATCTTGAGCTAGATATAGAATCTTGTTGAACCTCCTCAACATGATCACTGTTTTCCTCTCTGAAATCAAAAGTCAACAGCCAAATTGCCGAAGACAAACACCAATCTGATTGAAGACGACAACCATCGACCCTCGAGTACTTCGACACCAAATTCGAATCCGAAAAAAATTGAAGTCTGAACAGGATTTGTAGAAAATGAAACAGAGGTGTAACCAGAATAATGAAATGAATGAAGAGAGGCAGCGGAGCATCTGAGCAAATGATTCTATTATAATAGTTACATACTTACATATATAAGAAGTACAATTATTTTGATTACCGCCTAACTGAACAGTGGAAGCAAGTTCATATTTCCATCTTACACAGATAATAGACTAATAGTAGTGAGTTATCTTACACATTGATAATTTATTTTGGTCATCTTATTGATGAAGGAATAAATGTAAGAGAGGGAAATGATCTATAGGTCTTACGGTCTCTCATCGTTCAATACTAATCTCTCTCTCTCTCTCTCTCTCTCTCTCTCTCTCTCTCTCTGATCTTCACCACTGTTTCCATTTGCCGATCATTATCTCTCAATCTGCTCTCCAAAATCCATTTTGACCCGTTTCCATCTCCATCTACTTCGAAGAGGGTTTATGGTTTCAAATTGGGCGAGGTATCAAACACTGCAGACAGAGGAGGAGGAAGAGGGAAACCCAGAAACAAAAGTCCTCCAAAATCTATAGGGTTTAGGCGAAAATCTCTAGACTATGAAAGCCTTCATCTTTAACCCAGATTTACTACACCAAACAGTAAAACGTAAGCACATGCAATGAAAAATTGATGTCAACTGTAATGATTCAACCTAGTTCATAAACATTATAGATTGATGCTCACATATGTATCAATGTATCCAAGGCTGCCTACACTTATTGGTACCAAAAACAATGATTATCATATGGGCATGAAGTTGACTACGAAAAGTAGAGAAACTAAAAACACATATTGTTACTGTTGTCGACCCATCCAATCCAACTCAATCGAATAAACAAACAAAAAAAAAGATAAAAAAGAAAGAATTAGAAAAAGACTCCATAGTTTTGGTCTGAACTTAGGCCCCTCATTGAAGTTGTACCCTGATTTGATTCAAATAGATTGAGATGCCCATAAATCAGGAAGACCAATGGTATCCTAGATGAATCCTATCAAACAAAATTAAGCTTCAGAGTCTGCCTTCGCTACATTATTTGTAATTGTTCACACTATCGAACTCCATAATAGATTTCAGATTTAACCCATAATCATTATTTGTACTCATAAACATTTTAATATCACTTCAAAGTCATTGATTATACTTGCGTCTGTTATAACCATAAACATCAATTAGATTTCAGATTTAACCCATAATCAACAGTGAGGAAATCTGTGTACTGAAAACAAACCCAGAACCAAACCCAAAGCCTTAGACTATGTCCTGCCAATAGCTACGTATACTTTGAGCCAACTAAAACTTAAGAAATACATTTCAGATGCACCCTTCATTGATACTGGTGTGAGTATAACTATATAGCCTAAATAAGAAGGCAGTCATTAACACAAAACGACTGAACTCCAAGCTAGGCAGTTTTGCAGAAAATCGAAGAGCTTTTATAAAGCTAGAATGCTAGATATATGCATTCCCAGTTTTTAAAGGTTTTGATTAGCATATATAAACTATACAGATTACCATTCACACAAATCATTTTACAATTTTCATTACATAAACACAGTAGAAAATTAGAGAAAATAAATCAAAAAGATAATCATGAGTTGAGAACTACCAATATGAACACCAAACAAACCAAGTTTCAATTGAATCCAAACAACCTAATGCAACCAATCTCAGAAAAGTTGATCAGAAAGGTATACTTGCACTAACAATTACCTTTAAACCCAATCTCAATCTGAAACCCAAACTGATTTAGTTGCTATATTTGGGTGTGGATCAATCCGAAAACCAATCTCAATCAAGTGTTTTACCAGACCCGTCCTTACAGCTCCAAGCACATCTCTCCCTACCAATAGCTCCACAATATTTCTCGATTGAATCTACATTCGCCAATTCAAAAACCTCATCACTATCTAATTATAAGTATAACATGATACTGCGAAAAAAGAAAGCAACTTTACCTCAGTCATATGCTTAAACCCCATTTCTTCTATAGTCGAGAAAGTCTTCTCTGACAAACCCAATGAAGCAAACGACACTGTGCTCATAATCCCAGACCCTACGCCGCTCTTCTTCACCTTCTGGCCATTTTTGTAATCTACATAGTTGATACCAAATCGGACAGTGTAACCAGAATTCCATTTTGAACCATCAATATGACCTCAAGGCATCAAAACCTACCTTAGATAATATATGGGGCAGTAATGCTTGTTTTTCTTTTTCGTAACCAGAATCTCAGACTGTAGAGAAGTTTGTATAAGAACATTGCCATATAAGAGCAAAACTAATATTAATTTCATAACTTTGGGTGCATAGAAATTTTAGTGGAGAGAAATGACTTGCACAAAGTATTACAATCAAATATATCACCCATACCAGGTAATAGAGTTATCACCAGTTTAGAATAACTTCAAAAGAATCAGATTGCAATTAAGAAGTAGATTATCTTACCTGAAACAAAGGGACTCCATCAAATGCACTCCTGTCAGTGGATTTGAGCTACAAATATATATTGTGAGTTCAGTCTAACAATGGAGGCAGTCTAATATATACATAGCCGCCGCAAACAAACTTAACCGCGGCAAACAAACTTAACACTCCTACCTCAAGTGCATTCTTTATTTGAACTGGATCTGGCAAAAACCTAAATGCAATTCCTTCCCCCTTCAGCATATACACCTACAAAGCACACAACTAACGATAAATGCTATCCTCACTTGAAACCATTATCTACCAATGCACAGATATTAACCAAAATTGTCACTACTAATACTAATACTATTACATTACATATATTTCATTCAAACTAAGCTCCAAACAGTCACCTGATCAAGCGTAATCGGAACAACCTTGGCCAGACTTCTTAACTCCCTTGTCCGAGTCCGAACCTAAATCGTTAAAACTCAAGACCACCTCAAATAGCATACATAAATTACTAAGTAGTCAAACCACGCAATCAAAAATGAATTCAAATGCAGCTTAATTTTCTGTTGATATGAAGCTGACCTGAGCGAGGAAGGCTTCGGCGTCTTCTTTTCGGAAGCAGAGAAGCCCAATGGACTTGGCTTCATTGGGGTCAAAGATAAGCACGAACTCATTGTTGGAATTGCTAACCGTATACACCGCCGTACCTACCAGGCTCTTTGCCACGTGGTCTGAGCTCAGCGTCGACGACGCGGCCACGGCGTGGCTAGGTTGGCCCATCCAGGCGAGAGGCGGAGCGGCGGAAAGCAGCGGGCGCCTTGTTGCCGGAGGGATGAAGTTTTCGGCGAGGCGTCTGGTGTCTTCTAGTCGATTGGAGATGTCAGCGCCGAGGCGAAGGCAATGGCGGTGGATGAAACTGGAGAAGGAGAGCAGAGGGTTTGAAGTTCCGAAGGGATTTGGGGACTCCATCCTCGCTGTGACTCAGACTCATGAGAGTGAAGCAAACGGTGAGAACGAATGGAGAAATATTATCCAGAACAGTAGGGAGAGAGCGAGAGAAAATCGATGCATCCAGAACAATAAGAGAAGCGAGAGAGAGAATCGATGCAGAATGGAGAATTCCTATGAAAACAGTAAGCACTCGGTTTTTGATCAGTTGGGTTTCATTTGTGATTTGCTCCGTCGTTGATGACAAAAGTTTGGGAGAGAGAGCGATATCGAGATGAGAGATCGTCTGGGTAGGAGAGAGAGAGACTCAAGTAACGGAGACCAAATGCTCCCACACGCATCGCACGCTTAAAAATTTGTGACCAAAACACCCCCCGATGAACAGTCTATGAACAGTGGAACAGTGATGTTCCACGGTTGTTATATAGTAAATATATAACATAGCTAGGAACCAAGCCGTCCAACTCCTTAGCTAGCTAATGTTAATTAAACCAGCCCATATGCATTAGAATCCATGTGCTCTACCCTTAATTCATAAGGAATATGGATTCCTTATTTGCTAGCCCAATTTCAATTCCTTGTTGCACTAGGAAAGTTCCTTTTAATTCATTTTTCTTTATTTTTTCCAAAAACTTATCACACAAATAAACATAATTAATTTACTTGAAAACGTAACGAAATAACTAAATATAAGGTAATATTACACATAGAAATGTTGCATAATTATGCACCTATCATGAGCCGATGATGGAGAATCTCATCATTACGGTGCTCGAGTTCCCGTCATTAGCTGTGACTTCTTTATTTGAGACAAAACCGTGTCTTCCCAATAGTACATTTTTGCTGTATGCTCAAGATTGAAACAATTCTATTCTTATCAACTGTAGCAACATTAGGGAAAAAATAAAGAGAAGATTTTTGGAAGTTAACTTTGAGGCTAGAAGCTTTAGAGAACATGTCTAAGGATTTCTTTACCTGTTTTGCAGCTTTTGTGGTGGCTTTACAAAACATCAAGCAGTCATCAACAAACATTAAATTTGAAATTCTGAAACCATTGGGAGAACATAAAATGCCTACATTTGACTTAGAATTTCTAGTTAAGAAGTTCAGATGTCTAATAAAAGGTTCAACACAGAGAATGAATATATAAGGTGATAAAGGATCTCCTTGTCTAATCCATCTAGTGGGAGAGAACATACCATGAGCCTTTCCATTTATAAGAACTGAGAAGGAAACAGTGGTGAGACAATTCATAACTCTGTCAATCCAGATTGCATTGAAACCAAATTTCTGTAAACAAGACTTAATATAACTCCAATTGATCATATCATAAGCTTTTTTTAGATCAAGCTTAATGACCAAAGACCCTTTAATCTTCTTCTTTTTCTGAAAATCATTGAACATTTGATGTGCAATCGGTATGTTATCAGGTATAGATTTTTCAGGTGCAAAAGGCGCCCTGATTCTTAGAAATGCAAGAGCTCAAAAGAGGTCCCAGTCTATTCACAATAATTTTGGTGATAATTTTGTAACAGACATTACAGAGACTTATCGGTCTTAATTGGTTCACAGTTTCAAGTTGTTCAACTTTGGGGATTAGAGCAATGTTGGTGTAGTTAATCAGCTCAAGAGAGGTACCTTTTTAAAAGAAGTCTCTTACCATAGTGTGGACAGTTTGTTTGACTTGAGTCCAGAATTTTTGGTAAAAAATGGCATGAATGCCATCAGGTCCAGGAGCCATAAGCCCACCAATGAAGTTAACAACTGTCGCAATTTTCTCATCAGTGACCTGCATATTAAGCTTAGCATTATCAGAATTAGACACACAAGGTTCAATATATTTTAAAATTTCAATCATGGCCTGCTGATTAGGCTCATCACACTGTGAAATTTTTTCTTAAAGTCTTTCACAATCACATCAGCAACTTTCAAAGGTTTATTATGCCAAAAACCATTGTTATCTTTGATTTTGGTAATCCAATTTTTATTTTTCCTAATTTTTGCCTGCAACTGGTAATATTTAGTATTTTTATCCCCTAAAGCAATCCCATTAGCCTTTGCCTTTTGGGCCCAAAAGATCTCCTCATCCTTTTGTAGCTGGAGAAGCTCATCATTCAGTTTGTAATTTTTTTCCTGCAGATAAACAGAAGTCTGATTAGTCATTAGTTGTTGTTGAATAATTTTCAATTGGTCCTATAAGTTTCTTAGCTTGTCATGAAGATTTCCAAAGGTATTTTTATGCCAGTTTTTAGCTTTACTTAGAAAGCTTTTACATATAGTTACAATATTCTTGATAGGCTCATTATCATAAACATTAGACCAAGACTATTTAACAAGATTAATAAAATCTGGGTGGTTTAACCACATTGCTTCAAACTTGAACACAGATTTGGCTGAATTCTGTGTAATTCCAAAGTCAAAAATGATAAGACCATGATCAGAGCCATGAATAGGCAAGTTGGTCACTTGAGAATTAGCATAATCATTCAAAAACTCAGGGTTAACACAAGCACGATCCAAAAGCTCAAACATTAGAGTATGATCTTTATGATTATTTGACCAAGTGAAAGGCATACCAGCGTGAGTAGTCAAGTTCAGAGAATTTAGAAAATTTACAAAGTTAATCATATGCCTATTAACAATGTTATTTCCTCCACATTTTTCATTTAGAGTTAAAATATATTAAAGTCACCCATGAGGATCCAAGGGAATCCCTGAGAGGGTTGAATTTGCTCAATAAGGTTCCAAAGATCCCCTTGTTTTTCCTTTTGGGCATACGCACAAATACAAGTGATGTAGACAGATTTTGCAGTATGTAGATTAGTAACACAGCAATGCAAAAACGTTCATGATGGAAAATAACATTCATATTAACATTCCTAGATTTCCAAAGAAAAATTAGGCCGCCACTTTGGTCGATTGCAGGTTCAACAAAATGATCATCAAAATTCAGTTTACTAGCTACATTATTTCCTAACTCAGTTGATGTCTTGGTATCAAGGATACACAAAACATCAAGGGCATACATAGCTGCATAAAAGTTTGCCTGCACATGAAAGCCATGCCTGATAGTTGCATATTTATGCAACGTTTATGTGCTTAACCGAACCTTATATTTAGCTCTTTTGTTATGTTTTTAAGTAATTTAACATTATTATTTGTTCTTAGGTATTTTGGAGATAAATGAAGAAAAAGAGATTAAATATATAATGCAGCTTGGCGAAGGAACGGGAGTCCTTGGCGAGGAGGTTTGGTTCTTGGCGAGCACGTGATAGAAGAGTGCAAGTGGGTTTTGCTAGTTTAATTAAACTAGTTAAATGGGATTAAATAATATATCTTGGTGAGGAGGTTTTGTCTTTGGCGAGCAAGGAGAGAAGAAGAGTTGGCTTGGACTTGGACTTTGGGAGTCCATTTGCATATAGACTTGTTGGTGTGTGCACGTGAACAACATGAGAATAATCAGCTTTTGCTAATTATATATTAGTTTATATGGCTAGTGAAATTCTGTGGGCTGGCAAGTTGCTCGCAAGGAGAAGAAGAGGAGGAGTCCTAATATAATAATGAGATTATGAAGAGATGGGCTTGAATTGGTGTCTTGCACGTGGGTTGCTAGCTAGGTTAATTAACTTAGCTAGTTTGGAACATATAAATAGCTTGCAAGAGAACGTACGCGGGGACGGACGTAACGGGGGGAGCAAGAGCAAGGAAGCTGCAAGTTTATCTTTCACCCGTTTGTAACAATTTCTTTCATGGATTATTTTAGTTTAATCTCTGATTCCATGAAGAGCTAAACTCCATTGTTAAGGGGCTGTTTTGAAGCCATGTTCATGATATCTAGATTGCTTATGCACGTTAACTAAGTTTTGTTTTTGTTATTTGAATGAGGTTTCTTTGTTATTTATACAGTGATGATTCTTGATTATGTATGCTTTGAGTGCACGCTTAGTATGCATGTTTAGGAATCTAATTCTAAGAAAATTGATGGTTGTTGGTGATTAGTACCTTCCTCAAGTTTCAATCGTAGAACCCATACATGCTTGGTATAAGAAACCCTAGGTCTAGCAAGACACGACCGTAGTGTACTTGTGAAGCCTTGTAGATTCTCAAACCCTTTCTAAATCTTAATGATTTTCTCTTAGTAAATTCGAGTCCGTGACTTCGGGTTCTTTGAGGGATAGACAATATTGATAAGCAGACCTTCAATGTTGTAAACATAAGGATTGGGTAATAGGTTGTGTTCACAGCTCGGGGCCTTCCTGGGAATCTTTCATTCATAACATCTGCATTGTTTAGTTAAGCATTTGCAGTCTAGATGGAGTGACGGTGGTGGATAACACTTCCCTTAACCCATTTTATTATTGAATTCTCGTTTTACTTATACTCTGTTTTCTGTTTCAGTTTTGTAATCTAGTTTGCATAATTTTGTTCGCCAACCAAACAAATTCCGATTGTATTGAAACTTCGCGTGGTAGTCCGCCACTGTGTCTATAGTGTCCTGTATTAATTTTGTGATTTTAGGTTGAGTCTAGATATTTTAATTAATTACGTTAGTGTCCAGTGGTCGAGTCTGTCAGATTTCTGACTTTCGCGTCTGTTTGTAGTTTAGAATATTAAGTCTCATTTTTCCCTGTGGATTGACCCCTATACTATTGTACTGCATTGACAAGCATATTGAGTTTATTATAGGGTAACTTTGAGGGTGGTTAAACATCGATCAATGCCAAGAACTACCTCGGCTATTTCAAGTAGCTATCTTCATGGAATAACCATATTATCAGTTTTTGGATCAGACTCAATCTCGTCCTTATCATTATCTTGATCATACCAAGTATTGTCAAATTGATCATTCAAAGAATCAAAACTCACATGAGACACAATGCCAAGAGGTTTTTGAATCAGGTTTGCAAAGATAAAGTTTGATCGTCCTAGAGATCTACTATTACCAAGATAATAGTTTAAGATACTCTATATAAACAAAATACAAGGAGAGAAAATTGTACCTTGACAGACTCGTAGAATGGAAAAAACATGTATAAGAAGTGAATCTGTGGGTTACCATGATTGATTAAGCTCGTCATTCTTGATAAAATAAAAGGCCCCAAAGTATCATCAACGATATTGATATGTAGCAGCTGGGTACAAATGCTCCATTGAGTGGGTACATCCTCCAGTGGGTAGTACATCTTAAGCGCCAAATATAACTCGCAAATTAGAGGGTAAGAGTTCCCATCATTGAGGATAATCCAAACTGAGAGCTCCTGTGGCTGCATAGGTTGCAGATCCCAATTTGAGTGGGTTTGGGATTTTAGGTGGATTTAAGATTTTTGGGTTAAGGTTACGAACAGTAACAAGAAAGAAGAATGATTGAAATCAAATTCAGAGAAAGGGAATATAAGCAATCTGAATAGGTAAGGAACTGAATTTTGGTTTTGGAAATTTGGCCAAAGAGATTTCTAGTTGATCAACCAGAAGAAGAAGAAGAAGGGGAAGAAAAATAATTGGGGTTCAGTTTGAGAACAGACGCATAGAGCGCGTTCCATTTCACATTCCAGTTAGAGATATAGTAGTAGTTGTAGCAAAAGATTGAGAGGAAGAGAGTGCTTCTTCTCTCTCCCTCTCTCTCTCTCTCTCTCTCTCTCTTTTTATTGTTCTGTATTGTAAATCCATCTTTGTAAACCTATATTGATAGTGAAAGTATCTCTCGTTGTTCCGTGGACGTAGGCTATTGTCGAATCACGTATATCTTGTGTTCTTGTTCTTGTCCTCTTATCTCTTGATGTGTTGTTTGAGTTGTTACTGATTTTTATTTTGGTTCAGTAGTTTTTGTGTTCATCTATCTAATTAGTTTGGTCATTTGGTGTTGTTTAGCACAACAAGTGGTATCAAAGCTTCGGCTTTGATCCAGTTGAGATAGATGGCAGATAATAGATATGAGGATGTCAACTGATTTGGTGGAGCGGAGAGCTTAAAGGTGACGAGGACGATGGTTCAGAATGCAAGATTTGAGGTAGAGAAATTTGATGGTACAAACAACTTTGATATGTGGCAATATGAGGTAAGAGATATGTTGATACAGCAAGAGTTCGATATTGCTTTGGAAGATAAACACCAGTCGATGTCGAATGCTGATTGGGACAAGATAAACAAGATGACTTGTTCGTCTATTCGTTTGTGCCTTAAAAAGCCTCAAAAATTTGTTGCGATGAAGGTGAATGCCAAATCAGTGAAACAAACTAGGCAACAAAAATCTAGAATCAGCCGAGCGTTATTATATGTTAAAGCATGTCAAAGAACAATTCAACATGTAACCACAACACCACATAGGAAGAAAAAAATTATCACATCAGACAACAAAAATTTAACAAACATGATGAATTGATACCATAACCTAATGAGCAAAATGAGAGCTGTGTAACCTAGTCGACTGCTGAGTACGTAGCTAGTGTTTGATCTAGAGAACTCGTAACAAAATTATGCCGTTAACATTATTTGACGGATGCCAAAATAATTATATAACTACTTACTTGAGCGGATGAACCCTGAGAAGACATGATGCTTGTAAGAGATAGATCCGGGTTAATTTCTTGGGTACAAATAATTAGGATGAATTTATATGTAATTATATTATGATTTGCTAAATTAGTATCTAAATCCCCGATTGCTAACATTCAAGCGATGAGAGAGTTTAGATGGGCTAAAATGAGTGAGGGAGTCCTGTATTTATAGAGAAAGGAAGGCTCTCCCTCCTTACAATCTTTGACGTGGGACAAAGCTCCTTTAGTCTATTTTGAGGAGCCATCTTGATGCACATGGAGAGGTGGCTTCCGGTGATCGTCTTGGCCTACTTCTTCAACGGAGGTGTAGCTTGGATGACGAGCTCGGTGCTTCATATTCTTTGCAGAGGTCGGCTCTCGAAATGTGGCGCTGTCCCACTTGGAGTACCATACCGTATATAGTTATGCTTGGTGACATAGGTGGTATTGTACCTATATTAGCAATTATAATATTGAAGGTTGTTGATCAGTGCTTATGTGTTATGCATCGTAGATGGATCCCTTATCATATACGTGCGTTGCAATGTATGGACTATATATGCCACTAGGTACCTCAAAGCCTGCAACAACACTGACATGATCGAGTTAGCAGATACATCATCCCAATGAGTAAAATATCGGATAACGAAAATATATCGACGCTCTAAAATTTGGATATATCAACGGAAATATCGATGAAATATCGATCAAGTGAAAATTCTGACGAAAATGACGGAAACTAATAAAAATATATGGAAATTTGTAATGACACTTTTGGGGGTTGTTGCTTGATCAATTATCTACCTGAAAAGAAAATATTGATCAAACATCAAGACATATGAATTTGCTATATTACTATATGAATTAGTATATGTTAAGTGCTGATAATTATTAAAATATAATTTATTAGTTCTATTTTTATATTTTGATGGCTAAAACTTATGAGAGGATAGGCCGTCACGTCTTTTGTACAATATATTACACATCACACATCACAAAATCAAATATATAAATACTTCAAAACCACGTAGGGGACCTATGAGATTCGAAATTCACACTATGTTCTCCATCTCCATGTGCATAATCATGTGTGTATTATGAAGAATATATAATCATTAAATGATTGTTCTCTCATATAATTATGCATGTATTGGACATGTCACGTGAATGGTGGATTGGACATTGTGCATGTAAAGATTGGACATTTACCAAACTAAATGTTAAATGTGGTACGAAAATTTCGGAAATATCGGAAATATCGAGGATATATCGGAAATATCGGAAATATCGATAAAAATCGAGAAATTTCAGAAAATTTAAGGATATATTTGAAAAATTTTCAGATAACTCCAAAAAATCAAAATATCGACGAAATATCGCCGATACTATCGATTTTACATACCTTGCATCATGCACAAACCACAGGCCACAACTTTGGTAGCTGCATGTTTCGGAAGCAATTTCTACGATCCATTCACTCAGACTCATTCTGTCCCCACTTTTTTTTCTTTTAGATCACACCATTGCTCCAACGATTTTTTAGGGTCAGAGATTGCATATTTGGAGGTCATAAAAAACTTGCCGATTAGTAACGGATTTAGGCTGATGGCGTGTAGATTATCAAGATCTCGGTGGAAGACCAGAAAAATAAGTAGGAAAGGGAAAGTGTAAATGCACGTTTATGCTATAAAAGAGATGATTGGAGAGTAGACGAAATGACAAATATTCGATTTCTTTGTAGGATAAATTATGTATAAAGTAATTATGTATAAGATTATATAATATTTCTTTTGGTCACCTGATTTAATAAAAAATTCTTTCGTTCAATCTATTTGTGTCTAATGTCATCATATATAAACCTGCTCTCTCTCTATGCTCCAAACCAAAATCAGACCCTAAATTCTCAAAATCAAATCGTGCGCTAGCAGAGCTCCGTCCAAAAATAAAATTGTGTCGTTTCTCTCCATCGTCCTTCTCTCTTCACCACCGTCTCTCTCTGTTGCGCTCTCTCTCCGCCGCTCTCCTCTCTAACAGTTCGAACTCACCGCTGAACTCGTCTCCGCCTCTCCAAGCTGTCGACGCAGCGCTTGCAGACGGAGAAAGTGTGACCGAGTTTCTCGCCGGAAGCCTTCCACTGTGTCATCGCGTGGCACGAGTTCCTCCTCACCGACTGCTCACTCCCTCCACCGAGGCAGCCCCAACAAATAGCTCTCTCTCTCTCTCTCTCTCTCTCTCTCTCTCTCTCTCTCTCTCTCTCTCTCTCTCTCTCTCTCTCTCTCTCTCTCTCTCATCTAATTCTAACTCTAAGTTTTGCCCTCCCGCAACTGTAAACCCTATCCTCCGCCGATGGCTCCTCCTGCAGCTGCAAAGCGCCTCCCGTCGCAACCCGCAGCAGAAATAGGTAAACGTTTATAAGGATTTACTGTATTTATGATTGTAGTGCATTTTTGAAAGTGGTAGTAGTGCATATGAGAAACAGTAGTAGTGCATATGTGAAATAGTAGTAGTGCATTTGTGATTCAGTGATAGTAGTGCATATGGGAAACAGTGGTAATGCATCTGTGAAACAGTAGTAGTGCACCTGTGAAATAGTAGTACTGCACCTTTGAAACAGTGGTAGTGCATCTGAAAAACATTGGTAGTGCATCTGTGAAACAGTAGTAGTGCATCTGTGAAACAGTAGTAATGCATATGTGAAACAGTGGTAGTGCATCTGTGAAACAATAGTAGTGCATATGTGAAACAGTAGTAGTGCATATGTGAAAGTGGTAGTAGTGCATTTGTGAAAGTGGTAGTAGTGCATCTGTGAAATAGTAGTAGTGCATCTGAGAAATATTAGTAGTGCATCTGAGAAACAGTAGTAGTGCATATGTGAAATAGTAGTAGTGCATCTGTGAAATAGTAGTAGTGCATCTGAGAAACAGTAGTAGTGCATCTGTGAAATAGTAGTAGTGCATCTGAGAAACAGTAGTAGTGCATATGTGAAACAGTGGTAGTGCATTTGTGATTCTGTGGTAGTAGTGCATCTGTGAAACAGTAGCAGTGTATTTGTGAAAGTGGTAATAATGTATATGTGAAAATGGTAGTAGTACGTGCCTATGTGAAATAGCAGTAGTGCATTTGTAATTCAGTGGTAGTAGTGCATTTGTGAAATAGCAGTAGTGCATTTGTGAAAGTGGTAGTACATTTGTGAAACAGTGGTAGTACATTTGTGAAACAGTGGTAGTGCATCTGTGATTCAGTGGTAGTAGTGTATCTATGATTCAGTGGTAGTAGTGTATTTGTGATTCAGTGGTAGTAGTGCATTTGTGAAAGTGGTAGTGCATTTGTGAAACAATAATAATGCATTTGTGAAATAGTAGTAGTGCATTTATGATTCTGTGGTAGTGCATGTGTTGTTAAGCAGTAGTGTTTATTTTGATATCCATTTGGTTGTTTGGCAAAGGAAGAAATGGTCGTAGAAGTCAAAAAGAGGAAGACGGCAAACTTGGACACTCATTTCGACTACAGAACAGGAAGAAGACAATCAAAATCTTCAAAGTCCAAGTAGTAGTGTAGTGACAGTTTTTACATTGTGTTAGGCCATGTTGAATGATTTACATTGTGTTACAAAACAGTAGTACTTACCATGTTTTGAAGTAGTACCCTGAATGTTTTGGAGTAGTACTTACTAGAGACATCCGTAGTACATTGTGTTACAGAACAGTAGTACTTACAATGTTTTGAAGTAGTACCCTGAATATTTTGGAGTAGTGTTTACTAGAAACAGCAGTAGTACATTGTGTTATAAAACAGTAGTACATTGTATTATAAAACAGTAGTCCCCCTTTGTTTCTCTCTCTCTCTCTTAAATTTTGAAGAAAACGAAGAAAGAAAATTTAATATAAATGAGCAAAATTGAAAAGACAGAAAACATAGATAAAAAAAAAGTGACATTAATTAGGATAAAAAACATAAATGACATGAAAAGTTAATATAAATGGGCAAATTGGAAAGACAAAAAATATGGATAAAAAAATGATTTTAATTAAGATAAAAAGTATAAATGACATAATGTGTATAATATGATCTCTAGTTAACCTTATATGTAATTTATATTGAGATAAAACCAATTCGTACAAATCAAACTATCAAGGACATTACTGATCGGAAATATTAAACATTTCTCGAGTCTCCGATCAGTTTATGCCTGAACTGGAGGACATAATCTTCTCTCCGAAAGCAGTCAATAACTAATGCTGTATCATATAGTCACACCATATAGCTAACCAAATCGGGGTGAAGCTAACACTTATTTAGTCAATTAGTAATTTAGTTTACCCTGCAAGTTCTTCATGATGATGAATTAGTCCCAAAATTCTGAGACAACTTTAGCATTCTTGTCATATTAGGTGTTTCGAACACACTGGTACTGCTGGAAGAATTTGAACCTCCGCTCATAGTGAGACTCGAAGATGTGTTACCGGTAGCTGCAGCTCTTTGCAAGGAATGGGAGCTCATTTCTGAGAGAGTGTAAGCCCGGCCAATCTGTGTATACAACTCCATAGATGCCATTCTGTTAATGACTTCAGTGAGCTGAGCATCCAGCACGGGAATGAGGCTGTTCCCAGCTTTGGCTGCTGCTGATTCCAGCAGAGCTGATTTCTGTTCAGCCAAAGTCGCCTGTGCACCCTTCAGATTTCCTGTCTCAGCCATTCGCCGTGCCTTGGCAATAGAGTCTGCTACAAAAATCCTACTACTCTGCATGTCAACTTTCAAACACACTACTTTTTCCTCAGGGGAACAAACTTTGGGTCGCAGGATCTCTAGTATCTCAACTGGAACCCGTATCAACTCATTTGCAGCTAAATCTTTGTACGTGCATAACACCTCCAACAGTGATGTCTTAGTAGTAGCCTTCTTTGAGGATTTTGGCACTGAGAGGTATACCAGAAATTGCTTCTCCTCTTCGGCGTACATATTTCCAACTGTAATAACACCTTGCTTGCCCTTGTCAGAAATGTCACTGAAATATCTCCCTGAAGGTAATGCCAGAATCTTCACCCCATGTGTTGCTGTCTTGAGCGCCAGTTGCAATTCTTGAGTCACGACACTGAGAAGACCACCAATGCACATAGCAAATGAATCTTGTATCATTTCAACTGATTCAATGAAGGAAAAGGTTCCGCACGATGCATCAGAGATGGCGTTCATAGTAATTGGACAATGGTTCTTTCCAAAACCGAAAGTATGGACTGGAATTCCGTGTTTTGTTTTGCTAGAACGAATGGAGGCAGGCATTTGTTTCATCAAATCGTGCACTCTTGTGTAGTATGAATCCATCCCATCAGATAAGAGCATGATGCTAGCTACTGGGTTGCTTTCCCTTCGTTCTTCTAGGACTCGAGTTCCTTTCTTGATCCCTTCCACAATGTTAGTATTACTTGACGATATAAGAGATTCAACTGCTAAAATGGCACTTTTGCGGCCATCATCAGACATTCTCCGAAGAGGAAAGATCCTTGTAGCATTTGATGAGAATGATACTAAAGACAACCTGTCAGAAGGCCCCAAGTTTTGTATGACAAATTTGATAGCTTGCTTGGCAAGGTCAAGCTTTAGGCCAGTCATACTTCCACTAACATCCAGAACTGTCACAAGATCAATGGCTGCACGGCCTTGACCATTGGCATCCTCAAGGGGTGGTGCGCGAATGCTGACAAGCACAGGAAATGGTGGCGACTCTGAAGCTGCGACAGCAGAGGTCTCTGTGTAAGTCTTGATTGTTACAGTCTGTAAACCAGATGACTGAATTGGAGAGGTGGAAGGGAGAGGTTCATCATCCGCAAAGCCAAGTGGCTCGGGATGTGGACGCATTCTGCAGATGTTGTTTTGCTGAGGATTCCCACTATCTTTGGCAGCTTGAAATGGTACATTGTCCCACATTTTTCGGCAGATGGGGCAGCAAAGATTTCCATGTTCAATGTTTTTGAGAATGCAGCTGAAGTGGAAAGAGTGGGAACAATCCGCTGCGAAGATGTCCTTATCCACATTATTCAGGCAAATGGCGCAGAGTTTCTGTACATTTATTGAAAAAATAGTCAGCTGCATAAAGAAATGAACGGTTCACTCGAGCAAATTGGACGAAGAAAAGAAGAATCGCAGCAACATGACATCTAAAAGAAATGGCAGAGCCATATAGAACATTAGAACTCATATATATTATTACTTCTAAAAGAAAAGTGAGAAGGAAAGACTCGATCAAACATCAAAACTCATTTAGGAACATATAACATATATGTGATGGAGAATCTGTTCAGCATGAAAAGGAACGATGAAATGTGCAAGGAAAATAAATCTCATACATATCAACCAGAAATGATGAAAATCAATTTAGTACTGAAATGAGGATAATAAAAACTCTCTGTGAGGCATGACGTTAGTATATTTTCTTACATATACATCTTTTAACATGTATACATATATACAGTATACATACAGTATATATATCAATTCTGAGTGATTATAGAATGATTCAATATACTAAATTCAAATTTCATCACACGTAGGAACCAGTAAAAGTAAAAAAGAGACAGTATAGAAAACAAAAGGGGATAAGGTGACTTCTGATGGTTCCATCTTAATGACCTCCAACAAATTCCTTCCACCATTTCTCATCAACTTTGACATTTAAAAATTAAAAATGCTAATAAGCACGCAACTAAAGTAATCTTGTTGCCAAAGTTGAGAAGGATAAGAAAAAAAGTAATGCCTTCAAGGGAATTCTTATTAGAAATAAGAACAGCCCAAACTAAATCATATATATCTCCTAAAACCAAAAATGGAAAGACGTCCTCTTCTCTGATTGTCTACAGTCAATGTGATCTAATCAAAGACAGATATTTCCAGCTGGAAACCATAATAGTATGCAGTGAAAGAGATATCTATCCTTCAAAAAAGAAGAAGATATCTATCCTATTTGAATCTCCAAAGGAATCAATCAACCAAACAAATCATCTAAAAACTCATATAGTGTGTTCGTTCATAAAAAAAAAACTTTACCCAATATTTTGCTAACTACGGTCATCAAATCAAATTTAGCTGAACTGGAGATATTCAAGTTTTTATTTTTATTTTTATGAACAGAGATATTCAAGGTTTGCTAAAAGAAATCTACAAGATAATGTGGAAGATCATCGTAGTTTACAGGGGAGTTTCTCACAGAGGCACCAATGAAGCTAGCCCTACATAACCCTTCAAGGACAAAAGTCAGCCTTTCCCCAACCAGGTGCAAGTCTGCAACATCTCAAATATTGCCATTATAATATACAAAAGAAGTAAAACTTGCACAAAATCCATACTCCAAAGTCCAAATCATACAACAACAAAAAAGCAACCGTATTTAAGCCTTAATTCTCCATTTACACACGCAAACATTTTATGTTACAACTACTCACCTAAACGTTATTCAAATGCCTATAAACCACAGATTTTCTGTAGTTTAGGTAAAAAAAATTGTAGTTTACGCATTCCATATCTACCAAAGTCAACCAAAGTACCAAACTGATAGAGAACAAAACTAAGCAGGGCTTTTTGGTCTATACATGTCGGTACGTAGGACCGACTTCCCATGTAAAAGCGAAAACAAACAACTGGATATGTAATCTCCGAGTTTCCGCGGCTCAAAAAAGCGGCGAAATTCTCCGTGACGACGAAAATGAAGATACATGCGTACGATGTAGCAATAAATTAAAACTAAAACTTAAAAAAAAATTAGAAAAACTAAAATCAAAAACTAAAAATGAAAGCACGTAGATTTCCAATAGAAACAAACACATTGCGGATACTAAGAACCAATCAGATCATATAGTGATTAGAGGGATTCGGATTCGACCTCGCTTGAGAGTTTGAGCGACGTTGTTGTTGTCGTTTTGGAGACAGAGGCGGCGGCGGCGGAGGAGGAGGAGGAGTCGCAGCGCAGCTTCGGAGTGAGAGCCTTCTTCAGCTTCCTCAGTACAACAGCCATTGCAAAATTGAGTTTTGATTTTTCAAAAGCAAAACGAGGCGAGAGATCAGAGTATTTTGAGGAGAGAATATTGAGAGGAGTTTGCTGTCTTTTATATTGAGTGTGACGAAGCGTCAGTCTATGGCTATCAGGACACTGAGTAACAGAAATGGAAAGGTTTGATTTCTTTGAATTATACCGGAGATACACGTTTTAACTAAATATGATAAAAAGTGAAAATGCAAAAGACTAGAGTTCATGAGGTGTTATCTTGTGCGTGTAATTTGGGCTGAATTTGTGAAAATTCCTAGCAATGTTGTTTGGATATGGACAGAGTAAACGTGTTGTAAAGCTGTTCAACACTCACAATGTTAACATAAATAAGATCCCGTGTTAGCGTCTTTTCTTTTAATATTCGGTTTATATATTTAGAAACGTTTTGTCAATATGTAATATTTAACAACATCGGGAGTAAAAATCTATTTACCCTTTTTACAGTTTTACTTCTTGTAATACAAATAACTTTATTTCCTCAAAGTATAAGAAAAAAAACTAAACTTTATGAGGTGTTACTGTGTGCGTGTGATGTGAGATGATTTTGTGTAATTTCTAGCAATGTTCTCTCGGTTTAAATGGTTAACGTGTTTCTAGTCGTTTGATTTGTATTTTAGTGCGTGGTCTTAAGTTTGTTCAACATATTTGAATGTACTTCTAGTCGTTTAATTTGATTATTAATATGCGCGTGCAAAAGGCGTCGCGCTCGCGTGTGCGAGCTGTCGGTGTAATACTCAAGAGTGTGCAATTATATTGTCAGTGTATCATTGCCTAAGCCACCTACAGCTGCCACTGATTATCGTGCACTTTCAAACCCAAATGTAGAAATTCGAGCACTGATCTAATAGAGATGTGCAAAGAATTACCAATGATTGATTATAATATTCGTAAAATAATATTAGCCTACTTCATATTAAGTCCACACTTTTAATAGAGATACTGACAATTCGCATGCTTTTGCGCGACTCACTTCCTCACGCGCATGCAGGAATGGTAGTATTATTTTACGCAATAGATAATCAATCATTAGTAATTCTTCGCAGTGTCGGCGTATTTATAAAGGTTGTGCAATCACAAAATTTTATGAAATATATAATTCAACCACTAACAATTTTGGTGAAGCAAATCATAACTCTCTTTGACGTATATATGAAAATGGAACGAAAAACATACAAAGAGAAACTGTTAAAAAATATATAAAAAAAATTAACTATGATGACGTCGATATCTCCAATGAAGTCCAACCACATTAATCATCATGTAGAACGACTTGTCACTCAAACTACAAATAAAATATAGGAGAGTTAAAACAAATTAATAAACGGTCACAGACATGTATATGTTGAACATGAATGCATTACTTAATTACCTGAGCAATTTGTATCAAATTTTTACGCTTTTTGTAGAACTGTAAAAGATACAAATAAATTGTTAGAAATTTTCAAATAAATTTATGTTGACCATCAATGCTTATGTCTCGTATAAGTAAAAAGTTATAAGACCTTATCTAAGAAGCACTTTCGTTGATGATGAAGTCTCCTCCTGGTAACAATATTTGTAACTGTTAAATTGTAAAAGGAAAATCATTAATTGCAGCTAATTTAATAGAGATATGGCATATACCTTAAGCGCAAAACTTTCCTCCATGTTTGTGTGATTTCATATAACGTTTTTGTTATCATTAACTCTATTCGTGTCATTTTGTAGCGCCAACTAATGATAATATTCAAAATTTATAGTTAAGTTGATTATAGAACTTGGAATATAACAAAAACAAAAGTGTTCAAAAGTTCATACTGTTCATGCTTCTTTTTGTTCCATTCTTTTAAAACCAAGTTACTGAGATAACCGGTACATTTTTATCGACTTTCCCATATGCCAACCAACTGAAAATATTAAAACACGTCGAGTAGAGTTTTTGTCCATTTGAATTATTTTCGTACCTAAAAACAGTCAGAAAGAATTATAGACAATATAAAAAATGTAAATAATTACGTAAGTAACTGATATTAGTATGTTAAACATATTGGATATTAAATTACCTAATGAGATGCAACATTATTTGTGTCTGAAGGCAACAAAACCTCTTTAAACACCACATTCCTAGTATATACACCATCTTGATCAGATATAGAGTCTTTTTTAACCAGAATCTTTGTAGTGGACTCTGACGTTTCCCTTGACAATGCCACATGCAATTAGCCGTGACTGAAAACATGATCTGAGAGGTACACACAAACGTAAGGAATTGTCTGACCTTGAGACTTGTTTATAGTGAGGGAGAAGCTCAATTTGATTGGAAATTGCTTTCTTATGAGTTTGAAAGGTAGACCAACATTATCGGGTGGGCTCAATGGGATTCAAGGTAGAAAAACTCTAGTCCCAGCAAACTGTCCCGTTAGAACCTCAGCATCTAAGAGATTTTGATATGAACCACGACATAACAATCGAGTTCCGTTCATCAATCCCAAGTTTGGGTCGATATTCCTCAAAAGCATAATCGGGACACCTATTTTTATGGTCAACTTGTGTGGCGGGAGTCCTCCAATTGTTATTGAGTTCAAGAACTCATGTTGGTATAAATTCTTGATGTCGTCTTACACTGAGTCAAAAGAATAAAATGGGATTTGTTCACCCGAAAACAGGTTGATGATCTTTTCATTTAACATATCCACGTCATCATTTAGAGGAGTAATCAACGCTCTCTCCACCATATAACTTCTATCATATACATGATCACCCAAATTGGGAAAGATTTTGTCAATGATTTGATCGTTCGGTTGAGCTCCTACCCACGGAATCACCATGGTTTGTGGTAACTTTATCATTTCACCATCTAATGCATGTTCATTGCCATCGCCAACACGAAGTAAAAAATAAGAAAATTGAGGGTTATTGATGGATCTCATATTATGTCTCAATCTTAACATCTTTGTTTGTGCCCAAAATGAAGATTTCACAATTGAAACTTCAATGAATTGAGATTTGGTTCCTTTCGGAACAATTGGAAGCACTTGACGAAAATCTCCCCCAAAAATCATTATCTTTCCACCAAACGGTAATTGAACATTTGTTATGTCTCTGAAAGTCCGATCAAGTGCTTCAAAGACATCTCGATGTGTCATGGGTGCCTCATCCCAAATGATTGCGGTTGCAATTTTGACCAACTCAGCTAGATCATATTGTTTATTTATAAAAGTCACGGTTGATGCATCTACATGAAGTGGAATACTTAATCTTGAGTGAGCCGTTCTACCACCAGACATATTAATTGCAGCTATTCCGGATGATGTTGTGGCTAAGACAATATGATTCATTCTTCTTAGATTAGTCAATAACACATGGTATAAATATGTCTTTCCCGTTCCACCTGGACCGTCAACAAAAAATAATGCATCACCATCACTTTCCACAGCAACCATTATGGTATCGAACGCATTTTTTTGTTTGTTGTTAAGGTGACCGGCCTATTGCATCAATGTCTACTTGCGGGACTGGTATCGACATTTCATTTTCAATACATCTTGGGAAGCTTGAATTTTCTTCTAGTCCACATGTCATTGTCGGAAGATTGAACTGTCCAATGTTTTTTCTAAATTTTTCCATCATTATGTCTAAATCACGCAATAACTTGTTTATATTGAACGCATTATTGGATGAAGGATAATCTTCCACCATGAAAGGATAGAACTCGTCCCACAATCTTCGAACACCAGTTGGTTGGCTGTAAGCCAATATTGTGACAAACAATCTTCCCAAGGATGATGACATTCTAACTCTTGAGGCCTTTAACAGATAATCTCGAATACTGTTATCATTCTCCAGCGAACTCCGTCGCTCAGCCTCTTGCTTAAATGTGGGTTGGAGTACACCGTTGACAGTAAGTAATTCATGAAATGATCTTGGTCCTCTAACATGATTAAGCAGAACCCGTAGGTAAAACTTTTCACCCTCTGACGGTGACACGTTGTATATTCGCCCAAGAGCCTTATAGTTGGTTATTCTTTTAACCCAATATTTTTTTCTATCCCACCTATAATTTTCAGGAATTTCTCGATACAAATACGCTCTTGCATTCACATCCGTTTGGTTAAATGGAAAAATTCAGTAAGCATTGATTTTTCTGCATTTTCATCTTCCAAAATATCCTACACACTTTCATCTGCATTGAAGTTTATTTGTTGCATTTTGGGGAGATGTATCTGCAATCGTTCTACTTTTGGATATATTCTGTTTAGTACAAATTTAAATATCCTCTATAAGGCTTCAGGTGCGCATACCCACCTAGCATCAACAAATTTTCGAAATTCATCAAAATTTGGATTAGACTGGAGCTGTAGTTCAACTCTATCAGGACCCTTATAGATGTACTTATATAAATACTTGACACTTTTGATGCTTGCACATATTTCAACATTGATGTGATAATCATATCATAGTAACAACCACGGGTTGTAGGGAACTACCTAACTGTTATCAATTGTTACATCACTTCATCTTCTTAGAGGTACAGGTAAACGATATGATCGTCTTCGATATATAGGATAGGCTTCAGTTCCCTGAACAGTGTAATTTGAAAATGATTTAGGGTATCCTTTACTACATTTACCGCCTTTCATACATGAGAGGGTTCTGTTTACAGCTCCACACAACCATGAATCATATGTGTACACACTACTTCATAAAGTAGAGGTTCTTCTTGCTCGGCAGGTATCTCTGCTCTAACAATGCGGTCATATTCATCTGGATTATTAAGCTTATCACCATCTTCTAGCATGATCAGCATATGAACGTGCGGCCCCCTCTTCTGAAATTCGATGACATAAGCATGAGCAGCCACATTTCCTAACACTTTCTTTTTTATGATGTCCTCTTTTAAATGTTCGAGTTTCGTATAGAACACTCATGTGACTAAATCTGGGCGTTCTTGGGGTGTTTGACCAGGGAGTAGTCTATCTCTCACTTCTTTCCAATTAGGATTGCAAGTCATGGTGATAAAAAGATCTGGTCTTCCATATTTTTGAACCAAAGCCATAGCATCCTGATACCGTTGATACCACTACAAGAAAAACGCACTTAGACCGCGGAGCGTTTCCGTCGTCTAAGTACTTAGACGACGGAACCTCCGTCCTCCAAGTTCCGTGCTCCAAGTGCTGTCGTCCAAGCACTTAGACGACGGCGAATTTCGTCTCCGTCGTCCAAGTTCACTTGGACCGCGGACATTCTCCGTGGCCCAGGTAAGCACCTGGACGACGGAGACTTAATTCTCCGTCGTCCAGGTGCTTATTTAATTTTTTAAAAAAAATTAAATTGTTATTAAATATTAATAATTTAATTTATTATTAATTGAATTTAAATAATGTTAAATGTTAAAAATAATTAAATAAACTAAATTTGTAATATTACTTAATTAAATAATTAAAATTAATTTGTACATACATAATCGAAAAATGAATAAAAATTAAAATATTGTTCGGAATGCGGAAAGAAACGAAATAATAAACTACTAGCAAGCTAAAACACTGGAGGAGCAGATGCGCCGCCGAGTCCCCCGCCTCCAGCCGGGTCGTCGTCGTCGGGGTATGGGTTCGGAGGAGGTTGACATTCACGTCGATCTTGTTGCATGAGGGCGATGAGTTGGGCTATTTGTGCTTGTTGTTCATCAAGTCTTTAACGCATGGATTCATTTTCCTCTTGTTGCATGAAGGCGATGAGTTGGGCTATTTGTGCTTGTTGTTCATCAAGTCTTTGACGCTTGTTGTCGACGGCCGTAGCCTGAGTACTTCTGCGCCCCGAACCTCCCGTAGATGATGAGTCGGAGGTCGTCGACAAATCTTTTTGCAATTTAGGTCCGAACCCCCTAAGCTCCTTGCCAGTTCTACGACCGTAGACCTCATCCGCAATTGCAATTTGGCTCTCCATGGATAGAAGAGGCAGGTCTTCCGGCGGCAAATCTGGGAACGCAAGCTGAGTGTTAGCCAATTCAACCTGCGCACGCTCTACCACCCTTGCCTACAAAAGAATAATTAAAAAATTATAATGAAATAATATTTAAATAATAATTACTACAATTAAAAGCACATATATATATCACTTAAGCCGTATTGACTCGCTTCATTATCGAGCCCAGGCGTCACGTACGCGCTTATGCTTGCATCGAGATAAGGGTGTTTAGAGCCCTTATTCTTGTGTTCCTTGGCTATTTGAATGAGTTGCTTGGCGCCGAAAGTATGGTGTTTGTCCTTCTTCCCCCGGTTGGCTTTGTTGACTCCGGAGAATTGCTGTTAGACAACATAATTAAATCATTAAAAAATTAATAAGTAACTAAAATTAAAATAATTCAATTATCTTAATTGAAATAAAAAAAGTAAACACCTTAAATTCTTCATCTTGAAAGTGGTTACACAACCACCGCCACTCATCTTCTCTATCTCCACGCAGCTCTACGGGGGTAGGCTCGGGACCAATATTTTCGAAGTACTGATGGAGCCTGTACTTCCAATCACGGTAGATGGAGTTGGCGGTTTGGTTGATATGCCTCAACATTGCCGGTGTCGGATCCACCTCAAATTGTTCCTATCAGAAATAAATAGAAAATTATAATCGTATATATTATGAAATTATAACTAATATTAACAATATTATATAATAACTAAAATTGTACGTATTACGTACGTACCGAAAGTTCTTTAAAGAGTTTCGCCTTCTCATCATCCGGCACCTCCTTCCAAGTAGGGGCAGTGAGACGAACCTGGCTACGAAGGATTGACCCTATGCTATGCGCCGAGAGACTTGCTAGCTGAGCTGTGGGAGGGCCACCGGTGAATTCGTCGTAGGGCAAGTCGATCTTTTTCCCGGTCGCCTTGCAAATTTTCTCCGCTTTGCCCCCTTTAACGAGACCGCGAGTCATTTTCGGTTCCGGGTCAGTCGGGGCCCTCCTTTGCTTACGCCGGGCGCTGTACATAACAGATTCAGAGGTCGAGGATGCCTGAGTACTTGCTGTTGATCCAGTACCGGGCGTGAGACTTGAATAGGGGTCGACGTCATCACCGCTGGAGATAAATGGGGCCGCGGGTATTTCCCCAGAAGGCGCTGCCGACGGACCAGATGAAGGGTCCGGATTGAGGGCGTCGTTGCCCTCCTGTTCAACCCAACCGACTTGCTCCGCCAAGCAGCGGAGCATAGCATCTTCTACCTCCTGTTGGGCTTTTTTCTTGCCGGATAGAGCCATTTAAACCTAGGAGTACGTTGTTAAAATACCTACTTACCATAATAATTACAACTAAAAATTTACGCTAATTAAGTACGGTTAATATTTAAATAGAGTACACTAGTTTGGCTTTTTGGGTCGTTCAATGGACGTGCGACCCGCGCGATAAAGTGTAAATTTTCAATTAATCGGCCTTGGTTCAATCGAAAAACATGGTCAGTTAGGGATAAAGATAACGCGAGAGGCAGGACTAATTTCGACAAAACATCCCGAGGCTAACCAAATGAATGGTATATACTCTATTAGTGTCGTCTTTTTTAGATCCAAAACCTGTCACCAGTCATAACCCGTTTCTAGACACCATGTCCGACATTCGGCCAATTTTTCGAAAATTTACACTCCCTCAAGTCCTTTGCAAACTCCGCCTTCAACCTCATGTCCATAACTTCACTTAGGTTATTGTGTGCGGTGATGAAATCCACACATCACGAGGGGTTAAGGAGATATGCTAGGAAAAGAGGCGCCATCTATTCCAAAGAGTGCGACTTAATAAACCAAGCCTATGTATTAAATTTAAATCAAAGACGTACTACCATGCAATTTACTAGAAAATACACATAAATATTAATTAATAATTTTTAATTACATGCAATAATAATCACAAATTATATTATTAATTAAAACAATAAATAATGACAATAATGAATTATTATTTATCATGCATATAATAATAATTATTCATTTACGAATATAATTAATTATTATTAACAATTAATAATTCAAAATTACTAATAATTATTATTATTATTAGTGTTTATTTAAAACTATTATAATTACTACTTATTATAATTACAACTATTATTTATTATTTACTTATTAATAATAAAATCTAAATAATTATTATATATAATTACTAATTATTAATAATAAGACCTAAATTATTATTAGAATTACAATTATTAATTATTTAAAACTATTTAGAAATTAAATAATTACTTAAATAAAAATAATGTTAAAAAGGTAAAAAATAGAATTATTACCTCGCCGGAATGTCGCCGGAATATCGGGAGAGTAGAGTCGTCGGAGAGGGGGAAGCACGCCGGAATTTGGGTCACCGGAGTGTCGCCGGAGGAGGAAGGCCGGAGGAGAGGAGAGGAGAGGAGATGAGGAGAGGAGAGGAGAGGAGATGGAATGAGAAAAGAAGGGGGGGGGACTGTGCTATATATAGCCTTTCACCTAGACGACGGAGCGCATTTTTCCGTCGTCTAAGTGGACTTGGACGACGGAAACGTGCTTTTCCGTCGTCTAGGTGAAGCGTTAAAATATTTCGAAGCGGTGTGTAATTAATGGGCGGAACGTTTCACCCGCCATAAATTTGGACTTAGACGACGGATATGAATATCTCCGTCGTCTAAGTGAAATTTCAAGCGGTGCCGAAAATTGAGGCGGCACATTGAACCGCCATAATTTTCAACTTGGACGACGGAGAATGACCATCTCCGTCATCCAAGTGCAATTTACATTGAAAAAATAAATAAAAATTAAAATGAATCGCCATGGTAATTTGAACCTGGCTGATGGAGATGGTCATTCTCCGTCGTCCAGGTTCAAATTACGTAAAAAAAAAATTTTAAATTAATTCACTAGGAATTTAGCGATCTGTCATTCGAATGAAATAGTCGTACAATATTGATGAACGCATCGTATATATGAACAGTTAAATTAGAAACGACGAATAATTTTACGTCTTTAAACTTGTTAAGTATCTACTAATGTTTACGACTTAATGGTTCATAAGTATAGGCTCATTTGCACCAGAGTATTAACGAAATTGAATTTGGACAAAACAACCGTTGGATACAATCGCCGTAACATAATATATAATTACAATAATTTTCAGAAAATAATAAGTTCGTGAAGGGTTTCATCGGCACAGTCAACCGCAAAACCGAGAATTTCACAAACCGGAAACGTGGATACAAGACATTTCGCAACTCCGATTTTCGAACCGTCGAAGCTCACACACCAAGAATTGTTTACTCTAAAGTCTTGGCGAAAAGAATATGCATTGGAAGATGGTCTAGATGGTCGTTGTCTTAGAAAAAATTACGAAATGTACACATGGACGACGGAGAAGCTCATCTCTGTCGTCCAGGTTCAGAGACCATGAATGCAGGGTTAGGGGCCTTACTGTTTAGGCCATAGGGTCTCTGAACCTGGACGACGGAGAAGCTCATCTCTGTCGTCCAGGTTCAGAGACCTTGAATTCAGGGGTTAGGGGCCTTAGGGTTTAGGGTATAGGGTTTGTGAACTTGGACGACGGAGATGAACATCTCCGCCGTCCTAGTGAGTACCTGGACGACGGAGAATGACCATATCCGTCGTCCAAGTACATGTACAAACCCTGAATTCAGGGGTTATGGCCTTAGGTTTTAGGGTTTAGGTCATCCCCGGTCATTTGTGTGTCCGTTTAATTATTCTGATTCAAGAATATAATTAAAAAAATGATCGATCGATCCGATTTGCTAGATTTAGGGTCGAGGATTTAGGGAGATAGCCAAAATACCCAAAAGGCGAAATCTGCAATTAATTTCTTCGTTGTCCAGGATATATAATTCGGATTAATTAATTAATTTAATTTAGTTTACGTACGTCGATCGATCCGATCTGATCGAGCATGGATGCGTGTAATTAATTAATTAAGTATAAAAATATTAAGATCTACGTACATACATTCTACTCCTTATAATATTTATATTAATTTTTGATCGATGATGCATATATCATATATTACAATAATTACAATAATTAATTACCAATTAATAATCCTCGTCGTGTGACCGTACTCTTCGTCATAATCGTCATCATCCTCATCCCCGTTATCCGATTGCTCATCCTCCTCATCGTACTTAACATCGTCCGACGAATAACCTGAGTCCTCGTCCGCGTCCTCATCCTGCACGTCTTCTTCATCGACCTCATTATTGGCATCGATAATCTCATCTTCAATTAGATCTGTACAACTATCAGGCATGGGTAACCATTCACCATCTTAAACCAGGTCCATTATATCGGAGCGGATGCCAGAAATATTAGGCTCTTGATAGGCAGGAATGTCTCTTTCTAGTTCAGCAGCATCTTCAGTCGTCGCCGGTGTCCCTTCAATTGTCTCTGTATTCCATATTCCTCAATGAGAGATATGGTTCACTATTTTCCACCCTTCACCGGCTTTCGGATCGTCGAGATAGAACACCTGCCTAACTAAGGTGGCGAGAGCGAAAGGCTCATCCTCATACCAGCTTGAGTTTGTATCGACTGATAAAAGTCTCAGGTCTTCCTTTGTACGCTTGAACCATCTGCACTTGAATATGAAAACGTTGACATCATTCCCGTAACATAGCTGAACCACATTTAAAATGGCCTCGTAATATAGATCATTGTCTTTCCCAACCGCTACCCCACTGTTTTGTGTTCTTCTTCCTTCATCTCGGGCCAATGAATGGAACTTTACACCGTTCAAAAAACATCCGGAATAAATATAGTGTTTAATCGGCTTTCTTGCTAGCAAGTGCTTTGGCCATGACCACCACCCCCCGTGGTTTTCAGATTTTTGCAGATCAATCATCTGCGAAAATGGGCAAATATAAGAGTTTACTTTCTACAAACATGATCGATATGTATATAAATTACTAAATACCGAGACGTCTGTACGTACCCATTGGAAGAAATAATCGGGAAACTTCTTCTTAACCATTTTCTCAATCCACGCCGAACTCTTGTTTTGATTTAACGCATGAAGCCTCTCCCTGTATGACATCATGTACGGCTCGACTTCGTCACAGTCTAGCAACACTACCCAATGTGCCTCAATAATTTCTTCCCGTGTTAACGACTCCTTTAATACTCCTCTAAACGGTCGGACGACATTGGTGACGACAGAAAGATTGATACGGGCACTGGGATCGACGGCAGTGAGAGGTGGTGGATCTTTGAGGTACCTGTTGCAGTAAGTAACACACTCATGCATTAGGTATGTCTCTTCTATGGAGCCATCCGGGGCCGACCTATTTTTGACGAATGACTTATACTGTCCAAACTGTCTATAAAATCAAACGTACAATAAGAATAAGTAAATATAGCTAGCTAGTAATCTCCATAGGAACAAATTATGAATCGAAAAACCTGTATAATTAAGTAGTTGTACGTACCTTTCTTGAGGATACATCCAAGTGTACTGGACCGGACCAGAAATGAGCACCTGCTCGGGCAGGTGGATTATTAGGTGAATCATGATGTCAAAGAAAGCAGGGGGAAAATCCTCTCTAGTTTGCAAATGATGTGCACAATTTGTTGTTGCAATTCCACCACATCTGACTTCTTTAATTCTCTGGCGCATAACCTCTGCCACCATTTGCACAATGCCACTATTGGTTCTACGACGTCGCGAGGCAAATATGGTCGAATTACCACTGGAATCAGACGTTGCAGCATAACGTGATAGTCATGTGTCTTTAGACCAACGAACTTGTGTTGCACCTTATCCACTGCTCCAGTTATAGTAGCTGCATACGTAGCCGGATAACGAACGCCCTTAAACCAGTGAAATGCAGAACGTCTAAGTGTCGGCTTCACTGTGTAAGGTGCAGCTGGCATCATGTTGTACACTCATTTCCTATCCTTCCTCAACCACAAGAGACGACGTAGATTCATTGATTCCAGATCTTTGCGCGCTTTGGGAGTATCTTTAGTCTTGAACTTAATACCGATAATTGTTCCCACCACGCTGTCGCACACATTCTTTTCTATGTGCATCGCGTCCAAGTTGTTCCTCAGCTTCAACTTCAACCAGTAAGGGAGTTCAAAGAATATACTCTTGTGATGCCAATAGCTGAGATCATGTGGAGGAATGGGATTGCATTTCTTTACATCCGCGTCATTGGTCAACACACCAAAGTCGAAATAGCTCAACATCTCTAAAATCTCTTCGCCCGACCAACTACGGGGTTTAGGATTGTTCTCTACCGTCCCGTCAAAATGAGCTTCATCCTGTCGCCAGGGGTGGTCGTGAGGAAGCCATCTACAGTGACCCAAGTAACACACCTTCCCCGCGTGCCAACTAGAGTTCACGTCATCCAAACATATAGGACATCCATTATATCCTTTTGTCTTGCAGGCTGCCAACATCCCATACGCTGGAAAATCGTTGATCGTCCACATTACGGCAGCCTTCATCGTGAACATCGTGTCAGTGAATTTGTCATAAGTTGAGACTCCATTTTCCCACAACAGTTTCAGCTCGTCGATCAAAGGTCTGAGGTAGACATCTAAGCACTTCCCTGGAGATTTAGGACCTGGAATTAGTACAGTAAGGAAATTAAATTCCTTGTTCATGCACATCCACGGAGGCAAGTTGTACGGCATCAGAATAACTGGCCAAATGCTGACGGCGGAGCTATTACTTCCCCAAGGATTGAATCCGTATGTAGATAGGCCGAATCTAACATTTCTAACCTCTGCAGCAAAGTCTCCAAATTCTCTATCGAAATGTTTGAAACCCTCCCCATCTGCGGCGTGTCGCAGGACATCGTCATCTATTCACTTTTCTGCGTACCATCGCATCGCCTGTGCTGTGTGTAGAGACATGTACAGGCGCTACAATCTGGGAATCAAGGGAAAATATCGAACAACTTTCACAGGAATTCTCTTTTTCGAACTCTTCATATTCACCTGGAATCTGCACTGGCCACATACGGGACAATAGTCCAAATCTTTATATTCTTTGTAAAATAGCACACAATCATTCGGACATGCGTCAATTATCCTGTACTTTAGGCCGAGGCTGCTCAATATATTTCTAACCTTATAATGAGATTGTGCTTCACTTTTATCTTCATTTGCTCCATCACATATTGCAACACATTCTCTCGACATCCAGGGAACACCGGGGTCTGCGCTTCAAGTAGCATCCGGTTGTACTTATCCATCTCACTAGTGTCAGTGGCCAAGCTAGCAGCGGGGAATGTGTCATCATGCTCATGAGTGGTATTGTAACCTCCGTCTTGGTGTTGGTGTCCACCATGACTAAATCCCGGAAACGCATAATGGACCAAATCTGCAGTTGGGTTGCAAGCTGGGGGTCCGGCACCACTGCCGCTGGATGAGGCACCCTGGTAACTGTACCCTGAGCTGAAGTCTGCTGAGCTGAACTCTACTGCTTCACCATGCTCGCTCCATGTAGTGTAACTCCACATCATACCATTTTCGTATAGGTGTTTCACCATAACATTAACCTCCACATACTGACAATTAAGACATTTCTGGCACGGACACCTGAAACGCTTCTTTCCCTGACCATGTTCTATCGTAAAATTCACAAATTCGCTAATTCCATCCATATACCGGATATCACATCTATTCTTCAACTTCATCCAACTCTTGTCCATACTGCTACAAAATATTATAATTAATTAATTATTACATATATATTAGTCCATTAATTTACGCTTAATTATACGTACTCGATCTACATCCATCAATTACGTAATTTAATATCTGTAGCTAACATCCATGCATGTATATATGTACGTTTTAACTAAATATATATTAAACAAATTTTAACTGCGTACGTACCTGCTGGCCGCGTCTGCTTCGATATCAGTTAAGCTAGCTAGCCAGTCAGCGGAAATCCTTCTCCTTCTTCTTCGATCTTTAAACTTTCCCGTAGGGGAGGAATTGAAGAGAGTTTGGTATCAGGTATATATTATGCTTCACTTAGACGACGGAGGTGTCGGTACGTTATCTAAGTGGACGTTACTCGGACCACGACGTGTCGGTCCGTTGTCCAGGTGAGCACCTGGACGACGGAGAATATCATCTCCGTCGTCCAGGTGAGACCCTGGACCTCGGGGACTTCTCCGTTGTCCAGGTACTCACCTGGACGACGGAGATGATATTCTCCGTCGTCCAAGTTCTCACCTGGACCTCGGAGACTTCTCCGTCGTCCAGGTACTCACCTGGATGACGGAGATGATATTCTCCGTTGTCCAGGTGAGCACGTGGACGACGGATATGGTATTCTCCGTCGTCCAGGTGTTACTTAGACGACGGAGAAGTCTCTGTCGTCCAAGTGTCACTTGGACCACGGAACAATTACGTTTCCGTGGTCTAAGTGATGTTTTCTGGTAGTGTACATGTCACGCGGGCTCCCAATAAATGAAGATGGTAAAAAGATTCTCTTACCGACATTACCTGAATTTTTTTATATTACAATGGTGAGTTGGCTATTTAATAAATTTTGAGTACTACATGGAGTTATATAATTTTAAGTTTAATGATAATATGCATTCACACCTGCATTGTTTTCTCTTGCATGTAGAGAGTCTTGAAGTCCTGACCGGGCTCTCTCCAAAACTTATCTTTTTTTCCAGCCAAAAATATCTAAGTTTTTGTGACTCAATCTTTACATAATTATCTACTGCATATTGTTGAAAGAGACGTCCACCTCGATGTAAACGATTGTCATGGCCTGGCGTATCTATAAAATTTAGATTGTTAACTATGTTTTAAGGCATGTTGGCTATGTTATGAAGGAAGAGAAGAAATAATAGACACTAACCTGTAACACATATGAGTAATAGTCACAACAACTCATAGACTTTCCATTATTGTCTGTAATGTTAATATCTCATCCATATGACCCACACGGTAATAGTAACGGATACTGCATAGGATCATAATATCCCACAGAGTCTTGTATATTTCGAAGTTGTCCAGAAGTGGTTTGAATCACGAAGTCTCTTCCATTTGGATTTATATTGTCCCATTCTACTATACCAGCAACAACCTGAGATGCTGATGGTTAGTTGTACTGACGACGATCAGAAGGTTGTTCTCTTAAGATCAATCTGCAATTAGGCAAGTCTCGATGTTGTCCAAGACTTCGTACTGTATGAACATATGGGTTATATTGGTTCAAGATATGTTGTATCCTCTCAACTATTTCCCTCTCTAAAACACTACTTTTTGACAATCTATTCTCAAGTTCATGGTCAGTATCGTATATATAAGTTTGTAGATATCGTGGTCTTCTCCCATCAATTGCCTGAAGGCCACCAAGCTTATGGTATATTGAACCCTGAGCACGAAAGGTGTAATGTGATCGAACGTTAATTCTCTCATAAACATGAACACCCATTGAGGTGAATGAAAAAACATTATTGTATGCACGAATGTTTTGTCTGAATCTCTTTTCCATTGTTGTTTGGTCACTGAATAAGTCAAGCATTTCTTGGGGACATTGAATTAGAGGCAGACAAATTCCCCCGTTCAAACAACACAAACTTGATGTTTCTTTAAAAAACAATTGCGCATTGCACTTGAGGCATGTTCTCGATTGTGGCAATTGACATATTGGTACTCCCATTTCCTCATGAAAATTTCTTGCAGCATTGGACGTTGTCCTTGCTCTCCTTGTTCGTGGCACAGGCCAAACTTGACATTGCATTTCACCAATAAGTATGTTCCCATTATTGTTAACTTCTTCATCAATAACCAAATTTTACTCCGTTGCAATAATCATTGTAGTATCGGGATTTTCTGATTTATAATAAAGAAATATGGTACTTTAATAGACATAATTTTTGTTATAATTCAACTGTAATGTTTGGTCAATATTTTTCAAAACAGAGATTATTTAATGCTTAATTACATCTCATATATAAAGTAAAATGATGTCGTACCTGAAACCTCTTTGTTTGTATCATTCGTAACAGGTTGTACTTGATTACCATAATTTATCCGTATCCTTTCCAAACGTGCTCTTTGCCTAATGTGAGTTAAGCGTACTCTTTCTATAAATAAATAATCAATAAAAAATGTAAATATATAAGAAAATTTATGAACACTACTAAGTGTAAAAACTTTTCATAATCAACATTACCCCTGGTTGGTTCGTTTATATTATTTGGCTGAGAATTTGGGTAATCATCAACAGAATCAACCACATGTCGTTTTCCTCGAGCATGATCTCGTCGTCGTTCCAAATAAGTTTGATATTATTCGGGAGTCAATGTCTCTCGATAGTGTCGACTGCTTCGAGTACTTGAACTATTTGATTGATCCATAAGCTCTTTGATTGTGACCGAAAAATAGTAGTCATTTTTTTTAATTACCGTAAACGATAAAATTGCACTACTTTGATAATGAAAGGGGAACATAATTATAGGAAAAGTATTATGTATCTTTTTTTTGGAATTTTTTTTAGTTATACAAATGAACACATATTTTTTTTCTTTTTGAAAAGATCATTTTATGTATTTGTCCACCTAAATGTCATATAATTAACCTTTTAAAGGGAAATTTAAATATCTAAAAAAATATAAACAAAAAGAGAAAATTAAAAATAGAATCACCAGTTCCTTCAACCAGAAAATTGCCTCATTTTCTCTAAATATTGGACTAAACGCTTTGATATAAGTAACTCTCTATATTTTTAGAGTTGAATATAAAGAAAAAGAGATAACAAAAAATAGAAAAGCAATAGTTTTCAACCATAAAACGGCCTCATTTTCTCTCAATATTGGGTAAGACACTTTGATATAAGCAAAACTCTATATTAATAGAGTTGAAGCTATTTCTATAATCTTGTTAAGTAAAGTCAGAGAAAAACTAATTGTGAAAAACTAACGTAGCTTGATAACTGAGCATAATTGCATGATATATGTTCTATCATTCAACGGAATTGATAGAGATATCCTGACTCCATTACTTATCATTTCACTATTAAATACCTATTTGGTGTCATTCCATACATTGAATTTCAAGTATGTAACCCAAAAGATATATGTAATGGTTAATTTTTGTTCTACCTTTAGCAGTCAGGCTCTTATTTGGTGACTAAGTTGAGCTGCACCAAGGGAAGGAAAGTTGAGTATCGTAATAGAGTTTTACTCTTAAGCAACGGAACCAACTGTGAGTTAATTAGACTGAAGTTGTAAAACCTGCATAGAAACCAAAGTTCAAATTTTAGAATGCAGGATACAATGTGAGTTAATTAGACCGAGGAAGAAACTCTAATATCATATTTGTTCCCTGTAGTATGCACACAAAGACAAAGAGCCATGAAGTGACAATAGAGAATTATTACACTTTGACAACTGTGACCTTACCACGAAAAAGGGAAGTAACCATGATCTCATTACATAAACGCAACATTAATTCAGGTCTTATGCAAAAAAAAAAAATAGTGGTATGAGAGGGCCAATGGGTTGCAGTAATATTTGTAGAAAAATGTATGGACTTTGTGCTGCATCCATCACTCATAACTCACACCTGAAATTTTTAAAACCTCTTATCTTTTATCTTTGGTCATCTCTTATCCCCGACTAATAGTTGTTTTGAATAGGACCGTCAAAACCATTGGATATTGTAACGAACTACACTTATCACAAATCTAGTAACCTAAACCCATTAAACCTTTGCATACCTTACTCTTTCACAGCCTAGACTAACAACTTCAGCCCCTGCAAGTGACGTTATAGATCTGATACACCAAAAAAACTAAAGTAATTACATGAGCTTAACAATCTTAACCTTGAGGAACTGTCTTACAGGAAGATCTTAACCTTTTTTTCTAAGGTAAGGTCACCCTTTCAAGTCTTATTTAATTTTGATCACCAAAAATGCACGATGCAGCGGGTTAACAAAAATGCAATTTGAGTTACATAAAACAACAACATGAATTTAACTACTGACCGAAGAATGAAGGGTAAAAAAGTTGAAATTGATGAAATTTACTTTCTAAATGGTAGTATAGGTTAAGAAGCCTCTAGCACAGCAAACACACAAAATTTAAGAACTTAATATACGTTTTTAGTATTCATCTCCCTCATCACCATCTTCACATTCCTTGACATTAACACCTACCCAATATGATAAGATTATAGACATGCAGAGCTATTTGAATGCTCTAAAATAAGCTAACAAAATCTTCTAACCACAACAGTCGATCAGGGTGTACTTTCTTACTAAACAAATCAGAGCTTCACATCTGAATCGAACATGTTTAAGCTTCTAGGGTACCACAAATCCAAAATACGGTTGAAAGCGATCCGATCGAGTTTTAAGCAACTAAAAAATGGGAAAAGTAAATGGATAGGAAGTTTAACCTTAACTGAATTAGAAAATTGCAATTGAATTTTGAGGTTGTTTTCTACTTCTCCTTGCTTGATATCTTCTTCACTTCTCCTTCTCGATATCCGCTGCACACAATCCCTCAACCCACCAACCCCAAAAGAGAGTATTCCACCTTCCTGAAATCAAATTTTTTCAGAACATCACCATCAACACACAATACAATAATTGTTAGTAAGGCAGAAAACTTAAAAATCCAAAATCCAAAACTTAAACTCCAAAATTCATACAAATATGTCAATTGAAAAACTGTACGTAGAGATAACAGTAGTAAGAAAAATGCCCAGTTTTTTTTTCTAAAACTGCTTTGATAGCCTAGACTTAACAGGAGTCTGTCAATACCATAGCCTAATTTGATACATAGCTAATTCAGATGCCAGCAGCCAACCAAATCAGTTTGCACAATCATGTGATTTATGTGTTACTGTAATCAATAAGTACATGACAGATAACTCACTATTGAAACAGGACTTGAACAACTCACTATTGAAACAGTACAGAAGCTTGTATCATCTAAGACAGAAGCATAAGAATTCAAATCCAGCAGAAATAATGTATCTGCTGATGTATCACAATTGATGGGTTGTCGTTCTATTTGTAGAACTATACAAACTTCGTAACCATTTAGGAGTGCATCTGTTTAATGAACTTTGAAAGAGAACAGGACTGTTCGTAACCTGAAATGGAATAGGACTGTTTGCACACACACTAAACACCTGCCGTACATGATACTTAACATATGCATCATCTAGTATTCAGAAATATAAACCTAACTCAGAGACCTTCCTCTTCATCCGTACAGCAGAAAAATAGACTCGTTGTCTGAATATGCATTATCTAGTATTCAGATTTCAGAAGCCCTACGAATTATTTTTATGACTATAAATCAAAAGCTGATTGTTCAAGGCCATGTATCAATTGGAATGAAGAAAACTTCAATCATCTAGACGATGAATATAAAAAGAACATGTATATCATCACTACTTGCCTCGGGTTAAACAAAGTACCTTTAAAATCTTCATGGAACACCGATAAACAATAAATTGGAAAATAAATTTTAAACAATTCCAAAAATTGTACAGTAAAAAAACCAAACCAAATCAAACTACAATTACACAGGAAGTTTACGCGAAGTAGCAAAACATACCTTATGCAAGCCCTTTAAAATAGTTTCCTTCAATTGGGAAAATTCCATTGATCCTTTCCCTTTTCATCCGAGGTTGTTTGAAAGACATTTTGCCTACTTCTCTATTTGCACTACACCCTCTAAATTAGTCTCACGAAGCAATTCTGTAACACTCTACAATTTTAACAATTTTGAAGTTAATTAATTGCAGCACATAAACACCACAATCAAATCCTAACCAAGATCAAAGAAAAGGAAACCCAATACCTGGCCAGCATCGTTTTTAAAGAAAGTGGGTTCTGTAGAGTAAATATCACACACTAAGTCACACCATCTACACCAAAACCATTCCAAATAATCACGAAACAAATTGATGAAATTAGTGAAGAGACTCTTTTACAATATGCCAACATCTTCTGTTGCGGTGACGCTTTTCCCACAATTATTACAAAACACCATTCGCGATTGACCCCAATCGCCTGGGCTCGTTGCTGTGAAAATTGGAAGCATAAAAAACAAAGTAGCTGGGAAAACTTTTCTCTGCGTCAGTGTTAAGAGTCCTGACACACACACACACACACACACACACACACACACACACACACACACACACCAGAGAATCAATAAGGAGATCTTACCTATTCGGTATTTTGAGTCGGTAGAACTACCCCAGAAATATCGGTCGGCCGGAGGGGTCGCGAATGCGACGGTGGTGGCATCGGCCGGAGATGAGAAGGTGTTGGCGATTGGGCTAGAGAAGGAGTCGTTCGGGAGGATGGACCTGTAGAGATTGAGGAATCGAACTTTGTTTTACGGGGAATTCCTCTTATTGTACTATGTTTTACACTTTTATTCCAAACTGTTGCTGTATACTTTGGGAATTAAAAGGGCAAATTTGACACTCACGATGTTCTACCATCCAACTCCCCCAGAACTACCGTAAACTGCTCCACAACTTCCTTAAGCCCCCTTGCCTTAATTAATAGATTGAGATTAGTTTATGGTGCGATCTTACAATTGTAAAAGCTTTCAATTACTCATGCATGTGCTAAGAAGAATGGAACTTACATTTTTCTCATAAGGAATAAAGGGGACAAACGATCGCAACATAAGGTCATCTGCAATCCTGAGGGGTTACTTTTGAGCCTAAACTATAATTTAGTCTCTCAAATATACTATTTTAATAAATAGTGAGGACTATATTTTGTGCCGTCTCCAACCCGTAAGAGCTATAATTTTAATTTTTATATTATTTTATTAATTCAAACTTTTAAATTTATATATATATTCAATGGTGGAGGCCATATTTGGAGAAAGAAGGAATATGGGAGAAATGAATGAGGAATATTGAGGAACGGTTTGGAAATAAGAGCAGTATATATATTTATTGAAGAAAAATTATCATTGTATTTAATTTAGTTGTTGAAAATATTTTCATTGATATTTATACTAATATTTTAATTGTATTGTATTTATTATATTCATTGATGGTTTATTTAACAAATAAATTATTATTAATATTTTTTTATAAGATTATTAATATTTTAAAATATTACATTATTTGCATTTATTTATTATATTACCGTTGCATATATTATATTTACTAATTTTTTTAAAAAAAATAATATTTTTAAAGTATCACACATGATAAATTTATTATTTTGATTATATTATTTTATAAAAATATTGTGATTATTATTGGAGTTAAAAAATAAAAATAAATTGATTAATTAATTAAATAATCACCATAATGTTTAAATTAACATGAACACTAATTAAAATTAATATTAACTATTAGGAACATCAATTTTTTAGTACTTAAGTACAATTGTGCTTTCCACAAAAATATAAACCATGACTATACCAAGGGTCAATATAGTCCAGCCTTTAGCCTGATCGGGCTACATTTAGCATTTTTGGTATAGCCCTGTCCTGGGTTGGAGATGATTTTTTATTGATTTTTGGGCTATATTAATCCCTTGACCCTGAACTGGAGATGACATAAAGAGCATTTTGCTTGTATAGAATTCATTATATAGTAAAATCTCGATAAATTAATAGCTTCGGTATTGACAAAATTTATTAATTTAGCGAGGATATTAATTAATCGAGTATTAAATTAATACTCAAGTCCTCTATTTGAGACCAGTAAAAAATATTATTTTATCAAAGTTATTAATTAATCGAATATTAAATTATTAAAATTTTAATGTAGTTGTAATGCTATCGATCAAGGATGGTGTATGTACCGTAGTATGGGTAAAAATAACCGACGACGAAATGTAATTGAACAAGCTCCAAGATCAAAGCAATGGTGTAATTCTTGTTCAACAAATTCAAGAATAAGTCTCCAAGATCAAGTTTCAATCCATTCCTATATTTGTGTACATATATGCTATATTTACCAAGTGTAATCGAGGGTATATCACAAAGGCCGACACCGGAGCTACTCATCGGCGGCAAGAGCCGGCCAAGCCATCGTCGCCACCACCAGAAAGCATCCACCCATTACCGAGAAGGAACAAGGCTAGCATTTGTATCTTTTTTTGGTGGTTTGAGAGGCTTGCACCCCTCTCCCACATCGTTAATGTTGTAAAGAGAGAGGCACTCCCTACCTATAAAGGGAGGCCTCTATCCCACTTAATAACGGACACATAATTGGTATAGCACTTGGGCCCGATAGTTATTGGGCTCGAGATGCATAGTTGAGGCCCAGCGAGGCACAAGTGGAGTAGCCAATTGGTGAACCACTATAATTATTATGTCGATTAATTATCGTCTTTACATATCGGTAAACACTTAGTCTAGTTACTTTCGTTCCATATCTCGAATACTAGTTATTCGCCAATATGAACATTGGCGCCGTCTGTGGGAACGTAAAAAACCCCATGCGATTGTACTAGCTAAGCTAAGATAGGCAGAAATTTTTCGTGAGCATTAGCGATAACAAGAAAGAGATAGGCAGAAATTTTATTGTTTCCAGTATTTTCTTTTTTTCCTAAACAGTTTGTGAGCGTCAACGGGAAGGCCTGGGGACTGATCTAGTTCTTAGCAGCAACGACGTCAACAATCAAGCAAATTTAGCGTTAGCGCTAGCATTTTGTGAAAAAAAAAAACAAGTGTTGAACATAAGCGGGAAACACTTGAGCGTTAGCAAGTTGGTTAGCATGAGTGAGAGTACTGTTTCCTAGCGTGAGCATATCAAAAAGTTAACAATGGCAGCAGCATAATCAATCCAAGCAATCAAGAAATAGCGGCAGCAATCAACAACGGCGAGTTACAACAGGAACAAAGCGGGAAAGAAATTTACCATAGCGGCGGCATCCAAAATGCCCGAGGGGACTGCCCACACAGGGGACTTCGAGCCGAGGCCACTTCCTCGAAGAGCGAGCTACTGCCCGAGACCGACATGCTCCTCAACGCCGATTTCCCCCAAGCCGAGGGCGGTTTGATCACCAATGTCGGCCGTGTTCTCCTCAACGCCGGTTTTGCTCTCTGATTCCCATTCACCGGTTCGTCCCTCCGATACCGATCGACAGCCCCAAGGGCGGTATCGCCCATTTGCATCGCCTCTAAGGGCCTCACATCACCGGTTTGCATCGCCGATTGCTTCCCCGAGATCGGGATACTGCCCCGAGTCCGAATTGCTAATAACGCCCATCTACCTCCGAGTCCCTGACACCGATACCGGTGTACTTCCACGTGCCCAATCCGCCTCCTGAACGCCGAGATGCTCCTCAACACCTTTTCCGGTTCTCAATGTCGGTCTGCCTCCTACATCGCCGACACCAATACCGGCAGAGTTCCCCCGTATCGGTCTACTACCCCCGACCGGTTTGGTTCCTCGACGCTGGTGGACTCCCAGATCGACATCGCCGATATGCCCTCACAGAGACACTTCCAACACTGGCCTACTTCGATCTTCAACTCGGCCTGCCACAATCCACATCGCCGGTTTGATTTTCTCACTCTCCCGATCTGCTTCGATCCTCAACGCCGAGAGGAACCCTGAACGCCGGTTTGCTCCGAGAGGAACCCTCATCGCCGTTCACCATATAGCCGGAAACAGCAACGCCGCTATGCCTCGCCGAGACCGCGACCAGCCCACATCGTCGACTCACATCGCCGACATAGATCCCCGATACCGATATGCAACCCACTCCGATGCTGCCAGACAGGCATTGAAGAGGAGAAGCAGCGTTGAAGAAGATTATGAGCGAGAAGTGAGGCGGGTATCAGCAGCTATCAGTGCATGCGGAGGAAAAGTCAAAGCTTCTAGGCTTGGGCTTACCGGTCTTGGGCCATAATGCCTCTTCTTTTGGACTTCTGCTCAATCCAAACCGGGCTCACTTCTCCATATTAAGTTAAGTCTTCTTCTTCTTTTTTCCAATCCTTATGTTACTATCCCGAAGCATGTCTACTATACTTTACGTATGTGTCAATATTTCGTTACTTATCGCCCACTTACACATGTTCTACTATTATACATGTTACGTGTATGCATTTATATTCCTATAATTAGTATGTGGAAACACTTAAGCGTTAGCAAGTTGGTAAGCATGAGCAGGGGACTACCTTTTCTAAAAAAAACTCTTAGTCAGTTGCCCTTTAATTGAACCATGTCTATTAACACATATGCATGCGTTAATGTTTATCATTACTCGCCCACTTACGCTACTATGACACATGTTATGAGTACATACTTGCCATGATACGATTACAAGCATGTGCTAGAGCTTTATACTTATAACCAATGCCATGCCTACGGTTTTCCAAAATAAAGAGCATGAATAATTGTGATCATTTTTCCTATGCCGCGATCACTTTACAAGAGGCATGTGTTTTTGTTCGATTGATTAAAACATCTAAACATGTTTGCCATGTCTATATCATACTCACATAACTTATGTATTAATATATATTAAATATGTTATAGCTTATATTAGTTATACTATTTTGCATCATTAAAACGACAATTCTTCAGCTTTTTGCTTATATCTTTACGATCTCCGAATTATGTTATATCGCCGACATAAGCAAATGAATCCTCTATTTGGTCTAGCCCACACATCTAAGCTAAGTTTCTTTTTCTAAAGCTCTTAATTAGTTGCTATTAATTAAAGCATGTCCAGTACGCCAATTTTCATGTGTCAAGCTTCCCTCAAGCATGCTTTACTATGATACATGTTATGTTATGAATACATACTCTCTCCATGTTAATTTTTTTTTTATAATTAATATATGTTGAAAACTGTTGCTAGAAGCTTGATTAGGTAATCTATAGTTTTGATTGGGTCACCTCGAGTTTGGTATTTGCTATGTTACAGTTACAATATGATCGCCGTTAGAGTCGATTACATCCTCCAGGACACTTACGATACTTATGATACTTTCGTACCAACTCGTGGGGGACTCAACTTTCTATCATTTTGCCTAAATTAAGACTTAAGCAACATTTTCGCTTATATTGGTTATATGTTTTTTTTGCATCAACAAAACAAGCATTTTTCATACCTTTGCATTATGTAATCTATAGTTTTGCTATGTTACGGTTACAATATACGTGCTACATAAATTCTTCATTCCCGGTAACGATCTTGACACTCTTCATCACTGATAACGATCTTGTCACTCTTCATCACTGATAGCGATCTTGTCACTCTTCATCACCGATAACGATCTAGATACTCTTCATCACTGGCCACTAGGAGGAACGGACTCAGGGACTTAAGGGTTACCAATTCAAACGAGCTCCCCCTACCATAGCGCCCCCAACGGTTTGAGCTACCCGTAACAGCGACCCCCTTGGTCGACACAGTCTGAAGAGCGCTCAAACAATAAAAGAAACATGGTTACCATCACACAAAGTACTTTGGCAGAACGGTGAACTAGCTACTCACCGATCTCGCCCCTAACCAATCAAATGAAAATGGCACATGCAGATACAGGTACACCTATCACCAAGGATCACAACCTAGGTCGCCGAACCGGGGGACTGCATGGCATGATACCCGGCTCCAGCAAAGGTAGCATCGCCGGTAAGCACGTACCAGCGATTTCGCCGGTATCATTTTCGCTTATATCGATTATATGTTATTTTTTGCATCAACGAAACGAGTATTCTTCATACCTTTGCTTATGTCTTACGCTCTCCAGCAAAGGTTACGTTACACACATCGCCGACACAAGCAAACGAATCCTTTTCACACCTTTCATTGATGCAAAACATTATGTCACATATTTTTCATTGTTACTTGTCCCTATCCCCATGTCACACTAGAGAATATTCAAGAATTTTAATTCACTATTTGGTTTACTAATGCATATTATTTACTGGTATGCTCCTCATCATCGGTTTGTTTCCTGATACCGCCCGACATGCCCGACCCAGCCAAGATACCCCAATGCCGCCCGAGTTCGTTGACGGTGCCGGTCGAGGTCCGCCTCCGATAGGCATCCCCGCCCGACTTGCCTCTCACCGCCGGTCTGCACCAAGATTCACAATACCAATCATCAGCTCCAAGATACTCAAAACCTGCCGCTTCATCCGATCGGCATCGAGACCCTTGCCTTCATCAGCCCCACCACCGCCGGCACCCTTCACCGAGACTGCTCAAACAACCCCGACACCGTTGTCTCACCCGAGCAGTAACAGAAGGATTATTTAGTCCCCCGGCACAGCGAACACAGCAAGTATGCAAATGGGCATGATCACAACAAAAACGACACGCTTCCCAGCAGCGGTTGGGTTCACTTGGGGACTTGAAGGCCGACATAATTCCCGAGGGCGGGAGCGGCAAGTTTTCCATCAGTAGTATTGGCAGACTTCGTCGACAGCGACAGGCTTCATCAAAGCAGAGGAGCAGGTTCCTAATATAGAGCTTAAGGGAAAGAAGAAAGAGCACCGATTTACATTCCGAGAGCGGAAGGCTTCATCCGAGCAGTATGCTTCGCCGAGCCAAAATAGCTGCTACAAGACTGCCATCTTGGGGCTAAGAACGCCCACACCCGGAGACTGCGAGTTCGGCACGCTTCTCGAATACGACAGCGACATGCTTATTGTGCCTTCCCGAGAGCCACTTCCACCAAAACCAGAACCACAAACTCAGCGCCGGTTTGCTGCCTCTAGGGCAAAGCCACCTCCCCGTGGGCGATCTGATACCCCGGTCTGCCCCCGAGCGGCCTGACCCTCTAGTTAGCGTCGAGCGATTTACTACCCTGACAAACATACTTCCTTGATCGATGTGATCTTCAAAGCACAGATATGCACTCCAACTCCGGTCTGCCCCAAGCGGTTCGCCACCCCGATTCACATCCGGCAGTGTGCATCTCTGTTAGCGGTCCACTTTCGCCGTTAAACGGCCGACTTCATCAAAACCGGCTCACTGCCTACACTGGGGACTACGACCCAGTCACTTCTCCGAGAGCAAGCCCTACCCGAGACCGACATACTATGCTGAGCCGATACGCCTGACCGATCGCTCTGCCCACCAACCAGCTTGTCTCCCCGAGCACATAGACTCTCGAGCGGTAAGACTCACCAAGGGTGGCAGGCCTCTCCAACGCCGTCAGAATTTTACAACACCACCTCACTGCCCCGTTAAACGGCCCACTTCACCGTTACTAAGCGAAATGATCCGATCCACTTCAAACATCATCAGGCCGCTTCAATGCCCGGTTTGCTTCTGACACCATCAGCATCCTCAAAACTGGGAGGCTTCAAGCGGCCTCACCTCTCCCAGAGTGACGCCTGCTCAGCCAGGGAACTTCGCTCTACTGGGGACTTCGCACCGAGAACGGTAACCCGGGGACTTCGCACCGAGAACGATAACCCGGGGACTTCGCGCCGAGCCCGTTCAACCTTATAAACCAGGAGACTGCCCCAATCCTTCGACGCCGAAAAAGGTAACCCATACCACACCGACCGAGAAGAAGCAAAAAAGTCTTTCTTACTTGGAGAGTTAGGGGACTGGGGGTATATACCCTCGATTACGCTTGATAATCTATTTTGTAACTCCCCAAGCAAGAAATAACTTTTTTACTTGGAGAGTTAGGAGACTTGTACATATATGCTATATTTACCAAGTGTAATCGAGGGTATATCACAAAGGCCGACACCGGAGCTACTCATCGGCGGCAAGAGCCGGCCAAGCCATCGTCGCCACCACCAGAAAGCATCCACCCATTACCGGGAAGGAACAAGGCTAGCATTTGTATCTTTATTTGGTGGTTTGAGAGGCTTGCACCCCTCTCCCACATCGTTAATGTTGTAAAGAGAGAGGCACTCCCTACCTATAAAGGGAGGCCTCTATCCCACTTAATAACGGACACAGAATTGGTATAGCACTTGGGCCCGATAGTTATTGGGCTCGAGATGCATAGTTGAGGCCCAGCGAGGCACAAGTGGAGTAGCCAATTGGTGAACCACTATAATTATTGTGTCGTTTAATTATCGTCTTTACATATCGGTAAACACTTAGTTTAGTTACTTTTGTTCCATATCTCGAATACTAGTTATTCGCCGACATGAACAATTTGCAACCTGGTTTTCTTTCGTATCACAAAGAGAAATTTGTAATCTTAACATCGAATACAACGTCAGTTTATCACATTATCGAATTGAAGTACATCTTATTCATAATTTCATATTGACAGAGATATTAAAAGCTCGGGAAGCTTCATTTAGAGAAAAGTCGTCTTTGATTTGTTAACCATTCTCACCATAGAAGATGTTTCATAAGCACCAATCTGTGGAGCTGTGGCTGCAGCTGGACTTGCAAATGGCATGGCACCACCTTCGAATTGAAATTGCTTCTGCTGCTGCTGCTGCTGAAAGATACCAAAGGGCTGAGAGTGTGAAGCACTTGGGGGACCAAAACCTGGGGAGAGACAAGAGGTAGTTGTGTCACCCCTAGTTGTGGCCCTCTGCAGCGAATGAGAGCTCATTCCAGAGAGGGCATAAGCACGCCCGCTGTTTGTATACAAATCCATAGTTGCCATTTTATCCATGATTTCATCAAGTTCGGTCTGAAGCAAACTGCTGAGACCATCCCCAGCTCGGGAAGCTGGTGTTGTTAACAGTGTTTCTCTTCGTCGAGTCAAAACCGAACGTGCACCATCCAGATTACCCATCTCGGCCAACCCTTGTGCCTCTGCAATAGCCTCAGAGACTAAAACTCTGTTGCGCTGCCGATCAACTTCCAAAGACACTACTTGGTGTGCAGGGGAGCATAGGTCAGGTCTCAGTATCTCAACTCTCTCGCCCTGCACCTGGATCAGCTCATTTGAAGATAGATCTCTGTACAAGCATGACACGTCTAGTAGCAATGATGTCTTGTTATCTGTAGCTGTGGACTGTGGAACAAAGAGGTAGACCAGAAATTGTTTCTCTTCTTCTGCGTACAGATTTCCTATATCAACAACACCTTGCAGACCCTCATCAGAAATTTTGTTGACATATCTCCCCGATGGTATTGCTACAATCTTCACACCCCGAGAAGCTGCCCTCACTGTGAGGTGAACTTCCTGAGCCACAACACTCAGAAGACCACCAATACAAAGAGCAAAGGAATCTTGTATCATACCAACTGATTCGATGAACGAAAAGGTGCCACCTGATACATCAGAAATGGCGTGCATGATATTTGGATCATGGTCACTGCCAAACCCAAACGTGTGGACTGGAAATTCATGCTGCATACTGTGACTACTACGAATTGAAGTAGGCAACTTTTCCAACAGTTGGCTTGGAGTGTGACAGTAAGAGTCCATGCCATCGGACAAGAGCATGATGCTAGCAACTCGGTTCTTTTCTCTTCGTCCTTCAAGCACCTGAGTTGCTACCTCGAGTCCTGCCACAATGTTGGTCATGTTTTCTGGTCTAAGAGAATCGACAGCTCGAGTAGCACTTTCACGGCCTTCGACAGACATTCTTCTGAGAGGAAAGACTCTTCTAGCGGTAGTTGAAAATGAGACTATAGAAAGCCGGTCTGCAGGCCCCAAATTTTGTATGATGAACTTCACAGCCCGCCTGACAAGGTCAATCTTAAGGCCAGTCATGCTTCCACTGACGTCTAGAACTGTAACAAGGTCGATTGGCGTACGCCCACTACCATCAGGATCTTCAAGGGACGGTGCACAAATGCTGACAAGAACAGGATACCTTAATGGTGATTCTGCAGCAGAGATAGCCAAGGTCTCTGTCTGAGTCTTGATTGATATGCCCTGGCGGTTAGTGGATTGAGTGTGTGAGGTCTCCATGGACAGAAGAGGTTCATCATCAGAGAAGCTAAGTAGCTGAGGGACCTGTGGCTGCTGAGGGATATACCGTTGTCGTTGCTGATATGGGTAGTAACGATTTGTCTGAAAAGGTTGCTGGTGTGGGGAAGAGAATGAGATGAGGTTAGAGTTCCCAATGAAGCTGTTTTGATCAGGAAAGGAAGATCCATAGCTGAAAGGGACTGCGCCCCAGTTGCTTTGCTGAGGAGGGAAATTTGTTGAGTTGTTGTTTTGTTGAAAAGGTACATTGTTCTTGTCCCACATTGCTCGGCAGATGGGGCAGCAGAGGTTTCCATGCTGGACATTGTTGGCAATGCAAGGATAGTGGAAGGAGTGAGAGCACTCGGCGGTGAAGATGGCCTGTCCTCTCATTTTTGCCATGCTATTCAGACATATGCCACAATTGTTCTGCACATCAGTATGTCAGGACACAGCTTAATTCAGTCAATGCTAAATACATATATAGACAGTTTTGTCATGAACTACACAAAACAAAAAGTGTTAATCATGAAAACAAATTTGCTCCAGTTGAAGTTTCAAACAACTAAAAACAGTAGAAGCGACTTATGCAGTGTAGATAAACTTACTCTGCATCATTAGTAAAGCAAGACACAACTAGCATTAATCAAAACTCACTCCAATATGACAAACAATCTTCTGTAACTTGATATCTATCATGGTAAACGAGGCAATCAAGTATGCAACTATGCATCCACTAAGAATCTGAGTAATCAATTGAACTACTGTACAATCTCAATAATGTGTGAAGATTATGCGCAGACCCAATGTGTACAATCTCAATTACGAAATATGTCAAAACAGGGTAAATTTCTCAACTGTGAAACAGAGTAAGTAAAGTAGACAGGATAACCTGGTATATACAGAAGAAGAAACAAAGATCTGCTGGGTTTAAACCCTTAGTTTACAAACGTCAGTGTTCCAATTCATAATTGAGGCATGCCTAAACAATTACGAAGAATAAAAAGTTTAATTTCTTACTTGATCAAAAGCAGTCTGAGAAGACATCTTGTTCGGAGTGACCAAAAGTCTTCACGCACCCAAGAGTAATATGATCAAACCGGAGAAGTGGCAGCAATGCAGTTGATGCTTATCAGCTTCCTCAAGGCAAGGGCAAGTGGAATCGGTGATAATGATGATACAGAACCCTCCGTTTTATAGAGAATGAGTTGGGCACTTTGAAGGTGAAGATGATCGAAGAAGGGATCTGTGCTTTGATAAGAAAAATGTGGAGTCGGTCAAGCTTAAGATAATGGTTTGACTTTTCGGCTAAGCTTAAGAAGCAAGTAATGAAATTGACAAATGGGATAATTGGATGACTGTATAGATCCATTTTTTCTGTTTTTATCATTTTCATTTGGAATTTCTTTCCAAGTGTTCACTCGTGAGACAGAAGAGAGAAAAACAAAAAAAAACAAAAGAACAATAAGAAAGGCTTTATATTTGGTAAAGGGGATTAAACACTTTCGTTTTATTACCTTTGATATATGGGTCTGATTTTCACTTGTTAATTGTTAGAGGTAATTTCTCCTACACCATTTGAGCTATGAATTAGTTAAAACATAAGTGAAACTGTGACGAACTAACCTTTTGTCAAAAATTGTTAAAATGAATAAAATAATCGAATAAATCGAGGAAATACTTTATATGAAAATCAAGTTGACTAATTCAGTCGATAAAAAATTTGATAACTTGTTACGACGAAACAGTCGTAATGACAAATAACAAAACTAGTTTCTCTGTCGCCCGCACCGTCTCAGGTGGCGAACCCCGTCGTCACCGCCCACCCACTAGGACGATGAAGCCTAAATGGCATTTTAAACCTCACAACTGTGTTCGTACCGCTGATATGAACCGAACGACTTATAACTCGACACGTTTCGAAAATAAGTTTTCCGGTCGAATTTTTCTGTCCATGCGCCGCCACAGATTGCGGCGCATGCCGCCCAAGCGCCACCGCCGGCGGCGGAGAATGACATATCAACAGGAAGCTCTCCTCGAGCCCAACAACTTAAGTTAAACGACCTAAGGCAAATTTCTGCGCGTTTGGCCGGAATCGACCCCGAAAACTCACGACCGGAGATTGAATCCGGCTCCGATCTCCGCCGTTGAGTTACGACAGAGCTCGAGACATATACCCAACAACTCACGACGAGGTGGGGAGAAAAAACCCTCTCACGCCGCTGCCACAATACCGTCTCCGCCGTGTCTGACGGAGGCCGGAAGAATTCCAATCGGAATTGAACATTTCCGATTCCAATCGGGGGCAACACTTGCAAATACAATCAATACAAGTTTATAAAACTCATAAAGAGGTTCTTATGACCTCGATTGATACCTGAAATCGCAGCATCTACGGCAAGCCCGAAACCACCCGAACCCTAGAAAATTCATCTCGTCGATTCTCCCTCTACGAGCCTCCATCTCCGGAATTAAGGTCAGAAAAAGATAGAAGGGATGAAACCGAGTCAAACCCGACCGGTCCCGTGGTAGGAGGTGGCCGAACGGCACGGCATAGCCGACAACCGCCTCAAACTGTCGTCGCTCTCTCTCTCTCTCTCTCTCTCTCTCTCTCTCTCTCTCTCTCTCTCTCTCTCTCTTCGGAAGAGAAGAGTTTACCGAAGTCAACCCTCCAAACCCCCCAAAACCTCCCTTGCCCGATAAGGAAACCACCCATTTATGTATTATTTCTATTTACGCTAAATCGGTAATTATTTTACGACAAACCTCCGTCGATCGTAACTTCCTCATCGTAACTCCAATTTCGATGATTCTCGCATCTGCAGACTCATCAAGACAAATTATACGATTTCTACAAGAAGTCAACCCGAGACACCTCTGAACTTACCAACGGTAAAATCTTTTACCGCGATCACTAAATCAAACTCAAATTATTCATAAATAAAATAAAATAATATTAAAAAAATCGGGATATCACATAAACTTTCTAAAACCATAAGTGCACAGTGTATAAGTTATAATATAGATATTGAAATCGAGTGTCGAACCAACGAGAATCGATCACTCAACTTCTTAGCATTTAATTGATTTAGACCCTAGATTACCTAGTTATCTAGACATTTGACGTGACCTTAGAAACAAACTAAAGCGTGCAATGGAAAAGTATCTTACCTAACTAAGTTCTTTGGTAACCTAAGTATGCAATGGGTGGTGTAACTACAATGAGCAATTAAACGATTGATAACTAACTAAATGCAATCATAAAGTAAAACAAATAAAACAATGTAAATGTTTGGTCGGCTAGAGATGTCGCCACTAGCCAACTCAACGTACCAATAATGTCCAAGTTATGAGTTTTAGTTTGGTTTACATGTGATTGTTCAAATCATGCCATTTCCAGTCACCACTGGTTGTAGACCGAATCTCTTAAGTCATTAGGGCACTAGAATTGTTCCGTTCTAACATTCAAATATAAAGAAAATCGAAACTAGAATGCAACTCAATTACGAATCATATCCTAATCATGCCACATGTCTAATGAGTTTAATATGTGTTCACTTATGATGAATGTGTATGGTTTTTCTTCCTAAGTCCTTATTAGAGGACATGGAAGTAGGTTCTAATGAACTTTCCTAATCCATACAGTTTAGAACATGAATTAGAAGAAATAATGATTAGCTACAAAGTTCCTTCGAGTCAATGTAAGCTTGAGCGAAACTCCTTAAGTCATTTGGTTTTCAAGAAGGCTTCAGTCCATGCTCAAGTCCAATGAAAACCAAACTTTAAGCTTAACTTTTTAAGTTTAGGCCTAAGTCATGTTTATATGCTTATCTTCCTTAGGTGAGTTACTAGTAATTTCATTCCTTCTAGCTAGCACCCAGCTATCCTATTTTAGCCCCTAATATCCTATTTTACCTTCCTTCCCTCTCGTTCGAATAAAAGCTCCACTTCCTTCCTTCTAGTTAGCACCCAACTTGAAGAGGAGGTAAGGAGAACCTCTTGAACTCCAAGAGTTCAAGGGGAAGAGGGATTAGTTCCCAACTCTTTGAGCTTTAGAAATTCAAGCAAACCCTAGAGATGAGAGGAAGGACACTCAAACTAGACCGAAATAATGATGAAGGTAAGGAGAGTTTCAGCCACCTTGTAGGGAGGAGGATAGGTCTCTCAAAGATGGATGGATATGGTGGTGATTCGACCTAGATGAGGGTGAGAGAGGGAGGAAAGTGTTTTAGAGGATTGGAGGAGAAAACTATATAGAAAAGGCTAACTAAAACTTGGAAATATGTAAAATGAAGTGTGGTATGTGTGGGATGAGAGAGGAGCTCGAATTTGGCTGACTTGGGAGGACAATTTTCAGCCTTTAGATGATGGAAAATGATGAGGTAAAAGATCCAAATGTTAGCTTCAAAGCAAGGGAATTATGATCCACAATTTTAGGTAATGGAAGGCTAAAGTTCGAAATGTGTGACATCATGTTGTTCATCTTCTTCCTCTTCACTTCAAATCATATTGGCTTGGATAAAAAGGTAGATTGGCCCTCCTTTGGGCTGTATTCAAAGTGATTGGGCCGTCCAAGGTGGTCTGGCCGATTATGGCGAATTCCGGAGAGCTCCAGGAAACTTCTGGCGACTTTCAGTGAAGTTATTTCGTCTTTTTCTTAAAGTTGCTCCATATTCTCTCGTGACTCCGGAAATATATATAACTTCTCAAATGATTGTTTAATTCTTCTTCTTTGATCATTTTTTAGTCAAATAATGATTTCCTAGCAAGAACAAGAAATGTCATAAGAACGATACTTTATTCATGAAAAACAAGCAAGAAACGTGAAGTTAGGACATAATAAGAACATGGTTATGGACCTAACAAACTACTTCACACTTAAACTTTGCTTTTCCTTAAGAAAACATAAAAGAAATTAAAATAAAGCTATCACTCAAATGTACACAAAATAAAGAAAACACATAATCAAACAAAGGCATGTGAGTGTCCCAAATCAATGATTGATTTCCCTCAAAGAGACAAGGCTTAATAGATTGAACTTCTTTTGAGAAACTATGAAAACTTGATATCAATGCATGGTTAATAAGCCTAAATGGACATGCCAAGCCAAATGTATCAAATCGAGATGTATTCAAACCAACATGTTTCTAACCATCAAACTTACAAGATATCACTCAATATACTCAAGTGTTTGAAGAGTTAGTCTTTCCACTTAAAAATCGGATTATTCATGCATTTTTCATAAGCTTGTTCTTCAACCAATACTCCAACAATTTCTCACACAAGAGTTTCAAATCAAGATAATTTTTATTTAGGTTGTAATGAGGCTTAAGGAAGAGGCTTAATTAAAGAAGAGGATATGAATTTAAGAACCAAACAACCTAGCAAGCAATTCACACGTTAATGTTCCTTTACATAACATCTAGGTGCCATTAATTTCCCTTGTTCAAACAAAACTACTTCCCAAAATACTTATTATTTATGTACAATTCATACTCTTTTTGTGAAACTTTTTTTTTCTTTTCCTTAGTACTATTTTTTCATTTTTTGTATTTTCTTTTCTTTTTGAACACAAACGCAACACAAATAAACATCACAACAACCTCATCCACCTCACACTTAAGCTTTTGACATTCTTCACAACAAGCACAATATTATAAGCACATCCTAATAGGAATTCATTATCGCTTGCTAGTTTGTCGAGTTAGAGGTAGGATAAATATTTAATCTAGGTAGAATTTTGTGGTGCTCAAGAAATAAAAGGCTAAGAATTAAAAATCTCAAAGTGGCTCACTAAATAATATAAACATCATAGGTTCAATAAGAAATTTGACCATGGTGGCATGTCCTAATGCCTCTATCACTTTCGAAAAAAAAAATCATGATTTGGAAAATGCTTTGGGAAAATGCTTTGTATGGTTTCAAGCAAGTTCTAGATTACACAATGATTAACCGATGTCACAAATAAAAGAAAAGGTACAAGATGTAGTTATGCATGCACAATTACGCTCAAAATCTCACATGGGACATGAATAACTTCGTATACATGTCAATCATTCTTTTTCTCAAATGAAAACATTTTAAATAGCATATGATCTTTCAAACTGATTAAAAATACATTATTTTCTCTTTCAACATATGCTCAAAATCATACATTCTACTAAAAATTAGTCAAATCTCATCATCAGGAGTAGTTACAAACAAACCAAAACAAACATATTTTTGCATTACATTTTTTTGAATTTTTTCAATTTTATCTAGGATAAGGAGTGATAATGACTTGGCCTTCTACCTCACACTTTAAAACCAAATTGTCCTCAATTTATATCAAAACACATAGTAGACAAAAGTGTATAAGAGATAACAACCATCATCAAACCATATATTATTTCATTAACACATGTTCTCCTAGGCATAACAACCACCATGCATTCACACTTAAAGGCTCATATAGTTTCTAAAGGTTAATGAAGCTATTAGAGTCATATCAATCACAATAGAGGCATGCATACTTATTATATTTCAAAGAAAAATCACAATGTAATCAAGTATATAATATGAGAAAAACTCACACTTAGAACTTTAAACACCTTGGCATGGAATAACCAAAAACGTAGATAGGTATCATGTTTAAAAAATCAAGAACCTCATCATGTATAACATAAGATCACCACAACCTAACAAAGACTCAAAACAATACATTAATAATGAATAGGTAGCTCCCTCATCGAACAAGAGTGAGCCATTAAGACATTGTAAGGCTAACAACCCTTGAAAGATATCTACTCTTGGAGATGAGAGTTAAACCTAAACAGCCTATATAGCATCATTCTCAATCATATTCTCATAAGTGTTAGAAAGTAGAGAGAGAGAGAGAGAGAGAGAGAGAGAGAGAGAGTGCAAACGATTTGTCGACCAACTCCAAACTCCATATGAGTTAGAATGTAAACCAACAAAGTCCAAGTTAGGTCTCGTCATCCAAGGTTGCATAGGCTTGGTCATAATCCTCAAACGGTGCTCTCGAACTTGTCTTGGCCTCAAGAGATTACTCTATGCTCCATGCCTCAAATCTCCAAACTCTTAGTCTTCAAAACTCCATAAAAGTCAACAATTATCAGAAATAATTTTTGACGGGTCTAAATTCTAATCCAGTACCATCCAAAGGGTTTCCTTCGAAGGGTCGAGGATTTTCTTTGACGAGTCGAACTGGTTCCAGGGTGTTCTCTCGACGGGTTAAAAATTTCTTCTGACGGGTCAAAAATTCTCAGATTTGGTTCTTCTTCAAGTTCTTGACTTCCATGCATATTCCACTATGATCTATGCTCTTCCAACCTTACACTTATTCCTCTAACATACCAATGGTGTTAAGCCATCATAGGTTCAATTTTATCAACGCTAACACAGTCGGTGAAGAATCAATGATCTCAAAACATCATGGTTAGGTTCTTAAAATGATAAACCTCCCCACTCTATTTCGTATTTAGCTCAAAAGCTTCAATTTGTGTCTCATGGATCTTGAAAGTTCTATCATTCTTCAAGTTCATCAAATGGACTACTCCATGAGGACATAGCTCAAACAATTTGTAAATCGCGCTCCTCAAGGGATTAAGGCTATTTTAAGGTGACCTTACTACCAACTACCAATGCCGGTTTCCCATGCTTATTTGGCTTCACTTTCTTCATCTTTTTACGGCTCTTGCCCCTATCTGGTGTCTTAACTTTTTCAATATCCTTGGCTTCATCATCTTTCATAACTTCAATACTATAGACTTGTAGTGCCGGAATAGGTGGAGCTTCATTGAATGCCTTGAAGACTTTTTCTTTATGGCTCATGATAGCTTGTGTCATTCCTTTGGTATTGGCTTGAGGAAATGGTAGGAACTCAACTTCGTCGGGTTTCACCTTGGTCCCATATTGGGCCTTGACACCCTTATTCCTTCGCTTGGCTACATTTTCGAATTCGGAAGGTATTCTAGGTACACACGATATGCCTAAGTCCTCCTCATCATCACTTTCACAATCGCTTTCTACCAATAGAGCATCATCATAGTTGGTGAAGCACTTCCCGAGTTGCACTACCATATTCACTACCTTAACTTGATGATTTTTATCCTTTTCGGTGTAAGACGGGAATTCATCTGTCCTTCCACCTTGTTGAACTTTATGTGCCTTTGTAAATTGACTTAATTGTTCCTCCATCTTCCTAAGTGCACATTAGTTTTCATTCCAGATCTCCTTGGTCTCTTTCATTAAGCTCTTAGAGATATCCAAGTACATATTCTTGTCCTCCACTCATTGAGCTTCCAATTTTCTTTGAAGAAGCATCTCATGTTATGGAAATAGCTTGATCATCAACTCCTCCAAGTTAGACTTTGAAAATTCCCTTTGAAGTGGAGATGCTTATTGTGGTATTGGAGCGAAAGATGTTTGTGGTTGGCAAGAGTTGTCTCTCATAGCATTAACATACTCTTCACTAGTCCTTGTAACTTTGGTAGCTCCATAGTTAAAATCTTGACCATTTTCTTGACCACACTGGTTGGTTTGTCTTGGCTCATCCCATGAGAAAATAGAATTGGTACGCCAACCTGATGAGTGAAGAACCACCTCTAAAAGATACCTTATTCTCAAGTAAGATATATCAATGTAGTAATGATAAACATGGGTTATCGAACACAAGGAATTTGTGAGACTAAATCTTAAAACACTAACTAAACATGAATGCCAGAAAGCTGACAGACTCGACAACAGGACACTAAGTACACTACGAACCTAACCTAAACAGACTCAAATGCTAATAAAATTAGATAAAGTACACTAGATATAGTGGCGGACTACCACACAAAATTTGAGGCTATTCAGAGTTGATTTGGGTACCAAACTAAATTGGCTAACTACAGCTACGTGCAGAAAATAAATGCAGAAAGTAAATATGATTATGAATGCAAGATGTTAAACTATATGAATGAGAAGTTAAGAGGAATGTAATTCACCACCGTCATTCCATATTTCTAACACATACTCGACCTAATGCACATATCCCATGAATGAAAGTTCTCATGAAGAGTTGATCGTTACAACTACATCCTATTACCTAATCATTATGCCTATGTGAGTTTGTCATTGACCCCCCCCCCCCCCCTCCCCCCACACACCTATCCCTCTATTGAACCCATAGTCATGGACTCCAAGGTTTACAAAGAAGAAAGCATTAAGTTCTAGAAAAGGTTTGAGAAGCTACATGGGTTCACAGGTACACTATGAGCGTGTCCTGCTAGATCTAAAGTTTCAATCACCCAGCGATTTCTCACCTCCATTGATGTATCACTGTAGTAAATCAGGTGGAAGAAATTAAGTTCAGTCACCCATATCTCATGATAATAGAATCCTAACATGCAAACTAAGTTGTGCACCAAAGAAAACATACAAGATTTCATACGGTGAATTTCATAGAGAAAGAAACCTCATTAAAAAGAATATGCAAAATTTAGATCAAAGTATATGCATTAAAAATACTTTATGTACTGGGCTTCAAGCATCCCCTTAACAAGGGTTTTAGCTACTGAAAGTCATACTAAAAGAATCAAAAAAAATCATAGAATTTAAAGATCAAGATTGGATGAAGAAGATGAACTGTCGTCCAGTTTCGATGGATCAAAAACTGGTTTCTAGCTCTCCTGTGGTTGCTCCTTCTTCTGCTCGAGTTTGTGCTCCAAGCTGATTCTCCCTTTTCAAACCTAAAATAGGTTTATATAGTTCCCAATGGGTCTCCTCAAGTCCACATTGAAATAGGCTTCTTTAATTGCACAAAACTCCTTCTTAATTCCATATTGAGGTAGGAATCCCTCTTTTATTTTCTTTTCCTTTATTCCTCTATAAAACCTATAAAAATAATAAATATTAATTAAATATTCAATTATATAACAATAAACTAAATATAGGGAATGAATTAAACACTAAATAGACGCATAAATATGTGAATATCATAACCCGGATTACTCTTTTGTGTACCATTTGATATATACTTGCACTCCTCAATAGTTTCTGGATGATCTCCTTGATGTGGAAAACATGGAACCTCGTGTATCACACTCTTGAAAATCATGCATAGTGCTACACTAGTCTCCGCAATTGGATTAACATAGCCTCCATTCGTTGCTTGTTTCAACAATAGATCAAATTTCTTGTTCATGGTCTCTTTAAGTTGCTTGATGTCATCCTCTTGTACATATGCAGCTCCCTTGACTTCATACATACTTTCCCAATTGGCTTGGGTGGCTTCTCTCATTGATATTGCTAGTTTTTAAATATTGGGCTTCACATCCCATAAGGAAGACCGTTCTAACATCTCTTCAACTAGAATATGTGCCCCATTCGCGGTTTTTTCCATGAAGTCTCCTCAACATGCATTGTCGACCTTCCTTCTCATTTTTGTTCTTAATCCTTGGTAGAAGAGAGATAATAACATGTCTTAGGTTTTGATTGTAGTTAGGGAAACCAAGCTCAAACTCCTTGAAATGCTCCAAAGTCTCATAAAATAACTCTCCATCTTCCTCACGAAATGTCATCAACCTTGCCATTCTCTCATTTATTTTCTCAAGTGAAAAATACTTGGTGATGAACTTGCGTTGTATCACCTTCCATGAGTGAATCGAGTTAGAAGAAAGCTTATTGAACCATATCCTTATCTTATCCTACAAACTCAAAGAAAATACATGATACTTCAATTGTCCCAGATCCATGTTCCAGATGTTGAACCTTGTACATGCTTCCTCAAACTCCAAAAAATGAGAATATGGATCAGAACTTGGATGTCCCATTAAGATTGGTAAGGTTTGAAGAAAACTAGACTTGATCTCAAGGATTCGCCCGCTAACGGTTGAAGAACAATGCAACCGGTATGCATTGACAAAGATGGTAAAGCACTATTTGTTTCTACCGGATTATGCGGGACGTAATCTAGCAGAAGTAAGTACGAGTAATCCTCTCGCGTCTGAACGTTCGGGCTTTTCGGATGATCGGGTGCTTCCTCTCTCTTCGGGCGTTCGGGTATTCGGATGTTCGACTCCTACTGTTAGAAGAATACAACGACAAATGGGCGGTCAGATGGTCGAGACAGGGGGGGCCTGCCTTCAACGCTCCGATGCCTAAGTTAGAAGATGTATTGGATATAACAGTCAAGTGAACGTGTAAGAAAGTAGGTTGGAGTATTGAATGGAATTAAATGCATATCTCTCTGTTGGAATTAACGAGAGAGTCTTACCTGTAGTAAATGCCTTACCTATATGGGTGGGTGAGATCGTTGCTTACTTGTGCTCTTCGATGTGGGATGGGGCTGTTTTGTTGTCATGTGGAACGAGCATTAGGATGTGCGCCTGTCGGGCGCGTGCGCGCTCGGATGGGGTCGGTCTTGTGGGCGAAGTTGTAGCCTGCCTGGTGGTCTTTCGAGTGGTCGGGTAAGTGTTGATCACCTGCTTAATTGGGTAAGTGTGTTTAATTAACAAACTAATGCTGCTATACTAACAAGTCTCCCAAGTCCCTAAGTCAAAGAGATCTTTCTTGATTGGGGAGTTGAAAAAGGGTTTGTGCGATTAAACAAAATACTTATCCGATTGAGCAGCGATGCGTGGTCCTATAACCCCCAAGTCCCCCAACTCTCCGGTCAAGAAAGGGCTCGCTTGACGGAGTGGGTACCTGTGCGCCTGTTCGGGTGTGTGTCTTATGGCTGACTGTGTACCTGTTCGTGCGGTCGTGTACCTGGGGCCCGACCTCCCAAACGAATCTTGTTGTTTGGAGCCGCGCGCCCTGTGGAGCTGTTCGGGCGAATATGGATGCGGATGTATGTCAATCATGGGGTGAATGAGTGCGAATGTGTGTATGCGGATGCGTGTTAGTATGTAGAAGAAATCCTGTGGATGTTTATGGTACAGGTACAAGTATGTATGGGTGAATGAGTATGCGGGTGTATGTATAAGTGAATGAGTATGCGAATGTTTATGTGTATGTGTATATGTATGATGATGTGGGTGTTGATGTATGCGTGATTGTGGATGTATGCGTGTATGCGGATGTATGGATGGTTCCGAGCAGTTTATCCGGCCCCGCGACGAATCGTGCTGTCCGGAGTCCGCCAAGGATGGGCCTCGGAACGACCATTCTTGATGCATGCTGGTTTCGAGCCGCTTGCGCGCCACTCCTGAACGAATCTTGTTGTTCGGAGCCCGCCAAGTATAGGCCTCGGAACGGCCGAGCTTAGGTGCCGGAGAGGAGATCCTCGACTCATCGGTGCCAACCTAACGTAGCGTCAACGGTGTGGCCCCTACCGTTACGTACATGTGTTGCAGCACGCACGGAGGGGACGAACCGCATGCTCGTGCCGCTCATCAGTTTTAGCGCGCGCCCCGATAGGTTCTTTCCACTATCGTGCCGCCTAACCCGGCGAATGTTAACATTACGCCCTCGGAAGAAATGGGGCCACTCCCAAGTCGCCCATCACTAGGCACATGCTCCGAAAGGTGCGGGCCGCTTTCGAGCCGCCCGAATGGTCCTGTAATTGTGCGCGCCCCGGAAGGTAACAAGTGATGCTAGCCGCTTCCATGTCGCGTAGTCCGAACGGTGAGTCACCTCTTATTAGGTGTCTAGGCGCGGACTCGCAAGCGTTCGCTTGTGCTTCGGCTTCGTTAACAGAGCCAGGGAGACGATATCACGCGCCGTCTACTGTACCTTATAGCGCACACGCCGAAAAGGGAACGCGGACCGTTAGCCTCTTTCGGGTCGCCTAAAAGGGCCTTGCTTTGAGCGCGCACACGCCGAAAGGAAGCACGTGACGTTGACCTCTTTCGGGGCGCCTCAATGGTCTTGCACTAACCTGGTGGGGTGGCGTTTACTTACCTGTGAGATTTCTCAGGTGCTTGGTCGTGCGGGCGGTGCGTGCGCCAGTCCGAATGGCGGGAGTCGTGACGTGTATGGCGTGTCTTGGGTAGGGTGGTGTGGCTGATGGGACGTTTGGAGTGACATTCCTTTCGGCTTCTCCTTGGGAACTGTTGGTAAAATAAATGCTGATGACGTAGTAACTGCTGGAAGCCTAGTCGTCAGGCGCGTGGGAGCGTGAGAGGCTGCATGGCTGACACGTGGCGAGTCGTGCTAGATCATGCTAGGGTTTGAAAACGAGGTGGGAAGCCGAAGGGTGAGCGCGGTTACTTAGGCGGGTAAGTAAACTGCCTTGTGGACACGTGTCACCATCTAACGGTGGACACACGAAAATTGGACGGCTAGCGTTCGCTCGCGTGTGCCATTGGGTCAGTATAAATAGGCCTTCGTGGTGTCGTCTTCCTCATCGCTTTCATATTTACTGAAGCTCTACAAAATTTACTCTGTGCACTGTTCTTGTTTTCTGATCTATGTTCTTGTGTTCTTGTCGGAGTTCGTCGTTGTCGTCCATCTTTCAAGTCTCAATCTTCAATTTCTGGTGAGTTTCCCCAATTCTGCTCTTGTTGCTTCTTGTTGTTTTGCTTTTTCCGGTGTCTTCTCCGTTCACAGCTTCTGGGTTTTTTCTTTTTCTGGGTTTGCGTCTCAAGAACAAGGCGTGTTCGTGAGGCGTGCTTGGTTTGATCTGTTTGGGGTAGATTTTCTAGGTTTTTGTTGTTTCTAGTAGCTAGGTGTTTTTTATTTGCTAAGTGTTTGGGTATTGCATTCGTGCGCTTGTCTAGGAGATGGAACTGATAGAAGTATCGAGCGATATGTCGCGTGAACGGGTGTACGTTCCGGGGGCGGGGTGGTTTAGCTGTAGTCCATGCACGAGCGGGTCGGACGCCTCGTCCGAATCCGTGATGAGTGTAGCGCCTTTACGGTACATCCTTAACGATTCTCCTATCGTGCAGCCGATGGATCAAGAACGAGCGCTCACTGCCGCAGGGTTAGGGGAGTCGTCGGGGTCGTTGGGTGGGTCTTCATCCTCTTCTGGGTTGTGGGGTGATGAGCAAGTAGAACGGGAGTCGCCCGTGCCCCAGTTCGCAGAAGGTGACCGCGTACACTAGGTGCTGCCTGATGGGGTTCCTGTCCAAGAGCCCGAACGTGCGCCGTCAGTGAAGGAGATGGCGCGGTGGGCGCGCGACTACCACATCCCTAACTTTGTAAGGCTGCGGATCCCTGGGAAAGGCGACACGTTCATTCGACCTACGCCCGGCCACGTTTGCCTCAGTGAGTTCCACTTGAAGGCTGGGATCAAGCTGCCTCTTAATCCCTTCTTTCAATACATGCTAGCGCTTCTGAAGATCTCCATCGGCCAGTGTGGGCCCACGCTCACCCGTACGCTTGTGGCCATGTTCAACATCTTCCGGGTGAGCAGGATGGATCAGCCGACGCGGGCAGAGTTCCTCCACTTCTTCCGTCTCAAGTACTCTACCCGCCAGAGGGACTCGGGGACCTTCACAGTGGAGCCGCGCGTGAAGTGGTGGCTGGTCGACCCGCCAAGCTCGTCGACCTCCTAGCGTATGATCAGTTGCCTAGTTGGGGGTGACTGGGAGTTCGGCTCCTTCGCCCCGGAGTATGCGGCCAACGCCGATCGTATTGATCGAGTCCCCCAGTTCTTCCACTCACTCGATACAAACGAGTACCCGCTGACGCTCGTGGAAGAGGCCAAGATAGCTCGGTTGAAGTTCGTCTTTGACCCAGCGCCTAAGGCGAGATACTTCTGGGCGGCGTGCCACTAGGACCTGATCGAGCGCACGCGTCTCGCCCGAGCACCCGGTCTGTTCGAGCTTTGTAGTTTTACTCTTGCTTGCTAAGAAAATGATCGAGTGTTACTGACTGTTGCTAACCTTCCGTTTGTGTATTTTGCAGCCAAGATAACCAAGTCGAAGGCGATCGAAAAAGGATGAGGTCCTCAAGCGCCGCATGGCTGCCCTGCTGTCTACTGCTGAGAATGTGCGCAAGGTCGCGGATGACGGGCACGAAGGTCTTGTTGTGGGGAACAGCGTCCAGGCGAAGATCCCGATCCCGAACGTCGCTGATTGCGCCCCGGCCATCCGTTCGTCTCCGGTGGTTGTCCCCCGCCCGCGGGGAGGTGCCACGGGAAACCAAGGGTCTGTGCATCCGACTCCTTCCTCTGCTGCTAGGGGCCAAGACCGGTCCGAGCGGGATCGCCTCTCCCATGAGAAGGCGCAGCGGCAAGTGAAGCGTGACCAGCGCCGTGTCGAGCAGAGGGATAGGCGGGAGGCCTCCCAGAGTTCGGGTGGGCGGAGCCGGTCTCATAGTGATGTAGATCTCTCTCTTAACGCGCATGCACTAAAGGGTAGTGCCGAGCGTCCGCCGAAGCGCATACGGACGGATGCCGGTGGGGGTGCGTTCTCTTTCCTCACACCCCTTATTGCCGCTCTGGGCGAGGGTGTGGGGTCCGCCACTGCGCTGCTGCCGCCGGGCCCTCGTCCCGTGGATTATCTGGACTGGGCCTTCAACGCTTTTACGATGTTGCAGCACAAGCTATTCGTTCTACGCGTGCGGGAGACTGCCGGGCGCGAGGTGGCGATGCTGAAGGCTGAAGCGCGCGAGGCTGCCTTGTCGCACAAGAAGCTGCAGCATGGTCTTGCCAAGGCCAACGAGCTGGCGGATCGCCAGGTCCGACAACTCCAGGAGGCTGCGGAACGTGAGGTCGTGCTGAAGGCTGAGCGGGACAGCGCCCTCACCGCTGTGAAGAATGCGCGCGCGGAAGTAGCTAACCAGCTGGCGGAGATGGAATCCCGCTTGATGGAGGCTGAGCGCCGGGGCTGGTCTGCGGAACGGGTCAAGCAGGCCCAAGCGGAGGCAGTTGCCGCTTTCAAGGAGTCTTCGGATTTCTTGGAGTTAGTGGCTGCTGAAGCCGAGGGGCAGGTGGTCGAGTTCCAGGAGGCCGTGTCTCCGTTCCTGGATCTAAAGCGCTACCGCGAGCATCTGCAGTCGCTTGAGGGTGGGGCGTCCATAGAGCCGCAACAGCCGGAGCAGCCTGTGCAACTGGAGCAGCCCGAGCAGGCGGCTGAGGGGGCGGGGCAGGCTGGTGTGGAGCAGGCGGATGGGGTGGTAGCATAGATTTTTTTCCCTCTTTTTTGTGTGTAATAGTATAGTTTTTGTTGTAACTAGCCATTCGTGCCCTTTTTTGGAGTAGTAAATATAATGAAGTTTCTTTTCTTTCCGTATGTGTGTGCCCTGTACTCTTGTCTCTCTTTTTTGAATGGTTCACGTGTGCGTACACTCTCTTATTTTTTGTTATGGTATTTGACCAAGTGTTACATCAACGCGAACAGTCTCTCCCCAGTCCCCCGAGTATCGGGCGGGTGGGTCAAGAGGAATACATAAGTACAGTAAAAGATAAATACTAACTTAATGAAAGTACTTCCGCAAGTGCTGGATGTTCAACGGGTGTCGCAATTGTTGACCTTGCATGTCCCTAAGGTAAAAAGTGCTGGCGCTTACCACCTTGTCCACAACATACAGACCTTCCCATGATGGACGGAGTGCCTTGACCTTCTGTTGGATCGCCTTCATTACCCAGTCCCCCTGTTGGATAGATCGAGCCCGAATGCGCTGGTTATACTGTCGGGTGATTCTCTGTTTGTTTGCTGCGTTGTGGAGATGCGCCGTGTCACTCCGTTCTTCCAGTAGATCGATGTTGAGTCGTAGTCCTTCATCGTTCGTGCTGGGATCGTACTTCTCGATCCGCGGGCTCTGGTGGGTGATTTCTAGTGGTAGCACAGCTTCGGTTCCGAATGTCAGGCTGAACGGGATTTCGCCCGTGGCTGAGTTGGCGGTTGTTCGAATGGACTATAGGATCTCTGGGATGATCTCGGGCCAGCGCCCGTATCCTGCTTCTCCGGGCTCGATGTCTTCGATCTTCTTCTTGATGCCCGCCTTGATGATTTTGTTTGCTGCCTCGACTTGTCCGTTCGTCTGGGGGTGTGCTGGTGACGCGAATATGAGCTTCGTTCCTTGTCGCCTGCAGAAGGCTGTGAGTCGAGGATTGTTGAACTGTGGCCAGTTGTCCGTGATGATGCTGATCGGGGTCCTGTAACGACAGAAGAGGAAACGCCAGAGGAAGCGCTCGACCTTTTCTGTCGTGATCTTTTCCATTGGCTGGGCTTCAATGAACTTGGTGTAGTAGTCGATGATGACGATCAGGTACCTGTACTGCCCCTTGGATTTCGGGAGTTCCCCGATGAGGTCCAGTCCCCACTGTGCGAATGGTACGGGCGACAGGAGGATGGACAGTGGGGCGGCGGGCGTGTGGTGGTGATGCACGTGCAGCTGGCACTGGTGGCACTTGCTCATTAGTGCTGTGGCGTCCGCGTGGATGGTGGGCCACCAGAATCCACACCGAAGGGCCTTGTGTGCGGTCGATCAGGCGCCCGCATGGTGGCTGCACGTGCTCGAGTGGATTTTTTGCAGGATTGTGTTGCCCTTTGTCGGGGTGACGCACTTGAGGCTCGCCCAAGTCTTCCCTTGTCGATATAACGCTCCATCCCGTATGCTGAAGTTTGCTGCCCGCGCGACGATGGTTCTGGCCTCTCGCCTGTCTTCTGGTAACTCTCATCTTGCTTTGTACGTGATGAGTACGTCCATGTAGCTGCGCTCATGTGGTTCGATTGCCAAGATTTCTTCTGCTTCCGAGATGCTCGGTCGCCGCAGCACTTCGACAATCCGCTGCCCTGGTCCCGTGTGTACGGGGGCCGTGGCCAATCGGGCGAGCCTGTCTGCCTTCGTATTGAGCCCCCGGTGTATGTGGTTGATGTTGACGTAGTTAAACCTGCTGATCAGCGCCTTCACGTGCTTCAGATAGGCGACCATGGATTCCCCTTTCGCTTGGAATTCCCCTCCGATCTGGCTGACTATCAACTGCGAGTCACTGAATACATTGAGGTCGGGCGCCTCCGAGTTTTTGGCCAGCTATAGGCCTACAATGAGCGCTTCGTATTCGGCTTCGTTGTTGGTCGTCTTGAATTTGAATTTGAGGGCGTACTCCGCGTTTACCCCTCCCGGCCCGGTTAGGATGATCTCGGCGCCGCTTGTCTTTTTTGTGCATGATCCGTCGACGTAGAGGTTCCACTCCGACAATGGTCCTTCCTTGACCTCTGGTTTGACCTCTGGTTTGTCGGATGCCTCTACCGTCGGGCCACCGGGTGCGCCGATTGGTGTTGTTTCTGCCTCCGTGTACTTGGCAATGAAGTCTGCCACTGCTTGCCTTTTTATCGATGTTTGGGGTTTGTATTGGAGGTCGAATTCGCTGAACTCGATTTCCCACTTTGCCAGGCGGCCGCTGTGGTCGGGCGATTGCAGGATCTGGCGCAGGGGCGCGTTTGTGAGGATGTGGATGATGTGTGCCTGGAAGTATGGCCTCAGTCGTCGGGCGACGGTGATGAGTGCGAGCGTCATCTTCTCAATCGTGGGGTATCGAGTTTCAGCGCCCGTCATGCCCTTTCCTGAAAAGAAAACGGGCAGTTCCGTGTAGTCTTCCCTGCGGACGAGGGCTGAGCTAACGGCCGTGAGGGAGGCGGCCAGGTAAATGTATAGTACCTCCCCTCGAACGGGTCTGGATAGGAGTGGGATCGAGGCCAAGTACTCCTTGATCTAGAGAAAGGATGCTTCACATTCGAGCGTCCATACGACTTCTCGCTTGTTTGTCGTTCGGAGAGCTTTGAAGAATGGGGCGCATTTTTCCGAATAACGAGATATGAACCTGGTTAGTGATGCGAGCTTGCCCTTGAGGCTCTGTAGGTTTGCTTTCTTGACGGGCGGCTTCATGTCGATGATCGCCCTCACCTTGGCGGGCGAAGCCTCGATTCCCCGCTGGCTGACTATGTATCCGAGGAATTTGCTATTGGTGACTCCGAACGTGCACTTGGTCGGGTTCAACCTCATGCCGTTCCCGATGAGGACGTCGAGCACAGTCCCCAAGCTCTGGACGTGGTCGACCCCGAACGCTCTTTACCAGTATGTCGTCCACGTACACATCCACGATGTTGCCGATCAGGCCATGAAACACTGCGTTCATGAGCCTCTGGTACGTGGAGCCTGCGTTCTTCAGCCCGAACGGCATGACAACGTAGCAGTACAAGCCTTTGTCCGTGACAAAGCACGTCGCTTCCTGGTCCTCGGGGTCCATGAAGATCTGATTGTATCTCGAGTATGCGTTCATCATAGACAGGAGTTCGTGCCTGGCTGTCGCATCTACCAACTGGTCGATCCTTGGCAGAGGGAAGCTGTCTTTCGGGCATGCCTTGTTGAGGTCGCTGTAATCAATGCACATCCTCCACTTTTTGTTGTTCTTCTGCACCATTACAGCGTTGGAGATCCATTTCGGGTAATCCACCTTGCGGATAAACCCGATGCCCAGCAGTCGGTCCACCTCCTCATGCATTGCCGCATAGTGTTCCGCCTTGTACGCCCGTCGCTTATGCTTCACTACCCGTGTGCCGACATCCCATAGACAGCGCCAACTGTTTCTACCGAATTACGCGGGACGTAATCTAGCAGAAGCAAGTACGAGTAATCCTCTCGCGTCTGAACGTTCGGGCTGTTCGGATGATCGGGTGCTTCCTCTCTCTTCGGGCGTTCGGGTATTTGGATGTTCGGCTCCTACTGTTAGAAGAATACAATGACAAACGGGCGGTCAGATGGTCGAGACAGGGGGGGCTGCCTTCAACGCTCTGATGCCTAAGTTAGAAGATGTATTGGATATAACAGTCAAGCGAACGTGTAAGAAAGTAGGTTGGAGTATTGAATGGAATTAAATGCCTATCTCTCTGTTGGAATTAACGAGAGAGTCTTACCTGTAGTAAATGCCTTACCTATATAGGTGGGTGAGATCGTTGCTTACTTATGTTCTTCGATGTGAGATAAGACTGTTTTGCTGTCATGTGGAACGAACATTCGGATGTGCGCCTGTCGGGCGCGTGCACGCTCGGATGGGGTCGGTCTTGTGGGCGAAGTTGTAGCCTGCCTGGTGGTCTTTCAAGTGGTCGGGTAGGTGTTGATCACCTACTTAATTGGGTAAGTGTGTTTAATTAACGAACTAATGATGCTATACTAACACTATCCCTCAAAGGTCTTGCTTCAATAACGTCATCGTCCATGATAAGTTCTTCCTTGAAAAGAGGATTCGATAGGATGAAACCTGAAAACACACTAAGCAACCAATAGATATTAGTCCTCCAAACTTCTAGAGTGACTCAAAGCCTTAAGGGCATTCCACGGTTCTTTGGCACCCCCTTCAAGTAAACATCAATGAGCACTTTATAAATTTGAATGTGATTTTAGCACGTGGCGTAGTGGCCATCATCTGCAATGGAAACCGAAGCAATCCGTGATGTAGGCTTATGTTTATCCTATACATCAAAATCACAAAATAAAATCTTGATGGTCTAGGGTGTTCCGGAAATTAAGTTCGCTAAATCTAGACTTTCTAAATAAATATGCTTCAAACAAATACACTAATTTAGATATGCTTCTCAAAGATACTAATAACTTAAAAGCAAGTGAACAATCACACTTAAACAACTTCAAATACAAGAAATGTTCGACGGGTTGAGAGTTTCTGTCAACAGGGCGAATTGAATGCCCTAAAAATATCTTGTACAAGTTCAAACAAGCAAGTTCACACTCCAAGTTATCAACCAAAGTATGCAAGAGATCCAAGACACTCAAAACAAAGTCTTAAATAGAAAATTGAACAAAAACCACAAACTAAGAAATAAATGTCACACACTTGTCCAGATACTCTGCAATCAAGGCTAATCGAAGCTAAGAAATCGAGATGAAATCAATCCCTGGTAACAGCGCCAAACTAAAACGTGCAATAGAAAGGTATCTTACATAGCTAAGTTCTTTGGTAACCTAAATATGCAAGGGGTTGTGTAACTACAATGAGCGATTAAACGAATGGAGGGTTGACTAACTAACTAAATGCAATCATAAAGTAAAACAAAACGAAGCAATGTAAATATTTGGTTGGCTAGAGATGTCGCCACTAGCCAACTCAATGTACCAACAATGTTCAAGTTATGAGTTTTAGTTCGGTTTACATGTGATTGTTTGAATCATGCCCTTTTGAGTTACCATTAGTTGTTGACCGAATATTCTAAGCCATTAGGGCACTAGAGTGTTCTGCTCCAACATTCAAATATAAAGCAAACCGAAACTAGAATGCAACTCAATTACGAATCGTATCCTAATCATACCACATGCCTACTGAGTTTAATATGTGTTCACTTATGATGAGTGTGTATGGATTTTCTTCTTAAGTTCCTATTAGAGGACATGGAAGTAGGTTCTAATAAACTTTCCTAATCCATACATTTTAGAACATGAGTTAGAAGAAGTAGCGATTAGATATAAAGCCATTTCGGCTCAATGTAAGCTTGACCGAAACTCCTTGAGTCATTTGGGCTTCAAGAAGGCTTCGGTCCATGCTCAAGCCCAATAAAAACCAAACCTTAAGCTTAACCTTTTAAGTTTAGACCTAAGTCATGTTTACATGTTTATCTTACTTAGGTGAGTGGCTAGTTCACTTAGGTTCATTTTTAGCTTCCTTAAACATATCTCAACTTAGTCATGGTTAAGATATGAATATGAAAAATATTGAATCAAGCCCAAACATGCAAATATATCACAATCACATCATAAGCTATCAAATTCACAACATATGGTACACTAAACCAAATTCAATTCCATAACTCAAAATATAGTTGTATGTACATCAAATTGGCTAAGGTTTCAAGAGCAACTACTTACTAAGCATAGGTAAAATTGAGTTTAGATACATTACTAGAACTAAAAAAGTATAGAGATAACCAACGAGTCCCCAAGCTAGCTCCACTAAACTTGCAAAGCTTCACCAAGACACTCCTAGCTTCAAAGCTCCACTTCCCTCCTTCTAGCTAGCACCCAACTTGAAAAGGAGGTAAAGAGAACCTCTAAGACTCCAAGAGGTCAAGGAAAAGAGGGATTACTTCCTACCTCTTTGATCTTTAGAAACTCAACCAAACTCTAGAGATAGAGATGAAAGGAGGAACACCTAAACTAGATCGAAATGATGATGGAGGTGATGAGAGGTTCGGCTACCTTGTAGGGAGGAGACTAGGTCTCTCAAAGATGGATGGAGATGGTGGTGATTCGACTTAGATGCAGGTGAGAGAGGGAGGAAGGTGTTTTAGAGGGTTGGAGGAGAAAACTAGAGATAAAAGGCTAACTAAAACATGGAAATATGTAAAATGAAGTGTGATCTATGTGGGATGAGAGAGAAGCTCGAATTTGGCTGCCATGGGAGGCCAATTTTCAGTCCTTGGATGATAGAAAATGGTGAGGTAGAAGATGCAAAGGTTAGCCTCAAAGCAAAGGAACCATGATCCACAATTTTAGGTAATGGAAGGCTAAAATCTGAAATGTGACATCATGTTGTCCATCTTCTTCCTCTTCACTATAAATCAGATTGGCTTGGATAAAAATGTGGATTGGGCCTCCTTCGTACTAGACACAAAATGATTGGGCCGTCTAAGGTGGTCCAGCCGGTTATGATGAATCCCGGCAAGCTTCAAGTAACTTCCGACGACTTCCAGTAAAACTATTTCATCTTTTTCCTAAAGTTGCTCCACTTTCTATCGTGACTCCGGAAATGTATACATCTTCTCAAATAAGTGTGTAATTCTTCTTCTTTGATCATTTTCGAGTCAAACCATGATTTCCTAGTAAGAACAGGAAACGTCATGAGAACGATGTTTTATTCATGAAAAACAAACAACAACGTGAAGTCAGGGACATAATAAGAACATGATTATTATGGACCTAATATTAATCCAGTACTATTATGCAGGTATCTAGCCATCTTAAAAGTTTGGATCAGATAAAAGAATAACTTTATCTTATATCATAGGGTGTTTCTTACCAGGGAGATTCAGAAGTTGGGAATAGAACAGAGACCATAACAAAGAATACAGAAAGTACGGAATCAAATATAAGACCTCAATTGAAATTGTCATCGCTACACAGTACATCAAAATCCACACGAAATTCGTCACTAAAACTTAAACAGGTCATACCCAATCAAAGAGAAATCATAGCTGAAAACAGTCTGGAAATAGAGATAGATAGTCTCTACTACTCACAACCTATGATCAGGCTATTGCTTCTGTGGTTTATTCTTTGACTTTTCAAGCATTCTAAGCATGGAAGGTGTTTTATACTTAAGGAACTCAGAGGCGCCACCACCACGATTTGAAGATGCCCTCTTGGAAGAAATTCTACTGCATATACGACCAAGTATGGCCTTCTGTCCCAAATGAGAGCTCATTCCTGCGAGAGCAAAAGCACGCCCACTATTTGCATATAACTCCGTAGTCGCCATTCTATCCCTGATCTCACTCATCTCAGTTTCAAGCAAATTATTGACATCATCCCCGGCTTGCGCTGCTGGTGTTGTTAACATAGTTTCTCTTCGTTGAGCCAAAAGTTCCCTTGCACCTTGCAGATTTCCCATCTCAGCCAACCCCTTTGCCTCGGCAACCAAAACTCTGTTACGTTGTCGATCAACCTCAAAAGACACTACCTTTTCAGCAGGGGAGCATACAGCAGGTCTCAGTATCTCCATTCTCTCACCAGGAATTTGAAGTAAAACATTTGACGCTACATCTCTGTACTCACACGACACGTCTAGCAATGATGTCTTGGTGTCTGAAGCTGACGACTGTGGAACTGAAAGGTAGACCAGAAATTGCTTTTCTTCCCCCGCATACATGGTTCCAACATCGACAACACCTTGCTGACCCTCGTTGGTAATCTTACTGACATGTCTCCCTGATGGTATTGCTACAATTTTCACCCCACTCGATGTTGGCTTTACTGTGAGGAGAACATCTTGCGACACACACTGAGAAGACCGCCAATGCATAGTGCAAAGGAATCTTGTATCATACCAACCGATTCAATGTATGAAAATGTGCCCCCAGCTGACGAATCGGAAATGGCATGCATAATGTTTGCATCATGCTCATTGCCGAACCCAAACGTGTGGACTGGAATTTCCTGCTTTTTCGTAGAAGGCAATTGATTCAATATTTCGCTTGGGCTTGATTTTTTATCTTTGTCATCGGATAGGAGCATGATGCTAGCAACAGGATTCCTTTCCCTTCGTCCTTGAAGGATTCGAACTCCTATCCCGAGTCCTAATGCAATATTGGTCAAGCCCTCTGTGTAAAGAGAATCGACAGCTCGTATGGCACTCTAACGGCCTTCAGCAAACATTCTTCTGAGAGGAAAGACTCTTCTACCAAACGTTGAGAATGTAACTATAGAAAGTCGGTCGGCAGCCCCCAAGTTTTGGATGACAAACTTGACAACTTGCTTAACAAGGTTAAGCTTTAGGCCAGTCATGCTGCCACTTACATCCAGAATTGCAACAAGGTCAATGGGTGTACGCTCATGGTCATCAAGATCTTGAAGGGGTGCACAAATACCAACCACAAAAGGAAACTTTGGACTTGATTCTGCAGCAGCGATCGCAGAGGTCTCTGTATGAGTCCATATTGTTACATTTTGGGGTCCTAAAGAGGATTGAATGGGTAAGGTGGTCTGGAGAGATTCATCATCTGAGTAGCTAACATGTTCCTGAGGGGCCGCATGTTGCTTTGAATGCATTCTCGGGTGGGATAGACGCAGGAGATCCTGGAATAGTAAAACTTACATTAAAATCAACTCATCTTAAACGCAGTTTTGACATACCTAAAAAAGAAAAAGATAATAGGAGTTCATCGAGCTAAGAACATTGCTGAATTAGAACCAAGGAAAATAAATCTACAGTACAATACAAAGTTCTATGCATCAGCCTAATTAAATAATTTAAACAAAGTTTAATCCAAACTCTAGAGGGAAATTCTAGGGTGGAGTGAATCTACCGTAGATTTTATTCACTAATTTTGTTGTTATTATTGTAAAATGAGATAATTTTTTTAGTAATTTTGTTCAATTTTTTGTAAATATTCCAACGAGCACATTTTTACAAATTTGAGAATAAATCATTGTTATGTTGCATTTTGGTTTAGTTGTTTGTAAATGATAAAATAAAAAAATAGTTGTAATTTTGCAGTAATTTCTAGTTCAAAAGGTTGTAATTGTTGAATATTATGTTTTGGTTTATTCTTGTTTGATTAGTATTCGATTTAGTCTTTGTTAAGAATTATTTTCCTTGTTAGAAACTACTACTTTAGATGTTATTCTCTATATAAACCCTGTGCTGGGATGAATAAAAGTACCTCTGTATTCCATACCAATATACTTTTCTAGTTGTATTCAGAGCAAATCCTGAGACTTGCACACCACATACACACCTCCTTCGGAGGAGGTGTGGGTGTTGCACACCAAAACATCCCAGATTACAAATTCTGTTGCAAATTTACATCCTCAACATATGGAAGATGATGGCACACCTAGGTTCTAAGATCTGCACAAGCACACGCACACGCTGAAAGGACCCAACCCCGATTTAGTTTTCTAAACCGGAATCGAACCCCTTCTGGAAACACGAACTAACAAAAATCATAGACATTTCGGCAGAGTTTTACTATATCGCGAAGTTACCATTAAACTGCACCCGAAAATACATTTCATCGTATGCCACAAAAGTCAAACCGTGGGCACCAATCCCATCCGGATTTCTCAAAATCATATCATAATATAAAATAATAAGCAAAACTATAGCTTAACAGAAATCCGGGAAATTCATATGAAAATATAAACATCAGAGTATTCAGAGCGACCTCTAGTATATACATATAAATAAATATACAGCAGTAGGCTAAACAAGAAACCTACTGAGAAAGAAAAGTAGCTCGAATACTAAGTCTCCAACTGCGACGTGCGACACCAGAATCCGAACCGCAAACTGGGCATTAAAAACAAAGAGCCCAGGGAAAGACATATAAACCGTTAGAGTGAGTGGACGAAAATAAATGTCATTCGCCGAATAATATATGTTATAAAAATAATGCGAGTCTAAATGAATGAAAATGAAATGGTACACGAGGGAGACTCTAACTCCTCACGCGTACAGAGCATGCATCATAAAATCCCGCGGGGTCACTCATGGACACATCCGCGCTAGTACAGTCTGAATCACGGGATCCCAGACCCACACGTGATTCAAGCCAGAAAGGCCTCAGGTCAGAGGTCTGCCCCCCTTGGTAAAGGCCTCGGGTCAGGGGTCACAGCCTCCCCCGGTAAACATCCTCGGGGATCAGCCGGGATGCAACTGTATCAATACAACAATATATACTAAGACTGTACTTTGTGTAAACCAAATCATAAATAGTTTATATGCAAATGTATAAAGCATAATGTAAATGCATATTCGTAATTCATAATTATAATAGCATATTCGTAAATGCATAATCGTAAATCACATGCTCGTATAAACGATAATCGCATATGCATGCTCATGCTCGTAAAATGTATGATAAAGACTCGCAACCAATCAGTGTAAAGAAATGTCCACTCACAGACAAGCACAGCGCGCAAACGCGCTAATCCCGAAACCCGACGGAAGATCCCTCGCCAATCGTACAATCTCGATCCCCTGAATAATCACAAAATATCACTGATCAAAATTATAATTCAACACTCTAACCCACACCTCGGATACCAACCATTACTGGAGATATATAACTCGGATAACAAAAGAATCGCCGAAAATCCCCAAAATACTCCACATAAACCCTCGACTTAAAATCCACCACTCAAATCAACTCGAAAACCTCAAGGCGATGATCGGGGCGCGATTACGAGCAAAACGGCATAAACTTGACAAAATATAAAAAGTCAACGCGTCGCCGGAGCTCCGTCGTTGACCGTCGCCGCCACCGCCGCCGCGCCGTCACCGAAGAGATTTCCCGGCGACCAAAACCCCAAAACCTTCCTCTCCTCAAGCCTAGCCTTTTTCCCCAAAGGGTCACCATCGTGGCCGGAAATCGCCTCGAAAGCCTCTAAAACTCAAACCGGCTGGAAAATTTCTCCGGCAAAATCCTCCACCGTGAGGCCACCTCGGCCTCCCATCTTCAAGGGGTTTTATCACAAGCTCGAACCCAACCATTTCCACCTAAAATCCCCATCGAAAAACCGCCGGAAAACCCATCACCATTAAACCCGATTTCGGCCAACATCACGTTCAAAATTAACCAACCAAACCGCCACCAAAACACACCATATATACATCAATCGAGAACCCAAAGGGAGAGCTTCAAAACTATACCTTAAAATCCGACAACCGTGCCGTATTCCGGCAGCCACCTCGACGGCGAGTCATGGCTCAGTGAGTCAATCATGGGTTGACTCGGCTAACTCGATCCAACTCTGGTCAACTCTGTCAAAACAGCCCATTTTCAAACTTTTCGATAACTTTACGACTATTCGGCTATTTATACGTTGCGAATCAACTCTATCCGCAATTCGGATAACTCAAAATCAAACGGATAAACACAACTAACTCTACGATAATTTCAAATATTCTTTTTATATTCCTCGATTATCCAAAAAATCCTAGGAAAGCTCCCACGAACTCGAAATCAGATTCTCTACATTTTCTACGAACAAACCCAAATCAAATTCGTGTCCGAAAATTAAGTCGTGAACGAAGTTGCATATTCCGATTAATTACGATAAACCTCAATTACTCGTAAAACTCGAAGGTTAAGCCGATTATTATACCAATTCCGGTCCGGGTCGTCACAAATCTACCCCCTTACAAAAATTTCGACCTCAATATTTACGTACCTGCTAAGTGAACAGATTAGGATACTGCTCCCGCATATGCTGCTCGGTCTCCTAAATGGCTTCCTCAACTGAATGATTCTGCCATAAGACCTTCACAAGCAGAATGTCTCTGTGCCTCAATTTCTGTACACGCCGATCAAGAATATGTACCGGCTCCTCCACATAAGTCAGATCTTCTCGGATAGGAAGCTGATATGGCGCTAACACATGTGATAGATCTGGAATGTATTTTCGCAGCATCGATACATGGAAAACATCGTGTACTCGAGCCATCTCTGAAGGCAACTCCAACCTGTAAGCCACGACACCAACTCTCTCTGTAATCTCATACTGACCGATATACCGTGGTCGGAGCTTGCCGCACTTCCCGAAATGAACCACTCTCCTCCATGGAGACAATTTCATGAAGACCCAATCGCCCACCTCGAACTCAAGACTCTTTCTTCTTACGTCTGGATAGCTCTTTTGTCGATCTTGGGCGATTTCAACCTGTCTCTGATAATCTGAATATCCTCTGTGGTGCTCTTCACCAGATCAGGACCAATAAGCCATCGCTCACCTACTTCACTCCAACACAATGGAGTACGGCACTGCTTCCCGTATAGAGCCTCATACAGTGCCATATCAATACTGGCCTGATAACTGTTGTTGTAAGCAAACTCAATCAAATGCAGTTCCTAGTCCTAATTTCCTCTAAACTGTAATACACATGACCGCAACATATCCTCGAGGGTTTGAATAGTCCTCTCAGACTGCCCATCAGTCTGAGGATGGAAAGCTGTACTGAAATGTAATATGTACCCAAAGCTCACTGCAATGCCTGCCAAAACTCTGAGGTAAACTGACTATCTCGGTCAGAAACAATAGATACAGGCACACCATGCAAACGAACGATCTCCGCCAAATATAGCTTTGCTAACCTGCCCACTGAAATCTTCCCTGGAAGTGCAAGGAAATGAGCTGATTTCGTCAATCGGTCCACAATGACCTAAATACCCGTGTTACCAACAAAAGTAAGCGGTAACTGATACACGAAATCCATAGTAATGTGTTCCCACTTCCAAACTGGAATCTCCAACGGTTGTAACTTTCCCGCAGGTTTCTGCCTTTCTGCCTTCACTTGCTGACAAATGAGGCATCTGCTCACATATGCTGCGATCTCCCTCTTCATATTTCGCCACCAGTAATAGGCTCAGAGTGTACGAAACATCTTTGTACCGCCTGGATGCATCGTGTAAGCAGAACAATGGGCTTCGTCTAAAATCTCTCTCTTCAAACCCTCGACTCTGGGTACACATAATCTGCCTCTAAATAACAATATACCATCATTACTAAACTGGAACTCTGTTGGCACACCATTCCGAATCATGGTCTTCTTGTCCAACAGATATGGATCTGCATCCTGAGCTTCATGAACCTAATCAACCAATACCGGTCGAACCTGGAAGCTAGCCAACAAGGTTCCATCATCATCCCACTCTAACTCGGCTCCCGTAGCTCGTAACTCTGCTAACATGGAAACTCTGACCACACATACATGAAACAATGAAGCTCCAGATTTCCGACTGAGTGCATCAACAACGACATTAGCCTTCCCTGGATGATACTCAAAGGTGCAATCATAGTCATTGATCAACTCCATCCATCTGTGCTATCTCATGTTCAAGTTTGGCTGTGTGCGCAAATAAGTGAGACTCTTGTGATCTGTGTATATCTTGCACTGAGCCCCATATAAGTAGTGTCTCCAACTCTTTAAGGCTAATACAATGGCAGCCAACTCCAAATCATGCGTAGGATAATTGACTTCATGTGGTTTCAATTGCCTGGAACTATAAGCTACCACTCTGCCATGTTGCATCAAAACACAACCAAGACCCAATTTCGATGCGTCGCTGTAAACCACAAACTCTCCACTATCGTCAGGTAGAGTCAGAACCGGTGCAGTAGTCAACTTCTCCTTCAAGAGCAAGTAACTCTCCTCACATGCATCGGACCACTCGAACTTGTCGCCTTTCTTCGTTAATTTGGTAAGTGGAGCAGCAATCCGTGAAAAATCATGCACAAAGCACCGATAGTAACCTACCAAACCCAAGAAACTCCTGATCTCTGGTACGGTGGTAAGTCTACTCCAATTCAACACGGCTTCAATCTTGTCAGGATCCACGCTGACTCACTCAGCAGATATCACGTGACCCAAAAACTTCACACAACTCAACCAAAACTCACATTTGTTGAACTTCGCAAACAACTGATTATCTCGCAAAGTTCGCAAAATAGCTCGCAAATGTTTCTTGTGCTGGCCCACACTCCTGGAATAAATCAGGATGTCATCGATGAACACAGTCACAAACTTGTCTAGGAATCGCCTAAACACCCGACTCATCAAGTCCATGAAAGCTGCAGGGGCATTAGTTAACCAAAACGGCATAACCAGAATCCGAACTGCAAACTGGGCATTGAAAACAAAGAGCCCAGGGAAAGACATATAAACCGTTAGAGTGAGTGGACGAAAATAAATGTCATTCGCCGAATAATATATGTTATAAAAACATATGCGAGTCTAAATGAATGAAAATGAAATGGTACACGAGCGAGACTTTAACTCCTCACGCGTACAGAGCATGCATCATAAAATCCCGCGGGGTCACTCATGGACACATCCGCGCTAGTACAGTCTGAATCACGGGATCCCAGACCCACACGTGATTCAAGCCAGAAAGGCCTAAGGTCAGAGGTCTGCCCCCCTTGGTAAAGGCCTCGGGTCAGGGGTCACAGCCTCCCCCGGTAAACATCCTCGGGGATCAGCCGGGATGCAACTGTATCGATACAACAATATATACTAAGACTGTACTTTGTGTAAACCAAATCATAAATAGTTTATATGCAAATGTATAAAGCATAATGTAAATGCATATTCGTAATTCATAATTATAATAGCATATTCGTAAATGCATAATCGTAAACCACATGCTCGTATAAACGATAATCGCATATGCATGCTCATGCTCGTAAAACGTATGATAAAGACTCGTAACCAATCAATGTAAAGAAATGTCCACTCACAGACAAGCACAGCGCGCAAACGCGCTAATCCCGAGATCCGACGGAAGATCCCTCGCCAAGCTTACGATCTCGATCCCCTGAATAATCACAAAATATCACTGATCAAAATCACAATTAAATACTTTAACCCACACCTCGGATACCAACCATTACTGGAGATATATAACTCGGATAACAAAAAAATCGTCGAAAATCTCCAAAATACTGCACGTAAACCCTCGACTTAAAATCCACCACTCAAATCAACTCGAAAACCTCAAGGCAACGATCGGGGCGTGATTACGAGCAAAACGGCATAAACTTGACAAAATCTAAAAAGTCAACACGTCGCCGGAGCTCCGTCGTTGACCGCCGCCGCCGCGCCGTCACCGGAGAGATTTCCCGGCGGCCAAAACCCCAAAACCTTCCTCTCCTCAAGCCTAGCCTTTTTCCCCAAAGGGTCACCACCGTGGCCGGAAATCGCCTCGAAAGCCTCTAAAACTCAAACCGGCTGGAAAATTTCTCCGGCAAAATTCTCCACCGTGAGGTCACCTCGGCCTCCCATCTTCAAGGGGTTTCATCACAAGCTCGAACCCAACCATTTCCACCCAAAATCCCCATCAAAAAACTGCCGGAAAACCCATCACTATTAAACCCGATTCCGGCCAACATCACGTTCAAAATTAACCAACCAAACCGCCACCAAAACACACCATATATACATCAATCGAAAAGCCCAAAGGGAGAGCTTCAAAACCATACCTTAAAATTCGGCAACCGTGCCGTATTCCGGCAGCCACCTCGACGGCGAGTCACGGCTCAGTGAGTCAATCATGAGTTGACTCGGTCAAATCGATCCAACTCTGATCAACTCGGTCAAAACAACCCATTTTCAAACTTTTCGATAACTTTACGACTATTCGGCTATTTATACGTCGCTAATCAACTCTATCCGCAATTCGGATAACTCAAACTCAAACGGATAAACACGACTAACTCTGCGATAATTTCAAATATTCTTTTTATATTCCTCGATTATCCGAAAAATCCTCGAAATGCTCCCACGAACTCGAAATCAGATTCTCTACATTTCCCACGAACAAACCCAAATCAAATTCGTGTCCGAAAATTAAGTCGTGAACGAAGTTGCATATCCGATTAATTACGATAAACCTCAATTACTTGTAAAACTCGCAGGTTAAGCCGATTATTATACCAATTGCGGTCTGGGTCGTCACACACGCACAAGTACAAGCATACCCCATTCTTCAACATACACACTAGTGTCATCATCACTAACACTCGCGCTTACACCGGGAACAACATCAGCATTAAGTTGAATTGTGACAAGCGTGGCATGCGGGGTCAATTATTGTACCGATATTGTCCCAACTTAATCACATTTAAGGTGTTTTGAGTTTTATCCACAAAAGCCCTTGGTACAATTAGGAATAGTGCTTCTTCATTTAAGTTGTAGTTTATCTTGTCATATTTCAATGTAAGATCTCTCATCCAACACCCCCCTCACGTGTAACCTTGAACTACGAGGCTAGCACGTGCCATCAAGTTCGGAATTCACATCGAAATCTTGGTGAATGTGTGTGAACTATGGTCCTTGGCATGTGTGTGGGTGTGTCGGCCGTGTGTGTGGGTGTGATGGCCTTGTGCATATAGTGTGCCCAAGTCTCAAGTTCGCGAGTGTCAAGGTTGCGGAGTGCGGGTGTGGCTCTGATATCAAGTTAAATTGTGGCAAGCGTGGCATGCGAAGTCCATCATTGTACCGACGTTGTCTCAAATTAACCAACTTTAAGGTGTTGGATTTTATCCACAAAAAGTCTCGGTACAATTAGGAATAGTGTTTCTTTATTTAAGTTGTAGTTTATCTTGTCATATTTCAATGTGGGATCTCCAATCCAATACATTCTTCACATGAAGCCTTTAGTACATGGTTGGACAAGTTGGACATGATTGACATCTACGCGCTAATTTGAGGGGGAGTATTGGCAGGTATTGATCTTGTAGATATTTTAGATTCCTATTGTAATTAGAATTATTTTATTTTTTATTGTAGATATTCTCTACCTATTAGGAATATGCCTTGCAAAACTGTATATATACCCAATTTATGAGTGAATGAAAATATTGCATTCCACCATAAACACTTTTACCTATATTTTTCTACTCCCACAACAATATTCTTAAAATAGATTCAAAAACTTCGACCCCAGAATCACGAAATTATTACTTACGAGAGGATCAAATGCAGGCTGAGACGGATTCGTAATCGAAAGTCTCTAGAGAGGTTATTGTCAGAGAAGATGAAGGGTAGCAACACTCATTGCTATAGTGTGGCCCTTCTATATGGTTTCCTTGGCAGACCAGGAGATCCCTCCGTATTGACTGTCCATTTTGACCCACCACACCCAAAAGAATCGGGCGTCGATTTACCGCACTATTAGACTAAATAAAACTATTTAGCGAGGAAATGAAAACGACACTGCATATCCAAAACGACAGAGAAATCAATCAAAACGCATAATAAGAGTGGCCAAATAAGAAAGTTGCCTTGGAGTTTGGGGCGAGAGCTCTGGAGTTAATCGGAGCTCGACCTTGGCTTCCATCTTCAACCTCCTTGAAAATACAGCGCACACAGAGAGTTGAGAAAAAGTGTGACCGAATGAGTTCAAGACTTCAATTTTGGGCTTCAGAGAGTTCAGTACTGTATTTGGTTTTACTTTCAATCTTTCGTAGGGGGTGCTGAAAAAGAAGCCCGTATTGACCGAGTCGGGTTAGGGCTCAGTATGATTATTACTCATTTTCGTTTCTTTTTTACATTTTTACTACTCAATTAGTTACTGTACGTTTTGTTGCGTGTGTTCGAAATAAATGTGAGTTTTTACAAGAAACGATATGACTAGCAAGAAATTCTCTTGTGAATTAATGTGGGGATTGGGTTTGAATAACATGACTTGTAGAATGGCCTTATTAGAGAACTATATGTTAGTCACTCAAGTTCAGAACATAAACAACTGTCTAGCGAGTTTTATATATAAAAGAAGCATGTACATTTGAGACGAACATTTGTTCTGAAACGTGAACATTTGTTCAAAATGGCTTTTGGCCTATAACATTCCCAGGGGGATCATAAACACAAGCAACCATTGTATCTCCACACTTGCATACAACTTTAGCACAACCAAGCCTCAAAGTCTGTCTCCAAACCATTTGCGTATAATGCGAGCAATCTTTGTTTTCACTGCAAGAGTTAGTCTTGCGGTTGTAGTAGACGCTCTCTTTTGCCCATGCCTTAACTGTATCACTTGGCTTCCAGTCATGTCCACTTCCCCAGAAGAGGTTCTCCCCGAATTCGCCATTCGAATGCGTCAACGAGCAGTCTTCTCGCCGTTGGCGAGCCCACCGGGAGGCATAGCTCTCGAGTTTCTTGCTCCATTTGAGAGGAGGGAGGCCGAGCTTCGATCTTTGAATGTTGTGAGGTACTAAGTACTGCTGAATATTGGTGCCATAAGAGGGAGTTGGGGGAGTTTTATGGCGCGATCTGTGTGAGAAAGATGGCCAAAACAGTGTGGAAATGAGGAGGAAGGTTCTTAATAGCACACCTGAAGATGATTTGTTTTCCATGGTACGTAGACAGAGAGAGACTGATCGAGAATCAATGTGCTACTGCCTTAATGAGTGTTTGTGAAGATTAACGTATGCTCTGTTGGTGTATTTAAAGAGAATTTTTTTAGTGTTGTAATATAAACAATAATTGTGGGGCTCGAAATCTCCACATGCAAGATAACTATAAAATTATTGAAAGTTGAGGAGATTATCATTCCATGAGTTCAAGACTGAATTTTGCAATTGACTAATATACATTCTTAGCTCATTCTGTATCAATAGTAAGATAATTAAGTATATTAACTCATTTTGTAACGGTAAGTGTTTGTATAGCATTAGTTGTCCGATTAAATATACTTATCCACTTAAGCAGGTAATCAATACCTACCTAACCACCCGAAAGACCACCAGGGAGGCTTCAACTTCACTCACAAGACCAACCTCATCCGAGCGCGCACGCACCCGTGGGGCGCATGCCTGAATGCACGGATCACACACCAGCAAGCATACAAGTCCCACATCGAAGAGCACAAGTGAGCACCAATCTCAACCACCTATATATGTAAGGTATTTATTACGGGTAAGATCATCCTATCAGATTCAACTCATCCATTCGATTCGATTCCACTAAACACTCGCACGTTCGCTTGACTGTTATATCTAATACATCATCTGACTTAGGCATCGGAGCGTTGAAGGCGGGCCACCCCGTCTCGACCCCTGACTGTCCGTTTGTTGTATTCTTCTAACAGCCATACCCGAACACGCATACCCGTTCACCCGAAGAGAGAGGAAGCGCCCGACAATCCGAACAACCCCATCGTTCGGACGAATAAGAAGGAGAAGGAGTACTCGTACTTGCTTCTACCAGATTACTATCCAAAACCCCACATGCTCCATCCGGAAGCTAACGACAACACTACCCCCGTCGGGGAGACGCCGCCAGACACACAGGGGCGGCAAGTACTGGAGCTCGAAAGAAACAATAGCGAGGAACGTGTCAACAACCTAGTTCAAGAGTTACGAGAAGCGGCGCTCGAGAGAGCAAAGGAGCACCAGATCCGACAGAGGTTGGATGAGCGGTTGGACGTGCTCGTCAGCCAGCAGTTAGGGCAACACGAAGGGACCCAGGAAACCACGAGCGAGGAACATCACCCGTTCGGTAGGACCAACGCCCGGACAACCCGAGCGCCCTCACCAGTGGAGGAATTGGCGTCCCTGATGAACAACACCTTGATCCTTCGAAGGATGGAGGAACTGGCGGATGAGGTCTCGCGCTTGCGCAATGACAAGTTGGTCGGGCAAGGCGGGACGTTCGCCCCCCGGGTCAGCCCATTCTCGGCGGACATACTGGAGAGGGGAAGAGACCCTCACGCGAAGACAACAAAAATCACCCGGTTCGATGGGAGCGGAGACCCCCGCGCACACATCGACGAGTTTCGGTCCACCACGGACGGGACCCGCTATTCGGATCCGACCCTGTGTTTCCTATTCCAAGAAACGCTGACGGAGAAAGCACGGAGCTGGTTCTACGAGATACCTCCAGGCTCCATACACTCGTTCCTCGAGCTGGTAGAGAGCTTCCAGAAGCGCTATCGGCTCCAGGGCAAATACAACACTACGGGTATCCTTCTCAAGGTCAGCCAGGGGATGGACGAGAGCCTGTCAAGCTACATAAACCGGTGGAGGACGCTCGCAAGCACGTGCAGGGACCTCGACAAGCGAGTGGCCAAGGTGGCCCTGATGGACAACATGATCGCCACCCCGTTCGTAGAAAAATTGGTGAGGAAAGAGTATCTCGACTACGACGAGATCATGGACCTAATTGTGCAGAAGGCGCTCGTAGAGACGCGAGTGTACGGGTCCACCTCCGAGTCTAGCACCAACAGACCGGAAGGAAACGCTCAGCCACGACGACCCTCGGACGATGGAGGGGAGCCTACCGGAGGGCACAAGAGGAACCGGGACGCGCAGAGACAGAATCACCAGAGGCCATTCTTCCGCAATTACCAGGGCAATCACTACAACCAGGCAAGGGGGCCAGCGCCACAAGGAGCCCGCCTACCGCCAGCACCACACTACCGGTCGGCGGGACAAGAGGTCTACGCGGTTGATCACCAGTCGAACGAGCAGCTGCTCCGCCTGCACCGACACCGGATTCCACCACCAAACAACATGACGAAAGCAACGGCCCTGGTCGGCCGAATCCCGAGCGTCTGGTGCGAATACCACAACGCCACCACCCACCGTACCAACAGCTGCATCATGCTGAAGAAGGCCCTAGAAGACATGAGGAGGGCCGATCAGGTCACCCTTCCCAGGGCGGAAGGACGACAGCGCGAGGCGAATGTCGAGACCCGTGGGACTATCAGTACGATATCCGGGGGAAAGCGCAAGGAGGGAACATCATCGCCCGATCGCCCGAGCAGGGAAGTGCTGACGATCGGGGCTGGAAGGGCGCCCAAGACAGGGAGGAAGGAGCCGCCAACCATCTGCTTCACGGCAGAAAATGAGGAAGGAAGTCCAAGGGACAGCACCCTGCCGTTCGTAATCAACGCGATCATCGATCAATTCCTCGTGAAGAGGGTGCTTGTTGACAATGGAGCGTCTGTGAACGTGATCTATTTCGACGCATACACGGCGCTCGGCAGGCCGGCGCACAAGATGACGCAGGATCATGAGTGCGTCGCCAGCTTCACGGGCGAGACATCGTATCCGATTGGGAGTGACAGTATCCGGGTTGGTATTGGCGCACCCGACTCCCCGCACAGCGAGATCCGGACGGACTTCATAGTCATGGACACCCCCTCCCCCTACAACGCCATACTCGGGAGGCCAGGGATCAATAAATTAAAGATGATCATCGCGGGGCACATGCTCTTGGGACGATTCCCAACCGAGCACGGAGTCAGATACGTTCGGGGGTACGACTATGAAGAGGCAGCGAAACCCCGGGACAGGCAGGAGGTCCTCGCCTTGGAACCTGCGCTAGGAACAGAAGCACCAGACGATCCGCGCGACGGACTGATGGCAGTATCACCCATCCCCGAGCGCGAAGAGTTGAGGACGATTCAGCTGTCCTCCGAACACCCGGAGAGGACGGTCCAGATTGGAGCGTCTTTGGCTCCTGCGATAGCCGAGCGGCTGATCGCGCTAGTGAAGGAGAAGCAGGAGGTGTTCACATGGTCGTATAAAGACATTCCCGGGATCAACACAAACATCATATCCCACAAGCTGAGCATCAGCGCCAGCACCCGGGCAGTAAAGCAGAAGAGGCGAGCGTATAAAGCGGAGCATTATGCGGCAATGCACGAGGAGGTGCACCGATTACTGGGCATCGGGTTCATCCGAAAGGTGGATTATCCAAGATAGATTTCCAACGTTGTGATGATGCAGAAGAGCAACAAGAAATGGAGGATGTGCATCGATTACAGTGATATCAATAAGGCGTGCCCGAAGGACAGCTTCCCTCTACCGAGGATCGACCAGCTGGTGGACGCGACAGCGGGGCACGAGCTCCTGTCAATGATGGACGCATATTCGGGCTACAACCAAATCTTCATGGACCCCGAAGACCAGGAGGCGACGACGTTTGTCACGGACAAGGGGTTATATTGCTACGTTGTCATGCCATTCAGACTGAAGAACGCTGGCTCCACGTACCAGAGGCTCATGAACGCAATGTTTCATGGCCTGATCGGCAACATCGTGGACGTGTACGTGGATGACATACTGGTGAAGAGCGTTCAAGCGGCCGACCACGTCCAGAACTTGGGGACTGTGCTCGACGTCCTCATCAAGAACGGCATGAGGTTGAACCCCGCCAAGTGCACGTTCGGGGTCACCAACAGCAAATTCCTTGGGTATATTGTCAGTCAGCGGGGGATTGAAGCCGCGCCTGCCAAGGTAAAAGCCATCGTCGACATGAAACCGCCAGTCAAGAGGGTGGACCTGTAGAGCCTCACGGGCAAGCTCGCATCATTGAATCGGTTCATATCTCGATATTCAGACAGGTGCGTCCCCTTCTTCAAAGCCCTGCGAACGACGAACAAGCGTGAGGTTGTGTGGACGCCCAAATGCGGGGCATCTTTCCTTCAGATCAAGGAATACTTGGCATCCATCCCGCTCCTCTCAAGGCCCATCCGGGGGGAAATATTATACATCTACCTAGCCGCTTCCCTCACAGCCGTCAGTTCTGCCCTCGTCCGCAGGGAGGACTGCACGGAGTTGCCCGTTTTCTTCTCAGGAAAGGGCATGACGGGCGCTGAGACCCGATATCCGACGATCGAGAAGATGGCGCTCGCGCTCGTTACTGCCGCCCGACGGTTGAGGCCATACTTCCAGGCACACAGCATCCACATCCTCACCAACGTGCCTCTACGCCAGATACTCCAATCGCCCGATCACAGCGGCCGCCAGGCGAAGTGGGCTATTGAACTCAGCGAATTCGACCTCCAGTACAAACCCCGCACGGCAATCAAGGGACAGGCCGTGGCGGACTTCATCGCTGAGTACACGGAAGCTGAGGGAACACCGGTCGGCGCGTCCGACGGCCTGACGGTGGAGGCGTCCGACAAACCGGAGGTCAAGGAGCGACCATTGTCGGAGTGGAACCTCTACGTCGACGGTTCATGCACGAAGAAGGTTAGCGGCGCCGGGATCATCCTGATCGGGCCCGGAGGGGTAAACGCGGAGTACGCCCTCAAGTTCGAATTCAAGACAACCAACAACGAGGCTGAGTACGAGGCGCTCATTGCGGGTCTGCAGTTGGCCAAAAACTCAGAGGCACCCGACCTGAACATATTCAGTGACTCGCAGTTGGTGGTGAGCCAGGTCGGATGCGAATTCCAAGCGAAGGGGGAGTCCATGATCGCCTATCTGAGGTGCGTAAAGGCACTGATCAGAGGATTCAAGCACGTCAACATCAACCATATACACAGGGGATTCAACGCAAAGGCAGACAGGCTGGCTCGATTGGCCACGGCACCCGTACACACGGGACCAGGACAGCGCATCGTCGAAGTATTGCGACGACCAAGCATCTCGGGAGCGGAGCAGGTTCTGGCAATCGAGCCACACGAGCACAGCTACATAGACGCGCTCGTCGCTTACAAAGCAAGGGGAGAGCTACCGGAGGACAAGCGAGAGGCCAGAACCATTGTCGCACGTGTAGCCAACTTTAGCGTGCGGGATGGAGCTTTGTACCGACAAGGGAAGACCTGGGCGAGTCTCAAGTGCGTCACCCCAACGAAGGGCAACTCAATCTTAAAGGAGATCCACTCAGGCACGTGCAGCCACCATGCGGGCGCCAGATCGACCGCACACAAGACCCTTTGGTATGGCTTCTGGTGGCCCACCATCCACGCGAACGCCACGACACTGATGAGCAAGTGTCACCAGTGCCAGCTGCACGCGCACCACCACCACATGCCCGCCGTTCCACTGTCCATCCTCCTATCGCCCGTTCTGCTCCCGAAGTCGAAAGGGCAGTACAGATATCTGATCGTCATCATCGACTACCACACAAAGTTCATCGAGGCCCAACCGATGGCGAAGATCACAACGGAGAAGGTGGAACACTTTGGCGTTTCCTCTTCTGTCGCTATGGGACGCCGATCAGCATCATAACGGACAACGGGCCGCAGTTCAACAACCCCAGACTCATAGCCTTCTACAAGCGGCAGGGAACGGACCTCATCTTCGTGTCACCAGCGCACCCCCAGACGAACGGGCAAGTAGAAGCAGCGAACAAAATCCTCAAGGCTGGCATCAAAAGGAAAATTGAAGACATCGAACCCGGGGATGCGGGTTACGGACGCTGGCCCGAAGTCATTCCAGAGATTCTGTGGTCCATCTGAACGACCGCCAACGCAGCCACGGGCGAAACCCCGTTCAGCCTGACGTTCGGAACGGAAGCCGTGCTACCTTTGGAGATTACCCATCAGAGCCCACGGATCGAGGGGTACGATCCACGCACAAACAGTGAGCGGCTACGACTCAACAACGACCTGCTGGAAGAGCGGAGAGACATGGCGCATCTCCACAATGCCGCCAACAAGCAGAGGATCGCCCGATTATACAACCAGCGTATATGGGCCCGCCCAATCCAACTGGGGGACTGGGTGATGAAGGCAATCCAGCAGAAAGTCAAGGCGCTCCGCCCGTTGTGGGAAGGCCCGTACGTAGTTGATGAGGTGATAAGCGCCAGCACCTTCTACCTAAGAGACATGCAGGGTCAACGACTACGGCACCCGTGGAACATCTAACACTTGATGAAGTACTTTCATTAAATCTTATGTATTTTCATCAAGTTCATTTTTTATTATTAGTGTGTTCGTTTGTCCTTACCCCGCCCGCCCAATACTCGGGGGACTGGGGATAAGCTGTCCACGTGAATGTAACACTTGGTTAAAATTCCATTCAAAAACAAGAGAGGAAGCGCACGTTCGCGCGAGTCATTCAAAGGATGCCAAAAAAAAAAGACAAGGCACATGAACGGAACAAAAAGAGACTTCATTAATATTCAAAGGCACAAGGCCTGTTACAAAAAGCCCCTACACTACTATTACAAAGAAAAAGAAAACTACTCTACTGATCCGCCCCTCCCGCCGCCTCCTCGGTCCCCGCCTCCAGCTGCCCTTGCTCCGGCTCAGCGGACGCCCCACCCGCCTGTGCCTTCAAATGGGCGCAGTAACGCTCCAAGTCCAGGAAGGGCGTCACCGCCTCCTGGAACTCGGTCACCTGGCTGTCAGCTTCAGCGGCCACCAACTCCAAAAACTCCGAAGAATTCTTGAAGACGGCAACCGCCTCTGCCTGGGCCTAGCGGAAGCGCTCCTCGGTCCACATCCGGCGCTCGGCTTCCATCAAGTGGGACTCCATCTCCGCCAGCCGATTGGCCGCTTCGGCCTTCGCCTCCTCCACAGCAGCTAGGGCACTGTCACGTTCGGCCTTCAGCAGCGCCTCCCGCTCAGTAGCCTCACGGAGTTCACGGCGCAGGCGGTCCACCACCACATCCGTCTTGGAGAGCTCATGCCACAGCCTCCTGTGGTCCTCGATCAGCCCGCGCAGCTCCCCCCTCAGGATCTCCGCCCGCCTGTCGTTCGCCTGCCGCTGGCGCGCCTGGAAGAGCTTGTACTGCAGCAGTGCACAGGAATTGTACGCCCGATCCATGTCATCCAGGCCACCCGACGCCGGTGGTATCAGCCTATTGACGGATCGCACGGCGACCTTGATGGCGTCCATCACGGGCCTGCAGAAGGCGAGCGGACCCCCAGCAGCATCCGTCTGTGGCCGTTTCGACTGAGGCTCGTCACCACTTTCCTGCCTGGACGACCGTGGAGGACTTGAAGGTCGACCTGAAGACTGAGGCGTACGGGCAGCATCCCGCCTGTCCCTCTGCTCCACCCGATCGGATCGGCGCTGCTCACGATCCGCTTGGCGCTGTTCCTTCTCGCGATGCTGGTGCTCGCGATTGTCCGCCCGATCCTGGGCCTTTGATCCAGCAGCATGTCCTGAAGGTGGGCGGGGAGCATCCACTCGGATGGGCTGGGCGCAGTCCGCCATATTGGGGATGGGGATCTTCGCCTGGGTGTTGTCCCCCAGAACGAGCCCACCACGCCCGTCATCCGCCACCTTGCGGACCTTTTCAGCGGTGAGCAGCAGGGCGGCCATCCGGCGCTTGAGTACCTCATCCTTATCGGTCGCCTTGGATTTTGTCATCTTGGCTGCAGAATAGACAAACGGAAGGTTAGCGAACAGATACAACACTTGGTAAAATTATCCTATTCCTACTCCTAGCAGAAAACTATGACCCACAGACCAGGCGGTCTGGCAAGACGCGTGCGTTTGATGAGATCCCAATGGCACGCGGCCCAGAAGTATCGTGACTCGGGCGCAGGGTCGAACACGAACTTGAGGCGAGCTATCCTGGCCTTCTCCACAGGCGTGAGCGGATACTCGTTCGTGTCGAGCGTATGGAAGAATTGTGGGACGCGATCGATCTGGTCGGCATTGGCGGCATACTCGGGCGGGAAGGCGCCGAACTCCCAGTCTCCACCCACCAAGCAGTTGATCGTAGGCCAGGAGGTTGAAGAGCTCGGTGGGTCCACCAACCACCACTTCACGCGCGGCTCCACTGTGAAGGTCCCCGAGTCCCTCTGGCGCGTAGAGTATTGCAGACGGAAGAAATGAAGAAACTCCGCCCGCGTTGGCTGATCCATCCCACTCACCCGGAAGATGTTGAACATAGCCACGAGCGTACGGGTGAGCGTGGGCCCGCATTAGCCGAGAGAGATCCTCAGCAGCGCCAGCATGTATTGAAAGAAGGGATGCAACGGCAGCTTGATCCCAGCCTTGAGATGAAACTCGCTCAGGAAGACGTGGTCGAGCGGTGGGCGGGTGAACGTGTCGCCTTTGCCCGGGATCCTCAGACGCACGGAGCTTGGTATATGATAGTCCCGCGCCCATCTGGCCATCTCCTTGACGGACGGCGCACGCTCGGGCTCCTGGACTAGCGTCCCATCCTGCAACACCTAGTGAACGCACCCTCCTTCACGGAACTAGGGCACGGACTCCTCTTGTCGAACTCCCCCCTCACCCCATGGCCCAGAAGTGGGCGAGGACGCGCCCGACGACCCCGACGAACTCCCCAACCCTGCGGATGCGAACGCTTGCTTTGGATCCATTGGCTGCACCACAGGAGAAGTGTTAGGGATGTATCGAAGGGGCGCCACACTCATCACAGACACATACGAAGACGTACTCGACCCGCTCGCTCCCGACCCACAACTAATCCACCCCACCCCCTTTATGTATATGCGCTCACGCGATTGCCAGCTTGATATCTCTATCAGCTCCATTCCTAGACGCACGCACGTGCAAAACCCACACTTAGAAAAAAAATAGACCCCTACCAAAAAACACCAAAAAACCTAAAACCCACCCCAAAACAAGATCAAAACCACCACCCCTCAAGAACACGCCCTGTTCTTGATATGAAAACCCAGAAAAAACCAACAAAACGCCAAAAACACAGAGAAAACAAAACAAAACAGAAAAAAGATTCGAGCCTCACCAAATTTCAAGGATTACGGTCGAAAGTTGAACGTCGAGGGAAGATTCCGGCGAGAAAAGAACACGAACACAGAACGAAGATGAGCAGGTTGCAGAGTCAATCCGGCAGAGTTTCAGTAAGTATGGAAGTGATGAGGAAGACGACACCAGAGCCCCCATTTATACTAACCGCACGGGACACGCGAACGAACGCCAGCCATCCATTTTCGCGTGTCCACCATCGTATTGCGACACGTGGCCCAGGGGCAGTTTACTTACCCCCCTAAGTAACCACGCCAACTCTTCAGCTTCCCGTCTTGAATTCAAACCCTAGCACGATCTCCCACAGCTCGACACGTGTTGTCCATGCAACACCACACGCGCCCACGCGCCTGACGCCTGAGCTTCGAGCAGTTATCACGTCAGCAGCATTTAATGCCCAGGGCACGCCAGCATTAAATACAATGGCTAGCATTTATTACACCAACGGTTCCCAAGGAGAAGTCAAAAGGAATGTCACGTCAGACAGAATCACCCCACCAGAACCAAGATACGCCACACCTCCCACCCTTCGGACTGGCGCACCCACCACCCAAACAACCATGCACTCGCAAAACGCCACGGTAGCATCACACCACTAGGTTAGCACAACACCATTCGGGCGCCCCGAAAGAGGGCGAAAGCCTGAATTCCCTTTAGGACGCGCGCCGAATGAAGAACTTACGCCGTACGGGCATGGGGTTCTTCCCCTCCGTTCACGTAAACGTTAGAAAGCAAGCCAGATCAGGCGGCAGAGGCATGGGGTCCGCCCCCTCTTTGCGCGCGCTGAGACCGATGGGCAGCACGGGTGTGGGGTCCGTCCTCTCCTTGAGCGCACCGTTAAACGATTGAAGCGCAAGCCAGCTGTCATGACAGAGGCATGGGGCCAACTCCTCTCTGGGCATGCTAAGCCGAAGGGCGACACGGGCGTGGGGTGTTGCCCCTCCGTGGGCGTAACGTTAACGATCGACTCACCGACTCGGAAAAGCATGGGCGTGCGGTCCGACCTCTCCTTGCGCGTTCCGAGACCGATGAGCGTCGCGGGCAATGGTACGCCCTCCCCGGACGTGAAAGCAAGTCGGCTGTCATAGACAGAGGGATGCGGTCCTAACGCTCTCTGGGCATGCTAAGCCGAAGAACGGCACGGGCATGCGGTCCGTCCCCTCCGTGCGCGTTAATTGTACGTCGCGGTCTTGATCCCACCGTTGACGCTATACCGTACGCAACGGCATCCCCGTTGACGTACGCGGTGCACCGCGGCATCCCAACGCTGGTGTTACAAAAAACATTCGCATACATTCACGCATCATACATTCACGCATCATACCATACATTCACGCATCATCCCATACGTTCACACATTTACATAAACTCTGTTGCCCCATCTTATGCTTTCCAAAGCAACACTCCACGGGCGCGCGGCTCCAAATAGCAAGACTTGTTTGGACGCCGGGCCCATAGGTACATGACCGCACGAACAAGTACACGATCGGACGCACAGGTCCCCCATTCCATCATGCGAGCCCTTCCTTGACCAGAGAGTTGGGGGACTTGGGGGTTACAGGACCACGCACCACTGCTCAATCGGATAAGTATTCTGTTTAATCGCACGAACCCTTTTTCAAACTCCCCAGTCAAGAAAGTTATCTTTGACTTGGGGACTTGGATGACTTGTTTGTATAGCATTAGTTGTCCGATTAAATATACTTATCCACTTAAGCAGGTAATCAACACATACCCAACCACCTGAAAGACCACCAGGGAGGCTTCAACTTCACTCACAAGACCAACCTCATCCGAGCGCGCACGCACCCGTGGGGCGCATGCCCGAATGCACGGATCACACACCAGTAAGCATACCAGTCCCACATCGAAGAGCACAAGTGAGCACCAATCTCAACTACCTATATATGTCAGGTATTTATTATGGGTAAGATCATCCTATCCGATTCAATTCATCCATTCGATTCGATTCCACTAAACACTCGCACGTTCGCTTGACTGTTATATCCAATACATCATCTGACTTAGGCATCGGAGCGTTGAAGGCGGGCCACCCCGTCTCGACCCCTGACTGTCCGTTTGTTGTATTCTTCTAACAGCCATACCCGAACACGCATACCCGTTCACCTGAAGAGAGAGGAAGCGCCCGACAATCCGAACAGCCCCATCGTTCGAACGAACAAGAAGGAGAAGGAGTACTCGTACTTGCTTCTGCCAGATTACGTCCCGCGTGTAATTCGGTAAAAACAGTAAGATTCACTGACTTCCTACTTAGTATCGAGTTTAATTTGATATAGATTGATGTTATAAGTCCTCACATACAAGAGGTTCATGGCTCTTTTTGTGCTGTGCATTTCTCATATATATTTACATATGGTATGACATTGAGGAAGAATCATTGCACATGATCTTGGTGTTTCTTCCTCTTAATTGTTCTTTGCATATGGCATTGAGAGAATCATTTCACATGGTTAGGCATGTGGTGTAAAACAGTAATGGAATGTGAAGGATTGTTCATGAAGTTAATTTATAAACAAAGTCTGGAAGAGGGGTTTCCAATCATAACTATGAACCATATATATATCCAAACATTTTTTGTTTACATGTTGTCCTTGATTAGCAATCCAATTAGATATAGGGAACATCTTGGTCAGATAAGATAGTGCTCTTTCAGCATTCCAGACATAATTAATCCGTCTCAGATATTATCTTAATCGATCTGAGGTCTAAGTATATAATCTATATCATGTGTTTCAAAGAATTGGTGACATAATGAGTACTTGATTCAGAAAATTCTCTTCTTAGAGACTAGAAGAAGTCTGCACGCCAGTTTGTTTTTCGTCCTTAGTCTAGTTTATATGAAGGCAGTTCATCTAACATCTTGGCTCAAGTGCTTAACCTTTTAATGACTTAACAGTATGCCTGCGCCGGTGCATTATGTTGGTAGTTTGTTTACTTTGCCAATGCCATATTAATTTGTTAATATATGAAGCAGCTGCTAGTGTTATGTTTTAACACACGAGACCATGTGAAGCAGAGGGCCACCATACAGTTAGTAAATTCATCATTGCAGCATATATCAGCAGGCTGCTCAATTATATGTTTTAAAATGAGTCAACCTGCTTAGTTCTCACTGATGCATATGAAATGATATACAGATCGATCAACATGATTTCTAACTGTATGATTTCTACTGAATTTCCTTTTTCCTGTATTGGCACTTTTTGCTAGCTACTTACTAATTCTTGCTTTGCAAATGACAAATACATGTAACCAATTTCACCAAGTTGATTTCTGCTATTTTAAAAGATGTAACAGTTGCTTAGGTTTAGATTTCAATCTCATAACCTTCAGAAAATTGAGCTTCTTTGTAATGAGATTGTAGTTACTGTACAAATGGGGCAGCACATAAACCACAAAGGGTAGTACCGTAGTAGCTAAGTAGCAGTAAGTTGTCAAAAACAAAAGCAGGTAAATATATTTTCACTTATTGATTCATGTTACAGCAGATTAATCAATATACACCAACCCACATTTTCAATTGGGGATATCTCCCTATCCTACTATAGCTCAAATCTCACACAAATATCAAAGCAAAAGAAGCCACACAATCTATAAGCTGGTAGCAGTGTAGCGCAAGATATACAAACTTGATGAAGTTAATAAGAGTAGTAGTAGAAGAAGAAGCCTTAAACATTGGCAGAGTTGTCAGGCTTGAAATAGGGATGTGGCTGAGGAGATGAAGGGTGTGAGCTGTAGTTAGCTCCTGGTGGAGGAGTTGGCATTCCAAAAACCTGAGGATTCATTATGGCTTCCTTTCGGCCTCTCGCTCTTCCGAAGAAGTAACATCCGAAACCGAGCAGTATGGTGAACAGAATAAAAGGCAGAGAGATCACCACCACCATGCCCATCGTTTCTTTTCTTGATTGCTTTTTGAAGTAGCTAGCTAGCTTGCTGATTTCAGAAGAAGACTCGAGAGAGGATTAGAGGAAGAGGGACAGATATGTGCACCAAGAGATGAGACTGGGGGAGATTATATATGAGAACAGAAGGGAGCTATATGATCTGGACTCTGGAGGTTTCTGATTCTTCCAAAAGAGCAAAGACATTACTACAATTAAAGATTTGGGAAAAGGGGACCGCCGAGCTTAACGTTCAAATTTCCAACGGTCACCTTTTCTTGTATTAGTTGTATACGTGACATCTGATCTGTCAGGTCCACTTGGGAATATGCTTGCAAGAAAATAAGTAGTATTGTATTGAAAAAATTGTTCGGATATGACGCGTTTTAAATTTTATTAACTGATGTATGATAAATATCCCTAAGGTCACTAAAAAACAACACAATTAATCACTTTTATTCCTCTGTCTCTCACGAGCGTTAAAAAATTAATGACGTTGTTAAAAACAGGTCATCTGCAAATGTAGGAGAACTTTTCAGGAATTTCATATTTTCTCTTCTTTTTTTCTTATCTTTATTCTCTCTCTCTCTCTCTCTCTCTCTCTCTCTCTCGGTCGACGCCAACGATCTTGTGATTCTGGTCGAGTTCGAGAGATGGCAGTGGGGCTTTAGCTCTTCACATCTTCCACCCACGGTGCCGTTTCCCCCGGCATTGGCGGACCTCGCGGTGGCTTCATTCCTCCGCCGCTATCGCCAGAGGATTGGGAGGTTTTGGTGGACTTGATGCCATCTAAGCGCGCCTCTGTTTGAGAAAGGGTTAGCGTGAAGGATACGCTCGTCGGATCCCCAACAAAGGCCCTTGCACCATCGCTATCTTCCTTGTTTTGTTAATTTTGAAATCGATGAGATATAGAAATGTGGTCGATCGTTTTTTATTCTCTATTTGATTCAATTTCTGCTGTTTTGTTACTTAGATTCATTTGCTTCCTTAATGTTTGGTTAATTCTTTGCTGTTTTGTTTCCGGTTTACCCGACGGAATGGGTGGAAGAGGTGAAGAGCTAAACCCCCACTGCCATCTCTCAAACTCAACCAGATCGTTGGTTTCGAGTCATCGACAGCGATAAATGATGAAAATTCCTAAACAACCCTCATAAATTGGCACATATGGCACATGATCTGTTTTTAACAACGTGATTAATTTTTTAACATTTGTCACAGACGGAGTAATCAAAGTGACTAGTGGTGTTGTTCTTTAGTGATATTTGTCATACGTGAATAAGTAAAATTTAGAATGTGTCATACTTTAGTGATCATCCGAACAATTTTTTGTGAGAATTTTGGTAAGGTTTCTAGAATAGACATGGATTCTCTGCACGGATATGATGTCTATAAATGTGGCTTTTACTTTCAATGTTAGATAAGAGAATTACAATTGATCTCAACATCCCAGTACTTCCAAAAAGATCTAGGACGATACTTGGATGATATTTATAAGCATTTTCATACTTCGGTAACAAGTAACGTACTAACGCTTCAGTGCTAATGATGCCATTAAACTTGTTTTCGATGATTAAGATGTCATTACACTTTGATAGCGCACAAAAGCATGGAGTTCGTTCCAAGAAAAAAAAAACACTACAAACAAACTAGGAGGTGAAATTAACACCCCTTTATTTACAATTTAAATCTCATTTTATCATATTTACATACAAAAATGTAATAAAAATGCACACACAAAAAAATTGTGCGGTCTATAAATAAAAAGGTGTCAATTTCACCGTTCAATTTATAATAAATTAAAATAATGACCCAAGTTATTTTCGAAAAAAATAATTACCCAAGTACTCCGATCCGCAAAAAAGAAGATTGTTGAGAAATGTTACTAAGGTAGACCAAATTGAATGTGGCCCAAGAATTCAAGGTGGCCCAAAATAAATAATTTTGGTGTATTTTCTTTGACCAAGAAATACTAAATTAGAATTTTAAAAGTTTGTTCTGTTTTTAATTAAATATTAGACATAATTATCAATTTATTACCTTATGAATGATTTTTATGCCAATTTGTTATCCTAAAATTTTTTGTCAATTTGCTACCTATATATCAAATTATGCAAAATATTTAACAAATTTCTTACCTTAGGTTTAATTTTCTTTTACTAATTTTTTTTGTTCAAATTAATAGAATAGATGATTTAGAGTACCAAAGTGTTTTCAAATGTTTATAATTTAATGAATAAATTGACAAAATTTAAGTAATTAGACAATAAAATAATAAATTGACAAATTTATAAATTTTAGAATAATAAATTAATAATAAAAAAATAAGGCTAACAAATTGATACTAGGATAATTCTTAAAGTAATAAATCGGCGATTAAGCCAAATAAATTTTAACAGTAGAGTTCCAACGGAGTTCCCGGAGTGTCGCGAAACCAAGTCCAACTGAGAAAGACACGACTGACAGGTTCAGACTTCAGATTTCTCTCTCTCTCTCTTTCCCTCACTGTTCAATCATTCATGGGTCTTGATTCAGCTTTCTGATTCTTTCTCTTGGCTTCTCTGTGCTTGTCTTCTACGTCATGTTCAATTGATGAATAATAGGAGAGGAATTTGGTCTGGGTTTTGATACGAACTTCTGGATTCTGGTGCTAAATAGTATTAGATAGAAATATGTGTTCTCAAGTTTTGGAAATTTTGGGTCAACCTGAAATGTCTCTTTTGATAGGAACAGCTTGATTGTCTCATGCAGGTGCATCTCTGTAGGTGCTTGTCTTTGATTGAGAAAGAAACTTATATATGCATCAATGTTTTCTTTCTTATGGTAAACAAGTTGGGTATAGCTCCTCTAACTCGATTGTGTGTGTGTATCAAATGGTGATAATTATGATGTTTATGTCATACATTAAAAGTGCATGGTTTGTAGAAACTTCATCAAAAGTAGGTTCTTGTTTCAGTGGTTTGAGAAAAGAAAATGCAATGTATGTTAATTAGTTAGTAAAAGAAATAACAAGTTGAGTTGAATTGGTGCTGTTGATGTGAATGCATTGTTCAAGAGTGATGTATTATGTTGGGACTGAGATAGTCCTTTTGTAGGATCATAGGCTCAAATCTGCAGCAAGAAAGCCACAATAGAATGGCAACAGAAATCAAGTCCTCCAAGGGAAATGAGGTGCAAATAGATTTGGAGTCCGCAAGAAGGTACTTGGAGAAGGAAGGCGAAGCTGCAGCCTCCATGGATGCGCTGCCGGATAAGTTCTTCGAGCCGTTTATCATGAAAGGCATTCAAGTTGATCGCATTGAATGCGGTACAATTGTCTGCTCCTTTAAAGTACCTCCGCGGTTGCTCAACGGGGGAGGTTTCCTGCATGGTGGAGCCACAGCAACCCTTGTGGATTTGGTAGGCTCGGCTGCTATTTACACTGTTGGAGCTCCCACCACAGGGGTCTCGGTGGAGATCAATGTGTCGTACTTGGATTCAGCTTATCCTGGTGAGGATGTTGAGATTGAGGCCAAGGCTTTAAGGGTTGGAAAAGCTGTTGCTGTTGTTAGTGTTGAGATCAGGAAGAAGAAGACGGGGAAGATTATTGCTCAGGGTCGCCATACCAAGTACCTTGCTCTCGGTAGCAAACTCTGAGCAGCTTAGAAAGTGGATGTTTGGAACAAATTGATATAATTCAATCAGATATGTAAACTGAACTGAAACCAATGTTCATTTGAGCTCTTCTCCTCGCACTGTATCAAATAACTTTAAATCAGTATTAATCAATTCTATGCTTGTATCCATTAATTTTCTGCTCATTTGTTTTTCTTCTAGTTCGATATACAAACAATTCTCAATTGATTTTCTCTTCAAACAGTGATACATATGCTGCATCTCAACAAAATTGCTCAACAGTTGTTGCAGACTGGAACTCAATCTTGAAAGAAAGAGAACTTCCATAAAATTATTGCAACATGAATAATCCGAGTAAAAAATTGTCGCCAACCATATTAATTATCAGTCATCATTTGGAAAATACCTATCTTCGTCTTCGTAGTCTTGTCTGCCTTCAGCTTCTTCACTATATGCAAGTTCATTATCCAACCCATCATCATAACTGCCTCTGGAACTTTGTGCTACAGGGTCCAATGTATCATTGGATTGCTGCATATCACCATGGCAGGCCACATCTAATTCAGGTGCATGGTTACCCTGAGTTTTACACTATGTTAAAAGATGCAAGTCTTGGGCAAGATATTGTATGAAAATTGCATAATCACAAATCAAGTAACGACAATCTCAAAGATAAGCAAGCAAGACGACACTTACTTCCTCTTTATTTAAGTTCTTCAAAGCTTCATAGTTGATTTTTGAACTCGATCTCTGCATGAACAAAGATGCCACATTACAATCCAAACAATGAGGAACGTCATATTACATAAGAGGGCAGGAAGAGTAAAGCTGCTACAAGAAAAATGAATCACTGATAAGAAACAATATTGGATATGACAAGAGAGAATAAATGGTGCAGTTCCTGCTAACTAATGTTATGTACAAGGGGAAGACCACTTTACAGCTTTCATACGATAACGTTTGGTCTGTTCACCATCTTATTAAATTACCTTCTGATTATCCATCTCTGTAGAAATTTTGACCGCTTTGTTTGGAAAAGCAGCTTTCTGGGGTTTCCGTGCTCATTTTCTGCTCTTTTCCTGTCAATTGACCAATGTGTATGAAATTAATAAAACTCAATGCGAGAGGTCTCTCCATAAACAAAGTAAAGATCAGAGCTAAGGAGTAAATCAAATACAGAAAAATTTGATACGAGAACTTCAGAAAAGGCCGGCACTCATATATCAGACCAAGTATTACAGTTCATAATTGGGCAATGTTTGCAGAAATCCAATATTCTAAGTTTACACTTCGAAGCACAATTCACACAAAATGTTATCCATGCATATAATGACCCAAATGAAGGTGGAACTGGGATAAATATGAAAGCTACACATTTGACTCATATCGATAAGTATGACATGATCATATTAAGACAAGTGCAATTGTTTATGCGGATTTAGAATTGGGTGGGGATTACCATCTCAAAAGAAATCAATGATAAGACAGATTTCAAAGATAGGTTCAAAACCCAAATTTGTTCATATATTGGATTTTAACCAGGTAAGTTTGGAGACCTACACTACAGGAAACGGAAGAAAGTATAGAATTTCTGTACAGTCACAGAATGAGGATGTGCACAAAAAATGGAGGACACATCAAGAGAGTGAAAGATTTCTTGCACTTGGACATAGCAGCAAGATTACCATTTATCACTTGGTCAATCTCATGAAACATTAACATACGCTAACCAACTTAAACACGAAAAGAAACCAACCCAAAAGGAGAACAAAACCTATGAAACACGCATAGATTAATGAAATTATGGAGTTGCAAGGAATTACCTTAGTGTAAGCTCTGTTCATCGCTTCCCAAATGACGCTCTTACAGTGTGCCTCCTTCTTGTTGTTAAAGTATGGCGCAATCTACAATTTCATAACAATGTCAAGATTTCATACATACAGAGCTGAAGAACCAACCATTCACAATTGACAACAACAAGTAAGTTCAGACCAACCATGTATACCTAAGTAGCTCCCAAAACGATCTTGATGAAAGCGGAGTGCTTCTGTCTTTCATTTTCTATTTCCCTTAAATTTTCACACACAAAACCTTAATCAATTGCCGTAGCCATGACAAAAGTACAAACCTTTACCTATCTAAGGGCACATAATATTTCAAACTACATTCAGACCACAGTTGTACCTACCTAGGTAAATGGGCGACAACATTCGATGAAAACAAACTCAAACAGAACAAAAAGAATACATAAGTTTGTACTTGTACCTCAGCATCGTCAATGTCAGAAAGGCTCTCTGACACATCACTAACTGATTCTGAATCCTCTTCAACATCAACTCCTGAAATGTGAAACAGGTCAGATTCGACATTCCGACAAACAGAAGTTCATAATTAGACATATGTCAGATGAAAGCGTTTACCTTAATTGGCATGCCGCTTTCTGTTTCTCCCAGATAGTTTTGGCAATGCCATAACCCAGCTTAAATTTTAGTGGGTCGAATTGTGTGCCTGATATGTTCTGTTCTTCTTCCTCAATCTGATTTCAGGTTTTAAATGGGATTCAGGGATTCTGTGTTCGACAGAATGGATGCAATTCATATATGAAGCGACCATGTCGGCGACCGAATAAGTTCTTTTTTTCCGAGCCGACATTGCGAATTTGGGTTCGTTCTTTTTCAGCTCTGTTTGAATTTCACGGAAGACGAATTGTATGTCTTTTGTTCTGATTAGATTGGGCTTTGGTTTGCAACACAGGATGACCGGATGACCTACGAGCCCACAACAAATGAGAATTTTCGAAGAGTGTATTTCACTATTTCCGCAAGTTCCTATCAACCATAGTTAAAAGTCATGATCCCACGTTAGTTAACTAAACAAGTTAGCCGACATAAATATAGCACAATCGGCTTCTGTTAAATCTTGTTAGATTTGTGTTTAAAGGTTGATTGTGAAATCTGTCTTCATGACTTCATATATCTACTTTTATGTTTTACTTAAAAACTATCTTTCTATTTGAAAACTCTAATCGTAGTTTTCCCCTTTTCCTTTTCCTATTCATTTTCACTCGATCTTCTTTATTTTGTTTTTCTTCTCATTTTTTACCATATGCGGGCTCCCTTTGAATTCTCCTTCAACGGAAGTCTTTTTGTATGGCGTATTGTGTGTGATCAAATAGATTTGGTTAGCGATACGATGGCAGAGAATGAGGTTGATTGTTCGTTTTCTATTGAAGATAGTGGCAATTGGCAACAACTTTATCCATGTAATTGAGATGTTAATTTTGGTTGCTCAAATCCCAATTTTAGTGTCATCACCTGAATTTAAGTTTCAGACTGGGTAGTTATGGGGGATCAACATGTGTTATTGTGACCGGGTCAGATTAACTTCTGTCCCTCTATTGATCTGGTGGTTTTCTTTTATAGATTTTATTTGTTACGACCTCTTAATTAATAAGTAGAATTCAACCAGAACACATTAGATTAGTTTGGGAGAGTTATGTTGTGGAAATAATCAATTTGCTTATAGCTCATGAAAGCTGTATATTGTCAATTTTTATAAGTTATTGTAGCTTATAATTTTTTTGTGTAATTTTTGAAATAATATACGACTGATTTAGTTTACTAAAAACATCAAATAATTTAATTTAAAATTTAAGCTGCAAAAGTTATCTCAAACTAAACCTAAGCTTAGGTTTTACTCGTATAAATTCAGTCTTAAATTTAATGTATAAAATCATATATAGCGACCCCAATCGAAGGAATCAAAACCAATTACTACATCGAAGCCTTTCCGAGCTTCAATTTAGTTGTACTATGTACCAGTTAATTATCATGAAGCTAATTAATCTTGCCTATACACCACTCCAAACACCACTCTATCAATAACTAATATGCTCAAACGCACTCATGCAGCTCAGGCTCGGATGCTTAATCACCTTAATTACCATCGCGAGCGGCTACAAATAGCATACAACTCATATCAAATGTCAAATCAACACAAAATAATTAACTCAACACGAAGACGACATAGTCGATAGAGTGGTCGCCGACGATGTTCTGGCAGGGGACCCCGAAGTCTGCTTCAAAGCCACCGTGGGTAAAATGCTGGTCTTTCTCCTCTCTTCTTCCTTGATCACCTCTCCGGCAAACAAATCTAGCTTGTTCAAGTTCGTGCTCTCCACCATCTTCTTCCCTTCGAATAATATAGACTCCACATTTCTCTGTGACAACATTTCCTGGACCAAAGCCAATATGTCTCTGTTGTTGTTGTGGTTCGATTTCTTCGAGTGGTCCATTCGTGAAGGGCTTTTGGCCATGAAGCCGTTGGCTTGCACGCGAACATAATTGCTGGTCCGGGATTGCCCGAATGCCATTGAAACAGCTTGATCAACCTACAAGTTTACAAGAAATGATTGGTAAGCATACCTACTCGTGAAGAACATTTTTTAAACTCATGTAGCGCCAAATATGCTTTTGAGAATATTGCACGAAAGAGACACAATGGTCTCTCTTTATGTATTTTAACAGAAAAGCTAAGTTATGGAAACAATTTAAGAGCAATAATAATTTAGGTAGCGCTTTTATCATGCCCACCCTTAACCACCATATATACCAAAAGCTAGCACAGAACAAGAAGAATCAAACCATATTAAACCACCATATACAGTATATCTAATTTACTTATCAATTCTAAAACCTAGCTAGCATTTAGATTTTAGGTATTAATAATGACAGCAAACGATTCATATTTATACTGAATCTATTAGTAAAATGTTATCGATCTATTGTAAATCGAAGTCTAACGAACATATGCTTCAATTTCATTAAAATCTTTAAATTTCGACTAATGTACTTAAAAAATATATATATTATGACACATTTATTTAGTATAATTTTTTGAATACCACAACTGCCATTAGAATTGTCCTAAAGTCGAATTTGTGAGTCTGAGTAATGATTTAATGTAATAATGGAAAAAAGACAAGAAGCATATTGAGAATTCTTACCAAGTCGGAAGCTCCTTCGCCGGCGATCCTTAGGCAGCCTGAAGGGGACAAGTTTCCGAACTCCGCCTCTCCATTTCCAAGTGACACCACCAAGAGATCCTCCACGCCACAACAGAAAGGAAACTCTTGCTTATTATTCAACACGTGCGTAATAGCCGCAGCCGTCGGATTGTTCATGGCAATGCCCCCATCGACGGCCATGATCTTCGTCCTCCCGTCCAACGACTTAACCTCCACGGGGCCCACCGCCGCCGGATGCGCACACGTGGCGCTGCACACGTCCTTCATCTTGAAATCGTACCCGTCCAATTCCACCGCGTCGGCGCGCGAAAACAAGAACGGTGCGCGGGACGACATGTCGTAGCACGGAATCAGCACCGACTTGATCGTGTCCCTCAGAGTCAGCTGATCGCCGAAAGTCTTGCGGAAGAGACGCTCCCTCTCCTTCTCCGCCTTCTCCGGCCGGAAAAATCGCCTGAAAATTCCCGCCGGGGACGACTTGAAAATCTTGCGGCGGTTTTCGAGGAGGAAGTCGAGCGCCTCCTGGGCCGTGAACACCGGCCTGCCAGACCCGTCGGCGGACTTCGTGAAGAGCAGAGCCGCGAGGACGCCGCCGGCGCCTGAACCGGAGACGACGTCGAAGTAGTCGGAGACGGCGGCGGTGGAGTCGCCGGACTTGCGGCGGAGGCAGGACTCGAGGTGTACGAGAGACTTGGCGGCTAGAATGCCGTCGGTGGCTCCGGCACCGTCGATGGTCAAGATTCGTACTTTGCCAGTTATGTGCTTGTTTGATTTCATGTGATGGAGAGGAGTCGTGGCAGCAGTGGAGGTATTGTCGACGACGACGTTGTCGTCGTAGCCGAAAAGGAAGTTGTTCTCGAGAATGGAGAAGATCTCGTGGCTGAGCTTGTCGACGTCGACGACGGAGTTGGAGTTGGAGTTGGAGTCCATGTTGAACAAGGGAGATGTGGATAGTAATGCTTTTGCTGCCGCCATTTTTTTTTGGACGCTGATTTCAATGAGAGAGAGTTAGGTTTGTTTGTTTTAGTACGTAGGTGAGTGAGAATTTGAATCTTGTTAGAGATTAGAGGTGTGAGAGAGAATAGTGACGAAGATGAAGATGAAGATGAAGATGATGATGATGATGATGATGATGATGATGATGATGATGGGTAGGAGAGGAAGTAGTGAGGGTTTTATATAGAAGAGAAATGGGGAGGTACGTGTGGCGATTTATACACGTGCGAGTGAGTATGAAAGAGTGTAAGGAGTGAGTTTTAGTTAGGTTGTTGGAGTGAAGATCGCGGAACATTCTTAGGTGGGCGATTAATCGGGAGCTCTAAAAGGCGAGCGACCAAGTCAGTATTTTTTTTGTTTTGTTTAAATTTTCAGGGGAAAAGAAAAGAACAGATGATGTTGGAGGTTGGAGAAAGAGCTAGGCCAAGAATGTTTTAAAAATAAAAATGTAATCCGCTTTTGGATTTTGTACAGGGGGTCATTTTTTGGCAGTTTTGAAGTGGTAACTACTCTCCTCAGTTGACTTTAAGGACCTTTTTTTTTATCAAGTTGACTTTAATGACAGTCAATCGCAAATCCTAGCTATGGTGAAGTGAAGGTAGGTGAATATATTAAGATGTAAAAATGAAATTACAAAAACAACTCCCTTAATTATAAAATAATTATTTATGTAAATCGGTTAACAAATTATTCGCCTAAGTTCATCAACACGTCAGTTTTTTTCTTTATAAATTAGAAGTACAATGTTTGTACACGGAAGTTTTAATGTAAAACTTCAAATTGGATTAGATTTTTACCAAATACATAATTATCTTGTTCTTTTTAAAGTGTGAATTTCATTGACGCTATATTGTCTAATTTTACAGTGGGATTCTTTAACGCCTATTTTGTTTTAGACTAATACGATTACAACTTCTTTTTTACAGTTAAAATTAAAACACTACTATTAAATGGCCAATTAAATTTCGTTTATTGTTAAAGAGCTTCGGAACCCTAACCGTAAACACTAACATAGTCCAAATGTTGATTGCCTAAGTAAAATAGTACATCGATCTAGTATAAACAATTGCCCAAGTAAAATAGTACATCTACTTCATCGATCAATTTTGAAACAATATAGCCATGCATAGACTTTAATTTAAACTATTGACGCCAATAATGAGCAGAAGGACGTCAAATAATTGAAGGTACTAGCTAGTTTGCCACAAATAATGTTATCATCTTGGCGCCCTGTACCAAATTGTACATGGTACCTCACTCCCTCAACGGCTCATCCTCTCACTTGACAGCTGCACGAGAGAGAGAGAGAGAGAGAGAGATCGATACAGATCGAATCAGAATATCTTCTTCTACTTCTACAAAGGGATGGGACTAACTTATTCCATGAAACTTAGCCTCACCCCTCAATCAGCCATCACAATAATGAACACTTTTACATATTAATTTGAACTCCCAGTCTCCCACTTTCCCTTCCTTTAATTTCTCACCGTCTCTTTACTTATGGAACCCAACACTGCCCAGAAAAGTACTTCGATCAGTTTCTAATTAGGCGCCATGTTTCTTTCAAATTCCACAGTACTGGCTATGGCTTTTGCAGGTCGATTATTCGAAGTTTAAAACCCAGTTAGCTAGCTCCATACTACTCTTAAGATATCGATCAATGTACTGTTCGGCCTTTAATTAAGCTGTACGTGTGTAGGCCAATAATGGATTAAAGATATTGGACCGTCGAAATATTTCGAGGAGCCTGCTAAAGAGTACTACTGTGACCTGTTGATTGATCTATCCCTTCTATTTTCCATGTTCTTCGTACCAAGTTGCAAGAAATATAGATCCAGTACGTACAAATACATATTAGATCGGTCATCATGTACCGTACAATCAATTCCATATATCTGAATCTTAATTAACCTGAAAATCTTTTGTAGGGCCTGAGAACATATGGGTGTTCGTATGATTCTCTAAAATTTTTGCATGCCCTGGCCTTCTCAATCAACCACCTCAGAGATCTGCAACTGCATGTACGGCCAAGTGTGCCGACATTTAGTGCCGAGTTTTTTTCACGTACGTACTGTAACTTTGCTCGAACAGCTTCGTGCATGCATTGAACTTCTACCACGTATTTCAGATTCATGCGTCGACTACCTAATATAGTAATCTTACATTGTTACTGTTTATGGATATGTTGTTAGATTGTTCGATGAGAGTCATGAGACTACCAGAGGATGGTAAATTGGTAATTGTGGAGTTCTTCTTTCTTATAGTCTCTATAAGAAGCAAACCTATGGATCCGCGAACTGTCCGTAGCTGGATGATTCGTCAATTAGTTAAGCAAATTAAGCTCTTTGGATTTGGATACGCATTTAAGTGTGATATGATAGCAAACGTTGTGTCGATGTTGTCAAATACAGTTTTCCGGGTCAGGTACCCCTCAACTAACTGATCGAGTTGTACATGTACGGGGGCCGATCGACATATCAATATCAACTACTCAAATCTCATCGATCAAAAGGCAACAATTAGCACTCTCTCGATCTTCATTTATATACCTTCGAATCATAGATATCTAGCCAGTAATACCAAGTACACTAATTGATTCATCAATATTTTTGAGCATCAACTGTTCTATATATATAAGTACTGATCGATCATAAGAACAATCACTGCCGCCAGCAGGGGCGGAGCAAGAATTTTTCGTCAGGAGGAGGTGCGAAAAAATTTCAGTATGTAGAACTTAATAACTACATAAGACATCTTATGATTAATATTAAATTAATTTTTATATATATGAGATTGATTCAATTTAAGCGAATAAATTAAGAAGAAAACTCGAATTTAACGATGAATAACTCAAGTTTTTAAACTAGGTATAAACCTTTTATATAGAGATTAAAACATATTATTATGTTTTTATGCTAAGAAATATATAGTTAAGTTGATATATTAAGAAAAAAAGAAAATAATAAAATAAACAAGGTCATACAAATAATTAATAGCTACAATTAAGAGAAAATGTTTGAGAATTATGGAGTGACCAAATTAAAAATTATGATATTATTTTATTGAAATTTTTTTGGAGATATATAATAATTTGAAAAAAATTAAGAAGGGGCAACTAAAAAAAATTTGTAAGAAATAAGGAATTCATCCTGTAAATTAAAGATATTATTTGATAGGTTAAAAATATTAGGGGGCATTGCCCCTTTTGCTTACACTATCCTCCGGCACCTGACTGCCAGCATGACACCATGTATACAGTGTAGCTATATCGTGTTAACTTGGTAGAAACAAGATGGAACTCACCCAACCACATATTATCAAATGAAGGTGTTAAAGTTTGGTAATCGGTATAGCTATAGAGGTGTTCCCACCAAAAGTGGTTTAATAGGGTGACCCAGCCTGCCTCCTTTTGACCTGATTTATAAAACTATGTACAATATATTAAATTTGTTGGACACTAAAGTAAGTAGTAGGAATGGTTGACTCGTCTCATCCCAAATTAAGATGCTTGCTAATGGAGTAAGAGCACCTGCACCGAAGGTAGAACGAGCAGCACGAGCAGCAGCAAGCAGGTGGTGGCCTGCCGGAAAAACAGCACGAGCAGCAGCGATGGAGCGTGCAGCGGGGGGCGAGGTCGACGGCGACTGCACGTTGACCGGCAGCTCGAGCAGCAGCTCGAGCAAAGTTTGCTCGTGTCAGAGGACAAGCAGATGGCGGAGCCCAGTGCCACGTGTCCCGGATTCTCTGCTCGAGCAACAAATCTGCCATGTGCAGATGCTCGTACCTCCTTGCTCGAGCAACAAAATTGCTCCTTCTGTTGATATACCAATGCACGAAAATTCACTCTTGCTTCTCCTATTCCATAAACAGTGATGGGAGGAGCAAAATAGAAAGAGCAAAAGAGGATGGGAGGAGCAAGCCCGGTGCAAATGCTTTAATAGTCGACTATGCTCTATTCTCTTTGCATTCACTACTGGAGAAAAGGATCGAAGCGAGGAAGAATGAGAAACAAAACATAATTTCGTCGCTTCAACAAATCTAAGCGACGATTATTGATGTCGTCGTTTAAAAAACAAGGAGCGACGAATATTTATCAACATTCGTCGCTTCCAAAAGGACTGAAGCGATCAATATTAATACTTTATCGCTGAGGTTATCCCATAACCCTATTTTGGGACGACATTCAATATTCTTCGCTTAGATTGTATTGAAGCGACGAAGGTAAGTTATGTTGTCGCTCGTGTACAAACGAAGCGGCGAACATTGGTCAAAATTCGTCGCTTAGGTTTTTTTTCATCTACTTTTATACTTCGTCTTAAATGCAACCTGTATATATAGGTAAAATTTTAGATTTACAGATGCAGTCGGGTTCTGCATCTGTTTTTGGAGGAGAAGATGGAGAAGTTAGAAGAAAGTGAGATTGGAAGGCTTTTGGTGAAAATTCTTTGATTCTTAAGTAAGGTTAGTGCAATTTCCTTCTATTTATCCCTCTTTGAGAGCATATTATGTATTAATTCAATCTAAATAGTTGTTTATGTTGGTTAATGGAAGTTGGATGATGTTGTGTTTAATTTTGTGTTCTGTTGTTGTTTTAGTGTTAGAATATGAAAATTGTGGTGTTTATTTGCTTAGAACTCCCATTTGAGAATCAACAACTCATCTAGTTGATCGAGATGAGTTGTTGATTCTCGAATTGTCCCATTTTTGGATACTTTATGTTGGTTAATGGAAGTTTGATGATGTTGTGTTAAATTTTGTGTTTTGTTGTTGTTTTAGTCTTAGAATATGGAAATTGTGGTATTTATTAGCTTAGAACTCCCGTTTGAGAATCAACAACTCATCTAGTTGATCGAGATGAGTTGTTGATTCTCGAATTGTCCCATTTTTGGACACTTTAGGTGAAAACGAATTTGTTTATCCTTTTGCTATTCATGTGGTTTCAGTTTCAGTTTTGGGATATGGTTTCGACAGTGTCTCCTTACAATGTTCCTCGAGTGCAAATTAAGTTGTTTAGATATGTGTGCACTTGGGGAACTGTAGGGAGATGCTGCGAAATTTCCCTAAACTGGAGGTGAAACCACATGGGTGCAAAACAAAAGTCGTCTTCTCCTGAAGGGGATAGGACCCAACCTGGAGGAATAAGGAGAAGAAGTGATGGGACAGGTTTTGATTGTATCATAAATGTTGTGTGCTAACTTTATGCATATTGTCTGTTTATGTTATGACAGGAAACATGGATGATGTTCCCGACAAATCTTTTATGAATCATCATTATACACACCTTGACTACATAACAGGCGTAATTAACTTCATCAATTTTGTGAAGACTCACACTATTGGAACCTAGTATCTCCCTTGCCCGTGCACCATTTGCAAAAATGGTCCTTATTATAGGGATATCGTAGAGATTTATCATCACTGCATACACCGTGGTTTGGATCCGACTTACACAGTTTGGCACCTATATGGGGAAGTTTCTGGTCAATCGACAAGGATTAGTAGACGGAGACAGTGGCTAAAAGACAGAGTCGAGGCTTCCAGTGTTGCGGGTCCTTTAGTGGTCCGGACTGTGGAGATTATACAAGATGTATTTCCATACTATCCTGGATACCATGGAGATGCATCGCATAATGTTGTTGAAGAAAATGATAAAGTTCACTTCAATGACATGGTAGATGATGATTATGCTAAATATGAAAGGCTTCTAAGGGAGTCGCAAACCCCATTGTATGAAGGGAGTGAAGAAACTGTATTAAGTGCCATATTATATGCAATGGAAATTAAAGTTGAAAATGGATGGTCGGATACGAGTGTTGATAAAATATGTGAATGGTTGCATAAGTGTTTTAAAGGGCATAATTTCCCTGTGAGTTATTTGAGAATTCAAAAAATCCTCAAGGATCTTTCCCTTGGATATGAAAAAATTCATGTTTGTGAGTTCAACTGTTACCTATTCAGGGGAGATGAAAATAAAACCGGTAGGACTTGTCCAGTATGTGGTGCTGAAAGATATAAGCCAGATAGGGATGACATTCCAAAAAAGATAATATGATATTTCTCTCACTCCTAGGTTGAAACGCTTATTTATGTCCCCACACACCGCAAATCATATGCGATGGCATAAGAAGAGGCAACTAGATGAAAGTACCCTCCAGCACCCATCTGATGGAGAAGCATAGCTGCATTTTAACAAGACATTTCCAAGTTTCGATGACATTAAGGGAAGAAATGTGTGGCTTGGATTGGCAACTGATGGTTCCAGTCCATTTGGGACAATGTCAACCCAGCATAGTACATGGCCCGTGGTTATGATGTCATTTAATATACCCCCTAATATGTGCATGAGGAAGAAATATAATGTGATGGCCGTGTTGATTCCTGGCCCTAAATCTCCGGGAAAGTGCCTTAGTGTACTCGTTCGTCCATTAATCGACAAGCTCAAAGACTTGTGGGAAAATAGAGTGTCTACTTTTGACAAAATGGATAATGATGTATTCACGATGAAGGCAGCGTTGATGTGTACTATAAGTGACTTTCCTGGTTTAGGGATGCTTGCTGGCTCAACGGTGAAATGGTACAAGGCATGTCTAATTTGTCTAGATGAGCTGACAGCAGAGCATATCTGTGGGAGAATTGTTTATGAGGGGCATCAAAAATGGCTCGACGAGACAAACTCGATGCGATCAAGTTTGACATTTAATGGGAATCCAGAGTGGGGAAAAAGACCAACTCATAAAGAAGGAGATGATATTTTGGAGGAAATTAGGTCACACAGTTACGACACTCTTAGCCATCATCCAGATTTTCTGGTCCCTTATTCAGCACACAACAGACAATGTTGGACCCCACGAGATTGTATTTTGGTTGCTTCCCTATTGGTCTTCGTTGTTAATCAAGCACTGCTTAGATGTCATGCACATTGAATAGAACGTGTGTGACACTATCCTTGGCACCATTCTTGCAATTGAAGGGAAGATCAAGGATGGTCCAAGAGCTCGCGAAGCGTTGGAGAAAAGGAAAATCCGCAAAAGTCAACATCAATCGGAAGTTGAGAAGAAGACGGGAAAGGTTTCTCATGCACCCTTTTTATTTAAAGAGGAAAATCGTGAAAAAGTATTTGAATGGTTTCGCAATGCTAGGTATCCACTTGGCTATGCGGGGAGTTTGAGAAATAAGGTCAAACTAACCGATAAAAAGTTTTATGGATTGAAGACGCATGATTGCCATGTCCTGCTTCAACGTCTTCTTCCAGTGGTTATCCGAGGATTTTTGCCAAATAACGTCGTGAAGCCATTGATTGCATTGTCAAATTGGTTTTAGATATTATGTGCTAGGGAGTTGAAGAAGGCAGATGTTCAGCAGATTGAAGTTGAGATAGTGATGATTCTCTACAATGTGGAGTTGATTTTTCCTCCACATTTTTCCCCTCTATGGTTCATCTCATGGTTCACCTTCCTGAACAAGTTATGCTTACTGAACCAGTACATTTTACATGGATGTATCCGATGGAAAGGTACATGCACTAACAAAATATTCTCCTTTTTGTTAAACTGAAATTACACTAATTGTATATATGCACTAATCATATACCACATTTATAAGCAATTAGGTGAATATAAAAAGCCAATGAGTAATACACGTTACCCCAAGGGGAGTATTGCAGAAAGGTACGTGTCATCGGAGTCGGTGAGGTACTGTAAGTTTTATCTGCAATTGGAGGCACATGAAGATCCCAATCCCCCAATATGGAATATTAGCTGTGTTTCGCAGTTAGTTCAGCCATGTATTGTGGACACCACCAGAAAGATCAGGTTATCAGAGGAGCAAATAGCTGAGGCTCATTGGAAAATTTTGACAGATACAGAATAAGCTCAATATTACATAGACACTCATTTACAGGCGTACATAGCGAAATATGGTGACGATTACGACGAGCCCCCCATGAGGAGGAGTTTCCATCGATAGTTCTTAAGATATGTACGAAAATAGCACAATCTTTTCTCAACAAAAAAGATCTTAAACCCTAGATAGTATAACGCTAACATCATCTATTTTTCAGGCAAAGAACATGCATGATGCTCAAGACCTTAACTTTAACAAGGGTATATGGTCTTTGGCTCGAGGTCCGCAATTCACCCGGATTTATAAGGCGTGCTATGTGAAAGGTATCACGTATGTCTCATTCGATAGAGATCAAAGTCTCGTGACTCAAAATAGCGGGGTGATGTTAAGCACGAAAGTTGGAAACTTCTATGGCCATCTTGACTATGTAGTTGAGATATGTTATCCAGACAATCTGTTTTTCATGTTGTTCAAAGGTATATGGCACAACACCACTGACGATTTAGATGTCAAAGAAATTGACACCGTCAAGGTAGATCATGGTCTGATATTAATGGATACAAACACTAGTTACTATGAAAATTCACCATTTTGTCTTGCGATGAAGACAAAACAAGTGTTCTACTTGGACGATCCTGCAGCGGATGGTACTTGGAAGGTGGTGCAAGAAATGTCGCACCGAAATGTATACAATGCTGAAGTATTGGCAACTGAAGATAAAAGGCCTCCTTAAGGGAATCAAATCACAAAGCCTTACCAAGAGGACACACTAAGTTCAATACAATTTTACCATATTGATGCATCTACTGTCCAACTCGATTTAGAAGTACATGAAGAGAATGAAGAATCAACCGATGATGGCCGAGATGATATCGAAGTCGACGAATTTGATGAGGAAGAGGAAGATGAAGACGATGATGGGGGAGACGACGAAGAGGAAGACTACTAGTTAGTATGGCATATTTTGTAATATGTTGATGATAAATATTATATGTTGTTATTTCGAACAATATTTACAATATCCTTATTAAATAAAAACATATGCAAGTTGCTATAACTAAGCTGTTATGTTCAGATCCAAGCGAAAAATTTTGCTCTAAATTTGTCACTTTAACTATAAAGCGACGACGTTTGATCAAACTTCGTCGCTTCAAATCATGTGAAACGACGAAGTTGGACACACCAAACCCTAAATCCTAGGGAGAATTCGAAAACCCTAAACCCTAATCTGAAGCGACGAGGATGCACTCACTGGGTAACCTAGTGAGTTTAAACTTCATCGCTTCAAATTGATATGAAGCGACGCATATTGAGATAATTTCGTTGCTAACTTAAGCTTACTTGAAGCGACGACGTTTGCTCAATGTTCGTCACTTCATGTTGAACATTATATTTGGACGAAACTGCTCCTTCCTCATTTACGCGTTGTACTTCCTCCTTCTATCTGAACATACAATCTGGACTGCTCCACCCGCCGATTTCCCGTCGACGCTAACATCATCTTTTTCCCGTCGATTCCCCGTCGATTTTGGTATCATCGAGAGGTATAACTCGATTTCTGTTTCTCGTTTTTCATGTTGTGTTGAAGAATTGTCGGTGGATTTTGTGATTTGGGCATCGATTCGCTAATAAAGTTAGTTTAATTTTTGGGTTTTGTGTGAATTGGGTCTGGTGTTTACAACAAGTTGAATAGATGATGGGTAAAGCTACTGTTGTTGATGATGGCTGTTAATTAACTAGTTTTATGAAGTTACGCTACCGTTGTTGATGATGGGTTTGAATAGATGAGGATGGCTGTTTTGAATAGATGATGTAATTGTTAAGCTTGTGTTGTTGGTGTTGTTGTTAAGCTAGTGTTGTTGCTGTTGTGAATAGGTTTTTTTTCCTATGTTGTTGATGCTACTGTGAGGTTTAATGATGCTATAGATATTTGTTGTGATGTTTGTTGCTGTGATTATTCTTGCAGTAACTTGATGTAGTTGCTGTAGATGTTGTAAGTTGCTGTTAGGTTTGTTGATGTTGTAGATACCTAGTTTTATAATGCGGTGATGTTTGGTTTGCAAATGCTCGGACAGTGCATTTCATTTTTATCAAAATTTGCTTCTAGTACATGTACACACAAAATCCTACAACACAAAACTACAAGACTCAAGTTTCTATGACTGGACGTAAAGTGCAAGTGTACAAAACTACATGTTTCGTACATGTACAAAACTACATATTTTTTCTTTCCTTTTATTACTGGCAAAGACGTAAAGTGCAAGTGTACAGTCTAACTTGAGATTGAAGTGTATTGAGAATAAGTTTATTCAAGTTCATGTAATAACGCCACAGCAACTTAATTTGGTTCATAATAAAAAATTTCTTCTCACTCATGCACCGAATATAACCGTAGTACAAGACTTAATTACATGCATACCTACGTTATTGTCTTAAAATAATTGTAATGGCACCAGGTTCTAGAGTTATGCCACCAGGTTCTAGTGCCCAGAAGAAGAAGAAGGAGCTCGAGGCGAGAAGGGAGAGGAGGGAGGCCGAAGAATTAAGGGCAGCCGCGGCAGCGACGGCAACGATGACACCAGATGTGGCGAGAGACACGCTGGTACCCATCCCGTCGTTGGAAGATACCAACCCTTCACAACTGGGGGATGCTGGAGGTGGCGCTAACAGTGGCGTTGGGGACGGCGATTTATCCCCTCCCATAAGTATTAGGACCAAGAGGGGTCCTATGGAGCCAGGTAACCTTTATGAGAACGTTATGTGATAATAAATTTTTTGGTCTGCTAATATGTTTTCTTTATCTTACAACCCGATATGTGTTTTCATATGGCAGAGGTGGTTGATATGAGAACGGGGAAGAAGGTGACAGAGCAGAACCTTGAGAAGCGTGACATCGTAACAGGCACAAAGACGACATATCTGAAGAGCATGAACAACAATCAGTTTCTGAAGGTTGAGTACGCCGAAGAACACAAGGGTCCCAAAGAATTGAAGTGCAGGACTTTGATGTCCCGAGACATCGGGAGTGCCGTCCGGAGTAAAGTTCCGATGATTGCGCCTACCTTTGCTGAGCTGGATGAGGAGCACCAAGATGTATTGACCACTTATATGGAGGTAAAACATTGTTTTATCATAATTTCGATAAACTATTTTTCGGTCACATTATATGCACAAATATAATAATCAAAGGCTCGTTTGATTTTGTTTGAATTATTTTTTACTAGATGTTCTATGACCTCCCTCCCATCGAGACAGTCATGTGGAAATATATTGACAAGACTGCCGCAAAGATTTACAAGGATTGGAAACATGACTGCCATACTCATTACGTTGAAGTATCAAAGGCGATGCCCAAAGAATTCATCCACCGACCTGAGCAGTGGGAGTACCTCAAAACTCACTTTGAGGAAGACAGTTATAAGGTAATAAAAATCAATTATCGGTTTATGCATTTCATATAATTTCTTAATTCTCATATGAAATATGTTAATATATATTCGAAATGGTTTTTTTCAAGCGATGTGTGCTCGGAACGCCGCTAACCGGAACAAGGGAAAGGAAAAGGGGTATGCAATCAACCATCATTCTGGCACCACTCCCTACAACTACCAGGTCACTGCAAATGAGGAGAAAGGGCATCTAGCGCCTTTACTCCAGACAGTCTGTGATGTTTATCAATCATCCCAGAATGCACATGAGAAAGTAGTGAGTGACATTGTTTTATGCGAATATATTTTTGACTTGGAATTAAAAAGTATAATAACACAAATCTATTGGACAATTCTTTTTTTGCAGGCAGCGGTGAAGAGGAAGATGGATGAGTTGTGTGTTAGTCGAGTGAGTGATGAAGTGGGCGGGAGTCACGTGACTAACTCCGTTATCGTCGACGAGCAGATTGATGTAATCGAGAAGGAGCTAGGTGGAAAGCCGAGGACGAGGGTCCGAGGTATATTTTTTTTAATGGTTTATCTTTTAACAAACCATTTGACTTCTTGTGTTGTGTTTTTGTTTTTAGATACCACTCGTATATATTACACTAACTTTTTTTTTGTTTTTACCAATTTTTAAGGTCTACGGGGTGCATTAGGACGCCCATGGAAACCAAGGGGCGGTGCATGCGTTCCCCGCAACGATGGGGAGGTTGAGGAATTGAGGAGGCAACTAGTAGAAATTTCTAAGCGATGCAAAGCCTTGGAAATGGAGAAAGAAGAGATGAAGCAACGTATGACAAGGTTAGAGGCCTCCCTCAATGATGTCATCTCGGTCCAAGGCAATCTGGGTGACGATACCGCCGCAGCCGCAACAACTCCCTTTGTCGCCGATAAATCATCATGTGCTTCAGCAGGTATTCCCGAGGAAGACCAAGACTAGGACCCTATTTTTTTCTTGTATTTATATTAATGGACAACGTTGCTATGAAACATATTGTAACTACGTGTGTGTGAAATGTAGTGTCTTGGTGTTATGTTGGATGTGTGTGTTATGTTATTTGAATGTCTTGCGGATTTTGTTATTAGGATGCGAAGGAAATTGGTTTAAATCATACCCACAAACCTATTTTTCTGCTATGTAAGACAGAATAAAGCGACGGACATTGTTCAATCTTTGTCGCTTCAACAACCAAGCGACAACCGAACTTCGTCGCTTCAGTTTTATCATCCCATGTTTTCTTCTCCAAAACTTGGTGTGAATGGACGAATTTTGAACCAAAGTTTGTCGCAAAAAATAGTGAAGCGACGACTCAATCTTTGTCGCTAGAACCGGAGCGACGAACTTTGCCTTCGTCACTTCAAATATCCATGCGACGAAGATACGTTCAATATTCGTCGTTTCAAATCTAAGCGACGAGAATGAAGCGACGACCTCGGAGCGACGACTTATCGTCGCTTAGATAGTGAAGCGACGAGTTATTTGTTGAAGCGACGACAAAAAGTCGTCACTTCGATCAATTGCTGGAATAGTAATTGCTTTCTTTCAAAGTTCAAAGTACTACTACCAACCCCAGTTACACCACATTTTCTTCAACCCCAGTTACACCACATTTTCTTTCTTTATGGCCGCACGAGTACGTTCCCTCAATCCCTCCTATAGTTTTCAACTGTATATTCGTTTTAATGCATGTTTTAAAAAAAATGGTGGACCTCTCGTATGAATATAAGAATTCTTTTATACGGTGAGACGAAGAATCAAATGAATATATTGCTTGCTTTAAGCAACTTTATTTGGCAATGTGCTCCTAACCTCGAGAGTACGTAAGGAAAAAAAATGAAAAGTTAAAGAAACAGAATGATGAGCTACTTAATTTAGTTTTATAACAAAACACAAATGTTTTGTACTAATTAATCTAATTAACCCCATCTAACTCTATCGTTTACCACTCTACGTACTCTCATTTCAGTCATTTTTCACTTGAATGGAACTAATTAACCACACGGGCCGTAAGTGACGAAGAAAATAGTTTGGGACGTACGGGTCATCTTTGCCCAATCCTACTATTGTTACTATTTGAACTCTTCATTTTGTCTCATCCTAACTCAGTTGACATCTACCTTTGCCAGTTGAAAAAAAGTAATTCATCAGTAGTGGCGGAGTCAGGATTAAATTATTATTTGGATTAATTATAGCTAGTACTGTACTGTACAGCGCACAACATTTTTTTGTTGTTGTAGAGTTTTGTTATTTTGCCATGATAGTTTAATTTTAACGTACTAAATTGAGGGAAAAACAAACATATTTTCACAACCTATAACTCATCAGTGTTCTAAGTTTTAACATAAAATGACTAGATAGAGTAAAGTAAGTATCAAAAACAAGATCAAAACTAAGAATTGATGTTATAAACAAACATTGAATCATTGAGTTTGCATAAAGATCATACAGTATATGTTGAGAAAAAGCAAAATAGTATGTGATTTTTGGACTACAATGTTATGAAGAGCATAAATAGAAGAAGGAATTCTTGTGTAAACTATTTTTTCTTTACATGAAATAGATTTATTTTTATCTCTTAAATCTTACCTGGGCTCCGCCAGGGTATAAGAGCCGTATATCCTACTATTATTACAGGGTACGTCGTCGACCATTAACAAGTTTGGCAATGCTTCCAAGTTCATTGTCCCAGCATACATGCTCATCCAAAATAGTTGTTTAAAAGAAAAGGTTAAGTTTCATGTTGTTTTTCATTTTGTAGAGGTACTTCAGATCTGTGATACATGACAATGCCTCACTTTCCTCACCTCTTCCTCGACTATAAGTTCTTAAACACCGACGCTCGATCAGCTTCATAGCTCTAGCCATGCCAGCGACAATCAATCTACAATTATAAACAACCATCCTATGTATTTCCTCTGTCCTCCGAAGCAAAAAAAGAGGCTTGTACATTGAATAGATGCACGAACGAAATCCCCAGCCGATATTTTTTGCCTAGCTCAGTAGGGACACCGCCAAAATGAAATCGGTTGGTCAAAGCTGTTAGATTCATTTTGCGCCCAGAAACAAATTAGATAATTGAAATAAACGTAGGTAGATCGTGATGAGCATTGTTCACCACTCGGTGGCTGTTGTCTATGTCCCCCTTGGCTTTACTTCAATTCTTTGACCTCAGTCCAGTTATGTGACGGGGATGACCAACCCCGACAACGAGACTGGTGCCCTAATCATGTGTTCAATCTAATCGGTACTTTAATCATTCGCCTTAGTTGTTTAATCACAGTAGTTGTTGTGATTCCAGATTTCCATCAAGTTGTCTATGGATATCGTGGGTTTTATGATTTTAAACAATTTCAATTTGTCTGTCTGATGGCGTGGGACTGTGGACAGAGAGGAATAATCTTAAAGCAAGGGCTTTCATTTTTAATCTTGTTCTGTACCAAATGGTATATAACTATATACATGCATATATGCACCATTAGTTATACTTATGTTACTTTACTAAAGCTAATGTGTCTGGTGTTGTTTTGGATCATTCGAGACGGCAGTGACAATAAATCTTATACTCAATATTTGTTCCATAGGAATTGTGTCATAACATATTTGACACGTACACATTCAAAATAATCAAACAAATTAAATGGACGAACAACTCGTGTAAACATGTTAGTTTATTCGGTGAAGGCTAGCTAAAGAATGTTTTAGAACATTGATATTAAATAGATGGTATATGTATTAGACTCATTTGGAAATTACGTACCACTCTCCCTCGTAATTTTTTCTAAGTTTGCTATGCCGACAATCATATGGTATATATGGCACCATAAGCTAATTAGGGCGAATAGTATAGTGCTGATCGACATGCATGTTAATTGTCTAATTAATTGGTGTGTATTAATTAGCTAGGCCTTTGGGACGACGGCGACAAATTCCGTGAAAAAGGTGATCGGTGTAACAGATTGACGACACGTATAGGAGAAAAGGGACGAGCTGGTCAAAGAAAGAAGACTATAATACGAACGGTTGTTTGTGAGAGTGAAGCGCACTGTAGGTTTTGGCCTGTAATACCGGCCATTTTCAGCATGCATGGATGGTTGGCGACTGCTTGAGGGCCCTCCACTGGTGAGATCGACAACTCAATGACAAGGATGGAAATCGGCAAGTGAAACCGACGGTGTGCAATACTTTGCGACTAATGTGATCATTAGATGTTTGTTAGGAAGCTAAATTTAGTCGATTAGCAATATAGTCAGAAGAGCACCTCTTTTCTATAATTTGTCTATTATAAAGAAATAAAAGCTAAAATCTTTTTAAATTTTTTTGCCTGTAAGGGCATCTCCAATAGTAAAGTCCTATATGAACTCTTAAACCTTTTTTAGGACTTTATTTTGACACTATTCATTTATGACTTCAATCATCTCCAATAGTTAAGGTCCTATATGAAGTCCTAAACCTATTTTTAGGACTTCAATCATCTCCAATGATTAAAGTCTTATCTCAAAGTTCTAATTTATATATTTAGACTTTGTAAAATATAATTGTACAAAATAATTAATAATTATATTAATTTAATAATATAATTGTATAGATATCCGAGTTTGCGGGATTACTTTATCTACCATGTGTAAAGTATCAAAAAATCGGACAAGATTTCAGACAAGATTATGCTATCTGCCACGTAACTTATCGAGATATCGAGCTAAATTTTGTTCAACACGTGTCAACGTCTAATTAGTTGACGAGATTACGTTATCTGCCACGTGTAAAGGTGAAGCTCTTCGAAGATCATGTTGATCTTCTATAAAACCGGAGCATTCACTCCTTCATCTCTCACCAATTCACAACCACTCCTTCCCCCACACAAAGAAATTGTGGTTTCTTAGTAATTGTTTTCATACTTTTAGTTTTGTTTTTCGTCATGAATATGTTGTGGAAACTATTGAAGAAAGAGGAAGCCGAAGATGTTCCGAGAGGCAGCCCACCAAGTGGAGATGATGGAAGAAGATGAAGCCGAAGGCCAATGGGGTGGTTCTTCGGAAGGGCGGAGGTACATATTAAGAGAGCATGAGATGATGGATCAACGCTTAAAATCTCTATACTTCACTGAACCATGTAGGTTTGACGACGACACTTTTTGAAGGCGCTTTCGTATGTCACCTTCTCTCTTTGACAAAATGATGTGTAGCGTGGCCAACCACGACCCGTACTTTATACAGAAGATGGACGCCACCGGCAGACTCGGCCTCTCCACCGAACAGAAGTTAACATGCGCTATGAGGATGCTCGCATACGGTCTACCAGCTGACTTGACCGATGAGTTCCTTCATATTGCCGAATCCACTGCTCTTGAAGTGTTGGATCATTTCACAAGGGCGATATGGGCTGTGTACCGCAAAGACTATCTCCGCACACCAACAGAGGCAGATCTGCAGAGATTGGCGAACAAAGCTGTAGAACGTGGATTTCCAGGTATGTTGGGTAGTCTTGATTGTATGCATTGGCAGTGGAAAAATTGTCCGGCTGCTCATGCCGGGCAGTTCCAAGGCCACAAAGGAAAACCTACAATTATCTTAGAGGAGATGGCTTTGTATGATACTTGGATTTGGCATGCATATTTTGGACTTCCAGGTTCTCTCAACGATCTCAACGTCTTGGGAATGTCGCCGTTGTTGGACGAGGTGTGCAGAGGTGAAGCTTCTCAAGTGACTTTCAAGATAGCAAACAGTACGTACCATCAAGGTTATTATTTTGTGGACGGCATCTACCCTAATTGGGCAACTCTTGAGAAAGCAATAAAAAATCCTACCACTCCGGAGACAAGATACTTTACAAGGATGCAAGAGGCGTTCAGAAAAGACGTGGAGAGAGCATTTGGTATCCTCCAAGCGCGTTTTGCAATTGTGAGAGGTCCAACTCGTTTATGGAGTAGGGAGAGGCTCCAATACATCATGATGACATGCATTATTTTTCACAACATGATTGTAGAGGATGAGCGTGCCGAAGATGAGCAATATGATTTCGACATTGACGACATCCCAATGCGTCCAAGAAAAGCTGATATATATGATAAACCGGCTTATGATGATGAGGTGCATCGTAATCCTCAACTAATGCATGCATTTATACGTGACCGTTACAAGAGGACTTGGTGTCCAGTGATATGTGGGGAACTAAGATTGAATTTAGCTCAACACGGCTAGGCTTTGAAGAAGTGGCAAGAGCGCCACCGTGGCTAATTTGTGTCGTTAGCATGTGTCAATAAATGGCATCTGTTTGCCATCATGTTGTTGTTTGCATTTAATTCGTGTGTGGTTGTGTATTTTTAATTTTTGTGTGGTTGTATGTTTTAAATATTGTGTGTGTGCATGTAATATTTTGTGTACTTGAATGCATTTAACTTTGTGTGTGTTGTATGCATTATATATTATGTTAAAACAACAATACCAATTAATTTATAAGACCATAAAAAAAATACACTTCATACATAATTAGTTAAAAGTAATTCAAAACAACAATATAAATTAAGCAATAGACAAAATAAAACAAACTAATCACTCTTAATCATCATTATGCATCCACGCCATTTGATTGAGTGGAATATATGGGGAAGAACTTGATCCGCCGTAAGGAGGTGTAGATGCTTGAGGTGTAGATGCGGCTGCCTTAAATTCCTCTCGCTCAAGTATCTTTCTTTGTTTCCTCTCCCAATATCCTCTTTTACATGGTGAATATATACTTGGATCCACCGCCATTGTGCAAGCATCTTCCTCCCTTTGTTGAGCCACCATTGCCTCGTGCATAAGTTGTTCCCTTCGTGCAAACTCTCGATCATTTTGATCGGAAAGCCTTTTCATTTGACATGAATACTCAATGTTAGCTCTTGATTAACTTTCTTCTTTGCCGCTTTGGCCGCTTTTTGTCCCATTGGACGCTCTTGCCTAGCTTTAGATGCCACGCTTGTTGTTGCTTCATCTCCGGGCGAATTATTATCATCCAAGTTGGTAGGAGTCTCGTAATTTCTAATATCCTCATCCATTATTGGCGGACTTGAAAATTTAGGTGACTCCTTCAAGATATCCCAACAATGCAAATATGTGAAATGCTCTCCATGGGAATCATCGAAGTAGTACCCCTTTGCATTCCTTAACTACAAACATAGTAGTTATTATTTAATTTAATATCATGAATTATTACTATATTTTAAGTGACAAATAAAAATACTTATGTCATCTTGATCATTTTCGCCACTCGCATGATCTTTGATGGCTTTATGCATTGCTTGGCTCCATCTCATACTTGTGGGATTGATCTTCTTCCATCGAGATTCGACACTTATTTGGGTTCGCGTAGGTGCGTTGGTTGGCTTGATACTTTCAAAATGCTCATATATACGATCCCACAAAGTTCCACCGGATTGATTAGTGCCGATGGCGGCATCTCCACCAATATTCAACACGGCCACGCACAAAGCTCTATCTTCTGCCTCTTTCCAATTTTCCAATCGTGGTGCCCTAGGTTTTGGTGAAGCTCTCTTTGGACCCATGGTGTTGAACAAAAAAACTGAATTTGCTATAAGAAAAGAGGAGGAAGGAAATTTTGAGAGGATGTAAGAAATGGTGTGAAATGAATGAAAATTTGGGTTGGTATTTATAGAAAAAAAAAAGGATTTACTGTTCCAACGGACTGATTAATATTCCCAAAAAATAATTAAAAAAATTTCTTTTTTTCTGACTGTTATATTAAAAATGGGAGTTTGATCGAATAATAACCGTTTGATCGATTTCAACCTATATTGTTTGTCGTTGATTATAATCAGAAATTCAAAAAAAAATTTAAATTTATTCCATCTTGAAATCTGGCCGTTGATTTCAAGAGGAATTCAAATCTGACCGTCCATTCCAGTCGACCGTTGGAGCACCAACGGGCTGCAACAGCTTCACGTGGCCGGGTCCCACGAGGCAGCAGCTGTCTGCTACTCGCCAGCAGCCTGAAGCGCGTCGCGCATGCCGGACGACCCTCTTTCCTCCAGCGCCTCGCGTGGCTCGCCATCTTCTTCTCCGGCGCGCCGTCCTGGATCAATTCCTCTCTCCTCAGTCTGGTGCTGCCCCACTTCTTCTCCCTCCAAAATTATAGATCGGGTCTTATATGAGGATCTAGTTTATGACTTCTCTTAGGACTTCAAGCTAGTTGTGATAGCTTTTAGATCCTCAAAACACACCATTAGAGAAGAAAAATTACAGGCAAAGCTATATATATAGGGTATAGGACTCTCCATTAGAGATGCCCTAACAATTTTTCTATCATTTTCTCTGTACTTTAATAATTTTCTTTATACTTTAATGAATGTGATAAAAGTAATACTTAATTAAGTTATTATTTAGGAAAAATAGAGCAAAAAGGGAGAGAGAAGATGAAAAAGATAGAGAAATCATAAAGATTATGTAGTAAGGATTTAATTTTAGAGTTGTTTTTAAAAGAATTTAGAGTTTTTTATTTTTCTATAGATATGAAGTTTCTTGTTCTCTTTCCTTACACTTTCTCTAAAATAAAAAATGTTTAGAGTATCCATTTGAGCAAAAAACATCATATTTTATTTTAAATAAGTCAAAATTTCTATTATAAAGTAACTGTGCTCTTAGTAATTAAGATGATGATGCATGTCAACATTGATTGAACTAATTAATTTGCGTACAAACTTAAATTCTGGCCAAGGATCGGACCATAATGGCGACAACGTCACTAGATCTTGATCGAAGACTCGAAGTGCATGTGGCATCATACAAATGTGGTCCTCCACATCCACCGGCCACCACCTTAGGCAGCCGTCAGGCGTCAGCTTAATCAACTTCAATATTACATGCATTAGAATTGAAGCATATTGGCCGGTCGGCATCTAAATTTCCTTTTGTCATGCATGCTTTGTCTCCGAAACCTTTTTTAATCAGATGATAATCAAGGAATAAAATATCGGATATTAAGAATATATTAATGTTTTAAAATTTAGATATATCGACGGAAATATCGATGAAATATCGATTCAGTGAAAATTTTGACGGAAACTAATAAAAATACATAGAAATTTGTAATGAAACTTTTGAAGGTTGTTACATGATCAATTATCTACCTTATGTGAAAAGAAAATATTGATCAAACATCAAGACATATGAATTTGCTATATTACTAAATGAATTAGTATGTGTTAAGTGCTGATAATTATTAAAATATAATTTATTAGTTCTATTTTTATTTTTTGATGGCTAAAAATTATAGGAGGCTAGGCCATGTCTTTTGTACAATATATTACACATCACACATCACACATCACAAAATCAAATATATAAATACTTCAAAACTACGTAGGGGACTTATGAGGTTTGAAATTCACACTATTTTCTCCATCTCCCTGTGCATAATCATGTGTGTATTGTGAAGAATAATCATTAAATGATTGTTCTCCCATATAATTCTGCATGTATTGGACATGTCACGTGAATGGTGGATTAGACATTGAGCATGTGAAGATTGGACATTTACCAAACTAAATGTTAAATGTGAAAAGTTTACGGAAATTTCAAAAAATTTGGGAAATATCGGAAAATATCAGAAATATCGATAAAAATTGGGAATTTTTCGAGAAATTTAGGGATATATTTGAGGATTTTTCAAGTAACTTCAAAAAATCGAAATATCGGCGAAATATCGATTTTACATACCTTGATGATAATCGAATTGTTTCGTCACTTCTAAATTTGGTCTCCGGTTAATGTCCACTTCAACTTCGTCAGGAAAGCTGGAATAATGCGAGCTGGTGACGCTGGTGATGTATTTTTTTTACCATAAATATGCGACTAGAATCAAACTATAATAGTTTAGAGTTGTGACTATTGGTCTCTAAATTTCTTGTATCTTCTTGAGTTTGGAAACTTAGGAACTTCACGGGCATTGATCTCTGGTTGAAGTGGAGCCTTTCCCAACACAAAACTGGTGCTTTTAACAAATATAGTCTTTCCTGAGTTTTTGGGTTTTTCATCATCCTCAAACCCCAAGCCCTTCTTGTTACCATCCAGTCTTCCCATCCCATAGATTTGTGATAGCTTTTCCGAGCCAATGGAGACTTTTGCAAACTAGTGTTTGGTATCCAGCAAAGACTTTTCGATCTCCAATTTTTCAGCAGTAAGAACTTTTATCAAGGAAGATTGACAATCTAGCTCTTCTTTGAGAAAGTTCACTCGTTCTTCAAGTTGAGTTTTAACAGAATTCCATTATGCTTTCTGGGATATGTACTTCTCTTGTATCCTAGACTGTGCCTCCTTATTTACTGATAGTTTATTAGTTAGAACTTCATTTTTAGCAAGTAGAGACTTAGGCGCTTTGCACAACCGGACATACATATCATGACCTTCATCATCAGAATCCTTGTCTTCAAGAGACTCATCTAATGTGATTTTGGTGACAAAAGCAACTTTCTCATCCTCTTCTATTTCGGATTCAGAATTTTAATTGGAATCACTATCACTCTAAGTTGCTTTGAGCACTTTGTGAGACTTGTTTTTCCTGTTTGCACAGTCAACAGCCTTGTGTCCCACTCCATTGCACTCAAAGCACTTGTTGTCCATTCTTAGGGTAGAAGTGGACCTGGTATCCCCACCTCTACGTGAATCCTTATTTATAAACTTAGTGTTAGACCCTTTAGAGAAATTACGACTAGATTTGAAAGGTTTCCTTTTTGAGTTCCTTAAGAATTTTTCAAATTGTTTGGTTAAAAAAGCAAACTCATGATTACTATCATCTTCATTTTCAGGAACTTTTTCATTTTTAGGCTTTTTCTTGAGTGTCTCATAAGTTTTCAAATTGCCAACTAGCTCTTCTAGAGGATAAGTGTCTAGATCATGAGCTTCATCGATAGCATTCATCTTTGAGTCAAAGAAAGGGGGTAAAGCACTCAAGAATTTTCTAACAATTTTCTTTGATTCTATGGTTTCGCCTAAACCACGACATTGATTTGTCATGTTAAGTACACGACTATAGAAATCATCAATAGACTCTTTTTCACTCATGAATAAACCTTCAAACTCATAAACAAGACGTTGAAGTTTTTGTTGTTTAACTCAAGAGTTACCTTCATGACTGTTGATGAGCACATCCCATGCCTCCTTAGCAGTAGAGCAATGGATAATCCTTTGACGTTCTGCTTCGGATACGGCATTGAAGAGACAACTTAGAGCTTTGATGTTTGCTCTAGCTAAATCCTTGTCAACTTTTTCCCATTCGAACCTTGACTTTAGAATTTTCTCATTAGATCCATCGCCGTTTGGTTTTGTGGGATGTGTCCAACCTTCCTCCACAGCCTGCCACAATGTACCATCATCTTGGTATGAGAGGAAGGCACTCATCATGATTTTCTATTGTGAAAAATCATGTCCATCGAAAAATGGAGGAACATTTATGTATAAGCCTTTTTCACGTTCTATTTCTGGCCCCTCAGAGGATCTCACTAGCAAAGGCTAGTGGTTGCTCTGATACCACTTAAAGGTCCTAGAGGGGGGGGGGGGTGAATAGGCCTTTTATAACTTTTTCGCTTAAATTGTACTCGGGGATAGCAGATTGGTAACCTATCCCGAATTATAGGATACGAGTGTTTGAACTGTAAAAGCAATAAGTAAAGAATAACACGAGAATGTTTTTCTTTAACGCAGAAACCCTGCAACCAGGGGAAAAAATTGCGTGCCCCTAATTCTTGGGGGACAAACTTTTCCACTATAAAGTAACACACACAATTACAAGACTCTTGTACTCTGGGGATACATATCTCGTATGCTATCTTAACTAGTTTGACTACCAGTTCTAAACAGAGTTACACTACTTGACTTATGTGTTTACAACTTGGAAAGTGTCTAGAAGCATCAACTCAGATCTTAACTATTTGTAAGTTAGATCTTCTTGATCTACTTCTTCGGGTTGAGCATCTCCATACCTATCTCAATGGAATGCACTTATGCAATGATGCATATGGGTTTTGAAAAAAGTTTTTATGAATGATAATCTATGACTTATATGCACATCAAACAATAAGCATAGACACAGAAAGGGAAGAGAAGTGAAGAGAGAAAACTACACAATTTTGTGCTCTCAAAGAATCACCCAAAATAATACTCACTCAACCAAGGAGCCAAGGCTGTCTTGGGATCCCTTATATAGGTAGAAGTGTCCAGTCGGTTTTGATAGCTAAGGAATGTGGGAAGCAGACCTTAAACAGACCTATAACAGACCTAAAACAGACCTATAGGAAACCTATTACAACTGCCATCAGTTGATGGGACAATAGCATGCTCATATGACAAACAAACAAGACAACTTTAGGGTTTCCAAATAAGGCAATGTTTGTCAAAAAGAGGCAAAATGTTTTCATGCTCTCATACCAGAAAAGCCATTTCGGTGGTCAATAAAACAAGCACGTTTTAACACAAAAGCATATTAAGGAAGGCAAAAAGCAGGCACAACTGTATAAAGTAAAATAGATTCCTAGAAGACAAAACTAATCTCAATAAGTCATATGTGAACCAAAAGCAACATTCTCCTAGAAATCATCCTTAATTCAAAACAGCTTTTCAAGGTCAAAGTACACACAGATTGTACACATGTATTCTGGATTTTAGAAGTAACCTTAGCTATGAAATATCACACAAAAAAACGTTCCAGATTATCAGAGATACATGCATAGTGTGCTATCCTAAATGAAAGCATGTTATGCAAATGAATGATCAACCTGTTTTCCATTGAGAGAAGGTAAGCTATGTCAACATCTTCATTGATGATCTTTCATCTATTGTGTTTTGTCCAATTGCAAAAAATAACCAATACTTCTATGCCTACACCAAAGAAAAGAAAGTGAATTCTAAGCGAGGCAGTAACCAAATCTACTAGAAAACCTTATCCCAATCTAATACAAAATATATTATGGAACGTTCTAGAATTACCTGGATACAACATTTTTTTTCTTTCGATTGAACCCATGTACCGCATTACAGACGAGAGTGATCGATGAATGAAAATCGAGAAGCACTCTCCATGAAAGAACGTGATCTGACAAAGAAACCAGCTCCATGAAAGAAAATATATCGATCATTTCAAACATATATATTAGTTTGATCTTGAGGCCCATAGAAAGGGTTGGTCCTCTTAAATTCTCCCACCCTCGAGAACAATAAATTTGCCCCCAAAGATAACAATCGTTTTCGAAACGGACAGGGACGGGGAGACTCGAACTCATACATCAGTTTCTAATATGGAAAAGGCAAACTTCTTAAATCTAATTAAACTCAAAAACATTCAAGCTAGATGGGGCTCAAATAGTCATACTTGAAGGATTGTGGGCAGCCTAATATTTTCTCAGGCCGTAGGTGCAGATTGCATTCTCATTCATCTCTCACGTTCGCGTTTCACTCTTGTTGCGAGAATTAACAGTAGCTTATATAAACTCAATACGAAACTAGAAATACGCATAGTAATCATACATTAAGATCGAGGTTTATAACGTGATTCAGCTTCGATGTATATGCAAAGTTAACATGATCGACCTACACGCGTACACAACAAGTTACAAGTACGATTCGATAAATATTGGCATAGGTAATTAAAGAGATCAAGTTACTTCCACAGAGATCGATCAGCAGGAGTTCTCTTAATTGGCAATCGATATCAGTCACACAGTTGAGCTGTTGGGTATATATATGCATGTGAAAAAGAATCGAATCCTCAAAAGGATAAAGCTAGCTGCGGTGCTGCCTGCTACATGTTCTTGATGTATCTAAAAGTGAACATCTCATTTTAGTCCTTTAGGTTCCTTTCGAGTTTGATGCCCAAAGAACTTGTCATTGTCAACTGGTAAACCAAAAGAGTATTAATTAGGCGCATTAGCAAGCTTGTACTTCGTTCATGCCTTCTACAATTCCATCAATAATTCGATCGATCACATAAATATATGTATGCGTGTCTATACTAAATATTCTTATACGTATGCGCGCAGCATTATAAGGGCAGATTTGAGACCAAAAACTATAATCGAAAATTAGGATATGATCTTTATTTTGAAATGATTTTTTTTTCAATATCTCGTTTTAATTTTCTTTTCATAGGTCTACATCCTACTTTATTTTTTGAAACTCAACAAATTTTATTGATCTATTACAATTTCATCTCGAGGGACTAACGAAAGAAACAACATCAAACTCAAGGCTACCTTTTAAACTAAAAACACTCCTAAGTTCCAACCCCCAGAACTAACCTATGAAAACTAATGTCGATCTATATATATATCCTCTTATGAGGTTGTAATCTTTTAATTTATTTTCAATAAATAATTGCTTGATTGCAGTCTTGGCGTTAGATAATACGAAATTTTATATTTGCACATTAAAATAATAACGCGCTAGAGTGTTGTTCTGGTAAACGTACAATTCTGTTCATCATATGATCTAAATACACCATACACAGATGAACAGATCCAAAAGCAATACGTTGAGTATTAGTGACCATCAAAACAAGACTGAAATATAACTTACATTTTTGATGTATTTGAAAACTACGACTAAATTTCACTTCTTACAAAATGTCACCCCATAAATAGTCTTTCATTACATCATATACATTTGGCGGTTCGGGTTTATTGTTTGACTATTAATTACCTAGATAGAAACATATAATCAATTAATGTAGCAAAATAGGCTGGAGAGGGACAAACGAACTCATCAAGAGATTATATATAAAGGAATTTAAATGAATTAAATGTAATCTCTGTTAATAAATTACATATGACTAGGGATGTCTTTAGGATCGAGTACGTATTCTATGATTAAATAGCCTTATTTTCAATAATAAACAATTCTATATCGTCTAAAATAGATATATGCAGTAAGAAGCAAATTAACTATATATATCCAGCTACTTCACATGTATGCAATTATGCATATGCATCTATCTATTTTCGGACGATCTAAACAAACAAAAAAAGAAAAAAATGAAGAGGAAAATAAGAAGGTTGTAGTAGATGTTATGTATGCTTGACTCCTCGTACGCCACCCACAAAAGACCAAGCAACAGCACGATTGGCTTCTGCTTGTGGCATACAGGGAGCCAGGCATAAGTAACTCATGAATTTCACCTTTCCGATCAATTTTCAAGTTCCATTGTCTTCAAGAGTTCCAAATCTTCTGTTTTTCTCGGTGAATCGAGATGAATCCAGTATATTCGTGGTTACAGAGAAAAACTTCACAGAGAGAGAGAGAGAGAGAGAGAGAGAGAGAGAGAGAGAGAGAGAGGCAGAGACTGAAGTGAAGGTTAGAGTCGATATATAAAGAGGGTTGGTTTTGGGGGGCCGCCGAGGAGAGCATTTTCTTTGACCTCAGTAGTTAAACACCATTGGTTAATAAACTTTCCTTTTGAAATAAAAAAAAACATCGAAGGGATTTGTTTTTAAAACTAAAATCAAACTAAATCCCTACGGGACAAGGAAATTAGATTTTCTAGATTTTACTCCACATATGTAGTAATTGCTAATTTGCCATCATCACCGCCATGGCAAGCGCCATTGAATCACCTCTTTTCACTCTTTTGATTTGATGCAAGAAAAGGAATGAGCCTATTTTAATTTGAATAGTATTACTATCCTACATTTGATTCAAACATTAAAAACTTTCCAAAGTAAATGAGTCGATGTGATTTTGTGGTGAAAAACAAATAAAATCAGATTTGAATACGACCAATACTTTATTTCACTGCAAAATACACACCAGTTTGCTGATAATTTATATGTTATGAAAAATTTATAATAAAAATTTGTACACATCATCGAGTTTACTAGATCTAGATGAATATAGATGGTAGATCCATAGATCGTGAACTCACTTCAATCAATCTTATGTACCGCAACACGAAATTAAAATACATTTGTAACTTAATTTTCTTATTTTGAAAAGTACGTGATAACTATCTCGAGAACCTTTTTCAGCATGCACAAACATACTAAAACAGTATTTATAATTATTATGGATCCTCAATCACCTTCATCCTAGATTTGAATCACTAGATTCACATCACGGTAGATCGAGTGTCAAAAACGAACGACCATTTGGCAAGAAGGAACAGGCTAGGTTTTGTTTTCTGGACATTCTAACTTGCTAGGTTTTGGTCTTTTCTCTGGTCAAATAAGTTTTGGTCTATGGATCAAGCCAGGTTAAATTGGGGGAACTAGAAAATGCTAGCATCTCCCAAAACCTACCCAGATGTACGCATAGCGTTTGGCCTAAGATTCTAGTAAGTGACTTGGGTCCCCACGGTCTCTTTTATTTCTGGAACTGTGAAGCACACACATAATTAAAGACGTAAATGAAAATTTCTATCTGACATTTGGAAGCTTTTCTTTTTCAAAGGTAACGCACCCATTAGCTCGTAGCTATTATAAACACACACACATACACAGCAGCAGCAGCAGCAGCTTTGAATCGATGAGTAAGAATTATAGTTTTGAAGGGGGGCCAAAATATGTGATGAATTATGCTTTAGGGGGCCGCCCAGTAATGAGTAAAACTTGCATGCATGCTTTATTTCTTGTCGGGTGCGTTTGGAGGACTCAAGGATTCTTTCACTCTCATAGATCAAACCTGCCATGCCTACCAACGATGGTTCCCTTTCCTTCTAACCTTGTAAAGAACAATATATAGCTCCCATGCATAGCATCAGATCTTGCTACCTGTATATACAGAAGCTTGTGATTGATGATTCATTTTTTTTCCCAGCCTAGCTAGCTTGTATTTCGTATATAGTTTATGTGAAATAATGAAGTTCGAATCAACTACGTACCTCTTTTTAACCATCTTTTGATCAAGTGAAATTCTCCATTTTCAAACTTCTAGTTAGGTCAAAGATCAACCCGGCCTAGATATATAGCTAACATAATGATGATCGTTGTTCCTCGATCAAACGTCAAGGAATATCACACATTCATTTCCCAACAGTTAATCTAGGACAAATTGACAAACTCCTACACTATGTAGGACCAAATTTAGAGGTTGCCCCATCTAATTAACATAAGCTCCATTTGCGCCGGTGTTATGGAGAATTTGAAGTGGAATTGCTTTACTTTTTCTCATGATCTGACTGCCATCTTCTTTTTCTTCAATTTTAAGGTATGCTTTTATCTCTTTCTTTGACCCAACTTCAGCTGATGCATCAGCTCCTAAAAAACTTTGAATAGATTTTATATGATTAAAAACCAAAAAGATGCAGTCCACTCATGCATGGTTTACATCAAGTGTTGCTCAAACAAGAATGTCTTAATTAATTAGTAGAACTAATTACTAAGTAGTAATATTGGATGATGGTGTCACTATACCCTATATTATTGACCTAATTTCAATTATAAGCAAAAGCAAAGGTGTACGTTTTCCTTTCTTATCTTTTAGATCAGGAATGCACTAGTGAGACTTCGAGGAAGATTTTGTCTTGTGAATCCATCAGTTGTCTTAATCATGTCTTGTTCTTCCACTTGTGTCTAAAAACAATTGAGGTCTTGCTAATTAAGAATGGTTTTAGTAAAGGATCATCCTAAGTTCCCAACTAGACTGAATTTTGGAACACTGCCATCACTGGAACAAGGTTTCAGACAATCGCAAACAACCTGGGATGACTATATATTTGCTGCTGGAAAGACCAGTAAGGAATTGAAAGAAACGATGCAATAGAACGATCGATCAGAATGATTTTAACATTGTACAATGACTACAATGGGTACAATCCACTGTAAAGAATTATGTATTTTACTTTTGAATTGATTATTGGTTTCTGCATAATGATCTGATACGCATCTACACTTGGAGGAGAAATCACATGCTTAGTTGTTATTTGAGTTCGAGTAGAGATGGTGCTCTTGAATATAGTCAATTACTTCATCTACAGTCAGATATTTTATCGACAATCCTCTTGATATGCAATCCCTGAAATACATTGTAAAATTGTGAACTCATAACTTTCATTTATGTAGATGTTAAGGAACATGTGGCCTTACCGTTGTCTTGTTGAACTGATCTGGTTTGGGACAAGATCATCCACAACTCTTATGTTACCCTGTAATAAGGATGAATATAGCAGAGTTAACAAACATCAAATGCACCAGAGAGCAAAGACGTTTCTAAGCCAAAACTATTCAAGCAACAAAAGGTCTTACTGGAGACAATTCAGGTTTCAAAAAAGATCAAATCAAGAGAAAAAATTTAAATTCTCAAAACTTCAAACCATTCTCAAATCCTCACCTTCAGAATATAGATTTCAGAACAAACTCGGTTATAAACTTGCATGAGTCAAGAAGGTTAAGCTGTAACTCCGTTTCAACCAGTGAGTGAAAATTTGATAACTTTCAAAATATACAAGTTAAATCTGGATATATATCAAACGTGGAGTTACCTTGTTTTCCCTCAAAATTTCGTCAGTTGACAGAATTTTCTCTACATCGTCCCTCTCTGCAAATGGAAACCACACCATAATGTCTGCATATGCTCCTGACCTGATACACCAAGGATGTGGAGTTATGGGAGATTACATTCAGATTACATTCAACAAAAGGTCTTATGGGAGTTAGCCTTGGACAACTATCACTAAACTCAAATTTGATTCCAAAGAAATAACTGCTCTGGAATCCAAACTCCAGGAATGCTAAAAGAGTGGAGCAGATCAGAACCACAGACAAGCATGCACTTCAGAGACTCTATCAAGAGTAGGAAAGCTGAAATCACTCTTACTGCCTATAAGGTTACAACTTGAAGTAAACAGACTTTCAAGTATCAACGTCTTTCTGACATATTTCCTATTACATATTAAACTATTATAGCCATGTAAGTTTTGTTCAAGACTATGCGCTTGTGCTTTGGAACTCCTATTATATGCATACACATAAAAGAGCAAATCTTACCATCAGGTATTAGCCCAGACTTGGACAAGAAACCCTTGACTCTAGACAGTACATTCAAACTTCTTTGGAATGTACTTTGACTTGCCTCCCATGGATCAACCATTATAAACTTCGAAATTTTGCATGCTAGATTACACAACTGTATATGATGTTCAGCAGATAGAAGTCCCTGCACAGTGAACCAATTGAGTACTTTGTCAGACCATATGTTAACAGAGGGATATATGAGTACCTTATAAAATGACTTGGCTACAAAACTTCAATCAGACAGAAATAGATATATAACGTCAGCAAGCATTAACAAAATCATCCAAATACTCTATTGTGCTTATGAAGCTAGCTCTTTCTACTCATTGCCTACAGAGATGCTACTAAAAGAAACATACCTTCTTGTTGTATGCATCATTAACAGGTGAAATATAAGCTCCAATCACACAAAAGCCTTCAGAATTTAAGGCATCTCTTGCCAACTCTGTGCATGACAGATAAATCATCAAAATACACGGCATTCATGTCAATCTATAGGAAGTTAAAGGCTTAGAAAGATTTGAAGAAGCTACTATTAAGAAGATTTACAACTTATACAGATTGATTATTTTCACTCTCAGCAGGCCCTATCTATATTGTCAAACACTATATTGACAAAAGAAGAATTAAGTACACTGCACATTACAATCCCATTTTTTACTAAAATTCGACACATCTTCTGTTTTTTAAATAGCTCTGATAGCCTCAACCTATCAACAAGACGGATAAAATAACTAGTTATCTCGCTGGCAAGAACCATAAAATTAGCAGAAGCTCTTTATTCCACCTGAGCCTAAAAAAAATCCGATTTTAAATGATATTGTCTAAAAGATTAAGGTGCTGCATCATGTCAGCATGATGTTGACACAGCATACGCTAATCAGGCACTTTAGATCTCAACTATTAACCTAGCAGACAATTGTTGATTCATCAACAGAATCCCCTTGCACCACAAACCATTAAAGAGGTACAACCTTGCTATGATTCTGAAATTCAGAGATCAAATGCAAAAGAAGAATAATGCTGGCGCAACTTACCCAACATTCGTAAATGCATATAAGTAGGAGGATTGAAACTTCCAGTTGCTACTAGAACTACATATTTCTTGTCCCTAGTTTACAGAGAGTGCGAGTCAACACTTTTTTACAAAAAATAACCTTACAGTAGCATAATTTCATATGATGGACCTAATCATCTTGAAACTTCACAAAGAAATGCAACTCTTACGCATACTGAAATGTCTCTTTCAAGATACATAGGACTCATGGTAGCTAAGTTACTTATCGAAACAGACAAAACAAATAAATTATGGTGTTTATGAACTCCGTACACGTAATACAAATATTTAGCCGATCATATTCTGTAAAAGCCAGCCATATCAAAAGAACTCCTATAGTATCAAACAAAAACCAAAGACTAGTGATACTGATACAGCAGATAAGGCAAGACTTACTTGTCGTCGTGAGTAACTAAATGCAGATCCAATTTACTAAGAGGCAGAGGTATATCCATTACACCTGGAACAATCAATAATAAGCACAACTTAGTCAATTACAAATATCCTTGAATTCCTTGTTTCAGCAGAAATAGTTATTCTAGTATAATTGTCGCACCAAAACTCAATCTTTCCGCTCTAAAATTCCACTTGATGATTTGTGATGTCACTAAAAGCTTATCAAATTAACAAAGTTCATGAAAACCCAAAATGAAAAACATACTCCCCTTAGATTCCTTACACTTTCTTACGAAGCAAAAAGAGCTCAAGCAACCACACTACTTCAAAATCCAAAGGTACCCAGATGAAAATATAACAAACAATCCAAACCCAGACTAGAAAATTGACCAAAAGAAGTGAAGGAAATCAATACCCTTTTGAGCGTGGAGTGGTCCAAGCTATGTAGGCAAGACGCGGCAGCAAGACATAAAATTTCTATGTGTTTTTGTTTCAAGAGCAGGAAAGCCAAAACCATTTTATACATATATTTTTAAAATTAAATAATTATTAAGATATTTGTTAGTGTCAAAGCAAAACTGTAAAAGTTAAAGGGTGAGAAGAGTTGTAAAAGTTTGAGACTTTGATAGGTACTCCATCCAATAATCGACTTCGTTTCCTAAGCTCCTACTTGTGGTCTGGCTCTGTGACTTGCTGAGAGACAATGGCGAGTATCACAAAGCTGACATTGGCATTTTGTGCTCTTGTTTTACTCATGTACTCTGCCGCCTTCCAATGTCTTCAAAGCAGCTTCAGCTTCTTCCTTTGCATCACTAGTCTTGGACTGTCTTCTATTCTTCATCATCATCATCATGAGGTCTCCAACAAGCCCAAGGCCAAGAGCACTTGCTCAGCCTCCAAAGGTTCACTTTTTCAACTCTTTTATGTAAATCGTTGAATTGTATTGTAACTGTGCCTAGGTTCAATCTCTAACCCAATTTGATGCTTACCCTTTTCATTCAATAGTTGAATTGTATTAAAACTGTGCCAAGGTTCAAACTTTAACTTACTGTGCGGCTGACCCTTTTCATTAAATTGTTAAATTTTATTGCTACTGTCCCAAGGTTCAATCTTTTGCTAAATTTGCTGCTTAGCCTTTTCAATTTATTTTTGTATTGTATTGAACATGTATCCAAGCTTGAATTTTAACTCATTTGATGGTTACATTTTTCATTTTGATCATTGAATTGTATTGAAACTGTGCCTTAAATTTCATTTACAGGAGTACACCCGTGCGAGAAAAAACCCATTTTTTAAAGGGCTGATAGATGGACCTCCTCCGGCATTTGATTTCCGGACGAGTCCAGGTAGCCGGATTATTGCTCGGTCTATGTCAAATATTGGTCATAGACCACCACAAGATGCTTTAGCAGATATATTTGAACAGTTCAGTCCGAATGAGAAACCTTTTGATCGAATTAGTCCAAAGGAGAAACCCTCTTCATTCAGCCCAAAGAATAACCCTTTTGAGTTTAATCGAAATGCTAAATGCTTTGAATTGCCAGTGAATGGTAATGCAGGTTCCTTTGAATTCACAAATTTTCAGACTGTGTTTAGCATTGACTTGGGGACTGAACAAAAAGATCAGGAGCGGCAGAGTGTATCTAGTGCTACAAATGTTACAAGTCCTGCAGCTGAAAACATTTTTCATGTGAATAGAAGGAAGGAAAACCTGTCTGCAGTGCCACTTCCTCAGTCTGCTGCATTGTTTTACAATGGAAACTCACCACAGTTTGAAATTTCCGAGTCATGTCCAGGCATTAAGAGGCTTAACCGGTTTCTGAAAGCCTCAAAGGATGAAGTTAATGCTGGGGTTCCAGGAAGATTCTTACATGCTGTGATAGCTCAAGATGTCCCTGGTAATGCATTATTTTCAGTTGTTGTACTTTGCATGCTTTCCTATTCTCAAGTCTATTTGTATCTGTATCTAATATATATGGTTACAACACTTGTGCAAAACCTTCCGTTGGATATATTGAAGTTATTTTCTAGTCTGTGTCCTAACTAAGTACATTTCATTTCTAATGACACTTAACCACATTGTATTTCTGAGGATCTTTGTAGTTTAAGGGTCATACCTGTATATAGTGCATTTTGTGTCTATGGCATCAATTTTTTGACTGATGTTAAAGTTTCTTGTTTTTCATTATTTGAAAATCTTCAGATGTCAGATCAATTGCTTCAACCATAATGTATGCTTTCTACCTTAATGAAACTCATACAAATGACCACTTATGCACGGTGCCTGTGATTAACATGAAGAGGTCTGATACAAGGTCTCAAGCCGAACTGAAATGGTTACTTGATTCTTGTCAAATTGATCTCAAGTCCTTAATTTTCGTGGATGAGGTATGGCTACTCCCAGCAGTAATTCTTATCAAGTTTCATTATGGTGTTATGTTCTTTTACATGGATTTATCAATCTGAAGAGCAAGCAAGTGGTCATTTATTAACATGGGTTCAACTTATCTGTTTTTTCTTGATCATGGAACGTTGAGCAGATTGATCTGTCCTATTATGATCTGTTTGGGAGTCTTAAACTAGTTCTACTAAATGGCTACAAGCTCCCAACCAAGCAAGAGGTGATATATAACTTTAAAATCTGGGTGCACTCTTATTCTAAACAAGGCAAATGATTGATATTTCTGTTTTCCTAAAACAGGCATTGAAAGGCTCAGTAGTTGAAATTTTCAATTGCGGAAAGGTACTTTTGAGTTCATGTTTTTACTTTTTCCAGGGACCTTGAATAATTCAATACAGCCAATTTAGAGATTTCTTTCATTTTACAGGGTGATTTTCCATATCCTTGGGTGGACACTGTTACTGTTGGACAGGTATGATTCTAGAATTTTTTAGAGTTATGTTTTTTATTTGCATAAGCATGCCTATATAAATTTTGATGAACTTATATCATCCCTATTTTCCTTACAATTTATACCCATTATTTTATTATATCAAACAGGACAGCTCATGCTGCACTCCTATCGCCGAGAATTTTGCGCTTACTTCACCAGAGATTTTGGCAGGGCAGGGTTTTAGTGGATTATTGGTATAAAATTTCAACTCTTTTCATTCTATTCATTGTGAAGTTATTTCAGTAACTTAATGACCCTCTCACGGGAGGATGTCATATTGTTTTCATTACTATAAATGATATCAGTTAATTACTTGGAGAGTACTTACAGATTGTTGTTCGCAGATTAACAGTATCACAAATTAGGATGAGTTCTATTGGAACGTCAATTGAAGAGCTCCTTGATCACGATGATCCCTCAGGACGTGAAATTAAATATTTTCAACGTAAGTGCACCTTATTTTATTGACATTATAGTATAGGTATTGTATCCTCCTGGATGAAATATTACCCATCTCAAGAACATCGATATTAGATTCCATAATTTTGAGTGAGTTTACTCTTGTAAGTACTCTTGGATTTTCATACATCATAACTTTCCTATGGGATTTTCATACATCATCGACATTTCTCCATCAATCTTTGAAATCTTTTAGATTGAGCATCAAGTTAGATCGCAAGAAACAAAAGTCTTAGAGCATTTACTATCAAAATTCTTTTCTTTTCTTGGCTAACAGTATTAGTACACATGCTGTTCCGAGAAGTTCTTTTCTTTTCTTACCTTTATTATTTTCTTTTCTGATTGCAGAATTGGAGAAACTTCGGCTTCTCATGATTGTTTCTGGGTATTATGATTTGAAAAAGAACTTCAAGGTGAGAGGCAGGCTTATCTTTTACATTTTGTCCCTTGTCTTTAGGTATTATGACCTCATACATCAATATGTTACCCAGAAAAGGTTAGATGAGCTTAATTAACAAATACTCGAGTGGCTCCCTAGTATCCCTAGTTCCATACACATTCCAATTAAGCAATCTACATCTTTATTGCTGGTTAATATATGCGAACTGACACTGTATCTATGGTCTAATATAGAGAGAAATCCTAGTGTCTGCACAGTCACCTGAGCTCATGAGGAGTCTGCTGTCTTTCTTCAATTCAAGTGCATCCCAACTGCCTCTGAAAGCTATCCACAAGCCAGGTAAGAATTACTTAGAAAGTAATAACATAGAGTTCAGTTTCTTGTGGCTGTAGCCCTCCTAGTAGCCTGGTAGATCTGCGAACAACAAATCCAAAATACATACCTGATTATTGTCAGATATGCAGACCTTATAAGTTTCTATTCATTGTCAATTGCAGGTCTTGGAGAGCAGATGCAAGGATTTGAGGTTGACAAGATAATTTCAAGGAAGACCATCGAGCGCCTCTTGGAAGGGTTTAGCGCAAATTCAAAAGGCTAATATGAATACTTCATCATCTGGACAGCAAACAGTTTTTGTGGAGTATATGATAACATTACAAGTATAGATTGGTAGACTATAAACTGGGAAAGAAAGATTTAGTGTAAAGATATAATATAATCTGAGCTGCTCACATTGATAGGTATCTTTGAGGCCATACTCAAATGCCTGATGAATCTGCTTTGAAGTCCAGATATTGACAAACTAATAACAACAGATCGAAGTGCATCTATCAAACAGATCGTATACTACGGTTAAATAACAACAATTAGTTACACTTCTGTGAGGCCTCAATCGATCTGTGTAATTCAAAATTTTCAGTTGGATTCGTGGTGCTGCATGACTTTGGAGTGAGTTTAACCTGTCTGTTTACAAACTCTTCTATATTACTAGCTTTCCAGAACTCTGTTATTATGAGTACGTATAATATTACATTACAGGTGATCATGATTCATGAATATGTTTTGGAAGCCATAAATATAAGTGGCGTTAACCAGTTCTCTATACAGTGTGTGCACCATTATAATGTCTCAGCTTCGTTTCCAACTCAAACCCTTTTCCAATAGGAATAGATACACTCGATATCTCTACCATGGCAAAACTCTTGTTACTGTGAAGGTTGGCCTTCATATCCGACTTTCCTCTCACTTTTTCTCCCTTAGTAATGTTGAATGTAAACCCTTCTGATCCATCAACATTTTCCAACCCAATGAAGGTAATTTTATCAATGATCCATTTCTGGCTTAAAGCAAATTCTCCATTTTCAACCTTGGAGCTCAAGAACACGCTTCCATTTGCTGCTCCACAATAAAAATTCACCAAACTCCGACTACCGCCCTCTCCTCCCATTTCGAGCTCCTCTCAATCTTCCAAGAACACTTCTCCAGTGCTCTCTCCACCGCTACTGATGACCACCAAAAGTTCGAATGCAGTCTTCCGAGCTGCTGCTGTTGTCAAGGCCTCTCCTTGCATGACCAAATGTTGCCTTCGCGGACATGCACATTGGTATGATCAGGCGGCGCAATCAGTGTAACATACTCTCCTGAATCCACACTCGCTGATCTCGAGTGGTTGAAGAGATCAAACCAGTTTCCAGCAGGAAAATATGCGTCGACTGAATTTACGCCTGGCAGCAACACAGGTGACACCATCTCACCTTTACCAATTAGAAACTGTGAGCTGATATCATAAGTCCTAGTATCTTCAGGAAATGAGAAGAAAAGGGGCCTTGCTATGGGAATCCCTTTTTGGTATGCATGATACATTGACGTGTAGAACAAGGGAAGCAGCCGATAAGCACCTTCCTTGCTGTTGCTGCCACTGAATCCCACACATAGAGCTCTTGCCGGATCGCAAACTTCTCCGAGTGATCTCTTGAAAAGGGGTAAAAGGGCCCTAGCTACATATAGACAACATGAACTCTGGAGTTAGTCACATGAACTTTTTAGTGTTTCAAACAACTCTAAATTGGTTTCCTGAATCCACCGCCGGCACAATTCTTCAGTAGTATTCAAAGAGAAACCACATATATCAGCTCCAACCATCTGAATTCCAAAGAGACCAGAATTCAAAATACTCGGAATTGAGTATGCTAAATCATTCCATTTTGCCGCATTGTCTCCGGTTCAATGTGCTGTGTACTTACCAGAGCTTACAAAGGTTGATCTGGCCAGGATAAATGGTCTCTTACCAGTGATATTGATCAAGCTCTGGTGTGTTGCTTTAGATTCCAAGGATCCATACATATTATGCACATTATACTCTGTGTGCATAATGTGTAGAGCTGATGCCGGAACAGTCTTGTTGATAATAGGACGCTGGACTCCGGATTCATTGATCTTGTAAGGTGGATCATCAAGGGTTCAATATGGAGAAGGTAAAGAAGTTATAAATTGGATAGCTCGTTCATATCAAGCCAGAGACCATCAAAAGGTAGCTGATCTTGAAATAGTCTAATCTCATTAGCCCAAAAATTCTCAGTTTGTGGAGGTAAAAAATGGGGATAGTAAACATCACCAGGCCATACATTTCCCCGATAAGAAACACCATCACGTTTTATGTATATATCTGCTTGCTTTCCTCTGATGTAAGTTGCATAGCTCTCATTTATACTAATACCTGCGTAAGTATGACAGAGAGATGATTAGCGATACATTCGGTTTGGCCTTGAACTCGTAAAGAGCGAGACTGACGGTCCAACAACATAACATATTGAGCATGCGCTATAGAGAAATGTTTAATTTATAGGGTCTACTGCCACATACCTGGGTCCAAGATGAGCACATATTTCTGGCCATTTTGGTGAAGAGTGTTTGTGAAGTTCTACATCTTGTCCAATGGAAAGTTGATGGGATCAAGAGTGAAATCCTTGTAAGCATCCATATAATCAATATCTGTCCACATAACTTCAAGAGGGATTTTGGCATTTGCATATCCAGCAACCACACCCTCAATGTCCGCAACATCCTTGTAGCCCCATTTACACTGGTGGAATCCTGGTAAAATCTCGAAACGACTAGTAACTAGTAAGTAAAGTTCCTGTACGTTATATTTACCTAATTAAGGTCCATATGGGAGATATGATATGATCGATGTACGGACTACCTATGGTCAATATTCCTAAACTGATTAGCATATATAGTCAAGCTCCTGTTATGTTTTGTGACACTTAACATATATGGTAACAATTAGGATTTCCAATTAGCTAGCTAGCATGACTCTTCTCAATGTATAAATTAAATGATGTGGGAAGCGTGACACTACAAAACTATTATAAACGTACTTCAAAAATATACGATTTACCAAGATAGAGGAGTTTGCAAGTTAAGACTTACCAAAAGACCAGTAGAGCATGGGGGCCGGCCGGCCAATGAGCTCTGTGTACTGCTCCATCACCAACTCCAGCGTTGTACCAGCAAAGATATACAAGTCAACCACACCACCTATCACCTTATAAGTAATCCTGTCACCGCTGTAAGTTACATCCATGCCATTACTATTCAACAGCAACGCTCCATGACTGGTTCCCATGGCAACTTTTCCGGTCACAGGACGGCGACCTGACGTCCATGTAGAAAGGGTGGGACCCATAGAGGTTGACGTCGGGGTTGTCGCTGCCAATGTCGGCGGTCCAGAGTGTGAGAGTCTGATTGGTTTGGAGCTTTAAGGAGCTCTTGGTGTGTTCTCCTAGTCCGGACAAGGAAGACCGGGATTCCTGGAGGGATGAGGAAAGCTGGATGTACTGGTCCTTGAAGACGAAGATGGATGCAGGGTCGGAGGGGTTTGGGGGTGGCGTCGTTTGAGGAGCGGCGGCTGACGATGAAGCCGAAAGGGGTGGTGTTGTGGAGTGTGAAAACGAGGTCAGATTCGGGGAGTGACACTTGTTGGGAAGGTTGTGGGGTTTGGCGTGGGAGAAGGTCTTGTGGGATTTCCCATCTTTGTTTATCCGAGTCCGTTATTCTAATCCTTAGGCGCTCTTTGGTTTCAGAGCTGCTCAGCATAAAAATAGGTTTGTAAGACTATTGATCGATCTAAGTTGATTCAAACAGAAACCCCACTTAATTAGTAGGTCTTTTGCTTTTTGTATAAGAGAAAAACATATTACTTCTGACTATAATAAGACCATTATTTCTACGTGTGTGACTCAATGTCTCTGGCCTAACTTCAGTAACTGCTGTTTGATTGAGCAATTGTTCTTAGTTTTACATTTACAGAAAGTTCTCTAATGAGACTCTACAGTTAAGTCTTTGTGAACACTTAAATATTTTGGAATCAACAACGTTAACATAACGTAGTGGATATCTGCCAAAAAAAACTTCGTAGAAAATGCGACCAAAATAAACTAATAAATGTAATCTCGATCTTACATTTACGAGTCTAGCTACAATGCTATCCTATCTACGAGTCTAGTACGGACGGCCGAGGAAGTTCTTGTTTTTCCAATGAAGATGGTTTTAGATTGTCAACGTAACCCAAGAAAAGAACTAAGTCAACTAACACTGTGCAATCTCAAAGCAAGTAGACGATCGAGGAAGATGAAGCTAAGTATTGCATGAGAATTTTGATGAGGACGTACCTTGCGTAAAGGTTGAGACTTGGGATGTCAGGTCCATAAACTGAGGAGCTGTTAATCAGGCCGAGTTTAGCCGTCAATGTCTTCCCGGCGGAATCGGATTCCACAGACTCGACTTTGTATCCGTAACCAACTATTGCTTCTTCTGCAACTAAACAATCAAGAGAGAAGATAGAGAAGAAGAAGAAGAAGAAGAAGAATGATCGAAGATAATGGAACATTGCTCTTGGTCTACAATTTGATCTGTTTCTTTCCATATTTCTGCAGCCAGTTTGTTCTTCTGGCACGAGCAAGAGCAGGCGACGATACAGCAGTGGGTTTTAGCCCATGCGAGACAGTGTGTTTGAACGTAACTGATGTAAACACTGTGTATGAACGTGAAACTCTCACGTTTATTATGCATACTGACTTTCTTAAATAGCCAAAATTAAAACAGATACATGCTGAAAACTAATCGACGTGATCCAACAAACTGGTCACGTTTTTAGCTACTGAAAAACAAAAACAACATGGCTTACTCCAGTAGGAATAGCCAACAACCCTACAAACCAGGTTGTTATTCAACAAACTGAAATGAATAACAAACTGAAATGTAAACCTTAAAACTTCTAAATGTAATCCTCCAAAACCCTCCCTTAAGCTAGATGCAGAATGCAATCTAACTTAAACCAGTGCTTCATACACATCAAGCATGCTTCTGATCCTTTCGAAACTGTCTAGCCTCAGTGGCTTTGTCATGATATCTGCTAATTGATTTGAAGTTCCACAATGAACAAGTGAAATTGTACCTTCTTTGGTGAGATCCCTCAAGAAATAATACATCACATCGATGTGTTTACCGCAACCATGGAGAACTAGATTCTTTGATAATTTAATGGTGGAACTATTATCACATTGAATCATGATGCACCCTTCTTCTTGTCCAAGTTCCTTCAAGATTTTCTTCAACCAGATACCCTGACATACACACATTGTTTCCGCCACAAACTCAGCTTCAATTGTTGATAATGTCACAATAGGTTGCTTCTTTGAGCTCCATGATATAGCTCCAGAACAAAGCATAAACACGTATCCACTTGTGCTCTTCCTGTCTCTAAATCTCCAACATAGTCACTGTCAGTATAGGCTCTGAATGCTCCATTTTCTTTTCTTTTGTAAAGAATTCCATAGCCCATAGTGCCCTTCAGATATCTAAGAGTTCTTTTTGCTGCTTGCAAGTGTAACCCCTTTGGCTTGACCATATATTTGCTTATGAGACTGGTCACAACCATTAAATCTGGTCTGGTTGTGGTTAAATACATCAGATTTCCAACCAGTTGTTTGAAGAAAGTCTCATCCGCTTCGGTCCGTTATTTGTCCTTGCTAATCTTGAAACCTGGAATTATGGGACTCCTTACTGCCTTGCTCTCAAACATCTCAAATCTCTTTAGCACCTCCTGTGCATATTTTTGTTGGGAGATAAAGATTCCTGTATCTTTCTGCAACACTTCTATTCCCAGAAAATAACTCATGCTTCCTAAATTAGTCATGTCAAACTCTCTTGTCATATAAACATCATTTCCAGTATAAATTAGATCATCCACATATAAACTTACAATAATAAGTTTACCTCCCTCATCATGTTTGGTGAATAAAGTCAACTCACTTTCACAACTTTGGAAACCTTTTTTGACAAAATGAGACTCAATCCTACTGAACCAAGCTCGAGGAACTTGTTTTAATCCATATAGTTCTTTGTGGAGGTGATACACCATGTGCTCTTTGCCTTGCTTCTCATAACCCTTCGGTTTCTCCACGTAGACTTTTTCAGTTAAACTCCCATGCAAGAAAGTTGATTTTACATCAAGTTGAAAGATCTTCCAACCTTTCTGTGCTGCAAGAGCAATAATGGTTCGTACTATATCCATTCTTGCCATTGGAGCAAACACTTCAGAGTAATCTATCCCTTCCCTTTGTGAGTACCATTTTGCCACCAAACGAGCCTTGTGATTGGCCACAGCTCCTTGCTCATCATACTTAGTTTTGTAGATCCATTTAACTCTGATCTTCTTGACACCTTCTGGAAGTTCAGTTAAAGACTAGGTTTGATTTTTTTCAATGGATTCTATCTCAGAATTCATTGTTTGACACCACTTCTTCTCTTTAACTTCATCTTCAAATTTCACTGGATCATCCAATCCTACATCTTGTACCATGAGAATCTCATCCTCCTCACTCAAACCCTCCCCACTGACATACTCACTCAACCAATTTGGAGGTATTCTTTCCCTCCTTTCTTTTTCACTTCTGATCCCTCTAACTTCTAGAACATCAACCACTCTCTCATTCTCACTCTCTTCACTCTATGTTTCCCTTCCCTTTTGCATTTCTCCCTCTAAAGGAAAAACTTCACTCACTACATCTTCTTCATCCCAACTCAACTCACATTGTTTTTCTTTTCCTTCTCCCCAATCCAACTCTTTTTTTCTTCAAAAACTGCATCTCTACTTATCACTACCCTTTTTGTATTAGGATCAAAGAGTTCACAACCTTTTGATTCATCACTCAAACCTAAAAGGATACAAGAAAAATTGTGATTGTCTAATTTACCTCGTTTATCTTTCGATACATGAACATGTCCCAAACATCCCCAGACTCAAAAATGTTCTACTGACGGTTTGATTCCACTCCAAGCTTCTTGGGGTGTGACATCTTTGACAGTTGAGGTAGGACACCAGTTTAGAACATAGAATGTCCATAGTATAGCTTATGTCCAGAAAGATCTTGGCATTGCTTTTGCTGTCAACATAGACCTCACCATGTTCATGGTTGTTCTGTTTCTCCTCTCTGCCACATCATTCTGTTGAGGTGTGTATGCAGTGGTTAGCTGCCTTCTTATTCCTTCCTCCTTGTAGTAGTTGTTAAACTCATGGGATGTGAACTCTCCACCTCTATCTATTTTGAGACTTTTGATGACAGTCCCTGCTTCCTTCTCAACCATGTGCTTAAACATCTTTGAAATAGCTCAGTGCTTGTAACTTTTCACATAGTAAATAGGCCCACCCTTTACGGCTGTAGTCATCGATGAAACACAAAACATACCTCTTGCCACTGTTAGAGGTTAGAATGATTGGTCCACAGATATTTGCATGAACCAGCTCAAGGTTTCCACTTGCTCTCCAATTGCATTGCTTAGGAATGGCACTTCTGTGTTGTTTGTCTTTCAAGCAGTCTGTGCATGGAGTCTTTACTCTTGAGAGTTGTGGTAATCCCTTCAACATCTTCTTGTATTTCAAAGTCCTCAAACCTTTTTAACTCAAATGACCATATCTTTGGTGTCAGAGATAAGTTACATCTGTTATGCTTGTGTGCAGACATTGCATTGGTTGTGCACTAGGATCCTGTGTCTCCATCAATAAAATAAACATTCTGTTGATACTCATCTTGCTCTCCATTATGAGGCCTCGGGATGGATGATAAAGGCTACACACATCATCTTTGATCAGGAAGTAGAGACCTTTTTCTTGTAGCTGACCAATGCTTAGGATATTGTTCTTCAGATCTGGTACATAGTACACATCTTCCACAACACATGAAACACCTCCCATAACTAGTTTCAGGCTTCCTTTTCCACTCACATTCATCCTGGAATTGTTCCCAAGTTTAACAGAATGTGTAAAATTTTTATCCAGACTAAAACACATGTTGTTGTCTCCACACATGTGATGTGAACATCCAGAGTCCAAATATCATGCATCCTGTCTTTATACCTTGTGAGTCTCCACGTATGCCATGAGGAGCAAGTCATCTTCTTCCTTGAGCTCAGTATAGTTTGCTTCTTTGTTCCATTGTGGACACCCAAACGGGAAATGTCTAAGATTGTGACATTTGTAGCATTCCACAGTGGCTTTATTGAAACTTTGCCTTCCTCGATCTCTGCCTCTCATGGTTGATCTTCCTCCCCCTCTTGTGGATGCATGTTCCTTCATCTTTAGAACTTGATCATCATCTTTTCTCTTTGATCTCTGGAGCTTTGGTTCATGGACCAGCAAGTCACTCCGAAGCTGGTTCACTAAAAGGCTAGAGATGTCTTTGGATACTTCTATAGAACATACTACGAAATTCTAGCTTGTAGGAAGTGTACGCAAGATCTTTGCTCTACAATCTTAGCGTCTTCCATACCCTCTCCTAGATTACTCATGTTGTTGCATACCGGAGTCACCCGTGAGAAATAATCAGTAATTGTTTCATCACTCTTCATCTCAAGCAACTCAAAATCTCTTCTGAGGATCTGCATCTGTGCATTGCGTACTTTCTTGTCTCCCTGGAACCTTGTCTTCATGGAGTCTCAGAGCTGCTTTGCTGTGTCCTTCTCTGTGATTGTCTTCAGGGTGGTTCTATCAATGGCTGCGAACAAGTAGTTTTTCACCTTTAAGTCCTTCAATTTAAGTTCTGATAGTGTTGCCCTCTAAGCACCTGTGAGCACCTCCCCTTTGGTTGGCTCAACGTAACCTGTCTCAACCAGAGGCCACCATTCTTTGGATTGAAGTAGATTCTCCATAAGCATCGCCCAAAATTCATAATCTCATTCGAACTTTGGGATGCTTAGCATGCTATCTTTCTCAGTAGCCATCGCACAAATCTCACTCCTTTTTCCTCACGTTTCTCTTGAGTTGGCCTCTCACAAACAGGCCCCAATTTAGGGCTCTGATACCACTTTGTTGGAACCTAACTGATGTAAACACAATGTTTGAACGTGAAACTCTCACGTTTATTATGCATACTGGCTTTCTTAAATAGCCAAAATTAAAACGAAAAATGTTGAAAACTAGTCGATGTGATCCAACAAACTGGTCACGTTCTTAGCTACTAAAAAATAAAAACAACATGGCTTACTCCCCTAGGAATAGCCAACAACCCTACAAACCAGGTTGTTATTCAACAAAATGAAACATAAACCTTAAAACTTCTAACTGTAATCCTTCACGTTGACCAGCTGTGTATGAGAGGACGAGCAATTGGCGGAGCCCACTGCCACACATCAAAACTTCCCACCCCGATCACTAGCTCCCAGTTCTCTCCCTCCGTAGATCTCGCCTGACCTGACCCAACCCAACTCCAGCCGACCCATCCTAATAATTTCTGCATGTTCCCAAACTTGACTAAGTCGTGTGCATGGAATTGGAATTGTCGAGGTTGGATGAGAAGAGAAGAGAAGAAAAGCAAAACACGGCGAGGATGAGAGAGAGGTGAAGCTTTGGTCGGAATCTTTGAGATATGGATATATTTGATAAGGCTATATCCATGGAAACCGGAAGAAAAAAATAGAAGACCTTAAAAAAGTTTAGGTTGGTCACATTAAGGGGCAATTAGCAAACAAAGAGAATTTTTTCTATTTTTTTGGAAAGGGACAGAGAGAATTTTTTTTTTTAACATATTTAATTTACTACAGTGTATAAAGAGATATATTTGACCCAATAATTACTCTTGCTGCAAAAAAATATAATATACCGTGCATAAATATTCACAAAATGCAAATAACAATTCAAAAGAAATTTGCCAAATTTTTTATCAACAATCTAAACCAATTACTTATACAATAAAATGATGTAACACTGACATGCGTCATATTGTTATTAGTCGAAAGTCTTACGAATAAATAAAAATAACAAATATGTAAAATTGATGAATAATAATATGAGGTGCTATTTTTTACACCGCTGTAGGAAAAACAGGAGTTGCACCTCCTATTTCATGAATAGTGACTGCACCTCCTCAAATAGGAGGTGCAAAACTAGTAGGAGGTGCTACATGGGTATTTGAGGAAGTACAAAACTAACAGGAGGTGTTACATGAGGGCATATGTTCTGATTGAACTGAGCCCTCTATTTATGCTCTAATTAAAGGTACACACGGAAAGAGATAAAAAAAAACTGGGATGTGTAGCTATCATATGTGGTGTCGTGCCACCGTACCATACATGCTTCACAATTTTCTCATAAATAAATGTCACCGCTTATCTAAACATATATCTATGTAATTATCACTATTCTAAAAATCGGCCTAGGCGGTCATCAATTGTTGAAAATTGCCTCAAATCGGGTAAAAAAATCAATTTCTCCTTCTAGGTGGACTTAGGCGGACCTAGGCAGTCAATTTTTTTGAATTTTTGAATTTTTTTTATTGGTGGTTGTAGGCGGGTCAATTTTTTTTTTTTCAAAAATAGAAAATCTTTAAATTTAGGGATCTAACCCTAAATTCTCAAATTAACTCGCGACAGAGTGCCTCTGAAGTCTTGCCTTGCTACAATCAATCCCGACTAATTAAGCTCAATCTCCTCACTTTGCAGCATTTCATTGTGTTATGATGTTGTATTATGTGGATAGATGGATTGTAAATACTATAAAATCTTAACATTGTGTAAGGTTTAGAGGGGTCAAAGACCCAAAATTGCATTAAACGCAACTGAGAGATTATAAAGAGTACAAAATACAAGCAAGGTCGGAGTATTAAGTACAGGTGGAGCAAAAATGATTCATTTCTCCGCCTACGATGAAAGCCAGGACTTAAGTCGATGCCTACTAACTAGTGTTCCCCAACCTGAAACTAACACAAGGGAGGAAAAGTAGCTCCAAAACAACAACACCAAAGAAATGATCCCAACCAAAACAATCGAACCTGCAGCCCAAAGCGATGAAGAACACAACTAATGTGGCCTCGTTAAAACCGTGCTCAGAGAAAACCCTTGGGGACAAAATACCGGGCCGAGGAAAGAGTACCACCATGCAAAAATGCAAGGTCACCAGAAAGCCTAGGAAAACAATCTAGACAAAGATCACAGCCAAAAATATAACCGTAAAAAGAGCATCGTAAAGCATGCAAGCCGATCTATAACACAAAGCATGTATAGATCTAACAAATGAGGCAGTGGCCAAAAAACGCCTACTGAAGAAATCATTGACAGGTTCCTTCACGAGCAACCTACACCACTACAACAAAAAATGCAGTTTGCAACGGCAATCTGCCGTCGTAAAAGATAAAAACGCAATAGCAAATACTCTTTTGCAACGACAAAATGAGTATTTGCGACTACAATGTATCCATTGCAATAGGTGGCGGCGCAATTGCTAATTACAACGGTTTTGCCGTCGTCCGTATCTATTGAATGGAAAAACGCTGCCGTTGTAAATATCTTCATTTTGCGACGGTAAAAATGTCGTCACAAAATTTGTTACCTGTAGTGTTGTTTTTTTATTTGCAACGATAAATTATCATCATAAACCCACTATTGCGACGACGTTGTTACCGTCGCAAATACATGTTCCTACAACAACAAAAATCTCTATTTTTTGTGACGGCAACTTGACCATCGCAAATAAATGGAGATAATCAAAATGTGCAAATCTGCAAGTACATTAACCACAGTTATGATTCAAAAGTCTACAGACTTTTAACGTTCACATGACTTAACCGTACAGATAGATGAAAGTTCTTCTATAGCTGATTGACACAGTTTTATAAATGAAAAGTCTAATTCCCCCGAGAGAGAATCTTCCGTGTAAAGATGCTCCAAGGATGAGTCAGATAACTACTTACAACCTAATGCAACTGTTGTTGGAGTGTGGAGTGTGCGGAACCATGTTTACTGGTTGCACTCTTTAGCTTTCAAGCTCTACTGATCTCCAGAATTGAATTTATATGCTATACCTTATAATCTTCTCAACTTGCTTTGCTACACTATACTCCAAATCTGCTTCTTTTTGTTTTGTCCGTCCAGATTTTGCCATCTTTGATTCCAAAATTCGTGGCAGGACATATAGCTGATAATCCTCATGCAAAAGTATATACTGCATGTTTTAAGTTGCAATAATTAATGACTGAAAATCATGAAAGCAGTTTACACAAAGGAAGGAAATCAACAAACCGCACCTCATCACTCGTTTAATCAATACATTTGAAATATCCAATACATAAATCAATGAAATACTATTGACTAGTCCTAAAGTTATTAAGAGGGAAAATGATTACCATTGGGTGAGCAGAGTTTGTAATTATGTCTGGATATCGAGGATAATATGGACTTGAGAACCCCTCATTTCAGAGCTTTCTTGTATCTGTTGATAGAAAACTAATAGGACCAACAGCCTCTAAAACCTGGAAAGGTTGAATGAGGTTGAATATTAGATCTTAATGAAATGTGACCACCACATTGATCTTAATGAGATGTGACCGCAACATTGATCATATAAAGCACACACTAACCTCTCCAATACGTGGGCTCACAAAATTAAGGTCTTCTTATAATCCTTTCAAAGGTGGATCATAACTGTATAAACTGAACCAGCCTACAATCAACAAAAAGAGAAACTCAAGGCCTCATGGTCTAATCAGGAATAATAAGAATACGGACCTCATAAACATTTAAAACCACACTACATTCATGCATAATATTTTTATCGGGAAGAAACATGTGTTCTATTTGAACAACAACTTTCAATTGCTATCCTCCATTAACAGAAGAGAAGTTGAGATACTTCCACAGTGATGATGACAGTTAAGGCTTAGATTGTTCAGTCTAAGGATTCTACTTAGATGTCTTTAGAATTACTGAATAAGTACTACACCCTTTATTTTATTTGTAATCATAGAAAGATGAATGAAAAATGTCTCAGAAAAAAATTTAGTATCTTATGACTAAAGATAGAACCTGCCGATGATAGAAATCACAATCTTGGTCATTCCTTGATATTGCATGCGAAAGGTTATAAACCTGTAGCATAATTTTCCTCGATATCTGTTATAAACATAGTGTTAGTAAAGTTAGAAAACAAGTCTGCGTACATAGACATGGTGCATACACAGTCAAGACGAAACGATTGAGAGGTTCTTGACAAATGGACAGTTAGAAAAACTGGCCATGACAGATCGAATCACATAAATGAAACTTGGCTTACTATCCCAACTGGCACCACTCGAACGGCTTTAGATTTTGATGATGCAATTCCTACATGTTGGAAGTACCAGAGGACCTCAAATTGAGCAAAAGCCAGGGCAGAGAATACCATCTGATGACGCATCAAACTATTTAATTATTTTCAACAAGCACTAGAATATGACTTCCAGCGAAAACATAATAATGCAGTCAGTGACAGAATGATGGTAAAGAAGAAAGGTAGGTGATCAGGACATGAAATAGGTTAGCATAGCTACTAAGAGACATTCTGCGCTTCACTCTAGAACACTATCATGGCACGGAAGACCCACCTGATTAGAGCCCCGTAGAATCTTGCTTCTCTAGCCATTTGTTGCTCCGAAGCATTGGCAGACTGCTTAAAGTATTTTCCCAGATGCTACAACAGAAATGGACAATTAGAGAGATTTTGTAAGTAAAGATACAGAATTGAAAAATGAGAATAACTTATACCTAACGCAATAGGAGAACAATGCCACCAATGCAAAGTATGCAATACACATGAAATTCATACCAAAAGTAAATGAAAAAGAAAGACAGGTATTGGTACCTGAAAGCATTGTAGCTTGGTGGCAGAGACACTGCAAGATCAGACAGAGCTTCATTTGGGAATAACCTCGGCCGGTTCATGCTAGCTACTGTTACTGCATCATTAGCTTCCACCTGTACATGACAAGACAAATCAAGAGCCATCCAAAGTATTGCTCCTCATAATGAGTATCTCTCTTCAAACATAAACGAAAACCGAAACACAAAAAGGCATGTATCCATTTCATGACACAGCTATCCAAATCAACAAAAAACAAAAACTCTATGCAAGGCTTGTATTCTTTGCTCATCTCATATTGTTTCAGCAACCTAATCCCTTAGTTCTCTCGCAATCTATCGGTAACTTTAATTAACCAAATAACTATGCTTCATTTAGAGTGCCAAGCTTTAGTATGGGAACACTACTAGAAACCGATTTATCGAATCACATTTCGCAACAAAATTGAGTACATTCATACAATTTCAACTGAAATTCACTTCTCTCTAAAGCTCAAATAACAATACGATTAATGAGATAATGAACTCGGTTAAAACTAATATTTGCGGAGAGAGATAAAGATAGAGATAGAGACGGACGATGTTGATGAGATCGACGATGACGGAGAGCTCCTGACTAAGCGCCAATTAACGACGGTGGTTGTTTGAGAGCTCGAGGCCGACGTTGAGAGGCGAGCGACCGAGCAGCAGGTGGCGAGAGAATCTGCGAGCTCAGAGAGACTTTGAATCTGCGGCAGACCCTAGAGGCAACTTGGAGGCCGACGTTCGGCGGCGTGTCTTGGAGCGAGCTGGCATCTCGGTGAGAGAGAGAGGGAGAGAGAGACGGCAGTGGTTAAAGTGTTGATGTTTTGGATCCGACATAATATTTGATACCTGTGTTTTTCTTTCTTTTATTTTTGGCCTTTTATTTTTAATTTTTTTACTGTTTAGGTTTAGGGTTTAAGGTTTAAATTTTGGTTTAGGTTTTATTGTTTTATATGTAAAGATAGAATTGAATCCCAAGAGAACTATGTGAGGTAGTTGATCTCAAATTATTTTCGATGGAGCAACAAATAACGTTTTAATTTTAGGGACATTATGGGCATAATGGTATGAGGTATTGATCGAGGTCGAATTTAAATCGAAAAGTTCTAATTTTTTTTACAGCATGCTTAGATTGGTGCGTCTCATCCAACAGTTACATTTGTAAAATGATTATTCGTTAGTAAATACTTTCAAAATGTTTTGTTTTTCTATACAACCAACCAATCATGTAATAACACTGGTATATGTGAAATTTAAGAAATATAAAAACCAAAATGGTCTAATGAAAAATGTGTCTATATACATAATTTAACCTCGTAATAAAAGAGATCTCGCGAAAAAATTAGTCTCGTCAGAACTCATTTGGAACCCGGTCAATGAGGTCAAATATGGCCAAAAGACTAAACTAACATTTTTGAAGGCTTTTGCTCATTCCCCTATGGGTAGGAAGTGGCTATATTGACTACGTTTGACATTTTTTTGACATGATAAGATAGATATGAACTCCACAATAATATTTATGCAGAACTTGATTTTAAATTAATTTTCTAAGTAGTATCAAATTGAGTTCTAGTCTAAATCACATGGATAGAAGTCTAATTCAAGTGCGATTATTATAGAAGACAAAAACACAAAATCTCTAAAATAAAATGGGAACAGGATTCTCTCCTAACGGAGAAGTCCTTACCACTACCTAACAAGATTATCTTGACCGTCCGATATAATAGACGATCAAGATTTGTTTTGTTTTTTTCTTCCCTGTCATCTCGTCTCTTCTCTTCTCTTCTTCTCTTCTTCTCTTCTCTTTCACTCTTGAAATGTAGCAGCTCTGACTCTCTCTTTCCCAAATTACAGACTCTTTCTCCCTCTCTCTCTTTCTCTCCCAAATTACTCTCTCTCTCTCTCTCAGTCCGTAAATGATGACCCCAACAACATCCTCCCATGGCCGTCACAGAAGGAGGAGATTGCTCCTGTAATTATCGAAGACGAAGAAGAAGATGACGAATTGGTTGAAAGATTCGAGGTGTTTGAGGGGAGTTACGATTCTGAGGAGTTACGGCACCCCTCCAATATCGACATCATGTCGATCCCTTTCAAAAGTAATTTCACTCATCTCTGCATATAACGAAATCAGTAAAGCAGTTAAGAAAGAAATGTACACAAACCTTGATCTATAAGATTAGCTTCGATTTTATAGTAGACTAAGCATCAAAATTTCATAGATCAGACACACCCAAATGGACTAGTAAGTTCTATTTGATAGATCATCCATGACCCATAATCATACAAACACAATTCTCATGTAATCAGCATTTTATTTCATTAATTATCAAAGTGATAATATCTGTCCCTAATCCATCAAAAATATTGTATCTTCCAAGGTCATTTCACAGCAACAATGCCCAGTATTTAAACATTTGCCATAAACAAACCACCCATCTTCAGAATTTCCGATGATTTGAACACACTTGGCTAACAGAGAATAAATAATGAAGAAGATTAGATCGAAGATGGATGATGAAAACTGACCTGGTCGGCAAGTGGCTAGTGAGTGCTGGGCTTTTGGGTTTCTTGTGGTCACTCACTCCGAAGCTGCTGGCTTTTGTTTAGTTTGGTCGCTCAACTCAACTCAACTCTCGCCGACTATTTCGTTTTGTTTGTATTCAGATTCAGTGACTGGCCAGTCAAAAGGTTGGGAAGAGAAGAATAGAAGAGATGCAAAGAGAAGGAGAGAAAGAGACAAAGACGTACGTATGAAATTAAGACGGTGGAAAAAGTTGGGAAGAGAAGAATAAAAGAGAAGAGAAGAAGAGAAGAGAAGAGATGATATGAGAGAAAAATAAAAACAAAATAAATCTTGGCCCTCTATTAAATCTTACGGTCACAATTGTTGGGTTAGGTAGTGGTAAGGACTTCTCCGTTAGGAGAGAATCCAATTCCAATAAAATGACCCTAACTCCAACAGCTTCCCTGTATGGTTCTTTAAATTTAATGATTTTCTCTATAATTTAATGATTCTAATACAAATTATCTAGTTTTTACAAAGTTTGTATCTATGAAGTGCATTAAATTTGATGAGAGAGAATGACAAATGTAGAAAAAAGTTGGAGAGAGAAAAAACATTAAATTAACATTAAATTTTAAAGGTTTTGAGTGAGATATAGAGAATTTAGTTTTTCTATAGATTTATAGTTTTTTGTTCAACCACTTTTGTCGTTTAAGTAGAGTTTATAGATTTATGAAAATGTTTACTTTATGCCTTCGATGAAAATAATCCACAATCTAACATTTAAAACTATAAATTCTACTTAAACGACGAAAGTGGTTGAACAAAAAACTATAAATCTATAGAAAAACTAAATTCTCTATACCTCACTCAAAACCTCTAAAATTTAATGCTAATTTCATGTTTTCTTTCTCTCCAACTTTTTTTCTACATTTGTCATTCTCTCTCATCAAATTTAATGCACCTCATAGCTTTATTAAATACAAACTTTATAAAAAATAGATAATTTGTATTAGAATCATTAAATTATAGAGAAAATCATTAAATTTAAAAAACCATATAGGGAAACTGTTGGAGTTAGGGTCATTTTATTTTAGAGATTTTGTGTTTTTGTCTTCTATAATAGATAATTTTACAAGAGTTGTTGGAGATGCTCTAACTGATTAGCTATTTGCATTCAATATTAACATATATATGCTACAATTTCATTTGGGCTTTGTATGAACTTAGGATTTCGGCTGGAACTTCATGAGATGCTAGAGATTTGACCAAGTCCTCCATTGTGATGGGGCTTCGTGAGACACTAATGACACGTTTACTAACTTAGAATGAGAATTGTCCTGAATCGGAATCAAATTGAATCGGAATGGGAATGAATCATAATGAAAATCTTTCAACTCCATTGAGTTGTCTATTTACCAATTAAAATCGATCAAGAATGAGAATGTTTACGATTAATATGGTTTACTTACCATAAGAAATCAGAATCAAAATTGGTTTTATTACTAAAATACCCTTTAACTTGGTATATCATTGTTTGATTCAACTATTAACAACATTGCAGTGCTAAAACGGTACGTTGTTTCAATTTTTAACATAATCTTATGGCAGGGAAATGTTTCTTAGCTCCGTTAAATTTGAACATGTTTTCTTTGTAAAATATTGTTTTTATTTTAAAACCAAATTGAAGCATGAACATGGGCCAGAATGTAAAATAAGTATAGAATAAGGGATAAATAGGTGGAAAAAAGAAGCCAAATGAAGTAGGTTAATTTCCTGATGCAGCATGAAGTAGCTGATAGAAACAAATAACAAATTAACCATGAAGTAACAAAAAAGAGAAAAATCCATCTAAATGACAACCAAAGCAACAAAGTTAACAGATAAACATCAATGCCAAATGAAACTAAGTTAAAGCAACAAAGTAGCAAAAAAGAGTAGTATATAAATTTCTAGGGTTGGGTATCTATGAGTTTTTTGAATTTACATGAAGGCGTTTTTGGTAGAAAAAGTTGATTTCAGGAGGGTTGATTCCTAGACCCATCTCCCCCCTCCGGAATACAACTCCAAATTTACCCTGGAATCATTCCTGATAAAAATAAGGTGGATCCTACCTCCATTTTGATTCTCTTGTGTGCAAATAAACGCCGGAATTCAACCATCTCGGAATGATTCTCATTCCAATTAAGTTAGTAAACATGCCATGAGACTATTGGCTTGGGCTTGATGTTTTGGGCTTGTGCTTCACACACAATTTTCTTTGGCGTGGAAACTAGGAGATTTTTTTTTCGCGTAGAGATGGTGCCTAGCTAATTAGGGAGTGTTTTTCACATTGATTTTTGACACTCCTCGTATTACTCCAGTTTGTTAGTCTAGGTTTAAAAGTTGAATTACTGTTTTAGTATAATGATACGTTAGGAGTTTCACTTTATCAGGTTAGATAATCCGACATAACTTTATAGTACTATCACATTAATGAATTTTATCAACTACCTCAAAAAAGAAAAGAAAAAGTGATTAACTGATTAAGCTTCTTTTATTTTTCTGGTAGTGCTTTGAAATTCGTTGGCATAAGACAGAAATCAAAGAATAATAAAAGACATTAATCTTTAGCACCATGACACAAAATTTAGCATACGTCACTTAATAATGGAGGTGCATCGGCATCGTCATGGTTTCTCAATCCATCAAATATTTAGGATCATGTTGGGCTTAGTTTGATTGGGCATCGAGCTTCTTCAAGTGGGCCAGAAAAATTGTTGGAGATTTTGGATTCAGCGGGATCCAGAAGATCTTTTATTGGGCCGTGTTCTTTAGGCCGTGGATGTCTGCAAATTAAAGAATTTTAATTTTTACAAAGATAAGTTCGAGTGGGATATATATTGCTTATCATCTCGTTTCGTACTACGTCATAATTACTAGTTACTTCGTTATTTTTTTTAGCTTATTGTTGATACGATTATTTGGGTTAATTAAACAACTTTGTTGTGTAGCTAGTCTAGACTGCGACTTCTTGATCTCTAACGTTTGTTCTTGTTAAGAGTAGTCATATATTGTAATCTCCCATCATATTTTATTATCAATATGACATCCCACGTTTTTTCTTTAAAAAAAAAAAAGTCACCTCTAGGGTCTAAACTTTGCCTGATATATCAATATGATGCATTAACTTAAAAAATTATCAAAGTGATGCGCAAACTCTCAAAATTTCATTTATGTGATGCCTATAGTCATTTTTCGTCACAACACAGTTTATAACGATGACGTGACATTTTTTTTTCAAAAACAGAGGGGAAAAGACTTAAATACCCTTACAATTTTTATTTTATTTCCCTTTAATAGTTTGACAGTTTGGGCATCACTTTGATAATTTTTAAAGTTCGGACATCATATTGACGACTTAGCAAAAGTTCAGACCAAGAGGCTGACTTTTTTCCTTGGAGTTTCTCTCCATCTCTCACTCGTTGTCGAGCTCGCCGGAGACGAACCACCCAGAACGTTAGCGATTAACTAAGCTCATTATTCCGTCGAAAATATCGCACTCTCGAACAACGGAATTTCTGAAAACCCAACAAATTTATAAACTAATCGTGTTATTATTCTGATAAAGTCCAAGTCCAAATTAAACTATGTCCAATTGATTTGAGAACCTCTTCAATGTAAGAAGTACATAATTATGAATAAAACAACATTAAACATCTGCCAATTCAAAACACATCAGCCGAATGCACCCTGAAAACCACCGTTGAGGTAGTGATGCTCCAAATTCTGGCAACAAAAAATCAAACTTGTCTAAAATTAACCCAACAACAAATTTCTTAACTACACCTAAGTCCAATTCCAAGTAGAACTCACTGAATTACCTTTTGAATCCAAGAACACCCAAAAATCCTCAAATCTTCAACTCGTCGATTCTCTCTCATCGGTTTGAATTAAATCTTGTCCTTGGTATGTAAGAACTCACAAGGAAGAGGACTATAAATTCTAGTAGGTCTCCTTAGCCTAGTTGATGCCGAATCAGTCACCCCAAATTTCTAGGATTCTTGAAAATTCAAACTTTTCTCTCCAAATTTAGAGCAAAACAAAAGAGAGATGAGTGTTGGGGTTATGAGAAAACGATATAGGGGACTGAGACGAAGATATTTATACCCAACACCGCCTTTTTAGGTGGTTCGTCTCCGGCGAGCTCGACGACATCGAGAGAGAGATTGAGAGAGAGGGAGAGAGAGAGAGAGAGAGAGAGAGAGAGAGAATTGAAAAAAAAAATAGAAAATAGAAAATTCAAAAAATAAATAAAGGTAATGAGCTTAGTCAATCGATAACGTTTTAGGTGGTTCATCTTTGGCGAGTTTGACGATGAGTGAGAGATGGAGATTGATGAACACCCACGAAAAAAGTCACTCTCAGGGTCTGAACTTTCGCCAAGTCGTCAATATGATGCCCAAACTTTAAAAACTATCAAAGTGATGCCCAAACTCTCAAACTATTAAAGGAAAAAGAATAAAAGAAAAAAATTGGATTTTTTAAATAAAAATTGTAAGAGTATTAAAGTCTTTTCCCATATGTTTTTTTTAAAAACATCATGTCATCGTTATAGTCAGTGCTGTGACGGAAAATGACTCTAGGCATCACGTAAATGTAGTTTTGAGAGTTTGAGCATCACTTTGATAGTTTTTGAAATTCGAGCACCATATTAATACATTGGTGAAACTTCATATCCTAGGAGTGACTTTTTTCCAAAAAAAAATGTAGGTGCAAGAGATCAAATACTTTACAAGATTCGGACATAATTTTTATATTTATTGAGGACTGGTTTAGTTCATATATATTTTTTTGGGATGAATCTAAATTATATACAATTCCAAATATAATCCTAGATAATTTATGAAGCTTCGAATATAAGCTAGAATTGATTACCATATGCGTTTTTTGAATCAAAAAAATATTTCAATTACTATATTGGTAGAATTACTAGAATATACCAAATTGGAAAAATTTCTCAAATGGTCACTTCACTATATCAAGATAAACACTTTAGTAAATATCGTTTGACATATATTAAAATGGTCACTCAGCTTGACATTTTACTATCAAAATGATCATTTGTTCTCAAACGTCTGTTAAGTAGAGAATATTTCGTTATTTTTGTGGTATTTACATCTTTTTATCTATCTATTATTTTTTTATTTTACTTTTTTGATGAAAGTTAATTTGGGCATCCAAAAAATCTGCCCATATGATTGGATTCAGTTTGACCCGACCTAGAATCTTGCTTTTCACGATCAATGACTCGACCTGTGACTCGAAGAGGCGGCCTGAGGCGTTTCAATGACATTGAACTGATTGGACGACGATATAGGTTGAGGTGGGATCGAGCGAGAGGCCGAGCTCCTCGAGCTTTTTGGAGAGAGAAGACTCGACGGCGGTGAGCTAGGCCTTTTTGACATCGATGGTCTTATGGTCGAAGGGTGACAGCGGAGCTTGGTACACTGATGCCAAGCTGCTTGAGGCGTCATGCTGGAATAGGAAGCGCAGTGCCAAGCTGCTGCAACTTCGACAGTGAAGCATGAAGTCGAGCAAGGCGTGCTGAAGCCGAGGCTGGCAGAGGAGCTCGAGGCCGAGGTTGGTAACGAAGATCCATGCGAGTAGGTCGGCATCCGAGGCGATGATTCCGAACTCGAGCTCGAGTGAACCAAGCGATGCGGCGTGTCGATGCACGAGGCCTTGTCGTCAGAAGGGAATAACGTCGGGGGGGGGGGGGGGATGGTGTCGACGAGGCTGCGAGTGGCGGTTGTGAAGAACTGCTACTATGTTCTCACGAGAGAGATCTGCAATGGCAAATTTCATAATTCTTGAAAACTTATAGTAATTGTACTATTATAAATATATATAATTAAAGGATAGAAAAATATTTTTATCCATCATAAGTCAAGTGTATAATGTTTAAAATACGGAATGACTAAATTGATAGACGGAGATCAAATTTAAGTGATCATTTTAATATATGTCAAACAATAATTATTAAAGGTCTTTCTTAAAATAGTTGGATGAAATTATTTGCCCAATTTTTTCTTACCAAAAAGAAAAGAAGAGAGTATAAACAGGGCGACCGACTACCATCCAAATAATGTAGTCAACATCGAATTCATAACGGCTAGTTAGAGATTAACGTTGTCCTTGGCACGTGCAAACAACAAGGTAGCACGCTCGCCTTAATCACTAAACCCAGCTCACTTGGGTCACTTCTGTCTCTCACTTTTTCCTGGAGAAGAAGAAGAAGAAGAAGAAGAAGAAGAAGAAGAAGACCAGCAGGTACTGGTTTTGAGGAGACAAACTCTGAAGCTGTGGGTGGGAGTGTGAGATTCTCGGTCACCATGAACTTGAACATCTTCAAGAAGAAGACCTCCCCTAAAGGTTCAATCTTTGCTTCTCCTCTAGGGTTTTTTTGCATTTGGGTTTCTTCTAATTTTACTGTTTAAGTTCAGAGATTGATGAAAACTGAATGGGTTTTGAGGAAAAGTTTGTTCCTTTGCTAAAGGTTACCTATGTAACACTGAAAAGTTGATTCCATTTGTTGATCTTTATCGAAAACCCAATGTTTTAGAGAAACTTTAATCTAGTTTTGGCTTCCAATGGGTTTATGATTTCATAGTTTTTCTGGGTTTCTGGTGGACGATTTGTGATCAAGTTTGTTTGACTGGTTTGTGTGTTTGAGCAGAGGCACTGAGGTCAAGCAAAAGAGACATGGCTGTTGCTACAAGAGGTAAGTGTATCCTCTAGATGCATCTAAGGCTTTATTTGTTTAGAGAAGACATTGTCTTTCAACTTATATGGAATTGTATTAATAAGGCTGATGCTGATTGGAGATGTGTGTGTATCTGCTTCGTTTTCGCTTACATTCTTCAGTGTTGGGCAATTTGCATCTTCTTGATAATCTGATTTACTGTACATGCATAATATGTGACGTTTCCATGCTAGCAAACCATGTTAGTCCATTTACTTGTTTATGTGTCCATTTTTGCTTGCTACTTTACTTTCAAAATGTAGTTAAGAATAAAGAATCATTAATTATACAATAAAACCTCGATAAATGAATATTCGATAAAGTAATAACCTCGTTAAAGTAATATTTTTTCTCGGTTTCGACTCGGGACCTGTTCATATTACTAGCAAGCTCGCTAAATGCATAAAATAATAAGTTTTTTGTTATTTCATTAGGTCTTTACGAATATATAAAGTAATAATGTAATTAAAAATATATATTAAATTCATAAAAATACATTAAAATTAAATTTTTAGTTAAAAATTTCTATTTTCTCGATGAGTTATGCTATTTCTTGAAAAAATATTATTGTAGCCAGTTTTTTCTTCGCATCTAGACCAAAATAAACAACGTCATTGATCTTTTTCAATGAGTGCACCATGTACATTTGGTAAATTCTTTTTATTTTGTAGCACAAAGTTATTTAAGGTACGTAATTATTGTCTCAAATGCCTCTTTTGGTGAAACTATCAATATAGCATGAGTGCATAACTGTCATCTAGATCATGATCATCTTCAACATGCGGATTCATTCTTCATCACTGGGCGATTCCAATACTTTATAGTTTTTATTACATAGAAAATATTTAAAAATCTTGATAAATTAATAATTAATTTATTAATAAAATAATAATCTCGCTAAAGTAAGAATTTTCTTCAGTCCCGAAGTATTCATTTATAGAGATTTTACTGTATAATTCACATTAGAGATAATGCAAATTAAGATTATACTATATCTGTTTGCAACTACAATTTTTGGGGATTTAAATTCCAATGTATCTGTAACACGTCCCCATTGTTATGCAGGCATTGAACGTGAGATTTCATCTCTTCAGTTGGAGGTATGTACATTACTATTCCTGTATATTTTTTTGATTGATCATGTCATCAGGTTCTCATGTCAGTTCTTCTCATTGGTTGTGCATTTCAGGAGAAGAAATTGGTGGCAGAGATAAAGAAAACGGCCAAAATTGGAAATGAGGCAAGTTGCTCACCTACATAAGTTTCTATCTCATTAGAGTTAATTCATGCAAATTTGTTTCCTGATGGTCAATTGTAAATGAGGGATATAATAATGTTTTGCAACATCACTTGATGACAGACTCTAAATTTAGGCCTCAGACCTTTCTTGGTGTTGGTACACGGTTGTTTAGGTCTTTTTGATGTTCTGAAGTTCTACAAGTTTCTGGCGATATTGATTGGTTATGTATCAAGTATAACCGAATGTTTTCCTTGCTAATATTTATTATAAATGACACGTCTATTTGCTCTATTCAGGCTGCGACAAAAATTCTGGCTCGTCAACTTGTTAGGCTACGTCAACAGATTACCAACTTGCAAGGAAGCCGTGCTCAGATAAGAGGCGTAGCTACTCATACACAGGTCACCATCTTATGATTTGAAGTTCAGCCGAAAGATTATGATTTTTGTGCCCATCAAACTTATTGAATGTTTTCTCTTTGTAATATATTTACAGGCCTTGTACGCAAGTACTTCTATTTCAACAGGTATGAAAGGTGCCACTAAAGCAATGGTTGCAATGAATAAGGTATGCATTTTAAGAGGCAATTGACGAAGATAAATGTTGCTCACCTCTACTAATACTAAATATGGTAAATTGTGGACCGGAATAGCTATGAAGTACTTATTATCATTATCTGTTTATCATTTCAGGAAATGCAGCCTGCGAAACAAATAAAAGTGATCAGAGAATTCCAGAAGCAGTCAGCACAGATGGACATGACGGTAATACATGAGAATTTTCCCATTATGATTTCCTGGTCATAATTTCTCAGTCATTATTCGCATGCTGATTTTATTCAAATGGACACTTGTGATATGAACCAAATATATGTACTCAACTTCTCCTCTATACAGATTGAAATGATGTCAGAGTCTATTGATGAGACCTTAGACAAAGATGAGGCTGAAGAGGAAACAGAGGAGCTCACTAACCAGGTGAGTTATCGGCAGCCTGATTGTAGTTTTTCTGTATAGGCTGATGCCTTTATCTTATATTTATATGATCTAAATGTTTCATTTCTCAGGTTCTCGACGAGATTGGTGTTGATATTGCATCCCAGGTTGGTGTCTTATAGATAGCTCCCATGAATTTGCTTGGTTATTTTCTTTTTTCATTTTAAACTGACTGCATTTATTCTGATCCTTGTTGTTCCTTACAGTTGTCTTCTGCTCCAAAAGGCAAGATTGGATCAAGAAATGGTGAAAATGTTGCACCTAGGAATGCCACAAATGTTGTTCCCAAGAGGTATGTGCATGATGATAAGTTTATGGGAACAACTATAGCCTTTTCTGAATTCTCTGTTTATTTACTAATACTATTATGTAGTAATAGGGAATGGCTTTTCTTGTTTAACCCAAGAATTGTGGCATGATCATTGTTAGCCCAGCTAATATATAATTCTGTGTAGCCGTAGATTGAGCAGTTAGTGAACCATGCCTTCCTTCTTCTAATATACTCTTGGATAGCCAAAATTCTTTCTACATTATTATTGCCACCATAAACTAGACTCCTATGAGTTTTGAGTATAATTTGGGGAATGACTGCTCATGATTCAATTGAGCATGGAATAGATCAGATCAACATCTTTCATGGAGATAACTGAGTTACCCATGCTCAAATTTTCTTCAAAAAAATAATCCATCTTTAGCTTAGATATGATCTTCTTTGAAGTCTCACATCTTCTAATACTGTATTTAACTATTGGCAGTTCTGAATCTACTGATGTTGTGGATCTTGAAAAGAGATTGGCTTCTCTGCGGCGCGTATGATCGAGCTTGTCATTTATGTGTTACATCCTGGTTATCATAGTACACCCGTTTATGTAAATTTGTCGAGTTATAAAGCAAATAACCTAAAGAAGAGTATTGTAGTATTCGTATATGTTTTCAGCACTTTGAAGTTTGAACAGTGCCATTTAGTAACTCAGTTGTACTGTTGTAGTAGAGTTGAAAAATGAAAAGTTGCCGGTAGAGCACACAATCCACACATTATGCAATTTCCTTATTAGGTGCAATGCATTCCTAGAGTTATTGGTTTTTACTCGAGTACACAGTATGTAATACAAGTTTGATCTCCCAGGGGACATAATTTAAGGGATGAAAATGGATGAACACGTTTAACGCTTGTGATTCAAAGACACAAAAATTATGATGGAGTCGTGTTAATTACTTTCGATTGCAGCTGTTGGATGTGCTCATTCCTTAAATTATGTCTCTTAGGAGAACAAGTCTCGTATGTAGTATGCAGTGGTTTTCCTTTCACTTAAATTTCGAAGATAGTATATTGCAAACTAGTTTGTCTTTGTAATGAACCTGCAGTTTCTTTAAGGCCTGAAACCACAACACTCTTTAGTTGTAACTGAGAGCACCTCATCGTTCTTATAATGACCAATTTCCGTAGGTTATAAAGATGATGACTTTAGGTTATAAAAGTTAAGTGGTATGGTTGGTATGAACTTGGTTGAGGGTCAACCAGATTTTTTTTTTGTAAATGGGAACACGTGTCACTATTTTCAAATTTCTTATATTTCTTCAACCTCTAGTCAGAATTAGTATTCATCATGTCATTGTTTCACCTACTGGCTTCTTGCCTGGTTGCTGCTAGCGGACTCACTGTTGGCTGACCTTTGGTTTAAAAAGATTTTTCGTTTGATAAACAGTAATGCACTACTAACATGTAATGAAGGTATTACTACCACTCTTTGATGAATATACTACTTACTAATATCAGACAACTCATTTCTTTCCACCTTCTGGGCAATAGTCCGCCTCTCAGGAGAGTTTAAATGAGATTTTATGAAGATGCATGAAAACTCAAAGCTTTGTGGGAAACTATAGTTTATTTATTTCAACAAGGTTACAGGCTATAGATCCAGAGCCTTACTCTCTGGTAAACAGTTATAAGCTGTTTAGCCACTCATAGTAACAGACATACTTGAGGATGATGAAGCTGAACAGTTGCTTCGACTCTTCACTAACAAACTAAAACTCTCAGGCTTTTCTATTCTCAGATTGATTTTTTTGATTCTGATTTTCGATGATAAACACCAAGACCCATAACTCTTTATATAGAGAGCGGAACTCAAAGTGGAATTGAAACACACCCTAAAAATAGTGACTCGACTAGCTAAAGAGGACTGATGTAGATAGGGCTTCTGCTTTCCCCCATTGTCTTCTTTCGGAAAGCAGATTCTCAGGATAAAAGATGTCTTCCACTGCGAAGAAAAGGACAAAAAGATTTTTACCTGTCTTTACACATCATCGTATTCTTCTGAGTTATCTCTAAGGTAAGGGTCTTCATACCTTATCCTTCTTCTTGTCCCGTTTTCTTCCATATCTGTATCTGTATACATATGATAGCTTCTTTCTTTCTCGATTTTTTTGCGCCAATGAGTACAGGCAAGGAAGGAATCTATTTCCTTCTTCTTCAGGGATATAAATAGATCACTTGTAACGGTCTCTGGATGGTCGTATGTAGTGACTATTATCTTTTCTCCTGACGCAAGAAACATAATCTCTTGATCTTCTTCGATTATTTTCTTGATGTATTCCAACGTCATAGCCTTCATCCATAGGATGTTAGAATTTGGATTTCCGTTGTATCTGACGCATGCTGGCTCAAGATACTGTCCCTAAATGATTCTGACGTAATCGTATAGATGAATATATTCGGTCTCTTCATTGAATTTCTGCAACCATTTTTGGGGTGTAGACCTAAACTTTAGTCTGAGAATGCAGTTACTCTTTCTGACATTCTTGACTGTATTGTAGATAATCGTTGGCAATCTCTTTAGATCTTCATTTGTCTTTGTCCATAAATTATGAACAAATCCGTTCTTAACTAACCATAACTTGTGCTCCTGCGGATGTTCACTTTGAACATTAACCAAGAATCTTCCCAGGAAGGGTCCTGGGACAACAAATAGGGTGTCGAGGAGATCTTCATCGGGTGTATGCGTGCCAATATGTCTTTGGAACTTGAACCATTATGCTTCTTTTAGCGCCTGGATAGGAACTTTAGCACTCTCTGAAGTTCTAATGTACAACGCTGCTGGTTCATTGACTAAGCTCGGTGGTTTCTTCTTTTTGCTTAGTTTCATCGCCAAGACTTCCATGGTTTCTACCATGAGTCTTTTTTTCATTTTTCTGGAAGGCAAACATCAAATTATCCAACAGCCTTCTGGTAGGATGCTAGATTTTAGTTAGTTTGGAAGACTGCTTATGAAAAGGTGTTTAGCTGATATCTGAAGATGTTTACGAAACCTGTAGGAAAAATTCTACTTTTTGGTAAAGCAACGGCCATCAACGGTCTTGATTTTCCTTTACCGTATGTCATTTGAGACGGGCTAGCAAATCCTTTCCTCTGGGATTGATCGATTAAGGTTGGTCTTTTGGGACGCAGCAAAAAACTCTTGAGGATTTTTCCAACTTCTTTTTCTTGTTGGTTAGCCTCATTTCCTGGCCTTCTACTTCTTGGGTTGCGATTTTCATCGTCACTTCTCTTGTACATGGCCATTACTCTGGTTAAAGCGTTTGGGAGATAGTTTCTGTTTTCTGCAATTAATTCTACATCATAATCATATTGGTTAATAAATAATTGCCAATTAGCTAATCTTCCTCTATTTACAACTTTATCAAGTTTGAAGTTTTTGAAATTTTTCACTATGGCGCAATTTGTTCTCACGGTGAAGGGTTTTCCTAAAAAGGCGAGAGAATTCTCGATTGTCTTTTTGATGGCTAGAATTTCTTTTTCCCCTGAGGGATAATTCTTCTCTGCATCATTGAACTTTCCACTGCAGAATTTTAAAATTTTCTCGGTGTTAGTGCTTGGCTCTCTTGCCAGTACTACACCTGCCCAGAAGTTGTCACTAACATCAGTTTGAAGGATGATCTCTTCATTCTCTTCAGGTTGATGTAGTGGTGGCAAATTTTTGCATAGGTTTTTAATTTGCCTAACGAATTTTTCGTCATCTTATGTGAACTTCCAAGCTCTCTTTGAGCTTGTTTTGGGTGACAGGATTGTTGTTAGTCCAGCAATTTTAGGAAGGAAGTCTCTTCCATAATTTATGACTCCTAAAAATCTCTGTAGACTTTTAGCGTCAAAAATTCTGTCTGGGAATTTTCAGATTTTCTCCATGATATGAGGTTGAAGCTTGATGACTCCATTCTTTATATTGATCCTTAAGAATTCAATTTCATCTAGGACGAGAAAGACTTTCTTCTCTCCTAAGATGATCACATGTTGGACGATGAGCTTGACTACTTCAAAGAGATGATTAATGTATTCTTCTTTGTTCTTTGAGAACACAAGAATGTCGTCTATGTAGACGACACAGAAGTCTGCCACTTGCTTGAATATATTGTCCATTTTTCTCTGGAAAATGGATGGAGCTTGTTTCAGCCCGAAAGGCATTACTAGCCATTCGTAATGTCTCTGTGGAGTTCCGAAGGTTGTAAGAGGAATGCTGTCAGGATGCATTTTGACTTGCCAAAATCCTGATTTAGCGTCGAACTTGGAAAACACCTTGGTTCCTCTGAGACTGTTGATTAGCACTCTTACATGTGCTACTTGGTAACCGTCCTTTACCATTTTTTATTGACGTCTATGTAATCTATTATCATTCTTGCTTTCCCACAAAATTCTTCTGCATAATTTCTGACATAGAAAGCTGGAGCGTGTTGAAGACTCTTTGACGATCTGATTAATCCTTTCTACAAGAATTTAGCTATATCTTTTCTAAACTCTTTTTGATCTTCTTCTTTGTATTGAGGAAGGACTTTTACGTGACAGATGGAATTCATGTCATGTAACTTGAGCTCACAGACCACTGAGTCTTTTTCCCAAAACTTCAGAGGATTGATATCGATATTTTGTCTTGAGTATTTCTTTGATTTCTCCAAGGGTGTGCCTCTTCTGTTTCTTAAGTTTGGCCTTGAAGTGCTTGAGATTATGCTCTTTTATAAATGCGGCTTCAACTATTTCATCTTCGTCTCCTGATGACTCTTCACTGGGAAACTCTTCTTGTTGCGTGTGCTGGTTATTAAGAGTCTTATAAGACACATAGTAATGATACTTTTCTTGATCATGAAGCAACGCAATGTTAGGATCTCCGTTCTCGAGTCTAGTCTTCATCTTGGGTTTCTTGGAGTTCCTTGCTTTCTTTTTGAGAATTTTCTCTTGTTTAAAATTGTCACAGTCTTTCTTGAGAATATTGTAGATAGTGTGTTCTTTGAGTTGGATTCTGGTAAGGGCATGAGGTGGAGCATCTGGATGCTTAAATTCTCTGTTTCCGTGAAACCTACAAAATTCCATTTCATCAAAATTGTCTTCTTCTAATGATGATTCTTCGATAAGCAACTCTTCTTGTTGCTTGTATTGCAGAATTGTTTCGAATCGTGGTTTGTATCCACCACTATCCTGCTGCGATCTTTGATATTGCTCTGTGAATCCTGGACCAACAATTCTTTTGGCTTCTTTAAGCCTCTCTGTCCAGAAGAATTTGTGATTCTTCTCGAAGCCTAATAAGTTTACTTCTGGCTTCTGGATGAAATTTTGTTGTAGCAGGAAGTCACTGTCAATTAGGACATCTGAGTCATGGCCTTCTGATTGCCAAATGTTTTCAATGACAAAGGTTCCTTCTCCTATCGAGACTTCAACCTTTTTGGCAAAAGTATTCATGAAGATTTTTCTTCCTTCTACGGTCTTTTTGGTTGCATTTATTTTTGGATATGTTATCCATAACTCTTCTGGTATAGCAAACTTTTTTGCTAGACTGAAGCCTGAATCGTTGTCTACAAAGGTATACAGATGATAATTCTCGTGTCCTGAAAGTTTTAATTCAATCTCCATATAGTTACTGAATCTACTTGTAGAAACAATTGCTACATTGCACAAGTTCTGTTTTGAAGAACTTACTTCCTCTTCTGTTAAAGGATTGCAATGTTCTTCTTTGCAGTCAGATACTACTTTCTCTTGCATATTATATTCTTCTTCTTCACAGTCAAATACTACTTATCTTTTTCGTATCATGGACTGGATTTTCTGCAGGTACTACTCATTTTTTTGCAGGAGTATCAGCCTTTGCTCTTTCTAGATCTTTTTCTTGAATTTTTTGTTTCTCTTCTATCTCATAGAAGTAGTCTTTGTACTCTTGTTCAATAATCTGGTTTATTGAATTCTTCTTTGTTTTTCTTCTTGCTTCAGCTATGAAGCATTCTTTGTGAGAAGTTTTCTCTGTTGCTTCACAGAATATGGGAAATCTTTTCTTCTCCTTGCATTGACAGAAATCGCAAATGAATGTTCCCTTGTTGATTCTGTAGGAAGAAATATTTTCTTCCTCTGTGTTTTCTTCCTAATTCTTCATCTTAAGAAGATAAACCTCTCTAGGTTCTTCCTCTTCAGATTCTGAATCTGATTCTTCCGACGATTCGTCTTCTGAACATACTGAATAGACAAACATTTCTTCATTATTTTCTGATAAATAGACTACTTCGTAGCATTTCAGGTTTGCCATCCCTATGGCTCCTTCGTACTCCTTGAGAAGAGCTTTCAAACTTCTCTTCTCTTTCTTAGGACATTCGTTAGCATAGTGCCATTCGGCCTTGCACAACCAACTATGATCTTGTCTTCTTGAAAAATCTCTTTCTGGTATTTTGTTTTTCTCTCCTGTAGTTGGAGCTTCTCTTGAACCTCCAACTCTTCTTTCTGTTTCTCTTGAAACGTTTTCGGAAGTGCTTCTTCTTCTGCCTCTTTTCTTCACATCCCCAGTTGGTTGGTGTATCTATCATTCTGAAACAAAAGTCACTTGTTCCCTTGAGCTGCTTCTTGGCTGCTTTCGCTCTGGTGTTGGCTTTGCACTGATCGCGCATTAGCTGCCTGATTCTTTCTGCAACTCCTCCAATTGAAAAACTCTCTAGAGGTTTTTCTTCTATGCTTTATCTCATAGTTGTCCTCTATGGTTCAGAGAGTTTCCTGTGTAGGAGGTGTACCAAGTCAGTATTTTCAAACTCTCTTATTGTGCAGTAGTACTCTTGGAATTCATTCAAATATTCTTGGAAGTACTTCATGTCGCAGATCTTGAAAGCATATATATTAGTTTTTGCTATCTCTTTATTTTTTTCCCCAACATATGAGATGTCTCCGTAAAATTGATCATATAACGGAGTGGTAAAGGTATAAGGATTTCTGTTTGTCTATATGTCTTCCAACCATTGCTTTCCTCTGACCGTCTTTTTGAAAGGAATGTAATACTTCTTTGCCATTCTTAGGAGGGTTGACTCATAGACTGTATGCATGTCTTGTGCTTTAAATCATCCGTAAGTTGAGCATGATGCTATAAATGGACTAGCTGTCCATTTGTCGATGGCCTTTTTCTTGTTTAGAGCTTTGTCTAGATCAACCCATACTCCTCATTGAGTGATTGGCACCTTAGGAGTATTTTCTTATGGAATGAATCTGTGGGAGCTTCTTTCTCCCTTCTTTCCACTAGGGCTTCTTCTGTGCGGCAGTTTGAGTTTTTCATCAATCTTGAATATGGTGGTTTGTGAAGATGACGGTTGTAAAGATTCTGTTTCTTCCATGTCTTCATCTTCTGTTCCTTCTGTATCTTATATTTCTTCATGTAGAAGAGGAAATACTTTTCTTTCCTTTTTGAAGGTGAAACTCTCAATCTATTTGATCAATTATTCCAGCTGTAAGGGATCTTCACACTCTTCTGCTTCCTCATAAAGCTTGAAGAGTTTTGATTTTGAATTTCTCGTTCTTAGCATGCTCATGTTTCTCTCTAACTCAGCATCTAAGTCTTCTTCCATTACTGGATTAGCTTTTATCGAGATTCTGGTACCTATAGTACCAGTTTCTCTGGTAGAATTACATCTTCAGAGAAGTCTAGAGATTTCTTCTCTAAAGCTTTTGAGGGATACGTCATTATTTTTGTGTCCTTCAAACTTGAGGTTGACATCTGTAGTTTTTCTGTTCTAATAGACCACTGCCTTCGTGCTTTTTGGTTTCTCCTTTGGACCAGATAATTTCCATTCTAGTGGAAAAGTTACCTCATCCCATGCCACCTTGTGAATCTCTTGATTATGGTTCTTGAGATTTGTAAGGAAACCAGTGGTAAGACCTGGGATGTTTGATATCCTGGTCTTTCGCTCTACTGTTGTGCTCATTAGTTTATAGTAGATTTCATACACTATTGCTAGCTCTTGCATGCCGTCTTTCATGGATGTGCCGTATGTCTTGACTCTCAGTCGTAAACAGTGAGCAACATTTGTTAGACTGGTTGAAAAGTTTTGGAAGCAGTTGAAATATGCGACTTGGTTGCATAGTGATGCCTGAAGTGTTCCCAGTAGACTTTTTTGAAAGTCGATCAACATATTGTCTTGTAGAACGCATAGAACTGAAAAATTTAGGCCTTCTCTTGCCAGTAGTTTTATGTCAACTTGGACTGCTCCAATATGCATAAATTTGAAGTTTCTTTTTCTAGCTTTGGAAATTTTTTCAGGTGTGACCAGAAGGATATCTGTTTCTACTGTTGTTGTCGGTGTGGTGAATTCAAGGATTTTGAACTGATGGTTGTCCATCATGTCAAAACTTCCTCTTTTGTAGATTTGTTTGAATTTAAACTTCGGGATCAAAGCATTTCGAACGTTGTTCTCGATCTCGTTGAATTCAAATTCTTCTAAGTTCACCAGCTACACTGATTTTTTCTTGAAGATGCTCAACATATTCATGTTGCACATGTCTTCTGATTTCAGCTTGAATGCTAAAGGATTTGATGAAGAACCCTAAAAAAATGGTTTTGGCATTAGGTTCCCTTTTGGAACCTTTAGTGATCTGAAGTCATTAATCTTTCTAATGACAGTTCGAGGTAGACTAGTGCTTGATCTTTGATGTTCTTGAGCTTTCTTCTGAACATAATCAAGGATCTTCATTTGTTGAAGATCTAGTCTCTCGATCTTACTATTAACTCTTGTTAATAGTTCTTATTTTTTTCCGGATGCTTCTGGATGTAATCCACCTTAGCCTCCAATTTCTGTAATTGGTTGCTGATTGCTAGAAGAATTTTTAGATATTCTCTGCATCTAAAAATTTCTGATAGGATTTCTTGTTGTCTTACATCTGATGCTTCAAATAGAGAATCTAGTTTCTCCATTAGTTTCTCAGTTGCTAATCTCATTGTTGGGATTTTGAGGTATTGTAAGCCACTATCGGATTAAGAGACATTAAGTCGCCGGCAATGTTTTTTATCATTACCGGCGATTTTTGCCGGAAAAATCGCCGGTAATGTTTTTTTTTTTTTTTTTTTTAACATTACCTTTAAGTCGCCGGTAATGTTAAAAAAGAAGAAGACATTACTAGCGATTTTTCCGGCAAAAATCGCCGGTAATGATAAAAAACATTGCCGGCGATTTAAAAATCGCCGGCAATGTCTCTTAATCCGGTAGTGAGCTCTGATACCAGTTGATCTGCGGATCTAACCAATGCTCAAATAGACAGTTAGATAAATAAGCGATGCAAAAGATTTATATCCTTGCTTTGTCTTTTAACAAGTTTTCAAGAAAAACTTGTTTTCTGGCAATTTTGAGATTATGAATTATTTGTTCTAAATGACGAGGATGAGCTGCTTTTGATATTTCGAATAGTTTGATTTTTTCTTTTGTATTAGTGATAAAATCTCTTAATATTTTAAGTTTAGAACTTAATTCACGTGTTTTTTTACAGTGAAATTTTCTATGGTGAACCATAATTGTTTACCTTGAGTATAGATGATAGATCGTCAACTACAGTTGTTAGAATAGATAAATTATAGGCCCACTACACTTCTTTATAAACATACTTCTCTAGTTATATGCAGACATTATTCACTTATCATATATACATTATCAAATTTTGTTTTATAAAGGGGGTTAAAATTGGAAGTGTTGAACTAAAATATTGACTTTCTATGACATTTTTTATTGTTTTTGTGCTTTGTTCACGCTGAACTCGGTTGACATGAAAATCATCCAAAGTCAAGAATCAAAGTTAAGATTGATGGCTCTATAGGTCTGTCCTCAGCTTCGTCTTCTAGTTTGCCTCTTTCTTTCATCATGAGAAAGAGAGAAGAAAACGCCCACAAATTTCTCCAGCATTACAGAGTTGATTCCCAAGTCCAAAACTGTGAACTACCAGTATAGCAGCCGCGTGTTGCTTCGGGGAGAGAGACGGGGAGAGACAGAGGAAAACAAAAGCTTTCAGCCAAAAGAACGGAAATATCCCATTTGAACAGTAATCGGTGGTTGTTATGTGAACTATGTTTGGGGGTAGTATCATTTGTTTTCTTCCTAAATTCTTTATGGCCAGTCTATATTAAAGCAATCATTGGTCAAGTTGTGATCAAACAGTCAACCTTAGCATGCCAGAGAGTAAATATCACCAGGCCAACCTTGACAACTAACCCCCCTCCAATTGTTTGTTGCATAAACGTTTCTAATTTGGGTACTGCTCTTTTCATCTGAAAAGTAGCACGTTTCATATGAGACTAACAAAGTCATGAGAGTGTATCAATTATAAAAAATAAGTAATGAGAGCAACCATTATTGAGATATGGTTGTTTGATTGTAAACTTTTGCAGAATGTATTGTCCAACCGATCAATAAGCTGAAACGTGTTGGTAATTTGTATACCCAATTTTGTGTCAATGTTATCTATATTAATATCAATTATTAAATAGACCTCATCTTAGTGCGCATGAAGTCACATTTGATCAGGATCTATCATCTGGTTTCAATGTGCAAATATTAAGGGCATGATTCATGTGAATGATAGACATAAACTAAATATCAAAGTATGTTAGTTAAACATACTATCTTGCCGGCTTGATCTATACATATTGTATTTTCAATTATCAATGTAGATCTATGATTAACTATCCATCTGAGATTTAGATGTAAGGTATTGTGCTAAAATCTCGTAACTACTGAAGTCTATTTTCTGATACCAACACGAGGTTTACTATATCCATCTCTTATAATTTGATCCCTGAAATACTAGTGAAGTCAAAGTTTGAGTTTTGAGGGATTCCTCATTTGCAATATATAGCCAATTTCTTGTGCATCCCATATATTTTCTCAGTATTAGTCAAGCACCACAAAAGGCTTTCCTATCTGTTCTCTCACCACCAACTTGGTCGCCATCAAAATGAAAGTCAACTTTAGCAGGCCAAGCATGGCAACTATGTTAGTAATCAGATGACTCATTCCATTTGTTAAAATAAATGAAACTGGAGTAGGTAGCTTCATCGCTTCAGGGGTACTCTGAATTAGTAGCTAATGCTGTTTCTGTATATCTATATTAGTCGAGGATAAAACAAATAGCTTTTCTTAATTCTTCTACACGAAATAATGCCTTTTGCAATTGTAGCAGGTCAGAGAACTTTTTCACTCATGAACTTTTTCCAAGTTACACCAGCACATGTTTCATGTTTTACTCATTCTAAAGATTACAGGAACTGTCCCATGGCTAAGCAACATAATTACCAATGTGGCTCTGAAAATTATATGTTTATTATCACTTTGAATTTCACATAAGCAAAAGAGCTATCTAAATTGGTTATGGTAATTGCAGTTTCATCATTCAGAAAATTTAACCGAAGTCTCTGTTCATGCCTAGTGGCTAGTAAGGCGAACTGGGAGGCCTTTTTCTGGTGTGGGCATCATATCACCTGTGATCTTTTCGTTAGGAAACACCACTTCCCACTTGAACCTCTTGACCACATTGTGCACAAATGTGAGGATTGCAAGCCTAGCGTACTCTTTTCCGGGACACATTCTCGGTCCTCCTCCAAAGGGAACAAATGTGAACGGTGGGAATACGCTCAAGTCTTCATATCTCGATGGATCAAACTTTTCCGGGTTTGGAAAGAACTCCGGGTTCATGTTTGTTGTACTAACAGTCCAGTACACCTGTAGCAAAATAGAGATTAGCTACTTTGTTATAACTAAATGTGAATTGAAGTTCATGATGAAATTGTTTGGTAAATATGGCACGTACCTTCCATCCCTTAGGAATTGTGTATCCGGCATATTCGAAATCGGTCAAGGCCTCTCTGAATGTTCCTTGAAGTGGTGGAGTGAACCTCATCACCTCATATATCACATTCCATGAGTACTTCATCTTGTTCAAGTCATCCCATTCCAAAAGCTGTCCAGGCTGCTTTGACTCTGCTACTTCCATTTGTTCTGTTTTCATAACAAATTAACACAAGAACCCAATTAGCCAATCTAAAAAAGAGGTTTCAATATAATGAAGTAATGAACTGTAGTATGAAGTTGTTGAAGTGATTTAAGCAGTACCTGCTAGGACCTTGGCATAGATGTCAGGTCTTTCTCCGACATACTTCATGAAGAAAGTCATGGCAGTAGCCACAGTACTATAACCAGCAGTCAACAAACCCATCATCTTATCAGCAATCTCAGCCTCAGGCATATGCTGCCCAGATGGATCACTGGCCACGATCATATGAGTCAAAATGTCCATCATGGGCGCTCCTGATGCCATTGCAGCCTTCTTCTCCTGGATCACAATCTTGAGCTCCTTCCTGATCGCATCAGCTGCTTTTGTGGCCCTGTGGAAAATGGTCCCCGGGAAGTTGACAATGAGAGAATGCATCCCTACGGTGACATCATCAAAGTTCTCCACGAGCCTAGCAATCCTCTCGGGCTCATCAATCCCCAAGAAGAATCTGCAGGCAAGGCTCAAAGTCAGAGTCTTGGCCAGAGGGTAAGCCAAGACTTGACTCTTGCCTTCCCAGTAGACCTTCATCTGTTCTTGGGTGATGGAGTCCATCTTCCCCAAGTACCTCATCAAAGCCTCCGGCTTAAGAAACCCCGGTGACTTCAGTACTTTCGCCTCTTCGTCTCGAGCAAGCTGTTTTGGTGGAGCTGCGGCTGCGGTGGCCTTGTATGATCGGAACATCTTCTGCATGGAGTGTGGACGAAATGCTGTGAAGTACTTCTGCTCATTAGTGAAGAGAAACTTGTGTCCGTTTGGTCCGCAAATGACGGCGGTCTTCTCACCGAGGATCTTGGTCTTGAAGATGTCGGGGGAGTACTTCTTCATCCTCTTGAACACAAAGTGCTCTGGCTTTCCAAAAAGAAACTCGATAGACTCTCCCACAATAGGCCACCCCATGCTCCCTGGTGGGAGGTTCTTCCCATCTTCGGATTTGCAGGCGAAGAGAAAAAAGGCTAGAAGGGCAGCACCTAGTGCTAGAACAAGGTAAAGGGTCTCCATGGTTGGAGCTTAAGTCTCTCGGTTGATGGTTTCTCTGATGAGACTCTTATCGAAGTTGGAGGAGGCAATGATATTTATGCAGCTTTGGAAATTGAGAATTTAAAGAGGCCAAAAGTCGTCAATGTTGAAAGTCGTCGCTTCATTAATTTATTAATTTGTTTTTACTTGGGTCCAAAATGTTGAATATTTCACAGAACTGTTTCATAATTCATAGAATGGACATCTTGGATTAGTTTAGTTTTTTTTTCCCCACAAAATAATCAATTCAAGCATCTTTCTGTTGCCGTGAAGTGTAACCAAAGTATTGATTCTCCTCGTAGAAACGTTTGTTATGGATTCTTACGCTATGTCGATAGCGTCAAAATATATTTGTTGAATTATAAACTTATATTTAGGTTACCTTTAACACCTCAAAAAAAAAAAAAAAACTATCTCTTACAGTTTGGAAGGATGGATAAAGATGTGGATTGCTTCAGTTTGATTTACATGTGTACTAGTTTTTCCCCATCTCTTATAGTTTGTTGTATTGATCTAAAAAAATGGATCCAGCTCTGCCACAAGTGAGACTGCTCAATTAGGTGTACCGATCGGCAGGGTTTACATGTTCCATTTACTGAGTAGATTCCAATGTTTGGTACACCTAATTGAGCAGTCTCACCTAATTGAGTTTTTCCCCATTTACATGTATCCATTTACCGAGTAGATTCCAATGTTTTAAATTGTAAATTACAATGTGAAAGTAGAACCTCAAAGAAAAAAGAGAACAAATTGGTTAATTTTCTGATTTGTATCGAATGACATTGAGTATATGTACAAGCTTACAACTAAACACAACAACTTTTTACATTCTCTACTTTATGTGACGAACAAGACACCACATATTTTTCTATAAGACAATGAGAGCAAAACTACACTAAGTTTCCCATGAACCATTGAGTACACATATTCTCCCATAAAACAAGGAGAGCAAGACAACATGCACCTAAAGTCAACATAACAACTAGCCAATTTATCTTACATAACAAGTTCAATAGAAAAGTAGCAATAGATTAAACTTAGGAATGAGACCATGTATTAGAGAGGATGCGAGACAAATATGTTGTCCTTCCATGCTGTTAGAATCAGCCACGCTTTATGTACAACGGCTTGATTTTCCATTTGTGTAGTAATGAGTCAACTGCACCTCGATCACTTGCATTATCATAAATATGCATAGTAACGGCCATACATGTACAGACAAAAAAAAGGCCATACATGCATCTTCAATATGATTAAGTAGGCGTAACACCCAATAACACCCTACTTAATCATCCATCACATAACTCTAATAACTTGGGTCATATTTGTTACACCCTCTTATATTATGATTCTTAGCTTATTTTAAAAATAGTTCAATCCCATATTTAGTTTTAAATGAGCTTATGTAAGCCCTTGAGAGCATGTTTGTTACACCTCCTTCTATTTGAATTCTTAGCATATTATAAAAATAATTCAATTCATGTTTGATGTCACAAGAGACTATTTTAAATGAGCTTATGTAAGCCCTTAAAGAGATTAAAACACTATTTTGACATTCTTATACAAGGAGCCCAAAAACTTGCTCCTTATATAACACCCATTAATATAAGAAATATATTATCTCTTATATAATGAGTTAAAATATAAAAAAAAATCGCTCAAACCCCCTTGTTTAACACACCCTAATGCAAGAAATATACTATATCTTACATAAGGATTCCAAAAAAGTGTAACAAACATGTCCTAATAGTATACCTTATTCTCGAGGCCTCGAGGTCTAGACATACCCACCATGATCGATCTAAACCTATTTACCTATCGAGGCCAAGAGATGGCATGGAGACATAAGACATTGTTGCCTTCACATGCGCGTATACTATCGTTGCCCTACTTCTGAGTTATGTACTGAAGCCATGTCAATTCTCTCACTTTGTGTGACGCTCTCCAATAATCCAGCAATGGTGGGTGCCCTAAAAATTCATGGTGGGATGTCTTTGGCCACAAAATTCCCAGGGTCCTGAAAAGTCTCAAACTGTCTCTTTTCTCTCGCATGTGTGTATTAGGTGTGCACTGCCGTGGGGCAGAACGTTGAACGCTGGTTTGCCGCTACTGAACTTCTAAGAAGCAATTGAAATGGGGAGAGTACCAACCCTGTGTGCTGAGTTATTTTAGCATAAGTGACTTAGGACTTGAGTTTTCGTTTCTCTCTACTAAGACATGGGAATCGATACTCCACACACCCTATCCGGTGTAAAGCAGAGCAATCTCGGAAGGGAGTGTTGAGAACACAGTTGTGGTCGCGTCCTTGAATCTTCAGATTGTACACACCCTATCTGGTGCAAATCTTCGGATCGCCAAGAGCTAAGGTTTCTCAAGAAGATAAGAGTTTTACCGAGAGGAAAAGTTGTGTATGAGATGTAGAGGTCACGATTATATCATGATTTCCTATATATATAGGCATTGCACGATTACTTGTTGTTGTTAACACAAGATTCTAGCAATGAAATTCACTTAATGACTCTAATTAATTGCCAAGTATCTCTCATCCTTAACTCTCCCAATCAATCTAAGATTTATCGAGATCATTCAAGAATCCTTCTCTCTTAAGGAAAACTTTTTCTCGCGCGGGCCGCGGGAATCGGCCCAATAATACTCAAAAACCCTCAAAATAAAGAATATTTATTTTAGGTCCAAACATTGTCCCTCAAGCCTCAAGATAAGGCCAAGTGTAATCGAAGTGGTTTGTAATCGTGACACATCATTTGGGCCAAATGGTAACTTTCCTTTTGCAACGCCACTTCATTGCGCTTCCTTTGAAAAGTCGCGCCCTATGATATGACATCTACTTAAACCTACATGACTATCAGTAGTGCACAGTTACCACAACATTCTCTCTACCTTCCAATCTTGGTCTCCAAAGCCACCAAAACTCCCTCGCGAAGTTTTGCCAATTCCGAACAAATTTCCGATCAATCTACCAAAAATAATGCCTCCCCATCAGGTTAGATTTGTCCCCATCTTGAATGAAGATGTTGCCGACATGTTTGCCCACAAAATTTGCATTTATAACGCGAAAGAAACCAGGCCACGCCATTACGCTTCGCTTGGCAGACAACGACAAGGCACGGCTAGGCCCATTCATCAAATCTCCATTGAGCCCAGAACTTTATCAAACCCTGCGGTCCCCAGACTGCAGTCAAGCCCTCATCTTTCGGCAAGAAGCTGCTTCATCAAACAATTAGGATAAGAAGGATGTCAAGAGCAAACGAGGAAAATGGCCCACGGTCGTTGATAGCAATATCACTTGGTACAATGCTCGAACTAAAACCGATTCTGAGATATGAAAGATGACTGGAATCGCTCATTTCCTAGAATTATGCTTCACTCTAACCAACAGAGGTAATCGAGCGGCGTTTTCTGCTGCCATGTGCTTCTGGGACCCAAGTTGTAATGTCTTTTGCTTCCCTTGCAGTGACATGAGTATCACCTTACTTGATATGGTGGAAATTTTTAGAGTTCCGGTTGCTATAGAACCATATGAGCACGGCTCGCTGAACCACTTCTGCCCCCAAATGAAATCCTGCCCTGCTCGTCAACAGTTCCCCTGCTCCTACATGACGTGGCAAAACTACTACTCAGGAGTGGTTGACCATCGATGAGGTATTGCATTTTTTGAATATTGGTTATGCAAATTTGTATTTTGTACCTCATCAGACAAGATTATAGGGAGCTGGACTCGAGTCACTGAGGCATTGTTCAACGGTGTCAAAGTTGGACTAGCCCAACATATCCTTACATATCTCTACTGGAGCCTAGGGTGGATCTTGTTGGACCCTCTGAAGTACAAGGGCGTCAGACTTCTGTGGAGGTTAGACTTGTGCCTCTAAACCTATTTTCCAACCTTCTGCCATCCTGATGCGAGGCCATTCAAAGAAGATACTATTAGGATTAAGCATGACTTAGCCGCTCCACATCGATCCACTTACTTACTTCAGTAGCTTCACCTTTTTCTGCTCGCTGGATACGTTTTCAAGGGATATCGCTCTCCTTGTTCTTAGATGCCGCCATCCTGAGAACTTAAGCACCAGATTCTGTCCCTCGCCTGATCAAACCGTTTCCGTGAGATGATATTTATCCAAAGCGTCACCTGGGCCGACTTGCGCATTCCGGAATCAGGCATGGCCCACGAGCTCTATGCCCCCAACTTCACCAGGCAGGCACTACTCAAAGCGCTCTGCTTCCCCTTATTGGTTCTATCAACCACTACACCTCTTGGAGGTCTACTACTTTTCCTGACATTGATGATGCCAATGATGAGAATTTCAGTTTTCTGTCTGTGATCATCCCCATCTAGCTTTCCCAACCCATACATTATGGCCCACATTTGGGTCAACTCATAACTACACTCTCTAGCGGGCTTGACACTGGGACACAATCTGCCATCTTCACCCTATAACCCTTTTCTCCAATATCTTCAGAGGGTTCTCACCACTCTTTATTATAGCGTCGGACAAAGCAGCCCTCCTCTACGAAAAAGGCAAAGTCCCAGCTTCCCCTCCTTGCTGGCCAGAGGTAACATTCTTGCCTTTCTTCTATTTTATTAGTGAAATATGTGTTAGCCATTATTGTTCTAGTAAATGTCACTTCCTAAGAAACCCCAAACATGGGTTCTACCACTCCAAGCCCCATTATAGGCCTCTCTGGTAACAAGCGCAAAACTCCTCTCACCAAGCACGACTCACAGTTGAAATATAATCCTGAGGGAAAGAGCTGAGACAAAGAAGAAGAAACAACCAACTAAGTAAGACTTGTTCATCTATTCATCGACTTAATCAATTTACTAAATGTCGAGTAATTCTAACTTCTGTCTCCTTTCAACCACCCCATAAATGGCGACGCACCCTTATTCCTGAGGAAGATGAGGATATCCTAATCAGTAGGTGGAACACAGGAGTCCGTTCCTACCCCTGCACTACAACAAGATCTTCTCACCAACCGTCTCGCCTATCATTGAGTGACAGAGAAGAAGAAGAAGAAGAAGAAGAAGAAGAAGAAGAAGAAGAAGAAGAAGAAGAAGAAGAAGAAACCGCTCCAATCTAGGTGAAAGCCACACTGAGATGACTAGTTTCAAGGGTTTATTCCCTTCACGACACTCCTCCTTTCATTCCCCACTCTCCTGTGCTTAGCGAGGAGTATGAGGGTTTGATTAGATATGGGATTCCTGGCCTCATCTGAAAGGACCCAACCCTGATTTAGTTTCCTAAACCGGAATCAAACCCCATCTGAAAACATGAACCAACAAAAACCATTAAAATTTCGGCAGAGTAATGCTACTAACGCGGAATTGCCATTACCTGCACCCGGAAAATAACACTTCATCATATGCTACAAAAGACAAACCGTGGGCACCAATCCCATCTGGATTTCTCAATATCATATCAATAACAATAAATAGTAAACATAACTGTAATATATAGTATATCCGGAAAAAACCGTATAAAACATGTACCAGAACGTATCAGAGCGACCTCTAGTGTAAATATATACAAAATATACAACAGTAAGCAAAACTAGAAACCTACTGGAAAACACAGGTAGCTCGAACAACTAGCTTCCAACCACGACGTGAGACACCAGAATCTGAACTGCAAACTGGGCACGGAAACCGAAAAGCTCAGGGGAAAGACATGAAAACTGTTAGAGTGAGTGGACGAAAATAAATGTCTTTCGCCAGATGATATATGTTATATTAACATATGCGAGTCCAGATGAATAAATATAATAAAGTACACGAGGTAAACTCATACTCCTCCAGGATCAGCCGAGATGCAAGTGTATCGATACAACAACATATACTGAGACTGTACTATGTATAAACTAAATCATAAATAGTTCGATGCAGATGTATAATGCAATAAATAAATGCATATACGTAATATATATTGATATAGGCATAATCGTATAACACGTGCTCATATAAACCATAATCTCATATGCATGCTCATGCTCGTAAAACGTATATAAAGACTCGCGATTATCAATGAAAAGAAGTTGTCCACTCACAGGTGAGCAAAACGCGCACTCGCGCTAATCACGTGGCCTGGCGGAAGATCCCTCGCCCGAAGCACGATCTCGATCCCCTGAATAATCATAAAATATATCTTATCAAAATCACAATCCACAACACTGTACCATACCTTGGAAACCAACCGTTCCCTGAAATATACAACACAGTGCAAAACAATCGACGAAATTCCTGAAATCTCCACACAAAACCCTCGACTGAAAATCCGATACCCAAATCAATTCGAAAACCTCAAGGCGACGATCGGGGCGCGAATACGAGAAAAATGATATTAAAAACATCGAAATCCAAAAAGTCAACGGGTCGCCGGAGCTCCGGCGTTGATCGCCGGCGGCGGCGGGCTGTCAACCGGAGAGTTTTCCTGGCGACCGAGCTGCCACACTGATCTCCTTAACAAGGCGAACAATTTTAACAAAGAGACCACCACCATTTAACCACCACCGTGGCCGGAAATCAGCTCGAAAGCCACGGTGGTCCAAAACCTCCGGCGAACCTGTCCACCGCCTACGACGTACGGCAGCCCTCGAGGCCTGTCCCAAAAGGACTGCTATGGCCCCACGGTCAAAACTCCTCCATCCCCGGCCGCCCTCGTGGCCGGAGCACCGCCGTCACAACAACCCGAAACCGGCCGGAATATTCAAGAATTTCAACTCTACATTTCTCCCTCAATTCTCAACCAAATCAAAAAATTCCAAGTTCTAAACTGTTTAGAATCACGAGGAGAACATTTTACCTTCAAAGGTCGTGGCCTGAAATGGCCGGAATCAGCCGGTCCGGCGATGGAATCCCAACGGTCCGTTTTTCTCCTCCGGTCAACGCCCCAAATAGTAAAAGTCAACGCTGGTCAAACTTCAAACAGTGTTTTCGAAAAAATTTCGACTATTTCCAATATTTATACTTGCGTCACGGGACGATCGACGGTCCAAAACGGATAACCATTACGATTCGGATAAACTCGTCGATAAACAGAAACTTCAAATAATCATATTATATTCCTCGGTCATCGGAAAAATCATCCGTATATTCCTCGGTTATCGGAAAAATCATCCGAAACTGCCCACAAACTCGAAATCACGTGTACTACAACTCTCGAGAAGAGACTCAACTCAAATTCTCGGTCGATAATTAAGTCGTAAACGAAACCGGCAAACCACACAATAATCGATAAACAGCGATTACGCACTAACTCGTGGATTACACTGATTACTCTACTGATTCTGATTCGGGTCGTCACATCATCCAACCATCATTACCACCACCAGTCTCTCCCCTAGAAAACGAGCTCGCAATAACCTGTAACCTGCTTTGAGAACCTATATGATGGTTGTGTGGTTTTGTAATTTTGGCTAAAACCCCTCTGTTCGCAAGCGATAATTCCTGAAGAGCTTCAACCTGAGGCTAACGCTACGGCCCACGTGTCATTTGAAGGGGCAACTGGTACAAATGAGGAGCCTGTTGCCACAAAGCCTCTCCCCTAGACAGAAGATAATCATGCCCACATCGGGCATGTAGAAGAGATTAAGACGAACTCAAATTTCATGGAGACTGCTCAATCTCAAGGTGACTTCGCAAGCGAGCTTTAAGCGGATGAAACTCTAACGAGCACTCTAGCGAGAGATGACTTGGTAGGATCAAAGCCCTAGCAAACCTAACAAGAATCCTACCTAACCCCTCACTTGAGGTAGTTTCCATTCTCCATTCTCCCTTCTTCCTTTTAACTTTCTTGAGATTAGAAGTAAACCTTTCCCAATCTAAACAACTCTTAACCAACCCCTACCCTGAAGAAAGGATGCTGATATGCTCATCGTCAAGGAAGGCCAAGTGGAAATGATTCCTATCGAGGGAACTCAGGCGAGCAAAGAACAGGACCACTAAGAAATTTTATGTGAGCAACCTCCAAGACGTCCAAAGCGCTAAGGCTCGGACTTCAATGGAGGTTAGACTTGTGCCTCTAAACCTATTTTCCAACCTTCTGCCATCCTGATGCGAGGCCATTCAAAGAAGATACTATTGGGATTAAGCCTGACCTAGCCGCTCCACGTCGATCCACTTACTTACTTCAGTAGCTTCACCTTTTTCTGCTCACTGGATACGTTTTCAGGGGATATCGCTCTCCTTGTTCTTAGCTGCCGCCATCCTGAGGACTTAAGCACCAGATTCTATCCCTCGCCTGATCAAACCATTTCCGTGAGATGATATTTATCCAAAGCGTCACCTGGGCCGACTTGCGCATTCCGGAATCAGGCATGGCCCACGGGCTCTATGCCCCCAACAACTTCACCAGGCAGGCACTACTCAAAGCGGTCTGTTTCCCTCTATTGGTTATGTCAACCGCTACAGCTCTTAGAGGTCTACTGCTTTTCTTGACATTGATGATGCCAATGATGAGAATTTTGGTTTCCCGTCTGTGATCGTCCCCATCTAGCTTTCCCAAACCCGCACATTATGGCCCACATTCGGGTCAACTCATAACTACACTCTCCGACGGGCTTGACACTGGGACACAATCCACCATCTTCACCCTACAACCCTTTTCTCCAGGATCTTCAGAGGGGTCTTGCCACTCTTTATTATGGCGTTGGACAAAGCAGCCCTCCTCTATGAAGAAGGCAAAGTCCTAGCTTCCCCTCCTTGCTGGCCAGAGGTAACATTCTTACCTTTCTTCTATTTTATTAGCGAAATATGTGCTAGCCATTATTGTTCTAATAAATGTCACTTCCCAGGAAACCCCAAACATGGGTTCTGCCACTCCAAGCCTTATTATAGGCCTCTCTGGCAACAAACGCAAAACTCCTCTCGCTAGGCACGACTCACAGTTGAAATCTAATCCTGAGGGAGAGAGCGGAGACGAAGAAGAAGAAACAACCAACTCAGTAAGACTTGTTCATCTATTCATCGACTTAATCAATTTACTAAATGTCGAGTAATTCTAACTTCTGTCTCTTTTTAGCCACCCCATAAATGGCGACACACCCTTATTCCTGAGGAATATGAGGATATCCCAATTAGTCGGTGGAACACGGGAGGCCGTTCCCACCCCTGCACTACAACAAGATCTTCTCACCAACCGTCTCGCCTATCAATGAGTGACAGAGAAGAAGAAGAAGAAGAAGAAGAAGAAGAAGAAGAAGAAGAAGAAGAAGAAGCAGCACTCCAATCTAGGTGAAAGCCACACTGAGATGACTAGTTTCAAGGGTTTATTCCCTTCATGACACTCCTCCTTTCATTCCCCACTCTCATGTGCTTAGCGAGGAGCATGAGGGTCTAATTAGATAAGGGATTCCTGGCCTCATCCAACCATCATTACCACCACCAGACTTTCCCCTGGAAAACAAGCTCGCGGTAACCTGTGACCTGCTTTGAGAACCTATATGATGGTTGTGTGGTTTTGTAATTTTAGCTAAAACCCCTCTGTTCGCAAGCGATAATTCCCAAAGAGCTTCAACCTGAGGCTAACTCTACGACCAACGTGTCTTTTGAAGGGGTAGCTGGTACAAATGAGGAGCCTGTTGCCACAAAACCTCTCCCCTCGGCAGAATATAATCATACCTATATCGGGCATGTAGAAGAGATTGAGACGAACCCAAATTTCATGGAGACTGCTCAATCTCAAGGTGACTTCGCAAGCGAGCTTTAAGCGGATTAAACTCTGACGAGCACTCTAGCGAGAGATGACTTGGTAGGATCAAAGCCCAAGGAAACCCAAGCAAGAAACCTACCTAACCCCCCACTTGAGGTAGTTTCCATTCTCCATTCTCCCTTTTAACATTCTTGAGATTAGAAGTAAACCTTTCCTAATCTAAACAACTCTCAACCAACCCCTACCCCGAAGAAAGGATGATGATATGCTCACCGTCAAGGAAGGCCAAGTGGAAATGATTCATATCGAGGGCACTCAGGCGAGAAAAGAACATGACCACTAAGAACCTCTAGTGGGCAACCTCCAAGATGTCCAAAACGCTAAAGCTCAGGTGAGCAAATGAACTCTTGTCGACCAAGAAGTTTGTTTATCTACTTTAAGAGTGTATTGTTCACGCGTTGATTTCCTTACCTAATAATTCACTTGTCGCAGGCGACCAGCTCTTCAACCCAGGAAGCTGAACGTCCAGAGCATTTGGGTAACGTCGAGATCACTCCCGCCATAATTCTTGAAGAAAAAGCCGTAGCAGGAATGGACACCGAGCTTGCTACTCCCTTATTTGATTGTCTCAGGTATTTTACTCACCCCTCTTTAATAGCTTCTGCATGAATTAAAGTCATGGGCTCAGTCACACTCTTTTTGCAGGACACCACCCTTCCTTCAACCGTCGAACGCGACGCTATCACTCTTGTTGTGTGGTAAGCCGTTGCCGCCTTTGACCGTGGTGTCGAACAAACTTTTTTGGTTGGTTTCTCAGGTCAATCAACTTCTACCTTGGCCAAAACCGGTTCTTCCACCACTACTGCCTCTCCCAGACTTATTGAGTTAAAGGCAAAATTTAAGAAATTTGCTTCGGTCGCACCTGAACCCCAGGAGATTGTTCTTGCAGTTAGAACCATAATTATGTGCCTATTACGCTCCCAACTTTATGCTTATAACTTGTTTTCTATGAATAAAGCATTGTTCTTATGGTGTTTCTTGTTCTTCCTGAAAATGTGGAGTTGGATCGAAAATGCATTAAATATGAAGAATCAGATACTTATTGGAGGAGACATATATTTTTTTGAGGTCACAAGAGAATTTGGAACAACTTTGAGAAAATGACCAAATAACTTCACCGGAAGTCGCTGGAAGTTGCCCGGAACACGCTGAAATTTTTCACAGCAGGCCGACCTACCTTAGACGGCCCAATCACATGGAGTCCAGCCCAATGGAGGCCAATTCAGCATATTCATGCTTACCAATCTGATTTAGAGTGAAAGAGAAAAAGTTGGACCACATGATGTTAATAATTTGGAGCTTAGATTTCCAAAGCCTAAAATAGTGGATCATGGTCTCCCTAATTCAAAGCTAATCCTTAGATCTTCCACCTCCTCTATTATTATCATCCTAGTGTAGAAATGAAGCCTCCTAACTCAGCCAAATTCGAGCTCCCCTCTCCTCACTCACACAACTCACCTCATTTTTAGATTGTTCAAAGTTTTTCACTCTCTCTAGACCCCTTATTCATATACCAACCCTCTAGCGCTCGCTTCTACATCTCTTCCTCCCTTTCTAGGCCAAAATTCCTCCATAACCACCATTACTAGAGATCTAGCTCTTCCCTCTCTTGGGTAAAGCAAAACTTCACCACCACTTTGGCTTAGTTTGGGTATTCCTCCTCTCGTCCCCACCTCCTAGGGTTTGGCTAAGCTTTTAGAGTTCAAAGGAGTGAGAAGTAATCCCTCTTCCCCTTACTTCTTGGAATCCTAAGGGTTTACCTTACCTCATCTTGAAGACTTGGTGCTTGATGAAGAGAAGAAGTGGAGCTAGAAGGCTTGGAGTCACTTGGTGAAGCTTTGGCTAATGGACTCTTGGTTATTTCTACTCTCTTCCTACTTTAAACATGTATCAACTCTTGTATTTAGTTATGTATAGTGAGTAATTTTATTTGGGAGGCTAGGGTTAGAACCCTAGCCATGTGATGAACAAATGATATCTTAGATTATGTATGATTTTTGGTTTTAGTGTATGTTGTGTGATTGTGTGATGTGAATGAGCAATTGGGTGATTGTGGATTTTTATTATGCTTGAGCTTCATGTCTAGTTCACTTATGTATGTGTTAACCCTAGCCAAGTTAATGTATGTGTAAAGAGACTAAAAATGATCCTTAATTGAATTAGCTACTCACTTAAGGCTAGATGAGCATGTAAACATGATTAGAGTATTTTCTAAGAGGTTTACCTTGAAACTTGGTTGCCTTAGAACTTAGCATGGACTAAAGCTCCTTTGGGTCTCAACAGACTTGAGGGACTCTAGTCAAGCACACATTAAATCCAAAAAGTTATTATGGCTATTAGTATATTCTCTTGACTCGTAACCTAATAGTTGCGAGTTGGGGGAAATCATATAGACTTTCTTTCGGATTCTTTAATAAAGATTCGAGAAGAGGAACCTTTCACATATATCACACAATATGCTTGTTGACTGCACAACGTAACATACAATCGAAATGTAGGCCCGAAATGGCTTGGGGTCTTGGTTCGGGTTCACTAAATACTTCAAGGTTGGGCTCAAGTCATCTAGAGTTTGGAATGACCTAGGAACTTGGGTTCAAAACCAAACGTAACACAAAAGGTTACGATTTGGACATTAACTTGGTGAACAGAATTTAATATAATACATAAATCGGGACAATGTTTGATACATTATATGGTTAGTAGGGATTTTCCTAGTCGACCATATTTCCTTGTATTGAATTTGTTTCCTATTTTTTTTTTTTGCACATTATAGTGTAATCAACCAACCAATCAAACTTGTATAACCACTCATCGTCATTCAATCATCCCTCACAATGCAAAGTCTCCAAAGGACTTGGTATTGTGAGATATACACATCCACATTTTACTTTTCATTTAGTGTCAAGTAAGTGTCTAGTTGTGTCCGTAGTCTAACCGTTAATCATCCGAGCTAGGGAGTTATAATGGCTAATCCTCATGGGTTCGACACTTAACTTCCTATAAATACTATAACTTGCCCCATATACTTATGGGTGGGGAAATATTTTACATTTATGAGTTAGTTCTTAATTTAATAAGTGTAAATGGTCTATTTTTCTCCAACACTCGCCAAAGCTGCCATTCGGGGCCTCTATAAGGTGCACCTCGACAACCTTTTCGACTTGGCAGTAGCCTCGAAAGAGATGGAAGACATGCAATTATGTGCCTCAGAAGCAGTTGTCCCCACTCTTCGTCATTTTGCGAAGAGCCTTGCAAACCTTAAAGAGTTGCAAGAAAGGAAAGATTAGTTGCTCAAACAATTTCAACGATGCCATAGTCATAAGCGAGAGTGGGAAAAAATTGTGCAGACCAATCATGGTGAGCTTATGGCTTTCTTCAAGAAAGTCACTGATCAAAATAATGCCCTAGCCGAGAAAGAGGCCGAGCTCGCCAGACTCCAATCTAAAGTGACTAGAATGCGGAAAGATTTCAGACCTGCCCTGGATGCCACCGTAGTATTGTTGCAGGAGAGCGCTACCCGAGCTGATGGCTTCTGAGCCACAAAATAAGAGGTGGCCCAGTTTTAGACATCGTCAGCCGAAACTTGGGCCTAATATAAACATGCCAAGGTTGAATTTCAATGGAGGGCCGTCATATTTAGCATTAGGCATGATTTGTAACTTAACATGTACTCTGTTTAAATTATGGTCCTCAGGTTTAGTCCTTATTTTGTAACCAACTTAATAATACTAAGCTAATTAACCTAGTGCACTAATGGATCATTTTGAATTCGAACTCAACATGAAATTGAAAAAAAATCTCTTCTCTCCTCGGCTCCATAAATCACACCTATTCCAATCTACCACGAATAAATGGCATTCAATTACTTTTCTCAGAAATGTTGAACCATGATTCGAGCGAGTAACTGTACCGTGATTTAATGAGTGCATTGAATCGACATACATTACTCCACTTTGATGAGGAACCTCTAGGGTTAGGCCCCTATAAATACATTTTTTTTAAAACAAGTAGGAACGATCCATCTCACTTTATCATAGCAAAGATGTTTCTCTTGGGCACTTCACCTGGTTTTGCTTGAAAGCCTTTCCACCATATTCCCTTCTCCATTTTTTCAACTCTAGATAGTGATATCCACTCCTAAACATGGACTAGCTAGTGATATCTACACCCAGATTCAACCTTGGTAAGACTTCCCTAAGACCTTTGGGAGCAGCCGAGTCTGCACGCTGAGGGGGATGAGCTGGCTTCTGTCTCGCTAGTAGCAATTCTGCATTTGCCCAATCCTGGAAGCTTATCTTGCGAGAAGAGAGTGAAGTTGTTGTCCTACCACGTCCTATTGTAAATATGGTGAGTCTTGGGAGCAGTAGACAAAGAAGTTGGCAGTACTAGGCATCCTCGACTGGCGGGCACCAAGGCGGATACTATTACATCTGTGTCAATGATGCAAAACTAAGAAGCTTCCTCCTACTGGGTCGCTTGAAGGTCATTAACATGTTGTTATAGTTTCTTTTCTTAGGCCACTAGCTTAGGTCAATTCATTATTTTATTGTACATGGTATCAAAGCTCAAGGCCACAAACCCTTTATAATAAGCTTAAATGAATTTGATCCATGTTATGTGATGTATCTGTTCTGTTCGAGTATGTAAGTTTCCAACCATTTTTCAACAAAACACTTGGATGATATGACATAACACTCTGCATTATTATTCAATTGGTAAACAATAACTTTGCCATAGAAATTGACTCTAGCGAGTATGTAAACCAATTAAAAAAAATAAAAATTTTGGCCACAGGAATTGGCCATAGAGAATATAGATAGAACTATGCTATGGTGCCCCTTGAGTTTGAGCAAGTGAATGAGACTGAGCCCCTTGAAGACTGGCAAGTGTACTTGTGAAAAACTCATTTACTCCAAGCTAGGCGGGTCATCGATATCCCATGTTGGACTAATATACTTCTTAAGGTAGCGACTCTTTATGGAATTAGGATGAATTGAGTCATCCCTGTCACAAAGTCGAATTGCTCCTTTGCCAACAATTCGGTCCACAACATATGGACCTTCCTATTTAGCTGACCACTTACCGCATCCTTCAAACTTCTTGATAAGGGGTAAAACTGCTCGCTAGACTAACTTGCCCTCTGTATAATTCTTGCCCCTTGTGCACTTGTCATACGAATATGCTACTCGTTGCTTCTCAACGAATAAGTTGTCGTAAGCAGCTAAATGTTGTTCGTCTAAATCTTCATGCTCTTGCCACATAGCCTGAACGTAGTCCTCACTAATCAGATCGTGCTGGTCCATTACTCTGAGAGAACAAACATTAATTTCCAAAGGTATAGCTGGATCATGGCTGAATTTGAGGGTGTATGGTTTTCTTGTTGTAGGATTCCATTTGCTCATTCGATAGGCCCAAAGTGTATTGAACAACTCTCTATGTCATAATAAGGAGAGGAATGCATCCGCCTGAGAATGTGCAAGATAAGCTTGTTATTAGCTTCCACCTGGCCGTTAGACTGAGCATAATAAGGAGAGGAATGCAGGAGTTGGACATTCAACTCTTTCATGAGTGTATCCACTTCTTCCGACATGAAGCACTCCGGAATGTTAAACCTACAAATAATATCCTCAAATTGGAACAGGCGGATCGTTGCCGTTGAAGCCACTTTCAGTGGCTTTGCTTTCACTCATTTAGTAAAGAAGTATGTGAACATTATAATGAACTTATGGCCTTCAGAGGAATGAGGGTGAATCATTCCAATCAATTCTAGTGCCCAACCTCGAACGAGTCAGGGCTTAATGATAGGCTGTATGGTAATATTAGGGAGGTGACTAATCAGACCATGAGTTTGGCAATCTTCAGAGCCTTGGGAAAAAGTGATGCAATCCTTGAGGATTTTAAGCCAATAATACTCATGTCGTCGTAATAACCAACGCATCTTAGGACCGGCTTGGTGTGCCCTAGTTGCGCCTAGGTGTGCTTCCCGCATCAACTGCTTAGCATCTCTACCATAAACACAACACATGAGCAAACCTTCCTCGTCTCGCCTTAGCAGCTCGCCGTTTCAAAGCACCTAATTCGCAGTGAGGAACTGTATCCTCTTTTCCATTGGTGCATTGGGGTCTTGTAGGTAAGTGATAAGAGGTTGTCTTTAATATATGTCAATGTGGTCCAGCGCAGCCACATACAACATTCATGGGGGAAGTGATATGTGAGATAACACCAAGTCGGGGACTTTGCGTACCTCCATCATGGGATGATGGGCTAGAAAATCGGCCACCGTCTGACCTTTAATTGACTTCTGTGGAATATATTGCAGCGCGAACTCAGATAGTGCCAAAATTCACTTTCCAATCCAGCCTTTAAAGATAGGTCGTGATAGCATATACTTAACCATGTTCGTCTGAGCAATGACACAAGTAGTGAATGATAACATATAATACCTAAGTTTGCACCCAGAGAAGTAGATAACGAGACATAACTTCTCCATGGGGGAATATTTTGTCTCACAATCTGTTAAAGTACGACCGAGGTAGAAGATAGCTCGTTCGGTGTTAGCTGTGTCATCTTGTGCCAATAGACTGTCTATGGATACCTCAGTAACTGAGATGTATAACTTGAAAAGCACTTTTGGTCATAGAGGTACCAACATCGGTAACTGGCTAGATACAACTTAATGGCATCAAAAACCTCTTAATGAATATGCTCTTACACGAAGTCCTTCTGGTTTTGTAGCTTGAGCAATGGCGAGAAATGTTGAGTCTTCACTGCCACATTTGTTATAAACCGTCTGAGGAAATTGATCTTCACTGGTATTGAGCACGACCTCCTTTTTATCATCGGGCACTTTAATACCTTGTTGGTGGACTAGAAAACCGAGGAAGTTTCCCGCCTGGACTCTAAAGACACATTTAGCTAGATTCATTTTTAACTGGTGTCGCCTCATCCACTCGAATACTTGTCTTAGGTCATCCACATTATCAACTCTCCGTTTGGACTTAACCATCACATCATCGATGTAAACTTCCATGATTTTCCTTATGAGATCATGGAAGATCAGATGTATAGCTCGCTGGTAGGTTGCCCTTGCATTTTTTAGATTAAAAGGCATGGTCACATACTCGAACACCCCAACAAACTCTAGGCACCTGAAGGCAGTCTTGTGTCTGTCCGCCTCTGCTATTAAAATTTGGTGATAACCTGTTATTATGTCCATGAAGGACAACATCTTATAGCGAGCAACTGAATCGACAAGCAGGTCTGCCACTGGCATAGGATAAGCATCATTTGGTGTTGCATTGTTAATGTCTCGGTAATCGACAAAGACCCCCATCTTCCCATTCTTCTTTTTGACTGGGGGCAATGTTTGATAGCCACTCATTGTATTTATACACCCTTATCATACCTGAGTTGAGCATCTTTTGGACTTCCTCTTTAACGAGAATTATTGTTTCTGTGTTCATCCTTCTTATCTCCAGCTTCACTGGCTTTTTACCCTCTAAGATGGGAAACTCATGGCATACCAGGTCTGGTGACAAGCCTGGCATATTCTCTTATTATTTTGCGAAGCAATATTTGTAGTTGAGCAACAATTCAATAAGCATCTTCTTTTCTTAAGGCTCTAGGAAGGTACTAATAGCCACATGCATTGGCTTTTCGACGGTCCCAAGGTTAATTTTCTCCACGGGATCCTTTACTTTACGTGGAGTATCATCCAAAGCTGCTAGAGCCAGTTGAATTATCTCCTCCTCCGCGGACTTATGTAGCACTTCATCATCCACATACTCTAACGCTGCAACCATTGGAACATGCTCATATGTCTTCTTCTTCATCAGATTGTTGTGAAGGCGATTATGAAGAGAAAAGCATGCATATGCCTCTGCCTCTATGCTTGATAGAGGCTCTAACATTTACGTGATGTAGATGACAACTTAACACTGTAAAGACGTATCGTATCTCTTCCAGCCTGCACAATACCCCATTGAGCTAGTTTTGAGGTCGTTACTCCCATGGGGAGGCTTTTATCATCGACGCCACACACTTCCAATGAGCGCATGTCTCCATTGTAGTAACTGGCATCAAGTGTGTTTGCTGAGATGGAATAGGGACGTGGGTTCAGTGTCAATCACCTCAACCTCGCCTGTTTCCATGTTCCAGAGCACCATCTGTTGATGCAACGAGGAAGAAATGCAATAACTCCTGTGAATCCAGTCTCTGCCCAAGATACAATTGTAGGGAGTTGTGCACTCTGCCACGAAGAAAGTATGAGTCTCTGCTGCTGGACCCACCTACACTTGAAGGAAAAAAATGCCCAAAGTCTTAGAGATGGTTCCATAGAAATTTCGAACATTGAGAGCTGTTTGCTGGATGACCATCTTGGGAATGCTAAGTAGGGACATTGCCTTCACCATGATAATGTTCTTTGCTACCCCAGAATCCACTAGCATCTTGTTGAGTTAAATCCCCTAAACTTTGGCGATAATATATAAAGGACGCATGTGCATGGCCATGTTCATGGTAGGCTTCCTAAAGAACATGAAGGATTTCTTTAGAGATGGATCTACCACTGGTTAAAGCTCTGTGTTTTCATCCCAAATTGCCATTGCTAAGCTATTGACATGGTTCGAGCGAGCGGGTACCACTGCCTTAGACATGACAGGTGGTAAGCCCATTGCTTCCGCTACTACAAACCTGGCAGAAAGGACAAATACCATGTTTATTGCAATCTCCTTGCCACCCAACTCTGTGAGCTCCTCGTTATCCCCGTAGTCCACTAGCTCCCCATCCTTAGCCTCAGCCCCTTTGTCCAACGACTCGCTTGATTACAGTCTTGCTTCGAGCATGACTGAGGCATAGTACCCATATGGCTGATAGTAACCTGTCTTCAAATAGAACCTCAAGAGTAGACTTAACACTTGTCGGAGAAAACTAAGGGTGATCTTGGTGCGCCAACATATTTTCCCATTGCTAGGCTACAACTTTCTTTTGCTCCTCAATTACCCATGGCTTCGGCAGCCAACAGAGACCATTGGACTCACTTAACGCTATATGTGTTGCATCAAACTCGTTTGCTCGCTCGAGGCTTATCAGCACTAAAGGCTTAGTGCCCTGCCTCCTGCCCCCTGATTCCTTGTTCAGCCTCCTGGGGGCCTGCTGAACCTCAAGTATAGGTTCATGTACTCGAGTTCTCGAGCATAACTCGGGGTTTCATGAGAACTCACTAGGCCGAGCTGCTCGGACCTTTTATTCATCTGACTTCTTCCTAAAGACTACCACGGGATTGACCGGTAGTCTATTCAGATGCCTTTCCGACTTCTCCAGGGTCTAAGTAATCTACTCTGGCTTGATTAGCCCACCATCCAAAGCTTCTAAGGCCCTCTTAGTTGCACCGTATCATCTCTAAAGATTCCTCCTCTTGCTCAGAGTCACTTCTACCGTCTTACCTCTCTCTTTGACATACCACACGTTCTATTTAGTGACAGGTCTGGAAGATGGAGGAATGTATGTCTTGGAATCTGGTCAGATGACTCAACATCACCGAAAATTGGTTTTATGAACTTCTCAGTTGCACGCCTCCTCTTGCAAGCTTGTGAGTCTCGAGAGTTCGTTGCACGTAGGCTCGTTGGCTGGTAATGTTCTGGTAGTGATATGAATCCATGACACACCTTGACTGCCTCCATTAATTCCTCATAAGAAATTTTCAGACCAAAATAAACCTTACAGGGGGAATAAAGAGTAACCAGATATGCTTCATTGGGATCAACTTTCTCCTTCCTCTTAGATGGTGGTTAGGCTGTGCAGCTGGTGTGCTTCGTCCGGTCGTATGGAGTCTAGGGTGTGTTTCCTCTTGTTAATGTTACTCCATTAAAATTCAAAGCTACTTACCATGATATTCTCGTCAGATTCAATTTGTTGTGCCTTCTGTTCGCCTGGCTGCTGTATGGTGACCTCTCCTTCATCAATCTATTGTTAGATCCAGTATTTCAAGCTAGTACACTGCTCAATTGGGTGAGTCCACACATGTTGGAATCAACAATAAGGCAACCCCTCTACCTCCGTAGGGTTTAGAGAGGGTCCAAAAGGCACTCTGGCGATCTTTACCGTGATCAGATTGTCTAATATCTTTGCCATTCTCAACACATCGTAAGTGATCTGTCACTTGTCCATTTTCTCTGGTGGTCCCTTGTTTGATGGGGACCTACTCTCTAACCTTTCAGCCTGGCTGAACCCGATCTTTCCTTCATCAATCCAGTCATGAATCATATCCTTCAATGTTATGCATGCTGAGGTGGCATGGCTGAACTTATTATGGAACATGTAGAAATATTCACCAGGCCTTACATAGGCCAGATCTTCAAGCCTCTGTACAGACCTGTAAGTAATAAAGCCTTATTTGATGAGCTCGTTGAGGATCTCGTGCATGCGGCCTTCTTGGAAGGTATAGCGTCGTAGACGTCTAGCTGGCCTTGCTGCTTGGCCTCCCGTCTGGATCCCCGTTGCTCACCACTTCCTAGGCTGCTCTCTGAACAACTCCAACATATTAACTTGCTGGTTTGGGAAAGGTTGCAAGTCCACTAAGGAAATTGTCTTGGCATGAGTATCCAGGGCTAGCTTGCCATCGTTGATCCACTTTTGGATTTGATCATTCAACTTCACACAGTCCTTGGTTGAATGATTCCACATTCCATGGAACTTACAATATTTCTCCCCTTTAAGCTACTCCGCGCTGGGAATGGGGCCAAAATCAGTTTTCGCCACTCTCTGGCTAAAAAACTCATCCAATATCTCGTGAGCGAGATTGGCGTCATAGGTGTATGTCTCAAACTCTGGCTTGACGAAAGCCACTGTCGAGATCTTAAAGGGCCATTTTCTTTGTTGCAGCTTCCTGGGATTCAAAACGATCTTGGAGGTTAACTCGACAGCGTGGACACGCCCAATATCCGAATCATAACCCTCATCGCTAGGCTCTTCAAGATAAGCTACTGCCACCGACTTGCTTCTATCCGGCATATATGATGATCTGGGCTCGTATGTCCCCTTCGAAGCATTTTTCCTGTTGTCCCTTTCATGCATAACACTATGAGCCTTCATCACCGAAGTGATGAATTTGTTCAATGATGCATGCTTGGTGTTTAGGAACATAGTATAGAGACAGTCCATTATGCCATTGATAACCATATCGATGACCGCATCCTTGTGGTGCAGCATCTTGCATATTGTACTCATCCCTAAAAAGATGCAAGAAAGCTACTGGGATCTCTAAAGAAAATTGGCACATTGAACACAACTTTGCTATACTTGCCTCTGACATGGACATTATGAAATGTTTAGTGAATAGCATCTCCATAGCCGACCACTCCATGATCGAAAGTAGATCTAGGCCAGTGTACCAGATAAGGGCTGATCTTGTCAGCGAAGATCCAAAAACCTTAATTTGAGCTCCGGAATGTTCCCCCATAGTCCGAATTGCAAGGTAAAACAAGCCAGATGGGTAGCCGCGCTCTCGTCTTTGTTTCCGCTAAATGTTTGGAAACCGTTCGGCTTGTAGGCTTTAGGCCACTTCCAAGCATTGTTATCCTCTTTGTCAAGTTCTGGGGAGAGAGTCTCACGATGCTAAAACTGTCGTGCTGCTTGTAGATTACACTGCTCCATGAAGCTCTGGAACTCCTCTTTTCAGGCCGTTGGGAACTTCTCTGCTTAGCGCTGCTCGCGGACCAGATTTGACACCACCTTGGAAATCTAGCCAAGGTCTCTGCCTGTTCTTTTGTACAAGTCGGTCATGGAATCCTTGTACCTCTTTATTGAAGCCTCTATTGTCCGCACAAGATCCACCTGCAACTTATCCTGACCCTCTATTAGGCTCGCGAGCTGAAATCGGTGAGCCTCTTGGTCTTCTAGGCCTTTCACGAGGTCTACCTTCAAGGCCATCAAGTCGCTGGCCAATTTTTAGACCTTTCATCGATCGTAGCAAGCAAGGGTAATCCAACCACTCATTTATTCGGTTGAGTCGCTCCGCCTAGTGTTGATCACGTTTGGCGACATATGGACGATAGTACTCATATGTCAGCGTATTGATCCCATCCAAATTTAGGGGTTGGAGTGACATTATTAAGCGGCGTGCAGTCCCAAACTTTTCTTCTGCCGCTTATGCCGATAATCCGCAGCAAGCGGCAGAGTTATGCTATCGGAAAGCTGGTTGCAAGTGCTTAGGAAAACTAGGGTACCTCTTCCGATAAGGGTCCCCTATTGTTACGTTGAGACATGAAAGTTGGTGACAAGACCAGCCCCAAATTACCCTAGTAATCCAGAGATAAGTCTTACAGGACCTATGTTAAGGTCTCTAGCACCGACTAGTCAGTACCAGCTACCTTAGCATGAGCAACTCAAATCCTTGCTGTGATCCTACATTGAGGAAGCAGAAGCTGTGAACTGTTCTGCCTCGAACTCTGAATGGACATGACTTCAACCTGTTATCCTTCAAACTGGGCAATTAAAAATAAAGGGCCCATGGAAAGGCATAAAAATATAAAAATGTTAGAGTGAGTGGAAAAAAAATCAATATCGTACGATAATCGTAAAAACTGAATCTGATGCATTTCCACTGATCTGTGTAAAATAAAGCGAGTTCATATGCTCTGTGGAGGTGGTCTCTCAGAGGTTTTTCCCTAACCTGAGTCAACAAACTGTATGTAAAAATATAGGTGATGGGCCAGACAAGGCAATTTGACCTCCCCTGACGGCCAAAAGAGGTAACATGACCTTCCTTGACTAGACTATCCGGTGATCAGTCGAATAGTATGTGCATCGATGCAACTACCTAAATGTCATCACAAGAAAAATCTCCAAATTTAATCTGATCTAAAATAGACTGTAAATTAAATTGAAATACTGAATTACTGAAAATTGAACTCGCTACGATTGTGAAAATAAATAATGTCCACTCACAATACAGTGCCATGATTTCCATCCAACCACGCCTGTCTGCTGGAGATTCTAAATATCTAACACTGGTTGCTAACATGTCGTCCTGAAACAATGAATGTTACTTAATAATAAATCGCTGAAAATCAACATGAATAGCTAAACTCGTTAACCAACGAGCAAACGTCACATTCTTGAATAATGTGTGTCCCGAATTAATTGACAAGCTTTAAAACAAATTCTCAACTCTAATTCTTGAATCATTTTCAAAGTCACAATGCATTCCTCAAATGTCACGCACTCGAGGTTGAATCGAATATCGACTCAACAGCTCTATATACTCATAAAAATGTTAATTAATATCTGATTAATCACACGTCTTAATCAATAATGTCTAAATCAATTTAATAACCTTTTCAATGAAATTGGTACGTGATTACGAGTAAAATGATATAAAATTTACATCAAAATATCCTTCGTCGGAGGCCATTGTGGACCACCAGCTACGGCAGCGGTAGTGAAATTTTCCAGTGACCCGAGCCTCAACCTGCTCAAAATCAACCCAACAACAACTTTCTCCTCTATAACAAAGTTCAATTCTAACTATATATAACTCAACCAATTTCATTTTGAAACCAAGAACTTCAAAATCTTCAATTTATCGATTCTTCCTCCACACCTAGAATTAGGACTTGATCTTGGTATCATTAGCTTCGTGGTGAGGAGAGCTTCAAAACCTAATAGGTAAGAACCATTAACTCAAGCTTAAAATCATCACCCCAAGAGCTTAGGGTTCGACAGTCCTTCTAGAGGATGTAACGGCCAAGGCTTCTTGAATTGGAGGTTGAGATTATAGGATTGAAAGAGGGAGGAGAGATGAAACTTTTGATACCAAAATCATCGAGTTTGGTGGCCGGCCGGTGGTTCGTCGCCAGCAAACCGTGGCGGAGAGAGAGAGAGAAGCGTGGAAGAGAGATTGAGAAAAGAGAGAGAAAAGGTCTTCCCAAAATAGAAAATTTTGACTTTTTATTTGCAGAAAGTCCTATATATACGTGCGAGTTGCGACTAACCAATTTCTGTAAAATCACATAAAATTTTTGTTGACTATAATTTCTTCATCATAGCTTCTATTTTAACACTTGACGTGGTCACGAACTCGTTTTGATAAACTCTACGACTTTTCGCAAAGAACTTCCTCAAAAAATGTAATCGATAAAATTCTGATAAATACCATCGATAATTACCTACGATAAAAATTAAATACCATCAATGATTACCATTAAATAAATCGTAAATAAAAAATGCTCGAAACGGGATGTCACAGTTGGTCCCACTAGGCATGCCAAAATGTTTGGCCGCAGAATTTCCAGGGTCCTAAGAAGTATCAAACTGTCCCTTTTCTCTCGCGTGTGTGTGCTAGGCGCGCCACTGCTATGGGGAAGAACGTTGAACGTTGGTTCGCCGCTACTGAATTTCTAACAAGCAATTGGGATAGGGAGAGCACCAACCCCACTTGCTGAGTTCTTTTCGCCTAAGTGACTTTTGACTTGAGTTTTCGTGTCCCTCTGCTGAGCCATAAAAATTGATACTCCACACACCTTATCCGGTGTATAGCAGAGCAATCTCCGAAACGAGTTAGTGTTGAGAACACAATTGTGGTCGCGTCCTTGAATTTTCGGATCACCGACGGTTAAAGTTTTTCAAGAAGATAAGGGTTTTACCGAGAGCAAAAATTGTGTATTAGATATAGAGGTCATGATTATACCAAGATTTCCTATATATATAGGCATTGCACGATTACTTGTTGTAATTAACACAAGATTCTAGCAATCAGATTCATTTAATGACTCTATTTGCCAATAATCTCGCATCCTTAACTCTCCCATTCAATCTAAGATTTATCGAGATTATTCAAGATTTTTTCTCTCTTAAAGAAATTTTTTTCTCGAGCGGGTTGCGGGCATCGGCCTAATAATACTGAAAAAGTCTAAAAATGAAACATGAAATTCTCAGACCATAGATTCCATTTCTCTAAACGCCAGCCGACTTGCACCATTTTTACTGTTAATCCATCATTCTTTTGGGAGTTATGACTTAAAAATGTACAACTATATTGTACATGCATTAGATCTTGTTTCCGTAAGATGAGAGGAACTCAATTCTAAGTTTTTTTTTTCCAGTTACAAAGATATATATGGCAACACAAAACAACTAAAGCAAAAGGTGAAAAAACCTGTCACACAATCAATATTTATATTTATCAAGTAATTCGAAGGTATGTACGAGTGAAATTAAATTAGTATGTTGCACGATGAACACATTTCATATTTATTTTGATGGGCTGCTAGCTATAAAACAGAACAGGTAAGTACGTACATAAAGAAAACAAATCAAGAAACAGAAAGCAAAACGGCCAATACCTAGTTAGGTCATACCACTCATACACCAACGACCAATGCAACCTACCCATTTCTTGTTTTGTACCGAGTAATTAAGCTTTCAATTCTATATTGTTGTGTTTTCCCTCGCAATGATCGAGAACCTAGATTTGAACCCGCCATGTCCTACTCACATGTTGCATTCTGTGTGCAAATGTCTTAACTTTATAAAACCAGAACTATAGCTCAGCTAGATTAATTCCGTGATCGAGCTTGACATTCATAGTACAGTCAAAGTTAGCCACCTTAAAATTTTGAGATATTAGTCAAATTAACTCAACTCTTGTGGACGTACGTTTGGATGGTTATGGTTATATATATATATATATATATATATTAATCTATCTCCCCGTTATACTATACAGTATACACGCAATATTTTCTTTAAATATATAAATATTTCTAAATTTTATAATAAAACGTCTTGGACCGGGAGCTTGAGTAATGTACAGAGGTTGTAGATCGATTTGAAATTGCAGAGATTGTAGATCACGAACTATAGTCAAGTCTCTTATAATCACGGTACGCATGAAGCTAAATTAAGGAGTTTTAAAGTTTTTTTTGGTTGTTGTTGTTGAAGATCGATCCACATACTAGCATGCATGTAATGAAATATATATTCATCGGTTAAATCAAATATATGCGTAGAGCGCGATATTTGTTACATTTCCTTAATTTGTTCTGTCATTATGCTTATGACACAACAATAGCATTGCAAATTAAGATTGAAACTGCTAATTAAGTACTAACCAATGTACATCGATCCTACTTGCACGCGCGCAATAGTTTGTTGATTATGAGACGTCACTACTAGCGTAATCACTATAGCCGACAATTTTTAAAAACTATAGCCGACGAATTTTTTTTTCGTCGGTTATAGTACTTTTGATAAAAAAAAATTCGTCGGCTATACTATTATCGACGGGTTTTAGCCAACAGATTATAGCCGATGAGTTTCTTAATATCGTCGGCTATAGTACTATAGCCGACGAAAAAAAAATCGTCGGCTATAATTTTTTTAAAAATCATCGGGTATAGTGATTACGCTGGTAGTGCGTGATGTATGGCCGGGTACGTACTTGTTAACGGTTTCAGAAATGATTAGCATCTGGTGTATTTTTCTAGTGTTTTATTGTGCATATGTTCTTATTTTGGTAGAGATATATATAATTAGATGGAGATATATGAATCTGTAACATATATTGGGGGTGATTGGGCACTAGCAATACTATATAACGAGGGTCGACGGACCTAGAGGTGGGCTGGTATGTTGCAGCCCATCCAACATTTTTAGTTCAAATAAAATTACATGTATACATATGTATGTAAAAAATAAGGGTGTAGATAAATTTAGCATACCTTAATTTTTATAGGTAAATTTAGAATATCCCAACTTTCATTCCTGGGTCCGTCTCTATAACATAATTGTAACGTAACAATTGTCTTAAATTAATCTACAAAGTATGAATCTTTCTTCTTGTAATTTTTAGTCTATTAGTAAGAGCATCTCCAACAGTTTCTATATATTTGAGTTTTTCTCTATTTTAGGGAATATTTTGGTTGTTTTGCTCAAACAGATTCCCTAAAATAACATCCCTTATATTTACAACAATCTATATACTTTTAGTAAAGAAAACGGGGAAGAACAATAAAATTTGTAAAATGGCATGGGAAATCTATTAGAGTTAGAGCAGAAAATGTATTGTATATTGTGTTTTTTGCTTTCCTACAATAGAGAAATTACAAAGAAGTTAGTGGAGATGCTCTAATAATTACTCAATAGTACATATTTTTACGAATTTCAAGACAAAAGTACAAGTTTACTCAATAGATTAAAAATATATGGAAGGTGTATATATTAATTATGGATGTATGAATAGACACTCCCTTAATTTTTTAAAAAAACTCATTTTACAATTTTAAGGACTAATTAATTTACAAGTTGATGTATTAAATTGATGTGTTAACACATACTATTTTTTTCTAATTTATAAAGTTAAAGTTCAGTTAATTATTAAATCATAGATCTGTTCATCTTGTGGTAAGTTGTTCATGGGCTTCGACACGATCAAGATTATGCATTGTTTTCATTAAGGCTTCTAGTTGGTGGAATGACCCCAAAATTTAATGGTAGGTAGGCTCATTAGGGCATCTTCAACATAGCATCTAGAAACTATAATTGTAAACAATTATAGCTAAAAATTATTTCAGATGAGTAGTTAAAGTTAAGTCAAATATGACTTTAAATTATATTCACAAATTATATTTAGTTACAAAAGAGAAAGAAAATAACTTAATAAAAAACTAAATCTCCCACCATCCATAAAGTAATCAAATATAATACTTCAAATATTTAAAATGACTTAGTTATAGCTACAATTGTTAAATTATAAATTAAAAATATGTGAATTACATTTTATTTTTTAGTTAAAAATAACTATAGATTTAATTTTATTGTTGAAGATGCTTTAAGTAATTTAACTAGCTAGACAATCATATATTTAGGTGATTAGTGGCTTGCCCTAATCATATATGTCAAAGGGTGCTCCTAGATGTCTTTCGAGTTTTATAACTTGAGATTATTAATGCAGTGTTTTATTTTTTTATATTACTTCTAAAAAAATATAACACATCTTAATGCATGCAGTAATATGAATGCGATTTGGCAAAATTGGTTTTGTCTGCTGAGAAGTGTCACAACCATATCTTAAATCAATGATACACTAGAACATATAAAAAAATCACTCATTAAACATTTGCGTTATGCACACTACAAAATTTTTGTTTCATCAGTATATATATAATTCATGAGTAAACATATATATAGGTAAATCTCAAAGTTTTAATTTTTTTTCAAAATTAGTTATACAGTTAAATCTCTATAAATGAATAATCTTGGAACTGATAAAATTTATTAATTTATTATATATTAATTAATCGATAAAATAATAATATATTAATTTATTAGTTAGTTAATAACTTATTGATTTAAAAAATTATTATTGTTTTGTTGTATCTTGTTCAATGTATATCATTTTTTAGGGTTCCCGACCATTTTGTATGTTAATGTATATATAATAAATTTAAATGATTTACTACTCACACGTAGTCAACTTTGTGAAATAAGTAGCTAAACTAATCTCGTAAAACAAGTAGACTAAAATTATATAAGTTCACGTAGTCAACTTCGTAAAATAAATAGAATAAATAAATTAAAGTGATAAAAATTATTTTATTTTATAATGTCTACTTATTTTATAAAATGTTATACTTTATATTAATAAATTATTCAATTTTAGTTTACTTATTTATAAAACATTGGAATGACATAATTACCGTTTTTTAACTCATTTCATGCATCGTGGCAAACTGCAAGTGCAAAGAGCCAAAGACGCCATTTGTTTATGTAGGATCCACTGCTTGATCTACAACTTGATCACAACTTGATCACAACTTGGCAACTTGCACTAGCTTAGCAGCCAGCTAGCAAGTCGAATTATCAACAGATAAAAACGATTTTAACATATACATGCAATATCCTTTTGTCAATATATAATAGCTTAAAGGACATTGCTTGCTAACATGTCCACTCGTCGGTGCAGCTAGCCCGGTTCAATTTTTTTGGTGATTAATTAAAAATGGGCAATAAACGTGCAGATTATATTATAACAGCACAAGGATCAGGATCCCAAAAAATAATTTCCTTGATATCTTTCAAATTCTCCATCATATGATTCATATCTTTCGAATGATGCCCTAAATATATACTTTCAGAGATAGTAGATGAGAGATTGAATTGGGAATGGGAGTTTCCTCCCTCAGTAAAATAGAAACTAAAGACTAATTGATCCACAGTACCAGCTTGGTCGATCACAATGCAAACTTGCATGCTAGCGCGCTGCATGAAATTCAGTTGGTAAAGAAGAGGGAAGAGAGAGCAAATCATTGACTATATATATCAAGCTTGACTGGTACTACTAAGGAAGAAAAGAAACTAGTTATGGGCAACTGGCATGACTTAAGAAAAGAGGTACAGAACAAAACAATATCAAACTGCTTTGGTTGAATATTTTTTTTATATGTACATAAGTTACAGGCGTGCAGACTATAAATAAACACAATGAGACAATTAGTCCTACATCTAGGCCTATAGAAACGTGATCCACGATCAATGGGATCTGACTTTCCTATTTTACATAAACGAGATATATTATATTAATTACAATGATATTCTAATAGCACGGGGTAGTTTAAGATTCTAAGCAGACTAGGTCATAGACAAACTGTGCAAAAATGTTGGGAAATTGAATGACCACCCTTATTGACCACGACTAATACCAAGTTACCAACTTCTACATAGAGTACTCTATGCAATCATTAGTTCATTACAATGAATTAAAGCTTAATGGTAATTATTCAGTGGACCTTGACCTTGGCCTCGCTAGTTAGATATATATAGTATATGTATTATGAATTACATATTAACACGTACCGTGCGCTGGTGATATATCTTTCTCATTTCTTCAGGCCATTTCGCCCTCTCCATATCGTAGAGATCGAATGCAATGGATAGGGTTATTAAGTTTTTTTTTTGGATGCCGCTCCTCTACAATTTTAAACAGTGAAGTTTCATGAAGTTCGTCACATTTCAACCACTCAATAATTCTAATGGTAATGCCACGTAAATAATCATGTTCCTCACAACTTTTTATTTTAACTTCCATTATCTTTCTCTCATTCTTTTCGCCGTATTTGGATCTTCTTCGCTCCAAAGTCTCAAAGAGAAGCTTCATCGTTCAATCGGCATGGTGGTTTGATCCGTCGAGATGCGACTTGATGGTGAAACTTGGTGAAGGAACAAAACACAAGTTGTAGAAGCTGTTGGAAAAATGGTGGTTTTCCACCATTTTAATATGACAATTTAAACAAAATATTTGAGTATGTTGCACTTAATTTTGATGTGAGGGAAACATGGATTTGTGTTCTCCTACAAGAGTACATAAAGATTATGTATTCATTTGTTTAAATTGGTTAAAGGGTGAATGCGAAGTTGGCCACTTGAAACAAAAGGAATGAATGTGATCCCACATGAGAGAAATTATGAATGTAGAGGTCTTTATTTATTATTGCACCCTACTATGCCTTGAGTAAGTGAGTAGAGAGACTCTCTCTCACGCACACAGGGGGGTGCAAATCTTGGTTGAATTGAGTATGCGATATGGACTTGTGTGCGCCCGCGTCCTGTAGACACGAATGTCATTCCGATTTGGGCCATGTCGCACGAGTTTCCTTTTACAAATACATTTACTTGGCTAGGGTTAACACAACATACACTAAAATCATACATAATCCAAGACATCGTTTGTTCATCACATGGCTAGGGTTCTAACCCTAGCCTCCCAAATAAAACTACTCACTATACATAACTAAATACAAGAGTTGATACATTCTTAAAGTAGGAAGAGAGTAGAAATAACCAAGGGTTCCTTAGCCAAAGCTTCACCAAGTGACTCCAAGCCTTCTAGCTCCACTTCTTCTCTTCATCAAGCACCAAGTCTTCAAGAGGAGGTAAGGTAAACCCTTAGGATTCCAAGAAGCAAGGGGAAGAAGGATTACTTCCCACTTCTTTGAACTCTAAAAGCTTAGCCAAACCCTAGGAGGTGAGGATGAGAGGAGGAATACCCAAACTAAGCCAAAGTGGTGGTGAAGTTCGGTTCTACCCAAGAGAGGGAAGAGCTAGATCTCTAGTACTGGTGGTTATGGAGGAATTTTGGCCTAGAAAGGGAGGAGGAGATGTAGAAGGGAGTGCTAGAGGGCTGGTATATGAATAAGGGGTCTAGAGAGAGTGAAAAACTATGAACAATCTAAAAATGAGGTGAGTTGTGTGAGTGGGGAGAGGGGAGCTCGAATTTGGCTGAGTTGGGAGGCTCTATTTCTATCTTATGATGATAATAATAGAGGAGGTGGAAGATCTAAAGATTAGCTTTGAATTAGGGAGACCATGATCCACTATTTTAGGTTTTGGAAAGCTAAGCTCCAAATTAGTGACAACATGTGGTCCAACTTCTTCTCTTTCTCTCTAAATCAGATTGGTAAGCATGAATATGCTGAATTGGCCTCCATTGGGCTGGACTCCATGTGATTGGGCCGTCTAAGGTATGTCGGCCTGCTGTGAAAAATTTCAGCGTGTTCCGGGCAACTTCCAGCGACTTCCGGTGAACTTATTTGATCATTTTCTCAAAGTTGCTCCAAATTCTCTCGTGACCTCGAAAAAATATGTCTCCTCCAATAAGTATCTGATTCTTCATATTTAATGCAATTCCGAGCCAACTCCACATTTCCTAGTAAAAACAAGAAACGTCATAAGAACAATGCTTTATTCATAGAAAACAAGTTATAGCATAAAGTTAGGAGCGTAATAGGCACATAATTATGGTTCTAACAGCAAGAACAATCTCCCGGGGTTCAGGTGCAACCGAAGCAAATTTCTTGAATTTTTCCTTTAACTCAATAAGTCTGGGAGAGGCAGTAGTGGTGGAAGAACCGGTTTTGGCCGAGGTAGAAGTTGATTGACCTGAGAAATCGACCAAAAAGTTTGTTCGACACCACGGTCAAAGGCGGCAACGGCTTACCGCACAGCAAGAGTGATAGCGTCGCGTTCGACGGTTGAAGGAAGGGTGGTGTCCTGCAAAAAGAGTGTGACTGAGCCCATGACTTTAATTCATGCAGAAGCTATTAAAGAGGGGTGAGTAAAATACCTGAGACAATCAAATAGGGGAGTAGCAAGCTCGGTGTCCATTCCCGCTACGGCTTTTTCTTCAATAATTATGGCGGGAGTGATCTCGACGTTACCCAAATGCTCTGGACGTTCAGCTTCCTGGGTTGAAGAGCTGGTCGCCTGCGACAAGTGAATTATTAGGTAAGGAAATCAACGCGTGAACAATAAACTCTTAAAGTAGATATACAAACCTCTTGATCGACAAGAATTCCTTTGCTCGCCTAAGCTTTAGGGTTTTGGACGTCTTGGAGGTTGCTCACATAAAATTTCTTAGTGGTCGTGTTCTTTGCTCGCCTGAGTGCCCTCGATAGGAATCATTTCCACTTGGCCTTCCTCGACGGTGAGCATATCAGCATCCTTTCTTCATGGTAGGGGTTGGTTAAGAGTTGTTTAGATTGGGAAAGGTTTACTTCTAATCTCAAGAAAGTTAAAAGGAAGAAGGGAGAATGGAGAATGGAAACTACCTCAAGTGGGGGGTTAGGTAGGATTCTTGCTTAGGTTGCCTTGGGCTTTGATCCTACCAAGTCATCTCTCGCTAGAGTGCTCGTTAGAGTTTCATCCGCTTAAAGCTCGCTTGCGAAGTCACCTTGAGATTGAGCAGTCTCCATGAAATTTGGGTTCGTCTCAATCTCTTCTACATGCCCGATGTGGGCATGATTATCTTCTGTCTAGGGGAGAGGCTTTGTGGCAACATGTTCCTCATTTGTACCAGTTGCCCCTTCAAAGAACACGTCGGCCGTAGGGTTAGCCTCAGGTTGAAGCTCTTCAGGAATTATCGCTTGGGAACAAAGGGGTTTTAGCTAAAATTACAAAACCACACAACCATCATATAGGTTCTCAAAGCAGGTTACAGGTTACTGCGAGCTCGTTTTCCAGGGGAGAGTCTGGTGGTGGTAATGATGGTTGGATGAGGCTAGGAATCTCATATCTAATCAAACCCTTATACTCCTCGCTAAGCACAGGAGAATGGGGAATGAAAAGAGGAGTGTCGTGAAGGGAATAAACCTTTGAAACTATTCATCTCAGTGTGGCTTTCACCTAGATTGGAGTGGTTTCTTCTTCTTCTTCTTCTTCTTCTTCTTCTTCTTCTTCTTCTTCTTCTTCTTCTTCTTCTTCTTCTTCTTCTTCTTCTTCTTCTTCTCTGTCACTCATTGATAGGCGAGACGGTTGGTGAGAAGATCTTGTTGTAGTGCAGGGGTGGGAACGGACTCTTGTGTTCCACCTACTGATTGGGATATCCTCATCTTCCTCAGGAAAAAGGGTGTGTCGCCATTTATGGGGTGGCTGAAAGGAGACAGAAGTTAGAATTACTCGACATTTAGTAAATTGATTAAGTCGATGGATAGATGAACAAGTCTTACTTAGATGGTTGTTTCTTCTTCTTCGTCTCCGCTCTCTCCCTCAGGATTATATTTCAACTGTGAGTCGTTCTTGGCAAGAGGAGTTTTGCGCTTGTTGCCAGAGAGGCCTATAATGGGGCTTGGAGTGGTAGAACCCATGTTTGGGGTTTCCTGGGAAGTGACATTTATTAGAACAATAATGGTTAACACATATTTCACTAATAAAATATAAGAAAGGCAAGAATGTTACCTCTGGCCAGCAAGGAGGGGAAGCTGGGACTTTGCCTTTTTCGTAGAGGAGGGCTGCTTTGTCTGACGCTATAATAAAGAGTGGTGAGAACCCTCTGAAGATATTGGAGAAAAGGGTTATAGGGTGAAGATGATGGATTGTGTCCCAGTGTCAAGCCCGCCAGAGAGTGTAGTTATGAGTTGAACCGAATGTGGGACATAATGTGTGGGTTTGGGAAAGCTAGATGGGGATGATCACAGACTGAAAACTAAAATTCTCATCATTGCCATCATCAATGTCAGGAAAAGCAGTAGACCTCCAAGAGGTGTAGCGGTGGATAGAACCAATAAAGGGAAGCAGAGCGCTTTGAGTAGTGCCTGCCTGGTGAAGTTGGGGGCATAGAGCTCGTGGGCCATGCCTGATTCCGGAATGCGCAAGTCGGCCCAGGTGACGCTTTGGATAAATATCATCTCACGGAAACGGTTTGATCAGGCGAGGGACAGAATCTGGAGCTTAAGTCCTCAGGATGGCGGCAACTAAGAACAAGGAGAACGATATCCCCTGAAAACGTATCCAGCGAGCAGAAAAAGGTGAAGCTACTGAAGTAAGTAAGTGGATCGACGTGGAGCGGCTAGGTCAGGCTTAATCCCAATAGTATCTTCTTTGAATGGCCTCGCATCAGGATGGCAGAAGGTTGGAAAATAGGTTTAGAGGCACAAGTCTAACCTCCACAGAAGTCCGACGCCCTTGTACTTCAGAGGGTCCAACAAGATCCACCCTAGGCTCCAGTAGAGATATGTAAGGATATGTTGGGCTAGTCCAACTTTGACACCGTTGAACAGTGCCTCAGTGACTCGAGTCCAGCTCCCTATAATCTTGTCTGATGAGGTACAAAATACAAATTTGCATAACCAATATTCCAAAAATACAATACCTCATCGATGGTCAACCACTCCTGAGTAGTAGTTTCGCCACGTCATGTAGGAGCAGGGGAACTGTTGACGAGCAGGGCAGGATTTCATTTGGGGGTAGAAGTGGTTCAGCGAGCCGTACTCATATGGTTCTATAGCAACCAGAACTCTAAAAATTTCCACCATATTAAGTAAGGTGATACTCAAGTCACTGCAAGGGAAGCAAAAGACATTACAACTTGGGTCCCAGAAGCACATGGCAGCAGCAAACGCCGCTCGATTACCTCTGTGGGGTAGAGCGAAGCATAATTCCAGGAAATGAACGATTCCAGTCATCTTTCATATCTCAGAATCGGTCTTAGTTCGAGCATTGTACCAAGTGATATTGCTATCAACGACCGTGGGCAATTTTCCTCGTTTGCTCTTGACATTCTTCTTATCCTAATTGTTTGATGAAGCAGCTTCTTGCCGAAAGATGATGGCTTGACTGCAGTCTGGGGACCGCAGGGTTTGATAAAGTTCTGGGCTCAATGGAGATTTGATGAATGGGCCTAGCAGTGCCGTGTCGTTGTCTGCCAAGCGAAGCGTAATGGCGTGGCCTGGTTTCTTTCGCATTATAAATGCAAATTTTGTGGGCAAACATGTCGGCAACATCTTCATTCAAGATGGGGACAAATATAACCTGATGGGGAGGCATTATTTTTGGTAGATTGATCGGAAATTTGTTCGGAATTGGCAAAACTTCGCGAGGGAGTTTTGGTGGCTTTGGAGACCGAGATTGGAAGGTAGAGAGAATGTTGTGGTAACTGTGCACTACTGATAGTCGTGTAGGTTTAAGTAGATGTCATATCATAGGGCGCGACTTTTCAAAGGAAGCGCAATGAAGTGGCGTTGCAAAAGGAAAGTTACCATTTGGCCCAAATGATGTGTCACGATTACAAACCTCTTCGACTACACTTGGGCCTTATCTTGAGGGTTGAGGGGCAATGTTTGGGCCTAAAATAAACATTCTTTATTTTGAGGGTTTTTGAGTATTATTGGGCCGATTCCCGCTGCCCGCGCGAGAAAAAAATTTCCTTAAGAGAGAAGGATTCTTGAATGATCTTGATAAATCTTAGATTGATTGGGAGAGTTAAGGATGAGAGATACTTGGCAATTAATTAGAGTCATTAAGTGAATTTCATTACAAGAATCTTGTGTTAACAACAACAAGTAATCGTGCAATGCCTATATATATATATAGGAAATCATGATATAATCGTGACCTCTACATCTCATACACAACTTTTCCTCTCGGTAAAACTCTTATCTTCTTGAGAAACCTTAGCTCTCGGCGATCCGAAGATTTGCACCAGATAGGGTGTATACAATCTGAAGATTCAAGGACGCGACCACAACTGTGTTCTCAACACTCCTTTCCGAGATTGCTCTGCTTTACACCGGATATGGTGTGTGGAGTATCGATTCCCATGTCTCAGTAGAGAGAAACGAAAACTCAAGTCCTAAGTCACTTATGCTAAAATAACTCAGCACGCGGGGTTGGTACTCTCCCCATTTCAATCGCTTCTTAGAAGTTCAGTAGCGGCAAACCAGCGTTCAACGTTTTGCCCCACGGCAGTGCACACCTAATACACACACGCGAGAGAAAAGAGACAGTTTGAGACTTTTCAGGACCCTGGGAATTTTGTGGCCAAACACATCCCACCATGAATTTTTAGGGCACCCACCATTGCTGGATTATTGGAGAGCGTCACACAAAGTGAGAGAATTGACATGGCTTCAGTACATAACTCATAAGTAGGGCAACGATAGTATACGCGCATGTGAAGGCAACAATGTCTTATGTCTCCATGCCATCTCTTGGCCTCGATAGGTAAATAGGTTTAGATCGATCATGGTGGGTATGTCTAGACCTCGAGGCCTCGAGAATAAGGTATACTATTAGGACATGTTTGTTACACTTTTTTGGAATCCTTATGTAAGATATAGTTTATTTCTTACATTAGGGTGTGTTAAACAAGGGGGTTTGAGCGATTTTTTTTTATACTTTAACTCATTATATAAGAGATAATATATTTCTTATATTAATGGGTGTTATATAAGGAGCAAGTTTTTGGGCTCTTTGTATAAGAATGTCAAAATAGTGTTTTAATCTCTTTAAGGGCTTACATAAGCTCATTTAAAATAGTCTCTTGTGACATCAAACATAAATTGAATTATTTTTATAATATGCTAAGAATTCAAATAGAAGGAGGTGTAACAAACATGCTCTCAAGGGCTTACATAATCTCATTTAAAACTAAATATGAGATTGAACTATTTTTAAAATAAGCTAAGAATCATAATATAAGAGGGTGTAACAAATATGACCCAAGTTATTAGAGTTATGTGATGGATGATTAAGTAGGGTGTTATTGGGTGTTACGCCTACTTAATCATATTGAAGATGCATGTATGGCCGTTTTTTTTTTGTCTGTACATGTATGGCCGTTACTATGCATATATATGATAATGCAAGTGATCGAGGTGCAGCCAACTCATTACTACACAAAAATCAAGCCGTTGTACATAAAGCGTGGCTGATTCTAACAACATGGAAGGAAAACATATTTGTCTCGCATCCTCTCTAATACATGGTCTCATTCCTAAGTTTAATCTATTGCTACTTTGCTATTGAACTTGTTATGTAAGATAAATTGGCTAGTTGTTATGTTGACTTTAGGTGCGTGTTGTCTTGCTCTCCTTGTTTTATGGGAGAATATGTGTACTCGATGGTTTATGGGAAACTTAGTGTAGTTTTGCTCTCATTGTCTTATAGAAAAATATGTGGTGTGTTGTTCGTAACATAAAGTAGAGAATGTAAAAAGTTGTTGTGTTTAGTTGTAAGCTTGTACATTCGATGTCATTCGATACAAATCAGAAAATTAACCAATTTGTTCTCTTTCTTCTTTGAGGTTCTACTTTCACATTGTAATTTACAATTTAAAGCATTGGAATCTATTCGGTAAATGGATACATGTAAATGGGGAAAAACTCAATTAGGTGAGACTGCTCAATTAGGTGTACCAAACATTGGAATCTACTCAGTAAATGGATACATGTAAACCCCCCTGCCGATCGGTACACCTAATTGACCAGTCTCACTTGTGGCAGAGCTGGATCCCTTTTTTTAGATCAATACAACAAACTATAAGAGATGGGGAAAAACTAGTACACATGTAAATCAAACTGAAGCAATCCACATCTTTATCCATCCTTCCATACTATAAGAGATAGATTTTTTTTTTCTTTTTGAGGTGTTAAAGGTAACCTAAATGTAAGTTTATAATTCAACAAATATATTTTGACGCTATCGACATTCAAATGCATAGCGTAAGAATCCATAACAAATGTTTCTATGAGGAGACTCAACAGAAAGATGCTCCACAGAAGTCCGACGACCTTGTACTTCAGAGGGTCCAACAAGATCCACCCTAGGCTCCAATAGAGATATGTAAGGATATGTTGGGCTAGTCCAACTTTGACACCGTTAAACAGTGCCTCAGTGACTCGAGTCCAGCTCCCTATAATCTTGTCTGATGAGGTACAAAATACAAATTTGCATAACCAATATTCCAAAAATGCAATACCTCATCGATGGTCAACCACTCCTGAGTAGTAGTTTCGCCACACCATGTAGGTGCGGGGGAACTGTTGACGAGCAGGGCATGATTTCATTTGGGGGCAGAAGTGGTTCAGCGAGCCGTGCTCGTATGGTTCTGTAGCAACCGGAACTCTAAATATTTCCACCATATCAAGTAAGGTGATACTCATGTCACTGCAAGGGAAACAAAAAACATTACAACTTGGGTCCCAGAAGCACATGACAGCAGCAAACGCCGCTCGATTACCTCTGTGGGGTAGAGCGAAGCATAATTCCAGGAAATCAGTGATTCCAGTCATCTTTCATATCTCAGAATCGGTCTTAGTGCGAGCATTGTACCAAGTGATATCGCTATCAATGACCGTGGGCCATTTTCCTCGCTTGCTCTTAACATCCTTCCTATCCTAATTGTGTGATGAAGCAGCTTCTTGCCGAAAGATGATGGCTTGACTGCAGTCTGGGGACCGTAGGGTTTGATAAAGTTCTAGGATCAATGGAGATTTGATGAATGGGCCTAGCCGTGTGGTGTCGTTGTCTGCCAAGCGAAGCGTAATGGCCTGGCCTGGTTTCTTTCGCGTTATAAATGCAAATTTTGTGGGCAAACATGTCGGCAACATCTTCATTCAAGATGGGGACAAATATAACCTGATGGGGAGGCATTATTTTTGGTAGATTGATCGGAAATTTGTTCGGAATTGGCAAAACTTCGCGAGGGAGTTTTGGTGGCTTTGGAGACCGAGATTGGAAGGTAGAGAGGGAGTGTTGTGGTAACTGTGCACTACTGATAGTCGTGTAGGTTTAAGTAGATGTCATATCATAGGGCGCAACTTTTCAAAGGAAGCACAATGAAGTGGCGTTGCAAAAGGAAAGTTACCATTTGGCCCAAATGATGTGTCACGATTACAAACCTCTTCGATTACACTGGGTCTTATCTTGAGGCTTGAGGGGCAATGTTTGGGCCTAAAATAAACATTCTTTATTTTGAGGGTTTTTCAGTATTATTGGGCCGATTCCCACGGCCTGCGCTAGAAAAAGTTTTCCTTAAGAGAAAAGGATTCTTGAATGATCTCGATAAATCTTAGATTGATTGGGAGAGTTAAGGATGCGAGATACTTGGCAATTAATTAGAGTAATTAAGTGAATTTCATTGCTAGAATCTTTTGTTAACAACAACAAGTAATCGTGCAATGCCTATATATATAGGAAATCTTGATATAATCGTGACCTCTACATCTCATACACAACTTTTCCTCTCGGTAAAACTCTTATCTTCTTGAGAAACCTTAGCTGTCGGCGATCCGAAGATTTGCACCAGTAAAGTGTGTACAATCCGAATATTCAAGGATGCGACCACAACTGTGTTCTCAACACTCCTTTCCGAGATTGCTCTGCTTTACACCGGATAGGGTGTGTGGAGTATCGATTCCCATGTCTCAGTAGAGAGAAACGAAAACTCAAGTCCTAAGTCACTTATGCGAAAATAACTCAGCACGTGGGGTTGGTACTCTCCCCTTTTCAATCGCTTCTTAGAAGTTCAGTAGCGGCAAACCAGCGTTCAACGTTCTGCCTCACGGCAGTGCATGCCTAATACACACACGCGAGAGAAAAGAGACAGTTTGAGACTTCTCAGGACCCTGGGAATTTTGTGGCCAAACACATCCCACCATGAATTTTTAGGGCACCCACCATTGCTTGATTATTGGAGAGCGTCACACAAAGTGAGAGAATTGACATGGCTTCAGTACATAACTCAGAAGTAGGGCAACGATAGTATACGCGCATGTGAAGGCAACAATGTCTTATGTCTCCATGCCATCTCTTGGCCTCGATAGGTAAAGAGGTTTAGATCGATCATGGTGGGTATGTCTAGACCTCGAGGCCTCGAGAATAAGGTATACTATTAGGACATGTTTGTTACACTTTTTTGGAATCCTTATGTAAGATAAATTGGCTAGTTGTTATGTTGACTTTAGGTGCATGTTGTCTTGCTCTCCTTGTTTTATGGGAGAATATGTGTACTCAATGGTTTATGGGAAATTTAGTGTAGTTTTGCTCTCATTGTTTTATAGAAAAATATGCGGTGTCTTGTTCGTCACATAAAGTAGAAAATGTAAAAAGTTGTTGTGTTTAGTTGTAAGCTTGTACATATACTCAATGTCATTCAATACAAATCAGAACATTAACCAATTTGTTCTCCTTCTTCTTTGAGGTTCTACTTTCACATTGTAATTTACAATTTAAAACATTGGAATATACTCGGTAAATGGATACATGTAAATGGGGAAAAACTCAATTAGGTGAGACTGCTCAATTAGGTGTACCAAACATTAGAATCTACTCAGTAAATGGATACATGTAAACTCTGTCGATCGGTACACCTAATTGAGCAGTCTCACTTGTGGCGGAGCTGGATCCCTTTTTTTAGATCAATACAACAAACTATAAGAGATGGGGAAAAACTAGTACACATGTAAATCAAACTGCAGCAATCCACATCTTTATCCATCCTTCCAAACTATAAGAGATAATTTTTTTTTCTTTTTGAGGTGTTAAAAGTAACCTAAATGTAAGTTTATAATTCAACAAATATATTTTGACGCTATCGACATTCAAATACACATCGTAAGGATCCATAACAAACGTTTCCATGAGGAGACTCAATACTTCGGTTAGACTTCACGTCGACAAAAAGATGCTTGAATTGATTGTTGGGAGGTTCTAGTTACACCTCCAAATCTACTTAATACACCTCTTATGCTAAGTACACCTCCACTTCACTTTTTGACATGCTTATACTTCTAAGTTCACCTCTTCATTCTTTACCAAAATACCCTTTTACTAATTTTTGGTAATCGATTGCCTACGATCCAAGTGCCAGTTACACCACCCTCTGGCGTCTTCCTCTTTGTTGTAGAACTGTTATAGAAAGAAGCACTGCCAGACTTGTTGCATTTGCTGTAACATTATTGGGCTTCCTTTTGGAATCCTGTATGTTGGCATTCTAATTTGTGTGACCAAGTAGTATAAGATGTTGTATATGATAATGCAGAGGAAATTTTTCATCTCATCTATTGTTCAATTCTGATTTTTCATTGCATGAAGGCACTGTTGTATACTGTAGCACATTTTAATGATTTCATTTCATTGCATGACACAATTTGCGGGACATCATAGCTGTGAAAAGAGACAATGAATGGGTAATTGGAACAATTTGCTTAAAGTTCATTTTTCTCCGTCTTCAAAGCTAAGAGTAGCAAGAACTGAAGATTAAAGTTCATTACTAGCAATATTGGCTACTAGGAACCAGGTAATAATCAGCCTGGAGATTGCGCACTGAAAGTAGCAAAAAAATTTGATTTCTGTTACCAACCGTGTTCTGGCAAAAGGTATTGCATGGAATAATTTTCCATGTCCTGGTATGTGCCATTTTCAACTATGTTCTGATGTGTCCGTTCTCCTCCTCCACCGATCTCCATACAAGCAATGCCTACGAAACACCTTCATGTAAACCATGGAAATACCTCCGATCTCCAACATGTCTACAAACCATCGTTAGCATTCCCAAAGAAACTGAGGTCTGAGCCATAGGAAAGCTCCAATTGCAAACAGAAAAAGGAATGCCCCTCTCGACAACAGAGGAAGAAAAGAACGCATAAGTAAACTAGATCAAAAAGCCCAATTAAAAACAACAGAACTAGACCCAGAAACCGACCTCAATACCAAATGAGACAAAATTGGAGAGAGTGACCGAGTCGGTCTGTCAGTGAAGTGTAAATGTTTCAATCCCTAAACCACCGAATTGGAAATACCTTGCTGTTGATTCAGTGACCCATTTACATTGCTTCTTTAAGCCACCTGTGTTTAGCAGATCATACCCATCATCACTAGGTTCTGAAATAGATAAACCACAAGAAGGCCAAGATGGCTCTTTTACTGTTTCATTTCTTGTAAACTCATGTGGGTTGTCTTCAAAACAAGCTCTCTCTGTCTAAGAGGGTACACATTCATAACCCAAAAGGGCCAGAGTCGGTTCTTAAGCTTCTCAAGGACCATGGATTCGATGATACCTACGTAGTTCAACTTGTTCAGAAAAGGCCACACCTGCTCTTGATGATGAAAGCTGACAAGACCCTTTTGACTGCTTGCATTTATAGTCATCATTATGTAGTGATCTCTTCCAACAACCACCTTGTGCGTTCTTCAGTTTGGCAGCACCAGTAGTCTAGTTTCTTCTCTCTGCTTCTTGTTGTTGGTTGTTGTCCTGTAGATTTTGTTTTCTTCCTCGAGGTTTTAGTGGCCTTGAGGATCCCAGTAGCCTTTACAAGTTTTATGCTTCTTTCTATAACAGTTCTTGTAACAGTTCTTGTAGTCAAAAACACAAGAATTAGTGGTATTTAAGTTTGTAAGTTAATATAGTTGTACTTTTATGTCTTTTTATATCAGTTGACAAAGTCAACAAAATTAGAAAAAAAGAATGAAGGTGTATTAAGTAGATTTGGAGGTGTAACTAGAACCTCCCTTGATTGTTTTGTGGGAAAAAAAAACTAAACTAATCCAAGATGTCCATTCTATGAATTATGAAACAGTTCTGTGAAATATTCCAACATTTTGGACCCAAGTAAAAACAAATTAATAAATTAATGAAGCGACGACTTTCAACATTGACGACTTTTGGCCTCTTTAAATTCTCAATTTCCAAAGCTGCATAAATATCATTGCCTCCTCCAACTTCGATAAGAGTCTCATCAGAGAAACCATCAACCGAGAGACTTAAGCTCCAACCATGGAGACCCTTTACCTTGTTCTAGCACTAGGTGCTGCCCTTCTAGCCTTTTTTCTCTTCGCCTGCAAATCCGAAGATGGGAAGAACCTCCCACCAGGGAGCATGGGGTGGCCTATTGTGGGAGAGTCTATCGAGTTTCTTTTTGGAAAGCCAGAGCACTTTGTGTTCAAGAGGATGAAGAAGTACTCCCCCGACATCTTCAAGACCAAGATCCTCGGTGAGAAGACCGCCGTCATTTGCGGACCAAACGGACACAAGTTTCTCTTCACTAATGAGCAGAAGTACTTCACAGCATTTCGTCCACACTCCATGCAGAAGATGTTCCGATCATACAAGGCCACCGCAGCCGCAGCTCCACCAAAACAGCTTGCTCGAGACGAAGAGGCGAAAGTACTGAAGTCACCGGGGTTTCTTAAGCCGGAGGCTTTGATGAGGTACTTGGGGAAGATGGACTCCATCACCCAAGAACAGATGAAGGTCTACTGGGAAGGCAAGAGTCAAGTCTTGGCTTACCCTCTGGCCAAGACTCTGACTTTGAGCCTTGCCTGCAGATTCTTCTTGGGGATTGATGAGCCCGAGAGGATTGCTAGGCTCGTGGAGAACTTTGATGATGTCACCGTAGGGATGCATTCTCTCATTGTCAACTTCCCGGGGACCATTTTCCACAGGGCCACAAAAGCAGCTGATGCGATCAGGAAGGAGCTCAAGATTGTGATCCAGGAGAAGAAGGCTGCAATGGCATCAGGAGCGCCCATGATGGACATTTTGACTCATATGATCGTGGCCAGTGATCCATCTGGGCAGCATATGCCTGAGGCTGAGATTGCTGATAAGATGATGGGTTTGTTGACTGCTGGTTATAGTACTGTGGCTACTGCCATGACTTTCTTCATGAAGTATGTCGGAGAAAGACCTGACATCTATGCCAAGGTCCTAGCAGGTACTGCTTAAATCACTTCAACAACTTCATACTACAGTTCATTACTTCATTATATTGAAACCTCTTTTTTAGATTGGCTAATTGGGTTCTTGTGTTAATTTGTTATGAAAACAGAACAAATGGAAGTAGCAGAGTCAAAGCAGCCTGGACAGCTTTTGGAATGGGATGACTTGAACAAGATGAAGTACTCATGGAATGTGATATATGAGGTGATGAGGTTCACTCCACCACTTCAAGGAACATTCAGAGAGGCCTTGACCGATTTCGAATATGCCGGATACACAATTCCTAAGGGATGGAAGGTACGTGCCATATTTACCAAACAATTTCATCATGAACTTCAATTCACATTTAGTTATAACAAAGTAGCTAATCTCTATTTTGCTACAGGTGTACTGGACTGTTAGTACAACAAACATGAACCCGGAGTTCTTTCCAAACCCGGAAAAGTTTGATCCATCGAGATATGAAGACTTGAGCGTATTCCCACCGTTCACATTTGTTCCCTTTGGAGGAGGACCGAGAATGTGTCCCGGAAAAGAGTACGCTAGGCTTGCAATCCTCACATTTGTGCACAATGTGGTCAAGAGGTTCAAGTGGGAAGTGGTGTTTCCTAACGAAAAGATCACAGGTGATATGATGCCCACACCAGAAAAAGGCCTCCCAGTTCGCCTTACTAGCCACTAGGCATGAACAGAGACTTCGGTTAAATTTTCTGAATGATGAAACTGCAATTACCATAACCAATTTAGATAGCTCTTTTGCTTATGTGAAATTCAAAGTGATAATAAACATATAATTTTCAGAGCCACATTGGTAATTATGTTGCTTAGCCATGGGACAGTTCCTGTAATCTTTAGAATGAGTAAAACATGAAACATGTGCTGGTGTAACTTGGAAAAAGTTCATGAGTGAAAAAGTTCTCTGACCTGCTACAATTGCAAAAGGCATTATTTCGTGTAGAAGAATTAAGAAAAGCTATTTGTTTTATCCTCGACTAATATAGATATACAGAAACAGCATTAGCTACTAATTCAGAGTACCCCTGAAGCGATGAAGCTACCTACTCCAGTTTCATTTATTTTAACAAATGGAATGAGTCATCTGATTACTAACATAGTTGCCATGCTTGGCCTGCTAAAGTTGACTTTCATTTTGATGGCGACCAAGTTGGTGGTGAGAGAACAGATAGGAAAGCCTTTTGTGGTGCTTGACTAATACTGAGAAAATATATGGGATGCACAAGAAATTGGCTATATATTGCAAATGAGGAATCCCTCAAAACTCAAACTTTGACTTCACTAGTATTTCAGGGATCAAATTATAAGAGATGGATATAGTAAACCTCGTGTTGGTATCAGAAAATAGACTTCAGTAGTTACGAGATTTTAGCACAATACCTTACATCTAAATCTCAGATGGATAGTTAATCATAGATCTACATTGATAATTGAAAATACAATATGTATAGATCAAGCCGGCAAGATAGTATGTTTAACTAACATACTTTGATATTTAGTTTATGTCTATCATTCACATGAATCATGCCCTTAATATTTGCACATTGAAACCAGATGATAGATCCTGATCAAATGTGACTTCATGCGCACTAAGATGAGGTCTATTTAATAATTGATATCAATATAGATAACATTGATGGCTTGTCCCCCCTTTTTCCATGGTACGCAGGATCTTAGTTGAGAAGGTAACCTAAACAGTAAATCTTCGAAACTGTGTGTCATTCATCAATGGCGTTCCAAACTCCCAATTGGTCCTAAAATCTAAAACTGACCATATTACAGACAGCGTATATCAGATGACTAAAGTCAATGATACTACCACCCAGATTGACCAACAAGTTTCGCAATCGATCAATCTTCAAAGTTGGGCATACTACTAGTTTAGTAGCGACAACAGACCAGACATAAACCAGAAAATTTGGCAGGGGTAAGAAGACTGGCATTGTTGTATTTCAACCTCGGCGTGCTCTTTGCACATGTGTTTTTTTTAGTGTACAACTGAGGCGAAACTAGGACTATCTGTTAGTCGTTAATTAAACGTACTTATCCAATTAAGCAGGTGATCAACACCTACCCGACCACTCGAAAGACCACCAGGAAGGCTACACTTCGCCCGCAAGACCGACCCCATCCTAGCACGCACGCGCCCGACAGACGCACATCCGAATGTTCGCTCCACATGACAACAAAACGGCTTTATCCCACATCGAAGAACACAGGCAAGCAACAATCTCAACCACCTATATAGGTAAAATATTTACTACAGGTAAGATGACAACTCAGTCAATAGCATTCAATTCTAGCATTAAACACTTCAACCTACTTTCTCGCACGTTCACTTGACTGTTATATTCAATACATCTTCTAACTTAGGCATCAGAGCGTTGAAGGCAGGCCACCCCTGTCTCGACTATCTGACCGCCCGTTTGTCGTTGTATTCTTCTAACAGCCGAACCCGAACGCGCATACCCGAACACCCGGAGAGAGAAGCGCCCGACCATCCGAACAACCCGAGTGTTCAGACGAGGAAGAGAAGAGCTCGTACTTGTTTCTGCTAGATTGCGTCCCGTGTAATCTGGTAGAAACAGTTGGCGCCGTCTGTGGGAACTTACAAATTGCAAACCTCGTATAAACACCACTAACCAAAAACCCACATGCATACCCAGGAGACAAACGTCAGTGATACACCCGTCGAGGAAACACCCCCAGGCGCACGGGCGCGGCAAGTAATGGAGCTGGGGACGAGCAGCAGTGGCGAGGAGCGCGTTGACTGCCTGCTCCAGGAGCTGCGAGAGGCAACGTTCGAAAGGGATCAGGAGCGCCAAATTCGACAGAGGCTGGAGGAACGACTGGACGCGCTCGTCAGCCAACAGCAGACGCAACACGAACGGATCCAAGAAACCGCGGACGAAGAGCAACGCCCGCCTGGCAGGACCGACCCCCGGGCGGTCCGCACGCCCACACTTACAGGGGAATCGGCACCCCCGACAGATAACACCCTGATCCTTCGGAGGATGGAGGAGTTGGCGGAGGAAGTCTCGCGCCTACGGAAAGACAAGTTTGCCGGGCAAGGTGGGATGTTCACCCCCCGGGTCAGCCCGTTCTCGGCACACATACCAGAGAGGGGAATGGACCTCAACGCAAAGACAGCAAAAATCACCCGATTCGACGAAAGTGGGGATCCCCGCACGCATATCGATGAATTTCGATCCGCCACGGACGGAACCAGGTATTCAGACTCGACCATGTGTTTCCTATTCCAGGAGATGCTGACCGAAGAAGCACGGAGCTGGTTCTATGAGATTCCAGCAGGCTCCATCCATTCATTCCTTGAATTAGCGAAGAGCTTCCAGAGACGCTACAGGCTCCAGGGGAAGTACAACACCACGAACATCCTCCTCAAGGTCCGCCAGGGGATGGACGAGAGCCTGTCCAGCTATATCAACCGGTGGAGGGCGCTGGCGAGCACATGCAGGGATCTCGACAAGCGAGTGGCCAAGGTAGCCCTGATGGACAACATGCTCGCAACACCGTTCGTAGAGAAGCTAGTGAGGAAAGAGTATCTCGACTACGACGAGATCATGGACCTGATCGTACAGAAGGCGTTAGTGGAGACGCGAGTGTACGGGTCCACCTCCGAGTCTAGCACCAACAGGCCGGAGAACGTAAGCGTTCAGCCACGACAATCCTCGGACGACGGAGGAGAGCCAAGCAGAGGCTATAAGAGAAGCCGAGACACGCAAGGACAAAATCACCGGAGGCCGTCCCCCCGCAACTATCAGAACAACCGACACAACCAGGCGAGGGGACCAGCACCACAAGGGGTCTGTCTACCACCAGCGCCACGGCACCGGCCGGCCGAACAGGAGGTCTATGCGATCAATCGGCAGTCAAACGAACAACTACTGCGTCAGCATCGACGCCAGATTCAACCACCGAACAACGTGTCGAAGGAGAGGACTCCGCCCGGTCGGACCCCAGACATCTGGTGCGAGTACCACCACACTGCCACTCACCATACCAACGATTGCGTCATTCTGAAAAAGGTCCTCAGGGAAATGCAGAAGGACGGACGGATCACCCCTCCTAGGGCAGAGGAGCGACCGCGTGAGACGAATATCGAGACCCGGGGGACTATCAGCACAATACCGGGGGGAAGCGCAAGGCGGGGACTTCGTCGCCTGATCGCTCGAGCAGGGAGGTGCTGACGATCGGGGCAGGAAGGACGCATAAGGCAGGAAGGAGGGAGTCGCCAACCATCATTTTCACAGCAGGGGACGAAGAGGGAGGCCCGAAGGACAGCACCCTACCTTTCGTGATCGACGCGATCATAGACCGATTCCTCGTGAAGAGGGTGCTGGTGGACAACGGGACTTCCTTGAATGTGATCTATCTGTATGCGTACACGGCGCTTGGCAGGCCCGCACACAAAATGAAGCAAGACCACGAGTGCGTTGCCAGCTTCACGGGAGAAACATCATACCCGATCGGAAGCGATAACATTTGGGTCGGGATCGGCGCCCCCGACTCCCCGCACAGCGAGGTCCGGACAGACTTCGTCGTCATGGACACCCCCTCCCCATACAACTCCATACTTGGGAGGCCAGGGATCAGCAGGCTGAAGCTGATCATTGCAGGGCACATGCTTTTGGGACGGTTCCCAACGGAGCACGGGGTCGGACACATCCGGGGGTACAACTACGAAGAAGCAACGAAGCCCCGGAATAGGCAAGAGGTCCTAGCCATGGAGGAGTCGGCACCAGAGACGGAGGTACCGGATGACCCGCGCGATCGGCTGATGGCAGTATCCCCCGTTCTCGAGCGTGAAGAGCTGAGGACGATCCAGCTATCCTCCGACCATCCGGAGAGGACGATCCAGATCGGCGCATCGTTAACTCCCGCGATAGCCGAGCGGCTGATCGCACTACTAAAAGAGAAGCAGGAAGTGTTCGCATGGTTGTACAAGGACATGCCCGGGATCAGCACGAACATCATATCCTACAAGCTGAGTGTCAACGTCGGCGCACGGGCAATGAAGCAGAAGCGACGAGCATACAAGGTGGAACACTACGCGGCGATGCATGAAGAGGTGGACCGACTACTGGGCATTGGGTTTATCCGCAAGGTGGATTACCCGAAATGGATCTCCAATGCTGTAATGGTGCAGAAGAACAACAAAAAGTGGAGGACGTGCATCGATTACAGCGACCTCAATAAGGCGTGCCCCAAGGATAGCTTCCCTTTGCCAAGGATCGACCAGTTGGTAGACGCGACAGCCGGGCACGAGCTTCTGTCTATGATGGACGCATACTCGGGCTACAACCAGATCTTCATGGACCCCGAGGACCAGGAGGCAACGACGTTTGTCATGGAGAAGGGCCTATACTGTTACATCGTTATGCCGTTCGGGTTGAAGAACGCTGGCTCCACGTACCAGAGGCTCATGAACGCGATATTTCATGGCCTGATCGGCAACATCGTGGACGTGTAAGTGGACGACATACTAGTAAAGAGCGTCCGGGCGGTCGACCATGTCCAGAACTGGGGGACTATGCTCGACGTCCTCATCGGGAGTGGCATGAGGTTGAACCCGGCCAAATGCACGTTCGGAGTCACCAATAGCAAATTCCTGGGGTATATCGTTAGCCAGCGGGGAATCGAAGCTGCGCCCGCCAAGGTGAGGGCAATCATCGGCATGAAGCCGCCCGTCAAGAAAGCAGACCTGCAGAGCCTCACGGGCAAGCTCGCATCACTGAATAGGTTCATATCTCGCTACTCAGACAGATGCGCCCCATTCTTCAAGGCTCTCCGAACCACCAACAAGCGGGAGGTGGCATGGACGCCCCAATGCGAGGCATCTTTCCTTCAGATCAAGGAGTACCTGGCCTCGATCTCACTCCTATCCAGGCCCGTTCGAGGGGAGGTACTATACATCTACCTGGCCGCCTCCCTCACAGTCGTCAGTTCAGCCCTCGTTCGCCGGGAGGACTGCGCGGAACTGCCTGTTTTCTTCTCAGGGAATGGCATAAGAGGCTCTGAGACCCGATATCCGACGATCGAGAAGATGACGCTCGCACTCATTACCACCGCCCGACGGCTGAGGCCATACTTCCAGGCACACAGCATCCACATCCTCACGAACGTGCCCCTGCGCCAGATCCTCCAATCGCCAGATCACGGTGGCCGCCTGACGAAGTGGGCAGTCGAGCTCAGCGAATTCGACCTCCAGTACAAACCCCGAATGACAATCAAAGGGCAAGCAGTGACGGACTTCATCGCCGAGTACACGGAAGCAGAGGCGACATCGATCGATGCACCCGACGGCCCGACGGTAGAGGCATCCGACAAACCAGGGATCAAGGAAGGACCATTGTCGGAGTGGAACCTCTACGTCGACGGATCATGCACGAAAAAGACAAGCGGCGTCGGGATCGTCCTAACCGGGCCGGGAGGGGTAAACGCGGAGTATGCCCTCAAATTTGAGTTCAAGACGAGCAACAACGAAGCCGAATACGAAGCGCTCATCGCAGGCCTACAACTGGCCAAAAACTCGGAGGCGCCCGACCTCAATGTATTCAGTGACTCGCAGTTGGTGGTGAGCCAGGTCGGAGGGGAATTCCAAGCGAAGGGGGAGTCCATGATCGCCTATCTGAAGCACGTGAAGGCGCTGATCAGCAGGTTCAACTACATCAACATCAACCACATACACCGAGGGCTCAATGTGAAGGCATACAAGATCACCCGATTGGCCACGGCCCCCGTACACACGGGACCAGGGCAGCGGATTGTCGAAGTCCTGCGGTGACCGAGCATCTCGGGAGCAGAACAGATCCTGGCAATCGAACCGCATGAGCGTAGCTACATGGACGTACTCATCGCGTACAAGGCAAGATGAGAGTTATCAGAAGACAGGCGAGAGGCCAGAACCATCGTCGCACGGGCGGCAAATTTCAGCATCCGGGAGGGAGCGCTATATCGACAAGGGAGGACTTGGGCAAGCCTCAAGTGCGTCACTCGACCAAAAGGCAACTCGATCCTGCAAGAAATCCACTCGGGCACATGCAGCCACCATGCAGGCGCCAGATCGATCGCGCACAAGGCCCTTCGATGTGGATTCTGGTAGCCCACCATCCACGTGGACGCCACGGCACTAACGAGCAAGTGCCACCAGTGCCAGCTGCACACACATCACCACCACACGCCCGCCGTCCCACTATCCATCCTCCTATCGCCCGTACCATTCGCACAGTGGGGACTGGATCTAATCGGGGAGCTCCCAAAATCGAATGGGCAGTACAGGTACCTGATCGTCATCATCGACTACCATACCAAGTTCATTGAAGCCCAGCCAATGGCAAAGATCGCGACAGAAAAGGTCGAGCGCTTCCTCTGGCGTTTCCTCTTCTGTCGCTACGGGACGCCGATCAGCATCATCACAGACAACGGACCACAGTTCAACAACCCTCGGCTCACGGCCTTTTGCAAACGACAAGGAACGGATCTCGTGTTTGCATCACCAGTGCACCCTCAGACAAACGGACAGGTCGAAGCAGCAAACAAAATCATCAAGGCGGGCATCAAGAAGAAGATCGAAGACATCGAGCCCGGAGAAGCAGGATACAGGCGCTGGCCCGAGATCATCCCAGAGATCCTATGGTCCATCCGAACGACTGCAGGTGCGCGCGGTAGCGCTCCAGGTCCAGGAACGGGGACACGGCCTCCTGGAACTCGGCCACTTGCCCGTCAGCTTTAGTAGCCACTAACTCCAAGAAATCCAAAGACTCCTTGAAAGCAGCAACCGCCTCCGCTTGGGCCTGCTTGACCCGTTCCTTGGTCCAGGCCTGGCACTCAGCCCTCATCAGGCGGGATTCCATCTCCGCCAGCTTGTTGGCTGCCTCCGCGCGCGCGTCATCCACAGCAGCAAAAGCGCTGTCCCACTCCGCCTTCAGCACGGCCTCGCGCTCCGCAGCCTCATGAAGTAACCGGGCCTGACGATCTGCCAGCTCGTTGGCCTTGGAGAGACCATGCTGCAGCTTCTTCTGCGACAGGGTGGCATCGCGCAATTCCGCCTTCAGCGCCACCACCTCGCGCTCGGAAGTCTCCCGCACGTGCAGGGCGAAGAGCTTGTGCTACAGCATCATGCATGCATTGAAGGCCCGGTCCAGGTCGTCCATGGGACCGGGGTCCGGCGGCAGCAAGCCATTGGCAGACTTCACACCCGAGGCCATGGCGGCAATGAGGGGCTCGCAGAAGGAGAGCGCACGCCCAGCATCATCAGTCCGTGTGCGCTTCAGCGGACGCTCGGCACTGCCCTCTTGCTCGGACGCGCTGAAAGGGAGATCTGCATCACTATGGGGCCGGCTCCGCCTGCCCGAACTCTGAAAGGCCTCCCGTCTATCCCTCTGCTCCAGGCGGCGTTAGTCACGCTCCACCTGCCGCTGCTCCTTCTCCCGGGAGAGGCGTTCGCGCTCGGCCCGGTCTTGGCCCTTGGCAGCAGAGGTGGTGTTTGGACGCGGGCGGGGGATAGTCGCCTGGGACGCACTGATGGCCAGGGCGTAGTCAGCAACGTTCGGGATTGGGATCTTTGCTTGAACGCTGCTCCCCACAATGAGACCTCCGCGCCCGTCATCCGCGACCTTGCGCACATTCTCGGCAATGGACAACAGGGCAGCCATGCGGCGCTTGAGGGCCTCATCCTTCTCAGTCGCCTTCTACTTGGTCATCTTGGCTGCAAAATACACAAACGGAAGGTTAGCAACAGACAGTAACACTTGATGATTTCTATTCTTACTAGCATACAAGAGAAAACTATAAAGCCCAAACGGACCGGTCGTTTTGGCGAGACGCGTGCACTCGATCAGATCCCAATGAAACGCTGCCCAGAAATACCTCGCCTCAGGCGTAGGGTCAAAAACGAACTTCAAACGAGCTATCCTGGCCTCTTCAACGGGCGTGAGCGGATACTCGTTCGTGTCGAGCGAATGGAAGAACTGGGGGACTCGATCGATACGATCGGCGTTGGCCGCGTACTCTGGGGCGAAGGAGCCGAACTCCCAGTCTCCCCCGACCAGGCAATTGATCGTGCGCCAGGAGGTCGATGAGCTTGGCGGGTCGACCAACCACCACTTCACACGAGGCTCAAACGTGAAGGTCCCCGAGTCCCTCTGGCGGGTAGAATACCGGAGGTGGTTTACTTATGTGACGACCCAAACCAGAATCAGTAGTGTAATCAGCACGATTCACGAGATTATGCGTAATCGCGATTTATCGTTATATGTGTGATTTGTCGGATTAGTTCGCGACTTAAATATCGGCCGAGAATTTGAATTGCGTTTCTTCACGAGAGTTGTTGATCACGTGATTTCGATCTCGTGGGCTATTCCGGATGATTTTTCCGATAATCGAGGAATATAATATGATTATTTGAAGTTTTGGTTTATCGACGAGTTTTTCCGTTCGTTTCGTATTTATCCGAATCATAATGGTTATCCGTTTTGGACCGTTGATCATCTCGAGGCGCGAGTATAAATATTGGAAATAGTCGAAAAATTGTCGAAAACACTGTTTGAAGCGTTGACCAGCGTTGACTTTCCATTTTGGGCAGTTTGACCGTTGACCGTGAAGGAGAACTTTCCCGTTTGGATTTTCGCCGGCCGACTTGGATTTTCCGGCCACCTCCGGCCACGTGAGGGGTACAATTCTTTTTCCCTTGAGTTTCTAAGTTGTTTTGTAGTTGGAATTGTGAAAATTGATGGTGATTTGAGTGAGTTCGAACCGGGTTGTGTTGCCGGAATTCGCCGGTGACGGGAGGTGGTCCTCTGGCGAGCTACGGTGGCGGGGGAGTGAGGGTTTCGACTCCCCTTGCCCCTGTGATGCTCCCCATGGGTTTGAATTGGGTTGAGGGTGAGAGTTTGGTTGCATCGTGGGAGGTTGCCGAAGTTTGTCTCCGATCTGTTTCGAGCTGTTTTTGGAGAGGTTTTACTTGGAATTGGGTGTTGTCCTAGTTGAAAAAGTGGTTGGGCTTGAGGTGATCTTGAGAACTGGAGCTTCCTCGCTGGAGAAACTCTCCGTTGACGGCGCGCCGCCGCCGCTGGCGGCACTCCGGCGAGAATGTTGACTTTTCAGTTTTCGACGATTTTAATGTCATTTTTCTCGTAATTGCGCCCCGATCGTCACCTTGAGGTTTTTGAATTGATTTGGGTATCATATTTTCAGTCGAGGGTTTTGAGTGGAGATTTCAGAAATTCAGTCGTTTGTTTTATACAGTTTGTATGTTTTCAGGAATGGTTGGTTTCCGTGGTTAAGTACAGAGTTGTGGGCTATGGTTTTGACCAGATGTGTTTTATGATTATTCAGGGGATCGAGATCGTGCTTCGGGCGAGGGATCATCTACCGGGTTACGAGATTAGCGCGAGTGCGCGTTTCGCTCACCTGTGAGTGGACAATTTCTTTTCACTGATAATCGCGAGTCTTTATACACGTTTTTACGTGCATGAGCATGCATACGAGATTATGATTTATATGAGCATGTGTTTGACGATTATGCTTATACCATTATACATTACGTATATGCATTTATATATTGCTTTACGCATTTGCATCGAACTATTTATGATTTGGTTTACACAGAGTACAGTCTCAGTATATGTTGTTGTATCGATACACTCGCATCCCGGCTGATCCCCGAGGATGTGTATCGGGGGGGCTGTGACTCCTGACCCGAGGCCTTTACCGGGGGGAGGCAGACCTCTGACCTGAGGCCTTTCTGGCTAGAATCACGTGTGGGTCTGGGATCCCGTGATTCGGACTGTACTAGCACGGATGTGTCCATGAGTGACCCCGTGGGATTTTTACTTGCATGCTCAGTACGCTAGAGGTGTATGAGTTTACCTCGTGTACTTTATTATATTTATCCATCTGGACTCGCATATGTTTTTATAACATATATCAACTGGCGAAAGACATTTATTTTCGTCCACTCACTCTAACGGTTTTCATGTCTTTCCCCTGGGCTTTTCGATTTCCGTGCCCAGTTTGCAGTTCAGATTCTGGTGTCTCACGTCACGGTTGGAGGCTAGTGATTCAAGCTACCTGTGTTTTCCAGTAGGTTTCTTGTTTCGCCTACTGATGTATATATTGTATATATTTACACTAGAGGTCGCTTTGATACATTCTGATACATGTTTTATACGGATTTTTCTCAGATATATTATGTATTACAGTATGTTTACTGTTTATTGTTATTGAAATGATATTGAGAAATCCGGATGAGATTGGTGCCCACGGTTTGGCTTTTGTGGCATAGGATGAAGTGTTATTTTCCGGGTGCAGGTAATGGCAATTTCACGTTAGTAACGTTACTCTGCCAAAATTTTAAAGGTTTTTGTTGGTTCACGTTTTCAGAAGGAGTTCGATTCTGGTTTAGGCAACTAAATCGGGGTTGGGTCCTTTCAACTTACCCACCTAAGTAACCGTGCTCACCCTTCAGCTTCCCGCCTCATTTTCAAACCCTAGCACGATCTCCCACGACTCACCACGTGTCAGCCATGCGGCACCCCATGCTCCCACGAGCCTGACGCCTGACCTTCGAGCAGTTACTACGTCATTAGCATTTATTACACACGACACGCCAGCATTAATTACGCCGGCTAGCATTTATTACACAACGGTTCCCCAGAAGAAGTCAAAATGAATGTCACCTCAAGCGTCTCGTCAGACAAAACATCACCCCACCCCAGGCCAGACAACACACGTCACGACTCCCGCCATTCCGACTGGCGCACGCACCACCCGCACGACCAAGCGCCCGAGACATCTCACAGGCAAGTAAGCGCCACCCCACCAGGTTAGTGCAAGACCATTGAGGCGCCCCGAAAGAGGTCAACGTTCACACGTTTCCTTTCGGTGTGTGCGCACTCAAAGCAAGGCCCTTTTAGGCGAGCCGAAAGAGGCTAACGGTCCGCGTTCCCTTTTTGGCGTACCGCGCTAAAAGGTACGGTAGACGGCGCGTGATATCGTCTCCCTGGCTCTGTTAACAAAGCCGGAGCACAAGCGGCCGCTTGCGACTCTGCGCCTAGACACCCAGTAAGAGGTGACTCACCATTCGGGCTACGCGGCACGGAAGCGGCTAGCGTCACTCGTTACCTCCTGGGGCGCGCACAATTACAGGACCATTCGGGGGGCTCGAAAGCGGCCCGCACCTTTCGGAGTACGTGCCGAGTGATGGGCGACTCGGGAGTGGCCCCATTTCTTCCGAGGGCGTAACGTTAACACTCACCGGGTTAGGCGGCACGATAGTGGCAAGCACCTATCGGGGCGCGCGTTAAAACCGATGAGCGGCACGAGCATGCGGTTCGTCTCCTCCGTGCGCGCTGCAACACATGTACGTAACGGTAGGGGCCCCACCATTGACGCTATGATAGGTTGGCGCCGATGAGTCGAGGATCTCCTCTCGGGCACCTAAGCCTGGCCGTTCTGAGGCCTATTCTTGGCGGGCTCCGGACAGCAAGATTCGTTCGGGAGTGGCGCGCAAGCGGCTCAGAACCATCATGCATCAAGAACGGCCGTTCCGAGGCCCATCCTTGGCGGACCCAGGATAGCAACACTCGTCGCGGGTCCGGGTAAGCGGCTCGGAACCATCCATGCATCCAAGAAAGGCCGTTCCGAGACCCATCCTTGGCGGACTCCGGACAACACGATTCGTCGCAGGGCCGGGTAAGCGGCTCGGAACCATCCATGCATCCGCATACACGCATACATCAACACCCACATCATCATACACAAACATCCACTCATTCACTCATACATACATTCACACTCACACTCATACACGCATACTCATTCACCCATACATACTTTTCTGTACCATAAACATCTGCAGGATTTCTTCTACATACTAACATACATCCGCATACACACATTCGCACTCATTCACCCCATAACTGACATACATCCGCATACATATTCGCCCGAACAGCTCCACAGGGCGCGCGGCTCCAAACAATAAGATTCGTTTGGGAGGTCGGGCCCCAGGTACACGACCGCACGAACAGGTACGCGATCGGACGCACAGGTACCCACCCCGTCAAGCGAGCCCTTTCTCGACCGGAGAGTTGGGGGACTTGGGGGTTACAGGACCACGCATCGCTGCTCAATCGGATAAGTATTTTGTTTAATCGCACGAACCCTTTTTTCAACTCCCCAGTCAAGAAAGGTCTCTTTGACTTGGGGGACTTGTTAGTATAGCAGCATTAGTTCGTTAATTAAACGTACTTACCCAATTAAGCAGGTGATCAACACCTACCCGACCACTCGAAAAACCACCAGGAAGGCTACAACTTCACCTGCAAGACCGACCCCATCCGAGCACGCACGCGTCTGACAGGCGCACATCCGAATATTCGCTCCACATGACAACAAAACGGCTCTATCCCACATCGAAGAACACAGGCAAGCAACAATCTCAACCACCTATATAGGTAAGACATTTACTACAGGTAAGAGGACAACTCATTCAATAGCATTCAATTCTAGCATTAAACACTCCAACCTACTTTCTCGCACGTTCACTTGACTGTTATATCCAATACATCTTCTAACTTAGGCATCGGAGCGTTGAAGGCAGGCCACCTCTGTCTCGACCATCTGACCACCCGTTTGTCTTTGTATTCTTCTAACGGCCGAACCCGAACGCGCATACCCGAACACCCGGAGAGAGAAACGCCCGACCATCCGAACAGCCCGAGCATTCGGACGAGGAAGAGAAGAGCTCGTACTTGTTTCTGCTAGATTGCGTTCCGCGTAATCAGGTAGAAACACTATCTAATAGATTAGTATTATCAAATATTTGACTCAGATTATTCAGAGTTAGATCAAAAGCTTGAGGTTTTAGAAATGGTGGTCTGACTTAACCCTGAAAGATCTTCCTTTCCTCGGTATATTGCAATCTGTAACATCTTGCTTACATCTATGAGTGACTATGTCTCTAACATTTTTGTTTTACTTTATTTTCGTCCAACTGTCTGAGCATAAATAGTTCACCCTAATTTAAACACATCATATACAGGTCCTCCCACCCTAATAATTAATAAACGGACGACATTTTTTTTGAAAATAATATACAGAAGACAAATGAAAGTGACAATACCTAAAATAATGCAACAATTCGTAATGATATATTTATTACTCAAAAGCAAATTTGCATAAAAAACTAGCATATTAAATCGTTAAAATTGGCAGCTTGAAGATTCCTCTGTTTGTATATGCTCAACTATTCACATAATTATTGATCCATTTTCTCAAAACCAGGTTGGTGGTAGGTTAGTGCAACCCAAGTTCCAAGCTTATCAGGCTATTACCAAACAGGAAAGGTACTTTATACAAGTGGGTACAAGTAATATATTTACTAAGCCATATGACAATGGCATGGGTGGATTGTAGATAACAGTAAAATCTCTACACGCTTATATGTGTGTAGAAAGAAGTACCGAAGAACCATGTAGCTAGGTTTGCGATGGTTCCCTTACTATTATGGTTCCCTTGCTATTGTGGTTCCCTTACTGCATTCTTAGGAATATTATCAACAACAGATAGCCCACTTTCCGAAGCAATTACTATAGTGCATCTGTATTGAAAACAAGTAAGAGAAATTAGAATTAGTTGCATAGACATACATAATTAACATTTTAAGACATCAGTGATCTTATAGATATGAAAAAGCATTTGAAGCCATCAAAATATGAAACTTACGGGAAAAAAATAACTTTCATCAAACATGTAGATATATAATCTCGACTAACTCGAAACAAAAGAGCAAAGCAAGAAGTCGACATTTCTATATGGACTCACTCGTCATCACTGGCAGAGGGAGACATAAGTTAGGTAGGGCAAATGCCCCACTTGAAATTTTGGGATGAAAAAAATTATCATGTTTATATCTATGATTTTATGTCCAAATATAAAGTCTTTCACCCAATCTAAACAGAATAAAATCAAGAGTCTAGCTATCACCTCTTATTCTCTCTATTCCCTCTTTATGTGCACTGTGCCGATGGACTTTTCTTCTCTGTGCACATCTTTGTCATGGCTTTTAATCTCTTTGTGCACCTCTCTCTCACTAAGCTCTCCTTACCTTATAATATCCTTTATCAGATTGAGAGAGTTTAAAATCCATTTTACACCATATTGTAATTCCATATTACATTTATTTATTTATTTTTGATAATGATGACAAATTGTAGTATGTTGGAGGATATATATCTAACGTTTTGTGATGCATTAGATTCAAGTAATATATAAATGAGTAAATATATGTGATTTGATATGTAAATACATGTTTAGTGAGTGGAACTTCGGTTTAAGTAGTTAGATTAATTGTCATTCCATTTTAAAATGAAAGATTTTGTCGTTCTCTTTTAGAGTGAAAAATTTCGCCTTATTGGACAAAATTTCTGGCTCCGCACTGCTCGTCACAAGCTACAATTCTGTAAGTTGCGGTTCTTCTTTTCTCTCTTTTTTGGGTTGGTGTAAGTTATAGTTGAGTGCATTTTTGTTTTGGTAGAACATAATTTCTTATTATGATTAACATTGATATATCATGATCCGGCCATTTTTGTTCATACTTTTGAGAACCCGAAATTTGTTCTTCGCACCCGAAATTCCCCTCTGTTCGTGCTTTTGAGAACCCAAATCCCTCAGAATCCAATTCCCTCAATCCTTCATCTTTTCGAGATCCGGACTTTTGTTGAAGATCAATCCGAACCAAGATCGCGACTTCCAATGAAGTTGATCATGGCCGGATCCGATGATTTGAGTCTCTCTCATCAGAAGCTGATCATCGCTGACTCCGACCCCGACGGCGCTGGCCACGGCCCCAGTGGCAACGACACATTAGCTAAAGTCTTTTTTATTTGTTGATGGGTGATTTAGCTATTCAGGCTTGATGTGATTATAGTGTGATTCTGGAATATGGTGTGATTACTGGGTTGTTATTAGAAGTATTTGCAATGTTTAGAAGGATAAAGTACGAATATGGTTTGTTATAGGCCAGTTGGTTAGCTCTCAACTGGCTGATTAGGGAGGTATACTTCAACTGTTTCGATTAGGTTAGATCAATTTTTGTTGCTTCAACAAAATAGGTATACTTTACTTTTAAGTTTTGGGAGTGGCATAGATTCAATCAAGTGCTCAGTTTGAAGGTGGTGGAGAGAGGAAGGGAGTGGATGGAATTGCTGATGAAATTGTAGGGATTGTTGTGGGGAGTGTAGGCAATGGGTTGGCTGCTGGCAATGGAGGTAATGTAGTTGGCACGGGTGTTGTTCGTAGACTTGGCAAAGCTGATTTTGGCAAAGATGGGATTGATGGCAATGGCGGTAATGTAGCTTTTGGCAGAGTTGCGGTTGGAAGCGTAGGCAAGGGATTTGAAGGCAGTGGTGGCAATTTGGCCTTGGGTAGTGTTAGTAGTGACTAGTGAGTTGGATGACAACGGAGACAACGTGGCAGGCAAGGGGGTTGTGGGGACAGTAGGCAGTGCTGATTTTGGCAAGGATGGGATTACTGTGGCAAAGTTGGGGTAGTAGGGAGTTTAGGCAATGGATTAGATGGCAATGGGGGGGCAAGGTGGCTTTTGGCAGAGATGGGTTAGTTGGGAGTGTAGGCAAGAGGTTTGAAGGCATAGTGACGCAGCGGAATATATAGGTTATCAAGTGATTAACCTAGAAAGAACCAAGATAAATTGGAATCCACCAGATTTTGAGAAAAGTTCTCGTTTTTGATTAATAATATGAAAGATGCGTCTAGCAGCAACGAAGAGGCGCTTAAATACCGAAACAAAACCCTAGGGCGGAAACATGAGGGCCCACGGGCGAAATAAAAATAAAACCAAAAATAAATAAAATCCTAAAATGGTCCAAAAACACAAAAATACGTTTTTCGAGGCCTAAACGACCCCAGATCGAAAAACGGAGCATAGTCCCCATAAAGCTAAGCTCCATGGGGACCCATTTTATTTCGTCGTTCCCTTTCCAGAAAGGTATTATGCGTCCAAATCGGACACCGTTTGTCAGACCTGCAGTTTACCAGTTTTACCTTTCCTACGAGCGAGCTCTTCTTCAATCTTCAATGTCATCTGTTCTACATCACATAGGTGGTAACGTGGCCTTGGGAAGTGTTGCAGTACACATCTTTTTTTTCTTATCTTTGGTGTTATGGGTTATAAGCTCCTCTGTGATTTGAGTTATTCTTGATTGATTAAGGTCATCACCTTGATGGAAAAACTTGGTGAATGCATTCTCACTTTTGAAAATTTGGGTGTTTAACAGAATTGAGAATAGAGTAGTGGATTTGCTAGGTTTTACATTTTCTGAGTATTGATTTCTTGGTTTGGTTCGTTTGTGGCATTGCTCAATTGGGTTTTGGTCTTTTACTAAAGTCTTAGAATTTACATAACCCTTCTTACTTTTTTGACTTGAACAAATTTAGGTCTGGTCTATCGATTATCTTTTTTGTTAGAGAATAGCCTTGCTTTGCAGGATTTAGTCCAGTACTCCATAAGAACATGGTACCTGCATATTCCTTGATCATTTGTTATTAAATATATTAGCTGGTTTGTGCTCAACTGCCTCAGAGTGAAAGATTGCAACCTTTCTATTCTTCACAGACTTAAGGTGTTATTCTTTTTATTGATAATTAGAGAGACCTAAGAGACTCAAAATGAATCTTTTTTGGATATTCGGGGTTTGATTCTTCAAGACATGAACATAGAGCTAGATAAGGAGTGGGTTTGGTTTATGTAATGTTCAGAAAATGGGTTTGGAGGTCCAGATGTTGACTTTTATTTTTCGCTAAAGAATTGTTGTCAAACGAACTATTTGATGTTTTAACCTTATTAAACATGTAGCTTTTTTGTTTGGTTGTTTTACTTCCGGGATAAATTGTTTTATTTATGTGTACAATTGAATGGACTGTTGTAATTATGTTTTAATTTTTTTTTATGTTTGTTTCTGAGTTAAGCTGATAGGATTAGACTGTTTCTACTTTTTGAATTTTCCAACTACATTGCTTTTTCTTCATCAGTGCTCAGTCCAGATACACCATCATTTGCCTTGCTCGGCTTTGAATTTTTGAGGTTTGTGCTTCTATTATCTAGGCTCGCCAATTTCTTTTTTTTTTCTATCCATTTCTTGGCTGTCGATTTCATGTATTTTCTCATTAATTTCATCCTTCCTTTTCCTCATGAGTAATTTTGTAAAATCTTTCGCTGGGTGGTCTAGATATTTCGGTTATGGATTTTGGTTTTTTTAGTAGAATTTGGTGGGTCATCTGAATATTTGGGTTGTGAGTTTTGTTGTTTTTAGACAATGCTTTGATTTGATCGTAAGATGTATTAGGCAGGTGTGTTTTAGAGAATGTGGTATTTTCTTTTTTAGCAAATTCATGTTATGAACTTTGGCCTAACTGTTTTCATTTGCTGAGAGAACTTTTGTTTTGTATGTTATCTAGGCTCGGTTCGTATATGGCTTATTTGACATTTTTAATATGGTGGATTTTCTATTACAATTAGTTTTGTTGCAGTACTGATTTTATTTCTTATTGATGTTGGTAGAATATATCCCGTGAGTTAGATCCTTGACTGAATTTAGCTGATCTTTTATTTTGGTACCATGTTTGATGTTCTCATGAATGTTTGCTATATATGTCTATTTAATTAGTTGTTCATTTTGTCGATTAAACGTGTGTGAATAGCTAAAGAATTAGTTTATGGTTCTAATAAAACATTATTATCTATGGTCTATATGGTCTTTTGGAATGCAGATGTTTTCATGGAGATGACTGTGAGATCTGTCCTAGAATTTGAAAACAATGGGTTGCTTTCTTAGTCCTTTCCTTGTTGAACGTTATTAGGTTATTTTTGTTTTTGTGTTGTTTAGTTTTGATTGGTGCCTTATTAATTCTTGTTGTATATAAATACACATATTATGTGAAAATTTTGTGAGTCTTAGATATATCATGAATAAACTATCCTTATTGACATAATTGAAATTTTTTATAGGTATGGGGCAAGGAAACATGTCTGATAGCATTATTTTAGTCAATCTGATAGCATTTGGGTAAAATGGTAATGTTGAATTATTGATAATTCATAACAATAAGCTGCTTTCGTACTCTCTTCCTTTATAAATGTTAGTGTGTTATTCCGCTATTAATTCTTGCTGCACATATATAAACATATTATGTGGAGATTGTGTGAGCCGTGGACAAATATTATAGGTAAGCAGTTCTTATGAGCGTATTTGAAAATATTTTATAGGTCTGGGCCGAAGAAAAAAGTCAGCGGCACCAGTAGAGCCTGTTGTAGGAACCTCCCGAGAAAAGAGGTCTCTAAGCAAAAGACAATATTTTTTTCAAGCAGGTATTGGAGAATCTTTGGGATACCATGAGATAGATCCAACACCACATGACCGTGACAATGATGAAGATATGCACTGTCATCTTTTAGGTGTTGTACATCATGAATTGTTTTTCTCCTACTTTGAATATAGCTAATAATGATGGCTAAAAGAATGTTGGTGTAGTATTGAATAGATGTATAACAAGAGGAACTGATATGCAAGAGTAACATAATAGATCTATAACCTTTCTTATATAAGAATAATGGATGAGTTTGGATTTGCAGTATTTGCTCATTTCAATTTTGTTTATCATGTTAATTGCAAGGAAGATATGAGTTACAGAATTTGTTCTGTTCATGTGAAAATCAACTATGATAGTGCATTACAGAATATTGATCCATTTTTTATTCCTGTGATACATAAAAATCCAATATTACTGCATCTTTTTTAGTCATCTCTGGTATTTAACACTTTGTGCTGTTGAGTTTTGATTGATGCTTTATTAATTTTTAATGTGTGTGTGTGTGTATATATATATATGAACATATAATGTGGAGATTGTGTCAGCCTTAAAAATATATTATATAAGCAGTTCTGATGGACATATTTGAATATCTTTTATAGTTATGGGCTCCGAAAAGAAATCAACAGGGCTATTATGGCCTCTTGTAGCAACCTCTCGACACAAAAGGTCTCGGAACAAAAGACAGCGGTTTTTCGGTGCTACTTCTGGACAATCTTTAGGATGTTATGAGATGGAGGCAATACCAGACAATAGTAACGATGATGAAGATCTGCAAGAACTTATCTCAGGTGGTATACACCATGGATAGTTGTTTCTTGTTTTGAATATAGCCAATATTAATGGAAAAAATAATGTTGATGTGATAACACTTCTTTGTTTTAATTATGTGATGGACAATATTAGCATTATTTTGTGATTTTGGAAATTAAAACTTTGTCTTGGTTTAACCTTTAGCAGGATATTTATGATGGTATACACATGTAGTAGCTAATTGAACGGTGCAAATTATAGTAGCAAGAAAAATATGATTAAATTGGATTGATTTGTCCTCAAGTCTGGTGAAATTTGACTTGGTTCAGTTTAATCTATTTTGTTTAGGCACCTCAATCTCTCTTTTTAGTTGTGATATGTTGCGTGCTGTTACATTTTATCTAAAGTAAATGTTGAGTTGAGCCATGACAACCACCTTATGAGTATTACTCCATGGTTATATGGTCACATCTTAAGTCACGATTATTAGGTGATTTTAGTTAGTATTTAGATCCTAACCAGATAAAGATAATACTAACAACATATTGCGCTTTGTTAATGAGTAATTGGTGATGATATCATGGTTTTTACTTTTAAAAGTGAAATATGGGTTTAGGGTTCCTCATTGTTGTGTAGCATTTTATTGATATTTAAAATTTGTGTTGGTGTAACAATCCGAACTAAAATCTATGTATAAGTCGGCACGAAATAGAATTATCGCGAATTAGTCGTATTGTGTGATTATTAACGAGTTTTTCATCGGGCGAGAATTTGACTTGATTTTCTTCAAGAGAGTTGTAGAATATTTAATTTCGAGCACGTAGGAATTTTTGGGGAATTTTTCGGTTAAGCGATCTATTTATTACGTTTTTCAGAAGTTTTTATTTTCGGATAAGTATCGCGATGTTTATCGAAAATTATCATAACGGGAAAATCGAAAAGAAACTTATTTTTATTGGTCAATTATTGGCCGTACGATCGCGATAAAGTCGAATAATAGTCGTTAATCGATTGAAGAGCTTCCCCTATAAATAGCAAGTTTTCGAAAATAGTTGGTTTATCCGATTTAGAAAGTCAGACTGTGAGTTGACCAGGCGTTGATCGACCTGTTGACCCAACTCGGATTTTCGGCCTGTTTTTTTACCCGACGGAAAATCGGTCTTCCAGCGATCATTTTTCGTGTTTGAGGTAAGGAAAATCATCCTCTCTTGCCCATGAGTGACTTGGTGTGATTTATTGTGGTTTTTAGGTACGATTTGGGGTAACTTGAACGGGTTTAGTGGCGAAACCCACGACGATGCGCCAATCATTTTCCGGTGGCGGCGAGGAGGGGGGGGGGACCAACTGGGTGGCACCCCAGGAGTCAAACCCCTATAACCTCGAGGTCCGTCGTGTGCCACAGCCGGCGTTTCGACGGTGGGAGTATTCCGGCCGGGTTTTGGACCCGCCGGTTTTTGAGGGATTTTTTGGCCAATATGGTCGGAATTGGTGGATGTCATAGAAGGGAAAAGAGTTGGGCTCGAGGAGAGCTTAAAATTGGTGGGTCAAATGCTCCAAACGGAGCTGTCCGGCTGAGGGGCGCGTGTGGCTCACGCGTCGCCGCACACGGCGAGGAAAAATTTCGAAATTGTCTTTGCGATTTTTGGGGTAGTTTCTAAGTTAGTTTTTGCACGTTTTATCGAATTCCAGTATTAAATGTATGTGTTATTTATTCAAAAGATTGTGATCCAGATTTTGGCGAGGGGATTTCTGCCGGATCACAAAGCTAGCTTTGTACTGCGAATGGACATTTTATTTTTACAGTTGATTAGCGAGTCTATTTATTATTATATTCAGTTCAGTTTCAGTTTCAGTTCAGTTTGTGCTTTCAGTATTCAGTATATATTTTTGGAGGCTAGTTTCATTTAGTTGTGCATCGATGCATTTGTTACTCGGTTGATCCCCAAGTGGCTCCAGGGAAGTAGCAGCACTTACCCCCTGGAATTCACGTCGTCTTTGTGTCAGGAATCACCGAACAAATTTAGTGGCTCGAGGTCAAAGGACCCCGGTCACTGCCTCCACCTAAGCACGATACTCCAGAAGGGTCAGGTGTCCCCCTAGACGTATCCTTATTATTACATTTTCAGTATTCCAGACTCGCTATCAGAATTACTTATTTTATTTACAGAAAGATATAATGTAGATTTTACGTATACATTTTGAATTTATTATCGTCCACTCATTCTAATGGTTATTATTTTATATGTCTTTCCTGGGCTTCTTAGTTTTCTTCAACCAGTTTGCAGTTGTTATCCTGTGATTGCACGTCGGAGACGGAGGTGTAGAGTTTGTGTTACTGTACTCATCTAGTAGATTTCTAGTTTAACCTACTAGTCTTGTATAATATTTATATTAGAAGTCGCTCTTGAATACTGTATATAGTTTACTTCTGTTGTGTTGTATTTTTCATTCAGTCTTCAGATTTCTTATCACCTTCTGTAAACAATTCATATATCTAGTGGATTTAGTGTTTGACTGATTTGAGAAATTCGGATGGGATTTGGTGCCCACAGTTTGTTTTTGTGAACATTTTAGAAGTATGTTTTTCCTTGCAGGTTTTTGGGTTTCTTGGTTTTAGAAGAAACTCTGGCAATTTTTTTGTAGATTCAAGTTGTCGTTAGGGCTTTATTTCGGCTTAAACAACTAAATCGGAATTTGGTCATTTCAGTTGGATGTTGAAATTGGTGTTCTAGATATGGTGCGAAAAAAGGATCCCGTTGGAAAAGAGATTCTACCCTACGGAATCAACTCTCATTCCCGAGATCAGTTCCAAAATTAGTGAAAAGTTCATGTTTGAGATAAACATCAACCAGCACGGTCAGTTTTTTCTGAGGGGCACCTGTGAAGATCAAGGTGCTGACAAGAAAGCATCTTCAAATAAACAATCTCGGAAAGAATTTGAATCTGAAGAACCCATCTTGGAGAACCCCCAAAAACCGCCAGCTGCAAAGAAGGGTGGAAATAAGAATGCTGCAAAAAAAATGTTTCTCGATGAAATCGCAAAAAAGGGGAATAAGAATACATTTCTTAAATACATTATTTTAGTGCTTTGCAAACATAGTAATTATAAGTTGAATAAAAATTTACTATATTTTCAGGGACAAAGATGCTGGCAGTTCAGCAACATAAGAGCTGGTTCAAAAATGTCAGGTACATCTATCTTCATAATTGGCTGATGTTAATTAGCAGTAGAGAGAGCTCAATTATGTGGTATGGCCAGCTTCAGTGGTTCTTTAAGACATTGCAGTAGCTGCAATCTTACCCATACCCAATCACTCACAAACTGGTACAAACTTACCAAAGTTGATTAAATCTGTATGGGTACAGACCACCCAGCAACATGAGATTTAAGTTCAATTACTATGAACTTAATATGAACTTGATCAGTATGGGTACAGACCACCCAGCAATATGAGATTTAATCCTGCCAAAGTTCATCCCAGGGGTGCCACATTCTGAAATGCAATTTTCTTTCCTCCTAAATCATATATTTCCTAAGCAAATAAAGTTAAATCAGCTCAAATAAGAAAGAAGTTTCCATCATCATAAATGGAACAATGGTTTAGTTGCCACATTAATCCCAAACAGCATGTTAGAGGTATGTCACTGTGGTTAGATTATTGAATTGTTGTCACTTATTACAGATGGATGAGTGAACAACCAACATGGAAATGAGAAGCTACTTTTTGGTGAAGAAGTGTGTGTATGCAACTCTTCATTTGAATTCAGAAGATGTCTTCATGCACCTGTCTTTAGTACTTTTGCTAAGTTTGTTTAGGGCTGTTATTTTGAGAATATGTAATAAGCTGTTATGAAAGAAGCTAATGTTGTGATCAAGAGTGATTTATTGATCTGGATGTTAGCTGTTGTATCATTTGGCTAATGTTGTAATTAGCTATTATGAAACAACGCTATAATGTTGATTTCTGCGTTAGAACTACCTGCTGTTCTTATTTACACCTTAACATTCAACAGTGCCAAAGGCCGGGGGTTTCACCTAGTGTAATCATATGCTTCAGAGGTTCAAAGAATCAGAGTTTGATTGAGAGATTAGTAAAAGAGAGACTTTTTCTGGAGATTAAAGCTACACTGGACTCTTTATATAACTCACAAGTCATGACTTGTCTTTGAACCTAAAGTCTCTTGCTCATTTTGAGGTTTCCAACACAGAAGAAGACGAAAGGTTCAAATCACAGTATCACAGAGGAAAAAGTAGTATGTGCTTACTTTCTGGTGGTAAAATGCAAATGAAATGTAATAAAATCTAATAACAAAAGAGTGACCTCACAGTATTAAGATTTAAGAACAGACCTCAGCATCACCTAAGAACAGGTCATCAATCTCTTCGGCAGTTTCCATCCAGTTGACCTGAAAATTAATCTTACTATTCAGACAATCATTCTCTTAATCTGATATTTGATGGTCTACTTGAGAAAATCAAACCGAGAGCATAGCTGCTTACAGGATTTACTAAAGCTGGAATTGAGCCATCGAGTCCATATTTATACTGGTTTTCTCTGACTATGAATACAACCTTATCTGCTTTGTTTAATATAGACTGCAAGAGAAACGAAACAAACAATTCCAAGCTTCATCTTTGAAACATAATTTTCATATGTCATTATGTCAATGTATCAAGTTCAATACCTGTGTAAAGTAATATGATATTGCAGAAAATCTTGCCTGATTTGAGAAATTTCCCATGTTATGGCTTGATCTTAGAAGCCATGTAAGCTTGCAACTCACCTTCTTTTGAGGTACATGTCTACATGGTCACAAATATGTGTAATGACATCTGCACTAATAACTGAATTTCATTTTCAGTTCTGATGTAAAACTCAGAGCTGTTTGATGTTGGTATGGCTTTTGCTTTAGTTGCCTACAAAATTGTGATTACTGGAGCCTTTCCTCGGAGTACAGACAAGGATAAAAAATTCCAACTGTCAAATCAAAGTTATAAAGGTTCAAAAATTGTTCATACTTGTGAATCATCCTCATAGTGACCCAAAGGAATTCCTGCCTTTGCTGCCTCACTTGCACATGCTATCGACCTGCATTAGGCAAAAGAAACAATCTTATGGTTAGTAAAGAAAGGATCAAGCTTCATAAGACAATGCTACCTACAATTGGAGTTTCATATTAGTTTCCCTAAGTTGTCTCAGTCCCATCATATAACAGAGATAAGAAAACTCAGTTCAATAAACATTATGAATCAAAAACATCACTGTACGATCACTGTAAGGATTTATATAAAGTTCGGAAGGAGCTCAAAAACCATAGGTGTAACAGAAAAGAGATGAAAAATAAAAATGTAAAATTCTAATCAAGAGTGATGCTAGAATGCACACTTTACGTCGGTATCCCTACTATATCCTTCAAAGCACCTTTCTATGTATGTATAAAAATATTGCATTCTATAAAAAAAAAATAGATAAAATAAAAAAAATATATATAAAAAAATAGAATTATGAATGTTACCATTCTATATAAAATATATAATAATATATATAAAAAATATATATGAAATATAAAATATAACAAATAACCTTTAAAAATAGGTGGGTCAAGTTCGATAGATGCATATTCGTACCAGACCTAAATCAACCACCATACTGTCGGGTTCAGAAAATACTCGATACCCGTCATTTGCCTTAAAGACTGACCCCGATTGGGTTCGGTTTGGGCGGATACCCATGAGTTATTTTGCCATCCTTACTCAAAAGCAGACATGTTTTGGGGCCAATAAATTCGTGGTCGGTGACCTACCCTTAAATCTTCATCTAACATATGATATTAAATTATTTTACAAGTCAAAATCCAAGAGTTCCTGTGCTCAACTTTTTGATGCTTGTGTATGCATGACATGACATGAAAGAATATAACAAAGTCAAAAATGGCATTGGTACTCTTTTTTGGTAGTACAATAGTACTCGACCACAATCATTTTTATCCTCCAAATGTGGAATCAATTCAGGACTTGAGAAGCAACGGTTCAGTGGTGTACAAGTTCTTTTTCCTTTCGATTTGGTCACATGGAGAAGGTCATCATTTTGGCTGGAAAAGAGAATGATCCTAATGATTGTCGGAATCAGGCTCTTTCTTTGGCACAGTGGAGCACCCAGAACCTCCCAACGTCTATTAAATTAGGATGGATGAGACTTGGCTACTTGGTTAAGAGTGGGGCTGTCCACGGCCAATTAAAATTTGACATTTGTTATTTTTAGATTAATTAGGATAAGAAGAAGATGAGTTAAAATAAAAAATTTAAAGAGATTAATCCAAAAATATCATGTGTCAAATTTTGATTGGCCGTTGATAGTCATTGCTGTCCATGGTTGGACAGCCATAGTCATTACTGTCCATGGTTGGACAGCCGAGTCTTATCCGACTAGGACCATCTCGGCTTCTGAAGGGGAGAAAATGGATATATTTAACATGGACCATCGTGTATTCTTTGTTTTGTTATGGTTGGCTATATATTGGAGTAGGAATGGTCATCTTGGATGCATTGTTAACTGTACCAGAACACAGTTGGTTCGACCGGAGCAGGTGATGTTTTAACAATCAAGTTCTTAAGAAAGGCTTCGTGGTTTATCCAAGCACGAGAGATATGCGAATTAGAATCTGAATGTGATTCTAGTATGATACGAATTTTCACGGTGAGCTTGATGAACTAAATTTGTGGTCATTTTCACGGTGAAATTATGGCAAAGACGACACATCTAAACATGGTATTAGAATCCAATACAAGGTCGCACTCAGTTTGGGTCCTTTTTTTTTTCTGCACATGGCACTCATTCATCCTAGTGTACTCAATACAACACCGTCCCACAACATCCCCACCCACCCTGCAAAACCAAAAGCCTCTATCTCTCTCCAATTTGTGCAGTATCACGGGTGACCATAAAAAATTAGAACGTTGGAACAAGTAGACAACCACAAAGCAAAGTTACAAAACCAAAGAATGTTGACCCCATCAAGACTCGCCATCATTTTTTCCAAGTAAGATAAACTCATAAACAAAACACCTAGCCAAATGAATGAAGCTTCAAAGATCCTATTTTTAACAAGCAGAAACTCAGAAAAACTATTCTCCAAAAACACGTGCATTATATACTAACCCTAAGCATTTCAATAAAAACCAACAGTTAGAAAGATGTTGGATTTGTAAGACAAAAAATGGTGCAAGAAAATATGCGCTCAAAAAAAGCCGGAAGACCATACATACATAACAGCTGAGTGGAATAACAACAAAAGAAAACGTTCATATTTTGATTATTTTCTCTCAAAGCTCAAACCTTTGTTTTTTAAAGTACACAGCACCCAACAAAGTACGTGCAGATTTTCGGTGCTCTAGCTCACTAATACTTGCCTCTACTTCGCTCTGCTTCTTTACTCGCTCATCTCACCCAAAAAAAACAAAACAAAAAACCCACTAAAGTGAGCGAAAGGGTTCTTCTTTTCTGTGGGAAAGAAGACTGCTTTCTCACTCAGATCAGTTCTTATCTGTGAAGGGTTGGTCCCCATTTTGCAGTTTCGCTTCGCAGTTCATACCCTTTTTCACATTGAACCAAAGGGCCTCTCTGGTCTTGCGGTTATTCTTCTACTTCACAATCTGCAAATGGGGCAGTAAAGAAGCTTGCTTTCTAGATTAATGGAGGTCTTAAGTTGCTAAAGACTTGAGCTTTGAGGAGGGCTTTTGCTCTCATCTGGGGAAGTGTTGTCTTCTGTGAGTTTGATGAGATTTGGGGATAAAATGGGAAGATTTTATGGGGTGCATTTGGTGTTGTTACTTGTTTTGGGGATGGCTATGAGCTCTTGGTGTCAGGATGATGATGATTTTAGTAACAGCTCTGCTGTGTATATTGTGACTCTTAAACAAGCTCCTGTTGCTCATTACTTGGCTGAACATAGGAAGAATAGTCAAGGATTGAATGGGGATACTGAGAGGTTGGACATTCAAAAACCAAGGTACTGTTTTGTTCTTCAAAGTTTTTAGCTTTAGTTGCATTCTGGAATTACTTTGCTCTAGTAGTTATCTCTGTTTTGTTTACACCTTGTAGTGATTGTTCAATTGTGATCCAAGTAGCAGTAGTACTTAGTAAAGTTGCTGAATTTTGGTTTCAATTGCTTAATGAACACCAAAACATAAGGGTTCAGATTTGGAGAAATCAATAATGGGTACCTGCGCAGGGTTGTGTGATGTGTTGGGTCTTTGTTTCTTTCACTTTTACATTAGAACAATTGGATTTATAGAGGAAATGTGGAGATGATTTTTCTGCTTCTATGCTTCGCTCATGGGTCCTTCATTGTTTCTTTCTTCAATATACTCTGTAGTAATTGTTTACTATGATGATATGAACGTGTGGATACTTGTACTGATCAAATTGTCCTTTACCCGGTATGGGGTAGTGAGGTCTTCATCATTTTTGAAGTTGAATTTCTTTTTTTCATTGTTATCCAAAATTCATTTAATCATTTTGTTTTCTTTTTCTTTAGCCTCCCTTTCATCTTCATTATCTCCTTGTCTTTAATTATGTCATTTATGTGAGTTTTACTTGCTTACATGATTAGGATCTTTAACTTGATTCATGATGCTTGTATATTGTTTTAGGTCTATAAATATATCGAGAACGGCTCCCAAGTATGGCTCATACATTGCTCGAGTTCATGATTCATTATTGAGGAGAACACTGCGAGGGGAGAAGTATCTGAAACTGTACAGCTACCACTACCTGATTAATGGATTTGCGGTGCTTATTACCCCAGAGCAGGTGTTTTATCATTAGTGAAATTTAACTACAATGAGATCAATTATTTTTTTGTAATTTCTTATGTTATAGATAATCATACATAGTGCTGCTCTAATTATGAAATTTGAATGGGAAAATACTTGGGTCCAAACTCATTTGGACACCATTGTCCTCCCATTTATACCACTTTTGATTTGTAATTTTTAAAATCGAGACCACTTGGCATATACTTTACCTCATAACGATCATGTATACAAAAAATTGATCAAATTGGAGATCGTTTGCTTATTAAATTTTGCAAAACGAATAAACGGTTATTAATGTAATGAAAAATTTCACAATAATCGTCCATTTATTTAATGAAATTAGATACCCAAACGATCTTTGATTTGATTCATTTTTTGTGGATTTAATCTTCAATCCATGGTCTATAAGATAAACGGTCTTAATTATAAAATCACAAATTGAAAGTTGTATAAATGAGAGTAATTTGGACAGTGGTGTCCAAATGAGTTTGGACCCAAGTATTTTCCATTTTGAATGTGTACTCCTTTTGCTACCGAATATGTGTAATTTAGAAAATTACTTCTTCTTGTAAGATAGAAAATCATTTGGAAAAGATGGACTTCGTCATCAGTTCCTGATCAGGTGGCATTTGTCAACTTTGTAGGTTGATAAGCTTTCCAGGAGGAGAGAAGTAGCAAATGTGGTACTAGATTTCTCTGTTAGAACTGCAACAACCCATACTCCACAGTTCTTAGGTTTACCTAAAGGTGCTTGGGTCCAAGGAGGTGGATTTCAATCAGCTGGAGAAGGGATTGTGATTGGGTTAATTGATACTGGCATTGATCCAACACACATTAGTTTTGCTGATAAATCATCTCAACATCCATATCCAGTTCCTGCTCATTTCTCGGGTGTCTGTGAGGTTACTCGGGATTTTCCATCAGGATCATGCAATAGGAAGCTTATAGCAGCTCGCCATTTTGCTGCATCTGCTATAACCAGGGGTGTTTTTAATATGTCCGAGGATTATGCTTCACCTTTTGATGGGGATGGCCATGGCACGTGAGTTTCTTTACTTTACTGAAGTGACGTAGAGTACAACATGGAAAATCAAAGTGTTTATGTGCCCTCTATTTACTTTATAAAACTGCCAGTCTGCGAAATTTAATGTTAGCATTCATCTCAAAAGGCAGTTGATGGATCTGATTTTGAATTTCAGGCACACTGCTTCCATTGCTGCGGGAAACCATGGAGTTCCAGTGGTTGTTGCTGGGCATAATTTTGGACTTGCAAGTGGGATGGCTCCACATGCACAGTAATTAATCCAGATCTGAGTCTCTGTATAGGATCCTGTTATTTTTGTTTGCTGCTGGTAGCATAAGATGCAAATAAATTGTGATATCTTCTGTTATAATGTCTTGACCCCATGGCTTATCTTTTACAGTGTTGCTGTTTACAAGGCACTGTACAAAAGTTTTGGAGGGTTTGCTGCTGATGTTGTTGCCGCAATAGACCAGGTACCTGATATTTATTATTTAAAATCTGCAAACTATCAAACAGCTGATGAACTTTCAGTGTTCTAAACCAAAACAGAAAGCAATTATGTCTAATTTTTGCCAGTTTGTTTGATAGATGGTTTGATAATTGTCCTTGCATACAGGCTGCTCAGGATGGGGTAGACATAATAAGCTTATCAATCACTCCCAACAGACGTCCTCCCGGAGTTGCAACATTTTTCAACCCCATAGATATGGCATCACTGTCAGCCGTAAAGGTTGGTATATTTGTTGTCCAAGCCGCAGGAAATACTGGACCCTCGCCTAAAAGCATGTCTTCCTTCAGTCCCTGGATCTTCACTGTTGGTTCGGCTGCCCATGATAGAACCTATGGCAACTCTATAACCCTTGGAAATAATGTCACCATTCCTGGAGTTGGACTTGCACGTAAGTTTGTTTCATGAGGTTTATTGTTGATTTTCGGCTCAGTTTCCTGCTTTAGTCTTTTGGCTACAGGATCATTAACGACAGTACTCATTACACCTTATAAGCAACTAGCTAACTGATACAAACTGGGTCATTATATTTTATACTGTCTGAGCACGGATTTTCTGTGGAATGTAATGAGTAATCCTCTAAAGTATGACGCCAATAATCTGTTCTTTATGAAAGTTATCAATATCGGTGAGAGTCACTGTATGGCATTGCAACTTGCATTGAAGTTGTGAACCCTGACTCCTACCAGCTACAAATGGAAGACAACCGTCAAACGTGATATTTTCTGTTTATGTTTCAGCCGGTACACCAAATAATACAATGTACACACTGATTGCCGCAATGCATGCTCTGAATAATGTCACAACAGTTACTGAGGATATGTACGTAAGTGAATGCCAGGACTCGAGAAACTTCAATCAGGGTCTGGTCAAGGGAAACCTCTTGATTTGTAGCTACTCAATTCGATTTGTGCTTGGAATATCCACAATACAGCAAGCCTTACAGACAGCGCAAAATCTAAGTGCAGTTGGTGTTGTTTTTTATATGGATCCTTTTATGATTGGTTTTCAGCTTAACCCAACTCCAATGAGAATACCTGGCATCATAATTTCTTCCCCGGATGATTCCAAGGTGTGGATATCTGCTTAGCTATTTTCTGAATAATGTTTTATCGAGAAACGAGATATTGCTGCATGTACATATATTTTCTCTGATAATTCATGATATATGTGCAGGCTTTTATGCAATACTACAACCGTTCATTGGAGAGAGATATCATGACAAAGGAAGTTAAGAAATTTGGGGCAGTTGCAGCCATTTGGGGTGGTACAAAAGCAAACTACAGTAGTTCTTCCCCAAAGGTCATGTACTATTCTGCTAGAGGGCCAGATCCAGAAGACAATTCTGTTGATGTTGCAGACATTATGAAACCCAATTTGGTCGCTCCCGGAAACTCTATATGGGCTGCTTGGAGTTCTGTTGGCTCAGACTCGGTTGAATTTCAAGGTAAGACTCAACTGTTCAGATACTTTGTAAAAGTGATATTATGTCAAATCATATTATAACTCTGTTTTTGTTTATGAAAAAGTGTTCTCTTTTCTCTTATGAGACATTAGTGTATAACTTTTTTACTTATGTATTGACCATCTTTCAGGTGAGAGCTTTGCCATGATGTCTGGGACAAGCATGGCTGCTCCACATGTTGCTGGTCTTGCTGCACTGCTTAAGCAGAGGTTTCCTAATTTCAGTCCTTCGGCCATTGCATCTGCACTGTCAACATCAGCTTCTCTAATTGACAAGCATGGTGGACCGATAATGGCTCAGCGTGCTTATGCTTTTCCAGATCAGAACCAGTCTCCAGCAACACCGTTTGACATGGGCAGTGGTTTTGTAAATGCTACAGGAGCACTTAATCCCGGATTAATTTTTGATTCCAGTAAGTTGTTCAATTCCTTCTCATAAAATTTGCAACTTAATTGAATTTATAATTCCACCGTTTCAGAAATGTAATGGATCTTATTATAAGTATATCAATCCGTTTGACATGACATAATAACATCTGAAATACATGCTCTCTTGTTGTAGGTTATGACAATTATATGTCATTCCTTTGTGGTATAAATGGATCAGCTCCTGTGGTGTTGAATTACACCGGTCAGAGCTGTTTAGTTTATAACTCCATCAATGCTGGTGACCTGAATTTACCGTCGATAACAATAGCAAACCTCAACCAGTCCAAAACTGTTCTAAGAACGGTTATTAATGTGGCTGAAAATGAGACTTACAGTGTTGGCTGGAGTGCTCCTTTTGGAGTTTTGCTAAAAGTGTCTCCATCTCATTTTTCCATTGGTAGCGGGGAGACACAGGTCTTGAGTGTATTGTTCAATGCGACAAGTAACAGCATCACTGCTAGCTATGGAAGGATAGGATTATTTGGACATCAAGGTCATGTTGTGAACATTCCTGTGTCAGTCATTGCCAAAATCACATACAATACTACTACTAATAGCTAAAGCTTGAGGTTGGTGTGCTTTGTTCATCTATTTCTCCTCATGTCCTATAGCGTTAATACTATATTATCTTGGTTGAGATTTGTTTTTGTTTTTTAACCAATTTTTTCATTCATTATATTGTAAATGCTTGGTCATGTAAGTGAAGTATCTGTATCATAGAAACAGTATTGTTCTAAACAATGTAGTCCTTCTCTCTTGAAGTGAATTTTAATTAGTCCTGTCTAACACAGGTATTTCTTCTCATTTTCTTGTTGTTGTGTTCAGTGGCAGAGCCAAGATTTTACATTAAGGTGGGGGGAGGCGAAAAAAATTCAATGTGTAGTACTTAATAACTATTCAAGATTATGAATAATATTAAAATAATATTTTTATTATATATAAAATTAAATCGAGTTAAGTGAATAAATTAGGAAGAAAATCACAAGTTTAATGATGAATAACTCAATTTTTAACTAGTATACATTTTTTATATAGAGATTAAATTATAAATTATGGATGTTATTTGATTGGTCGACAAAAAGACATGATATTTTTTTTGGGGGGGGGGGGGGGGGGGGGGGGGGATGGGGGAGGGGTGGTGCCTTTTGCTCCTTCTATCATCCGCCACTGGTTGTGCTCTCTTCTTCACAAATTAAGGTAATGCCTTGCTCAACTACCAAGTCTGGAGGACACTTCTACTGGAATATATGTCAAACGCTAGCAAACGCGCATGCATGAAAGCATGCATATCTTCTTACATGTGTTGAAAATATATGAAGGTTATTGAATAGGCATTAAGTGATGCAAGAGGTTTGTCGGTCATGGCACTCATTTGAATCCTCAGTGCCTCTAAAACTCTGCGTTCTTGTCTTCACAATTAATCCTCTGTAATTTGTAATTATATTTAGAGCCGTGTAGGGCACAACCATCAAGAGCCATGCACATTCATTCTAGTAGCTTCCCACTTTCCATCCAAGCTAGTCTTCCTCATACATATCCTTGTTTATATATATATAACTCTACTCAAGCTTTGAGCTAGCTTGAGCTCTCCATCACATTCAAAATGGAGTCACTAGGTTTATATTGCATGTTGGCTCTCATATTGGCCTCCAATGTTGCTCTCGTTGTTCAAGCACGCCCTTTACAACAGCCTGAGGCACCAACACCAGCACTAGCCCCAGAAAATGGAATAGACGATCAAAATGGAGCAAGGGCAAACACGGAGTACTTGGGTGATATGAAGAACTTGCCACCACCTATTCCTGAAATTCCATTAACACCACAAACTCCAGACAATCTTCCATTTTCACCGCCTCAAATTCCTGGCCTTCTTCCATTCACACCTCCACGAACTCCTGGCAATCTTCCATTTCCATTTCCACCATCACTACCAAGACCCCAAATTCCATTCACACCACAAATTCCTGGCAACTTTCCATTTATTCCACCTCCATTTCCATTTCCAGGAATCCCATTTACACCTCCACTTGAGATCCCCAACTACTTTCCACCACTGCCTCCATTTCCATTCCCATTCCCATCTATCCCTAATAACTTCCCGCCATTTCCTCCTTTCAACATTCCTTACAACCCCTTCTTTACTCCTCCTCCTCCTCCTCCATAAGTTTATATGTTTTATATGTTGATTATCTTCTAGCTCTATGTACTCTCTCAGTTTCCATGTGCTCAAGTGTTGTATATATGCATATAGCTCTTTCCTTTTGTAACGTACGTTGATTAGTTGAATAGTGAGCTACTAGTTAACTAGTTTCTCTTGTTTTTCAAGATCTACCTTGCATTGTACTAGCTAGCTTAGCTAGTTGTATTGTTAAAATCTTGAATCTCTTTCTTTCATGAGTAAGGTAGTTTCAATAGCTAGCTAGCAGTCACATTAGATCCACAATCATATGAGACCAGGGTATCTCAACTAATTACGTGACTATAATTGTCTGCATGCCGTCGAATCCTTCCCCCATGTATTAGAATTAACCTCGCATGCAGTTCTTACAATATAGCTTGGATAATTTTTTTACTTCACTTATATTTCGATATATTACCAAGTATCCCAACCATAACAGGTGAAAAACAGTAGAAAGGTAACTACTTTTTTTGCATGTTAAAAGTCCCAAAGGGCAGGAAGCCTACAAGAAATTAACTAGCTAGATGTCATGAGTTTACAAGTCTAAATGTATATATATAGTAGAGTACTAAAACCCAAACATGCATGAACGCAAGCCAGGAGTACATCACTTCATATATACTTCACGGGGTTGTTGCTACATCGTTTGATTTCAATTCGCCGAGTTCTTATTAGATCGTGGAAGTGGTGGTATAGGAAATAAAGGCTTAAATGGAGGAAGGTTTGGGAAGAACGGGAATGTGGGAAGTAGTGGAGGTATTGGAGGTTCTGGAGGTATTGGAGGATCAATAGCTGGCAAACCCGGGATCAATGGGAGCAGTCCAAGAGCTGGAGTGATCAGCATGTGGCTTTGTAACGTTGGCTGCTAATGATCACTTGGCTGCTGGTCACGTGAGGAAGACATGTGATCACTTGACTCCGGGAAGTGGCGAGACGCCGAGCATGAGCGAAAGCTGCAAGGAAGAGCAACAACATGAGAGTTGTAGTAGTACTAGTGAAACTGCCGAGAGCCATTAGAGTTGGTGATTTTTACGTACGATTATGATTATGATGATGATAGGATGGAGTTTATATAGTAAAAATGAGAGTGAATTAGTATAGTTTGGGTTCATTGTCGTTGGTGCTCATGGCTTTCATGTTACTTTTCTAACTGGAACCTAAACCTTGAGTCATGCATTATCCTAAATCATCAGACTCCAGAGTCAAATGTATTTCGACTTCTCCTTTAATTTTCAACAAGCAAGAGATGCGTGTGTGTTTGCACGGGTTACGACTTTAGAACCCAAGTTTCTACAGACACTTGCGCGGACGAATAAGCCGTCGTTACAACTGTCTTATGAAGAAAATTTATATGTTTTAACTTCGACTATTTCGTCGTAAGAACCCATATAAACAGCGAAAACCAGCTCAAAACTATCGACAGACATTCAAAGTGCTTATCAACCCAAAGCCGATAAGCTGTCAGTATCTCTCTCTTTCTCTCTCTACTCAGTTCTCATTTGATGCAATTTTCAACACCAAATACTGTCATTCAATTTTTCAAGAAATCAAAGACATTATAATCTAATGATTTCAATTGGGTTTGTAAAGTAATAATAAAGTTTGAAACTTTACCACTCAAATTGTTACTGTGACCCATTACTTCCACCAATTGTTGAATCCAATAAGAAATGTTTAATCGAATTGCTGCAGCTTTAGTTTCTGGGTCGTGTGAAAATGGATAAGTTGGATTCTATGACTTTTAGAAGATTTGAGCAATTTCACTAACTTGTAATGGGGAAGAGAAGAAAAGGGCAATGCTTTTGTGTTTTTGTTTCATTGAAAGCAATTGGCATTGCTCAAGCATGAGACTTTGTACTTGTTTTTTTTTTTCTGAAACTTTCCAATGGCCTGTCTTTTTAGAACGAAGCTGAGTTTTACAAGGTGGAATGCCGATTGGAAATCTGCGACCGTTCTGTATGAACAAGCCGGTATGTGTGTTGTGTGTAATTTTTCAGGTTATAATGCTTGATTAGAATGACTTCTTAGGACATTGTTTCTGTTGTAGCTAATGGGTTTAGGATTGCCAAGGATTACGAGAAAGCAAAGGATGCACTTGAGAAAGCTTCAAAAGGACAAGAGTTGATCGATTCGTATCCTCATTCTATAAATGATATTATTTGTTGATATCTATGACTGCTCCTTTGGTATATCCTTTACTATGAATTAGACCCTGGGATGCTGCAAAGCATATGGAGTCCGCTGCGGCTCTAGCAAAGGAGTTGGGCAAGTGGAATGAAGTAGCTGATTTTTATAGAAGGGCATCAGAATTATACACTGTGTGCGGGAGAGCACAGCCTGCATCTGATGCTCTGGCAAGAGGAGCCCGGTAAAGACATTTTCCGTTGTTTAGCTCTGTACACTAATACTATTGAGTTCTGTCAAAAGTGTTGGTTTACTTGCAAGGAATTGAATTGGACATGTACCTGGGTGCTCTTGACAATTTCAGTAATTCTTTTTGTGTTAAAAATTATTATTTGTCTTCTCTCACAAAGAATTTGCACCCAAAATTTCATGTTCTAAAAAAACATGTGTTCAATTGAGAGTTTCACGTGTTCTTTTCCCCCTTGAGTTTGCATATGTTTGAGGTATTTTGAATTGGTTTCAGCTCTGTATTTGCTCCTACATTGCCTTTAAATGTAAATATTGATAGAGAGCCATCTGAAGTTAACTGGTTAAGTATACTACAGTGCCCTTGAAGATCATGTCCCCGAAGAAGCTATTCAACTTTACATTGATGCGTGCACTATTCTTGAAGATGATGATAAGGAGCAAATGGCCTTTGATCTATATTGTGACATTACTAGTGCTTATATAAAACTTCAGAAGTAAGCTTTGGAATGAGACACCATTGTTATACTTTGTCATTATCAGTTTAGTCATCTCAAGAGCTGTACGACATAATAGCTACTATGAAATTAGTCCGTGAAATGATGAAATATATAGTGGTAATTAAGATTTAGGAGAACAAGTGTGGTCTTGTCGAATGTTATTGGATTTTGTAGCGGCATTGATAATGTAATAAAATTGAGAGGTTGTGAAAGCCTGGGTTTATAGGTTTTATTTATTAGGAAGAGAGAAAAGACATTGATCCGAGGTGTAGAGTGTTGAATGAACCTTACATTAATCAGGGTCACCTCTCACCAACTTCTTATAAGTTTATTCATAATTGTTGTGTTCTAGAAGTAATTGATTCCCTTATATACAGGTATACAGATGCTGCGGCTTTCCTTTTGAGATGGGGCTTAGCAGCTGATAAGTGCAATGCTACCCATAGCCAGTGCAAGGTGGGAAGGGATTTCTTCTTGCACATTTATCGTTCTTCTTACAGTGTTCTATAAAATGATAACTGGATACCTGCCGAAAATTGTTCCCTTGACACCACTTGATGTCATTAATTCTTTTATATGGACTGAAGTATTGGTATCTGAAATGATTACATTGTTCAAATGGCTCCCTTGTCGAAATACCAATGTTACATAGAGTACTGAAGCATGGAAAATTGGATTCAAGTATTGGTATCCGCATGCATTTGTCTTTAGACAAACAGACAGATGCCCTTTGGCATCTTCAGTCATTTAACTCTTCTCAGTGAGATAATATTAGTCTTCTGGTTGCATGCTGCACAGGAAGGCTTCTGTCCATGTAACTTGGTTGTTGCACTCTGAAATTAAATGCTATCTGGCAAGTAGTGTAAATGTTCAATTTAGCCATGGTTCCTGGTTGTACTCTTTTACTTTTATATCTAATAACTCATGTTATCACTGTAGCTTGTGCTTTCATATGTGTGCAGTTAATTCTATCTAGCATTTACGTATTGGATACAAAGCTCTAAAAGCCTTGTAATCGCTTTTTGCCTTGGTGTATTAATCACTCTTTATAAGCCATGTCAAAATGATACTTATTAAGTTACTTTTTCAAATCTATGTGGAATCAGGTATATCTTAGTGCAATTCTCGTTTACCTGTATATGCATGACATCAAACAAGCAGAACAATGTTACAACGATTGTTCCCAGTAAGTAAAGCTCTAACAAAACCTTCTGCTGTAAATAACTGAACTTTTGTACCCTGCTGTGCTAATACATCTGCTTTATTCACTATTACTGCTTTTGGCACTGTTTAGGGTTGATGCTTTTTTGGCCAGTGATTATGGCAAATGTGCTAGTAAACTTCTTGCTGCATACTCAGAAGGTGACATTGAAGAAATTAAACGAATTGTTCAGTCCAGCGCAGTTTCTCATGTTGATCACATGCTAATTCATATACTTGCTTCTTTATCATAATAGGTATCTGCATTCATCTAGGCTATGATATATAGGGACGTTCAGTCGACTCTCTTTTTTGCAAAAAATTGAGTTTAGAAATCATGATCTTTATTAAATTTGCTATTTTTTTTCTTCATTGAACCACTTCTGCAAATATGCTCGGTTCCACTCTAATTTAGTTGAACTTGCTTCTATGACTGCAGGTCATCAGACTCGCCAGGAAACTGCCTACAGGCGATGTCAGTGCAGTAAAGACAAATGCATCCAAGGAGGACGAAGAAGAGTTGGACGAAGATGACCTTACATAGCCTGGATAGTGATATTGCCATTCACACTCTTTTACAATGTATTGTTTATAGTTCATTCCATACGAGTCGGGTTTTTGCCGCTTGATTTGTAAACCTGTAAATTCGCATTTCGTTGGTCAGTGTTGACGTCTAGTATTAGCTCCCTGTGAATTGATACTTGACATTATTTGAGGCTTTTGTGTGAATTAAGGGTTTGCAGTGGCTGCCGCATAACTAACGCCACCGAAGTATACGCATAATTTGATCTGGTGGTGCTCAAGGTTATACGAAAGAAACGCAAGGTGGACCTTGCCGATAGTGTCTGCCTCGAGGAGCACATCAAAGCTGCCCATCTGTAGCAATGAATAATGAATAAACATGTTGACCTGAAGGAATATGCATGCTGCAGTGTAGCTTTCCTGTATCTAGAATCTACTTTCCTAAGGAAATTTTCAGAAAAATAAAAATGGGATGAAATCCCAAGCTGCTGCTGACTCTAATAATACCATATAAATATCAATAAACAGAAAATGATTGGCAATTTTATCCATATAAACACCCAAATTCTTTATTACAATGCAATTACTAATGTAACAATGAATCTAATATTATTACAAGCAAACAGGCAAATGAGAAACCAACATTAACTCTGGCAGCAATGCACACGGTAATAGCAAATGCATCCATTGTTTGAGGAATTTCTCAAGCAATTTCTCAAATTGCTTGAGCAATTTGAAATAACCAAATTGCTTGAGCAAGAGCAAAACAGAATGTACCAGTTCACAAACTGCTTAAGCAGTTACTATTCAGTGACCGAATAAGGACGTGACACGTGTCATCTCCGGTTAACAATATCGACAAAATAATTGAAGCCAATTGTCTGTGAGATTTCTGACCAATGAGGATGTGACATGTGTCATCTCCGGATAACGATATCGACGAAATAATTGAAGCCGATTGTCGGTGAAATTTCCGACCAATGAGGATGCATGTGACATGTGTCATATCCGGATAACGATGTCGACGAAATAATTGAAGCCGATTGTCGGTGAGAATTTACTATAAAACTATCATCTCTCTCATTTCTATCACACCAACAACCACATTTTTCAATCCTTGGAGCATCACTCCGATGAATCATTTTAGCGTCCACAACTTTTTTTGGTGGAGGCAACATAAAAACTAGGAGGATGACGAGATAGAGCAATCTTTCGTCAATCTCGTGGCCATGGAGGAGGCACAACTTGATGATGAACCACACGGTCATGGATCACGTCGGGGTCACAAAGCAAATCGACAAAGATTGAGAGCATCGAGGGGAGAGATCTCATGGAAGATTACTTCATCGAAAGCTCCATCTTCAACGTGCAAGAATTTCGGCGGAGGTACCGAATGAGCAGAGACTTATTCAACACTATTGTGACAGATCTCTGCAATTTCGACCAATATTGACATCAAAGAGCAGATGTCACTGGACTGCTAGGCATTCTTCTTCAACAAAAGATAACCGGTGCTCTGCGAATGCTGGCGTACGGCGCAACAGCAGATCAGTGTGCCGAAATCACAAGGATGGATGAATCCACTACACTAAAATGTATGAAGGAGTTTTGCCGACAAGTGGTTCACCTTTATGGTCAGCGTTACCTCCGCACTCCAACAGAACAGGACCTCATATGCCTTCTACCTAAGGGCCAACAACGAGGCTTTCCAAGTATGATTGGAAGCATCGACTACATGCACTGGGAATGAGTGAATTGTCCAACAGCTCATCAAGGGGTATACTCAGGACGAAATGGTTGCCCCACCATTATCTTAGAGGCGGTGGTCTCGTATGATACATGGATATGGCACAGTTTCTTCGGGATTCCAGGCGCTCAAAACGACATTAATGTACTCCACCAATCAGATGTGTTTGATGAAGTCCTTGCCGGAAGAAGCCCAACCGCCGTATTTGAAGTCCATGGAGAGAGGTACTCCAACGCTTATTATCTTGCTGACGGAATATAGTCAAGGTACTCTATATTTATCAAAACAATTTCTAACCCCCAAACACTGACAGATAAGATGTTTGCAAAGAAACAGGAGGCATACCGGAAAGATGTGGAGAGATGTTTTGGCATCCTGCAATCTCGATGGGCAATTATCCGTCATAGTTGTACATTGCACAAGAAATCGTTAATCAAAACTATCATGTTAGCCTGCATCATATTGCATAACATGATTGTCGAGAGTGAGTTCGTAGATGAAGAGTTTGAGGAGAATGCAGAAAAAGATTTACAAAACTCAGTACGAGCTTTCTAGGTTTATGATGGGGCTGTTGATGAGGATGAGAATCGAATTCCTTTTGAGTCAATGAGTAGAGATGGGCATAATATGTCACGGTTTCATGATCGTGTTGCCGATCTTGAATCTGTTTATATCCATAAGGAGCTTCAGAAGGACTTGGTGAAGCACAATTGGATGCTTGAGACTGGAAAAATACTATAATTATGTGTGTTTAAATTTTTACTATGTGTGATAACTTTCATTAATGTGTTTCAAATTCAGTACGTGTGTTTCAATTTTTGAAAGTATGTAATAAATATGATGTGTTTCAATTTTAATTGTTAGATTATGCCTTGAATTAGGTTTATATGCCGCCAGCATACGGGAGTCTCGCTGACCCATTGGTTTTTTTTCCAACCGATGTGCCACGTGTCGTTCTCTCATTGACGCGTAATTTTTTATTTTTTACTTATTATCGGCGCGTGTAAAAAAATGACAGCAGCTGGCGTCACCCACGTGAGCGTGGGCTCCACCAGTCGCTCGATGAGCGGTTCAACCCAGAACCGCTCGAGCTCGTTGATCGGCGAGCTGCTCGCCCTGTTTTCTCCCTGGTGCATCACCAAAAAACGTCTTGCTCGAACAACTCCGGCAGATCCCTCCACTTGCTCGAGCAGCCGACCGGTTTTCAGTACCCCGATACGGATGCTCTAAGGGTAATGCACATGGAGACTGGCTCGGACTCGGTTGATACTGCAAAAATTTAAACAGAATAAGCAATATGGTATTATTCTTTTCTTGCATATATTTTATGCATGGACAACTAAATTTTATATTTTCGAAAAAGGTTCGATTTCACGTCTTTTTGAGAAAGTCCTGAATCGTACGAATGAATCCAGTGCAATCAAGCAGGGAAAATGACTTTTTTCAGAGCCCGCCGTTGTAGTTAGACCTGTTGTAAGAAACCAGTTACCTTCCTGGAGAAATAAATACTAGGCCAAGTTGTCGTAGACCCACTCAGATGACTCTAGGTAAACATGTCTGATCTCAGGGATGTGTTGTGCCTTAGAGCGATCCACAGCTCCTTTACGAATCGGTTGTACAATTTCCGTTGGAACATTTTCCAGATACAAACTTTGTAGATTGGAAAGGTATTCAAAGCCCAGTGGTAGTGTACTCAATTTCATACAGTTAACAAGATCTAACTTCTGGAGATTCGACATCGCGCCTTTACAGATTGTTATTAGTTTCAACGCTGCAAAATTACACAACCACAAATTCACAAGCTTTACGAAGCCTTTACGGAAGCACAACTCTTTCCCAATATACGAGTTATTAAGAACCAGCCTTGTCAGATTAGGCAGTGCTTCAATGTGAGGTAGTAAATCATATTCAAGTCTAGAAGAATCCAGATACAACCCTGTGAGGCTCTGCAGTGAACTAAACCAAGGTATCACTTTTGGCAGTTTGCCACTCAAACCAAGCCTTCGGAGGTGTGAAATAGATGGACAATGTTCCTTCACTGGAAGGATCTCCTCTTCATTGCTTGCATATAAAAATAAGAGAAAATTACATACAAGGTTATTTGGAACCTTTCTCTTCTACATAAAGTCACTTCATATTTCTCACCTAAATAAGGTCACTTTTATACCAAAAAAGATACAACTAATTTAAACAATTACAAACATGTCACCATTCCCAAATTTCATAACTTTCTTCAACTTTTAATCAGAACTAGCTTTCATCATGTTATTGTTTCACGTACTGGTTTCCTGTCTGATTACTGCTAGCCGGTTCACTCATGACTGGCCTTTGATTTAAAAAAAGTTTTTTCGTTTGATGAACAGTAATGCACTACTAACATGCAATGAAGGTATTACTACCATGTAATGAGGGTACTAGACACTACTACTCTTTGATGCAAGTACCAGACACTACTACCGTGTAATGCAAGTACTAGACACTACTGATATATAATGGATGTACTACTATTATGGACAGTAGGTACTACTACTTACTAATATCAGACAACTCCTTTTTTTTCCACATTTTGGGCGGTAGTCCGCCTCCTAGGGGATTAAAACGAGTATGAACAAGTAAAAATAACCCATTTTCTTCCTCCTTCTGGGCGGTAGTCCGCCTCTCAGGGGAATTTAATAGAGTTTTTATGGACAAATTGAAAGACTGGTAGTGAGAAACCATAGCTTATTTATTCCAACATGAATACAGACTATAGATCCAGAGTCTCACTCTCTAGTAAACAACTATAATTTATTTAGCTATTCATAGTAATAGACATACTTACTTGAAGGTAAAGAAGCTGAACAGTTGCTTCGACTCTTCACTCACTACCTAAACTTTTAGGCTTTCTGCTCTTAGATAGATTTCTCTAGTTCTAGTTTTCGATGCCTAACACTAAGACTTGACGCTCTTTATATAGAGAGCGGACTCCAAAACGGATCTGATACACAAACTAAAAATAGTGACTCCACTAGCTATAGTGCTCTGATGCAGATAGAGCATCTTCTTTCCTCCATTGTCTTCTTTCAGAAAGCAGATTCTCAAGATAAAGATGTCTCCAACTAAGAGGAAGAAGACAACACGATTTTTACCTATCTTTATGGGTCTTTGAGTTATCCCCAAAGTAGGGGTCTTCATACCTCATCCTTCTTCTAGTCCAATTTTCTTCCATGTCTATATCTGTATACATTTGATAGCTTCTTTCTCTCTCGATCTTTTTGAGCCACTGGGTAAAGGCAAGGGAGGAATCTATTTCCTTCTTCCCTAAGGTGACGAACAGATCACTTGTAACGACCTCTGGATGGTCATATGTAGTGGCTATTATCTTTTCCCTTGACGCAAAAAACGTAATCTCTTGATCTTCTTCGATTACTTTCTTGATATATTCCAACGTCATAGCCTTCATCCAGGAATACTAGAATTTGGGTTTCCCTTATATCCATCTCATCCTGGTGACAAGGCGGTTTAACACCTCTCAAAGATACCCTATTCACAACCTGGATATATCAATGTAGTAAAATAAATAGGGGTTATCGAACACGAGGAATTGGTGAAACTAAATCCTAACACACTACTATGCTGACAGACTCAACTACAGAACACTAATGATATGCGAACCTAAGCTAGACAGACTCAAATGCTACGAAATTTTGACACAATAAACTAGACACAGTGGCGGACTACCACACAAAATTTAAGGGTATTCGGAGTTGATTTGGTTACCGAAATAAATCGGCTAAGCTACAGCTAATGCAGAAATCAGTAAATTGCAGAAAGTAAATATGCTAATGAATGCAAATTGTTGTAGATAACTAATGAGATATGAATGTTAAGAACTTCTCTCCACCCTAGACATACTTACGACATCCCCAATATCACTGAACTAACCATGGATGAATACTCCCCACACAAGAGCTTTGGTTAAGTCATCTTATGTATTACACTTTCTTACTTGACATGAAAGAGGGAGGGACAATCCACTCGATTTTCATCCTCACTTAACCGACTTATACATATGGTGATGTAAGCCTAGAGAACTGAAGTCATTATGTTCTAAGAATGTTTGAAGAATAACATAGCTTCAAGGGTTGATAAGGTGGTCACTCTTTCATCACTAAGGCCTGTTTCACACAAATTCATGTTTGTCTCTAGAGAATATGCAATGATAAGGTGGTCATATACATAATCAAGACTATAGATCCTAAGCCATGCATCTAAGCGTGCACTCAAAGAAACATGAACATAGAAAACATACGGTGAGAAAACAGTGAAACAAAACCCATCCAAATAATTAATAGAATCAAAAGGGGTTCAAAATCGTAAGCATATCTAGGGCTTCAATCAGCCCCTAACAATGGAAATTTAGCTACTCATAGTCTTAAATAATAACATTGAAGAATTCATAAAAGATGAACAGAAGAAAGAGAAGGAATAAACTCTTGACGACGTCGAGATCGCAGGCATGCAGTTCGGTTCCTCTTTCCTTCCACTTTTTCTTCTTTCTTTATTCTCCTTTATTCTTCTTTTTGTCTTTTCTTCTCTTGCTCTCTCGCCAGCCCTCTTCTTTCTCTAGCTAGCTAACTATATATATATATATATATATATATATATACCTTAATTAACCTAGCTAGCTAAAGAGAAAGCCACGTGCATGCAATCCAACATGCACAAGGACTCTGTAATCTTTTCCTCGCCAAGCCACCGTACGTCATCCCACTTGCCTTATATATCTATATGCATGCAACATAATTAAGTACTTAACCCAGCAATATCACGTGCACCAATACATCTCCAATTCCAAATAGAGTTCCTCCCAAAGTCCAAGTCAAACACCACTTCAACTTTTGTTTCTCACTAACTTTGCTCGCCAAGAACCAAAACCAACGTACGTAACCTCCTATAATCTGCTCGCCAGGCATCTCTTAATTGTATATATAAATAAGCTCCTCGCAAGACTTGGCTGCTCCCCTTTGTATTCTTTTCAAATTAGGATTCCTTGACCTCGCAAGTCTTCCTCTTCCACAATAACTCCTAAAATATATTATTTAATCTCATTTTCTTCATTAATCTCCAAAGTACCTAAAAACAAATAAACTTAATTAATTCACTCAATTAGTACCAATAAACTAAATATAGGGAACAAATTAAATACCAAATAGACGCATAAATATGCGACTATCAAAATACCCCACACTTAGACATTGCTAGTCCTCGAGCAATACACTAAACTAAGACTCTGAAAAGACTCCAAGACTCTAACTACATGACTCTAACACCCTCAACAAATTGTCTCAGCAATCTTCCACAATTGTAACACCAAGATAAAATGACTCCAAATTAACATTCCACAAAGTTTCAAAAATTAATTTCAATGTATGACACACATGTAATATGTAGGACAAAGACATAATCATGATGAATGTAAAGCTGTAGCATGCAATAAACTTGTCAAGATTTAACCTCACAGGTATATGCTCTCAAAAGTGTTTTTCTCAAAGTATGTCTAAGGTATTCACTCAACTCAATTACTTACCAAATGGACCACACCATAAGCTTACTCGTGGGACAAATCTCCACAGATCAAAGGCTACCATCTTGAGGATCAAAAAGACTTCATGGGTTGTAATGGGGCTTGGCTCATAGGTTAAAGAATAAATGGATAAGGAATTCAAATATGATTCTAGAACCCAGTAGAGCACCAAATAAGAGACTTCTTCAAACTTTACAACCATGAACTTTCTCACTTCTGTGGCCGAATTTCATCTTGTTGGGCCTTCACATAATTGTTTTTATCAACAGTTAACTCGGGTATCAAGCTAGACATCACATTTTTTCTTTCTTTTCTTTTCATTCCATTCTTTCTTTTTTTTAAAACACTAGCTTGATACCCCACACTTATTTCTTTGCATCACTTTTCGACATTGTCGTCGTCTTCACATACCTGTCTCATGTATAGCTCTACAAAGTCCTAGAACAAGGGTAAAGATATAACTATTCTAAGGTTTACGGTCAGAGATATGTGGGTGATGACATAAAGTTTAAACATGTAGGCTCAAAGTGGTTAACTAAGGAGTGCACATCTTGTGTACACAAAGTCGGGACACAGGCTTATATGGCTATGATGGTGTCCCCTAAATGCCTTTATCACTTCCTCAATCAAAACAAGTATTGACTATAAGCTTTGAAAAGTACAAGAGCAAGTTCTAGTAATATCTAGAGTCCATTAACTTAATCTGTGGCAAGTAATTGACACTCAATAAAGAAAGCATGTGTAATCACATATAGGCTCAATCGCTCACAGGTTAAATGAATCTCAACAAAGTTTAAGCATGCCAAAAATCTGTACCATGTTAACTTGTTTCTACATCCACTACACATTCACATATGCATCATATATCAAGATTAACCAAAGAAACTTAAATAACATGATCATCTTTCAGTCACAATTACGGAAGATATAATCACATCATGGACTAGTTAAGGGCACCTAAGACTCAAAACAAGAGACTTTTTTTATGTTTTTCTTGACACTTTTTACTTTTTTATTTGGTTTTTCAAATAAGTCACTAAAATACCCAAGGAAAACAAAGAAAAACTCAAAAATACCCACATCTGGCGAGCAGCTCGCCAGCTCTGTGTGCTGCACAACACTTCTCGCCAGAATTTTAAAAAATTAATCACTCATCGTAATGAGCTGACATTTTGGGACCAAAAACTAGACACATATAAAAACACTCCCTCAAAATTTCAGAAAATTACGAGCCATAGAACTATGTCAAATAAATTATAAAAAACAGCAGACTGTTTACTCGCCAGACTCAAAAACTACCAACTCTCGCGAGCAATCTTCTCTCGCGAGCAACTCTCTCGCGAGAATTTTACAAAATTCATCATACATTGTAATGGGCTGAAATTTTGCGAGCACTAACTAGACACATGTAAAAACATGCTCTAAAAATTTCAAAAATTTACGAGATCTCAACCTATGTCAAAAAATTGACACAAAACAGCATACTGTACAGTACCGAAATAAAGAAAAATTTATACATAGACGCTAATGATATGATATAAACCCCACCCCACACTTGAAATTTGCATTGTCCTCAATGTAAAACAAAACTAAAACATACAATACATCAAACAAGCATGGAATGGGACACATAACACATCACCAATCACACTAAACATGGAGAAAAATAAAGCAAAGGAGAAAGATAGAGAGTTTAAGAATTTCAAATCTGGTGTTTCACGCTTCTCCATCAACATGGGTTGCCTCCCAAGTAGCGCTAAGTTTAACATCTTCAGCCAGACAGTGCACACCAATTTCAATCCTCTGGTGTAGGATCTTGAAAAGGAATCTGTTCGATGCAAAAATATCTCTCGCGAAGAGATCCTTCTCGCGAAGCAGTCTCTTTTATCTCGGATGTTTTAACCGCGTGGGCCGGTCTATCCTGTTTGTGCTTCGTATGCTGACGTGCCACCGTCTCTTGACGGAATATGGACTGATCACAGCCGCCTGACTTCTATATTAAGCGATTAGAACAGGGAGAGCACCAACCCTGCTCGAATATGTCCTTTTTGCCTAGAAACCTAGGACTTTGATATGTGAATCTCTCGCTAAGTCTTGAAATCAATACTCCACACGTCCTTTCTCGTGCAAAGCAGAGCAATCTCGTAACAGAGTATTGAGAACACTCGCTCCATTTGAGTATTCAAGCTCTCAACTTACAAGTGACAAGCTCTTCAACTTTCCGGTTGCAATTGCTTCCTTACAGTCGTAATACTCTCACTCGATAGGTGACAAGCACTTTGACCTTCTGTTTGCAAAGAAGATAGGAATCTCGAGGACGAGATGTCCGTCTAGGTTTGTTTGCGTATAGCAAGATTGTTTGATTGATTGGGGAGGGGGGGGCTTTTCATAAGATCCTTGCTCTCCTTATATACTCGCTTAATAACAGTCATTCATTCTATGTCAAATTCTTCTGCTCTTGTAATCACAGTCTGAATCCAACACCAGCATACGTGTCGTATCACTCATAGATCTTCCAATACCATCATAACTCTTCCAAGAGTCTTGTATAAAATCAAAACTAGTTATGACAGAATCTAAGCCGCATAGAACCAGCTAATAAGACATAGTTCCAATAGAACTCAAAGTCTTCCTCTAGCGAAGCTCGCCAGACGTTATCTCACTTGACTCCTCGCCAAGCACCATTACTATAATGGGCCGCTCGCATAGACCTCGGTCATCCAAGCCCAAAATGAAATTCTTTAGTTAGGCCCAAACATAATCTCTTCCACGTCTCGCACTTGAGACGGCTCATAGAATGGCTTGAGTCTATGGTCGTTCACCTTAAATGTGCTGCCGTCTCTTGGATTCAGAACTTCAACTACACCATGAGCAAACACATTACGGACAATATAAGGACTAGTCCATCTAGACCGTAGCTTACCTGGAAACAACTTCAGCCACGAGTTGAATAACAACACTTTTTGCCCATTGACAAAAGTTTTTTCCTTGATCATGTTGTCATGAAATATTTTTGTCTTCTCCTTGTAAATGCGGCTAGATTCATAGGCATTATTTCGAATCTCAGCAAGCTCATTCAGTTGCAACTTCCTATGAACACCAGCATCATCAATATCAAAATTGAATCGTTTCACTGCCCAATATGCCTTGTGTTCAAGCTCTACTGGAAGGTGGCAGCCTTTTCCATAAACCATTCGATAGGGAGACATTCCAATCGGCGTTTTGAAAGCTGTTCTGTAAGCCTACAACGCTTCATCCAAGCGTTGGCTCCAATCCTTCCTTGCTGGTCCAACAGTCTTCTCCAGAATTTGCTTGATCTGCCGGTTAGACACTTCTACTTGCCCACTCATCTGAGGGTGATAAGGTGTTGACACCTTATGATGCACATGAAACTTCTTGAGCAACGCTGCAAATGACTTGTTGCAAAAGTGAGAACCGCCATCACTTATTATGTACCTAGGAGTGCCAAATCTCACAAAAAGTGATTTTAAGAACTTCAGAACAACAACAGCATCGTTAGTACGAGTGGCTACTGCCTCCACCCACTTTGAAACATAATCAACTGCAAGTAGAATATAATTATTCTGAAAAGAGCTAGGAAAAGGACACATAAAGTCAATACCCCACACCAAAAATTTCAACAACTAAAATTGGGTGCTGGGGCATTTGATCCTTAGGACCTAAGTTACCTGTCAGTTGGCATCTAGCACATGATTTATGAAACTTATGTGCATCACCAAACAGTGTTGGCCAGAAAAATCCACTCTCAAGTACTTTCATCGCTGTTTTCTTTCCAGCAAAATGGCCTCCTGCTACATGTGAGTGACAAAAAGATAAAATGGAATGAAATTCAGTTTTAGGCACACACCTTCTTATTAGCAAGTCTGGACAATTTTTCCACAGATACGGCTCATCCCACACATAGTACTTAGCTTCCTTGACAAGCTTGTCCTTCTGCGCTCTGGTGAAGTCTGGTGGAATATATCTACTTACCTTATAGTTGACAATATCAGCATACCAGGGCTCCATAGCTTGAACAACAAAGAGTTGTTCATCGGGAAAGCTACCTCTGAGAGGAAAGGTGTCTTCTTTTGCGTTGGAACCATGGGTGAGTCTACTCAAGTGATCCGCCACCACATTTTCAGAACCCTTCTTGTCCTTGATCTCAATATCAAACTCTTGAAGTAAGAGCATCCATCGAATCAACCTGGGCTTGGCATCCTGTTTAGTCATCAAATATCTCAAAGCAGCATGGTCAGAAAAGATGATAACTTTAGTTCCTAATAAATAAGATCTAAACTTTTCAAGAGAAAACACCACTGCTAAGAGCTCCTTCTCAGTAGTTGAATAGTTCAACTGTGCATCATTTAAAGTACGGGAGGCATAATAGATGACATGTGGGAGTCTTTGTGGGCATTGGCCAAGAACAGCGCCAACAGCATAGTCTGAAGCATCACACATGAGCTCAAATGGTAGACTCCAATCTGGTGCTTGAATGATGGGAGCTGTAGTGAGCAACTCATTGAGCTTATTGAATGCTTGCAAGCACTCATCGGTGAAGTTGAAAGCTACATCTTTCTGGAGCAATGCACATAACGGTCTGGATATATTGGAGAAATCCTTGATAAACCTGCGATAAAATCCTGCATGTCTAAGAAAAGATCTCACCTCCTTCACAGTGGAAGGAGGGGGTAAGGTACGCACAATATCAACCTTAGCTTTATCAACCTCTATACCTCTAGCTAAAATAACATGTCCCAAAACTATACCCTGCTCCACCATAAAGTGGCATTTTTCCCAATTAAGTACAAGGTTAGTTTCTACACAACGCTCTAAAACCATAGCTAGATTATGAAGACATATGTCAAAAGAATCACCAAAAACAGAGAAATCATCCATAAATACCTCAATGATCTTTTCAACCATGTCTGAGAAAATACTTACCATGCACCTCTGAAATGTGGCAGGTGCGTTGCATAAACCAAATGGCATCCTCCTATAAGCAAAAGTGCCATAGGGACATGTGAATGTGGTCTTCTCCTGATCATCCTTATGTATGGCTATCTGGTTGTATCCTGAATATCCATCTAAGAAACAGTAGTATTCATGACCTGCCAACCTTTCCAACATCTGATCAATGAATGGGAGCGGAAAGTGATCTTTTCTTGTGGTTCCATTGAGCTTGCGGTAGTCAATACACACTCTCCATCCCGTTTGGACTCTTTGAGGTACCAATACGTTCTCATCATTCTTTACCACTGTGATTCTTGAACGTTTGGGCACAACCTGCATAGGACTAATCCATTTGCTGTCAGAAAGAGCATAAATGATACCTGCATCTCGAAGCTTGATGACTTCTTTCTTGACAACTTCCATCATGGGAGGATTGAGACGACGTTGAGCTTCCCTTGTTGGTTTAGCTCCCTCTTCCAGATGGATCCTGTGGGTACACAATGTTGGGCAGATGCCTTTGATATCGGCTACTGTCCATCCAATGGCGGCCTTGTACTCCCTAAGTACATTCAGTAACTTCTCCTCTTGAAACGTTGAGATCTTGGAAGAGATGATGACTGGAAGTGTATCATCCTCCCCTAGGAAAACATACTTTAAATGCTCGGGAAGAAGTTTAAGCTCTAATGTAGGTGCCACATGTATAGACGGAACAAGAACGTCATCTGAAATTGTAAGAGAAATGGGTTTAGAATATTTACCTTTCATAATTGGCAGGGATTCAAGTGCTTATTCCATAGCATAATACTCATCTTCCATTTCAAGATCCTCAGCCGAAGCTATCTCAAAAAGAGGTTCAAATTTCTTCTTCTCGCCAAGCTTCAGACCTGGAACATCTTCTTTTTCGGATACCTCTATGACCTTCCTCAAAGGATCCTCCTCCAATGAATAGTGAATAAATTCCTGCAGAAAACTCTCAAAAGTGTCAATTGAACAACATGAATAAGCATCATCACTATTCAGATGTTTGAGAGCTTCATAAATATTGAAGTGGATTTTCTCCTCAGCTACTTCCATACTCAATGATCCATTAAAACAATTTATCTTTGTACGCGCTGTTCTCAAGAACGGTCTCCCAATAATCAATGGTATTTCTGATGGCATTGGCTCATGCTCCATCTCCAGCACAAAGAAATCTGCTGGGAATATCAAATCTCCCACCTGCACCAAAACATCCTCAATAATACCTTGAGGGTAACAGTTAGACCGATCAGCAAGTTTAATGGTGACACCTGTGGGAATAAGTTCTCCCATTTTCAACCTGTTATAAGCAGTGTATGGCATTAAATTAATGGAAGCACCTAAATCAAGTAGAGCACCCGCAAACCTGTGATCACCAATGGTACATGGGATCGTAAAACATCCTGGATCACCTAACTTAGGTGGGAGCTTTCTTTGAAGCACTGCAGATACTCTCTCTCCTAAAGCCACAGTCTCAGTTCCATAGAATTTTCTCTTTGTTGTGCACAAATCTTTCAGGAACTTTGCATACTGTGGTATCTGCTTGATCACATCCAACAAAGGGATGTTTACTCCTACCTTTCTAAACACATCCAAGATCTCATTCTCTTTGTCAACCTTCACCTGTTTCTTCAACCTGCTAGGAAAAGGTAAATTAGGAATAATGGAAGGAGAAGGAGTGGAGGATACCTGACCTAATTTTTGATTTGTCAGTTCTTCTGTTTCAGGTGCATTTTCGATGGCTCGAATTGGGGTTCCTGCAGAATCTTCTGACGGCTTGTCCAACGGCTTGTAAGGGACAAGTTGTTCAAGCACGGGTTCCGGATCCTCCCATTTTCTCTTTGTTAACTCGGGCAGTTTTTCCAACACCTTCCCACTCTTCAAAGTCATGGCATGAGCTTCATATTTTGTGTTGGGATTGGGAAGAGTGTTACTAGGAAGACTTCCTTCCTTGACTTGAGCCATTGTTTGCTGCATTTGGCTCATTTGTCTCTCAAGCAAGTCAATTGTTTTTCCTTGTTGTAGAGCTGTAGCCTTGAGTTCTTGAGTTGTGGCCTTGATATCTTGGCGAAAGGCACTACTTTCCTCTCGTTCCTTTTTGTTGTCAAACATCATTTGTTGCATCAGGGCTTCCAAGGTAGAATTTTCTGATGATGTTTGAGCTTATGTTTGTTGTTGTTGAGGCATACGCCTTTGGCCAAACTGCTGCCCATCTCTTGTAGGCTGCCTCTGTTGAAATCCAGGTGGAACAATAGGAGGATTAAGCACATTATTGCTCCTATAGCTCAACATGTCTCTATTTCCACCATATGTGTTGGGTTGTCTTTGGAAGTAATTTGCTTCTTCCTCAAACTCAGACTCTGAACCTGAATGTCTTTCTTGCTCAGATAGTTCACCACCACTGATCACGTTCATGGACCGTTGTCCCTGCTGCTTCCTGTTTTGCCTTGCTGAGCGTTCAATCTCTGGATCAAGTAATAATGGCTCAGCGCTTCTTGTGTGCCTAGTACGCATACACAATGCTCCTGCACACAGAAGAGACAGTAAAACTAAAAAAAAAATAAAAAAAAAGAACAAAACAAAACAAAACAAAACTGAAAATTAAAGACTCTATTAGGACATAGAATTAAGCAATTCCCCGGCAACGGCGCCAAAATTTGACAAGGCGGTTTAACACCTCTCAAAGATACCCTATTCACAACCTAGATATATCAATGTAGTAAAATAAATAGGGGTTATCGAACACGAGGAATTGGTGAAACTAAATCCTAACACACTACTATGCTGACAGACTCAACTATAGAACACTAATGATATGCAAACCTAATCTAGATAGACTCAAATGCTACGAAATTTCGACACAATAAACTAGACACAGTGGCGGACTACCACACAAAATTTGAGGGTATTCGGAGTTGATTTGGTTACCGAAATAAATCGGCTAAGCTACAGCTAATGTAGAAATCAGTAAATTGCAGAAAGTAAATATGCTAATGAATGCAAATTGTTGTAGATAACTAATGAGATATGAATGTTAAGAACTTCTCTCCACCCTAGACATACTTACGACCTCCCCAATATAACTGAACTAACCATGGATGAATACTCCCCACACAAGAGCTTTGGTTAAGTCATCTTATGTATTACACTCTCTTACTTGGCATGAAAGAGGGAGGGACAATCCACTCGATCTTCATCCTCACTTAACCGAATTATACATATGGTGATGTAAGCCTAGAGAACTGAAGTCATTATGTTCTAAGAATGTTTGAAGAATAACAGAGCTTCAAGGGATGATAAGGTGGTCACCATTTCATCACTAAAGCCTGTTTCACACAAATTCATGTTTGTCTCTAGAGAATATGCAATGATAAGGTGGTCATATACATAATCAAGACTATAGATCCTAAGCCATGCATCTAAGCATGCACTCAAAGAAACATGAACATAGAAAACATACGATGAGAAAACAGTGAAACAAAACTCATCCAAATAATTAATAGAATCAAAAGGGGTTCAAAATCGTAAGCATATCTAGGGCTTCAATCAGCCCCTAATAATGGAAATTTAGCTACTCATAGTCTTAAATAATAACATTGAAGAATTCATAAAAGATGAACAGAAGAAAGAGAAGGAATAAACTCTTGACGACGTCGAGATCGCAGGCATGCAGTTCGGTTCCTCTTTCCTTCCACTTCTTCTTCTTTCTTTATTCTCCTTTATTCTTCTTTTTGTATTTTCTTCTCTTGCTCTCTCGCCAGCCCTCTTCTTTCTCTAGCTAGCTAACTATATATATATATACCTTAATTAACCTAGCTAGCTAAAGAGAAAGCCACGTGCATGCAATCCAACATGCACAAGGACTCTGTAATCTTTTCCTCGCCAAGCCACCGTACGTCAGCCCACTTGCCTTATATATCTATATGCATGCAACATAATTAAGTACTTAACCCAGCAATATCACGTGCACCAGTACGTCTCCAATTCCAAATAGAGTTCCTCCCAAAGTCCAAGTCAAACACCACTTCAACTTCTGTTTCTCACTAACTTTGCTCGCCAAGAACCAAAACCAACGTACGTAACCTCCTATAATCTGCTCGCCAGGCATCTCTTAATTGTATATATAAATAAGCTCCTCTCAAGACTTGGCTGCTCCCCTTTGTATTCTTTTCAAATTAGGATTCCTTGACCTCGCAAGTCTTCCTCTTCCACAATAACTCCTAAAATATATTATTTAATCTTATTTTCTTCATTAATCTCCAAAGTACCTAAAAAAAATAAACTTAATTAATTCACTCAATTAGTGCCAATAAACTAAATATAGGGAACAAATTAAATACCAAATAGACGCATAAATATGCGATTATCAGCTGGCTGTAGATACTGTCCCCGGATGATGCTGACGTAATGGTAGGGATGAATATATTCAGTCTCTCCATTGGATTTCTGCACTCATTCTGGGGGTGTAGACCTGAACTTTAGTCTAAGAATGCAGTTGCTCTTCCTGACATTCTTGACCGTATTGTAGATAATTACTGGCAGACCCTTGAGATCTTTATTTGTCTTTGTCCATAGATTATGAACAAATCTATTCTCAACTAACCACAACTTGTGCTTCTGCGGATGTTCACTCTGAACATTTACCAAATATCTTCCCAGGAAAGGTCCTGAGACTACGAAGAGGGTGTCGAGGAGATCTTCATCGAGTGTATGTGTGCCATTGGGTTTGTGGAACTTGAACCATTCTGATTCTTTTAGCGCCTAAATAGGAACTTTAGCACTCTCTGGAGTTCTAATGTACAACGGTGCTGAATCATTGACTACGCTCGGTGGTTTCTTCTTTTGACTTAGTTCCACCGCCAAGGCATCCATGGTCTCTACTATGAGCCTCTTGTTATTTTCCTGGAAGGCAAACATCAAATTATCTAACAGTGCCCTCTAGTGGGATGCTAGACTTTGGTCAGTTTGGAAGACTACTTCTAAGAAAGTGTTCAGCTGGTAGCTGAAAATGTTCACGAAACCTATAGGAAAAAAATTTCTTTTTGGGAAAGCAACAACCATCAACGGTCTTGATTTGCCTTTACCGTTTGAGGCGGGCTAGCCAATCCTTTCCCCTAGGATTGGTCAGTTAAGGCTGGTCTTTTGGGATGTAGCAAAAAACTCTTGAGGACTTTTTGAATTTGTTCTTCTTGTTGGTTAGGTTCTTTTCCTGACATTCTGCTTCTTGGGTTACGACCTTCGTCGTCTCTCTCACTTCTTCTATACATGGTCATTTCTCTTGTTAAAACATCTGAAAGATAGTTCATGTTACTTGCAATTAGTTCTAAATCATAATCGTATTGGTTAAGAAATAATTGCTAGTTTTCTAATCTTCACCTATCAGCGCAATATGTTCTCACGGTGAAAGGTTTTCCTAGAAATGCGGGAGAATTCTTGATTGTCTTTTTGATTGCCAGAATTTCTTTTTCCCCTGCGTGATAATTATGCTCTGCAATATTGAACTTTCCATTGCAGAATTTCAAAATTTTCTCGGTGTTAGTGTCTGGCTCTCTTGCCAGTACTGCACTTGCCCAGAAGTTGTCACTAGCATCAATTTGAAAGATGATTTCTTCATTCTCTTCGAGTTGATGAAGTGGTGACAAATTCTTTCATAGTTCTTTGATTTGCCTGACGCTTTTTTCGTCATCTTTTGTAAACTTCCAAGCTCTATTTGAGCTTGTTTTGGGTGACAAGATTGCTGTTAATCCAGCAATTTTTGGAATGAAGTCTCTTCCATAATTTATAACTCCTAAAAATATCTGTAGACTTTTGGCGTCAGGAATTCTGTCTGGAAATTTTCAGACTTTCTCTAGGATATGTGGCTGAAGCTTGATGACTCTGTTCTTTATATTGATCCCTAAGAAGTCAATTTCATCTAGGACGAGAAAGACTTTCTTTTCTCCTAAAATATTCCATGTTGGACGATGAGATTGGCTACTTTAAAGAGATGATTCATGTATTCTCCTTTGCTATTTGAGAACACAAGAATATCGTCTATATAGACGACACATAAGTTTGCCATTTTCTTGAATATGTTGTCCATTTTTCTCTGAAAAATAGATGGAGCTTGTTTCAGCCCGAAAGGCATTACTAGCCATTCGTAATGTCCTTGTAGAGTCCCGAAGGTTGTAAGAGGAATGTTGTCGGGATGCATTTTGACTTGTCAGAATCTTGATTTCGCATCAAATTTTGAGAACACCTCAGCTCCTCTGAGCCTGTTGATTAGCACTCTTGCTTGTGCTATATGGTAACCATCTTTTACAATCTTCTTGGAGCTTTTTTCATCCTAAAAGAAATTACTAGCCATTCATAATATCCTTGTAGAGTCTCAAAGGTTGTAAGAGGAATGTTGCTAGGATGCATTTTGACTTGCCAGAATCCTGATTTCGCATCAAATTTTTTGAACACCTTAACTCCTCTGAGCCTGTTGATTAGCACTCTTGTTTGTGCTATCTGGTAACCATCTTTTACGATCTTCTTGTTGACGTCTCTGTAGTCTATCACTATTCTTGCCTTTTTTGTGAACTTCTTCCGCATGATTTCTGACATAGAAAGTTGGGGCATGATGAGGACTCTTTGACGATCTTATCAATCCTCTCTCTAAGAGATCATCTATATCTTTTTTGAACTCTTTTTGATCGTATTCCTTGTATTGGGGAATATCTTTTACGTGACAGATGGAATTAATGTCATGTAGTTTAAGCTCACAGACCACTGAGTCTTTTTCCCAAAACTTCAGAGGATTGATATCGATATTTTGTCTGAGCATTTCTTTGATTTCTCCAAGGGTATGCTTCTTCTGTTTTTCGAGCTTAGCCTTGAAGTGCTTGAGATTTTGCTCTCTTAGGAATGTTGCTTCATCTGTCTCATCTTCATCTTCTGACGATCCTTCACTGGGCAACTCTTATTACATGTATTGGTTATCAGAAGCCTTATAAGACACATAGTAGTGATACTTGTCTTGATCGCGAAGCGACGTAATGGTAGGATCTCCATTCTTGAATTTAGTCTTTATACTAGGGTTTTCGGAGTTCTTAGCTTTCTTTTTTAGGCTTTTCTCTAGTTTACACTTGTCACAATTTCTCTTGAGAATGTTGTAGACAGTGTGCTCTTTGAGTTGAATTATAGTAGGGGCGTGAGGTGGAGCATTTGGATGCTTTAATTATCTATTGTCGTGAAACCTACAAAATTCCCTTTCATCAGAATCTTTTTCTGATGATGATGATGATTCCTCGATAAGTAACTCATCTTGTTGCTTATATTGCAGTATAGTTTGGAATCTGGGTGTGTGTCCACCACTATTCTGATGCGATCTCTGATATTGCTTTGTGAATCCTAGGCCAACAATACTTTTGGCTTCTTTAAGCCTCTACGTCCAGAAGAATTTCTGATTCTTCTCGAAGCCTAATAAGTTCACTTATGGCTTCTGAATGAAAGTTTGTTGTAGCAGGAAATCATTGCCGATTAGAACATCAGAGTCTTGGCCTTCTGATTGCCAAATATTTTCACTGACAAAGGTTGCTCCTCTTATCGAGACTTGAACTTTCTTGGCAATTGTATACATGAAGATTCTTCTTCCTTCTACAGTTTTTTTGGTTGCACTTCTTTTTGGATCAGTTAGCCATAACTCTTCTGGTATAGCAAACTTTTTTGTTAGACTGGAATCAGAACCGTTATTTACAAAGGCATGTGGATGATACTTCTTGTATCCTGAAAACTTTTATCCAATCTCCATGTAGTTACTGAATCTGCTTGTAGAAACAGTTGCTACCTTGCACAGATGCTGTTTTGAAGAACTCGCTTCCTCTTCTATAAAAGGATTGCATTGCTCTTCTTCACAGTCAGATATTACTTCTTATTTTGTATCATGAACTGGTTTATATTATTCTTCTTCATAGTCAGATACTACTTCTCTTTTTCGTATCTTGGACTGAAATTTTTGCAAATACTACTCCTTTTTTAGTAGTATCAAACTTTGTCTTTTCTAGATCTCTTTCTAGAATTCTATGCTTCTCTTCTTCATCTTCGAATTAGTCTTCATACTCTTGTTCAATAATCTGGTTTCTTTTCTTCCTCTGTGCTTTCTTCCCAATTCTTCCTCTCAAGAAGATAAACCTCTCTAGGCTCATACTCTTCTTCAGATTCTGTTTCTGATTCTTCTGTCAATTTATCTTCTGAATAGACAGACATTTCTTCATCATCTTCTGATGAATAGACTACCTCATAGCCTTTCAGATTTGCCATCTCCATGGCTTCTTCATACTCTTTAAGAAGAGCCTTCGAACGTCTTTTCTCTTTCTTGGGACATTCGTTAGCATAGTACCCTTCGACCTTGTATAACCAACTCTGCAAGTTTTCTTGTTTTCAGGCTCTGGATGGAATCTTGTCTTCTTGAAAAATCTCTTTCTAGGATTTTGTTTTTCTCTTTTGTAATTGGAACTGCTCTTGAACCTCTAGTTCTTCCTTCAGTTTTTCTTGAAACGTTTTTAGAAGTATTTTTTCTTATGTCTCTTCTCTTCGTATCCCCAGTTGGTTGGTGCATCTATCATTTTGGAACAGAAGTCACTTATTCCTCTTAGCTGCTTCTTGGTTGCTTTTACTCTGGTGTTAGCTTTACATTGTATGCGCATCAGCTGCCTAATTCTTTCTGCTACTCCTTCGACTAAAAACCTCTCTAGAGGTCTTTATTCTATGCTTTCTCTCATAGCTGTCCTCCAAGGTTCAGGAAGCTTCCTATGTAGGAGGTGTACCAAGTCGATATTTTCCAGTTCTCCTATCGTGCAGTTATATTCTTGAAATTCGTTCAGATATTCCTCGAAATACTTCATGTTGCAGATCTTAAAAGCATATATGTTAGTTTTTGCTATCTCTTTAGTTTTTTCTCCAACATATGAGATGTCTTCGCAGAATTGATCATATAGCGGAGTGGCAAAAATATAGGGATTCATATCATTCTTTATGTCTTCCGGCCATTGCTTTCCTCTGATTGTTTCTTTGAAAGGAAAGTAGTACTTCTTTGCCATTTCTAGGAGAGTTAATTCATATACTGTATGCAAGTCTTTTACTTTAAATCTTCTGTAGGTTGTGCAGGCTGCTATAAATAGACTAGCTTCCCATTCGTCGATGGTTTTTTTCTTGTCTAGAGCTTTGTCCAGATCGAGCCATACTCCTAGTTGGGTGATTGGCACCTTTGGGGTATTTTCTTGTGGAATGAATCTGTGGGAGCTTCTTTCTCCCTTCTTTCCACTAAGATTTCTTCCCTGTGGAAGTTTAGTCTTTCCACCAATCCTGAATATGGTAGTTTGTGAAGATGATGGTTGTGAAGATTCTGCTTCTTCTATGTCCTCATCTTCTGTATCTTCTGCTTCTTCATGTAGAATAGTAAATACTTTTCTTCCCTTTTTGAAGATGAAACTCTCGATCTATTTGATCAATTGTTCCAACCGCAAGGGATCTTAACTCTTCTGCTTCCTCGTAAAACTTGAAGAGTTCTTCTGATTTTGGACTTCTTGCTCTTAGCATGCTAATTTTTCTTTCTAACTCACTATCTAAGTCTTCTTCCATCATTGAGTTAGCCCTTATAGATATTCTGGTACTTCTAGTACCAATTTTTCTAGTAGAGTTGCTTCTCCTGGGCGGTCTAGAGCTTTCTCCTCTGAAGCTTTCAAGGGATACGTCACAGTTTCTGTTTCCTTCGAACTTGAGGTTGACATCTCCAGTTTTTCTGTTCTCGTAGACTGCTTCCTTCGAGCTTTCTGGTTTCTCCTTTAGACCAGATAATTTCCGCTCTAGTGGGAAAGTTACCTCATCCCATGTCACCTTGTGAATATGTTGATTATGGTTCTTGGGAATATTAAGGAAACCAGTAGTAAGGCCTGAAATGTTTGTTATCCTAGTCTTTGGCTCTATTGTTGTGCTCATTAGTTTATAGTAGATCCTATAAACTATTACGAGCTCTTGCATGCCTTCCTTTATAGACGTGTCGTCTGTTTTGACTCTTAATCGTAGACAGTGAGCGACTTCTGCTAGGCTAGTCGAAAAGTTTGGGAAGTAGTTGAAGTATATAACTTGATTGCATAATGATGCTTGAAGTGTTCCCAGTTGACTTTTCTGGAAATTGTTCAGCCTATTGTCTTGTAAAACACATATGATTAAGCAATTAAAACCTTCTCTGGCCAATAACTTTATGCCAACTTGGACTGCTCCAATGTGCATAAACTTGAAGTTTCTCTTTCTGGCTTTAGAAACTTCCTCAGATGTTACTAGAAGGTCTGTTTCTCTTGTCATTGCTGGGATAATGAATTCAAGAATCTTGAATTGATGGCTTTCCATCAGATCAAAACTTCTTTTTTTGTAGATCTTGTTGAATTCAAACTTTGGAATTAAAGTATTTCAGACTTTGCTTTCTATTTTGTTGAACTCAAACTCTTATGAGTTCAACAACTGCACTGATTTTTTTTTTGAAGATGCTCAACATCTTTATGTCTCGGGTATCTTCTCGTTTAGGTTCTCTTATTCTGACGGCTGGCAGATTTGTTGGAGAATCTAAAAAAATGGCTTTGGCTGTGGGTTCCTTCTTGAAACTTATAGTGATTTGAAGTCATTAGTTTTTCTAATTACTGTTTGAGGTGGACTATTGCTTGATTTTTTGTGTTCTCGAGCTATCTTTTGAACACAATCAAGGATCTTCATCTGTTGAAGATCTAGTCTCTCGATTTTACTATTAACTCTTGTTAATAGTTCTTGCTTTTCTTCTGACTGATTCTGGATGTAATCTACTTTGGCTTCCAATCCATGTAATTGGTTGCTGATAGCTGGAAGAATTTCTAGATATTCTCTATATCTAGACATTTCTGATAGAGATTCTTGTTGTCTTGCATCTATTAGGTCTAATAGAAAGTCTAGTTTCTCTATTATTAGCTCAGATGTTAATCCCATCTTTGATATTTTAAGCTATAACAACCTCTGATACCAGTTGGACTGCGGAGCTAACCGATGCTCAAATTGACAGTTGATGCAAAAGCTTTTCTGTTTTTGCCTTTTCTCTTTACAGACTTTCAAGAAAAGATTGCTCTCTAACAACTTTTAAATCAAGGATTGCTTGATCTTGAGGATGAGGGTGAATTTTGATCGGTGTTTTACCACCCTCAAAATTACCCTATAATGAACTTAATATGCTTGTCAATGCAGTACAATAGTATAGGGGTCAATCCACAGGGAAAGATGAGACTTAATATTCTAAACTACAAACAGACACAAAAGCCAGAAAGCTGACAGACTCGACCACTGGACACTAACGTAATTAATTAAAATAGCTAGACTCGACCTAAAATTACGAAATTAACACTGGACACTAAAGACACCCTATCGAACTTCGATACGAAATTTCAAAGCCATCGAAGTTTGTTTGGTTATCGAACAAAATTGTGCAAAACAGAGTACGAAACTGAAACAGAAAACAGAGTATATGTAAAACTAGAATCAATGATAAAATGGGTTAAGGGAAGTGTTATCCACCACCGTCAATCCATCTAGACTACAAATGCTTAACTAAATAATGTAATTGTTATGAATGAAAGATTCCCAGGAAGGCCCAGAGTTGTGAACACAACCTATTACCCAATCCTTATGTTTACAACATTGAAGGTCCGCTTATCAATATTGTCTATCCCTCAAAGAACCCGGAGTCACGGACTCGAATTTACTAAGAGAAAAGCATTAAGATTTAGAAAGGGTTTGAGACTCTACAAGGCTTCATAAGTACACTACGGTCGTGTCTTACTAGACCTAGGGTTTCTTATACCAAGCATGTATGGGTTCTACTATTGAAACTTGAGGAAGGTAATAATCACCAACAGCCATCAATTTTCTTAGAATTAGATTCCTAAACATGCATACTAAGCGTGCACTCAAAGCATACATAATCAAGAATCATCACTGTATAAATAACAAAGAAACCTCATTCAAATAACAAAAACAAAATTTAATTAACGTGCATAAGCAATCTAGATATCATGAACGGGGCTTCAAAACAGCCCCTTAACAATGGAGTTTAGCTCCTCATGGAATCAGAAATTAAACTAAAATAATCCATGAAAGACATTGATACAAACGGATGAAGGAGAAACTTGCAGCTTCCTTGCTCTTCGATACGTCCGTCCCCCCCCCCCCTTCTTGCGTACGTTCTCTTCTTCGCTATTTATATGCTTCAAACTAGCTAGGTTAATTAACCTAGCTAGCAACCCACGTGCCAGCAAAAAGTCCAAAAGCAAATGGACTTTTAAAGTTCAAGTCCAACTCTTCATAATCTCATTATTAAATTAGGACTCTTCTCCTTGCTAACCCATCGAACTTCGATAGCCATCGAACTTCGATAGCCATATATATATATATCAAAGTTGATTCAATGGCAGGCATGCATCACGTGCATGCCTCTTCTTTCAAAACCACTTCCACTTCTATTTTTACTTCTTTCTTTGTCTTACTCATGGTCTCCAAGTCTAAGCCCACTTCTTCCTCTGTTCCTCGCTAGCAACTCCCATTGTATATATATAAATTCCCACGTGCTCGCCGAACCAATTTGCAGAAGGACTTCTCTCTAGCGAGGCTCGCCAAGACAAAACCTCCTCGATGAGGTTTCCTCGCTAGGAAATATTATTTAATCCCTTTTCTTCATTTATCTCCAAAATACCTAAAAACAAATAATAATGTTAAATTGCTTAAAAACATAACAAAAGAGCTAAATATAAGATTCGGTTAAGCACATAAGCGTTGCATAAATATGCAACTATCAGAATACCCCACACTTAGCTTTTGCTAGTCCTCGAGCAAAACACTAAACTAAGACTCTACAAAGACTCGAAAAAACTCTAACACCCTCAACCAATTGTCTCAGCAATCTTCCACAATTGTAACACCAAGATAAATGACTCCAAATTAACATTCCACAAAGTTTCAAAAATTAAATTCAATGCATGACACACATGTAATATGTAGGACGAAGACATAATCATGGTGAATGTAAAGCTGTAGCATGCAACAAACTTGTCAAGATTCAACCTCACATGTATATGCTCTCAAAAGTGTTTCTCTCAAAGTATGTCTAAGGTATTCACTCAACTCAATTACTTGCCAAATGGACCACACCATATGCTTACACTTGTGACAAATCTCCACAGATCAAAGGCTGCTATCTTGAGGATCAAAAAGACTTTCATGGGTTGTGATGGGGCTTGGCTCATAGTTTAAAGAATAAATGGATAAGGAATTCAAATATAATTCTAGAACCCAGTAGAGCATCAAATAAGAGACTTCTTCAAGCTTTACAACCATGAATTTTCTCACTTTTGTGGCCGAATTTCATCTTGTTGGGCCTTCACGTCATTGTTTTTGTCAACAGTTAACTCGGGTATCAAGCTAGACATCACATTTTTTTTCTTTTTCTTTCTTTTTTTTTTTTCTTTTTTTTCTTTTTCACAAATAGCTTGATACCCCACACTTGTTTCTTTGCATCACATTTCGACATCATCGCCGTCTTCACACACCTGTCTCATGTATAACTCTACCAAGTCCTAGAACCAGGATAAAGATATAACTATTCTAAGGTTTAAGGTCAGAGATATGTGGGTGATGACAAAAAGTTTAAACATGTAGGCTCAAAGTGGTTAACTACGGGGTGCACATCTTGTGTACACAAAGTCGGGACACAGGCTTATATGGCTATGGTGGTGTCCCCTAAATGCCTTTATCACTTCCTCAATCAGAACATGTATTGACTATAAGTTTTGAAAAGCACAAGAGCAAGTTCTAGTAAATTCTAGAGTCCATTAACTTAATCTGTGGCAAGCAATTGACACTCAATAAAGAAAGCATGTGTATTCACATATAGGCTCAATCGCTCACAGGTTAAATGAATCTCAACAAAGTTTAAGCATGCCAAAAATCTGTACCATGTTAACTTTTTCTACATCCACTACACATTCGCATATGCATCATAAATCAAGATTAACCAAAGAAACTTAAATAGCATGAACATCTTTTAGTCACAACTACGGAAGATATAATCACATCATGGACTAGTTAAGGGCACCTAAAGACACAAAATAAAAGACTCTTTTAATGTTTTTCTTGACACTTTTTACTTTTGTATTTGGTTTTTCAAATAAGACACTAAAATACCCAAGGAAAACAAAGAAAAACTGAAAAATACCAACATCAGGCGAGCAGCTCGCCAGAAACAGTGTATCGAGCAACACTCCTCGCCAGAATTTTACAAAATTAATTACTCATCGTAATTGGCTGAAATTTTGCGAACACTATCTAGACACATATACAGACCTACCCTCAAAATTTCAGAAAATTACGAGACCTATAGCTATGTCAAATAAATTATACAAAACAGCAGACTGTTTGCTCGCCAGCCCATCGAACTTCGCTGGCGAACAACGTGTAGCGAAGCTCGCTAGGATTTTACAAAATTAGTCACTCATCGAAATAAGCTGAAATTTAGCGAGCACTCGATAGACTCATTTACAAAACTGCCCTCAAAATTTCAGAAAATTACGAGACCCCTAGCTATCGAAGATGAATGACACGAACAGGTTACTGTTCAGTACTGAGAACTGTTGCTCGCTGGACTCAGCTCCACTTCGCCAGAATTATATAGAATTAATGACATAGTGGAATGAGCTGAAATTTATAGGGGACAAACTAGACACATTTATAAACATTCCCTAAAAATTTCAGAAATTTACGAGACTTCTCGATATGGCGAACAAATCACACACAACATCAAACTGAACAGTACAACAAGCGAAGCTCGCCAGAGACTCATTCCCTCGATAGAATTTTTCAGAATTGATCATACATTGGAATGAGCTGAAATTTTAAGAGAACAGTTTAAACACATGTAAAAACATCCTCTAAAAATTTCAGAAAATTACGAAACTTCAAACTATGTCAAATAGTTGACACGAAACAGCAAACTGTACAGTACCGAAATAACGAAAAATTTATACATAGACGCTAAGGATATGATATAAACCCCACCCCACACTTGAAATTTGCATTGTCATCAATGTAAAACAAAACTAAAACATACAATACATCAAACAAGCATGGAATGAGATACATAACACATCACAAATCACACTAAACATGGAGAAAAATAAAGAAAAAGAGAAGGGATAAGAATTCAAATCTGGCAGCCAAGCTTCTCCATCCACATGGGTTGCCTCCCAAGTAGCGCTAAGTTTAACGTCTTCAGCCAGACGGTACCAAGTATCACTCTTTATCTTGTGGCACATCCTCGAGAGGTACTTGCTCGACGATATGCTCCATCATCAACTCGTGAAACGGCTTCAATCGATGTCCATTGACTTTGAAAACTTTCCCTGTTTTGTCACTTTTCACAACTACAGCACCACTAGGGAAAACATTAGTAACCACAAATGGACCAATCCATCTAGACTGAAGCTTACCTGGAAACAGTCTCAACCTCGAGTTGAAAACCAAGACCTTTTGTCCTACCACAAAAGTCTTGCTTCTGATATTTTGATCATGAAAAGCCTTGGCTTTCTCCTTGTAAATCCTGCTGGACTCATATGCATTGTTCCTGATTTCTGCTAGCTCATTTAGCTGCAGTTTCCTGTGAATCTCAGCCTCATCAATATCGAAATTGAACTGCTTGACCGCCCAATAAGCTTTGTGTTCAAGCTCGACCGGCAGATGACAAGCTTTGCCAAAAACAAGCCTATAAGGGGACATCCCTATAGGTGTTTTGTAAGCTGTTCGGTAAGCCCACAAAGCTTCATCTAATCGCTGACTCCAATCCTTCCTGGTAGGGCCTACGGTCTTCTCAAGGATCTTCTTGATTTCTCGGTTAGACACCTCCACTTGTCCACTGGTTTGAGGATGGTAAGGTGTCGCCACCTTGTGTTGAACATTATATTTCCTCAAGAGCGCAGCGAACGTGCGGTTGCAAAAATGAGAGCCTCCATCGCTAATGATGTACCTAGGTGTGCCAAATCTAGCAAATATGGACTTTAAAAACCTAAGCACAACAGCAGAATCGTTAGTTCGGGTGGCAACTGCCTCCACCCACTTCGACACATAATCAACTGCCAATAGTATGTACACATTAGAATGAGAAGAAGGGAAAGGACCCATGAAATCAATACCCCACACATCGAAAATTTCAACTACAAGAATTGGGTGTTGAGGCATTTGATCCCTAGGACCTAAGTTACCTGTCATCTGACATCTTGGACATGCCTTATAGAATTCATGAGCATCCTTAAAGATGCTAGGCCAATAAAATCCACACTCCAACACCTTGAGTGCAGTTTTCTTTCCCCCGAAATGTCCTCCACCTACATGTGAGTGGCAAAAAGAAAGAATAGAATAAATTTCAGATTCGGGTACGCACCTTCGAATGATGGAATCTGGGCAATGTTTCCATAAGTATGGATCATCCCACACATAATATCTGGCCTCCTTCTTCAACTTGTCCTTCTGAGCACGGGTAAAGTTAGTAGGTACCAGTTTTGAAACCTGGTAGTTGACAATATCCGCATACCACGGCTCAGAATCCTGGATAGCAAAAAGTTGCTCATCCGGAAAGCTCTCACGCAAAGGGAGTTTATCCTCCTCCGCATTGGACCCGTGTGTCAACCGACTCAAATGGTCTGCAACCACATTTTCTGTTCCTTTCTTATCTTTGATTTCCACATCGAACTCCTGAAGGAGTAGTAACCACCTAATCAACCTTGGCTTTGCATCCTGCTTTGTCATAAGATATCTCAATGCAGCATGGTCAGAGAAAATAATTACTTTAGTTCCTAACAAATAAGATCTAAATTTCTCTAAAGCAAAGACAACAGCCAAAAGTTCTTTCTCAGTTGTTGAATAGTTTAACTGAGCATCATTAAGGGTTCGAGAAGCATAATAAATCACATGTGGTAACTTCTCAACCCGTTGTCCCAACACAGCACCTACAGCATATTTCGATGCATCACACATCAATTCGAACGGAAGGTTCCAGTCTGGTGCTTGGATGATTGGGGCGGTGATTAACAGCTCCTTGAGCTTGTTAAAGGCAGCAAGACAATCTTCAGTAAAATCAAACGTCACACTCTTCTGGAGCAATGCACTGAGAGGTCGGGCTATCTTGGAGAAATCCTTGATAAACCTTCGATAGAAACCTGCATGTCCAAGAAAAGAGCGCACCTCTCTCACAGTAGTGGGAGGTGGTAAAGTACGTATAACATCAACCTTAGCCTTGTCTACCTCAATACCCTTTTCAGAAATTACATGTCCCAAAACAATACCTTGTTCAACCATGAAATGACATTTCTCCCAATTTAACACAAGGTTCTTTTCTACACATCTCTCTAGAACTAGGGACAGATTATTCAAACATGTATCAAAAGAATCACCAAAAACAGAAAAATCATCCATGAATACCTCGATGATCTTCTCCACCATGTCTGAAAAGATGCTCATCATGCATCTCTGGAAAGTAGCTGGTGCATTGCACAACCCAAAAGGCATCCTCCTATAAGCAAACGTGCCAAAAGGACACGTGAACGTAGTCTTCTCCTGGTCCTCTCTGTCAATGGCAATCTGGTTGTAGCCAGAATAACCATCGAGGAAGCAATAATACGCATGACCTGCAAGACGTTCCAACATTTGGTCAATAAAAGGAAGAGGAAAGTGATCCTTACGGGTTGTGGCATTAAGCCTGCGGTAGTCAATACAGACTCTCCATCCTGTTTGAACTCTCTTTGGCACCAGCAGATCCTCATCATTTTTAATCACTGTGATGCCCGACTTCTTAGGTACTACCTGCACAGGACTCACCCACTTGCTATCAGATATTGCATAAATAATACCTGCATCGAGAAGTTTGATAACCTCATTCTTCACCACATCCATCATAGGTGGGTTGAGTCTCCGTTGTGGTTCTCTCGTTGGCTTTGCTCCATCTTCAAGGAATATCCTATGAGTACACAATGTTGGATCTATTCCTTTAATGTCTGCAATTGTCCAGCCAATAGCCTCCTTGTACTCTCTGAGCACAGTGATTAGCTTCTCTTCCTGTAACATGGTTAGTTTTGAAGATAAAATGACTGGTAAAGTCTCACCAGTTCCAAGGAATGCATACTTCAAATGCTCAGGCAAAGGCTTGAGCTCAAGCTTTGGTGCTGTTACAATGGAAGGAAGAAGCGTGTCATTAGTAATAGGAAGAGAAAGAGATTTTGAACTACCTCTTATGTATGGCAATGACTCAAGGGCTGCCACAACATCATCGTACTCTTCACCCATCACTAACTCCTCAGCTGAGCTGATTCTCAATGTTTCTTCTTCTTCATCCACGGATCGAACTTGGGTGATCAAATCCTCAAGTTCATCCCACACTTTAGAGCATGGGGAAGTTTCAGATTTCCTCCCCCCTTCTTCAATCGCTTTCTTCAACGCATCCTCATTCTCGTTCACCGAATGCTGCATAAATTCCTGCATGAAATTATCAAATGTATCAATAGAAAAACAGGAATACAAATCATTATCACTAGGATGCTTCATTGCGTCGAAGATGTTGAAGCGGATCTTCTCTTCATCCACTTTCATGGAGAGGGTACCATTGAAACAATCTATCTTGGTCCTAGCGGTCCGTAGGAATGGACGACCAAGTATCAATGGTAGCTCGGATGGTTGAGGCTCTGCCTCCATCTCTAATACGAAGAAATCAGCTGGAAAGATCAACTTACCTACCTGCACCAAAACATCCTCAACAAAACCTCTGGGGTAGCAGTTAGATCGATCAGCTAATTTAATTGTAACACCAGTTTGTTGTAATGCACCAATATTCAAAGTTTTATACACAGAGTATGGCATTAAGTTTATTGATGCACCCAAATCAAGTAAAGCTCCAGTAAAGTTCGTGTTACCAATTGTACATGGGACGGTAAATCGTCCAGGATCACCCATCTTGGGTGGTAGCTTCCTCTGCAGTACCGCTGACACCTTCTCACTCAAGGCCACGGTCTCGGTCCCTGTGAACTTCCTCTTCATTGTACAAAGTTCCTTAAGAAACTTTGCATACTTCGGTATTTGCTTAATCGCATCGAGCAACGGAATGTTCACTTCCACCTTCCGGAATGTATCTAGAATCTCTTGCTCCAATTCATCCTTCTTCTTGTTTTTCAACCTGCCAGGAAAAGGAACACGTAAAGGAATTGAAGGAGAATGTTCATTAATTGACTTACCTGATTTTTCATTTGCTGAATTTTTCTGTCCAGGTTCTGGCAAGTTCCTCGCCAGAGTCTCCTTCTCTTCCTGATTCTGCAGTAGTGGTGGAAATGGCAGCACCTGATCTAAGACCGGCTCATCTTCTAAAGAAGTTTTTGTAGGCTTTTCAACCTCTTCAATCACTCTTCCACTTCTCAATGTGATCACATTAGCTTCATGTTGAGATCTTGGGTTCTGCACAACTTTACTCGGAAGGGTGCCCTGTTCTCTAGTAGACATTTGTTGTTCCATGTTGTTCATCCGTTTCTCTAGTATTTGGAATGCCTTGCTAGAGTCTCTGTTATGAACCTCTATTCCCTCAAGCTTGGCCATGATGGCAGCTAAAGCGGAATCTGGTACTGAGGATGCTTCCTTTTGTTGTGGCGGCTGGTACTCCTGTCTTACCTTAAAACCTGGGGGTGGATTCAAGATGTTGCTATTGTTTCCATAGCTGAAATTTGGATGATTCCTTCACCCCGGATTGTAAGAATTTGAGTATGGGTCATTCCTCGCTGCTCTTTGTTGTACAAAGTTCACCTGCTCTTCTTCAGGAATGAATGGACAAGATTCGTTAGTGTGATCTGACATAGAGCATACAGAACATACCTGAGAAACAGATGATGATGATGTCGTTTGGCTCTTGATGGCAGTAGCAATGGACTCCAACTTCTTCTCCATTGCTTTCATTCTCTTGTCCATGTCTGGGTTGGTGGCAACCTCAAATACAGATTGTTGTTTCTTGCTCGCCAACGTTCTCTCTCTTGTATAGAACTGCTTGGTGTTCTCAGCCAATTTCTCGATGGTATCATGAGCTTGCTGACCTGTTTGGTACATAAACATACCTCCACAAGCAGAATCCACTCTTGTCTTGTTGGCTGGCTCTAGACCTTCATAAAAGAAAGTCATCCTGTCCTCTAGATCATACCCATGATGTGGGCATTTCCTCAACAACTCCTTGAAATGACTCCATGCCTCATGAAGCATGTCACCATCTTTTTGTATGAAGCTATTAATCTCCTTCTTCAACTGCTTAGTCTTCTGGGCTGAGAAATACTCCTTCATGAACGTTACCTTCATCTCATCCCAAGATTGTATAGACCTAGGAGCTAAAGAATTGAACCACATCTTCGCTCCTTCCTTCACAGAAAAAGGAAATAAAATTAGTTTCAACACATTAGATTCAACATTTTGTAAATTTTGTGTTGATGCTAAAGCTTCAATCTCAGCTAAATGTTGCTGAGGGTCCTCTGAAAATACCCCCCTATAATGAGGTAGGGCTGATAGTAAAGCAGGAGGTACTGAATAAGTCCCAAGAGCTGGCAACACTATTGGTGATGAATTCCCCTGAGCACTAGGTACAAAGGAATTCATCAACGTTCTTGGTTGTTCTCCCATTGCTGCTCTTTGTGGTGGCGATTGAGGAACTTCTTCTTCTGAATCTGAACTTGTTTCCACCTCAATCTCGGGTTCTGCCATTGTGCCACTCGTGTTTCCAACCTCCAGTTCTGCTTGCCTTTTCTGCTTCCGGTTTTGCTTAGCTGAGCGCTCAATCTCTAAATCAAGCAATAGTGGCTCAGTTCTTCTTGACCTTCGAGTATGCATGCACTAAGTACCTGCACACAAGAGACACGTTACACTACAAAAGAAATGAAAGAAAACAAAACAAAACTGAAACAAAAGACACGTTAGAATATAAAGACTAGATCTTTCCCCGGCAACGGCGCCAAAATTTGATCGGTGTTTTACCACCCTCAAAATTACCCTATAATGAACTTAATATGCTTGTCAATGCAGTACAATAGTATAGGGGTCAATCCACAGGGAAAGATGAGACTTAATATTCTAAACTACAAACAGACACAAAAGCCAGAAAGCTGACAGACTCGACCACTGGACACTAACGTAATTAATTAAAATAGCTAGACTCGACCTAAAATTACGAAATTAACACTGGACACTAAAGACACCCTATCGAACTTCGATACGAAATTTCAAAGCCATCGAAGTTTGTTTGGTTATCGAACAAAATTGTGCAAAACAGAGTACGAAACTGAAACAGAAAACAGAGTATATGTAAAACTATAATCAATGATAAAATGGGTTAAGGGAAGTGTTATCCACCACCGTCAATCCATCTAGACTACAAATGCTTAACTAAATAATGTAATTGTTATGAATGAAAGATTCCCAGGAAGGCCCCGAGTTGTGAACACAACCTATTACCCAATCCTTATGTTTACAACATTGAAGGTCCGCTTATCAATATTGTCTATCCCTCAAAGAACCCGGAGTCACGGACTCGAATTTACTAAGAGAAAAGCATTAAGATTTAGAAAGGGTTTGAGACTCTACAAGGCTTCATAAGTACACTACGGTCGTGTCTTACTAGACCTAGGGTTTCTTATACCAAGCATGTATGGGTTCTACTATTGAAACTTGAGGAAGGTAATAATCACCAACAGCCATCAATTTTCTTAGAATTAGATTCCTAAACATGCATACTAAGCGTGCACTCAAAGCATACATAATCAAGAATCATCACTGTATAAATAACAAAGAAACCTCATTCAAATAACAAAAACAAAATTTAATTAACGTGCATAAGCAATCTAGATATCATGAACGGGGCTTCAAAACAGCCCCTTAACAATGGAGTTTAGCTCCTCATGGAATCAGAAATTAAACTAAAATAATCCATGAAAGACATTGATACAAACGGATGAAGGAGAAACTTGCAGCTTCCTTGCTCTTCGATACGTCCGTCCCCCCCCCCCTTCTTGCGTACGTTCTCTTCTTCGCTATTTATATGCTTCAAACTAGCTAGGTTAATTAACCTAGCTAGCAACCCACGTGCCAGCAAAAAGTCCAAAAGCAAATGGACTTTTAAAGTTCAAGTCCAACTCTTCATAATCTCATTATTAAATTAGGACTCTTCTCCTTGCTAACCCATCGAACTTCGATAGCCATCGAACTTCGATAGCCATATATATATATATATCAAAGTTGATTCAATGGCAGGCATGCATCACGTGCATGCCTCTTCTTTCAAAACCACTTCCACTTCTATTTTTACTTCTTTCTTTGTCTTACTCATGGTCTCCAAGTCTAAGCCCACTTCTTCCTCTGTTCCTCGCTAGCAACTCCCATTGTATATATATATAAATTCCCACGTGCTCGCCGAACCAATTTGCAGAAGGACTTCTCTCTAGCGAGGCTCGCCAAGACAAAACCTCCTCGATGAGGTTTCCTCGCTAGGAAATATTATTTAATCCCTTTTCTTCATTTATCTCCAAAATACCTAAAAACAAATAATAATGTTAAATTGCTTAAAAACATAACAAAAGAGCTAAATATAAGATTCGGTTAAGCACATAAGCGTTGCATAAATATGCAACTATCAAATTTCTCTTGACCTTTCGAACAGTTTAATTCTCTCTTTTCTATTAATGATAAGATTGTTTGGGCCTAAATAAAGAATTTCATTTTGGGCTTGGATGGCCGAGGTTTATGTGAGCGGCCCATTATTTTTAATGGTGCTTGGCGAGGAGTCAAGTTATATAACGTCTGGCGAGTTTCGCTAGAAGAAGACTTTGAGTTCTATTAGAACTGTGGCTTGTTAGCTGGTTCTATGCGGCTTAGATTCTGTCATAACTAGTTTAATTATAGATAGAACTCTTGGAAGAGTTATGATGGAATTAGAAGATCTATGAGTGATTACGACACGTATGCTGGTGTTATATTCAGACTGTGATTACAAGAGCAGAAGGAATTTGACATTGAATGAATGACTGTTATTAAGCGAGTATATAAGGAGAGCAATGATCTTATGAGAAGCCCCCCCCCCATCAATCAAACAACCTTGCTATACGCAAACAAACCTAGACAGTTATCTCGTCCTCGAGATTTCTATCTTCTTGCAACCAGAAAGTCTAAGTGCTTGTCACCTATCGAGTGAGAGTATTACGACTCCAAGGAAGCAATTGCAACCGGAAAGTTGAAGAGCGGCTCACTTGTAAGTTGGGAGCTTAAATACTCAAAGGGAGCGAGTGTTCTCAACACTCTGTTACGAGATTGCTCTGCTTTGCACGAGAAAGGACGTGTGGAGTATCGATTTCGAGGCTTAGTTAGAGATTCACATATCAAAGTTCTAGGTTTCTAGGCAAAAAGGACATATTCGAGCAGGGTTGGTGCTCTCCCTGTTCTAATCGCTTAATATAGAAGTCAGGCGGCTGTAATCAGTCCATATTCCGTCGAGAGACGGTGGCACGCCAGCATACGAAGCACATACAGGATAGACCGGCCCACGCGGTTAAAACATCCGAGATAAAAGAGACTGCTTCGCGAGAAGGATCTCTTCCCGAGAGATATTTTTTGCATCGAACAAAGATCTCGTAAAATTTTGAGTTTAAACTTTAAATCATGTATTTTTGGAAAGTGAGAAATTTTCTATGGTAAAAAATAACTGTTTATCATTGAGTATAGAGGATAGATCTCCAACTGCAGGTGTTAGAACAGATAAATTATGAGCCAACTATGTTTCTTCAAGAACATACTACTCTAGTCATATGCAGACACTACTCACTTAGGATGTAGCTAGACATTACCAAACTCTACTTTACAAAAAGAACTAAAATTAGAAGTGTTGAACTAAAATAATGACCTTCTTTGTATAAAAAATACAAACTGACATTTTGTGTGAAAAATATTTTAAACTGAACTTCTATGACATTTCTTATAAAAACAATGAATAAAGTTGTGTCATCTTATTAATTGACACCCAAAGGTTGATCTCATCTCTTTCTTTCACATTTCACATGTTGCCGACGAGTCTAATAATGTCCCCTTCTGATTCAATAGTTGATAAGGTCTGTAATTGCTGCAAATTACAAATATCTGCGCCCTTGTCCCAGTAACGGATTTGAAGACCAGTAAATTTGTGGAGTATCTATACATGAGTAGAAGACGCAGGTTTAGCAACTTTGTACGTAATTCCTAGTGGAACTGACTCTATTTTAGTTTGCTTGATGTTCAAAAATTGAAGATTGCGAAGATGTCTAATGGACTCGGGAAGCTCTTCGATAGGTGTACCCTTCGAATTCAAATATCTAAAGTTGAACAAGTAGACAACTGCATTAGGCAATTTATTAATTTTGACATCCTCCATGTCTAGAGTCCTCAACCATTTTTTTTAGAGAATAAAGAAATTGCATTATGCAATTGAAATATTTATATCGGATAAAAGTACCGTAGTGAGCCATTGTAACTTCACTATAACCCAATTTTGAAATGCAGGAAACAAAAACGCTTTCTTAGCTAAAGGATGCGCTACCTGATCACATTTTCTAGGTATATAAATACAAGTAACCGATACAAAGAAATGAAACAGAGACTTCACTTCTTTTACCAACGCTCCATCCACTGACCAATCTTGGGCCGAAGATTTAAGAGCGTTGATTATGCCAAGTGCAACCATCTCCAAATTGATGTGAAAATGGACAAAACCAGCCTGTAATAAAGATTGTAGACCAAGAATTGCAGCATATAGTTTAGTGGCAGCAACACTAAATCTTCCACACATTCCTTTGGATACAACCAACAAAGCAAAATCCTCATGATCTCTGAGCACAGCTCCTAGTCCACGCCGATCTGAATGAGTGACCAAGGCACCGTCAACATTTAATTTTAGAGTAGAAGCATTAGGTCTAATCCAATGTGTAGGAAGGGAAGGCTGGTTTTGAGGCTATTTCTACCGAATTACGCGGGACGTAATTAGCAGAAGTAAGTACGAGTAATCTTCTTTGTCGCGTGTCCAAACATTCGGGCTATTCGGATGATCGGGCACTCTCTCTTTCTCCGGGTGTTCGGGTTGTCGGGTGTGCGGGTGCGCGCGTTCGGCTCCAGCTGTTAGAAGAATACAATAAACGGGCGGTCAGATGGTCAAGACAGGGTCGGCCCGCCTTCAACGCTCCGATGCCTAAGTTAGAATGTATTGGATATAACAGATAAGCGAACGCGTAAGAAAGTAGGTTGGAGTATTGAATGCGATGGAGTTCATGCCCTCTTACCTGCAGTAAATGCCTTACCTATATGGGTGGGGTGAGATTGTTGCTTGCTTGTGCTCTTCGATCTGGGATTGGGCTGCATTTGCTGTCATGTGGGTCGAGTGTTCGGATGTGCGCTTGTCGGGCGCGTGCCCGATCGGATGGGCTCGGTCTTACGGGTGAAATTGTAGCCTGCCTGGTGGCCTTTCGGGTGGTCGGGTAGGTGTTGATTACCTGCTTAAGTGGGTAAGTATATGTTTAATAGCACATTAGTGGAGCTATACTAACAAGTCCCCCAAGTCCCCAAATCAAAGAGACCTTTCTTGATTGGGGAGTTGAAAAAGGGTTAGTGCGATTTAAACGAATACTTATCCGATTGAGCAGTGATGTGTGGTCCTGTAACCCCTAAGTCCCCCAACTCTCCGGTCAAGAATGGTCTCGCTTGACGGAGTGGGTACCTGTGCGCCCGATCGTGTACATGTGCGTATGATCCTTACCCGGATATCCGACTCCCAAATGAATCCTGTTATTTGGAGCCGTTTACCCGGTCGTGTACCTGTGGGGTATGTATGTTGTGTATGCGGATGTATGTCAGTGTGTAGGAGTGAATATGTAGATGTATGCGGTACAGATATACAAGTAGGTATGAGTGAAATGAGTATGTGAATGTATGCGGATGTATGTATGATCGTGTGATGTGAATGAGTGATGATGCGATTGAGTGTATGAGTGTTGATGTATGTTTATGTATGTGGATGCATGGATGGTTTCGAGCCGCTTGCCCGGCACTCTCGAACGAAACTTGTTGTTCGGAGCCCGTCAAGAATAGGCCTCGAAACGGCCTTTCTTGAGATGCATGGATGGTTCCGAGCCGCTTGCACGGCACTCCCGAACGAATCTTGCTGTTCAGAGCCCGTCAAGAATAGACCTCGGAACGGCCTTTCTTGATGCATGAATGATTCTGAGCCGCTTGCACGGAACTCCCGAACGAATCTTGCTGTTCGGAGCCCGTCAAGAATAGGCCTCGGAACGACCGTGTTGTTAGGTGCCCGAGAGGAGATCCTCACTCTCAGCGCCGACCTATCGTAGCGTCAACGGTGGGGCCCCGACCATTACGTACATATGGTGCAGCGCGCACGGAGGGACATGGACAATGTGCCCGTGCCCATGCAGCTCTTCAGTTTAGTGCGTGCACGAAAGGAAACTTGCCGCTATCGTGCCGCCTAATTTGGCGAATGGTGACGTTACGCCCTCGGAAGAAATGGGGCTACTCCCGAGTCACACATCATTCAGCGCATGCTCCGAAAAGAAACTTGCCGCTTTCGAGCCGCCTGAATGGTCATGCGGGTTGCGTGCCCCGGAAGGTAACGTGTGACGTTAGCCGCTTCCGTGCCGCGTAGCTCGAACGGTGGGTCACCTCTTACTGGGTGTCTAGGCGCGGACTGCACAAGCAGCCGCTTGTGACCCGGCTTTGTTAACAGAGCCAGGGAGACGATACCACTCGCCGCCTACTTGTCTTCATTTAGCGCGTGCACGCCGAAAGGAAACGCGGACGTTGGCCTCTTTCGGGATGCATAAATGGTCTTGATTTAGCGCGCACACGCCGAAAGGAAACGCGTGACGTTAGCCTCTTTCGGGACGCCTAAATGGTCTTGCACTAACCTGGTGGTGTGGCGTTCGTTTGCCTGTGAGATTGTGGGGTGTTTTATCGTGCTGATGGTGCGCATGATGGTCCGGTTGGCGGGAAAATCGCATCGGGCACGTGCGTGCATTGATTGTGGTGATTTGATTGATGGAGCGGTTGGAGTGACTTCTTTTCAACTTCTCCTTGGAAATCGCAGGGTCGTAATAAATGTTGGTGGGGTAATAAATGTTGGCAGCTCAGACGTCACGCGCGTGGGAGCGTGGGGACCTGCATGTCAGACACGTGGCGAGTTGTGGGAGACCGTTTTAGGGTTTTGAAATCGAGGCGGGAAGCCGAAGGGTGAGCGCGGTTACTTAGGCAGGGAAGTAAACCGCCTCGTGGATACGTGTCATCATCTGACGATGGTCACGTGAAAATTGGACGGCAGGCATTCGCTCATGTGTGAGGTTGGATTAGTATATATAGGTCCTCGGGGTGCCGTCTTCTCCCATCGTTTTTACTATTACTGATGCTCTGATGAAATTACTCTCGTGCCTTCTATTCTTGCTTTTTGGTTTCTGTTCTGTGTTCTTTGCCGAAGTTCTCGTCGATGCTCTATTTCAGCCGTAATCTCTTCTTCTGGTGAGGCCCTAAATTTTGTTTCTTGCACTTCTGTTCTGTTTTTGCGTTTTTCCGGTTTCTTTTCGGTTTCTTGTTTTGCACGTTTCTGGGTTGTTTATGGGTTTGTGTCTCAAGAACAAGACGTGTTCTTGAGGTCTGCCTATTTTGATCTGTATTTGGGTAGATTTCTGGGTTTTTGCTGTTTGTGGTGGGATTTTTTTTGCTAAGTGTTTGGGTGTTGCGTGCGTGCGTCTTTTCTAGGAGATGGACCCGATAGAAATTTCAAGCGACATGTCGCGTGAATGGGTATATGTTCCGTGGGTGGGGTGGTTAAGCTGTAGTCCATGCACGAGCGGATCGGACTCCGCGTCCGACTCTGTGATGAGTGTAACGCCTCTGCGGTATATGCTTAACAGTAACTCTCATGTCGTGCAGTCAATGGAAGAGTCGCGAGTGCTAAGATCTGTGGCTGATGATGTCGGGGTGAGGGACGCTTCTGAGTCGTCGGGGTCAGAGGAGGGGTCGTCCTCGTCGGGGCCATGGGGTGAGAAGCGTGCGCAGAGGGAGACCGCTGTGCCCTAATTTTTGCAGGGTAGGTGCGTGCACTAGGTGCTCCCCGACGGAGTATCGGTGCCATAGCCAGAACGAGCGTCGTCCATGAAGGAGATAGTGTGATGGGCGCGCGACAACCACATTCCTTCCTGTGTGAAATTGAAGGTTCCCGGGAAGGGCGAGACGTTCACGCGGCCTCCGCTCGGCCATACGTGCATGAGTGAGTTCCACCTAAAGGCAGGTATTAAGCTGCCTCTGCACCCGTTCTTCCAGTACATGCTGGCCTTGCTGAGGATTTCGCTTAGCCAGTGTGGCCCAACACTGACCCGCACGCTGGTGGCGTTTTTTAACATTTTCTGCCTCAACGGGTTGGAGCATCCGACGCGAGCGGAATTCCTTCATTTCTTCCGCCTCAAGCACTCCTCCCGCCGAAGGGATTCGGGCACCTTCACCGTGGAGCTGCGGGTGAAGTGGTGGTTGGTCGATCCACCCAGCTCGTCGACTACCTGGCGCACGATCAGTTGCCTGGTCGGAGGTGACTGGGAGTTTGGCGCTTTCCCTCCCGAATTTGCGGCCAATGCGCACCGTATACATTGAGTCCCCCAGCGCTTCCACCCCTTCAACACGAACGAGTATCCGATGACGCCTGAGGAGGAGACCAGGATTGCTCGTTTGAAGTTTGTCTTTGACCTGGTGCCCGAGGCGAGATATTTCTGGGTGGCGTGCCACTTGGATTTGATCGAGCGTACGCGTCTGACCCGAGCACCTGGTTTGTTGGGCGTCTGATACCTGATATTTTTTGCATGTTTACATATATTTGATAGTTTTGTTACTGACCTTTCGTTCTTGTGTGTGCAGCGAAAATGACCAAGTCCAAGGCCACCGAGAAGGACAATGCCCTTCAGCGCCGCATGGAGTTGCTGTTAGAGAGCGCTGAGAGTGTGCGTCGGGTGGTTGATGATAGGCGTGGCGAGTTGGTTGTGGGGGATACGGTTCAGCCGATGATCCGGGCGCCGGATGTCGCTTCACATGCTCCTGCCCTGCGTGCGGCGTCGGGATCTGGAGCTGGTGGCAGCACTATCCCTGAGCGGGTGCATGTTGCTGAACGGGCCGGGTTTCCTCCTCCACCCAGGGGTTCGTCTGTTGCTCTGGGTCAGGACCAGGCTGAGCGGGATCGCCTCTCCCGTGAGAAGGAGCAGCGGCAGGTGGAGCGCGATCAGAGGCGCGTGGAGCAGAGGGATCGGTGAAAAGCCTCCCAGAATTCGGGCTCGCGCGGCAGAGCCTCCCAAACATCTTGTGGTGTAGATCTCTCTCCTGGTCTGCCCGCTCATGAAGGTGGGGTCGATCGTTCACTCAAGCGCCTTCGGACGGATGTTGTTGGCTCGGCGGCGGTGGGAGGTGGTGGGGAGGTGCCTCGTGCTCTTCTCGAGAAGCTCCACTTGTCCCTGGGTGAGGGTGTGGAATCACTCCAGCGCCTGCTTCAGCCGGATTCCGCCCCTGTCCCCGACGGCCTGGACCGGGCCTTCAATGCGTGTGCCAAGCAGCAACACCAACTTTTCTGCTTGCGTGCACGCGAGAACCTAGAGAAGCTGACGCAATTGAGGGCCGATATCCAAAAGGCTGCCGCGGCCCATGAGAAGCTCCAAGCCGGGCTCTCCAAGGTGAATGAGCTGGCTGAGCGGAAGGCTGCCCGGGTGAACGAGCTTACTCGGGAGAATGCCGAGCGGGAGAGCGTCCTAAAGGCTGAGGGAGATACTGCGTTGGCCGAGGTGGAGCGGATGCGCGCTGAGGCTGCCAACCGCGTGGCCGAAATGGAGTCTCGTCTGATGGAGGCCGAGCGCTGTGCCTGGACGGAGGATCAGGTCTAGCTTACCCGAGCGGAGGCTATTGCCGCTTTCAAGGAGTCGGATGAATTTCTTGAGTTGGTGACGGCCAAGGCAGAGGAGAAGGTAACTGCTTTTCGGGTGGCTATGTCTCCCTTCATCGAGGTGGAGCGCTACCAGGACCATGTGCAGGCGCAGTCGGCTGCGCGGGCGGGTGCTGAGGTCCCTGGCCCTTCTACTGCCGGAGCCGGGGCTTCCGAGGAGACTGCCGAAGAGCAACCCGCTGAAGAGCCGGAGCAGCCTGAGCAGGCGGATGCGGAGGTCGCGGTCGTTGAAGGGTGGGTGGAGCAGGTGGCGAGTGTAGAAGTAGTAGTAGAGTAGTAGCTTGTAGATTTTTTTCCTCTTTTTGTAGCTTGTAGGTAGGATTTTTGTAACTGGTCGTTCGTGCCCTCCTCAGTTTAATGAAGTTTCCTTTTTATGTCCCGTATGCGTGTGCCTGTTTTGTTTTTCCCTTCTTTTTTTTGTCTGTATAATACTTATTTTCACCGTGTTACATGAAAGCGAATAGTCTATCCCCAGTCCCCGAGTATCGGGTGAGCGGGTCAAGAAAATACAGTGACAAAAGATTTAATGAAAATACTTCCGTAGATGCTGGATATTCCACGGGTGTCGTAGCCATTGGCCCTGCATATCCTTTAGGTAAAAGGTGATGGGGCTTATGACCTCGTCTACGACATACGGGCCTTCCCACGATGGGCGGAGTTCCTTGGTCTTCTGTTATATTTCCTTTATGACCCAGTCCCCCTGTTGGATCGGTCGAGCCCGAATGCGCTGATTGTATAATCGGGCGATTCTCTGCTTGTTCGCGGCATTGTGGAGATGTGCCGCGTCCCTCCTTTATTCTAATAGGTCGTTGTTGAGTCTTATCCCTTCCTCGTTCGTGCTCGGATTTTACCCTTCGATTCGCAGGCTCTGGTGGGTGATCTCCAGAGGTAGTACCGCCTCGGTTCCGAACGTCAGACTGAACGGGGTTTTGCCTGTATGCGCCTGATCGGGTACCTGACGAGTATTGCATATTATGCCTGACTTGCATGATCATGATATGCGAATGAGCGAATGTGGCCTTGCGAATGATGCATGAATGGTTCCGAGCCGCTGACCCCGACTCCCAAACGAATCTTGCTATTTGGAGCCGCTAAGCCCCGAAACAGTCTTGCGAATGATGCATGGATGGTTCCTAGCCGCTGACCCCGACTCCCAAACGAATCTTGCTGTTAGGAGTCATTAAGCCCCGGAACGGTCTTGCAAATGATGCATGGATGGTTCCGAACCGCTGACCCTGACTCCCAAACGAATCTTGCTGTTTGGAGCCGTTAAGCCCCGGAACGGTCTTGCGAATGATGCATAACTATACTTCGAGCACAAGAGTGGTGTGAAACCAAGAATACTTATCTTTTGGAGTGACGGGTGCCAAGATGTTGCTCGGGATGATCGTGCGGGATCGGGTCGATCTTAGCGGCAACAGATGGAACAGGGGCTTTCGGGTAGTGGTGTTTATACGTGGTTTGCGATATGTAAGCTTCCCACAGACGGCGCCAACTGTTTCTACCGAATTACGCGAGACGTAATTAGCAGAAGCAAGTACGAGTAATCTTCTCTGTCGTGTGTCCGAACGTTCGGGCTGTTCGGATGATCGGGTACTCTCTCTTTCTTCGGGTGTTTGGGTTGTCGGGTGTGCGGGTGCGCGCATTCGGCTCCAGCTGTTAGAAGAATACAATAAAAGGGCGGTCAGATGGTCAAGACAGGGTCGGCTCGCCTTCAACGCTCCGATGCCTAAGTTAGAATGTATTTGATATTACAGATAAGCGAACGCATAAGAAAGTAGGTTGGAGTATTGAATGCGATGGAGTTCATGCCCTCATACCTGTAGTAAATGCCTTACCTATATGGGTGGGTGAGATTGTTGCTTGCTTGTGCTCTTCGATGTGGGATTGGGCTACATTTGCTGTCATGTGGGCCGAGTGTTCGGATGTGCGCTTGTCGGGCGCATGCTCGATCGGATGGGCTCGGTCTTGGGGGCGAAGTTTTAACCTGCTTAGTGGCCTTTCGGGTGGTTGGGTAGGTGTTGATTACCTGCTTAAATGTATAAGTATACGTTTAATAGCGCATTAGTGGAGCTATACTAACAGAGGCAATAATGCAACTGACGTAGGATGCCTGATTTCTGAGGTCTGTGATAACACATGTGAATAAGAAATAGGGATTGGTGTACTTTCTCTGAAAGAGTTCATCACAATGTGCCTTCCATATATCTTTGCATAGTGAAATAGCTAAATTCAAGTCTGATGATGATAAGACATTGCAAGCTTGACGATAAAGGGCAGAAAAAACACCAGTTCTAAAATTGCCAGCACCGATTTTAAATTGAGTCGATAACCAGACAGCTTGAGCTTTAGGACAAAACCAAATAGCATGAATCACAGTTTCAGTGGCCAAATGACACCGTGGACAAACCGGTGAGTTTAACAAGTGACGATAGTATAAGTTAGCATTGCAGGGTAGTATTTCATGAAGAGCTCTCCACAAAAAGATACAATTTTGAGGGGGTAAATTTAAAGACCACAAAGATTTCCATATCTGATCATCACTAGCCATAGAAGAACCCTCAGTTCCAGAAGAAACACTGTTAAAAGTTTGAGCAAGGTGATAACCACTTTTAACAGTGTACTCACCCGATTTTGTATAATGCCATCATAATATATCACTAACCTGTGATGTAGGTAGCGGGATAGAGCTTATGGCTTCAACTTCAATATCCCAAAACAAATGCTGCAGTAAATCAAAGTTCTAACAGCCTTGTGGTAAAATCAATTGAGAGAAGTGCATTAGGGTCAATAGAAGGAGGAGACTGGATCTTGAAGGATAAAGGTCTAGGAATCCATGGATCTTCGAATATTTTGAGTATCAAACCATCACAAATTCTCCACAGTAAACCTCTTAACAAAAGTATCCTACCCCATAATAAAGAGTGCCAAATCAGAGAGCTTGAGCGACCCATTGGGGCATCCAAGAAATTAGAATTTGGAAATTAACGACCCTTGAAGAGTCTTGACAACAAGGATTCATGAGACGAATGAATGCGTCAACATTTCTTAGCCAGAAGTGATTGATTGAAATATGTGAAATCTCTAAAACCAAGCCCGCCTTTAGCCTTGGAAGAACATAATACATACCACTTTAGCCAGTGCATACCTTTCTTCCCTCGAGTTTTGCCCCACCAAAATCTACTCGATAGCATGGCCAACTCTCTACTCATGTATAACGGCATCTTGAAGACACTCATGGAGTAAGAGGGGATTGCTTGAACTACTGATTTCAACAATACTTGTTTGCCAGCTTGTGATAACATCTTTTCTTTCCAGCGATTGAGCTTGTGCCAAACTCGTTCACGAACAGATTTGAAAAGTAAGTGTTTGCCTCGTCTCGATATAGTTGGTAAGCCCATGTATTTTGCATGACAATCCACAATGGGGACATCCAGAAAAGAACTTATTTGTTGTTGAAAATCTTCTTCAACAGAAAAGAGAGAGCTGACTTGTGGAAGTTTATCAGTTGACCAGAGGCTGCCTCATACAGATCAAAAATATCTTTTAGAGTCTGGTGTATGTGCTCCTCCACAGCAAGAAAAAGTAGACTATCATCGGCATAAAATAAGTGTGAAGGCATACATGTGTTGGCTCTTCTTTACAAATGGACAAAACACAATAGATGAAGAATCATCAATTAATGAAGATGTTGAAGATGTTGACATTACCTACTTATCTAAATGGAAAACAGGTTGATCATTCATATTGCATAACATGTTTTCATTTAGAATAGCACACTAGGCATGCATCCCTGTTATTCTAGAACGTTTTCTTGTGTGATATTTAGCATCTAAGGGTGTCTCCATTTCCAGATTATATGTGCTTAGTATGCATGAAAGTTGACCTTGAAAAAGCTGTTTTGAATTATGGAAGAACTTTTGGAGAAAGTTGCTTTTTGGTTCACATGTGATTTCTTGGGTTTAGTTATCTAGAAATCTGGGTTATCTTTACATCTGGAATTGCTTTATGCCTTCCCCAAAATCTGTCTTTGTGAACATAACGTGCTTACCTGCTGAAATTGTTTGGCTATTTCTGGTATGATAGTTGGCAAAGCTTTTCTCCCCTTTAACACACTTTGCCTAAAATGGAAACCCTAGAGTTGACTTTGTGTATTTGTCTCTTGAGCATGCTTTTGTCCTTTAAACTCTTAACTGTTGGTATAGGTCTGCTGTAGGACAATTTAGGTCTACTATAGGTTAGTTTTTGGGCTGTTCAACACGTGTTTCCTTGCTGTCAAAAGAAACTGGGCTGTTCTGTCTATATAAGGGATCTCAAGGCAGCTTTGGCTCCTTGGTTGAGTGGGTTATTATTTTTGGGTGATTCTTTGAAAGCACAAAATTGTGTAGTTTTCTCTCTTCTCTTCTCTTCCCCTTCTGTGTCTTTACTTGCTCTTTGCTACGCATGAAAGTCATGGATTCTCAATCATAAAAACCATTTTCAAAACCTATATGCATCATTGCATAAGTGCATTCCATTGAGATAGGTATGGAGATGCTCAACCCGAAGAAGTAGATCAAGAAGATTTAACTTACAAATAGTTAAGATCTGAGTTGATGCTTCTAGATACTTTCTAAGTTGTAAACACATAAGTCAAGTAGTGTAGCTCTGTTTAGAACTGGTAGTCAGACTAGTTAGGATAGCATACGGGCTATGTATCCCCAGAGTACAAGAGTCTTGTAATTGCGTGTGTTACTTGATAGTGGAAAAGTTTGTCCCTCAAGAGTTAGGGGCACGGTGTTTTCTCCCTGGTTGCAGAGTTTCTGCGTTAACAAAAACATCCTCGTGTTATTCTTTACTTATTGTTTTTACAGTTCAAACACTCGTATCCTGTAATTCGGGATAGGTTGTCATTCTGCTATCCCCGAGTACAGTTTAAGCGAAAAAGTTGTAAAAGGCATATCCACCCCCCCCCCCCCCCTCCAGGACCTTTAAAGTGAGATATGGAAGGAGAATGGGGAGCAATTTGGATGCCGAAAAGTAGACCTTCAGTTTCAGCTTCACGTAGTAAGCTGAAAATCCCTCAGCCATAAGAATAAAGAGATAGGGAAACAATGGACAACACTACATAACCCCTCTAGTTGGCTGTAAATAAGCAGAAGAATTACCCTGCCATAAGACAAAGAAGGTAATTGTAGTGACGCAGTCCATAATCCTCCTAACCCATTCACCATGAAAACCCAGTTTCAAGAGCATTGTCTCCAGGAAGCACCATTCTACTCTGTCATAAATTTTGGCCATATCCAATTTAAGAATCATAGCACCAAAATCAGTCTCTTGTAGTTTCTTTACATAGTGGTAATCTCAAAACCAGCCATCACATTATCAAGAATATTACGATTGGAAACAAAAGCACTTCGAGATAAAGAGATCACAATTGGTAAAACTAGTGGAATTTTGGTTCAGGGAGAATTCATTGATTCCATTCATCCCAATTTAGGGTTAATAAAGATGTACAATTGGTTTTCTAATAGGAAAGAATATTTACATTTCTATCACATCTATACAACTTTAATCCTAATTACAAAATAATATATATCATAATACTTTCCAACACTCCCCCTCAAGTTGGTGCATAGATGTCAATCATGCCCAACTTGTCAATCCATCCAGCAAATGTATGGTGTGACAACCCTTTAGTGAGTACATCCGTCAACTGTTCTTCAGACGTTACAAAAGGGAAACGTATATTCCTCTTATCAAGATGATCCCTGATGAAATACTGATCAATCTCCACCTGCTTGGTTCGATCATGCTGTACATGATTATTAGCAATTTTAATTGCAGCGGTATTGTCACAATGTAATCCATAGCTTTATGGAGCTTGAATTCTAACTCCTTCAATACATTTCGAATCCACAGCAATTCACACACTCCATTTGTCATTCCTCGGTATTCAGCTTCAGCACTAGAACAGGCAATCACATTCTGCTTCTTACTACACCAAGTTACTAAGCTTTCTCCAATAAATGTGAAGTACCCAGATGTAGACGCCCTATTATTTTGTCACTAGCCCAATCTGCATCAGAATATCCTGTGACACCAAACTCACCATCCTTGAAAAACAATAGACATTTTTCAGGTGAAGACTTCAAGTACCTGAGTATTCACATCACAGCTTCCATATGCTCTTCACTAGGATGATGCATGAACTGACTGACAACACTCACAGCATACACAATATCCGGACGAGTATGTGACAAATAAATTCATCTCCCTACTAATCTTTGATACATGTCTTTGTTCGTTGGAACCTGTTCAGGACACGACTCTTGTTTGTGGTTCATCTCAATAGGAGTTTTAGCAGGTTTATAATCCATCATTCTTGTTTTAACAAGAAGATCAAGCACATACTTTCGTTGAGACAAGGTGATTCCCAATTTGGATCTTGCAACTTCAATTACCAAGAAATATTTCAGTGGACCCAAATCTTTCATCTCAAATTCTTGGGATAGCCGCTTCTTCAAATCCTCCATCTCAGCTGGATCATCACCTGTAACAACCATGTCATCAACATATACAATCAGAGTAGTAATATTACCACTCTTATGTTTAATGAACAAGGTATGATCATAGTTGCTCTGTCGATATCCAAACTTCTTCATTGCTCCAGAAAATCTCCCAAACCATGCTCTAGGAGATTGCTTCAATCCATACAGTGACTTCTTCAATATGCAGACTTTTCCTACATCACATGGTTTACAGTTAATACCCGGAGGAATGTCCATGTACACTTCTTCCTCCAAGTCTCCATTCAAGAAAAAGCATTCTTCACATCAAATTGGTGTAATGGCCAATCATGTCTAGCTGCAAAAGCTATGAGAATGCGTATAGTGCTAATCTTTGCTACTGGGGCGAATGTCTCTTGATAATCTACTCCATATCATTGAGTGTAGACTTTTGCAACTAGACGAGCTTTATATCGATCAATGTTTCCATCTACCTTTAGTTTCACTGTATAAACTCATCTATATCCAACTGTCTTCTTTCCAGGTGGAGTAGGAATAAGCTCACACGTTCTATTCTTCTGTAGGGCTTCTAATTCTTCATTCATTGCTTGCTTCCACTTTGAATCCGCCAAGGTATCCTGCATATTACTGGGAATAGCTACTGTAGATAATTGATTAACAACAAGTGCATGTGATCAAGACAACTTATGGTGGGATACAAAGCTAGCAATAGAATATTTGGTTTTTGCTTATATGGTTGGTTCATATTGTTTCTTTGGAACCTCTTTTGTTTCCCGTTGTAACCGCCTAGGCATACTAACTTCTATACTACCCAAATCATTTGCATGAATACATACCTCAGGAGAGACATTTTGGGAAGATTCTTCAGTTGATGCAGTAGAAGGGGGGTGTTCATGGGACACCGCTTCAGAAGAGGATTGAACTTCAGGTAATACTGTCTCAGCTACAGTATTCGACAGGTCGAAGATTTCTTCATGAATTTACCTTGACCGATCGATGTTTTCAAACTGTCCGGTGTCATCCACGGTTTTCGACGGGTCGAGGATTTCTCTCAACCGGTCGATGCTTTCAAACTGTCCGGCTTCAGTCACTGTTTTCGACGGGTCGAGAGGGATTTTCGACCGCTTGAAATCTCCCCCTAAACCTTTTTTTGCTCGATTTTCTCCAAGGTGTTCCTTCAACCTCTCCAAGTCCTCAAATTCGTCAAAATTTAGAGGATTGCCTTCATGTACACTTCTCTCCCCCTAAAGGAAGACTTTAAAACTCCCTCTGAGTAATACGGTTCAGATTCACGAAAGGAGACATCCAATGAAACATACATCTTATTATGGAACGGGTTATAACAACGATAGACTTTCTGAAATTCTGCATAACCAACAAACACACACTTCACAGCACGAGGGTCAAGTTTTCCTCTCAACTCTTTGTTGATGTGAACATACACAGTACATCCAAAAACTCTTGGTTCCAGATTTGGCAAATACGGCACATTCAGCAACGCATGCAGCTTCTAGTAAGGATTCTGAAACTCAATCACACGAGAGGGTGTACGATTAATCAAGTATGCAGCTGAACATAAAGCTTCTCCCCATATATTTTGAGGCACATTCATTCCAAACAAGGATGCACGAACAACTTCCAACAATTGTCTATTCTTTCGTTTAGCCAATCCATTCTGTTGAGGAGTGTAAGCAATAGAAGTCTAGTGTCGAATCCCATGAGTACCTAAGTACACTGTCATTTCACCATTCACATATTCGCCACCATTGTCAGACTGAAGAACCCGGATATGCTGCTGATACTAGGTTGCCACCATCTTGTGAAATTCAGTAAATCTGTGAAACACATCACTTTTACACTTTATTAAGGAGACCCAAGTTATTCTGGTGCATTTATCAATAAAAGTCACAAAATAGCGATATCCAGACCGAGAATAAATTTGAGTAGGACCCCAAACATCAGAGTGAATATTCATGAAAGGAACTAAACATTTGTTCAAGCTTGGAGAATAGGTAATACGATGACTCTTGGCTAGTTCACATGTATCACATTTAAACTCTGAAGCATTCACATGAGAAAACAGTTGAGGTTAAAGCTTCTATAGGTAATGAAAATTCAAGTGACCAAGACAACGGTGCCATAGTCATACATCTTCCTTAGCTTTATCCAAACTGATGGTATTATTTGCCTGGCTCAATGATTGCAATTGTTGCGTTCCACTTCTTGTTAAATCAAGGTAGTACAGTTTCCCCCTTCTAATACCATAACCGAGAACTTGTCTAGTCAGAATGTCCTGAAAAATACAAACATCTGGATAGAAAGTTAAAGAACATGCAAGTGCCGAAGTTATTTGGCTAACAAATAAGAGGTTATAGGCAAGAGAGGGAACAACAAGAACAGAATCGACTGATTGATTATCAGAGAATTTTACAGAACCTTCACCAAGAATAGGAGATGGAGAGCCATTAATAGTAGTCACAAAATGTTGAGGGGATGGTTTAATGGTTTGTACTAGACCGAGAGTATTTGTCATATGATCAGTTGCACCAGTATCAATTATTCAAGTATTATTCAGAGATAATGCAGAGAGAGATGATGCCTTACCCTACATACTTGCTTCAACTATTTTAGCAGAGGCAATGGTCGGATGCCCTTCCTCTAAAATAGTAACAACTCCAAGCGACATCTTCAAGTAGTAAGAATTTCAAGAGTATACTTCAGGATTATGTGTTTTCACATTCAAGAATTCATGTTTCAACTTCAAGGGTTTTTAATTCAAGGATTTCAAGTAGAGCGGAAGAAATATTTCAGTGGTGGTAAGCATTACTCTGTTGGACCTCCTCACCATTTCGGAGTACCTATGGCAGAACCCTTCTGGAAGAAAGGGAACACCATCAACGCCACTGAAAAAGCTAGTCCCAACCGAGCCCCTTCTTACCTCGCATGGGTTACTCGCTTCATGAATGACAAATTCCCTCAAGGAGGTATAGCTTTCCTTGAATTCTGGTTGTCAAAACCTATTTTCTATGTCTCTGCCCAGAAGGTCAACAAGTGCTGGATCCACCCTTCTGAGTGCTTATTTGAGGACACTAAGGTAGGACTCGCACAGCCCATCCTCGCCTACCTTTACCGCAGCCTTCGATGGATCAAGTTGTCTTCAGTTCAACTCAACAAACCCGGCCCACTATAGATGGTGGACCTCTGGCTCCAAGTCTACTTTCCCGTCTTCCAGCACCCAGAGGTGCCACCATTTTAAGCAAACGAACGCCTAGGACAAACCCTATCAACCCCTCTCGACTTCGAAGGACTAACCTACCAGACGTGCTTTGCCACCTTTTACTCACACAACCAATTTCCCTCTGCCTCATTCCATCTTATCTTAGACCACCGTTTTTTTCCAGAGTTAGAAACTGGTTTTTTGCCTTTGCCTACCCAATATGACCAAGCAAAGCTCATCTTTCTCTAGAGTAACACTTGTGGAAATTTGGTTGTTTCAAATCCCATCAAGGTCTGCTACGAGTTGTACGCTCCCAACCACTTCACCAAGCAATTGAGAATTTGAGATTAACCCAGCGTGCCCCTGCGCCACTGGTTTGTTCTGTAAATCACTATAGTATCTGGCGAGCGACTTCTCATCCTATGGAGACTGACACCGCAGACCCCCATTTTGGCTTTCCAATCGTGATGCTTCCAGATGAGGAACACATTATTGCTCTTGTACCTTCAATGGGAGTAACAGTACACTACCGCGCCTGATGAGCTCAATTCTGGGATGGCCTTTGATCTACGCAACCACTATCTATCTTTGCAGCCATCTTCAAGAACTTCAAAAACAACTTTGCCAACTCCTTTGACAGGAAGGCATTGAGCTATGTCCCCAAACACTCAGATAAAGACACGCCTTGGCCTACAGTAGGCATCCTTACTCATTACTTAATTCATGCCACATACATTGGCTTTTAATTATGTATACTCACTCTTTTCATTTTGAACACTCGCAGTTCGACGAACGCATTGATCAATCTAACTCTGACAATGAACAGGACGTTGGAGACAGAATAAGAAAATTTGCAGCCTGTAAGTAATTAGGAATCTCAACTAAAGTATGACTTTGAATTCTCAGCTCTTTACTGTGTTATTCCCATTTCAGATACCTCAAAAATGGCATTGAGATACCTCTTCTGCTGGGACTTCTGGTCAGAAAAGACGATGTCGCTCTCGTAAGGTTGGCTCCAAAGATATTCTAGAAAAACAACTCGAGCAGGGTGAGCAACCACCACAATAAACACCAACCTCAAGGCCATCGGATCTGGTTTTAAATAGTTCACTGCTCGAAGGGCCTCGTTTTGCCACCCCTCTGTTGCCACCAAAGACTACTGGCTTCTCCTTTGGCGATGAACCCCGAGTTGATCATTCCTACTCCCCAATCACCTCATGAGGTAACTTTTATAGCTTGATGGATGAATTTAAACATAATTCTTAGTATGTGAAATTTCGTCTCCTAACACCAAACTCTTCTCTTACTCCTAGGACATGTTCCACGCCGAAGCCAACCATGAGGAGAACCTCTTGGACAACACTCCGCTCGAAGGGAGCACCATTACTGGCACTGGGACTATTGATGTTGGAAACACCATCCCTGCAAATGTGGGCGTCGACATTACCAATATTGTTGCTCATGTCGTCGAAGACACCGTTCTCCATATCGCCCATTATTTAGACGACTCGGACGAAAGCCTTCATGATGGTAATGACAATGACACATTCCAATTTTGCTTCGAATATTCCTCTTTCTCTTACCATATCATGCATTATTCTCCAGAAGAACAAGCGGCTATGGCGATGGGAGCCATACTTCCTTATCCTAACGCTAATGCCCAAAGGGACCTAAGAGACTGGAGTGCTTCGGATAAAGAGGTCTTTTACAACTAGTGGAGTGCTGATAATCACATATTTATGCATCTATTCGGTGTTTAATTCATTCTCTATACTTACTTTATTGTTATTTATTTAAGCATTTTAATTATATTTATTGTTTTATAGGTTTTGTGGAGGAATAAAGAAAAAGGAAATAAAACAGGGATTCCTAGCTCAATACGGATTCAAGAAGGATTTTTGTGCAATTAAAGAAGCCTATTCTCATGTGGACGCTAAGAGATCAATTGGGAGACATATATAAACCTATTTTAGGTTTTTAGGAAGAGAATAATCAGCAAACGAGGGAGAAATTCGAGCTAGGGAGAGGAGCAGCCGCACCAAGGAAATCAGCCCAGTTTCGATCCATCGAAGGACGGCAGATCATGTTCTTCATCCAATCTTGGTTTTTAATCTCTATGTTTTGTTTGATTCCTTTAATTATGAATTTTAGTAGCGAAATTATTGTTAACGGGTTGCTTGAAGCCTCATACATGAAGTTTTTCTAATTCATACACTTTAATCTAGTTTTGCATATTAAATTCAATTGAGGTTTCTTTTATATGACTCACCGTATGAATTCTTGTATGTTTGTTTTGGTGCGCAACTTAGTATGCATGTTAGGATTCTATTTTCATGAGATACGGGCAACTGAAGATCGTACGTGGTTCTTCCACCGGATTCTCTATAGCGATACACCGATTTTACCATCGGGTGATTGAAACTCTAGGTCTAGCAAGACACGCCTATAGTGTACCTGTGAACCCTTGTAGATTCTCAAACCTTTTCTAGATCTTAATGTTTCCTTCTTTGTAAACTTTGGGGTCCATGACTATGGATTCAATAGAGGGATAGATATGGGGGGGTCCATGACAAACTCGCATAGGCATAAGAATTAAATAATAGGATGTGTCGTGTCTATCGATATTCCTGGAAACTTTCATTGATTAGATATGTGCATTAGATTAAGTATGTGTTAGATTGATGGAATAACGGTGGTGGATTGCATTCCTCTTGACTCTTTAATCATATAGTTAAACACATTTGCATTCATAATCATATTTACTTTCAGCATTTATTTTCTGCATTAGCTGTAGCTTAGCCGATTCAGTTCGGTAACCAAAACAACTTCGAATACCCTAAATTTTGGAGTGGTAGTCTGCCACTGTGTCTAATTTATTTTATTAAATTTTTGTGTCATTTGAGTCTATCTGGAGTAGATTCGTAGTATCATTAGTGTACTGTAGTTGAATCTATCAGCATTTTAGTTTCGTGTTAAAATTTAATTTTATTAATTCTTTGTGTTCGATAACCCATATTTATCATATTATATTAATATATTCAAGTTAAAACTATGATATTTTTATATACGAGTTTACCCGCCTATGCTTTTGTGTCGATTATGTTTGATACCTCAGACCCCACAGTGCTACGTACCTGATCATCTGGACCACCTTAAACAGCAATACTATTATATCTGTCTACCAATTAAAGCCAGCTTTATAGTCAAGAAAGAAGTATATATAGATAAAGCGTCCACTCCCCTGCCCTTTTGATTTGGAAAGAAAACACCGAACAAAAGAAACAAAGGATGCAGTTTAGAAAATTAAAATTTATGAAGTCTTGGTCTTTTAAGTTTAACATATCCTTTTGTTTTGGGTGCGTCGATCACATGTTGCGTTTTTGGCTGTGTTTAGAGCGTTGGTGGGATGAATTGCTTTGGCTGGAAGAGCATTTTGAAGCAGTTGGGTTCTCCTTCTCTCCGACCCAGTGAAAATATCGGAAAACAGATTCTCTGGCTCACAGCACAAGTTATCATGTAGTGGAACCGGAGATTATGCATGAATCTAGCTACTTATGTATAGTGTATGCATGTTTCTACTCGACCTTCGGAATTAAAATGGACATCTCTACAATAATAAAGTCAGGCGTGGAGGAAGTTTGGTATCATCAAGATCACCAAATTTTAAAATGTTGAAATTGCCCAAGATATAAACAAAAGTCGATTACAAAAGAAGAGATAATATAAAAGGATTGTATTGTAAAATCAAAATTAAAACTAAAAATTGAAAGATTATTATTATTAACTTCTTCCTGTTTGTTCTCACACATTCACACCAGACATGTGTGAGTTTTTCTACTATTATTTAGGAGAATTTCAAACCATGACACTGAAGGAAAATTTTAGGATATTTTTGGTAAAAAAATACTCTAGTACCCATATTGTATTATACAACTTATGCGAAAAATTTGACTATACGACTGACGTTTGAATGAAAAATTCATCTCCTTGCTCTTGCTCTACGTGCTCCTTGATTGCCTGAGAACTTCTTCATTCTATCATATTTGTTATGTTGTGTTGTTCAGGATCAGAGATATCCGATTCGGCATTAGATAAGTTTAGCCAATGATTGACTTTATCTTCATCTTCTTCCTCTTGGAGTATTGCTATACTTGCTGCTTTTTGTGCTCAGAATTGTTTGTAAGCAACTTCAGTGGATAAGCTCATGCGAAGGTGGCGATCGTCTCATCAGTGTATCTTCCCAGAATTCATGCTAAACCATTTGTGCTCCTCTATATCTCGTAATATCTTCTGAATTGGATATCCTTGTTACATTTGGTCTTGTCGATCCAGGGATATAGATAGCTTGCTCCATAATAACCGGTACTGAATCTTGCTAGTGGAATGTTGTTAATGTTAAGAAGAAGACTGCCTTCTAGGGTTTCAAAGTAATATGCTCTCTCTAAAGTTGCTCGGAAATGACTCTATATGATTACTCCTGCTCATGTTAAGATGTACTAGAAAATCATTTTTCAACAAGAGTCCTGGAGTAAGAGGGTAAACTAGCTACTTCTTCATGCTCCAAATGTAATTCTTGATAGGTTGTTATGTCTATGCTTGCTAGAAGGATTTAATACCTAATTTTTTCATTAGGATGGTGATGCTCGGCTTTACTAATAATGTTAATTTCATGTACGTTAGAGATTTTCTCTTATCTCAAAGAGAACTCTCTGAATCGCTCTCTGTAAAGAAAGAAGTTTTACTTGTTGATAAAGAGAAAATACTTTTTTTGCTTCATGACCACGAAATAGCTCCATTGTAAGAACACGCAGAGAATATGTGTTCAATTATGGAGGAAGAATTCCTTGCTGCTCATCTATTATTCCAAAATTAATCTTGACCATTAAATGTCTTCATCTTCGATGGTTCAGATTTGGTGTAAAAAATTAGGTAGAAAGTATGATGCCATTGTACCTGATCTGATTTTTTAGGCTCTAAAAGTAATCGAGCACGACCTTTTGTTTCGGATAAAGTTGTTGCCAAGTTGATCGGCATGCCAAACAAAAGCACTCCACCAGCTATGACAGACATAATAGTATTGCTGTTTAAGGTGGTCCAGATGATCAGGTACGTAGCACTGTGGGGTCTGAGATATCGAACATAATCGAAACAAAAGGACTCACCGAAAGATATTATTCCTGTCAATAAGAACTCGAGATTTATCTTCCAGAAATAAGAACGGACATCAAATCTCTAGTTGGGTTTTTTGTTAGCTTCCAGTATTCTCTTTCAGTAGCTCATAGAAATGGGAAAACCCACAGCTTCAAGAATCAATTCCTGCCAAAGCACATCATCAACCGCACTCATTGAGCAAAATGTGATTGTCGACGCACCCATTGTGTCGTCCTACAACGACAGAATCCGTCCTCTGCTAGACGCCGTGGACAAGCTCCGCAACCTCATGGTGATGGACGAAGGCATTCAGCTACCGACCATCGTCGTCGTCGGAGACCAGTCCTCCGGCAAGTCCAGCGTCCTCGAGTCTCTCGCCGGCATTAGCTTGCCACGTGGACAGGGCATATGCACAAGAGTACCTCTAATCATGAGATTGCAACATCATTCGAGCCCGGAGCCGGAGCTTCACCTGGAGTACAGTGGAAAAATTGAATACACCGACGAAGACCACGTAGCCGATGACATTGCCGTAGCAACCAATGCTATAGCCGGAGGAAGCAAAGGAATCTCCAACATACCTTTGACACTGGTTGTGAAGAAGAATGGAGTACCGGACTTGACAATGGTCGATCTTCCTGGAATCACTAGGGTTGCGGTCCACGATCAGCCAGAGAATATCTATGAGCTTATAAGAGATATGATCATGGAGTACATCCAGCCGGAAGAGAGCATTATTCTGAATGTTCTGTCCGCCAGTGTCGATTTCACGACGTGTGAGTCGATTCGGATGTCGCAGAGTGTGGACAAGACTGGCGAGAGGACCCTTGCTGTTGTGACTAAGGTCGACAAGTCGCCTGAGGGACTACTAGACAAGGTGACGGCCGATGATGTCAACATCGGACTTGGTTACGTTTGTGTCAGGAACCGGATTGGAGATGAGACTTATGAGGAGGCTAGGGATGTTGCTCGAGAATTGTTTCGGACACATCCTCTGCTTTCCAAGATTAACAAATCTATGGTTGGGATTCCAGTTCTGGCTGATAGACTTGTGCACATTCAAGCAAATAGCATAGCGAGGAATCTGCCCGAGATTGTGAAGAAAATAAACGATAAGCTCAATGCCAGCCTTAAGGAATTAAACAAGATGCCAAAGTCTCTTTCTTCTGTTGGTGATGCCATGACTGCTGTTATGCAGATCACTGGGGCTGCCAAAGAGTCACTCAGGAAATTACTTCTGACGGGAGAATTCGGGGAGTATTCTGATGACAAGAAAATGCACTTCACGGCTCGCTTAGTAGAGATGCTCAATCAGTACAAGAATGATCTTTCCAAGTGTGCAGAAAGTGACCCCAAGAAGAACTTTTTGATGGATGAGATCAAGATCTTAGAAGAGGCTAAAGGTGTTTCCCTTCCGAATTTTCTTCCTCGCAATGCTTTTCTCATTCAGTTGCAGACTAGAGTGAGGGGAATTTCGGGAGTACCAATTGCCTTTGTGGAGAAAGTCTGGAGCTACATGGAAGATGTGGTTATGTCTGTTTTAATGCGACATTCGGAGAACTATTATCAGCTCCACTCGTCTTGTCGAAGAGCAGGTCGTCAGTTGATAGCTAATATGAAAGAGAGGTCCATTAAGTTTATGATGGAGATAGTAGAAATGGAGGAGATCACGGATTACACTTGCAATCCTGAATATGAAACTGAATGGCATAAGCTGATGGCTCAGCAGGAACCTTTCATGGATGCTGTTCTGCGTCACCAGAATCCGCCTCCTACTTTTGTTGTAGAGGGTATAGGGTCAATTGAGCTCGAAGTGCTTAGGCATTACCCTCATGTGCTATCGCAGGCTTTTGACCTGAAGATGAGGATGACTGCTTACTGGAAAATTGTGCTGATGAGGTTTGTGGATTGCATGGCGATGCATTTGAAGCTGTCTATTTCAAATCTAGTGAATAAGGAAATGGAGAAGGAAATTGTGGGCGAGCTTTTGGGTCCTCACAGTGGTGGTATCGAGAGAATGCTGGAGGAGTCGCCGGCAGTTGCTGTTAAGCGTGAGAGGCTGAACAAAAGTATCAAGAAGCTGAGGGAGTCTAGGGAGGTGGTGGCCAAGATCATGGATGGCATCACTTCCACTAGTGATTAAACTAGCTTCTATGTTCTGTTCTTAACCCGTTAAACCTTGCATTCTGCTGCATGTTTTGCTATCCTATTTCAGTATCAACTAGCTACTTGGTGTTTGACACCAAAATTTTCCAGGGTCCTTAGAAGCTTTCAAATTGTCTCTTTTCTCGATTACGTGCTTGTATGCGCTGGCGTGCCACCATCGTGGGATGGGATGTTGAACGAAGCATGCCGCTATCTGACTTCTAAGAAGCGATTGAGACCGGGAGAGCACTAATCCCGCCTGATGAATCATTCTCGCCTAAGTGACTTAGGACTTTATGGTTTCGTGTCTCTCGCATAGCCACGAAGATCGATACCTCACAACTCCTTCGGTGTGAAGCAGAGCAATCTTCTTGACAGAGTGTTGAGAACACAATGTGTTGCGTCCGTAGATCGCAAGATACTCACGCTCCTTCGGGTGATGATCTCTTGATCGCTGGTTGCAGAGTTTCAATGTGTTGCGTCCGTAGATTGCAAGATACTCACGTAGATGACATACCGTTTATTCTAAACGGTAACTTTTCACTCGTAACACCACATCAGCCAACTCTTCTAAAAAGTCGCGCCATTACAGATGACGTTATAAAAAATTTGCACGTCCCATCAGAGTCCACACTTCAACACACTCATTCTGCTTCCATCTTCTCAGTCTCCCAAACTTCCTTCTGAAGTCATATTTTCTCCGCCGTCAAGCACTTTTTCTGATCCAAAAATGTCGCCTCACCAGTAAGAATATCTCTACCTTACCAAAGAAAATGCCGAACTCTTTGCCAAGTTTGTTCGAATCACCGCTAAACGAAAAAAACCAAGTCCGACCACCACACTCAAACTCTCAAACGCCGCCACCGGTTGTTTAGGCCCTTTCCTTAAAACACCTATCAACCCAACACTTTACCAGGTTCTCCATGATAGCTCCTGCAACTCCTCCTTAATCTTTAGGTGAGACAAGCAGGCTAACCATACCGGGTGACGAACAAAGACACCCTCTGCTTAATCGGCAAATGGCCGACTACCTCCGATAACGAGCGAACGTGGTACATGGCTTATCGCGAAGCAGACCTAGTCTATTGGCAAGCAACTAGCATCGTCCACCTTATGGACCTCTGCTTCTCACTACCAACGGAGGAAATCGTGCACTGTTTGCCGCCGCCATGTGTTTCTGGGATGTCGCTTGCAATTGCTTTCGCCTCCCCTGCGGCGATGTAAGCATAACTCTACTGGACCTCCTCACCATTTCGGAGTACCTATGGCAGAACCCGTCTGGAAGCAAGGGGACACCATCAACGTCGCTGAAAAAGCTAGTCCCAACCGACCCCCTTCTTACCCCGCCTGGGATACTCGCTTCATGAATAACAAATACCCTCAAGGAGGTATAGCGTTCCTTGAATTCTGGTTGTCAAAACATATTTTCTGTGTCTTTGCCTAGAAGGTCAACAAGTGTTGGATTCACCTCTCCAAGTGCTTATTTGAGGGCACTATGGTCAACAAGTGCTGACTCGCACAGTCTATCCTCGCCTACCTTTACCGTAGCCTTTGATGGATCTCGTTGTCTCCACTGCAACTCAACAAAGCCGGCCCACTATGGATGGTAAACCTCTGGCTCCAGGTCTACTTTTCCGTCTTCATGCACCCAGAGGTGCCGCCGTTTCAAGAAAACGAACTCCTAGGCCAGACCCTCTCAGCCCTTCTCAACTTTGAAGGACTAACCTACCAGACGTGCATTGCCACCTTTTACTCGCACAACCAATTTTTCTCTGCCTCAGTCCATCTAATCCTAGACCACCGCTTTCCGCCAGAGTTAGAAACTGGTTTTTTGCCTTCGCCTACCCAAAGTGACCAGGCGAAGCTTATCTTTCTCGAGAGTAACACTTGTATTGTTAGTTCCTGATCCCATCAAGGTCTGCTACGAGCTATACGCCCCTAACCACTAGTTGGTTCTGTAAATTGCTATAGTACCTGGCAAGCAACTTCTCATCCTGTGGAGACTGACACCGCAGACCCCTACTTTGGTTTTCCATTCATGATGCTTCCAGAGAAGGAACTCATTGTTGCTCTTGTACCTTCAATGGGAGTAACGGTACACCACTAAACCTGGCGAGCTCAATTATGGGATGACCTTCAATCTACGCAACCACTATCTCTCTTTGCAGCCATCTTCAAGAACTTCAACAGCAACTTCGCCAACTCCTTTGACAGGAAGGCATTGAGCTACGTCCCCAAACACTCAGATAAAGACACGCCTTGGCCTACAGTAGGCATCCTTACTCATTACTTAATTCATGCCACATACATTGGCTTTTAATTATGTATACTCACTCTTTTCATTTTGAACACTCGCAGTTCGACGAACGCATTGATCAATCTAACTCTGACAATGAACAGGACGTTGGAGACAGAATAAGAAAATTTGCAGCCTGTAAGTAATTAGGAATCTCAACTAAAGTATGACTTTGAATTCTCAGCTCTTTACTGTGTTATTCCCATTTCAGATACCTCAAAAATGGCATTGAGATACCTCTTCTGCTGGGACTTCTGGTCAGAAAAGACGATGTCGCTCTCGTAAGGTTGGCTCCAAAGATATTCTAGAAAAACAACTCGAGCAGGGTGAGCAACCACCACAATAAACACCAACCTCAAGGCCATCGGATCTGGTTTTAAATAGTTCACTGCTCGAAGGGCCTCGTTTTGCCACCCCTCTGTTGCCACCAAAGACTACTGGCTTCTCCTTTGGCGATGAACCCCGAGTTGATCATTCCTACTCCCCAATCACCTCATGAGGTAACTTTTATAGCTTGATGGATGAATTTAAACATAATTCTTAGTATGTGAAATTTCGTCTCCTAACACCAAACTCTTCTCTTACTCCTAGGACATGTTCCACGCCGAAGCCAACCATGAGGAGAACCTCTTGGACAACACTCCGCTCGAAGGGAGCACCATTACTGGCACTGGGACTATTGATGTTGGAAACACCATCCCTGCAAATGTGGGCGTCGACATTACCAATATTGTTGCTCATGTCGTCGAAGACACCGTTCTCCATATCGCCCATTATTTAGACGACTCGGACGAAAGCCTTCATGATGGTAATGACAATGACACATTCCAATTTTGCTTCGAATATTCCTCTTTCTCTTACCATATCATGCATTATTCTCCAGAAGAACAAGCGGCTATGGCGATGGGAGCCATACTTCCTTATCCTAACGCTAATGCCCAAAGGGACCTAAGAGACTGGAGTGCTTCGGATAAAGAGGTCTTTTACAACTAGTGGAGTGCTGATAATCACATATTTATGCATCTATTCGGTGTTTAATTCATTCTCTATACTTACTTTATTGTTATTTATTTAAGCATTTTAATTATATTTATTGTTTTATAGGTTTTGTGGAGGAATAAAGAAAAAGGAAATAAAACAGGGATTCCTAGCTCAATACGGATTCAAGAAGGATTTTTGTGCAATTAAAGAAGCCTATTCTCATGTGGACGCTAAGAGATCAATTGGGAGACATATATAAACCTATTTTAGGTTTTTAGGAAGAGAATAATCAGCAAACGAGGGAGAAATTCGAGCTAGGGAGAGGAGCAGCCGCACCAAGGAAATCAGCCCAGTTTCGATCCATCGAAGGACGGCAGATCATGTTCTTCATCCAATCTTGGTTTTTAATCTCTATGTTTTGTTTGATTCCTTTAATTATGAATTTTAGTAGCGAAATTATTGTTAACGGGTTGCTTGAAGCCTCATACATGAAGTTTTTCTAATTCATACACTTTAATCTAGTTTTGCATATTAAATTCAATTGAGGTTTCTTTTATATGACTCACCGTATGAATTCTTGTATGTTTGTTTTGGTGCGCAACTTAGTATGCATGTTAGGATTCTATTTTCATGAGATACGGGCAACTGAAGATCGTACGTGGTTCTTCCACCGGATTCTCTATAGCGATACACCGATTTTACCATCGGGTGATTGAAACTCTAGGTCTAGCAAGACACGCCTATAGTGTACCTGTGAACCCTTGTAGATTCTCAAACCTTTTCTAGATCTTAATGTTTCCTTCTTTGTAAACTTTGGGGTCCATGACTATGGATTCAATAGAGGGATAGATATGGGGGGGTCCATGACAAACTCGCATAGGCATAAGAATTAAATAATAGGATGTGTCGTGTCTATCGATATTCCTGGAAACTTTCATTGATTAGATATGTGCATTAGATTAAGTATGTGTTAGATTGATGGAATAACGGTGGTGGATTGCATTCCTCTTGACTCTTTAATCATATAGTTAAACACATTTGCATTCATAATCATATTTACTTTCAGCATTTATTTTCTGCATTAGCTGTAGCTTAGCCGATTCAGTTCGGTAACCAAAACAACTTCGAATACCCTAAATTTTGGAGTGGTAGTCTGCCACTGTGTCTAATTTATTTTATTAAATTTTTGTGTCATTTGAGTCTATCTGGAGTAGATTCGTAGTATCATTAGTGTACTGTAGTTGAATCTGTCAGCATTTTAGTTTCGTGTTAAAATTTAATTTTATTAATTCTTTGTGTTCGATAACCCATATTTATCATATTATATTAATATATTCAAGTTAAAACTATGATATTTTTATATACGAGTTTACCCGCCTATGCTTTTGTGTCGATTATGTTTGATACCTCAGACCCCACAGTGCTACGTACCTGATCATCTGGACCACCTTAAACAGCAATACTATTATATCTGTCTACCAATTAAAGCCAGCTTTATAGTCAAGAAAGAAGTATATATAGATAAAGCGTCCACTCCCCTGCCCTTTTGATTTGGAAAGAAAACACCGAACAAAAGAAACAAAGGATGCAGTTTAGAAAATTAAAATTTATGAAGTCTTGGTCTTTTAAGTTTAACATATCCTTTTGTTTTGGGTGCGTCGATCACATGTTGCGTTTTTGGCTGTGTTTAGAGCGTTGGTGGGATGAATTGCTTTGGCTGGAAGAGCATTTTGAAGCAGTTGGGTTCTCCTTCTCTCCGACCCAGTGAAAATATCGGAAAACAGATTCTCTGGCTCACAGCACAAGTTATCATGTAGTGGAACCGGAGATTATGCATGAATCTAGCTACTTATGTATAGTGTATGCATGTTTCTACTCGACCTTCGGAATTAAAATGGACATCTCTACAATAATAAAGTCAGGCGTGGAGGAAGTTTGGTATCATCAAGATCACCAAATTTTAAAATGTTGAAATTGCCCAAGATATAAACAAAAGTCGATTACAAAAGAAGAGATAATATAAAAGGATTGTATTGTAAAATCAAAATTAAAACTAAAAATTGAAAGATTATTATTATTAACTTCTTCCTGTTTGTTCTCACACATTCACACCAGACATGTGTGAGTTTTTCTACTATTATTTAGGAGAATTTCAAACCATGACACTGAAGGAAAATTTTAGGATATTTTTGGTAAAAAAATACTCTAGTACCCATATTGTATTATACAACTTATGCGAAAAATTTGACTATACGACTGACGTTTGAATGAAAAATTCATCTCCTTGCTCTTGCTCTACGTGCTCCTTGATTGCCTGAGAACTTCTTCATTCTATCATATTTGTTATGTTGTGTTGTTCAGGATCAGAGATATCCGATTCGGCATTAGATAAGTTTAGCCAATGATTGACTTTATCTTCATCTTCTTCCTCTTGGAGTATTGCTATACTTGCTGCTTTTTGTGCTCAGAATTGTTTGTAAGCAACTTCAGTGGATAAGCTCATGCGAAGGTGGCGATCGTCTCATCAGTGTATCTTCCCAGAATTCATGCTAAACCATTTGTGCTCCTCTATATCTCGTAATATCTTCTGAATTGGATATCCTTGTTACATTTGGTCTTGTCGATCCAGGGATATAGATAGCTTGCTCCATAATAACCGGTACTGAATCTTGCTAGTGGAATGTTGTTAATGTTAAGAAGAAGACTGCCTTCTAGGGTTTCAAAGTAATATGCTCTCTCTAAAGTTGCTCGGAAATGACTCTATATGATTACTCCTGCTCATGTTAAGATGTACTAGAAAATCATTTTTCAACAAGAGTCCTGGAGTAAGAGGGTAAACTAGCTACTTCTTCATGCTCCAAATGTAATTCTTGATAGGTTGTTATGTCTATGCTTGCTAGAAGGATTTAATACCTAATTTTTTCATTAGGATGGTGATGCTCGGCTTTACTAATAATGTTAATTTCATGTACGTTAGAGATTTTCTCTTATCTCAAAGAGAACTCTCTGAATCGCTCTCTGTAAAGAAAGAAGTTTTACTTGTTGATAAAGAGAAAATACTTTTTTTGCTTCATGACCACGAAATAGCTCCATTGTAAGAACACGCAGAGAATATGTGTTCAATTATGGAGGAAGAATTCCTTGCTGCTCATCTATTATTCCAAAATTAATCTTGACCATTAAATGTCTTCATCTTCGATGGTTCAGATTTGGTGTAAAAAATTAGGTAGAAAGTATGATGCCATTGTACCTGATCTGATTTTTTAGGCTCTAAAAGTAATCGAGCACGACCTTTTGTTTCGGATAAAGTTGTTGCCAAGTTGATCGGCATGCCAAACAAAAGCACTCCACCAGCTATGACAGACATAATAGTATTGCTGTTTAAGGTGGTCCAGATGATCAGGTACGTAGCACTGTGGGGTCTGAGATATCGAACATAATCGAAACAAAAGGACTCACCGAAAGATATTATTCCTGTCAATAAGAACTCGAGATTTATCTTCCAGAAATAAGAACGGACATCAAATCTCTAGTTGGGTTTTTTGTTAGCTTCCAGTATTCTCTTTCAGTAGCTCATAGAAATGGGAAAACCCACAGCTTCAAGAATCAATTCCTGCCAAAGCACATCATCAACCGCACTCATTGAGCAAAATGTGATTGTCGACGCACCCATTGTGTCGTCCTACAACGACAGAATCCGTCCTCTGCTAGACGCCGTGGACAAGCTCCGCAACCTCATGGTGATGGACGAAGGCATTCAGCTACCGACCATCGTCGTCGTCGGAGACCAGTCCTCCGGCAAGTCCAGCGTCCTCGAGTCTCTCGCCGGCATTAGCTTGCCACGTGGACAGGGCATATGCACAAGAGTACCTCTAATCATGAGATTGCAACATCATTCGAGCCCGGAGCCGGAGCTTCACCTGGAGTACAGTGGAAAAATTGAATACACCGACGAAGACCACGTAGCCGATGACATTGCCGTAGCAACCAATGCTATAGCCGGAGGAAGCAAAGGAATCTCCAACATACCTTTGACACTGGTTGTGAAGAAGAATGGAGTACCGGACTTGACAATGGTCGATCTTCCTGGAATCACTAGGGTTGCGGTCCACGATCAGCCAGAGAATATCTATGAGCTTATAAGAGATATGATCATGGAGTACATCCAGCCGGAAGAGAGCATTATTCTGAATGTTCTGTCCGCCAGTGTCGATTTCACGACGTGTGAGTCGATTCGGATGTCGCAGAGTGTGGACAAGACTGGCGAGAGGACCCTTGCTGTTGTGACTAAGGTCGACAAGTCGCCTGAGGGACTACTAGACAAGGTGACGGCCGATGATGTCAACATCGGACTTGGTTACGTTTGTGTCAGGAACCGGATTGGAGATGAGACTTATGAGGAGGCTAGGGATGTTGCTCGAGAATTGTTTCGGACACATCCTCTGCTTTCCAAGATTAACAAATCTATGGTTGGGATTCCAGTTCTGGCTGATAGACTTGTGCACATTCAAGCAAATAGCATAGCGAGGAATCTGCCCGAGATTGTGAAGAAAATAAACGATAAGCTCAATGCCAGCCTTAAGGAATTAAACAAGATGCCAAAGTCTCTTTCTTCTGTTGGTGATGCCATGACTGCTGTTATGCAGATCACTGGGGCTGCCAAAGAGTCACTCAGGAAATTACTTCTGACGGGAGAATTCGGGGAGTATTCTGATGACAAGAAAATGCACTTCACGGCTCGCTTAGTAGAGATGCTCAATCAGTACAAGAATGATCTTTCCAAGTGTGCAGAAAGTGACCCCAAGAAGAACTTTTTGATGGATGAGATCAAGATCTTAGAAGAGGCTAAAGGTGTTTCCCTTCCGAATTTTCTTCCTCGCAATGCTTTTCTCATTCAGTTGCAGACTAGAGTGAGGGGAATTTCGGGAGTACCAATTGCCTTTGTGGAGAAAGTCTGGAGCTACATGGAAGATGTGGTTATGTCTGTTTTAATGCGACATTCGGAGAACTATTATCAGCTCCACTCGTCTTGTCGAAGAGCAGGTCGTCAGTTGATAGCTAATATGAAAGAGAGGTCCATTAAGTTTATGATGGAGATAGTAGAAATGGAGGAGATCACGGATTACACTTGCAATCCTGAATATGAAACTGAATGGCATAAGCTGATGGCTCAGCAGGAACCTTTCATGGATGCTGTTCTGCGTCACCAGAATCCGCCTCCTACTTTTGTTGTAGAGGGTATAGGGTCAATTGAGCTCGAAGTGCTTAGGCATTACCCTCATGTGCTATCGCAGGCTTTTGACCTGAAGATGAGGATGACTGCTTACTGGAAAATTGTGCTGATGAGGTTTGTGGATTGCATGGCGATGCATTTGAAGCTGTCTATTTCAAATCTAGTGAATAAGGAAATGGAGAAGGAAATTGTGGGCGAGCTTTTGGGTCCTCACAGTGGTGGTATCGAGAGAATGCTGGAGGAGTCGCCGGCAGTTGCTGTTAAGCGTGAGAGGCTGAACAAAAGTATCAAGAAGCTGAGGGAGTCTAGGGAGGTGGTGGCCAAGATCATGGATGGCATCACTTCCACTAGTGATTAAACTAGCTTCTATGTTCTGTTCTTAACCCGTTAAACCTTGCATTCTGCTGCATGTTTTGCTATCCTATTTCAGTATCAACTAGCTACTTGGTGTTTGACACCAAAATTTTCCAGGGTCCTTAGAAGCTTTCAAATTGTCTCTTTTCTCGATTACGTGCTTGTATGCGCTGGCGTGCCACCATCGTGGGATGGGATGTTGAACGAAGCATGCCGCTATCTGACTTCTAAGAAGCGATTGAGACCGGGAGAGCACTAATCCCGCCTGATGAATCATTCTCGCCTAAGTGACTTAGGACTTTATGGTTTCGTGTCTCTCGCATAGCCACGAAGATCGATACCTCACAACTCCTTCGGTGTGAAGCAGAGCAATCTTCTTGACAGAGTGTTGAGAACACAATGTGTTGCGTCCGTAGATCGCAAGATACTCACGCTCCTTCGGGTGATGATCTCTTGATCGCTGGTTGCAGAGTTTCAATGTGTTGCGTCCGTAGATTGCAAGATACTCACGTAGATGACATACCGTTTATTCTAAACGGTAACTTTTCACTCGTAACACCACATCAGCCAACTCTTCTAAAAAGTCGCGCCATTACAGATGACGTTATAAAAAATTTGCACGTCCCATCAGAGTCCACACTTCAACACACTCATTCTGCTTCCATCTTCTCAGTCTCCCAAACTTCCTTCTGAAGTCATATTTTCTCCGCCGTCGAGCACTTTTTCTGATCCAAAAATGTCGCCTCACCAGTAAGAATATCTCTACCTTACCAAAGAAAATGCCGAACTCTTTGCCAAGTTTGTTCGAATCACCGCTAAACGAAAAAAACCAAGTCCGACCACCACACTCAAACTCTCAAACGCCGCCACCGGTTGTTTAGGCCCTTTCCTTAAAACACCTATCAACCCAACACTTTACCAGGTTCTCCATGATAGCTCCTGCAACTCCTCCTTAATCTTTAGGTGAGACAAGCAGGCTAACCATACCGGGTGACGAACAAAGACACCCTCTGCTTAATCGGCAAATGGCCGACTACCTCCGATAACGAGCGAACGTGGTACATGGCTTATCGCGAAGCAGACCTAGTCTATTGGCAAGCAACTAGCATCGTCCACCTTATGGACCTCTGCTTCTCACTACCAACGGAGGAAATCGTGCACTGTTTGCCGCCGCCATGTGTTTCTGGGATGTCGCTTGCAATTGCTTTCGCCTCCCCTGCGGCGATGTAAGCATAACTCTACTGGACCTCCTCACCATTTCGGAGTACCTATGGCAGAACCCGTCTGGAAGCAAGGGGACACCATCAACGTCGCTGAAAAAGCTAGTCCCAACCGACCCCCTTCTTACCCCGCCTGGGATACTCGCTTCATGAATAACAAATACCCTCAAGGAGGTATAGCGTTCCTTGAATTCTGGTTGTCAAAACATATTTTCTGTGTCTTTGCCTAGAAGGTCAACAAGTGTTGGATTCACCTCTCCAAGTGCTTATTTGAGGGCACTATGGTCAACAAGTGCTGACTCGCACAGTCTATCCTCGCCTACCTTTACCGTAGCCTTTGATGGATCTCGTTGTCTCCACTGCAACTCAACAAAGCCGGCCCACTATGGATGGTAAACCTCTGGCTCCAGGTCTACTTTTCCGTCTTCATGCACCCAGAGGTGCCGCCGTTTCAAGAAAACGAACTCCTAGGCCAGACCCTCTCAGCCCTTCTCAACTTTGAAGGACTAACCTACCAGACGTGCATTGCCACCTTTTACTCGCACAACCAATTTTTCTCTGCCTCAGTCCATCTAATCCTAGACCACCGCTTTCCGCCAGAGTTAGAAACTGGTTTTTTGCCTTCGCCTACCCAAAGTGACCAGGCGAAGCTTATCTTTCTCGAGAGTAACACTTGTATTGTTAGTTCCTGATCCCATCAAGGTCTGCTACGAGCTATACGCCCCTAACCACTAGTTGGTTCTGTAAATTGCTATAGTACCTGGCAAGCAACTTCTCATCCTGTGGAGACTGACACCCGCAGACCCCTACTTTGGTTTTCCATTCATGATGCTTCCAGAGAAGGAACTCATTGTTGCTCTTGTACCTTCAATGGGAGTAACGGTACACCACTAAACCTGGCGAGCTCAATTATGGGATGACCTTCAATCTACGCAACCACTATCTCTCTTTGCAGCCATCTTCAAGAACTTCAACAGCAACTTCGCCAACTCCTTTGACAGGAAGGCATTGAGCTACGTCCCCAAACACTCAGATAAAGACACGCCTTGGCCTACAGTAGGCATCCTTACTCATTACTTAATTCATGCCACATACATTGGCTTTTAATTATGTATACTCACTCTTTTCATTTTGAACACTCGCAGTTCGACGAACGCATTGATCAATCTAACTCTGACAATGAACAGGACGTTGGAGACAGAATAAGAAAATTTGCAGCCTGTAAGTAATTAGGAATCTCAACTAAAGTATGACTTTGAATTCTCAGCTCTTTACTGTGTTATTCCCATTTCAGATACCTCAAAAATGGCATTGAGATACCTCTTCTGCTGGGACTTCTGGTCAGAAAAGACGATGTCGCTCTCGTAAGGTTGGCTCCAAAGATATTCTAGAAAAACAACTCGAGCAGGGTGAGCAACCACCACAATAAACACCAACCTCAAGGCCATCGGATCTGGTTTTAAATAGTTCACTGCTCGAAGGGCCTCGTTTTGCCACCCCTCTGTTGCCACCAAAGACTACTGGCTTCTCCTTTGGCGATGAACCCCGAGTTGATCATTCCTACTCCCCAATCACCTCATGAGGTAACTTTTATAGCTTGATGGATGAATTTAAACATAATTCTTAGTATGTGAAATTTCGTCTCCTAACACCAAACTCTTCTCTTACTCCTAGGACATGTTCCACGCCGAAGCCAACCATGAGGAGAACCTCTTGGACAACACTCCGCTCGAAGGGAGCACCATTACTGGCACTGGGACTATTGATGTTGGAAACACCATCCCTGCAAATGTTATCGACGTCAACATTACCAATACTATTGCTCATGTCGTTGAAGACACTGTTCTCCATAGTGCTAATTATTCGATCGACTCAGACGAGAGCCTTCATGATGGTAATGACAACGACACATTCCAATTTCGCTTCAAAGATGCCCCTTTCTCTTACCATACCATGCATTATTCTCCAGAAGAACAAGCGGCTATGGTGGTGGGAGCCATACTTCCTTATCCTAACGCTAATGCCCAAAGGGATCCAAGCAAGGCGGCCTAGGCCCTTCCTAATTCCTCACTCAACTCCACTGTCTTGCCTGATCTGATTGCCCCTGGTGTGGCTGAGGTACGAAAATTTCTTTAGGCCCAACCCTGTATTTGGCATTCTTCTTTCTATGTCTGAATATAAACACCATCTTAACAGGACCTAGAACTGGCTGCAAATGGCCATATGAACAAAAGGGTTAGCACACCCTCGTCTCCCCAAGGTAACCAACTCATCACTGCCCAGCCGCTTACCTCGGCTGAGTGTACCACCCCAACTGCGGCCGCTCAGGATACCACTTGCAGGAGCAATGAGAATCAAGGCCCGAAAACCATCATTCCTTGGGCATCACCTTCCTCTGAGCTTGCCATTAACAAAAACGCCATGCATGACCAAATCCTTAGCCTGGAGAAACTCTCATCCAAAATTTCGACTAAGAAGCACAACCCGGCTGAGCTCGTCCTCGTCAAGGACACAATCAATAAGCTCTTCGAGGACGATTTGGACACTCCTCAAGCTCTCAACGATATGCTGGATGAAGTATGAAACCTGCTAAGGACTGCCCCTGGTGAGCTCTTGCCCATGCTCTCCCAGTATGAGCAAGATCTTCGACAACTCTACCAATTTCAGGCCAACAAGAATGATATATCTCACTTCTTAGAGAGACAAAAGAAAATAAGGGAAGAAATGGCCAGCCAAGTGCTCGATGACCACCGCTAAGTCCAGAAACTCCTCCAAAGTGTCTCATCCAAGAAAGTAACTTTGGCGGCTAAGGAAGCTGAAGTGGCTACTCTCTAGGCCGAGGTAGACATCTTACAAGCAGATTCTATCTCTACTCACACGAATGCCCAACAATTGCTTAAGGAAAGCTCGAGTCGAGCGAATCATCTCCAGGAGGCTGAAGATGACGTTTCCTCACTCCTTAAATCACATGGTGAGGCTTGGGCTGACTATGAGCATGTCAAAGTAGAACTTAAGAGAAAAGCTCTTTGTTTGTAGAAAATCTGGGCTTGCTTTGTTTTGTAATCCGGTTACTAAGGCCCTAAACCTATTTCGTGTATTAAATACATAACTCTAATTAAATTATCTATCTACTAAGTTGAATCAAGTATATAACTTTCCTTACCAAGTCCCTTAACCTGAGTTTTTATCTCGCAACCCCTATTCCATATGATTCACAAAATGGGCTCAGAGTACAAACCCCCATTTGAACCAATGGCCCAATTTAGGGCCCGAACTAATCGGTTACCCAAAAATCCTCAGGATTAGGATTAAATTGAGATTCAAATTTCAAAAACATGTTATCCCATCACATCAAATCTTTTGACTTCCAAGGAACACGTTACCCTCATATCAACCACCCGAGAATAAATGATAATTACTGCCCTTGACTCTTAGAATGGCTTAACCGTCTATGCCAACAAATCTCTGAGGGACACGTGTCAATTACCATGGGCAGTAAATAGATTCATGTACCTTAACCTTTTGTCTACCTGCAGAGCCTCTAGGGTTAGGCTTCTATAAATATCACCTCAAATCTGCCCACACAAACAACATATCCAAAACTTTCTCCTTCACACAATCTCAGAATGATGCCTTTTCTGCAACATCTCTTATGGCCTTTAGTGAAACAAAATCCTCCATAAACCCTTTGTTTATAGAAAAAAGTAGATAGTGATATCCATGTCCAAGTCTAGGTTGGATAGTGATATCTATGTCCCGGTCCTACCTTGGTAAAGCTGCCCCTAATCCTTTGGGGGGTAGCCGAGTCTAAACACTGAGAACGGGTCGTCTTCCTCTCCCTCTCCAGCAACACCTCTGCATTTGTCTTGCATAGATGTTGCAGGTCCTAGCATGTCATTCCTCTAGCGAGGAATTACAGGGAGATGGTGTGCTATCACTCCCCATTTATATGGGAGCCCATTCAGGGAGGAGCGAATGGCAACCGGCTCGTTCCCAGGGTGGAAACCAAGGTAAAAACTAGTCCATCAGCCCTAATGATGAAATATACAAAAGGAAAATCCCCTTCATTCTTCTTACATTGCTTTAGCCTGTTGTGTTCTAGTTTCCGTTTTTTCTTCTTTTGTCTCTTGAGGTCCTTCCTCTTTAATAAACCTTTGTGTTTTTCAACTTGTAAACAAGTTTGTATTTCCATGGTATCAGAGCTCAAGGCCGCAAAGCCTTTGTAAAATTTTAATAAAATTGATTCCATTTATTCTACCTTGCATATATCTCGTTATAAATGTAACTCAAACTCCAACCACCAATTTTGGCTTTGTAAAATAACAAAATGTTAAACAAAGTTAAAGGCACAAGAACTGGCAGAGAAAACAAGTAAAAAATTAAAATTTTAGCCATAGGAATTGGCTTACATTAACATGTTATAGGGTTACCCCTTGATTGTGGTTACGCGAGCAGAAGCATGCGAGCGCGAACAACGTCAATTATTCTGCACTAGGCGGGTCGTCGTACTCCCAGACCGGCAGGATGTATTTTTTAAGGAAACGGTCATTGATTAGATTTGCATGAACTGTATCATCTCGATCACAAAGACAAACTGCTCCTCGTCCTTGTATGTGGTTGATTATGTACGGTCATTCCCATTTACCAGAGCATTTATCTTGTCCTTCTATTTTCTCGCCAATGGGTAACACTGCCTTCCAAACCAACTCTCCTTCTGCAAAACTCTTGCCCCTAATACACTTGTCATAAGTCCAAGTTGTTACTCTTTGTTTTTCAACACAAAAGTGTTTATAGGCTTCCAGCCGCTTCTCGTCTAAGTCTTCATGTTCCTGCCACATTGCTTTCATATAGTCCTCACCAATTAGATCATGTTGTTCCATAACTCGTAAGGACTGAACATTGAACTTCAAAGGCAAGACAACATTGTGTCCGAACATCAACGCATAGAGAGTTGTCCCTGTTGGATTTCGTTTACTCATCCGATATGCCCAAAGTGTATTGAACAAGTCATTATGCCACAGGCGGGAATGTGCAGAATCATCTTGTTTCTCGCATCCGCCTGACCGTTGGACTGAGCATAATAAGGAGTAGGATGAAGGAAATAAATGCCCAAGTCTTGCATAAGCCTCTCGACTTCGCCAAACATAAATGTTGCCCCTCTGTCTGAGACAAAACACTTTTGTAAACCAAAATGATAAATGATATCTTCAAATAAGAACTGGTAAATGGTGCCCGCACAAGCCACTTTTAAAGGCTCAACTTCTACCCATTTGGTGAAGAAGTCCGTGGCCATAATGATGAACTTGTGTCCCTCAGATGAGTGAGGATGAATCATCCCAATCAAGTCTAAACCCTAACCATGAGCATGCCAAGGTTTGATGATTGGTTGCAAAGGGATATTAGATAAATGGTTGATTGTACCATGTACTTGACAATCTTCACAACCCTTAACAAAAGTGTTACAGTCTTTAAGCATTATTGGCCAATAGTACCCATGACGCCATAATAACCAATGCATCTTGGAACCAACCTGGTGTGCCCCTGTTGCCTCTAAGTGTACTTTTCTCATTATTCGCTTTCACGACCGTATACACAACGTATGAGCAGACCATCCTCCCCTTGCCCGAATAACTCATTGTCTTTAAGCACATAATTGGGAGCCAAGAAACAAATCTGCTTATAGACTAGTGCGTTAGGGTCTTGGAGGTAAGAGATGATGGACCTTTAATCTATGATCGAGAAAAGAAGCAGTTTGAAAGCTTCTCAGGACCCTAGAAAATTTTGGTGCCAAACATTTCGGCACGCCCAGTGGGACCATACTTTTCGTGTCTCTAAGCGACAATTAGGGACTCTTACAAAAAAGGATGCCCTCAGTGTCGCAAACATCCTCAACCGGATTACCAGGAACACACATCTACTGAGTGTCGCTCTCTCTCTCTCTCTCTCTCTCTGCGAACGCAGTAAAAGTCATCTTTGGAGTCACATATTATTCAACAATGGACTTCAACTTCTTGATTGAACAAGAGCTCAACAGCCTATCATACAAAGGTTACAGACCATACATCCAATCTATTGGATAGGACGGGACAGTTTTTGCAAAAGCCCGTCTTGTCCCGTTTATTTTTTATAGGACGGGACGGGATGGGATTCGTGGTGTTAAAATTCAAACCCATCAAGGCATGTACTGTTCTAGATCGAGACGGAACGGGGTCAAACCGGGATCCAAACCCTTTTCTTCTTTCAACAAATCTCCTCAAGAATTCGTCGTAGATATATGAGGAAGGCTAATAGTTTCAACAATGAAACTTTGTTTTAAAAACTTCAAAATTTCACATGAACAAATCCAGTAGCTATAAGAAATGAAAATACAATGAATTTGAAAACTTGAATGAGTAACAATCTGAAAATATCAATTGAGTTATAATTATGTAAATTATAAATAGTTAAATACCAAAAAATCTGAACCTATAGAAACCCAGAAGTTATAAAAAAAATGTTAATCAACATTAATATTTAACATATGGAAACATAATTCAACACAAACTAAACCAGGCACACATGCTTGAGGTCGACGAACTCATGGCAACTCGAAGATTACAACCAAATTGAACGGGTTTCGAATTTAGGGTTCTAATTCAAGATCAATTTGTTTTCTGATTTGAGACTTGGTTTGAGATCGATTGGGTTTTTAGATGTGGGGTTTTGATTTGGGATTAATCGGTGAGTTAGATAGGATTTCAACTTTAAGAATTCGGCAATCCGACATTTAAGGGAGCTTGAAGAAGAGAGTCGGTGAAGAGGGGAGTCTCTCACTTATCTGTGTGAGGCTGCCGAGAAAAATTAGAGAATAGGGTCAATAGGTTAGCGTATTTGGTTTTTTTAACTTATTGGATTTCTCGGTACGGGTCGAGCCGAGCCTTGCCCTATCTAAATTTTGTGTCCCATAGCCTGTCTTGTATTAATTAAACGGGCCGGGACGGTTCGGGCCTCAATTTTTAAAAATCAAACCCGTCTCGTCCTGTTACTGGCCGGGACGGTTTGAGGATGGGCCGGGCCCAAGTGCCCACCCCTATTATGGATCAGCGACAATTTTGGGCTTAGGCCCAGTTGAGGTACGTATTGGGCTCAACTGTTTACGACCATAAACTTAGAGAAGGAAAATTTGGCGGGAAGGCTAGTTGTTGAGTCACGAGTGCTTCGTCGTTCGCGATTCCGTTATAACCGACTCTGTGGACTCCTCCAGTCCGCCCGCCCCTCACACATTTCATTTCTCTCTCTCTCTCTCTCTCTCTCTCTCTCCAACTCTCTCCAAAACCAGAAACAAAAAAATATCTCGACAGAAAAAAAAAAACTCGAATTAAGCTTCTTCTCCCATGGCGCCCAACCACACTCCATCACTCCCTCTCCTCATTTGTCTCACCGCCGCTCTCATCTTCTTCATCTCCGCCACCTCCTCCGCCTCTGCTTCACCACCAACCGCCTCACCTCCATCACCGCCGCCTCAGCCTCCATCACAACCACCGCCATCAAGATCAAGAAAACCAACACCGTCGCCTCTTCCACCTTCTCCATCTCTAGCTCCGACGATTTACTCTCCATCACCGTCGCCTGACTCGCCTCTGTCTCCTCATCTTTCTCCATCGCCGTCGCCTCCATCATCGCGGGCGACGGCGAAGCAGCTGAGCAACATCCTGGACGCTCTGATCGGATCGGGCGACTTCGGGAGCTGGGTGAACATAATAACCGCCGCGAGTCCGCTGTCACTTCCGCTCAGCGCCACCATCTTCATGCCCCAAAACGATGCCGTCGTAGCGCGCGTGGTCTCAACCGCCGACCCTCTCGTCTTCCCTTACCACGTGGTCGCGCAGCGGCTCACCTTCGCCGACCTCCAGCTCTTCAAAACCCAATCTCGCCTCCCAACTCTCCTCCCGGGAAAGTCGATCCTCATCACCAACAACTCCCAGTCCAACTTCACCGTCGACGACGCTCCCGTTACCCACCCCGACGTCTACGTCACCGCCGCCGTCGCCGTTCACGGTGTCGCGACCTTTCTTGACTACACAACTTACGGCGACGCGCTCAGCTTCCTGCCGAATCAGCAGCAATCGCAATCGCAATCGCTACCACTGCAGATGTCTCCGTCGCCGAAGAAACGACCGGAGCTGTTACCTCCCGCAGGCGTATACATCCCGGGGTTGAAGAAGTCCGGCGCGACGAGGCCGCCGTGCCTCGGTGGTCGGTTTCCAATTGGTTTAATTGCTTTGGCTTTCTTGGTTTTGGGGAACCGAAGAAGAAATTACTTTGACTGGCTTTGGTAAGTAGTTAAAATTGGGACCAAATCTTTAATGATGAAATTAGGGTTCTTTCAATTTCGTTGTCTCAATTTCGGATTTGATATTGTAGAGATTAGGGATTCAAAGCAAGAATTGTGACATTGAATTGTTCATGGAGATTAGGGTTCTTGTAAAATCTGGGCTTGCTGTAATGAATAGTAGTGTTTCTTGGTACAAATCCGTTGTTCAATATTAACAGGATGAAATTGTCATAGCTACTATCTACATTGCGCCCCAGTAATGTTAAGACTGAGAGGTTAAATCAGTAGAAGGAAAAAAAGGCATTATTGGCCTCATTTTCAAAACTGTAAAATCTAAGTTCATGAGTAAGCCACATTGCAAATTTGTTGTGCCCAGCTCAAGACCCAGAATCCCACTCCTCCTTTATGAATTTTCCGACCGAAATAGGGCCTAACGAATGACTCTAAGGTTGTTAGCTACATCAAATGGGAAAGAATGGCGGGTTATCAGCAGCAACCCTAGGCGTTTTTCTTCGGCCAGTTATCTACATGTCTCGACACATCTCTTCAATCAACTCTGCACATGCCACTCTAGGTTCGGTTGACTCACTGCAGAAGATTCTGTGCAGTGTCCTTAACTCTTCAGAGTTTGCATTCGCCTTCTGTAAGAGTCTTTGTAATACTATCTGCATCTCGTTGTTTTGCTCATCTGTCATACTTACACCAAATAGTTTTGTCTGCGGCACACGCCTAGGATTCCAGTATTCGGTGCATTGATGATCGGGATCAAGGGCCTCAATAGCCTGGAGAAAATATAACTAGAATAAGATTGACTGCATTAATTTGTATTAAATTCCTGAGTGAACAAAGGAAAGATACTTAGCTATGGCAAGAGAAGTTACAGTACCTGCACAATGGGTTGGGAGGCAAAGCCAAACATTGCAAACCCATTGATATTCTGCAAAGACTGTATAGGGGGTAGTCCTCTTTCGTCTAGACTACTCCGTCTAATAATTTCAGTGCTTAGTCTATGTAGTACCATCTCCCAGCACTTCTCAGGTGATATATTTGGAAAAGCCACACCAGGGAATTCTTCTAAACTGACCTGAAAATAACACAATGTGAAATAGAAGGTAAACAAAAAGGATGAAAACGTAATGGTGTCAGATTAGTTGCCTCAAAAATTAAGGAACCTATCTGTGATAGTAGGAGAAATGCACCTTAAATAGGGGTCCAAGAAGCCCAGCATCGAGAACTTCTGATATATAGCTACACATTTTTGCCGGGTCCAGCACACTGTAGAACTTAACTCGGCTTCTAAACCCTGTAAAACATACCCAATCATAAGAAACCGCAGAGAAATGCCACCAGATTACGAAATATAAGAAATAAACTAGTAAGCATACCTTTTGGATAAATGGCATGCTTACTGCACCAGAATTTTCCAGCCATGACTGATCCGAAACTTAAAGGCTCAACAGAACTCAAATTGTCTAATTCAGGGATTTGGTCACTCATAGATACATTCACAGTGGAGGCATCGGTCCTTGAAGAACTGATTGATATGTTTGAAGAAGGATGTGGCAAGCAAAGATCAACACCAAACAACTTATTACCCTCAGATGTGCCAGCCTTCTCTTGATTTGATGTGGAGGTCTCATCTTCAATTGTGCCAGCCTTATTGATTTCAAGTTCATAAGATAAATTCAGATCAAAACTGTGACCGTTCTTCAGCTTTGCTTCAGATTTCACGACCAAAGTTTGATCATCATTATGACCATCCAATGACCCAGATTGAACTACTGCTGACGAATTATGACTAGACAAACTGCAAGATCCATTGATGTTAACCTTATCTTCCAAAATCGAGCAACAAGGTGAAATTCCCATTGGATTAGTAGACTTGGAATCTTGGTCCAGCTTAGGCTTCTTAGCTGCGCCCTTACAAGTGTAGTCTATAGAAACTACTCCAGAATCCTTGGATATCCATTCTTTAATGGCATCGTAATTGCCTTCCAATGCTCTAACAAGCATATATAATTCCTCAACAGTGTAGCGGAGAAGGACATATCTCTGAGTCATTTCACATGAGCAGAAATGTTTTGCATGTTTTAGGCATGAAAATCGATCAGGAGAGCACTTGCAGCTGGCAGCAGATAAGTGTAAGTCATAGAAGCAAGAATAGCATTCTCTCTCAGTGTTCGAATCAAAGTCTGTTTCCATCTTCTGCAACTTCCAACAAATTGGAAGACGGTCCAGTCTTTCCTCCTCCATCTGAGCTCTTTTCTGTGAAAATCAAATACAAAGAAAAGAGGTTATTTTCCCCAGCTATATGAGCTGTATGCTACACTGAGAAAATTGGGAGAGTGACATTTACCTTAACTGCTTTGGTGAGGACACCACCTACGCCTGAAGCAGTTATCAGGTCAGGAATGGTAAGCAACTCTGTTTCAAGTGATTTTTCCCAATAGGAATGCACAGCTCCCCGTGCTGACCCCAGTAACAATTTGTCGTGTGATATTGATGTCTTGCGACACTGCTTACTGTAGAGCTCAACTGCGTTTTGGCCATGTTCTAACCAATCAACAGGGGCAACATTCACTGCTTCAGCGCAGTTAAAGCCACAATTAAATCCAGCGTGATAAGCCCTTGGGAAGGTAAGAACAAACTCCCCAGAGTGTTGGACAACTCGATGAACAACTATACCCTCAGACTTTAAAACTGAAGGAGATAGCTGAGTGACCTGAACAAGAATTACAGTCATGATTTTAGTGCCCATAAAGAATATGAAAAAAAAAATTGAAGTCATCCACAAATGTGCAGGGTTGATTAAATAGTACAAGAAAAAGATTGGTAATAGTGAACTTGTACCAGTTCATTGAGTAAATCAGGTTGCTCCTCAAACAAATCCGGCAAATGCTTTCTCATTGCTTGTTCGAAAGAGGTAGCTTGGCTTTCAGGCACTCCATACCATACTTTTGGGTCACCAAAATGTAAATAATTCAGGGAATACAGGTGGTGGTCCTCAACATGCTGTTACAAACAACAAGCAAAGACCAAATAAGCATATCAGTAAATTCCTACAGTAAACATCTTTCTCTCTAACACACGACAAAAAGAAAGATATTTTTGACATAAGTGCTTCAACCTCATGCTAAAAAAGACATACCCAACAAAATGAAGAAAAACACATCCCAATGTAGAGCCATGGGACTAGGACTCCCGATATATCGCTTTCCTCAAAACAAAGTGCTGACCCAGGCAGGCGAGGCAAGTTATTTAGATTCCAACCTGAAACTGCGTATGGATCAGACTCGCTCTGAGCTACCATCAACTGTTCCTTAGGAAACATGCTTCCAAATACTCCTGTTTCCAAGTCAGCTCCATAGTTAACCTGAATTTTTAACAGAAAAAAAACATCCATCATTTACAAACATTGGTCTACAACCCTTCAATTGACCAATTTAAACATATATACTCTAGATCCATAGTTCCATACCTCAACCTCGTCTGTTGGCTGCTCAACTATTCGCCAGTATTCACCTTCTATATCCTCCACAGAGGGTTCCCATTTTTTATTTTTAGTTCCACCAGAATTCAAACCCTCTTTGCGTTCATTTATTCCAAAGTAACTCTCCTTAAAAGTAGAAGCATGTCTCTGAAACTCCTCAAATGTAAAGTCCGATCCAGATTGGAAACCAAACTTCTCACACGGCTCAGAAGCAACACTAGCTTTGGTACGTCTCCTTGAGTGCCTTCTTTGTTTTCGCTTCCGACCTCTACTTTTCTTTTTCATAGACTCCCTATTTTGAAGCAAGTCCACTAGCTGAATACGCGTAGAAAATTTAGCATTCTCCCACATGTGTTTCTCCTTAAGACGGCAAGGAGGAGTCCAGTAGCGTGGAGGGACAATCCGACAAATACCATAAGGTTCAGCCTGTGGCCGAATCTTTGCTATGTAACCAAGTGTATCTTTGAACTCCTAAATACAAAAGCAAAAAGGTAATACATTAGTCGAATACGATACAAAATAGGCAAAAATGATACATCAAAGCAACGATACTAATAGTAATAGAAATTGAATGAATACCTCAGCAGTAGGATAGAATACAGGTGCATCATTAATGACGGGCCGGCATGCTTCATCTGGAACCCATCTAGCTGATATCTGGAAAAACACCAGTAAAAACTAAGTCATAAGATGAAGATAAAAAGAAGAACTCTGGAAAGATGAAGCTATTGCTAATCGCTACTAATGCAACCATAAAATTATGGTAAAGAACACAATTAATAGTAAGTTATTCCTTGTCTACCTTTTGACTTCCAGGACTGTCAGAGCACTCAACTGTGTTATCACTTCTCTCAGTTCTCTGGTTGATGTTAGAGGTAAAAACCTGCAAAATCATTATGGTGAGAAATAAAATACTGGATGACCTTAATTTTGATTTCCAAATGTATTCAGTTAAAGCAAAACATAGAACTGCAGGGGAAAAAAATTAACTGAAAATTTAAAATTTACAAACACTCGCAGCACCATAAACAGGTAAAGTGTGATCATACAAAAACAGGGTAACAGACTAATAAACATGTAGTATTCAACAATCAAGTTTTATTTTAAACAGAAACTATATGTACCACAGGATAAGTGCCCCATAACTCCATTGACACCCACAACATCACGGAATATCGAAATAGCGTGTCGAGACATATATTGCTAATCATCTAACATAAACAATAAATAATAAACAGATTACACAGATCTGACATTTTGCAGATCAATGATTCATAATTCTATACAAAAACACACAACACGCTTCAACACCCAGAATTGACAACCACCATGATCACAAAAAGCAACAATTCAGGGATTAAGAAATCCAACCTCTTTAGGCTGTGATTCTGCTGCTAAACTCATCTCCATCATTGCCTGCAAAAACAAATTCACCCAAAATCAATACATAATCTCAAATCAAAATCAAAAACTAATTCCCCTGCTTCTTCATAACCCAATAGAAACCAATTCCTACATATCTAATCTACCAAAACGGATAGAAGCATTCCTGAAAATCAATCAAGTTCCTTACTTTGTGATACCCAACAATCTCAATCGCATGTAAACCAAGCAAAGCCCCAATCTTTTCACCACTCTGGTAAAACTACTCAATCCTATTCTGTTTTGTTTACCCCTATTAAAAACAATTGACTCGGTAAACGAAACTAGCAAAGTGAAACAAGGAATTTAACAAGTCTACACAAAACAATGAGGACAGAGAACCCAAAAACACAATGGGAATATATATAAAATTATTATGATTATATATATGGAAAAAAACAAACCAAAAGGGTGTACCTTAAGAATGAAAAGAGGAACAGATTCCAGGTAAAGAGGTGTGATGTGATGGCTTGATATGTAGGTTATGGTAAATACTTACAAAAACTCTCTCCCTCTTAATATTATCAATTTGTTTTTTTTTGGTTTTTTACTACTCTGAGGAGAAAAAAAGGAAAAAGGAGAGGGAAAAAAAAACAGGTGTGGATGAGAAATCCAGCTTGAACGAGAAAGTTGGATCTCAAGTAACTGTTAGTGGAAAGAGAGAAATTCTATAAATTATTTTTGGTGGGTGGATTTATTAAAAGGAGAAAATATTTAATTTCTAGAGAGAGAGAGAGGGTCAACTGGGTCAAGCGAGAAGCCGCACAACGTTTTAGTTTGTTTTGTTCGGCGACTGACTGAGTGAGGTTATGGGGTGGGCGGGACCTTGCCACGAATGACACGGCAGACCAAGTACCGTATCGGCATCTTTTTGGGGACTGCCCCCGCAAGTACACCCAACATAGATCTTTAGCTTTTCTAGCTTTAGTTCTATTATTTATTTTATTTTGTTTAGCAAAAACAAAGAGCAGTACAACTCGTGATTGTGGAAGTGTATTCTCTTCTTCTCTTTCGGTTAAACTATTGTGATTTTCGTCAAAAACATGAGAATCTACTCTTGAAGCTGGTTGAAAGTAAATAATTTGTGTCGCTAAAGTGATGGTTTAGCGCTGATATAACATATACTCTATTATTTATATATTGGGTTATCGGGATACGTTTCTTGTGATGTTGTTTATCTTAATGATAATTTGTTTTATGTTTTTTGAACTTTGAAATTATATGGTAATAACAAGTGAATTAGGTGGTTTCTTATAGTGGAGGGAAAATTACTTAAATGATTATTCAAGTTTGTTATATTCAACAATTTGATCACTGAAGTTTAGAAAATATCAAAATGTCACTGAACTTTAACTTTGTCTATCAAATTGATCACTTTACCCATTTTGGATGTCAATTTTTCTTATTTCATGGTGGTTTTCATACTTCTCCCACTTTTGTTATGTGCATTTCTCTCGTAATCTTATCTATACAAGCAAAATATTTAACAAATTATAATGTTTAAAATAGACAAAGTGATCAAATTGATAGACAAAATTAAAGTTCAGTGACTTTTTTTATATATTCTAAAATTCAATGATTAAATTGTCGATTTTGACAGACTTAAATGACCATTTGGACCATGTTCCCTACGGTGAAAACTAAAAATGGTGTACTCTCTATAATTCTACAAATTCACACTGATGTCATATATCTCTTGTTTCATTTATCATTTAAGTTATTCAAAAATATTAATTTCAGAATAATACTATAATTTCGATTTAAAACTAGGTTAATCGGATCATCTCTCAAATCTGTCGCCAAAACATGTGTGGTCTTGACAACATTCTCAGCAAGCAAACATAGGGGCAGTGGGTTGCGATGGAGGGCTGCTTTTGGTCGATTGTTTGCTGGCAGGAGGGCGTCGTTGGCTCATGATCTGGACATTCCCTTTTGACTATTTTATTATGAGCTAGATATTTAGTTTGCCATTTTTTAAGTTTTGTTGTTATTTAATTACAAACATTGTCATATGACTTCAAAATCTTGGGAAGTAAATACTGATATGCATCAGCGTCCTAGTACCAAAGAAGATACTCGTTATCTTTGTGTTCTTAAACTTGTATTGTGTCTATTTCTATGTACCACCAAAGGTACTACCATTGAGTTCTTGTTTGTCTAAAAACAACAGTAGGAAGGTATATAACAATTTATTATGGCTTTCGATGAATATATTATCTTGATCACCTTATTCGGTTGGCTTACGAAAAAAATGTATGTAGCCAATTGTGATTTATAAACTTTGTGAAATGGTGGATGAGTTGTAATATAGTGTAAGGAGACTAAGGACTCATATCATGATTATTAAGGTAAGGTTTTCGAATTTCAGCAATCATCAAACACAAATTGACATCAAAACTCAGAGTGTAAATTATATACATATGTAAGAAATCTCAAGTACCTTATTTACGGTTACAATATGAACTGGACTTTAATTGCATAAATTAAGATTTTTTTTTAGGGGAACACGTGAGACGTCACCTCTCAATGATAGAAAAAAGATAAGAACATGCTAAAACATACAACTATCCTTAATAAGGGCAAATGACATACAAGAAGCCGTAGTCTAGACTAAACAAACAAAGTTTGGCTGTTCCAAATAACCTATTTAACAGTAAGCTCAAGAAATAAAATATAACCAAGTAACTAGTAACAGTAACCAGTAGGCATAACGTTGCGCGAAATGGAACGACAAGAAATACCTATCCCATTCGAACTTATTGAAATACAGAAGCTAAATCCATTGCAACAAAGTTGTGGCCCATGAAAACAACCCAAATCTTTGGCTCTCCAGGATCCCATAATAATTGAATTTGGAACCAAATAAACCCTAGCCCAACAAGCTTGAACCCAACATCACCATGCCCAACCTCCAACCACACATGGTGCACGCCCAAGTCCGTATGTACCGTCCTCCATGCTCGACGCCCCACAAACCACTCGCTTCTGATGTTGTCAATCTTCCAAGTAGCGGAGCTACACAACATCGACATACCACTACTTGATCAATCTGATGAGAATAGACCCGACACCAGAAGAATCCATCCATGCACATATCACAACCCCAAAGAGTGTCAACCATCGTGCCAAGAAGCCACCCGGCTTTGTTGCTTACTCATTCCAAGACGAAAAGTAAACCTCTTGTCAATCCAAAACTCACGTACGATGTCGACCAAAATAGAAGGCCGCCTCATAAATTCGAACACGAGAGCCCACGCCAAAGCAAAAACCTTAGACCAGTAACCTCCGTTGTTCGTCTTCACCTTAACACATCGACTTCGGTCCCAATGCCAGTGATGAGATCTCGAGACACGAGTAGAACCTTGATGCAATCGAGATCTGTTGTTAGCAAAACATGGTACAACCCTTCAGAATTCATCGCCACAATCCACACGTGGACATAAAGGTTCCACCGTCTCCAAAGAAGATGACCGCAAGGCAAGGCGTAGGCAAGGATATGCAGCAACGTCGCCGGTTCTCGACCAAGAAAACCCTAGGGTTTCTGGCCGCTCGAGGAAGGATAGAAACGCTCTCATTGGACCGAGATTTGAGTTTGTTTTAAGTAAAATTTTGATGATCGAAGAAGTTAAAGAGAGTAAAACAAATTAAGAGATTAATTGTTACTCTATTTCAACTCATAATCTTATAATATTGTTTGCCACGATAAAAAAAACTCAAAACAAAAAAACCCATAATCTTATAAATGTCAAAACTCACTATGTTATTGAAAAGACAAAGGATTTGATGTTCATGTGTATTACATATGCTGGCTACTTGAATTTGGATTATTGTGATTAATTTCCCAAGAGCCTCTGTGTGAAGAAAATTACGTCTCGTAAACTAGATGCATAGTCAGATAAGCATTATAAGTTAGAGTATCGCCCAATGAATATTTATTGGTATTTTGGTCGAGGACCACATTCATCTATATGATCATTTTAATGATTAATTAATTTGATAGTGTCTTCATATTATTTTATGAAGTAGTTTATTTCAATATCTCACACAAATGACGCAAACAAACATGTGAAGTAGTTCAACTAAAATGCAATCAAACTATACTGCAACTCATTGCATTAAATGGCAGAAAACAGCCTGTTTCGCTACCACTATCGGTAAAACAATTTATGAGGTTGTACATGAAGATATGAGGTTGTAGTTGTTGCTTGTGTATACCTCTGCCGATACATGCGAAAACAAATTGATGAATTACATAAATAGAGGACAAAATACATCTACAAAAAGTCACGCTAGAAAATTTATGCTCAATGACATTAATGAGTTTACCTTATGATGAATGTCAGCTAGCGTTTCTAGTTTATCTTGTGGTGGATGTCAATGGTTCAAGTCTGCCTAGTTCTAACTCGTGAATTTAACCCGATATAAAATTATATCATTATGCTATGATTAAGAAATTCATTTAATTCAGAAAAGAACAGAAAATAAAAATGAAAAAGGGTAGAAGGTTCGGGTGTCCTACAAGGGCATCTGCACCGGGGAGGGACGGCGAGGACGTCCGGAGGGGTGGCCCGCGTGGAGAGGACGTCCGGGGGGGGAAGGACGTGCATCGGGAGGGACGGCGAGGAGCGACCGACAGTTGACCGGGAGGACGACCTCACCGGCGTCCTCGTTTGAGGAAGAAGGAGAGGACGTGCTGCCTGGTGAGCCCCACGCACGTGGGTGACGGCAGGCTCACGTCGTAATTTTTTTTTTTTAACCTGGCGCGTGTATTACACGCGCCGGGTAAAAGGTAAAAAAAAATAACGAACCAATACGCGCCGGGTAAAAGGTAAAAAAAAATAACGAACCAATACGCGCCGGGTAAAAGGTAAAAAAAAAATAACGAACCAATAGGAATGCGCCACGTGGCGCGTCCAGGGCTGATCAGAGTTCAACGGCTAAGTTGATCTCTACCGTCCATTTTGAACGGATCTAACGAATCCAACGGCCTATATTTAAATGCAACGGTCAGATCAGAATAAAATGAAAAAATTGCAAAAAAAACCCAAAAAAATTGCAAAAAAATCCCAAAAAATTTGTAAATGAGCCCCTACATTTTTTCTATAAATACTACCTTCATTTAATTCATTTCTCACACCATTTCATTCACAACAAATTCATTCTCTCCCTCTCTCCATCTCTCCTCTAAATAATTTTTTTTTGTCGGAAATAATGGCTACAAATTGGCTTCTTTCGGAAGATGTACAATTGAGCATCTCTTATTGTCGTTTTAGCGTTGATTCCATCACCGGAAATCGACAAAAGGTGGAAAAATTGTGGGAAAAGGTTTATGGCGATTTTAAGGCGAATTGGGAGCTAGGTTATGGTGAATCGATGCCGGAAGCTAGGACCCAAAACGCATTATCCTCTCGTTTCGCAAAGTTGAAGCCGAATTTGAAACTTTGGGGGAGTGCTCTTTCTTTCGCACGAAGGAATGCATCTTCCGGCTCCAACATACACGATGAGGTAATGTTTTTGATCTCCAATATTTATTTCATTTTTTACCATATTGTTTCAACTTATGTTCATGAAATACATGTTATTTATTTCATGATATTTATGAATTACAAGTTATTTATTCCATGTTATTATTATTATTATTTAGATGAGATGTGCTCAATCATTTTATGTGGCAAAAAAAAAAAGAGTTTAAAGACTTTGCTTGTTGGGAAGTAGTGAAGAATCATCCTTACTTCATCCATGTCGAGGCTAGTACACCTCCGGCTTCTTTATCATCTACTCCGTCTTACTCATCATCACATCCCGCAAGCTCAATGCCTCCCACCGTCAACTTGGAGGAGGATGATGCATTTGCCACACCAATCAGCAACCAAGCTCCTTCTTCTCCGGAGCGTCCTATGTGAGTGAAAGCGGCCAAGGAAGCGAAAAAAAAGGGAAAAAGGGTATGAAGCAATCAAATGAAAGAGCCGAGGCTTTGAATAGGATTGCGGCAAATCAAGAATCTTATGGTCGCAATCAAATGGAAAGTGATGCAATTGAGGTTTCCCTTATGCGAGAGCAAATCGCCCTTCAAAAGAAAGACATCGAATTGAGGGCTTTGGCAGAGGAAACTCGGATTATGTCAATGGATACCGAGAGCATGACTCCTAAATCCAAGAGATATTTCATAAAGAGAAAAGCAGAAATCCTTTCTCAATTGGATGGGGTTGAAGAAGAAGGTAGCGAAGAATGCTATTCCAATTGTTATCGCCCCCTTTTTCCAAGCACTTAAATTATTGTTTATGTAATTTAAATTATGCACTTTAAATAGTTTAATTTATGCACTTTAAATTATGTACTAGGTAGTTTAATTTATTCACTTTAAATTATGTACTAGGTAGTTTAATTTATGCACTTTAAATTATGTACTATGTAGTTTAATTTATGCACTTTAAATAAACAATGTAGTTTCCCTTTTACAAAAACAAAATTGCACTTTCTTTATTTTCACCAAGTTCCCACACATAACAAAATATTGAAACACACATAATAGAAATACGTAATTCAAACTCACAACAATGCAATTAAAACAACATATTTTATAGTTGTTCCCCGGTCTCAAGAAACCAGTTGTGCTTAACTAAGTCATTCTGAAGCTCTCCATGGATGTAAGCAGATTGAAGATCTACAATACGGTCATTAAACCGTTGTTCATTTTGTCCATCTCTTCCAACCGGCTCGAAAGGAATTCGGTTCCCCCCTTCATCCACTGGCCCATCATAAGCTGTAAATGCGGTAGCTGGGTTTTGAAGATCTTCTTCGTCGTTCTCCTCAAACTCATCCTCCACGAATTCCTCCTCAACGATCATGTTGTGCATTATGATGCACGCCAACATGATGTTTTTTAACGTCGAAAGGCGGTGACACCGAGCTGCATGACGAATTATCCCCCAACGAGCTTGTAAGATGCCAAAGCACCTCTCCACATCCTTGCGGTATGACTCTTGCTTCCTTGCAAAAAGCTTTTGTGGAAGATCTTGAGGATTCGAAATCGTTTTGACAAACGAGGAGTACCTCGGATATATCCCGTCAGCAAGGTAATAAGTGTTACGGTATGTCATACCGTTCACTTTATAAGTCACAGCCGGACTTCTTCCAGCAAGCACTGCATCGAAGACATCTGATTGGTAGAGCACGTTGATATCATTTTGAGCTCCTGGTACCCCGAAGAAACTGTGCTAGATCCACGTGTCATATGAGGCCACTGCCTCTAAGATGATAGTTGGACGACCCTTCCTCCCTGAGTACGCCCCGGACCAAGCGGTTGGGCAGTTCTTCCACTCCCAATGCATACAATCAATGCTTTCGATCATACCAGGAAATCCTCGATGTCTAGCCCTTCTTAGAAGTCGAGTGATGTCTGTCTGATCTGGAGCACGGAGGTAACGGGTACCATAAAGCTCTACCACTTGGGTGCACCACTTCTTCATGCACTCCAGAGTTGTTGATTCCCCCATCCTTGTGATTTCGGCACACTGATCAGCAGCTGAGCCGTAGGCCAACATCCGGAGAGCACCGGTCATCTTTTGTTGGGGAAGTAGTCCGACCATTCCAGTGGTGTCGGCTCTTTGATGCCAAAATGGGTCTAAGTTGCAGAGGTCCGTCATTATACGGTTGAATGTATTTCGGCTCATTCGGAACCGTCGACGAAAGTCATGGTCGGTGAAGACTGAGCGTTCGATGAAGTAATCTTCCATAAGATTTTGGCCCCTGGACTCCCTCATCCTTGGTTGATTTGGAAGGCGGCGTGGTGGTGGTTCATCATCAAAAGTTGCATCAACGACCACCGCGTCGATCACGAATTGATTGGCAAATTTTGCATTTCGCCGACGTTGTTGTCACCTCCTATTGAAAAAGGTACCGAAACCCATGGGATTCATCTTGATGAAACCAAAATGTGAAGAAGTGTTTATGGTGGCTTAGATACGAGTAGAACTACAAGTGATGCGTAGTTGGTGTGAGTCTACCTCTCCCATAGCTCTTTCTTTTATAGCCATCTTGAAAAATCAGATTTTTTAAGATAACGACACGTGTCAACTGTCGATTGGTTGAAAATCTTACCGGATATCTCCATCAATAATTTTGCCGACACCGACACGTAGACATTACACGTGTTTCATTCTCATTGGTTTGTAATCTTACCGAAAATCTTACCGGATATCTCCATCAATAATTTTGCCGACACCGCCACGTAGACATGACACGTGTCTCAAAATTACTGGTCGAAAATCTTATCAGAAATCCGCTACCAATTAAATGATCCAGAATGACACGTGTCGACATCTTATTGGGTGAACGTATTATTTGAATTTAAATGTAAAATATTTTAAATATTAATGAATAGTAATAGGAAGTTCTATTTTAGAAACCGCTGCACGAAAAACACGAATAAGATTTCATATTTTGAGGAATTTCTCAAATGAATAAGGAATTCTTCAAAATTGAACTTCCTCACCCAAAACATGGGTGCACATGCTCTAACAGAGAGCCTTGGGCAACCCCAACCCTCCCAATTTATTAACAAAATCCGGTCCAATCGAGCTGTTACGACACACAATATACAACCAACCCATCAAGGAAGGAAGTTTTGTCCGTTGAAAATTCTTTCTCTCTTCTCAATCTGATTTTACAATTATCTCATTTTTTTTTCCAACACAACAAAAGAAGAAGAGGATACGAATTTCAACAGCGACAAACTTCCTCCTCCTTGTCAATTCCCTTTAATTCTCGTCACATTAAACAAAACGCAGTTCTCGCTTTGATCTAATTACGCGTCTTCGAACCGACCCTAGTGAAAATCATCGCCCAAATTCAACATTTGGGGTTAAAGTTTTCATCTTTTTGGCTGTATTCATCAGGTATTGATTTCATTACTGTTTCATTTGTTGGATTAATGGTTTTGCTTTTCGTTGACTTGGGTGTGATTGAAGCTTTTGTTGTTGGGTTGCAGAGTTGAGTTTTGGGTCGATTTAGAGCTCCATTTTGTGCTAGGGATCGTAAAGTCGGAAGCTTTCTGTGAAGGAATCAGGTACTTTTCATTGTTTGATTCAGCTGATTGTTAATGTAATAGGTGGTGTTTGATGTTTGATTATAATGGGTTTAGGGATTCAGTTATGTTTGTGTGTTTTTGAATGTGTTGTTTTTTTTATTAAGGTATATGTAAGGGCCTATAGGTGATTGGGTTTTGGAGTTTTTGCCTGCCAGGACTTATTTAGGTTTTAATTTTTATATAGACTGGCCTTGTTTCATGGATGGTTTGGTTTTGTTTCTGTGAAGAGTTTGACAAGCTTCTACTTCAGTTAAGAGGGCGAATTAGATTGTGTCTGAAACGTAGATATATCTTTGTGAGTTTAGATGGGAACCCAGTTTATCGGAATGGTAATGAAGCAGCCCCACTATCGGTTCTTGAGTGTTCGGTTGCAAACAACCTCGTCCCAGTATGTAGCAACAAGAGCTAGAGATGCCACGTTTGAGAAACTGATGGATAAGTACAAGCACTTTCTCAAAGTGATTGCGGTGCAGGATCACATCCTCGCAAAACCCACCGACCCTTCAGTTTCTGTCGATTTTCTCTCAAGGCTCTCCCAAAAGCTCCATCTCAACCGTGGTGCAGTTGCCTTTCTCCGCAAATACCCTCACATTTTCGACATTTACTAATACCCAGTGAAGGCCCAGGCCCTCTGCAGATTAACTGATAATGCTATTCGGATTTCAGAAGAAGAAGAAGAGGCTATTAATGCCTCATTGCCGGTTTTTATTGATAGATTGGTTTGTCTTCTGTCAATGTCGACATCCAAGATGTTGCCACTCCGCGCCATTTTTAAGGTTGTCAGGGAACTTGGACTTCCTGATGATTTTGAGGATTCTGTAATAATGGAGAACGCCCATCTTTTTCAACTTTGTGATGATCATGAACCCAACACTCATAACTTGAAACTGGTTGGTGCAATTTTGGACAAGTTTGTTTCAGCTGTTGAGAATTGGAGGGTAGAGGAATATTGCAGGGAGGGTTGCAGAGTTGATAGGGCTGAACTTCAGTTTAGTTATAAGCATGGGTATCCTCCAGGTATGAGGTTAAAAAGAATTTTAGGGCCAAGGTTAAGGAATGGCAGAAATTCCCATATCCGGGGCCATATGATGAGGTCACAGAGAAAAGGTTGTCTAAAGAAGGAATGAGGGTTGGAGAAAAATGAGCAGTGGCAATAGCTCACGAATTCTTGAGTTTGACGGTTGAGAAGATGGTTGAAGTGGAAAAAATCAGCCATTTCAGAAAATGGTTTGGTTTTTATTTGAATATCAGAGATCTGTTTTTAGATCACCCAGGGAGGTTTTACTTGTCTACTAAGGGAAACAAACACACTGTTTTTTTTAGAGAGGCTTATGAGAGAGTGTGCTTAATTCACTCAAATCCAGTTTATAATGCAAGGAGAAAGCTACTGGGCCTTGTTGTTTTGGGACGACATGAGTTGTTTATGGGTGACTGAAATATGAGGAGCATTGATACTTGCAAGAAGGCTCAGTTTCTGGATCAGTACAATGCAGAAACCTCTGACTGATTAGATACTACAGTTTTTGTTCCTCTTTTCAGACTAGATGAACTTTAAGACATAACTAGCCAGAGCTGATTTGGTTTTCATCTTCTTATAGAGGGACCTTAAATGCCTATGTTTCGCTTTTGTTAGGCTGCAATATTGGAGGGTTTAGCTATCTTATGGTGCGGGGTTGGGTGAAATGCTTATACATTTGCTGATACCAAGAGTTTCTTACCTTGTGTTGTCCATGTTTGTTTGCTTTCTTCCGAAGTGATTGCTGGCTACAAACTTCGGTTATTTATGTTTTTGTACTATAATAGATGTTGGGGTAGTGAGGCAGAAATCTCTCAATTCATCTATTTACCACTCCCTCTTCTGTTTGTTGGTTTGAATTTCAGGATTTATTTTGTTGCCATCATGTACTTTTAATAGTTTAAAAATACAGTTTCGGGAAAGCTCTGAATCATGGGCATGGGCTTTCAAACCAATCAAACGTCTTTAGCATCTCCTAATCCTATATATGGGAATACTCTTCTGTAAAAATATGTTCTTAATAAAAAATAAAAACCTCAAGAGTCTTCAAGTTGTAATGGGTATGTTGAAGCTCAGCATATCGACTAACTAGAAAGAAAAAAACAAATGAACTCGAGTATTTAATATTGGTTTGTTATGAGTGCCTCATTCTTTGTTTGTTTAAATGTTGCAGCTATGCAGAGCCAGCTTGTGTGTAGTGGGTGTAGGAGTATTCTTCTATATCCTAGGGGAGCTTCAAACGTTTGCTGTGCATTATGCAATATAATTACCCCAGTCCCTCCTCCTGGTAATATTCCTTCTCCTATCATTTCTTTTAACAGATGCTGAGTAAGCAAAAGCTTTACTTTCATGATATATATGCTAGCTCAAAACAAGTTGGCTCATGCCTGGTGTAAAATATAAGTTTTTGTCATTTAATATCAAATACAATGGAGGATAGTGAGAAACAATGGTCTTATGTTCTTCCGTTGGTGTGCCTGTGAACAACCATTTATTGAGTTGTCCGTAATGTCAGTTACTGACATCAAGTGGATTGTTCAACATGATTATTTGAACAGATGCTAGCTATATAGTACTAGCAATATTGGGCCAGGCACTTTTACCCTATGCTAGAAGCGTTGCATTTGAGAGTACTCCAGTTTTGATTAAAATAAATTGTTAATATAAACCTTGCAGGTACGGAAATGGCTCAACTTATTTGTGGGGGTTGCAGGACGTTGTTAATGCATACACGTGGAGCAACAAGTGTGAGATGCTCTTGCTGTCACACAGTGAATCTTGCTCCAGGTATTACACTCACACTTTTGCGTACTTTCTTATTTTGTAGGTGATATGGTGGCAAGTGATCATGCAGCCTTATTTAACTTGAGTTTTCCCGTGGGTTTTCTTATTGTGAAAACAATAGCAACAAATCAGGTTGCCCACATCAACTGTGGGAACTGCAGGACCACACTTATGTATCCATATGGAGCTCCATCAGTTAAATGTGCAGTCTGTCAGTTTGTTACCAATGTTGGTGTAAGTTTAGATGATTCCTTCAACCTTTGTCGTATTACAGAGTCACATGTGTGCATATATCATAAGTGCATCTCTCTACTTTTACAGATGAGCAATGTGAGAGTTCCTCTTCCGGTTCACAGACCCAACGGGACAGCCAATTCAGGAATGGTGCCCTCTACTTCAGCAGTAAGTTGTTAACAGCACATCATCTGGATTTTATATGAGAGGATATTTGTGGTAGTTACTTGTGATACTTATCAATTAATTTCCGTTTCCTGTACTTCCTGCAGTCAATGCATTCTCAGAGCCAAACTGTTGTCGTTGAGAACCCTATGTCTGTTGACGAAAGTGGCAAATTGGTACGTTTGTTCAATCATGTATCATTTCATTTGTTTTCTCTGTAAAATCCTTTTATCCATTTTCCAATGGAGCAATTAAAGATCAGCTAATTAATATATTATGAATGTCACAGGTAAGCAACGTAGTCGTTGGTGTCACCACTGGGAAAAAGTAGTCTGGTTCTGGATATCTACTGCAACTAGTTCTTTTGAAAAAGGCAGATGAAATCCTTATCACACTTTACTTGGAAGTTGGACATAAAAGATTGGCTGTATATTTTGTTGTAGATGTTCATACTTTACACAACATTTGTTCGAGAACTATGTCGATGTGAGGTGTCAGATAAATGTATGATGCACTAGAAACACCTGAAGTGGAGAGGATATTCATACCATTCTTGTGATTGCTGTATCACCATGTCTAGTGGTCGAGTGACTGCAGATAAAAGTATATATGTTGCTGGATCATATTGCCCAACATTTGTTCTATATCTAAACAATTTCGTTTGTTTGATGATCTGGTGCTCTTCTGTTCTGTATATGTTGAACTTGTGCATGGTTTTCATAAAACTACGTAGCTTTTCAGATACTAAACAGATGCTGTTGATAGCTACCGTATAGGCAACCTCCCTGAAATAAATCCGTAAAAACATGACATCGGTCCTATGCTGTTCCCATTTACTCTTTGGATTACAGTTGGGTCAGATGAGTTGGGAACCTCATCTACTTAAAGCGCAAGTTTTGCAATTGTGATTACGATAAAAGAATGTTTGTTGCCTCATTGCAGTTCAGACCAAAAGCATCTTGCTTAAGACAACCAAATATGTTACCAAAAAGGAAGGGATTTTGAGAAGTTCTCCAAACGTCCTATACCAACCTATATACTAGAAGTTGGGGGATAGTTGAGACTTATTGAAGAAACTAACTAGATGTGCTTCACTTGACTTACTAGACTCAACAACTGACTATTTCTGGTGATCTATTCTTCCTTCTTTAAACTACTATATATATGTCCTTTAACTCAAAACCAAAGCATTCACTTCTATCTCAATTCTATTACATCCATGGCTCTAGAAAGTGGAGAAAATCTCGTGACGGTGAGAAAGCCGAAAGATTGTACCATTCTGTTGCTGAGAGTGGTTGCATTCCTGGCCACATTATCTGCAACTCTTGTAATGGCACTCAACAAAGAAACCAAAACCTTGGTTGTTGCCGCTGTTGGGACTACTTCAGTAAAGGCCACACTTACAGCCAAGTTTCAGCACAATCCAGCATTCGTGTAAGCTCCGATCACTTCTGTCATTTTACTTTCTCCTCTCGGATCACATGACGAAAAAAAAAACTCGGGTGCTGATTTTTTTGATTGATCATCGTGTAGATTCTTTGTTGTTGCTAATGCCATGGTCAGCTTTCACAACTTGTTGATGATAGTCGTGCACATTTTCCGCTACAAGTTCAAGGACAAGGGCCTTCGCCTTGTGATGGTGGCCATTTTAGACATGGTACATGAACTTTGTTTTATTTTCGATCAGGATTTTCTCTGTTTCGACCACATAACATAACAGATAGTTGGAAATTCGCCATAGTTGATCATGTGGACTAAAATGTGTCCATTTACTTGTTTGTGAAGATGACTGTTGCCCTGGCATCTTCTGGTGATGGTGCAGCAACCTTCATGGCACAGCTAGGCAAGAACGGCAACTCCCACGCAAGATGGAACAAAATCTGTGACAAGTTTGGCAAGTTCTGCGACCACGGTGGCGGCGCTCTCATTGCTTCTTATATTGGACTCCTTCTTATGGTGGTTATCACAGTGCTGTCCATCATCAAGCTACTCAAAGTGAAATAGAGCACTTATACAATAGGCTCTCTTCATGTATACTTTGTTAAGTGTTTGATTAATTTGTGTGTTTTTCTGTTACATTTCTGGAGTGTTATAGAGTCGAGACAAGACATGAATCACTTGTGTAACTGTCTGATATTTACATAATACTTCTCTTAATGAAAAGTCCATCTTTAGAACAATTGAGAATTGTTTGGAGGACTTTGGACAAATTGAGGTGCTTATATTCTAGACAGTCCTGAGAGTGAAGGGTTCATTGTCATTTGGTGATTCGATCACTCGTTAGTTTTAGTGAGGATAGTTCTCCAAGATTTGGCAGCTCTACGTCTTAATGACTTTCAATCGAAAAACACTAACTTATAAATTCCGGAAAGAAAAAAACACCAACATGTATGGAAATTGAATCAACACTTTGACAATTATCGTCGCAGTGAACCATTTGTATCAAACAAGTAGTAACCCTTCTCCTTAATACTTCAAAGTGCATCGAAAGAAACTAATCTAAAAGCTTGTGAGATAGGATTTTAACTAATTTATAGATATGATTTGATATTGTAGATAAGTCATTGTATAATTATGTCTCTCACTATTATTTATTTATAAAACCGACTCCCTGAGTCCGAATTTTTTTAAAAAAAATTACATAAAAGTGCAAAATGAGAAAATGTTAATCAAATGGGGAGACCTGAGATGAAAAAAATATTTGATTCTAGTTCAGAAAAAATAAAATATGATTTTCCTGAAAAAAGTAACGAAATGATTTGGATCCGACAAAAGAAGCAAAAAAAAAAATGAAGCTAGCTACAGTATAGTCATTTTATTGGGTTGGGCCGAGTGTTAAGAGAAAAAATTAAGAAGAATAAAAAAACACACACCTTTCTTCTCCATTAGCTACATTTTCATTCTCTCTCTCTCTCTCTCTCTCAGATCTGCGAACTGCGAAGCCAAATCGAGAAACGAGAGAGTGAGAGAGAGCCATGGCAGCACTAGCCGCAGGACCTGACCATCTCTTCAATCTCCGCAACAACTTCTACTTAGGCGCATACCAGGCCGCCATTAACACCTCCGACCTCCCAAACCTCTCTCCCGACGAAGCCGTCGAGCGTGACTGCCTCGTATTCCGATCCTACATAGCCCTCGGTAGCTACCAGCTCGTTATCAACGAGATCGACGCCTCCGCCGCCACGTCTCTCCAGGCCGTCAAGCTCCTCGCTCTCTACCTTTCCGTCCCCGATTTCAAGGTAAACCGTCTCTCTCTCTCTCTCTCTCTCTCTCTCTCTCTCTCCGTTTGATCTAGGTTTTTGATCTGACGGTGGAAATTTTGAATTGTTTGGTGTAGGAATCGGTGATCGCGAATCTGAAGGAGATGCTGGCGGATCCGGCGATCGGGAACAACGCGACGGTGAGATTGATCGCCGGGACTGTGTTTATGCATGAACAGGATTACAATGAAGCTCTCAAGTACACTCATGCCGGAGGCAATTTGGAGCTGTATGTTTTCCTGTAAACTTTTACTGATTTGCTTTCTGATTTTATATGCTGGAGTATGAGTAATACTTGCAAAATTGTAGTGCTTTAGTGCTTTCGAGTTCGGTTAGCGTTGAAGTATGAGTAATCTTTGCTAAAATGTAATGCTGTAGTGCTTTCGAATTCGGTTAGCAGAATGTATTGACCTAGCTAGTCCAGTTAGAGCAAGTAATCGACTTGGTTATTTTGTAAGTATGAGTAATTCTTGCAAAATTGTAATGCTTTAGAGCTTTCAAATTCCGATGACCGAGCTCTACCTTTGTTGCTATAGTTTCATTAAGCAAGTAATCAAGTTAGTTAATTGTTGAAAGTAGCATTTATTGAATAGCCCAAACGTGTGAACTAATGTAGCTGATTGTGCATACCTGCTTGTAAGTTCTAGATAGGATATGCAATGTACCTTGTGCCGACTGTGTTTAGATGTGAATTTGGATAGTGGTTGTGATATAAGTTTGAGATGGGAAGGAGATTGATCAATGCTGACAATCGTGCCTTTTTTTCAGGGATGCACTCAATGTCCAAATATTCCTTAAGATGAATAGGTCTGATTACGCTGAGAGACGGCTGAAGGAAATGCAAAAGATTGACGAGGATCACACCCTAACTCAACTTGCTACTGCATGGCAAAATCTGGCAGTGGTAAAGTAACTAATTAGTCATGTTTATTCTTATATAGTTCCCGCACAGACAATTTATAGTCCATCATTGTAATTATGCGATCAATGTATATGTAGGGTGGTTCTAAGATACAGGAGGCATATCTCATCTTCCAAGATTTCTCTGAGAAGTCTCAGGTTACTAGCTTGATTCTCAATGGAAAGGCTGTTTGCTGCATACACATGGGAAACTTTGATGAAGCTGAAACACTGCTTCTTGAAGCACTGAACAAGGCAAGTTTCATTGATTAATACTACCTTATCTAGAGATTTAAAGATATGTACAGGGCTCATTTAGTCTAGGCAAATGTCATAAAGTTTACAGTATGCAAAAGTACATGATCACAGAATTCATTTGTCTGGATACATGACACCTGTACTTCTAGCCGTTCTAGGTTGGATACCAAAAATGAGTTAAAAATTTGCAGTGTTCATTGTTCTGTGTTAATTGTTTGAAGTCTATTTGCATTTTACATATACATGTCCTTATTTCTGGCATTTTCTGTTTGCAATTTTGAATACTTGAACGATCGAGCCCAAGTTCTTATACTATCATGATTAACTTCCAACTATTTTTTTTTTGTTCTTAATCTATCGTGATTAACTTCCAACTCTTGGTTTAGTAAGCTCCATTTATGTGAACATTGTGATATTGCAACTAGAAGAAATAGCATTGGGTTGCGCATGTTTTCTAATGTAACTCATATCTTGTTTGTCACAGGATGCAAAGGACCCAGAAACTCTAGCAAACTTAGTTGTGTGCTGTCTTCACCTTGGAAAACCACCTTCTCGTTTCCTCAGGTAAAGTTTGTTTGTGAAACCCTAGATTTGGTAGTAAGGCTTTTAACTGAAAGATTACTGGATCATGCAATGAGATCACACCCATCCGTCACTTCCATTGATTTGTTGTATCACTAAAGAATTGGAATCAGACATATATGGTTATTGTCTCAACCTGGGGTAGGTGCTATCTAGTGTAGAATAGAATTGTTAATGATTGCACTGACACTGTTTTTTCAGCCAATTAAGACTTGCACATCCAGATCACATGCTCATCAAACGTGCCTCCGCTGCAGAAGAGAACTTTGATAGAGCTGTTCAATCAGTTGGATGAAATTTTGGAGGTGGATTAACAAAGAGCTAATTAATGCTACTGTATACTCCTCACTCCTCACTCCTCACTCTTCTTTTGATTTTGTAAGCTAAGAAATCAAGAATATATGAATTGAATTGGAGAGATGTATTTGATGACACAGATCCAGTTTCTATACTATTAGTTCCCAATCTCATTGTTGGATATGGTACCTCATGTATTAAATGTTTCCAGGAATATGAACTCACTTTTGCTTTCTTGTGACTAGTCGCACTTTTGCTTATCCAAATTTTTATGGTCTTTGAAACTTCCAAGTTCTTTTATACCCTGCAGAGAGATGCAGTGTTTTCATACCTTGGAAAACACAAGCGTTCTTCATAGGCATATATGATAGCACCATAAGAAATTGAAGGGGAACTTTGGACTGCAAATCAGCAATTGATCCTTTCAAATTTTGATGGGAGGTTCAACCCATCTGGAAGACAACTCTGGTTGCCATGGTCTTCACCAATGAACGGGGTAAAAACACAATTGATTCTGTAGCATATGCTGCAGCTCAGTCAGCTTGGAAATAGGGCGGTGGATCATAATAGATGGACAGAGATGCCACCACCATTCTTGATTGGTGTTCTTCACTAGGGGTAGGCAAAAATTGCTTCACAAGTGGACACTGCACTGCACCGATCCGAAAAAATAAAACGGGAACCGCATTGAATGATATGCGTGTAAGTTTACTGACAAACCACACCGCTACTAAATATAACAGGATGGTTGAGGGTTGAACAACCAAACTGCCCGAATATACCGCACTGCACCGCTTTAATTTTTTAAAATATTTTTGTCTATATTTTATTGGTTAATTTAAATATTTAATTTAACTAATATTTTCCTAATTATTCTTTTTAAGTGGCAATATAACAGTATGACGAATGTAACCTAGCTTAAAACCCCTAATATTCTAATAGTATATTAGTAACAAAACTACCAAACCAAATCTACGCACACTGTTCATCTCAATCAAACTCTAGGGTTTAGAGAAGAAGAATGAAGATTGTCGAGTACCAAAAGAAGTAACAAATAAAAAGTTTATGGAGTCGGCTTAGGTGCAAGTTATTTTAATTTTCTTTATATTTTGAATTTTAAGGTTTGAACTTGAAGCATCTTTTATTTGCGATATCATTCGATATGGATTTATTAGATTATGTAATATTCAAATTTCTAAATTTCATATTTTTTTCTAAATAATTAAATGTGGATTAAATACCAAAATCGTATCGCTTCGCACCGAAGATGTGATGCATCGAAATGTGGGTGTACCGAATAAGTAAAGTGGTTGTGGTTTGTATTTTTTAAAATTTTAGTAACCATAACATATGGAGTGATTATTGTTTGGGCTTTAAATGCACCAATTTAACATACGTCCATCTTCACAATAATGGTTGCCCCATGCCTCCCAGGGTCATTTAGCTTTGTGATTCATTTTGTTGTACTAGCTCCTCCTTTCCTGTTCCTAACGGGATTAGGAGACAAAGTTCTCATCCAACAGTATTGTTGGTTGTCTCCACATCCCTGTGGATTATCCCCTTATCTGCTCCGGTGCAAAGATAAGCAGTCCCAATGCATGCTTCTACTCGTTGCTTCCAAGTTAATGCATCCCCCTACCCCGGTGGAGATCACTCCCAAAGAGATGATTTCTGAGAGTCCCATTTGCCATATAATCATAAACCAAGATCATCTCATTTTTTCTCATCACAGAATCCAATAAAGAGACCAAATCCCTATGCCTCAGCTTAGAAAGCATCTCAATCTCCGTTTCGATGTCAGATAAGCCTTGCTCTGATTAGGGGGTTGGACCACTTGATTGCTACAAGAGCGCCATCCTCAATCTCAACTTTGTATACCTTTCCAAAGCCCCCAACTTTAATGACCAAGGGCAGATCCATGATTTAAAAACTGGGAGGGTTGTGCTGTGCATCGCACGATTTTTTGTTAGGTGTGTAACCTATCGAAAGGATAATTGAGAGGAGAACATAGAGACAAATTTCCCGAGTAAAAAATTCTACATTGCTAATACTAAATCCTCCCTTTCGAGTCTCATTGATTTCAAACTCACCAATAACTGAACCATTATCAATAGATTGAACACTCTTTGCATACTCATCATTTATCTTATTTTCAAGAGTATTTTTTTAAGATCTAAGTTAATTCTAATGATATTCAATACCAAATTACAAACCTGTGAATGCATAAACCGCAACATTAATCGTTAGCCACATGCAACACTACCATTGTATAACCCCAAATAATAAAACTCATGATTTATCTGCTATTTAGAATTAATCGAGTGATCAAAAGTGTTGAGGGAATAGATGTACGTAAATGACTAAAACATTTGGAGGAAGACACACCAATATAAAACTACTCAAGTTGAATGGCTGAACTGAGAGTTGAAAACTCACCGAAGATATAATAATATCAATAGCAATAAGTACTTTATATATATATTATCTATGAAATGAATAGAATATATATTATCATACTAGGTTACAGTCGGAGCAATCGATCTACTGCTGCGGTTGCTCCTTGCATCCGCCCTTGCCAATGACTATGTTGTTGCACAGATTCACAGTATTAACGTTTAGTCATCTCATATGATTTATATAAGATCATCTCATCCATGGCCGGACCTGAGAATTTAAGACCTGAGGCGAGAATCAAAAATTGTGCCATTTCATGATCATACAAAAAAAAGACAAATATACAAAATTATATTACATAAGTATCCAAACTAATTTACTCTCATGTTGTTCTCGTATCTACAAGAACAAATCTAAATCAATGTAAACTAACATTTATGTTTCATTTATTAATCATAAGAGAAATACAAAACTACAACCAAATACTTATAAATCAAACCAATATAAGTACGTTGATGTTCCAATATTGTACATAAAATAATAAAACTAAAGATTTGTTAACCACAATTGAAATACAATCATATAATCAGCTATTTATAAGAGAAATACAAAACTATAACCAAATACTTATAAATAAAACCAATATAAGTTGGTGTTCTAATATTGTACTACCACATAATTTCTCATTGCCGACGACTTAGAGAAACAAAGGCCGACGATTTTTGAAGTCGTCAGCAATAATAGAGTATTGCCTAGCCTGCAAAGTGCAAACCAAATTTATTCATTCAATTCAATACCATATCTGAACCAAAAATGATAAACATCATGATTTACAAAATTGAAGTGGCAGATGATTGGAAGTTCGATAAGTTTTTGGAAGGTATAGAGAAAGTGACAGACTAGGAGGCCAACTGCAATCGAGGAGGTCGCACCTTAAGTTAAGGAACAGTGTAGGTTCATATGAATTTGAGATTTGAGATGTGCCTCCATTCAATTTGCACATAACTAACTTATCTCAGCATACCATCTGAACTGAAACCCACAACAACCAAATTTAGACTGAATGAAAAGGTATACATATCTATGCAAAAACCCAGAAAGTTCAATCTAAAAGGAAAAGAGACTGACTTGAGAAATAGTACATGACGTGCCCATCAACATTCACAGCACAGTCAGCACCGCAATTCAGATTTCCTGAGAATAACCATGGAGTCCTTAGAAGAAACAGAGTGAAAAGTTACCAATCAAGTTCACTAACACTAAGACAAAATTAAGGCGTACCTCAAATCGTAACCGAGCTTCACACCAGTCTTCCCAAAATCCACTGCTGTCGAGATTCAATTGATTTTCTCTCTGAAAATGGTGAGGGGGAGAATGAGACCTCTTTCTGAAATGGAAGAAGGTTTGCACACTAGTTTCCCCAAAACCAACCGCTGCGGAGGTTCAATCGATCTTTTTAATCTGATTTTGGAGAAGAGAAGAAGTTATCTATGGATAGGATAGAGAGGAGTAGTTAATCGGATCTTCCTCCCTCATTCACGTATCAACTCCTCTCTTTTTTGTTTTGATTTTTTACAGTCTTGTTTTTTTTTAATTCGGGTGACTTTTACTTATAGAAAGAAAATGATATTTTATGACATTCTCAAAATTCTACCCTCAGTTACTCGTAAAACTATCACAAACTCTTACTTAACGACGTAAAGAGAGTTTCTTCAATTGATAGAGATACAGTAAACTAGATGGAAAGCCCGCGCACGAGGTCTAATCATGTACACTTATTCGTCAAAAACTCATCGATATGCTAAAAGATATGCAATTCAATCCCAAGTAAAGATATGCAACTCATTGATATATTATCATACTAGGTTACAGTCGGAACAACCTACTGCTTGCATCCGCCCTTGCCAATGACTATGTTGTTGCACAGATTCACAATATTAACATTTAGTCATCTCATATGATTTATATAAGATTATCTCACCCATGGCCGGACCTGAGAATTTAAGACCTGAGACGAGAATCAAAAATTGTGCCATTTCATGATCATATAAAAAAAAGACAAATATACAAAATTATGTTACATAAGTATCCAAACTAATTTACTCTCATGTTGTTCTCGTATCTACAAGAACAAATCTAAATCAATGTAAACTAACATTTATGTTTCATTTATTAATCATAAGAGAAATACAAAACTACAACCAAATACTTATAAATCAAACCAATATAAGTACGTTGATGTTCCAATATTGTACATAAAATAATAAAACTAAAGATTTGTTAACCACAATTGAAATACAATCATATAATCAACTATTTATAAGAGAAATACAAAACTATAACCAAATACTTATAAATAAAACCAATATAAGTTGGTGTTCTAATATTGTACTACCACATAATTTCTCATTGCCGACGACTTAGAGAAACAAAGGCCGACGATTTTCGAAGTCGTCAGCAATAATAGAGTATTGCCTAGCCTGCAAAGTGCAAACCAAATTTATTCATTCAATTCAATACCATATCTGAACCAAAAATGATAAACATCATGATTTACAAAATTGAAGTGGCAGATGATTGGAAGTTCGATAAGTTTTTGGAAGGTATAGAGAAAGTGACAGACTAGGAGGCCAACTGCAATCGAGGAGGTCGCACCTTAAGTTAAGGAACAGTGTAGGTTCATATGAATTTGAGATTTGAGATGTGCCTCCATTCAATTTGCACATAACTAACTTATCTCAGCATACCATCTGAACTGAAACCCACAACAACCAAATTTAGACTGAATGAAAAGGTATACATATCTATGCAAAAACCCGGAAAGTTCAATCTAAAAGGAAAAGAGACTGACTTGAGAAATAGTACATGACGTGCCCATCAACATTCACAGCACAGTCAGCACCGCAATTCAGATTTCCTGAGAATAACCATGGAGTCCTTAGAAGAAACAGAGTGAAAAGTTACCAATCAAGTTCACTAACACTAAGACAAAATTAAGGCGTACCTCAAATCGTAACCGAGCTTCACACCAGTCTTCCCAAAATCCACTGCTGTCGAGATTCAATTGATTTTCTCTCTGAAAATGGTGAGGGGGAGAATGAGACCTCTTTCTGAAATGGAAGAAGGTTTGCACACTAGTTTCCCCAAAACCAACCGCTGCGGAGGTTCAATCGATCTTTTTAATCTGATTTTGGAGAAGAGAAGAAGTTATCTATGGATAGGATAGAGAGGAGTAGTTAATCGGATCTTCCTCCCTCATTCACGTATCAACTCCTCTCTTTTTTGTTTTGATTTTTTACAGTCTTGTTTTTTTTTAATTCGGGTGACTTTTACTTATAGAAAGAAAATGATATTTTATGACATTCTCAAAATTCTACCCTCAGTTACTCGTAAAACTATCACAAACTCTTACTTAACGACGTAAAGAGAGTTTCTTCAATTGATAGAGATACAGTAAACTAGATGGAAAGCCCGCGCACGAGGTCTAATCATGTACACTTATTCGTCAAAAACTCATCGATATGCTAAAAGATATGCAATTCAATCCCAAGTAAAGATATGCAACTCATTGATATATTATCATACTAGGTTACAGTCGGAACAACCTACTGCTTGCATCCGCCCTTGCCAATGACTATGTTGTTGCACAGATTCACAATATTAACATTTAGTCATCTCATATGATTTATATAAGATTATCTCACCCATGGCCGGACCTGAGAATTTAAGACCTGAGACGAGAATCAAAAATTGTGTCATTTCATGATCATATAAAAAAAAGACAAATATACAAAATTATGTTACATAAGTATCCAAACTAATTTACTCTCATGTTGTTCTCGTATCTACAAGAACAAATCTAAATCAATGTAAACTAACATTTATGTTTCATTTATTAATCATAAGAGAAATACAAAACTACAACCAAATACTTATAAATCAAACCAATATAAGTACGTTGATGTTCCAATATTGTACATAAAATAATAAAACTAAAGATTTGTTAACCACAATTGAAATACAATCATATAATCAACTATTTATAAGAGAAATACAAAACTATAACCAAATACTTATAAATAAAACCAATATAAGTTGGTGTTCTAATATTGTACTACCACATAATTTCTCATTGCCGACGACTTAGAGAAACAAAGGCCGACGATTTTCGAAGTCGTCAGCAATAATAGAGTATTGCCTAGCCTGCAAAGTGCAAACCAAATTTATTCATTCAATTCAATACCATATCTGAACCAAAAATGATAAACATCATGATTTACAAAATTGAAGTGGCAGATGATTGGAAGTTCGATAAGTTTTTGGAAGGTATAGAGAAAGTGACAGACTAGGAGGCCAACTGCAATCGAGGAGGTCGCACCTTAAGTTAAGGAACAGTGTAGGTTCATATGAATTTGAGATTTGAGATGTGCCTCCATTCAATTTGCACATAACTAACTTATCTCAGCATACCATCTGAACTGAAACCCACAACAACCAAATTTAGACTGAATGAAAATGTATACATATCTATGCAAAAACCCGGAAAGTTCAATCTAAAAGGAAAAGAGACTGACTTGAGAAATAGTACATGACGTGCCCATCAACATTCACAGCACAGTCAGCACCGCAATTCAGATTTCCTGAGAATAACCATGGAGTCCTTAGAAGAAACAGAGTGAAAAGTTACCAATCAAGTTCACTAACACTAAGACAAAATTAAGGCGTACCTCAAATCGTAACCGAGCTTCACACCAGTCTTCCCAAAATCCACTGCTGTCGAGATTCAATTGATTTTCTCTCTGAAAATGGTGAGGGGGAGAATGAGACCTCTTTCTGAAATGGAAGAAGGTTTGCACACTAGTTTCCCCAAAACCAACCGCTGCGGAGGTTCAATCGATCTTTTTAATCTGATTTTGGAGAAGAGAAGAAGTTATCTATGGATAGGATAGAGAGGAGTAGTTAATCGGATCTTCCTCCCTCATTCACGTATCAACTCCTCTCTTTTTTGTTTTGATTTTTTACAGTCTTGTTTTTTTTTAATTCGGGTGACTTTTACTTATAGAAAGAAAATGATATTTTATGACATTCTCAAAATTCTACCCTCAGTTACTCGTAAAACTATCACAAACTCTTACTTAACGACGTAAAGAGAGTTTCTTCAATTGATAGAGATACAGTAAACTAGATGGAAAGCCCGCGCACGAGGTCTAATCATGTACACTTATTCGTCAAAAACTCATCGATATGCTAAAAGATATGCAATTCAATCCCAAGTAAAGATATGCAACTCATTGATATATTATCATACTAGGTTACAGTCGGAACAACCTACTGCTTGCATCCGCCCTTGCCAATGACTATGTTGTTGCACAGATTCACAATATTAACATTTAGTCATCTCATATGATTTATATAAGATTATCTCACCCATGGCCGGACCTGAGAATTTAAGACCTGAGACGAGAATCAAAAATTGTGCCATTTCATGATCATATAAAAAAAAGACAAATATACAAAATTATGTTACATAAGTATCCAAACTAATTTACTCTCATGTTGTTCTCGTATCTACAAGAACAAATCTAAATCAATGTAAACTAACATTTATGTTTCATTTATTAATCATAAGAGAAATACAAAACTACAACCAAATACTTATAAATCAAACCAATATAAGTACGTTGATGTTCCAATATTGTACATAAAATAATAAAACTAAAGATTTGTTAACCACAATTGAAATACAATCATATAATCAACTATTTATAAGAGAAATACAAAACTATAACCAAATACTTATAAATAAAACCAATATAAGTTGGTGTTCTAATATTGTACTACCACATAATTTCTCATTGCCGACGACTTAGAGAAACAAAGGCCGACGATTTTCGAAGTCGTCAGCAATAATAGAGTATTGCCTAGCCTGCAAAGTGCAAACCAAATTTATTCATTCAATTCAATACCATATCTGAACCAAAAATGATAAACATCATGATTTACAAAATTGAAGTGGCAGATGATTGGAAGTTCGATAAGTTTTTGGAAGGTATAGAGAAAGTGACAGACTAGGAGGCCAACTGCAATCGAGGAGGTCGCACCTTAAGTTAAGGAACAGTGTAGGTTCATATGAATTTGAGATTTGAGATGTGCCTCCATTCAATTTGCACATAACTAACTTATCTCAGCATACCATCTGAACTGAAACCCACAACAACCAAATTTAGACTGAATGAAAAGGTATACATATCTATGCAAAAACCCGGAAAGTTCAATCTAAAAGGAAAAGAGACTGACTTGAGAAATAGTACATGACGTGCCCATCAACATTCACAGCACAGTCAGCACCGCAATTCAGATTTCCTGAGAATAACCATGGAGTCCTTAGAAGAAACAGAGTGAAAAGTTACCAATCAAGTTCACTAACACTAAGACAAAATTAAGGCGTACCTCAAATCGTAACCGAGCTTCACACCAGTCTTCCCAAAATCCACTGCTGTCGAGATTCAATTGATTTTCTCTCTGAAAATGGTGAGGGGGAGAATGAGACCTCTTTCTGAAATGGAAGAAGGTTTGCACACTAGTTTCCCCAAAACCAACCGCTGCGGAGGTTCAATCGATCTTTTTAATCTGATTTTGGAGAAGAGAAGAAGTTATCTATGGATAGGATAGAGAGGAGTAGTTAATCGGATCTTCCTCCCTCATTCACGTATCAACTCCTCTCTTTTTTGTTTTGATTTTTTACAGTCTTGTTTTTTTTTAATTCGGGTGACTTTTACTTATAGAAAGAAAATGATATTTTATGACATTCTCAAAATTCTACCCTCAGTTACTCGTAAAACTATCACAAACTCTTACTTAACGACGTAAAGAGAGTTTCTTCAATTGATAGAGATACAGTAAACTAGATGGAAAGCCCGCGCACGAGGTCTAATCATGTACACTTATTCGTCAAAAACTCATCGATATGCTAAAAGATATGCAATTCAATCCCAAGTAAAGATATGCAACTCATTGATATATTATCATACTAGGTTACAGTCGGAACAACCTACTGCTTGCATCCGCCCTTGCCAATGACTATGTTGTTGCATAGATTCACAATATTAACATTTAGTCATCTCATATGATTTATATAAGATTATCTCACCCATGGCCGGACCTGAGAATTTAAGACCTGAGACGAGAATCAAAAATTGTGCCATTTCATGATCATATAAAAAAAAGACAAATATACAAAATTATGTTACATAAGTATCCAAACTAATTTACTCTCATGTTGTTCTCGTATCTACAAGAACAAATCTAAATCAATGTAAACTAACATTTATGTTTCATTTATTAATCATAAGAGAAATACAAAACTACAACCAAATACTTATAAATCAAACCAATATAAGTACGTTGATGTTCCAATATTGTACATAAAATAATAAAACTAAAGATTTGTTAACCACAATTGAAATACAATCATATAATCAACTATTTATAAGAGAAATACAAAACTATAACCAAATACTTATAAATAAAACCAATATAAGTTGGTGTTATAATATTGTACTACCACATAATTTCTCATTGCCGACGACTTAGAGAAACAAAGGACGACGATTTTCGAAGTCATCGGCAATAATAGAGTATTGCCTAGCCTGCAAAGTGCAAACCAAATTTATTCATTCAATTCAATACCATATCTGAACCAAAAATGATAAACATCATGATTTACAAAATTGAAGTGGCAGATGATTGGAAGTTCGATAAGTTTTTGGAAGGTATAGAGAAAGTGACAGACTAGGAGGCCAACTGCAATCGAGGAGGTTGCACCTTAAGATAAGGAACGGCATAGGTTCATATGAATTTGAGATTTGAGATGTGCCTCCATTCAATTTGCACATAACTAACTTATCTCAGCATACCATCTGAACTGAAACCCACAACAACCAAATTTAGACCGAATGAAAAGGTATACATATCTATGCAAAAACCCGGAAAGTTCAATCTAAAAGGAAAAGAGACTGACTTGAGAAATAGTACATGACGTGCCCATCAACATTCACAGCACAGTCAGCACCGCAATTCAGAGTGAAAAGTTACCGATCAAGTTCACTAACACTAAGACAAAATTAAGGCGTACCTCAAATCGTAACCGAGCTTCACTGCTGCCGAGATTCAATTGATTTTCTCTCTGAAAATGGTGAGGGGGAGAATGAGACCTCTTTTTGAAATGGAAGAAGTTTTGCACACTAGTTTCCCCAAAACCAACCGCTGCGGAGGTTCAATCGAGCTTTTAAATCTGATTTTGGAGAAGAGAAGAAGTTATCTATAGATAGGATAGGGAGGAGTAGTTAATCGGATCTTCCTCCCTCCCTCATTCACGTGTCAATTCCTTTTACAGTCTTGTTCATTCTTTTTTTAATTCGGGTGATTTTTACTTGCAGAATGAAAATAATACTTTATGACACATTTGCATTTTCATATCCTTTCGTAACTTTTGACACATTCCCACGATCCGAACGCCTCTCATACTCCCCAGATTTTACATGTTGTTCGCTTGCCTCAGACAACTGTCTTCTCGAAACATCTCTACTCCCCATATCATGCTTTGGATTCTCTTCTCTTGGCCTGCTCCTCCTATCTTTATCACCTCTAAGCTTAACAGACCCCATAGCCTTCAACTGTTGATCAAATGATGGCTTAAATTCAAAATCTTTCTCAAGAATTTCACTACCAACTGACCGAGTATCAGCCCCTTCATCCGCCAAAGCATTAATAACAGTTCTTCCATTCATTGTCTTAACACCAGGAACTTGACTCTTCCTATTCTCATTTTTCTCATATAAGCCAATACCAAAACTGGGTCTCCCCCAAACCGAAAACCCGGATAAAGAAAATGTCTTTGGGCTACAATTGGTCCCAAAAATCCCGTATCTCTGAAAATTAGATGTGCCCAACTGCCCATTTGACAACTCCATTCTCAAATTAACACACAAGATATCACTTCAATCAGTACTACACTATGCTCAGCTAGAGACTGATACAATTGTGTACACAAATTTTAATTGCCTAGCCTGCAAAATGTAAACCAAATCCATTCATTCAATTCAATACCATATCTGAACCAAAAATGATAAACATCATGATTTACAAAATTGAAGTGGCAGATGATTGGAAGTTCTATAAGTTTTTGGAAGGTACAGAGAAAGTGGCAGACTAGGAGGCCAACTGCAATCGAGGAGGACGTACCTTAAGGTAAGGAACGGTGTAGGTTCATATGAATTTGAGATTTGAGATGTGCCTCCATTCAATTTGCACATAACTAACTTATCTCAGCATACCATCTGAACTGAAACCCACAACAACCAAATTTAGACTGAATGAAAAGGTATACATATCTATGCAAAAACCCGGAAAGTTCAATCTAAAAGGAAAATAGACTGACTTGAGAAATAGTACATGACGTGCCCATCAACATTCACAGCACAGTCAGCACCGCAATTTAGAGTGAAAAGTTACCGATCTCACCTCAAGTACGGGCCTGATCTCACCTTTGTATACCTTTACGAGAGGTAAATTTTCTAAAAGACTGTTTTACGTTTAATAATTAAAATGGCACATATATGTTTTTTTAAATGACGGTTAACTAAAGTCTATATAACGGCGTAAAAAAATAACATTTTCGAGTCAAGTCCATTTTTTCCAATTGTCAAAATCAAATAAAAATCAAATAATAGTATAAGAAAAATTAAGAAAGACAACGATGACTAGCTCGCGACGTCATCGTCGCAGAGTGAAGAAGCTATTTTTGGAGGTATCTTTCTCACATATTCCTTGTTTTACCAATTTTCATTTCTCCCTCTCTTTTATATTTCCAAAAATAACTCTTTTTTCGTGGTAAAGGATCCACATTGAAGCGAGAATACTAGTCATCTCATGAAAAATAAAGTGATATTTTTCCGAGCAAATGACGGAGACGATGTTGTTGAAGTCCACCTGCGGTCGAAAACGGTGACAACATTGAAGTCCATGCGGTCGGAAACGGTGCAGAAAATGAAGACACAGTAAAAAACGACATAGAATATGTGCTTGAAATATATGATCCTTAGGAGGAGTTTGTTGAAGAAGACAAGGTCTTGGTTAAAAACCACGGAGGTGACCTCGAAGTTGACCTGGAAGAAGACCCGTCTTGGTTCTTGAAATCCACGGAGGCAATCTCGAAGTTGACCCCGAAGAAAACCTAATTTTTGTTATTGCAATCGTTAGAGAAGCTGCGTCGGCGAAGCCAAAGATTCAAGCAGCGGATATCATTGAAGAACTTCTGGTAGTTGAAATCACAAATGGCAAGTTTTTTGATGTCCACTCTCTCATGGTCATAAATTTACGTCACACAAGTATTTAAATCAATATACTCCCACATTGTTCTCATATTTATCAATATATATATATAAATACAATAGTAAATCTAAACCATATGTATGCCAATATTTATGTTTAATTTTTTTATCACAAGCTAAATACAAACCTATAATTAAGTAGTTATAAATCAATCCAATATAAAAAATAAACCTAACAATATTCTAGCATAGTACATAAAAAAAATTAATGTTCACAACAATACTAATAAAAAGAAGAAAAAAAAATCTCAGGTCATAAATCAATTTCTCAAAAGCATTACAAAGTTACTTAAATGTAACCGTCTTATAGTTTTTTAAATATATTTTATATGTTATTTTTTTCTTAAAATTTATATATGTAAATTTATAAATAATTGGCACTTTAAAATTTGGTGCCTAAGGTGGTTGCAACCTTCGCCTCAACTTAAGTACAGACTTGCTATTGAAGAAGACGCAAAGTGTTGACCCAAAGTTTAAATTCTTGGAAGTGACTCAACCACATGTATTTTTGTCCTACAAAAATGATTGTTTTACGTTTTCTTCACTTACGTGTAACAATGTGTTGTATTAGATAGTAAGGAAAACTCACACGGATAACTTGTTTGTGTTATTCAATTTACGCTATGAAGCATTAATGCATGTGATACCACTGCAGCCGATGAGGCCAAAGACAGATTTGAAATATCTTCCTACTAGGCAACCAATATTTTTTTCACCACGATTGTTTGCCCACATGACAATTTAATCATGGCTTCGCTACTGCATGTGCCGAGAGAATTGCTAGGGATACTGATAAACTACTTGGAATCTTAAAAAAAAAAACCTGCTTGAAGTTTGGAGGAAAGTAAGAGTAATTCCTTGATAAAGAACTGGGAAGTCGAGTCATAGTTACAACTCGAAAAGAAAATGTATCATCTATTTCTTTTGGGATTGAAAACCATGTTCACCATTTTTAACCTTTGCATGAGAATGAGGCTTCAGAGCTCCTCAGCAACTAAGCATTCTCAATTAATCATAACAAAACGTATGCATTCAAGGCGGAGACACCAGATAATAAAAGGACTTCAGAATTTCAGGAAAGACATACCGCTCCTGGGCATCATTTATTGATTGATATCATCATTCAAATACATGTAACAACAGATAGGCCGCTCCTTCTTCCGGCCACGGTATAGGCCGCTCTCTCTAATACTACTAAAGAATCTCTATTAATTAAGGTGAGGGGGTTTACAGAAGTTGAAAACAATTTATAGTAGAACATTGACAATACTATTTTTTGCCCTTTGTTTATTCTAAGTTGAACATCTGCCGAATTGGGGTAGAAGAGTTAGAAATACTTTGAACGTGGCGGATGAGTGAATCAATTGTCCCTCACCGCTCAATTCACCATCCTCGAATACTTTGATTCGTGCTCTTGCCGTCGTTGTCGTCCTCAACGAAGGAGGAGAGTGAATCAAACGTGCACATGTCCTCGAGCCAAAAACAACGGCGCGAATAGAAGCATGCCTCGCTGTTTAAACACCACCGAAATCACGAAGAATAGAGCCTGCTCGGTAACGCCTTGAAGTCGATGCTGCTTCCCGGGCCGGAGGAGGAGGTCTTGCTCCGGCCGTGGCGGTTACGTACGCGGCGAGGAAGGAAGTGAGGCGGTGGCGCCGCGGGGCATGCCGAGGCGACTGTAGCCATGCATTTGAGTTTTGGTTACGATAGAATTGATGGCGTAGTAGTCAATAATCGACCTGAATTATTTGGACTATCTTGGCGAGTCATTCTTATTCTCCATTAGTGGATTCTTCTGCAAATCAAACAAAGAAGAAGCCATAAGAAAAATAAATTCTATCAATATCCGGAAGCCAAAAATAGCCGAAGGACTAAAATTAAAACATGAAAAGACTGTAATTTAAACTGGAAAAGGATGTGTCAATGATGTTTATGTAAATCAATATTGAATACAGGGTTTACCTAAAGAGAAGATGTCAATCACTCCTTCAATATGTTTATAAGTTGATTGGCTGCAAAGAATAAGAATCTAAAATCAGTTTAACAAAGAATTCAAAGAACAGAAACATAAGATGATTCAGTGCTTACCTAAAGAAAAGGAGGTGTCAATGATGTTTAAGTAAAAAAATATTGAATACAGTGCTTACCTAAAGAAGATGTCAATCACTCCTTCAATATGTGTCTAAGTTGATTGGCTGCAAAGAATAAGAATCTAAAATCAGGAGTAGAACATGATTGTTCGTAACCTGAAATGGAATAGGATTGCATATACCGTACATGATACAACACATATGTTTTAAATATGACTCTCATGAAACAACCAAACTTAAATGGAAAACCTCAGCAGACTATTTACTTCAAGCAGACTATTTATTTCATGAAGCTTTCTTAACTTACATAGCTCAAATTAAAACTTACAATGAAATCGAGCATAGTTATATAAAAAATCAAACTGATTATAGCTGGAGCAAACTAAACTAAGCTGCAGCAGAAGCATCGACCTAAGCTCTCAGATTCTGAAATGACATAACATCAAGGTTCTTTTTAGAGGTAAATGATAATGAAAGAAGGGACAGATGACATGCAAGTCAACTCAACAAAGAATCACGAAAACAAAAAGAAAGCCACATGACATTCTCCAGTAAGCAACTCATACAGTGTTTAACCAAATTGCTATCAACTTTCTTATTAGTACCTTATTGCTACCAAATAGCAATTCCTCCCCTTGGTCATTCTTATTAGTACCTTATTTCACGTAGAAATCTTTCCATGGCACCATCCCCTTGAATAATTTTCCCCTCACATCCAGGGGCAATTCCTGAAGCTACAGACTCTTCATCAACCACTACGCCATCAATTCTATCGTCTCCTGTTTTAACATCCGAAATCTGAGACATCACAGAACAAATTTATTAATAAGCACAGATGTAATTGAGTAATTCCAATAGGTTTATTTACTTTCTAAAACATGCCATAAGTTCCTCGCACCTCATACATGGCTTCAGTTAGAATACTTTCCAATATTGCTCTTAATCCCCTGGCCCCGGTGTTCTTAGTCATTGCTCTATTTGCCATAAGTCTTAGTGCAATTCATCTCATCAATGTGCAACAAAAGATAGAAACGAAGAAAGAAAGAAAAAATCACACAACCCAGACTGCCCGTGACCCCATCTTCTTCTTCTTATTCTCTCTCCCACTACTTACTCAACTCTCCACTCCACTCCATTTGGTACTTATCCTCAGGCTCAATCATATACTACTTGATTAAGTAGTAAAATTCATGTACTTACTGATGTACCACCACCGCCGCCGTAACCTCAATCTTCTCTAACCCTCACTCGACCAGATCCGCCTTTGCTACAACCCTAAACAAAACTCAAATGCACGACTACAGTCGCCTCAGCATGCCCCGCGGTGCCACCGCCTCACCTCCTTCCTCGCCACGTAACCGCCACGGCCGGAGCAAGACCTCCTCCTCCGGCCGCGGGAAGCAGCATCGACTTCAAGGCGTTACCGAGCAGGCTCTATTCTTCGTGATTTCGGTGGTGTTTAAACGACGAGGCATGCTTCTATTCGCGCCGTTGTTTTTGGCTCGAGGACATGTGCGCGTTTGATTTACTCTCCTCCTTCGTTGAGGACGACAACGACGGCAAGATCACGAATTAAAGTATTTGAGGATGGTGAATTGAGCGGTGAGGGACAATTGATTCATTCATCCGCCACATTCAAAGTATTTCTGACTCTTCTACCCCAATTCGGCAGATGTTCAACTTAGAATAAACAAAGAGCAAAAAATAGTATTGTCAATGTTCTACTATAAACTGTTTTCAACTTCTGTAAACCCCCTCACCTTAATTAATAGAGATAATATAAATTTTCAATGTGACCTCATAATTATGACTTTCTTGCACGTATAAAAATGAGAAAGCAAGTCTTCGGGTGAGGGCCCCACAGAGCTAATGGACACTAATTTGAGTAGGGCTGTGACTTTCGAATCGAAAACCGAAAAAAAATCGAATCGAAATCGAACCGTAATCGAAAAAAACCGAAACCGAATAAAAACTGAACCGAAATAAAAAAAATCGAACCGAACCGAACCGTTTTGAACCGAACTCCATTAAACGACGTCGTTTTTTACCCTTTTTAAATATGATTGAATCAACTGGTTGCTTCATTTGCTTGCAACCCTAAATCGCACAGCTCGTCCGCTTCCTCTCATAACCAATTTTCTGTCTTCCATAGTTCCATTGTCTGGCTGATCCCTGACCGGCACGGCGGCACAAACTGCTTTGTCGTCAATGTCGTGCACACTTCTAGAGAGGCAGCTGGGATAGACGATAATCTCACACAGACAAAAATACGGAGGAGCAGCGGATTGGGAATTTGGGATTGGACTCTACAGACGATAAGTTTGCAGTCATCATCCACTTGCTTCTCTAGTTTACTGTTGTTGCTCTCTTGGATTCTACAGAGTACAGACCCTTTTTTCTGCAGCTCTATCTGAGTATCTGATACTTAAGTGTATGTATCTCTCTCTCTCTCTCTCTCTGAAGTCTAACTAATCTATATAGTCTCTGTGTTTCAGACTTTCAGTGAGTATTGTGGTGTTTATTTCCTCTTTGTTTATCTGCTTTTTTTTACTTTTTCTTTGAAGAAGTTCAAGGAGAAAAGATGAGAAATTGTTTAAGTCTGTGCAGGTTTATGTTCAGGTCTGATAAAATGGGTTGTACGGTTGTACCCAGTTTATGTTTTTGTGTGATTTGAATACTCTGATCTGTTTTTTTTATGTATTGATCAAACTGAAGAGCCTGAAATCTGAAGGGAGATGAATTGCTGAAGATGTGTGTTGATTATGTCCATTGTCTGGATGTTTTACGTTGAGAATTTAGTGCTCTTATGTTTAAATGCATGTTGGTTTCTTTGACTTGTTCAATATTTGTTATAGAAGTAACTAACAGAATTTCTATGACAAGGTAATAAACTATATAAAGAGAGCACAGCATCTCTAAGTTCTATCTAACAAAGAATGGTTTCTAAATGACACTGTCAGAGACTACATGGCATGACATGCTCTGAGAGGAATCATTTATCACATACAGAGAAACAATCAGATCACTAAGTAAACAAAACGATACCATAAATTTGGGAGTAGAAAAGTAACGGAGAAGAAACTAGATGATAATTAAGAAATGGAGAAACTATACCCAAAGACATATATGTCCCATGGATTATCCACCAGTAGAAATTCATTGAGATTCAAACCACTATGGGGAGATTTTCCTCCAACGTTCCAGGTTGCTACAAAAACTCTAAAAGACATATCAAAAGGATATAGTATTAGTTGGAGCTTCTATATTGCTAAAAAAAAACACTTTCTAACAGAAACAGTCATATTATCATTACCGAAAAGACTGAACATCTTGACCAAGAGTCATTTGATTCCCTTCTTCAATTACAGATTGACTCTCAACTGCTGGATCAAATTGGGCTTCTGAAAGAAGATAAAAGAAAAAAACTTTTCATGCTAAGATATCATAATTATCTGAACAAGTTTAGCAAGAGAAATCGTCTCTTTAGAGCTAAACTGGAAGCTCAGAAAAGTGCCACGAACTGAACCATGTTAACTGATACAAAAGAATTTATAGGAGAAAAAAGAAAGGGGATTTAGACTTCGGTATTAGACTGAAACAGGGAAGGACACTTGCTTCCTTTCTTCGGTATTAGACTTTGGTAAAAAAAAACCAAAAAAATACCGAACCGAATCGAACTATTCGGTTTTCTGTAAAAAAAACGAGATAACCGAATCGAACCTAATCGATAAAAAAATTCGGTTTGGTTTTCGGTTCGGCCTAATAACCGAACCGAATGTACCGATTAACAGCCCTAAATTTGAGGGTAGCATTGCCTGGAGTCCTGCTATAGGCTGGTGCTGACAAGTCAGACCCGCATTCCCCGGCCTCGAAAGAAAAGGAGTCTAAAGATATTCACAGCTAAAACAATCAAACTGAAAAAACAAAAAAAATTAAAATCCAATTGGGATTACAGGGAGGGGGAGACTGAGGGAGGGAGAAAGATTCTGCTTCTGTTTTATGCTTCTTATTTAATGCCCAAAATGCTTCAATTTTAATCAAACCTCCCATTAAAAGAATTAAAGATTTTTTTTTTTAAAGAAATTGTGGGAGTCCAATTCTGTGCTGTGTTTCAACTTTGAGAAAACAAATAAGGCAAAAAAAACTTAGAGAGAGCATGAGCTCTTCGCCGAGAAATCTTCGTCTCTCTATTATTAGAATCACAAGGACAAGCACAAGGACAAGCACAAGCACAAGCACAAGGACAAGCACAAGCCTCACCTTCTCCTTCTCCTTCTCCTTCTCTCTTCCCTCCCCATTTGTCAAACTCACAACTTCACCAATAAACAACTCCCTCTCCCTCTCTCTTTCTCTCAACTCTCTACACCCTTCTTTGCCCTCTTGTACTTTTCTCTCTTTCTCATTCATACGTTTCATTCTCCTGCTTGCTTTTAATTTGTGGCCAGAAAGTTTTGATTTTTAACTTTGGAGATTGTTCATGCAGCTTTAAAGTTCCAACCTTTATGCTCTTCTGCTCATAATTTCGCATCTGGGCTGCTCTTGATTTGCGCCCTTCAGGTATTTGCGTCTCTTAAACTTGTGAAATTGGAAACTTGGGGTGTTGGTGATTTTTGGTTTAAATTGTAAGCTGTGTTTTAGCAGGTGGGTCTATTTTGGATCTTGTAAAATTTGAAACTTTATTGGCTTTGTATCTTATTGGTATTGTTCTCCTTCAGACTCCTGAAACTGGGTTCTTCTGAAAAAATGGTTCTTTATGGTTTTAAGTTTTTTTTTTTTAGTTCTCTGGAAACGACAGCCAAAACAATGTGCATGTGTTCTCCTTAGATTTGGGAATGTTGGGTTTTGGTTCATTGTTGGATCTTCGAATTCGAAATCTGTCTATTCCTTTGTTTCTGGGTATTTTGAAGCTGTTTGGTGAAATTTCCAGGTGTTATGTGTGTGTTTTTACAGTACTGAGTCGATTGCTCTTTGAAATTATTGACCTTTTTGTTTGTTCCTTTTGTTATTTGAAAGGGCCCAGTTATGACGGCTCTTGTGTTTTAATGATTAATACCACAAATTTTGAATATGTTTGCTGATTGAAATTGGTTTTCAAATTTTCATTGCAGGTGCTTTTAGCTTGGTCAGTGGCATTGAGGGCATAGGATCTTAATTCATTCGTGTAAAGCGCACAAGAGCTATTACCAATGCTAAATTTTGCCAGGGGAAGACGAGATTCGAGGCCCAATAGACCCATGTCGATTGGAGGTGAGGTTTCATTTATGTTTCCATCTATCTCGTCAGTCATGTTAGTTCAATTTTGCTTCTGATTTTCTGGTTGTTTAGAGTTTTAGCACTTACCAACTTCACCACTCTGAAAGAGTTGGTTTTTTACACTCAGTTTTCTGATATGATAAGATTGAAAGGAGTTTGAGCTGCAATAAGAGTGATGAAATGTGCTAATTTCGTGTCTTTTGTCATACAAGTAGTTAAATTACTTTTGTTCATAATTTCACTGCATTGGAATCTATTTGGAAATTCTGCGGAACGGTAGCTTTGTTCATTTCTCAATTCTAATTCAAGATGTGGAATGATGGAGTTTCAAATATTAACAGGTTTATTGCTTTAGTTTGTTTTGGTGAGAAAGTTTAAGTGTTCATCACAAAGGTTTGTACTCTGAGCTTAAATAGCTACAATATTGTATCTTGATTTGAATTGTTGGTGTATCTTTGCAGTTGCCGAAAGGAAGTAAAGTGCTTTTACTGATGAGGACAAGGATAAGTTTTCTTTATATTTCTCATCCCAAACTCATGGTGAATTGGATTTATTTTAATCGGATTTAGTTTGGGTTGTTCATATTGGTGGTTCAACAATGTCCCATAGCTCACTTGCTTTGGATAATTTGTTTGATTCTTCTGTCAGTTCTATGTTTGTGTACACAATTGTATCTGTATCTAGCTCCGCATAGCATAGTACTGATTGAAGTGATATCTTGTGTGTGAAGTTTGTCTGTTAATTTGAGCATGGAGTTGTCAAATGGGCAGTTGGGCACATCTAATTTTCAGAGATACGAGATTTTTGGGACCAATTGTAGCCCAAAGACATTTTCTTTATCCGGGTTTTCGGTTTGGGGGAGACCCAGTTTTGGTATTGGCTTATATGAGAATAGGAAGAGTCAAGTTCCTGGTGTTAAGACAATGAATGGAAGAACTATTGTTAATGCTTTGGCGAATGAAGGGGTCGATACTCGGTCAGTTGGTAGTGAAATTCTTGAGAAAGATTTTGAATTTAAGCCATCATTTGATCAGCAGTTGAAGGCTATGGGGTCTGTTAAGCTTAGAGGTGATAAAGATAGGAGGAGCAGGCCAAGAGAAGAGAATCCAAAGCATGATATGGGGAGTAGAGATGTTTCGAGAAGACAGTTGTCTGAGGCAAGCGAACAACATGTAAGATCTGGGGAGTATGAGAGGCGTTCAGATCGTGGGAATGTGTCAAAAGTTATGAAAGTATATGAAAATGCAAATGGAACCGTAAAACAAAGCATCGGGCATGGAGTTAGAGGATATAGCGATGAATTTGACAGCAGAATGAAATACATGGATGAAAAGGAAACGAGGAAGGTAAGGGGAGATACAAGAGCTGGAAAATGGGCAAGATATACTGGCGGACTAGAACAAGAAGTGAAATACAAATCAGGTAAGACTGCATTGGCACGAAATGGTAAAGAAAGCCTAAGAGACTACAAGTCAACTGGTAAAGACTCGGAGAGAATGAAAAGAGATGTTAGAAGTGAAGATGGACTCGAGAGGTACCGCTTCAAAGCTGAGAAAGCCACTGATGATAAAGCTTTCTCTTCTAGAAGTGGAAATGTAACCAAGAGCAGAAGGGAATTCCCTAGAAATGACTATGATGAAAGAGCTGCATTTAAGAATTTTGATGAATCCAATGATATTATGGGCACGCCACGAGTTTCACAGATGCAAATGGAGGAGAGAATCCAGAGGCTAGCAAACTCGTATGTTACTCTTTCCTCTTTCAAGTATTTCTTCTTCTAGCCTTCTAGTTGTAATCTTTGCTTATCACAATCGTCTATAACTCATAAGAGAAGTTTGGTATGCTTACTCTTTGGATATATACTGTTTTGTACAGTATGAGATCATCTAATTATTACATGTACAGCTTATTAGTGAGCTTTTCAGCACGTCCTGCTGTTAAGCTATATTATCACTTTGGTTGGCTACTGTGTAGCATACAAGCAGAGCTAAGTTAGACGCCTACAGCCTTTTGTCTTGTGCTACACAATTTACCTAGAATCTCTTATTTCATGTTATCTCCTAGTTGAATTGCTCAGTAACTTATCTCTTAGTTCAAGCCTTTGATTGTTCACGGGGATAAATACCATTTTCACTTGTGCCTAAATCTTGTAAGGGAATGATGATCAGAAAATATCTGTCATTATGATTCTGTGTTTCCGATTAGAATCACTGAAGAGGTCGCTCTGCTCAAAGTGTGTACCCTTGATATCTTAACAGAAAATTTTGCTCACTATCATGTGTAATTTTCTCTATATTCCTTTTTGTTCCACCAAACTTGCTCATATCAAGTATTTATTTGTTTTTCTTTGGAAATGTTTCTGTCCCATTGATGCTAAAGTTATATATCTCAACAGGCTGAATGGGGCAAACATTGACATGCCTGAGTGGATGTTTTCAAAGATGATGCGAAGTGCACAAATCAGATTCACAGATCATTCAATACTTAGAGTTATTCAAATATTGGGAAAATTTGGAAACTGGAGACGAGTTTTACAAGTCATTGAATGGCTTCAAATGCGTGAGCGGTTCAAATCTCACAAGCTCAGGTACATTCCCTTTTCAGAGGATTGGAGAAATAGTTATGAGGATTGGCTTATTACTTATTGAAGTATACATGTACTGACTACACTCCATGGGATTATTATGTACAATTGAACTTCTTACTACACTCTTTCCTATTTTCTTGGACTTCAGACAACACTGTAATATCTTGTATATCTCTTGATAGAATTGTTGTCATAAATCATATTATTTTCATTTTAGAATAATTTTAATTTAGTTATTATATGTGAAAAAAAATTGAAGAATATTCCTGTTCAAAGTTCAGATACATATATACAACTGCACTGGATGTACTTGGAAAGGCAAGGAGGCCTGTGGAGGCACTTAACGTATTTCATACAATGCTGGTAACTAATATAGATTGATATTATCTACATTGTTCTTCTTACTCATACACTACACATTTCAAGTTACTACTTTCCAAGAAAAAGTGCACTACACATTTGGTTGAATATTTTCGGTTTCTTCTTTCCAGGAACAACTGTCCTCATATCCTGACTTGGTAGCTTATCATTCTATCGCTGTTACTCTTGGACAAGCCGGCCATATGAAAGAGCTTTTTAATGTGATTGATATTATGCGGTCTCCTCCCAAGAAGAAGTTCAAGACTGGAGTACTTGGGAAGTGGGATCCTAGGTTGGAACCAGATGTCATTGTCTACAATGCGGTAAATGCTACTTAAGGATCACTCAAGTTCATGAGATGATCATCTCTAACTACTTCATGTCTTTGTTATTTGGATCATACTTGAATGACCTTGAATTGTTTGACGAATATAATTCTCTAGACCTTGTTAATTGGACATGGATGAGTTTTTTTTGTACATCCTATACACTTGTGTAATCTTTTCTGTATTTAAACAGGTGTTAAATGCTTGTGTTCAGCGGAAACAATGGGAAGGAGCATTTTGGGTTTTGGAGCAGTTAAAGAAACAGGGTCTGCAGCCTACCACTACAACATATGGACTTGTCATGGAGGTACTTCCAATATTTCATTGGAGATTACAATGGAAAATTCTATGAGCTAGTTCTTAAGGAATATGATGTCATGAAGAATATCCTTGCACAAGTTATGGTTGTTATTCCAGTCTTCTGGTTTACTTCTCCCAGCCTAAATCTAATTAACTATGAACTGATGAGGTAGCCAAGTTTTAGTAAATGATTGTTTTAAAAATCAAAAGGTTGGTGTTCCTCTGATTTTTTTTAAATGTTTATACAAATTACTCATGCCTAGCCTGACTCAAATCCTTTATCAGTGGTCTTTTAAGTTTTCATTGTTTATGCTAACTGTGGCATTCAGCATGTACAACACAAGTATTTTGTTTTGGTTTGGCCAGACTCCAGAGTGATACAAGGGTCATTCGTGTAATAGGTTGCTAGAGTGCTAGGTAACCCTGCATCTCTTCCTTGACCGTTTTCTCTTCTTTTTGCTCTGAATCAGGTGATGTTTGCATGTGAAAAGTATAATTTGGTTCACGATTTTTTTAAGAAGATGCAGAAATCTTCCATACCTAATGCTTTGACCTACAGAGGTATTTTACTGCCTACTGTCTTCACCTGGATATTATTTTAAATGGTTAATGTTGACAGTTCAATGTAAATACAGTTATTGTGAATACTCTTTCAAAAGAAGATAAAATTGACGAGGCTGTACAGACTGTTCGGAACATGGAAAGACGAGGAATAGTAGGCTCTGCGGCTTTATATTATGACTTCGCTCGATGCCTTTGTCGGGCTGGAAGGTGTCAAGAAGCACTTATGCAGGTAATACAACTGTATGTGTATCACTTAAATCATACATACCAATTACTGTTTTCCTCTTTTCCTCGTGTCCTTTTCTAGTAGCATGTCACTTCAGCATGTATTATATTCTCATGAGATGCCAAGATATGATGTTTCTTCTGTGAGGGCAAATCTTGCCAATCCTATTGCTCCATTGATGTGGTACCTGTATCGTGTTAGCTTATCAATTCATACAGCAGAAATCCCACATGATATATGGATCTGGTACAGAGAGATCATGCATCTTGGATAGATAACATGTTGTGTCTGTGCCATGCTTTGCTCATATTTGCTTTTCCTGCAATATTCATAATTAGTATATGAGGGGGTTGATTCAAAGTTGACAATTGGATGACCATTTATGTCTTTTCTGTCCTTTTTTTTGGGATTCCTAGATTGAGAAGATATGTAAGGTTGCAAAGAAGCCCCTTGTGGTGACTTACACTGGTTTAGTTCAAGCATGTTTGGACTCTGGAAACATTGAAAATGGGGCATATGTCTTCAACCAAATGGAGAACTTCTGCTCCCCAAATCTGGTTACTTGCAACATAATGCTGAAAGGTTACTTGGACCATGGGATGTATGAAGAAGCAAAGAAGCTGTTCCAAAAGATGTTGGAAGATGGGTACACCAGCAGCAAATCTGGTTATGAGCTTCGGGTGAGACCAGATATATATACATTCAACACTTTGCTAGAAGCATGTCTCCTGGAAAAGAGGTGGGATGATTTTGAGCATTTCTACAAGAGGATGCTGCACAGTGGACATAACTTCAACATCAAACGACATCTTAGGATGATATTGGATGCTTGCAAAGCAGGAAAGGTATCGTTTTATATTCAGTCTATTGTTACACCTAATGTGAACGTTCAGCACTTGTTTGGATATGTATACGTACAGAGGCGCAAAATTTTGTTTTATTGTTTTCCAAGAAATCTGGCAGCCAAGCTACGGTGATTATAACATTTTGTGCAATGTGTGTTGTTTTCTTTTTCTCTTTGATCCCAGAGTGTACGTCTGTTGTTTCACTGATGAGCTTTGTGCATGCTTTTCAGGGTGAGCTGCTGGATATAACCTGGAAGCACTTGGCTGAGGCAGACCGGATTCCACCCGCTGCTCTCATAAAGGAAAGGTTTTGCACAAAGCTGGAGAAAGATGACTACGCTGCTGCTATCTCCTCTATTGCAAAAGCAGATCACGATGATCTGCAGGCATTCTCAAAAACAGCATGGTTGAATTTGCTCAAGGAAAATGCAGGAAGGTTTCCGAAAGACACTCTTGTACAGTTGGTTCCTGAGGTTAGCATTCGTGCTGCCAAAAATGAAACTGTGAGTCCTGTATTTGAAAATCTTATTGCATCTTGTAGAGAACTTGAGACCATGTAACGAGAGCTGACGTTGAACGAGACATGTACAATGCCGACCGAACTAGCTCCGAGTTTTTTATAAAATATATTCATGTGTAAATACTGTATAATTCGCTGATAATCCAGAAGAGCAAAAAATGTAAAACACTACACAGTGCATATGCATCTTGCTACTCTAATAGTATTGTTTTTGTTTTCTGAAGGCCGACTTGAGGCGTCAATTTCATTATACAAGAAGAAGTTTCTAATATGATCATCTCGCATATATGATCAACAAACCTATCCAAACCACCTCATCTTTGGAGTCCAGCTTGTTGATATTGAACAAAGACCCGGTGTTCCATTCATACTCACGTTCATGCAATTGAACCCTTGCCTTATGAACGCCCAACACGACTAAAAGAATTCTCTGGTGAGTTCAACCAAGTGAACATAAAGGTTATAAAACATTGAAACCAAACAAAAATTTATACCACAAAATCCACTCGATGGTCTATAATAGAAATAACGAGGTTCTTCCAAGAACAGTAAACTAAGATAAAAATGAGGCATACAGAGCTTCTTAAACAGTGAACTTGGATCAGAATGAGGAAATTTCATCGTAAGCGCTCGCAAAACAGTGAAGTTATTGCAGACTGAGGTACTTTCGTCGTAACTCATGTACAGCTTAAGCCTTTTCCTTGGACGCTGCAGATGCCGCCTGTCCTCGGAGTCTACCAGTTCTCCTGGCAGCAATGAGACCGACCTTCTGCCCAGGAGGCGCATCACGCCTGACTGTACTAGCATGTCCAATATGCTGGTGGTTACCTCCTCCGTGGGGATGCTCGACTGGGTTCATAGCCACACCACGCACCTTAGGCCAGCAGTTTCTCTTCACTCTGAACTTGTGGTATGCATTTGACAATGATCACTGAATTGTGACAATAGTTTGATCACTGAATTTTATAAAATATCAAAAAAGTCATTAACTTTAATGTTTTCTATCAATTTAATCACTTTGTCTATTTTAAACATTAAAATTTGTCAAATTATTTCCTTATATATATAGGATTATGAGGGAAATACACATAGCATAGCATAGTAACAAAGAAAAAGTTTATGGAGTCGGCTTATGTGCAAGTTATTTTAATTTAAATTTTCTTTATATTTTGAATTTTAAGGTTTGAACTTTAAGCACATTTTATTTGCGATATCATTCGATATGGATTTATTGGATTATGTAATATTCACATTTCTAAATGTCATAATTTTTTTCTAGATAATTAAATGTTGGTTAAATAACAAAACCGTATCGCTTCGCACTGAATATGTGATGCATCGAAATGTGGTATATCGAATAAGTAAAGCGGTTGTGCTTCATATTTTTTTAAATTTTAGTAACCATAACATATGAAGTGATTACGTTTTGGACTTTAAACCGCACCAATTTAACATACGTCCATCTTCACATTAATGGTTGCCCCAGGCCTCCCAAGATCCTTTAGCTTTGTGATTCCTTTTGTTGTACTAACTCCTCCTTTCCTCTTCCTAACGGGATTAGGAGACAAAGTTCTCATCCAACAATACTGTTGGTTGTCTCCACATCCCTTTGGATTATACCCCTACCTACTCCTGTGCAAAGATAAGCAGTCCCAATGCATGCTTCTACTCGTTGCTTCCAAGTTAATGCATCCCCTACCCCGGTGGAGATCACTCCCAAAGAGATGACTTCTGAGAGTCCCATTTGCCATATAATCATAAACCAAGATCATCTCATTTTTTCTCATCACGGAATCGCCTATGCCTCAGCTTAGAAAGCATCTCAATCTCCGTTTCGATGTCAGATAAGCCTTGCTCCGATTGGGGGGTTGTACCACTTGATTGCTACAAGAGCGCCATCCTCAATCTCAACTTTGTATACCTTTCCAAAGCCTCCAACTCTAATGACCAAGGGCGGATCCAAGATTTAAAAACTGGGAGGGTTGTACTGTGCATAGCACGATTTTTTTTAGGTGTAACCTATCGAAAAGATCATTGAGAGGAGAACATAGAGACAAATTTTCCAAGTAAAAAATTCTACATTGCTAATACTAAATCCTCCCCTTCAAGTTTCCTTGATTTCAAACGCACCAATAACTGAACCATTATCAATAGATTGAACACTCTTTGCATACTCATCATTTATCTTATTTTCAAGAGTATTTTTTAAGATCTAAGTTATTTCTAATGAAACTTAATACCAAATTACAAACCAATGAATCAAGAAAATAACTGTTACAATTTTAGAATCTTTATGCATAAACCGTAACATTAATCGTTAGCCACATGCAACACTACCATTCTATAACCCCAAATAATAAAACTCATGATTTATCTGCTATTTATAATTAATCAAGTGATCAAAAGTCTTAAGGGAATATATGTACGTAAATGACTAAAACATTTGGAGGAAGACACACCAATATAAAACTGCTCAAGTTGAATGGGTGAACCGAGTTGAAAACTCACCGAAGATATAATAATATCAATAGCATTAAGTACTTTATAAGTTTATATATATTATCTATGAAATGAAATGAATATATATTATCATACTACAGTCGGAGCAACCTACTGCTTGCATCCGCCCCTACTAATAACTATGTTGTTGCATAGATTCACAGTATTAACGTTTAGTCATCTCATATAATTTATATAAGATCATCTCACCTTTGTATACCTTTACAAGAGGTAAATTTTCTAAAAGACTGTTTTACGTTTAAAAATAAAAATGGCACATATATGTTTTTTTAAATGCTGGTTAACTAAAGTCTATATAACGGCATAGAAAAATAACATTTTCGAGTCATGTCCATTTTTGTCAATTGTCAAAATCAGATAAAAAGCAAATAATAGTATTGGAAAACTTAAGAAAGGCAACGATGACTAGCTCGCGACATCGTCGTCCCAGAGTGAAGAAGCTATTTTTGGAGGTATCTTTCTCACATATTCCTTGTTTTACCAATTTTCATTTCTCCCTCTCTTTTATATTTCCAAAATTAACTCTTTTTTCGTGGTAAAGGATCCACATTGCAGCGAGAATACTAGTCATCTCATGAAAAAAACGATCTTTTTCCGAGCAAACGACGAAGACGATGTTGTTGAAGTCCACCTGCGGTCGAAACGGTGACAACATTGAAGTCCACGCGGTTGGAAACGGTGCAGAAAATGAAGACATAGTAAAAAACGACATAGAATATGAGCTTGAAATCTATGATCTTTAGGAGGAGTTTGTTGAAGAAGACAAGGTCCTAGTTAAAAACCACGGAGGCGACCTCGAAGTTGGCCCGGAAGAAGACCTGTCTTGGTTCTTGAAATCCACAGAGGCGATCTCGAAGTCGACCCCGAAGAAAACCTAATCTTTGTTCTTGCAATCGTTGGAGAAGCTGCGTCGGCGAAGCCAAAGATTCTAGTGGCGGATATCATTGAAGAACTTCCGGTAGTTGAAATCACAAATGACAAGTTTTTTGAAGTCCACTCTCACTTGGTCATAAATTTATGTCACACAATATTCAAATCAACATACTCTCGCATTCTCATATTTATCAATATATATATAAATACAACAGTAAATCTAAACCATAATGTATGCCAACATTTATTTTTAATTTTTTATCACAAGCTAAATACAAACTTATAATTAAGTACTTATAAATCAATTCAATATAAAAAATAAACCTAACAATATTCTAGCATAGTACATAAAAAAATTAATGTTCACAATTATACTAATAAAAAGAAAAAAAAATCTCAGGTCATAAATCAATTTCTCAAAAGCATTACAAAGTTACTTAAATGTAACCGTCTTATAGTATTTTAAATATATTTTATATGTTATTTTTTTCTTAAAATTTATATATGTAAATTTATAAATAATTGGCACACCAAAATTTTGGTGCGTTTAAATTCTTGGAAGTGACTCAACCATGCACATGTATTTTTGTCCTACAAAAATGATTGTTTTATGTTTTATTCACTTACGTGTAACAATGTGTTGTATTAGATAGTTAGGAAAACTCACACGGATAACTTGTTTGTGTTGTTATTTAATTTACGTTATAAAGTATTAATGCATGTGATACCACTGCGCGCCGCCGATGAGGCCAAAGACATTCAAAATATCTTCCTACTAGGCAACCAATATTTTTTTCACCATCATGGTTTACCCACATAACAATTTAATCCTGACTTCGTTACTACATGTGCCAAGAGAATTGCCAGGGATACTGATAAACTACTTGGAATCTTAAAAAAATACCTGCTTGAAGTTTGGAGGAAAGTAAGAGTAATTCCTTGATAAAGAACTGGGAAGTCGAGTCATAGTTACAACTCGAAAAGAAAATGTATCATCCATCTCTTTTGGGATTGAAAACCTTGTTCACCATTTTTAACCTTTGCATGAGAATGAGGCTTCAGAGCTCCTCAGCAACAAAGCATTCTCAGTTAATCATAACAAAACTTGTCTACATGAGCTAATAAGCTTGAGTCATTTGCATAACGATTTGTGGACGAAGTATGAAAGCCTTCCCCTAGCTATTGTGCTTTAGGAGGTCTCATGTCTTCCAAGAAGTCACAGAATGAATGGCATAATTTGTAACTTAAACAATTCATTGCAACATAACATTCCGATGATTTGTCAGTTGAGGCATTGTTTCTTTTCCTAGCTCTATTGTTTTTTTTTTTTTTGAGAAACTGCACTTAGCGGTAGCAAAGGAAAAACGTATGCATTCAAGGCGGAGCCACCAGTTAATAAAAGGACTTCAGAATTTCACGAAGGACATACCGCTCCTGGGCATCATTTATTGATTGATATCATCATTCAAATACATGTAACAACAGATAGGCTGCTCCTTCTTCCGGCCACGGTATAGGCTGCTCTCTCTAATACTACTAAAGAATAATATATAATGACAAAAAAATAATTGATCCCCTCATCTTTTTCTTCAATGGGATTCCGATTCCAATCCCTCTACCCTTTGACCTAAGAGACGTGTGGCTCAAGTCAGGAGCCACTGCAATGCGTATTGCAGCAAATCTAGACTGCTGTGACCCGATGAAAGAAGACATCATCGAGGGGGTATCATTCAAGAAGTCATCACCGAGGGGGTTCCGTATCCATTGTGATGCGCATTTTGCCATCTCCATGCAACCTCCAAACTCTCTTGAAGATTGGTGTGCTGTGCTGACCAGTTGAGTTCACGCAAGATCTTAGCTGGATCACTGTACACTTCGGCATAGTCGCCGGGCCGGCGGGGAAGGAAATCAACTTTGATGTCCACCCCTGTTGCCTTCTTACATGCCTCCACAAACTCCTTTACAGAACTACCTGTTAATAGACACCCATACACAAGCTTAGTACAATATTCAAGAGGTGACCACAAAATCTCTTGGACTTCGAGAATGCAACAAACCATTTAGATTGCAGTAACCTTACCTTTTCCAGTGCCAACGTTGTAGATTCCTACTTTACTGGGCCTTGCATGCTCAAGAGCTTTCACATGAGCATCAACAAGATCAGTGACATCAATATAGTCCCTTATGCAAGTTCCATCAGGTGTTTTATAATCTGTTCCTCTAACCTGTGAAGCATGTTTAGGATTATAATTCCAACGAAATTGAAGATCAATAGGAAAATTGATATGAAAGAGATGAGACATATATGTCAGTTCTCATAGAAGGACATACCTTTAGCCCTGGAATAATACGACGAGCTGCATCAAAACAAGCTCCTGATATGCGTCCATGCTCACGAAGTTCAGGTCTGGGAGCTTCACCTAATCTGCCCTCCGGATCTGACCCAATCACATTGAAATATCTGGAAGTTTCAATAAGGAAAAAATGAAGATAAAATCAAGATAGCAAATTCTACTTAAGAAGGTCAAAGATTACCACTTTCACACAGCCAACTTAACAAAAATAAACAACATGGAGCCATGATGCTTGAAACTAATGAAAAGGTAGAAAGTTTAACAAGATCCCCATCAAAAGCCCAGCAACCACCGCCACCCAAGGAACCAAGGTTTTAACCACCACTTGTATTTAAAACAAAACCAGACCTTAAGGTGATGAAGAATAGAAGATCACAAAATGGTCACGAGTATATACATGTCCTTTATGTTTCGCTTGAAAAAATTAACTTGGCTTCCAATATGAGAAAGTGAAATACTGTTTTTATTAAGGCACCAACCTCAGGATCATGACTGCCATGTTTGAATTCTTAGAGAAGTCCAGGATTATATCCTCTGCCATCTTCTTAGCTTTTCCATAAGGATTAATTGGGACCTGTGTTTATGAAGTTATGTGAATTTACAGCCGGAATACCAGAGTCAAAAGCTTAAAAGTTTCTTTCCTGGAAGAAGAACAAATCCATTGTATAGGAACCAAACCTGTGGAGTTTCTTCCGTGATAGGCATCTTTTCAGGTTCCCCATATGTTGCACATGTACTAGAATAGATCAATGTCTTTACATGATGTGCAGCCATCGCCTCTAGTACCACCAACGTATTTGATGTAATATTGTGGTAATACCTGTCCGAAAGGTCAAACCGATTATAAAAAGATCATTTGTAATCAAAAAGCATATGATGCACCATCCTACTTGCTTATAATAAGGAAGAGACATATAGTAAGCAAATTTACAAGAACCACAGTTTGATGGTCTGGTTAGCCTTTAAGAAGTCAAAGGCGGAAGTCCAGGAACAGTGCAAGCAATTCTACAAAATCACAAATAAAATATATAATATAAGAGTCTACTGGTCCAGCTTAATTATAAACAGCACTCACTTAAGTGGATCCATGGTGCTTTCCCCAACATAGGCTACAGCTGCAAAATGCATCACGGCATCAAATGCATTCTCTGAAAATATTTTGTTAACCTGGAAATTTCAGTTAAGGCTACATGGACAGACCCTTTTTTTCATTTGCATAGAAATTTTAGGACAGTAATTATATGGAGTTAAAGCCATCATAAGGATACGGCTTTTGGATCCCCCAAGTCGGCATAAATAAACTGAAGACTCCCAGGCTTAGGGAATAATTCTTGGAGAACCTTGACCGCACCTAGGTTTCCTCGTGAGAGGTTGTCCTGTCAAAGAAAACAAAATCATAAATATCTATGATAACTACCAATCGCATGATCAAGATAAATACAATCCCATAGAATCCAAAGGAAAAACACCTACCACAATAGTTACACGATATTTATCTCTTAGGAGTCGTAATGCAGCATGTGAACCAATAAATCCAGCCCCTCCTGTTACTAGAACATGAGTTACTCCTGATTCACGAAGGTTGAACTGGACAAAATTGTTGGCCTGAAATGTTAGATCTTTGAAATTTCATGAAACTTCTTAAGCAGTTGGCATAACATGAAAATGAGATCATTTAAAAGCAAAAAAGCAGTGACGCTCTAGTATTCCTGTTCACATAACTTATAGATATTAAATGGAGATGACAATAAGCTTCGTATGAACAAACTAACAACAGATTTTCATCCCTGTTATGACATCCAGGTAAGGGTGATGTTACTTCAACCCCTTTTTGTGGATCAAATGAAAAGGAAGCAAAAAGAGATATTGAGAATATCTAATTCGACGGGTTGCAGTGCACTATGAAAATGATTGTTGGGTGAGAGTAATGCTAATATCATGTAGTTTGGTATATACAGGATCAGGGGGTTACCGTGTTTGTAGGATTGAATGATGGGGATTGTTTCAGCATAATAATGCATAATGCTGTAAGCGTAGCAGCCAAAATAATTTTTCCTACAAAATTGTTCTTCCTCTTGGGATCTGGGTAATCCATGCCTACAAGAGAGATTGTGTTAAGCAGAATTTCCAAATAGATTCCAATGCAGTGAAATTATGAACAAAAGTAATTTAACTACTTGTATGACAAAAGACACAAAATTAGCACATTTCATCACTCTTATTGCAGCTCAAACTCCTTTCAATCTTATCATATCAGAAAACTGAGTGTAAAAAACCAACTCTTTCAGAGTGGTGAAGTTGGTAAGTGCTAAAACTCTAAACAACCAGAAAATCAGAAGCAAAATTGAACTAACATGACTGACGAGATAGATGGAAACATAAATGAAACCTCACCTCCAATCGACATGGGTCTATTGGGCCTCGAATCTCGTCTTCCCCTGGCAAAATTTAGCATTGGTAATAGCTCTTGTGCGCTTTACACGAATGAATTAAGATCCTATGCCCTCAATGCCACTGACCAAGCTAAAAGCACCTGCAATGAAAATTTGAAAACCAATTTCAATCAGCAAACATATTCAAAATTTGTGGTATTAATCATTAAAACACAAGAGCTGTCATAACTGGGCCCTTTCAAATAACAAAAGGAACAAACAAAAAGATCAATAATTTCAAAGAGCAATCGACTCAGTACTGTAAAAACACACACATAACACCTGGAAATTTCACCAAACAGCTTCAAAATACCCAGAAACAATGGAATAAACAGATTTCGAATTCGAAGATCCAACAATGAACCAAAACCCAACATTCCCAAATCTAAGGAGAACACATGCTCATTGTTTTGGCTGACGTTTCCAGAGAACTAAAAAAAAACTTAAAACTATAAAGAACCATTTTTTCAGAAGAACCCAGTTTCAGGAGTCTGAAGGAGAACAATACCAATAAGATACAAAGCCAATAAAGTTTCAAATTTTATTGGATCCAAAATAGACCCACCTGCTAAAACACAGCTTACAATTTAAACCAAAAATCACCAACACCCCAAGTTTCCAATTTCACAAGTTTAAGAGACGCAAATACCTGAAGGGCGCAAATCAAGAGCAGCCCAGATGCGAAATTATGAGCAGAAGAGCATAAAGGTTGGAACTTTAAAGCTGCATGAACAATCTCCAAAGTTAAAAATCAAAACTTTCTGGCCACAAATTAAAAGCAAGCAGGAGAATGAAACGTATGAATGAGAAAGAGAGAAAAGTACAAGAGGGCAAAGAAGGGTGTAGAGAGTTGAGAGAGAGAGAGAGAGAGAGGGAGAGGGAGTTGTTTATTGGTGAAGTTGTGAGTTTGACAAATGGGGAGGGAAGAGAGAAAGAGAAGGAGAAGGAGAAGGAGAAGGTGAGGCTTGTACTTGTCCTTGTGCTTGTGCTTGTCCTTGTGATTCTAATAATAGAGAGACGAAGATTTCTCGGCGAAGAGCTCATGTTCTCTCTAAGTTTTTTTTGCCTTATTTGTTTTCTCAAAGTTGAAACACAGCACAGAATTGGACTCTCACAATTTCTTTTTAAAAAAAAATCTTTAATTCTTTTAATGGGAGGTCTGATTAAAATTGAAGCATTTCGGGCATTAAATAACAAGCATAAAACAGGAGCAGAATCTTTCTCCCTCCCTGTAATCCCAATTGGATTTTAATTTTTTTTTGTTTTTTCAGTTTGTTTGTTTTAGCTGTGAATGTCTTTAGACTATTTTTTTCTTTCTTTTTCTTTCGAGGCCAGGGAATGCGGGTCTGATTTGTCAGCACCAGCCTATAGCAGGACTCCAGGCAACGCCACCTCCAAAATTAGTGTCCATTAGCCCTGTGGGGCCCTCATCCGAAGACTTGCTTTCTCATTTTTCTACGGGCAAGAAAGTCATATTATGAGGTCACATTGAAAATCTATATTATTATTAAACTAAGAGAAATCGTTTTCTCACTTTTATGGTTCCTCTCAGATATGTCCTTTTTATTTTAAATAATTTTAATAGATGAAGATTATCTTAATAATTGGAAAAATTAAAATTTTAAAAACTATTTTAACTGTCACATCTTTCTTATTTTTTTATGTAAATGAGTAAATAACTATCTATTATTTTTTTTTAAAAAAAATTCTATTGCACAACGTGAGAAAAAACAAAAAACATAAACATATTTTTTTTATATTTCAAAAACAGAACTGATTTCTTTTCACATGCATCGCATGTGTATCTTTTTATAGTGAACTTAATAAAAACTGTAACAAAAACAAATAAAACAAAAAAAAAATAATAAAAAGATCAATAAATCTTGCTCCGCTCCATCACGTGAGGAGTACGATTTTGATATCACATAAATAGCATATCAACAGTGATTAAGGTGATTTTGGAGCACGGCTTGCCAAGGATTGTGATAGCGGCGAGAAAGGAAGGGAGCGAAGCATGGGCCATTTGGTTCGAGTCTGAGTTGAGTGGGAGATGAGATTAGTTTTCAGACTTGGGAGAGATCATAAAAACAAAAGAATAAAGGGATAAAATTTGAAATGCAATGCATAAAATTATTTATGGAGGTTCAAATGACAAAAATAAAAGTGTGAATAATCGCATCTTAAGAAAAAATTTAATATGAAATGAATTTTTTTTCGTGAAATTAAATTGTTTATTGTGAGAATTATCTAACAGTTATATTTATGTTTTAAACTTATCCATATATGTCTGAATGAAATGTGCAGGCTTATAAGAGTTAAATTAGTCACATCTAAATTTCGAAGTCATCATCATAATTAGTTCAAGTGTCTAAACAGTTTGCACTTTTGATGTGAAATGTGATCTGTTGGACCATATATATACACCAATAGGCAAATAACGAACTGGATATATATTCAACAATAAAAGTGATCCTTAACCAAAAATCGATATAATCGTGTAGGGCACGTACAACTCAATTATATTGCCACCCCCATGCATGTATACATTCCAAACAATCGAAGAAATGGCATGGAAGTTGTTTTGGATTAGTATACATTTACCGATATGGATCCGTCGTGTATAATCATGTAGTGCCTTTAATCCCTGACATAAGTCATAACTCAAATGTACACTCGCCCATCACAAATAGACGTTTGATTAAGATGAATTATGTTCACATGCAAGCATGTGAAACTTGAATAACTTTACATTTGTTAAGCTTGTATACAGAGGTTTGTTTTCTTAAAGAACATATTTTAAGAAATAGAAAGGGATTAACACATCTAACAACTGTGATTGAAAATACTTAACAAGGTTCCATTATAATTTTTATGTCTTTGAATCACAACCGTTTGATGTACTTATCATTTCTATCCCTTAAAACGTTTCTTAGATTGTATATATTATTTTCGAAGTTAGAAAGAAGTCGCAAAAAGTTTTCAAATTCCCTGAATATGATAATATGTAATATACGTTGGCAGATTATAGCTCTGTGATACGAAGATGACAAGCTCGGGTGGTAGCTAGCCAAGTAATAAGGGAGCTAGCATGCAATGTCACAAGTTACAAAGATATATAGTATCAATTTTGCTAATTAAGAACCCAATCACGTGACATGCCATTTAATGATTTTCATCTAAAAACGTCAAATTATTGAATATTTTTTATATAAAAAATAATAAGCGTCACAATAAATAATTTGATTACTAAATTTTAAAAAATATCAAAAATGTCACTGAATTTGAACATTATCTATCAATTTGGTCATTATGCCTATTTTGGATGCCAATTTTTTTTCTTCATCAGTCTTCACATTACTTTCGCCTATGCTATGTGTATTCTATTAAAATCCTATCTATATAAGGAAAGCATTTGACAAATTTTAACGTTTAAAATAGACAAACGATTAAATTGATAAACAATGTTAAAGTTAATAACTTTTTAAATATTTTATAAAATTTAATTATCAAACAATCAATTGTGACAATTCAGTGATCATTTTAACTATAATCCCTGTTCAACATGCATGCCAAATGAATAATGAATTGCAAAATATGAAGATTTTTTTTTGTTGAGAATGAATATGAAGATATTACGTAACGATGTTAGTATGATAATAAGTCGATGGTCTAATAAATTGTAATTTCAGTATGATAAAGTATGATACAAAAAGCGAGCCTTGAGCTACAAATAAAAGCCATGTTTGGGGAAAAATATCTCACAATTCCCACCAATATATACTTGAAATCGAATCAAGAACCGTCGATCTATGTTAATAAAACTTGGAAGACAATTGAACTCCTGTCTCCCAACTAAGTTTTCTTCTGTAACAATGAAAAAGAAACCAAGTTTTCTAGCTTCTAGCAGCGTTGCATGTTCAACTCGAGAAAATCAGACAGAAAGATCCGGTAGCACATGATGAATACGAAGTACCCCTTGTGCATGGCCACAGTCCTATCATTTTCACACGTACGCCTTCAGTCTAGTCCTTCGATCGACTCCCTCCATTAAAACCTTGCTAGCTCGAGCTCTTCACCTCTTTTTTTTTGGAAACGACCTCTTCATCTTAATAATTAGTACAGTTCTGGTCGGTTCCCATTTAACGGGTTGCAGCATAATTCACATGAGACTGGATGCGTGGCACACTCGTGAACGAAGAGGTACGTGGCTTGCATTTAGTATAGAACCAGAAACCCTCGTACTGGGGCAGACTTGCCGACACTACTTAGCATTTGTTAATTACCATGGTTTAGTGTAGTCCAAGCATGAAACATGTGCCAAAGACACTAATCACTCAATTTCCACATTTTATTTTTTTAGTTAGGGTAATTATTAGTTTAATTATATATGGTTAGGTGAGTTCGCTAACATAATTGGATGTCCTACGACGTTAATCTGCTACCGAATTGGATGTTTCCTTGTGGTCTGTAGTTCGTCTATCCTCTTAGTGCAAAAGTGTAGTTACACACTTACACGGTAGATTACAGTTTTTTTTAAATTTTTAAAAAGTTTTATTTATAGTTTAATTTCTAGTGTAAAATTTTAAATTTTAAAAATTAACTCCCCTTAAATTTATACATCTAACTCCTACACAATGAGTAAAAATTTAACCTCCCTTATTGTAAAATCTTAGCTCCGCCCTTGTTTTAGTAGATTAAAAAAAATCCAAAGACTTAAATAAGACTAGCTAGAAAATATATCAAAATACTGTTTATTTGTAAATCAATACATAAACACATATATTTAGAGGTGAAGATTTTCTCTTAAATTGTTATTACACACTTCGGAAAGAGCAATACTATGAGGCCTTACAAAAGGCCAAATTCTGTGACCTTGAAATGATGTGAAAATTCTATGTCATTTTTTACGGTTAACAATCCATGTATTATGTATATGTTTTACAAATTCAATATTATCCCTAGCTTTTTCTTTTTTGTTTGGTCCGATAATCATCATTGTATCTTTTGACCCTATTCATCATAAGCCAATATTATCTCATTGACTCAAGAACCCTAAATTGAAACTCATAACGTATCCATTAGTTGACCTCCATCTTTGCATATTAATTGGCAATTCTCTCTGATGAATTTATCCTAGTTTGCCTCTTCGATCTCTTTGGTTCGTAATATGCAGAGAGAGTGAAAGAGAAGACTAATGTGAAAACACTATCAATCTACATACCCAAACTCTATTGTTCTCTATGTAATTGGTTGTTTCCCAATAGAATTGATATGCATATATTTGATAAGATCTCTTTGGTTCTCGTTTGTCATAGGTGGTCTCGCCTCAAAACTCTATTATTCCCTTGGTTGAAGTTCTTCTCTATAAACATAGAACCATGGACATGGGCGTGCAATGAATCGAGAATAATAATCAAATCTTAAACTTTTTAGTTATCTACAAGAAGACATAAATTATGTACAAATGAAAAAGATGAACTGATATATGTATATATAGATGAACAATTGAAGCATCACCCATAATTGATGAGCACAAACTGGAAAACAAAAAGGGAATGTATTTGTATAAAAATAAATATTGTTGAAATTAAAAATATACAAAAAAATGATAAGCCTTTGGATGTGTGTGGGTGAGATAGTCATTTAGGTTAAATGACATGAGAAATAAAGAATGTCGTGCCATTAACATGAATGTTACATATGATTAAGGCCTTATTTAAGGATTCGGATCCTCGCTTAACGGGGATGACCTAACAATTACATAACCCACGAATCTCTCTCTCTCTCTCTCTCTCTCTCTCTCTCTCTCTCCCTCTCCCTCCCCCTCCCTCCCTCCCTCCCTCCCTCCGAGAGCTGGGTTTCGCTCTCATTCAAATGTTGCCACAATCATCCAACCTGAACCAGTTTCTTTGGACATTATGCCCTATGTTTTCTTCTGCAACTTAACGGTTCCAACCCTGCTCGTCGGAATTCTTACATCACTCTCATATTTGAATCCTTCAACTTGTTGTAAATTTTTAGGTTTATTGGTCGTGTCATTGAATTGAATAGATTTTGTTAATTTGTTAGTGGATTGATCTCCCTGAAGTTTTCAATTATAATTTCTAGGTTTATTGGATAATTTGGATGTTTTCATTGGTGAATAGTTGGATATTTTGGATCTCGATGATCTCATAATATACATGATTAAGATGAGCAATGACTGTCGAAGAATCTTTGATAATTTAGTGATCTACTCAATCTCTCTAATCAGATGAGGTACTCCATGACATGTTGCTTCTGTCATGCGTTCTCTGCATGAGAGAGAGAGAGAGAGAGAGAGAGAGAGAGAGAGAGAGAGAGAGAGAGAGAGAGAGAGAGAGAGAGAGAGAGAGAGAGAGAGAGAGAGAGAGAAGTTTATTTGGTAGTAAAAGATGGAGGATATAGAAACCGATCTTAGCCGTAAAAGATATCCCACGGTCAAGATTCATGAGTTAGGTAATTGTTAGGTCTTTCCCATTAGAAGAGGATCCGAATCCCTTATTTAAAGCCAAAGTTTTAAGGCCAACAATCATTTTTTTTTTCGGGAATTATGTTTGAGGGTACCTAAAAACTAAATTGTTCAATCAACTGAATCAAGCAGCTAACGAATATTAAGTTAATTTGTGAAATAGAAAAATAGAATCAAATAATAGATATTGGAGCGATAATACTACGTAGAATTATCATGCGATCATATTGTAATGATCGGTTCCATCAATTAGGTGCATATGCACGTACGTACGTAGGAATATATGTATATAAAGACCAAGGAGGAAAACGATTGGGGATATGGATATCGTGCTGTTACAGTCTTACAGATCGATACAAGAGTTCGCTAGCTTGCTTTGCTGCTTATCCTTAATCTCTAGCTCACATGCATTACATGGATTTTTTTTTAATCTCCCAAGTGTTGTATTTTATGCATGCTTATGCATTTGACCCTTTCAGCATGTGGTCTTTTCAAAGCCTAGTTGTAAACAGCAAGGAAACCCAGCGCAAAGTCGTCACGAAGCAAAATTATCAAGCTCTGACTTTATTAGCATTACAACTGTGTGGAGGGATTAACCCTACTGCATGCATCCCCCATTCCCCCAATTAGAAGCATCGTATCATGCATGTAATGTAGTAATATATATTTATCTTTTCTCTTGCAATTTTTATATATACAAAAATACAAGGGCTTGACCTGTTTGATTTTGGAACGTTGTGAAGTCTTCGATCGATGTTAAGGAAAAAAGGTTCCCGAATTACAACTTTGCACGTCTGTTAGGTCTGTATATGCCCAAGTAATTAATGGACTAATGATGTGTGCACACTCATCTAATTACTTGGATTTTATGGTTGAAGACTGACTAGGTGGATCCAAGTTCGGATGCTATGAGGAGAACCTAACAAATTTGCCGAACTTTAATAGATAGCGATGTATTGTCTACGTGGATAATACTACGTACATATACATGTTTCAACGCCAGATAAAATTTACAGCACCCTTAGATTAGGCATCAAAGTTAGGTCGGATTCTGGCACCGTTTCATTGTCGCCCATTGGAGATGCAAAGTCATATTCCAAGGACTTTTCCAAAACCAGCTTCTCTCATTGAAGTTGCTCTTAGAGTTGATCTTAGTGGACACTACCCGTGTCAAACAGAGCCTTTTCGGGTACGAGTAGGAAAAGTTTCGGACTTGTTTTTTGGTGGAGAACTTTGTTATTCACACAAAATGGGTAACTTCAGGAATAACTGATTACATCCATCATCACAATCTGGTTTCGAAATGTCGAGTTTCAGGTAACCAGTACTCCAGTGGCCCCAGCTTCCCACCCCACTTGAATTGTATATTACAAAGAACAAAGATCTTGAAAAAGAGATCGAGGCCACCCCTTGTCCAATGCTTCAGTTCTTTGCAATTATTGGTGTAGAGACTAGTCATCTACAATTTCGTTTTTTGTTTGGTCTGAATCCTAGCTCCATTATTTTGATGTTCGAAGGATGTGATCACATCTTCACAGGTCAATAGGAAGCTAATGAGTAGAGTTTAAAACCTTGTTCAGGTAACCAAGGGAGCACAACTGCACGAGTCGACGGTTCCGATATGCTAAATGTTCTTTCCTCGATTGTTGTTTTACACTATATAGGATTGACTACTCATGTAGTTGTGTAATATATTGAGGCACTGGGCTCGTTGCCTATTACATCAACACCAACTCGACTTCTAGAAGAACACCGGTCGCCTTTTTATTTGTTAAGGGGGAGACAATAGAAAAGGCTATCGGGAAATCACAGATATCGGGAATTCAAATCGTGACTTGTATCTGAGAGAGTAATATCGGGTGGCCTGATACATGCATCTACTATTTGGACTTTGTAACGAGCCCAAATCAAAAGAACAAAGATATAGATATAGATATATATATATTTGGACTTTGTAATAAGCCCAACTCAGATGTTCAACCTCTTACGCCGGCCCAACCCAATCACACCGTTTTGCCCCCACACTAGGGTTTTTGGAGCCAAAGCCGCCACTCCCTATATAAACCTTCTTTTAGGGTTTTCAGAACCCCTCAAATCTCACCACAGCCGCAGAGAGAGAGAGAGAGAGAGAGAGAGAGAGAGAGATGGGTCGTGTCATCAGAGCTCAGCGTAAGGGAGCTGGCTCCATCTTCAAGTCCCACACCCACCACCGCAAGGGCCCCGCCCGCTTCCGCTCCCTCGACTTCGGCGAACGCAACGGCTACCTCAAAGGTGTCGTCACCGAGATCATCCACGACCCTGGCCGCGGCGCTCCGCTCGCTCGCGTCAGCTTCCGTCATCCTTTCCGTTACAAGAAGCAGAACGAACTCTTCGTCGCCGCTGAAGGAATTTACACCGGGCAGTTCATTTACTGCGGTAAGAAGGCCAATCTGGTCGTCGGGAATGTTCTCCCGGTCAGATCTATCCCTGAGGGAGCCGTGGTTTGTAACGTTGAGCACCACGTCGGTGACCGTGGAACCCTAGCTAGGGCTTCTGGTGATTATGCTGTTGTTATCAGTCACAATCCGGATAACGATACATCCAGGTCTTGAATCTCACTCTTACTCCGCTCATTTTGGATATTTTGGAGTTTTATTTATTTAATTTTTTAGCATTATGAATTGTATAGGCTATTCGTATCTGTGATTGTTTATGAGATTAGTATAAATTTGATTGCTTTGTATATAAATTGAAATTGGAAACAAAAAAATGGGTAAAATTAAAAGGGAGTTTGAGGCAGCAGAATTTGCACTATATCGATTTTGTAGTGAGAGTTGATTATTTAGTTAGTTGATCGTTGGGTCAATGCAAAGCAATACACATTAGATTGTTGCAACGATGAGATTTTGCTTGTTCTTTTCAAACCTATTTGACTCAATTGTGTCATATACATTGGAATTGCTTGTTTTGAACGTAGATGACTGATGTCATTTTAAATGAATTGCGGTATGAGAAGCATGCTTTTGAATGGTGTTGTTTTGTGGTTGTTATTTGACAGGATCAAGCTTCCGTCTGGTGCCAAGAAGATTGTACCAAGTGGGTGCCGTGCTATGATCGGGCAAGTTGCAGGTGGTGGAAGGACAGAGAAGCCTATGCTCAAGGCTGGAAATGCATACCACAAGTTCAGAGTGAAGAGAAACTGCTGGCCTAAGGTGCGTGGTGTGGCTATGAACCCAGTCGAGCATCCCCACGGAGGAGGTAACCACCAGCATATTGGACATGCTAGTACAGTCAGGCGTGATGCGCCTCCTGGGCAGAAGGTCGGTCTCATTGCTGCCAGGAGAACTGGTAGACTCCGAGGACAGGCGGCATCTGCAGCGTCCAAGGAAAAGGCTTAAGCTGTACATGAGTTACGACGAAAGTACCTCAGTCTGCAATAACTTCACTGTTTTGCGAGGGCTTATGATGAAATTTCCTCATTCTCATCCAAGTTCACTGTTTAAGAAGCTCTGTATGCCTCATTTTTATCTTAGTTTACTGTTCTTGGAAGAACCTCGTTATTTCTATTATAGACCATCGAGTGGATTTTAAATTTTTGTTTGGTTCCAATGTTTTATAACCTTTATGTTCACTTGGTTGAACTCACCAGAGAATTCTTTTAGTCGTGTTGGGCGTTCATAAGGCAAGGGTTCAATTGCATGAACGTGAGTATGAATGGAACACCGGGTCTTTGTTCAATATCAACATGCTGGACTCCAAAGATGAGGTGGTTTGGATAGGTTTGCTGATCATATATGCGAGACTAGGTGGCCGCCCCGCCCCGTTGGGGCGGTGTTACCACTATTGTTTCGGTGAGTAATGGTACCGAAATGTAGACAATAGATGAGTTGAAAGATGGCAGGAGAAATCTGTGCATATGCTTAAAGTAATGATCTATTTATAATACAAATGCAAGAGATTAAAGCTGCATTAGAGAGATGTGCCGAGGTGCGGTCTTGTAACAATTAGAATTTTAAAGAAAATAAAATAATTGATTCAAACAAAGTAATGTAAAATTGAAATTTTTTCACAGAGTAATGTATTGAAGCAATGATAGAACGAAAATCAAAATACAGCCAAAGTGACATCCGACCAGAAATTTTAGAAGCATCTAAGTTCACATTCATTGATTTGAACATTATAGCTAGCTGAAAAGAAATCAATTTACAAATCAATAACTATCCAAGATAGTAGTTGCAATTTACAAACAGACGGGAGTTACAGTTCTCATTTATATAAATCATAGAAGTCCTACTTTATAATATAAAACATATACACAAATTAGAAAATAAATAAAAAATAAATTATAAGCTAGGCTGTCATCAGCGTATTATCTAAAATATGAAGTTGGTCAATCACATGTATGATTCACCCCCAAAAAATAAAAATAAAAATAGTAAATAATAGGTATGATTCACCCAAAACAAATCCGCTATGAAGTAGAGTCTGATTCAGGGTGTCCAAAATAAAGAAGAGTCATCTTAAATCATCAGTACCAAGTGCCAACAAAATCTCTGACTTCTTCATAATCTGTTAAAAAAACAAATTATAGCGGTTTCATTTTAATGTAAGATGTCAATTAACTTCTATCTTAATTTCACCTGATTGCATAAGCGGCAATATTTCAACTTCTATCCTAATTTCATTTATTTCTATCCTTGATAACTTCCAGTTTTAAAGAATCATCCTAACCAATTCACGACAACTCAGCCATATTTCAATTCTTGTACAATTTGTTCTCCATATGCCAGCTAAGCAATCACAAAGAATTTAACTCTTTCTTCCTACTCAGTTTTTCTCGTTTCCAACTAACAAAATACAAACTAAACCTCCACAAAACACAAAAACAAACAAAATCCAATCCTCAGAATAAAAACTAACACCTTTCAACCAAAACTATGAATAACATTTTGGTTTACTTTCTAGCTTCTAAAGCATAGCTGAACCAAGCATATGTGTAACGCTCTACACTTAACTTTAAACTTAAAATGAAAATATTACCAGTTTCCTTAAGCTGTTGTGTAATCAGGCCCAAAATCTTATCAATAACATCAGGGACAGATCCACAATCCTTTACTGCCAGAAGAAAACAATGACAATTCAACATTAAAAACAACACAATAAATCAACTTCTTAAATGGGTAACCACAATATGATCGAAAACATCATCCTTATATAACACGAAATCAAAGCTTATAAAATTTCAAATTTTAAATGGGGACTTTACTGGATAGAGAGCCGAACCAAACCATATTCAATTAATCATAAAGTCAAATATCACACTAAGCAGCACATATCAAACTACATTCATCCTTCAAAGAATCGAGCATGAAGATCAAACTGGAGTAAAGCAACCTGAGATATGGCTTATACTTGCAGACTACCATTGAAACTAATATGAATTGCCAGACATAACAAATACTATCAATGCAGAGCAAGAAGGACCAACTAAGCTGAATTTACACGACATATTAATGAGGATAAAGTCTCATACCTCAGATGTAATCAACAATAACTTTAATTGCCCGAAAATTTCATAAAAGCTGACGGAAAAACAGAAATTTTGAGCTCTAAATGGTCTTCGTCGAGGTCTTACTGATTAGGTCAAGCATGGGATGATTATTTCATAGAAGAGAATTATCAAAGCCATCTGTTTCACCACCACCACCTACTACAATAGTGAATGTCATAGTCCAAACCAACGAATAAGAAACAAATGATATGTAATTTCAGTTATGGGGATTGACATGAGATCTTACCAGAATCTACTTCGACCACGATAATCTATTGAATCTCTCGGAGCTCGTTGACTTGTCCACGACAGGAAGATCATGATCGTCCGACTGTAAATCAAGCTTGAAGATCTTAGATATTCGCGGAGGAGCTGAATGACATATCCACGGCTCCCGCAATCTGTTCAACCCTTTTATACACGTCATACTTGACTAAGCACACATACTAGATAGTGTTTATTTTTATCTGATGAACTTACAGATAACAAAAATGGAATCAGATTATAATGGCTCCATTGAAGTTTTAAGTACGAATCAAATTGACGTGCTTCGATCCTAACCAATTCAACACCAGAGGAAAAGGAATTTGATTTAGCTTAGTTATTTACAGAAGCAAAACATGGCTATTTACGCCCCTATGAACAATGAAATCTACAGTATATTTGAAGAATGGCTACAGTATGTTTGAACAAATTAATGAATTAACCAAAACTCAGTCTTGATATTTCTACTTATCTTTTCTAAACTAAAACTCAGTCTTATAAAGTTATGTGGTCAGTTGGTTTGATATTAGTCGGGCCTCATTCTAGTATTCCATCACATCCTAATTATGATTAGCTTCACAGACTATAAGATCCTAAGTTCATAACTATGCTCAGTATACCCTCAATATAACCAAATATAAGCAAACCCAGTATTATTGTTGTTTGTGAAACTGAATGGAAATATAATTTTATGTCTTTATAAACAAAATTGAATTACAGGTCTTTATAATTAAAATATAAGCCCAGTATAACAATGATCACATATTTAATTATTGCAAAACCCTATTATAAACGAAATCCACTAACCTGTTTGTGCCAATCGCAACCCTAGTTACAGCTGATGAGGATACTGATATCAGAAGATATGACAGTACCTGCAAATAAGATGAGAGTGTAGAGAGTTTCAGCGAAAGAGAGAGATGAGAGTGTGGCAAAAAAAAAAACGCTAATGAAATTTTTCAGATCAGATACTGCTCTCTTAGATCACAATCACACAACAGTGACCCTCTTTACAGCATATCAGAAGAAGTGCATATCAGTTATATGAACGCTTCAATCCAGCAGAGAAACAGAAGGGATGTATAGCAAACTGAAAACATCAAAAACCAAATTTGATGTAAGTTTATAATTTCTGGTAAACAATGAAAACGATTATATGTACAGATAAATGTACATACACCTCTGCATATACAAATATAGACAGACAAATCATCTGTCATTTCAAGGACCCTACTATGTAATCATATCGGGATCCAAACCAGCAAAAGCCATGTTGTATTATAGATCTAAGGACTGAGTGCTGAAAGTGTAGGCTTCACTGGCATCTGAGGCACTAATTGAAGGATCTGAGGCTATCATTGAGTAAATTATCAACCATCACTAAAACTAACACAGGCACGCCTCCCACATCTAAAGTTCCAATATTTGGGCTCCTCCACTCATCTCCCAAGAAATTAATTAAAAGCCATTCTCTTTTTCCAATATTCAATCTTTAACAACTAACTTCACTCTGTACAAAATTTGATTTGGTATAGCGAAAAAGAAAACAGTTCGGTGTCATCAATTATAAAAAGCAAAGATGAAGTAAAGCATATGGTTTTCACCATCAACCTAAAAGTTTTTTGGGTTGTAGTGCTCCATCAACTCGAAGTATATCATCCCTTCCTCCACAGCTCCCGCGCTAGCACAATTGCTATACTAAATATTTTAGAAGGAGGGTTTGCTAGATAGAGAGACAAACCAGTTCTAATCTAGGGATGTGGATAATAATACCACCATAGCCTTTTGAACCTCTTCAATACTACTTTTTCATTGATTCCCTTGTAAATGATCTCCCATGCCATATGCAAATAAACATAGCAGCAATAGCAAACAGCATACCAAATAGTGCATAGTGTGGCTTACTCGGGGAGGAAGCCTGATCGAAAGCAGCTGACAAAATCTCTAGGCCAAGGTTAGTGATTAAAAAATCCACTCTATTGAAGCAGCCTGCAAAAAGTACAGAGATTACTCAAACATGTGCATTAGAAATGTCAATTAGATATATATGATTCTGAGTTTTGAACATTACATTTGTGAATTTCTTTGGCTAGTCATGGTGACAGATCTCCTATGTGAGTTTTTTGCATTCACTGGTTTGATGAAGTTTTTTGCATATGGATTAGAACTGGTTTGTCTCTTCAAACAGTTCGATGAAGTTTTTTGCATTCACTTATGTATTCGTCGGGCTCTAAGTGAGTCCATGATACAAACTTCAAAACCCAATAAGCTCAATAATACCGACCCAACCACGGAAAGTCAGATGCGGGCTGCTCATTGACCCACACATCAAACCAAGTCGTTTTCCTTTCTCGGAATCTTTGGCTCTCCCTCATTTCCTCCATTGACGCCTGGGATCTGAGACCGAAACAGCACCATGGTGGATCCTGCGAACACGCCACTTGGAAAAATGCTATTGGAGGAGATCACTCCGGTAGTGATGGTGCTCCGGACGCCTCTCGTCGAAGAAGCTTGCCAGAAGAACGGCCTCTCACTCGTTCAGATGCTCCGTCCCTTCTGCGTCTTCAACAACTTCGACGGTGACCACGCGCCTCTCTCTCTCTCTCTCTCTCACCGCCGATTACATTTTATTTTGATTTAATTTTGAAAAAAATTAAGATTAAATCGTGAGTGGAAACTGTGACTTACAGTGCCTGTGCGGAGGGTGAGTGATCAATCCTATAGGCTTCAGGAGTTCAGATTACGGTTGTTTACGACTCCGATATCCGGCCACCGAATTTGGAGGTAACTTTTATTCTGTGATTTTTCATTGATTTGTGAATGCAGTAGTTGAAAGAGAGTTCCATTCCTAATTAGAAACAGTCAGTGCAGTTAAGAACCATAGAGCATCCTCGCACGGTTCACACGCCGTGGAATAGTGAACAGTGAAAGGAACAGGAAATCACGTTATATGCACAGTATGCTTCACGAATGTTATATAGGAAATGATCATATTAGAAACTTCTTATTGTATAATGAAATTGACGCCTCAAGTTGGCCCTTCAAAAAACAAAAACAATACTATTAGAGTAGCAAGATGCATATGCACTGTGTAGTGTTTTATATTTTTTGCTCTTCTGGATTATGAATATATTTTATAAAAAACTCGGAGCTAGTTCGGTCGGCATTGTACATGTCTCGTTCAACGTCAGCTCTCGTTACATGGTCTCAAGTTCTCTACAAGATGCAATAAGATTTTCAAATACAGGACTCACAGTTTCATTTTTGGCAGCACGAATGCTAACCTCAGGAACCAACTGTACAAGAGTGTCTTTCGGAAACCTTCCTGCATTTTCCTTGAGCAAATTCAACCATGCTGTTTTTGAGAATGCCTGCAGATCATCGTGATCTGCTTTTGCAATAGAGGAGATAGCAGCAGCGTAGTCATCTTTCTCCAGCTTTGTGCAAAACCTTTCCTTTATGAGAGCAGCGGGTGGAATCCGGTCTGCCTCAGCCAAGTGCTTCCAGGTTATATCCAGCAGCTCACCCTGAAAAGCATGCACAAAGATCATCAGTGAAACAACAGACGTACACTCTGGGATCAAAGAGAAAAAGAAAACAACACACATTGCACAAAATGTTATAATCACCGTAGCTTGGCTGCCAGATTTCTTGGAAAACAATAAAACAAAATTTTGCGCCTCTGTACGTATACATCTCCAAACAAGTGCTGAACGTTCACATTAGGTGTAACAATAGACTGAATATAAAACGATACCTTTCCTGCTTTGCAAGCATCCAATATCATCCTAAGATGTCGTTTGATGTTGAAGTTATGTCCACTGTGCAGCATCCTCTTGTAGAAATGCTCAAAATCATCCCACCTCTTTTCCAGGAGACATGCTTCTAGCAAAGTGTTGAATGTATATATATCTGGTCTCACCCGAAGCTCATAACCAGATTTGCTGCTGGTGTACCCATCTTCCAACATCTTTTGGAACAGCTTCTTTGCTTCTTCATACATCCCATGGTCCAAGTAACCTTTCAGCATTATGTTGCAAGTAACCAGATTTGGGGAGCAGAAGTTCTCCATTTGGTTGAAGACATATGCCCCATTTTCAATGTTTCCAGAGTCCAAACATGCTTGAACTAAACCAGTGTAAGTCACCACAAGGGGCTTCTTTGCAACCTTACATATCTTCTCAATCTAGGAATCCCAAAAAAAAGGACAGAAAAGACATAAATGGTCATCCAATTGTCAACTTTGAATCAACCCCCTCATATACTAATTATGAATATTGCAGGAAAAGCAAATATGAGCAAAGCATGGCACAGACACAACATGTTATCTATCCAAGATGCATGATCTCTCTGTACCAGATCCATATATCATGTGGGATTTCTGCTGTATGAATTGATAAGCTAACACGATACAGGTACCACATCAATGGAGCAATAGGATTGGCAAGATTTGCCCTCACAGAAGAAACATCATATCTTGGCATCTCATGAGAATATAATACATGCTGAAGTGACATGCTACTAGAAAAGGACACGAGGAAAAGAGGAAAACAGTAATTGGTATGTATGATTTAAGTGATACACATACAGTTGTATTACCTGCATAAGTGCTTCTTGACACCTTCCAGCCCGACAAAGGCATCGAGCGAAGTCATAATATAAAGCCGCAGAGCCTACTATTCCTCGTCTTTCCATGTTCCGAACAGTCTGTACAGCCTCGTCAATTTTATCTTCTTTTGAAAGAGTATTCACAATAACTGTATTTACATTGAACTGTCAACATTAACCATTTAAAATAATATCCAGGTGAAGACAGTAGGCAGTAAAATACCTCTGTAGGTCAAAGCATTAGGTATGGAAGATTTCTGCATCTTCTTAAAAAAATCGTGAACCAAATTATACTTTTCACATGCAAACATCACCTGATTCAGAGCAAAAAGAAGAGAAAAAGGTCAAGGAAGAGATGCAGGGTTACCTAGCACTCTAGCAACCTATTACACGAATGACCCTTGTATCACTCTGGAGTCTGGCCAAACCAAAACAAAATACTTGTGTTGTACATGCTGAATGCCACAGTTAGCATAAACAATGAAAACTTAAAAGACCACTGATAAAGGATTTGAGTCAGGCTAGGCATGAGTAATTTGTATAAACATTTAAAAAAAATCAGAGGAACACCAACCTTTTGATTTTTAAAACAATCATTTACTAAAACTTGGCTACCTCATCAGTTCATAGTTAATTAGATTTAGGCTGGGAGAAGTAAACCAGAAGACTGGAATAACAACCATAACTTGTGCAAGGATATTCTTCATGACATCATATTCCTTAAGAACTAGCTCATAGAATTTTCCATTGTAATCTCCAATGAAATATTGGAAGTACCTCCATGACAAGTCCATATGTTGTAGTGGTAGGCTGCAGACCCTGTTTCTTTAACTGCTCCAAAACCCAAAATGCTCCTTCCCATTGTTTCCGCTGAACACAAGCATTTAACACCTGTTTAAATACAGAAAAGATTACACAAGTGTATAGGATGTACCAAAAAAAAATGGAACTCATCCATGTCCAATTAACAAGGTCTAGAGAATTATATTCGTCAAACAATTCAAGGTCATTCAAGTATGATCCAAATAACAAAGACATGTAGTTAGAGATGATCATCTCATGAACTTGAGTGATCCTTAAGTAGCATTTACCGCATTGTAGACAATGACATCTGGTTCCAACCTAGGATCCCACTTCCCAAGTACTCCAGTCTTGAACTTCTTCTTGGGAGGAGACCGCATAATATCAATCACATTAAAAAGCTCTTTCATATGGCCGGCTTGTCCAAGAGTAACAGCGATAGAATGATAAGCTACCAAGTCAGGATATGAGGACAGTTGTTCCTGGAAAGAAGAAACCGAAAATATTCAACCAAATGTGTAGTGCACTTTTTCTTGGAAAGTAGTAACTTGAAATGTGTAGTGTATGAGTAAGAAGCACAATGTAGATAATATCAATCTATATTAGTTACCAGCATTGTATGAAATACGTTAAGTGCCTCCACAGGCCTCCTTGCCTTTCCAAGTACATCCAGTGCAGTTGTATATATGTATCTGAACTTTGAACATGAATATTCTTCAATTTTTTTTCACATATAATAACTAAATTAAAATTATTCTAAAATGAAAATAATATGATTTATGACAACAATTCTATCAAGAGATATACAAGATATTACAGTGTTGTCTGAAGTCCAAGAAAATAGGAAAGAGTGTAGTAAGAAGTTCAATTGTACATAATAATCCCATGGAGTGTAGTCAGTACATGTATACTTCAATAAGTAATAACTAATAAGCCAATCCTCATAACTATTTCTCCAATCCTCTGAAAAGGGAATGTACCTGAGCTTGTGAGATTTGAACCGCTCACGCATTTGAAGCCACTCAATGACTTGTAAAACTCGTCTCCAGTTTCCAAATTTTCCCAATATTTGAATAACTCTAAGTATTGAATGATCTGTGAATCTGATTTGTGCACTTCGCATCATCTTTGAAAACATCCACTCAGGCATGTCAATGTTTGCCCCATTCAGCCTGTTGAGATATATAACTTCAGCATCAATGGGACAAAAACATTTCCAAAGAAAAACAAATAAATACTTGATATGAGCAAGTTTGGTGGAACGAAAAGGAATATAGAGAAAATTACACATGATAGTGAGCAAAATTTTCCGTTAAGATATCAAGGGTACACACTTTGAGCAGAGCGACCTCTTCAGTGATTCTAATCGGAAACACAGAATCATAATGGCAGATATTTTCTGATCATCATTCCCTTACAAGATTTAAGCACAAGTGAAAATGGTATTTATCCCCGTGAACAATCTAAGGCTTGAACTAAGAGATAAGTTACTGAGCAATTCAACTAGGAGATAACATGAAATAAGAGATTCTAGGTAAATTGTGTAGCAGAAGACAAAAGGCTGTAGGCATCTAACTTAGCTCTGCTTGTACGCTACACAGTAGCCAACCAAAGTGATAATATAGCTTAACAGCAGGACATGCTGAAAAACTCACTAATAAGCTGTACATGTAATAATTAGATGATCTCATACTGTACAAAACAGTATATATCCAAAGAGTAAGCATACCAAACTTCTCTTATGAGTTATAGACAATTGTGATAAGCAAAGATTACAACTAGAAGGCTAGAAGAAGAAATACTTGAAAGAGGAAAGAGTAACATACGAGTTTGCTAGCCTCTGGATTCTCTCCTCCATTTGCATCTGTGAAACTCGTGGCGTGCCCATAATATCATTGGATTCATCAAAATTCTTAAATGCAGCTCTTTCATCATAGTCATTTCTAGGGAATTCCCTTCTGCTCTTGGTTACATTTCCACTTCTAGAAGAGAAAGCTTTATCATCAGTGGCTTTCTCAGCTTTGAAGCGGTACCTCTCGAGTCCATCTTCACTTCTAACATCTCTTTTCATTCTCTCCAAGCCTTTACCAGTTGACTTGTAGTCTCCTAGGCTTTCTTTATCATTTCGTGCCAATGCAGTCTTACCTGATTTGTATTTCACTTCTTGTTCTAGTCCACCAGTATATCTTGACTATTTTCCAGCTCTTGTATCTCCCCTTACCTTCCTCGTTTCCTTTTCATCCATGTATTTCATTCTGCTGTCAAATTCATCGCTATATCCTCTAACTCCATGCCTGTTGCTTTGTTTTACGGTTCCATTTGCATTTTCATATACTTTCGTAACTTTTGACAGATTCCCACGATCTGAACGCCTCTCATACTCCCCAGATTTTACATGTTGTTCGCTTGCCTCAGACAACTGTCTTCTCGAAACATCTCTACTCCCCATATCATGCTTTGGATTCTCTTCTCTTGGCCTGCTCCTCCTATCTTTATCACCTCTAAGCTTAACAGACCCCATAGCCTTCAACTGCTGATCAAATGATGGCTTAAATTCAAAATCTTTCTCAAGAATTTCACTACCAACTGACCGAGTATCAGCCCCTTCATCCGCCAAAGCATTAACAACAGTTCTTCCATTCATTGTCTTAACACCAGGAACTTGACTCTTCCTATTCTCATTTTTCTCATATAAGCCAATACCAAAATTGGGTCTCCCCCAAACCGAAAAACCGGATAAAGAAAATGTCTTTGGGCTACAATTGGTCCCAAAAATCCCGTATCTCTGAAAATTAGATGTGCCCAACTGCCCATTTGACAACTCCATTCTCAAATTAACACACAAACTTCACACATAAGATATCACTTCAATCAGTACTACACTATGCTCAGCTAGAGACTGATACAATTGTGTACACAAATTTTAATTGCCTAGCCTGCAAAGTGCAAACCAAATCCATTCATTCAATTCAATACCATATCTGAACCAAAAATGATAAACATCAAGATTTACAAAATTGAAGTGGCAGATGATTGGAAGTTCGATAAGTTTTTGGAAGGTACAGAGAAAGTGGCAGACTAGGAGGCCAACTGCAATCGAGGAGGACGTACCTTAAGGTAAGAAACGGCGTAGGTTCATATGAATTTGAGATTTGAGATGTGCCTCCATTCAATTTGCACATAACTAACTTATCTCAGCATACCATCTGAACTGAAACCCACAACAACCAAATTTAGACTGAATGAAAAGGTATACATATCTATGCAAAAACCCGGAAAGTTCAATCTAAAAGGAAAAGAGACTGACTTGAGAAATAGTACATGACGTGCCCATCAACATTCACAGCACAGTCAGCACCGCAATTCAGAGTGAAAAGTTACCGATCAAGTTCACTAACACTAAGGAAAAATTAAGGCGTACCTCAAATCGTAACCGAGCTTCACTGCTGCCGAGATTCAATTGATTTTCTCTCTGAAAATGGTGAGTGGGAGAATGAGACTTGTTTCTGAAATGGAAGAAGTTTTGCACACTAGTTTCCCCAAAACCAACCGCTGCGGAGGTTCAATCGAGCTTTTAATCTGATTTTGGAGAAGAGAAGAAGTTATCTATAGATAGGATAGGGAGGAGTAGTTAATCAGATCTTCCTCCCTCCCTCATTCACGTGTCAATTCCTCTCTTTTTTGTTTTCTTTTTTACAGTCTTGTTCTTTCTTTTTTTAATTCGGGTGATTTTTACTTGCAGAATGATTTGAACGGTTTGCCAACAATCATTTGAACGGTTTGCTGAAGGCCTTTGACCATGGTTCTATTGGAGCATACCTTTGTATGAAATCGATACTTGTTAGACTTATCCATCAACACGGAGAGAGTACAGAGGAAAGGTTTCCAAGCTTGGAGAATGAAAATAGAAGAGGAGCCGAGATCGAGGCGGAAAACAAAAGAGCAAAGTGGTAATTTAAGCTTGAATTGAATAGTGCTGAGAATGAACAGTGTAACAGTGACAACTCTACTTTAGTATTGGGTCCAAAATCCGACAATTTTAACCAAAATGCTCTCAGTATCTCTAGCTACCAGTAGAACTCTAAACCCCCTTGATACACTTTCAACAATGTCCCATTAGCTATCTACCCATGTGTTTCTACCGGATTACGCGGGACGTAATCTAGCAGAAGCAAGTACGAGCTCTCCTTCTTCCTCTCGTCCGAACGTTCGGGCTGTTCGGATGGTCGGCCGCTTCTTCTCCCTTCGGGTCTTCGGGTGTTCGGGTACGCGTGTTCGGGTATGGCTGTTAGAATAATACAACGACAAACAGACAGTCAGATGGTCGAGACAGGGGTGGCCTGCCTTCAACGCTCTGATGCCTAAGTTAGAAGATGTATTGGATATAACAGTCAAGCGAACGTGCGTGAAAGTAGATTGGAGTGTTTAGTGGAGTTAAATGGATCCAGATATGATTCGATATGGACGAGTTGAGATCTATATCTCTATCTTACCTGTAATAAATACCTTTCATATATAGGTGGTTGAGTTTGCTGCTTACCTGTGCTCCTCGATGTGGGACTGGTTTGCACTTGTTGTCATGTGATCCGCACATTCGGATGTGTGCCTGTCGGGCGCGTGCGCGCTCGGATGGGGTCGGTCTTGTGAGCGGAGTTGTAGCCTTCCTGGTGGTCTTTCGGGTGGTTGGGTAGGTATTGATTGCCTGCTTAAGTGGATAAGTATATTTAATCGGACAACTAATGATGCTATACTAACAAGTCCCCCAAGTCCCCAAGTCAAAGAGACCTTTCTTGATTGGGGAGTTGAAAAAGGGTTCGTACGATTAAACAAGATACTTATCCGATTGGGCAGTGATGTGTGATCTTGTAACCCCCAAGTCCCCCAACTCTTCGGTCAAGGAAGGGTTCGTTTGACGGAGTGGGTACCTGTGCGTCCGATCGTGTATCTGTGCGCATGATCGCATACCTGTGCGCCTAGCCTGATCGTCCGTGCCTGATCGTGTACCTGTGCGCCTGCGCCTGATTGGGTACCTGCACGTCTGCGCGTGAGCGCCTGATTGTGTACTCGCGCGTCTGCGCCTGATCGGGTACCTGTGCGTTTGTGCGTGCGCGCCTGATCGTGTACTCGCGCGTCTGCGCCTGATCGTCCGTGCCTGATCGTGTATCTGTGCGCCTGCGCCTGATCAGGTACCTGCGCATCTGCGAGTGTGCGCCTGATCGTGTACTCGTGCGTCTGCGCCTGATCGTCCGTGCCTGATCGTGTATCTGTGCGCCTGTGCCTGATCAGGTACCTGCGCATCTGCGAGTGTGCGCCTGATCGTGTACTCGTGCGTCTGCGCCTGATCGGGCACCTGATCGTGTACCTGTGCGCCTGCGCCTGATTGGGTACCTGCGCGTCTGCACGTGCGCGCCTGATCATGTACTCGCGCGTCTGCGCCTGATCGGCTACCTGTGCGTCTGTGCGTGCGTGCGTGCCTGATCGTGTACTCGCACGTCTGTGCCTGATCGGGTACCTGACGAGTATTGCATATTATGCCTGACTTGCATGATCGTGCTATGCGAATGAGCGAATATGGCCTTGCGAATGATGCATGAATGGTTCCGAGCCGTTGACCCCGACTCCCAAATAAATCTTGCTGTTTGGAGCTGTTAAGCCTCGGAACGGTCTTGCGAATGATGCATGAATGGTTATGAGCCGCTGACCCCGACTCCCAAACGAATCTTGCTGTTTGGAGCCGTTAAGCCTCGGAACGGTCTTGCGAATGATGCATGAATGGTTCCGAGCCACTGACCCCGACTCCCAAATGAATCTTGCTGTTTGGAGCCGTTAAGCCTCGGAACGGTCTTGCAAATGATGCATGAATGGTTCCGAGCCGCATGCAACGGGCTTCCGAACGGAACGCCCTGTTCGGAGCCGCTAGGGATTCGGAACGGTCTTGCGGGTGGTGCATAACTACACTTCGAGCACAAGAGTGGTGTGAAACCAAGAATACTTATCTTTTGGAGTGACAGGTGCCAAGATGTTGCTCGGGATGATCGTGCGGGATCGGGATGATCGTGCGTGATCGTGCGGGATCGGGTCGACTGTGCGGGATCGGGTCGACCGTGCGGGATCGGGTCGACCGTGCGGGATCAAGTCGGCCGTGCGGGATCGGGTCGGCCGTGCGGGATCGGGTCGGCCTTAGCAGAAACAGATGGAACACGAGTCTTTTGGGTGGTGGTGTTTATACAAGGTTTGTAATTTGTAAGCTTCCCACAGACGGCGCCAACTGTTTCTACTGGATTATGCGGGACGTAATCTAGCAGAAGCAAGTATGAGATCTCCTTCTTCCTCTCGTCCGAACGTTCGGGCTGTTCAGATGGTCGGGCGCTTCTTCTCCCTTCGGGTCTTTGGGTGTTCAGGTACGCGTGTTCGGGTATGGCTGTTAGAAGAATACAACGACAAACAGACAGTCAGATGGTCGAGACAAGGGTGGCCTGCCTTCAACGCTCCGATGCCTAAGTTAGAAGATGTATTGGATATAACAGTCAAGCGAACGTGCGTGAAAGTAGATTGGAGTGTTTAGTGGAGTTGAATGGATCCAGATATGATTCGATATGGACGAGTTGAGATCTATATCTCTATCTTACCTGTAATAAATACCTTTCATATATAGGTGGTTGAGTTTGCTGCTTACCTGTGCTCCTCGATGTGGGACTGGTTTGCACTTGTTGTCATGTGATCCGCACATTCGGATGTGCGCCTGTCAGGCGCGTGCGCGCTCGGATGTGGTCGGTCTTGTGAGCGAAGTTGTAGCCTTCCTGGTGGTCTTTCGGGTGGTCGGGTAGGTGTTGATTGCCTGCTTAAGTGGATAAGTATATTTAATCGGACAACTAATGATGCTATACTAACACCGTGCACTTTCAAATCTCACAGCACTTCACGAACAAGAGAAATGCTCTTTTTCAAGAAGAAAGCATATTCTTCTATTCTTACAGTACTTCTCTTTTCATGAACTTTGTCTCCTTGGGGATTTGTAGATGTGGAGCTAATAAGCACTTGCTGACCATGTATAGAGCATGGAGAAGCAAATTTTGTGTAGCTTCAAAACGTTGAATATGAAGAAACAGAAATCACTAGAGAAATGTGCTATTTCAGCGTCTTGGGTCAAAACTCAAAAGTTGGTGTGATTGGAGTCGGTTTATGCATATACATGGTTATGTTGTGTGATTCGCATTTGCAAGTTGATTGACTTTTTCTCCTGAATTTAGATTTAGGAATAACCGCATCTTGTGCTCTCTGAACCGTGCAATAAGGTTACCCATAACACGGCTCTCCGACTTGAGTTACCTTAGCCCCGGGCCATGCTATTCAATGATATTGGAAAAACGGCAGCGTAATGTATCGAAAGGAATGGAAAGTGTTTCCATTGGAGCCCAACTTCCCTCTTTGCTTTGCGACCTCGTCACTTCAATTCAAGCGCAAACAAATTTCTTGGGGCTGAAGGCCATAAGAGAAGATTTCCCTCCCGGTAAGGTAGTTTACTGTCTGACTTGTTAGAGTTACGAAGAGGGAAAAAAGGTGTTGTCATCCTTCGTTTCATGCTAGCCTGAGTCATTGCATCCTCTATGAGCTGGATGTAGCTACTTTCTATCTAGCGCTTCGCGTTCTTTCTATTCTTAGTGAAGTAGTCGTCGTCCGGCTCGTCCTCACGTCTGCTCTTCCCCGCCCGCAACGCGTTTTGCAAACACAACATGAGGGATGGACCCCTCATTCTATGCGCCCGGGGCTGGCTTTTTGGGAGCAAATCATTACCTCCCTTGCCACCGCACAGTCGAGCCGCACCGTTGAGTAAGATATTCACTAACCGGTCTCAAGCTAAAGATTCTATATCTATCTCTTGAAGGATGAGCCAAATAATTGTTTAGCCAAAGATAGATTTCGGGCAACAGAAGGGATCAAAGAGCTGAATACATTTCCAACCCGATAGCAGCTTCGGCACCTATTGATTTTGCTCCTTCTAACATCTTTACTTTTTCAGCTCCGGCACAAATAATTATCTCCCTTGTCATTATAAAGTTTCGAGGGGGAAAGCTAACTGTTAGTTCTACGCCTTCGGACCCTATTTTGAGGTGCTCATGTTTTGTTCTCATGAGAAGATAGAGGATTTGTAGTGAATAGCGGAAACAAGACGCGGGTCGAGGAAAAAAATTGATAAGCACACCATACTAATTGGAGTGCATGTAATATAGTTGCACTAATGTCTACAACTGTTTGTTTGGATTATATTAATAGGCTTATTTCGACATATATAACTAGATAGACATTCTATTTATCATTAGTCTGTTGATACTTGAGCAGATACCAGTGTGGACTAAAAGACACGGTCTTTTCTACTGGGATATTGATAGTTGCATATTTATGCAACGTTTATGTGCTTAACTGAACCTTGTATTTAGATCTTTTTTATGTTTTTAAGTAATTTAACATTATTATTTATTCTTAGGTATTTTGGAGATAAATGAAGAAAAAGGGATTAAATATATAATGCAGCTTGGCGAAGGAACGGGAGTCCTTGGCGAGGAGGCTTGGTTCTTGGCGAGCACGTGATAGAAGAGTGCAAGTGGGTTTTGCTAGTTTAATTAAACTAGTTAAATGAGGATTTATATATGGCTTGGCGAGGAGGCAGTCTTGGCGAGGAACAGAGAGAGAAAGTGGGGCTTGGAAGAAGAAGTTTTGCAAGTGGATTCTTATATATATTTGGATTGGAAGCTTGGCACGTGAGCAAGAAGTGCTTAATTTTACAAGCTAATTAATGGCATATATATGTAGCTCGCATGGAGAGAAGATGAGTCATATTATAATAATGAGATTAAGAAGTGTTGGCTTGGACTTGGACTTTGGGAGTCCATTTGTTTTTGGATTTTTGCTGGCACGCGGGTTGCTAGCTAGGTTAATTAACTTAGCTAGATGGGAACATATATATATTGCTAGTGGCAGACTTGTTGAGGGGGGACGGACGGAGACGATTCGATAATTTTCTCTTTTCTTTTTAGACTAGAATTTTATGGCTTCCATGAGGAGCTAAACTCCATTGTTAAGGGGCTGTTTTGAAGCCCTGTTCATGATATCTAAATTGCTTATGCACGTTAATTAAGTTTTGCTTTTGTTATTTGAATGAGGTTTCTTTGTTATTTATACGGTGATGATTCTTGAATATGTATGCTTTGAGTGCACGCTTAGTATGCATGTTTAGGAATCTAATTCTAAGAAAATTGATGGCTGTTGGTGATTATTACCTTCCTCAAGTTTCAATAGTAGAACTCATACATGCTTGGTATAAGAAATCCTAGGTCTAGTAAGACACGACCGTAGTGTACTTATGAAGCCTTGTAGATTCTCAAACCCTTTCTAAATCTTAATGCTTTTCTCTTAGTAAATTCGAGTCCGTGACTTCGGGTTCTTTGAGGGATAGACAATATTGATAAGCAGACTTTCAATGTTGTAAACATAAGGATCGGGTAATAGGTTGTGTTCACAGCTCGGGGCCTTCCTGGGAATCTTTCATTCATAACATTTGCATTATTTAGTTAAGCATTTGTCGTCTAGATGGATTGACGGTGGTGGATAACACTTCCCTTAACCCATTTTATCATTGATTGTCAGTTTTACTTTTACTCTGTTTTCTGTTTCAGTTTTGTAATCTGTGTTGCATAATTTTGTTCGCTAACCAAACAAACTCCGATTGTATCGAAATTTCTCGTGATAGTCCGCCACTGTGTCTATAGTGTCTTGTATTAATTTCGTGATTTTAGGTTGAGTCTAAATATTTTAATTAATTACGTTAGTGTCCAGTGGTCGAGTCTGTCAGATTTCTGACTTTCGCGTCTGTTTGTAGTTTAGAATATTGAGTCTCATCTTTCCCTGTGGATTGACCCCTATACTATTGTACTGCATTGACAAGCATATTGATTTCATTATAGGGTAACTTTGAGGGTGTTTAAACACCGATCAAATTTTGGCGCCGTTGCCGGGGAAAGATCTAGTCTTTATATTCTAACGTGTCTTTTGATTCTGTTTTGTTTTGTTTTATTTCATTTATTTTGTAGTGTAACGTGTCTCTTGTGTGCAGGTACTTAGTGCATGCATACTCGAAGGTCAAGGAGAACTGAGCCTTTATTGCTTGATTTAGAGATTGAGCGCTCAGCTAAGCAAAACCGGAAGCAGAAGAGGGAAGCAGAACTGGAGGTTGGAAACACGAGTGGCACAGTGTCAGAACCTGAGATTGAGGTGGAAACTGTTTCTACCGAATTACGCGCGGAGGCGTAATGGGGCAGAAGCAACAAGAATAAGCTTCCTCTTCCTTCCTCGGTCGTGCGGTGGTCCTCCCCTCCTTGGTGCGTCCGAACGGTGGGGCTGTTCGGATGGGCGAACTCTCCTCTCCTTCCTTCTCTTCGTGCGTGCGGGCTCTCCTCCTTGGTGCGTCCGAACGGTGGGGCTGTTCGGATGGGCGAACTCTCCTCTCCTTCCTTCTCTTCGTGCGTGCAGGCTCTCCTTGCGGGTGCCTCCCCTCCTCGGGCGTTCGGGAGCAACTGTTAGAAGAATACAACAATGAAGCAGGCGGTCAGGGGTCAAGACGGGGTGGCCCGCCTTCAACGCTCCGATGCCTAAGTCAGAATATGTATCGGATATAACAGTCAAGCGAACGTGCGAGTGGTGTGGTGTGAATAGATAGCGATGGGTTCGAGTCGAATCAATGGGATGTAAATTAGTCCGAATAGGATCTAATGGAGTGTGAATGAGTCTAACGTGTTGTGTTGAGATTCAATGGAGTGATCTTACCTGTAATAAATACCTGGTATATATAGGTGGTTGAGTTTGGAACCTGGTGTTCTTCTTCGATGTGGGACTGATGGTTCCTGCTGGTGTGTGATCCGCCTGTTCGGGCGCGCCCCCCACGGGCGCGTGCGCGCTCGGAAGGGGTGGGTCCGGTGAGTGAAGTTGGTGCTTCCTTGGTGGTCTTGCATGTGGTTGAGTAGGTGTTGCTAATCTGCTTAAGTGGATAAGTATGTTAATCGTACAACTAATTATGCAATACTAACAGAAACAAGTTCAGATTTAGAAGAAGAAGTTCCTCAATCGCCACCACAAAGAGCAGCAATGGGAGAACAACCAAGAACGTTGATGAATTCTTTTGTACCTAGTGCTCAAGAAAATTCATCACCAATAGTGTTGCCAGCTCTTGGGACTTATTCAGTACCTCCTGCATTACTTTCTGCCCTACCTCATTATAGGGGGGTGTTTTCAGAAGATCCGCAACAACATTTGGTGGAGATTGAAGCTTTAGCATCAACACAAAACTTACAAAATGTTGAATCTAATGTGTTGAAACTAATTTTATTTCCTTTTTCTGTGAAGGAAGGAGCGAAGATGTGGTTCAATTCTTTGGCTCCTAGGTCTATACAATCTTGGGATGAGATGAAGGTGACGTTCATGAAGGAGTATTTCTCAGCCCAGAAGACTAAGCAGTTGAAGAAGGAGATTAATAGCTTCATACAAAAAGATGGTGACATGCTTCATGAGGCATGGAGTCATTTCAAGGAGCTGTTGAGGAAATGCCCACAACATGGGTATGATCTAGAGGATAGGATGACTTTCTTTTATGAAGGTCTGGAGCCATCTAACAAGATAAGAGTGGATTCCGCTTGTGGAGGTATGTTTATGTATCAAACAGGTCAGCAAGCTCATGATACCATAGAGAAATTGGCTGAGAACACCAAGCAGTTCTATACAAGAGAGAGAACGTTGGCGAGCAAGAAACAACAAGCTGTATTTGAGGTTGCCACCAACCCAGACATGGACAAGAGAATGAAAGCAATAGATAAGAAGTTGGAGTCCATTTCTACTGCCATCAAGAGCCAAACGACATCATCATCATCTGTTTCTCAGGTATGTTCTGTTTGCTCTATGTCGGATCACACTAATGAATCTTGCCCTTTTATTCCTGAAGAAGAGCAGGTGAATTTTGTGCAACAACGTGCATCAAGAAATGATCCATTTTCAAACACATACAATCCGGGATGGAGGAATCATCCTAATTTCAGCTATGGAAACACAAACAATGTGCTAAACCCACCCACCGGATTCAAGGTAAGACCTGAATTTCAGCAGGTACAACAGCCGGTTGCAGCTCCAGCTCCTAATCCTATCATGGCAGCAATATTGGCTAGGCTAGAGGGGATTTAGATGCACAACAAGAACTCTAGCAAGGCATTCGAGCTTATGGAGAAGCAGCTGAACAGCTTGCAGCAACAAGTGTCAACAAGAGAATAAGGTACTCTTCCAAGCAATGTGGTTAAGAACCCAAGATCTCAACATGAAGCTAATGTGATCACATTGAGAAGTGGAAGAGTGATTGAAGAGGTTGAAAAGCCTACAAAAAAATCTTTAGAAGATGAGCCGGTCCTAGAACAGGTGCTGCCATTTCCACCACTACTGCAGGATCAGGGAGAGAAGAGTGCACCTGGACAGAAAAATTCAGCAAATGAAAAATCAGGTAAGTCAATCTCTGATCTTTCTCCTTCAATTCCTTTACGTGTTCCTTTTCCTGGTAGGTTGAAAAACAAGAAGAAGGATGAATTGGAGCAAGAGATTCTAGATACATTCCGGAAGGTGGAAGTGAACATTCCGTTGCTCGATGCGATTAAGCAAATGCCGAAGTATGCAAAGTTTCTTAAGGAACTTTGTACAATGAAGAGGAAGTTCACAGGGACCGAGACTGTGGCCTTGAGTGAGAAGGAGTCAGCAGTACTTCAGAGGAAACTACCACCCAAGATGGGAGATCCTGGACGATTCACCATCCCATGTACAATTGGTAACACTAATTTTACTGGAGCTTTACTTGATTTGGGTGCATCAATAAATTTAATGCCTTACTCTGTGTATAAAACTTTGAATATTGGTGCATTACAACAAACTGGTGTTACAATTAAATTAGCTGATCGATCTAACTGCTACCCCAGAGGTTTTGTTGAAGATGTTTTGGTGCAGGTAGGTAAGTTGATCTTTCCAGCTGATTTCTTCGTGTTAGAGATGGAGGCAGAGCCTCAACCATCAGAGCTACCATTGATACTTGGTCGTCCATTCTTACGGACCGCTAGGACCAAGATAGATTGTTTCAATGGTACCATCTCCATGAAAGTAGATGAAGAGAAGATCCGCTTCAACATCTTCGACGCAATGAGGCATCCTAGTGATAATGATTTGTATTCCTGTTTTTCTATTGATACATTTGATAATTTTATGCAGGAATTTATGCAGTACTCGGTGAATGAGAATGAGGATACTTTGGAGACAGTGCTTGGATCAAGTCAGCCAAAAATTGAAGAATGGAAGCCGATCAAGCAAGAATTGGATGAGCTCGAAGCTCTTGTTGAATATCGGTCTGCGAATTTGACTACTGGGGCTGAAATTGAAATGGAAGAAGGGGATGCATTCTTTGATGATGATGAGATATGCGAATTCCTTGAGGTGGAGTCCATCGAAATCCCTTATATTGAGATGGTGCTGCCACTACATGAACAACCACATGAGTTATCAATGCCAAACTCAAGTTCCGTACATGTTCCTTGCACCAAAGAAACACTTGAGTTTGAGGATTGACTTACCGAGCCCCCTTATATTTTGGAGCATATTGAGATGGTGGTACCTGATCACCATATGTCCAACAAAGATATTCTCTTTACCTTGTTTGTTGGACTCAAGAGGAGGATGCTTTGGATAAAGAAGAAGAAAGAAAGAAGACACTTGGAGTCTTGTGTGTGTAGGAGTCCAAGGGTACCCAAGTTGCTTGGTAGAGCTCATATGACATCATTGTTAAGGACCAAGCACTTGATCGAGCCAAGACCACAGCCACCTGATGGTTTTGAAGATGCCTGGCTGAGGATGTTAAACTTAGCGCTACTTGGGAGGCAACCCATGTTGATGGAGAAGCTTGGCTGCCAAATTTGAATTCTTATCCCTTCTCTTTTTCTTTATTTTTCTCCACGTTAGTGTGATTTGTGATGTGTTATGTGTCTTATTCCATGCTTGTTTGATGTATTGTATGTTTTAATTTTGTCTTACATTGAGGACAATGCAAATTTCAAGTGTGGGGTGGGGTTTATATCATATCCTTAGCGTTTAAGTATAAATTTTTCGTTAGTTCGGTACTGTACAGTCTGCTGTTTTGTATAATTTATTTGACATAGTTATAGGGCTCGTAAATTTCTGAAATTTTGAGGGAGTGTTTTCATATGTGTGTAGATTTTGATCCTAAAATTTCAGCTCATTCCACTGCGTGGTTAATTTTGTAAAAATCTGGCGAGTTGAGTGCGCAGACGAGCCTGAGGGAGTCTTTTCCGACGACTAGTTCGTCGTGGAAGGGTTTCCTCACTAGAATTTAGCATTTTTGAGTTTTTTCTTTGTTTTTCTTGTGTATTTTAGTAACTTATTTGAAAAATCAAATACAAAAGTAAAAAGTGTCAAGAAAAACATAAAAAGAGTCTTTTGTTTTGTGTCTTAAGTGCCCTTGGCTAGTCCATGATGTGATTATATCTTCCGTAATTGTGACTAAAAGATGTTCATGTTATTCAAGTTTCTTTGGTTAATCTTGATATATGATGCATATGCGAATGTGTAGTGGATGTAGAAAAAGTTAACATGGTACAGATTTTTGGCATGCTTAAACTTTGTTGAGATTCATTTAACCTGTGAGCGATTGAGCCTATATGTGAATACACATGCTTTCTTTATTGAGTGTCAATTGCTTGCCACAGATTAAGTTAATGGACTCTAGATATTACTAGAACTTGCTCTTGTGCTTTTCAAAGCTTTTTGTCAATACTTGTTTTGATTGAGGAAGTGATAAAGGCATTTAGGGGACACCACCATTGCCATATAAGCCTATGTCCTAATTTTGTGTACACAAGATGTGCACTCCTTAGTTAACCACTTTGAGCCTACATGTTTAAACTTTATGTCATCACCACATATCTCTGACCTTAAACCTTAGAATAGTTATATCTTTACCCTTGTTCTAGGACTTGATAGAGCTATACATGAGACAGAGATGTGAAGACGGCGACAATGTCGAAAAGTGATGCAAAGAAATAAGTGTGGGGTATCAAGCTAGTGTTTGAAAAAAAAAATGAAAGAAAAAAGAAGAAGTGATGTCTAGCTTGATACCCGAGTTAACTGTTGACGAAAACAATGACGTGAAGGCCCAACAAAATGAAATTCGGCCACAAAAGTAAGAAAGTTCATGGTTGTAAAGTTTGAAGAAGTCTCTTATTTGGTGCTCTACTGGGTTCTAGAATTATATTTGAATTCCTTATCCATTTATTCTTTAATCTATGAGCCAAGCCCCATTACAACCCATGAAAGTCCTTTTGATCCTCAAGATAGCAGCTTTTGATCTGTGGAGATTTGTCACAAGTATAAGCATATGGTGTGGTCCATTTGGCAAGTAGTTGAGTTGAGTGAAAACCTTAGATATATTTTGAGAGAAACACTTTTGAGAGCATATACCTGTGAGGTTGAATCTTGACTTGTTTTTCGCATGCTACAGCTTTACATTCACCATGAGTATGTCTTCGTCCTACATATTACATGTGTGTCATGCATTGAAATTAATTTTCGAAACTTTGTGGAATGTTAATTTGGAGTCACACTTATCTTGGTGTTACAATTGTGGAAGATTGCTGAGACAATTTGTTGAGGGCGTTAGAGTCATATAGTTAGAGTTTTGTCGAGTCTTTTCAGAGTCTTAGTTTAGTGTATTGCTCGAGGACTAGCAAAAACTAAGTGTGGGGTATTCTGATAGTTGCATATTTATGCAACGTTTATGTGCTTAACTGAACCTTGTATTTAGCTCTTTTGTTATGTTTTTAAGTAATTTAACATTATCATTTATTCTTAGGTATTTTGGAGATAAATGAAGAAAAAGGGATTAAATATATAATGCAGCTTGGCGAAGGAACGGGAGTCCTTGGCGAGGAGGCTTGGTTCTTGGCGAGCACGTGATAGAAGAGTGTAAGTGGGTTTTGCTAGTTTAATTAAACTAGTTAAATGAGGATTTATATATGGCTTGGCGAGGAGGCAGTCTTGGCGAGGAACAGAGAGAGAAAGTGGGGCTTGGAAGGAGAAGTTTTGCAAGTGGATTCTTATATATATTTGGATTGGAAGCTTGGCACGTGAGCAAGAAGTGCTTAATTTTACAAGCTAATTAATGGCATATATATGTAGCTCGCATGGAGAGAAGATGAGTCATATTATAATAATGAGATTAAGAAGTGTTGGCTTGGACTTGGACTTTGGGAGTCCATTTGTTTGTGGATTTTTGCTGGCACGCGGGTTGCTAGCTAGGTTAATTAACCTAGCTAGATGGGAACATATATATATTGCTAGTGGCAGACTTGTTGAGGGGGGACGGACGGAGACGATTCGATAATTTTCTCTTTTCTTTTTAGACTAGAATTTTATGGCTTCCATGAGGAGCTAAACTCCATTGTTAAGGGGCTGTTTTGAAGCCCTGTTCATGATATCTAGATTGCTTATGCACGTTAATTAAGTTTTGCTTTTGTTATTTGAATGAGGTTTCTTTGTTATTTATACAGTGATGATTCTTGATTATGTATGCTTTGAGTGCACGCTTAGTATGCATGTTTAGGAATCTAATTCTAAGAAAATTGATGGCTGTTGGTGATTATTACCTTCCTCAAGTTTCAATAGTAGAACCCATACATGCTTGGTATAAGAAACCCTAGGTCTAGTAAGACACGACCGTAGTGTACTTATGAAGCCTTGTAGATTCTCAAACCCTTTCTAAATCTTAATGCTTTTCTCTTAGTAAATTCGAGTCCGTGACTTCGGGTTCTTTGAGGGATAGACAATATTGATAAGCAGACCTTCAATATTGTAAACATAAGGATCGGGTAATAGGTTGTGTTCACAGCTCGGGGCCTTCCTGGGAATCTTTCATTCATAACATTTGCATTATTTAGTTAAGCATTTGTCGTCTAGATGGATTGACGGTGGTGGATAACACTTCCCTTAACCCATTTTATCATTGATTGTCAGTTTTATTTTTACTCTGTTTTCTGTTTCAGTTTCGTAATCTGTGTTGCATAATTTTGTTCGCCAACCAAACAAACTCCGATTGTATCGAAATTTCGCGTGGTAGTCCGCCACTGTGTCTATAGTGTCTTGTATTAATTTCGTGATTTTAGGTTGAGTCTAGATATTTTAATTAATTACGTTAGTGTCCAGTGGTCGAGTCTGTCAGATTTCTGACTTTCGCGTCTGTTTGTAGTTTAGAATATTGAGTCTCATCTTTCCCTGTAGATTGACCCCTATACTATTGTACTGCATTGACAAGCATATTGATTTCATTATAGGGTAACTTTGAGGGTGTTTAAACACCGATCAGATATCGAAAACTAGGACCAAAACAGCGCCAGGAGATTCTGGGAACATCCAACAAGTATTTTCAGCGGCGCTTCGTTAGATTAACTTAGTTTCAATGGTTGTATTATGTATAACTACGTTAAGAACATCAATCAATGTATCTTGTATACGAATGGATGAAACTTACAGAACGGTGCTATTCTTGTTGTCATTGTTTGATCTTCTGCAATATACACCTTTGTATTCTAAGTGAATGAGACTTTTCTGAATGTGTGTGTATATTATCCAGGGACCAAACAAGGCTATATATAGAGAACAGATCAAATAATCGCATCCATTAAGCAATTGTTGTATCTGTTCATTTCAAATTTTATTTCTGAACCAATGCATCAGTTTTATTGAACTGATGTGCCTTTGTTTTCATTGCAACTCATACACAGCATAACAGTGTATTAGAACCATCCTAAACACAGATTGGTTCACACAAGATTTACATTTTAAATCCTATACTGATCATGTACAAGATTCAGAATGCAAAAAGGAGAACAATGTCATGTTCTTAAGTTGATCTAACAATCTCCCACTGAACTTGACATTGTTTCAAATTCTGAATATGTAGAATGACACAATATATTTACTGAAGTGTCGACTGGATTAAAATAGTTAATCTAGTTCAATGTTTTATCAATTGCAAAAGTTATGTTAGATTTAAAAATAACTTGATGGATTGACAAAACATCAGTATTTCAAAATCATAACAACACTAAGGGCATCTCCAATGGGAGGATCTAAAATGGGGTGCTAGATCTATATTTAGGACCTCAATTTAAGACTTATGATTTAGGACTTCACTATCTCCAATGATGAAGTTCTATATTGTAAATATCTTTATGGCGCTGGCCCACTTCTTTTCCCTCCAAAATTATAGATCAAGTCTTATATGGGGATCTAGTTTAGGACTTCTCTTAAGACTTTAAGCTAGTTGGGATAGATTTTAGGACCTCAAAACACACCATTGGAGAAGAAAAATTACAAGCAAAGCTATATATATAGGGTATAGGACTTGTCATTGGAGATGCCCTAATACAATTATATAAACTACCTAATGCAGTAACAAGTATATTTGATACTGAAACAAAATATACTCCTAAAGTCCTACTAAAACTTCGATTCATGATTTGCAGAACAAAAATATATCTCATACTGAAAGACTCTGCAAAATCTTTAGTTAAGAAATATAGAATGAATGAATTATTATGAATTTATTCATATAGAATAACTCAGTACAAATATAATACTATAATTATGTCTATGCTGTTAGTTCATATCAGCATCCAAATTTTCTAAAATTCTCATGCCTTTGACATGTTTGACAAAACTTGATATTGGCAGGGCCTTAGTGAGAGGATTAGCTAACTGATCTTTGGTGCCTATCTTGATGACTTCAATCTCATTGTCTCTCACACTTTCTCTGATTGAAAAATATTTGGCATCTATGTTCTTGGAATAAGAGGTCATTATGTTGTTCTTTGAAAAGAATACTGCTGAAGCATTATCACAATAAATAGTCATAGGCTTCTCGATTGATTCTAACAACTGTAATTTTAAAACAAAGTTTCTTAACCACAGACCATGTCCAGTTGCTTCATGTACAACTATATATTCTGCTTGAAAGGTTGATGTAGCTGTCAAGGTCTGTTTTGTTGTTTTTCATGATATTGCACCTCCAACAAGCATGATTATATACCCTGAACAAGACTTTAAATCATCAATGTCTTGCTTATATGATGCATCTGCATAACCTTCTATTTTCAACTCTTTATCTTCCATTCTCTTGTAGACCAACATATGGTCTCTTGTATGTTTTAAATACCTCAACACCTTTTTCCCAGCAGTCCAATGTTTATGTCCAGGATTTGATTGATACCTGGATAACATGCTGACAGCAAAAACTATATCTGGTCTGGTACAGACTTGTGCATACATGAGACTTCCAACTAGCCTAGCATATGGCATATTCTGCATACATTTTCTTTCCAGCAGATTATTAGGACATTGTCCTTTGTGTAGTTTATCACCTCTAGACATTGGTGACTCTCATCCCTTACAGTTCTGCATGTTAAACTTATGCAGTATCTTATCAATGTAGCCTTTCTGTGAGAGTCCTAACATACTTCTTTTTCTGTCTTTGATAATCTCTATCCCCAAAACAAAATGAGCCTCACCCATATCTTTCATATCAAACTGATTTGAAAGAAAGTGTTTTGTTTCCTTTAATAAGGAAATGTTACTGCTAGCTAACAAGATATCATCAACATATAGGATCATTAAGATAAAATCACTCCCACTGATTTTTAAATAGATGCATTCATCTAATTTATTTCCCAGAAAACCAAAGTTAGTGATTACCTTGTCAAATTTGAGATACCACTGTCTGCAGGCTTGTTTAAGACCATAAATCGATTTTCTGAATTTGCATACTTTTTCTTCACCTTGTTCATACCCCTCTGGTTGCAACATATAGATTTCTTCTTTCAAGTTACCATTTAAAAATATTGTCTTCACATCCATCTAGTGCAACTCCAGATTATAGTGTGCCACCAAGGCCATTAAAATTCTTAATAAATCCTTTGTAGAGACTGGTGAAAAAGTCTCATTGTAATTGACTCATTCTCTTTGATTATACCCTTTTGCCTCTAATTTAGCTTTGTATCTTTTAATTTTGCCATTTGCATCCCTTTTGGTTTTGAACACCCACTTGCAACCTATCTGGTTTTTTTGTAAGCATCCAGACTTTATTTTTGGACATGCTTTCTAATTCTTTCTCCACTACAAGAAAAACGCACTTAGACGACGGAGAGTTTCCGTCGTCTAAGTGCGTTTTTCCGTCGTCTAAGTACTTAGACGACCGAACCTCCGTCGTCCAAGTTCCGTGCTCCAAGTGCTGTCGTCCAAGCACTTAGACGACGGAGAATGTATTCTCCGTCGTCCAAGTTCACTTGGATCGCGGACATTCTCCGTGGCCCAGGTATGCACTTGGACGACGGAGATTAAATTCTTCGTCGTCCAAGTGCTTATTTAATTTTTAAAAAAAAATTAAATTGTAATTAATTATTAATAATTTAATTCATTATTAATTGAATTTAAATAATGAAAAATGTTAAAATTAATTAAATAAACTAAATTTGTAATATTACTTAATTAAATAATTAAAATTAATGTGTACATACATAATCGAAAAAACCCATAAAAATTTAAATATTGTTCGGAATGCGGAAAGAAACGAGATAATAAACTACTAGCTAGCTAATACACTGGAGGAGCAGATGCGCCGCCGAGTCCTCCGCCTCCAGCCGGGTCGTCATCGTCGGGGTGTGGGTTCGGAGGAGGTTGACATTCTCCTCGAGATTGTTGCATGAGGGCGATGAGTTGGGTTATTTGTGCTTGTTGCTCATCAAGTCTTTGACGCATGGATTGATTCTCCTCTCGTGCCATTCGAGCCTCTTGAATGACTGCTTCGACGGCCGCAGCCTGAATCCTTCTCCGCCGCCCCGAACCTCCCGTAGATGATGAGTCGGAGGTCGTCGACAAATCTCGAAACACCTTAGGTCCGAAATGCCTAACCTCCTTGCCAGCTCTACGACCGTAGACCTCATCCGCGATTGCATTTTGGCTCTCCATGGATAGAGGAGGCAGGTCTTCCGGCGGCAAATCTGGGAACGCAAGCTGAGTGTTAGCCAATTCTTCCTGCGCACGCTCTATCACCCTTGCATACAAAAGAATAATTAAAAAATTATAATGAAATAATATTTAAATAATAATTACTACAATTAAAAGCACACACACACATATATATATATATCACTTACGCCGTATTGACTCGCTTCATTATCGAGCCCAGGCGTCACGTACGTGCTTATGCTTGCATCGAGATAAGGGTGTTTGGAGCCCTTATCCCTGTGCTCCTTGGCTATTTGAATGAGTTGCTTGGCGCCGGAAGTATGGTGTTTGTCCTTCTTCCCCCGGTTGACTTTGTTGACTTCGGAGAATTTCTGTTAGACAACATAATTAAATCATTAAAAAATTAATAAGTGACTAAAATTTAAATAATTCAATTATCTTAATTGAAATAAAAAAAGTAAACACCTTAAATTCGTCATCCTGAAAGTGGTTACACAACCACTGCCACTCATCTTCTCTATCCCCACGCAGCTCTACGGGGGCAGGCACGAGACCGATATTTTCGAAGTACTGATGGAGCCTGTACTTCCAATCTTTGTAGATGGAGTTGGCGGTTTGGTTGATATGCCTCAACATCGCCGGTGTCGGATCCACCGCAAATTGTTCCTATCAGAAATAAATAGAAAATTATAATCGTATATATTATGAAATTATAACTAATATTAACAATATTATATAATAACTAAAATTGTACGTATTACGTACCAAAAGTTCTTTAAAGACTTTCGCCTTCTCATCATCCGGCACCTCCTTCCAAGTAGGGGCAATGAGACGAACCCGGCTACGAACGATTGACCCTATGCTATGCACCGAGAGACTTGCTAGCTGAGCTGTGGGAGGGCCACTAGTGAATTCGTCGTAGGGCAAGTCGATCTTTTTCCTGGTCACCTTGCAAATTTTCTCCGCTTTGCCCCCTTTAACGAGACCACGAGTCCTTTTCGGTTCCGGGTCAGTGGGGGCCCTCATTTGCTTACGCCGGGCGCCGTACATGATAGATTCAGCGGTCGAGGACGCCTGAGTACTTGCCGTTGAACCGGTACCGGGCGTCGGAGTTGAAAAGGGGTCGACGTCATCACCGCTGGAGATAAATGGGGCACTGGGAATTTTCCCAGAAGGCGCTGCCTCCGGACCAGATGAAGGGTCTGGATTGAGGGCGTCATTGCCCTCCTGTTGAACCCAACCGACTTGGTCCGCCAAGCGGCGGAGCATGGCATCTTCTGCCTCCTGTTGGGCTTTTTTCTTGCCGGATGGAGCAATTTAAACCTAGGAGTACGTTGTTAAAATACATACTTACCATAATAATTACAACTAAAAAATTTACGCTAATCAAGTACGATTAAGATTTAAATAGAGTACACTAGCTTGGCTTTTTCGGTCGTTCAATGGACGTGCGACCCGTGCGATAAAGTGTAAATTTTCAATTAATCAGCCTTGGTTCAATCGAAAAACATGGACAGTTAGGGATAGAGATAACGCGAGAGGCAGAACTAATTTCGACAAAACACCCCGAGGCTAACCAAATGAATAGTATATACTCTATTGGTGTCGTGTTTCTTAGATCCAAAACCTGTCACCAGTTATAACCCGTTTCTAGACACCATGTCCGACATTCGGCCAATTTTTTAAAAATTTACACTCCCTCAAGTCCTTTGCAAACTCCGCCCTCAACCTCGTGTCCATAACTTCACTTAGGTTATGGTGTGCGGTGATGAAATCCACACATCACGAGGGGTTAAGGAGATAAGCTTGGAAAAGAGGCGCCATCTATTCCAAAGAGTGCGACTTAATAAACCAAGCCTATGTACTAAATTTAAATCAAAGACGTACTAACATGCAATTTACTAGAAAATTCACGTAATTATCAATTAATTAAAACAATAAATAATGACAATAATGAATTATTATTTATCATGCATGCATTTAATAATAATTATTCATTTACCAATATAATTAATTATTATTAACAATAATTATTATTACTATTATTTAATTACAATAATTATTATTTACCAAATAACACTAAATAATTAAATGATAACAACTAAATGATTATTATAATAATTATAATAACTAAATGATTACTAAATATTAATAAAACTAATTATTTAATTATATTTAGAAATTAATTAATTAAATAAAAATAATGTTAATAAGGTAAAAAATAGAAATTTACCTCGCGGGAATATCGCCGGAGTTGAGTCGTTGGAGAGGAGGAACCACGCCGGAAATTTAGTCATCGGAGCGTCGCCGGAGGAGGAAAATCGCCGGAGGAGAGGAGATGAGAGGAGAGGAGAGGAGGAGAGGAGAGGAGATGGAATGAGAAAAGGGGGGGGGGTGCTGTTCTATATATAGGCGTTCACTTAGACGACGGAGCCCTAGTTTCCGTCGTCTAAGTGCACTTGGACGACGGAAACGGACTTTTCCGTCGTCTAAGTGAAGCGTTAAATTTTTTCGAAGCGGCGCGTAATTAATGGACGGGACGTTTCACCCGCCATAAATTTGAACTTAGACAACGGAGAATTGATTCTCCGTCGTCTAAGTGAAATTTCAAGCGGTGCCGAAAATTCAGGCGGCACATTGAACCGCCATACTATTTGAACTTGGACGACGGTGTGACGACCCGAACCAGAATCAGTTGCGTATTCGGCACGATTCTCGAGATTGGTCATAGTCGCAGTTTCACGTTATATATGTGGTTTGTCGATTCTATTCGCGACTATGTTTTCGGCTGAGAATTTGAGTTGAGTGTCTTCACGGAAAGTGTAGAGTACGTGGTTTCGAATTTGTGGGCGGTTCCGGAAGATTTTTCCGATAACCGAGGAATATAATACGATTATTTGAAGTTTAAGTTTTTGACTAGTTTATCCGATTGTTTCGTGTTTATCCGAATCATTTCGAATATTCATTTCGGACCGTCGATTGACCCGAGGCGAGAGTATAAATATCGGAAATAGTCGTAAAATCGTCGAAAAACACTGTTTGAGTTTGACCAGAGTTGACTTTCTAAAAATAGCAAGTTTGACCGTTGACCCGTGGGGGAAACTTTCCGTTTTGGTTCTTGCCGTCCGACGACCATTTTCCGGCCACCTCCGATCAAGAGGAAGGTATGGTTAGCTTCCCCTTTCAATTCTGAGTTGAATGGTGTTTGATTTTATGGAAATTAATGAGGATTTGTGGTGACCCGAATCGGGTCGGTTTCACTGTCGTCGCCGGTGATGGTTTTGGTGGTTCCGGCGAGTTTTGGAGGTTGGGGTGTTGGGGTTTTAGTTCCCCTAACCTAGATGAAGCTCCTTGGGTGGTTGTTTTTAGACGAGGTGGTGTTTATGGAGGAACCCGTTTTGGTCACCGGAGTGGGTATTCCGATCTGTTTCGAGGCAAAATTGATGGGGTTCCGGTTTGATTCGGTCTTGGTGGTAATTGTGAAAGAGGTTAGGCACATTGAGATCTTGAGTTCTGGAAATTTTGGCCGTGAAATTCCACCGTTGACGGCGCGCCGGCGGTGGTCAACGGTGGAGGGTTAACTTTTTCAGATTTCGATGTTTTTAATGTCATTTTTCTCATAATCGCGCCCTGATTATCGTCCAGAGGTTTTTGGATTGATTTGGGTAGCCGATTTTCAGTCGAGGGTTTCGAGTGGAAATTTCGGGAATTTCGTTAATCATTTCGCACTGCATTGTTTATTTCCGAGAACGGTTGGTTTCCGTGGTTCAGTACAGGGTTGTGGACTATGATTTTGATCAGTTATGTTTTGTGAATATTCAGGAGATCGAGATCGAGATCGGGATCGTGATCATGTTTCAGGCGAGGGATCTTCTGCCGGACCACGAGATTAGCGCGAGTGCGCGTTGTTCTCACCTGTGAGTGGACAATTTCTTTTCACGGAATTCTTGCGAGTCTTTTATATACGTTTTACGAACTTGAGCATGCAGCATGAGATTTCATACGAGATTATATTTATTATGAGCATGTGTTATACGATTATGCTTATACTAGTATATATATATATTACGTATATACACTTATATATTGTTTCATGCATTTGCATCGAACTGTTTATGATTTGATTTACACAGAGTACAGTCTCAGTTACGTTGTTGTATCGATACACTTGCCTCTCGGTTGATCCCCGATGGTAGGCCTACCAGGAAGGGCGGAATCCCGACCTGACCGGCGAGGGGCGTTACCCCGGAACCTAGGCCTTTCTGGCTAGATTCACGTGGAAGTCAGGGACTCCGTGATTCTGACTGTACTAGCACGGATGTGTCCATGAGTGACCCCGTGAGATTTTCCATGGATGCTCTGTTTACGAGTTGGAGTCAGCGTCTCCTCGTATACTATTTGATTTGGTTTATTTATATCTCGACTCGCATATGTTTTTATAATATATATTACTCGGTGAAAGACATTTATTTTCGTCCACTCACTCTAACGAGTTTATTTTCTTTCCCTTGGGCTTTTCGGTTTCCGTGCCCAGTTTGCAGTTCAAGTTCTGGTATTTCACGTTGCGGTTGGAGGCTAGTGATCTGAGTTACCTGTGTTTTCCAGTAGGTTCTTGTTTCACCTACTGATGTGTATATTGTATATATTTTACACTAGAGGTCGCTCTGATACATTCTGATACGTGTTTATACGGATTTTCACGGATATACTATATATAGTACAGTATGTTTACTGTTTGTTGTTTATATTATGATGTTGAGAAATCCGGATGGGATTGGTGCCCATGGTTTGGCTTTTGTGGCATAGGATGAAGTGTTGTTTACAGGGTGCAGGTTTATGCAATTCCACGTTAGTAACGAAACTCTGCCGAAATTTTTTTAAATTTTTTGTTGGTTCGTGTTTTCCGAAGGGGTTCGATTCCGGTTTAAGTAACTAAATCGGGATTGGGCCATTTCAACGGAGATGGTCATTCTCCGTTGTCTAAGTGTCACCTGGACGATGGAGAATAACCATCTCCATCGTCCAAGTGAAATTTACATGAAAAAAAAAATAAAATAAAAAATGAACCGCCATGGTACTAACCTGGACGACGGAGAAGCTCATCTCCGTCGTCCAGGTGCAGAGACCTTGAATTCAAGGGTTAGGGGGCCTTAGGGTTTAGGGTTTAGGGTTTTGCACTTGGACGACGCAAATTCCCTTCTCCGTCGTCCTAGTGAGTACCTGGACGACGGAGAATGACCATCTCCATCGTCCAAGTGTACAAACCCTGAAATTCAGGGGTTAGAGCCTTAGGGTTTAGGGTTTAGGTCGTCCCCGGTCATTTGTGTGTCCGTTCAATTATTCTGATTCAAGAATATAATTAAAAAAATGATCAATCGATCCGATTTGCTAGATTTAGGGTCGAGGATTTAGGGAGATAGCCAAAATACCCAAAAGGCGACAGTCTGCAATTAATTTCTCCGTTGTCCAGGAGATATAATTCGGATTAATTAATTAATTAATTTAATTTAGTTTACGTACATCGGTCGATCCGATCTGATCGAGCATGGACGCGTGTAATTAATTAATTAAGTACAAAAAGTCGAAGATATACGTACATATATACATTATAATATTTATATTAATTATTGATCGATGATCGATGCATCGATCATATATTACAATAATTACATAAATGAATTACCAATTAATTTTTCTCGTCTTAGTTAAGTAGTCATGATCATAATCGTCATCATCCTCGTCCCCGGTATCCGATTGCTCATCCTCCTCATCATACTCAACATCGTCCGACGAATAATCTAAGTCCTCGTCCGCGTCCTCATCCTGCTCGTCTTCTTCATCTTCTTCATTAATGGCATCGATAATCTCATCTTCAGTTAGATCTGTACAACCATCAGGCATGGGTAACCGTTCACCATCTTGAACCAGGTCCATTATATCGGAGCGAATGACAGAAATATTAGGCTCTTGATAGGCAAGAATGTCTTTTTCTGGTTCAGCAGCATCTTCAGTCGTCGCCGGTGTCCCTTCAATTGTCTCTGTATTCCAGATTCCTCGATGAGAGATATGGTTCACTATTTTCCACCCTTCACCGGCTTTCGGATCGTCGAGATAGAACACCTGCCGAACTAAGGTGGCGAGAGCGAAAGGCTCATCCTCATACCAGCTTGAGTTTATATCGACTGATAATAGTCCCAGGTCTTCCTTTGTACGCTTGAACCATCTGCACTTGAATAGAAAAACGTTGACATCATTCCCGTAACATAGTTGAACCACATATACAATAGCCCCGTAATATAGATCATTGTCTTTCCCAACCGCTACCCCATTTTTTTGTGTTCTTCTTCCTTCATCTTGGGCCAATGAATGGAACTTTACACCGTTCACAAAACATCCGGGATAAATATAGTGTTTAATCGGCTTCCCTGCTAGCAAGTGTTTTGGCCATGACCACCACCCCCCGTGGTTTTCAGATTTTTGTAGATCAATCATCTGCGAAAAAGGGCAAATTAATATAAGGGTTTACTTTCTACAAACATGATTGATATGTATATAAATTACTAATTAAATACCGAGACGTACGTACGTACCCATTGGAAGAAATAATCGGGAAACTTTTTCTTAACCATTTTCTCAATCCACGCCGAACTCTTGTTTTGATTTAACGCCTGAAGCCTCTCCCTGTATGACATCATGTACGGCTCAACTTCGTGAGGTAGACATCTAAGCACTTCCCTGGAGATTTAGGACCTGGAATTAGTACAGTAAGGAAATTAAATTCCTTGTTCATGCACATCCACGGAGGCAAGTTGTACGACATCAGAATAACTGGCCAAGTGCTGACGGCAGAGCTATTACTTCCCCAAGGATTGAATCCGTCTGTAGATAGGCCGAGTCTAACATTTCTAACCTCTGCAGCAAAGTCTCCAAATTCTCTGTCGAAATGTTTGAAACCCTCCCCATCTGCGGCGTGTCGCAGGACATCGTCATCTATTCGCTTTTCTGCGTACCATCGCATCGCCTCTGCTGTGTGTAGAGACATGTACAGGCGCTGCAATCTGGGAATCAAGGGAAAATATCGAACAACTTTCATAGGAATTTTCTTTTTCGAACTCTTCCTATTCACCTGGAATCCGCACTGGCCACATATGGGACAATAGTCCAAATCTTTATACTCTTTGTAAAATAGCACACAATCATTCGGATATGCGTCAATTATCCTGTACTTTAGGCCGAGGCTGCTCAAGATATTTATAACCTTATAATGAGATTTAGGAAGATTGTGATCATCAGGAAACAACTTACATATTTGCTCCTGAATTTTGTCAAAAGCACTCACTGAAATTTTGTGCTTCACTTTTATCTTCATTTGCTTCATCACATATTGCAACACATTCTCTCGACTTCCAGGGAACACCGGGGTCTGCGCTTCAAGTAGCATCTGATTGTACTTATCCATCTCACTGGTGTCAGTGGCCAAGCTAGCAGCGGGGAATGTGTCATCATGCTCATTAGTGGTACTGTAACCTCCGTCTTGTTGTTGGTGTCCACCATGACTACATCCCGGAAACGCATCATGGACCAAATCTGCAGTTGGGTTGCAAGCTGGGGGTCCGGCACCACTGCCGCTGGATGAGGCACCATGGTAACTGTACCCTGAGCTGAAGTCTGCTGCGCTGAACTCTACTGCTTCACCATGCTCGCTCCATGTAGTGTAACTCCACATCATACCATTTTCGTACAGGTGTTGCACCATAACATTAACCTCCACATACTGACAATTAAGATATTTCTGGCACGAACACCTGAAACGCTTCTTTCCCTGACCATTTTCTATCACAAAATTCACAAATTCGCTAATTCCATCCATATACCGGACATCACATCTATTCTTCAACTTCATCCAACTCTTGTCCATACTGCTACAAAATATTATAATTAATTAATTATTACATATATATATATTAGTCCATTAATTTACGCTTAATTATACGTACTCGATCTACATCGATCCATCAATTACGTACGTAATTTAATCTGTATATATAGGCTAATGACATTTCATGTATGTACGTTTTCACTAAATATATATTAAGCAAATTTTAACTGCGTACGGACCTGCTGGCCTTCTCGATATCAGTTAATTAAGCTAGCTAGCTAGTCAGCGGAAATTCTGATCCTGATCCTTCTCCTTCTCCCTTGTCCTTCTTCTTCGATCTTTAAAATTTCCCGCAGGACAGAGGATGGAATTGAATGAAGAGAGTTTGGCATCGAGCTTATATAATGCTTCACTTAGATGACGGAGGTGTCGGTACATCGTCTAAGTGGAAGTTACTCGGACCACGGCGTGTCAGTCCGTTGTCCAGGTGATCACCTGGACGACGGAGAATACCATCTCCGTCGTCCAGGTGATCACCTGGACAACGGAGAAGTCTCCGAGGTCTAGGTGATCACCTGGAAGACAGATAATACCATCTCCGTCGTCCAGGTGACCACCTGGACCTCGGAGTCTTCTCTGTCGTCCAGGTTATCACCTGGACGACGGAGATGGTATTCTCCGTCGTCCCGGTGATACTTGGACGACGGAGACTTCTCCGTCGTCTAAGTGTCACTTGGACCACGGAACAATTACGTTTTCGTGGTCTAAGTGCTGTTTTCTTGTAGTGCTCCATGGCTTGCTTCCAATTATCATAGTTTGCTGACTTCATTGCTTGTTGTATTGTACATGGATATTTTTCCTCATTCAAATCATATTCCACTTCCATTTGGTATACATGGTAATCATCAGGAATTGCAGACTTTCTTTCCCTTGTTGATCTTCTTAGAATGTTCTGATCCAGTTGTATTGGCTCTTGAACTATAGGTTTTTCCAAAGCTATATCTGCTTCATGATTTGCATCTTCTAATGCTATATTTTCAACAACATTATCAATTTGTTCTTCTATTTGAGGTGGGATGATTTCCAATGCAGTAGGTGTAGTTGCAGGCTCTTCTTCAATCATAACCCTTTCTGCACTAGATTCAGGATAAGCAAACCATTCTACAAAACTGTCATTGCTCGAGTTGATCTCTTCACAAGTATCAATATATGCTTGCTGATCAAATTCTTCATGTATAAATACAGCCTTTGGAACTTCAATGATTCTAGTACTTCTACATGGACAATAAATTCTGAAACCTGTTGATTTCTCAAGATAGCCAAAAAAATAGCCACTTACAGACTGAGAATCAAATTTAGCTCCATCTTCTATTTTGTAGATTTTTGCTTCTGTATTACATCCTCATATATGCAGGTGATTTAAGCTAGGTTTATATCCACACCATAACTCATAAGGTGTTTTTGATACTGCTTTACTGGGAGTTCTGTTGCAAATATAATTTGCCATCTTTAATGCTTCTCCCCATAGAAACTTTGGTAGCCTAGATTTAATGATCATGCTCCTAACAATATTAATCACGGTTCTATTTATCCTTTCTGAAACTCCATTTTGTTGTGGAGTGTATGGAGTTGTATACTGTGCTTTTATACCACAGTCTTGTAAATATAAGGCAAATGGACCCTTGTGTTGGCCCCTTTCTGTATACTTGCCAAAATATTCAGCCCCTCGATCTGATATGACTGTTTTAATGAGGTTTCCAGATTGTCTTTCAACCTCAGTCTTAAAATTTTTGAAGGTATCCAAAGCTTGTGATTTTTCAGAAATTAAGTAGATGTAACAAAATCTGGAAAAATCATATATAAAGGTAATGAAATAGTAATTTCCACAAATGGTTTTAACTGGAAAAGGGCCACAAATGTCTGTATGTATTAATTCTAAAAGTATTTCACTTCTTTTAGTTCCAAATCTTCTAGTTTTGGTCATTTTTCCTTTTAAACAATCCACACAGGTTTTGAAATCTGTAAAATCTAATTATGGAAGAAATTCCTACTTAACCAGTAGCTTAAGCCTATCCTTTGATATGTGACACAATCGTTTATGCCACAGAAAAGATGAGGTTTCCTGATTATGCTTCCTTTTTATACCAGAATGTTTATTTATGTTAAAAACTTCTCTTTTTGCTGATGGATCAGATTGTTCATATTCACAATCAACTTTCCAATAACCATCATCAATAAAAGCTTTTCCAAAACACCTAGATAGATAAGTTAAATACATAACACTATTATCACTACTGAAATCAAAACCTTTGTTTAAGGCATATAAAGATCCATAAATTAAGTTCCTACTTATGCTGGGATGTAGTACACATTCTCCAGAACTAATACAAATTTATTAAACTTAAGTTTGACAGTTCCTATTGCCTTCACAGCCATTTTCTGTCCATTTGTTGCACACACCTTTGTCTCTTGCTTACTTGGGACTGTCATCCTTTACAAGCCCTTCAATGAATTGACAATATGAATAGGTGAGCCAGTGTCAAAACACCATGTATTGTCTATTTCAAATTTTTTTGACTGAATATTAAAAACTGGTTTTATAGATGTACCCTTTTTAGATAACCAAGCTTTGAAGGTCGACAGACTACTAAAGATCGAGTTCATTAGGAATGTCGACTATCCATATTGGATCCCCAATGCGGTCATGGTGGAGAAGAGCAATGGGAAGTGGTGAATGTGCATTGATTACAGCAACCTGAATAAGGTGTGCCCAAAGGATAGCTTCCCGCTACTAAGGATCAATCAGCTGGTCGACGCGACAGCCTGACATGAATTGTTGTCCATGATGGATGACTACTTGGGGTACAATCAGATCTTCATAAACCCCGAAGACCAAGAGGCCACATGCTTCACGACCGACAAGGGCCTATACTGCTATGTTGTGATGCCATTAGGTTTAAAGAATAATGGGTCCACCTACCAACGCCTCATAAACCTCATCTTCGATGGCTTAACGGGCAAGATTGTTGAAGTCTACGTCAATGATATACTCATGAAAAGTGTCAAGGCTGCATATCACGCCAAGAATTTGAGGACCGTGCTCGACCTCCTCATCAAGAACGGCATGAGGCTAAACCCGACCAAGTGCACGTTCGGTGTCACCACTAGCAAGTTTCTCAGGTATATCGTAAGTCAGAGGGGTATCGAGGCCTTGCCCGCCAAGGTAAAAGCCATTATTGACATGATGCCTCCCACCAAGAAAGCAGACCTTCAGAGCCTCACGAAGAAGCTAACATCATTGAATCGCTTTATCTCCTGTTATTCTAATAAATGCGCACCATTCTTTGAAGCTTCCGAACAACCAACAAACGTGATGTCATTTGGATGCCCGAAAGTGAGGAATCCTTCTTCAATATCAAGCAATATCTAGCTTCTATCCCTCTCCTATCCAAACCCTTGAAAGGAGAAACTATATGTATATACCTAGCTATTTCAATGACAGCCGTGAGCTCCACCCTTGTTCACAAGCAGCAGAATTCAGAGTTACCTGTTTTCTTTTCAGGGAGAGGTATGACAGACGCAGAGACCTGTTATCCGACGATCGAGAAAATGGTACTTGCATTAGTCTCTGAAGCCAAGCGATTGAGACTGTACTTCCAATCTCATAGCATACACGTTCTCATGAACGTGCCACTCAGACAGGTCTTACAATCGCTCGATCATAGCGGCCGTCTCGCAAAATGGGCAGTCGAATTGAGTGAGTTCGACATATACTATCTGCCCCGAACAACATTGAAAGGAAAAACAGTGATTGACTTTATAGCCGAGTACACGGAAGCTGAGACACCAGATCCGATAGAGCCTAGCTCCCCGAGGGTGACCATAATGCCTATCAACCCCCTGTCCCAGTACCTCAGTCGCTTTGGAACCTCTATGTGGACATGTCATGCACGAAGAAGACAAGTGGAGCAGGAGTCATGCTAACCGGTCCCGAAGAAGTGAACGCTGAGTATGCTCTCAAGTTTGAATTCAAGGCCACGAATAATGAAGCTGAGTATGAAGCCTTCATTGCTTGGTTACAATTAGCCAAGAATTTGGAGGCCCCAGACATCAACATCTTCAGTGACTCACAACTGGTAGTCAGCCAGGTAGAGGGGGACTTCCAAGCGAAATGAGAGAATGGTCGCATACCTCGGTTATGTGAAGACCTTACTGAGTAGATTCAAGTCTTTCAACATTACCCATATCCCCAAGGGGAGGAATGCGAAAGCAGACAAGCTCGCCCGACTAGCCACAACACATGTGCACTCGAAGTACGGACAGAAGGTGGTTGAAGCCTTAAAATGCCCGAGCATCCCCAAGTCACTGTAGGAGATATTCACAATTGAGCCGCAAAAAGATAGTTACATGGACATACTCACCACGTACAAGACAAGAGGTGAATTACCAGCAAACAAAACAGAAGCTTGTAACATTATTGCCAAAGTAGCAAATTTTAGCATTCAAAACAATTGCCTGTACTGATAAGGGAAAACCTGGGCGAACCTCAAGTGTGTGACGCCAGAGAGAGGAGACACCATCTTGAGAGAGATACATTTGAGGGTATGTGGGCATCACGCGGGTGCTAGATCCATTGCCCACAAGGATTTTCAGAGTGGATTTGGTGTCCCACGATACACGCAAACACAGTCAAAATTGTGAGCAAATGTCATCAGTGTCAGCTATACGCACACAAGAACCATGCTCCCACTGTACCACTCTCGATCCTCCTATCACCAGTACTGTTCGCATAGTGGAGACTTGAACTAATCAAGAAGCTTTCGAAATCCAAAGGACAATATTGATTCCTCATCATGATTATCTATTACCACACCAAGTTCATCGAGGCCCAACTAACAATGAAAATCACGACCGAGAAGGTAGAAAGATTCCTCTGGCGCTTTCTATATTTTCGTTAAGGAACATTTTTCATCCTCATCACGGATAATGGACCCCAGTTTAACAACGATGAGCTAAAGGCATTTTGCAATTGACAAGGCACGAACCTTATCTTCGCGTCACCAGCACATCCCCAGACCAACAGAAAAGTCGAGGCAACGAACAAGATCATCATGGAATGCATCAAGAAAAATTTCATGGACATCGAGCTTGGAGATGCCTGGTATGGGCGATGGCCCGAGCTTGTACCCGAGATATTATGGTCCATCTGAACGATGGCAACTGCGGCCATGGGCGAAACACCTTTTAGTCTGACATTTAGAATAGAAGTTGTGTTGCCTCTGAAGTTCACTCATCAGAGCCCAAGGATTGAGAACTACGATTCGGTCATGAAAGAAGAGGGACTACGACTGAACAACGATCTGCTTGAAGAAAAGAAAGATGCAGCACATCTGCACAACACAATGAACAACCAGCGAATCGCTCGACTTTACAACCAGTGTGTCTGGGCCCGCCTATTACAACTCGGGGACTGGGTGAAAGTAATACAGAAGAAAGTAAAGATCCTTCGACCATCCTGGGAAGGACCATACATCATCGAAGAGATCGTCAATCCGGGTATGTTTTACCTTAGAGATATGGGGGGACGAAGACTTAGTCACCCATGGAACACTCAACACCTACGCAAGTATTTTTCATTAAGTTTTATCCATTTATATTTACTCTTTTGTTCGTCTTCACCCGAGTTACCTGATACTCGGGGGACTTGGGGAGAAGCCCATAGTTCACATTCACGAACTATTTTGTACGGAATTAGTAACAACTTAATAAGTGAGATTATTGAGAAACATCTTTTATGTTCGACAATAAAAAGAAATACAAATTTAAGATAGGAAGAAATTGATATACTTGAATAAATTCCAAATAACCTCTCGATTAAACAAAGCCATGCAAAACGAAGGCTAGGCGCTCACGAAGCACCATTCTCGGCCCCACCAGAAACAATATGTTCGTTCTCGGGGCAAGAACGCAAAAATTGCACGAAGGCGTGAATGTACTTTACAACTAACAAAATCAAGAAAAATCCTAACTAAAAAGTAAGGAAAAACTGCACCCTGACATATCTAAACTCCACCGCGAAGAAAGTCAAACCTAATTCTTGCCCGATAAAAAAGTGGTTAACAACTTGATAATGCGACTAATCTACGATAAAGTGTATTACAATTCGATAAATGCATGATTTTGGTTCGGGTTGTAACAGTCCACCCCCCTCACAAAAATTTCGTCCTCGAAATTTATATAACCGCTAGCAAAGATGAGGGTATTGCACTGTCATGAACTGCTCTGGCTCCTAAGCGGCTTTTTCCACTGCATGATTTCTCCACAACACTTTCACTAAAATAGTGGTCTTGTTCCGAAGAATCTTCTCTTAACGGTCAAGAATATCTACCGGCTCCTCAATGTAAACCAAGTCCTTCTGTAACGGAATTTATTGAGGCATGATGACATGCGAAGGATTAAGAATGTACTTCCATAACAACGATACATGAAATACATCATGAACACGTGCAAGCTCTGATGATAATTCTAGACGGTAAGCCACATAACCAACACAAACAATAATCTCATACGGCCTAATGTATCACGATTGTAGCTTACCACGCCTTCTGAAGCGCATAACTCCCTTCAATGGGGATAGCTTGAGAAACACTCAGTTACTAACTTCAAATTCTACTTCTTTCTTCTAACATCAGCTTAACTTTTTTGGTGATCCTGGGCAACCTTTAGTCTGACACGAATAACTTTCACTTTATCTGTTGTTTTTTGCATGATATTTGGACCGATACAGCTTCTTTCTCCAACCTCACTCCAACATAACGAAATATGACATTACATACCATATAAAGCTTCATAAGGTGACATCCTGATACTCGAGTGGAAACTGTTGTCATAAGTGAATTCCATCAAATACAGATACTTATTCCATCTCCCGAGAAACTGTAGTACACATGATCTCAGCATGTCCTCTAGAGTCGGAATAGTCCTCTCAGACTGACGATCCGTCTAGGGATGAAAAGTAATGATAAATCGCAAATTAGTACCCAGTGCCTCCTAAAACGCTCTCTAGAACTGCGAGGAGAAACGAAAATCTCGATCCGAATGATAAAAACTGGAACCCCATGCATTTCACTAACTTCTGAATATATAACTGAGCCAACTTGCTCACAGAGAGTTTCTTTAAGACCGGAATGAAATATGCAGTTTTTGTAAAACAATCCACAATCACCCAAATGTCAGTATGCCCATTAGCTGTGTGTGGAAGTTTGTAGACAAAAATCCAAAGTAACATGCTCCCATTTTCAAACTAGAATATCCAAAGTTGTAGTAAGCCTGAAGGTTTTTGACGTTCCATTTTAACTTGTTGGCAAATGGATCATTGATTTACATAGGTGGCAATTTCTCGCTTCAGGTTTGGCCACTAAGAAGACCGCTTCAGGGTTCGGTACATCTTATTCCCTCCAAGATGCATATCATAAGCCGAACAATGAACTTCTTCGTGAATCACTCGTTCAACTCATCATTATCTGGTACACAAAGTTTGCCTTCAAATAACAAGAACCCATCTCTTCTTAGCTTGAAATTGGGTGATCCACCACCATGCACACCTTCCTTCAATCTTACCAAGGAAGGATCACAATCTTAAAGTTCTCGAACTTGATCAAGAAGAACTGGTCAAACCAGAAATTAACAAATAAAACTCTTGGCTCATCATCTATAGTATATAGGAAAGCACTCGTAGCACGCAACTCTGACAGTAGTGGTATTCGCGTCACCTAGCATCCGCGTTACCTGAATATGAAACAATGAAACTCTAGATTTTTTGGCTAAATGCATCGGCTACCACACCATCTTTCCCAGGGTGATACTCAAAAGTGTAATCATAATCACTCAACTGCTCCATCCATTTACTCTGTTATAAATTTAATTATGGTTGTGTGAGGAAGTATGTGAAACTCTTGTGGTCGGTAAGAATCCGACTCCTTACTCCATAAAAATAGTGTCTCAAATCTTCAGCGCAAAAATAATCGCGGCCAACTCCAAAACATAAGTGGTATAGTTCACCTCATAAGGTTTCAACAGTTGTAAATCATAAGCGACTACCTTTCCAAGCCACTTCAACACGCATCCCAAGCCTAACCTAGAGGCATCACTGAAAACAGTAATCTCTCTATTGTAGTTTGGTAACGTCAACATCAGAGCTGTAGTTAACCTCATCTTCAGAGTCTAGAAACTTTCTTTGCATGACTCAGACCATTCAAATAGAACTCCTTTCCTCTTAAGTTGAGTCAGTAGTGCCGCAATGCGCGAAAAAGTCTTGCACAAATTGCCGATACTAACCAACTAAACCTAGAGAACTCCGAATAACTGCCACATTTGCTGGTCTGCTCCAGTTCAACACGAGTTCAACCTTATCTGGGTCCACACTAACACCTTCAACTGATATCACATGGCCAAATAAATTTAACACTGTTGAGCCAGAACTCACACTTACTGAATTTGACATACAACTGTGATTCTCTCAAAGCCTTCAATACAAAATATAAATGTCTCACATGCTGCTGCACATCCTTGGAATAGATCAAAATATCGCCGATAAAGACAATGACAAATTTTTTAAGATATGCTCGAAACACATGATTCATCACAACTATAAAGACAGTAGATGCATTCGTCAAAATGAACGGCATCACTCGAAACTCATAATGACTGTAACGCGATCAGAATATGGTCTTAGAGACATCTGACTCTCCGATCCATAACTGATGACATTCCGATCAGAGATCAAACAAATAATCAATATAAGACAGTGGATACTTATTTTTCATTATAACCCGGTTCAGCTTCTGGCAGTCGTCATACAATCGCATGGAGTCATCCGGTATGACGCCTATGCAATGAGACATGTACCCGAAAATAGCTCATTCATGAAAATGATTTCTCGTACTAGAGGATGACCTGGTTATTCCTCAAGAAAGACATCAGGTTACATCCTGATCATAATAATCTCCTCCAGGCTACAGGTGGATGCATAAGTGTTCACAACAGACGCTAGACATGTAGTACACCTCTTCCACAACACTTTCTCAGCTTCACAGTGATGATCACTTCTGTAAATACTCTACCCTCCCTAAGAGTATAATAATAAAGCCGGGCCTATCAAGTCAGTCCAGCCGACCGCCCACTATGGCTTCGGTCCTGATAAGCCGACTGTCTGGGTGGTGGTACCGCTCTAACCCTTGAAGTGCCACCCTAGTCACCACCAGAATTCTGCACCGAAAATCCACTTGAGGGGTCCCTGTATGGAAACTCCCTCACAAAGTGACCCAACTGACCACAACGACAACAAACTGAAGTCCCAGACTGACATTGCCCGTGATAATGCTTGTGACATTTGTCACTTAGAGAGAAATTTCTGGGTGCTAAAGGAGTAGATCAATAACTACTAACTTCACTGATACTGGCTCCAGACCCTCTCCTCCAACTCTAGAAATGAATCAGACGATATACACCAGGAGCAAGAATGTGAGCTTCCCCGCCTAAAGAGGTATTGGAATCTGAAGTGCTTGAACTTCCCTTTTCTGAAGGACCTTAGCTGGGCCCACCTTCCTCAAATATTCAAGTTTGTTCTCGTTCAGGTCAGAGCATATCCTCACATCTAACCGCAACACTGAAAAATTCATCAATATCAACATATATCACACCCGATTCTCTTCCACAAACTGCTCAAATCTCCCACAGTTCTCTTCCAACAACATTGCTAAATTAGGTGCAAATCGGCCAAGCGGGGGAAACAATCCCGATACTTCATCAAAAACAAGTCTTCCGGTCGAAGGCTCATAAACTCCTCATACCTCCGCTGCTCAGAGGCTTCGCTAAAGAAGCAACTCGTGAACCTTCCTGCGAACTGTGACCACAGAGTGAGAGCTTACTTCTTCTTAGTACACTACCACGAGCGATATACATGGTCCAACAATAGACCAACATCCACTACAGTTCTCTATTCAGGGATCAACTGGAAACGCAAACGATAAAAAAATTGACAAAGCCCAACTAGCCAGTTCTCGCTAGTCACACGGTCATGGGAGTCTAAAAGGAATTATTTATGCCATGGTGGCATAATAACTAAATCCTCATGATCCTCTTGTAATACTAGCATCATGCGTGCAATTAAATCATGCATTAGCTAAGCCAGGATTTGTATATCATCCTGATGATCTGGTTGCCGAGGCATAATGACTGACTAACCAACGAGTCCAAAAATATATTAGCTCACTGAGAGAAGTCACAAACTGGATCGACTATGAGACTTTAGACATCTGACAAGGCACAACACTTGGAGTAATGGGGATCCATCGGCCGGCCAGGCCATCCTTTTAGGAGTGTTGTACATTCTCAAATGCATGCACTGACATAATTAGAGAAGTATGCAAAATCTGTAACCTAATGCTTTGATACCAGCTGAAAGGACCCAACCCTAACTTACTAGTAAACCAAATAGTTTAACTAGTAAACAAGAGTTAAATCCCAACAATTATCTAACTCTGAGAGATTTTGTGAAATTTTTGACATAACTCCCTTTGAAAACTGGACAACCCAAAAACATGCAGGAAGATAACACTCCACACATAATCCCACTGACACACCGTGGACCACCAACGTCCATCCAGATTTCTCAACATATGATCAGAACTAAACCAAATACATAACTCGAGAATTTAAAACATACTTTACAAGGTACTGGTTCTGAATACAAAAGAAAGTAAACTCGAAGACTACTCGAGTAACTGACTGATTACAAGAGCCTCATTGAGACAACAATACTGAACTGGTATCCAGAGCGACTTCTATAAACATAAGATACATACTAATAGTGAGCTGGAACCTACTAGCGAAGAGATTTACTGGTGTACTCGAGCTCTCGACAACACCCAGTACTCTCAGGATACACATTGCAACCTGGGCAACGATAAACTGAAGAGCCCAGGAAAAGGAAAATAAAATATAAAACGTTAGCGTGAGTAGACAATAATAATATAATAATCTGCGTAAATCAATCAACTGAGTAGACAAAGCTATAAAACTAAAATATAAATGGATGTGCTCACCCATGCCACTTAACCTGAGTCGTCAAACAGAAAATGAAAAATATGCAAATATGTGACGGGATCGTCCCCAGGTCACCTAACCCGAGTCGATCTGGGTTAGACAAGGCCACCTAATCTCCCCTAACCAACTATCCGGTGATCAGTCAAATAGCTAGAGCATCGATGCAACTAAATAAACCATCACACAACAAGCCTCCAAATAAAAAGCATACCGTAAAGTGTAATGTATAAAAAAAATGAACTCGCTATCGACAGTGAAAATAAAGTCCACTCACAGTACGCAGCTAGCTCCGTGGTCCGATGAAGTCCCCTTGCCAAAATCTCGATCATGGTCTCCTGAATAGATAACATATTCACTTAATACTATAATTCGATAAAACGTGCAAAAATCAACTCAAAAACTATTCCGGAAACCCCCGGTCAATTCTGGAATTTAGCCTCACTGGAGCCCCAGCCGAATAGCTTAGCTTGGAGTGTTTGACTACCAAATTGAAGATCTCCTCAAGCCCCACAACATTCCCAACTAGCACAACACTCGAATCGTCGCAGTTTGGCCAGAAATATCCCCAAAGCCCACGGCCTGAAATTTCCGAAAATAGTTTCCGGTCGATTTCGATGTCATTGTTACTCCTGGGGTAAAACCCAACCGTTTGGGGTCGCCGGAAAGTAGCCGGAGCACCATCGACGAATAAACCCGAAATCTGGCGAGTTCATCACTTCGATTCGCATACCACACACACCCAAATCAAACAATGAACCCATGAAAAGAAAAAATAGAACCAGAGCTTCAAAAACATACCAAGAATGCTGGCAACCGTGGCGTTTTTCGGCGGGTCTGAAATCGGGTCGGGTCAGATGGTGATTCGGGTCGCAGAGAAATATGGGTCAAGCGGTATTTCTGATTTTTCTGAATTATTTTCACTGTACAAATACCATATTTATACTACCACAATACCTGATCAGATTTACGGCTGAGGTTTGATATGATCAAAATCCAACTGTCCAAATCAAACCGCCACAAATAAATTACTTTCTCAATATTTTCTTCGCCCAGACTTCCAAAAATCATAAAAATAGCTCACTTTTTTTGAAAATTCTCCGAAAATTCCCACCAACTCGAAATTAAATTCTCTACAACTCTTGTCAAGAACGTCAAGCCCAATTATCGCCTGATGAAAAATTCGTTAACAACTTGATAATGCGACTAATCCGTGATAAAGCATATTACTATTTGATAAGCGCGTGATTTCGGTTCGGGTTGTGACATCGGAATCATAGTTTGGTCACCCTTGATGGCAACACTGACATATGCAGCGGAAGGATAGCTGAGTGCGAGCTTTTGGCGCTTCGAAGGAGGAGAGCTGCCGGTGTTTGACCCGTCAGGATTTACCTTGCTCTTGCCCTTGGCTTGAGAAGACTCAACCTCATTGTGTAGGGAGATGGATTTACTTCCAGTTCAGCGAGTATGCCTGCTGGCTTCCTGATCATCGTTGGAATCTTTGAGCTTTAAGGCCTTGATCACATTGCAAGAATCTTTTTAACGACTCTTCGCGTTCTTTCTCGCCCTCTCGGCCTCCAGGGCCACATCATCAACCTTCTTGAGAACCGATGATCTTGACCCAAGAGGCTTCTCTATTTGGGGGATATGTTTGGACTCTACCGCGTTCGGATGAACCACATCTTCGATCCGAGCCTTAGACTCGATCAGATCCTCGTATTCATTAATAGAAGGGGGGCGAATGGTCGGCTGAAATTCCCACCAACCTTAAAGTTCTCATACTCGTCCTCGGGAACAAGCTTTCACATTAACGAAGCAGCGTTGAAGGTCTTCATCATCCGCTCGGACGCGAGCTGCTGTTTGTCGGATGGACGGTGAGACTTGGTCATTTTCTCTACAACACACAACAAAACGTCAAAAAAAATCTTCTAACAAATGGGAGCATCGTGAACTTACTAGGAGCCTTAGCAAGACCTGCTCACTCGATTATCTCCAAACGAATGAAAGCCCAAAAATTATGAGCTTCCGGTTATGGATCGAACATGTTCTTGATGCACGCAACCCGATGGTGTTCAAGGGGAGTAAGGGGATAAAAACATCGATCTGCATCAAAAAAAAATATTTAAGTGCATAACAAACTTTTCGAACAGGAATAGACAAGCACACAACACCAACCCAAAGGCTAGAACGACTCGGGGACTCGATCAATCTTATCCCGATTAAGTGCTAACTCACTATTCGGATTCTCAAACTCCTACTCCTCGAAAAATAAGCACTGGTATCGACGCCATGATTTAGATGACCTTGGCGGCTCCGTGAACTGCCACTTCGTTCAGGGCACCAAGGTCATCGTACCTTGATCTTTTGCTCGAGGAGAGTGCTTCAGTCGGAATAAGTAGTAAATCTTTGCCCAAGTGGGGTGATCCAACCCACTCAACCTCCAAATGTTGAACATAGCAATGAGCACCTAGGTCATGGTGGGCCTTCACTGCCCCAGCGTCACCCCGAGCAATGCCATGGCATATTGGAATAACGGCTTCAAAGGCAGTTGAATTTCACTCTTCAGGTGAAACACGTTAACTCATATATGTTCGGCCGGGCGAAGAGGGGGAGGGGGTTCCTCTCGTTCTGCCCCAAAGCCCGAAGACCTACTTTACCCGAAATGTTATATAACTTGCACCATTTTGTGATCTCTTTCACCGAGGGTGAACCCATAGGTTCCTGAACGGCCTGGTTGTCTGGGAACCTATAATAGCATAGACCGTCATATCGGTATATGGGCAACACGGTACTAGGGCCACCAGGGTTAGTGGTAAGATTGGGTACATCTTCTCTTGTCTTCGAACCCGAAGAGTCCGAAAAGTACCCTGTCTCCGTTGATATTATGTCTTCAGAAGGACCCCCGAAGACTTGCCTGCACTCCACCATATTTGGGCGAGCTGACCTAAGAATGGCACCGCCAGTGTTAGTGGATATAGGGGATACACTAAACACACTATCGAACGAGGAGTCCGAATTTCTCAGGGCAATCCTAGGCTCAGCAGATCCTACATCGAACATCTGGTCGGGCTAACTATCCTTACTATAAATCAGAATAGCTTTCATGGTCCTAGCAAACAAGAAAGTTGGATTGTGTGAATATTCATATATACCATATAATTAGACTACTCTAAGTCAAAGAAAAACAACAAGATACTACTATACGGTCATCAAAACGGATCAAACAGCCCAAACCTCAAGAACACGAGGCTATTCTTCAGCAAACATCTAGAAACTCACTAGAAACCCAAAACCCAGAATTTTATCAATTGAAAAGTATCACAAAACGTCCTACTCTCACCCACCTCCCCAAAAACAACAACAAAACATGCAACATATACCAGAATACCCAGAAAACCTATATAAAAAAACCCATTCGGGTTACCCAGAAAACAGAAACAGTGCAATATCCATGGAATTCACAAAAACAACACAAATAAGAAAAATAAGGAGAGGATAAGAGTTTTAACTTTTTTCTGAAAGCTTTGGGAAGATCCACCAGTGGTGATTGCTTCGAAGAACTTCAATAAACGCAGGAAAGCAAATCCGGCAGCATTTCGGTAGAAGAGGCGAAATAGTGAGAAAGTGAGAAAGTGAAAGAAGCCTATTTATAGGACACTGGTTTAACCCTACGAGCAACCCCAACCTTCCACGCAACAAACTGTGGATCGTTAGATTAGTGACACGTGTCCAACGTGCCACACACATGCCCTCCCATTTTTATTACCCTAACTTATTTCGAATTCTGAGGGACACACGTCAAACATGCAAAGAGTAACTATTACACATGTCTCGATGCATGGCCACACGCAATAAAGTAACCATTATAGTTCCAAGCTCGGAATACGAAAGGCCTCTTTGAAAAGCCATACATATTCGAACATCTACTCCCAAATTGACGTTTCGAGGTATGAGGCACTTTCACAATAAAATCATTTCAGGCTAACCCATGGTAGCCAAATGGCAACAATGTTCGAAACTCTTAGGATCTTGGTCAAATCAGTAACGCTAGGTTTGAGCCAGAATGGCGATTCTTAAAGTAGTGACTTCGAAATGCACATGGTAATCAAACGAGAAGGAATGGTCGTCCCATCATGGTCAGACCAGGGAGTTGAAACAAGCAAGGACATTTCGAGGTATGATCCATGGATGCGCTTTCAAAATAGATAATTTCATTTCGAAAGGCATGGGATTGACGAACATCAGGAATTGTTCGGACTTTCTCGACCATGATCGAACAAACCCCATGGTTCGGTACATGAATGCACTTTCATGACAGGCAATGTCATCTCAAGAAGGCATAGAATTGACGAATGGCAGGAATTGTTTAGACTTTCTCGACCATGATCGAACAAGCCCCATGGTTCGGTACATGAATGCGCTTTTGAGATAGGCAAAGTCATCTCGAGAAGGCATGAAATTGATGAACAACAGGAATTGTTCAGAATTTCTCGACCATGATCGAACAAGCCCCATGGTTTGATACATGAATGCGCTTTCAAGACAGGTAAGGTCAACTCGAGAAGGCATGTGATTGACGAACGACAAGAATGTTCGAACTATCACAACATGATCGAACAAAACACTTTTGTTCAATATATGGGGATGCTTTTGAAACAGGCAAGTACATTTTGAAAGAGCATTTGATAGCCGAATGACAAGAATGTTCGGACTATCAAGGTCAAACCAGCAACATCAGGTTTAAACCATATAAGCGGTTCCAAATAGTAACATCGTTTCGGAGTCCACCTGATAAACAAAGTGACACCGAACAAGAACATCGTTCCGAGGTCGAGTAGTGACCGGAAAAATAATACCACTTGTCACCACTTAGGATACATCACTCGAATCCTTAGCCCAACATCTGATACTCGGGGACTTAGCGGATTACATGTGCACCACAAACACATCTACTTCACTCATGCACTTTATATGCTCGTCTCATACTTATCGCGTGATGTATTATATGTTCGCATGATTATTATTCTCGCACACCACCATCATTTCGATTATATATGTTTTTTCTATATCATTGCCTCTTCATGTAGTTACCCAAAGCTTAGTCAAGCGAGATCATTCTTACTTGAGGAGCTGAGGAGACTAGGGGGTACGGTACGTAGCCACCTAGCGTGGCTAAGTAGACGTACTTAGGCCAAGAGTTTTTCAACTCCCCAATCAAGAATAATCTCTTTGACTTGGGGACTTGTTGGTATACATACATGTATGGCCTAATTAAGTGTACTTTGTCATTATTCTATCGAAGTTATCAAGCTCCAAGCAACATCAAGGCAAAGACCAAAGAGAAATAAAGAGAAGAAGAACAAGCGAAGAGTTGCAACTTGTTCCACATTGTAGAAATAGGAGAAGTGAGCCTTACCTTGTCCTATAAAGGGTGGGCTCATCTCCACACTTAATCCATCCCATTATATACACTACTCTATTGTAATCACATCTTGGGCCTCCATCGAGGCCCGATGTCCCTAGTGAAAACTCAGCGGACTAGTCGAATTTGGTGAATAACTATACATTTTGTGTCGACTCTTTTACTTTATCGCACTTTACTTTATCGTACGTATATACTTTATCGCATGCTTCTATCAACAACCTCTCGGAAATCGGTAGAAACTCTCGTTATATATCCACACCCTGATGCACCACATAACCAATCTTATCACTAATATATTTGTGAAATTAGCTCTCAGACGTACTATATATTACCGTAGTTTTGGATAGAGCCTTATACCTCAAGTAATTCGCATACACAGAAGCTGCAGGCCGGAGGTTAAAGTTAGCAATTAATTTGAAAGATGTATTCCATTTCAGATTTCTCTAGGTTGCAGAGATCATTTGGAAAAACCTAGATGATGAACCTACTGTATTGAAACGAGGAACAAATCTGAAGATGGTCTCTGGGGGATTTTATTTGCCCAACGAAATGAAAAACCGGTCCGTTCTAGGCGAAGACGCTCACTTCATCTGTGAAGAACAGAAGACAATTGGTGTTGCGGATGGCGTTGGTGGGTGGGCAAATAGTGGTGTGGATGCCGGAGAGTATGCAAGGAAGCACATGCACAACTCAGTCGTGTCTGTACAGAATCAACACATTGTTGATCCGAAGCAAGTACTGCATGAAGCATACGAAAACACCAGGGAGAATGGGTCATCAACAGCTTACATCGTCACCCTTGATAACAGAGATGGAACCTTGGATGCCGTGAATATTGGAGACAGTGGTTTCATGTTGTTTCGGGACACCAAGTGCGTGCATCAGTCCCCAACTCGACAGCATTATTTCAACTGGTCCTCTTCAGTTGGGAACAGGATCAGATGATCGTCCACAATCGGCTACGGAGATCAAAGTTAGGGGACTCAGGCCGGGAGATGTCATAGTTCTTGGGACAGATGGGTTGCTTGACAATGTGATGCCGGGAGAAGTAGAGACAGTTCTGGAGAAGAATACCGAAGATGGTCTTGTAGATCCATGCTTGTTAGCGTGGATCTTAACACAGAGGCTTGCTTTGAGTAACTCCGAGGATGTAAGAAAGTTGAGTCCTTTTGAAATTGCGGCTAAGAAGGTTGGATACGTGCACCAAGGGGGCAAGAAGGATGATATCACTATTATCGTAAGTTGTATAATTGCAGTATAGCACTAAAGTTGTAAAAGTTCTTTCAACCTTTACTCTCTCCCTTCTTTTATTTAGCCGCTTCAAGGTGCTATATTTTCCTCCGTTTGGCGGCCCTCTATGTTGAAGTTGGACCTGTCTTCCTCGCATGGCGGCCCTCAAGTACTTATCCACTTCGACTCGACCTCTTACAATTTTAATTTGTGGAAGAAATCTACTTCCAATCGACCTCTTAAAACTGTTTCTGTCTCAAATTGTTGCTAGGAACGTGTTTTAATTTGGAGGCAAAATTTCGTATATGATGCATGTTACTCATATGATCGAGGAGTCCAAATTGATGATGTGCATTTGATATGACTTCTAATTGTTAGCTAGGCAGTTTCCTAATGACACAACTAATTGCCAATTCAATTATCGTTTAGCTTAGCTAGTATAGCACATTAGCACTACAGCTAGATAGCTACAGTACTTCAATATTAATGATCTTATTATTGATGCACAAAAATTAGGCCTCTCCAATTTTGTCAAAATTCGTTTCGTTTTAAGGAGAACATCATGCAAAATTTAAACAGTTCTCTGTTGTAAGGATTAACTAATTACAAGTTAGAACTTAGAACTACGTACGCTACAAAAACAACATTATTAAAGGGTAACAATAATATAGTTACACAAGTCACTGTTGATTTAAGAACCTTATTCTTTTCTGTCTCAAACTATTAATTAAAGCAACGTGTAGTGTAACTCATTAAGAACAAGCTTAATTTATTTATAGTTTGTAAACAAATTGAAGATATACATAGTGAATCAAAAGCTATCAATCAAATAGCTCGGAAACAAGATCATTTCTGTAATACTGTTTTAGCATCGATCCCATGCAGCAATTTGCTCTAGTAGTATGGAAGAGTAGGAATACTTTGTTCATTCCTGAAGAAATTACCAGGATCAACCTTTGTCTTGATAAGCACCAATCTATCGAAGTTCTCCTTGAAGTACTTCACTCCAAAAATTCTTCCCTCAAAATAGCTTCCCTTCCCATTGTGATTGATCCCTATGTCGAGATCTTTATAGTTGAAGAATGCTTCCCTCGGATTCTTGGAGACGAAAGGAGTCATGTACTCGAATAACTTCCTCGTCAAATCGATATACTTCTCTGCAGCCTCGGACCCTGAAGCGTCCCAGTTGGTTGCATACTGAATCTTCCACAGATTCCCAGCTCTGTGTGGAAATGGCTTTGCAGTTGCCGCAATCTCAGCCATTCTTCCGCCGTAAGGATTGAAAGTCAACATTGGCGTCTGCAACTCGATCATTTTCTTAAAAATCCACTTCAAACCAGCTTTCGGAATTGGCTGCTTGACATAGTCCGACTTCCTCTTCAAGTGGGTAAGTACTTGAGGAACTCTAGAAAGCAAAGCCTCTGGTGCAGTACCGTTTGCAAATCCTGTCCAGAATAGTGTAGAGTCGACCCAACTCATTTCTTGGCAATCGGATTGCGTCAAACCGAGTTCAGGGAAACCCTTGTTCATCACGGAGAGTAGTCTTTCGGAATCTCCAAGAAACAATGCAAAGAATGTTGCTCTTAGAGTCTTTTCACCAGTTTGAGACCCAGTTACGTTGATAACATCACTGGTAAGCCTTATGAACAAATCATTGTCAAGCTTGTGCGCCACGTATTGCCAACGGTATACAATGTCCGTTGCGTTTTGTTCTAGGGTTCTTGGTACCTTGAAAACAGTAACGGTCTTGGGGACACGTACAAGATTGATCTTGTACGCTATCACTACTCCAAAGCTAGCTCCGCCGCCTCCAGTGATGGCCCAAAAGAGGTCTTCTCCCATCGATTTTCTATCTAGTAGTCTTCCACGCACATCAACTATTTGAGCATCTTCTACGTTGTCAACTGACAAACCGTACTTCCTCATCATATTACCGTATCCACCGCCACTCAAGTGTCCTCCGACACCAACTGTGGGGCAAACACCGGCCGGAAAGCCATGAACTTTGCTTTTCTCGTAAATTCTGTAGTAAACTTCGCCGAGAGTAGCACCGGCTTGGACCCATGCAGTCTCAGTTTTGATGTCTACTTCAATGGCTCGAAGATTGAACATGTCGAGGATGAAGAATGGGACTTCAGCCACGTAAGACACACCCTCGTAGTCGTGGCCTCCGCTTCTGATTTTCATCTGCAAGTTGTGCTTCTGAGCACAAAGGATGGCTTGTTGAACATGGGATACGTGCAGTGCGGTGATGATAACATAGGGTTTTCGGGTGTATGACTCGTTGAATCGAAGGTTTCGGATGTAGGATTCCAAAACGGAGGAGTAAGATGCATTGTTGGGAGTGTAAATTGCTGGACCGATTGGGTGAGAAGGGAGGGAATGGCTTAGAAGACATGAAACGAAGTTCTCAGGAGCTGAGAATGAAGCTGAGGCTGCAGCACAAATGAATAAAACGAGAAGAACTGGAAGGATTAATACGTGTGTAAGCCTTGGAATTGCCATTTCTAGCATATTTGTTGATTTTGTCTCTCGAAATGTTTCGGTTGGTGTTGTGGTTATTATTGTCTGTATAGGTGTTATTATATAGGGAATCGATCATCTTCGTTTGACCGAGGCAAAGTTCTCTCAAGTCTTAAAAACGTAATTAGATAAGAAGATTGTGCAAACCATTACCTACATTTTGACTCACGTTAAATTCAAAGTAGACATAGACGTATATAATTCTCAAACTTTTTTGTTTGAATCTTTGCTTTTAGACTAGATCATCACAATTTTATAGATAGTTTCATTAGAAGGAATAGAAATAACAATTAAGAAGAGTGGAACAAGTTTGTGGTGCAGTACTACAGAGCTTTATATGAACCAAGTTGACTAGCTCCAATTACGGCATCGACCATATTAGTTGTTAATTACTCGGTACCAGATTATCTAGCTAGCAACATACCACTAGTACGTGGGGGCGGGCTTAATTGTTCATGCATTCTTATCGTTTCCATCGTCTTCTAGTCATCTCGATCGTTTGTTTCTATGCAAATTGAAAGCAAGTTACAGGTGCGTTTGATTTTTTTTGCCTGAAACTGTTTCCATAATGCACAAAGGCTAAGACATTGGCTCAAAAGAGCACTGATTACAAGGGCATGTAGTTCAAAGTGCAACTGACGACCCCTGGATATTTACATAGGTCCCAAAAGAGATCGCTGAAGCCAAAGATCGATGCTGATGGATCCGTTTGTAGGCTGCAACTCGCCCACAGTTAGCTGTGTATATATAGTAATATGAGGGTTAGATCGATTATCCCCGCGACATCAATAGATCATGGAATTAATATTAGAAAGTCTCCTTAATAAGTAAATTAGGCAAAGTCTAACAACGTACGTAGCTACGTCATTATTGTGTGTATTATATATAGCTCGTTGATTTTCATTACTTCAATTCTCTCAATCAGAGGATAAGTACGGATGCATGCCGCCATCATTATCCTTAATATCGAATCATCGATGATCCATTTCATGTATATAATCTTATTAATTACATTGCTTCTCTTGGTAGCAATTCTGCAAATCTCTCTAATCATAGTCAAAAGTATGAAGTCCATCTAGAATATATAAATCCCTGATTAATTTGACCAAAGAATATTATTACGAATATCAGAATAGTATGGCCAGGGAGGCTTGAACTGCTAGAAGTTCCCTTTAACCCCATTTGATAGTTTGGTTTAGCAAAGTCAGTCGCCCTGAGTTTCGATCTTATACAAGTACTGCTACAACTGGGTTTTGACTACCCGAATTAGAAAACAATCGGAGATCGAGTTACATATATATAGACGATCTTCAGAAGCTGCAAGCAAGAGCACATATCACAGAATTTGAAGCAATGTGTCCTACTTTCTAGAAGTTGAAAAGAACATACAAAAATGAAGAAAATAAGGTTTGCTGCTAATTAATGATTTTATACGAGAGTACGTACGCACACATGATAGAAAAGATTAGGGTTCACTTGAGGTGCTAGGCAGAATGGGCCATATATATTATCAACGACTCAACGTACTAAATTATCCGATTTGATGTTGAATTTGCACTAATTTTCAGAGCCTTATCGATGCACGATCGAGACAGATACCCTCAATTATGCATATAAACGTGCATATATGGTTCAAGTATTATCTGATCGATCAGTGCAATATTGTTATAACTTAATTAGAAGTTACCGGCCAGCAGCCGCATTTCAGTACAAGTTGACCCTTCTCCATTAAACTATGAACTTAATTTACAGACATGCATCTCAATCGTTTTATTGTTGAAAAACAAAGTTTTATTCAATTCGAATTCCCATTTCAATTTGGAGGATCAAATTTAGCCATTCCAATTAATGTACGAAGTTATGGCTAGGAAGAGACCCAAGAGTTTAACTTCAATCCATTATCAGAACTCGTGTCCGCCGGCCGATGCAGCAAGCACAAAAATCTTCTCAAACGAATTAAGGGAGAGGTTGGAAACGTCAACTGGATACTTGGTTCTGGATCGACGGGAAAGATATCCTCGAACGGTCGCAGCCTATTTTCAATACTACATTTTTCTTACGTACGGAACATTCTTATTGCAGTCTCTTACATTTTACAGGTTTCAAGTGCAGCTTTCTCAAGTTCAAACACAAACAAAAAATATTAAAAAATTTATAATAAATTGGATTAGGCACTATTGCCTCAAAATGATCACGCAGGAGACTTTTTCTTGCAGTATTTAGAAGATTTGATAGGTAACCCTAAATTTAGGTGAACGAACCTCTCTTTATTTGATAAAGTCATCAATAACATCATATCTTTTTATTCCAAGATTTCAAGAGTACAGTAAAAAATAAATAATAAAAAATTATTACTTTAATGAGGTTATTATTTTATCGATAAAGAAAAAATTTATTAATTTATCGAGATTATAGCGACGTTACTTTTGAATTATCCTAATGAAAATGATATGTGATGAAATTGTCTACGTACTGATGAAGAGATCATTGAAGACATAATATATAAATCCGCATGTTGAAGATGATCATGATCCAAATATCCAAATGACAGTTCTGTTATTCTAATAGTTTTTCCTGAACAGACATTTGAGGCACAAATTACCTTAAATAACTTTTTGCTACAACATGATTTTTTTTAATCAAATGTGGTATACACATTGTAAAATATCAAAGACGAAATTAAATTTGGTCTCGATGCAAAAAAGAAATATGTTACCATAAAGTTTTTTTTCAAGAAATAGCTAAAGTGATTGAAAAAATAGAAATTCTCAGCTGAAAATTCTATTTTTACGTATTTGATAAATTTTAATATGTTTTTTATGATTTTTTTAGTTAACTTATTATTTTATATTTTCATAGGGACTTAAAGGAATTAGAGAAAAATTATTATCTTATGCATTTAGCAAGGTTGCTAGTAATATGAACTGGTCCCGCATCGAGACTGAAAAAAAATATTAAGTTAGCTAGCGTGCTTATTAATTTATCAAGTATTCATCTATCAATGTTTTATTGCATGTTGTTAGGATTGCAACCGCGGGAATCGTAACTGTGAAATGTCATCGGAGAAAAAGAATTGAAAGGAAAGGAAAGGAAAACTAAGCTAAATAATAAAGTAAACTTTAATATTCATTCTATGCCCTTACAAAATAAGACTGAAAATTCCATATATATGAATACGATTGACCAATCAAACGACATCGTTTGATAATATGAGCTAATATGATATAAATGAGTTTGGGCTACGATTTGGGTTTGGGTCTTCAATTTTTAGACTCTTTTAACATATGCACATACAATTAAACCTCTATAAATTAATAGTTTTGAGACTGATAAAATTTATTAATTTAACGATATATTAAATAATTGATAAATTATTAATTTATTTGTTAATTAATAACTTATTAGTTTATAAAACGTACTATTATTGTCGAACCTTGTTTAATGTACATCATTTTTTAATTTATTTAATATATATACAATATTAGAGGTGCTATAAGTAGACGACACTAGAAATTCTTACCATGTTTTAAAATATTCAAGATGATATTCAATGTAACACCAATTGAAGAAGTAATAAGTCACAATTGCCTCATTTTTTTTTATGAAATCATCATAAATAAATATTTAATTATATGTATTAAGACATTATTAATTTCTATATAGCACGAGGTCTATATGAATTCTCGAATTTCTATTATCTTATAAATTTAGCGAATTATTAATTTAGCAGAATATTAAATCGAATATTAAATTGAACAATAGAAAATTGAAGCAAGTCAATAAATATTCAATTCAAATACAAACTAAACTATCTATGTTGTGATCTTCGATTACCTAAAGCATAAAACTCATTAATAATAGAATTGTAAATTAAAGTATCAAAAATGTCTCTCTCAATATGCATTGTCATTAAATCTGCCAAAAAATCATCATTCATTTTGCTTCTAAGTCGATTCTTAATGAGCTTCATGGCTGAAAATGTCCTCTCTGTTGTAGCCGTAGAAACGTGAAGAGTCATCACTAGACAACTAGTCTTTCAACCAAAATGAATGGAGAGATTGCCTGAGATGAAATCTAAGTGCGGAGTGCCTGAGTCGTATTGCCGGTATGTACCCCAAGTTGGCTAACTTTTGGGAACCTTTTGCATAAGGGAAGTCTAGATTGGTGAGGTGCATGGGATTTGACTACTATTATTTAGGTAGTTTCCTAAAGACAATGACATAACACTACTAGAAAAAAATCTTTCATCAACATATAAATTTAAGTCCCAATAGAGGGTCATCAACAATACAAAATAGTCCCCAAATATCATTAGAGATAGTGCATGGACACTTGGTTGGTGTGTTTATAATGTTGGAGTTTCTATTGCTCATATGAGACCAAAGAGCAAATATCCGATCCCCAACTTTTTTCCAGTTTTGAATAAATATTTGTACACTGGTTGTAAGGATTACAAGGTACATATACAATACAAATACAATACAGTTTACAAACATATATCAATCCCAAGATAAAACAAATTAAATATAAAAAAGTAAAAAATGACCTACCCAGCCAATCACTAAAGTAGACTCTCACACATTACTACAGTACTACATGTACTATAACTCAACTCTTCACACCAATTAACAATCCCCCCTAATTCTAATTCACCTGTATCAGCTGCTCAATTTTGGAGTACCTTGCTCTGCCTTGAACATGAAATTTTATCATTTGAAGGCATGCTATCACACCCTGACCCAGATTTTTTCTTTCCAAAAACTAATCTGGTTTGAACTTCTTCTTCTTTATTTTTCAAGTCAATGTGTAATCAGCCTTTAAATATCAAAGATAGAACCACTTACCCTTGATAATATAAGACTGAGAAGTAGGATCAAGAGTAAAGCTGATGTCTTTATTGAAAGGAAGAACATATTACAAAGAAAGCTTCTAAGTTTTATTTAGAATGTAAAAACAAAGTGAAAATAAAAATAAAAATAAAAATAAAACTTGCATCTCCTAGTTCTTTATTTCTTCCCCTAAATAATTTTTCTCCTCTTATGTACAAAACACAACAAGACACTTTAAGTTTCAGGTACATCTGTACAAATTCATCAAAGGGGTGAGTATGAAACTCAGTAGAGAAAACTTCCAAAACAAAATCAAATGATAAGAACAAACATATGCAATATGGCTTAATCTCCTGTTTTATTGGCTCTATTGATCTAAAACCAGTCACCAGAACTATATGCCTTTAAATAAGATCAGTTTTCCAACCATTTGGTTGGAAGGCCGGGCTTCTCTCCCTACATGTATACAATAGGCAGGTAGTTGGTCCCTTACGGAGATAGTCTCAACCACCATTCTACTTCATCTTCTTTGCTCATATGAATATTATGACATGAACAAGCTAAACACATAAGAAACATACTTCAAAACAACCAAAAACATAGTGGTTCAACCTTAAAATATGTACATAAGCAAAACAAGAAAAGAACTTTGAAATTTCCCAGACTTTCCCTACCTTCACCTTCTATGTTTTAGAGCTTTCTCACTTCTTTAAAGATTAAAAACTAAGCTCACCCTCTCTAATTCTGTAACTAAAAGTGCTGGACTGAAAGTAGTAATAGTAGTATTCCATGTTCCTATTTTGTTGTTGTTGAAGTTACAGGTTGCTCCTATTTATACTACTCAAGTGTAGTGATCACCAAGTAACCATCTTAGCTAGCTTAGTCAATAAATTTTTAGCAAGGATCTCTAAATACTGACACCTCAACTATAACAGAGCTCTTGATAAGGATGAAAGCTGCTTATGAGATTCTTAAGGCTTGCACAAGGGTAATTCCAGCAACCATAAGTTTACTAAAAGCTTACCCTATGTTGGATTGTGTCTTCACATGGTTAACATGTGAAAGGGGATGAATAAGCAGCCTGTTTACTCATGATTTATCAACTGTAAAAGACAAATCAGCTCTCTCTTTTATTTTATTTTTACAAGTGAAAGTTAACTTAGTATTTTGTAAACTAATGATAAATGATATATATGACATATTAACCCACTACTTGTTTTATTTGGGCAGGTTTACAGAACTACCGGTGTTTATTCCTCCAAGTCAAGACAAACATGTCTATGAAGTGTCCTATTTGTCAAAACTTAAGCTCAAGGACTATAATAACTTAAATAGCAATTATGTAACTATGTAATAACGATTATGTAACTAAGTAATAGCGATTTTGTAATTAAGTGGATGAACTATTCAAACTACACTTTTATCAAGCAAGACCACAACATTCAAACTAATCTACTGTACAATATCTATATCTTAATGTACTATGACACTAATTTCTAAACAGTACAGTAGCATAATTAGATAACACAATAATCCATTGCATATAACTATACTAATCTATGGTAAATGTTGATGGTTACGTTGAGTTTTTTTTTTCTTTAAAAACAAAATATAAGATTTTACAATCTACCTCCTTAAAAGAAAATTTCGTCCTCGAAATTCAAAACTTACTAGTATTGTTGAACAAATCAGGATACTTCTTACGAAGTTCATTTTCTAACTCCCATGTTTCTTCAGTCATTATCTTCATGTTGCCATAAAACTCTAACTAGGGGAATGATCTTGGTGCGTAAGACTTGCTCCTTATGGTCCAGTATTCGAAGTGGTTTATTCTCATAAGATAACTCCTCATCTAATTCTAGGTCTTTCCAATGTAGAACATGAGATGGATCAGGATGGTCTTTCCTAAGCATAGAGACATGAAAAACATCATGTATGCTTGCAAGTTGAGGGGGCAATGCCAGCTTGTATGCTACTTCACCAACTCTTTTTATAATCTCAATTGGTCCAATAAATCTGGGAGATAATTTTCCAGATTTTCCAAACCTCTTAATTCCTTTGCGAGGTGATACTTTAAGAAATACTTGATCGCTTACATCAAACTCCAAAGGTCTCGATCTGCGATCTGCATATCTCTTCTATCTACTTTGAGCTGTTAATGGGCGCTACTTAATAAGCTTTATCTTTTCTATAGTCTCTTGTACCAAATCTGGTCCTATCAAAATACTTTCGCCTACTTCCGCCCAACACAATGGTGATCTGCAAGGTTGACTGTGTAATGCTTCATAAGGTGCATACCTATACTTGACTAGAAGTTATTGTAATAAGCAAACTCTGCTAGTGGTAGATGATCTTCCCAACTTCCATGAAAATCTAAGACACAAGACCGAAGCATATCTTCCAGGATTTGAATGGTTCTCAGTGATTGGCCATCAGTTTGAGGATGAAATGTGCTACTGAATTGCAGCTAAGTTTCCATTGCCTTTTGTAAACTTCCCCAAAATGGTGAAGTGAAGTTATGTGACAACCCGAACAAGAAATGGTAGTTAACTAGCTTCATTTGCGAGTTTCGCGATTAGTCGCGGTTTAGTCGTAATTGGTTAATATGGCGGGTTAGTTCATGATGATATTTTCGGTAATGAATTTGATTTGAGTTCCTTCACAAGAATTGTAGAGTTTATGATTTTGAGCTCGTAGGAGTTTTCCGAGGATTTTTTCGCTGTCCGAGAAATAAGTTATGAATATTTCTGATCGTTGGATTTGGTCGTATTTATCCGTTATGGTTTCGATTCGTTTTGAACCGTTGATTATCTCGGTCCGCGCGTATAAATATCGGAGTAGTCGTAAAATTGTCAAAAAGTCACATTTGGGAAGTTTGACCGTCGTTGACCAAAAATTGGACCGTTGACTAGCGTTGACCGGAGCTCCACGCGACCCACGTGCTGCCACTGTCCGACCCACCGATTCCGGCCACCTCCGGCCATAATTTTGGTATGGTTAGAATCCTCTTTAGATTTTCTATTGTTTTGAACTTGGTTTGAGTTGATTTGGTTGAGTATTAAGGGAGAACTAACTCGGTAAAGTTTCGAATTTTTGCTGAAATCAGGTTAGCTTTTCCGGCCACTTTTGGGGTTGGGGGTTTTGCTCCCCTCAACCCATAGATGCTTTTGGGTGAAAGAATTTTGGAATTTGATGCCGTTTGGAGCTCGGAGGAAAACTCACCGGAATCTATGGAGTTTGTAACTTTCGAGCTTGATTCCAGCCGGTGTGTTTCAAATTAGAGGTTGGTGTAGAAGGAAAAGTTGTTGGACTTGAGGAGTAAATGTGATCTGGAAATTTTTACCGGAATTGACCACCGTTGACGCTGGCGGCGGTCAACGGCGGAGCTCCGGCGAGGTTGACTTTTTGGGAAGTTTTATACCGTTTTGCTCGTAATCGCGCCCCGATCGTAGTCTTGAGGTTTTTGGGTTGATTTGAGTATTATATTTTGGGACGAGGGTTAATTGAGTCTATTTTTTTGAATTTTGTAATCCTTGTCGATATTTCGAGCGGTACATCTTTCGAGGAAGTGGGATTCTCGACGTATTAGCTCCGTATGTTGTGTTTATATATGTATTGATCGTATCCCTGCTATTCAGGTGATCGAGATCTAGCGTTTGGCGAGGGATCTTCCGCCGAACCTCAGGGCTAGCTTTGCTCTGTGAGTGGACATTTATTTACACTGTTGTAGCGAGTTCTTGATTTCAGCATTTGTTTCCAGTATATTGTTCAAATTATTTATTGTTTGAAAAGTATTGTATATTTTATCGGTGATGACATTTATTTATTTAGCATCGATGCATTGGCTACGCGGCTGATCACCGGTAGTCCATCTATCAAGTTTGAGAGATTTGCTTGATATGTCGACTAGGCTTGAAAGATTCGCCTAATTTATCACCATCGGGTTTGAGAGATTCACCCGACTTGCTACTCTGACAGGAAAATCCGCCGGAGTGGCGACTTTTATGCATTTACGAACTCGCATTATTTTATGATTATATAAATGGTGAAAGACATATGTTTATTTTTGTCCACTCACTTTAACGATTTTATTTGCCTTTCCTTTGAGCTTTTCGGTTTCCTTTGCCCAGTTTGCAGTTTGGGTTCCCGTGTTATACGTCGACTGTGAAGGCATAGACTTCGGATTACTCTTCAATTTCCGTAGGTTTCTTGTTTGACCTACTTGATGTAAATGTTGTATATAGGCGTTGTCTGAGTACTTATACTGTGTTTCACTGGAGTATACTCCTGAATGATTCTGGATTTCTTGTAAACCTTTGAGTTTATCATATATATGATGTTGAGAAATTCGGATGGGGATCGGAGCCCAACAGATTGGCTTTTGTGAAATACTCGAAGTGTGTTTCTTTGCAGGTTCCAAGAATGGTTCACGTATTTTAAAGAAAACTCTGGCAAAAAAAATTTAAGGTCGTGTTTTCGAAAGGGTTTGATTTCGGTTTAGGCAACTAAATCGGGGTTGGGTCCTTTCAACTTAGAATCTCTATCAAAGATAATTGAATTAGGAACTTCATGTAGCCTTACAATGATCTTCATGTATAATTTATGAAGTGCCTTTGTAGTGTCTGTTGTCTTGATAGGTATTAAATGTGCAGACTTGGTCAATCGATCTATGATAACCCATATGGCATCCCGACCTGTAGATGAACGTGGCAGTCCTATCACAAAATCCATAGTGACATAATCTCATTTCCATTCAGCTATTGGTAAGGGTTGGAAGGATCCCACTGGCTATTGATGTTTTTCTTTGACTTGTTGGCATATGAGTCATTTTTGTACGAAGATTGCTATGTCTTTCTTCATACTATTCCACCAGAATTGATGACATAAATCATGATACATGTTTGTACCTCCTAAATGAATTGTATATGATGCATGATGAGCTTCACGTAACACTCAATTTCTTAACTCTGGATTTTCTGGTACGTATAATCTTCCACAATATCTTAGACCTTAATATTGATTGAAACTCCAACCTCTAGGTCCTCCTCCTCTTCAAATATGCTCACGTATCATCTTGGATGTATCATCTTCTTATTGGCCATCAATGATTGTGGTTATTAAACCACACATAGTAGAAAAACATTTCTTTCACCTCTAAACAAGATCTTTTGGCACGACTAGACGTCAAAGGACTGTATCATTCTTACGACAAACAACCACTCTGCAACTAGTCCATAACCTCCTGCAAACCTCATAGCCTCGATACCCCACTTGATACACACAATCTCATCAAATGGATACAACATTCTCCACAAACCCAGAAGTGAAGATGCAAGCATAATAGCCATGGATGTCCAGCAACGGTAACCTCAGGGAAACTCTGCCCTCACAAAAGGTCGTGGCACGAAATCTGGCATGTCCAACTAACCATCTACGTTGATTGCGACTTTGCTGATTGACTTGTCTAGAAGTTTGCGTTGGTCAAACTCCAGAAATGGTACTTTGGCCTCCTCTTGAACTCTGAGCTGCAGAACCACGAAAAGTAGCTAACTGAGGACATTCCTTCGTAACGTGACCCTCCTGACCACCATAATAGCAACTGAGAATGCCCCTCTGACACAAACCACAGTTACGCCTACTATAAATGTTCCACAATGGAAACTTCTGCTGCGTGGAAGGATCACCAACGACCACCCTGACTCATACCACAGGAACTAGTCCACTACTCTGTGATCTCTTTCTCCACCAAATGGATTTTCTGCCTTATCCAAATGACCCTCAATATAATCGAAAAGGCCACAGGCTGATGAAGTTATTGATCCCGAGGTGCCTGAACTCAACCTTATCAAAGTATTACGACTAAGTTCACCTTCCTCAAACCGACATGTCTGAAACCGCATATGTCTTTCCTTCTCAATGTCCTCGCATCTGAGTGCAGTACTAAAAAACTCATCACGGTTGTCTCGAGGCATAACTGTCAAAATCCCTTTGATGCTCAGGTTCAAACTCATCTCGAACCTCCTGCATTGCTTCCTCTAAAGCCACATAACACAACTGAGACAAATAGATGAACAAGAACTAACATACATCCCTGCCTCAGGTTGGTAAACACTCCATATTTCCGTTATTGGGTAGGCTGATTGAACTATTACCGTATAAACAATACCCTGAATGTAGGTCATGGAGTCTCAACAGGAACTCACACAATACCAACCCACCAAATGCAATGCTCTGACTCAAGCATACCATCAGCTACCACAATCCTCTGTTCTGAAGCAACATGTAGGCACCCATACACACACAACCGGGCAAACCATACCACACATATCTCTGAACCCAGAATACTTATCCAAACCCACAACTCATATTATCAAGTCGCGCGTCGACTGATCCTTAACAGGATCCACAACCCTACTGACACGGAATCCACGTCAAGGAGGCATCCTAATGAATAAAACGTTGTTTACAACAAGCAGGACGTAATCATGAAACTTCAAACATTTGAAAGTATACAACACCCATAGCATTGATGATTATCCGCTGACCGGTCGGGTCATCGCTTCAGACATGCTGTACATTCTCAAATATTCTTAGTAAACACGGCTACAGAAGTCTACAAAACCTAAAACCTAATGCTCTGATACCAAACTGAAAGGACCCAACCCCGATTTAGTTTCCTAAACCGGAATCAAACCCTTTCTAAAAACGTGAACTTTCAAAAACCATAGAAGTTCGGCAGAGTTTCACTATATCACGAAGTTACCATTAACCTGCACCCGAAAATATATATACTTCATCCTATGCCACAAAAGCCAAACCGTGGGCACCAATCCCATCCGGATTTCTCAAAAACATATCATAATGTAAAGCAATAAACAAAACTATAGCTTTACAGAAATTCGGGAAAAATCATTTGAAAATATAAACATATCCAGTATTCAGAGCGACCTCTAGTATATACATATATACAAATAGTAGGCCAAACTAGGAACCTACCATAAAAGAAATGTAGCTCGAATACTAAGCCTCCAACTGCGACGTGCAACACCTGAATCCAAACTGCAAACTGGGCAAAGAAAACGAAGAACCCAAGGAAAGACATATAAACTGTTAGAGTGAGTGGACGAAAATAAATGTCTTTCGCCGAATAATATATATGTTATAAAAATATATGCGAGTCTAAATGCATGAAAATAAGATGGTATACTAGGGAGACTCTAACTCTTCACGTGTACAGAACATGCATCGAAAATCCCGCGGGGTAACTCATGGACACATTCGGGCTAGTACAGTCTGAATCACTGGATCCCAGACCCACACGTGATTCTAGCCAGAAAGGCCTCAGGTCAGGGTACCTGTTCCCACCCGAAAAATACATCGGCACAGGGTAACAGTCCCCCCTGGTAAACATCCTCGGGGATTAGCCGGGATGCTAAGTGTATCGATACAACCACATATACTAAGACTGTACTCTGTGTAAACCAAATCATAAATAGTTTCTATGCAAATGTATAAAGCATAATGTAAATGTATATTCGTAATACATAGTTATAAAAGTATATTCGTCGATGCATATTCGTAAATGCATAACCGTAAAGCACATGCTCATATAAATCATAGTCACATACGCATGCTCATGCTCATAAAACGTATAAAACAGACTCGCAACCAATCGGTGAAAAGAAATGTGTCCACTCACAGACAAGCACGACGCAAAACGCGTTAATCCTGTGATCCGGCGGAAAATTCCTCGCCAAACGAACGATCACGATCACGATCACCTGAATAATCATAAATACCACTGTTCAAAATCACATTTCAAAACCCTGAACCACATCTTGAGAACCAACCATTCCCGGAAACATATAACTCGAATATCGATGAAATCGTCAAAAATTCAATAAACACACTATAAAACCTCGCTACAAATTCTGATGCTCAATTCAAAATATAAACCTCACCACTACGATTAGTGCGCGATTCCGAGCAAAACGACATAAAACTTGTCGAAAATCACCTCGGTCTGAAAACCGCCGCGCACGGCGGCGCGCCGGGCCGCCGCCCGAAAATTCCATCGACCCAGAAAATTTCAACCTACACATGGATTTGAAGATCTCGACATTTTCAACAACTTTGTAGTTCAAAGCTAAGTCCAATTTTGACCGGAAAACCTCCAAAACTCACCTTGAAGTCGAAAACCCTCGCCGGAATTCATGAACTCCGATCGGCCACCACCGGCCACGGTAAGGTGCAAGATCACTTGGGTTCAACTCACCTCTCCATGGGCTTCAAAACCCCCCATCTCGGCCGCCGCCGCCGCCACTATGGCCGCCGAAACTCGCTGGAAATTCCTCAACTTTGCAGCGCTGTTTCTCCCTCCTCCGGCCACTATGGAAGACGATCCACCTACCAAACTGAAGAGGAGCATGAGCCCAACACTTCTCATGAAGACACCACGGCCAACCATGGCCGGAATCGAGCTCAACGACGGCGAAGAACCCACGTCCCAAAATGGGTCAAAACCCACCCGCGGTCAACAACCCAGATTTCTATTTTGGGAAACTTTCCAAAATTTTCACGTATTCACCCGTATTTATACCGTACACGTACGTCCGAAACGAATCGAAACCAAACGGATAAACACGACTAAATCCAACGGGCGAAAATATTCATAACTAATTTCTCGTAACTCGAAATAATCCTCCGAAAATTCCCACGAGCTCGAAATTAAATTCTCTACAACTTTCGTGAAGAAACTCAAATCAAATTCTTGCCCGATAATTTAGTCGTTAACACACCCGCCATATCGGCCAATCACGACAAAACCGCGACTAAACGCGAAACTCGCAAATCAAGCCAATAAACATACCATTTTCGGTTCGGGTTGTCACATAAAACTAGGTAATATTCTCCAATTGGCTCAGCCATTTTCCACTTCTGCATTTGTAATCTTGTTGCAAATCTTTTTCTACTAAGAGCATCTGCTATAATATTCGCCTTTACATGGTGATAATATAATCCGAAATCATAATCTTCTAAGTACTCCATCCTACGCATTTGCCTCAAGTTATCTTGTACGCAATCACCACTCCAAAGCTTGCTCCGCCGCCTCCGGTGATGGCCCAAAAGAGGTCTTCTCCCATCGATTTTCTATCTAGAAGTCTTCCATGCACATCAACTATTTGTGCATCTTCTATGTTGTCAACTGCCAAGCCATATTTCCTCATCATGTTACCATATCCACCGCCACTGAAGTGACCTCCGACACCAACTGTGGGGCAAGCACCGGCCAGAAAGCCATGAACTTTGCTTCTCTCATAAATTCTGTAGTAAATCTCTCCAAGAGTAGCGCCGGCCTGGACCCATGCAGTCTCGGTTTTGATGTCCGCTTGAATGGTCCGAAGATTGAACATGTCAAGGATGAAGAATGGGACTTCAGACACGTAAGACACACCCTCATAGTCGTGGCCTCCGCATCTGAATTTCATCTGCAAGCTGTGCTTCTGAGCACAAAGGATGGCTTGTTGTACGTGGGATACATGCAGTGCGGTGATGATAAGGGTTTTCGGGTGTATGATTCGTTGAATCGAAGGTTTCGGATGTAGGATTCTAAAACGGAGGAGTAAGAAGCCGAAGAGTATGCAAGGAAGCACATGCACAACTCAGTCGTGTCTGTACAGAATCAACACATTGTTGATCCGAAGCAAGTACTGCATGAAGCATACGAAAACACCAGGGAGAATGGGTCATCAACAACTTACATCGTCACCCTTGATAACAGAGATGGAACCTTGGATGCCGTGAATATTGGAGACAGTGGTTTCATGTTGTTTCGGGACACCAAGTGCGTGTATCAGTCCCCAACTCGACAGCATTATTTCAACTGGTCCTCTTCAGTTGGGAACAGGATCAGATGATCGTCCACAATCGGCTACGGAGATCAAAGTTAGGGGACTCAGGCCGGGAGATGTCATAGCTCTTGGGACAGATGGGTTGCTTGACAATGTGATGCCGGGAGAAATAGAGACAGTTCTGGAGAAGAATACCGAAGATGGCCTTGTGGATCCATGCTTGTTAGCGTGGATCTTAACAGAGAGGCTTGCTTTGAGTAACTCCGAGGATGTAAGAAAGTTGAGTCCTTTTGAAATTGCGGCTAAGAAGGTTGGATACGTGCACCAAGGGGGCAAGAAGGATGATATCACTGTTATCGTAAGTTGTATAATTGCAGTATAGCACTAAAGTTGTAAAAGTTCTTTCAACCTTTACTCTCTCCCTTCTTTTATTTAGCCGCTTCAAGGTGCTAGCCTTCCTCCTTCGTTTGGCGGCCCTCTATGTTGAAGTTGGACCTGTCTTCCTCGCATGGCGGCCCTCAAGTACTTACCCACTTCGACTCGACCTCTTACAATTTTAATTTGTGGAAGAAATCTACTTCCAATCGACGTCTTAAAATTGCTTCTGTCTCAAATTGTCGCTAGGAACGTGTTTTAATTTGTAGGCAAAATTTCGTATATGATGCATGTTACTCATTTGATCGAGGAGTCCAAATTGATGATGTGCATTTGATTTGACTTCTAATTGTTAGCTAGGCAGTTTCCTAATGACACAACTAATTGCCAATTCAATTATCGTTTAGCTTAGCTAGTATAGCACATTAGCACTACAGCTAGATAGCTACAGTACTTCAATATTAATGATCTTATTATTGATGCACAAAAATTAGTCCTCTCCAATTTTGTCAAAATTCGTTTCGTTTTAAGGAGAACATCATGCAAAATTTAAACAGTTCTCTGTTGTAAGGATGAATGATATGTGCATATTTATGCAACGTTTTTATGTTTAATATTACCTTATATTTAGTGTATTTTGTTATATTTTCAGCATTTTAATAATGTTTATTTGTTTTATAGGTTTTCGGAGAAAAATGAATTAAAAGGGGTTTTCCTAGTCCAACGAGGAGAAGATAGTGAATGAAGAATAAAATAAATAGAAGTGGATTTAGTGTTGGATACATGCACGTGCTAGTTTTGTTATATATATATATATATAGAGAGAGAGAGAGAGAGATAGTTAAGGAAACGTGAGTGGAAAGGAGTTGGATGGCAAGATGGATGCCTAGCTAGTTTGGCATGTTATAGATATATATATATATATATATATATATATTTATTGCTAGCTAAGGAGACGTGATGAGGGCTGGCTGCACACATATATATATTTGGCTGAAACGTACGGCAAGGGGGGAGAGTGGAACGGACGGAGAGTTTTAAAAAGAAGAGGAAAAGAGCAGGAGGGGGAGGCTGACGGCAAGAGGAGAAGAAAGAAACAGAAGAAAAAAATACAGTACGGCAAGGAAGAGGAGAAGAAGAGAAAAAGGAAGAAAAGGTTCCATCATCATCATCTTATGGTTGTAATTTATTTCTCTCCTCTATATTTTTCTTTAGCTTCCATGATTAGCATGATGAGCTAAACTTTATTTGTTAGGGGCTGATCGAAGCCCTAGACAAGTTTTAATCTTGAACCCCAGTGATTTACATAACTTTTTGATGAGAATTTATTCACTATTTTATCACCGTATGATTTCTTGCATATGTGTCTTTGGTTCGAAACTTAGATGTGTATGTTAGGATCTATTATCTTAAATGTGTAGGTGACGATCAATCAGTGCATATTCTGTAGAGATGAACAGCTTAATACGTTGTGTGAATTAGTTCCAAGATGATGCAAGGGCACTCATCCATAGTAGCTCTAGAAGTCTTGTTGTTTTCTCAAACATCCTACAGATCGTAATGACTTAGTTTAAGTTGATTTTGGACCGATCGAAGAAGTACCATATCTCTTAAGTTAAGATCAAGTTAAGCTAGGGTACATCAACCGGTTTAGCATGCCAAGCACGAGGGTGTAAGGTGTATGCGACTTAATTACAGCGTATGCATGAGAAACATTCATTTGAGGTTATGTGAATTGATTGGGGTAGATTGGAATTGTCTAAGGTGGAGAGAAGTGTCTAACGATCTCTTACTTTGATTAAATCTTTGTTTTACTGTACTGTTTTCAGTTCGTAGTCTAGTTTATATAATTTATTTCGACATTCAAAACAACTCCGATTACATTGAAATTTTGTGCGGTTGTCCGCCACTGTGTCTAGTTTGTCCTTTATAAATTTCGTGATTTTTGGTTTAGTCTAGGTATTTTAATTAATTACGTTTTCGTCAAGTGGTCGAGTCTGTCAGATTTCTGACTTTCGCGTCTTAGTTTGTGTTTAGAATATAAAGTCTACCTTTCCCTGTGGATCGATCCCTATCTGCACTATATTGTATTAATCTTAGTATATACTGAATAGGTTATTATTTTTGGTTGGTGTGCGACGATCAATGAACTAATTACCTATATAACATTCATGAGTTTTACTGTGCATACAACGCGAATCACTGTAGCACTATTCATAGAGGGCGTTTTCGTCTGGAAATGACAAATAAGTCGTTTTCGTCTGGAAATGACAAATAAGTCGTTGGGTAAGCTGAAGCTAATATTACGGGTATGTCCAAACGTCTGAGTCTTGGGCAAACGCAGAGAGAGAGAGAGAGAGAGAGAGAGAGAGAGATGAAAGTCCTCGGAATCGATCGATTTCACCTGCGCGTTGGGTGCTCTGAGCAACGGTCAATTTCCCGACAAAGATTGCTTGCTTCCTCTTATTTCCACTCTTCTCGGCTACGCCATCGTCGCCGCTTCCACCACCGTCAAGATCCCACAGGCACTTCTTTTCTTCTTCATCATCTTCTTTAATTTCCTTTAAATATCATAAATCAAAGTAAAATTACAACTGTTTCGGTTGTTAGTCTTTATTGAAATTAGTATAGAAGCCGACCTTCAACAGATCTCTGATACGGATGCTGCGATTTACAAGAAGTTTCTTAGATACTGTGTGTGTTATATTGATGCTTTTGCTGTTTGATTTGCAGATATTGAAGATTCTGGAACATGGAAGTGTCAGTGGTCTTAGTGTTTTGTCTTTTGAGCTCGAAGTAGTTGGTTACACAATTGCATTGGCATATTGTCTTCATGGAGGGCTTCCATTCTCGGCGTATGGTGAATTGGCCTTTCTTTTGATTCAAGGTATGTCCCTCCTGCTACTTGCCATTTGAACTCTAACATCAAACATCACTTGATTTAGATGTTTCAAAATGTTTCTGTTCATTCGATTCATTCTGAAATAGTAGTGGTTATAAATTTCTCGAGATTTTCAGACTAGGAACCCTTGAATTTGTTCTGTTCATAAATTCTCTGATGACACCTATTCATTTATTGCCACTCTGAAATCGTTTATGGAGAACATCACAAAAATTTTGTGTCTTTACCCTGAATCTGTCTATATTCCGAGTCTATTGCTTTAGTCACGGAAGGTTTTTGTTTCATACAATTTTGTAGCATCAGGAGAGCCATCACAAACCATCTAACACAGTCCTGGTTGTGCTTTTGATTTTACAGCGCTGATATTAATTGCCATTATCTACTACTACTCCAAACCTGTCAGCACCAAAAGATGGATGGGGGCATTACTGTATCCTTTTACATAAGAATCAGTTTCATTGTGTTGATATCTTTCTGTTGTTTCATCTTCATCCTGTAAGATTGAAAGCGGCGGTCAACTTTTCCTTAATATAATGGTTTTCTAGATACTGTGGTGTAGCTCCAACCATATTAGCAGGTCGAATTGATCCTGTTTTATTTGAAGCACTATATGTGAGTAGCCACTTTCGTTGTCCGGTATAAATTAGTGCAATTGTAATATCAATTACTTTTTCCATAGCCTAAATAATGATTATACAATTTCTTTCAGGCATCACAACACGCAATTTTTCTGTTTTCCAAGATCCCACAGATATGGCAAAAATTTTCTGTAAGGCTTGCTTTATTTCCAAATTGGGAGTTATTACTTTAAGATCACATGTCTATTAATTGCATGTCTCACTTTTCAAGTTGCAAGAATTCTCTGGCTTCCTAAGTAAGTCCTTGCATTTGGAAATCGAGACGAACCCTTGCAAGTGAATTTTGTGTTTTTATCTCTACTAGCTAATCCAAATAATCATTGTCTTCAGTTACTTTGAGCATTCACTATTTTAGGTACTTTCTTATGCTGTATAACCATTTATTGCACAGACCAAAAGTACAGGACAGCTCAGCTTCTTAACAAACTTTATGAACTTTGGAGGTTCCATGGGTATGTCCATATTGCTAGACCCTATATGCAGTGTTGTGCAAGTATATGTTGAAGAAAACTTACAGACATCTAAACTTCCATTTGCAGTGAGAGTTTTCACCAGCATCCAAGAACAAGCTCCAAAAAGTGGTATCCTAGACTGTTGGCTGTTGCTTTAAGTTGCATTTTCATTGAATTGACTAACCATACCAAAAAAAACTAATGTGGAAAAATGTTTGTTTTCTTAATCATAGTTTGTACAAGTAGCAAGTTCTCAGGTCCACCTACTTATAACTGCCAATTTACCTTTTCACAGACCTGACATGACTGACAACATTTAGTTCCCCATATCCTATAACAATAGTAATGTTTGCATCACCAAAACTAAGGTAAAGCAATTGTTTTATGTTATTATCTGCTTAGCTTTTTAAACCCCAAGTCATTTTGATAGAGTACTTCATTTTTTATGCTCCCTGAGTTTGACTTTTATACATTTCTTCATTCATTTGCTGTCCTTAATTAATCAAAAGTTTTGCTGGGCTCTGTACTTGGTATTGCAACAAATGCCACCCTCCTGAGCCAGATACTTCTGTACCGAAAGCCAAAGTCTGGTGCTGAGACGGAGAAGAAAACAGAATAGAAGAATGATAATCACAGATATAAATAGCTTTGCTTCAGTAGGATACCAACAGTTGCAGCAAGGAAGCCACTGGTTCCAGAGGTGGTAGCTATCACTTCCTAGAATGGAGACGACAGACAATATTCATCTATTTGATAGCATTATCATATGACCCTTTGAGTTTACTTTTATATTTTCCATACAGTGAATGTTGGTGGAAATTATGGTGGATTCCTCTTTACTTCTTTTCCTTTTCAAAGTTACATGTAGTTTCCTTTTTATGATTATTGCTTTAATCTTTACATGTCACATAAGGGCCATGCGAAATGAAACTTCCAGTGGTACCTAAGCATGCTTAAGATTATTGCATATATTTACTATATAACAACCATGAGGCATACTGTTCACAGTTATTGTTCACATTTTCCCAAACTATCATTTCCATCATCTTCATTCCATGACAAAAATCTGAGTGATAGAGTTTGTAATTGTACTTGGTGTCGTCATGAAAGTTTCTCGAAACTGTGTATTCTATGCCTTACTCAAATTTCATGATGATCCAACGGTGCAATCGATTCAAATCAAGGTAAATTCGAATACTGTTTGTTAAAATTTCTGTTTTGGGTAAACATCAAATTTGCTCGAATTTGAGTTATTTGTCGTTTTCTTCTATCAATTTTCTTGAATTTGAGTTGTATGTCGTTTCTATAAAAAGTAAATATGCACTGCTTAAGCTATGAAAGATGTCCTCACCTCTACACTCTTCAGAAATAGAATTGGTCTCCAAGGATCTCACACATTTGCTTTTGAATGAAGCCTGTTTAGAATGTGTACTTCTTTTGTCTGCTTATTTGAATTTTGTTTACATACGAATAGGTAGTGTTGATAACTATACTAAATTAAATTCATGCTGTGAACTGGCCATCCTTCAATGAGTTTAGGTTTAAGTTTGTCCTCTTTCCTTACTCTGCTTACGCCATCGAGCTTTTGCTCAGTGAGCTTGGGTTATTGTTGTCACAAAGATCGCTACTATTTGTCAGCTCTCCATCTTAAGTCATAGTCAAATAAATTGATATCTAACTATAGTTTCAATGGCCAAATGGAATCTTATTTTCAGATCTGTACAAGAGTTGAAAAAAACACAAGATCAACATGGATATTTCACAATGCATACGTCTTGGTAATCATCTCATCCCCTACTATTTAGATAAAATTGCTTTCCTCCACTTTACATCAACTTCAAAATTGTTAGAAATAACATCACAAACATCAGAGACGTCCGATCTTATATGATCAATATTAGAATCAGGAGCATCAAGAAAATTGAGACCAAATAAATTCGAAAGTGATGAGTATGCCGGCTTACACTACCTTCTAATAGGTGACCAAGTGAGTAAAACATCATCAATCTGTCAATAATTATGTACTAATTTGTTTGATACTGAGGACACCATAAAAATACAGAGAGGAAGCATCCATGCCGTCATCGATGAAATCTACTATCCTTACATGCCAAAGATAATGGAAGTTATAGAATATACGATATCGGATTCTTTGCATGCAAGCAGGATTATGCAAACCACAGAGTTCCCATGCACAAGACAACACTTTCTTTCACGGAGAAAACCTTATTTGAGAGAGTAGAGGAACACCTTCCTCAATTTCCAGAACACGTTTTCCGCATCTTGAAACTTGAAAAGCTACCTGATCAAATTGATAAACAGACAATCTTGGCAAGTAAATCAACTGGCCTATAAAGAAAGTACTAATCTATTACTAATAGAACATTGCTTTTCATATATCCACAAATCTCTCCTGCCCTCTTTCATCTCAACTATTGTTTGTATTCAGGTACTACTACTCACCAAAACAGTAGTCAAGTAGTACTACTTGCCCAAGCAGTGTTTAGGTACTACTACTCGATGAAATAGTAGTGATAACACCGCCCCAACGGGGCGGACAACCACCTAGTTACAAGTTAGAACTTAGAACTACGTACGCTACAAAAACAACATTATTGAAGGATAACAATAATATAGTTACACAAGTCACTGTTGATTTAAGAACCTTATTCTTTTCAGTCTCAAACTATTAATTAAAGCTACGTGTAGTGTAACTCATTAAGAACAAGCTTAATTTATTTATAGTTTGTAAACAACTTGAAGATATACATAGTGAATCAAAAGCTATCAATCAAATAGCTCGGAAACAAGATCATTTCTGTAATACTGTTTTAGCATCGATCCCATGCAGCAATTTGCTCTAGTAGTATGGAAGAGTAGGAATGCTTTGTTCATTCCTGAAGAAATTACCAGGATCAACCTTTGTCTTGATAAGCACCAATCTATCGAAGTTCTCCTTGAAGTACTTCACTCCAAAAATTCTTCCCTCAAGATAGCTTTCCTTCCCATTGTGATTGATCCCTATGTCGAGATCTTTATAGTTGAAGAATGCTTCCCTCGGATTCTTGGAGACGAAAGGAGTCATGTACTCGAATAACTTCCTCGTCAAATCGATATACTTCTCTGCGGCCTCGGACCCTGAAGCGTCCCAGTTGGTTGCATACTGAACCTTCCACAGATTCCCAGCTCTGTGCGGAAATGGCGTTGCAGTTGCCGCAATCTCAGCCATTCTTCCGCCGTAAGGATTGAAAGTCAACATTGGCGTCTGCAACTCGATCATCTTCTTAAAAATCCCCTTCAAACCAGCTTTCGGAATTGGCTGCTTGACATAGTCCGACTTCCTCTTAAAGTGGGTAAGTACTTGAGGAACTCTAGAAAGCAAAGCCTCTGGAGCAGTACCGTCTGCAAATTGTGTCCAGAATAGTATAGAGTCGACCCAACTCATTTCTTGGCAATCGGATTGCGTCAAACCGAGTTCAGGGAAACCCTTGTTCATCACGGAGAGTAGTCTTTCGGAATCTCCAAGAAACAATGCTAAGAATGTTGCTCTTAGAGTCTTTTCACCAGTTTGAGACCCAGTTACGTTGATAACATCACTGGTAAGCCTTATGAACAAATCATTGTCAAGCTTGGGCGCCACGTATTGCCAACGGTATACAATGTCCGTTGCGTTTTGTTCTAGGGTTCTTGGCACCTTGAAAACAGTAACGGTCTTGGGGACACGTACAAGATTGATCTTGTACGCTATCACTACTCCAAAGCTAGCTCCGCCGCCTCCAGTGATGGCCCAAAAGAGGTCTTCTCCCATCGATGTTCTATCTAGTAGTCTTCCATGCACATCAACTATTTGAGCATCTTCTACGTTGTCAACTGACAAGCCGTACTTCCTCATCATATTACCGTATCCACCGCCACTCAATTGTCCTCCGACACCAACTGTGGGGCAAACACCGGTCGGAAAGCCATGAACTTTGCTTTTCTCGTAAATTCTGTAGCAAACTTCGCCGAGAGTAGCACCGGCTTGGACCCATGCAGTCTCAGTTTTGATGTCTACTTCAATGGCTCGAAGATTGAACATGTCGAGGATGAAGAATGGGACTTCAGCCACGTAAGACACACCCTCGTAGTCGTGGCCTCCGCTTCTGATTTTCATCTGCAAGTTGTGCTTCTGAGCACAAAGGATGGCTTGTTGAACATGGGATACGTGCAGTGCGGTGATGATAACATAGGGTTTTCGGGTGTATGACTCGTTGAATCGAAGGTTTCGGATGTAGGATTCCAAAACGGAGGAGTAAGAAGCGTTGTTGGGAGTGTAAATTGCTGGTCCGATTGGGTGAGAAGGGAGGGAATGGCTTAGAAGACATGAAACGAAGTTATCTGGAGCTGAGAAAGAAGCTGAGGCTGCACAAGAAATGAACATAACTAAAAGAAAGGGAAGGAGGAAGAGCTGTGAACACCTTGGAATTGCCATTTCTAGCATGTTTAATCTTGTTTCTCTGAAAAGATCATGAATGGTTTGTGCATGTTATGATGTGTGTATGCCATATGAATAACCAATTCAAGTTGTTTGTTGTAAGATGATGAGCTGCTGTTTCTAGCTTTGATTAAAAGTAATGAAACCAAAACATGTCTGTGCTTTTATTGCAAGGAGCATATTGCAGCCATTGATAATGGGTCATACTTTGTGTAACAACTAAGTTATTTTATTTTCTCATATTTGGTGTTAGCATATTGGGTTTGTCTTACGCACTACCCCTGAATTGTCTTCATTCAATTTGAAGTTCGTTTGACACCCCCCCCCAACAAAAAAAAAAAAAATTGAATCAGCAATGGCATCCTTGAATCCAGAAATGAAAGTACCTACTCATCTTGTTTAGGTTATTTGAAGGTCCTAGAGGGGGGGGGGGGGTGAATAGGCCTTTACCACTTTTTCGTTTAATTCTGTCTCCGGGATAGCAAGATATTGTCCTATCCCAGAAGGCAGGGTACGAGTAATAAAGAGAAAGCAGTAAGGAAAGAATGACACCAGATGTTTTTGGTGACGCAGAAATCCTACAACCAGGATCAAAACTGCGTGCCCCTTACTCTTGAGGGACAAACCTTTCCACTAATTGGTAACACACACTATTACAAGTTTCTGGCACTCTGGGATACATACCCCTTATGCTATCCTGACTAGTCTACCCACTAGTACAAACAGAGCTACACTACCTTAATCAATGTGCTTACACTTGGAAAGAAAAACAGAAGTATCAAACACAGATTCTTAACTACACTTCAAGTTAAAACCTTCTTGATCACTTCATGGGTTGGGCATCTCCACACTTTATCTCTATGGAATGCAAAATGCAATGACGCATATGAGTTTTGGAAAACAGTTTTTATGCTTGAGAATCCATGTCTATTATGCACTGTAAAGAGCAACCAAAAGACATGGAAGGGGAAGAGAAGAGATAAGAGAAACTACACTCGAAAGTGCTCTCAAAGAGTACCAAAACAGAATAACCAAAACCCCCAAGTGTTTCACTCAACCAACAAACATTCAAGAGAACTTGGGACTCCTTATATAGACAAGGTTATTCGGTGGTCAACCACAGCTAAGAGACCACGTGAAACACAGCATACACATGCCTTAATGTAGTCCTACAACTGTCCTAAAGCAAGCCTAAGCATGGAGTGCTACAGACCGACAAGAATAGCAGCAAAGAGGACACAGCAAGCTTAAACAAGTATGGCAAGACAGCTTTTCAGATTTTACCTTAAAGAGCTAAGGTAGTCTAAGCAAGGCAAAAGAGGTCCTATGTGCTTATACCAGAATAGCAATATCAGTTCTCAATGAGGGAGCATGTTACAAGACAACAAAGAGAGGAACCAGAAAAATCAGGACCGAAAGCGACTTGTCAGAAGGAAAGAGACAAACCGATTTTCCAGAAAACACATGTGAGCTTAAACACCTCAAATCAAACAAAGTCAACTATCATGAACAAAAGCACATGTATTCTGAATTAAAGATGACTAAGGTAGCTGTAAATCACGTGCATACAGAATCAAGAATAACCTAGGCAACAGAAATCACGTATGGACAGAAATCCAGAATACCAGCAGATCAACGGGGATATGTGCAACAGTTGCTATCCTAAATGAAAACCATGTTAAGGGATGCATGAACTACCTGATATCCCAAAGAGATAAGTAAGGATGCCAACATCTTCAATCTCTTTTCTTGATGATCTTCCGGACAATTGTGTTTTGTCGATTGTCAAGGGATAGCCAATATAACATATGCCTTCAATCTCCCCCTTTGGCATTCCTTGACAAAACACAATCTTCAAAGAGTACCTGCATGAGAATAGTATAACACAAACAACACATGCAGCAAAAAGTATCCAAAGTACTTAAACCAAATAGTTCAGTACTCCCCCTGACTGGTTACCCAGGATAGGACCACAACTACCTATCCCAGTCAAGTAGTTCTCCCCATCCAAAAGTACCTGCATGGATTAGCTAGTTCTCCCCCTTTTTGTCTAGGAAAGACAAAGGGTAAAACCATAGATGATTTAAAACCGCAGATAAAAGAACATTGTTTAGGGACAGATCACAAAACTAAAAACCCAAGCATCATCACCAAGAGCGTCCTCATCCTTAGCACCAATCTTCCCAAATAGGATGGTTGCACCAGAGTCGGAAGGAGAGGAAACCGCAGTTCTATCCTCAGGAGAGGAAGAGGCAGTGGGCTCCTGAGCTGGAACTGAGCCGGCCTGACTTGAGACGAGGATAGAGATTTCAGACTTGAACGTATCGAACTGCTCCACAAGGTGCTCCTTGAGAGAAAAGGGCAGCGGAAACAAGACCAACTCTACTCAAGAGTCCTCGAACTAAGAGTTTTCTCTTCTTAAACACACAATCTCCACTTTTAAATTCCTGTGTAGTCAAGTCAGCAATAAAGAGTACCAGTGTCCTATCCCTAGGAAATACACACATGCATCCAAGAAAGATTCCTCAAAGGCAAACACAAAGATCACCATGCATGTATACTTCTAATATCCACTGGGATATTTGGGACATACCCTGAAAAATAGAAGGTACCGATGTACCTACCAACACATTGATAACTCCCCCTCACATGGTGCATAAGAGAACACAAAGAGTTTGATTTCAGAAAGATTTGCAACCTGTCAGCATGAACTCTGGGATGGAAACAGTCTGTGAAATCCCAGACAACAAGAAAATTTAAGCATGACTCACAAAAAATGTGACAACTAATTTTCATATGTCTTGATGGCTCAAATTGTTCACATGAGTATATGACTATAAAGTAACATCAATGCTATGTTCTTACAAATCAATCCTTGGAACCACAAGAGTGTGTGTGTGAAAAGATCAATCTAAGGGAGTACAAGTTTGGAGCATCAAATGACATGAGGACATCAAGAGTAACCAAGTGACTTTGTCACAACCATTTGAGAGTTCTGGAAATTCAGCATATCAAGGACTTTGTCCCAACTTGGCCTTTGGTCGTTCTCATTTAAGTTCAAGGGAATTTCTCCATTTTCTTTAACTTTTGTCCAAGAGCTCATCTGAGAAATACGTCCTCATAGGTCCATATAACAGAGTAGTTATCATTATGTCCTGAGCGCAATGCTCAAAAGAATAATGTGTGTTTCAAGGACACTCAGTGGATAACTAGTCCGAACCCATCGAAGGATAGATAACATCTCAGGGATCCCCACTGGTTCCGGTTAAGGTGCACCCAGCAAAAGACTAGCCCATTCCTTTACTTAATTCATTTAACAATAAGCACCAGAATTTCACATTTGTTCTTCAGTAACTAGTTCAACTCACTCAATTTTCTAGCTCAAACTCTATACACCCCACAAGAGTAACCTTTGTGCTCAAGAATTCTTTCTAGTTCCAAGAATGATTTAGACCACATGCACTAACATTCCCAAGGGCATAGATGCATATACACAAGTGAAAGATGCAACAAATGTTCATCAAGAAACATGAAATAAGAACACAACATTTTAGATCAAGTTCAGAAATATTTCCCGGGATTTGACCACTGACTCGTATCCCAGCATGAGCCAACATTTATTTTCAGAAAATAAAAAGACTTGAAAGATAAATTTAGACCAGTGAGGGAGATATCTCAAGCAATGGTGCATACACCAATAGCCTTTCTAAGACTTTCAAATCTCAGATTGTCCAAGGGCTTAGTGAACAAATCAGCCAATTGTTGTTCAGTTGGAATAAATGTCATTTCAAGCTGTTTGTCTTCAACCAAGTTTCGAATGAAATGATATCTAATCTCTATATGCTTGGTCCTAGAATGCAACACAGGATTTTTTGAAATATTGATTGCCGAGGTGTTATCACAAAACAGGGATAGGATACCTTGCTCAAATCCGTAGTCGCTTAGCATATGCTTCATCCAAAGGAGTTGTGTACAGCAGCTTCCAGCAGCTATATACTCCGCTTGAGCAGTGGACAACGATACGCAGTTCTGCTTCTTGCTATGCCACGATACTAGGTTGTTCCCAACAAAGAAACAACCACCCGAGGTGCTCTTCCTATCCGTGGCATCTCCCGCCCAATCCGAGTCCGAATACCCTGCAATCTCAGTGTTAGTATCCGTAGTATACAGAATTCCAAAGGCACATGTACCTGAAACGTATCGAATGATACGTTTGACAGCCTTCACGTGGGATTCCTTGGGGTTGGCTTGATACCGAGCACAAACACCCACACTAAAGGAGATATCGGGTCTGCTAGCTGTGAGGTAGAGCAGGCTTCCAATCATGCTTCTGTAAAGGGTTTGATCAGCACTGATGCCCTCCAAATCAGCACTGATTCTGCAAGAAGTTCCCATTGGGTTCCGGATGGGAGAGGCTCCTTCCATCCCAAACTTCTTCACAAGTTCCTTTGCATATTTTTCCTGCGAAATGAACAACCCATCTTTCCTTTGCTGAACTTGTAGTCCAAGGAAGAAGTTTAGCTTACCACAAAGACTCATTTCAAATTCTTGTTTCATTAGAGTGACAAACTCCTCAACAAGTTTTTGAGAGGTGGAACCAAACACCACATCATCCACATATATTTGAGCAATAATCATATGATGTGATACATTCTTAACAAACATGGTCTTATCAATAGAGCCACGCACATACCCATGGTCAATCAAATGTGTAGACAATTTTTCATACCAAGCTCTAGGAGCTTGTTTCAAACCATAAAGGGCTTTGTCTAATCTGTAAACATAGTCGGGATGGGAAGAGCTCTGAAATCCCGGGGGCTGTTCAACATACACTTCTTCTTTCAAAACTCCATTTAAAAAGGCACTTTTCACATCCATTTGAAAGAGATCAAATTTCAGAAAACAAGCAATGGCCAAGAGTAACCTAACGGACTCAAGTCTAGCTACAGGGGCAAAGGTTTCATCAAAATCTAGGCCTTCTATTTGTGAATAACCTTGCACAACCAACCTAGCTTTGTTTCTTGTAATAATTCCCTTCTCATCCGTTTTATTTTTGAACACCCACTTTGTTCCAATAACATTCTTATCCCTAGGTCTAGGAACTAAGTGCCAAACATTGCTTTTCTCAAACTGATTCAATTCCTCTTGCATAGCCATAATCCATTCTGAATCCTTTAAAGCATCTTTAACATTCTTAGGCTCAATACTAGAAACAAAACCATAGCAAGCAATTCGATTGATGGCTAACCTATGCATTGTAAGAAAGCTCTTGAGATTTACCAGATTACTCACATACACTTTGGACTTGCTTCGAGTCTGTCTCGGCTCATCCACCATGCCAATCACATCCGAGGGAGAATGGTCTTTTTGCACTTGACGTTTCCCAACACGATGTGGCTTCTGGATAGTTAGGGTCTGATCTATCTCGGCACCTTCCTGATCAGATTTTGCATCCTGGGATACGTCATCAGGGATAGGATTCTGTTCGTCAATGGGAGTCTCAGGATCCTTGGGAGATGTCTCAGTGCTCACATCCTCAACCTGCACATTTCTAGAAGAATGGTTGTGAGAGCATACAAGAGAATCATTGATAGCCACGTTCACCGTTTCTACAACCTTGCATGTTCTCTTGTTGTAGACCCGGTAAGCACGGCTATTCAATGCATAGCCTAGAAAAACACCCCTATCACATTTAGCATCAAACTTTGTCAAATACTCACGGTCTCTATAAATAAAACAAGGGCTTCCAAAAGCTTTTAGGTGTGAGATATTTGGTTTCTTGCCTTTCCAAAGTTCGTAGGGAGTTTTATAAGTACCCGGTCTGAAAATTACACGATTAAGAGTGTAACATGCATTAAAGATTGCTTCGGCCCAAAACATATGAGGCAAATCTGCAGAACTCAACATAACCCTCCCCATTTCTACCAACACCCTATTCTTCCTCTCAACAATCCCATTTTGTTGGGGTGTAATGGGGGCTGAAAACTCATGGTGCACACCATTTTCCTCACAATACTCAGCAAACAAAGAGTTTTCAAACTCGGTTCCATGATCCGATCTAATCCTCAAAATGCATTTGTTTTCGGAGAGCTTTTCATTTGAAATTCGTTTTGCTAGTTCAAAAAACTTCCCAAAAGTTTGAGTTTTGTCACCTAGAAAAATGACCCAAGTAAATCTAGAAAAGTCATCTACCACAACAAGTACATATTTCTTTTTCGCAAGACTTTCAGTTTCTACAGGGCCTACAAGATCTAAGTGAAGTAACTCAAGAATATTAGAGGTTGGCCTAGCATTTAGAACATGATGAGAGGTTCGGGATAGCTTACCCATTTTGCAGTCTCCACACATACCTGCAGCTCTCCCGGACAGTTTGGGCAAGCCACGAACTCCATCCTTCGAGGACAACTTCACCACATCTTGATGGTTGAGATGGCACATCCTTCTATGCCACAGATCTAGCAAGCTTTCTTGAGTTGAGGATAGAAAGCATATATCAGATTCCAACTTCTTGTTGGCTCGAACACAATAGCAATGATCCCTTGATCTTTCCCCTTTCATCACACATCTTCCTTTGCCATCAAGGACAGTGCATTGAGACCTGTCAAATGTCACAGTCTCATACTCATCGACGATCTGACTCACACTCAGCAGGCAAACTTCTAATCCTGCCACCAACAGAACGTTCTTCAAGCCCGGGAGACCAGGAGTGTCAACCATCCCGCTTCCAATGATCTCAGCTTTGGCTCCATCACCGAACATGACATCACCAACAGGGTGAGTATCATCCATGGAGGTGAACCATTTCCGTTCTCCGGTCATATGCTTCGAGCAACCGCTGTCCATGTACCAAGAATCGGATTTCCTGGTGGAAAGAGCAGTCAAGGCAACGTTGCAAACAGCTACAACATCTCTTGCAGCAATGGGTGAGGTCTTTACTCTTGAAAGAAAGCAGATAACCTCTTCTGGTTTCTTCTTTTTGACATCAGGGGCTTTGGGAGACATGACCCTTCTGGTATCCCGGGTTTTGTGAACAGATTTCCTGACCCAATTTGCAGAAGCAGGCTTCTTCTTCTGCTCCGGGATGCCAATAGACTGTGCTATCCTCGTCAGTTCAATGAGAGATTTCTGAAAGTGGGTGATCAGATTGATGTTTGGTGAGGTCTTGGCAGGTACAGAGTTTCCTCTCAGCTTGTAACAGTACCGACGAATGTGTCCACTGTTCCCACAGTGAAAGCATCTGATTTGCGAGCCTTTCTTGAGCTTTGACACCTTGGGGATTTCAGGAGCATTGGTCTTCAACACAGAGCTGGTTCCTTTTACGAACGTAGTCTTCTCTGAGCCCTTGGATTTGTCAACACCTTCAAATCCCAACCCCTTCTTGCTGCCATCTAGTCTTCCCATCCCACAGATTTGGGATAGCTTCTCCGAGCCAATGGAGAATTTGGCGAACTGGTTTCGGGCGTCCAGCAGGGCTTCTTCGAGCTTCAGCTTCTCAGTAGTCAGCAAGCTTATAGTAGAGGACCGACGATCCAGCTCCTCTTTGAGAAAAGTCACTTGCTCTTCAAGTTGGGTTTTGGTTGAAATCCATTCTGTCTTCTGGGATAGGAACTCTCCTTGTATCCTGGAATGTGTCTCCTTACTCAATGAAAGCTCATTAGATAGAACTTCATTTTTAGCAAGCATAGACTTTGAGGCTTTACACAAACGCACATACATATCATGCCCTTCATCATCGGAATCCTTGTCCTCAAGAGACTCATCCAATGTAACATGAGAGACAAAAGCAACCTTTTCATTTTCATCAAGATCGGTTTCAAAACTTTCATTAGACTCACTATCACTCCAAGTAGCTTTTAACACTTTATGAGACTTATTTCTCCTGTTAGCACAGTCCACAGCTTTATGTCCTATTCCATTGCATTCAAAACATTTCATGTCCGTTTTCGGGATAGGAGAGGGCCTGATATCCCGACTTTTCTGTGAAACCTGATTTCTAAAAGGCTTAGAGCTAGGTCCTTTTGAGAAGTTCCGGTTAGAGTTGAAAGATTTCCTTTTCCTTAAGAATTTCTCAAATTGTTTAGTTAGAAAAGCAAATTCATCATTTTCATCATCTTCATTTTCATGCAACTTTTCAACCTCAACTTTAACCGAACTTAAAGCAATGGATTTCTCAAGCATGGGCCTTTTCTTTAGAGTTTCATAGGTTTTCAAATTACCAACAAGTTCTTCTAAAGGATAGGTATCAAGATCATGAGCCTCTTCAATAGCATTCATTTTAGAGTCAAAGAAGGGAGGTAAAGCAGTTAAGAACTTCCTAACAATTTTCTTTGATTCAATAGCCTCTCCTAAGCTACGACATTGATTTGTGATATTAAGTACACGACCATAAAAATCATCAATAGACTCTTTGTCACTCATGCTTAGACCTTCAAACTCAAAAATAAGACGTTGAAGTTTTTGTTGTTTAACACGGGAGTTACCTTCATGAGTGTTGATGAGCACCTCCCATGCCTCCTTAGCAGTGGAGCAATGAATGATTCTTTGGCGCTCTGCCTCGGAGACAGCATTGAATAGACAGCTAAGGGCCTTGATATTTGCTCTAGCCGAATCCTTGTCGTCTTTTACCCATTCGGACCTAGGCTTTGAAATTATTTCGGTTGATTCATCGCCTTTTGGTTTTGTGGGATGTGTCCAGCCTTCCTCTACACTTTGCCACAGCATACCATCATCTTGGTAGGAGAGGAAAGCACTCATCATGATTTTCCATTGAGAGAAATCATGTCCATCGAAAAAAGGTGGAACATTTATGGAAGAACCTTTTTCCCGATCCATAATGAACCCCTCAGAGGATCTCACTAGCAAAGGCTAGTGGCTGCTCTGATACCACTTGAAGGTCCTAGAGGGGGGGGGGGGTGAATAGGCCTTTACCACTTTTTCGTTTAATTCTGTCTCCGGGATAGCAAGATATTGTCCTATCCCAGAAGGCAGGGTACGAGTAATAAAGAGAAAGCAGTAAGGAAAGAATGACACCAGATGTTTTTGGTGACGCAGAAATCCTACAACCAGGATCAAAACTGCGTGCCCCTTACTCTTGAGGGACAAACCTTTCCACTAATTGGTAACACACACTATTACAAGTTTCTGGCACTCTGGGATACATACCCCTTATGCTATCCTGACTAGTCTACCCACTAGTACAAACAGAGCTACACTACCTTAATCAATGTGCTTACACTTGGAAAGAAAAACAGAAGTATCAAACACAGATTCTTAACTACACTTCAAGTTAAAACCTTCTTGATCACTTCATGGGTTGGGCATCTCCACACTTTATCTCTATGGAATGCAAAATGCAATGACGCATATGAGTTTTGGAAAACAGTTTTTATGCTTGAGAATCCATGTCTATTATGCACTGTAAAGAGCAACCAAAAGACATGGAAGGGGAAGAGAAGAGATAAGAGAAACTACACTCGAAAGTGCTCTCAAAGAGTACCAAAACAGAATAACCAAAACCCCCAAGTGTTTCACTCAACCAACAAACATTCAAGAGAACTTGGGACTCCTTATATAGACAAGGTTATTCGGTGGTCAACCACAGCTAAGAGACCACGTGAAACACAGCATACACATGCCTTAATGTAGTCCTACAACTGTCCTAAAGCAAGCCTAAGCATGGAGTGCTACAGACCGACAAGAATAGCAGCAAAGAGGACACAGCAAGCTTAAACAAGTATGGCAAGACAGCTTTTCAGATTTTACCTTAAAGAGCTAAGGTAGTCTAAGCAAGGCAAAAGAGGTCCTATGTGCTTATACCAGAATAGCAATATCAGTTCTCAATGAGGGAGCATGTTACAAGACAACAAAGAGAGGAACCAGAAAAATCAGGACCGAAAGCGACTTGTCAGAAGGAAAGAGACAAACCGATTTTCCAGAAAACACATGTGAGCTTAAACACCTCAAATCAAACAAAGTCAACTATCATGAACAAAAGCACATGTATTCTGAATTAAAGATGACCAAGGTAGCTGTAAATCACGTGCATACAGAATCAAGAATAACCTAGGCAACAGAAATCACGTATGGACAGAAATCCAGAATACCAGCAGATCAACGGGGATATGTGCAACAGTTGCTATCCTAAATGAAAACCATGTTAAGGGATGCATGAACTAGCTGATATCCCAAAGAGATAAGTAAGGATGCCAACATCTTCAATCTCTTTTCTTGATGATCTTCCGGACAATTGTGTTTTGTCGATTGTCAAGGGATAGCCAATATAACATATGCCTTCATTATTTGTCTCCGCAAGAGTTGATATATTTGTACCTGACAATGCTTTTGTCGATCCTTGGACTTGGAGTATATACTTATCAGGAATCCTTAGACTACTCTAATGGATGTCTTGGCAGGAAGGAAAACCGGTGGATATATTGAAGGAAACATCACCATTTCTGGGTGTCCAAGAAAGCAAGAAACATTTGCTCGAATATCAGGATATTGTGAGCAAACAGATACTCTCCACATGTTACAGTTCATGAGTCTTTAGTTTATTCTGCATGGCTCCGGTTGCCTCCTGAGGTTGATTTGAGAACAAGAAATGTAATCTTTAAACATCGCATTATTTCTTTTGTTTTTCTGGAGACAAATGAAGGCGATGAGAAACAATGTGACAAGCTAGCTAGGTTACTCATATGTTCTGTTCAGTCAAGTCACTAACCAAGTGGCCATTCACTTGCTATTTGCAGATGTACATTGAAGAAGTCATGGAACTTGTGGAACTGAATCCAATAAGAGATATACTTGTTGGATAGCCTGGAGTAAATGGTCTCTCAACCGAGCAGCGCAGAAGGTTAACCATAGCCAGATCTCGTGGGCAAGTCTGAAAAAGGTATGCTCTTATTTCATCTCATCTCAGCTTGGTCCACCAGCTTTTTCCAGTTTTACAAGCACCTTTAGTCTGGTCAACAGCATAGTTACTTCGGGCGGACAAGGCAAATAACTAAGGACACCATTTAAAAGAGGTTGAACACCCTGTAATCAATAGGTTGACTAAGCTTTAGTAATGTCATGAATGTGCAGCAGGATGATGGGTTGGCTTTTGCATATGAATGTCTTCTTTTCTTGTTTCTGGTTTATGCTTGTAATCAGAGTTTTGTTATGGGTATGCAACTCATCTTGTACTTCATCTACCGTGATTACTGGGTAGTGGTGAAGCCAAGAAGGCTAATGGTGTTGAAGACTGGAGATGGGGCTTGGGAGGCCTGACCAAATGAAGCAATCAAATGCATCAATGGTGTTCAAATGATGGTGAACTCGAGTTTTTGAAGGTCCTATATGGTTTTATAACTTCATATCAGATTCGAATTCCAGCCATGATGGGCGACAGGAATTTGTAATATTGATGGCTTTGTAATGATGTTGAACGTTTATAGCATTTGTTGTTTGATTTAGATCCTTTTTAGATTGTTTTGGTATTTAATTTTTAAATTTTATCATTTTTTTGTATTAATACGATCTATTATACCCCTTTTATGTATTGTACATTGTATTTGTATGGTGTGTAAATACAGTGTACAATTCATAAACAGGTATTTTTTTTTTATTATAAATTATTTCCTTTAGTGACGAAATGAAAATGTCACTAAAGACACTAGTGTCGAAGAGATTTTGACACTAAAAGATTCTGTAGTGTTGATTTTTTTTTTTGACACTAAAGATCTTTTAGTAATAATATTCAAATGCCACTAAAGGTTAAAAATGATGTTTGACTTGGTTTGTCTCTTGACATCATTAGTGACGAAAGTTTTGTCTTCGGTGTCAATAAAAGCTTTAGTGATGTGATTTTTAGTAACAATTTTTTTTAATTTTTTTTGTAAGAAGGAACTTCATAAAAAGGGCCAGAGACCTGAGGACAAAGCCAAAAGTTAGTCAGGTAACACACAAGTAGAAAACAATATGAGATAATCACATAAGGAGAGCTTGTTCACAATCATAACAATTACAGTACTTGCATCCAATTTCACCTCAATCATACTCATACCTAGATCTTTCGCCATCCTCAGACCTTTTCAATTAGCAAGTGCTTCTCCTTCCTTAATAGACACCATATACACAACTTTTGTGGCATTAGCAATCCAACTTCTATTCCAATCCCGAATGATCACCCCGGTTTTTGCACAATGAGTAGTAACATCCCTACTCACATCAACAGGCCTCTGCCAAGTAATAATGGATCCATCTCTCACAATCCCATCCCTGTTAACCCATGTAGCTCCTCTCACCTAACAGACCTCAATATAGAGAGTCACAGCTCGAGCAATGGTCTTCCTTGGAGAAATTTCTTCCTTTCTAAACAGAAAAGCACACCTGGACTTCCATATCTCCCAACAAACAATGTTGATCATCATAAAAGCATCCTCCTTGTCCTTCATTGAGCTAGAACAATGCAAGAACATCTCTAGCCATGCCCTAAAAGTAGTAATCCTCTGTTTGCAGATCCTCAAACCAAGTGGGCAACCAAACCATACATATTCAACCCAAGGACATAGGAGCAATAGATGTTCCATAGACTCCTCATCACTCCCACATATACGACATGTGGGATTAGGGTTGAGTTTCCTACGAAACAGATTAAGATAGCAGGCAGTAGCACTTTAAGACACTTCCAAATGAAACACTTAACTTTTGGTAGGGTTTTGCTCTTCCAAATGAACTTCCAAAGCCTCTCATCCACCAACATGGAGTTGTGGTTATTAAATGGAACAGTAGCACCATTCAGATTATGAATCCAATGGTAACCTGACTTCACAGTGTAATTACCATACCTACTGCTAGGCCAAATCAATCTATCCACACCATCAGAAGCCAGTATCGGTATGTTAAGAATAAAACTCCTAGCCTCCACTGAAATATTCCCCTCAATCGCAGAGAGATTCCAAGCTTTCCACTTTTGATCAATAAGATCCTCAACCAACACTGGTAGTCCATCAAGGATGTCGCCAACAGGGACTAGAATCCTCTCCTTCAAGTCCGGAATCCATGAGTCACACCATACCATGATGTTTTGGCCATTCATAACCTGCCACTTCGATCCCATAAGGATATTATCACACATTTGAAGTAGACTTGACCACCTCCATGAAGCCCTACTCCCCTTGACAGCTTCCTCAAAGTCACAACGAGGATAATAGCGAGCCTTTATCACCTGTGCCCACAGAGACTGTGGATCATGTAAAAGTCTCCATACTTGCTTACCAAGTAAAGCAAAGTTGAAGGTCTCCAGATCCCTAAAGCTCATGCCACCACACTCTCTAGGTTTAGCTAAAAACTGCCAACTTTTCCAATGCATAGCATTCCCATTCTTATTCATACCCCACCAGAATTTGCAGAGTAAAGCATTAATTTCATCACAAAAGGAAGAGGGGAACTTGAAGCATGACATTGGATACGAGGGTATAGATAGAGCAACTGCCTTAATAAGAGTCTCTCTCCTAGCAGGGGATAGAAGGCCTTGCTTCCATCCAGTAATTCTCTGTACAATCTTCTCTTTAACAAAAGCAAGGACCTATTTTTTCGAACGACTCCAAAATGTTGGTAAACCAAGGTACTTCCCTGGATCAGTAGATGCCTCAATCAAGAAGAATAAACTCATCAATCTTTGCATTTGTAGCAGAGTACTAGGCGAGAAGAAAAGGCTTGACTTCCCGAATTAACCCCTTGACTCGTAATATTAATGACGAAAATATTTGAAATTCTGACACTAAAGATTTTTAGTGACAATTGTTTTTTGTCACTAGTGACCATATTTGTTGTAGTGAAAACAGCAATAATTTTAGGGCAACGTAGTTATATAAGTACGTGGTTGTTGAGTTAACAACAATCCCATGCATGCATGATGATTCATGCTAGCATTCTATCTCGAATTCCTTCTAGTATGGAAGTGTAGGGATACTTTGTTCATTCCGGAAGAAATTACCAGGATCTACCTTTGTCTTTATAAGCACCAACCTATCGAAGTTCTCCTTGAAGTACTTCACTCCAAAAATTCTTCCCTCAAAATAGCTTTCCTTCCCATTGTGATTGATCCCTATGTCAAGATCTTTATAGTTGAAGAATGCTTCCCTCGGATTCTTGGAGACGAAAGGAGTCATGTACTCGAATAACTTCCTCGTCAAATCGATATACTTCTCTGCGGCCTCGGACCCTGAAGCGTTCCAGTTGGTTGCATACTGAATCTTCCACAGATTCCCAGCTCTGTGTGGAAATGGCTTTGCAGTTGCCGCAATCTCAGCCATTCTTCCGCCGTAAGGATTGAAAGTCAACATTGGCGTCTGCAACTCGATCATTTTCTTAAAAATCCACTTCAAACCAGCTTTCGGAATTGGCTGCTTGACATAGTCCGACTTCCTCTTCAAGTGGGTAAGTACTTGAGGAACTCTAGAAAGCAAAGCCTCTGGTGCAGTACCGTTTGCAAATCCTGTCCAGAATAGTGTAGAGTCGACCCAACTCATTTCTTGGCAATCGGATTGCGTCAAACCGAGTTCAGGGAAACCCTTGTTCATCACGGAGAGTAGTCTTTCGGAATCTCCAAGAAACAATGCAAAGAATGTTGCTCTTAGAGTCTTTTCACCAGTTTGAGACCCAGTTACGTTGATAACATCACTGGTAAGCCTTATGAACAAATCATTGTCAAGCTTGTGCGCCACGTATTGCCAACGGTATACAATGTCCGTTGCGTTTTGTTCTAGGGTTCTTGGTACCTTGAAAACAGTAACGGTCTTGGGGACACGTACAAGATTGATCTTGTACGCTATCACTACTCCAAAGCTAGCTCCGCCGCCTCCAGTGATGGCCCAAAAGAGGTCTTCTCCCATCGATTTTCTATCTAGTAGTCTTCCACGCACATCAACTATTTGAGCATCTTCTACGTTGTCAACTGACAAGCCGTACTTCCTCATCATATTACCGTATCCACCGCCACTCAAGTGTCCTCCGACACCAACTGTGGGGCAAACACCGGCCGGAAAGCCATGAACTTTGCTTTTCTCGTAAATTTTGTAGTAAACTTCGCCGAGAGTAGCACCGGCTTGGACCCATGCAGTCTCAGTTTTGATGTCTACTTCAATGGCTCGAAGATTGAACATGTCGAGGATGAAGAATGGGACTTCAGCCACGTAAGACACACCCTCGTAGTCGTGGCCTCCGCTTCTGATTTTCATCTGCAAGTTGTGCTTCTGAGCACAAAGGATGGCTTGTTGAACATGGGATACGTGCAGTGCGGTGATGATAACATAGGGTTTTCGGGTGTATGACTCGTTGAATCGAAGGTTTCGGATGTAGGATTCCAAAACGGAGGAGTAAGAAGCGTTGTTGGGAGTGTAAATTGCTGGTCCGATTGGGTGAGAAGGGAGGGAATGGCTTAGAAGACATGAAACGAAGTTATCTGGAGCTGAGAAAGAAGCTGAGGCTGCACAAGAAATGAACATAACTAAAAGAAAGGGAAGGAGGAACCTTGGAATTGCCATTTCTAGCATGTTTAATCTTGTTTCTCTGAAAAGATCATGAATGGTTTGTGCATGTTATGATGTGTGTATGCCATATGGGTAGAAATTTATAGGGAATATGTGTGTGACTGATCTTGGCAAAGTCCTTCACTATAGTCTAACTAATTAATTAGATACAAAAAATGAAGAAATTTCGAACAGTTGATGTGAATGGAAGATCGAGACTTCTATACAAGAATACATGCATTTTGCAAATCACCTTCAAAGGCAATAATGCATGTATAGAACTTTCACACTTTTTTTTTGTTGAATCAAGGAATGTAACACGAACTTTCAAACTTTTTTTCGCTGTTAATGAGTTTAAACGAGAGAATGCAAACATGATAGTAATTAAAGATTAAGGTGTGCTGGGCATATAATATTGGACAATGTCATGCAACGACTCAACTTACTATAGGAAGATCAAATCCGTTATTCGTTTTGATGTTATATCTGCACTAATTTTCAAAGTCTTATTGATGCACGATCGGGACAACTGGACAGGTACCCTAAATTATCTGATGTCCATATATGGTGATCACATGATGATGTTGATATTCAAATTAGCCTTTTGAATTCGCGCTAAATTCTTTTACGAGGCGCTCGATATTCTTTCTTGAAGTGAGGTTGTCAACCTCAAATGCTTGCATCTGCTCTCCAAAACCTGCAAACGACAACAAATAGCAACTTATAAGTTCTACTTATCTTACAACATATATTTCAGATTTGTTGTTCTAAGACCTACAGGCTACCAGCAACTCTATTATCATGCTATTATGCACTCCAGGTTAAATACCTTGGGGTTTAATTTTTCAAATAAACACGTGTCGTAATATGAGTTTCAACTTTCTTAAATTTTGATTGAGCTTATGATAAGTTCAATCTACGTAAACATATTTTTGACCACCATCCTCTCCGATCAAACTTTTTTCCGATTATGCTCCTTTCTCGTCTTCTTCCTCGTCGGGTGTGGAACTTGTAAGACTTGATTCGTGTAGTCATGTACAATATTTCTGAATATGTCCTACTTGCCCACAATAAAAACAATTACGTGAATCTTGGGCTATTTTGAATGGTCTTTGTTGTTTGGGCTGAGAATAACAAAAATTTGGACTTTTGTTGCCTCGTGGTCCTCCACTTGGCTGTCGAGTCTCCCAAATTCTCTTAGTCTCATTGATATTTGCTCTGCTATAAGTGCCCGATCCACCACATCTGCATATTTCTCCAATTTAAGGATTGATACCCTCTCTTTGATAGTAGATCGAAGACCATCTTGAAATCGTCTTGCTTTGCTAAGCTCATTAGGAATCATGTAGGAAGAAAAACACATGAGCTTTTCAAATTTGGCTTGATATTCAGCTATAGTTAGGTCACGTTGAAGGAGATTGATAAAATCTCGAACTTCCATTCCTCTTATAGTGTCAGGAAAATACTTCTCCAAGAAAATCCATTCAAATGCATACCAACTAGTAATCTTAGTATCTGGCATACTCAAAATTGATTCCTACCAGTGGAATGCTTGTCCTTGTAGGTAAGTATATGCAACACTCACCTTCAAATCATCAGGAACACATTGGTTGTTCATGGTTCTTGTCATTTGTCACAGCCATTCTTTTGCTATCATTGGATCTGTTGTGCCTCTGAATATTGGTGGTTGAGCTTTCTAAAATCTTCCTTGGATCTTCATAGCTCGATTTCCAGCATCTTCCTGATGGTTGTTTTTTCCTCGTATGGCACTAGTCATATCCTGTACGATGTGTGTATGCCATATGGGTAGAAATGATGTAGGGAATATGTGTGTGACTGATCTTGGCAAAGTCCTTCACTATAGTCCAACTAATTAATTAGATACAAAAAATGAAGAAATTTCAAACAGTTGATGTGAATGGAAGATCGAGACTTCTATACAAGAATACATGCAAATCACCTTCAAAGGCAATAATGCATGTATAGAACTTTCACCCTTTTTTTTTTTGTTGAATCAAGGAATGTAATACGAACTTTCAAACTTTTTTTTGCTGTTAATGAGTTTAAACGAGAGAATGCAAACATGATAGTAATTAAAGATTAAGGTGTGTTGGGCATATAACATTGGACAATGTCATGCAACGACTCAACTTACTATAGGAAGATCAAATCCGTTATTCGTTTTGATGTTATATCTGCACTAATTTTCAAAGTCTTATTGATGCACGATCGGGACAACTGGACTAGTACCCTCAATTATCTGATGTCCATATATGGTGATGGGATGATGATGTTGATGTTTGACGCTAAAATATCTCCCGTGGAGAGATCTTTCCGCAAAGCAGTCTCTTTTATTGACTTCGGATAGTTTGACCGCAGTTGTCGGTTTATCCTGTATGTGCTTCGTATGCTAGCGTGCCACCGTTTCTCAACGGAATATAGAATGTAAATATGTCTGACTTCTTGGTAAGCGATTAAGACAAGGAGAACACCAACCTTGCCAGAATGGGTCCTTCTCGCCTAGCAACCTAGGACTTTGGATATGTGTCTCTAGCAGAGCCCCAGAAATCGATACATCACACTCTCTTAATCAGTGCAAAGTAGAGCAATCTCTATGACAATGAGTTGAGAACACTGCTTCCTTGGATATCAGAACTCTCACTCGATATGTGATAAGCCCTTCAACCTTCCAGTTGCTATGCTTCCTTTGATCGAAATACTCTCACTCGATAGGTGACAAGCACTTTGATCGGTTGGTTGCAAAGAATAAAATCTCTTGACGAGATGTCTAGGTGTACTTGCGTATAGAAAATGTTTTATGTTTGATTGGAGACCCTTATAATAATGTTCTTACTCTCTTTATATAATGCTCAGTAGTTGTCTTTCAATTCTCTTAAACTTCTTCTGCTCTTGCTCTTTGAATCTCAATATAACTCTAACACCATCTAGCATACAGGTCTTTTCCTTATATAATTCTAATGCTATAACGACTCCTTTAATAGAAGAAACCTATCTGAAACAGAAAAGGTATGATAGACATTAAGCCACATGAATCAGCTATCCGATATCTATGACAAATATAATCCTACGTTGATCTGGAAACGGACTCTGTTTCTTCACTCGACCGCTCGCCAAGCTGCATCTTTATCTGGGCCGCTCGCCAAGAGTTCAGCTCATCTTGGGCCGCTCGCCAAAACTTCAGCCTTTCTAGCCCAATACAAAATATTTATTTCAGACCCAAACATTGCCCCTCAAGTCTTGAGCTTAAATTACATGTGCAAGCGAAAAGACTTGAATATTACCCGAATGACGCGCTATAAAACCAAACGGTAGCATCACACGCAAGTGCCACATTACACAACTCCTCTAGAAAGTTGCATCACTCGACTGACGTAATATAAAAGCACCAGTCCACATCAACAAAATCTCATTCCCCAATGAGACTTTCTCACTTGCCTTGATTCTGCACTTTCAACCTCCTTAGTCAAAAGCTAAGATCTTTCATTCTCGTCGCCGTTCATCTACTCCGATTAAAACATGTCTCCACGTAAAGACATCTCATTTCCCCATTCAGAACGTAACTTCGAGAGATTCTCGAGACACCTCAAAGCCGTCACCAGACGACAGAACCCAGAGGCAATCATCTCTTTAAATGTGGACCCAAATGAAGTACTGGCCTACTTGGTCCCTTTTTGGATACTCTAATCAATCCAGAGCTTTTCAATCTTCTCCGCCAACCCCTTTGCAATTCAGCCTTGATAGTCCAAAAACATCCTAAGGCAGAACCCAAAGAATGGACAAACAAAGATACCATTTGTTTAATTGGGAAGTGGCCGCACCCAAACTCAAAGGATTCCTCCTGGTACCGGCACCGTCGCGGATAAGATATCGATCGATGGGAAGCGGTTGGAATCACCAAACTCATCGATTTGTGCTTTTCGCTCCCAGCTGGAGGCAACAGAGTCTCGTTCGCCACAACCATGTGCTTTTGAGATTGCACCGCCAACTGCTTCTGTCTTCCCTGTGGTGATGTGAGCATTACTATCCTTGATTTATATACCTTTTTTGGAGTTCCAGCGTTTGAAAACTCATGGTTACACAATCACCAAACCAGGACACCAGTTCAAGTCTCCCTTAATTGTCCTTCCTCCTACTCTTCCTGGGTTAAACATTTTGCACAGGAGGAGAAAGACACCGACCAAGGAGGTATAGCCTTTCTAGAATATTGGCTATCAAAGTACATCTTCTGTCCTTCTTCTGCAAAGGTCAATAGATGCTGGACCAACCTTGTCGAACGCCTCTTCAATCGTGAACAACTGGGCTTGGTTGAATCCGTTCTTGCATACGTCTACTATGGTCTGAGGCGAGTCGTTCTTTCTAAGCTCGACTTTAATCAACAAGGGCCACTCTGGATGGTAGAGTTCTGGTTGCGGATGTATTTTCCCTTCTTTCGCCCTGTAACAGTTCCTCATTTTGAAGAACAAAAGCTTCTGGGCCAAACCTTGGTGTCTGCATCAATTAGGACTAGAGAGTGGTCTTACTTACTTTGCTTCAACCACCTCTGCTCGCATAAAAATTTTCCAACCACAACAATTGAAGTAATTCTGAATTAACGTCACCCTGGCAGCCTTGGGAGTGGATTTGTGCCCTCGCCAGAGCAAGATGACCTTGTGAGGAACCTTTTCCTTCAATGTCACACCTGTAAAGACCTGCCAGTCCCATATTCTGCGAGCCCTGGGTATGAGCTCTATGCTCCAAACCATTTCTTAAGACAACTTGGGCTCACCCAAGACGCCCCTATGCCTCTCGCTTGTTCTGTGAACAAATATACCCTTTAGCGAGGGACAAGTCATCCTACAGCATTGGAGATGCAGGATGAACACTTTGGCTTTCCTACGGTAGTTATTCCTGAATTGACGAAGCCACTTGTGATTTCTCAGTCAGTCACTAAGTCGTACCAAGTCTGGCGCTCCCAACTTTGGGAAGATATACGATACAAAGGACCGCTTGCTCGTTTTGCCACTATCTTTAATGATTTTAGCAAAAGGTTTTCAAATGAAGAAGATTTGGCTGTTGTTGGGAAATCATACAAGAACACAACACTCCCTGGCCATAGGTATGCTTCTTATATTCAAATGTGCCACATGTATTAGCAATTTCTTATATTGTGTTTGACCAATCCTTCCCCTCTTATAATTAACAGCACGCCCTAGAGCCAGACGTGACTGTTGCCTTGCAATCCTTTAAGAAGAAGATGTCCAATCCTTCAGGGCAACCAGTAAGTATTGCAAGTTATTTACCCAGAATAATTATCTTTCAATTTTTTCACTGAAACATAGCTGACCCAAGTCTTTTGATAGTCTCATAAGCATAGGAAAACCCACTCTAAGCCTGAAGAGCCTCCAAGTGGTATCTGGGCAGCTACAGAGATCATCAGCAGGGACAGACAAGCCAAGCTTCAAGCTCATGTCTTCCATGCCTCATTTGATCAACAAAGTGACAAAGCCTCCGGGACAAGCACCTGCTCGGCACTGGTTTTCACCATTGCACACTGGCTATGTGCAAACCCAAACAGCATGCCCACGGTCTCCGAATTTGATGACCTTCTAGTCCAAGGTTCTTCGGAGTGGCAGAAATTGTGCAAGGACGAGACCCTTGCCAGCTCCTACCGGGATCAACATTATGATCTCGAGGTTATTTCGAAGGCCAACATTAAACCCCTGAAGATTTCATCTGATGACTCCTTCGTTGGGTATTTCAACCCAGAGAGGTTTGCAGCCCTGGGTGGTCTTGCATCATTTGATATAATATGGGAGCATATCAGCAAGAGCCCCAAGCCTCAGGTGTATATAGTGAGTTGGAATGATCATTTCTTCATCCTCAAAGCTGAAGATGAAGCCTATTATATTATAGACTCACTCGAGGAAAGGCTTTTCGAAGGATGCTGCAAAGCCTACATCCTAAAGTTTGATGATTCCAGCATCATGTGTGGAACTGAAGATCATGATACCGAAATGGAAGTCATAAACAGTGGCAAATAGTGCTGCAAAGACTTCATAGCTGGGTTTCTGGCTGGAATCATACTGAAGGAACTCGAGGAAGAAGAAAAGAAAAGGCCAGTCGACATTGCCATTTTTTTTCGGCGTCTTCAGATTGAGTTCCAATCTTGCTTCATTCCTTCCTCCCCAGGCGAGGGCACAAGTGCTCAAAATGACCAAGTCATTTTAGAGCAAAAAATTCAAATTCCTTCCCCGCCAGTTATTGGTTGAGGTTATCCCAAAACCAAAGGAGCAAACTCCCTCCTCGCCAAAGCATAAGCTTCAAGCGACTGAAGTAACACAGCAGTTGTTCCCTGTCCAAGTAAAAAATTTATCTGCTTACTTCGTTCTATATTTTTTTACTTTTAACTGGTTCTGACACCTTGTACTATTACTTTCTAGTCCAAAACCATTCCTTTGGAGATCGATGAAATGATCCCTGATTTACCAACAAATCCAAAGGAAAAAACAAGCTCGCAAGGCCAAATCCAAACTTCTGAGCCTTCCGAAATGGCCGCCACATCTCAGCCTTCTAGTTCACTACTTGTCAGTAATGAAGACCTTGAAACTGTAACTGAAGAAACTACAGCACCGTCTTCATCAAAAGGAGCTTCCTCTCAGGCACTCCACCCACAGAAGGAGATGTAGACTTCCATCGTCTTACCAATAAGATCATGGAAAATTAATTTCATTGCTCGTTGGTATGTTGCCCCTGCATTCTTGAGTCCAAATGGCATGTCCATGTACTCAAATACTCCTGCAAATCCTGGGCATTAAAACGCAGTCTTATGTCGATCTACTTCTGCCACTGGGATTTGATGATAACCGGCCGTCCCATCCATGAATGTTAACATCTCATGACGAGCCACTGAGTCCACCAACAAATCCGCTACTGACATTGGGTATGCATCTTTTGAAGTTGCATTGTTTAAGTCTCGATAATCAACACACACTCGCATTTTGCCGTTCTTTTTGTTGACCGGGACTACGTTGGATAGCCACTCATTATATTTGGTTACTCGTATGATCCCTGACTTGAGCATTTTCTCAACTTCTTCCTTGACTAGAATTGCTGTTTTTGTGTTCATTCGACGCATCTCTTGTTTTACCAGCTTCTTTCCTTCTATGATGGATAAGCTGTGACAAACCAAATCTGGTGACAGTCCTGGCATGTCGTCATACTTTTCTGCAAAATAATCAGCGTATTCACGTAGCAATTCAATAAGCCTCAGTCGTTCTTCAGGCTCTAGGAAGGTATTAATGGCCACAGAGATTGGCTCTTCGTTATTCCCAAGATTGACCTTTTCAATGGGATTTTTGACTTTAGGAGGTAAATCATCCAAGGCTGTTGGAGCTAATTTGATTTCTTCCTTCTCATCTAAGTCATGTAACACATCTTCATCCACATATTCCAATGCTACAATCATTGGAACCCTCTCGTAGGCTTGACTCTCCAACAGAAAATTGTGGAAACGTTCGTATAAAGAGTAGCAAGCCTCGGTTTCTATACTTGATAGAGACCCGATCATTGAGAGTGTTTGGATGGTAGCTCAATGGCATAGGGTCTGCTATTATCATGATTTACTTAAATAATACCCCACTGAGCTAGCTCAGAGGCCGTAACATCAACTGGGTAGCCTTTGTTATTAACGCCACATACCTTCAGTGGCCTGAGGTCACTGTTGTAATAACTGGCTTCCAAAGAATTAGAAGAAACGGAGTATGGATGATGGTCAGCATCGACGATCTCTGCCTCACCTGACTCCATATTCCAAAGTAACATCTGCTGATGGAGGGACGAAGGTACACAATAGCTCCGGTGGATCCAGTCACGCCCTATAATTACACTGTATGGAGTTGTGCATTATGCTACGAAGAATGTGTATGTATCGGTGGCTGGACCGATGTGTACTTGCAAAAAGACGATACCCAAGGTTTTGAAAATGCTACCCTGAAAGTTTCTAACGTTGAGTGTGGTGTCTTGGATAGCAGACTTGGGGACGCCTAATAAGTCCATTGCCTTGACTGTGATGATATTTACCGCTGCCCCTGAATCCACTAAAAGTTTGTTGACTTGAATTCCCTGGATAATTCCTGTCACATATAATGGTCGCATGTGCATGGCCATGTCCACGGTAGGCTTGGCGCACATCATCTACCCCTTTGTGGATGATGGGTCAGTCTCTGATGTCTTGGCAAGTGCTAATTGTCTTGTTGATATTGGTTCATCTTCTAGCACTACCAAGTTGTTAACGCTTTCGCTCTCGATTGACTCATCCATTGATTTCGGTGGAGGTAAAACATATTTGGAGGATAAAATGAACACCATGTTGACAGTGGTATCTACCTCCTCGACGTACTCTTCAGCTTCTTCATCTTCACCGTAATCTAACAACTCTTCATCATCCGCGTCGTTGTCCTCAACCTTTTGTCCCTCGAGATCCAAAGTTGCAGTGACTTCCAGAGAAGCAACTTGTTGTAGCTGATCCTCAGATGTATGATCTATGGTTGCTGGCATGAGTAGTTCGGAACTTTGTCCTTTAGGATGGGAAACAGTTTTGGTAAGACTAACCTTCTTTTGTTTTTCTATGATTAAAGGCCTCAGTCTCCACTGCAAGACTCTAGTCTTCCCTGGAGTGTGATGCCCTTGAGCATGTTTCCTCTCCGTTGGTGGTGTGTGTAGCTCCAATGTCTCCATCGCTTTATCATCGAAATTGAGACGTCGTCTCACCGGTTTACGTTCTATGACTCCATGATGAACCTCGTGAGTAGTTTCGGGCTGTTCATCTTTGGACCATAGCTCTGGGTTACGGTCAAAGACACCTGGTCGTTGTGCTTGCACTTTAGGCTCGCGAGACTTCTTCCCAAAAATCACTGGAGGGTTTATTGCAAGAGCGTTCAATCGCCTTTGCAGCGTCTCTGGGGAGCAGACCAGTTCTTCTTCTTTGAGCAGGCTTGTTTCATAAGCCTCTAATGCTCTCTTGGCTTCTCCAAATCGTCGCTGAAGATTCCTTCTTCTACTTGGAGGTACCTTGATGGTTTTGCCCTTCTTCTTCACATACCATACATTCTCCTTTGTGATCTTTCTTGAAGCTAGTGGAACATACGGTCTAGCGAGCGTGTCAGTAATTTCTGATTCAGACTTCTTGGTTTCACTGAACTTTTCTGTCACTCGCGAACGTTTAGGACCTGGGGAATCCTTTTGTCTTGCTCGGTGTGGGTTATGGGGCTGATGATTTGTTTGTGAAAAGAACTCTGGAAAGACCTTAGCTGCTTTAGCCAATTCTTCATAGGAAATATTCAACCCACTCCTGAGTTTACAATGAGCACAAAGGGCTATTGGTGATTCTGCTTTCAGATCCACTATTTCTTTTCCTTTATTTGATCGCTTGTTTGCTTGGTGGAATCTCGCCAGTAGTTTGATGATTGTTTGTCTGTTTGCGTTTACCTAATTTGTCTCTTGTTAATTCCAACATTCCAACCGTCAAAGATATCTCGGTCGCCAAGCTTGGTGAGGGCTCTTGGTATATCATTATTTCTCTCTCGTCAATCCACTGCTGAATCCTGAACTTCAAATCATGACAAGCGCTCGTGGAATGGTGACCCCATCGATGATGATATCAACAGTATAGTAGACCCCTAACATCCTCAAGATGTGGGTCTGGCATGCCCCAGTTATCAGAAACTGTTGCTATCCCTGCTTGGATTAGCTCTTCAAATACCTCCTCTCGCCTGGAAGCATCATAAGTTATCTCAGCCCACTTTGGTTGGACAAATGCAATATTACGTCTAGGCCTTCGTCTTGACCTCTTCCTTTTGTAGATTGGTTCAGATTCATTGCAAGTGGAAGAGGTGTCGGGGGAAGGAAATGGTATGTAGGGAGGCGGTGATCCCTTATGATTGTGTGGATGTCATTCCACCACTCCCTTGTAGTTAATCTTAATTACCTCCCTGTTGATCAACCCCTGAATCTTATCCCTCAAGGTCGAACACTTTACTGTTTGATGACCAAACTGGTTATGAAATCTACAGAAATGTTGAGCTAGACCTTCATACCATAAATGTCTGAGTTCGAGTACTGGGTAATAAAAGACCAAACCCATTTCATGCAGCATGTCCAAGATCTCTTCCATCTTATCAAAGTTGAAGGAATAAGATAAAAATACAGGCTGATTCCAATCTTCCACACCTCCAATACAACTATCAGGTGATGACCATTCGACATCAATCATATTAACTTGAGGCGATGGGAAGGGTTTTGAATCTACTAATACAGCTGCCTTGGTCGCTCCCTCTAGTTCCAGTCTTCCTTCATTAATCCACTTTTGGATCTGATCTTTCAACTTGATGCAGTCCTTCGTAATGTGGTTCCATGTTCCTTGGAACTTGCAATATTTTTTACCTTTTAACTGCTCAGGCATAGGGAGAGGTCCGAAATCTGCTTTGACAGCTTGCATGCCATAAAGCTCATCCAAGATCTCATGAGCCATGTTAGCATCATATGTGTATGTTTCGAACTCTGGCTTAGTAAAAGCCACCGTCGAAAGCTTGATAGGACTCTTATTCTTTTGAAGTTTGTGCGGCTTTAAAACTTTGTTTGTCGATAAATCCACAGCTCCCACTTGCTCACCATCAGAGTCCGAATCTTGGTCGTCTATATCTTTTATATAAGCCACAGTTTTTGACTTTGGTCTGTCGTAAGACCTAGCAGTGTACGTTCCCTTAGACGCATTCCTTCTATTATCTCGTTCTTGCATGGTACTGTAAGCTCTAGTTACAGATGTAATAACCTCGTTCAAGGAAAAGTACTTGCTATTCAAAAAAATTTGGTGGTACGTATCCTCCAAACCATTCTTGGCCATCTCTACTACCTCTTCTTTGCCTAGTGGAGTCTTGCATAGATTATATTCTGACCGAAAACGGTGCAGGAAGTTGACTGGACTTTCTGTCGCCGATTGGCTCAAGGAAGCCAGCTTTCCAACACTGATTTCAGGCTTAGCCGTTCTAAGTGGTCTATGAATAAAGCCTCCATATCCTTCCACTCATTGACTGAATCCTTTTCTAATCCCGTATACCATACGAGGGCCGATTCTAACAAAAATGATCCAAAGACCCTTAATTTGAGCCCCTCATTATCTGCAAATTGTCCTAATTACAATGTGAAATATGCTAAATGTGTTGTCGCGTTAGAATCATCGTCGTCAGATAAAGTCTGGAAGGTTTGATACCGGTAGTACTTTGGCCATTGTCAAGCATCCGGATCATCATTCTGCATGGGAGGAAACGGTGTCTCGTATGAGTCATACATCTTGGCCAGATGTTTGTCGCAGTCGTTCATGAACCTGTTTAACCGTTGTTCCCACGCAGGCGGGAAAGACTCTGCTTGTCTAGTCTTTCTAGCAAGATCATAAACGAATTTTGTTAGAGACGTTATGTCCCTATCTGCCCTTTGAGACAGTGTCGCCGCATGCCGGCGGTATTCATCCAAACTTGTTCCCAAGTGTTGTATGATATTTATCCGTAATTTATCCTGACCTTCCACGAGACTTGCTACTTGGGCTCCAATTGCCTCTCTCTCCTCCTGATCTCTGTTCAATTCTACCCACAATGCTTGGATTTCGGCTAACGCCATGTCTATTCTGCCACCTTGGGTAGTGAGAAGAGTAGCTTGTTGTTCAATCCTTTCACCGAGAGCCGTATAGTAGCTAGTCTGATGCTCGTCACGCCTAGCCGCGTAAGCTAGGTACTCCTGGGACGTAAGTTCCGCAATCTCCGCTTCACTTAAAGATTTGAATGACATGGTTGACTGATATTCCTTAGCGAAGATAATTTCAACCGCTTGACTACTTAGTGAACAACACCGAGTAGATGTATGTCCACGGTAAGCCGGTTATGGGTGTTTGCGACACTGAGGGTAATTCATTCGGTAAGGATCCCCTATTGTCACTTAGAGACACAAAGATGGTCCCACTGGGCGTGCCAAAATGTTTGACGCTAAAATATCTCCCTCAGAGAGATCCTTCCGTAAAGCAGTCTCTTTTATTGACTTCAGATAGTTTGACCGCAGTAGTCGGTTTATCCTGTATGTGCTTCGTATGCTAGCGTGCCACTGTTTCTCAACGGAATATAGAATGTAAAGCTGCCTGGCTTCTTGATAAGTGATTAAGACAAGGAGAGCACCAACCTTGCCAGAATGGGTCCTTCTCGCCTAGTAACCCAAGACATTGGATATGTGTCTCTAACAGAGCCCCAGAAATCGATACCTCACACTCCCTTAATCAGTGCAAAGTAGAGCAATCTCTATGATGATGTGTTGAGAACATTGCTTCCTTGGATATCAGAACTCGTACTCGATATGTGACAAGCCCTTCAACCTTTCAGTCGCTATGCTTCCTTTGATCGCAATACTCTCACTCGATAGGTGACAAGCACTTTGATCGGTTGGTTGCAAAGAATAAAATCTCTTGACGAGATGTCTAGGTGTACTTGCGTATAGCAAATGTTTTATGTTTGATCGGGGACCCTTTCAACAATGTTCTTACTCTCTTTATATAATGCTCAGTAGTTGTCTTTCAATTCTCTTAAACTTCTTCTGTTCTTTCTCTTTGAATCTCAATATAACTCTAACACCATTCAACATACAGGTCTTTTCCTTATATAGTTCTAATGCTATCACAACTCCTTTAATAGAAGAAACCTATCTGAAACAGAAAAGATATGATAAACATTAAGCCGTATGAATCAGCTATCCGATATCCATAACAAATATAATCCTAAGTTGATCTGGAAACGGACTCTGTTTCTTCACTCGACCGCTCGCCAAGCTGTATCTTTATCTGGGTTGCTCGCCAAGACTTCAGCTCATCCTTGGCCGTTCGCCAAGACTTCAGCCTTTCAAGCCCAATATGAAATATTTATTTCAGGCCCAAACAATTAATATTCAAATTAGCCTTTTGAATTCGCGCTAAATTCTTTTGCGAGGCGCTCGATATTCTTTCTTGAAGTGAGGTTGTCAACCTCAAATACTTGCATCTGCTCTCCAAAACCTGCAAACGACAACAAATAGCAACTTATAAGTTCTACTTATCTTACAACATATATTTCAGATTTGTTGTTCTAAGACCTACAGGCTACCAACAATTATATTAGTAGACTTTAGGAGGATCATGCTATTATGCACTCCGGAGCTAAATATCTTGGGGTTTAATTTTTCAAATTAACACGTGTCGTAATATGAGTGGTTGAATTGTTTAACTTTCTTAAATTTTGATTGAGTTTATGATAAGTTCAATCTACATAAACATATTTTTGACCACCATCCTCTCCGATCAAACTTTTTTCCGATTATTCTCCTTTCTCGTCTTCTTCCTCCAACAAACTCAAAGGCCAAGGCAGAGTCTTGGATTCCACCTCCTCCTCTGCCGTCGCCGGTCCCATCAATTCTCTGATCCTCAACCACCACCCAGCCTCCTCCCCAACCCAAGCCCAAACCTCTCTCATCTGCCTCACAAACCCCAGATCCCTGGTCAGACCCGACCTGACTAGATAAAGTTTTGTATTCAAATAGTCTTTATCTTTTTGGTTCTGTAAAGAAAGTTCTCCGACCTAACTCCGTCGATCGCCATCACCTTCAACCGATGTAGAGAACCTGAAGAATTCAAACTGAATCTAGACAACAACTCCGAGATCAACGACATAACTGTCTTCCCATCTTCAAATGATACTAGTTCTAATCACCATGTGATGAACTAGACTTGAATGCCGAGATCGACGATAATCTGCAATGAGAGAGAGAGAGAGAGAGAGAGAGAGAGAGAGAGAGTTTTTTATGATGATCTCAACATAAGTTCAGTCAACTTTGAAAAAAAATTTACAAAATCAGCCAATTATATTGTAACATATGGCACATTATGAAAAAGTCTAAAAAGTACATAGACTTAGGGTGCATTCCAGAATTTTTCAGACTTTAAAAGCAATTCTTGCCCGGTTTGCGGAGGGATCCACTTGAATTGAAAAAAGAAGGCTTCTCATGAGCTCGCGACTGTGCAGACATTAGGATCTCTATATTAGACCATACTCACCACAGAGAAGGAAATGCTTAATAGCAATAAAGTAAATCATGAGACATTCTGGGGCAATTAAGTAAATCTTAGATCACAGACATGAGTTTTGGAACTTTCATGAAACTAATGTGTACCAGTATCAAAACTTCAAATGAGGCCTACATATGTATACTCGGCATCTGAAATGAGATTAGGTATCCTCTCTAATCAAGCTGTGATGGACACAAGTAAATCATGAGAAATTTCTCCAAATGAATAAACCAATATATATTTCACTCTCAAATTCTGCAGGATGATAATCCCAAAAGAACAAATGCTACACATCAAACATATAATACAGGACCACAGTGATTCTGCAAAAGAATGAACTATGAATTTCTCAATCCCTCCTCACACTCTTTTATTGTTTCCCCATCCGCAAAAGAATCAATTCTAATTATATATGTAATGCTTCTCACACTATGTCCCATATTTCTTCCTCAATCCTCAATTTTGCAGTTCAACTCTCAGAAGCACTTGTTGGACTTGTGGCGATACAGAACCCTCTTCTTCTTGCTCGAAGTGTTCTCGATTGTCAGGACAACCTTCCCGGCCTCATTGCTTTTGAAAGTGTTGCGGATAGGCCCTTCATTAGCTCCAGTCTTCTTCTTTTTCTGAACAATGATGGTGTATGACCCCTCATCACTAGGAACAAACTCCTCCTGGTAATTCACTTCCCATCCCAAAACACTCACATCCCAAACCAATGTGCTATTGTTAACCTGTTAATACCCAAAACACCATTTCATTTAATCAATCTTTTCAAATCCTAATATCAATAGTTTTATAGCAAATTAAACAAACATGTATTAGTACCTCAGTTGTGTCAATCTCTATGGTTTGGGTGGATCCAGCCTTAAGAGTCAGCTCAGAAACAGAACCATCTTCGGAGGAGAAGAACTCAGTATCGTTCTCTCTTTTGAAGCCACCATACTGAATTGGTATCTCCTCAGCTGGAATGTACCTGAAAACACGAACAATATTAGTCCCTTTTCGAGTTTCAATTGTTAATGAAGTCCAAATCAATGTCTGATGATTAATAGTGAAGAGATGTGTCTTACTTGAGAAGGGTCTCGGTGACCTTAGCAGGGCGAGCCACCACAAACTTGCTCTTGGTTCTTTGAGTCAAGAATGGAGACAGCAGAGCATTGAGTGCATAGTACCAGAATGGCGCATTGATGAAAACCTACAGTCAACCAACAAAGTCACATAAATCCCATCAAATTTATAGCCAAAACATATCAAATTGATGAAGTAAACAAGCGAGAAATGTCGAAGAAGAGAAATGTCGAAGAAAGCTTACATTTTTGGCAACCAATTCAGGGTAGTTGTCCTGCAAGAGATCAACAGCTTGCTTTGTTGCAACTCTAAGCTCCTTCTTGATTGGTCCAGGCGAGTTCTTGAGGTCATTGATCTGAAGCAGAGATGTAACACCACCGGGGCTCAATTCGAGCTTCTGAATACTCTTCTCCATCAACTGAACCCTCCACCTCAAGAATTGGTCTCTCTTCTCTTCGTTTCCGAACGTCTTCTGGTACAGCTCCTCATTGTCAAACACTCCGAAGATGTTGTAGCAGACAGGATGGCCTTCGCGATCGACACCGTTCAAGTAAGCAGCAGAGCTCAAATCAGAGCAGATCTCCTCCTCCAAAATTGAATCAATCTTGGACTCCTTCCTCCATTGAAGAGTCTTCTTCAGCATCTCGAATGCTTCGTTAACCTTGAACTCCCTTGCCCTCAAGAACTTCAAGAGAACCACATGGGTCCCCTCAGATCCTTTACTAGGGAGCAGAGGCACACCCCAGATTGAGATTTCTATGTCGACAACTTCGATTGGCTCGGGTTTTGCCTCTTCCTCGCATACTGGGACTTGCTCTGTTTTCACAACAGAGAACTCTGTTTCCTCTGTCTTGTCAGTGCACTCTGTTTTCTCAACAGGGGAGGACTCTGGTTTCTCAGCAGAGGATTCTGCTTCCTCTGTCTTCTCTTCCTTCTTCTCCACCTCAGCTACTACTAGCTTCTTCTCCTCCTCAACCTTTTTGGGCTCATCTTTCTTGTAGATCTTGTTGCCCAAAATCGCTTCTTCGAGCTTCGCCTTCAGCTCGATCAATGCCTTCTTCTCAAACTACTTCAAATCAGAGAGGCAGTTTCTCTCTTCTTTGTAAGAAGAGCTCTTCTCAACTGTAGTGGGCTTGGTTTCAGTCTCGTCCTCCACAGTCTTCTTCTCGCACTCCTTCACCGTCTCGACAGTCATTTTCTGAATCAAACCCACAAAAAGCAAACACAAAATTGGATTTGAGAGAGGAAAGTAGCTTCCTTTGGCAGAGAGAGCAAAGAGGAGAGATGCGGCGGATGAGAGTGAGGAGTCGCTTAACGGCTATATATTATTTCTCGGGGAAGAAGTGGGACCCGCTGGTGGGGAGGGGAGCGAATCATATCATATGGTCGTCTTAATTTCATTGGTTTAGAGAAAGAGAATATTTTGACCGATTGATGCCAAATGGGACATAGATGGATAAATTATATATAAAGTCATTTACATAAGATTTATATTAGATTAGATCACTAAATATTTTTATCTCAAATCAGGTCATCCCTATAACAAGCATAACTTTAAAATTTTAATTATTTACAATCATGTCATCTCATTCTATTTCACTCCACAAATACAAAACAAACAAAAAAGCAAAAGAAAAAAAAAGAAATTGTCTCCCTGTTCAGTCACTCTTCGTCTCTCTGAAGAAAAAGTAAGCCCTGAGAAAATGGCGGTGGCCCCCACATCTCCCGTCTCCCAACTCTCCGGCTTATCATCTCAATCCTTCTCCGGTCTCCGACGATCTTCCCCCAAACTCGACCACTCTCACTCTCTCCCCCAACACCTCCATAGTTTGATTTATATGTTTACCGATCTTGAAGGATATGAAGCACCAAACTTAAGGTAACAACTCTGTTTGTTCTAGTTTTGCTCTGTTTGCTCGATCTATTTTGAAATTGGAGAATTTATGTATGTATTCACCGACTTCATGGATTCTTGATGAATGGCTACATTCAGCTGCTTCAATAACTGAACTTCTACGTATACATGTCTTAGGATTTATTTCCCTTGCCTTTTCTTTTGACCCGTCATCGCCATGGACGACACCGGAAAGGTCCAATTTCATCTCAAATCCTCTCTCTCTCTCTCTCTCTCTCTCTCTCTCTCTCTCTCTCTCTCTCTCTCTCTCTCTCTCTCTCTCTCTCTCTCTCTCTCTCTCTCTCTCTCTCTCTCTCTCTCTCTCTCTCTCAGCGTAGGAGTATAGTCTGTGGTAGTGTTTGTTTTGGTTTGGTTTGGTTGTTACGCAAAATTTGTGTTTTGGTTGTTACGTATGTAATAATGTCTACAATAATTTGTGGTAGTGTTTATGTTAGTCTGTATTAGTGTGCACAGACTGGTGTGCTTTGGTTTTTATGCAGTTGTGTCTACAATAATATGTGGTAGTGTTTATGTTACTCTGTTGTTTGCTCTGTAATAGTTTGTGTGTTGTCTGTGAGTAGTATGCAGTGTGCTCTGTAGTAGTTTATGGTGTGCTTTGTAGTAGTTTGTAGTATTGTCTGTGAGTAGCATGTAGTGTGTTCTGTAGTAGTATGTAGTGTGCTATGTAGTAGTATGTAGTGTGCTCTGTAGTAGTTTATAGTGTTGTATGTAGTAGTTTGTAGTATGTTTTGTAGTAGTATGTAATGTGCTCTGTAGTAGTTTGTAGTGTTGTCTGTGAGTAGTATGTAGTGTGTTCTGTAGTAGTATGTAGTGTGCTCTGTGAGTAGTATGTAGTGTTGTCTGTGAGTAGTTTGTAGTGTTTTGTAGTAGTTTGTAGTGTTGTTTGTGAGTAGTATGTAGTGTGTTCTGTAGTAATATGTAGTTTGCTATGTAGTAGTATGTAAAATTGATGTAAGTAGTATATAGAATTTATGTAAGTAGTATGTAGTGTTTTGATGGTCTATTTTATTGTTTTGCAGAAATGACACAAATGGAGGACCCTGAGAAACCCAAAGTCCAAATAAGATCAACATTAAGAGGCTTTTACAAAGTCATGAGTGAACTTCATAAAAATTGCCTCCAAAATCAGTGAGGATATTGCAGAAAACACCATTTGGCAGTTTCATGAAAAACACTACAATAGTTTTTTGAAAGTACTATTGTAGTTTTCAGAAAGTACTACTCTAGTTGTTGGACAGTACTACTCTACTGGGACTTTATGCATTCTAACTAAAACTCTGTTGAAAGTACTACTGTAGTTTTCAGAAAGTACAACTCTAATTGTTGAACAGTACTACTGTTACTAGTTTTACACACTATCCAGAAACTGAAAAACGAACATTCGTTCTCGTTCTTTTCAGTGGCACAGAGCATGTATCCCTTGTACTTTTCCTTGAGATGAGCAACATCAACAAACAAAAACACACACACAAAAACACAAAAAGCTAATGTGGAGAGAATCGAGCTAATGGAGCTCTCTCTCTCTCTCTCTCTCTCTCTCTCTCTCTCTCTCTCTCTCTCTCTCTCTCTCTCTAGCACGGCTCTCTCCTTCTCTCTCTAAAAGCTGCCTATGAAGTTTTGAATTTAAATTTAACCGTTACAAAAAAATAAAAAAAATAGAACTAAACAGCTATTTTTATAAAATAGGGCAATTTTAGAAACTCAAATATATTAGGCAAGAGATAATGACCTTATGTGTGTAAAAAATTTATAATAACTTTATGTGTGAAATAGGATCTTTAATTGACCTTATATGTAATTTGTTATAGATTTCGTGACTGGCTTTTAGGTTTTCGTTTTTCCGTCATTAGGGTTCTAACAAGAATAATGTGATTAATTGGCAAGAATAATGCCGCCATTTCAACAGTTTGTTTGGTGCTTCTTGTGTTGGTGTTCCTCTAAAAGTTGGTTTTATAACGGAGTTCGATTTCACCTCTTGTTTGTTACTTCAGTTATTGTAAACGATATTCACTTTGTATTGTACATATTTACTAAAAATTAAGTTTTTGATCATCGAAATAAAAAAGAAGAGAATGGCCCAAGATTCACTTCAGATTACTGTCTTTGGATCATATTGAATATAAGGAATTGAGAGATATTCCAACCCCACCAATCCTCCGTTGTGATCATTAGACATCTCATATGCTTAGGTTCTTTTGTGCCTTTTAGTTTCATAGACAAAAAAGAAATGCAACGTCCCAAATTCTTTATCAGCAAGAAACCAGTAGAGAAAAACAGTCTGTTTCTTTTTCCTAATGTTCAATTATATATATACATAGATAACTATGTAGGTCCATTTGCAGCTAACTTAGAAAATTTTATTCCCGATTTTCAGGTTGAGAGACAGCTAATATAGCGCTTCACCTGAGAGGTGCACCACCTTGTGTGTTTGACTTGCGCCATAAGCCACCGATTAGTAGGTTAACCTTGTAGCTGGTATATAGAGAATATAGTCCCATCAATCTAGCCGTTTTTCTATACCCACCTTCAATCATACATGTTCTTATACTCTGTCCACCAACTACAACAGCAATGATGAAATCCCCCACATCTTCATTGATTGAGAAACCAAAAGTATTAAACACAAATTGGTGCAATGGTAGATACCAATCTTGATTTGATCCCATTATATTGTTTCAATACACCTAACAAATCACTACTACATCCCCCATCTCCTCCCATAATGGGATAGATACTAATATACAAAACTTCATGACGTGAGTTACTTGTCGCCGAAGATGTTGTTTGGTTGTTGTCACCTCCGTGGTGTTTCGAAAATTGAGAGAGCAGAGAGGCAGATCAGAAAGCTTACCGGACGCCCTATATGCTACAAGGTTCCTCTGTACATAAAATCTTCTACTTCATCTAGATGCTTTTTGGAATATCGACATATCGACCAGTTGCCCTAATCAAGCACAACAATGAAAATATCACATACACTGGAAAGGATGCTCAAAGCCCTTAAACTTTGACATGTAAACCCAAGATAGAGCAAGAAGAACGCAAGTTTACAAGACCCTAAACAAAACTGACAAACAAAATAACCTCAAAGGGGGTCTAGTAGACATATGAATATGTCTTAGGAATCACATTTTTTTCTTTCTATCATTCTTTTTTATTCTTTCTCCTGAGTAGTTAACCTCATGTTGAATGAACACTTTTCATCATAAAAAATATTCAAAATCTATGTCCTCACCGGAATTATTGTTAGAAGAATATGAACTCGGACTATTTCACAGTTGGATACCATATGGCATTTACGTTTCATGAGTAATATCTATTTCGAATATAAATTAGGGCCTCAGGTATATATACCCATAGTAAACGTGCTACCATACCTATCATATGACAAAAATGCGTCCCCTATGGTTCCAGCGACTTTATTCCGAACCTTACGGACACAAACCTGTAAATTACAGTTTAAGAACAGACAGCAAATCTAGCATCAGTCAAGAAAATAGAGAATAATAAATGCCAGGGCAGGAGTTAAATGGGAATAAAGAGGGTACTCACCTGTACTCGATCCAGGTCACCAGCCTCTGGATCCCGATTACGATGTATCACAATTCCATTGTCACATTTGTTTATGAAATGTGCACTTCCACTTATATCATATAGATTAGGAGGGCCCCCAGCCCATTGGTGCAACTGTTAAAAACAGCATGATTAAAGAGATAAAATGAAAGAAGAATGAAGAGAGAGAGAGAGAGAGAGAGAGAGAGAGAGAGAGAGAGCAAGGTCAGTAAAGTAGCCCAACCTGTCTGGGATGTGCTACAAACCAAACATGACACGCATGATGCTGAGCAAACCGTTTGACATTAGTAAGCATCTGACTTACATACTCTGTTTCCGTCCTGTTACAAGTATTCGTTAATCTCATAAATGAGCTGTGAAAATTGTACCAAAATGAGAAAGGCAGTGGAACTATGGCAAGTAGCTCAATGAGCACCACACTAAAATGGCAAAATGTCCAAAGAAAAGGTTGGCAATTCTCATTACCATTTTACTTTTCCTGTAGTAAAAATTAAACACAAATACTAGCTAGTAGGAGTGCAGGACAAATAATATCCAATTCAAGATTTGAGTGGCGTACCTCCAATGTGTATAGGTCAATTAAGTCAGCTAAATAGATACTTCTAAAGTGAAACCATTTTCCCAATGTTAGGAAATCAAGAGTAGAGTAAACTTTAAAGTAAAAAACTCATGATCATTTCAAGTCTTGTTCACGTGTACTTACTGAAACAGTAACAAATTAAATAACACAAATTGTATTGAAAAGACTCACTGATTTGATGGACGTTGATGATCAAGTTCATTGTAAGGATCAATTAGAAGTCCACGAACCCCATGCCTAAGTACTGCTGCTTTTGCAAGATCAAGAACCCATTTGATGTTTGGAAGAGAATCATTCTCACACCTAGAACATGGCAATAAAAGTTTGGAAAGAAGTGGTTGTCAAAACAATATGTACCTCCAATTCCAGTAGTCTGGAAGTCATCAGTACATAGTCTCAGCAGATTATAACCTTCATATCCATATCACTACTAGCATTCTCAAAGTGACAGAGAGAAGAAAAAGGAAACATGGGATACCACAAACACACCTGATGAGATGAAATGTCTCATTCAACCATTGTTTCCCTCGCTCTAAATCTTCAACACTCATGCGTTCAGCAGGACCACCATATCTGTAATAAACCATAATACAGACGAGGAAATTGACGATCATAACATGCAAGCTGGAAAGTGGCAATGAATTCAAAAGGTAGATCTTGAAGTGCAGGAAAAGTCATATCACAAATATACACAAATAAAGACGAGATCCAAACTGTAGAAAGGTACGCAAGATAGATTAATGACTTGCATTATAAAAAAACTGGGGAAATCTATAAAAGATTTAGATTCAAGAGAAAGATATGGAAAAAATAAAGAAGAGAAAAACTGTGGCAGATAACAAATTTGCAATGACTCCAGAAATATGTAGTATACAATTAAGTAAACAGACGTTAAATGTACAGACCAGAAAGTGAAACTCATGCTATAATTTCTTAAGCAAACAATACACCCTTATAACATCTTAAACAAACAATAAATGTCAACCAAAACTCACCGCCCATCAAAGAAAGGCTTCTGTATGTGTTTCTCGAGCAACTTTCGTGCATGCTCCCGAACCTGGGTATCATCAACAAGAAAGGTTGTCATAAAATAAGTAACCTTGGATTGAGAGAAAAAAAATACTGACATGGGAGAATATGGCTAAAAATAAGTGCCAATTAAACATACAGTAGCCTACAGTGAACCTCTGTCATAATTTGCAAGATTTACAGAAATAACTGCAGATTTGTTATTATCAGATAATCCATGATTTCTAAGCAGGTTGAAAAAAATCCTCTCAATGTTAGGATTGTCAGAAAGGCAATCAGATTATGGTGCTGATTATCTTCAGTCACAAATTATATGCACTAGTGGAACCAGTTCCCTCAAATTATATAACCCACTATTAGATCAGAGAGTATGAGGTACAGAACAGACACATTGAACTTCTAAGCAGGTTGAAAAAAATCCTCTCAATGTTAGGATTGTCAGAAAGGCAATCAGATTATGGTGCTGATTATCTTCAGTCACAAATTATATGCACTAGTGGAACCAGTTCCCTCAAATTATATAACCCACTATTAGATCAGAGAGTATGAGGTACAGAACAGACACATTAAATTTCTGATTAAAATAGTTTACATTGTTCTCCATAGAACATAGTGCAAATTTCCACCGATGTTGTTCATAGAGATTGCACAGGAGAGCATCAATCCACTCACTCTTGCCTGAATTAGGAACCCCTGTTACTATAGTCAATTCACCCGGAACAACCTAAAGATGACAACATTAAAGTTAGAAAGAAAAATAATAAAAGTAAAAATGTCTGTATAGTGTAACATGACTGCTACAGATAGAATTGACAATAACCTAAGGTGAAACTATATTTATGATAAGTAGTAACTATAACAATTTGTAGAGAAAAAAAGTATATGATAATAATTGCAACAACGATTAGCAACGTAAATCCAACGCGTGAAAAAGTTCATATGGTTTTTGTAAATTCTAATCGTGTCATGTCATCATACATCTTAAATTCAAACCCAACTTCAAACAAGAACTGTGTCAAATATTTTTCTATAACTTTAGAATCTGCAAAGTGTATGCTTACGTTGTATAAGTCATCCAGATCTCTCCACCCAGTTTTGACACCACAGTCATGTTTATATGTTCGATAGTAATATGCATTAATTTCGTTAAAGTAGTCTTCAAATTTGAATAATCCACGTATAGGATATAACTCAGCATTTTCCACTACTTCCTTCAGCATATCAGGACCCAAGTACATGAGAACCTACACAGGCAAATAATAAAAGATTTCAAGGAATCTTAAGTAAATGATATTCAGAAGAAAATATGAGTGTCAATGCTAAGACACATTCAGTTCAATGAGATGATGCATGACACAGACCTGACACAACATGATGCAGAGGCAACAGATTAAGTATTTGAACTGTGTCACCAGACAAGTTGATTTAAAACAATATTACAACTTACAAGAATGTGCTATTATGCAAAGGAAACCCAGAACTGAACCAGCTTCATATGGATATGTATGTTGGAACAAGCATATATATACATATATTGATTGTGAAATGTTATTGAGCTAAGATCCTAACTTATCATTGTGCTTGCATCCCAAACATGTAAACTACAAAATAGACTTAAAAATCTTTTACCCCTGAAAACAATCTCGTCCAATTTACCCAACTTTTTCTAATTAAACAACAACACGAATTCAAACTAAATCTGCATCATTATATTCACAGTCTATCCGACCTCATTTGCATCTTTGAAGTGATCAACCATATCTTTTTTCTTAGGCCAGCTGACTCGCCAGCATCTGCAAAATAGAAGAAAATTATTTTAACAATGCACCCATGAAGTTGCTTCAATTTATACAGAAGATAATGACAATAGAGATAATCATGGAAACCTTTCTCTTCCAATACGGCGTGCAATCTCTTCAGCTAGGGCCTGACCAGGACCATCTCCATCAGTGGCAAGTATAATCCGTGATGCCTATCAAAATGAATAAATATGAGGACCAAATCAATCCTATGCTGATGTGTTTAACCAATAGCAGTGAACATATTTGTCAACCTTCTTTAAGTAGTCTTTGCAGTTCCACAGAAATTGATACTTTGTATCCTAGCTTTACAGAAGAGAGAAGAAGCATCAGAACAATCATCCATACTTTGTGAAGGAAGTTTCTTACTAAATTTGTCTAGAAAATACTCATAAGCGATAATTTCCGGTAACTCTGTGCCCAAGCCAGTTGGTCAATAATAAGAATAAGAAAAATAAATATATTAGGCACTCTGGCATACCAAGGGTTGGGAAGATTTCTGGCATGATCACTATCTATCCAGTCTTGTAATTTATTGTTTACTTTTAATCACCATACAGTAAAATCCTGTATAACTCATTGTTCACCTCTTTAATGAATCCTGGAACTTACCATCAGAGAATATGACCCTGAGTCACCTGACGGATTAAGAACTATGAGATTTGTTGTGATCAGTCCAGTCAAACAGAAAATGTTAAACTATTCAAGTTCATCTTTTCAAGCAACCTCTTCCATTTCTATGTTACAAGGTCCAGCCATCTTCATTTTTGTTTTCCACATATCTGTATCTTAGACTGCATCTGGATTGTTTAGAGTGAAGAAAGTAATATAACTTTTCACTCGCAAGGTATTTTGGACACAATCCAATATCTAGAATTTCTACAAGATTTGTTGATTAGACACCGAAGGGTTGCTCAATTTAGCTTCAATTAATCTGAGTTACAGGAAAATATCTTTATATGCAACGAAATTCCTGGTGGGCTTTGGCAGTTGGTTATGCTAAGAACTAGAAGTCTATCTTATAATCCTATACTAAATGTAGAAGATATTTCATCATTATTTGAAGAGTATTTTTCAAGGTCATCTTAGACAGTGAATATTAGGGAAGGATGTACAGAAACCAGCAAGTTTCATGAATAAAAGTAGAACATAGTTATAGAGAGACAAACCTGCTCTTCAGGTGGCACTTCCTTATCGGAAGCCTTTGGAGGAGCACCATCAGGCACACTCACGCAATTACGATACCCAGCTTCTTCCATTGCAAGCTTATCCATTTCTCCTTCTACCTAAATTAACACAGATAATAGAAATAAGGTGCATGAAATGAATATTTTAGGCATCATAGACTGACAAGATGGAAGTCATACAATGATGATATCATTTGTGTCTTTTATATCATCCAGCCCATAAAATATCCTTTCAGTATCCTTCTCCTGAGATATAACAAATGATGAGCTTTAATTGTAAGCATTACTCAAGCTTGTTAAGCTGAAAATATCCAGTTAGGTCTATTTCCTAGAGTTCAAGTATTGGTTTATGCTCAACGATTTTTCTTGTTAGTAACAATCGGTTTAGATATACAAAGTATCATTTATAACAAGAACCTTCCAGAACTTTTTGTTGATGTCCCGATACTTGCAACCAACCAGCTTTTGATCCCTCCAGTAAGTAAAGGCAATCGAAATCTGCATATATGAATTCTGAAGCAATTAGATACACAAGATAACAGAACTCTTGTCATAATCGACACAAGTGAACATTCAAATATAAAGAAGGAAACCCCGGCATGATGCACCTGATTTGTTTTAGAGCAACGTTTTTGCAGGATATGATTCCTCTTCAAAGTGTCCTTTGATATACCTCGCTCCGAAAGATAAGAAATGAGCTGAACCAAGGAAAAGAGAATTCTATATAAGATTGCAGTAGAAAAGAAAAACATAAGTTAGTAAATAGTGCTGATTGCAGTCCAGTACAAGGCAGTCAAATTTCTGAAAATAGTAGGTTTCAACCTCCTCACAAAGTGGTTCCAGTCCTAGACTTTCCACTGTGATTTCCCTGATGTTAGTAATTTTGGTGCTTCGCTGAGATGCTTTAAGTGAAGACGTGCTTCCTGCAAAGGCCTGCAGTGGCAGTAGTACAAATGACTCTCATTGATTTTCAATATGATGTACTAACATTTATTCCAAACCGCGCTTGGGTACAGAAATCAGCATACCATTGTTCTACCTTTCCAGTCACATTTTCGGCGATGGCACTGCCAAGTAGCATAACTCCTAGGAACTCATAAGTGTCAATATAAGTGAGATTGTAATTGATTAATAAACAAGAAGAGAACATGTATAACAGTAGGAGAAGAGAAGCATACCAGTCTTTTTCAATAAAAACAGCCAAGCTCTTTTCCAATGAATTGCCACCATGGCACTAGCATATGAGAAATCAATTTGATCAATGCTTCAACTCCAGTTTCTTTGTCTTTTTTACTATTTAGAAGGGAAATTATATAACTAGACTATTCTAAACCGGCGTGTAGCACATTCTGTCCAATTCAATTTCCTACAGCAAGAGTATCCAGATTCCAGAACCTCCTTCATCTTCTTCACTAAAAAAATTCCTTTTCCTTAGATAGGAAAACAGCGACAGAGATTTTGCTGTTATTAGATCCCATCGTTACATGGGAGAATGGCACACTTAATTCTAAGATACTATGTTGTGCTGGTAGAGAAAATTTATGGGTAGTCATGGACTTCAACTTCCGCATGCGTCACTTCTGAGCTCAACGGCCTCTCTTTTACCAGCTGCTTTTCTTGATTAAAAGGCTTCAACACTCTAATATATCTAGAAGTTAAGTTTACATGAGAAAGTAATGACTTATCACTACTCTGAAGATATACCTATCCCACATTGTTGACTATGACTGCATACAGAACAAGAAAATAAGAACATCCATCTACACTCAGCACCTCATTTTATAATTATCATCGTTTACATTCACTAACTGTTATATACTAAAAACAATAACAACATACCATTGGACAAACCAAGTGACCGTACTGCCCCGGTTCGGATAGTTCATCATCCAATCCAATCTCCTTTAATTTCTTCTGCAAAATCACACGTTGCACATCCTCCAATCTCATCTTTTCCGCGTTTTCCAAATCAACTACACCCAATTCCCACAAAAAATTAACATAATTAAACACAAAACCTCTAAAGTGCCTATGCTACTGAGCTAAGCAAAACTTGAAGCTCAGAACTGAGAATAAACCATACCTGGTTGTGGGGTTCTGACATAGGCCTGTGAGGAATAAGAGGAGTACCCATTAGTCCTAAGGCAACAGACACGAGTTTTGGACCTGGGTTTTGAAGGAAATGCAGAGAAAACGAGTCTGTGAGAGCAAAGGTGGTGTCTTTGTGAAGAAGGAAGTGATGGGTTTGTGAAAGGTGTAGACTTTAATAGCTGCTTGGAGCCCATGACTGTGGATAAGGCTAAGAGCTTGTGAAGTGGTCTGTGAAGAAGAAGAAAGCGCATTATTCTGCAATAATTGAAGAACTGAACTGGATAGTATCTGGGCGGCTATGGTTGGAAGAGAAGCTTCCGCTTGGCTTCCATGGCTGCTTTGCTTTTGAAGAAGAGAAAAGGGATAGGGAGGGAAGGGTTTAAGGAGGAGTGTGGGTCGATCGGTTCAATTTGGTTGCGCGGTTGGTCTTAAACCTCAACAAAGTCCCTCAACCAAGACCCGACACCCAACGTTTTAGTCTTCACATTTGAGACTGGAGTTTTTGAGAGAAAGAGCTTTGATTTTTTTGTTAATTGCATTTTAAATGTGTAGTAATCGGAAATTATGCTTTAGCTAATTCTATCGAGATTGAAGAGGGTAAGTTGTAGGCCAGCGGTAAAGCCTCGTACCCTGTTCGAATCTCATCGACCAGTCCAATGTCAATAAATAAATAAATAAAAAGAGGACGAAGCAAAAGATTGTCATCCAAAAGATCTTCCTTCTCGGTATAGTAATACCGAATGGAAGGTATTATTTTCTCAATGCTGCAAAAGTACCGAATATGCATAGTAAAGGGGAGGCAAGTCTACATAGAAAGTCCACTAATTTGTGAACTAGACATGAGATATTGAGATTTTGAACTTCTCAATCTAGCACACATTAGCGTTTGGAAGTTAACCAAGAGACTGAAAAAGGTTACATAAGGACTCTGAGGAACTCATAAAAGCAGCTGGGCAATATCCTTCTCCTGCTTTATAAATTTAACTACAGGTGTGATGCTAAAACCTTGTGAAGCACTAGTAGTTCAAGCATTACATGAAATCAGGGTGGCAGGATATAATGTCATCGCCACTGCTAGCTCAGACAGAAGTAAGTGTCTCAACTTCATCTTCATCAATTCAAGCATGTAATTTGAAACAGATCCCTGCCTACTCCCCATGCATTAGCAAATCCAGAATTTGCAGCATCTGAGATTATTCAAACGTCTCAGACACATCATATTCAGAAATAAAGGCATGAAAACTAATCAAGGTAATAGAGTAGCAGTTTTATTAATGATGAAAACTGAAGTCACTACTTGAACTTTGGAATATAAAAAAAAGCATCAAAGCTTTAATTACACAACTGTTTGGTTCTCACATATCAGGCTTAGGCACAATGTCATATGCAATTAGCACATAATCAGAAAGCCGTCAGAGTGATGTACCTACCTCTCAATCGAATGTTCCAAGACTAATATATCTCGTCATCAGGAACATCTGGTGTCAAGAACTTCTTTATATCTTTGCTCATTTCATCATAACTCAATGTTGCTTTCACCTTGTCTGGGACAGGTTCTAGAGGAATAATGCTATCTGCATCAATAACTCCATCAATTATTCCATATTCAACAGCTTCCATGGGAGACATATAGCGATCCCTGTCGATATCTTTTTCGACTTGTTCATACGTGCGACCAGTGGCATTTGAAAAAATTCTTATGACAGCGTCTTTATTATGCATGACTTCCCTGGCTTGAATTTCTACATCTATTGCCTGCCCGCTGGCACCTCCTTGAGGTTGATGAATCATAATTCGTGTATTGGGCATTGCAAAACGCTTGCCTTTGGTTCCACCGCCAAGGATTAATGAAGCTGTTGATGCTGCAACCCCAAGCGCAATTGTGGAGACATCAGCTCTCACAAGCTGAAGAACATCATATATAGCCATTGTAGCACTAACATAACAGGAGAAAGGCAAGTCAGCAACTAAACAAGACAGCAAAGTAAGGCTTTATATAAGCATAAACAGCAGAACAATGTTCAAGAGGAACAAATTAAGGAAATGTCTTCTGTCACTAGGTCCAACATACAAGGAGTTCATGCAATGCAATCAAATTTCTATTTCAAATGGTGATTCCAGTGTGTGAATCACACAGCTGTGGTGCAAGTGTGTGTACACACACATTCATCTGTTAAGCTTAGAAACAGTAAAGATTGTACTAAACGCAAACGGCATCAACTTAGCAGAGTCGTCCACACACATTAAAGTTGTCAACCGTAAACCAGTTTTTTCCCCTCTAAATTCCACTTGAACTACTCTCAACTATAAGTACCTAATGGGTATTATAAATCCTACAAGTATAGTTGATCTTCACATTAACTATCAACTTATTTGCATCACCTCATATGAATAACTAAGGTTGTATCTGCACTAAGTTGAAGTGTTGATATACATATAGCATAAACCATTAGAAAGCAAGTATCTAGCATCAATTCAAGAGCTACAACATACGTTTGAATCAAACAACACCGAATCATAGAATCCACCAAAAGTCCAATACAACCGTATTTGAGCTTTGAAGTAAGTGTGTGATTGACTAAAGAGCTCCCCCCCCCCAACTCATAACCCACTAACCAAACTTAACTTGCTCTTCTTCTCTTAACTCTCTTAACTAGCCCACTCATATGTGTCTAATCCTCACACTAAATCTTCATTACAGATACGTCAAACACCTCAATCCTATATCAGTAACACTACAAATGTAATCTAAAAGAGCTCAGAAATGTTCATAATTCTAAACAAAGCAAACACCTTTATAGTTTCCAAGCAAGAAAACACAAAATCCAAAGAGGCCGAGATGCGGAAAAGAGCTCTAAAACGAACCTGAGAGATCCCCCAGTAGAATTAATAAAGAGCTTAATATCCTTCTTAGGGTCCTGAGCATCCAACAGAAGCAGCTGACTAATAATGGCGTCACCCACAAAATCATCAATACTACTACCCAAAAAGACAATCCTCTCCCTCAGCAACAGCCCCATGGCGTCGCCCTCGGCGCCTCTCATGGCGGTCTGCGGCGTCTGCGGCCCAGAGTTGAGTAGAAGAACCGAAGAAGAAGAAGATTGGGCCTTGGTGGGCCTTGGGGTTTGGAGAGAGACGGATTTGATGGTGGTGGAGAAGCGTGGAGAGGAAGAAGAGGGAGGAGGGAAGAAGGAGATGGGTTTTGAGGAGAAGAGTTTGGTGGTGGGGGTGTGAGAGAATAGAGGAGTTGAGATTGAGAGAACGTCCATGGCTGGCTGCTTAGTCTCTGAGAGCAGAGAACAGAGAGAGATTTGAGCCGGGGAGAGAGAGAAGAAAAGAGTGAAATGAGGGCTTTGAAGGGTATGGAGAGATTAGAGATTAGAGAAGAGAAAGAGAGACCCAATTGGGCCTTAAAGTTTGAAGCTTTAAGCCTCGTCTGTCTAAGCTGGACCTCTGCGGAGGGACAGAGAGTGATAGAGAAGAACGTGATAACACATCCTTGAATACCTAAAACTATATCGTTAATCGAGATATTTGTCATAATCTCATCCGTATTAAGTTTAGATGAATAGTTCATGAGAGAAGTTAGACCCTAGATTACTCTCATGCATATTTATATTCCGAAAATTACTCAAAATTGACCGCCTTTTTCAACCAAAGAAAAAAAATTATCATTAATATGATGTCTGAACTTTAAAAACTATTAAAGTGGTGCTCAGATTTTCAAAACTACATTTGCGTGATATTTAGACCCATTTTTTTTGTCATGGATCCGTTTATGTAGATGACGTGGCAAAAAAAATTCAAAATAAAGGGTAAAAATGTCATTTTACCCAAAATTGTTATGGGCACCCTCAAAATTATTAAGGCACCTCTAAAATTTCTATTGACACCCAAAATGAATTTGGGCACCCAAACCCTAAATGTCAAGCTTTGTCCAAGGTGCGTCGCGGCATGGTGGTGGAGCTTGAGATGAGTAGATGTCGAGCTCAAGAGAGCAGTGGCGAGTTTGAGTGAGCCAACCCTATTCTCTGTGATACAGCCTTGAAGGCGGAGTTGGAGATCCAAATTTTGACAGTCCAACGACATCTTGCTCTCCGTAAGTGATCTCTAGCTTCATCGGCACACCGCTCTTCCACTTCAAAATCCGATCTCATCACCTTCCCGGAGTTCGGATGAACTAGAGGTTACTTTTCGAGTTCAAGTGTTGACCTAAAGTTCAAATTCTTGAAGACGACTCAACCACAAATTACAATTTCCGTCTAGCAAAGATGATTGTTTTACGCTTTCTTCACTTACGTATAACAAGGTGTTGTATTGGATAGTAAGGAAAACTCAAACGGACAACTCGTTTGAATTGTCATTCAGCTTAAGTGATGAAGCCTTCATGCATGTGATACTGCTACCACCGATGAAGTCAGGGGCAACTGCGGAATATCTTTCTACTACGAGGACACCACCATTTTTCCAATGGAGAAATAATTTACCTGCACTACTGCTACCTACGTCATTTGGATCGTACCACTACGAAGTGTTTTGGGTGATGAAGACGACATTGACAGAGAGTAGCGGTACAACGCCTCTGTCTTGGACACAACAAGTTAGAATAAGAGATTCTTCATTTCCGAAAGCAACTATCATGGGATTTTGGAATGACCATTAATTTTGGATTTTGAGGCTAAAGGAGCATGTTTTTTTATATGATCCAATAACAAAGAAAAGTAAAAAGTTTCAGGAACATGAAGCAACCAAAAAATATTGGGAAGTCATAAAGTATGTACAGAGTTTACTTCCAGTATTCTAGTTTGATGACTGATCCCCCTTCGTGTCCGGTTACATCTCTTTTTGTCGAGAGATTTTGAAAACTACCCACTTTTGAGTCATCAAAATAGTTTTTGCCCTTATTTTTGGTAATTGTTAAATAATAACCAAATGATGGGTAACAATATTGGCAAAGAAAGAATGTTGGCAAGTCATAAAGTATGTGCAGAGACCAATTCCAATATCCTAGTGATGGCCGATCTCTACTCATGCCCGTGCCAGTTATATCTTTTTTGTCTTTACATGATGAGGTCTATCTGATTGTCTAAGCTAGAACCACCACTTTTCAACAAATTTATGGTCATTCATCAGAGATCTTTTTGATACTCTTGGTTTTTTAGGGATATATACACATAGCAGATCCTATCCATAGCAGAGCTCCACTTTGAAAATAAGGAGCAAAGTTTCAATTTTCACAAGATTGACAAAGTCGCTTGATGATTAAAACCACTTATTCTTTAGATTGGTATTAGACGATCATGCTTGCAAAAAATCAGCATAATCAGAGATGATTTGACCATTTGATTGCTACGTTAAACTTTCAAGCTATATCAGATGAACTGTGTTCATAAAAAGTTGATTCTGATGATCAAATAATGAAATCATCTCCGATTGGACTGATTTTTTGCAAGCATGATCCTCTAATAATAATCTAAATGATGAATTGTTCTAATGATTGAGCAACTTTATTAATCTTATGAAAATTAGAACTCTACTTCATTTTTCCAAAAACAGAACTCCGCTCTGGATAAAGACTATATATGATGATCATCACAAGTCCAAATCATCACAAGTTGAATGTGATGATCAAATGACCAAATCATCTTCAATTGAGCTGATTTTTTGTAAGCGTGATCCTCTAATGATAATCTAAAAAATGATTGGTTTCAATTAATCAAATATTCAATTTTATGAAAATCGGAACTTCGCTCCATTTTTTCAAAGCGAAGCTTCGCTCTTGATAGGATCTGTATATATACATATTGATTATTTTGATCATCTCACATTTAAATTTAACAATTTAAACTGTTGATGTTATAGATATCCCTTTAAGGAGTAGACCTACAAAATTTCAGCCAATTTGTTAACCATTTGGTCATAAAAAATGGTGAAATATTACGAATAAATAAGGAGAGTCAGATAATTACTGACGATATATATAAATGACGAATCAAATAGCCAAACAATTTTCGATTGGACTCAAATTTTGTAGGTGACTTAATTGAAGTAATATCTATAGCATGAATGGTCTTGATTGTCAAGATTTGATGTCGAAATGAGGTAAAACGGAAAAATCTACACCATGCGGATGTTCTTGGCTGAAAAGGACTATATATATATATATTGGTTTTTCACATGCAAATTGAATTATAGTGTTGAGCACTATTCCGAGCTAGCTAGTAGATGTTGCATAAGCTTTAACAACTAGCTTATGAGCAACTTTATTACAATTTTGAGAATTTTATCACAAGTATACTATAGACATTGTCCATGCCTTGGCCATACTGGCCAAAGATCCAAGAAAACGTTCTATTTGATGAGAAATCAGTCATTTGGTAAACAAAACTGTAGATTTGTTAAGACTTGATCATTTATTTAAATTTCTAAATATAAGCAACAAATTTCTAAATACAGTCAGGCAAACAGAGAAGAAAACTTATCTCTATTCTACTTGCACGAACCATTATATTTCTAACAGGTATACTCGCATTGGCACAACCTGGTTGTGCCTAGGCTGTCACAGTATCCAATCCCATCTTTATATTGGCTTGCACAGTTTTGTTTGCAACACTGCTCATTGCACATAGCATTGCAATAGCCCAAGCCGCCAGCGTTGCATCTCTTTATTGGTGGACAATGAAAATGACACTGACATCTGTTTGTTTCATCTTGACATGTTCCGGAGCCATGGGGATATTTCTTGAGGCAGACTTGGTTGCAATCGATGCCTTCACAAGAACCTACCGATTCGTTTCATATCTCTGCCTTCACCATTAGTCCCATAATTGCAGCTGCATATATATCATCACCAGTTACAATATCATATATGACTAAAAAATAATCAAAAGCTTGTTTCCTGGCCGCACTAGGACTAGCAATAGTTAGTTTGTTTTTGTAGCCTTTTGCTGTAATGAAAGTTACCTGAAGCAAGAGAGAGGAGAATAAGAAGCTGCGAGCAAGATGTGATATCCATGGTGGAGCGCTTGGTGTTCCTCTTCTTTAAGACCAATATCTTTTATCTGTGTTTCAAGTTCTGTTGGAATTAGGTTATAAGGGTTCTTTTTATAGGGTGAATGAATTATGAATTAGGAAGGCGTTTTATGTGCAATTAAACTAATAAGTATTCCGAGGGTGGAAATGATCCGATGTTCTCTTTATTGCAAATGAATTCGAAGAACAACTTAACGGATCTTCTCCTTTTCTGGTAGATACCCAATTAGTAGTTATAAATTATCAGAATAATGGCAGGATGCAACATGGAAAAATGTATCCAGGTTTTGGATCTTGATAATTTAGTCATCACTAGTATTCCTTTAATGGAGTTGATAATGGCTATTTACTCAAGATATGAAAATGATATCTGTGGGATTTGGCATACTTATGTGGCTAATTGCCATGTATAGATCTCAAACCAAATTAAATTACTGCATGATAGAAGAATCGGTGAATTTGATATGAAGGTCTTGTCGAAAAGAAACGAAACTCACATATGGGTACTGTGAGAACGATGATATGAATATTGTGATGGTTGGTCCAGACTTATTCCGTTCCAACAATGAAAACATTTGATCTGTAAATCAACAAACCCAAAATGAGGCTTTTACAAATTTTGGTTTCCCAATTACCAGACATCGATGTCCTTTCTATACAAACTAAGAATTAAGTATTTTAAATTTATGTTTTCTTTTCAGTAAGTTAATAAACCCATATACTAGGTGAGTAGGGTTAGTCAGACGTCCTGGTTGGTCTGTCTGTGTGCGCACTCTTTGTGCCTTGTCTGTTCTAGTGTGGGTGCGTTCAATTAAATGGACGTATCCTCCTATTAGTAGGATGAAACGTAGTGTCAATGACACAATTGACGTTCGGCAGCATACTAGGAAAGCTGGTCAAAAATAAGTATTGTTGGAGTACTTCCACGGGAAAAGCAACAATTTGTCTTTTCCAGTGTGTCGCCATAACTGTTTAGCGGATAGAATTGTATGACATTCTCTGCTAATTGGTGCATATTTGATTACATACTTATCGTAGGGTGTTTCGTGATTATCTGAGATGTTCTATATGTGCTCATTGTAACATGAGGTTTAGGTTATATGTCCCTCCCTTTTGTACTCAATAGTTTCATTAGTAAAGGCTTGAGTGTTGCCGCACCGCCCTTTATTTCAAAATAAAATTAAAAAAAATACAAACTAACCTGCTTTGTCCATCTCTTTCATACCAAGTTAACCAACAGAAACCCCTGCTGCAACTAATCACAAGTACAGTTCAGGAAAAACATCATAGCTCTCCGGTTCTATATGTCCTATGGGGCAGTATTCCAAACTATGTGTATATTTGATCTGAAGTCTCAACGTTAAACTCTTAGTCTCAGTCTCTGATACAGTTCTGCACTTTCTATTACTTTTCTCAAAGCGTCGGGTCCCATGTTCTTGAGAAGCTGCCAAGGATTAGGCAATGCCTAGTTTTTCCAGATCGTGACACCAATTACATAAACATTAAATAACAGAGAAATACTAAACAAATTCTTCTTCATGTGAACAAGCAAAGACTTTATGCGAACCACAGATAAATCCGGACATATACTGAGTTAAGAAGCCAAAGAAGCAACAAAAGGAGAGAGAGGTAGCATCGAACCTCATTAGCATCTTTGAAACAGCTGAGTTCGTCTTTCTCTGGCCAGCTTACTTGCCAACATCTGACAGCCAATGGAAGTGAAAGAGAATAAATGAACAAATAACCTCATGATGATACAGCATATGGTCCTTTGCTATCTGTTCTAAGTAATACCAAATGAAGATTTTATATTTATTCCCATTTATCTACAGTAGCAGTACTGAAATGAACACTACAAACACGAACTTAGAAAACTGTTAGTGTTCAGTAGGTATTGTTGCTATTTAATCCAGTGATCAAGAAACTTGCATTCTGTCACTTCTTCCGTAAGCAAGAGCACATACTACCATTTCCAGACATATTTACTTCAAACCTACGAAAGTTTGGGTGGTCCCAATCAAATACAAAGTGAACACATGCCATTCCATATAAAATTTAGTGCACATGCATACAGATCGAAGGATCTGTCAACACAGATCCCCAAGACGTTCTGGGATGGCCAAAAACCTGACCCGAGGATTTACATAGTACCCAGGAGGATCAGGAATCTGACCTGGACAGTTTTAGGACTTGAGGTCGTTTGACCAAAGTCACAGCCTTCATATATCATATAGTACTCAGTAGTCACAGGAATCTGACATAGACGTTTACACTTTTTAGACTCGCATAATTTCTCTTATATTTTTTTTAGTGAAAGACTTAATAATTATATTTTCTAGTTTAAAACGAAATATTATTTTCATCCACTCACGCTAACTGTTTTATTATTTTGTATGCATTTCCCTGGGCTTTTCGGTTCCCTATTGTCCAGTTTGCAATTTTTATCCTGTGGTTGCACGCCATTGTCGGAGGCCTAGAGTTCAAGTCATACTTCTCTCTTAGTAGGTTCTTAGCTTAACCTACTAGTTCTATGTAAATTAGAAGTCGCTCTGAATACTATGTTTAGTTGCTTCCGTTTGTGTTGTATTTCTAAATATTCATATGATTTCCTTGTAACCTTTGAAATTTGTACATTTATTGTTTTTACAGTAGCTGGTTGATTTGAGAAATTAAATCCGGATGAGAATCAATGTCTCACGGTTTGTTTTTATGGACTATTTGAGAAGTGTGGTTTCATTGCAGATTTTGGATTTCCTTGAATTGTAAAGGAAACTCTGGCAAATTTTTTGTAAGTTTCAGTGTCATTAGGGTATAATTTCGGTTTAGCCAACTAAATCGGAATCGAATCCTTTTATCAACCATCTAATTAATGCATAAAGAATGTTATTGTAACGATTGTGTTCGATGAATTTTAGTTTGAAAAGCATCAAGATATAGGAATTTTTTTAGTCATAGTGTCTGAACTCTTCTTGTCAAGTTAATGTGATATCCGACTATAAGAAACACACCAATGTGACGTCGAGAGTCCTAAAAGTAAGTGTAGAAGTGTTGTGCCTACAACTATTTTTCGTCAGAGCGCCGCGGATTATGTAGCATTTTTTTTTCTTTCAAATCAAGGGTAATTACGTCATTGCCTAACATAAAAATCAAATTGCTATGTGCACCTCAAAATGGAGAAATTTTGATAAATGCCCATTTTTCAGATTTTGAAATGGGTTTTACCCAACTTTAAGAAAAAATAAAAACTACCCATATATTGAGATAAAATGTCATCAACACCCTTTCTTTTGTTATGACCTCCCTAACTCTGGCCACATATCCGATTAACACATATTTCAATCCATGGATAGTATCAGTACGACATTACTTAATTGGGAGCAAATAAGTGCAGCAAATATAACTGGAGGATGCAAGTAAAAATGAAGTCTTTGAGAAAAGTCCATTACTGATATTATTTGAAGCTTAGAACACATCTTACATGTTATTTACATATCTTGATCTTCTATAAACCAAGCAATCCGAGTATGAATTATCAACGACATTGATATTCGACTAATCTAAACAAACTTACAACAACACCATCAACAAATGTAACAGAGCATGCAACGTATCTATCCAAACAATTAATGGCTTACTTTGAATTCATATTTCAAGTATTTTTAACTGAATGAGTCGTTTTGACTAGTTAGCACAACAATGGAGAAACCATAAAATCAAGGTGGAAGTAGTGAAGTGAAGAGCTAACAATCGAGATATAGGAGCAAAAGTGGTAGCAGTGCATGTTAGTATGTGGTTAGTAGTTAGTGGTTAGTGGTTTCTTTTTTAAGTTTACTATTTTAAAGTTTGTTGCAAATAAGACCTATTCTTCAGGATAGTGGAGATTGGATTCTAGTCACTACGCTATAGGCTTGTAAAGCATAGAAGTTGTTGTTTCTTTCCAGTGTAAAACGGCTATAAGTAGTCACCAATTTGTTGAATTCAATAACACATTCCATCATACAGTTCTAGGCTTTCAAAAGTAATCGATTGCTAACATTTGGTATCAAGAGCTTTAGAAATGGACCTGGTCATAAGGAAGTGTGAGAGTGAGTAAGTGAAGGATGGAAGCCTCGGAGAATTTTGTGCAGCCGACTATTCCAAGGTTTGACGGCTACTACGACCACTAGTCGATGTTGATGGAGAATTTCTTGAGGAGCAAGGAGATGTGGAATCTGGTGGACGAAGGAATCCCAGCCCCAGCAACTGGTTCTTCACAAGCAAGTGAGACGCAAAGGAAGGGCATCGAGGAAGCAAAGCTGAAGGATCTGAAGGTCAAGAATTATTTGTTCCAAGCAATTAACAGGGAAATCATGGACACCATTCTTGACAGAAAGACGCCAAAGGCAATAAGGGATTCAATGAAGCAGAAGTACCAGGGATCCACCAAGGTGAGAAGAGCACAACTGCAAGCACTGAGGAAGGAGTTTGAGATGCTGAGCATGAAGGAAGGAGAGAAGGTTGATAGCTTTCTAGCAATGACTCTAACAGTGGTGAACAAGATGAAGGTGAATGGTGAAGCAACTGAGACAAGCACAGTGGTGAGTAAGATTTTGAGGTCATTGACTCCTAAATTTAATTACGTTGTTTGTTCAATTGAGGAGTCAAATAATTTGGACACCATGACCATTGATAACTACATGGAAGCCTACTTGTACAAGAACACAGAATGCAAAGGTTAAGAATTTCCTATAATGATAGAGCAGCGAAAGGAAGGGGCAGAGGCTCATTCAGAGGAGGTCGAGGTAGAGGAACACAATTCCAGAACAAGGCCACTGTAGAATGCTTTAAGTGTCATAAGTTGGGACACTATCAGTATGAGTGTCCTGATTGGGAGAAGAAAGCCAACTATGCTAAACTTGAAGAAGATGAAGAGATTTTACTGATGTCTTATGTTGATCTGCACCAAACCAAAAGAGAAGAGGTATGGTTCCTTGATTCTGGATGCTCGAATCATATGACCGGAAACAAGGCCACTGTAGAATGTTTTAAGTGTCATAAGTTGGGACACTATCAGTATGAGTGTCCTGATTGGGAGAAGAAATCCAACTATGTTGAACTTGAAGAAGATGAAGAGCTTTTACTGATGTCTTATGTTGATCTGCACCAAACCAAAAGAGAAGAGGTATGGTTCCTTGATTCCGGATGCTCGAATCATATGACTAGAAACAAGGAATGGTTTTCGGAAGTGGAGGAAGGTCTTAACTAAACAGTAATTTTGGGCAACAATTCTAGAATGGAGGTGGTGGCAAAAGGAAGTGTACGGCTTCAACTCAATGGCACCACTCAGGTATTTTCAGATGTATATTACATACCTGAGTTGAAAAGCAATTTGTTGAGCATAGGGCAGCTTCCTCTTCGGATCTTTGGGCGCATAGCACATGTTCACATACCAGATCAGAAGAGGAGTAAGTTGAATCCCAAGAGTAAGAAGTGTGTGTTCTTGGGTGTTAGTGATGAATTCAAGGCTTATAGGCTTTATGATCCAATCACTAAAAAGGTTATGATAGACAGTGATGTTTTGTTTGAAGAAGAAGAAAGTTGGGACTGGGGCAAAACTGAAGAAGAGTGCAGGCTAGATGTACTAGAGTGGGAAGTTGAAGAAGAGGAGAAAGAGTGTGATGAAGATGACAATGAAGAGGAGCACAGTGAAGCAGAAATAGAGAATACCGCACATAGTAGCAGCAGCAGCAGTTCAAATATTTCACCTCCAAATGAAGGAAACACTCAAGAAATTCAGTTGAAGGGAGGGGTGAAAGAAACAGGAAATAACCAATCTGGATGGCGGATTATGAAACAGGTGAAGGGCTTTCTGAAGAGGAACATATGCCTGCAATGATGATGGTAACAGAGAGTGATCCATTCTTGTTTGAGGAAGCAGTCAAAAGTAAGAAGTGGATGGAAGCTATGGAATTGGAAATTAAAGCGATAGAGAAGAACAAAACATGGGAGTTGATAGATTTGCCTAAGGGTACTAAACCCATTGGAGTTAATTGGGATTTCAAAACAAAAATTAATGAGAGTGGAGATGTGGAGAAATACAAGGCAAGAGTGGTGGCTAAGGGATATGCACAGCGTTATGGAGTGGATTATACTGAGGTATTTTCACATGTGGCGAGACTCGACACCATTCGTGTGATACTTGCAGTGGCAGCACAGTACGGTTGAGAAGTTTTTCAACTTGACGTGAAGAGTGCTTTTCTTTATGGTGATCTTAAAGAGGAGGTATTTGTGCTACAACCTGAAGGGTTTATTAAAAAAGGGGAAGAAGGGAAAGTCTACAAGCTGAAAAAGGCGTTATATGGCCTTAAGCAAGCACTAAGCACTTGGTACAGCAGAATTGAGCCTTACTTTGTTCGTAAAGGGTTTGAGAAATGTTTCAGTGAGCACACTTTATTCACAAAGTCTAAAGGAGGTAAAATCTTGATAGTGAGCCTTTATGTGGATGATTTAATTTTTACTGGAAGTGATGTGAGCATGTGTGATGAGTTTAGAAATTCAATGATGTTGGAATTTGACATGACTGATTTGGGAAGAATGAGGCATTTTCTTGGAGTAGAATGCTATGGAATTCAAGTGGCATTTTTATTTGTCAGAGGAGGTATGCACGAGAGGTATTAGCAAGGTTTGAAATGGCAAGTAGCAATGCTGTCAAGAATCTAATTGTACCAGGCATAAAGCTGCCAAAAGATGAATGAAGAACTAGAGTTGATATGACCTTGTACAAGCAAGTGGTTGGGAGTCTCATGTACTTAACAGTGACTCGTCCGAATTTAATGTATGGAGTAAGCCTTATCAGTAGGTACATATCTAGTCCAACTATGTCACACTAGATGGCTACCAAGAGAATACTGAGATATTTAAAGGGGATGACTGAGCTAGGCATTTTCTACAGTAAGAACCAAGGTGGAAGCTCAAAGATCTTAGCATTTACTGATAGTGGATATGCTGGTGATCTAGATGATCACATGAGTACTTCTGGGTTTGTATTTATGACAGGGTCTGGAGTTGTGTCATGGTCCTCTAAGAAACAACCAGTGGTGACTCTGTCTACAATTAAGGCAGAATACATTGCCACGGCTTTTTGTGCTTGTCAGTGCATATGGCTCAAAAGAATTTTGGAGAAGATTGGAGTTGAGGAGAAAATAGGTAATTTAATTCAATGTGATAGTAGTTCTGCTATTCAATTGTCCAATAATCCAGTTTTTCATGGAAAAAGTAAGCATATCGATGTGAGGTTTCACTTCCTAAGAGATTTGGTGAATGATGGTGTTGTGGAGTTGAAGCACTGTAATACTGAGGAGCAAGTTGCAAATTTGATGACAAAGCCACTTAAGTTGGAGTAGTTTGAGAAACTACTTGGCATGCTTAGGATGATTGATGCATCATAAGTAAGCTAAATGCAAGTGTTTTAGCTTAAGGGGAGGGAATATTAGTATGTGGTTAGTAGTTAGTGGTTAGTGGTTAGTTGTTTCTGTTTTAAGTTTACTATTTCAAAGTCTGTTGCAAATAAGACCTATTCTTCAGGATAGTGGAGATAAGATTCTAGTCATTACGTTATAGGCTTATAAAGCGTAGAAGTTGTTATTTCTTTCCAGAGTAAAACGGCTATAAGTAACCACCAGTTTATTAAATTCAATAACACATTCCATCATACAATTCAAAGCTTTCGAAAGTAATTGATTGCTAACAGTGCAGGCAGCATGCATCTGACCCGTTCAAGTTTCTCGGTCTTCTCTTTCACTTTGCTCTTCGATGCCTTTGTTGAACATCAGATACAAGGAGTTGTCAACAAAGACGGTGGTCTTGGTCACAAATGTTGATGGGATTAAATCTCTTGTCATGTCCAGACAGGTATTGGCCGCATTGCATATATATACCCTATATAATTTTATTGATTTTCCTCGTATGGGCATCATTAAAAATTCATATTTTGGGTCTTTCATCTGTGCAGAGCCCAAAGGGAGATATAATATACTGTGTTCATAAAAGAAAGCACCCAACTTTGGATCACCCTTTGTTAAAAAACCACAAGAACCAGGTACTTAAAACCTTGACTTAATAGATACCCTTTCTCTAGAGACAAACAAGGAGAGAGTCCAAGGTTGCTATTTTTTGTGAAATTATAAAAGAAAATAAAATGAGAGGTTATTGGAGACATTTTATCTCAATATATGAGTAATTTTTATTATTATTTTAAAAATTGGGTAAAAATTATTTCAGAGTCCAAAAAATGTACATTTATCAAAATTTCTCCACAAAATGAGCACCCGAAATTGATTTGGGCACCACTATTGATTTTGGGAAACCTCCATCCGCGAGTTCGTCGATCTATGGTCACTTCGAGCTTGCGACCTATACAGATTAGATCAAACTCATCCGAGCTCGAAATGTCCACCACCACCACCGTCGACGCCGATTCCCGCCCAAAAGTAAAATACAAGCGCCGCAAGGAATGCAAAAGAACCTTGTGCTTACTGTAATGCAAACACTTTCTGCCTATCCCTTTTTTTCGATCTTCATTTTGACAAGTCCACATTTGAAAATTAAGGCACCACCATTCCGGACTTGGTCAAACACTCCTCAAGTCTTCAGAGGCATGGGAACTCTGTTTACATGATTAATTAGTTAAAGTCTCGACTCTTTTCTTGCTCAAGGGCTTGAGGAAACAATATGGAATTGGCATCACCAAATCGAAGAAGAATCATCGATACGGATATTTCAGTTACTACTCAAGAAGAAGATGACAAGACATGTCCATTTGATGTCTTTCTGAGTTTTAGAGGTGTCGATACTCGAAACACTTTCACAGGTCACTTGCACACTCTTTTGGTTCAGGAGGGAATTAAAGTCTCCATCAATGACGATGAGCTTAGAAAAAGAGAAGAAATATCATCTGCACTTGTCAAAGCAATTCAAGGCTAAAGATTTTCATCATCATATTTTCCGAAAACTATGCTTTGTCAAAGTCAGTGAAGGAGCTACGTCACCCGGACTTAAGTCCGGTGAGAATTTTAGGGTAAAAAAAATTACTTCTACTCTTGAGTAAATATAAATAAAGTAATATATGCCGGGCTTGGTTCGGATTTGTACATAAAATAATAGGATCCGAACTCAAACCTGAATTGTACAATATGGGTTATGGTTGAGTAATTTTTTAAGCAAACCTGAACTCAACCCAACCCGAATTATTCGGGTTTGGATTTGCTGGGTTTTTGGGTTTTAACAAAATTATAGATTCGGAAAAAAAAATAGCAACCTCAAAATACATAGTTCATACTGCATACTACAAAATCCCTCCATACTCCAAAGATAAATTCATTTGACATTTATAGCATATTACAACACTTCAAGTGCACAATTATAAAAAAAAATTAGAGTTAGAGAATTAGACTAGCCACAAAATACACAAATTCAAAATGAAAAAACTTCAATTAGCAATTCAATGACAATCAAGTCTATTAAAATTACGGCTTCATTATATATGCATTATATAAGTGGCCTTATTAATTATTAGGCTATATTGAAATAAAAGTTGTTGCATTAACCAATTAAAATGTGACATGTGTATTACTAAAATTTTATTCGGGTTTAACTTTTTTATGGAAGCAATACCCGAACTTTTAGTCCGGACCGGGTTTAACATATTAAACTGTTTTTATTTCAAGGACCCGACTCGACCCCGCTATTTTTGGGTAATTCGGTTTAGGTTCTTGAGTGCTTGGGTCCAACAAGTCACCCCTATAAATTATCATAGAGCCAATATATTGTGAAGATCGCACACTAGCTCTCAAAGTCTCACCGACACTTTATTCTCTTAATCTCAATATCTCATCGGACACTCAACAAATCTCTACTCCCTATTCAAAATGATGATGTGATTAAAGAGTTTAAGCTTTGGGTTCGTAGAGTAAGATTTTGTTGGCTTTTATGCATTGGATTTGTGTTTTATATTACTATTTTGTAATGCATTTCATGTTTATTTCAAGTTTAGAGAGTTGTACTCAATTGCATGCAAGGGGTAATGCTCATAAAAAAAAAATTATCGTACCGTCGAGATTTTATCAAAAAAAAATTATTCATATTGACTTTTCGATCCTAGATCTGCCACTGGTCAAAGTGGTGTTTGGAAGAGCTCGTTACGATCATTCAATGCAAAGAATCAAATAAACAAGAGGTTTGACCGGTATTCTACAAGGTTGATCCCTCTGTCATGAGGCACCAGATTGAAAAATATGGTGAGACATTTGCTAAACACGAAAATAGACTCAAGTAGAACAACATGAACAAGGTGCAGAGATGTAGGACGGCTCTTAGGAATGCAACAAATTTATCAAGGTGGACTTTCATGGACGGGTATAATATTTCTATCACTTCTTTAAATACTGAATTTTCCATATTTAACCATATATAGTTTTCTGTATAAATTCTTAGTATAGGTCACATCATACCCGTTTAATTACATGAACACTGATATTCAGAATATTAGACTGCATTGCAATGTATGATAAATTTTTCAAAAACAAATGCTATGTTATGCTATAGGGAGTATTATGGAGGCTCAAGCACGTTGAGGTTACTCGATCAAGATATAAACTTTTGGTTTTACAAAAAAAAGAAGTGGTGTTTCATAAGATATCGGCCCGATAAGAATCTTGTATTTATTAAGATCTTGTATATGTTTGAACCGGCAGGCATGAAGCTAAGTTCATCAGCAAAATTGTTGAAAATATTTCGGCACATGTATCAAAACATACTAATTTAAAATGTGGCAAAGTATCATGTTGGAATAGAGTTTCGTGTACAAAAAAGGCTTCAACTTTTAAATGTCGAGGGAAGTCATGTTCGAATGGCTGGTGTATGGAGAATTTGCGGGATAGGTAAAACCACAATTGTTAAAGCTGTTTACAATTCAATTGCCCATAAGTTTGAAGGTTGTTGTTTTTTGGGAAATGTTAGAGCAGAGTCTGTACCCCATCTGGGTCTGGTTGGATTACAGAATATTCTTCTCTCTGAGCTTTTAGGGGGAAAGAAAATGAAAATGACTGATGTTGATAGAGGAATCAATGTGATCAAGGAAATGTTCGATAGTAAAAGGGTTCTCTTAGTTCTTGATGATGTTTTTGAAATGAACCAGTTGGATAAATTAGCTAGACACTCAAATTGGTTTGGTTGCGGTAGCAAAATTATCATAACAACAAGAGATAAACATTTACTAGTTGCTCATCAAGTCAACCCGATATACATAGCCAGAGAGTTAGATAATAGTGAAGCTTGCAAGCTCTTGAGTTTGAATGCCTTTAAGAAAAACAGTAATCCAGATGAGTTTCCAATTAGTACACTCACGGCCTTCCATTAGCTATAAATATTTTAGTTCACTTCTATGTGGTAAAAGGAGTGATCAATGGCAAGCTGCATTGAATAGTTACCAAAGATTTCCTATCAGCCATGTCCAAAAGATTCTCGAATCAAGTTATATTGCACTGCAATATTGAGAGAAGCGTTTCTCGACATTGTATGTTTGTTCAAGGGTAGTCATAAGGATTATGTGATGCAAGCACTAGAGGGTTCTGGCCTCATCAACCCTCAACGTGTTATTGAACAACTTGAAAAAAAGGCCCTCTTATATGCCGATAAAGCTGGCAAGATAATGCATGACTTGCCGGAGGAAATGGGAAAAGAAATAATAAGGAAAGAGTCCCCTGATGATGCTGGTAGACGTAGCAGACTGGTTTCACGAAGATGTTTGTCGTGTTCTACAGAAAACAGTCAGTTGACCTCTTAAACTTTCAATTTCCAATAGAAGTTAACATGGCCTCACAATAATTATTATGTGATACATGGCATGAAGTTAGCTAACATTAGATGGCTCATGTTGCAATGTGCAGTTATGTATGATATTACAAAAATCTGCTTCATTACATATGCTGGACGTAATTTTCTCATCTAATTTCTATATATGCACCAGGGAACCAAAAAAGTGGAGCTGCCAACTGGAGATGATGAGATATGCTTAAGTTCTAAATGCTTTAAAAAGATGATTAATCTTCAAATCTTTATAAACATCAATGCACGCATTTCTGGAGAAGTTCATTACCTTCCAAACCAGCTGCGGTTTCTTGACTGGCCCTACTGTCCTTTACAATCATTCTCATCCGATTTCAATCCAAAGAAACTCGTCATGCTCAACATGCCACATAGTCGTCTCTTGCGAGTTGGTGAAGGATTTAAGGTATGTTCAAATGTCAACTATTCTTGTTCATTCTTGTTATTTTGAAGATCATTCCTAAACTTGCTCTGTAACTTACCAATTGTTCTGTCCTGTCTTGTGCTGCAGATTTTGCAAACTTTGCAAAACTTGAAATCTGTAAGTTTTCAAAGTTGCGAATATCTAACAGAATTCCCAGTCTTGTGGGAATGTTTCCAAACATGGAAACTTTAAATCTAAATTTCTGTTCTAATTTAGTAGAGTTCCCAAAAATAGTTCACATGAAATCTCTGAAATATATTCATGTTAGTAATTGCAAGAGGCTTGAGAATTTCCAGAAAATTGGAGGAAGAATGGAATCTTTAAAATTGATAAACATCTCCAGCACATCATTTGGATATGTAGAATTTTGGTTTAGGGATAATTCATTGATTTCATTCATCCCAATTTTGGGTTAATATAGATGTACAATTGGTTTCCTAATAGGAAAGAATATTTACATTCCTTATCACATTTATACAACTTTAATCCTAATTACAAAATAATATTTACTTTCCAACACTCCCCCTCAAGTTGGAGCATAGATGTCAATCATGCCCAACTTGTCAATCCATCCAGTAAACGCGTGGTGTGACAACCCTTTAGTGAGCACGTCTGCCAACTGTTCTTCAAATGTTACATACGGGAAGCAAATGTTTCTTTTATCAAGGTGATCCCTGATGAAGTGTCGATCAATCTCCACATGCTTGGTTCGATCGTGTTGTACAGGATTGTGGGCAATTTCAATTGCAGCGGTATTTTCACAATGTAAGTCCATGGCTTTATGGAGCTTGAATCCTAGCTCCTTCAATACATTTCGAATCCACAACAGTTCACACACTCCATTTGTCATTCCTCGGTATTCAGCTTCAACACTAGAACGGACAATCACATTCTGCTTCTTACTACACCAAGTTACTAAGCTTCTTCCAATAAATGTGAAGTACACAGATGTAGATGCCCTATTCGTTTTGTCACCAGCTCAATCTGTATCAGAATATCCTGTGACACCAAACTCACCATCCTTGGAAAACAATAAACCCTTTCCAGGTGAAGACTTCAAGTACCTAAGTATTCGCATCACAGCTTCCATATGCTCTTCGTTAGGATCATGCATGAACTGACTGACAACACTCACAGCGTACGCAATATCAGGACGAATATGTGACAAATAGATTAACCTCCATACTAATCTTTGATATCTGCCTTTTTTTGTTGGAACCTATCCAGGACACAACTCCAGCTTGTGGTTCATCTCAATAGGAGTCTTAGTAGGTTTACAATTCAACATTCATGTTTCAGCAAGAAGATCAAGCACATATTTCCGTTGAGACAAGGTGATTCCCAACTTGGATCTTGCAACTTCAATTCCCAAAGAAATATTTCAGTGAACCCAAATCCTTCATTTCAAATTATTGGGATAACCACTTCTTTAAATCCTCCATCTCAGCTGGATCATCACATGTAACAACCATGTCATCAACATATACAATCAGAGTAGTAATCTTACCACTCTTACGTTTAATTAACAAGGTATGATCAGAGTTGCTCTGCCGATATCCAAACTTCTTCATTGCTCCAAAAAATCTCTCAAACCACGCTCTAGGAGATTGCTTCAATCTATACAGTGACTTCTTCAATCTGCAGACTTTTTCAACATCATATGCCTTACAGGTAACACCAGGAGGAATATCCATGTACACCTCTTCTTCTAAATCTCCGTTCAGAAAAGCATTCTTCACATCAAATTGGTGTAATGGCCAGTCATGTCGCGCTGCTAAGGCAATGAGGATGCATACAGTACTGATCTTTGCTACGGGAGCAAATGTCTCATGATAGTCGACTCCATAGCACTGAGTATAACCTTTTGCAACCAGATGAGCTTTATATCGATCAATACTTCCATCTGCATTCAGCTTCATTGTAAATACCCATCTACATCCAACAATTTTCTTTCCAAGTGGTGCAGAAACAGTCTCCCATATTCTATTTTTTTGTAAAGCCTTCAGTTCTTCATTCATGGTCTGCTTCCATTTTGGATCTGCCAAAGCATCTTGTACGTTACTGGGAATAGATACTATAGATAATTCACTAACAACAAGTGCATATGCTCCAGTCAACCTATGGTGAGATACAAAGGCAGTAATATGATATTTGGCTTTGGCTTCCATAGTTGGCTTATATTGCTTATTTGGAACCCCCCTTGTTTCTCGTTGAGATCTCCTTGGAGCAACCTCTACGGTGTCTAATTCAGTATTATCAGTGCATACCTCATGTGAGACATTCTGGGAAGGTTCTTCAGTTGATGGAGTAGAAGGGGGATCTTCATGAGGTATTGCTTCAGAAGAGGTTTGATCTTCAGGTAGTGATGTTTCAGCTTCAGTTCTCGATCCATCGAAAATACCCTTCGATCCATCGAAGGTTCTTCTCGGGTCCGTTACTTCTGCAGTTCTCGATGGATCAAGAATTTCATTCGATCCATTAAAAGATGCCCTCGGGTTCATCTCTCCTCCAGTCTTCGATGGATCGAGAGTTTCTTTCGATCCATCGAAAGAGAGACTCTGGTTTGCACCTGAATTTCCATCTTCATGACTTCTCTCCAAGTTTTCTACTTCTTCAAATTCTGGTAGATTCAGAGAATTTCCTTCATGTATACTTCTTTCCCCCTGAAGGGAAGACTTTGAAACTCCCCCTGAATAATATGGTTCAGATTCACGAAAGGCGACATCTAAAGAAATATGCATCTTGTTATGGAGTGGGTCATAACAACGATATCCTTTTTGGAAGTCAGCATACCCAACAAAAATACACTTCACAACACATGGATCAAACTTGCCTCTCAGTTATTTGTTGATATGAACATACACAGTACACCCAAAAATTCTTGGCTCCAAATTTGGCAAGGATGGCACATTCAGCAACTGATGTAACTTCTGATAAGGAGTTTGAAACTCAATGGCACGGGAAGGAGTGCGATTGATTAAGTATGCAGCAGAACGAACAGCTTCCCCCTACAAGTTTGATTTCACATTCATGCCAAAGAGAGAGGCCCGAACAACTTCCATTATCTGTTTATTCTTCCTTTCAGCTAATCCATTTTGTTGAGGAGTGTAAGCAATGAAAGTCTGGTAGCGAATCCCATGAGTACCTAAGTAAGTTGTCATTTCACCATTCACATATTCGCCACCATTGTCAGACTGAAGAACCCGGATTTGCTGCTGATACTGGGTTGCCAGCATCTTGTGAAATTCAGTAAATCTATGAAATGACAACTTATTGGTGCATTCATCAATAAACGTCACAAAATATCTAAAACCAGAGCGGGTGGGAACTTGTGCAAGACCCCAAACATCAGAGTGCATTTTCATAAAAGGGACAAAACATTTGAATAAACCTGACGAATAAGTACTACGGTGACTCTTGGCAAATTCCCATGTTTCACTCTGAAATTCTGAGGTATTTATACGTGAAAAGAGTTGAGGTTGAAGCTTCTGTAGATATTGAAAATTCAAATGACCCAAACGACGGTGCCATAACCATACATCTTCCTTAGCTTTATCCAAACTGATGGTATTATTCGCCTGTCCCGATGATTTTAATTGTTGTGCTCCACCGCTTGTCAAATCAAGATAATATAATTTCCCCCTTCGAACGCCATGACCAAGAATTTTTCTAGTCACAAGATCCTGAAAAATACAAAAGTCTAGATAGAAAGTGACAGAACATCCAAGCGCTGCAGTTATCTGACTAACAGATAGAAGGTTATAGGCAAGAGAGGGAACAACATGAACAAAGTCAATTGACAGATTATCAGATATCTTGACAGAACCTTCACCAATAATAGGAGATGAGAACCATCAACAGTAGACACAACATGTTGAGGGGATGGATTAATGGTCTGTACCGGACTGGGGGTGTTCGTCATGTGATCAGTTGCACCAATATCAATGATCCAGGTAGGAGTCGAAGATAATGCGGAGAGGGATGATGCATTACACTTAACCCCTGATTCAACTATATGAGCAGAGGCAATTGATGATCCACGTGATATCTTCATGTTTCAAATAGTAAGGTTTTTCAAGATTCAAGATTTCTAGGGTTTCAATTAAGGGATTTCAATTTAGGCTGGAAATTCAGGATTTTTTCAGTGGTGGTGTGGATGATTTTTTTTCAGTGGTGATGAAAATTCAGGGATTTTCAACTTCAATTCGGGGTTTCAAGGTTCAGGATTTGGCTCTGATACCAAGTGAAATTTTGGTTCAGGGATAATTCATTGATTTCATTCATCCCAATTTGGGATTAATATAGATGTACAATTGGTTTCCTAATAAAAAAGAATATTTACATTTCTTATCACATCTATACAACTTTAATCCTAATTACAAAATAATATTTACTTTCCAACAATTTGGATATGATCTTGTTAATCTTGAATTTTTAAATGTAAGTGACTCTGGAAATTTGACGAATCTGCCGAGAAGCCTTTATGACTTGCAGCATTTCAGCATGTTCTTCGCAACCAATTGTGCAAAAATAACTCTGGAAGAGGAGAGGATTCCACTTGAAGACGACTACTGTGGCTTTTCATCAGTAACAGAGACTATTAATGATGATCAAGGAAACTTGAAGCTTCCTTCCATGTTTATATTCTGTGTGGGAGGAAGCGGTTTTGTTAGTCTTCCAGAATGCATTAACAAATTTGGTAAAGTGACTCAACTTATCTCGAGTGGTTGCACAAGGCTTCAAGAAATTCGAGAGCTTCCACCAAATATGACATCCTTAGATGTGAGCGGTTGCTTATCATTGGAAAGAATTTTCAAGTTGTCAAATATTCTGAAACGAGAAGAATCACAAATGATGGAGACAATGAACTTGGGTAATTGCCGGAGACTGTATGCCAATCTGGTTTATGAGGCAGAGGAACAAGGTTGGCTAGTGAATGGTCACGAGGCAGCAGCTGATGACATGTCTATGTTTCTATTATCACAACAGTCTAAGTGGCTCAGTTGTGAAATGGCTTACCAGGGAAGTCAAGAAGTGTTCGAATTTGATATCGAAATCCTTCCAAATTTCCACTGGGAGAACAGAGAGTTGGTTATCTGTCTTGTAACTGGCCAAAAGATAGCAACAGGTGCTTATGGGCGTTGCGAATTCAACATGTATATCAATGAACTAGAATTGCAAGCGACTTGTGGTGGTGATGTATTTGGTTCTAAGTCCATGACATCCAATGGAGTGTGGCTGTATTATATTCCGTTTAAGGGAATTGATACGAGTCATTTTGGTCAAATTAGTCCGCCTCCTCCTTTCCAGTGTCGAGTTAGTATTCGACTGGCTGTTTGGGATGTATCTATTAGAAGTTGCGGAGTCCAGTTGGTACTGCCACCAAAGAAAGAAGCGTGTATGAAGCTATCTACCAATGAATGGACCTGTTTCTTCCAGAAATCCACATGACACAGAATTCGTTAGTACCCTTCCCATGTTCTTCATTATAATTTGTTGCATAAAATTAGTTGCTTGGCTTAACATGAATCGGCATTTCCCTCCCAGAGAAGTCAATCAATGACAGCCACTTACCAAATTGACCCGGAGAGGCCGCATTTTTGTAGGGTTTGTCCTTCAATTTTTCCATCATTCATTCATTCATTCTTGAATAGCTAGTTGCTTTTACGTGTGATCGTTACATATGTTGCAATAGCTGGTTCTAGCTTTGCACCAATTGCAGAATAAGTGTGGATCAAGTAGATCTGGGCTCTTTGGGCTTTGTCCGGATCTGGGATCCGAGCGGTTTGGTTTGTAATTGCTAATTTTATTTCATTAATACACACATCATGCCGCGGGTTTGAGCTGTAAAAAAAACAACAACATTAGTTTCTGATGAGAGGGCTGCTGATACTAATCACTCATCAATTTGTGTTCTTAAATCCGTTTATGGAAAACATAAACTTCAGCGTCGAAGTATCTTCTCTAAACTAGCAGGACCTACGAATCAAACTTTTGTTGCGTATTTGTATTCAAGGCGCTAATACATGAAGTTAAATTACAAAGCTCAGTTTCGTATAATATAGAAGAGTCATAATATAGATATAGAAGAGTCACATGGTTCCGTTCCTAGCTTGTTCATACTTCATACCGCATGCATCTACTACGTACAGAACAACTGAAACTGCTCTCCCAACTCTCTAGTGTAACCACCAAACAATCGCCCTTGAACGTGTACAGAGATGGACAACCCCACTTCTTCTCTCCTTAGTAACCAAAATGCCAACCGTTTGAACTCAACGATTTAAATAGCCATGTCTCCTGCAAACAACAGCCACAGATTCTCTCCATGGCTTCCAATATTTCTGCAACTTTGATCATTCTGTTCTTCATAATCTCAGCCTCAGTTTCTGCAACTCTATCTGCATCAGTAATAGATGACCTCAAAAGCTTAAAACTCCCTCCAGATTTCAACACCACAATCATGAAAAACTGTCTCCACAACCCATCTCTCAGATACTGCACTACTTCCTCCCCAATGGACCTTGATGAGATCTTTAAATCAACCATTGTTGCAAGCCATCTCTGCAACGAGTCCAAGAGCCCCAATTGTGTCGAATCGTTTCTCAAAGTAGACCTTCGCAATCGCTCAAACATTGCTCCACTCTATTTGTCATTTAACTTCTATTGGAAGTATTGCCCTTTAAGCATCTTGTCTATTGATCTGTCCAATACATCTTTGAAGAGCAATTTTCCTGTTGATGTTCTTCACTGCACCCAAATTCAATCTCTCGATATGAGCCATAATGAACTCTATGGTGATTTCCCAATAGACAACTTCTCTGCCCTCCCAAATCTCACATTTCTCAACTTGTCATATAATCTCTTCTCAGAGAGTACAATCACTGTAAACCTCTTCTTCAAAAAGTTCAACTCTTCAAGCTTTCTACATTCAGGTCTCATCCCTGATCACAAAAAGTCCAGAATCAAGGCTATAGTCATGTTGGTTGGTTTTCCAATCTTTGTGATTCTCAAGGTTTGCTGCTTGTGGTGGCTCTGTTACCGGAGGCCTGATTTTCTCCCAAGAATGTTTCAACGAAAGCACAGGTTTACACCGGCAATGCTTAAGGCAGCAACCAATGGATTCTCGAGATACAATTTGACGGGGGAGAGTGCATCGGTTGATATATACAAAGGAACTCTGAGAGATGGTACTGATGTCAGGATTGAGGTTTACAATAATGAAAGCCACATGAAAGTGATTGAAGAATGCAAGGTTCTTGTCCATCTAAGCCATAAGAACTGGGTTAATCTAATGGGTTGGTGCGATTGCCAAAAGCTGCGGGCCATTGTTACTGAATGGATGGAAGGAGAGAACCTAGAGAGGTGGCTCTTGGGGTCAAGTGTTACTCCAAGGAACTACAGGCTGAGAATTTTGATGGGGGTTGTAGAAGGCATGTGTTATCTACAAGACCAATGGCCTGAAGTTGAGTATGATCTCAGGACAAGTAGTATCATGTTGTCCAACTACAATCCAGATCCGAAGATTTCAAGGTTTAAAGATGGAAATCAGACCAGTAACAGTAGAAGTAAGTTGCCCTATTAGCTACATAACATCTATCTGTTTCCTTCTACCTAGCTTCAAATCTGAACGTTTAAAACTTCTTGGCTTTACAGGGATGTACAAGTTTGGAGTATTGTTACTGGAGTTGATGGTGAACAAGAGGCCACAAGAAGAGTTTGAGAGGGGGGAGGCTGGTTTCATTGAGTTTATCAAATTGCATTATCCTGGAAACTTAAAGCAGCTGATAGACCCAAAAATGGAATTGAGTCAAAATACATTCGACCAAGCTAGACAGGCAATATGCCTGGGGCTAATTTGCACAGAAGTATCAAGCAACCAGCCACCAAGCTTGGAACAGGTGTTTGATATCGTGAGTAGAGCCTACCAGTCTTGCAGGGTTTTAGCATCTCATGATAATCACAATCATAAAAGAACTCATGCAGAAAAAAGATTGGGACACAGGCATGTGCAATCAAGATGAACTATTGTGTCCATCACTTGTTAACTGTACAAATTAGGTGTTTTTGTTCTCTTCGTCAGTATAGTCTGTGTTTCCTACTGTTTCTTCATATGTATAAGTACTTATTTGACTTAATTTAGCATCTATACCTGATATAACTTACTCATTCTATACAGCAATTTGAGACGAGAAATCCAGAAATATTATAGAGGATTTTCTGAACATGAGGAATAGACAACAGCATTCAATTCACAATTTTTTATCTATGCCTCGCCAGGGACACAAGACTACATGGGTAAAAACTAGAAACTAGTCCCAACCTCACTACCTTGTATATATATAAGAACAAGAAACTAATGTACATCATCAAGCATGAAGTACAGAATTTATAGCTGAATATGATGGGGTTCTTACAGATTACTTAGGGTAGCACAAGAAAGAAAAAAAGGCATCTTACAGGAGTTCCAGAAGCAAAATATATGGCAAGCAATTATAATCTTTAGCAGGTCCAAGAAGGAAATTCTCACTTAATGATTAGTAGGTCCAAGAAGGAATTTCTCACTTGATGATTGTGGGTCTATTTGCTTGCACTTTAGATCTGGTTCGGTGGACCTTCTTTGGTAATTCCGTAGTTAGTGCATACATTTTCACTGCAAATAATTCCTGAGGCCAACCCTTTTGATCCTGGTACAAAGAGAAAACCGGCATTAATTATGAAAGAATTATACTTGTTGCAATAGAAACAGGGTAAAGAATATAAGGAAATTCACTCAGCAAACGTTAATTCAACCTAGACTATCAGTTGAAATTAATTTTAACCTTTATTTTGTAAATATGAAGTCCACACTGACGGAAGAGCTCCTTAAAGTATAAATCAGACCTTGTGATACTCCGGTCTTCATTGTGTAGCACAAATCCTACAATTGAGTGATCCACACAATTAGTTGTAAAATACTACTGCAAAGTGTTTAGCTCTATAAAGCTTAATCCAGAAAATTAATGCAGACAAATACATTTTCATAGCATATTGGGATGGTAAACTAGCAGTAATGTAAAGAGGTGAAATGAAAACTTTAACATAACCGCAAACACAGAAAGTGAAATACAAGGCACATTACCGGTTCTAGCTATATTTTCCTTGAGGACAAATAAACCACCTGGTTTTAATCCATCCTAAAAATTAAAAAGTTGTTAGTGAGGTGAACCATATGTAAAAAACAATACTTACAAATACAAACCAACAACAATAGCATCCTTGGATTTTATCTTGTTAGAGGATTAACATACACCACAAGAAATTATGAACATAAATCCAGCAGTTTGCAGATCACAGTAAAAACAGTAATGGAATTGGTTTTGCCTTTGCTCTTGTAAAGAACGACACAAAGTCATCATCTGTGAGATGTCCAATACACCACTGAACCCATATAATATCATATCGTCCTGCTTCTGGTGTAAATTCCTAGAAAACAAGATAACTAAATGTCACGAACAGCAAGAGTAAAAGCAGGCTACCGAGAATACTGAGAATCTTTAATTTCTCGCTCTAATACCGAGAATAATTAGAGCGACAATCTTTAATTTCATGTTGAAGAAACGGAATACTGGTGGTTCAAAGAAATAACTAAACAACTGGAAATGTGTGGTAGGTGTTACGGAAACATCTTAACTGAGTACATTACCTGAAGAGGCACGCAGAAAAAATTAGTGGCTTTGTGCATATCAGAGACCATTTGATTTTCAGGAGCCAAATTTTCACGAGCAGTTTCTAAGAAATGCGACACAGGCTCAAGAAGATCAACCTGAGGGTTCATCCGAAAACAACGAGACAAAAAAATCAATAAGACCTCCAAAAATTCTTGTCCATCAATCATGAATAATTCCGAAGGTGCTACACAAAGACTAAACTCACCTCATTGAAGTATCTTATGAGAAGATTCTTGGTGATCCTCCCAATGCCACAACCACAATCTGTACAATTTTAAACACTCCTTATAACTTGCATTGCTAACATAACCACAAATCAATACATTATAATCATCACCACTGAGCCTAAATCTCACAAGCATAGATGCATAACTAACTGACCACATTGAATCAAATTTCATACACAGTTTATCAAACACTTCTATCCAGCTGAACAAAGCTAAACACACAAAAGTGACAAAACCATAAAAGAAAGGAGAGAACTTCAGGTTACCAAGAGCAACAAGGTGTCTTTGGCTATTAGCAGCATTGGGCATAAGCTCAGAGAGAAGCCCATTTAGAAAAGCTTCACTGTCTCTTATGTCAGTCTCACTCGTATGCCCATACCCACCCAACACTCCATCCGTCGAAGCCTCCACACCCTTTTCCCACAACACCAAAAATTTAATCAGACAACACTTTTCCAATGCCGAAATGACTCGGACAACAAAAAAACCAAAGCAAACTTACTTCCCAGTAGCCAACGCCTTCACGGTACCAATCCGTCTTCTTGCTCTCGTCTCCGACTTGCTCTCTCCACATCTCCTCGGCGCTCCTGAATTCCCGGCCATCCGAGTCGGACCCACCTTTCTGCATCGAACCCCGAGCTTTGCTCCGGTGGCTGTTTCTGTTAAAGTTCAAGTCTTTCGTTATAAGAATCAAGTCTTTCGACTCTGTCGTTATAAAGGCAAGTCTGTTCTTATGGGTAGTAGTAGCTCCGAGTTTAAAACAGAGCAATGCATTGAGAACCTAGTGTTGGAAAAACGACGTGGCGTTTTGTTTAAACCGAGGAATAAAAGGCCTGAGCTTTGAGAAGAAGCTATGGAGAAAGGGACTAGTTGTTTAGTGAATTTGTTGCAGGGTTGTATAGACAAGAGGGCCCAATTGGCTGGGAAGCTTATTCATGGGTTTATATTACGCCATAAAGCTTTGTTCTTTGATACATTTTTGTCGAATCGTCTCATAGAGTTGTACTCAAAATGTGGGAACATGGGTTGTGCACACCATGTGTTTGATAATATGCCGAGCCCAGATGTGTACTCGTGGAATGCTATATCGGGTTGTTATTGCAAAGCTGGGAGGATAAGGGATGCTGAGGAGTTGTTTCTGGCAATGCCCGAGAGGAACATTGTGTCGTGCGTTGGTTTGAAATGGGGAGGAAGAGAAGGATTTAGGGGTTTATGAGGCTATGGTTTCGGAGGGGTTAGTGCCGACGCATTTCACGTTAGGGAGTGTTTTTAGTGCGTGTGGAGAGTTGTTGGATGTGGAGCGCGGTAGCAAATGTCATGGTCTTGTGATGAAGGTTGGTCTTGAGGAGAATGTGTATGTGGGGAATGCTTTGTTGTGCATGTATGCCAAGTGTGGAGTCATGAGGGATGCAATGCAGGTTTTTGATGGTATGGTGAGCTGAATGAGGTTACTTTTACGGCTATGATGGGCAGTTTAAAGCAGACGGCTAGAGTCACAGAGGCTTTGGAGATGTTTAGACTGATGTGTAGGAAAGGGGTTTGTGTTGATTCTGTGTCTCTGTCGAGCATGTTGGGTGTTTGTGCGAAAGGGTGTGGCGAGATTGCAGATATTAATGATGAGTTTCCAAGTAATGTGAATGGCCAACAAATACATGGCCTTACAGTAAAACTTGGATTTGAGGGAGATCTTCATTTGAACAACTCATTGCTTGATATGTATGCAAAGAGCGTGGACATGAAGAGTGCTGAGAAGGTTTTTGCTGATATACCTGAAGTCAGTGTTGTTTCTTGGAATGTCATGATAACTGGATATGGTCTGAGATATCAGAGTCTGAAAGCTATAGAGTATCTACAACGCATGCAATCCTGTGGATTCAAACCTGATGAGGTCACATATATCAATTTGCTTGCAGCATGTGTCAAGTCTGGTGATATAAAAAGCGAGCGTCTAATGTTTGATAACATCTCGTCCCCAAACGTGATATCATTTAATGCCATACTCTCTGGCTATTACCAGAATGAGGACCATGAGGAGGTAATTGTTCTTTTCAGGGAAATGCAGTTTCGGAGTGTGCAACCTGATCAAACTACTTTGGCAATTGCCCTCAGCTCCTGTGCAGCAATGGGGCTTCTAGAGGCTGGAAAAGAGATCCATGCTGTTTCACACAAGGATGCCTCTGATACAGACATATACGTTGCAAGTGGACTTATTTCCATGTATTCAAAGTGTGGTAAGACAGAAACGGCAAAGCATATATTTCAAAAAATGCAAGAATTAGATGTTGTTTGTTGGAATTCTATGATATCAGCTCTTTCACTCGATTCACAAGATAAGGAAGCTTTTACTTACTTTAAGCAGATGAGGCAACACGAGATGCTACCCACTCAATTTTCCTATGCTACTGTACTGAGTTGCTGTGCAAAGCTAGTTTCTTCATTTGAAGGAAAACAGGTTCATGCACAGATAACAAACGATGGATACATGAGTGATGTCTTTGTTGGGAGTGCTCTCATTGGTATGTATTGTAAATGTGGTGATGTAGATGGGGCTCGAAAGTTTTTTGATATGATGCCAAGTAAAAGTACAGTAACATGGAATGAAATGATACATGGGTATGCACAGAATGGACATGGAGACGAGGCTATATTCTTCTATACTGGGACATGATTGCTTCTACGGAGAAACCTGACAGCATCACTTTCATTGCCGTTTTGACAGCATGTAGCCATTCTGGAATGGTTGATGCAGGCATTGATATATTCAATTCAATGGAGCAAGAACATGGTGTGGAGCGGGTTCTGGATCATTACGCTTGCATTATAGATTCTCTTGGTCGTGCCGGTCATTTCCAAGAAGCAGAAGTCCTACTAGATGAGATGCCAAATAAAGAAGATCCAGTTGTATGGGAAGCTTTGTTGAGTTCTTGTAGAGTTCATGCTAATGTAACTTTAGCAAGAAGAGCAGCAGACGAACTCATCCGCTTGGATGCAAATAATCCAGCTCCTTATGTACTATTGGCCAATATTTATTCTTCTTTAGGAAGATGGGATGAGGCAAGAGCTGTGAGAGATCTAATGAGTGACAAACAGATCATTAAGGATCCAGGTTGTAGCTGGATTGATTCTGAGAAGGGAATGCAATCAGGTATGATGTGATGATGAGATCAGGGTGACTGATGATATCCTTGAAGGAGTAAGTAATGTACAATTTTGGTACAAAGCCTAGAGTCAAGACATTGCTGTACCGACGGGCTGCAACTTCTTCATGAGGCATGAGAAGCTGGCAATTTGGTATCAAGTGGAACACTCTGTAGAGGTATTAACCCACTTGTGCTTGCTACGTCACTTTGCATTAACTGTGTTGTCTATGTTTGTGTTGGTGTGTAGCTTGCTGCATAATTCAAACTGATGCTAACAATAAAAGAGAAAATTCACGAGTTTATTCAGATTTTCTGTATCCCTATCCTGTACTTTCGTCGAGTACAATTTGACGTCATCAGGTTGGCTGCGGTATCAGTTTCTCAAGAATCTCATCAACCCTGTGAGATTCGCATGACTGACAGGCAAGGCTTGGCTGGCTACTTCTTGTGCTGCATACAGAAAGAACAGAAGGACCATTGTGAAGGGTTTTCATGACTTGATGATCTTTTCAGGTGCCTTTGTTGCTGACTACAGATGTTTCCGGTTCGCATTACTTTTGCATAATTTTATAATTTTGATTATGTACATTCATCCTGACTCTAACAGGTAAATCAATTCCTCTCCTTCCCTAGCTAGTTCCCTCCTCCCTTCCTCATGAATTGATGCGAGTTACTGAGGGCTGGTGTGTTTATGATGTGTTCAAATATGATGTGACAAGATCTCAAGATGGATCTTCGAGTTACAGTGGAACTTGCTTTAGCAGAAGAAAATGGTAACCGAACGAGGCTGGATGATAGATTGATCCCAAGACAAAGAATTAGTAATTCAACCACACAATGCACAGCTATTCTGCACTCGCTATGGTTTCTAGCCTTTTAAGCTGCTGTGACTTCTCTCTTTTTTCTTGGTTCTATGGATCTTAAATTCTAGAAACTTGTTTCGATTTCAAGGGTTTTGGGGGCTGGCTCAATTAGTGGCCGTGATATAAGAGCACACAAAGTAGAAACAAGCTCCGGAAAGCTTTGTGGTAATCAGCAGACAACAGAAGAGTGGTAATAATCATTAACTGGTACTCTTTATTACTGAAGTAAATCATAATAGTTCCACATTAACTGTCAATGCTTACACCCTTTTCACTCAGTACCGCTTATTGTTTCCTGGATTCCGGTTAAGATTAGAAGTAGAGAAACGTTCACCAAGGGATCTCCTGACCGTCCCGGCAAAGAACTTGCCATTATCGTCCTTTTTGGCATTATGGATGATGCTCAGGAGCTTCTGTACTGAATATTCTGTTGTGAAAAGCTTGCCTACTGGAACATTTTTCTGAAATGGCTTGGAGAGATCTGTGTCCACTGTACCTGGGTGCAGTAGAAGGCATGTGATCGGATCCTTCCTTTTTCCTGCCAATTCAACAGATATATTTCTGGTCACTACAATACAGTTAACAAAGGTTAAAGGCTAAGACTCAAGTATACTATTGGGTGGTGCTAGTCAGAATAACCAAATTTCTTGATAAAAGTCATACATTGGTTCAGAGCAGTTTTTGAAGCACGATAAGAATGCCAACCACCGAGATGGTTATCACCTATGGATCCAAATCTGGCGCTTAAATTGGCCACGACTGCAACATCCCTTTCAGTTCCCAGTCCACCACCAACCTTCAGGAGAGGCCACATATGCTGCTTGAACAGATAATAGATAAGATAACAATGATTAGTCAACTCAACTACAAAATGCACTCGAACTAAAAGCATATGATCAAAAGAGAAAACAAGTAGGACCTCTGAAAACGTGTCTTTTCAGTTTTTGGAACTAGGCCTTCTAAGTTGGACAAAACTCTATGGATGCATTGTTAACGAATAGAATGACACTCCTTACTGGATGTACTTTTGGTAGAAAACTCGCAACAAATTGTTTCTAGAAAGACTATGAAACCAGTTAGCACAGTATCTCGATCCACTTTTATGCATCTATTCATGAGAAACTTACAACCCTCCCCCACATAATAACAATGATCAATGCCCTAGGTACAAAACCAAAAATAAATGGAGGAACATGAAGTATACCTTGATCACTAAAACTGGACCTACAGCATTAACCTCATAAGCAAGCATCAAAGATGACTTCTCTACTTTGCTCAGAGTCGTTTCTGTACTTGAAATAAAAGAATCGAGATGAGCATCTGCCTTAGAATACAGATGATAAATTTCAGAGAGAAATATATGATTTTTATCATAGGAATCGGTGAATAAATGTTGGTGCATCACATATAGAAAAATCTAAAGTTACGCTCAATCCACAACCCAATATGCACACCTGGTTGCAATATAGGTATAGAAAGAATTCCAGCTGTATTAATCAGAAGGTTTAAAGAACCATATCTTTCCTTGATAGACTTGGCGGATTCCTGAAATGCAAACAGAACGAGTTATAAAGCTGTCCCATTTACAGTTGATAAGCATCTTCATTCTAACAATACAAATGGAACAGAAATCAAATTTGTTCTACTTTTCATTTTTACGATTTTTCTTAGTAACCATCAAAAGTGTTAATAAGGTTAACTATGATCATTTGAACCCATTTCTGACTAGACAGCAACTTAAAGCCAAGTGCCCAAGTCTTACCAGAACAGTGAAATGGTGTTTTCTTTCATTATGGACCATGATAAGATATGAGCTATCGAAGACCAAGAAAAGTAACCTGTATGGTGCTTTCATTGGTCACATCCAATTCTATAACAGTAAGGCGTTCACTAAATGTACTTTGTATATTGAGAAGACCTGTTGCTCCATTTGGATTACAACAAGTAGCAATAACATGACCTTTCTCCTTCTCCACCAATTGTTTTAACCTATAAAACAGAGAATAACGTCACAATTTGATGGTAGAAAAATGACACAGCCGTAGTAAGGAAAACCTTTCTCCCCTCTCAAAAGACCAAAAACATATATCACAGAAAATAAATGTTTAAGGAGAAACCTCATTTCAATAGTAGAAAACAAAAGGATGTTAAGATTTTAACATATACTCATGAGTCATGCCATTCAGTTGGTCTTTGCATTACATGGTTATAAAGTCCTAATAGCAGAAGGCTATACTGCCATTTCTTCAGTCTCAATCTAATCTACATCAATCCAAGTGCAACTTCAACAAACAAAATTGAATTGACCATGCACATATCTTGAAGTCTACAAATTCTAGCAGTAAGCAATGGGTTATACCAACTAAATGTAAGGCTTGAATTAGATAATGCCTATTGAACTTCTCATTACTACAAATTTCTCTTCAACTACAAAACAAAGCACTGTGAGACTGTTTCAATTTGGAGATAATTCTAGGATAAATACCAGAAGGTACCATCTTTAAGCTTTACACAGATCATATTTCAAACATCACATTCCCAATCCGACAATTTCAAAGCAGTGCAAATATCACACCATCCACCATGGTAATTTATGTGATAACAAACTCATAAAAATCAAAAATTTCTCTACTATTACAACAAAAGCTGAAATCTTGATCTCTATTTCTCATTAATTCTGGCAAAACTAAACCACCCATCAAGCATATAAGCAATATAAACTCAGATAAGAATACAAAGAGTAAGAAGCTCACGAATTCAAGCCCAATTCCTCGGGAAGCTCCTTGAACCATGGAAACCCCACCTTCCCATTTGACCGCAGAAGAGGAAGAAGAAAGTGAGGCCCTTTGGATCATCATTAATCTATTCATACCAAGATGCCTCATCGCCAGAAATGAGCATTGTTGGTTCAGAAACAAGTGCGTCAATTTGTACATTCTCGAATTGGTTAGACAAACCCAAATGACTGAAACCAAACCAATCTCTGAGTCTCTGTATTGAGTTCCGATTCTGCAATGAAGAAAGTGCTGCCACTACTACTACTAGACCTCTGGGACGAACCCATAATGGCTTTACTCGACCACCCAACAACAACGTAGCACTTTGATTTGTGGCTATTAATCTCCCACCTCTCTACTTCTGTGTTCTGAACTTTCCTATTTCATTTGTGGCAAGAAGAAGCAATCACTTGGGCCAAAATGTAGAATGGGCTGAATACTTGGGCCATAGCTTGTAAGACGGGCTTAGTTGTTTGTATATTACTGTACCCAAAATAAGAAAATACAAATAAACCAAGAGTGATCATTTTTTTAGCTTAATTGTCAAAATGCTATCTTAGGATTCACGCTGGCTGGTGTGTCAATTTGCTACCCTATAAAGGCATCTCTAATGGAGAAGTCATATATGGAGTCTTAAACCTATTTTTAGGACTTTATTTTGACACTATTCATTTAGGACTTTAATTATCTCCAATGATTAAGGTCCTATCTCAAAGTTTTAATTTTATATATTTAGATAATCTTATTTTATGTTGTTTTTAATAATAATTTAAACTTTATAAAATATAATTGTACATGATAATTAAAATTATATTAATTTAAAAAAAATTCTGATCATAATATGAAAAATAGGTTTTTGATTGAATAACAATTGTTAGATCGATATCAATATATATCTTTACCGTTGGATCAGATTCAATAATGAAAAAAAAAACATTTAACTGAAATTTGTTAGTGACCGTTGATTTCAATTCAAAATCAATCTCAACCTTCAGATTAAATAATCGTTGGAGGGAAAGGGGAGAGCACCGATCGAATTTGGATCACGTGGGGGCGGGTCCCACGTATGAAACTTTGTCTCCCACTCTTCTCTCTCTCTCGCGTGCGCGTCTTCTGCTCCCTCTCTCTTTTGTTGCCATGCGCGATTCTTCTTCTTTTCTTCTTCTTGGCACGTCGCCGATTCTTCTTCTCCTCTCTCCTCCAGTCCAGCTGCCCCACCAATTCCTCTCCTTCAATTTAGATCCCGTCCTAAACAAATATCTAGTTGAGGACTTCTCTAAGATCCCCAAGCTATATATCCTAGGTTTTAGATCCCTCATCCTTACCATTGGAGAACCCTAATTTCACCAAGAGCTATATATATAGCTTCTAGGACTCTCCATTAAAGATGCCCTAAATTCTTTCTGCCGATTTATGATCCTAAGATTTTTAATTAGTCGATTTGCTATCCATAATCACTCTGTTAACTTCTTAATTAATCCAAATATTAACACGTGCCCAGCACGTGAGGGCATTTCCGCTCTCTTTTCAGTAAACCTAGATGACTACCGACTCCATCGTTTCTTTTGTTTCTTACTTCTCGACTAAACGCAGCCTCCAAACCAAGACGTTCTTCACCGCAATTCATCGATCTGATAGATTCAAAGGGAAATAAAAAAATCATCAAGCTAGCTAGAAGCTTGGAAATTCGAAATCGCCCAGATACCAAGGAGTAAGTTCTCGTTATTCTCAGTTTTGACAGTTTAGTTGGTTTTTCGACAAGGTCTTCCTAGTTTTCTTCTTGTTCTGATTTTAGTGATTGTTGTTCTTAGTTAATTACATTCCCTTGTGTTTTCCCTCTTTTGATGCCACGACTTGGTGAATTATAAATTAAAATTTATTGTTTATGCCTCTGTGGTTGTGGATTGTTATTGATTTGAATGCTCTATTCTATGTTCTTTGTATTATATTATTGGCATATATCTTCTCCTGGGTTGTATTAAGTCTAGTAGGTTGAATAAGATAAACATAATTACTATTTAGCCTAGTTCATTTACATGTGGAAGTTTTGTCTTACAGTAACATAGAAAGGTCAGATGTTTGTAATGTATGTGATGATTTTGTGGAGAGTACGTGATCAATACAGTGAAGAAGAAGAAGACTTGATGCAGTTTGACACTATTGCTGTAGAGGAACAACCTCATGATTATCACCAAGAACCTGCTAAAGATTCATCTGATTATGGAGATAATAATGGTTTAGAAGGTGGTATAAGCTCCTTAACTAATGATGAGACTAGTGTGAGGAGGCCCAAACAGAAACATTTTGAATTAGTTTGTATTGAGCGGGCTAAACGATGGAGGCCATAGAATTGATATTGTCACTCTTCTTTTGTTGAACATGGAAATATATTCCAAGTACGTGTATTTGTAATATCAAAGTTGGATTTCTATTATGTGATGCTTGAACAATGGTACCTATATTTTGTTCAAGACCTTACCTTTCTAAAGTTTAAAAGTTATTTTGATTGAAAGTGAAATCAACTGGTTGGTGGGATTAGGGAGTTAACTGATATGAGAGAGGAAATGACAAAAATGCCCTCATATGTTGGGCACGTGTTAAGTTAATGGAAGTTGATTATGGGTAACACCGGTTAATTATAAATCTTAAGGTAGCAAATAGAGAAAATATAAAAAGTAGATAGAGAATTCTTATATTTATAGAAAACTTAAAATTTATATATCCATCTATAAACCTCTAAAATGTAATGTTTTCATATTTTTTTCTCTCTTTTGATTTCTTCATTTTTTCTCCATATTTGTCATTCTCTCTCATCAAATTTAATACATTTTATGGCTAAATTAAATACAATCTTAATGAAAAAATATAATTTATATTAGAATCATTAAATTATAGAAAAATCATTAAAGTTTAGTGAACCATATAGATGAGCTGTTGGAGCTGTGATTGCTTTATTTTAGAGATTTTGTGTTTTTGTCGTATATAATAGAGAACTTTTACAATAATTGTTGGAGATGCTTTTAGTCTTGTTAGAATATACGATTTGAAAGATGTTAGAATATACAATCTTAGGTCATCTCTAATGGTAGGTTCTATACTAACTTTTGCATTTGTTTGGCCAAAAATCATCACCAATGGTACATATGCATACCCATCTTTTTGGGGTTGGGTTGTATAAGTTCTAAAATGAATTGTATTTATCCAACCTCTTTTACAACTTATGCATCCCATTCCACTCGCAATTAATGGACCATACATGTGGTGTCCACCATGAAATATAAATTTTTGTCTTAAGTTGCATCTTTATCATTGAACATGGTCAAATTATAAAATTTACTTTTTGAATAAATAGTGTCTAATATAATTCTATTTTTTCTAACTCAACCTTCATACGGCTCGATCTTATCATTGGAGATGACTTCCAATGACCTTATGTGTTTGTGTATAGTTGTTTTTTTTTTCGATTACATAAGGTTATGTATGGTGACTACTAATGCCTACTTGATAGGTTTCATTTGTATACAGTATACTTGGTGGGAATTAACAAATCCCAACCGAACATTTTGCATGGGCTTCATGTTGTGCATCTGTATGGTCTACATGCTAAGATAGGCTTAATTGTTTTACAGTATAGAGTTTAGCCTATATTAGTTATAACTTTAACGATATATTGCTTTTAAGATGTGTAGTTCGAAGTTCTTTAACAAATGATTCTTTACGGAACTTAGGATTTGACTAAACAAATTATGAAGTGAATGGTCTGTCATATCAATATGATTAAGTATAGGATTTTATATATAGAAAAACTCTCTCGAAGTGCATATTCAAGATCGAGTTACCAAATATTTCGATCAAAAGGAGTAAAATGGTCATGGAACTTTATGCGTGCCCATCAATTACAACTCCAATTCTTTCTTTTCAAAATCATTATGATCACAGTCACTCCCATTAACCCAATTGCACCCAATTTGATTCCCTCACATGCATAATGCACTTAACCCACCAATGAAGAATGTGAAAGCATTCAAATTCGATTACTTTTTGGACTCTTCTTTAAGTTGATGGATTTGACACAACATGGGGTCACTATTTCCCAATAAGTCGAGTGAATAAGGTTTTGCTTCCGTTACCAGGGGCCGGGGACACATGCAATTCTCTTAGATAACTTCAAACCACTGCGAAGAAAAACATGCATTAAGATTAAGATAATGTAATAGGACACTGAGAGCATTTTCATTAACTTTTCTATAAATTCTATAGAAATTGAAATCACAAAATCTCTATACCTCCCATAGGTCTTTTATTCTATTTTATAAAATTAAATATTTTCATACATAATTTAATGAATCGATATGAATATAATTTATTTATTCAAATGAAACAAAATCTCATGTTAAATATTTTTCTCTTTTTAATTGTTTTAAGGAGAGAGAATAAATTTTATTGGGTAAGTATTAAATTTTACAAATTTTCTAATGAATATACAAATTTTAAGTTTTCTATAAATTTTACAAGCACAAAAAATATTTGTTATATATACCATATACATGCACTGCATGCAATTGGCATGGATATGTTTTGTTGTTTTCATTGAAAGATCCATTTCACTACCGAATCCCAATTTTTCGGTTGCTACTTGCTACTTGATCAGTGGCGAAGTCAGGATAAAAATGTTATTTGGGCTAATAGTAATTTAGAATTATACTGTGTAGCGCACAATTATTTTTTATAAATTTGTATAATTGTTGAATTTTAACACAATAAATTAAGGAATAAAGGCATAGTCTTACAAACCAAACTCACTAAAGTTCTGAGTATTAAACTTAAAAAGGTTGGAAGAAGCCGAGAAAACACCAAAAATAAAAATCTAAACGAAAGATAGATGCATCATACAAGCATTGAATCCATGAGTTTGTGAAAAAACTAAGAAAATTTTGTTGAGAAAAAACGAATAAGCAATGAGTTTGAAAAGACGGTGTCACGAAGAATAAGATGTATAACAAAGAGTGACACCGTGAACGAATAAAATGAAAAATGTTTATTACGAGAAATAATTAATTAATTTTTATTTTTTTTAACTTCTCAAATCTTACACAAACTTAAGGCTAGCTCTGCCAGTGTAATTGATATGTAAAATATCAGCAATATAATAATTAGGGTTATAATATTTGATGGCATATGCTAAGAACAAGTTGCAAATTAATTTTTGTTTATAATTTTTAATGAATGTATAGTAATATCGATGTAGCGCGCACATCAACCTATCATACTATAGAAGATAAATAATAAATTAACTCCATGATTAGTATTTGCACTATAATATGTCTACAGTTATAAGGACTGCTAATCAACTCAATTGATCGAGCTAGTGTTGATGCCTCGAAGAAAATTGGATTCACATACCATGCTTTTGTCCTTTAATGTTACAACGTACGTAGCACTTGAACTTGAAGAAGTAAGACATCAGATAAAAAGGTGAGGGGATATGATGTTGAGTCAAGGAGGAGACACATCGACCATTCACATCCCTTATAATCATCATTGAAAGCTAGTCATGATCAGATTGAGGCATAATAGGCCTAGCAAGGTTTCACAAAGCATTGAGAAGCTAATTAACTGACTGATGCAAAACAAAAACAAACAAATTAAGATAAGAAAAGCTCTCCCTAGCTGGTTGATAACTTGATCTAACTTAAGCTCGGATACCATGCACCTAGCCTGTCTCTTCCGTTGGTTGCTTTAGCTGGTATATAATGCTTTCAAACTATTATAAATGTATCTAAATGTTACAAAGAATATTTTTATCGTAATTAGAATTAAATTATGTAGATATGATAAGATTGTGTAAATATTTTTTTTTTGGGAATTATATTTAACCCAAAATTGTGATGAATGAAATCATTGAATTCTCTCTGATATACTTTTCTACTTGGCATCAGAGTCAAATTCCTAAAATTTGAATACCTTGAATTGAATTGAAAACCCTTAATCACCACCAATTTTTTTTCGTTGCACCTGAATCTTTACTTGTACTTTGAACGCTTGAAGAGATGGAGAATGAACAAAACATATTTGCTGAAGATGAAGGAGCAATCGTCGACAACAGTAGAGGAGCAGTAGTTCAACTCATCTATAATCACTACCACAACACCATCCAAGATAACTCTGCTTTCTCCACCGGCGAGCTCTTAACTAAATCCAACTATTCTAGTTTGTATGGTTTCATGAAGATTCATAAAGAGGGATACAACAAGCTTAATATCCTCACAAAAATATCCCCCCCCATTTACTCTGCAGCATACAAATCACGGGTCGTTGACAATGACAAAGTGAAGTGTTGGCTTGTTGAGAACATGTCCCCTGGACTGAGGAATCGGTACCTCCGGTTGCCCAAAACTAAAGCAATATGGGATGCCTTGTATAAGACATACTATGATGAATCATATGAAACCGAATTTTTGAGCTTCATCGCCTATGTTATACGACGAAGCAGAATGGAAGACCTCTTTCGACATACTACAATGAATTTGTAGAATAGCTGGATGAGATGGATCAACACATGACACACTCTCAGGAAACCGTTGATGGCGTTGTGCATGAATCCTCTTATATGACTCGCCAACAGGTTTACATGTTTTTAATGGGACTTGACGCTGAATTTAGTCAAGTATATGAAGAACTCCTGAGAAAAGAACATGAGTTGGATCTTGAGCAGACATACGCTTATGTCAGGCAATTTCATATAAACTAGAATGCACTCTCTGCAACTCCATCTGAAGCATCTGTCATGGCCACCTCCACCTACTACTACCAATGTTACAATTTCTCAGCGACGCTGTGGTCCTCCTCCTGGCTTCTCTGGTCCTCCTCGTTCTGGTGGAAAGCCTTCAGCCAAATTCCCTAATCTCTCATATACTTATTGCAAGGAGGTTTGCTATACAAAAGAGCGGTGTTATGAACTCGTTGGGTATCCTGAATGGTGGGACTTCTCCCGAAAGCCGCATAAGAACATCCCCTAAAATAGTTGTAACCACCACAGAATCATCTGAACAAAAACTATCATCGTTGAAACAGGTAAAGGGGGTAAGGCATCTTCTCTCACTACATCATCTCTGGATAGATCTTAGATAAATGATAATGGTGGAACTGATCATATGAGAAATAACCCTAGTGTTGTTGACACCCTTAAAACTCCCCATGAACATGTTGTCTCTACTGCTGATGGTTCTTCTTCTCCTGTTTTTGGTGAAGAACATGTGCAACTTTCTAATGAATTAACTCTTTATTATGTCCTTGTTGTTCCATATTTAGCATATAACTTATTATCTGTGAGTCAAATCACTAAAGTCATTTGTTGTTCTGTAACATTTTATCCCGATTTTTGTAATTTTGACAAGGACTCTTGGTTATGGTGTTGGAAGGGAGAAATTGTACTATCTGGAGTTGACAAGCAGTTGGCATAAGTAGTTGAGTCAAGCACCAGTATTCTGAATAAAGCCAAAGAAGTGGTGTAGTTATGGCATCGTCGCTTATGCCATTTGAATTTTGGATATCTTAGGAAGTTACAACCTTAGTTATTGAAGAGTCAGATTTCAAATGTGATATTTGTGAACTGGCCAAGCACCATCGTATTACTTATTCTTCAAGTTTGAATTAATGCTCAATTCCTTTCATGAAAATTCATTATGATGTTAGGTCATGCTCGAAGTTCTTCTCATTCTAGATATCGCTACTTTGTGACTTTTATTAATGAATGCACCAGAATGACATGGGTATCCTCAATGAAGTGTAAAAGTGAAGTGTTTGCCAGATTTACTGAATTTCACAAGATGGTGGCAGCCCGGTACAAGCAGCAAATTCAGGTACTTCAATCTGACAATTGTGGAAAATATGTGAATGGTGTGATGTTAGCATACTTGGGCACTTATGGGATTAGGAACCAAACTTCTATTGCCTATACTCTCCAACAGAATAAACTAGCTGAAAGAAAGAATCGACAGTTGATGGAAGTTGTCCATGCTTCATTGTTTGGTATGAATATCCCTCGTAATGTATGGGGAGAAGCTGTGTGTTCTGCTGCTCGTGTGATTGAGTTTCAGAATTCTTATCAGAAGTTGCATCAGTTATTGAATGTGTCATCTTTGCTAAATCTGGAGCCAAGAGTTTTGGGTGTACTGTGTATGTTCACATCAACAAACAATTGCGGGGGAAGCTTGATCCTTGTGCTATAAAGTGTATCTTTGTTGGATATGATAAATTTCAAAAAGGTTACCGCTATTATGATCCAGTTTTGAGCAAGATGCATATTTTTTTGGATGTCTCTTTCCGGGAATCTGGACCTTATTACTCAGGAAAGTTTTAGAGTCTTCCTTTCAGGGGGAGAGAAGTATATGTGAAAGAAATCATCTAAATTTGGACGAATTTGAAGAATTGGAGAGCTTGGAGAGGCGACTTGAAGTTGAAAATCGAACAAAATCTGCAGAAACCCAGTTCAACCCGTCGAATATCCTCGACCCGTCAAACAATGGAACCAAAACTGGACAAAAGGTGTCCTTCAACCCGTCAAGCAACATCTTCGACCTGTCGAAGAATGGAACCAAAATGGGACAAATTTCTTCCTTCGACCCGTCGAATACTAAAATTGAAACACCGCAAATTGAAGTCCAATCTCGTGAAGACCCCCCTTCTCCTTCAACGGCTGAAGAGCCTATTGTTACATCCATAATTGTTTTCTAATTATGTTCCTAACTTCATGCTTATTACTTGTGTTCTTTGAATAAAGCATCATTTTTACTACGTTTTCTGTTCATGCCAAGAAAGTGAGACATTAAATATGAAGAATTAATTACTTTTTGAAGAAGCCGAACACATTTCCTAAATCATAAGAGCATTGGGAGCAACTTTGGGAAAAGAACGAAAAGTGATCGCTGGAAGTTATCGGAAGCTGCCGGAAAATCGCCAGAGTTATCCATGGTTGACCAGACTATCAAGCATGGCCCAAATACTCCAAGCTAGGCCCAAGGAAAGGCCCAAACCACCTAGATAGGAACTCTAGCTGATTTGGCTTAGGTGTAACACAACTTAATTTTTGGAGTTATTAGGCATGGTTTGGACTCTAGCTAGAAGCAAAGAAAATGAGATCACAAATTGTGGCACTTGGATCAAACTTCAAGGCCATTTTAGCACATACAAGGGCCAACATTATAACCCATTTTCTCTCTCATTAACCCTCTTGGTCGAGCTCCCCCTTCATCACACATACAATATATCTCATTTTTCAAGTTTTGCTTAGTTTTACTCTCTCTCTCTCTCTCTCTCTCTCTCTCTCTCTCTCTCTCTCTCTCTCTCTCTCTCTCTCTAGCCCCCATCCATTCCCTAACTCTCTAGCTCTCTCCTCTACCTTATACACCTTCTACATCACCACCAAAAGGCCTAAGAATCTCCATCACCACCATTATACTATCATCTCCACCCTCTTCACCCTAGCCTAAGGTGAGTTCATCATCTTTTGTGAAATCAAGAAGCAAGGAAGGAGCAAGAAGTGAAGAAGTGCTTGGAGACTTGAAGACTTTGCTTAAGGGACCATACGGTTACTTCTTACACTTATTGATTCTTCTATATGTATCTAGATTCTATTTTCAACCATTTTCACTTATTAAAACCTAGCCATTTGATGTAGACAAATGATGGATTGATTTATGTATGGCTTATATTTTAGTGTATTTAGTGTGAAGTATGTGTTTGTGAATGGGTTTACTATTTGTTTGTGGTTGTTTATGTGCTTGGTTTCGATTATGCATGTGTTGACCTTAACTAAATTGATGTATGCATTAAAGAACTAAAAATGGAACCTTGGTTGAATTAGTTACTCATCTAAGGCTAGATGAGCATATAAACATGATTAGGGTCTATTCCAAAATGGTTTACCTTAAGGTTGGTCTCCTTAGCATAAAGCAAGGACTAAAGCCTCTTGAGTCAAAATAAACTTAAGGAGCTTAATTTGGTCAAGCACACATTAAATAAAGAGGTTATTGTGGGTATTAGTTGGTTTTTCCAATTTGTAACTCAAAAGGTACGGATTGAGAGATTCACTTAGACTTTCTCTCGGATCCTCCAAAAGAGGTTCGAGAAGGGAAACCTTCCACAAATATCATATAGTACGCTTGTTTGTTTAACTCAAGTGACATACGGTCAAAATGTAAACCCGAAATGGTTTAGGTCTTGGTCCTAGTTCACCAAATACTTCAAAACTGGGCCCAAGTCATCTAGAGTCCAAAATGGCCTAGGAGCTTGGGGTTCAAAACCAAACGTGACCCAAAAGGTTATGATTTGGACATCCACTTGTGTGAAATTGACTCTAATTATATACATAAATCGGGACATTATCTGAGAATCAAGTGGTTAGTGGGGAATTCCCTACCCAACCATCTTTTTTTATTGTGAACTTGTTTGTTATTTAATCTCGCTACTTAGTCCATAATCAATCAATCAACTCGGATAATCATTTACCGTAATTTAATCACCCATTGTAATGCTAGGTCTCCAAAGGACTTAGTAATGTAAGATACACTTCCACATTTCTTTTTAGTTTAGTGTCAAGATTAATATCTAGTTTAATAGTAGTCTAAGTGAATTATCATTCGAACTAATGAGTTCAAGTGGCTATTCCTCATGGGTTCGACACTTGACTTCTATAAATACTATAACTTGACTCCGTACACTTGCGGGCGGAAAACACTATATATACATTATGGGCTAGATAATAGTGCATAAAGTGTGTGTGTGTGTGTGTGTGTGTGTGTGTGGGGGGGGGGGGGGGGGGGGGGGGGGGGGGGGGGATTGACAGGCGGGTAAACACATATGCAAAGATATCCTATTCTCAACTTGGATATATCAATGTAGTAAGATAAATATGGGTTATTGAACACGAAGAATTGGTGAAACTAAATCCTAACACGAAATTAAAAAACTGACAGACTCGACTGCAGTACACTAATGACACTATAAACCTAAGCTAGACAGACCCAAATAATACGAAAATTGAACACAGTAAACTAGACACAGTGGTGGACTACCACACAAAATTTGAGGGTGTTATGAGTTTATTTGATTACCTAAATAAATCGACTAAGCTAAAGCTAATGCAGAAATCAGTAAATTATAGAAAGTAAATTATTGAAGAAAATCAATGAGATATGAATATTAAGAACTTCTCTCCACCCTAGACATATTTACGAACTCCCTAATATAATTGAACTAACCATTGATGAATACTCTCCACACAAGAGCTTTGGTTAAGTCATCTTGTGTATTACACTCTCTTACTTGGCATAAAAAATGGAGGGACAATCCGCTCGATCTTGATCCCCAATTAACCAACTTATACATATAGTGATTTAAGCCTAGAGAACTAAAGTCATTATGTTTTAAGAATGTTTGAAAAATAACAAAGCTCCAATGGTTGATAAGGTAATCACCCTTACATCACTAAGGTTTGTTTCACACAAATTCATGTTTGTCTCTAAAAATTATGCAACGATAAGGTGGTCATGTACACAATCAAGACTATAGATCCTAAGTCATGCATCTAAGCGTGCACTCAAAGAAACATGAACATAGAAATCATACGGTGAAAAAACAGTGAAACAAAACTCATCCAAATAGTTAATAGAATAAAAAATGGTTCAAAATTTTAAGCATATCTAGGGCTTCAATCAGCCCATAACTAAGAGAGTTTAGCTACTCATAGTCTTAGATAATAACATCAATAAATTCATAAGAAATAAATTAAATGATGGTGAGAAATAAACTCTTAATCGCCGTCGGGATCAGGCTTGTAGATTTTGCTCCTCTTCCTCCCGTCTCTCCCTTCTTCTTTCTTTTTGTTTCTTTCTTTTCTATTTGGTTTTGTCTCTCAATCCCCAAGTCTAAGCCGCCAGCCTTCTTCTTTCTTTTCAGTATATATACCTCTCCTCTTAATCTAGTCCCTAGCCAAGATGCTCGCCAAGCTATATATATCTCATTTAGCTAGAGCTAATTAACCTAGCTAAACCCATGTGTACTCCATCTAGTGTCCTTCTTTAACCAAGCAAAGGACACGTGCTCCATCTAGTGTCCTTCATGGCTTATGATTCCTATTTGTAAAATGCTGCTTCTCTTCTCCAATCATCTCCAAAATATATTATTTAAGCCCATTTTCTTCATTAATCTCCAAAATACCTAAAAAAAATAAACATAATTAATTCACTCAAATAATAATAATAAACTAAATATAGGGAACAAATTAAATATCGAATAGACGCATAAATATGCGACTATCAGGGATATTTTCCTACACCTGTCCAGAATGTCTTACCTGAGGTACGTATTGATAACCTTGAATTGGGCAATATAGAAGTTAGTGTGTCTAGGAGATCTCAACGGGAAAGAAAAGGGTTCGAAAGAAACAATATGAACCAACCATAGAAGCCAAAGCTAAATATCATATTGCTAGCTTTGTATCTCACCAAAAGTTGTATGAATCAAATGCACTTGTTGTTAATCAATTATCAACAGTATCTATTCCCAGTAATATGCAGGATGCCTTGGCGGATTCAAACTGGAAGCAAACTATGAATGAAAAACTGGAGGCTTTACAAAAGAATGAAACTTGGGAGATTATTCTAGTGCCACCTGGGAAAAAGACTGTTGGATGTAGATGGGTATTTACAGTGAAGCTAAAATCAAATGGCAACATTGATCGATATAAAGCTCGTCTAGTTGCTAAAGGTTACACTCAACAATATGAAGTAGATTATCAGGAAACATTTGCTCCAGTAGTAAAGATATGTACTGTATGTGTTCTCATTGCTTTAGCAGCTCAATATGATTGACCACTACAACAATTTGATGTGAAGAATAATTTCTTGAATGAAAATTTGGAGGAAGAAGTGTGGGCATGGACATTTCACTTGGTGTCAAGTGCAGGCCATGTGATGTTGGAAATGTTTGTCGACTTAAGAAATCTTTGTATGGATTGATGCAATCTCCAAGAGCTTGGTTTGAGAGATTTTCTGGAGCTATGAAGAAGTTTGAATATCGACAGAGCAACTCTGATCATACATAGTTCATCAAACGCAAGGATAGTAAAATTACTGCTTTAATTGTGTATGTAGATGATATGGTTATCACAAGCGATAATCCAGTTGAGATGAAAGGTTTGAAGAAGTGTTTATCCCAAGAGTTTGAGATGAAGGACTTGGGTCCATTGAAGTATTTGTTGGGAATTGAAGTTGCAAGATCCAATTTGGAAATCACCTTGTCTCATTGAAAATATGTGCTTGATTTTCTTGCTAAAACAGGGATGTTGGATTGTAAACCTGCTAATACTCTTATTGAGATGAATCACAAGTTGGAGTTGTGTCTTGGTCAAGTTTCAACAAACAAGGGAAGATATAAGAGGTTAGTAGGAAGATTGATCTATTTGTCACATACTAGACCTGATATTGCATATGCTGTAAGTGTCGACCTAGACCCGAATCCTCCCTAGCGACAGGCCTAATTGATAGGCATTTCATAAGGGATAAGCTTGATAAGAAGATTATACGGTTTCCCTTTGTATCTTCTGAAGAGCCATTGGAGGATGTACTCACTAAAATGTTGTCACACCAAGCATTTGCATGATTGATTGACAAGTTAGGCATGATTAACATCTATCTATGTAGTAACTTGAAGGGGAGTGTTGGAAAAAATATTCTTATTGTAATTAGAATTAATTTATATAGATATGATATAATTGTGTAAATATCTTTTTATTTTAGAAAATCACTTCTAAAATTATATTAAACTCAAACTTGAAACGAATGAAATAATGAAATTCTTCTTAAACTTTTCTACTCTAAAATGACTGGCCCTCAACCTTGTCAAGATCGATATGTAATAGTTGATATTACTAGCCTAGCTTTTTTATATATTCTCTGTCACTCTTTTATTTGTATTCACAAAGATATGCTTGAAACCAACAGAAGCCCAAGTACTAGAGTGATTCAGTAGATTCTGAGTACTACGCAAACAATCTCTTCGACAAGGAGTACAAGAGCAACTTGGCATCATGGATATTACAAGAAAAATAAAAGCTGGGGAAGCATGAATTACATTTTGTTTTAAAAACCTCTCCAGTTAAATTACACATCCCTAGACTATACTGATAAGAAATGTCAATCTTTTCATGCATGTACTGCTTACTTCTTTCCTAGATTCTTTTGTCATGCATATATACTTCTTTCTAGTTTTTTTTCTCCTTCAACTCTCTCACTACCGACCAAAACGAAGCAATAAAAAAGGTTTTAAATTACTTTAAAAGCTGTTTATAAAATACCCTCCCACATGACCGAAGGTTGCGGTTGCCACTTCGAAAGATTAAAGGCAAGTCCCATCTCCTTCTTATCAATCTCCTCCTCACATTACTGAGCTTTCTCTCTGTCATGTCTCTGATGGATGGTACTTGTTTCCACTGTAGAACCTTCTGTTCCTCAGCTTTCTGTCCCATCCACTAACAATTCCTAGAGGAATGTGGGACTCTTAGGTCTGCTCCCAATCAACCAGCACTCTCTTTCTTCTTTACCTGATCTCTCGATCTTTTTTCCTAATTCCTGGCTGATTCTGGGTAAATATTTAGGAAAAAAGTGTAATGAAGAATTTTCCCCACGGGCACGTAAATCTCAACATACAATAATGCTAAAGCAACTACATTTTTAGACCACACTAGTGAACCGATCGATTGACCACATTATGTATGTATAATGTGTTGAATCCTACGTACCTGCTGTGTTCACGGTGTCTACGACAAGTTAACTAATGTGGTTTAAAAATGTGGTTCATCTCGCCTTACTCAATACACACCAGAATGATATCAAAACAGTACCACAAAAATCTAACGTAAGAAAAGAGTACTCTCGATCGACTCTTGTTTTAGTTGGGCGATGCATTTTAAGCTGTTTCAAGAGTTGCTCTAGTTATAAACGCCTCTTAGCTTCATGAACGAACGAGGCATTGTTGTTGTTGTTGTTGTTGGTGGTGGTGGTGGTGGTGGTGTCGTCGTCTTGATCTCCAGACCAAACAAAGAGACTGAAGGGATCCAAGGCAGCCTTGTTTCCTCCCTTTTGCTGTTCATCTGCTGTGAAACATTGTGAGAACAAGAGGTTTAGTGGGTCAGCCTCGATTTCTCCTAAATCAGCAAAGAAATCGTCTGATTGGTTGTGGGACTGATCAGGCATCGATGGTCTGTATGGAAACCCTTGATCATGATTACTGAACTGACGAAGATCACCATCATGGTCAAGCTCCAATGGCATCTTCTCAATGTCCTCAAACTCTTCCTTCACTGTTGAACTACTGCCAACAATTACGTTAACTGAGGGCATTGCGTGATTATTCTCGTCCATGCTGTCAGCTTCAGCCTTTTGTTCTTCCTTGGCTGGGCTAGTTGGCTTTTGCTGATGAGAACTAATCGGGGAGGTCTTTGAACTAACACCGGCAGCTTTCGACGGCTGGGATCTGGTTGAGCCGGCGAGAGCATTTCTCTGGGTCGGCCAGGGATGGTTGTGCTCGGATGTGTAGGTTATGACCAACATATTTGGATCAGTCCGGCTTCGCTCTACTTGTTTCCTTGCTGAGCAACCCTTTGAGCTACTGCATCTATAGTAGCCTCTGCACGTACAAATGCATTATGTTAACTAATCAGTTCATAAGCCCTAGATTAACTAACTTTGGTTTCGTCATATGCCACTAGTACAGTACGTCTGCATGATGGACCGAACTTCATTCATATCACTAACATCAGAAACTAATGGAAGGCATTTGTTTACGGTTTACCAATTTATCGATGTCACATGTACATCCCTAATTATCAAAAGTTGTACCGACAATCGTAACTTTCAAATATTAACATCCGAACAAAATAGAGATCGAGGACAAAAGAACCCTAGCTAAGTTCAAAAGATGTAATACCAACTCTAGATCTTGTGTCTACGTTTTTCGTTTTAATACATATCCTGTCAATTCGAGTACAACGACGATACACATGGTTAATGGATATATTTACATATATATAGAGAGAGAGTATGAAGTACATCATATACACGAAATCAGGCATTTCTTTTTTTAATTTCTCCTCAAAATCTGAATGATTCTAATCAAATGAGGTAAATTTGATAGTTCTAACATCATTAATTTCATTCATACCAACTCATTTATATAAGTATTGCATTCAATGCTGACAGTAAAATATACTGGTGCCGAGCAAAATGGACACAGCATGCAGTTCCATGGTTGCCGAGCAATATACTGGTGCCTTAGCCTTAGTTCTAGGAACTACAAGTACTTAGTAAGAGACTGACTGAGACCTTACGAACGTACCTTGGATAAGGTGAACCTTTGATAGGTTTTTGACCATACTTCCTCCATGCCCACAAATCAGATGGAACTACTTCTCCAGTTGGCCTACTGTTTACTGCTGCTGGCGCTGGAATGCATACTACCTTCTTCGCTTGGCTCTTCCTGCTCAAACAATATAATCGTAAATTACTTGATTAATTAGCGATATATAGCACGCTTATTTAAACTAATTAACTCGAAATTTAGACTAGCTAGTGGAAGCCAAGGAGATGTCTCACTTCCTCACAACTTTTCTCATTCTGGTACAAAAACGAAATGCCTGGATATGTATGTATGCTTGGCGATGTTTTGAGGCTCAATCAGGTGGGTTTGGGATGCAAGATGAAAAGATGAGAGCTAAGTCTGTGATTGCTATTGTGACACCATGCAACAATGCCGCGCCCCCTTACCTTTTTCAAGTCACAAAGATATACCTCTCATGAGATTGGGATACTACTAATGTTGACACACTAGCTACTTAACGATGCATATCACCTGGGAAAACAGTCCTGGCTTAGATAGCTATAGGCCTCTCTTCAAGAATCAAAGACCTACAGTCAACCTACATATGGGAGACAGATGGTAATAACCAAAAGGATATATACTTTACAAGACTAACCTATAACAAACCCTGGCCTATTCTTAGATTGAAGCAAAACCAAAGCTGTAGATCGAAGAGATCCTCAAAGGTATGCTAATCTATATATTCCAAGTTGCTACTGAGTACTGACTAAGGCAAGTGATTCAATGGATGTAGGAACTATGTAACTGTAGGTACTAATTAATCTCAATTAATTAGTTTATAGTACGAATAATTAAGTCGTATAGTTGATAATTAGGGGGTTAAACTAATTCATGGAAGTTAGCATCGATGAAGCTAGAAATATTAAATGGTTGTCTCTATTTCTTAAATCTCGATCAACTCTCTCATTACCTTCGCTTGATACCCGGATTCCGTGGAGATGAGATCTGCACCCCAACTCCGGTGTTTTCGAACAAGCAACCTTTTGAGCTGTTTGCATTAATCATGTCGCTTCCAACCATAGCACCACCAGGCCCCGCCTTGATTCCTCCTCCTCCCCTCGGGGACCCTAATACCCCCACCGTATCGCACCCCACCACCTCGCCGCCTAGCTTCCCGGGGGAGATCTGAAGCATACGAGAGAATATGTTGTTGTTGCTATTACAGGCATGCCTTTTGTTAACTTCACTCTGAAGGTGGTGATGACCGAGTACATGAGCACCACCAAACGTCGGCGTGCTACTAGGAGCTGCTTCCATATCTACACCGATGTTTGAACTGGATGAGCTGCTGAAGAAGCTTCCGCCACCGGTACCGGTGGAAGTGGACGACGAAAGCTCGTGCAGAAGAGGATCGCTTATAAACGAGGAGAACGGATCGCCGAAATTGTCTCTTGCTTCTTCCACGTCTTCTTCCATGGCTATTGATGTTGCGAATTTCATGGACTGGTTATCATCGGGAGAAAACTGCCAGCTGTCGGAGTTCATTGTTTCGGAATAGTAAGCCGAAGACGACGATGATCCAGTAGCAGCAGCACCAGCTCGAAGTATGTCTGTTAAATCGCCTTGATAATTCTCCATCCCAATTGGTATAGACAAGCTGCACATGATACTACTGACTAGCTAGTATATGCAAGATCAGCTAGAATAACTGTCATTTGAATCAACCCTAGCTGTCGTAAAGAAAGCTTACACGCTATTAGTTTGGGAATTTGGGTACTGTGTGAACGATCACTCAGCTCTGATCCAGCTACCTGTAAATAATTGAAGAGAAAGATTGAGAAATCGAGCAAAGAAAACAAGTTTTTGAAGGTGATCGATGATTCGATGATGATGTTGTTGTTGTTGTTGTGTTTGTTGAGGGTTGCTATATGGTTGTGTGCTTCTCAAGAACAAACAAAGTCATGAGAAAGAGAATGGTTTTGGAGAAAGAAAACGAGATCGATCAGAGAGAGGGATGGAGATCCGGAGCTGACTTTTCATACAAAACAGCTAGCTCTTCTTCAAACGCAACAAAAAGAGAGAGAAAGAAAGAGAGAAGAGAGGATGAGAGTTAAATAATGTCTGAAATTTGCCGAATTGCTACTAAACTATTTTGTCATCGAGCTAACTGTACTGCATGTTTTTTAATTCTATTTTTCCTCGCTGTCAAAAATTATATACAAAGACCTTTATAATATAAAGACCTTAATAGCTTTTTCTTTTTGTTGGTGAAACAAGTGATAGGAAAGTAAAGAGGCGGCAAGTAGCCGTATTTCTCGGCAAAACGTTTTGAAACATGAACAAGGAATTTTTTTTTTTTTGAAACTACATGAACAAGGATTTATAGGATGAGGGATTATTACCGAAACGTTTACAATGAGGAATAATATGTCTGCACTTAATTTGCAGGCCAATCAAACAAGGAAAAAGAAAAAAGATTGTGTTTGTGTTTGTGTTTGTGTTTGTGTTAATTTGTAATGGTAAGATAGATGGAATAAGAGTCACTACGTACTATGACGTCTGTGCTTTCTTTTAGCATTACGGTAGTTGTCATGAGTCAATCGCCCTTGGGACTATTGAGTCTATGACAAGAGTATGTACGTACGAATCTTGAATATTACCTTGCGCCAAATGATAGAGGAGAAAAGAGCTATGCATGTGAAGCTAATTCATCAATCAAGCCATATCAAATTAAGACTAGGTGGATTATGGACGTCCAAAGTTTCTTAATTAGGTCCGAATTTCTTGTCTCAATCTTATTCTTTAACACAAATTCTAAATAACTAAGTTTAAGCTCCTATAGGGACTACAAACTTAAAATCAATAACCTATTGATAGTTTTATATGAAAGTGCTCATTTCATGTCAAATAATTCAAGAAAGAAAAGACGGAGAGATTAATTTGAGCTGCATGTGCTAGCCAGCAGCTAGCTAGTACAATATCAGGATGCTATATATTTTCTGGTGATCGATGCTTATATCAGAGAGATGTTTCCTATCACTTATTCCCGTTACTACTATATGAAATGATGATGAAACCATTGATTCAAAGTCAACACCAGTTGACCTTTGGCTATCAACATGGAACACTGATCTCTGGCTGGCCATAAAAATGTCTAATTGCATGCTGTTCTGGTACTTGTTTGTGGGTTCTTTGCATTTTTCAACTCTATCAGAATCGACGTACTATTAATTTCAAATCAGTGTTTTTGTTTGTGACTTTGTGGTAACAACTATTCTATCAAATTAATGTAATCAAGTAAAAGGTGATTATGATTAAGAAGACATTTTAAATAGAAAGGTGATTGTGAAGAATTCGAATGTGAGCATATAATTGAACAGATGAAGTGACAAGACCATACCCGATTTGAACCCATTAAGTGTCGGACACTCAGACCTAAACCGAAGAACTTGGATGAGGAAGGACAAGGTTTAGACTTTAGAGTTAGATTGATCCTAATGGAGTTTGCAACTACAAATTCAATAAATTAGTTGGGAATTGTACGTGATTTTAGAGGTCAGATAATATACCTTCTACTTTGATATATAAGTTGTGTGTGTTTCCTTTCGGAGTCTAACATGTAGAAAACAAGACTAGTTCAAAGATGGTGGTGTGATAGAACATGATAATTAGTATCATAATTTGATAGGATATTTTGTGGCCATTAATATAAGTCTGTGATTTTGTTTAATTTTAGTTCTTAATCACCAAATTCTCCAGACGTCTCTCTCTATTAAATTTAATAAATCGGGATGATATTGTGGTGAGAGAAGGTGGCTTTTGATTAGAATTTTGAAAGTATATATAATGGCGCAATAATGATTGAAGGAATCACCGTCCTCTTACATATATAGTTTGATGAGACGTTTTGAGAATCTCTACCGCCAGTACTACTCTCTCTCATCCCCTCCCTAGCTAAGGGCACTAGAACAGTTTAAGAGTTTTATTTGGCTTTGAAATTTCTTCAAAAGACCATTGTACGTACGTTGCTATCGATCCTTGTCTCCTCATTAGCCATTTTTTTTTCCTTTCAGCATTCTTGCTACTTTGCATCTCTCTGTGAAGCACATGTTTGATCATAAGTATCACTCACTAACATTAGAGCTGAAAACCTAGAAATTTGAAATATGTTTCCATCATGATAAATACTATTTACCCTGCACAAATTCACAATCAGTAGCGAATACACATATATGCATCCTAGCTACGAATATATAACTAACTATTGACATGGTGAAAGTCATATGATCGATGAGCCTCAATACACAAAATGTGTTTACATGGCACGAAACTCTCTTAATTAACCTCGAATATATTGCAAAATTAACGTGCTAGCTAATAATTAATTTAGAGCTACTAGCTAGATTGCTATAGATAATAACCCAATTTACATCCTTTTCAAAAAAAAAACCCCAATTTACATCTTAAGACAACTTGGTCATGTGGTATTTAATTTCTTCTGTTTAACTCCTTTTAAAAATAACAGCTTACTTAACAACTGACTTCTCTGGAGTTCAATTCTATAATATAATTGTTACCAAAAGGATCCTAAATATATTTGAGTGGTCCATTCCGTAAATATAAAATCCCAATTTTATAGTTTGCTAGATCGACCATTATTGATCAACTGGCTTTGATCAGATCACAGAGCTAGATATACAGACAAACACTTACCCCACGTTGTTGCATGACAAGATAATTTAACCCTCTCCTTGCATCCCCGCAACAAAACAAATTTGAACTGGGATTCTCTGTGCATTACTCTACAGAGCTTTTGTCTTCCCACAAGAATCCCCCAGCGCTAGCATCCTGCCATGTGAAGCAGACACACTACTATTATAAACACCAGCACCTCCCCAATTATTAATTAGCAGAAAAATACAGACGATTCCATGACTCATATATAGGGTGGTCTTTAAAATTCCAACGTTCCGTTCCACCCCTTGGTTGGGATGCTTACGAATGCTCGTCGAATTAAACTATAGCGGAAATGAGGTGTCTGTAATATTTAGGTGCAGTTTTATAATCCATTCCAGTCCTGATTATGATAAGGCTGTTGAATTGCACGCATGACGGTATGACACTTGCTTATAAACTTCCACACCCTCTCAACGTCACAATTGGATTCTCCTACCGGCCACGTCACCGGAAATCCTGAGCTGAGCTGAGCTGAGCTGAACCTTGTTGACCGACTGTTCATACGTGGATAATGCTCAACCATTATCGTTTCTACTTGGACGGCTGTGATTCGATTCGATCACTCGCCATGTACCAGCTGTCTTTTGTCATTTGCCCTAAGTTTGCTAGCTACCTATGAGCTTTCACATTCCCATGTCCCTCCAGGCCCCATGTTGGCTTGGTCAAAGTGAGGGTCCACTTTAAACTACCATATATTAAACCATAATCCGCCCTTAGCCTTCTTTATTTGATCTAGTTTGTTCTTAATCTCTACTTTTGAGTCGTAATCATGAACATAGTTAACCATCTCAAGTCGGACAATTCCTAGCTTGCAGCCTTACACATATACCCTTTCTGTAGTGTTGTTAATTAAATTGATCTACACTATGATTTTATTATGTGTTCAATTACGTGATGTATCTTATAAAATCAAAGTAAACACGTAAAAATACCTTCAATTCAGAAATCCAGTGACTAGGTGCTTTGATGTGATCCAATTTTCATGGAAAACATGCATGTCTTGAGCTAAAGAACCACCTAGCTAGGTAAACCAATACCTCAATGATAAGATAAATTCCGCGATGAAATTTAGTTAGTACGTAGTCTCATTGCTTTGCAATTAGTACATGGTTTCTAAGAACTTTGGAGGGCTTATCATGGAGAAGGTGGGGTTTTGGCTTTTCACCACCAACCACAGTGCCGATTGTTTAGGCTTTAGTTATTTTTGAAAAATAGAGAAATTGTAGTTGAAAAAAATGGTGAGTGGTCGAGTCTTGTAGACTTTAGCATGCAATGCATTTTGAATTCTTTTTCACAAAATAGAAGTTGGTCCATAAGATAGGAGGTGCACCGATAAGATAACCAATGGAAGAAGCTAGCATAGCTGATAGCTCCCTTGTTTCATACATTATAAATGACCGCTGCGTCTGTATGCTATTTATTGATGTTCTTATACATATTATTTTGTTAAACATTCAGTCATATTAGTTTATTTAATAGTTTTATAGGTATTTTGGAGTGGATGAAAAGAACGGAAGAAAAAGAGGGATTAAAAACTTAAATTGGAAATCTGCATGTGCTCATTAGTCAACTTTGACAGAGAACTAGAAACAGCTCGGGAAGAACCAGATAGTGATCTATATATGCATAAAAAGCTTCAGATGTCTAGTTTCTAAAACATCTTCCAGATCATGATTCGGATGATTCTAGAAAAAAGTTATGGCTATATTAGTACCAAGAGATCGGTCTACTCGGGAATCCGACTTTGGACGAGAATTTATGTTTTGAGGTCAAAATCTCACCGAGAAGCCCATGGACGAATGTGTGCTCGAAATTCCCATTTAATATGGATGTTGCTGGTATAAGAAGTCATAAAAGTCAAGAGCCAATAAAGGTAATTAAAGGGAGGATGATTTTTCTTCCAAGAGTCTCAAACCTGCAAGGAAGATGATTCAAGAAGATATGGGGGCTATTCTTCTTCTCTCTTCTCTCTCTTTCTCACGTCTCTCTTCTCTCTTCTTTCTCTGTTCTCTTCTATTTTTCTCCATCTTTGTAATATATTTTTTTAGTTTTCTTTAGTTAGGGACTGATCGAAACCCTAGATATGTTTCGATTTTGAACCCCTTTTGATTTGCATAATTTTGGATGAGAATTTCTTCACTATTAAATCATTGACGATTTCTATCATATGTTTATTTGGTTGCAAAAAACTTAGATGCATATGGTAGGATCTATTGTCTTGAATATGTATGTGACCATCTTATCATTACATATTCTGTAGAGATAAAAGCAACACCATTCGTTGTGTGAAGTCATTCCTAGGTGATGCAAGAACATCCATCATAGTAGCTCTAGAAGCCTTGTTATTTTTCAGAAACTCTATGGATCATAATGACTTAGGTTAGGTATATTTGGACCCATCATAGTGCCATATCTCCTAGGTTAAGATCACGTTAAGCCAGGTAATCAATCCGGATAACATGTCAAGTAAGAGAGTGTAATCTGTATGTGACTTAATCATTGTTCATGCATGCAAAACATTCATTTATTATTGTGTGATTTGAGTTTGGGGTAGATTGAGACTATGTAGGATGGAGAGAAGTTTCTAACGTTTTAATCTATTTGATTCCCTACGACTCTAATTTACTGTTTCAGTTTCGTATTATGTGTTCTTTATTTTTTTTCGACAATCAAATCATATTATAATCATCTGTAAATTTACATGATAGTCAGTCACTGAGTCTTCTATGTTTCTATGTTTTATTGTGATTTTAGGTCAAATCTAAATAGTTTAATAAATTATTTCTTTATCTGTAGGTTGAGTCTGTCAGCTTTCTGGTATTAGTGTATCGAGTCTTTTAAAGATATTAGTCTATCAGTCCTCTGCGGGAATGACTCATACTTCAATTGCACTACATTAACATATTTTGAGTATACTTGGATAGATAGTATGGACTATCTTTGATAAGTGATTTTCTGCCTATTAAATTTTGGCACCGTGTTGCCGGGGATTGATTAACTCTAATTACTTTAACTTGTATCTTGTATTTGACCTTTGTACATTACATATTCTAACTTTGTGGTGTGTTCTATATGTTCTATATGTTCTATAGCAGGACACTCAAGTGAGGAATGTGCATATATGCAATATCAAAGTTATTCCACCACTCAGAGCAACTACTACGCACCTCCTCTCACTCAAACTTGTGATTATCACTCTAGCTTTGGCTATCCACATCAAGGATATCAACAAGAAGAAGTTCATGTTTTCGAAGAAATCCTATCTCTTCTTGAATGGTTGTTGAATGATCATATAACTATAGATTCCAGACTTGAGAGGCCGAAAACTTTTGTGCAATGGTTGATGGATGATATGGCCAAGCACACATATGTTGAGCAAGAGGATGTAGCACCAGAGTTAAGTGAAGATTTGACTTTTTCTCAACATTATGACTTACTTCTTTATATGGATTGAGCCATTAGCAGAAGAGGAACTCAATAATCAATAGAGTGACATTGAGCTTTATAACAAAGAGTTACATGTGCCAGATGTGACTATTGTGCCTCAAGAAGAGGAAGAGTGTGGTAATGAGGAGGTGGAAAATGTCTTTGAAGAGGAATACCATTATAAGGAATATCTCCAATATGGATGGGGTGATGATACTTTGAAGAAAGTGCGCAGATCAAGTAAGCCGGAATTTACAGAACAGAAGCTAATTGAGCAAGAATTAGACGAGCTCGAAGCTCTTCTCGAGTATAGGTCTATAAAGCTGACTACTGAGACTGAAATTACAGTGAAAGAGGGGGATGCCTTCTTTGATGATGATAAGATGGACGAATTCCTTGTGGAGGAGTCCATCGAAGTTCCTTGCGTTGAAATGTTGCTGCCACCATATGAATCACCACAAGAGCTTTCAATGTCAAACTCAAGTTTCACACTTATTTCTTGCATCAAAGAAACACTTGAGTTTGAGGATTCACCTACAGAGCCTTCTTATTTTGTGCAGCATATTAAGATAGTGATACCTGATTACCATATGTCAAACAAGGAGATTCTTTATGCCCTGTTTGTTGGACTGAAGAAGATGAGGTTTTGGAAAAAGAGGAAGAAAAAAAGAATGCACATGGAGTCTTATGTGTTGGGGATTCCTAGGGTGCCCAAGTTGCTTGGAAGAGCTCATCTAGCATCACTATTAAAGGCCAAGCACTTGATCGAGCCAAGACCACAGCCACCTGATGGTCTTGAAGATGTCTGGCTGAAGATGTTAAACTTAGCGGTACTTGAGAGGCAACTCATGTTGATGGAGAAACATGGCCGATAGATTTTCTCTCTTATCCCTTCTCCTTTATATTTTTCTTTTTCTTCTCCTTTGTTATTTTTCTCCATGTAGTGTGTTTTGTGATGTGTTATGTGTTTCATTCCACTACCGGAAGAATTACTATGACCGACGACTTGGTGTCGTCGGTCTGTTTCCGTTTATCGTCGGTCATACCTATATCCGACGACACATCGTCGGATATAGTATCGTCGGTAATACACCGTCGGTAATACTATATCTGACGATAATTTAGGGTTATCGTTGGAAAATAGATAGACTAAAACCGACGGTCATAGTTTAAACTATAACCGACGATGTCATCGTCGGATATAGTTTTCTCCATGGTCAAAATGGTTGACTGTGGAGAAAACTATATCCGACGATATTGACACATGTCGTCGGATATAGTGAAAAAATTTAAATTTTTTTTGGCAGGTTTTGGGTTTTATCCCAAAACCTGCATTCATAAAAAATCACGCTATCTATATATTGTTCAAATTGAAAATCAACAACCATTGAAACTAGAGTACGTAGTAAATAAATAAATTAATAAATTAAAACCGAAATCGTTCAAATCTGTATACATATCCGTAGTAAATAATGAAAATAAAAATGAAACCGACAATTGTTCAAATGTAGGGGGGTCCTGGTCCTAAGTCTATGTGGTCAAACGGATTGGAGAAAGTTGGTTGGTCCTGGTCTGGCTGAGGCTGAGGCTGAGGCTGAGGCTGAGGCTGAGGCTGAGGCTGAGGCTGTGGCTGTGGCTGTGGCGCACCGAAAATGGGCGGGGGGGGGGGGGAGCTATCTGGATTCCAGATGCTTGCAACTGTGCATAACATTGCTGCATCCATGTCCCCATTTGCAGCTGCTGTTCGGCCAACCGATTCTGCTCTGCAGCCTGCGCTTGCTCCATCTCCTCTATCCGACGCCGTTGAGCTTCCATCTCAATTGATTGCCTATGAAGCCGGTCGTTTAGCTCATTAGTCATCGAAGATGATAATGATGATCCCGATCCGCGAGAGAATTCAGGGGTCTGCTTCAGCAGCCCTTGACCCCATTTTCCGGAACCCCTGCAGTAGAATGTGTTCTTTCCTGGAAGGATCGCAATTGACGTAATCCTGGCCATGACGATCGGATCAGATCGATCAATCTGATCAATCGGGAGTTCCGCATCGGGGGTGTTGGGATAGAGCTCTCTCGCCACTTGAGTCAACACCTCTGGAATCGCCTCCTGAATTCTCGCCTAATTGACAAAGAACAATAAAATATTAATTAAAAAAACAATCTAAATAAATAAGAAATAAGTTTATTTTGTTATAAGGACACTTACAGCATATTCGGGATTCTGCGGATACGCGTGCTGCATCGTATAGACAAGGGGATCATCTTCTGGGTGGTTGGCCGCCTCCTCGATCCAACCCGAGTATGATCTGGTACCGGCATGATGATTTGTGGTGTTTTTGGCCCGGTTCCTTGCGTTGACTTCAGAAAGAGCCTGCGCGATTAAGTCAACATAAAAAAAACACTCATTAGCCAAATAATTTACGGGAAGTACGATAAAACAAAAATTAAATCGATTGAAGGTTGCGTACCTTCAATCGAGGGTTGTTGAAGTGAACCACAAGCCATCGCCACTCGTACTCTCTATAACGAAACTCGCTAGGGGTACCCTCACGATCGTCCCCGTACTTTTTCCGATGCTTCTTCAGCTCGGCCTTCCACTCCTTATACCTATATATACCCATAAAATCAAGCGTTAGTAACTAACAACATTGTATGAACATAATCAAAAGAAACGAAAAAATTGAAACAAATGGTCGTCTGCAAACCTGCTCCCATGCACTTCATCCGCCCACGTGGGTCTAATGTCTTCATCCACGCGGAACCACCTCTGCAATGCATATATTTATATATATATATCAATAATATTAAAAATTTATTATTGAAAATTTTCATAATGAATATACAATTCAACTCACTGACAACGCATTATTCAGCTGATGTTTAACGGCTTGTGGCACTGAATTCCAATCTTGCCACAACATTGGGACTCTATCCCGTATGAGGCTGCCCGCCATCCCCGCGTACTTTCGAGTGACCTTTCCCTCGATCACCTGCCCTCTATCCCCGGTCGGAATCATAAGTTGGCCACCACCGCTAGCCTGAATGACTTCGTCCAGTAACTTGCCGACGACGGGGCCTCTGGTTCTCTTCTGTTTGGCACCGGGCACGATCTCGCCTATCACATATATATGTAGACGATTTTTTAAACATCAACACCTAATTGAATTTAAATATTAGGGAGTAAAAAGATATCACTAATTAATATTTACCTGATTCGTCGGTGCGTTGTCCCGGAATCCTTGCACTCCAGAGAGGTGCCGGGAAGGGTATATACGCATATGCCTGCTCCGGGGTAATGAACCCTAGCTGTCCCGGAATAGGCATCCCGTCGGAATCGACGTGAGGTATCGTCGGGATTTCCAACGGTAAGAATAATGTAGGCGGCAAGCATAGTCGCATCCTCGCCGAGGACTGAGTGGATCCACCAGCCTCCTCGGAAGAATGAGGAGCTGTCTGGTGGATGACGGGGGAACCCTCCTTGCGATGAATGTCCGGCATTCGGACCGAGGATTGAGTCGCGCTATCTGGATTCCAGATGCTTGCAACTGTGCATAACATTGCTGCATCCATGTCCCCATTTGCAGCTGCTGTTCGGCCAACCGATTCTGCTCTGCAGCCTGCGCTTGCTCCATCTCCTCTATCCGACGCCGTTGAGCTTCCATTTCAATTGATTGCCTATGAAGCCGGTCGTTTAGCTCATTAGTCATCGAAGATGATAATGATGATCCCGATCCGCGAGAGAATTCAGGGGTCTGCTTCAGCAGCCCTTGACCCCATTTTCCGGAACCCCTGCAGTAGAATGTGTTCTTCCCTGGAAGGATCGCAGTTGACGTAATCCTGGCCCTGACGATCGGATCCGATCGATCAATCTGATCAATCGGGAGTTCCGCATCGGGGGTGTTGGGATAGAGCTCTCTCGCCACTTGAGTCAACATCTCTGGAATCGCCTCCTGAATTCTCGCCTAATTGACAAGGAACAATAAAATATTAATTAAAAAAACAATCTAAATAAATAAGAAATAAGTTTATTTTGTTATAAGGACACTTACAGCATATTCAGGATTCTGCGGATACGCGTGCTGCATCGTATAGACAAGGGGATCATCTTCTGGGTGGTTGGCCGCCTCCTCGATCCAACCCGAGTATGATCTGGTACCAGCATGATGATTTGTGGTGTTTTTGGCCCGGTTCCTTGCGTTGACTTCAGAAAGAGCCTGCGCGATTAAGTCAACATAAAAAAAACACTCATTAGCCAAATAATTTACGGGAAGTACGATAAAACAAAAATTAAATCGATTGAAGGTTGCGTACCTTCAATCGAGGGTTGTTGAAGTGAACCACAAGCCATTGCCACTCGTACTCTCTATAACGAAACTCGATAGGGGTACCCTCACGATCGTCCCCGTACTTTTTCCGATGCTTCTTTAGCTCGGCCTTCCACTCCTTATACCTATATATACCCATAAAATCAAGCGTTAGTAACTAACAACATTGTATGAACATAATCAAAAGAAACGAAAAAATTGAAACAAATGGTCGTCTGCAAACCTGCTCCCATGCACTTCATCCGCCCACGTGGGTCTAATGTCTTCATCCACGCGGAACCACCTCTGCAATGCATATATTTATATATATATATCAATAATATTAAAAATTTATTATTGAAAATTTTCATAATGAATATACAATTCAACTCACTGACAACGCATTATTCAGCTGATGTTTAACGGCTTGTGGCACTGAATTCCAATCTTGCCACAACATTGGGACTCTATCCCGTATGAGGCTGCCCGCCATCCCCGCGTACTTTCGAGTGACCTTTCCCTCGATCACCTGCCCTCTATCCCCGGTTGGAATCATAAGTTGGCCACCACCGCTAGCCTGAATGGCTTCGTCCAGTAACTTGCCGACGACGGGGCCTCTGGTTCTCTTCTGTTTGGCACCGGGCACGATCTCGCCTATCACATATATATGTAGACGATTTTTTAAACATCAACACCTAATTGAATTTAAATATTAGGGAGTAAAAAGATATCACTAATTAATATTTACCTGATTCGTCGGTGCGTTGTCCCGGAATCCTTGCACTCCAGAGAGGTGCCGGGAAGGGTATATACGCATATGCCTGCTCCGGGGTAATGAACCCTAGCTGTCCCGGAATAGGCATCCCGTCGGAATCGACGTGAGGTATCGTCGGGATTTCCAACGGTAAGAATAATGTAGGCGGCAAGCATAGTCGCATCCTCGCCGAGGACTGAGTGGATCCACCAGCCTCCTCGGAAGAATGAGGAGCTGTCTGGTGGATGACGGGGGAACCCTCCTCGCGATGAATGTCCGGCATTCGGACCGAGGATTGAGTCGCGCTATCTGGATTCCAGATGCTTGCAACTGTGCATAACATTGCTGCATCCATGTCCCCATTTGCAGCTGCTGTTCGGCCAACCGATTCTGCTCTGCAGCCTGCGCTTGCTCCATCTCCTCTATCCGACGCCGTTGAGCTTCCATCTCAATTGATTGCCTATGAAGCCGGTCGTTTAGCTCATTAGTCATCGAAGATGATAATGATGATCCCGATCCGCGAGAGAATTCAGGGGTCTGCTTCAGCAGCCCTTGACCCCATTTTCCGGAACCCCTGCAGTAGAATGTGTTCTTCCCTGGAAGGATCGCAGTTTACGTAATCCTGGCCCTGACGATCGGATCCGATCGATCAATCTGATCAATCGGGAGTTCCGCATCGGGGGTGTTGGGATAGAGCTCTCTCGCCACTTGAGTCAACACCTCTGGAATCGCCTCCTGAATTCTCGCCTAATTGACAAGGAACAATAAAATATTAATTAAAAAAACAATCTAAATAAATAAGAAATAAGTTTATTTTGTTATAAGGACACTTACAGCATATTCGGGATTCTGCGGATACGCGTGCTGCATCGTATAGACAAGGGGATCATCTTCTGGGTGGTTGGCCGCCTCCTCGATCCAACCCGAGTATGATCTGGTACCAGCATGATGATTTGTGGTGTTTTTGGCCCGGTTCCTTGCGTTGACTTCAGAAAGAGCCTGCGCGATTAAGTCAACATAAAAAAAACACTCATTAGCCAAATAATTTACGGGAAGTACGATAAAACAAAAATTAAATCGATTGAAGGTTGCGTACCTTCAATCGAGGGTTGTTGAAGTGAACCACAAGCCATCACCACTCGTACTCTCTATAACGAAACTCGCTAGGGGTACCCTCACGATCGTCCCCGTACTTTTTCCGATGCTTCTTTAGCTCGGCCTTCCACTCCTTATACCTATATATACCCATAAAATCAAGCGTTAGTAACTAACAACATTGTATGAACATAATCAAAAGAAACGAAAAAATTGAAACAAATGGTCGTCTGCAAACCTGCTCCCATGCACTCCATCCGCCCACGTGGGTCTAATGTCTTCATCCACGCGGAACCACCTCTGCAATGCATATATTTATATATATATATATCAATAATATTAAAAATTTATTATTGAAAATTTTCATAATGAATATACAATTCAACTCACTGACAACGCATTATTCAGCTGATGTTTAACGGCTTGTGGCACTGAATTCCAATCTTGCCACAACATTGGGACTCTATCCCGTATGAGGCTGCCCGCCATCCCCGCGTACTTTCGAGTGACCTTTCCCTCGATCACCTGCCCTCTATCCCCGGTCGGAATCATAAGTTGGCCACCACCGCTAGCCTGAATGGCTTCGTCCAGTAACTTGCCGACGACGGGGCCTCTGGTTCTCTTCTGTTTGGCACCGGGCACGATCTCGCCTATCACATATATATGTAGACGATTTTTTAAACATCAACACCTAATTGAATTTAAATATTAGGGAGTAAAAAGATATCACTAATTAATATTTACCTGATTCGTCGGTGCGTTGTCCCGGAATCCTTGCACTCCAGAGAGGTGCCGGGAAGGGTATATACGCATATGCCTGCTCCGGGGTAATGAACCCTAGCTGTCCCGGAATAGGCATCCCGTCGGAATCGACGTGAGGTATCGTCGGGATTTCCAACGGTAAGAATAATGTAGGCGGCGGGCATAGTCGCATCCTCGCCGAGGACTGAGTGGATCCACCAACCTCCTCGGAAGAATGAGGAGCTGTCTGGTGGATGATGGGGGAACCCTCCTCGCGATGAATGTCCGGCATTCGGACCGAGGATTGAGTCGCACTATCCGTTTCCGGCGGGCGACTGACCTGCTGAACCCTCCTCGCGCCTGAGGATCGAGCCGGCTCGAGCTGCTGCTGCTGAGGTTGTCCCTCGCCCATCAGCCGACGGTGTCGAGAGGTCAGCGGAACGCTGTAAGTGTTGGGGACACTGGTGGATCTTGATGCGGACCGACTTCCGGTGCCATCAGGAGCCCCAGCTCCCGAGCCCTCATCCCCACGTCCCGATCTCCCTCTCCCTCTGGACCTCCCCCTCGAAGTACTCGATCGCGACCCGGCCCCTCGGGAAGGTCCGCAATTAAACCATTGCATCGTTGCTATAAAATTATAAAAATTAAAAATAATTCCTAATTCCTATATTATCCATTAAATTATAAAAATTAAAAATAATTCCATAAAATCCACAATAATTACAATATATATATAATCCAAATATAATTCATCCAATACATATATAATCCAATAATTTAACTATATATATCAATAATTCCAATAATCCAAATTCAACAATTATTCCAGATCCAATTAACCTAAAACTTAATAAAATTTTACCTAAAATTATTCCAAATCCAAATTTAACCTAAAATTCCAATATATTCCAATATATATCAATACATGCATAAAATTCCAATGTTTTCCAATATACCAATTTAACCTAAAATTCCCCTATTTTCCAATATACCAATTTAACCTAAAATTCGAATTAATTCCCCTATTTTCCAATATTTGAATTTAACCTAAAATTCTAAATTATTCCAATATATATCAATACATGCATAAAATTAACAAATTCCAGAACTATACATATACATGCATCCACATTATCGATCAACACATTCCACAACTTCAAATCTAACATAAATTAAAAAAAAATCAAAAATTTGAAATTTGGGATTTCAAACCTGTTTTTTCACTAATCGACGAGGGATTTGGCTTGAGGATCGATGGAATAGCACTTGAGCTTCGATTCCTTGCTTCCAACACGAAAATAATGGAGAATGAGGAGGCGGAGGCGACTGTTCCGGTTTGGGGCAGTTTCGTTTCTGCCCCAAATCGAAACCCAGATCGGGATATAAAACAGACTATATCCGACGAGTTAAGTAATGTCGTCGGATATAGTTGAACCGAAACTATATCCGACGAGATTTCATATGAATGTCGTCGGATATAGTTGAACCGAAACTATATCCGACGACATTTCATATGCAACTCGTCGGATATAGTTCCTCTATTTATTTTTCATTTATGCCGGTAATTAAACTAATTAAATATGTAGTGTATTAATATATATATTTATTAATAGTTAATACGAAATTATTAATAGTTAATACGAAATATTAAAATTATTATTTAATAGTACGATATTATTAAGCGATCGGTACGTTGTATTTTTTTTCCGATCGATCTCTCGATCTCTCTCATTTATGATGGGGATCGATATATATAGCAATTTCATCGATGGACACAATTTTGTCCATAATATGAATAAAATTCATTTTACATTGTACGTTCTAAGTCGAAATAACATACATATATATATATACACTAATTAAGGCGCATAATCAGAATCATCGCTTGAGTCTGACTCTGTTTTCGAGTTACTTTCAGGTAAGATGTGTTGTCCTCGTCACTTGAGTCTTCATTGTCTTCATTTTGATTAACATCAAGAAGATTCGGTTGAGGAATTCGTACCACACTGCCCTGTCTCACATTATTAAGGCGAATTATTGAGGTTTCAGGAATACCAGTTGCGTTCGGCTCTTGGTATGCACTGACTTCTTCATTATCCGAGGTCACAGTACCAAGGGTGGAGGCACTATATATGTTTCGTGGAAGAACATGGTTAACCACTTTCCACGCGCCTTTATGCACAAGATCATCAAGATAGAACAATTGTTTCACCGCCGTGGCCAACACAAACGGATCATCTTCATACTAGCTTGTGGCAGTATTCACCGAAAAAATCCCGTATTGATCGGTCCTTGTGTTCTGAGGGTCGGTATCAAACCATCTATACTTAAACAAGTGCACGGTCATGCCTTCCCCATATATTAATTCGACAACTGAATGGAGAACACCGTAATAGTCAACTCCATTCTGCCCACCATGCACCATTACCCCAGAATTCTGTGTTTTTCGTCTGACATCTCTATGTTCACAAATAAATAGCACGCCATTAACCTTACACATAGGATAAACTTTGGAAGTTACCGGTTTCTGCGCCAAGAGCCTCAATTCGTGTGACCACTGAGGGATACCATCATCTTGTACATGATTCATCTGAAAATAATCATTTATTAAGTACGTATAAATAGGATGCGAGACATGCACTTAACATCGATCATATACAGGTCAATTTAAGTATCAACTTACCCAGTTGCCAAAATAGTTTGCGAACGTCTTGTTGTGGTACTCAACATCACCGGAAATAGCAGGGCAGTAAAGGTGCAAGTTTTTCCAATATTGAACTTCTGGACAGTTAATCAATACCGACCAATGGGCAATGACTAGCTCATAAGGTTCCAACTTGTACGAGTTGGGCAACTTTCCAGAAACTTCAACATCATTGGAGATGATCGAAAGGTTGAACTGCCCTCCATCTACGGGCATATGTTGTGGAGGGTCCTCCAACGTTCCCAAATACAACTTGGTGTACGTTACGCACTCATGCGCAATATATGCTTCAGCGATACACCCTTCGGGTGTAGATTTGTTCATCACATAGTCTTTGTAGTCCCCTAATTGTCTGTAAATGGGTAATTACAGATCGAGCATGTTATGCTTATTGCAAAAATATATAAGTGAATAAATAAAATTAAAGATCGACATATATATAGCCAGATTCAGAGATGCATTACGTACATTTCCATAGGATACATCCATGTGTAGTGTACTGGACCAGTAAGCAACAATTGTTCCGGAAGATGGAGCATCAGGTGAGGCATGATGTCGAAAAAGTTTGGAGGAAATATCCTTTCGAATTTGCACATGATAAAAATGATGTCCTGTTGCATTTCCAACAAGTCCGATTTCTTCACTTCTCTCGTGCATAACTTCTGAAAGAATCTTGACAAAGCCACTAACAGCTCCACCACCTCTTTGGGCAGGTACCCTCGAATGAAAACAGGGAAGAGGCGTTTGAGCAGTATATGACAGTCATGACTCTTTAGTCCGTACATCTTGTTGTCTTTGAAGTTAACACATCGACTTATATTTCCGGCATAGCCTAAAGCATACCTGACATTATCCATCCAACCAAAGATTTCACTCTTCTGGGCAGGCTTCACGGTATAAGGAGCTTGTGGCATTTTTTTCTTCCCATCTCTCAACCACAAATGTTTTCGCAGTCCCATCCTTTTAAGATCAATGCGTGCCTTCCGGCCGTCTTTAGTTTTTCCCTCCCAATTCAACACTGTGCTGACCACACTCTCGCACACATTTTTCTCTATGTGCATGACATCTAAGTAGTGTCTGATCAGCAACTTGGACCAATAAGGAAGTTCCCAAAAAATACTTTTGTGTGTCCAGAATTTATACCTGTCGGGTTTGTCAGGTATTGACGCCACTATCTCAGGATGATTGCTTAGCTGCCCAAAATCGTATTCATTTAGCACTTCTAAGATTTCATCCCCCGTCCATCTCCTCGGGTGCTCACCTGTTTCCACAGTCCCATCAAATGCCTCCATATCCTCCCGAAATGGGTGATCATGTGGAAGCCAACAACGATGTCGCATCTGTACAATCTTCCTGCAATGAGGTCTGCAACACTCAACCGTCATGCACTCTGGACAAGCCATGTATCTCCTGGTAACGTTGCCCGACAACATCCCGCGTGCAGGAAAATCGCTAATGGTGCCAACAAGCATGGCATGCATCTGGAACATCTCATTTTTGAACTTGTCATAAGTGGGATGTCCATGCTCACTCAAGTACTTAAGCTCCACAATCAAGGGTCTCAGATACACATCGAGACACTTTCCTGGATAACCCGGCCCTGGAATGATCATAGTGAGCATATTGTATTCTTTCTTCATGCACATCCATGGAGGAAGGTTGTACGGTACCAAAATAACTGGCCATATACTATATTGAAGACTCATGTTGCCAAAAGGGTTGAATCCGTCAGATGAAAGCCCCAGCCAAACATTTCGAACCTCTGATGCAAAATAAGAAAACTCCTTCACCATGTGCTTCCAAGCCTCTCCGTCAGCAGGGTGTATAAGCGTATCACCGTCGGGCAAATTCCTCTCGGCCCACCATCTCATAGCTTCAGCCGTGTGTGCAGACATGAACAACCGTTCTAGCCTATCTATCAGGGGAAAATACTGAAGTATCTTCACAGCTTTCTTGTTTCCGGCAGGAGTCAACTTATACCTATCTGTACCACATACCGGGCATTCATCAAGGGATTCAAGATCATTCCCATAAGCATATTCACCCCAGAAGAGAACACAATCATATCTACAAGCATGGATTTTGATGTAGGAAATGCCAAGATGTTTAAGGATCTGTCGCACCTTACGATGAGTGGTAGGAAGACGATGACCGGGGGGCAACAACGAACCAGACCACTTCAGCCAATCATCAACAGCCTTCACACTCATTTTGTTCTCCACTTTGAGCTTCATTACTCCCATAACACTTTCGAGAACAGTCTTATTACACCCGTTGTACAACGGGGTCTGTTGGAAGGCAATGAGGTTGTTGTACTTGTCCATACCAGCAGTGTTGACAGCTGTAGGTAATTGCTGGACCGGCTCAATATGAGGAAAGTCTTCAACGGCGGGAGGGATATCGATATCCGGTGCTTGAGCAAATATACCGCTCTCATGAGGAAACATATCGTTGATCAACCTTGTTGTTGGATCATTGGATGTACTGCCACTCTCAAAAAATTGTCCGTGATCATGTTGACCAACTGTTGAGCTCTCACCGTGATAAATCCAACATGTGTACTTATCCCAAAACCCGTTTTTCTTCAAGTGCTCCAATACTTTATCGATGTGAAAACGATATCGCTCGCTACGACACTGACATTTCGTACACGGACAATAATGAATTGTCATCCCTCCACAATTAACCTTCACATATTCTACAAAACTTCTAATTCCACGGTGATATCTTACATCCCATCTTGGAAGACATATCCAACTCTTGTCCATCATGAAAATTATATATATATAATGCAATATATTAATTAAATAAATTAATCACCCTAGCTAGCTAGCTAGTTATTGCTATATATATATATATTCACAATAATCAAATTAAAATTAACAACAATTAATATATATATATATATATATATATTTACGATCAATCACGCGTACGTACTCAAAATCAACCATCGATCAATTACTCAAACTCCAGAATCAATTAATTAACTCGATCGATCTATATATTCAACCAATTAAGCATTAATATATACATACATGCATATCATGCACAACACATATATATATATATATTAATTAAGCACGACGTACCTATATATATAATGCGCATGAATCATCACGAACTCATTGTCGACATCACCCAAAAATCGATTTCAGAGCATTTTCAGAAAAAATGGAAAGTTTCTTGAATGACAGATCGAGCTGCTGCCCAGATCTGAAATAAGAAATTATAACCGACGAAATGAAAAACTCGTTGGTAATAGTAAAAAAAAATCGTCGGACATTGTCCAAAACTATGACCGACGAGTTTCCGGTGACTATGACCGACGACAAGAAAATCTCGACGGTCAAAAAACTATAACCGACGAGATAATCATGTCGTCGGTTATAGTTTACTATATCCGACGAGATCCCTTCTCGTCGGTCGTTCTTTGAGGATCTCGTCGGATATAGTACTTCTTCTGGTAGTGTTCTATGCTTGTTTGATGTATTGCATGCTTTAATTTTGTTTTACATTGAGGACAATGTAAATTTCAAGTGTATGGTGAGATTTATATCATATCCTTAGTGTCTATGTATAAATTTTTCGTTTTTTTTGTGTTAATTCAGAGTTGTGCAATATGTTGTCTTGTGTAGTTTATCTGACAATGTTATATATCTCTGAAATTCTGAACTTTTTTAGAGTGTTTATCTATGTGTGTAGTTTATTCTCACAAAATTTCATCTAATTCCGATATGTAATGAGTTATGTATAAATTCTTCAATTAGGTGTGCGTAGTTTTCCGATTTTCTAGTCTTTCCTAGAGTTTCCAAAGAGCTATCTTCGATCCATCAAGGAATATCCTCGACCCATCGAAGGTTTATTCCATAATGAGACCCGAGAGAATGCTTCAATGCATCAAAGGCGAATGTCTCGATCCATCGAAGCCTAGTGTCAGTTTTTGGTGTTTTATTTTATTTTTTATTTTATGTGTTTTAGTGTCTTATTTGGAAAAATAAAATACAAAAATAAAAAGTGTCAAGAAAAATATAAAAGGAGTCTCTTGTTTTGAGTCTCAAGAAGCCCTTAAGTAGTCTATGATGTGTTTATATCTTCTGAAATTGTGACTAAGAGTGAAACATGTGACTAAGTGATATGAGTTTCTTTGGTTAATATTGATGTATGATGCATAAAGGAATGTGTAGTAGATGTAGAAACAAGTTAATATGGTTCAAATCTATAAGCATGCTTAGACATTTTTGAAATTCATTTAACCTGTGAGCAATTGAGCCTATATGTGATATACATGCTTTCATTGTTGAGTGTCAATTGCTTGTCACAGATTAAGTGAATCTCAACAATGTCTAAACATGCTTATAGATCTGTACCATGTTAATTTGTTTCTACATCCGTTACACATTCTCCTATGCATCATACATAAATATTAACCAAAGAAACTCATATCACTTAGTCACATGTTTCACTCTTAATCAGAATTTTGGAAGATATAAACACATCATAGACTAGTTAAGGGCTTCCTAAGACTCAAAACAAGAGACTCTTTTTGTATTTTTCTTAACACTTTTTATTTTTGTATTTTGTTTTTCCAAACAAGACACTAAAACACATAAGAAAAACACCAAAAACTGACACTAGGCTTCGATGGATTGAGACATTTGCTTTCGATGCATCGAAGCATGCTCTCGGGTCTCATTCTGGCATAAACCTTCGATGGGTCGAGAATATTCCTCGATGGATCAAAGGTAGCTCTCTGGAAACTCTAGGAAAGACTCAAAAATTAGGAAACTGAGCATACCCATTTGAAGAATTTATACATAACTCATTACACATTTTTATTAGATGAAATTTTGTGAGAATAAACTAGACACATAGATATACACTCTCAAAAAATTTCAGTATTTTCCGAGACTTCTAACCTTGTCAGATAAACTCACAAGACAGCATATTGCACAGCTCCGAATTAACACAAAAAAATGAAAAAATTTATACATAGACGCTCGCTCTTGGGCTTTTCAAAGCTTATAATCAATATATGTCCTAATTTAGGAAGTGATAAAGGCATTTAGGATCTACCACCATGGCTATATGTAGCCTATGTCCCATATTTTGTGTACACGAGTTGTGCACCTCTTAGTTAACCACTTTGAGCCTACATGATAGCCAATTTTTCATCACTTGTATAACCTTAACCTTGAACCATAGATTAGCTATATCTCTACCTTTTTTCTAGGACTTAGTAGAGCTTTATATGAGACAGATACATGAAGACCGAGGTGACAGTTTATGAAGGTGATACAAAGAAATAAGTGTGGGGTTTAAGATAGTACTTAAAAAAACGAAGGAAAAAAATGAAGAAAAAAAAGTACTTTGTGGTGTTTAGCTTGATATCCAAGTTAACTGTTGATGAAAAAAAATAAAACGAAGGCCCGACAAGTTGAAATTCGGCCACATAAATGTGACACAATGGTGGAGAAATTCAATGGTTACAAAGCGAGAAAGTCTCTACATTTGGTGCTCTACTAGGTTCTAGAACTTATTCTTGAATTCTATATCCTTTTGTTCTATAAACTCATGAGCCTAGTCCCATTATAACCTTTGAAAGACCTTTTTGATCCTCAAGATGGAAGCCTTTGATCTGTGGAGATAAGTCACAAGAGTTGAACATATGGTTCTGTCCATTTGGTAAGTAATTGAGTTGAGTGAAAACATTAGACATATCTTGAGTGAAACACTTTTGAGAGCATATCTATGTGAAGTTGGATCTTAACTTGTTTATTGCATGTTGCAACTCTATCCACCATGATTATGTCTTCGTTCTACATATTATATGTGTGTCATGCATTGACGTTAACTTTCAAAAATTCTATGGTTTGAAATTGTGCTAAACTTGTGAACTCGGTGTTGTAGTGTTAGGAAGATTGCTGAGACAATATGTTAAGGGCATTAGAGTTTTGTAGTTTATGTATTGTTGAGTCTTTTCAGAGTCTTAGTTTATTGTTTTACTCGAGGACTAGCAAAATATAAGTGTGGGGTTCTTGATCAATGCATAAATATGCACTTGTATGCTATTTATTGATGCTCATATACTTATTATTTTGTTAAACACTAAGTAATATTTGTTTATTTTAAGGTTCTATAGTTATTTTGGAGCGGATGAGAAGAAATGAAGAAAAAGAGGGATTAAAAGCTTAAATTGGAAATCTGTCTGTGTAGATCAGTCAACTTCGACAAAGAACTGGGAATAGCTCGAGAAGAACCAGATAGTGATCTACATATGTATAAAAATCTCCGGATGTCTTATTTTCATAACATCTTCCATATCATGATTTGGATGTTTCTAGAAGAATTTATAACTGTATTAGTACCGAGATGTCAGTCTGCTCGGGAATCCGACTTTGGACAAGAATTTATGTTTTAAGGGCCAAATCTCATCGAGAAGCCCATGGACGAATTTGTGCTCGAAATTTCCATTTAATATGGATGTGGCTGGTATAAGAAGTCATAAAAGTCATGAGCCAATAAAGGAAAAGAGAAGATGACTTTTCTTCCAAGAGTCTCAGACCTACAAGGAAGAGGATTCAAGAAGATATACGGGCTATTACACATAAAAATCATAATCCTCTTCTCCCTTCTCTCTCTTCTCTCTCTTTCTCACGTCTCTATTCTCTCTTCTTTCTTTGTTCTCTTCTATTCTTCTCCATCTTTGTAATATGTTTGTTTAGTTTTCTTTAGTTAGGGGCTAATCGAAGCCCTAAATATGTTTCGATTTTGAACCCTTTTTTATTTGCATAATTTTGGATGAGAATTTATTCACTATTAAATCATTGATAATTTCTATTATATGTTTCTTTGGTTGCAAACTTAGATGCATGTGGTAGGATCTATTGTCTTGAATATGTATGTGATCATCTTATCATTGCATATTCTGTAGAGATAAAAGCAACATCATTCGCTGTGTGAAGTCATTCCTAGGTGATGCAAGAGCACCCATCATAGTATCTCTAGAAGCCATGTTATTTCTCAGAAACTCTATGGATCGTAATGACTTAGGTTAGGTAGATTTGGACCCATCATAGTACCATATCTCCTAGGTTAAGATCAAGTTAAGCCAGGTAATTAATCTGGATAACATGTCAAGTAAGAGAGTGTAATATGTATGTAACTTAATCATAGCTCATGCATGAGAAACACTCATTTATTTTTGTGTGATTTGAGTTTGGGGTAGATTGAGACTATCTAGTTTACTGTTTTAGTTTCAGTTTCGTATTTTGTGTTCTTTATTTTTTTTCGACAACCAAATCATCTTAGAATTATCTGTAAATTTGCGTGATAGTCCGTCATTGAGTCTTCTATTATTCTATGTTTTATTGTGATTTTAGGTCGAGTCTAAATAGTTTAATAAATTATTTCTTCATCTGTAGGTTGAGTCTGTCAGATTTCTAATATTAATATATCGAGTCTTTTAAAGTGATTAGTCTCATCAATCATCTGTGGGAATGACTCCTACTTTCATTGCACTACATTGATATTTTTTAACATGAATAATTAATAAAAATTATCTTTCTATCATAATCCAAAGCGTCTCTTTTTGGAGGGTGGAAGCCATGAATCAAACCATGAGAATGATATTGTAATCTAACATATCCCAAACGTGGGGAACTGCAAAATGGTCATCTTAGATTAATGGGACAAGATTAAACTACTCTATTTTTTTGGAATAGAAAGATTAAACTACTTAAGAGAGGGTAGCTATGGATAATAATTAAGCCCGGAGTACCACGTGTCCTTTTCCCATGTGAAATAGGTGATTTGATAATCAAGACTTTACTTCCAGTGAGAAGAAGTTAAGCAAAGCATTTGGTCTTTATCGTGGGGATCATGTAGAGTGGGTCCTTCGAGTGAATTGCAAATTGAAGAAGAAGACAGTGTGCAGTGTGATCTTGCTTAGAGCACTCGTGGAATTATCTACTTTGTCCCATATAGCAAAGCTAATGTCTCCAACCATGTCACTCAATATGTGAATGCATGTCCAAGGGAGGCCGGTAGGAATAGCAATGTAAATAATTGCTCCGATTATAACACCAGATTTGTCTTCTCTTCAATTTGCGTCTTTCCTCATCAGTGTATCTTCTTTTTCATCTCTTGGAAACCATTCTATTGGGTTTAACTGTTTTAGTAAGCATTTTTGATGTGGAAGAGCGGTCGTGATCCTTACCTGTAAGTCTGTAAGATAACAATTTGCTTGCTAAATGAATAGCTAGCTGTGCCGTGCAAAATAGAGACAGACAAATGAAACCAAGTGAAAGCCATTTCTTGATTTGCCGCACATGTTCTGGTTCTAGTGTTTGCATTTTTAGCCACGAGTATGAGTACTCATAGGTATTATTTTGTTTTTGATATGGATGAACGGGTAAAAATTTATTCTACATTGTAAACAAACGGATAACAGGTATTCTTAAAATACCCGATGATTGATATGGGCGGATATGAGTATAACGCGGGTACCCAAAGATATTTTTTTTCTTCTCTTTTTCTCTCTTCCTTGCCGGAGCTCCGGCTATGAAGATCGTCGTCCGGCCACCAAAACTTTTGAATAAGCTATCAAAATGACCACACCTACGCCCTCTTCTCTTCTCCCTTAACTCTCAACTTCATTTTACATCATAAAGAGCTCAAATTTTGAGAAAAAAAAAACAAATGAAAATATCTAATACCTTAAAAATTAGGGGTTTATATTTCGAGAACAAATTGACTAAAGAGACCCTTTGGACTTTGTAGCCCTTGTCACAACGAAACTAATCATACCTTGTTTGTTTCCCAATTCAATTGGAGTCAGTCGAATTGAAGAATTGAAGAAATTGAAAATTTTATGTTCAACGTAAAATTCGTTAAATTTTGTTTAGAATTTAATGTTCCTTTGGAAAGAATTGTTGGATTGATTTGGAACAACTTGGGCTTTTGGTCGCCAGGGTCGAAGGTACCGCCGCCGCCGCGGCGGTTCTCTGACCGAACAGAAAAAATAAACAAAAAAAAATTAAACAGGTACCCGCGGGTTATCCAAAGTTTAATCGGACATATATAGGTATTACCCGTTCATCATTTCGCGGATAATGAATATTAGCGAATTTTACCTGTTCAATATTGAATATTCCATTCAATGGCAGGTATCCCCCGTTAACCCATATTGCCAGGTTCTTCAAGTTTCCTACAATCTGGTGCTTTACTGCAAGTGAAGGCCATTTCTTTTTTTGGTTTTGTACAATCTAATTCTGATTATGAAACTTCCAGACAAATGAAACCAAGTGGCATGGCTTAAGATCTAGGCCTTCATTCATGCAACGAGCCTCCTTGCACACGCAGTTTACAATAACAATTGAAATGAAATCATATGAAATTTAAATTGCCCCCTTGGGTAGGGAGAAAATTATGGAGCACTCAGGCTCACTCTGTCACTGGATCTCTATATGAACACTAACATCGTGACTGAGCTTACTACCAACTTTCGAAGTTTGACAGAATTTTTGATGGAATTTACTATATCACCTATGAACCTATGAATCAATCATTGATCAGACTCTACAATATGAAGTTCAGCCTCTTTTTAACTAACCTAAGTGATTATATCATGAATGAACATCATTACTAGAGTAATACACAAGGGGATTACTAATGAACGCATTTATAACTAAGACTTACAGTATTCAAATACCAATTTCCTATATATGCCTTCGTCGTATTGTAAACTTGTCTTTGAATTTCCTTCAGCTGGATCAGTTGTAAAGTGCACTATGCTCGTTATCTTCTTGGAGGTTTGTGTGGATGTTGTGGGGGTCGAGTAGAATGCCTAGATGGCTCAGGGACTTCAGAGACAGATGACAATGTGGACATTTGGTTGAAAGAGGTTCCCTGTGTTGGGGGATCTGGAGGATCAGGTGTATCTGGAGATGTACAAAACCTGATCAGTGCAAGAACAATATATGACTAACCAGAAGATATTCAGGAATAACCGACTGCAAGGAGTACATACCGAATAATGCCTTGACAGAAGGTCTCTTTGGCTTGTTAGTTTTTTTCTTCAACTCAGCTGCATCAGAATTTGCATCGAGGGGGTGAAAATTAGATGATATTTTCACAAAAGATCGATGGAGATGCAAGGAAAAAACATGCTACTGATTTAAATATATATTGATCTACTGAAAGGTCTATGAACATTATTACATAACTATAGTTTGTTGATGACAAAATTTACTGGTTAATACTTACCCATACCAGGCATATGATGCTCATTGACAATTTCATAATTCTTGTAAGTATAACCAACAAAATTTGTATCCATTGACGAAATCATCTGAAATGAATGAAAGTAAAGGATTCATTGGTTAGCAGACTACACCAAAATATAAAGAGCGGGATTCTAGGTGGAAAGAACAAAGGAAAAACTTTTTAGTAATTCAATTAGATACTTGCCTTCCTCCATGGACCAGATTTTGATGGAGTTTCTACTGAAGCTCCCAACTGCAAGCATAGAAAAGGTTATACATATGCTTGAGTGTCATATGAACAAGGAAGGGGTGAAAGCAAACTAGCAATGATATCAAAATCTATATAAAGAAGATTGGAAAGAGAAGTTATAAGAACAGGTTTTTAATCAACTCTGTTGTAGATCTATGCTTTCTTTAAAATACCACAATGACAAAATCGAAAACCATGTATTAAATCTATTTTCTCACTGTATCAGGAATAGTAGAGATAAGCAAGTATTTAATCTATTTTTTCACTGGGATGCATACTGCTTTTATCTTAAGCAGGGAAAGGGAGAAGAGTTTGCCCCTTTGGTACATCCTATAGCCCACAGCCTGTTTGATAATAAATCTTCAATACACAAGGAAAATATTTTCTTCATTGCAGATAGTCCCTTCTCTAAATAAAGCTAATGGTTTACTCAATCCAAGCAGCTACTTTAAAAAAAAGTTTGTTTGGCTACCCTTCATGCATAACCAACCTTAATTACCAAAATAGTGCCAATTCTGGTAAAGAAAGAACGGAAAATAGCATTGCACCAATCCACATAGAAAAGATTGAACCATTTCCTCACCTCTTCAAACTTCTCAAAGTTCTGAGTATCTAACTCATTTTTAACCTCTGGTAGAAAGGCAGCCTCTATCTGATATAATCTATCCCATTGTAAACCTTTAAACCATGGGTGTGCCTAAACAAGAGGAGTGAGAGTCAATTAAAAAATTACATAAAGCATGAAACTGATCAATAGAAAGTGAAAGAGTTAGTGTATGTGTAAGCTAACTTTTATTTCATAAGCTCCTTTAGTCCCAAGTCTTTGCTCAACATTGCAAAGGAGCTTGCAAATGAGATCTTTAGCCTCAGCAGAGAGTTTTGCTTCCTCAGGAAATTTCAGATGAGTTCTCCAATTAACAATCTGCAAAGAAAATAAACATTCATTTGACAAAACATATAAAACTTATATGAGAAGGAGATCCCTCGATTAATACTGATTAATCTTTCAGTACTTGGTAGGATTGTTGAAAACTCATATTCTAAAACCTCCAATACAAAAAAATTATATCCCCATACTACAAACCGTATTGCAGAAAGTTAACATTATGTACCTTTCTGCATGTGGACATAGGTTCTTCGGAATAGAAAGGTGGAAATCCCACAAGCATCTCGTACATGATTGCTCCAAGAGACCACCTAAACGAAAATATGTTACACAAAAGTAAGAAACTACCTCATCAAGCACATGCTGTTAGGTGATATATATGCGGAAAAGTTCAACTAACCAGTCACATTCCATTCCATATCCTTTCTTCAGTAGTACTTCTGGAGCAATGTAGTCTGGAGTCCCAACAGTTGAATAAGCCTAAATTTCACATGACAGGTATATGTAAAAAAACCAAAAGCATATCCTAATATATGCACAAAATGAATTTAGGAAATCCCTTTCTGAAGTATAAATATCACTTAAAGAATACTTTTCCCTGAAGGTAACAATGTAATCATGATCTTCATGGCATGTATATGATATATCTGTGGCTTTAATACCAATAAACATTCTAAGATAGAATGTAATTCGTGTTTCCTCAACGTTCAGCCGCATTATTGACAATTCAATCTGGTACAGTCATAGCGAATTAGCCAGAACAGAACGAAGCCTCTAATTATGTTCAATACCGAGCAAACTTTCATAACACAAGAAATCTGGAACTCGTTGTTTAACTTAACTATACATGGGTATTCAAAGATGGTAATCCAAATGTGAATACAACCAGAATATATTGCTATCAGAAGTCGTGAATTACATTCCTTTCTATAAGCACGCCTCACTGGCAACATGTGTCTCTTAAGGTAGAGTTGTAGACCATGTAAAGGGAGTTGAAGAAGCAACAGTTTCATACAAACACTTCAGAGATGCCTCACAACTTTAAATCTTAACAAGTAGAAAATAAGGAAACATACCAACATTCTTCTGTTCTTTTGCCAGTGCAATAACTGTTCCTGCTGGGTTCTTTTTGGTATAGGAGGTTTGAAAATCTGGTTAGATTGTTGGTTACTGTCCAATGGGGATTTTAAGTTCCTTCCGACTGCCGAGTCATTTTCAATAAGATCAGGAAAGCTATTGGTGCCTAAAGGTTTACACAACCCAAAATCCGAAAGCTTCATGTGGCCATGACGGTCAAGCAGTAAATTGTCAGGCTTAATATCCCTGTTTAAAAACCAGAAAAGATATAAGAGTCCACTGAGTAAATGACATTTCAAGTGAAAATCTTGGTAGAAGTTAGGAAATAACATAAAAGTATGTCCATAGTAAAGTCTATTGAATGAAGTGAACAGATTGAGTTCCATGGATAACTTGCTAAAAATAGGACTGTCATATGGATGTTTCACAAGAGGTTCAGATAACAGTATCAAAGATTTGAGAGGATAATAGTAAGTTACTTTTGCCACTTCTGTAACAAATACTATAACCACGAGATCAAATAGGACTAGCTTGAATAAAATTAAGTCGGGTAATGTATGTTATTAGGCAAGAGTAAAGCCAAAAAAATTAAATTAAAGGACACCAATAATTCTATAAGTAATATTTTGGGATAGAAGCAAAAGACACCTATAACTCTATAACTGGTATTTTGTGGATAACATAACTGTATTCTAGGTCTAATCAATGATTTCTGGACTTTCACTCAGTAATGAACAAAGAAATGAGATAATACCTGTGAATGTAATTGTGCTTGTGAATTGACTCGATAGCAAGGACAGTCTCTCCAACATAAAACCTTGATTCATCTTCAGTCAAGATATCTTTGCGCATTAGTAATGTCATCATGTCACCTCCCGGAAGATACTCCATTATAAGATACAAATATTCATCATCTTGAAAGGAGCAGTAGAGCTTGACAATATAAGCACTATCAACCTCAGCAAGAAGATTTCTTTCCGCCTTAACGTGCTCCACCTACCAGAGAAAGAAATCATAGTTCTTCACCAAGATTTTACTAAATTTCAATAATTTACTGATAATTGTTCATTATGACAGTAAGAAATAGTGGTTCGTGCTTATAATGTACTACTAGTCTGCAGTACCTGTCCTCTTCGGAGCATTTCAGATTTTTTTAGCTTTTTCATAGCATACACGTGGCCGGTAGATTTTTCCCTGCAAATTCTCACCTGCATTTTTCACCACATAGTATTAACACAAAACTCCATTAACAACAAACTAATGATAATTTATAACGAGCGAGTAAAACACCTCTCCGAATGCACCCCTTCCGATAATCGTCAACAGCTGAAAGTCATCAACTCCCATCTTATGCCTCTGAAGGTGCATATACTCCGTCTCCTTCTGCTCCAAATACTTCAAAACATTCATCTGATCCTCCTGCGAAACCTCGGCATCCGCCAGCCGTCTCTCCAGCATCCACCGCCTGCAATTAGATAAAAAAAAATATCAATTCTTCCACAATCCAAACACAGCCTTAGCTTTAGCTTCAATACAGTAGGCTCAAGTCTTACCTCTCCTTCCTGTCCTGCAAGCACTTCATTTGAGCCTTGTAGTGATTCTCGATATACTGCTTCGCCGCCTCGACTTTCTGCTTGGTCGCCGCAGACGGCGCCTCGTCGTCCAAAGACGACGGCTTCGCCTGCGAAGAAGCATTATTCTCCGTCCCCTTCTTCTTCGCTCTCGGCTGAAATTTCTGAAACCAACTCCTCGCCGAATCCATCGCCGCCGGAGCTATAAATAAACACACCAAAACCTTCTACCTCTGCTCAACTCCTCGTCGCCTCTGCGATTCAGTCCATTTTCACAAGTCAAATTTTCAATCGGCGGCGATATTATATATATATATATATATATATTATTGAGAAACAAAAATCGCAACCGAGAAAAGTGAAACGATCAAAGAAGATAATGATGGAGATGAGAAATAAAATACTAACTGAATTGCAGAGATCGCCTCAGAGAGAGAGGCTCACGTGGAAGCTGTGGCGACTTGATCAAACGAAGCAGAGGCGAAGAGAGCAGTTTCTCTACTCCTTCCTTTTTACTCAGAGCTACTCAGGAAGACTCATCAGGATAATAATAAAATCTAATTTTTTTTAATTTAATTAATTCGGTTAAAAAAATTGTTGCAGAATGATGGAAATACCCTGAAGGCTTTGATCGGCGGTCGGAATGGAGGAGGGTACAATGGGGAAGTGTGGGTTTTACGATGATTATTAAGCGTAGAGAGTAGAGACGATTGCCGTCGCGTGAAGGTGGTCCTTGCGTTTGAATACGCGTGGGAAGCTTTAACCATGGTTAGAGATATTAGGAGACTCCAGTTGAGGAAAAAAGAAAAATGCACCAGCCGGGAATCGAACCCGGGTCTGTACCGTGGCAGGGTACTATTCTACCACTAGACCACTGGTGCCTTGTTGGCAGCTTTTCCTCTGAAAAACTAAATAGCATGTTTTATTTCGATATCTTGCAACACGTGGATCCGTGTACAAACCCTTCACTCTATGTAATGTCTGTGTTAAAATATGCCTTGAATCAGGTCTCGCTAAAACAAATGTCTTTGGCGAGAGAGTCTCGCGAGTAAGAATCTCTGGCGAGAGAGTCTCGCGAGTAAGAATCTCTGGCGAGAGAGTCTCGCGAGTAAGAATCTCTGGCGAGAGAGTCTTTGGTGAGTAGTATTTGGCGAGGAGAGTTAGAGTCTCTGGCGAGCAGGACTTCTACTCAGGATTCCGTAAGGAATAGGGATTTCTTAGTCATTCCATTTTATGATTCCTCTGACATTTGGGTTTGGGATTCCTCTGGTATTCAGGACTCTATTAGGCTATATATATATAAGAGTATTAGCTAAGAGAGAGGGTGAATGAAATCTGGTTCTATCCTGTAGGTTAGACTTAACCTAGTGTGGTAAATATTATGTATATTGTAATCCTAAGTTGATTAACCTAGTGTGATACTCTGTAATCTGGTATCCTCAAGATAATAAATTGGTTCTCTTTCTATCGTGGATGTAGTCAACTCGCGTTAATGAACCACGTAAATCTGTGTTTTTTCTTACATTCAATTGCTTCCGCTATAACAGTCTGTGTACACCATTTTCCATAGTTTGATTGAAGATGCTGAAATACCAACAGAAAAAGGAAAAAATCATTGTGATGAATAATATTGACTTTGAACAACAACACGTAATGAATCAATACGGCTTGATGAGAGTTATTCGAAATTGATGATAGATTAACGGAATTCTAAGATTGATATCACGGTCATTTTCATCATAATGTGATGGAGTATTACATAGTTTTAATTCACACTAATCGTCAAATCAAACAAGTATTTGGTAAAATGATGCCGAATCCCACTACATTGCTCTTTATTGCTGCCAATTAAATGATTATTTATAATTAAAAGCTTCATAATTCAACACATACAGGAGTTGGGGTTAATAAGATTATATTTGATTGGTTTGGTGAGGGTAAAACATGCTCATTCTATGCCGGGCAAAGACAAATGATTGCAAACATCGTTTTCATGATTTCATCACATGATGAGCGAAATCGATTGGCCAGTCTTGCAAGAAACATACCAAAAATGCACAAGACTGAATCCACATCTGGTCATCCCTGCATGTACCAAAACCAAGCAAAAACTCGAAATGATTTTTACCATTTTGTAGGCTACAAGTCTCTTCCTTGTACCTCTTGATTTTTAGATCACAAACCATTTTAGTGGAGGAAACATTCGCCTGTGCTGCTGCCTTTTTATTGTGTTATGTTCTAGAACTCTAATCGATTAGACGTGACAATTCAACCCAAAGAGTTCGAAGGCTAGTCTCGTCCTTCGACCTTACCTGGAGCATTTGCTTTACTCAGGGGTCATTAGTATGATTTGTTTCGGAGACCTAAGCTTAAAAGACAGTAGGTAGCTAAGCCAAGAGAACTTTCTATAACCCACCACTCATAGACCCATATAATTTCCTCAACCTAATCTCCTTATCTTACCAGAACCATTTGTGGCTTTGGGTCCTAATCAGAATCATTTCTTTTATCAATCGCACCAAAAACAATTCTGTCTTTTATAGAGTACAGATAAATTCATGAAAATCTGAAGCATTGAAAATTAATTATTACATCCGGATCACTGGCGATTCTTCTAATAATTTTGACCATTTACTTTCATTTCACCCTATCGTACAAGAGTATAAAACTTATTTTCCGTATATGTTTAATGAACTGTAAACAAAAAATACCTTCTTTTTTTGTAGCTCATTGGGATATGTTAAGAGCAGCTGCAGCGGGGGGGTGGAAACGGAGGACGTCCTCCCCAAAAATTCTCGGGCCCACCGGCAAGGAGGACGTCCGGGGTGCTCCAGGCGTGCAGCGGGGGTGGGAGGGCGCGGAGACCGATCGTTGACGTCGAGAACGTCCGGGAAGACGTTTTAAAATCGATCGCCGAAGCGGACGTTCTCACTGACGTCAGCCACGTGCAAGGCTGACGTCAGGCGGGAACGTAAAAAATTTAAACCTGGCGCGTGTAATACATGCGCCGATAAAAAGTAATTTTTTTTTTACAATTTTACCGTTGACCAATCACAGCGCGCCACGTGGCACGTTGTTAGCCCAGTAAAACCAGTAACGGGCCGATTGATCTGCGCCGTCCATTTTGAATCTGAAATCCAATCCAACGGCTAAGATTTAAACACAACGGCTACTGGGTTTTCTGATTTTTTTCAGAACGGCTATCCCAAAATTACCCCGAAAAAAATCCCAAAAAATTCCAAAAAATTTCTAAAAATTTCTAAAAACCCCATACTATTTTTCTATAAATACTACCTTCATTTTCTCAAATACTTCACATCAATTTGTGCAAAACAAATTCTCTTCCTCCTCCCTCTCTACTCTCTCTATCTCACAATCTCTTTGTTTTTTTTGGCGAAAAATGTCCACCAATTGGCTCATGTCGGAAGATGTACAACTATGCATATCATATTGTCGTTATAGTGTATACCCTATCTCCGGCAACAAACAAAAGGTCGACAAATTGTGCAAATTGTGGGAAAAAATTCACGGCAATTTCCAACAAAATTGGGTGATGGGTCAAGGTGAAGCGAGGACGGAACCTAGGTCCCAAAATGCACTTGCCTCCCGTTTTGCTAAGTTGAAGCCAAATTTATCACAATGGAAAGCGACTCTTGCATACGCGAGAAGGAATCCGGAATCCGGCGGAAATGTGTATGATGAGATAATGATTTTTTTATGATTATGAATAGTAATAGGAATTCCTATTTGTTGCACTGCTGCGCAAAAAAACTGAATAGGAAGTCCTATTTGCTGAATAGTAACAGGAAGTCCTGAAAATAGGAATTTCTCGCTAATAAGAAGTCATAAACGGATGCGGATGCTCTAATGACATAATCGTCTAGTGTTGAAACTGTTGATAAATAAGGATGGAAACGCATACCACTGTTGACTGGCATGGTAATATTATACTAGCTATGGGAAATGAATTGGACAAAACATGTGTGACATATGTACACTAGAATTAATTAGCTTGGATAGCCTTTCTCGACCGCTAGCTAGCTACTTGGTCAACATAGGAAATGAAAGGTATCCAGATGATCGATATCTTAGTCTCTCATAATAAAACATAGTAATGTCTACCATGCCAGTTGATGCAGTAGTATAGTATACGTGGATGTGAGAAGATGTCTCAGTGCCAGGAACACTGTGCAAAAGACCTGATGATGTATTATATGTTTATATGCCAAGTTTGATTGTGATTTAAAGATATAAGAATTATAATAAAATTATGTTAATTATTTTTAATTACAATCGTCAAATATATTTATCTATTTTTATCATTTAAAATGTATTCTTTAAGTAATCAAGCCTGTATATATAGAATACCATGTGGAAAAAACCCGATGATATATCTCATTTGCCTTAAGGTTATATAGAGTCATCAATCCAACTACCACTAATTAATTAATACAAAATTGATTATGTATAGAGATTAGCAAGCCACGAAGTAGATATTTGAGCGTCATTATGTATCATGTAAACTCTTATCCATTATGTATGTATTTGCTATGGTAAATTTTTTTTTAATAAAAATCTTCTTTCCCTAAATAAGAAAACCCTATTTCTGTTTTAGGGAGGGGTATACATCACGAGAGACGAAAAACAACCACGATGTAGACTAAAGGAGATCCATTCGTGTTGAGAAAGAAAGAAAGAAAAAAAAATCATTTATTTGGCTATAATGTGCCAAGATATAGAATTCGGTTCTAGTTAAATTGTCCCTGGCTCATTGTTCAACCATATTTACTAGCCTATTATATAATATATATATATATATATAGAGAGAGAGAGACACACACACACACGGTCCAGCTGCCACAGAAAGTAGAATTACTTCTCTAAGTTCTCTTGTGTTCCAAACATTAGAATTATCTTCTAGCTCGCTAGTTAATTTTTTCCTTGTCTCATGCATAGTACGTTTCTCATCTAAGTATGTGTATCACTTAAATTATTTTCTTCTATTGAGTGTATATAGCTAGTCCCTAGCTAGTTCGCACTTATTGTTCATCTGTCATGCATAAATATTGTACGTTCTATTAACTTGATATATTAACTCCCGAGGAAATGCTAGTCACACATCTTCGATCTAAAATCACCAAAATAATTGGTGCTAATTTTAGAGCATCTTTTATGGTAAATTAATTTTTTAGTCAAATTTGGCTTAAAAATAAGAATATTTTATAAAAAAAAATTCTAATCTATCAAAGTCTCCTATCTTAAGCTAAATTCTTAGCCAAATTTATATCTTTTTAACTCTAAAAGACATTCTCATCATAAGCTAAATCTCAAGGTAAAGCCATTTCTAATTCTTTTATCATATAAATGTAATGTTATATTTCTATGCATATATTTATCTTTTCTCATATATAATATTAAAAATAAACTAAAACTACAAATATTGAGAAGGACATACATAGATCTTATTCCTTCAATATATGATAATTAAAAGATACGACGAACAAATTTTTTTTTTAAAAATACAACACTAAATTTATTTGAAAACACAAATAAACATTTAACGATCACGATTTAAACTTATGTTCCTCCATGTCGCTGCCAAATATGTTTAATTAAAGCATCTCGAAGTTCATAATGAGCTTTCTTAATTATCTTTAATTTTTCTATGACGATCAAGAAATTGGTTAAATGTTGTTGTTTCATCAGCCACCATCTCAACAGTAGGGGCGGGTGCTTCATTAAATTCCCTAATCGGAGCCGATAAATCTCGCTCATCCTCGATAATCATGTTGTGCATTATGATGCATGTAGTCATTATATCATGTAAGATACGTTTATCCCAAAATCGTGCTAGTCCTTTAATAATTGCCCAACACGATTGAAGAATTTTAAATGCACACTCCACGTCCTTCCTATATGATTCTTTCTTTGTGGCGAACAAATTTTTCTTCCGACCTTGTGGATCATGTATAGTTTGGACAAGTGTGGACCATTTAGGATATATATTGTCGGCTAGATAATAACCAACACTATAATCATTTCCCATAATTGTATAACTAACCGGAGGAAATTTACCTTCCACAAGATCTACAAATAAGTGAGATGCTTCTAACATATTGATGTCGTTGTTCGATCCTGGTAACCCAAAATATGCATGCCATATCCAAAAATCATAATCAGCTGCGACCTCAAGAATAATGGTTGGTGATCCCTTCCGCCCCGAGTACATTCCTGCCCAAGCTTTTGGGAAATTTTTCCAACACCAATGCATGCAATCTAAACTCCCAAACATTCATGAAAAACCATGTTCTTCGCCTATATAAAGAAGCCTTGCTATATCATCTGTCACACCCCCAAATCCGGAGTCAGTAATATACTGAAATATGGTGTAAGGATTTGTGATGTGAATAAGAAACCCAAATAATTTCAAAAAGATCAAGGTGTCTGAATAGTACATTTATTGAAAAGAGAAAATGCTAATATTACAATACCGAGGTTTTTGAAAATAATAGTCATTACATTTATTCAATTCAAAATACAAGTAAAAAAATAATTTTTTTATTTAGTAAGCGACGTATTCCATTTTCCCCAAGCATTCTACTCACCACCTGAAAAAGAGAAAGATGTAGTATCATGAGTCATACTGGTCCAGTAAGTACAGCTTACAAGCATATACTAAATTATCTCTAAGAAACATCAAACCGAACAACCAATTCAAAAAGGTGAAATATTGAAACCGGTTATTCTTCCATACTTATACTTGCATCTTTGTAATATATACAATTATGTACATAATATATATACTTGCACAACTTCACATCTACACACAAACACGCCAATACTTCCGAAGTGAATTCTTTTAGATTAACTGGTAATTACTATAAAAAAAAAATCATATGCTTAGTCTCACAATACCAGCACACATATAAAGCCACAGCATTCTAAGGCCACCTGCCAAAGCATGTATACTCCCGGTTTGACACAATTCATTCCTTAGAGTATAATAGTGCACTATCTGTAAAGGACTAGGGCCCTTGGCTAACTCCCATAATAACAAAACAATTTACCAGCAATTCACTTAAGCACGAGTTAATTCGTACTATACACCCGACTTCACACTTCAACCATAACGATCACAAACAAGTCTTTAGTTAAGACTATGTATATATAGATAATAGAGTATATATTTACATCATAATTTTGTAATAAATATATACGTAATAGAATTTTTAAAGGAAGAAAGATCAAACTTAAACGTATTTCATTAATTAACAAATTTGGTCCAAACGTTTCATTCGGCGGTAGTCCGCTCGAAATCATTCATTTGTTTCGAATTATACTTGAAAGTAAATAGATAGAGCGATTAATTAGATAAACTTGAAATAAAAATTAGTTATCATTGGTTCAAAAGTTTCATTCGGCGGTAGTCCGTCCAAAAATCCTCCATTAGTCCCAAATCAAACTTAAGAAGTAAATAATACGAGTAAGTAAATAAAAATAAAGTACAAATGCAGAAAATAAAATTATTAATCCTTAGACCAAAAGTATCATTCAGCAGTAGTCCGTCCGAAATCCTCCATTTGATCCGTTTTATAATTAATCCATATTATGTTCAAATCAAAGAAGTGAGTATACCATCTCAAAGTGTTTTTCGAGAAGAATCCAATGGTAATAATTGAAAAGTTCGGTAGGGAGTTCTCAAGTCTAGAAACAAAAATGTTTAGCAACTATCCAGAAATGGTTAAGCTCGTTATTTAGCTCATTTGCACGAATTAATTAGTTAGTAAGTATTAATTAATGCCTTTCAAACTTTCCAGATTGATAGTTGAACTCCTAAGTTTCGTTTTGATATAAAGAACACTAAATTTGGTTAAGAAATAAGTGAGAAATAAATATTTCAAGTTAAGAACACATTAAGAGGTTTTGAACATGATTAAAGAAAATATTAGCAAAACTTGGTTTAGCCATAACTTTCTCATTACTTGACCTTTTTAAGTGATTCAAAAACCAAAGTTGAATAACTTTTTGTGTAGAATCTGAATATGTAAATATATTTGACTAATTAAAACTTTAACAGAAACGAAAATATTAAATTTACACTAAGTCTCATTATTTTTCTTTTATTCTTAGCCATGCACTTTGATATAATCTTAAAGATAAAGAAGTATAGGAATGTACTCATGTACTTACTCAAGAATTTCAGTAGGTGATGGAGGTATTTGATTAACTCAAGTGACCATCTTGAAGCAAATGAATTAACTACTAAAGTACTTGGAAGAAAGATAGTTTGATGTGAGATTTTAGGGGAGTTGCATTGCAACTTTAGGAGGACTTCAAATCAGTACGTAAGGGGAAGATTGAAGTGGTGCAAAAATCAGATTGAACTCAAGGGTAATTTATATGGACATGGGAGGAGACATGGGAAATAAATTCATAATCATTTTTGTAGACTTTTGTAGACAAGTTGACAATGGAATAGTTGGGCTACTAATTCTAGGGTTAAAATGCACTTGTAAAAACAATAATAATGTGGTTGGAAATCTGATTGAAATGTTGAAATGTGATTATGTATGCATGTGAATGCAATACGTAATGTGATATGTGAAAATGTATGGTTTTACTAATAAAGTGTAATGTAGTGTAATATATATATATATCAACCAATAATAATTAGCACCAAATTGATACATGAGCATGACCTCTAAAAGTATGAATTGCAATCTGAAAATACAAAATTCGATTCGGAGAAAAGATTCGAACAAGGAAAATTTGATCGTTTTGCTAAAATTCCATTTCCGAAAATCGGCTAGTTGGAATTAGAGTTTCTTACCGTCTTTAACTGGAGTAAAAATATTTTTATTATTTTTACTAACCTATAAAATGGAATGTTTCACGATTCCAGCTCGTGGCCTCGAACCCAAGACCAAGGAGTACCTGACTTGAACTTGAGTATCCACTGGACCATTTGCCGCACTCCGTTAATATTTCTCTAAATCTCGTTTTTATACATTGTCTTCGCCAAACAATTTTTTTATCGAATTTCTAAAACCTCTAAGGTCAAACTAAATTATGGTGATTTCTAAGTTTAACGAGTCATACAATAATCTAAACTATTATACTAATTTTCGGGATATTACATCATCAGAGTTAGGTCCGCTTAGATACTGTGGTCGATCTAAATACCTCTATAATTGCTTGACAAATTTTTTTCATACATCTAATAGCAGCAGACTCACCAATTTTCAAATAGTCGTCCAGAACGTCAGCATGTACACCATACTCAAGCATTCGAAAAATGGCTGTGATCTTTTGTAAGGATGAGAAATCGAGCTTTCCAACCCCATCGCGTTGTTGTACAAAGAATGTGTCATGATCTTTGACAGCATCCGCAATTCGATGAAATAAAGTTTTACTCATTCGGAAGTGTCTTCGAAATATTTTGTCATCATGAATTGGGCGCTCGGCAAAATAATCCCTCCATAAATTGTATGCAGCTTCTTCTCGGGGTCGATTGACCATTACATGGCCTGAAATTGCACCACAATATTTTGATTGAGCATCATCATCTTCATCATCAAGAATCTCCGCCACGAGAAGGTTATTATTCGCGTATATGCGAAGTAGTAAATCTTGCTCTTCATCATATGCTGCCATGACTTGATGAAAGTAACCATCAGTATTATTTGATGAAATAGAAGATGATGAGAACTGAGAAGGGTTCATTGTTGAGGAATAGAAACGGGAGCAGTGTTTATTTTTTCCTTCTAAGGTTATGAAACTAGCTTGAATTACTACATATGTACTTATATAGTAGTAATGTGATAACTATATAGAAATCAAAAGAATTTCAAAGTTTATTTTTTCCTTCTAAGGTTATGAAACTAGCTTGAATTACTACATATGTACTTATATAGTAGTAATGTGATAACTAAATAGAAATCAAAAGGATTTCAAATTTCTCGACATTGAAAATTTGTATCAAATTGGTCAAGATTGTGATTTCAATTAATTATCAAGTTTCCTATTTCTCAAACCTTACAAAAAAAAGGTATGTAGTCTTCCTTTTCTTTCAACAAAGTTTGAGTCCTTATTTTCATCATCTAGTCAAAATTCAGCATTGGTCCTATTGATCAAGGAGACAAGAATTTCAAACATTTACATTCCAAGAAAAAAAAAAGGAAAAGTTACGAAGGATTTAAAACCTAATTTGACTCAAAATAAGAAAGTTTGCAATAAATTTCATCATAATTGATCAATGCTAACTTCCTTATTTTGACCAAAATTTATGCTACAAAATTCATGATTTTAGTTTTACCATTTCAAGATTAAATTGCATATTTTATAACTATATATATATATCAGTAGTGTTACTAGGAATCTCATATTCTTATTCAATGAATACTTCTAAGGGAAAAAAATTCTATTGAAGAGGATCAACTTTTGTGCCACATATATCTTGATGTTAGTCAAGATCTAATACATGGTGTTAATCAAAAAAAGGATAAGATATGGGAAATGATAACTACTATATGGAATCAAAAAAAGCCGCATCAATATGAAGTACGAAGCTCATATTCTCTCCAAAGTCGATTTTCTGATCCCTCATATGTTATAAGCAAATTTCGCGGTGCTGTTCGACGAGTAGAATATACCAACCCGAATGGTGCTTCTGAAATTGATATAGTAAGAATTTGTTCAATTTTAATAACATTATATATATTATATTTACATTATTGTTTATTATAACTTTCTATTATATTTATATTGATATATGTCAAAGGCAAAGAAATTAATGTGGGATGATACGAACTATAAAAAATCAAAGAAGATTCAATTTGAGCATGTATGGAGCATTCTCAAGGATGCTACAAAATGGATGGACACTACTAGTACGGTAGCGGCTCAGTCCCGAAGAAGAAAAAATTCATTTGAAGGAGGTCAATCGATTTCTCGCACATTTAAGTCATCAGGTACACCATCATTTAATGTTGATTTGAATGTCGATGTTGATACAGATGAACAAAAATTTATCAACAAAGAGTTATCATCATCCTATAGACCAATTGGAACAAAGAATGTAAAACATAAAAGAAAAGAGGAGAATGAAAAGAAAAAACTTGCTAAGCAAATTCTCGAAGAAAACTGGCGACTAAAGGAGTTGGTAGAAAAAAATATGTCTGATAGATGTCACTACAACATTTTTGCCCATTACCGGCGAGATCACCGGAGACAAGGCCGGCGACCGGAAAAGTCGCCGGTAATGTTCAACATTACCGGCGACTTAGCCCGTCGCCGGTAATGTCGCCGGAATCTCGCCGGTAATGTTGCAAAACATTATCGGCGACTCCAACCGTCGCCGGCAATGTCTAGGGAGACATTACCGGCGATTTTCCGGCGGGAATTTCGCCGGTAATGTCTCCCTAGACATTGCCGGCGACGGTTGGAGTCGCCGGTAATGTTTTGCAACATTACCGGCGAGATTCCGGCGTAAAGTCGCCGGTAATGTCTTCATTTCCGGCGACTTACTCCGTCGCCGGCAATGTGTCTTATATTAGATGCCGGATCGGGCAGCTCGATAATTCAATCATTTTGAGCGAAAAAAATCCAGAGAAATCGAAAGAAGGAAAACGTACGCTCTGAAATCGATCATTCGGTATATTGTCAAAATTAAGGCGGGCGTCGAAAACTCGATCACTCGGGAAGCTATTTATATAGGTACGTAGGTGTATATATACGTATATGTGGTATATATATATGTGTGTGTGTGTGTGTTGATCAAATCCAATTCGTGAGATATATATATATATATATATATATATGAAATGTTGTTGATGTACGGTCACCGAAACGAGAAAACAGCTTGTAGTTAATCTTGTGTCTGAATCAATGACTGGTATTATCGTATTGTTATTGGAGCCAGGCTTAACAGAGCCTCCTCCTATATACCCAGTCAAATACGTTTTGAATTGAAAAAAGGAGAATACGTACTATCATCGAGTACTGAATCGAATTCAGAGATTAGATCGATATATATACATATGCATGCATGTGTTGATTTAATTAGAGTTGAATTGAGAGATCACGTCGATTATTAGTAGTGAATGTGTGTATATATATATAATTAATACGTAAAATTGTTAGAATTTTCAGGATGGACAAGAGTTGGATGAGCCTCGAAAGATGGGATGTCAGATATCACGAGGGAATTAGGAGTTTTGTGGATTTTGTGAAGGCTAATTGTGGAGACACTACACTTCATTATTGCCCGTGTAAAGAATGTAAGTGTTTCAGCGATCGATTTCGATTTCCCATTGATAAAGTCCAGAGGCACCTGAGTAAATACGGGTTTTGGGATAAGTACACTTGTTGGATTTATCACGGTGAAACATCGGTAGCGGGTCCGCATGATCATGGACAATTTGGTGAGAGGGCCAGTCCACGCTATGATTATGGAGATTTTGCTGAGAGGGGCAGTTCATCCTATGATCCAACATCGATGTTAATCAATGATATGTTTCCTCATGAGAGCGGTGTATTTGCTGATGAAGCACCAAATGTCCCTCCCGTCGTTGAGGGTTTCCCCCATATCGAGCCAGTCGAACCATTACCTGGAGGTCATGCCAACACAAGCGGTATGGACAAGTACAATAACCTGATTGCATTGCAACAGACTCCGTTGTACGACGGTTGTAGTAAGACTGTTCTTGAAAGTCTGATGGGAGTGATGCAGCTAAAAATGGAGAACAAAATGTCTGTCAAAGCTGTTGATTCTTGGTTGAAGTGGACTGCTTCGCTACTGCCACCCGGTCATCGTCTTCCTACCACTCATCATAAGGTGCGACATATCCTGAAAGATCTTGGGCTTTCTTACATCAAAATCCATGCATGCAGATATGATTGTATTCTCTTCTGGGGAAAAGATCTCGAAGACCTTGAAGTCTGCCCGGTATGTTTTACAGAAAGGTATAAGTTGACTCCTGCAGGCAACAAGAAAGCTGTGAAGATACTTCGATATTTCCCGCTTATTGATAGGCTGGAGCGGTTGTTCATGTGTGCTTTCACGGCCGAAGCAATGAGATGGTGGGCTGAGAGGAACTTGCCTGACGATGACACCCTTATACACCCTTCCGACGGAGAGGCTTGGAAGCACATGGTCAGGGAGTTTGATCATTTTGCAGCAGAGGTCCGAAATGTTTGGCTAGGGCTCTCATCTGACGGATTCAACCCTTTTGGCAACATGAGTCTTCAATACAGTATATGGCCAGTTATTTTGGTACCGTACAACCTTCCACCATGGATGTGCATGAAGAAGGAATACAATATGCTCACTCTGTTAATTCCGGGCCCGGGTTATCCAGGAAAGTGTCTCAATGTGTATTTGAGGCCTTTGATTGAGGAGCTTAAGTACCTGAGTGAGTGTGGCCACCCCACTTACGATAGGTTCAAAAAGGAGATGTTCCAGATGCATGCCATGCTTGTTGGCACCATCAGTGATTTTCCTGCCCGCGGTATGTTGTCGGGCAACGTTACCAGGGGTTACAGGGCTTGTTCAGAGTGCATGACGGTTGATTGTTGCAGTCCTCATTGCAGTAAAATTGTCTCGATGCGTCACCGTTGTTGGCTTCCATATGATCACCCATTTAGGCAGGATCCAGACGCGTTTGATGGGACTGTTGAAACTGGTGTGGCACCCAGGCGATGGACAGGGGACGAAATTTTGGAAGTGTTGAATGAATACGATTTTGGCCAGCTGAGCAATCATCCTGACATAGTGGCGTCAATTCCAGACAAGCCCGAAAGGTATAAGTTTTGGACACACAAGAGCATATTCTGGGAACTCTCCTACTGGCCCAGGTTGCTTATCAGACATTACCTAGATGTCATGCACATAGAGAAGAATGTGTGTGAAAGTGTGGTGGGCACAGTTCTTAACTTGGAGGGGAAAACAAAAGACATCCCTAAGGCACGCATTGATCTTAAAGCAATGGGTGTGCGGAAACATTTGTGGTTAAGAGATGGTAAGAGAAAAATGCCGCAAGCTCCGTACACCGTAAAGCCGAAGCATAAGCATGAAATTTTTCGGTGGCTGAGTAATGTCAGGTATATATTCTTATGGCTATGTATGAATTTGTCCTTAAATTTTTAGCGGAGTATATATGGTTATATGCGAGAAATATAATTGGTCCATATATATGGCTTCATCTATATATATATGCAGGTATCCTTATGGCTATGCAGGAAATATAAGCAGGTGTGTTAACTTCCGGGACAATAAGATGTACGGATTAAAGAGTCATGACTGCCATGTACTGCTTCAACGCCTTTTCCCTATTTTCATTCGAGGGTACATGCCCAAAGAGGTGGTGGAGCCGTTGGTGGCCTTGTCAAGATTCTTTCAGAAGTTATGCACCAGGGAAGTTGAAAAAGCAGACCTGAGGGAGATGCAAGATGACATCATTTTTATCATGTGCAAGCTTGAGAGGATATTTCCCCCAAATTTTTTCGACATAATGCCGCACCTGATGATCCATCTTCCCGAACAATTGTTGCTTACCGGTCCCGTACACTACACTTGGATGTATCTCATGGAAAGGTACAAATGATTCATAAATTTGGTTTGCCTATGGTTTTTATATGTAATGACTTCTGGTTAAGTAAGTTAACATGCACTTGTTAACTTGTAGACAATTGGGAGCCTACAAGGACTATGTGAAGAATAAATATGCACCTGAAGGGTGTATCGCTGAAGCATATCTTGCGCACGAGTGTGTAACGTACACCAAAGTCTACCTCGAAAATGTAGAGGACCCCCAACAACATATGCCGATAGATGAACCCCAGTTCAATCTTTCTATCATCTCCAGTGACGTGGTAGTACAGGGAAGCTTGCCAAAGTCGTACAAGTTGGATGGAAATGAGGTAGCCATTGCCCACTGGTCGGTACTGATTAACTGTCAAGAAGTACAATATTGGAAAAACTATCATCTTCACTGCCCTGCTATTGCCGGAAATGTTGATTACCACAACAAGACGTTTGCAAACTACTTTGGTCAATGGGTAAGTATATGTGTATATGTCTATTTTTATATATATATCCTTACATAGCATGTATGTATGTACGTGCTTTTGTGGTTTCAAGATGACATAATTTCTTCTGTACGTATTAATATATGGACGTTTTCAGATGAACCATGTAGCAGATGATGGTTGCCCAGAGTGGTCAAACGAATTGAGGGTCCTGGCGATGAAACCGATTGCTTCAAAAGTTTACTCGATGTGTCAGGTCAATGGCGTGAAATTTATATGTGAAAATCGAGACGACCGACTGAAAACACAGAATTGTGGGGTGATGGTCCATGGTGGGCAGGATGGCGTTGACTATTACGGTGTCCTTCATTCAGTTGTTGAACTAATTTATGGGAACCGCATGAAAGTGCACTTGTTCAAGTGTAGATGGTTTGATACTAGCCCGGAGAACACAAGGACCGATCAGTACGGAACATTTTCGGTGAATACTGCTACTACCTGGTATGAAGATGACCCTTTCGTTCTTGCCTCATCAGTAAAACAAGTGTTTTACCTGGACGATCTTCTTAACAAAGTCCCGTGGAAGGTGGTTAACCATGTTGCTCATAGAAACATATACAGTGCTGCCACACTTGGTGATACCGCAGATGATGAGGAAGTTACTGCATACCAAGAGCCGAACGCTTTTGACATTCCGGAATCATCTACGATTCGCCTTAATAATGTGAGATCTGGGAGTGTGGTTCGAATTACTAGAGCAGAACTTCTCGATGTTAATCCATATGAAGTTGACGCTGATTCAGATGACGAGGAGCGGCACATATTGCCAGAGGTTACCTATGAAACCGAGTCAGACTCAAGTGATGAAGATGATTACGATTATCATCCTTAGTATGTTGGAAATTGTAGTCGGAAATTGTAGTCGGAAATCGTACGTAGTCGGAAAATGTAGCTAGTCTAAATTGTAGACGGAAATTGTAGTCGTTAATCGTACGTAGATGGAATTTGATAATCGAAAATGTAGTCGGAAAATGTAGTCGTTAATCGTACGTATACGGAAATTGATAATCGAAATTTTAGTCGGAAAATGTAGCCGGAAATCGTAGACGGAAAATGTAGTCGTTAATCGTACGTATACGGAAATCGTAGTACGTATACGGAAATCATTAATCGAAAATGTAGTCGGAAAATGTAGTCATTAATCGTACGTATACGGAAATTGATAATCGAAATTTTAGTCGGAAAATGTAGCCGGAAATCGTAGACGGAAAATGTTGTCGGATATTCTTCGGGAAATAATGACATTACCAACGAGTTGAAGTCGTTGGTAATGACATTACCAACGAGTTATAAGCAACTCGTTGGTAATGACATTACCCACGAGTTAACTCGTCGTTGGTAATGTCATTACCAACGAGTTGCTTATAACTCGTTGGTAATGTCATTACCAACTAGTTGAAGTCGTTGGTAATGACATTACCAACGAGTTATAAGCAACTCGCCGGTAATGTTTTCTGGTTTCCCCCATATCGAGCCCGAGCCTTTCATTTCTCCTCCTCTCCCTCTCCTCCTCCTCTCCCTCTCCTCTCCCTCTCCTCCTCCCAAATCGGTCCGGTGAGTGTATGTGCTCCTCCTCCTTATCCTCTACTCCTCCTCTCCCTCTCCTCCTCTCCACCGATCCCCTCTCCTCTCCTCCTCCGAAAATCTCCTCCTCCCCTCCTCCCCTCCTCTCCTCCCCTCACCATTGTAGGTGGAAATTCATGGCAGGTCCGATCCTCTCTCTCTCCCTCTCTCTCTCTCTCTCAATTTTTAATTATTTTTTTGCATGTGTATGTGTATGTGTATGTGTATGTGTATGTGTATGTGCATGTGTATGTGTATGTGTATGTGTAAATTAATTAGGGTGCTAAGTTGGAAATTAGGGTGATAAGTTCTAAATTAGCATGTATGTATATATGTGATGTATATATATATTTAGGTATGTGAATATGAAGTGATGTATATATATGTGAAAATTATGTATAAATGTGGTTTGGATGAATATGTGATGTATATATATGTGGAAATTAAACCGGTTTAATTTGGATGAATATGTGATGGAAAATTAATTAGGGTTTGTGATTTGGATGAATATGTGATGGATAAATTTAATTAAGATGCATGATGTATATATATATACACATCGAATATGTATAGTCGTTAATTTAGGTGATATAGTTGTTAATTAATCGTATAAATGAAGGTGGAAATCGGGATCGGGACGGTTTAGAACCAGAACGGTTTTAAACCGGAACGGTTTGGAACCGGAACGGTTTGGAACCGGAACGGAAATTGTAACCGGAACCTTTATGTTACAAACGTTTCCGGTTACAAACAGTTCCAGTTTCAAACGGTTCCGGTTCCAAACCGTTCCGGTTCCGATTTGTTATAGAACCGAAACGGTTTGGAACCGGAACTGTTTGTAACCGGAACCGTTTGTAACATAACGGTTCCGGTTACAAACAGTTCCGGTTTCAAACGGTTCCGGTTCCACACCGTTCCGGTTCCGATTTGTTATTGAACCGAAACGGTTTGGAACCGGAACTTATTGTAACTGGAACCGTTATGTTACAAACGGTTCCGGTTCCAAACAGTTCCGGTTTCAAACGGTTCCGGTTCCAAACCGTTCCGGTTCCGATTTGTTATAGAACCGAAACGGTTTGGAACCAGAACTGTTTGTAACCGGAACCGTTATGTTACAAACGGTTCCGGTTACAAACAGTTCCGGTTTCAAACGGTTCCGGTTCCACACCGTTCCGGTTCCGATTTGTTATTGAACCGAATCCATGACTATTACGATGTCCAGGAGGTTTTGCGGCTAATTGGCTTCGGAGAGGTTCCCGAAATAGTGGAGGGAACAGTAGTCAAGCTTCCTCCTCGCCCGCAGTTAGCAACACGCCCAGTGGGCCAATGATGACTGCTCGCACGAGAGCCTTGCTAGAGGCGCGAGCTGAGGAGGAAGCTGCACGATCAAGAGCCGTGGAACCGGAATTCGAGGCTCGAGCCTCAGTCTCTAGACGCTCAATCAGCAGACGTCCCTCCGGTGGCAGAGCCTCAGACGAGCGACAGTCAACGGGGGCATCAGAAACTCCCTCAATCCGAATGCCCCATATTCGGATGGTGCCTACTCCCGTTTCACGGGAATCATCTGAGGCACATGGTGGTGCTGGCGCCTCATCGTCCAGGCCTCGTCTATCTCCGCCGTCCGGTCTCTTCCTACCCGACGAGATTCCTGTCATCCCTGAATTCGATGATAGGGGGATGCCTGTTTATATTGAAGGACGGCCGGATTTCCTGACCGTGGAGGAAGCGTATAACTTCCTCCCGTTCGACCCCGTGTATCTTTGGAGTGTGAGGTGCACCAACCAACAAACGGACGATGCAGGTAAATTTTATTTAACATCAGATTGATTAATTAATTATTACTTAAGACTTGCGATTGGTTCAATTAATGATATCAATTTGTTGACATTGTTTTATTAGGCAATTTCGTTAATGGGACTGGAAAACGGAAAGGGGCTAGAGGCACCTGCACCGGGAAGAGACTTGAGCAGGCCACCGGCGGAAGAAAAACGCCCATAAGGGCCAATGAGGATGGCGAGGTGATCGAGGCATTCGACACCACGCGCAAATATATCAGCATGGCCGGTGCGATCGTGCGGGACAAGGTCCCAATGCTTTGGCCAGATTGGGAATCTGTGCCTATCTACGTGAAGATGCAAGTGCATAATGCACTCAGTGTGAGTAAAATCGTATTTTCATTACGTAAATTTTACATTTATTAATTGAGTCCACTTAAATATATAATTTTACCTTTTATATATTCATATTGCAGGTGTGGTTTGACGTGGATGAAGTTCTTATTCACACGTGGGTAGAGCGTCAACTACATAATCGGTGATGTGCTTCGACTTATTTGAATATATATCGAGTTAGATTTTTGTTTATCAACTGTTTTAATATCTCTAACTTTTTTTCCTTGTTTTAATATAGGTATAAAGAGTGGAAGAACGAGCTTTCTTCCCATTACACTGTATACAAGGAGCTAGGCCGAGGTTCTACCCCTAGCGAATTCCGGTTTAGGGAGTACGAGTGGCTGTGGCTGATAGCCCACTTCGAGCACCCCAAAGCTCAGGTATGCATCCTTAATATATCTTACAAGCCTAATGTATCGTATCAGATTGAAATAGTGTGAGATCTAATTTTTTTCCATATGTTTATCAAACAAGGCGATTTCGAAGACGAACCGGGCGAATAGATTGAAAAACACCAGGGCCCATCATGCAGGTTCACTCAACTACATGGGTTGGTCGACTAAGGCGCAGCAACAACAAGAAGTGAACCCCTTGGTGTATATTCATCAGAAGTTCTATCCGCAGTGCCCTGACGAAGCGGTAAGTCTTTCGCCTCTCCATGTGTTAATAAAACTATTTTTCGATATTAATAGATGTTGTTAGTTAATACGTTGTTCATTTTCGCTTTTCAATTAGGCGAGAGTGGAGGAGGCGACCGCAGAAGTGACCATGAGTATAGCTCGGACTAACCATCCTGACTGCTCCGAGGAAGAAGTCACCCAGTATGCCTCTCAGATCGATCCGCTTGATCCCCCGATAGCGGCTCAGATCATGGCAAAAGCGTGCGGGACTGGAAAGAATACCTACTACTGTAGGGGAATGGGCTCGGCGGGAGAAGGAGTATTGAAAACCACTTCACAATACTCTACCGGGTCAAGAAGTTCAACTTCTAGTCGTAACCTCGCAGCGGAGCTTCATAGGACGCAGAGGGAGTTGGAGGAGAAAAAGAGGCAGATGGCCGAGTACCAAATGCAGCAGACACAGGTGCAGGCTCAGATGTACACATGGATGCGGACGATGTACGAGGCTCAGACTACCGGACAACCGTTCCCCACACCTCCCCCGGTCCCGGTCCCGGTCCCTCCGTTCCCTAGCTATCCACCACCACCACCGCACCAGTCAACGCCAGAGCAAGACCAAGGAAGCCACCGGAATTCAAATGAGTACATGGATTACTTCGACCCTGACCCGCAAGTTCCTGGACCCTGACCTGTAGTTGTAGTTAATTTTCGTATCGTCGTTGCTATTTGTACTGTACGTTGGACATTTATGTGTACTGTTGAACTTGTATGATTGTACGGTTTATGTCTTTCAATGCAGGTTCTGGAATTGGGCCCAATCCAGAACCGCGTTTTTTTTTCAAAATTTTTTCAGACATTGCCGGCGACATGGACCTCAGTCGCCGGCAATGTCACAAATTCCGGCCACGGCGGCGGAACCATTGCCGGCGACGGCGTCGCCGGTAATGTCGGAGACATCACCGGCGACGCCGTTTCCCGTCGCCGGCAATGTTAACACCGGCGGGAGATTTCCGGCGACGTCATTGCCGGCGACTCGTCGCCGGGAATGACATTTCCGGTGAAAAAAAAAGACAAGGCCGGCGACCTCCCGTCGCCGGTAATGTCTCCTTTTCTTGTAGTGTGTACATTTTCTGCCAAACATGAGCAATATGCGGCTACAAAATTAGTGATTCAATGTCAGTGTGAATATAACAAAATTATGCTCATGAGTTTGGATTCCATTTCAGATCCGAAAGATCGTGAGTATTTTGAGATGAGAAAAAATGAAATTAGGCAAAGAAGAGCTCGTGAATCCCAACAACAACAATCGCCCATGACATTTGGCTATAACAATTTTGCTATCATGAATCCGTTCCAAGGTGACACACAAGCTACATTCAACTCTTAATGCTTTGGTAATGCACTTCAAGTTTCAAGTTTCAAGTCAATATGGATCAAGCAGTGAATACAGAGCAACGCCAAATTATGGAGGAATTGGTGACTATGGAGGAATGAGTCTTTATGAATGACTTTTTGGATATGAAAAAGGTAAAGATTACGGAGGAAGCGGAGATACTGGAACAAGCAATGGACATGGAGGAGCCCCGTAATGAAAGCAGTGGAGTACCGAATTACTATTGATGATTTTTATAAACTAGGTTTTTTTTATTGAAAAATAATGTGTTTTTAATAAGTCTAGCATTTTATGTTAGTTATTTCGTTATGTTGTAATTTTGTTAAATTTAACATTTTGTGTTGTTTACGTTTTAATAAGTAATGTAACTCTTTTCATGAATAAGTTATGTACTTTTTTTAATTTAATAATTATTCAAGTATATGATTTTATCTAAATATATTATATATGAGGGTTACATGAAATGTCTTGTCGAGCTCTTCGCAATGATAAAAAAAAAATAGAAACGAGTTTCTAGTTATGTAGTTGTGAAAGATTAAAAAAAAATTAGTTTAAATTTAAAAAGAATATAAAAGGAAATAAGATAATAGGTAGAAGGGCAAATTTGAAGAAAAAAAAATTGAATAAAATATTATTTGACTTTAGCCTATAAAAGTGGAAAACCAAATTTGGCTTACAAAATTACTTGGGCTAAATTTTTGCCTTAAAAATAAAAATTTAACTTATCATAAGAGTAATCATAAGCTAAATTTAGTATTATTGCCTATCATAGCCTATCATAGACATGATCTCTATTATGTAGTCCGTATAATTACAGAATTTCAATAAATACACCTACAATTTGTACGCCCAAACACGATGTACTTCCGCACGCGATAGAAAACATATTATGTTGTTCACCTTCATACTAAGTTGTCAGATAGTGGCTTTCTGTTGTACTTCATTTTGCTTGGATGTGCTGAAACGAGTGATTTTTCTCAATTCTTTGCTGCTGTAAGCAAGGTTGATATCATGATTCAAGTTGTATTCACGTCAAAGCAAAACCAAGTATTAGAACTTACTACAGCCAACAAAGAATCCTATTATTTGTTAGGTAAATTCGATGTTCAAGAGATAAAATAATAGTGCATGATATGTATGGGTAGTAATCAAAAACGCTATGCTCCAATAATAAATATGTGGAACTTCTTTTAAATCTGATGTGTCATGTGGAAGAGGCCATGATCTCATAAAATATCTCGATTACTTTGGATATTTTAATTTTTTTTAGTGATTATTTTTATATTTATTTTGTAGAGAATTTATTCAAACGAAAAATTTGAAAACCGAAAAAATTACTAATAGTAGAATTACATATTATTCACTCTTTATAATTCACCGATAATTTGCATGCACAACGCTCTTCTTGTGCGCGCACAACGGGGGCGTGCTGGAAGGCTAGCAGTATATAATACAAGAAAATGGCCACGCATCATCTTATCATGCAACCTCATCACTAGTTAATTAAGCAACTTCAGCAGTTCATCGCCGATAGCGGCATCAGTGAACCTCTGGTCGACGAAGCAGCAGAACCGCCTGAAGCTCCTCCCACCGAAGCAGCAGCAGCAGAAACAGAACCACCGTATCCAGACACAAAATGACCATGATGCCCTTGCACCTCATCGTGTTGCTGCTGCTGATCTTGCGGCGACGACGGCGTCGGTTTCTTTCTCTTCTTCTTCTCGTAGGCGATCCCTCTGGCCTTGGCTTGCGTGTCCCTCACTTCCCTCAGGTACAGCCTCACGGCGCGTGCGCCGAAGGGGTTAGTCTCCGGGAGCCCTCCGTTCTCCTCGAACGCGGCTCTGAGGCGGCCGATGAGGGCGTCCAGGCTGCCCCACGCCTGCCGCAGCGGGCAAGGGCACGGCGCTGGAGGGTGGGGGTGTCCGTAGAAAGGACACCCTGCCCCGTGGACTTTGGTCTTCCCGAACTGGTCCAAGTATCTCAGAAACTCCAGCACGTGGGCCCCGCTGCACCGCGACAGCGTCAGCGGCGGGCGGTGGTTCTTCAGGTACTGCCCGAAAGTGATCCAGTCGCGGCGCTTCTGCGACTCGTAGCGGCTCAGCTGCGGCACTACCGGTAGATGATGATGCGCCATGAAGGCTCCGTGGTTGTTGTTGGTGTTGCTGTTGTAGGTCTCCAAGCTCGAGCTGCTGCTGTTGTTGCTGGAGCTCGAGCGGCTCACAACCACCGCAGCTGCTGCCGCCGCCGCCGCCGCTGACATACTTGCTCTATGTTTACAGTCACGTCAAGTAAACCAGTGCTCGATCGATGAGAAATGAAAAAGATCGAACCTAAGGGCTGGCTAGCTCTAGTCGTGTTGAGCTTTAAATTTCTTTGGAAGTTAAATATAAAAATGGAGGAGACTCAGGAGAGGGGCATCGAAAGAGATAGATGAGGAACTGACGGAGGAGGAGGGAGAGATATATAGACGTGTTAAAATTTGTAAAGTAGGGGCCGGGCTTCGGAAAATAGAGGGACGTTACTTTCAGAGAAGAGAGGAGAGGAGAAGAAGTTAAAGAGGGCCATGAGGGAAGGAGACAGAGAGGGAGGGACCCTAAACGCAAAGTGATGACAGTTTGAATCTCATCATTTCCAAAAAACGTCAAATCTTTCATGTACGAAAACCAGGACCTTTAATTTTTGCTTCTTCGGTTCTTCTCTTTGTGAACAGTGAGTGAGCACTAGAGGCTAACTACTCAGATCATAATATCTGTGAGTCTGATTAGATTAGGCAATGGGACGTGACTTGTTGGTGCAGAACGTTTGTGACCTAGCCGAATTTTGGTGCGGCAATTTGAAGCTTTTCAAGACTCCACCTCACATCGACTATAGCACAGTACATTAACGTAATTGTGAGTTTGACTGTTTAAGGTTGTATTAGGCAGATGAGAGGGTCTAAGGAAAGGTTTAGACGAAAATGAGCATGATGTGTTTGTAAAGTACGAATTAAATAAGAAAGTCCTAAAGTTGATGATTCGTAATGTTTATGCATCAGGTGATTCTGGTCTGAGACATAAGACACATGTCCGAGAAGTTTGATAATATCTCATTTGTCCAAATAAAATCGTGTCTAGGACATGCATATTTCGAAAGTTCCAATGTATGGTCATGGCACTACTGTTTTCCCTTGTGAATAGAGCTATTCAGTTCAATAGTGTAGCTAGGCCAAGTAATGGAATATCCATAATATTATTATGATATTTTCGTGATATTTTCGTGTTTTGGACTTCCCGATATTAATTCTACATATCAATATCTTTTGTCCGATATTTCTCGAAATATTCGATATTTTCCGATATATCGCCAAAATTCTCGACAGTTTCGAATTTATCCGATATTTTAATTTTACATATATGTTGATCGCACTAAATCAAAAGCACAAAACCCTCCACGCTAATAACTCAAAAGCTCAATCAAATAAACTCTATAAATAATCAACAAAACACAATTTACAAGTTTCAAAACACATATTAATCATATAAGAATCTTATAAAGTTCAAATACAAATTTTCATGTATTTATCTCAATTTCCGTCGATTTTTTATTAAATCGATATTTCATCGATATTTCATCGATATTTCCGTCGAAATATCCGTATTTTGGACAGTCGATATATCTTCGATATTCGATATTTTACTCCTTGAACTAGGCACTGGTTGTACTAAGAGTTCATTTGAAACGAGTTCGGTCCACAACTAGTGATACTTCACAAGCAGCAGTGTATCTCACTTACATATTTACACCGTTCATTGCATTTAGCATTTTTACGAGATTTTGCCATCTTTTGAAGATTGGCCAATTTGTCCCCTAACTGACCACTGGTCATGAATAACTACTTTGTACTCCCTCCGCCTCTCGTCCCGTAAATCCACTCGCATAGTCTCATCTCCGTTGGCGCCGTCAGGTTTCCTCCGCGTACCAACCAGAATGTGAAGTAGTGGAAGCTGCAAACTGTGCGGCATAAGACGGTGACCCGTTGTGAGGTGTTTGAAGGTCTCGATTGGGAGGCGTGGGGTTGTGGGAGTATTGATCGGGTTCAATTTTGAGATTGAATAGAAGGTGAAGACTTTGGAGGGCTAGAATCTAGCGAGAGCAAAATCGATGTGTGGCACATGGGAAAGGAAGAGCGACACCTCTGTGGGTGCCATCAAAAGAGGGAAGTGGTAGCAGTAATAACAATTTCAACCAACACCGTATGATGTTCGATTGTGAGTGCTTCGACTACTACAGAAATTATTGGTTCAAGTCTCGGCGGTGGCTGTTGATATATTTGTTCAAGCAGCTTATTAAAAGAAGGCAAAAGAGAGAATTTACTGTCAGTGAAATTTCACAACCGGTGTACACAAGTCTCTCTTTATTTACTTTAGTTTATTTTCCATCATATCAAAAATATTTTCAATTTTTCTTTAAATAGTTAAAAGCTTCCATGCAATAACTTTGAGTCGGGTACTTCAGTACTCATGGCTAAATCGGTAAAAATTAAAAGACTCTGAGGTTCGAACAAAATTTTAGCAAAAGAAGATTGAAAATGTTAAATTAAATTACGATCGTCTTTCGTGAAAATGAAACCCTAACGGATTTGTCGAGAAGAATTATAAATATGACTGGTAGGCTTAATTTACCGCGAACTACACTCAAATTCACACACATAGAAAAGTGATAACTGTTGATATTCTTTCTCAGTATGTTTTGGTTCACTGTTTTCATGCCCGTTCACTGTTTACTTGATAGAAACTTGATTATGGAATAATAATATTGGTTATGGACGGTGGCATGGTGTTCCCCATAAGACAGTGTCACACAGTTAAGTAACATTAGGGAATCACTTTACCGTAGAAAGATTTCGCTTACTTCAAAAAAAAAGAAGGAGAGAAAGATTTCGCAACACTATTAGCAGGAACAATGTAAAGAAAAGGGTACAAGGGAAAAAGAACAGGAAAAAATGGGCACGTAGAGAATCCTCAAAAGAAGCACTTGCGGGGGGGGGGTAAAGGTGATCGATCGATCAAAACCCCGACATGATTAGAGTACACGGATCACTCACTAAATCATATTGATTGACAGTGCAGTGGAGAAGAGACTTTTGTTTCTTCCTTCGCTTTGAATCTTATTTATTTGTTGTAGAGCACTGAAATGAATAATGAGATCGAGTTGGGTAGGAGGTGATATGGATTATGGAGGGATCGAGTAGAGGAGAGAAGGTGGGGCATTGTTCCATCTTGTCAAACATGTCAAATCCGATGAGACTCTAGCAAGGTACTCCACCATTTTCGACCTCTTTAATTTATTTACTCTCATAATTATTTCCTTCTTTCCCTCCACTGGTTCCCTTTTTTTTTGTAATTGAATGAATCAATCACAGATTCACAGATCAGAAAAGACTACTCCCCAGCCCCACTTTACATTGTTGCTTGCCAGATTTAGCTACCAAATGCTGGACTTTTTCACGTGGGTCACCAAAGATCTCCGCTGCAAATCCGTTATTTTTGGTTTTAGGATCTTATGTTCCGTTTAACAACGGAATTAAAACACGGTATCTGACTAATATAAGGAATTTCAAATTTTCGCTTATGAAATTTCTTGTTCTGCAAAATAAAGAAGAAGAATTTTGAATACTACTATTAAATTTTTTGCATTTGTAGGTATGACAAGAGATAGAAAAAAGTTTCAAAAACACGTAAATGTTTACATTTTTCTTTAAATTTTATTTGTCACACTACTTAATGTGCATGAGGGAATAATCAAATAAGTTTTTAGAATACAATGAAATCTAATAACTTGCTATTTGTTGACTGTTGGTTTGCACTAACGAAGATCAACCCAACACTCAATCAAAGGTTTTACAAGAAACTCAAGGTTACTAGAAACTATTTTTGCAGAATAATAGTTTCTAGATTTTTTATTTTAAAAACTAGAGAATAATGAAGAACTTGAGAGAAGAGAATAAACTTTTGATTATGTTAATCTGCAGAGAATCACTCATATTTATAGAAATGATTATGTATTTTCACCTAAATATTGCATCTTTCTGGTTATCTTCCAATGGACATGCCTCTTTATTAAGAATTGCATCTATTTGGTTTATTTTCAATGGACATATCTCTTCACTAAGAGTTGTATCCATTTGATTTTTCATTAGACAAGTCTGTTGATTTTCAACAGACAAACATTTTGCTCTCTTTATTTTATATTGTTGAAAATTATTCCAATAACCGGGATTTGATAAGGGATTTTGAGGAAGAACAAAACACGGAATTTTTTTATTCCGTCTATTGCATTGAGACGTCATTTCAAAATTCTAAATGTTTTTGCCAGAGAGACGTGATCAGACCAAGAATACGCGATTTCATTTCCGACTGTCGTCGATCTTGAGGTTCGTTCTGGGACTTTGGGTTCTCTCTCCACTCTATAATCTAGGGTTTTGTTGTTGCAATGTGTAGTTATCAATCTCCAATTTTGGGAAATTATTTTCTGCGTATTTTGGCTCCTGAGATTGAGATATCACATCCTTGTTTCCTATGATTTAGGTTCCTGGATTTTGAATACTTGTTGCTATAAATTGAATTTCTATATTTCATATCATTGTTTGCTACGAATTGGTTTCTAGATTTCGAATTGGGTTGTTTGCTTTTAATTCATTGTTTGATTTTGTGAGCTAGTCTCCATATATGGTTATGCTTTGAACCCCTAATAATTAGGCTTTCCGACTTGAGAATCATTTCGAATTAAGCTTTGAATCTCTTGACATGTTCCACACCAACTTGTATTCAAAATGTGATCAAATTTCAAGTGCCCACCACCTGTTCGATCATATGCCCCGCATAAATGTGGTCTCTTGGATATTCGTAGTGGTCGGTTACTTGTATAAAGAAGTTCTTGGCTTGTTCAGGACTATGGTTTTTGTGATATCGTTGTTATTTAAGCACTTGGAGCTAATACATTCATATTGTCTTGACAGGGCTTGGGAATGTGTAGTTCAAAAAGGAGATACGGTAATTGATGCCACTTGTGGCAATGGCCATGATCCTGCACATAATATCAATCGTGCTGTATATTTTTTTTCATAATCATGCGGATGTATTTGTAATTTCTTCAAAGTGTCAATTTGATGCAAAAAGAACTTGTTAAGCTGTTCTCCAAATGCCACAGTATAATACATGAAGTTCTTCCTTTGCATACCTATGTTAGATACTTCTTACTATAATTTTTTATCTTATGCTCCATCTTAATGTATTGTGTTTAAATATTATTTGCATTGCACAACCTCTGTTATGTTTCACTGTAAGCCCTTGTGTTTGATTCTCTATATCAAGAAATATTCTGTCACTTTTGTGAAAAATGTGGATTAAGGCAATAGAGAGGAAAAACATTTAGAAAGGTATTGAGTTAATGGTGGTTTGTTACTATGGCCTATGTGTGTTTTGTTCTTGTTTATGAAATCAGGTCTTGTCGTTTTAAGCTGTTTCTTAGATTTTCTTGTTTATGGGACTGCGGTTATTAGATTTAAAAAATAAATGGAATTTAATAATAGTTTTTTTTTGTTTGAACAAAACACAAAAAACCATTGTAGCTGTTATTATTGATTATGTAAGATAACATCTCTGAATTGAATAGGGGCATAAATCTTGATAAGAAACCTCGGATTTGTCCCATGCTTTGATGATGTTGATCAGTTCTGGTTTTGGATAAGTAGTCATTCTCTGGTGATTTCTCAAGCTTGAATGAGACTGGAATTTTGAGTTCTGTGTCTTCTGAATTGAATCATAAATGGACGTGTCTCTTTATAGTAAGCATTTCAAGTCACTAGGTTGCAACTTGAACTCAATAGCCTGCAAATGTATGGTTTTAGTTGTGAATGCTCTAGTTGTTAGAGTTGTTCTACTTCCTACACACTCTAGCTTTAATGGGATTGAGCAGAGCATCTTGGGTTTGATTGGGAATCTCTCATTGCCATCCTTTTTATCAAGTCCAGAAACACAAATCCGAAAAGATAAGTTTCTTGAGGTTCCTCAAACCATATGGGGATTGAACAATCAGAAGATATCATTTGCAAGGGCTTGTTTAACAGCAAGGCTTCTCAACCGGACTCTCTTGATCAGTTAGTACTTGCTAGGATTCTAGCAACAATGTCAAATACTTAAAAAAGGGTCTACAAGTCATAATCATTTCAGGTTGGTGTGACAGATTTTTCATATATTTTTAGGAGTCACAAGGTTAATTCCACCGGCAACCTGAGTTAGTATTTCTCCAGCTAATGTTGTGGAGGAATTCAGTGGCAGTCTTCAGTTTTGTTTCAGATTATGAAAAAAGATTGTTTGTGATGATTACTTGCTTGCGTAGTTAAAATTCAGTGGCTATAGTTATGTGTTTTACTTTTGAGTTTTGAGGTAGCTGAAACTGAAATGAGATTTCTAGCTGTTTTTGGCTGTAGTTTGTTTCTTTTTATGCACTGAAGCACAAATGGGCATCTCTCTTTTCTGTTTATGTATGGGAGTCAAGCAAAACCCTTGTCTGTGGGTTGAATTTCTAGTCTGGGATTTCACTTTTTGATATAGCTTTTGCAAATGATTGATAGCTTTTGTAGAATAGACTAATGTTGTGGCTAATTTATTATTAATAGAGACCTATTTACTCTACATGAATAAATAAATACTTTTATGTATAAGTACTGCTTCAGAGAGACACGTCTAAGCAAAACACATGTTTAATCCTAGTGTACGTCTGGTTGATTAGTACGTTGAAGCTTATCAAATTATTTCTGGAGCTAAACATGCATACTGTCATTTTGGCCCTATTAGGATCATATTAAGACGCAGATTAGGCCAGCTAATGAAATAATTATCTCTAGTCAAGCATCTTATCCTTCAAGTAAAGACTGTATCGTCTTACCGTGCTTTTGTTTAGTTTATTGAGTTAGTGAGCATGTTTGTGTTCTCTTTCTCACCAATTTGAGCTTCTTTTTATAACATATGAGTTGTACGGGGTTAGTACTAATCCTTTGCACCCTTATAGTGTGTGTGTGTATATATATATATATATATATATATAACACGACTAAACCAGCTTGATCTTGTGCAGGAGTTGCCTGCGACAAGGTCTAACCAAGCATCAAAACTTGTCTACTGGTAAGTACTAAAAGCTCAAATTCCAGATATCCAACCTTGCTTGTCAGATTATGTATCTGAGATTCACAACAAGGCAATGAGGAAGTTGATTAATGTATGTTAAGTGGGAAAATTAGCACCAACTTGGGGTTCGATTTGAAAGCAATTCATGTTGATCAAATGGTCTCGTGAGCGCTTGCACGATGAGAAAGTCTATATATACTTAATGATATATACCCAACTTAAGTTGGTTTTGAACTTGTGAATTTAGGTAACAAAAATTAAGGATGAGTTTTTGTCCTCAGCGTACTAGAGTAGAAGAAGATGAGAAGGAAGTAATGATGGAGAAAATGAAAGTTTATTTGGTTGTTGTGTCGCGATTTTTGACATCAATAGTAGCTTGGCACCACTGCAAATTTAAAACTATAATCAAAGAGCCCTTACCCTGATTGGGATGAACAAATACAATAATTTTTGAATCGCTTGTATAATGAATCCGAAATTGAGTGCATGAAAAATTTGAGGCAAGAGTGCACTTCATAGACTTTGTCAAGTATTACACGATAAATGTGGATTGCAATGAACAAGATATGTTGCCATCGACAAATCCGTGACGATGTTCCTGTACATCCTTGGATATGATGTGAAATTTAGATCGATTCATCTTCAGTTTTATCGTTCCAAGGAAACTATAAGTAGGCAGTTCAATAGTGTGTTGCTGCGGTTTTGAGAATCAGTAAGGATTATTTAAAGCATCATGATTATGTTCTTCAAAGTGTTGACATGAAGAGATGGAGATGGTTTGAGGTAATTTTAATTAAATTGATAGTTTGAAAAATTTTCATTAATTGTTTCCCTCAAGTACATAACTCACTACATATTTTTTTTTCAATTTAGAATTGTTTGGGAGTGTTAGATGTGACTTATATCTCTGTGACTGTTAGATTAGTTATCCGTCCTAGATATCGCAATTGGAAAGAAGATATTTCTACTAATTTCCTAGGAGTTTGTAATCAAAACATGAAGTTTACTTATGTATTGCCTGGATGGGAAGGATCGGCATCAGATTCTCGAGTTCTTAGAGATGCATTAACTAGAGGTAATCTCTTGGTTATTCCTACCGGTATGTTTCTAACATGTGTTGTAACTATTCAATTTTCAGTGGATAACTAACTTGATAATAGTATAATATTTTTATAGATAAATATTACCTTGTTGATGCAGGATACACGAATTGACTTTTTAGCGCCTTATAGGAGAACTAGATATCACCTCAAAGAATGGGTCGGAAATCGGCCCGAAAATCATATAGAACTTTTCAATCTTCGTCACTCAAAAGCTTGGAATGTGATTGAACAAGTATCTGGGGTGTTGAAGAAAAGATGGAGCATACTGAGAACAACATCTTTTTTTGACATTAAAACACAAGTTAGAATCATTAATGCTTGTTGTGTGTTGCACAACTTCATTTGGGCTGAAAAACACAATGATCTTTTGTCAGAAGCCGAACAGTCGCATCTTCTAGATTCGGTTGATAGGGAGTTGGTAATGATGCCTATTGAAGTTAATGAACCAGAGATTCTTACAGTTGAAGCTACTAATGAGTGGACCGCATTTCATGATCAATTTGCATTGGAAATGTTTGCCAACTATCAAATATATCGTGCTCAGTAAGCTCAACAAGAACAAGCAATAGTGGAGCAGAATGGATGAATCATGCATCCAAGATTTAGATCGTAATAGTATATTTATGTTATGTATAACAATAACGAGTTTTGAGATATAGAACTTTGAGATTTTGAAATACGATTTTCTTGTAATGTTATTCATGTAATATTATTTGTCTTGTAAGATTTGTAACAAATGAGTATTTATGACTTGTAATATTATTAGCAAGTATTTGTGATAAGTATTTTATTTTCTCAATGAGATATGAAAAAAAATTCCTTGATATCACAAAAAGATTTTAAAAAAATTGCACATTATAAAATAGAATTAGAAAACAGGATTTGAAAAATCTTCTTTGAATTCTCAATTTACCCAAATAAGGCATTTTGAAAATTCCTTCACTAAATCCCATCATTTCATAATTCTAGTATTTACAAAACTTGAATTTCAAAACTTGGGATTTGAAAATTCTATTGCCAAACAGTGCCTTAGGTTTTTTCTTTCTCTCAGCTAGCTAGGGTTTGCGTTTGAAAAGTTGGAATAGTTTGATCGAACAGTGAACAACCTTGGTGTGTTCCTAAAAGGGTTTCATCCTCGTGTGCTTCTAGAACCTATATAAACAAGTATCAGGCTGCTATGCACCTCATGGTTTAAGTACCATGGGATTAAATTTTTAGTTCTGATACATGTCGGAATTTAAGAGGCTGATGTTTTCAACTTTTATAATATTTGGTTGAGCTTACGGTAAGCTCAATGTGTGTGATACTGCCACACCCTCTCTATCTCCCTTTCCCTTGCGCTTTCCTTGAGATTGCCACCTCTAACCCTAATAATGGCGGCCCTCCGGCTATCATTTTCTGCTGAAATATCAGCGAGGGCCACCGCAACCCTTAGCTGGAAACCCGAACGGACCTTGTGGTTTGTTGACGACAGCACTGACCCGAGAGAGTGCCACAACACGGAGGCGGTGACGTTGGTAACCCTCACCGTCGCCAAGTGCAACAAGCTCGGCTGCATTCTCTCCCTCCTCCCTTTCGTTCTTCCTTTCTTTTCTCCTCTCTTCTCTTTTTCACAAGTAGCAGACCCAAAAAAAAGTTTCAAAATATGATGTCAAAACCCAATTAAATCTTCTCAATTTGTTAATTCCTAACCAAACCCGAGATTAGTGTAGCCATGGTTGTGGGAGAAGAAGAATTGGGAAAGTGTGTTTGGTTTGGTTTGGTTTGCAACGGTGGACTTGGGGTGAGTGTAAAAATGTCGGCGTAGGATGCGACAGCGACGGAGGCCATCGCGGCGGAGGGGTCGAGGGTGACTTTGCGGAAAGGAAAGACAGGAGGTGCATGCAAGGGAGGGAGGGAGGGAGAGAGAGAGAGAGAGGGAGAGAGGGAGGGAGAGAGAGAGAGAGAGAGAGAATCAGATACAATGAGTTTATCATAAACTTAGTCAGTTTTTCAAAATGTTAACTTTTTTAACTAATCAAAATTTGACACGTAATATATTAAAAAATTAGTCCCAGAGATATTTAATATTGGGTGCATTCTAAAATTATGCTATAAACAATGGATGTGGTTTAAAGAAACAGCGGCCCTGGATGAGTGAGTGCTTGTTCTTTGCGCATAGGTTTCCACTTATTAATTCGTTCAATTTCGTGCAAGAACAATAAGGTAGATAGGTAGACAAAATAAGATGTCTTCGTCAGATCGAGCAAGTAGACGAAATTATTGGGACTCTTATGTCAATCATAGCTTTTGATTTTTCAAAACACTATGAAAATGAATTGGTATGATATGCCCATGTGACACGATACTTTCTACGTTATGTAAACAGTAAACTAATGTTGATCCAGTGACAAGATTCTTTCTAGATTTTCTCAGTAATTTAGGGTAATTTTTGCGAGCCCGTATTAGAGTATTTAACACCGACTAATTGGTATCAGCTATCCTAGTACAAGCAACCTAGAACATCAATTAAGAATCTACACTGAGAAAACAGAATTTGTGGACTGTTATGCCTCGTACTCTAGACTGTCATGACTTCAGCTGGCAAATTTGAAAACTGAGCAATTTAAAATAAAGGACCCAGAGAAAAACATAATAACACAAAACGTTAGAGTGAGTGGACAAAAATTATAAACTATGTAGATCTGTAAAACTATAACTATATGCCTTTCCGCTAATTCAGCGAAATAATGTGAGTTCAAAATCATATAACTAAAATACAAATAGAGGTGATCGCCTGGACCACCTAACCTGAATCGACTATCTGTATGAAAATATAAGTGATGGGTCAGATGATGTGTTTGTTCTAATCTCCCTTGACCGGTCAGACGAGGTGTTTGTCATAACCTCCCTTGACTGGACTATCCGGTGATCAACCAATCAGCCAGTGCATTGATGTAACTAACTAATGCCATCACAAAATAAACCTCCTAATTTTGTGCCGTGACTGTGAAAAATATACTGGTAAAATATGAACTTGCTATCGACTGTGAAAAATAAAAAGTCCACTCACTATATTGTGTCGTGATTTCCACTAAGCCAAAGCTTGTTTGTTGGCGTTTCTATCCGTCTATTACTGGCTGCTAACACGTCGTCCTGAAACAACGATTATTATTTAATAACTAATCGTCGAAAATTATAATGAATAGTTAAACTCGTATACCAACGAGCATTATCGTCAAGAACCTCAAATTCTCGAATAACGTGCTTTCCTAATTAATAATGTGCTGTAATCAAAATCCAAATTCTAATTTCTGAATCCTTTTTAAAGTCGCTACACATTCATCAAATGTTACACGTCTCGAAGTCGAATCGACTAACGACTCAATTGTTTCATATAATCGTAAATCGTTTAATTAATATCCGATTAATCACACGTCTTAATCATTCATGTCTAAATCAATTCAATAACCTCTTAATTACATTTGGTACGTAATTATGAGCAAAACGGTATAAAATTTACATCAAAATTTGCTCCGCCGGTGCTGCCGTGAACCATCACTAACGGTGGCACCGACGACTTTTTTCGGTGATCCGAACACCAACATGTGTAAAATCAACCTAACAACAACTTTCTCAGCTACAACTAAGTTTAATTCATTATAGAAATCATCGAATTTACCTTTGAAGTCAAGAACACCAAAAAATCTCAAAAACTTCAAATCTTCGATTCTCCCTCATCGGGTTGAATTAAGACTCGTCCTTAGTATGAAAAGGCTCACAATGAAGAGGTCTACAAAGCCCAGTAGGTCTCCATGGTCAAATTAAAGCCGAATCAATCAAACCCCAAATCCTAGGGTTTATAAGGTTTTCAAACTTTCTTCTCCAAATTCGAGCAAAACTAAGGAGAGATGAGTGCTGAGGTTATTGAAAAATGATAGAGGAGAATGAGAGGAAGATTTTGACACCTTGGATGGCCGGTTTTGTGGTCGGCCGGTGATCCATCGTTGACGAAGCTGACCGGTAGAAGGAGAGGCGAGAGAGGAAGAGAGAGAAAAGCGAATAAATTTTTTTGACCGGTTCTGGTAACTCCTATTTATTTTCGCGACTAACCAAAAACGTAAATCGTTAAAACTTTCACTGACCATAATTTCTCCGTCGTAACTCTAATTTAAATAATTGATGTGACTACGAACTCGTCTCGATAAACTCTACGACTTTCCCCAAAGAAATTTCTCAAAACACTTAATCGATAAAATTTCAATAAAAAAAGTCATTAATAATTATCGACGATAAAAATTAACCACATTACTTGATTAACCTTAAAAAAATCTTTTAAAAAAATTCTCGTGACGTTAAATCCGACCACACTAGCTGTATCTTATTGTACACTGTATGATGATGTAGAACAGTTGATGTAGTGATGCCTAATCCAAAAGGATCGCCGAGTTTATACAAAGACGTTTGTATTGTTGTTAGCTAGTTAGGAAAGATTAATTAATTAATTGAGTCTGCATGAAACATACAAAATACTAGTATGTAATTTGAGAAGCAAGAAGTTGGTTGAACAATTAGGTGTCTCGAGGAAACTGTAATTAGTCCCTAAGAGCATCCACATTCGTTACTCTGTTACTTGAACAATTGCTCTTGCAACTCATTCAAAGAACAAAAGCAAACACTATTCCACAAATAACAAGAACAAAACAGTTTTTGAATGCAGTAATACACAAAATGTAAGACTAGTTATCATTTATCATGTTGTAAAATGTTAATGTATTATTTTCAGATATATATTTTTTAACCAATAACAATGTGACACGTGTCATTTTGATAAGATATTTTCGACCAATGTCGGTCTAATGCGTGTCATATTCACGTGTCGTTATCGACTAAATATTTTAATATTGACTATTTTTCATACATAAATATGACTACACTTTCTTCATGAGATTTGTAGAATATTTTATTGCGACCTTGTAGAAATTTTCGTATAATTTTTTAGGCCCTCGAACTATTTATTATGATTTTTAGACGTTTTAATTTTAATTTTAGTTTTTCTTTAAATTAAACTTCTAATATCTAGGTTGTTTAATTGATTTACCAATTGAAATCCAACACCCAAGTCAAGATGATGTGAAGATTATTTTAGCCAACTGATGTGCCACATGTCGAGTTCCAATTAGTCCGTTAATTTATATATACTGTTTTACTGACGTGTGCATGGCATAATAAAAATGCAACGTGCTTGACGTCATCCACAAGACATGAGTTCCGCCAGGCGATCGATCAACCAGGTGAACAAAACTTAGTTGAATCGTTGCTCGAACTCGTCGTCAACGAGCAGTCACTGGAACAAGTTTCATTGCTGCATCCCCGCACAAGCTTTGTTCGAGCTCCTTCTGCCCGACCCTACTACTTGCTCGAACAAGACGTCTGCCAGTGCATATGCTGTAATCTATCGTTGAAACAGCTATAAGGATAAAGTGGTGTAATCCTCATGAAAGCTTGTAGAGAGAGTAACATAAAAAGTTCCCCGTTCTGCTTGTGCACATATGGCAGCTGCTAGCTAGCTAGCTAGCTATCCATTGTTTATGCTAAATCCAGCGGAAACAATAGTTGAGTTTGGCGCGCAGCTGTCGTGAGTATCATATTTTTTGAAGCAACTCGATAGCATCATGAAATTAACCGCTGCCATATTAGCTAGGTTGAGCTCTGGTCTTCAACAGTGAGTTTAAAGAGGGTTTAATTAAGTATTTTCGTACCCTTAGTTTTAGAAATATAAGTAAATTAATAACATGATTTAAGTGACCAATTGATTGCGTCTCCAAGTATGAAACTCCTTTGTCCGAGTTCAGTATCACGAAGTTATTTCACATGCTCCGAGTGTTTCTCGCAGATCTATCTACGAAGCCTTGAGACTACCTTTTATAAAGTACAAAAAATAAAAAAATGTACGTGTATTTATACCTTTAAATTTAGTATTCACACTTTTTTATTTATTTATAACTTTTAAAATTCAATTTTGTCCTTCTCTAGAAAAAAAGAAGATAATTCAAATCTTGATGCTGCCACGACTCTCGCACGAGCATGGCCATCATTTTGGAGTGTCAGGCCTTTGATCTACCAACAATAAGATTGGGATAACAACAGTGCATAGAGATTAAAACAAAACTCAAGCGTTCAATAAGTTTCCCATGTTTCTTCTCTAGCATTCAATCAAAATTGATTCTTCCATCCCTTTTGGTTCAATTTCATGCCATCTTCCATCTATTCACAATTTGATTTATATATACACTATGGGTTGTTTAATCTACTAATCCGCAACAAAACTATCGAATTTTTTTAGATCTACAAAGCTAAAATCCATACCCGAACCAAAATCAGTTGGAACTTTTTTGTTTTGGTGAAATAGTTTGTGTAAGGTTTGGTGCTTTGTCATTGAATTGTTAGATTGAAGTTCAAATGAAATCAAATAAACATATGTCATCAATAAAGAGAAAACAAGGATGGAGAAAAAATGATTTCCAGTGATAAAGATAGTGGGAACAAGAGATGCACATAACTATTAGGAAAAACAGAAAATGGGTAAAACTAAAAAAGTAGTGAACAAATTTTTTAAGGAGATATAAATAACAAATATTGAGGTGTGTATAGACACATCCAAAAAAAATTAAACATTTTCCATGCAATTGCACCTCAAATTCCGATTTTTAAATTGCTTCGTATGCACAGTCAAGATGAACATACTTCATTAGAAAAGGTGACAAGGAGAGTCTCACTAAAAGATGAATGTGTGTACGTTAGTATGCTTCTAATCTTGACCTATTTTCATTGTACATTTCGTAACCCACACTTTTCATGAATATGCTTGAACCAAACATGTTTTTATATCTAATCATGGCATATGTAACATGGGGACTCCTAGCTTATTACTACTTTATTATAATCGGATCTCGAAACTTATCCCATAGGTCACATACATTAAGACTTTGGAAAAGCAACTCTTTGGGCTTTGACTGGGATATTTAGCCCACTCTCATTGGCTCCATAAACTCGTTTCCGACTCTGTCCGAGTCTCTTCTTCTACTTTCTTCTTCTTCTCCGTTTCTTCTTCCAACGACTCCTCACTCCATTGCAATTCCATCAACCCAACAACTCCATATACACTATCACACAAGAACCTCCATACCCATTTTGATGTATGATCCAACGCTCTTAAACTTCGCTAAAGTTTTCATCTTTTTCTTCTGTGCTTCCTAAACCAATCCGTGTGCGTATTGCTTTTACTGTATTGATCTTGGTATTGATGGCTCAGATGTGAGACTGGGTGTTGTTTTATGGTCAACGGTGAAAGTTTTGTTTTCTGTTGGCGTCTGGTGTGCTGCTCATCTATTCGTAGCTGTTCTTGCCTCGTTTCGTGTCTTGAGCTACGTTTGCGGCTGTGCGCTATGAATTTGGTGATGAATCTCAGCTGGGTCTCCGAGTTTCTGCAATGGTGAGAATCACTAAAGCTCTCAACTTTGTTTTCTGTTCTTATTTATTTATTTATTTATTTACATTCGCAGATAATTTTACTGCCTTGCATTTCTACAATGAGCTGTAACAGTTAACTGTTTTGTTGTTTGGTTTGGCGCATTGCATTGTTACTTAGATTGAACCCTTTTTAATAAGCTTCTATGAATTTTGCTGGCTTTAGATGTTGGGCTGTCGATCTTAATTGGTTCTTGTATCTGAATTTGGATGGTGAATTTTGTTGTTAAGAGTTGAATCAATCGATTTATGACTTTAAGGTTTGCAAATCCAAGTGAGTTCTAGTTTCTCTACCAGTGAAATCCCGGTGTCCACTAGTTTTTCTATCAATAGAAGGATCATTAGGTTGTACTGTGCCACAGGATTTTAAATATTACTTTTTGTCATAGCATTATTGGTATACGCATAACAGAAAAAAAAAAAATTCTTTTTCCCACAAATTTATGTAGGAAATTGGAAATGCGCAAGAAACCATTAGGGTATAACAGAAATGTGTGAAAGAGGTTTCTGAATCATATCTGAGGCTAAAGTGTAGTGGGAAGGCAGGAGGCTGTGGAGTCTCTGACTACAGTATGCTTTTACTTTTGTTTGTTATAATTGGTAACATTTTATATGGGGTGAAATTGGCATCCCCTTTTTTACAAACCATACCATCCTTGCTAGTTTTGTGTGTATTTTGAATACACTTTTGGGTGAAAAAATGAAGAAGGGAGGTATGGTTTGTAGAAAAGGGGGTACCAGTTTCACCTCCCTTTTATATGTGAAGAAATGGATAGGTATTACCTCATGCTTCTTGTTTCTGAAGCAGTGACATGAATATATCAGATTTTTAGGAAACTGCTCTCATTAATGATCATCTTTGGATTCATCACAAGTTAGCCATGGATGGCTGTCTATAATTCTGCTTTCTATGGAAGACCATCGAGTTCAATTAAACATGGATTTATCCTGTCTTTCTTCTTCCATGATCTATCCAGTCGGCCACCATTTTCTTTTTTGTACACTGCCGGTGGTTTTCAGTTATTAGGAATGGGGTTTAACGTATTGGTTTATGTCGTTCCGGTGAGCCTATTTTGGATTTTGACACCTTTAAGCAAGTCTACCTGATCATGTGGCACTGGAAGTTAATATTTATGTTAGATCCTTGTTTGATTTATATTGGGTGGACTGGTGTCGTTAGGGAACTGCACAAGATGTAACCCTTATTCGTAGCCAGAAGAGTGATTAGGACATGTTGATTTGAATAAAGATATTTACTGTTGTCATTTGATATACCATTGGGTTTTCTAGGCAAAGTTGTATCAATACATTTTTTTTAAGAGTAGACGATAGCATTGATAACATAGAGATTAAGTACAAAGTGGGAGGAGATAACTCCTCATGTGGGCAGGAATAGGTCCTTGCCATTCTATGTAATCTTCATGTAAAGCTAAATGACCTAAAGTATGAGCTACCATATTAGCTTCTCTGTAAACATGGGCTACTCTAGAAACAGGTACACGTGTGATAAGCAACCAATATCCTCAACAATTCGACTAATGCACGAATCATCTTCATCAACGTCTTCTAACCACGAGACTAGGACTTGACAGTATAGTTGGAAGGCTATGCTAGCTAAGTAGAAAACCCTGTGAGGAGGAAGGAATTTATTGGACCATATCCTTCGATTTCTTTCTTTCCAAATTGACCAAACAACCACCGAACCAGCAATCAAAAGCAACATAAGCGTGAGTAGGAAGGCAACCTATCAACGAGGGTGATAGTTTCATAATTTCCTCAATGGTTTCTTCCGAAGCTTCACATAAACAACATAAAGTGGATATTGGTACCTTTTTCTTTGCCAACGCAACCGAAGTGGGAAGGATGGTTTTAATATGAATCTTAATCTTCGTTTGGCGAGGGAGTTTCCAGAGTGATGACCAAGATGATGAGGGGGATGCCGAGCTGCTAGGGGCGGCTTCATTGCAAATAAATGCGTGAAGCCCCAAACGATAAGCCGACTTAGTTGAGAAATGGCCTACGTTGCCATAAAACCAAACCGGTCTGTCTTCCCTTGCCCTAGAGCTTAGAGGTATAGCCAAAATAGCTTCGGCTTCTTTCTCGACGAACAAAGTACGCACCAAAGTTTCATTCCAATTACCAGGGCTTGGTTGGTAAGTATGTTGGAGATAGGGTTTTGAATCGACCCTGTATGGGGATCCAAGCATCATGACGCACATTGATAGATTCACCAGAACAAGAAGTCGAGCTTCCATGATGCTACTAGGCCTGTAAAATAGGCCCCAAGTCCATCGGCCTGCCCAAATTCAGTCCTCATTTTTGGACTTTGGGTCGACCTTACCCAATCTAACGGGTGGGTTTTGTTCGGCTCATTTTTGAGAGGGCAAGGTATGGACGATGCTTTTGAAGCCCTGTCCATAGAAGTAACCGGCCTGGCCCAAAATATATTAAATATCTAATTTTATACTCATGATATATATATATAATAAATGATGATTAATAAAAATATAGAATTCAATTAAACTTAAAAAGGTAACATTAGATTACATTATAAGAATTAACTTTTTAATTAACTTTGGATTCTACAAATAATATACCAAAATATATTAAATATCTAATTTTATACTCATGATATATATAATAAATGATGATTTGTAACTGGCCCCCCCCCTTATTTTTGGGGTTTAGGCATTATACCCCACATTTATGAAGTATTGAATAACAAGATTTGAGCAATCAAAGTATTATATATATATTTATAAATAAGATCTATTTCATAATTAAGTGTAAAATTAGGGCCGGGCCACGAACGGGTTCTCTAGGCCCGTACTATCACTACAAGAAAAATACACCTAGACCACAGACCATTTCCGTCGTCTAGGTGCAGTTTTCCGTTGTCTAAGTACTTAGACGACGGAAGCTTCATCGTCCAAGCTCCGTGCTCGACGACAGCACTTGGACGACGGAGATGGAGAATTCCGTCGTCTAAGTGATACTTAGACCGCGGACATTCTCCGGGGTCTAAGTTTCCACTTAGACGACGGAGAATGAATTCTCCGTCGTCTAAGTGAAAACTTAGACCGCGGAGAATGTCCGCGGTCTAAGTGCTCACTTGGACCTCGCAAAATTTTCCGCGGTCTAAGTTTTCACTTAGACAACGGAGATTCATTCTCCGTCGTCTAAGTGAACACTTAGACCGCGGAAAACGTCCATCTCCGCGGTCTAAGTTTGCACTTAGACGACGGAAATCGTCCATCTCCGTCGTCTAAGGGATGATTTTGTAAAAAAAAATTAAATGAAAAATTCATGAAATGCTAATTAATAATTAGCATTTAATGAATTTTTTATTCAATTTTTTGGATAACAATATTCATAATATTGCAAAATTTATTGAATATAAATTATTAATAATATATAATACGTACAAAATTCATAATGAATAAATAATTTAAATTATTATGAATTTAAATACAATAAATTAATACAAAATTCATAATATAATATATAAAATAAATTAATCTAGCCTAAATAAACTAAATTAACCTAAAACTAAACTAATTATAGGCGGTGGTGGTGGTGGCGGTGCCGGTGGTGGTGGCGGCGCCGGTGGTGTTGGCCGGAATGTGGAGGTCGGTGGTGGAGGCGACAATGTAGGCGGTAGCTAGTGGTGGTGGTGGAGGCGACGTTGTAGGTGGTGGTGGTGTGTGGTGGTGGCAGCGACGGTGGTGATGCCGGTGATGGCGGCGACGGTGGTGATGTCGGTGGTGGCAGCGACGGTGGTGGTGGTGATGATGATGGTGGATGGTGATGGTGATGATATATAGTGGGTGGTTTGATTGGGGGGGGGGAGATGGAGAGGGAGAGAGGGAGAGGGAGGGGAAAAAATGAAGAGAGATTGAGAAAATGATGAATTTAAAGAGTTTTAAAGCACTTAGACGACGGAAAATCAGTATTTTCGTCGTCTAAGTGCTTTAAATTTTCAAACAATACCGCAAATTTTTCACTTAGACGACGGAAAATCAATATTTCCGTCGTCTAAGTGCTTTAAATTTTTGAAAAAATTTTAGCGGGAAAAGAATACCGCCAATTATTTTCACTTAGATGACGGAGATGACAATTTTCCGTCGTCTAAGTGGATTTAAATTTTTGCCAAATTTTTAGTGGGAAAAACACCGCCAGAAATTAAAAATTTAAAAATTCACTTAGACGACGGAAATACTCATCTCCGTCGTCTAAGTGAATTTTTTTAATTTTTAATTTTTAAAAATAATTTTTTTTTAAATTAAAAATTAAAAAATTCACTTAGACGACGGAAATACTCATCCCCGTCGTCTAAGTGAATTTTTTTAATTTTTTTAATTTTTTTTAAAAAAATTAAAAATTAAAAAAATTCACTTAGACGACGGAAATACTCATCTCCGTCGTCTAAATAAATTTTTTTAATTTTTATTTTTTTTTTAAAAAAGTAAAAAATTATTTTACGGAATTTTTGGACCTGTAATTTGAATGGAATTGTCGTAAAATATCGATTAAAGAATCGTATATATAAAAAGTGGGATTTAAGACGATGAATTAATTTATGTATTCAAACTTGTTAAGTATTTACTAATATGTATAACTTAAGTGTCGGTACGTATAGGCTCATTGCACATCGATATTAACGAAATTGAATTTGGAAAAAACGACCGTTGGATATACTCACCATAACACCATATATAACTAGAATAATTTCCACTAAATACTAAGTTCGTTCAGGGTTTCATCGGCACAGTTAACCGCAAATCCAAAATTTTTACAAACCGGAAACCTGGATACAAGAAAATCCGTAAGTCCTATTTTAAAACCGTCGACGCTCACACTCCAAGCATTGTTTACTCTATGGTCTCGACGAAAAGAATATGCATTGGGATATGGTCTAGATGGTCGTTGTCTTAGGTGAAATTACGAAATTTTCACTTAGACGACGGAAATGCACATTTCCTTCGTCTAAGTGAAAACATGGTTTAGGGGATAGGGCCTTAGGGTTTAGGGTTAAAGTACTTAGACGACGGAGATGTCTTTTTCCGTCGTCTAAGTGTCACCCACACCGCGAGACCCTAAACCCTAAACCCAAATTAATTGGGCGCCGGTTCTAAAAATTCAAAATTTTCACTTAGACGACGGAGATGTCTTTTTCCGTCGTCCAAGTCAAAACTTAGACAGTGGAAACTTTCTCCGCGGTCTAAGTGAACACTTAGACGACGGAGATGTCTTTTTCCGTCGTCTAAGCGACACTTAGACCGCGGAAATTTTCTCCGCGGTCTAAGTTTCACTTAGACGACGGAAAAAGACATCTCCGTCGTCTAAGTGTTCACTTAGACCGCGGAGAAGTTTCCGCGGTCTAAGTGCATTTTTCTTGTAGTGTATTTCGGCCCATGGGCAGGGCTTGGGTTTCATAATTTGGTAATAAGGCCGGCCCTGCCCTACCCTGCCCATTTTACACTAGGGCTTAAAAAGCCCAGGGCCAGGCAGTACATAGGCTTCATCTCTTAGGGCCTGCGTCGGGCCGGGTCGGGCCGGTCCATTTTACAGGCCTAGATTCTACGCCAACAAGAAGAAGGTGAGTCTGAAAGAGAGGCATCCCAAAAAGAGGACTCGGGAAAGTGCCTTTCTTTGTATAACCTGCTGACAAGGGAAGTCAGGTTGCGTGTTAGGCGTCATCCTTGCTTAGCTAGGAGGGCAAGATTATGAAGATGCAGATTCTTAAACCCTAATCCACCTTCTTATCGAGGGACGCACATCTTATCTCATGATAACCAATGAATTTTCCTATTCTCTGGGGTACTCCCCCACCAAAACTTAACACACATTTTGCTGTAATGATTCACAAAATTCAGTTGGTAGCAAAAAATAACTCATAGCATAAGTAGGGAGGGATTGCGCCACAACTCTAATTAAGAGATCATTGCCAGTACTACTCAAAGTTTTACCCAGCCATCCTTCAAGTGTTTTGTTAAGCTTCTCTTTAATAAAAGAGAATGTCGCCACCTTCTTCCTGCCAATATAAGTGGGTAGTCCCAAGTATTTTTCATGTTTATCAACAACTTGAACCCCTAGAATAGCTGCCAACTCTTGTTGTAACTTGAGATTGACCCCTTTGCTGAAACAAATGCTACTTTTCTCATAGGTAACCTTTTGCCCTGACGCTAACTCGTACTCCTCCAAAACTTCTTGGATTTGACAGAATTCCTCTATAGATGCTTTCCCAAACAACAAACTATCATCAACAAAGAGGAGATGATGGATTATTGGGGCCCCTTGACAGATTGCAATACCCTGTAACCTCCCCTCTGTAGCCCTAGCCTCAAGTAGAGCCGAGAAAGCTTTGGTACCAAGCAAAAATAAGAAGGGAGAGAGAGTATCTCCTTGTCGGATGCCTCTTGTTGGAGCCAAAAGCCTTTAGCTTGACCATTCACGATAAAAGAATAACATACCGTTGTTACACATTGCATGACCATATCAATCCACTTGCACTCAAACCTTAAGTGGAGAAGAACGTCTTCCAAAAATTCCCCTTCAAGACGATCATAAGTTTTGCTCGTGTCAAGCTTTAATGAAAAGACACCTTCTGTACGTGAGTGACAGTTGTGAAGGTAGTGATAAACTTCAATGACTATCAGGGTGTTATGTGAGATGAGGCGTCCGAGGACACTGCACTTTGAAACAGGGATATCACTTGATCCAGGATCTTGTTTAACCTGTTCACAATAACTTTGGAACAAATTTTGTAAAGTACATTACACAGAGCTATGGGAGGGAGGTCTGACATTCTTGCCCGGTTAGCAACTTTCACAATCAAGCAAATGTGAGCATAATTACCCTCCCCAAGTAGAATACCAGTCTCTAAGAACCTCTTTACCGCTTTTGTTACCTCAGGGCCGATTGTATCACAATATTTCTGGAAAAATAAAGGAGGCATTCCATCTGGAGCGGGACACGAAGTGGGATACATTTGAAATAATGCTCTCTTGACTGTTAGAAACCCTGGATGAACACAAAGAACAACTTAAGAGTACTCTGAACAGTTTGGATGAATGCTTACAATTCTTATTAACAACCTGGCTTTATATAGCCTTACAGAAAAACAGAATCAGCTACAAATGTTCCATACGTTCAGCAACATGCATGCTGTACGTGATCAATGCTGATAGACTCTAATCAATCCCTAACTCTAGGGTTTATTCGAAACAGAAGCAAGACTAAGTAAACAGGACTTAGTAGATCGTAAAACTAGCAACAGATTTGCAACAACTTTCTCTTCAATCCCTCCCCTAAACTAACTGTCATGAACAATTAGTTTAGTTCTGCTGCTTTGCATACTCCCAGTTGCTCTCTGAGCTTCATGAAAGCATCTGGCTTCAGTGGCTTCGTCATCAAGTCTGCAACTTGTTCCTGTGTTCCACAATGCATAAGTTCAATCGTTCCATTCTTTGTAAGCTCCCTCAAAAAATGAAATCGAACATCAATATGTTTACTCCTCCCATGCATGACAGGATTCTTCGACAGTTTGATCGTAGAGCTATTATCACACATGATGATGGTGCACTCCTTTTGAACATGTCCTAGTTTCTCCAGGACTCTTCTCATCCACACTGCTTGACTAGCACACCCTGCTGCTGCCACAAACTCTGCCTCAGTTGTTGATAATGTGACAATTGGTTGTTTCTTTGAAAGCCAAGATACTGCTCCAGAGTTTAACAGAAAAACATAACCAGACGTGCTCTTTCGATCTTCTAAGTCACCAGCATAATCACTGTCTGTGTAGGCAAATAGATCCTCTGAGGTTCCACTCTTGTATCTGATCCCATAATCAAAGGTTCCTTTCAAGTATCTTAGGATCCTCTTGGCAGCTTGTAGATGCAGTTCTGTAGGATGCGCCATGTACCTACTGATTAGGCTCACACTATACATCATGTCTGGACGAGTAGCTGTGAGATACATCAGACTACCTACAATCTGTTTGTAGTAAGATTCATCAACCTTGATTCCATATTCATCCTTGTTCAGCTTACATCCTGGCACGATTGGACTGGTGACTGCATTGCTTTCAAGCATTCCAAAACGCTTCAGGACCTCCATTGCATATTTCTTCTGGCAGATGAAAGTCCCATCTGTTTGTTGTAATACTTCTATGCCAAGAAAGAACCTCATTTTTCCCAGATCAGTCATTTCAAAAATTCTCATCATTGAGCACTTGAAACTACTCAGCATATCTTCATCATCTCCTGTGTAGATTAGATCATCAACATAAATACTTACAACAAGTATCTTACCTTCTTTGCTTCTTTTTGTGAAGAGGGTCTGCTCATTTGGACACCTTTCGAAACCCTCATTGACAAAGTATGCTTCTATATGACTAAACCATGCTCGTGGAGCTTGCTTTAATCCATACAGTGCCTTGTGTAGCTTGTAGACTTTGTCCTCACTTCCTTGCACTTCATATCCTTTTGGCTGTTCAACATACACATCTTCACTGAGTTCACCATGAAGAAAGGCTGATTTGACATCCATCTGGTATATCTTCCAGTTTCTTTGAGCTGCAAGGGCCACAATCATTCTTATTGTTTCCATCCTTTCTACTGGAGCAAAGACTTCTGTGTAATCCACCCCATGCTTCTGTGTGTAGCCCTTAGCCACCAATCGTGCTTTGTGTTTCTCCACTTCTCCAAGCTCATTGAGTTTGGTCTTGTATATCCATTTCACCCCAACTTTCTTGACTCCATTTGGTAAATCAGTAAGAGTCCATGTTTTATTCTTCTCTATGGACTTTATTTCACAGTCCATAGCTTCCTTCCAGTGCAGGTTTTTCACAGCTTCCTCATAAGTGCAAGGATCATCTGATATCATCAATGCCATGTTCACCTCATCAATGTTCTCACTATCTGAGAACCCCTCTCCACTAACATAATCTCTTGTCCACCTTGGTGCCTTTCTTACCCTTCTACTTCTCTTACTAGACTCTCCTGTTTCTCCCTCACCATGTACACCCTCATTCTCACTCAAAGTTTCTTCTTTATCATTCTCACTCACTGTGTTTTCTTCTTCACTCACTGCCTCATTATCTTCTCCCCACTCTAAATCTACAAGAACCTGATCACTGTAACTCACATCCCAATCCCATTCTTTTTCTTCTTCAAATATAACATCTCTACTTACAACCACCCTCTTAGATATAGGATCATATAGTCTATAACCCTTAGATTCTTCACTGACCCCTAGCGAAACACAAATGAAGCTTTTATCATCAAGTTTAGTTCTCCTTACCGAAGGTATGTGAACATGTGCCATGCATCCAAACACACGAAAGTGTTCCACTGTGGGCTTCACACCGCTCCATGCTTCTTCTGGTGTGATATCTTTGACAGCCAAGGTAGGGCATCTGTTCAGAACGTAGATAGTCCAGTTCACTGCTTCTGGCCAGAAGGTTTTGGGAATCCTTTTGTCAGAGAGCATAGAACGAACCATATTCATTACAGTTCTATTCTTCCTCTCAGCCACCCCTTTCTGTTGAGGTGTATATGCAGTTGTCAATTGTCTCTTGATGCCATGATGTTTACAGAAGTCATTGAATTCCTTTGATGTGAATTCTCCTCCCCTATCTGTACGCAGGCACTTGACCTTCAACTCTGTCTCTTTCTCAACCATTTGTTTGAAGCATTTGAAATGATTCAAAGCTTCTGACTTCTCCACCAAATAATAGGTCCAAGCTTTTCTACTATAATCATCAATAAGGCACAGAATGTACCTTTTTCCACTGTTTGAGGTGGGAGTAATTGGGCCACAAATGTCAGCATGAATGAGCTCCAACCTCTGAGTTGCTCTCCAAGTGCTCTTATTTGGTATAGGGTCTCGGTGTTGCTTTCCTTTGATGCAATGAGTGCATGTGATGGTTGAGGCAGTGAATTTTGGAAGTCCACGTACCATCTTCTTGTATTGTAAGGTCCTTAACCCTTTATGACTCAAGTGCCCATATCTTCGATGCCAAAGTAGAGAAAGATCAGCTTCTTGTGTACTGGTATGAAGGCAATTTTGTTGCTGCATATTAGAGAAAGTCTGGGACTGAGTAAATAGGATGAACATCCTATTAGCACTCATGCTAGTCTGTATAATCAGTCCCTTGTCTGGATGATATATCCTGCATGTCCCTCCTTTGATCAAGATGGCCAGACCTCTTTCTTGCAGTTGTCCTATGCTCAAGAGGTTATTCTTGAGCTCTGGAACGTAGTATACCTCAGATACAACATGGTTGATCCCATTTAAGAGCAACTTCACACTTCCTTTACCCTCTACCTTCATCTTGGTGTTGTTCCCTAGCTTTACTGAATGTAGAAACCTTTCATCAATCTCACTAAACATGGTCTTATCACCACACATATGATTGGAAGAACCTGAATCTAGGAACCAGGCATCTTCTCTTCTGGCTTCGTTCAGTTCTACATAGGACATCAGCAGCATCTCATCTTCCTCATTGAGCTCTGCATAGTTGGTTTCTTCTTTGTTCCAGGAAGGGCATTCATATTGGAAATGGCCCAGCTTGTGACAGCGATAACATTCGACCGTAGCTTTGTTGAAGCTAGTTCGCCCTCTACCTCTTTCCCTACCTCTGTAGTTTCCTCGTCCTCGACTTCTTCCTCCCTCAGACGTGATCTTCAGAGCTTGCTCCTCTCCTCTGTGACGCTGAAACTTCTGCTCATGTACTATGAGCGAGCTTTGTAGTTCATCGACTGTCAAAGAGTCTATATCTTTAGACTCTTCAATGGAGCAAACTACAAAATTGAATTGCTCTGTTAGAGAACGTAGAATCTTTTCTACCACCTTCACATCCTGCATCTCTTCTCCATACACTCTCATCTTATTTGCGATTGTCATGACTCTGGAAAAATATGCATTCACTCCTTCACCAATTTGCATGTCTAGTGTTTCAAACTCTCTGCGGAGAGCTTGAAGATGTGATCTCTTCACCCTTGCATTTCCCTCGAACTTCTTCTTCATGGCATCCCAAATATCTTTGGCAGTGTCCTTCTTAAGGATGGTGTCAAGAACTGTACGATCGATGGCCTGAAAGAGATAGTTTTTCACTTTCAGATCGTTTAGCTTCTGTTCTTCTGCTTGTCTACGTTGATCCTCGATCTGCTTACGTTGATTTTCTGTAAGCTGTGTTCTTTCTACCACCACTCCAGAGTAGGTCCTTGCTTCTGATGCTTCTGCTACGCCTTCTGGTGCAGTTGGGATTCCATGCTCGATGATGCCCCAAAATTCCTTGGATCGAAGGAAATTCTCCATGAGCATGGCCCAGTGATCGTAGTGACCATCGAAACGTGGAATTGCTGCTGGAACAAAACTCCCATCTGTTGCCATTAGTGTTTCACTCTGTGTTTCACTCAACACTCTCTCTCTTTCTGATTAGAATACTGCGGTTTCTAATCCCTCACACTCCCTCACAATCAGGCCCCTCGGTGGGGCTCTGATACCAAAATGTTAGAAACCCTGGATGAACACAAAGAACAACTTAAGAGTACTCTGAACAGTTTGGATGAATGCTTACAATTCTTATTAACAACCTGGCTTTATATAGCCTTACAGAAAAACAGAATCAGCTACAAATGTTCCATACGTTCAGCAACATGCATGCTGTACGTGATCAATGCTGATAGACTCTAATCAATCCCTAACTCTAGGGTTTATTCGAAACAGAAGCAAGACTAAGTAAACAGGACTTAGTAGACCGTAAAACTAGCAACAGATTTGCAACAACTTTCTCTTCATTGACTTCCACATTATCATACGAGGCAGTAAGCATGGTGTTCATCTCATGTGTGACTTTTGGTTGAATCAGGTTGATCACCTCTGTGTAAGAATTCGAGCTCTCCCCTGCCTTGAACATGGCTGCAAAATAATCCACCACAACCTTCTCTAATCCCTCTGGAGATGTTTGTTGGGTTCCATACTCGTCATACAATGCCACAATTCGGTTCTTGGACTTATGATTGGACGCTTTTCTGTGAGAAAAGCTTGTGTTCTCCTCCCCAAGGGTGAGCCAAGTGATATGTAATCTCTGCTTCCAATATTCACACTCGGCTAGGAGGAGAGAATCCAGTTTTTCCATAGAGTTTTATACTCAAGTCGGTATTGGTCGGTGAGAGGCAACCCTAACAGAGCACTCAAACGGTTGCGGATCCCATCCATCTCACGGTGTCTGTTCCCGAAGGTTTGTCGCTGCCATTTGTTTAGGGCAAAACAAGAATTCTGTATACATTGAATAGCTTCATGCATTGGAGTTCCCATTCTGGATCGGTGCCAACCCTGCTGCACTATTGACTCGCACTGTTCTGCGACGACCAAAAGCTCTCAAATTTAAATCTCCTTCTTTGCCTAGGAATGTCAGGGATCACTGTTTGGTGTACTCCTAGTAAGAGAGGGATATGATCTCCATGTACAGGAATGAGGTGTTTCACTGTTGCAACAGGGAAAAGATCTACCCATGGATGCGTTGCCACTGCCCAATCTAATCGGCACCAAACTCCTCCGCCTCCCCATGCAGTCGGCTGCCCAATAAACCCTAGATCCACCAATTCTCCATAGGATAGGGCATCCCTAAACGGTTGCATCTGACCATCACTCCTATCAGAGCCGCCATCCTTTTCATCATTATGGCTGATTTCGTTGAAATCTCCAATAACAACCCAGGGGAGGGATGAAACATCACTCAAAGACTTGAGGAGGTCCCAGGTCCTATGTCGTTCAGAAGTAGTCGGGTGGCCATAGAAGCCAGTGAGTCTCCATCTCGCAAATCCTTCCTTGGGGTGGATTATCACATCAATATGATGTTTTTGATTTCGTCAAGAATTCCACTTTGACATCATCACTCCAAAACAGTGCAACTCCTCCTGATTGCCCCGGGTTACCTGCTTGGTCGTCACTATATACTGCTTCACAATTCAAGAATCCGACCCGACGACGTAGGTTATCCATATAAGCCGGATCTGAGACCTTGGTCTCTGAGAGGAAGATCAGAGAAGGTGTATTCTGTTGTATGAGAGTCTTCAATGCCTCCACAGACGCATCGTTGCCAGCCCCGCGACACTTCCACGCCAAGATTTCCGTGGTTGACGTTGTGCTAAGATCAAGCCTTAGGTCGAAACCCTAACTGTGCCGTTCTTCACCTTTAAAATAAACATATAATTAACATGACATATATGTTAAAAGTATGTATCAATAAATCTTGTTAGTTCGTCAGCAGGTTTTTCTCAGTCTCTGCTACTCTGATCTTAAACTGTGTGAAAAGCTAACAGCTATATGGTTAATGACTACAATAACGTGCAACTAACTTTCACATTTTCTCTTACTGCAGCGTACAGTTTTTCTTCGCACGAGCGCTTACACTATGGAGAAGATTCAGCTAGCCCTTAAAAGGATTGAGAACGTCACACTTGATTTTGATTTGTGAGATTATATGAAGCAATGAATTAACAGGCATGTTATGCAAATGTGAATAGTAAATTGAAAAGGAGTTCTGAGTTTATTACGAAATGCAATACCAGCATCATATGGAGTCAATTTTCTGTAACTGCGAAACTTTCTGTTTCAATTGTCAAACTCACTGCCATGGTAATCTTATGCTATATCAACCATTCCTTTACTGCCTGCCACAAATCCACAATAATGATACATTGATACCTCAGCCACCTTTGTCACAATCTCTAAGTAGTTGCTGGAGTGCTTGACCCTACCTCCACTTCTGTTAAAAACTCAAATCTATATTTTGATAAGAACCCTGTTGTGTTGGATAGGGAGCTGTAATATGGTGATTCTTAACTTCTACAAGAATATCAACGAGAAGGGAGTTTGGGACATCATAAAATTTTGAAAAAAATGCATGTATGATACCTAAATTTTGGATGTGAAGTTAGTTTGATACCTGAATTTTCAAACTTATCAAACACGTATCCAGACTTTACTTTTCCAATCTGTGAGGTACCTCAGAGAAGTATTATGTTAATTTTAATGAGCTGGCACGTTAATAATATTGAAAAAATGATTTCTAAACGGTGGAGGTGCAATGGGAAAATGTACTGGTTTCCATTCTTCTTGGCCACTAATAGTGTGAATGACAGGGTTATATGCTTCCTCATATTTGTTTGCCATTAGATAGGGGTCACAATATTGAGCTGGCTCTAACTTCTTAAGTCTGATCGCAGAAATAACATGATGGCATGGAATGCCACTAGTGTTCTACTTTCTACAACTGCATTTGTGAAGCTCCAAATCCACAGGATGTTGGCTCACTTTCTCTATTCCACCTTGGACCTGAAATTCATGTTCCCCAGTATTGAAGGCATTGTAGTTGCTTGAAAACTCAACACACTTGTTCACCAATATCATTATTCTTGGACCAACCGGATCTATCCATCTTTGACAAGCTACTCTTATGTTAGCATGTCTAAGCATTTTATCCATCCTCATCTTCTCATGCATGGTAATAATGGGCTTCTCTCTGCAGAAAAGTAAAACTCCATTCCATGCTTCACAAAAGGTTGTTGATTAGTATGTCACACTTGATATTCTCGTTGAAGTATTCCCTGCTCCAGTATGAAGGATGTCTATCTTCCTTTTTCCAAAACCATTTGTATGCATCAGGATTCTACCTCTTAAGCTCTTCCATGTGCCTCTCAAACCAAACTTTGGTGCTTGACCTAGTGGCATTCCATAGACATTGGTTCAAACCTTCTCCAGGAAACTTGCCTTTGAAATTGTTATAAAAATGCCTCACACAATGTCTATTCTCAGCCCTTGGAAAAAAAATGTGCTATCCCATTTTGCAAACCTTTCTGTTTGTTGGAGATAAATGCATAGCTACTTCCCCTCTCCGTTTTTAAATCCCATTTCAACAACTCAAGAAACCAAAACCATGTTTCTTGGATCTCTGCCTCAACCACAGCAAAAGCAATATGATACTTCCCATTGTTGGAATCAAGTCTATTGAACCATGTTTCCAAATCCCAAGCAATATTGTTCAAGTCTTTCATAAAAAGTACATGAGGATCTAGTCCATCTAGGTAAGCAGTCCCATCCAATCTACTGAACCTGACAATCTTGTACTTCATGGTTCCATCAAGTAAGTAGTGAAAATAACTCCCGCGGTGTATCTCTATTGTGTAAAGATGATCAAGTACTGCGTATGAAATAATCAAAACCAAATTTAATTACTACAACACTCAATTTGTAAATGATTATTCAAACAACTATATCACCGCAAAATCTAAGGTTTTGGAAATTTAGTAATTCAATGAACAAGATAACCTAAACAATATATAAAGTATAGAAAAAGCTTCGCAAGTCACCACTAATATCCAACACTACACAAACAAATCCCTCAAACCCAATCCCAATTATTATTTGTTTTCATAACCATCTCCGTCACTAAAACCCAATCTTCATCGAACTTATATACACAACAAGCCAAGAAAAACAATATTCATTTTCAAATAACCCATGTGAAATAATATTTGTTTTGAGTAAAGAGGGAATCTCAACACTTACTGCTATTAGAGCGTGTACCACCTAATCTGAAGTTCCTCCATCTGTCTCCCATTCTCACGCACAGTGAAGATTTGATTCTAGGTCAGAACAGTGAAGATTTGATCGCAAACTGGGCTCTAAACTAAGTTTTAGGGTTAAGAGAGCGGGGTCTCCATCCTTTGATTTCAGAGAAAACGCTTTGAAGTTTGAAGTGTTGCATTTGGTTCTAGACTTGTTTTTCTGTTCGATTATGTTTTTGTTAAATCGAAAATGACCAAATTAACTTTTATTTTGAAAAACGAGCTTGACACGTCAACCATTTTGACAGACATGTAACAGAAAAGTGCTTTGAGGTACCCTACGGATAGAAAAAGTTAAGTCTGGGTATATGTTTGATAAGTTTGAAAATCTAGGTATCAAATTGACTTGACATTTAAAGTTTAGGTACCGTACATGCACTTTTTCCTAAAGTTTTTGAAGTATTGTTCTGATTTCTTTTATATCTCAAAGAACATGATAGTACATCAACACCTTGCTTCTTTCCATGGATGATATACATTTTCCTAAATGAAGCTTACTGAGATGGTAAGCCAAAAACCATTCCCCATCATATGCACTACTGCATATTGTAAGCCAAAAATTGTACCCATAAAAGATCCTCCACTTCATATCTTTATTTTTTGTTGAGCAGATGGGCAAGGTAGCGAAGTTCCTCAAAGGCATGCATTGTGTCTGCATCAAATCCTCCTGCAAACTGCATATCAAGGCCAGAAACATATCTCAATTTAATGAATTTACCTTTCTAGAAAAGAAACTCAAAATCCGAAAGCAAACACTTCAGTTGTATTGCTACGAACCTGATGAATTCTGAAAGCAAATCTGACTCCCTGAAGCAGCATGTAGTCCATTGCAGGATCTTTCTCTGCTGCCGCCTTTGACTGAAGTTCCATAGCCACCCTCTTCAAGTACATCTTTGCCAGCTTGACCGAGCCGAACTTTATCTGCAGAGGATGGTTTTGTAATTAGGTGAAACACAAAGGCGAGATAAGGCATCCAGGATACTAACAAAGACAACAACGAGGTCTACCTTGCTTAAAATGCCATTGTCAAGCATCCAGTCTGTTGGTATTTGGTAATCCCTGCAATTACGCATCAAGGGCTCCCTTGTTCGAAGAATGTTATACACTGTGCGCTCCATCCTATTACAATACTGGATAAGTATTTGAAGCAACCACAGATTATTCACAAGGAAAAACACCAAATATTGCACGCTCCTTACTTTTCAGACAAGGAAACCATTTTCTTGAGGGCAAGATCACAGGGCAAACGAATATCATCCTTGTAAGAAGCCACTTCCAGGTCCAATTTTTTGAGATCTCTGTAGCCGAATGCTGCTTCGCGCAGTGTGTCCGCTTTCTTTTCTGGCCAATCAAAGTGCTTTAAGACCGCCCTTTCGTCCACCTTCAACACATAAGCAAAGCATATAACAAAAAGTCAGCATATTAGCCATGTTTTCACGATGAAAATGCACAGAACTTATTCAAAGTGATTCTTCTGGTTCTTAACAAGAAAGCAAAGTTCGTCATCAAGCCACTTCACAAAAGCCACAACATCTTCAATGTTCTGATAAACTGCAGTGTTGACCTCTCTTATCAGTGAATTTACAAATTCTCCTTGAGTTTCAACGTCTGCCTTTATCTGCAGTAAGAATTGATGATCACAATCAGTGAGGACCTGCACTAGGTTATCACAGCCTAAGACTTCTAATAGTAACTTGTTTCCTACTCCATTATACTGTTAAGAAACATTTAAGCAAGGAGAGACAATGAGCTTGAAACTGCCAAATAACCGAGTAAGTGAGCACTTACAGCGAGCAGATGTGATGATCGGTTCTCAATCTCTCCAATCATATTACTACGAACATTGGCAACATCCGGAGCATCACCACCCCCTCCATTTGAAGACTCCTTCCTGGAATCTCTCTTCATGAGTGAATGATAAAACTCTACCACTTGTGGGGCTCTTTGTACTGTTCCTGCGCTACTAGTCTTCTTCGCAAATTTGGGAGCTGGTGGCGGTGGTGGAGGCGGTGGTGGTGGAACTTTCATAGAGTCATCCGCTTTGGTTCCACTAGAAACCGAACATGAAGGCCTAGGAGGTGGATTTGGAATGCGCAATGCCCTCTTCTCAACATCAAAAGAAGCCGGAATCTTGTGGATTTCATGACATTGAAGCAACCCCAAGTCGTATTTCTGTGAAGTCACCGGCTCCATATCCTTCTCGATTTCCGTGGGACACATAAATGCATCAGACTGCCTTCTCTTATTAGTCAGCACCAACTCTTCTGCAAAACATTTGGAGCCGCTTATCGAGTGTCTTCTTCTAGGACTTCTTCCTTCATCAGAATCAACCCAACTTTTATCCAAAATCTCATCCGGCGATGAAGATTCCAGGCTAGGCGAGTCCTCATTAGCAATAGGCCATTTCTTCAGCTTCTTCACCAAGTTCAATCTCTTCACACTTTTGAATTCCAAGTACTCGTTGCTCCTATTCGACAAATCACCAGCTGACTTGCTACTCCTATCTATCGAATTTGGGCTCTGCAGCTTATCAGAGTTCTGCAACTCATTTCTTAAACACGAATTCACCCATCTAAGGTAAGCCAGCTCCTCAACCTCATTGAACCTATTCATCTGCAACCCTTCAACTTGTTTACACAAATCCTCATTGGTATGCCTCAGCATAGACGCCTCGGCTTTAATCTTCTCAACAATGTCACTCTGATGAAGAAATCAATACACATTTCAATAAGATTACAAACAAATTAACATAAAATAAACCACAATGAGATTGAGACCTGAGAGAAACTACCTACCTCAGAGTCATTTGTTAGCGAAGCCAATTGAGCCGTCACAGATGAAAGCTTGCAAGCAAGGCTCCTCTTCTGAAGCTGCAGCTCCTTGTTGAGTCTTCTCAACTCCACAACCTCCATTGGTGCCGAAACCAGAGGAAATTCCACCTCTTCTCTCTTCAAAACCTCCTCGCTTCTCTCGGAAATCGACGCTAATTGCTCAGCTAGGCCAGCTTTCTCCTCTTCCAGCACCCTAACTCTCCTCATCACACCCTCGATTTCGCTCTTCTTCGCCTCCAGCTCCCTCTCCAGCTCCAAAACTCTTGGATTCCGCTTACATTCGGACAGCTCCGCTTGTAGCTGAAACTCCCTCTCTTTCGAATCCTGAAGCAAGTTTCTTAAGTGATCGAGCTCGAGAAACAAGTCCCTCGAGGACTGTCTCCGATGGTGGGCCATCTGAGGGTGAATCTGATTTGTGTTGTTGCAAGATAAGTCACCAATGAGTGAGCGTTTCACTCGCGGATGAGGTGGGGCTAGTGGTAAGTGTGTCTTCGGATTCGCCAAGTCGCAACCCATCAGCGGCGGCTTCTTGGTTGTAACTGAGTTGAGGACTTTGGTCTTCTTGTCTCCTCCGAAGCCTTTGACTATGTTAGATCCCCACGTAGAAGCAGACTTGAGTTTTGAGGAGTTGCTGTTGGACTTCGCGTTTTGACATTTTGGTGGGGCTTGGTTTTGGTCGGAGAATTTGATAGCTCTGGCTCTGGTCTCTGATGGGTTCTCTTCTCTCATATTGAAGACTCGAGATTGCGAATACAAATGTGGCTCAGAATTTGGAAGGGAACTCAAGCATGGGTTTGGTCTCGTAAGTACAATCAAGTAGGAATTTGAGTTTCAAAGATTTGAACTTTGAAGAGTGGTGAAGCTTGAAATGGAGACTTGTTTTATTTGAAAGCTCCGATTCCGAGGGAGAGGTTTCGAGTAGAAAAGTGAAAAGCTAAGGCCTTGCTTTAGCTCCTGAGTCTTGAGTGACTTTGAAATTTTGAAATTTGAATGTCTCTTGGTACGAGGGTGTGCCGTGCCTAATGCAACGGTCGTGCTCTGTGCCATGGGGCCCCACCATACCTTTTGTCCTGATTTAGTGAAGAGGGCATTGACTCTGTAGTTTTTACTGTTTTTGTTGGTTTTCTTATTACCATTTTTTGTGTAAATGTAGAGCTAATTTTTAACTGGTTTGTCGGAGTCGGGTGGCTGCCGAAATGGTAAGATGGTCGACGGAATGTTAGCGCAGGCGACGGGGTGGGTTGTCATAGATGGGCTAGAGGAGAATTTGACTGAAAATGTAAAATTAAGAGTCGACATGACTAGGGGACATGTTAATATGTATTTAGAATCTATATGTATCGCTATTTGAATAATGGGCAAAAGAAAAAAGAAGAAAAATCTACTGGTTTATCTGAAGACTCATAGAAATGCCTCAGCTACGTTGAATACTATCTGCTTAGTTTGGGTAATAACTAGGGAAGCGTTATTAGTTGGCCACTTCTTGGCAGGGGTCAAAGTGAAGAGCTTGGGAGTTTTTTATGAAATGGGTTTGAAGAAAACAAATTGCTTTGAAATGATTTTGGTTGATTCTACTGTATTTGGTGTTGAGCTAATTCTCCACTTAGGAACTTTCACAGATATTAATATACAGTATATACTCGAAAGGCCTACGAGAGCAGTAATTTGTTGAGATCTAAACTAGCATAGCTAAAGGAAATGCAGAGAAAATGATAAAAGATGCAGAAAATAGTTCATTGTCATTTCATAACCATAAACACGCAATCCTTACACTTAAATAGTAGAGGTGTTAAATTATTACAATGAAAATGGGCTGAATTAAAGTAGATGTGCGTATCATGACCTCCCCCCCCTAAGAGGAGTCCCGTCCGCGGGATCCAAATTATGGAAAACGCAACATGATGGAATGTGCTTCTTCCCATGTTGCATCCTCAATTGGAAGGGCCTGCCATTGAATCAACCACTTTGTGATGGACTGCTTCTTCTTCTTCTCCACTGTCATGTCAAGCACTTGAGCTGGACGCCATACAAAAGCACCATATGTTGTAAACTCAGGCAGGGTCTGACACAAGGGTGTGCTCTGTCCAACACGTTTCTTTAAGAGAGACACATGGATTATGTAGTTTGGAATGAACTAGCAAATCCAACTTGTATGCTACTTGACCAATACGTTGAGTGACTCTGAATGGCCCATAGTAGCGAGGAGAGAGCTTATGAGAAGAGCGGGGAAGTAAGGACTTTTAAGGGTAAGGTTGTAGTTTGAGAAACACCCGATCATTCACCACAAACTCATGATCAGTTTTGTGCTTATCACATTGCTACTGAATGCGGTTTTGGGCATGTTGCATATGTAGCTTAAGGGAAGAAAGCAACTGATTAAGGCTACGTAAATCTTTGTCCACAACCTTCACATTAGTTGAACTGAGAGGTATTGTGGAACAGAAGGAGGTGACTTCCCATACACTGTTTCATGTGGAGTCATTTTAATGGATGAATGATGGGTGACATTATACCACCATTCATCCCAATGTAACAAGCCACTCCATGAACTCGGTTCATCTCATCAAACACAAAACAACGAAAAATATATTCCAATGATCTATTTACCACCTCGGTTTGACCATCACTTTGAGGATGATAAGATAAACTGTGGCATAGTGTGGTTCCTTGTAGGTGATGGAGTTCAGTCCAAAAATGGCTGAGAAATACAGGGTCACATTCAGAAACAATTGAATGAGGTAAACCATAGTGCTTGAATACCTCACGCATAAACACATTGGCTACACATTGAGCAGTGTACAGGTGACTGATTGCAATGAAGTGTCAATATTTTGAAAGCCGGTCAACAACCACGAAAATAACATTTTTTCCCCTCGGAATTAGGAAGACCATCAACAAAATCATTGAAATGTCAAAGAAAACATTCTCAGGGATAGGAAGAGGTTGTAGCAAACCTGGAAGATTGATGGCTTCATATGCTTGCGTTGACATTGATCATATGCCGCAATATAAGCTTTGATGTCACGCCTCATTTCAGGCCAAGCAAACCTTCGGGATAAACTAACAAATTTGCATAAATAGCCTGAATGACTAGCTTAAAGAGACGAGTCAAACTCATAGAGTAGTTTCTGACGCCATTCTGACATCTTAGGCACAAATATACGGTTTTTGTACAGTAACCTTCCATCTGCCACTGAAAAACCAGCTCTTATGGGCGCTTCCCTTCGTGCAACGCAGACTGAATCGATTGAGCAAATAGATCTTTATCACAAGATGAAGTAATCTGCATAACACCTTCAAATAGAGGCTTCGTGACAAACAGTAATGTCACAACTCCAATTGCCTCGATAGGACATCAGACACTGAATTTGGATGGTCTGTTTTATATTCAATTCAAAAATCATAGCCCATCAACTTGGATAACCACTTGTGTTGTGCCGGAGTGGATATACATTGATCCATCAAAAACTTTAAAGGTTGATGATCAATGAGTATAGTAAAGAAATTACCCAGAAGATAGTGACGCCATTTGTCGATAAAATATAACACCGTAAACATCTCCTTGTTATACGCTGATGTGGATTGGTTGGGTTGGGACAGTGCCTTAGTAAGGTACACAATTGGGTGTTTTTCTAGGATAACACCACACCAATGCCCAAGCCATTGGTGTCAGTCTCCATGGTGAACGGTTGACTAAAGTATAACAGAGGAAAGACTAGTGCTGAGGTTAATGAGTGCTTGAGGGAATCAAATGCATCAATTGCAGACGACGTCCAAAAGAAATTTCCCTCTCGAAGCATGTCGTTGAGTGGTTTGGCGATGAGACCGTAGTTTCGCACAAAGTGGCGGTAATACCTTGTTAAACGCAGTAAGCTGCAAAGACTTTTGGCTGAATTAGATCTGGGCCACTCGACAATGGCTTTAACCTTTGTTGGGTCGACCTTAACACCATGAGCAGTAATAACATGGCCCAAGTATTAGACTGTGGGCTGAGCAAAGGAGCACTTTGACATTTTAACCTATAAGCTATTTGCCAACAGTAGCTTAAACACTTATTCCAAGTGAGCAATATGAGATTGCAAATCTTTACTGAAAATTAGTATATCATCAAAAAATACCAAGATGAACTTACATGAGTGAGGCCGAAAAATTTGATTCATCAACGCTTGAAACGTTGATAGAGCATTGGATAATCCGAAGGGCGTGACTACAAACTCGTAATGACCTTCATATGTACGGAATGCGGTCTTGTAGATATCATCTTCATGCATACGAATTTGGTGATAGCCGGAGTGAAGATCCAACTTGGTAAAATACTTCGTGCCATGCAACTCGTCCAATAGCTCATCCAAAAGTGGTATGAGAAATCGGTCCTTAACCATTATCTGGTTCAAGGCCCGAAAGTCCACACAAAACCGCCAAGTGCCTTCTTTCTTTAGAACCAACAAGACTGGTAAGGAAAATGGACTAGTTTTACCAGAACTAAGCATCTTGGCCACTTGTTTTTCAAGCTTATTCTTTTGTGAATTGGCATATCGATAAGAACGAACATTAACCAGTCTGGCACATTGGTGTAACACAATACAGTGGTCTATGGTGCGCTTTGGAGGCATCACACTTTTTTCATGGAACAAAGAGGAGTAAGTGTTAATCAATTCAATGATAGAAGGTGCTATAAGCTCCTTATTATCCTCTGTTGGGGCAACCGAAGGTAGGATACTCATGATGGAAGTGGGTTCATGTGATCTGGGCCTTGAGGTAATCTCTCGGAGAATATGACATTTTCCTTCAACATTGAACATCGTAATTTTATCCAAGAAATGCCATCCTATGAATCCCAACTTTTCCAACCATTTTGTGTCTAACAAAAAAAACACACCCATCAATGGGTAACAACAAGAACGAGCCGTTGAGCGCATAATCTTGAATCTTTACACTCACGTCTAAGGCACGGCCAGAGGGAGTAATTGTGTGACCCGAAGCCAATCGAAATTGCATCAAATTTCAATTAGATGTGGGTAAACCAAGTTTCGAGACCACATTAGGATTCAGAATTTTTTTAGCACCGCCACAGCCCACAAATACAATAATGGGCTCCTTATTAGTGAAGTTATGAAATTTTCTATGGCCGAATTAGTAATGGTGTACAATAGGTATGGGCTATCCATATTCTCAGGCCCACTCATAGAATCTTCAGCCTCATCCGCGAATGGTGTGAGTGATTCCAGAATTGTTATTACTGGTTTCTTGCATTAATGAGTTGGTGACCACAAGTCAGGGCAGTGGTAACAACGACTCTTGGTACATCTGTCACGTTGTTCCTCCTACGTCAAGGTGAGGTGGGACAGTTTGGCTTGGGGCGTGGTCCAGGGATGGCTTTTTGACCCGGAGTGGTATGGACCGCAATAGATGCATTCAAATTTGGAGGCAGAGTTTGTCATGTGGTGTGGGACCACTGGGCCAATTTTTTAGCACATGCCGCCTTATAGTCTGCTAATTTGGCGTCGACTTGTCTGACAATTCGTTGGGCTTGAATTAATGATTGAGGATCCATGACCTGAACATCATGGTGGAGCTCCGATTTCAAACCCCCAATGAAGATCGGCAGAAGGTTCGATTTCGACCAGTCAGATGCAAGACATGAGAGTTTCGTAAACTCTGTGATGTATTCATCCAAGGTACCAGTTTGCTGCAAGTGTGACATAGTTGCTTTGAACTCGTTGGAATTCCCAGAGCTGAAATGCTCAAGAAATGCTGCAAGGAACCGCTCCCAGGGAATGTAATTGTAGCGTTGTTCCAACGAATTCATCCAAATTGTAGCGTTAGGCCCAAAACTTGTTGCTACCGTTTGGACCCATTCATGCAAAGGCATATGATGAACACACAAATGACATTCCGCCATAGCAATCCAACCAACTGGGTCTTCCCTTGTAAAACGAGGTAAGTTCGATCGTGGTGGTCGGTATTATCCATGGTCCTGGTACTGTAGTGGAGGTTGGAATCTGGGTTTTTGAATTTGTGGTGGTATTTGGGTTTGGAAAACAGGAGGTTGTGAAAATGGGTTTTGAAAATTGTTGGTTTGTTGTTGTAGCTGGTAGGCTCGGTGATATAGAGGTGGGTGGAGTAACGAGGTGGAGGTGGGTTGAGGTTGAAATAGGGTGGATGTGGCTGGAAGATGTGAGGTGATGGTGGAATAAGATGAGTGGGGATTTGGTGGATGAGATGGGCTAAAAGGGGAAACATCATAATTTAAAGAGATTTGAGATGTTTTAGGCATACCCATAGTGACCCATGACGTCGCCAATGTCGAAAAGGAGATTGGGGCACTCGTCGGAGTGTGTGTCCCAAATTGGACCAAAGATTGAGGGGTAAAAGTACTACACGTCGGTCGTGAGGGCAGCAAGTTGAGCTACCACATGAGCTTGAAATGCCTCGTTTAACATCGTCCTTTGAAACAATGCGTCTACGGACTGCTGAAGCTCATCGTTGCGAGCATAGAGGAACTGGATGAAAGCTATGACATTGATTGGGAGGGCAAGCCTTTGGGTTTGTAGAGGGGAAGGCGAAGGAGGAACCACTCATGGTGACGTTGTGGGTGGTGGAGTAGGGTGGCAGGAGGGTCATGTGTAAAGGTTGAGATGGTTGTTGGGTTTGCAGGCCATACAGTGTCATGGTAGTCTGACTCTGGATACCAATTTGTTGAGATCTAAACTAGGATAGCTAAAGAAAATGCAGAGAAAACAGTAAAAGATGCAGAAAAGAATTCATTGTCATTCCATAACCATAAACAGGCAGTCTTGACACTTAAATAGTAGAGGTGCTAAGCTATTATAATGAAAATGGGTTGGGATAAAGTAGTTGGGCCTATCACAATCATCTTCATAGGTAAATCTAACCTTTGTTAGAATACAAATTCAAAAATAAGGCATAGAATTCATACCGAAGGTAAAGCTAGAATTTGTCCAAAACAAGTCATAAAAGCTCTTATAGTGGAAAGATGGATGTCTGAAATTTCCATTCCTCCATATATATAGCAGGAACCGTTTTATTTATGATACAAATGCTATCGGGTTGAAGAAGAGATTTTGGCCACCAACTTCTTTAGCAAGAAAGTTTTACAAACTTGCGACTCCATTTGTCTCTTGGGGACCAAGAAAGGCACTCCAAAACAACATGTATCTCAAGTTTCTCCACCAATTTGTAAAATGAATCCAACTTCAAAATTGCTCTATAGGGCGGATGTCAAGTATAAATAAACTATAGTAGAATCTCGATAATTTCATATTTGATTAATAAATAATTTCGCTAAAATTATATTTTTTGTCGGTCCCGACTTGGGGACAACGTGGTAAATTAAAATTTTGCTAAATTTATAAGATAATAGAAATTCGAGAATTCATATAAACCCCATGTAATATATAAATTAATAATGCTTTAATACATATATTGGATTATTCATTTATGTTGACTTCATAAAGAATGAATCAAGTGTGACTTGTTGCTTCTTGAAATTGATGTCACATTAAACCTCATCTTGGACTTTTCTTAACATGCATGCTATGAATTTCGGGTGTTGTCTTCTCATAGCACATTTAATAATGTAACACAATAAATTAAAAAATGATGCAACAATAATAATTTTTTAAATTAATAAGTTATTAATTAATCAAAAAATTATTATTTTATTGATTAATTAATATATCGCTAAATTAATAGATTTTGTCAGTCCCGAAGTTATTAATTTATAGAGGTTTAACTGTATATATTATTAAGAAAACTGAGGTTGTTAGTCTAGAGTGTTTTATGCTCCACAATGTATTCTAGTATATATAGTAATACTTCAAGACTTTGTTTTTGGCCGATTAATCCAGTGGAGTTCTGTATTACTGTTACATTTTCTTAATGGATATTTGATCGTCCTTCTCCAAAAAAAAAAACTGAGGTCGTTCCCCTAAACTCTTTCAAGCATGAACAAACTATATATCACAATTTTTCTGAGATAGAGAAACACATTATGGAGAATGATAGATTCAAGCTATCACTACCAAAAAAAATAGTACAGCCGATGAAATGAACAAAAACCGGCCAACAATTTTTTTTCGTCGTCTATACTATACTTTAGCCGACGACAAAAACACTGTGTCGGTTAACGTTTTTACTCGTCGGCTAAAGTATTTTAGCTGACGAAAATAAAATTTGTCGTCAACTATTGTCAAAAAAGTCTTCGGCTTTTCTCGACTTTAGTAGACGAAATTTTCTCTTTAGTCGACGAAAAAAGTCATCGGTATAAATTTTGTGTCGTCGACTATGCTTTAGCTGACAATTTTTTTATGTCATCGACTAAAGTCCTCAAGTTTATAGATCTGTGTCCCCCTTCTCTCTCTGCTCCTCCTCCCCTACTCTCTCTCCCCGTTAGTACTGTCGCCGACATCTTTCACCGGCTGGCCACCAATTCGGCCACGATGCTAGAGGGATTTTGAAGCCTACCCTAGGGGGAGTCGAATGCCACCATCCTTGTGGTCCATCTCAGCCGGTGGACGGAGTTCAAGCGCCGCCGGAATCTGGCGTGGGTTTCTCTCAATTGGAGATAAATTCTTACGTTTCTGGTTCGAATTTAGTTTAGGTATTGTTAAGAGATGTGTTGGGCTTGCTGTGATCTACGTTTTGATAAGCAAGTCGACCATGTTTGGTGCGGGTAACCTCCGGTCACCGCCTGTGGCCCACGGAGGAGCTCTAGCAGGCTGAAATTCATTAGCTTTTTCTTCTTCAGAAACCAACAACCTTAGCCGACGACTTTTTCGTCGGCTAAAGTCCAAACTTTAAGCTGACGATGAGTTTTATTGTCGACTAAAGTGCATACTATAGCCGACGACGTGCATAATTTTCGTCGGCTATAGTTTGGCCGATGACGTTCTCCCGACGACAATATAGCCGACAAAAGTTTGTCGGCGTTTATTATAGCCGTCCACAAAGGCTAACCAGCTGACGATTTTTGGTCGTCGGCTATAGTGTATTTTCTGGTAGTGTATATACCCTACTATGTCAATGCATGTATAGTCTAGATGATCGAGCATGTATAAAAGTAGCAAAGTAAATAAGAATCATATGAGCATTAATGCAAGATGTAAACAATGAAATTCATCACTACCTAGACCAAATCTCACTCCGATCCACTAAGTTATGTTGCATTAAGCACTAAAGCAGACCTACTACAACAATAATATCGTCTACCTTACCTCCTAAGCGTTCCTTTCCATCCTCATAAGCTGCAGCTGTAAAAGGACTAAACCTGTTTGCATCCACTGAGTTCCGCAAAGCCAGCACTGCTATGATCCACGCCAACTTCTCCGGTTCCACAAATACACAACCTTCTATGGTATTCTCTTCCAAAACTTGCTCTATTTCCTCAGGCCACACATTGTCAAGCAGCCCATCTGTCCCAAGAACAATAACATCTCCGGCAATAACCTCAATCGGTTCCATCTCCACCGCGAAACGGGGACCATATCGTGCTTCTCTCCCCAATTTAACAGGACAATTAAACCGACTTTGCTGTATTTCGGACTTGTACTGACACTTCTTGTTTCTGAACAGCATGAAACCACTATCCCCAACATTCACCGCATGCAACTTATTTCCATCGTTGTTATTAAGAGCAACAATGCAAGCTGTTGTTGAGCCATCGAGATCCTTGGTGTTTGAGTAAGCTTCATCCAATACCTTTCTCAGATCAACGACATTACTATCTGCTAATACTCTATGTTGATTATGTACAGCCGAGGCCGAGCTGCTCATGAGCTTCCTTGCAAACACGCCGGAATCAATGCCGTACTTTCGCGTACCACCAACCCCATCTGCCACGCCAATAGTGTTCGCTTCTTCACAAATAAAGTGAGCATCTTGGCCTTCAATTGGCCAGTCTCTGTGGTCTTTGGACAAATAAAATGATCCACAAACCATCTTCATCGTTTTTCGAATGTCTTCTTTTAATTGAGTAGCTTGGGTTCCTAACTGGATACAACGGATGTCCTCAACCCTAGGCATGTTCATGAGCAAAACATTATTTGTTCCTCCTCCTTCCATATGTTGGCCGGTGATATATTGTTGTTAACCTAATACTAATAGGGTATCAATACTTGAATCTGAATGTTAATTCAACCACACATTACTGTTCGACGAATTGGAATAATCTCCCTAGCTATTTGGGAGTGGTTAGGTTCCTTCAAGAAACAAGTAGTCTTAGATCTTATCGAATTAGGGAAAAAGTAAGAATCGAAGCAATTCAAATAAGGTTTTCTGATTCGAATTCCGATCCGCAATATTTTCGGTATTAAAACAAACAATTGAAAGAATCAAATAAGAAGTTTTCTAACCTTGTTAGGTCTCATGCATGATCAACCAACTTAAACTAGCAACGTGACCGTCAAATCCCTGCAACTAGGTGAAGAAGTCATCCTGAGAGATTATTGAGCCTTCATTGTTTATATAGAAGAAAGGAAGCTCCATTTTCAACTCACTTAATTTTTTTTCATTGAAGACAAAATAAACAAATATATACTATAATCAAGGAAAACTGACTACTTCCAAAAAATAAATAAATAAAAGGGAAGCCGAGAGAAATTTTGGTGTTATCGGCTTCACCAAATTTGAAGTTACCAAAATTACTCAAAAAAGTAATAAAGTTAATCATGAATCTTTGTTAATTAAGCAAATTGTTCTTATAGTTAAATTTTCAAGAACTCGTTGATTGCCTTTGGATAGTTAACAACTCCTTAATTACAATATTGATTGTCCAATGGCAAAATAGTAAAGTGCAATTGCATTGGACAAGAATCACGTGCAAATATCACCTATTCGCTCATAAGCTAACACATACGCTCAATTTTCTTAGGATAAAATCACTACAGTTCGTAATACCATTTTCATATACGCACGCGTGTAGACGAGTATAGAACGACTAGTAGAAAATGATAAAGATTATATTGTAAATTCCTGATAAAAGATAAATACTAAAAAGTAATTATGAATTATCACTGACTGCATATGCCTTCTATTTTTTTCTAGGGTTTTTTTTTTTTCTGGTAGTTAGTTATTTGGATTGGTATTGGTATTGGTATTCAACCCAAAATCCTAAAATCATGCAGCCATCGATCTAATTTTTCATCGCAGTCCGATTAGTGTGTTTCAGTCCCAGCCCTTGCTAGATCCAAATTATTACAAGCTAGGTCGTTGTTTAACCTTGGCATATATAGTTGATCGATCGTGAGCGATTAGATCCTGGTCAAGACAATCATGATATCCATGACTACTCAGATTGATGATCTCCCCTACTTTATGTTGGTTGAAAATCTTGGTCGAATTCCTTGTAAAAAAACAATATTTAGAGCCAAGTGTGTTTCAAAGCGTTGGTTGAGATTCCTCTCAGAGATTTATTTCGCTAATCGCTTTTGGAGTCTGCAAGGACTAGCTATGATAATGAAGGAATTCCCTTTGTAGGTACAGGTATTGTTGTTGTTTCGCCCTATCTTCAGAAGGAACCAAGCTCCTAAAGAAAGTGCGTATCCAGACCCGAAAACAATAGAAGAAAACGACTCAGATCCAAAGTAGAAGTTATTGCAGATCCTTTGGTCCATACAGAACTCCATCTGGATTTTCTTCTTGAAACTCAACTATTGGTGCTAGCAACATACAATGACTTGGTTTTGTGCTGCAAAACCTACCGTCGTATTCGTACGTGTGATCATTACATCTGCTATCTTTACTATATATGTATTCCATATACCAAGAAGTGGGTTGCTCTTCCTCCTGGAAACCATCCTCAATTCCGCAACTTCTGTCCCACACGTGGGATTCATATGTGAACCATACTCTTCAGTGGGTAGTCTCATTCTTAATGCCGAGTACAGGTGGAGTGTTGTGCAACTGTTACTTCCTTGCGATAAATAAATAGATCCACCACCAAAGCCCCTTGAATTCTATATGGACATCTACTCTTCGGAGACTCGTCAGTGGAAGCAAATGGTTATAGTGTGTCCACCAATCTTTCAGTATTTAGGGCCCGGTTCCATTGTTGCTTCCAGTGGAATGTTGTATTTTTTTTTTGGGGAAAATGAATAACTTTATTAAAGTCAAAAATGACAAAGGAGACAAAAAATATATGAACACCACAACAAGTTAAATATATGTATCTCAAACATAAACCATAAGGGATCATGGTAATAAGAACAACCCTAAAAAATAAAGAAAAGTATCCCAAATTTAAACTCCTACTGGTGTTAGACAGATGGCTGCAACCAAGGAGTAATTGCATAGAATATTTGATATGGCTGTACGTATAATTGTATAATTGCATAGTAATTTTCTGATTTAGGTGTAAATATTGTTTATTGCCTTTGTAACAGTAGATTATGTATAGGCTATAAATTTATACGATTGTAAACTGCAAAGTATTGAAAATTTATTTTTTACACGGTATCATATTCTTAGGTTCTCCTCTTTGATCCTTAGGTGTCTTTCTTCCTTCGTGCTGTATATGTTTTCATCTCTTATCCAGTAACTACAAATCCTCCTCAAACAACACTTCCAATATGCATCAGACCTCGATCATTGTTGTTTCTTCTCAAACATCACAGCCACACATGCAACACTCTTATGCGCAACAAATATCTACTGCACATCATGGCACTACCAGAAATGGAGACATTACCGGCGACCTGCCGTCGCCGGCCTTGTCTTTTTTTTTTCGCCGGAATTGACATTACCGGCGACAAGTCGCCGGCAATGACGTCGCCGGAGATTCCCCGCCGGTGTTGACATTGCCGGCGACGGGAAACGCCGTCGCCGGCAATGGCAGCGCCGCCGTGGCCGGAATGTGAGACATTGCCGGCGACTGAGGTCCATGTCGCCGGCAATGTGTGGAAAAATTTTGAAAAAAAAACGCGATTCTGGATTGGGCCCAATTCCAGAACCTGCATTGAAAGACATAAACTGTACAATCATACAAGTTCAACAGTACACATAAATGTCCAACGTTACAGTACAAATAGCAACGACGATACGAAAATTAACTACGTACAACTACAAGTCAGGTCGAGGAACTTGCGGGTCAGGGTCGAAGTAATCCATGTACTCATTTGAATTCCGGTGGTTACCTTGGTCTTGCTCTGGCGTTGACTGGTGCGGTGGTGGTGGTGGATAGCTAGGGAACGGAGGGACCGGGACCGGGGGAGGTGTGGGGAACAGTTGTCCGGTAGTGTGAACCTCGTACATCGTCCGCATCCATGTGTACATCTGAGTCTGCACCTGTGTCTGCTGCATTTGGTACTCGGCCATCTGCCTCTTTTGCTCCTCCAACTCCCTCTGCGTCCTGTGAAGCTCCGCAGCGAGGTTACGACTAGAAGTTGAACTTCTTGACCCGGTAGAGTATTCTGAAGTGTTCTTCAATAGTCCTTCGCCCGCCGTGCCCATTCCCCTACAGTAGTAGGTATTCTTGCCAGTCCCGCACGCTTTTGCTATGATCTGAGCCGTTATAGGGCGATCAAGCGGATCGATCTGAGAGGCATACTGGGTGACTTCTTCCTCGGAGCAGTCAGGATGGTTAGTCCGAGCTATATTCATGGTCACTTCCACGGTCGCCTCCTCCACTCTCGCCTAATTGAAAAGTGAAAATGAATAACGTATTAGGTAACAAAATAAATTAATATCGAAAAATAGTTTTATTAACACATGGAGAGGCGAAAGACTTACCGCTTCGTCAGGGCACTGCGGATAGAACTTTTGATGAATATACACCAAGGGGTTCACTTCTTGTTGTTGATGCGCCTTAGTCGACCAACCCATGTAGTTGAGTGAACCTGCATGATGGGCCCTGGTGTTTTTCAATCTATTCGCCCGGTTCGTCTTCGAAATCGCCTTGTTTGATAAACATATGGAAAAAAATTAGTAACTAACTATTTCAATCTGATACGATACATTAGGGTTGTAAGATATATTAAGGATGCATACCCGAGCTTTGGGGTGCTCGAAGTGGGCTATCAGCCACAGCCACTCGTACTCCCTAAACCGGAATTCGCTAGGGGTAGAACCTCGGCCTAGCTCCTTGTATACAGTGTAATGGGAAGAAAACTCGTTCTTCCACTCTTTATACCTATATTAAAACATAGAAAAAAAGTTAGAGATATTAAAACACTTGATAAACAAAAATCTAACTCGATATATATTCAAATAAGTCGAAGCACATCACCTCATATGTAGTTGACGCTCTACCCACGTGTGAATAAGAACTTCATCCACGTCAAACCACACCTGCAATATGAATATATAAAAGGTAAAATTATATATTTATTCGGACTTAATTAATAAATGTAAAATTTACGTAATGAAAATACGATTTTACTCACACTGAGTGCATTATGCACTTGCATCTTCACGTAGATAGGCACAGATTCCCAATCTGGCCAAAGCATTGGGACCTTGTCCCGCACGATCGCACCGGCCATGCTGACATATTTGCGCGTGGTGTCGAATGCCTCGATCACCTCGCCATCCTCATTGGCCCTTATGGGCGTTTTCCTTCCGCCGGTGGCCTGCTCAAGTCTCTTCCCGGTGCAGGTGCCTCTAGCCCCTTTCCGTTTTCCAGTCCCATTAACGAAATTGCATAATAATACAATGTCAACAAATTGATATCATTAATTGAACCTATCGCAAGTCTTAAGTAATAATTAAGTAATCAATCTGATGTTAAATAAAATTTACCTGCATCGTCCGTTTGTTGGTTGGTGCACCTCACACTCCAAAGATACACGGGGTCGAACGGGAGGAAGTTATACGCTTCCTCCACGCTCAGGAACTCCGGCCGTCCTTCAATATAAACAGGCATCCCCCTATCATCGAATTCAGGGATGACAGGAATCTCGTCGGGTAGGAAGAGACCGGACGGCGGAGATAGACGAGGCCTGGACGATGAGGCGCCAGCACCACCATGTGTCTCAGATGATTCCCGTGAAACGGGAGTAAGCACCGGGCGAATATGGGGCATTCGGATTGAGGGAGTTTCTGATGCCCCCGTTGACTGTCGCTCGTCTGAGGCTCTGCCACCGGAGGGACGTCTGCTGATTGAGCGTTTGGAGACTGAGGCTCGAGGCTCAACTTCCGGTTGCACGGCTCTTGATCGTGCAACTTCCTCCTCAGCTCGCGCCTCTAGCAAGGCTCTCGTGCGAGCACTCATCATTGGCCCACTGGGCGTGTTGCTAACTGCGGGCGAGGAGGAAGCTTGACTACTGTTCCCTCCACTATTTCGGGAACCTCTCCGAAGCCAATTAGGTGCAAAACCTCCTGGCATGGACACCGTAATAGTCACGGAAACTGGGGTTCTATAACAAATCGGAATCGGAACGGTTTGGAACCGGAACGGTTTGGAATAGGAACCGTTTGAACCTGGAACCGTTATATTACAAACGGTTCCGGTTACAAACAGTTCCGGTTCCAAACCGTTTCGGTTCTATAACAAATCAGAACCGGAACGGTTTGGAACCGGAACCGTTTGAAACCGGAACTGTTTGTAACCGGAACCATTTGTAACATAACGGTTCTGGTTACAAACAGTTCCGGTTCCAAACGGTTCCGGTTCCAAACCGTTTCGGTTCTATAACAAATCAGAACCGGAACGGTTTGGAACCGGAACCGTTTGAAACCAGAACTGTTTGTAACTGGAACAATTTGTAACATAACGGTTCCGGTTACAAACAGTTCCGGTTCCAAACCGTTCCGGTTCCAAACTGGGGTTCTATAACAAATCGGAACCGGAACGGTTTGGAACTGGAACCGTTTGAAACCGGAACTGTTTGTAACCGGAACCGTTTGTAACATAATGGTTCTGGTTACAAACAGTTCCGGTTCCAAACCGTTTCGGTTCTATAACAAATCGGAACCGGAACGGTTTGGAACCGGAACCGTTTGTTTTCAAACGGTTCCGGTTATAAACAGTTCCGGTTTCAAACCGTTCCGGTTCCGATTTGTTATGGTTCCAATATCACCTATTATACGTTAAATTAACAACTATATCACCTAACTTAACATATATACATACATCATTTCCGGCTTTAAACTTTTCACACATATATACATCAAATATACACTTTGTATACATTGATCATGCATCTTAATTTCACCTTAATTCACACATATATATATATACATCACATATTAATCCAATTCACCCTAGCTAATTAATTTTCCACATTTTTCAAACATACGTATATATATACATTCCATATATATTAATTAATTTTTCACATATATACATCAAATATATTGCTCCTTCACCCCACAATTATCCACATTTTTTTCCCACAATTTTCAAACATACCTTGATTACATTTTACAAATATTGTCCACATGCATACATATATACATCCCACAATTATCAAAAATTAATTAATTAAAATACACAAAAAAAAAATTGTGGAATGAGAGAGAGAGAGAGAGAGAGGGAGAGAGAGAGGGAGAGAGAGTGAGCTCAAACCTGGCATGGTGGAGCTCGACCCAACTGTGCCGGCGACGGAGGTGAGGGGAGGAGGAAGAGGAGGAGGGGAGGAGGAGAGAGGGGAGGAGAGAGGGGAGGAGAGGAAGAGAGGGGAGAGGGAAGAGAGAAGAGAGGATTGAGGAGAGGGGAGAGGTGAGAATTTCGTGCTAAGAGAGGGAAGAGGGAAGAGAGAATTGAATTAGGCCGAAGAGAAATGGGGAGGAGGAGATCGAGCTCGAGCTATACCGCCACCATTGCCGGCGAGGTAGGTCAACGTCGTTGGTAATGACATTACCAACGACGTACGTCGTGGGTAATGTCATTACCAACGACTTGACTCGTTGGTAATGACATTACCCACGAGTTGCTAACTCGTTGGTAATGTCATTATTTGTCGACTATTATCTGATCGACCAATTTCCGACCATTTTCCGACTACATAATTTCCGACTACGTACAATTTCCGACTACGGTTCCGATTTCCGACTACGTTCAATTTCCGACTACGGTTTCGATTTCCGACTACGTTCAATTTTCGATTTCCGACTACGTTCAATTTCCGATTTCCGATTTCCGACTACGTTCAATTTCCGACTACGGTTCCGATTTTCGACTACGTTCAATTTTCGATTTCCGACTACGGTTCCAATTTCCGACTACGGTTCCGATTTCCGACTACGTTCAATTTCCGACTACGGTTCCGATTTCCGACTACGTATAACTTCCGACTACGGTTCCGATTTCTGACTACGTTCAATTTCCGACTACATACAATTTCCGACTACGTACAATTTCCGACTACATACAATTTCCGAGTACATTTTCCGACTACAATTTCCGAGTACATTTTCCGACTACAATTTCCGACTATATTTTACTACGTACATTTTACTACGTACATTTGCCGACTACAATTTCCGACTACAATTTCCAACGTACTAAGGATGATAATCGTAATCATCTTCATCACTTGAGTCTGACTCGGTTTCATAGGTAACCTCTGGCAATATGTGCCGCTCCTCGTCATCTGAATCAGCGTCAACTTCATATGGATTAACATCGAGAAGTTCTGCTCCAGTAATTCGAACCACACTCCCAGATCTCACATTATTAAGGCGAATCGTAGATGATTCCGGAATGTCAAAAGCGTTCGGCTCTTGGTATGCAGTAACTTCCTCATCATCTGCGGTATCATCAAGTGTGGCAGCACTGTATATGTTTCTATGAGCAACATGGTTAACCACCTTCCACGGGACTTTGTTAAGAAGATCGTCCAGGTAAAACACTTGTTTTACTGATGAGGCAAGAATGAAATTGTCATCTTCATACCAGGTAGTAGCAGTATTCACCGAAAATGTTCCGTACTGATCGGTCCTTGTGTTCTCCGGGCTAGTATCAAACCATCTACACTTGAACAAGTGCACTTTCATGCGATTCCCATAAATTAGTTCAACAACTGAATGAAGGACACCGTAATAGTCAACGCCATCCTGCCCACCATGGACCATCACCCCACAATTCTGTGTTTTCAGTCGGTCGTCTCGATTTTCACATATAAATTTCACGCCATTGACCTGACACATCGAGTAAACTTTTGAAGCAATCGGTTTCATCGCCAGGACCCTCAATTCGTTTGACCACTCTGGGCAACCATCATCTGCTACATGGTTCATCTGAAAACGTCCATATATTAATACGTACAGAAGAAATTATGTCATCTTGAAACCACAAAACTACGTACATACATACATGCTATATAAGGATATATATAAAAATATACATATACACATATACTTACCCATTGACCAAAGTAGTTTGCAAACGTCTTGTTGTGGTAATCAACATTTCCGGCAATAGCAGGGCAGTGAAGATGATAGTTTTTCCAATATTGTACTTCTTGACAGTTAATCAGTACCAACCAGTGGGCAATGGCTACCTCATTTCCATCCAACTTGTACGACTTTGGCAAGCTTCCCTGTACTACCACGTCACTGGAGATGATAGAAAGGTTGAACTGGGGTTCATCTATCGGCATATGTTGTTGGGGGTCCTCTACATTTTCGAGGTACACTTTGGTGTACGTTACACACTCGTGCGCAACATATGCTTCAGCGATACACCCTTCAGTTGCATATTTATTCTTCACATAGTCCTTGTAGGCTCCCAATTGTCTACAAGTTAACAAGTGCATGTTAACTTACTTAAAAAATAAGAATTTACATATAAAAACATAGGCAAACCAAATTTATGAATCATTTGTACCTTTCCATGGGATACATCCAAGTGTAGTGTACGGGACCGGTAAGCAACAATTGTTCGGGAAGATGGATCATCAGGTGCGGCATTATGTCGAAAAAATTTGGGGGAAATATCCTCTCAAGCTTGCACATTATAAAAATGATGTCATCTTGCATCTCCCTCAGGTCTGCTTTTTTAACTTCCCTGGTGCATAACTTCTGAAAGAATCTTGACAAGGCCACCAATGGCTCCACCACCTCTTTGGGCATGTACCCTCGAATGAAAATAGGGAAAAGGCGTTGAAGCAGTACATGACAGTCATGACTCTTTAATCCGTACATCTTATTGTCCCGGAAGTTAACACACCTGGTTATATTTCCTGCATAGCCATAAGGATACCTGCATATATATAGATAAAGCCATATATATGGACCAATTATATTTCTCGCATATAACCATATATACTCCGCTAAAAATTTAAGGCCAAATTCCTACATAGCCATAAGAATATATACCTGACATTACTCAGCCACCGAAAAATTTCATGCTTATGCTTCGGCTTTACGGTGTACGGAGCTTGCGGCATTTTTCTCTTACCATCTCTTAACCACAAATGTTTCCGCACACCCATTGCTTTCAGATCAATGCATGCCTTAGGGATGTCTTTTGTTTTCCCCTCCAAGTTAAGAACTGTGCCCACCACACTTTCACACATATTCTTCTCTATGTGCATGACATCTAGGTAATGTCTGATAGGCAACCTGGGCCAGTAGGAGAGTTCCCAGAATATGCTCTTGTGTGTCCAAAACTTATACATTTCGGGCTTGTCTGGAATTGACGTCACTATGTCAGGATGATTGCTCAGCTGGCCAAAATCATATTCATTCAACACTTCCAAAATTTCTTCCCCTGTCCATCGCCTGGGTGCCACACCTGTTTCCACAGTCCCATCAAACGCGTCTGGATCCTGCCTAAATGGGTGATCATATGGAAGCCAACAACGGTGACGCATCTGAACAATTTTACTGCAATGAGGACTGCAACAATCAACCGTCATGCACTCTGAATAAGCCCTGTAACCCCTGGTAACGTTGCCCGACAACATACCGCGGGCAGGAAAATCACTGATGGTGCCAACAAGCATGGCATGCATCTGGAACATCTCCTTTTTGAACCTATCGTAAGTGGGGTGGCCACACTCACTCAGGTACTTAAGCTCCTCAATCAAAGGCCTCAAATACACATCGAGACACTTTCCTGGATAACCCGGGCCCGGAATTAACAGAGTGAGCATATTGTATTCCTTCTTCATGCACATCCATGGTGGAAGGTTGTACGGTACCAAAATAACTGGCCATATACTGTATTGAAGACTCATGTTGCCAAAAGGGTTGAATCCGTCAGATGAGAGCCCTAGCCAAACATTTCGGACCTCTGCTGCAAAATGATCAAACTCCCTGACCATGTGCTTCCAAGCCTCTCTGTCGGAAGGGTGTATAAGGGTGTCATCGTCAGGCAAGTTCCTCTCAGCCCACCATCTCATTGCCTCGGCCGTGAAAGCACACATGAACAACCGCTCCAGCCTATCAATAAGCGGGAAATATCGAAGTATCTTCACAGTTTTCTTGTTGCCTGCAGGAGTCAACTTATACCTTTCTGTAAAACATACCGGGCAGGCTTCAAGGTCTTCGAGATCTTTTCCCCAGAAGAGAATACAATCATATTTGCATGCATGGATTTTGATGTAGGAAAGCCCAAGATCTTTCAGGATATATCGCACCTTATGATGAGTGGTAGGAAGACGATGACCGGGTGGCAGTAGCGAAGCAGTCCACTTCAACCAAGAATCAACAGCTTTGACAGACATTTTGTTCTCCATTTTGAGCTGCATCACTCCCATCACACTTTCAAGAACAGTCTTACTACAACCGTCATACAACGGAGTCTGTTGCAATGCAATCAGGTTGTTGTACTTGTCCATACCGCTTGTGTTGACATGACCTCCAGGTAATGGTTCGACTGGCTCGATATGGGGGAAACCCTCAACGACGGGAGGGACATTTGGTGCTTCATCAGCAAATACACCGCTCTCATGAGGAAACATATCATTGATTAACATCGATGTTGGATCATAGGATGAACTGCCCCTCTCAGCAAAATCTCCATGATCATAGCGTGGACTGGCCCTCTCACCAAATTGTCCATGATCATGCGGACCCGCTACCGATGTTTCACCGTGATAAATCCAACAAGTGTACTTATCCCAAAACCCGTATTTACTCAGGTGCCTCTGGACTTTATCAATGGGAAATCGAAATCGATCGCTGAAACACTTACATTCTTTACACGGGCAATAATGAAGTGTAGTGTCTCCACAATTAGCCTTCACAAAATCCACAAAACTCCTAATTCCCTGGTGATATCTGACATCCCATCTTTCGAGGCTCATCCAACTCTTGTCCATCCTGAAAATTCTAACAATTTTACGTATTAATTATATATATATACACACATTCACTACTAATAATCGACGTGATCTCTCAATTCAACTCTAATTAAATCAACACATGCATGCATATGTATATATATCGATCTAATCTCTGAATTCGATTCAGTACTCGATGATAGTATTCTCCTTTTTTCAATTCAAAACGTATTTGACTGGGTAGGAGGAGGCTCTGTTAAGCCTGGCTCCGATAACAATACGATAATACCAGTCATTGATTCAGACACAAGATTAACTACAAGCTGTTTTCTCGTTTCAGTGACCGTACATCAACAACATTTCATATATATCTCACGAATTGGATTTGATCAACACACACACACACATATATATACCACATATACGTATATATACACCTACCTATATATATAGCTTCCCGAGTGATCGAGTTTTCGACGCGCGCCTTAATTTTGACAATATACTGAATGATCGATTTCAGAGCGTACGTACGTTTTCCTTCTTTCGATTTCTCTGGATTTTTTTCGATCAAAATGATTGAATGATCGAGCTGCCGCATCCGGCATCTAATATAAGACACATTGCCGGCGATGGAGTAAGTCGCCGGAAATGAAGACATTACCGGCGACTTTACGCCGGAATCTCGCCGGTAATGTTCCAAGACATTACCGGCGACTCCAACCGTCGCCGGCAATGTCTAGCCACACATTTCCGGCGAAATTTCGGCCGGAAAATCGCCGGAAATGTTCGGCTTGACATTGCCGGCGACGGTTGGAGTCGCCGGTAATGTCTTGGAACATTACCGGCGAGATTCCGGCGACATTACCGGCGACGGAGTAAGTCGCCGGTAATGATGGACATTACCGGCGACTTTTCTGGTCGCCAGCCTTGTCTCCGGTGATCTCGCAGGTAATGGGCACAAATGTTGTAGTGTGGGCTTCCTCAATGCCTCCATCAATTCTCTAGACAATCTGATATGGTGTCATTTGCTGGAATTCATGTTGCTAATCCAAATTGGTACCCTGACACCGGTGCTACTCACCATATGACCGCCATACCTCTTCATAATTCTCGACCCTGTGGTGGTTCCCATAATGTGTACATGGGTAATAGTGATTTAATGTCTATTTCTCATACTTGTAATCTCTTCATGGCAATAGCTAACTCTAAATTTTCTTTACACAATGTTTATCACATCCCCTTTATTTGTAAAAATTTATTGTCAGTAGTTCGTTTCACCCGAGATAATCGTATATTTTTTTTTCTCTGCTCCTAATTATTATCAAATTTATTGTTTACTCACCGGTTGTCTATTGTTTCAGGGCCCATGTAACGATGGTCTCTATCTGCTTCATTTGTCTTCCGCTTCTGCTAGTCCTCGAGCTCTTGTGTATGTCTATTCTACTCTTTGGCATAACCGTTTAGGTTATCCCTCTTCTCCAGTTTTAGCTCGTATAGACTCTAATCTTGGTTCTCCAATTTTGTGTCCTTCCTTTTGTACTAACTGTGCTCTTATCAAATCACATCAATAACCTTTTCCTTTAAATCATGTGTTAGCTACTTCTCTTTTCCATATTATCCATAGTGATGTTTGGATTTCTCCTACTTTATCTGTTAGTGGCTTCGAGTATTATGTTTTATTCACTGATGAGTTTTTCTGTTACACTTGGATTTATCCCATGCGTTGTAAAAATGAGGTTTTTACTGATACGAGTAAAACATGCATCAAATAAGTACATAAAGTAAACATTCAACACATAAATTAATCATATATAATTTAAAACCCCTTTGTTGTAGATGTAGCATTGGTAAATAGGGTATCGTTCAAAATCGGGGATTGAAGAGTGTGTGCAATAATTGTGTAGAAAAAAATGGGGGGTATAAGAGTTGATTAATCATCTAATTAATTACCTAAAAATGTCAAAACACATAGCAAGAAAATTCTATGACCCTAACATACATCGACTCATAGACAAGCAAAACACATACAAAGAATCCCAAAAACCCTTGCCATATATTTCGACAAAAATAAAACCTAGGCTAAATATTTATAAGTGATCATCCTATTTCACCTAGCCAATTTTCTCTACCTAATTAAGTTATCTACGAAATTCATGCTCAAGATTTCATAACTAACATGCCATGTGATTTAAAGCTTAACGCCTTAATTACTAAAAATCATTGAATAACTTCTAGGCGAGAGTTTAACGCAATCATCCTACACTACCCAACGTATTAAGAACAAGACATAGCATGCTTCAAACAAAATCAAAAACATAAACACATGGAAGATAAACTCAAATAAGTATTAAAAATCTAAATATATTCACCAAAAACTAATGTCAAACAAGAAGAACCTAAGGAAAAAAGAGGACAATGGAGTAAAGGTTTCATGGTTACACTTTTAAAATCTCGCTTAACGCTGCAAACTCCAAGGTGTAGATGATTCCAAGGATGGCGATTCTCACTTGTATGGACTTAACGTATGCAAGTGATCCAAGAAGATGATGGACGACGGTGTAGTGGGCTTTGTACTCGGCCTTGGTGTTTGAGGGAGAGGTTTGGAGAGTATTTTGGGTAGAGTTTAGGCTGATAAGAGATGATCCAATTTAGGGACGAGCCTCTTATATATGTAGGCATTTACAAAATAGTTTTCCTCCCAAAACAAGGTTATTCTACTCTACTCGGGTAGATCTGGCAGTCTGCAAAACATTACACTTTTCTGGAGTAGTAGGCGTAAAAAAATTATGATTTTTGGCTCGTTGGAAATAAGACTCAAATATATTTCCAACTATATGTTGATCGCCGTCTAAATCCTCCTAAGCTGTTCTCAGTCGCCGTTCGAAGTTGGCTGACCTGTACAGACAGATTTTTCTTTCCTTATTCTCTATGATTTCCTTCTTCTACTCAACTTAGAAATCATCTTCTTGCCATATCTTGCTCTCCACGAAATTGGTTGACTTGGTCTTCAAGTTTGGACTTTTCAAATGATCTTTTAATTAATTTGGTCCATCTTCATTTGTTCTTTTCCAAAGTTCTTCCGGAAGTTTCTTTTTCCTAGTCAACATAGGAAATATTTTTCTAGGACTTCTTTTTCTCTTCAATTTTCTTCCTTGGGATCTTGAACCATCTTATCCTTCTCCCTATTTGTGACGTTTAAGCACATTGTAGACTCCTTTACTCCGTCTCTTTTGGTCAACACCTGAAAATAACAAAATAAATAAAAACTAATAATACTAAGTATTTAACAAAGTAAAAATAGAAAAAAAATTACATTACTTAGTATGCATAAAATGCGTAGTTCACTTACTCACTTTCAAACTTTGGTTGCCATGGTCAAAAATATATTTCGTATCCCTATTCAGTCTCTTTCGTAGACCTCTCTGTTGAACCCATCGCCATCCTCATCTGGCTCAGGCCCATCTTCATTGGTCCAAGATTCACTTCATTCCTAATCAGGAACTCAATCCAGTCTATCACTTACACAACCCTTTACACCTAGTGCTCCCTAGGTCCCGCCTCAGCCGTCCTAGCCATCATGTCCGTCTCACCTATCTTGGTAGCCGACCACCTTGTTGCCACTGCTGACTTCGATGGTTCACCTGCCGCTGCCATTGACTGCCTTGTTGGCCCATCCTCCTGCGGTGACTACTCAATCAGTGCTCCATCCTACATCGCAGCTGTATCCTCCTCCGTCGCCTGATCCATCGCGCGACCAACATGTGCTGACATACAGTCGTCTTCGCCCACATGCACCCTCTCTCGCGCGGCTAACCCCTTTGGCCCAACCTCTTCCTGTCGCTCTTTCACAAACCGAAGTGACTCATCCCAACTCCATTATGGGTATTGATCATTCACTTGATGTCGCTGTTTTTGGACCAATAGCTCCTCCAGTACAACCACCAGCTCTGCGAATTGTTGATCCTCCTGCGCCATAAACATCTTTTATTCATCCCATGACCACCCGACTTTGAGATGGAACTATCAAGCCCCGTGAAGTATATATACCGCGTGCTTTACTTACCACTATTGCAGATTCTGAACCTACATGTTATACGTAGGCTTCCAATGATGAACAATGGCGTGCAACCATGACTTATGAGATCAATGCCTTGTTGAAAAATGGAACTTGGTCCCTGGTTCCATCCTCTCCCTCACAGAATATGGTGAGTTACAAGTGGGTCTTCCACATCAAACATAATCTTGATGGTTCAATGGAAAGAAACAAAGATCGTCTTGTGGCTAAAGGATTCCATCAACAGCAAGGTATTGACTATGACCAAAAAATTAGCCCTGTGATTAAGCCTGCTACCATTCATACTGTCATTAGTCTTGCTGTTTCTCGGTGTTTATCCCATAGCCAATTAGATGTGAAAAATACTTTTTTACATGGGTATCTCAAGGATGATGTTTACATGACACAACCTCCCGAGGTTGTTGTTCCAAATCGACCATCATATATCTGCAAGCTCGATAAGGCCTTGTATGGTCTCAAATAAGCTCCCCGGGCTTAGCTTCACATAATGAGTTTTTTTTTCTTGTGTCAGTTGGTCTTATACAAAGTTTGGCTGATCATTATTCATCCTTCATCATGGCCTGCATACTATTTACTTTCTCCTTTATGTGGATGATATTGTGGTGACGGGAAACAGTGATCGACTTCTATAGAGCTTTATTGATGTATTAGGTCGTGACTTTGAGATCAAGGATTTAGGCCATCTTCACTATTTTCTTGGGTTGCAGGTTACTACCACTTCACAAGGAGTTCACATCAACCAACTTAAGTATGCTTATGATCTTCTTTTGAAGCATGACTTATTGCATAGCAAACTGGTCTGTACTCCTCTTTCTTCCAAACTTGATCTCACTACCACTGATGATGATTTGCTTGATAATCCTACTACGTTTCGGGAGCCAGTTGGTTCTTTGCAATATCTCACATCACCCATCCTGATATTGCCTATGCGGTTAAGTCTATTTTCCAATTTATGAGTCAACCACAAGTCCTTCACCTTGTTGTTGTGAAGCACATTCTTCGTTACATCAAAGGTACTCTAGACTATGGTTGTTCTTTGCACCTCAACACCAACCTGTTCATCTCCCAGCATATTCTGATGCTGACTAGGCTAGCTGTCCTAACTCTAGCCGGTCTACATCCAGTTATCTTATCTACCTTGGCTCTAATTTGATCTCTTGGTGTTCTAAGAAGTAGCTCACAGTAGCTTGTTCAAGTGCAAAATCAAGTTTGGGGGGCGTTGCTGTTAGAGAGATGGCTGCAATGAAGGAGTAATTGCATAGAATATTTGTTATGGCTATATAATTGTATATTTATTATGGCTATATAATTGTATAATTGCATAGCAGTTTTCTGATTTAGGTGTAAATATTGTTTATTGCCTTTGTCTACAGTGGCATTGTCATCGTGTCACACTGCAGCAAGCAATAGTGAAATGTTGTATGGTATGTTAGGTTAGGTTTTAATCCTACTGCAAAGTTAATTCCGAGGTTAAGCATTGACGATATTATTAGTAAAGTTCGTTTTGATATAGATGGACCTCGAACTGCATGGATGTGTTTAGGTACTTGCCAAGGGCGTCTACGGATGTGCAGGCGAAATTTATTCGCTTTCCATGTCCTCAGTGTTTGGGAGTTGAAAGATGATCATGAGATAGACAACGACGATGGAGAGAAATTGGTGACGAAGAAATGGTGCTTGATGGTTGACCGTCTAAAAATGAAGAAGTAGGTTTTGAAACATCCTTTGGTCTCTGAAAGAAAATTGCAGAATCAATATTGCCTTGCGGAAGAAAAAAGAAGAAGACTATAAACCTGAATATATAGCCCAAGGGAAGAAAAATAGAGTTAATAGACTCATAAACTTGAATATATGGCGTAAAGGAAGAAAAAAAAATAGACTAGGAAACCATGAAAAACCTCCCTAAGGTAAAGAATAGACTGGGAAGTATAAAAGCCTAAAGGAAAAATAATAGACTGGAAAGTATAAAAATACTTGCAGGTCCTGAGGTTAGAACCTGAGACCCAACTCATTCATCCCTCCCATTTACCACTGTGCTAGCTTGAAAAGTATGTCACCTAGAGAGTGTCAGAATTTCATCCCAAGTTTGTCCTGAGGTGACATACTTTTCCCTACAGCTCAACAGAATCTCGAACTTGGAAATAGCTGTCAGAAAAATTTCAAGAACATCCAATTCCCTTGCGCTTCCCTGGATATGATGAGGGAAACGCAATGGAATTATATCAGGATCATTGTACTTCCTTTTCTAGTTCTATGCTTGCAATTCTTTGGCGCCATTAGAAACACATTATGCATTATATTGTAATCTCATTCGATCTGTAAACACTAGTTATGCTACCCTGTAATTTCAAATTTACAGTACAAGTATGCTATGTTTTTCTTGTAATCAGCTAACAAGTACGTTATGTCCTTCTTGGTATTTGTTTATTTTTTTAAAAAAAAAACTTTAGGATCTCAAGCATTTTATGAGGAGATACCTCTCCCAAATCCTAGCTGCTATCCTAAGTTGCAAAAGGTACCTACTATTAGTAAGAGAAGTTATGCATACACATCAAGCAGGGACACAAATCAAAGAGAGTCAATGAAGTAGGGCTGACAGATTAATCCTTAAATTGCACTCACCTTCTTCATACCACCATCCAGCATTGCTAGAAAGAGAAAACAATAAACCAAATCTAAAAGCACGATATTCTTAATATGGATATACTGTAGCCAAAAAGAGAAGAGCTATAAATTGCAAATGATCAATGCAAGCTCTTAACAACTACAAACATTCAAACTTAAAAGCTCAAATAACAAAACCTAATAGATATTGTTTAGCAATCCAAACTGACCAAGAATTGTAGTAAAGCAATACATCTAAAATGCAGAAGAGTTGTGAAGTGACCAAGATTAGAAGGCAGCAGATTCAAGCAGCAAGGTTAGGTACCAAAATTCCTCAAGAACTGCGAGATTAGCCTCCATTACTGTCTCCAGACGAGAAAAGTTCTAATCGAAAAACTGCAAAGAAGCGAAATGAGGTAATCAATCATCCCCATAACAAAGGTGATCACCATTATGGTAGATTCTGATTTGCCTGGGTCCCGTCGCCTGTACTTGGTGCCGACTCCTCATCAACTTGCACCTTTTCTTCCAAATCCTTCCACATTTGTTCTATGGTAGACTTCATTTGTTCATATGTCTCACCATCCATGCCTACTTTGCGGAATCTATCACCAACATATTTTTCAAAACGACCATACACTGAATTTTCAACAAGTCTAACCTGCTCTGTTAGCCAGTCCAGTGATCTAGTATCTGTACTCAACCTTGTGATATCAGGCAGCAGGGGACAGCTCAACAGAATCTCCAACTTGGAAATAGCTCTCAGAAAATTATCAACAACATCCGATTCCTTTTCCTTTCTGCGATTACGACCAACAAAGTGCTTAACCAGGTTAAAATTTTTGGGTGCTTGTTTCAGTAGTACAATGATCCTGTCATAAACTACTCCAAAGTCTTCAGTTTGACCTTCCCATTTAATAGTGTCTTTCAGAAATGGAAGCAATCTCTCAAAGTCGCTGAACCTGTCCACCCCAGCCGTTATATCATCATCCGCATTCATCACCACCGTCATCATCAAAAGGTACTGGGAGATTTTGTGCCCGGTATGAGCTGCCAACCCTTTTATACATCCTAGTTTCTTTCCAGCTTCCGAATCTGCATTACACTCTCTCAACAACTCCATAAAACATTTCTGCTGTCCCACCTGCACATCAAGCTGCTGGAGACGGTTACAATGAGTTAACACCCATAGAGATAGGTCATTATTGGCAAAGTAGCCCTGGCCAAAGAAGATTGCAACATCATTTACTTTTTCAAGAGTTTGTCCTACTGTCTTGTTATTGATGTCTTCAGCAGATCTGTTGACATCAAGCTCCAGAATGCGTGTCAAGTGCGCCTTGAAATTAACCTTGAAAACATCCTTGATACTCTCCCTGTCCATGTCTTGCAGTTCATCATCAGTATAGTTGGCCATTTCCCATGCACCAACTGAAAACAGAATGCCAAGTTAGACGGACTACATTCAGCTTGAATCTGAAAGTAATCAAACATGCACACTTGGTTTCACATTCTGTTTTTCTTTGCAATGAAGAAAAGTTTCTATACAAAACTTATGAGCTATGCAAATACCGAAGAGCCCCATTCATCAATATACACAAATACACAGGTATACAAGTTAAGTTTGTTATATATATCCCTCACTACAAGAACAAGGTCTAGACGACATAAATTACCAACCTTTCACAGCAATATTTCACAAAAGTATTAACTAAATTAGAACGGTTAAAAGTGTTATGGCGTGGTTGACGTTAATGATTCAGCAATCTTTCATATGTATGGCGCAACCCAATCTTTGGTTTTGAAATTATTAATATTTGTACTTTCCTTGATCTAAATACCGAAGCACAGTTCCAATTACCAAGAGAAAGAATCATACCCACTTCGAATAGTTGTAGAAATATTCTAGCTTTTGCCTTAAAATTGTGACAAGTAGCAAATCCATGCAGAGGTAGGAAGAAATAGCTAAGTAGCAACGACAAAGAATACGCATCATGAAAAAAGATGGAAGCTTTTTTGCTCCAAAACCACTAAACATAAAAAACTGAAGAGACCCATTCACAAATACATGCATAGCTATAACAGTTGAAGTTTGCATTATCATACCCAGTTCTGCTGTAGAAATCTTCTTGCCTTTGCCTGAAAAATAAAACGTGAAAAGGAGCAGACTTGGTTAGAAAAGAAGCAAAATTTCATGAAATAACAAGTAGCAATGGCAGAGATTAGGAATCTTGAAAAATATGGAAACTTTTTTGCTTCAGAAATGAGAGAGAGAACGCCATACCAGTAAGCGAGAGTGGAAAATGTGATTGTGAGTGGGAAAGATTCCAGTCTTATATAGCAAAAGCAAAATATGGAGACGTTGGCAATAAGCTAGCTTGCTGGATCACAAAATGCCAAAAATTTGTGAGGGCTCACTCAAACCGTGCTAAACTACCAAATATTCTCTGCTGCTGAGGCTAGTTGTGGTAAATATGTCATGGTAAAATATGCATGTTCTGGAAGTTACTAATTTCTCCGCTAAAAGAAAAGGTAATACTATTTTCTCTTCTTTATGAACAAGAATTAGGGCTGGGCACAAATCCCGCAAATTTCGGTCCCGTCCCGGTCCCATCCCAATCTCGATCCCGATCCCGGCGGGATTTGAAACTAAAAATGTTCATCCCGTCCCGTCCCGTCCCATCAGAAAAACAATGGGACGGGACGCAGGACTGAAATTTCTCATCCCGTTAGGCCCGTCCCATATATAAATTTAAATTGATCTTGACCGTTGATTTTAATTTTGTATTGCTATGTTTTTAATCTTGTATTGCTATATTTTTAATCTTGTATTGCTATGTTTTAATTTTCTTCTTTTCTTGTTAAACTTATGATATGTGAACTTGTGTAACGGATTATGGATGTTATTCTTGTTATGTTTGATATTATTAGGTTATGGATTGTGACTTATGAATGTAAGCAAGTTGTGTAATTGTAATTAGATCATAGATACATGTTGTGATTTATGAATGTAAGCAAATTTTTCTTCTTTTTTGTTTCCAATTTTGTGGTGGGATTGGGCCCGTCCCGTCCTGATCCCGTCCCGTCCCATGTGGGATTGGGCCCGGCGGGATTTACTCTCAAAATGCAAGGCCCGTCCCGATCCCGTCCCGCATGTAACAACTGGGACGGGACGTGTGATGACCTCAATCCCGTCCCATCCCGTCCCATGCCCAGCCCTAACAAGAATCGTTAAGGTTGGCTTCATACACTACCACATATTGACTCATTGCCGGCTACTTTTAAGTCGCCGGCAATGTCTTTTTTTTTTTTTTACATTACCATCGAGACATGTATGTCGCCGGTAATGTTAAAAAAGAAGAAGACATTACCGGCAAAAATCGCCGGTAATGTCCAAAAACAAAGTCGCCAGCAATGAGTCAATATGTGGTAGTGATAGTTCATACAATGTGAAAAGTGTAATGGTTTCGTGAATCTGCATATGTCACAATTGAGGAATATGTCCGTATCTGATTTTACTCAACCTAGCTAACTACTTAAATGATGAAGTTAAATCTGCATCTAAATCACAATTAGCATTTTAACATGTTAATTTTGATGCATGATTGACAAGTTCAATTTGCCTTATGAGTTATGAGTTATGATGCATGTCTTTCACAGATTAATTAGCAGGTAATTAGTTGGAAACTAACTTTATAAAATTATTGCATAAATTACCATTTCATCTCTTTAGATTATACGAGTACTTTTTACATCATAAAAAGAATTAAATTTGTAGAGGTGAGGCAGTCTGTTTATTGATCTGGTTGAGCATGGTGTTTCTTTATTCACCTAGGTAAAATGGTAAGGACTATGAAGCAACATGAACAAGCTTCATTCTAGTATTTGCTGCAACATTTAGCATGTCACAAAGAATCTTGTCACTAGCTAGCACAGGACATACTTATTTGCTTGAATGAAGCATAAGACTGCATGATATGATAATCTATTTTCTTATTTTCTTTATTGCATTTTTTTGATAAGTTCCTTAGTGCATTATTGTCTTGAATATATTGTTTGTTCGATTGATCAATCTGCTCTTTTCGTGTCCATATTTATTTCTACTTGATTCTGTTGTGTCACTTGTGTGTGTCTGCATCCTAACTCTTTGGCTTTATATGCCATGTCATTTTCCCCAAGTTTTTCGTCTCATGCTTGTTAATTCCTTGGTTGATTAGTTTCTGAGCTTTGGAACTAAGAGAGACGCTTTTTACCGGTAACGGTTAATTAGCATTTCGTATATCTAACATCTTACAGAATGTGAATGGATCCATTGCCAATAAATTTTTGGTAATGAGAGATTTTGTTAGTAAATTATAAAAATTTGTGCTACTCTTATCATTGTTAATTGATTTTTGGTATGGAACTCAAGATTATTTTATCAAGATGGTTTCAGTTTTAAAAAATATATATGTACATATACTAACAAGTTCGATTAGTCTTGCATTTAATGTTTGATTAGCATGTAATTAGTTAATAAAGGCATTTTTGTATCCAAAATATGGATAGGGACAAAACAAACCGGTATTGATGTATTCAGGTTGTTCTAGCTAGTGGACAATAACTCCGCAGGTTATTTAGCATTAGGCGATACGAAGGTGATCGTATACTCATCTTTCCTTGCGTGAAAACAACTCAGACATGCTGGCAGTTACGAAATGGTAGCTACTACTCCAAATTCTCATTTTCTGCTAAATTATCTATGAGCTAGTGCGTAAGATATTTTCTAATTATGTATGTCTACATTGTTAACGGAGCCATTGAGCTGGGGAGTGATTGTGGTATCGCGTGCCATCCGCTGATTGTTTGGAGATTAAAGATATGTTAGAAGATCTGCAGCGCGACATATTTCTGGAGAAACAAATGGAGTGACTCATCACGCGTGGTATCCATCTTACTAGTTATTCAAATTTAAATAAGTCTCGAATTAATGTATACAAAGTTTTTTCTCGGATTTTGGGGTTTTTTTCAAAGTAAAATGATAAAATATATTAAAAGTCAAAATTTTCATACAACGAAAATTTAAAAAGTAAAATGAGATAATAAAAGCACAAATTGGATATCGCCATTCGTTGGAGACAATTAGGACTCTGTCCATAGATCATTGGTTGAAATCGATTACTAATTGAAATTTGGTTGTTCGGCATGCTTGATTTATGGTGAGTTGCCTGTAAAGTTACCAGTGAATCCCGGAAATCGAGTGCAAAGTGTACCTCCATTGCTGCCATGTCCTTGCCTTGAGTCGATAGAAAACTTAACAACTAAGGGTGCCACCTTTGAACGAGTTGCGTCATCCAATTTCGACAGTAATCAAGAGGTTCTCCTAGGTACCAGATGCGGTACCCAAAAAAAAAATCCTTACTTCCCAAAAAAACTCAGAGGCCCATTTCCAGCCAGGTCGAAAGCGCCTCAAAACTCCAAAAAATAACCTAGGCCCTAGGTGACCATAAGGCCCAGGGGCAATGGACCCGCGCCTCCATCATTAGTCCTCCTCAGACTCGCTGCCTTGTTCACTAAGCTCTCGTTGGGTCGCTGCTCCATATCGTTGCCGCCCTGCAACCCCTCCGGCCACCGCAACAACCATCAACCCAAGTCGCCGCTGCAGGTCCAACCAAGGCAGTCTGCCGATGTCGCCTGATAAATCCAAAGAGCTCGGCCTTCTGAGTTTCCTCCCCCGCCTCAGTCTGCCATTGGTACCATCGAGTTGGAATGGAGTAGCTCCACGGAGACCATCTGGCCTCGTACTTCAATCTAGCTCTAGTTGGTCTTAGTCGACCCACAACCACAAAAACCCATCTTGAGGTAACGACTCGGCCAAAATGTAGTCATGCCTCCTCTGTCTGTGGCGTCCAATCCGCAGGAGAGACAAGCCGCCCATGGAGACAATTCGCCAGCCCCGTCGAGAGGGTTATAGTCGCAGATGCCAAATCCATGGTTGCACCCATGGATCTCGTCGAAAGCCACGTTGAATAGATGCTTGGCATCGCCGAGCAGAAAAGACCGGCCACCAGAGTCATTCTCAACAAAATTTGCTTCTCAACTGTAACCTCTCAACCAAAACCTCTCAACCGTAACCTCTCAACCGTAACCTCTCAACAAATGAAGGCTGCCGGAGCGGCCATTCGCAATCAACCCCTAACTCTGCTATGGTTTCTTGGTTTTCAGGAAACTCGAAGCTAGGTTCTGAGTAAAAAAAAGTCCTTAAAATAGAGCATAAGTATAAGGTCTTGATTTCAGTGATTACATACGCATCGTGCACTCATAAATTTAACAATGTTAATCCAATTAAGCCCACCAAAGAGGTGTAGAAGTTGCAAATAACCAAACAAGGTAAAAGTGAAATATTCAAAGATTTAATTTGACAATTTTTTTTTCTTGCTCCAAGGATTTGACTATATGTATTGAGTCAAGTTACCGCATTTCATATATGCATTCCATTTAATAGTTACATGAACCGACTAAATATTTGCAGCCCATACGGAAAATTAAACACACAGCAGTTATTCAGTGCAATATATAAGAACCAACATTCTGTACGTAGGAGAACAAAATAATCTTATTCCAGTTAAACCATGCCAAGCTCGCCAGTAATAGTCTCTAATATTCTTTTAGTTTTCCTTTCACTCTTACTATCATGTTCAACTTCAGAGTTTAGTTTTAGAGTTTTCCTTGAATGCCTTCTGAACCATTCTCAGTTATCCACCACAATCTCCGAAGCCATTTACACTCCCTAAAACACCTCATTTCAGCTTGTTTTGCATTCGTATATTGCAAACATAAGATTCGCCACATCCACAACTCCAAAGCCTTTAGCTATTTTAGTAGCCAAGCATGAGTCTCATGCCCAAGCAACCATGGTCTGCGAACAACAACACGGGTTGCAATTCAGAATCCAAAGCGGTGGACACGATTATGAGGGTCTGTCACATGTCTCAGACGTTCCCTTTGTCACGATTTCGTGATGGACTCATCGTCGAACATCCCCATTCTCCTTCCTCCTCTTCCGAGGCATGGTAAAGGAAATAAACTTTCATGAATGACCATTGAACTATCCTCTGAGCAGTCATCAACCAGGTAATGTCATGTACTTTGTGCTCTACGTCTTTTACCTTTCCATGCACGCTTATGCTAACATGCAGTTCATCCTCAGGTCTTATGGCTCATCTTCCCCCTTTGGGATGATTAGTAGTTCTGAATGGCGTGCATATTGCAACGAAGGTATAGATCAAAAGGCTTCCCTGGAGGTTCATGTCCGTAATCTTGAGCACGTCGTTTTCCATTCACTCTCATCTCCATGATCTAGGGTTGATAAAGGTCCTGCCATTCGTCAAAGTCGAAGCCTCGAAGACCTCAAACTCCCTGCTCATGTCCTTCCTCGATCAAATTATTGCTCCCACCGTCGAGATTGGGAGTTTGATTCACGTACAAGCCACAACTCTGGAGGCCGCAGCCATGCTGCCTCTAACTCTCCTCGATCCAGCGCTGACCCACTTTTTACGACCTCGAGTATGAGTTGGAAGGTGCACATTTCAAGATCGATTCCTTGGAAGGTGTTGTCAACCACCTGCATAGTGAGCTCGCGTACTCTGAGGATACCATCAGGCATCTTCGTAACAATGCCAACCATCACCAAACAGAAGTAAGCATCACATATGATCACAGGATGATTGTCAAAGCCAGCAGCTATTGAAGTGACTTGATCACCAGACAAGGGATCCCTGCTCACTTATTTCCATTGTTCTCCAACTCTAATGCACAGTAGTTTCTTGTTTCTGTAAAAAAAAAAAATCTCGAACTCATCGAAAAAAGTCCGTCGAATGATTTGTTGACGGCGAATAACTACGTGGTTCGTAGAGGGCAAGCTCTTTTATTTCGAATTTTTTAGCCTTTATTTTTGCAAGAATTGTTAATAAAACATATATTTCCTGCTTATTCCCCTGTACATGCCCCCAATGTCTTTTCGTTAGAGAATTTCCATCAAAAGACATTTCTCGAGGACAGAAAATATCTCATCAAGATACTTCTCGTATGCCATTTTACCCTTTGGTATATTGGCCATGTCGATATGCTCTGAGATTTTCAACCTTCTGGATTTTTTCTCTTAAGTTTCTATGCATGTTAATCCCCATATTACCCGAGGCTTTTGGATCATATTTTCCAAACTCGTCAAAAAATCATTTCGTCGAGCGTTTTCGTCAATATGCTATTAGCTTTTCGACCTTTATGCATTTTTTTCTCTAAAACTTTTATGCCTGGTAATCCCCATATTGCTCTAGGGTTTTGGGTTATATACTCGTCGAGTGTTTGTCATCGAGCATTTTCATTGATATACTTCTTTAGCTTTTCAATCTTTATGAAATTTTTCTCTAAAGATTTTATGCCAATAATCCCATTATTCCCGAGGCTTTTTGGGTCTCGTGCTCGTTTATCATTTCTTATCGAGCATTTTTGTCGATATGCTCTTAGCTTTTTGACCTTTATACATTTATGCTCTAAAGCTTTTATGCAAAATAATCCCATTATGCCCGAGGCTTTTTGGGTCAAGTAATGCCATGTCAACAAAGTTTTAGCCTCAACGAAGACTTTACTTATTCACTTTGTCTTTGCCATGAGCATTTTACAATTTCTAGAAATAAATTCAAAGCACATCATTGAAAGACGACTTTATTGTTGTGTCGTACCTCCCTTGATTCACTGGTAGTATTTCTTTAGATAAACAACATTCCACAGCCTTGGGAGATAATGCCTCATGCCAACTTCCTCGAGTTTATAAGCTCCTTGACTGTATACCTCCATCACACGGAACGGTCCTTCCCATGCGGCTTCAAATTTTGTTGTTCTATGAGCTCTTATATCCTCGACTGTTTTCTTTAACACTAGCTCTCTGAGCTGAAGACTTCGTGGTCGAACATTTTTATTGAAGTACTTCTTGACTTGCCTTTGATATTCAGCAACTCAAGCAGTAGATTCTTCTCGTCGTTCTTCTGCTAGATCCAACTCGATGGCCATGTGCTCATTGTTGCCCTTGACAACGTAAGCCATCATTCTTTTTGTTGGAAACATATTCTCGACATGGATTACTGCTTTAGCTCCGTATACCAATGAGTAGGGAGTTTCTTTCGTCGTCTTCCTTTGAGTTGTTATGTATGCCCACAACACCCTTGGTAACTCGTTAGCCCATGCACCACGTTTTCTTTCTAATCTCTTTTTCACCCCTGTCAAAAATAATTCAATTGGTGATTTCTACTTGACTATTTCCTCGAGGCACTACAAGAAAAATGCACTTAGACGACAGAACTTTAAAGGTTCCGTCGTCTAAGTGACACTTAGACCGCGGAAACTTCTTCGTCGTCTAAGTGAAATTTCAAAAATTCAAAAATTTCACTTAGACCGTGGAGAAAGTTTCTGCAGTCTAAGTGTTCACTTAAACCGCGGAAAAAGATATCTCCGTCGTCTAAGTGAAATTTCAAAAATTCAAAAATTTCACCTAGACCGCGGAGAAAGTTTCCGCGGTCTAAGTGTTCACTTAGACCGCGAAAAAAACCATCTTCGTCGTCTAAGTGAAAATTTTGAATTTTTAGAATCGGCGCCCAATTAATTTGGGTTTAGGGTTTAGGGTCTTTGCGGTGTGGGTGACACTTAGACGACGGAAAAAGACATCTTCGTCGTCTTAGTACATGAACCCTAAACCCAAAACCCTAAGGCCCTTACCCCTAAATCACGAAATTTTCACTTAGATGACGCAACTGCACGTTTCCGTCATTTAAGTGATTACTTAGACGACGCAAACGTGCCTTTGCGTCGTCTAAGTGCTTACTTAGACGACGAAAACGTGCAGTTGCGTCGTCTAAGTGAAAATTTCGTGATTTCACCTAAGACAACGGCCATCTAGACCATGTCCCAATGAATATTCTTTTCGTCGAGACCATAGAGTAAACAATGCTTGGAGTGTGAGCGTCGACGGTTCCAAAATAGGACTTACGGATTTTCGTGTATCCACGTTTCCGGTTTGTAAAATTTTTGGTTTTGTGGTTGACTGTACCGATGAAACCCTTAATGAACTTACTATTTTTTGAAAATTATTCGGTTTATATATTGTCTTATGACGAATGTATCCAACGGTTATTTTGTCCAAATTCAATTTCGTTAATATCGATATGCAATGAGCCTATACTTAATAACACTTAAGTTATACACATTAATAGATACTTAACAAGTTTAAAGACGTAAGATTATTCGTCTTCTTAAATTCAATTGTTTATATATACGATTCGTTAATCGATATTTTACGACTATTTCATTCGAATGACCGATCGGAAACTTCCTTGCGAATTATTTTTAAAAATTAATTTTACGACTATTTCACCTGGACCACAGAGATGGACCATCTCCAAGGTCTAAGTGAATTTTATTTTTAAACTAAATATCTGAAAAATTAATTTTGGAGAAAATTTAAAAAAATTTAAAAATTCACTTAGACCACGGAGATGGTCATCTCCGTGGTCTAAGTGAATTTTTTAAAACTAAATTTCTGAAAAATTAATTTTGGAGAAAATTAAAAAAAAATTAAAATTCACTTAGACCACGGAGATGACCATCTCCATGGTCTAAGTAAATTTTTAAACTAAATTTCTGAAAAATTTATTTTGGAGAAAATTGAAAAATGCCGCCAATTATTTTCACTAGACGACGGAAAATAAGAAATTCCATCGTCTAAGTGAAAATAATTGGCGGCATTTTTTCCCACTAAATTTTGGCAAAAATTTAAACACTTAGACGACGGAGAAAATGTATTTCCGTCGTCTAAGTGAAAATAATTGGCGGCATTTTTTTAAAATTTAAAACACTTAGACGATGGAGAAAGTATATCATCACCACCACCATTTTCTCAATCTCTCTTCATTTTTTCCTCTCTCCCTCTCTCCCTCTCCCTCTCTCCCCCCCCCAATCAAACCACCCACCATATATCATCACCACCACCATCACCATCCACCATCATCATCACCACCACCACTGTTGCCGCCACCACCGACATCACCATTGTCGCTGCCACCACCACACACCACTAGCTACCGCCTACATTGTCGCCTCCACCACCGGCCACCACCACCGGCGCCGCCGCCGCCTATAATTAGTTTAGTTTTAGGTTAATTTAGTTTATTTAGGATATATTAATTTATTTTATTATATTATAAATTTTGTTTTTAAATCCATAATAATTTAAATTATTTATTCATTATGAATCTTCTACGTATTATATATTATTAATAATTAACATTCAATAAATTATGCAATATTATGAATATTGATATACAAAAAATTAAATGAAAAATTCATGAATGCTAATTATTAAATTATTAATTAGCATTTCATGAATTTTTCATTTAATTTTTTTTTACAAAATCACCACTTAGATGACGGAAATGTTGTTTTCCGTCGTCCAAGTGATCACTTAGACCACGGAGATGGACGTTTTCCGCGGTCTAAGTTTTCACTTGGACCACGGAGAATTCATTCTCCGTCGTCTAAGTGAAAACTTAGACCGCGGAGTCTTTTGCTCAGTCCAAGCGAGCACTTAGACCGCGGACATTCTCCGCGGTCTAAGTTTTCACTTGTTGACCAATTGTTGATAAGTTTCTCCCGTGTTCTTGAGCTCGAACGACATCACTTTGTAGCAATATAATCCTCTTTCAGACACGAAGGTGGTCTTGAGCTGATCCTCCTTGTTGAGGTTGGTGAAGTCCACGCACACATGCCATTTTCCGTTCTTCTTTTGGACTACAACCACGTTGGAGATCCTTGTGGGACACCATAACTCCCTTATGAAACTCACTTCGAGCAAACGGTTGATCTCGTCGCTGATGATCTTGTTGCGCTCGGGGGTGTGCCTCCTCGTCTTTTACTGATACGGCATAAAATTTGGATTGGTATTCAGCTTATGGCATGCGATCCTTGGATCAATGACTGGCATGTCTTCATGAGTCCATGTGAACACATCTTGATTTAATTTCAAGAAATCCACCAATGATCGCGTTTCTTTGTTGGAAAGAAACTCGTCGATAAAGACTGGTTTCCTCCTTCCTTCGTTGAGAAACATCTCTATTGTGGACTCCATCGTGACTGGTGTTTTCCCCTCCTCTTCGTCTAACATGGCTTGTGCCCCCAAGCCTTTCTATGATCACTATAACCTCGACCAACTCTCTTCGTCGTCCCTTTGCTCGAAGAACTTATCCTTTATCTCCATCGCGTATAACTTCTTCGCTTGCGGTTAATCTCCTCAAACAGTTATGACCCTTTTGTCATCCGTAGAGATAAATTTAAGACTTGATACCTCGTCAAGGCTTCAGCATCCATCATATACAGCCATCCTCGGCCTAGCATGTCATTGTAAGATGAATGCTTGTTGATCACGACAAAGGTGACGTCAACCCTTTTTCTTGCCATTACGACCAACAATGTCACCTCTCTATAAGACCATGACTCAGTTCCGCTGAAGGACGAAATGGGTAATTTCCTTCTTTTTACCTTCTTCGGGTTGATTTTAAGCTTTTCTAATGCCCTGAAGTAAATGATATCCACGCTGCTCCCAGCGTCAACGAGGAATCGATGTACCAAACAGTTACTAATCCTCATCAGGATGACGAGGGCATCCTTGTGCGGGAATTGTATGCCAACTCCGTCCTTACTTGAAAAGTTGATGACGAGTTCTTCCCACGCGTCTTCTGACTTCATGGCTCCCCATTTTACATTACATATCCTCTTTATTTTCTCTGCCTTCCTATTCTCACTTCTCAACCGCACCTCTTCTTCTCGTATGGTTGAGGGTCCTCCATGGATGGCGAGGATCTCTCGAATAGGAGGCTCATCGTCGACAATTTTTTGTTCGCCTTGTTTTTCTATCGGCTTGTATTGTTGGAGTTTTCCTTGTTTAATGAGCTCTATTATGGCATGCTTGATTGCTTTACAGGTATTGATGTTGTGTCCCTTCGTCTTATGGTATATGCAATATCTTTTCCGTTTGAAGAGGTTGGGGGACTCCGGTTGAAGTGCATGATCCTTGAAGATGCCTTCGGCCTCATGCGTTTGTTAAATGAAGGTAGGGCCCTGTGTGGACCATGGTTCATCTTTCATATTTCTATTCTCACATTTTCTCTGCTGCCTTCAGACGCTATCGTTGCCCTCAGTCTGGACGACTTTGGCCTTCTCTATCCCCTCTTAATTTGCTGGTTCTGGTTTGTTCTCGACATTGGCTGCCATCCTTCCTCGTCGAGAATACTTCAGGTGCTCGAGTCGTATTTCTCCCTCAATTTTTCCAAGGATATCGTCCATGTATTGGTGACGAATAAGCTCCTCGTAGAGTAGCGATCCATCGAGCAAACCTTCTTTGAAAGCTATAACAGCTACGCTCGAATCGCAGCAGATACTAGTCATTTTGTTCTTTGAACCTCTCAAAGTACTTCTCCAACCTCTCACTATTATTTTGTTTCACATTGAACAAGACCGATAGGTCCTTCTTTTGTCTCCTCGAGCAGAAGTACTGCAAGATGAAAGTTTGAGCCATCTGGTCGAAGCTGGCTATGGAATTTGGCGTGACTTCCTGGAAATATTTAGCTTCCGGCTCTGGGAGGCTCGTTGGGAAAAGCTTGCACATCAACCTTTCATCGATCGTCTCGAGCCTCTTTATCCCCGCGTACTCCTTCAAATGATCGATAGGGTCAGTGTTTCCCATATACTTAGGCAACGCCGTCGATGTCAGGAAATGCTTTGGTTTCCTAGTCCTCAAGATGTGGTTGATAAAAGGAGATTGTGTGATTCCTTTTACCAATTCCGTCTCTATGTCTCGGGACCCCCCCCCCCCTCCCCCTTGTGGCTTCTTTCATGGCTTCGGCCATAAGCTCCTTCAGTTAATTACCTATCAGCATCGACAAGCTCTTCTTGATGGGGTTTCCCTCTCGACGAAATTTTTTCTGTGGTTCATAATCCTCGTTGGAGGACTCGTCCTCTTCCCATAAATTGTTATCCTCAGGTAGTTCGTCCTCGGTGTCACTCTTTTCTGTGGTATCTTTCATCCTCTCCTCCTTTTCTCTTTCCCTCTAAGATGCTCGAATTCCAACCATATATCCTGGATGTTTTGAGTGGTGAAGTTCATCTTGGGAGGGTTTCTCCTTAGGTTTTCTCTCTGTCACTGAGTCCTTCTCGAACTTTCGTTATTTTGTCAATCTACCTCTACGTCTGACTTGATGGGTCACGTCTTAGCTCGTAGATTCGTTCTTCCTTTCGAAATCTCACTACTCTCATAATCCTTATACTGGTTGCCATCATCATTGTGTAGCAAAGCCTCGTTGTCAATATTTTTACGGATGTTCGGTGCCATCATTTCCCAAAGACAACACCACTTGTTTGAGCGTAAAAATATCGTTGATGATAAGTTACCTCAACAAGAAATTCTCAACAAACGATCTGATGCCTTTGACAGGTCCGAGTTTTGGCTTCTTCGTGCCAAAATAAAGGGGGGGGAGATAGAAATAGAGAGAGAGAGAGAGAGAGAGAGAGAGAGAGAGAGAGAGACCTGAAAGACACTTTGACGCTCAAGTAACTCAAAGTGTTCTAGTCTCTTAATATTGTCTCTATCCTCTGTAATATGCTGGGAAGGGCAGCATTTATAGTGCAAACCTTCCCTCCAAATTGGCAACCAACTCATGGGCCTCAAGTTTTGGACCTTCCCATCCGAAACTGACTCCTTGCCCGAAGGCCAACGTTTTGCAGCTCGTCGAGATTAACCACCCGAGATGGCCTCGTCGAGGCCGAAACTTTCTTGAGTTATTCTAGGCGAGACCGAGTCAGGCGCCGTGAATATGTCAACGACTTTGACTTTGTCGTACTCCTCCTTGGTGCCCAACCTTCTCTTATCAAGGTTTTGGCGCGCAATCCATTCCTCGTCAAACTTCATTCATTTTCAAACTTTCTTGCTCACATTTCGTCCAAATGACCCGAGATCCTGTCTTTTCTCGAGCATCCATTCTAGCTCGTTGACGTGGAGAAATATTTCTCTCCCACAGTGCCCTAATGAGAAAATATGGACTGACGGTGGATAACATCAAAGATGCTAAACTAGTAGATGTAAATGGTGCAATTCTTGATAGAAAGTCAATGGGGGAGGACCTCTTTTGGGCGATTAGAGGAGGTGGTGGAGCAAACATTGGAGTCATTTTGTCATGGAAGATCAAATTGGTTTCTGTTCCAGACAAAGTGACTGTATTCCATGTCAAGAAGACAATAGAGGAAGGTGTGACGAATCTTATGTATCGTTGACCATATGAGGCACATGATTTGTCTAAGGACGTCTTTATTAGAGCAATGTCGTCGGTCAGAAACAGTAGCCATGAAGGTAACAAGACTCTGGAGGTTTCATTCATCGGTCAATACTCGGGAGAAAGTCAAAAGCTTCTTCCATTAATGAACGAGAAGTTTCCTGAATTAGGTTTGCAGCTAAAAGATTGCTTAGAGACGAGTTGGGTGTACGTGGAATCCATTTTATCCTTCGCAGGTTTCCCGAATGGAACTTCTATTGATGTCTTACTCAAGAAGCCAAATGGACCGGGAAGCTTCTTCAAAAGTAAGAATAATAATGTTAAACATCCGATTCCGAAAGCAGGTCTAGAATCCTTGTGGAAGATGATGATTGAGATAGAGGACATGTGGATGCAATGGAACCTTTATGGCAGAAGAATGAGCGAGATTTCCGAGTCTGAAACTCCATTTCCTCACCGAGCTGGAAAGCTATTCATGCTTCATTATTTTGTGTCTTGGGAGGAAGATGGGATTACCAACAAGCACATTGCATTGTCAAGGAAATTGTATCAACTCATGACTCCATTCGTGTCAAACAGGCCAAGAGAGGCTTTCCAAAATTACAGGGATCTCGACATTGGCGCTAATAGGCATAATCAGACTGATTTTGGAATTGCTAGGGTTTATGGAAGCAAGTACTTTAAGGGTAATTTTGAAAGATTGTACGTGTGAAAACCGCGGTTGATCCTCGAAATTTTTTCAGGCATGATCAAAGTATTCCACCTCTATGAAAATTGAAGAGAAATATGAAGACTTCCGATCCTTCCATTGAGATGGAAGCATTTTTCAATTAGTTTTTCCATATAAAGCATAATAAATTAATGTTCCAACGATTAAGTATGAAATTGAATCAAATCTGGGTTTGAAAGATATAGAATAGGGTTATGGAGAAAAGAACAAATTGTAGGTAATGTATGAAATCTTGTGCACTTACACTAACCCTGAAATTTATCCATAACAAAAATGTATCAAAAGTCTATCATGAGGTAAGCGCTCGCGTCTACATAACGATAGTACACTGACTATCGGCATGAATGGGCAATTAGTCTGGCTATGAATAATTAAGACAGTCAAAGTTTTAGAAATATCATTCAAGATATATGTATTTAAATATTTAAAGAATTAATCAGCATTGCATATGAGACGGATAGAACGTAGCATATCATACAAAAAAGAGGATACCAAATATTGTGAAAAACTTTCATCTCTCTCGCTAGCAGAAAAATATGATGACGAAACTTCAGTTTATATGACCACAAGAATTTTGTTATTTTGACTTCACTTGAAATTTATATGGACATGCATTACTAATTAATTAAGCAAAGCATATCTGGAATACACCGAAGAAAATTATAAACAAATTAAGCAATTTTCTGGAATTAATACACCGAAGAAAAGTATAAACAAATTTATTGACCTCCAAAAAAGAAAGGAAGAAAATATATCATACCAAATATACACGGACTAAGTTCAAGGTATCAAAAAATCAATTCTGATGACTATACAAATTTGGAATGTGATCGTTATAAATATGAGGACTTGTATAGTAGAAAGAGAACACATAAAAACGATGAAGGTGCTTGTAGTCTTGTTTGTTTCATTCGTTTCTCTCTTGATATCATTGGCAACTTCAGATCCAATTCTCAGTGACTTCATCCAATGTTGTGAAAGGCATACTCAGTACTCCGACTCCCCAATCTCTGAAGCTATTTTAACTTCCCAAAACTCATCTTTCCAATCTACTTTGTTGGCATATATCAGAAACCGCAGATATTCCACACCTACAACACCAAAACCTTTGGTTATTGTAGTAGCCATGCATGAATCCCATGTCCAATCAACTGTCATTTGTACTCGACAACATGGAATTCAAATAAGAACTCGAAGCGGCGGTCATGATTTCGAGGGTCTGTCGTATGTGTCAAGTATTGGCCCCTTTGTCATGCTTGACATGTCTAATCTTACGTCCATCGAGATCAATGTCACAGATGAGAGCGCTTGGGTTCAATCTGGGGCTATTCTTGGTGAACTTTACTTCAATATTGCAAATAAAAGCGAAGTTCTGGGGTTTCCAGCCGGAGTTTGCCCTACCGTTGGTGTTGGAGGCCATCTCGCTGGTGGCGGTTATGGCCCTATGATGAGAAAATATGGACTTACTGTGGATAACATTCTTGATGCTAAACTGGTAAATGTGAATGGTACAATTCTTGATAGGAAGTCAATGGGAGAAGACCTTTTCTGGGCCATTAGAGGAGGTGGCGGAGCAAGCTTTGGTGTCATTCTTTCTTGGAAGATCAAATTAGTTCCGGTTCCATCCATAGTGACTATATTCAATGTTGTGAGGACCCTGGAAGAAGGTGCTATAGATGTCCTTTATCGGTGGCAATATGTAGCGCCTAATTTGCCTAAAGACGTCTTCATTAGGGCAGTGATGCAAATGAAGAATTCTACTTCAGGTAAGTTGGCTATGGCTGTATCATTCATTTGTCACTATTTGGGACCTAGAGAGAATCTTCTTTCATTGGTGAATCAACGGTTTCCTGAATTGGGTTTACAGAAAAAAGATTGCTTTGAAATGAGTTGGGGAGACTCCACTGTGGTCTGGGGTAACCACCCAATTGGCACTCCCATGAATGTTCTGCTCAATAGGCCAAAGGGGCCACCAGATTTCTTCAAGTGCAAGTCAGACTACGTGAAAGAGCCGATTCCCAAACAGGGAATAAAAGTCATGTTGGAGTTGATGGTTAAAGCAAGTCTCGATAAATATTACATAGAATGGAACCCTTATGGTGGAAGAATGTCTGAGATTTCGGAGTCCGAAACTCCATTCCCTCACCGAGCCGGAAACCTATTTTTGATTCAGTACCTAGGGTATTGGACAGAAGACAAGGCTGAAACAGCCCATAAGTACCTTGACTTGATAAGGATAGAGTACCAACAAATGACTCCATTTGTGTCAAAGAACCCAAGACAAGCTTTTCTAAACTACAGAGACCTGGAGCTTGGCGTCAATGTGTATAATCGGACTAGAGTTGAAACTGCAAGAGTGTTTGGGAGCATGTATTTCAAAGAAAATTTTGATAGATTGGTACATGTGAAAACTGCGGTGGATCCTCAGAATTTTTTCAAGAATGAACAAAGTATTCCACCCCTTTAACGTCCACGTACGGTTTGGTTTATACTAGCTAGAGGAGTTTGAAAGACGTACTTGTTATGAATGAGAAGCACTTTTTCTATAAAGGAAATTTTTAGATTATATACGTGTTGAGTGTTGTCAATATTAAATTGTGCATGTGTTGACTCCTCCATTGTTTCATTTTTTACCCCTTCCTCTTGAGTCGCTGCTTCTGATATTGAGCTCTTACACAATCATCAGTTTCCAAATAATTTCTTATTAATACTCATTATTTTTTTCAAATGAAGAAAAATTTATTAATCTTCTCAACCTGAATAGTACATACACGGTTTACCAGCAACCCTACTTCTAATCAAGAAAAAAAAATTAATCAGAGCAAATACTACTCTTTAAAACGCTAATATCGAACATAGTACAGACGAGAGACACATAAAAGGAGATGAACATACATTTGAACACTCAATTGTGGTAGGTATGTCATCCACATGAATTACGCAGTCCAAAAAAAAATGCAAATAAACCTTGGTACCAACAATACTTGACTCTAGGATCCTAACAAAAGGACCATAGACGTAATTAGTTTTAAAAACTAAAAACGTAGAAAAATAAAAGCCCTAAAAAATTACAGCCCATGAAAGATGCACAAAACCTTCACGAGCCCAAAGAAATCTCAAAGCAGAGGACACCACCGTACGAGCACCTTGGCTCTCCAACGCACACCACCTCCGCCCATCTCCGTTCAAACCAGACGTCCAAGGCTAACAATCTCCGGCCAAACCTCCTCGCCCCCCCAAGCCAGAAACCAATCCTAAAAATCAGCCCAAACATCAACCCATCAACCACCTACCCATAATCCGAGTCGGACAGAGAACTCCAACCGCAGCAACGACGCCATCAAACCCAATCTGCCACCGACCCGCCACTACAACAAAAAATCAATTTTGCTACTATTTTTTGCAACTGTAATCATTGCCGTCGCAAATACCTAGAAATTGCGACAGAAAATGTCACACCCCCAAATTCGGGATCAGTATTATACTGAAATATGATGTAAGGATTTATAATGTGAATAAGAAACCCAAATAATTTCAAAAATCAAGGTGTCTGAATAGTACATTTATTGAAAAGAGAAAGTGCTAATATTACAATGCCGAAGCTTTTTTGAAAATAATAGTCATTACATTTATTCAATTCAAAATACAAGTAGAAAATAATTTGTTTATTTAGTAGGCGACGTATCCCATTTTCCCCAAGCATTCTACTCATCACCTGAAAAGGAGAAAGATGTAGTACCATGAGTCACACTGACCCAGTAAGTACAGCTTACAAGTATATACTAAATTATCTTTAAGAAACATCAAACCGAACAACCAATTTAAAAAGGTGAAATATTGAAACCGGTTATTCTTCCATACTTATACTTGCGTCTTTGTAATATATACAATTAGGTACATAATATATATATATATACACACACACACACTTGTATAACTTCACATCTTCACATAAACACGCCAATAATTCCGAAGTGAATTCTTTTAGATTAACTGGTAATTACTCAAAAAAAATTCATGTGCTTAGTCTCACAACACCAACACACATATAAAGCCATAGCATTCTAAGGCCACCTGCCAAAGCATGTATACTCCCGGTTTGACACAATTCATTCCTTAGAGTATAATAGTGCACTATCTGTAAGGGACTAGGGCCCTTGGCTAACTCCAACAATAACAAAACAATTTACCAGCAATTCACTTAAGCACGAGTTAATTCGTACTATACACCCGACTTCACACTTCAACCATAACGATCACAACAAGTCTTTAATTAAGACTATGTATATAGATCACAGAGTATATATTTACATCATAATTTTGTAATGAATATATACGTAATAGAATTTGTAAAGGAAGAAAGATCAAACTTAAACGTATTTCATTAATTAACAATTTTGGTCAAAACATTTCATTCGGCGGTAGTCCGCTCGAAATCCTCCATTTGTTCCAAATTATATTTGAGAGTAAATAGATAGAGTGATTAAGTAGATAAACTTGAAATAAAAATTAGTTATCATTGGTTCAAAAGTTTCATTCAGCGGTAGTCCGTCCGAAATCCTCCATTAGTTCCAAATCAAACTTAAGAAGTAAATAATGCGAGTAAGTAAATAAAAATAAAGTACAAATGCAGAAAATAAAATTATTAATCCTTGGACCAAAAGTATCATTTGGCGGTAGTTCGTCCGAAATCCTCCATTTGATCCGTTTTATAATTAATCCATATTATGTCCAAAACAAAGAAGTGAGTATACCATCTCGAAGTATTTTTTCGAGAAGAATCCAATGGTAATAATCACAAAGTTCGGTAGGGAGTTGTCAAGTCTAGAAACAAAAATGTTTAGCAACTGTCCAGAAACGGTTACGCTCGCTATTAAGCTCATTTTCACGAATTAATTAGTTAGTAAGTATTAATCAACGCCTTTCAAACTTTCCATATTCATAGTTGAACTCCTAAGCTTCGTTTTGATATAAAGAACACTAAATTTGGTTAAGAAATGAGTGAGATATGAATATTTCAAGTTAAGAGTACATTTAGAGGTTTCGAACATGATTAAGGAAAAGATTAGTAAAACTTGTTTTAGCCATAACTTTCTCATTACTTAACATTTTTAAGTGATTCAAAAGCCAAAGTTGAATAACTTTTTGTTTAAAATCTGAATATGTAAAAATATTTGACTAATTAAAACTTTAACAGAAATGAAAATATTAAATTTACATTAAGACTCATTATTTCTCTTTTATTCTTAGTCATGCACTTTGATGTTATCTTAAGATAAAGAAGTATAGGAAAGTACTCATGTACTTACTCAAGAATTTCAGTAGGTGATGGAGGTATTTGATTAAATCAAGTGACCCTCTTGAAGCAAATGAATTAACTACTAAAGTACTTGGAAGGAATGTAGTTTGGTGTGGGATTTTAGGGGAGTTGCATTGCAACTTTGGGAGGACTTCAAATCAGTACGTAAGGGAAAGATTGAAGTGGTGCAAAAATCAAATTGAACTCAAGGGTGATTTATATAGACATGAGAAATAAATTCATAACTATTTTTTGTAGACTTTTGTAGACAAGTTGACAGTGGAATAGTTGGGCTACTAATTCTAGGGTTAAAATGAACTTGTAAAAAACAATAGTAATGTGGTTGGAAATCTGATTGAAATGTTGAAATGTGATTATGTATGCATGTGAATGCAATATGTAATGTGATGTGTGAAAATGTGTGGTTTTACTAATTAAGTGTAATGTAATGTAATGTAATATATATATATCAACCAATAATAATTAGCACCAAATTGATATATGAGCATGACCTCTAAAAGTATGAATTGCAATCTTAAAATACAAAGTTCGATTCAGAGAAGAGATTCGAACAAGGAAAATTTGGTCGTTTTGCTAAAATTCTATTTCCGAAAATTGGCTAGTTGGAATTAGAGTTTCTTGATAGGCCGGGTAAACACATATTCAAAGATACATTATTTCAACCAAGATATATCACTGTAATAGTCACTAATAAGGGTTATCGAACATGAGGAGTTGGTGACACTAAATCCTAACACTAAACTGAAATGCTGATAGACTCGACTACAGTACACTAATGACACTACAAACCTAACATAGACTGACTAAAATGCTACGAAATTTGGACACAACAATATGTACACAATGGAGGACTGCCACACAAAATTTGAGGGTATTCGGAGTTGATTTGAGTACCTAACTGAATAGGCTAAGCTACATCTAATGCAAAAAATAAATACTGAAAGTAAATATGCTTATGAATGCAAATGATTTAAACTATATGATTAATGAGTTAAGAGGAATGCAATCCACCACCGCCATTCCATCTTCCTAACACATACTTATTCTAATGCACATATTCAATCAATGAAAGTTCGCATGAAGAGTTGATTGTTACAACCACATCCTATTACCTAATCCTTATGCCTATGCAGGTTTGTCATGGACCTCCCATACATTTATCCCTCTATTGAATCCATAGTCATGGACCCCAAGGTTTACAAAGAAGAAAACATTAAACTCTAGAAAAGGTTTGAGAATCTACAAGGGTTCACAGGTACACTATAGGCGTGTCCTGCTAGACCTACGGACTTCAATCTCTTGACGGTAAAATCAGTGTATCACTATAGAGAATCCGATGGAAGAAATTATCTTCAGTCGCCCGTATCTCATGAAACTAGAACCCTAGCATGCATACTAAGTTGACCATCAAAGCAAACATACAAGAATTCATACGGTAATCATTCAGAGAAAGAAACATCATTCAAAGAATATGCAAAACTAGGTTAAAGTGTATGCATTAACAAGACTTCATGTACGCGGCTTCAAGCAACCCCTCAACAATGAGTTAGCTACTAAAAGACATAAGTAAATAATCAAAACAAATCATAGAGTTGAAATAAACAAACTAGATGAAGAAGAGTTCTGATCGGCCAGAATTCGACGGGTCGAGGAATTCCTCGACGGGTCGAACCGAGACAGGTCGGAATCCCTCATTGGCTACTCTCTCTCTCTTGCACGAATTCTTCTTCTAAAATCTGATTCTCCCCTTTCTAAAACCTCGTTTATATATTTCCTCCAATAGCTCTCTTAGAGTCCACGTTGGAATATGCTTCTATTATTGCACATAACTCCTTCCATCTTTCCGTATTGAGCTAGGAATCCTTCTTTTGTTTCATTTTCCTTTAATTCTCCACAAAACCTATTAAACAATAAACATATTTAAATCACTCAATTATTAATAATAAACTAAATATAGGAAAAAAATTAAATACCGAATAGACGTATAAATATGTGACTATCAAAATACCCCACACCTAATCATTGCTAGTCCTCGAGCAATACACTAAACCAAAACTTTAAAACAACTCAACAAAACTCTAACTACTTGACTCTAACACCCTTAACGTGTTGTCTCAACAATCTACCACAATTGTAACACCAAGATTAGTATAACTTTACATTCACCTTCCATAAAATTTCGAGAGTTAATTTCAATATATGACACACATGTAATATGTAGGACGAAGACATAGTCATGGTGAAAGGAACTGCAGGATGCAACAAATAAGTCAAGATTGAACCTCACTTAGATATGCTCTCATAAGTGTTTCACTGAAAATATGTCTAAGGTTTCCACTCAACTCAACTACTTGCCAAATGGATCAAACCATATGCTTACTCTTGTGACTAATCTCCACATATCAAAGGCTGCCATCTTGAGGATCAAAAGGACTTTCATGGGTTGTAATGGAGCTTGGCTCATAGGTCAAAGAATATATGGATATGGAATTCAAATATGATTCTAGAACCTAGTAGAGCATCAAATAAGAGACTTCTTCAAACTTTACAACCATGAACTTTCTCACTATTGTGGCCGAATTTCATCTTATTGGGCCTTCACATCATTGTTTTCATCAACAGTTAACTCGGGTATCAAGCTAAACATCATATTTTCTTTTTCTTTTCATTCTTTTGTTTTTTTTCGAATTTTTTTCTATTTTCTTCACATTAGCTTGATACCCCACACTTATTTCTTTTCTTCACTTTTCGACATCATCGTCGTCTTCACATACTTGTCTCATGTATAGCTCTACCACGTCCTAGAACAAGGGTAAAGATATAACTATTCTAAAGTTTAAGGTTAAAGATATGTGGGTGATGACATAAAGTTTAAACATGTAGGCTCAAAGTGGTTAACTAAGGGGTGCACATCTTGTATACACAAATTCGGGACACAGGCTTATATGACAATGGTGGTGTCCCCTAAATGCCTTTATCACTTCCTCAATCAAAATATGTATTGACTATAAGTTTTGAAATGTACAAGAGCAAGTTCTAGTAATATCTAGAGTCCATTAACTTAATCTGTGGCAAGTAATTGACACTCAACAAAGAAAGTATGTATATTCATATTCACATATAGGCTCAATCGCTCACAGGTTAAATGAATCTCAACAAAGTTTAAGCATGCTCAAAAAACGGTACCATGTTAACTCATTTCTACATCCACTACACATTCGCATATGCAACATATATCAAGATTAACCAAAGAAACTTAAATAACATGAACATCTTTTAGTCACAAATACGGAAGATATAATCACATCATGGACATTTTAAGGGCACCTAAGACTCAAAACATAAATCATAAGACTCTTTTTGTATTTTTATTAACAATTTTTACTTTTGTATTTGATTTTTCATATAAGACACTAAAACACACAAGAAAAACAAAGAAAAACTCAAAAATATCAAAACTGGGCGAAAAGACCATTCCACGACGAACTAGTCGTCAAAAAAGACCCCCTCTCGATTCGACGGGTCGACGACATGTATCTGTCTAAAATCTGCCAAAATTCGACGGGTCGAGAATTCCTTAAGGAATTTTCTCGACGGGTTGAAATAGATCCCCTGTACTGCGCAACTCCACTGTAATAATTTATACAGAATTAATCACACATCGAATAAGCTAAAATTTTATGAGCATAAACTAGACACATATATAAACATTCACTCAAAATTTAAGAATTTTAAGAAACCTCTAGATATGGAAAATAAATTTCACAAGACAGAAAACTGCACAGTACCAAAATAACTCCTAAAAACGAAAAATTTATACATAGACGCTAATGATATGATATAAACCCCACCCTACACTTGAAATTTACATTGTTCTCAATGTAAAACAAAACTAAAACATACAATACATCAAACAAGCACGGAATGAAACACATAACAGATCACAAATCACACTAAACATAGAGAGAAATAAAGTAAAGGAGAAGGGAGAAGAAAGCAAATCTGGTAGCCATGCTTCTCCATCAACATGGGTTGCCTCCCAAGTAGCGCTAAGTTTAACGTCTTCGGCCAGACATCTTCAAAACTATCAGGTGGCTGTGGTCTTGGCTCAATCAAGTGCTTGGTCCTTAACAATGACGTTATATGAGCTCTACCAAGCAACTTGTGTAACTTTGGTATCCCACACACATAAGACCCAAAGTATCTTTTTCCTTTCTTCCTCTTCTTCCAAAGCCTCCTCTTCTTGAGTCCAACAAACAATGTAAAGAGAATCTCCTTGTTGGACATATAGTGATCAGGTATCACCATCTCGATATTCTCCAAAATATAAAGAGGCTCGGTATGTTATTCTTCAAACTCAAGTGTTTCTTTGGTGCAAGAAACAAGTGTGAAAGTTGAGTTTGAAATTGATAACTCATGTGGTTGTGCTTGTGCTGGCAGTACCATCTCAATATAAGGAATTTCGATGGACTCCTCCTTAAGGAATTCGCCTATCTCATCATCATCAAAGAATTCATCCCCTTCTTCCATTGCAATTTCAGCCTCAGTAGTCAAATTCACATAACTATATTCGAGAAGAGCTTCGAGCTCATCTAATTCTTGCTTGATTGGTTTCCGTTCTGCAAATTATGGCTGACTTAATCCAAGCATTGTCTCCAAAGTATCCTCACCCCATCCATAATGAAGATAATCCTCATCAAGATGGTCTCCTTTGTCTTTTCCCTCTTTCCCTTGCTTTCTTAACCAGCTAGGAAAAGGCACATTAGTAGTAATTAATGGTGAAGGTAGAGGAAATACCTACGTTAGTTTCGGTCTTGGTTCAACTTTTATTCCAAGTGCATTCTCAACGGGCTTAGAGATTTCCTCAATGGGTTGAATTGGGGTTCTTGGATTGAATTTTGATGGCTTATCAAACACAATAAGCTCTATTTCAGGCTCTTCCCACTTTCTTCTTGGCTTCTCGATTGTTGGAATTGTCTCTAACATCTTCCCACTCTTCAAAGTCATAGCATGAGCCTCATATGGCCCCTTGGGGTTGGGAAGAGTGTTGCTAGGAAGACTTCCTTCCTTGACTTGAGCTATTGATTACTGCATTTGGCGCATTTATCGCTCAAGCAAGTCAATTTTCTTACTACGCTCATGCAACGTTACCCTCATCTCCGGCAGAAAAGCACTCATCTTCTGCCTAAAAGCACGATCCTCCTGCATGAAAGCACGATACTCCTCTCTTTCTTTTTGTTTATCCACCATTATTTGCTGTAACATACTCATCAATCGCTGCTCTGCATCATTTGATTGCTGAAGATAGTCATAGCCGGAGCGATCATCCCATGTAGGAGCGTAAGGAGGTGTATAGTATTCACTTTGCATGGTGGCATAACTTTGATATGAAAAATATGCACATTCCTCATTTGAGTGACCTGCCATTAAACAATTGAACAAACCACAAAATTAGAATACATAATATACAAAGGTTAATTAAATTTACAGACTCTGTTAAGACTTAGAATTAAACAACTCCCCGGCAACGGTGCCAAAATTTGATAGGTTGGGTAAACACCTATTCAAAGATACCTTATTTCAACCAAGATATATCATTATAATAGTCACTAATAAGGATTATCGAACACGAGGAGTTGGTGACACTAAATCCTAACACTAAACTGAAATGCTGACAGACTCGACTACAGTACACTAATGACACTACGAACCTAACATAGACTGACTAAAATGCTACGAAATTTGGACACAAAAATATGGACACAATGGCGGACTGCCACACAAAATTTGAGGGTATTCGGAGTTGATTTGGGTACCTAACTGAATAGGCTAAGCTACATCTAATGCAAAAAATAAATACTAAAAGTAAATATGCTTATGAATGCAAATGATTTAAACTATATGATTAATGAGTTAAGAGGAATGCAATCCACCACCGCACATACTTTCTAACACATACTTAATATAATGCACATATCCAATGAATGAAAGTTCCCAAGAAGAGTTGATCGTTACAACCACATCCTATTACCTAATCCTTATGTCTATGCAGGTTTGTCATGGACCTCCCCTACATCTATCCCTCTATTGAACTCATAGTTATGGACCCCAAGGTTTACAAAGAAGAAAACATTAAACTCTAGAAAAGGTTTGAGAATCTACAAGGGTTCACAGGTACACTATAGGCGTGTCCTGCTAGACCTATGGACTTCAATCTCCTGACGGTAAAATCAGTGTATCACTATAGAGAATCCGGTGGAAGAAATTATCTTCAGTCGCCCATATTTCATGAAACTAGAACCCTAGTATGCATACTAAGTTGGCCACCAAAGCAAACATACAAGGACTCATACAGTGATCATTCAGAGAAAGAAACCTCATTCAAAGAATATGCAAAAGTAGGTTAAAGTGTATGCATTAACAAGACTTCATGTACGGGGCTTCAAGTAATCCCTCAACAATGAGTTAGCTACTAAAAGACATAAGTAAATAATCAAAACAAATCATAGAGTTGAAATAAACAAACTAGATGAAGAAGAGTTCTGATCGGCCAGAATTCGACGGGTCGAACCGAGACAGGTTGGAATCCCTCCTTGGCTGCTCTCTCTCTCTTGCACGAATTCTTCTTCTAAAATCTGATTCTCCCCTTTCTAAAACCTAAAATAGGTTTATATATTTCCTCCAATAGCTCTCATAGAGTCCACGTTGGAATAGGCTTCTATTATTGCACATAACTCCTTCCATCTTTCCGTATTGAGCTAGGAATCCTTCTTTTATTTCTTTTTCTTTTATTTCTCCACAAAACCTATTAAAAAAATAAACATATTTAAATCACTCAATTAATAACAATAAATTAAATATAGGGAACAAATTAAATACCGAATAGACGCATAAATATGTGACTATCATTTCTTACCGTTTCTAACTGGAGTAAAAATATTTTTATTATTTTTACTAACCTATAAAATGGAATGTTTCATGATTCCAGCTCGTGGCCTCGAACCCAAGACCAGGGAGTACCTGACTTGAACTTGAGTATCCACTGGACCATTTGCCCCACTCCGTTAATATTTCTCTAAATCTCGTTTTTATACATTGTTTTCGCCAGACAATTTTTTTATCGAATTTCTAAAAGCTCTAAGGTAAAACTAAATTATGGTGATTTCTAAGTTTAACGAGTCATACAATAATCTAAACTATTATACTAATTTTCGTGGTATTACAGAAAATGCACCGACGCGAATGTGAAGACGTTTTGCGATGGCAAACCGATGCCCTAGTAAAAAAAATCAGCATTTGCAACGGAATTTAATTGTCATTGCAAAAGGGTTTCATCAATTGTGATAGAATGAATTGCCGTTGCAAAATAATTTTTGTTGACAAATAATTTATTTTGAAAATATAGCCATTGGATAGGATGATTAGAATAATCTAGGCACACTATTAAAAATTTATAATTGTCTCACTTGAATTCGACTTCGATCCGTATGTTGAACCGCTGTGACCCTAATGTGATTTAGACTAAAACTCAATTTTATTGTACTTATAAAATTAATTTAAAACCAAATTCTGAATAGGAATTATCGTGGGGTTCATATCAACTTATCTTGTCAAAAATAGTCAATGTAGCCACTCCCTCCCCATAGGGTAATGAGCAAAAGTCTTCAAAAAGGTTACTTTAGTCATTTGGTCATATTTGACCTCATTGACCGAGTTCCAAACGAATTTCGACGAGGCTAATTTTTTCGCGAGATCCCTTTTATTACGAGGTTAAATTATGTATATGGACACATTTCTCATTTTTAAAAATGAGACAAAGATCAAATGATGGTTTTGATCCAGAGGATTTTCTACCCATGGGGATTTTCTCTCGACCCGTTGAAGACTACCTTCTGTTTCGGTTTTGGCACATTTTTGACCTATCGAAATTTTTTCCTAGTTTTCTTGTGACCCGTCAAAAGATGATCCTCAATCACATATTTCGCATCTTTGACCTGTCAAAGCACCATCTCGACATGTTGAAGGCTAGCTTATGTCTCAAACATTGTCCAAATTCGACCCGTCGAAAAAGATATCAAAAATTCATATTGTTTTAGGTTTTTTCTTTCACACTTCGAGCCATTTTTTTGACTTGTCGAAGAGGTCTTCATGGACACAATTTTCTTGATTTTCGACATGTTGAACATTATATTCGATCCGTCAAAAACTGTTTTAGAAAATAAAATAAAATTTTGGGTTTCTTCAACCCGTAGAGTGGATTTTCTCCACCCGTCGAATATGGTACCCAGAATTGGTGTTTTTGATGATGTGTTTACATTGATTTTATTATGCCATATCAACACTCTATAAGTATGCCTGTTAATGGGGCAGAACCGAACCAGATCAATCTAGATCCGGATCCGTTTAATTAAAAAAAAACTAGACCCGATCCGCCCATTTTAGCCGACAGATCTTTAATAACCAAATTTGAATCCAGATCTGGCGGATCAATGGGTCAGTGGAGCCGTTCCAGACCCGTTTATTAATATGCTAATTACTAAACTTATGTATTTTATCAATATATTAATTATTACCAATATGTTACATGACCCCTGACACAACCAAAATATTTTATTAAAGCAAACTTGATAGACGAAAGTAATAAATTTCTAATTTACATTGAGGAACTTAACAAGAAATAAATTGTTTTGGGTTTCAATCATTTAATTGATTAATATTTTTATATAACTTTGATAAAGATGTTTATAATTTTTTTTTAAATGAACTTTTAGGTTACCATGCAACATTTCATAATTGTAAATAAAATAATTATATTTAATAAATTAAAAAAATAAATGATGCGGATTATAAACGGATCGAATCATGTGTGACTTGAATATGATCTATTAAGTAAATAGATCAATGAGTCCAGGTTACAAACAGATCAACGAGTCCAAAAATCAGATCCAAAATTGTTTAATAGGTACAGGTCTGGAGCGGGTTTGGATCAAAACTCGCTCCGTTAACAAATCTTTAAGTTTTTAGTTAACGTGTTCGTCAAGTCTTGAAGACTAATTAACTCACATTATTTTGTAAATGTTTGAAGGCAAGATCGAATGTTTAGCAAATAGTAGTACTACTCATACTATACTGCGGAATAGGTAATTGTTTATGGATTCTGTGTCATACACTTCATCAATGACAACCATGATTGGTTCTGTGCCAGTTATACAAAGGCATGGTTCAACACAAATTTTGCTATCACATGAAACTAGAATTTATATATATATCACTTATGCATTATACACGCCAAAGGCTAATTGAACCTTGCTAAGTTTTAAGGATATTAGAACCAATGGTTTACACTTGGAAATTCATTGTGGGAATGATAAATAATTATTATGCATAATTTCAGAGGAATACGGTAGAAAATTCTTACACTCTGATTCCTACCAATCAACCAAAATTTGTAACTTAGTACAAATACAGAATGATAGATATTTTATAAAAAAGGTACACATGAAATGCATGTGAAAAAAAATCAATTTTGCTTTTGACGTAAACAAAATTGTTTATGCACGTTATTCCCATTTTTTCACGTTAATGCTAGAGGAAGTTTTGGAGAACGAATAATGGATAATTATTTACTTATTTGTAGAGAAAAATAAGGGAGATGTGGTAGTTAAATTAATTTTAAAAATTTTAATTTTAATTTTGTCAATTATTATAATAACCTTTGTCTATTAAAACTATCTAAAGTGAAAAGGGTATATCCGGAAGAAACGGAAAAAGGGAGGAAACACCCCCTCTAGCTTCCCTTAATAATAATATAGATAAAAATTTGAAGAAAATAAACAATTACAAGCCGTTCAATTTATTTGGTGCAATCAGATGTCTAAACTTTCGATATTATTCATTTCATATATATGGAAGATCTTGTAGGAGTAATTTGTTAAATCAACGGTTTCGAATATGTTTTTACTATACAAAAAGTATGAGTCTCCTTAGTAGCCAAGAAAGTAAACAAGGAGAACTGTAACATTTAATCATTCACCGACTAGTTTCATAGGATCCTAAACTTATGTTGTAACTTACCTTTCTCATCATGGGAAGAATAAATAAAATATTCATCAAATTTCAAGTTAATAATAGCTAGAATTTTCAGAACATATGCCAATATGATTAGTATTTAGGATTGAATGAGTTGATTAAGGGTTTTGTGATGGATTTGATATAAGTAGTTGAAATGTTTGATAGACGATTGAGGATCAAACTTCGATTTTAGGACTTAGTGCTTGGTTTTTGTACTCAGAGTCTGAGTATTTAACAAAAGTTAGAGTTTAAGTAAAGATTTAGGGTTTAAATTTTTTTTTTAAATGCAATATTTTAAACTTCATTACCCCTTGTTCAAAACTAGTGAAATCTCTAACAGACTAACTAAGACTAACTAATATGCATAATACATTAAAAAGATTGACAAAATCATTAATTGAACTTTGTGGACAACAAAACTATCTGTTACATATTTCAGGAACAACAAAAATATATACACAATCAGTTCCTTTATTTTTCTCATAACTAAATCTGAACCATTAGTAGAAGAAAATGATTTGGGGCCTTAAGGAATGCCACAAATTTGTGGCCTTAAATCTACGTATCATTCAACATAAGTATATTGCTTAATTCAATTTGTATTTTCACATCAGAATAAGAAAATGTCGATCATATTCTTGTGTAATCCAAGGGCTAGGAAAATTGCTTAATATTTCACTTTGAGTTAATAGCAACAAAAATAAAACAGACAAATAAATGGGAAGAAGAATCCGGATTTACGGAAATAAAAAGAAGAAGAAAAAAGATGAAACAGACGACTAAGAAGAAAAAGAAGAAGAGAAAGGAGGAGAAGGAGGAGGAGGAACAAGAAGAGTAAGAATGGAAGAAAAATCCAAGATGAAATAAATACAGATCGAGAAAGAAGAAAATGAAAAATTAAGAAGACAATCCAAGATTCGATTGATCTCCATCCGACAACTTTTAGACTTTTAGCTGAAAGACAAAAAAGAGGGATGAAATTAACTAGAATAGAATAAAAATGCACAAACAATAGTTGCCAACCATGGGCGGATTTATTCATGGACGAGGTTGGGCAGTTGCCTAACCTGAGATTTTGAGATTGACTTTATTAATATAGATTTGGTAGAGTTCATTTGAAAACAAATGGTAGAAAATACAAGTGAAAGGGCAAAAAAGGAGGAAGAAGATGAACAATTCCCATTTTTTTGTTTGTACCTCTATTGAATTTTGGATCCGCATTTGAGATCTGGGGGAGTTACCTCGAGTCGTCTGGGTTATCTTATTGTTGCATTGGGATTTTTTTTGGGATCCGGGTGTCTCTCTTAAGAATGACTCGTCCTTGGCTAGAGTTTGTGATGATCTGGTAATATCTTTGGTTTTATTGTTTATGGATAGTTTGCTTTTCATGTGGTTAGCTAGAATCATTAGGGTTGACATACCTACCCAATTGCGTGCTTAGGGGTATGTGTAACCTTATTTATTATAGATTTTCGTGATCCTGTTGAGATGCAAGTCAGCTTACTTTTGTCGAGCTCTATGGACTTATCGATTAGTGCTAGTATTTGTAATAGTGTAGCACACATTTTGTATTATGATTGTGACATTCTGTATGAATAGTTCACCTCCGCTCCATAGCCTGTTCTGGATGCCTTCATTACGACCTTAGTCATATTTCGTTAATAAAATGATCATATGGCTCCTCCGGCGGTTGTTTTCCTCAAAAATAAAATAAAATATAGAAGTAGCACAAGTTTTTTGATGAGGTGTTATTAAAAGAAAAAGAAACACATAAAAATAGTATAAAAAAGAAACAAAATTACATAAAAGTAACAAAATTTCTAAGTCTTTATTCATAATAACTATTTTTGCTATAATTTGTAATTTTGGTAAGTACTTATTAGATTTGCATGACATGAATGTGTACGAGAGTTGTTTAAATGATTGTCTCTAATTTTGTACTTTAATATTTTTTAGTTATTTTTATTACGCCATCATATAATAAAATCATGGGTCTGCCACTCATCTCAATCAAAGCAAGTTTAATGATCGAAATGTGGTCGTTTCTCTACTTGTGCTAGAAGCCTACCACCTTACTCTCTTTTTTTTCCTCTATTTGTTGTGGCATCACGTGCCAGACTACGTACCAGTAACTTTGTTTGCTTTAGTCTCTACCTTTGCATACATGAGACATTTAATTGTAGATTATTAACTTTGCTTTCCTATTAGGTTTCTATTCAATTATTTTTAATCAAATAAGAATTTAGTTTTTTTTATTATTTTTTTGAATTGTGATTCTCATATTATTAGGGTTATAATTTATTACTTGTGTTGCAGTATCAATTTTTAATTTCTTACTAGTGTATATCATTTATCTTATGCACATTGTTGAATGATCAATTCATCAATAAAGTCGCGACATGAACATTACGTAAATAAATTTATCTATTTGGAATGAATTATTGCCTTTGTAGCTTTAGATCTACTGCTTATAAAATTTGTGAATTTACCACAATTTTTGTTTTATTTTTTTGTCGTAATGTTGTACGCTCTCTTAAACTTGACTTTGTCCAACCTATTTATTTATTTTTGGATCCGCCACTATTGCCAACAAACAGTAGCTACCAACGATCGAACGTTAGATCGAGGCTAACAAATGTAATACACCAATCAACCACCATTTCAATACATTGTCATGATACATAATTCTCATAGACCAGTAGTAAAACAACATGAGCTTGTTTATCGAACTCTAAATTATCCTAGTCCAACTTTGATCTTGTTAATTACCTTGTTGTATGCGTGGGTTTTAGTATTTCAGTTTCTGGGTTTGTTCAAAAAACGTTGTGTTCTATCTAGGGTTTATTTCTGATTTTAGGTATAAAAAATTGATTGTAGAAAATTGATATAACAAAAAAGTGTGTCTATTCTCACCTCCAAAATTAATATTCACACATCCCTATTATTTAAACCTCTATTTTACTTTTTAAATACTAAATAAAGTTAAGTACACCTCCACATTTGTATTAAAGTGCCCTCTTATAGTTTTACATCAAAATTAATATTTTGACCTTCAATTTAGTTTTTGATCATTTAATAATACTAAATACCCCTCTTTTATTCGAGTGTTATTTTTATATCAGTATTGAAATTAAGCTTTTCGTTCTTAATTGTTACTGTAAGAAGTTGAATCAATTTAGTGGCTTATCATTGTCATATGGTATATCAGATTGGTACCTTCTACATTTCTTACATTTATAATGGAAAAAAAAATACCAAAATAAGAAGGGCTTATGTGGGAAACTGATGTGGTTGATGCTTTGGTCATTGCGTTTAGACTAAGAAGATGTTGTTGAAGACCAACACAAAAATGTAGAAATTGGATGATGATAACTCGTAATAAGAGGAAATCCATCACATAACATGCATATCTCTTTTGAACAGTTACACTATCAGGAAAAGAAAAGAAAAGAAACAACAAAAGTACTTGATATTGTATCATCGTCACTTTCGTCTATAAGACTAACGTAATATGTTATTTAAGATTTATCGTTGAGTTGAAAGTGAACATCCGGTGTTTTTTTTTTTACTTAGATTTGTCCATTATTGTCTCTTTTTTATAGAAATTGAAAAGTCAATGACAGTTGAAAAAAAAGAGATGTGATAATTGATTTTGAAGGTGTGAATAGACATACCCATAAAAAAATGATAAAATCAAAATTATAATAGGAAAAAATTTGGTATTATATTATTGTGATGTAACATTTTGAATATACAAATAATTACTGATATAATGATATTTAATATCACATATATAGATGTAAGACCATAAATCTTGGGAAAGAAGCCCTCGTGCTCAAAGAAATATATCATTAAAATGAGCAGCAAAATAGTGAATGGAACAAGTGAGAAAGATCAACTAATGTCATTATCTTCATTAAAAGAACATCGAGTCTGTACAAACAGAATTACATCATTTTGGCATGTTTACCGTCACTAATTGAAAAGAAAGGTATCAATAACAAGTAAGAATTAATTAGGCTCCAAATATAGGCTGCTGCTGCTGCATGGTCGCCAACGTTGGACCCTGATTTCTGATCGGACGACGAATGCTAGAAGAGAACCCCGGCGTTAACTTCGACATTCTGCGTCCTCTTGAAGAATGGATGCTGCAGAGCTTCTGAAGCGGTTGGCGTTCTCAAAGGGTCCCAAGAACAAAGAGACCTTATCAAATCAATAGAAGAATCACTGGCATAGGGCATCACCGCACGAAGACCAACACCGTTCATCGGCCGAAACATGAGGTTGAGCTCGCTGGCCCCAAGCTTCCCCGCCTTCCACGTGGAACTGGTCGGTGATCCTATGACACTGCAGATCTTGTACACCTGATCGACTGAGTTGACATCTGGAAAGAGACGCCGCATTAGAAACAACTCCGCCATGATCGCCTCCATCGCCCACATATCTACCTTCTCATCGTAGAAAAATGGTCGAAGCTTCTTGTCCCCGATTAAGGCTCGGAACAGCATCTCCGGCGCTCTGTACCACCATGTAGTGACGTAATCATCGAACGGTGTGGCGGAGTCGAGCTCCGTAGCGGAGCCAAGATCCGCAATCTTGATCGTGCCTTGCTTCATCTAAAGATTGCCCGGCTTCATGTCCCGGTGCATGAACCCTTTCCTGTGCATGAAGGCAAGGCCTTGCAAGACTTGGTAGATCAACGATCGGATCTCGGCTTCTGAGAAAGGCACTCGCCTTATTTGCCTGTTGTAGATGAGTTGGTAAAGGCTGCACTCCATGTACTCAAAGACACAGTGTTTCTACCGAATTACGCGCGGGGACGTAATCTGGCAGAAGCAAGTACGAGTACTCCTTCTCCTCCTTGTCGTGCGTCCGAACGCACGGGCTATTCGGATGGTCAGGCGCTTCCTCTTCCTTCGGACCTTCGGGTATGCGTGTTCGACTACGGCTGTTAGAAGAATACAACAACAAACAGGCGGTCAGGGGTCGAGACGGGGTGGCCCGCCTTCAACACTCCGATGCCTAAGTCAGATGATGTATTGGATATAACAGTCAAGCGAACGTGCGTGTAAGTGTTTGACGCTTGGATCAGAGTGTAATAAATGCTCTTACCTGTAATAAATACCTTACATATATAGGTGGTTGAGTTTGGAGTTTACTCGTGCTCTTCGATGTGGGATAACCTGTATTTGTTGTAAAGTGATCCGTGCGTTTGGGGCGTGCGTGCTCGGATGAGGCCGGTCTGGTGAGTGAAGTTGAAGCCTTTCTGGTGGTATTTCGGGTGGTCCGGTAGGTGTTGATTACCTGCTTAAGTGGATAAGTATATTTAATCGTACAACTAATGCTATATTAACAAGTCCCCCAAGTCCCCAAGTCAAAGAGACCTTTCTTGACTGGGGAGTTGAAAAAGGGTTCGTGCGATTAAACAGAATACTTATCCGATTGAGTAGCGGTGCGTGGTCCTGTGACCCCCAAGTCCCCCAACTCTCTGGTCAAGGAAGGGCTCGCATGACGGGGCGGGACCTGGGCGTATAAGCATGTACCTGTTCGTGCGGTCGTGTACCTGTTCGTGCGTTCGTGTACCTGTGGGCCCGGCGGCCAAACAAGACTTGCTATTTTGGAGCCGCGCGCCCGGATGGGGTGTTGCTTTGTAAACATAAATAAGTATAACATAGATATATAGGTATGCAAATGTGTGAATGTATGGTATGATGCATGAATATATAGTATGATGTGTGTGTATGCAAATGTTGGTCGTAACGCTAGTGCTGGGTTGCCGCTGTGTACGTCGCACGTCAACGAGGATGCCGTTCCGTACGCTGTAGCGTCAACGGTGGGATCAGGACCTTGACGTACAATGTTGCGGCGCGCACGAACGCGTACCCGTGCCGCCCCTCGGACTTAGCGCGCGCAGAGGCCTCTGCCGCCTAAACCGGGAAGATTCGCGCCCGGAGAGGATGGACCCCACACCCGGTAACGCTCATCTGTCTCAGAGCGCACAAGGAGAGGACGGACCCCACACCCCTGTCGGTCCGAGTAGGCGAGTCGATCGTTAACGTTATGAACACGGAGGGGAAGAACCCCACGCCCGTGCCGCCCATCGAGCTTAGCACCCTCAGAGAGGGGTAGTCCCCATGCCTCCGTTATGACAGCCGGCTTGTATTTTTTTCGTGCACGGAGAGGACAGACCCCACACCCGCCGCTCATCGGTCTCAGAGCTTGCAAGGAGAGGACGGACCCCACACCCTTGCGTCTGAGTCGGGGTCGATCGTTAACGTTACGCATACGGATGGTACTATCCCCACACCCGTACCGCCCATCAGTCTTAGCGCGGGCAAAGAGGGGATGTACCACATGCCTCTTGCCGCCTAATCCAGCTTGCTAGTTCTTACCGGCGTGTGCACGGGGGGAGGTGCCCTACGCTCGTGGCGGTGTTGCTTTGTTCGATCGTTCGCGGTCGCTCTTTGTTCACTGGTCGTGCGGGTGACGTGTGTGTTTTGCTCAACTGTCGGGAGATGTGGCGTGACGTGTCTTGCCTTGGGTTTGGTGATGCTCTGACGAGACATTTGAGGTGACATTCCTTTTGTTCCTTGGGAATCGGTGTGAAATAAATGCGAGCCGTCGTAATTAATGCTGGCATGGGCCGGGCATTAAATGCCGGTGACGTAGTAACTGCTCGAAGTCCAGACGTCAGGCGCGTGGGAGCGTGGGAGTAGTGCATGGGCGCCACGTGTCGAGCTGTTTGGAGATCGTGCTAGGGTTTTGAATTTAAGGCGGGAAGCTGAAGGGGAGTGCGGTTACTAAGATGGGTTAGTAAACCGCCCCGTGCCACGTGTTGCAATCCGACGGTGGATACGCGAAAATGGACGGCTGGCGTTCATTAGCGTACATCGTGCGATCAGTATAAATAGAGGTGTGGTGTCGTCTTCCTCTTTAGTTTTTACAACTTGCCGAATTGTTGCAGAAATCACCCCTCTACTGTTCCTCTCTGATCTCTGCCGTACCTTGTTTCTTGCCGGAGTTCCTCCGTCGACGTTCAACCTTTCTACCTTCAATCTTGATTTGGTGAGGCTCTCATCCTGTTTCTGTTGTTTTTCGTTTTGGTTTTGTGTTTATTTGTTTCTAGTTTGTCGCGGTTTCTGGGTTTTCTGGCTTTTTCTGGGTTTTTATCTCAAGAACAGGGCGTGTTCTTGAGTGGTGGTGGTTTTGATCTTTTTTGGGGTAGGAGTTTTGGGTTTTTTGGTGTTTTTGGAATTTTGGGGGTTTTTGTTTGCCAAGTGTTGGTATCGTGTGCGTGCGTCTGGGAATGGAGCAAATAGAAATATTAAGTGGGCAATCACGTGAGCGTATATACATACCAGGGGTGGGGTGGTGAAGTTGTGGGTCGAGTGGGTCGAGCACATCGTCGTGCGAGTCCGAGATGAGTGTGACACCCCTGCGATTCGTCCCTGACGCCTCTCCTGTGGTACAGCGAATGGACCCTCAACAAGCGCTTGCTGCCGCAGGGTTAGGGGGATCGTCAGGCGGATCCTCGTCGTCTGGTCCGTGGGGTGAAGAGCACGTCCGACAAGATCAGTCCATGACCCAGTTTCCTGAGGGTGGGCGAGTTCACTGGGTGCTCCCCGACGGAGTGCCCGTGCAAGAGCCTGAACGGGCGCCGAGTGTGAAAGATATGGCGCGGTGGGCGAGGGATTACCACATTCCTTCGTTCGTTAGGCTGAAGATCCCGGGGAGGGGAGAGACATTCACCCGACCGCCAGCTGGCCACATGTGCGTCAGCGAGTTCCACCTGAAGGCGGGGATAAAGTTGCCCCTCCATCCATTCTTTCAATATATCCTAGCGCTCCTCAAAATCTCCCTTGGTCAGTGTGGGCCTACACTGACCCGAACGTTGGTGGCGCTCTTCAATATCTTCCGCTCGAGCGGGCTGGACCACCCCACACGGGCGGAATTCCTCCACTTCTTCCGTCTGCGGTATTCCTTGTGCCAGAGGGACTCGGGGACCTTCACGGTGGAGCCTCGCGTGAAGTGGTGGCTGGTGGACCCACCGAGTTCTTCGACCTCCTGGCGTATGATCAACTGCTTGGTGGGTGGAGACTGGGAGTTCGGCGCCTTCCCGCCCGAGTATGCTGCTCACGCCGAGTGGATAGATCAAGTCCCCCAGTCCTTCCATGTGCTCGACACGAATGAGTACCCGCTCACGCCGACTGAAGAGGCCAGGATTGCCCATTTAAAGTTTTTCTTTGACCCCGTGCCTGAGTCGAGATACTTCTGGGCCGCGTGCCATTGGGATCTCATTGAGCGCACGCGTCTCGCCAGACCACCTGGTCTGTGGGTTGTAGTTTTCTGCTAGGAATAGGATAATTTTACCAAGTGTTGTCTGTTTGCTAACCTTCCGTTTGTGTGTTCTGCAGCTAAGATGATGAAGTCCAAGGCAATGGACAAGGATGAAGTGCTCAAGCGCCGGATGGCTGCGCTACTGTTAACCGCTGAGAAGGTTCATTGGATGGCGGATGACGGGCGCGGTGGACTCGTGCTGGGGGACAGCACCCAGCCCAAGATCCCTGTCCCCAATGTGGCTGACCTCGCCCCGCCCGTCCGAGGGCCACAAACGGATGCTCCCCGCCTGCCTTCGGGTAATGCCGCTGGATCCAAGGCCCAGGTCCATGCGGAGCGCGGTCAGCACCAGTGCGAGAAGGAGCAGCGCAAGGTGGAGCGCGATCAGCGCCGGTCCGATCAGAATGATGTCAGGGACAGGCGGGAGGCCGCTCGTACGCCTCGGTCTTTAAGTCGTGCTCCTGTCGCGCCCTCGTCTTCGGATCGACCTCCTAGTCCTCCACGATACTCTTGCTCTCCAAATCCCTCGCTTCCATCTTCAGGTCCTCCGCAATCTTTTGAGCAGGGGGAGGGGGAGGAGCGTGCGCAGAAGCGCCCCCGGACTGAAGATTCCCCTCCCGGCCCTGCTCCTGAGTCGAATGTTGATGTTGTGGATGCTTTGCGCCGTGCGCTGGTGGATGGCGCCAACTCTCTTAGGCCCCTGGTGCAACCGCTGGAGAATGCTGCCCCCGATGGGCTGGACGCGGCCTTCATTGCATGTACCCGCCTGCTGCATCAGGTCTTCCGTGTCCGCTCGCGGGAGAATCTGGAACTTGCACGCATCAGGGCCAAGGGGGCGAAGCAGCGGAGGATGACTGACAGGGTCGCGACGCAGCTTGAGCAGGCCAACAAATTGGTCCACCGGTACACCGCCCGTGCGGAGGAGGCGACTGCCCGGTCTACTGAAGCTGCCGCCCGTGAAGCTGTGGCGATTGCTGAGCGGGACAAGGCCGTGGCCGAGGTGGAGTGGGTGCGCGCCGAGCTGAAGCGCGTCCGTGCTGAAGCAGCCGCCCGGGAGGCGTTATCAGAGTCCCGACTGAAGGAGGCTGATCGCGTTGCTCGCATGGATGTTGTGGCGACGTTCAAGGAGTCTGACGAGCTCCGCGAACTGGTCAGGGCGGAAATGGATGAGCAGGTGGCTGCGTTCCAAGGAGCGGTGATTCCCTTCTTGAAGCTGGATGAGTACTGGGCGTTCATGCTGTCTGGAGGGGCACCGGGCGCTCAGGTTCCTGCGCCTGAGGGAGAGGTGGAGCCTTCTGGGGAACCTGCTAGGGCGGAGCTGGAGCCGGTGATCAGGCGGGTGGATCCGGGCGAGCAGGTGGAAGCTGTTGGGGTGGCGTCATCGGAGGAGGCAGATGAGTTGGAGGTGGACACGGGGGCGTAGTGTAGGATTTTTTTTTTTTGTAATAGAATGGATTTTTGTGGTCGGGCCTTGTGCCTTCCATTAATGAAGTATTTCTTTCTGTGCGTGTGCCTTGCCTGGATTTTTTTTTTAATGACTTGCGCGAACATGCGCCCTCTCCTTTGCTTTTGGATGGAATTTAACCAAGTGTTACATTCACGTGAGCAGCCTATCCCCAGTCCCCCGAGTACTCGTTGACGACGTGCGGGCCTTCCCATAGATGACGGAGTGTCTCCACCCTTTGCTGGATCGCCTTCATCACCCAGTCCCCTAGTTGGATTGGTCGGGCCCGGATGCGCTGGTTGAACAATCGGGCGATCCTCTGTTTGTTCGCGGCATTGTGGAGGTGCGCCGTGTCCCTCCGTTCTTCCAGCATATCATTGCTGAGGCGTAGCCCCTCGCCGTTTGTGCGCGGATCGTACCCCTCGATCCGTGGGCTCTGATGGGTGATCTTCAGAGGTAACATAGCCGTTCGGCTATTGTGGGAGCCAACGATGCTCCAATCTGGACCGTCCTCTTCGGATGCTCGGAAGATAGTTGAATCGTCCTCAGCTTCTCGCGCTCGTGGATGGGTGATACCGCCATCAGCCCATCGCGTGGACCGTCCAGTGTCTTCGTTCCTGGCGTAGGTTCCAAGGCGAGGACCTCCTGCCCGCCTCGGGGTTTCGCGGCGTCCTCACGATTGTATCCCCGAACGTATCCGATTCCACTCTCGGTTGGGAATCGTCCCAAGAGCAAATGCCCCGCGATGATCATCTTCAGTTTGTTGATCCCCGGCCTCCCGAGTATGGCGTTGTAGGGGGAGGGGGTGTCCATGATAATGAAGTCTGTTTGGACCTCGCTGTGCGGGGAGTCGGGCGCACCGATACCGACCCGAATATTGTCGCTCCCAATCAGATACGACGTTTCGCCTGTGAAGCTGGCCACGCACTCGTGATCCTGTGTCATCTTGCGGGCGGGCCTGCCAAGCGCCGTGTACGCGTCCAGGTAGATCACGTTAACGGACGCCCCATTATCTACCAGCACCATCTTCACGAGGAAACGATCGATGATCGCGTCGATTACGAACGACAGGGTGCTGTCCCTCGGGCTTCCTTCCTCATCTTCCACCGTGAAGCAGATGGCGGGCGCCTCCCGTCTTCCTACCTTCTGCGCTCGTCCAGCCCCGATCATCAGCACCTCCCTGCTCGAGTGATCGGGCGACGATGTTCCCTCCTTGCGCTTCCCCCCGGATATCGTGCTGATAGTCCCCCGGGTCCCAGTATTTGCCTCGCACTGTCGCTCTCCCGCCCTGGGAGGGGTGGCATGATCGTCCCTCTCCAAGTCTTCAAGGGCCTTTTTCAGCATAATGCAGCTGTTAGTACGGTGGGTGGTGGCGTTGTGGAATTCACACCAGACGCTTGGGATTCGGTCGGTCGGAGCCGTCGCTTTTGTCATGTTGTTTGGTGGCGGGATTCGGTGTCGGTGCAGGCGGAGCAGCTGCTCGTTGGACTGGTGATCGACCGCACAGACCTCTTGTCCCGCCGGTCGGTACTGTGGTGCTGGCGGCAGGTGGGCCCCCTGCTGCGCTGGTCCCCTCGCCTGGTTGTAGCGATTGTTGTTGTAGCGGGAGGGTGGCCTTTGGTAATTCTATCTTTGCGCATCCCAGCCCCTTTTATAGCCCCCGATTGGCTCCCCTCCGTGGTCCGAGGGTCGACGTGGCTGGGCGTTCCCTTCCGGTCTGTTAGCGCTGGATTCGGAGGTGGACCCGTACACTCGCGTCTCCACGAGTGCCTTCTGCACAATCAGGTCCATGATCTCGTCGTAGTCGAGATACTCCTTCCTCACCAGGGGTGGCGAGCATGTTGTCCATCTGGGCCACCTTGGCCACCCGCTTGTCGAGGTCCCTGCACGTGCTCGCAAGCGTCCTTCATCGGTTTATGTAGCTTGACAGGCTCTCGTCCATCTCCTGGCGGACCTTGAGGAGGATACTCGTAGTGTTGTACTTTCTCTGGAGCCGATAGCGCTTCTGGAAGCTCTCCGCCAGCTCGAGAAACGAATGTATGGAGCCTAGCGGAATCTCGTAGAACCAGCTCCGTGCTTCCTCCGTCAGCGTTTCCTGGAATAGAAAACACAGGGTTGGATCCGAATACCGGGTTCCGTCCGTGGTGGATCGAATCTCGTCAATGTGCGCACGGGGATCTCTGCTCCAGTCGAACCGGGTAATCTTCGTTGTTTTCGCGTGGGGATCCCTTCCCATCTCCAGTATGTGCGCCGAGAACGGGCTGACCTGGGGGGCGAACGTTCCGCCTTGCCCGGCTAGCTTGTCCTTGCGCAAACGCGAAACTTCCTCCGCCAGCTCTTCCATCCTCCGGAGGATCCGGGCGTTATCCGTCGGGGGTAGCGACTCCCCTTCTGGTGTGAGCGAGTGGGCTCTCCGGGCATCAGCCCCGCCAAACAGATGTGGCTCCTCGTCAGTGGTGCGCTGGGACCGCTCGCGTTCCCCCTTCGGCGGACCGACGAGTGCGTTCAGCCTTCGTCGGATCTGGCGCTCCTGCTCCTTGTCGAACGCCGCCTCTCGCAGCTCTCGGATCAAGCCGTCGGCGTGCTCCCCGCTGTCGCTCGCCCCAGGCTCTACTAGCGGGTGCGCCAGCGCGCCCGCGGGCGTTTCCTCAGGTGGTGTGCTGCCGGTGTTAGTCTCTTGGGTAGGCATGTGGCTTTTTTAGTGGTATTTTTATACGAGGTTTACAATTTGTAAGCTTCCCACAGACGGCGCCAATTGTTTCTACCGAATTACGCGCGGGGACGTAATCTGGCAGAAGCAAGTACGAGTACTCCTTCTCCTCCTTGTCGTGCGTCCGAACGCACGGGCTGTTCGGATGGTCGGGCGCTTCCTCTTCCTTCGGACCTTCGGGTATGCGTGTTCGACTACGGCTGTTAGAAGAATACAACAACAAACAGGCGGTCAGGGGTCGAGACGGGGTGGCCCGCCTTCAACGCTCCGATGCCTAAGTCAGATGATGTATTGGATATAACAGTCAAGCAAACGTGCGTGTAAGTGTTTGATGCTTGGATCATAGTGTAATCAATGCTCTTACCTGTAATAAATACCTTACATATATAGGTGGTTGAGTTTGGAGTTTACTCGTGCTCTTCGATGTGGGATAACCTGTATTTGCTATAATGTGATCCGTGCGTTTGTGGCGTGTGCCCCACGGGCGCGTGCGTGCTCGGATGAGGCCGGTCTGGTGAGTGAAGTTGAAGCCTTTTTGGTGGTCTTTCAGGTGGTCCGGTAGGTGTTGATTACCTGCTTAAGTGGATAAGTATATTTAATCGTACAACTAATGCTATATTAACACACAGTAGACGACATCATTTGGTTCATGAAGAACGTCCTCGAGTTTCACGATATTGGAGTGGGTTAATAGAGTGAGAGCCCGGACTTCCGAATACGACGTATCAAAAACGCTCTTCAACCATTTGATCGCGACGAGATTGCCGGTTTCATTGTCGACCGCTCTATAAACACACCCAAAGCTACCCTCGCCAACTTTGTTTAGTATCCCGTGTCTCTCCATGGATGTGACAGAAGAAAACACAGAAAAAAAGCTGGCCTATAAGTACTCTGAGATCGACCTTGGACTAAGAAATGTGGATAGCTGATTTACTAGCTTGAAACGAGAGGAGGAAGAAGAAGACTTTTAGAAACTTCTCTCGAAACCCTAGCAGTGAGAAAAAGATCACCGACTCTCAGACTCTACTTGGCAACAAGCAGCAGTGGACTCATTTCTCAACCACCGTAGGCTACGGTAAAATATATAAACTTTTTATTTCACTCTTTTCCTACTCAATTTGACGGACAACAAATCCCGAATGAGTTTAGGATGATGGTTATCTTGTCATTCATGAGTTGCTTGACCCTAAGGCTTCTAATTAACGCTCCTGATCGATCAGGGTTTCTAAAAAAAAATTGTTTGCCTTGGCCCCACAAACGATCAGTATCCGAAATGATGTGATACGACTTAGCTTATTAATTTACTATAATTTTTGACCAAGTGGTTGGTGATTACTGACGTCAGTAAGACATTTGGCTTGATTTTCGTTAGTATCAGAGCATCTGCACTCATGAAATGGAGAGAAAATTCTATTTTAAGGAATTCCTCTTCAATAGGAAGTCATATTCCTGTTTTTCGTGCAACGGTGCTAAAAATAAAACTTCCTATTACTATTCATTATTATTTAAAATTTTAATTTTTTATTTTCGGGTAATATTTTCAACTAATTTCCAAGTAATAGGAAATTCTATTTAGACGCGCATTAATATGCCCACTTGAATCAATTTTGTATGCCGGTAGCATACGGGGGTCTCACTCTATTTAGAGCTAAATGTAATCTGAGTCATGTTGGACTTAGGTTTTTTGTTGAGCATACATTCGTTATAACGTGTTTATTATGATTCTTTATTTCGTCACGATTCAAAATTGACATTTTTTTAAGTTATGATTTTTGACTCATTTTCTTCACAAAAGTTATAGAGGACATTAATATGAACTCGTCCGTATTTTTATTGAAATTTTCGGAAATCCGAGCTATTTATTATGATTTTTTTAAGTTTCAGAGTAAATAATTTATTTAAAATATTACAAATGATCAATTTTTCACAGCCGTCGGATTGCTTAGATCTGTTTGAAATGGACGGCACAGATCAATTTAGCCGTTGATCTGTCTGTGGCCCATGGCGTGCCACGTGTAGCGTTCTGATTGGTCCGTTACTTATTTTTTACTTTTTTAGTCCGAGTTTTTTTTTAAAAAAACGTCAGCCTGGCGTCACCCACGTGCGTGGGGCCCACCAGGCGAACGTTCTCGCCTTCGTGCTCAACAGGGGACGCCGGGGAGGACGACCTCCCAGTCAACGTCCGGTCTCTCTTTTGTTTTCCTCTCGCTGCACCGATTCGCACTGCCGGACGTCCTCAAAAACTGGGTCCCCCCTGCCGGACGTCCCCGCCGTCCCAATCGCTGCAGGTGCTCTTAGTATTTGAAAAATTGAAATTATCCCCGATATTTTGGGGTCCTGATATAAATTACAATTTCCAATATTTTCGTGATATATCCCGATATTTTTTATTTTTCTCAATATTTCGATGAAATTCGGCGATATTTTCAAAATCCACACCAAAGACCAAGTTGACTTAGGCCTAATACACCAAAGCCCAAGTTGTAAAAATCTATTTTGACTCAAATGTTCGTTGACTTAGGCCTAATACACCAAAGCCTAAGTTGTTAATATCGACATAAACACCAAAACAAGTTGCATAGCTGGGGTTTGAACCCCCCAACCTCTATTTTCCCACCATAGACCTTAGCCAAACCTACCATTCGTTGTTAATCTACTACACATTTTGATATATATAAAATCAAACTGAATTTGAATTGTAGTTTTTTTTTTCAATATTGTATTGTAATATCTCAACACAAGATTTGAACTTAGTCATTAGTCATTCTATGTACGGGTTTACAAAAACTATAGCTCTTTTATTCTAGCTATACATAGGAACCATAATAATTTTACTAAATTTATATGATACATAAAATAATTTATAAAAGGCTGGAATTCTATCCGTAAGAATCAAAATAATTCTACTGAAATTTCTAATGATATAGAAAATAATGTACAAAAGGCTGAGAGCGTGACGATTTATCCTCTATTTGAGTTGTAGTCATCGGAATAAAATCAAGAAGTATTAAATTATATTTTAATAAGTATTAACAGTTGTCACGTACTAATTTATCTAATATTATCACAAATTTATATGGCATATTGTTGGATTAATATTTTCTTTTGAAAATAGGTAGATAATTGATCATATTAGTTTCAATACAAATTTCATGTATTTCTCTTAATTTTCTTTGTTTCCGTCAATCTTTTCACTCTATCGATATTTTATTGATATTTCTATCGAAATATCCATATTTTAAATCGTGGAACTGATATTTTACTCATTGACCATGACTAATAATAGGATAATGTAATTTTAAATAAACTGTGAAGTGATTTAAGAAAGGTATTATTGGAAAATATATATAAATATATGGGGGAAGAATCAACCATTAAAACTGGATATATTTACATTGCATCCTTCTATTTTCTTCGTTCATCCCATAATTGATCCATGCACGTACGCAAGTACGTACTTAAGAGTATGCCATACACTAATTAATGTCGATTTCAATATTCACACTTTTACAACTACGTGCATACATCATTCATATCTCTACTATTATAATGCGGCTTCACTAAATAAAAAATTGAAAAAAATATCTTAAATAATAATAATTAAATTACAAATAAAAATAAAATAAAATAAAGAGCTATATTGTAAATTTTTCTGCATCACACCCTTACGGGTGACGATTTTTCTAGCCACTATAAAGGGCGGAGATTGAATTGTAACTTCAGAGGTATAACTACGCAGCAACAAGATTATCTGAGAACGATATATGGATATGAAACTATGGTGGTACTGTATGTGTACAATATCAGGGTAATGACTTATTGCAAAGAAAATGTTATCTTATTTCTGATGCAATATATGATTCGCAAACCAAATACAGATTATCGGATTTAACTATAAGCAGCAGGGGTAGGCAATGTACTGGTGGTGCGGTCACACCGGGTCTCCGATTTTAGGAGACCTAAAAAAAAATTACATTACTGGAATATAAATAAAAGAAAAAAACTGTTATAGTTAAACAAATGACAATGTAGTTTAGTTGGTTAAGGCATGAAGAGTTACATTTTTACGGCTCAAGTTTGAATCCTATCTGGGCCTATTTCCATCGTTTCACTCCTTTTCATTTTTTCTCAATGAATTTCCTTCATAATTTTGTTCCTTTTTTTAGTCTATTTCCTTTTTTTCCTGCGGATTTCTTTCCCCTTTTTTTCCCTCTTGTCTGACGTTTTCTTCTTCTTCTTGTGTGATTTCTTTTCTACTTGTCTATCAAAGTCTCCTTTATTAAAGATAATCTCACTAAGTTGATAGTTTTTTGTAAGAGATATTCTTCAATTGAATGATTCATTCATATTTTTCGTTTATCATTCTTTGTTATGATCGATTGTACTATTATACGTAATTTAAGAATTAATTTTTTATAATTAGTGATATTATTTATCAACTATCTAAATTAAATTTCGATGATTGAGAACATAAATTAAAAAAATTTAAAATCTTGATAATACAATATATTGGGTCACACTTTTAAAATCGCATACGACCTCTGACAGCTCAGGACCACCCTGATAAGCAGCCTAGTCATGGTACAAGCCCAATGCCTAGCCCTCGAGAAATGTATCTAAAATAGCTAGTTGGTATCGTTAAATACCAACATACATGCATATTTCAGTTGTTCAATTTAGCATGCAACTGAGGCAACAGAAAGAGTGCTTTGGAACGTTGTCTGGTACGTAAACGAGATGGTAGAGCCAATTTTCAAGGGTTGTCCATCATTGACAAGGCAGTCATTGATCTTAAGCCACCTGAATATTCTAGGGTTGGTGAGAGTGGCGGAGCTGAATGAACCACATGAAATATGAATATCGGAAATGGAACACCCAGTGCGGCATTTGTTGGTGCTCTCAACACAGTAAATTGGTATCCCCCCGCGTTGAATACTTGACTGTGAAATCGCAATATCACTGTCTGAACATTTTTCGGCTGCTGGGGCAATGGCTGCAATAAACGCAGTAAAAATAAGTAACTTGCATCATCATCCCAAAACAACATGAAAGTATATTTACATATAAATGTAATTTGAACGAGTATAGATACCTGTTTCGACATTTCGGCTAGGATCATATGGATTCACATCACCGCCGTGAGATCCTTCAGTTCCATAGCTGAGAAGCTTTTGACTTGTGATTTCGAGTTCTGATAAGGCGTTTAGCTTAGAAACTTGTTCCGATGGATATGCGGAACACAACATGAGTGCAACCATGAATGCATCAGTAAACAAAAATGTTCTTCCCATCTTATGTATATGTATTAACATGTAACGTACCTATCCTTTGTAGATTTTGCTCCATTCTAAGGCCATAGATCAATTTTGTTTATCAAGGGTTTTGGAATGAAATCCTGACTCATAATTTATATCTATACTCTTAATTCGTGATACTAGTTGATTTGTTCGAGAAAGAAACTATATTTATATATATCCTTATCCTAAATTTAAAGTAAATTTACTGATTGGTACGGTGTGGATTATGTTCCATTCTGTGGTCATAGATCAATTTTGTTTTTATTAAAGTTTTTAAAATAATCCTCTGTACTCCTAAATACTAATTTGATTTTAAGGTGTATCTAATCACACTTTTCATTTTGATATTTAGACCTCCTCTAATTCTTGTTATATTTTAATTTCAATTCTGCCCCCTGTACAAATTGAATTGAAAAAAAAATTCATTTCGTATTGATCCCAGATTTCCAGTCGATGTTCATCAATCATCATCGCTTCTCGATCTATCCCCAGCCCCACCTTAAAATAATTCACAAAATTGCCGCACCAAGCTAGCCCTGCTAGATTACGCAGCTCCTTCGTCTTGTTCAATTTGTGGACAGTTGTAGATATTTGGAATTCTCAGTGTAATTATAATTGATCTGTTCATTATTATAGATATATTTTTTTATTAAGAATCTGTCATGTAAAGTATATATATACCCATTTTTGGGACTGAATGAAATAAGATCTTTAACCCAAAACATTGTTTGTCTATCCTTTTCTACTTGGTATCAGAGCTAATCCTGTCGACCTACCGACAAAACCTTATTTTTTGTCACCCACTGCACATTATTTCCACTGTCATGGCTGAAGGATCCGACTCTGCTATGATTTCTTCTCCTCTACCTCCACCTACATCTACGTACATCCATCCACTACTATCAAGAAAATTTCTCTTTTCCCATTGGTGTTTTCTTAAACGATACCAATTACTCTACTTGGGCTCCTACTATGCATATGCGCATTGGATGCCGAAATAAACTTGGTTTTCTTACCGGGGTTTCCATTGCTCCACCTACAGACTCGCCTGAGTATACTTCTTGGGCAACCGATAACGAGAAGGTGAAAAGTTGACTGATTGACAATATGTCCCCAAGCATCGTTCGACGCTATCTTCGTCTCAAGACCGTTGCCGATATTTGGAAGGCTCTTCACCTTACATACTATAATGATCAAGATTTTACTCGGATCTACGAGTTACACCACCTTTACTTCACCGCCAAACAAGGTGGGCGACCTCTCTCTGTATTTTACAACGAGTTGGCTACTTGGCTTGAGGAACTGGATCAACGTGTGACCTCATTTTCTGACACTATGGCTGCAATTGTTCAAGACAACAACTACTCATCCATGCTTCGAGTTCACATATTTTTGGGTGGCTTAGACCCAGAATTTGATCAAATCCGGGGAGAGCTTCTTAAGAGAGAGGAGCTATTGAGTCTTGACAAACCATATTTTCATGTTCGTCGAGCTCACACTGATCGCCTGACACACTCTACTGGCTCTAGTCAGCCTGCCGTTATGGCAACCACTGCAGCTCCCGCCGCTCTTCCACCACCGCCGGTCCTCGCTCCTGGTGCCCAGGCTGCCGTTGCTCAACGACGGTCCATCTCCTCCTTCACTTCCTCTTGACTAGTTCGTCCTCCAAATCCATTTGCCAATTCTTTTAGTCCACTATGCAAGGACAAAGGACATTCACCGGACAACTACTTTACTGCTATTGGATACCCGGACTGGTAGAGCGATCGTCCAAAAAAGACTCTCCCTTCCTCCAAAACTGCCTCGGCTCACATAGTTCAATTAGGTATGTCTGGTAAGGCATCTCTTGCTACATCTTGTGGGAATAATGCATGGATAATTGACACTGGTACATTAGATCATATGACTAATACTCCTAGCCTAGTTCAATCTCTTCACCCCTCTGCTTTACCTAATGTCTCTACTGCAAATGGTTCTCCTTCTTCTGTTATTAGTGAAAGCTCTGTTACTCTCTCTCTCCTACCCTCACTATTGATTATGTCTTAGTAGTCCCCGCTCTAGCATATAATCTCTTATCTGTTAGCCAAATTACCATGACTCTCTCTTGTTCTGTCACGTTTTATCCAAATTATTGTGTTTTTCAGGACATCCTAACACGGCAGATTCTTGGTTATGGTATTAGATGGGGGAAGTTGTACTATCTCGATTTGACATCCCATGGAGAACAGCAGTTGAGTCAAGCTAACAGTGTTAGCAGTTTAAATAAGGCCAAGGAGACCGTTTGGTTATGGCATCATTGTTTGGATCATCTTTGTTTTGGTTATCTTAGGAGATTACAACCCCATCTATTTTCAGGTGTTGATGAGTCTGATTTTAAGTGTGATATTTGTGAACTGGCCAAGAGCCACTGTGTTTCCTACTATCCCAGTTTTAATAAATGCTCTATTCCTTTTATGAAAATTCATTCTGATGTTTGGGGTCCTGCTCGCATCCCTACACCCACTGTGGCTCATTTCTTTGTTACATTTATTGATGAATGTACCAGGATGACATGGGTATCGTTATTGACAAGCAAGAGCGATGTCTTCTCTCGATTCACTGAGTTTCATAAGATGGTGATGACATAGTTCCAGCAGCCTATTCGTGTTCTTCCATCTGACAATAGAGGCGAGTATGTTAAAGCCCCCATGACTTCCTATCTGGCTTCTCATGGGATCCGTCATCAAACTTCTGTTGCATATACTCCTCAGCATAATGGTTTGGCCGAACGTATGAACCGGACATTACTTGAGGTTGTTCGTGCCTCGATGTTTGGCATGAATGTCCCTCGATCTTATTAGGGCGCTGCTGTTACCTCTACTGCTTACCTGATCAATCGTACTCCCTCCCGTGTTAGTGATTTCCAAAGTCCACTCCAGAAGCTGCAGGAATTGTTGAATGTTCCTTCCCTGCCTAACCTTGAACCTCGCGTGTTTGGTTGCACAGTTTATGTCTATGTTCATAAACAATTGAGTGGCAAGCTTGACCCTTGTGCTTTGAAATGCATCTTCATTGGCTATGCTGATTTTCAGAAAGGGTATAGGTGTTATGATCCCTTTACCAAGAAGACTCATGTGTCCCTTGATGTCTCTTTCCGTGAGTCTGAACCTTTCTACTCAGGGGGAGTTTCGGAGTCTTCCCTTCAGGGGGAGAATGGTTGTGAAGGTAATACTCTTACTTTACCAGAATTTGATGAATATGAATAATTGGAGATGCGTTTTGGCGAATCAGGAACTTCTGAAAAAATTGAACCAACAGATTTCGACCCATCGAGAAAAATGTCTCGACCAGTCGAAAATGGTACCCTGGAGCAACAAATCGACATCATCGACCGGTCGAAGGATTCTCGACCGGTCGAAAAACTTGTGCCAGACAAACAGCTTGACCTCATCGACCGGTAGAGAGATATGGCTCGACCCATCGAAAACTGTGCTGACAAAGAGTTTTCTTCTTCTTCATTTTTACAACATCAAGATAGTACTGTGACTACTGCCCCCTCGTCTACATCACCAGCTGAGATCTCCATTCATGATGCTTCTTTTGAGGTACGTAAATCTAACCGAATTACCAAAGGGATTCCTAAACCTCAATATGTACCTAATATAGATGCAAAAATCAAGTACCCTATTGCCAACTATATCTATCACCATAGATTGTCTAAAGCTCATGCACTAGTTGTCAGTCAATTATCTTCAATATCTATTCCTAGCAATGTACATGATGCTTTAACAGATTCAAAGTGGAAACAAGTTATGAATGAGGAGTTAGACGTATTGCAGAAGAATGAAACATGAGATATGGTCCCTATGCCACAGGTAAGAAGGCGGTTGGATGTCGCTGGGTATTCACTGTGAAACTCAAAGCTGATGGAAGTATTGATCGTTACAAAACTAGATTGGTTGCCAAAGGCTATACTCAGAAATATGGAGTTGATTACTTGGAGACTTTTGCGCCTGTTGCTAAGATCAATACTGTAAGAATTCCGGTTGCTCTTGCAGCTCGCTATGATTGGCCTCTTCATCAATTCGATGTGAATAATGCTTTTTTAAACGGTGACTTAGAAGAAGAAGTGTAATGGATGCTCCACTGGGTGTTCGATGTAAACCAGGTGATGAAGGAAAAGTGTGTTACCTTAAGAAGTCTTTATATGGCTTAAAGCAATCACCTAGAGCATGGTTTGGGCGGTTCTCCAAAGCAATGAAAAAATTTGGGTATCGCCAGTGTAATTCTGACCACATCTTGTTTGTCAAGCGCAAGGATGGTAAGACAAATGCCTTAATTGTGTATGTTGATGATATGGTGGTTACAGGAAATGATCCACGTGAAATGACAAGTCTTCAAGAACGTTTATCGCTGGAATTCAATATGAAGGACCTTGGTGAGCTAAATACTTCTTGGGAATTAAGGTTGCAAGGTCCAAACAAGGGATCACATTGTCCCAACGGAAGTATATTCTAGATCTCCTTGCTGAGACAAAGCTGCTGGATTGTAAACTTGCTGCTACTCCTATTGAGCAAAATCACAAGTTGGAACTTCTACTTGACCAAGTTCCAACAAACAAGAGCAGGTACCAACATCTAGTTGGAAGACTTTTTTATTTATCACATACTAGGCCTGATATTGTGTATGTCGTTAGTATGGTGAGTCAATTCAAGCATAATCCTGGAGAAGAACACATGAGTGCTGTAATACGCATTCTCAGATATTTGAAAGGCACACCAGGTAAAGGTCTTCTGTTTGCAAAAGACACTAGTGAGATGCATGTTTCGGGTTATAGTGATGCAGACTGGGCCGGAGATCACACCAATAGGGCATCTACATCTTGTCACTTTACTTTTGTTGGTGGATGTCTTGTAACTTGGCGTAGTAAAAAACAAACGTGATTGCCCGCTCTAGTGCAGAAGCAGAATACTGAGGAATGGCGAATGGTGTGTGTGAATTGCTATGAATCAAGAATGTGTTGAAGGAATTAGGTTTTAAGCTTCAAAATCTATGGATTTGCATTGTGACAATACAGTTGCCATCGAGATTGTTCACAACCCGGTATAACATGATAAGACTAAGCATGTGGAGGTGGATAGACATTTTCTAAAAGACAACATTGACAAAGGAATTGTTCGTTTTCCTTTTGTGTCGACCACAGAACAGGTTGCCGACATGCTTACAAAAGGTTTGTCTTGTGAGGACTTTAATAAATGGTTGAACAAGTTGGGTATGATCAACATCTACGCGCCAACTTGAGGGGGAGTGTTGACAGTTGTAGATATTTGGGATTCTCAGTGTAATTATAATTAATCTGTTCATTATTGTTGATATTTTTTCTTATTAGGAATCTGTCATATAAAGTGTATATATACTCTTTTTTGGGACTGAATAAAATAAGATCTTTAACCCAAAATATTGTTTGTCTATCATTTTCTTATTTTTCTGGGTTTCTATTTGGTTTTGATTGAGTTCTATATGGATCTAAAGAAACAACCTCTCAACAATCATCTCACTCATATATATACTATTTAATTGATTATCTGCACTTTCTCTGGCCATCTTTTCCAAGAGCCCAACGATATACATATCGGGAGTATTTTGTACATATAGAAAGAAGCAAAATCTTTCAAAAACAAAAAGAAGAAGCAAATTTTGAATCAATCAGGTATTGAAATAGCTGCTTGCTGTAGTCGATCTCATATGTTGCATGTAATGAAATCAATGAAAATAAAACAACTGATCAAGAAAACTTCCTATATCAAAATCTTCCGAACCAAATTAATGGAGATTTTTGAAGGTAAAGATAATGGAGTAAACAAAGTAAATGAGGGCAAAGTTGAAAGTTTAATGTTTAAATTATGAAATGAGGTGTAAAAAATAAATTTTAATGTGTGAATAGATGCACTCTTAATTTTATCCTAAATTTATTGATGTGGATTTTGTCCATTCTATGGCCAAATTTCTATGAAATATCCTTCCAACTACAATAGTATAATAATTTTATATGAGGATGCATTATACTGTACGTACAAAGATATCGAAGTATTAAAGCAGAATGGGTGCAGAGATCAAAGTAGAAGTCATTCACAGAGAAACAATATATACCTTCCTCCCCAACTCCTTCCCATCTTACAAGTACAAGTTTGAGCGCCTCTGTTATTGATCAACTCGTTCACCCTGTTCTCTATGTCACACTACTCTTTTATCCCAACACTAGGGGTGATGAGGTCAATCTTGATTACCATACTCTAGCTGCTGAAAGATCCAGTCTTCTCAAAACCTCATTATGCAAAGCCCTCGATATCTTTTACCCCCTTTGCCAGAAAGATCGGATATAATTCGTCAATCTCTTGCAATGATCATGGTGCAGCATTTCTTCATGCTAAAGTAAACTGTCCCTTAACCAAAGTCTTGGAAGCACCTGATTATGGGGTTTTAGATCAACTGCTTCCAGCTGTTTCAGAATCCACGGGGGAAGTTGTAGGGCACCTTGTTCTTGTTCAAGCCAACTTCTTCGATTGTGGTGGAATGGCAATTGGAGTTCACATCTCACACATGGTTGCTGATGGCCTTACTTTTAACACATTTGTTTCTATCGGATTACGCGGGACGCAATCTACCAGAAGCAAGTACGAGTAATCTCCTTCTTTCTCGTCCGAACGCTCGGGCTGTTCGGATGGTCGGGCGCTTCTTCTCTCTTCGGGTCTTCGGGTACGCGTGTTCGGGTTCGGCTGTTAGAAGAATACAACGACAAACGGGCGGTCAGATGGTCGAGACAGGGGTGGCCTGTCTTCAACGCTCTGATGCCTAAGTTAGAAGATGTATTAGATATAACAGTCGAGCGAACGTGTATGAAAGTAGATGGAGTGCTTAATGCTATTCAATGAGTTCAGATCAGATCGAATTCAATGCCCTTACCTGTAGTAAATGCCTTACCTATATAGGTTGTTGAGATTGTTGCTTGCTTGTGCTCTTCGATGTGGGATGTGAAAGAAAATATATTTGGCTGAATTACTTTTCATTGATACACAATCGATTACATATAGAAATCAGTCCCTACATACAAGAAAACTATACTCCCACAATTAAGCTTATCCTACAATCATGCTAGCTACAATTAGATAACGTGTATTTACAGATCACCACAATTACAGCAGAATATTTTCATGATTTATTTCCAATACTCCCCCTCAAGTTGGAGAGTGAATATCTCTAACTCCCAACTTGCAAATCAAAGGAAGGAAGACATCCTTTCCTAAGGCCTTCGTGAAGACATCAGCTAGTTGATACGAAGAACTCACATATCTTGTAGCTACCGAACCATCTTGAATTTTGTCTCGTATGTAGTGACAATCCATCTCGATGTGTCTAGTCCTTTCATGAAAAACAGGATTAGCTGCAATATGCAAAGCTGCCTTATTGTCACAAAACAACATAGCAGGCTTTGAATGAAGAATATTCAGATCTCTAAGAAGATTTCTCAACCATGTCAATTCACAACAAGCTCCTGTCATGGCTCTGTATTCTGCTTCAGCTGAAGAGAGTGAAACCGTCTTTTGTCTCTTAGATTTCCAAGAAATTAATGAAGGACCAAGAAAGACACAATAGCCCGTAGTGGACCTGCGAGTCATGGGACAACCAGCCCAATCTGAATCACAATAAGCACGAAGCTTTAAATCACTTTCTAAGGAAAAGAAGAGACCTTGACCTGGTGCCTTTTTAAGATAGCGAACAACTCGCAAGGCTGCTTCCATGTGAGACTTTCGTGGCTCATGCATAAACTTGCTCAACACATGCACTGAATAAGTAATGTCCGGTCTTGATATGGTGAGATAAATCAATCTGCCAACCAATCTTCTATAACGGGAAGCATCTTTAAGTAACTCTCCTCTGTCTGATAATTTCAAACCACGTTCCATAGGGGTATCAACAGGGGCTGCCCCTAATAGGCCTGCATCACTGATAATCTCCAATGCATATTTTCGTTGAGAAATATAAAAGCCATTTTTGGAACGAGAAACTTCTATCCCCAGAAAATACTTTAAGTCACCGAGGTCCTTGATACGAAACTGGCTGTTAAGAAACTTCTTCAGAGCAGAAATAGCCATGGGATCATTACCAGTAATTAGTATATCATCAACATATATCAATAATGCAGTGAATGACTTTCCCCTCTTTCGAGTGAACAATGAATAATCTGCCTTAGACTGAACATAACCAGCTGATCGAATAGCAATGGAAAATTTTCAAACCACTGTCGCGATGCTTGTTTTAAACCATACAGAGATTTATTAAGGTGACAAACTAAGTTCTCCCCCTGTCGCCAAGAACCAGGAGGAGGAGACATATATATTTCTTCATGAAGATCGCCATGTAAAAAAGTATTATTGACATCTAATTGATGAATGGACCAATTTTGAGCAGCAGCTAAAGACAACAAACATCGAACAGACACAATTTTGACAGTAGGTGAAAAAGTATCATGATAGTCGATACCTTCCATCTGAGTGAATCCTTTGGCGACCAAACGAGCTTTATATCTCTCAATGGAGCCATCTGATCGATGCTTGATCTTGTAAACCCATCGACAATCAATGAGTGTTTTACCAGGTGGTAATGAAGTGAGTGTCCAAGTGTTATTGGCATCCAATGCCTGCAATTCCGAATTCATTGCTTCCTGCCACTCAGGATAAGGAGCAGCTTTTGCATAAGTGCGAGGCTCATGAACCTGTGTAAGCTGGGCAACAAATGATTGATGCAGTGGAGTATATCGATGATACGATAAGTAATTGCACAGAGGATAACGCGTACCTTTTACAGAACCTGGAGACAAAGAAAGCAATGAGTTTGGGTCAGCAAACCGGACCTGGGAACAGACGTAATCACGGAGGCGGACGGAAGGCACGGGCGTCCTGGTAGATCGGCGGAGAGGCGGCTCAAGTTCTGGCGGATTAATAGCTTCGAGTGGATGAACCGGTTCAGGTTCTGGTAAGGGAGAGACGGACTCAGTTGGATTGGCTGCGACGGAGGGAGCAGCGATGAGACTAGATTCGGCTGGAACGATGACGGAAGGAGGAGACGAGGCTGCGGCGGAAGCCAGATTGGATGGACTTGCCAGAATAAGGTTTGACAACGACAAAATTGGAGGTTCCAGGTTGGTGATTATAGGATCCCTTGATGAGCTCGGGTTGGAGGGTGGTGTGTGAGAGACCGAAACAGAGGTTGTCGGATGTGTAGTGACTGAAGGCGGCTGATCGGAAGAATTGGGTGCCAGAATTACCAATGGAGAAGAGGAGTCGGCATTCTGTGGGATGGAAGCATGCGGGGGCGTGGATGAACAAGTTTGGCTATTTTGGGGTAAAAGTGGACTGGGTTGTGATGGATTTGGGCTTACAATTGAACTGGATGATGATGATGAGTTGGGATATGCAACACGGGCTAGAGGAAGGACTGACTCAGACGGACTTGAGTTGGATTCGATACTAGAAACATATGGAAAAATATTTTCATGAAAAACCACATCCCGACTAGTAAAGACTTTGTGGGTAGAAAGATCATAGAGTTTATAAGCCTTTTGGCCGACTGGATACCCGATGAAAATGCACTTGACTGCTCTAGGAGCAAATTTATGAATGATTTTAACATTTGTAGCATATGCTAAACAACCAAAAACACGAAGGTGGTGATAAGGAGGTGGTTTGGAATAGAGACGCTCGAAAGGCGTTTGGAAAGAAAGAAGTGGAGTAGGTAAACGATTGATCACATGAACGGCATGAAGGACACAATCTCCCCAAAACTTTATAGGAAGATTAGCTTGAATCTTGAAAGCACGAGCAGTTTGGAGGATGTGACGATGCTTGCGCTCTACTACCCCATTTTGTTGGGCGTATAAACACAAGAATGTTGAAAAAGAACCCCATTGTCTTTGAAATAAGTTTGGAGAGAAAGAAATTCAGCCCCATTATCACTACGGAAACTTTTAATTTTGGATGAGAATTGAGTGGACACAAATGCAAAGAATTGCTTTACCAAAGATTGAGTTTCATTCTTATGTCGCATCAAGAAAACCCAAGTGAATCGAGAATAATCATCTACAATAGTGAGAAAATAATGAGCACCAGAAAGAGTAGGATGCTTATAAGGGCCCCAAATGTCACCATGAATAAGATCAAAAGGACTGACATACGAGATAGAACTAGAACCAAAGGGAAGACGATGTTGTTTTGCCAATGGGCAAACATCACAGACATGATTATCGGAATTAAGAGAGGTGTTCAAAGAGTGTTTGGCTATATACTCTAGGGGTCGAGATGCAACATGACCCAGACGACGATGCCATAAACTGGCAGAAGACACGGTAAGATGACAAGCAGACTGGATAGGTGATGAGTGATTCGGTTTAGACTTACTTTTATCTGTCGCCAGTGCCATTAAGTAGTAAAGACCCTTGCGTTGCTTTCCCAAACCAATCACCTTCCTCGAAACCAGATCCTGCAAAATACACCAATAAGGGTAGAAGGTTACTGAACAATTCAATCCCCATGTGAGTCGACTAATAGACATCAAATCAACTTTAAAGTTCGGAATACACAACACATCATGAAGAATGTAATGAGAATTCAATGGAATTGATCCCGTAGAAGATATCCGTGTTTTCTCTCCATTCGGCAACAACACAGAAATTATTGAACCATTTTTATTGCAAATCAGCTTTTTTGAGGATGAAACTATATGGTCAGTTGCGCCGCTGTCAAGGATCCAATGTTGTGATGATATTGGGGATAAACCAAGTTGATTCGTGGTCTTTGGTGAAGAGGCTTGAAGGGTTTTCGAAAAACTGTTGGTCATGTTGTCCTTTTGAACTGATTTAACTTTTGCTGACAATGATCTATCATTCATGGATTGTCGATCAAGATGAGAAGGCCACACGAGAACGCACGAGAAATAAAGTGCAGCAAGAAGAAGATGATGACGCTAGGATCTTAGTCTCGCTCTGATACCATGAAAGAAAATATATTTGGCTGAATTACTTTTCATTGATACACAATCGATTACATATAGAAATCAGTCCCTACATACAAGGAAACTATACTCCCACAATTAAGCTTATCCTACAATCATGCTAGCTACAATTAGATAACGTGTATTTACAGATCACCACAATTACAGCAGAATATTTTCATGATTTATTTCCAATAGGATGGAGTTGTTCTGTCTGTCATGTAGCGCGAACATTCGGGCGTGCGCTTGTCGGGCGCGTGTGCGCTCGGATGGGGTTGGTCTTGTGAGCGAAGTTGTAGCCTTCCTGGTGGTCTGATAGGTGTTGATTACCTGCTTAATTGGGTAAGTATGTTTAATCGGAGAACTAATACTGCTATAATAACAACATTCATTAAAACTCGGGCTGTTGTTGCCCTCGACTCTGGTACTGGTATGATCGATCATAAAGAGCTTCCGACCCCGGAATTCCGTGTTGTAGCATTTCTCTGTCACAATTAGATATCTTCAACTTGCCTCATCCTGTTGCGGAATGGGTCAAAGTAAAGTGCATGATAAAAAGAATTGTGTTTCAAGGCTCAAAGATTGATGCTCTCAAGTCTAAGGCTGCTAGCTGCTCCAATGTGCCAAATCCTACACGCATTGAAGTGGTATCTGCTCTTATTTGGAAATGTGTAACAGAATCATTTCCACAACGAGTGTTTGGCATCATCCTGTGAACATGAGGAGAGTACTGGGGCTAAATTCCAGTGTAATGGGAAACTTTGCGGTAATGAATGCAGCGAAGGCTGACGAAAATGAAGCAAATTATCAAAGCTTGGTTGCTAAACTGAGGGAAGGCATTGAGAACTTCAGAGCGAAATATGGTATTGGAATAGTGGAATCAGTGGGGAAGCTATAGGTGAGACCTTCACCGAGTATATTAGGCTGTTGCAACGAGGTTACATAAACTACTATATTTGCACCAGTTGGTGCAGGTTTCCCAAGTATGAAGCCAATTTTGGATGGGGTAACCCAACATGGGTGACTAGCTCAAATGTTGGAGTCGAGCATTTTATTCTTTTGATTGATACAAAAGATGGTGACGACATAGAACTGATAGAAGCGATCACGAGTTTTAACGAGGAAGACATGGCCATGATTGAGACCAACCAAGAGTTGCTTGCGTATGCTTCTCTCAATCCTCCTATCATTTGATTTGCAAGTTCGCTGCAATCCAGATTGCTTTACTCTGTAATGCATGACTGCATATTTATATACTCCTAAATACTAGTTGATCTGTTTGAGGAAGAAAAATATATTTTAGTTATTTAAAGTAAATATACTAATTGATGTGGATTTTGCTCCATTCTAAGGCAAAAATGGAATATCCTTCGAAGTGACTTTGAAAATCCATACCCTTCCAATTACATTAGCATAATGTTTTTTTCTTCAAGGATGCAATATACTGTATGTACATACAAATCAAAATGCATAGTTCTAGAATGAAAATGAAACCAAATGACGACCATATAAATCTGGGGCACATCTTATCAAAAAAAAAATGTGGGGCACGTAGGCATAGAAGATTTTGGTCAAGGACAGAGTCATCGAGTCAAACCAAATGTACACTATATTCTCCACCGAAGAAAGTCAGCATTGCCCTTTGCACTCATCTAACTCCAAATTAAGTAAAGAAAAGTCATCACATTCTATTAACCACAATAACAAAATTGCCCGACAAAAACCCAAACAAGGAAAATGCACCATTTTTGATCCGCACAGAAGCCACCGAATTATCAAAACTGCCTACACACAGCGACACCTCCCTAAATTTCTACGTTGAATGCTCTCCACTTTATTCAAAACTCTATATATGAACACACCAGACATCCTTACACAAACGCATCCTTACATTCTCCAACTCAAAATGACGACGACACGACCAAACCATTCATCTTCGTCCTCGTCCTCTGTTCTAATTCTTCTCGTTGTACTTGTTCTTGTTCATCTCTCTGCAACCTCGGCTGCTTCGGTCTATGATGACTTCGTGCAGTGCCTCAACACACACCCGAACTCCTCGGCCTCCAAGATCGTGGTCCCACCATCCAACCCCTCCTTATTCACTTCGACTCTCCGCGCCTACATCCGCAACGCTCGCTTCAACACCACCTCGACTCCGAAGCCAGTACTCATCGTCACGCCTTTAGTCGAGTCCCACGTCCAGGCCTCCGTCCTCTGCGCTGCCAAGCTTCACCTTCTGCTTAAAATCCGGAGCGGCGGCCACGACTACGAGGGCATTTCGTACTGGTCCTCAATTTCCAAGCAAAGCTTCGTTGTCCTCGACCTCTTCAACCTCCGCTCCATCGACGTCAACGCCGATGACGCCTCCGCGTGGGCCCAGGTCGGCGCCACCCTCGGCGAGCTTTACTACCGCATCTCTGAAAAGAGCAAGACCCTCGGTTTCCCGGCCGGGATCTGCCCCACTGTCGGCGTCGGCGGACACATCAGCGGCGGCGGCTACGGCAACATGATCAGAAAATACGGCCTCGCCGTCGACAATGTGCTCGACGCGTTGATAGTCGACGTCAACGGGAAGCTTCTGGACAGAAAAGCAATGGGGGAGGATTTGTTCTGGGCGATCAGAGGCGGCGGCGGAGGAAGCTTCGGAGTTGTTATTGCTTATAAGCTGAAGCTGGTTCCGGTGCCGGAGACGGTGACTGTCTTCCGTGTCATGAGTTACGTGGAGGATAATGCGACCGACGTCGTTTTGAGGTGGCAGGAGGTTGCGCCGACGACCGACGAGAATCTGTGGATGAGGATGTTGTTGCAGCCGGTGACTTCGCCGAAGAAAAAGGGCCAGAAGACGGTGAGGATTTCGATTCTGGCCGAGTATTTAGGTGGCGCCAATAAGTTGGTTTCCCTTTTGGGAAAGGAGTTTCCTGAACTGGGTTTGAAGAGAGAGAACTGTTTGGAAATGAGTTGGATTCGGTCGGCGCTTTGGTGGAGCGATGACGAGGCTTACAATACTTCAAAAGTGGAGTCTTTACTTGATCGGAATCTAGACCAGGCTAGCTTCGGTAAGAGGAAGTCAGATTATGTGCAGACTAAGTTTACAAGACAAGGGTTGGAGTCGTTGTGGAAGAAAATGATTGAAGTAGGCAAGACTGGTTTGGTGTTCAACCCTTACGGTGGAGCAATGGGGAGAATTGCGGCGGCGGATGCGCCTTTTCCTCATCGGGCCGGGAATCTTTGGAAGATTCAGTACTCGGTGAATTGGAACGATGGAGGAGAGGAGGCGGAGAAAATGTACTTGAATCAAAGTAGGGTGCTTTACGAGTTCATGACTCCATTTGTGTCCAAGAACCCGAGGAGTGCTTTCTTGAACTATAGGGACCTTGACATTGGTGTCAACACGTTTGGGAAAGATACATATGAACAAGGGAAGGTGTATGGATTGAAGTACTTCGGCGACAATTTCGATAGGTTGGTGAAGGTGAAGACGGCTGTGGATCCCGGGAATTTCTTCAGAAATGAGCAGAGTATACCGCCTCTTTCAAGTAAGGCATAGACGATTTGAAACAGATTCGATCAAATACATATAATTAGTTACTATTGATTGAGTATAGGGGATATTGAATAAAGAAACAGTGAATTTTTACTTCTCATACATCGAATTTATTGTCTTGATCTCCTTTTCATTAGTGCGATATGCTAGATGGATTTGAAGATTGGGAGAGGCGAGACATGTAAATGAAATTAATATTGTTCTTATACAGTTTGGCATAGTTGAATTAGTAAACATAGCACGATTGACGGGTCTCTGTCTCTTCAAGGCTGATTTTTGTTCTGTAAAGGGTTTTGCTTGTTATGAAAGTTAGCTCTTGTTGGATTATGTACATGTTGAGAGAATCTCCGCCATTAAAAACCTTGGGATATTTGGAAGAATATTTCCTATATAGAGTTGTGAAAGTCAGAAAGAGCGTTCCTTTCACATGGCATATGGACCAAACTACCAAAGAGTGTGAAACACACCCATGTATTTTTTTTATTTTTGAAAGCTGTAAATGCCAAGAAGGCAAGAAATTTCGGTAGGGGAAGCTCGTGACTTCATGGTAGTTTCCATAGTTAGAATTGTGGATTCCATCTATTATTAGGAGTAGACAAGGCTTGGTAGGTGACCTTATAATATGCTGATGCTGTCCCTGCATGTGTTCATCTGCATCCTTTTCCTTTCGTGGGCTGTCATATGGTAGTAATGGTACTAGTAAGTTTAAGACTTTTAAGTTAATTGTAAATTTCCTTCAAATTTCAAGAGCATCAAACAGTCCTATTACTACAGTTTCTGCATCTGTTTTGCGATTCAGATTCATTCAACGTATGCTATGTTGATATCACAATAAGCAGTAGATCATACGAATGGTCATATCATATAATCTGTAGAGTAGAAATTGAACTGCACCTCTATGACCTCGATCTGCCTCTTGTTGAGATTTGCACATAATTGTATGGTGCAGGCCTTAAGAATATTGAATTTTACTCCTTTTTCCGTGGCCTACTAGCTTATTCTGAAAATGAGAATGCAAGTCAATCTCAACCATAATCGTAGCAATAATAAGCCAATAAGGGAAAAGGCTCTACTTAGTCCTCTTCTGCATTTAGTATCCATAAAGGTTCTGACTTTAGTTGCTGATTGCAGGTTCCCACTCAATCGCGAGTCCTGTGACTAGTGGATCGAAGCCAAACATTGAGATGTTTGGGTTTGCTGCTTTCTTATTGGAGCCTCTATCTTATAAGGCATTGCCTAAACAGCTGCTTACCCACAGTAAATCTCCAAAGAACCTCAGTCCTCACCTTAGGAAAATTAGCTTATTTGTATATTAGTTCATTGTCTTAAAATCTGTTTAGCATCAATGAATATAATCCGTTGTTGAAATTTCCATTCTGCTTGTCTCGATCTCTCTCTTTTTTTTCACTTTCAAGTTTCCATGGATGCTAGAAGAGCCAGCTGATACAATTCGGTAAAAGCTGCCTCAGAAGCTAATATCAAATTCTCGATACAGAAGGAGCTGTTTTCAAGATGGTTTTTATTGTGTGCACATACAGACAAGATTAACATAAGATCAGGTACATTAACATTGACCAGAACCCTGCATTTATCTTTTAGTAGTATTCAACTTTCATTAGTCTTCTATTGCAGTTCATAAAACAAATATGAAAAGTCTGTAAACTGTATAGATCTTACTCATCTTAGATTTCAGTCTTTACGCATTCTCTTACACAACATGAATGATTAAAAAGTCTTGTGGATTTTTCCAACAATAGAACAGGGGATTTTTCTACATAAAACAATAGAGAAGTTTTCTTTCAGCTCTGGGCAAATATTAATGTGAGCTCAGAGCACTTAACATCTTTACGCAGAGGAAATGGACATGGAGGCCTTTCATGTAAAGCTATTCCCCTTGCTCTTCATTCTTCTATACTCAGTTTGGTTCACAACTTCAACCTCAAATTCTGAAAGCTTTGCCCAGTGCTTTTCCTCCCACACACAGAAATCTAACTCGAGCAACCTAATTATTCTCACCAGAACCAGTTCTGCTTAACCCTCAGTCTTGGATTTTTCCATACAGAACCTCAGATTTTTGAACAATTCCACTCCAAAACCAGAAGCCATCGTTACTCCTTTTGAAGAATCTCATGTTCAAGCAGCTGTGATATGCTCCAAGAAACTTGGCATACAACTAAGAATCCGAAGCGGTGGTCAAGACTACGAGGGCCATTCTTATGTATCCTGGGATCCTTTCATCATCATCGATCTTTTCAATCTCCGTTCCATCCATGTTAACATAAGGACCGAAAGTGCTTGGGTCCAAACAGGCACTACTCTCGGAGAGTTGTACTACAACATTGCAAACAAGAGTAAACTCTATGGCTTTCCAGCAGGGACATGTCCTACGGTTGGTGTTGGAACCATGCTCCGAAAGTATGGTCTAGCATCTGACAATGTCATTGATGCTAGAATTGTAGGATGTTAATGACAGAAAATCCACGGGGGAGGATCTCTTTTGGGCTATCAGAGGAGGAGGAGGTGCAAGTTTTGGAGTCATTCTGGCGTGGAAACTTAGGCTAGTTCCTGTTCCCCCGGCTGTAACGATTTGCGAAGTTACAAAGACCATAGAACAAGGTGCAACCAAACTTCTTTTGAAGTGGCCAAACATTGCAGACAAGCTCAATGAAGACTTTTGGTTACATTCAAGACTAATAAGTGATGGCAACACAGTTACAATCTATTTTGGTTCCTTGTTTCTTGGTCCTGTGGACAAAGCTGTCAGTATGACGCAAGAAAACTTCCCAGAGTTGAATGTAGAAAGCAGCAATTGTACTGAAATGAGTTGGATTCACTCTGTTCTGTACTTTGGCGGCTACTCGATACACGAACCCTTAGAGATTCTGCTCAAGCGCCATCAGTTTAGTTTCTTCTTCAAGGCCAAATCAGACTATGTGACAGAAGTCACAGAACCCATCTCAGAAGCTGGCTTGGAAGGATTGTGACCAAGACTACTTGAATCGAATACATCCTTTATGATACTGACACCATATGGAGCAAACATGAGTGAGATTCCTGCTTCGGAAACTGCTTTCCCGCATAGAAAAGGAAACATATATGAAATCCAGTACATGGTTACTTGGGGAGATGGCAATGAAACAGAGAAGCATGTTGGATTGATGAGAAGGCCGTATGCATACATGACACCATATGTCTCAACGTCTCCTAGAGCTGCCTATTTAAATCATAGGGACCTTGATTTGGGGAAGAGCAGTGATGAAAATGCAAGCTATGCAAGAGCAAGCTATTGGGGTTTGAAGTACTTCAAGAACAACTTCAGGAGACTTGTTCATGTTAAGACCTTGGTTGATCCTGGAAACTTCTTTAGGAATGAACAAAGCATCCCAGTGTATTCATCAGGGAAGAAGTAGATGGGCTTGGGTTCCAGGATAACATATAAAAATAGATGGGTTCGGCTTTTGTTTCTCATTCTTTGTTGCTAATAAAAATAAATACTAATAATACAGTGTATTGTTGAAAGTCAATATTGTAAAAGCCAATTTCAGCTCCACCCATCTTACAGCATATCAAATGGCACCCTCCACCAAAGCATTTCTACAAGCTTAATTTTAACTGTTCTGTCATTAAACCTCACCATGGCGCAACAGGATTCATCATAAGAGATGACAAGGGTCAGCCTATTTTAACCCCCAGCTGTTTTAGAGTATCTCTGACCATTTTATATAATTTTTTTTAAAAGTATTATTTACGATATATTTTTTTGTTCTTATTTCAACAGATTCTTCATTTTAAAGATTTTATCATTCTTCTTCATTTTCTTTCCATAGAGGATCAAAACTGTCGTTCACGACATCATGGTTCTTGCCCAACAGTTTCATCTAATCCACTTCAGACACATTCTTCGCGAAGCCAACTTTTTCCACGCTCTTGCTCATCAGGTTCATTCAACTACCATAGCTGCTTGGAGAACTGCTTTTCCCTACTCTGTTTATCATGCTCTCCAGTTTGACCAATTAGGTTTTGGCTGTTATAGAGAGGACGGTTTTGTAGTTGTGTTTTCTTCTTTTCAATCGAAAAAATATATACAGTAAAAGCCCAGAAAGTTTATCTATTTATGTCAAAATCTTATCTTTTAAAAGTTGAAGTTCTCACTGGTTAGATAAGGTCATATATATCTAATTATAATGAAACCATTGAATTTTTGGAAAGAAAAAGAAAAAGTTGCAAAACAGTACCTCAATTATGGATGATATACAACCTTGGTATCTCAATTTTTAAAAATATAAATACCTAAACTTTGTGTTTCGTATTAACTTTAGTACCTGAAATCAATCACACTGTCAAACAGAGTGCCATTTTATTTAAATTCAAGGGTAACTTAGTATTTTTTTCAATTTTTACTACACACTCTACAAATTTACATGGGTAAACCCAGACTTGCTTTGGGCACCCAAGATATGCTATGTGTCAGGAGCCGCACTCTACTAACATGTCGTGCGGCCTCCTGACAGGTTGTAAGACCACAAGTAAGCTTGTCCAGGGTCATGAGTTAAGCCCATGGCTGATTGCTTGTGTGCCAGAGTTAGAATAGTATTTTTGCTTTCATTATGACTCCTCAAGCATTCTAATGTTTCTGCCTGCAAAGTGAAGTTATGTAAAATATCATATATAGGGAGGGGTTCCTAGTCGGCATTACTGTTGGACTCAGAAACTAGTATAGGTAAGCACATGTACTTTTGCCTCCCTAAACGTCTTACCATCAATAAAAGAGGAGATTCAATCATCTGTGCATTGTGAGATTGTCCCATTCGATTCTTAAATTATTTGTTCCTTGTTGTGTTCTTCGCTGACGCTCAGCCCACGCGCTTGCTTGCTCGCTTGCTCACTTGCACGCTTGCTTGCTTATTTGTTTGTCCCTTACATTATATTAATATCGTGTGGATTATTGCTGCTTGCAAGATACTCATTTGGCTGACTTGCTAACAGCCAAGTGCCGCACATTCCGTTTTGTCGCTTCTCAAAGTCGGCCCGTGATAGTTGGTATCAGAGCCAACTCGGCTCACTAGCTTGAACGAGATGCCTAATATGACGACCGCACAACGATTTAGCTGGATCGAGGAACAACTTGGAGAATTTGCGGGAATCCCAGACAGATTGATTGATATCACAGCACTTCTTGACTGTGTCGACTTAGATGAAATGGCGGCGCGCGTCGCTGAGATAGAAGATTTGAAAGCCCGAGTTGGGACCCTTGAGAAGAGGAAAGCTCCAAAGGAAAGAGCCAGAGACCTCGAGGAGGCGCCTCTTCAAAATGAGCAGATTAGAGCCATGAGTGATGCTCTTGACACCATGCAGGTGACTATGAACTCGATGACGGAGGACGTTCGAGCCACTATTGATGCATTCAAGAATGAGTTATTGGAAATGAATTCCAAACTCAACCTAGCCATCCGTGCGATGGGAAACCAACCTGTGACGGACTACAGGAAGGTAAAGATACCAGAACCTCAAGCATATGGAGGGGCACGAGTAGCCAAAGAGCTTGAGAATTTCCTATTTGATATGGAGCAGTACTTCTGAGCTGTGAAGCCTGACTCTGAGGAAGTGAAGGTGAACATGGCAACAATGTATCTGTAAGGAGATGCCAAGTTGTGGTGGAGAACCAAGTACAACGATATTCAGAGGGGCGTTTGTACTATCGCCACTTGGGAGGAACTAAAGAAGGAGCTTAAGGCCCAGTTCTATCTCGAAAATGTTGAATACGTCGCCAGGCGACAATTAAGAGAGCTGAAACACACCACCAACATCAGAGAATTCGTTAACAAGTTCTCTGTATGAATGTTGGACATACTGGACATGTCTGAGAAGGACCGGCTGTTTCACTTTCTGGAAGGATTGAAGCCATGGGCGAGAACCGAACTCCAGAGGCAAAGGGTGCAAGATTTGGCAACTGCTCAAGCCGCCGCGGAAAGGCTGACCGACTATACTTTTGATGAGAACTCCAACAGAAGGTCGCCACAACCTTCACACACGAACAACAACAAAGGGGCGCGACCTGCACCAAGTAAAAGTGGGGGAGGGGGGTCCAAATCCTTGAGCTCAAGTGGGGGGAGATCGAAGAGTAGGAAACCCTAAAGATTCTGCAACTTCCAAATCAGCTGGCTCTACAGGCGCTTTCATGCCTCGATCCTTCAATTCCCAAGGCTACACTCCTAAACCGATCTCTTGCTTCTTATGTAGAGGGCCTCATAGAGTTAATGAGTGTCCTCATAAAATTGTTTTCTCTACTTTACAAGCATCTATTTGGTCTCAAGGGAGTGATGAGGATGAAGAGCATGCAGAGGAGACAAGTCATATGGGAGCGTTGCGATTCTTGGGGGCTATAGAGAAAAGATCAAAGACCCCTGTGAAGCCCCAATCGAAAGGGTTGGTATTCATAGATGCAGTCATTGAGGGAAATCTGCCAAAAGTGTGATGGTTGACACCGGAGCCACCCACAACTTCATCTCGGAGGCAGAAGCAAAGAGGTTGGGGTTGAAGACGGAAAAGGATGTGGGCCACATGAAAGCTGTGAACTCAAAGGCAACACCCACATTGGGGATTTCAAAAGGAGTACGCCTGAAATTGGGATAGTGGGAAGGGAAAACTGACTTAGTCGTAGTGCAGATGGATGACTTCGACATCATATTGGGAATGAAGTTCCTGCTGGAGAAAAAAGCAGTCCCCATCCCTACTGCCCAACATTTGCTCATCATGGGGGAGGGCCCATGTGTAGTACCTACAAGAATCAAGCAATCCACCGAGCCCCGACTATTGTCCGCTTTACAATTCAAGAAGGGTGTGAAGCACCAAGAACCATCATATGTCCTTGTTCCCTTGACAAAAGAGGAAAACAAAAGTGGAGTAGTGCTGAAGGAGGTCGTAAGGGTGTTGATATGCAGATGTGATGCCTCCGGAACTTCCGAAGCAGTTGCCCCCGAGGAGAAGTGTGGACCATGAGAGCGAACTTTTGCCAGGATCAAAGCCACCGGCACGAGCACCCTATAGAATGAGCCCCCCAGAACTGGTGGAGCTTAGAAAGCAGTTAGAAGCGATGTTAGAGGCAGGGCAGATTAGAACGGCTAAGGGGCAGTTTGGCGCACCTGTGTTGTTTCAGAAGAAACATGATGGGAGTTTGAGGATGTGCGTAGACTATCGAGCTCTTAACAAGATCACAGTATGGAACAAGTATCCCATTCCTTTGGCTGCAGACTTGTTTGACCAACTCGATGGTGCCCAATATCTCACAAAGCTAGATCTTCGTTCAGGGTACTATCAAGTTCGCATTGCCGAAGGAGATGAACATAAGACAACATGTGTAACCCGTTATGGTGCTTTCGAATTCTTGGTGATGCCATTCGGGTTGACAAACGCTCTTGCAACTTTCTGCACACTAATGAACCAAGTGTTCCACGAGTTCCTCGACAAATTTGTAGTGGTCTACTTAGATGATATCGTTGTTTACAGCTCTACACTCCAGGAGCACATAGAGCATTTGAAAATGGTATTTCCGAAGCTGAGAGAGAACCAGCTCTATGTGAAGAGGGAAAAGTGCGAGTTCGCACAAAACACGATATAATTCTTGGGTCACATCATCGAATGGGGTCGTATCCGAATGGACATGGAGAAAGTAGAGGCCATACAACAATGGCAAACTCCCACGAGCGTGCGGGATTTGCGTTCTATTCTTGGGTTAGCCAATTACTATCGAAGATTTATCCACAATTACTTGGAAAAGACCACTCCTCTGACTGAGCTTTTGAAGAAGGGAGTAGAGTGGGTATGGAGTGGCGAATGTGAGACCGCCTTTATAGAGTTGAAGAAAGCAGTGATGGAAGATCCGGTACTGGCTCTACCGGATGTCACTAAACCCTTTGAGGTGCAGACAGATGCCTCAGACTTTGCTTTGAGGGGTGTGTTGTTGCAAGAAGGGCACCCCGTGGCGTACGAAAGCCACAAGTTATCAGAAGCTGAGAGGAAGTACACGACCCAAGAAAAATAACTTCTGGCCGTAATCCATTATTTGAGAACATGGAGGCATTACTTACTGGGGTCCAAATTTGTTGTGAAAACAGAAAACTCAGCTGTGAGTCACTTCCTCACCCAACCGAAATTGAATCCTAAATAAGCTCGATGGCAAGAGTTTCTCGCGGAGTTTGACTTCCACTTTGAGCACAAGGTCGGTCACACTAATCAGGTGGCGGATGCTCTTAGCCGCAAGGTTGACCTCGCTGCCTTAAAGATTTTAGTGAGTTTGTCTAACAGTGCGGTTGCCACGACAATCAAGCAGAAAATTCGAGAGAGTTTGGAGAAGGACCATGTGGCTCAATCTTTAGTGAAACTTGTTAAGGAAGGGAAGAGTCATCGTTTTTGGTTAGAAGATGGACTCTTAATAGCAAAGGGAGGAAGGATGTTTGTTTCGAGAGCAGATGGCCTACGTAGGATGTTGATGAGGGAATGCCACGATTCTCTTTGGGTGGGACACCCTGGATGGCAAAGAACTCATGCTCTTCTGAAGTAGGGGTACTACTGGCCGCATATGAAAGATGAGGTAGCGAAGTATACTAAGACTTGCCTCATATGCCAGTAAGACAAAGTCGAGCGACAGAAGGCGTCGGGGTTGTTGCAACCCTTATCACCACCCACACGACCATGGGAGAGTGTATCGCTCGACTTCATTATAAACTTTCCCAAAATCGGAGACACCTTAGGTATACTGGTGGTGATGGCCAGATTCTCTAAATATGCCACGTTTGTGCCAACACCAAAGTACTGTCCCGCAGATACAGCAAACCTCTTCTTTAAAAACGTAGTGAAGTATTCGAGAGTACCTCAAAACATAGTCAATGACAGAGACACTAGATTCACTGGCACCTTTTGGACAGAATTGTTCAAGTTGTTGGGGTCAGAGTTGAACATCTCATCAAGCTATCACCCTCAGACAGATGGGCAGACTGGGAGGTTTAATGGGATGTTACAGGAGTACCTGAGGCATTTTGTTCACGCCAATCAGAAGAATTGGGTGGCATTAATCGATGTCGCCCAGTCTTGTTTTAATTCGAAGAAGAGCTCTGCAACTAACAAAAGTACCTTTGAAATTGTCACAGGTCAGCAGCCTCTCCTACCACACACAGTACACAAAACCTATCGAGGAAAGAACCCCCGCGCATTCAACTTTACTAAGGAGTGGAAGAATAATGCAGATATTGATCCAAGCCTCTCTGGTGAAGGCGACCAAGAGAATGAAGAAGTGGGCAGACCAAGGCCGAAAGCCCTGTGAGTTCCAACCGGGAGACAGGGTCCTTGTCAAACTTTTCCCGGAGCAGCTTAGGTTCTTGCGCACCAGAGACACCTGGCTTTTTAGAAAGTATGAGGGGCCACTCCCAGTCATTTCTAAAGTGGGAAGATGCTCCTACAAGTTAGACGTCCCCGCTTGGTTATGAGTTCACCCAGTTTTCCATGTCAGCAACCTCAAGCCTCACCACCCCGATACGAAAGACCTCACCCGCAACCAACCAGCACGTGAACAAGTCGACGTTCGACCACCAAAGCCGAAAGAAGTAGAGCAAGTTCTTGCCGAGAAGATGATAAAAGTAGGGAAGTACCGACGTGAACAATTTCTAGTCAAGTGGAAAGACCTTGGAGACGAAGAGACAAGCTGGGAGAATGTGGATGCATTGAAGAAGTTCAAACAGAAGATCGAAGATTTCAAGCGGAAAGAGTCGTCGAGGGCGCCGACAGCTTAAGTGGGGGAGGATGTCAGGAGCCGCACTCTACTAACATGTCGTGCGGCCTCCTGACAGGTTGTAAGGCCACAAGTAAGCTTGTCCAGGGTCATGAGTTAAGCCCGTGGCTGATTGCTTATGTGCCAGAGTTAGAATAGTAGTTTTCCTTTCATTATGACTCCTCAAGTATTCTAATGTTTCCGCCTGCAAAGTGAAGTTATGTAAAATATCGTATATAGGGAGGGGTTCCTAGTCGGCATTACTGTTGGACTCAGGAACTAGTATAGGTAAGCACATGTACTTTTACCTCCCTAAACATCTTACCATCAATAAAAGAGGAGATTAAATCATCTGTGCATTGTGAGATTGTCCCATTCGATTCTTAAATTATTTGTTTCTTGTTGTGTTCTTCGCTGACGCTCAGCCCACGCGCTTGCTTGCTCGCTTGCTCGCTTGCACGCTTGCTTGCTTATTTGCTTGTCCCTTACATTATATTAATATCGTGTGGATTATTGCTGCTTGCAAGGTACTCATTTGGCTGACTTGCTAACAGGCAAGTGCCGCACGGTCCGTTTTGTCGCTTCTCAAAGTCGGCCCGTGACACTATGGCACCCAACAACATTTCCTTGCCGACAACGGCAAAAAGGGAACGAACCAACAACTTAATATGCTCTTGTCCATACACCACCATGCCCTCACTCATTCCCAGCATCAAAATTCCACCATAAAAGCCCCACTACTTTACAACTGATCATCTATGCTCGGCGTACTTTCTTGAAGGTTCTCTTGGTTATCACCTAAAAGTGCAAGTCACTTCTCCTCTTTAGTATGTGTGCTTCTTAAGCACAAGTTTAATTACCAACACATTCTACTGTTACATTGGTTCTGGTTCTTTGTTACGAGTCATTTCTGATTACCTAGGGTTTCTTCATGGTGTGTGCATTTCGAATGTAGATGAGATGGTTGTTTTAAGTAGTGATCATGACCTTATATCTGCGATATGGAATTTTTGTTAGCAGCTTCGGTGATATTCCTTGATTTCAATGTCTTCTGGTTTCAGCTGACTATACCCAAGAAATTGATGTATTGTGTTAGTGTTTTTTATAGGGTTAGTTTCCTATTTTCTATTACAGATTTCTATTTTCTCTCCTATTTTTCCTCTAAAACAACTACTCCAATAACAACTGCTCTCATTTTTTCTAGGATAATCACCAATATTTTCTGATAAATAATTTATTTATTTTAAAACAAAATTATGCAAATACATAACATGTGTATAGAGACTAGTACTGTTAAATGCGTAAACTGTCCAAAATTTTTGCTGGAAAATAAATTTATTTGTTTATTTTTCTGAAAAAAAATACCCAAAAGTAATTTTCTTTTTCTTAAAATTTATTCAATATTCAACTTCACACCCATATGGTGTGTATTTTTTCTAGTATTACTAAAATCAACTACTGCTCATTACATCAGCAGAAATAATTTTAACAAAAACAGTTCCATATATGTACACGTACTGAATGAATATCCAAAAAAATCTTCATAAAATTAATAATTCCAACAGCTCGTTCCGGACTTTCGGCCTAAGATCTTGCTCAAAGTAGGCCTCAAACAATGTTAACTCAAACGGTGTTTTGACAAAAGACAGCTGCTCTATCTACTCCAATTTTCAGTGTTGCCTTCTGTGTCACTACAACCTCCCAAGTAAAACTCAATACCAAGTTCATGGCAGCTCAAGATAGAGCTCGTCGGAACCCATCTTGCTCAAATTAGGCCTTAAACAAAGTTAACTCAAACAATGTTTTGACAAAAGACAGTTGCTCTATCTACTCCAATTTTCAGTGTTGCCTTCTGTGCCACTACAACCTCTTAAGCAAAACACAATACCAAGTTCATGGCAGCTCAAGATAGAGCTCGTCCGAACCCTCTTCGACTCACACATCCAGGCCGTCAATTTTCGATAGACCTCAAATCCCCACCACGGCCGAATTTCGACATCGATCTCGGCCGGACTTCAATCCACAATAACTCTCCACCAACGACCCTTGAAAATCCCCGCCACGGCCACCATTTAACCTCAGCCTTGGATACTAAAGGTCCTAGAGGGGGGGGGGGGGTGAATAGGTCTTTTAAAAACTTTTTCGCTTAAATTGTACTCGGCGATAGCAGATTGGCAACTTATCCCGATTTACAGAATACGAATGTTTGAACTCTAAAAGCAGTAAGTAAAGAATAACACGATGATGTTTTTCTTTAACGCATAAACCCTGCAACCAGGGAGAAAATGTGCGTGCCCCTAATTCTTGAGGGACAAACATTTCTACTATAAAGTAACACACACAATTACAAGACTTTTGTACTTTGGGGATACATAGCCCGTATGCTATCCTAACTAGTCTAACTACCAGTTCTAAACAGAGCTACACTACTTGACTTATGTGTTTACAACTTGGAAAGTGTCTAGAAGTATCAACTCAGATCTTAACTATTTGTAAGTTAAATCTTCTTGATCTACTTCTTTGGGTTGAGCATCTCCATACCTATCTTAATGGAATGCATTTTTGCAATGATGCATATGGGTTTTAAAAACAGTTTTTCTAAATGATAATCTATGGCTTACATGCACAGCAAAGAGTAAGCATAGACACAGAAAGGGAAGATAAGTGAAGAGAGAAAACTACACAGATTTGTGCTCTCAAAGAATCGCCAAAAATAACACTCACTCAACCAACCATCTAACTAAGGAAGCCCTAGTCCTTATATAGATGATTCAGCCAAGTATAATGGAAACCCATGCAAAAACCCAGCAGCCCTGTTTTGTACGTTGGTCACAAGCAAAGGTTAAGAGGCAATGGATGCGCACATGTAGGTTGAATAGAAACAGCACACAAACCAAGAAAAATATGCAGCAACCGCCCACACAAGTAGAGGCACTAAGTGACAAGCACGTGTGCGGTTACCGGAAGAAACCAGTGGGCAAACCCCTGCCTTACAAGAACCACCGGTTCGAGACGGAGACCAAGATAAGAAAGATGGTTGTCACACACTAAAGGAAAATACTATACCAAAGGAACACAAAAGCTCTTTCCCAGAAACTAAAGTAACCAGTCCATGTATAGAGGTCAACTCGAAAACCCAGTTTTTGAAAAAGCTTTTCAACAAAATCGAGGAGAAATGTCAACGGGTTTGAGTTAACCAACACAATTTGAGTGACAAGCTATCTAATCAAATATGAGAAGCAAGTCAACGATCATAGCTGTTCTAAAGAGCCTTTTTCAAACTAAAGGAAAGTTTAGAAACCGAGTTTCTGGAAAATTTGAAAACGAGCCACTAACGACTATATGTTTTAGGGCAACCTTGGGATATGTGGCAAAGATGACATCCTCAGTGAAAAACATCATGATATGCATATGAATGAACTACCTGATTTGCATTGAGATAAGGTAGGCTATGTCAACATCTTCATTGATGATCCTTCATCTATTGTGTTTTGTCTAATTGCAAGGAATATCCAATACTTATATGCCTTCAATCACCCCCTTTGGCATTCCTTGACAAAACATAGTCCTTCAAAGAGTGCATGCATCCAAAGCTTTAACAAGAATCAACATATGCAGCAAAGAGTATATCCATAACACATAAAGTTGACCATAGCACATAATAACCTGCCCACAAAGATTGCAGAAGTACCTATCCAACTAGTTCTCCCCCTTTTTGTCTAGGAAGGACAAATGGTTCAAACTACCAAAAATATGGGCCACAGAAATAGAGACATAGTTCAACAACACATCACAAAACTAAAAAGAGTTCAACATAACATAAAACAAAGATAGGTTAATCTCAAACGAAGTTCAGGGAAGAATATCTCAAAAAGTAAACAAAAGACCAACATGCACACATACATCTAATATCCACTGAATTATTTGGGACAACCTGGATAATAGAAGGTACCAATGTACCCACCAGTACTTCGAAAACTCCCCCTCACATGGTGCATAACAAAAAATATCAAAAGATTTGAATTCAGAAATTTTCGTACAACTAGTCAGCATAAACTCTGGGATGGAAACAGTCAGGCAAATCAGAAAAGTTTGAGCATGACTCACAAAAATGTGACACCTATTTTTCATATGTCTTGATGGCTCAAATTTTTCACATGAATGTATGACTATAAAGTAACATTAATGCCATGTTCTTAAAAGTCAGTCATTGGAACCATAAGAAGTGTGTGTGTAGAAGGTTTTAATCTAAGGGGGTACAAGTTTGGAGCATCAAATGGAATGAGGACATCAAGAGTAACCATGTGACTTTGTCACAACCTTTAGAGAGCTCTGGAATTTCAACATATTAAGGACTTTGTCCCAACTTGGCCTTTGGCCATTGTCACTTAACTTCAAGGCATTTTTGCCATCATTTTTGGATTTAGCCAAGAGCTCATATGAGAAATACGTCCTCACAGATCCATGTAGCAGAGTAGTTATCATCATGCCCTGAGCGCAATGCTCGAATGGATAATATGTGTATCAAGGACACTCGGTGGATAACTAGTCTGAACCTATTAAAGGATAGATAACATCTCAGGGATCCTCACTGGTTCCGATTAAGGTGCACCCAGCAAAAGACTAGCTCATTCATTTACTTTATTCATTTGAAAATAATCACCAAATTTTGATAGTTTAGTTCTTTAGTAACCAGTTCAGTTCATCTCAGTTTTCTAGCTCAATCATTGTACACCCCACAAGATTTACTTTAGTGTACAAAGGTTCTTTCTAATTCCAAGAATGATTTAGACCATAAGCACTAACATCCTTGAAAGCATAGATGCATATATACAAGTGAAAAATGCAGCAAGTGTCTATCAAGATAATGACACAACACTTTAGGTCAAGTTCATAAATATTTCCAGGGATGCATACACAGACTCGTATCCCAGCTTGAGCCAACTTTTATTTTCAGAAAATTATTTCATAAAAGAAAGTGCTAAAAAGTAAATTTAGACCAGTGAATGAGTTATTTCAAGTGATGGTGCATACACCAATAGCCTTCCTAAGACTCTCAAACCTCAGATTGTCCAAAGGCTTAGTAAACAAATCAGCTAATTGTTGTTCAGTTGGAATAAATGTCATTACAAGCTGCTTATTTTCAACCAAGTTCTGAATAAAGTGATATCTAATCTCTATATGCTTGGTCCTAGAATGCAACACAGGATTCTTTGAAATATTGATTGCGGAAGTGTTGTCACAGAACAGGGATAGCATACCTTGTTGAAATCCGTAGTCACTTAGCATATGCTTCATCCAAAGGAGTTGGGTATAGCAGCTCCCTGCAGCAATATACTCTGCTTAGGCAATAGACAAGGATACACAATTCTGTTTCTTGCTATGCCACGATACCAAATTGTTTCCAACAAAGAAGCAACCTCCTGAGGTGCTCTTCCTATCCGTGGCATCCCCAGCCCAATCCGAGTCCGAGTACCCTGCAATCTCAGTGTTAATATCCGTTGTGTACAAAATTCTAAAGTTACAAGTACCTGAGACGTATTGAATGATACACTTGACAAACTTCACATGGGCCGGGATTCCTTGGGATTGGCTTGATACCGAGCACAAACACCCACACTAAAAGAGATATCAGGTCTGCTGGCTGGCTCCCAATCATGCTTCTATAAAGAGTTTGATCAGCATTGATGCCCTCTAAATCAGCACTGATTCTGCATGAGATTCCCATGGGGTTTCGGAGGGGAGAGGCACCTTCCATCCCGAACTTCTTCACCAAATCCTTTACATACTTTTCCTGTGAAATGAACAAACCATCTTTCCTTTGCTGAACTTGTAGTCCAAGGAAGAAGCTCAGCTTACCACAAAAACTCATTTCAAATTCTTGCTTCATTAGAGTGACAAACTCCTTAACAAGATTTTGAGAAGTGGAACTGAACACCACATCATCTACATATACTTGAGCTATAATCATATGATGGGAAACACTTTTAACAAACATAGTTTTGTCAATAGAACCTCATACATACCCATGATCAATTCAATGTGTATACAATTTTTCATACCAAGCTCTAGGAGCTTGCTTTAAGCCATAAAGAGCCTTGTCTAATCTGAAAACATGATTGGGATAACAAGAGCTCAGGAATCCCGGAGGTTGTTCCACATAAATTTCTTCTTTCAAAATTCCATTTAAGAAGGCACTTTTGACATCCATTTGAAAGATATCAAATTTTAGAAAGCAAGCAATGACCAAGAGAAGTCTAACGAATTCAAGCCTAGCTACGGGGAGCAAAAGTTTCATCAAAATCTAGACCTTCTATTTGGGAATATCCTTGCACAACCAACCTAGCCTTGTTTCTAGTAATGATTCCCTTTTCATCAGTCTTGTTTTTGAAAATCCATTTTGTCCTATTACATTCTTATCCTTAGATCTAGGAACCAAATGCCAAACTTTGCTTTTCTCAAATTGATTAAGTTCATCTTGTATAACTATAATCCAATCCGAGTCTTTTAGTGCATCTTTACTGTTCTTAGGTTCAACATTCGAGACAAATCCATAGCATGTAATTCGATTGATAACTAGCCTATGCACAGTAAGAAATTTTTTGAGAGTAACAAGGTTACTTACAAACATGTTTGACTTACTCCGGGTCTTCCTTGGTTCATCAACCATGCCTATCACATCCAAGAGAGAGTGATCCTTTTGAACTTGGCGCTTCCCAATGCGGTGTGACTCCTGAATAGCAAGAATCTGATCTATCCCAGCACCCTCAGAGTCAGATTCTGTATCCGAGGATACTTCATTAGAAATGGGGTCCTACTTATCAATAGGAGTCTCAGCAGATATGGGAGACGTCTTAGTACTCATATCCTCATCCTGCACATTTCTTGAAGAGTGGTTGTGAAAGCATAAAAGAGAGTCATTGATAGCCACATTTACCATTTCTATAACTTTGCAAGTTCTTTTATTATAGACACGATAAACATGACTATTTAGCGCATATCCTAGAAAGATACATCAATCACACTTAGCATCAAACTTTGTCAAATATTCACGATCTCTATAAATCAAACAAGGACTACCGAAAGCTTTTAAATGTGAAATATTCGGCTTCTTTCCTTTCCAAAGTTCGTATGGTGTTTTACTATTGCCCGGCCTAAAAATCACATGGTTAAGTGTATAACATGCATTGAAAATTGCTTCGGCCAAAAACATGTGAGGTAAGTTAGATGAACTAAGCATTACCCTTCCCATCTCAACCAAGTCTCTATTCTTTTTTTCTACCATCTCATTTTGTTGTGGTGTAATAGGGGCAGAAAACTCATGATACACACCATTCTCTTCACAATACTCAGCAAACAAAGAGTTCTCAAATTCGGTTCCATGATCTGACCTAATTCTTATTATGTGTTTGTTTTCATAGAGCTTTTCATTTGAAATTCATTTTGCCAATTCTAAAAACTTCCCAAAAGTTTGACCTTGAGTTTATCACTTAAGAACATTACCCCCGTGAATCTAGAGAAGTCATCAACCACAACAAGCACAAATTTCTTTCTCGCAATACTTTCAGTTTCAACAGAGCCTACTAGATTTAGGTGAAGTAATTCAAGAGTATTAGAAGTTGGTTTAGCATTTAAAACAAGATGAGATGTTCGGGATAGCTTACCCATCTTGCAGTCTCCACACATACCTGCTGCCCTCTCGGTCAGTTTGGGCAATCCTCGAACTCTATCCTTCGAAGAAAGCTTCACCACATCTTGATGATTGAGATGGCACATCCTTCTATGCCATAGATCGAGCAAACTTTCTTGTGACAGAGACCGAAAGCAGATTTCTGGTTCCAACCTCTTGTTGGCTCGAACACAATAGCAATGATCCTTAGATCTTTCACCTTTCATAACGCATCTTCCTATCCCATCAAGAACAGTAAATTGAGACCTGTCTAATGTTACCGTCTCATACTCATCAACAATCTGACTTACGCTTAGCAAGCCTACTTCCAACCCTGCTACCAAAAGAACATTCTTCAGTCCTGGGAGACCAGGAGTGTCAACCGTCCCACTTCCAATAATCTCAGCTTTGGCTCCATCACCGAACATTACATCTCTAACTGGGTGAGAATTTCCATAGAGGTGAACCATTTCCTTTCGCCGGTCATGTGCTTCGAGCAGCCGTTGTCCATGTACCAAGAGCCAGACTTTCTAGTAGAGAGGGCGGTTAGGGTAACGTTACAAACAACTACGATATTCCTTGCAACAGTGGGTGAGACCTTGACTCTTGAAAAGAAACAAATCACATCTTTTTGTTTCTCCTTGTCACCAGGTTCCTTGGGAGAGATGACGCTGCTAGTATCCCTGGTCTTTTGAATTGATTTCCTGACCCAGTTTGAAGTGACTAGCTTGTTCTTCTGTTTCGAGATAGCAAGAGACTGTGCAATCCTGGTCAGTTCATCGAGTGATTTCTGAAAGTGGACAAGCAGATCGATGTTCTGTGGAATCTTTGCCAGTACAGGGCCCCTTCTTAGATTGTAACAGAACCTTTGAATGTGTCCACTGTTCCCACAGTGAAAGCATCTTATTGGTGGATTCTTCTTGAGTTTGGAAACCTTGGGAACTTCATGGGCATTGATCTCTGGTTGAAGTGGAGGCTTTCCCAACACAAAACTGGTGCTTTTAACAAATATAGTCTTCCCTGAGCTTTTGGGTTTTCCATCATCCTCAAACCCCAAGCCCTTCTTGCTACCATCCAGTCTTTCCATCCCACAGATTTGGGATAGCTTCTTCGAGCCGATGGAAAATTTTGCAAACTGGTTTTTGGTATCTAGCAGAGATTTTTCGAGCTCCAATTTTTCAGCAGTAAGAACTTTTATCAAGGAAGATTGACAATCCAGCTCTTCTTTGAGAAAGTTCACTCGTTCTTCAAGTTGAGTTTTAATAGAATTCCATTCTGCTTTCTGGGATATGTACTTCTCTTGTCTCCTAGAATGTGCCTCCTTACTTAATGATAATTCATTAGTTAGAACTTCATTATTAGCAAGTAGAGACTTAGACGCTTTGCACAACCGAACATACATATCATGACCTTCATCATCATAATCCTTGTCTTCAAGAGACTCATCTAATGTGACTTTGGTGACAAAAGCAACTTTCTCATCCTCTTCTATTTCGGATTCAGAATTTTGATTGGAATCACTATCACTCCAAGTTGCTTTGAGCACTTTGTGAGACTTGTTTTTCCTGTTTGCACAGTCAACAACCTTGTGTCCCGCTCCATTACACTCGAAGCACTTGTTGTCCATTCTTGGGATAGAAGTGGACCTGGTATCCCGGTCTCTACGTAAATCCTTGTTTCTTAAAAAATTAGAGCTAAACCCTTTAGAGAAATTCCGTTTAGAATTGAAAGGTTTCCTTTTTGAGTTCCTTAAGTATTTTTCAAATTGTTTGGTTAAATAAGAAATCTCATCATTACTATCATCTTCATTTTCAGGAACTTTTTCATCTTCAATTTTAATCGAACTTAAAGCAACAGATTTTTCATTTTTAGGCTTTTTCTTGAGTGTCATAAGTTTTCAAATTTCCAACTAGCTCTTCTAGAGGATAAGTGTCTAGATCATGAGTTTCATCGATAACATTCATCTTTGAGTCAAAGAAAGGGCGTAAAGCACTCAAGAATTTCCTAACAATTTTCTTTGATTCTATGGCTTTGCCTAAACTACGACAGTGATTTGTTATGTTAAGTATACGACAATAGAATTCATCAATAGACTCTTTTTCACTTATGGATAAACCTTCAAACTCATAAATAAAACGTTGAAGTTTTTGTTGTTTAACTCGAGAGTTACCTTCATGAGTGTTGATGAGCACATCCCATGCCTCCTTAGCAGTAGGGCCATAGATAATCCTTTGACATTCTGCTTCAGATACGGCATTGAAGAGACAACTTAGAGCTTTGATTTTTGCTCTAGCTAAATCCTTGTCAACTTTTCCCCATTCGGACTTTGGCTTTGGAATTTTCTCGTTAGATCCATCGCCGTTTGGTTTTGTGGGATGTGTCCAACCTTCCTCCACAACCTGCCACAACATACCATCATCTTGGTATGAGAGGAAGGCACTCATCATGATTTTCCATTATGAAAAATCATGTCCATCGAAAAAAGGGGGAACATTTATGGATAAGCCTTTTTCACGTTCCATTTCTGGGCCCTCAGAGGATCTCACTAGCAAAAGCTAGTGGCCGCTCTGATACCACTTAAATGTCCTAGAGAGGGGGTGAATAGGCATTTTATAACTTTTTCGCTTAAACTGTACTCGGGGATAGCAGATTGGCAACCTATCCCGATTTACAGAATACGAGTGTTTGAACTGTAAAAGCAGTAAGTAAAGAATAACACGAGGATGTTTTTCTTTAACGCATAAACCCTGTAACCAGGGAGAAAAACTGCGTGCCCCTAACTCTTGAGAGACAAATATTTCTACTATAAAGTAACGCACATAATTACAAGACTTTTGTACTCTGGGGATACATAGTCCGTATGTTATCCTAACTAGTCTGACTACCAGTTCTAAACAGAGCTACACTACTTGACTTATGTGTTTACAACTTGGAAAGTGTCTAGAAGTATCAACTCAGATCTTAACTATTTGTAAGTTAAATCTTCTTGATCTACTTCTTCGGATTAAGCATCTCCATACCTATCACAATGGAATGCACTTATGCAATGATGCATATGGGTTTTGAAAATAGTTTTTATGAATGATAATCTATGGCTTACATGCACAGCAAAGAGAAAGCATAGACACAGAAAGGGAAGAGAAGTGAAGAGAGAAAACTACACAGATTTTTGCTCTCAAAGAATCACCCAAAATAATACTCACTCAACCAACCATCTAACTAAGGAAGCCCTAGTCCTTATATAGATGATTCAGCCATGTATAATGGAAACTCATGCAAAAACCCAGCAGCCCTGTTTTGTACGTTGGTCACAAGCAGAGGTTAAGAGACAATGGATGCGCACATGTAGGATGAAAAGAAACAGCACACAAACCAAGAAAAACGTGCAGCAGTCACCCACACAAGTATATGCACGAAGTGAAAAGCATGTGTGCGGTTACCGAAAGAAACTAGTGGGCAAAACCCTGCCTTGCAAGAACCACTGGTTGGAGACGGAGACTATGATAAGAAAGATAGATGTCACACACTCAAGGAAAAGACTATACCAAAGGAACACAGAAGCTCTTTCCCAGAAACTAAAGTAACCAGTCCATGCACAGAGGTCAACTCGAAAACCTAGTTTTTGAAAAAGATTTTCAACAAAACCGAGGAGAAATGTCAACGGGTTTGAGTTAACCAACACAATTTGAGGGACAAGCTATCTAATCTAATTTGAGAAGTAAGTCAACGATCATAGCTGTTCTAAAGAGCCTTTGTAAAACTGGAGAGAAGTTTAGAAACCGAGTTTCTGGAAAATTTGAAAACGGGCCACTAACGGCTATATATTTTAGGGCAACCCAGAAAGGTCTGGAATATGTGGAAAGAATGTCATCCTCAGTGAAAAATATCATGATATGCATATGAATAAACTACCAGATTTGCATTGAGATAAAGTAGGCTATGTCAACATCGTCATTGATGATCCTTCATCTACTATGTTTTGTCCAATTACAAGGAATAACCAATACTTGTATGCCTTCAGATCCCCATCTCAGGCCGAGGACAACCAGATGTAGCTAGAATAGAGAGTCTTCATTGATGATCCTTCATCTACTGTGTTTTGTCCAATTACAAGGAATAGTCAATACTTGTATGCCTTCAGATCCCCATCTCAGGCCGAGGACAACCAGATGTAGCCCCTAGAATAGAGAGAGAGAGAGAGAGAAAGAGAGAGAGAGAGAGAGAGAGAGAGAGAGAGAGAGAGAGAGAGATGAAAATAGGATAAAAGAAAGAAGAAAATAAAAAATAAAAAAACTACTGGAAAGACGGAAATATAACTTAAAATAGGTCAAATTTAGCAGCGTCATTGACGTCAAGTACTAAAATTAATATGAAACTAAAAGTTCAGGTAATAATCTTATACTTTACCCTTAAAAGTTGAGATATCAAAATTATATGTTGCTCAAAGTTGAGATAACGTTTGTAACCTTTTCTTCTAAGAAATCCAAGACAACATAAAAGAGTCAAAGAAGAATGATAGTAACTTTATTAAAATTTGACTGGTGCTACTTTCTTTAATAGAAAAACTTGGACTTGGAATATAATGATCTTATATTCATTGAAACAAAACTTTGGTGTGGATCATCTTACTCATCTTGGTCATGTCACTTGTTTTACTAGAATTTGAAATCACAATCTTTCTAATTCTGATTCTAATTCTAATTCTGCTAAAAGCATCTGCAGCGGTAAGATTGTTGCTCGAGCAAGGACGGAACAAGATTAGAAATTGCTCGAGCATAAGAAGAACAATGATGCAGTGGTGAGATTTCCCGGGTTGACTGCTCATTGACGGCGAGCTTGCACTACCACAAAAATGCACTTAGGCGATGAAGCTATTTCATCGCCTAAGTGGAATTGTTCGTCGACTAGGTACTTAGGTCGTTCGTCGCCTAAAGTTTATCGGCTAAATGGACAGTTAGACGTCAAACGGTTCGTTGCCTAAGTAATTCACTAAGACGACGAACCAAAGATTGTTCGTCGCCCAGGTTGAATTTTTTTATTTTGTTATTTTATCTGAATTATAAATTAAATTAAATTTATATAATCTATTATAAATTAAAAATCTATTAATTAAATATTCTTTAAATATATAAAATATTCAATAAATATAAACAATGTACGGATATAGATATAAATAATAATAAAATAACGAAACTAACTACTAAACTAAAAAACCAGGCGTAGGAGTAGGAATCACGCCGTCGATTCTCCCACTACCACTCGAATCGTCATCGTTGGGGCCAAGAGTGGGCTCGGGGAGGGATCTACACTCGTCATCAAGATTAGAAACGGGCAACTCCATTTTCCTACAGGCCTCGTAGAAGGCGGCCATCTTATATCGAGCGAAAAACTGTGCCTCCATCGACCTCGAATGCTCTCAGGCGTGATCAACCGACTCCTGTGCCAATCGACCCTCTTCAATGGCGCCTTGGAGCGCCTCGGCATCCTCCCTACTGGGATGAGTCGACGATGTAGATGATGACTGGGACACATCTCTTTGCACCGTCCTTCCAAACCCATGAACCTCCTTACCAGCTCAGCGGCTGTAAACGGCATCCACAATACCGATTTGACTCTCCATCGACAGGGGAGGCACCTGTTCAGGTGTCATCTCCAGGTTTTGCAACTGGGTCGCCGCCAATTCTTTGTCGGTCATTTGTATCAACATCTCCTGAAATTAATCATGTGAAGAATACAAAAATATTAATTTCTAAAAAAAATTGCCATAATTTCCTCTAAAATTGGAGAAAACCGAAAAACCTACATGAAAGATAACACTTTGAATAGTCAATTCCAACAACACAATTACACTGTGGGCGTCGATTCCCATACGGATTTCTCAAGTTGAAAATCATAATTTAACCAACGTACTAAACTAAAGCATAACCTAATTGATGTTCAAAATTATATTCCAATACTAAAACCTAACTAATATATCTAAAAATATAATTAGCGTTATCTTAAATTTCGATATGCTTCGAAAGAGAGATTAAATTCAATTGATTTTAGAAATATTAGTTACTTATGCCTAGTTCACTCGCTTCATTGACGACCCTAGGGTTCACATAAGCTTCGACGCTGGCATCCAAGAAGCAATGCTTCGAACCCGCATCTATGTGCTCTTCACCATGTAAATGAACCCTCTCGAGCCCGATCCATGGTGCTTGGTCTTCTTCTCACGATTGGCCTTGTTGGCCTCCGACCTTGTATGTTACACAACAAAAATCATTAAATAATTGGTAAAAAAATTATAAATTATTCAATTGTCATTACATTGAATAAAATGAAGAGGAACTTTATACTTATCGGACTCAAAGTGTCCGACCAACCATTGCCACTCATCTTCCCTCTCGTTCCGCAGCTCCTCTGGGATAGGCGAGGTACCGTGTCTGTGGTTGTACCTGTGGAGGTCGTACTTCCAATCTTTGAAGATGTTCTTGGCCATGGTTTCGATGTGCTCCATCATCTCTGGTGTGTGGGAAATTTCAAAATGTCTCTAGAAACATAAATAATAAATTAAATTTCATTATACATTTATGTTTTGTAATTACTTATAAAAATAAATAATATTTAATAGTATTACCAATAGTTCACGGTACACCCTCAACTTTTCGGGTTGGGGAAGCTTGTTCCATGAAGGGGAAACCATACGGATGTTGTTCCGTATGATTGAGTTGACAGTGTGCGCGGTCAGTCTCCCTAGCTGTAAGGACGGAGGGCCTCGGGTGAACTCGTCAAATGGGACTTCGATCTTCTTCCCCGTTGATTTCACTATGTGCTCGCCTTTAGCGCCATTTCCAAGTCCTCTTTTTGGGTAGCGGGTTGCCTAGCTGCCTCCTAACCTTGCATAAGGCGCTGTAGATAATCGAGTCGTCGATCGACTCTTCGGGACCTTCAGACGCTATCAATGATCGAGTCGCGTCAGACTCGTATGTATAGGCCTCAACCGGCTCATGTGGAGCCTGAGGGATTGGACCAGTCGCCTAAGGTGAGGATTCGGAGGAGCCAAAACGGTCTCCTCCAAGGTTTTCTCCTAACCCAAAGCTTCTGCCATGGTTTGGCGTTGGACCTCCTTCTCTGCAGCCGTGCGTCTCTTCTATGGTGCCATCGTAATTAACCTGAAAAAATTAAAATATAAATATATCCAATTTATTCAAATTTCACGAATATATCCAATTTCACCAATTTATACATATATATAATATACAATTTATTCAATATATCCAAATTATTCCACAACATTAATATACCCAAATTAATTAAATTAACATGAATATACCCAAATTAATCCATCTATCAAATAATCCATCTTTGTATACTTATATTATCAAATAAATCATACCATTAATTACCAAATAAATCCATATATTTTCCAAATTATTTGTATATTTATCGGCAATATATATAACTATATATATTAAAAAATATAATATATATTACCAAATATATATAATATATATAATACCAAATATATAATCTATATTACCAAATATATATATAAATATATACAAAGGAGAGAGAATTTTTTGACTTAGGTAACTAAAATATATGATTTCGTCGCCTAAGTCATCACTTAGACGACGAACGGTGTACTTTCGTCATCTAAGATTTTATGGTTTAGGGAAAAGGGATTAGTGTTACAGTTTAGGGGGTTTAGGTTTTAGGGTTCACCTAGGCGATGAAATCGTGAAAGCGTCGTCGAAGTTGGGACACTTAGCCGACGAAATGAAGTAAGTTCGTCATCTTAGATGAACTTAGACGAAGAAATGATTTATGTTCGTCACCCAAGAGGTCATTTGGGGTTTTTTGTATTTTTTTTGAAATCTAAACATAAATCAGCCTTTACGGTATATTTGCATCAGGAATATGGCCGAGATAATACAAGAAATAAATTGGCCTTTACATAATTGAATTGAAATTATATAATTAAATTAACCAAAACGAAAATAGAGTACATACAAATTAAAGGATGAGTACATGATCGATGACTTACGAGTTTATTTGAATCAATTATCATCCTTATAATCATCATCATTTGATTCATCCTCCTCACTATCATCTGATTGCTCCTCATCATCATACTCTACATCGTCGAAATCGTATTCGATGTCGTCATCCTCATCCTCCGTCTCGTCGAATTCTGGGGCATTCTGCTCTAACTCTCTAATCTCCTCTGGAGTAAGATTTATGGTGCCATCAATCGGGGATAAGCGTTTGTTAGGCCGAACCAGTTCCATTATGTAGGGGATGACTGAAGTATTAGACTCTTGATATGCATCGTCTCTATGCACTTCAATATCAGTCGTCGACGTCCCTTCAAGTGTTGTGGCACTCCATATTCCTCGGTGAGACATATGGTTTACTATTTTTCAACCTTCACCAGCTTTTAGATCATTCATATAAAATACCTGCCTAACTAAGGTGGAAAGAGCGAATGAGTCATCCTCATACCGGTTTGAGTTTATATCGACTAATAAAAGGCTCAGATTTTCCTTGGTATGCTTGAACCATTTGCACGTGAACAAAAAAACGTTGATATCATTCCCGTACAGTAGCTCAACGACATGTTCAAGAACCTCGTAATACATAGCATCGTCTTCCCTTTTCGTGATCCTACTGTTTTGTGTGTTTCTTCCTTCATCTCGGGACAATGAATGAAACTTTACTCCGTTCACAAAATAGCTAGGGTAAATATAGTGCTTAACCGGCTTATGGGCCAACATGTACTTTTTCCACGACCACCACCGCACCCCCCCCCCTCCCGTGGTTATCGAAATGTGTAGATCAATCATCTGTAAAAATGATTATAATATATATATGTGTGTGTGTGTGTGTGTGTGTGGATTTCTAACAAATTTTGACATAGTTTCCCTTAAAAATAAAGGAAATCAAAAATCTGCATGCACAAACTAAGGTAAAACACTTCGCATAAACAAACACCAAGAGTTTTAAATTAATTAAACATACGTACCCATTGTCGGAAATAATGGGGGAACTTCTTCTTAAGCACTTTTTCAACCCAGGCAGGACTCTTGTCCGGTTTGACTGCCTGAATCGTCTCCCTGTAAAGCTTCATGTAATCATTGACCTCATCACAATCTCGCAACACTACCCAATACACTTTAACAAGTTCTTCTCTAGTTATTCTTTCTTTTAATACTCCTCGAAATGGTCGTACAACATTTGTGACGACTAAAAGAGTGTGGTGGACATTTGGCTTGGTCTGCACTGGATCCTTGAGGTAGCTATTGCAGTAGAAGCACCCCTAATGATGATGATCCCTTAGGTGAATTATTTCCATGTTCAAGTGATGTTGGATTCGGATACAATCTCAAAGATCAAGATTACAAGGTTGTAAGGATTGTACAATTCATGTCAGACATGGATTCTCCAGGTCCTAGAATACACTTGGTAAAGGTGGAGGTATACACATTGGGTACTAGTTGTTGTTGGAGAGAGATTAAAGCAGATGTCGTCGACGGCGAATATAACTTTATTTCGGTTAATATGTATTTCAAAGGACATTATTACTGTCTGGCAACTAGTTTAAGAACATATGATAAACAAGTTGTTATCCTTGCATTTGACATGGGTGATGAACTATTTCAAGAAGTACCAGTGCCTGATTATGGTATTGAAGACAACTTGGGATATGATCGTCTTATTCTCACACTCTGGAGAAAATCCATTGCTTTTTTGCAAATTCCAACCGAATTCGGAGTTCCTAGATCTATTAATATGTGGATGATGATGATGGATGATGGATGATGATGATGAGTTTGGAGGTATGTTAATGGTTGTTCATGGATGAAGCAAACAATCGGACTGATTGAAGGAGTTACTCTTCCATTGGTATTTTGGAATAATGACGAGCTGCTACTTCTGGTTGATGAAAATGGATATGTCGTCTCATACAACCTTCACAATCAAAACTTGAAGAAGTATCATTCCATTCATGGGGTAGAATATCCTCATTATATGACAGCAACTGTATATGTACATAGCATCGTGTTAGTCCACGGAACCGAGACGACCTAATAAGCAGTTGAAGTGTTGAACCCTCTGTATCAAGGTTTTGAGAACTCAAGAATACGCCTGAAAGTACTAAAAGGCTAGAAAGCAATTGAAACACTTAACACCAAATGTTAACGCAGGAAAACCTCCGACGAGGATAAAAATCCTGCGGGACTTTTGCAAAAAGCACCGAAACAAAATCTACTAATCTCAAACTATTTATACACTTAGACAATTGAAAAACAATCACAACCACCCTAATGCTAATATTGCAGAACAATTACTAATAAAACAGTTTGAACAACTTCTCCTTGTTGAACTAGGAAAGCTCCTTGTTTCATTCAACAAGCAACAAGCTTCAATAAACAACAATCTCTTTCTTCCAACCCTTTGCAGCAGTCTCAACCTGCACAAACAGCAAAGATACAAAACACACAGCAAACTCCAACAACTAGAGTTTACAATTAGATTTGAATTTTTTTCTCTCTGAAAACTCCCCCAATCAAAACCATTATCTTCATATATATATGGTTAGGTCCTTAATAACCTACTATCCACATTCACCTAGAGTTCAGTTGCAAATTAATTACTTAGATAGTAGAATCTCTCAAATGTGATATTGATCTTGTTTAACATAATCAATTCTACCTTATCAGATTAGCAGCGGATCTAAATCATTTATTGATATTGAACCTCTTAATACTAACCTTAAACAGATAAGGTAATAAGACTTCCTAATAGATAGGATCCATTACCTTCATTAAGTTCGATGCCCTTTAGCTATATCCCCAAATCATTCAGTGTATCGGTTGTGAGTGATTTGCCACAAAGACATACTTACAATGTCTCCCTTGGCAAATCAACCACAACTCCTCACCAAGCAACAATACCTGCAAACAATGTCAATACCAACAAGACACAACACTAGCAATTTGAGCTAATTAGTCAGGAACCGGCAATTAAAGCAACACAGTGCATTAACAATTAGAAAAGGTTCCTAAACAGATAACCCTAAAAATTAACAAAGATCTAATACTGTTCATAGAAAAGGTAAACTCTGTGCAAAAAGATGGAAAAAAAAACTAGCAAAAATGGGAGTAAGACTCCCCCTCAGAACATGCACGCAGGGCTCCATCTTCCCCCCCCTTTGTAGTTGATTGGCAATGCCTAATCCCCACGGCAGCGCTTGCGGTCCAGGACCCAATCCATATGCCGATTCCAGCCCGGAGAAGAGATAAGACCAAACATTGAGAGCATATCAGCCACCATACCCAGAAGACTCCCCATATCCTCATGAACATCACGCTTGCAGTAAGAAATCTCAGGTACCTCATGGCGGAGATGAGTCACATCCTCCTCCAAGTGAGCAAGGCGTTGGCTATTGGTGGGAGGAGGAGGCAGAGACAGTGGACGAAAGATACTCGATGGTGGTGGCAGTGGGTTGTTAGAGGCAGAGTCAGAGCGAAGAGGAGAATCAGCCATTACAAGACAATGACGAACAAGTTGTTGATGGCGATACAACTCAGAATCGGTAAGGCGCGGATGAGTACAAGTACATCAAACCATCTTTCATAAGATCAAAGAAGAGTAAAGGAAACATGGGAAAGTGGAAGAACCCTCTCTATGAAAAATCATGCACAGAATTCTAAAAATTTTAGGAAGTGGAGAAGATTTTTCCCTCCCATGACATACCGCCAGTATTGGACAGAAGGAAAAGAGTGAAGCCCAACACCATGTAATCAAGTCCAAAACCAATATAACACATAAGGCCCAATATATTGAGAACCATGGAACATTTGTAGATGAGCCAATGATGAGTATTGTTGTAATCAGTCACAACTAAACTGCCAAAGATCAAGAAAACTAAAGACAGTAGCATTAATCATAGTCATAATATCAAGGCAAGCAAGAAACAGAAGATTAAACAACATCACACTCATGTAAGTGGATCACTAACTCATGGAATATAGATAGTGGTGATGACTAACCCTCATAACAGTATTAAGAGTAATCAGCAGTCGATATGCTTGCATTTCAATCATTAACAGTAGATACAAGCAGTCAAAATATTGAATCAAGAGGTCTTTCACGTGGGTTATAATGGGGCTTTGGGGGAAAGAAACAGACATGTGAGAGAGTCCTACCGAATCTAAGCTGTCTACACTAAAATATCAAGAGATTCACAGTAATGGATGTGTCACAGTTTATAAATGTCACAGTTGGAGATCAGCGTAGATTAGCTTTATGAACGACCTTGATGAATGTCACAGTTTGACATCAGCTATTAGTGCCAAGATGGAATGAATGACATAGACACTTGAAGGTCTGTGGAGAGTCAGATTTAATTTTCTTGGAGTGACCCTCAGGACAGTTTGAAACATACTCAGGGTTAGATAGCCTGTGTCATATTGTATATTATTTTTAGCTATTCTGCAATGGAGATTTCCAGGTACTGTGGTCAACTAAGATTTTGCTTCACCATTCAATGTTGCAAATTAGCAGTAGAATGAGAAGGGGAGATCCATATTTATTTCCATGCATAGAAAGAGAGATAAAACACATCCACTCATGTGAAGGAAAGGAAGGGATAAGCTACACTGAAATGGCCATTTGTGAGAGATAAACAAGAAAATGGATAAGCAGATTGGCTCAAAAGGCTATTCTTAGAGAGAATTTAAACAGGTAGGATTTCCATTTTGGCCATGATGCTTACTAGTATAAGAGATGCCTCTGTTATGTTCAAATCTCAACCCGAGGTATTCTAAAGGTATTAATGATATAATGCAAGTTCTAGCTATGACTGTCTTAATCTGTAACACTCATAAAAGAATTTTTATAAGTCAAGAATAGAATTAAGTAAAGCACAGGCTTGGAGAGACTCACATAATCCTATAGGAAAAATAGATGTTGAGTAACCAGTGAACCTTGCTTACCTGGAGACTTCAGACCAGAACATTAAGATGTACTGAAGAAAGTTCTAAGATCTGAAGTCAGTGAAGCTCTGACTAATAAAGAATACAAACACCAATAACACTTCTCAGGTATTCAAATCTGGCAGTGTCCAATGGTTTAGTGAACAGATTAGCCAGCTGTAGGTCAGTGGGCAAAAATTACAACTCAAGAACATTATTTTCAACTAGCTCTCTGATGAAATGATATCTAAGATCAATGTGCTTAGTTCTGGAGTGTTGAACAAGATTCTTGGAGATGTTGATAGCATTGGTGTTGTCACAGAAAATAGTGAGTTTTCCTTGAGGTATGCCATAGTCATGAAGCATGTTCTTCATCCACAACATTTGAGTGCAATAGCTTCCTGCAACTAGGTATTCAGCTTCAGTAGTAGATAGTGATATACAATTTTGTTTCTTGTTGTGCCAAGACACCAAATTGTTTCCCACAAAGAAGGTGCCTTCAAAGGTGCTCCTCTTGTCTTTCATATTCCCTCCCCAATCAGCATCACTATATCCAGCTATTTCTACATTAGTCTCATTGGTATAGAATACTCCACAGTGAATGGTGCCTTGAACAAATCGTATGATCCTTTTGACTGCCTCCAAATGAGACTCATTTGGTGATGCTTGAAATCTGGCACGTACTCCGACATTGTAGCAAATGTTTGGTCTGCTAGCTGTAAGATACAAAAGACTACCTATCATACTTCTATAAACAGTGGGATCAACTGGTTTCCCAGAGGTATCCCCACACAACTTTGTATTAATGCTCATAGGGTTAGAAACAGGTTTTGATGAAGAAAGACCAAACTTCTTAACCAAGTTTTCAACATATTTAAATTGTGAAAGAAACATACCTGAGTCAATCTGTTTTACCTGTAGTCCAAGAAAGTAAGTCAATGCATCACAAGCACTCGTTTCAAACTTTCCTTGAAGTATAGAGGCAAATTCCTCAGTGAGCGCAGTGCTTGTAGAGCCGAGGACAATGTCATCAACATAAGCCTGTGCAATCATAATGTCCTTACCTTTTTGTTTCACAAAAAAAGTCTGATGAATAGATCCCCTGGAGTATCCTTGATTTACCAGATATATAGAAAGTTTCTCATACCAAGCTCGAGGGCTTGTTTAAGACCATAAACTGCTTTTTCAATCTGTAAACATGGTTAGGATAGACAGAATCTATAAAACCTTTTGGTTGTTCAACATACACTGTTTCTTTTAACTTACCATGCAGAAAAGCAGTTTCAACATCCATTTGAAATAATTTAAACTTGAGATGACAAGCTATGGCAATTAAAAGTTTGACAGACTCTAATCTAGCAGCAGGAGCAAATGTTTCATCAAAGTCAATACCTTCTATTTGAGAGTAGCCTTGAGCCACTAACCTTGCTTTGTTCATGGTGATATTTCCAAATTCATCAAGCTTGTTTCTGAATATCCATTTTGTCCATATGATGTTGCAGTTACTTGGTCTATCAACCAGGGTCCATACATCATTTCTCTTGAACTAGTTCAGTTCCTCTTGCATTGCATTTATCCCATCATCATCAGTCATAGCTATCTTGATGTTCTTAGGTTCAATGAGAGATACAAAGCCAAAACATATGATGATGTTGATATATTTCTTGTGTTTCACTACAAAGCATCTGAGAGCAGTGGCACTGATGACTTCCTCTCTTACCTCCTCCTCTTCTTCAGTTGAGGCATTTGAAGCTGTGAGTTACCATCGAGTTCTTATGCCACTGTTGAGATTCCCTATGACATCATCTGAGGAGTGATCTTTCTAGACCTGTCTAAATCCTTGTCTGAACACTGGACTTGGTCCAAGTATAGGATCTTCCTTAGAAACATGAGTGTCACCTGCACTAAGAGAGTTCTCAAACATGGAAAGATTAGTGTATACCAGGTCATATTCAATAGGTACAAATACTTGATCATCTACAGAGACATTTATGGATTCAATCACATTTCTTGTTCTTTTGTTATAGATTATATAAGCCTTACTATTCAGTAAATAACCTAGAAAAAATCCAGGATAACTTCTTGCATCAAATTTAGCCAATTTTTCTCTATCCATGTATATTTAATAGGAACTTCCAAAGATATGAAAGTAGTTACCTTTGGTTTCCTACCTTTCCATAGCTCATAGGAGGTGGTGTCAGTATCAAGTCTGAGAAACACTTTATTAGCAGTGTGACAAGCTGTGTTAACTGCTTCAGCTCATTGGTTAGTGTTTACTCCTGAAGAATGTAGCATCACTCTAGCCATATCCAGTAGAACTTGATTTTTCCTTTCCACTTCTCCATTCTGTTGTGGAGTAATTGGTGATGAGAACTCATGAAAAATTCTCATTTCCTTGCGTAGATCAGAGAATGAATTATTCTTGAACTCCGTTCGATTGTCTGATCTGATCTTGACTATCTTGAGATGCTGAGCATGTTTTTCAGTTAATAGTCTTGTGCTCAACTCTTTGAAAGCTTCAGATTTTTCACTTCTATCTGCAAGAAATTCAACCCAGGTAAATCTGGAAAAATCATCTACAACAACAAGAATGTAGCTTTTATTTCCAAAGCTGGTGGTTTGTGCTAGTCCAACAAAGTCCATATGCATCAGTTCTAATGGTTTGGATGTATTCTTTGAATTCACCACTTTGTGAGGTCGCCTTGTTTATTTTCCTAGTTTGCACCCGAAACACATTTTGTCTGGATGACCTTTTAGCTCTGGAAGTCCTCTGACACAGTTTTTTGAAGATAGTTTAACTAAATCCTGAAAGTTGATATGTGTAAGTTTCTTATGCCAAAGCTCAAGCTGACTTTCCATAGTGATAGATAGGCAAGTTGCATTTCTTCCATCATTTGATTGAATCTGATAACAGTTGTCTAAAGATCTGAGCCATGCTTCTTTTTCGATTAAACCAAACATCTTCATATTCATCAGTCAAATGGCTCACACTCATTAGGTTTACGGACAATCCTTCAACGTAGTATACGTTTGTGAGTTTTGGAATTCCAGGAGCTTTAACAATTCCTTTTCCCTTGATCTTGCAGGTTTTACATCACCAAAAGTAACCTCTCCACTAGTGAAGCTTAAGTCCATTTTAATGAACCATCTAGAGTTTCTAGTCATATGTCTAGAGCAACCATTGTCAACATACCACAAATTTGGGTTAGAATCTAGTAGAACAGACAGTGACACAAGGCAATTGACTTTTGAGTGATTCTCCTGTTGAGTTGTACCTGCATAATCTAAACAAGACACATTAGAAACGTTCACACTTATCCTAGAGATGAGACATTTGTCTGAATTTCTCACCCTCCATTTGGAGCAGTTATTCAGTATAGGATGCGAGATCCTGTCATTTTCTTTTGCATAGAAACTTGTAATTAAGCTAGATCTGAACATTCTCTGTTCAATTAGTATAGGATTTGTACAGTATCATTCTCTGTTCAATTAGTTTAGATTTTAGTTCATCTTTGAACCTGCTGTCAGATTTATCCGACATTTCTTGGATCTGAACAGAACCTGAATTTCTTTCCACCTTACTGCACCAAGGTCTGATGTGACCTTTCTCCCCACAAAGATGAGAAGTAGGAATAAATTTTCTTTTTTCAGGTACATACCTTGATTTTGCATTGAGGTAACACTTACCATTTTCTTGATCCTTGTTAGGTTTATTTTCCTTGAGCTTGAGTGACTCTCTAGGTTCATTCTCTATTGCTTTGGTGATATCAGTAAAACTTTTGACAAAGTTTACAGATTTGATACATCTCAATCCACTGGTGTCACCATAATCTTTCTTGTGAAGCAATAGTTGATTAACCTTTTGAGAGCTTTCATCAAACTTGAGAAATTTCTCCTTAGTTTTTTGCAATTGTTCCTGTAAAGATTTCACCTCCAAATTTAGAGAAACATTTAGAAGGAGATGAGCTTTTACTTGAACCTCAAGTTGATCAACTTTCTTTGTCAATTCTTCATGATCCAGACACACAGTAATCACAGAAGTTTCTGGGACAGCTCTTGACTCACTTTTCACCTTCACTAACTCACTCTCAAGATTAACTATCTCTTGTCTGAGATATTCTATCTCTTCCTCCAGGAGTTTGTTTTTCTTGACAATGGTTTTTGAGGCTTTATAAAGCTTCATGCACCTGTCATTTACTGTGACAACCCAAACTGAAAACGGTAGTTAATCGGCTTAATTCGCGAGTTTCACATATAATCATAGTTTGTCGTAATTAATCGAATTGGCGGTCTGGTTCACGACTTAATTATCGGGTGAGAATTTGAGATGAGTCTCTTCACGAGAATTGTAGTATGCATGATTTTGAGCTCGTAGGCGATTTCGGATAATTGTTTCGAAAATCGAGGAATATGTTATGAATATTTGAAGTCGCGTGATTTAGTCGTATTTATCCGATTAAGTTTGAGTTATCCGAAACGTGGATGTAATTCGATTTGGACCGTCAATCGTATCGATCCGCAAGTATAAATATTGGAATAGTCGTAAAATTGTCGAAAACCACTGTTTTGGAAGTTTGACCGAAGGTTGACCAGTTGACTCGCGTTGATCGAGGGAGAATCGCACCGCCGTTGACTCGCCGTGGACTTTCCGTTTCCGGCCACCTCCGACTACAATTTAGTATGGTTAGAATCCTCTCTTGATTTCCTATGGTTTAGAACTTGGTTTGGTGTGATTTGATGAGGTATTGAGTTAGAACGAGCTCGGTGAATCCCGTGGATTTCGCCGCCGTCGGGGGTGGAGCTCCGGCGACTTTTGGGGCCGGGGTGGTGGGGAGAAAGGTTCCCCTCATCCTTATGATGCTTTTCAGAGAAACAATTTTGGGTTTGGTTGTCGTTTGAAGCTCGCCGGAAACCATGGATTCTGTGGGTTTCGGGCTCGATTCCGGCCGGTGGGTTTGGAATTGGAGCTTGGTATAGAAGAGGAATGTGTTGGACTTGAGGTGTAGACCATTTCTGAAAAGTTTGGCCGGAATCCACCACTGTTGACGTCGCGCCGCCGCCGCCGGCGACGGTCAACGACGACGCTCCAGCGAAGGGTTGACTTTTTGTTTTTTGACAAGTTTTATACCGTTTTGCTCATAATCGCGCTCCGATCGTCGCCTTGAAGTTTTTGAGTTGATTTGAGTAGTGGATTTTAAGTCGAGGGTTTATGTGGAGTATTTTGGGATTTTCGGAGATTATTTTGTTATCCGAGTTATATGTTTCCAGAAATGGTTGGTTTCCGAGGTATGGTTCAGAGTAATGAATTGTGATTTTGATTAGTGATATTTTGTGATTATTCAGGGGATCGAGATCGTACGTTGGGCGAGGGATCTTCCGCCGGATCTCAGGATTAACGCGTCTGCGCATTGTGCTTATCTGTGAGTGGACATTTATTTACACTGGTTTAGCGAGTTCTTCGTTTTAGTATTTATTTTCAGTACAGTATTGAGATTATTTATTATTTTGGAGGTATTGTTTTATGTTTTATTAATGATGACATGTACTTAGCATCGATGCATTGACTACTTGGCTGATCACCGGTAGTTCAATTCCAGGCTTGAGAGATTCGCCTGATGTGCTCACTAGGCTTGAGAGATTCGCCTAGTCTATCACCGTCGGGCTTGAGAGATTCGCCCGACACCTCCATTTATTTTAAGAACTCGCATTATTTTTATGTTATGTAAATGGTGAAAGGCATATGTTTATTTTCGTCCACTCACTCTAACGATTTTATTTGCCTTTCCCCTGACCTTTTCGGTTTCCGTGCCCAGTTTGCAGTTCGAATTCTGGTGTCGCACGTCGCAGTCAGAGGCTTAGTGTTCGAGTTACCTTTTTTTTCAGTAGGTTTCTTGTTTAGCCTACTGCTGTGTATTTATGTGTATATATATATATACTAGAGGTCGCTCTGAATACTCTGATGTTCATATTTTCATATGATTTTCCCGGATTTCTATAAAGTTATAGTTTTGCTTATTACTTTATATTATGATGATATGATTTTGAGAAATCCAGATGGGATTGGTGCCCACGGTTTGGCTTTTGTGACATAGGATGAAGTGTGTTTTCGGATGCAGGTTAATGATAATTCCGTGATATAGTGAAACTCTGCCGAAATTTCTATGATTTTTGCAAGTTCGTGTTTTTAGAAGGGGTTTGATTCTGATTTAGGAAACTAAATCGGGGTTGGGTCCTTTCATTTACTTCATCATCAGAGAATTCAGATTTCTCTTCTGAGTCTTCTGTATGAGTTAATCTGAAGGAGGATACAAGGGCCACATTCTTTTCTTTCTTTTCTGTTTCCTTGTCATCATCGTTGTCACTCTATGAAGATGACTTCAGTGCCTTAGGTTTCCTATTTGTAAAACGCTGATTACCACAATCAGCAGCCATGTAGCCAATGCCACCACATTCAAAATATTTTGATTTCTTTTTACTAGATTAAGTGTTTTTATCACTCTTGTCATTTTTCTTTGAGGAATAACTAGAAGGGTTTTTCCTATTCTTTAGAAAATTTCTGAATTCTTTGGCTAACAAAGCTAAATCACCAGACTCATAAGACTTAATCTTTGCCTTGTTCTTCTTCTCCTTTTGAACAAACTGAAAAGCTATACTCTTAGATTGTTAATCAAATTTGACTAGTTTCTCAATCTTTTCCCTCATCTCAAACGTTTTGAGATTCCCAACTAATTCCTCTAAGGTGTAGGTGTCTAGATCATGACAATCTTCAATGATTGCCTCCTTAACCTTTAGCCTAAGTGGTAGAGCCCTCAGAAATTTCATCACAACTCTATACTCTTCTATAGGTTCACCTAGACTCCTAGACTGTCCAACTACTTTAGATAATCTGAGATGAAAGTCGTCAACAGACTCATTATCAGCCATAACCATTGTTTCAAATTCATACATAAGGGCCTGAATGTTTTGAAGTTTGACTTTGGTGTTACCCTCATACGTAACCCTAAGAAGATCACAAGCTTCTTTTGAAGTAACACAATGAGCAACCCTAACCATTTCCTTATCACTCAGAGCATTGAACAAACAAGTCTTACCTTTATAGTCTCTTTGAAGGTCTGCTAATTCCTCAGTCGTGTAATCATCTATAGGTTTCTTTTTTAAGAATGTTATCAGCATCACCTTCCTTAGGCTTGACTAAGGGAGGAACCCAACCTCTCTTGACAATTCTCCAAACTAGTGGATCAAGACTAAATAGAATGACTCCACGTAGCTCTTCCAGTTTGAATAGTCTTCACCATCAAACTAAGGATGAAGCAAACAATCGGATCGATTGAAGGAGTTACTCTTCCATTGGTATTTTGGAATAATGACGTGCTGCTTCTGGTTGATGAAAATGGATATGTCGTCTCATACAACCTTCACAATCAAAACTTGAAGAAGTATCATTCCATTCATGGGGTAGAATATCCTCATTATATGACAGCAACTGTATATGTACATAGCATCGTGTCAGTCCACAGAACCGAGACGACCTAATAAGCAGTTGAAGTGTTGAACCCTCTGTATCAAGGTTTTGAGAACTCAAGAATACGCCTAAAAGTACTAAAAGGCTAGAAAGCAATTGAACACTTAACACATCAAATGTTAACGCAGGGAAAACCTCCAATGAGGATTAAAACTCTGCATGGCTTTTGCAAAAAGCACCGAAACAAAATCTACTAATCTCAAACTGTTTATACACTTACACAATTTAAAAACAATCACAGGCACCCTAATGCTAATATTGCAGAACAATTACTAATAAAACAGTTTGAACAACTTCTCCTAGTCGAACTAGGAAAGCTCCATGTTTCCTTCAACAAGCAGCAAGCTTCAATAAACAACAATCTCTTTCTTCCAACCCTTTGTAGCAGTCTCAACCTACATAAACAGCAAAAGTACAAAACACACAGCAAACTCTAACAACTAGAGTTCACAATCAGATCTGAATTTTTTTTTCTCCGAAAATTCCCCCAATCAAAACCATTCCCCTCATATATATATATGGTTAGGTCCTTAATAACCTACTGTCCACATCCACCTAGAGTTCAGCTGTAAATCAATTACTTTGATTGTAGAATCTCCCGGATGCGATATTGCTCTTATTTAACATAATCAATTCTACCTTATCAGATTAGCAGTGGATCTAAATCATTTATTGATATTGAACCTCTTAATACTAACCTTAAACAGATAAGGTAATAAGACTTCCTAATATATAGGATTCATTACCTTCATTAAGGTCAGTGCCATTTTGCTGTATCCCCAAATCATTCAGTGTATCGGTTGTGAGTGATTTGCCACAAAGATATACAACAAATGTGCTCCGTTCATGAGTCTGATTCTGCATTTTAGCATTATTTCAACAAATGTTGGCCTGGCCGTTTATACCTTAGATGTTTCGGTTTAAATATTGGATAATAAACGATAAGCTTCAATTCTTGCAGCCTATCCAAGATTTCTTCCACCTTATCCTATGGAAAGGTATAACGTGGAAGGGTCGATATGTCGTCCTCCTCAGCTCCTCCTGCCTGGCTAACGGCTGGCGACCAACCGATATCGATCATATTAACTTGAGGTGCTGGGAAAGGTTGAGAATCTACTAATGCTGCTGCCTTGGATGTTCCCTCTAACTCAAGTCGTCCTTCGTTGATCCACTTATGGATTTGATCCTTTAGCTTAATGCAGTCCTTCGTGATATGATTCCATGCTCCATGGAATTTGCAATACTTTTTATCTTTTAACTGCTCGGTTGTGGGGAGAGGTCTGAAGTTTGCTTTGACAGCTCGCATGTTGTAAAGCTCATATGGGATTTCATGAGCTATATTGGCATCATATGTGTACGTTTCGAACTTTGGCTTAGTAAAAGCCACTGTTGAAAGCTTAGTGGGGCCCCTACTCTTCTGAAGCTTGCGGGTTTCAAAACCTTATTCGTTGATAAATCAATTGCCCCCACTTGGTCTCCGTCAGAGTCTGTATCCTTGTTGTTTTTTAATTTTTCTATATAAGCCACAATCTTTGGCTTTAGTCTGTCATAAGACCTAGCAGCATACGTTTCCTTGGACGCATTTCTCCTATTGTCTCGTTCTTGCATGGTACTGTGTGCTTTAGTTACAGCCGTAATAAGCTCGTTCAAGGAAAAGTACTTGATATTTAAGAACAGCTGGTGGTACATATCCTCTAAACCATTTTTGGCCATCTCTACTACCTTCTCTTTACCTAATGGAGTCTTGCATAGATTATATTCTAATCGGAAGCAGTGCATGAAGGTAAATGGACTTTCTATCGCTGATTGGCTCAAGGAAGCCTGCTTTCCAACATTGGTATCAGGTCTTGCCATTCCAAAGTGATCTATAAACAAAGCATCCATGTCCTTCCATTCGTTGATCGAACCATTTTCCAATCCTATGTACCAAATGAGGGCTAATCCTGACAGAGATGATCCAAAGACTCTTAATTTGAGCCCCTTATTATCGGCGAGCTGCCTTAATCGGAGAGTAAAGTACACTAAGTGAGTCTCCGCGTTAGAATCGTCATCGCCAAAGAAAGTCTGGAAGGTTTGATGTCGGTAGTATCTTGGTCATTGCCAAGCTTTTGGATCGTCTTTCTGCATGGGAGGGAAATGAGTCTCATATGATTCATACATCTTGGCAAGATGTATGTCACATTCGTTCATAAATCTGTTTAACCTTTGTTCCCATGCAGGCGGGAAGGACTCTGCTTGTCTAGTCTTTCTGGCGAGGTTAGAAACAGATTTCGTTAGAGACGCAATGTCTCTGTCTGTCCTTTGAGACAGTGTCGTCACGTGTCGACAGTATTCACCCAAACTTGTTTCCAATGTTTGCATGATGCCGATCTGCAATTTGTCTTGACCTTCCACAAGACTTGCTACTTGGGCTCCAATTACCTCTTGTTCCTCCTGATCCCAATAGAGTTCTACTCTTAATGCTTGAATTTCGGCCAACACCGAGTCTACCTTCTCGCCTTGAGTAGTGAGGAGATCTGCTTGTTGTTCAATTCTTTCCCCAAGAGTTGTGTAGTAGTTTGTTTGATGTTCGTCTCGCCTAGCCGTGTAGGCTAGGTATTCTTGAAACGTGAGTTCCATGATCTCCATTTTGCTTAGAGATTTGAATGATATGGTTGAGTAGTATTCGTTAGCGAAGATAATTTCTACAACTTGATTACTTAATGAATGAAACCTAGTAGAAGTGTGTTCACGGTATACCGGTTGTGGATGTTTTCGACACTGATGATATTTCCTTTTGTAAGGATCCCCTATTGTCGCTTAGAGACACAAAAGATGGTCCTACTGGGCGTGCCAATATGTTTGGCACCAAAAATATCTTTGGTGATGAGCGCGTAGAGAGTCTCTTGCAAACTGTCTCTTTTACTGATTTTGGATAGTATAACCGCAGGTGTCGGTTTATCATGTTTGTGCTTCGTGTGCTGGTGTGCCACCGTCTCTCAACGAAATATGAATATTTAAGTTTCTTGACTTCTTGATAAGCGATTAAGACAAGAAGAACACTAACCTTGTTTGAATTGGTCCTTCTCACCTAGTGAACTAGGACTTTGGTGTTTTTGCGTCTCTAGCAGAGCCACAGAAATCGATACCTCACACTCCCTTTTACGAGTGCAAAGTAGAGAAACTTCTTTGACGATGTGTTGAGAACACTACTTCCTTGGATATCCAAACTCTCACTCAATATGTGACAAGCCCTTCAATCTTCCAGTTGCGTTGCTTCATTTGATCGCGATACTCTAAATCGATTGGTGACAAGCACTTTGATCGTCTGGTTGCAGGATAGAATCTCTTGACGAGATGTCTGTTGTGTTTGGGTATAGCAAATCTTAGTATTTGATCGAGGACCTCTTCTTTAATGCTCTCGCTCTCCTTATATAATGCTCAGTAGTCGTATTTCAATTCTCTTGTACGTCTTCTGCTCTTTGATTCTCAATACAACTCTAATGTTTACCAGCACACGGGTCTTATCTTTATATAGTTTCAATGTTATCCCAATTCCTTTTATAAAGGAAACCTATCCAAAGTGGGAAAGGTTCGATAAACATTAAGCCGCGTGGATTAGCTATCTTAACTTACAGTCCTAAATTGATATGGAAATGGACTCTTTTATACTACTTGGCTACTCGCCAAGACTTCAATTCTAACTGAGCCACTCGCCAAGACTTCGGCTTATTTGGGCCGCTCACCAAGACTTCAGTCTTCCAAGCTCAATATGAAATATTTATTTCAGGTCCAAACAAGACTGATAGTCATATATTCATTATATTGTTCTTGTAGTTCAAGCATGTTGTCAACCCTTCAACTCCATTGATTCCTTCCCTGTACGACGTCACACTGATCTCCATTGATTCCTTCCATGTTAATTTAGTGATTTTTTTGTAGATCAAACTTCTATGAAATATTGAGCAGATAATCTCTTATTAGATTGTAGTAGATTTTATATTACCGTCGGTTCGATTCGAGTGGGGGAAGCAGTTGAGGGTTAACGTACATGAGAGAATTTTGTCATTTTGTGTTAACAATGATAATTGCTTGTTCCTTGGTTTGCGTAAAGGACGGAAGCACTCGAAGAACAACCAATTCTTTCTGTTTACCGTTTTTCATTTTCTTTTGTTAATTGTGATTACACTTTTACCCCTTTTGATTAATCTCAATAGAAAGTTTATTAATCTTTCAGGGACATTTACGTCCATTTTTTTATTTCGAGGAAACAACAGGTGTTCTTTTAATAAACAGTATAGATATATACTTCACGCGTTTGCTACTAATAACCCATCAACACATCGAACAATATTAATTTCAAAGGGCCGATACCAAAAACTATAAAATTCATGCACACGGATACACCTACGTACTGCTGCTAAGGGCTAACCCATGCTACATCAATAATTCTATAGCTGCTTGCCCAAGCCTCTTCAAACAAGTTGCAATTCCGTCCTCCATAATGGTAACCAGAAGTAGAAAAAGGGCAAGGCTTGCCCTAGAACACTCCGTGGAAACAAGAAGCAACACTAAACGTTCAAGTGTGAGTAGTTGCTTCTCTGTTTATATAGATAAAGATTCCCTAGAAGAAATTCTAGCAAAATTGCCGGTCTAGTCTCTTATAAGATTTAAGTGCGTATCACAAGAGTGGTGTGCTCTCACCCAAAATCCATCATTCATAACCAAACAACACCTTAGCTATTCCGATCCTGAAATGTATATTTTTCGTTGATCGGTATCCTCTTGCTATAACAGATGACGAAAATAAGAATGAAGTATTTGAATTATCGAAGCTTGAAAGCAAGTTAAAATTTATGAGATTAGATTTTTCTTTTATCAACAATAGAAGGTTGAAGTCCATGTGTTGTATGGCATCTAATAGTGGCTTAGTGTGCTTCTTTGGTTATTATGCATCCGAGAATGGTAGTGCAAATGCCCATCAATCCATTATCGTATGTAACCCAACAACAAAACAAGTTAGATATCTTCCTATCACTAATCCATTCAAGAATTGGAGCAAGTGCCCTCGTTTGAGGTTTGAATTCTTACACGACACTGGAGAATACAAATTGGTGAGTATTTTCCTTGAGCCAGTTGGAGAGGAGGAATTAGAGGTTACTTTCCGAGTCCAAGTGCTAAACCAAAGTTCAAAATCTTGGAGGAGACTCAACAACGAGTTAAAATGTCCATCTTGCAAAGATGTTTGTTTTACAGATTCTTCATTTACGTATACCGGGGTGTTGTATTGTATTGGCTAGTAAAAAAGACTCACACAGATGGCTTCTTTGTGGCGTCATTTAGTTTGCGTAATGAAACCTTCATGCATGTGATATTACTGATGTCAGGGAAAGCTGCGATATCTCTTCCTATTAGGCTGGCAACATTTTACCAATGGAAAAATTCACCCTCATTGGTGCTACCTTCGCCAGATGGATGCTACCAAGTACTTTGGGTGATGAAGATGACCGAAACACCTCCATCTTGGACTCGACATATGAGAATCAGTGGTTCTTCATTTCCAAAAGGACTTGTCTTGGGATTTTGGAACGATCAATTTCTTATGTTTCAAATAGAGCTTATGTTTTGTATGACCTGCAAATAAGAAAAAGAGAAAGTTTAAGAAACATAAAGGAAGCAAAGAATACTCCCCACAAGGTAAAAAGTATGTGCATAGAAGTAGTAGTCTAGTTGATCATCGTACTTATTTTTGTATTTTTTTTTCTCTTTTTATTTTGACGTTTGTCTACTAACGGTGGCACGATTAACTAAATTTAAAATCAGTCTACTATGACTCTTTTCAGTTCTCTTAATTCTCTTTCCATAATTTGCTTTACAATTAAGTTTTCTTTACAATTTTATTATATGTAAAAAAATCAACAATCAATGGTTATGAATTTGAATTTTTGTTTTTGAAGTAAGGGCTTGCAGTTACTCTTAAGTTTCGATAAATAAAATGATAGAATACAAAGGGATGACATAAAACCTAAGCCCCAACAGAAGAGAAGCACATGAAATACTATCAGGAGACTCAACTACAACAATGTATCCTAAACTGCACCATTTAGCACAGAGTGCAGCATTGACTATTCTATGTGTTTTACACTTAAGGCGACATAGTACCGAAAAGACAACGCAACTTTGGCGATGCATCAATTCACTATGACTAGCTTTCCAACTATGTTGCCGACAAGAACTTCTGTTGACACTACATCTCATCCTGCCACTAAGAGGGCGTGCATCCAGTCGACGAACCAACAAACATTCTGACCTAGAGCAGACAAAGCACCTGAGGTGCTCAGCCCGGGACGATGCCCACTTCCGCCTACCTTGCAAGGGTTAAGGCTTATTTTTAACCAACTTACTAAAAACACATAAATTAAACAACTAAACATAATTTTTCTAGAAATAAAATAAAACCAAACAAGCCTAGGATAATATTTCACGCCCACATCGGGAGCCCATCATAGAGCAAAGAAGCTATCTAGCCCACTTCCATCCAAAACTTTGTCATCGGCCGCCACCTATCTCCATCCCACAAACCACCACTCACATCGCCGTTCAACTGTGACGGAACCCCCACTGCCACCACAGAACGGAATCTCACCACTAGTCGATCCTCCATCTCAAACCTACAGTCCTCCAACCCAAATAAGCAAACCCAAGAACAAAGCCGAGCCATCAAAAACTTTGTTCGACCAGCTCCAAGCCTCACGGGATTGCACCTCGTCGTGTACGACGCTTGACTGAAGGAAGATATCTGCAACAACTGGGGATAGCCTAACCCTTTTCGCCAACCCCATGCCGACCACCTACTCCCAATCTCTCCACTGTCGCCACACAAATCAGACGAAAACCAACAAGATAACACTTTACCGCTACCTGGGCTCCAAACACCGCTGCCCACTACTGGGCTAAGAACAAATCCCATCTGGCCGCACCCTAGATTGCCAACGAGGCCAGAGGCTACCATCGACAATAACTGGGGCCGCTGGATGAGTGAAAAAGAAACCAAGAAGTTTTTTTATCTCGCGGCGCTCTCTAGGGTTTTTTTTTTGCGTTTTTTTTTGAAAGTTTTGTTTTGTTTCGCTCACATAAGCTATTTCCTCCTTTATAGATATTTTCCTTTAATTCCACCATTTGGTACACATGAAATCTATCCCCCAATCCCGTAACGCCTTCTAACACAACACCCCCCAAACTCTAGTAGACTAGTAGTTGCCATCATATACCCAACCTTAGAGTATGTAATTATTAATTAACTAACTATGGTTCACTTTGTAACTGTTTTTAATCGTGTATTTATACCTTAACGGGAACACAAAACCGTTACGTTGTGACTTGTGCAGTCAAGACTCAAGACAGAAGAGTGCGTGAAATTACAATTGGATTCTAAGAGAGAGAGAGAATTTGCTTTCTGACACTGAAACTATGGGGGGCAAAAAAGAGCATGGGAAAGATGGAGGCGACAAACGTAAAGCGAGAATCATCAACAAGCTAAGAGCAATTCCAGCAGATCCCCTAAAAGTCAATTTTATCTATAATATGAGGTTTTTACTTTAAAATCAGCTCCAAAAGATCCCCTATCACATTAGCTATTTTAGGGATTCCCTATATTTCATGTTTTCATCCCATATCCCCATACCTAAAGTTTGAATTTTAGCTGATGTAAAAGTCAACATTGTAATTAATTGTTTCCTAAAAAATTGTAAATGTAATCAATTTCTAAGTTAATAAATGTTAATTATTTTTATTAACCAATCAAAACAAAGTATTTATTCATATTTAGCTAAATTATGAGTAATATTGTTGGAGTAAATTTTTACAAATACTTAGCTAAAATATGTTTTAGCTATATTTTAGAACAAAATAAGAAAATTTTAAGTGACATTGTTGGAGATGCCCTAAGCAAGGTACTCAAACTACTCAGTTGACTTCATTTTATTTCTGACGCTTTTTTCGACGGTTTATTCATTCCCCCATCGAAAAATGACGTCTTTTCTCGACACAGACGCCCGGCGTCAAAATGACCGGCGACACTCTCTATATCCCCTACGAAGTGCCGCCTGAAAATCTTGCTTCGAAATCGGCAAGCGCCGCCGTGAAGATTCACCACCGACCGCAAAAAACTCCGGAGGAATTGAGCGCGGCGGCGGCCGCCGAAAAGCACCGCCTGAAAAGGTTGAAGCTTGAAGCTGCGGCTCGAGAATCTAAGGCGACTCTTAACGCCACCGTCGAGAAGCACGTCCAGGGTTACATATGCGAGAGTCAAGCTCTCTGTGGCAAGAAGAAAGAATAGGTCAAAGCGGCCATGACAAGATCCCGAGAGACTCCAAAACTGATCAAGGCTCCACGGCTGGAGATCTGGTAGAGTTTTATTTTATTTGTTTGCACAATTTCAATTTTTTGGTTGAAAAAGATTTACAGTACTGATTTGGGGTTGGGTTACAGGAAGCATGGAAAAAAAAAGTGATAGTGATTCAACTTCTAAAGGTTTCAATGGGAATGGGGCAACAGGGAAAGAGCTTGAGGTAGAGTACCAGTTTATGATTGAACCTTTGCATTTCACTCGGTAGTTATTGATTTGTGTATTGTGATTCTCTGACTGAGAATGCTTTGAAATCCTAAAATCAAGCAATATTTGAAAACAATATGAATTTCTTTGGAAAAGCTAATGTGTGTTGTTTCTGATCATTGTATAGTAGTACATGTTTTTGATCCGCAGTTATCATGGGTGTTACTGTTTAGGTTCTGCAAGAAAGATTGCACAAGAAAGTAGTGGGTCAAAACCAGGCGGTTGATGCGATTGCTAAAGCCGTCTTGAGATTTAGAGCTGGGTTAGGCTGGCCACAGCAACCACTTGGATCATTCTTATTCTTGGGTCCAATAGGTGTCGGGAAAACCGAGCTTGCAAAAGCTCTTGCCGAGCTTCTTTTCAATAAGGACAACTTGATTGTGCGCATAGACATGTCTGAATATATAGAGCAACACTTTGTGGCACGTTTGATTGGTGCACCACCAGGGTAAGCCCAAGTGCTTTTCCATTCAGTATGCACATTTTGCTCTTTCGGTCTCATAGAATGTTCTGTCTTGTTCTTCTATAGGTATCTGGCTCATGAAGAAAGTGGGCAACTGAGGCTGTGAGGCAAAAACCTCAAACGATTATCGTACTTGATAACGTGGAGAAAGCTCATCCTGCAGTTTTTAATAATGGGCTGCGAATTTTGGATGATGGGAAGCTGACTGATGGTCAAGGTCGCACAGTGGATTTTAAAAACAAAGTACTTGTCATGACATCAAACCTTGGGGCAGAGCATCTCCTATCTGATTTTTTGGGCAAATCCTCAATGCAAGTTGCTCATAAGCAAGTTATGCAGGAGGTAATTGTACTATTTATAATACTTAGAATTGTGATGCCTGTCTTTGTTAAAAGTTTATCTAACAGGTAAATGGACAGGTGAGAAAGCACTTCAGGGCTGAGCTACTGAGTCGGTTAGATGAGATTGTGGTATTCGACCCTCTTTCTCGTGACCAGTTGAGGGAGGTGGCTAGGTTACAGATGAAGGTTTTTGCTGGCCAATTTGCTGAGAGAAGTATTGCTTTGGGAGTGACGGATGCAGCTTTGAATTACATTTTGGATGAAAATTGTAATCTGGTAAATCTCTATTCATTATCCATTTACTCTGTTATTGCCACTAATGTAGTACTAAATGTATGTTGCATGTCATTCAGGTATATGGGGCTACATCTATCAGAAGGTGGCTAGCGAAGAAAGTAGTGACAGAGCTCTCAATCCTGTTGGTTGGAGAAGGTGTAGAGAACTCAACTGTCAGGATTGAGGCAGGACCAAACCGAAACGAGCTAATCTATGAAGTCAAGAAAGATGGAGGGCTTGGTGACGTGCTAATCCAACTTCCCAATGGTACAGGGGTCCAATGATTCTGACCATGCAGTTAAGAAGAGTAAGGTCGAGGAGCTCGAGCTCACTCACTAACCAGGTGCTTCCTTTTTTCCTTTCCTCTATTATTTGACTAGCAAATGAATGCCAATTTCGACACTGCAACAAATTTTCTTCTATTTTTCCTCTACCCAAATGGCTATGTTGTTTAATACCCAAGAGCTGTATTTGTATTGTAACTGGTGATTTAATTTCCGTATTTCTAACTTTTGTTCGCCTCTGCTTTACTCTTCTATGCTGTGTCAATAACTGGACATATATATGGGAAAACTGTTTGTTGTGTTTAAAAAAATTATTTTTTCTTAACATCATTCATTTAACTATGTGCAGGTCTAATGGAGGCTAGGAGACTGTTCTGCAAACCGCAACGCATTGCATGAAATATATATCATTCTTTCATTTGTTACTGTAGATAACATCAATATACCTCTGTAGAGCTTCCTATGATTGTTCTATCCGAATATGCTCTGGTGACTAGTGTAGACGAAGGTCACTAATTGCTCATAAAGGATATGTAGCTGGGATTTTCTGTAGTTGTATACAAGTATTTTCCTTTTTTTTTTTACGAGGCATTATTTTCCATAGTAATTGCTGATTAGCGGTTGTGTGATCTGGGGATTCTGGGCTTCAATCTTTAACTCATGTGCTGTTTACCATGTTTTCATTTGATCATAGAATTGTAATGATTCCCGAATTTCATTGATCGTAAGGGGCTGATAGATGAGCCTCCTCAGGCAGCTGGAATATTGCTCGGTTTATGTCAGATATTGGTCATAAACCACCAAAAATGCCTTAGCAGATATATTCGAACAGTTCAGTCCGAATGAGAAACACCCTTTGATCGAGTTAGTCCAACCCCCTTCGTGCAGCCCGAAAGAAGAACCCTTTCGAGTACTTTTGAGTTCACAAATGTTCAGACTATGTTTAGCATTAGCTTTGGGATAGACCAGCATCGTCGAAGTGTGTCAGTGTTGCAAATGTTACAAGTTCAACAGCTCAAAAACTTTTCTTGTCAAAAGGAAAACATGTCTGCAGTCAGTCAGCAGCTTTGTTTTATAGCTGTATATGTTGTGGTTTTTACAAAAAACTTAGAGGGAAAGAATTCGAAGATTAAGGTTGATGAGGACTATGACATGGAAAGATTTCCCCCAGTTTGAAATGGCATGTGACCATGTACACAATCAAAGTCTGTGACCTTGTGACCATGTACATAATCAAAGTCTGTTTTCTATCTCAATTGTATGTTTCCTTGGTGTGCAAGGTCTTTCTTCGGTTAACATTTTTTACAGATCACCAACTTTGGCCTAGAGTTGCTATTTTATACTCGATCAGTCTCGTCATGCTCGTTACAGTAGAAACTTTAGCTTTTTTAGTAGTTGGTAACTTGCTATATCATCACGTTCGGTAGTTTGATCTTCTGTAAATAGGATTTATTTTCAATTACAGCCTTGAAAGAGTTTTTTACCGAAACAAAAGGTATCCGATCATGCAATTTCTCAAATGTACATACTGCTGAACAATGAACGCTGTTTACACAAGGGTAACCATAATGAGCAAAATGAAAGATAAGGCAATATAGACACCTGAGAAAGTATTCTTCACAAACACGCAAAGAATCTGGGTACATAGTTCCTAATTTACAAAACCATAACATCTGAAACCTCCATGACAACCCACCCTTGGTACGTAATAATCTATACATACAATAAATTCAGGAGAACAAAGAATGTTAAGGAACAAGACTTCCTGATACTAGCTACTCTAACCAATTTCAGGATGCTACACTTGCAAAGTTAGCTACTCTTTTTGCTGATTTTGTTTGAGGAAGCGTTCCGAACACCCTGTCCCATAAAGTTGAAGTTATTCCAAAGCCTTTGTCTTGAATCCTGAAGTGATGATTCAAGTGGTATCGCTGCAAAAACAAGCAAAAACCTTAGGTAAACACAGGTCTGGGGGTAAAAGGAAAGCTACGGCAGGATTTTTACCTTGAGATTTCTGGGCACCTCACTGGATGGTGTACCATGATGGAGGTAAAAATGGGTAACATCATACATGACATAACCCAATAAACCACCGCCAAACAGAGCAGGAGCAACAGAGGGGGAGGACATCAGCTTAATCAAGTTATAGAACTGCCAACAACATAGAGTAGAGTTACAATCAATAATAGATTCTGGTAAGCTATTGGAAAGAAAATTTAAACCAGCACACAGAACAGTTTGGTACCAATGCAATTTCAGGTGACCAAATATATTTTTACATGACAATAATGCAATCCCAATATTGCAAAACAGAAATTCCACAGTTCACAATATCGAAAAACATGCAACGTGTCATAATTCATATGTAAAATATATATTTTTGCTTTCCTTTAGATAACGTGAACTTCTCAAAGATTTAAACTATTCAACAACAAGAGCACCACTGTATTCTTACGCACAAAATAGTAATAAGTGATTGTGGCAAGGCTCAAAGGATGACAAAGAAATTACATACCGGAAAACATAAAATAGCTGTTGCAGTGGGAGGGAAAACAAGTCGTAGCCCATCCATTGGATGTTTGTGATGGCAGCCATGGAGAAGATAATGTATGGTGTTCCCCCTAAAAACATCAGAAAACTCATATTCTCAAGTAAAATATCAACATAAGCCTATATGAACAAAGTCCATAACTTTAAAAACACAACACAGAGATAACTGATAGAGAGATATAGAAACTAACCAGTAACTCTTCGTTTCAATGTGGAAAAGAAAACGGTGCAATGAATATTCAATCAATGTCCACATGAAAATGCCAAAAAGAATCATCAGAACTATTTCAGGAAATGTATGGCCCATCCATACAGACATGGAGATAAAGTAGCACACAACTGGAAGCCATATGGTGGGAATTGCCCACCAAACAGTGCGGGTCAAGAACTGTTTAAAGTAGCAAAAATGAGTCAGAAGTGAAGCTTTGCAATAGTTGGATTATTGTAAAAAACTAAAAATTTATGTCCCATAAACAGAGTGCCTATGTGTGTATTCACGCATGCCAACAAACATAGTGATTATCTACACTACATGAACAAAGAGGATGGCAGTACCTCCCAAAATTCATTATCAAAAAATCGAGGGCCTTCCTTGCTGACAATAGGCTGGTGAACCCACTCTTGATATGCTTCTCCGAGATGGCCAACCTAAGACAGATTTGTAGATACTAAAACAAATCAGACGCATCACAAAACTGAGTCAGACTGAAGAAGAGTAACTCCACATATATTCATCAACATGTGAGCAGCCATATGATTCAAACTGCCAAGAAGGTAAAGGAGGAACGTAATTGCCGACAAGTGCCAAACAACTACTTTGGGACAGAAATAGACTGATAACCTTCATTACACGTGTGGAGGTAGTTCACTGTTCTATCAGCGGTTATAGTTTTTCCTAAAAGATACATCAACATTTGAAAAAATAACGTTACCTGGAATACAAGGCCTTTATTCAAATCAACTGTGAACTCCTGAGCAACCATCTTGTCACCTATAACACTGCTGGAGCAACAAGCACAAAACAAACATCTAAATCAAAACACAGCTCACATTTTGCATTCCAAACTAGAAAAGGTAAAACCAAAAATGCTTCTATCGTTTCGCCTTAATCCCAATCTTTCCTCCATCATTTGAATTGCGAAACAGTAAGTTGTAAACTTCACAAGGATTTAGCAAAGGCTTCGGCAAACCGTAATTAACAACTTTACAAATAAGAAAATTTATCACCTATGATACAACGTTTAAACATCGACTTACAAACGAAAAAAAGTCAAACAGACATATTTTCTTATCACCTATGATACAACGTTTAAACATTGACTTACAAAAGAAAAAAAGTCGAACAGACATTAGATCCAAATTTTAACAGATACACAAAACCTTAATCTCAAGTTACAGTCTTTAATTTGATACCTAAATCTTTTCACCTCAAGCAACTCAGACTCTCTCGTTCACATACTTCCTCATCAAAACAAACAGAATCAAAATCACATTTAGCAAAATGCATGCAGCACCAGAAACCCTAACAAATCTACGAATCCAAACAAAGCTGGAAAGGAAAAAAAAAACGAGAGAGGAAAAAAAAACCAGTAGCGAACCTCGAAAATGCGGGTCAGGTCACTCGGATCCGAATCAGAAACCCGAACAAACGAAGAAGACACTTTCTTCGGAACCACCGACGGCGGTGAAGCAGAGCAGTGAGAGAGAGAGAGAGAGTCGTAGTTTCTGTTTCTCTTTAACTTCTGAACCTTTCTCTCTCTTGTTGCGGAGAAGAGGCTCGAAACTCGAAGCTGGGTTTTGGTTTAGGAGATTTAACTTTCCACATGTGTTTTGTTCTAATTAAATACGGATTAATATAAATATATACAGAGAGAGAATCTCTGTTTTAAACATTCTATCAATGAAAGAGTAACGATTTTCATTTTACATATTTTTTCTCTTCAACACGTTATCAACATGCTCTGAATTGATAGTCGACTATCATCACAGAAAAAAAAACTCTGACTCTGAAACACTAAACTCTCAACGCCGACAGCCCCTCCTCCACCGCTGATCACCACCAATCCACGTCTCCTTCTCCCAGAATCTCTTATTTTCCGGCCAAAATCGAGCCTATGTAGAACAACCAATTTTGACAGAGGATTGCGAGCAACTCAGAACTAACCAAAAGAAAATCTTCATATGAACGGGAAGCCCCAGATATCTAGTTTCCAAAACATCCAGAAAATCTCAATTCGGATATGTTTACAGAAAGTTGTGGCCGATTGAGTGCACTAAGGCCAGTCTGCCCGAAAAGAAGAAAAGAAGAAGGAATCCCTTTTGCTGGAAGTTTCATGGACTTGTTTTCTTTCCTTCAAACTTCTTTCACAGAAATTTTTTCATACCGAGCATAACACCGTCGAGGTAAATTCTAAACCGTCAATCTATTCCTGCAAAACCCTAGATCTTAGGTTGTGATATATATTGTGATATTGTGAATATATTGCATATTTATGCCCTAGTTCATATGGATCTATATCCATAGAGTATAAGTGACGGTCCTGAGGGAGTCACAGTTTAGAAAAGAAAAAAAAATTGATATTATGTGACGGTTTGTCACGATTGCTGGGTGTGGTTTTTGAATCACCGTTTATAATCAATTTTTGTGATTATACATCATGGATCACGTTCTTATTCCTTATAATTGATATTACTGATCGTGGTTTTTCGATCATTAAACTAATTATATCTTGTGTCTTGCTTGTGGATGACATCAATTGAGCCAGAACGGCGTGAGAATCATTGATCATCAAGGAGCAGAATATTATTATTGGGTGTCAGATGTTGAGAATACGCTTCTCGGTATAAATCTGATGAATATAATCCAACTACCACCACCATCTGGTACTGAGCCACCAACTCTAGCTCGTAAAGATCAAGTTCTCATATTTTTGAGGCGACATATACATCCAGTTCTAAAGAAAAATATTTGCTAAAGAATGACCCGATGGTTTTGCGGGTGACTTTACAAGACATGTGTATAATGCGCAACTTCATGAACTGAAAGAAGGATGTGATTTCATCCGATTATCCAAGTATAAATGCTTTTAATTAAGCTAAGTTAGAGCTTCAATCAGAGTTGAGTATATGTGGCATTATAAAGACTTATCAAGCTATGATCGAAAAGTCTTTAAGCACTTTTCCTACCTTCATGGACAACCTTGCGCACCAATATTGTATGAATTTTGCACAAGGACGACTTAAATCCTTTAGTTATCTCATGAATGTGTTGGCCAAGAAAGGGGGGTATCGTGAGATTATTCTCATCAATGCTCCTCAACTGGCCGATACTAAAAAAATTCACAAGTCGTACAATACTGAAGAGCAGGTATGTAAGGATAGGAGGAACGGTCGTTCCGAGCCTTACAATAACCATGGTGGTAGGGGAGGACGTGGCAATGTTCATGGTAGAGAATATAATCGGAACTTGACTTGGACTCACCATGATGATAGCTATATCTCCAACAAGAATCATTCCAATTCTAGTTTTAAGAATGATGGGAATTCTTTCTATTATGCTTCTAATTTGTGCTTGTCATCTTGCTATATATGTGGTTCTACCAAGCACATGCACAAACAATGTTGTGTACTCAAGGATATTCAACATGCATGCAAGAAGTGCAAGAAATATTTGGCACATGAGACTTAACTTCACTGAAGTTTAAGAGATGAGAGATTACTCTGAAGTAAATCTTATAATACCAGACAATACAAAAGCAAGTCTGGTGACTTCAAATTTTGAGTAGTCTATGTATTAGGCGTATGTCTTCGCTATGTAATTCAGTTTCATTTTATTTTTGACTTGATTTTAGTCATGTTTTGTAACTTTGTTTTAGTCGGTTTTTGGAAAAAGAACATCTATGATGTAACAGTTATTTGTTGGCGCAATGAAAATTTCTCTATTAAGTGTTGAGAATGTTGTTTTCATACAATTCTTATGTATGGTTCGATGTTTACATTAATATATAGCATAATGAGACAATGATATGGTACAAATGAGGCACAAAGAAGAGGACGTTATGTTGTACTCAGGGCACCTTCGATCGAAGACTTGTTCTTCGATCCATCGAAGGAAACCCTCAGGTCAGTTTCTGAGATTTTTGATCCATCAAAAATCTGTACACAAAAAACCTTCAATTCATCGAGACAAGTTCTAATTGAATTTTTTTTTATCCATCGAGACAAGTTCTCAATCCATCGAAGGCTTGTCTCGGGTCAAGAACTTTGATCCATCAAAAATTTCTTCGATCCATAAAAAAAAAATCAGTATCGGAAAATCAAGATTTATTTTGGTTCCTTTGATCCATCGAGGTATTTGAAAAGACCCAACCCCGATTTAGCTTCCTAAATCGGAATCAAACCCCTTCGAAAACACGAACCAACAAAAACTTTTCAAAATTTGGGCAGAGTTTCGTTACTAGCGTAGAATTGCCATTACCTGCACGCGGAAAATACACTTCATCCTATGCCACAAAAAGCAAACCGTGGGCACCAATCCCATCCGGATTTCTCAATATATCAACAGTAAAGTAAACAATACATATAATATATACTTTACTGAAATCCGGGTAAAATCGTATAACATATTCAATAGGAAACTCAGAGCGACTTCTAATACATAATCATATACGCATACCACAGTAGGTAGAACAATAAACCTACTGGATGAAACAAAGTAGCTCGAGTACTATGCCTCCGACCACGACGTGCGACACCAGAGCCTGAACTGCAAATTGGGCACGAAAACCGAAAAGCCCAGGGGAAAGACAATAAACACGTTAGAGTGAGTGGACGAAAATAAATGTCTTTCACCAGTTGTTATATATATATAAAATAACATATGCGAGTCCAGATAAATAAAATAACAAGTACACGAGGTAAAACTCATACTCCTCCAGTGTACTGTGCATGCAAGTATAAATCCCACGGGGTCACTCACGGACACACACCGTGCTAGTACAGTCCGAATCACGAGGTCCTTGGTCCCTGTGATTCTAAGCCGGAAATGGCCTCGGTTCCGGGGAAACGCCCCTCACCGGTCAGGTAGGGATGACGACGCCCCTCCTGGATGGCCTACCATCGGGGATCAGCCGAGATGCAAAGTGTATCGATACAACAACGTAACCAAGACTGTACTCTGTGAAAACCAAATCACAAACAATTCGATGCGAATGCATGAAACAATATTAAAGTGTATGCATATTCATATACGTATATCCGTATAAACATAATCGTATAATCATAAACACATGCTCATATAATCCATAATCTCAATATGCATGCTTAAGTTCATAAATCACATAAAAGACTCGCAAGATTTCCGTGAAAAGAAATTGTCCACTCACAGACTAGCGTAACGCGTTTCGCGTTAACCCGTGATCCGGCGGAAAGTCCATCGCCAAACGAACGATCACGAACACCTGAATATTCACAAAATCCATATCTCAAACTCATATCTCGACAATACAAGACAAATCACGAGAAACCACCTTTCTCGGAAACACATAACTCAAAGTCGACGAATCGTCGAAAATCCATATATACCACCTCAATACCTCGCTTTACGTTCGGACGCTCAACTCGAAAAACGAACCTCCCCACTGCGATCGGGGCGCGATTTCGAGTCAAATGACATGCAACTTGTCGAAAGTCAAAAAGTCAACCCGTTGACCGTTGACCGCCGTTGACCACCGTCCACGGCGGCGCCACTGTTGACCGGAAAAATTCACGGCGGAGCAACCCCTATTCCATGCAAAACCACCCACTGAGCAACTTTGTCAACTACAACAAAGGCCAATTCTCACTCTAACTAGGTCAATTTCAAGCAAAACCGAATTGGTTCACAAATTTCAAATCCAAAATTCTCCATGTACACATCGAATTGAATCACCAAACTTACAGGGAAGCATCAAAGGGATGAGAGCTTCAAAGCCCACTCAAAGTTGTAGCTCAATTCGGCCGAAATCGGAGTTCACCATTAAACCCAAAAATTTGCAAACTTGGCCGGATTTTTCTCTCTCTCCGGCGAGCCTCGCCGCAAACGGTGGCCGGCACCACCACGAGGGAACCACGCCGAGCATAACTAGCCCTAGGCCGAAGCCTAGGGTGGCCGGAATCGATCCACCACCGTGGAGCCACCATGAAGCCAACGTGAAATCTCACTCTCCACCGAGTTGACCGAGTCAACTCGGTCAACACCCAAAAAGGAAAGGTCTGACCTGCCCAAAGTAGCAACTTCTATTTATAGACTTTCCATTTTTGGAAACTTCATAAATATCCTTTTCGACAAACTTTAAACACGCGTAACTCCTTCATTGTAATTCTGATTCCGATAATTCTCACGGCCACAAACGTCTCAACATAATATTCCAATATCACTGGAAGTCAAACACATCGGCCAAACGGATAAAAATTCAACCCTTCGAACCAACACACATTAAATCGACTAAATAATCAACAAACGGAAAAATTCGCAACTAATTCCTCGTAACTCCAAATCATGCTCCGGAAGTTCCCACGGACTCAAAATTAAATTCTGAACAACTTCCGTGAAGAAGCCGAAACCAAATTTTTGTCCGGTAATTTAGTCGTTAAGTAGCCCACCATTTAAATCCGAACTTAAAATATTCATAACTAATTCCTTGGTCGTCCAAATAACGATCCGGAACCGCCCACGAACTCGTAATCACACGTACAACGACTCTCGAGAAGAGACCCAGCTCCAATTCTCGGCCAATAATTTAGTCGTTAACATCTCTGGCGATTCCAATAACTGTCGGACAGCTGCGACTACGCAGTAACTCATCAATCAAGCTGATCATTCTGCTGATTCTGGTCCGGGTTGTCACAAATCCACCCCCCCTTAGAAATATTTTGACCTCGAAATTTCCGAGTCTGCCGACAAAAGTAGGAGCACTGCCTCTGCATACTGCACAACTCTCCAACGGCAATCTCAACTGAACAATTCTGATCACAAACTCCACAATAGGAGATAATTCTGTGCTGGAATCCCTGTACCCTCAAATCACAAATCTAAACTGGTTCCAGTCAATAGCCAAGTGTTTCTGCATACGGAACAGATAGGGTACACAACATATAACAAACCTGAAACACTGTTCCGCCACACGGAACACAACATACATCCCACACACAAAAGCCAACACTATAGGCGACGCCGAACTATACGGCATAACACAAACTCGCCTATGACCACATACAGATCAAAATAGCGTGGCAAATCACAACTCAGTTACACACATCAACATAGCTCAAACATCGGACTCGGGCAATTATCAATCTGTTTCCGCTAATCTGACAGTCTGTGGTAGCACATTCCACAAAATCAGAATCAAACATCCACTCAAACTCAAACCAAACTCACTCCAGCATAATGGAGTACAACATCATCCTCCAAACGATAGCACGCAACGTCGATATCACAGTGGTCAACAAACTGGTACTGTAAGCAATCTCGAACAGCTAAAACTGCTGGTTCCGAATCCTCTGGAACTGCAATACCGAGGTCCACAATATACCCTCCAAGGTCTGAATAGTCCTCAAAGATCGCTCGCCAATCTGAGGATAATAACCGGTACTAACTCGTAATCTGGTCCCCAATGCTCGCTGCAAAGCTCGCCAACACATAGTCGTAGCTGATTGTCTCGATCAGCGAACTGGGACACAGGCGCACCACGGAATGGACAATCTCCGTCAAGCACGGCTATACCAACCTGCCACTGAAATCATCTCCGAAAGTACAAGGAAACACACTAAGTTCATCAAACGATCCACAATGGCCAAACAACTGGTACCACAAACCGAAGTGCATACAAATACACACAATCACAGCAACAATCGCCACGTCTAATCGGAAATCTCAAATGGCTAACACATCTCGGCAAACCTCTGCCTCCTAGCCATCGCCAGTCGACAAATGTGGCTTCTATACACATAAGCTGCTACATTGCTCTTCATGTTGCGTCACGAGTAGTAAACTCGGAGTATCTGACACCTTTCCGCGTCACTAGCGCCAAATGCGCGTGAAACCTCGAGCCTCAACATTATCACACTTGAACTCAGCTTCCATAGCTCATAACCCGGCTAACACGGAAATTCGAGCCACACATACACACATGCAATATTGAAGCTCCTAACTCTCGACTGAATGCATCAACAACAACATCATCCCAAACGGATGGTCAAAGTACAACCTCTAGCCTTTCTCGAGCAACTCAAAGGTGCAGCCATAGTCGTCAGTCGACTCCATCTATCGACACTGCCTCAAGCTCAAATCTGGCCGAAAATGCAAGTGGATAAAACTCAGTGGTCAGTGTACACCCTACACCACGCTGCACGCCATAGCAATAGTATCTCCAACTCTCTGGTGCTAACACAAGGGCAGCTACACCCAAATCATACATAGGATATGTAGCTATACAAAGTTCCACTGCCTGGAATCATGAGCCACCGCTCTGCTACACAGCATCAAACATAACCAAATCTATACCTCGAAGCATCGCCATAACCCATGAACTCGTCACGATCATCAGGTAAGGTCAAAACCGCAGTAACGGTCACCAACCTGCAGGAGTAAGCAACTCTCCTCGCGTTCATCGAACCACATGAACTTGACGCCTTCTTCGTCAATCCGGAAAGTAGAGTAGCAATCCGGGAAAATCCTGCACAAAGCCGTCGGTAAAAGCTTGCAAAACCCAAGAGACCCCTGATCTCTGGTACAATAATAGGGCAACTCCAAATCCACACGGCTTCGAACCGGTCAGGATCCACGCCGACTCCCTCGGCTAGCATCACACAGCCCAACATCTTCACGCTAATCGGCCAAAACTCACACTGGCTGAATCTCGCAAACAGTTGATCATGTCGCGAAATCCGCAACACCGCTTGCAACTATTTCAGGTACTGGTCCTCACTTCTTGAGTACATCAGGATGTCACCAACGAACATGATCGCAACTCGTCCAGAAACCGTCTGAACACCTGGTCCACCAAGTCCACACGATTTACGGAGCATTGGTCAACCCAACAGCGTGACCAAGAACTCATGAAGTCCGCACCGAGATCCGAAAGCCAACATAGCCACATCTGACTCATCAAACCTCCACTGATGGTATCCGGATCCGAAATCAATCCTCGAAAAGACTGAAGCTCCCTTGAGCTGATCAAACCAATCGCCAATCTGAAGCGGAGGATACTCACTCTCCTCTGAAGCGAATCAGGCTTCGGTACTCAATGCACCATCTCGTCGTACCATCCATCATCCGTACAAACAATACAAGAGCACACCACGCAAATACGCGGGGTCGCATGAAATCTCCTGAAACCTCCTCCAGCAACTTCTGGAGTTGAAACTGTAGCTCCATCGGCTCCACTGGCTCCGAACGACAAAATGTCGGTAAAATGAGTCCAGCGCCTGGTACAAGCTCAATGGTGTAGTCAGTCTCCCGAACTGGAAGAACACCTGGTAACTCCTCCGGAACGCACCTGGAAACTCGGGAACCACCTCAATGTCACCAATGTCGGGTACAGCAACCGTAGTATCCACATCATGAGCAAAGCAAACCACACAACTCGTCTCCACCATCCGCTCGACCATCACCACGAAACAGCATCTCGGAAAAATCTGGTCGTCGAAACACAACCTCCTTCTCGAGGTACTCGAACGCAGCCAAATGCATCGTCAGTATGTCTATACTCATAGTCACCTCAAAACCACGATGTCCAACTATAACAGATCCGCGGCTAACACATATCCTTCAACAAGGATCTTACAACCTCCGGATGGATACAACACTCTCCAAAATCTCGGAAGTGGAGATGCAGGTAAAATGACCATGGATATCAAGCAACAGCAACCTCGGAGAAAAGTCTGTCCTCAAACAAGGTCATGGCACGAACTCCAACATGCCCAACTAGTCGCCCACATCAATTGCGACTTGCTGAATAACTCGTCAAAAGGGTACATTAATCAGACTGCAGGTACAGCATCATGATCCCTTCGTGAACTCTGAGCTGTCGAACCTCAAACACAACTGGCTGAGGGCGCTCCCTCTTAACGTGACCCACCTGGCCACCAAATCAGCAACTGAGGGTACTCCTCAAACACAACTCACCGCAACACCTGCTGCGTGAAAGAACCACCAACAATCGCCCAACTCATGCCACAGGAGCAAGTCCGCTACACTGTGATCTCCGCCATCGTCAAACAGATAAGCAGAGAATCCTCAACATAATCGAAAAGGCCACAGCCTGATGAAGTCACTGATCCCGAAGTGTCGGAACCCGAACTCATCACAACATCTTTACTGAATCCACTTTCCTCAAACCGTCACATCGAAAACCGTGTACACCTTTCCTTCTCAATAGCCTCGCCACTGAGTGCAGCACACTATGCTCCTCACGGATGTCTCGAGGCACATCAATCAGACTCTCTCTGATACTCAGGTTCAAGCTCATCTCGAACCTCGTACTCTGCTTCCTCTGAAGCCACATAACTTACGCACATAGGGACAACATGTGAATAATGCATCACTGCCTCAGGTGGATAAACACTCCACATTCGAACGCTGGGTAGCCTGATTAAACCATCACCGTTTACACAACACTCTAAATGTAGGCCATGAAGTCGCAACTGGAACTCACACAACATCAGCCCACCAAATACAACAATCTGACTCAGGGAACTGTCAAAATTCTTAGCTCTGAGGCAACATATAGACGCCCATATACACATCCCCAGGCAAACCGTGCCACACAATTCTCTGAACTCTGAATACCCATCCAAATCCACAGTTCTTTGGCAAATCACGCGTCGATTGATCCTCAACAGGATCCGCAACCGAAACGACACGGAAAGCACGTCAGGAGGCATCCTAATGAATACAATATCGTTCACAACAAGTGGAACGTAATCATGGAACTTCAAATATTTGAAAGCATACAACACCCGGAATTTGATGATTATCCGCCGGCCGGTCGGGTCACCATTCGAAACATGCTGTACATTCTCAAATACCCTTAGTAAACACGACTACAGAAGTCTACAGAACCTATAACCTAATGCTCTGATACCAAGCTGAAAGGACCCAACCCCGATTTAGCTTCCTAAATCGGAATCAAACCCCTTCGAAAACACGAACCAACAAAAACTTTTCGAAATTTGGGCAGAGTTTCGTTACTAGCGTAGAATTGCCATTACCTGCACGCGGAAAATACACTTCATCCTATGCCACAAAAAGCAAACCGTGGGCACCAATCCCATCCGGATTTCTCAATATATCAACAGTAAAGTAAACAATACATATAATATATACTTTACTGAAATCCGGGTAAAATCGTATAACATATTCAATAGGAAACTCAGAACGACTTCTAATACATAATCATATACGCATACCACAGTAGGTAGAACAATAAACCTACTGGATGAAACAAAGTAGCTCGAGTACTATGCCTCCGACCACGACGTGCGACACCAGAGCCTGAACTGCAAACTGGGCACGAAAACCGAAAAGCCCAGGGGAAAGACAATAAACACGTTAGAGTGAGTGGACGAAAATAAATGTCTTTCACCAGTTGTTATATATATATAAAATAACATATGCGAGTCCAGATAAATAAAATAACAAGTACACGAGGTAAAACTCATACTCCTCCAGTGTACTGAGCATGCAAGTATAAATCCCACGGGGTCACTCACGGACACACACCGTGCTAGTACAGTCCGAATCACGAGGTCCTTGGTCCCCGTGATTCTAAGCCGGAAATGGCCTCGGTTCCGGGGAAACGCCCCTCACCGGTCAGGTAGGGATGACGACGCCCCTCCTGGATGGCCTACCATCGGGGATCAGCCGAGAGGCAAAGTGTATCGATACAACAACGTAACCAAGACTGTACTCTGTGAAAACCAAATCACAAACAATTCGATGCGAATGCATGAAACAATATTAAAGTGTATGCATATTCATATACGTATATCCGTATAAACATAATCGTATAATCATAAACACATGCTCATATAATCCATAATCTCAATATGCATGCTCAAGTTCATAAATCACATAAAAGACTCGCAAGATTTCCGTGAAAAGAAATTGTCCACTCACAGACTAGCGTAACGCGTTTCGCGTTAACCCGTGATCCGGCGGAAAGTCCATCGCCAAACGAACGATCACGAACACCTGAATATTCACAAAATCCATATCTCAAACTCATATCTCGACAATACAAGACAAATCACGAGAAACCACCTTTCTCGGAAACACATAACTCAAAGTCGACGAATCGTCGAAAATCCATATATACCACCTCAATACCTCGCTTTACGTTCGGACGCTCAACTCGAAAAACGAACCTCCCCACTGCGATCGGGGCGCGATTTCGAGTCAAATGACATGCAACTTGTCGAAAGTCAAAAAGTCAACCCGTTGACCGTTGACCGCCGTTGACCACCGTCCACGGCGGCGCCACTGTTGACCGGAAAAATTCACGGCGGAGCAACCCCTATTCCATGCAAAACCACCCACTGAGCAACTTTGTCAACTACAACAAAGGCCAATTCTCACTCTAACTAGGTCAATTTCAAGCAAAACCGAATTGGTTCACAAATTTCAAATCCAAAATTCTCCATGTACACATCGAATTGAATCACCAAACTTACAGGGAAGCATCAAGGGGATGAGAGCTTCAAAGCCCACTCAAAGTTGTAGCTCAATTCGGCCGAAATCGGAGTTCACCATTAAACCCAAAAATTTGCAAACTTGGCCGAATTTTTCTCTCTCTCCGGCGAGCCTCGCCGCAAACGGTGGCCGGCACCACCACGAGGGAACCACGCCGAGCATAACTAGCCCTAGGCCGAAGCCTAGGGTGGCCGGAATCGATCCACCACCGTGGAGCCACCATGAAGCCAATGTGAAATCTCACTCTCCACCGAGTTGACCGAGTCAACTCGGTCAACACCCAAAAAGGAAAGGTCTGACCTGCCCAAAGTAGCAACTTCTATTTATAGACTTTCCATTTTTGGAAACTTCATAAATATCCTTTTCGACAAACTTTAAACACGCGTAACTCCTTCATCGTAATTCCGATTCCGATAATTCTCGCGGCCACAAACTCATCTCAACATAATATTCCAATATCACTGGAAGTCAAACACATCGGCCAAACGGATAAAAAGTCAACCCTTCGAACCAACACACATTAAATCGACTAAATAATCAACAAACGGAAAAATTCGCAACTAATTCCTCGTAACTCCAAATCATACTGTGGAAGTTCCCACGGACTCGAAATTAAATTCTGAACAACTTCCGTGAAGAAGCCGAAGCCAAATTCTTGTCCGGTAATTTAGTCGTTAAGTAGCCCACCATTTAAATCCGAACTTAAAATATTCATAACTAATTCCTTGGTCGTCCAAATAACGATCCGGAACCGCCCACGAAATCGTAATCACACGTACAACGACTCTCAAGAAGAGACCCAGCTCCAATTCTCGGCCAATAATTTAGTCGTTAACATCTCTGGCGATTCCAATAACTGTCGGACAGCTGCGACTACGCAGTAACTCATCAATCAAGCTGATCATTCTGCTGATTCTGGTCCGGGTGTCACAGTATTGCACTTCGATCCATCAAAGGCATCCCTCGGGTAGGTTTTAAGAAGTTTTCGATCCATCGAAGGCTCTACCCAGATTGTGGTGTTTTTAGATGTGTTTTACATCGATTTTATTGGAAAAGGACGGAAAAAAATTGAAATTTTCAACCCTGGATTCCAGCACCAGATGTGGTTTTACATCGGTTTTTGTCATGCCATGGAACTTAATATACAACGGTCATTTAGATCGGTTAAATGTTGTTATACATCGGTTGTGTTTAAGTATTATCATACCATATCAGCACTCTATAAGGGTTACACCATTTTGAAATCTTTAAGTATTCCCTTAAAGTGTTCGCCATGTCTTGGATTCAAAGAAGGATTGATTGACATTATTTTGTTGATATATAATGGTGAGATCGAGTGTTAAGCGCCTAAAAGACCATTCGAACCTTACTCATATTTGAAAACATTTATGCCAATAGTTTTCACTTGAACACAATATTGTGAGAATGGAAAAGAGTTTGTGTCAAATCTCCGTAGAATGATGCCAACGGCGTAATCTGGAGAGGTTTATAAGGATTTGTAGTGGTTTATATCTTACTAAGGTTTGGATTATTGAATCCAATCCAGTCACTTATATTACTATATGTGACTTAGCCTCATATGAGCTTTTGCATTATGATGATCAAACTATTGAGAAATTCTCATGGTCATATGTTCTTAAGAGCATAGAAGCATGTGAGAATATCTAAAACCATCAGTTTAGATGGGGGAATTGAGATTACTCCACTCGGTTTAGGCTAAGTCTCCAAGACGAGTGCAACACCGTCCCAGCAATGTACCGCCATGGCGTTGTGCGTTATCCCACCAGATTTATATGTTGCGATCTCTTATGCACATTGCTCATTTTGCAAAGTTTTTTTATGTATATAATGTTGTTTATATGCATGATGGTCTTTCGTTGTAGACACAACTTCCATTCCTCTACAGATTCCAAGAATATTTGTGGATCAATCAAACCGGTATGTGGACTGTTAATATATGGTTTTGATTGATGCATCGACACAAATGTCACACGTCTTTGTAATCTACATGGTTCGCTACATTTTCAAAACTCATAACACATATTATTATGCTTCGGACTCACCACCCGAACAATTCAATTTGGTCATTTAGATTGGTTTAATATATGAGAGTTTACATCGAATATTGCATATTTATTGAGATTGTTGTTAAATATCCCGGTTCTCCATGTTCATTCTTAGAACGGTTTAGCATAGGAAAAAATCAAGCGGTTAAAGCATAGGAAAAAATCAAGCGGTTAAAGCTTGTGGCCAGAGCAATGGTTATTCATACTAATTTGCTAGTATCTGCTTGGGGATATGCAATATTACATGCAACTATACTTATTCGCTTGATACCCATTAACCGATAACTATTTAGTGCATACCAGTTGGTAACTGGATATGAGCTTGATATCTCACATCTATGCATCTCTGGTTGCACGGTACATATGCCTAATACACTTCCACTGTATACAAAAATGGGTTATCAATGACGATTATGCATTTATGTTGGGTATGATTCTGCAACGATTGTCCAATATTAAAAACCTTTGATGGGAGATCTCTTTACTGCTAGTTTTGCAGATAGTCACTATGATGAGACATACTTTCCGCCGTTAGGGGGAGATAGGAATAGCTTTATTGTGGATTAACGTCGGAAATTGACGTGGTATATCCCAACTATGTCTCATCATGATCCCCACACATCTCAGTATGAGATTGAAGTGCAATGTATTCTTGATCTTCAGAAAGTAGCAGACTGTATGTCTGACTTCTTTATTGATATCATGAAGGTGACGAGATTGGTTTACTTATTGCAAATTCTGCAAGGTTGAAAGTCTCTGACATTGGGCAAGTTAATGCAACACCCAGACAATGTAGTGTTTCTCCTTCCCATAGTGGGGGTGTAGCATTGGTCAAAATCCATTGATGAGTTGTCGCTGAAAAGGCAAGCCATCAAGGCTCTACACCATTCATCATCAACACATGAGATTGTTTCTGACTGAGTCTAAAATTTGACATTGACAAACATTGGGGGACGATGTCAGTAAACAAAGATATCTCACTAAGTTACACAAATGCTAGCGTAATTATGGATAGTTCTTCCATGTCGTTGATGATGTGTTTACTTATTCCGTCGCTCAGGAATTGACGACGATGAAGTGGAGCATTGCTCTATTGCGGATTGGCAACAGCTAACACAAAGCATATTGACCAATATGGAAAATTACAATCTAGGTTGAACTAGAGTCTCTTACAAATGAAAAGTTTTTGGTATGGTAGTGATATAACCATCGAATGGTATGCCGGTTAGACACAAATGAGTCTATATTTGGAAGCAAAATGAGAAGAACTTGTGCCGCAAGGATTCTCTCAATACTTCAGTATTGATTATGAGGAGATGTATTCTCTGGTCATGAACATCATTATTTTTCGCTACTTTATCAGTTTGGTAGTGTCTAAAATACCGAGTATGCAGCTTATAGATGTGGTTACAGTATATCTCTATGGGGATCTTAATTTAGAGATATATATGAGAGTGTCAATTGGCATGGTTCTACCCAAATCAAGTAACTCTAAACTACGGAGTGCTCATGTAATTCGATTGAAACGTTCAATATATGGATTGTAATAATCTGATAGGATGTGGTATACATATCTTAGTAACTACTTGATTAGGAAGGGATACAAGAATGATGATTTATGCCCTTACGTGTTCAATAAATGAACAAGTTTTTTGAGATGATAGACTTTGGTAGGACTCAATTAAGTCTTGGTTTAGAGACGGTACATCAAGTTGGTTGAATTCTTATTCACTAGTTTGCTTAATTATGTCTAAATCAAGAAATAGACAAAGCAAACTCTATTAGTATACCAATGATTGTTTGCAGTCTGAAAACCAAAAATGATCCATTTTATCTGAAAAGACGATGACGAGGAACTTTTTGAGCTGAGATTCTATATTTCAGTGCGATTAGAGCTTGGTTGAATTTATCTCAGTATATACATCCAGACATCGTCTTCTCAGTATGCACATACACAAAGTCATTGGAATGGAGTAAAACAAATCTTCAGGTACTTGAAGTGATACATTAACTTGGGCCTATTCTTCCCTTACAAAGAATACAAAAAGAAACATGAAAATCCTGGTCAATGGATAGTTGAATCGCAACATTCAAGCTCTGGGCATTTCGATCCGTTGAATGCAGTGAACAATAACAACCCGAAGGGGTCCTTCGATCCATCGAAAGAATCTTTCGATTCATCGAAGAAAGCTCCCTGGATGGAGCAGAGACATGCCTTCGATCCATCGAATGTTTGTCCTACTGCGAGCAGTTTTACTGCAATCCTCTTATACCGAAACAGTGGTTCATGTGTTGGTCAGATTTACTGATGTTGGGCATCTCTCTGACCCACATAAAGGACGTTCCCAAGCAGGTTATTTTTGCACTATGGGAAACATGGCGGTTTCTTAGAGAACAACTAAGTAAACCATTGTTACTACTTCCTCGAACTATTCTAAAGATTAATGCTTTGTATGAAATGGTTGATGAGTGCATCTGGTTTAGGACGGTAATACACTACATTCTAGGGACTAATGAATTATTATCTATTATGACAACACCAACTTGAATTTTTAAGGATAATGTGGTTTGCATTGACCAAATGAAGTTGAGTTACATGAAGGGTGATATACTTAACTCATTTCGCCAAAGTACTCCTACAATCAACAATATCAGCAGTTATTGATTTTCCATGTGAACCAGGTTGGTTTGTGGTTTGCATTGACCAAATGAAGTTGAGTTACATAAAGGGTGATATACTTAACTCATTTCGCCAAAGTACTCCTACAATCAACAATATCAGCGGTTATTGATTTTCCATGTGAACCAGGTTGATTCGGTTGATAATGCTGCGGACCTGTTTACCTAGTCACTACCTAAATCTACATTTGTGAAACATGTGAGACGCATTAGTATGCGCAAGATATCTGAACTCCATGACTGAGTTTATAGTCAGGGGAAGTTACATTTCTGTAGACATCATGGGGAGTCTACATCACATGTAATGGCTTTTGTAGTTGATGCGTTGTATTTTTTCCCCTTAAACTAAGCTTTTGTTTTACCCATGAGATTTTTGTTTGCTTGACGAGGTTTTTAGTGAGACAACAAGTTATGCATTATTCCTTAGGCCATTGACACAAGTTCTGGCCCAATCTCTATAACTTCCGGTATATATCTTGTCCTAGTTATATACAGATTAGTATAAATATAGATACAGAGAATTCTTATTTTACAGAGACAGTTATTATAACAGATTATATCAGCCTATATTTAAAATATTTTATCAATAAAAAATAACAATTTTTAGTAAAGGTCCTAGAGGGGGGGGGGGGGGGGGGGGGGGGTGAATAGGCCTTTCCCACTTTTTCGTTCAAACTGTTCTCGGGATAGCACGATAGAGATCTATCCCAAAGTACAGAAACGAGTACTGAAAGTAAAACAGCAAGTAAAGAGTGACACAAGATGTTTTTGATAACGCAGAAATCCTACAACCAGGATCAAAAACTGCGTGCCCCTAACTCTTGAGGGACAAACCTTTCCACTAATTTGTAACACACACAATTACAAGTTTCTGGCACTCTGGGATACATAACCCGTATGCTATCCTGACTAGTCTACCCACCAGTACAAACAGAGCTACACTACCTTAATCTATGTGTTTACACTTTGGAAATTTACAGAAGTATCAACTCAGATCTTAACTACACGTAAGTTAAATCTTCTTGATCAACTTCTTGGGTTGGGCATCTCCACACTTTATCTCAATGGAATGCACAATGCACAAATGCATATGAGTTTTGAAAACAGTTTTTATGCTTTAGAAATCCATGTCTATTATGCACATACTTGGCAACCGAAAGACATGGAAGGGGAAGAGAAGAGATAAGAGAAGCTACACTCTAGAGTGCTCTCAAAGAATATCAAAACAGAATGACCAAAGCCCCAAGTGTTTTCACTCAACCAACAAGGATCCAAGGCAGCTTGGATCTGCTTATATAGGCAAGGTTATTCGGTGGTCAACAACAACTAAGAGAGCATGTGAAACATAGCATGCGCATGTCTTAATGCAGACCTACAATTTTCCTAAAGCAAGCCTAAGCAATGGAATCACTGCAGACCGACAAGAGTAGCAGCAAGGAGGACACAACACGCTAAAACAGTATGCATATCAAGACAGCTTCTCAAAACTTACCTTAAAGAGCTAAGGTAGTCTAAGCAAGACAAGAGGGGTCCTATGTGCTTATACCAGAATGGCAATATCAGTTCTCAAGAAGGAAGCACGTTACAAGACCGCAAGGAGAGAAACCAGAAAAAAAAACAGACCTGAAAGCGACTTGTCGGAAGGAAAAAGACAAACCAATTTTTCAGAAAAACCATGTGAACAATTTGTCAACTCTCCTGGGGAACTTCACTAAACCAAAGCAGATTCTTATGATTAAGAGTCATATAGATTGAACACAAGTGATCTGGATTTAGAAGTGTTTAAACTCATAAAGAAAACACACAAGGGAAAAAGTTCCAGAATGTTAGGGATACATGCTTAGTGTTCTATCCTAGATGGAAAACATGATATGCAATGAATGTTATACCTATTTGTCCAAAGAGATAAAGTCACTTAATCATTGATAAGCTTCCATTACTGTGTTTTGTCATGGCTTAAAGAAATAGCCAACATCAAGTGTATGCCTTCAATCTCCCCCTTTGGCATTTCTTGACAAAACACAGTTCTACAAACAGTACCTGCAACACATGCAAACAAATGTAGCAAGTATCCTGCTCAACAGGGTGACCAGTACAAACAGTACTCCCCCTAAGCAAGTGCAGGGGTCAGGATACATAAACCCTATGATATCCTGTCAAAATAATAACCGATTTTCCCCGAACAAATACCTGCAACATAGTTAGAACCACAACCTGACAGGTATACATTCAATCTCCCCAATATAGCATAATCATATCAGAATATCAGAAATGATCATATGCATAACATCACAATAGTTTAATCATCATCATACCATCCGGTTCTCCCCCTTTTTGTCAATAAAGGACAAAGGGTTCAAACAAAAATTTAAGCATCATAAACATTGTTTGCAACACATCCACAAAACAAACCATAGAAATTGTTCAGCATAAGAAACCAAAAGTGATAGACCGAAAGGAGAAAGACAGAGAAACCATTAGAAGGTCTTCACACCGCATAGCCCGACCCGTCATACACCACATCTTCATCATCAGCTCCTAGTGCGCCAAGGCGAATGGTGGCTCCCGAGTTCGATGGGGTGGCACCGTCATGTTTGTCCGAGGGAGGGGAGGACACCGTGGGCTCCTAGGCAGGAGCAGATCCCACTTGACTCGAGAGGAGGAGAGACAGCTCGGCTTTGAACGCGGTGAATTGGTCTTTGAGATGACCCTTGATTTCCTGAACAGCCTCAGAGATCATTGATTTGACAGCAACTTTCAGGAACTTCTAATCCATGGGCTCAACGTATTCGCTGGATTGATGCACAGATCGGGTGATAGTGATGGCATCAATCGGAATGAGCTCGGGACCCAAAACATCTCCTTGAGTCAGAGGCACTCCAGCATCACCACAAAGTTTGGTGATGAGGCAGGGGAACACCAGAGCCTTACCAAGAGCATTGCGGTGGGAGACACCAGCAGTGCAGATGGCCTGAAACATGAAGTATTCAGCTGGGATGACAGGACGGATGGGGTCGTGACTGAGATAGGCCATGAGAATAGCTTGTTTATGGGGGATTTTGCTTGTTTGGGTGGCTGGATGGAAGAGAGAGAGAGCTAAAAAGCCTAAAGCTTTAAACCATTCTGTCATAAACTTGCTGGAAAGAAAGGTACCGAGGACTAGTTCTTGAGGAGGAGATGAGTAGAGACGCAGTGCTAGGTCTTGGATGGAGAGAGAGGTGGAGTATTCAGAATAAGATTTGAGAACACCATCAGCTGTGTTTGGGAGAGATAGAGATTGTCGAATCCTGGAGGGTGAGAAATTCACAGAGACTCCACGAACAATGACACAGATCTGTTGCTTCGAGCGAAGACGGACCTCAGAGGAAATATCAGAAGGAAAGTTTGCATAAAACTCCTGGACAAGAGTACGATTGTAGCGAGGCAGGGAGGCTAAAGCAGTAACCCATCCCAATGAGGACACGAGGGAGAACAGAGCAGGGTGCAGGGAAGCAAAATCAAAGGGACGTTCTGAAATGATGGGTCGATGCATGGTGATATAGCCATACAAGCTAAAGGAGTCTGCAGAGACAAAATGAGAGCGAGGAGGAAAGGATGAGGTGTCACCAGATCGTTTGGAGATGGTGGAAGGAGTAGGTTTGAGAGTGGACTTTACTTGAGAAGAGACATAGGACTTGATGACTTTCTTGGCACGAGGAGAGACAATGGACGCTTTGGCTTTGGATCGAGTGACCCGGGGAGTATCAGACACGGGGGAGAGCTCAACAGAGGGAGTGGAGGTAGAACCAGAGGAACACACAGCAGTTGTTCTTTTGCGTTTCCCCAAGGCAACTTGGGGAGAGACAGAAGAGGGCTCTGCAACAAGAGGAGAGATAGGTGGAAGGTCGACAGGCGCTGGAGACCGTGCAGGAGAAGGAGGCAGAGCAGAGGACGCCTCAGGCTGAGGAGAAGGAACAGATTCAGTAGCAGCCACATCCCTTAGAGGAGAGATTGGGGGTGAGACAGCAGAGACAGGAGGGCTCTGTTTCTTCTTCTTAGAAACCACCTTTTTGGTTCCCATGGGCTTTGATCCTTGCTTTTTGCGTAGGTATGTCGACCGAATAGCAGGAGATTCCGATTTCTCGGCCGGGGTAGGAGAACCAGTATGGTTTGGGTTTAGTGGAGGATGAGAGGGAGACTTTGGTGGAGGAGCAGGAAACAAGATGACTTCTTCGGGAACGAAGGGATCGGGAAGTTCCATTTGAGGACGGAAGAAGTGGTTTTTCTTAGGAGGAAGAAAGGTTATTCGATTTCTGACTCGAGACATGAAAGAGAGAGTGAGATTTAAGAGACCAAAGAGAGACGAACCGCCTAAGGGAAGAGAGTGGACTCGAGGGCAGGGGAATCGAAACCGACGAAGGTAAGAGGACGGACTTCTCCTATTTCTAAGCGCCATCATTGCAAATTCAAATTGATTCAAAAACGAATCAGTTTTCTTGGAACCATAAGCCAAGATCAGTCAAGCACTGTAGCTGAAACAACCCAGCAGTTGTTGCAGTCCCGTGTAGTCACTTCACAGCAGAAGGTGCTGCAGTAAATCAACCCTAGGATACCACGTGTACTCCAACATGGGATACTACAGTTCACCACACAATGGCCAATCAAGGCAGGAGACCATGCGATATCCACAGGGATATGCAAGACTTCCTGAATAATAGGGTGTATTCATGTACCTACCATCAGATAGATAACTCCCCCTCACATGATGCATAACACAAAATTTTGGAATTTATTTTTCAAGGGGTTTTTCAAACCGTTCAGCAGAACAACTGGGATGGGAGCAGTCTATAGAATCTCAGACCACAGAAAAACATTTAAGCATGAATCACAAGAATGTGACAACTAATTTCCATATGTCTTGTAGGCTCAAATTTTTCACATGGGTATATGACTACAAAGTAACATTAATGCAATGTTCTTACAAATCAGATCTTGGAACCTTAAGAGTGTGTGTGTGAGAAGTTCACCTAAGGGAGTACAAGATTGAGCATCAAATGATATGAGGACCTTAAGAGTAACCAAGTGACTTTGTCACAATATTTTTAAAGCTCTGGAAATTCAGCATAACAAGGACTTTGTCCCAACATGGCCTTTGGTCGTTCTCATTTAAGTTTAACTTAATTTCTCCATTTTTTTTTGTAACAATTGTCCAAGAGCTCATCTGAGAAAAACGTCCTTATAGGTTCATGTAACAGAGTAGTTACCATTATGTCCTGAGCGCAATGCTCGAAAGAATAATGTGTGTTTCAAGGACACTCAGAGGGTAACTAGTCCAAACCAATCGAAGGATAGATAACATCTCAAGGATCCCCACTGGTTCCGGTTAAGGTGCACCCAGCAAAGGACTAGCTCATTCCTTTACTTAATTTTTTCAATAAGCACTAGATATTCACATTGTTCTTCAGTAACTAGTTCAACTCACTCAATTTTATAGCTCAAGTTTTGTACACCCCACAAGAGTAACCTTTGTGCTTAAGAATTCTATCCAGTTCCAAGAATGATTCAGACCACATGTACTAACATTCTTAAAGGCATAGATGCATATACGCAAGAGAAAGATGCAGCAATTGTCTATCAAGAAACATGAAATAAGAACACAACATTCTAGTTCAAGTTCAGAAATATTTCCAGGGATGCGTGCATAGGCTCGTATCCCAAAGTATGCCAACACTTATTTTCAGAAAAGTAAAATGCTGAAAAGTAAATTGAGATCAGTGAGGGAGATATCTCAAGTGATGGTGCATACACCAATAGCCTTCCTAAGACTTTCAAATCTCATGTTGTCTAAGGGCTTAGTGAATAAATCGGCCAATTGCTGTTCAGTTGGAATGAAAGTCATTTCAAGTTGATTCTCTTCAACCAAGTTTCTAATAAAATGATATCTGATTTCTATATGCTTGGTCCTAGAATGCAACACAGGATTCTTAGAAATATTAATAGCCGAAGTATTATCACAGAACAGGGATAGAATACCTTGCTCAAATCCGTAGTCGCTCAGCATGTGTTTCATCCAAAGGAGTTGGGTGCAGCAACTTCCAGCAGCTATATACTCAGCTTGTGCAGTGGACAATGATACGCAGTTCTGTTTCTTGCTATGCCACGATACCAAGTTGTTCCCAACGAAGAAGCAGCCTCCTGAGGTGCTCTTCCTATTCGTGGCATCTCCAGCCCAATCCGAGTCCGAATATCCTGCAATCTCAGTGTTAGTATCTGTTGTGTACAGAATACCGAAAGCACATGTTCCTGAGACGTATCGGATGATATGCTTAACTGCCTTCACATGAGATTCCTTGGGGTTGGCTTGATACCGAGCACAAACACCCACACTGAAGGAGATATCAGGTCTACTGGCTGTGAGGTAGAGCAAGCTTCCAATCATGCTTCTGTAGAGGGTTTGATCAGCATTAGTACCCTCCAGATCTGCACTGATTCTGCATGAGGTCCTCATCGGGTTCCGGATGGGAGAGGCTCCTTCCATCCCAAACTTCTTCACAAGTTCCCTCGCATATTTTTCCTGCGAAATGAACAAACCATCTTTCCTTTGCTGAACTTGTAGTCCAAGGAAGAAGTTTAGTTTACCACACAAGCTCATTTCAAATTCTTGTGTCATAAGAGTGACAAACTCCTCAACAAGTTTTTGAGAAGTAGAGCCAAACACCACATCATCTACATAGATTTGAGCAATAATCATATGATGTGAAACATTCTTGATAAACATGGTTTTATCAATGGAACCTCTTACATACCCATGGTCAATCAAGTGTGTAGACAATTTTTCATACCAAGCTCTAGGAGCTTGCTTCAAACCATAAAGGGCTTTGTCTAATCGGTACACATGTTCGGGATAGCAAGAGCTTAGGAATCCCGGAGGCTGTTCCACATAAACTTCTTCTTTCAACAATCCATTTAGAAATGCACTTTTCACATCCATTTGAAAGAGATCAAATTTAAGAAAACAAGCAATGGCCAAAAGTAACCTAACGGACTCAAGTCTAGCTACGGGGGCAAATGTTTCATCAAAATCTAGGCCTTCTATTTGCGAATAACCTTGCACAACCAATCTAGCTTTGTTTCTTGTAATAATTCCTTTTTCATCCGTTTTGTTCTTAAAAACCCATTTTGTTCCTATAACGTTCTTACCCTTAGGTCTAGGAACTAAATGCCACACATTGCTTTTCTCAAATTGATTTAATTCCTCTTGCATAGCCATTATCCGTTCTGAATCCTTTAAAGCATCTTTAACATTCTTAGGCTCAATACTAGAAACAAAACCATAGCAAGCAATTCGATTGATAGCTAACCTATGCAGAGTAAGAAAACTTTTGAGGCTAACGAGATTACTTACAAGCACCTTGGACTTACTTCGGGTCTGCCTTGGTTCATTCATCGTGCCAATCACATCCGAGTGAGAGTGATCTTTTTGAACTTGACGTTTCCCAACGCGATGTGGCTTCTGGATAGTCAGGGTCTGATCTATCCCTGCACCTTTAGTATCAGAATCTGTATCCTGGGATACATCGTCCGGTATAGGGTTCTGCTCATCAATAGGGGTCTCAGCAGCTTCGGGAGATGTCTTAGGACTTACATTCTCAACCTGCACATCTCTTGAAGAATGGTTGTGAGAGCACACAAGAGAGTCATTGATGGCAACATTTACCGTTTCTACAACTTTACAAGTTCTCTTGTTATAGACACGATAAGCACGGTTGTTCAAGGCATATCCTAGAAAGACACCTCTATCACATTTAGCATCAAATTTGGTCAAATACTCACGATCTCTATAGATAAAACATGGACTACCAAACGCTTTTAGATGTGAGATATTTGACTTCTTGCCTTTCCAAAGTTCATAAGGTGTTTTACTAGTACCCGGTCTAAAAATTACATGATTAAGAGTGTAACAAGCATTAAAGATTGCTTCGGCCCAGAACATATGAGGTACGTCAGCAGAGCTAAGCATTACCCTCCCCATCTCAACCAACACTATATTCTTTCTCTCAACAATCCCATTCTGTTGTGGTGTGATGGGGGCTGAAAACTCATGATGCACACCATTTTCCTCACAATATTCCGCAAACAAAGAATTCTCAAACTCAGTTCCATGGTCCGACCTAATCCTCAAAATGCATTTGCTTTCAGAAAGCTTTTCATTTGAAACACGTTTTGCTAGTTCTAAAAACTTCCCAAAGGTTTGAGTTTTATCACTTAAAAACACTACCCAAGTGAACCTAGAAAAGTCATCTACCACAACAAGCACATATTTCTTTCTAGCAATACTTTCAGTTTCAACAGGACCTACTAGATCTAAGTGAAGCAATTCGAGCACATTAGAGGTTGGTTTAGCATTTAAAACAGGGTGAGAAGTTCGGGATAGCTTACCCATTTTGCAATCTCCACACATACTTGCAGCACTTCCGGACAGTTTGGGCAGACCACGAACTCCATCCTTCGAGGACAGCTTCACCACATCTTGATGGTTGAGATGGCACATCCTTCTATGCCACAGATCTAGCAAGCTTTCTTGTGTCAAGGATCGGAAACACATTTCGGGTTCCAACTTTTTGTTCGCACGGACACAGTAGCAATGATCTCTAGACCTCTCGCCCTTCATCACACACCTTCATTTCCCATCAAGAACAGTGCAATGAGATGTGTCAAATGTCACAGTCTCATATTCGTCGACGATCTGACTTACACTGAGTAAGCAGACTTCCAAACCTGCTACCAACAGGACATTCTTCAAGGCTGGGAGACCAGGAGTGTCAATTGTCCCGCATCCAATAATCTCTGCCTTGGCACCATCACCAAACATAACATCACCAACTGGATGAGTGTCATTCATGGAGGTAAACCATTTTCGTTCTCTGGTCATGTGTTTCGAGCACCCGCTGTCCATGTACCAAGAATCGGATTTCCTGGTGGAGAGAGCAGTCAAGGCAACATTGCAAGCAGCTACAACTTCTCTTGCACCAATGGGTGAAGTCTTTACTCTTGAAAGGAAACAAATGACTTCTTCCTGTTTCTTCTTGCCACTAGGTTCTTTGGGAGGCATGACACTTCTGGTATCCCTGGTTCCACGAACAGATTTTCTGACCCAGTTTGAAGAAGCTGGCTTGTTCTTCTGCATCAGGATGGAAAGGGACTGAGCCATCTTGGTCAGTTCGTTGAGAGACTTCTGAAAATGAGCAAGCAGATCGTTGCTCTGTGGGATCTTCGCCAGTCCAGGAATTCTTCTCAGCTTGTAGCAGTGCCGCTTGATATGTCCACTGTTCCCACAGTGAAAGCACGTGATTCGTGAGCTTTTCTTGTGCATGGACGCCTTGGAAATTTCAGGAACATTGATCTTTTGTCGAGGCGGAGGTATTCCCAACACCGAGCTTGTGCCTTTCACAAAAGTAGTCTTCCCTGAGCCTTTGGGTTTGTCATCATCCTTGAACCCCAAACCTCTCTTGCTGCCATCCAGCCTTCCCATCCCACAGATTTGGGATAGCTTCTCCGAGCCAATGGAGAACTTTGAGAATTGGTTCCGGACGTCCAGCAGGGCTTCTTCGAGTTTCAGCTTCTCAGTAGTCAGCATGCTTATGGAAGAAGACTGTCGGTCCAGCTCTTCTTTGAGAAGAATCACTTGCTCCTCAAGTTGAGTTTTGGTTGAACTCCATTATGCTTTTTGGGATAGAAACTCCCCTTGTATCCTGGAATGTGTCTCCTTACTCAATGAAAGCTCATTAGATAGAGCTTCATTTTTAGCAAGCATAGACTTAGAGGCTTTACATAAACGCACATACATATCATGTCCTTCATCATCAGAGTCATTGTCATCGAGAGACTCATCTAATGTGATATGGGAGACAAAAGAAACTTTCTCGTCTTCATCGAGATCGGTTTCAGAATTTTCATTAGACTCACTATCACTCCAAGTTGCTTTTAACACTTTATGAGACTTATTTCTCCTGTTAGCACAGTCTACAGCTTTATGTCCTACTCCATTGCATTCAAAACATTTCATGTCCACTTTCGGGATAGAAGAGGATCTGGTATCCCGACTTTTCTGTGCAACCTTATTTCTAAAAGGCTTAGAGCTAGATCCTTTAGAAGAATTCCGGTTAGAGTTGAAGGATTTCCTTTTTCTTAAGAATTTCTCAAATTGTTTGGTTAGAAAAGCAAACTCATCATTATCATCATCTTCATTTTCATCCAACTTTTCAACCTCAATTTTAACCGAACTTAAAGCAATGGATTTCTCATGCATGGGCCTTTTCTTTAGAGTCTCATAAGTTTTCAGATTTCCAACAAGTTCTTCTAAAGGATAAGTATCAAGATCATGAGCTTCCTCAATAGCATTCATTTTAGAGTCAAAGAAAGATGGTAAAGCAGTTAAGAATTTCCTAACAATTTTCTTTGATTCTATGGCCTCACCTAAGCTACGACATTGATTAGTAATATTAAGTACACGACCATAGAAATCATCAATAGACTCTTTGTCACTCATGCTTAACCCTTCAAACTCAAAAATAAGACGTTAAAGTTTTTGTTGTTTAACACGAGAGTTACCTTCATGAGTGTTGATGAGCACTTCCCATGCCTCCTTAGCAGTAGAGCAATGAATGATCCTTTGGTGCTCTGCTTCGGAGACGGCATTGAATAGACAACTTAGACCTTTGATGTTTGCTCTAGCCAACTCTTTGTCGGTTTTGTCCCATTCGGACCTAGGCTTTGAAATCTTTTCGGTTGATTCATTGCCTTTTGGTTTTGTGGGATGTGTCCAGCCTTCCTCTACAATTTGTCATAGCATACCATCATCTTGGTAAGAGAGGAAGGCGCTCATCATGATTTTCCATTGAGAAAAATCATGTCCATCGAAAAAAGGTGGAACATTTATGGAAGAACCTTTTTCTCGATCCATAACTAACCCCTCAGAGGATCTCACTAGCAAAGGCTAGTGGCCGCTCTGATACCACTTAAAGGTCCTAGAGGGGGGGGGGGTGAATAGGCCTTTCCCACTTTTTCGTTCAAACTGTTCTTGGGATAACACGATAGAGATCTATCCCAAAGTACAGAAACGAGTACTGAAAGTAAAACAGCAAGTAAAGAGTGACACAAGTTGTTTTTGATAACGCAGAAATCCTACAACCAGGATCAAAAACTGCGTGCCCCTAACTCTTGAGGGACAAACCTTTCCACTAATTTGTAACACACACAATTACAAGTTTCTGGCACTCTGGGATACATAACCCGTATGCTATCCTGACTAGTCTACCCACCAGTACAAACAGAGCTACACTACCTTAATCTATGTGTTTACACTTTGGAAATTTACAGAAGTATCAACTCAGATCTTAACTACACGTAAGTTAAATCTTCTTGATCAACTTCTTGGGTTGGGCATCTCCATACTTTATCTCAATGGAATGCACAATGCACAAATGCATATGAGTTTTGAAAACAGTTTTTATGCTTTAGAAATCCATGTCTATTATGCACATACTTGGCAACCGAAAGACATGGAAGGGGAAGAGAAGAGATAAGAGAAGCTACACTCTAGAGTGCTCTCAAAGAATATCAAAACAAAATGACCAAAGCCCCAAGTGTTTTCACTCAACCAACAAGGATCCAAGGCAGCTTGGATCTGCTTATATAGGCAAGGTTATTCGGTGGTCAACAACAGCTAAGAGAGCATGTGAAACATAGCATGCGCATGTCTTAATGCAGACCTACAATTGTCCTAAAGCAAGCCTAAGCAATGGAATCACTGCAGACCGACAAGAGTAGCAGCAAGGAGGACACAACACGCTAAAACAGTATGCATATCAAGACAGCTTCTCAAAACTTACCTTAAAGAGCTAAGGTAGTCTAAGCAAGACAAGGGGGGTCATATGTGCTTATACCAGAATGGCAATATCAGTTCTCAAGAAGGAAGCACGTTACAAGACCGCAAGGAGAGAAACCAGAAAAAAAAACAGACCTGAAAGCGACTTGTCGGAAGGAAAAAGACAAACCGATTTTTCAGAAAAACCATGTGAACAATTTGTCAACTCTCCTGGGGAACTTCACTAAACCAAAGCAGATTCTTATGATTAAGAGTCATATAGATTGAACACAAGTGATCTGGATTTAGAAGTGTTTAAACTCATAAAGAAAACACACAAGGGAAAAAGTTCCAGAATGTCAGGGATACATGCTTAGTGTTCTATCCTAGATGGAAAACATGATATGCAATGAATGTTATACCTATTTGTCCAAAGAGATAAAGTCACTTAATCATTGATAAGCTTCCATTACTGTGTTTTGTCATGGCTTAAAGAAATAGCCAACATCAAGTGTATGCCTTCATTTAGTTTACATATTTTTTTCTCTTTAACGTCTCTCTCTTTTTATTTTTATTTTTAAGAGGGCGTGGAGGGAGAGATTGGGCCGTCCAATACTTGTATGGGAATCAAGAAATCCTTCCAGCGATCATCGCGTTGGATTCTGCTGATGGCCAGTCTGGCGCTTTTTCAATAACCCCAGCTCTCTTGATGACGTGTTGGGATATGAGTGGTTAGTATGGAGGTTGAGGCCTACTAGATTTTCTTTTATGAAAATTATTGCCGGCTATATTTCTATAGGCGGCCTCAACGTCCGGTCAACGCCAACGGTTCTGCGGCGAATGATTTGGTTACAATGTTCCTTTATCTATCTCTCTGTAACTCTCGCCTGTCTTTCGATTTCGTACACGTTATTTGATACTCTATTATTTTGGGGAGAGTTTGTAATAGTTTAGCTTAAGCAATACAAAATTAAAATTTGTCTACGTAGATTGATCGGCCATCATAGTGATAATTTAGTGGTGCAAACATGGTAAAAGTGTTGCGGGATTAACTTTGCGCCTAGAAAATCTTTGTGGTACCCTCTCAAAGTATTCATCTAGCACAAATTGGAAGTGTGTAAAGTGATACTTTGACTTGTTGTGACTTGTTAGGCAAGGCACTATACTCTACGTATGAGTTGTGTGCCTTGGAGCCAGGATAACTGAATCCATACATGATGGATGAAAGCTAGCAGAAAGGTTATAGGTCTCCATTTTAGTCATCTTGCCAAGTTTACATTATACAATCATAATAATATTACAAAGTCGGTATCTGAGGAACATATGGAATCCAAAGCAACGAAGCCCTTCAACAGTTTTACACATCCAGAGCAGCAACCAGTCTGGAGGCATTGTCTAGTTACTAGTTACTACAACAGTAGCAAGACGATCCATGTTATCCAGCCAGTGTTTACTGCTTACTGATTATCTCTGCAACTTTTGTTGGAGGAACTGCTCCGAAAACATTGTCCCATAAGGAGGAAGTGATTCCCAATCCCTTACTTTGAATTCTGAAGTGATGGTTTAAGTGATATTTCTGCAAAACATAACGCAGGGTTTATGAAGAGGATAGAAATGCAGCGGAGAATATAACGAAAGGAGAAAATGGGATATCTTAAGTAGTCACCAAATCATTACCTTCAGATCTTGAGTCAATCTTTTGGAAGGCTTCCCATGGTGCAAGTAGTAATGAGTGACGCTACATATCCCAACAAGGTCCCTCCAAATAAAGCCGGAGCAACTGATGGAGTTGATAAAAGCCTAAACATATTCCAGAGAACTGGAACTGGCAGACATCACTGTTCTAAAAAACGGCCGCCTAGGCACCGACTAATCGGAAAAAATCATTTTATCGCTTAATTTTGGTCCTTGGCGGGGTAGTTAGGCGGGAACCGACTAATCGGCAATTAGACGGGCGAATAACGACTAATCGGCAGAAAAGCACCGCCTAGGCGTTTTTTTTTTTTAAATTAAGAGGTACAACGCAAAGGAATGAATTTTAAATAGAAAATCCAATCCAATTTCTTTCGCGAAACGTCGTCTCTCTCCCTCTGCAAACACCGCGACTTGGACGCCGCTCGCCGATCACCGTCGTCACCGCCACTTGCTATACACCGCCGTCATCCTTGTTTGTTATATGTCGATAATTTAATATAGTTAAATGTGGGCAGGAGCATAGTGTCTATGGTCATCACACAAACAAAACTTGATTCCGTGAAGCTTTATGTTTGAATGGTTCCATGGTTGTAAGTTTATAATGTAAGCTTCATTGTCATAAACTCATAATGTACTATGATTTATGAATTATCAGCTTTGAAATAGATAATTTCACATTCTTGAGATTCTTGTTTATGCACATCTATTTCAAAAATTTGAGATGGATGGTTAATTGGATTTCTTTATAAACTTAGTTTAGAATTTTTATGATATTTCTTTATAATTTTTACTTTATGTTTCAAATTACAATATACCATATAAATATATAATTAAATATATATATATATATAACAAATGATCCGCCTAATTACCGTTTAATTATCGATTAAACTCCGCCTAAACGCCTAGACGCTAGGCAGTAGCTCCACCGCCTAATTCCGCCTAGCGTCTTTTAGTACCTTGGCATACATATATACCATGATAGGTCAGAAACATCACTTGACACTCGTATGAATAAAACATGAAACGAAAACTCTGTCTGTGTACCCTTTCTTATAATTATTTTATTATATAAATCAATCCAAATCACAAGCTAGGCTAATGGAAATCTTTCTTAGTCAGTTTTCTAACTGAGAAGAGATCATTAACCATTTTGAGTTGAATAAGATCTGTGATTACTGTCCGCTTAAGACAAATTTAACTTGTGTGAGACTTAATACAGCTATAACAGATATCCCAGACACATCATTTACACCTAATTACAGCTACATGTTCAGGCAGACGAGTAATTCAAGAAATGACATGCATGGATCATACCGGCACACAGAGGATGGCTGTTGCTGCAGGTGGGAAAACAAGGTGCATCCCATCCATAGGGTGCTTGTGGTGGCAACCATGAAAAAGATAATGAATGGTATTTCCCCTACAAAACATAACAAAAATATGGATACTGACTGCCAATACACAATGAGGAGGGAAGAGAGGAAATGGAGGGATGGAGAACCAACCAATAGCATGCTGTTTTCATATGAAAAAGGAAGCGATGCAAAACATACTCCATCAATGTCCAAATAAAGATTCCACCAAGCACTGCTAAAGCTACCTGAGGTAAAGTGAGCTCATGTTGAAAAGACCTGGAGACTAACCAGGATATACAGGCAACCAAACAAGTGGAATCACCCACCATGCTGTACGGGTCAAGCGCTGTTTCAAGTCAATGAGAAGATAAATCAGCATGCCGCCACAGTGATAGTGACGAGAATTTCACCAAAATTTGGACCAACAAGGAAAGACTATGTAACAAACTTGCGGAATTGACTGTTCAAAAAGGTCAAAAGGTAATTACTAGTAACAAACATATTGAACAGGCAGTTTATTTGAAGTTATGTAGGCTTACTTTTTCTGACACGATGAATCTCTTATGTTTATCAAAAGGAAAGGGAATCTGTTATTTCAACTCGGTTGCTTTCATCCACTAACAGATATTCTTAGTTCCGATGCTATATAGCATAGTTCAACTCAACATGGTTTCTCATCCAATTTATGCCGTCTAAAAAAGTTACACTAATTATGAGTGCAAGATCTGAAAGTAACACACCTCTAAATAGTCATTTGCAAAAAATCTAGGGCCTTCCTTGCTGACAATAGGTTGGTGAACCCACTCTTGATATGCTTCTCCAAGATGGCCAACCTGAATTCCACCAGTGTAAGAAGTCAAGTGAGAAACTTTACGCACAACACGTTTGCTTAAAACGAAAATGCAGAATAAGAGTAATGTATTCTAACCTGGAAGACGAGAGGTTTATCCAAACCCACGGTAAAAGGTCTGACCACCATCTACGTGCTTCTTTAAGTAACTGGAGTTTCGAACTTCATGCCTTGTGCTTTGCTCCTTTTTAATCTCACAAATTCTGTTCTCTTACATCTATCTTGCACTATCGATCATAGCTAGTGTTTTGGGTATGGGAAGCCGGTAAGTTGATCGTGCGTAGTGCTTCAATTGGACATTTTTGGACACAACGTTAACTCTTCACATCATGTGCAACCACCGCCACAATTGGCTTGAAAATAATAATTGAAGATACCCCGAGTTTTGAGTATCGTTAGAGTAAGTTTACCGTTTGTCTTGTTGTCATGTAGATGTAGCTAAAAAAAATAAAAAATCAATGCTCCAATAGTGTATCTTGCCTGGACAAGAACTTCCTTGTGTCAATCCGTATGACACTTCTAACCTCCTGACCTGACTCAATTGTCACATGACGCTTTTAATCTCGACCATATATACAGTAAAACCTCGATAATTTAATACTCGATTAATTAATAACCTCGATAAAATAATATTTTTTGTCGGTCTCAACTTAAGGACTTGAGTATTAATTTAATACTCGATTAATTAATAATCTCCCTAAATTAATAAATTTTTTCAGCCCCGAGGTTATTAATTTATCGAGGTTTTACTGTATTTCCACGTTATCAGAGCGATGTTTGATGACAGCATATACTTTCATGTCATTTAAAATGATTAATAAAAATTAAATAACAATAAAGTTCCCACTCAGACTCTGACGCAACAAGTGACCCGACATGTGAACTTGCTCTTAGCGGCCAAAGAAAACGTTCATTTCAGACATCAGATATGGCAATTTAAGCTGATATTATAAGAAAAATATCTGGCAATTTGAATTTCGAATTATGATATATAGACTATATAGTTTTGCTTCTGTGTGTCAACTAACTTTTACACACACATATATATATGGGGCAGCCATGTCCTACAAATTCCTATGAATTGACAGACAGATAGTACTCCTTCCAGGCTCTCAAGCATGGTACCTGCCCATTTCTTCTTTATCTTCTTCTTGATCTTTGCTTTTCTTCACAATTAGCCAACAGATCGGTGTGGCGGTTACCGGAGAAGATCAATGATCTGCAATGGTGATGACTCTGCAACATGAATCTGGCTCAGTGGGGAAGTTCTTCAATAGGAATCGATGTCGATGATGTTTTACGCGTTGTGCATTCGAGAAGAAGAATTGAAGGATCTATTTGGTCGTCAGAAAGCGAAAGCTACACCTTCTTGTTTATAATGCACTAGCTCCATGAATTGTGTTAATTTCAGTTGAAGGTTTTCACTTTTGAGTTGTATGAATATTGCAGGATTCTTCTTATCAAGTTTGTGATTAATTATGTACATATAACTTGCCTACAATATGTACCAGCCTTTCTGCATGCGTATTCGCGCATGCAGAAGTCGCCGTGTTCGTGCGTTCTTGCTCTTTGAATGCCAACTCGGGTTTAATTTCCGTTTGCTTCAAACATGATTAAATAGCGATCAAATTGTGAAATACACACTAAAGTTAAAATGAAAGTCTACAGTAGAAGAGGAAAAAACATCAGAAGAAGTACGAAATTGAAGAATGGACAATAAAGAAATTGAAGAATAAGGAATACCTCAAAATCCACTACTGTCGTTGGAGAAGAAGGTACTGAGATTCACACATTTTTCCCCAAAGCCCACCGCTGTCAGAGAAGAAGGTATACCTCCAATTTTCAATCAAGCTTCTTACATCATGATAAGGTAGATGAAGAAGAGAAGAGAAGAGAACTGAAGAAATTTGCTCTTTTGGGGAACAACATTTCTCATGTTTTGGTGCTCTACTTATTTGCGAAAACTGAGAAGGTGAAGAAAAGGAGAATATCTATCGACGGTTACTCCCCAGACCATAGTAACTTGTGTCGTCCTATAATCTTCTATGTAGTCCAAGCAGTTTCTTTCGCCTATTTTTATTCTGAAATAGTTCTCAATCCTTTGTTTTTCATTTTTATCCATTAGCAATATATTTTTGCTGTGTTAGAAATCTAATAAACCAAAGATAATCGGAGGAATTTTGAAAGTTCTGCCTTGAAAATTGAAAACTGCCGTAAGACAAGTTCCCTTAATTAATAGAGATTCTCTCACTTCTTGTTTCCTTTGTTTTCGAATACTTACCATTGGTTTATTTTGGTTTGTTTCATGTATCTATCTTATGCTTAACCACACAGAATTAGGAAAGTGCAAGCATTACATATAACTTTTTCGAGAAGAAAAATTTAGTCTTTTTTTTTGCAGCATGTTGTAGTGGAGTAGTATACTATGCGTGTATAGAGAAAACGGGAAAATTATTTTCTAAAGATATTTAGGAAATGTAGTGAAATAATTTTAACCATCTATTGTTAGTCATCTGATTAGGATCATTTTCGTATCGTTATATAGTTTGAAAACTTAAAAAGGAAAGTCTTCATATCGGTTATTTCTACTGCAACATTGGAGTTGACACAACGTTTAGCTTCCTCATATGTGATAACATGGTAACAGTAGGCATAAAAATGAAGTAGAACACAATTTAACACATGGCAACTTTTCTATATCAACATCTGAAGAAATTTTGACAGAGCTTCACTACAGTGGATCAAGCTTAGCAAAACAAAAGAGAGGCTAATCTATTTATAGTACAAATCAGAAGCTAAGCACACAACTTGGGCAACACGAAAAGAAAAACTAATCGCTGGATCTTTTAAGTCACCATGCGATGCTTGCCACGTGTAGATAACAATATTTGATAGAAATGCAGGCTCGGTCAACACTCCCCTTCAATCTCAGTTGGGGATACCAACCTGAGATTGACACTGTGATGATGGTAGACTGGTGAATGAAGACCTTTGGTGAGTATGTCTGCAGTCTAATCTTGGGTAGACACATATTGAAGTAGAAGATCCTTTTTCTGAACACGTTCTCTAACAAAATGGAAGTCATTGTCCAAATATTTTATCCTGGAATGGAAGACAAGATTTGATGCTAGAGCAATTGTAGAAAGATTGTCACACTTAAGTAAAGGTGGTTGTGGTATCTTCATATGTAGATCACACATAATATGTCTTATCCATGAGATTTTTGTAGCTGTGTTGGCTAAAGCTCTGTATTCTGCCTCTGTAGAACTTCTGGAAGTAGAACCTTACTTTTTGGACTGCCATGATATAGGACAATGACCAAGATATACAACAAAACCTATGGTTGATCTTCGTTCATTGATTTCTCCTGCCCAATCTGCATCACAATATGCAGTGATACAAGTCTGTAGACTCTTTGATGCACTAAACATGATACCCTTATCCAACGTACCTTGAAGATATCTCAATATACGCTTTACTGCTCCAAAATGTACATCAGTTGGTGAGGTCATAAATTGACACACAGTATTTACTAAATAAGCAATATCAGGTCTAGTGAAAGTTAGGTATTGTAAGGCTCCAACAATACTATGATATTGTGTAGGACCAGGAAGAACATTACCTTCATTCCTCAGTAGTTGAATATGAGGAAGACAAGGAGTAGTATAGGGTTTTGTAGAACTCATACCTGCTTTGGTTAAAAGATCATGCACATATTTTCCTTGACTAATGAATATACCTTCAGAATTCTGTTTCACTTCTAGCCCCAGAAAATATGACAAGGATCCAAGATCCTTCATATCAAATACATCACTAAGTTCCTTTATTACACTTGAAATACCGGCATTGTCTGAGCCAGTCACCACTATGTCATCAACATATAACAGCAAAGCTACCACACCTTTATCTGTCTTCTTCACGAATAAGCTCGGGTAAGAATGAGAAAACTTAAAGCCTAATCCAGGAAGAAAACTTGTGAACTTCTCATGCCATGCTCTAGGAGCTTGTTTTAAACCATAGAGTGATTTCTTCAAGAGACAGACATGATGGGAAAACTGAGGATCCACAAAACCTTGTGGTTGATGCATGTAGACTTCTTCTTTAAGATCACTATGGAGAAAAGCATTCTTTACATCTAACTGTCTCAATTGCCAGCCATAAATTGTAGCAAGAGCCAACATGATTCTTACTGTGCTATGCTTTACAACAGGAATAAAAGTCTCTTCATAGTCAAGACCTTTGTATTGGCTGTAGCCTTAGGCAACTAACCTGCCCTTGTATCTGGATACTGTTCCATCATGGTTTTTCTTGATCTTATATATCCATTTACTTCCCACAATATTCTTCCCAGGAGGACAAGTAACTAAAGTCCATGTACCTTGTTTGCTTAGAGCATCTATTTCCTATTGCATTGCCTGAGTCCATTCTGGAACATTAACTGCTGCCTTGAAGGTCTTAGGCTTAGATACTTCACAGATGTCAGTAATGGTAGAGAAGCCACTAAACTCAGACAAGTCCTTATACTGTTTAGCCTGCACAATTGCTGAGTATGCATAGAAATCTTGAAAAAAAAAAAATTCTTCACAATCCCATTCTTAGCTCTTGTAAGCATAGAATGATCATTATAATTTTGATCAACAAAAAATCATAACTTATGAGGAAGATTATTGATGTCTAACTCTGCACCTTGATTAACAGTTATCCCTCCATTTTGAAAAGAAAATTTTCCATCATACTCTTTCTCACCAGACACTTTTTGAGTAGATTTTGTCTCATCTGTACCACCCCACAACATCAGTAGCAACATTATTGTACCATCTAAGCTATTAGTGTTATTCTCATTATCTGATACAAACTCTGTAAACACATTCCCCCCTCCCCCCCCCCTTTAACCATAGGAGGAGACTCCAAGGGTGCAGAGATAGGGAGAACAGAAGAAACATGAGAGGGATGTGGAGATGTAAAGGGGGAGGAAAAGAGACAGGAATATGAACATATCGAACGGAAGAGGGAGCTGGTGGAGAAAGAGAAGCAGAAGCAGAAGAGAAAGACTGAATGGTAAAGGGAAAAATTGATTCATCATGGACAACATGTCTACTAAGATATAGCTGGTTTAGAGTTTTATCATAGCAAAGCACACCTTGGGAACTAGCATCATAACCAAGAAAAGTACATTGTTGTGTCTGAGGAACCAACTTATCTGAATTGTAGGGCCTCAAATAAGGATAGCAAGCAGTACTAAAGATCTTCAAACTGCGAACATCAGGAATGGTTCCAAATAACCTAGAAAATGTAGAGTCCATGTTCAAAACTTTGTACGGCATCTTGTTAATAAGATAAGTTGCATGAGAAATGGCATGAAACCAAAATGGTTTTATAACAGACGCATCAGAAAGTGGAGTCACTGCAGTTTCAACAATGTGCTTGTTCCTCCTTTCCGCTACACCATTTTGTTGTGGTGTATAATGACATGTCACATAATGTTGTATACCATTTTAATCCAAGAAGTTTTTAAACTTATGACTATTGTGTTCACCGCCTCCATCTGTTTGCGGAATTTGAATAGATTAACCAAACTGATTCTTTACAAGAGCACAGAATTTGGTAAACACACTAAAAACATCTGAATTATTGATCAAGGGATATACCCACATGAATCTTGTACAATCATCGATGAAAGTGAGATAGTATCGATATCCTTCAACAGACAAACATGAACCTGGACCCCACACATCAGAATGCACTTTACCAAACAATCTAGTGGAATGAGATTCTGCCACAAGAAAGGGTAGCCTATGCATTTTTTTCCTTTGAGACATGCAATACACATTGGACTAGAACTATCATAAGTATGTTGAATATTATAGACCGAGAACATTTTTGTCGCAACATCACATGTAGGATGCCCCAAACGTTGATGCCACACTTTATTCTTGACAGCAGCACCAAGACAAGCCATAGGAGATTGTTGGAGAGCCTGGACACTTGGTGTTTTGAACAGAAAGAGGCCTCCATCACTGCTTTGCCCTCTATATAGCAGACCCTTTGTCTTTTTTTCCTGTACTCAGATATGTTGTTCATCAAGAGTGATGTAACATCGATTGTTTTTGCACAATGTGACGACCCGAACCAGAATCAGTAGAGTAATCGGCTTAATTCACGAGTTAGCGCGTAATCGCAGTTTTTCGATAATTGTGTGATTTGCCAGTTTTGATTACGACTTAATTATCGGCCGAGAATTTGAGTTGAGTCTCTTCTCGAGAGTTGTTGTGCACGTGATTTCGAGTTCGTGGGCCGTTCCGGATGATTATTTCGACGACCGAGGAATATAATATGATTATTCAAAGTTTCAGAATATCGACGAGTTTATCCGTTCGTATCGAGTTTATCTGAATCGTTATGATTATCCGTTTTGGACCGTCGATCGTCCCGAGACGCGAGAATAAATATCGAAAATAGTCGAAAAATTGTCGAAAACACTGTTTGGGAAGTTTGACCGACGTTGACTGAGCTGTGACCGTTGACTTTCTGTTGACCGGTTCTCCACCGCGCGAAACGCGCTGCCGCCGTCGGGTTCGACGATTCCGGCCACCTCCGGCCGAGATATTGGTATATTTCGATTCCTCTTTTCATTTTCTATTTATTAGAACTTGGAATTGCTCGATTTGGTGTTGATTTGAGGTAGAACGAGTGGTTTGAAATTTGGGTTTTCCGGCCGGAATCGGCCTCGTTTGGGGGCGGCGTTCCGGCGACTTTCCGGTGAGGAATTGTGTTGGGTTTTAGCTCAGGATCATTTCCCCTTTGGTTTGGAGGGACGAGGTGGCACGACGGCGCCGTAATCGGGCCGGGAAGTTTTCCGGCCGGTGGTGTTCATGGATGTTTCGAGCTGATTTCCGGCCAATCCCGCCGGAATTGGACTTAGCCACAGTTGAGAGATGTGTTGGGCTCGAGGAGGAGAAGCTATGGTGAGCTTGGCCACTGGGAAATCTCTCCGGTTGACGGCGCGCTGCCGGCGGCGGCGGCGGTCAACGCCGGAGCTCCGGCGACCCATTGAATTTTTGGAATTTGATGATTTTAATGTCGTTTTACTCGTATTCGCGCCCCGATCGTCGCCTTGAGGTTTTCGAGGTTATTTGGGTATCGGATTTTCAGTCGAGGGTTTTGAGTGGAGATTTCGGGAATTTCATCGATTATTTTGCACTGTGTTATATATTTCCGGGAACAGTTGATTTCTAAGGTGTGGTGCAGTGTTGTGAATTGTGATTTTGATCAGATATATTTTATGATTATTCAGGGGATCGAGATCGTGCTTCGGGCGAGGGATCTTCCGCCGGACCACGAGATTAGCGTGAGTGCGCGCTTTGCTCACCTGTGAGTGGACATTTTTATATTTTCACAGTTGTTGCGAGTTCGTGATTTTCCGTATTTATTTTATACGATGTTGAGTTTATTTATTATTTTTGGAGGCATTATTTTATATTTTATGGTGATGGAATTACTTGCATCGATGCTTCGGCTACTCGGCTGATCACCGGTAGTCTGCCAGAGTTGAGAGATTCCTCTGGGCAGAGTTGAGAGATTCCCCTGTTATGCCGCTGGGGTTGAGAGATTCCCCTGGCCTATCACCGTCGGGCTTGAGCGATTCGCCTGACCGTCGGGCTTGAGAGATTCGCCTGGTACCTCCATATATACTTTCTGAACTCGCATTGTTTTACATTGATTATGTTTATGAAATTGGTGAAAGACATATGTTTATTTTCGTCCACTCACTCTAACGTTTTATTTATCTTTCCCCTGGGCTTTTCGGTTTCCGTGCTCAGTTTGCAGTTCGGATTCTAGTGTCTCACGTTGCGGTCGGAGGCTAGTTGTTCGAGCTACCTGTCTTTTTCAGTAGGTTCCTTGTTTCGCCTACTGTTGTATATTTTGTATATGTCTACACTAGAGGTCGCTCTGATACGATACTGATACATGTTTTATGTGGTTTTTCTCGGATTTCCTATATATTACAGTTATGTTTACTGTTTATTGCAATTGATATGATATTGAGAAATCCGGATGGGATTGGTGCCCACGGTTTGGCTTTTGTGGCATAAGATGAAGTGTTATTTTCCGGGTGCAGGTAATGGCAATTCCGCGTTAGTAGCGTTACTCTGTCGAAATTTTTACGGTTTTTGTTGGTTCGTGTTTTCAAAAGGGGTTTGATTCCGGTTTAGGAAACTAAATCGGGGTTGGGTCCTTTCAACAATTTGATAAGAGACAACAAATTAACTGCTAAACTGGGAACATGAAGAAATTTTTAGGTTGAAAAGTATAATCATCAGGTTTAATTTGTGACTTGCCAATATGTGCAATATGCAAACCTGATCCATTACCAAGAGCAAGTGTCAAATTCTGGAGTTCTGAAGTCATATGGTGTGTAGTACCAGTGTCACCAATCCACACATCAGTAGGGACAAGTTCTCGAGACTGAAAGGTACTGGCTCCAATAGAATCAGAGGTAGCTGGAGGCATTGCAGTCAATGTGTGAAGAGGATCAGTGCCTTGGAAAGAATAATTTGACCTTTGAGGACAGTCAAGAGCAGCATGACATTTCTGACCACAAATCTGACATACTGGCATAGATGGAATAAAAGAACTTGATGCCACATTATTCCTATGGTAACAATTTACTGCTGTATGACCCTTATTACTACAAATTTGACATTCAGGAGCTTGATCAGTAGGTCTAAAGGAGCCAACAGAAACATCATTTGAGTGATTGCCTCCATGTGAAGCAAAAGAACCACGAGGAGATCTAGCATTTGGATTTTGATAGCAGGTACTAGCTAAGTGACCCTTCTTCCCACAAATTTGGCAATTATGGAGTTGATAACATGTGGCTATAGTATGACTACGTCTTCCACATACAGAACATCTAGGAGGACCAAGGTATCTTTATGGCATTTGTGGAGAAGGAGAACCTCCACCTCCATGAGAGAGCATCTGATTACAACCACTATAACCAGTAGATGAATGCACAGGACCATTGGCTGGGCTTGCTATCCACTTAGCTTGTCGTGGAGTAGTATTAGAGGAGCTTGCTATCCACTCAGCTTGCCTTGGATTGACATTCCTTGCCACCATTGCAGTCATTTGAGCATGAGCAGTGAGACTACCTTATACAATTCTTTCAGCAGACAACGATTGAGAACGAAGATCTCTAAGGGCAATTGGATGCTCTCTCCCATCTACAATCATTCTCACTGTAGAATACTCTTCAGGAAAACCATTGAGAATAACAATAATGATATCTTCATCTGAGATATGAAGACCAACATACAGTAGTTGATCTCTGATACTTTTGATTTTCTGCAAGTACTTCTCAATAGTATCTGAACCCTTCTTAATAGTCTGCAACTCAGTCTTGAGTTGCATGATATTCACTCTTGAGATAGCTGAGAATCTCTCCTATAGTGCTTGCCCTGCTTGCTTAGAGGTTTTGCAACCCACTATGATGTCCATAGTCTCCTCATCAAGTGTATCCATCACTAGTCACTAGTCACTTCTGCTTCTTCAGTAAGCACATATCTGGGTGGAGCAACCTTTGTACCATCAAAATAACCAAACATACCATTTCCTTCTAATGCAGACTGAAACTGAAAACTCCACTTGATAAAATTCCTCTAACTAAGCCTCACAGTGATCATACTCAACAACGAGTGGACATTAGACTGTGTTAAACCAGCAGAAACTCCAAATCGTACACCAGTAGTACCAGATGAAGATGATGCAGCCATATTTATGTCTAATTGAACATATATATGATAACGCGTAAAAACATGCATCAAATATTAACACAAAGTAGACACTCAACACATATTTCACACGTATGCAATTTAAAACCCTTCTTTGTAGATGTAACATTGATAAGTAGGGATCGTTCTTAACCGGGGATTGAGGGTACTAATGCATGACAACGTTTATAAATACAAAAATAAATGTATGGGGGGTTTATAAGTTGGTTTTTAATTACCTAATTTATTTACTAAAAATGTCTCAAACATAGCACATAATCCTAGGACTCTAACATGCATTGACTCATAGACAAGCAAACACGTAGAAAACCCTAAAACACATACCATGTTTTGAAACAAAAAGAAAATCTAATTAATTATATACAAGTAATCATCTTGTTCCTTACCTTCACTCAAACATGGCATATATATATCTCTCAATAACCTACGAAATTCTATCACTTAAATTCTCAAAACACATGCATATTTCATATTTTTGTGCTCGGTAATCCCTTATACCATTGGTTTTAGATTCGGAATCCCCTAAGTCTAAAATCAAAGCATTAAGAACCAAATACACATGTAAATTTTGAATAAAAGTAATAAAACACATGGAAGATTTATTGAAAGACATATAATTCATGAAACCGAAATAAAATCATCCAAAACACAAAATCAAGTTTAATACACAAAAAGAGACTACGGAGTAAAGATATCATGGTTACACTTTTATAGCTTCGGAATCCCCTAAGGCTACTTAAGAGCACTAGACTTCTTTGGTGGAAGACGCTCGGAATCCCCTATACGTCGGTGGAAGAAGAGATGCGGCGGTTTGATGGCGTAGTCGGCTTTTTGAGGATGTCGGCTTAATTATGGGGAGGAGGAGAGTATTAGGCAGAGCTTAGGCGTAGGAAATAAGTGATCCTTTTGTTCTGGCCGAAACTCCCTTTATATAGGCCAAGCAAAACCTAGTTCGACTCCTTCTAGGACTCTAACTACTCCACTCGGGTAACCTGACCATTCTCCACGAAAACATGAATTTCTCTCGTTCTAGGACTCCAAATCGTGTGATTCCAGCTGTGTTGGAAACTATACTTCTAGATCTTTCCAACCATATGCTAACTGCATCTAGATTAATCTGGATCTGTTCACAATGGTCTTTCAAAGTGGGCTGATGTACAATGGCTGATTTCTGATAATTCATTTTAATCCATCTCCTTTCTTTGGGCCTCGTTGGATATGCTCTTGGTCTTTGACCCATCTTCATTAATCTTGGTCCATTCTTGAATAATTTGGGCTCCCATTTAGTAATAGGGTCGACATTTTCCATATATAAGCAAGCTCGTGACAAATCCTTCTTCTAGGTGGACTAGGATTTCAATTCTTCTTCAATCATAATTAGGAAAGGTTTCCTTCATCAATTAGAAAAGATCCGGACACTTCCTCTTCACTTTAGGAAATATTTTTGCACATGTATTCTGAATACACTTTTTTATTCTCCCGAGGACTTCTACTCCAACAAGGATTCCTAGTCGAAATATGATTCTTCATTTTTTCTGCGCTTTTGCTCCATTTTGCCTCCTTTATTGTTCCTCCTTTATTTTCAACCTAAAAACATAAAGTAATTTAGAAATGTATTCACTAAACTCATAGCATTGCAAAATGTAGAGATAATTACATTAATAATCAAGCATAAAATGCGTAAATCAATATATCAACAAAGATATAGTCACCTTTACCTCTAATATTCTTAATTCACAAATAGTCCTCAAAAATTGCTCTAAACAAATTGACTACCAGAAGAAATTAACGATATATATAATCTTCATCAAACATTTCAACCAGAGATACACACACAACTGCAACAACTCTTTAATTTCTCAGAATACGAATCACACTATGTCTTCAGATATAGACACCACTGACTACTACAGCTAACAATAAAACAATATACCACTGCACGACATCAATCTTCAGTCACAGCTCAAAGAGAACACAATTCGTAGCATCTACACAGCCAATATCTCAGATCTAATCGATAATATACTACAGATCTACTTCAAGAGATGAGCAATTTTGAAGATAAGTTCAATATACCTCAAATGTTCTTCAAAACAAAAGATTCAACCTCGTTTAGGCTCAGAATCAAAACCCCTGCACTCGATCCTGTGAAATCACAAGTAATAAGAACTGTGAGAAAACTTAGGGTTTTCAGACTCAAAATCGAGCTGAAAAACATGTACGGAAGCATTGAATCAAATGCTCAGGAGCTCGCTAAGCTCTGATACCATGATAACATGGTAACAGTAGGCACATAAATGAAGTAGAGCACAATTGAACACATGACAACTTTTCTATATTAACCTCTGAAGAAATTTTGACTGAGCTTCTCTACAGTGGATCAAGCTTAGTGCTTCCACCGAATTACGCGCGGGGGCGTAATGGGGCAGAAGCAACAAGAATAGACTTCCACGGATACTCCTTCCTTCCTTCTCTTGGTGCGTCCGAGCAGTGGGGCTGCTCGGATGGACGGGCGCTCTCCTTCTCCTCGTGCGTGCGGGCTCCTTCTTTCGGGCGGTGGGCTCTCTTCTGTCGGGTGATCGGGTGCGCGCGGATGTTAGAAGAATACAACAATGAAACAGGCGGTCAGGGGTCGAGACGGGGTGGCCCGCCTTCAACGCTCCGATGCCTAAGTCAGATGATGTATTGGATATAACAGTCAAGCGAACGTGCGAACGAGTTGGATTTGTTAAGATGGAACAAATGGGATATGAATGAGTGGGATGTGAATTCGTGAATGAGTCATCTTACCTGTAGTAAATGTCTTACCTATATAGGTGGTTGAGCTTGGTGTTTGATGGTGTTCTTCGATGTGGGACTAGTGCACTTGCTGGTGTGTGATCCGCGCGTTCGGGCATGCACCTGGCGGGCGCGTGTGCGCTCGGATGGGGTGGGTCTGGTGAGTGAAGTTGAAGCCTTCCTGGTGGTCTTGCGTGTGGTCGGGTAGGTGTTGATCATCTGCTTAAGTGGATAAGTATGTTAATCGTACAACTAATGATGCAATACTAACACTTAGCAAAACGAAAGAGAGGCTAATCTATTTATAGTACAAATCAGAAACTAAGCACATAACTTGGGCAACACGAAAAGAAAAACTAATGGCTTGATCTTTTAAGTCACCATGCAATGCTCGTCACATGTAGATAACAGTATTTGATAGAAATGCAGGCTCGGTCAACAAAATGCAGATAGAGTTTGCCCCTTAACCAGTTTAAGCAACCAAGTGCACTGTGATGAAGGTTTGAAATAGGGAAAAATATATTCTTGAACATTGGGCGGTAAAAGTAATACCAATATACCATGCCTTTATGACCAACTGTATATGGGTGGAAATTGTAGGCTGCTAGTTGATTTGGAAACACATGCGGGTGATGCTGCCAAACTTAATTTGAATGTTGAATTGTAAGCGTACGTGAACGTACATGAGAGTTGAATTCTCCCTGTCAACTATGTATATATATAGGATTATAGGAAGATTTGTGCTACTCTCTTCCCCAAAATCGTTTCATTCAAGCTCTGATCACCATGTTGATTTGCCATTTCTTTGTTGTCTTCTGCTTGATCTTCTTCGCTTTTGTTCGTAGTTAGACACGGAAAAACTATTGCTAGCAGGGAACCATCCACATTCAAGTTTTTTCATTCGATTTACTCTTAGCACGCTCCTCATGTGCAACCTGAGTATTCAGGGCCCAGCTCTTGTCCAATATAGGCCATGGCAGCTCATAAGCTCATTCTTGAACCCTTGATGATCGGAAGTCGATTAACTTCAGTCTAGCATGGCCACTATTAATTGGTTCTGTGTTTTCAAAAACATTTCACCTTCAACTGATCCATTATTTCTAGGTGTGGCATTTTATTCATGAACCGCCTACATTCAATTATATTATTCATTCGTTACTTTTGACTCCTTGTTGACATGTTGTTCAAACCTTCAATCCCTTCATTTGTAAATTGTAATGTTAGTATAGACTAGTTAATTTTTGACCTCCTGATCGAGAAGGCATAACTAGATGATTTGCACTAATTCTGAAACATATTTATCTAGCTTGTCCTGGAATCTGGCTCGTTGAAGAACTTCGTCAATATTATTATGTTTAATTATGAGTTATTGCAACTTCTAAAGAATGTTCTCCAGCTATATGGCTAGCTTGCAGAGGAGCCTAATTTTCAAATGAAGTATGCCACTGTACGACTTGGTCTTTTAAAAAGCTGGCTAGTCTTTGGAAGCAGACATATGGCAAACTAACTAACAGATACTCTGACAATATCATCTTTTTAGCCGGAGCCTTCAATTAAATTTGGACCAGAATTTCTAACACCATATTCGGCTTGACATGTTTAACATATATCCATCCAAATTCCCAAGAGATATAAAATAAGAGAGGAATAATATTTTGAAATGATTTTGGAATGTAATGTATGAAGTGTTGCAGGACTAATCTTATCTGAAAATTGTTCTGAGGCTTCTCTCGTATCTTTAATGGTCAGGCCGGCAGCTTGTTCTTCATTCAGAACCTTCAGCTACTTCTGAACATACCCTTCTGTATAAATACCAAGGTGGATTACCAACTGCATCACAACTCTCTCGATCAGTCTAATCTTTCTCTTGCAAATTACTGCATTGTCTCATAAACTAGTTAAGATGGCGAACAAAATTGTGTTTTTGGCATTCCTAGCTATAGCCATGACATGCTCTCAGGTCATTGCTTTCGAGCCTAGTCCATTACAAGATTTCTGCATTGCTGATCCTACTAGCACAGGTTTGTGTCAAAATGTATCAAATTCTTTGAGCTGCAATAAGCTTTCATTTGCATTTGAAATTTATTTACTTAATGTTTTAGTGTTTGATCAATCTGTGTACAGCAATAAGAGTGAATGGTCTACCTTGTTTGGATTCCAAGCTAGCGGAAGCAGATCATTTCTCCTTTGAAGGTTTTCACATCCCCGGAAACACCTCAAACCCTCTTGGCGTGAAAATAACTCCGGTCAATGTGGCTCAAATTCCAGGACTGAACACCTTGGGCATCTCACTGGCTCGAATTGACTATGCACCAGGGGGTGTAACCCCTCCCCATACTCATCCACGTGCTACCGAGATTTTGACAGTCGTGAAAGGCAAGATCTATGCTGGCTTTGTGACATCCAACCCTGAGAATAAGCTCATCTCAAAGGTGCTTAAGAAGGGTGATGTTTTTGTGTTCCCTGTTGGACTAGTTCATTTTCAGCAAAATCTAGGATCTGGAACCGCCATTTCACAATCTTCTCTGAGCAGCCAAAACCCTGGAGTCATCACTATTGCTAATTCAGTATTTGGATCCAATCCTTCAATCTCAGAAGATGTTCTGGCCAAGGCTTTCCAGGTGGACAAGTACATTATTAGCAATCTTCAAGCAAAAATCTAGATGATTTTGTAGAGGATAGTATCTGCTTTGTATTAGTATTCAGCACTACCCTTCAGTTAAAACCTGTGTTAAAATGAGGTTCCCTATTTTAAGTGTCCTCCCGTGAACTTCCAAGCGTCATATTAAAATCTGTTTAAGGTGTCATATACTAAAACGAGGATGGTAATTAAAGTTGCTGCACTAGCAACTAAAGCAACAACTGTAAGATCAGCATTCATTGTGAGGTGGATTACGGATAAATTGTGACCAATTGTTCTGAAAATTTTTAGTTGATTAATCATTAATGTGGAAGTTCCTGATGAAATGTTACTTTGATCTCGTTCATGAGCCAAAAGAAATATCAATTCTAATTATGTTATATCAAAGTCGAAGTACATTAATTTCACATATTAGAAGAACATGGTTCACTGATCATGTTGCAAGAGCCTCATCACAAGATTCACAGCCTTAGTAAGACCCATATAGACATAGTAGTTGTTTGGCTACAAAATTTCCAGGAAGCCGGAGAAGTCTCAAACGGTCTCTTTTTGCGTGTGTGAGTATGCTAGGCGTGTCACTGTCATGGGGCAAAACGTTAAACGTAGGTAGTGCTGCCGCTGATCTCTAATAAGCGACTGGAGCGGGGAGAGCACTAACCCCGCTCGATGGATTCTTTTTGCCTAGTGGTCTAGAACTTGCTTCGTGATCTTGTCGCTGAACCACGAAAATCGATGTTTTACACACCATGTCTGGTGTAAAGCAGAGCAATCTCTTTGGTGAGTATTGAGAAACACAGGTGGTTACACCCTTAAATCTTTGAATGCCTCACGCCCTGTCTGGTGAGAATCCTTAGATCGCCAGATGTAGAGTTTTTCTCATTATGAGAGCTTGAGTTTGCCGAGAGCAAACTGTATGTATGATTGCCCGTCTCGATTGCTTAAAGATTTCCTCTATTTATAGACATCATGCAATTACTTGTCGTAGTTGTCATAAGATTCTAGCAATTGATATCATTAAATGACTCTAATTATCAAGAATCCCCAACCTTCCTTTTTCCCAATCCATCTAAGATTGTCAAGATCATTTAGGATTCTTTCCCCCACCAAGAAAACTTTACTCGCGCGGGCCGAATACGTTGGCCCAAAGATCGTAACTAATTCACAAAATAAAATATTTATTTTGGGACCAAACATTGCCCCTCAAGCCTCGAGATAAGGCCCAGATGCAATTGAAGAGGTTTGAAATTACACAATGTCATCTAGGACCTAACGACAACTTTTGACTTGCTTCGCCCTTTCACATCACCATCCTTAAAAAGTCATGCCTTTATGACATCACACTTATTTGAAGCCGCACGACTGTCAGTGGTGCACATAAATCGAAACACTACTCCTTCCCTTCCCCTTGATCTTCGGCATACGCAAAACTTTCTTGCAAAACTTTATACTTTCCAATCAAAATCCAACCATCTAAACACGGAAAACATGTTTCCGTAGAAGACCAAGTCCTACCCCATCCTCAACAAGGACAATACCCAGGCCTTCACCAATGACTTACACGCAATAATCGTCCGAAAGAAACCCAGCTCCACCATCTTGCTCCTATTAGCAGATAATGACACAGCTCACCTTGGGCCTTTCATTAAATCGTTGTTCCACCTGGCTTTAATCGGAACCCTCCGAGCCCCCGTCTGTCGACAATCACTCATTTTCCGTTAGGAAAGTGCTTCACCACTTCAGTGGGAGCATAAAGATGTCAAGTACATACTGGACAAATGGCCCACCGTTCTCAAAGAGGAAATCACGTGGTACAAAGCCCATAACAAAACTAACTCTAGGAAATGAGAAGCCACCGAAATCGCTCCCCTCCTGAAACTATGTTTCTCTCTTCCTCCTGGTGGTAATTGAGCGCCTCTCGTTGCTGCTATGTGTTTCTGGGATTTGAGCTACAACACTTTCAAGTTTCCATGCGGGGATATGAGCGTTATCCTGCTTGACATGGTTGCAATCTTTGGGCTACCCACCACCACCGTGCTGTAGGAACATGGTAATCTGGACCACTACTGCCCCAACGCCAAAGCGTGTATAACCTGTAAAGCCTTCGCTCATTCCTACACCGCCTGGCAGAAGCATTACCAAGGGGTCGATGGTGACCAAGGAGGTATTGCCTTCCTAGAATATTGGCTTTGCAAATTCATCTTTTGCACCTCTTCAGAAAAAATCATCTCGAGCTGGAACCGGATCACTGAGGCAATGTTCGACGGCGTCAGAATTAGGATTGCTCAATCAGTTCTAGACTACCTCTACCGAAGCCTGGGGTGGATTTCACTGGAGCCACTGAAGTACAAGGTCACTGGACCCTTATGGATGCTGGACCTACGGATGCATGTCTACTTCCCAATATTCTGCCACCCCTAAGCGAGACCATTCATGGAGGATTAGCTTTTGGGGAAAACTCTAACCAGGCTCCTCCACTCTGACCCCCTCACCTACTTTTCTAGCTTTAATTTCTTCTACACACTAGACGAGTTTCCAAAAGATTCAATCAGCCTCATCCTAGGCCGACGCTACCTAGAGGAACTGAGCAGCGATTTTTGTCCTTCTCCAGACTAAGTTGAGCTAGCCAGTATATTATTTATCCAAAGCACCACCTGCACGGATCTGTGTGTTCCTGACGCAACTATGGGGTATGAGCTTTATGTACCTAACCATTTTGCTAGGCAATTTGGTTTGGCTCAAGGTACTCCACTCCCCCTCCTTGGCTCAGTTAGCCGATACACCTCCTGGAGGTCCAACACCTTTCCTGACCTTGACGATGAAGAAGATGAGGAATTTGGATTCCTAACTATGGTATGTCTGACCAAGGTTTACTTAGAACACACGTTGATGTCTTCTTTTAAATTGACTAAGACTTACAGTCTCTAGCGATCTCGCCATTGGGAAGTGTTGAACAACTCATCATCCGCCATCGTATTCGCAAGGATCTTCAAGGGTTTCTCACATTTCTTCACTTCTGTGGCTGATAAAGAAATCTTCAGGAGTGATCATAATGATCTTGCCCCCTCCCCGCAGCGAAGACCTCTTGCAACCCCAACTCATCCACATGTATGTCTCCATCAAATGTTGCATCATTTCGCCTTGATTTGCAACCCTATATGTTGATGTATAAATTCTTGCCATTTTTCTAGGCCTCTAATGCCAATGAGGACATCGAGGTAGGCCCATTTGATGGCAGGATGAGACCCTTTCCCTTCAAGAAAAAAGCACAGACTCTCTCCGACACTAAAAGAGAAGGTGGAAACGAGGAAGAAGAAGAAACTCACTCAGTAAGTCACATTTTATCTATATGTCAACTAAGCCATCATGCTAGATATATACTCAGTATTTCCACTTATGTTTCCTTTCAATGATGCCCTAAACGACGGCGAATTTTTGTCTTTGATGATTTCGATGAGGAAGAAGGCGACGAGACACCTCTGGCCCACTGGCACCGTCGACCAGATGTTGGTTCTTCCTCCGCTCCCCCATCTGATGCTGGAGAAATAGGAGAGCAAGAGATTGGAGCAGAAAATAGAGCAACAGGATCTTACTGGGCTTACCAGTATCGGGAACCTACTTTCTTTAGGGAAGCCAACCTTGTCATCCCTCAGTCTCCTACTATAAGCGGGGACTAGAGTGATAACATTAAAGGCTAATTACTTGAGAATACTTCTACCGAGCTGGCTCCACCGTCTCCCGAGGAAAATGCCTAGGACATCCCTATGGTGGCGACCACTGAGGTAACATTTTTAACGTTCTGAGAACTGTATGATGTTTTACTTCACCTTTCAACTAAACCTAAATTGATGCAGGATGTAATTTCTGAGGAGCTCCATCCTGAGGTGAACTCTTTGGTCAACCTGCTCCTTGAAAGGGAAGTTGATGCTAACAAGGCGGCCGAGAACTCGGACATACCTCAGCCAACGAGTAGTATTCCCATGGATCCAGAGCAGGCAGAAACAACCCAAGTGGGACAATAATAGGCGAGGGGAGAGCCAATGAGTGAATAACCCGCGAATGGAAATCAGATGGGAGACAGTCAGACAATAGATGACACACACCTAGGTTCGGATGTAGGTATTCCTGAAAAATCAAATGCCCATGTTTCTCTGTCCATAATCTCTTTATAAAGTGGCTTCCGTGTCAACCAGGATGCCATGCCCTCCACTCACGACGTGGAAGCTCCAAGCTCTTCTGCCATGACGGAACCTGCTCCTGTGTGTACTTTTGAGGAGACTCCCGTTGCAGAAACCAATACGTAACCTGCAACTCTGCCACCTGGCCTGACTCCAGTAAGTTTCCCTCAAACACTCTGCTTTTGACATATATTTTGACTTCTAGCCTCTTAACAGGCTAATCAACCATCGTAGGATGCCAACCCCTAACAAGACGAAAACCTCGCTGTTATCCTGACTACTTTATAGGACGCGATCAGTGCCCTCGACCAGGGCATCTGGCAAAACCTTACACTGAGTTTTCTAAGCTTAACAACCTCCTCCTTAGTTGGCCCTGACCCTCTTACTGTTGCCACATCTCCCAAAATTGGGAAATTGCTGGGCCATTTCGAGAAAATTGCTTCTGCCAAGCCTGAACCGCATGAAGTTTCTCTCGCCAAAGCCATTCTTTGAGACCTCCAAAATGCAAACTTGTTTCGCCAGACCTCCTTGAGAAAGCTCTGATTGAGGTTATGGTCTCGCGAAAGAATGCACCCACTGCTCTTACCTCCACCCTGAGTTCATTTAAAGAAAAACTCAAGGAGCTACAAAACCTGAAGCAACGGGCGGATTGGCTGGACAAAAAGACTCGCTTCCACAAGCGCAGATGGCTAATGATAGTCGCATATTTATGCGTCTATTTGGTATTTAATTTGTTCCCTATATTTAGTTTATTTTTATTAATCGAGTGAATTAATTATGTTTATTTATTTTTAGGTGTTTTGGAGATTAATGGAGAAAATGAGATTAAATAATATATTTTGAAGCTGTTTGGCGAGGAACTGCCTGGCGAGCAGATTATAGGAGATTACGTACGTTGGTTTTGGTTCTTGGCGAGGAGGTGCTTGGCACGTGATTTAATTGGCTTAATTAAAGGAAGACTTTGATTGAGCTAGTTTAGGAGAGGCTTGGCGAGAGAAGAGAGAGAAATTGAATAGAAAACAAAGAAAATAGAAGTGGACTTGGACTTGGAAAAGGAGTCTTGCACGTGGTCTATATCTACTAGGTTAATTAACCTAGTTAAGGCATATATATATTGCAAGTGGGGGCTGAAAAAAAAGAGTACGTACGACTGCCTTGCAAGGAGATTGAGAAGAGACAAAAGACAGAGGATTCAGGCGAGCACAATTACGACGTCGCCAAGAGTTCTTCGTTCCCCATCATTTAAATTATTCTTTCATGAATTCTTTGATGTTATTATTTAAGATTATGAGTAGCTAATTTTCCTTTATTAAGGGGCTGCTTGAAGCCCCGTACATGAAGTCTTTTTAATACATACACTTTAATCTAGTTTTGCATATTTTATGAATGAGGTTTCTTTCTCTGAATGATCACCGTATGAATTCTTGTATGTTTGCTTTGGTGGCCAACTTAGTATGCATGCTAGGGTTCTAGTTTCATGAGATACGGGCGACTGAAGATAATTTCTTCCACCGGATTCTCTATAGTGATACACCGATTTTACCGTCGGGAGATTGAAATCCATAGGTCTAGCGAGACACGCCCATAGTGTACTTGTGAACCCTTGTAGCTTCTCAAACCTTTTCTAGAACTTAATGCTTTCTTCTTTGTAAACCTTGGGGTCCATGGCTATAGGTTCAATAGAGGGATAGATGTAGGGGAGGTCCATGACAAACTTGCATAGGCATAAGGATTATGTAATAGGATGTGGTTGTAACGATCAACTCTTCCTGGGAACTTTCATTCATTGGATATGTGCATTAGGTTAAGTATGTGTTAGATAGATGGAATGACGGTGGTGGATTGCATTCCTCTTAACTCTTTAATCATATAGTTTAAACCCATTTACATTCATTAGCATATTTACTTTCAGCATTTATTTTCTGCATTAGCTGTAGCTTAGCCGATTTATTTCGGTAACCAAATCAACTCCGAATACCCTCAAATTTTTTGTGGTAGTCCGCCATTGTGTATAGTTTATTGTGTCAAAATTTCGTAGGATTTGAGTCTGTCTAACTTAGGTTCGCATATCATTAGTGTTCTGTACTCGAGTCTGTCAGCATAGTAGTTTGTCAGGATTTAGTTTCACCAATTCCTCGTGTTCGATAACCTCTATTTATCTTACTACATTGATATATCCAAGTTGTGAATAGGGTATCTTTGAGAGGTGTTAATCCGCCTTGTCAGCTAACCCTAGCACAGGTTTTACATGGCAACCATGACTAGCTCATGGCCTACTTCAAGAAAGTTTCGGCTCAGAACAACGCACTAGCCCAAAAGGAAGTGGAGCTTGCCAGACTGCAAGTGGAGGTGGCTAAAATGTGAGAAGACTTCAAGCTAGTCCGGGATGAGGCAACAACACTGCTAGAGCACACCACCTTCTTCATTGCTGACTTAAAGATGCCGAGAAGGACACTGAAGAGATCAAGATGGCACTCGCCAAAGCTTGGGATGACTACAAGCATGCCAAAGTCAAGATCAAACGTGTAGCCTGGCTTATCTAGAGTTAGTTTAGTTTCTATATTTTGTAATCGGGCCAAAATTGGACCATTTTTTGTAACAAACTTAATTAATTTTGATCTTACTTAGGTCTAGCCCACTAATGGCCCATCTTAGGTTTCGGCTTTAGTATGCACGTAATCCACATAGTTACCACTAATCCTGATTCCAAGACTCCCGCGTATTCCAACCGTTCCAGTAATAAATAACGTTTAACTATATTCTTTAGAAATGAGAAGATTTGGTTTAAATGAGGATCATGTACCAATGCATCCGCTCCTATAGCATAAACGTAATCCTCACCTATTAGGTTATGCTGATCCATTACTCTTAGAGACTTGATGTTTATTTCCATAAGAAAAATAGTGTCGTGACCAAACATGAGAGCTTAAGGTGTGGTAGCTGTAGGATTATGCTTAGTTGTTCGGTATTCCCAAAGTGTATTGAATAAGGCTTCATGCCATAATATACTGTTATAAGCAAGCAGCCTCTTGAGAATATGCAAGATGAACTTGTTGCTAGCCTCCACATGACCGTTGAACTGAGCATATTAGGGAGACGAGTGGAGGAACTGGATGTTGAGGGTTGTCATCAATTGCTCGACCTCCCGTGACATAAACGTTGCCCCTCTGTCTGAGACAAAGCACTCTGGAATATCAAACTTGGAGATAATATCCTAGAATAAGAACTGCCGAATTATCGACGCAGAAGCCACTTTAAATGGCTTAGCTTCGACCCACTTAGTAAAGAAATCTATCGCCACCAAGATAAACTTATAGCCCTCTAAGGAATGAGGATGGATCATTCCGATCTAGTCTAATGCCTAACCCGGGGCAAGCCGGCCAATGCTTAATGATAGGCTGCATGGAAAAGTTAGGAAGATGGCTGATTGGTCCGTGAGCTTGGCAGTCTTCACATTCCTTAGTGAAACCAATATAATCCTTCAAGATGGTTGGCTATTAATAACCATGTCGACATAACAACCATCTCATTTTAGGACCTGACTGGTGTGCATCGGATGCCCCTAAGTGTACCTCCCACATTAATCTCTTAGCTTCTCGTCCGTGAATGCAACAAAGATATACACCTTCCTCACCTCGCCGGAGTAGCTCGTCGTTTCGAAGTATGTAGTTGACGGCAAGGAAATGTGTCTGCTTGTCCAACACTATGTTGGGATCTTGTAGGTAAGAAATGAAAGGTTGTCTCTAATCCACATTAATATGGTCTAATGCTACCACATATCAGCCGTCGTTCTCCTCTTTCGTTACTGTGGGAGCCGAATTTGGCCACATCAAGCTAGAGGAATTCTGGTCCCCCAGGTCCACGAGCAGAAGAGGTCTGATAATTAGAATAATGGGCTTGTGCTTATACGATTAGGGTTCCAAGTATGAATCGATTAATCTAGAGGTTTCTGGAAGTATCTAGAATGATGTAGAAGCCTCTAGAACGTTCGTAAGATGGTGTGACAATCCCGAAGTACGGTCAGACCTCAAGGGAATGCACGATCAGACCTTGAGAGATTGTATGATCGGACCTTGAGGGATAGTACGATTGGACTGAGGGATTGTACGATCAGACCTCGAGGGATTGGCAGAAATCCTAGGGGATAAGTGTAAGATCTGTACGAATCCTAAGGGGTTTACACCAAAGGGCTTATGGTAATCTAGAAACATGATTAGCCCTGGATAAAGAGATCTATTCCTTAATGGACTCCTCCTATCAAAAAGTAAGTAGTCATATTCCTATATGGACTATGCTTAGACCTTGGACGATCATTATATATATGATGTCATAGCTTGGCAAAGGTAACTCATTCAACCCTAATACACGTTTATGCTTGGTTCTATACTAACTTAAGCATCAGAGGGTCTAAGCACAGTATCACACCATGCTTGGACTTGTTTTGTAGGCTTCAAGGAAGAATGCTCAGGAGAAGCAGTACGGCGAAGCCTCACATCATCAACAAATCTCAGAAGGAAGGTCTTCACCTTCAACGATCATATGCAACCCCTATGATCTGGTGCTTTCATTCAATCATAAGGTACTACCTTGGGGGCGGTACAAATCTACACCCATAAATTGGTGCTCTCGTTGAGAGCTCTCGAAGATTTCAGATCTATTGGGTTATCACCAAAACCTTAAACAATACGATAAAGAACGACATTTCAGAAACCCAGAAAAATAGAGCATCTATTAGTCAATATTCTAGCAACACTACAGCTAAAGGTAATGACAAGCGTCCCAAGAGTGACAGGACCTTGCCGCCACCAGCTATAGGCCAAGAGAAGAAGTACTTAGTGCTACACTGTATCATGCATCGAAACTCCCAAATACTCTAGAGTAATGATTTTTCTGAGCAACAATTGTGTAAGGGCAGAGATAGTTGAGCTAGGGGTATCCTCTAGCTCGGAGTGCTCAAGGTATGTTGAGTGGCAGAAGTCAGAGACCTGGGGGCATTCTCTATCCCGGGATGCTCAAGGACGTGTCAAGAAAGCTCAAGGCATGTCAGTTCTTGAGCAAAGATGAGCAAAGATTGAGAAAGAAGGCGAGAATCACCGAATAAGAAGCCCATTCCCCGTCCTCCATCTATGGATGATTATGTCATGTTGTACACCATTCAACTAGTGCCAGAATCCTCAAGGACTGAAAAAGTCTTCTGACCTACGACTAGCGAGATCGAGGTGTGTTGAGGTCAACCAGGAACCTCAAGGGTAACAAGTCAGGGGAAGACCTAAGTGGAGGTCTCGGGAGAGACCTCGAGGAACACCAGTTTGGTGTAATAGATAGCGAAATAAGGCCAGAAACAAGGCATAGAAAGGAATCCCCTTGACCGAGAGATAGATCCTCAAGGTTTCCACAAGAAGTAACTTCGGAGCTCGTAGAGAGCTAGAGGAAAAATGCCAAAGACCATGTATGCTCTTATAACTAGGGGAAGAAAATACATTCTGCTCACTTGACAGTAGTATGATCGCAATCGAGCTTAACCTCAAGCTTGACGTCGGAGCTAGGGGTGACTTTCTGGAGAACTCAAGATCGAACCTGAGGGCATTGCTCCCCTTAGCTCGAAAATTGCTGGGAGTAAGGCTACCACACCTATACGCCTAAAGCATTGTGAAATTTACCAGGAAGCTGCTAAATTAGGGAGGAGACCACAAGGGTGCGCACCATAAATCCTGAAAGCTTGAGGGATCATGCACACTCAGAATCTAGAGAACGGTGGAACACTTCACTCTTGGAAGTTTGTTGGACGGTTATTGGAACAAGGACCGAAAGTATAGGAGGTCATGCACTGAGAGAATTCAAGATAAGGGCATTGAGTATTCTTTAAGACTCGACAGTCTAGCAGAATACTATGGGCAAGTAGTATCTAGCCAGATATCACTCTTTTCAATGAAAAGTTCAGAGATAATGTACCTCAACAGGGACTTGCTGCAAAAGAGTTTGACTTTCGATTTGGGAGTCAGTTTCAACTAGTAGTTGACAAAACGGTGGGAATTTGGAATTCAACTTGTTCTTTATAAGAGCAGAGGGTTGACCATTGGATTTGCTAGTGGGTGGAAGGCAACCAATAATGGAGTCAAGTGAGAATCCTTTATGGCAGGGTTAAGGTCAAAAAGTACACATGCATATGCGCTGGCCAACCTAGCCTCCAACATAGATTATCAACTGAGGTGAATGATCCTTGTAGAGCACTTGCTTGTGCTTAGTATGGACAAGGAGGAAGCAGTGATAGTGATGCCAATACAGATGGGAACTTCATAGATGGACAAACTGATGGATTGCAGTGTGGCAAGAATTCTCCTTGAGGGGCGTACAAAGGCCAGAAAGGTTATTCGACAAGCAGCACGATACAGCATCAAAGACGGTAAGCTATACTGATGACCCTTAAAGCGGGTCAGACCTGCTAGCGATACATCCCCCTGGCTAGGATGATAATGGAGGAACTACACTCTGGATATGTGACATGCACATTGGGGGCATAAACCTTCCTTATGAAAGGGCAGCTGAGCTGAGGGTTATCTATTTCCTCAAAGATAACCAATGTTCGAAGAACAAGCTGGGGGTTGAGCATCAGCATGTGGACCAAGATGGGGGTTGAGCATCAGTATGAGGACCGAGCTGGGGGTTGAGGACCAAAGATCCTCAAAGATGAGCAGACGATCAACAACATCATGGAAAGCTGGGGGATCGATTAACGAGCTTGAGGGACGATCACCAAGATTAAGGGATAGAGCTCTAGGGTCATGAGCTTTTGAAAGGAAAGCTCAGGGGATGATTGTTGACCTAGAAAGGGAACATTTCTAACCTGGAGGGTTAGAGGCTTTTTTGGGATTTAGGGATGTAGTAGAAGGCTCGAGGTCAGACATTGTCGAAGCTGGAGGAGCCAAGTAGAAGCATTATGGTTATCACTATCCTCTATGGCAAACCATGTTCAATGCAGATCAGGCCATCAAACATGGCCAAGGTAAAGTACGATGAAGAACGACGATCTGCTCGATATATCCATGTGTACGATTTATATGAAGCCCCTGTGGCCAATCTTGGCTATAAGAAACGCGAAAGAACTTCATACTTAGTATCGGTGTGGAAACCTCGAGGTTTCTCACAAACCCTGAAGGCTTTCAAGAAGGTTTATCAGCCTCCATCGCAAGCTTGAGGAAACCCAGGAAAGCTTGAAGGAAAGCTTGAAGGTTCTATTTTGCAAGCTCTCATGTCACGTGGAGAAGATGATACTAGCTGAGGGGATGCCTTCCCACGAATCTATATAAAGTCCTTGAGCATAGAACATGTTATTGATGGGGATGATGATGATGGGCTTGGTCAACCTTGAAATCTAGAGTATTCCGAGTGAATTCAAAAGGATAGTTTCCATGATTTATTCAATGGATCGATTGTGTACGATGAAGTACGATTAGCTCGAATGTTTTGCAAGTGTACTATGTGTTTGATGTTTTATTCGATTACGAGGATCTTAACGCCCAGGAAAGGCACCGAGCTCAAGTGGGGCAAACAACATTGGTTCCCATGGGAAGGACTTTCACCCTGCGAGCAACTAACTCTCCCAAAGGTAAAGCATCCTAAGGGAAGGAGGTTAAGGCATCGAGGAGGACACCCATGGATAAATCAAAACACTCAGAGAAAAATCTCACGAGAGTTCAAAGTAATCTTGGGTTAGTAGGGCCTCAAGATTAGGTTTGATAGAGTCAGATTGTACGTGGTAAGGTTGACAATACCCCATAGGTAGTTCAGCCATATCCTGGCACTTTGGGCATCTAATTCTCAAGCGTATTCATCTGGTGATGCCTTAGGGATAAGCTAACTACGATTTGAGTTTTGTAGGAGTTCGTTGTAGCACCCGAGACAAGTCTTCTTGATGGGAAAACCCCAGGGATCCTACCAGGCAAAAAAACTTGGCTACGACGAAGCTTCATAGTACGATAACCTTTGATATAAGGTTAAGACTAAGCTAGCAGTCTTTTGAGGGGAACAGTCTTAAAACCACGAGCATTCCCCGGAGACCTCAATAAATTACAGAGGCTCTCCATAAGCCTCATCTGTGAAAACTTGTACGATCTACGAGGTCCAAGAGGCATGTTGCGGCCACAGCTACTCAGAGGCGACCCTGGTTATGTTGAAAAAATTGAACAATTTTCTTGAGAAAGATTTGTTGATTGATCAAGAAAGATGCATTTCATGAAAGTTTGAACTATACTGTTCATAAATAACTCAAAGCTTGGGGGAGAAAGATCTATTGCCTGAAAGCTCGAGGAAAATAGATGGAATGCTTCTTAAGCTGAATACTTTCAGAAAAAGAAGTTATTTTCCAGAAAATTTATAGTTTTTCATTAAGCCTCGAGCTTCCCATGAAAAAAGTACATGTCTAAGATGATCCTACGAACCAAAGTGAAAGATGATCATGTTCGAAGGAAAGTGTTTGATTTCCCTAAGGTTTCTAGGTAAGCAATCTACAGAAACCAAGGGGTTTTCCTGGCCTCTAGGGTTTTCCTGACCTCGAGGGTTTTTTAGAAACCTTGAGGAATTTTCCAGAAATTTCAGCAACGAATTTTTGTTGAGCAATCTCTATGGAGACCAATTTATAACAATTTATATGGTGTTCCAAGCCGAGGGAAGGCTCCCATCAGCGATATAAGTGAATTTTTAAGCATTCCTGAGCTCATCATTGTAGAAAGCTAAAGGATTCGAGTTAAGCAAGTTGCAAATCTTGTTATTATCTTCATCTTTATGAACGATTTGCCTACTGGAATATTGAGGTATCCCATTGAAGATCTGTGGGAACAATAGAACTTGCATAAAGGATGAGAAACATGATTAGCCCTAGATAAGGAGATCTATTCCTTAATGAACTCCTACTATCCGAAAGTAAGTAGTCATATTCCTATATAGACTATGCTTAGACCTTGAACGATCATTATATATGTGATGCCATAGCTTGGAAAAGGTAATTACGATTGGAAATAAAGTTGTTGTAAGTAAGATAGACAAATAACACCAAGATGTTTTTTACTCGCAGAAACCCTGCAACCAGGGAAAAAAACTACGTGGTCCTAACTCTTGAGGACCAAACATTTTCACTATGTAATCACACTTAATACGAGACTCTTTAGTTCATAGGATCTCTAGCTCTCTGCTATCCTACACTAGTTTCACACACTAGTTGATGAACCATTCTATACTTGCTACCTAAGTGCTTACAATTGAAAAGGTTAAGAAGATTCTCAGCAGAACTCAGCTATCGCTTAGCTGATTCTTCTAGCACTCTTATGGGTTGCATGTACTACCAATCCGACGTCATGGAGTACACAATGATATGAGTATGAGAAAAATGGGTTTAATGCAAACTCTAGTCACAATAAAATATCCAAAGAATAAACAACTTAGACTTTGCACTAAAAGAAAAACATACTTTAACTTCACAAAAGCAAATTCACTATTTTATCAACCAACTAAGTCAAAGAAACATGTCCTACATATATATATAGGTCAGCAAATGTGACCTAAAGTTAAGGCCGAGATGCCTCAGCCACAAGGAAGAAAAATGCTTCTAAAGATTCATTGTGTCTTTTATCAAGGTATGAAAGTGACTAGATAGCTAGTGAGTAAAAAGATCTTTTCCCATCTTAACAAAAAGAAAACTTCTTTTATGGGATATAATACAAACAAGAGAAAATGTTTTACAAGCTTTTACCAAAAATAAGTTTTTCCAAATACATTATGCCAAAATCATTTTCTCTGAAACCAACCTGTGACCATAGAGGTTCACAAAGTCTATCCATAGATAGACCAGCTAGAACCTTTGAATATCCCGAAGATAAAGTCATGGGTTAAGAAACTCATGAACCCAGATGACTTAAGATACCAAGGCTACTGACCATCCTTATGATATGCATATGCATGAGTATAGCTTTTTTCACGAGGTCAGTTGGGTTTTCAAACTTGTTTCACAGTCAAGTGTCTACATAGACTTGTAATATATTATCCGGTGAATGTTTTGATCATAGCAAGGTATGCCAATTAATCCTTGCATCAACAGGCTCCAACTTAGGCAATCCTCATCCAAACTACTAAAAGAGAGAAAAAAAGGGAATCTAAAACCACCTCAAACTGTCGAAGAAAATTCCAAGTTCTTATGAAGCCAGAGGCTTTTGGCAAAAATATATTTTTGTATATGATGAAAACAACGAAATGGTAAGTTCAACACACAAGCAAGTGAAATTGATAGGATGAAAACAAGAACTGTAATATGATTTGTATCTGTAACAATTTACAGTTTAGAGTACAACACCCTCAAGCCGGGTGGCCGACGAAATGGTTGGATTTTCTATCACACTAAGCTTTTAGTGTCGGACTACAGTTTGAGACTCCAAGATTGATATCTGAAGCCAAGAAAAGAAAAAACTCAACTATAAAGTCTGGAATCTATAATTTAACTGGGAGAGGACACCTTTCCATGGGCATAGGCACATCTCCTGATCTGCTCCAAACCTTAATCACCTTCAACACAAAGCACCAAGTGATTATAAGCATCAGAGCCAGAATCCGACAACCAACAAGTCCAGCAAGAGCTATCGAAAACAGAATCATATACCCAAAATTCTCTTTGTTTTCGGTTCCCTTCTTTCCGACAACCAAATGAACGGATGACGTTTCGACTTCACAGTGATCAGAGATCTCATCAGGTCCTCTTTCACACTTATGTTCTGAACTAAGAGAAAATACTGATGAACTGTTTACACTTTTCTCTCCTTCAATACTGAACCCGTCTGTTTGGTTCTCATCTCGTTCTTCCAACCCATCTTCCTCCATGTACACACAATCCTCACTGCTCTGCTCCAGTTCCGGCCTGGCCTGACTTTTCTTACTCATTGTACGCAATTTCTTAGGCACAATCTTGTTAATGAGTCTGGCTCCCATCTTTACACATTTCTTCTTCCCCTTGCGCTTATTCATACTCTTCTGGCATACTGAAACCAAAAGCTCATCTCCGTGATCACAATCCTCAACCTTCACCCACTTATCATCCTCAATCAAATACTCAATCAAACTCCTCTGATTAACACCTTCATCAATCCCCACACTAATATAACTACTACTACTACTCTTACTACTAATACTATGCTCTATCACCTCAATCTCTTGAATCGACGCCTCTGATTCAACAATCTCAAACACAGCACCCTCACTATTCTCGCTCACAACCACATCACCCCTCAAAACAATCACAAACCCACACACTCTCTCAACCATTTTTCGTAAAGCCGATTTCGCATTCGAACAAGGTATCATAAAAAAAACAAACCGCTTACCCAAAAACTCCAGAAACAAAAGCAGAAAAGCAAACAGCGTGACACCAACGGCGAGCTTGGTCGTGCACAGAGCCAATACCACCACCGCAAACACCTTCACCGCCGGCACCATCACCAACCCCCAATTCCCATCTCCGCCGACGCCGACACAGTCCTCAAAAAGTTCGCAACTTTCCGAATCGGTTCCGCCGGAAATCCCAAAATCTGCGTCCTCCTGATTCAAATCCTCGGTCTTTGCCGAACTGGGTCTCGCCAAAACCGACAAATGACCCGAACCCAGTTCGGATGAGGTCATGATCGGATCGGAAACCTGGTTAGCGACCCGATCAGAGTGGTCAAAATCCGAGCTTTTCTCCACATTGGTGTTCTCTCTCTGCTTTCTCGACTGTTTTCTCATCCGATCACGGTTTTTGACAAAGAGATCTATGAGAGAGGTGGGGAAACCGGTCTGGACTACGAGCGACCCGCCCCGTTTCGGCGACTGGAGATCTGCCACCATTTGGGAGAGGCCCACTCTGGTTTTCTTCCACGGCATCGGCATCTTCACTGAGTTTAAAGACTGATAAAACCCAATTGGGTTTTTCTTATATAAAAGGGATTTGGAATTGTGGTGTTTCCCACACTCCACACGAAACTAAGAAAGTCTGACAACTTTGTTTTAGATGGCAGAGGAAAATTCTGGCTTGGTTTTATAGCAGAAGGAAAAACTGGGGCTTTTTTGGATTCTAATTAGAGTTGAATAAACAAAACAAAACAAAACAAAACAATTTGGGTGCGAAAGCGATAGAGGAAATGTACGGGTAAGAAAGGCGTGTTGTGGTTGTTGAAACTTGAAAGGTTGAAGCTTTGAACGATGGTCTGCGTCCTTTTTATATTGGAGAGTGGAGAAGGAGAACGACGGCGTTTGGTATGAGCTTTACGGTCTTTACCGTTCAAAGTTGAAAAGACTTCAAAGTCTTTTTGGTCTGTGGTTTTTGAGCGCCTTCGTAATAAAGTCTTCTTTTGTAACGCTTCTGTTGAAGAACCAAATTGGCAAATTCTGTTTGTTTGTTCTCCGAACTAAATACTGAAGTTGTTATTCTTTTTCTGTTTCGAAGAAGAAGAAGAAGAGAGATGGAAGGAGTGAAGAACATCAACCAGAAATGAAACTAAAATCAGTTTAAAATTTCGGTTTCCTCCTATTCTCTCTCTCTCTCTCTCGAATTTTCTTATCTATTTTCATTAGTTCTTATCTCCAATTAAATTAGTCTTGAAAAATTAAATTCCGTTATTGTCAGTTAAAAGTTTGTTGATGAATTTATTAGTAATATCGAGAAAAAACGGACATGTAAATTGAATAAATAGATCAAAGTAGAATAAGTAAAATTAAAATGAAGATGATCCTAATTCAAACACGTATATATGATCGCCAAGAGGCTCTCCTATTTCTGACGGGGCAATTCACATAGTCGCAAGTTTATATTCTTTTGTGAAATCACCCGAACAATATATTATGATGATCTCACGATGTTTAACCGATGATATATAAATGGTCTATTCAATTATTTGATTGCATATTGCTTGTAAATTGCCAAGACAAACAAATACATTGTGCATGCATCTATTATACTATAGTATAGTTTACATCAAATCAATCAACGTGCTCGTGAGATCCTTGATAGTAAAATTTACCACAGCACTTCTAAAGATCATAGGAGTATAAAAAAACCATTGAAATCCCATAAGCTCCGTTCATTTGAGTTTTGTGGTTACTTTATCATGCATTTTGTTTTCTTTGATATTTTTTTTAGCTTTATATACTAGCTAGCTAAGTAATATGAATTCCTTTCAAGTTGCTTTCCAAGAGTAAGAGCTACACCTAACCTCTGTCCAAGACGCAATTATAAATAGTCTAGTGCTTGAAATGAATGGAGCCTCAAAGCCAATCCAATCGCTCCATGAAATGTTCAGATAAGAATTTTCCCTTTATGGATGCATGTGTTCTATATAATTGGTTATTCAAGAAAATAAAATAGAAATCAAATCATGGAGAATCTGCCATAGTGTAGAACCCATTTCATCAACAACTCCAATTTCAGTGTTATCAGATTTTAATTCATGTGTGATGTTCCCCACTGCAGGAGTCACTGATATCCAACACTTAATGTGGCACCATTATTGGACCAACTTAAGTTTTTCTAAACAGGATATTTCTAAAGCTTGCATGGGGACCTCGAATGTGATTGGAAATTTGGAATCCAATAGCAGCTGGTTCTGTTATCCCAGAAAGCGCGCATGATATACAAAAATAATGAAATATCTCGGGATTAAAGTTAATTTAGAACAGTAAAAAACAAATGAAACACTTGATTTCTAAAGGTTCTGGTCTCTGGAACGATAAGAATGAGAAACACGTGGAATCTTACTCGATCATTTGGTTATTACCAACAGTTCATTTATACGTGCTTTTCATGAATACGATCTGATACAGTTGATCCGCAGTTGAAAGCTGTATTATTTCTTTCTACAAGTTGAAAGTTGAAATGCAGAATGCAATGTTGAACGCGTGGAAGTGAAAGGGAGGAGAAGCTTCAAAATGGAATTGCTTTTTGAAAAAAAGAAGCCCTAATTAAGAGCACGTTAAACGGTCTCGGTATGAGTTGAAAATATTTGATGAGAAGCAACACTGTATCTAGTGGGGGATCGATGGGAAGCCTTTTCTAAAAGTATTAGGGAAAATGCAGCCTTAATCAAAGTGATAAAACGTATTGATCGATTAAGCTAGGTTAAACAAGGTGAGTGATGAGGTAAATCTAAGCACCGGCGTACATGCATGCAATTCCGTTATTAATTTCGGGATTTTTTCCAACGGTCCAAATTTTTTTTTTTTAAATTCCCACTAACTAAACAATAAAATTTTAATTCTCACTAATTAAATATGACAAATATACTTTCACTTTAATTTATAAATTATTACAAACTACTCTTAAAGGCAATTTGAAGAAACTAAATACACTCAAGGACAATGTCCTTTTATTTAAACAATAAAAGACAGAATATTACACATATGCATTATAGACGAATTAATTTATATTACGAATTAATTTATATTTTTATCGTCTTATTTATTTACAATACTACACACAATTCTGACTCTCTCTCTCTCTCTCTCTCTCTCTCTCTCTCTCTCTCTCTCTCTCTCTCTCTCTCTCTCTCTCTCTCTCTCTCTCTCTCTCTCTCTCTCGAACTCTCGAACTCTCGAACTCTCGAACTACACAATAGCAGCGTCCTCGAGCTCTCAAACATAGTAGCAGCTCTTCCCAACCTCGACTCCTTCATCGCCGCACACTCTTGACCTCGGCTCCATCGTCGACGCTCACTCTCTACCTCAACTCTGCCACCTCAAGACCGCACGCCTCCTCCATAACCTTCCAGCCTGTCGCGCGACCAACACTGGCTCTGAGCTTCTGTACGTTGTTATGCCTATCCTCGTTGACCTCCTCGCGCGTCCACGGTCGCCCCGATCATCTCCATGTCTCAGTGCTCCGAGCATCACTGTCGCACCAGCTCAGATCCAACCCTCCTCAGCGTCGCGCCACCCTCAAATCATTGTTCCTGGAATGGCTCATCCCTATCTTTGTCATCGATGTCCAGATCTGCTCGTATCAATCCTTATGTGCAACCTATAGTCGCACATCACTCTGTGCCGCCGTGCGCATTCGAACCGTGTTTATTGTTTTTTCTTATGAAATAGAAATGTGAATTTGTTTGTGTTTATGGAGTAAGAGTTCATTCGTGCTTATGCATTTGTTCATGGCCGATATGGTATGCACTTCATGTTTTGCATTAGTAGCAATACCGAACTCATTATTTGATTACGAGATTTCTGTAGGTGCACATTGGCTACAATCGATTTGTAATTTTTCTCTTACACTTACTGCAATTAAGTTGTTAATGTACAATAACATCATATGTGTTTCTTTTGTTGTTTTGAAATAATCGAGTTGTTGGTGTTTTTTTTAGTAGCATTTGTTTTGAGAACTATGGTTCTACCATGAGTATCTCACCATGAGCTATCCTTTGATGAACACAAGGCAACCCTGATTTTGTTTGCCTCTACTGCTACTACATTCACCTCAACTGCTACTGCAATTTTTGTTTAATTTTTTGGTAATGTGAAAATTACTTTTTATTATTTACATAAATTTGAGACTTCTAAGAAACTGTGTATAATTGATTGCTGCAACAATTTTTTCATTTACATGCTTTTCGATTAGAATCTATAGTATGCTACTATTTCGGTTTACAATAGTAGTAAATTCGTTGCTAGAGCTATTAGCTATTAGATTCGCTATTAGATTTTATTTAGTAGCACTGGTAGAAAGTTAGAGCTATTAGATTTCGTTGCTACTAAATCTCGCTGCTACTAAAAAACTTCGTTGTTACTGAACTTGTTGAGAGCTATCATATTCGCTATTATATTTTGCTGCTACTAAAAAGTCTCGCTGCTACTGAACACATTTAGAGTTGTCGAATTTCACTGATACTAAATCTTATTGCTACTAAAAATTGCTGCTACTAAATCTTTAGATCGAGCTATTATTGAATAGTTGTTGCTAAAACAGAATTGCTACTAAATTTGTCTGAGGTGAAACTGTTACTAAGCTTACCGAGGTGGTTGAATGGATATAATCATCTTCGGGAAAAAAAAATTGAAAAAGGAAATATTGAACAAAAATGTTAACGGAAAAATTCAGTAGCACTATTCAAAAAGGTTTTCGATATAATTATAATAAATTTCAGAAAAGATGTAATAGCAGCTTGACAAAACTTCAGTAGCAGCTTGACGAAAAATTATCACTTCGATAATGATTCAATAACAGCTAGATGAAACTTCAGTAGCACCTCGACGAATGATTAGCACTTCGATGATGATTTAGTAGCAGCTGGATAAACTTCAGTACCACCTCGACGAACGATTAACACTTCAATAATGATTCAGTAACAATTAAATAAAACTTCAGTAGCAGTTCGACAAAACTTTAAGAACACTTGAGTAGCATCTCGACTAGTGATTTAGTAGCAATAGTTTCAAAAAACAACACCAATTTAAAAATGCAGTAGCAATGATATCATTTAACAAATGCAATAGCAACTAAAAATACAGTAGTTGGAATAATACAGTAGCAATGAGCGTGGTTTTCGACTTCTTTGGGAACCTTTTAATCTCTCTCTCTCTCTCTGCTTTTTAAGGAGAGTCGTTAATTTCTTTTTCTTTTTTATTGAAAAGATATTAAAGAGTAGGGATGTTATGATGTGACTGTGATGTACTCTATCACGTGCACAGCTGGCAGTTTGGCCGTTTTTGGACCGTCTGATCAAGGGTGGCTTTTGGGGTACGTGTTGAGAGGCGGTAGGGTCTGGAATTGGGATCAGGCATCAAACGGCTGAGACTAGAGAGAGGATTTAAGTGGACACGTGGAACGACTTCCATGTTCCAATGGGCGCATAGAATTCAGAGGGTGCCTTGGGTTGTTTAAGGATCAGATGCTATTATCATGCACAGAAGAAGCTTCAATCGAGTGTGGATAGGGAAACATGAGCCTGTTACTACATTGTCATTATATAGTACAAGGCTTCCCGTTAAGTCAGCTTCTATGAATCTAGTACATATCCAGCAGTAACAGATAAAACAAGAAGGTAAATAAGTACGTGACAGTGAATCTATAGCACAACTAAATAACCTAATTTCTAAAGTTAAGACTGACTCATCTAGTTGTATCTTATGTGTGTTTAGTCATTACAAGAGCTTCCCATCATACATGTTATCTTGTAACCTGCATAGTTCATTATCATCCGGTGAGCTCTGCTATAGTTTTCTTTTACTTAAAACCTACTACAATTATGCAACTAACTATACCCTCTACTTTTGGACCTAATACATCGCATCCAATTCACCAATATTAGGCCCGAAATCAATTAAGGTAGATCCAACACACCCCCTATACTTAGCTTGTTATTCTATGTCAAATTTTATATAAATTATTCCATGCCACTACTCTCATCTCTATTGACTATTGATTAGACTCTGAGGACGTTGACCGTCGACTTTTGACTTTTGACTTTAACTGGTGACCAAATTCCGATTTCCGACGTCTAGATTGATGTGTCCAACGCCCGGATTTCGGTGACGGATGACTGAATTTAGGTGACTTTGACCGTTGACTTTAACTTTGACCGTTGACCGACTATGTGTATAGACCAAGTTCATATGGGTGCCAGTTGAGGTTCAACTGAGTGTCAAATGATGTTCAGCCGAGTGTCAAGTGAGATTCAACTGAGTACCATATGAGGCTCAACTGATAAATGTTTATATGAGTATCATATGAGGTTTACCTCAGTATCAGATGAGGTTTACTTGAGTCTTAGGTAAGGTTCATTTGTGTCAGTAAATGTCTTACATGATATATGTTCATCTTAGTGTTAAATAAGGTTCATCTTAGTGTTAAATGAGGTTTACCTAAGTGTCAGATAAAGTTCAACTGACTGTTAGGTGAGGTTTATCTGAGTGTCAATTAAGATTCAATTGAGTGTCAGTAGAAATGTCACTTGATAAATGTTCATCAGAGTGTCAAATAAAGTTTAACTAAGTACGAAATGAGATTCAATTAAGTGTCAGATGAGGTTCAATTGAGTGTCAGATGAAGTTCAACTGAGTATCAAATGAGGTTCGACTGAGTATCAGATGAGGCTCAACTGAGTATCAGATGAGATTCAAATAAGTGTTAGGTGAGGCTAGCCATATCAACATCATTGAATTTTCCATACCTATAGATCATAATAATCTATGACATACTTCTTAAGCAAAGCATTTCGTTGAACATGTGGCGTGCACTTTTCATGTTCTCAAGCACTTAACATAACCATTACCAACTCTCTACTTTATAGAGTTATCAATAACGAAATGAAAACACTATAACCATAACCATAAAACAAACCAAACCAATTAATTCTTAAAAACAAAACAAATTCGTCCAAACCAATGCAATAATTTTCTTCAAGAACTTCTGGGCACTCAAGGATTTGGTAGCATGTTTCATCAAACAATTGAGTTAAGCATTTTGTTGAACACTTGGTGTGCAATACACGTTCGTGTGTAATTGTTTCTTCACTGTACTAGGCATAACGATGGAAGGACCCAAAACATGTTTCACCTACCCCATTCACCTTCCCATTCATACCAATTTCCCATAACTGAGGCGGAATGCAGTTGAGGCCAAGCCATTTGTAGCTGAAAAAGCCTCAGAGGCAGTGCTGCGTGCATTAGATATGGCAGTGCATCGCAAAGGTCTGCCATGCGACGCAAGATGAAGGACAGATCAGAGCGAGGCGAGCACAAATCAGAGCTGGTCAATGCGTGGTACTTGACGAATTAAGCCGAAAGAGGAGAAATAGGAAGCAACGCCGAGCCAGAGAAACATCACATTAATGGCGTGCAAGCAGGAGTCGAGATCAGAACTACAGTGACCCAACATCGATCTTAGTCGACCTTGATCGTGAAGCCGAGATGTAGGCATTGGTATCAATTTGTGGCCTCCATTTGTAGTTGATCTTAGTCATCTGCCATCGCGGCTCAGGTCGACGCTTACAAGTTCTGTTGTCCATCACAATAAAGAGGCAATAGTGCAACACAACAAGAGTGGAGGCGAGATGCATCTAGGAAGGCGGAGCAATTAGTCGAGCAGCCATCACTGGAGAGAAAGAGAGGATTTAAGCAATGAAAGAGGGCGGCGATGATGCGATGTTGCTAAGGGCGGACGAGTACCGAGATTGAGGCTAAAGTCAACGATGGCGTCAGGGCCAACGTAGCGTGGTGAATGTTAGAAAAATTATTCTCCTCCAATCTTAGCTATGATATTAGCTAAGATAAAAGTTGTAATCTCACTAAATTGCAAGTGTATAGTTTCCAAGTAATATAATTTGTAAGGAAGTCAAGTGTCGAATCCACGAGGATTGATCGTGAAGCTGAGATGTAACATAAACACACAATGTAACAAAAAAACACACACAATGAACGTGAATCTTATGCCACTAAACCCTTTGGATGTTTAGCATCATAAGGTAAAATGATTACCATTGGTTGATTAATTGATTACACAAAATTAAGACACTACTAATGTAAGACTCAAATGCAACATAAACAAATGGTTAGCTAGAGATGTCGCCACTAGCCAACTCGATGCTCAAACAAGGTATAAGTTCATGATTTAGAGTTGTTTAGTCTGATTCATATACAGTTGTCCAAATCGTGACCTTCTAAGTCACGTTTGATTTTGGATAGAAAATTCTAGGCCAATGGGCTCTAGAAGATTTCCGGCCCAATGATTAAACACAAGGCAAACTGAGATTAGGGTCTAACTTTTAGCGCTCAAACGTCTAACCATATGTAATACGTAACAAGTTCAATTCGCTAACATGTAAGGAATGTGTAAGGTTTCCCTTCCCAAACCTCTATTGGAGGACTTGAGCGTGAGGTCTAATGGGTTCTCCCACTTTGTACCTATTGGAATACCAACCGAAAGAACCAACTGATAGCCACAACGATTGCTAGTCGATGTGAGCTTGACAAAAACTCTTCAAGTCTATTGAAACTAAAGAAGACTTCGGTTTTTGCACTAAGAAACCGAACCTCTAAATTCAACTTATAAAGTTAAACCTAAGTCACATTCACATGCTCATCTTTACCTAATTAAGTAAGTGTCTAATTCACCCAGGTGCTATTTGTAGTTTTTCTAACATATTACAACTTATGCAAGGTCATAACATGCTCAAGAAAACCATAAATCAAGCACGAACATATAAACATACTACAAACACATCACATACAAAACAAATTCATCCACATCATTTCATATCCAAAACAAACTCAATTTCATAAATCAAATAACCATTGTTCTACATCAAATTGGCTAGGGTTTGACCCCTAGCCTTCCATACACAAACTAGTCACTACCTATATACAAAATAGTGTTTAGATACAAGAATAAAAGTTAAGAGAATGAGAAATAACTGAAGGGTCCCCAACTTAAGCTCCACCAAACTATTAAGCTTCACACGTGGCTCTTCAAGCTTGTAACTCCACTTCTTGGGCTCCAAATTGCATCCAACACTTGAAGAGGAGGAAATGGCAACCTTTAGAACTCAAAGAAGCCAAGAGGAAGAGCAATTAATTCCCACTTCTTCAAGCTCTAGAGAACCACCAAAACCTTGGAGGCAAATATGAGAGGAGGAAATGATGGATGATGGTGAGGAAGAGGAAAAGAGTTTGGCCTCTTTGAGGAGAGGTTAGGTCTCTTGAGTTCTAGAGGGTTGAAATATGAAAGCTAAAGAGTGAAGACTAATCTATCTTCTCTCTAGAGAATTCAACTAAGAGCCCTAGAGAGAACTCAACTAAAAACTAGAAAGAGAAGAGTTATCAAAACTTGAAAATGTGTATAATAAGTGGTATGTGTGTGGTTGCTGGAAAGCTCAAATTTAGGAGAAAGATGGAGAAATTTTCAGCCCTTAGATGATAGGAAATAACGAGTTGGAAGATCTAAAGGTTGACTTTGAACAAAGGAAATCATGATCCACTATTTTAGGCTTTGTATGGCTAAAATCTAAAATATGCGACATCATGTGGTCCATCTTCTTCCTCCTTTCTTTAAATCAGATTAACATGTATAAATGGGTGGATTGGGTCTCCATTGGGCTGGAACCAAAGTGGTTAGGCCGGTAAGGGTGGTCCGGCCGGCTATGGCGAATTCCGTGCAACTTCCAGCGACTTTTGGTGAACCTATTTTTTCATTTTCCCAAAATTGCTCCATATTCTCTCGTGACTCTAAAAATGTATACGTCTTCTTCATCAAGTGTGTAATTCTTCTTCTTTAATCATTTTCGAGTCAAACTGTGATTTTCTAGCAAGAAACGTAATTAGAACGATGCTTTATTCATGAAAAACAAGCAATAAACATGAATTTAGAGACATAATAAGAACATAATTATGGACCTAACAATAAATCACTGAATTCGCAGAGAGAAATCGAGACGAAGATAAAAGGAGAGAGACATAGATATTAGAAAGGGCAATATGGAAATAAAAAATAGAAGAAAAGAGATGGTTGGATAAATGGGAAAGATTATCTTAGAAAATGAAGGACGTGTGGGAATATCACAATCTGTTTTTGGCTAGTGAGAATAAAATTCACAAAATTAGGGCCGACGGGAAAAACCCCATTAATCTTGGACAGCCATTAAAAGGTAAAAATAATTTATTTAAATGATTAAAATGATTTAAAAGCAATTAATCAATTTGGTTATGAAGTTTGAATACCTGTCACCGATATTCCCTATTGAGATGGATGATCCTCGTCCTTTGTTCATGATAGGCGGTTAAGGAGCATGAGAGCGCTTCGAACAACCTGAGGTCCCGAGTTGTAGTCGCAAAAAAATAAAAATAAATAGAATAAATCTAATAAAAATTAACACCATCTTTTTTACAAATTACACTCTTGAAAAAAATTATGGTTTGTAAAATAAGGGTCGACAATTTCACCTCCTAATAATTTCATGTTTTCATTTCTCAGTTCTCACCTCATTAATCATGTCAAGCTGCCATTTACCATACTTTTTGTTTATGTAATAGTCACACTACCAGAAATACATACTTAAACAATAAAAAATGGGTTCGTCGTCTAAGAAAATGGGTTCGTTGTACTTAGACGACGAATTACAAAATTCATTGTCTAAGATGTTAACCTTATACGACGAATAAAGTTTCCATCGTATAAGGTTAACATCTTAGACAATGAATATATTATTTGTCATCTAAAAACTACACTTAAATGACGAAGATAGTTTCATCGTCTAAGTATGTACTTAGACGACGGAACTTTACTTAGACGACGAAATCATTCATCGTCTAAGAAAACTCAATTATTTTGATCATATTTCATTTCCAAATCGGGAATTTATCTATCTCATCTCTCACTTTCTCTCAAAACCTCTCAACATCACCTCTCCGGCCACAATTTCGATTCATATAGTTTTCCTACCTCCGAAGTTCTAGTTTACCCAGTTATCTCCTTATCGGTGAAGGTATTAATTCGTTTCCGTCGATTAAATTTTTTGAATTTAATTACGTACGTATGTAATAAAGTACAGTGATGGAGTTATCCGGTAAAATATTCCGGCGATTATATAGTTTCCGGCGACCTTGTTTGCATATATATTGCATTAATTAATTGTTTAATTGTTAAGATGATCGATTGTATGATTTTATTAATTAATAAAGATATGATTTGTTAAAAAAATGTTAGATTAAGCTAATTGTAAGTTTAATTGTTAAGCTAATGATTTAAGCTAATTTTTAATCTAATTGTATGTTTAATTTTTAATTAAACTAATTATATGTTTAATTAATTTTTAAGCTAATATATGTTTGAATAATTAGTTGAAAAATTATCTATAATATGTAAATGCATATTAACTTAATAATATAATATATTAGATAGATTATATATAGTATATTAGATTATAGCATATTAACTTAATTGTGTTATGTAATTTGATAATATAGTATATTAGATCAATTAATTAGTTAGAAACTTATATAATATGATAATTAACTTACGCAAAAATATGGACAAGAGTTGAATACAGTTGGCCAATAGAAGTGATGAGAGGTATATGGACGGAATCAGAGAGTTTATGTTGTTTGTGATGCAACATGGACAAGGAAATAAGCGTTGCAGGTGTCCGTGCACAAAATGTATTTACCATCAGTTTGTGGAGATTAATGTTATATCTCAACACTTGTATGACCACAGTATGATGTGGAGTTACTCTATATGGAGTGAGCACGGTGAAGTAGTAGACTTCAACTCATGACCATACTTCAGCTCAGGGTACAGTTACCATGGTGCCTCATCAAGTGGTAGTGGCACCCCTTCTTGCAACCCCACTGTGAAATTGGTCCATTATGCTTTTCCGGAATTTAGTCATGGTAGACACGACCACGAAGATGGAGGTTATGAAACTCCTTATTATGACATAGTCCTTGCAGGCTTGGCCCCTGACATTGCAACATGAGAGGGATAAGTACAATAGGATGCTACTTAAAGCTTAGACCCTGGTGTACCTTGGATATCCAAAGAATGTGTTGCGATATGTGATGGAAGAAATTAAGATAAAAGTGAAGAACAAAATTTCAGACCGTGCTTTTGATGAAATGTAGGAGCATATATGTAAGTTGCTTCATGATCAACACAAACTTTCCGAAACCTATTATAAGGTTAGAAAGATCTTGAGTAGCGTCGGCCTAAAGTACAAGAAAATTTACGCATGCATAAATAATTGTGTGCTGTTTTACAAAGAGTATGCCCATTTGGATTACTAGCTTGTATGCAACCAGTGCAAATATTTGCACTGGGAGAATAGGAGGAGTTCGAAGAAGCAAATTTCTGTGAAGATGTTTCACTATTTTCCGTTGATTCTTAGACTGCAGTGTCTGTACATGTCTCTATACACAGCAGAGACGATGAGATGGTACGTAGAACATAGAATATATAACGATGTGCTCAAACACGTGGCAGATGGAGATGGTTTTAAATATTTTGACAGAGAATTGCTAGATTTTGCAATAGATGTTCGAAATGTTAGACTCGGACTTTTTACAGGTAGATTCAACCCTTGGGTAGCGCTTCTGTCAACAATTGGCCAATTATTATCATGTCATGCAACCTGCCTCCATAGATGTGTATGAACAAGGAATTTAATTTCCTTACTCTGCTAATTCCAGTCCCAAATCTCTTGGACCTCAGACCATTTATTGACGAGCTAACACTGTTGTGGGAAAATAGAGTCTCAACTTATGACAAGTTCATTGAAACAATGTTCATGATAAGAGCAGCAATAATTTGGACCATCAACGATTTTCCTACGTATGGGATGTTGGCATCTTGCACAACCAAATGGTACAATACTTGTCATGTCTGCTTGGATGACATAAACTCTAGTTGGTATGCAGAGAAAGTGTGTTACTTAGGTCACTGTAGATGGCTTCCTCATGATCACCAGTGGCAACAGGATAATGATTATTTCGACCGAACATTAGAGAATAATCCTAAACACCGAAAATGGTCTGGCAAAGAGATTTTTGAGAGGTTAAACAACTTCTAGTTTGGTGTGTTGACAAATGATGACGATATGAAGAAACACAATCCACACCCTCCACACGATCTTAGCTATTGTCATCACATGAGTATTTTCTTTGAATTGCCTTACTGTTCGAAGTTGAAACTCAGGAATAACCTAGATTTCATGGACATAGAAAATAATGTGTGCAACAACGTGGTGGGAACAATTCTCGGTATTAAGTTCAGGACTAAGGATACTCCCAAAGCGCGAAAATATCTGGAATCTATGAATTTACGCCGTCCCTTGTAGTTAAAGATGGATAGAAGAAGAGTGTACAACAAGATGCCAGATGCAGTCTACTCAGTGAAGCAGACACTGAGGGATTTTGTATTCAACTGGTTTAAAAGTGTTCATTATCCGTCTAATTATGCAGCGAATATATTTGGATGTGTCAACGTTGAGAAACACAAGTTCATTGGTCTAAAGACTTATGACTGCCATGTTATGCTGCAATGTCTGATTCTAGTGGTAATTCGACCATATTTACCTCGTGTCTTCGTCGAACAAATAATAGCATTGTGTAGATGATGGCAGAGGTGATGCGCTAGAGAGTTGAAGAAGTCATATGTGATCAAACTACAATATATATGTGATGACCCGGAACAGAATCAGTAGTGTAATCGGCTTAATCCACGAGCTTGCGCGTAATCGCAGTTTTCCGTAAATTAATAAAATTGCCGGTTTTGATCACGACTTAATTATTGGCCAAGAATTTGAGTTAAGTCTCTTCTCGAGAGTTGTTGTACGCGTGATTTCGAGTTCGTGGGCGGTTCCGGATTATTATTTCGACGACCGAGGAATATAATATGAATATTTGAAATTTTGGAATATCGTCGAATTTATCCGTTCGTATTCGAGTTATCCGAATCGTGATTGTGATCCATTTTGGACCGTTGATCGACCCGAACCGAAAATGGAATGATTATCGACTTGATTTGCGAGTTTCGCGATTATTCATGATTTCGTCGTAATCGGTTATTATGGCGGATTCGTTAACGACTAAAATATCGGGCAAGAATTTGAGTTGAAATCCTTTACGAAAGTTGTAGAGAATTTAATTTCGAGCTCGTGGGAACTTCCGGAGGATTATTCCGAGTTACGAGGAATAAGTTGTGAATATTTTCGGCCGTTGGGTTTTGTCGTATTTATCCGTTTGGGATTCGATACGTGTACGGTATAAATACGGGCGAATACGTGACGAATTGGGAAACTTTCCATTTTGGGAAATCTGGCCCGTTGACCAGTTTGACCCGTGGGTCAAAACTGACCCATTCCAGGCCGAGTTTTGTTTGCCTTCGTTGAGCTCGATTCCGGCCTCTTTTGGACGTGGTGTCTTCATAAAAGTTGTTGGGCTTGAGCTCCTCTTTCTTTTGATAGGTCATTCGTTCAATTTGGTTGCCGGATGAAGAAGTTATGGTTTGTCAAAGTTTGGAAATTTTGGGTGGTATTCCTGCGAGTTTTGGCGACGTTGGTGGCAGCGGAGGCGGCCGAGATGGAGCTCGAGGTTTGAGAGGTTTTGTTAGCCTTGGAGAGAGAGGAAGCTTTTAGATGTGGTTTCAAGTCTTGCCGTGGCCGGATGAGGGAGATCGGAGAAGTTGAAATTCCGCCAAGGGTTTGCACCTTTGAGGTGCGTTTTGGACCTTTTCCGGTCAAAATTGGCTTTAACTTTGAACTAGAAAGTTGTTGGAAATTTCGAGATCTTCAAATCTATGTATAGGCTGAATTTTTTTGGGCCGATGTGGTTTTCCGGCGGCCGGCGGCGACTTTCCGGCCGGGGTGTTTTTCGACGTGTTTTATGTTGTTTCGCTTGGAATCGCGCACCGATCGCAGTGGTGAAGTTTATTTTTTGAATTAAGCATCGGAAATTATAGCGAAGTTTTATGGTGTGATTATTGAATTTTGACGATTTTGTCGATATTGAATTATATGTTTCCGGGAACAGTTGTTTCTCGTGATGTGATTCGAGGTTTTGAGTTATGATTTTGAGAAGTAGATTTTATGATTATCCAGGGGATCGTGATCGTTCTTTTGGCGAGGGATTTTCCGCCGGATCACTGGATTAACGCGTATTGCGTTATGCTCATCTGTGAGTGAACAATTTCTTTTCACTGATTAGTCGCGAGTCTTTATTACACGTTTTCCGAGCATGAGCATGCATATGAGATTATGATTTATATGAGCACGTGTTATACGATTATACATTTGCGAATACGCATCGACGAATATGCTTATACAATTACGTATTACGTATATGCATTTATATTATGTTTTATACACTTGCATAGAACTATTTATGATTTGGTTTACACAGAGTACAGTCGCAGTATATATTGTTGTATCGATACACTTGCATCCCGGCTGATCCCCGAGGATGTTTACCGGGGGAGGCTGTAACCCCTGACCCGAGGCCTTTACCGGGGGGGGGGGGGGGAGCAGACCTCTGACCTAAGGCCTTTCTGGCTAGAATTACGTGTGGGTCTGGGATCCCGTGATTCCGACTGTACTAGCGTGGATGTGTCCATGAGTGACCCCGCAGAGTTTTACGCTGCATGCTCCATACGCGTGAGGAGTTAGAGTCTCCCTCGTGTACTATGTCATATTCATTCATTTAGACTCGCATATGTTTTTATAACATATATTATTCGGCGAAAGACATTTATTTTCGTCCACTCACTCTAACGGTTTTTATGTCTTTCCCTTGGGCTTTTCGGTTTTCGTGCCCAGTTTGCAGTTCAGATTCTGGTGTTGCACGTCGCTGTCGGAGACTTAGTGTTCGAGCTACCTTTCTTTTCCAGTAGGTTTCTTGTTTTGCCTACTGTTGTATATTTTTGTATATATACACTAGAGGTCGCTCTGATACACTACAGATATATTTTCATACGATTTTTCCCCAGATTTCTGTAAAGTATAGTTTTATTGATTACTTTACATTATTGTTATGATATTGAGAAATCCGGATGGGATTGGTGCCCACGGTTTGATTTTTGTGGCATAGGATGAAGTGTATTTTCCGGGTGCAGGTTAATGGCAACTCCTCGTTAGTAGCGTTACTCTGCCGAAATTTTTATGGTTTTTGTTGGTTCGTGTTTTCAAAAGGGGTTTGATTCCGGTTTAGGAAACTAAATTGGGGTTGGGTCCTTTCAATATACGAAATTGTCCACATCCTTTGCAAATTAGAGATAATTTTCCCCCCTGCTTTCTTTGACATCATGATTCACCTCATGATCCACCTTCTCAAATAAGTGTTTCTTTCTGGTCCGGTCCATTACACTTGGATGTATCCTTAGGAAGGTATAATTAATTATAACTGGTTTTTCAGCATTTATATATATATATATTTGTGTTCTACTATTTTGCAAATAATTGATTTAATCATTTTGCAGACAACTCAGACAATAAAATATTTGTAAAAATAAATCTACGTCGGATGGCTCCAGAGCAGAAATATACATAATACATGAGTGTGTTACCTACTACAACATGTACCTTAAAGATCCAGTCCAGACCACCGCCTCCAATCCAAATGCCCACAACAATCTTTCAGTCATCACAGATGTTGTACGACCGTTTAGAGGAGTATTAAATGAAATATTAACTAAAGAAGAATTTATTGAAGCGCATTGGGTAGTGTTGCGAGACTGTGATGAGATCAACTCGTACATACAAGCTTACAAGGAGAAAATTCATAACTGGGTTGAAAAAGTGTTTAAGAAAAAGTTCCCTGATTATTTCCTCCAATTGGTACATATGTTTAAACCATGCATATAGGTTTGATATTTGCTTAGTTTGAAACTGAGAAATCTTGATGGGAATAGATGCCCACGGTAAATTCGAACACTTATTTTGGTGTTTGCTTATTCGAAGTGTTTTTCCTTCGTTTGTGCATGTAAGTTTTTGGTTTCCTTTTATTTTAAGAAAAACTATGTCAAGATTTTGGTAGAAATTAAATGCATATTCATATACCTTCTTCAATTTTGCAAATTATCGATCTAGAAAAATTTGGGAACAACAAGGGGTGGTAGTCATGGAAAAATCACTTATTGGCTCATAAGCTGGTTCAACACTATATTTACCCCTTATATTTTGTCAAAGGTGTAAAGTTTCGTTCATTGGATCGAGATGAAGGAAGAAGAACACAAAACAGTGGGATCGCGGTTGGGGAAGAAGCTGATGTATATTACGGGATTCTTGTTAATGTCGTTCAGCTATTTTACGAGAATGATATCAACGTTTTTCTATTCAAGTGTAAATGGTTCAAGTGCACGAAGGAAGATCTGGGTCTTTTATCAGTCGATACAAACTTAAGCTGGTATGAGGATGAGTCATTTACTCTTGCAACTTTAGTTAGGCAGGTGTTCTATCTGGATGATTCCAAAACTGGTGAAGGTTGAAAAATAGTAAAGCATATGTCTCACTGAGGAATATGGAGTGCCACAACACTTGAAAAATGTTGGCAACTGACACTAAAGCACATAATGACAATGTATATCAAGAGCTTAATACTTCTATCATCCCCAACATAAGAGAACTGATTCGGTCTAATGAACACTTACCCATGCCTGATGGCGCCACGGATCTTACTCAAGAGGTGATCAACGACCTAGAGAAGAATGTCTCCTAAAAGGAACAGGAGGATGACGAAGACAATGTTGGATACGATTTAGACGATGGAGATTATGATGATGAGGATCATTCAGTTAAGAGTGAGGAGGATGATTCAAACGATGATGATTATGATGATGATGAATGATTGATATAGATAAATATACGAAATACTCAATAATAATTATTTAATAGATGAAAATAATTTGATCAAATTTCAAACTTAATTACTTAATTTGTACGTACGCTCGCATGTATAATTATTTATTAATTAATTAGCGCGTGCACAAACCAATTAAAAGAGGTTTATTTAGAGGGTATGTATGTTTGTAATACTTATTATGTCTTACATGAATGATTTTAGAATAAACAAATGTAAGATCATTTTCTGGTAAAGATGACATCTTAGACAACGAAATCATATAATTTCGTCGTCTAAGGTTCACTTAGATGATGAAATTACATAAGTTCGTCATCTAAGGGTCGACTTAGACGACGAAAATATAGTGATTTCGTCGTCTAAGTGCATGTATAAACCCTAACTCTAATCCCTTTTTCCTAAACCCTAGAAGTGTTAGAAGAAGAAAGTAGTATATTTCGTCGTCTAAGTGACACTTAGACGACGACGAAATTCTACCATTTTCGTTGTCTAAGTAGATTTTCACAGTTTGACCTCTATGAGTACAATCATGTGTACCATGATAGATTGTGGATTATATTCGTTGAATGCATAGAGTAAATAATTTTTAGACTGTGGGTGTCGACGGTTCAAAAATTGGAGTTACGAAGATTCGTATATCAACGTTTCCGTTTCGTTGAAATTTCAGTTTTATGGTTGACTACACCGATCAAACTTCATATTGAATGAAAATTCGTCTAGTTACATATTAAGTGGTGATAAATATATCTAACGATTGTTTTATCCAAATTCAATTTTTCTTAATATGGATGTAGAGTAAATACAGACATAAGAATACTTAAGTTATACAACATTAGTAGATGTATAACAAGTATTAACTTGTCAATCTAGTTTTCATCTCAAATTAGTTAATAATTTATATCTAATTGATATATAAAGTTTTAACACAGGTGGAAATGATCGCAACGTTGGAAACGGTTTTACGATTAATAATATTTACGATCATTTCAGTTTTTTAAACTTTTGTTGATATTCACAAAAATGTATCGATCGAATACCAAACCCTACCGAATTGGCATTTTTTTTTCTAAAATATTATATAAACGTAATGATTACATTTGATGGCTGATTTCTTCATATTTTAAGGCAGGCAGCCAATTTTTTTTAAATATCTCACAAAATATTAAATAAATTATCACTTAGACGACGAAACACCTAGGTTTCGTCGTTTAGGTGCCTTCTTAGATGACGAAATAGTGTTATTTCGTCGTCTAACCCCAAATATTTGGCAGGTATTTTTTTGTGCCAAGTTTTTTGGGGGAATTTTTAAAAAGATTTGGACGATGAAATATCAAGGGTTCGTCGTCTAAGTGGACTTAGGCGACAAAATTCTACTTTTTGTCGTCTAAGTTAAAATGAAATCGATTAAATTGGGACAAATCCCTAAGTTCTCGATCTCATCTTTTTCTCCTCTGGATCGGTTTGCTCTTTCCCTCCTCACCTTCGTCTCCAAACGGTTTCCTCTCTCTCTCTCTCGTCGCCTTCGTCACCTCTCTCTCTCCTCACCACCATCACTGTCCTGGCTCCTCCTACTCCACCTAAACCTTCTCAGCTCCTCCTACTCCACCAAAGGCTTATTGCCGACTCCTCCCTCTCCTCGCCATCGCCACACCGACGTCGTCCTGTGTCAGTCAATCTCTCTCTCTCTCCCTCTCTAGCTCTCTCTCTATCTCTCTAACTGCTATGTGTGTATATATATATACACACACATATATGGATGAATATGTATATGTTGGATTGTGTATATATACATATGATGAATATGTTGAAATTTGTTGTATTAGTAGTGTTGAAATTAGTTCTATATATATGATTAGTTGAAATTTGTATTGAATATGATGGATATATATATATATACGACGCAAAGTGAACAGGAGGGACCCCTCAGCCCCGGTCCCCAAATGCACTCGGGGACTTGTGAAGGGAGCTAAAGTCGAGCGGATAGTAATTTAAAGTGGAAGAAGATCGAGGTGTTGTTCGACTAGTTCACCAGAGGCCCTCCAACGCCGGAGTTGAGCAGTTTGTGCTAGCACAACATCAGATCTATCATACGAAACAATATACGTATGATGACCCCTTCTTGGGACGAGTTGCTCTAAGCCGAAAAGTTCAGGGTGTACTGCGAACTCTTGGTAATTTGGTCTATTTAATTTAATTTTATTTCATGATTAATTACAAAGCATAGAGGCATAGGTTTATGATTTTTTTTCTCTAGATACACTATGACTATGAAGGCACATCGAAGATGTGAGAATTCGTAGAGGAGACGGCTACCTACATTTACAAGGATTGGAAGTACAACCTGCATAAGCACTACAAGAAACACGACTCCTCGCTTGCCCCAGCAGAGTTGCAGATGGAAAGGATTCACGAGTGAGAATGGTTGGTCGGGCACTTTGAGTTCGAGAAGTTTAAGGTTCATCTTCATTTTCTTTAATGTAATGAAAATGAATAATTTCTTTCTTTTAAACATTCATTTATTATTTAATATCTTTTGTTGTGAAACAGATAAGGTCGGGAGCTAACAAGACTAATCATGAGAAGAAGACCAAACACCATATTTATGGCTCCAAAAAGATGATCGACATCGCAAAGCCTCACTGAGATGCAGGTTTGAATCATTATTTTCTGGATGCCAGCGTGTCTGCTTACGTCAGGCCCGGGCAAGCTGTTGAAGTGAGTGAATATGGCGTAAGTAATCCCTCATTTTCTGAAATTGATTGAGATCTTACCGTTGATTTAAGGAATATTGAATCATGATTAGGACAACTATTATGTTGTGTTATTGAAATTTGGTTTAGTTGTATAAATTAAATATTATTCTGAACTTGAGAAATTCGGATGGCCGGGAATCGGTGCCCACAGTTTGTAATTTTGGAATTGGTTATTCGAAGTGTTTTCTTTCAAGCAGGTTTTTGGTTTCCTCCATTTTTAGGGAAAACTATGTCAAATTTTCTTTAGAAATCGACATCCATAAATTGTTCACAATTTCAGGAGAGGTTAATACAATTAGCCGGGGAGGAATTGGCGAGCGCACAATTTCAGAAATCGAATATGACGCCCGAAGAACTGTCTCCTTTATCGAAGGAGACTCAGATCCATATTGATGATACAGTTTTCGGCCGCCGAGCTGGGAAGGAGGTTCGTGGGGGTTGGACAGAAGGTCCAGCGAGATTTGACCTAGTCATCCGCATTGGCGAGTAGGCGAAGTGCGGCTGATGTTGAAGCGGTTCAATTTGCCAAAGAGGAGGCTCGATCGGCCCGGGAAGAGGCTCAATCAGCGGAATAGTAGATTAGATCGATCCAAACTCAGATGAGCTTCATGATTAAGTTTCTCAAGTCGATGTGCATGTAACCTCCGCCCCAGATTCAGGCAGATGCCACGCCTCGGGATCGTGGACATGATGATGACGATGATTTGAGCGGTGGCGGGGGAATCAGCAAGATCCATACTCCCGGTGTAGTTTCATAGTTTATATATATTTCAATCGATGTACGTACATTTTTCTATATTTAATATATTAAATGAGAATTTTTTTAATTTTTAATTCAATTTATATTTCTAATTTTTTTTTAAAAAAAATACAACTTAGATGACAAAATATAAAATAATTCGTCATCTAACATGTTCATTTGGATACCAACATGGTAATATTTCATCATCCAAGTGAACATGTTAGACGACAAAATATTCGTTATTTCGTCGTCTAGTGATACACGCATTTGCAACTATTAAATTAACACTTAACACTCAACAAAAACGCATACAATTAAAACCCTTTGTTGTAGATGTAGCATTGGTAAATAGGGTATCGTTCTTAACCGGGGATTGAGGGTGCATGCATATTTACGCTATGGTTTGAAAGGGGAGTTTGAACAGGTTGGTTTTTACTAATTCCTACGAATTTAAAGACAGAAAAATGGTTAGTAAACACATAGAGAAATCCTAAGTTCTAACATGCTTCACTCATAGACAAGTAGAAAACACACAAGAACAAAGAACCCTAAACATGCTTACTAGACCGAAAATAAACACTAAACTACTATATACATGTGATCGACTCATTCTTTCATCCTTTGCCGTTTTATACCTAGACTCCCTAAGTGTCAACGAAATTCCTAACTTCAATCAAAACATACACACATGCTTATAATTGAACAAGATAGCAACCAAAGCGAGCTAACTCTCTAATCCAATTTTATCTTTGTTATTAGTTCGTGAAACATGCTTAAAAGAGAACCAAAGCGAGTATCTACTTAAAAACAGTTTCAAGCATTAAGAACATATAAGCACACACATGTATTCGAATCAAAGTTAAAAACACATGGAAGAAACTTAGAAGAATTTAGAAATAAAAAGCCTCTTATCAAAACTTGTTCTCAAAATACAAACAAAGGAAATCCAAACAAAAACCGAAACAAAATAAAAAGGGGTCATGTTACACTTTTAGACTCCGTGAAAGCGCACCGCAAATCTTCAAGTGTAGCTACTCCTTAGTTGATGACGAGCCCAAGAATTTCCAGCCAAAGCGAGCAAAGTCCTTCTTGAGGTGGAGGAGAGTGTTTACGGGATGAAGTTGGTGGTGTTTCGGATTTTGGGGGGGATGGCCAAGTGTTTGGAGGTTGAGGAGCTGATCTTTGGCAAGCTTAGAAGTCTAGAATGAGTGATGAATGAGTTTGAGACCGAGCCCTCTTATTTATAGGTGAAGAAGTCCAACTTTCCTCTCCAAACTAGGGATTCCTAGTTTACCCGGGTAGAAATGTCAGCCTGTCTTGAAACGTCTTTTTCGGGAGTTCTAGAGCTCAGAAAATTCCGATTCTTGTTTCATTGGAAAGCTTATTCAAAGGGCTATAAAATCCATATAATGAACGCCATATTTGGAGTTGAATTGAATTTACTACGGATTTTAGAAGTTAAGTGACCTGACTGCCCAGTTTTCTTCTTCTTCAAGGAAAAGGAAATCTTCATATCTTCAAATCTTGCATTCCTTATTCCCTAATAATTCTTGGCCGAATATACCATATTCTTGCACATATTTTGGCCCTCAAATCAGGTATTTATCTTCATGGAATATCCTCCCAAAATTTGTTAATTATATGCTCCATATATTCCGCCATATTTGCTCTTTCCTGGGTTGCGCAGGAGAAATGTCTTCATCTTCTTGTCCACCATTTTGGTATCCATTTGAATTTGGCATTTGGTTTCCAATTATTGACACCATGTGGGAATGCATCTTCGTAACCATTTTGAAGACCATTTCTCGGACCATTTCTCGGACCATTTCTCGGACCATTTCTTTTCCGGAATTGAGAACTTCCTCCTTAATACGCTTTTAGCTCCAAAACTCCTCCTTTATTATTTTCTCCTTTATTTCTACCTAAAAACAACAAATTAAGTAAGAAATGAAAGCACTAAGGTCAAAACAAAGCTAAATGTAAAGAGAAAGACGTTAAGAATCAAGCATAAAATGCGTAGATCATCTAGCTGGAATAGTTAGACGACGAAATTTAGAATTTGTCGTCTAAGTTACAACATCTAGTCGATAAAAAATATTTCATCGTCTAAGTTACAACATCTAGACGATGAAATCTTTTTCGTTGTCTAAGTTACAACACTTAAATGAAATCTTTTTCGTCGTCTAAGGTATTGTACACTGATAGTCGCATATTTATGCGTCTATTTGGTATTTAATTTGTTCCCTATATTTAGTTTATTGTCATTAATCGAGTGAATTAATTATGTTTATTTGTTTTTAGGTGTTTTGGAGATTAATGGAGAAAAGGAGATTAAATATTATGTTTTGGAAGTTTCTTGGCGAGGAACTGTCTGGCGAGGGAATATATGCAAGCTCGATGGGTTTAAAGACTGCAATCATATATGCCTTGGCGAGGTGATTACGTACGTTGGTGCCAGCGAGCAAAGTTGGTGAGAGAAGAAGTTGACTTGGAATTCGATACATATATAATGAAGTCCTTGGCGAGGAAGTACTTGGCACGTGATATTGCTTGCATGTATGTGGATATTTATATATATTTATATTTGCAACTTGAGATTAAGAAGGAGTCCAAGTACAATCTGGACTGTGCTAGCACGTGCTCCACTTGCTAGGTCAATTAACCTAGCCTAAACATATATATAGCAAGTGGGGGGTTGAAGAAAAGGGACGTACGCTAGAGAAAAGAACAAGTTACGTACGGCTGGAGGATTAAGAAGAAAAGACAAAACAGAGCTAAGGGAGAAGAAGAATCTCGCATGCATGAAAGCTAGTTCGATATCGACATCGCCAAGAGTTCTTTCTTCTCCATCTTTTGTCTATCTTTTTATGAATTCTTTGATGTTTTTATTTATAACTATGAGTAGCTAAATTTCCATTGTTAGGGGCTGATTGAAGCCCTAGATATGCTTACGATTTTGAACCTCTTTTGATTCTATTAATTATTTGGATGAGTTTTGTTTCACTGTTTACTCACCGTATGTTTTCTATGTTCATGTTTCTTTGAGTGCACGCTTAGATGCATGGCTTAGGATCTATAGTCTTGATTATGTATATGACCACCTTATCATTGCATATTCTCTAGAGACAAACATGAATTTGTGTGAAGCAAGCCTTAATGATGAAAGTGTGACCACCTTATCAACCCTTGAAGCTATGTTATTCTTCAAACACTCTTAAAACGTAATGACTTCAGTTCTCTAGGCTTACATCACCATATGTATAAGTCGGTTAAGTGAGGATCAAGATCAAGCGGATTGTCCCTCCCTCTTTCATGCCAAGTAAGAGAGTGTAATACATAAGATGACTTAACCAAAGCTCTTATGTGGAGAGTATTCATCCATGGTTAGTTCAATTATATTGGAGAGGTCGTAAGTATGTCTAGGGTGGATAGAAGTTCTTAACATTCATATCTCATTGGTTAACTACAACAATTTACTTTCAACAATTTATTTTCTGCAATTTACTGATTTCTGCATTAGCTGTAGCTTAGCCGATTTATTTCGGTGACCAAATCAACTCAGAAAACCCTAAAAATTTGTGTGGTAGTCCGCCACTGTGTCTAGTTTATTGTGTCAAAATCTCGCTGCATTTGAGTCTGTCTAGCTTAGGTTCGATGACCATTAGTGTTCTGTAGTCGAGTCTGTCAGCATAGTAGTGTGTTAGGATTTAGTTTCACCAATTCCTCGTGTTCGATAACCCCTATTTATTTTACTACATTGATATATCCAGGTTGTGAATAGGATATCTTTGAGAGGTGTTAAACCGCCTTGTCATACACGACGAAAAATTTCATTGTCTTTTGCTGAAAATTTTTGTCGTGTAAACACTTGGACGACGAAATCTTTTTCGTCGTCTAAGCTGTCACTTAGGCGACGAAATTTTGTTTTTTGTTGTCTAAGTACTTAGACTACGACACTTAATAACGAACCTTAGGTGAAGAAACTTTTGTCACCCAAGTACTTAGGCGACAAAATTGCTTAGTCGCATAAAAGCATTTTTCTGGTAGTGTCGTGCCAATAATGACTTGATACCTGGTGACCTCACCATTTCTTTTTGGTTTGTTTTAAGTATTCAGTTCCTCAGTCCCTATTGACAGTGTTGAGTGACTGGAGTCGTCTTGGTAGTTGCATATATATGCAACTTTATTGTGCTAAATTTATCTCTATTATTTAGTTCATTTGGCTTAGTCTTAAAAATATTAACTTACTTTATGGTTTTATTGGTATTTTAAGTGAATAAGGAGAAAGAAGAAAAAGAGGGACTTTAAGCTGAAATTGAAAAATATTTCTGTGCAGATCAGTTGACTTCGACAGAGAATTGGGAGCAGTACAGAATGAACTAGTTGATTATCTTTATATGCCTGAAAATATCTAGATGTCTAGTTTCTATAACATCTTCTAGATCATGATTTGGATGTCTCTAGAAGAATTTATGACCGATTTAGTACATGGAGGTCAGTCTACTTGAGAATCTGACTGTTGATGGAAATTTATGGTTTGAAGCCCAAATCACACCAAGAAGCCCATTGACGTATTTGTGTTTGATATTACCGTTCAATATAGATGTGGTTGGTGGAAATAAGTCTTTAAAAGTCAACAGCCAATAGAAGAATTAAGAAGATGACTTTTCTTCCAAGACAATGAGTCTAAAACCTACATGGAAAGAAGATTCAAGGAACAATATAAAAACTCGATGACACATCTCTCTCTTCTTTCTCTCCTCCTTCCCCGTTTCTCTTCTTCTCTCTTTTTCTCCATCATGTATAGTTAGTCTTTCTTTTAGTTAGGGGTTGATCGAAACCCTAGATATGTCTTCGATTTTGAACCCCTTGTGATATTGGATGAGTTTTATTTCACTACTTTCTCATTTTTGATTTCTATGTTTATGTTTCTTTGGTCACTACTTAGATACATGATCTAGTTATCTAATAGCTTGAATGTGTATATAATTGATTGTTATATCATTATATGTTGAATAGAGACAAAACAAGCTCTTGTGTGAAATAATTTCCTAGTGATATTAGGCGACCGCTATATCGACCTTAGAAGCTTTGTTATTTCTCAAACACTCTTAGATCATAATGACTCTAGTTGACTAGATTAGGATGTCGACATGTATCAATCTACCAATTAGGGATCATGCTAAGACAGTACTAACATCCTTCTTAGTACGGCTAGTAAATACATTTGGTGTCCTACCGACATTGGCCCAATTATGGGATTCAGTCATCCATGTTTCTTTAGATTAGATGGGGGTAGATCAAAGCTATCTAGGGCAGAGAGAAGTATCTAGCTTTCTTCTCCTTTAGATTCTTCTTTACTGTTACTTCTATTTTTGTTTACTTTTTTATTTTGTATAATTTATTTCGACATCTAAAACAAACCCAAAAATCCCGTACATTTACGTAGTTGTCTGCCACTATGTCTATTTTCTTGTGATTTTAGGTCGAGTCTAGGTATTTTAATAAATTAATTATTCGTCTATAGGTCGAGTCTGCCAGATTTCTGGCATTAGTGTAATCGAGTCTTTTAACCTCTTAGCTAGTCTCGTAAGTCCTCTGCGGGTAATGACCCTTACTTCCATTATACGACATTGGTATCTTTAGGTACAAAATAGGGATATTTTTAGGTGGTGTTTTTCCATCTATCACATCTGAGTGATAAGAGATGACGTAAGCATAAATTTGGATATACAGTATATGTTTAGTTTTCAAACTCATCGACCACTACCACATATTTAACCATTGTCGGCGATTTTTAAATCGCCGGCAATGTTTTTTATCATTAATGTCTTCTTCTTTTTTTAACATTGCCGGCGATTTTTCCGGCAAATCGTCGGCAATGTTCCGCCGGTAATTAAAAAAAAAAAGACATTGCCGGCGACTTACATTTAAGTCGCCGGTAATGTTAAAAAAAAAAAAGACATTACCGGCGACTTAAATGTAAGTCGCCGGCAATGTCTTTTTTTTTATTTTAATTATCGGCGGAACATTGCCGGCGATTTGCTGGAAAAATCGCCGGCAATGTTAAAAAAGAAGAAGACTTTACCGGCGATTTGGGGAAAAAATCGCCAGTAATGATAAAAAACATTGCCGGCGATTTAAAAATCGCCGGTAATGGTTAAAAATGTGGTAGTGGACCATAACTTTACTCTCTCTCTCTCTCTCTCTCTCTCTCTCTCTCTCTCTCTCTCTCTCTCTCTCTCTCTCTCTCTCTCTCTCTCTCTCTCTCTCTCTCTCTCTCTCTCTCATTAATGGAACAACAGGCGCCAGTGGCGGAGTCAGTATTAATTTATCGCAAAGGTTAGACCGGCTAGTTGTAACCAAAGGGTTGCGGTGTTGTACTGTGCAGTGCATGATTTATTTTTCATGCACTTTATTACTTCACAATAATGACCGTATTCTAATTTTTAATTATATGTTGCAACCTACAGTCGGTATACGCATTTCCTACATGACTGGGTGCATGTCCTCATGTAGCAAGCTTGTTGGTGCCGCAGGTAGCAGCTCCTGCTCCGGCTCCCTTGGGTGTTGCCAAACAGACCTCCCTGGCGGACTTACGTCTATACTCTATAGAAGTAAGTTTGGATAGCCTTAATTACGGGTCTCGATGCATGCAGCTACGCCCTCGTCATGGAAAAGAAAATTTTCACATTCTCCCCGGAGCGAACTCTTTCAGATCTGAACCACACCAAGCAACTTCCCTTGATTCTCAATGGGTAATTTCCTCAGGATGGTGTCTGCGCCGTAGCTCAGTAGAGTCGGGATTATGCATGCAAGGCAAATAGCAACTGCGTTAACCGGATAACAGTCTTCCAGACTAAACCGACTGGTTACTACTGCCAGTGTTTGAAAGGCTTCGAAGGGTACCCATATCTCCTGGCTCCATATGGTTGCCGAGGTACGTACGTATGCCTACGATCTTCATCATAATCTCTCCCTCCTATTTTTATATACGTTCAACTTATTGTCCATTATACGTATAGTTGCAGCTTCAATCAAGCTCAGAATTCGGTTTTTCTAATTTTTATCAGATGTCGATGATTGCACGGCTCCGACAAACCGCTGCAACAATGGAAAGTGCGTAGATTTAGTTGGAGATCGATTTCAATTGTTCATGCAGTAAAGGTTTCATAAACAAAGGTCCGGAGACTTGGATAAAAAAATGACTCAACATATGTATACTTGTTAACATTAACTAACACTAGAAAAAGCGCGCGCACAGTGTTTATATGTTTTTTTTGACTAAAAGAACAGTTCATTAAAATCTTTCTAGCTTGAATATTACATATATATAACTGACAAACAAGCATGTCTCTAATCAAGAAAAATAAATTAATTAGTACTTTTTAAAAACGGTAAGCTTGAACATTGTCAAGTTTACTTACATCTGTCAAGGAGAGACGAAAGACACATACAGAGAGATAAGCATACCTGTCATTTGATTATGGCAGGTATGTCATCCCCATGAATTATGCAGTCCCAAAAATTTACAAATAAGGCTTGATACCGGCCAACAGTACATGATTCTAGAATCCTAAACAAGAGGACCATAAATGTAATTAGCTAAAAAACTAAAACCTAGACTAAATATATTGGCCCACATGAGAAGCCCATAAGAAATACCCAAATTTTAGCCCAAAAAACGTACTCTCCTAGAAACCCTAGCAACACAGTCACTCTCGATAATCATGCAACTACTCCCGTCCAAATCATCACCCATCGACGTAGGCTTGTACACCCACAACCCAAACACCATACGCCAACCGCCACACCACCACCCAAAGTCGCCACACCACCAAATCAACCAACAAAGAACCTGCTCAGCCAAAAATCAGATCCAGCCTCAAGGCAACTCGAACCATTGCACTATGTCCGGTAGCAAACCACCAACAGAGAACGAGTCAAAAGACCCACCGTTGCGGGCTACTGCCGAACGAGATCAACAAGTGTCGTTGCCGCTCCTCTGCTTCACACGGAGGGATAGTATGAGATAATCTTTTAGGTGTGTGTCAGATAATAGTGAGTTTCTTTGGCCTCTAATGTCATGCCTCATGGATGTGATCAACGACTTCAACAAAACTTGTTGCCCTCTCGGTATGCGCCAATACAAAGTTATTGGAATGGAGTATAGTATACATTCTGGTACTTGAAGTAACCATTGACTTGGGCTTATTCTTGCATGCCTTATAAAGAAAACTGAGGGAGACTTGGAAATCCCAGAAAATTGATGGTTAAATCGCAGCATTCAAGTTCTGGGTGTTTCGACCCGTCGAGCATATCTCTCGACCCGTCGAAGGCAATGAATGGTAATAACCCGAAGGGGTCTTTTAACTCGTCGAGGAATGACTTCGACCAGTCGAAGCGGGTGCCCCGGATGAGACAAAACCATTTATTCGACCTGTCTAAATCCTCTCATGTTGCGAGTAGTTTTACTGTTATTCCCTATTCTGAAACACCGGTTAATGTGTTGGTTATATTTGCTGATGCTGAGTACTTCTCTGACCCACATAAAGGACGTTCCCAAACAAGTTATGTATTCGCCATGAGGGAACATGGCGATATTTTGGAGAACAACAAAATAAACTCTTGTTGCTACTTCCTCGAACTATTCTAAGATTAAAAGCTTTGTATGAAGTGGTTGATAAGTGTGTCTGGTTTAGGACAGTAATACACCACATTCGAGGGTCTAGTGAATTACCATCTACTACGACAACACCAACTTACATCTTTGAGGATAATGCGGTTTGTATTGAACAAATGAACTTGGGTTGCATTAATGGTGTCATACATAATTCATTTCGCCAAACTACTCCTACATATCAGCAATAGCAGCGGTTATTGATTATCCATGTAAACCGTGTTGGTTCGGCGGATAATGTTGCAGACTTGTTTACCAAGTCATTACCCAAATCTATATTTGTGAAACATGTGAGGCGCATTGGTATGTGTAGGTTATCTAAACTCCATAACTGAGTTTACAGTTAGGGGGAGTTACATCTCTGTAGACATCAGAGGGAGTTTACTTCACATGTGGTCACTTATGTAGTTGATGCGTTGTACTATTTTTCCCTTGGACCAAGCTTTTGTTTTACCGATGAGGTTTTTGTTTGCTTGACAAAGTTTTTAGTGAGGCAACAAGTCATGCATCATTCTTCAAGCCAACGACACAATGGAGAGTGTTTAAGGAGATTTATTCTCCATAATTCTTTGTGTGTGTCGTGTCCTAGTTAGATACAGATTAAATTAGATAGAGATATAAAAAATCTCTGTTTTATAGGGACAATTAATGTAACAAATTATATCGGTCTATACATAAAGTGTTTAATCAATAAAAAAAATTACAATTTCTATTTTACATAATTTTTTTCTCAAACAAATTGCGCGGACACCGAATTTATAATGTGACAACAACTCACTATAACCAAAATTAGAAACCAACAAACCACAGTGACCGACCCCATATATAATATTGCAATTTGAAATCCCAAAACCAACCTCCACTGACAACATAATTCCACCCACAGGTCCAACCTCTCTATTTAACCCCCTGATGGATCATGGCATGGTCTCTAACAGAAAGCCTCATTCTTCAATTTCCCTCCCATTTTCTCGGAGCAAACAAACAAACCAGATCGATCAGAAAAAAACAACAACAACGATGAGAGAAATCCTCCACATCCAGGGCGGCCAATGCGGTAACCAGATCGGCGCCAAGTTCTGGGAAGTCATCTGCGACGAGCACGGCATCGACGCCACCGGCCGCTACTGCGGTCAAGACGCCGCCGATCTCCAGCTGGACCGCATCAATGTCTACTTTAACGAGGCCAGCGGCGGCCGCTACGTCCCTCGCGCCGTCCTCATGGATCTGGAGCCGGGCACCATGGACTCTGTCCGGTCCGGCCCGTTCGGCCAGATCTTCCGGCCCGATAACTTTGTCTTCGGCCAGTCCGGCGCCGGCAACAACTGGGCCAAGGGCCATTACACCGAAGGCGCCGAGCTCATCGACTCAGTTCTCGACGTCGTCCGTAAAGAAGCCGAGAATTGCGATTGCTTGCAGGGTACGCTAACCTAACCTGACCTGGAAATGATGACCCAATTTCTTCTCCTTAGAATATTTACGTAAAGAGTCTTTTATTACTTAGTCTTGTTATTTTTTGTTGGACAGGATTCCAAGTGTGTCATTCTTTGGGAGGTGGGACTGGCTCGGGAATGGGAACTCTTCTCATTTCTAAGATCAGGGAGGAATACCCGGATCGGATGATGATGACGTTTTCGGTGTTTCCTTCTCCAAAGGTGTCGGATACGGTGGTGGAGCCGTACAATGCGACACTTTCTGTGCATCAGCTTGTAGAAAATGCCGATGAATGTATGGTGTTGGACAATGAAGCTCTGTATGACATTTGCTTTCGGACTCTCAAGCTTTCCACTCCTACTTGTAAGTCCAATTTGTTTTTGATATTAGGATGAATTACTAGCAATAATAAACAAAAGCACGTGCACCTGCGACCTTCATGGATGTTGTAAATTTCCTATTATGAAGCCAATTTGATTTGAACCTGCGACCTTCATGTTGTTAATTAAGCAAGCTAGGCAATCGACCACAGCACACTGAGCTCAAATTTTAGTATTTGATTATGATTCTGGTTATTTTAATTTCAGTAAAACGAAGGATATAGTTGTTGAACCATCTGAAGCATTGTTGTTTTACATGTCTTTTGTGTTACCAGACGTTTAAATTGATTTTACTGCAATTCTATAAGAATATAGTCATTAATGTATAATGAGAAACTAGTCCATAAAATAGTTTAAAATCGAGCATTCGCTCTTTGCTTAGCACTTGGACGTGTTCTCTGAGTCAAGACACAATTTATTTATTTTGAAAAGTTGAGACACAACTATGAACTTTTGCATGTATGAATTCTTATGTGATCTCTTTGGAAGGGAGGTTATGTAGGTGATACATTATGCTTTTTTGGATTATCATTGCAGTTGGTGATCTTAATCACCTGATCTCCGCAACCATGAGTGGTGTCACATGCTGTCTTCGGTTTCCTGGACAGCTCAACTCCGACCTACGGAAGCTTGCAGTTAACCTTATACCATTCCCGCGTCTCCACTTCTTCATGGTTGGGTTTGCACCCCTCACTTCTAGAGGGTCACAGCAGTACCGTTCTCTGACCGTCCCTGAATTAACACAACAGATGTGGGATGCGAAAAACATGATGTGCGCTGCTGACCCACGCCACGGGCGCTACCTTACTGCTTCGGCCTTGTTCCGCGGTAAGATGAGCACCAAAGAGGTTGATGAGCAGATGACTAATGTCCAGAACAAGAACTCCTCGTACTTTGTCGAGTGGATCCCCAATAATGTCAAGTCCAGTGTGTGTGACATCGCACCGAGGGGCTTGTCGATGGCTTCCACATTCATTGGGAATTCGACTTCTATCCAGGAAATGTTCAGGAGGGTGAGTGAGCAGTTCACGGCTATGTTCAGGAGAAAGGCTTTCTTGCATTGGTACACCGGTGAGGGAATGGATGAAATGGAGTTCACCGAGGCCGAGAGTAACATGAATGATCTTGTAGCTGAATACCAGCAATACCAGGATGCAAGTGCTGAGTATGAGGAGGAGTATGCGGAGGAGGAAGAGGAGGTTGCTGCGTGAAATGTATTTTGATCGAGAAATGAGTTTTCATAACAACGCTTTTGTGTTGAATTTGAATTTTTATCGAGTAAGGGTCAAGCATGTTTTTGTGATAGGATTTTTCTGTAGTGGAGCTTGCACAACTTAATTCACTCAAGGATTATCTTTATTGGGAGATCACGTTTATTTGGATATATATAGTCGAACTTTATACATTTGATTTTTTTAATGGTACATTTTTCATTTGCAGTTTATAAATTATAAGATTATCGATGCGCCACGATGTTTTTATTTTGTTTTTATTTTTATTTTTTTGAGATAGTCGAAAATATGCATTAATGTGATAGTAATATAGAGTTCCACCGGATTACCCGGGTCGATAAATTGAAACTTCTAATGCATCATTATACTAGGGCAATTCAACGTACTACTTCTAATCTTAGACTAGCAAACCGGAGCAGCACCGGATTATACTAGGGCAATTCAATTTCTAATCTTAATGTGATAATAATACAGAGTTCCACCGAATTATCCGGCCCGATAAATTGAAACTTCTAATGCATCATTATACTAGGACAATTCAACTTCTAATCGTAGACAAGCAAACCGGAGTAGTACGAGGACTGCCAAAAAATCATTTGTTTACCGTACCACTCTTTAACTAGCTAGGTCAATCTCGCCTAAGAGACGGTATATTCCCAGGTCCCAAATATAGGCCCGAGTAACAAAGTCTAGAGGCAGCCAATCAATCCACCAGGCCCAGGAAAAGAGAATTGGAAGGGCCACCAGCCCATTACTAGACTCAATAGTTGTAGGGTTTCGCAGAATAAACCATCGCTCTCTAATACCTCCGCCCCTAATGGGTACCGATATAGATCCATCGGCACCGCTCTGGCCTACAACTACCCTCAGTCTTGCTCTGGGAGGTTGCGAACAAGAACTAACCTTGACACCTCTAGAGTGATGAGTTCTGTCGGGATCCCATATATCACCACTTACCCGGTTATTCTGGGCAGTCCAATCATGATCACCGCCTCCACCATAGCAAGGGGAGGCTAACAGTCGACGACAGTCCAATATGGCATTCTAAGATGGTAGTTCAATAGGGCAGTCGACGACAAAGGAAGGGGTGTCAGGTAAGAGGGGAAGGCGATTGAAATATGGGAGTGAGGGAGGTTGAAGAGACGGAGACGATTTCGATCGATGGAGGAAATTAAAGAAGGATATGTTGATCTATAATTGGAAGGATATAGGGCACATAGAGGTAGTAGTCATGACGAGCACGCCAGGCCAAACCCCTAGGCGGCGCTAAGGTTTCGAGTCATCTCCATGAAACTTGGAGCCAAGAAGGAAGATGAGCTATACCAACTCACGATATGATGTCTTTTTGTTACTACGAGAGAAAAGACATTAGAGATGGCAAGAGAAACATGTAAGTGAGGTACAAGAAGCTTGACTAAATATTATGCGTGATTATCATCCTTTAGCAAAATATCTATGTAGGTATATCTCCACAGTGAATGTATGTACAAAATTCTTGCATGTACAAATATATATTATGTACTATTTTAGAGGTTTTTTCCATCTATCCAAATTATAAGAAAATTTTTCCGTTAGCTCTGAAAAGATTTCAATATTACCATCAGCCAACTTAGTCTAAGAGATTCTTTCTCATCTACCCAAGATCACCTAATCTCTCATATTTTCTTTCCCATTTTTTTCCTCCTATTTATCTGGTACAAAACTCACCCAATTTTCAAATCTGTTTGATTTGAAATTTGCAGAGAGAGAGAGAGAGAGAGAGAGAGAGAGAGAGAGAGAGAGAGAGAGAGAGAGAGAGAGAGAGAGAGAGAGAGAGAGAGAGAGAGAGAGAGAGAGAGAGAGAGAGAGAGAGAGAGAGAGAGAGAGAGAGAGAGAGAGAGAGAGAGAGTTTCTTGATCGAAACTTTGATTTCGTGAAATTCAAATTCTCAACTGAAGCTTTAATTTCGTGAGAGACACAGATTTGATCTAGTTGTTGAGTGATGCTTTGATTTCTTGATCTATAATAGGAACAACAATCTGCCATGTTCTTCTAGATTCAAACATTGTAGCTAGGTTCGATCTCCCTTCTCTCTCTAGATTCATTTTTGTTAATTTTTGATTTTGATTTCGGATTTTTGATATGATTTGCGTTTTTATCTGTGAATTTGGATTTATGAAGCTTTGTGATGCTGCTGATATAAAGAGTTTAATTCCTTGTTTCATTATGTTACGATGTTTTGTGCGTGGAGATGTATGGGAATTGTTGTGTATTTTTGGAAATTTGCAGATTTTGGGTTCAACTGATAGTCAATTGAGCTTCAACTGATACTCAGTTAAAGACTGAGACTGCTGTGTTTAGATTTGGGATGAGCTGAATATGAGTTGACCCTCAACTGATATTTAGTTAAAGGTTGATGTGTTTAGATTTGTGATGAACTGAGTATCAGTTGACCCCAACTGAGTATCAGTTGAATGTTGCTTTGTTTAGATTTTGTTGAACTGAATATGAGTTAGACCATTCTGAATGATTCTGTGTTTCAATAATAACATTTTCTGTTATTATTTGTGCAGTAATGTTGTTGTGAAGTTCTTGTATTCAGGGAATGGATTTATTTTATCTTGTAACGAGCACATGAGTTATGTCATTCTTTTCAAGTACATTTGTCAGAGTGATGTAATCAAACTTGATTACTCACTTCCTGGATGCAACGGTTGCTCTTTGAACAACGAGAATGATTTCAAGATGCTGCTGACTGTGTAAATTTGTATAAGGTGAATTTTGTTGATGTCAATGTATCTAAGAATGGTGGAAGTACGAGCAAAAGATTTGTTGCGGATGATGATGAGACTTCTAGTGTAATTGATAAACATGATTACCTCACTAAGGTATATAGGGCTGAACCTAACAAGACCTACTTGTTGAAAGAGGGGGAGACTTACATCCATTCCCAAGGAAAAATATTCCGAGGAGGTGCTGATGAGTTTAGAGAAATGCTTACCAAGTATTCTATTCAAGTTGGTTTCGAGTTTTTCTATTTGAGGAATGATTGGTATAGGATTGTGGTCGTGTTCTCAAATGTTGGTACAGATCATTATGATTGGCATGTTGCAGGGCACTCAAATTCCCCCAAGAGTTATTTTATTGTTGATGACATCAACAACTTACATACTTGCCAAGGTGTTATGAGGAAGTTGACTCATCCTTTGTTAGGTTCAAAGATTGTCAAGACTTGTATCTTGGAGGATATGACGTTTAACATAGCAATGAAGCCGAAAGATATCATCAACAAGTTGAAGGCAACATATGGTCTAAGTATATCCTACAAGGTTGCTTGGTTAGTGAAGCAAAGGGCCAAGGAAATGATTTATGGATCTGAGGCTGAATCTTTCAGCATATTAAGCTGGTATAAAGAGGTTGTTTTAGAGAGTAACCCTGGCTCTACATTTGTTTTGGACATGGATCCAGAAACTAATCAATTTCAGAGGCTCTTCGTTACATATGCTGGCTGTGTTGAAGGTTTCAAATATTGTTTACCCTTGATGTATGTTGATGACACATTTTGGAAGAGCTTATACAAAGGGCAGATTCTTACTGCAACTAGGAGGACATCAAACAAAGGTAAATTTTTCTTTTTATAAGCCTCAACTAATACGAGTTTTCAATTTGTTGAACTGAATATGCAGACTTAGCCTCAACTGAGTGTCAGTTGAAGACTGTTGTGTTATGGTTTTGTTGAACAGAATGTGTTTTAGCCTCAATTGATACTCAGTTGACCCCTCAACTCAATATCAGTTGAACATTATCTGTCGAGAAATAGACTAACTGAACTTTTTATGTTTTTGTTTTTTTCTTAATGTGTGTAGGCTTCTTTCCTTTGACAACGTGTGTATGTGTTTCTGAGACATAAGATAACTGGTTGTATTTCTTCCAACACTTGAAGAGTTTGCTAGAATCACAATGTAGAGAGATTACATATATCAGCGATTCTGGAGCTGGATTTTTAAGTGTTTTTAGTAAAGTGTTTCCTGGTAATCTTCACATTTTTTGCTACAAGCATTTGGTACAAAATCTGATGGGCAAGTTTCAGTATACAACTGCTGAGCACAAAACTTTAGTGAGATCGAGATAATTTTTTCTGGTTGACATATTTATGTTCTGACAAAGAATACCATTTCCATTTGGGAGAGCTGAAAGAAGTTGGTGGGGATTATACTAAAACTGATTTTCTGACAGACTTACCTCTTGAATGTTGGTGTCGTGCTTTTTTTCGGGGATCCCATTATGGAGTTATGGCAAACAGCATTGCCGAATCTTTTAATTTCTGGATTTTAGTTGAGCTCGAGATGTCGGTATACACCATGCTTGACCAGACTCGGATCAAGATGATGAAGTTAATGGCTATGAGAAGAGATGAAGCTTTGCAATGAACATCACAACTCACTTGTGCAATGGAACAACGTTTGAAGATGTGGGTCTGAAATACCATGTGCATTACTCACATACAAATGTGTATGAGGTGAGACAAAGTACTTATATGTCGTCGACCTTGGATCTTGCTCTTGTTCTTGTCGGAAGTGAGAGACTGGATGCTTCTTATGTGCACATAGTCTTGTTGCTATGCATGCTTCCAAGGCTAACATCTTTGATTTTATTGACAAGCATTTTCATGTCGACTACTACTTGAAGTGCTATGATTTTCCTATCAATCCAGTGGGCAATGCAGATATGGTTGTTGCTAAGTCTTTGAATGATTCTTTAATACTTCCTTCCAACGTAAAGAGAGCACCGGGCAAGCCAAAGAACAAGAGGATCAAGTCTGCAGGAGAGATGGAGAAAAAGATGATTCGATGTAGTCGGTGTCTGAAAATGGGATATCATAACAGGGAAACTTGTAATTAGCCTATGACTGTAGTTGTTGCTGAGTAGAACAATTCTTTCTTTTTAGCTTCAGGGCTATTCTTTTCTTTTTTAGATTGAGATTCTTTGAGTTGATGACTTTATTGGTAAATTACAGGGATATATCTATACTACAGTATCTTTTATTAGTTGTGTTTCTGTTGTTGAATCTGTTAATTAGACCACTTGTATTAAGAGTACAGTGAATAAGATATGCATTGAGTATCAGGTGACCATCAACTGACTATTAGTTAACCCTCAGTTGATACTCAGTTGACCCTCAACTAAGTATCAGCTAAACATTTTCATAACTCACTTGTGTTTAATTATGTGTTAAACTACCTTCAACTGAGTATAAGTTGACCTTCAACTAATATTGAGTTGAACTATTTTCAGAAAGTTGACCTAGGTTGATATTTGAATCTTAACTGTGTATCAGTTGACCCCCAACTGAACCTCAATTGAGTATCAGTTGAACCCCAACTGATACTCAGTTGAGCCATTTTTAGAAAGCATATATGTCAATATTTTTAAATTTGGTTGATTCTGAACCTCAACTGAGTGTCAGTTAACTCTCAACTGATACTCAATTAAACCAAATCTTTGAAGAAAAACACAACTAGCTAATCATTCTTAACAAAACTCATCCATAAACAGAAATTATCATCCATAAATACAACAACATTACATAAGCACAACATAAATAACAACACAACATAAACATAGACATACTAAACAAAAATATAAACAACCATAAAACAACAACATTACATAAACTACAATAAACCAAATAAACCCATCAATTTCCCTCCACTTCCTTGATCTTCAGCACAATATCTGTCAAGGCTTCGATCTTCTCCTCCACTTCCTTGATCTTCATCATAACCTCATCAATCTTCTCCGTTGCCTCATCAATCTTATCCGTCTTCTTCAGAAGTGCCTTAACATTCCATCCCAATTGACGGATTCCTTGCAAACTCGTCTCAAAGTTGACCTTCAAAATTTTCCTTGTATGTTCAAACTCGTCGGCCATAGTAGCTGAGGAGCACTTGCCCGTGGCGGCGATAATGGTTCGATCTTTGAATAAGAGGTTGAAGCGCTGGAGGGGTACAACCTTGCTGTCGGTTCGTCCTCCTGTGATGCCTTGATTTTCAGCTTGTTTCTGTCTACTTTCAGCTTCTTCGATGTCGTCTTTTACTTCTGTACAGGGAAGCTCTCCTTCATGTGATTCTTTCCCTTCCCATCATTTTTCCTCTTCCTTTTATTATGTACTGGTAGTCTCACTATTAGATCTCTAATTATTATATCTAATCTCCTTGTATCCACATCATACGACGACATCCTATTTATTAACAGAAAACAAAAATATGTCAAATAGTGTTAGTTGACCCTAATCTGATACTCAATTTACCCTCAACTGACACTCAGTTTACCCTCAACTGACACTCAGTTGAGATCAAATCCCATCAATCCTAGAAGAAACAAGAGCCTAACCTGACTATCAGTTGAGGCTAAATTGATACTCAGTTTATCCTCAACTGAGTGTCAGTTTAACCTCATATCACATCAAACCCATAACAAACAAATTCAAATTCAAAATTGTATCACACTCAAATTATATCATACCCTGAACAACTTCATAATTCCAACTATCAAACACAACACAACCTTAAATTCTATCGAAACCCTAAACTGATTTTGCATAAATGAATGGGAATAGTTATTGTAAACCTTAGTCGTAGTTGAAAGAGAATAGTTATTGTAGAAACTTACTTCGAAATTGAGAAGTAGTTCGAACGATTTGATTTCCCCTTTCTATCAGAGTTGAATCGATCGGCAATGGTTTGAGTTATTGTTGCGAGTTGATCGACGACGAACTAATGGCGATTCGATTTGCGGCGACCGATGATTTGATCTAGAAAGAGAGAGAGAGAGAGAGAGAGAGAGAGAGAGAGAGAGAGAGAGAGAGAGAGAGAGAGAGAGAGAGTGAATAGTTCGATACGAACGATGGAGGTGGTAGGTGGGGTGAGGGAGGTTAAGATTAAGGGTATACTGGTAATTTTGCTTAATAAGTGGGCTGATGAAAATTTTCAATCTTTTGGTGGACTGATGAAAATTTTCAATCTTATTCTTAGAATTTGAGGAAAGACCTACTTTTTAACATGCTAATTTTCTTTCACCTTTATTATATTTTTGTTTGCCAAATGTCTCAAACGTCTAAAACTATCCTCCATGTTTAATTTACACTAAAATATTAAATTAAACTATCCTCCATGTTTGCCAAGATGTAAATTGTAACATAATTAAATGAACATATTTAATAGACGGCGATGTGATTTATAGAATGCCATCATGTTAAGACCATGTATGGTTTCGAATCGATATTTATGTTAGTGGAAATGACTTATGTATGATGAATAAGAATACTAGTGGAAATGACTTATGTATGATCAATAAGAGAATCTAGCTTAATTATTTTATCCAACATGCATGACATGCACTCCAAATATAATTTTCATATCTAGCAAGATTCTGTAACTTGGATACTCGGTGTGAGCAAATGAACCAGTTTCCGGTCATAACTTTTTCACCTTAATAAATTGTTACTGAAAGTTGATGAGCAATAAAGATTCGATTTACCTGGCCATTCTCAGTTTTTTATTTGCTTCTTATATATATGAAAGGAATCAATTCAATGCAGGCGCATCAAGAAAATATAAGGCAAAAGATGACAAGCTCTGAGTGCAAAGACAGCAAAATGCATTCTTTATCCACATTTCTACTTTGTCATACACGGTTATATAAACTGGACCTTGTCAATCTATGAAACAGCATACAAATACAAGCTAGCTTCCTTGCTCACTATAAAAGCAGACATAAGTGGTGTGTATTATCCACAATTCACGTTCAACACCCTGTCTTGTAACAAAGTTGATCGAGCAAAGTAACTCGGTTCATTCTTTCACTTGGTGTTTTCGGTCTTATGGTTATTGTGTGACATTGAGTTCAGAGCAATATATACATACTGATGGCTTCTAAGTTTCTAATTCTGGCATTGGTCGCCATAACTTGTTCCATTGCTTTGGCTTCTGATCCGAGTTCTCTTCAGGACTTTTGTGTGGCTAATCCAACAGTCTCAGGTAACTAGCTAGAATTATGTTCATATAACTATATATGTGACTGTATTTCTCAGACCAGCTACTGTTCTGTTTATATGTTTCTGAGGTATTACTTTGATGCATATTCATTACAGTACCAGTGAATGGGCATGTCTGCAAGGACCCCAAGCTTGTTGGCGCCGATGACTTCTTCCTCGGTGGACTTCACCTACCAGGCAACACATCAAACCCTGCTGGTTCACGTGTGACTCCTGCAAATGTAGCTCAAATTCCAGGACTTAATACTCTTGGTATCTCCCTTGTTCGTATCGACTATGCACCATGGGGCGTCAATGCTCCACACACTCATCCTAGAGCTACTGAAATCTTGACAGTGATTGAAGGCAGCCTCCAAGTAGGTTTTGTCACATCCAACCCTGAAAACCGTCTCATCTCCAAGGTGCTTCAGAAGGGTGATGTGTTTGTTTTCCCGGTAGGACTAGTGCATTTCCAGCACAACATTGGTAATGTTAATGCGGTCGCCATTGCAGCTCTCAGCAGCCAAAACCCAGGTGCTATTACCATTGCCAACGCAGTGTTTGGATCAAAACCTGCCATCTCAGCTGATGTTCTTGCAAAGGCTTTCCAAGTGGATAAGGACACAATCTACGGTTTCCAGTCAAAATTCTAGACTCCAAGATGGAGCTATCTTTCAGTCGTTCAAGTTTGTGTGTAATTTGTTTAGCGATTGTTTCGGTTTCATTTGTCAGTGTAACCACATTGGTGTTTATTTGTTTGTTTCACTTACTTCAAAAGAAAATTAGTATCTGCTCATTGAGTATTGTAACCAAAGTTGATGAAATGAACTATTCTTTGTTTTCCCATTTTATGGTTGAGATTTTATGGACTTGTTAATTTTTTTTTTCTGGGAAGTAATTTCAGTCGACTCACTAGAATGTACTAAACAGATAAAATTTAATTTTGGTCATAAACAGTTTCTATCTTTGTTAAGGGCAGATATAAACCAATTGGGGAACTAAATGCGCCGACCAAAGTGGGAAAACGGCTGTATGAGTAGTCATCTGCAAAGCAGAGATGAAATAATGTTCAGACATTGGCCGCACTCTGAGGCGAATTTCACAATTGGTGTTCTTTCTCATCACCAGTCATTTGCTTCAGTAATCACTAGCTAACCCTTGTTGATGACTCCTACCTATCTCTAGCTATTTAGAGTGGATTTTTTGCTTGCCTTGTAATGTAAGTTAACTAGGTCATGTATGAGGAGACAGGGGTTAATTAGATTTATGATCTGGTAGTACATGATGTAATGCCTCTATTTGCTTGAGTTAATGGTGAGAATGGTTTTGCTCAAAATTAATATGCATGGTGTATAAGATGCCATCTTAAAGATGGTGTCCCGTATAAGATATAATAGTTTCTGATAGAAAGGTCTAACATTTTCCATACTGTTGCAATCATTGTCTGCAAGTTACAACAAAATTGAAGGAGTCCACCTTAAGTCCAGACATATTCTGTCTCCTGAATAGGTCAAAGTACACAAGCCAGTTCTAAACAAATCAAAATATTGAACGTTCATAGAATGTCTGCATTATTCTAATCAGCTTCTCTATATGCGAAACTGCAAAGCCCAAATGCATCACTGCTAGACGCGATAGGATTAGAATATCTTATCATAACTAGCAGCTGCTGTATGTACGTATAGAAGATACGCATCACGAATTCACTGTTTGCAACAATGAATGAATCAAAGCTTATATATATAATTCTGGATGGTCGGAAATCTATCCGTTCTGTATATATAAGATCAGCAATCGATTAAGCTGCCAAGAGTTTTATAGTATACTCTATCTTACAGGCTGCCAGATGCATCGTTATAGTTCAATTTTGCTTAGCTAGCCTTGTCCTATAGATTAAGGAACCACCTCAATGGTGGCACCAAATACCAGGCAATTGAGGACAAACTTCTGTGAACAAATTGTAATACAGTCATAGAACACAGACTTATTCATGTAAAGGCTCTTCCTGATGTCTCTATAAAAGAAAAACGCACTTGCTCGTCTCAATCCACAATTTGAGCAAGCATACCCTTGTGATCACATCATTAGACTTAAATCATATACTATCATTTACAAAATTAATTTTCATCAATGGCCTCTCGGTTTCTGCTGTTAGCCCTCCTTGCCATTATTGGTACCATTGCGTTAGCATCCGACTCAAGCTCTCTTCAGGATTTCTGCGTGGCAGATACGAAAGCTGCAGGTAGTTGGCTAAAATTATGTTCTTACAAGTTACAATACATATTGGTTAGCTTCTAGCTATGGTATATTATCTACATGTTTCTAATATACATTTTTTCTCATGGTTATTTTAGTACCAATTAATGGAGTTGTCTGCAAGGACCCCAAGGTGGTTAAAGCCAATGACTTCTTCTTCAGTGGACTTCACCTAGCAGGCAACACATCAAACCCTGCTGGTTCACGCGTGACCCCTGTGAACGTAGCGCAAATTCCAGGACTTAACACTCTTGGTATATCCCTTGTTCGCATTGACTGCACCATGGGGAATCAATGCCCCACACACTCATCCTAGAGCTACTGAAATCCTCACCGTCCTAGAAGGGAACCTCCAAGTTGGTTTTGTCACCTCTAACCCTGAAAACCGTCTCATTTCCAAGGTACTTCAGAAGGGTGATGTGTTTGTCTTCCCAGTAGGACTTGTGCATTTCCAGCACAACGTTGGAAATGTTAACGCTGTCGCCATTGCCGCTCTCAGCAGCCAAAATCCTGGAGCTATAACCATTGCAAATGCAGTTTTTGGATCAAAGCCGGACATTTTTGGTGATGTCCTTGCAAAGGCATTCCAAGTGGATAAGAACACAATCTACAGCTTTCAGTCAAAGTTTTAGACGCCAATGCGTAACCAGCTCTACTCAAGCTGAAATCATTTACAGTTCATGTTAAAGTGTATCAAATGTGCTATGATTCATTTGTAAGTTTGAAATATTTGTTTGTGTGAGTTACACAGTAATCAAACTAAGTTGATCAATAAATAGGGTATCAGAATTGCCACCAAATGAAAGTTCTTAATTCTCATAAGGCATAAAATACAGTAAACAAAAAAGTTCAGCATTAATTACCACTCTCTAGCCATGTCACAGTTGCTTGAATTGGAGAAGGTGATGACCATGGCAGTGATGGCTCACCCCAAAAAAACAAGAACAGGATAAAGAACAGCTTCCTCTCAATCTTGAGACATCAAACATTTTGGCAATCCTGGTGGGACTTGATCCCATAAAAAAACCGCCGAGTGATGCAATTGTTTGATCGAGTCCCAATAGTGCGTTGTACCAAAATGTTTGATGCTTTCAAGTTGATGTCAAAATGTGTCAAAGATCTGCATGAGGCGGTCCTCAACATGTTTGCCGAGGTTCTTCGGTCGTGGTTTGGTGATTCTACAATGAAGTTTCTGATCAGGAAGGTTCGAGGTTCGTCGGAAGAGGGGTTCGTCCGGAGGTGGTCGTCTGAGCGAGGCCGGCGATCCTCGGGTGCGTGTCTTTCGAGGCATTCTCCCTGGGCGTCATTCAACTTCAGTATTCGTTGGGTGTTGGAGATGTGTGGGCTTTGTGGGTGTTGGGATTTGCACAAACTTCAAGTTTTTGGCCCATTGGCTGAACCCTAATCTCTTTGGGTTGAATGAGATTTTTTGGGCCGACAGAGGAACACACAGTCCTTTCTTTTAGGCTCAAATAGTAATGAGAAAGAATAATGATTAACTGTGATAATTAATTGAATTATGAGCATACAAAAACTAGATTAAGTTACAGAATCAAACAATAAACACCAAAATGAATGAGCTAAAAGAATCTTCTAAACACACATCAATCACACTTGGCCTAATCATGCGTATTGGAGTCTAGAACTTCGACTGGAGCTTGTAAATTGTGCCCTTATCCACTTGGAAAGCCTTTGCAAGAACATCAGCAGAGAGAGCCGGGGTTGATCCGAATACTGAATTGGCAATGCTAATGACACCTGGGTTTTGGCTGCTGAGAGCGCCAATGGCCACCGCATTAACGTTTCCAATGTTGTGCTGGAAATGCACTAGTCCTACCGGGAAAACAAACACATCACCCTTCTGAAGCACCTTGGAGATGAGACGGTTTTCAGGGTTGGATGTGACAAAACCCACTTGGAGGCTGCCTTCAACCACAGTCAAGATTTCAGTAGCTCTAGGATGAGTGTGTGGAGCATTGATGCCCCATGGTGCATAGTCGATACGAACAAGGGAGATGCCAAGAGTGTTAAGTCCTGGAATTTGGGCTACATTTGCTGGGGTCACGCGTGATCCGGTAGGGTTTGATGTGTTGCCTGCTAAGTGAAGTCCACTGAAGAAGAAGTCATCAGCGCCAACAAGCGTGGGGTCTTTGCAGACATGTCCATTCACTGGTACTGAAATTGATCATAAGAAAAATCATATATTAGAAACATATATGAACTTATTAATTGAGATATCTAAACACATGAATCCCAACAAAAGAAAAGAGAATAGTATAACCACAAATTCTAGCTACCTGAGCTTTTAAGGTCGGCCACACAGAAATCCTGGAGGGAACTTGGGTCAGCAAATGCACTGGAAAAAGCTATGGCAAGGAAAGCCAAAAATACAAACTTGAGGGCCATGGGATCTAAATTTCACAAGGAAGGCTAGGAAATAGTACTGAACAGAGGGATTGCCGAGAAGCTTGATTTGCTCAACACTTGTAATTAGTGACGGATGAAGTTGTGTTGTGGATAAAGAACACAATATGTGTCTCGTTTTATAGAGGGAGCTGCTGCAGCACTTGTATCTGTATGTTCTGTTGTGCATTGAAAAGGTCTATTTTCTGCAACACGGTGTATGACATCTTCCGAAATATCGATTCCTTTTATGACAAGAAATGTAAGAATTACCATGTCAAAGCAGATTGATGCTTGTTTTACACCTAAGATCTTAGCAGAGTATATGTCTGTCCTATTGATTACAATGTAGTAACAGTAAGAAAAGCACTTACTATATTAGATCGAATATAAAATCAATCATTTTCAAGGAAAGTGTCAAACATGAATCATCTGTGTTCATATTACAACAAGATGAATGAGTCAACATATAGTCTAGACTAGATTTCCTTGAGAAAGACACCATTAGAATTCGAATAGTAAACTCTTGACAGGAACTTGCAAAGTCCAAAAGCATCACTACTGCAGGCAGTATAAGATTTATGTGATGCTGCTGACAATGAGCCAATAATATGAAACTCTACAACAAAAACAATGCAGAAAATCTAGACAATGATACCTACATTTATCTATAAATTCTGGATGATAAAACTGAAATAGGTATAATATGGACACCAACCAATTGAGGTGCTAAACAAGATTCGTGAAAATACTTTAATCTACAGCCTGCTATAGTCTCCATTTAATATGACTTGGTTACCTATTCTTGTCATACCGCAAAACAAACCGCGTAAATGCCCCTACCAATTGCCGGCAACCGAAAATGAACAGAGGCAAGTAATGACAATTATTCTCAGTGAAGAAATTGTCATACATTTTAGCAGACCAGACACTTACATAACACTGCTACAGCTCCATTATCCTCTCTATAAATATAGAGTAACATGCTGATACCAATCCACAATTCTATCAACTTTTCCTTGCTCTCCAAGCTTCAACAAAGATTAGCCATATACATTTTCTAAAGGTCCAATGGCCTCTCACTTCCTATGTATTGCATTACTTGCTCTTACAGTTTCAATTGCCGTGGCATCTGACCCAAGTTCTCTTCAGGATTTCTGTGTGGCCGACTCATCAACCTCAGGTAAAAAGCAACGGTACTATTAATTCTAAGGACAAATTTCAAGTTAGTATCCAGATGTTTAGGTCTTTCTTCATACCTGAGGTTCTAAATTTTTCAGTTTATTACTTTAGGTTTGAGTTTTTCTTCATGTTACTACCTAAACTTTTATTTATTTTTTCAGTTTCCTACCTGAGTTTTCATTTTCTCATCACTTTTTATTTTTATCTTAAAAAAATATGTAATACAAAAGGGTATTTTGGTCAAGTTATTTATTTTTAATAATAATAAAAATTATCTTCTAAAATTGTTCTTCCTAACAAATAAGTTATATTAATTTTATAAAAAATGGTCAATTGGCTAAATATGTCATTCTCACCTTTGATGGGTTATGGCCATATGAATATATATATATATATATATATATTAAAACATATGAGCGACATAATTTGTAGGAACTCATAAATTTAGCTCGTTTGGAAAACCCTTAGCTTTAAAAAAAATCTAAAATTGTTCTTTTTAGCAAAATAAGTGCAAGTAAAATTTACAACATTAAGATCACTTATTTTGTTAAGAACAAAAATTTAGATTTTTTTTTTAAAAACTAAGGGTTTGCCATACGAGCCAACTTTACGAGTTTCCACAAATTATGTCACTTATATGTCGTAATATCCATACCGCGCTAAATAATCAAGGCTGAACATAACATATTTAACCAACCGACCATATATGTTTTAGAAAATTAACATATATAACTTATTTTGTTAGGAAGAACAATTGTAAAAAATTAAATAAATTTCTCATTTAAAATAAATAAATTGACCAAAATACCCTCTGACATTACATATTTTTTTAAGGAAAAATAAAATTGATGAGAAAATGAAACTTTAGGTAGGAAACTGAAAAAAAAAAAATTTAAGTAGAAACATGAAGAGAAACTCAAACATTAAGTAGTAAACTGAAAAATTTAGAACCTCAATTGTAGCGCGACATAAAGATTAACTCAAACCTTAAAGTACTAAAGTGAAATTTTCCCTAATTCTAATAAAGATGCGATTGATATTTCAAAACTGAAGTACCTAATCTGCTATATCAATCATTTAGTACTAATTAGTCATGTTTCTAATTCATTTTTGACATGCAAATTTCAGTACCAGTTAATGGACATGTCTGCAAGGACCCTAAGCTTGTTGGGGCTGATGACTTCTTCTTCAGTGGACTTCACCTGGCAGGAAACACATCAAACCCTGCTGGTTCACGTGTGACTCCTGCAAATGTAGCCCAAATTCCAGGACTTAACACTCTTGGCATCTCCCTTGTTCGTATCGACTATGCACCATGGGGCATCAATGCTCCACACACTCATCCTAGAGCTACTGAAATCTTGACTGTGGTTGAAGGCAGCCTCCAAGTGGGTTTTGTCACATCCAACCCTGAAAACCGTCTCATCTCCAAGGTGCTTCATAAGGGTGATGTGTTTGTTTTCCCGGTAGGACAAGTGCATTTCCAGCACAACATTGGCAATGTAAATGCAGTTGCCATTGCCGCTCTCAGCAGCCAAAATCCAGGTGCTATTACCATTGGCAACGCAGTGTTTGGATCAAAGCCTTTCATTTCTGCTGATGTTCTTGCAAAGGCTTTCCAGGTTGATAAGGACACAATCTACAATATTCAATCCAAGTTCTAGACTGCTCAGTGGAACTATATGAAGTTCAGGGGTTTGACATACAGTACGTTCATTTTGAACTGTGTAGAATTGTTTTATAAAGTTCATGTATCAAGTGTTACTCTGATTGTTTGTTTGATCCTTTTATTGCGAGTATGATTTTTCGGATTACTTAGTGATCCATGTGTGAAAGGTATTGTGTTGGAATTTGTTTGATTCTATTGCTCCAAAAGGCCTTGCTCATCTATCCGGTTCCTGCATATCTTCTAAATTTGGTTCCTTTGGCCATGGATGTAGGTGGAATTTAGTCCAACTTTTAATTTTGGGAATTTTCTGATTCATTGGGGCAAAACTATTAGATGGCACAAACCAGCTTCCTATTAGCTTACTGCTTAACACTAACAAAATTAACCTCCAAATATTGGTTTACATTTTGGAGGTCCCAGCTTCATACACAGATATAGCTACTACACAAGTTAAGAATGACTTGAATCTTTGCATTACAAAAGATCAGAAAATTTAATAGCCAACTACCAACATAATAGTTCAAGATTTGTGACTACTACGGAGCTCAATTGACATTAAGTTTGGTCTGAAAAGCTTGCTATTTTTTATTATATACCTGAAACTAGAGTAACTTAAGTGACACAAGCTTCCAATGAACAAATTTCATATTAGGTTCCTAACATTAGTTGACCACCAAAATTCGACGAGTCAAAAATTTCCCAAATGATTTCTCGACGAGTCAAAATGGGTCTCTATACTGTGTAACTCCACTCGCATGATTTATATAGAATTAATCACCTATTATAATGAGCTAAAATTTTATGAACATAAAGTAGATACATGTAAAAACATTCTCTCCAAATTTCAGAATTTTATGAGACCTCTAGCTATGCCAAATTGATTACACAAGACAGCATACTGCACAGCTCCGAATAAACACCAAAAACGAAAAATTTATACTTTGACACTAAGGATATGATATAAACCCCACCTCACACTTGAAATTTGCATTGTCTTCAATGTAAAACAAAATTAAAATATACAATACATCAACAAGCATGGAATGAGACACATAACACATCACAAATCACACTAAACATGGAGAAAAATAAAGCAAAGGAGAAAGATAGAGAGTTAAGAATTGCAAATCTGGTTTTCCACGCTTCTCCATCAACATGGGTTGCCTCCTAAGTAGCGGTAAGTTTAGCGTCTTCAGCCAGACATCTTCAAAACCATCAGGTGGTTGTGGTCTTGGCTCGATCAAGTGCTTGGTCCTTAATAATGATGGCATATGAGCTCTGCCAAGCAACTTGGGCACCCTTGAACTCCCACACACACAAGACTCCAAGTGTCTCTCTTTCTTATTCTTTATCCAAAGCCTCCTCCTCTTGAGTCCAACAAATAAGGTAAAGAGAATCTCCTTGTTTGATATATGGTGATCAGGCATCACCATCTCAATATGGTCCAGAAAATAAGGGGGCTTAATAGGTGAATCTTAAAACTCAAGTATTTCACTGGTGTAAGAAACAAGTGTGGAATTTGAGTTTGGCATTGACAGCTCATGTGGTTGTTCATGTAATGGCAGCAACTTCTCCATAAAAGGAATTTCAGTAGACTCTTCCACAAGTAATTTGTCCATCTCATCATCATCAAAGAAAGCATACCCTTCTTCCATTGCAATTTCAGCCTCAGTAGTCAAATTCATAGACCTATATTCGAGAAGTGCTTCGAACTCATCCAATTCCTCCCTGATTTGATCATTCAAAAATACTGGCTCCATTTTGATGGGTTGAAGCTCAGTTTCGATGGATCGAAACTGGTCTTCGATGGGTAGAAGAATATCTCCTCGATCCATTGAAGCATGCACTCTGGTTTCCCTGTTTTCTCTAGCTTTCTCAATGGCTTTTCTCAAAGGATCATTATCCAATGAGTACTGAATAAATTCATGCACAAAACTCTCAACAAAAGTGTCAATTGAACAACAAGAATAAGAATCATCACTATTTGAATGTTTGAGAGTTTCATAAGTATTGAAGTGGATCTTCTCCTCTGCCACTTCCATACTCAATGATCCATCAAAACAATCAATCTTTGTACGCGTTGTTCTCAAGAATGGTCTTTCAAGAATCAATGGTATTTCTGATGGCATTGGCTCATGCTCCATCTCCAGCACAAAGAAATCTGCTGGGAATATCAAATCCCCCACCTGCACTAAGACATCCTCAATAATACCTCGAGGATAACAGTTGGACCTATCTGCAAGCTTAATGGTGACACCTGTGGGGATAAGTTCTCCCATTTTTAACCTATCATAAATAGTATATGGCATTAAATTTATTAATGCATCTAAATCAAATAGAGCACCTGCAAACCTGTGATTACCAATAGTGTATGGGATTGTGAAACGTAGTGGATTGGCTAACTTAGGTGGGAGCTTTCTTTGAAGAACTGCATATACTCTTTCTCCTAAAGCTACAGTCTCAGTTCCATAGAATTTTCTCTTTGTTGTGCACAAATCTTTCAGGTCCTTTGCATACTGTGGTATCTGCTTGATCACATCTAACAATGGGATGTTTACCCTTACCTTTTTAAACACATCAAGCATCTCCTTTTCTTTGTCAACCTTCACCTGCTTCTTCAACCTGCTAGGAAAAGGAAATTTAGGAGCAATTGAATGGGAGGGAGTAAAGGGTACCTGGCCTGATTTTGGAATTGTCAGCTTTTCTATTTCAGGTGCATTTTTTACGGTTCGAATTGGGGTTCCTACATAATCTTCTGACTTTTCCAACGGTTGATAAGGGACAAGTTGTTCAAGCACGGGCTCCTCCCACTTCTTTCTTGGGCTTTTTGACTTGGGAGATTTTTTTCAACACTTTTCCACTCTTTAAAGTCATAGCATGGGCCCCATATTTCCCCTTAGGGTTGGGAAGAGTGTTGTTGGGGAGTCCTCATTCCTTGACTTGAGCCATTGTTTGCTGCATTTGGCTCATTTGTCGCTTCAACAAGTCAATTTTCTTACCATGCTTATACATTGTTACTCTCATCTCCTGCTGAAAAGCACTAAACTCCTGCATAAAAGCACGATTCTCCTCTCTTTCATTTTGTTTATCTACCATGATCTGCTGTAACATACTCATCAATCTCTACTCTGCATCATCTGATTGCTGAGGATAGTCATAATTGGAGTGATCATCCCATGTAGAAGTGTAAGGAGGTGTATAGTATTCACTTTGTATGGTGGGATAACTTTGATATGAAAAATATGCACATTCCTCATTTGCGTGACTGCCATTGAACATCTTGAACAAATCATAAAATTAGAATACATAATATACAAAGGTCAATTACAATATACAAGTTAAATTTACAGACTTTATTAGGACTTAGAATTAAGCAATTCCTCGGCAACGACGCCAAAATTTGACAGGTGGGCAAACATCTATGCAAAGATACCCTATTCTCAACCTGGATATATCAATGTAGTAAGATCAATAGGGGTTATCAAATACGAAGAATTGGTGAAACTAAATCCTAACACGAAATTAAAAAGCTGAAAGACTCGACTACAGTACACTAATAACACTACGAACCTAAGCTAGCTAGACAAATATAAATAATACGAAAATTTGACACAGTAAACTAGACACAGTGGCGGACTACCACACAAAATTTGAGAGTGTTATAAGTTGATTTAGTTACCGAAATAAATCGGTTAAGCTACAGCTAATGTATAAATCAATAAATTGCAGAAAGTAAATTGTTGTAGGAAATCAATGAGATATGAATGTTAAGAACTTCTCTTTACCCTAGATATACTTACGATCTCCCTAATATAATTGAACTAACCATGGATGAATACTCCCCATGTAAGATCTTTGGTTCAGTCATCTTGTGTATTACACTCTCTTACTTGGCATGAAAGAGGGAGGGACAATCCGCTCGATCTTGATCCCCAATTAACCGACTTATACATATGATGATATAAACCTAGAGAACTAAAGTCATTATGTTCTAAGAATATTTGAAGAATAACAAAGTTTCAGGGGTTGATAAGGTGGTCACCCTTACATCACTAAGGCTTGTTTCACACAAATTCATGTTTGTCTCTAAAGAATATGCAATGATAAGATGGTCATGTACATAATCAAGACTATAGATCCTAAGCCATGCATCTAAGCGTGCACTCAAAGAAACATGAACATAGAAATCATACGGTGAGAAAACAGTGAAACAAAACTCATCCAGATGGTTAATAGAATCAAAAGGGGTTCAAAATCGTAAGCATATCTAGGGCTTCAATCATCCCCTAACTAAGAAAATTTAGCTACTCATAGTCTTAGATAACAACATCAAAAAATTCATAAGAGATAAATTAAATGATGGAGAAAGAAAAACTCTCGTCGACGTTGTGATCGAGCTAGGCTTCATGCATGAGAACTTTGGTTCCTCTTCTTGTCGACTTCTCCCTTCTTCTCTCTTTTCTTCTTATTACTTTTTATCTCCAAAGTCCCAGCCGTCCCCTCCTTCTTCTTTCTAGCTCTATATATATATGTATATATATACACACACACATATATATATCTAGCTAGCTATTCCTACATGCACCAGACTCCAACTCCAAGCCCACTTCCTTGTTTTCTGTTTTATCTCTTTCTTAAACTTTCTCTCTCCAGGCTGCTCGCCAAGCAGCTAAATAAATGTCCTTGTTGGGTTAAGCTAATTAACTTAGCTAAACTCTTCGCCGAGCTTCCTCGCCAAGCACCTCACGTGCTAGACTCCTTTAAAGCCCATTCATATGTGTATCACATGCTCCTCCATCTAGTATCCTTCATGGATTAGGATTCCTTCGAACAACATATAGCTCCTCTTCTCCGATCATCTCCAAAATATATTATTTAAGCCCATTTTCTTCAGTAATCTCCAAAATACCTAAAAACAAATAAACATAATTAATTCACTCGAATAATAATAATAAACTAAACATAGAGAACAAATTAAATACCGAATAGACGCATAAATATGCGACTATCATCCCCTACAATATCTACATACAAAGTCAAGATTACTGATCGTAGGGTAAATATAGATATTATCTGTTTGTTATGTGAACAGGAGATAGAAACAGAGCTACAACTATTGTGGGACTGTCAGTGTCTACAACCTATTGTGGCACCATTGGTGGTGGGAATCGGTTTTGCTGCAAATACCTGTATTGATTGGTTACAGGCATGCTTGATGGGACTACCAGATGATGTGTTTGTCAGGTTAGTAGTCTATATGTGGTTCATATGTAAGGGTAGAAATGATAAACTGTGGAACAATAAATAGTTTGATAGACAAACTCTGAAGGTGATGGCAAGAGCTTGGCATAATCGATCACTATGTATACATGTACAAGTCTCTGGATCGGACCGCACAACACGAGTTCTTTAGACATGGAGTGTGCCTCCTATGAAGCAATACTGTGTGTGTATGGATGGAGTCTTTGATGCTTCACGCAAAAGAGGTGGTATATGCATTGTTGTTCAGGATTGGAATGGTTAGTTTGTTTCGGCTATGGTGAAATGGATTGATAGTGTTTACTCGGACTTGGCAGTTGAAATAAAGGCAGTGTGGGAGTTATTACAGGTTGGTAAGCTTTTTGGCTTCAACCCTGCCAGATTCTGTTCGGACTCATTAATAGTAGCTAATGCTATGACTGATCCTAGCACAGTTTCTGTTATGTTTTGAGACTCTCGTGAGGATCTACATGCTGAATTTTGTAACCTTTTCAATTCAAGTTTTGTTCACTTAAGTAAAGAGGCCAATGTTGTGGTAATATAAGCCAACTGAATGGGCACCACGGAATGCTTAGTATTTTCTGAGCATAATTAGAGTGTGTGCAATGACCTCTATTTATAGGAGTTCAATCACACTATATGTCCCATAATATGTCCCATAAACAAGGAGTGTGTTTGTGACCAAATACTTCTCTATAATACATATCCTTATCGGTTCGATGTTGATATGGATCAACACATACTTCTTCCATTTAGGCATCTTATATGTCAATAATAGAATCTCTAAGTCATTCCACTTCATTAAGCCACAATGCTCATCAAATCATCTACATTGATACAAACTTATACGGTCCATATTTTCTTACAGTGCTTGACTGAATATATGGCATATGAGTGATATGACTATATATCATTTTCCTGCCCGAGGATTTTCGCTCTGTAATTGAAATATTGAATAGATGGACAATGAATTGGGATGTAACTGAGTGGAGGTTACCAAGTGGAAATGTAGTTCCTGAAACGTACAACTAGGTCACCATCCCCCTGTATGATGGAATTGATCTGAACTGCAACAAATTAAAGATTGACAATTCACTCAGTTGATCAGGTAGTCAATATTCAAGAAGGAAGCTAAGACGCAACAATGTGTATTGCCTTCGTACTGAAACTGTTTTATCATCAATACATTCAACATATTGTTGTATAGAGCTAGTGATCGATCTAGTCCCTACCTTTCTGCTTATACCATTTCCGAAAAAGAAAAGAAAAAAGAAAAAAAACTTGGTTTTCATCATTTGGTGTAACAAAATAGAAGTGTACATATCAAAGCTAGGTTTTGTTCGCCAATTCAAGATATATCGATCCAGGGCCAGCAGTGATGAACACAAACAAAACATACATACATACTTGCATAGATTGATTGGTCTATTCGATAACATCCGTTACTAGTTCCTGCAAACTAAAAAACATTTACAAGAGCAAGTAGTTAAACAGACACACACATCCCTATACTCATGCTGATGTACTTTATTTGGAAAGGCATGCATGAACAAAAGGCCAAAACAGAGAAAGAAAGAAGAAGGAGAAAAAACAAGCGAGCACACGTACGATTTATTTGGATTTCCTGATCCCGTTATTAACTTATCGACCATGATTGAGAGGCTGTTGCGATTGATTTTTCATGCTGGCGTCATACTCTACACCGGTAATAATCCCTGAAGAGTTAGCACTGCTTTCACTTCTAACCTCGACAATGCAAATGTTTGCTTTGGACTCATCGTTAGAACGGTCTGGCTCTTTCGAAGTGGAACGACGAAGCTCTTTCCCAGCTGATTGCTTCTCCAAAATTTTCAATATTTCGTCTAGATCCCTCTCAACTTCTTTCATGCTAGGCCTTTGAACTCCTTTTAGACTGAGACATCTTTCGGCAAGCTTAGCAACATCTGTGATGATCTCCCAATATTCATCCTTGACTAGTTTTTGGTCAAGAACTTGATCCAGCGGAGTTCCATTTTCCAACTTAGAAAGGAAATAGCTGGCTAGGTTTTTCTCTGGCTCTGGTCTCTCAAATGAAACTGCCTTTTGGCTTGTCAATAACTCCACAAGAACAACACCAAAGCTATAAACATCACTCTTTTCTGTTAGTCTGTTGGACTGAAGATACTCAGGATCCAAGTATCCCATTGTCCCCTTTATTAACGTCGAAAGTATAGTATCATCATCTAGAGGAACCAACCGGGAAGCTCCAAAGTCCGACACTTTTGCTGTAAAATTCTCATCCAATAGTATATTAGTTGACTTGACGTCTCGATGGATGATTCTTGGGGAGATGGAGTGGTGCAAGTATGCAAGTGCCCTTGCAATTTCTGCTGCTATCTTAAGTCGTAGCTCTAATGAAAGTGACCCCTTGCCATTGTGAATGTGCTCATAAAGAGTTCCATTTTCGACATACTCATATACTAGAATAGGCATCTTTGTCTCCAAACAACAACCTAAAAGTTTCAACACATTTTTATGACTGATTTGAGAAAGAACCATAACCTCATTGATAAATTCATCGCTGTCAACTTGGACACTCAGCTTGGACGTCTTTACTGCAACCACTTTATAATGGTCGATCGTGAGTAAGCCTTTGTACACTAATCCATAGCCTCCTTCGCCAACAATTCTGCTTTCGTTGTAATCATGCATCGGTTGCCTTAGTAAGTTCATCAGCAGTAAAAATCACTCGGGCTGATGTCCCAAGACACTCTCGGCTCCATTGTTGTAATTTTGGACCGCCATTCGCTTTGAAGTATTTTTCTTTCAGTTTAGTGAACTGTCTCCTCTTTTTAACCCTATATATCAATAATGTTCCGACTGATAAAACTAGGAGGCTTATACAGACACCTGCACAACCAACTTGAACTTTAATTTTTATGTAATTGTAGAGTTAACTTAGTCATATAAAAATAGAATGTTCGAACATGATTATTGGTTGCAAATGTTGTAATTCACTTTCCTTCGTAAATCGTAATGAGTCAAGTACCTCCAATCATAACTCACACATTTGTATGTTTATCTTTTTAAGGCATCTCCAACAAATATCCTATATATTTAAAACAAATGTTAAAATTTAGCTAATTTTATAACTTTTTCACTTCAAACAACTACTCTATATATCTATATAAAAGTTAAAATATTTTTTTGTTAAATTTCGTAGCTATATATAACTAGGATATCATGGAGAGAGAAAACAACTCTACAGTTAAATCTTTCCCTCTTTTTTGTTTCTTCTCAATTTTAACGTACTTGTTTTTAATTGACATAATTATAACTTTAAACTGCTGGAGTAATAGATGAATGGGTAAAAATTATTTTAACTTTTAGCTAATTTGAGTAAAATTTTTAGTGTTGGATATACTGTTAGCATAATTTTTAGGTAATGTTACTTTTATCATTTGAGTTAAACTCATTTCATTAATTTTTTATAATGTGTATTTACTTAAATATTAGTATACATATATAAATCTTAATTAATTAAGCAAAAAATGCTTATGGTTAAATTTTCAAAAACCCCACAATTGTCCCTGGATAATTAATCTATCTTTAATTATCAATTGATCTGTTTAATGGCAAAAAAGTAAACTATAACTGCACTATGTACAAATCACATGCATAAAAACTACTCTACATAAAAATCTCAAGCGCGTATGCGCGTGCATACTGCTAGTTAATAATAAAGTAAAAACATACCCAACGAAATATAGCTATGCATGGCTACAACATACCCAACGAAATTATCAGAGGGGTGTAGTTTTCTTTGTTACGAGGGATGCATTTCTTACGATCCTCACCATCATTCATGAACCCTTTTCTGCATTTACAATAATGGATACACTTGGTATAGCTATCCAAGTGTATTGTGGCACGTTCCATTATACCCGCAGGGGTTCCCTGATGAACACTCATTTTTTTCTGACGAATTGAAGAGAGAACATGTTAACAGTTGAAACCCTTAGTTAAAATGAAAATTAATAATAAAGGCTACATCTCTCATCTCATAGTGAAGGAATCTTATATATATAGACACACACACACGATTACCTTGGCAACCTAGGTAAGGGTTTCCTTCGTAGCCTTCCTTGCACCGGCAAAAGTATCCAGGCCCAGCAGTAATGCTTTGGTTGTGACACGTGGTATTCTCCATGCATGCATAATCTTCCCCTTTTCTCTTTTGAGCTACATCACACGTCTCATTGCCAATATGCCAATTAACCACCATTGGAAAATCATAAGTGCCCTTGAGTTCTGCAAAACTCTTGCGGCTGAAGTTGAAGAGACCATTAGCTGCAACGAAAGCGTAGCTGCAGGGATTAAAGTCCAGTATGCCCTCATGTTCGGAAAAACTATCCATATCCACACTAATATTCTTGAGACCGTCAGGGATGTTAGAACTACAACACCCCACGCCGGAGCAAGAATTCTGATCAATGGTACTTTTGTTGTTACACAACGACGTGCACCCCGTTATGAACTCTTTTTCGCCTTGAAATCCCCGGAAAGCGGCAAAAGTGTCACAGCCGACGGCGACGAATACGTTTTTGGTGCCGGAAATGGTGCGAGGAGGAGTCACCCTGACCTCTTTAACAGAGTTCGTTTCATTGCCCTCTTTGTCGTAACAATCTAAGCTGATCAAATTCGTAATTTGCATCTCACCCTCATCAAGGGAAAACTTGGTAATACGAGTGTCATTCACGCCAGGCCAAATCAGCGATGGTGGATCTTTGGAATGGTCACAAGTGAGGTTGTATTCGTCAGCTTGCCCCTTCATGAAGCAGTTTTCCTCGATGCCATATGGATATGGAACTGTGATGTTTCCGCAGCGATCTTGGCAGCCTGTCTTTGCTTGAGGCGGGGGGTGGATTTCACGATCAGCCGCTACCACCATTGTTGTTGTTGTTGTCATCGCAGCCGCTAAGATTATCATTGCGAGTTGCATAGTGAGCACCCTCCCATGTACCAAAGCCATATATGATGTGTGCGAACCAAACTGACAGTTGGCTAGCTAGTGCTCTTGGTTCTTTCTTTTAATTTTTAATAGGGGTTTGGAGACTCCAGCTCTTATTTTATCTTTTTGAACAAAGCTAGCTCTTATTTTAAGAGGGCTGGGAATGGGTACTCAATCGAATCATTCTGGCCCAAAGCATAATCTGTTCCGGGACACATTTCTAATTCATCATATTCTTTTTTACGACATTAAATGTCTGCACACATAAAATTCTGCATCTTTGATATTCCTGTAATAGGACCCAGTATTTCTAATTTTTCACCGACTATGTTATATATAGTCGGTAGATTTTAATCACATAATTTTGCATTGTGCATAATTTCACATTGTCAAAAATAGGAGTTTTTTTTTCTTTTTCAAAAAGAGAAATAAATTTAAGCCTTAATAAATCCCACTACAACAAAAAAATACACTTTGCGACGGCAGACAGCCGTAGTAAAAGAGTAAAATGCCGTAACAAATGCTTTTTTGCGACGGCAAAATGAGTTTTTGCGACGGCAACATTTCCGTCGCAATTGGTGGCGACACAATTGCTATTAACGATGATTTTTTCCGTCGTCTGAAATTCCATTGCGATGGAAAAATTTTGCCGTAGCAAATACTTTTTTTTTGCGACGGTAAATTTTTCGTCGCAAGATTTGTTAAGCATAGTGCTATTTTTGATTTTCACGACGGTATTTTACCGTTGCAAGTTATTTTTTGCCACGACAAAGTTGCCGTCGCAAAATCAATTTTTGCCAAAAAAAAAATTCTCTATTTCTTTGCGACATCTTGATCATCGCAAAGAATTGGAGCCGTACATAATATGCGAATTAGCAAACCTACTAAAAAAATAGCTACTACTCTCTATGCATCGCACCACACAAATCAAACTCATAACCTCATAGATTAGAATGAAATACAAGACAAAATATAATAAAACTAAACTAAATTGCACTGCATTTAGTACTCTCATTGTGGAAGATGAATGAAAGATCATGAAGCCAATTGCTTATCTACAAATTTTACTATCTCAATCATGTAATGTGTTTTCTCTCAACATTCTATATGTGCTGTTGCGTAACCTGTAGAAAAATAAACAGATTTCCCTTTCTCATTAGCTACTTATTATCAGTAAGCACAATAGTAATACATTCTTATAAGATTGATCTTAAAACATGCCCCCAAAGTCTGGGAGGTACATTTTGAGACATGTGGACTAATTTCCAGCCATATTACATGCATAGACTTCCTCAATAATTCAACCATATTTGCCTCGTGATGTCATCAAACCAATAGTAGCATTGTATAGATGGTGGCAGAGATTATGCGCTAGAGAGTTGAAGAAATCAGATGTGGTCAAACTACAATACAAAATTGTCCACATCCGTTGCAAATTAGAGAGAATTCCCCCTTGCTTTCTTTGACATCATGATTCACCTCATGATCCACCTTTCGAAACAAGTGCTGCTTTCTGGTTCGGTCGACTACACTTGGATGTATCCTCAAGAAAGGTACAATTATTATTATTTCATTTAACTTAAATTGATTTAATTATAACACGGGTTTCATCATTTATATATATTTTTATGTTTCTACTATTTGTCAAATAATTAATTTTGTCATTTTGCAGACGACCCGGACAGTATAAATGATTCGTCAAAAATAAATCTGCCCCGGATGGCTCCATAGCAAAAATATACCTAATACATGAGTGTGAAACCTACTATAACAGGTACCTCAAAGATCCAGTCCAGACCACCGCCTTCAATCCACATGCATGTAACAATGTTTCAGTCGGCATAAATGTTGTACAATCGTTTAGAGGAGTATTAAACGAAAGATTAACTCAAGAAGAACTTATTGAAGCACATTGGGTAGTGTCACAAGACTGTGACGAGGTCGAGGAATTCATGAAAATTTATAGGTTGAAAATTCAGATAGCCAAACCGAATAAGAGTCATAACTGAGTTGAAAATGTGTTTAAGCAGAAGTTCCCTGATTATTTTATCCAATGAGTATGTTTAAACCATATAGGTTTGTGATTTCTTTATTTTAAAATTGAGAAATTCGGATGGGAATAGATGTCCACGGTAAATTAAATTGTAACTTATGGTGTTTGCTTATTCGATTCGAAGTGTTTTCCCTTAATTCAAAGTGTTCACAATATTAATTTCAGGAGATGTTGATACAATTGGCACACGCACATTCACAGAACCCGGAGATGACGCTTGAAGAGCTGTCTTTTCTATCGAAAGAGACTCAGATCAATATTGCAAATACAGTTTTCAGCCGCTGACCTGAGAAGGAGGTTTGTGGCCTTCGACGGGCGGTCGAGCGAAATTTGACCTAATCATTCGCATTGGCGATTAGGCATTCGAGTGCTGCGACTGCCGAGGAGGGTGTCTGAGTGGCCAAATAAGAGGCTCAAGCAGCCCAAGAGGAGGCTCGATCGACCCATGAACAAATTTGATCGACTCAAACTTAGACTGATACATTACATGTGCAAATGAGCTTCATGATCAAGTTTCTCAGGTCGATGGGCATAGGCCCTCCGCCCATGTGTCATCTGACTATCACGCATCAGGATCTTGGACACGATGACGACGGTCTGAGCGGCGGGGGAATCGATGGGATCCATACTCCCGGTTTATTTTTGTAGTTTATAGGGTTTAATTAGTTTCGATCGATATCGTACGTACCTTTTATGTACACATTGTATATTTAATGAATATTTTATTAATTTAATATTTAATATTTTAATTTTTAATTCAATTTCTAATTTTGAAACAGTTATTAAAAAAATAAACTAAATAAACTTAGACGATGAAACTAGAAGAATTCGTCATTTAGTAGAAAACTTTTACCATTTTGTCGTCTAAGAATATTCAGATGACGAAAAATTTTTGTCGTCTCGATTTAAACCGTTAGATGATGAAAGTACGGAATTCATCGTCTAGGATTGGTCACTAAGACGACGAATCTGTTTCATCATTCATCATCTACGTGTTATACCTTAGATGGCGAATATTTCTCTTTGTCGCCTAAGTGTTATCACTTCGACGACAAAAACATATTTCGTCGTGTAAGTTATAAAACCTAGACGACGAAACATTTTCGTTGTCTAAGCAATTTTACATGACAAAATATTTCGTTATCTTTGGCAACAAACTTTCGTCGCCTTTGTATTTAGACAACGAAATATGTTTCGTCGTCTTAAATGCTACTTAGATGACGAATCTTTTCTGTTTGGTTGTCTAAATACTTCAACGACGAAATTTACGAAACTTATACGACGAAATTTTCGTCGTTTAAGTACTTAGATGACGAAAAAGTCCTCTTAGACTAAAAAGTGGCTTCGTCGTTTAAGTATTTTTTTTCTTTCATCGGTGAATATTAAAGAAAACAAAAAAGAAAAACCCTTTTTGAAAGACTTAGGGTTATTGATCGACTAAATTTGGTTTGCAATACACGAACCTGACCGACCATTTCTTTATATACATTTTTGAGTTCTAAACCGATGTTCCATTCTTATTTTTATATACCTTTTTTATATAAGAAAAGGGAAGATAACGCTATCAGTCACTATGGTGACATGCTATGGTGACATACACGTCATTCGTCAATACTGTTGGGCCATTCATTATTCTCTAGGAGAATAAAGTGCATGCATGTATAAAGAGGAAAAGAAAAGCTTAGTGGTCACAAATGATAAATCAGTTCAAGTACCCGACTTTTAAAAGTATGGAATCTCCAAGCCTCTTAGTCTTATATGACGTGTCACATAAAGAAAAATATGGCAAATCATGCTAGATAAGACTACTTATAAAATAAGATACGATAAGATATGTGCTAGTGCATTTCCTCACCGAACACATATAGCAGACAAAAGCAGTGGGTGGCTGCATCCCATATTATTTTATCTTAGTGGCCGTCATATTCAGCGTGGAAGGTCATCCGCTATCTGATGTTTCTTGTTGTCTTTCTTACAGCTGTGAGCCGCTTTGAATGCGATGGCTGAGTTCTGCAAACCTATCTGCGAGATTCGCGAAGCTTCGTAGCTGTCTGACCAGTTCAACGTACAGTTGTCCCCATCTTCTGTCGATTCCTGCAAGCTGGTGACACCAGTAAGCTCTTTCCCAGAGCATTTCTTTGACAATCTTGGCTCTTTGGAGGAAATCACAGAGCATAGCTTGTAACAGATTTGTGGCTTCTTGTCGCCTCTGGTTATTGGTCCACTCTGCTGTTTCATCAAAGACTTCTCGATTCCTTCGTGATTGGAGTCCTGCCAAAGTCCTGCTGGGCATGGACCTTCGGTATTCCACTGTAGTGTGTCCTGGACGACTCTCGTATAGTTCTTGGGCATATACTGGGGTTTGCCCGATTTCAATGTCTCTGTGTGAGTCTGTTTGGGCCATGATTCTGAATCTGTTGAGGCTCCCGATGGCGCGGTCTTGGTCCATGAGCTGGTGGATAAGAATTGGGCCAAGGTTACCTCTAGCCGGTATGCTTGTTCTGCTGGGTATTGAGGTTGCGCTGCTTCTTCCGGTGTTGCCGCTGCTAACCTCAAGGCTCCCTGGTGATCCCCTTCTGCGCATTCTGCTGTGATAGACAAACATATTAGTCGAGATAATGAATCGGCCAATACGTTATGTTTGCCATCTATATGATCAAATTTTATCGTGACTCCAGTGCCTGTGATATAATCAGTGAATCCTAACCATCTAACCCTAGAAGGTTTGTGCTGGGCTGACTTATTATAGAAACTGATTATGGCCTGGTAGTCTGTCCGAATGGTGATTTCCTTTTTGTCTAAAACATGGATTTTTAGGGCTTAGAGAGTTTCCATGCAGGCATAGATTTCTGTGTCTATAGTGGATTTGACCGTTGAGAATTTCCCACTGGCATAGGCGCAGACTTTCTCTGATGACCGTGGGTCTGCTTTGTTGGGCTTCCATTTGCAAACACCACCCCATCCTTCCATACAACCATCAGTCTCCAGGATGATGTAGCATTCTTCTGGTGATAGCTCTAGGTCTGGTAGACTCTGTACTTGGTCTTTGAGTTTTCTAATGATTTCCCAGTCTGAAGGCTTCATTTTCTTATCTCCATTGGGACTGGTTTTTTAGTATAGTGGCCCTAGTAGGGTACCAAGGTTGGGAATGTAACTCCTGGCATAGTTTAAGATTCCTAGCCATGACCTTAAGCCCTTTTTTTGCTTGAGCTGCTCCTCCTTGAATTTCACTATCCTTTTGATTATGTGCGGTTGTAATTTGATCTTTTTGTTCCCAATTACTGCCCCTAGGAACTCGATCTCTTTTACCGCTATTTTCATTTTTGTTGGTGATAGCACCAGGCCATTGTCTGTATAGATTTTGATCATCTGCTGCAGGTGCTTTGCATGCTCCTCCTCGTTTCTTGAGAATACTAGGATGTCGTCAATGTATACTGCGATGAATGCTGATGTACCCTCGAAACAGGTGTCCATTTTTCTTTGGAACACTGCTGGAGCATTTTTCAATCCGAATGGCATGACTAGCCATTCATACAATCCTATCTTAGGTACCACGAAAGTTGTCCATGGTATGCTTTCTTCTTCCATTGCGACTTGGTGGAATCCACTCTTGAGGTCAAACTTAGAGTAGATGTTGTTGTTTCCTATTCGCTTCAGGATTGTGTTGATGCCTGGCAAGCTATACTGGTCCTCGTGTGTGTTGTCATTGAGTGTGCGGTAGTTGAATACCATACGTTCTTTCCCTTTTGACTCCTTGCCAGTGACTGGATCTACAGTTGTTCTTGAATGAACGATTATGGCCATCGTTCTGTGTCTGCTGTTGCTTTTTCTGATGACGCCTAATTTGAGTAAGGCTTCAATATGCTTCCTGAAGGCATCTTCCATGGCGGGTGTGACGTAGCCCAATGGCTTATCTTGTATGGTAATGTCCGGGTTAATGATCTCCAATTTGCATTTGATCTTGTTGTTTACCCAGTGCTTTGAAGGATCCTCCCAAATATACTCTGCCTTCTTCAGTTTTTCTATTGTGTCACCGAACTTCCTTTGGAACCATGGACTAGTGGTTCCGATGTTGAGGTAGACGAAGTTTTGTACCTCCTGATACTCTTGTTCTTTCATGTCTAACTCTTGTATTGCTACTGCTGAAGTTTCTGTTTCCTGGCTAGTATTTATGCAGGCGACGTTCTTAAAGAACTTTACTTTATCTCCTTTTAACCAAACTCTTGCGAATTTGGCCCTAATGAAGTTGCAGCATACCAGGAATTGAATTCCATCATGTATGTTCATTGGGAAACAATATGTGAATGATATTTTGAACCGATGTCCGCCAATGATCATGTCCCCTCCTTTGAGTTTGGAGTTGGCAGCCTGCCTTGAGTTGACGCTGTTGAAGTATGTAGTGTAGTTTGTTGGCGTTACAGCTTCTTTTAGGACAATTCTACTATCAATGCGGCATGTTGTTACACCTGTATCTAATATTGCTTGTACTGTGAATGCTTTTGAACCTGGGATTTCGAAGGTTACCAGGATGTTGAACAGTTTGTTCAGCATTTTCTTCTTTGTCTGGGTACCTCCAACCGGGGCATTGAGGGTATAAACCCCTTCTTCATCTTCTGATGCTTCTGATGCTTCGGTACGATGAAGGTCGACTTATCCCAAGGCGTGCAGCTCATCTACATGACCATAGACATGCAGCTGTCAATAGGAGATTTCCACAATCACGTGGAAGTAGCTATCCAGACACACGGATATGAGAACTGGCAAGGAGGAGAGAGCAACCTACTCATAACCAGATCCCTAATCGGGAGACTTACCAACACAAGCCATGTAGGATTTCGTTATCAGATACGAAATGTTGCAGACTACCTGTCAAGCACAGGAATCCAAGCCATAGCAGGCCAACATCACAACACAGAATTTCTGCAAGGAAGGAGTTGGACAATTCAGCCTCCACAAGAGCGCGGATCAATTCAGCCTCAAAGGGCACTAACACGGTCGACATCAGACGGACGAGTAAGAGTATCTTTCAGTGGATACCACCGAATTCCACCAATGGTAGAGGAGGGCGAGACGGAAGGCATGGACGACGAAGAGTTCGCAGGGGTCCTTTGGGAAAATGAGTCACCCCAGGTTGATCACTTCAAAAAGAAAGGAGAAATTTGGGACACATTAGGCCAACATAGTGGGAAATATGATTTCAAAGTCCGATATGATGCCCCGGCATCAGCACACATCCCAATAGACCAAATCAAAGCAACATGATGAGGCGATGATAGCAACTCAACCCCGGAAACACAACTGGACGACGGTGATGACATGGTAGAGGACGAAGACGTTGACAACCCATTCGAGTTTATTCAATACCTCGCAGCCCTACCCAAGGACACCACCCATTTTGAGGAACCCCTCTGGGATACCTCCGATGATGACAACGAATGGGATAACCCATTCTTTTTCCAAGGGGTGAGAGAACGATGGACACCACCATCGCAGCAGTAACTGAAGAAAAAGAGGATGAGCCTGAATTAGAGTACCCAGCATTCGCTGCTCTCAGAAAAATCCATGAAGAAGGTGCATATCCAAGCTCTTCCTCAGCAATATCCTATAACAGACCACCACCAACGGAACCATTCATGGGACAGGTGCGATATCCACCAGCACCGGGAGTTGCTTCCACATCAAGACAACCACCAGCTAGCACAGAAGGCTGGAAAGGTAGATTCAACAGAAGAAAATGCCTTGATGATGGAATGTGGACACTCCCACCAGCAGAACAATCAGCAGGAGTCCTGCTGGTACTCCCACAGGACATAAGCCTGTATTCAGAAGTCATCGAGAGATGGGAAACCATCACGGTAAACCTGATCAATCAGAAGTACCAATGGGAAGACAACAGGGCAAAGGTAGATTTCATAGAAAATCTACTAGGAGAAATTGAAAAGAAGACATGGATCCAATGGAGGACGGAGTTCCCTCAGGAGTATGAAGAGTTGGTCAACATTGCAGAAGACCCTAGAAACATAACATCCCATATAAAAAGGATGTTCATCATAGAAGACCCATATACAGGATCCACAGTAGAACAGGAAAGGGCATACCAAGACCTGGAAAGGCTAACATGCGACAATGTTAAGGATCTTTTCAGTTATATGAACGACTTCAAAATCCTAGCATCAAAATCAGGACGCATGTTCATCTCCCCCAAACTATCAGAAAAGTTCTTCAGGAAAATGCCCCCGCTGATAGGAAAAGAACTAGAGCAAGCATTCGCGGAAAAATACCCAGGAAATACGATAGGAGTAATTCCAAGGATCTATTACTCCTACCAGTATCTTGCAGAGTTATGCAAAAAGGCTGCGTTGCAAAGAAGCCTGAAAGACCTTTCTTTATGCAGCAAAATACCAATCCCAGGTTATTACAACAGCAGAAAAAGGTACGGCCTCAGGAAAGCTAGGACCTATAAAGGAAAACCTCATGATTCACATGTGAGGACCTTTAAAAGAAAGCATCCAGACAGAGCAAGGAAGTGCAAGTGTTACGTCTGCAGAGAAGAATGACACTTTGCACGAGACTGCAACAGAAGAACAGGCAATATGGCCAAAAAAACAGTCATGGACAGCCTGGACCTACCGGACGACTACGTCTTAAAAAAAATTATAAAAAATAAAAAATAGAAATTAGAACTAAAGATTGTCGCTTCATTAATTATTTGTTGAATCATTTTCTTTCAAAGTAAGTGGATACGTACGACTTGTAATTTTGTCAAAATTTTAAGACATATTTCTCCTTTTTAAGGGAAAAATTATTAAAATAATAACTTATTTTTATTATGTTTAATACTTTATTTACTATATTTTTAAAAATATCATTTTAGTTACTGAATTAATATCACGCCTATCAATTTTGGAAGCTTCATGCTAGATAGTCATCACGCTTGCTCGGCCCTTTTACTGCTAGAACTCTTCCCTTTGTGGCATTTAGGCCCAACAAGACTATTAACAATAATTAAAACAAATAAACTCAGCCAATTTAAATCACAAGAAACGGAAGGCAACAATGTTATGCGTACAATGAGAGAGAGAGAGAGCTTCCGGTTCATTTCTTCAATTTCTGCTTCTGGAATCATACGTGATCATAGAGGAGTTGTGTGTGCAGATTAGAACAGCAATGAGCTGGAGAGAGAGCGCAAAAAGATCAAATTATCACTCTAATGATGTCACATGTGGTGCACGTACCGGTATTTATTTTTAAAAGTTAACAGAGTGATCAAAATAAAAAACGAAATTAAATTTGAATGATTGATATGATGTTTCTGAAAATACAATGACTAATATGTCGAATAATTCTCCATAATAACAATGTCTACCCACGTGATGTTGAGTCACGATGCTGCAAATCATATTCCGTTCTTTCTTCTTTCTTTATTCATCGAGTGGTTGCGCACTTGCGCCTACAACAGATCGACTTCCAGCTGACTCCTTTGTCGACCATTCCTGTCATAGTTATAGCTTCAAGAATACATAGACAAATGATGCTCTATCTTTTGCCAAGTCTTCAAACAATCACATATACATATCACTATATCAATATAACTATAAGGTCCTCATCATCTATTGATTCTATTCATCTTTTAATTGCTGGTGATTACGCAAAGTTGAACCAAGCAAATTAAACTATCCGAATTTGCAAACCTAACTGTAACCTTCAATGACTCTAATTTGCAGCTAGAAACTTCAAAACCTTTAGTCTTGCTTCTGATCGATAGGCGACAATGTTACATTGAGTTTGGACTTTGGAGAGAGTTGATCGAGGTCATCTATGTAAGATTAAAATTAAGATTATGAATACTAAATTTAAATTAAAGTCATGAATATGTAAATTATAAAATTGTGATCAATATAAGAACACAAATAACATACATAAATTGATAAAGGAATAAGAAAAACTAAAAATACTCATGTTTGTAGACGGCGACGTAATATAAAAGACATTTTTCTCTATACTATTCTTAATACTCTTCTATGAAGCAGAGTTAATGAATGACTTCTCGATAGTTAGAGCTGAAACCTTATGTCTTTATATAATGTGTATAGAATTAATACCTCCAATAAAAGTTTTTAATCCTAATACAACTCATGAATAATGAATATAGAAGTTCATGTAGAACTCTTAGGGAATATCTTTTGTATTTTTTTTATCATCAAATGAGAGGCACTGTATTAATCAAATGGAACAATCGTTACACAGCAGACGCCCTGAGGGCTCAAGAGAATTGACTACTACTAAACCAATCTAGAAAACTAAACTAGTTCACGAACAAATGCTTAGAAATGAACATCAAGTAACCAGGACATGTCTCTCAAGCCAAAGACGAACACCAACACGGATAAACCAAGATAATGTTCGCCTAAAATAGCAGGTAAAATCTACTGTTAAGATGCCACAGGATCCAACACCTCCTTACTTGAACTCCATGCACCGGGGTCCCATATTCTAATCCAGATTCGGCCAGAAGCCGAGACCAGATCCTGAACTACACTAAGCCCAAATCTAGAAAAAGAATTGGACAAAATCCAATCATGACTTATCAAGAGACCTTGGGCCTGACTGGATGCCCTAGGCCCAGGGACACACCTGAGCAATTTGAGCCCACTAGAAACACACACAGGACCACATGTCTCTGTCTCCGCCGTCCTCGACCCACCGAATGGAGCATTCTGACCTGCACCGCTGCGAAGAAGCAACTCTGAACACTACACACCAAGACCGCCCTGAAGGCAAGGATGACCACTGATATACCACCAAGGCCAAGGCCATTGAACACGCTCTGTCTCGACCAAACCACGAGCATGGGAATCCCCACATGTGTTGATACCAACATTGAATCCGCGACAAACAGGACCTCCAACCACCATTGTTGATGATGAGGAGCACGAAAACAACTTATCAATGGGATCACTGCGGCCGTACGCCATCAACCAAAACTAGCGCCAGAAGATTTTTAGATCTCGCAGCCCAAGTACCTAACCCGGCCTCACAGCAAGAGCGAGGAGTCGTCATAGAGGTGGCAAGGCTGAGAGCAGCACAGGGAGGACGCACTGGGTGATCGGTCACACAAGAGGCGCCACTGCAGGCTGCCGAGTGCGGTAGTAGGTGAAGAGATGGTGCAAGGCAGAAAACCCTAGCAGGGCCATCTCGATAAAAAATTTTGTTGGTCTTATTCATTTATATTTTAGGGAATAACTTTGTTTGTCAATTACTTAAACATTAATTATAAAATTAATATGTTGTTAACAAATGTAATCGTGTAATGTCCATACAATCTAGGTGTGAGACATTATATTATATATTTTAATATTTGACGTATGCTGTGGTTAATAGAATAATGGTAACCATAGTTTGTAAGTGTCGATCCATGAGACTGATACTGTGCTCCATCACTACTTGTGCTAGGTGAGTAAATCACCCAATTGAGGTCGTCTTTGTGCTTTTGGCAATTTTCTAAACCTTGTTTAAGCATCGTTCAAACAGTCCAAAGGTGCCTTTATAAAGTAGAGATTCCAAAAAGCAAAAATAGAGATTCGTATTAGAAATAAACTTGTCGTAAACTGAATAAAAGAAAGGAAAGGAGGATGAATAGAATCATTATCCTAATTAGTAAGCTTTATTCTATTTCATTTCATGGCCAGCTGTGTGAAAAGTTTCTTTTTTCACGCGTCCTACTTTAATTAGACATTATCGGAATATCTTCTTTCAATAATAGCTAATACTAATTTAAGTTTTTTGTTGTAGTTACGGAAGATTTCAACAAATTTGTTAAAAAAATTTAACTTTTATGGAGCCAAAAATCTTGGACTCCAGTCATACTGGAAAAAAAATAGAGAGTGACATTTAATACACTAATTTCAACTATTATTTTTTAATTTTTTAATTTTTTTTGTTCCATATATGTTTAATTTTGTAAAATATGATCATTTGGTCGAATTAATAAAGACGTTGACTTTAACAATGAAAGAGAGGATGATAATTCTTTTGCCAATCAATCATCATAATCACGGCCGATTAAGCTGATTTGTATCTACAATACTATATATGTACGTACGACCATCCATCAGTACTTAATTTAATACATTAAAATTTCGTTTGAGATTGAGTTTGGTGACTTAAAATAGTTTATTTTTAATTATTTTGATAAAATTAGTGTTTGGTAAAAAAATAAAAACGGTTTATTTTCAATTTTTTTAGTTCAAAAACCATAATTAAAAAAAAGTATGTGAAATATCGTTTTTTCTAAACTATATTTCTATAAAATTGAATATTTTCACCTCAATCTCAAACTAAGCCTACATTTTTGTGTCTTTTTTTTTCCCTCCTGAATTAATCGATGCTGAATTAATCGATGCTGCATGTTTATGGTTAGCCATTCAGTAATCACCCGCAGTTTCCATACTTCTAAATAATTTCTCAGGGATATCATTCAGAAAATCCTATCCTATCCAACGCAGAGAAGCTTGACTTATGTTCAAGAAGCGGGCAACCAACAATGATCCTGAGCTAAGGTTTGTAGTTTCCTTTTTCTTCTCTGATCAAGTATCATGATTCTAGGGCATTTGCAGTCCAACGGAACATATAAATTCACAGACCTCATATATATGGCTCCATAAGGTTTGATTCTCTCTATCTATTTCATCAATTTCATCTAATTTACAGTGTATTCTTTTTGTTAGCAACACACCGCAGTATGATTTTGAATGTGTTGAGGCGCAACCTCAAGCACGAGATCCATCATGGAGAACTCTAGATGCATTTTCAAGAAAGCAGGAATTGGAATCAACACTTTATTCAGTTTCATTTTGGAACAAGATGTTTGTAATTGCATGCGTAATTGCAGTCTCATTGGATCCGTTGTTCTTCTACATTCCAGTCGTGAATGAAAAACAGAAGTGTCTTGGTATTGACAAAGAGCTGAGGACTGCAGCTCTTATTTTGCGAGCACTCACTGATGTACCCTTTATAGTTCATATCATCTTTCATCTTTGCAAAGCCACTACTGTTGCCTTGCGAGTACACAAGAGAGAGAAATCTGAACTCGAATCAGATTGGTCATTTTCAGAGGTATCACTAGCTGAGATCTTTCCCTTTGCTAAATTAGTTGCTGGGAAACTAGAATGGCGCTCTACATTAACCAGCGTATTTGCTGTTTTTCCAATCCCACAAGTAAGCAGATCATAACTAATTTGAGTCGATCCTGCTTAATTTTTTCATAGATAGTTGAATTAAGCAATTAAGTTTTTTATTTCAGGTGCTGGCAGCACTTGTCTTCTTCAAAATGAGAGGCCATAGATACTTGGAGCATAGAAAGATCTTGAACGTCTTTCTTCTCGGTCAGTATCTGCCAAGGCTCTATCAAATTCACCTATCATCTTACAAGCTCAGGCAAACTACAGGAATATGGGTGAAAGCTTTGCTCAATTTTTTCCTATATATTCTTGCAAGTCATGTAAGTTTTCCCAAGTCATTCCATTTCCTTCTTCATTTTGCAAATGAGCTTAAACAGATTCATTATTCATTAATAGTATGCTCAGTAAATGACTTGTATGTTTTAGGTTCTTGGAGCTTTTTGGTACTTCTTTTCCATACAACGAGAAACATCATGTTGGCATCAGGCATGTTTAAAAAGCAGTCCAGATGCTAACGGATGTATGAGTACATTTTACTGTGACAGTCACAATACTAATGCTAGAAATACCACAATCTTCGAACAGTTTTGCCCTATAGATGTTAAAGACGATGATGCAACGCCTTTTGATTTTGGAATATTTCGAAACTCCCTCAAGAAGGGTATCACAGGGAAAAACCATTTCACAACGAAGCTTTCATACTCCTTCTGGTGGGGATTGCGTAATTTAAGGTTTGAATATATTCATGGAAATTTGACACATTTTATAATTCTTTTAAGTTATTTTTTTGGTTGGGTATAACTCTTTTTAAGTTTAAGAAGTCTTTAACATATATTAGGCTATGTACTACCTTTTTACCATTACCATGACTGGTCAAGGCGTCAAGCAATAGGCTGAAAGCTCTAAATATGAGTTAAGAGTTGCACAGTTATATAATCTTGTAATTTACTTGCAAAATGTACTTCTTATTACTATTTATTTCCTCTTCTACAGTAATTTTGGCACAAATCTTGAAACAAGTACCTATATATGGGAAAATTTCTTTGCAGTTCTTATTTCTATTGTTGGCTTGCTACTATTTATATATCTCATCGGAAATGTGCAGGTTGGTCACAAATTTCTTCATCTGTATGTATTGTTACGCTATACTAAGTAGAATTGATCAGTTGCTAATCATTAACCTCACCGATCTTTTATGGTTATACAGACTTTCGTGTCCATGGAAACTGAACGACGCGAAGAGATAAGAAACAAGATACTAGCCAAAGAGAAACATATACAAGGATGGATGGACAAAAATGAACTCCCAAAGGATATGCAGAAACAGATTAAGAAGAACTTGAAGCAAAAATTGGAAGAAGATAAAGATGTTGATCTTGAAAATCTTTTCTCTCTTCTTCCGAACTACACTGAAAAGTGGCTGAAACGTGTCATTTGCATGAAAATTCTGAAAAAAGTATATCTACATCTCTCTCTCTAAAGCTTGAAACAAGTCTGAAAATTCTGTGTGTGTTTATTTTAGCTAATCCAATGACCGTATGATATATTGATAGGTACGAAAGCTTGAAACAATGGATACGAAAGTGTTGAGAATGATGTGCGACTATCTAAAGCCAGCAATGTATGTCGAGGGTACAGTGGTTTTTCAAATGGGAGAGCCACTACACAGCATGCTACTCATTACAGACGGTTCTGTATTGACCTACAAAACTACCAGTACTGACTCTCATTTTACAACTGGAAATGAACAAACGGGTATCTCTGCTTTCTCGTCCGTGGGCAACCTAGACAAAGGTGATTTTTACGGGGAAGAGCTGGTCATTTGGGCATCAGAAAAGAATGTAGTTTTAAGCGAGCTTCCTCTCTCTGCCTTCAATGTGAAATGTCATACAAAAGTAGAAGGCTTTATTCTCTCAGCCAAGGATTTGAAGACTGTAGTTTCCAAAAGTGAAAACTACTGGAAACTAGGCATTAGAGAGAGTGGTGGTCAGAATCAGACCACAGCAAATGCTAGGCACAAGCAGCAGAGATCTGGAGTCCAGTATTAAGCCTGGAGCACTCAATCTGCACTGCAAATTACAGACGCGATCTACCCAGCTAGGATCGATGATATATCACTTGTTTTCCGAATTTTATTTTGTGCATTTGTACCTAGCTAACTACTATATAGGTATAAGCTAAGTAAACTATCTGATCGAGTCTTGGACAGTTGGACTTCCATCTATAGGAATTTTATGGAACAATCAAAATATTATACAGTATATGTTTCCAAAATAATGATCATAGTGAAAGACTTACGTACAGATATCGAATACTAGCCATTTAAGTAAGACATGCCCCCCTCCGGGAAGAATAGCCGTCCTTCGTCAACATTATGAGTATCATCATCTGTTGACCTTGTCATCGAAGTCATACCCTTTCCTGAAATTCAAGAAAGAAGCCCTGATGATATAGTGCAATTTAGGAGACCGACTCCGATCACGTTGATACATAAACGTAGAGAAGTTCCGGTTCGTTTACCAGTAATTTTTTGTTACTCAGAAGCCATATCTCGCAGATAATAGAATCACAGGCACATCCCGATAGAAAGCTCAAACCTTTTTGTATGGTAAAATTGGAGTCGGCTGCGAGACAGTCTCAGACCAAATGACGACGATTATGGTCAACGGTCAACCGTCTCCTGCGGGCCGGCTCCCATTCGGGCCCATGAGTTTAGGCTGGTCCTTGGTCTTTCTAGATGAAGCCCAAGAGATTTCAGTCCTAGTATTTCGTACCTACTTTGCTTTGGCCTAGTCAAGTAATGAACTTCCCATGGGAATGATGGTGTTGTCGTTTTACACTATGATGGCAATATCAGTGAAGTCCACTCATGTGATCATTCACTTCGCCTTCTTTTGGTTTGATTAGGAATCGTGACCTATGCTTATTTCAAAATTTAAATATATACCAAATTGGCACATTGTTTCCCGATTACGAGCCGGCTTGTATCAAGCGAGATATCCCTGTCCTGGTATAATAATAAAACTAACATTGCAGCGTACGGACAAATTGATACAGACCTATCGATGTCCCCAAGAAGACAGACTTCCAAATAGCTTCCAAAAAGCTAGCTGTACAGATATTACTTGGTCTGCTTTCCATTAGCCTACAAATGGACCTTGCTCGTAAGTTACTTTACTCCCAAGTCACAAGCATTACATTTCCTCTTGCTGCGTGCGCTTGATATCATGGAGGCCTTAATGCAGGGGATCTTCCTGACCATCGAACTCTCATATCGAAAATACTTATCCTAAGAAAACAAAGTACAAGACACACAAGTGTTCACGCAGGGAAAATTTCAAAGAGATTAAAAACCCTGCGGGGCTTTTAAAGCAAAGCACCGAAACTCAAATCCACTAATACTCAAGAGTTTTACAAGCCACTTTACACAATTGATTATCACAAATCAGTATACTGTAAATAATTGTAAAACAGAGGAATGCAAACAAACTTCTCCTTGTAGCTCTAGGAAAGTTCTCGTTTTGCTCCTTCTTGAGATCACACAAAACACTGGTTGATCTTTCACCTTTCAAACCTGTAGCAGCTTCGCAATCTGCACAAACAGCAGGATTAACAATTCACTCTATTTTTCTGCAAAAGTCTCAACACCCTTCTAGACAGTTCAGGGCCTTTATATATCACTAGGGTTTTAAGACTCCAAAACCGGATGTATTCAATTCGGAGTCTTGCACACAATCAATCAGAGATTGTGTCAAACTCTATTGAGCACAAATATAGGCATGAATAAAATGCAGTCCTTAATCAGTTGAAATCAGATCACATATCATTAATTGATATGTATCTCTTTCCAAAACAACTCTGCCTAATCAAGGTCAATAACATTGTTACTAAAAAGAAGCAACTCAAGTATAACCAGTATTTCAGTTGCACACTGATATGTGTTTTGCCATTACTTACAATCTCCCCCTTGGCAAAACAATCACAACCTGCAACTGAAATTCAGAACCTGCATAATAGGAATCAAATTTGCCCAATATCCAAATAAGCACAGTCAACACATAGGAGCAGATTAAGTCATGCAGTTCACAGCAAGTTATAACTAAGAAAAAAAACTAGCTAAGTTAGCAATATTGTTTGCAAAGAGGAAGAACAAAAGCAAAAGACGGATCAAAAATTGAGGTCTCCCCCTCAATCGAACACTGCAAGGACCATCAGAGAAAACCCCCTTTACCCAAACCCATTGCATGCAGGTTCCTTTCATGCCTCTCCCCCTTTGTGATTGCTTTGCTAAATTAAATGAACGGGCAGCGACGCTTCATCCTCTCGCACACCCTATCAATGTGCCGATTCCATTGCTCGGAATCGATGCGATTGTGAGCTGAAGCAATGTCGGCCAGAAGGAGAGAAATTTCACGAAACTCCAGTTTCATGGTCTGAATGTCCTCTGAGAGAGCAGAGATCTCCTCTCTCATGGCTCCGATATCTTCCTCCATCGTAGAGATGCGGTCACGAGTGCGATGGCGAGGAGGAGCAGCGGATGAAGGGCCGGCCAGAGGTTGATTTGAAGCAGAGTCTGAACCTTGTGGTTGAGCCATTTGGAATCGTCGACGAACCAGTTGCTGATGACGAACTAGATTGGAGTTGGTGAAGTGCTGAGGAGTGTTGATCAACCGAACCATTGTGGGGAGACACCCCTTTATACAGAGAAGGTGTGAGAAGATGTCTCGGTGAACGTGCAGGGAATCAGGAAAGATTTTCGGCAAGTGAAGAGTTTCCCTCTTAAATCACACATCTTTTAAGAGAAGAATGCGTTTCGGGTCAGGCAGAGGAAATGGGCTGATGATGCAACAGGGCCAGAATAAGAGAGCTACAAAAATTGTTAGTGGGCCTTACCAGTGACGGATTTTGACACATAGAAAACCAATGCAGTCAGAATAAAAGAGAGTCATGATATCAAAATAGCTTCTTGAACAGTAAATTTCCAATATCACACTCAAATGAATGGATCACACCCTCTCATGAATTTTTGTGGTGGTGAAATACTATCACTCAACCATAATATTGTACCGTCTAGTCCATAGGCTTGAATGACAACCTGTAATGTATGAGACCACAAATACAAAATGAATCAGAAAGACTTTTTAACTAGAGGTGTTAATGGGGCATAGGGACAAATGGAAGGTAGATGTATCCTACAGACTAGGCTGCTACAAGCTAAAAAAGAGACAAATGAACGTTGCCATGTCGTAGACTTATGCACCCTTTTTTTTTATTTATTCAAGGGAGATCAAGGCCCTGGAAATTAAGATCAACAAGATCATCTTGACTTGTTGTGATGAGCACTCAACTAAGGATCAACAAGGCATATGCAGTACTGTGATCAGATTGGAAGAGATCATACCAGTACTTAGGTGACTTTCATACCAGAACGGTAGTAACTTTCATATTGCAACAATTCATCAAGGTGAGAGAAGAAATTTCAGTTTAGCTGGCCTTGTAGTATGGTTTGCAAAGAAAGAGAGACAGTGTTTTAGAGCTCAAGGGGGCTGTTCCTAGTGAGATAGTTACAGTGGGAAGGAACATATATATGGCAATGGTGCTGAATATATCTAACCTATGCCTTCATCATATTCACAAGTAGTAAGTAGAGCTCACATTGTATCACAGGTAAGATGCAAGTTCTAGCTAGAAGCAGCCAAATTATGAACTCAAAAAAAACAGGAACAAGTCAAAAGCAGACTGGACAAGAAGGCACAAATATTCTCACACATACTATGGGGACAACAAGATATTGGAAATGTACAGAGAAGAAAGCATACCTTGAGACTTCAGACCACTCTTACCAATCCTGAGATATAAGGAGAGATCTGTAGCCAAAAAAAAATCACTAGTGAAGCTCACAAACCCCAATTGCACTTCTCAGATACTCAAATCTGGCAGTGTCCAGTGGTTTTGTGAATATGTCAGCTAGTTGTCTTTCTGTAGGAATAAACTCCAGAACAAGTGTGTTATTTTCCACCAACTCTCGAATGAAGTGATATCGCAGATCAATGTGCTTTGTGCGAGAGTGTTGTACTGGATTCTTTGAGATGTTGATGGCACTTGTGTTGTCACAGTAGATGGTGAGCTTGCCTTGAGGAATGCCATAGTCATGCAGCATGTTTTTCATCCACAACATTTGTGTACAGCAGCTGCCAGCAGCTATATACTCTGCTTCAGCAGTTGACAAAGAGATGCAGTTTTTCTTTTTTCTATGCCAGGAGACCAGGGTATTACCAACAAAGAATGTCCCTCCTGATGTACTTCTCCTATCCTTCATGTTTCCTCCCCAATCTGCATCACTGTAACCTGCAATCTCGGCATTGCTGTCATTTGTGTAGAATACACCACAGTGGATGGTGCCATGAACATATCGAATGATTCGTTTAACTGCCTCCAAGTGTGACTCTTTAGGGGAAGCTTGGAATCTAGCACAGACACCAACACTGTAGCAGATATCTGGTCTACTAGCTGTGAGATATAACAAACTTCCTATCATACTCCTGTAAGCAGTAGAGTCAACAGGTTTCCCTGACAAATCTTCATTGAGTTTGGTGGTGGTGCTCATAGGATTTTTGACAGGTTTGGATGAGGAGAGACCAACCTTTTTGACCAGATTTTTAGCATATTTAGTTTGAGACAGAAACATACCTGGGTTTAGCTGTTTTACCTGGAGTCCAAGGAAGTAAGTAAGTTCACCACATGCACTCATCTCAAATTTGTTTTGAAGAACTTTGGCAAATTCAGCTGTAAGACCATCTTGAGTGGAGCCAAAGACTATGTCATCGACATATACTTGAGCAATGACGATGTGTTTTCCTTTTCTCTTGACGAACAGTGTTTTGTCAATAGATCCTCTTGAGTATCCTTGAGAGACAAGATAGACAGACAATTTCTCGTACCAAGCCCGAGGAGCTTGCTTGAGACCATATACTGCTTTCTTGAGCCTGTATACATGGTTAGGATAAACAGAATCGACAAACCCTTTGGGTTGTTCAACATAAACAGTTTCTTTAAGTTCACCATGCAAGAAAGCAGTTTTAACATCCATTTGATATAGTTTGAATTTTAAATGACAGGCAATTGCAATGAGAAGTCGAACAGATTCTAACCTGGCAACTGGAGCAAAGGTTTCATCAAAGTCAATACCTTCAATTTGAGAGTATCCTTGAGAAACAAGTCTAGCTTTGTTCCTGGTGATGTTGCCAAACTCATCCAACTTGTTTCTGAATATCCATTTTGTGCCAATGATGTTGCAGGAGGCAGGTCTTTCCACGAGTGACCATACATCATTCCTTTTGAATTGATTAAGCTCTTCCTGCATAGCATTTATCCAATCATCATCAGTGAGAGCAGTTGTGATGTTCTTGGGTTCGATGAGAGAGATGAAGCCACTACATCTGATGATATTTATGTCCTTCTTGCGTTTAACAAGAAAACAGCTAAGAGCTGTGGCATCAATCACTTCTTCCTGTTCATCATCTGATGTATTTACAGCAGCTTGTAGAGTGTGACTTCTAGTTTTTAACCCACTGTTGAGGTTTCCAATAATGTCAGATGGTGAGTGATCTTTTTGAACTTGTTGAAATCCTTGTCTGAAAACAGGACTAGGTTCTAAGTTTGGGTCAGCAGCTGTGTCAGTTGGCTCTGCAAGAGAAGAGTTCTCAAACAAGGCAAGATCAGTGCCAACCTGCTCCTTTTCAACAGAAGATGGTCCACGGTCATCGACTGAGATGTTTACAGATTCCACAACATTTCGAGTACGCTTGTTGTAGGCTCTATATGATCGACTGTTTAATGAGTAACCAAGAAAGATGCCTGGATCGCTCCTAGCATCAAATTTTGCAAGCTTTTCTCTGTCTCGATAAATGTAGCAAGGGCTACCAAAGATATGAAAGTAGCTGACTTTAGGTTTTCTTCCTTTCCATAGTTCATAGGAAGTGTGATCAGTGCCCGGATGCAGGAGTACTCGATTTGCAGTGTGACATGCTGTGTTAACCGCTTCAGCCCAGAAATTTGTGTTGACACCAGATGAGTGAATCATTACATGGGCCATATCAAGTAGGACTCTGTTCTTTCTCTCCACAACTCCATTTTGTTGAGGTGTTATTGGTGAGGAGAACTCATGAAAGATACCTTTGTCTCTGCACAATTCATCAAAGTACTGATTTTTAAACTCTATGTCATTGTCTGATCGAATGCGAACAATTTTGAAATGTTGAGCATGTTTTTCCGTCAGGAGTCTTGTGCTGAGATTATGGAAGGCTTCATAAGTGTCGCCTTTGTTGGATAGAAATTCAACCCATGTAAATCGTGAGTAATCATCAACAACTACCAGGATGTATCTTTTATTTCCAAAGCTGGTAGTCTGGGCAGGACCAATGAGATCCAGATGTAAAAGTTCAAGTGGCCTGGAAGTTAAATCTGGATTGACTACTTTGTGAGGATGTCTGGTTTGTTTACCAAGTTTACAACCTGAGCAAAGACCATCTGGTGTACCTTTTAGAGTAGGCAACCCTCTGACACACTCTTTTGAGGACAGTTTAATAAGATCTTGAAAGTTAAAATGTCCAAGCTTCTTGTGCCAAAGTGTCACGGTATCTTCCATCTTGGTTGAGAAACAACTGTTTGTTCCACTAGGATCAGACAATACTTGATAGCAGTTATCAGTAGAACGTAGACCTTGCATGATGAAGCAACCTTCTTTGTCCAAGACCATGCATCGTTTACGATTGAACCACACATCTTCATACTCATCTGTTAAGTGACTAACACTCATTAAGTTAGCTGAAAGTCCTTCAACATAATAGACATCAGTGAACTGTGGAATTCCAGGAGCCTTTACAGTTCCCTTTCCTTTAATCTTGCATGTTTTTCCATCTCCAAAGGTGACTTCACCGCACGAGTAATCAGAATCCAACTGAGTGAACCATTTACGATTTCCTGTCATGTGTCGAGAGCAACTGCTATCCACATACCACAAATTTGGATTTGTGTCATGAAGGGCAGACAGAGAGACAAGGCAATTTTCAACACAGTTGTGTTTAGAGATACCTGCACATTCTAAACCAGTCACATCAGCAATATTCAGTTGAAGATTAGCAATAAAGCATTTTTCAGAAAATTTTGGTTTCCATGAATTCCTGTTGGCAATTTTAGTATTGTCGATTAATTTTTCAAGTTTTGACAATTTTAGCTTTTGTTCTATCAGCTCAGACTTCAAATTGTTTGAGTGAGAGATCATGGAATTTTCACCATATGATACAGAAGCACGTGATTCTGAATTTTGTAACTTGTTGCACCATGGTCTAATATGACCTAGTTCACCACAGAAATGACAGGTAGGAACAAAGTTTCTTTTGTCAGATACATACCTGTTAGTGACAACCTTTTGTTTACCTTTCAACTGATCTGAATGTGTTTCAAATTGATTTTGTTGCTTCTGTTGTGACTCACGAACAAAGTTAACTGGTTTCTGAAATCCAAGTCCTGATTTGTCCCCGTGAGGTTTTCCAGGAAACAGAAGTTGATTCATCTTTGCTGAGCTTTCATCAAACTTTTGAAATTTTTCTTCCGTTCTTTCCAAATGTGCCTGCAAGGATTTTACTTCAAGGTTTAAAGAAACATTTAGAAGAAGATGAGCTTTTACCTGGACTTCAAGTTGATCAACTTTCACAAGTAATTCCTCATTCAGCTTATCAGAGGATTCACTGGTTTTTGAAGAACATCCCTTATGATCATCTTTGAATTTTTTAAGCTCCAACTCAGCTCTGACCTTGTCTTCCTTTAGTGCTTCAACTTCCTCCTCCAAGAGCCTGTTTTTCTTCATCATAGTTTTGGAGGCTTGATATAGCTGGACAAATTTGTCGTTTGCTTCACTTTCAGAGAAGTCAGATTCATCTTCTGACTCATCATTTTGACATGATTCAAAGGAAGCAACAAGAGCCACATTCTTTTCTTTCTTTTCTGATTCTGGTTCTTCATCAGTGTCACTCCAAGAGGATGACTTCAATGCCTTTGGTTTTCTATCTGCAAAACGCTTATTTCCACAATCAGCAGCCATGTGGCCAACGCCACCACATTCAAAACATTTTGGTTTGTTCTTATCAGACTGAGAATTTTTTTCATTTTTCTTAAACGAAGAAGAGCCAGAAGAAAAATTCTTCTTGTTTTTCAGAAGTTTTCTAAATTCTTTTACCATGAGGGCCATATCTCCTGATTCACTTGACTCAGACTTGTTCTTTCCCTTCTTAACTTTTTCTTTTTCAACAGATTGCAGAGCTATACTCTTAGTCTGTGACTCAGATAGACTAGACTCTTCAAACTTCTTTCTCATTTCATAGGTCTTGAGATTTCCTACAAGTTCCTCAAGAGAGTAAGTATCCAAGTCTTGACAATCCTCAATGATAGTGCCTTTTACCTTAAGTCTAGAAGGAAGTACTCTAAGAAATTTCATCACAACTTTATGATCTTCTAAAGGTTCTCCTAGACTTCTAGCCTGACCAACAACCTTAGACAATCTTAGATGAAAGTCATCAACTGACTCCTCATCTCCCATTCTCATTGTTTCAAATTCAAACAGCAGTGCCTGAATTTTTTGACGCTTAACTTTGTTATTTCCCTCATAAATGGTTCTAAGAAGATCCCATACTTCCTTAGATGTGACACAGTGAGCAACTCTAACTCTCTCTTTGTCACTAAGAGCAGTAAACAGACATGTCTTAGCCTTAAAGTCTCTTTGTAATTCAGCTAACTCCTCTTCTGTATACTCATCTATGGTTTTCTCTCCTTGTTGTTTTGAACCCTCCACACCTTTTCCTTTGTGCATAGGAGGAGTCCACCCTTTTCTAACAACTGCCCACACCATGGGATCAAGACTAAACATGAATGATTCCATGTAGATTTTCCAGTTGGAATAATCTTGTCCATCAAAATGAGGAGGAACAGTCATGGAACCAGTAACCTTGTTTATCTTAGGATCCATTCTGTCTTAGGATCGATTCTAAAGAGAAGGATCTTTAGACAGGCTCTGATGCCAATCGAAAATACTTATCCTAAGAAAACAAAGTACAAGACACACAAGTGTTCACGCAGGGAAAATCTCAAAGAGATTAAAAACCCTGCGGGACTTTTAAAGCAAAGCACCGAAACTCAAATCCACTAATACTCAAGAGTTTTACAAGCCACTTTACACAATTGATTATCACAAATCAGTATACTGTAAATAATTGTAAAACAGAGGAATGCAAACAAACTTCTCCTTGTAGCTCTAGGAAAGTTCTCGTTTTGCTCCTTCTTGAGATCACACAAAACACTGGTTGATCTTTCACCTTTCAAACCTGCAGCAGCTTCGCAATTTGCACAAACAGCAGGATTAACAATTCACTCTATTTTTCTGCAAAAGTCTCAACACCCTTCTAGACAGTTCAGGGCCTTTATATATCACTAGGGTTTTAAGACTCCAAAACCGGATGTATTCAATTCGGAGTCTTGCACACAATCAATCAGAGATTGTGTCAAACTCTATTGAGCACAAATATAGGCATGAATAAAATGCAGTCCTTAATCAGTTGAAATCAGATCACATATCATTAATTGATATGTATCTCTTTCCAAAACAACTCTGCCTAATCAAGGTCAATAACATTGTTACCAAAAAGAAGCAACTCAAGTATAACCAGTATTTCAGTTGCACACTGATATGTGTTTTGCCATTACTTACACATTCCTAATCGTCCGAGTACTGAGTGTAAGACTGTATTTGGACACAATGACATCTGCATTAGCAGTGGAATTCATATGAACTATCAGAGGTTTGGTTATCAGCAGAAGGAAAGGAATAGAACTTTATTGCAGTGTTTATCCAGTTTGTATATCACTGGAAAACAAGACATGTTCATAGTTTAAGAACTTGATTAACATTAGGATGAATTGTGATAAAATTAAGTCTCTTTAAGTGTTAACATTTGAGCTGGTCTATAACTCTCTTATGGGAAGAGTTATGTATCAGTATAAATATAAGGCTAAGGTCCCTGCGTCTACCATTCACTTGCATTGAGAAATCAGTCTCATTCTGTGCTTGAGTTGTAGAACGTAGAAGACTTGTACCTGAGATCATTGAGATGACATCGAAGAGGATTGCTGTTGCTGCTGGAGGATTTGCCTCAGAACAAGGTAGTTTCCTAATCAATCTAGGAAGTCTGTTTAGATGTTTACAAATTGAGAATTGTAAAAGTATAATCATGTAATTGTGAATAGATCCTTATGTGTTATTGGTTGGTGATACAGAATCTCATTATACAATTTAACACTGACTGTATCGACGACAACACTGGCAGCAGCACAAGCACTCCCCAACTGCAACGAAACATGCGGTAGCCTCAAAGTTCCATATCCATTTGGCGTGACTGACGAGTGACGATTGTACTTACCAGAGTAGCTTCTTTGTCAATTTAGCTATGAGACGGATCCCCCCATTGCGTATCTGACCCATGGGGACACTGTCATCCTTACCAACATATCCCGCGAGACAGGCGAGTTACAAATATCAGATTTCATAGCTCGTGATTGCTACAGTGAATCTGGTCTCAGCACGAAATCGAACTCCCCTTATCTACGTCTGCTTCCACCATACACCATCTCTGATACAAAAAAAACAAGTTCATTGCCGTTGGTTTCGACACTACGCAATCTTCAAAGGTTTTAGAGGCGAAGAGGAATCCATAACCGGGTGCATGTCCGTGTGTAACAGCCTGGACAATGTTGATAAGAACTCTTGCTCCGGGGTTGGATGTTGTCAAACTAACATCCCTATCGGACTGAACAACCGTACTGTGAGGTTGGATAGCTACTACAACCATTCGGGTATATGGAACTTCAACCCCTGCAGCTTCGCATTCATTGCGGAGGAGACACAGTTCAATTTCTCCGGGGAATCAAGTTTTCAACAACTGAACGGCACTTGAAGGCTTCCTATGGTTGTTAATTGGGCAATTGGAGATGAGCCAGACTCATTTGATGTAGCTAAAAATAGGCCGGATTATGCATGCAAACAAAACAGCGAGTGTGTGAGTCTTATAAATCGGAATGGTTACATTTGCCGGTGTTTGCCAAGTTATGAAGGGAATCCATACCACCCAGATGGTTGCCAAGGTGATCCGCTTGACTTATAGTACAAAAATATTAAATCATGCTCCAAAGTATCAGTTAACCTCGTGAACTGATATATAATTTTCTTTTGTTATCAGATATTGATGAGTGCAAGGCTCCAAACATATGCAACAATGGAGAGTGCAACAACACACCAGGAAACTACTCATGCATATGTTCAAAAGGATTTAAAACCGACGGCATGAATGATAAGAGTTGCATCAAGGAGAATACAAAAAACAAATCAAAACGACTCTTCTGCTTACTATTTCATTGGGTATGTATAATTTAATACTGAATGCTGCTTATGATACTTGTCTAAATTCAAACATGAACTTTTAAGTCAATAGTTCTTCATATCCATGACCCTTATCTGGTTGTGATTTGTCAATTATCTACAGGCGTAAGTATAGGCTTACTTAATGCTTATGTTCATGGGAATTTCATGGATATGTTGAGGGATAAAGAGAAGACAATTCCTAAAACAAAATAGAAGTACTTTAAAGAGAATGGTGGCTTCTTGTTGCAAATATTCGGCTCATAGCCATTAACCAACTAGTATGTAGAGAGGGTTGTCTAACCACGGGTCTAAAACAAATAAGTATAGTTGTATGTAATATCGCATATGCCCAAACAGAAGTAGGTAGATTGGTGCGCAATACCAATGCTCGTCCAACCATTTGAAGTCTTTTAATGGTAGCTTCTACGAGACCATTTTGGGTGTGTGCATGAGAAACTGAATGCTCGACATCAATCTCAATGGACATGCAATAATCATAAAATATTTGTGATGTAAACTACCCAGCATTGTCAAGACGTATTGACTTTATAGGATGATCTGGGTGGTGAGCCCTCAATCGAATTATCTGGGTATGATGTTTAGCATATGCAGCGTTCCTTGTGGACAATAGTGCGACATGTGACCAGCATGTCGAAGCATCCACCAATACCATATAATATCTAAATAATCTGCATGATGGGTGGATAGGTCCACAAATATCACCTTGGATACATTGTAAGAATGGAATATTCTCTTAAGTGTCTTTAGAGTATGAGGGTCTCGCTCCTACCTTAGCTAAAGAACATGCTTTGTAAAATGAGCGGTAAGCATCATACATCACTAAAGAGAATGTTGGTGTAGGCTTAAAGTCTCCATGGACTTGGGAAGCGACATAAGGGACGAGAGCGCTACTCTTGGTGTCAAGTTGTCTCCTCTCGGGGATGAGGCGTCGTGTCAGGCCGACAATGGGTGATCGTGCCACCACTGTTGGTGCTCATCTCCACACTTTTGGGAACATCTCTTTGGTTCTGGCTTGCTTTCTATCGAAAGAATGGATGTCCGTTTGGGTTCTTCAAAATTCGGATCATCATGTCACGACTTGGGTACCCCAGTCTGTCGTGCCAAAGCCTATATGTGTTTGAATCCCAGAGGTCATCTCTCATGAGATGGTGTGATTCTACAACTCTCATAGTTATGATACATAGCTCATTCGGTTGACACATAGGTTTCTCTAATATTCAGTTCATACCCGAATCATTAAAGGTGATGCATACATATTCAATTCCATTCTCGCAATGAGTATTTGTATGAAATCTGTTGGCTCGGATGTCTTGACTACTCAATAGGGTCCTTGTAGCCCTAGGAGCATAGAGAGCATCATCAATGATGAGTTTTATTCCATTTGACAACAAAAGTTGGGCTTTTCCTCGCCATTGGATCAAATCCGAAGATTCACCCATCATTGTGGTTAAAGATGTTCAACAAGGAATAAAGTCGATGAAGAGTTGTCCATGACGAAGTATAGTATGTGTGGTTCCACTATCAATGAGACATTCAAGCTCTTTTGGAAACACACCTACAAAGAAACAAGTCTTGTATGAGGAAAAACACGAAAATAACTCAAAAAATCGAGTTTATGGGAATATCTCTTCAATCCATCGAAGCGCCACTTCAGTTTTTTTCCTCGATCCATCGAGGTGCTACCTTGATCCATCGAAGGGCTTCCTCAAGTTGCTTTTTCAATCCATCGCGGTACAACTTTGATCCATCGAAGGTCCTCCTCGGGTCTATCTGACCTCTGTGTACTTAAACATGCATAACTTTGTCTAGAAAATAGCTATTGATGATCTGAATGAAGTTATAGAAACTTGGCATCCCTAGATTTACAACATATTACTCATATACTGGATTTTTCTGAATCAATCCTAGTTTTATGTCAAAGCCAACTGATCTGTAGACCATATTTTGTTTGCCCTATTTCAGACATTAGTCCACGAAAACAGGCATAACTTTTTCTAGAAAATTGCTATCAACGTTCTGGAAGTAGTTCTGAAAACTAGACATCCATATATTTCCAACTATATAACACTTATATGTTGGTTCATTCTAAGTTAATACCAGTTTATCATCGAACCTGACTGATCTGCAGAGGCAGAGTCAATTTTCTATTTTGTGATGATTTTCTGGGATTTTAGCACTCTTATCTATCCCATTTGGTACACGGACGAATTGTTTAGTCTACTAGGACATCTATAATCATTTGGGTAGATTTTTTCACTCATGATCAGGCAAAGAGAGATCAATGTAGGGGGGACACAAGGTCCGCTCAAATACCTTTATCGAAAATCTCTTGTTCTAGATATCAAGTTACTAAGGTGAACCCTAGTAGAAGATAAACTTGTAGCAACCACAAAACATGTATAAAACACAGAAAATTTTAGAGTAGCCTATTATTAATAAGCCAATACAATGCCTTTTATTAATAATGCCAACGAAATACATTAAAGTTTACTAATCCATGTGAATTTTGACCAAAAAACAATGTCAAAAATACTTATGCACACACGCCTTTATTTATGGAAAATATAAAGCCCTAATCAAATTATGGTGTCTCTTAAATTGAGTCTCTGCCAATTTTGAAGTTTGCTATAACGAGATTAGCCTCTGCTTCATCTCCATCTTCTGTTTCATTGTGGTGAGCTTCTAATGCAAGCTTTTCGCAGTAAGCTTTGTAGTGATCTGCAAGTCCCTTGCCTGCTCTACAATTTTTGAACCAATGGTAGCTTGCTCCACACTTGTGGAAAATGCCATCACCATGTTTTTTTCTCCCTTATCTCGATATTACTGAATTTTTGCCTTGCCCTTGTCAGCATGGGTGGATACACCACCTTAGTTGCTTCGGCCACCATAGCCTCCGCCGTCTCTCTTGGTGGTACACTACAAGAAAACAGCACTTAGACCACGGAAACACTAAGTCTCCGTCGTCCAAGTGACACCTAGATGACGGAAAAGACTCCGTGGTCCAAGTACCACCTGGACGACGGAGAATACCATCTCCGTCGTCCAGGTGGTCACCTGGACCACGGAGTATTTTCCGTCGTCCAGGTGATCACCTGGACGACGGAGATGGTATTATCCGTCGTCCAGGTTGTCACCTGGACCTCGGAGTCTTCTCCGTCCTCCAGGTGATCACCTGAACGACGGAGATGGTATTCTCCGTCGTCCAGGTGATTACCTGGAGGACGGACCGACACGCCGTCGTCCGAGTATACGAAACGTACTTCCACTTAGACGACGTACCGACATCTCCGTCGTCTAAGTGAAGCATTATATAAGCCCGATGCCAAACTGATCGAATTCATTCCTAGCCTCGATCTCTTCATGATTCCATTTGAAGAAGAATTGAAGGAGAAGGGAGAAGGAGAAGGGAGCTAGGTAGCTAGCTATAGCTAGGCCGAGAAGAATCAGGATCGATAAGGGATCTCCGCTGACTAGCTAGTTAGCTTAATTAACGTAAAGATATCGAGAAGGCCAGCAGGTACGTACGTACGCAGTTAAAATTTGCTTAATTAATATGTATTTAGCGCCAATTACGTACATATATATATACATGCAAGGATGTTAGCTGATGTTAGCTATATATATATATATATATGTACAGATCGATTAAATTACGTACATACGTACGTAATTGATGGATCGATATGTAGATCGAGTACGTATAATTAAGCGTAAATTAATGGACAAATATATATATATATATGTAATAATTAATTAAGTATAATATTTTGTAGCAGTATGGACAAGAGTTGGATGAAGTTGAAGAATAGATGTGATGTCCGGTATATGGATGGAATTAGCGAATTTGTGAATTTTGCGATAGAACATGGTCAGGGAAAGAAACGTTTCAGGTGTTCGTGTCAGAAATGTCTTAATTGTCAGTATGCGGAGGTTAATGTTATGGTGCAACACTTGTACGAAAATGGTATGATGTGGAGTTACACTACATGGAGCGAGCATGGTGAAGCAGTAGAGTTCAGCGCAGCAGACTTCAGCTCAGGGTACAGTTACCATGGTGCCTCATCCAGCGGCAGTGGTGCCGAACCCCCAGCTTGCAACCCAACTGCAGATTTGGTCCATGATGCGTTTCCGGGATGTAGTCATGGCGGACACCAACACCAAGACGGAGGTTACAGTACCACCAATGAGCATGATGACACATTCCCCGCAGCTAGCTTGGCCACTGACACCAGTGAGATGGAAAAGTACAACCGGATGCTACTTGAAGCGCAGACCCCGGTGTTCCCTGGATGTCGAGAGAATGTGTTGCAATATGTGATGGAGCAAATGAAGATAAAAGTGAAGCACAAAATGTCAGTGAGTGCTTTTGACGAAATTCAGGAGCAAATATGTAAGTTGCTTCCTGATGATCACAATCTTCCTAAATCTCATTATAAGGTTAGAAATATCCTGAGCAGCCTCGGCCTAAAGTACAGGATAATTGACGCATGTCCGAATGATTGTGTGCTATTTTACAAAGAGTATAAAGAGTTGGACTATTGTCCCGTATGTGGCCAGTGCAGATTCCAGTTGAATAGGAAGAGTTCGAAAAAGAGAATTCCTGTGAAAGTTGTTCGATATTTTCCCTTGATTCCCAGATTGCAGCGCCTGTACATGTCTCTACACACAGTAGAGGCGATGCGATGGTACGCAGAAAAGCGAATAGATGACGATGTCCTGCGACACGCCGCGGATGGGGAGGGTTTCAAACATTTCGACAGAGAATTTGGAGACTTTGCTTCAGAGGTTAGAAATGTTAGACTCGGCCTATCTACAGACGGATTCAATCATTGGGGAACTAATAGCTCCGCCGTCAGCACTTGGCCAGTTATTCTGATGCCGTACAACTTGCCTCCGTGGATGTGCATGAACAAGGAATTTAATTTCCTTACCGTACTAATTCCAGGTCCTAAATCTCCATCGAAGTGCTTAGATGTCTACCTCAGACCTTTGATCGACGAGCTGAAACTGTTGTGGGAAAATGGAGTCCCAACTTATGACAAATTCACTGACACGATGTTCACGATGAGGGCTGCTGTAATGTGGACGATCAGCGATTTTCCAGCTAATGGGATGTTGGCAGCCTGCAGGACAAAAGGATATAATGGATGTCCTATATGTTTGGACGACGTGAACTCTAGTTGGCACGCGGGGAAGGTGTGTTACTTGGGTCACCGTAGATGGCTTCCTCACGACCACCCGTGGCGACAGGATGAAGCTCATTTCGACGGTACGGTAGAGAACAATCCTAAACCCCGTAGTTGGTCTGGCGAAGAGATTTTAGAGAGGTTGAGCTATTTCGACTTTGGTGTGTTGAGCAATGACGCGGATGTAAAGAAATGCAATCCAATTCCTCCACATGATCTGAGCTATTGGGATCACAAGAGTATATTCTTTGAACTCCCTTACTGGTCGAAGTTGAAGCTGAGGAACAACTTGGACGCGATGCACATAGAAAAGAATGTGTGCGACAGCGTGGTGGGAACAATTCTCGGTATTAAGTTCAAGACTAAAGATACTCCCAAAGCGCGCAAAGATTTGGAATCAATGAATCTACGTCGTCCCTTGTGGTTGAGGAGGGATAGGAAAGGAGTGTACAACAAGATGCCAGATGCACCTTACACAGTGAAGCCGACGCTTAGACGTTCTGTATTTCACTGGTTTAAGGGCGTTCGTTATCCGGCTACGTATGCAGCTACTATAACTGGAGCTGTGGACGAGGTGCAACACAAGTTTGTTGGTCTAAAGACACATGACTATCACGTTATGCTGCAACGTCTGATTCCAGTGGTAATTCGACCATACTTGCCTCGGGACGTCGTAGAACCAATAGTGGCATTGTGCAGGTGGTGGCAGAGGTTATGCGCCAGAGAATTAAAGAAGTCAGATGTGGCGGAATTGCAACAAAAAATTGTGCACATCATTTGCAAACTAGAGAGGATTTTCCCCCCTGCTTTCTTTGACATCATGATTCACCTAATGATCCACCTGCCCGAGCAGGTGCTCATTTCTGGTCCGGTCCAGTACACTTGGATGTATCCTCAAGAAAGGTACGTACAACTAATTAATTAATTTGTTCCACTGGAGAATATATATATACTAGCTAGCTAGCTATATGTACTTATGTAATGTGTACGTTTGATTTTGTAGACAGCTTGGACAGTATAAGTCATTCGTCAAAAACAGGTCGGCCCCGGATGGCTCCATAGCAGAGACATACCTAATGCATGAGTGTGTTACTTACTGCAACAGGTACCTCAAAGATCCACCCCCTCCCAGTACTGCCTCCGATCGCAGTGCCCGCATCAATCTTTCTGTCGTGAGAAATGTCGTCCGACCGTTTAGAGGAGTATTAAAGGAATCGTTAACACGGGAAGAACTTATTGAGGCACATTGGGTAGTGTTGCGAGACTGTGACGAAGTTGAGCCGTACATGTTGTCATACAGGGAGAGGCTTCAGGCGTTAAATCAAAACAAGAGTTCGGCGTGGATTGAGAAAATGGTTAAGAAGAAGTTTCCCGATTATTTCTTCCAATGGGTACGTACGTACATCTCAGTATTAATTATTTAAATACATATCGCTCATGTTTGTAGAAAGTAAACCCTTATATTAGCCCATTTTCGCAGATGATTGATCTGCAAAAATCTGATAACCACGGAGGGTGGTGGTCATGGCCAAAGCACTTGCTAGCAGGGAAGCCGGTTAAACACTATATTTATCCCGGATGTTTTGTGAACGGTGTAAAGTTCCATTCATTGGCCCGAGACGAAGGAAGAAGAACACAAAACAGTGGGGTAGCCGTTGGGAAAGACAATGATCTATATTACGGGGCTATTGTATACGTGGTTCAGCTATGTTACGGGAATGATGTCAACGTTTTCCTATTCAAGTGCAGATGGTTCAAGCGTACAAAGGAAGACCTGGGACTATTATCTGTCGATACAAACTCGCACTGGTATGAGGATGAGCCTTTCGCTCTCGCCACCTTAGTTCGGCAGGTGTTCTATCTCGACGATCCGACAGCCGGTGAAGGGTGGAAAATAGTGAACCATATCTCTCACTGAGGAATATGGAATACAGAGACAATTGAAGGGACACCGGCGACGACTGAAGATGCTACTGAACCAGAAAGAGACATTCCTGCCTATCAAGAGCCTAATATTTCTATGGTCCGCTCCGATATAATGGACCTGGTTCAAGATGGTGAACGGTTACCCATGCCTGATGATTGTACAGATCTAACTGAAGATGAGATTATCGATGAGGTAGATGAAGAAGACGAGCAGGAAGAGGACGCGGACGAGGACTCAGGTTATTCGTCGGACGATGTTGAGTACGATGACGAGGATGAGCCGTCGACTAACGGGGATGAGGACGATGATGATTATGACGAAGAGTACGGTAATACGACGAGGGAGATTAATTGGTAATTAATTACTGTAATTATTGTAATATATATATATATATATGATCGATGCCGGTTTACGATAAGAAATTAATCTGAATTATATATCCTGGCCAACGGAGAAATTAATAAATATTGGCGCCAAATCTCAATCTCATATAAAACGTACCCTAGCTAAATCCTCGACCCTAAATCTAGCAAATCGGATCGATCGATCATTTATTTAATTTTTTTATGGTCATTCAAAATAATTGAACGGACACCTGAATTCTGTCCACGTTTATATTAGGTCCCCCGCCATATTCACCTTTGGCGCCATATAAAACCCTAAATCTTGGACCCAAAACCTAGCAGATCGGATATCGATCGATCAATTTTTTAATTATATTTTTGAATCAGAATAATTGAACGGACACACAAATGACCGGGGACGACCTAAACCGTAAACCCTAAGGCCCTAACCCCTGAATTCGGGGTTTTTACACCTGGACGACGGAGATGGTCAATCTCCGTCGTCCAGGTACAAACTAGGACGACGGATTCGGTCATTCTCCGTCGTCCAAGCTCACAAACCCTAAACCCTATACAGTAAGGCCCTAACCCCTGAATTCAGGGTCTATGAACCTGGACGACGGAGACAATCATTCTCCGTCGTCCAAGTTCACAAACCAGACCCTAAACAGTAAGGCCCTAACCCCTGAATTCGGGGTTTAGAACTAGGACGACGGAAACTGTCATTATCCGTCATCCAGGTACAAACTAGGACGACGGAAACTGTCATTATCCGTCGTCCAAGTTCACAAACCAGACCCTAAACAGTAAGGCCCTAACCCCTGAATTCAGGGTCTATGAACCTAGACGAGCAGGTGATGACCTGGACGACGGATAACTTCATTATCCGTCGTCCAGGTGATGACCTGGACGACGGATAACTTCATATCCGTCGTCCAGGTGATTACCTGAACGACGGAAACGCTCATTTCCGTCGTCCAGGTGCAGATATCGTAATTTTTTCTAAGACAACGACCATCTAGACCTTCTTCCAATGCAAAGTCTTTTCATCAAGACTTTAGAGTAAACAATTCTTGGTGTGAGAGCTTCGACGGTTCGAAAATCGGAGTTGCGAAATGCCTTGTATCCACGTTTCCGGTTTGTGAAATTATCGGTTTTGCGGTTGACTGTGCCGATCAAACCCTTCCCGAACTTATTATTTTATGATCCTTTGAAGACAATTATATATTATGTTACGACAAACATATCCAACGGTTGTTTTGTCCAAATTCAATTTCGTTAATACTCTGCTGCAAATGAGCGTCTACTCATGAACACTTAAGTCGTAAAGTTTAGTCGATACTTAACATGTTTCAATACGTAAAATTAATCGTCGGTTCAAATTTAACTGTTTATATACACGATGCGTTCATCGATATTGTACGACTATTTCACTCGAATGACAGATCGCTAAATTCCTAGCGAATTATTTTTTAAATTTTTTTTTACGTAATTTGAACCTGGACGACGGATATGGTCATTTTCCGTCGTCCAGGTGAACACCTGGACGACGGACAATGACCATATCCGTCGTCCAGGTCCATTTTTTATGGCGGTTCAATTTACCGCTTCTGTTTTTGGGACCGCTTGAATTTTCACTTAGACGACGGAGACAATCATTCTCCGTCGTCTAAGTCCAAAACCATGGCGGTTCAAAACGTCCCGCCGATTGAAAATTTTTAAACCGCCACCTGGACGACGGAAAACACTATTCTCCGTCGTCCAGGTTCACTTAGACAACGGAGAATAGTGCTCCGTCGTCTAAGTGAAAGTCTATATATAGGCCGAGCCTCATCTTCTTTTCCTCATCCCTTACAACTTAATTTCTCTCCTCCATCTCCTCTCTGGCCAGTCATTCCGGTGAATCTGCTCCGGCGACGCTCCGACGACATTATTTCCGGCGTGGTTCCTCCTCTCCGACGACACAACTCCGGCGATTTTCCCGAAAACTCCCGAAAAACTCCGATTCGGTAAATTTCTATTTTTCCCTTATTAAAATAATTTTTATTTACTTAATTAGTTTTAAATATTTCTTAAATGATTATTGTAATATTAGAGAATTAATTATTGTTATTAATACTAATTAAATGAATAATTGTAAAATTATTGTTATTAATTATATTTAGATTAATTGTTGTTATTAAATAAATAAATGATTACATATTGTTATTAATTAATTAAATGGTAAATTATTGTTATTAATAATAATTAAATGAATAATTGTAATTACTTGATAATTTATGAAATGAATAAATATTATTGTAATTATTTATTAATTAGTTGCATAATTAAATAAATATGAGATTAAATTAATTAGTAGTACATGTTCGATTTAAATTTAGTACATAGGCTTGGTTTATTAAGTCGCACTCTTTGGAATAGATGGCGCCTCTTTTCCTTGCTTATCTCCTTAACCCCTCGTGATGTGTGGATTTCATCACCGCACACCATAACCTAAGTGAAGTTATGGACACGAGGTTGAGGGCGGAGTTTGCAAAGGACTTGAGGGAGTGTAAATTTTCGAAAAATTGGCCGAATGTCGGACATGGTGTCTAGAAACGGGTTATGACTGGTGACAGGATTTGGACTAAGAAAGACTTTTGTCGAAATTAGTCCTGCCTCTCGCGTTATCTCTATCCCTAACTGGCCATGTTTTTCGATTTAATAAAGGCTGATTAATTGAAAATTTACACTTTATCGCGCGGGTCGCACGTCCATTGAACGACCGAAAATGCCAAGCTAGTGTACTCTATTTAAATCTTAAACGTACTTAATTAATTAGCGTCAATTTTTAAGTTGTAATTATTATGGTAAGTAGGTATTTTAACCCCGTACTCTTAGGTTTAAATGGCTCCGCCAAAGACGACATCCGGCAAGAAGAAAGCCCAACAAGAGGCAGAAGATGCCATGCTCCGCCGCTTGGCGGACCAAGTCGGTTGGGAATTACCACCGGAGGGCAACGACGCTCTCAATCCGGACGGATCATCTGGTCCGTCCGTAGCGCCCCTGGGGAAATTCCCGCTCCCCCATTCATCTCGAGCGGTGATGACGTCGACCCCTTCCAATCTCCGACGCCCGGTACCCATTCAACGGGAAGTACTCAGGCGTCCTCCACCGCCGAATCAATCATGTACAGCGCCCGCCGTAGGCAAAGGAGGGCCCCCACTGACCCGGAACCGAAAAGGACTCGGGGTCTCGTTAAAGGGGGGAAAGCGGAGCGTATTTGCAAGGCGACCGGTAAAAAGATCGACTTGCCGTACGACGAATTCACCGGTGGCCCTCCCACAGCTCAACTAGCAAGTCTCTCGGCGCATGGGATAGGGTCAATCATCCGTAACCGGGTTCGTATCACTGCCCCTACTTGGAAGGAGGCGCCGGATCATGAGAAGGCGAAAGTCTTCAAAGATCTTTCGGTACGTAATACGTTCAATTTAGTTATTATATAATATTGTTAATCTCGGCCTAAAATTTCATAATATATACGATTATAATTTTCTATTTATTTTTCATAGGAACAATTTGACGTGGATCCGACACCGGATATGTTGAGGCATATCAATCAAACCGCCAACTCCATCTACAAAGATTGGAAGTACAGGCTCCATAAGTACTTCAAAGATGTCGGTCCCGTGCCTCCCCCGGTAGAGCTGCAAGGGGAGAGAGAAGATGAGTGGGAGTGGTTGTGTAACCACTTTGCCGATGAACAATTTAAGGTATTAATTTAATTTTTTTATTTCAATTAAAATAATTGAATTATTTAAATTGTAGTTATTCATTTTTTAATGATTTAATTATCTTGTGTAACAGAAATTCTCCGGTGTCAACAAAGCCAACCGGGGGAAGAAGGAGAAACACCATACTACCGGCGCCAAGCAGTTCATTCAAATTGCCAAGGAGCACAAGGATAAGGGTTCCAAACACCCTTTTATTGATGCAAGCGTAAGCGCGTACGTGACGCCAGGGCTCGATAATGAAGCGAGTCAATGCGGGGTAAGTGATATGTATATATATATATGTGCTTTTAATTATAGTAATTATTATTTAAATATGATTACAAAATTATAATAAATTAATTATAATTTTGTAGGCAAGGGCGATAGAGCGTGCGCATGAAGAGTTGGCCAACACTCAGCTTGCGTTCCCGGATGTGCCGCCGGAAGACCTGCCTCCTCTATCCTTAGAGAGCCAAATTGCAATCGCGGATGAGGTCTACGGTCGTAGAGCTGGCAAGGAGGTTAGGCACTTTGGGCCTAGGGTGGTACGAGATTTGTCGACGACCTCCGGCTCATCATCTACGGGAGGTTCGAGGCAGCGGAGAATGAGTCAGGCTGCGGCCGTCGAAGCAGCCATTCAAGAGGCTCGACTGGCACGAGAGGAGAATCGACGGACACAAGAGCAGAATGAGTCAATGCGGCAAAGACTTGACGAACAACAAGCACAAATAGCCCAACTCATCGCGCTCATGAACCAAAATCGAGAAGTATGTCAACCTCCTCCGAACCCACACCCCGACGACAACGACCCGGCTGGAGGCGGAGGACTCGGCCCCGCATCTGCTCCTCCAGTGTATTAGCTAGCACGTAGTATATTATCTCGTTTCTTTCCGCATTCCTAACTATATTTTAATTTTTAATTTATGGGTTTTTTCGTATGTACAAATTAATTTACTTTGATTATTTAATAATTATATAATTAGTTATTAATTTTAATATTCAAAATTTAGTTTATTTATTTAATTTTAGCATTTTTCATTATTTAAATTAAAATAATAATAATAATAAATTAAATTAATAATTTTTAATTTCAATTTTTTTTTTATAAATTAAATATTCACTTGGACGACGGACATTATGTTCTCCGTCGTCCAGGTGTAGAACCCTAAACCCCTAACCCCTAACCCCTAAACCCTAAACCCTGTCATTCTCCGTGGCCCAGGTGTTCACCTGGACGACGGAGACTTAGTGTTTCCGTAGTCCAGGTGAACACCTGGGCCACGGATAAGCTACCATTATCCGTGGCCCATGTACACACCTGGACGACGGAAACACTAAGTCTCCGTCGTCCAGGTGAACACCTGGGCCACGGATAATGTCCGAGGTCCAAGTGAACTTGGACGACGGATAACTAAATCTCCGTCGTCCAGGTGCTTGGACGACAGCACTTGGAGCACCGACCTTGGACGACGGAGTTTCCGTCGTCCAAGTACTTAGACGACGGAAATGGTCCGTGGTCTAAGTGCAGTTTTCTTGTAGTGGTAGCTCCTCTCTCATGGTTTTCACGTGATGCGTGGTCCGTCTGTTGGCTGTTGTAGGGACCATGGCGTTTCTCACGTTTTTCCTTTCGTATAGGGTTCCTTCCTTGCGCTTTGCGCTTCCATAGTTCGCTTCAGGAACTCTCTTTGTCCCCACCGGCCTTGAACTATTGTTCACAAGTACAATATTCTGCTTCTCTGCAGCAGAAAAAATCTGTATAAGTTGATCGTACGTTGTGATATTCCTGGTTCTAACCTCATTACGGTATTGATTTGCAAGTATTCTCGCAGCAACCGGGAATGTAGAGAGGGTTTTCTCGAGCATATCTGCCTCAGTCATGTTCTAATTGCAGTATTCAAGAATGGATCGAAGTTTAAGCATCTCAGAATCATAGTCTACTACACTTTAGAGAACTTGAGCGACGGGGCTTGATGGCCTGGTCACAAGTGAGCTTGCACTGGTATAAAAAGTCCATCAGATGACGGTCGGGCGGCGTCATCTGAATCATTTGCATTTGTCATCTACAAGTTTGTCGTCTAAAATGAACTCAGACAATAGAGGATTTTGGACATTAGAAAGACACTAAGATGATAGTGAAAAATGGCATGTCGTCTAAGTCGATTGTCAAATGACCATCGTTTTTAAACATAAGAATTAGTTACACGATAGAAGTAAGAATTCTTAATCATCTGAAGTGTAACTCGGATGACAGAAGTCAAAAAAATTAGTCATCTGAAGTGTTGCTCAGATGACAAAAAATAAGCTATGTCATCTAACTTAATCAAAGAATGATCATCTTCTTTAAACTTGAGGATCATACACACGACAGAAGTCAAAAAAATTAGTCATTGATACTTTGTATCAATTTATCTTATTTCAGTTTTCTTTTGAATTGGTTCATTGTTGAAACTATCGATCATACATATATCCAAACTTCTACTCAAATTTTTTTTCTAAATAAAAATTTGATTAGTATATATCAAAATCGATCTAGTATACATATCAAATTACAAGGTTTCCTATTCTAGACTAAAGTCTCTCCCATTATACATATCAATTGGAGAAGTCTACAGTGTCATTACAAGGTTTCTATTCGAATAGTTGAACCAACTTGGAACAGGTTTCCATAAGTCAGCTTACCAACATCTGAAAGGCCTTCCTTTCTGATTACATGTCTACTTTTTCTTATGATCAAGAACTGCAATTACTCTACATGAACTCAGATCAAGTCGATCAACCTGATAAGAAAACAAGTGTATGTTAAAAATTATCATATTATCTACTCGTTTATGTTTCAATATACGATAATCTGTGTTTCTGTCTATATAGTTGAAGTCCAAAAAATCATAGCTTACTTCAGACTCAAACTTCATGTTCAAACCTCAGCCACTTTACTCTGGTATGCCTCTTTGATAGTCTTGAGAGATAACCTACGTACAATAGGCTATGAAAAGGTGAGTAACAATGAATAGGAAAATATTCCATCTATCAACAATTGACAAGCATTTGGTACTGAGTTTTCTCTGTTTTTAGTAACAATGAACTACAAGTAGGGCCAAACTGAGAGTTAACAGCATAAACAAAGAAGGATTTGTGAATGAGAAATACAAGTTTCTTATATTCATAGGAATCAATGGGACAATGGCAAAGTCTTTCCTGCTATCAGTTTGCATAGATCACACACATGTATATCCCATTACTAATAATCTGCACCATGCATAAGTTCATATAACATAAAACCAAAGTGTTAAAAGTACCATACTTAAGTGGTCAAAATGATAAAGAACTAGTCTTTACCTGCATTTGATCACTAAGATTAACATGTACAGCATCAGGGACAATATGGACTCTGACCCATTTTCCATTTACCAAAAATTGAAGACCTTGTACATATTTGTCTTGCAACAAAACTGTCACTCCTGAACCATATGTATGTTCTTTCACAGCATGAACTCGATAAGGTCTTGAACACTTTAGATATAAGTTTATTCTTGCTGTCAGGATAGAGTTATCTTCGAAAAGCTGGTTTGCAATGCTGTTTTCTTCAACATTTAACTATGTTTCCATCGCCTTGAAGACAACTCCTAACATAGTTTAATGTGTACACATTATATAAAGCAATGTACCCAAAGTTGTCTGGATTTTGTGGCCAAAGATAGACCTTTCTTTTAGCTTCGGGGAACACATGAAGAACTAAGCAGTAGCACCAATCGAGAACTTGCTTGTCTGAGATAACAACATCATTGCCATATCCTTCTAGGCCTCCACGAATTTCTCTCGAGTACTTTTGCTTCTCTTCTTCTAGAAGTTGAAAGAACTTTTTTGCAGCTTCGCGTACATTGTCAAGTCCGGCACTTGAAATTCCATGACCTATTGCCTGAAAAGGAGGAATACAAGTTACTACATTAGTATGCAAGAAAGCTAAATAGTACATGTCACATAGCATTTTCAATACAAATGAATATATCATATATGCATATGTAGCATATATATGTACGTGGAAGCAGCCTAATGAGTTGAGAGCTGATTTGAGTCTGTCTAGTTCAATATAGCCCATGTCCATTGCCGATCTGTTTGGTATGAATATATCCATTTGTAGTCACGACTCACAAAAAGAAAGCAATTCAACATTTGTAAAAAGTAAAAGAAAGACCTCCCATTTTGTACAAACAAATTAAGACCCAAATAACCATATCACATATATATCAAATTCATAACCTAAACTTAAAGTAAAAGAACCCAATTCAGCATGAGATACCCTGAACTCAAAGATCCTCATATTCAAATTTATATATCCCAAATATCCAATTACATAATTTGAATTGAAAACCCTGAAACACAAATTTTATATTTCAATTCAATTAGCCTCATATCCACGGATTCTAAAAACTCAATCCCAAAATCCCTAATTCTGATTAGAAAGAATTCTAATTTAAGCGAAAACTTACTTTTTCCTGAGAACTCTTTCTTTGAATGAAGTGTTCTTGAAGAGGCATTTGGAGATAAATATTGAGAGAAGAATGAATGCTGAAATCTCGAGGTGAAGCAAGGTCTAGACGGCGGCTTTGCTTGGCACTCAGTTGCATATCCGGAGGCGGCCTTTGTTTATGTTCTGAGAGAGAGAGAGAGAGAGAGAGAGAGAGAGAGAGAGAGAGAGAGAGAGGCGAGTATGAGGGTTTGAGACTGAGTGATTAACGCACTGTTTCGCAATGAAATTTTAAAATCCCAAGGGATCTTGAAATTCCAGGATTTTGAAATTCCAGTACAAACAAGGAAAGATTTATATATCTCATCTCTCATTCTAGGTATTTGTATATATTTTCTCCAAATCTTCCGATATTACAGCTAACATAGATTATATTTTCTATCTTCATTATTTGGGAGAATAACAATACTAATCGCAATTTTTTTTCTTTTACGAAAGAGAATTCATTGCACATAGATTAGAGTTATGTGTTACGTTATATTTGACCATAAAAATGTCCTTAACAAAGGCATCGATGTCCTCAATAAACCTTACAACAATCTTACACATTTTTTGACATAGACCTCAACACAAAGTACTTCTTCTCTACTGAATTTTTCTTTAGGATGCGAAATTTGGTTTCATTATTGGCAAACACTTCCACAGCTTCTAAACAAACATCATCATCTAAACCGGATATTTGAGTCAACTCCTCATAGACCCCATCTATGGTTAATGTGGTTGTTTTGGAAGTAATTTCCTGGGACATTTGTTTGATCGAAGATGCCATTTCTGAAACAGCTAGAGCAATGGTGTCCTCAGCCTTCAATTTCTTGGGTTTTACGGATGATGTGAAGATAGAAGAGATAACCTTTCTCTTTGACGAGTCATCTTGTAAACTCTCACTCCCACCAATACTTTTATTTTCTTCTTCCACACTCATTTCATCAGTTGCATCATCCACATTTTCAGCCCCTACTCCAGTAGCTCTATCCTTTGAACACAAATCTACTATATCGTTCGAGTTGGGAATAGACTTGTAACAGTACTTTGATGCATCTTTATGCATCTAACATGAATAAAGAAAACTATGTTAGATACCTACATAGGATCACATATTGAATGATTAAAACCAAAAGTGAAACTTGAATAGCAATTAACAAGGTTTATCCTTTCTGATTTAGCTAATCCTTCACCCTTCAAGATTATGACATTTAAAAGTAAGCTTTGTACAAAACAAACGAAAACATGAGATTTTTATATGTGATGGATAAGTCACAAGTGTATCTTGAATCAGATTGCACCTCCATTTTATATAAAAGCTTCATTTTTAGAAGGTCTCATGAGCTTGGAATTAAGCTGATGCAAGCTAGCTCTACCTAGCTTCCAAAAGAAAAGCTAAAACAAAGAGGAAAAGAGTACTAGAAATTACTCATCTAATTTATATCAGCAAGATAACTTGTCTAATTTTTGTTTAAGATCCAAATCAAGGACAAATTTCACCCCCAAGATGAGTTCAGAAAATCAGGTTATTCCAGAAAAGACATACTTCCAAATATAAACAGATTGATACAGTTTTTGACTAAAATGTCACATGTTCAAAAACTCAGAAAATCAGATTAAGCTGTACATACCCCTAATTTTGAAAAATTATAACTAAATCAAGACAACTCATTTGTAGGTGAAACCAAGTCTGACATGATCAAGAAAAGGTCCTCTAATTTTTTTTAAGACATTAACAGCAAAAAACAAACATAATTGCACAATATTCAACCTAACAGCTATGAGGTCAGAATAACATGAATAAGCATACCGAAAATAAATTATTTTCATGTTAGCTATATATTATGCAGTATATATATGTTCTCTAGTGGCCTAATTTTTTTGTCCACAGATTTTTCCTACCACTAGATCGATTCTTGCTTTATCTTGAATGAATATGCAAATCTAACTTCAATACTGTACATGATTTTCATATAGTTGGCATGGAAGAACAACTACGTATGAGAATGCGAGCCACTGTTGCCCATGCATCCTCACTTTGCTTTTGCACAGCCTTTCTTATATAGACAAAAACGTGGCCGCTGCATTGAATGCATATATGTGTGTATGTGTGTGAGGGAATCTGCTTCTCTAGATTTTGGTTTCCCAGCCTCCTAAGAATATCAAACAAGTATGTATGTATGAAGTGTATACAGTGAAAACAAGTATATATAATATGAAGCTCTCTGCATGCATCAATCACATTAACATGTGAGACACAGACCAATCATGGCCTAGACAAATTACTAACTAGCTAGGGAAACTAATTAGTTGATTAGCAGAGCATATATCAAAGATCCTATATTGAATCAAAGCAAATTTTTGTAATTCATATGCAAGAGAAAGATGGACAAAAGATATGGTACCTTTTCGTACTCATTCCACACATTTTCGTCGTCCACTGTTAACATCTTGTTTCCACTATCCCAATTGAAACCACTTAGACTTAAGATATCGGCAACTACAACATACGTCTTCTTCTATCCCTTGAGGTGATTTAATATGTTCTCCTTTGTCACCGTTATATTGAATTTAGCCGACATATTAACTGCTACCACGTTATAAGCTACACTTTTCCATCCTCCATCAGCCTTCCGACCACTTTTGTTTTGATTTCAAAGAAAATCAGCCAAGGAACGATCCATTTCAATATTCTATTTCATGTTCTTGTCTCCATCTTCTTATTTCATCTCGATTCCTTTTCCCTTTTTAGTTGCCATGATATCTACACAAAAGAGCCAAAAATTGGGTCAAATACTCCAAGTTGTTCGAGTTGCAAGACCAACTTTAACCCAAAGAAAGACAAAATATATTAGAAATAAGATCACATTCATGTCAGATTAGAAATACCATTTAAGATGAATTCAGCAACACAATTCATCTTAAGATGAATGCAGCATATTTTAAGTTAGCAATGAAACAATTTAAGTTAACAACATATTTTAAGATGAATTCAGGTCAAAGATTTTAGCTTTAGTGACTCACAACAGCCATTAAAATGCTCCTGGCTTGAATCCATCTATAGCCCATAAGAAAAATGGAATCTGAAGTATTTCTGTATGCATTTCCCTTCTTAATCCTACTATTTCACTTTAAAGCTCAAAATACTATCGGAAAGTCTTATTACTCTCTACCTCTTGTTGATTTCCTACTTCAGCTCCTCTCCCCACTTTCTATTATTGCCTTGATTTCCCTTCCCCCTCCTCCATCCTACTATCTCACTTCAAAAGCTCTCAATACTTGACCTATAATTGAACTCTGTTATGTCTCCACAAAAACTCCTTTTGGAACACAGAGAATTTGTTTCCATCCAATAACTATGAAGCTTGTTCCTTAGCGATTGTAGGAGAAAAAATAAACTAAGAAAAAACTAATTAGTTTCCATTGGCGGGAGCCTTTATACCATCTTCACAAAAGCATGTTATCAGGTAATAATGATAAAGATTTGATTAGCTTAGTAATATATGATCCATCCAGGAATTGGATACACAATCATGCAAAGATGTCCACAACAATAGAAGCTTGAAAGCTCCTTTAATAAAGGTCCTCTATGAGATCGAAGAAGATAAGCATGAACACATAAGCATACAGAATATAAAGGAGATTACAACCCCAATGTGCTTTGTTCCCTTATAAACAACAGCCAAAACTCACAGATAAGGTTACATAAAAGCAGATCAATCTCTAATTGATCAGAACCATCCACAATATATTATACAAGAAGTCAAGAACATGTCAAACATCAACTACTTGTAAGTCAACAGTAAGCACAAACTAGCTCCATAGACATTAAAATTTATACAATTACTGCACCTCACTTATACTTCAAAACCTAGAATTAACATAAAGGTAAAAACAATAAGGTAGCAGATTTAGATGATCAAGCATATCAGATTAAATTCCAATTTTATATAGATCAGAGCGTGTAATATGATTTGATTAGATCTGAGCATCACAAAAGCCTGTCACAAGTGCTAAGCATGAGCATCTATCAGTATCAATCCTCCCAACTCAATAATAACCAGTAGATTAATACTACTTTATTCTACCAAATGTGACCAGTTCGGTTTCTTACCAAAAAGAATGGTCTTGAATATCTAGTTAAGGAAGTCGCATCAACAGCAACAACAACATGGATTGTTTAATAGCAACAAACAATCACTATTGACCAATTTTCCATCTTTAATGCCTTGAAGAAAGAAAGTACATGTAAATAAGAACATATGTATATCAAATAGGAATTTAAGTCTATCAGTAAGCTTCAGATAGAAGTTAAACAAACATTGGTTCTAAATTAAACATTGCTCGTTGGTTAAGTTTTGATGTAGCAAATGCTCTTTAAACACAAACTCACACAAGAAATTCAAGAATAAGCATTATCCCACAAAACAGAACCATAAAGATAATCAAGACCAGCTCACAAAATCAAACAATGAATAGAAAGCAAACAACCCAATTCGTTCGAAATCTAGAAACCCAATTTGTAGCAAACAATGATATGAAATCTAGAAACCCAATTTAGAGCAAACAAGCATTCAAAATCTAGGAACCCCAATCATAGGAAACAAGGATATGAATTTTCAATCTCAGAAGCCAAAATACGCAGAGAACAAATCCCCCAAAATTGGAGATTGAGAAATATAGATTGCAACACCAAAACCCTAGATTAGAGAGTGGAGGGGGAACTCAATCTCCCAGAAAGAACCTCAAGATCGACGACGGTTAGAGATGAAATCGCGTGTTCTTGGTCTGGTCGTGTCTCTCCGGCGAGAGAATTTGGGATTTTGAAATAACGTGTATTGAGGTGGAATTTGAAAATCCTGTATTTTGTTCTCTCACAAAATCTCGTTCCAAATCCCGGTTTATGAGATCCCTCTTCTAGTTTTTACCAAACAAGGGATTTCACACATGAGATTTTGAAATCCCTTAGATTTGTCAGATTTCATGTTTTAATTCCGTTGCCAAACAGACCCTAAGTGTACCTAGACACGTCAACTAATAAATCAACATTACCAAATAATATGTCAATATGCCAAGTTAATTTATTTTTACTATTCTTTCATGTTTAAGGTTTAGCGTTAGGATTAGGATTCAAGATTTTTATTAATTTTTTTAATTATATGGTGAGATTGATATGAACACCACGATAATGTGTGTGAGGTTCTTGTGTTTAAATTATTTTGGACGGAGCGAAAAATCGGGTTTTATTCACAAGGGTAATATGCTCAGAATGATTTGATGCACAAATCGAGGTCGAATTCAATTCGAAAAGTTCTAATTTTTTTAATCTGTGCTTAGATTAATCTGATCATCTCATCCAATGGTCATATTTACCAAATGATTACTTGTTAGTGATTTAGTTTCATAAAAGTTTGTTTTTTTCATATAACCAATCAACAATGTAATAACACTAGTAGTCATATGCAGAATTTAAGAAATAAGAGAAACATAAATGGTGTATTGAGAACTGTTACTATGTACACGCATCAAACTCATAGTTAAAGAGATCTCGCAAAAAAATTAGCCTCATTAAATTTTGTTTTGATCCCGGTCAATGGGGTCAAACATTACCAAAAGACTAAAATAACCTTTTAGTTTTTTTTGCTCATTCTCCTATTGGATAACTAATTCAATCAACTTTTTTTGTCATTTTTTACATGGTAAGATAGATATGAACTCCACGAGAACTCGTGTATAGAACTTGGTCCTTAAAAGAATTATTTACGGAGTCGCAAATTGAGGTTTACTTTAAAATGCCTTGGAAAATTAATAGAGAGACACACTGATCGAGCTTCAATTCAAGTCGAAAAGTTCTAATTTTTTAACATGGTGCCTGCATTATTCGTATCATCTCATCCAACGGTCAAGTTTGAGAAAATGATTACTCGTTGGAAATTAACTATATGAAAATTTTCTTTTCAATATAACCTAATAATCACGTGACATAACAAAAATTAGTCATCTGAAGATTTTTCTCAATTTAGTCAGATGACATAACAAATCTTCTGTCATCTGAATATTTTCTCCACAATTCAATAAATGACATAACAAATCTTTAGTCATCTGAATTTTTTCATCCCAATTAAACAAATAACATAGCAAAATTTATGTCGCCCGATGGTTTTTTTCTAAATTCAACTAAATGACATAAAAATTCTTCTGTCATCCGATGGTTTTCTTTTTAATTTAATCACATGACATAACAAATCTTTAGTCATCTAAATATTTCTTCCCAAATCAATCAGATGATATAAAGACATTTTTAGTTTTGTGACCATTTTCCTCAAATAATCAGATGACATATAGAAAGCTTCTTTTGTGTGATCATTTCTTCCCAAATAATCAGATGCCATAGTATTTGTATTATGTCGTCTGATGATTTTTTCTGAAATTTCAGACAACATAGAAAACTATATTATGTCGTGTGAGCTCATTCGAACTTTTCAAAGTGACATTATCGAATTCTAAGATACATTCAGACAACAAGTTTATTTTGTTATGTGATGACTCCGAATAGCAAAAATTTGACTTTCTACCGTCTCATCTGTTTTGTCTGATGAACTTTTTCTACTAGTGTTGAATTGCTGTTCTTGTCCCGGCACCTCCATGTAACAGTGTGGCTCTATGCCGAATGGAGATGGAATTTTTACATTACCACAATAGTCGGAGCAGGTCACAGGCGTGGGATTTTGAGCAGCTGTTAGCATTGCTGCCACCATTAAAAGGAGACTTGGATCATAATTAAGCATAGAGCACATAGCCGCCTACATAAGTACACTTCCTTCCATCTATGCATGTATATATCAATTAAGGCCATCACAGAACTGACAGAAGTAAATTATACCGGCCTAGCTACTTAATAAGTAGCACCAACCATGACACAAATGCTGATCACATTAAAAGGATGTTGAGTTCAGGAGGATTATTTGTCATGATCATGAAGAGTGAAGATCGAGTGACTGTTACAACCGATATGATCGATATATAATTTAAGTACCATGGCAACCGTCAGGAATGTATGGATTTCCTTTGTAACCGGACTGGCACCGAAAAATATACCCACCAGTAGATCGGTTGACACAGTTGGTATGTGCGTGCTTGCATGCATTAGTAATATTGGGATTACCAGAAGCTGCTTCCATTCCCAACTACCCAATCAACAGCCACCGGAAGATTCTGCCTTGCTTCGTTGAGTTCATCAAAGCTTTGATTCCTGGAGAAGGTGAACTTTCGTTCATCAGCAATGAAACCATAGCTGCACGGATAGTCTAAAGCCAAGAGTATCTTTCCAAACATCCAACCTAAAATTTTGCATTCCTTCTAGGATGGACCTCTTGCTACTCCCAAAGCCATTGCAAGTTGACTCGGGAAAGCTTTCCCCGAGATCATCTTGATACAAGCTCACACCGCTCGACTCATCCACTTTCTTGCCTTCTGTTGCGTTCGGGTACTCTTGGCTAACGAAACCTTCATATTTGGCTACGGCTACTCTGTTGCACCCATGCCAATGACAAAAGCCTTGTTATTTCCAGAGATGGTATAACCAGAGGGGAGGAGGAGCTCGCTGGATCTGTACAATGTTCGATTGTATGTATTGTTGGTGTAGCAGTTTCGAGATGTACGTAGGAACCATCACTTGCAGTTCACTTTCTTCCACACCAATATTTGTGATGCTTAATTTGGATAAGCCAAATACAATGGACAAAATTCCTTATTTTGAACAATAAAGGACAAACACTACCACATTTGTTGCCATTACCGGCGAGATCATCGGAGACAAGGCCGGCGACCGGAAAAGTCGCCGGTAATGTTCAACATTACCGGCGACTTACTCCGTCGCCGGTAATGTCGCCGGAAAATCGCCGGTAATGTTTTGGAACATTACCGGCGACTCCAACCGTCGCCGGCAATGTCAAGCCGAACATTTTCGGCGATTTTCCGGTCGGAATTTCGCCGGAAATGTGTGGCTCGACATTGCCGGCGACGGTTGGAGTCGCCGGTAATGTTCCAAAACATTACCGGCGATTTTCCGGCGTAAAGTCGCCGGTAATGTCTTCATTTCCGGCGACTTACTCCGTCGCCGGCAATGTCTCTTATATTAGACGAATATTGCATCAGCTCGATCATTCTTTCATTTTGATCGATAAAAATCCAGAGAAATCGAAAGAAGGAAAACGTACGCTCTGAAATCGATCCTTCGGTATATTGTGAAAATTAAGGCGAGCGTCGAAAACTCGATCACTCGGGAAGCTATATATATAGGTATGTGTATATATACGTATATGTGTATGTATATATATATCTGTGTGTGTTGATCAAATCCAATTCGTGAGATATATATGAAATGTTGTTGATGTCACCGAAACGAGAAAACTGCTTGTAGTTAATCTTATCTTGTGTCTGAATCAACGACTGGTATTATCGTAGTGTTATCGGAGCCAGGCTTAACAGAGCCTCCTACCTAGTCAAATACGTTTTGAATTGAAAAAAGAAGAATACGTACCATCATCGAGTACTGAATTGAATTCAGAGAATGTGTGAATTGAATTGAGATATCGCGTCGATTATTAGTAGTGAACGTGTGTATATATATATAATTAATACGTAAAATTGTTAGAATTTTTTGGATGGACAAGAGTTGGATGAGCCTCGAAAGATGGGATGTCAGATATCACCGGGGAATTAGGAGTTTTGTGGATTTTGTGAAGGCTAATTGTGGAGACACTACACTTCATTATTGCCCGTGTAAAGAATGTAAGTGTTTCAGCGATCGATTTCGTTTTCCCATTGATAAAGTCCAGAGGCACCTGAGAAAATACGGGTTTTGGGATAAGTACACTTGTTGGATTTATCACGGTGAAACATCGTTAGCGGGTCCGCATGATCATGGACAATTTGGTGAGAGGGCCAGTCCATGCTATGATCATGGAGATTTTGCTGAGAGGGGCAGTTCATCCTATGATCCAACAGCGATGTTAATCAATGATATGTTTCCTCATGAGAGCGGTGTATTTGCTGATGAAGCACCAAATGTCCCTCCCGTCGTTGAGGGTTTCCCCCATATCGAGCCAGTCGAGCCATTACCTGGAGCTCATGTCAACACAAGCGGTATGGACAAGTACAACAACCTGATTGCATTGCAACAGACTCCGTTGTACGACGGTTGTAGTAAGACTGTTCTTGAAAGTGTGATGGGAGTGATGCAGCTCAAAATGGAGAACAAAATGTCTGTCAAAGCTGTTGATTCTTGGTTGAAGTGGACTGCTTCGCTACTGCCACCCGGTCATCGTCTTCCTACCACTCATCATAAGGTGCGACATATCCTGAAAGATCTTGGGCTTTTCTACATCAAAATCCATGCATGCAGATATGATTGTATTCTCTTCTGGGGAAAAGATCTCGAAGACCTTGAAGCCTGCCCGGTATGTTTTACAGAAAGGTATAAGTTGACTCCTGCAGGCAACAAGAAAGCTGTGAAGATACTTCGATATTTCCCGCTTATTGATAGGCTGGAGCGGTTGTTCATCTGTGCTTTCACGGCCGAGGCAATGAGATGGTGGGCTGAGAGGAACTTGCCTGACGATGACACCCTTATACACCCTTCCGACGGAGAGGCTTGGAAGCACATGGTCAGGGAGTTTGATCATTTTGCAGCAGAGGTCCGAAATGTTTGGCTAGGGCTCTCATCTGACGGATTCAACCCTTTTGGCAATATGAGTCTTCAATACAGTATATGGCCAGTTATTTTGGTACCGTACAACCTTCCACCATGGATGTGCATGAAGAAGGAATACAATATGCTCACTCTGTTAATTCCGGGCCCGGGTTATCCAGGCAAGTGTCTCGATGTGTATTTGAGGCCTTTGATTGAGGAGCTTAAGTACCTGAGTGAGTGTGGCCACCCCACTTACGATAGGTTCAAAAAGGAGATGTTCCAGATGCATGCCATGCTTGTTGGCACCATCAGTGATTTTCCTGCCCGCGGTATGTTGTCGGGCAACGTTACCAGGGGTTACAGGGCTTGTTCAGAGTGCATGACGGTTGATTGTTGCAGTCCTCATTGCAGTAAAATTGTTCAGATGCGTCACCGTTGTTGGCTTCCATATGATCACCCATTTAGGCAGGATCCAGACGCATTTGATGGGACTGTGGAAACAGGTGTGGCACCCAGGCGATGGACAGGGAAAGAAATTTTGGAAGTGTTGAATGAATATGATTTTGGCTAATTGAGCAATCATCCTGACATAGTCGCGTCAATTCCAGACAAGCCCGAAATGTATAAGTTTTGGACACACAAGAGCATATTATGGGAACTCTCATACTGGCCCAGGTTGCCTATCAGACACTACCTAGATGTCATGCACATAGAGAAGAATGTGTGTGAAAGTGTTGTGGGCACAGTTCTTAACTTGGAGGGGAAAACAAAAGACATCCCTAAGGCACGCATTGATCTGAAAGCAATGGGTTTGCGGAAACATTTGTGGTTAAGAGATGGTAAGAGAAAAATGCCGCAAGCTCCTTACACCGTAAAGCTGAAGCATAAGCATGAAATTTTTCGGTGGTTGAGTAATGTCAGGTATATATTCTTATGGCTACGCAGGAATTTGGCCTTAAATTTTTACCGGATTATGGTTATATGCGAGAAATATAATTGTTGCCTATGGATATATATATATATATATATATATGCAGGTATCCTTATGGGTATGCAGGAAATATAAGCAGGTGTGTTAACTTCCGGGACAATAAGATGTACGGATTAAAGAGTCATGACTGCCATGTACTGCTTCAACGCCTTTTCCCTATTTTTATTCGAGGGTACCTGCCCAAAGAGGTGGTGGAGCCGTTGGTGGCCTTGTCAAGATTCTTTCAGAAGTTATGCACCAGGGAAGTTAAAAAATCAGACCTCAGGGAGATGCAAGATGACATCATTTTTATCATGTGCAAGCTTGAGAGGATATTTCCCCCAAATTTTTTCGACATAATGCCTCACCTGATGATCCATCTTCCCGAACAATTGTTGCTTACCGGTCCCGTACACTACACTTGGATGTATCCCATGGAAAGGTACAAATGATTCATACATTTGGTTTGCCTATGTTTTTATATGTAAATTCTTATTTTTTAAGTAAGTTAACATGCACTTGTTAACTTGTAGACAATTAGGAGCCTACAAGGACTATGTGAAGAATAAATATGCACCTGAAGGGTGTATCGCTGAAGCATATCTTGCGCACGAGTGTGTAACGTACACCAAAGTGTACTTGGGAGCGCTTGAGGACCCCCAACAACAGATGCCGATAGATGAACCCCAGTTCAACCTTTCTATCATCTCCAGTGACGTGGTAGTACAAGGAAGCTTGCCAAAGTCGTACAAGTTGGATGGAAATGAGGTAGCCATTGCCCACTGGTCGGTACTGATTAACTGTCAAGAAGTACAATATTGGAAAAACTATCATCTTCACTGCCCTGCTATTGCCGGAAATGTTGATTACCACAACAGGACGTTTGCAAACTACTTTGGTCAATGAGTAAGGGTATATGTGTATATGTCTATTTTTATATATATCCTTATATAGCATGTATGTATGTACGTGGTTTTGTGGTTTCAAGATGACATAATTTCTTGTGTACGTATTACTGGAAGTTTTCAGATGAACCATGTAGCAGATGATGGTTGCCCAGAGTGGTCAAACGAATTGAGGGTCCTGGCGATGAAACCGATAGCTTCAAAAGTTTACTCGATGTGTCAGGTCAATGGCGTGAAATTTATATGTGAAAATCGAGACGACCGACGGAAAACACAGAATTGTGGGGTGATGGTCCATGGTGGGCAGAATGGCGTTGACTATTACGGTGTCCTTCATTCAGTTGTTGAACTAATTTATGGGAACCGCATGAAAGTGCACTTGTTCAAGTGTAGATGGTTTGATACTAGCCCGGAGAACACAAGGACCGATCAGTACGGAACATTTTCGGTGAATACTGCTACTACCTGGTATGAAGATGACCTTTTCGTTCTTGCCTCATCAGTAAAACAAGTGTTTTACCTGGACGATCTTCTTAACAATGTCCCGTGGAAGGTGGTTAACCATGTTGCTCATAGAAACATATACAGTGCTGCCACACTTGGTGATACCGCAGATGATGAGGAAGTTACTGCATACCAAGAGCCGAACGCTTTTGACATTCCGGAATCATCTACGATTCGCCTTAATAATGTGAGATCTGGGAGTGTGGTTCGAATTACTGGAGCAGAACTTCTCGATGTTAATCCATATGAAGTTGACGCTGATTCAGATAACGAGGAGTGGCACATATTGCCAGAGGTTACCTATGAAACCGAGTCAGACTCAAGTGATGAAGATGATTACGATTATCATCCTTAGTACGTTGGAAATTGTAGTCGGAAATTGTAGTCGGAAAATGTACTAGGAAAATGTACTCGGAAAATGTACTCGGAAAATGTACTCGGAAATTGTACTCGGAAAATGTAGTCGGAAATTGTACGTAGTCGGAAATCGTGTTGGAAATCGTAGTCGGAAATTGTAGTCGGAAATTGTAGTCGGAAATCGTAGTCGGAAATTGTACTCGGAAAATGTAGTCGGAAATTGTAGTCGGAAATCGTAGTCGGAAATTGTAGTCGGAAATTGTAGTTATATATGGTCGGAAATGTTGTCAGAAATTATTTAGTCGGAAATTGGTCGGAAATTGGTCGATCGGATAATCTTCGAGAAATAATGACATTACCAACGAGTTGATAAGCAACTCGTTGGTAATGACATTACCCACGACGTACATCGTTGGTAATGTCATTACCAACGAGTTGACGTAACTCGCCGGCAATGGTGGCAGTATTACCAGGCCAGCTCGAGCTCTCCTCCCCTCTCTCCTCCTCCCCATTTCTCTTCGGCCGAATCTCTCTTCCCTCTTCCCTCTCTTACACCGAAATTCTCTCCTCTCCTCCCTCTCCTCAATCCTCTCTAATTAGCTTCCTCTCCTCCCCTCTCCCCTCTCTTCCTCTCCTCCCCTCTCTCCTCCCATCTCTCCTCCTCCCCTCCTCCTCTTCCTCCTCCCCTCACCTCCGTCGCCGAACGTTTTCAGTTGGGTCGAGCTCCACCATGGCAGGTAATAGCTCACTCTCTCTCTCTCTCATTCCACATTTTATTTTTGTGTATTTTGATTAATTAATTTTTGATAATTGTTGGATGTATATATGTATGCATGTGGAAAATATTTGTAAAATGTAATTAAGGTATGTTTGAAAATTGTGGGAAAATAATGTGGATAATTGTGGGGTGAAGGAGAAATATATACCACGATGTATATATGTGAAAAATTAATTAAAATATATATGGAATGTATATATATACGTATGTTTGAAAAATGTGGAAAATTAATTAGCTAGGGTGAATTGGATTAATATGTGATGTATATATATGTGTGTGAATTAAGGTGAAATTAAGATGCATGATCGATGTATACAAAGTGTATATTTGATGTATATATATGTGAAAAGTTTAAAGCCGGAAATGATGTATGTATATATGTTAAGTTAGGTGATATAGTTGTTAATTTAACGTATAATAGGTGATATTGGAACCATAACAAATCGGAACCGGAACGGTTTGAAACCGGAACTGTTTATAACCGGAACCGTTTGAAAAAACGGTTCCGGTTCCAAACCGTTCCGGTTCCGATTTGTTATAGAACATAACGGTTTGGAACCGGAACGGTTTGGAACCGGAACTGTTTGTAACAGGAACCGTTATGTTACAAACGGTTCCGGTTACAAACAGTTCCGGTTTCAAACGGTTCCGGTTCCAAACCGTCCCGGTTCCGATTTGTTATATAACCCCAGTTTGGAACCGGAACTGTTTGTAACCGGAACCGTTATGTTACAAACGGTTCTGGTTACAAACAGTTCCGGTTTCAAACGGTTCCGGTTCCAAACCGTTCCGGTTCCGATTTGTTATAGAACCGAAACGGTTTGGAACCGGAACTGTTTGTAACCGGAACCGTTATGTTACAAACGGTTCCGGTTACAAACAGTTCCAGTTTCAAACGGTTCCGGTTCCAAACCGTTCCGGTTCCGATTTGTTATAGAACCGAAACTGTTTGGAACCGGAACCGTTTGGAACCGGAACTGTTTGTAACCGAAACCGTTTGTAATATAACGGTTCCAGGTTCAAACGGTTCCGGTTCCAAACCGTTCCGGTTCCGATTTGTTATAGAACCCCAGTTTCCATGACTATTACGGTGTCCATGCCAGGAGGTTTTCTGGCTAATTGGCTTTGGAGAGGTTCCCGAAATAGTGGAGGGAACAGTAGTCAAGCTTCCTCCTCGCCCGCAGTTAGCAACACGCCCAGTGGGCCAATGATGACTGCTCGCACGAGAGCCTTGCTAGAGGCGCGAGCTGAGGAGGAAGTTGCACGATCAAGAGCCGTGGCACCGGAAGTCGAGGCTCGAGCCTCAGTCTCCAGACGCTCAATCAGCAGACGTCCCTCCGGTGGCAGAGCCTCAGACGAGCGACAGTCAACGGGGGCATCAGAAACTCCCTCAATCCGAATGCCCCATATTCGCCCGGTGCCTACTCCCGTTTCACGGGAATCATCTGAGACACATGGTGGTGCTGGCGCCTCATCGTCCAGGCCTCGTCTATCTCCGCCGTCCGGTCTCTTCCTACTCGACGAGATTCCTGTCATCCCTGAATTCGATGATAGGGGGATGCCTGTTTATATTGAAGGACGGCCGGAGTTCCTGACCGTGGAGGAAGCGTATAACTTCCTCCCGTTCGACCCCGTGTATCTTTGGAGTGTGAGGTGCACCAACCAACAAACGGACGATGTAGGTAAATTTTATTTAACATCAGATTGATTACTTAATTATTACTTAAGACTTGCGATAGGTTCAATTAATGATATCAATTTGTTGACATTGTATTATTAGGCAATTTCGTTAATGGGACTGGAAAACGGAAAGGGGCTAGAGGCACCTGCACCGGGAAGAGACTTGAGTAGGCCACCGGCGGAAGGAAAACGCCCATAAGGGCCAATGAGGATGGCGAGGTGATCGAGGCATTCGACACCACGCGCAAATATGTCAGCATGGCCGGTGCGATTGTGCGGGACAAGGTCCCAATGCTTTGGCCAGATTGAGAATCTGTGCCTATCTACGTGAAGATGCAAGTGCATAATGCACTCAGTGTGAGTAAAATCGTATTTTCATTACGTAAATTTTACATTTATTAATTAAGTCCAAATAAATATATAATTTTACCTTTTATATATTCATATTGCAGGTGTGGTTTGACGTGGATGAAGTTCTTATTCACACGTGGGTAGAGCGTCAACTACATATGAGGTGATGTGCTTCCACTTATTTGAATATATATCAAGTTATATTTTTGTTTATCAAGTGTTTTAATATCTCTAACTTTTTTTCCTTGTTTTAATATAGGTATAAATAGTGGAAGAACGAGCTTTCTTCCCATTACACTGTATACAAGGAGCTAGGCCGAGGTTCTACCCCTAGCGAATTCCGGTTTAGGGAGTACGAGTGGCTGTGGCTGATAGCCCACTTCGAGCACCCCAAAGCTCGGGTATGCATCCTTAATATATCATACAAGCCTAATGTATCGTATCAGATTGAAATAGTTAGTTACTAATTTTTTTCCATATGTTTATCAAACAAGGCGATTTCGAAGACGAACCGGGCGAATAGATTGAAAAACACCAGGGCCCATCATGCAGGTTCACTCAACTACATGGGTTGGTTGACTAAGGTGCAGCAACAACAAGAAGTGAACCCCTTGGTGTATATTCATCAGAAGTTCTATCCACAGTGCCCTGACGAAGCGGTTAGTCTTTCGCCTCTCCATGTGTTAATAAAACTATTTTTCGATATTAATTTATCTTGTTAGCTAATACGTTATTCATTTTCGCTTTTCCATTAGGCGAGAGTGGAGGAGGCGACCGTGGAAGTGACCATGAATATAGCTCGGACTAACCATCCTGACTGCTCCGAGGAAGAAGTCACCCAGTATGCCTCTCAGATCGATCCGCTTGATCGCCCTATAGTGGCTCAGATCATGGCAAAAGCGTGCGGGACTGGAAAGAATACCTACTACTGTAGGGGAATGGGCACGGCGGGCGAAGGACTATTGAAGAACACTTCAGAATACTCTACCGGGTCAAGAAGTTCAACTTCTAGTCGTAACCTCGCAGCGGAGCTTCACAGGACGCAGAGGGAGTTGGAGGAGCAAAAGAGGCAGATGGCCGAGTACCAAATGCAGCAGACACAGGTGCAGGCTCAGATGTACACATGGATGCGGACGATGTACGAGGCTCAGACTACCGGACAACCGTTCCCCACACCTCCCCCGGTCCCTCATATCCCTAGCTATCCACCACCACCACCGCACCAGTCAACGCCAGAGGAAGACCAAGGTAGCCACCGGAATTCAAATGAGTATATGGATTACTTCGACCCTGACCCGCAAGTTCCTCGACCTGACCTGTAGTTGTAGTTAATTTTCGTATCGTCGTTGCTATTTGTACTGTAACGTTGGACATTTATGTGTACTGTTGAACTTGTATGATTGTACGGTTTATGTCTTTCAATGCAGGTTCTGGAATTGGGCCCAATCCAGAACTGCGTTTTTTTTTCAAAATTTTTCCACATATTGCCGGCGACATGGACCTCAGTCGCCGGCAATGTCTCACATTCCGGCCACGGCGGCGCTGCCATTGCCGGCGACGGCGTCGCCGGTAATGTTAACACCGGCGGGGAATCTCCGGCGACGTCATTGCCGGCGACTTGTCGCCGGTAATGTCAATTCCGGCGAAAAAAAAAGACAAGGCCGGCGACGGCAAGTCGCCGGTAATGTCTCCATATATTTCTGGTAGTGAAAATTTTACACATAAGGACAAGTGTGACTTGTATGTTACTATATGACAGGTATAATTTTACTTTTTTTTATCTTTTCTTTATTTTTTATGTGTTTAATGTGTTATTTTATCCAAAAATAATTAAAAAATATTTTTTTTTCTTTCACTATTTTTAGTTCCATTAAATTTTTCGTTCAAAATATTAACATAAATTAAAAAATTTGCTGTTTTTCTTTCAGTTCATATTTGCTGCTGAACTAACAAAAAAGTTACGTTTAATTTTGCTGTTTAAATTTTTTCCCTTCCTATTGTCAGGTCAACTTTTAAATAATTTATATTTAATTCTTTTATTTTTTCCGAAAAAATTTCTAATATTAGCTTGCTCAAAAATATAGTAGCAATATCGATATGATTATAGTAGCAGTTCGTCCATTTTTTTCAGCTTCTTTTTTAAAAGAATTATTATAATATCACTTCACCTAAACAATTAGTAACAATCTCGAATTTCGACAACAGCTCCAATACAATTTCATAATTAAAACTTTCGATACTAATTCAAAAGCAAGTTCAACACAACTTCAATAACAATGCTGACACAACTTCAGTGAGATTAAATTCAATGGAACATTAAATTCAAATTTAATATCAATTTTGATACAAATACAAGTGCAAATTTAATACAGTAACAGTAGCAGCCCAAAAGTACAATATCCACCTTGAAAACATCAATAGCAACCTAAAAAAAATAGTAGCAGTCCGAAAAAATATAGTAGCAGTTTCGAAAAAATACAATAGCAACCTAAAAAAATATAGTAGCAACCTAAAAAAATATAGTAACAGCCTAAAAAAATACAATATATGTCCAACATAGTAAAAACTACATAATAACAGTCTAAAAAAATAGTAGCAATCCAAAATATACAACATCTGCCACGAAAAAATACAGTAGCAAGCTAAAGAAAAAGACAGTAGCATCCCAAAAATACATAGTAGCAGCCTCGGAAAAAACACAGTAGCAGCCCAAAAACATATAATAGCAGTTTGAAAAAAAATACAATAGCAGCTCCAAAAACATAATAAAAAAACATACAAAGGCAACTTGACAAAAACACTTCTCATACAAATTTAGTAGCACATCTAATAAATCCTAAATCCTTAATGGGTGTTTTGAAAAACACAATAGCTTGGAAAAAAAAATACACTAGCAACATCGAAAATCACTCTGTAGCAGCTTAGAAAAAAAAATATTTTCGATGCAAAAAATAGAAGTGGAGCACATTTAACAAACTTTCAGTAGCATCTTCAAAAAATCGCAATAGCATCTTGGAAAACGCATGTATCATAGTAGCATAAAAAAATTGTTGTAGCGCAAAAAGTCAGATAGTAGAGAAAACATAATAACTTTTTTGAAATATATCGGTTTTAAAACCTATGCTACTATTTTTTTTATGAAAATATGATAGTGTTTCTCATATTAGTATTAGAAAGAAACAATAGCACCTATTGAATTTTGTTCCAGAAATATAACAACAAAACCAAAATAAAACAAAAATCCAAAATAAAGATTGTAGCAGTTGCAAAAAAAGACGCCAAGACTCATGGAATGTTTTCTTTGATTCTGGCGTTCTGTGAGGAATGAGTAGTGGCTCATGGATGTTTGAGATCTTGAGTTCGGATCTAATTGAGGTTGACGTCTGCGAGAGATCTTGACCTCGCGGCCGGTGAGTGCGAGGCTCTTGGACATCGGCTTAAGCTCGTTGTGGTAGTGATGCTAAGGCGAGATCTCTGGAGCTTCTTGGTGGCTAGGATATGCGGAGAAGTGCGTGCTACGATATTATAATTATTGATATTATAATTGTCTTTAGCTGTCATTTTCTATTAAAAATATGGCCGCTCAAGAATTTAAGTGACGGTGGCGCCGTGGCCTGGTCGCAAGTAAGCTTGAATAGTTGACGAGTCTCTTCTGCTGCACTTCCATGTAACAGTGAGGCTTTATGCCGAATGGATATGGAATTTTGACATCGCCACAGTAGTCAGAGCAGGTTACTGGTCTGTTTGCCTGAGAACGTAGATGATAGTGCTAACAAGGAGAGTTGGATCATAAGCATATGAATACTTCCATACATAGAAGGATCGATGGTAGTCACGGAACTAGAAACGAAGTACGTGATGAAAATGACAGTGGTACGCAGAAAGAGGAGAAGTGACCTTGCAGATCGAGTCTTTTATTTATATAGGGTGGCTTCCATATACTAGGTGAAATGTATCGATCTTTCTATCGAATGGTGAAGCAACTTCATTACTGTATGATGGCCATTCTATACTCTTTCCGTTTATATGTATCGAACGGAAATATTCTTTATACACGATTTACTGTATAAAAAACAAATTCAGAGGGATATAAAATGCTCAATCCACACACTTATATATAGAATACTCTTTACACACGATTGACCGTGTAATGTCTCCTTAATCACACTGATATGTGTATAATAGTCCAGTCTACTCATTTACACATATATCTGTTTCTGTGTGTAGTTTTATGAGAATTTAATGATATTGTTTTGATAAATAATCTATTTACATCGATTACTGATTTACTTTCACAATTTATGAATTTATTGATTAATACTTTCATTATGGGATTCCCAGAACTAATTCGATCATCAACAATGATAATAACTGCATATCAATCTTTTAGCCATCGTAATCGATCGAACTTTCAAACTCAATGGTGCTTCTATTTTTGTTCTTCCTTCATTCAGAGGTATGTTAAGAGTCAAATTCTCCACTAAATTGCTTTACTGCAAAAAACAGACCACAATGAATACAAAACTTGAGATAAATATTCGTAAAGAATCCCACCAATAAACCAAACGCAAGTTTAACTCTACCACTCTGAAACCTTAATTATTTCGAAACCCATTAACAGCTGATTTCAAGCATATGAGAGAGCATGAACCATAGACAGTGGAGGCCGATTCAAGGAATTCTTCGTATCGATCTGCTTGGACCATAAATAAATATTATTTGGGTCGATTCCTGCAGCTTATTTTGCAAGCTTCTTATGAAAAGAAAATCGGATTATCTCGCTGTATCCTTTGCTGAACAAGAAAGAATGAAATATAGCAAATTTGGTATTCAGAATCCTTCAAGGATTTAGATTTATTACTATTTTCAGCAAGAGATACACTTCAACGATCATTATAAATAGAGGGTTCATGACCAAATCAAAATGCACTTCTACAGTTATTCACAATTTGCTCTAAACAAATTCAACTCTCTTCATGAGAGAAACCGACAACGATAAATCTATAATTCTCACCAGATATAGCGTGAAGGATTCGACAATTCTTTACTGTCAATCGACAACGACAAACTTCGAGTTTTCACCAGATAAGACGTGAATGTTCGACAGTTTACTCTTGTCAGATGACAACGATCAAAAGAGGTTTCAACAGACATGGTGTGAAGGTTCCGACGAGAGACGAAGTCACTACAAAACTGTGTTCTCAACACACGCGAAGAAGATTGGGTGTATGAAACATCAATTTTTGTGGCTCTGCAGCAAGACACGAACTCAAATATTAACCAGTTACGCAAAAGTCCTAGTTCACCTAAGCAGAAAGAATTCATCAGGCGAAGTTGGTGCTCTTCTCGCTTCAATCGCTTGTGTAGAAGTAAATCCAGCAACACAACGCAAATCAACATTCTGCCTTCAAAAGTGGCACGCCAAACATACATAAAAGAGACAATTTGTGATTACCTAATACTTTCTCTGTTGAAAAATCGAGCCAAACACCACCTCCTACCTGCATTGATTTAAAAATCTATCTTGTCTCAAGTAAAGATTAACGATTTAATCTTGAAGGAAAAAAGACTATTAATAATAGAGAAGAAAATTACCTGGTGTGTTTTTAACACTTTGGAAGAGAAGATTATTTTCTAGAGATTCAAATCGCGAAGGATTGAGATATATGAACTTTGAAAGGGTGAAGGAAAACCTGAGAATATATTTGTGTTGTAATACAGATATGTGTGGGTTATGGAAAAGTACACTCGTATCAGAGCAAACTGGTGTTTCCCGCTTTACGATGCAATGACAGCCATAAACTTCTCTGTTACAGATATGGGTATAAAAGCCATATCACACGGTTAACTGTATGAAAATAAAGTTTATTCAGTACTCAAATTTTCATTACCGACGGATACCTGTGTAAAATACCTTATCCGACGGACTGTAGTGCTTAATAATTTTAAGTTTTTAACAGATTCTGCTACAATGTTTAATCAAATATTTCGTCACAGATATCTGTATGTAGTGGCTTAGCACACTGACTATCCGTGTACTATATGTAACAATGAGCAGTACTACAATATTTCTACTGAAATCAGTATGCAAAACTTCTGTGTGGAATAAAGTCCGTGTCTAAAGCTGATTTTGCTAGTAGTGTAGTAAATTTATATATCAAGCGTCTTATGGTAATTACCAAATTAAATGAAAAACAAACAAAAAATTCATTCCTAACTTTTTCTTCTACTTCTTCTCTCGGTTAACTCATTTTCTTCAGCAACAAAAAAACTACCTTCTCCCTTTCTCGATTCATTTTGTAGTAATTATCTTCAAAACTGGGTTTAAGTTTTTAATTATTTATGCACACATAACGTGTATTTTATTTTTTGTTACAAGAGGGGCCAAAAGACCCTAAACAAAGACAAAAACCAAACTAGTCTCCTGCCTCTGAGTGAGACATGCTCACAACTTTACGAAACCTCGTTCTTCCATCAATGTCATCAAGCAAATGAGGAACTACAACCTCAAGGGGGTTCATCAAGCAGCACAACTTCAGGCTGTGACTTAAGCTGTAGTTGGCTAAACCATCTGCAACCATGTTACTCTCTCTATAAACATGGTTAATAACAGCAACATGACTACACTTTGACATGAGACTTCTACAACAAGCAATAACAGCAACAAAGGGGTGAACATTGTTGGTTTGGTCTTCATTTGTTTGACCCATGTCTTCTTTGTTATACATGTGTCGCATGTGAGATAGAGCTAGGTTGATTGCCTAGCTATAAAAGCATATATATGCTTATATTGGTGCCGCACTGACTGAATAAGAAAGAGAGAGAGAATTGGTTTTGTCGAAAACTAACAGTAGCCAAAACAGGTGAATTCCTTCTTTATTGTTCTTATAGTATTTAAGGTGATTTGTCAAGTTGTCTATAGAGAGTTTGTGTGTGGTGGAGTCAATCTTGTAGTTAAGAAAAAAGTATTCTCTAGTTGTAGAAGAACATAGATTTATGTGTATTGGGCTTTGGATAGTTGGAGTTTATTCGTAAACTCAAGTTCTAATCTTTTCAATTTTTCATAGTGGAATTTCTCGTCAGTTTTGAGTGGACGTAGCTTAATCACATTAATTGAGTGAACCACTATAAATCTTTGTGTTTCTTATATTTGTTGTTTGCTTTGTTACCCATTGATTTGTTACCACTTTTTTTCATGCTTCCGCACAACAAACTGGTATCAAAGCTTCTAGGTTCAGACTGTGAGCAAATTAGTTTCAATGAGTGACGAAGAAAAGCTTTCGTCTTCGGGTACCTCGATCTCCACTAGAATAGTGATGCGCAATGTCAAATTTGAAGTTCTGAAGTTCGATGGAACATATAATTTTGGTATGTGGTAGTGTAAGATGATAGATATCTAGTATCAACAAGAATTGGATACTGCACTCGAAGAAAAAATCAAGGATATGGATGATGCGAAGTGGAAGAGAATAAACAAGTGGGTTTGTGGTTCTATTAGATTGTGTCTTGCTCAAGATCAGAAGTTATGCTTTATGAAGGAAACCGATGCAAAGGTTCTGTGGCAGAAATTAGAAGATCAGTACATGACTAAGAGTACTGAGAATCAGTTTCATCTCAAGAGGCGACTCTTTCGGTTCAACTATCGATCAAGTATCTCTATGACAGAACACATCAATAGTTTCAATAAGATACTCGCCAATTTAACTAACATGGATGTTAAGATTAGTGATGAGGATAAAATTTTGTGTTTGCTTAATTCTCTACCTGACGAGTATGAGAAGAATGATGTGAAGTTTGAGGTCATAAGTGCTTAGGCAAATAGTGAGTATAGAAAGAAAGAGTAGTTGCATGATGTGGGAGGTGAAGCATTTGTAGCAAGAGGAAGATCTGAAGAAAGAAAGCAGTATGGAAAGAGATGTAAATCTTGTTCCAAGTCTAGAAGCAAATTTCCTGCAAAAGATGAGTGTGCATTTTGTCGTATGAAAGAACATTGGAAGAATGAGTGTCCTAAATTGAAGAATAGAGACAAGAAGAGTTCTGAAGCAAACGTCGCCAAAGAAGATGAAGATGAGTTCGATTTTTCTTTGACTATGACTACAGTTGATATATCAGACAAGTAGATTATGGATTATGGTTGTTCTCATCATATGTGTCCGAAAAAAAGGAATGGTTCTCTTCTTTCAGGGAATTGGAATGAGGAATAGTTTTGATGGGAAATAACAGTCCATGTAGAACAAAGGGGATTGATACAATCCGTCTGAAGATGCACAATTAATGGAGTAGTCAGAGAGTTGACTAATGTTCGGTATGTTTCAAATTTAGCAAAGAATCTTATTTCTTTGGGTACTTTAGATAAAGATGGGGATAATATTACATTGAAGAATAAGGTTGTCTCTGGTTCACTTGTATTGATGAGAGGTCAAAGGCACAAGAAATTGTATTTTCTACAGGGAAGTACAGTTGTTGGTGATACAACAATTGCCAAGAGCATAGATGATGATAATGTAGACACCATCAAATTATGACATATGCGTTTTGGGCATGCTAGTGAGAAAAGTTTGCAGGGATTGGTGAAGCAAGGTTTACTAAAAGGTGCAGAGACCGACAAGTTGGACTTTTGTGAGCATTGTGTCTTGGGAAAGCAGACTAGAGTGAAGTTTGGTACATCAGTGCATCAGACTAAAGGAGCTCTAGATTTTGTTTACATATATGTTTGGGGACCTACCAAAATTGCATCTTTGAGAGGTAAGCATTACCATGTCTCTTTTGTTGATGACTTCTCTAGAAGAGTACGGGTATACACCATGAAGCGTAAAGATGAAGTCTTGAATATATTTATGAAGTGGAAAAATATGATTGAGATCTAGACAGGTAGAAAAATAAAAATGCTTAGATCAGACAATGGTGGTGAGTACACGTCTGACCCTTTTTATAAGTTGTGTCAAGATGAGGGTATTGTGAGACACTTCATAGTACGTTAAAGGGACACTACAGAAGAATGGGGTGGTAGAACACATGAATCAGACTTTGCTGGAGAAAGTTCGGTGTTTGTTGTCTAATGCTGGATTAGGCAAGAAGTTCTGGGCTGAGGCAGTGATATATGCATGGCATTTCATTAACAGGTTGCCTACTACTACGAATGAGGGCAAGAGGCTCATGGAGTTATAGTCTAGAAAACCTGCTACTGATTATTATTATTTACATAGTTTTGGTTGTCCTGCTTATTATCATGTTAGGGAAAGTAAGCTTGATCCAAGAGCTAAAAAGGCTCTCTTTATCATATTTAAAGAAGGTGTTAAAGGATACAAGCTATGGTGCCTATATGTGAAGAATACTACTATGAGCAGAGATGTGACTTTTGATGAGCCAACTATGGTAAATCAGTCGAATCAGAAAGATTCCCAAGAACAGACCGTAGAGAGTTCAAAAAATGTGGAGTTTGAGAAAAGTGTTCATGCTCCAGTTGATCTAGGTGGTCCTACAGTTGAGTCAGAGGATTTAAGGGAGGACAATATTGAAGTTGAGGCTTAAACCCAAGAGACTACCCAACAAGAAGATAGACTTATTGCACAGAGAAAAGGAAAAAGAAAAACTGAGAGGCTAGCATGACTTAGTGATATGGTGACTTATACTTTTCCAACTTCTAAAGAGGAGATTCCTACTACTTTATGAAGAAGTTGTTACACATACATATAAGGTAGAGTGGGGAAAAACTATGGGTGAGGAGATGAAGTCTCTTCACAAGAACAAAACTTGGGAGTTGGTTCAGTTACCAGATGGAAAAGGAGCAATTAGGTGCAAGTGGGTATATGCCAAGAAGGGAGGATCTCGATACAAGGCAAGATTGATAGCAAAAGGCTACGCATAGAAGAAAGACATTGACTACAATGAGACATTTTCTCCAGTTGTGAAGCATTCTTCTATTCGTATTTTGTTAGCCTTGATTGCACAGTATGATCTTGAGTTAGCTCAGCTTGATGTCAAAACTGCACTTCTACATGGTCAAAAAAAGAAGAGATCTATATGACTTAGCCTGATGGGTATAAAGTTGTTGAAAAAGAAAATTGGGTTTGCAAATTGCGTAGATCATTGTATGGATTGAAGCAGTCTTCAAGGCAGTGGTACAAGCTGTTTGATAAGTTTATGTCTGGTCACCAATACATTATGTTGGAAATTTTTGTTTGTGTATATGACAAGAGAAGGAAAAATGCTTTAAAAGCACGTAAATGTTTACCACTACAAGAAAAACGGACTTAGACCACGGAGCATTTTCGTCGTCTAAGTGACGTTTTCCGTCGTCTAAGTACTTAGACGACGCAATCTCCGTCGTCCAAGGTCCGTGCTCCAAGTGCTGTCGTCAAAGCACTTAGACGACGGAGAATAAGTTCTCCGTCGTCCAAGTTCACTTGGACCGCGGACGTTCTCCGTGGCCCAGGTAAACACCTGGTTCTCCGTCGTCCAAGTGACTTTTTAATTTTAAAAAATAAATAAATTGTAATTAAATATTATTAATTTAATTTATTATTTATTGAATTTAAATAATGAAAAAAAAATTACGTAAAAAAAAATTTAAAAAATAATTCGCTAGGAATTTAGTGATCTGTCATTCGAGTGAAATAGTCGTACAATATCGATGAACGCATCGTATATATGAACAGTTAAATTTGAACCGACGATTAATTTTACGTCTTGAAACATGTTAAGTATCGACTAATATTTACGACTTAAGTGTTCATGAGTAGAGGCTCATTTGCAGTGGAGTATTAACAAAATTGAATTTGGACAAAACAACCGTTGGATATGTTCGTCGTAACATAATATATAATTGTCTTCAAATGACCATAAATAATAAGTTCGGGAAGGGTTTCATCGGCACAGTCAACCGCAAAACCGATAATTTCACAAACCGGAAACGTGGATACAAGACATTTCGCAACTCCGATTTTTGAACCGTCGAAGCTCACACACCAAGAATTGTTTACTCTAAAGTCTTGACAAAAAGAATATGCATTGGAAGAAGGTCTAGATGGTCGTTGTCTTAGAAAAAATTACGATATCTGCACCTGGACGACGGAAACGCTCATCTCCGTCGTCCAGGTGTATAGACCCTGAATTCAGGGGTTAGGGCCTTACTGTTTAGGGTTTAGGGTTTGTGAACTTGGACGACGGAGAATGACCATCTCCGTCGTCCTAGTGTGTACCTGGACGACGGAGAATGACTATCTCCGTCGTCCAGGTGTAAAAACCCTAAATTCAGGGGTTAGGGCCTTAGGGTTTAGGTCGTCCAGGGTCATTTGTGTGTCCGTTCAATTATTCTGAATAAAAAAAAATTAAAAAAATGATCGATCGATCCGATTTGCTAGATTTAGGGTCGAGGATTTAGGGAGATAGCCAAAACACCCAAAGGCGACAACCTGCAATTAATTTCTCCGTTGTCCACGATATATGCTAAAATTAATGAATTAATTTAATTTAGTTTACGTACGTCGGTCGATCCGATATATCTGATCGAGCATGGACGCATGTAATTAATTAATTAAGTAAAAAAAGTCGAAGATATACGTACGTACATATATACATTCTCCTCCTTATAATATTTATATTAATTATTGATCGATGATGCATCGATCATATATTACAATAATTATATAAATTAATTACCAATTAATTTTTCTCGTCTTAGTTAAGTAGTCATCATCATAATCCTCATCATCCTCGTCCCCAGTATCCGATTGCTCATCCTCCTCATCATACTCAACATCGTCCGACGAATAACCTGAGTCCTCGTCCGCGTCCTCTTCCTGCTCTTCTTCTTCATCTACCTCCTCGATAATCTCATCTTCAGTTAGATCTGTACAACCATCAGGCATGGGTAACCGTTCATCATCTTGAACCAGGTCCATTATATCGGAGCGGATGACATCAATATTAGGCTCTTGATAGGCAAGAATGTCTCTTTCTGGTTCAGCAGCATCTTCAGTCGTCGCCGGTGTCCCTTCAATTGTCTCTGTATTCCATATTCCTCAATGAGAGATATGGTTCACTATTTCCACCCTTCACCGACTTTCGGATCGTCGAGATAGAACACCTGCCGAACTATGGTGGCGAGAGCGAAAGGCTCATCCTCATACCAGCTTGAGTTTGTATCGACTGATAATAGTCCCAGGTCTTCCTTTGTACGCTTGAATCATCTACACTTGAATAGGAAAACGTTGACATCATTCCCGTAACATAGCTGAACTACATATACAATAGCCCCGTAATATAGATCATTATCTTTCCCAACCGCTACCCCACTGTTTTGTGTTCTTCTTCCTTCGTCTCGGGCCAATGAATGGAACTTTACACCGTTCACAAAACATTCGGGATAAATATAGTGTTTAATCGGCTTCCCTGCTAGCAAGTGCTTTGGCCATGACCACCACCCCCCGTGGTTTTCAGATTTTTGTAGATCAATCATCTGCAAAAAAGGGCAAATTAATATAAGGGTTTACTTTCTACAAACATGATCGATATGTATATAAATTACTAATTAAATACCGAGACGTACGTACGTACCCATTGGAAGAAATAATCGGGAAACTTCTTCTTAACCATTTTCTCAATCCACGCCGAACTCTTGTTTTGATTTAACGCCTGAAGCCTCTCCCTGTATGACATCATGTACGGCTCAACTTCGTCACAGTCTCGCAACACTACCCAATGTGCCTCAATAAGTTCTTCCCGTGTTAACGATTCCTTTAATACTCCTCTAAACGGTCGGACGACAATGGTGACGACAGAAAGATTGATGCGGGCACTGCGATCGGAGGCAGTGGGAGGTGGTGGATCTTTGAGGTACCTGTTGCAGTAAGTAACACACTCATGCATTAGGTATGTCTCTGCTATGGAGCCATCCGGGGCCGACCTGTTTTTGACAAATGACTTATACTGTCCAAGCTGTCTACAAAATCAAACGTACAATAAGAATAAGTACATATAGCTAGCTAGTATATAATATCCAGTGGAACAAATTAATTAGTTGTACGTACCTTTCTTGAGGATACATCCAAGTGTACTGGATCGGACCAGAAATGAGCACCTGCTCGGGCAGGTGGATCATTAGGTGAATCATGATGTCAAAGAAAGCAGGGGGAAAAATCATCTCTAGTTTGAAAATGATGTGCACAATTTGTTGTTGCAATTCCACCACATCTGACTTCTTTAATTCTCTGGCGCATAACCTCTGCCACCACCTGCACAATGTCACTATTGGTTCTACGACGTCCCGAGGCAAGTATGGTCGAATTACCACTGGAATCAGACGTTGCAGCATAACGTGATAGCCATGTGTCTTTAGACCAACAAACTTGTGTTGCACCTCGTCCACTGCTCCTGTTATAGTAGCTGCATACGTAGCCGGATAACGAACGCCCTTAAACCAGTGAAATACAGAACGTCTAAGCGTCGGCTTCACTGTGTAAGGTGTAGCTGGCATCTTGTTGTACACTCATTTCCTATCCCTCCTCAACCACAAGGGACGACGTAGATTCATTGATTCCAAATCTTTGCGCGCTTTGGGAGTATCTTTAGTCTTGAACTTAATACCGAGAATTGTTCCCACCACGCTGTCGCACACATTCTTTTCTATATGCATCGCGTCCAAGTTGTTCCTCAGCTTCAACTTCGACCAGTAAGGGAGTTCAAAGAATATACTCTTGTGATCCCAATAGCTCAGATCATGTGGAGGAATTGGATTGCATTTCTTTACATCTGCGTCATTGCTCAACACACCAAAGTCGAAATAGCTCAACCTCTCTAAAATCTCTTCGCCCGACCAACTACGGGTTTATGATTGTTCTCTACCGTCCCGTCGAAATGAGCTTCATCCTGTCGCCACGGGTGGTCATGAGGAAGCCATCTACGGTGACCTAAGTAACACACCTTCCCCGCGTGCCAACTAGAGTTCACGTTGTCCAAACATATAGGACATCCATTATATTCTTTTGTCCTGCAGGCTGCCAACATCCCATAAGCTGGAAAATCGCTTATCGTCCACATTACTGCAGCCCTCATCGTGAACATCGTGTCAGTGAATTTGTCATAAGTTGGGACTCCATTTTTCCACAATAGTTTCAGCTCGTCGATCAAAGGTCTGAGGTAGACATCTAAGCACTTCCCTGGAGATTTAGGACCTGGAATTAGTACGGTAAGGAAATTAAATTCCTTGTTCATGCACATCCACGGAGGCAAGTTGTACGGCCTCAGAATAACTGGCCAAGTGCTGACGGCGGAGCTATTACTTCCCCAAGGATTGAATCCGTCTGTAGATATGCCGAGTCTAATATTTCTAACATCTGAAGAAAAGTCTCCAAATTCTCTGTCGAAATATTAGAAACCCTCCCCATCCGCGGCGTGTCGCAAGACATCGTCATCTATTCGCTTTTCTGCGTACCATCGCATCGCCTCTGCTGGGTGTAGAGACATGTACAGGCGCTGCAATCTGGGAATCAAGGGAAAATATCGAACAACTTTCACAGGAATTCTCTTTTTCGAACTCTTCCTATTCAGCTGGAATCTGCACTGGCCACATACGGGACAATAGTCCAAATCTTTATACTCTTTGTAAAATAGCACACAATCATTCGGACATGCGTCAATTATCCTGTACTTTAGGCCGAGGCTGCTCAAGATATTTCTAACCTTATAATGAGATTTAGGAAGATTGTGATCATCAGGAAGCAACTTACATATTTGCTCCTGAATTTCGTCAAAAGCACTCACTGACATTTTGTGCTTCACTTTTATCTTCATTTGCTCCATCACATATTGCAACACATTCTCTCGACATCCAGGGAACACCGGGGTCTGCGCTTCAAGTAGCATCCGGTTGTACTTATCCATCTCACTGGTGTCAGTGGCCAAGCTAGCTGCGGGGAATGTGTCATCATGCTCATTAGTGGTACTGTAACCTCCGTCTTAGTGTTGGTGTCCACCATGACTACATCCCGGAAATGCATCATGGACCAAATCTGCAGTTGGGTTGCAAGCTGGGGGTCTGGCACCACTCCCGCTGGATGAGGCACCATGGTAACTGTACCCTGAGCTGAAGTCTGCTGCGCTGAACTCTACTGCTTCACCATGCTCGCTCCATGTAGTGTAACTCCACATCATACCATTTTCATACAGGTGTTGCACTATAACATTAACCTCCGCATACTGACAATTAAGACATTTCTGGCACGGACACCTGAAACGTTTCTTTCCCTGACCATGTTCTATCGCAAAATTCACAAATTCGCTAATTCCATCGATATACCGGACATCACATCTATTCTTCAACTTCATCCAACTCTTGTCCATACTGCTACAAAATATTATAATTAATTAATTATTACATATATATATATATTAGTCCATTAATTTAAACTTAATTATACGTACTCGAACTACATCGATCCATCAATTACGTACGCACGTAATTTAATCTGTATATATAGCTAACATCCATGCATGTATGTACGTACGTTTTCACTAAATATATATTAAGCAAATTTTAACTGCGTACGTACCTGCTGGCCTTCTCGATATCAGTTAATTAAGCTAGCTAGCTAGTCAGCGGAGATCCCTGATCCTGATCATTCTCGGCCTTCTCCCTTCTCATTCTCCTTCTCCTTCAATTCTTCTTCGAATGGAATGAATTAATTGATCGAGGATCGGATGGAATGAAGAGAGTTTGGCATCGGGCTTATATAATGCTTCACTTAGACGACGGAGGTGTCGGTACGTCGTCTAAGTGGAAGTTACTCGGACGACGGTGTGTCGGTCCGTTGTCCAGGTGATCACCTGGACGACGGAGAATACCATCTCCGTCGTCCAGGTCATCACCTAGAGGACGGAGAAGACTCTGAGGTCCAGGTGTCCACCTGGACGACGGAGAATACCATCTCCGTCATCCAGGTGATCACCTGGACGACGGAGAAGACTCCGAGGTCCAGGTGATCACCTAGACGACGAAGAATAGCGTATCCGTCGTCCAGGTGGACACCTGGACCTCGGAGTCTTCGTCGTCGTCCAGGTGTCACTTGGACCACGGAACAATTACGTTTCCGTGGTCTAAGTGCTGTTTTCTTGTAGTGTACGTTTTCCTTTAGACTTTATTTGTCCTACTACTTAGTGTGCAAGAGGGAATAATCAAATAAGTCTTTAGGATATAATGAAGTCTAGCAACTTGCTAATGTTGATCGTCGGTTTGCACTAACGAAGATCAACCTACCACTCGATCAAAGGTTTTTACAAGAGGCTCAAGATCTCTAGAAACTAAATCTGCAGTATATAGTTTCTAGATTTTCTTTAAAACTAGAAAATGATGGAGAACCTGAGAGAAACTAAAAGAGATGAAGAAAAATGAGGTTTTTGGTTATGTGAATCTACAGAGATTCACTTCTATTTATAGAAATGATTATGCCTTTTCACCTTGAAAGATACATCTTTTTTATTATCATCCAATGGATATGCCTCTTCATTAAGAGTTGCATCCATTTGGTTTATTTTCAATGGACATATATATTCACTAAGAGTTGTATCCATTTGATTTTCTATTAGACATGTCTGTTAATTTTCAACAATAAACCTCTTGCTCTCTTTATTTTATATTGTTGAAAATTATTCCAACAATCCTCCACCATTTTCAAAATATAAAAATACTTTTAAAACAAAATTTATTTTGAAAACGTTTTTAAAAAAATCTCGAGAAAATTCTCGGAAAACATGGTGCATAAACTAAGGTGTCTTGTGGACTTGAACCTTAGCTTAGTGAGAACACATCAAATTTAAATTAAGATGGCTAAGTAGCTTTGTTTTGAACTTGTGATCTTATTATAATCTAACCGGACACATTTCACACATTAGTTTTCTACTTCTTTCGAATGTTCTAAAATCCGCCGCGTGGATTGGCTTTACGTATGTATCCTTTTAACGAGTGCTCTAGAGACTAATCCAAGTCGCATAGAAGGCGGCACCACCTTCTACACTCATATAGGTAAGCATGTAGTACCCATGTAACTAAAATGTTTTTCGTCATGCTTATTAAGAGTTTTAATTTTTAACTCAACCTCCATCATTCATTACATGTACCCAAGCACTTCAAATTTTGGATGGATATAAACATATAATAAAATTATTTATTATATATTTGTTAATTTACTTAAGTGTTTGCAATCACTACATATGATGTATTTTGCTCATTAAACTCAAGGACAAGATATTTCTAGCTTTGAGTTGAGTTTCTATCATTGGTGATTAAAAGTTTGGACTTCCCATCCCATTTGATGTATCACCCAGTTACTATCCATAATTTTTGATATTCAACGACTTATATTTCACCTTCATTTTGAATTGTCTTACATAACTATATTTCAAATCGGTATATCATTCTTACCTTTTTATGTCTAGTAAGGAACTTTTGATAGGTACGACTACCAAAGAAATAAATATGTATCATATCCTTATACTTAGGATCTGTCTATTCTTATGTCATGTGGATTAATTTTCTTTTGACATTAATAGTATTCCACAAACTCATCTCTCTTGGATGATATAAATACTCATCATGTACATACGAGTATTTTTTAATCCACGAATTATAGACAACTTCAAACTTAATACATATAACTAATAAATATAATGCAATGAAATTCTGATTTTTATTAACCTTTTAATAACCTTGCATTTTTCGATATTCACGACACAATTAGTTGGTTTATCTTAATCATAACCCAACTGAAAAATATGCATATCAACCTTAAATTTTTAACTTAGAAAATTTTAGAAATTAGAAAGGTCTTACTTGTAGGATCCGTAAAAATGTATTGCTCTTCCCATGCATCATGCATCGTCATCTTGGTCTCATTTGTCTTGTACTTGTTTTATGGATAAAATTTCATCTTCACTTTCATCGGGTCTTGATGTTGTAAGCACATAAACTATCTTTAGTTGTGTAAGCATGAGATAAGTTTTCTTTATCCATCTTTGGAAATATTCTCTATAAAATCAATCAAGCTGCATTGTGGAACAATCATATTTATTTTCCTTCAAAGTTACCATAGAAAATAAAGTCTAAAGATTGTGAGAAATTTGTGTTTGTGGGTATGACAAGAGAAAAAAAAATGCTTCAAAGACACATAAATGAACAATAAATCCTTCTCTATTGTTCTTCTAGTATTCAAAGTGATTTCACAAGTTGACAAGCTAGAGAATTTGTGTGTGGTGGAGTTAATTTTGTAGTTGATAGAAGAGTATTCTCTAGTAGTAGAAGAACATATATTTGAGTGTATTAGAATTTTTGGTAGTTGGAGTTTATTCGTAAACTTAAGCTGTAATCTCTTCAATTATTTATAGTATAATTTCTCGCCGACTCCGAGAATAGACATAACTCAATTACATTACATTGATCGAGTGAACCACTGTAAATTCTTGTATTTTTTATGCAACCATCAACCTCACGATCACTCACCGAACCTCATCGGTTATTAGACATTGATAACTGAGCTTAGTGAATATATCTGCAATTAGGCGATGAGAACAAAGTTTATAGCCAGCAGGCAGGTCTAAGTGGTAAGCATCGATCGAAGTGATCAAACAAATTAAGCATTCAACCAGGCAGATGCAACTTGGTTTTCTCTTTTCTTGATGGAACTCCAACTTGCCCAACTTGATGTGTAATATGGTAGTTAAGTTGGTACATTAGGGTCCTATATATTAACCAGAACCTGTTTCTTATGAATACTAGCAGTCTAGCACACCACACCACACCACACCACACCGCATCTCAGTACGTGGTTTTTGCATGTTAAACCCTTAATTTCTTGAACGGAGTGGTAGTTTTTGAGTGCTTCATGTCCAACATGTTAGAAAGCAGTCAAAATTTGGCGTAATTCGCACGCATGTGCTTAAACGACAGACGTCTTTCTCGATCTAGATGTAGATGGATCAGATAGATTTATTTGTGTTTCTTCCAGCTCCACCTCCTTTGCTGACTTGTTCTACATCAAATGCTCGAAACGTTCATTTTATGACTTGGGGAAGTCTTGAAGTCTGGGGAATCTTCGTGGTACTGAATTTAATGAAAGATGGTACAATGAAAGGAGTGCATATATAGTGTATGAAATATTAGTGGACGAGATATTTGTTAAAATTTATAGTGCAAATATAGTGTATGAAATAGTATATGGGAGAATTTAAATTGTAAATAATTCTCTTTTACATTTATATTTCGAATATTATTGAATCACTCGATAAAATAACAAAAAAACAACATTGCTGGAATGAACAAGAGGGCTTAATTAACATGTACAAGTTTAGCAACATATGGCTTTTAAACGTTTACTATTGGGCTTAGGTTTGATTTTTGCAACATTTGAAGACCAACTTGGACGACCCTGAATTGTAGGGGTGCACACGAATTTCGTAAATTTTTATTTAAACACGATCTCGTTCGGGACGGGACGAAAAATAAATTTTTTACTATTCCATCCCGACCCGTCCCATTTTCTAAGGACAAGATCGGGTTTTGATTTTAAAATCCCGATAGACCCGTCATGTCCCGAATCATATATTTTGTCTATTTTATCATTTGTTTTATTATGAGTTGACGTATTAAATTATCAAACAATTAACATTATTCAACAAAAAAAATAAAAATTATCCTATAACAATTAAAATATTATACTACTTGTAATATGAATTAAATGTATCAATTAAACATGAAATAAAATTACTTGTAGGTTTATTTTTTTATTACATATTAAGTAAAATAGTATTACTTTGTGTAGTTGTAGACTTCAAAGTTGTATCAAACTATGTTTATTTTATATTGAATTCGAAATTTAGTTCGTCTCGTCTCGTCTCATTCAAATTTTTGTTGTTAAATACTTTATTAAATGTTCATTTTTAATTGGGTCTGAAATTGGACATATCTCATCTAGGCTCGGTAGGATTTCTCACAAGGGGACGAACTTTTAAAATACCTTATCTCATCCCGTTCAAGATAAAGATAAAGATGATCAAAAATAAATCCGACCCGTCCCGTACCCATACCATACCTACTGAATTGATTTAAAGGCCCAAACTCTCAAAACCACGCGACTCCCAAGAATTGTGGAAACAAGAGGAGTCCAGTCGGTCACAACTCACAACCCACAACCCACAACCGTCCTCCTGTCGCTCTTGGCTCTCGGCTTCTCGCGGCGAAGCTCTTTACCTTCACACAAAAAGGTTCGCACTTTCTTTTCTGCTGTGTTTGTGTCTGGGACTGAACTTATAGATTTCTTTGTCTCTCTTAAATTCTCGGACTTCTTTTGTTAAGAATGAACTAATTGAACTCTAATAATCTTTGATGAAATGTAAATAAACGATCTCCAAGCTTTCTCGTTGGCCCATAATGCCCATTTGGATGCCATTCCTTTAATTTCTTCATTGAATTGTGGAAATTGTGATCTGAGAAGAAGTTAATCTTATTTGTTATTATAACGATGATATTGTTGACAAGAATTACTACAATGTTGCAGTTTGCAGACTCAACAAGCTAGATAGAAAATGGCTGAAGCAAGCTGATCCCAACTTAGTTGCGTGCTTACTTCCAAATTCCAATGTGTGTTCCCAGTGCAAATGGCTGCTACTTGATGTTTGTAAGCTCTTCACTATCATTAGAAACTAAGTATAGCATCTATTCTAGAATCAATAGTACTGCTATGCCTTCTTCCGTTTGCATCAGGGAAAGAACATGCCAGAGCACAACTTATTTTCATATCACATTATTAACAATATATGCTTACATAAACCTACTCTATGAGTCATTGCTAAAAGTGAATCGTACAATCTTTAAAGAGTACTACACATGATAAATACATAATAAGGGACATTCACATAAACTACCTTCCACTGCCATACGGCATCAGCATTTGGATTTGCATGCTGTCATAAGCAGGAGTCGAACCAGTAGTTAAACCAATAGAACTGCAATCCCCTCCCGTAACACCAACACTATAAGCATCTGAGTTGAGCGACCCAAGCAAGTACTCGTTCTCTTCTGGATGGCTATTAACATTATATCCCCACGGGTGCTTTGCAGTAATCCTCATTCCCTCTAGCTCCATCGCTACTTCTTTCATGGTAGGCCGTTCCTCCCCTTTTACCCTCAAACATCTTCTTGCAAGACTGGCCACATTTTTCACTGTCTCTATGTTTCCCTCATTCACTATGTTCTTTTCCAGAATTTGATCCAAGCAATTTCCATCCATGGAGGACACAAAGATACTTGCTAAGCACTTGTTGCCAGAAAGTGCCACTTTGCTTGTCAGCAGCTCCACAAGGACAACACCAAAGCTGTAGACGTCACTCTTTTCTGTTAGTTGGTTTGATTGCAGATATTCAGGATCTAGGTATCCGAATGTCCCTAGCACTAGCGTTTGTATTTCTGTTTGGCCTGATGGAACCAAACGTGAGGCTCCAAAATCTGAAATTTTTGCTGTATAAGTATCATCTAAGAGTATATTTGCTGCTTTCACATCTCGATGTATTATTGGCATCGAAGTGGAAGAGTGTAAGTATGCTAATGCTTCTGCTGTTTCAACTGCAATCTTCATCCTTAATTCAAATGACAGTGATCCTCTTTTGTGAATGTGGTCATGAAGAGTGCCATGGGTGATGAACTCATATACTAACAGAGGTACCTCTGTCTCTAAACAACAACCTAATAGCTTTACCACATTTTTGTGGTTGATCTGGGAAAGAACAATCACCTCGTTAACAAACTGTTCACTCTGAGTCGAGGTGCCACCTTTCGACTTCTTTATGGCAACCACTTTGTTGTCCGGTAGTACTCCTTTGTAAACTGTTCCATAGCCTCCTTCTCCAAGGATCCTACTGTTGTGGTAATTGTCTGTTGCCTTCTCAAGTTCTTCTGTTGTAAAGATTTTTGTTGTCTCTACGGAGCCACCATTACTAGCAAGTTGTTGTAGCAACAATAAGCCACCATTCTCTTTAAAGTACTTCTCTTTGAGTTTTATGAATTGTCTTCTCTTTATCCCACAACATATCCATGAAATTGCCATGAATAAAAGCAATAAGCCAACACTTATACCTGTATATAATTGATAAATCACAACCAGATAAGGATCATGGATATGAACTATCCACTAAAAGTTCTTTTTAAAATGTGTACAAGTATTATAAGCTGCATTCAATATTGAAGTATACATACCCAATGAAATAGTAAGCAGAAGAGTCATCTTTGATTTGCTTTCGGTATTCTCCTTGATGCAACTCTTATTATCCATGCCATCCGTTTTGAATCCTTTTGAACATATGCAAGAGTAGCTTCCTGCTGTATTGTTGCACTTTCCATTGTTGCAGAGGTCTGGAGCCTTGCACTCATCAATATCTGGAAACAAAGGAAAATACATATCATTTTACCAGGTTAACTGATACATGTGAGCTTGATTTAATATTTCTGTCCTATAAGTAAAGAGGATCACCTTGGCAACCATTTGGGTGGTATGGATTCCCTTCATAACCTAGCAAACACTGGCAAATGTAACCATTCCGATTTTCAAGGTTCACACACTTGCTGTTTTGCTTACATACATAATCCTGCCTCTTTTCAGCTACATCACATGGATCTGGCTCATTTCCAATTGCCCAATTAAGAACTGCAGGAAGCCTTCTAGTGCCGTTCAGTTCTTGAAAACTTGATTCTCCGGAGAAATTGAACCGTGTCGTTTCCACTATGAATGCGAAGCTGCAGGGATTAAAGTCTGATATACCCGAGTGGTTGGTGTAGCTACTTAATGTCACAGTACGGTTGTGCAGTCCGACAGGGATGTTAGTTTGACAACACCCTACCCCGGAACAAGAGTCCTTATCAACGTTTTCCAAGCTGTTACACATGGACATGCACCCAGTTACGGACTGATCTGCGCCTCTAAAACCTCTAAAGATTGCATAAGTGTCGCAACCAACGGCAATGAACTTGTTTTTGGTATGGGAGATGGTGAATGGTGAAGACAGCCGTAAAACAGGGGAGTTCCTTGCCGTTCTGAGACCAGAGGCGTTGTAGCAATCACGAGCTATTAAACTTGATATTTGCAACTCACCGGTCTCAAGGGAAATGTTGGTAACAACGATGGTGCCATTTTTGGTCAGATAGGCAGTGGGGGGATCCGTCTCATGGCTACAATTGACAAAGAAGTTTCCTCGGTAACAACCGTCAGCCATACCAAATGGATATGGAACTTTGAGATTACCACATGTTTCATTGCAGTTGGGAAGTGCTTGAGCTGTTGCCGGTGTTGTAGTCGATAGAGTCAGTAGTACTCCGGCGATTAGGAATGAGAGTTGGATGGTAAGAAAGATCCTCATGATACCACTCGGCAAAAGAAATGTGTTGCTTGTGTGAAATAATTTGCAAGCAAGGTCCATTTGTAGGCTAACGGAGGAAGAAGACTCGGGACGTAGTTGAAGACTGTCTTCCTGTGGACATCGTACGTGGCTTACTTTTACACCAGGAGGGACACTTGATAAAAGCTGAGTCAATAATGTCAACCAGCTAACTTCATTTGTAAAATAAATATATGCAAGTTGTGAAGAACATGAGCATCTGAACGTGTGGATTATTTTAATTTTTAAGCACTAAATCGAAAAAATGGAAGCACACAAAATAAAGATGAATCGCTAAGGCCTTGTTTGGCTTCCGGAAAAGAAAATAAAGTGTTTATTTTTTATTTATTTTTTTATGGGAAAGGAAACAAAAAAAATTCATCAAGTTTCCTAGATGGTGTTTGGAACCACAAGGATGGTAATCTTTAAGAAGAAATAAAAATTGTATTTTACATAGATTAATGGATTTGACACATAAATCAAGGAATTGATCCCACTTGTAGGATTAAATAATGATAAAAAAGAGAAGGGAAACAAAATGAGTTTTGGAGGAATCACTTTCCCTTATATTTTCTCTTCCATCAAAAAATACTTTTTAAAATGTAAAGACATTGGAACTAAAAGTTCTCTCTGCGACTTTGAGAGAAACCCTAGGCCCCAGCCCTAGTCGCCAACTTGTTTGCCGAAAAACCACCATGTTGGATACCATTGAATCTGTCGCCGCGTTGTTTTCCTTTGCCTTAGCCCTCGGGGCACCTTCAGTGGACATCCCATGCCGGATGGGAGGCTCCCTTTCGGAAGCCAACCGAGTCTTCCTACTCGGAAAAGTTCTCTTGTCCAAACCTGTGGACATTCACGACTCCAGGTCACAATTTTGACGTGTTTAGTTACTAGAAGGCTCTCTTAGGGTTTAGGAACACCCTAATGGTATTTTTCTCTTCACTTTTGATGAAGTTCTGGACAAGAAGAGGGTGTTACATGAAGGACCTTAGCATTACAAAAAGGCACCAATGGTGATTGTGGATTATGATGGAGCGTCGGATCATGATGGGGTGGTGTTTGATGATCTATTCTTCTGGGTTCGGCTTTCGGGCATTCCTCCGTTGTTTGAAGTGGACGAAAACATCGAAGCTTTTGTTGAGAAGGCTGGCAAGTTTTTGGAGCATGATCATAATGCTAGACAAAAAAGGATTATTCATGTTAGGGTTGCGCATTCTATGGCGCAACCGATCTTCTTCGAAAAAGAGTTGTCGATGGTTCCTGAAACTGTGAGCAAGGTGAAGTATTTTTTTGAGAATTTTTCTGGAAGATGCTCGAAGTGTGGATTGATTTTCCATATCAAAGAGGATTGTGCTATTCGCGAGCCATTCACCATCGCAGGTCCAACAGGTGCACCACTGGTGCAAGCGGTGTCGGCCTCAGGATCGGTGTTGGAAGCAGCGACGAATGCCAAGGATGAGAATGATGTGGTGAGCAACATCCCCTTGGTCATAGGAAAGATGATCCAGTTAGGGTTTGGTTTTCGTGAGGCACTAGGTGTGGGAGTGTGTGATGAAGATTTTCAATTTGAAGCGCAAGCTCCTCTCTCTTGGGAAAAGCGTGTTACACCATTGCGTATCAAAGAGGCACCCAATAACACTAGAGTTGGTCTTGTGATTGCGTGTCGTCCTGAGGCAAGTGAGATGGATATAATTGAGTTGGAGGTAATGCAGGTGGCTGGTGTCGAGCATAGTCGAGAGGTGGGGGCGAAGATCTCTCCCAACAAAATTCAAGCTTAGTGCTTCAACAACGAATATTGTTTTTGGTGTGCCAAAGAGACTCAGGGTGCCTTCTTTCCTGGACAGGCTACTTCCTAGTTCTATTGATGTGGTGGAAACACCGGCTAATGTGGTGATCCAGAGGAAGAAGAAGCTTGGGCATCCTGTTGGTTCCAAGAATAAGCCGAAGGTGGGGGGTGGTGCAAAACAGTGGAATAAAGACTGCATGGAAGAAGAATACTGATAGTGCAGAACATTTGAGGTTGACATACCCAGTGACGACTCCTAGCCCAGCTAGTACAGGCAAGAAGAAGATTATTTAGGCATCTATAGAGTGCCGGCTTATTTGCATCTTTATTGGATGTCAATTCATATGGAGATGACATATCTACCACAATTGCATGCTTAGGGATATGTTCATCTCTGTTCTTGTTTCATATGGGGGTCGTCTATCCTTTGAAGATGCAAGTAAGCTCGATAAGAATTGAGTTTAGCGTACTAAAGAATAGTATTTACTTTGATTAATTTTTTTTACTTTTAGTGGAGTAAGATTACTTTTAAAGCCATGTTTATATTATTCAGGCTGAGAATATCGTTTAATGATATCTTTTTTTAGTAAAAAAAATAATAATTCAAAAAATACTTTCATTTCCTGTATTATTCCAAACACAAGAAACATCAATAAATAATACTTATTTTCTTTTCCTTTCCCCCAATACATGCGAACCAAACAAGACCTAAAATAATGGTCATACATAATGAAACCAAAAGACGAGAAAGACGAAGACTTGGGGATTGATCACATGGGTCAAGAGTGACTTCTTGCCATCATAGAAAACTAAAATGACAAGCTCATTGGATATTCATTGGTTGATTTGGCCAACTCAACGAAAAACGAAGAAGGTACGAAAGAACCACATTATTATTAGTTCCTTGAATCCTTAGTTTATATTTATATTTTTTTTAGTAGTGTTCATACGGTTCATAACAACAGTAAGTGTAAGCTAGGGCCGATGGCAGCAACAACAGCATTAGCATGGCCGATGACTCTAGACTCCACCAATTGGTTTACGAGGGCTTGCGAGTTTTTAAAAGTGATTTTTTTATTCTTTTTTTATTGATTACTACATAATAACATAATAAGAAGAACAATTAATAAAAAATCTTTGAGTCCACCATTGTTTATTTCGTTTTAGCCCGTCTCTTTTGCATATTATTGGAGTTTCGTAGTCTTGTTCTTCCGCTTCCGGTCGAGGAGATTTTCGGTCGAGGTGATTTTCGACAAGTTTTATGTCGTTTTGTTCGGAATCGCGCACCGATCGCAGTGGTGAGGTTTATATTTTGAATTGAGCATTAGAATTTGTAGCGATATTTTATAGTGTGTTTATTGGATTTTTGACGATTTCGTCGATATTCAAGTTATATGTTTCCGGGAATTGTTGGTTCTCGAGATGTGGTTCAGGATTTTGAAATGTAATTTTGAACAGTGGTATTTGTGATTATTCAGGGGATTGTGATCGTTCATTTGGCGAGAGATTTTCCGTCGGATCACAGGATTAACGCGTTTTGCGTCGTGCTTGTCTGTGAGTGGACACATTTCTTTTCACTGATTGGTTGCGAGTCTTTATTATATGTTTTACGAGCATGAGCATGCATATACGATTATGATTTATATGAGCATGTGCTTTACGATTATGCATTTACGAATATGCATCGACGAATATACTTTCATAAATATATATTACGAATATGCATTTATATTATGCATTATACATTAGCATGAAACTATTTATGATTTGGTTTACACAGAGTACAGTCTTAGTATATGTGGTTGTATCGATACACTTGCATCCCGGCTGATCCCCGATGATGTTTACCGGGGGAGGCTGTGACCCTTGACCTGAGGCCTTTACTAGGGGGGGAGGGGGGCAGACCTCTGACCTGAGGCCTTTTTGACTTGAATCACGTGTGGGTCTGGGATCCCGTGATTCAGACTGTACTAACGCGGATGTGTCCATAAGTGACCCCGCGAGATTTTACGATGCATGCTCTGTACGCGTGAGGAGTTAGAGTCTCCCTCGTGTACCATTTGATTTTATGCACTTAGACTCGCATATGTTTTTATAACATATATTATTCGGCGAAAGACATTTATTTTTGTCCACTCACTCTAACAGTTTATATGTCTTTCCCTGAGCTCTTTGTTTTCTATGCCCAGATTGCAGTTTAGATTCAGGTGTCGCACGTCGAGGTTGGAGGCATAGTATTTGAGCCACTCTTCCTTTTTCAGTAGGTTTCTTGTTTGGCCTACTGTTATTTATATATGTATATACTTGAGGTCGCTCTGAATACTCTGATGTTTATATTTTCATATGTTTTTCTCGGATTTCTGTAAAGTTACAGTTTTGTTTATTACTTCACATTATGATATGTTTTTGAGAAATCTGGATGGGATTGGTGCCCACGGTTTGGCTTTTGTGGCATAGTATGAAGTGTATTTTTCGAGTGCAGGTTAATGGTAACTTCGCGTTATAGTGAAACTCTGCCGAAATTTCTATAGTTTTTGAAAGTTCATGTTTTCAGAAAAGGTTTGATTCCGGTTTAGGAAACTAAATCGGGGTTGGGTCCTTTCAGCTTGGTATCAGAGCATTAGGTTTTAGGTTCTGTAGACTTCTGTAATCGTGTTTACTAAGGATATTTGAGAATGTACAACATGTCTGGAGAGATGACCCGACCGGCCGGCGGATATTCATCAATGCTCTGGGTGTTGTATGATTTCAAATGTTTGAAGTTCCATGATTACGTCCTTCTTGTTGTGAACAACGTCTTATTCATTAGGATGCCTCCTTGACGTGGTTTCCGTGTCAGTAAGGTTGTGGATCCTGTTAAGGATAAGTCGACGCGTGACCTGATAATATGAGTTGTGGGTTTGGATGAGCATTCTGAGTTCAGAGATATGTGTGGCATGGTTTGCCCGGTTGTGCGTGTATGGGTGTGTATATGTTGTTTTTGAACAGAGGATTGTGCTAGCTGATGGTTTGCTTGAGTCAGATCATTGCTTTTGGTGGGTTGGTATTGTGTGAGTTCCTGTTGTGACTCCATGACCTACATTCAGGGTATTGTTTATACGGTAATGGTTCAGTCAGGCTACCCAACAACGAAAATATGGAGTGTTTACCAACCTGAGGCATGGATGTATTGTTCACATGTTTGTTCTAGTTTGCACGTGTTATGTGGCTTCAGAGGAAGCAATGCAGGAGGTTCGAGATGAGTTTGAACCTGAGCATCAAAGGGATTTTGACTGTTATGCCTCAAGACAACCGTGAGGAGTTTGATGTGCTGCACTAAGAGGCGAAGACATTGAGAAGGAAAGGCATATGCGGTTTCAGACATGTCGGTTTGAGGAAGGTGAACTTAATCGAGATATTTTGATGGATTGAGTCCAGGCACCTTGGGATCAGTAGCTTCATCGGCTGTGGCCTTTTCGATTATGTTGAGGGTCATTTGGACAAGGCGGAAGATCCGTTTGGTGGAGAAGGAGATCACAGAGTAGTGGACTAGTTCCTATGGCATGAGTCAGGGTGGTCGTTGGTGATCCTTCCACACAGGAGAAGTTTCCATTGTGCAACTTTTACAGCAGGCGTCCCTGCCATTTGTGTTAGTGAGGCATTCTCAGTTGCTATTGTGGTGGCCAGGAGGGTCACATTACGGGAATGTCCTCAGTCAGCTGTTTTAGTGGTTCTGCAGCTCGGAGTTCAGGAGGAGGCCAAGGTACCATTTCTGGAGTTTGACCAACGCAGACTTTTAGACAAGTCAATCAGCAAAGTCGCAATCAACGTGGACGGTTAGTTGGACATGCCAGAGTTTGTGCCACGCCTCTGTGTGAGGGCAGAGTTTCCCTGTGGTTACCGTTGCTTGACATCCATGGCTATTATGCTTGTATCTTCACTTCCAGGTTTGTGGAGAATGCTGTATCCATTTGATGAGATTGTGTGTATCAGGTGGGGTATCGAGACTATGAGGTTTGCAGGAGATTGTGGACTAGTTGCGGAGTGGTTGTTCGTCGCAAGAATATTGTAGTCCTTTGATGTCTAGTCGTGCCAGAGATCTTGCTTAGAGGTGAAAGAAATGCTTCTCTACTATGTGTGGTTTCAGCAATGAGGCTGAGCTGATGGTGAAGCAAGGATGTATACCGTACTTGGCACATGTTCATGATGTTGAGGTTGTTGTACCTGATGTTCGTGACATTGAGGTTATCTGTGAGTATCCAGATGTTTTTTCAGAGAATTTATCAGAGTTGAGGGAGTTGTAGATTCAACTTCAGGAATTGTTTGAGGAAGACTTCATTTGATTCAGTGTTTTACCTTGGGGTGTTCCAGTATGTTTTATGAGGATGTAGGATGGTTCGATGAGGTTGTGCATCGACTACCAGAAGCTGAATCAGGTTTCAGAGAAGAACAAGTATCCTCCACTTCGGATTGATGGCTTGTTTAATCGGCTTAATGGAGTTTCAGTTTTCGGAGATTGATTTCAGATTTGAGTATCATCAATTTCAATCAGAGGGTCGAGTTTGAAATGGTCAGATACCTGTGATGAGAGTTACGTGTTGTGGTTAGAGGAGAGGTTGATTACTGCGCCAGTGTTCACATTTTGTAATGTCGGTAAGGACTATGTTATGTATAGTGATGATTCAAAACTAGATTTTGGTCATGTTGGGATGCAGCATGGCAATATGATGGTATATGGTTCCAGTCAGTGGAAACTTTATGAAGTTACGTATCCTATGTATGATTTAAGAGTAGCTATCTTTGTGTTAACATCGAAGAGTTGGAGACACTACTGGTATGGCGTGCAGCGCAGAGCAGGATGTACACTGCTCACTTGAGTTTCATCTACTTGCGTATTCAGCCAGATTTGAGCATGAGGCAGCGTAGATGGATGGGGTTGATTAACGACTATGGTCGCACATTTGAGTTCATCTGGGAAAGGCTAATGTGGTTGTACTTTGAATATCCTTTAGGGGTATTGTTGCTGATGCACTTAGTCAGAAATTTGGAGTTTCTATGTTTCATGTACGTGTTGCAAGAATCTCATTGTTAGCTGAGTTGCGAGTTACGGGAACTGAGTTAGAGTGAGATGATGATGGAGCATTGTTGCCTAGTTCCAGGATCGACCTGTGTTACTTGATCAGGTCTGTGAGGCTCAGGATGCAGATTCCTACTTATTGGACAAGAAGAATGCGATTCAGAATGGTGTTCCAGCAGAGTATCAGTTGAGGAATGTTGGCAGTTTATCGTGCAGAGTGAGGCTAAGTGGGCCCAGAGACGATGAATTGAAGAGGGAGATGCTTATTGAAGCTCATTGTTCTACGTATGATATGCATCAGTGGTACGAAGATGTATCAGATACTTAGAATTTACTACTAGTAGCGCAACATAAGGAGAGAAATAGCAGCTTGTGTGAGCATATGCTTGATTTGTCGACAGGTGAAGGCAGAGAGACAGAAACTTGCTAGGAAGTTACAGCCATTGGAGATTCCCGATTAGAAGTAGGAGCATATCACTATGGATTTCGTGTATTAGTTACCGTGTACTTCGGATGGTAATACTGGTATTTTGGTCATTATGGACCGTTTGACGAAATCAGTTCTTTTCCTTGTACTTCCAGGAAAGATTTCAGTGGACAGGCTGGCAGAGTGGTATTTGGCAAAGGTTATCCATTTGCATGGTGTGCCTGTGTCCCAGGTGATGTGGATGAGGCTTTGTGGGCATACCGGACAGCGTACAAAACTCATATAGGGATGTCTCCTTATAGGCTTATATATGGGAAAGCCTGTCACCTACCAGTGGAGCTTGAGCACAAAGCCTATTGGGCAATAGCAAAGTTCAACTTCAATGTTGATAATGCTGGGATGCATAGGAAGTTGCAACTGAATGAGGTGGATGAAATCCGAAACAATGCTTATGAATCCAGCAGAATTTACAAGGAAAAGTCTAAGGCTTTTCATGATAAAAGAATTCGGAGCAAGACTTTTGTTGTAGGACAGAAGGTTTTGCTATTCAATGTGCATCTCAAATTATTCACAGGTAAGCTTCAGTCTAGATGGAATGGTCCTTACACTGTTACTAATGTGTTTGTTCATGGTGCAGTAGAGATATACAATCCAAGAAATGGTAGCACATTCAAGGTCAATGGGCATAGGCTAAAGCATTTTCATGAACTTGTGGGCGAGCGCGTGGTAGAAGAAGTTGACATTGTGGAACAAAAGCTCAACATGGATTGGATGTCACCGTCTGGCTGAAGACGTTAAACTTAGCGCTACTTGGGAGGCAACCCATGTGGATGGAGAGCGGGATTCCAAATTTGCAATCTCTTTCTCTCAATCTCTTCTTTCTTTTATTGTTTGTCTCCATTTAGTGTGTTTCGTGATGTGTTATCTGTCTTACTTCATATTTGGTTGTTGTGTTGTGTGTTTTAGTGTTGTTTACATTGAGGACAATGTCAATTTCAAATGTGGGGTGGGTTTTATAGCATATCCTTAGCGTTTATGTATAAATTTCTTTTCGTTTTTGTAGTGTTATTTCAAAACTGGGCAATATTATTTATCGTGTGAATTATTTCATGTAGTTAGAGGTCTCAGAAAATTCTGAAATTTTAAGGAGATATTTTTTTATATGTCTAGTTATTCTCACAAAATTTCAGATCAATCGAATATGTGGTTAATTTTGTAGAAAATATGCAAGTTGGAGTGTGCAGTTTCTTTCGGTTTTGACCTGTTTTCATAAATTTCCAGTGGGGTACCTTCGATCCATCGAAGGGATCCTCGACCCATCGAAGCACATCCTCAGGACAACCCGTGAGTACACTTCAATCCATTGAAGGCTAGCTTCGATCCATCGAAGTCTGTTGTCAGTTTTTAGTGTTTTCTTTTGTTCTTTTCTGTGTTTTTGAGTCCTTTTTGATAAAACAAAATACAAAAGTAAAAAGTGTCAAGAAAATACCAAAAATAAGAGTCTTAGGATGCCCGTAACAAAGTCAATAATGATTCTATATCTTCCTATGTTGTGACTAAGAGATTAATTGTGCCTATATGATTTAAGTTTCTTCGGTTAATTTTGATGCATGGTGAGTATGTGAATATGTAGTGGATATAGAAACACGTTAACATGGTACAGATTTTTGGCATGTTTAAACAAGTTGAGAGTCATTTGACATGTGAGCGATTGAGCCTGAATTGAGTACTTTCTTTCTAGAGTGTTTCAAGTGCTTGCTGCAGATTAAGTTAATGGACTCTAGAGATTACTAGAACTCGCTCTTGTACTTGTCAAAGCTTATTGTCACTATTTGTTCTGATTGAGAAGATGATAAAGGCGTTTAGGATGTACCGCCACTTTGCTATATTGCCATGTGTCCATATGATTTATTCTCACAAGTTGAGAACCCTTAGAGTATCCATTTTGAGCCTACATTTAACCTTTCTTTTATAACCCAGGGATATCTAAACACTGAGCCTAGTCTAGGACTTCTTTGCCCTATGTTACTGGCCATGATTGTGTGTGAAGTAATTTCAACAAGAGGGGATGTGTTTCTTTGTTCGTTGTGTTGGGAGATGGTTTGCTTGATGTTTTATATAGGGAAAGACTTTTTCAGAATGCATCAAAAGACGCATGTGCCAGAAAAAAAAATTCGAGAGAAAGAACAAGAAGAAAAGAAAAGAAAAAAAAATAGTGTACTCTCGAAGGCAATGTGAATTTCTGAATTAATGTCCTCTATATTTGTAATTTGGAGTATGATATGAAGTGAATGCCCAACAAAGAAAAATTTGGCATTTGTCCTGTGGCAAAGCTCAGGGAGATGAAAAACCATGGTGACTTTGTTGAATTGGGGGATCTTGGCCTAGTATGGGAAGAATAGTGTATCACCACATATCCTAAATATTTCCATTGCCTTAAACTTAGCCTCATTACACCCGTTTAAGCCCTTTTGATTCTTAAGATGACAGTCTGTGATCTGTAGAGATTAGTCACAAGAGTTGAGCATATGGTCCAGTCCATTTGGCAAGCATTTGAATTTAGTGTCTACCTTAAATACATTTGAGTGAATCACTTTGAGTGCTTATCTTGTGAGATTGGTTCTTGATTTATTTTTCACGTGCTACAGCTTTTTCATCATGATTATGTCTTTGTCCTATATGTTACATAGGTACTATGCATTTAATTTAAACATTGGAACTTTGTGATGTATAGGAGATTTGATCTTAGTGTTATTATATTTGGAAGACTGCTGAGACAAATTCGTGAGGGCATTAGAGTTGTGTCTATACATAGTGTGTTTTTATTTTTGAGTCATAGTTTAGTGTTTTGCTCGAGGACTAACAAAAGCTAAGTGTGGGGTATTCTGATAGGTGCATTTTTATGCAACATTTCTATGTTAAGTATTACCTTATATTTAGTATTTTTGTTATGTATTTAGAATTTTAATAATGTTTATTTGTTTTATAGATTTTTGGAGAATATTGATTAAAAGCTGAATTAATGGACTTTCCTGGGTCAACAAGGAAAAGCAATGAGCTAGCAAGGATTTAATGGATCAAGTCCAATGAAGGAATGGATTGTCAAAGCCTTAAGTCATATGGTTTCAGCCCAATTTATGTATTTAATCCGAAGCAAATCAGCTTTGGAGATTAAATAAAAGAGGAACAAGTTCACAAGGACTAGAAGACTATCACAAGGCATACAAGAAGGAATTTCGGCAGACCAAGAAGGGAGCTCCACCATATTTCGAAATCTTCATCTATTTTCTAAAATTCTCTTTCATATATTTTATTTTCTAGCTTCCATGGTTAGCATGAGGAGCTAAACTTTATTTGTTAGGGGCTGATCGAAGCCCTAGACATGTTTTGATCTTGAACCCCAATGATTTACATAACTTTTTGATGAGAATTTATTCACTATTTTATCACCGTATGATTTCTTGCATATGTGTCTTTGGTTCGAAACTTAGATGTGTATGTTAGGATCTATTGTCTTGAATGTGTAGGTGATGATCAATCAGTGCATGTTCTGTAGAGATGAGCAGCTTAATACGTTGTGTGAATTAGTTCCAAGGTGATGCAAGGGCACTCATCCATAGTAGCTCTAGAAGTCTTGTTGTTGTCTCAAACATCCTACAGATCGTAATAACTTAGTTTAAGTTGATTTTGGACCGATCGAAGAAGTACCATATCTCTTAAGTTAAGATCAAGTTAAGCTAGGGTACATCAACCGGCTTAGCATGTCAAGCACGAGGGTGTAAGGTGTATGCGACTTAATCACAGCGTATACATGGGAAACATTCATTTGAGGTTATGTGAATTGATTGGCGTAGATTGGAATTTTTTAAGGCGGAGAAAAGTGTCTAACGATCTCTTTACTTTGATTAAATCTTCGTTTTACTGTACTGTTTTCAGTTCGTAGTCTAGTTTGTGTAATTTATTTCGACATTCAAAACAACTCCGATTACATTTAATTTTTGTATGATTGTCCACCACTGTGTCTAGTTAGTCCAGTATTTATTTTGTGATTTTTGGTTTAGTTTAGGTATTTTAATTAATTGCATTTTCGTCCAGTAGTCGAGTGTGTCAGGTTTCTGATATTCGCGTCTTAGTTTGTGTTTAGAGTATATAGTTTACTTTTTCCTGTGGATCGATCCCTATCTACACTATATTGCATTAATCTTAAGTATATACTGAATAGGGTATTATTTTTGGTGGTGTGCGACCACCGATCAATCCCCAAACAGAAGTTATAGAGAACTTTCTATGAGGATCAATGAGCCAAATAATAGAATCAAATTGAGAAGAATAATGTTGAATTGCCGCTACATCATGGAAGATGGATAAGAGATCATCATAGAAAATATTAGGCTAGCACCACCCACTTTGATCAGTCACACACTCAACTAAAACATCACAATGAAGAGTAGAACTATCAAGAATACCAGTTCCCCACCGAGAGATAAGAAGGCCATGAGGGTGTCAATAATCATGTCAAAAGGAAGTTTTAGAACCATTACCAATAGAGTGAAAGATAAAAGGCATGATGATACTTCTAAGCTTTAGTAATTTTTTCCAATTCCAAGAGCAAATAGAAGGACTAGAAATAGACCAAAAACTTGATGATAAGCCTTGATCCACTCAACCCACAAGCTATAACTATTTTCACAACAAATCAGTCAAATATGTCTAGCCATCAGAGCATAGTTCCACTGTTGAAACCGCTTAATACCAAGACTGCCTTCATTTTTCTAAAGACAGACTTCCTCCCATGAGACCTTAGAGAAATAAGGCCTCGAAGTAACTCCCCAACCATAAAAAATACCTCAACAATGTTTCAATATCTAAAAGAATTTTCTGAGGCAGAAATAAGTGAGAAGCCCAGAACACTTGCATGCCACAAAGAACGGCTTTGATAAACTGTAATCTTCCACCAAAAGTGAGTCTTATTTTTTCAACCTTTAATTCTAGATTCCACTCGTTCAAAAAGAGCGTCACAATCATAAAAGCTTAACTTTGAAGTAATCAAAGGAATACCAAGGTATCTAAAAGGAAAGGAACCACTCTGAAAGTCAAAGTTGCTAGTATTGTTTAAGGCTTCATCAGGATCAACTCCTGCAAGATAGATATTACTCTTGAAGATGTTAGTTCTCAACCCGAAAATAGAGGAGAAATCATCTAAGGCTCCCTTAAGCACATTTGCAGAGAATAAATCATCTCCACAAAACAAAAGAAGATCATCAGCAAAGGCAAGGTAAGAAAGACCAACACATTCACATTTGGAGCATTGAAGGTACGTTTTCGAATAATTATAGAAAAAATCTCCATAGCAATCACGAAAAAATAAGGCGATAATGGGTCACCCTGACACAAACCTCTCTATGAAGCAAAGAAACTAGAAAGCTCCCCATTAATAGCAACAAAGAACTGAGGACTGCAAATACAACTTCTTATCAACCCAATCAACACAAGAGGAAAATTAAAGGCAATTAAGGTATTAAGTATGAAATTCCAGTCTAACGTATCATAAACTTTAGGGATGTCAACTTTAAGAGCACACCGAGGAGTACCATTATCAAGATGATAGTTTCTAAAGAACTCTTACACCAACAAGATGTTATCCCTAATAAGTCTCCCACTCCCAGAAGCAGATTGAGACAAGCTAATAGTCAAAGGTAGAATTCTCTTAATTTGGTTTGCCAACAACTTTGAAATAATCTTGTAAAGAGTATTGCAGTAGGAAATAGGGTGAAACTCACTCATCCTAGAAGGATTTGGCATTTTAAGAACAAGGGAGATAATAGTAGAATTAAGCTCCCCAAGTAGACGATTGGTTCGAAAAAACTCATTCACCACACTTATAACATTGTCACCAATAGTAGGCCCAACTCGATAAAAGAAAAAGGTATTGAAACCATCAGGATCAAGAGCTTTGTTAGGTTTCATGACAAAGCAAACAAATCGAATCTCCTCATTAGTGAAATCAAAAACCAAACTAGCAGCAACCTCATTAGGTAAAGGGTTAGTAACCAGCTCCGACAACCCAATGTGACCTTCATTAAGGTCTGTACTATCACAAACACCCAAGAGATTATGAAAAAAGGACACACCTTCATTTTTAATCTCATCAATATTAGTAGTTGTAGAACCGTCTCCTTTAACAATGGAATTAATCCGATTACGATTAATCTGCTTGTTCATCATATTGAAGAAAAAAGGAGAATTTCTATCACCATGAGCAAGCCACTGAACACGAGATTTCTGCTTGAAGAAACTCTCCTCCAAAGAGAGAGCATCAATATAGTTTTTCAACAAAGACTTCTCTAACTCAATTAGATTACGATCATGAGGAGAATTTGACAAGTTTACTTAGCAAGAATCAAGAGAAGCCTTAGCTGTAGTAGTTGCAATCGAGACATCATGAATTTGAACTCTATTAAGCTTCTTTAACTCACATTTCACTAACTTCAACTTCTGAGCAACTTGATATTGAATGGAGCCATGGATACACATACGTCAAACATTAGAGACAATGGGCATAAACTCTTCTCTATCAGCAAAGAAGGTAAAGAATTTGAAAGGAACAATCCTTCTCCTAGTAGAAATACCCATATCAACCAAAATAGGAGAATGGTCAGAGGCACCAGGAGCAAGAAAATTTGCTAAACTATTAGGGAAAGAAGCTAACTACGCACCATTGACAACCACCCTATCCAACTTTTTAGAGATAAACACTCTATCATGACACTTGTTACTCCAAGTGAGATGGAAGTCGGAAAATCTTAAATCATCAAGCTCAGTATCATGTAAACAGTGTTCAAAATCAACAATAGCCATCGACCGGAACAAGAGAGTCACCATAAATCTCATTCGTAAACCGGACAATATTAAAATCACCAAGAACAACCCAAGGCATGTTACCAATATTTCTGCCAAAATCAATAAGATTGGAAAACAACTTTCAGCGAGTAACATCATCATTTGAGCCATAAATAAAAGAAGCAAAAAACTCCTTATCGGAGTCCAACAAACGAACCTTGCAATAATAACCTGATCAGACTCAGAAACTGAGGTAACCAGCAAAGAAGAAGAATCTCATCCGACCCAAATACGACCATTCACATGAGAAGTATAATTGTTAAGGGAATGCCCATATCCAAAACCCGAATGAGCAATAGAATTTGCCTTATACAATCTAACTCTACTTTTCACTAACCCATATAGACTTAATTTATGAGAATGAATAAACTTTTTAACATCCGACTATTTAGAGGTATCATTAAGACTTATAATATTCCAGCAAGAAAAATTAATCATCAAGGATGGTGGAAGAAGGTACCTGAGTAGTGATACCCTTACTAGATGCCTTGGACTTGCGTTTTTTACTCTTTTTCTTTTTCTTGGGCTTGACCCAATCACCAAGAGGTAAGCCATTAATAATTTTGTCTTTGATGCGCTTAGGCCACTTAGAGGTATCAGGAGACGCTGTATTAAGCTGTTCAGAATTAGAGACTTCAACAAAGTCAGAGTCAGAGACCTCAAAAACAACATCCAAGGAGGCAAAGGAGTTTTTGACATCGGCAACACCATCCTCACACATAACCGACAAAGGATGGGACTTTCCAGAGGCTTTTGAATGCCTATTCTTCTTCTTAGAAGCAGGAGTAGTAAAAGACTCTGGAAGATTCTTCTTCTTAGAAGCAGGAGTAGTAAAAGACTCTGGAAGATTAATAGTAGTCACAACAACACCATCCAAATCCTCAGGAAGCTTGGATGACATCAAAGAGACTTCCCCAGACTCGAGTACAGGAGGAGGAGTCGGAACAATAATAGTAATGGCTACAAGAATACAAGAGGAAATTGAACAAGAGAAAACGGAATGCCCAAAGATCCTACATTTAGAACATAAACAAGGGCAGGCCTGATACTCAACTCAGTTCACAAAGTTAAGCGATACTCTTGAGCTTTATTTAATATTTTCGTACTACAAGTAAAGAGGATCACCTTGGCAACCATCTGGGAGGTATGGATTCCCTTGATAGCCCAGCAAACACTTGCAAATGTAACCATTCTGATTTTGCTTCACACTCGCTGTTTAGCTGGCATGCATTATACGTCGTATTTTTAGCTACGTCACATGAGTCTGGATCATCTCCAATTGCCCAATTAAGAACAACAGGAAGCTTTTCAATAATTTGCAGTTGTTGAAAGCTTGATTCCCCTGAGAAACTGAAATTTGTCTCTTCCACAATGAATGCGAAGCTGCAGGGGTTGAAGTCCCATATTGAAAAGCTACTTTTGCCCAGAAGGCCCAAGGCCCAGTCTTTGATTAAAAAATAATCTTCATAGCCCACTAGGAGCCTTATAGCCCACTAGGAGCCTTATAGCCCACTAGGAGCCCAAGGGAATTTTCCATGAAGCCCATAGAAATTCCCTCACCCAAGCCCACTTCCATTTAATACATATCATGGGGTATCCCTTATTAAGGGTAGGAGTCTTTATACATCTTCCATGTGGGACTAAAGTCCCACAAAGTTCCAACACTCACTTCACCGTCAGAAATTGCTGATGCTCAGTGTGGTCCGCTTGATCTGGCGCAGAGGCATAGACGACGGCGAATTTAAACTCCCATCTAGGTCGGACCGATTCGGGTCAATCTCATCTGGGTCGAGTTTCTCCTACGAAGTTTCGAAGAACAATTCTCAGGTTCAATGTTGGGGCACCAATACTTCCATGGCCGCCGAAATTGAAAACATAACCATGGCGACTATTCAAGCGGGTGGCTCACATGTGTGGACTCAACATCATTGGGTCTGTTATCTGCAGAGGTAGCAACGACTCTGGTCAACTCAACTCTTCGGCGAGTCAGTTCTCTGCTTTAGCTCTCGGAGTTAAACACAACTGTGACATTAGAGCTTCCAACCGGTCTATGATATGTTGGGGCGGCGGAGGCCAATATGGAGCTGACGTAACTCCGACGATGTCGTTTCAGATGATTGTTTTCGGTATAATTTCGCTAGAGGATTGAGTACTAGTAATTTTTGGATTACTAGAGGTGGGAGTTTCAACAATGGGAATGCATCGAACCACAGCCCAACAATGGGAAGAGGACACCGGAGTGGAGGAGGCCAGTGCAGCAGACAACGAGCTTGTGGAGGGAGGATCAGCCGCCGAGGGGTTATGAGGCCGGGGAGAGAGTTATTAAAAAAAAATTAAAAAAAAAAATTACGAGGGTATTAAAGTTATTTTATAATTTTTTTAAAAAAATACAATACGGCAGTAAAGTTATCTGAATATTAACGGAAATTGACATTAAATATCACGTTGATAAGATTTAGAAAGTTTAAGCATCACTTTGATAATTTTTGAGGGTCGGACATTAAATTAATACATCCCAAATAATTCAGACCATGTATGTGAATTTTTTCCTCAAGTTCAACTGGAATTGTTGGGATTGATACTTCGTTATATATATGCTTGCAATTCGAGGACGTTTTGTTTTGTTTTAAATAATGTTTCCAATGTAACATATTCTATATCCTGTTGCAAGACTTGAATACCAAAACAATTCCGATCCGTAAATATTTGAATTTTGATAAAAGAAGATTGAATTTTTCACAAGTCGTAACCAAATGAACAAAGGAAGACGAAGTCTTGAGAGATTGATCACGTGTCACGATGGAGACTTGAGTATAGTTGCCATTATACAAAACTAAATTGACAATCTCCTGCATCGAATGTTCATGAATACTTGACTGAGCCAATCCAAGACACAGTTGCAAACAGTCTTCTTTGTGATGTCGTTCTCCTGACTTCTTCTGCAAATGCAAGTGACTTTGGACAAAAAGAACTGAGGGTACCGTCAAAGGATCGATGGTAGCTAGTCATGTCCTCATGGACTCCATGCATGGTACTAGCTAGCTGCGAAGTGATGAAAATGAAAGCGCTGGGCAGAAGGGGGAGAAGTGTTCTTGTATTTAGGCCGGCTTCGATGTGAAGCATTTCACTAGAACAACCACAAATTGAAACATTACCGGCAAGATTCCGGCCAACAAGGCCGGCGACCGGAAAAGTCGCCGGTAATGTCCATCATTACCGGCGACTTACTCCGTCGCCGGTAATGTCGCCGGAATCTCGCCGGTAATGTTCCAAAACATTACCGGCGACTCCAACCGTCGCCGGCAATGTCTAGCCACACATTTCCGGCGATTTTCCGGCCGAAATTTTGCCGGAAATGTGTGGCTAGACATTGCCGGCGACGGTTGGAGTCGCCGGTAATGTTTTGGAACATTACCGGCGATTTTCCGGCGTAAAGTCGCCGGTAATGTCTTCATTTCCGGCGACGGAGTGTCTTCATTTCCGGCGACTTACTCCGTCGCCGGCAATGTGTCTTATATTAGATGCCGAATGCGGCAGCTCGATCATTCAATCATTTTGATCGAAGAAAATCCAGAGAAATTGAAAGAAGGAAAACGTACGCTCTGAAATCGATCATTCGATATATTGTCAAAATTAAGGCGCGCGTCGAAAACTCGATCACTCGGGAAGCTATATATATAGGTAGGTGTATATATACGTATATGTGTATGTATATATATATGTGTGTGTGTTGATCAAATCCAATTCGTGAGATATATATGAAATGTTGTTGATGTCACCGAAACGAGAAAACAGCTTGTAGTTAATCTTGTGTCTGAATCAACGACTGGTATTATCGTATTGTTATCGGAGCCAGGCTTAACAGAGCCTCCTACCCAGTCAAATACGTTTTGAATTGAAAAAAGGAGAATACCATCATCGAGTACTGAATCGAATTCAGAGATTAGATCGATATATATATATATATATGCATGCATGTGTTGATTTAATTAGAGTTGAATTGAGATATCGCGTCGATTATTAGTAGTGAATGTGTGTATATATATATATAATTAATACGTAAAATTGTTAGAATTTTCAGGATGGACAAGAGTTGGATGAGCCTCGAAAGATGGGATGTCAGATATCACAAGGGAATTAGGAATTTTGTGGATTTTGTGAAGGCTAATTGTGGAGACACTACACTTCATTATTGCCCGTGTAAAGAATGTAAGTGTTTCAGCGATCGATTTCGATTTCCCATTGATAAAGTCCAGAGGCACCTGAGTAAATACGGGTTTTGGGATAAATACACTTGTTGGATTTATCACGGTGAAACATCGATAGCGGGTCCGCATGATCATGGACAATTTGGTGAAAGGGCCAGTCCACGCTATGATCATGGAGATTTTGCTGAGAGGGGCAGTTCATCCTATGACGGTTGATTGTTGCAGTCCTCATTGCAGTAAAATTGTTCAGATGCGTCACCGTTGTTGGCTTCCATATGATCACCCATTTAGGCAGGATCCAGACGCGTTTGATGGGACTGTGGAAACAGGTGTGGCACCCAGGCGATGGACAGGGGAAGAAATTTTGGAAGTGTTGAATGAATATGATTTTGGCCAGCTGAGCAATCATCCTGACATAGTGGCGTCAATTCCAGACAAGCCCGAAAGGTATAAGTTTTGGACACACAAGAGCATATTCTGGGAACTCCCCTACTGGCCCAGGTTGCCTATCAGACATTACCTAGATGTCATGCACATAGAGAAGAATGTGTGTGAAAGTGTGGTGGGCACAGTTCTTAACTTGGAGGGGAAAACAAAAGACATCCCTAAGGCACGTATTGATCTGAAAGCTATGGGACTGCGGAAACATTTGTGGTTACGAGATGGTAAGAGAAAAATGCCGCAAGCTCCTTATACCGTCAAGCCGAAGCATAAGCATGAAATTTTTTGGTGGCTGAGTAATGTCAGGTAAATATTCTTATATATGACTATGCAATACGGAAATTGGTTTGCCTTTAATTTTTACCGGATTATGGTGATATGCGAGAAATATAATTGGTGCCTATGGATATATATATATATATATATATATGCAGGTATCCTTATGGCTATGCAGGAAATATAAGCAGGTGTGTTAACTACCGGGACAATAAGATGTACGGATTAAAGAGTCATGACTGCCATGTACTGCTTCAACGCCTTTTCCCTATTTTCATTCGAGGGTACCTGCCCAAGGAGGTGGTGGAGCCGTTGGTGGCCTTGTCAAGATTCTTTCAGAAGTTATGCACCAGGGAAGTTAAAAAATCAGATCTCAGGGAGATGCAAGATGACATCATTTTTATCATGTGCAAGCTTGAGAGGATATTTCCGCCAAATTTTTTCGACATCATGCCTCACCTAACGATCCATCTTCCCGAACAATTGTTGCTTACCGATCCCGTATACTACACTTGGATGTATCCCATGGAAAGGTACATTTGGTTTTCCTCTGTTTTTATATGTAAAGTCTTAGTTTTACCCCTTTTAACATGCACTTGTTAACTTGTAGACAATTGGGAGCCTACAAGGACTATGTGAAGAATAAATATGCACCTGAAGGGTGTATCGCTGAAGCATATATTGCGCACGAGTGTGTCACGTACACCAAAGTGTATTTGGGAGCGCTTGAGGACCCCCTACAACAGATGTCGATAGATGAACCCCAGTTCAACCTTTCTATCATCTCCAATGACGTTGTAGTACAGGGAAGCTTGCCAAAGTCGTACAAGTTGGATGAAAATGAGGTAGTCATTGCCCACTGGTCGGTACTGATTAACTGTGAAGAAGTACAATATTGGAAAAATTATCATCTTCACTGCCCTGCTATTGCCGGAAATGTTGATTACCACAACAGGACGTTTGCAAACTACTTTGGTCCATGGGTAAGGGTATATGTGTATATGTCTTTTTTTATTGTCATTTTCCTTATATAGCTTGTGTGTACGTACGTGGTTTTGTGGTTTCTATGTTCATAATGTCTTGTGTGGTTTCTTATCGTTTTCAGATGAACCATGTAGCAGATGATGGTTACCCAGAGTGGTCAAACAAATTGAGGGTCCTTGCGATGAAACCAATAGCTTCAAAAGTTTACTCGATGTGTCAGGTCAATGGCGTGAAATTTATATGTGAAAATAGAGACGACCGACTGAAAACACAGAATTGTGGGGTGATGGTCCATGGTGGGCAGGATGGCGTTGACTATTACGGTGTCCTTCATTCAGTTGTTGAATTAATTTATGGGAACCGCATGAAAGTGCACTTGCTCAAGTGTAGATGGTTTGATACTAGCCCGGAGAACACAAGGACCGATCAGCACGGAACATTTTCGGTGAATACTGCTACTACCTGGTATGAAGAAGACCCTTTCGTTCTTGCCTCATCAGTAAAACAAGTGTTTTACCTGGACGATCTTCTTAACAAAGTCCCGTGGAAGGTGGTTAACCATGTTGCTCATAGAAACATATACAGTGCTGCCACACTTGGTGATACCGCAGATGATGAGGAAGTTACTGCATGCCAAGAGCCGAACGCTTTTAACATTACGGAATCATCTACGATTCGCCTTAATAATGTGAGATCTGGGAGTGTGGTTCGAATTACTGGAGCAGAACTTCTCGATGTTAATCCATATGAAGTTGACGCTGATTCAGATGACGAGGAGAGGCACATATTGCCAGAGGTTACCTATGAAACCGAGTCAGACTCAAGTGATGACGATGATTACGATTATCATCCTTAGTACGTTAATGATGTAGTCAGAAATTGTTGTCGGAAATATGATGTAGTCGGAAAATGTAGTCGGAAATAGTAGACGGAAATTGTAGTCGTTAATCGTAGACAGAAATTGATAATCGAAATTGTAGTCGGAAAATGTAGCCGGAAATCGTAGACGGAAATTGTAGTCGTTAATCGTACGTAGACGGAAATTGATAATCGAAATTGTAGTCGGAAAATGTTGCCGGAAATCGTAGACAGAAATTGTAGTCGTTAATCGTTGACGGAAATTGATAATGGAAATTGTTATTGGAAAATGTAGCCGGAAATCGTAGCCGGAAAGTGTTGTCGTTAATCGTACGTATACGGAAATTGATAATCGAAATTGTAGTCGGAAAATGTAGCCGGAAATCGTAGACGGAAATTGTAGTCGTTAATCGTACGTAGACGGAAATTGATAATCGAAATTGTAGTCGGAAAATGTTGTCGGAAATCGTAGACGGAAATTGTAGTCGTTAATCGTAGACGGAAATTGATAATGGAAGTTGTTATTGGAAAATGTAACCGGAAATCGTAGACGGAAAGTGTTGTCGTTAATCGTACGTATACGGAAATTGATAATCGAAATTGTAGTCGGAAAATGTAGCCGGAAATCGTAGACGGAAAATGTTGTCGGATATTCTTCGGGAAATAATGACATTACCAACGAGTTATAAGCAACTCGTTGGTAATGACATTACCAACGAGTTAACTCGTCGTTGGTAATGAGTTGCTTATAACTCGTTGGTAATGTCATTACCAACGAGTTGAAGTCGTTGGTAATGACATTACCAACGAGTTATAAGAAACTCGCCGGCAATGTTGTCTGGATAGAAACCCAGTCGAGCCCGAGCCTTTCATTTCTCCTCCTCTCCCTCTCCTCCTCCTCTCCCTCTCCTCTCCCTCTCCTCCTCCCAAATCGGTCCGGCGAGTTCAAACTAGATCACCTCTAGCTCACCTCCTCCTCCTCCTCTCCCACTCCTCCTCCTTATCCTCTACTCCTCCTCAACCTCTCCTCCTCTCCACCGATCCGGAATCCTCTCCTCCTCCGAAAATCTCCTCCTCCCCTCCTCCCCTCCTCTCCTCCCCTCACCATTGTAGTCGGCAAAGCATTGTAGGTGGAAATCCATGGCAGGTCCGATCCTCTCTCTCCCTCTCTCTCTCTCTCAATTTTTAATTATTTTTGTGTATGTGTATGTGTATGTGTATGTGTATGTGTATGTGTATGTGTATGTGTAAATTAATTAGGGTGCTAAGTTGGAAATTAGGGTGATAAGTTGTAAATTTATATGCAATGTATATATATGTGATGTATATATATATTTAGGTATGTGAAAATTAAGTGATGTATATATATGTGAAAATTATGTATATATGTGGTTTGGATGAATATGTGATGTATATATATATGTGGAAATGATGCATGATATATATATGTGTGAAAAATGTGGAAAATTAATTAGGGTTTGTGATTTGGATGAATATGTGAAAATTAAATTTAATTAAGATGCATGATGTATATATATATATACATCGAAAATGTATATATGTTAATTTAGGTGATATAGTTGTTAATTAATCGTATAAATGAAGGTGGAAATCGGGATCAGAACGGTTTAGAACTAGAACGGTTTTAAACCGGAACCGCGCGGAACCGGAACCCTTTGGAACCGGAACCGCGCGGAACCGGAACCCTTTGGAACCGGAACCGCGCGGAACCGGAACCCTTTGGAACCGGAACTGTTTGTAACCGGAACCGTTATGTTACAAACGTTTCCGGTTACAAACAGTTCCGGTTTCTAACGGTTCCTGTTCCAAACCGTTCCGGTTCCGATTTGTTATAGAACTGAAACGGTTTGGAACCGGAACCGTTTGGAACCGGAACTATTTGTAACATTTCCCGTTATGTTACAAACGGTTTCGGTTACAAACAGTTTCGGTTACAAACAGTTCCGGTTTCTAACGGTTCCGGTTCCGATTTGTTATAGAACCGAAACGGTTTGGAACCTGAACCGTTTGGAACCGGAACTGTTTGTAACCTTTCCCGTTATGTTACAAACGGTTTCGATTACAAACAGTTCCGGTTACAAACAGTTCCGGTTTCTAACGGTTCCGGTTCCAAACCGTTCCGGTTCCGATTTGTTATTGAACCGAATCCATGACTATTACGGTGTCCAGGAGGTTTTGCAGCTAATTGGCTTCGGAGAGGTTCCCGAAATAGTGGAGGGAATAGTAGTCAAGCTTCCTCCTCGCCCGCAGTTAGCAACACGCCAAGTGGGCCAATGATGACTGCTCACACGAGAGCCTTGCTAGAGGCACGAGCTGAGGAGGAAGCTGCACGATCAAGAGCCGTGGCACCGGAAGTCGAGGCTCGAGCCTCAGTCTCCAGACGCTCAATCAGCAGACGTCCCTCAGGTGGCAGAGCCTCAGCCGAGCGACAGTCAACGGGGGCATCAGAAACTCCCTCAATCTGAATGCCCCATATTCGCCCGGTGCCTACTCCCGTTTCACAGGAATCATTTGAGGCACATGGTGGTGCTGGCGCCTCATCGTCCAGGCCTCATCTATCTCCGCCGTCCGGTCTCTTCCTACCCGACGAGATTCCTGTCATCCCTGAATTCGATGATAGGGGGATGCCTATTTATGTTGAAGGACGGACGGAGTTCCTGACCGTGGAGGAAGCGTATAACTTCCTCCCGTTCGACCCCGTGTATCTTTGGAGTGTGAGGTGCACCAACCAACAAACGGACGATGCAGGTAAATTTTATTTAACATCAGATTGATTACTTAATTATTACTTAAGACTTGCGATAGGTTCAATTAATGATATCAATTTGTTGACATTGTATTATTAGGCAATTTCTTTAATGAGACTGGAAAACGGAAAGGGGCTAGAGGCACCTGCACCGGGAAGAGACTTGAGCAGGCCACCGGCGGAAGGAAAACGCCCATAAGGGCCAATGAGGATGGCAAGGTGATCGAGGCATTCGACACCACGCGCAAATATGTCAGCATGGCCGGTGCGATCGTGCGGGACAAGGTCCCAATGCTTTGGCCAGATTGGGAATCTGTGCCTATCTACGTGAAGAGGCAAGTGCATAATGCACTCAGTGTGAGTAAAATCGTATTTTCATTACGTAAATTTTACATTTATTAATTAAGTCCACTTAAATATATAATTTTACCTTTTCTATATTCATATTGCAGGTGTGGTTTGACGTGGATGAAGTTCTTATTCACACGTGGGTAGAGCGTCAACTACATATGAGGTGATGTGCTTCGACTTATTTGAATATATATCGAGTTAGATTTTTGTTTATCAAGTGTTTTAATATCTCTAACTTTTTTTCCTTGTTTTAATATAGGTATAAAGAGTGGAAGAACGAGCTTTCTTCCCATTACACTGTATACAAGGAGCTAGGCCGAGGTTCTACCCCTAGCGAATTCCGGTTTAGGGAGTACGAGTGGCTGTGGCTGATAGCCCACTTCGAGCACCCCAAAGCAAAGGTATGCATCCTTAATATATCTTACAAGCCGTCTGTATCGTATCAGATTGAAATAGTTAGTTACTAATTTTTTTCCATATGTTTATCAAACAAGGCGATTTCGAAGACGAACCGGGCGAATAGATTGAAAAACACCAGGGCCCATCATGCAGGTTCACTCAACTACATGGGTTGGTCGACTAAGGCGCAGCAACAACAAGAAGTGAACCCCTTGGTGTATATTCATCAGAAGTTCTATCCGCAGTGCCCTGACGAAGCGGTAAGTCTTTCGCCTCTCCATGTGTTAATAAAACTATTTTTCGATATTAATAGATTTTGTTAGTTAATACGTTGTTCATTTTCGCTTTTCAATTTGGCGAGAGTGGAGGAGGCGACCGCAGAAGTGACCATGAGTATAGCTCGGACTAACCATCCTGACTGCTCCGAGGAAGAAGTCACCCAGTATGCCTCTCAGATTGATCTGCTTGATCCCCCGATAGCGGCTCAGATCATGGCAAAAGCGTGCGGGACTGGAAAGAATACCTACTACTGTAGGCGAATGGGCTCGGCGGGCAAAAGAGTATTGAAAACCACTTCACAATACTCTACCGGGTCAAGAAGTTCAACTTCTAGTCGTAACCTCGCAGCGGAGCTTCATAGGACGTAGAGGGAGTTGGAGGAGCAAAAGAGGCAGATGGCCGAGTACCAAAACATGGTCCAGCAGCAGACACAGATGCAGGCTCAGATGTACACATGGATGCGGATGATGTACGAGGCTCAGACTACCGGACAACCGTTCCCCACACCTCCCCCGGTCCCGGTCCCGGTCCCTCCGTTCCCTAGCTATCCACCACCACCACCGCACCAGTCAACGCCAGAGCAAGACCAAGGTAGCCACCGGAATTCAAATGAGTACATGGATTACTTCGACCCTGACCCGCAAGTTCCTCGACCCTGACCTGTAGTTGTAGTTAATTTTCGTATCGTCGTTGCTATTTGTACTGTACGTTGGACATTTATGTGTACTGTTGAACTTGTATGATTGTACGGTTTATGTCTTTCAATGCAGGTTCTGGAATTGGGCCCAATCCAGAACCGCGTTTTTTTTTCAAAATTTTTCCACACATTGCCGGCCACATGGACCTCAGTCGCCGGCAATGTCTCACATTCCGGCCACGGCGGCGCTGCCATTGCCGGCGACGGCGTCGCCGGCAATGTTAACACCGGCGGGGGATTTCCGGCGACGTCATTGCCGGCGACTTGTCGTCGGTAATGACAATTCCGGCGAAAAAAATAGACAAGGCCGGCGACGGGAGGTCGCCGGTAATGTCTCCATTTCTGGTAGTGTAGGGACAGAACCAGGATCCTAAAATAATTTGGGTTAAATTTTTCTTTGATAAATTTTTTAAAATATATAGATTAATATTATCTAAAATGAGATCACTACATCAAGCATCACTACATAAATATAGGGATAAAATAATTTGACTACCTAATCTTGAGTTGTACTCTACGAGTTTTTGTAGCAAATTCATCAATTATTGACTCATTGTCAATACTATCAGCAAATTGTCTTTCAATATGAACTAGCATACAATTATCAAGAAACTCATCTTCCATCTTGTTGCGAAGTCAATTTTTAATAATTCTCAAAGTTAAAAATGCTCGTTCAGTCGTTACCGTAGAGATACGAAGAGTTAATACCAAACAAAGCAATATGTGAATCAAGTGGTAGTCTTCTACTAATCTTGTTTCAACCAATTTCACACATAAATTTGAAAGACTAGGAATCTTTTGTAGCTCAGGACATTTACGAATATCTTCACCATAAAACATCAATTGCAAATTTAAAGCATGCAACTCAGAAGAGGTAAAATCTTAGGGATAGAACTTCTCAGCAAGACTATAAATAACATCTTTCTTAAAAGACCTATAATCATCACGAGGATTTAAAGCTGCACTAAGAATGAGTAGCTCCTTTGATTGCTCTAAAAATCTATCACCTAACTCCCTCAACTGTCTATCTATGACATCATTAAATATATCAAAATGATAGTAGTGTTCTACTGTTATGACATAATTTTGTTGAAAACGATGACCAGTACCCACCTTATATTGAGCACTCATATCAGGAACATTAATCTCATGAGTTCCACAAAATGATACTACAGTTTCAAGAAAATTTTCCCAACCATCTTCCCTGAACTATTGAAGCAGCATTTTTGTTGTTGAAATATGATTAAGAGTCGTAACAATATCGACAGACTTCTTTTGGAATTTTTGACAAAGAAAATCAGTGAAGCCCATGACTATATTCAGAAGATGTAAGGCAAACACAACATCAAACGAGGTCATAGAGAGATATATACCTTCTGCTTCACCACGAAGTTGTCTATTGGTTCAATTATCCTTAATGTTCTCCACTAGAAGTTTGGTTGAACTGAATAATTCCATCAAACTATTAAGGGATTCAAAATGACTTCCCCATCGAGTGTTTCCATGTCTCTGTAAGCAACGAGTTTGATTAGCTCATTTTCCTGTCTCAACCAATCCAGCATCTAACAATTCTTCAATTTCAGCTTCTCTAGTCAATTTTAATTCTATACTACGCTTGGTAGAACCGCCAACAAAATTCACAATCTTAATCAACAATGAAAGAAATCTCCAAACAACTCCAACTTTTTCAGCTGCACCAATCAGAGCAAGTTGTAAACGATGAGCAAAACAATATACATAATAAGCATATGGAAAATCTAGAAGAAACAATACTTGTAGTCCATTCCATGAGCCGCGCATATTACTAGCACTGTCATAACCTTGTCCACGCACATTCACTACTAAAAGGTTGTATTTACCCAATACCTTGCATATCTCATCTTTAAGAGTTTGGGCTTTTGTATCAACAACATTCACAATAGCAAAGAATCGCTCCCTTACAAAGCCTTTGCAATCAACAAATCATAGAACAATACCCATCTGTTCCTTATGAGAGGAATCACTTGCTTCATTAACAAGAAGACAAAATTTGCTATCCCTAACTTCTTCTCGGATTTTACCTCTGACTTTATTGGCCCAAATGTTGAGAATCTCCTTTTGTATTGTTGGTGAAGTGTACTTTGCATTGAAATGAGCATTATCTAAGACTTTCTTCACTTGTGAATTGTTCCTTCCAAAAGCCTCTTGTAATTCATTAAAATTACCACGATTATCTGAAGTCAATGACTTATCATTACCTCTAAAAGCCAATGCTTGAGTCCCCAAAAATCTGACACTCTCCACAGTTGTATTTAGACGCAACTGATTCTCCATCACTTTTGTTGCTGGTAATCTGTTTAGCACTTTATCAATATGCGTTGATGAATTTCTCAAGTCTTTCCATTGTTGCATAGCAAGATGATGTGCAGATTTGATGTTTGCCCACATGCTTTTGCAAAGCACACTCGACTCCTCCAACTCTCTTCCAATTTATGAAACCATTCGTTGTAAATGACTTATATGACTTGCCTTTATCAAAAATAAAGCATGGGAAACAATAGGCTTTGTCTATTTTAATTGGATACTCCAACCAAGAATTTTTTTTTGAACCAAGATTCATTAAAGCAACGATTTTGATCTTCATCTAAGTGAATTGGATACTCCACTAATTTCGGTTGACATGGTCCTAACAAGATATATGACAATCGAACATTATCATGTTCTTTTATGGGATAGTGGCATATTTGACAGCGTATACCAAGATCACATTCAAGAGAGTTGTTATCGAACTCAGCTCTTTGAGACTCATATGTTTCATTTTGAGACTGGGAATGTGTAGCTTGATTGTGATCATAAAAAATTGGAGCAATAGGAACATGAGATGAGTTTGGGTATGTAGACCCTTCTCTTAAAGATCCCACATCTTTTTTGAAGAATGATAACATAGTCTTCATTCTTTTTGGCTTCTGACTCTTCTGAGTATCCATCTAGAAGATTACAAGTGATTGATAGTTGGTACAGAAATTGAAACATCTTGTTCAGTTTTACAAGAATAAATATTAAGGAAAAATCAAAATCAAAGCCTCAAATTCAGAAATTGAACAATTATAGTTGGTACAAATTTAAGAATAAATATGATAGTTGGTACAACATTAGAATTATTTTGAATTGTGAAAAACTGAACAGAGATTAGATAAAAACACCTCTGATTCTTGAACAATATTGATCGGTAGATGAAACTCAGAAAAGTTGAAGAACTCATTCTTATTTAGTTATTTTTTTTGGACGACTGAAGTCACATAACTCAATCTATACTTCTCTGTATTGAAAAAGGTATAATTATTTTTTGGTCAAATGATTGGCTTATGAAAGTATAATGGTTGGCTTAGAATAGTAAGAGATTAGAATCAATTACATCTACCACTTTATTTAATAAAATAATTATTTAAAGCCAATGATGCACTACCAACATAAGCACTTTAGGCAACGAAATGGAAAACAACGCGCAACGAGGGGGGAATTTCGTTGCCTATAGTTTACAATAGGCAACGAAATGGATTTTCGTTGCCTATTGTAAACTATAGGCAACGACATCTTTGCCTATAGTAATAAAATCGTTGCCTAAAGTCCATTTTATAGGCAACGAAAAAAATCGTTGCCTATAGTTTTCCATTTTATAGCCAACGAAAAAAATCGTTGCCTATAGTTTTCGCTGCCTAAAGTTTGGTTATAGGCAACGAAAAAATCGTTGCCTATAGTTAATAGGCAACGAAAAATAAGTATAGGCAACGAATTACTATTTCGTTGCCTATAATTAGTATTATATCAGATCTAGCCAGCAGCTATTCAAATCAAAATCGGTGGAAAAATCTGAAACGTTTTGGAATCGGCAGTACATTTCAGGATGGACAAGAGTTGGATGAGGCTGGATAGAACTGATGCAAGATATGGGCAGGGAATTAGGAGATTTCTGGAATTTGTGGCGGCTAATTGTGGAGAGTTGCCAGTGCATTATTGTCCATGTAAACAATGTCGGTGTCGCGGCAATCGTTGTCCCATTGCTACAGTTGAGCGACACCTTCATAGAAACGGATTTTGGAATAAGTACACCCGTTGGATTTATCACGGTGAAGCATCAGCAGCAGCCGATCCGCATGATCATGGACAATTTGCTGATACTGCGAGGTCATCCAATTATGATCCCACCAGGAGGTTCATCGACGATATGTTTCCTCATGAGAGCGGTGTATTTCATGATTCTGAAGCGCCCGTATATGTTCCTCCAGAAGTTGAGAATTTTCCTCACATTGAGCCAGTCCAGCCATTACCTAGAGTTTATGTCAACACACGTGGTATGGACAAGTACCACAACCTGATTCAGATGCATCAAACTCCGTTGTACCACGGATGTCCTAAGACAGTCCTTGAAAGTGTGATGGCAGTGATGCAGCTAAAAGTGGAGACCAAGAGCACCGTGGCAGCGGTCGATAGGTGGCTTCAGTTGACTGGTGATCTGCTGCCCCCCGGTCATCGTCTTCCCCCCACTCATCGTAAGATACGACATGTCCTCAAAGATCTTGGACTTTCGTACACCAAGATTCACGCATGCATGTATGATTGCGTTCTCTTTTGGGGTGTAGACGATGACGGGAAGGATCTATCGAAGCTTGAATACTGTCCGGTGTGTGGTACGGAAAGGTGGAAGTACACTCCTGCAGGAAACAAGAAAGCAGTGAAGATACTTCGGTATTTCCCACTTATTGATAGGCTGGAAAGGTTGTTCATGTGTGCATTCACGGCGAAAGCTATGAGATGGTGGGCTGAGAGGACTTTGCCTGACGATGATATCCTTAGACACCCTGCTGATGGTCAGGCTTGGAAGCACCTGGTGAATGTGTTTTCTGATTTTGCAGCTGAAGTCCGAAATGTTTGGCTGGGGCTATCGACTGACGGATTCAACCCCTTCGGCAACATGAGTCAGAAGTACAGCATATGGCCCGTTATATTGGTACCGTACAACCTTCCTCCGTGGATGTGCATGAAGAAAGAATATAATATGCTGACTCTGTTGATTCCAGGGCCGGGTTATCCAGGAAAGTGTTTGGATGTGTACATGAGGCCATTGATTATAGAGCTTCAGCAGTTGAGTACAGTTGGTCATCCCACTTACGACAGGTTTAAAAATGAGATGTTCCGAATGCGTGCTATGCTTGTGGGCACAATCAGTGATTTTCCAGGTCGAGGGATGTTGTCGGGAAACCCAACCAAGGGGTACAGGGCCTGTCCAGAGTGCATGACTGCCATGTTTGGACAAGCTCATTGCTCGAAGATTGTCCATATGCGTCACCGATGTTGGCTTCCACGACATCACCCATTTCGCCAGGACGCCCAGGATTTTGACGGCACTGTAGAAGAAGGTCTGCAACCCATGGGATGGACTGGAGATGAAATCTTAGAAGTCCTGAATGAGTATAATTTTGGGCCATTGAGCAATCATCCTGAGGTTGTTGCGACTATACCGAAGATACCCGACAGGTATAAGTTCTGGACACACAAGAGCATCTTCTGGGAACTCCCGTACTGGCGGATGTTGCCTATCAGGAACTATCTAGATGTCATGCACATAGAGAAGAATGTGTGTGAAAGTGTGGTGGGCACCGTTCTAAATTGGCAAGGTAAAACCAAAGATGGCCCTAAAGCTCGCGTTGATTTGGAAAAAATGAAACTGCGGGAACATCTGTGGTTGAAAAAGAAGGGGAGAAAGATGCCCCAAGCTCCTTACACGGTCACGCGTGACGAGAAGCATGAAATTTTTGTGTGGATGGCTAACGTCCAGTATCCTTATGGGTTTGCTGGAAATATAAGTCGGTGTGTTAACTACAGGGACAATAAGATTTATGGATTAAAGAGTCATGACTGCCATGTACTACTTCAACGCCTCTTCCCTATTATGATTCGAGGGTACTTTGATGATGAGGTGGTAGAGCCGTTAGTGGCGCTGTCAAGGTTCTTTCAAAAGTTATGCACCAGAGAAGTGAAAATGTCAGACCTCGAAGAAATGCGAAAGGACATCATTTTTATCATGTGCAAGTTGGAGAGGATTTTCCCCCCAAATTTCTTCGACATCATGCCTCACTTGATGATGCATCTTCCCGAGCAATTGATGCTCACCGGTCCCGTTCACTACACTTGGATGTATCCAATGGAGAGGTATATACCCCGCATTTGTATGATGTTTGCTAATTAAGTCTTTATATATTAATTTATTCTTGTTCTACGTACAACAATAATAACAAGCTGTTTTCATCATTGTAGACAACTGGGAGACTACAAAGGGTATGTACATAATACATCTGCACCTGAAGGGTGTATCGCCGAAGCATATCTTGCGAACGAGTGCGTAACGTACGTCAAACTGTTTTTGGGAGCGCTTGAGGACCCACATTCGAATATGTCGGTAGATGAACCCCAGTTCAACCTTTCTGTAGTCTCTAATGATGTTTATCCACAGAGTAGGTTGCACGGGGAGTGGGAGTTGACACCATATGAGTTAGACATTGCACACTGGTGTGTACTCATTAATTGTAAAGAAGTTAAATATTGGAAAGACACACACCTTGGAAGTCCAGAGGTTCGCGGGGATGTTGCGTACCACAATCGGACCTTTGCAAATTTTTTTGGCACATGGGTGAGTATATATTCATTTAGTCATAATATATATGACGTGTAAAAGCAAATTGTGACGGTTATTTATATGAAATGTCGTATCTAATGTTGACGGTTATTTATTTCAGATGAACTATGTAGAAGATGATGGTTACCCACAATGGTCACACGCATTGAGGCTCTTGGCTATGAAACCTATATCATCAAAAGTTTACGCGATGTGTAGGGTCAATGACGTGAAATTTATGTGTCAAGAAAGAGACAATAGGGTGAAGACACAGAATTGTGGGGTAATGGTGCATGGTGGGGATAACGACCCTGACTACTACGGGGTACTCCATTCAGTGGTTGAACTCATGTATGGTGAGCGCATGAAAGTTTACTTGTTTAAGTGCAGATGGTTTGATACTCGTCCGGAGAACGTTCGCATCGATCAATATGGATACATTTCCGTGAATACTGCCACAAGTTGGTATGAGGAGGATCCTTTCGTTCTTGCCACATCGGTCAAACAAGTGTTTTACCTTGACGATCTTATGAACAGACCCCCCTGGAAAGTAGTAAACCATGTGCAAGCTAGGAATGTGTACAATGCTGCCACACTTGGTGAAAATGAAGATGACGAAGAAGTTGCAGCATACCAAGAGGGAAATGGAATTGACATTCCGAAATCCGATACAATTCGCCATTATAATGTTCGACCTGGTATTGTGGTTCAAAATTCTGGAGCAGCACTTCTAAATGTTAATCCAAATGACTTTGATGAAGACTCGAGTGACGAGGACGAGGAGCGACACCTATTACCAGACTTCAACTATCAAACTGCGTCAGACTCTAGCGATGATTCTGATTATCAGCCTTAGTTAGAGATGTAATTGAGTATAGTCTTCGAGCTTGTATTCAGTTGATTAACTCCTAAATGTATATATGTGTTGATCGAATCGAAGTTTACTTGTGTAATTTGATGGATTAGTTTAACGGTTATTTTCATGTATGTTGTGGAAAACATGTGAATTTCGTTGCTTATAAATTGAAGTTCGTTGCCTTTAACATTGATTTGGTTGCCTTTAACATTGATGTCGTTGCCTTTATCATGGATTTCGTTGCTTTTGTTATGCATTTCGTTGCCTATAGTATAGGCAACGAAAATTTCGTTGCCTATAGTATAGGCAACGAAAATTTCGTTGCCTATAGTATAAGCAACGACACACTTCGTTGCCTTTAGGGTGCATTTCGTTGCCTAAAGTATACGCAACGATACACCTCGTTGCCTATAGTCTTGATTTCGTTGCCTAATGTATATGCAACGAAAAATTCGTTGCCTATAAGTCCTCCTCGTTGCCTATAGTATAGGCAACGATGCCACCATTTCGTTGCCTATAGTCCTGGAATATATTTCCAGCTCGCGAACAGCTCCGCCGCAACTAGCATTCTCTCCGCAAACCTCGCCGGATTTCTGCCCTCTCCGCAACCCGAAAAGTACGGTTCACATTCTCCCTCTCTCCTTACTTGAATAAACAACGTGATTTTAGTTGGATTTGTGTTGGGTTGTTTGTTGGGTTGATTTTAGATGGATTTGTGTTGTGATTTAGGTTAGGTTGTGTTGGATTTGTGTTGGGTTGTTTGTTAGATTGATTTTAGTAGGATTATATTGTGGATTAGAGGATTATATTGTGGATTATATTGTGGAGTAGGATTATATTGTGGATTGTGGATTAGGATTATATATATTGTGGATTATATTGTGGATTATATTGTGGATTAGGATTATATTGTGGATTATATTGTGGATTGTGGATTAGGATTATATTGTGGATTATATTGTGGATTATATTGTGGATTAGGATTATATATATTTAGTTTATGTAATTAGAATTGGGAATAATTAAGTGTGATTTTAGTTTGGTTATTTAGTTTAGGTAATTAGAATTGGCCGGGAATAAGTGTGATTGTTAGTTTGGGTTGTTCATTTTAGTTAGACAAAATTTAAATTTAGGTTATTGTTGCCTCAATTGTAAGGTATTCATTATGTTATTTTGTTGCAGACATTAATAAAAATGTCCGTGTTCAAAAGATTGATTCCCGGGAAAAGTGGGAAACAAAAAGGAGCTTCCTCCTCGTCACCTCAAGGAGCGACACCTCAAATGTCCTCCGGGTTGAACCCTCAAGGACCCAGGAGTGGGTCTAGGTCCGTTGGTGGGAGTTCTGGAAGCACCGTACCGGACAGTCTTGAGACCGTCTATGTACATTCCAATCGTCATCTCCAACTTCTTGCCACATCCCAGGATCCCCAAGGTCCACGTCACTCGGTGTCTCATGAACGACCCTCCCGCAACAGCAGCCGAAACTCCACCACGGAATCCGGTCGTCACTCAGTCAGCGGCGAACGCCCAAATAGTACGAGGGTACTATTTGGGCGTTCGCAGCAGGACCCACCGCGTATGCCACCTCTTCCTCCCAATGCGGCGACGCCACAACCTAATTCCGGATCAGCTGGGCCATCCGGCAGTGCATCCCGCACGGATTCTGTGCACTTATGCCCGCCAAGGGACTTGTTCTTCCCTACGGTTATTCCGAAGATACCTCAGCTCGACCCTAACAACGTGGCCGTCTATGATGAGGACCCGTTCACGACGCCTGAGGAAGCATACACATATGAGCCGTTCTCTCAACCTCTGTTGAGTGTGAGGGTTAAGGGTCAGCTCACTTACGAGAATGGTAAGTTTATGTTCATTTACTAGATACAGTACATTAAATTAGGTTCTATTTCTTAATTTCCTTCTTTTGTACCGTGTCTTAGGCACCGTCGTCAACCCTAAAGCTAAACAGAGCAGAGGTACCACAACCGGGAAGGGTATTGAAGATCGAGTCGGTGACAATCGGGCTCATATTGATTATGAAGATGATGGGGAGGCTATCGAGTATTCTGACAAAGGGATGTATGCTAGCCAAGCAGGATTTGTCATACGTGATTTCGTCCCGATGTTGTGGGATTCGTGGGGTTCAGTTGATGCTGAAGTGAAGGCCCGAGTGCATAATGCACTGTCGGTGAGTTAAATTTACATTAATTTGTCATAAAAATAGACGTTCTTATATATTATTGTAAGGCACCAAACATACATATTTATGAGGCTAATTATGTATACGTGTATTGCAGCAATGGTTTATTATTGACGATCGGCTGAAGGAGCCCGGGGGGTGGTGTGAACGAAAGCTCACGTCTAGGTGATGTGATTTTGGATTTATATAAGGCTAAGTATCCTTATATGATTTGTGAATACGTTAGATTTGTGAATATAAAGTGTTGGTTATATGATATTTTTGTTGCATCAATATAGGTATCGAGAGTGGAAGTCTCACTTGAAGAAGTTCTGGGAGGAGAACATAGATAAAGGCCGAAATGGCACTCCAAGTGAGTTCAGATACCGGGAGTACGAGTGGAACTGGCTTATAGCCCACTGGAAGCATCCCAAACTTGTGGTATGCACATGAATTATGTTGCGTACCTAAATCTAAACTAATATTATTATTATTATTAATTTACCTACATTTTATGATATATTATTTTATATACGCAAGAGGTAGTAGGTAAATCTCTATCTATGTTATTAATTTAATATGTAGGTAAATCTCTAATATATTGTGTAGGTAAATTAAATTATACAATTTACATTGTTTATACGAAGTAAAGATAGTGAACTGTATTAGTGATTGAGATGCTAGAAATTAAAACAAAAAATAACAAAGATTAAATTATTTCCCTGCAGAATAACATGAAAAAACCTAGAAATTAAAGGAAACAATTCTAGGTCCGAGGACTAAATATGTGAAAAATAAATGGGTTGGATTTTAATCAAAAAAATTAATGTTGCGAGGATATTCTCTAATTTATGCTATATATATAATTGGCTAATAATTGTGCACATTTTCTTTTTCTACAAGCACATTTCGAAACAAAATGCTAAAAACCGAGCGCAGAACGTGAACCCACATCATTGCGGTTCCCGAACGTATGAGAGATGGACTCGACGTGGGGCAAGGTTGGAACCAGAGACTGATCCTCTCGTGTATTCCATCCGACATGGGTATCCGAACAACCCTGAATATGTTGTAAGTATCTAATAAATATTTGTCCATATTTGATACATCTCATGTTTAATTAATTCTTGTATTTTACTCAATTATTAATGCGTCACCGATTTTGCATTGTCTATTAGGAGAGATTGGTTGAGTCGATCCCAAAGGTGCGTGCTAAAGTAGCTCGAGAGCTGCATCAGGGGTGCACGGAGGAAGAGGTGACCCAGTATGCATCTCAGGTTGACCACATGACGCCCATTAATGCGGCGAGGTGCGTGTCAGATGCGATTCCCGTTGGAAAGAACAAGTTTTGGGCCAAGGGGATGGGTTACAGAGGAAATGGAGTCTTGAAGATGACTCCAGAATTCTCCAGCGGGTCCAGCAGTTCTAGGTCGTCCGGCCTACAAGAGCAGATTCAGAGGCAGCAGGAGGAGATTCGGAGGCAGGAGGAGGAGTTGGAGGAGATGAGGCGTGCCAGGGAAGCCATGGAGCAGGAAAGAGCCCGTGAGAAGGAGCAGCACGACCAAATGTGGGCATTCTTTCAATCTCAGCAACCTCGGGAGGCTTCGCACCCGCACCCACAGACTCAGCCAAATCTGTTCACGCCTACAACACAGCCGCAGTATTTTGGGGGTCACCAGCAGCCGCCGTTATATGGGGACCACCAGCAGCCGCCGCAGCAGCATCAGTTTTGGACGGGTGCCGAGCAGCCGCCGCCTCCGCCGCCGCAGCATCAGTTTTACGGGGGTGACCAGCAGCCGCAGCTTCATCAGTTTTATGGGGATGACGACCAGCAGCACCAGGAGGGTTCACACGAGGACTTCCTCAATTCTGTTAACTTTGATCAGTAGCACGTAGCTAGTTTTTGATTTCGGTTGAAATGTGTACGCTGTTGTGGTTTGAACTCATGTAAATGTTGCAGATTCTGGAATTGGGCCCAATCCAGAATCAAGTATTTTTTTTAAAAATTCCACACACTATAGGCAACGAAATGGACCAATTTCGTTGCCTATAGTTTGCCAGAAATGCAAAAATTCAAACTATAGGCAACGAAATTCAAAAGTATAGGCAACGAAATTCAAAAGTATAGGCAACGACGTCGTTGCCTATAGTTTGAAAGGTGACATCCTGTTTAGGGTTTAGGCAACGAAGAAGTCGTTGCCTATAGTGAAACTATAGGCAACGAATTAAGCTGGGGTCGTTGCCTATTGTTGAAAACCCTAACCCCTAAACCCCGAACTATAGGCAACGAATTGGTTATTGATTTCGTTGCCTATAGTATAGTCAACGAACTATAGGCAACGAAAGTATAGGCAACGAAAATTCGTTGCCTATAACTATAGGCAACGAATTTTGGACTATAGGCAACGATTTGAAATCGTTGCCTATACCTGTTATTCTGGTAGTGATGGCGTACAAGATACTAATCAAGATTTCAAAATTTTCTTTGTTTGTCAGACAATTTGACTTCCTTTTAATATTTTTTTTAGCTGCACTATAAACACTAACTTTATAATTGTACATATATGTGGCATATGCTATTTGAAAAAAATAAAAAATAAAAGTGACTGGGCAGTAGCCCATAGATTCATATACTATCATCCGTCCCTGACTAGGGAAGAATTAATGTATCTTTCTATCGAATGGTATCACATGCAAGTTAGTGACGCAACTTCATTATGGTGGCCATTCTATACTACTTTCGGTTTAAATAGTGATCGTAACTATGTAAGTTACAAATTAAACTCATCACCTTGAGTTCCCAGTAACAAAGATCGAGAAGAAAATTATAGTATGCAATAGCTAGCCAGTAGCTAATTTATTATTTTTGGTCTCACCATAACGTCAATTTAGTTGGTCGGTATCCAAAGTCTTGTATACGTACACCTTAGTACATGTTCAAATGAGCTAATTAGCCGATTAAGTTACATATTACTATGCAGAACACAAATGTAAAAAGTTGTAATTTACGTATTTAGATTCTCTCAAGTATAATTTATCTAAACGCAATATGACTTAGATTTTGACGAGCGTCCCGCACACTTATGTCTACTATGTATGCTTCATCTTAAATTTCAATGAAAGAATCGGCCAAAATTTAATTAGAAAAAATGAGAAATATGATGGTAAATATAACAAATTGCTAAGTTTTAAAGATAAAATTTTAACAAAAAAAAATCATAGTTTGAAAATGAAGATTGAAATGAAACTATTAATCTTCATGTCTTGTTTTTTTTGTTGATAAAAATCTTCATGTCTTGTTTGATTCTCTTGTCTGGTCTACTTTAAAATAACGCGTTCTTATAAGATAAACTTACTTAATATTCATATTGCTACAATGTGTTGCTCAGAGCAGTCTTCTCTTTTGTCTCCCCTCGGCCAACACTTGGATAAGGTGGCCTTACCATAGGGCCACCGACCATGCACTCAAATTGATGCCAACCGCGCACACACCGCATGGTAAGTTGTGATTGGCTCAATACGACAGGACAACCATACTAAAGAACTTCTCCTCATATTCAGACGAGCAGTATGACTTGACCTACTGTGGTACAGATATTTACTTATAAGTTTGATGGAGACGCCAGTTAGTTTTCAAAATGCTTGCAGTTACTTTTTTTTTGCTCGAAAAGAAAAGATTACAAAATCGACAGCCTTCTTGGGTAACCATTGCCTTCAAGATCAAAGAGATGAACATGAGCAGCAGACGAAGAAAGAGACCATAACCAGATTGAAGTAGAGGGGGAGGAATGACCAATGATAACAAGTCTATCAGCACCAAAATTAGCTTCTCTTGGCACATGAGAGAAGGAGATCGAGTCAAATGTAGCAACTATGTTCTTGATGTCTTTAATAATCATGTCGAGACGCTAAGGAATGGAGCACTTCTAATTAAGACAGTTGATGACTAAGAGAGAATCTTCCTCCACCGACAACTTCTTGTAATTTTTTTTTTTTTTTGCATGGAGCAGACTTTCTCTAAGAACTAAAGCTTCAACAAGAGGAACATTTGTCGATCCGAAGTTCTTTGTCACAGCAAAAAGGACTGTACTATAACTATCCCTCAAAACAAATCCTCCTGCAGAATAAGAACCATTTTTGGAGATCATGGAACCATAAAAATTAATCTTAACAACATCTGGATGATGAGGTCTCCACTTAACAACTCTATGCCTTTTCCTGGGAGCACTAGAGAGGCCTAGCTTCTTGAAATTGTTTCAGGTTGAAGCTATCATGGCACATACAACATGGAGGTTAAACTCTTCTTGTCGAAACACCAAGTTGTTTCTAGCATACCAGATGTTCCAGCAGATATTTAAAGCCATAGGCACCTCATGATCATAATTCTTAATCTCAGATAGTTTGTACAATTGTTTGATCAAGTCCTCATCAACATTTAAGTTAGCATAAGCAGATTGGTGTCAGATGGTCTTAATTTTAGGGCAACTGCAAAATAGATGATTAGTAGAGTCTTCTGCAATACCACAGATAGGACAGTTATTAGTGTTCAATAAATGCATCTTTATGAGTCTGTCTCTAATCAAAATTCAGCTGATGTTGAATGATATTTATGTTCCTAGTTATGGTAGTATTTGTAGAGAATAAGAGAATGAATCTTATATTGTGATGTAATAGGATTCCTACCAGATATATAATCTCTTGTACTCTCCTATATAAAGGAACTTCTTCATGAATACAGTTACACAGAATTGCTTCCACAATCTATATCTACTTTACCATATTTTCCTTAAACACGTTATCAAGCATGTAGCTCACCACCACCACCACCACCAAAACCCACCGCCTACCTCTCCCCACCATGAGCACCATTACCTATCGGCCAAAAACCTAGCCTATTACAAGCGTGGATTCCAGGAAGGAGAAAAGGAAGACATCAATTGTTCTGTAATCAACTGCAGGTAAGTTCTTATAAACTCAACTTTGTTTTTTCAAATAGCCTACTCTTTCTTGGGAATTTGAATTTTTTCGTAGCAATTTTGGGATAACATCTCATCCCTCCTTTCTACACTGCACCTTTCTTGAAGATGAGAATTCGGAACGAAGAGTGTTCCCACATGAACTAAGAGAGTTCATAGTGAACAAAGAGAGGTCACCAAATCAATTTGCACAAAGAGAGTTCAAAAACAACATCTATTAAGGCGAACAAAGGGAGTTCGCACGACCATATACTTCAAAGTGAAGTACTAATTCAAAGACGATTGGAAAACTAATTAGTTGTCGAGGAACTCTTTTACGATTGCGAAACTAATACATCTTTTGTTTATTTTCAGGATGTCTAAAACAAAACTCGACTTTGACAAGTTGGACCAAAGAGGCACCAAGTATCATCGTTGGTGTGGAGACGTCAAGAATGCGTTGACAGCAAAATCTATACTCCCACGATTGAGCCGCACAATGAGAATCTAGTGCTTCAGCCAACATCAGCAAATAAGGCACAAGCCATTATCATCATGAAGCACCATCTAGAGGCACCACTGTTATGGTAGTACATGAATGTGAATGACCGTAGAGCATTATGGGTCGCACTCGCAGATAGGTTTGGCAACATTGCAGATGCTCTACTCCCGGATTTGAAGGACAAGGGGACCCATATTCGGTTCCAAGACTTGAATGCTGATATCTTTGACCTAAGCATCAGTTACATATCTGTGGAAGAAAATGAGGTGCAAGTAATGGTGCCTACATCCCGGAACTGCTATATCAACAATAGATATAACCACTTGTTGTACAGAGCTAGTGAGCTAGTCCTGCCCTCTGGTTATACCATCTCCCAAAAAAACATAGTTGTCATCATTGGGTCTAATAAAATAGCAGTGTATCAAGGTTTCGTTAGCCAGGCTCCAGGGCTGATCGACAACGAGGAAGAAACTCGATACGAGTGGCGCGGGATTGTGTCAGATTTGCTTGGTGAACCATTCCCCAATAAGTGCAGTGGCTTCGGGTGTAGCCAAAAATCCATCCTAAGTGGACTGCGAAATTTTACGTTGGATGTGTGGACAATCAGTGCAAACATCGATCACAGATACAAGCCGGTGGACGCTAGACTATCCGTACGTGCAGCTATTGTTTCATTGTGGATGAACGCAATTTCACCTTCTCCGGAAATGCAAGTTTTAAGGAGCTGAGCAGCACAACACAAGAACTTCCGGTGGTTGTTAATTGGGCAATTGGGAATGAAGACTGTGAAGCAGCCTCTACTAAGAATCAAACCTATGCATGTAAAGCCACAAACTCCGAGTGTGTCAACCACTCTTCTGGTGGTTACTTTTGCCGGTGCCAGTCTGGTTACCAAGGAAATCCATATCTTCATGACAGTTGCAGAGGTACATACGTAACTAAGTTAAGAATTCTTAACTTTCCAAGATAGATTCTTCTGGGAGAAATTAGGGAAAAGAGCAATGTTAGGGCCTCAATGGGGACATGAACTCGGCCTCAATCCTACATGGCACAACATGTCACATATATAAAATCAAATTTTATATATTTATGGAATAAAATTCATATCCCACAAATTTCATTTCAAGCTTTGGTATCGATATTTGATATATAAATTATCTTAATTATATTTCTTCTTCTATTTTTTCAATTAAAATTTTTTCTATAACAAGATTGCATTCACCACCATTCCTTGATCTTTTTGCCATGAAAGATTTGTATGTTTGAGTGAAGTTCCAGAATCGACAAACAAACTAAGGGAGATATGAAATCCTTACTCAAGATTAATGGTGCGCGCTGGTTGTGCTGCAATTGTATTTTTTTTATTTTTTTTGAATATGCATTTGATCGTACCCATGCCATGAGATGATCACTGATCTTTGATTCTGATCTTTTAACGATGACTTTTCCTGAATTGATAGTAATTTGCTAAGAAATAAATTTCTTTTAGAGTTATAATTGTATAAGGAGTTGTTATAGACTTCAATTAGAACAAGAAACACACGGCTGCTAGTTCCTCATTAAGGTTTTTGCCCTAGCCCTTCACTTGATTCCCAGAGTTTAAGATGAACAAGAAGTAAGTACGTTCACAATTGATCTAGGGATCTATAAATTAAAACAATTAAACTGACAATTATATTATAAATTTTATACTGGTTATATCAGTACTGTGTCCACTAGTGGGGAAGAGATTCGAGGCGATGAAACTCCATGGTCGCCTCGAATCATGAAGACAATCTTCGTCGCTTCGAATTTGTGCCGCGAAGATAGAAGTTGTCGCTCCTTTGAAAATGGGGCGACGAAGATTGATCAATCTTCGTCACCCCAATCTTCGTCGCCCCATTTTCATTGAAGCGACGAAGATTGATCAATCTTCGTCGCTCCATTGAGTGAAAGAGAAAAAAAAATTAAATATTAACGTACCAAGTCACGACAGTTCACAATTTAAAAGAACAAGAACTCATTCAACCACAAATCAAGTTATATTGAAAAATATGCCACAAATCAAAAGGTACACAGTTTATACAAAGCCTAAATACTATTGTTCGATTCACACAGTATACTCATGCTCGGGGACGGCGATGCAGCTCGATTACGTGCCAGGAGGTGGTGGAGGAGCTTGAGCTTGTTAACTCCCAGCCTGGATTGATCGCATGAAGACTTCCACTTGTTGCACCCTTTGGGCGATGTCATTATAATCCTCTCTGGGTTTGCGCGCCTCCTCACTCGATCTGCGCGCCTCCTCTCTGGCTTCAGGGACCTCCCTTTTCAGGGATTGGGTTTCCTCTACTCGGGCCCTTCCCCTCGGTTTGGGGTCGCATGTGAGAGCGCGCCCCACCCCTGTCATGTCGAATAAGAACAAATAAATATGTTTGAATAGTACACAAAAATGGAGCAAAACGTAAATCGAGATAAACGACAAACAAATTTTATAGTATTACCTCTTATAGACGTTCCGGGCCTTGAACCCACCTCTTCCTCTATGATATTTATTTGTGTATCAAGAGGAAGAGGATGGTCTCAGGAAACCGCATCGCCGTCAGTGTCACCCGCTGCACTATCTTGTTGCGACAAGACTTCGTCGAGTCTTCGCTTCACTGTCGCTTGCTCAATTAAAATATATTAAATAAATAATATTACAATATGGTAAACAAAAATAATTGTAATAACGTAACGTAACGTAACATATTTTCGCTTTCCACTTTCTCAGCCGCATTCTTGTCTGGCTGGTATACGTTAATCCAAGTCTGGACGGTCGGCACTCTATGACCCTCCTTCTCCAACACCTCGCTTCGGTATGAGAGGGCGAGGGATCCCGAATGGTGGTTAAGCTGCTGCTCCTTGTTCTTGTTTCGGTTTCCTCGATTCCGTTCGCACAATTTCTGCCACACAAAATAATCATTTTAAAATAAGAATAGATAAACATGTATATTTTTAAATCGTTGGCTACCAAAACTGTGCAGATAGTTTATGAAGCTTACCAAGTAAGCAGGATCTTCGAAGTGGCATTTTAACCATGCCCATTGTTCTTCCCTCCCTAGGAACTCGGCCGGAGTCTCCTGGCTGACATGGAGATAATGCTGATGGCAATCATGCTTCCAATTCTTGTAGATTGTTTGCGCCGTCGCATCAATAAAGTTCCACATCTCCACATTGGTCGCCGGTATGTCATAGTTCGTCTAGCACAAAACATTTAAAATCCGTTATGTAAAAGTTATATTTACATAAACCGTAAAGTAACAAAGTAAGCTAAGCGCAGTAACTATACCTCAATACTTGTATTGACGATATCGCAGTGCTCATTGCTAAGTCCCAAAAAGCTAGGCGCAAGCATTGGAACTTTTCCGCGTATGATGCTACCAATGTCTCTGGACATCAGACTTCTAAACTCCCTCGTCGCAGGCCCCCGATGCCTCGTAGAGTAAGCCACTTGTACTCGCTTATTGTTGTTCATCCGGACGAGGTACTCAGTCTTCGTCCCGACAACGACCCCGCGCTATATCGTCATCGGGTTTCCGGTTGCCATGTCCACCATGTCGGGGAGTTTGGTCTTCTTGCACCGGATGCTGAGGGCGGGAGGGCGCTCTGAGGCCATAGTGGCGTCACTGTCATCCACTGGTGGAATCGCGTCCTCAAGGTATGGGGCGGGCGTTAAACCCCTAAACCCTCCGAATGATGTATCATCGGGGTCTCGGATTGTCCCATGGGGCAGCCCGACCCAGAAGGGTCCTCTCCGCTGCTGAATGGTCGCCACGCCGCCTCCGCAGTTGCCGCCGCCACTGCCGCCGCCACTTCACGACGCTGGAGCACCACTTTCCTCTTTTGTTGACTTGTAGTTCCGGGAGTCATTCTGTAAAAACAGTAAGAAAATACATGAAGAGGAACTGTGACTTGATCAAAATACATATAGCGTTAAAGGAATCAAGTATACATATCTAGATCATCAACAGAGCTGTATTACATGCACATTATAAGCAATGCGGAATCATCTAATACTACCAAGTCTACAACAAACTCAATTAAACAATTCGAAACTTTCCTAAACAAACTAATTAATTTTCATGCAATGCATATTGTTTCCTAGATATAGAGACTGATTAAGACTATGGCATTATCCTACAGAACTTTCAGAACTTTATTTCTCTGAGGCCTTCTCTTAGCGTTATCACTGAAACATTATAGCTACATACATAAGCACACATTTACAAGACAAGTGAAGAATTGCAAACAACAGCACATCCACTGACGTAAACTCTACAACATAGTAACCAAGTTCCAATCTAACAAGCTAACAATTTCCCAATCAACTCGATCATTGAGAAAGCATTGCACATTAAAATTTGGAAAACAAAATACATAGCATGACAGCAACTCCCATTCAGCATATTAAAGTTCTCAGCTAATTAGCAAAAACAACTTCCAGCTACATTTTCAAGTCCTAGAATACACCACTACTCACCAAGTACACGGAGCAACATCGACAAGTACATTTAAAGATTGTGGCCAGTTATAAACAATCTTCGAGTCTTTCGAATTCACAATAGAAACATTTAATTCCACGCACACCATTCACACGTTCACTGATATGCACAGAAAACATTGCCCCAATTCGACAAAAAAGAAGATGACTTGATCTAAACAAACAGTGTTGCGCAATCAAATCATCTATAACAGTACTAAAGACGCATACTTGTATTTCAAATTCGGTATCTGAAGACGTACATTTTGAACTGAACACACAAAGGCTACTAATTAATACTGAGAGCAAATGAAGTCAAAATAGAGTAAAATAGAGAGAGATAGAGAGACCTTGCGGAAGTTGATATCGACCCGATTTGGGAATTTAGGAGAGAGAGAGAGAGAGAGAGAGAGAGAGAGAGAGAGAGAGAGAGAGAGAGAGAGAGAGAGAGAGAGAGAGAGAGAGAGAGAGAGAGAGAGAGAGAGAGAGAGAGAGAGAGAGAGAGAGAGAGAGAGAGGCATACCTTGAGACCGGAAGATTCAGGAAGCAACTCGATTTGGGAATTTAGGGTTTTGGTGGAGGGGAGAGAGGGGGTTTAGGGTTGAGGTGGAGGGGAGGGAGGGGGTTTAGGGTTGAGGTGAAGGGGATTTTGTGTTTTGGGGTTTTAGAAGATTGGGGGCGAGCTTAATCGAGGTTGCGGGATGAAGATAGATAATGAACTAGGAAGAAGAAAGAAACTGTGAGTCTGCAATTATAAACGATATGAGGCGACGAAGATTGAATATTGGTCGCTTCAGTACATTGAGGCGACTAATATTGCATTTTTCGTCGCTTCAATATATTGAAGCGACTAATATTCAATCTTCGTCGCTTCAATACATTGAAGCGACCAATATTCAATCTTCGTCGCTTCAATGTATTGAAGCGACCAATATTCAATCTTCGTCGCTTCAATGTATTGAAGCGACTAATATTGCATTCTTCGTCGCCTCAATGTATTGAAGCGACCAATATTCAATCTTCGTCGCTTCAATGTATTGAAGAGACGAAGAATGCAATCTTCGTCGCTTCAATGTATTGAAGCGACCAATATTGCATTCACAGGGTTACCTTGGGGAGCCATACTTGGTCGCCTCATTGACTATTAACCCTAATCGAAGCGACGAAGATTGATATCTTGGTCGCCTCATTTTGTGTTATTTTTAGAAATTCATAAAATATCTATTATTTTTTCAAATACATAATGTATAATGTAAGCTTTAAAGAAAATATCAATAATTTTTACATAATGTATAATGTAAGCTCGATTACGTCAATTCATAGTAATATTGGTTTAGTCCTCGTCCTCGTCCTCGTTTTCGTCTTCGTCCTCGTCTTCGTCTTCGTCTTCGTCTTCGTCCTCGTCCTCGTCCTCGTCCTCGTCTCCTTCTTCATCCAAAAGTAGTTGAAAATCTTGGTAAAATTGTATCACCGTGGGAGTGTCCTCTTGGTAAGGCTCGAATATATGATCTCCTGTACGCAATATGTTTTCATCTATGGCAAGTACGTCAGCGCTGTAGACATTGCAGTGCGACATTTCTTGTACTACCTTCCAAGTACCACCAGCCTTTGGATCGTCTATGTAGAATACTTGTTTTGCTTTGGTTGCAATTATGAAGGGTGAATCCTCATAGTAACTGTTGTTTGTATCCACTGATATCGGTCCATGATCTGTTATAACGGTGTCAAGATCTTCCTCATCGTCGGAGTTGTGCCATGTGCACTTAAACAACACGACTGTCGAAACCATATCCCAAAACTGAAACTGAAACCACATGAATAGCAAAAGGATCAACAAAGTCATGTTCGCCTAAAGTGTCCAAAAATGGGACAATTCGAGAATCAACAACTCAACTCGATCAACTAGATGAGTTGTTGATTCTCAAACGGGAGTTCTAAGTTGATAAACACCACAATTATATTTAACCATACACTCAATTTCATGATTAACCCTAACAACACTACTAATTGAGACCAATACACCTAATCTACACTAATCATAATAAATTTCACTAAATTTTACCAAAATTCAAACATTATTCATGAACCCATAACATGATTTATCACAATTCAATGATTCAAACACTAAAACTACAACATAAGACCAAATTCAATTCAACTTCAAAAATTTCACATAAACTTCATTTTCACTTCTAAATTAACATGTATTATGGTCACAAAGAGGGTTAAAGAGATACAAATCAAACTAATCTTACTTAAGAATCAAATGAATGGCAAGAACAGCCTTCTTTCTCAATTTCCTCCAATTTCTCCCAAAATCGCACAAGAACAGCTCCAGAACGCCAATGAACTGTTTTCCCAAAATTTCAACTTTATGAAGGGTTTGACTTTAAGAAGGAGAGCATATTCAGATTTAAAAAAATTGGGGCGACGAAGATTGATCAATCTTCGTCGCCCCAATTTTCTTCGATGCGACCAAGAATGTCTTCGTCGCTTGGAATGAAAAAAAGTGGTCGCCTCATATTATTGAAGCGACCAAGATCAATCTTCGTCACCTCATTGAGATAAAACGACGTAATTAATTTTCGAGGCTACCATTCCATTCTTCGTCGCTTCATTAAGTTTGGGGCGACGAAGAAACGTAACTTCGTCGCTCCAAAGCCCTCCTCCAGTAGTGGTCTAATCAGAGTGATATAGATCAACTTAGGCATTCGATAAGCATGAACACAAACTGAATCTGAAAATTTTGATAGGCTTGCTTGTATGAACGTCTTCAAATGAATTGTTGCATGTTTAATTTACTTAATAATTATAAAAAAAAAGTTTAAAGATAGATAAATACAAGCCATTATGTAAAATATTTAATTATTTTTTACTTGATATGATGTATAGACGACATGGCACAATATTAATGAGGTGTACAAGAATCAGTGTGTCATATAAGATTTGATGCCTACACGCCATGATTTTATTAAAGTCTAAAATCATTTCTCTTAAGGATTGGAAAACTCCCTGTCACATTTGAATTTTTGAAAAAAATACATATACACTATCATTTATGGGTTTAGTCTCTAATTTATAATATAATCTAATAAAGTTTCCTTTTAAAGATTGATGACTCAGCCCTACGTATTTCAATCTTCCTATAATACATTTTTTCTGAAATTATTCACATGTGAAAACACTTTCTTTTTTTCAAACATATCGTATTTTTTTTCATGAGTTTAATTATCCATGATTCCTGTGATCGAGAGAAAGTTTTTAAATTTTCATGCCTTGATTTATTTACCTATTAATTTGATTTTCTTATATAGAATTAAATTAATTTACCTACCTACGTACGCATAGCTAATAATTAATTTACCTACATGTACATATAGCTAATCTTGAATTTACCGCGTAGGTGGTAATTTACCTACAATTTTTTAATGTTAATGTACCTATTCAACAATATGTGATCAATTTACCTACTCAAGTTTACCTACTCATTGCCGTGATTAATTTACCTACCTATTGCCATATATAAATTTTACGTATTCAATGCAGTTTGAATATGTTTTCATACTTAATTGAAAAGAACAGTAGGTTTAGATCGATTCAGGGTTATTTTTCAGAGTAAGATAATAGGAATTATCAATGAATTCAGATTTTTTTTTTTTTGAGGGGAACACATGAGATGTCACTTCTCATTGATGAAACAAGGATGAGAACATGTCATAACATAAGACTATATCCTTAATAAGGGAAAACGACAGATCAAGAAGCCGTAGTGTAGACTACACAAACAAAGTTTGGCTAGTCCAAATATCCTATTCAAACAGTAAGCTCAAAAAATTAAAATCGTAACCATAGTTCATAACCCGGCGTAATGCAAAGTGGAACGATAAGGAATACCTATTCCACCCGCACTTATTCAAAGCATAAAATAAAAGCATGTAAAAAAAACTACTCATTTGGAGTAGCCACCGCCACCTTCTCAGCCGCTATACCATCGACAATTGCTTCCATTAGGTCCATCTGAGTTGCGTTAACCACATATTTAGCAGGAGTGCCAAAGTCTTTTGTGGACCACGCCAATTTTTTCATAGATTGATGACTTGAAACAGTAGGCATGAGAAGCTCACCCTCCCTCTCATGTACCTCTCCAATTTCCATACCACGAGAAGCAACCAACTTAGATGAACGCCTCATTTGTGTCATCTGGATAAGACGTTGACCTGCAGAATTTTCCGAACTCGAGTCCTCCAAGTTCTTCTCTTTAAGCTTGTTCTTTGAACCATTCGGGCGTCCACGATGAGTTTTCTTCGCTGGGGACTTAATGAGAAACCCGTTCTTTTCCGGAATAGCAAGATCCGGACAGGATGTCAACAAGAGTTATGCACTCTTCTTCCTCCCTGACTTCAGTTTCTTAACAACAGATTCCACTGCCTCCTCCACTGCCTTTCTCTTCACATCATCTACCCATATAGGAATCCTAGGGGCTGTCTGCCGCAGGTGAGCATCCACTGCCGCAAAAATCTCTGGTGTAAGCCTCGAAACTGAGAATATAAGGGTTTGGGGCACCACCACTTGGGGACTAGTCTGAGGTACAATCTCTTTAACCAAATTAGATGCCAAACCAGAGGGTACGTTAGAGCTTACCATAGGGTGAGGGATAGTAGCGTTAAACTTCTCTGGCACTTCCCCGACGAAGCTCGATGCAGACTCCAAAGTGACACTCTTTGACATATTAGGGGCACCTATACACCACGAACTGGGATGCTCCATCAAACCACACTCTGGACAGTAACCATGCAGCCTGTCATACTTGAATCTCACCTTCACCTCTAGCCCCGGCTCAAACTCGAAAATCCACCCTGGGAATGGTTGCCACACACGAGATGTCACAGGATGCCAGATTCAAATACGTGCGACTCCTCTGTTAAAGCTCACAATATCAGTCCAGATATAGATGTCGATCACATTCACAACCATGCGTAGGGCCTTTTTCATGAAAACGATTGGCTCCAATCCCAAGATCTCCACCCATACCGGAATGGAGGATATGGGTACTTGTTGTGGATCTCCTCTGCCACTAAACTGTGATGCAATCAAAGTCGACTTCCCAAAAAACTAAGGGTTGCCTTCTACGGCATGTTTGGCCTCTGCTTCCTTCACAAACTCCATCAAGAAACGGTTCCCCACCATCCTAATCGTGAGCCTTTTGTATTAACACCACCCTTCGCTGACAAGAGTCGCTCCACCACAAAGGAGTGGTTCGTGACTACTATTGCTCCGTTTGCGCCGAAAGAAGTTTTGCCTCTTCTGTCAAGGTCAGTGATGACACTCATTTGATCCGAGACCAGGTCCGCCATCATCACGAGACGTAGGGAGAAGAAAATCGAAGAGATTTTCGAAGAAAACCTAAAAAAACAAAGGCGGCGTTTTTAGGTTTTCTAACGCTCGAGTATTAGCTATTGTGAATAATATTGAATTCAGATTTTTATGACTAAATAGGTAAATTTATACATATTTGAATTCTACTAATTAATAGGAACAATTAATATTGTCCAATACCTACTAAAATATATTGCATCGGCTCTTATAAATAAAAAGGTTCAGGGAGTAATATCTAGATGCCCATTATATAGAATGTAGTGGATTCTAATATATATTGCATTGGATTATCTCATACCAGAAAAATTTTCACCCATGTGGTGTGGAAGTAGGAGAAAAATATGAAAGAAGTTATGAATATTTATCTTTAAGTTTTTATGAAGAATTTATAATATAATCATTTTTATCTTCTTTTTGATTAACTTTTATTACTATTAATGGTTTTTTTGTCAACTTCGAATTTGATGAAGCGGATGACACTAAAACTACTTTCGACTTCCCTTTATTATACTAGAGATATAGATTTTAATGGACATGATATGTATCTATGTTAATTTTGTTTGCGTTTCGATATTGACGAGTGTAACAACTCGAAAATTTGTGGTGATAATGCAACCTGCAAAACTTCGAAAGGAAGTTACGTATGTGAATGTCACGATGGGTACACAAATAATTACAAGAACAAAACTCGTTGCGTCGAAAGTCCGAAGCAAAAGAAAACCATGCAAGTAACATTGGGTATGCATTTATATCAATTTGAATTTTTATATGGGTAAATTTTAAATAAGGTCAAATGGGAAAGATCTGTACTAGATTAAGTCATCCAATATTTTTTTCTCAAATCAAGTCACATAATATTAAGCCAGAAATAAAAATATCCTTATAGTTCAAAATATTTATATCCATGCCATCGTGTATATATATATTAAGAAAAAAAATTGTTCTCTCACACCTCAGTCGAACATCCTCTCTCAATCGCTCCGACGTGCCTCTCTCCTCTCCTCTCTCAGTCCCTCACCACCGTCGGGCCTCCTCTAGGCCACGTCTCTCTCTGACGCACCCTTTCCTCGATGATGTGCCTCGATCTCTAGCAACCTTGATGCTGCCATAGCTGCGAAAGTGTCTCTCTCTCTCTCTCTCTCTCTCTCTCTCTCTCTCTCTCTCTCTCTCTCTCTCTCTCTCTCTCTCTCTCTCTCTCTCTCTCTCTCTCTCTCTCTCCCTCTCTCTCTCTCTCTCCCTCTCCCTATCAGCATTGGAGCATATTTTGTGGTAATGTTTGCTTTGGTTTGGTTTGGTTGTTACATAAAAGTTGTTGTGTTTTGGTTGTTACGCAGTAGTGTCTATAATAATCTGTGGTAGTACTTATGTTAGTCTGTAGTAGTAAATACAAATTGATATTCTTTAGTTTTTATGCAGTAGTGTCTACAATAGTCTGGGGTAGTTTTTATGTTAGTCTGTAGTAGTGCATATGTGAAATAGTGGTAGTAGTGCATCTGTGAAAGTGTAGTAATGCATCTCTGAAAGTATAGTAGTGCATATGTAAAACAGTAGTAGTGCATCTGTGAAACAGTGGTAGTGCATTTGTGAAACAATATTAGTGCATTTGTGAAAGTGGTAGTAGTGTATCTGTGAAAGTGATAGTAGTGCATCTGTGAAGCAATGGTAGTGCATTTGTGATTCCGTAGTAGTAGTGCATCTATGAAACAGTGGTAGTAGTACATCTGTGAAACAATGGTAGTAATGCATCTATGAAACAGTAGTAGTGCATTTGTGAAACAGTAATAGTGCATTTGTGAAAGTGGTAGTACACATTTGTGAAAGTGGTAGCAGTGTATATGTGAAAGCAGTATTAGTGCATATGTGAAATAACAGTAGTGCATATGTGAAATAGTAGTAGTGCATTTATGAAACAGTGGTAGTAGTGCATTTGTGAAACAGTGATAGTAGTGCATTTGTGAAACAGTGGTAGTTGTGCATTTGTGAAATAATAGTAGTGCATTTGTGATTCAGTGGTAGTACATGTGTTGTTAAGCAGTAGTATCTAAGTTGGTGTGTGGAAGTGTCTGTGGTAGTGTGTTATAGTACTTTGATGTTCATTTTTGTTGTTTCGCAGAGGAAATGCAAGTAAAAGTAAAAAAACCCCGTCAAAAATACAAATTCGGTCTACATTTCGAGGCTTCTTCAACCTGATACAGCTATGGAAAAATAATTTGTCCGATGAAACGCTGAAGTTACTTGGAGATACACCCTTTGGAACAGTGATATGGCCATTTGCTCAAGACACCATGTTATCCGAAGATACGCACAAGTGTGTGGATGACAATGTAATACTTACATTGTGTTAAAATAGTACATTGGATATTTTGAAGTAGTACTTACTAGAGACAACAGTAGTGTTAGTACACTAAATATTTTGAAGTAGTACTTTTTGTTATGAAACAGTAGTGCATACCATGTTTTGAAGTAGTACACTAAATGTTCTGGAGTAGTGTTTATTAGAAACAGCAGTAGTGCTAGTACACCAACTGTTTTGAAGTAGTACTTTCTATTGCGAATTAGTAGTGCTTGCTAGAGAAAAATGGTACGTTTTACATTGATGTAATGAGATGAACCCAGGTTTTTAATAGGAGTAGTGCTACTTTTGTTGTATGATGACTGTACTACTACTGTTATTAGTTTCAAACACAAAGCGTTGTCACATATAAAAACGCACAATTGACCAACATAAAATCGTAAACCGAAGAACAACAAACTCGAATTAGTATGTTAAACAAATTGCACAAGGGAAAAGTACATTACATTAAAGTAGTATGTATTATATAACGAAGAACCATATTGTATGTTTGTTTATCGAAAAACATTTGATGAAAGAGATTCAGACCAAGTATACTACCAATCGTATGGTTGTACCAACTATATCTTGTGATTAATATAGTGTATGTAAAGGAAATGGACATGCCTCAGCAAAATTATCTGTTCAGGCAGAATGTACTACTGTAGACTAGTGAAAACACTACATGTGACTAATATAGATACTAGTTGGGAAAATTATTTGTTCAGACAGAGTGTACTAATGTAGACTGGTGAATACACTAGCTGTGAGTAATATAGACACTAGTTAGCTACTGATGATTTTTGTATATGTCATTTTGTTGTGTCTTCCTTTTTCTCCACAATGACCACATCTGATTGGCTCCGTCGCCTTCCCACCTTCAGCGGAAGACTTCATGCGAGTATCCTTTGGACGACCGAATGAGATTCTTGTCAACGGAGGCTTCACAATGAGCAGTTCATTAAGATCGAGCATCATGGTAAAACTTCTCAATGTTTGGTATTGGCTGAATATCATACTCATAGGCAGCCTTGTAACTTCCTACCTCATATAAATTCTCAATGTAAGAGTAAATAGGCTTAATACCGGCATGTTGTATAGCAACAAGTGTATGGTTGTTGTATGTGCATTTCGCATACAAATCAAAATCCATGGCCACCAATCTGCAAATCAAACAAAAAATGCTTATAGAACAGAAGTAGAATCTTTAATAGTCATCAGTAGTGTATTCACTCAACACTAATAGTACTATCAAGTCCAAACACACACAACATACAAAACAGCTAACTAGTATATTCAGTGGGATGCAATAGTGTACTCACTAAACACTAATAGTACTATCAAGTCAAAACACACAGAACACCTAACTAGTGTGTTCAATGGGATGCAGTAGTGTATTCACTCAACAGAGGTAGTACTCACAGTTTGTAACATCTCATAATTTATACGAAATATTAAAACACACAAATCAGCCACATCAATCACACACAAACACATAAATCACAAGAGAAAACATACAATAATATCACTACAATGCGCCATACATAATACAAAGTACCAAAATCAAAATCGAATACACCGAAATTCGAAATCGGTTTATCACCGGATTCGAATCAAACAACACATCAATCAAAAACATCAATCAAAGAAAACAAAGCACAAAAACATCTACAGGTGAACATAATGGAAGCCTTACCTAAGTTTTTATCACCGGAATCCTCCAATTCGCCGGAACTTCTTCCCACAAATTTTGCCGAAATCTTCTCTCTCTCTCTCTCTCTCTCTCTCTCTCTCTCTCTCTCTCTCTCTCTCTCTCTCTCTCTCTCTCTCTCTCTCTCTCTCTCTCTCTCTCTCTCTCTCTCTCTCTCTCACACACACACACACACACACAAACACAGAGATGATGGAGAGAATCGAACTTCGTTTTGGAGCTCTCTCTCTCTAGAACGATCATGCTCTCTCCCTCTCTCCGTTTCGGTTCGGCCGGTTTGAATTCAATTTGAATTCAAAATCAGTAGATAGTTTATATATTGAGGGGTAATTTTGGAAACTATTTTTTTTTAAAGAAATATATAATGACCTTATGTGTGTAAAACTTATACAATGAACTTATGTGTAATCTAAGACCTTTAAGTAACCTTATGTGTAATTTTCTATTTTTATATTGTCCAATGTCCATTGGCTCAGATATAGTGTCTGCTGTGGACCATATGCTAGCTCGTGATATATATCAAATTTCTACAGGTATCAGTGTAGGATTATTGGTTATAGGGAATTTCATGGACCTATTGCGCAGTGAAGAAAAGTAGCCTTATCAAACTCAAAGAGAAGTAATGCAGGTAAACAATGGAGGCTTATTGTTACAACAACAACTAGCTACTTATGGAATGGATGCAACAAAAGCTCTATACCACACGAGAACTTGAGCAGGCTACAAGCAATTATCATGAAAGTAGAGTTCTTGGTGAAGGAGGCTTTGGAACAGTTTACAAAGGGATATTATCAAATAACAAGGAGGTAACAATTAAAAAGTCCAAAATTGGTGCCCCAACGCAGACTGACCAGTTTGTTAATGAGGTAATTGTCCTTTCTCAAATAAACCATAGAAATGTGGTGAGGCTACTAGGTTGTTGTCTAGAAACAGAAGTGCCACTGCTAGTTTACGAGTTCAGTCACGGAACTCTTTATGAACACATTCATAAGCAAAAATCATCACTTGCGTTGCAATTACGGCTGAAAATAGCTGCAGAAACTGCAGGAGCATTAGCATACTTGCACTCCTCTACTTCGATGCCAATCATACACCGTGATGTGAAAACAATGAACATACTATTAAATGAGAATTACAAAGCAAAAGTGTCGGATTTTGGAGCTTCGCGTTTCAATCCTCTAGATCAAGTCCAGTTGGCAACATTGGTGCAAGGAACATTTGGGTACTAAGACCCTGAATACTTCCAATCAAACCAGCTAACTGAAAAGAGTGATGTCTATAGCTTCGGAGTAGTACTGGCAGAGCTACTAACAAGTAAAGTGGCACTGTCATTTGCAAGGCCAGAGGAAGAGAGATCCCTTGAACACTTATTTGTTTGTTCGATGGAAAATGGTCACTTAGACAGCATTTTGTGTGATGGCATTGTTAAGGAGCTGGGAGATGTTGACCGTAGAATAATAGAAACTGTGGCTAATCTTGCGAAAAGATGTGCAAGTTTAAAAGGAGAACAGCGGCCTACGATGAAAGAAGTAGCCATGGAACTAGAAGGAACGAGGATCATGACGAAGCATCCATGGGGTTCTGCAGATGTGTTGTGCCCAGATGAGACTCAGTACTTGCTTCGGTCACATAATAATCAGAATGTTAGCGGTGATGGTGGTCTTGAAGGTACAAGCAGTGGCTGTGACAGCATGCAGATGGAGATGTTAAAGTCATATGCTGACGGGAGATAGTTAATTAGTACTTAGTATTGTTAACAATTAATGAAGCATTGTTTGAGATGTAATCTTGATATATATTAGCATGAGACATTGGATTAATACTAGCAAAGAAATGACCGAATAATCTACTTGTTGGTTTGAAAACTTCAACCTAGCTATTGACGCGCTTGGAATGGACTTGGTTAAACAACTATATATATGACTACTCTTGCTCGACTTTGAATGCCATTGACAAGTAGTAGTCTTTACTAGAAGTCTAGAACCAAAGACATTTCTAATGAGGACCAGCCGTACGTGCATACCGAGTCTTTCTTCATATGTCTATAAATGAATTTGGCTAACTATAGCACTTGCATTCCTCATAAGAGATAGAATTTGTGGCGACATACCTTACATTCGACGATGGAACTATCATCGGTAGTAGTACTACTGGCTGTTTTAGCGGCAGCGACAACAATATCCGCAGCAGCTCAAACCACCCTCCTACCTCAAGCATTGCCTGGTTGCCGAGATCACTGCGGTAATCTCACAGTTCGGTACCCATTTGGCATAGGCGAGGGTTGTTACCTGCGACCAGAGTTCAACACTACTTGTTATGGTCTCAATTCAGCATATTTCAAGCCTACTGAAGGTTTTCCCAGGTATATTACCAACATATCTGTCGAAGGTGAGTTGCAAATAATGCAAGACACGGCCTATGATTGTTACAACAGCGTGAACGAGCGGATGTTCACCAACGTCCCCACCCTCTCAGTGGCTCGTCCTTACACCATATCCGATACCAAAAACAAGTTCATCGTGGTTGGATGTGATGTTATGGCTCTGTTTCAAGGCCACCGAGGGAGCGAAAACTACACAACAGGATGTATGTCCATATGCGGCGACAACCTTAGCAGTGACGAGCAATCCTGCTCTGGTATAGGTTGCTGTCAAACTTCCATCCCTGGCGGCCTTCAGGGGCTGAGTATGACAGTGCGTAGCTTTAATAATCATTCTTATACTTCAAGTAACTGCGGCTATGCCTTGATCGTGCAAGAAGACCAGTTCACATTCTCTGGGAATAAAAGCATCACGAACCTAATAGTCATCGAACAGCTTCCGATGATTCTTAATTGGGAAATCGGAGATGTGCCATGTAATGCTGCTGAAAAGAGGGTGGATTATGCATGCAAATCAAATAGCAAGTGTGTGGATCGGTCTGGATCGTCTGGTTACTTTTGCAAGTGTTTGCCAGGGTATGAAGGGAACCCATATCTTCCACAGGGTTGCCAAGGTGAGTCATATCTATATATACTCACACATATCTAATTTTCAGTACCAAAACTTGGCTGTAACAGAAATCTGCATATGCAGAAATTCCAAAATTGTCAACTTACATGCTGTAGCAAATTGACTAATACTCTTTCAGATATTAACGAGTGCAATGCTTCAAACCCCTGCGACATTGGAGCATGCGTAAATTTACCTGGGGACTACTCTTGTTCATGTCCGAAAGGCTACAAAAACAACGACACGAATGGAAAGAGCTGCATCAAAGTCAATCCCAGCAGCAGTCGTCTCCTGGTTATTATTCTTTCATCAAGTATGTACTAATTCTTTAATAGAGCTTACTATGTCTTATCCCCGGTAATTTTTGGTTTTGGCTTGAGTAAGCAAGTTATACTGATTCTAAAGTTAAAAATGTGCAGGTATAAGTGTAGGCCTATTCTTGCTTTCATCAGGTGGAGGTTTATGGATGTATTGGGGAATGAAGAAAAGGAAGTTCATAAAACTCAAAGAAAAGTACTTTACAGAGAATGGTGGTTTATTGTTGCAACAAAAACTTGCTAGTCATGGAGGACCTATTGAGACCACCAAAATATATACTGCAGAAGAACTTGAGAAGGCCACAAACAACTACCATGAAAGTAGAATTCTTGGTGAAGGAGGGTTTGGGACAGTTTACAAGGCAATCTTACAAGATAAGCAAGTGGTTGCAATAAAAAAGGCCAAAGTCGGTGCACCAACTCAAATTGATCAGTTTGTTAACGAGGTAATTGTTCTGTCTCAAGTTAACCATAGACATGTAGTAAGGCTCTTGGGCTGTTGCTTAGAGACAGAGGTGCCTTTACTAGTATACGAGTTCATCACTCAGGGCACTCTCTTTGAGCACATTCACAAGAAAGAGGCTAAAGGGTCATCTCTTTCATGGCAACTCCGATTAAAGATAGCTTCAGAAACTGCAGGAGCACTAGCATATCTACACTCTTCTGCTTCCACACCAATCATACACCGAGATGTGAAAACAATGAACATACTATTGGATGAGAATTACATAGCAAAAGTATCGGATTTTGGAGCTTCGCGTTTCATTCCTCTAGATCAAACTCAACTAGCAACATTAGTGCAAGGTACATTTGGTTACTTAGACCCTGAATACTTCCAATCAAACCAACTAACAGAAAAGAGTGATGTTTATAGCTTCGGAGTGGTACTAGCTGAGCTACTAACAAGTAAAGTGGCACTGTCATTTGCAAGGCCAGAGGAAGAGAGATCCCTTGCACACTTATTTGTTTGCTCAGTGGAAGATGGCCACTTGAACCAAATTCTATATGATGACATTGTCAATGAGAGAGATATTGACCAGGGAGAAATAGAAAGTGTAGCCAATCTTGCAAAAAGATGTCTAAGACTAAAAGGAGACGAAAGGCCTACGATGAAAGAAGTAGCCATGGAACTAGAAGGAATGAGGATTAATACAAAGCATCCATGGGATTCTGCAGATCATTTGTGTCTAGATGAAACTAGGCACTTGCTTGGTTCACCTGTTACATCCAAGGACTACATTGTGAATATTAGTGGTGATGGTGGTACAAGCAGTGAGTGTGAGCGAATGCAAAGCGAAATGTTAATGTCATATGCTGATGGGCGATGATAGCTGTTTGGTTTGCTAATTGCTATAGTATAAATTGGTCTTGAAATTTTGATTGAAGTTGCAACAGAAATATTGATGAAATTCTATTTGTACATGGTATTAGTAAATTAGGTCTCACCTTACCCTATCTATCCTTCCACTTGTGCTCTTTTCTCGTGTCTCCATTTCCTGTGGCCGAAATTTCAACTCCGGCCGGCGGACGCTACAACAATAGGAGCACGAGCGGCGGTGGCAGCGCTTCCCGGTATCATTTCAGTCGCAGCAGCAAGGGTGTCGCTCCTTAGCTTGAGCCCTTTTCTTTTTGCCCCTTTGGGCCGCGCTTTTTTCTTGGCCCAGGCTCAGTTTTTAAAGTCACTCGAGTCAGCATCACTTGCTCTAGAGACTGAAGAATGCAGGTGAGATTTTGCGGGGAAGAATCTATCGACCACTTTCTTCGTATCTCCATCAAATAATTATAGCAACAGAACCTCAAGAATAGGACATCCATTATTTATGTATTTTAATTTTTAAAATTATCAAATATATATTTTAATTTTGTAAACTTATAAAAAAAATAGTACATGTCATCAACTTTGGTGTTATCTTTTTATAAAGTATTAAACTTTTGGGGGGAGTAAAATAGTTCAACCAACTCTTGACACCAAAATTCTATATTAGTATTTAATTTTATCCAAAAATATAGACAACTCATTTTTTTTCTCTTCAGAATTAAAACACTTCATCTATTTCTCTCCATACAACCAAAAGACCTAGATTTTAAAAATAGGTGGATTAAAAAATAATTTAGAAAATTTGTAGTAGTCGAATTTTTAATTTTCATATTTTGAACTAAAATTAAACTATGATATAGTTTTTTTTTAGAAAATTTTAGGAATGGTACCTCAAATATTGGTCATTCATCACTTATATACCTCAACTTTTGAAATTATCATATATGTACCTTAATTTCGTAAACTTATACAACAATAGTATCTGCCGTCACATTTGATGTTAACTTTTTATAAGGGGTTAAACTTTTAAGGATAAATCAAACAATATTCAACTTAAACCCTACTTTTCATTTAAAAAAAACATATAGTGGCACTTTAGTCAAGTTGTAAAATCATTAAGTTCTAAAAATTGATAGTCAAATCGTGAAATCATCTTACAATGTCTATTTATTCAATTTTATGTTTTCAAGACATTAATTGGTGCATGCCAAACATGACATTGTTGTAATGTATGTTGTTTACCACATTTATTTATGATGCATTTTCATGTTATAGTAGGTTACATTTTAATGTCATAAGAATGAGAAAAAATTAACAAGCATGAATCTAAAAGATAAATAGTAATTAACAAGTATGACATTTGTCATATGCAAACACGTAGCAACACTTGGATTACGATAGGTCACAACCCACCAAAATTGAAAAAACAAAAAAAAACTATATCGTAACTTTATTTTAGTTCAAAATATGAAAATTAAAAATTCGACTACTCCAATTTTTTAAAATTATTTTTTTGTCCACCTATTTTTAAATTCTAAGTTTTTTGGTTGTATGGAGAGAAATATATGAGGTATTTTAATTTTGGAGGGGATAAAGATGAGTTGTCTACATTTTTGGAGAAAATTAAATATTAATGTAGAGTTTTTGTGCAAAGAGTTTGTTGGACTATTTTACCCTAAAAAATTTAACACCTTATAAAAAGTTAACACCAAAGTTGACGGCAGGTACTATTCTTGTATAAGTTTACAAAGTTGAGTTACATATCTGATAGTTTCGAAAGTTGAGGTACATAAGTGATGAATTACCTATATTTGAGGTACTGTTGCTAAAATTTTCTCTTTTTGATTATACCTACATCACAAAGCTAGATTTTGGAAGTGTTATTCGGTGGTAGAAATATGACAGTTGTGTGTTTAAGCTGGGGAAGATTATTCTTTTTTTCATGGGCAGTGCAATTGTCCATAATCAACAAGACATTCCTATTTACTCGACTATCAAACCACTTGAGTCACTCGAAAAAAATCAAAGATGTCATCCATGCATTTGAATTTGCACGATACTTGCAGTTAAGATTATCACAATTAACATTCTCAAAGCATATTGGATTCTTAAACTTGCCTATGACCCAAAGTGGAACTTTGTCAGAGCCATCACCATTGCAACAAATAACTAATGGAACTCTCTCTTTGTTTCGATTTCGACCTTCTAATTGTTTTGTTGCAAGAGAATTATCGGCTTCTATTCGGTAAAATAAGCCAGTTTCATCCATATTGTAGATGTTCTTCCAAGCCCACTTGTTTAGTTCTTCTCTTATTGGTGGCATGATAGCTTCAAGTTTATCCATGTCCACTGAACCACTCTCTCCAAAGTGTCGGTAGGATTGAATAGCATGACGTTGTTTGAACTTCCCCGACCATCCATTTGAAAACTCAAATGTGGTTGCTTCAGAATAAAGTTCTTTTAGGAATAAGTTGTATTTCTCCTTTAAGAGATCTTCACTCATGTCGATATGGTCTTGATTACACGTTAACCATTCATACAGAGCAGTCTCCATTAAAGGGTACATTGCCATCTTCACACGTTTTGCATCTGGTTTCAATGACATATATTCTTGAAGAACATCAGATTATCGCTTAAGTGTCGTAGATATTGCTGCTTGAGAAACTTTAATGTTATAAAATCTTTCTCTAACCATAGTCTAACCACATTAAACTTTAACATTAAAGATTTTATAACATTAAAGTTTCTCTATATTTAAATATAACTTAAATGTGGTTAGACTATTCCTAATTATACCGAGACTTTTTGTGGATAAAACACAATACCTTAAATGTGGTTAAGTTGAGACAATATTGATACAATGCGGATCTCATGTGTCATGCTTGTCACGGTTCAACTTGGTATTAGAGCGGGTTCCTCTCCAATCGTACTGTTGTGTTGACTCTAGCGGAATGTATAACCAAAATTTCGATGTGAATTTCGGATTTGGTTTCACGTGCTAACCTCGCACATGAGGGAGAATATTGGATTGGAGATCCCACATCAAAATATGATAATATTAAATATAATTTTAATGTAGTTTGACTATTTATAATTGTACCGATGCCTTTTGTAGATAAAACTCAACATCACCTTAAATGTGGTTAAGTTGGGACAATATCGGTACAATACAGATGTCATGTGCCATACTTATCGCTGTTTAACTGTCACTCCGTGGCGTGGATGTTATTCCCTCTTGGAAACCAAATAATAAGACAAAGATGTAAAAGACTCTAAAGGAAGGATGAACATAAAACTTGCTTACGCAGAGCGGCTTAATGACACATGTATGCACAAACCAAGTCATCTTAACTCACCAATTTTTAAAAAGTAGCAGAAATTTGTGGAACGACTATTTGGTAATATCAAAGAATCAAGAAATAGAAATTTTACCCCGAGAAAAAAAAATAAAGACGTCGGAAAACTATGAGCTCTCAAGTTCATTATACTAATATTTATTGTATAAGCAGAAAATTACATAAGGTCACATACTTCAAACCATTATAACTAATATCCATAGCTGAACCCAAGATGCACCCTTGTCAACTCAAGTAAACCACCTGCAAAATAAAGATAAAATGTATGACCTCATAAGTCAATGTACTGATAGAAGAATTTGGTCGACATACTCTTTTGTTCATTGTAAAAGACAACAACAATGTCTCTCAATGGCAAGCGATATTTTTGTTAACTGTATGTCCATATCCATCGCTTGGGGCAAACATAGTCCTTGTCTGTAAGTGAACAAAGCACTCCATCAGTCAGCTACATTAATCGAACATTTACATCAAAGCTTAATATAATTAATGATCATAATCTGTAAGTGGTCAATTAACCTACCAAAGTGTAGAATAGAAGACAGTAAAATACGTGGATGTAGCTTTGCATTGTTGGCTTATACTTTTTCCTCTACTGCCTCAAAAACCCATAAGTCGATTCCATGTTCTACACTTTGTTTGCATATATCTTTCATGTATATCTGCAACTCAATTAACATAGATCAATTTGTTTCTAACATGAACTAATAAATCCAGAAAATACAACAGCTAGTAACCCCACTTTGGGAATCAAGACATCGTAAAAAATGGAATTACTTAACTTCTTGAACATTACATGAAGATTAAATCTCGAGCAAATCAGGAATTCTTGCAAAAAGTCTAATTCGACATTGATCCTTCAAAACAACAATCATGCAATTACAAATTAGAAAATTTCAGAAATTAAAAGCATTTCAACTTTGATGACTCTGGACTATTAGTGTTGGCAAATATTATGAAAGAGCAACTATAACATAAGGTAATGAGAAGAGAACTTCACACCTTTGACAAAGTCAGAACCACTAAATTGGCCAATAGCAGCTTCAACTTTCTTCTGGACTTCAATCCTAGTGGTATAAGGACTATTTGTTTTAGCACACATACCTAACAAAGTTTGCATATCTCCAAAACCACACCCATCTTCTTGTGATCAAGCTATTATTATTTTTTTAATTTTAAACCCATAACTCCTCCTATTAGAAAAAGGAAAATGATTAGGATTCCAAAAAAAATTACATAATTTTTATCCCAAATGAGGTGGCAAGTGCCACGTAAGCAGTTCACACATGACTTTTATAATTAATCTTTTGTTGAATAAGAAATATAGATACGCAAGAGATAGATCTGAAATTGTCTTTATTCATTGATAGATGACCTTAAATAGGCACTACAATTTGTTATAATCAATATCCCTATAAATCAGGGATTGAGAGAAAATCTATTTCTACTCTAATTAGGACAAGACACACACTGAGATATCAGAAATTTTTTTTAAAAAAAAACATTCCCTCTTGTGTTGCGATCCTAATGGATGATGCATAACATGTTGGCTCACTAAAAACCTTGTCAAGCAAACAAAAAACTTCTTGGGTAAAAAAAAAGGTTTGGTCTAAGGGAAAAAGAGTACAACGCATCAACTACAAAAGCGACCACATGTGATGTAGACTCCCCCTAATGTCTACAAAATGAAATCCCCCTGATCAGTAACTCAATCTTGGAGTTTAGACAATCTTTGCATACCAATGTGTTTCACATGCTTTGCAAATGTAGATTTTGGCAATGACTTGATAAACAAGTCTGTAGCATTATCAACCGAACATACTTGTTTCTGAATGTTCAATAGCTATTGTTATTGCTAATTGAAGAAAAAACTTCGACGATATGTGCTTGGTATGATCACCCTTGATGTATTCCAACTTCATTTGTTCAATGCAAGCTGCATTGTCCTCAAATATACAAGTTGGTGTTGTAGTAGTAGATAATAATCACTAGATCCTCGAATATGATATATAATTGACCTAAGCCAAACACACTCCTTAACCGCTTCATGTAAAGCTATAATCTCAGAATGATTCGAGGAAGTACCAACAAGGGTCTACTTAGTTTATCTCCAAGAAATCGTTGTGTTTCCCATGGTGAATACATAACATATCTGGGAACATCCTTTGTGTGGGCGGAGAGATACCCATCATCAGAAAAATTGACCAAGATATCACAAGGTGTCTTTGAATATGAGACTGCACAAAATTGAGGAATAGTGCTTGCAGCCGGATCAGTCTTTGATGGGTTTAACAATTCCTTCACTGAGTCGAAGGAATGCTTATGGTCTGTCCATAGTGCAACCTTCGATGAGTCGAGTGATTCACTCAATGAGTCGAAAACCTTGGAACCTGAATGCTGCGATTCAACCATCTATTTTCCGGGAATTTCAAACCTCTCTTTGTATTCTTTGTAAGGAAAGAACAAGCCCAAGTCTATGGAACGCTTCAAGTACCTGAAGATGTACTTTATACCATTTCAATGACGTTGTGTAGGCATATAACTAAATCGAGCTAACAAGTTCATAGAGAATGCAATGTCTGGTCTTATGCATTGAGCTAACTACAACAAAGCTACAATAACACTAATGTATGGTACCTCAGCTCTCAATAACTTCTCATCATTATCTTTCGAACTGTATGAATCCTTATTGGGTTCCAGACTACGTATGGCCATTGGTGTACTAAGAGGGTGTACTTTGTCCATGTTAAATTGCCGGATCATCTTTTGGACATAAGCAAACTGGTGAATAAGTATTCCACCAACTCGATGTTCTAATTCTAAACCAAGACAAAATTGAGTCCTACTAAGGTGTTTCATCTCAAACTCGAATTTCAAGTAGCTAATCGTCTCATTGATTTCATCAACAGACCCAATGATATTGATATCATCAACATAGACCGCTACAATGGAAATCCTGAACTTATTCTCTTAATGAACACACTAGGAATAAATCATTGTTCTTGTCTCCCTTCCCAATCAGGTAGTCATTGAGACTTGTGTAGCACATCCTACCGGATTGTTTCAATCCATATAGTAAACGCTTCAATATAATCACATGAGAACTTGTGGTGTAGAGTTACTTGAATTGAGTATGACCACGCCTTCCAAAACTTTCATGTATATCTTTGAATCAAGGTTTCCATAGAGATATGCGACCACCACATCTATCAGCTGCATGTTCAGTTTTTCGGACATTACCAAACTGACAAGGTAGCAAAAAGTACTGATGTCCATACCCGAAGAATATGTCTCCTTATAATTAATGATAGGACGTTGAGAGAATCATTATGCCACAAGTATAACTTTATACCAATTGACTTCATTCTTCTCATTACGCTTTCAAACAAAGACTCATTTATGTCCAACCGGCTTCACATTTGGTGGGCATAGCACTACTACCAAAAACCTACATTTTTTTCAAAGAGTCTAGTTTGGCATGCATTGCTTCTTTTCATTTCCGCCAATCCGCTCTCTGCTAACATTCAGCAACCGAATGAGGTTCTACTTTATTATCGTCAATAATCTCCTGAGCAACGGAATAAGTAAAAGAATCATCAACTACCTTGGATGATCTATCTATAACAATGTGCGCATCATTGTTAGTTAGTAAGATTCCATCATTCTCTAACATCACATATGGGTCTGAATCGTCCTCCAAATATGAATTTGTGATTCTAGGACATAATTGTAGTTAGGAACAATCTCATATGTGGGATTCACAACGTTGATGATGAAATGATCAGTTTGTGCCTGGAGGGCATGCCTTTTCGCTGGCAGCTCATATGTGGATTTTCTTGGTCTCCCCCACTTTTTGGTGGGAGTCGAGACCGACGCTACTCCATCCACATGGTCAAAAGGAACGTTACTCTGCCCTGGAGTTGTTTTATACTGTCCCTTGAGAACTTCAACCTTGCAGGAACATTTGCTGCAGAAATATCTGATCTCGTCACTTTGGCAATATCAGTAAAGAAGTCAAGCATCAAGTCTGTTACCTTCTAAAGATCAAGTATACTTCACACTTCAATATCACTTTGAGATGTGTGTGGGTTTTCTAGAAATATAATGGGAAGAGTTTTTCACGTCAATTCTTGACGTTCAACCCGAATGGAGGCATTCCTATTTCCCCCTAATGTCAGGAAGTATGTTTCTTCAAAGTGACAATCTGCAAATCTTGCAGTAAAGAGATCTTTTGTTGAAGGTTCTAAGTAACGAACAATCGTTTGAGATTCATAACCAATATATATGCCTAATCGTCGTTGAGTACCCATTTTAGTGCATTGTGGAGGCGCAATTGACACATACACTGCACAACCAAAGATGCGTAGATAGGAAATGTCAAGCTCATATCCAGTTATCAACTGGTATGCATTGAATGGTTGGCATGCTACAGGTTTCAAGCGAATAAGCATTGCTGCATGTAATTTTGCATATCCCCAAGCAGATACCTACAAATTAGTATGCATAACCATTGCTCTGGCCACAAGTTGTAACTGCTTGATTTGTATCTCTGCTAAAAGATTCTATGAATGAACATGAGAGACGGGATGTTCAACTTCAATCTCAGTCTTTGATGTGAATTCTCCTACATTATCCAATCTAATTGACCTGATTGGGTTGTCCGAGTGGTAAGCCCAAAGCTTAATAATCTATGCAAATGCAATATTTCTAGTGGATAGAAAAACAACGTGTGACAATCGCGTTGATGCATCTACCAAAACCATAAAATATTTAAATGGACCTCAAATATCACCATGGATTCGTTGTAAGAATGATATGTTGTCATTGTTGTCAACTGTAAAGGAAGGTCTAGCCAACAACTTTGCTAATGAGCAAGTTTTGCAAAAAAAGTGATGAGCATCAGAGATTGCCAGAAAGGAACCTTGTGGAATAATACTTGGTGTTGAGACCGGATTGAGATTGTTAATCTCATATGCTTCATCAAATCCGATGGTTTTAGGAATTTTCACATGCTTTTTGCCATTAAAAAATGGATGACCATAAGAGTTTTTTCAATATTTTGATCATTATATCCCGACTCGCATGTCCCAGTCGATAATATCAAAGCTTGTATGAGGTCATGTCACAAACAGTAGTAAGTGTGACAATATTGGATTTAATAATCTAAACCGTAGTAAGATATAATCCACTATGAATTGCCCATAACTTTTCCAAAGTGTGCTTTCTACTGCACTCCTCTGAAGTTATGCATAAGAATTTTTTTTCATTCTCATAATGAGTTTTCAAGTGTAAACCGTTAGCTCTAATGTCCTTAAAACTTAGCAAAGTTCGGTTGGCCTTTGGCGCGTATAAAGCATCAGTGATATGACTTATTGTTCTATGTGGTAGCAAAAATTGTGTTGAACCACGTCCTAGTATAACTAGCGCAGAACCAATCATGGTTGTCATTGATGATGTATATGACACAAGATCAATAAACAATTGCATATTATGTAGTATAGTATGACTAATACTACTATTTGCTTGATATTCGATCTCACCTTCAAACATCTACAAAATAATTTGAATTAATTAGTCTTAAAGACTTGTCAAACACTTTAAGAAAAAAACTTTAAGATTTACCAAAGGGTTGTGACCCTTAAAGAGTGCTGATATGACATAAGTATATATATCAATGTAAAATACATCTTTATTAGGTGTAGAAATTCAGGTTGATCGAAATTTTTCTGAACCTTTATTTTTCGATAAAACAGATATAAAAACACATCAGAAAAAAAAAACACCAAATCCGAGTGCAACCTTCGACGGGTCGAGAGATATTCTCGATGGGTCAAAGATTCTCAGAGCTTGAACCCGAGGCTTGGCCTTGATGGGTCGATATTTCTTTTTGATGGGTCGAAGAATGAAATTTTTGGAGTCTAAGACCTTACTTCGATGGGTCGAGTGATTCACTCGATGGGTCAAAGGTGCATATAGTGAACTTGAGGTCTGCCTTTGATGGGTCGAAGGAAAATCAGGCAAAATTTTTGACGGGTCGAAAATTGGCAAAAAAAATGATCCAGAGTGTGACCTTCGATGGGTCAAGAGAATATCTCGACGGGTTGAAAGATACCCAGGATCAAAACCATTCCTCTCTTTATCTCATTTTTATGGTACTTTGGTGTTAGAATGCCATAGAATTTTGTAGAATTTGAACCCTATAAGCAATATGTATGAAATATAATCATTCTTAATACTTTCAAATATCGAAATAAAGAACTTTTATTACTCTGCCAACATCAAAACTTACATCAAAATATCGTTCTTATTCAAAACTAAAACCGACTATAACAAGTCAAAAGTAAACTAAATTTGATTTCATAGCAGAATCATAAGCATAATACATAGACTAAGCAAAATTCGTAGTCTCTAGACTTGTTTTGAGGATATCTACTACAATTAGATTGGCTTCACTGCCATCTTCCATCTCTTGATCCGCAGTATAGTTGGTCTCATGTGCCAAGTACTACTTGCATCACTTGTAAGCATTCTGGACATCTTTGGGTGCACGAAATTGCTTGTGCATTTACTTGTGAGAACCACACCTATAGCAAGGTGGCAAGCTAGACGTTGAAGGAGCAGACCACGAAGAATTTTCATTGTTCCTAGACCCAGACTTGATGGATTCTTGTTGGTGTTGTTATGGTTGTTGTCTTGGCGAGTCCAAGTCAAATTCTGACTATTTCCTCATCTACCACAACCTCTTCCACATACTCCTCTACTACCACGAGTTTGATAAGGTTCTAAACGGTTGTTTCTCTTATTCTTTCATGCATTTCCAGTATGATTAGCCTCATGCACTCTTTTGGTACCGGCTGACCTAACATTGCTGTGGAGAAGAATCTCATAATGTCTTTCTTTCTTTGCTAGCACACTTATAAGATCACTGAATGATCGAAGTCTTCCTTGCTCATAATCAATGCGATATTGATGTGAAATGGTGCCCATAGAGGTAAGAAATGTGCTCAAAAACTTCTCGACCAAATCTTGGTCGGTCTTTACAACGCCACAAATGGCAAGCTCAGACTTTAGCTCTAGCATATCCTGATAAAAGTCGTTGAACTTAAGATAATCTAATAACCGAATTTTATCTCATCTTTCTATGAGCTCTAAAAGTTGTGCATCATGCACATTGTTGAACTGTTCTTGCAAAGTTACCCACAAATATGTGGTATCATCCTTTAACAAATATTGTTTCCTCAGAGAGAGATGAATGTGTCTCTTGAGAAACATGAAAGCTTGAGTTTTTCGAGTTAGGGTGTCATCATTGGCTTCAGTGTCAGGTGGTAGCGGTTGGATGGTATCGGTTAGCCGTTTACCAAGGAGAGTATTCCTCACATCAGATATCCATCGGTGGTATTCTGCTCCTTGAATGTCAAGAATATCAAACTCTGGCCTTGTTGGCTCAGTCATTTATAAAATACAAGAGATGTAATTAGTTTAGCGATTGAAAAATCACGATAAACTAATATCAAGTTTAAGAAAAAATAAATTGTGATCAATGATGTATGGTCACAAAAATTAATGCAAAATTGATGGCTTCATACCACTCCCCATAAAATCGTAACTGTCAAATAGGCATAAATATCGACTTCCCTTATTTTTTTCATATACCGTGACTCCCCGAGGACCGTCACTAATGTTAAACTTTGAGGAAGATGTGATTAAATCCCCTTCTCTTATACCTGCATTAATCCATAGGAACTAGAGACATATAATAATTCACGATATTTAAACCTAAATCTAGGATGTTGCAGTAATTAAGTTTTACAATCTGATTTCTAAATCGAAGAGAGTTAGTCGATTTACCTCGAGGGTGTTATGCTAGGTATGAAAACTTCGTTGTGAAAGAAGTTTGAAGAAATGAAAACACGTCCACGAAACTTCTGGCGGGAGAAAGAATTTCGGCGTCGAGCTCTGGTGGTGGTGGTGATCGGCGGTGGAAGGATTCTGTCAAGGAGGAGGCCGGCTGTAGAGATGTAGTGTTTCGGGTATTTTCTGTTTTTAGGGGTTTGAGATGATGGTTATCAACTCAAGATTTGTTCATAACGTGCTAAAAAAGAAATACAGATACACAAGAGATAGATCTGAAACTGTCATTTATTCATTGATAGATGACCTTAAATAGACATTACAATCTGTTACAATCAATATCCCTATAAATCATGGATTGAGAGAATATTTATTTCTACTCTAATCAGAACAAAACACACTGAGATATCAAGAATATATTATTTCCTTAAATATCTTCTTAATTTTTTTTCTATTTTTTTTATTTTATTTTACGAGTTACAACTACACAACATGATCTTCCACCAGATCAAGGACACAGTGAAGACTCTTCAGCCCTCTCGTCATCCGGGTGAAATGGTGAAACTCGCCAGAGGGACTTCCTCAGGTGCAATTGGCTGGGTTCTTGATCTTCACCACAAATTTTTTGATCAAGAGTGACGATTATGATGATCATGTTGCCATAGATTTTTCAACATAATCATTTTGGTTTTTCAATTGCAAAACTGAATCGAGAGAGAGATCATGTATTCATGTGGAAAGTGATGAGGAAAGAATGGTATTCAATTTCAAATGTGATAAAGAAGATGTGGTATCAATATATTGATAAAAAAGGCTTCAATATCTTAGTATCACCTCCAATTATGTTCCTTTGCAAATGACGTCTCTCCAGATGCAGTTGGTTCAATGCCCAATTTTGAATTTGAGATGGGGACAACAGTCAGGATTTCTAGAGAGAACAACGATGGTGTATTAAAAAACTTACTTTAATCTTTTGTGTTTTTATTTTATTATGCAATAAATTTATGTAAATTTAATGCACATAAAAAATATATTAATGATGTGGTGTATACGTGGTGGTAAAAGTTATTGGTAACTGTAGCATTGTTCACTAGAAAAACCAAGTAGAGTATAATCAATAAGAAAACATGATATAAAAATTAAAAGCCAAACATGCATACCATCTATGGCTTAATCTTTCTTTTTTCTTATGTATGAAATACCTTACACACCAAATTGATGCATTCACAATTATGACCAATCAAAGAGCATCACTAATTAAACACAAAATAGACAAACTTTCGAACCGAGTTAAACGAAGTGACATTTATGGATTAATGACAATGAAATTCAATCACCACACTAATTACAACAATCAGAACAATCATAAGAATTATGCCTTTCAGCAGATTTAACACAACCAAAAAGACAGACTAAATGCAACAATCATAGTACTTAAATTTTGAGATAATAAATGGAAATTGTCACAAGTCATAACCAAGCCAAAAGACGAAGACCGTACTTAGGGAGTGACCGCGTGGGTCAAGATGAAGTCTTCACATTCACGAGTGATTAAATCATGTTTGCTACAAGCTGATATTTGTCTTAAAAGCAGTAGCTGAAGATGGGGCAAAATATTATGGTTTAAATAGGGAATGCGATTAATAATGGTTAAAGAGTAAAGACATATTATGCACAAGTTGAGGTCGCGTTCCAATATTTTTCTATTTTTGAAATTTCCAAATTTCTAACTTATGGAGATAGAGAAAATTTTAGCAATAGTATCTTAAATATAGATCATTCATAACTTATGTATTTTAACTTTTGAAATTATCAGATATATACTTCAACTTTGTAAACTTATATAAATACATGACGTCAACTTTAGCGTTAACTTTTTATATGGTGTTTAACTTTTGAGGATAAAATAGTCCAATCAATTTTTGGCACCAAAACCCTACATTAGTAATTAATTTTCTCCAAAAATGTAGACAACTCATCTTTTTCCCCTCCATAATTAAAACACCTAATCTATTTCTCCATACAACCTAAAGACCTAGAATTTAAAAATAGGTGGACTAAAAAATAATTTAAATTTTTTGAAGTGGTCGGGTTTTTAATTTTCATATTTTGAACTAAAATTAAGCTACGATATAATATATTTTTTTCTTCAATTTTGGTGGGTTGTGACTCATCGTAATCCAAGTGTAGTTATGTCTTTGCATATGACAAAAGTCCTACTTGTTAATTACTATTTATTTTTTAGATCCATGCTTGTTAATTTTTTCTCATTCTTATGACATTAAAATGTAACCTACCATGACATGAAAATGCTAAATAAATGTGGTAAACAACATACATAACAATAACAATCTCATGTTTGACATGCATCAATTAATGTCTTGAAAACATACAATTGAATAAATAGACATTGTAAGATGATTTCACAACTTGACTATCAATTTTTAGAACTTAATGATTTTACAACTTGACTAAAGTGCCACTATAAGTTTTTTTTTTTAAATGAAAAATAGGGTTTAAGTTTGATATTGTTTGTTGTACCCTTAAAAGTTTAACTCCTTATAAAAAGTTAACACCAAAGTTGACGGCACTACACCGAAATGGTCGATAGACAACACCACTGTAACAACAAATGCGTTGTTTTCTGTTGTGTGACATAAAAATTAAAAAAAAATTATTAGAAACAACAGATTATTCTGCTGACTGTTGTTACAAGACCATTTAAACTGCAGAATTTTGTTATTGAAAATGACTAACTGGGAACACGTTATAACAACAGAAATTATTTTGGTTTGTTGTTTATGTTTTGGTATTTTTGATTCACACAACACGAAAATAGATATGTTATGAGATAAAGTGGTCTGATTTGGACCATGTAATACTCAGACAACTAATTTCTACGTTATGTTGTGTGATGATCGAATAGTGTAAAAATTTGTGCATTTTTGTAAAACAACATATTGAGATGTATCTGCTATCTGTTTACAGAGTTCATAGATTATGGTTTTCATAATTTAGTTTATTTCCAATGGACATATCTCTTCATTAAAAATTGTATCCATTTAATTTTGCATTGGACATGTTTGTTGATTTTCAGCAGACAAATCTTGCACTCTTTATTTTATATTATTGAAAATTATTCCAACAGAACTCAAAGTATTGCAGTTTGATGTAATCCAAAATTGGCATTATGGGCCAACGAGAAAGCTTAGGGATCAAAGATTTACATTTGATCACAAAGCTTGGAGACTTGCCTAAAAAAACACACTTAAAAGAGTATAGGTGGGATCTTATACAGGAGGAAAGCATAGATCAGAAGGCTCGACTCCCTTGGATGAACGTCATTAATTCCTTGTATCAAGAAATGTAGGCCTCTTTTTTTTTTCCAGCCTACAAAACATAAACTATTTGAAGTTACTGATTAATGTGAAACTCAAATATTCACAAGGGATATTCACAAGGGGAAATGCCCCGCAATATGAATTTCCATATACTAAGCTTTTGATGTAAAGCTTTAACTGCTTCTGTTTTAACTTCAGTGAATGCTGCAGAGAAAGCAGATAATATGAAGAAAAAGAAACTAGGTGGTTTCCCAGCAGCACTGTTTTAGATCAAGGCTGCACTTAATTTGCTAAGCTAGCTAGGAAGGGGGTGCATTTGGAGAGGTGCATGTTTTACAGCTTGTTTGTGATGAAGTTATCATCTACCTAGCTTGTTGATGATGGATGAGACTGTTAGAGTAAATCTCTACAAGCATGATTCTTGCAAACAGATTGCTCCTCATTGATGTGTTGTGATATGTTTGAAGTATGTAATGATTGCTCATAGTCAAGCAAGTCAACTGTAGCTCCTATATATATACTTGTACAATTGTAACAGAAAGATCAATGGAATCACTTTCTACATGGTATTAGTAGTTTAGGTCTTCTTACCTTATCAATCCTTCCTCCTCCTGCTCTGTTTTCGTGTCTCCCCTCCGGTGGCCTCCACCAACTCCTCCTCTGCTCACTCTGGCCGGAATTTCATTTCTGGCGGCCGCCACAACAATCGGTTCAGTCGCAGCCTGGGCCCCTCTTTTATTTTACTGTTTGGGCCGCATGTCCCCAGTCAACTTCAGGCCTTTTTGGCCCAGGCCCAGGCTGTTAATGGTGCAACAATTGTCACTCTGGTCAGCATGGGCTGCAACACTGTACAAAGTGCATTGTCTTTCTGATGTGCGCTGAAAAATTGCAGGGAGCGGAGGCTTACGAAATAAGAATCTTTGGGCACTTTTGGCCTTTTGAGAAATCACCAATTAACATTGTTAATGGTATACATTCTCATCTATTCAGAATTTCAGACATGAGCCAAAAAAATATTTATTCTCGTCTATTCAGATATGACTCATATGAGACTTCAATCATGACCATGGCTCAATTTTTCTTTTTTGGGCCGGCTTTTTATATTTCTTTCTGTTTAGGTAGATATAAAACAAAAATATTCGGTAATATCTATGTCACTGTATATAAAAGAAGTCATTCAACGCGAAAGACCAACATATATGACATAAACCTAAACTGAACTGTGCATCACAATTATACAGTGTAAAATGTACAGGATGCTTAAACAGGCTAGGAAATAAGTAGGACGTTGTGGAACTGTGGAAGGTGTTATTTTTTTGTCTGATAGGTTTCATAGTTAGAAACTTTAGTGTTTGGGAGGAAGGTTTTGAGAACTTTTGACAAGATATTGGCTCAGAAGTTTCTGCATGTCTATAAGCAAAGCAAACAAACAAACCAGCTCGTTCCGGTTTCCTGTTTTTATGGCCGGCCTAAATAGCAAATAAGGATGTTTACTTTCTTTTCATTTCTATATTTTCATTTGGTGTAAATCTTTGATTGTCATCATATTCTTTGGACAAAATGAATATATCAATTATCAAATGACAGTATTTCTTTGACAAAACAGCTATGGCCAAAATCTTTGCTGCCTCTTAACTCTAGAGCTATACACATGTTATGGCAATACTCATTCCTCTTACTAGAAACACATGAATGATCTTCACGGCATTTCTCCAAATTATGTTCATGTTGCAACTCTCAATGATTCTTCAAATATTAGCCACGGCAACATCTGCAGCAGCTCAGTTAGCTTTGCCGGGATGCCTGGATCACTGCGGTGATTTGGCTATTCCATACCCTTTTGGCATAGCTAAAGGTTCTCACTTGGGAGATGAGTTCTTCATAAACTGTACTAAAGTTACAGGTGCACCTCCAACACCATTTCTGGCAGGAACCAGAATCCCAGTTTCCAACTTTTCTCTTGATCAAGGCGAGTTACTAATAATGCAGTTTGTTGCAAGAGATTGTTATAATAGAGACGGTTCATCGGATAAGAACCTCAGCAAGGTACGAACTTTCAGCCTCAACCCTCCTTTCACAATCTCTGGCACCAAAAACAAGTTCTTTGCTGTTGGTTGTGACACTTATGCAATCTTCGAGGGCTATCGAGGTCAGGAAAGGTACATAACTGGCTGCATGTCATTCTGTGAGAGCCTTGGCAGTGTTGATGAGTCTTGTTCTTGTATAGGGTGTTGCCAAACTTCAATCCCATATGGACTACAGAATCGAACGGTGAAGATGGACAGTTACTATGATCATACCTACATATGGGACTTTAACCCTTGCAGCTACTCCTTCCTAGTGGAAGAGGGCCAGTTTGAATTCTCAAGTAAAAGCTTTGAAGAGCTGGACAACACAAGCCGGCTTCCATTGATTTTGAATTGGCAAATTGGGAATGACACATGTGATGAAGCTCAAAAGAAGCAGAACTATGCTTGCAAGGGCAATACTAAATGTGTCAACCCCAACAATCTGTCAGGTTACTTCTGTCAATGCTTGCCAGGTTATGAGGGGAATCCACACCTGCCAGATGGCTGTGGTGGTGAGTGAATTCATTTTGTTTTCGACATATCTGACATCGAAAGAATTTGGCTAGCTTACTATATGTCTGCTAATTTCTAATCTCTTTTCAGATATTGATGAGTGCAAGAGATCAAACACCTGCAGTGAAGGAGCTTGTGTAAATTTACCTGGAAACTATTCTTGTGTATGTCCGAAAGGGTTCGTAGGCGATGGAGTAGGCTGCAATAAACACAATCCGGCTGCAACTAGTCTCTCTCAGACTTCTAATGTGATCGTCATTTCACTGGATATGTACATTTCTACACTGATATTGATATCACATTTCCTGTACTTGTGAACTTGTCGAGATCAAACTTGGTTGTTGTTTGCAGGTATGAGTGTCGCCTTGTTGTTTTTGATGGTTGGAAGTTCATGGACATATTGGATGAAGAAAAGGAGGTTCATCCTGCTGAAAGAGAAGTACGTTAAACAAAATGGTGGCCTATTAAGTAACAGAGGTTTTGTGCATGCAACAAAAATATTTAGCACAGAAGAACTCGAAGGCTACAAACAACTACCATGAAGATAATGTCGTTGGCGAAGGCGGCTTTGGAACTGTCTACAAGGGGATTTTAGCAGATGGCAAAGTAGTTGCTATAAAGAGGCCGAAAATCGGAGCCCCATCCCAGAGTGAACAGTTTGTGAATGAGGTAATTGTTCTTTCTCTAGTTAACCGTAGAAATGTGGTGAAGCTATTAGGCTGTTGTTTTGAAACACCAGTGCCTCTACTAGTTTATGGGTTCATCACCAATGGCACTCTTCATGAACACATTCATGGTAAAAGGGGCGAAAAGTCATCACTTTACTGGGAATTGCGATTGAAGATAGCATCCGAAATTGCAGGAGCACTAGCATACTTGCACTCATCCATTTCCATGCCAATCATTCACCGCGATGTGAAAGCGAAAACTGTACTGATAGATCACACTTACACACCAAAAGTATCAGACTAGGTGGATCCCCGCGCCGAGGCGCGGGTGTTGGTTAAATTTAGGCGCGGGTGTTCGTTAAACTTAGATGAAATAAGAACGAAGAAGATCTAAATAGTTACATTTAAATAGATACTTATATCAGGTTTGTTGCAGACTATTTACATAGTTATGTACGAAAAATAGTTAGTGAGTAAAACATAGAACATCCTAAGCAAAGCATAGCTGAAGCTGAACGAAAACTAACTTTAACATTAGCTAAATACAAATATAAGAAGCTACATGGAGTTTCATTTGGAGGTTCCAAACTAAAATAAAAGATTTCTCTTTCGATGACTACATAAAGTACCATTCAAATCATCTAAGATGGCAATAAGTCATCAAAGTTACAAAAAAATATAAGCCACACAACTAATATCCAAACATAGATCTTTCTCTCCTGCTCCTACATGGTTGATTGCAATGACAACGATAATATTGTTATAAATAACATTGGTCATATTATTCATTGAATAGCGAAAATAGTAAATAAATAACATTGTTATAATATATGTGTTAATCTGTTTAAATGTATAAAATGTACATGCATTAAAACATGTGACAATATGTGTGTTGTGTATTATGTGTGTGTGTGTGTGTGTGTAATACGTATGTAATTATACATATTATATATTTTGTAATATATCTTTGTACACAATATTTTTCGTATAGTTATTAGGCACATCATCACCATTTTTTATCACTATCTTCAGACCTTTTTTTGACGTTACCCTTGACATTGCTACATATAATTGTCCGTGGGTGAAAACTGGTTCTGACAAATATATTCCGACTTGATTTAATGATTGACCTTGGCTCTTATTGATCGTCATTGCATAACAGGGTCTAACAGGAAACTGACGTCTTTTAAACGTAAACGGCCATTTTGTTTCAGTTGCAAACAGTACTATTCTCGGAATATGTACTTTTTCTCCGACGTTACTCCCAGTAAGTATTTTTGCTTCTATTAATCTTTCGAACAATTTTGTTACAATTAACCTCGTGCCATTACACAAACCACGTATTTGATCTATATTTCTTAATAGCATAATAGGCATACCAATTTTCAATATTAGTTCGTGTGTCGGTAAACCACTAAACTCAAGCTTATTCAAAAATTCCATGGGATACAAAAGATTAATATTATCGCTGTTACCGGAATTATATGAAATAGAATCTGAACTAAAATATGATTTACTATCTCCAGGTACTAATTTAATTACATAATTATTGATTTCATGAACAGTCACATTTTTGGGAGTTACAATAGCACGTTCCCTCAAATAATTGGTATTATTGTATTTCGTATCAAAATTGGGATAAGTTGCTTCAAAAATCGATTTTATGGGTTCAATTGTGGGATCAGCCAACAAATCTCTCGGTATATCAATCCAACTCACATCAGGATCATCCATGGGCAATTTAGATTCCAATCGACCTTCACCTATCTGTAACATCCATTCAGCAAAATCTTTAATTTCAATTTTTTCAAGAGGAGTTAAACCAATCGTCGACAACCTCATATTTTCAATTAGATGAAATACTGTAATGTTAGGCCACAAATATGAATTATTAAATGATGCTTGAATAATTTGTTCTTTACTACCACCTTGTATCACGGGCAAAGTTTGTCTAAAATCTCCGCCGAATAAAATTGTCTTTCCTCCAAATGGCTCTTCTTTGTTTGACAAAATATCACGCAATGTTCTGTCCACTGATTCTATACACCATTTATTGCACATAGGAGCTTCATCCCAAACTATTAATTTAGCCTTTTCAATTAAATCAGAAAGATGAGTTTGTTTATTTATATTACAATTTGAATCTTTGTCTATAATCGGCTTTATTTTGAAACGCGAATGAGCTGTTCTGCCTATTGGAAGTAATAATGAAGCAATGCCTGACGAAGCAACGGCCAAAACAATTTTACCTTCAGATCTCAATCTTGAAATTATAGTATTCCATAAAAAAGTTTTGCCTGTACCTCCACTACCATAAACAAAAAATGATTTTGGGTTCTTCTGTTCTACGGCTTTGATCACTTCATCGTATATAATTTTTTGATTATTATTTAGTTTAGTGATCAAGTCAGAATGTTCTTGTTTCAATGCTTCACAATCAAAATCTAATTCTTCTCTGATAAGCCTATTGTCAAGTTGATGTATTTGTTGTATCTTTGGCATTGGTAATTTATGGTCTTTTAAACTACTGGATGACATGTTAAACAATTTTTCGAGTTCATGTAGAACAGCATTCTTTAATTCGTCATCGGGTATGGTAAGATTTTCCATATTAAAATTTAATTTCATTCTGTGTGATATGTCATCGGACATCTTAATCCAATATGCATCAAACAAAGCTCGAGGATCCGAGACATCACAAAATAGAATAATCGTAACAAATAAATAACGAATTTGAGGAGAAGTGGCAGTAAAAGTAGATTCCAACAATGCTTCGAGCCATTCTTTATCATCACCAAGTAATCCCAAAGCTCGACATGCATCTTGATAAGTAGAGTATACTGTTCCATTTACCGTTCTTATTGCCTTAAAATCGATACATCCTTTTTGAACATTCAAAAGCATTCTAAGATAGTACAATTCACCCGCATTTGGTGGTACATGTGCTATTCTACCGAGAACAATATATTTTTTCCTTTGGGTCCATAATTTTTGATTAGCATTCCACACAAATTTTGTAGGAAATTGAGTATATGTTAATTTCTTTGCTTTCTTATAAGTCTTGTTAGCAGTAAACCAAGCAGTCAGCATTGTAGTTTCTATACCTGGACTTTGTAAGACATTTTCAAGAGAATTAGCTTGATGAAAACAAACATTTTGTTCGTTGGGTAAATGAATTTTTAAATATTGAACTGCAGGAAATCTAGAATAAATGGAAAATTCAAATAAACGCCATACGGACTCATGCGGAGTTAAATATCGACAATTCAAATAATTTTGGATTTCATCATTTATATTGTCACGAACCAGTACGCGAGCTCTATCAGGTCCTTTATTTATGTACTTAAATAAATATTTTATTAACATAGACTGAGAACATGATTCAACGTTTATATGAGCATTATACCTCAATAATAAATTAGCATTATACGGTACAACATAATTATTACCAACTTGAACTCCTTTTTTAACTACAAAACTTGAATCATCATCACGACGTCTATATTGAGGAGACTTTATTGCTTGAAAAATTGTGTTAGGAAGAAATGGTTTTGGAAAATGTTTTGTACATAATTTGTCTCGCATACATGGAGAAGATGGATTAAGTTGACCGCAAGGACCATGAATCATAAGCTGACTAACTATTTCAAACAATTCTGGATTAATATTTTTATCGGGCAATTCCGCTGAAATTATAGAATCTACATCATCTGCTGTATAACATTTGTATTTATCTTTTAACCAAAATAATAAATGAGCATGGGGTAACCCTCTTTTTTGGAATTCAATTGTACATACATGAGCGTGGACTTCTCCAAAGGGTTCTCCATTTTTAATATAAGCAATCATATCATCTACCTTTATTTTAAAAATTCGACAGACAATATCAGGACGATCTTCTGGTTTGTAGCCTGGTTTTTTTTCGAAATATCTCAAAATTTCTGGCCATTTCACATTGCACGTGAAAGTAATGAACAAATCGGGATTACCGTATTCTCTACAAATTGCCATTGCATCTTGATAATTATTTATCATATCTCTTGGACTACCTGTGTGAGAACCAGGAAGAAAAACTCTTTTTCCAATATCAGAACCTTGGACAATTCCATCTGAAATAAACGCAGATATATTATTCCATGTTTCACACCTTAGTTCTGGTTGGTGATGTCTGATATATTCCAAACGATTTTCTTCGACAGTTGCATATGCATCAACTAAATATTGTTGAAATAATCTTCCACCTTTTAACAAAGTACTTGATTGGTTTGCTCTATCATGAATTTGATAACATACAAATTTGTTCATTGTTAATTTTCTATCTTTATTGTTATCATTGCTTGTAATTGGTTTTAATTTCATATTAATTTTAAATCCATCCTCTCCATATGGAAAAAGAAGTGGATACTGTAATGACATTAATTTCGGATGAATTTTAGATATTCGCTTTAGTGACCCTTCGTTAGATCGAATAATTATATCTCTATTAGAATTAAATTCACCTATGTCACCGACAATCAATCCACCAATTTCAGAAGCAGAAGGTAATTCATATTGTTTGCTGTCAATTTTTTCACGATCAAGTATAGTCATATCAAAATTGGTCAACGAATGATTCTCATAATCATCTCTCACAGATCGATACTCTTTGGTTAATTCATTACATTGATCTAATAATTCCACCAATCCCTTAACAATATCAACATCAATCTTGTCATTTGCATTATTTGGATTAATAGCGGTTATTCGATTTAAAATCTCATTTTGAGTATCATATACATATAACTGAGCGTATTTAGGAGATTCTCCTTCCAAAGGTAAAACTGAACCCATCAAATGATGCACTTGTCCGCATATTTTAAACACATAAGGAGCTCCTCCATTGTTTATGCTATGCTCAATTTTAGCCCCCATAGAAGTAAAAGCAAACATAGAATTATAAACTCTAATATTATCACGAAATAGCACACTTTTTCTACCATTATCTGGATTTAATAATTCATCAAGAAAAGCTGGAGTTGAATATGATATAGGAAGTTGTATTTGTCCTTTTTCACAACAATGAGTATATATCAATTGATTTTTTTCTTTTTTTTTCAATGCTTCGCCGGACCAGAATAAAGCAGTGCAATGCCTGCATGTGTAAGCGTCATCTCCAGAATCGTTATAATGAACAATCACACCTGCAATCACAATTAGCAAAATCTGTGTTATATTTTTAAAACCTCAATAATGAATAGATGAATGATTAATAATCAATAATAGTGTATCACTAACCTCTATGGCTTCTCTGATATGATGCCTGCCCAAAAATAGTCTCTCCATGACCTATATTTGATGGAAAAAAGTTATTGTTAGATTGATTGTGAGAAATGCTAGAATGATTATACTGCAGAATAAGCTACTATATGCATACAATACCTGATATAACTTGATGAACATCTTCATCGTCGCTGCTGTTCTCTTCCAAAGTCACTTGACATGCTGAAAAGCAACAAAAACAAATACAATAAAATGATACAAACTATATGCACCACTAAAACTGATATTAATAAAGCAGAATAATTCTTATCTAGGAAAATCATTAGTAGAAAAACCAAGTGTATAAGGGTATAGCTCAAACATATTTGTGATATACATTTCAAAGCTAGGACAAAAAACCCATCAAGATTATTAAAGCCACTGTTATGAGACAGTTGTCATGATCATGTATCCTCTGTACAGTTAATTTATACAAAACTTTAAAATTGCAAGAAAAGTTTTCTACTAATGCACCATATGGTTAGATTACCTAATTGATTCTCATCGAGATGATCCATGGCTATATTCGAGCTGCTTCCAACCACATGTCTAGAACAATGGTCTGGCAAGCCAAAGCAAGAACAAAAAACTCATCAATAGTAATAAAGCTACTGACATGAGACAATTATCACCATAATATATCCTCTATACAATTATAGTATTCCTACTATTGCAGAATATTGTGAGATTACCTGATTGACTCTCATTGACATGGTCCATAACTACATTCGATATGCTTTCACCCATATCTTGAGAAAAATTTAGACGTTGCTGAAAAAAACAGTTCTTCTTGGTTAATTTTAGCGGTGGATTGGATCCGCTTGAACCTTCATCTTCCAAGTATGGTGACTCTGCCATTGTCCCGTGGCTTGCCAAGCCTTGTTCAAAATTTTGCAGGTCCTCAAAGAATCGTTTTCTCTTGTTCAAATCCTTTTTTGGCCTCATAACTGAAAAATAAAAATAAAATATTATAGGTAATAGTTAGATAGTCTCAATTGTGTACAGTACATGACAATTTGTTCCTACAATTGAATTCTCATATTTTAATAAAGCAACACAATAGTGATAAAGAAAAGATTTGAGATGAAAACAAAATACAATTGTGCTGCTGTGAAACAAAACTCACTATTATGGAAGGTCTTTTTTTTAAATTATTGGGATTATATGCAACCCAAATATTAACGAAATGAAGTCCTATAGTGCAATTTTCATCCAAGTCTTAACATGTAATTTTCATGTCAGCTGCTCTATATGAATAAAGTACCCTCACTATTATTCATAGACAGATAAATATACACACCTGAAAATTTATAATGGGCGATCACAACGCTTGACAGCAACCACAAAGACAATAGAATGACACCGCTAAGAAATTTTTGCATAAAATCTGTATAAACAAAGCGAATTCAATGTATCAATATCACCTGAAATCTACAAACCAAACTAACTTTAATTAAATAATTCCACGCTTGCTCAATCTCAAACAATCATATTACTCTAAAGAATACTCATGCAAAATACTCAACCAATTGCTATATGCTATATGTATCACCTAAACATTGTTATCAGATACTGGAAACAACATTTCCACACTTCTATCATGGAAATTTTGAAACACCATGTTACATTCTAAGCAGAATTTCGAAAGACTGTTCCACCAAAATAGGAAAAAAAATGGAAGCACAAAGATGAATCTCAATTCTTAATTGAGTCTACCATGTACAAAGCAAAATGATCTGCAAAGTATAATATATACAAAGTGAACTGAATTCCATATTCCATCACTCCAAATGACACTCCTCATAATCAGCATGTCAAAAAATAAAATCTCCTTACTGGGGGAAGAGCTCAGCAGACTAAAGTATTGAGAATCAACTTCAAATCCTTTCCTTATCTTCAAATGGACACAGATAAGTAGAACAGGGTAAGCAAAGCCTGTGATTAAATTGAGTGGTGAGACTTAATCAATATACCACACTAAAACCAACAAAAAAATGAGAAACAGAATTGTAGAAGCTACATCATCCAGTCAAGATTAGTGAGGAGAGTTATCGATTAGAGTTCGAACAATCAATGAAAATGCCAGACACAATTGAGAGAACCGGGTAATCCATAAATTAAAACACAATAAGAAAATAACATGAAATGAGGGAAATAGGTCCTAAGTTGGTTAAATTGAAAAACAATAAGACCCTAAGTTCATCCCCTTGTTATCGTGTCCCATTCTGTTAGAGAGAAGAGTTAGGATTCTTTAAACATATTACCTAAATCCCAAAAAAAAAATAGTTTGAAAAGATATATCTGGCTTTGGTTGTGAAAGCAGAAAGGTCATATATCTGGCTGGATACAGTATATCATAACAGTATAAACTATTAAAAAAAAGATCAGAAAGGTAATGCAAACAACAGTTCACCACGCTTCAATATCTAAATGCAAATCAAAATCAACAAAGATAAATCTAGATCCAAGCAACATTAGATGTAAACAATCCTTACACTGTGTAGTTACGGAAAGGACAACATGTTAACATAGCGAAAGAAAAAATATCTCAATCATGCAACCCATTCAAACCCAATCAAAACCTATTATAATCCAGGCTAGAAATATAGCAAAAACATAATTTTTACATGGATTGGCCTTTAATTTGTGGATCCTTTGAAGAAACAACACACAATAATGAGATGAAAATCTTAGAAATGACACCAAATCACAAACACAAATGACCAGATCTACCATATGCATAACTACCTTGGGGTGTGTCCACGTGATAGAGGAGCAGACGTAACTGCACAACTAAAATTGATCACTGTAAACAAAGCAACAACAAAGCAGAAAAATAAATGTAAGCTTAGGACATATATGAAATCGCGAGATCCATGGAAGATTGAGAGAGATTACCTGCCGAATCGAGGGTGATAAAAAGAAAACGAAATGGAGAGATAACGATGTGACTGGATGAGATGGTACAGGAGACGGAAATTGCAAAATTCACCAACGTGACTGGATGAGATGCTACCAGAGATGGAAATAAAAATCAAAGTGTTAGGCAAGCAAGATAGGCTAGCAACATAGGGCACCAACATACAACATGTCTTAGTCATGAGCCTGGCCAAAATTGACATCAGCAAAGATAAGAAAAATTGTACTTGAAACCAAACCTAGATACAATGAAGAAAGATGGACCTGAAAAAACATAAACCAAGAAACCGAGCAAGATGGAGAGGAAACAAAGACAAAGGACATAAACAATCAAAGTTCTTATAATTTATAAAAAACAAACCCATCCCTCGATGATCAGAATCTCTCTCTACACTACCATTACATTGTCACTCTCAACTATTGATCCAATTGGAACCCAGCATCAATTTGGCCAATGACCCATGAATAGATATAATCCAAATCAACCTAATCATCTATCACCTGATCTAATCCTAACCCGGCACTTAAATATTACATGTAATACCCAATTATATGGGTTTCGCATGGTTTCAAAATGACAGCAAAATTCAAAGCCTAAAACCTTTGAAACCAAAATGCAAAACCGAATCGAATCTAACTCCACAATACACACACCAAACTCCATATCAATCAAAGCATCAAACACACAAAAAATACAGAAGAAATCCAAAAGATTGATCCGTCCCATAATAGCTCGTGAATTTAGCAATAGATCATGATCCAAATAAATCCATTTATGATTTCCAGCATAACAGCACTCCCAAACCTGGATAGAAATGCATGCTACCTAGCTAGCTCGCTCTATATCCAGCGTTAGATACACATCTGATATATAATGCTTTACTTTAATTATCCTCTATCTAACTCATGAGTTAGCGAACTGTACTCGATCTACTTGGGTTGCCAAGGAGTCATCAAAGAGATATAATGATGAATTATATCTCTGAGTTTGTCTCTTTATTTGTCGTAAGAAATCTCCACTCACTCAATCACTTACTTTTGTTTTTGTTTGGGGGAGGTACCTAATAATTGGATAATGCATAAATATCCTTCCCATTTTCACGATACAGAATCACGCACCAACTACCAACTATGAACAATGACGGCCCTCTTATCCTCATCAATCTCTTTCTTTAGCTTGCGAGGTATAAGCTTGATTAAATCATATGATGTCAAGCAATATCATAATTTCGTTACTTTTTTGGGTGAATGGCTAATTCTATCTACCATGTACCTTTTGTTGATCGTGAAATACAAATGTGGGTCACTAATGTTTATATCTAGGATTCAAAGAGATTGGTAATGACTAAATGGACCAAACTTGGGGATTAATTGATTCCATGCATTTTTAAGGTTGGTTTACTGCTTGAAGCTTTTTGGTCCTCAAACACTAAACAGACTGCAAGCCACCCCTTAAATATATATTTAGTTAGAATACTACGTACATTCCTTTCAATATAATACAAACCCAGCACCTCAATTATAGAAACCTAATTGAACGAAAACCAACTAATGATCTTTTCTGCTAAAATGAACCAAATTTAGCCTATAAACAACTGGTTAAGAAAATCAAACAAAGGAATTGGAAACACACCTAGTGTAAAAGGAAGAACCCTCACAAACTTTTCCAAGAACAGCAGAAATCGGAAGAAGGATTCAGAGATCTACACAGCGAGATCAGACAAACTTTTCGAGTCCAAAACGAACTGTAACACAAAAACCAACAGAGCAAATTAGACACATCAATACCTTGAATATAAAAGAACCCACCTAGAAAAAATTGTTTATTACTTTGCTTAATGATGAACAAATTATACACACAGTATAATCTATAAAGCTAAACAGGTATACACTTGACGTATATTGAAACAGGACAATAACTTGGTATTCGAGACCATATCCAATCTCAGAGAAGCAGTAAAAGAACCCTGATTATCATTGCTTCTCTAAGCTAAGTTTGGCATAAACTAAAAGTGCAATCCATTTATCATACTGAATCTTTAATATGTTGTAGTTTCAGAGATAAAGAGACAGTGCCTAATATTATATTTAGAAACTCTTGATAAGGATCAAAAATACTCATACGATCTAATTTTGTGGTAAGTTATGGTTGTTGGTGATTGACAATTTGGGCAGAACATATAGTTTTGGCTTTGATCAGACCTAATTTGTTTGATTTGGGTTTTGGTTATTCACTACATGACTCGTCGTCGGACTGGGAAACCTTACCTTGGTGATAACTCCGTATGAGATGTAGGCCTGCATGCTAACCAAGACTGATAGGAGCGGCTGCTTAGACGGCAATCTAGGGCTCTACGACGACCCCGATATACTCTGTTGCTGCCCCACTCAACAGAAATACCATAAAAAAATCTCTAAGCCCAAAATTTCAATAGCAAAAGTAAATCAAAGCCAAAATAGTGGTTCTACAATTAGTTGTGGTTCAATAGATAAGTGTTGTATTAGCATGAGCTTCGTTGTCTTATCTCATTGTTAGCTATCTAATCTACATATGTTGGTTGTGGTAGTGGACATTTTAGGTTTGAGAGAGGTTGTTGAGCTGAATGAGAGTGTGTGGTCAACAGAGATAATAGAGGTTAAGGGGCTGAATGAGATAGCGTGGTTCCACACGGGTGGCACGTTGGTGAACAGTAAAGATGACGGTTGTTATATAGTACAACTTGAAACCTGACAACTAATAAGGAGCACTCATTTCTAATTAATTGTAATAAGTCAGCAAACAAAAAACGGCAAGAAAAAGCACAACTTAAGTAAAACAAATACAATAAAGGTATATAAAAGAATGACAGATACTATATCAGCACCATCACACTCACACTAACAAACAATCAAGTGTCATAAACAACACCAAGCACATGGTAGGCGCATTGTCTTACTATCCCAAACCTAAAATGTCCATAGACCAAAATATGTAGATTAAATAGCTACCTATATTCATATTCTTATTGTTTTCTAGTAATACACCCCCGGGGATAATTGCATTTTTTTATCAAACTTTTGTATAGCCTTTGTTAATCCATGTAACTTCGAATTTATGTATTTAAAGTTCAGGTTTTTTTTACATTAAATTTCAGATCTTGGTGCTACAAAGAGAATGACAAAAAGACTCTTTGAAAAAGCTGCAAATATTATTGATATCTATTTTCCCAAAGCAAAAGGCAAACTTACATTGATAACTATTCTGTCTACAAACATACAATATAACTGAAATTGGAATCTAGAAAAGAAGTCAGCACCATTCCTATCGATTGACATTAGTTTCCCAATCCCACAATTTCCGGTTCATAGAACTATACAGTATGCAATTTCTACCTTTCCAGCAGAAATACAACTACCATTATAAGATCAATTTCAACCTCTCCAGCACATCTACCTTTTATGGATTTGGCTTTCCTACGTACAACACTTCTTATTGATGGGAGGCAACTTGGATTTGAAACTATCTCCAACAAAAAATGAAATTTGGTTGCATCTCTATAGTATTATTGGTGATTGTATTCAAAAATCAAAAGACCACAAATTGTCTAATGACGGCTCTGGAAGCAAATCCTAGTTCTATAATATCGACATTGAATTCTAAACGGAATTATTATCAAATCTTAATCCAAAGTGCCAAAATAGAAATCAAGCGGAAAAAAATATGGGAAAAATGATGCCAGAATATGATTCATACATAGTAACCTCTAATCATGAAATAAGCTGCCAACTTAACCTGCAAACCTCCTAAAGCACTATTTATCTCTGATCTACGAAACAAAATTGAAGAAAGCGAAGAAAAGGAATTGGAAACACCTACTGTGAAGGAAGAACATAATAATAAAATTAGGTAAGAGCACTCTGAATGGGAGGTGAACAATAGAATGTAAAGTTCGATCTAAGTTTAGAAGATGACATCATATCTAAAGGACAATAATGATCGAAAACAATGGAAGAAAGGAAGTACAGGGAGAACAGCAGCAAAGCACAGGTGAAACTTTTTTGCATAGAACTTGTAAACCCAAACAAATCAACTTAAGCATGGTTTCCATTACAACATCTATAAACCCTTTGTTTTGCAGGTTACACTTATAAGTGAATAAGAGCATAGGACTTGAGTTCCAATTGTAAACTCAGACACAATTGGACAACTCGGACCAACTAAATCCGAAAACTCGTCAACATCAATAATTTAGACATTTAATATAACAAATCAAGTAACGGCAATAGAATCGAATCCAGCGATAACACATAACTCAAGCTTTAATTTTCTTATGATCTTACATTCACCTAATGTAAGAAATGAAAGATCCACTATGCTACAGATACAACAATATGAGAAAATTAGACAAAACCATAATCGCCACAATTGGAAAGGCCACTCATCAGAGAAAGCATGAGAAGAGGCAGCATATACAGTGATGTAAACACCTATAGAGAAACAAATCGAAACACGAATGTGCAGAATCATAAATTAGACACTAACACACCAGACAAACAAAGAAAACATCTAAAGACTTACAAAGAAACCAATGAAAGTACGATTATGTAAGAACTAATTGTTATATGGTTGGAGACGTGTAGTGTTTTTTCATTGATTTCTTAGGGTTCAATGAATTGGGGATGTCCAATTGCTGATAGTATTGTTTGTTTTCATCTGCATAATTCACGCAAAACAATTCCTGATACAAAATCTAAGACATTCAAAGGAAACAACAAATTTCTAATTCTACACCAAATTTCAATGCTTTCTGCACAACCTATGTCTTCTTGTAAATTAATCAGAACCCAATTCACTATGTATCAGAGATCAACTCTTTCTTGAAAATTAATCAAAACCCACTTCAATTCTGCACTAAAAAAATCAACAATTTCTTGGAACTTCAAAAACCTAAGAGCGAGAGAGATGAGTTTTTACCTGATGGAGATGATTTCGGAGTTACAGGGTTAGTGAGCGTTGATGGTGAAAGACCCAGAACAGAAGCGTCCTTTTTCCACAGAAGCTCCACTCACTACAACCGAGTCTGAAGACAAAACTGAAGAATCCTTATTACTTACACTCCTAACTTGCACCTGAAATCGAGGCTTACACTCGAAACTCAACGCAGGAAAATGATGTACCCCAAAACCTATAACTGATGCCATTACTTCAGTAAAACAAATTGCACAAAGGTTTTCTAGACCCCCCTCTCTCACAAAATGTGAACTTTGGGAACTTCAAAGTCTAGCACGTGGGGAACCTACTTTTCAGAATTGAAACTACTAAACTTCAATTGGCCAGCTAACTAAACCACTCTAGCTGATAACTTTATAACAATGTGTGTATTAAAACAGTAGCAAGATAGTAACTTGAAGCAGACCTAGATAAGCAAACTGGAAGATATATACAACCCAACACATAAACACTACAAAAAGTGAAACTTGAAGCACACCCAGATAAGCAAATCGGACTGTTCAAGTAAAGTTTTGAGCGTTATCTACTGTAAGAGTAAAATTGACAGATGATACAATAAGAATGTAATCAAATTAATCTTGGCAAAAGCAGTTTGGGATTGATTACCCAAAGTGGGGCTGAGTGGCAAGGTCGACAGAGCTGAGTTGTGTCCATTGCTTTTTGCTCTGGTTGTGAATTCGCTACAGATCGGAATAGAAGAGGACTGGGGTTTGGAAGTGGTTTCGTCACAACAGCTGACGATGAGACCTTTTCGGTAGGAAAAGGGAGAGATTAGTGAAGCAAACGCTTGATGGCAGGGAGAAAGATCTTCGAGGCTGAGGTCAACATATGAGAGAGACAGGGCGACGGGGAGAAAGAAAGAAGAGAGGATGTGAATTTGAGCTGTGTGGTCGAGAGAGAGAGGATTATGAGCAGTTAGCTTTGTCCCGCACGGGTGGCACGCTCACAGAACAGTGAACAGTGCAATGTACAGTAAAGACCACGATTGTTATATAGGTAATTTTGGAGCTTCGAAATTGGATCCTCTTGATCGTACTCAAATAACGACTTTAGTACAAGGGACACTTGTATACTTAGACCCCGAATACTTCCATTCAAACCAACTGACAGAAAAGAGTGATGTCTATAGCTTTGGAGTTGTCCTAGTGGAACTACTTACAAGCAAAGTAGCACTTTCTTTTGCAAGGCCCGAGGCAGAGAGAAACCTCGCAAACTTGTTTGTTTGTTCAGCCGAAGAGGGTCACTTGAATCAAATTCTTGATGAAAATATAGTCAATGAGGGAACTATAGAGACGATGACAGAAGTAGCTAATCTCACGAGAAGATGTTTAAGGGTAACAAGGGAAGAAAGGCCTACCATGAAAGAAGTAGCAATGGGGTTGGAAGGAATGAGGATCAGTGCAAAGCATTCATGGGGAAAGACTGGTTCTGGTCCAGAGGAAACCAAGCACTTGTTTGGGTCATCTTCATTTTCCTATGTCAGAGATGATTTGGGTCGAACAAGAGCAACTGTCACTGCAGCTAGTATATATGAAAGCATGAGAATCGAAATGTTATTGGCATATGATAATGGCCTATAATCAACTGTATTCTAAGAGAATGGAACTTAGATTGTTGTTTAATTTAGCAATTCCACCAAAGAAAAGAAAAAAAAATTGGAAAGCTCTTACTAGCTTGTAATGTCCAAGTGGTAATCAAATACAAATTTTAGCAACGCAGGAAAATTTGCTGTCTATCATATATGAAATTTCAAAGTTGCACATCTCCGGAAAGGCAATTAATTTGCCACCTCAATCTAATTTGTTTATTCTCAGAAGTCACAAGAATCACCTAGACCAAAATGCTCAACAAGTTCATTACAGTGAAAACCATATGATCACGAACCTTGCAATGAAATTTAAAATAGAAATACAAGAAAAACACAACCTAATCAAAACCCTTTTTCCCAAAGTAAAAAGTCCGTCCTGAAGGAAATGAATAGACTAGCATTACCGATGTCGTAGCTGAAGGTTAAAAAACAGCATAGATCATCTTATTTGGGACGGTGAGCAGAGCAACCCAGATGCATCAGATCCAACAACTGCAAGATCACAAACAGTACAAAGCTGCCCTTCTTGTGCTGGAACAAACCGAGAACTGCAGTATGGGCATGACACATCCTTCTGTCCACGGTAAATAGGCACATATGTTGCCCCACAAACCACAAATGGATTTCTGAAATCATAATTGAGCTGGGTTGCATCATTCATGTTCTTCTCAGCAGCCTGCAGTACTTGCCTTGCAGTCTTTGCTTGGTTTTCATTTGTGGGATTAGTCTCCAAAAGTCGCCTGGCAAAGTTACCTGCTGTGTTGAGATTACCAGCCTTGTAGCAAACAGTCATGGCGTTCAGTAGTGCAAGTCTCAAGTGAGGCATCTGAAGGTTACAGTGGGTGAAGTAGGCTGCTAGCTCCTGTTGACGAACTGGATCATCCTTAAGTTCCCTCCTCTTAAGCTCCATCTTCAAACCCAGAACATACTCCCTCACAATAATAATTAGTTCCTTTACTTCATCAACCTCTCTCCTTGTATCAACTACGACCAGAGGAATAGTGTGTAGAATACCAAGAAGAAGTCGTAAAGCTTCAGTAAATTTCCCCATAGTTGTAGCCTTGTACCCCGCCTTAAGCTTCTCTTCCAGGTCTGAGAATTTAAAAATCAAAGCAGGAGGGCTCCTAACATTAGGGCTAACAGATTCACTCCATCCCCTCTCAACAGCCAAGGAGATCACAGGAGCTGTCGATAAGGCACGTAAATACGTATGACTCCCCAGGTGTAAGTCAAGAAACAATTGTTTCAGGGGTGTAAAGTTATTTAAACCCAGCTGCCGGCTCAACAAACGCATTGCAATATCAAAATTCCCAGCTGCTGCATGCTCGGCAGCAAGAGAAGATTTTTGGCTCCAAATTTGACTTACAGGCATACCTGGAGTTGGGGCAACAAATACATTAGCACGGGCATTACTGGCATTTTTGGGAGTATCAAGCTCAGGCGGAAGTTCAAGGTCCTCAAGATCCCACCCTCCCTCTTCATTTTCCTCATGTGCTTCCTCATCGTCCAGCACTGCACTAATGTCTCCATTCTGAATGTGTTCTATATCAGAAATATCCACTTCCTCTCCCCAAGGATCATCTGTAGCCTCCTCATACTCTTCCTCTGCATTTCTGCCAACATTATCAAGACCACCCTCAAATATTCCTTTCATGACCCTCAACAAGGGCCAATCTCCACCACAAATGATTGGGCTAGGAGGTATCAAAAGGGATGGTGATTTCCCCTCAGGTAGAATAGGAACGTTATCTCCCAACTCACCTTCCAAGCGCTCAGCAACATCTTGGAGGCCATGAGCTTTAGCTGTGGCATATGCAAGGGGTAAATGCCCGGCATTCTCCAAGACCTTAACACGCTCTCCAATGTCACCCAAATACAGAGCATTGTGGAATTGGCCCATCACATCATTCTTAACTTCAGCAATTTTCAGCATTTTGGATAACTTATCCAAGTTTCCAGTTACAAGATATAGGAATGATAGCCTCTCAAAATTCTTGGTCCTCTGATATGCATACTCTACAATACCAGAATTACCTTGACGAAGAGCCTCAACTCCCAACTGATACCAGTGATCTTTCTCATCAATTTCCTTAGCAGAAGCAACAGCAATCTGGATGTTTCCACTCCCTAGTGCCAAGTTGAAGCGAGTCCTTTCATCCTTCACAAAATGAAGGGCAACTTCAGGGAAACCTTTCTGCTGTAGATATGCAATCATGGCCTGGCCACAGAGATCAGAGCTCCTAATCATGCTCATTACCTGGTCATACCTCTTCTTCAGTAAGGACAACTTGAAAACATATTCTGTTGCATTCACAACAATAGCACAGTTCTTTCCATCTCTATCCAAGCAATGTATTGTGCTTCCATACACCTTCGTTATATACACAGGAACATCAAGGGTCCTAATAATTCCACTGTCCCCATTGGGAAGACAGTACTTGATGTGGTTTAAGGTTGTATATATGAAGACACCATTGTCATCCCAAGCTCCACTCTTTACACGAATGGTCTCATGTAAAGTGCATTGATGAACAAGCTTCTTGTTGGCTATCACAATTGAATGTTTGCTAAGTAAAGCAACACTCTCCATGTCATTTGACCAAACTATGTACCTCACAAAAGGAGTTTGAAGCTCTCCAAGAATAATTCTCTGCTGCAGGTCAAATATAACAACTCTATCTTCTGCCCTGCAGAGCAAGTTGCCAGTTCCAGCATAGAATATTGCATCGGCAACAAAAGGAAGAGCACTCTTCTTGACAATCTCATTCTTGAGGTTTTTAACTAAGACTTGGTTGCTGCTTTTTTCAAGTACAGCAAATCTGTTTCGAGCCACAAAAACTGCTGGCCCTCCAACACCTCTTTTCGCCTCCTGCACAGTATCGCCCCGACCATAGCTCTCTTTGGGTATTATGTATAGTTCATAAGACCCACCATCCATATCCGAACAGATCAAAACAGCATTCTCTGTAGGACTATAAGATAGACTTTTGGCCCCTTGATTCAAGTTGGACGAACCAGGTCTTCGTATAGGGATGACCTGAGTGTCTTTCTGGTTTGAGAACTCATAAAAGCGGAGAAAACGATCTTTCACATAGAACATAGAATCAGCACCAACAGAAAAGGCAGGGCGTTCTCGCTCCAGTTTAAACACGATCATACCACTATCATGACCAGCAGCCAAAAGGTTCATTTCAGGATGTGCTGAAAGAATCCAGAACCTATCATGCTCTCTGCGAAATGTCTGAAGACCAGTTCTTTTTGTGGCATCCCAGACTCGAATACTCCTATCCTCAGAATTGGAAACAATAATATCCTGCTTTGCATGGAATAAAACACATGATACATTGTTCATGTGCCCCCTTAAAGTGTCCACCTCCCAAGCCTTTGTATCTGAAATTGGGAAAGAAAAAAAAACGTCATTGAAAAGAAAAAAACAAATTAAAAAAAAAAAATCAAAGGTTATCGTGTTTTGTATATAGTAGTTGAGCAGGCTACATGCAGGAAGAACTAAATCAGGGATAAGTCTCTAAATATATTGTCCAAAGAAATTGGATTATTTATTAAAAAAACGAACTGCAAAGACTATTATTGTTCGCGCCTTCTCACATTGGCATTAGAAAAACAAACGAATAGGAAGAAAAAAAAACAGACAATCTTCAAGCATCCTTACCAACTATTGAATTAGAGGAAACACGATTACATAGGCATCATCTGTATTTATATGAAGTTTTTATTCCTACGGATATACCAAAACAAAAGAAAAGGAAACCAAATTAGAAAGCATACCATTCATTCGCCAAAGTTTCACTTGTCGATCGTCAGCTCCAGAGACAATGAGAGGGAGTGTGGGATGGAATGAAGCCCAATTAACACCTCGATCATGACCTTCCAAAACGTACTTGACAACAGCATCAACTCCACCAAAGAAATCTGCATTCATTTGACTCAGTCGTAAGATGTCGTCTGCAGGTGCAACTGTTTTTTTCCTGAGTGCACCAATATCCCAAACACGAACAGTTTGATCCAAGGATGCTGAGACAACAAGATCCTCCTTGGGATGGAACAAGGCACACATGACATAATGGTTGTGTCCAGTGAGCACAGAGATACAAGTTCGGGACTGCCAATTCCATATTCTTATGGTCTGATCATCACTGGCACTCACAATCCAAGGGTACTCATGATGGAACTGAACAGTACGGATGTAATCAAGGTGTCCAAGAAGTGTAAACAGACACCTATGCAACTTATAATTCCACACCTTGATCTTGTAATCGTCCCCTGTCATTTAATCATAAACAATACATAAAGTTCCTTCAGAGCTCTCTTCACAATCAAAAGACACAGCAGATACACGTCAACTTGAAAATCAGAAACAAGAGCAGGTATGAACTAAGAAAGTAATTTCTGCAGCACAACACTTTTAACAGTTTTCAGTTGGAAAATTATGTCTAGCTAAGAAAGTATTTTCTCAAGATCCTCTGTCAGATGCTTACTCTGTTACCATATGGCAGATAATAGTACTACTGGAGTTAATGCTTTAAAAGTTGGGCCACAGAAAAATAACCACAGGTTTTTAGTAATCAAAATTAACACAATTATGATCTGCCTAGATCTGATCTACTCTGCAGAGCGTCAACAACATCCTAATCAACCAAAGCTTCATCATCCTTTTAACAAAACACACAACATCACACAAAGCTCACATGGCAGCATAGATTATCATACATTATTATTATTATTATTATTATAAGGCAAAGTGAGCGAACGAGCAGAAAGCGGAGATAGTGGTTGACGTCATTACCGCCGGAGACGAAAAGCGGCTGAGAGTTATGGAAATGGACGCCGCGGACGGGGCCGTCGTGCTCTTCGAATCGGTCAATGAGAGTCCCCATGCGATAATCCCAGAGCTGAATGACACCGCTGTGAAGACTTGCCAGGATCCATGGCCTCTTGCTGTGGAAGCTCAGCCCCTTCACGCGGTTACTCTTCGTCTCGAATTTCGTCAGCATCTCTGCAGCAAATCAACAATCAAATCAATCAATCCAAAACAAACACAAATTCAAAATCAACGAAACACAAGCAGCAATTCTTCGATTCATGAAATGTGTTACCTCAGATCTGGCAATGCGATAAATGTCGATCGATGAGGAGGAGGAGGAGATTTGAGAGGGGCGGTGATCGCGGCGGAGATGAAGGGCTCAGATCTGAGAATGGGATTGAAGAAATCGGAAATTGAATTTTGCTTTGGAGAGAGAGAGAAAGAGAGAGAGAGGGAGGGAGGTGAGTACCACCAAGTCAGTGATGTTGCAGATCTATTCTATTTTTTTTCATTGTATCCAACAAGCGAAAGCTTCCGTCTTTTCTTTCTTTCTTTCTTTCCTTCCTTCTCGTTTTGTTGTTACGTACTTGCGTTTTTTGTATTCTCTCTTTTCGTTTTTATTTTATTTTAGACGGGTCATATCTCTATTAAGAAGGCAGAAGGCCTTCAAGCGTTATAAAGGTAGAATATTGGTAACACCTAAATTTGTCCTTTGTGAAGTATAATCAGAATTTGTCAAAATTGAAATATTAGGGGTAAAATGGTGAGAACAAGAGACAGTAATTTGCAAGGAGGAACGAATGACACTTGTACAAAAAAAAACTGCTCGATTCATGATAAAGAAACTTATCGATTGTAATTATGTTTCTCTTGCCTATATATATATATATATATATCATGTGAAAACTGATCAGTTTCTTTTCATTTCTTTTAGTTGCAATTGAGAACAATGACATCCTAAATTCATTCAATCAAAAAAATGAGGAGGTTGTGTTTTACGATGGGCTCTGAGAACAGGTGAATCTCTTCTCTCTTTTACATTCTTTTCAAACTCATTAGTCACTATGAATATCCGAATACGTTTACCTCAATTTTCCAAAGTCAATTTACTATGATTATGCTCTTACTATTGTACAGGTTGATAAGCTTAACGAGGTTTCGGTAGTTACCCTCACCACAATTCCTCTTATTCAATTCACATCTCTCTGTCTAACTTTTGAATCTGAAAATGTCAATGATGAAAATCGACCGCAAGCCTCATCTGGCCAAGTCTCTGATCCATCTCCCACAACCCAGTCGTGTCCTCCAATCAGGCTCAACCTCTCTCCAAACGCCACCAGGTTAATTTTTCGGTTTTGCCATAATCAAATTTCTAATCGGTATTCAGGGTACCTTTTATCACGATAATCTATGAGTTATGGGTCACCAATGAAATCGCAGAGACCGACCCGAGTACCACTCCATTTCCTCCATATTGCGTGCTCTGGCGAAGATGTTGGGAAGGAAATAGGTGATGACGACATGACTCAAAAGACGTTCTTTAAATCTTTGAATAGTTAATAACTTTGTCTCTCTATTTCTTTATTTCAGGGAGATTTGGAAGTTTAATGTTCTATTAGTAATTTTCTCCAAGTGATTTGTTAAATAATGAATTCTGTTTATGCATGAGGCTGAGGCTGAGCGACCTCGCTGAATTTGATGAGCCAAAAGAAGTCCGATTGTGGAGATGGACTAGAGGAAGAAATCGTTGTGAACCCAATTCTGCAGAAGTGGAGTAGTCATTTATATGAATTTATTTTGGGTGGTTTTTGCAGAAGTGGAAGAAGGCAGTTCGTTCTGAGAGCTTTCTATTGTATGAGCTATCTTTGTGGTGTAATCACTCTCACTAAGATCGTGATTTGGGCTTCATTGAAGTTGAATGAACATCATCTTCTCTGTTTTTTATCTGCAGGAAATTTACAATATCATCACTTTGAAATCATTTGTCATCTTAGTATCACAAGAGATCCAGCCTCCTGATATCTTATGGTCTTTTATGTCAGATCAAAGAGGGAGTGACAGTTGCTTATAGAGTCACAGTAAATACATGGCTTAGTTGAGATACTATGAATATCTAGTTGTGTTTTGATTTTTTCTTCTTCTTTCTTTCATTTGAATTGCTTACCGTAAAGCATATATAAACTGACTTTATTTCGCTTATACAATTCGTCTTATCTCGGTGCCTCTATATTTTGGCAGAGGCTTTGGGCTAATGAAATACGTTACTGAATTTTATCAGGAAAGGGACACAAAGTTTGTATTATTCTTTTTTTTTAGTTAACTAACCATATATAAGTAACTTTATACTATGTATGAAACTTAGTAGGTTTGTAGATTGATTTTTATTTGCTCGGAATATATACTACGTCCGCAGTGTTTATATAGTTGTTCGAATATTCAAATTTAGGACTGGTTTGTTTTAAGTAGGGGTTGGCAACGAGACTCTATGGGCTGGGCTTTGTGGGCTTGGGGCCAAACCGGGCCGGGCTTTTAGAAAAATTAATTAATTACGGGACGGGACGGAATTTAAGCACAAATATGAAGCCCGAGCCCGACCCTTGAAACTTAGCCTTTCGGGCCAGGTCGGGCCAAATATTTTTGGGTCAGGCTGGGCCCAACTATCAAAAATCAACACAAAAGAAAATTGAAGAATTAATTTATCCTAGGTCTTATTTTCATTCAACGTTTTCATTATAGTCCTGACACATTTTTTATTTTCATCGAGGTCTTATAATTCAATTAACACATAAAATTTGTATTGTTACATTCCATATTTGTCCTTATTAAATTATGTGATAATACCTAAATTTAAGATGTTGACTATCAATCGATCTTAATTATCTTCTAATACTTTTTGAAAAGAAAAAAGTAAACAATCACCGATCTTAATTATCTGTCGACTGCTGCATAAGTAACCAATCACCTCTTGCACAATTGATACAAAGTGCGATTGTAATTATTTGGGATGGGGCTCCTATGACACATCGATATAACTTTGAACTACTTGATCGAACTTTTAGAGACATATTGGCGTATGAATTACCCTTTGGTAGAAAGATAATGATCTTCGGGGGAGATTTTCGTCAGGTTCTTCCTGTGATTCCTAAAGGAACAAAGTCTGAGCTCATTCAAGCTTCGATCATGAGATCAGCATTTTGGGCACAAATGAAAATATTGAGATTGAGGGAAAATATGAGATCCATAAATGATCGTCATTTTGCTGAATTTTTGCTCTGTGTTGGTGATGGAGCTGAAAATGTCGTTGATGATGAAATGATTAAATTGCATGATTCGATGGTTGTTCCATGGGAAAATGACAGTTCCATTCAAAAAATTATCGAAGAAGTCTTTCCAAATTTGGGCAATCACGTAAATGATGCAAAATACATGGTTGAGCGAGAACTTATTACTCCTATAAATGATGATGTGGGCATGCTCGATGATAAAATAATTGATATGTTTCCAAGTGATTGAATTACATTGTATTCTTTTGGCTATATGGAAGATGACACAAGAAATTTGTACCAGTTAGAGTTCTTAAACTCAATATTTGTAGGAGGACTCCACCCACACAAGTTGACTTTGAAAGTTGGTGCCCCAGTCATGCTACTGAGAAATATTGATCCAAAATTGGGATTGTGTAATGAGACTAGATTATTATGTCATGATTTTTATCAGAACTTAATCGATGCTCAGATTTTAACAGGATACTGTGCTGGGACTAGAGTTATTCTACCTCAAATTCCTTTGAAAACTGTAGAGAATGCAGGACTACCATTTTCATTCACAAGAAAGCAATTTTCTGTCAAATTGAGCTTTTCTTTGACAATAAACAAGTCTCAAGGTCAAACTATCCCGCATATAGGTGTTTATCTCCCGGATCATGTTTTCAGTCATGGTCAATTATATGTGGTATTGTTTAGAGGAGTATCTGAGACGACTATGAATGTTCTCATTAAAAGAGGGCCTATTATTGGTGAAGATGGGGCATTCACTAAGAACGTGGTGTTCAAAAAGGTTTTACTTCCTTCGGATACAAATGATATCTAGAATTGATAGGTACTATACAAATGGAAAAAATACATATGTTGTTGATATCGAAGAAATAATCATGACCCTATTTTATTGTGTTAATATTTTTTTTGTCTCTTATGTGTAGGCATTGTACTAATAAGGTTCTTTCGACAAAGTGACAGAACCAGGTTTATGAGAGAATGAGATCAAAAAGTAGGACTATATATGTCTACCTATTTACGTTTATGTAGTAGTGCTAGCTATCTACTACTTTTTGTAAACTTATTTCGAAATATAAATAGATTGTGTAAATTGAGAGTATGAAAATAAATAGGCTATAACAATGCAAATGACATGTGTAAACTGCTCATGAGAACCGTCAATTCTCTTTGATATACGTACATGTCACACTCCTTTAAATAAGCGCAATAACACTAATAATTTGCATATGCGAGCGCGACACTCTTCCGCACGCGCACAGGTGCGTACATGAATGCTAGTTTTGTATAATTTCATTTCATTTTTTCTCAATTCCTTGATTCATGAAAAATGACCTTAATGTGAAGATTTCCCTTGCAAGAAAATTCTTCAATCATTTTCATGAATTATAAAAAAATTATTGTACTCAAAACAGACACAAAAAAAAATTATTAAAAAATTGGTCGCTAATTGTGAAATTTCTTGTTTAAAGAATTTCATTCACTGATTCACTTTCATTAAAAATGCAACGTTTTTTTTTTCAGTCGATTTTATTTCTGCGGAAAACTGAAAAATGAGAATCTAACGGTAGATAGTAGATGAGAATCTTGTGAACATGATCAAGGGCTAGCCATATTTTCAAACGCCTTGCATGGTAGATGTCGTCATGTCGGTGATGGATTTACTTGTATTAATTTGTGACTGTGTCCAGAAATAGAGTCCATTGGGTCAATAGGATCTCATAAAGAAAGGCAACCTTCCAGAGATGCAAGATCTAGCTTCAGATACAAAGTTCACTTGGGTTCGCAATTTAAAATGAGAATCAGCAATAGGAATGTGATGCTATGATTGCTATCTATTGCACAAATTAGAACAAGCCCTCAAATGAAAGAAAAGATTAATGATGTTTGGAGTTTGTTAACATTACCAAACAACACAGTTCACAGCTTAACCAACATAGTCCCCACCATTTTCACCAACCTGGGCTACTGGTACAGCTTAACATGAATCTTGGTGCTTATAATATTCGACCAAGTTTTATAGTACACACTACACAGGCCCTAACAAAAGATATGTTCAAGAATCATGACCTGGTTCTACTATAGATTACAACCAAAATCCGACCATTGCAGGTTTCACCGGTAGCTTTAAGCATATAAAAATGGCAATTCCGCCAAGGATGTGTGACAATCATCTGCTATTTGGAACCTGCCTGGCTTCAATATCTTTAAGTCTAAGGGTTACGGCTCTCTTGTGAGCCTCTAATCCCTCAACTTCAGCCATTGTGGCTACATAGGGTCCAAGCTTTTGCAGACCTTCCTCTGTTAGAGACTGCACAGTCATGTATTTAAGGAATGAATCTAAAGACACACCACCATACATCCGAGCATAACCGTATGTTGGAAGGACATGGTTTGTCCCACTTGCATAATCTCCAACACTCTCTGGAGTCCACGGCCCTAAGAACACAGAACCTGCACAAGAAGTGTATTAAAGTTCAGAACTTACAATATCTATTTGTTGACACAAGAGAAAATCACTGAAGCTAATATATGTCATGCCTTCATCAAATAAAAAAGTATGGTATCATATAAGTAATTGAATAAATCGCTTCATATGATATCAGCAGCTACCTAATACTAAGATGTGCATTGGACTAGTACGATAGGCATGGCAACCCCAAAGAGTCCCAGGTGAATGATAAGAAAGTCAAGTGTGAAGTTTAGTCTACAGGCGTTCATTTTTGTAACTCGCTTCTAATATGTAATTTTTGTAAAATAAGCCACTAATATCCTGTAGTTATTTCAACTTCCAACAAACAGTTTATGAGAACTCTACCTGCATTCTCAATGAAACTCTCCCACTTTTCTGCATCAGTGACATTGATGATCAGATGCTCGGGTGCATATAAGTTTGAAAAAGACACAGCCTGAGACAGTCATCATCAAGTTTAGTTTCAGCACCATGCAGAATCTCCAATAATTTATATAATATACAAACTATAGACATAAGTTTGAGGAAAACATGTTTACATGCATAAATGGCAGACTTACTCAAGAGTTACAAAAAGGATTCTCTGATGAAATCCTCAAATAAGGATCCAAATCTAAAACCACAAAATTCTCAACTTGCATGAAACATAAAGCACTAACTAGAAGAGAGTGGGGGGACTATTTACAAGTATATCGAAACTGGCAACCTGTCTAAGTCATTCAAAGCAATTTCAGACACTCTAGAAATTGCTAGACTGGCAGAACTCCGGGGGTAATTTAACCTCTGACATGCTAGCATGCTACATTGCCCTTGACCAGTGATCACTACACTATTAATTTTCCACAGTAATGCACATAAATTGACTGCCTTGGTCATTAACATGTCAAAATTGGGATGGGGACAGACCTCAACCATATCACGAGCAAACACTGTGAAACTGTGGCTCAGTGCTTTTGAGGCAAAATCTCCCCTTGGTAGGCTGTCGCATTGTTTCTTGATTTCCTCCTCTATAGCGTTAATATCAACACCATCCCCAGCAATTACAAGAACAACTTGACTATCAGGGCCATGCTCAGCCTGACATTGCGTGATTTGCTCAATACATCAGTTTATACAAAATATCAAAGATGTCGATTTCATTTAAGGCTGTGAAAATTCTGAACAAATCAATTGTCTGCTTAAATACCTACATTGCATCAACAAGGAAGCTGAAGAAGAAAATCACCTGAGAAAGTAAATCTGCAGCTACATGAGCAGGACTGGCCTTCTTGTCTGCAATGACCAAAACTTCAGAAGGGCCGGCTGGCATGTCAATTGAGATCATGGCCTCACTATTCTGTTATAATAAAACAAAGGGTGGGTGTCAAATGAAGATAATGTCTTTAACTCCATCATTTCCTGTCAGCAATGTGAAAAACATCCATTTATAAGTATGCATACTTGGAGAATCATTTTCGCCGCTGTGACATACTGATTTCCGGGACCAAATATCTTCTCAACCTGCAAATCATGTGAAAACAACAACCATCTTACTAAAATTATAACGAAATTTAGAGGATAAATGGATTTCAAGCAAAATCTACAGGATAGCTAATTTGGTCTTCTGCTTTTTCCTCCATTTTCCAGAAGGAAATCATTAAGCCAACTCAGAATTTATGAATAAATAACAGCACGAGGACCCAGTTAATGGGAGACTAACACCTTTGGGCAAGATTCTGTACCCCAAGCCATAGCAGATATAGCCTGTGAAGAAGACAAAAAATTGTTATGAGTAGTGTACTACAATTATGTAACAAATAATGTAGGTAAACTTTGCAGAGGTCTCATACCTGAGCACCACCAGCTTTAAGGATGTGGGTTACACCAGCTTTCTTAGCACAATAGAGTACTTCCTAAAAGTGGAAGGAAAAAAACAATCAACTCACGAAGCAGAATCTCTCCTACAATCCTCAGCCTCTAGAGTAAATAATCACCTTGCATATACTGCCATCCCGACTCGGGGGAGTCGCAAGTACAACTGTTTTAGATCCAGCAATTTGTGCAGGCTGTGGACAAAGATCTTCCTTAAATCATAGTGATCTTATAATTGATTATCCTGATAATCCACTATGAAAAGGAAAGGTCTAATAAATATGATCAACTTACGACTGCAAGCATCAAAGCAGTTGAAGGTAAAACTGCAGTTCCTCCTGGAACATAGAGACCTACAGAACCGATGCTTCTTGCCACTCGTTTACATTTGACACCCTGAAATTTTTAAGATACATCAAGGATTTGTGTATATCCTGTTAACTACTGAGTATAGCTAAATATTGACTTGCCTTCATATTCTCAACAGTTTTCTCTGCCGACTTCTGAGCAAAATGAAATGCGTATATATTGTCATATGCCACATCAAATGCTTCTTTGATAGAAGGATCAAGCTGAAACAAGGAAATGATTTGTTTTTCACCAATTGAAATGTACAATCGACCTAATCAGTAGAGATCTTGTATTTTAGAATCATGTCTAAAAGAAATTACCTCGGGATCTGGAAGCTCAGATACTTCTACAACTAACTTATCCAATTCAACTTTGTCAAACTTGGCAGTATATCTGTATTAGAAGACAGATTCGTTAGTAAACTAGATGCGGGAGGAAAAAACTTTCAAATGTAATAACAGTAAAACCCAGATATCAAAGAAATACATACTCCTTAACGGCAGCATCACCTCTTTTGCGTATATCGTCTACTATCGGATTGACCTGAACAACAAATCAAGTACAGCAATTGTAATTGACAAGTTTATCTACTTGGTGGGAGTAAATTTCAAGTTGTCAAGGAACAGACGAGATATAAGAAAGAACAGAGGCTCACCGTGCTGAAGATTGACGAAAAGTCTATCCTCGGACGAGCCTTGAGGCTTTGAACTTCAGCCGGCGTAAGTTCAGATAGCTTGTAAGACTTCATTGCACAACACGTCCCCTGGCCAGCAAACCCTGAGACACCAATAGCATCAATAATAACAAAACCAATAGCCTTCTGGGTCAGCAAACAAAACCCGATTCTGGGTCCAAATCTTAATCACCTCACACAATGTAACCTCTAAACAACAATGTTCAGTTCCTAACACCATACACATTAGAAAGATTGAAACTTTAATCTTACACACATGGAATTGTTAGAAAGCATTGCATTGGCTTAAACAAAGACATAAGCTTCATAGATATAAAAGTAAACCAATGCCGGAGACTGTACCTCGTCGGAGAGAAAGAGACGAACTTTTCAGAGAGACAAAACGTTGGTGCGGCACCGTTTTGACAAAACAGTTTGAGCGGCTGATAAGACTGCGATTAAAGCACAGAACCTGACTGTCCATCACCGCCTTCAATCAATCAGACCCAACTCAAATCAACACACAGAACCCGGCTTTGTGCTTAACTAGGTAACTGGGTCTAAAGGTAAGAAAAAACCCAATTCCTCTGTTTTTCTTGTCTGAACTAATTACCTTTCAACAAAAAAAATTACTCTTTCTTGTTTATAAGACGAGTTTAACGGAGAACATGAGGACGGAATTGTTGAAATTTTCTGCATGAAATTGTGCTCAAAATCAAACTTTGAAGTGCAATTGGCTCTTAAACTTCTGTACATTACATTTCAATCTGTGAAGTGTAGTGTTATAATCATAAGTTCTTAACTCAATTTCTCCACTCAAACTCTGTCAGGATATTTTCAAAGACGATAAAAGTGGCCACATGCTCATGAGTTCCAGAGCATTTACCCCAACTCGTCATTAGAAAGAAGCTCGGAATTTACTTATAAATGAATATAACCTACAAAGTATCTGAAGAAACCAAAAAGCCATTGATTCCTTCATTTAAGCAGACAAGAAATGAGTTGTATACTTTTGCAATATGCAAATGCCTTTCTATACAGATACACAAACATGCTGAAGAAACAGGAAAAACTATGTAGAGAGATGAGATATCCCCCAAGTACCAAGTATGATCACTCAGTTATATCCTGGAAGCTCTGCAGCCTGTTTCTCCTCATTAGTTTCAGGTTCTTTCCATACACAGAATCCTCTCTGTTCAATGCTGCCTCTGCAGCAGGTGATGTGCTGATGTAATCTACGGTTTCTGACTCCTGCTGCTGATCGAAGACCAAAGAACGCCGCGTAGTTGGATGCCTCGGGGAAATAGCATTTTCAGATGTCACGTGGTCACCTTTTAGATCAACTGATTCAGCCTTTCTGCTCAAATCCTTCATCTGAGTTTGAAACCGAGGACTTTGAGGAGTCATCGTATTGGGATTCCTGTTTTCGTCACTATACCAGCTATCAACATACCAAGTTCGTCCATTGAGCTGTTCTTCTTCTTCGTCTTCTTCAACCATATCTGCCCAGCTCCTTTTAGCACTATACGTCCAAAAGTCAGGGGTTGGGTCTTCATTAGCTGTTGGGGACTGATCTACATTATCCAATTTACCCGGACTGATGTCTCCCAAGCATTCTTTTTCCACAGATGCATTCATGTTTTCCATGCTCCGTTTAACATTAGTAGCAGAACTCAGATACTCACCTCCACCAAAGGAAACTTCATGTGCTTTTGCACTTTCATTAAGCATTTGTGGTTCTGCAGCAGATTTTTTCAAACCACCATTATCCCTAGCAACCCTTTTTCTGTCACCATTATGCTTTGAAGAACCAATCATGGCTTCATTTCTCACAGGGTCGTAGTCTCCTTCATTCCCTCTAGAATTCCTACTTGAAATAGGTTGCAAAACAGGTCTTGCCACTGCATCGCCTTGGGGCCTCCTCCAATTCCCACAACTTTGTGAAGAGGGAGTTTCAGATTTTCTTGTAGTTAAAGCTAGCAAGTCTGCATTTAGATTTCGAACAGCATGTGATCGATCCTGTCCTGTTGATCTTTCAGATGGAAGCTTTTTATTTGAACTGCCAACACCATGTGCCCATATCTCACTTCTCTGTTGTCCATCACTGAATCCCCATGAACGTCTGCGTGGCTGTGTATATATAACTGGAGAAGAATATATATTCTTGTGTGGATTTACATCTGCTCCAATCATACCACCCTGATTCTCCTTCAATTTGCTATAAAAAGTAGGCCTGCTACCACATGTGTTATGATCATAATCCTTCCATTTATCAGAAGACTTTGCACAACTTCCAGGTCTGAATGCTTCTCTACGATGTTCATCCACTAACACATGCACATTGTCAGGTCCATCTGTCCACCTTCTGGGAGGCAAAGGCATACAAACAGAACCATTTTGCTGACCTCCATTTGTCAAGCTATTGACTTGTTTGGCCGTTCTTGAACTTCCAGGTCTGAATGCTTCTCTACGATGTTCATCCACTAACACATGCACATTGTCAGGTCCATCTGTCCACCTTCTGGGAGGCAAAGGCATACAAACAGAACCATTTTGCTGACCTCCATTTGTCAAGCTATTGACTTGTTTGGCCGTTCTTGAAATTCCAGTGCAGTAGTTTTCGCTCTGTGGATTTGGTCTTGGTATAGACCGCGTCTCTAAATCAGTCAGCATTTCAAAAGCACGTTCAAAGGACTTGGCATAAGTATCATCCATTGGTTTATTTCCAGATGAATCTCTCACAGCTTGAAGCAGATGTCTTGCTTCAGTAATTCTGTTCTTGTGCATCAAGCAGACTGCTAAGTTGCACTGCTTGTTCTTATCTGGCTCCAGTGCAAGAGCATTCCTGAGAAAAAGAAAATTTTAAGAAAGAAGAAAATCATGAATATTTTTTACAGAGGTAAATATGATGTAGGAAGTAGGATGCAGACAAACATACTTGTAATATTCTTCGGCAGTTGTGTAATTGCCTTGCTGCATATAAGCCCATGCCAAGTTTCCTAGTACCCTGCATCCATGAAGGGCATAAATAATGTAAGCATGCAGAACTTTATGGTTAAACTTGAAGAAAGACAAGTTTTGATATATACCTTGATCTCTCTTGTTCAACAGTAATTTGAACCTTTTTCCCCTGAGCTCTTGCTGTTTTTGTTTTCTTTCCATTGAAGGCTATACCATCATCCATGCGCTTCAATTTAGACTGAAGCATTTCAATCTCGTCTTCAATCCTTCCCGCCCTCTGCAAAACCGATACATGTACAACACAAGCTTAGCAATACATCAGCATACATGCACACGAAGAGATAGAATGCCTCAGGGCTCACAGTAATCAAACCCCTAATAGTAGTATCAGCAATCTGTACTTGTAGAGATTAAAAAATTGTCTTTAAACTATTGATAGCTTGTGAACTTCTACTGATATTCAAATGATACAACCGAGGGAGAAAATGAAAAGAAAAAAAATTGAATGGCCACAAGAGAGAAATTTCTGGAGTTCAGATTTCAATTCAAGTCTGCAAAGAAATATAGCAACACTGCCTCTAATTTTAAGATAATCCATACATCATTTCAAAACCAGATCCCTAATAACATCACATAATCAATTGCATTTACGACTTCTGAGCCACGTGTCCGCACTAATCATTTGTCTACTTCACTATTATATCTCCTATACTGACTGAGTTAACACAGCATATGTGACAGTGAGCTAAAAAGAATGGAGGGAAGTTTACCTTGTACAACTCCACCAGGACATTGTTGAGAGACTCCTGAGACCCAAATGGGCAGAGATGCCTAAAGGACTTGATCGCCTCAATCGCCTCTTCAGCCCGATCCAACTGCTTCATGACCACAGCCATGTCTTTCAGAGCACTATCGACTCGATCTCCGGCATTTATGGCAGCCCAAAAGAGGGATATAGCCTTGCTGGGATTCTTGTCTATCAACTAAAAGAACAGAAAAAAACAAATCATATTAACTACCCAAAAATGTGACTGACCTTGAGAGAGCAGGAAAGACCCAGAATGAACATTGACTACCAAAACTACTGAAATCAAAATCTCAATGTACATTAACAAAATTTAATGATTCTTAATCAGGCAATAAACCCAATTCCCAAACCATTTGAATAGTGAAGAACACACAATGAACAATCAATACAGCTTTTACTTGCACAAGAAACACGAAAGCATTCAAACAAACACCTGGTGTGCACAATTCAAAGAAAAAAAATCAACACACCAAAACAAGACCCAACAATTCAAACACGACCCAGAAATCGCAGAACCGAAAAAGGGCCATACTTGAACTTGCTTGGCTCTGACGTACGGCGAGTCTCCGGCGGGGACTTTATGCGAGGCGTGAAAAAGATCACTGGATTTTGGCGGCGCCGCCGGCGAGACTCTCTTCCTCTCCGACATGGGCACCAACCGAGGAGGGTTCGCCGCCGGCGCTGACTTCCACGACGGCGGCGGCGTCGAGAATCCGGCCGGCTGAAAGCTCCCGTCTCTGGCCCACATTGCGAAATTCCTATTAGAACAAAAGAAATATGAGAACTTTTCCGGCCAAAACTCAGTTTCTCGGGAAATTCTGGAGGCCCTCTTATTTTCTCAAGGCCCTGTTCTTGAATCTCAAAGAAACTAAGTGGGTTTGTGGTTCTGGGCAGGAAAGCTTTGTGCTTTAATGGATGAGGGTGTAGGGTTAAATTGGAGAAAATTGCGGGGGGGAATCACAGAGAGAGAGGGTTGAGAGAAAGAGAATTAAGAAATTTGGAAGATTAGCTTGAAGGAGCTTAATTACTAATCTAGTAGCCGTTGTGATTTATGGGGTTTAAACGTGTTTGGCATGTGCCGAAATCCATTGTCTCGGTTTAATTAACTTCCATTTTTTTCTATAATTTGATCAAAGAAGCTAAAGAATGAAGATTAGATAGACGATGCCACATAAATGGTTACGGTTTCACTCATCCAAAATGCTCAAATGTGGGAACATGGATATTTCAATGTGTTTTGTTACATGTACAGATATTGAAAAACATACCGATATAGAGTTGATGTACTTTAGTTGTTGCACAATATTGAAATAATAATTTCACAATAATAGATCGATAACAACATATTACAGATTAATCTTTAAAGTCTTGTACTGGAAGTAGGCTCTGTACATACCTTATGACTTGCAGTATTCTTTGTTTGCCTCATGTTTTTGAAACATCTTACTTTTCTTACTTAGAGGGTCATACAAAACTTAGGCTCTTTTATTATGCGTACACAAGATTTACAATTGATGGTCATTTAAAATTCCCATAAAAGCTCGATTTCCTTTAGATATTAAAAGTGGAGAATTTATAAATCTGACTAGTCGAGTCCAAAACAGTGACGTTTTATCGCTACTCTTGGTCGACGTATTCATCACCCAAAGCACTTGGTAATGTTCAAGTCCAACCAGCGAAGGTAGCAGCAGTGCAGGTGAATTATTTCCCCTTTGAAAAAATGGGGGCGACCTAGTATGAAGATATGTCACAGCTACCCTTGGCCTTACCAGTTATCTAAAACACTTTTTATGGCAGTGGTATATAAAAATAAGAACAAAACAATATATCTTGTCGAGTAACTATTGGCTTGGGGCTAGGTACTGCATCGACCATCTGTTCTACGACTGTATAACGAACAAATAAAATATACATTGGTTAGAATACGTAGCTAGCTAGGTAGTTAGTAAATTTGTCTTTCCTTTTCGGTCCACAAACTCAAAGGATAACTTATACAAAGAGATGGGGAGCAATATATAGCACGTGCCTTTGTTTTCTTATTTTGCATCAATAAAATGAGAAATTTTCATAATTTTGCTTATCTAAAAAAAAATTCTTGTTTATTTTTTCACTCGTGCGGATAAGCAAATAAATTCTCTTCATACATTTTATTGATGTATGATAGTCGCATATTTATGCGTCTATTCGGTGTTTAATTTATTCTCTATACATAGTTTATTGTTATATAATTGAGTAATTTGATTATGTTTATTGTTTTATAAGTTTTGTGGAGAAATAAAGAAAAGAAAAATAAAAGAGAGATTCCTAGCTCAATATGGATTCAAGAAGGAGTTTTGTGCAATTAAAGAAGTTTTTTCCAATGAGGACTTGAGGAGAATAATGGAGAGACCTATATAAACCTATTTTAGGTTTTTGGGAGGGGAATCAGGAATTTTAGAGAGAAAACTCGAGCAAAAGGAGAAGCAGCCGCAAGGAGCCAGAGGGCCGGATTTGATCCATCGAAGCTGAACGGACAGCTTCAGTTCTTCATCCCTTCTTGATTTGTAAACTCTATGATTTGCTTTGATTCATTTATTATGACTTTTAGTAGCTAAATCTCTTATTAAATGGCTGCTTGAAACCCCGTACATGAAATCTTTCTAATTCATACACCTTAATCTACTTTTGCATATTCAATTTGAATGAGGTTTCTTTTTTTATATGACTCACCGTATGAATTCTTGTCTGTTTTCTTTGGTAACCAACTTAGTATGCATGCTAGGATTCTATCGTCATGAGATACGGGCGACTGAAGATAATTTCTTCCACCGCATTCTCTATAGTGATACACTGATTCTGTCGGGTGATTGAAACCCTAGGTCTAGCAGGACACTCCCATAGTGTACTTGTAAACCCTTGTAGATTCTCAAACCTTTTATAGAACTTAATGTTTTCTTCTTTCTAAACCTAGGGGTCCATGACTATGGATTCAATAGAGGGATAGATGTGGGTGAGGTCCATGACAAACTCACGTAGGCATAAGGATTAGGTAATAGGATGTGTCGTGTCTATCGGCCATCCTAGGAACTTTCATTCATTGGATATGTGCATTAGATTAAGTATTTGTTAGATACATGGAATGGTGGTGGTGGATTGCATTTCTCTTAACTTATTCGTCATATAGTTTAAACTCATTTGCATTCATAATCATATTTACTTTCAGCATTTACTTTCTGCATTAGATGTAGCTTAAAAGATTTAGTTAGGTACTCAAATCAACTCCGAATACCCTAATATTTTGTGTGGTAGTCTGCTACTATGTCCAATTTTTGTGTCATTTGAGTCTGTTTAGAGTAGGGTTGTAGTATCATTAGTGTACTGTATTCGAGTCTGTCAGCATTTTAATTTCGTGTTAGGATTTAGTGTCATCAATTCCTTGTGTTCAATAACCCATGTTTATCATACTACATTGATATATCCAAGTTTAGAATAAGGTATCTTTGCATATGTATTTTTTTGCCTATCAATGCAAAATCAACTTCCACACATACATGTTTCAAACACTCTACTTGGTTATATATATTACATGTTATGTATTGTTATGTGTAAACTCGGGGACTGTGCGGTTCGTGTAGCGGAATCAATCATTCACACATTAACCGAGTGGTCCCACGGGTGCTCGGGGACTACTAATTTCCGCTGACGCTTGAGTTGCGCACTCCTCACTTGATTGATTGGTTCTTGTCCTACAACTTCTATAAGTCACGCCTGGGCAATTCTCGAGGACCTCGTTGTTCCGATACTGAGTTCCTGCTATGGGCACTATCGGTGCAGCAAACACCGGTCGATATGTAGGATTAGGACGGAAGTTACAAGGGAGTACTCCTTCGCGATGGCACGCAAGAAAATGCTGCAACCAGAAGTTACGAAGGAGTACACCGGTAGCAGAAAAGTGGCTATAGTGTGTATATGCCTACCCGGTTCGTCACCTAGAGGAACATCAAAATGATTTCATGCCCATTTCGAGATCGTTACTTCCCGCTACAATTACGAAGGAGTATACTAGCGGATGTGAAAATGTGTGGTCACTCACTTTATCGCTTTTGATAATTTTTTGAGCGCCGCATGTTACCGCCCCTTATTGAGCGCTACGCGAGAATACTCCAATAAGGGGGGATCCCACGTGGGAACACCGCGGGATTTCTTGAGGTGGGAGCGGCAAGCTCGCTACTTGTCGTTCCCACCGAGGCTAAAAAAAATCTTGGGCAATTTGTTACGACTACTATCAAAAGCCGCGGATACAAATTCATTCACGGGCACGCTTCACATCTTATTGGAGACTAGGGGACTATGCACTCATGAGCCACCTTGAGCGGATACATTTTTACTAACACTTACATTTTCTATGTAGGAACTTTTTTTTTGTCTAAGACTCAGGGACTGAAACACTTTTTTACATATCTCATACTCATACATACCTCACTACAAAAAACATGTACATCATCATACATATGTGACATAGACGTCACGCATTCACGGTGCATCACCACTCATCATGTTGTGTACGATAACTCATTTATTTTTGTCATGTATGATTTACTTGTCGCACATGGCCCAACATTTTATGCTTACCACCATTGGCACAACTCGACTAACACCATATTCCACTATCTACTCTTGTTATATGCTCGAATTTGTTTAATTGTAAAAATTGTAAAGTAATTAGGAGCAGCTATTCTTACTTGGAGAGTTAGGAGACTAGGAGTTATGTGCCCTCACTTATGCTTGGTAATTTATTTCTTAACTCCCCAAGCAAGAATTGTCTTACTTAGAGAGTTAAGGGACTTGTGTGTGTGTGTGTATATATACTATATTTAGCATATAATTACCAAGTATAAGCAAGATTATAACTTGAAGACCATCACCGGAGCTACATATCCATGGTGAGAACCGGCCAAAATCATCACCGGAAGCCATCATTCATCTATCGGCAAAAGGCTTCATAGATTAGTTGATAAGAAGAAAAGAGGAAAGCCTCCCACATTGAAGAAATGTAGAGAGAGAGAGAGAGGTCACCCTTACCCTATAAAATGAGGTCTTTCTCCCACTTAGAATCCATCCCATCTTTTACCCAATAATGAAAACTCAAGTGGACTAGCCGAATTCGATGAACCACTATACTCGCTCTTGTTATTTATTTACTGCACTTACTTATCGCACTTACTTATTGTCTCTCTTTTTGCTATCTTGAATCCCTCGTGATTCTTGGTTTCAACACACTCCTTCAGTTTGCTCATCAGATTTCCCTCCTTGAAGCAACTGCTGCTTATTTTGTTGCTTGGCGCAGGAGCTTTGTCCAAAACCCTAATCTGACGACTCTGCTTCTGGGATGCTTCTTTCCCATATCTCTCCTTCAATCTTTGGCTGGCTTTCTTCTCGTCCTCTTCCACCTCCGTCAACTTTCTTTGGAACCTCTCCGACCACTTGAGACTCTTCATCTTGTTCTTCTTCATCTCTTCTTCAGTGGCTTTGACACCGAACTCTCTCGAGAAGAAACTCTTCCAGAGCCGATCAGTGATGGAACTCAGGTCGACATCTTTGGTGCATTCTCGATCTGAGCCAACTGATCCTTGGTGCAGTGAGGCAAGACCAGGTTGAGGAAGTCGAAGTGGTACGATCCAACGTCGTTGAAGTCGTCGAGATTGTTTATTGCCACAGCGGCCCAACGATCATTAAGGCGAAACTTCTGCATTTCCATATCTCTCTCTTTCTCGATTGCTTTCTTTCTTTCTCACTTTGACTGGTGATTGATATGAACGATGCTATGACTTTCCTTATTGCGTACACGATCTATTTATAATTTCCTTTTCGTTGAGGGACAAGCTGGACTATCCTAACCCTAATCTGATCGGGAATGAGATTTCCTGATGAGTTTAGGTACACTTACGAAACTTGATGATCGATCAAGTCTCCCTAGCTTTAAAATGAGGTTTCCTAATTTAAGTGGGAATTCCATTAATGTCCTCCTGTGAACTTTCAAACGTCATATTAAAATCTGTTTAAGATGTCCCATACTAAAATGAGGGTGGTAATTAAACTTGCTGCATTAGCAAACTAAAGCAACAACAGTAAGATCAGCATTCATTGTGAGGTGGATTACTAATAATATGAGGCCAAATGTTCTGAAATTTTTTAGTTCATTCATCATTAATGTGGAAGTTCCTGATCAAATGTTACTTTGATCTCGTTCATGAAGCAAAAGAAATACCAATTCTAATTATATTATATCAAAGTCGAAGTACATTTCACTTATTAGAAGAACTTGGTTTACTTTAAAGCACTTTATGAGAAAGCACTTCTGAAGTGCTCCCTTCAGGAAATGCTTTTACAAATCCAAAAACTTTCTGCTTACTTAAACGCTTTTGATCGACACTGCTAAACATCCCTAATTTGATCATTCTTTCTTGGCATCATGGCGCAATTATGTTCTAAAACTCAATTGTAAACGTTCAGTTAAATGCATTTGACACTACCATGCAAACAGCCAGTAAAACTAGCTAGATAGCAGAACTGCGAAAATGTGAGTCTAGATCATAGTACTGATGACAGATTTGGAGTTTTGTACTCAATCGCCATCTCCAATCAAGTACTTTTTGCAGTAGATTCGTCTAACACACTGAAACAAGTCGATGACAAACACAAACTGAAGGGTAACAGTCAACAAAATCATCTAGAATTTTGCTTGAAGATTGTTAATAATGGACTTGTCCACTTGAAAAGCCTTGGCTAGAACATCTTCCGAAAGTGCGGGATTGGACTTGAAAACTGAGTTAGCAATGGTGATGACTCCAGGGTTTTGCTGCTCAGGGAAGAAAGTGAAACCGCGTTTGTGTTTCCCAAATTTCGCTGGTAATGCACTAGTTCAATAGGGAACACATACACATCACCCTTGTTAAGCACCTTTGAGATGAGCCTATTGTCAGGGTGGGATGTCACAAAGCCAAAGTCAATGTTCAGAATAAGAGGCATTGGCCGTTTATAGATTCTGCAGCTATAATAGTAACTGAGGAAAGCATATCTCTATCTTTTGTTTGCATTCTCTTCCGGCCGGAGCTGATATGGTCAAGAATCAAGATCATCTTCCCTAGGACTGAGTCCAGTGTGAGTCAAAGTTAGGAAAGTGATCTTACCTTTATAAAAACCAACATGGCAACATAGCTACGGCTGAAAATCTAGAAGCTGCCATGGGGATTACATATTATCATTATCTCAGACATCTTCATCTTTCCTAGTTGATACTATTTATACATTCCCATATAACTACGCCCTTTTGGAAGAACATGTCACTGGATCTAAAATGGGTTTATGAAAAGATGACAAAAGTTGGCAGATGAACTCTTTTATGGAACAGATGTTGACCTGTCGCTGCTATTCCATTCCCATATAACTTGGTAATGATGTTCTGAATCCGAGAGGTCTTCAGGTCCCTGAGGAATTGTTCTCCTTCTAAAGACAGCAATCTGGGACGCAAAACCTGGCTCGTCACCAGTACCACCAACCCCGCTGAACTCAACACTGTAGTTGTGCCTCATGGCCAGTGCAGTTGCCCAGCAATTGAACTGGGCTCTCGTCCACTCAAACTTGTGGTCATGGTTACGAAACTTACAAGCTTGAGATTCACTTGTTTCATCAAGATCATCTTCTTGGGATGATAAAGTAGACTTCTGGAGTATGACATTATATTCATAGTTCGGTGTGGAGACAATAAGAATCTTAGGATGAAAATAACTCAATGCCACATTTCCAAATAGATGTGCTTGATCTTCCTCCATATGCTCGATTACCTATGATTTCCCAGCCAAAGTCAATGACAATAACCTAAAGGTACAGTGATTCACAGACATGATGGACATGTTACGAGTACGAACATTAAAAATCTCATTAAAAAGATAGGTGAAGTGTTATCTTTTAAGGAAAGAAAATGACTTTCAATAATCGTGAATTTTCTTTAATCTAGACGTTTCCCCTCATCTTGAGGTCTTACCAACAAAGATTTCAGTAGTCACGTCGACAATTTAGATCATTATGCACATCTGTACATCAAAGACTTCATGCATACAAGTAGTCTTAGTAAGTAGCGTATAGATGCACCAAGTGTAATATTGTAATTACAAATTGGCAGGGATGAAGAAAATAGTTTTTCTAGGGAATGGAATAGCACAGGGAATTCAATAAATAAATTACTTTGACGTTGCTTCATTTTCCGTAAATTGGCAAATAAACAGCAATCAACATCATAGAGACAACTTATGAAGATTACCTCTAAGCAAGTGCCAATATCAAACCCACACAATCGGGAATCAATATCTGTAACTGAACCACCATAAAGAATTGCAGATTTAAGGGCTGTACATGACATAACATCTGAATTCGAGTTTAACTTGGTATGAAGTATCTGCAACAGAATAGAAAATTAAGAATCATCACCAGAGAAAGTGGTTAAAAATATAGCACTATGAAGACTTAGAATAAACAAAAGAAATACTATGAATGAAAAACGCAGAGGTTGTGGTATGGTTCAGACCTTTGCTGCACGGGTAAGACTTTTGTGAAAGATCAACACCAGCAATCTTTTCCAGAGAAGTCGGATAATTTAATAAGGAATCCAACAAGCTACCAGCACCACATCCAAAGTCCACCTGCAATAATCAATATATGTGAAACAGAATTTCTCGAAGTTTAAGAGTAAAGTCACATGAGAAAAGAAACTCATATACCAAACTAGTGACACAAGATTCTTTGATGCTTTTCACCGCATATTCCACTCGCTGTTTTGAAAGTGGAGGGCTGAACAAGGCCTGTTCCATTCTGTCCTCCAACGGCTCTGTTACCCGCAATAATTTTATATTGTACTCCAAGCAGCAGGTCTCTAAAAACAATAGCACATAAAGAATGAACCACATGTTAGATTTCAGAACAATATAACTTCCTAAAAGAGAGTGACATTACCAACAATCAATTACTGTTGTTTGTCATGAGAATCAATAACCAGGTTTTTCTTTCTCATTACTAATATCATTGCAGGTCCAAACACTAGAGTAAAACCCATCCAATGAAATCATTAATAGTGACTTAAAATTTAAGATCAATTTTTACTGACTGACTATTGTAGTTTTTAAGAAACCTCTCATCTTCCCTTCATTGTAAATTTTAGCAAAATAAATTGCATGCCCACGGCCACATACACTAATGAGAGTAAACTTCTAGGACTTGGGACCATTTTAGAAATTTACATGGAAACTAAGAAACTCACTTGAAGACATTAAGGAAAGAATCCTTGGAGAATCATCAGCTGCAGCAAAAATCAATTCTCGAGGGGGTAGATCCATACTGACACAAGCAGACTGACCTACAGACATCTGCGTGAGAACTGATTCAAGATGCGGATTCACAGCTCCAGATGCTATCTCAAACTCAAAGTCCTCACTACTTTCCAGAAGTTCCTTTATGTGTTTGTCTTCAGTCACCAGAGATGCAGAATAACTAACACTTGATAAAGACCCATTAGATGGTGAAATACCAGATTCAGGACCTTCTATATTCAGAGAACCAATTCCCTGTCCAGACAGAGCATTTGGCATATTCACAGAGTTGTGATATACTAATTTGGCTTCTTCGATCACATTGTGATGGACATTATGAAGAGGTCGGCACAGTATAAATGCTTCAAGAAAGGTTTTCGGTTCAAATCTAATGTCAAGTCCATCAGCAGAAGCCTTTAATCTCTCTAAAGGCACAATTGGATCCTTGAAATATATATCTAACCATAAGAGAACTTTCAAAGAAGCATTCTGCACAGAATCATTCTGCTTCTTATAGCACTCTTTTGGTGAGCATTCTAAAATGAAATCCTGAAACTTAGAATATACTTTTAGTTCACATCTAAAGCCAGCTCCAGAAGCCACTGGTTCCTTAGCAGCAGGACCAACAGGGCCATTTGCATGCTGTGTGTCTTTAGCAGTCAAGTCTGTCACCTTTAACTTTTTGTGTGATTGAGAGTCAGATGATTCTTCTAGACTGCTAAAGGTAGAAATGACAGGCTGAGAAAGACGGTGCTGATGACAGAATGTACAGAGCATCTCTCTAGGAAAGGAACCCTTCCATTTTGCAATTGTAGTAAATGCCAAAGGTAAGTCAGCTGCAAGTATTGCCTCTCTGGACAGCTTAAAAAGTCCACTTAGTGTCTTGCCAATAAGCATCCTGCAGTCAGAAGCAGGTAAGGAAAACTTTTCCAAAGCTTTACCACTTAAATACTAAAGGATGTAGCAAGAAAAGGGGTATATTTCAAATTTTGCATACTTTTGATGGAAAAATGAAAATTAAATATAGAAATTATTTGAAGAGACCTGTAATATGATTTCAAGGTTACATCTTCATAGAAAAGGTCTTTGGACCTCCATGTGTAGCCCATGGTCGACAAAATAGCATCACCATGTATATCTTGCCCAGACAAGTACCTTGCTCTTGCATTCATAGAACCCCCAAAGCTACTAACTTCTTTGGTATGATCTGAAGATATATCCCGCAAGTATTGTTTGGGAGCAGCAAAGTACAACCTTGTCTCAGAGGATGCCTTACCTATAGGCCTGTTGAAAATTCAAAATATTCATACTACAGATTAAGCACAGACATGTAATTAACAAACAGTCCAATATTTTTCAACAATTTACCATATAATACCTTGAGATCATAAGTTCGGCAGCTTCCAACAACCCAAGTTGTTTTGCAATAGCATCCAGGAAATAACCACTTGATGTAAGATTAAGGATTACTCTTTCAACATTCTTCTCTAGTGAACAAGGAATATATATGGCTTCAACCATAAAGATTTCTGGGGATTCTGATTGCAGGATAGATGACGAGACTATAGTTTCAGGATTGTCGGGGTTTTCCTGGATATATGATGACTCAATGATTTCTGGAGGGTATGGATTTTGCCTCCTAATCCAGAGGTCACCCTCAGGACTGGCAATAAGTTCAGTCAATCTAGCAGCAGCCCTCATCACATATGATATTATTAAGAGAGGATTTGACTCCACCTTAGAATCAAGGGTTTGCACACATTAGAAAGTGCTGCGTCAAATACGGCAATGGTACAGGCAGGGATCAGGCCAGAAAGATGACCTTCTCTTAGCAAAGCTGCTCTGAAATGACCACTCAGCGGATGAATGGATGAAAGAAACTGTAACAGTGAAGTATAAGAAATCAGGTTACAGTAACAATGAAATTGTTACAGCATTAAATTAATCTTGTAGGTTCGATTTCAACTGATTGGAGGATGTAATCAATATAAAACTTGAGGAAGCTGCTCGTCAATATTACACAAATCAAAACACAAGTACACAACTAGATGCTTACATATATGTGGCAGCACATGATAGAAATTGTCACCTCAGTGATTACTAACCTCGTCTGAAAATAAATATTTGATTCTAGAGACTAAACCGTCCCGTGTTTCCGGAAGAGAGGAGCTTTTAGTGACAGGATTGATGCGTAGCTGCAGAAAATGGTATGAACAATTATTCACCACTACCATAGGTCCATAACATAAGAGAGAGAGAGAGAGATAGTCTTAAAAGTATTTAACATGTGAGTTGGGAATCAATAACCGTATCAATTTCTAATTCTAATTTTATTCATTGAGCAGGATATGTACTAACTTAGATTGAACATCACTTGTATGGTGTAGCACTGTGGAAATAACTACAACCACATTGAGTTAGTCGTTAAATTAAGCAATTAGTGGATAACACAGAAAACCACACCTTTTCTAAGGCCAATTCAGCAGCAGATTGCTCAGCATCCTTCTTCTTTTTAAAAGTTCCAGACACAACGGTAATTTCTGGAAGCTGCAAGATACATCGATAAAGGCAAGGGCCTTTCTGCACAAAGGCCAACCCTGGGCATCCATTTTCAGCAGACTCTTGCACTTCCTTGATTTCGTAACGTGCATTGCTACCAAATTTTTGGTGAATAATAGCTTTAGGTGTAAATGTAGTCTGTTGAACTGTAACAGATGAGGCTCCTTCAGTTCCCATCAGGAACCAACAGGTCTACAAAAGGCTTTTAGTCTATCCAATAGGATTTGCAACACGAAAAACAAAATCACATAAGAATCTATATGATCCCAAAATAGTGAAACATACTACATCAACTCCATATACTTGAACATAATGTTCACTATCTCTCAATCATCACTCATTTACAATCATCCAAAGACATTCTAGTTTCTGAATAACAAAGAAAAAATAGAAGTATCTTGTCAAAAAGAAACTCGAACTCAGCCTATCAAAATATATCATCAAACGAAATGTATCAAACTTAAAGGGCCCAGAACTTTTGCATTTTTTTTCTTATTCTTCTTTGTTCCTCAACTTTAACAGCAACCATATCCCACTTGTTGATCACCAAATCTACAATTTTGTCTTATCACAAATATTACTGCCTGATGAGCGAATAAGAAGTACTAAAAGTTCGAAATTACCAGAGCTCAGAGATGAAACCTTTCAACTAACTGTTACAAAATAAAGCAATGCAGGAAGCAAATAGAGCAAAACACTAACTGGGGTTTATAGCAAGAGATGAACCAAGCGAATAAAGCATTAAAATTTCACATAGAATCCTAGCAAAACTGAAATTAGTTCACAAATTGGACACAGGCATGCAAACCCAAATCAGAAAACCAACCGAAAATGGTGTAAACGAGGCCAAACGATCAAAGGAAAGAGTAAAGTTCGAACCTTTATGCTTCAACAATCGACAATGGCTGAGAGAGATAGAGAGACTCAGAGACCGAGAGTGTCAGAGTAGTTGGGTTTGTGTGAAGAAGAATACATTCTGGGGTTTTGGGGAGACTGGAATTATATGGAGAAAAGGGTTTTTGTAATTATATAAAGAGAAAGGAGGGAAAGGTTTTAGTGTTCGGTTTCGGAATATCAAAAACAAGTGAAGAAACTTGTCCATGTCTAAACGTAGTGGGGAAGACTGGTCCATTTTGGTTCTGCCTTGCTCGACAAGGAGCTTCTCTTGGTTGATTTACTTTTTTCATCCCATAGTTTTTTTGGCTTTTACTTTTCATTTTAGTCCCCATCAATAAAGAGTCAATTTTTAATTTTTTGGAAACAACAAAATTGCATTACACAATTGGCAAATCAGGAGTCATTTCAGGCGGTGATTTATGTGTTTGTCTTCTGTTACGTAGTAATTATATATTACAATGCGGTAAGCAAACTTGAATTTATTTTCCGAAGAAAGAAATTAACCGAGATTATGGTGCTTTAGATTCATTGGAAGAGAAATTTTGAACTAGCAATGGAAATGAATTACTAAAGCATTGGCTCATGCATTCATCTTTTAACAATTTTCCCTTGTTTGGCATTTTTCTTATTAAGGAAAATTTGATATCAACAATGCAAATAAAGGAAAATGGAAATTGGTGGCAATAACATGCTTTCACCTAATTCATTCAGTACAGTTACAGCACAGATGTATTAACTTGCTACCGAGTACACATGTACAGTACTATACACTAGTCAAACTAAATCTCATTCTTGCCAGAGTAATAATGGCGGAATACGCAGGAGAAGTCCTTGCTTTCATGGCCATCCTCACACAGCTCTGTAAATCTACACAACATCAGTACAGCAATTATATACTGTCTGACAGTGAAGGCTATAAACGTTTGGATATTATACCGACATCATTTAAGAAATTGGATATGCAAGTAAAATCAATATTGTTTTGGTAAAACTTCAAATTCAAAGTAACAGATGGTACGTGAATAGGTTCAGAAAGGCACAAGGAGTTACATTTCTTGTGCTTGGGATGTCAATGGGCATCTAAGACCAACCTCCTTGGCTGATGTTGCAGCAATTTTTACATCTTTAGCCTACAGTTTAACTCACAATTCAATACAATTTACTCATATGCATCAATACATGTAATACATACAGGTGCTGTAACAGCTCTATATCTGTGTCTTGTCTTGCTGATACACACAGTCCCACAAACTAACTGGATTGCGAACTGGATTAAACGACTTACCATAAGTTTGGATGCAAACCCGCCATCATAGTTCCGCGAAGATGGCACCCCTTTCATCACTCCCGGAACTGGATTGTAGCTATCGCTGCCATATGTCAGATATCCTCATTGTTAGGCATTATAAACAAATTGCCAACAGAAATATATCCAAAATATGAGCCAAATAACCGATCGTGCAAATGACTGAATAGCCTAAACACACAGTTTAAGCATGCTTAAAAATACCTGCTCCAACAGCGAGCACTGGATGAGTTAAACACTTCAGTCAGAGTAGTGGCAGAGATTCCTAGAGATTGACCTAGAGCAAGGGATTCTGAGACACCAAGCATACTTATAGCCAGTGCCAAATTATTGCAGATCTTTGCAGCCTATATAGCAAATAGTAACGATATCAAATACTCTGCAGAAAATTCAGGTAGCCTAAGAACTAAGCAAGTAAGCATGAAAATTTAGAATTAAGCAAGGCATAGATATTGTACATCTGGTGCAGCAAAACATAACTTACTGAACCATTTCCTGCACCACCGCAATAGAATGTGTTCTTCCCCATCGAGAGGAATATGGGTTTAGCTGCCAGATAAGCTTCCTCAGATCCACCAACCTTGATACATGGCATCATCTTCATCAGTACTCTCAGCTTAGTTATCATCAAACTAATAACAATACATGTCGCCCTTTATAAGCATGTATCATCAAACCACATATGTTGATGAAATTTGAATGCCCGAACTGAAAATTTGAAAGGATATACCATGAATGTAAGAGTCCCAGCTTCTGCAGCGAGGACACCTCCAGATACAGGAGCATCCAGCAAGGCAGGCTTCTTCCACTGATCTAATTAAAAGTACATGTCTTATCATATATAGGACACAGTTAAACTCAACAGAAAAGGGCTCACATTTATCAACCACTAGCTCATAAGTCACAAAATACTACTCATTCCAGTATCTCAACTCCCTAATATGACAGTCTGTGAGTTTACCTTCCTTACTATTCTTCAGGTAACTGTTAGAGACGATAGTAGAAAGTTTTCTAGATGTCTGTGGATCAATGGTGGACGAATCTATGAACAACCGTGGTCGCAAAATCCCACCATGAAGTAAACCATTTGGTCCAGTATAAACATCATATACCTGCATGTGAAAAAAGAAAAAGAAAAATGGCTTTCACAATAAGTTGAACACCTTTTAAACTGCAAACTACTATCTGATTTTTCTTGTTTGTTTTGAGGAGCCACAGATTATATATCATAGTGAATCTTTTGTGACACTAGGTTACACTGAACAACTCTGACTAAAGGGTTCTAATAAATCAAGTCGAATATGCACAAGCTTATATAAATTATGAAGCTCACATGAGATGAGTCAGGGAGCATTGTGATTACAACATCACTAGCTTCTGCTACTTCAGAAGGTGTTTCTTTAATTGTGGCTCCCAAGTCAGAGAACTTCTCCATGACATTGATGTTTCTGAAAAAACAAATCCAAGCAGCAGCATCACTTGAGCGCTTCAAAATTGAAGATAAGATTCTGGGATCAAAAGTATTTCAAATATTGTTTCATACTGATAGTTACTCATTCTTAAAATATAATGCAAATAGATGAGGTCCAAGTATTATTATGTAGATAAGATTAAATACATTACATGTCATGAACAGCTACTTGGTATCCAGCCGTAATCAGATTGTTCGCCATTCTGGATCCCATATTTCCCAGTCCTATAAACCCTACACTCTACAACACATAATCAAAGCAACATTAATTTTCGAAGCAAGAAAACTGTAAGAACATAGTAGCAATCTCTACAATGTAATTAACAAGTAGCTAACTTAAATGCAAAACAAAAGTATGGATTAAGAACTCAGAAACACCCACAACAGATCAATTAAGATTATAGATCCACCACAATTCTGTTCTGCATATTCCAATCACTAAACAAAATCAACAGGATAAGCCTTAAAAAGATGAACAAGAGATAGAGAGACCCCTTCTCTCACATACCCAGTTCCGAATTAGCATGAAATAATTCAAAGCACTTCCAAGTACTTACTTCATGTTCTGGGTCTTCAATGATAAGTGTAACAACTACTTGATAACCAGAAAGATCCAACCTTTTACCTCAAATAGGGACGAGACTTGTGCCGAGTAAAATCTCCTGAGCAAAAACCTTCTGGAATTACAGTTGGAAAGTTGTACGAGTGATCTCACTTTGTAAACGATTGACATCCTTAGAGGCCTAGAGCTCTGTCTCTTAGAGCATCCGCAGCGGGGACAAGGAATTTCTCGAGGAATTCCTCTCCCGATTCCTCAAATAGGAATTACAAGAGGAAAAAGAGGTCCAAAATTCCTATTTACTGGCGGGGGCCACCGTTTTTGGGAGGAATTCCTACGAATAGGAATCCCCACTGCGGATGCTCTTAGTCTCTCAAAGTCATGAACTCTACCTACTTGCAAGTTGCAAACAGTGCTTGGCAACTAAAGTGATTAGTGATATATAAATCGGAACTAGGAACCTTGTGATCGTTTATCTACGTGTTTATCCATTCATAGAACAAAAGACAAATGCCTTGTCAGCTAGGCTCTCAAGTATCAACTTTGATGCCATGTTAGACATGTCTCTCTCTGTAGGTTGATTCTTATCACAAGAGTCCACAAAAATGTCATATTCAGGAGTACCAAAGAACTTTAGCTTGAGTTTTGTTGGGCCATTCGAAAGAAATGGAGATGAGATTGTTATGGAGGCGACACAAACAAGAAGAAGAAGAAGAAGATGATTGCACCCTTCTTGAGATATACTTCCATTTTCACAATGGTACATTCCAATAAGCTGAGCAAACTAGAAAAGCCGAAAGTTACAAAAAGGGAGGCCAATGAGATATTATATACCTCCCAAAAATGAACATGTTCAAATGAGCTAAATTCTAAGGACAAACTGAACTATATATGGAAAAGACATCCTCGTATATAGTCTAATTACAAACTAAACTATATGGAAGATAGATCCTCATATATAGTTTTGATACCTGGCCTCTCAGAAACAGAACGTAAACACCGTGATGAGATTCCAAGCACTTCCTTCATTCCCTTCTCTGCTGCTGGATTTCCCATCTCTGTCACCAATGTAGCATCAAAACAATCCGAGCCACGGCCTTCTGCTACCCTCAACCGCACCCAATCAATCAAATCCACGCTTCCTCCTTTCCCTGAGATGACATCACCGGCACACCTTCCAGTTAAAAGTTCTAACAATATCACTCCAAAGGCATACACATCAGACTTGAAGGAGGGCAGTGGCTTCTTGGCAGATGCCAGCTCTGGAGCACGGTAACCCAAGACACCAGCATCAAGGATCTGTTCAATGGTGCCAGCTTGGGTCATGAGACGGTGGAGACAGTAATCAGCAACACGAGCATTCAGATCCGGCCCGTCCAAGAGAATATTGGTTGCTTTAAGGTTTCCATGTGGAACAGCACGATCAAAATGGAGATAGTTCAGGCCACGTGCAACATCAACTGCAATTTTGAGCCTTTGCACCCAGGTCAGTGGTGGGCCTTTTCTTCCTGGTCGGTCTGAAGGATAATGTAAACTCATCAGAAATGAAAGTGAAGTTCACTCATATAGAAATGCAAAACAAAAGCATCATATATAACTATCCAGGATAAAATTCATAAAGCATATCATACAATCATTTTAAAGGAACTTCTTAGTGAAAAGAAATTACTTTATCGATGAAAGAAAGATATGCAAGTTCAAAAAAGTACAAGAAAATTGCTTACCATAAAGAAAGCTGGCAAGATTTCCAGGTGAGACATAATCTGAAAGAATAAGCTTCTCATGCTGTGTAGGGCCCCAATAATACCCTCTCAAACCTACAACGTTTGGATGCCTCATGTTGGAAAATTTCTTGGCCTCCTTGGCAAACTCCTTTTTCTGCTTCGCCACTCCTTCTCTCAGCCACTTTACTGTCAGGAACTGCCCGTTATCAAGTGTTGCCCTATAAGATGTGCCATGGCTGCTTCTCCCCAAAACTTCAGCAGGAGCCCTTGACAGCTCCTCGGGTGTTAATGCAATTGATTCATCAAGAAAGTGTAGCTCACCAACCAATCTATCCGGTGACCTCACATCCAGTCTGGCTAGATTTTCTGCAGGGAAGGAATCTCCATACTCTGGTGACCAAGAGAAATGGCTGTTCTTTGATGGAGAAAAGTCTGTTACAGCTGCCAGTTTTTCATCAGGGCTAACAATGTCAGATGTTGATCCTTTTCTTGAAGCCTTAAGTTCCCCTGCTGAAACTACGAGCGCACCACCACTCTCTGTTCCTCTAACACCTGAAGTGTTCGGCGGAGCACGCCTGTGAATGTTTTTGTTTGCAGTACGCTCTGATGGGAGTCTCCTTGACATGCGGATGTAATGTATGAAGATGGCAAGCAGGAGTAAAATGAAGACCGCAACCACACATGAAACAATAATGATAACTTTGACTAGGGTGGTGCTGATCTGTTTTCTGTTTGAACTTTCAGCTTGAGAATTGTTTGGTCCACTAGCACCACCACCTGGGAAATGCAAACGTGTATTCCCAGGATAGAAGGACGAACTCGGAAACTTTCTCAGATTTTCTGGGACATCTCCAGAGAGATCATTATATGAAGCATTAAAGATTTCAAGACTATCTGGAAAGTTGTTCGGTAGAGGACCAGTAAAATGATTCTGAGATATGTCTAAAGAGCTTAGTGCACTCATGTCAGAGATGGAAGTTGGCAGCGAGCCAGAAAAATTATTTTTCCCAATATTGAGCACCTTAAGCCCATTTAATGAACCAAATTGATCTGGAAAATAGCCACTAAGCCGGTTCTGAGAAAGATCAAGAACCTGAAGATTTGAGTCATTTGACTCGCTGGCCAAAGGAGATGAGATGTTTATTGAGCCAGTGAGTAAATTATTTTCAAGGTGGAGCTCTTGCAAAGTAGGCATGGTTAAAAACTCAGCTAGAACTGGGCCATCTAACTGGTTAGAACTGAGATCAAGGACACTAATTTTTGGATACTGTGTTATGACACTTGCTATAGAACTACTCAGAGAGTTGTGGGAGAGGTTTAGATAATTTAAACGCAAAAACTGCGGGGTGACATCAGGGATGGGTCCAGTCAAAAGATTTTGACTCAGATCAAGGTATTCAATGTTCCCCCATTTCACCATCCTGGTTAAATTTCCTTCGAATTTGTTATTCGATAAATCAAGTATCGCACAACTGCCAGTCAGCAATGGCAACATACCAGTAAACCCATTCAAGGACAGATTAAGGCTGCGCAGCATTGTTGATGTAATCATATTTATTGGTCCTGAGAGAAGAATTTCAACATGAGAGGCAAACTAAAACACTATAAGGAAGAAGAACTTCAACACAATACAGAGAATCTACTTTGTAAATAAATGCAGTGCCATACTTCTTGTCAACAAAGGAAATAACTCAAATAAGTAGTGGCAGTAGAAATACCTGAGAGATTGTTGCCACTCAAATCTAATTCGCTTAAAACCAGAGAATCCCCTTTGATCAGACCATTGGGAACAACTCCTGTAAACCGGTTGTTGCTAAGTTTGAGAACCTGGAGGTCATAGACAAAATTAAATCCAGGCAATTCTCCTGACAATTGGTTGTAGCTGAGATCCAACACGTTCAAGTTCTCAAATATCTGAAGCTCACTGCCACCTACCAGTGACCCAGTAAGCTGGTTGTGGGCAAGATTCAAATACTGGATAGTTTCAGAAAGACGAGGTAGAAACATCTGCTGCAGTGAACTAGAACTGGAAAACATATTGTAACTAAAATCAACATGAGTGACAGATGACTCCATCAGAAATGCCTTATTCAGAGGACCATCAAGCATATTTCCATGCAAGTCGAGCACATCTAAACTTGACAATAGCTCAAATCCCTTAGGTAAGCTCTTGGTAAATCCATTTAAAGACAGATTTAGAGACACCAGACTGGACAGCTCTGTCAATGCGGTAGGCAGCGGCCCCGAAAAGGAGTTGTGACTTAAGTCCAACGACTGGATTGAGGAAAGCCGTGAAATGGAATCTGGAATGGAGCCTGAGAAGTTGTTGCCACCTAGTGAGAGGTTCCTTAAGTTCTCCAACTTCCCAATTCCAGGTGGTAAAGATGACGAAAATAAATTGTTGGAGAGATCAAGAAACTCGAGGCCTTTGAAGTCTGCTATATTGTCAGGAATTTTACCAGATATAGTATTGTTGGCCATGGACAGTTTCAGAAGCTTTGTTAGATTTGAAAAGACAGTCAAATCCACATCCGCTGAGAGACTCAAATTATCAAGGACAACTCCAGCAACATTTCCACCATTACAAATAACCCCATTCCATGACGAAGGGCAGCCATTGAAGTCAATGGACTCATCATTCCAAGAATTAAGGACATAACCGGTCGGATCATGCTTGATACCCTTCTTGAATTCGAGCAGAGCCAAAATATCTTGTGAAGGGAGCTGCGCCGTTGCAGAAAGAAAAAACAGGAACAGCACAGAAAGCCCACCAAGCCTCATACTTGTCCTATCAATCAGAACAAAATGTAGAACTTAAAGTCTCCACAACTGACACAGAATCCTGGAATTCTTCTTCAGCTCCAACACTATAAGAACTAGCTATCCACGTTGTGAAGTAAGGACCTTTCTGAGGTCTAAAATCTGGACAACCAAAGAAACCCAACAAATCTTCAGACTGCTTTGCAAAACAACAAGAGCCAATTCAAAAAAGCAAAACAGTGACTTAGAATCACAGTTACAACAAGAATCTATTTCATAAAGTTGACACCCTTTTTTTTCAAAGAATAACCAAATCTTTAAGGTGTAGAGCTAAAAGGGTCTGATTCTCTCCCCCAAACAAAACACAGATTTTACTAAACACAACTTCAGAGTACAGATCCTCAAGGCAGTAAATGTTAGAGATGACCAAACCAATCTGAGTCACCCTCAGAGATCTACAACAAATACAGCATTTCTCAGTCAAGACCCAATTTTTATGAACAATGTAGGCCTCTGCAAGCTAATTAATCAATAGTCTCAACCTTTAAGCAACAGAAACACGAAACTAGTATGAAATCACAATGGGCTCTATAGCAGCTTACCTCTTCCACATTTGCTTCACAAAGCTCAGCTTCACTGTCCCAGTCCCAAGCTACAGCAGCAAACCCATGAAGAAACTAGAAAATGGGTCTTCAAATTAACAACCAAGAGGGACCCACGAACTATTTCACCATAAAAACCCTAAAGCAAGTACCTTTGGATTCTTAACAGCCCCCAAATCCCTCTTCTCTTTGTTTAATGAAAATAAATACAAAAAAACCTGAGAAAAGGGCACACCTTTAAGATGGGCATGTGAAGACACTACAGTAAAACCTCAAAAACCAATTTGGTTTTAGCTTTTGCTGGGTTTTAAGGGGCTCTGTGCCTAATTGAGAAAGTTAAAAGCGGGAAAATGCAAGAGGTTTTTAGGGGCTTACCCGCCAAACTAAGGACTAAAAGAATCTCTCACTTTCCCCAGTGGACGGCAAACGTTTTATGAAAACCAGTTGAGTTTGGGGAGTCTGGGGACTGTGAAGTCAGTGACACGTAGGACTGTGAAAGAAGGGCCCACCACGGCCCTTTTGACCAGGGTCCTCTTTCATTTTATTTCACTCAAGTTCCGATAAGACCCCTAGAGAGGTGATGTTGGTGGAAGCATAATGATAAGCTGTGGGCATAGGGACCCCTTTCCCTTTGGACAATTCAGGACCATGTGATCATGACACGTGTGGAAGGACCCACCGTTGATATACATAGTCTCCATCTTGTGAGTTGTGATATGCAATTCTACAGATGGTTACTGTGACTTGTGGGTATGTAGATCATGAGGACCACAAAGAATCACAGAAGTGGGATGAGCAAATGTAGAACCCATTTGCGTTTTGGCAATTTGTCCTCTAGAGATAGAGCCAAAGAGGTTTGGTTTCGGTATAGAATAGTCAATTCTAAGAAGGTGACGATAGGAAAACTCCAAATCCAAAATATTAAACCAGTGGTACAATATTGTTTCCTTCCCCCAAAACAAGAATAATGTGTGTGGTTTTTCGGCAGGAGAACATCTTCGGTCTCAGCGTACCGGCTGCACTTGCACCAATTAACACATATCTAACACCCGTTTATCTATTAAATTTTGACTCAAAAAATTTACCACAGTAAATTTAATAATTATTATTTTTTCTTTTCTACTTTTTACTTCTATCTCAGCTCTCTCTGACGTCGATTTCGATTCCGACGCCCCCAATAATGCCTTTCTCCGCCTCAACTTCGTTTGGATCCACGAGCCCTCCGATCGCCGCTCCCGCCTCCTCTGCGAATGGGCCTCAGCTCTGATCCGGCCCTCTCCCGCGCCACGCTGCCCGTTTGGCGCTCTGTTTCCTCCGATCACCTAATCACATTGCTCGTTCCTGATGTCACCATCTCGCCGCCTATTGCTCCGAGATTGAGGCTCCGCTTCAGGCCGAGGCGATGGCACGCAAGGCGCGAATCTTCGAGCTCGCGCGAGGCGAAGCAGCAGGCCGGAACGAGGTGCGGCGGTCGACGAGCGTTGACCTCGTCTCCTGGTATGTCACTGCTGCCTGGAGAGAGAAAGGGGAGGGATGGCGAGGCGCTGGCAAAGAGACGGCTAATGGCAGCTCGGGTCTGGGATCCAGGCTGGGCGGGTTGGCGAACCGGGTCACAATTTAGGTTTTACTTAGTTTGAAATATTTATTTATACCCAAGTAAAAAACCAATCAATGGCAATATCTAAATTAGGTTTTGATCTCAACAGTGGAGATTCGACGTTTAATATAACTTTTATTTATTTATTTTTAATACTAAAATTTAAAAAAAAAAAGTAGGCTAAAAATTTCAAGATAAATCTTACGAGCTTGAAAATATAATCTTCTAAAACTTTTGTGAAATTAATCAGGCTAAAATCATGCATTAAAAATAGTCGATTAGAAAAATCTACTTACAACAATTAATCCTACAATATCAATGTCGCGCCTAAGTAAGGACAAATCTAATTTCATGTGGCAATAATCTAGATCCTCAACTTTGACAAAATAAATTAGTTAATAAGGTTGACCTCTTTAATATTTGTCGGAAAAAAAGACATCTCGGATCTATTATTTTTTTTAATTTTTTTTATCATTGTACCTATTATTGTTTGAGTAACAAATGACTTTTGTGCAATGTCTCTATTTTTGATTTATTGCATTATAATCTCATTTAAAAAAAATATTAATATATATAACCGTGAATATATAAGCAATGCCAATTTTTTTTGTATTTCATTATCTTAAACTGTATGAAATAATAGTATTTGCTTAGTCAAATTATTATATTATCAGCTATGTTAACATATATCTTCTGATACTAATAATGTTATGAGAAAAAAAAATTGCTAATATGATCGTTGAGATTTGGGTTTTGTGTTGTATGTTTTAAGTTTATGGTTAATAATGTAGGATTTAATGATTTGGCTTTTGATTTTGGGTATATGATTAAAGTTTGGGGTTGAGGTTTTGGGTTTTGGGTTCGAGATTAGTGTTTAGGGTTTAGATTAGAGGGTTAAGAGTTTAGACTTTAGAGTTTAGGGTCCTGAATATGAGATTAGGGTTTAAGTTTAGGTTTTAGGTTTAGATAAATAAAACAAACAAATAAGAAAAATGAAATTGAGTGGGCCCATATATTATTTACCATTTCACTATTTTATCTTTGTTGACTTTTATTTTTTCAATTAAATGTGTTAATTTCGATGTTAGTGCCACATAACTGACTTGATTGAATGGGTAGTTGAGATTACATAACGGGTCAAAGAGAAGACTGGGCGCCCAAAAAATTTCGACCGTGCCAACAGCCAGATGAAGCATTAAATTTCCCCTTTGTAAAATTAAAAAAGGGATTTTGATAAAAAAAATTATTATTAAAATTGGATAGGAGTCATAGGAGAGAGAAGAATTACCCTTCAAAAATGGTTTACAATTAATGAAAATACTCAGCATTTTATATGTTTTCAATTTCAAAATCAGCATTGGATAAGTCTATTAATCCTATTATCCGCACTCATGTACTGAAATATATAATTTTCATTAATAAATATTAAATATAAATATAGACGATATAAAAATAAATTATTCAATTCGTTAGTCAGTAAAAAAAATAGTACATTCATCTCGATTTGACTTAAATCAATATGACCAACAACGATGTATTTATATATTTGAATATATTTATTAGCCGTTTAAAAAAGTAAAATGAGTGCGAGGAGTTTTTAAGCTTTATTTACACAATAATATTAAAGCATGTCAATATGTGATTGAAAGAATTATGAATATGGAGGAAGAAGATTCAATTTGGTTTTGACAACTTTCTACGACCCTCTTTAGCTGCTGATTTCACTTTTGGTAAGAAATTGTTGCCAACAGAGAAACGGTCAATGTTGGAAGACTTTCAACGTATGGCTAATAGGAAGGTCAGAGCTGGACCAATGATAATTTGCTCGGAAAGAGTAAACCCGACTTCTTGGTCAGAAATGGAGGAAGCAGAGACTCCTCAACTATCTTTGGTAGGTAAGAGAGATCATATGAAGAATGTGTCGGACTCTCCAGAGAAACATAAGAATAGCACATCAGAGGCTGTCTTGGTAGAGGCACCAGCTGATAAGAGAATCAAGATCCTTACTTTCCCTGGACGTGTCACAACAGGTTCTTTTGGTTTGGTGGAGACACCTTACGGTACTCTTGTGGACAAGAAGAAGAAGTGTGGTCGTCCTCTAGGCTCAAAGAACTAGGTGAAGGCGAGCACATTAGCTCGACACCTCTACTGCTGACTTACCCTACTCCTCTTCTCCGGCTAAGAAAGATTCCTCAGGATCTTCAAAGAATGGGAAAGAGAAGGTCAAGTGATCGATGACCTATTTTTGGTTTACCATAACCTTGTTAGGGATCCTGCTTTGGGGTGGCTGAATGACATACTATAATTGTGTGCATTGGTACCTTTCGTCTCTCTCTCTCTTCCCTCATCCTAGACTCTCTGATAAGGTTGTAGTAAGCTCGACATTTTGTTGAGCTTGATCGTATACGTACTTGAACAATAGTATTTGTCTCATCTTTCGTTTCCTCATTCCTGCTGAAGGGGTTACTCTTTTTATGTGATGTATATACTATTTCGGCTTGGAGGTTTGAATGAAACTCTTTTTTTACTCGAGAAAAAAGAATTTTGAATATTAAATTTTTGAATGTTTTGTTAATATCATTTTAGAAAAGTAAATTTCAATTGATCGTGTGTGACGGGTAGTTCATTATTTTGATATTTTTAAAAAATTATTATTTGAATATTTAAATGCAAAGACACAAGACTATGTAGTGAATATATACGAAACATTGAATGTCATGTTTCTCGTTACCAAATACTTCAAATAGTATGAAATACACGTATTTATATGGGGAGGTTCTTAAATGAACCTGGTACTTGAATCATGTCTTTTTTACACACAAAAACAGTGGGCTTGTTTTTTTTACAAGAGTGGGCCCCACCTATTTTATGGATTAAAAAAAATCTAGTTCAAGTTGAACCAGGTTCATACCAGTTGTATCAATTTATATGGTTAAATTTTTTAATTGACTATTATAAATTAATGTATATATATCTTTCGATATAAACAATATGGAAAATAAAAATATATTTGCTTTGGATTCAAAGTTTGTGGTTTAAGGTTTAATATTTAAGGATTATGGTTTTACCAACTAAAAGAAACATATATTTGCTAATTTCACCGTTGGGTTTAGGGTTTGGAATTTGAGATTAGGGTTAGTATTAGGGTTTGAGGTTTAGAGTTTAGGGTTTAGGGATTATAATTTACTATGTTTATTTGCTAAATAAGAAAAAAAGGAGTAATAACTTTAAATCATATAAAATACTTACCTTGATTAGAGAGTTACCATAGTTAACTTACTTTTTCACTCTGTCACTTAACGGTTTTAATATCGATGTTAGTGCATATAAATGATTAAACCAAATGAATGACTGAGATTGTATCTTAAAAATTGGTACACTTGTACCCAATCCACCGAAAAATTTCCGTTTCAGTAGCTGCTTGTCAACTTTATGATTAACTTCACCATTTGTGGACAGAACCAGAAACGTCGAGGGCCAAGAAGCCCAGCTTGGTGGTGGACAGTAAGCCAGAAGATTCAATCCACCAAATATATGGGAAGTTCAGTGGTGGAATAGATGAGTGTAAAGTTGTGAACTTTAAAGCTGGTCAAGAGCTTTACATCATGGCAACTTGAAACTTTTGATTTTTGAAGGATGTTTACTTGAAGCATGTCCGTGAACATAGATCTTTCGAGAATGTAAATGTGTCAAATCCATGTAAATTCTTGAAAAGAAAGTCCACCAAAAGGAATATTGACTTGCCTAGAGATTACTTTCATAGCCAAACCAAGGGAAACTTTTTCAGGTTTAGATAGACCAATAGGTAATGCTTGTATTCTCCAACGACTGCACATGTCTACAATTAACTAGTAATATGTCGAAGAGTGGCAATTGAACTAGAAAAACCAAAAATTTAAGCAGAAAATACAGAACATGTTACAGGTATTTTACCACTTTCACGACACATGAATACAATCATGAAATGAACCATATGAAAGACATATACTTGTGATCTCACTTCTTCCCACCTCCAGAAACATTGAACTTGAAAAATATAATGTCTCCATCTTGGACCACATATGTCTTCCCTTCTTGTCTGTACTTACCGGCAGCCTGAGAAAGAAATAAACAAATCAAATAATATGATAGGCGTTGAGCAGATAAGGAACAAACACCACAAAGTCCAATCTAAAGTAGATTAATAGATGCTAGAGTCCTGAAGCAAGCTCCACTTTTCCAGTCCAAAGCATAGTATGTTGCCAGACTTTGGTATGACTAAAGAAACACAGAAGACAAGTTTTGGAGGTGCCTAAATTTTGATGAAAAGATTGCTTCATCATCAGATCCTCTCTATTTTCCTTGAGCATTATATGCCACAACAAAACGGTGAAAACACAATGTTCAGATTCAAGTACAGTAGCTTTATGTTTTCTTTTCCATTGCTAGACATTTAGCTTTTACTTTAAAAGTGGCCAGGGCTAAGGCTTGTTTGTTAAGAGGTGAACCTCAGTAGGGAAGATATCAGAGCAAGTAATAAACAGGACTATACTTTGCTGTGATCCTGTAATATGCTGGACTATATTAGGATGTGGAATTCACAGCAACATGATCCTGCTTGATCCAAAACCAATATAATGGAAGCAAATGATATAGAGTAGTTTTTAGTGCATACCTTAACAGCTGATTCACTACCAAGCTCCTTTAGATCTTCGAATTTCATGACCTGTAAATCAAAGTAAAAAAGCTAAGTAAATAACACTGAGAGATCCAGTAGACATACAGGAAGTTGCGGGCACCAACAGAGATAGCTGACAGTATTATCAGTTTATCACCAATAAGTTGAACATGATATAATAACAGTTATTATTGTCGGTTGGATGTTTGTACATGGACTCATCTTGTCAGTCAACAGATACCCAAAAAAAAAAGGACATGGGGAAGAAGAACTTAAAGGTGAAGGAGAGAACTCTTTAAAAGCAAGAAAGAAAGATGCATTCATGCTTAAGAAAACAATCAACCCTATGTTTCCATGCAAAACAAGAAAGAGGCATTGCATATGTGAATTTAATGAAATTTGAGGTAGAAAATGCTTTACGAAAAAGAAAAGAAAAAAAGGCCAGAAAAGATGAAATGTGAGTCAGAAGTAACCTCAGCACAAATGAATCCTCTCTCAAAATCAGTATGGATGGCCCCTGCAGCTTGAGGAGCCTTTGAAAGCCTCCTTATTTGCCAGCATTTCACCTGCCAAAGGCACAAGTGGTTTAGACTTGGATGAGGAACATGAAAACTAGCTCATGCATAACGAATAATCCTACATAAATGACACTTTTTAGATACATTCTCAAGAACTATATAATATTTATGCATAATTTTTTTTAAACTAAACTAATCTAAACTTACTGCCTGGGCTAAATGACTGTTCTTTAACACTAAACTACCAAGTAAGAAATGTGTAAACAATTGTCAAAAGAAATGCACTGAAAGATCAGTAGCATAAGTAACATACAATAAGTATGACACTAAGGTAATGGTAAAATGATTGAGTGAGTTTACCTCATCTGGACCAGCTGTGAAAAAGTATATGAGATTAATTGCTGCAAATCCGGTCTTGATGATCTTGGGAAGGGCACTGTGCAAGACTTACTCCAGTCAGCATACTTACTTGATATTAGTTATCTACTCTTGCTATACTGCAATACTGTAATGACTTATTGCTCATATAAATAAACAATGATGCGAACTACGCATGATCAAACATAGATTGGCAAATTACAACATACAACCAGCGGAACTATGAATTGAATGTATACAGGTTCAGGAAACATGTACAACAACAGCTTTAAACATTCCGTGAATGCAGTAAACAATGAGTGCATTCATGCATCGCCATTAACCTCCGAAAAACTAAATGCTCTGAAGTATCATCCTTAATAACATAATGATCAAATTCTTGAACAAGAAGATGTTCAATCAACTCACCTTTCTACTTTGTTCTCCTCACAATACTTTGCTGCTTCCTCCGGCTGCAAATCGGCGAGGTTCCTTTCCAGTGCACAGCTGAATGGAATTATCTTCTCACCTCCATGTTCCTGCACCCTAAAGAGCAGAAAGAACAAGGTCATCCATTAGACAAATACTTTCTGTTGTGTCTTGGGCACAATTTCATTAAACACATATACTGAAGTACTCTCCACTGAATCAATCCTCAAATCATGACCATGAATTATTAGTTGTATCACAAAGCAAAGGCCATCTTTCACAATAGCCACTAAAACAAATAATTAACACCAACTTATTCTAGCGAGGTATAATGGAAAGTAATGTGAAAAGGAAAAGGGTGTCAAGTTTAATCATAAAGCAAACACACACATGCAAATTGAATGATCACTGAAAATCGCATGCAGACACAAAAATAAAACAACATGCAACAATGTATAGAGATAAGTGTTTCTAGGAATTGGCCATACCACGCATGGATCTTTGGCAAGAACTTATTCTTCTTCCTTGCGTAATCTTTTTCATTCATGTTTACCTGTAAGAGAGAAACATACATGATCTTTGACAGCTCCTCAGATGGTAATGCAATTTAACACAAATTTTATCACTTTCTTTCTACAGCTATTGTAACGATCGTCTCTTCGATTATAAAACAAGATGAATATTAGACAACTAAGCACTTTATACTGTAGAAGAAAAATGTGTAGATATATCTCACATGTAGAGATTTACCGAGCACTCATTCTATTTAGGAGAAAAATGTGTAGATGAATGCTTATTTTTAAAACATATGATATGTGTATAAGGTATTAAAATTACATGTCTCATGAGAACTATTCCTACAACAGTTAAACTTACCAAGTAAACAACAGGTTTGGCTGTCAGCAATTGAAAGGTATTCAGGATTTCAACCTCAGCAGCTTTCCAGTCCCCTAGACGAATATCTTTTCCATCCTCAAGCCATGCCTTGAGCTGATACACGATCATTGTTCAACATCAGTAAAAGCAAAGGAAAAGTAAGAAGCTTCAAACATGTTATGCTAAGTGAAACTTTTAAAGATGAAGAGCATCAGAAAGATGTATACGTTATGAGACAACAAATTACAGAATGAATATAGATAAGGCAAATCGACCCCCATCCATGGGATATTCGGATTTCATACTACAGAAATCTTATCCAAACCATAAGTATGCCAATTAAATTTCCTTACTGGACAAACTGTGAGTCACTAATGTCAAGATTGAAAACAGTGACTGGAGTAGATGAAATAGCTACTGGACAAACTGTGAGTCACTAATGTCAAGATTGAAAAACAGTGACTGGAGTAGATGAAATAGCTATTTCAAATTTTTCATGTACTCTAAACATAAAACTTTGTTAAAATTAAATATGCACATTTTTCAAACATACAAAAAGAAAAGCAGTTGAACATGAAATTCAAGAATATTGAAGTAAATCATCCCAGAACAGAGCACATACCCTTCCACATAACTCATGCTCCACTTTCAGCTGCTTGTCATTGCTTCTCTTCATGCTCTTTTCAACATCCTCTATCCTCTTTTCCATGAATTCAATATCCTTCAATAAACAAGAAATAGTTTTCTTATGTTATGATTAAGTTGCATCTCTCTGATAGAAATATGATGAGATGATGAGATTAGGAAATTTGCAAAGAGATAAACTTTCAGGAGTTTAAGATCTAGCCTCTTGCAAAAACTCACAGATTATAGTTTTCGCATAAAGACCATAAATAGAAGCAGCAAGTTTTCATATTCAAGTGAAATAAAAGAAAATGTTGATAGGTGAAACTAACCTTTAGACGTAATTCTGCACTGATAATCTCTAAATCCCTCACAGGATCAACAGTATCATCAACATGGATGATATCCGGATCTTCAAATGCACCTATAGAAAGTAATTAGCAAAAGCAATGAGTAACTTCACATTCAATTAAGATAATAAAACTTGAGCATGTAGCACATTATTCAGTAAACTTACGTAAAACATGAAAAATGCCATCAACAGCACGGATATGAGATAAGAAACTGTTGCCCAATCCTTGCCCTTCATGAGCACCTCGAACAAGTCCAGCTATATCATGGATTTCTAAGAAAGCCGAGACCTAAAACAAAAACAAAAAAACAATTTCACATGATAAGAAAACTTTACTCATATAGGCAGCAGTTGTATATATCAATAGAAGTATAAACACAAGTATCAAAGAGACAGACCTCGCTTTTCGGCTTGAATAATTGGCAAAGCCAGTCAAACCGCTCATCCGGAATGTTGACTCTGGCCTCATTGGGTTCAATCGTGCAGAAAGGGAAGTTCTCAGCAGGTATCGACAGCTTCGTAAGAGTATTAAAAAGTGTAGACTTTCCAACATTTGGCAACCCAACCTAACCAAAACAAAAGAACATACGTTATTTAACATTACAGTGATCCCACTATTTGCACACATTCATCAAGAAAATATGAACCTGCTTTTATCAATTTCACATTACAATTCCACCCAAAGAATCAAATTCTGCACACCCAAAATAAAAGGATAAAACCTTTCTATATATCACAGCACAACTTCCATTGCAGGACAAGAAATTAAGCTAAACTCGACAATATGAACAAAAAAACTACACAGATCTCTTAAAATTTTAACTTTAAAGCCATGAGCTTGAAATAGCATAAAACTGACGCAATTAGCTACTAGATTGACTATCCCCATAACACATGCATCAGTTCAGATTTTGGATTTGTACAATCGAATTCCTAGTTTTCATGGGAAAAAGTTCAACAAGTGAAAATCGAGGGATGTAAGCTTACAATTCCAATCTTAAGGTGAGATGAGAATCGACCGAGGATGGGTCGCTCAGCTGGAACTTCCTTAGCTTTTGCAGACTTGGGAGGCATTTTGTTTGGAGTCTGATCGGAAGTGAGCTCCGGCGAGAGTTTGTAGGGTCGTGAGATGAAGCGAAGAAGAGAGTGAGAGAAGAAGTGTTCGCCGGTGAGTTGTGAGCTGTTCCAACTACGGTTCCAACCCTAACAACTGACCAGTTTAACGAAAAGCACACAGTTTGCTGAAGGCCCAAACACTTTATGTAGTTTGATGCAAAGGCCCGAGGCCCAACTTCTGACCACATATCTTTGTTTATTTGATTCAAGTCGCACGGTTTACTCGGTCTCTTAAGACTAAAGACCGGTCCTCATCCAAAGAGCGGATAATTCTGGAATGCACTTTATTAACTTTCTCAAGAGTTTATTTTCCAAAATGACATGTGACGACATCTCAATCTTCTATTTTTTTTAACTATTTGTAAGTTTGACTGAACATTACAATAAACTCAGTGTACTAGATAACAATTTGCCAAAACTCACTCCACCGACGAGATTTTTGCCAGCCGCCTCTCTCTCTAAAATCTCATTCTTCTGTTATGTTAACAATTTCGAGGTGGAAGAAGCGATAGAGGCTACTCGAGCCGGCTCTACTCCGACAGACGAAAGTCGACATTACGCCACCGGAGACTCGCACATCCGATCATTTCGAGTTTCCAATCTCAGCTTTCGACAGGGCAACGCCAGAACCTAACCTTCACCGACCAAACGAGTCATCATCATCACAACAACAATCAACTCCTCTTTGAACTCCTTGAGCAAGTTCCTCCACTTGTCTGCACACACGGTAGAGCTCCGATTGAAGCCTTTGTCCTCATCTTGGCCGAGATTTGCTCCCATAGGTGTTTGTTCGACTTCGAAGTGTTCAAGAGGCCTTTGACCCCACGCTCGAATCCGATCAAGCACCGCGTCTCTTCCTGGACTCACGTCTCTGCACGCTTCTTTGTCGTCTTTATCGTCGTTGTCGTCGGAGTTGGATGCAACGACGAGGGTTACCAGCAAAGGTGGAGTTGCGGTGGAAATGAAGTATGTGTAGGTGTGGCCAAAGAAGAGTTCACATAGACTGAGCTTATGAAAAGCTCAGTTAAACTTGTAAAATTTGAAATAACCAACCTATCAAATTTTGACATGTGTCACATAGAAAGATTAGACTCTTGGATGCTTGGTCTTGGGGTGCATAGCAGCCTGATCTGAAAGATTATGTCAATTCACTTTCGTGTTATCATCGGTCCTTTTACAGGATTAGGCTGGTATGCATCCCTAGTCTGAGTACCCAATAGACTCTCTTTTTTAAAAGTGACACATGACATAATCTCAACATTCTGATTTTCCTACTTTTATCAAGCTTGACTAAGATTATTATAATCTCGGGTTAGGAGATAACCTTCTTCCCTAAATGAAAAGGCCGCCGCAAAAACTCTCTCTATCGCGGGATATTGCAGCCGCCAATATATATATATATATATATATAGGGCCTATCATGTGAGAAGGTTCGCAAGAAAATTAATATGCGAAGTTTGCCTTACAACCATTGGATCTTCCTTGTATAATTGAATGGATTGTAATAGTCGAAGCTTAACTACAGTTTAAAATGCCTGGTTAAGAAAATAACAAGAATAATAATATATATTTAATTAATGACGCTTTTGTCGCTAGTAGAAAGAGGAAGTCCATCACAACACGATCTCGTATGTATCTGTATTATTCTATTTCTGTATTCTTCACACCACTACTACATGCTTCTAAAATTGTATTACAGAACTTCTTATATCCAGTGCCCTTATTTTATGCAACTAATCATCGATTGTGTATAAGCAAGCTCAACATTTAACCTCTTCAAAATAAGGTGTGTCACTACCTATCGTCTCCCCCTTATTTTTCTTCTCTTTTTAATATTTACTGTGAATGATTTACTCCTAACATATAGATGAACTAGAACCTACGTTCTGAACCTAATATGTTGTTAAGTTATTTTGTTGTTTTCTTCTCACAAAAATTTGACACAGTGAATGGAGCTAGCGGTCGATGATATAGCTCGATATTGTCCCCATGTCAAGGTAGATCTTATTCCTATGAAGAATCAAGAATTTCAAACACTGGAGGACGTTGAGAAGTTTTACAAAAGCTATGCTAAACAATCCGGATTTGATATCAGATCTTCTGTTAGCGAGAAGAAGAATGATGTGGTTGTAAGAAAGGAGTATGTTTGCTCTAAAGAAGGAACATCAAAGATAACAGGGAAAAAAAGAAATCGGAATAAAACCAAAGAAAATTACTTTCCGTGGTGAAATGTGCAAGACCGACAAATATACTGTGACCATTTTTTTCGAGGCTCACAGTCATCCTTTTACTACTCCACGCATAATGCATTTGACAAAAAATTCACCACAATGTTTCAAAGGTTTACAAATCATTAACAAATCAATTGACTACTATAAATGTCCCAACATGCACGCAATATGACTTTCTCGGAGTAAACTCAAGAGGACTAGAAAACATTGGATGCTTGCAAGAAGATTTTTATAACTATAAAAGAGATTGTCGCCAAGAGGTGAAGGGGCATGATGCAGGTATATTACATGAGCACTTCTTGCTTGAGAAAGAAAAAAAACCTTCATTTATTTTCAAAATAGAAGCTGACGGTGAAAGGAGGATCACACATTGCTTTTGGAGTGATGCAATTTCTAGACGATTTTACAAGTACTATGGTGATGTTATATTTGATACAACTTATAACACCAATACATATTCGTTGATTTTTGCACCTTTGGTGGGAGTGAATAATCATGGACAGACAATAATTTTGGCTTCTGCATTCCTAAGCAACGAGACAATTTATTCTTTTATATGGTTTTTCAATGAATTTTTGAAGGCAATGCCAGACGATACTCTCAAGATGATTATTACTGATCAAGATCCAGCAATGTCTAAAGCAATTTCTGAAGTGCTCCCACATATGTTTCAAAGATATTGTAGTTGGCATATTCTAAATAAGTTTTCTGTAAAACTAGATGCAGTAAAATATCTAGCTTATTACAATGATTTTGAAGACTGCATATGGAATTCAGAAATTGGAGATGAGTTTGATTCAAAATAGATGGATATTGTTGAGAAGAGTGGCCTATGTGATGATGATTAGTTAAAAACTATGTATGACATCCGCTCATTATGGCTACCTGCATTTGTAAACCATATCTTTTTAGCTGGAATGTCGAGCAGTCAACGAGCAGAAAGTGGGCGTTCTTTTTACAAGATGTTTGTTTCCAAACATAACACGTTGCTAGAATTTATGGTTCAATTTAATAGAGCTATCACATGTCAACGACATATGGAGTAGATAAAGGATCATGTTGATATTAATGAGAAACCGAATTTCGAATCTCCCTTTGAGATGGCAGAACAAATAGCTCTTGTTTATGCACATGAATGTTTCCAAGAATTTTATGATCAATTGAAACAATGCTGCCATTATAGTTTTGAACTTCTAGAAGATAATGAAATGTATATGGTGTATAAGTCACTAAGAAAGAAGTTGGAGAACCCCAGGGGACGAGTAATTATTTATGTGAAGGACACCAATTTTGTATATTGCAACTGTAAATTGGTTGAGACAACCGGTATTCCATGTAGACATATTCTAGCATTTCTCATTTTTATCAGGCTTGTTGTTGATCTTTTACCTGATCATTACATCTTGAAAAGGTGGACAAAATTTGAAAATTATGAGATAGTTTTTGATTATGCTGGTGTTGAGATAAAGGATAACAAAAATTTGCTTGCACGGCTGAGGCAACTGTGTCAATATGTTGTAGATGTAATTGATAAGATCATGGGGAGCGAAGAAGCAAGTGATATGTTTGTAGATGCTTTGAAGACTGTTTTGGAAAAGCATGATTCAATGCAGGCTAAAGGTGAGACTGGTGATGCTCTATTATTGCTTGAAGATAAAAGTCTTCCCTCACAATATATCTACAATGAGCCAACAAAAGTTAGAGTCAAAAGGTGTGGAAAAAGAATGAAGGCAGGAAAAGAGAAAGGTAGATTGAAGGCGACAAAGAAGGCGAGTGGTAAAGGTAGATATTGTCATGGATGTCATAAAAGTGGACAAACACATGACAAAAGAAATTGTCCTGACCTTTAAGATGATAAAATTGTCCCAGTTGATCTTCAAACTGGGTAAGCGTCGAATAAGTACTTTAACAATAATGGCATGTTTAGTTGTAAGACGTACATATTTTTTTATCACTACATTACTAACCAACATGTATCTATTTGTTTATCATTAGCAGATCCATGTCAATTTCCAACAATGAGGATACAAGCGACTTAGATGCTGAGAAGGAAGAATATTCAAGCACAGGTGAACTATGAGACAAAGAGTTAAAAAGTTGTTGAGTTAGATTTAGCCTCTTAGCACATCTTCAATGATTCAGTACCTCGTGAGAAACTACTGTGTTTAAGATTTATGTTTGAGATGATATAAGCTCAAGGAGCAGACTGAGAGTTGAAGTTATAGTTCTATGTTTTTGGTGTAATCACTTGCTCAATGAGTAGATGTAGTTTCATTTTTTTTGTCAAAGTTGCAGTTTTTTTACCTTATATTTTGAGACAATTTAGTCTATCATTCAATTCGACTTTAACTTTCATGCACTACAGTTGATACATACAAACCGAATTCATCTTGGTAAACAAATTTATGCTAAAGTGCTAATATTCTATGATTATCAATGTGAAGATCTAAGTAATGTTTGCTTTCTGGAGGATCTGGTGCCTGTCTGATACAGATACACATCTCTTCATGGAGATATCATTTCTGAAATTAGAAGCAAATATTGAAATAGATGCATGAACTTCAAGGAAGATGGCATAAGCCAAAAAACCTAGCTTGGCAATTTATTTATACACAAAGAAGGGTATATACAAGCCTCTGAAATATCTAGCCAAACTAGCTAAGACTCAGAAGGCAAGACCAAAGTAAAACAGAAAATACAAAAGAAGGGCTCTAGCTCAATTAGCAGGATATGTCTTCACCAAAATGCATGTGAAATGCAATTACGGATAGTAGATCACCTTAGCACTACCACAACTTGAATATCCCAACAATTGAATTGTCATGTATCTATAAAAAAAAAAAACTAATATTAAATTTCCACCTACCCAAATCAAGCACTCTCCGAGTAATAGGCCAAAAGTGTTGCACACAAACACAGAGAAAGAAAAATAGATTATAAAGAGATTAAACTGAAGAATACTGATCAGATCAACTACCATTTCAAACCATCGATGAAGGGTGCGACACAAGCACAAGAATTTACCCAAATATATACCGAATTCCATTACCAGAATATATGTATATACCCAGATGTTTATAGACCCAATTCACTAACCCAAATCATTCTCAATTCTTACCCATATGATTATCTAGATGCTTCTTCCACCATCTGTCTGCATATATAATCCGACAATCAGTCCAAGACTCGCATAAAAGGTTTATCAATGGCAAGATGAAGGTTTGGCAGAGTGAAAGAAATAGAGACAGATGCGTATGATGCATACAATAACGTCTTTAATTAATTATATTATTATTCTTGTTATTTTCTTAACCAGGCAGTTTAAACTGTAGTTAAGCTTCGACCATTACAAGCCATTCAATTATACAAGGCAAATCCAACGGTTGTAAGGCAAACTTCGCATATTAATTTTCGTGCGAACCTTCTCACGTGATAGACCCTGCGCGCGCGCAAAAAGAGAAGTTGACAAAATGAACCATTAACATTGCGACATCTGTCACTTATAAAGAATAGACCTCATGTGTTTAGTCCTAGAATGCACTACAGAATTTTTCCTTTTTACATTGGGTGAGGGCGAGCTTCGTGATCGATGCGTTAAAGTTAAATGTGGATGGTACACTTGCTCCTGCTAATAAACTTCAAGGACTTGGTGTTGTTCTTGTAGCCATAATTATTATGCATTGTTAGAAATCATAAAAAGATGGTCTGGTAGTTTTGGAGTTGAAGCCACGAAACTCACGTTGCTAGCTGGTCGGGGACTTGGATGGTGAAGGAGGAGACACACAATATCTTGATCACTTCGATCAATCACAAATACAAATCTACCAGTTATTTGTATTCATTTTGTTACACTAAAGAAAATATTTATACTTAATAAGGAAACACCCATTTTTCAACCATAACTATATTTTTTTTTTACAGTTTTCACCTTTTAACGTAGATATCAGATAATAATTCAAGATTATAATAATAATTAGCAAAACACAAACAAAACAAAAAAAGAAAAACAAGCTATATTCTAGGAAGTAACTTCCTCCTCTAAAACCTTATCAAGAAAAAACTTCCTCCGATAATTGAAATATATATATTTTTAAAAAGAGTATGAAATATATTTCATCAAAGATTACACATGCATCGCGCGTGTGTTGTATCTAATAAATATAACAAGGTTGTACATATTTCTACTATAATAAAGTCATGCATGAGTGTCGTCATTGACCTCATCAAATTTTAAACTTCTAAACTTACTTTTAATAAGAAAAGAAAAGAATACATCTAAAAACAAAAAAAATTTAAATTTCACCCCGAGATTTTTTTTAAAACTCCACCCCGAGACTTACCAATTGGGTGCGAGCTACATAAAGACACTTATATTTTCCGTACTTGAAAATAATCAAAATACGATACAGATGCAATTTGATAATCACATAAATTCTGGTCGAAATCGCTGAAAAGCTGGCGCAGATTACATCTCCAAGTCAAAAATACGTCACCATATAGATTGTACGTATAAAAATACAAAGAAGCGATCTTTCGATTTCAACAGAGATAGAGACGCACGCGGAGAAACACATTCGCATATTCCGATCAAAATTCCTCTAACGACGGCTCAGATAAACCCTAATCGCATTTCAAGAGAAGAATGCATGGAAGGCGCTTCAGCTAAATCGCTGATTGCATGCCCTTCCTTCCACGGCGGTCGTGGCGCTCTCCCTTCAGCCGGTGGCCACCCCTCCGATCTCACCTTCCTTGCCGGCGGCGGCGGCTACTGACTTCGACGACACGTCGTTTTACTTTTCAACTCGTCTGCGAATCGATTTGGCGCTAAAATTGAACCATGATCACCGTTGCCGATAACGATTTCTCTTTGCAAGGTTGGTACTTTTCTTCATGGGTGTGAATGTTTTTAATTCAATTGAATTGGGTCGCAGTTGAAATATGGAGTCTTTGATCAGGTGTTCAAATCCCTCTTTACCGATGTGGTTGCAATTCTCTGACTTGTTTTGAAGAAGAAGAACAAAGTTTATTGGATTCTGTACTTCTTTCCCAGGTAAAATATAAAACCAATTAACATTGCTACTGGTTGTGTGATATTGCTCATGGTAGATATTTAATGTTGAATTCTATGTTTGCAGTGGGAGGATCGAATGTGGAAAGGTCTATTCAGATACGATGTGACAACCTCTGAAATTAAGGTGTTTTGTTGTTACATTGCATGATGATTTGTTGAGAATGGATAATCAAAGCCACTTATAGTTGTAGATACTTTATGCAGGTCATTGGTGGCTGGAGAAAGTTTATTGCACAGTTCAATGAAGGATGGAGTAGGGAATGTCTACCGAAACTGAGAGAGAGCAAAATGTGCTACGGTGGGAATGTGTTTGAGTTAAGTTGGATGGATCGCGAGGAGGAGTTACTGTTTTCTGTGGTGAGGGGTGAACGGTCGAACCCTGAGCTTGTTCTTGCAGCTGCTGTCCCTGATTCTGGCTTATTGATTACAATTAATGTAAGCACCAACTGATTACTTTCAAGTTCCGTGGATTGTGGTCAATGATGATGTCGATGTTAGTGTCATGACCTAGGATGTAAACACGTGAGAATGTTTAATCTTCTTTCTGCATTCTTATGTGTCTACCGGCTTAAAGGTTTCAACTTTTTGAGTTGTAAACAAAATTAAGTAAGCAAAAGGTTTGATGAGATCAGGGGGTTGCCATTTGACGTGCGCTAATGTTTGTGAGTCTCAGTCTTTATATCTATGACTTTAGCTTACTAGCAATGTCAACAACATCACCAAGGAAGTGTTTGATACAATGCCTGTTTTTCAGGAATCCCCTGTGGAATATGGTCATGTCTACCTGATACCGTATTGCTCAAATTTGTTTTACCAGTTCCTGGATGCAAGATCCCTGGAACTTGCTTTGCACGTTGCTGTAGAAGTAAACAATGATTCTTTCCGCCTGTTTTATGACTATTCGCCCAGTGCTTCTCACATATATTTCCAGGTAACCAATTGCTTTTACTAGCTGGTATTCTTCCTTGTGGCATACATTTCTAAGTGTTGAGCATTGAGTTTGGTTGAGTTGGCCAGGGCAGTGTGCCCACCCGCTCACCACCCAAGTTCGGTTTCCCTTTCCCCCCTAAAAGCAATAAAAAAAAATACAGTTTTAAGTCTCACATATAACATCTGTTAAGTATGTAAAATTCACTCTTATGAGTGTTGTGTATGTCTCATTTCAACACTCTATTAAGCTTCTTTCTGCAAATAACCTGTTAATTTATTTTTGTGCAGGCTTGCTATTTTCAAATCCCATTACCTGTTGAATTCATGCCTTATGATACATTTTTTGGTGATGGGCAAGACAACATGCATATTTCTTCTGTAGCAAGCTACCCCATTAAGACCATTGTATTTGAGAGCAACCAGTTTAAGTTAATGTTGGAGGTTCTTGCTGAGATATGCTCCTGTTTACGAGGAAAGCTCATTTTACATAATCTGCTAATATCTGATCATGGCAGAAAGATCTTTTTATTTCTTCAGGTAATGGCTTGTGGTTTTATTGTTTGCTGAAAACTTCTTTGTTGTAACATGCAGGTTACATAGTACCTGTTCCTTCTTTTTTTCCTGCTTGCTGCACATATGCTTTTGCATTCTGATTATTGTTCGAAATTCATTTTTTGCAGCAACAGACAACAAGAAACTCGTGCACCTTTTCAGCTTGGGAGTGTGGAGGCTACTTCTTATTCAAATCGAGGTCTGAATTTGATCAAGCTACCGAGAAGACTCTTCTAAAACAGCTACGTACTGTCTCCATTGATGAGAAAAGTTTCCAAGCAGTTAAGCTGCTGTGTAGCAGCATTGCAAGTAAGTTTACTTCCTGAAATGGGGGAGCTTTGCTGTATATATAGCATGGAAACATGCTGCTTTGAGTGTCAAGAGATTACTATAAGTTCAATGTAGGCTACTGCTCAGATTCAGGGTACACTTCTCCTGTAAACTGCTTATCGAGGTAATAAATAAAGGGATATTTGATTCTCTACCACTTAATGAGTAGTTATATCACTTTTATGCCCGCCTTCTGAAAGCAAGACGCTACAATCTGGTAACTGGGGAGCACAACTATACAGCTATACTGTAGCAGACTAGCAATGGTAATCTTCAGACCTGAAAAATTAGTTTAACCTGTAATCACTAGGCAGCTGCTGGACCTAACTTATCAAATTCAGATTCGACAGGTTTTAAACCAATAATCCTAATCCTAATGCATATTGCACAGTAGGGGCAGAGAGCTGCTGAACTTTTTACATTTATTTAAAAAAAAAAAATTACAATACTGATCAAATATAACTACGTGCAGCTAAAATGAGAATGTTACCAACCAAAGGGCGTGCCTTGCACATAGCTTCCAAGGGCACACATGTAGGCATAGTAAGTCCTTTGCCTTCAGTCATATCGATCTCTTTTTCATCAACTCTCTCCCACTCAAAGCATTGAATCATAGATCCCAAGGTTAAGCCCACCACGCGTTGGGCCAGACCCACTCCCGGGTATAAGCTTTTGTGACACATCCTCGCCGTTCTCAAATCTCTCTGGCTTGAAGCTTTCTGGATCCTCCCACAACTCAGGGTCTCTATGTAAAGCCCATGCGTTGACCAATACTATTGTGTCAGGTGGCACGTCAAACTCCCCGATCTTATAGTCATCGGACGAAAAATGTGCCCCTAGAAGGGGCGCCGGCGGATAAAGGCGGAGAGTCTCGGAGATCATGTTTTGTAGGTAAGGCAGTTTGGAGACATCGGGCTCGTCCACTAAGTGATTTGAGCCGATGATAAAGTCCAATTCTTCTCTAGCCTTGTTCAACACTCGAGGATGGTTAAGAAGATTTGACATAGGCCTGGGGACGGATCGGGTTGACCCAAAAAAACATGAACCCGAATCAAATGCTAAACATATCAGAACAAATCGGATTGTGCTACTTAGACTTTCGACCAGTTTAAAATCCGACCTAACGGTTTTGGTTCGGGTTATACTTTTTTAACCTTATTTTGCAGAGGTTTTTCACGACAAATAAATCATAGAGAAAACATAAATTTTGAATAATAATAATACAAAAGTAAAACAACTTGTGATATGGGAAATTAAGTTTTTGATTTGAGGATTAATTTCAAGGATTAAAGATTGCTATGATTTCACGATGTATGATTTTGATAGGGTGGTAAGAGGTTGAATTTCAATTTAATCAATTGTGGTTTTTCGGGAATAAGATGAAGTTTTGATAATCAAACTCGTCATTGCTGAGAAAGAGTCGGGTTGTTGGCTTTGACTGTGTAAGAGAGTGAAATGAGGTATGTTTTTTTAGCTTTAGTTCATATATATACTTTTGTTTTAAGATCATATGCAATATAAATAATGTCAAGATATTTACAAACATCCACTAATACATAGATATGTGGCATTTCAATAGTTGAACGGTTTCTATCGGGTTTTCACTTTTAAAATAATACAACCCGCACATGAAACCATTTGTGATACAAACGGATCAGGTTCTTACTTAAACTCATATTTCTCTCTTAAACCCAAAACGATCCGCCCATTTTCGATTCGGATATACGGATTCCGGGTTCAAATGTCCATGCCTAATTTGACATAGCCCATTCCAATGTCACGGCTGAAGTGTTTGTGCTTGCCAATAATAAAACCTGAAAATGAGCTAGCCGCTACTTTTTGATTAAGAATTAATTTTGACCCAAAAATTGCATATAGTACATGTAATGTGCTGGTTGTTAGTGTTATATGTGGTCACTGTAAATTGTTGTCAATTGTCGTTAGATCTATATCTAACGTAGATAATAACAAATCACTTCAAAAGCAGTTTATTATTATCCGTTTGATGCATATTAACTTCACAGTTCACCCAACTAACATGAACCAACGAAAACCGTGAAAGTATTTTACGAGAGGAGATTTGTTATGAACTTAGCTAGGATCCTACTCTTAAAGATACTACTAAACAAAAGGGAGGAAGAAATAGACTTAATTACAAGCGTACCAATATAAGCCCCTTAATGATTTGGTCGGTGCAGTACTCAGGATGTGACTCCTGCGGGAAATCAAATGATCAACCATGGTGTTTCTTCTCTGTGTTCCTCCTCCTCCTCTATGCTCATCGATCAAGCCTTGTAAAAAAACATCACTCTTCTTCCCCACACTACTAGAATATAGGACAATAGACACACACATATATGTGGCCAATAGGGAGGGTGACAAACAAAATTAGTGGCTATTAAGCCTTGGAAACAAGTTGCCACAAATATGTTGTTTGTGGCCAATAGGAGGGTGGCAATTCACATTTTTGGTGGCAAGAATAAATATAGTGGTGGAAAAAATGGATATATTGATGACAAAAATGGATATATTTATGGCAATAATAGGTATATTGGTAATAATGAAAGCTGACCCCACCATTTATTTTTGGAGGAAAAATGGTATTTGGCTTTTGCTAGGTATTGTAGTAGTGCCAACTCCTTGCACTTGTTCTCGTATTGACCAACTCCACTCCATTTCAAGATGGGCAAGTAATCCGTCGCATTCGTTGCCCTGCTGTAAGCAAAAACCTCTTTCACGAGCTCCCTGAACTTCTTCGCCTCCTCCTCGTCAACGTCTTCGTCGACGTAATACCTTTTTTCGGTGACCATGGTCATTGTGATGTTGAAAGTGAGCTCGTTGAACATGTGCTTCATTTCAACCTTGGAGAAGCCTGACGTTGACTTCAAAACTAGCTTGTGTATCAAGTTTCTGACCTCGTCTTTGTGGACAATGGCGGAGCCAGCCAAAACTATGAGGGGCGGCCAAAAATTTTGGGGATAAAAATAAACAAGGAAGAATGCAAAAGTTTAAAAAATGAAGGCTGTCAAGGTTTGAACCCAAGGCCAACTGAAAGCAAACATCAACAAATTCCACGATACTAAATCTCTTTTATCAGATTCTCAGGGGGCCATGGCCCTTCTGGCCTGAACGTGGCTCCGCCACTATTTGCAGACGGCGGAGAAGACGTTGAGGTGCTGGGAAGAGAGGATCTCGACGATGTAGATGCGGCGGAGGTTGCGCCATTGATTTCCGTACAGGGATTTGACGACGGTGGGGCTGCTATAGCCGATGTACTTGCCGAGAATGAAGCGAGGGCGGTTGGTGAAGACAATGTCGTTTACGGTGAAGCATTCTTAGGCTGCAGTAGAGGAGGAGTTGATGACGGTGCGGCGGAGCCGAACCAAAGAGAGAAGAAGGGGCTGTGTGCTTAGGAGAGGCGGTGGACTGGTGGCTTCAAGCGGTGAAGGTGGCCGATGATGGGAAGCCACGACGGTCCCGGCGAGAGGTTTCTATAACGGCGACGTTGACGTTGGAATTGGAATAGCCATAAAATGATGAAGATGAGTGACAGAGCCGTCGTTGTCGTCGTGTACAACATTATATCTTCCATTATTTTGGTTTGATATGATCTATACTTCCCTAGTACAACTTATATAATGAGAATAAATGAGCAACGTGACGTATTAAAAAAACTTAAAAACAAGACAGGAAGGTGTTTAAAAGTACTCTGGAGTATCAAAATTTCACAATTTTGGAGCGTTGGGTCACTTTATTTCTGCAAAAATAAAGACCGCATAAGTGATCTAACGTTCCAAAATTAAAAAATTTTAATACTTGAGAGTATTATAGAATTTTCCAGACACGAGGATCAAATGAATGTTTAGAGGATCAAGTGAATGTTTAATTAATACAAGCTTAAGTAAACCCGTCCTTTTCTTTTGTGGTTGCTTCAATTAATCTTCACTACAAGAAAAAGAAGCAAAGTTGACTTGAATTTCCGACAAATAATTTGAGTGTGGGCATGTGAGAAGAGTCGACCAAAATGGTTTCTGCTGGCATGCAGCTCCATGTGGATTGTGATCGAGCAGTCAGTTTGAACGAATGAACAGGAGAAGAAGATACGGAGAGAATTAATAATTTGTTAATGTAGATGGAGTAATAATCCTAATCATTCTGATCAAAAGTGGAGCTACATACTACAGTGCACTATAGTCCCCTTTAAATTTTGAAAAGTCTTTATTTTGTAGTTAAATTTTAATAGAAATTATTAAATTATAAAATTTAGCCCCTCTAAATATGTATCCATGTTTAATAAACTTACTCAAAATTTTTTTATAGCCCCCCTCATTTGAAAATGCTAACTCCGCCCTTGATTCTGATTTGTTCATATATCGCAATAAAATTTGAGTTTGTATTTACGATATAATTAGTTAAATGGTGTGATTTTTGGTTGATATTTTTGACATGATAATCAATAAAACAAAGTTTGACAGATTTTGAGATGACTATAACCTGAGCCATTGACAGGCATATACCCGAGAGCTAGAAACTCGATGAAGACATGCATTGTGCCAAACTTCTAATAGAGTGGGCAGCGAAAGGATCAAAACTACCGAGTTGAAAACATTCTGCCAAATATACAGTGTCCTTAATTAATTGCCGATTCATTTGCAAAAAAGGGCTTAATTAATTCCTTTTTCTCAATAACAAATTACACATAAGGTTATTTAGAGATTTTATTTTCTCATTTACCAACAATTTTTATTATAAATAAGATCAGTTTGACTTTTTCATTTTTCCTGACATTCCTCTTTTGACCTTCTTTATATTTAACATTTAAAATGAGAATCAAACAATTAAGAGAGAGAACCCATTTTTTTAATTATATACTATTATTCTCTATCAAGCACACTACTATTTCGCAATAAGAACACTACTGATGTTTGACAAACATACTACAACATAAACAAACACTACAAATAAAAGAGAGAACTCATCTTTTCAATATATACTACTGTTCTTTATCAAACATACTACCATTACGCAACAAAAACACTACTGATGTTTAATAAACATACTACATCATAAAGAAACACTGATAGAATGCTAGCTACTTCTTGACCTTCTTTGCTACCTTTTATTTCTTTATGTTGGGTACCCAAATGCTTGTTTTTGTTTGTCGTTGAACTCTTCTTTGTTTTCAGACCTTTGAACATTGAAGAAATGTGACTTTCCTTTCCCTACCTTCATTGTTTTCCTTTTCCCCTTTGACGAACCTACAATGACGGGTTTATCCTCCTTACTTTGCAATCTTAATCATCGGAAATGTCTTGCACATAATATCATCGAAAATATAATAGTTCATAAACATACTATTGACAACAACTAAACATACTAGTTCAGACAATTAAACATACTACGACCGATCATAAGGATACAATGACAAAATCATAAAGTTCAAAAATATATTACGAAGAACAACTAAACATAGTACCTCAGACAATTACAAAATCATAAAGATACTATGATATAATCATAAAATTCATAAACATACTACTGACAACAACTAAACACACTACCTCAAATAATTAAACATACTACGATAGAATTATAAGGATGCTACCACCGCAAATTTACCACCAGAAGAGCATAAAGATACTACCATAAAAGAATAAAGATACTACCACATAAGCACAATTATCTTAATACATACCATTAAACATACTGCAACATCCTCAGATATATATATACTACTCAAGACCTATAATAACACTACGACAGACCATCAAATATATTACCGAGATTATCAAATCTATTAATACTACTTCAGGCGTGAAAAAGTACTATCACCGACCTTTCAACATACTACTGAGATTATCAAATCTGCAAAATACTACTTTAGGGCTATAAAAATACTACAACAGATCATCAAACATACTACTGACATCCAAATCTAACATTTAACTACATAAACCATAGAATAACGAAATTTCATTGATAAATGAGGTAAAGGAGTACCTAGAGGAGAAGATGAGGATATTGATTTAGTTGAGTGTGGCGATTTGCGGTGATCAGAGCTAGTGACAGAGAGAATGTGACGACCGGAGCTACTGAGCGTGTGTGTATGTGAGAGAGAGTTGACGGTTGGATCCAATTAGAGAGAGGCGGTGGCTGAAGCTTGTGTGCAAGGCGCGGCACAACGAGCGAGATGCGGCAGAGAGAGGTGCGGCTAAGCGAGTGAGAAATAGGTGGTGATGGAGCTATTACGACGAGGGAGCGAGGGACGATATCAGTGATGATGACTACGAAGACGATTGAGTGAGGGATGAGAGATATAGAGCTCTGTTAGGATTTTCAGTTGTGAACGATGAAGAATGAAAGAGATGTGAGATTTTTGGTGTGATTCTTATGTTTATATATCATGACATATATGTAAATAGATTAAACTTTAAGGTTATATCTATTTTATGTTTTATTTCAGATGACCTTATTTAGGATAACAATGTTAGGTGACATAATTTAGTATAGATCGATCTTATGTAAATGACCTTATATGTAATTTGCCTTTTCCTTTGCTGATATGGAGTCTATTTCCTTTCTTTTTCTGTAAGAAATCTTATACAAACTTACTTATGAAGGTCCTTCTGCATTCTATAAAGGATTAATTATAAAAGACATCCCCAACTATGAGGTCACTTGCATTATCATACCTAAGTTTCATTTTTTTTTTCATTTTCATACCCTAACTTCAATTTTATAGACGTGGCGAAATTTAAGAGGGCATTTTTGCCCATCTACCAAAATTATGATAGAAAAATAAATAAAATTCTCCTCACATGCCCAACACTCAAACAAACAACCTCATTAATAATGGGGAGCAATTTATCCACTGAGACATAATCTCAACAATTACAATGTTGGGCATTTCCAATCTTATACTAATCACAGTTACTTCTAAACACTGAAATTTATTGATAATATTCTTACCGATTAAATGTATTTCCTCCTAAAGTTTTTTTTCGGAAAAATATTTTAATCTTGTTTTGGTTATTTACTTTATGCTTATTATTTTCGTTCTTTGTCATTTTTTCTATCTTATTTTAGAAATTTCTCTTGTTGGTCTTGAGTGACATTTGATGTCGTATTTCCCTGGCATACTTTTATTTTGTTATCCGACTTATTTTGATTATTTTTTTTTGAAAGAGTTTGAATATTTTCTAAATGAGATTGAACAATTTGAGGGTTCAAAATATATAACTTTTTTTTAAAGTTAAACATAAATACATGATGTTTCAATACATTTTAAGGTCTATAATTAATCAATTTTCAATGAAAAATAATGAAAAAACAATAAACAATAGAAAAAGATAAGCATAAAATAAATAATGAAAAAAGGATTAAGGGAATTATTGTTGAGAAAAAATAGAATTTAGGGAAATGCATTTAATTGGTAAGAATGTATAAATAAATGTCTTAGTGTCTAAGAGTAATTGTGTTATAAAATCGAAAAAAAAACCACTATGATTATTGACGATATAATGACTCAGTGGGTAGGGTTCTCCCTCATTATTTCTGAGGTTGCCCATTCGAGTGTTGGGCATGTGGGAAGAATTTAATTTTTCTAGCATAGTACTAGTAGATGAACGGAAATGCCCTTGTAAATTTTGCCACGTTAGCAGATAACGTTTGCATTTAACGGTGAGGTACTAATATGCTAAAAGAATTGAAGTTGGGGTATGCAAATGAATAAAATTGAAACCTAAGTATGATAATGAAAGTGACCCCATAATTGGGGTGTCTTTTGTAATTAATCCTTCTATAAACATAGAGTAAAAATCTCCTATCAAATTCTAAAAGCAATCTGAGCAAGTGATCAAGTCCATTGTTTGTTTCTCGGCACATAGGCTGTCTCTGCTCCAATGACTACTCCTGATCATTATAGCAAAAGTTTACTAGCACACAAGTCACTAAATTCTCAAGCTCGGGCAGCCAGTGAGGAACTGCGTCCACAAAGAAGCAATATGAGAAAATCGAAGACGATTTGAAGTTCTTTCAAAGTGTTGGACGGATTGTAGGCGAAGTTCTTTCGAAGCTTGACAACGAACACGTGCTTGTCAAGGCAAGTAGTGGCCCTAGGTATGTGGTTGGTTGCCGCAGTAAAATCCCAAGTGAAAAACTCACTCGGGGCACTAGGGTTGTTTTGGACATAACTACTTTGACTATCATGAGGCCTCTTCCGAGACAAGTTGATCCACTTGTGCACAACAACATGCTTCAAGAAGATCCAGGCAATGTGAGCTACTCGGCTGTCAGACGCCTATCCGATCAGATTCGAGACCTTAGGGAGTCTATAGAGCTGCCTCTGATGAACCCTGAGTTGTTTCTTAGAGTAGGGATCAAACCTCCGAAGGTTGTTTTGCTCTATCGACCTCCTGGGACAGGAAAGACATTACTAGGTAGAGCAATTGCTAGTAACATAGATGCTTGTTTTCTTAAGGTTGTGTCAAGTGCCATTGTTGATAAGTACATTGGAGAGAGTACTAGCGTGATAAGAGAGATGTTCAACTACGCGAGAGATCATCAACCTTGCATTATCTTCATGGATGAGATCGATGTCATTGGCGGATTAAGGTTGAGCGGAGGGAACAGCTCAGACCGCGAAGTTCAGAGAACAATGATGGAGTTGCTGAACCAGTTAGATGGGTTTGATAAGCTTGGGAAGGTGAAGATCATCATGGCAACCAATAGACCTGACATTCTAGACGACGCGCTGCTCCACCCTGGGCATCTGGACCGAAAGATAGAGATTCTATTGGCATTACATTATTGACACTCTCTCAAAAAATATAGATGACATGCATAAGTAACATTAACAAGCTAAGCAATATAAGCATTTATCTCCTCAACCATTGAGAAAGGTAAAAACATGCATCATTACAAATTAAACCTTGCTTGTTCCTTTATCCAAAACTTTTATAAAGAGAGTTGTTAAAATCTTGACTTATAAGTTTTGTTCTTCAAAACTCTTTCTCTCTACTTTTCAGTAGGTGAAAGAAGTAGGTTGTCTCTCCTTATTTTCATGGAGCAACATTGTCTCCAAATACTCTCTACCCCCTTGCATGTCTCGGTTGGACAAAACCAAACTAAAAGAAAAACTATACCTTCTATCTTTAGGGTAGGTGTCTCTCACTCTTGTGTCATGGAGTCAAGGTTTTTCAAAGCTTCTTTTCTTCTCCTTGGTGTCCCATTTTGGTGAATTTCAGCATGGCATTTCCTCAATTCGAGGAGAACCATTTGATTCATCCTTTTGATGAATGGCTAATATTAACTCTTGAAGTCTCCACTTGCAACACCTTGTGGCTATAAATACCACATCAATTGAAGCCATTCGGTACTTGAAACATTTAGGAAGAGTTAGAGTGTTGTTCTCTTCATTTCAAGTCACTTTTATCTCTTGCATTTGCTAAGAGTCTTCTTGTTTTCCAAAGAGTGTTTCGGTTTGTCAAAACTAGTATCAAACTCTCTTTTGCTCCTACAATTGTTAGGAGGTTTATAAAACAAGATTTTTCCTTGTTGAGATTTTACATCTCCATAGGAAAACATATAAAACCACTTTCAAACTTGCATATTTTCATATTGCATATCATAAGTTAAAATGATGGTGCAATTTCGTTGGAAGTACTCTAGAGAGAATTAGTCGTTCCAGTACTAAATTCTAGGAGAAGCTTCATTGCCACTGAAATTGTAAACACTTGTTCTGCCGAGAAGAGAGTTAGATCTTCAACTAGTTGCGTGAATACTAGTAAGGATATATGAGTGTCTTTGTATCCTGAGAGCTACTGTCTTGTAAAGAAAAGTGTGTTACATAGGGATTGTAAGCACTTGTTCTGGCGAGAAGATAGATAGGTCTTAGTCTAACTGTGCGAATACTAGCAGGAATAGAAGAGCGTCTTTGTATTCTGAGATCTGTTGTCTTGTAAAGAAAAGTGTTTTTACATAGTGGAAATGTTTGTCCCTCAAAAGTTAGGGGCACACAGTTTTTTCCCTATTGCAGGGTTTCTGCGTTAAAGAAAAACATCCAGGTGTTATTTATCACTTTCCTTCTTATTGCATTTTATCAAGTTCGTTACTGGTTATTGGAGGATAGAAACACTCTCTGCTATCCTTGAATTAACTTTCCAACGAAATTTTTTATAAAAAGCCCACCCCTCCGGACCTTCAGATTCCATTGCCTAATGAGCAGTCCAGGATGGAGATTCTGAAAATCCATGCTGCTGGGATGGCCAAGCATGGGGGAGTAGACTATGAGGCGATTGTCAAGTTCGCTGAGGGCTTCAATGGGGCTGATCTTCAGAATGTCTGCACCGAAGCTGGGATGTTTGGCATCCGCGCTGAACGAGATTATGTCATGCAAGAAGATTTCATGAAGGCTGTGAGGAAATGAATGAAGCCAAGAAGCTTGAGTCTAGTGATCGCTACAACTTTGGTAAAGAAAAGTTATGATAACTCTACAATTGGAGGAGTCATGTTATGTAATCTGTTTCACTAATTTGGTAATCTTTTGGAGCTTATAGATCATTAAGATTTTTTTTTTTTTTTTGCTTTGTGTTTGAGAATTCATGCTACCAAGTACAGCTGGAAATTTGTGTTTTTTTTTGTGTGTTCCTCTTCTAAAGAGAAACTGAGCAACTATAGACTAGACTTTGAGAATTCTGAAATATTATGGCCAAGAATAACTTGATATATAGGAGGAAATATTACAATGAATGATTTGAAACCTACAAAGATATTAGAATAGCAGACTTGATGTTCATAATGAATTAAGTAAAACAAATGTGAAAGAATCTATAATTCAATATAAGGAATACCGTTCACTTCCTCACCATATCAACTCCTGTAGTTGATTCAGTAAATCCCCTAATAGTACTCTCTGCTGCAACCAATCTCTTCATCGAAACTGGTGAGGTCTTGCCTCTCTTTAGCTTCATCCATAGCTAAACCCCCAAACCACTGACTACTTGTGAAAGAATTTTCTCCAGAATTTTTCCGGAGCCAAGCTTCGTGGAGTTGCAAGACATACTCCAAGTGCCACAACACTTCCCCCATCGTTGGTCGACTCTTCCCCTCATCAGCAAGGCATTTTTCTGCTATGTCCCCAAACTTCTTCAAGGACTCTGGACAGTAGTTTCCTTCGAGCCGAGGATCCATGATGGTTTCAAGTGACCTCTGCCGTTGCCACCTCATTGCCCATTCTGCAAGATTAATCTGATCTTTAGGCAAGGTTGGGTTTATAACTGGCCGACAACAAACAGCTTCAAACAAAACTACACCAAAAGAGTAGACATCCGATTTCTCTGTCAACTGCTGTCGTCGAAAGTACTCGGGGTCTAGATATCCAAAGCTTCCTTTAACTGCAGTACTAACATGAGTATGGTCCAAAGCCGGACCAGTTTTAGACAAGCCAAAGTCGGACATCTTTGCTACAAAGTTCTCATCCAACAGTATGTTGGTTGTCTTGACATCCCTGTGGATTATCCCCCTATCTGCACCAGTGTGAAGATAATGTAGTCCTCGAGCTGCCCCAATGCATGCTTCTACTCGTTGCTTCCATGTCAATGGTGGGAGATCACTCCCAAAGAGATGACTTCTGAGAGTCCCATTTGCCATGTACTCGTAAACCAAGATCATCTCATTTTTCTCATCACAGAATCCAATCAAGGAGACCAGATGCCTATGCCTGAGCTTAGAAAGCATCTCAATCTCTGTCTCGAATTCAGCAAGGCCTTGCTCAGATTGGGGGTTGGATCGCTTGATTGCTACAAGAGTGCCATCCTCAGTCTCACCTTTGTATACCTTTCCAAAGCCTCCAACTCCAATGACTAAACTTTCATCGAAGTTGTTAGTTGCTGCCCGAATCTCAAGTAACAAGAACCGCTTGCCAGCTCTAGCAGAGGCCACAGAACCTAATGGATTTTTGCTTCCTGATCCCTTGGCATTGACAGTGCTGTTTACAAGAAACAATGGCCTCCACCCAGGGGGGTTGGCTTTGGTGTCACTTGACTTTCCTCTCCGGCGTGTGCAGAAACAGAAAACTAGAGCGGCAATAATGGCCACAGAAGCCATACCTGCTCCAATTGCCCCCCAAAGAATAGCATTGTTTGAACTTGCTTTAGATGAGTTGACACTCGGCTCATAATTATTCACATAAGCAAGATTCCCATTTCTGCTGATTTTGAAAATCTCCAAGCCATTCAACAGAGCATCAGTTCCTGCAGCCCCCACCACATTCGTGTCAGGACCCAACTGAATCCATAGTGTCTTGACGTTTGAAGATACCACATCAAGAAAATCCTGATGATATGCTTTGTTCATCCCTACAGCTCGGACGAACACATTGAAATTATCTGCTGCAGTCCTGTTGTTTATGTAGACTCTGAATATTCTCTCGTTTGCTTTGTCATAAACCAGCTCACAGAAATGTAGTCGAATTAAATAATCAAAATTAGGATCCACTTCAAACTTCCATGACATGTTGAACCTTTTCTCCAGTAGTTGATTATTGGACATAGTTCTTGCAGTCTCATAGACCAGTAGAGGAGCCAGTGAGGAATCATTCACAGACGAATAGGTAATGTTGGAACTGTTTTTGATTTCCAAACCGGCATTTGCTGTGATCATGTAGCTAGTATCCACCTCCCACTTTCTCCAAAGATCTGAATCCTGACTCGGGCTAATTTCAGAACCACCAACATTCAACCTATACATAGTTTCGATCCCTTGCCAACTCACATTCACATTTGCACCATTTCCACCGACTTTACTAGCTGCTCCTGAAACCAGCTTATCTACAGCAGGGACAATTTCAATAGCATTAATGAACCCAAATTTCTCCTTGACCGGAATGAACTCAATGACGAGTGCATCCCTGTCGATTGCCAAAAGATACTCTTTGATCAACGAAGAAGTCAAATTGCTTCCTGAACTCTGCAAATATGCATTCTTCCGTACTATCTCACCCATAACCTCGAATTTCTCTACCAATTTGAGACCATTTGCCAAAACATTAAATGAAGACACGTTTACATCGTAATCACCAAAGGAAAATGGACTGAAATGAAGCCTGACAAAATAGTCTCCCTTAAGCCCTTGGAAAGTGTAGTTCAAGCTGCCATCGAATATTCGTGCAGTTTTGTAGAGCTTTCCATATGTTGAATCATCAATACTCCCGATATCGGTTGAGGCAGCAATCCCAGTGGAACTGAAAGTAATGTTGTTGCTAGGGGCTGAGTCACCAATCCATTTCCTACCACTCGCAGTCGCACTGGAATTTGTACCACAGTTTATCAAAAAAGACCTTGATTGAGCTTCACTAGTCTTTGCTAATACGAAGACCATGAGCATCACCACAAAAAGCAGCCTACAGTTCTCCATCAGGAATTTTCTACAAAGATTGAATCTTTTGCCTCTAGGAAACACGGAATGGATAAACAAGAACTGCCCAAAATCCACCAGAACACAAATTGTGCTTAAAGCATGAAAAACCCAGCTCCTAGTTTACATGAACTACATCATCATCATCATCAAACCCTCATTTGAAACAAAGCAACAGCATACTCATATAGCAATAACTACTTGCATTCAGTTGTAGCAGAAACATACAGTTGTTACCTCACCATCTCTGCTATATATGAATAAAGGCTGGTTCTTGAAAACTCACCAGAGACTTTTCCTTCAAAACTCCACAGACCCAATTCAGCTTGCAGATCTGAGGACCGAAGAGATTGAACTTTTGGGGAAACTGGTAGTGAAAGATATGGAAAGATGACAACTTTGTTCAAGGAAAACAAGGAAGAAATTGAAAAAGGATTGAGCTTTGAGAAGTTGGGGAAATGGAGCATGGGTTGGTGATGAAAACAGATTGGAAAAGTTCATATCATCTTGCTTTTGGTTTTTTGTTTTTGTATTCTTTCCGAAAGAGCCAAGAATCTGACAAGTGACAGCATTAGGTTTCTGTACTTTTATCATAAACTCTCTAATGTAACTGCTGCAACAGGTGGAGGGAGTTTCTCAATTGCAATTTCATTTTCTCACAAATACAAATCAATATTTCATTTTCATCCAAAATTCTTTTAATTTTTTAATTTTATGAAATATGAGAATGGCAGATGTTGGCTTGCCTGAAATGGGGTTGGTCCATTATTCATGAGGTGGGTCACATGGTCATGTCTGGGTGATGATCAACAGTGAATATTGTGTCTAACTGTGTTTGTTTTATTGCAGCCATTCCTATACTGCCCCTGGGTTTATCCAATAATCGGAACAAATGTTAACTTGTACTTCTCGTCCGTACCAAGAGTACCCCTTGGAAAGTACCTCTCTGAGATTATGCTCCTTCAACAATGAGTCTTGCGAATATTCAATCTCTCATTTTGTTCTGGGTTCCTTGAAGTACCTTCTTTGTTTATTTATATTGTTATGTTGAATTGCAGAGATCTTAGTTTCTTGTCCAAATTTAAATTTGAAAGGGTCGACAAGTTATGAAAGCTTTACAATTGCTCTTTTGTCAGTGTCTGAAACATTGTTTATAAGCAAGGTAAACCCATGCTTCTCTATCAGAAAGAAAGATAATGCTACAGTGGACCCAATAAAAAACAAAAGAAATTAAATTTCACAGTTTTTGGATGATCTATTTTGCAGTTGAGTTGTTAATGCATTGAAAAAGAACAAAATGCTGAATCGAGAGAGGTAGCAGATCTAGTGCAAAGTCTCTTGTTTTTGGTAAGCTATCAAACTCCTACATCACAGCTCATCAATTGATAGCTAAAGTTACAAGTATAAGAGCAACTCCAGCAGATCCCTTAAAAATTAATTTTATCTATAATATGAGGTTTTTACTTTAAAATCAGCTCTAAGAGATCTCCTATCACATTAGCTATTTTAGGGATTCCCTATATTTCATGTTTTCATCCCCTATCCCCATACCTAAAGCTTGAATTTTAGGTGATGTAAAAGTTAACATTGTAATTAATTGTTTCCTAAAAGGTTGTAAATGTAATCAATTTCTAAGTTAATAAATGTTAATTATTTTTATTAACCAATCAAAACAAAGTATTTATTCATAATTTCATATTTAGCTAAATTATGAGTAATATTGTTGGAGTAAATTTTTACAAATGCTTAGCTAAAATAGGTTTGAGCTATATTTTGGAACAAAATAGGAAAATTTTAAGTGATATGCTCTAATGAACTAATTGGTGCTATGAGCTTTCAAATGCCAATGTTGGTGTATTCCAAAATAAAGGATGAACAGATACTGCAGGTCATTTTTTATGTAGGGTTTTCTCTTAAATATTTATCCAAACTAAGATTGATGAAGATACATTGAACCAAATACTAAGATACAAAAAGGAACCATTCCTAATAATTCGAGAAAACACCAAAAATGATAGATCAATCCAATAATTATGTTGACAACAAATTCCATTAGACAACAAAGTAATAATATCTGTTAGTTTTGTATCCTTACCAACTATCACCCTTTTCGCAGAAAACTTAACTTAATAAACATCAGATCTCAGTCCTATATTGAAACATGAGCTTCTGTTTAGTCTGTCTTTTTGCATTGGTAGCATTTGAATCATCAAGTTAGTGGGAAAAGCTTTAGCAGCTAGTTTCTGAAATTTGGTACCCAATTAACAATCATGTAGTACAAGCACCTTGATGAATGCTACTGCAATCTCCACCGACTTTCTGATTCCACTCCATCTCCATGCTTGTAATATAAGATTTAATTTGCTCAAATTTCTTGAAATCCATCATTTTGGCAATTCCCTAGCATATATTAGTCAAAAGTCTACTTAATACTAGAAAATGGAAATGGTTAGAGTAATCCAATCCAAGTGAAGTGACATGAGAAAAAGACTAACAAAAGTGAACATAATAGAACTATAGATTTGAAATACCACCAACCTCGACTAGTTTTATTTGACACATTGCTGTCTGATTATATAAATCTTTCTTGTCGTTTGATCTACTAGTATTATTGGTTTCTTTGTTGGTTTCAATAGTGGTTGAGAAATTATCGGCCAAGGGGTTTATAGTTTTGATTTCTTTGTTGATTCTTGTCCCGCTTCATTATTTCTCATCTCCATTTGGGATAATGGAGGTTGAGTCTTTGTCTAAACCCAAAAAAAGGAGATACAAAGAACATGACAAAACTATCCCATGGCCAGAGGTTTGTGCCATAGTATTGGAAGAAAGTGCAAATCTATTGTTGGATAATATTCAAAATATTGAAGCACACAACCTGAAGTTCATCTCAACCATGTAAACACGTTAAAATCTAACATGAACAAACCATAGGAGATCTAAGCTTACCAGCTGAGTTAATGGTGATAGACATCTTGATAGACATCTTGAGGGACGAGGATGGCAAGGACTTATGCTCTCTACTGTAGTATGCTTCTCTGATGGGAAGAACTTAATGCAATATTACGTAGAGATACATGGCCCTCACCTCTTCTATATATAGGTTCAACTGGTGCCTACCTATTATCGAATACCAGTTGAACTCTAAGTTCTATTACAATATAAAGAGCACCATATCAGTCTACAATATAGACTAGGACTCGCAGTATTGATGTACTAATCCTGCAAGCTTTTGAATAAGCATTCACAATATGATTCTAACTAGTTGAACACATCACTTATGCACCAATTAATGTACATGAGTTTAAGTTCACATCTAACAAATATATATGAAGTGATCGATGCATCTATTGGAAGGGATGCATCTGTTGAAGGAAATGATGTGGAAGAAACCAACATGTTGTTTTGAAATGATGCTTTGATCGAAAGTGTGCAACCTTTTATCAAAAAATCTGTTCATTGAAAGGCTAATAAAAAGGTTTGATTACTCCTATAAATAGGAGTGCCTCCTGCCACTTTCATTCATTCACAATGTCTATATATCATCTCTCCTAGCCTCTAGCCTCTATATTATTCTAGCAATCCTTTATTAGTTTTAAACCAATAAAATCTAGAGACTATTTCCTGCTGAAATAGTTTCTAGTAACCTTGAGCCTCTTGTAAAACTTTCGAATGAGTGTTAGGTTGATTTTCGTTAGTACAAACCGACGATCAACAATAGTAAGTGGCTAAGCTTTATTGTATCTTAAAGGCTTATTTGATTTGTTCAAAATGAGGAAGGGTTTATAGGTTTACTGGATAGCAAGGTAGGACAGTAGTTTTAGGAGCTAAGATTGAAAGGGGTTTAGTTGAAAGAGAATGGCTAGCTATGAGAAAGAGATGGTTTTAAACAGGGGAGAAAGATAACTTTGTTTATATGGGAAGTTTTACAACTTCTTGTTATCTAAAAATTACAGTACTCATTGCCTACAAGCCTATTTATAGGCTTTGATCACCGGCTTTACTTAGCTGTCTTACATACATGATTATTCTAGACAACACTATTTTAAGTTACAATAATACTGTAACTTTCTAGACTCAACTTAACCGACTCTAGCTAAGTAAATTCTAGAGCTATCTCCCACTAGCTAATTGTTAAACTAATCTAGTATATTCAATGAGCATTACCTCTTTCAACACTCCTCCTTAATGCGCATTGAAGATACTCCAAGCAACCTTCGTAGTAGTTCAAACCTTGATCTTGGGAGTGCCTTTGTGAATATGTCTGCAAGTTGTTCTTCTGTCTTGCAGTACTCGAGCTCTATCTTCTTGTTGACTGAGACTTCTCTTAAGAAGTGATATTTGATGGCAATGTGCTTTGTCCTGCTATGGAATACTGGATTCTTTGCCATTGCTATAGCTGATTTGTTGTCGACAAGAATCCTTGTTGCTTTCACTTGTTTTTCTCCCATATCTTTGAAGATTCTTCTTAGCCATATTGCTTGGCATGCTGAGTTTGCTGCTGCAACATATTCGGCTTCAGATGATGATAGAGCAACCCTTTCTTGTTTCCTTGAAGACCACGAGAATACACCAGACCCGATCGTAAATGCGTATCCAGAAGTGCTCTTCATATCATCGACAGATCCAGCCCAATCACTGTCAGAATATCCAAACAACATGGACTCCAACGTAGGCCTATACCAGATTCCGTAGTCGAGAGTGCTTTGTAGATATCTCAAGATTCTTCTTGCTGCTCCATAATGTATTTGACTTGGAGTTTGCATGAATCTTGATAGAAGGCTTGTTGCGTACATAATATCGGGTCGAGTGGTAGTCAAATAAAGTAGGCTCCCAATGAGACTTCGGTATGAGGATGCATTTGCTTTAGGAGATCCATCTTCCTTCTTGAATTTCTCATTGGTGATGAGTGGAGTAGCCACACCTTTACAGCCATTCATTTTGAATTTCTTCAAGAGATTCTCTGTATACTTCTTTTGACATATGAAGATCCCTTCTGGTTCTTGGTTGATCTCAATACCGAGAAAGTAATGCATCAAGCCAAGATCACTCATCTCAAATGTCTTCATCATGTCTTCTTTGAACTCTTGAAGTATTACTTCATTATTTCCTGTATAGATAAGATCATCAACGTAAAGAGAAACAATGAGAATAGAGTTACCTCGAGTTTTTGTGTAGAGAGTTGGTTCACTCATGCTCCTCCTGAATCCGGCATTGATGAAGTATTTGTCGATGCGGCTGTTCCATGCTCGTGGTGCTTGCTTGAGCCCATAAAGAGCTTTCTTTAATCTGAACACTTTGTTTTCTTCTCCTTGCTTTATGAAGCCTTGTGGTTGCTCAACATAAATTTCTTCTTCAAGTTCTCCATTTAGGAATGCCGACTTGACATCAAGTTGATGAATCTTCCACTGCTTCTGGGCTGCATATGCTACCAGTGCTTTAATTGTGTCGAGTCGTGCAACTGGCGCGAATGTCTCATTGTAATCTACTCCTGGCTACTGCGAGTAGCCCTTAGCTACTAACCTTGCTTTATATTTTTGTATTGATCCATCAGGATTATATTTGGTCTTATATACCCATTTAACACCTACTATATCTTTATTTGATGGACACTCTACCAATTCCCACGTTCCATTTTTCTCAATTACTTTAATTTCTTCTTCCATTGCTTTCCTCCAGTTTTCTTCTTTTACTGCAACTTCAAAACTCTCAGGTTCTATAGTCATGAAGTTGCAAGTTTCATAAATATCTCTAAGTGTCTTTACTCTTCTAGGTGGTGACTCTGGAGCAGAAGAGCCATCTTCTATTAAAGGAAGAGTAGAGATAGACGTACCTGGAGGATCTTGACCAGCATCAACATCTTCTTCTTGAAACTCTAATGGAGGACTCTCACTCCTTGCCCTAAAGCTTTCTTTCTTCTCTACTTTTTCTTGGTCCCAATTCCAGGAAGCCGATTCGTCGAACTTGACGTCTCTACTGATCATGAATTTCTTTGTCTTGGGATTATAGATACGGTAGCCTTTAGATTGTGAACTGTAGCCGACAAAGATGCCAACTTTAGATTTTTCTTCCAACTTATGCCTTTTTACTGCTGGAATGTGCACATAGCATATACTCCCAAAGACTTTGAGATGTTTTGCTATTGGCTTCCTACTGCTCCAGGCTTCAATTGGTGTCTTGTCCTTTAGAGCTTTTGTAGGACATCTATTCAATAGATACACTGCTGTATTTACTGCCTCTGCCCAGAATTCTTTTGGCAGGCCTTTTTCATATATCATCGACCTTGCCATCTCCATGACAGTTCTATTTTTTCTTTCCGAGACTCCGTTTTGTTCAGGAGCATAGCCCACTGTCAAGTGGTGCTCTACTCCTTCTTCATCGCAGAACTGTTTGAATTGATTAGAGGTATATTCCTTACCTCTATCACTCCTTAGCACTTTGATATAGCGGCCACTCTGCTTTTCAACATGGTTCTAGAACTTCTGGAAAGTCTTGAAGACTTCAGACTTCTCCTTTAGAAAATAGACCCATGTCATCCGTGTGAAATCGTCTATAAATAGGATAAAATACTTGCTTCCTTCGAGATATGCAGTCCTCATAGGCCCACAAACATCTGTATGCACCAGCTCCAAGAAATTCTTTGCTCTCCAAGCTTTTCCTGATGGGAAGGCATTTCGATGTTGCTTGCCAAGTTGACATCCTTCACAAACATCTTCAGTCTCCCTTATGCTTGGTAGGTCTCTCATTATATTCTTCTGTGAGAGAATCTTTAGTGCATGTAGATTAAAGTGGCCAAACCGCTTGTGCCATAGCCATGTATTATCTTCTTCAACTCTCATGGCCATGTGTTCCCATTTGAATGGAAAACTACGATTCTCCATATTTATCTTGAACATCATTCTTCTTCTCTTATCATATATTTTGCAAGAGTCTCCGGAAAATACTACAGTATATCCATTTTCCATCATCTGTCCTACACTTAGAAGATCATGCTCCAAGCTGGGAACTAATAAAACATCATGAACATACTTAGTTCCTTTATTAGTATGGATAGAGATCGTACCTTTGCCTTTTGTCTCTACCACATCTCCATTTCCCAGCTTTACTCTCGACTTCTTGGAAGTGTCGATTTTGGTGAAGATGCTATGGTCTCCTGACATGTGGTTGCTACAGCCGCTGTCAATGTACCACTTCCGGTTCTTGTGCTCGGTTGCGGAGTGACACGTATAGAAGAGCTGCTCGTCTTCTTCATTCTCTTCGGAGAAATTTTCTTGGTGATTCTTCTTTAGTCGGCATTCTTTCTCTGTGTGACCGAATCTGCTGCATTTTTTACATTTTGGTTTCCCACGAAACCAACAATCCTTTTCAAGGTGACTCTTTTTATTGCATATTCCACAAGATGGACTAGTTTTCTCCTTCTTGTTTCCCTAATACTTAGATCTATCTCCTCCTCTAGAAAAGTCTACTGACTTTTTCTTTTTAAGATTCTGAGATTGGAGATTGAGTTTAGATTGGAATGCATTTTCTATAGGGCTTTCATTCAGACTACTCAATCTTTTTTCGAAAGCTTCGAGAGAGCCTATTAGTTCTGTTACCGACAGAGTTGTTAGATCATTAGACTGTTCGATAGCGGTTACTATGGGATCATATTTTTCTGTGAGGCTGATTAGTACTTTTTGCACTACTCTAGTCTCACTTATACTTTCTCCATAGGCTCTCAATTGATTAACTATATCCTTGAGTCTGGAATAGTAATCTTTTACCATCTCAGAATCTTTCATCTTCAAATTCTCTAAATCTCTTCTCATGGTTTGTAGTTTAACAGCACGTACCTTGGCGTTTCCTTGAAACTCCTCCTTCAACAGATCCCAAGCTTGCTTTGCTGTTGTAGCTCCCATGATCCGTGAGAAATTTGCATCGTCAACTGCTTGCTGGATGACAAAAAGAGCATTGGCATCTCTTTGTCTCTCTTTCTTCTCCTGCCTTACTTGCTCCACCGTGGGATTCTCTGGCAAACCTTTCTCTACAATATCCCATAGATCTTGGGATATGAAGTAAGTCTTCATTTTGATGCTCCAAAAATCATAGTTCTCTCCGGAAAAGATCGGAAGAGAAACAGATGCTTGGTTGGTGTTTGATGTGGACATGGCGGAAGACACAAAGCAACGCCCCGAATATGACCGGAACTGCTCTGATACCACTGTTCAAAATGAGGAAGGGTTTATAGGTTTACTGGATAGCAAGGTAGGACAGTAGTTTTAGGAGCTAAGATTGAAAGGGGTTTAGTTGAAAGAGAATGGCTAGCTATGAGAAAGAGATGGTTTTAAACAGGGGAGAAAGATAACTTTGTTTATATGGGAAGTTTTACAACTTCTTGTTATCTGAAAATTACAGTACTCATTGCCTACAAGCCTATTTATAGGCTTTGATCACCGACTTTACTTAGCTGTCTTACATACATGATTATTCTAGACAACACTATTTTAAGTCACAATAATACTGTAACTTTCTAGACTCAACTTAACCGACTCTAGCTAAGTAAATTCTAGAGCTATCTCCCACTAGCTAATTGTTAAACTAATCTAGTATATTCAATGAGCATTACCTCTTTCAACATGATTATTCTCCCTTGCACACTAAGTAATGAGGCAAATAAAATCTAAAGGAAAGCGTAAACATTTACGTATCTTTGAAGCATTTTTCTTCTTCTTTTGCCATCCCATAGACACAAAAAATTTGAACATCTATATCGGTGACTGTCACCTATATCAGAACATTCAGAACCATAAAATTGCATAAATACAAGTGTATATAAGCTGGAGTGTCGAGGATCATAGGGTGCCACACTCTCTTGGCCAGGCAGAGCTCCAAGCATGAACACATTTTGTCTTTAATTTGAGGAAGAAGAAAACAAAATCACCTCTTTAATTTGAGGAAGAAGAAAACAAAATCACACAGAAAACACTAGCCGTTGAAGTTGAAGTGTTGAACTTGTCACTCATTCTAGGAGGCATCTTTACAAGTATATCTCGATACGGGAGGATATCGATCATATGTTGAAGATGGAACAAAGAAATAGTTAGCATCGATCAAATTAATGGAGTGTACATCGACCATGTCATCTTGATTATCCTAGCTAGCTAGCTAGCTTGAGATTCTGTTATTTGAACACCATTAACGGAAATCTTGAACCGGATGGGGCAGCCATATACATATAAACTCACCGAGGATGGGAGTTTAACGATACAATTATTACTTTCGGAGCAAAAACCTTGAAGACTTGGTAGGTCAAAAAGCTGCAAACGTTGTAAGCAGCTGAAAGCAATCTCATGATGTCCAACCACCGCATCAGCAGGATCATAAGAATCTCTCACTATAGCTTGAATCATCTCACACCGCTCCACTTCCAATATCCGGAGTCGCTCAAAGCTTTTAGCCACAGAATAAGTAGTTACATATTCCAATCCATTACAAGCACGTATCGTCAAACTTGTAAGATTCTGGAAGGACGTTGCCGATGACTCTAGACTCTTTAATCTTGTACACCATTCAAGAGAAATTAAAAGAATCCAAATTTGGAAAGACCACTAGATCACCTGCTACGATAGATTGGGAGCTGTCGACGACATTCCCTACTTGTATCAGTTGGTTAATATTGCCGAGCCTCAAAGTCCTTACTTGTGGGAGAGTTGCACTACCAACTCCTCCTTGGTTGACAAAGGAAGAATTGTTCCACATTCTAATTATTTCAAGATTTTGTAGTCTCTCGAGGAAAAGCACCGAAGCTTCACAGCCCGCAGTCAACGAAATTGAGTTCAGTTTGCCAAAGATCACCAGCCCAACAGGGAGTGGAAGTTGACCATTCCAAATTTTCATGCTCATTAAATTCAAGAATCTCAAGTTGGGGAACATGTCCTGTACAAAAATTCGATTTAAGTTGAGTTATACGTACTTTTGTTAAAGCATGCATGGTACGTAACTGCGTATGAAAACTAGCTATTTGAAAGAATATCGATCTGCTTATCTGCATACCTCATTGTCGATTAAAAAGAAAGGGATCGTTGTATCTCTCTTTGTAGACACCGAAAAATCTGCAGCGAAAATTCCCACTTTATGACGCTCCATATCCAATTTTTTCAGTAGTGGCCAGTGTGAAACATGTATCCCAGGATAGAAACCCTCGAGTCTAGGCAGATCAATTAACTCCATCTCTCTCATTTTAGGGAACATAAATCGAGGAGGTGGTGCCGCTTCTACAACTTCTTCTTCTTCCTCACCAACAATCACCTCAAGCCCATCACAGTGACGGACCTCCAACTTAGTGAGCTGTTGAAGACCTCTAGCCACGACTGTTGGGAAAATCTGTTTCAAACTTTTACAGATACGTTCGCATACTGATTCAAGATGTTGCAAGTGAAAAGGTGGGAGCAAACCTATCAGACTGCTGCAATCGATGACCCTAACTTGTCGGAGTCTTCATAAGGAATCTTGTGCGAATTGGTCGTGCCATATTGCCTTCAACTTACTTATACCCTTGATCTCCAATTTCTCCAAGCTAGGAAATCCTACCTCCATATGTGTAAGAAATGTTTAAAATTGCATGTGTCAGAAATGTTTAAAACTGTATACTAATTTTAGAACATATTTGAAACTAAAGACTGAAAGTGAAAGACAGAAACAAAGAGATTTCCATTTAGATTACTTATCACAATCCCTTATTATTAATTCCTTCAAAGCCAGAAGTTTAATATAAATTGCTGTGCAGAATCTTTCAAGGTTCACAAGCATACTCAGCTCCAAAACTTTAAGTCAAGGAAACAAGTCATCTATGAAAGCATTACTGAAGTATAACCATCAATGTAAACACAGAAACTCTATAAAACAGAACTGTAAGGGATTAGAGTACTACCTGCAGCATTGGTTGATATGGCCATTGATGAATTGATGAACTGATTGATACGAAAGTCTTCTGTTCTATTCTGTGCTTAAGCTTCTCTTATGGGGTAAGAACTCAATGCAAAGGACAGCAAGAATAGGGAAATCAATACTCATATATATAGTGTTTGAACAAGAGCCTTTACCCATAACAGAATCCTTGTTCAACACTAAGAAGGATTATTAACTATGAGCTTCCATATCAGTGTACAATATGAACTCCTAATCATGTCAATGATATACAGCATGACATGAACTAACATAAGCTATCTTAACGCAACTCCAACTGTGTTTACTGAAAACATAAGCTGTTAGCTTGATTCATAAGTTTTGTGTACAATGTTCAGTTCTATTCTAACAATCTCCTACTAGAACCAACATTGCACACACAAACCTGCAACAGACTAACCAACATGTTTACACAGCTCCTGTAAAGCGCTTTTAAATCACATTAGACCTTAAAAGTCCTTCATGCAACTCTGTCACGCACCATTCACTGTCACTGAATTCAAAACTGAGCAAGCTTATCAAAACTGTCACTTAAGAATCACAGCAGCAGTCAATACAGCACACATGAGTTCCAGATATGAAATATGGAGCTAATGACAATGTATATCATTCAATCCTTTAGTCAAAACTCTCCACGTCCTACTGTATGGTTTTATAACAAAAACTCCAAACACAATCACTCTTAACACCAGTGGATATGTGATTGTTAACTGTAAAGGCATACATATGCAAAACAACTCTGCATATTACCATCCACCTGATAACTGTACTACTAAACCATATGACAACTAAAACTAATCCTCAGTAAAATGAATCAACAAGAAATTCCAGAACATAACAGAAACTGAAATAAGAATCAAGTCACATTTGCACACCAAGTTCAAATTTATAATTTGACAGTGTACACAGAAGATATTGAACCAAACTGAATTAGAAGTCAAACTGTAACATACATACAATCTGAAAATTGTGATTCATATAACCAAGTTTTATATAAAACGAGAATAAAGTCTCAGAAAATGAATACAAGAACCAAAATAACTGAAATGAACTTTCCTATCTAAAATTGTTTGCTCCCACAGACTCTAAGCTCAAAAACCAGCTTCAACTCCCAAATCAGAACAATGCTCCTTGAAAACTCCAACTACTAATGCTTTAGTAAATAGATCAGCCAACTGATTTTCAGTGCCAATATTCAGAACCTCTACCTCACCATCCTTAACCCTTTTCCTTATGTCGTAGTACTTAAGATCAATATGCTTGAAATTAATGGACATTTTGCTATTTTTACAAAAGAAGACAGCAACTTCATTGTCATGGTACACAGTCAACTTATCTAAAACAATTCCACTAAGAACTTTGGTTTCCTGAATGAAATTTCTAATCCAAAGTCCTTCACAAATTCCCTCATACAAAGCAATTATTTCTGCCTGCATTGTAGAAGTAGCCATCAAACTCTGTTTCATTGTTTTCCAAGCAATAGCATCTCCAATAAGCATAAAAACATAACCACAAGTAGATTTCATAGAACTGGGATAGTTCCCAGCAAAGTCTGAATCTGTGAAACTTTCAAGTTTTAAGTTTTTCACTTTCCTATAGACCAACATATGATTTTTAGTTCTCTGTAGGTACCTTAGGACTTTCTTACCAGCTATCCATGTTAAAGAACTATAATGTAACAACCTGATCATATCACACAACCAAGAACACAGCTGCTGTAATCAGCTCACACATGTTACCAGAAGAACAAACAAGTGATGCCAACATCTTACCATACTCAGCACCATAGTTGGAGAAGATCTTCGACATCTTGAAGCTGTTATTAGAACTGTTCTGAGGAAAGCCTTCTATGATTCAATACTTCGCTTCAGAATGGGGCTGAACCTTCTGCTAAAAATGTATTGAACATAGGGGCTTTACTCCTCTATATATATTGATCTAAACCTCAGTATAACCCATCCCATAAGGAGTTATAGAGTTAGATACGAACTGTAATGCTGTAGTAAGAGTAAACCTCTTCACCTAAACTGAATGTTGCTGCAGATGCAACTGGTATGAGTTTCCTGTTCTGGCTAGGAGACAACTGCCTTAGCCAACACTGTGTTAGAGTTTCAATCTGTTTATTCCTTGTGATGTTTCGATTTAATGCATCAATGTAGAGTCCATTTTTAACATTCTCCCACTGGACTCACATTACATATGCATATCTGAACTTAACCAATCTGAAAACATAACAACTGTAGTGTGCACTGGAAAAACATAAACACTCATAAACTCATCAGCCTGGTAAATAGGCAGATATGATACAGAACCAAAATCAGACTTAGCTATTGTAACCAAAATGATTAAAGGTCACTAATATCATATTTGTAATCACATAGGCCTGTTGGTGAAAACGTGATACATTGACTGATGTGTCTACCTGCAAATCAACTACTCACTTCCTTCTAAAATAAAAATAAAATTTATTCAAAATCAAGAACTACAAGCAGCAAATTACAGAATGCTGTATTCTGAACTTGTTATACTTTGATCACTGTAAACATGATATGTTATTAATCAAAACTAAATTAAACATTGCACTGTAACCTGAAAATATCTTTTAATTGAAAACTTAACTACAATGTCTCAACCTCTATTACAAATGAGATAATAAAAACTTCTTAGCCGCTCCCACTGAGCTCAAGCTTCTAATTATGGCAGCAGTCCCAAATTCCTGATGTGTTTGTGAAAACAAGATACAGATAAAGCCTTGGTGAATGGATCAGCAAGTTGATCATCAGTGCCAATATTCAAAATTTCAATTTCTCCACGTTTGACATTTTGTCTCACACTATAGTACTTAAGGTCAATGTGTTTAGAGTTATTAGACCTTTCACTGTTCTTGCTAAAAAATACTGCAGCCTCATTGTCACAGAATATTTTTAAAGCTCCTGACACAATTGAGCTTAATACTTCAGTTTGGATCAAAAAATTCTTCATCCAAATACTCTGACAGACACCTTCATATACTGCAATGAATTCAGCATGCATAGTAGAGGTGGAAATTATTCCCTGTTTCATAGTTTTCCATGCAACAGCACCTCCTGCAAGCATGAATACATATCCTGAAGTTGATTTTTTAGAGTTAGGATAATTTCCAGCAAAATCAGAGTCTGTATAGCCTATTAACTCTAACTTTTTGACTTGTCTATATACTAATAGGTGAGATTTGGTCTTCTGTAAGTACCTAAGAACTTTTTTCCCAGCTATCTAATGTTCTTGAGTTGGACTGGACTGAAATCTGGACAAAATTCCTACTGAAAATGCTAAGTCAGGTCTTGTACAGACCTGTGCATACATCAGACTTCCTATCAATCTAGCATAAGGCTTACTCTCCATTGGAGACATCTTCCCCCCATTTTTAGAAATTTTGGACAGTTTATCACCTTTAGTCATAGGTGCATCTCCTTCAGAACATGTTTCCATGTTGAATCTTTTCAAAACTTTTAGTATGTAGTTCTGTTGAGATAACCCCAGTAGTCTTTGTGATCTATCCCTCTTGATTTCAATTCCTAAAACATATGAAGCTTCTCCTAAATCCTTCATATCAAAGTTGTTAGATAGAAAGGATTTGGTGTCTGTAAGTAATTTTATGCTGCTGCTAGCTAGTAATATGTCATCTACATATAGTATCAAGAATATGAACTCATTGCTCACTGTCTTTATGTATACACATTCATCTACGATGTTCTCTGTAAAACCAAAAGATGACACAACCGAATCAAACTTCTTGTACCATTGCCTAGAAGCCTGTTTGAGTCCATAAATTGATTTTCGTAGTCTGCATACATGTTTTTCTTTTCCTGTTTTTACAAAACCTTCAGGTTGTCTCATATAAATAACCTCATCTAAATCTCCATTTAAGAACACAGTTTTTACATCCATTTGATGTAGTTCCATGTCATAATGGGCTACTAAAGCCATTATAATCCTGAAGGAGTCTTTGGTAGACACTGGAGAGAAGGTTTCATTATAGTCAATACCCTCTTGTTGTGTAAATCCTTTAGCTACCAGTCTAGCTTTATGTCTTTCTATGTTGCCATTAGCATCTCTTTTTGTCTTGTAAACCCACTTACAGCCTATTGCTTTATGATTTGGATCTGGTTTTACAAGTTCCCATACAGAATTTTGTTTCATGGATTTAATTTCAGCTTCCATGGCTATTTTCCATTCATTAAAATCACTGCTTTCTAAGGCTTGTTTGTAACTTGATGGATCATCATCATCTGCAAGTATGTCAATCTCTTGCAGATATACCATAAAGTCACTATCATCTCCATATACAGGTTTTCTTTGTCTAGTTGATCTTCTAGGTTGAGGGATTTCTATGATCTGTTCTGGAATTTGTTGGTTTTCTATATTTTCATTTTGCTCAGGGTTTACCAAATGTTCATCTACTTCTGGAACTATATGATTTTCTAAATTTTGATTCTGTACTGCTGTTGCTTGATGGATATCATGGTTTGTTTCAAAGGGCAGAATATTTACCAGTGCTTCAGTTTCAGTAACTTCCTCAAGTTCTAAAAATGAATCTTCAGGACTTGTGTCACTTACTCCTTCATCCAAAAACTTAGCTTGATTAGTTTCAAGCGTTCTGGAAGTACGATTTGGCGAATAAAATCTGAACCCTTTTGATTTTTCACAATATCCTATGAAATAACAGCTTGTGGTTCTGGAACTTAATTTTTGTGAATTGAGCTGTGGTATCCTAGCCTCAGCTTTACATCCCCACACATGGAAATGGTGCAAGCTAGGCTGTCTGCCACACCATATTTCAAATGGTGTTTTTTCTACAGATTTTGAAGGTGATCTGTTATAGATGTAATTAGTAGTTTTAAGTGCTTCACCCCACAGGAAAATAGGCAGTCCTGAGCTACACATTATGCACCTAACCATGCTCATTAAGGTTCTATTTTTTCTTTCTGCTACACCATTTTGAGATGGGTTATAGGGAGTGGTGTACTGTGCCTTAATGCCATTTTCTTGCAAAAATAATGCAAAATGTCCCTTCTGTTGGCTTGCATCAGTATGTTTTCCATAGAATTCCCCTCCCCTATCTGACCTTACTACTTTAATTCTCCTTTCTAATTGCAATTCAACTTCAGTTTTAAAAATTTTAAAAGTTTGCAATGCTTGAGATTTTTCTGAAAGTAAGTAAATGTAGCAGTATCTTGAATAATCATCTATGAAGGTGATGAAATAGGTGTTTCCACACAATGTTTTATACTTAAATGGTCCACAAATGTCTGAATGTATAAGTTCCAGCAGGTTCTGACTTCTTAATGCTTTTAGTTTTCTAAATTTTGTCAGTTTTCCTTTAATGCACTCCACACAATCCTTTAAATCACTGTAGTTTAGTTCAGGTATTATTTTGTTTTTCTGCAATGTTTTAAGTCTTTCTGTAGAGATGTGTCCAAGTCTGCGATGCCAAAGACTTGCTGATTTGTTATTGAAGAGTGTTCTTTTCACACCAATAATGGTGTCAGTACTGTCTGAACCTGTATGGTTCTCTATCAGGTTTATATCAGATTGTAACGAAGTACATTCCAATCTCAAATAATCATTTGTAAAAGAACCATAGCCAATATATTTTGAACTCTGAAAATTTTTTATTCCACTGAAATCAATAACAAGTCTACATCCAAGTTTAATCAAAAGACCTACTGAAATTAAATTCCTTTTGAGAGAAGGAATATAAAAAACATTGTCCAACAAAATAAAATTTCCTAAACCAAAATCTAACTTCAGAGTTCCTATCGACTTTACTGCTACCCTTGAGCCATTTCCAACACAGACATTAACTTCATTTGTCCTTGGAGCCCTCCTCCTTGTTAAACCCCTTTTTGATCATCCAAGCTTTGAAGCCACTGCAGTCCTTCTTCATGTGCCCCACCTTTTTACAGAAGTAGCACTTGTACTTAAAGGATTTCTCAGTTTTAGTTGCTTCTGCAGTCTTTCCAGATGGCTTAAACTAAGTAGTTTTCTTAGGCTTAAACTTATTCCTTTTTCCCTTTGGATTTTCAACTAGGTTCACTGCTGTGGTAGGCATAGCCTCCTTCTTTATGTTGTCTTCTTCATCTACACATACTGAAATAAGTTTGTTCATATCCCACTTGGTTTCTGAGGCATTATAGGTAGTTCTGAGGTGACTGAAGGTCTGAGGTAGTGAGTCTAAAGCCACATGCATAATCTGTGCATCTGATACTCCCATATGCAGATCCCTGAGTTTGGCATTAAGTTCAATGAGGTGGAGAATATGCTCTCTCACGTTCTTATTGCCATCATACTTAAGCTCATAGAATTTCTTGCTAAGTCTAGCAGCCTCAGCTTTCTCACTTGCCACAAATTTTTCACCTATTGCTTCCAGAAAATCAACTGCATCCTCAGGCTCCTCTATTGATCCCCTTACTATGTCAGACATGGTATTTCTAATAACATTCTTGGCCAACCTATTAGTTCTAGTCCACTCTCTGAAATGCCATTTATCATCCTCACTGTTGTCATCATTAAGACCCTCAGGTTTCTCTTCTACAAGGCAGTAATCCATCCCTTGATGCATAGAAAGGTAAAATTCCACTTGGTTCCTCCACTTCCTATAGTTATTCCCATTAAGCAGCTCTACCTGCCCTAAGGTTGCAATTTCAAGTCCTAAAAGAAGGAAAAAGTGTAAGTGTTTTATCAAGCATTTGTTCAACACTATAAAAACTGTGTTTGAATAACAGAACCACATAACATGAAAACTGATCATAACAGTCCATAAACTTTCCCCATACATAATGTACTTTTTAAAATAACATCTTTGGACGTAAAATTTTAAAATGTTCTGTAGTTAGTCTGTATTAGTACATTGCAATCGTAGAAGTCAGTTATTCAAGGAAAATTTGATGTCTTTGGACAAGAAAATATTCAAGGAATCCATATAAACTTCTGGTTTTTACATGTACTACTATAATGTTTAAAAGCTCACACTCTAACACTTCTTTGGAAGACAAAATAAGTGAGAATTTGAAAACACTACACAAGATTAATTTTTGTACATCATATTTCATATTGAGTCAGACAAGGAACATTTGCTTTGTACAAAATTATTCAGATACTAACTCAGTATGTATGCTGAAGATTGATTAGATTATAAATGAAGGAATTTCAGTTTCAAATCAGCATACAAGACAATCAGGCAATCAGAAATACCATACAATGATTTCAGATTCATATTTTTAACCCAGAACTGAATGCGGAAATTTAAAATTTGAAACTTAAGGATTGCTTTAGAGAACATACCTTTGCCTCAGCAAAAAGCACAGCTTCAACAATAAAATGAAACAGATGTTGATAACTATTTAAACATGTACCTTATTTGCTTAGTCCTAATATTTTAACCAAGCTTATTTCTTAATCTGTTTTAATCTTTAGCAATTTTTACAGAACTATAAGAACATGTTCAATAATTCGGTAAACAAAAACGATTCATGATTTGTGAAGATCCTAAGCTCTGATACCATTTGTTAAAGAACTATAATGTAACAACCTGATCATATCACACAATCAAGAACACAGCTGCTGTAATCAGCTCACACATGTTACCAGAAGAACAAACAAGTGATGCCAACATCTTACCATGCTCAGCACCATAGTTGGAGAAGATCTTCGACATCTTGAAGCTGTTATTAGAACTGTTCTGAGGAAAGCCTTCTATGCTTCAATACTTCGCTTCAGAATGGGGCTGAACCTTCTGCTAAAAACGTATTGAACATAGGGGTTTTACTCCTCTATATATATTGATCAAACCTCAGTATAACTCATCCCATAAGGAGTTATAGAGTTAGATACGAACTGTAATGCTGTAGTAAGAGTAAACCTCTTCACCTAGACTGAATGTTGCTGCAGATGCAACTGGTATGAGGTTCCTGTTCTGGCTAGGAGACAACTGCCTTAGCCAACACTGTATTAGAGTTTCAATCTGTTTATTACTTGTGATGTTTCGATTTAATGCATCAATGTAGAGTCCATTTCTAACAATCCAGTGTTGCATAATTGGATTAGACTAGAATCTAGAAAGCATTCCAACAGAAAAAGCAAGATCAGGTCTTGTATAGATCTGTGCATACATCAAGCTACCTAAAAGCCTTGCATATGGTTTATTTTCCATATCAGATTTCAGTGAATTTGATTTAAGAACTTCATTTTTAGTAAGTTTATCACCCTTTGACATATGCACTTCCCCTGCAGCACATGTCTCCATTCCAAACCTCTTTAAGATTTTAGAAATATATGCTGCCTGAGATAAACCTAAGTACCCTTGAACCCTGTCTCTTTTGATCTCAATTCCCAACACAAAGGATGCTTCCTCCAAATCTTTCATGTCAAATTTTTTTGACAAAAATATTTTAGTATCCTTGAGAAGTTTCAAGTTACTTGAGGCTAACAGAATATCATCCACATACAGAACAAGAAAAATAAAATTTTCTCCCACTGTTTTGAGATAGACACACTCATTTACTAAATTTTCTGAAAAGCCAAAGGTTGTGATTACTGAATCAAACTTCCTATACCACTGCATAGATGCTTGTTTTCAACAATATATTGATTTGTTCAACTTACAGACCAGATTTTCTGTTCCTGTTTTAACATAACCCTCTGGTTGCTTCATAAAGATGGTCTCTTCTAGCTCTCCATTCTAGAAGACTGTCTTGACATCCATCTAGTGCAATTCCATGTTAAAATGAGCTACTAAAGCCATTATAATTCTAAATGAGTCTTTAGTTGAAACAGATGAGAAAGTTTCTGTAAAGTCAATTTCTTCCTTCTGAGTAAACCCCTTAGCTACTAATCTGGCATTGAACCTTTCTACATTTTCTTTTGAATCTCTCTTAGTCTTAAACACCCATTTATACTCTATGGCTTTCTGACTTTTGTCAGGTTCAACCAGTGTCCAAACTTTGTTCTGGTTCATGGATTTAATTTCTTCATCCATAACTTCTATCCATTTATCTGAATCCACACTGTTCACAACTTCATTAAACTGTGTTGGATCAGATTGCTCCACTAAAGCTTCCTCAATTTCTTGAGGAAACTCCACATAATCACTTTGACTTCCAAATGTACGGACTCTATCCCTAATAGGTCTACGTGGAGGTGTTTGAACATTCTTAGACGGTGTTTGGTTGGTGTTTAAGTTTTCTGAATGATCTAAAATTAATTTTTCTAAAGACATTATTGTTTCAGTAATTTCTACATTTCCTGATGAACCTACAGTATTTGTAGATTCATGGTATTCTGTTGATGCAGTCATATTTTTGTGAATAATGTTTTTTGGCTCTATTTCTTCCCCCACTTTATTAGTTTTACTGATATTGTGACTATCTGAATATGAAACTAAAGGAAGTGCAGCTACTGTTTCTGCAAATTCCACAATTCTTCAAAATCTGAGGTTAAATCCTCAAAATTTGTATTGTGTACTATTTCACCTAAAAATTTCACTTGATATGTTTCAAAGATTCTAGGTGTATAATGTACTGAATAGAGCTTATAGCCCTTTGATTTTTCACAGTATCTTATGAAATAACAAGAAACAGATTTTTTGTCTAACTTGCCTAAGTCAGGGTTATACACCCTGGCTTCAGCTCTACAACCCCATACATGGAAGTGATGCAAACTTTGTTTTCTGCCACACCATAACTGAAAAGGTATTTTATCCACAGACTTTTAAGGAGCCCTATTTGATCGGTGTTTTACCACCCTCAAAAATACCCTATAATGAACTTAATATGCTTGTCAATGCAGTACAATAGTATAGGGGTCAATCCACAGGGAAAGATGAGACTTAATATTCTAAACTACAAACAGACACAAAAGCCAGAAAGCTGACTGACTCGACCACTGGACACTAACGTAATTAATTAAAATAGCTAGACTCGACCTAAAATTACGAAATTAACACTGGACACTAAAGACACCCTATCGAGCTTCGATGCAAAATTTCGATGCAATCGGAGTTCGATAGGTTATCGAACAAAATTATGCAAAACAGAGTACGAAACTGAAACAGAAAACAGAGTAAGACTAAAACTAGAATCAATGATAAAATGGGTTAAGGGAAGTGTTATCCACCACCGTCACTCCATCTAGACAACAAATGCTTAACTAAATAATGTAATTGTTATGAATGAAAGATTCCCAGGAAGGCCCCGAGTTGTGAACACAACCTATTACCCGATCCTTATGTTTACAACATTGAAGGTCTGCTTATCAATATTGTCTATCCCTCAAAGAACCCGAAGTCACGGACTCGAATTTACTAAGAGAAACGCATTAAGATTTAGAAAGGGTTTGAGAATCTACAAGGCTTCATAAGTACACTACGGTCGTGTCTTACTAGACCTAGGGTTTCTTATACCAAGCATGTATGGGTTCTACTATTGAAACTTGAGGAAGGTAATAATCACCAACAGCCATCAATTTTCTTAGAATTAGATTCCTAAACATGCATACTAAGCGTGCACTCAAAGCATACATAATCAAGAATCATCACTGTATAAGTAACAAAGAAACCTCATTCAAATAACAAAAACAAAATTTAATTAACGTGCATAAGCAATCTAGATATCATGAACGGGGCTTCAAAACAGCCCCTTAACAATGGAGTTTAGCTCCTCATGGAAGCCATAAAATTCTAGTCTAAAAAGAAAAGAGAAAATTATCGAATGGTCTCCGTCCGTCCCCCCTTGCGTACGTTCTCTTCTTAGCTATTTATATGTTTCAAACTAGCTAGGTTAATTAACCTAGCTAGCAACCCACGTGCCAGCAAAAAGTCCAAAAGCAAATGGACTCCCAAAGTCCAAGTCCAACTCTTCATAATCTCATTATTAAATTAGGACTCTTCTCTTCTTCTCTTCTTCTCCTTGCTAACCCATCGAACTTCGATAGCCATATATATATATCAAAGTTGATTCACTGGCCAACATGCATCACGTGCATGCCTCTTCTTTTCAACCCACTTGATATACATATATAAATATAAGAGAATGCATGCATGCAGCCATCCTGACACAAAGCCACTTTCCCCTACGTACGTCTCTTTGGCTATATAAGTATATATATATATATATCACAGCTTCTCTTTTATCACATGCTCGATAAAACAACTTGCAGAAGGGCTTCTCTCTAGCGAGGCTCGCCAAGACAAAACCTCATCGAGGAGGTTTCATCGCCAGGAAAAATTATTTAATCCCTTTTCTTCATTTATCTCCAAAATACCTAAAAACAAATAATAATGTTAAATTGCTTAAAAACATAACAAAAGAGCTAAATATAAGGTTCGGTTAAGCACATAAACGTTGCCTAAATATGCAACTATCAGAATACCCCACACTTAGCTTTTGCTAGTCCTCGAGCAAAACACTAAACTAAGACTCTACAAAGACTCGACAAAACTCTAACAACATGACTCTAACGCCCTCAACAAATTGTCTCAGCAATCTTCCACAATTGTAACACCAAGATAAGTGACTCTAAATTAACATTCCACAAAGTTTCGAAAATTAATTTCAATGCATGACACACATGTAATATGTAGGACGAAGACATAATCATGGTGAATGTAAAGCTGTAGCATGCAACAAACTTGTCAAGATTCGACCTCACAGGTATATGCTCTCAAAAGTGTTTCTCTCAAAGTATATCTAAGGTTTTCACTCAACTCAACTACTTGCCAAATGGACCACACCATATGCTTACACTTGTGACAAATCTCCACAGATCAAAGGCTGCTATCTTGAGGATCAAAAGGACTTTCATGGGTTGTAATGGGGCTTGGCTCATAGGTTAAAGAATAAATGGATAAGGAATTCAAATATAATTCTAGAACCCAGTAGAGCACCAAATAAGAGACTTCTTCAAGCTTTACAACCATGAATTTTCTCACTTTTGTGGCCGAATTTCATCTTGTTGGGCCTTCACGTCATTGTTTTTGTCAACAGTTAACTCGGGTATCAAGCTAGACATCACATTTTTTTTCATTTCATTCTGTTTTTTTTTTTTTTTTTTAAACACTAGCTTGATACCCCACACTTATTTCTTTGCATCACTTCTCGACATTGTTGTCGTCTTCACATACCTGTCTCATGTATAGCTCTACCAAGTCCTAGAACAAGGGTAAAGATATAACTATTCTAAGGTTTAAGGTCAGAGATATGTGGGTGATGACAAAAAGTTTAAACATGTAAGCTCAAAGTGGTTAACTAAGGGGTGCACATCTTGTGTACACACAATTAGGACACAGGCTTATATGGCACTGGTGGTGTCCCCTAAATGCCTTTATCACTTCCTCAATCAAAACAAGTATTGACTATAAGCTTTGAAAAGCACAAGAGCAAGTTCTAGTAATATCTAGAGTCCATTAACTTAATCTGTGGCAAGCAATTTACACTCAATAAAGAAAGCATGTGTATTCACATATAGGCTCAATCGCTCACAGGTTAAATGAATCTCAACAAAGTTTAAACATGCCAAAAATCTGTACCATGTTAACTTTTTCTACATCCACTACACATTCGCATATGCATCATATATCAAGATTAACCGAAGAAACTCAAGTAACATGATCATCCTTTAGTCACAATTACGGAAGATATAATCACATCATGGACTAGTTAAGGGCACCTAAGACACAAAACAAAAGACTCTTTTTATGTTTTTCTTGACACTTTTTACTTTTGTATTTGGTTTTTCAAATAAGACACTAAAATACCCAAGGAAAACAAAGAAAAACTCAAAAATTCCAATATCAGGCGAGCAGCTCGCCAGAAACAGTGTATCGAGCAACACATCTCGCCAGAATTTTACAAAATTAATCACTCATCTTAATTGGCTGAAATTTTGCGAACACTATTAAGACACATATACAGACCTACCCTCAAAATTTCAGAAAATTACGAGACCTATAGCTATGTCAAATAAATTATACAAAACAGCAGACTGTTTGCTCGATAGCCCATCGAACTTCGCTGGCTCATCGAGCAGCGAGGCTCGATAGAATTTTACAGAATTAGTCATACATCGAAATGAGCTGAAATTTCGCGAGCACTCGATAGACTCATTTACAAAACTGCCCTCAAAATTTCAGAAAATTACAAGACACCTAGCTATCGAAGATGCATGACACGAACAGGTTACTGTTCAGTACTGAGAACTGTTGCTCGCTTGACTCAGCTCCACTCGCAAGAATTATATAGAATTAATGACAGAGTGGAATGAGCTAAAATTTAGAGGGAACAAACTAGACACATTTATATACATTTCCTAAAAATTTCAAAAATTTACGAGACTTCTAGATATGGCGAACAAATCACACGAAATATCAAACTGAACAGTACAACATGCGAAGCTCGATAGAAACTCATTCCCTCGATATAATTTTACAGAATTGATCACACATTGGAATGAGCTGAAACTTTAAGAACACAATTTAGACACATGTAAAAACATCCTCTTAAAATTTCAAAAATTTACGAGACTTCAAACTGTGTCAAATAATTGACACGAAACAGCATACTGTACAGTACCAAAATAACGAAAAATTTATACATAGACGCTAAGGATATGATATAAACCCCACCCCACACTTGAAATTTGCATTGTCCTCAATGTAAGACAAAACTAAAACATACAATACATCAAACAAGCATGGAATAAGACACATAACACATCACAAATCACACTAACATGGAGACAAATAAAGAAAAAGAGAAGGGATAAGAATTCAAATCTGGCAGCCAAGCTTCTCCATCAACATGGGTTGCCTCCCAAGTAGCGCTAAGTTTAACGTCTTCAGCCAGACATCTTCAACACCATCAGGTGGCTGTGGTCTTGGCTCGATCGAGTGCTTGGTCCTTAACAACGATGTCATATGAGCTCTACCAAGCAACTTGGGTACCCTTGGACTCCCACACACACAAGACTCCAAGTGTCTTCTTTCTTTCTTCTTCTTTATCCAAAGCCTCCTCTTCTTGAGTCCAACAAACAAGGTAAAGAGAATATCCTTGTTGGACATATGGTGATCAGGTACCACCATCTCAATATGCTCCAAAATATATGGGGGCTCGGTAAGTAAATCCTCAAACTCAAGTGTTTCTTTAGTGCAAGGAATATGTGCGGAACGTGAGTTTGGCATTGATAGCTCATGTGGTTGTTCATGTAGCGGCAGCACCATCTCAATATGAGGAATTTCGATGGACTCCACCTCAAGGAATTCACATATCTCATCATTATCCAAGAATGCATCCCCTTCTTCCATTGCAATTTCAGCCCCAGTAGTCAAATTCGCAGGCCGATATTCAAGAAGAGCTTCGAGCTCATCCAATTCTTGCTTGATCGGCTTCCATTCTTCAATTTTTGGCTGACTTGATCCAAGCACTGTCTCCAAAATATCCTCATTCTCATTCACCGAGTGCTGCATAAATTCCTGCATAAAATTATCAAATGTATCAATAGAAAAACAGGAATACAAATCATTACTAGGATGCCTCATTGCGTCGAAGATGTTGAAGCGGATCTTCTCTTCATCTACTTTCATGGAGAGAGTACCATTGAAACAATCTATCTTGGTCCTAGCGGTCCGTAAGAATGGACGACCAAGTATCAATGGTAGCTCGGATGGTTGAGGTTCTACCTCCATCTCTAACACGAAGAAATCAGCTGGAAAGATCAACTTACCTACCTGCACCAAAACATCCTCAACAAAACCTCTAGGGTAGCAGTTAGATCGATCAGCTAATTTAATTATAACACCAGTTTGTTGTAATGCACCAATATTCAAAGTTTTATACACAGAGTATGGCATTAAGTTTATTGATGCACCCAAATCAAGTAAAGCTCCAGTAAAATTAGTGTTACCAATTGTACATGGGATGGTGAATCGTCCAGGGTCTCCCATCTTGGGTGGTAGCTTCCTCTGAAGTACCGCTGACACCTTCTCACTCAAGGCCACGGTCTCGGTCCCTGTGAACTTCCTCTTCATTGTACAAAGTTCCTTAAGAAACTTTGCATACTTCGGTATTTGCTTAATCGCATCGAGCAACGGAATGTTCACTTCCACCTTCCGGAATGTATCTAGAATCTCTTGCTCTAACTCATCCTTCTTCTTGTTTTTCAACCTGCCAGGAAAAGGAACACGTAAAGGAATTGAAGGAGAAGGTGCAGAAATTGACTTACCTGATTTTTCATTTGATGAATTTTTCTGTCCAGGTACACTCTTCTCTCCCTGATCCTGCAGTAGTGGTGGAAATGGCAGCACCTGTTCTAGAACCGGTTTATCTTCTAAAGATTTTTTTGTAGGCTTTTCAACCTCTTCAATCACTCTTCCACTTCTCAATGTGATCACATTAGCTTCATGTTGAGATCTTGGGTTCTTAACCACATTGCTTGGAAGAGTACCTTGTTCTCTTGTTGACACTTGTTGCTGCAAGCTGTTCAACTGCTTCTCCATAAGCTCAAATGCCTTGCTAGAGTTCTTGTTGTGCATCTCAATCCCCTCTAGCTTAGCCAATATTGCTGCCATGATAGGATTAGGAGCTGGAGCTACAACCGACTGTTGTATCTGCTGATATTCAGGTCTTACCTTGAATCCGGTGGGTGGGTTCAGCACATTGTTTGTGTTTTCATAGCTGAAATTAGGATGATTCCTCCACCCCGGATTGTATGTGTTTGAAAATGGATCATTTCTTGATGCACGTTGTTGCACAAAATTCACCTGCTCTTCTTCAGGAATAAAAGGACAAGATTCATTAGTGTGATCCGACATAGAGCAAACAGAACATACCTGAGAAACAGATGATGATGATGATGATGTTTGGCTCTTGATGGCAGTAGCAATGGACTCCAACTTCTTCTCCATTGCCTTCATTCTCTTGTCCATGTCTGGGTTGGTGACAACCTCAAATACAGATTGTTGTTTCTTGCTCGCCAACGTTCTCTCTCTTGTATAGAACTGCTTGGTGTTCTCAGCCAATTTCTCTATGGTATCATGAGCTTGCTGACCTGTTTGGTACATAAACATACCTCCACATGCAGAATCCACTCTTGTCTTGTTAGCTGGCTCCAGACCTTCATAAAAGAAAGTCATCCTGTCCTCTAGATCATACCCATGATGTGGGCATTTCCTCAACAGCTCCTTGAAATGACTCCATGCCTCATGAAGCATGTCACCATCTTTTTGTATGAAGCTATTAATCTCCTTCTTCAACTGCTTAGTCTTCTGGGCTGAGAAATACTCCTTCATGAACGTCACCTTCATCTCATCCCAAGATTGTATAGACCTAGGAGCCAAAGAATTGAACCACATCTTCGCTCCTTCCTTCACAGAAAAAGGAAATAAAATTAGTTTCAACACATTAGATTCAACATTTTGTAAGTTTTGTGTTGATGCTAAAGCTTCAATCTCAGCCAAATGTTGCTGAGGGTCCTCTGAAAATACCCCCCTATAATGAGGTAGGGCTGATAGTAAAGCAGGAGGTACTGAATAAGTCCCAAGAGCTGGCAACACTATTGGTGATGAATTCCCCTGAGCACTAGGTACAAAGGAATTCATCAACGTTCTTGGTTGTTCTCCCATTGCTGCTCTTCGTGGTGGCGATTGGGGAACTTCTTCTTCTGAATCTGAACTTGTTTCTACCTCAACCTCAGGTTCTGCCACTGTGCCACTCGTGTTTCCAACCTCCAGTTCTGCTTGCCTCTTCTGCTTCCGGTTTTGCTTAGCTGAGCGCTCAATCTCTAAATCAAGCAATAAAGGCTCAGTTCTCCTTGACCTTCGAGTATGCATGCACTAAGTACCTGCACACAAGAGACACGTTACACTATAAAAGAAATGAAAGAAAAGAAAACAAAACTGAAACAAAAGACACGTTAGAATATAAAGACTAGATCTTTCCCCGGCAACGGCGCCAAAATTTGATCGGTGTTTTACCACCCTCAAAAATACCCTATAATGAACTTAATATGCTTGTCAATGCAGTACAATAGTATAGGGGTCAATCCACAGGGAAAGATGAGACTTAATATTCTAAACTACAAACAGACACAAAAGCCAGAAAGCTGACTGACTCGACCACTGGACACTAACGTAATTAATTAAAATAGCTAGACTCGACCTAAAATTACGAAATTAACACTGGACACTAAAGACACCCTATCGAGCTTCGATGCAAAATTTCGATGCAATCGGAGTTCGATAGGTTATCGAACAAAATTATGCAAAACAGAGTACGAAACTGAAACTGAAAACAGAGTAAGACTAAAACTAGAATCAATGATAAAATGGGTTAAGGGAAGTGTTATCCACCACCGTCACTCCATCTAGACAACAAATGCTTAACTAAATAATGTAATTGTTATGAATGAAAGATTCCCAGGAAGGCCCCGAGTTGTGAACACAACCTATTACCCGATCCTTATGTTTACAACATTGAAGGTCTGCTTATCAATATTGTCTATCCCTCAAAGAACCCGAAGTCACGGACTCGAATTTACTAAGAGAAACGCATTAAGATTTAGAAAGGGTTTGAGAATCTACAAGGCTTCATAAGTACACTACGGTCGTGTCTTACTAGACCTAGGGTTTCTTATACCAAGCATGTATGGGTTCTACTATTGAAACTTGAGGAAGGTAATAATCACCAACAGCCATCAATTTTCTTAGAATTAGATTCCTAAACATGCATACTAAGCGTGCACTCAAAGCATACATAATCAAGAATCATCACTGTATAAGTAACAAAGAAACCTCATTCAAATAACAAAAACAAAATTTAATTAACGTGCATAAGCAATTTAGATATCATGAACGGGGCTTCAAAACAGCCCCTTAACAATGGAGTTTAGCTCCTCATGGAAGCCATAAAATTCTAGTCTAAAAAGAAAAGAGAAAATTATCGAATGGTCTCCGTCCGTCCCCCCTTGCGTACGTTCTCTTCTTAGCTATTTATATGTTTCAAACTAGCTAGGTTAATTAACCTAGCTAGCAACCCACGTGCCAGCAAAAAGTCCAAAAGCAAATGGACTCCCAAAGTCCAAGTCCAACTCTTCATAATCTCATTATTAAATTAGGACTCTTCTCTTCTTCTCTTCTTCTCCTTGCTAACCCATCGAACTTCGATAGCCATATATATATATCAAAGTTGATTCACTGGCCAACATGCATCACGTGCATGCCTCTTCTTTTCAACCCACTTGATATACATATATAAATATAAGAGAATGCATGCATGCAGCCATCCTGACACAAAGCCACTTTCCCCTACGTACGTCTCTTTGGCTATATAAGTATATATATATATATATCACAGCTTCTCTTTTATCACATGCTCGATAAAACAACTTGCAGAAGGGCTTCTCTCTAGCGAGGCTCGCCAAGACAAAACCTCATCGAGGAGGTTTCATCGCCAGGAAAAATTATTTAATCCCTTTTCTTCATTTATCTCCAAAATACCTAAAAACAAATAATAATGTTAAATTGCTTAAAAACATAACAAAAGAGCTAAATATAAGGTTCGGTTAAGCACATAAACGTTGCCTAAATATGCAACTATCACTATTACAGATATAATATGCTGTTCTTAATGCCTCTCCCCACAAAAATCTTGGTAAACCAATTGTATACATCATGCTTCTCACCATGTTGAGTAGAGTTCTATTTTTCCTCTCAGCTACGCCGTTCTGTTGAGGGTTATATGGTGTAGTATACTAAGCCTTTATACCATTTTCTTGAAGGTATAAAGCAAAAGGGCCCATGTGTTGGCCTTTCTCAGTGTATTTTCCATAAAACTCTCATCCTCTATCAAATCTTATAGTTAAAATTTTTATTCGTAATTGAAGCTCAACTTCGGTTCTGAAAATTTTAAAATATTCTAAGGTTTGAGCCTGTTCTGACATGAGAGAAACGTAACAGTATCTTGAATAATCATCCGTAAAAGTGATGAAGTACAGATTGCCACATATAGTTTGTGTTCTAAAGGGTCCACAAATGTCAGTGTGAATCAACTCCAACAAGTTTTTACTCCTATATGCTCATTTTATGTTCTTGTTAGTCATTTTTCCCTTACAGCACTCAATACACTCATTTAGATATGTGAAATCTAGTTCTGGCAACATTTTCTCTCTAACCATAATGTTTAGTCTATCTTTTGATATGTGACCAAGTCTCCTATGCCACAAAAATGCAGATTTTTCATTGTGTAAGGTTCTTTTAACACCATTGGTGTTAGTACTGGATGCTTCAGTATTTTCAAATGAAAATACTTGCTGTGAATGTAAATTACAGGTAATCTTAATATAACTGTTCACACGTATAGCAGAACCAATATGAATAGAATTTCTGAAAATCTTTACTCCATTCAAATCATAAAGAAACTACAATTGTCTTGAATCAAAAGATCCAAACTAACTAAACTCCTCTGAAGAGAGGGAACTAAATAAACATTGTCCAAAAATAAAAAAATTTCAAAACCTAAATCTAAACTCAAAGATCATACTGCCTTGACAGCTACACGTATGCCATTAGCTACTTTGATATGTATCTCACTTGGCCTTGGACTTCTCTTCCTTGTGAATCCATGCCAAGAATTAACTATGTGTAAGAGACTACCAGAATCAAGCCAAAAACTATTTGGCTCAACATTTATCATATTAATCTCCATACAATTAACTATAAATGAGTTAAGAGAATTAGATAGGTTAAGACACTTACCCTTCTTGGCTAACTAAGCTTTAAAACCCTCACAATCTTTCTTCATATGTTCAGTCTTCTTGCAAAAGAAACACTTGAACTTGAAAGACTGTTCTGGTTGATTAGGTAGATTTTTCCTGGGATTCCTAGTAGTAGCAGGTTTGTTGATGCTTTTCTTAGGTCCTAGACGGTTCTTCTTCCATTTATTCTTCTTGCTTATATAATTCACAGTAGATTCTGCCTTAGGGATTATCCCATAAGTAGGATCTTCCTTCATGATCCTAGATTCTTCTGCAGCAGCTATAGCAATCAGCTCATTCATAGTCCATTTTGCCTTCAATGTGTTGTAACTCGTCTTAAGTTGCCCAAATTTACTAGGCAAGGAATGCAAGGCAGTGTTGACTACATATTCATCTGCCATAACAATGTTCAGATTAGCTAACTTAAGAGATATGTTCTCCATTTGCAGTAGATGCTCTTTGACTCCTCCAACTCCATTGTACTTAAGGGAGTTGAACTGCTGAGATAGTTCTGCACTCTCAGCCTTTCCAGATTCCTTAAACTTCTCATCTATTAGCTGCAAATAGTCATATGCATAATCAACCTCAAGGATAGTGTCAGCTACTGTGTCTGAAATGTAAGCTCTGATGATGTTCTTAGCTAAATTGTTCTTCCTATGCTAGTAATGATAATGCTCATACTCCTTAGGATACTCTTTCTTTTCCTCCTCTAAAACTGGTTCAGGCACATTTTCATATTCATCTACCATAACAATGTTCAGATTAGCTAACTTAAGAGATATGTTCTCCATTTGCAGTAGATGCTCTCTGACTCCTTCAACTCCATTGTACTTAAGGGAGTTGAACTGCTGAGATAGTTCTGCACTCTCAGCCTTTCCAGATTCCTTAAACTTCTCATCTATTAGCTGTAAATAGTCATATGCATAGTCAACCTCAGGGATAGTGCCAACTACTGTGTCTGAAATGCAAGCTCTGATGATGTTCTTAGCTAAATTGTTCTTCCTATATTAGTAATGATAATGCTCATACTCCTTAGGATACTCTTTCTTTTCCTCCTCTAAAACTGGTTCAGGCACATTTTGATATAGGGCAATGTCAAGGTCATTTTTGTTACTGAAGTAAGTCTCAATTTGTCTTCTCCAGACTTTATAATTAGAACCAGTCAATAGTTATATGGTGTTTAAGGTGACAACCTGGTTACCTATGAGCAAACAAAAGAAAATTCAGATTAGTTCTTGTTTCTACAGATTGAATTTAGACAGACTCTTGTTTAAGGCTTAAGTGTTTTCTGTATTTTATGTTTGTTGTTTGTCAGGGAACAAACCACAAAACAGGTAAAACCAAAACTGTTTAAAACAATCCATAACACACATACAACATGTATATGTAAACAAAGTACCCCAAACTAAATTTCATTCCAAACTACACATTTATGCAGTAAATAAGGAACACTGAAGCTAAATCATCACACCACAACACATAAACTCAAGTTATAACCTAGATTATCAATACCTTTGTGGCATCAGAAAACCATAGCTATCTCAATATAAACTTATATGCAAAGTGTGATGCTGTTTATGAATCAAAATTACGCAATTCACTTCTTTGGAAGCCAAAAGTTACATAACTTTAAGACATGAACACAAGTTGTGAAACTACCAAATTTTTCATAATAGATTGACTGCAACATAAAATAGTTATGCTTTATGTAATATACTACATTACATGTCAGTAAATCACAGTTTCATAGTTTCCAGTATTAAACCAATTTTCATACACCTTTTGTTTTAGCATGCTTTCAATCCAAGTTGCTTAAGGTCAAAACTATCCAAGACATACCTTGGCCTCTGCTCACAGCGCTGCATTGTTAGCGGAAGCAAAATAAGAATCTATGCAACACACAATTTCAATTTAAGCAACCAATTTTTACAGTCAAACACACACAAGAACACAAAATGTAAGTTTCATCCGGCCACCATGTACGCCAACCTAATTGCACACCGGGAATGCTCTAGGTTCTGAACCGTGCTCAACCAAAATTGATTTTGAAATAGTAGAACAAGGTTTGAAAAATCTGACCTTTGTTTCTTAAGACTGCTACGAGGGCTGAAAAACTGAAAACAAGCTTATAGCAGGTTCGTTGACCCTTAAAACCCCAGAAAACTGTACCAAATTCCTTCATGGATGCAGGCATCCTCTTTTCGTTTGTTACCGTTTTCCCCCAAAACCCAGGACTTCCTCCTTCTTCTGTTTTTATTTTTGTTAGTTTGAAAACCAACACATCTCTTAATTCAAGGAAGCTACAGTATTGTGTCTATTCGATTTGGACCAAGATATAACTGAATGGCCTTATGGCTCTAACTGATCAAAACCAGCTGAGTGGACTTATGCCCCCCCCCTTCTTTTTTGTTTGTTTCAAAAGCTTAAAACTTGATTGCTTGTTATTTAGAGTTCTTGCTTAATTGATTTACACGATGATTAACGAGCCTGGGTGCTCTGATACCATTTGAAAGAATTACTGAAGTATAACCATCAATGTAAACACATAAACTCTATGAAACAGAACTGTAAAGGATTAGAGTACTACCTGCAGCATTGGTTGATATAGCCATTGATGAATTGATGAACTGATTGATACGAAAGTTTTCTGTTCTATTCTGTGCTTAAGCTTCTCTTATGGGGTAAGAACTCAAAGCAAAGGACAGCAAGAACAAGGACCTAAATACTCATATATATAGTGTTTGAACAAGAGCCTTTACCCATAAGAGAATCCTTGTTCAACACTAAGAGGGATTAATTAACTATGAGCTTCCATATCAGTGTACAAAATGAACTTCTAATCATGTCAATAATATACAGCATGACATGAACTAACATAAGCTATCCTAACGCAACTCCAACTGTGTTTACTGAAAACACAAGTTGTTAGCTTGATACAAAATTCTAACAATCTACATTACATTTTCGTCACCGTTTTCTCCCGTTGATAATAAAATCTCTTGCATGTTTCAACAGTTGACTATTCTAAGACGAGGAAGACGTACGAGTTTCCTTGCCATAGAAAATGAGAACAATTATACCAACTTTTCAAATTTATCCACCGTCAAGGTTTTCAAGTTGGGGAACTCGATGACCTGCGAAGGTGACGTGTTATACAAGTATATGGTCACGACAAACTTTAACATTTATTATATGTATAGTTGTATACGATTTATGATGTATATACTTTTGGCTGATTAAACTTACTACATATAACTTTTTAGCTACAGATAAATGGTAAAATAAGAAAACATATAGACAACTACATATAATTAAAGACGCGGGTGGAATATACGTACCATATTCGATTTAACACCTCGGAGATGAAGATGTTTCAAATTCTCAAAATCTTTGGTATCCCATTGATGAACAATAACACTATTCGTCTCATCTAAGAAAAACTTTTCACATCTTTTCAACAGCCACTTCAAACCTTCATCCAATTTTTCAATCTTGTTCCTAGGTCCATAACCAGTGTGTTCAGGGTCGTCGGAGGTATACGAAGCTTATAGATATCTGCAATAATTATACTAAATTTTTCTAATTTAAGAGAGAATAAATTTGATGGAAGTATGTCTGCATTGTGAATATGAATTTCTAATGTGGATAGTCGAGACAGTTGTTTTAGCTCTGCGAGACTTGCATTACTTCCTTCACCTTCAACCTCCCATCTGAAAAAGCTGTTTCTCAATCTTAAGTCTTCCGGTCTCACCAAGTTTGATATGACATTAGGTGAAATCACTTGAAGTCTATAACAATTAGACAAATCCAACAAACGAAGACGAGTCAATCACGCTATTTCTTTAGGCAATTTCTTAATCTCAGATTTAGTAAAGCTAAGAACTTCCAAGCTACGTAGCTCCCCAAGAATAATCTTGATCATCTGACCATGAACATCCATCTAAGCACAAAGTTTGAAGCATTGTTCAAGTATTGAAGAGATGAGGGCAATGAAAGCATGTCTAGGTTAGATCTAACACTTTTAGTTTCTTCATCTCTTAAAAAAAAAGGATGGGAACTGCAAACGAGTGCCATGTTCATAACCCTGCAAAACAAACAGTTCAAGTTCTGGGCATTCCAAAGGTGTTTCAGGAAGAGAGAAATTATTGCTACAAGTCAGTAAGATCTTATTACACTTCTTCTAGAAATCCTCACTGGGTCATTCTTCTATCAACTCATCTCCATATACTCCTGATAACACATAATGATCTCTTAGTGCAATCCGCTTAGCAACATGACATACAAGATCATGCATTCTTACAGATCCCTCAGTATCATTGTCCAACACCAAGCAATAACAATCTTTATGTTGTTCGAGTAATGTATCCATGGAATCTCATGCTTCATCCAATGTACGAAGATTGTGAAACAAACCTAAACCCATAGCATATCTGAACAAGTCTTCCTAGAAAATCTGATTATTCCTCAATGTAATTCTGCAGAGCAAGAACAAGGGTTGAAGCTTCTTATCATCTAATTGATTATAACTCCATTCAAGAGTCATGTATGCGCTTTCCATGGATTCTTCCTTCTCAAACCCCTTGAGTTGTCTTAAGTTATCTTTCGCTTTTAAAGCACTTGCCACTGTGACAACTAATAACGGCAAACCTCCACAACTCTTGGCAATTTTGACTGCTATATCCCATCTACGATCATGTTGAATAACATCTCCTGCCATTTTCATAAACAAGCTCTGGGCTTCTTCTTCGCGTAGAAGGTCGATTTGAAACACTTTATCTGCTCTCATCTTATCAAAATATAAAACTCTGCATGTCACCAAAATCTTACAAGTTGGTTGTCGAGGAAGTCCCACAAGCTCCAAATCAATTTTTCCTTGAACATCATCCAAAATCACAAGAATCCTTTTGCCTTCAATCCTCGCACACAGACGACTAGCTCTTCCTACTACAGTTTCTCTTTCAAAAATGTGCATGCGTAACTTCTCAAGATTTTGTTTTGAATTGCTTCCAGATTCGGTTCATTTTTCACGTCTACTAGCAAAACCACATCATCGAACATATTTTTGTCCTCAAATACTTGCTTGTAAACTTCTTTCACTAATGTGGTGTTACGCACACCTCCAATTCCATACAATCCCATCCTCTCAATCTCATAATCCTTCAGGTGATCCATGATATCCTTCATAATAGACACCCTTGACTGAAAAGCGACATAATCTCCAGTTGTTACCGCTGATACCTCTTTATGAAGAATACCACACGAAACTTGAAAAAATCTGTTGGAAATATTTTCAAAATATAAAAGGATGAATATGGAAAGGTGCATATCTGTTCATGGTGTGTTTACGGTTAGATGCAAACTGATCGATATGGTTGGTAATAATCAATCAACAAGACTTTTTGAATGAACAATTGCAACCCTTTGTAATGTAAGGGTGCACTCATTAATTCAAAAGTCACCTTTACTCTATAAATAGAGTAGTGCACGGGTCCTTTAAAGATCATCCAGACTACCATTTCTTCTCCCTAATTTCTAGAAATTCTTTATTAGTTCTTCCTAGTTTTCAACCAATGAAATCTAGAAATTATTATTCTGCAGGAATAATTTCTAGTAACTTTGAGTCTCTTGTAAAACCTTTAATCGAGTGTTAGGTTGATTTTCGTTAGTGCAAATCGACGATCAACATTAGTAAATTATTAGGTTTCATTGTATTCTAAACGCTTATTTGATTATTTCCCATTGCACACAAAGTAGTGGGGCAAATAAAGTCTAAAGGAAATCGTAAACCTTTACGTGCATTTGAAACATTTTCTTCTCGTACCATACCTACAAACACAAAATTTCCAACAAAATCTTTGTTTTCCATATTGTTCAACAACCTCATCTGCAAATTCTTTTGATTTCTTGCCTAGTTGATAACATACATACATACTAGGACAAAAGCCATGGACTCATTTTAACTTTGCTTGACCTTCTTCAATCAACAATTCTTTTGTCTTAGCAATGATCTCACTCTCTTTTTCCACCCATAATCGAACATCGGGTAAATTATTTCACACTTTCTTTCAGCTTCAGCAACTTGGATAGTTATCGCCTCTCTGGCAGCTTTCAATTCTGCAACTTTATCTCGTAGGTTTCAGATATTGGTTCTGCAATGAAATACATAGCCTAATTGGTGTCCCAATAGGCGTCCAATTGGTTCAATTGTGTACTCAGCTATTTTTGAAAGAAGATCCATTCTTACACAATAAAGCAAACATTTTACTTACCGATAGTCACTCAAATTAAAGTACATGCCCCAAATGTAATCAGATGCAAACATTTTACTTAGTTTGACTAATATGTAAACTCATTCGACCACAAATTAAAAGCTCTGTTGTTCATTCTGACCAACCAAATTGATTTTTATTCACATTGAGTTTGAGTTTAGTAAGTTATGCATTTAAGTATAATTCAAAACTACTAGCCGAACTTGAAGGATTTCAAATGCTATATAATTCTTCAGTCATTGCTGGAAGCTTGTTCACATAAGACTAAGAAGAATATATCTCAAGCTCTCATCACAAGCTCAATAGGAAATGTGAACTATACCAAAAATAAATTAATGAGAATAAGCTGTTTGTATCTGTAATTTCGTTCACTTAATTTTCTTGTAGTTGGAGAAAGTAGATGTTGAGTGTGGGCTTTACTCTCTCTCATCTGATCACAAATGGAATACACATGAGTGTATCGGTTGAGTTGTAGAAGTTATGTTCAACTGACTAGCAAGTGGGTCTTTAAGTCTGTCTAGACTTTTTGGTCTCTCAAAACGTACGTAAGAAGCTTTGAGAGATAAAGAGAGAGAGGTAGAGTTGTTGCTGGGTGCGGGTGTTGTGTAGAGGAAAAACAGAGCTTTGTTTCTTTCTCAGTTGTGTGAGAAGCTTTTTCATAGTTGTGAGCTTTCTCTATTTGTAAACCCTCCATTTGATAGTGAAGTCATCTCCCGCTGCTCCGTGGACGTAGGCAATTGCCGAACCACATATATCTTGTGTTCTAGTTGTTGGAAAAATGGTGGTTTTCCACCATTTTAATATGAAAATTTAAACAAATAATTGAGTGAGTTGCACTTAATTTTGATGTAAGGAAAACATAGATTTGTGTTCTCCTACAAGAGTACATAAAGGTTATGTATTCATTTGTTTAAATTGGTTAAGGGGTGAATGAGAAATTGTCACCCAAAGTTGGCTATTTGAAACAAAAGAATAGAATGTGATTCCACATGGAAGAAATTATCATGATCAACCCATTCCTTCATATATAAATAGAGGTGTGATCCCACATGGAAAAAATTGTGATGATCAACCCATTCATTCATGTATAAATAGAGGCTCCATCCTCCTTTATTCTTCATCCCATCAGAGAGCAATCTCCTCTTCTGATCACTTCTCTCCCTCTCTCAACAGTGAGAAAATTCGGTGATAGAGTAAGGTATTCTTCAGTTCGACGAGAAGTTTTTGTGCTGCGGTACAAAACTTTAAAGTTGTTTAATCTTGGGAGAACAACGCCATACAAGCCTGTGGGCGGCGTAAAAGTTCTTAAGGAAAGCGTGTGATACACGTGACTCAACTTAATTCATCTTCTTCAAGAATTTGTTCTTCATTGTATTTTACTAATTAATTAGTTAATTAGTATTTTTGGTATTTATTAGTTTAATATCACTATTTTTTCCTACAATCTTAAGAACTTTTAATGTGATATTGACTAACGTGGTTTCTTTAAGGAAATTGTTGCCTAACGGAAGAGCGTTGGCTCAAGGAATTGGTTACTAAACCAAAATAATGTTGCCTTAAGGAAGTGGTTTCCTTTGGAGTTGTGTTGCCTAAGGAAAATAGACTCCAAAGAAATTATCGATAAGCTATTTCACTAATGAGGATTTTTTCAAGGATAATAAAAATTTTCCTTGTAACAATGAAGCACTATGATTTGGTTATATGCCAAAATCAAGTGATTGAATATTGAGATATTCAATAAGAAATTCCTTGTGAATTTGACCATGTAATCAATAGAGAAATAATATCGGATATTGTTTATTGATTAAGAAAATAACACGTCGTGTGTATTTTCAGAAGGAAAAAAAAAGCAACGAAATATTTTAAACACTGAAAGAGCTATAGGCCACATCGAGTCCTTTGGTTGAAAAGGAGGATGTGATAAGGAGTGTTAATTAAATGCAAACTGTGAGTAGTTTGCACTAGGTGATGTGAGATCCAACATCACTTGGAGAAGATGAGGTGATATGTCTTATATGTGGAGACTTACCTCTTTATAGCAAGAAACATTTTTTGGATGAGACCCAAAAGCAAAACCATTAGTTGTTGGTCAAAACGGATAAAATCTTGTTATGGGGATTGTGTCATGAAAAATGACAACGAACAAGGCAAGAAGCCAAAGTTTGAAGGCAAATGTTTCAATTGTGACAAAACTGGTCACAAATCATTTGAGTGTAAGTTGGCCAAGAAAAAAGAAGAATAAGAAAGCCAACTTGCTTGAAAAAGTCAATTGGGATGTATCTGACATCAACCTCTGTGCTGTGGTATTTGAGGTGTACATGGGGAACGTTGTTACCTCTGAAGTCAAGGGTAAAGAAAATGGGATCTGAATGATGATCTCTAGAAAGGAACTAAACAAATTATAGTACGTTCCTATAGACTGAGTCGAGACTTCAGTCAAGTTGATTTCGTCTGTTGACTAAAGAAATGAATTCTATTCGTAGAATGTAAGTTGGTAATAGAGCCACAAGTGGTGAAAATTTCAAAATTGAAATGTAATGACCATGGTCAATGATATGAATAAAGCTAGCGCTTTCACCTTTGTGTCTACCAATGCATGATATGGTAAGCAAGGACAAGTTAATTATGATACTCTGCGGATGTCAATTAATTTGAAGAAGTTTACCAATGTTTCAAGCATAAGATTGGAACTTGTGTTGAGACAAACAAACGAAATCATTTTTCAAAAGCATTGAAAGAAATAATGAACCCCTTGATTTAAAGGCATCTCAAGCAAAAGTGGTAATAAGTATTTTATCACTGTGTACCTCATGAAGAGTAAAGATGAGGCTATAGAGAAATTTAGACTCTATAAAATGAGATGAGAAATCAACTCAATTAAGGTCATAAAAATTGATCGATTGCGGAGATGAGTATGAATCACTATTTACTGATTGTGCTTAGTATGTGATCATACATGAATAAACATCTTATTCACCACAATCATATGATATGATTGAACGAAAGAATTGTATCTTAAAGGATATAATAGATGCAATGTTGTTTAACTTTGCATTATCATCAAGCATGTGGTGAGATGCCACTTTATTGGCTAAATATCTTTTAAATAAGATACCTTAAAAAGTTTGTTGAACAAACGACTCCATATGAATATGGAAATGAAGAAAGTCATCCTACAATTACTTTGCGAATGTGGGGATGTTTTGTCAAGGTGGAAAATCTCTACCCAAAAGGAAAATTATGTGGAAATAGTCAATTGCATTTGATATGAACATAAGAATTATATATCTCTTGTGTGCAACAAACACAAGACATGATAAGAAACTCTGAAGTTTACATCGTTCTCTGATGATGTATTTTCGAGTACATCCAACTTATTGTTGATGATGGACTGTAACAAGCTAAATCACTAGCTTGTAACAATCGGCTAAATAGCCATCAATACAAAACGTTTGGAACAACCATATAATGGTTAGTTGATGAGCAAACTAATGACTGAGATAAACAGACAAGTTTAAAGTCATCGACACAAAATGTATTATGTGTTATTCATTGTTATGCTTTTTAAATGAAGCATAATAAATGGGGATCTTACATAATCAAAGAACTGAGATAAGGATTGGAAAATCCTTAGGTTTCAACTCTTAACATGTATGATTAAGAGTAAGGTTAAATCCTTAAGGGATAGGTACCTTGTGTACTGTCCTGGTTAGGAAGATGCCACTAAAATATGATTCTAATTTTGTGAATCATACTTGAAAACTTGTGGATATTCCATTTGGTTATGAAACTTTAAGTTTTAAGTGGAATTTCAAAGAGGAAAATGAAGTCAAATGTGACGATTGACAAAATCCAAGGTAAAAACTTGTAATCAAAAGGCTAAAGATAAAAAGAAAGCCTTGATGATTTCGACACTAAATCTTTAGTGACGGAAAATTACTTCCATCATAATGGTACTTGTTATTGCCACGTTGGGCAATTGTGAAGTACATTAAATGATTATGAAAATAATTTTCCTGGAAGGAGATATAGAAGAGAAAATCTATATAGAAGAACCTGAGGGTTTCTCGGCTCCAGGTTAAAAGGAAAAATATGTAAATTGGTGAAGTCATTATATGGCATAGAAAATGTCAAATGCAATGATATAGAAGATTTGACAACATGATCACCAATGGTTTCAATACCAATGAATGTGATAATGTATATATGTCAAATACACAGAGATAGGATATTTCTTTGTGTGTCTGCATGTAAATGACATGCTTATCATTGGAAGCAATGATAAATTGGTCAAATAAAGATAAAGATACGTACTCGATTTGCAGTATTTATAACTCTATTTTCTAATAGGGCTCACCTTAGTAGCTCATAATGTCTAGAAAAGGAGATTTTCGATAATAGTGTACTTGAGCGGGCCTCGCCCCACCTACATCGATTTCTTCCAGCCTGGTTATGAGTGAAAAGAGCTACCCAAACGATTATAGATTTTATAATTAACTGCAAAGTCGTTCATGTACTATTTGGGAATGCAAAAGCATTTGAATCCTTAGAAAACATCACAAGAATGTTAAAAAGGGATGATATCAAATTAGTTACACTATGTGGATAATATCCTTGGAAAATTTGACAAGGAAAATTCTGGAGTTGCCAGAACTCCGATTGACATGACTCTTCATCTTTCGAAGAATAAAGGAGAGAGTGTTTCTCAATTAGAATACTCTAGAGTCATTGGAAGCCTAATGTACTTAACAAGTTGTACAAGGCCAGACTTGGCTTATGCTGTGAACAAGCTAAGCAGGTACACGAGTAATCCTGGTAGAATGCATTGGCAAGCAATTGCAAGAATACTCAAGTATTTAAGGTATACTCGTACCTATGGGCTGCACTATACCAGATATCCAGCTGTCTTAGAAGGGTACAGCGATGCAAATTGGAATTCTGATATGAAAGATTCTAAATCTACTAGTGGATATGTATTCACACTAGGGGGTGCAACAGTATCTTGGAAATCCTCGAAACAAACTGTTATAACCAGATCCACGATGGAATCTGAGTTTTTTGCCCTAGACAAATGTGGGGAAGAGGCAGAATGGCTACGCCAATTCATAGAGGATATTCCAAAATGGACGAAGCCAGTGCCTGCAATTTGCATACATTGCGATAGTCAATCTGCAATTGGCAGGGCACATAGCAATATGTACAATGGTAAGTCAAGACATATCCGTCGAAGACATAATACCATCAAACAACTACTCTTTATTGGTGTCATCTCCATTGACTATGTAAAGTCAAAAGATAACATAGCGGATCCGTTAACCAAATGGTTAAATAGAGAGTTGGTTGATAAATCATCGAGAGGAATGGGACAAAAGCCCATGAATTAAAGTCTTTACGATGGATACCCAACCTAGTTGACTGGAGATCCCAAGATCTAGGTTCAAAAGGGACAACTAAATTGTAGAGACGGTGTTGGATCACTGTGGGGATTTTCCCCAAGTCCATTCCTATGATAAAACAGTGATGCCCGTAAGGAATGAGGTTAAGCTCATAGCTTTTAATGATTCTTATGCGTCGGAAACCCGAGCAGAGTAATGCGGGTTACTCTTAATTAAGAAATCACCTATGTAAGAGGGAAGTGGGGCCGCTTCTAAGAGAATTATTTAGGGCGCAATTCTTGTTAAGCTCTTACAGAACCAGGCGCGTGTCCAGGGCCAAAACGGACACACCAGTGAGAACTGAAAATATCAGGAAGATATCTGTGTGAAGTATGCCATCGTTTACACAAACGGCAAACAGTTCAAAGACATCGCGTCTACTGTTTAGTTAGTAAAGTAAGCATGCTTTCACAAGGGAAGGTTCAAAGGGTTGACCCCTACCTATCCTATGCAGGTTTTCAACCGCATAATCTATCACCAAGTCTATCGAGTCTTCGGTTGTCAATGTTCATTCATGTGGGGAATTGTTGGAAAAATGGTGGTTTTCCACCATTTTAATATGAAAATTTAAACAAATAATTGAGTGAGTTGCACTTAATTTTGATGTAAGGAAAACATAGATTTGTGTTCTCCTACAAGAGTACATAAAGGTTATGTATTCATTTGTTTAAATTGGTTAAGGGGTGAATGAGAAATTGTCACCCAAAGTTGGCTATTTGAAACAAAAGAATAGAATGTGATTCCACATGGAAGAAATTATCATGATCAACCCATTCCTTCATATATAAATAGAGGTGTGATCCCACATGGAAAAAATTGTGATGATCAACCCATTCATTCATGTATAAATAGAGGCTCCATCCTCCTTTATTCTTCATCCCATCAGAGAGCAATCTCCTCTTCTGATCACTTCTCTCCCTCTCTCAACAGTGAGAAAATTCGGTGATAGAGTAAGGTATTCTTCAGTTCGACGAGAAGTTTTTGTGCTGCGGTACAAAACTTTAAAGTTGTTTTTATCCTGGGAGAACAACGCCATACAAGCCTGTGGGCGGCGTAAAAGTTCTTAAGGAAAGCGTGTGATACACGTGACTCAACTTAATTCATCTTCTTCAAGAATTTGTTCTTCATTGTATTTTACTAATTAATTAGTTAATTAGTATTTTTGGTATTTATTAGTTTAATATCACTACTTTTTCCTACACTAGTTAGTTGTTATATGTTTTCTATGTGTTGCTTGGGTTGTTGCTGATTGTGTTTTTGTTCTCTAGTTATTGTGTTCATCTATCTAGTTGTTTGGTTATTTGGTGCTGTTTTGGCACAACAATTGGTATAAGAGCTTCGGCTTTGATCCGGTTGAGATAGATGATAAATAATAGAGATGGGGATGTCAACCCATTTGGTGGAGCGGAGAGCTCAAAGGTGACGAGGACAACAATTCAGAATGCAAGATTCGAGGTAGAGAAATTTGATGGTACTAACAACTTTGGTATGTGGCAATGTGAGGTAAGAGATATATTGACACAACAAGTGTTGGATATTGCTTTGGAAAATAAGCCCCAGTCAATGTCGGAAGCCAATTGGGACAAGATAAACAAGATGGCTTGTTCGTCGATTCGTTTGTGTCTTGTAAAGCCCCAAAATTTTGTTGTGATAAAGGAGACAAAGGCTAAGGATTTGTGACAGAAACTTGAAAACTACATGTTGAAAAGTGCCAAAAATTGTCTGCATATGAAGAAGAGGTTGTTCTACTTCAAGTACTAAGAAGGTATGAAAATGATCCACCACCTTGATGTTTTTAATAAGTTAGTTACATATTTGTTTAATTTGGATGAAGATATCAAGATGAAGATAAAGCTTTGATTTTGTTAAATTCTTTGTTTGAGTCATATGAGCATTTGATTACTACTTTGCCTCATGGAAAAGAAACTATAAAGTTTAAAGAAGTGTCTAGTGGCTTGATGAATCTTGAGATTAGGCATGCAAATAAGAGGAGTAGTGCTTCTACATCAGATACTTTGGCGGCTAGAGGTAGAGCAGTTGAAAGAAAGAGTTCCAACAATATAAGAGAGTGTCATTCCTGCACTAGAGGAAACTCCAAGGATAGAAGAAGTTTGGGAAGAGATGAGTGTGCATTCTGTCATGAAAAAGGTAATTGGAAGCATGAGTGCCCAAAGCTGCAAAACAAGAATAGAGGCCCCCATGCAAATGTGGCTTCTACTGATGATGAAGCTTATTATGTTCTCATTATAACTTCTAGTTGTATTGCATCAGTAGATGAACCTGATTCATGGCTCTTGGATAGTGATTGCTCCCAACATATGTGTGCAAATCAAGATTGGTTTGCTACTTTGGATACAAGTATCACCGGAAGAGTGTTTATAAGTGATAACTTTGCACATGACAGAAAAAGAGCATGAACAGTCAAGTTGAAACTCCATGATGGTGTGGTTAGGGAACTAACCAATGTTTGGTACGTTCCTATACTTGGTAACAATCTGATTTCCTTGGGAGCCTTAATCTAGTGGTTACAAGATCACCATGAAGAATGGTGTTACAAAGGTGACAAAGGGAGCTTTAGTGGTGATGAAAGAAAATATGAACCACAATATGTATATACTGCAAGGTGAAACAGTAACTGGCAATTTGTTGCAGTTAGAGATTGTACAGATGATGCTACTGGATTATGGTATATGAGACTTGGGCATGCTAGTGAAAATGCTTTGCAAGGTTTGGTGAAACAAGGACACTTAAAAGGAGCCAAAACTTGCAAGATTGATTTCTGTGAATTTTGTATCTTGGGTAAACAACATAGAGTGAAGTTTGGAACTACTGTGCATCAAACCAAAGGCATCCTCGACTATGTGCACTCTGATGTTTGGGGACCTATAAAGACATCTTCTATGAGTGGTAAGCATTGGTTTGAATGGCACACAAAGATGAAGTGTCGAGTATATTCCTGGATTGGAAGAAGATGGTAGAAAACCAAACTGGCAAGAAGATAAAAGCCTTGAGGTCAGACAATGGAGAAGAGTACACATATGATCCCTTTTATAGAATATGCAAAGAAGCAGGTATAGTGAGGCATTTCATTGTTTCAGGAACTCCACAACAAAATGGAGTAGATGAGACTTAATAGAACCTTGTTGGAAAATGTGAGATGTATGTTATAGCAATCTGGTTTGAGTAAGGCATTTTGGGCAGAGTAGGTTACTTATGCATGTCACGTTGTCAACAGCTTGCCATCCGCTGCGATTAATGGTAAGACACCTATTGAGGTATGGTCAGAAAAAGCTGGTAATGATTATGACCAATTGCATATTTTTGGTAGTCCTGTATATTTTCATGTAACTGAAACTAAACTTGATGCAAGGACCAAGAAGGCTATATTTGTTAGTTTCAGGAATGGTGTGAAAGGTTACAAGTTATGGTGCCCATAATTAAATAAGCTCCTCATTAGCAGAGATGTTACCTTTGATGAAGCTAGCATGCTTCACCCTAATGTCAAGGCTACAGATGAAGAAAATAATAAGAGTGGTAGAGATGTCCAACAGGTGGAGCTTGACAAAGTTGTTACTAACGATGTCTCAAATAGCCAAGTTGGAGATAGAGAGTCTGAAAGTGAAGAAGAAAATGATGTCTAGATTAACAAAGATGAGCATGACCAAGATCATATTGATGCACATGTTAGAAGGCAGAGACAAGTTTATGTACCTGATCCTGAATCCATTGCAGTAAGAAGATGAAGGAGAGAAGTCAAGAAACCTACAAGGTTTAGCAATTGTGTTGCTTATGCCTTTCCCATTATGTGTACTGAGATCCCATCAAATTTCAAGGAAGCTATTGCAAGTCCAGAAAGCAGAGAATGAGATGAAACAATGATGGAAGAGATGAGATCTCTTGAGAAGAACAAGACTTAGAATCTAGTTCAATTGCCTACAAGGAAGAGAGCAATTGGATGCAAATGGGTTTATGCAAAGAAGGATGCTAGTGGTGACAACAATAGCATAAGGTACAAGGCAAGATTTGTTGCCAAAGGGCACTCTCAAAAGGAAGGGATAAACTACAATGAAATTTTCTCTCCTGTTGTGAAACATAGTACTATCCATGTGTTGCTAGTACTAGTAGCACAGTATGATCTTGAGTTGGTACAACTTGATGTGAAGATAGGCTTCTTACATGGAAAGTTAAAGGAGGAGATTTATATGTCTCAACCTGATGGTTTCAAAGAAGATGGAAATGAGAACGTGGTATACAAGTTGAATAAGTCTCTGTATGGTTTGAAGCAATCACCGCAACAATGGTAGCTCAGATTTGATGAATTTATGAAGAGGCAGAAGTACACATGTAGTAGGTATGATCATTGTGTGTATTTTAAGAGGTTGCATGATAGTTCATTTGTCTACTTGTCAATTTATGTACACGATATGCTAATTACTTCAAAGAATGTGATGGAGATTGAAAAATTGAAAGAGCAAATGAAGGAGTTTGAAATGAAGGGTCTTAGTAAAGCCAAGAAGATCCATGAGATGGAGATTACTCGTAACATGAAAGATGGTTTGGTGTGGCTAACTCAAAAACAATATATTGAGAAGATATTGCAGAAATTTGGAGTTCGTAGTTCAACAAAGCATGTGAGTACTCCTTTAGCTAACCATTTCAAACTTAGTGCTATATTATATCCCAAATCTGAAGATGAGAAGTAGGAGATGAAAAATATTCCATATGCTAATTTGATTGGTGAATTGATGTATGCTAGGGTGTGTTCGAGACCAGATATTGCTCATGTTATTGGTGTTGTTAGTCATTATATGGACAATATAGGAAAGGAGCATTGGAATGCAGCTAAGTGGATACTTAGATATCTCCATGGGACTAAAGATGTTGGTCTATATTTTGAGATGTGTTCTGCAGGTAGTAATCTTCTTGCTAGTTATATTGATTTTGATTATGCTGGTGATTTGGATAGGAGGAGGTCTACTATAGGTTTTTTGTTCACCATGGCAAATGGACCAATCAGTTGGAGGTCTATTTTGCAAGATACAGTGGCCTGGTCAACCACAGAGGCAGAATACATGGCGCTTGCCAAAGGTATTAAAGAAGCTTTGTGGTTATCTGGACTTATCAATGAGTTAGGCATATATCAGAAGAAGGTGGAGGTCCATTGTGATAGTCAAAGTGTCATTCACTTGGCTAAGTACCAAATGTATCACTCAAGGATCAAACACATAGTGTGAGATTCCATTATGTGTGTGACATTGTGGAAAAGAAGAAGATTGTTTTGAAGAAAGTTAGTACTGTAGACAACCCGACTGATATGTTGACGAAGGTATTTGGAGCTAGCAAATTTGAGCATTGCTTGTACTTGGCACACATTGTTCATGCTTGAGGAGTTGTTTGAGCAGCGGAAAGTTGGGGAATATCATTTAGTGAACCCCATGGTGGAGATTTGTCGAGTGTGGGCTTCACTCTCTCTCATTTGAGATCACATATGGAATACACGTTAGTGTATTAGTTGAGTGCTAGAAGTTATGTTCAACTAACTAGCAAGTGGATCTTTAAGTCTGTTTAGACTTTTTGTTCTCTCAAAACGTACGTAAGAAGCTTTGAGGGATAAAGTAGAGTTGTTGTTGGGTGCGAGTGTTGTGTAGAGAAAAACAGAGCTTTGTTTCTTTCTTAGTTGTGTGAGAAGCTCTTTCATAGTTGTGAGCTTTCTCTATTTTTAAACCCTCCATTTGATAGTGAGGTGATCTCCCGCTAATCTGTGGACATAAGCTATTGTTAAATCATGTATATCTTGTGTTCTTGTTAGTTGTTCTCTGTTTTCTATGTGTTCCTGGAGTTGTTGCTGATTGTGTTTTTGTTCCCTAGTTATTGTGTTCATCTATCTAGTTATTTGGTACTATTTTGGCACAATAGTAGAGCAATCAACAAGGTGCAAAGCCTCACCCTACATACAACAAATAGTTCCAAAATTAATAAATAAGTACATTGTGGCCAGAGTTGTGATTAATATCTCATAGTAGAACTCAAATATGTAGCTAAGACTGATGAAAACCCAAACTAAAACTCTTGAGAAAAGGCAAGCTTGGTTTGATATCGCCTACCATTAGAAGACGGTCACCCGCACAAAGGTTCAGGTTGTGCCCTTTTAACCCAATTTGTTGTCAATTTTTTTGGGTAATTCAAACCAAGTACAGACAGACAAGAAGAAATAAAACCCAAAACTATCGCTACAAGAAATTTGGGCACGTTATAAATGGCTACGCTTTGTTATTCGTGTCTATTTGCGTAAAGATTGATAAAATTATAAAATTATGAAAAATATTTGGGTCCAATTAAGTTTGGACAAACATTGTTCAAATTACTCCATTTTTTATATATTTTTCAATTTCTGATTTGATAACCAAGACCATTTAGTATATAGTTTACTTCTTAATGATCATGTATACAAAAATTTGAGCAAATCAAAAATCGTTTGCTCATTTAATCTTGCAAAACAAATGAGCACATGTTATTGTAATGCTAAAATTCATCAGAACCGTTCATTTATTTGATTAGATCGGATACCCAAATGATCTCCATTTTGATTCATATTTTATAGAAATGATCTTCAACCAATCAATAGCTTATAAGATTGTTTAAAAAAATAGCTTATAAGATGAGTTGTTTTAATTTTGAAATTAAAAAAAATAGAATATATACAAATGGTATAGTTTGGACAATGTTGGTCCAAACTGATAGGGACCCAAAAAATTTCCTAAAATTATAACGAAATGCCTTTTGTTGTTAGCTTGAACAAGAATGCAACGAAATCTGTTGCGACTTAACAAACTTCTTAATATATTTCCACAAATGACCATTCTATTTCTATCTTGGATTGACTTAATGTATGCACGAAGCAACAAACGGTAGTTCCCTTCCCATTTTGTATTTTCTTGGGTCAATTTGTATTAACTTTGAAATCGAAAACTAATTCAGTATTTTATGGGACCGACATAATAGATACATGAACAACGAATGACTTTTCCAAACTCTTTAGAGCATCCGCACCGGTGAGCAAAATTTGCTCAAGCAAATGGTGGAGTCCACCACAAATTTCTTGCTCAAGTAAAATTTTGCTCTTGCTCAAACCATTTGCTTGAGCAAATTTGGCTCACCGGTGCGGATGCTCTTAGAGCAAGTCTAACAGAGTGGTCAAACACCACCTGGCAGAAAAAATGATAACTTTTGACAAAAATCTGAGATTATTGTTCTCTCCAATAAAGTGGTCTAATCCACGTGGATGACTATCTTGAATGGGACTGTCAAATTTTACATCTCAAAATAAAATTGTCAAACTTCCCCTTTCTCTCGTTCCCTTGTTGTCTCTATTCCGTTCCTCTCCTCTCTTTCTATCTTCCTAATTACAAAGCAAGTCTCGCAGCCTCAAATCCTTCCCTCTGCCGACGTCTTAACTGATCACTACCTCAATCTCGTCTTGAATTGAGCACAACCTCAATACTAGAAGAACCTAAACCATGCTTACAAAAACCCAGTCAATCTGCCAAAAAAGAGAGCAACTTAGCATTCAACGATGACAAAAGTACAAGTATTATTGAACACCCATAACCAAGAGCAAAGAAAGTGATTGGATCACCATTTTTTATCGGGTTTAGCTTGGTATTCCAGCAAATGAATAAGCAAAGACCGTTGTGGCACAAGGAAAAGCCTCAAAGCCCTTGATTCTAGTTTCATTTATCTAAAGGAAGATCTTGCTTTTCCAAGACCAATACTAAAACCAATTTAGGGAAATCTGAGTTTCAGTTTACGACTATGTGGAGAGAAAGAAACGGTGAGAGAAAGGGTGTAGACTATAATAATATCATTTACTCGTGTGTTTTGACATCACTGCTAGAGCAAAATTATGTCAAAAAATTCAAAAACAACATCAGATGTCAAATTTAAATTTGAGCGAATAGTTTTAAAAGACTTGGCCTTATTAATCTTGGGTTCCATAATTCTCGATTTGTATTAAGTTGGCAATTATAGACAATTTCGTTTTCATTTTGTTCAACTTAGTGTATGCATGAAGCAATGAATGGTAGTTCTATGTTCCTGTTTTTTATTCACCTTGAAACCCATCATTTACAATTTATATTACCTTAGCAACATATGGTTTGTTCATTCCTATTTTCTATTGACATAATGTATTTATGTGGCAACATATGTTTGGTCTGTTCCTATATGTATCAACATGGTACAAATGAGGCAACAGATGAGGTTGGGTTCATTCTCATGCATGTTCTATCTTCAAGAGAAACCCTAAAGGCAGCACGAGTTCCTTCTCTTCTCTTCGTCCGGAACTAGTCTAGGTTAGTCGTTGACAACGTCTCTGCCAGACAGGGAGTCTTTTAGCCTTGATAGTTTAAGGTTTTTGAGTCGAAGCTCTTGGTGTTGCAAATTTTCTTAGAAAATATCAGACGACACGACTGCTTTTCTCGTGACGAAAAATAGACGGATGGGTTTTTCTCGGCATGTAGTGTATTGATATGGTTTGTTTCCATAAAGATTTATCAATCTGAAGGGTCGGTGGTTTTATAGGATTGGTGTTTGTTGGGTAACGGTTTTGATGACGGTCCAGTCAGGAAGGTTTGGTGTGGTTTGGTTGGATGTCGTGGTCGCAGTGGTTTTCTTGGGCGACGGCTTTGGTTGGTGGGCAGTCGTTGGCACTCCTTTTTTTTAGAACACTAAGGGCATCTCCAATGGAGAAGTCTCATAATGGAGTCTTATACCTATTATGAGACCTTAAATGGACACTATTCATATAAGACTTGGTACAACTCCAATGATAGGGGTTATAACTTAAAGTTCTAAATTTATATATTCATTTTTTCTTTATTTTGTGTTGTTCTAAATAATAATTTATATTTGTAAACTATTATTATACATGATAAATAAATATAATATTAATTTTAAAAAAAAACAAAAAAATTGGACCCCGTATGCATTATCCACAATCGGACATGATTTCGATTGACATGTGTCGGTGTATAAGATGATGCGTAGCGTGGCCAACCACGACCCGTACTTTGTACAGACTATGGATGTCACCGGCAGACTCGGTCTTTCCACCGAACAGAAGCTAACATGTGCTATGAGGATGCTTGCGTACGGTCTACCGGCTGACTTGACCGATGAGTTCCTTGATATTGCTGAATCCACTGCTCTTGAAGTTTTGGATCATTTTACAAGAGCTATATGAGCTGTGTACCGTAAAGACTATCTTCGCACACCAACAAAGGAAGATCTACAAAGGTTGACAAACAAAACTGCAGATCGGGGATTTCCAGGTATGTTGGGTAGTCTTGACTGTATGCATTGGCAGTGGAAAAATTGCCCTGCTGCGCATGCCGGGCAGTTTCAAGGTCACAAGGGGAAACCCACAATTATCTTAGAGGCGGTGGCTTCGTATGATACTTGGATTCGGCATGCATATTTCGGACTTCCAGGTTCTCAACGTTCTCAATGTCCTGGGAAGGTCACCATTGTTCGATGAGGTATGCAGAGGTGAAGCTCCTCAAGTGGATTTCAAAGTGGGGAACAGTACGTATGATCAAGGTTATTATCTGGTGGACGACATCTACCCTAATTGGGCAACTCTTGTCAAAGCCATAAAAAATCCTACCACTCCGGCGACAAGACACTTTACAAGAATGCAAGAGGCGTTTAGGAAAGACGTTGAGAGAGCATTTGGTATTCTCCAAGAGCGTTTTGCAATTGTGAGGGGTCCAGCTCGTTTGTGGAGTAGGGAGAGCCTACAATACATCATGATGACATGCATTATTTTGCACAACATGATAGTAGAAGATGAGCGTGACGAAGATGAGGAATATGAATTTGACTTGGACGACATCCCGACTCGTCCAAGAAAAGCTGACATATATGATAAACCGAGTTATGATCATGAGGTCGGACTTCGTATGTTGTGCATTATTTTGCACAACATGATAGTAGAAGATGAGCGTGATCCCCAACAAATGCATGCATTTGTACGTGGTCGTTACAAGAAGATTCGATGTCCAGTGATATCTGCTTCACTAAGAGCAGATTTAGTGGAACACGGTTGGGCTTTGAAGAAGTGGAGAGAGCACAACAATGGCTAAGTGGTGTCGCCTTGATGTGTCAATAATTGGCATTGTTTGCCATAATGTTGTTGGTTGCATTTAATTTTGTGTGTGGTTGTATGAATTTGATTTTGTGTGTGGTTGTAAGCATTTAACTTTGTGTGTGGTTGTAAGCATTCAATTTTTTGTGTGCTTGTATGAATTTGATTTTGTGCTTGTATGGTTTTAAGCATTTAATTTATTTTGGTTTTTGTATGAATTGAATTACAAGACCTAAATAAAACAAATAAGGACTACATAATTATTTAAAATGAGAAAATAGACTACATAATTAATTAAAAACAACAATTTAAATTAAGAAACAACTTAAATTAAGCCGCAAGCAACATCATAAATGAGATCGAACTTGTTCTCACACTTGATTATTATTAGGATACCACTCCGTTTGATCGAGCGGAAGATAGGGGGAAGAACTTGATCCGCCATGAGGAGATGTAGATGCTTGAGGGGTACGGAATGGCCGAGAAGATGAATTTTGTGCCATTTCTAATTCCTCTCGCTCAAGTATCATTTTTTGCTTCCTCTCCCAATACCCTCTTTTACAAGGTGAAAATGTAGTAGGATCCACCATCATTGTCCGAGCATCTTCATCCCGTTGTTGAGCCGCCATAGCCTCTTGGTAGAGTTGTTCCCTTCGGGCATGATCCCTATCATTTTGATCGGCAAGCCTTTTCATTTGATCATGAATACTCATTGAAAGCTCTTGATTACCTTTTCTCTTTGCCGCCTTGGCCGCTTTTTGTCCCATTGGACGATTTTGCCTAGCTCTAGGTGGCATGCTTGGAGTTGACATATTTCCGGGTGAATCGTTATCATCCAAGTTGATAGGCGTCTCAAAATTTGTGGTATCCCCTTCCATTGATGGGGGATTTGAAAATTTTGGTGTATCCTTCAAGATATCCCAACAATGCAAAAATCCGAAATGCTCTCCATGAGATTCATCGAAATAATTCGACTTAGGCATTCCTTATCTACAAACAATTGAAATAAACATAGTTGTGGTTATTTATTTTAACTATATTTTAAGCGACTAGGAATAATTAATTTTAACGATATCTTTATTATGATGAATAAAAATACTTACATCATCAAGATCATTTTCGCCACTCTTATGATTTGCGATGGCATGGTTTAATGCTATGCGCCATCTCATGCATGCGGGATTGATCTTCTTCCATCGAGATTCAACACTTGAAGAGGTTCGCTTCGGTGCATTTGGTGGCTTGATACCTTCAAAATACTCATATATACGATCCCACAAGGTTCCGCTCGATTGATTAGTACTGATGGCGGCGTCTTCACCAATACTCACCACGGCAATGCACAAAGCCTTGTCTTCCTCCTCTTTCCAAGTTTCCAAGCGTGGTGCCCGTGGTTGTTGTCCCCCTTTCTTTGGACCCATGGTGCTAGAAAAACAAATTTTTCTATATGAATAAAAATGATGGGGAGGAGGAAATGTTGGAGAGGATGTAAGAAATGGTGTGGAATGAATGAAATTTTGGGTTGGTATTTATAGAAGAAATCTAGAATTACTGTAGCAACGGACAGAAAAATATAAAAAAAAAATTTAATTATTTTTTTGTCACTTTTATTACCGATATATTAAAAATCAAAGTTAGTTTAAATAAGAACCGTCAATTAATTAAAAACCTATATCTTGAACCGTTGGATCAAAAATTAATTTAAGAAAATAGAAAAATGAAATAACTATCTGACTTAATCTGGCCGTTGGTTTCTTGGTAGTTTGAATTCTGGCCATTCATCAAGAGAGCCGTTAGAGGAGAGCCGTTGCTCTCTGGTTCTTCACGTGCGTGGGACCCCCTGCATCAGAGTTGTCTCCCACTCTCCCCCTTCTCTCCGCGCGTGCGCGTGGCTCAGCCTGAAATGGCTTTGTCTTTTTCCGCTTGGGTGCTCCACTCTCTCTCTCTGGCGCGTCAGCCTGGCTGCCTCCATCTTTTCTCTGCGCAACGGAGCCCACCTTGTCCATTATAGGACGTGTCTCATTTCAGGTCTCATTTTGAGACTTCATTTGAGACGTAGGTCTACATTTATAGGGTTTAGGACCTCATTTTTTTTACTATTGGAGAGTCAAACTTAATATAGGGTCTAAATTTATAGGGTTTAGAACCCATTATTGGAGATGCCCTAAGAGGCAGCTAGTAGTTGTGGTTTTGGCTAGGGAACTATAGGGCAAGGTTTTTGGGTCTATTACTTTGGGCTGGCGTTTTGGGCTTTTAGTTCGGTTATTTTTCCTAAGTTATTTTTTTCTTTCTTTCTAGGTTTTAGTTTATCTAATTCAATAATATTCTATGTTTTTAGGAGGGGAGTGACTTTTCTCTCTCTTCCTTATTCTCACACTTTTTTTCTCTCTCTCATCTTCATTTTCTTATTTCTTTATCAATCCTTATCCTCACTCTTTCTCTTCTCAACTTCTCCTTATTCAAGGCTCAGTTCGGTAAAAAAAATTGAAAAATAAATAATAAAATGAAAAGAAGAGAGAAAATGAGAGTGTGAGAACAATGAAGAGAGAGAAAATGAGAGTGTGAGAATCATTTCCCTTTTAGGATCTTAGTTAGGTACTATTTTGTATCATTTTATTTATTTGTGTCTTTCTTAGATTGCGTGATTTATTGGTATTGACATACCTACCACAATTGCTTGCTTAAGGTATGTTAACTTGTTTTTTTTTCATATCTTTCGTAGTCTTTTTAAGACGTAAGTAAGTTCGACGTTGTTGAGCTTAGCGAATGTAAAGAATAGCGATAGAATCTGGTTTCTGTTAAAATCAGTAGTATGGTTCAATTTTTTCCGAAGGTGCTCTCAAAATGAGGCGACATATGACTAATTCGTTCTCACTTTGTATTAATCGATTCTAACTTGCAACAAAAAAATCTCTCCATTTTCATAAAAAAGAAGAAGCTAGACTACCAACTTGCAACGTATACGTTATTTGTTTAGAAAAAAACATACAAGGACAAGTTAAGCATGTATAATACAAATAAGTAAACTATCTTAATAATTAGACAACAAAGGAGTGAGTCTGAAGACAAAAACACAGGATCAATAAACCCAATCCGTTAATAGTACAAAAATATGATTATACCCACACATATATATAATTAGAACCCTAGACAACTACTCCATAACACACACACACACACACACACACACACACACACACACACACACACACACACACACACACACACACACACACACACACACACACACACACACACACACACACACACACACACACACACACACACACACACACACACACACACACACACACACACACACACACACACACTCTCTCTCTCTCTCTCTCTCTCTCTGTGTTTGAGAATTACACAGTAGCAATAAACTCCCCTCTCAACAATATCGCCACCCTCTTCAGACTGCATTGCCGCCTCATCCTCTACTTCTGGTGATGACAAATCCTTAGTTAGCGGCTTTTCGCTCTCAAGCATCTCGCCATGCACGAGCTCAACAACACACAGTGCCATAGCCACAGCTCAGCCTCTCACGTCGCCTGGAGCTCCGCCGTCGACCTCGTCCAACGATTGGTTTGACTTCGCACAACAGTGACCGGCTGGACCATGAGCATCGTTGATAACGCTAAAACTTAGCATCAAATTAATAACTTAATACCTAATCTAACACGTTCAATTTAAACCTTTTTATGTACATATAGCATTGATAAATAGAATATCATTCTAAACCGGGGATTGAATGGTGCATGCAATTATTGTGTAAAAGAAAGGGGGTATAAAGGCAGCTCGGCTCGACCTCGAGAGCCACCACAGCTCTTGGATCGGCTCGACCTCGAGCACCGCCACGACACCTCGGCTTAACTCCCCGCGCGACTACTTCTTCAATCTTGGTCTCCTTCACAGTCTGTCGTTGCCTCCGCTACTGTGTTATCCAACTCTCAGGCATTATTACTGTGTTTTCCTCTTTTTTTCTTCTGAAAATTACAATTTGGGTTGTTGGTCTTGAAATATGTTGCAGGAACATGCCGCTTTAGCACTATAGTAGCATTATTTTGATTTTATTTTTTTGCTGTTTAATTTTCAAAGTTGTGTTTTTGTTTTCTTAAAACAACATCGCAAGACATTTCATTTTCAGAATAAAGAGCATCTTAATTACTTGAACTGCATCTTTTGGATTTGGTACACTGTAATAGATTCAGTAGCAGATTATATTTACTACAATCGAATTATGTGGACTAGATCGTTGTTTATTTGAAATTTGGCATTGAACTTGGAAAATCCTTTTATTCGACTTCTGGAATGGATTTTTTTATTTCGAGAGTGACTTTAGGAATGGTTGTTGTTATTGCATAGTTTTGATTATTGTTGTTAGCACACTTTTGGTCGTCAAGAAGTGTTTATGTAGTAGCACACTTTCTTTCTCTCTTTTTTAAAAAGGAAAATTGTGTAAATTTGTTGCAAAATTTAAATTCAAAATGTTTGTATTTTGAGGCGCCGTAGCATCATTCTTATTGAAATGTGTTATAATCAAATTGTTGTTACTGCGTTTTTGAAAATATTGCTACCCAGTTTTTCAAATTGCTACCAAAATGTTGGTACTGTTTTTCTTTTTTAAAATGTTGTTACAACGTTTTTCATACTATTGCTATTACATTGTTAGTCGAACTGCTACTGATTCATTCATCGAGCTGCTATTATACTACTGAAATTTTGTTGAGCTGATACTAAAGTTTTGTCCTACTACTATTGAAATGTTCATCGAGGTGCTACTGAAATTTTGTTGAGCTAATACTGAAGTTTTGTCCCACTGCTACTGAATCATTCTTAGAGTGTAACTGAAACGTTCGTCAAGCTACTACTGCATCATTTTCAAAATTTTATTGTATTCAAAAGTGATACTTAATTTTTGTAAACACTGCTATTGAAAAACCAAAGACCTATACAATTGTTAATGAATAAATTGGTACTTGAGTTTTTATTAAAGTAGTTACTGAATTTTGAATGAGTATGTGGTCTACTGTGTTTGAAAAGAAAAGGCAAAAAAGAATTGATGAAAATAAAATCTGAAAGATAAAAAGAAACAATCTTTAAATATTTTTAGACAAATTTTTTTTTTGTAAAGCTTAGGGGTAAAATGTACATTGACATGTGGCACTACTATATTAATTTGTCTTTGTCTGTAATAATTTTTCTTTAAGGGAGCGTTTGTTTGTCAGGACTAGTTGGCACTGTCTTAGATAAGAGAGACTTAACTGTTCATCCCATGTTTGGTGCATCTGGCTACAAACTTAAATGGTGTTATTGTACACCGTGTCTCTTTGCCTACTGCTTTGCCACTCTAGCTCACCCTCCTCTTGCACATATCCTCTTGTTCGCTCTAGCACAGATCGTCATCATGGCTACCAAATTATCAATAGTCTCTTCATTCATCTTACCAACTCTTTTCCACCTCTAGATCTTAATTTGATTTTGGGATACAATAAATTGGTTTCTGAAGTAAAGGGAATTGGAGATTTGGGTGTATCGCATTCATATATTATTCATTGGAAATTAGAGGATCTTGGACTAGTAAAGGGAATTGGGGATTGGGTGTATCATTTGATTGATCTTGGACTGGGTATTGAAAGGCTAACGATGATTAGAGGGCAGTGATTTAGATTTTGCATATGAATTGATGAAAGATTCTATTTCGATAAGGATGTTTGCTAAAGTTGATATGAGTCAGTTTGGTCTCGTCCGCTTAGCCTTCTTTGCATTTTGCTCGTGGTGGTGATGGTGAATTTGTTGTATTTGGTTCATATGCATCTGGAAATTTGGTTTTGTTCATCTGAATCTGAATTTTTCTGGGTTGTGTGTTTGCTGCTATGATATTCCTACCCACATTATTCTGTATCACCAAACATACCTCACCTTAATTAATACTTGTTAAACTCACTCTCACAAGGGCCAGATATGTATTAGATTCAAGGAGGTGTAGAATAGTACTGAATACCAAACGTACCCAAGTGTCCAAATAATAGATTCTTATCTTTAATTGTATTTGACATCTCCACCTTGTCCTTAATAGTAGTTTGCTATATGTTTCTATTGTCATTCAATATGGTGTGTTTTGTTTTTCCAAAGTTTAAACCTAATAAAAATATGAAATAGACTGTAGAACAATTTTCATTAAACTTCACAACTTTCATCCAAGCATCATGTTTCTCTCTCATGTCTAAAATTAAATATTTTATTCTTAATTTCTAAAATTAATATCAGGTTTACCCATTTGTATAGTTTTCATCTAATATCTCCGTTCCTTCTGCAGTACAAAATAAATAGTATGTAGTTCTCCCAAATAGTACACGTCTAAAATATTTAAGCTAGCTGCTAGCAGACTTGGAATTAATGCAAGAGCTAAGGCTGTTTCACCAGGACTTTGGCAAGTTTGCGATCATAAATATATACTTAAATTTTTTAGCAAACAACAACATGACCATATCATATGGCATGGAGCTAGCATATATATATATATTTGAATTTAAAGGACTTAAGTACGTACATACCCACAGGTACGGAGGGATGTGGGGACTAGGGTGGGCTTGGGCCCTCCCTCAGTTTATGTAAAAAAAAAATTAGTATACTATTATTATTATATAATATAAATATTATAATTTATTTGAAGTATATCTAAACTTCAATGACGCGTATGAGTGCATGACTAATTCAAATCTGAAGACTTGATAAGAATATTATTATATATTATTTTAATAATGAAGTCCAAATATTAGGTCAATTAGGATTCAATCTCTTACCAGGTTTAGGATTTTATGGTTTTTTTCTTCTTTATAAAAGCTCTACCGTTCCTGAGATTAAAATACAATCATTTTTAATAAGTTTATTAGATATGGAGAGATACTTAAAAAAAAAATCATCTTCTTCTACACCAACATCAGATGAGCAACCACCTACGAAAATTCAAAAGAAGAATAGTAACAAAATGAAAAAGTCTCGTGCTGGAGATATTACATAAACGTATCCATCGGATCCCGTTAAACGCCCACCAATTTCAAGTTATCATCCTAACATTTAAGAAGAAGTTCGAAGATATTATCTACAACAAGGCCCTTGTCGACCTAAAAATCATACTTTTTCTTTCACGGAATTTGGGGGGGGGGGAATAAAAAAAGAAGGTTTATTCGTGATTGGTTTATAATTTTCATATTGGTTAGAGTACAGTATTAAAGAGGATGCTGCATTTTGTTTATGTTGTTATCTTTTCAAACCAGGTACTGGAGAACAAGGCTATGGTGAAACTTTTGTTGGTGTTGGTCATGGATTCAGTAATTGGAAGAAGAAGTAAACGCTAATATCACATTTTGGAGGATCAAATATTACTCATAATCAGGTTGCGAGTAATTGTGATGCTTTATCAAACAAACAAAAAACACATGGAAACTGTTTTGGCAAAATATACAGATCAAAATCGAATTGACTACCCTAACCGAGACTATTTTTTAAGCTTTTCATTTAGGCCCCCCCTAATTAAAAATCTTGGCTCCGTCCCTGCGTACCCGGTTGACTAGCTCACTGTCTCTCGATCTTCTTTTGCTTATGATCACTTGTAAGACGTAAAAGATCAGCTTCGCTTACTCACTTAGAACACGGGAAATTATGGCTAAATATCATAACTTGAGAAGTACGTAGTAGATCAATGAGCTATAAATGCTCAAAGGCGAAACTCTGTTTCAGTAACTATGAACCTATTTATATAACAAAGGCGAATTAGGAGTTGTTTTCTGGGGACATATGAGTGTGTTTAGTAATGCTTAATTTATAAATTAAGGAGGTTATTTGATAATTTTTAGAAAAAGAAGTGTTTGGTAAACTAATTTTTTTTCACCCAAACTTTTTAAAAAGTTGATTTCTTCACTATTTTGAAAATCACCTTCAGATGTACTTTTAAAAGCTAGTTTTTCCCAAACTACGCATGAATAGTGTTTACATTAATAAATTTTTTGAAATACCAAAATTGTCCTTATACACTGGCAATTGATACGGTTTATCCTGTCATCTTCACGTCTCGTCTCTTCCTCCTCCATTTCAGTCATTCTCACATTTCATTCTTTCCTGCCTACTCATGTATTCCCGCTCCTGTTTCAGAAAGGAAAAAAATCAAAGTCGCACGTTGATATCCCTGCTGCCATGGAAACAACCTCTCCATAAGTTTACTCCTCTAGATCGGAAGAGGTCAATACATTTCATTATCTCATACCCAATCAATTTCAATTTTATGGTTTTGTTCTTTCAATTTTATGGTTATGTTGAAATCTGTTCAAATTATTGTTATGTTACTTGAACTTGTGTATTGGGTTTGAATTGAATTGATTCTCTGAATATGAGTTGTTCTGAATAGAATTCAAATGACTCTTTTGTTGTGCTAGTAGAAGCACTGACATTGCTTTTGTACTCGTAGAATTGAATTGGTGATGAGGGAGCAGAGCAATTGAACAATCTGGTGTCTGAAATCAAATTTGGAACATCTTGCAGGTTTTTGTTCATATACTCTGACATGTATACGGATTTTCTGTCAAATTTGGGAATTCTTGTGATCTTTGCTTACTCTCTACCAATGTTCCCAAAAAGGGTAATCGGCCTTGATTCGTTTTGTTACTGATTGCTACTCAGGGGAGTCACTATTTTTCAATTTTTAAATAATATGATAATTATTAATATATTATATATATGTATATAAATGCCATTAGTTAAGGTATAAATAATTAAAATAAAAATAAAATTAACATCAAAGTTATTAAAATCATTAAACACATAGTCCATACTCAAAGAAAAATATTATTAAGTGTATTTTAAAATAAAAAATCGCTCAATATGTCAAACCCTCCAAATGCGTCTTCAATTTCTTCAATATTGAGTTTTTGGATGTTTTCCTTTTTAGAAATTGGATTTCTTTTAATATTTTTGTTAAAGTGAAACTGATTCAGATTGATTAAGCGGGCACTTCAGGTTTACTCGACGATTAATCGGAGATTACTCAGCTACCGCTCAGGGAGGGGGAGTAGGCCCAAAACGGTTCATTTACTCGAGCGATTCGAGCGAGTTTTTGAACAGTGTTCTCTGCCATACAAGCCTTGGTTTTTGTACTGATTCTGTAGTTACAAATTTAGGGTTCATGTTACCTCATTTGGGCCGTACAGATTAAGAAATGCTGAAATCAGATTGCTTCATTTGTTTGCATTGATTTGCATTTGCAGCTTGTCGTATGTTTTTAATGAAGTCTTAGAAAGAAGTCATCCAGTATAAAAACTTGTGCCAAAAATTTGGAGCCTTAGCAGGTCTGCTAAGTTTGTGGAGTTGGGAGTAATTTTCCTGCCTCGAAAATTTTGAGGACCCACCGTAGAAGATTATAATGGTTTTGATCAGTGTAGTTGGTGTGGTCTGATAATGCATGTAGCCAATGTAGCTCAATCTGGGTATTGAACCCTGTCTCGGAAACTTAATGGGGACATCAAAGGGTTTACCATACTCCAAATCTATCAGTATGAGTTGGTTATGAGTTTTGTATAAACGTTATTATTTTTTTGGTTCTTGCATTAGATAAATGGTGTTTTATCTGTAGATGCGTACGCATGTGTGTGTCATCTATCTGGCATCTCAGCATTTCATTGTCCATTATATATGATTGCATCTAAAGTAGCAGTTCCATTTGTATGTTGGCTACTCAGAGTTTCTTTATAACCATTTGTATGCTGATCCCGTTTTCTTTTTTAATTTTTATTTTTATTTTGTGCATTGTGTTCATTTGCTGATTCTGGTGTTCATTTGTAAAGCTAGGAATAACAATGTGTAACCCATCTTTTGCTAAAGCTAAGCTCCCCTCTAAAAATTATGGTTCAGGATATTTCTCCATCTATCACCAGCCGTGTAAGCTAAATATGTTTACCAAATAATTTTTTGTATGATTGGTTTAGAGGAAGTGAAGTGATTGACTATCATTAATACAAGAAATCCACAGGCAGCACCTTAATTGTATATATAATTGCATGATCAACTCTAATTCATGAACTTAACTACAATAAAGTATATGATGTGATTAGAAAAGTAGAAGCAGTGAGTCTTATTTGTTTAGCCACAGAAAAGAGAGTGTAAGTCTTGTTTGTTGACATTGGAGAAGGACCAAGTGACAATGCAAATGGTGAGGAAGATGCAAAAGATGAAGGATATCCCGTTACAGAAGGTCCAAGAGCACGACAAATGAAAATAGTGAGGAACAACATAGCGCAAAGTCTAATGAATAGCCAAAATATTTGATTAAGTTCTTTAGTTATATTCAATCAATGTACTTTAAATTCTATCTTGAAACCAACTCAATGTGGTGCTCAAGTTTTGTTTGTGGGACTTGTTATATTCGAATTCGGAGTTGGAGTGTAGATCTTCTTGGTTGTTCTTAAATTTAGGGGGAGGCTATTCCATATTTTTGGTAGATTTCTATGCATATCACGAGTTATGTCATTATGACTTAATCTTAGTTTAGCATTTAAGTCGGAGATGAGTCTTTGCAGTTGGTATGAGTCATTTAAAATATCGAGCATGACATCAAAAATGTATGTAAGATGATTTGTATTTTTATAATTTTTATTATTATAGGCAATATTCAATCAAAATAGAATCAAAAAGAAAAGAATAAATAAATAAATATACTTAGTGACTTTTACTTTTAGATTTCCAAACACTTCTATTTTTAAAAGTCATTTGAAAAAAAAAATATTGCCAAACACCTCCTTCATTTTCTAGTAAGAAGCTTATTTGAATGGGGAAAATCTAGCTTTTATTTTTTAAAAAGCTAGCTTTTCTAATAAGAAATGCATTGCCAAACATAGCTATATATACTTGGTTTGAACGACATTCTGTTATGAGAATGAGTGTGGTTGAGTTTATCTGTTTCCTTTATTCTTCGGCCAACGATGGTATGTATAGATATATACAGTCCCTCTCCAACGTGAAGTTTCGCTTTGAAAATACGGAGTAAAGTTTCGATTTTTATAAGATTGACAATGTTGTTCAACAAATGAAATCATTTATTCTTTAGATTACTATTAGGCGATCATCTTTACAAAAATCCAGCCCAATTTGAGATGATTTGACTATTTGATTGCTACATGAAAATTGTAAGCTATATTAGATAAACTGTATTTATCATAAGTTGAATGTGATGATCAAATGGCCAAATCATCTCCGATTGGGCTGATTTTTTGTAAGCATGATCATCTAATGATAATCTAAAAGATGATTGGTTTCAATGATCAAATTTTTTTTTCAATCTTTTGAAAATCAGAACTTCGCTCCGTTTTTTTAAAAGCAGAGCTCCGATATGGATAATATATATATATGATTTAATGACCAAGAATTTATGCCTTTAAAAAGCACTTCCCAGCTGTATGTTCATCTTTAATCTATGTTTAATTTGCTTTTGCTTTTGCTTTATTAATTTCCAAAGATATAAAGAAGCTTACAAACTAAGCCGCGCATCTAGAAATTGCTTATTCGAATTTGTAATCTGAACTCTAAATCTGATTCTAGTTGAAGCAAAAATATGTGGAAGTCATTGTACTAAACTAAAGATGACGTAGATTATGTCGCAACGCACTAAAGTTGTCAATTGAAAAAACATGAATTATAAATTAGGAATAAATAATATATATTAACCGTCTATATAATCCAGTTTATGTACTTGAGGGATGGTTTACCCAATCAAAATAAAATGACACTTGAAATCGAATTTTGATTCAAACTTTGGTTTACAAAATTAATGTTCTAAACTCATAAGTTAACCTATCTCAAACTTTGAATGGAACTACATGTTCGAAGAAAAGGGTTTATTTATCCCTCAAATTAAACTTCTTAAATAATTTTGTGCAAAAGTAGTAGTGTATGAGTAACATTGCCATACATGATAGTCTATGCCCCTACTTAATTAATTAATTTCAAATCTTTCTCAACTAGAAATTGAATACTCATTTGGGCCCATATGATCCAAACTTGGTACAAGAAGACATCAATTACATGATTTAAAGAGACCTATTACAAAGCAACATGAAACAAAGAAATAACAGTAAAGTGATGATCACAGACATGATTGCTTATTAAACAAACTTACATTTGTTTACTTGGATAGAGTACTTTTCGAGTTTGTTGAAATAAATCTAGGCCCAAGTTCTGACAATTAATCAAATAATCTAATTGAAAACTTCTATGTTCAGTTCTCATGAGATCTCTGCTTCCTTTTCATCTATCATTTACATGATTCAACTCCGAATAAAAGACCCTCATTATATTTAATAAATTTCAAATGTGTGTCCAATATGAATCAACACAATCAATTTCATTTTTTCTAATTAAATATTTTTACGGCTAGACACCGTTATATCTGTAACTAAAAAATAATTAAATCTCACCAGAATGAAGAGCATACACTACACAAAAGTCCATATCCCCAGTGCAACTAGTCAGCTGACTTCAATACCGTGTAGTCCTATGACTCCTATCTCAATCCTCACTTCTCTCTTCCAAAATAGTAAAATTCAAAATTTTGTACACATATAAATTTGGTCAGAGTAATAGGAGAGGGACCAATACAAACAAATTATTTATACGCTTACGTCACTGAACAAGCCAGGGGCAATTCCCGTAATTTCGAACACTATTCTGGGGCCAAGTGCTTCTTCACAATCCCTTCTCTCCCGCTCACCGAATCCAATAGCCTCTCTTCTCAGCCCAGAAAAAACAACCATCTTCCTCCATAAAACCCTAAAAAGCCAGACCAACCCAGAAATCAGAGAAGCTTCCTCTGTCCAAAGATACCAGCTTTTCTCCAATCCAACGGTCATCTCGGGATTTCAGACTGGCCCTTGGCCGTTGATTTTTGGGCACAGCACAGCTCCATCAGTGTTTCTTCACTGCAAGTAAGTAGCTTTCTGGCTTTGGCATTTTGGGTTTTTCGAGCTGTGTTTTAATTACTAGTCTGAAATTGGTTTAGTGTAAGCTCAAATTGTGCTATTAGTGAAAATAGCAAGGAGCTGAAATTTACAGTTCGTACTGGTCTCTGAGCTTCTATTATGCGATATGTTTGGTCGAGAAAGTGTGTAAGGAACTAATTGATTAGAGTTAGAAATTTTCATTCTTATTGTCCCCAAAATAGCTGTGTGATTTAAGTCACATCTGGAGTAGAAACTAGAAAGGATTAGATTTATTGGGGCTTTTTGTTTATGGGATTGATGATTATCTGTGCTGGGAATGCTTCTGATTTTGTTTTGTGGATTGTTGCAGCTCTGTTAGTCTGCATGGTGTGTCTGGTGGCTTAAGTGACTAGTTTTGTCTGATGCTATTTCCATATATGTGAAGAGAATTAGATGCTATGGAGAGTTTAGAAGTCAAGGAGAATGGTGTCGAATCCTGCAATGGTAAGATGGAGAGTTTAGAAGTCAGGCATAACGGTGTTGATTTGTGTAATGGTGGGTCGGTGCAGCTTGGCAGTAATGTGGGAGAAAGTGATCATCTGGATGTTGATATTCTTGAGGATTTGGAGTCTTACATGCAAGATGTCAATGATCGGTTGACCATTTCGAGGATGGTGAGTGACTCGATCGTCAAGGGTATGGTGAATGCAGTAACAGAAGAGGCAGCAGAGAAAGTTTCTCAGAAAGTACTAGAGGTGACGGAATTGAAGGAAATGTTACAGATTTATCACATGGGTATTGAAGAAAATGAGTTCTTGGGGTCAAGGCCACGAGAATCGAATGAGACTCAACACGGGTTTACTCACATACGCAGCAATGATGGGGTGCAGCCCAGTTACAATGAAGCTGTTGCGGGGCATGATAGAATAGCAGAGTCTTTGGTCCTCTTAAGAGGGGCAACTCATGAGCAATTCAAGAAGCTCAAAAAAGAAATTGATAGCATTAGAGGGTGTAATTCAGTGAAGAGGATTAGTTCCAGTTCTGGTTTGGGAGACATATTGCAAGATAAAGCATCTGGAAGCTGGGACGTTGATAGGACCTTGGATAGTTTTAAAAGTACTATCGAATCTGTCTATCAACAGGTGGACAAAGTGGTTCACTTGTCAAAGACATCTGTATATGAGTGGCACCAGGACCAGGAGTTTAAAGCAGAAGTTGAAGCAGAAGTTGAAGAGGTTGTGATGAGGAATTGTATCTGGGGCGTTGAAGAAAAAAATTCGGATTACTATTATGGTGCAACAAATGTGAACTGGCATGTAAGGATGAAAGAGATATCAAGATTACGAGATGAGTTGGATGCTATTTCTAAATCACTATCTGTTTGTGACATTGGGCAGTTATCTTCTCATGGATCTTTAGAAGGTGAAGAAGAGAGTAGCAATGGGAAATGGGGCCACCGCAATCTTAGATCATCATCATCATTACCATCATCAATGACGGCAATAGCAACAACATTATCACCATCAGCATCATCATTGGCATCTCTTTGTGAAGAAAATGGCATACATGATGAGTCAAAAATAAATATGGAGGAACAATTAGATCCCTTGCTACTTAAGCATATGTCGAGAGAAGAATTGATCAGCCATTGTAAGAATGAGATTACTAAATTGAAGAGGAATCATGAATTGAAGGTACAAGATCTCACTGAGCAGCATTTCAGCCACAGGAGGGAGTTGCTGAGAGAAAGGGGACCCTCTTTGACACCTAAGAAGAATAAGGAGTTTGATATGTTGAGGAGAATGTCTGAGGTCATATCCAAAATACATGAAATTCTTGTGGAGGATGAGGAAGTAGCTACATCACATCCTCATACATTTAGTAGCAATGAAGAAAGTCTCAGCAGTTTGAAAGACAGACTGGAATCCCTCCTTTCAGAAAATCACCAACTCGCAGATTTGCTTGAAGATAAGAAGAGACAAATCGAATGCCTTTCACTACAAGTTTCTGAAGCTGCAGAGACCATGTCACAACACTCCCTGGCTGAGGCCAAGTTATCGAAAACAACTGCAAATCTTGAAGCAGCTATGGAAGATGCACGTATTGAAGCTTTAATTGGTGATGATATATTTTCTGGTATTCTGAGGGAAGTTGTGGATGAAATTAAATGCATTGCTGAAGAGTCGCAGCTGGAGAATAGTGTTATGCATGACATCAACAAAAGGTTAGAAGAATCTTGTCATAGCACTGAACCTGGATGTGAATTGGAATACAAGAATATGGAGTCCATCATGATGCAAGAAATACGTGATGTTATAGTTGTAGATGCTTTGAAGGATGCTGAGGAGAAACTCAATGACCTGAACATTAAGTATACAGATGAATGTGAACGTCGGGTTTTGCATGAGAAGGAAAAACAAGAAAAACAAAAACAATTAGAAGTAGAGATTGCAAGCAAAGAGAGGCTAAAGCAGGAAATACTTGCTCTGGTAGAAGAAAAGGAGCAGTTGGCACGAGATGCAGCAGCTGCACTGGCAAACGAAAGTGAACGATACAAATTAGCTACTCAAGAACTTGAAAATTTGAGAAGTGAGGCATGTGACCACCAGAAACTAATTTCAGAAAGCTGTGAAGAGTTAAATGCTGCCAAGCGTGATTTGTTTGAGGCATTGGATCAAATTGAAAAACATAATGCAGACATCTGTAACTTAGAACGGAAGCTTGAATTAGTAGAGAAAGAGTTGAGGGAAATTGAGGAGGAGAGAATGAAGCTTCTCAATGTTATCCAAGAGAAGCAGACCACTGTTTCTATATCTGAAGCAAAAGAAAGGGAGCTCAAGGAGAAATTTGAATCAATAGCTGTCTATGTCAGTGGATTATTGAAATCATTTGCTGATTTTGAACATAAGGTGACACAAGATATTTCAGGGAAATGTTCAAGGTACTTTGTGCAACCTTTGTTACCCTTTGATGTTTTTCTTGTCTATGTTTTTTGTGCTATATTTCTGTAAATCTGATCTTATACTACTCTTGTGTGTCTTTTGAGACTTCTATACACTCAAAGTCATATGTGCTAGGTAGAGTAGAACTGTTGTTTCTTTTTGCTTGTTCATTTCATAGATTGATTGAAGGACTTGAGATCTATTTGTCTGCGTCCTTTTTTTTTTCAGGTTGAAAAGTCTGACTTGTCAATTGCATTTGCTTCAACAAAAAGCTGATGTCCTTGTAAGGCGAGGGTTGCTGTACAAGCAGAGATTTGAAAAGAAATGTTCTGACCTTGAGAAAGCTGAAGCTGAGGTACCTATATTAAGTTTCAAGTTGATCTCTTGGCCTAGTATATCTATTCCATGCTATAAGTGTTATGAAACTTAGAGATCTGAATTTATTGCATATACTTCAGATACGTTATCATTGTTGTATAAGTCTATGGGTCTCACATTGGATAAAATGAGGCTACAATCTAAAAAGATTGAATATGTATACCTATTACCTGGATCTTGCCTCTTATATGCGACAAGTCCTGTATATCCATCAAACGTTATAAAATATGAATGAATAAGCTTATTATTTTCTTTTGAAGTGTATTAATGGAGCACATATCTTTGGATTTCAGGTTGATCTCTTGGGAGATGAGGTGGAAACTCTGTTGAATCTTGTCGAAAAGATATACATTGCTCTTGATCATTATTCACCAATTTTGCAGCATTATCCTGGAGTAAGACTGTCTTCTTTTCATTGTAATATAAAGTACATTGTGCATAGTAATGTGTATTTCATTTACAATAAAATTAGTAACTAACATTACTATTCACAAACTTTACACAAATATGGAACAAATAGGTATGAGCTTAGGTACATAACTGAAATTCTAGTATCCGTCTGTATAGTTCCCAATTCGTATGTAGTATCCGTTTGTATAGTTCCCAATTCGTATGTTGTGTATATGTGCAGAAAAGAGATCTCCATATTAATCTAGTTTATTTTTCTTGCTTTTGTAGATAAGTGAGATCTTGAAGCTGGTGAGAAGAGAATTAAGCGCGGAAATAAAATCCATTTGATCTGCCTTAAACTTGGTAACGTCTCCATTTTCATGGTTTCTTCTTACCTAACCATGTCAATTGATATTACATTGATTAAACTTTTACTGAATGTTAATTTTTATATATTTAATTCATATGCTTAATCATTTTCTTGCTGTAATTTTTATGTTACAGGACAGCTGATTGCCTCACCTGAAACAACCGCAATCTTGGGAAATGTTTGAGAGTCAGTCAGACAAGAATATAACTCCTTAGTCAGATAACCAGAAGCGAACTTGCTGAAGAGAAAGGACTGTCAAATCACTCAAATGTTTGCTACCAGTACCGGAAGAGAGCTTAGTGAGCCTTGTTTTGGTGAAAATATAACATTTTATTAGGGTCGCTTTTGCCTAGGAACCGAGGTAAAGTAAAAACCCTCTGTAAAGCACAAGTCTTAGAAATTTTAGTTTCAGGTTTCACCTGTTTCACATAGGTTTTTGCTCTGTTTTGTATATGTGCCAGGCTGCCAGCTCCATAGATACTTGAGCTTTTTATATAGCATAGTTTCATGTTCTCTGAGCATAAGTTCCTATTCTCATTTTATTTGCACAATAGCAGTTGCTACCTTTCCGAAGTTTGACAAAACCATGGTTCACCTTCATATAGCAATGAGAAAATAGAAAAAGGAATCATAAATGGCTAATCAGATATTGCAGATGTGATTTAGCTTCTCCTCGAACTCGGTCTCTTCTTATTTTTCCAGTTTCTGTGAGTGGAAATGGCTTCTTCCATACAAGAAACTTTCTTGGTATCTTAAACCTGCAAAAGATGATGAACATATGTAGCCCACCAGATGGTAACAGTAAATCAATGAAAGATCTCAATAGCAGAGTATCAGAGTGAGAGCAATACCCGGTCAAATTTTGTTCTTTGCAATATTGCCAGAGAATCTCACTGGAAATGTGACGCTCAAGCTCTGCAACGACCGAGTCACTGGTACTTGTATTCGCCCATTGCCAATTTTCTCTAATCTGTACACAAGCCACAACCATCTCACTCAAACGAGCGTCTGGAATTCCCACAACAACGACGCCGGCAACTCCTGGATGTTTCAATAGGATTCTCTCTACCTATATCATGAAGCAATTTACACTGCATCAGTATCTGGTTTAGGATTGCTGCATTTTCCGAACATTTGATCATGGTAACTTGAGCATTTTGTCAATGTGTGTGATGGTCACCTCTTCAGGATAAACGTTCTCCCCTCCACTCTTGATTCCACCATTTGCTCGTCCTATAAGCCAAACGTTACCATAGTCATTAATGAATCCAATGTCACCTGTGTCAAGCCAGACTTCACTGCTGCTATCAACAGTTGCATTGGCTTGATTTCCATTCCAATATCTAAGCATTACATGTGGTCCTCTAGTTAAAATCCTCCCCACAGCAGAAGCCCCATCAGTGCTAATCCTCAACTCTACATGAGGAGCAGGCTTGCCACCACAAATACCTCTTGTTTGATCAACTGAATTCAACTTTTGTTGATCGAATTTCGGGTCATACAAGGTCATGAAGGTCAATGAAGAGCAAGTCTCCGTCATCCCTACAGTATCATAAGCACAAGCATATATGAGACTGGTTGAGATTCTACCAGTTGACTCTAGTAAAACAAGACTAAAAGAAAGACTCACCATAAGCTGAGAGAAGCTTAGCTTGTGGGAACAGTTTGGTTGCAGCTATGGTGAGCTCAGTCGACAATCCTCTACCTCCATTCAAGATCTTCTTCACATTCTCTCTGCCTTTACATGTATCCTCCCCCCTGATCACAGTAACTTAGCCAAGTCACTGATAAGAATTATTTGATCAATCTTTCCCAAGAACAAATTCATTAGTACCTGAAGTTAGAAACTAAATCGGCCATCATGGCGGGTACAGTGATCAGAGAAGTCACATTGTGTTGTTCTATGGCTTCAAGGGCAGATTTAGCGTCAAACTTAGGTAGAAAAATATGGCAAGCTCCAACCATCAGCATTGCTAGAGCTGATGAAAGACCACCAATATGGCACAATGGAGCAGTATGCAAATATACGTGCAAGTAGCCACAGAACCAGAAATTCAAAATTGTTATTCTTTTCAGCTCATTAGAATTGTTGTTCAACGCTGGATCCGAACATCAGTGTCTGACATAGACTTGTGGCAAAGCTATAAAAAGCACACAATGCATACATCATCCTCACCGTAGCCAACAACGGCAATTTTCCCTAGGGACTGTACGATAAATGCTGAGTGGCTTAGGGAAACTCCCTTTGGCCTTCCTGAGGTTCCTATAAAAACACATCTCTCTCACAAATCATCTGAAAAAAATTCTAATGATTATTCCTTCAAATTCTGGAAGTAATGGTCAAAGAATCCTATACCAGAAGTGAAGCATATGATGACGGCATCCTCAGGTGCCCAACAGTAATCCAATGATGCCTCCCTCACAGATTGCTTATTTATAGTTTCAGCAGTCAACACTGACCAAGCAAACAATGCAGAGCAAATTACTCAAAAATCTAGTTAGCAAAATCAAGGAAAGGCTCTCCCTATGCTACAATTTCCTTGTGTGGAACTCATATCTTTGAGTTATGAACATAACACACCATTAGTATTCAAAGAAGTTGGTACGAAACTCGAGGAAGAATCCAGCAAAACATGACATTTCAGAGAGGGAAAACCATTCTGTTGAAGCTTGGAATACCAAAATTTTAAACAGGAGCTGCGCTCTTGAGTTTGATCTTGACTTTCTTTGTACAAGGATGAATGATCGAGCTAGTCACGATCAGAAAACTAATCACATCCATGATGCATGTGAGCATGTACTAATTAAAATACTATATTTTCTAGAAAATTCTATACAAAACATTATGTTACTCTAATATTTCTCTTTCAAATGAGGATTTCCAAGATAGATGCTTGTGCGTTCGATGAAGCTTGATAATTATCTCATAAATACACCCATAATTCGAAGTAAATTTATGTTTTTCCCACATAATAAGTTTGATCATACATATTCAATGGCAGGTTTCGTTACAACTCCTACCCTGCACTTTGATCATGTTTATAAGATCTAAAGTAACTTAACATGTAAGTTAAGCCTGGCTCAAAAGTGCCACAATGCACCTATTCTATCGATCACATGAATGATCGATCAATGTGCTTGATGAGCAGCTACTTTTGGAACAAAGATGAAGTAAGGCTGTTGTTCTCTCATTAGCAACTCCAACTTTATGAGATCAGTCCACAGCCAACGACTCTCAATAACACAGAAACGCCCAGAAGTTGACCTTTCCTACCCTACATTTTACCCTCTTCAATTAGGTAATCAATATCATCCCCAAAAAATTTACACTAGTAAATTTATTTCGATATCCAAACATCACAGTTTGAATCAATCTTATAGTAAACTGTAATTTTCCCACCAAAATTGAGAAAAGGAAAGAGAATATTCAAACTTTATACTGAAGTTAATTAAAAAGGTGGGTGTTTTGACACTGGTTGGTGCCTGTGAGCTCATCAATGGCTGGTCTCTACTATTAGTGGACAAAAAAGCAAACGGCGATCGAAATTAGCAAAAACAATCAAACAGAGCAGAGACGCTCTACTCTCTACTCCTTCCTTCCCATTCATATATATGCATAAAGCTTCTTCGATCTCTTCTCTTTTGCACAGCTTCTCTCGCCGTCGTTTCAAGTCTCGAAGACCCCCACCATGATTCGGCCGAAAGCGATGAACGCGAACGACACGTCGTCGTGGTTGGAAGAAGGAGGGATCACGTGAGAGATGTGCTGGTGGTGGTGAGCTTGCTTTGTGCTGTTTGTGGCTTCTGCTTTTGTTTACGAGCATCTCCAACTGGTTCCCCATTTTATTGGTATTCTCACTTTTTGAGAATTTTGGGCTTTTTTTTGGTCCAACAGATTCCTCATCCCATTCCCCAAAATAGGGAAGGAGGAGAAAAAAAAGGGAGGCTTCCCCGTATTTGCAGCATTCGGCAAATTTTTGGAGAAGCAAAAATAAATGCAAGATTCTTCAAAATGGGGAAGCTGTTGGAGTTGGAGCAAAAATAATTTGGAGAATATGGCTTTTGCTTCCCTATTTTGGAGAAATTTTTGGAGAAGCTATTGGAGATGTTCTAAGGTACCGGAAGCGGCGTAAACCGGCCTCGAGGTGACGCAATAATTACAAAAAATCGGGAGAGCCTCTTACATTTTCATGTGTAAATAACTTACGTAGAGGTTAGATTATGTTTTGAGCAGTAATATTTGTCATTTTCTCTATTGTTATACAACGAGAGGATTGCCAACGTTTCGTTTGATTGATTTATCTAACAAAGTATGTGACTTTTAATATGCTCTCTTTGCATTGTTTATTATCTTCTGCACCCTTGTGTGCTACGACTGCTAGTTGATATGATGAATGTGACCCGAATTTTGACATGTATTATGAATGTTAACTATGCTTTCTTCGATCACTTTTGTGGTTGGCTTTGCCTAAATGCTTAGAGAGGTCTGAAATTGGTAATATTGGTAAGAGTATGTACATTGTTGCTTATTTTACAGCTTCAAACTCAAAACAGAAAAGAAAACTGATCGAGAAGTAAGTATTCATTGTCAAACGGTATCAGAAAATTCGAATTTGACAGAGATAAAGTCTCGTTAATCAGTGGTGCTACCACGGCTGCTACAAACGCCATATGACAATGACCTGATCAACCCAGCTGTATGGATTTTTCAGATGTACATTGCTCCATTCAATTCGCATGTTACATTATGGTAGTCAATTTAGTTGCTATCAAATATTTTCAGGTAAGCTTAGAACTACAGTCTATAAGCACCATGTATGGATCCATCGGGAGAAGTGGGTGACGGCTTGGGTTCTGGACTAACCGGTAGTTGTATCTTGTAAACTAGGATATTATTGTTCTTAAATCACATTTGTTATGAAACTGATGGAGTGATGGTGACTTTCGGCTGGTCTAGTTTAAATCCAGCTCACATTGTTGACTTGCATTATGTCTCTGGGCCACTACCCAGTGCGTAAAGATGGACTTCATTCCTAATCTTGATATCTTGATAAGTGATAATGATGGGGTCTGTAGAACCAAAGAACAAAGTGGATCATTGCTTCACATCTTTGAACAAGTTTTCTTGACCCAAAACAAAATAAAAATCTTTGAACAAGTTTTTTTATTTTTGTTTATGATAAACTCTTTGAACAAGTATTGGAATTACTTCTTTTTTCCTGAAGCATAACTAAAAGAGTAATCCTTTGCATAATTTTTCAAATAACCAAACTTAACTCTATCAATTCGATAACGACTAGTCTGCCACACCGCCCTTACTTCAAGAAGAAGAAGAAACTCGACCATAAGTCTAGTGGGACGAGTCCCTCCTTTTCCAGCGAAAGGTCTTGAAATCCGAGAAAACTTGCAAGCTTTGAATAATGGTTCTGCTAGAGTAAAGCAAATATTTGGTTCAACTTGTTTTCATTAGTCAGTAAAGCAAAATATGGCAAATCATAGATCACAATAATCATTGGCACCAAGAGAAAGCAATGTGTACAAAGGAGGCTAGTGGTCTGATTCTAGTCAATCAAATGAGGGACAACTCCATTTTATAAACAAATACAGCTGGGAATGGAGACAAAACTCTATGTGGTGCTAGTCCAAACCAATAGTTCAACCAAACTTACCGACTTATTAAGTAAAAATGGGCAAGAATAGTTACAGTATTTACCTATTGGTCAAGAGGCATCCATTCTAGTTCTAAATCTAGTTCTCCACTTTCCACATTCTGGAGCTTGATTGACACTTCCTGTTTTACCTTACCATCAACAATGTTGACAGTGCTATCGTCTAGGAGGGCGTTGTCATGTGACTTCAGCCATTTTCCGATTTGCATGTTCCCAAACATTCCTGCATCCCCGAATGCCATTGCCGATGTTATTAAGGGCTGAAGATCAATCTCTGCTTCACCCATTATGTCATCGGCTGAGAATGTATCATAATCAAATACTCGCTGTAATGTGATGAGAGCAAATATTAGGTACTCCCTCCCAAGACAAAAATAAGTTTCGGTTCAGATCATAGGAAAATGCTAATCCACTAACAATGGAAACATAATCTACAAATGATTGAGGAGGGAAAATATAACTTTTCTCCACATATTGAGCACATAAACAGCTATCATCTTTCAAACAATTTTCATAAACCATCATGTATTCTTTACAGTGACTAAAACTTTTGTAGTTTTTCAACACTATCTTTTGTAATACTAATGTATACGAAATTAAGAACTTCATGTTTAACATAGGACAGGAGGAAGTTGGATGTGAAGTGTCCAGTGAGTACGGAGTAATAAGAACACAAATGACTAATCCAGTTGTAGTGATATCAGGAAATGAGGACCCATACAGACCATTATGTGGGTACAGTATAAAGAAAACGAGGAGAAAATCAATATACGTATGCTGTATGGTTATATCTTTCAGTTATATCTGTCATGGATTGAAAAATGAGACACTAGTAAAGATAAAAGAGAAAAGGCATAGATATGCTTACCAACTGTAGAGGTCCATATTGCTGAGGAACAGACAACATGAGCTCCTCATTCCAGACAGGATTCAAGTTATTCTTTACTACAGTTGTCTGAATAGTCTGCATGATTGCCAACATTGTCATAATCAGATAAAGAAATGTGTCTGAAGTGATTCACGGTTTAGATAATTTCATTTACATATCAGTCCAATCTAAAGTGTTCAACACAATCATTGATTTATTTCTATGGTGCCACTTTAAAGAGTAACAGGATGTAACTTCTGGAGACAGGATATAAGTAGGTAGATATACTTCATCACGCATAACAAAAGAAAAACCAACTCTGAAGCTTCAGTGTGAAGGATAATCAATGGTGAAAGATGACTAACCTGACGCCCAAGAGTAAGGATGACATAAGGGTCACTTGACATCATATCTCGAATAGCTAAATTTGTCCCCTTTACCACCTTTACCTTCAATAATCCAATAAACTCTACCATACCGCCCTGTAACATATTTTAAACGAAACAGACCAAGGTTATGATACTACTATGAAGCATATGGTACACAACTACACATACAGACTAAACATGGACCAGATGCCACATCTAGAGTGGAAAAGTCTCTATCCCATCATGTGAATATTCACCATTAATCTGCATGACTTAGAGGCTGAACACAAGGAGTGAAAAAAATTTACCGCTGGTTTTGAAGAATTTGAACGAAAACTATCAATCAGCTTCCTAGAAAAACTTGTTTGGACAGAGAACTTTGTTGATTCTTGAGCTTTATTTGCTGAGTTAATTCGCAAGCTAGGTTTCAGAAATGCTTGAAGCTCATACTTTGACCTGCATAAAATATCATGCAATTTCTTTAGTAATCTGAATAACAAAATAATCCATTGAAGCGGCCCATGGTTCTAAAATTCTATATCATAACTAACCGGATGAACTTTGAACGATCCTCGTGACCAGCATCTGGTCCAGGTTTTGAATATCCTTCGGGAAGAAAGGCCTCATAGATCGAATTAGCAGAAGAATTTCCTCCAACTTCGATCATAGCATCAATTTCATCATCGGACCATTCATCCAGTGTCACTGACAAAACCTGATATTCCATATATGTAAGAAGATATGGACAGACATCACACGTCAGGCTCTATAAAATCATCATGAATATCAATTAATTGCATACCTAGCAATCAGGAGCACTGACCTTTGATATATGTGTACCAAGACTCCTGTGCACGCCACAACATTTTAAGCAAATAAAAACTCCAATATTGGCTGACCTGCAAATGCAGTTACAAGCCTAAGTTTAATAGAAAAAAAATTCCTGAATAATGTATCAGAAGCCAATCAGTAGCTTTGCAAAACATACTCCTCTTCAGACTATTAATCTTAACTAATGAAATATTGAAAAATGCATATCTCAAACACAATTAACAGGACTAGATGCACTGATACAAAGTCACAAAGTATATCTCAAGAACATATAACTTACGCCCATTTAGGATCTGCAGCACCGCAATCAGCACAAGAGCGATTATCTTTTTGCATCAATAAATCCTTTAACTTTCTTTTACCTGTACATCAACAAATTGGTCATTCAGTTCTACATTAAAGTATTAAACTAGAAAGCATCGACTCTATGAAGATTGCAAATGCTACTACATTAATGTCCAAGATAGCAGAATAATGAGAGTATTACAAATCAGCTTAGACCACACTACTACCAATTCGAGTACTGCAAGCATACCTGAGGCAGGCCTCCCAAGTTCCATCGGTCGATGATGCATTCTTCTAATAGTAAACTACAATCATCCAACAAAAGTTTCAGTTTTGATGTAATGAACTGAAAAGGGAAATGTCTCAAACAACCCATCACAGCAAAAGTAATGCCAAAAGTGAAACAGCTTGCCACCCAAATAAAAAGCATCCAACTTTAAACTTGCCATCAACCCAAAAAAGCAAAGATAAATCCCAGCTTTAATGTAATTTTATATGGAATATACATATCAAATTCCAACTACAAAAACAATATGTTATCCTGATTAACCAAAATCATCCAAGAATGTAACTTTTTGAGAAACTATTGGCCACCCAAATCAAAACAGACAAAGATGATCAAATTTATCATGGACATGCAAGTTGGAAACTGCTGGGTTCCAGAATTATGAAACTTTCAATTTGAACATGAGAGAATGATATTCAATGATTTGAAAAACAGATGATTGTACAGTTTTCAATGATGGGTTCATTAAAAACCAATGAAAACGCCATTAAAGTAGAGAACTTGGATGAATCAGAGGTTACAAAACCATGTAAAATTATGGCGCGCAGGACCAAAACAGGAAATGAATAACAGAAAAAACCAACCTGACATTGAAATATTAATAATGGATTGAATAAAACATGAAAGAAAGAGATAAACATATTACCAGTGAATTGTGGGATTGATGGAATTGGAATTGAATGATTTGGTTCTTCAGAGAAACTTTGGTGGAGAGAAAGGTGGGAGATGAATGTTGAATATTGATGATACAATTTAATTTACAACTGTGTTTTTGTTCTTTTATGTTTTTGTTTTAATTTTTCCTGAAAGTGACTACTGATTGGAATTATTATAAAATAATGACGTGGAAGAACATCCACGTTGCGCAGAATTAATCGCCCCATTCCTGCTTCAAAGTTCAAACTGCCAAGAGCTAGAGCTAGCAATCAAATAGATAGTTTTTTTTAAGGGAAGCAATCAAATAGATAGTTTTTTTTAAGGTTCAACTTTGTTCTCCAAGTCATAATATTGGTATGGTTTTTTTGTATAGTGATATCGTTCCATGTTATATTTCATTTCATGAGGATTATGACCCTTCTAGGAATTGCTTAAATGATTGACGTTCTGTGTTCCTTTTTTTATATTTATTAGGTGGTTGCCCGCGCCTTGGCGCGATTTTATGACGAAGTGTTATAAATTTTTTGGAAGCTAGCTAGCCTAATTGTTGTTTAGTATAAAAATAAATTTGTAAATAGATTCTACATAATTATCATAAAAATAAAACAAAACTATAATTTACTATGTAAACTTTCAAGCAAGTTACATAAATACCAAAAGTAAGGAGATATTGTATCTCCTTTCCAAATCCTAAAGAACCCTTCATTTACAGAAAAAAAAATTGTTCTATATTTATTTACATTCTTTTTCTTCCTATTTGATTTAATTATTGCTATATATATTATATATTTTGAAAAATATCTTTGTAAACTATATTTTTTGTATAATTATTTGGTATGTTGTCACCGTTGTTTATCATAATATTTAAGCCTTTTTTTGATGTAACTCTTGATAGTGCAACGTATAATTGTCCGTGACTAAAAACTGGTTCTGTTAAATATACTCCGACTTGATTTAGTGATTGACCCTGACTTTTGTTGATTGTCATTGCATAACAGGCTCTGATAGGAAACTGTCGTCTCTTGAATGTGAATGGCCATTTAGTTTCATTCGCAATCAACACAATTCTTGGAATATAAACATTTCCCCAATATTAGTCCCTGTTAGTATTTTTGCCTCTATTATTTTTTCAAACAAATTAGTTATAATCAACCGTGTTCCGTTGCACAACCCCTGTATTTGATTTAAATTTCTTAATAACATAATTGGCATTCCAATCTTCAGTATGAGTTCGTGTAATGGTAGACCGCTAAATTCAAGTTTATTCAAAAATTCTATAGGATACAAAAGACTGTTATCACTATAAGTAGCAGAATTTAATGAAATCGAATCAGAACTAAAATATATTTTTTTATCACCAGGCAACAAATTAATTGCATATTTATTTATTTCATGTACTGTTGCATTTCTTGGTGTGACGATGGTACGCTCTCTCAAATAACATGTATCGTTGTATTTACAATCAAAATTTGGATAAGTAGCCATAAAAATTGATTTGATAGGATCTAAAGTTGAATCAGTGAGTAAATCTTCAGGAATATGAATCCAAGATGTATCAGGGTCATTTGTTGGAAAATTTGACTGTAATCGACCCTCTCCTATCTGTAGCATCCATTCTGCAAAATTTTGAATCTCATCTTTTTTAGTGGTCGTCAATCCGATAGACGATAACCTCATGTTTTCTGTTAAACAAAAAACTTTAAGATATGACCATAGATATGAATTATTCAAAGACGCCTCAATAATATCACTCTTGCTTCCTCCTTCTATAACTGGTAAAATCTGTCTAAAATCTCCACCGAACAAAATTGTTTTGCCTCCAAATGGTATTTGTGTCTTTCGATCATCAGAGTTTGCTGACAAAATATCCCGAAGAGTTTTATTTAATGATTCCATACAACATTTATTGCACATCGGAGCTTCATCCCAAATGATCAGATGTGCATTTTCAATTAATTCTGCAAGATGTGTTTGTTTGTTTATCGAACATTTTAAATCTTTCTCTATAATAGGCTTTATTTTAAAACGTGAATACGCCGTTCTACCTTTTGGAAGTAACAGAGAAGCAATTCCTGACGAAGCAACGGCCAAAACAATTTTTCCTTCAGATCTTAGTTTAGAAATTATAGTATTCCACAAAAAAGTTTTCCCTGTTCCGCCACTACCATACACAAAAAATGATTTTTCAGTTTTCTGTTCCACAGCTTCAATCACTTCATCGTATATAATTTTCTGACACGAATTCAATTTAGTAATCAATTCACAATGTTCACGTTTAAGTGTCTCACAATCAAAATCTAATTCCTCTCTCATTAATTTATTGCTCAACTCATGTATCTTTTCTGTTTTTGGCATCGGCAAATGATGTTCTTTCAATGAACTGGATGCCATACTAAACAATTTCTCAAGTTCATATAAAACGTTATTTTTCAAATCATCCTCAGGTATGGTAAGGTTGGGTATGTTGAATTCCGATCAAATTTTGTATAAGATATCATCAGACATGCTCATCCAATGTGCATTGAGCAAAGCTCACGGATTTGAGACATCACAAAAAAGAATAATGGTAACAGATAATTGTCTAATCTGAGAAAAGGTCGCAGTAAATCCAGATTCAACCAGTGCATCGTTCCATTCTTTATCATCATCTAGTAATCCCAATGTTCGACATGCTTCCTGAAAAGTAGCGTATGTAATTCCATTGACTGTTTTGATCCAATCGAAATTGCGACATCCTTTTTGAATATTCAGTAGCATTCGTAGGTAAAATAATTCGCCTGCAAGTGGTGGTACGTGTGCAATTCTGCCAATAACGTCATATCGTCTTTTTCTTGGATGCCATGTTTTGCTATCACTGTCCCAAACAAATTGAGAAGGAAATTGAGCATAAGTTAATTTAGCCGCGTCCTTATAAAAAGTATTTGCATCAAACCAAGCAGTTAGCATTGTACGTTATGCATCTGGATTTTCTACAACTTGTTCAATAGATTGTCCTTCATAAAAGAAAACACTCTGCTCATTTGGCAAATGAATTTTTAAGTATTGCACTGCAGGATATCTAGTATGAATGGAGAATTCAAACAATCGCCACACAGATTCGTGAGGAGTTAAATATCGACAATTCAAATAATTTTGTATTTCATCATTTATATTGTCACGAACCATCACTCGAGCTCTATCTGGACCTTTATTTATATATTCAATAAATATTTTATTAACATAGACTGAGAACACGATTCAACATTTATGTGAGCATTATACCTAAGCAACAAAATGGGATTATATGGAACAACAAAATTATTACCAATATGAATTCCAGTTTTATTCACAAATTTTGAATCATCATCACGTCTTCTATAGTGAGGAGCCTTAATTGCGTGAAAAACGGTGTTAGAAATGTATGGTTTTGGAAAAAAATTTGTGCATTTTCCATCTCTCATGCACGGAGATTTTGAATTTAATTGACCGCAAGGACTATGTATCATAAATTGACTAACTATTTCAAAAAGTTCTGGACAAATGTTTTTATCTGGTAATTCAGCAGAAATAATATAATCAATATCTGTTGATGTGTAACACTTGTATGGTCTTTGAAGCCAAATTAATAAATGAGCATGTGACAATCCTCTTTTTTGGAATTCAATTGTACAAACATGTGCATCAATATCTCCAAAAGGTTCTCCGGATTTAATGAATTTTATCATATCTTCCAATTTAATTTTAAAAATCCGAGAAACAATATCTGGTCTGTCTTCCGCTTTGTACCCAGGTTTTTTTTTCAAAATATCTCACAATTTCTGGCCATTTAACATTGCAAGTGAAAGTTATAAACAAATCCGGATTACCGTAACATCTACAAATTGCCATGGCATCTTGATAGTTATTTAACATATCTCTAGGACTGCCGGTGTGAGTACCTGGAAGAAAAATTGTTTTTCCCACATCAGAACATCGAGTAACACCATTTGAAGCAAGCGTAGATAATTGATTCCATTGTTCACACTTCAATAATGGTTGATGATTTCTTATATATTCTAAGCGATTTTCCTCAACTGTCGCATATGCATCAACTAAGTATTGTTGAAACAATCTTCCGCATTTTAGCAAAGTGCTTGAATCATTTTCTCGATCATGAATTTGATAACAGACAAATTTTATCATCGTCAATTTTGTTCTTTTTCTCTGACGCTCTCTTTCCGTACACTCTAACAACATATCTGTTCTGAATCAATCCTCACCATATGGAAACAGTAGCGGATATTGCAATGACATTAATTTCGGATGTATCTTTGATATTCGCTTCAAATGTGCATCAACTGATCGAATTATGATATCTCTGTTAGAATTAAATTCTCCAATGTCACCAACAATTAAACCGGCAATTTCAGAAGCACTCGGTAATTCGTATTGCTTACCATCGGTAGACTAACGATCAAGTAGAGTCATATTACAATTAGGCAACGAAATATTTTCAAATTGACCTCTCACTGATCGAATTTTTTTAGCCAATTCATTAATGTCGTCAAGCATATTTGCTAATTTTTCAACAATGGCAACATCAATATTTTGATTTCTATTATCTGGATCAATGGCATTAATGCGATTTAAAATCTCATTTCCTGTGTCATAAACATATAATTGAGCAAACTTAGGACATTCATTTGCAGAAGGTAACACTGATCCCATCAAATGATGCACTTGTCCACAAATTTTGAATACATAAGGAGTTGTTCCATTATTTATCTTGTAATCAATTTTTGCACCCATAGAAGTAAAAACAAACATGGCATTATAAACCCGAATATTTTCACGAAAAAGTGTACTTTGACGACCATTGTTTGGATTCAATAATTGTTCAAGAAAAGTTGGAGTTGGATTTGATATTGGAAGTTTTATTTGTCTTTTTTCACAACAATTCGTATAAACAAATTGATTTTTGATTCTTCTCTTTAAAGCCTCGCCTGACCAAAAGGAAGCACCACTACAAGAAAACTGCACCTAGACCACGGACAATTTCCGTCGTCTAAGTGCAGTTTTCCGTCGTCTAAGGATTCCGTCGTCCAAGGTCAGTGCTCCAAGTGCTGTCGTCCAAGCACCTGGACGACGGAGAATTAGCCTTTCCGTCGTCCAAGTTAACTTGGACCGCGGACATTATCCGTGGCCCATGTATGCACCTGGACGACGGAAAGACTAATTCTCCGTCGTCCAGGTGACTACATGGGCCACGGACATTGCTCGTTTCTCCGTGGCCCACGTGTTCACCTGGACGACGGAGAATTAGCCTTTCAGTCGTCCAGGTGCATACATGGGCCACGGAGAATGCTAGATTCTCCGTGGCCCAGGTGTTCACCTGGACGACGGAAACACTAATTCTCCGTCGTCCAGGTGAACACGTGGGCCACGGAGAATGGCAGGGTTTAGGGTTTAGGGGTTAGGGATTAGGGGTTAGGGTTAGGTTTAGGGTTTGTGCACCTGGACGACGGAGAACATAATCTCCGTCGTCCAAGTGACAATTTAATTTTTTTTTTTAAATAAATTGAAATTAAATATTATTAAATTAATTTATTATTAATTTAATTTAAGTAATGAAAAATAGTCGAAATTAATTAATTAAACTAAATTTTTAATATTAATTAATGTATTAATTAAATAATTAATTAATTTGTACATACGTACACATCCAAATTAAAAACCCATAAAAATAATAAAATATTGTTCGGAACTCGGAAATAAAGAAACGCGATAATTAACTAGCTAGCTAATACACTGGAGGAGCAGATGCGCCGTCGGGTCCTCCGCCTCCAGCCGGGTCGTTGTCGTCGGGGTGTGAGTTCGGAGGAGGTTGACATACTTCTCGATTTTGGTTCATGAGCGCGATGAGTTGGGCTATTTGTGCTTGTTGTTCGTCAAGTCTTTGCCGCATTGACTCATTCTGCTCTTGTGTCCGTCGATTCTCCTCTCGTGCCAGTCGAGCCTCTTGAATGGCTGCTTCGACGGCCGCTGCCTGACTCCTTCTCCGCTGCCCTGAACCTCCCGTAGATGATGAGCCGGAGGTCGTCGACAAATCTCGTACCACCCTAGGCCCAAAGTGCCTAACCTCCTTACCAGCTCTACGACCGTAGACCTCATCCGCAATTGCAATTTGGCTCTCTAAGGATAGAGGAGGCAGGTCTTCCGGCGGCACATCTGGAAACGCAAGCTAAGTGTTAGCCAACTCTTCATGCGCACGCTCTATCACCCTTGCCTACAAAAGAATAATTAATTTATTATAATGAAATCATATTTAAATAATAATTACTATAATTAAAAGCACATAATTAATATATCACTTACGCCGCATTGACTCGCTTCATTATCGAGCCCAGGCGTCACGTACGCGCTTACGCTTGCATCAAGATAAGGGTGTTTGGAGCCCTTATCCTTGTGCTCCTTGGCTATTTGAATGAACTGTTTGGCGCCGGTAGTATGGTGTTTCTCCTTCTTCCCCCGGTTGGCTTTGTTGACACCGGAGAATTTCTGTTACACAACATAATTAAATCATTAAAAAATGAATAACTACAATTTAAATAATTCAATTATCTTAATTGAAATACAAAAAATAAATTAATACCTTAAATTGTTCATCGACAAAGTGGTTACACAACCACTCCCACTCATCTTCTCTATCCCATTGCAGCTCTACCGGAGGAGGCACGGGACCGACATCTTGGAAGTACTTATGGAGCTTGTACTTCCAATCTTTATAGATGGAGTTGGCGGTTTGGTTGATATGCCTCAACATGGCCGGTGTCGGATCCACCGCAAATTGTTCCTATCAAAAATAAATTAAAAATTATAATCATATATATTATGAAATTTTAACTAATATTAACAATATTATATAATAACTAAATTGGACGTATTACGTACCGAAAGATCTTTGAAGACTTTCGCCTTCTCATGATCCGGCGCCTCCTTCCAAGTAGGGGCAGTGATACGAACCCGGTTATGGATGATTGACCCTATCCCATGCGCCGAGAGACTTGCTAGCTGAGCTGTGGGAGGGCCACCGGTGAATTCTTCGTACGGCAAGTCGATCTTTTTCCCGGTCGCCTTGCAAATACGCTCCGCTTTGCCCCCTTTAACGAGACCCCGAGTCCTTTTCGGTTCCGGGTCAGTGGGGGCCCTCCTTTGCCTACGGCGGGCGCTGTACATGATTGATTCGGCGGTCGAGGACGCCTGAGTACTTCCCGTTGAACTGGTACCGGGCGTCGGAGATTGGAAGGGGTCGACGTCATCACCGCTCGAGATGAATGGGGGAGCGGGAATTTCCCCAGAGGGCGCTACGGACGGACCAGATGATCCGTCCGGATTGAGAGCGTCGTTGCCCTCCTGTTGAACCCAACCGACTTGGGCCGCCAACATTCGGAGCATCTCATCTTCTGCCTCCTGTTGGGCTTTCTTCTTGCCGGATGTCGTCTTTGGCGGAGCCATTTAAACCTAAGAGTACGGTGTTAAAATACCTACTTACCATAATAATTACAACTTAAAAATTTACGCTAATTAAGTACGTTTAAGATTTAAATAGAGTACACTAGCTTGGCTTTTTCGGTCGTTCAATGGACGTGCGACCCGTGCGATAAAGTGTAAATTTTCAATTAATCAGCCTTGATTAAATCGAAAAACATGGCTAGTTAGGGATAAAGATAACGCGAGAGGCAGGACTAATTTCGACAAAAGTCTTTCTTAGTCCAAATCCTGTCACCAGTCATAACCCGTTTCTAGACACCATGTCCGACATTCGGCCAATTTTTCGAAAATTTACACTCCCTCAAGTCCTTTGCAAACTCCGCCCTCAACCTCGTGTCCATAACTTCACTTAGGTTATGGTGTGCAGTGATGAAATCCACACATCACGAGGGGTTAAGGAGATAAGCTAGGAAAAGAGGCGTCATCTATTCCAAAGAGTGCGACTTAATAAACCAAGCCTATGTACTAAATTTAAATCGAATACGTACTACCATGCAATTTACTAGAAAACACACGTAACTAACAATTAAGTAAAACAATAAATAATAACAATAATAAATTATTATTTATCAACTAATTAATTATGAACTAATTACAATAATAAATTTATTCATTTATCAACTAATAATAAATAATTACAATAATAAATTTATTCATTTAAATAATTATCAACTAATTACAATTATGCATTTAAATAATTATTAATTACAATAATTAATCACTTTTTCATTATTATAATTACAATAATGAAATATTTAAAACTAATTAATAAATTATATTTAGAATTTAATTAATTAAATGAAAATAATTTTAATAAGGAAAAAAATAGAAATTTACCTCACCGGAGTAATCGGGAATATAGGCGGAGTTGAGTCGTTGGGGAGGAGGAACCACGCCGGAAAAATTGTCGTCGGAGCGTCGCCGGAGGAGGATCGCCGGAGGAGAGTAGAGGAGAGGAGAGGAGGAGATGGAATGATGAGAAAATGAGGGGGGGTGCAACTCTATTTATAGAGTTACACTTAGACGACGGAGCACTATTATTCGTCGTCTAAGTGCACTTGGACGACGGAAACAGTGTTTTCCGCCGTCTAAGTGGCGGTTTCAAAAAATTTCAAGCGGCGCCAATTAATCGGCGGGACGTTTTGAACCGCCATGATTTTGGACTTAGACGACGGAGAATGAATTCTCCGTCGTCTAAGTGAAAATTCAAGCGGTCCCAAAAACGGAAGCGGTAAATTGAACCGCCATAATTTTGGACCTGGACGACGGAGAATGACCATCTCCGTCGTCCAAGTGAAAATTACATGGAAAAAATAAAAAAAAATAAATTCGAACCGCCATGGTAATTTGAACCTGGACGACGGAGAATGACCATCTCCGTCGTCCAGGTTCAAATTACGTTAAAAAAAATTTTAAAAATAATTCGCTAGGAATTTAGCGATCTGTCATTCGACTGAAATAGTCGTCCAATATCGATGAACACATCGTATATATGAACAGTTAAATTTGAACCGACGAATAATTTTTCGTTTTGAAAGTTGTTAAGTATCGACTAATCCTTACGACTTAAGTGTTCATGAGTAGAGGCTCATTTGCAGCAGAGTATTAACGAAATTGAATTTGGACAAAACAACCGTTGGATATGTTCGTCGTAACATAATATATAATTGTCTTCAAAGGACCATAAAATAATAAGCTCAGGAAGGGTTTGATCGGCACAGTCAACCGCAAAACCGATAATTTCACAAACCGGAAACGTGGATACAAGGCATTTCGCAACTCCGATTTTCGAACCGTCGAAGCTCACACACCAAGAATTGTTTACTCTAAAGTCTTGATGAAAAGAATATGCATTGGAAGAAGGTCTAGATGGTCGTTGTCTTAGAAAAAATTACGATATCTGCACCTGGACGACGGATATGAGCGTTTTCGTCGTCCAGGTTCTAACCTGGACGACAGATATGAAGTTATACGTCGTCCAGGTGATAACCTGGACGACGGAGAATGACGTTCTCCGTCGTCCAGGTGTATAGACCTTGAATTCAGGGGTTAGGGCCTTACTGTTTAGGGTTTAGGGTTTGTGAACTTGGACAACGGAGAATTACCATATCCATCGTCCTAGTTTGTACCTGGACGACGGATAATGACCATTCTCCGTCGTCCAAGTTCTAAACCCCGAATTCAGGGGTTAGGGCCTTAGGGTTTACGGTTTAGGTCATCCCCGGTCATTTGTGTGTCTGTTCAATTATTCTGATTCAAAAATATAATTAAAAAATTGATCGATCGATCCGATCTGCTAGATTTAGAGGGTCCACTATTTAGGGTTTTATATGAGATTGAGATTTGGCGTGGCGCCAAAGGTGAAAATGGCGGGGGACCTAATATAAACGTGGACGGAATTCAGGTGTCCGTTCAATTATTTTGAATGACCATAAAAAAATTAAATAAATGATCGATCGATCCGATTTGCTAGATTTAGGGTCGAGGATTTAGGGAGATAGCCAAAATACCCAAAGGCGATAACCTGCAATTAATTTCTCCGTTGTCCAGGATATATAATTCGGATTAATTAATTACCGTAAATAAACCTGCATCGATCATATATATATATTACAATAATTACAATAATTAATTACCAATTAATCTCCCTCGTCGTATGACCGTACTCTTCGTCATAATTATCATCGTCCTTATCCCCGTTAGACGACGGCTCATCCTCGTCATCGTACTCAACATCGTCCGACGAATAACCTGAGTCGTCGTCCGCGTCCTCTTCCTGCTCGTCTTCTTCATCTACCTCATTGATAATCTCATCTTCAGTTAGATCTGTACAACCATCAGGCATGGGTAACCGTTCACCATCTTGAACCAGGTCCATTATATCGGAGCGGATGACAGAAATATTAGGCTCTTGATAGGCAGGAATGTCTCTTTCTGGTTCAGCAGCATCTTCAGTCGTCGCCGGTGTCCCTTCAATTGTCTTTGTCCATATTCCTCGGTGAGAGATATGGTTTACTATTTTCCACCCTTCACCGGCTTTCGGATCGTCCAGATAGAACACATGCCGAACTAAGGTGGCGAGAGCGAAAGGCTCATCCTCATACCAGCTAGAGTTTGTATCGACTGATAATAGTCTCAGGTCTTCCTTTGTACGCTTGAACCATCTGCACTTAAATAGGAAAACGTTGACATCATTCCCGTAACATAGCTGAACCACATATACAATAGCCCCGTAATATAGATCATTGTCTTTCCCAACCGCGACCCCACTGTTTTGTGTTCTTCTTCCTTCGTCTCGGGTCAATGAATGGAACTTTACACAGTTCACAAAACATCCGGAATAAATATAGTGTTTAACCGGCTTCCCTGCTAGCAAGTGCTTTGGCCATGACCACCACCCTCCGTGGTTTTCAGATTTTTGCAGATCAATCATCTGCGAAAAAGGGCAAATTAATATAAGGGTTTATTTTCTACAAACATGATCGATATGTATTTAAATAATTAATCCCGAGACGTACGTACGTACCCATTGGAAGAAATAATCGGGAAACTTCTTCTTAACCATTTTCTCAATCCATGCCGAACTCTTGTTTTGATTTAACGCCTGAAGCCTCTCCCTGTATGACATCATGTACGGCTCAACTTCGTCACAGTCTCGCAACACTACCCAATGTGCCTCAATAAGTTCTTCCCGTGTTAACAATTCCTTTAATACTCCTCTAAACGGTCGGACGACATTGGTGACGATAGAAAGATTGATGCGGCCACTGCTCTCGGAGGCAGTGGGAGGTCGTGGATCTTTGAGGTACCTGTTGCAGTAAGTAACACACTCATACATTAGGTATGTCTCTGCTATGGAGCCATCCGGGGCCGACCTGTTTTTGACGAATGACTTATACTGTCCAAGCTGTCTACAAAATCAAACGTACAATAAGAATAAGTACATATAGCTAGCTAGTATATATATAATCTCTAGTGGAACAAATTAATTTATTAGTTGTACGTACCTTTCTTGAGGATACATCCAAGTGTACTGGACCAGACAAGAAATGAGCACCTGCTCGGGCAGGTGGATCATTAGATGAATCATGATGTCAAAGAAAGCAGGGGGAAAAATCCTCTCTAGTTTGCAAATGATGTGCACAATTTGTTGTTGCAATTCCACCACATCTGACTTCTTTAATTCTCTGGTGCATAACCTCTGCCACCACCTGCACAATGCCACTATTGGTTCTACGACGTCCCGAGGCAAGTATGGTCGAATTACCACTGGAATCAGACGTTGCAGCATAACGTGATAGTCATGTGTCTTTAGACCAACAAACTTGTGTTGCACCTCGTCCACTGCTCCAGTTATAGTAGCTGCATACGTAGCCGGATAACGAACGCCCTTAAACCAGTGAAATACAGAACGTCTAAGCGTCGGCTTCACTGTGTAAGGTGCATCTGGCATCTTGTTGACATTCCTTTCCTATCCCTCCTCAACCACAAGGGGCGACGTAGATTCATTGATTCCAAATCTTTGCGCGCTTTGGGAGTATCTTTAGTCTTGAACTTAATACCCAGAATTGTTCCCACCACGCTGTCGCACACATTCTTTTCTATGTGCCCATCGCGTCCAAGTTGTTCCTCAGCTTCAACTTCGACCAGTAACGGAGTTCAAAGAATATACTCATGTGATCCCAATAGCTCAGATCATGTGGAGGAATTGGATTGCATTTCTTTACATCCGCGTCATTGCTCAACACACCAAAGTCGAAATAGCTTAACCTCTCTAAAATCTCTTCGCCCGACCAACTACGGGGTTTAGGATTGTTCTCTACCGTACCGTCGAAATGAGCTTCATCCTGTCGCCACGGGTGGTCGTGAGGAAGCCATCTACGGTGACCCAAGTAACACACCTTCCCCGCGTGCCAACTAGAGTTCACGTCGTCCAAACATTTAGGACATCCATTATATCCTTTTGTCCTGCAGGCTGCCAACATCCCATAAGCTGGAAAATCGCTGATCGTCCACATTACGACAGCCCTCATTGTGAACATCGTGTCAGTGAATTTGTCATAAGTTGGGACTCCATTTTCCCACAATAGTTTCAGCTCGTCGATCAAAGGTCTGAGGTAGACATCTAAGCACTTTGATGGAGATTTAGGACCTGGAATTAGTACGGTAAGGAAATTAAATTCCTTGTTCATGCACATCCACGGAGGCAAGTTGTACGGCATCAGAATAACTGGCCAAGTGCTGACGGCGGAGCTATTACTTCCCCAAGGATTGAATCCGTCTGTAGATAGGCCGAGTCTAACATTTCTAACCTCTGAAGCAAAGTCTCCAAATTCTCTGTCGAAATGTTTGAAACCCTCCCCATCTGCGGCGTGTCGCAGGACATCGTCATCTATTCGCTTTTCTGCGTACCATCGCATCGCCTCTGCTGTGTGTAGAGACATGTACAGGCGCTGCAATCTGGGAATCAAGGGAAAATATCGAACAACTTTCACAGGAATTCTCTTTTTCGAACTCTTCCTATTCAACTGGAATCTGCACTGGCCACATACGGGACAATAGTCCAAATCTTTATACTCTTTGTAAAATAGCACACAATCATTCAGACATGCGTCAATTATCATGTACTTTAGGCCGAGGCTGCTCAAGATATTTCTAACCTTATAATGAGATTTAGGAAGATTGTGATCATCAGGAAGCAACTTACATATTTGCTCTTGAATTTCGTCAAAAGCGCTCACTGAAATTTTGTGCTTCACTTTTATCTTCATTTGCTCCATCACATATTGCAACACATTCTCTCGACATCCAGGGAACACCGGGGTCTGTGCTTCAAGTAGCATCCGGTTGTACTTTTCCATCTCACTGGTGTCAGTGGCCAAGCTAGCTGCGGGGAATGTGCCATCATGCTCATTAGTGGTACTGTAACCTCCGTCTTAGTGTTGGTGTCCACCATGACTACATCCCGGAAACGCATCATGGACCAAATCTGCAGTTGGGTTGCAAGCTGGGGGTCCGACACCACTCTCGCTGGATGAGGCACCATGGTAACTGTACCCTGAGCTGAAGTCTGCTACGCTGAACTCTACTGCTTCACCATGCTCGCTCCATGTAGTGTAACTCCACATCATACCATTTTCGTACAGGTGTTGCACCATAACATTAACCTCCGCATACTGACAATTAAGACATTTCTGACACGGACACCTGAAACGTTTCTTTCCCTGACCATGTTCTATCGCAAAATTCACAAATTCGCTAATTCCATCCATATACCGGACATCACATCTATTCTTCAACTTCATCCAACTCTTGTCCATACTGCTACAAAATATTATAATTAATTAATTATATATTATATATATATATTAGTCCATTAATTTACGCTTAATTATACGTACTCGATCTACATCGATCCATCAATTACGTACGTACGTAATTTAATCTGTATATATAGCTAACATCAATGCATGTATGTACGTACGTTTTCACTAAATATATATATATATATTAATTAAGCAAATTTTAACTGCGTGCGTACCTGCTGGCCTTCTCGATATCTGTTAATTAAGCTAGCTAGCTAGTCAGCGGAGATCCCTTATCCTGCGTGCGTACCTCGGCCTTCTCCCTTCTCCTTCTCCCTTCTCCTTTAATTCTTCTTCGAATGGAATGAAGAGATTGATGATCGGATGGAATGAATCAATCGAAGAGAGTTTGGCATCGGGCTTATATAATGCTTCACTTAGACGACGGAGGTGTCGGTACGTCGTCTAAGTGGAAGCTAATTACTCGGACCACGGCGTGTCGGTCCGTTGTCCAGGTGATCACCTGGACGACGGAGAATACCATCTCCGTCATCCAGGTTATCACCTGGAGGACGGACAAGACTCCGAGGTCCAGGTGGTCACCTGGACGACGGAGATGGTATTCTCCGTCGACCAGGTGGTACTTGGAGGACGGAGACTTCTACGTCGTCCAAGTGTCACCTGGACCACGGAACATTTACGTTTCCGTGGTCTAAGTTCTGTTTTCTTGTAGTGCACCGCAATAATTGCATGTGTAGGAATCGTCTCCAGAGTTGTTATAATTTACAATCACACCTGCATTAAAAATTGCGTTAAAAAATAATAAAATTTTATAAATCAAAAATTGATGATGTAATATATCGTTTACCTTGGCGAGTTCTTTGATAAGATGCCTAACCAAGGAAAGCTAGAGCAAGTACTGCATTTCAAGTTGAAAAAAATTATTGCTATGCTTATGAGAACTTTTGGTAAACTAATTTAATATCCTAAAATAATTATAATTGGAAATAGGGATTCAATGACTACCTGACACATTCTCATCGACAACATCATTCTTGTCGTAGCTTCTCTCCTCCAAAGGCTTTGAACTCATACCTTCATTTTGAAAATTTTGTTGATCCTCAAAGAAACAACTTCTCTTGCTCAACTTCTTGGTTGAGATGCCTAGATTTGTTTCACTTGGTCCCTCATCTTCAAAATATTATGGTGGTACAATTGTCTCATGGTGTGATGAGGATTGTTCAAAATTTGGTTGAAAAAAATGTTTCCTCTTGCTTGATTCCCTTTTTGGCCTCATACCTAAATAAAAGCACAACTAATTAGTAAAGCATTTTATCATGGAAAGGTAGCTAGCACAACACGAACACTACCTATCAAGAAATGACTTTAGGTTTTAGCATCTACCCAAATGAAAAATATTATCAGTAGATGCAATGCATTGCCTATATATGCATTTCAACTTAATAGTTTTTCTTTTACCTACTATTAGATATGAATCATACAATCAATTTTCTTTCCAAAACTAACATAAATTACTTAAGTCACTTTATCAAAGTTGAGGAAAATGTGGGCACCAAATTACATTGCTATAGCTATTTATGAAGACTCGCACCAAATTACATTGTTGTCGTTATTTCTATTTATATTTATACACCTTCGTACACACATGATGGTAATAGAATAAAAAAATATTTCTACATGGTGTTTGTGGTTTCATTGGGTTAGCGGTTAAAAAGCTCTTAGCAGCTGAATGAAGAGGCAGGGACAATCATAGACAAAATGAGATCTAATTTTATAATCTAAAATCACTTTATTTCATGTCAAAGACTACAATAATATAAAAAGTATGAGTTTTACTGGCTGATACTAAGCAGGAATATAAAACTCAAAATCCATGATCCCAAATCGACAAAATTACAGAATACAGAAGAAAAAAAAGACAACAAACGACATGCGACTTTGGGGTCCAAAGAGAAAGTAGTGACTATGTTTGAAGAGAAAGTAAGGACTATGACCCGATCAAACAACGTACCTTGGGCATGCAGGTCGACGACAGATTTGATCGACTGCGAGAGGAGAGCTACAGATTCAAAGTGCCTACAGAGACAGATCGAGTGAGTACATGATGCGACATATCTAGAACAAAAAAAAAGTGATTAGAGGGATAATGACATTACTACAGAGAAACTTTCATCTACTTATTGATCTACAAAAAAATGCATTATACATTGAAGATACTACGACATCATCATCTATATGTTTCCTTGCCTTTATGCCTAGACAAAGTAAACAAAGGTATTCGATAGTTGAAGAAGCCGTGAAACAGTAGAGGAACACACAAAATAAAAATATATCGACACATTTTTCTTTTTTGATAAATCTTAGGACATTACCAGCAGTTCCTTTTGTATCATACCAAGAGACCGACAAATGCCAACCCCACTACGTAACTAAGCAAAATGGATTATGATAACGTAATCTAATATTCACATAGCTCCGAAGAAACTTAACAAAAATAAAAAATATCAGTATGTAATATAACATTTGATATACACATAAGAAAAACACAATAAAAAGTTTTCTATTAATGATTCTTTAAGTTAATAGCAATCCCTCATCAGAAAATAAACTTGATCCTAATTGTGAATCTGATTCATGTCTACAACATGAACCTAGGTTAATGCAGAATGATGGTATTGATCAAAATACCACACAATAAAAGTTTTAATTTATGAATCAGAACAACATAAAGCTAAGAAACTTGAAAGGTCTAACCTTTAAGTGAATGGCTTGTAACCCAATTCACAAAACTACAATATTCATCTGTCATAAAAACAAAGCCAATGTCACAAACCCAACATCTCTCAAGATACAAATAAGTTTTATGCTATAATAAGGCTTAGTTACTATTCGACATTACTTTAACATGATATTGATGAATCGGTTGGGTTACTATAATATAGCACACAAATCGGTTTTGCTACATACAAATCGGTTAATACTTTCCATACAAATCGGTTGAAAGTAATAGAATAAGAAGGCTGACATCTTCATTGAAGTCTCTTTTTTATGATATAACCCAAGGGCCACATATAATATGCAATCCACAACGGAAACAGTACCCGGAAGACCAAAATTACTTGGTTCAGGTCTGCCAACCATAGGTAAGCCAAAGCCAAAAATAAAATAGCTGAAATTCATGCTACCCATGAAAAGAATACTACTTGAAGGAACAAAAAACATCAGATCGAGAAACAATACCCCAATAAGAGCATCACTGACATAGCTAAAGGCTCAAGACCATTAGTTACAAATATTTAAAACAAAAATATCAAGCACAGGCAAATCTAAATGTGAATGGCTTTTCATCAAAGTTGTTCAAACGAATCAAAGAAAACTAAGGTAGCTTGCTCAATTATCAAGAATTCAAAAACAAAATAGACCGAAAAAGACTTAGAATTTCTGCGTATATAAGCACCTAATCATGCATAGCAAAGGTAGAACATACTATTTGTTTTCTCTTTGGCTAACAAAAGTAAAGCTATAATCTATTCAAAGGGGTTTTGAAATAAACTAAGATGAAAAAAAATCATGGTTATTCAAGCACACTCATAATACTGGCCATGATGATCTGTTCAAATCCTTGTAAGAGGATATTTAGTGATTATTAGTATGGTATGTTGTTGTGAATGGTAATTTGTAGATACATAAACTCTTAACTTTTGAACTACAAATTCCATGTGATATAACAGAAAGGCGATCAATATGGATATAGCTAACATTTTAACTATCGGATCGAGTGCAAAAACACATATGTATATGATATATGGGTTTCTAAATCCATATATTAAGCTAGCTTCTTCCTATTTGCGGCTAGATCATATATATATATGGCTCATAGCAGTTGTTTTATATAATCAATCAATCCATCACCACAAATCATACTACATACTACATATAATGTCTATTGCAAGATTATGAGATTCATGAAGAAAATATGCAAGATTTATATAATAGCTGCTAAAAGTATACTGGCACAAATAAAGGTTATAAATTTATACAAATAGGTTCTTCTCATCTAGAGAGAAAGATCAAATTTATCTTCTTTTACTTGCAAGACTGAATTGCTATCTCACATATGTGTTCAGAGGAATTTTCCTTACAGACAGACACAATTATTACTTGTATAATCTAAGATGACACACAAAGCATTAATTTAACTCATATTAGGAGAATTTTTCCTACAGTTACAATACTATCGATAACCATTAATTCAACCAACCAAGCCCTTATACTCCACCACAGGATATGCAAGCATTCTGGATATAACAATTGGTGATTATCTAGATGTATAACTTTAAAAGCATGGAAGCTAAGAGACTTTTATGGTGACAGGAAATGAGGACAAAATGAAAATAATATAAACATGATCAGCTTAAAATGCATACTAAAACTTGCATTCTAGAAAACTCAAAATGAGTTTCGATGACAATCAACTACCAAAATCAACACCGAGAAATTGACAAAGCAAACATCAACTCGAGATCAATACCGAGAGATCGAAAAAGCTTACTTTGGTAAATGGAGGGAGACCACTAATAGAGATCGGGCTTGATTGCAAAGATCAGAAATCGTCGAGAGCAGAGAGAGATGCGAGCTGAAAATTGAAACCAAAATTTGAAACAGTTATAAAGAGGAAAACCAAATCTGAGCACTCCTATCCATAACAATACCGAGGTATCAAAGAAGAGACGAAGAATTCAGCACCACCCAAAACCAACATACAATGCTTGTTGAAACGATGTTTGCTTTCTCAATGCAAAGGAAATATCCAGATAGAATTTGATAAATTTATCGAACCAAGAAGCAATTTATCTTTTATCAAACTTGTCCTAGAAATATAAACGTACGTCATTGAAACAATAGCAGAATGACACAATTAAGCTATTTTCGCATAGAACATGGACACCCTGACAATAAAATAATATTTGCATATACATACATGTGTGATCATAACATGACAATTATTAACAATTTAACCTCAAAAATTGAAATCAAAACCCAAAACACAGTATACACCTTATTTCAGAATTACGAATAAGATCCATTTTTTCTCAAAACATAGTGGAAATCAAATCAAAATACACTAAGATCCATTTTAATGCATTACCATCTTAATCAACACAAAACTCAAACCGAAATACACTAAGATCTATAATGAACGAATAAGATCTCAAACCGAAACATGTAGTGGATAAGTACACACTATTATATACGCTAGCTATATATATCTATTGACCATAGAGATGCAAATGTCTTCAAATCAAGATTTTTCTCAATTATATGAGCTAGCTATACATATATATACATATATATATTGCATAGAAGAGCTCAAACCGAAATACACTAAGATCTATAATGAACGAATAAGATCTCAAACCGAAACATGTAGTGGATAAGTACACACTATTATATACGCTAGCTATATATATCTATTGACCATAGAGATGCAAATGTCTTGAAATCAAGATTTTTCTCAATTATATGAGCTAGCTATACATATATATACATATATATATTGCATAGAAGAAGAAGAAGAAGAAGAAGAAGAAGAAGAAGAAGAAGAAGAAGAAGAAGAAGAAGAAGAAGAAGAAGAAGAAGAAGAAGAAGAAGAAGAAGAAGAAGAAGAAGAAGAAGAAGAAGAAGAAGAAGAAGAAGAAGAAGAAGAAGAAGAAGAGAATAGACTTAGAAGCCTTAGAGCAAGCCTTAGAGCAAGCAGTTAATCCAACACCGAAAACTCATATACACTTTAGAGAAAGCACATTTAACAAATCCAAAAAGAAAACAAAAAGAAAAACTAAGAAATGGACGGAGAATCAATTTACCTTGCTCTCCGGTGGAACAAAACCATTGCAACCCTGTAAAACCCAGGAAAAACTCAAAATTTAGCATAATATGCTTAGCATGATGATCAAATAGAGCTGGAAAAAAAAGCAACACACATAACACACATATTCGGCGCAATCATCCACTGTTAAGATATAAGCATATTTAGTACCATATGTAAATATTCATTCTATTACAGTAATACTGTGTTATCTATATTGCAGCCAAGTTGATATTAGTTTGAGTGTGAGATTCAATTAAGTACTGGGAATGAAAATAGGAAAAGCAGTGTTAGCTACTGTGGCTCCAGACAGCGACAACTAAGGTTCAATGCTCTAATTTACTCCAGTATTTGATCTAAATAAACCGCATAGAATTCCACTCAAAGCAGGCCAAATGACAACATCAATGTGATTTCGTACAGTTACCAATACATCCTATTTGTATCCAAACAAAATCCAAGTTACCAAAACTATGCATCTTTCTTTCAACGTTTCCTTTAGAGTAAGTATGGAATATGAAAAAAGAGAAGAAGCATATAGTTTGTTTCATTAGAACCCAAAATTGGTTCCTTTAGCAATGAGTTTATTTAGTCTATTTCCTATATGACTGTTTGTTAAACTTAGTCGGCTCTTACAAAATATCCTTATGCTTTTGTTGTTTACCATACAACCCATCTTAACTTTTGTGATTGGGTGGGTTACCTCTTAAAACCCATTACCTTCACTGAGGTTTTCTGAAACAAACTTCTCAAAGTTAAGAAAGACACTATCATTTTCGTGCAATGTATCAACAACAAAAGATGATCGTAATAATGTCAAAGCTAATTTGAAACCTAATGGAGCACATGATGATCATTAGTTCAAAAGGGGGACTCGTATACAACATTAAGCGAGCAGAGAGCTGGTGAGGCTGCTACTGCATATGAGCATGGCGCAGACCAAAGTTTTGTATATACATAAGCAGTAATGAACACCGGTACCTGTGTTTTGTACATAATCCTATACAAATTGATGAAATCATAATGCACAATGCAAGATGAATATGTAAAACTACCGGGAATACAAAATCAGAGAACAAACTGTGTATCAAGTAAACTGAGTATATAATTCACATTATGTTCCTTCAAAAGGCTTGATACCCAGATCTTTAAAGAAACACAATGATCAATGAAGTTATCAATACAAACCAACATCATCATGATCTGTTCAACTACTCAGAATAACAACTCTAATACATAATTAGTTAATATAAAACTTAGCTGTCGTCTTTTAATTAAGAGAAAAAAATCTTATACACATAAAGTGTTTGTCTTTGTTTTGCCTGTCTATGTGCACAACACATATATATGTGTGGTTGTTCTAATAATAGTATAATTTGTATAATCCATGTTTGAATACTAAAATGTAGATGTGAGTTTGTTGTGTCCGGAAGCTCGATCTTTTTGAGTAAGCTCTTTTAAAATGTCGTATTTGCTCATTTTTTGTTTTCTATAGGGAAATTATTGGTCTGTGTATTATGTAGATTGTCATTAACGTGCAAAATGCCTTTCGCGATGTCGGTCCATGACAATAGGCCAATACACTGTACTCTTGTACAGAAACAGTGGTGGAGATCAGAGAAAGAGAGACATCCCAATTTTCCTCTGTACTCAAATCTCCAATCTTCCCTTCCCCAAATTCTCTGACCCATTTTCGCTCTTATTTTCCCCCAATTCCCAATTTCCTTTGTAACTCATTGCCTCACTCTTTCTCTTTCTCTTTTTTTCTGAACAGGGGTTTCTGCTTATGTATATACATATATAGCTTATGTATACAAATTCCCTTCCCCATATGAGCTCGTATATGTTTATCAACTGAAAACATATATAGCTTGGTAGCACTCCTACAATAGATATATGCATCAAAGAAACATTTCTAATGTCATTACCCACATACTGAAAATACTATTTAGTAATACATAGACTACATCTACAATTTCTAACTCGTTTTTATAATCCCCTGATGATAAGCTAACAGATAACTAATGCATGCCTCATGGTGCATTCCTTTCTTGGTTATAATTTATAAACATCTTCCCGTAATCTAACTAAAGAGACGGTAAGCAGTGAGAAGATCATAACTTAAGAGAATAACTTTGCGTTTGAAACTTCATCTCCTGTAGTATTGCTCCAACACCCAATGTGAAACCCAGTTCCCAAATTAACATGATGGACAAATCTCGTGCTTTCCTGCCCATAAACCCGATCCCCCCAAATTAACTAAGCCAAGAGTCCATTCTTAATCATATCTAATAAGAACCCAGAAGAGAAATCAAAATAACCATTACAAAGAGATGAATTTTAGAACCCAGTTTCAAAGCGATGAAGCATACCCGAGTTTCTGAGTTCTAGGTCCTTCTTCTTCTGAACAAACGAAGAACACTGCTTGGTCGATTGGTTGCAACGGGAGAGAACGACGAAAGACCAATAAGACTGAAACAAAATAACACCCTCTTCGAAGTCGATGGAGATGGAAACGGGTCGAAATGGATTTGGAGAGCAGATGAGGAGAGGCTAGGATCAGAGAGAGATGGCTGAGACCTGAGAAAGGATCGGAAAGGCTAGGTTTGAGAGAGCGAGAGAGAACTGGGTTAGGTTGAGAGAGTGAGAAGAAAGGTAGTTTACATAAGAAATGGTATTTGCAAAAGGCAGTGGGTGAGGGAGAGAGGAGTCAGTGAGGGAGGAGCGGGTGAAGGAGCAAAAGGCAGAGAGAGAGAGAGAGATGGATGAGAGCAGAATGCAAAATGCAGAGAGAGGGGGCCGGGAGCGATGAGGTTTGGCATTTCTCGGACAAAATTTCCCTGATGAACAGGGTTAGCAATAGTAAACCCTTTGCTTCACAAATGTTATATAGTAAATTTGACCCACATGAATGATGAATCATGTCTAAATGGTTTTCTTTTTCTAAATATATTTCTTGTCTGGAGATGAGGTTCATGTCTAACCAAATATAAGAGGAAATACGATCATTGTTTGAGCAATTGCTCAAGTAATTCTCCAAACTGTTTGAGCAGTTTGAAATCATCTACTGCTTGAATAAGAGTAAAACAGAATGCAGTAATTCATAAACTGCTTGAGCAATTACTATTCAGTGACCAATAAAAAAGTGACACGTGTTATCTCCGAATTGCGATTTCGACAAAATAAATATAATGTGTTTTTTTGGCAAGTAATTTCATAAAGGAATTGCAATTTTATTTCTTGAAAATTTAAATACATAAATGACAACATTTATTCTTAATATAATTGCTAAAATTACTCTGGAAAGAGTACGCGTGGTTGATAACAATCCGCAAATATATCATCGGCAACTTCACCTTCCTTATCTTCTGCTTCCATAAGAATATCTAGTTTCCTCTTGGTAAAGTACATTTTGGAGATTGAGGTCATAGCCTCCAAATTCATTGTCATGATCTTTGTTTCTTCCTCTTGTTACTTGAGTTGATACTCACTTGCCGCCATTGCTTCCTTTCGTTGTTAAAGTTGTATATACTCTTTGTAATAATTGAGCTCACTTTCATTATGCATCTTCCTCGCGGAATGCCACGATGCTTGATCACTTGCTATGGTTTGCAAAACCTCAGTGCGTTGCTCAATAGGAGTCTTACCTTATTTCTTTTGACGTCTTGCTTCCTTTGTCGCCTTGCATCCCATTGGTCTAACCGAACTCGACGGATCGACAACGTAGGCGAGTGGTGCTTCATTTCCTCGTCACCCAAATTTATGATTGGAGATGATTCGGTAACGGAGGGAGTCTCTTCATATGAGCTTACATACGGAGACGGAGTACTTGGTTCAACATCTCAGTAATTTGGATGGTCCTTAAGAACTTCATAACATTCAAAATGGGTGAACGGTCTTTTCTTGGCGGCATAGTAGTATGCTTGAACTTGCTTAATCTAAAAAAATACAATAAATTAATTAGATTAAAATGACATACAAAAAGTTAATTAAAAAATTCACTAAATTAATTACATAGTAAAAATTAAATAAAAATGAGATGATGAGTATAAGGAGTTACCTCATCTATGTGAGAAATGTCACTAGCTCTACGTTTACGTGCGTCTCGCAAACATTGACCTCATTTTTGCAATGGTATCTTGAATTTATTGTAGTGAGACGCAAGTGCAATTTGAGACCTAGGCTCCTCTCGAAGTGTTTCTCCTTCCGATGGTACCCAATTTTGCATGTAATCAGTATGAATTTTCTCCCACAATTTATCCTTCCTTTGTTTGTTGCCGTTGAATTCATTAATATTATGACGTGCAAAAGAGATAGGATGCACATTTATAAATATTCGTAAGGAAGTCAATGGGTGGCCATTTTTTCGAAAAAATGTTCAAGAAAATGAGAGTAGAGATGGAGAAGTGATGGATGGAGATATGATATTTGTTGTGCACAAATTAGTGTGAGTTGTGGAATAAATGGTGTAGTATTTATAGGAAAATATTAGGGGGTGTTATGCAATTTTTGGGGATTTTTTTGAGTTTTTTTTTTGTAAATATTTTGGGTATTCCCGTTTATATCCGTTCTAAAAAAAAGTAGCCGTTCTGTTTGAATATCAGCCGTTGGATCAGATTTTGATTTTGATATCAACGGTCCAAATCAACTGGCTCGTTGGATTTTTTTTTTCTGTTTGGTAAGCCACGTTTCGTCACATAATTGGTGCGTATATACGTAACTTTATTTTTTTAACTTTTATTGACGCGCACCAGTAAAAAAAAACGTCAGCTGGAGTCACCCACGTGCCAGTGGGCTCCACCAGCTGATCGAGTTTAGCCCGACCCGTTTCTGCTCGAGTTCGAGCTCATTGACTGCTCGGTCTCGCCTCCCCTCCTGTTCGTTGGTGCGTCGCCGAAATCAAACTGCTCGAGCAATTTCTGACGGGACCTTCCATCTGCTCGAGCGTCCGGCCGTCCGGTGCGGATGCTTTACTATAGATAAAATAATGTGAAAACAATGGTGCTTTCAAATTGTGAATATTTATCAACCATACAGGAGAGGGGGTAATTGCCTATTTTGACAAAATTTATTACTTAATATTTAGGTGACAGTTGACACACTCTCATATTCCCATACATGATGTAGTTATTATCGTGATGAAAATAAGGATTTTCCCAACCTATTTGTTGAAGTCCTTTTTTCACTATTGTTTACACGAATTATGCTGTATAAGTCTTAAAAATTGGAACTGTACTGGTTGATCACAAAGGTTTGCATAACCTTTTCAACTTTAAGTATGCAATCACATGATGACACCCTTAATTTCAAGGAATCAAATAATGGGTTACAGATACAATAGGCACAAACTAATGGGTATGGTACCTTACACCACATATTACCATCGATCATATATATACATTATAGAACAGTTTAAAGACAAGATTGAGAATTCTATAAAATTTCATTGCCAGCCCAAATGACAGGAAGATAATGCATGTTAGTCACTATCCACGATTTTATCATCAATATATGATAGTAAGTTAGGAATAAATATATTATATAAAATAAAATAATAAATGTTTGAACAGTGGGAAATTAGTCAAATTACAAGTTGGGTATGAACTGAAAGTGAAGACATATTGTTGATTGGCAATCTTTATTAAAAATAAAATACATATTGCTTGAATGATTGGTGTACACAAGTGAAGAAGATTGAAATGAAGAACCTACTAATCTCATAGAAATCAGGTAAAAGCATACACGTGTATATCATGTTTTTCACTGAAGATTGCATCATTGCCACCTATCCCAATACTATTTGTTTTGCCCTAAAATATTTATCCGTTAGTGGCTCGTTTTTAAAACTTCCAGTGACTCGTTTTCAAAACTTTCCTCCAGTTGAAAAAGGCTCTTTTTAGGACGGCTATGAGCGTTGACTTACTACTCAAAAGGTTTAGTTAGCTTGTCTTTCAAAAATGTGTTTGTTACTCAACTCGTTGACCCTTCTCCTCGGGTTTGCCGAAAAGCTTTTCAAGCTAGGATTCTGTGAACCTCTGTGCATGTGGGTTGAATACCTTGAATTCTGGAAAAGAACTTTTTCCCTACTATGGTGTAGTCTCTTCTTAGAGTGTGTGTGACAGCAAACTCTTTTACCTCAATTTCGAACCGTAGAATTGTTTAAGGAAGGCTTGTGACTGCTGGATTCTTTCAACCCGTGCACACACTTGTCACTTTTTGTCTCTACTTAGAGTGAGCGGCAGTAAACACGTTTTCCTTGGTTTGAGTGTTAGTCTTGTTTGAGGAAGCTTGAGCGTGTTGTTTCAGCCTGCATGTGCGCCTGTAGCTTCCTAACTCCTGTTTTTGGCCATCGCCCAAAACGTTGTTGCCGGGCTTTACGTTGAAACCCTTAGAACTTGGTTCTATTAGCTTATATAAGAACGTAGGGCATACTTGGTTAGTTGGTTGGTTGAGTGAGTGATTCTTTCGTGCTTCTTTCTAAATCATCTTTGTCTTCACTCTTTCTCTCTAAGGTTTTCCTCTCTACTGCATGTAAAACTTAGAGTATTTCACAAACCCAGATTTTATCAAAATTCATATGCATTGTGCATTCCATTGAGATTGGTATGGATGTGTTCAACCCGAGAAGCTGCTCATGAAGAATTAGCTTACAAATAATTAAGTTCTTAGATGAGGCTTCTGAAATCCTTTCACTTGTAAACACTTAGACACAAGAGATGGTGTAGCTCTATAGAACTAGTAGAGAGACTGGTCATGATAGCATACGGGTTATGTATCTCCAGAGTGCAAGAGTCTTGTAAAGGAGTGTTGTTCATAGTGGAAATGTTTGTCCCTCAAGAGTTAGAGACACGTAGTTTTTCTCCTTGGTTGTAAGGTTTCTATGTTAAAGAAAAACATCCTGGTGTTATTCTTTACTTATCACTTTTACATTTATTCGTATATATGTGAATCGGAATAGTTCATTTTTCTGTTATCCTCGACATTTGATCAATCTTCCTATGTCTTTCCTTTTAAGGGGTTGTACTTACGTGTTACTTGTGATGTTTACAATCAAGTCTGCTAGCTAAACAAAGTTATTGAAATGAAAAAGTCGTCTATAATGTAGGCCGGCAGAGATCGAGTAAAACTAATTAAGAATAAGTATCTACGTACCATGGCATAGCAATTAATACGGCCAAAACTAGTTTTCTCGCTCTTCTATCTTGCTCATACAAATCATACATGCATGCATATTCGAGCACAAAAGTAATTAATTTGATGAAGATTTGGATGCATGTTTTGTTATTCCAAATTTATCGATCAGATGTCTCCGTGGACAAGTTTATCGAAGTTTGCAGATTGTATAGATCCATCCTGGAAATGATTTTTTATCAAGAATGTATAGATAATATTCCAATCAATTCTTCAATGGAATCATTCTGCGGTGTCATCAACATCATCGTACGCATGACTAGCGTGAGTTTGAAGTTTGAACCAGATGCATGCTCCTAATTTTCTTTCTTTTCCCACCAGGTGTTTGACCTCTTTAAATAATATATAAATTTCTTCTGTTGTTACGTGGTACAGTATTTGGTTCTTGTGCGGTTTACTCTAAACTGTATATATCGAGTACGTATCGATCAGCTGCAATACAATTCAACTTACATGGCGTTGCTGCTGCTGCTCTTTGTTCACCTGTGTTTTATAACCAACTCTTTCATCGTAAAAGCGCAAACCGGTGTTGCAAATCTCACCACAGACCAGGCTGCTCTTGTTGCTCTCAGGTCCCATATCACTAGCGAGTAGCGACCCTCAGAACTTGACTTCCACGAACTGGTCCGCCAACGCCTCTGTTTGCGACTGGTCTGGTGTTACTTGTGGTACAAGCCACCTCAGAGTAACGGTCTTGGACCTCTCTTACTTTGGTCTCACCGGCACCCTACCCCGGAGCTAGGGAACCTATAATTTCTCTTTGAGCTGGTTTTCGAAAACAACAGCTTCCATGGTCAACTGCCGGAGGAATTGGCTCGCTTGAGGCGGTTGAGTTTGATCAATTTAGGATATAACAGCTTTGTGGAAGCCATTCCATCATGGTTAGGGTCCTTGTCCAATCTTCAAGAGTTTTATTTGCATGGCAATCGATTTTCAGGTTCCATACCTGCTTCTATCTTCAGCTTATCTCAACTACAAATACTTCATCTTTACTCTAACCAGCTATCAGGTAAAGTATATATACCTAATCAGCTCAATTAGCTTTTATATATGTGCTGCGTTTTTACAGTTCATAGTTATCTGTATGATAAGGTTCCCTATGTGATTAACAGGTAGCAAACCGCGTGAAATAGGAAACTTAACAGTGCTGAAGCATATATATCTTGACAATAACAATTTCCTAGGTATGATATACAACTGGGTTTAATTGCTTTGTTGCTGTGCCTTGTTAATCATCTGCAAAAGCTAAACCCACTTTTCGGCATGACTCGCGGAACTAGCAGATAAGTTTGATATGTGTTTTTTTTCTTCTCAGGAAATATTCCAAATGAGATTGGAACTTTAGTTCAGCTGGAGGAAGTGAGTCTACAATCCGATGCACTAAGGGGTCTTGTTCCTATGGCACTCTTCAACATGTCTTCCTTGACTATGCTAGCTCTGTTAGGAAACATGTTGAATGGTAATCTCCCAGATAACATATGCAGCAATCTTCCTAATCTACAACGGCTGGATTTGCCTAACAACCAGTTTGAGGGGCCACATCCATCAAGCTTAGACCAATGCAAACAGCTTCGTAGATTATCGTTGGGGAATAACAATTTCAGTGGAAGCATTCCTAGAAATATTGGGAACTTGACCTATATCAGTTTTCTTCATCTTGGCAAAAACTATTTGACAGGTAAACTAAGGGCCTAGTGCGTGTTGTTTTAGAATGCTGAAAGCCTAGAGTGTTGTAAACTAATCTTGGTTTATGTGTATGGCAGGTACTATACCACAGGAGATCGGTTATCTTCAGAATCTAGAACTGTTGTCACTTGGTGATAATAATCACAATGGCTTCATCCCACCCACATTGTTCAATTTGTCCTCCATAACTGGAATTGACATTTCTCTTAATCAACTCGCTGGTAGCCTCCCCGGAAACATAGCCCTTGCCTTCCCAAACCTGAAAGAGATCCACATAGGAGGAAATCACCTCAGTGGAGGAATCCCCAACTTCATCTCCAATGCTTCTAAGCTTGAGAAGCTAGACATGGGACCGAATTCATTTTCCGGGTTCATCCCTACCACGCTTTGTGCCTTACCGAATCTTCAGTGGCTTCTCTTGTCCATGAACAATCTGACCATTGATACTTCTTCACCAGAAACAAACATTTTCTCATGTTTAAGTAACCTTCGGAACTTGACTATGCTGAGCCTGATAGGCAATCCTTTGAACACAATCTTCCCTGCTTCATTTGGAAATCTCTCTACATCACTAGAATATAATGATATCAGGATATGCGGCTTGAACGGTAACATCCCCGAGGAGATAGGCAACTTGAGCAGCTTGACAACCATGCAACTAGGTTTCAACCAACTGAGTGGATCACTTCCAAGAACACTCGGAAGACTACAGAATCTACAAGGTTTGTATTTGACTTATAATAATTTGGAAGGTCATATATCAGATGAACTTCGTCAACTAAACAACCTAGCTGATATGGAAATGCCTCAAAATCTACTATCCGGCTCTATACCTTCATGCTTAGGTAATCTAGCTACATCACTAATAAGGCTAGATTTGAGTTTCAATTTGTTAATTTCGACGGTACCATCTTCCTTGTGGAAACTTGGGTATCTCCTTAAGTTACGGTTACAATCTAATTCTTTGATCGGATCCCTCCCAGAAGATATTGGTAACTTGAAGGTTGCAACATTTATAAATCTATCAGACAACCATTTCTCTGGTTCTATACCAGGCAGCATTGGGGGTCTTCAGGATTTGTTGGGTCTCTCCTTGGCAAATAATAATCTAGAAGGCTTTATTCCTAGTTCAATTGGGAATGCATTAATCCTACAACTCCTGGATTTATCGAACAACAATCTTTTTGGAGTCATTCCCATGTCTCTAGAAGCGCTCTCACATTTCCAGTATCTTAATTTGTCTTTCAACAAACTCCAAGGAGAAATTCCGACTGGAGGGCCTTTCGAAATTTTCTCCTCTGAAGCTTTACTCTCAAATGGTGCACTATGTAGTGCGACGCGGCTGCTTGTTCTACCGTGCAAAACAAAAGCAGCTGGAAAATCTTATGTGAAGTATATTAGTATAGGCATCTTTGCAGCCATACTCATAGCAGGCGTCGTAAAACTGTTGATACTGCGAAGAAGAAGAATGTTGAGCCTGTAATAGAGACTGCCCTGTCACCTCAGCCTTACTGGAGAAAAGTTTCATACTTGGAACTTCTAAAGGCAGCAAATGGATTCAGCGAGAACAACTTACTTGGCACTGGGGGTTTCGGCTCAGTATATAAAGGCACATTGTCAGATGGGACAGATGTGGCGATAAAGGTTTTCAAATTGGATGTAGAAGGGGTTTTCAACAGTTTTGATAATGAATGTGAAATGCTAAGCAATCTTCGTCATCAAAATCTTCTCAAAATCATCAGTTATTGCAGCTAGACAGATTTCAATGCTATTGTACTGAGCTACATGCCTAATGGGAGCCTTGATGACTGGTTGTATTCAGAGAATTTTAATCTGACATCCTACAGAGGTTGGATGTAATGATAGATGTTGCATCAGCATTGGAATACCTTCATCATGGTCGTAAAACACCTATCATCCATTGTGATCTGAAGCCCAGCAACATACTACTAGATCATAATATGGTTGCCCATGTTGCTGACTTTGGCATTGCAAAACTCCTAGGTGGTGGCAGTTCCATGTATTGAAACTGAATTCCCTCATATTGTCATTGATAACACTTTGTACAATATATATAGAGATCCTGTTACAGTGAGTATTAAAGACTGTGCTATATCTATGGTATGACAGCTACTGATATGGTAAGGTTACTGATAAAGAGATTTACAAATCAACTAGAGATTTGTGGCTATGAATGAGGATCACTGTAATGACTGAGTTGATGTTGGAGCTGATTGTGAGGATGAGAGATTGGCGCTAACACCATGACTCAGACTATGACCCTTGCCACTGTTGGCTATATGGCTCCAGGTGATGGTCTACTGTTGCTGTTTGTTTCTAATGTTTATATATGTTGTGTTCAATTGCTGACTATTCTTCTGTTATTCATGTTATAGAGTATGGAATAGAAGGGATAGTTTCAAGAAGAGGGGATGCATACAGCTTTGGTATTGTGCTGATGGAAACATTCACAAAGAGGAAGCCAATGGATGAAATGTTTGGTGGGGAGATGAGTATGGACCAATGTGTTGCAAGTTCAGTATTTGCAGATGGAGTAGTCGAAGTTGTGGATACCAGACTAATTGGGAGTGAAGATGATTTTGTAGGCAAGAGGGAGTGTTTATCATCCATTTTGGGATTAGCTCTAAGGTGTTGTGAAGAATCGCCGGAAAGGAGGATAAGTATGCAAGAGGCTGTAGCCATACTCAATAAAATCAAGGTCAAGTTTCTGAGGGTGCACCAGTGTTAAAACGTCTTCTTGCCCAGCAGCCTATAATTGACATATAAGAGCGTATTCCTCTCGAGTCTTGACCAGTGATGTGTAATTGGATGTGGTTTTAAGTTTTATGAAAGATAACTAGAAGCTTTAGAAATTATATATGTTACCAGTTTTATGCCTCTAAACTTCAGGTGAATCCTTTTTCTCACAGCTGATTTTAGTGACCTGAAAATTTTGTTATACCTCATTTATACAGCATATTTCAACGCAATCAGAAGCTGAGTTAGGAGAACATAATTATTTACATTCAAAACACTGTTGTTTAATAAGTATTTGTTATGAATCACCTAATAGTCAGCCTGATATACATAGGTGATAGGACAAAGGAACAACTCAGAATAGATCAAAGTAAATGATTTTTTCTATTTATTCAATGAAAAATGTTTCAAATGCTACATAGGCAGAAGACCAGGAGAATGATTTGTCTGTTTGTTACTTAAAGATACAGAAGAATGCTACTGCTACCTCAAGTTTCTTATCTAAAGTTGATGAATGGGTAAATCCCAACCCTCCAATAAAACAGAATACAAAAACAGAAACACACATTACCTAAGGAGGATACTTCAACATTTTCCTTGAGACTTGCACAACTGAGTTCTGCAGGTTCAGTTGATCAATACACTTCAACATGCCATTGCTTGTTCTTTTTCAGTTGTGAAAGTTTCTCCTCCCAACTTTCCCTCCTTTCTTCTGCAACCCTCTTCAAGGTATCCTGAATCCCAGGCATCATTCCCTTGAGCCCACAGAAGTAAATATGTGCTCCACCATCCAAGAGTTTAAAGATCTCATCACTGTACTCTTCAATTTTATCCTGAACATACATCTTTCCTCCTCTCTTGTTCTTTTGTGCTGCTCTACTAAGTGCTGTGTCGTATCGGAAATTGTCAGGGTAGTCCTTGAGATACTTAGTGAACTCTTCATCATAGAGGAGGCTGTCAGTATTGGCCACTCCAAGGAACAGCCATGCAAGGCCACCAAACTTGAAATTAGGAACATCTTCCATGAACATACGGCGAAGGTAACCTCTGTATGGAGCAACACCAGTGCCTGTGGCAATCATAATGTGGGTGGCATTTGGGTTGTCTTCAGGTAGAAGCATGATCTTACCAGCGGGACCTGCCATATTACGAGTTATAGTTCATATTAAGTTAAGTGAGTTCCTCTTGACTAACATTAACATATTACAATATTAAAACAAAATCATGTGGATATTTATGGCTAAAAATATAATGAAGAGAACAAGAACTTAATCATTCTATTCGATGTGGTTATCTCACGTAGCAATTTTTTTTAAAGAAAATAGTGGAACTTAACAAATCATACCACCAACTGCAATATCTACAGTAGCATGCCACAGGCTCTTTTGGCATGCTAACTGTAACTTAAAAATCCAAATTATCTTTAAAGAGTAGGCTCTTACCTGTGATCTTAATTTTATCTCCAGGTTTAGAGTTGCACAAATAGTTGCTGCATACACCATTTTTGGAGGGATCCTCCTTCCCTGTCTCGGGGTCATAATAGACAGCACGACGTACACACAGACTTGTTGTCTTGCCATCGGAATAATCTCCATACCTTGTCGATGCAATTGAGTAAAGACGGACATTGTGTGGTGCCCCAGGCTTCTTGGGGTTTTTGCCCTGTTATGCAAGGAATAACAATTAGATGGTACAAAAGAAGGGATTCGGAGTGAAAATGGATTATTAATCTCATATTTCCAGTCAAACTGCATTGGATATCCACAGGCAAGGAAATGGAAAACAATCATATTTCTCATATAGCTATATTGGCCAGAAATCTTGATTATTGTAATAGAACATAACTTTTATGCAATTAAGAACTTACAGGAGGAATCACGCCATAGCTTTGTCCTTCCCAGTAGGGAACATTACCACCATGATCAATCACTATATGGCAAGTTTCTCCAGGAGCCTTGGGGCCTACAATCCTCTCAACAGATACAATGGTAGCGGTATATGGTTCCCTAGGCTTGTATAAGTTCATTGGGGGTTCTATGGCATTGTCAAGTTCTAAAGGAGACACAGCAACTTTCGATGACCTAGCTTGTTGCACTGACATGCTCACTATCCGCCGGTTTCTTAGCCACCCGCTCTTGGATTTCAAATCCAAAACAGGTGCCCATGATTTATCACTAAAGTTTACGATTTGTGCCTGCAACAAAATCAAAAGTCAATTTGTGGAGCAAACCACAATGCATGTTGAAATGGTTATAACTCTCAGAAACTACAATCTACTCCAACAGAAAACTCAGCTTTACAATCATAATCTTTCTAATACCAACTTAGCATCCAATGAACTTTGAAATATTTGAAAGTGGCAGCAAAACCCACAACAAAACTTAACTATGATAACTGTCACATTTGAAAGTTGCAGCAACAATTGTTTGTACTCTGGGAAGCTAAGCTATGCTAGAGTACAAACACTTCAAGATAAGTAGCAAAATTTACATCAAAACTAAAACATTGCTGTCATGGTCCAGCTTAAAAAAAGCCTCAATCTTGTACACAATGAAAGATTAAACAAGTCAACAGCAAAAGAAAAAGAAAAAGGGAGTCAGACCTTGAACACAGATCGTTTCAGAGATATATCACTTCCAACAGGAACAGTAGCAGCAGCAACTGAAACCTGCAAGTAAATCAAAGACAAACCCAATATCAAAAAACATCACAATCAATCAAAATTCTCAACTGGTTAAGCACCAAAACGATCCAAAGCTCCGATCTTTATTGACCGAAAAAGCACAACGGGTCAAAACCCAAATATGAAAAAGGGTGGATTTCTTTACCTGAGAGAGAGCCATGTGAGACATGATTGGGATCAATAATGGGGTTTGTGATGATGTAGAAGGACTTAATATAGGTGAAGCTATGGAACTTGGAATGTGAAAACTCGGAAGAGAAAGAAGAAGAGTAGTTGTGTTGTGTGTGTGTTGAGTGATCCTTCGGAGTGGTCGAAGAGGCGGGTTTTGATTTTGGCTTTGGCTCCTGGGACTCTGTTTCACTGTGATGAGGCTTAGCTAGTGTGTTAACATGACCATTTGGAATATATTAATACACTCTTTGGTGTATGATATGATTCTCTGACAGCAAGTGCTACTTCGGCATTTGGAAGTTGGAACACATCACAATGATCACCACATCACTTCGGCAGTTGGACTAAAGACAAACTTCATGAAATAGGTTGGTTGGGCCGAAGCCCGCTCAAATATGGGCTCGAGGCCCAATGGGATTTGTTTCACATTGATCATCTCTCTACGTGATGCTCTGTCTAGTTGACCGAACCACTGTCAGTTTTTGTACCAGCTTCGGTTGAACTTGACGTGCGATTTGACTAAAGTGTTTGCGTCATATAGGTTATGTTTAGTAATGTTTTTTTTAATTTTTTTTTTCTATTCAAATAAGTTTTTTAGTAGAAAAAGGTGGAGGTGTTTGATAAATATTTTTTTTCAAATGATTTTTAAAAATAGAAGTGTTTGGTAAATCTAAAAGTAAAAGTCACAAGTGCTTTATTTTTTATTTTCTTTTATTTTTTTCTTTTTTATTTTCTTTTAATTAAATATTACCTACAATAATAAAAATAATAAAGATTGTAAAAATACCAATCATCTCACATACGTTCTTGATGTCATACTCGATATTTTAAATGACTGAAACCAAATGAAAAGACTCATCCCCGATTTAAATGTTAAACTAAGCTTAGGTCTTGACTATATGACTCGACCGTCTCGACAAATAGAAATCTACCAAAAACGTTTGATTAGGCCCTAATGAAACATTTCGGCTACTCATTAGACTTTGCACTTTGTTGTTCCTCACTATTTCCATTTGTCGTGCTTCTGGACCTTCAATAACTAGAGATCCTTCCTCTTCTGCATCATCCTCACCATTTGTATTGTCACCTGATCTTTCACCAATGTTAACAAAATGTTTATCAAGACGGGAATGTCTCCTTACATAGTTGTGAATGGCCATAGTCGCAATCACAATCTTCACTTGCTTGTCGAATGAAAAACTTGACATGTGCTTCAAAACCTTCCACTTCTTCTTCCAAACTCCAAAAGTGCGTTCGATAACACTTCTAAGGGAAGAGTGTCTCTGGTTGGATAACTCTTCAGAATTAGTCGGTTGCCTCCTTTGATATTGTTGATGATGAGCTTTTGCACCTTTGTATGGTCCTAAATAACTATTCATCTGTGGGTACCCAGAGTCTACAAGATAGTATTTACCTATATAATGTTGACAATCACAATAAATCAGATAAAAACAGTACAATACGTATTATATGTTAGTCGAATTAACAAACAAAAGCGAGTAAGAGCAATTACCTTGTGGAGGTTTTGGAAAATTCATGGCATTGTCTCGTAATACCGATAGGAAAACTCTAGTCTCATGAGCAGATCCTTCCCATCCCGCACATGCAAATATAAATTGCATATCAAAGTCACAAACAACCATCACATTTTCTGTCGGTATTCCTTTCCTTCCAATATATGCCACTTGCTTGTGAGGAGGAATTGAAGCTTCAATGTAGACACCATCAATGGCACCAATGCAATCCTAAGTTCAATATAAAAATATTACACAAGACAAACAAAGATGCAATCAAATACAAACAATTATACATTAAAGTATTAGTGTAAGATTCTATACATACCTTAAAGTGAGACATGTATCTCTTATCATTTAGAATTTTTGGAGGAATACTTTTGAATTCTGGATCTGTTGGTTTCAAGATATCTTGAGCCATACGATAAACGACATCCAAGGCTTGTCCAAAATACCTACTGATTGTTTCACCGGAGTGTTGAAAGCGCTCTTGGGCCAATCTATTTTCAATCCCATGTCCAAGTATATGCAAAAATATCCCCAACACTTCAGTATGACTCATGCTTTTTGAACCCATCAACCCATAGTTAACTTCTAAATCATTAGATAATCTAATAAAACTTCCGTATCCATTCTGAACATATGATAACAACGGCTTTCATGTCCTCTTAGAACTTCCATTAACCATTTATTTCCCGTTTGTGTGGATGTCATGCACGGTGTCTTGTGAACATAGGTATCAAAATAGTGTTGAGCCAAAAGACACACCCCTAATACTCCAGCATCACATTTCAACTCTTCTATTTCATCCGATGCTCGAGTGTCCATAGTGTAAAACCAAGTTGTTACACCAACTAATTAATATTCAAACTAGCTTCTATTCATATAAGTTAGGAAAAGAACACAGATTAGACAACATAACACACAAGTTGAAAATGAAAAAAATAAAAGTGGCAAACTTAAGAGAAACAACAAATTAGACTTTCAACAATGTGTATAAAATAAACAAAACTAAATCAGAAAAGCCAAACAATGTATATACAAACTCCATACAGTTCAGCCTATTATAACACTGAGCACAGTGACCAAACCAAACTAAAGCTTTAGAAGCTATCAATTCCACATTAACTCAGAACATCCATACAAGATAGTCTTAAGAAAATACAATAGTTATTACACATAATAAAAACAACAACTCTCTCTCTCTCTCTCTCTCTCTCTCTCTCTCTCTCTCTCTCTCTCTCTCTCTCTCTCTCTCTCTCTCTCTCTCTCTCTCTCTCTCTCTCTCTCTCTCTCTCTCTCCTGACTTCAAGATGTCTTTCTCTGACATTTCAAACTGTAGCCACGCCAACTTAACGTCGGGATCATCCATAGTACAAAACATCTCTCTTTTCTCTTTGTTAAGAAACAAACGAGTAGCAAAATACCATAGAGGGGTTCTTATTCCAGCTCCCGGTAATGAGGTAACCACACTGATCACACCTTTAATACTAGTAGGATCCATTTCAACATTCTTATTGCCAATGGCCTCACAAAGCTTATTAATTTGTTCGGTAATATGGGCAGAACCTCCTCCCTTCCTCTTTCTACTCGTCTCAGATGTTCCACCAGATGTTCCGGCACTTGAAGTTTTTCTTTTTCTTACTTGAGAAGTTGACATATTTGAAAGATCATCAGAGTCACCACTACCTTCAAGAGTGTAGTCATCAATAGAGGTATTCAAACTACTAGAAGGCGGTAGACCAGATGACGGTGCCCAAGCATGAGATCCAGTGGCGGAACCCCCATAAAATAACTTGTCAAGCTTGCCTTCCAATTCAGGGTCCAAATCCTTCTTTCGCAATTTCTCAAAATTTTCATTTATCTACAATTAAAGTGATATATTTATTATAAAGAGCTAGAAAAAATATAATTAGAATAGTTCAGTATACAATACATAACATATTACGAACCTTTATCTTATTCTCCCACCATTCATCACTCACATTAATAATCTGTAACCTATGATTCCACCCAAGACCAGTTTCTTTGCCCTTGAGATCTTTCCAGTTTTTCCATATATCTTTCAGTGAATCCCACTTATTTTTCAGCTGCTTCTTGGTGTAGTTTTCACCAGTTTCTTTAGTTGTTCCTTAAATTCTCCCATCCCATTGGTGAAAAATGAGTGTGTGGACGATTATCTGCTTCTAACTTTTTGAAGCATAGATCTAGAAAGATGTCCACATACGCTGGATTCTATGACGCCGAACCTTTTCCCATCTTCTACAGATTCTAGCTAAACAACAATTTTAAAGGAAATTATAAACTGTACTTAAATTGTCAAGTTACAGACAGTCACAGCCTTGCAAAGAGGTTACTATTTTCTTCTACTTCATTCTCACTTATCATCTCATATTTCTCTTTTTATCCACACACAATATTGATTTATATTAACATGTCCAAATTGGTTTCCCAAAATTATTCCAACTCTGTCCACTTATAATCTTCTACATTTCACTACCTAGATAGTCTAATCTCCTGCCTTCTTCTCAGACTGTTGGTTCACTACCTAGATATTCTAATCTCCTGCATATCCTTGATTCCCTGATCAGTCATTCCACATCCTAAGAGAAGGAGGAACTAACTGTACTGATGTCAATACAGTAATAGTAAGTCCTACACAAGTGATGCATTTTTCTAGGATAATGAGGTATTCCATAGTTAGAACTAGAATCTCTAGAGTTTGAAAACTAGGCTAAGACTAGGCTAAATCCGGTCTTCATTCTTATTTTAATGAGAATCCTACTTATTGGTGCCGATAAATAGCTAAGCTTTGTTATCCAAATACTTACCCGCCCATTCTACAATAATACAAGAACACAAACATGATCCACACTATTAACTTTTACATTTTTACACATCGGTGACATTGCAATGCTGAATTGAATTTGTGTTCCAGCTAATAAGCAAATTAATGCAGATTGTTTCACTAGCTAGTGCCCTGATCCTTTATCTCATTTCCTAATATAGCCTAGTAACAATCTTCTAGTAACAACTCAAACATCCATACCAGCTTTTGATGTTAACAGATATGAAACCATCTAAACAGATAACTTTGTTATGCTGTCGTAAACCATTCTTGAAGAAGTTTGTGTCTAAGAAAAAGAAGTTTGTGTTAACATATATGAAACCATCTAAACAGATAACTTTGTTATGATGTAGTAAACCATCCGATCATAACATGACAGCTCAAGAAAAAGTAGACCAAGAAAAAAAATAGCATAGTTGTGATCCTAATAACAAATATTTGTAAGGAAGAAAACACATGGTGGTGGGGTGAGACAGATTTAACAGCGGAAAAGGTAGGCCTTGGACTCAAAATCTAATTTATCATTTTTAGGAAGAAAATATATGATTGATATGATCTGGCAACATATATAATATGCTATATCAGGTCACCAAGACTATAATCAGATCATCAAAATCAAAAGACAATTATAATAGCCCTTACCTGAGCTTCAAGAATTGTCGATAAAGTCTTTGTTCTTTACAAATTGTCAAGCTCTATTCATTTCTGTTTGACAGAATCATACAGTTCTGGTATCTTGAGTGCGAGGGAATAAAGTCTTGTCTGCAAGAAAGTAAGGGGAAAAAAATTAGCTTGGCTGACTAGTTGTTGTATTAGAAGTGAAGACAGTCATTGATTATGATCTATTGTACTAAAGAGGAAGATACATGAATAAATTTATATTCATGCAATGGATACAAGTATACAAGTTGAATCTACAAGTAGCTAGGAAGGACTAGGATACTAGGAGTACAGATACTAATACACAGCAAAAGCGACAACTCCAATGGTGTCTCAAGCAATACAGATACTAATACACAAAAAAACTCTACATACAGTCAGGAATTACAAGCAGCAATACACATCCTCGGACTAAATGAGAAGTGTGTACATATCCCACATTGGAAGAGAGATGTTTATAATAATTGTGTACATATATATCCCACATATTCCAACAAGCAACTACAACAATCTGAACCTACATATACATATGCCCTTTTATGGGTTCTTGGTGCACTATAATAATTTACTTGGAAGTAGTAAATATGTCTTGAATTTATGTCATCAAAGCTTTCCCCCTTGAGTTCGTACATTAAGGAAAACAGTCTCAAGCTTACGTTCCCACCTCCCACAAATGGAGTACAAAATACTTCTTGTAAACTTCCTGGAGATTTTGGGACTCTTTAATCAATGTCCATACTTGGAGGGTGCAAACTGTAATCAACCTTTATTATTATTACTTACTTTTTGTCTGTGGAGTTTGTAATCTTTGCTTTCATCTGTGTTAGAGAGATGACCTCAAGATCGTGGTTTCAGATCTAAGAAGCAACAAATAGATCTCGCAAATAGGTCTATGAGGGCGATCAATGGGAGCAGTCACTTGGTACCTATAAATTATTGTTTCTTATCATTACTTTATTTCTTTAATAGCAAACATACTTCGATTAAAAAGAACAGAAAGCCGATTTTGAATTCTAACAAAACTAATGAATACACGCGATGAATTGTCCCCGATAGAGAAGTCCACATTGTAAATAACACTAACTACCTAATAGAAGGAAAACTTAAAAAGAACAAATATATGAACACTTTAAGCATAACAAAACCTTTTTTTTTGAAAAGAAAATACCTGCTTATATGTTTTGCTTGTGCATAAGAGTGTTTCTGAAACTGCTGTCATAATGAACTATCATACATGTCATGCAGTCTTCTTTATGGAGCAGAAGACCCTTCCATAGCTAGAATGATATTGGATAGTGCCTTTTCAAATCTGTATGTTCTAATGATGGAGTTGGTGGATGTGTACAAGAGTGGATGTGTACAAGATTCGGCTTCCTAAATTCACAGTACATGTTCTCTCTCTCTCTCTCTCTCTCTCTCTCTCTCTCTCTCTCTCTCTCTCTCTCTCTCTCTCTCTCTCTCTCTTCACTCACATAGATAAACATGTAGAGAAGCAGAACATTTATTTGGTGATCATTATATTTTTCTTAGTACTCAATGTAAATGGGGAATCCTACCTTGATCTGATCGGTGAACTTAATGTATACATTACACTACATCATATTTATGTTTGTTGACCCCTAGTTCCTCTTCAATTAGGTTAAGATGGTTGTACAATACATGCGCCGGATAATTGAGAAGAAGGCAAAGTTTGATATCATGGATCTTAATTGCTTACAGGTTATTCTAGGTTCATTAATTATTTAATATAGATGGGTTTACCCTCCATATCTCTCTTTCAATTCAAAAATCTTAGTTGTTAAGTCAGTAGTGTAAAAATCGATAACAACATATGTAATATATGACTGAGTATAAGCAGTTGTGTACTGGCAGGTTGCACCCAAAACATTCATTCCTGCTTTATTTGGACATGCTAAGGACGGCAAGTTCATCCAAACCGGGGGGGGGGGGGGGGGGGGGGCAAAATATTATTTATTTTGATGGTGATCACAACTCCAGTGGATATCAATTTTTACAACTAAAATCAAAATATCTGTCGAGTTACACAAACAAACCCAGAAACCAATCATACAAATCCAAAAGAAAAGACCTTGGGATTTCTGGTAGCATTGCCTCAAAGACAGAGAGAGGTCTTTCAACACACACAAACAAAGATCAACGTGTAACACAAACAATTTTTGGAGAGAAGCAACAACGTATGTACTGAACAACTAATAATGATAAGAACTTGTCTTGCTCATTTCATTGCAGAGAGAAAATAAAAATATGTATTCTTAGGGGAAATCAAAGCAGCACCCAGAACAAGTCTCAAACACAATAAAAAATATAAGAAGAGTAAGAAGACATAGCACAATTTTTCCGTCTTCAAAAGCTTTGGACATAGCCTTGTTATACTCCATCCTCATTGTCGAATTCAAAGAATGAGACAGGAACTCACAAGAAACCATTGAGAGATGATGGTTCAACCCCACTGCCTTAAAGCCACACAAGCGAAACCCAGATCTTAAATTCAATTTTCAGATCGACAAAACCAAATTACACACAATCATAAGCCTCAAAACCCAACACAATAGTAGTGTCGATCAAAAACTAAGAACCCAATCAAACAAATCTATCACTTAGACAAAATCAACACAATCTGGCTTATTCAAAAGATCCATTTCAATTCAATGAAAACCCAAAACACAAGTTCAAGTAACATATCAATGATTTGAACATATTTGAACAAAACCTAAAATCAAAATTGCCTGAGTTCGGGATTATGGAACTTACTGAATTCTGAACTTCGAAAATCATGCAATGGTCAACGAAGGTCGCCCAAGAGTAGACTCGGCATAGCTATGAAGAAACTCTTGTTTCCATGGTTGTCGATATGTTGAGAGAGACTTGTGTGGTGTCGTCTGTGTTTAAGGGAGAAATCGAAAAATGGAGAACCGGAAGAGATGAAGGGATACGCGGGTCAAACTAGAATTGTTCAAGGATAATTTTGGTATTTCAAAATTTTTATTTAAATTGTTACTGTTCACGCTTGTTTTGACGAAAAGCCATCTTTTAAAAGCACATCTAGAGTTCCTTTTCGAAATAGTAAAGAAAACCTCTTTTTCTATAAGCTCCTATAAAATTAAGTCAGTTTGCCAAATACTACTTATTCTAAAAGTTGATGAAAAAACTCCTTCTCTTATAAGATAAGCTTTACCAAACGCAACCATAATAGAACAAAAAAAATAGCATTACAATGGGAGACAAAGTCTACACAAAACAACAACATACCTGCAAACTTATACGTACTATAACTACCGGTACATAAAAAATATTGTTTAGGGTTACAATACCGAGATTAATGCAGTTATATTTATAGCCAAAAAAAAGTTTTTTTGGCTAAATTGAAGACCAAATTAGATATTTAAAGATGTTATATTTTACATAAATAAAAGAAGATGAGATGGAGTGGACTGAAAATTGGAAGAAAAAAAAAACTCTCGTTTCTCATCTTCTATGTATAAAATTCGTATGCCGCTAGATAGAGAAAAAGCTCTTGTAAACAAAACAAAAAAGAAGAAAAGTTAGTTAATTGATCACATTGAGAATTAAAAAAAAATAACAGTGAAAGAAAATTCACATATGTGAGATTTCAATCAGAATGAACAAATAGAAGGTGTTATTACTAGGGGTGAGATATTGGAACTGAAAACCGAAAAAAAAATTTGATCCAAACCGAGCCGCGACCGAAAAAAACCATACCCGATAAAAACCAAACCCAAAAAAATCGAAACCGAAAAAACCCGAAATATTTGGTTCGGTTATAATTTTTAATTTATAAAAATCGAACCAAACCGAAAAACCGAAATATGTATAAAAAGATATCGTTTTAGAAATTTTGTAATATATTATATAAATATATGCAAAACAAAAACCTTAAACTCCTAAAATCCTAATTTCTTTATGCACAATTCTTCTCAATCTCTCTCATAGAATCTAATTAAAATGTTAGACAACTCAAAAAAAGAAATTTTATAGACAATTTTTTAGTTATTTATTCAAAAGTTGTTTTTTTATGCATTATGTAAAAAACTGAAAGAAACAAAAAAAATCCGGAAAAAAACCGAACCGAATAATCACGGTTTTTGTTTTAAAAATTGAAAAACCGAACCTAAAAAAATATTTTGGTTTGGTTATGATTTTTAGCAAAAACCGAACTAAACCGCCCGAATCCCACCCCTAGTTATTACCAATCGAATGAATAAAATCGTTAAACTTTAAACATAGAAAGACGCATATACCATCTGTAACTGAAAAATGAAATATCACTTTATCTCCTCATCCACCAAGAGATAATATAGTCCATCATATTGAGTACTATAAAACAGCTTGGGCCTCCATTATAGTGCAACACATGCCCTAAGAGTCATTCCAATCACGAATGCTTTAATGTTCCTAATAAACTTCGTCATCTTTGATCAACCTAGCAATAAGGAAAAAAAATGAGAAATGCCAACATGGAAAAAAATACACAATCACATCATCAGATTTGATATTTAATACAGGAAAACTGTGATATTCAGTGAAAAGATTCCTATCGAAGAGTGTATAATAAGAAACAAAACAAGGATCTATGAGAACAAAAAACAGAAATATAAAAGAAACAGACAACAAAAGCAAACACCAATGTAAGTCGTACATATGCAGAATGATCTCCTTGTTTAATCTTTAGAATATCATATACCAGCCATCACGATCACAAAATTGAAATGACACAATGACATAACAGTAACTTCTCCGAGAAAATAAAAAATACTAGTGTATAGAATATTGACCTTAAAAAAAACAAAAAAACACCTGCAAATTGATTATCTCTAGGAAATCAAAACGAGCAAACCTATGCAACTTAGTTTAAGTTTTAGGTGAACCTGCTGGTAATGTAATCACAGTCAAGACACTGATTCTTTATAAGATAGATTTACTTTCAACCAAGTTGTGATCTCAAAATAGAAAAAAGAAAGAAAGAAAAACCACTCAGCTTACACTACAAGAAAATTGCACCTAGACCACGGACCATTTCCGTCGTCTAGGTGCAGTTTTCCGTCGTCTAAGTACTTGGACGACGGAATCTCCGTCGTCCAAGGTCCGTGCTCCAAGTGTTGTCGTCCAAGCACCTGGACGACGGAGATTTAGTGATCCGTCGTCCAAGTTCACTTGGACCGCGGACATTATCCGTGGCCCAGGTAGACACCTGGACGACGGAAACTCTAAGTATCCGTCGTCCAGGTGTCTACCTGGGCCACGGAGAACGGCAGGGTTTAGGGTTTAGGGGTTAGGGGTTAGGGGTTAGGGGTTTAGGGTTAGGTTTAGGGTTTGTGCACCTGGACGACGGAGAACATAATCTCCGTCGTCCAAGTGAATATATAATTTTTTAAAAAAAATTGAAATTAAATATTATTAATTTAATTTATTATTAATTTAATTTAAATAATGAAAAATGCTAAAATTAATTAAATAAACTAAATTTTGAATATTACTTAATTATTAAATAATTAAATTAAATTAATTTGTACATACATGAATAATCGAAAAAAACCATAAATTAAAAATTAAAATATTGTTCGGAATGCGGAAAGAAACGAGATAATAAACTACTAGCTAGCTAATACACTGGAGGAGCAGATGCGCCGCCGAGTCCTCCGCCTCCAGCCGGGTCGTTGTCGTCGGGGTGTGGGTTCGGAGGAGGTTGACATACTTCTCGATTTTGTTGCATGAGGGCGATGAGTTGGGCTATTTGTGCTTGTTGTTCGTCAAGTCTTTGCCGCATTGACTCATTCTCCTCTCGTGCCAGTCGAGCCTCTTGAATGGCTGCTTCGACGGCCGCAGCCTGACTCCTTCTCCGCTGCCCCGAACCTCCCGTAAATGATGAGCCGGAGGTCGTCGACAAATCTCGTACCACCCTAGGCCCAAAGTGCCTAACCTCCTTGCCAGCTCTACGACCGTAGACCTCATTCGCGATTGTAATTTGGCTCTCTAAGGATAGAGGAGGCAGGTCTTCCGGCGACACATCTGGGAACGCAAGCTGAGTGTTAGCCAACTCTTCATGCGCACGCTCTATCGCTGTTGCCTACAAAAGAATAATTAATTTATTATAATGAAATCATATTTAAATAATAATTACTATAATTAAAAGCACATATATATATATCACTTACGCCGCATTGACTCGCTTCATTATCGAGCCCTGGCGTCACGTACGCGCTTACGCTTGCATCAAGATAAGGGTGTTTGGAGCCCTTATCCTTGTGCTCCTTGGCTATTTGAATGAACTGCTAGGCGCCGGTAGTATGGTGTTTCTCCTTCTTCCCCCGGTTGGCTTTGTTGACACCGGAGAATTTCTGTTACACAACATAATTAAATCATTAAAAAATTAATAACTACAATTTAAATAATTCAATTATCTTAATTGAAATAAAATAAATAAATTAATACCTTAAATTTTTCATCGGCAAAGTGGTTACACAACCACTCCCACTCATCTTCTCTCTCCCCTTGCAGCTCTACCGGGGGAGGCACGGGACCGACATCTTGGAAGTACTTATGGAGCTTGTACTTCCAATCTTTGTAGATGGAGTTGGCGGTTTGGTTGATATGCCTCAACATAGCCGGTGTCGGATCCACGTCAAATTGTTCCTATCAAAAATAAATAGAAAATTATAATCGTATATATTATGAAATTTTAGGCCGAGATTAACAATATTATATAATAACTAAATTGGACGTATTACGTACCGAAAGATCTTTGAAGACTTTCGCCTTCTCATGATCCGGCGCCTCCTTCCAAGTAGGGGCAGTGATACGAACCCGGTTACGGATGATTGACCATATCCCATGCGCCGAGAGACTTGCTGGCTGAGCTGTGGGAGGGCCACCGGTGAATTCGTCGTACGGCAAGTCGATCTTTTTACCGGTCGCCTTGCAAATACGCTCCGCTTTGCCCCCTTTAACGAGACCCCAAGTCCTTTTCGGTTCCGGGTCAGTGGGGGCCCTCCTTTGCCTACGGCGGGCACTGTACATGATTGATTCGGCAGTCGAGGACGCCTGAGTACTTCCCGTTGAACCGGCACCGGGCGTCGGAGATTGGAAGGGGTCGACGTCATCACCGCTCGAGATGAATGGGGGAGCGGGAATTTCCCCAGAGGGCGCTACGGACGGACCAGATGATCCGTCCGGATTGAGAGCATCGTTGCCCTCCTGTTGAACCCAACCGACTTGGGCCGCCAACATTCGGAGCATCTCATCTTCTGCCTCCTGTTGGGCTTTCTTCTTGCCGGATGTCGTCTTTGGCGGAGCCATTTAAACCTAAGAGTACGGTGTTAAAATACCTACTTACCATAATAATTACAACTTAAAAATTTACGCTAATTAATTAAGTATGTTTAAGATTTAAATAGAGTACACTAGCTTGGCATTTTCGGTCGTTCAATGGACGTACGACCCGCGCGATAAAGTGTAAATTTTCAATTAATCAGCCTTGGTTAAATCGAAAAACATGGCCAGTTAGGGATAGAGATAATGCGAGAGGCAGGACTAATTTCGACAAAAGTCTTTCTTAGTCCAAATCCTGTCACCAGTCATAACCCGTTTCTAGACACCATGTCCGACATTCGGCCAATTTTTCGAAAATTTACACTCCCTCAAGTCCTTTGCAAACTCCGCCCTCAACCTCGTGTCTATAACTTCACTTAGGTTATGGTGTGCGGTGATGAAATCCACACATCACGAGGGGTTAAGGAGATAAGCTAGGAAAAGAGGCGCCATCTATTCCAAAGAGTGCGACTTAATAAACCAAGCCTATGTACTAAATTTAAATCGAACACGTACTACCATGCAATTTACTCGAAAATACACGTAATTAATTATCAATTAATTAAAACAATAAATAATTACAATAATGAATTATTATTTATCATGCATATAATAATAATTATTCATTTACCAATATAATTAATTATTATTAACAATAATAATTATTGCTATTATTTAATTTTAACTAACAAATATAAAATTATTACCAAATAATTAACAACTAATAATAATTATCCCAATATTAATAATAACAACTCATTAATGATTATAATTATAACTATTAATTATTTTAAACTAATTAATAAATTAAAACTATTTATTAATTAAATAATTAATTAATTAACAAAAATGTAAAAGAGGTAAAAAATAGAATTATTACCTCGTCGGAATGTCGCCGGAATATCGGAAGAGTTGAGTCGTCGGAGAGGAGGAACCACGCCGGAAAAAATGTCGTCGGAGCGTCGCTGGAGGAGGATCGCCGAATGAGAGGAGAGGGAGAGGAGGAGATGGAATGATGAGAAAATGAGGGGGGGTGCAACTCTATTTATAGAGTTGCACTTAGACGACGGAGCACTATTCTCCGTCGTCTCAGTCCACCTGGACGTCGGAAGCAATGTTTTCCGTCGTCTAGGTGGCGGTTTCAAAAAATTTCAATCGGCGCCAATTAATCGGCGGGACGTTCTGAACCGCCATGATTTTTGACTTAGACGACGGAGAATGAATTCTCCGTCGTCTAAGTGAAAATTCAAGCGGTCCCAAAAACGGAAGCGGTAAATTGAACCGCCATAATTTTGGACTTGGACGACGGAGAATTACCATCTCCGTCGTCCAAGTGAAAATTACATGAAAAAAAAAACAAAAAAAAATTTGAACCGCCATGATTTTTGAACTTGGACGACGGAGATGGTCATTCTCCGTCGTTCAGGTGAACACCTGGACGACGGAAAATGACCATCTCCGTCGTCCAGGTTCAAATTACGTAAAAATAAATTTTAAAAATAATTCGCTAGGAATTTAGCGATCTGTCATTCGAGTGAAATAGTCGTACAATATCGATGAACGCATCGTATATATGAACAGTTAAATTTGAACCGCCGATTAATTTTACGTATTGAAACATGTTAAGTATCGACTAATCTTTACGACTTAAGTGTTAATGAGTAGACGCTCATTTGCAGCAGAGTATTAACGAAAATGAATTTGGACAAAACAACTGTTGGATATGTTCGTCGTAACATAATATATAATTGTCTTCAAAGGACCATAAAATAATAAGTTCGGGAAGGGTTTGATCGACACAGTCAACCGCAAAACCGATAATTTCACAAACCGGAAACGTGGATACAAGGCATTTCGCAACTCCGATTTTCGAACCGTCGAAGCTCACACACCAAGAATTGTTTACTCTAAAGTCTTGATGAAAAGACTTTGCATTGGAAGAAGGTCTAGATGGTCGTTGTCTTAGAAAAAATTACGATATCTGCACCTGGACGACGGAAATGAGCGTATCCGTCGTTCAGGTAATCACCTGGACGACGGATATGAAGTTATCCGTCGTCCAGATTATCACCTGGACGACGGATAATGACGTTCTCCGTCGTCCAGGTGCATAGACCCTGAATTCAGGGGTTAGGGCCTTACTGTTTAGGGTTTAGGGTTTGTGAACTTGGACGACGGAGAATGACCATTCTCCGTCCGGAGAATGGTCATTCTCCGTCGTCCAAGTTCTAAACCCCGATTTCAGGGGTTAGGGCCTTAGTGTTTACGGTTTAGGTCGTCCCCGGTCATTTGTGTGTCCGTTCAATTATTCTGATTCAAAAATATAATTAAAAAATTGATCGATCGATCCGAACTACTAGATTTAGGGTCAAGGATTTAGCTAGGGTACGTTTTATATGAGATTGAGATTTGGCGCCAATATTTATTAATTTCTCCATTGGCCAGGATATATAATTCAGATTAATTTCTTACCGTAAACCGGCATCGATCATATATATATTACAATAATTACAGTAATTAATTACCAATTAATCTCCCTCGTCGTATGACCGTACTCTTCGTCATAATCATCATCGTCCTCATCCCCGTTAGTCGACGGCTCATCCTCGTCATCGTACTCAACATCGTCCGACGAATAACCTGAGTCCTCGTCCGCGTCCTCTTCCTGCTCGTCTTCTTCATCTACCTCATCGATAATCTCATCTTCAGTTAGATCTGTACAACCATTAGGCATGGGTAACCGTTCACCATCTTGAACCAGGTCCATTATATCGGAGCGGACCATAGAAATATTAGGCTCTTGATAGGCAGGAATGTCTCTTTCTGGTTCAGCAGCATCTTCATTCGTCGCCGGTGTCCCTTCAATTGTCTCTGTATTCCATATTCCTCGGGGAGAGATATGGTTCACTATTTTCCACCCTTCACCGGCTTTCGGATCGTCGAGATAGAACACCTGCCGAACTAAGGTGGCGAGAGCAAAAGGCTCATCCTCATACCAGTGCGAGTTTGTATCGACTGATAATAGTCCCAGGTCTTCCTTTGTACGCTTGAACCATCTGCACTTGAATAGGAAAACGTTGACATCATTCCCGTAACATAGCTGAACCACGTATACAATAGCCCCGTAATATAGATCATTGTCTTTCCCAACCGCTACCCCACTGTTTTGTGTTCTTCTTCCTTCGTCTCGGGCCAATGAATGGAACTTTACACCGTTCACAAAACATCCGGGATAAATATAGTGTTTAACCGGCTTCCCTGCTAGCAAGTGCTTTGGCCATGACCACCACCCTCCGTGGTTATCAGATTTTTGCAGATCAATCATCTGCGAAAAAGGGCAAATTAATATAAGAGTTTACTTTCTACAAACATGAGAGATATATATTTAAATAATTAATACCGAGTCGTACGTACGTACCCATTGGAAGAAATAATCAAGAAACTTCTTCTTAACCATTTTCTCAATCCACGCCGAACTCTTGTTTTGATTTAACGCCTGAAGCCTTTCCCTGTATGACAACATGTACGGCTCAACTTCGTCACAGTCTCGCAACACTACTTAATGTGTCTTAATAAGTTCTTCCCGTGTTAACGATTCCTTTAATACTCCTCTAAACGGTCGGACGACATTGGTGACGACAGAAAGATTGATGCGGGCACTGCGATCGGAGGCAGTGGGAGGGGGTGGATCTTTGAGGTACCTGTTGCAGAAAGTAACACACTCATGCATTAGGTATGTCTCTGCTATGGAGCCATCCGGGGCCGACCTGTTTTTGACGAATGACTTATACTGTCCAAGCTGTCTACAAAATCAAACGTACACATTACATAAGTACATATAGCTAGCTAGCTAGTATATATATAATCTCTAGTGGAACAAATTAATTAATTAGTTGTACGTACCTTTCTTGAGGATACATCCAAGTGTACTGGACCGGACCAGAAATAAGCACCTGCTCGGACAGGTGGATCATTAGGTGAATCATGATGTCAAAGAAAGCAGGGGGGAAAATCCTCTCTAGTTTGCAAATGATGTGCACAATTTGTTGTTGCAATTCCACCACATCTGACTTCTTTAATTCTCTGGCGCATAACCTCTGCCACCACCTGCACAATGTCACTATTGGTTCTACGACGTCCCGAGGCAAGTATGGTCGAATTACCACTGGAATCAGACGTTGCAGCATAACGTGATAGTCATGTGTCTTTAGACCAACAAACTTGTGTTGCACCTCGTCCACTGCTCCAGTTATAGTAGCTGCATACGTAGCCGGATAACGAACGCCCTTAAACCAGTGAAATACAGAACGTCTAAGCGTCGGCTTCACTGTGTAAGGTGCATCTGGCATCTTGTTGACATTCCTTTCCTATCCCTCCTCAACCACAAGGGACGACGTAGATTCATTGATTCCAAATCTTTGCGCGCTTTGGGAGTATCTTTAGTCTTGAACTTAATACCAAGAATTGTTCCCACCACGCTGTCGCACACATTCTTTTCTATGTGCATCGCGTCCAAGTTGTTCCTCAGCTTCAACTTCGACCAGTAAGGGAGTTCAAAGAATATACTCTTGTGATCCCAATAGCTCAGATCATGTGGAGGAATTGGATTGCATTTCTTTACATCCGCGTCATTGCTCAACACACCAAAGTCGAAATAGCTCAACCTCTCTAAAATCTCTTCGCCCGACCAACTACAGGGTTTAGGATTGTTCTCTACCATACCGTCGAAATGAGCTTCATCCTGTCACCACGGGTGTTCGTGAGGAAGCCATCTACGGTGACCCAAGTAACACACCTTCCCCGCGTGCCAACTAGGTTTCACGTCGTCCAAACATATAGGACATCCATTATATCATTTTGTCCTGCAGGCTGCCAACATCCCATAAGCTGGAAAATCGCTGATCGTCCACATTACGGCAGTCCTCCACATGATCTGAGCTATTTTAATTAAGCAAATTTTAATTGCGTACGTACGTACCTGCTGGCCTTCTCGATATCTGTACGTTAATTAAGCTAACTAGCTAGTCAGCGGAGATCCCTTATCAATCATGATTCTTCTCGGCCTTCTAGCTAGCTAGCTCCCTTCTCCTTCTCCCTTCTCCTTCAATTCTTCTTCAAATGGAATGAAGAGATCGAGGAATGAATTCGATCAGTTTGGCATCGGGCTTATATAATGCTTCACTTAGACGACAGAGGTGTCGGTACGTCGTCTAAGTGGAAGTACGTTTCGTAAGGACGGACGACGGCGTGTCGGTCCGTCCTCCAGGTGATAACCTGGACGACAGAGAAGGTATTCTCCGTCGTCCAGGTGATCACCTGGAGGACGGAGAAGACTCCGAGGTCCAGGTGATCACCTGGACGACGGAGAATACCGTATCCGTCGTCCAGGTGATCACCTGGACCACGGAAAAGACTCCGTGGTCCAGGTGACCACCTGGACGACGGAGATGGTATTCTCCGTCGTCCAGGTGGTACTTGGACCACAGAGTATTTTCCGTGGTCTAGGTGTCACTTGGACCACGGAATAATTACGTTTCCGTGGTCTAAGTGCTGTTTTCTTGTAGTGTTAATCAGTAGAAAAACTACATCAGTAAACTATCAATAAAAATTTATAGAACTAACTTGTAAATTACAGTGCATAGAAATTTCTATAGTACCATTCTATTTATGCTATCATTAAATCATTCACTGATTATTCAATGACAAACAAAGTAATCATACCGAATAGCTCACTCAATCAGACACATTAACTATAGAATAATCAGACAAAAATTAATCTTTAAATCAAAAACTAACAAAATAATCAGACAAAGTAGCTTACTCAATCAGACAACTCATTCATTGATTTATCAATAAATCCTTGAGGTAAGTATACCTTTTCAGTGACAGGATCTCCTCCTTAGATAACATAGCTCCTAAAAACTAAAGAAAAGGAAATCTATGAGAAGAACTAACTGTAATGAACCAATAAGCGCCAATACAATAATAATCTCATCTTTTCAAACCAAGGGCATCAATATTCAACACATTGACCTTAGAAATTAAGCTATATAACTCATCATAACAAAACAATATACTTCAAACTTCATATTATAATCATTCAAATACAATATATTAGTCAAATGTTGGTTGATAATTAAACGTTCTCGTATTGACATCTCACAGTTCCGCATATACATTAAACCCATAAAATACTAACAAGAACCTATTCCATGAACCCTGAAAATCATATACGTAAATGCCATAATTATTTACTTATATAAAGCAAAAACAAACATTCCAGCAACTACATATGTATGTAACACTATCTGATACAAATCTAAACCAACATATGTAGAACTAAATTGCAGCTTATAGTGCATAGCCAATTAAATACGTTTCAGAAAGCAAAAGAAAACTAAGGATGAACAAATAATGGAAGTTGCAGTGCATATATGACATCTATTAACCCATTTTTCTACACACACCCAAACATAGAACTAAATTGCAGATTATAATGACATAGCAATCTATATATGACCATATTATCTATGCTATCATTAAATCATTCATTGATTATTCAATGACAACCAAAATAATCAGACAACTAATTACAAATATGTGAGCAAATAGGGTTTGGCAAGAAGAAGAAAAAAAATACCTTTTGAGCAATAGTAACTCTCGGCAAACAATACAGCCGATGAAAACAAATCAAAAACAAATCGACACAAACGTACTTAGTCTAATCAACTCAAGAACAATCAATACAACAATGTATAAAAAAGCGCAAATTAGAAACAAAAAGAGGCAAAAAGAAAGACCTTATTTACACAGTTGAGACTTTTTGTTGTAGTTAGCAGAGGAAAAATGAAAACCTTCTTGCACACTTACTTTTAAAGGCATCTCCAGCACCTCAATTCGCACCAATGATAACGTCAACACGCGTACATTATTCATCTATGGGACCGGTGGAAAGCAAATTAAGTTTTTTATTCAGGGATTTCAGAAAACGCACGTTCAACAGAGATGTAAAGAAATTCTACAGTGGATCAGAGTTCAGTGAGGAGGTCATATTTTCATTCAGATAAAATACTATAATATTAGACCACAAATATGAATTATTAAACGATTGTTGAATGACTTGTTCTTTACTGTCATCTTGTATCACCGACTATGTTTGTCTAAAATCTCCACCGAATAAAATTGTTTTTCCTCCAAATGGTTCTTCTTTTTTTGACAAAATATCACGTAGTGTTCTGTGTACCGATTCAATATACTATTTATTGTACATAGGAGCTTTATCCCAAACTATTATTCCAATCTTTTCAATTAAAACAGAAAAATCAGTTTTTTTATTTATATTATAATTTGAATCTTTATCTATAATGTGTTTTATTACGAAACCCGAGTGAGTTGTTCTTCCTATTGGAAGTAATGATGAAGTAATGCTTGATGAAATAACGACCAAAATAATTTTTCCTTCGGATCTCAATTTTGAAATTATGGTATTCCATAAAAAAGTTTTTCATGTACCTCCGCTACCATAAACAAATAATGGTCTTGGATTTTTTTTGTTCCACGACTTTGATCACCTCATTGTATAAATGGGCAGATCCAGGATTTTGAAACAGGGTGGGCTGTGCACACGCAATTTTATTTTTTAAGTTTGTATCCTATTAGGAGACTCATCCTCACAACTTTTATTATTATAATATAAGAAATATACACATCAATGGCATGGAGACATAAACTTAAATCCTGGGAATAATAAATTTTACATTGATGTTAACCAACTATATCTCACCCTTCGAGATCCACTTACTTGAAATTCAACAATAATTTAATTATTGTCAATATATATTACCGGCATATTATTTTTCAGTATAGAGACAGTGAGAGTGCATGTATGAGCTTTGTTATTTAATGTTTATGGATTAATTGATAGAGTGATTGAGCGGTGATAGTCAAGTGAGGGGCAAAAAAATAGACAAGTATGTTTCTCTTTTTATTTTTTAATAATATTTTATAAGTAAATATATATCTATATTTTTTGATTATCTAAAAAATGGGGTGGGCTGCATCCCAAGTTACCCAGGGGCTGGATCTGTCCCTGATTATATATCCTTTTTTTGAGAGCTATTTAGTTTAGTTATCAAGTTAGAATGTTCTTGTTTTAGCACTTCACAATCGAAATCTAGTTCTTCTCTGATAAGCCTATTGTCAAGTTAACGTATTTATTATATCTTTGGCATTGGTAATTGATGATGTTTTAAAGTACTTGATGAGATGTTAAACAATTTTTCAAATTCATATAAAACAACATTTTTTAATTCATCATCTGGTATAACAAGATTTGACATATTACAATTTGATCTCATTTTGTGTGATATATCATCAGACATGTTAATCCAATATGCATCTAGTAAAGCTCGAGGATCTGAGACATTATAAAATAAAATAATCGTAACAAATAAATAACGAATTTGAAGAGAAGTGACAAAAAAATAGATTCCAATAATGTTTCGACTCATTCTTTATCATCACCTAACAATCCAAGAGCTCGACATGCTTCCTGATACATAAAATAAATGACACCATTAACTGTTTTTATTGAACATTCAAAAGTATTCTAAAATAATACAATTCACCTACAATTAGTGGTACATGTGCTATTCTACCGAGTACGCGATATTATTTCTTTGAGGTCCATAATTTCTGATTATCCTTCCAAACAAATTTAGTAGGAAATTGAGTATATATTAATTTATTTACCTTCTTATAAGTCTGGTTTGTATGAAACCAAGTGGTGAGCATAGTAGTCTCTATATTCAGATTATTTAACATATTTTCAAGAGAATTACTTTGATGAAAAATAATAGCTTGTTCTTTGGGTAAATGAATTTTTAAATATTGGACTGCAAAAAATCTAAAATGAATGAAAAATTCAAATAAACGTCACATGGACTCATGAGGAGTTAAATATCGACAATTGAGATAATTTTGGATTTCATCGTTTATATTCTGACGGACCAATATGCGAGCCATATCAGGTCCTTTATTTATGTACTTGAATAAATATTTTATTAACATAAATTGAGAACACGATTCATTACTAACATGAACTCATTTTTTAACTACAAAATGTGATCCATCATCATGACGTCTATACTGAGGAGCCTTTATCACTTGAAAAATGATGTTATGAATAAATAGTTTTGGAAAATATTTTGTAGAAAATTTGTTTCACATACACGGAGAATTTGGATCAACTTGACCGCAAGGACCATGAATCATAAATTGACTAACAATTTCACACAATAGTGGGCTAAGATTTTTATCAGGTAATTTTGCTGAAATTATGGAATTTACGTAATCTGCTGTATAGAATTTGTATTTATTTTAAAGTCAAAATAATATATGAGCACGAGGCAACCCTCATTTTTGGAATTCAGTTGTACACACGTGAGCATGAACTTCTCCAAAGAGTTTTTCGGTTTTAATATAAGCAATCATATCAGCCAATTTTATTTTAAAATTTAGATAAACAATATCATGACGATCTTCTGGTTTGTATCCTATTTTTTTCTTCAAAATATCTCAAAATATCTAGTCATTTCACATTGCATGTGAAAGTAATGAACAAATCGGGATTACCGTATTCTCTACAAATTGTTATTGCATCTTGATAATTATTTATCATATTTCTTAGATTGCCCATGTGAGAACAATGAAGAAAAACTATTTTTCCAACATCTGAGCCTTGGACAATTCTACTCGAAACAAACGTAGATATATTATTCCATGTTTCACACCTCAAATCTAGTTGATGATTCCTTATATATTCTAATCGATTTTCTTCAACGGTTGCATATGTATCAACTAAATATTATTGAACTAATCTTTCACCTTTCAACAAAATACTCGATTGACTTTCTCTATCATGAATTTGGTAACTTACAAATTTATTCATTGTTAATTTTCTATCTTTATTGTCACTTTTTTCTGCAATTTGTTTTAATTTCATATTTATTTGAAATTCATCTTCTTCGTATGGAAAAACAAGCGGATATTGTGATTACATCAATTTAGGATAAATTTTAGATATTCGTATCAGCGGTCCATCGTTTGATCAAATAATTATGTCTTTATTGGAATTAAATTCACCTATATCACCAACAATCAATCTACCACAGAAGCAGAAGGTAATTCGTATTGTTTGCTATCAGTTTTTTCACGATCAAGTATAGTGACATCAAAATTGGGCAGCGAATGATTATCAAAATCATCTCTGACAGATCGATATGTTTTGGTTAATTTATTACACTCATCCAACAATTCTACTAATCCCTTAACAATATTAGCATCAATATTGTTGTTTGCGTTATTTGGATTAATAACAGTTATACGGTTTGAAATTTCATTCTGAGTGTCATACTGCTGAAGATTTTACCCCTCTAAAACTTAATGAATTATGAACTAACTCATAACCGCAAAGAATGATCTTCACCAACAAGTATACGGGGCAAGTTATAATATTTATAAAGATAGTCGAGTGTCAAACCCACAAGGATTAAGCACTATAACTCCTTAACTCGGAATAGAAAGCACTTAGACTACAGACAACTAGACACTAACTTGACTCAAAGACTAAAAGAAAAGATGGAAGTGTATCTCACACTACCAAGTCCTTTGGAGACTTAGCATTGCGAGGGATGATGCAATTACGGTGAGTGATTATACGAGTTGATTGGTTGATTAACTAACTAAATAAAGTGAAAACATAATGTAAAGCAAATCAAAGAAAATATTTGGCCGGCTAGAGATGTCGCTACTAGCCAACTCAATGTACCAACAATATCTAAGTTATGAGTTTAGTCTGATTCACACGTGTTTGTCCAATTCGTGATCTTTTGGAGTCACCATTGGTTGTGAACCAAATCTCCTAGGCAATTAAGGCACTAGAAGTGTTCCGGTCCAACATTCAAGTATAAAGCAAACTGAAACTAAAATGCAACTCAATTACGAATCATATCCTAATCATACCACATGCTTAATGAGTTCAATATGTGTTCACTTATGATGAATGTGAATGACTTTCCTTCCTAATTCCTTAAAAGAGGACATGAAAGTATGTTCTAATGACTTTCCCAATCCACACCTTTTATAACATGAATTAGGAGAAGTAACAATTAGCTACAAAGCCTTTTCGAGTCAATGTAAGCTTGACCGAAGCTTCTTGAGTCATTTGAACTTCAAGAAGGCTTTGGTCTATGCTCAAGCCCAATGAAAACCAAACCTTAAGCCTATCCTTTTAAGTGTAGACCTAAGTCATGTTTACATGCTTATCTTTCTTAGGCGAGTGACTAATTCACTCAGATTCATTTTTAGCTTCATTAAACACTTCTTAACTTAGTCATGGCTAAGACATGAAAATGAAAACATTGAATCAAGCCCAAATATGCAAACATACCACAATCACATCACAAGTTATCAAACTCATTCACAACATGTAATAAACTAAACCAAATTCAAATCCAGAACTCAAAACATAGTTGTATGTACATCAAATTGGCTAGGGCTAAGCCCTAATCTTCCAAAAGATAACTATTCTCTACCCATAGCTAAAATAGAGTATAGATACATAAATTAGAGACAAATAGGAGAAGAGATAACCAAAGAGTCCCAAAAGTTCCAATCTCTTCAAGCTCTCATTCCCTTCTTGCTCCAAATATGCTCTTATGCTCCAAAAACTTAAGTCACCCACCTTAGGCTTAGGAGAAGATGGTGTAAATGAAAGTATGGTGGTGGTGATAGAGGTTTTCAAGCCTTTTTGTGGTGTTAATGGGTATTTGAAAGGTGGAGGAAATGGCTATATGAGTTGGGTATGGATAGATGCTATTTCTAGACACTAAAACTATGAAAAACTAAGAAATGAGGTAAGTTGTGTTTTGGGTGAAGTGGGGAGCTCGACCCCTATAGCTTTGGATGAGATATTTTGGCATCAAATAATTCAAAATTAAGGTTGGACATGATCCACAATTTTAGGTTTTACTTAGTAGTCTAAAGATGACTCACCAAGCATGTAAGTGGCACATGTCTCTACCAAATATCTTCTCCCTTGGGTTTGTGGGCTTGACTTGGAATTCTTGGGTCTTAAAACATTCCGGCAATCGCCAGAGTTAACCGTTGACCAGTCGGAGCTGACTTTGACCCGCCGTTGACTTTTCGTCATTTTCTCGATTTTGCTCCTTCTTCTTCCAATGCTTAGGGAATTTGTTTGGCTTCTCAAAAAAGTGGTTAATCTTCATGTTTTAGCTCGTTTCCTCGCAAACTCTCCATTTCCTAGCATAACAAGGAAATGTATTAAAAATGATGCTTTATTCCAAGAAGACAAGCTTTAAGCATAATGTTAAGCACATAATTGGAACACAATTATGGTCCTAACACATACACATATAGTTGAGGATATTTAGGACTTTCTCATTCGAAAGGTAAAACTAAACTCATTAAATGAAGCACTTGTCCACATATTTTAAATACATAAAGAGTTGTTCCATTATTTATGTGATATTCAATTTTAGCCTCCATAGAAGTAAAAACAAACATGAAATTATAAACTCTAATATTTTCACGAAATAACACACTTTTTCAACCATTAACTGGATTTAATAGTTCATCAAGAAAAACTAAAGTTAGACATGACATCGGAAGTTGGACTTGTTCTTTATCACAACAATGAGTGTAAATCAATCGGTTATTTTGTTTCTTTTGTAATGCTTCATATAACCAAAAGAGGGCAGCACAGTGTTCACATGTATAAGCATCATCATTGGAGTCATTATAATCCTAAATGACTCTTATGATTACATCATAAAAATGAAAGTTTGATAACCATTGATTGATAATGAAGTTTTATTAATTGAAAATTGATATTGAAGTTTGTCCTCACCTATGCAGATTCGTTGATATAATGTATGCCCATAAATTTCTCCATCAACACATGTAATTCACATAAAAGAACCATGGTTAGATTGAATCAAATAATTGTCCGAATGATCATACAACCTAATAAACCAAATGAAGCAATGAATCAGATTGTAGCCTAGGTCTAGTAGAGAAAGGCAAGAATATTTTGATTAATCAGAATGAAACAATCAAGTGTGGGTAGTACAAACAACAAAATACTTTGATATATTGAGTTGTAAAGTGATTCAATGTTCATATTTTATATTTTAAATATCGATCAAGCAGTTATATACAAAACCAAAACTACAAAATCATATAAAAAACCTAACACATAACACTATATTCTCTTCGTTGATTAACAAGTTTGTGTAAAAGAACCAAGCTCTTAAACGTCCTCTACAGGTGTTTACAATTGATGATCACCCTAACTCATTTTATGGTGGAACAATATATTCTCCTATGTTGGAACAATTTATTTCACTGATACTAATTATTCGGGGGGACATGACGGACCAGAGACAATAACCAATGAGAACACATATATCACGTGTAATAACGAAAAACAACCAAAACGTATATAACTAAAACAAAAAATCGATAACAGCGGAACACTATTTTAGGCAGTTTTGGATTCATTCAAACAATGTAAGAATATTTCAACCAACGAACAAAAAAAATAATATTGAAAGGACCCAAACCCGATTTAGTTTCCTAAACCGGAATCAAACCCCTTCTGAAAACACGAACTTGCAAAAACCATAGAAATTTCGGCAGAGTTTCACTATATCGCGGAATTTTCATTAACCTGCACCCGAAAACATACTTCATCCTATGTCACAAAAGCCAAACCGTGGGCACCAATCCCATCCGGATTTCTCAAAATCATATCATAATATAAAGCAATAAGCAAAAACCGTAATCTTTACAGAAATCCGGGAAAAACATATGAAAATATGAACATCGGAGTATTCAGAGCGACTTCTAGTCTATATATACATAAATACACAGCAGTAGACTAAACAAGAAACCTACTGAGAAAGAAAGGTAGCTCGAACACTAAGCCTCCGACTACGACGTGCGACACCAGAATCTGAACTGCAAACCGGGCACGGAAACCGAAAATCTCAAGGGAAAGGCAAATATAATCGTTAGAGTGAGTGGACGAAAATAAACATATGCCTTTCACCATTTACATAATCATAAAGATAATGCGAGTTCTTAAAATAAGTGGAGGTGTCAGGTGAATCTCTCAAGCCCGACGATGATAGACTAGGCAAATCTCTCAAGCCTAGTGGGCACATCAGGGGAATCTCTCAACCCTGGAACTGGACTACCGGTGATCAGCCGAGTAGTCAATGCATCGATGCTAAGTAAATGCCATCACCAATAAAACATAAACAATACCTCCAAAAACAATAAATAATCTCAATACTGTAATGGAAATAAATGTTAAAACCAAGAACTCGCTACGACAGTGAAAATAAATATCCACTCACAAATAAGCACAGCGCGCAGACGCGCTAATCCTGAGATCCGGCGGAAGATCCCTCGCCAAGCATACGATCTCGATCCGCTGAATAATCACAAAATATCACTGATCAAATCACAACTCAATACACTGAACTATACCTTGGAAACCAACCATTTCTGGAAATATATAACTTGGATACAAAAGAATAGTCGAAAATCCCAAAATACTCCACATAAACCCTCGACTTAAAATCCGCTACTCAAATCAACTCAAAAACCTCAAGGCTACGATCGGGGCGCGATTACGAGCAAAACGGCATAAAACTTGACAAAAATCCAAAAAGTCAACCCTTCGCCGGAGCGCCGTCGTTGATCGTCGCCACCGGCGGCGGCGCGGCATCAACAGTGACGGATTCTGGCCAAACTTTCCAGATCACAAGTACTCCTCAATCCTAACAACTTCCTCTTCTACACCAAGCCCTAATTCCAAACCCACTGGCCGTAATTCACCTCGAAACCCACGGAATCCATGGATTCCGATGAGGTTTCCGGCGAGCTCCAAACGGCGACCAACTTCAAAAACTCTACACCCAAAAGCTTCCTTGGGTTGAGGGGAGCAAAACCCCTAACCCCTCCGACCCCAAAAGTGGTCGAAAATGGCCACACGATTCCGGCAAAAACCAAGAACTTCACCGAGCTCGTTCTCCCTCAAATCTCAACCAATTCAACTCAAATCAATTGCAAAACAATAAGAAATCATGAGAGGAAGCTAACCATACCAACGATTTGGTCTGAAGTGGCCGGAAATGGAAAGTCCACGGCGAGTCAAACGGTGGTGCAAAATGGGCTCGGTCAACGGTCAGTCAACGGTCAAACATCGGTCAAACTTCCCAAAACAGTGATTTTCGACAATTTTACGACTATTCTGATATTTATACTCGCGGCTCGATACGATCGACGGTCCAAATCGAATCACATCCACGTTTCGGATAACTCAAACTTAATCGGATAAACACGACTAAATCACGCGACTTCAAATATTCATAACATATTCCTCGGTTATAGAAATAATTATCCAAAACCGCCTACGATATCGAAATCATGCATACTACAACTCTCGTGAAGAGACTCATACCAAATTCTCCCCCGATAATTAAGTCGTGAATAAAGTCGCTAAAACTGCTCAATTATGACAAACAGTGATTACTCGTAAAATATCAAACCAAACCGATTAATATACTAATTCCGGTTCGGGTCGTCACAAATATAAATTGAAACAAAGAGCCAGGAACATCATGTGTATCATTAGTAACTCTGTTAGCATGCATAAATCAATTTATCACTTCTATAAGTAGTAATTGGAGCTGACATTTCTCTATCTTCTTTAGCTTTTGTATTACATGTATTTCAAAATATGCTCAAGACCAAATTCTGTATTGGAATAGCCTTCTTTGTGCCTATACATATTCATTATATGGTGGCACATCTACTTTCCCTTCAGCTAAAATCACCCAATGCCACATCTAATTTTCCTTCGGCTAAAATGATCAAGTGTAACTCAATTTAACCTTTTGTTTTCAAACTCTGATAATGAGGATACATGGGAAATATTAAGTATACAAGAAAAAAGAAGTTTAGCTCAACTGATTGAAAAAAATATATATTATTATATGCTCCAATACCTGACATAACTTCATCAATATCTTCATCATCGTTGTTGTCATGTGCTTCTTCATCATGGCTGCTGGCCTGCTTCTGTTTCTTCCTCACTACATGTATTTCAAAATATTCTTTAGATCAAATTCTTTAATGGAATAATTTTTTTTTCTGCCTATAGATATTCATTACATTGTGGAATATATCAGGGATTCATACCTTGCAATATATTTTCATCAACATGCATGACAACTAATGATGTTGTTGTAGCCTGTCTCTTGCAAATATAAGGTGGATTTGATCCACCGTGGCCCCCACTTTGAAAATAGTCTGCTAGCATCGTTGTCTCATGGTTTGTCGATGGTTGTCCAAAATTCGATTGAAAGAATCGTTTCCTCTTACTTGTAATGCTTGAATTTCTTTTCGGTCTCATACCTAAAAACGACACTCCATGATTGTTTTAAATCTGATTAATGTGAAAAAATATTTATTCTATTGCGGCGTTACATATTAGTACAAACGAGACATTTAATAAAATGGATACCAAAGATAATGGACATTTAATAAAATGGATACCAAAGACACTGGAATACTTTTGTATACAAACCTAGTGTGGTAATATGAACTGATTTTCCAATTCCAAGATCGAGGATGTTCTCCTAAGTATGTTTCTATTCTATTTAAATGCATCAGATCATATGAACAATAGAAGTTTTGTTGCCATCGATCATCTCAACACGCATACGAAGATTATCATATCAATGATTGATTCGATTCGACTTATATTTTTTCTAGCAATCCACAATTTATCCTCTATATTGGGATTCTTGTTAATACCAACCTCTCCAATGTCGATCACAAATGGAAGAAATTGCAAAAGAATGAACTAAGCTCTCACAGAAGTATGAAAGTTGAGTCTCTCTAAATATGAGGGGGAAGGAGATCCTAAAGACCCAACGTGTATTTTCATAGAATCAACCATGTTCTCATCTACTATTAGGATTACCAATCATCTGTTATCCTGATTGAACTTCACATAGCAATAGTAAGCAAATCTTCTATCACTTTTTTCTATCAAGCAAATTTCTTCCTATGCCAAAAGTTCTTTGCACACATGTAATTGAACTACATGCACTACATAACCTCAATTGAAGCATATGACTGCAATAGAAGATCAATCGAGATCAAGAAGCAAAATTTGAGAAAAAAAAGAGAGAACTAACTTGAATTGAAAAGGCGTGAGAGGGGGGGGGGAGGTCGTTTAGTTTGGATAAGAGAGATTGAGCTAAACCCAAAAGATATGATACAAACCTAGGTCCAAACTAAATTAGAACAATATAATACAACCCAACACCCAAATTCTTCAACCCCACAATCATACGATGCACGTTAAGATACAAAATTTTCTTTAACTAAGAAACAAACCCATTTTTCTATTCTAAATGTAAACAACTTTCATGGATTAATGCTTGGCGTGTTCGAGAAAAAGCCTAAATTTTCGTCATAGTTATTCGGCCCCTTAAGCCAACCAATTTAGCCAATTAAACAACTGATTAACAAAATTAAACAAAACAAACAAAGACATTGGAAACACACCTGCTATAAACGAAGAACTCTAACAAACAACAGGAAACAGCAGAAAATGAAAGAAGGATTCGAAGATCCACAAAGCAAAATCAGACAAACTTTTTGAGACCAGATCGAGCAAGATTGGACAAACTTTTCCAGTCAAAATCGAATAGAGGTCGCACAAAAATAAACAAAGAAAATTAGACACATTAATACCTCATATGAATGTTAAAACACATCTAGAAAATAGCTCATCTTTAAGAATGGAAGCTCTCGGATAGAGACCAAATCGAGAGAGATGATGGTAACATATTGATCGATCGCAAGAGAGATAGTGAGAAGGATCGGAGGTCGAGATCAAAGACTGAAGATTAGAGATCGGAGGTCGAGAACGAAGATCGGAGAATACACAGTTCGACAAAAGCTGAAAGAGGTTGCGAGGAAGTTGAGATATCGAAAGGAGTTATGAGAAACAACGACCCTAAATTAGCTGCAATGATTAGAAAAGAGCATGAGAGTGATCGATTTAGAGCAATAGTGGGAGATTGGGAGGATCTGATCGAAAAAGTGTTCCAAAACCAAGAGAGAGAGTATAATCTAAGCAGTCGAGTGTGCAATATGTGCGAAACCAAAAGACTAAAATGTCATATATTGAACAGTAGAAACCTAACGTTGTTATATAGGAAATAGTAATCACTTGATATCGTTCTCAAATTGAAGGTTAAAGATGTTGAGTCTTGTTTAGTCAATGAATTTTGTGGTCAACTGTAGTTATATCTGTATCTAATTGTAGATAATTAAAAAACAATTAGAAGACAATTTTTATATCATCTGTTGGATGGTCAATTATCTAACGGTAATTGACCATAGAATTCATTGTAGGTAGAAACATAACCTCAAATATAGGTACGTAAACATCAATGTTTAACCTCAAATATAGGTATGCAAGCATAGATGTTTAACCTCAAATATAGGTATGATTATCGATCTATACCTAGCTAAAATTAATATCTAAAATAAAGGTAAAATCTTAATTATAGATTGTTGTTTACGTCTAATAAAAAGGTAAAATCTCAAATGTAACAATACTTTCAAGGCGAAGAAGAAGAAATTTCAGAATATGTACCTATACCATAGATTATAAAAAGTTTAAAAGATTGAAGCAATATATACCTTGTAGGTGCATGCAAATGAAAAAGAATAAGAGCAAGAACAAGAAGATGGAGAGAAGAGGAGTAGAAATAACAAGATAAAAAATAATCTACTTGTGAGCTATTTAGTTATACAACAAGAGTTTAGACATAATATATAACTCTCCCCAATGTAATTTAATTACTCGAGGAGTTTTGTTACTTGCGATAGCAATGGTGAAGTGAAGGTAAACATTAGAGAGACTGAAAAAAGAAGAAGAATGAAAACAAGGAAAACTATGCCATTATATAATTTCTCTCACAATGTTCTCACTTCTTTGTATATATGTTTGTGTCGAAAAATATGCACTTAGAAAAAAAAGAAGGAAGAGTTTAATATTATAAATTACATTAATGAAAAATCAACCAATCGATCAAGGATTTCAATTAATGTGATGATTTTTACTATTTTTATTTTTATGTGAAACATATTAAATAAGGGAAAATTAGAGAAGGAAAAATACACACAAAAAAAATTGATGAGATAGAAAATGAAAGAAATTTAATGTTACAGCCCCCAAATGAAAGATTTTTTTTTCAGGACTACATCTAATATGAGCTACGATTTTAATACTTAGATAAAATTATTTCTTTAATGTTATCAGATGCAATGTGCACACCTCCCTAATGCTCGGTTTCACTCAATTGGTTCCGGAGTGAGCTAGTATTAACTCCATTAGGCCAAGTCTAATGATTGTGTCAAAACTCCACATATACAACAAACAGTAATATTTGATCCAACATAAAAAGCATTTGACTCTTCTAGTGGTTATGTCAAAACCACATGGTTTGCATATCAACCTACGCGGATGATTATTGCAAACTAAACTGTCAAATTTGACAGACTCGGCCATACTCTTAACTCTCTCTCTCTCTCTCTCTCTCTCTCTCTCTCTCTCTCTCTCTCTCTCTCTCTCCCTCTCTCTCTCTCTCTCTCTCTCTAAAAACCAACTTACTTCGACAATCCACAATTTTGAAGATGACCAGAGCCTTGAAGGAAGGCTCATCGTCTTGCCATCGCACCTGGCCACTAGAGCAAATTTTAACGAATTTTTCGTTCTCGTGGATATGAACGAAAAGTTCATTAAAATGACATCCACTAAAACAAAAAGTTCGTTAAAATGTCATTCTACATTCTACATGTCAGCTTTCAAATTTCAAATTTAACAAAAAAAAAATTGACTACACCATTAGACTTGGCCTTAATTTGTTTAGTCTAGATGATGACATCCTTTTTCCTGTTATTTTTTTAAATTCAACCATTAAAATTCAGTTTAAAATCTCTATTTCTTGTCGTGTACAACTGTTCTTGTGTCGTAGAATTTTATCTGTTTTGGTTAAAATAAATATTTTCATTGTGAACCTGTTTGTCTGTTAGGCCGACAATGTGACAATGAATATTATTTTATTTTACCACGGTAAATGACTAAATGGAGAATGAGCCTAGTTTTGGACACACAGGAGAAAAGTAGACAGAAAGCCCAATCAATATATCCACACACTTGGCTCGCTGGCGCCTCCAAAGTCACTCTCATCCTCTTGGGCCCCACATCCAATTCCTGGTCCAGATTAACCCTCCGGTCAGCATCACTGCCTGAACCTCGTCACCAATCCAACGGCCCAGATCGCCTCGCCTCATCTAATTTAAACACAAACAATGAAATAAAATTAAAATAAATTGTGTGTGTGTGTGTTTATGGAAGAAAAAAATAGCCAAATAAGGCATGCACCGAAAGAACTGGAATTCAAATTCCGTGTGTGAGAAAGAAAGGGCTCGATTCCCCAGATATCGAATTTCCGCAGAGAAAAAGGAGACTTCTTTTTTTCATTTTTTGCCAATTATAGTAGCTACAACAAGAACAAGCCTCCAGTCAGATACCCAAAAGGCGAGTATTTTTTTTCGAACCTCTAAAAACCCTAGCTTTATTTTTCAATTTTGTTTTGTTAAGTCTGAAATCGCTGCGGCCGAATCGTTATGGTGTTTGTGACGAGTTGACAAATGTACGGAAGTGTGAGTCTTTGTTTTTGGTACTGTTGAATTTTTGTTTGTGAGAAGATTGAGCTAGTTTTTTTGTTTCTGTATGTTTCGAGCTTAATCGATCAGCTATTTGCAGGTTAATTTCAGCTTAATTGTTGCTTTGATTGGTTGGAATTGGATTTTTAGATGAGCTACTGCTCCACTTGAGGTTGATTGGGACTAGTTTTACTTTGTTTTTTAATGGCTGTGTTGAGATTAGGTGGGGAGGAATCAAATTTTGATAGTTATCCGTTTAGATTTGAGAATAGAAAGATTAATTGTAAATTTTGGTGCTAGAGTTTCGCGTTTTGCTAATCTGTGGTTGTGAAGTCTTTAGGTAGCTTCTAGTTTTACTTGAGAACTGCTGATTGTCGGTTCATCGGTAAGATGGACGAAAGGTTAGGGAAGTGTGAGGATGCTGATGGGTGGTTTTGAAAAGGAAAGGTTTCGACTTGTTTTGGTGTTGTGTTTTAAGAAGTTACTGAAGTCTTGGTGATGACTATGTAGGTCATTTTTAAGTTTTACTTTGGTATCTGTTTTGGCTAGGCTGTAGATTGGATACCGTTCTCTTTTCAATGATGTCTGTTTATCTATTTGTTTCGAGCATTGACGCAACGGTAAGGTTGCTCAATTATGACTTTGCGGTTTGCAATTGGAGTGTGAAAGAGGGTCAATGGCTGACCGGATGTACTAGAGCTCGCCCACTGTGCCACCCATTTCTACTATTTTAGTGCTACTTTGGAATGTTAATGACCTCAGTGATTTTTGTTTTGCAGCCACATTGTTTCGGGTCTCCCTACCTACAGTGCCCCCATGACTTCATCTGTTCACAATCATTCTGGTATAGTATTCCTTATCATCTAAAACTATTATTGATCTTAGTTAGTTCACATGAATATTTGATGCAAGACAAGAAATGTTAAAGATAAATTCTTACATTTTCTATTGGTAGATGTTCTGGACAAGTTATTCTTTGTTTTAGAAACTGTAATATGTCACAAAGTAATATTGGTTTATGGTTTTCTAATGGTTTACATAACTTGTGTGCTACTGTAAAATTGGTAGTGATGTAGAAGTCACTTAATTCATACTTCTGGTTTAATTGCAATGAAGTCCATTGCTCGAGACCAACGTTAGCTTATATGCATATAAATCTTATTAGTGTAGCTTCCTTTCTTAAAATATGGCTTCTTAAGTTACTTCCTTTGTCCTATCACTCCAGGTAGTGCTACCTTCTGTTGAAATGCAATATAATATAGTTTACTTTCTATATGTTACACAGATAGTAGTGAATCTGATGATCAGCAAAAGCATTCAGCGTCTCAGATGCATGCTCCCTCACCTGCACCTGGAGTGTCTTATCCTGGAATGCCAGGCCCAATTCCGTATATAGCCCCTTCACAGATTGGAGCTGGACATGCAGTGGTACTGTCTCTGAACTTCAACTATTTCGGCATTCATTTTTTTGTTTTACACGAGACTTGTTGGTTGCCTATACTTGTGATATACACTAAATATGGAAAGTCTGAGTCAAGTAATTATTTGGAAAGTAATGCAACTTGTTAAGGTGAGCTACAACCAGAGGTAACTATTGTCTCGTTATAGTGAGATTAAGATTGAATGTGTTCTGATATTTTCATTTTAAAAAATTGTACCTTAGTAGGGAAGGTACATATAATGGGAAAGAAAAGGAGGTCAATCCTTCAAGAGTTCAAGACACACAACTCAGAAAGAGTATACAAAAAGGACAAAAATTGGGTCCAAACACAATTGGATGCCAAGGTCCAAACTACTACTATTTATACAACTTTCGATTTGTAATTTTACAGTCGAGATCACCTATCTTATAGACCATGGGTTGAAGATCAACTCACTAAAAAATGAATCAAAATAAAGATTGTTTAAGTATCTAATTTTATTAAATAAATGGATGGTTATTGTGAACTTTAACATTACACTAACAACCGTCTATTTGTTTTGAAAAATTTAATGAGTAAATGATCTCCGATTTAATTAAATTTTTGCATACGTAATTATTACGAGGTAAATTATATGTTATGTGGTTTCGATTATAAAATCACAAACCGAAAATTGTACAAATTGGAGTAGTTTGGATGATGGTTTCCAAACTAAGTTTGGACCAAAATATTTTCCATACAAAAATGGAGATTGATCCTTCAACATACATTGCGTTAACAGTAGTAGTTATATGAATCTGTTTGTGGGAGAGTAATTAAGAGTTTATAGGCGTGGATTACGTCACTTATGTAGCATCCTTTCACTTAGGTCTTTGTAGCTAAATCTGTTAAAATTTCGTAGTCCAGATCTATGTAGTGGTGATGACATTAATGACTTATTAGTATTGATGTGTTGAAGGTCCTTATTGTATATTGACATATATTTGGAAAGCATGGTGTTTTTAGTTAGCATGGTGACTTTCACTTTTCCGGAACCTGATATTGTTCAGATTTTTAATGTCGCTATGGGCAGTTGCTTTGTTCTGCAATGTAATGATGTATGAAATCTGTCTTTTAGTAATGACCGTGATTACTTGGAATTTCAGTGCCACCACAGGAAGCCTGATTGTCGATGTGGGATTTAACATATAAATGAGATGCTCTATAGACTCGTGTTTATCTTTCCCCTCAAGAATTTGTTAATGTGTAAAGCAAGTTAGGCACATATGTACTGTGTTGAACTTCACCACTCTACTCTTTTGAACTGGCACTAACAGTGTAGTTGCATTATTGGTATAAGGTGGATATTTTTCTACATCTATATCTCATAAAGGTTTTCTCTATGAAGCTCTATTTTTCCTCCACATTTTGTTTTACATTAAACTTATCATTTGGGTTATTTCCGAATGTTAAAGTTGACAATTGAGGCATCCTTGGTGAAGATATTTGCTATGAGTGTAATGTGGTGGAAGAGCCTCTAAATACTCTAATACTTGCACTAGGAGTTTATTTGAAAGAAAACAAATTGATGTGGCATGTTTTTACCTAAATGGATTTGCATATATTCAAAGGGTCAGAATTATTGGTGTGGCAAGTTTTTTACTTTCATGACATTGCATATATTCAAAGGGTCAGAAGCTCATTGCACTGTTATTAACCTTGTTATGGTAAGGATAGGATTTGAAGGATTCACTTGTAAATATAAGCGGTAAAACAAACTATCTATTACTGTTCTTCTGGCCTTTGGTTCATCTGATTCATTTATCCCTCTACTTAATTTAGGTGCTATTAAACCTAAACATTACCCCATAGTTTCTTCTATAATGGGGCCTTTCCTATATGAACAGCTGGTACTTCCACTTCCTTTTCAAATTTGACAAGTTCTTACTCATTTAACTCGATGTTTTTGTCAACTATTTACCTTGTTCAGACATATTGGTTAGGATGGAGTGCCTCAGTTACTTATTAACTGACTGCTTGATGCTTGTATGTTCTATTTTGTGCACAGTTGATGTACAATCAAGAGGGATGAAAATTAGTAACTTTTTTCAAAATGGACTTTATATATGTTTACTTATGTCTCATCTGATTGAAGGCACCAGGAGCCTACCCTTATCCGGATCCTTACTACAGAAGCATCTTTGCTCCATATGATACACAACTATATCCTCCACAACCCTATGGGGGGCAACCAACGGTATTTATCCCCCTTATTATTTTATCCTTGATAAAATGGTTTTGTGATTGAGAATTAAGATCAGATTTGCCATGTACACATCAGGTCCATCTTCAGTTAATGGGAATTCAGCAAGCAGGAGTTCCATTACCAACAGATGCAGTTGAGGAACCTGTGTTTGTAAATGCAAAACAATATCATGGCATCTTGCGACGGCGACAGTCTCGTGCTAAAGCAGAATCTGAAAACAAAGCTCTTAAAAATAGAAAGGTACTGCAAATCCTTTGCTCTTCATGCTCAACGAAAAGTTGCAAACTGTTTTTTTGTTGATAGGCAATTTAAACTATTCTTGCAGCCATACTTGCATGAATCTCGACACCTGCATGCTCTGAGAAGAGCTAGAGGTTGTGGGGGTCGTTTTCTTAATGCAAAGAAAGATGAGAATGAACAGAGTGACGGGGACAATTCACAAGCAATCAACTTGAACTCTGACAAAAGTGAGCGTTCTTCCTCGGATAGGACATCCTAAGTACTTTGGAAGCAGTTGCAACACATTTTAAGTGGCCGCGTGAAGTAATTATTCTTAGACTACCGCCAGGACATTTCCCAGTACCGCTTCATTTTGGCTCTACACTTAAAAAGCTCGTTAGCATGTATAGGTTCTTCAGTAGTAGGCTTGTAGGGGTGTTGCAATAGACAAAGCAGGTAGTCTTATAGCCGTCTCTACAGTGGGTTCTTTTCAACCCAAAAAGAGTGATGGTTACGTTTGCTGTGTGGTGGAATATCTTTGCAATTAAACCTGTTGTGAGGTTCAGTACTCGTCTAACAGAAATTAGAGTTCCTGTTGTTTGGTTTGTTAATGTTTAAATAGATTGCAAAGATTTAGGTTGGGTGCTGTTATATGGTAGTATTTTTGTTGGGTTGTTTTGAACTGAAGAATAAGTTGAATGCTTAATAAAAGTTGGTGTTAGTTACAGTTCTTGTATGCCTTGTTTGGACCATATTCGTGTCTGGATGTACAGAACGCGAGAATTGCAGAGGAACACATACAGCAACATCTCTCTTTCTTTGGGATAAAGCAAGTGCTTCTTTTCTCTAGAAGAAAATGAAGGATCGACTGTACTAAACTACTAATGATATATATCTGAATGGTAAAGTGGAGAAGAGAAAATTGTAGCTCCATGCCTGAAACATGGATAAAATGATACTGTATCATTGATTAACAAATGGATACATAAGTTTGGTCTCGCTTCAGGCAAAACCACGTACTATTGTGGTAGACTAATGTTATTTGGTGTGATCGATCATATACATGAGAGGAAAATGAAATGAGACTCGGAAGATTGCTACAGTGTTGAACACTGTTGATGAGTAATGGGTCATTCAAACAACACGAGTCACTCATCTCCTTCTGAATTATCTGATGTATCACTCATCTTCAAAGACAGCTTCCCTACGATATTCAACGCATCACTATTACCTTGATATGTTTTATAATATAATTTATATCATCTGATTCCCAATGGTTTCAACGAGGAAATCATGTCGATCGTTGTCTGAATTCTAGGGTCCTTAGAAAGTGTCTTGTATGGAACTACAAATGATTCCTTTCTCAAGATTTCGAGGTTAGGTTGTTGGACATGGACTGTTGGTGTCAACGTACTGAAAACTAGAAATGGACGTATGAATGTGTGTACGTATATACGTAACCTTTTGTCTTTCTCATGTCTTACGTATGATGCAAGTTTGAACTTTGATCGAACTTACAAAATAACCAATTGGAAAAAAAAACCAATTATCTTTACTAATAACTCAGGTTGTCAACTATAACTGAAAATTTTGACAAAAATATCCCTCTAACTATAAAAAAGTTTAGATAAAAAAAATATATACAATGTTATAACTGTAATTGCAGAAAAGATTAATTAAAAAGAAAAAAGAAAACATTGAAACTTATCCCAAATATAAGGGAGAAACCAACTTCCACATAAAATTTTCCAACTTTTTCTCCTACGAGAGAAAACTACAACAGAAAATTCATATTTAAAAAAAAACTCAGATTATGCATGTGTGGATGTTTCAAGTATGTAAATAAAAAATTCTAAAGATATGTACATGTGTATTTTCTCCTCATCAAATTGTTATAAAATGAAAACTAAAAATAGACCATTTCCTAGCAGACACGTGGTCTGTTTGGTATGACTTTTAAAATCACTTCTGAACATGAAAAATTACTTTTATAAATTTAAGAGTGTTTGATTATAATTGGAAGTTCTTTGAGAAATTTTAGGAAATCATTTATAAGTCTTAAAATCAGTTTTGTAGGATTCATGTGCTTCCACTTAAAAGTAATTCTAGTAGGAAGCGCTAATAGGAAAACTTACTCTGAAAATCAATCCTAAAAACACACACAGACTCTCCGTGCCACGCGATAAAAACCAACCTTCTTGCTTTCACTCGTCGGCGCGCGCCTCATAATGCAGTCGAACGGGTACTGTTCTTTGGCCTGGTAATGGGCGGAGGAGAATGTAGGAGTTTGACATGTGGCATCGAACATTCACGTCGATTATCGATTGTTGGCAAAGGGTGGCGCAGGTGGTCGGGTGGTTTGGAGAAAGGAGATTGGTGAGTGATGACGTGGGCTAGCCTGTTTGGCTGTTGTGTGTTGGGCTCCAAAATTGGGCCGAGTATAAAATCTTATATTTGTTTAGTTATTTTTATCTATTATTTTTATTTATTTTGTTGAAAATAGGCCAACGCCAATATGAGTTTGGCAGAAGTGAATTTTGTCCCAGATTGTGCACTTTTTGTGTCTTGTCTACTCTAGGTCGGCATGTTCATTGGTTTGTTGCATATGCGCACCATCCTAGTGACAGGATGAAATGTAATGTCGGCAGTAACTCTTATCGGCAACATAGTTGGAATTGTTCACAATGAATTGATGCGTCACCAAAATCACGTTATCTTTATGGTGCTATGTCGCATTAGTTGTAAAACAAATGGAGTAGCCAATGATGTGTTAGTTGACCATGGTGTTGATCATGGCAGCCATTGAAAAGAGAGAGAGATGAAAGAAAAGCTGTCTGAATTGTATTGATATGATTGATTACAAACGTAGGAAAGGAAAAGTAGCTTATGTATCAATACATTCCAAAGAGAATTTGACAGCTGGAAACAGTTGTTTGGACAGCTAAGAGTGAGCTGTAGCTGAGCTGGAAATGCTGAGCTGAGTTTTTCACTTAACACTCCCCCTCAGCTGGATGAGCAGTGAGGATCATCAAGCTGAATATCTGAAGATGTGGAGGAGTCCATTGACTGTGTTGCTGGATCATCAAACTGTGCTTTAGGTAGTTATGTTGAGGAGAACACAAACCTTTAGTGAAGAGGTCTGCAAGTTGTTCATGAGTTGAAACAAATTGTAATTTGATAGTACCAGCCTTAACTTGCTCTCTTGTAAAGTGAATATCTACTTCAATATGCTTGAGCTTTGAGTGATGCACAGGATTGACAGCAAGAGCCAAAGCTGAGATATTATCACAGTATAATGTGGGAGTACATTTGAAAACCATGTGCAGATCCTTGAACAAATGCAGTAGCCACATTAACTCAGACGTGGTGTCTGCCATAGCTCTATACTCAGCTTCTGTTGAACATCTGGACACAGCATTTTATTTTTTTGAACACCAGGATATAGGAGATTGATTCATCAATATCACAAAACCAGTAGTGGACTTTCTATCATTTGGATCTTCTGCCCAATCAGCATCACAGTATGCATGAAGATCCAATGAGTTAGCTCCCTTTCTGAATGTAATGCCATGATGCAGTGTCCCTTTAATATACCTTAGTATACGTTTGACAGCAATAAAATGTTCATCAGTTGGACAATGTAGAAATTGAAATACACTGTTAACACTGAAAGTAATGTCAGGCCTGGTGAATGTGAGGTACTGCAGACACCCAACAGTGCTTCTGAAGAGAGAAATCTCATGATCAGCTAGAAGTTTCCCACTATCCCTGTATAGCTTAAGACCTGATTGACATGGGGTAAGTTGAGAGTGACAGTTATCTAGTCCTGCCCTATGAATTAACTCAGTAGCATATTTCCTTTGAGACACACAAATACCAGAACTTGTATATGTGATCTCAAGGCCCAGAAAATAATGCAAAACACCTAAATCCTTCATATCAAATTCACTTTGCAGAGAAGATTTAAGATCAGCAACAACATCTTCATTACTCCCAGTGATGATAATATCATCTACATAAAAAAGAATATAGACTAAGTTGCCATCAGCAGATTCTTTGATAAACAAGAATGGATCAGTAAATGAGCAAATGAACCCAAGTTGAGGCAAAAAACTTGTAAATCTCTCATTCCAGGCTCTAGGGGTCTGTTTTAGACCATACAAGGATTTATGCAGTTTACACACATGAGTTATGAGTCCTGCAACTTCAAAACCACCAGGTTGACTCATGTAGACTTCTTCTGAAAGAATTCCATGCAAAAATGTATTTTTTACATCCATCTGATGTAAAGTCCACCCTTTATGTGCAGCAAGAGCAAGCATGACTCTCACAGTGGTGTGTCTCACAACTGGTGAGAAGGTTTATTCATAATCCACCCCATATTCTTGAGAAAAACCTCTAGCAACCAATCTGGCCTTATGTCTAGCAATAGTGCCATCAACATTCCTTTTTATTTTAAAAATCCACTTACATGAGACAATATTCTTGTCAGGAGGCAGAGGTACTAAACTCCAGGTTTTTTTAGTCTTTAATGCATCAATTTCTTCCTGCATAGCAGCTTTCCATATTGGACTACTGAGAGCTTGTTTATAATTTGAGGGTTCCATATTGGAAAGATCAGTTTCAGTAGAATTAAGAAGAGACAAAAAATACTTTGGTTGAAAAATGCCTCTCTTACTTCTGGTGAGCATAGTGTGATCATTTATAGCTGGATTAGTCATACCAGCTATTGGGTGAAGAATGTTGACATCAGACACTTCAGCAGTGGGTCTGGTAGGAGAGCATTCCAAGGATAATGAAATTCCACCACCAGGAGAAGTGGCAACATCAAGATGACCATTGTTTTCATCAAAGTGTACTTGTGTATGAATGTCTGGATCAAAAGGTACCTCAGTAGGTACAGAAGTAGATGGAGTGAAGCTTGGCATCCATAGCTGACTTTGTGTATCGGATGATGGTAGAGGGAGATTTGAAGCAGTGGGAATATCATTAGATGGAGGCAATAAATCTGTAGCAGAGTCAGGATTTGAAGAAAAAATAGGACTGGAGGAAGGAAGAGATGGACTTGAATGTTGTTGTTGGACAGGTGATGGGACATGAGAGAAGGACTGTGTAAGCTGAATATAGGGATGTGAAGAACTATGTTGCTGCTGCCCTGAGCTATGAACTGTGTTGTTAGATGTAGATTGTACAGATTTTAGAAGTGCATAAGGGAAGACAGTTTCATCCATAAACACATGTCTTGAGATGATAAATTTTTTGCTAACAGGTTCAAAGCAAATATACCCCTTATATCCTGCAGCAAAACCTATAAACACACATCTTGATGTTTTAGGTTGAAGCTTGTCATGCCTGTATGGTGTCATCAAGGGGTAAGCTGCACAACCAAAAATTTTGATAATGTCCACAGATGGAATTTTTGCATATAACTTCTCAAATGGTGAGGAAAGTTGTAACACTGGTGTAGGCATTCTGTTGATTATATAAACTGCCATAGCACAGGCATGAAACCAAAATAAGTCAGGTAATGAAGCAGTTTGAAGCATTGTCACAGCTATCTCATTTATGTGTCTATTTTTCCTTTTAGAAATACCATTATGTTCAAGTGTATAAGGACAAGACAGTTGATGAATCACACCCTTTTTGTCAAGAAAATTCTTAAAGACTTTGCTGATGTACTCACCCCCTCCATCAGATCTTAGGCACTTAATAGGAAGGGAAAATTGACATTGAGCAAAGGAATAAAGGGACTGAAAATAACCAAACACTTCTGATTTATTCTTCATTGGAAAAATCCATGTATATCTAGTACAGTCATCCACAAAGAGTACAAAATACTTATATCCATCTATAGAGAGATGTGGAGAAGGTCCCCAAATATCAGAGTGAACAAGTTCAAAAGGTTTCAGGCTTCTTGTACTGGATGACTCAAAAGAAAGTTTATGAAACTTTCCTAACAGACATGGTTCACACACCATAGATTCTATAGTTTTTCTCACTATATCACACTTATTCAGCATGCAAGTAACAATCTCATTAGAGGCATGGCCTAGTCTCTTATGCCACAGGGAGTGACTCACACACTTGCCCAGAAAAGCTGTAGCACCAAAAGCTGAAGAAGATGAAGGTTGCCTGCTTGCCTTATTGAAAGAGGGAAGATCAAAGGGAATAGGGTAGAGTGCTTGCTTACACAGTCCTTGATAGATTGTTGTTCCCATCACCTTGTCCTGTATACAACAAGAAAACTCATCAAACCATACTCTACAGTTATTCTGCTTGCATAATTGATAAACAGATAGGAGATGAGCTTCCAAATCAGGTATTAAGAGCACATTGTCAAGTTTTAATTTTCCTAGCAAGCTACTGCCAGAATGAGTTATAGACAGTTGATCACCATTACCAACTTGAACAGACTCATGAGAGGAATAGGGTGCAATATTCTGCAGAAGTGACACTTCACTTTTCATGTGATTAGTTGCTCCAGAATCTGCAAGCCAAAATCTAGGTGTAGTAGCTGCTGAAGTGGATGTTGTTGGTGTGGCTAGCATAGCAGTAGGAACATTAATATGACTATTGTTATGAGAACTTAATAGTGCAGCAAATGCTTGTTGAACAGCCTAAGTGACCTGAGCTGAGATGTCAGGTGATGATGATGATGCATACTGATTGTTTTGAGAGAGATGAGGAGCTCTAAAACTGTTATTGTAGCCACCATTTTGTTGATTATGCTGATAAGGAAATCCTTTTAGAAAGTGACATTCCTCAACAATGTGATTGGAAAGACCACAGTATGTACATCCTCTCCCATTATTCTGAGGTATGAAATTATACTGAGACAAGATTCTGCATGTTCTGACAATGTGTCCATTGTGTCCACATGTTGAATAATATGAGTTAGGAGCATGACCAAGAACATTGTTAAGACTGCCAGTGTTGCTGTAGTTGGTCCCAGCATTATGACCAGAATTATTGCCATTGTATCCAGAGTTGTTATTGAAACGTCTGTTGCTAGATCTTGCTCTATTAGTGTTGTCAAACCGATTTGTACTAGCCATCAAACCAGCTAATGCACCTTCAAGCAGATTAAGTACAGTGCTGCTCTCAATTGGTATAGAATCCTTAGTGCCATTGGTGCTAGATATCTGATTTTCAGGCACTGATGAGGTTGTAGATGCACCAATTGATGAGGTATGAGCAGCTTGAATAGTAGGTGTACTACTAGATGCCAGCATTGCAGTAAGTGGAGATGCAGGAATCTCCTCATTAGCCTCAGCCATGTCTGATTTAGCAGCTTGTAAAAAAGACTTTAGTTCATCAAATGAAGCACTCACATAGTGTGTTCTAATCTGACTTTTATAGTAAGTGTAAGTTGATGGAAGTTTATTAAGCACTGTAACCACAACATCCTCATCATCCATAGACATTCCTACAATTTCCAGAGCATCTCTTGCCTCCTTGATCTTGTCTAGATACTCTTCAATGGAATCAGATCCTTTTTTAATTTTTTGAAAATTTGTTTTAAGCTGCAATATATTTCTCCTATCTGGTGTAGCAAATTTCATACGCAATTTGGTCCAGACTTCCTTAGAGGTTTTACAACCAACAACAGCACGAATTGCAGCTCCACTTAAGGTCTGGCCAATCATATTAACAATAGACTTATCCTGCACCTTCCATGCCTCATATGTTGGATTTGGTTCATCCGTTCCATTAGAGTTACTCAATCGAGCAGGAGGACATGGAATGGTCCCATCAACAAAACCATAGAGCCTCTGACAACTCAGGAATGATTCAAAGCGAAACAACCAGGAGGAGTAATTTGTAGAGTCTAATATGATGTTAGGAAGATAAACAGTAGTATGTGTAGGAAGAGAAGTAGCCATAATAGTGATTGTAAAAGAGCTTAGGTTTGATTTTGTAAGAGTGAGATAATCAAGTACAGTCGTGAAGCACAGTGATCAGATTATGAACACAGATACAGATTGAGGATTCTTAGCTTATGATGTAAATCTTAGAGCAAGCCTTGAATCACAGAGAATTATGACTCAAAGAACACAGATCTGAGTAAATATGAAGTTGAATATGAGCTTATCTGAGGATGATTGATGTTGAGAAATGTAGCACAACAGTGCTGATGAGCACAATATCCAGAGTACTCGACCTGAGCTCGTGATACCATGTTAGTTGACCATGGTGTTGACCATGGCAGCCATTGAAAGAGAGAGAGATGAAAGAAAAGCTGTCTGAATTGTATTGATATGATTGATTACAAACGTAGGAAAGGAAAAGCAGCTTATGTATCAATACATTCCAGAGAGAATTTGACAGCTGGAAACAGTTGTTTGGACAGCTAAGAGTGAGCTGTAGCTGAGCTGAGTTCTTCACTTAACATGATGCACTATTTACTAATCATCGGTGAAGTTTATGATACAATGTATTAGTTGAGTCTCCTGATCTTATTTTGGATGTTTCTCTTCTTATGGAGTTTAGGTTTAATGTTCCCCCCTTGTATTCTACTATTTCATTAATCGAACTTTAAAGGTAACTGCAAGTCCTACTTCAAAAAACTAAAAAATAGAAACTTCATAGTTTATGATCGATTTTTACATCTATTGAGAGGCAGAAAGTTAAACATTGATTACTTTTTCCATTGATTACCGTAAATTTTGATCAAATCAATTTGATGCTAGAATTCTTCTTTAGAAAACAAGAGCAAAGCATTTGCAAACGAAGAAAGTTCCATAATTTAGCTTCATTGGGAAACGCATGAGATGTTCTTCTTTCCCTTGTAATGGTTGGTACAAAGTAAAGGCCGGGCAGCAAAAGCATAGTCACTTAAATAACTAATCATGATTTGATTAAGTAATTAATTAGCTTTACATCACTACACCAAAACTCAGTGGGACCATGCCAATCCATACTGCATTTGCCTTTGCCAAAGATTTCGTACGTAGGAGAGTTGTATCTCCACAGCCTAGCTCCACTACTGTACGTTTGGCTTGCCTCAGACAAGGTCTTCAGGTTTTACACTAGTAACTGACTTAAACCTACCCAACGGAGTTCTCTCCATGTTATCGAAACATATAGTACTAACATCGTCGGTTTCGTCGCTAATGCATATCAAATCATAATTTAGTTGGATCTTATGTTGTTCCGCAACATGCATGTTAATATCAAACTTAATTAAGAGCTGATAAAAAACAAACTACATATATGGCAGTAATTAATGGGTACTATATGCTAGATAACTGTTTGAATTAACATATATATAGTTTTCATCAAATGTGAAATTTCCCACTAAAATTTATGTGCGAAATTGTATTTTATACAAAATCGACAACATAATTCGATAATTGAAGTCGATCATCATTTAGATACCATTGCAAAAATCGTACTTGCAAAATTTCAGCTTGATCAACCGGAGATGTTTTAACCATTTGATTGTGACATTGTTTAACAATGCACACAGATTGTCCGTTTTAGTTCAAATCTTAAATGTGGTGATCAAATGGCTAAACAATATCCGATTATGCTGAAATTTTGTAAGCATGATTCTTATATGGGTATCTAAAAGATGGGTGATTCTAATGATCAAATTATTTTGTCGATTTCTGTAAAAAGCAACTTCAAACAAAAATTTTAGTGCCAAGCTTCGCAGTTGCTAAAAACTGCTAACATATATATAAAGCACTTTATTTTTTGCATGTGTAACATGCAGTAGTGTAAACCGATCTGGCTAACTGCAAGGTACTAAGCTTGATTAAACAAGGTTGTTAATTTCTCCAAAGGAAGAAGTAATTGAGAAGCTAGCTTAGCTTGCCTCCATCTGCTAAAGATATATATATATATATCGATCTATATAGTGATCGACATAAGAAAACCAAATGAGTTTGCGCATGCATGGTGATATTTGTCATGTTGACAAACTAGTATATATATTTCCATTAATAATGCAGGAGTCTCCTTTCATCACCCTTATGAAAACCCTTCTTTTACAATCGATCGAAACCCTACTTTTAGAGGGTTTTGACAAATTGAATTGATATGCTTTGATGGCACTCCTAATCATATGTAAGCTAGCAAAAGCATACGAACCATAATACGGTTTTCCCATCAAGCTAGTTTAAATGGTTCTTCTCATAGATCTCTATCCATGATCAGCATCTTTACACCTGTGATCTATCTCTTCGATCATGCATGGAATTCACTCGACAACGAGAGAGAGAGAGAGAGAGAGAGAGAGAGAGAGAGAGAGAGAGATGTAAAACGGAAGCAAAGGAGGGAAGAGATCGGTCGAGAGTCTATAACACTCTTTTGGTGCATGACAATCAATGGGGTCGTCTTCTCCTCCACCAACAAAAAATTGAAACTTTTTTGGGTCCATTTGAGATGGATATGGAAAGGGACTTCCACATATATATACAACTACAACTTTGTTGATATTCCAAAATCACGCAATGTGATACAGGAACATGGCTCAGTGGACCTGTAGGGCTTCCCTGTCCCCAGAACGCTAATTTTTTTTTCTCGTGCTCCTTCCTTTTCTCTTATGGAAGGAAAAAAAAACTAATGAAAAAGCTAATAAAACTATAAGAAAAAGGGAGAAGCAAAGGGCTTTGATCATGATGATCATAATATACTATGCTATAGGGAGACAAGAAGACACCAACTGAGTTTGTGTAGCGTCATTGACCTCTCCTGATCAAAATCCCCATCGTATATATGCCCATTAATTTCTTGCTATATGCATGGTGGATAGAGAGAGTAAGTTAGAGCATCCGTACCGGCGATATTTTTGTCCGAACAAGGCGTGAGGTTGACCTAAAATGTCCAAGCAAACATTGGGTAATGCAAGAGTAAGTAAGGGCTAATTTTTGTGGGCTCCGCCATCTGTTAGAGCAATCACCGAAGCAAAGTTTGTTGCTCCTCTTACTTGAGCAAAGAGAAATCTGGTTGACTCTGCGCCTTATTCGAGCAAAACAAAACACCGGTGCAGATGCTCTTAGTTTGAACTTTGAAGGAAATTGCTTTGTAGGCTTTGCATATTAGCTTTGGATGCTTTGAGGATGTGATAAACCTTTTAAGTGTATAAAATGTCAACCTGTGAAATCTGCAAGTCAGTTGCTTTTCTCCTCCATCGTCTTTTTTTGGCTCTCTTTCTTTCTTACTCTCTTGGATTCTTCGGAGTGAAGGCATACATATTTGTAGGAAACACTCTCAATGGGCACCTTAGTAATTAATTAGTAAAAAATGATACGCGAATTATATGTGAAAAATATGTACGTGTATAATTTAGTAGTTTTATATGAATAAAATTCATAAAAATTCGGTTATAATTTATTTTAGAGGAAAATTTCTAGGGAACTCCAATAAAATTAATAATAAATAAATAAATTTTTATTAAAAAAATCGTAAAATTTGCAAATACTTTGGCAGGATTAAAATTCTCCCATCTTTTCAATGATTTCGAAAAATGGACGTTTTTAAAAAAAATTTAATTCACGAATTATTCATGAATTTCCTAACTGAGATTGGAACCCAAATGTAAAGTAAATTTTTGTGTGGCAGCACAGCTGATCGACCTTAATTACTTAATTAATTAACACTACAAACTTATGTGAACTCGATCGACCTAGCTTGGGTTTACATTCCATCTTATAACGTTATAAGTTAATCAAAAATTAATTAATTAGTCGTTTCCGATCGCGAGTCTTGATATTCTTGAGCCTCTTAATTATTAAGTATATATACTAGTTTATTTTTATTTTTATGAGAGTATAAATACTAGCTGTAAGCCTGTAATTATGTATATTGCACTTAATTAGCATCATTGATGATTCTAATCCAAGTGTTCCTTTCGTTCTTTTTTCTTGATATAAAGAAAACAAACGAAATCTGTCGAAATATTGTGATTTTTTTCTTCTTAAATTAAGTGATACTTCTGTTATATCGTGCTAATTAGCTTGCATCTACATGCAATATGCACATAAACGTCAAAGCCGACCTGTACGTACGTATGCACTAGCTATAATCAAATCTATGTCGTAACAATGATTCGTGTGAGTCTGTTTATATGCATGGTATCTTTCTTTTCTGTCCCCCTTATCCAACTTTTTCCACCATCAACAGCACCAACAAGAAGAACAATCCAAAACACTTTGCTCATCTAGATGTTCTCGTTTTTCTATCACGACTCCCCAGCTCATCAAAAGTTCACTTCGGTAATTTATAATCCATGGACACCTATCAATCAGTTCTCAAGCCGCAACCTGAAAATGTTGAATTTTGTACTAATTTTTGCACATGCAAAATATATCAGAGTGAAAGGTAATACAAAATTTAACCCGTACACCTATTAGAGAGCACACCGTAAAATCACTCCTCGAATTTACATTGAGGCAAAGTTAATACACCTATTTGCATTGTGAAGATACCTCCTTCTCTGATTCCGATATTCTTAGATACGTACATTGCCTCAATGTAAGTGGAAATTTGCTCCATCTATATCTGATGCTAGCTAGATCGAGTTGATGTCTTGATGATGCATGGAAATGGTTACGTTTATGTTTTAGTAGAATCTGGCTAGGACATTTGACACATACGTATACGTACCGCTAGACATAACCATTAAGAAAACGTATTCATGTGAGGATTCAATGTTGGAGTAGTTACACCACATGATCACACATTGTCTTTGCGTGATGTATTGTTTCACTGAGCTCTCATCTTTCTATTACAAGAATAAACAACGAATGTCAAAATGTGATGTCTAAACTCTAAACATACATTTTCTTTAGAATGTACTCATATAGCGACATTTGAGTGAAATAATTAATACACCATAAAACAAGCATAAATATGTTGTAAAAAACATCGGATCGATAAACCATGCAAACACGTACATGGTAAACCTAACGTTAGATTATACTTTTGAATTTTGATAAAGAACAAAAACACCCAAGATTGTCCATGATTCTGGGTTCAGATCCGGGTTATGAGTCAAACCCGGCCACCCAACTGGCCCAATAAGTACGTACCCATCCAATTGAAAGTGTTACAGTAGTACTGTCGTCCATGCTCTGAGCCTCTGATGATCCTCGACTTCCACGCTTCCCATGCATGCGTGTACCCCACTGGCCCACTATATATATACATCTCACTCATACGTATGATCATACATCCCCCCATACACATGATACAGGACATAAGTACATACACAAAAACAAAACACATGCATACCATGCATGCATGAAAGCACAAAACCATGTCACTGTTACCGTTAACCTGTCCCGTTACAAAGTAAGTATGAGGAACACCATGCCATGAAAACACAGCTAAAGCAGCAGCTCTCAAGCCCTAGCTATACTTGATTTGATTTGACCAGAGAGGTCGAGAGAGAAACGATTAGCCATTTTGTACACAAAAACATTAATACCTAATATCAAATCAAATCGATCACTTTGTATTAACGAGAAAAGATGTAAAAGAAAACGTCTGGGTCTCTGTGGTCTGGTCTGTGGTCTTCACAAAAACTGTCTCAGGGCTTCGGGTCTCTCCCAGCCACGACCTCTCTCTCTCTCTGCCAACTCAGGCAGGCTCACATCATGTCATATCATCTCCTCTCTAGCTCACCAACCAAAAACGCTGCCGTCTCCCATTTAATTTTATTCTTTTCCATTCTCCTCTAGCTCCCTAAACGCTCACTTGACACACTTCTTGAGTTTAGCCTTTAATTATGTACCAGAAATTTTAATTTTCTGGAAAATAAGAAATAATAAAGGATGAAAACGAACGATTGAAACTGTTTTTGATTATTTATTGGTTGGCTGACGATGAAGAAAAACCCAAGAGAGAAAAGGACAGAGGGTTTTCGTTTTTCGCATTAGCTCTTTGTTCTCTCTTGTGCTTGCTTTCTCTGTCACATGCAAACTCAACCCCAGCTCAGCTCACCATAAAAACACTCGCTCTCTCTCTCACTCATTCTGTGGGGTTTTGTTTTGTTTTCCTCTGTTTATTTTTATTGGTTCACATTCTTGAGATTTGAGTCCATTTTCGGAGAGAGAAAAACCCATAAACCCACTCTTGTTTGTGAGCTTAGCAAAAGCACACAACGCAACGCGATCCCTTTTTTCAACTTCTCAACTTCTTCTCATCTCCTCTACTTGTGTTTCTTCTTCTTTGTCTTTTGAGAGAGCAAGAAACATAGATAGTCTTCTTCTACAGCTAGAAATTGAGTCATCTGATGAAAGATAGAGGAGGCTCTCTTGATAAAGAGAGCCATCCCACTGATCATCATCACATTCACAGCAACAAAGAAGAAGAAGACGAAGAACACCAGCTTAGTTTAGCTTCACCCACACAAAAGCCAGCACCTTTCTTTTTTCTTGCCTAGATTTTCTACTACCATTTCCTTCATCCCATTGTTTGTTTCTGCTCACCAAAACAGTGAGCTAGCTCTCTAGGCCTTTTAAGTAGCTCAAATCAGCTTCTGGGTTCTTTTAGATTTGGTCTGGTTAAGCTTGCATGGCTCTTGTCATGCACAGAGAGAAGCTCAATAACCAAATGGACTCGAGCAAGTATGTGAGGTACACACCAGAACAAGTTGAAGCCTTGGAGAGAGTCTACTCTGAATGCCCAAAGCCTAGCTCTTTGAGAAGGCAGCAGCTCATCAGAGAGTGTCCTATTCTCTCTAACATTGAGCCCAAACAGATCAAAGTCTGGTTCCAGAATCGAAGGTATAACATTTTTTGGGCACATTTTTTTGTTGAATTTTGCTGTTTCTGTTTGGTTAATGGATCTCAAGTTTCTGTTTGTTCAAGCCATGAGTTGTGTTGTTGAGGTTTCAACTGAAAGAGGAAAATGGTGGGTTTGGTTTCAGAAATGCTTCTTTAACCGTTTTCAAAAGCAGAGTTTCTTTGAGAAGAAAAAGACAACTTTTTTGTGATTTTTTCTTTCTTATTTGATACTGCAAATCTCAATCTTGAGTCCTTTTTTTTTTATCTTATTCTTTGTTTTATTTCTTGTTTATATTTAAAAGGTTCTGTCTTTAATTTCTCACTGCATTTACATCTCAACTTGATTTTATTTCCTTATATGGATTTTTTCAAATTGGTTGGACATGGATTTTTTTTCATTCTGTCCCAATTTTCTTGTTCTTTTGGACTTGCTTGTTTGTTTTTAGATAAATGACAATTTGCTTGTGTGTAAGTTCCTTTGTATATTTTTGAGAATAGAGATGAAGGACAAGGACAGTTGATTTTTAACTTCCGATGACGATCCTTGTTTTATTTTTACTACATTTAAATTTTGGGTGTTCTCTCTGTGTGCTTTTTCTTTGTTCATGCAAAGCAATAATGTTGCAGAAGAGTATTAGGTTTTCCTGGGTTTTGGTTTTCATCTTTACAGAAACCCAGAAAGGTGGAAATTTAAATGTTAAAATAAAATTGCTTTTGTGTCGTTTGAGTTTTTAATGAAGGATAATGACATCTCAGTGCTTCCTATTGGATTGTTATAATTTATTTTTGGTCTGTACGTTTTCAATGTCTCACCGTTTCCGAGTAATCTTTATCTCTGCCTTTAATTGTCTCGAACACGCTCAGTTAGTACACAATTATTTGATCTTTCCTTTCCCACATTTTAATTCAGTCATTTAGTTTCAGTTTTTGTAATTCTAAGTAAGATTGGTTTGGTGATGACTAGATTTGATCTGTTATTTGAAACAATCTCATTTTGCCTTCTCAAACAAGTGACTGCTAATCTGCCCATGAGTGTTATCAGGCTTTTTGCTTTTCAAGCTGTGCATATCATGATATCATGCTGTTTGATATACTCATGTTTTGTCACATTACAATGCCTTGATCAGTCTTCTGTACTTATACAACTGGATTTTTTTGTCTAAACTTGAATTTGTATGTCTGCTTCTTACTGAAATAGATGCCGGGAGAAGCAGAGGAAGGAGTCCTCTCGACTTACCACAGTGAATAGAAAGCTGTCTGCAATGAATAAGCTGTTAATGGAAGAGAATGACCGCTTGCAGAAGCAAGTCTCTCATTTGGTATATGAGAATGGATTCATGAAGACTCAACTGCACAGTGTAATTCCCTCCACCTCTACTAATGAGCTTGTTTTAGTTCTAGCAATGCATATTTATTTTTGTTGTTGTTATTAACATTGTACATATGGAGTTTTCTGCTTGTCCTGGTATATATTTTGAATTTTTTTTTCCTGTTCATGTTGCAATCAGGCATCTGGAACGACCACAGACACTAGCTGCGAGTCTGTGGTCATGAATGGTCAGCACCAACAACAGCACAACCCAACTGCCCAACATCCTCTAAGGGATGCTAACAACCCAGCTGGGTAAGTTGGACTCTTACATTAATAAGTCAAAGATACTATGTTTAAGATTTTATAAAAAGATTAATCTTTTTTTCTTTTTCTGTGTCAGTCTTCTAGCAATTGCGGAGGAGACCCTTGCAGAGTTCCTTTCCAAGGCTACCGGAACTGCTGTCGACTGGGTGCAGATGATTGGGATGAAGGTATGTTTTCAAGAAGCATTCAACACGCAGGCATTATTGTTATACTATTTTGGTTATTTCTTTTATGGAATTCTAAATCTAACTGTCCTAGCAATAATTTTCAGCCTGGTCCGGATTCTATTGGCATCGTCGCTGTTTCCCGCAACTCCAGTGGGGTAGCAGCGCGTGCTTGCGGTCTTGTGAGCCTAGAGCCCACAAAGGTATAAATATACATTTTATAGGCCATGAAACACACTTTGGCGATTCTGTTGCTTATTATCCTTTGCTAAGATGTATTTTAACTTCATGATAGGTCGCTGAAATCCTCAAAGATCGTCCATCGTGGTTTCGCGATTGCCGCTGCCTTGATGTTTTGAGTATAATGCCTGCAGGAAATGGTGGAACAATTGAGCTCATGTACATGCAGGTATACTGTTTTGCCTAATGGTGCTTTCTCAGAGCATGTATCAGGAATTGGATTTTTTTCCTTCTATTTCTGTACTGTATGATGGTTAGTTTTCGTCTTCATCATATTTTCTTCACAATCAGACTTATGCACCGACAACATTAGCTGCGGCGCGTGACTTCTGGACGCTTAGATACACTACTACTTTGGAAGATGGTAGTCTTGTGGTAATTCAATAATTTTCTCCTAGATTAAAATTGATTAAACTCGGTTCAAATCTCCAGAGTTTAATGAGACTGTTGATTCTTACCTTTCCTTTTTCCATTTACAGGTATGCGAGAGGTCATTGACTTCTTCTACTGGTGGCCCAACAGGACCCCCATCTACAAGTTTTGTTAGAGCTGAGATGCTTCCTAGTGGCTATCTTATCCGACCTTGTGAGGGTGGTGGCTCCATCATTCACATTGTTGATCATGTTGATTTAGATGTGAGTGAATGTCTGATTAACTTCTATACCTCACACGTAGTTTATGCAGTTGCCTTATAGATGCATTTATGTGTTCAGGCCTGGAGTGTTCCAGAAGTTCTCAGGTCACTATATGAATCGTCAAAAATAATTGCTCAGAAAATGACAGTTGCAGTAAGAGTTACAAAAGTTATTAATTTGTTTTTCATTCTAGTCTCTTCTCTATGCTCCAGTCTATAAGACCTTTCATTCTAAATTTTTATTTTACTTTTCTTATGCAGGCCCTGCGTCACATACGGCAGATAGCTCAAGAGGCCAGTGGAGAAATTCAGTATGCTGGGGGTCGCCAGCCTGCTGTTTTGAGAACTTTTAGTCAAAGGCTCTGCAGGTAATCCTTTCTGAAACTCGGTATCGTTTCTCACATATGATTACTTTTACTCTACTTTTATGATAAGTTGCTAAGAATGTTTGAAATTGGGGGCAACAGAGGTTTCAATGATGCTGTTAATGGGTTTGCGGATGATGGTTGGTCACTTTTGGGTAGTGATGGTGCGGAGGATGTTACAATTGCCATAAACTTGTCTCCGAACAAGTTTCTTGGTTCTCAGTATAACACATCCATTTTCCCAACATTTGGAGGAGGGGTGCTGTGTGCCAAAGCATCCATGTTGCTGCAGGTATGGCATACAAATGCTATTACTTATAGTTTGTATCAGTTCAATATATATATACCTACTTTTATTTTGGTATTAGTAATTGATAATAATTGCCTGGTAAATGTTCATTGGGTTTTGCAGAGTGTTCCTCCTGCCTTGCTTGTTCGTTTTCTGAGGGAGCACCGTTCAGAATGGGCTGATTACGGGGTTGATGCATACTCTGCTGCATGTCTCAAAGCGAGCCCCTATGCAGTCCCTTGTGCAAGACCAGGTGGCTTTCCAAGTAGCCAGGTTATTTTACCTCTTGCTCCCACCGTGGAGAATGAGGAGGTAATTACTATCATCCTCTCAAAACTTAGTTCAATCATTCCATACTTGTCGATCTTTTAATTGATAATGTTTTACTTAAATCATTGCTCACTCCTGTGCAGTTCTTAGAGGTTGTTCGGCTAGAGGGTCATGCTTACTCTCCTGAAGATGTTGCTTTAGCACGAGATATGTTCTTATTGCAGGTCAGTATTACAAACTCTTGTATATATAATTGTACTTCTGGAAATTGTGTTCCTCAATCATCATCATGGAATTTCGTACTAACACATTTTCCTGTTACGTGCTAAACAGTTGTGCAGCGGTGTTGACGAAAGTGCAGTTGGTTCCTGTGCTCAGCTTGTGTTTGCACCTATAGATGAATCTTTTGCAGATGATGCTCCCTTGTTGCCATCTGGTTTTCATGTCATACCATTGGATGCCAAAACAGTTCAGTAACATTTCGACTCATACAAACATCATAGTATTCTTCCTGTATCCTTCTGATGTACCTAATTGGTTTCTCATTTTTATTTATTTCAGGATGGACCAACTGCAAATCGCACATTGGACTTGGCCTCTACGCTTGAAGTAGGAGCCAGCAGTGCTCGCCGAGTTAATGAGGGTGATGCAAATAGTTACAACCTTAGATCAGTTCTGACCATAGCCTTCCAATTCACATTTGAGAATCACCTACGTGACAATGTAGCAGCTATGGCTCGCCAGTATGTGCGCAGTGTTGTAAGCTCTGTTCAAAGGGTAGCTATGGCTATTGCCCCATCCCATCTCAGCTCCCAAATGGAACCAAAATCCCTTCCAGGTTCTCCTGAGGCTCATACATTGGCACGTTGGATTTACCAGAGCTACAGGTAGAACTCTGAAGCTATGGCAATTGTAATATGAAGCCAAAATAGGCCACTGGACTATTTGGCTGAATTATTGAGACAAATATCTGTTCACAAGTTAGTCTACTTGCATGAATTATTATCCGATAGTGGTCACAATCCATTTTTTTTCCCATAAAAATTGTTAGGAATGGGGACTAACCCAGTAAATTGTCCTCTTAAGTTTCACTCAACTGAACATTTGATTTGGTGCCTTTTTCTTTCAGGATCCACACTGGGGCAGAGCTCTTTCGACCTGACTCCCCATCTGGTGACGCTGTTTTGAAGCAGCTATGGAACCATCCTGATGCGATCATGTGCTGCTCTGTGAAAACAAATGTAATTGGCTATACCTCTTTTCGATTTAAGCCAACTGCATGAAGTGCATGCTTAAAACATACTGAACTTGTTTGTTAAAAATGAATTGCAGGCATCTCCAGTGTTCACTTTTGCAAATCAGGCTGGACTTGACATGCTTGAAACAACTCTTGTAGCCCTCCAAGACATCATGCTTGACAAGATTCTGGATGAAGGTGGACGGAAAGTTCTTTGCTCAGAGTTCTCCAAAATCATGCTCCAGGTATTGACTCGCATTTACTGTTATACATGTAGAGGAGACAGGAAGACAAGTGCGTGACATGTCCTGTTTGTTTCTGATCGTGTATTCCTATATGTTTGAATGGTTTCTAACAAATTTTCCGGATCTTATTTCAGGGCTTTGCATATCTTCCGGCAGGAATATGCGCTTCTAGCATGGGAAGAACAGTATCTTATGAGCAGGCTGTTGCATGGAAAGTTGTCGACGATGATGATTCCAACCATTGCCTGGCACTAATGTTCACAAACTGGTCTTTCATGTGATGGTTAAGTTATTAGTTACTTTCAAGATCAAGTACCTTAGACATATTTATCTTAATGCAGCAGAATATTCATGGAGACTCAAGTCTCCAGTATGAAAGCTTATAAATTTGGCTGAATGAATGAATGATCTAGTATGTTTAGTGCCATTGCAATTTAAACCATAACTCCAAGTTTTATAGTAACAGTATAATAATACAGTAAGACAGTTAATTTGATTTGAAATTTCTGTGTCCTAATAATAACTGGGAACAGAGCCAAGTGTCCCTTAAAGTATAGGCAGGAGTCCATAGGAATTTACCGAAGGGGGTCTTTCAACAAAATTGACAGCAATCAACTAAACAAAATGCAGAGAAGGGTTTCAAATAGGTCTGCTGACACAAGTCCTTTTCCAAACAGTAGATGTCATTTACTTTGGCTTCTGCTGCATTTTCAGCAGACTATCTCCGTAGTGTGGAGGACAAGAGCTTCATTGGGGCATTAACGCCAACGACAAAAAGAAAAGGCAGAGAGCCTTTTGCATATTAGGCTATCATCATAAACGCTGCTTGTCTGATATTCAATAAATGAAAAGACCTGCTAAATCTATGAAAGCTCCACCAGTCCATAATGAGGAAGCAGATCATAGTGTAATGGCTCTGAAACGAGTTTGACTCGAACCATATAAATTTCCAAACCGGTGGGCGAAAGTTGGATCATGACTCGGCTATTATTGGCTGGAAACAAGAATTGAAACTCATGAGGAACAACAAAACAGCTTTCTAACGTCTGTTTTGGTTTTACAGCAGTTTAACAATGAATGTGGAAGTGGGATCCCTTAAGGACCTCCCATGTTTTAACCACCACCCATCTAGTTTTATTTTTATTTTTTAACTGTTTGCATCAAAAATGGAGTTGTAGAATTTCCCAAGTCCATGTAATTAATCCTTGCAAGAAATATGAACCAGCTGCTAGCAGACGTACGTCACCTGGTAAATTCTGGGGTTGAGGTCATCAGCAGGGTCGGACCGGCGTGGCTGGAAATATCTAGTGAAGTCATCAATTAGGTCCCAGCAGTTTTCTCGACTTCTAGTAGCTGCATGCATGAATCATGGATCCAAATCCGTCGATAATTAAATTCAAGCTTTTTTGGTATCCAGGAACAGTACTGAATACTAACCATACGTACGTATAAAATATGCACAATGATGAAACAGGACCGGGGTCTATTGCTGCAGTGGTTACCCTTAAACTTTGAGGATTACATTTTGACCCCAAAACTTCAAAAACCATTCTTAGTCACTGTATTGTGTAGTTGTTAGGCGAGGATCATTACAATGTGATCAACTCATTATATAATATTTATCAACTATATATCAACACAATATTACATAGATTGATACAAATTTGCAACACGCTAATAGAATTTTAATAGAATTTACATGAGTTGGCTTAGAATTATGCAGATTCTATTATCAAACGTTGAGAGAGAACCCATTTGAATTTATTAAAGGGTATTAACAATTCTCTATTCATACAGTATCATCTCCATATTTAGTAACCGTTATTAACAATGCTCTAGTCATACATGCAGTCAATTTATATGATTTCAGTTTTCTTCAATATTTCATTCTAAATGAATCACCTAGCTAAATGAAAAATTACATTCAAACAACTCAATCTTCTGCTATTCAATCTATCTCTTTCTATCACGTTGGAAGGATTCATGCATGTTGCTGAGATGACTGACACATGCATGTTTCAGATGCCCAATGTGAGTGAAGAGTATTAGTGTTTGATCATAACAAACTAACTATCCCACTGTCACATACTTCATATAACCTGAGATATATTCTAATCCGAACTCAATTCGTTCAACTTCGACACAACATTCCCCTTCGGAAAACACGCTACGTACGAACGCTCCAACAAACAACATACTGTATAGTGTAGGGACTAGGGAGCATATTGCAAACGATAAAAAAAACTTGGATCCCTTGATTAACTTTCCTTCTCTTACAAATAATCGCAAAACTCATCATCTAATTAAGGCCAAACTCAATTCATAGTATGAAAAATAATGGGGACCAGAATCGTTATTTCTGTTGTTAGATGGATTCAGAGATCATCAGTGAACTCCAAAGGAATCTCAGTACTCTCTTATCTCTTGCGAGAGAGATGAGCTCATGGCAGCATGGCAATGGCTTCTTCCTCCATGAAAAACCCTACAAAGAAATTATAGATAATCAAGGTAGATGACGACACGCAGAAGCAGGCTTCCATATTCAACACCCAGCCAGGTCACCATCTACTCTGGACGATCCACGTGTACATCCCCTTCAATTAATTAAAAGACGTGCCCTTCGAACCCCATGCCTGTGTCCTCCTCCATGCCTCTTCAGCCTTTGGTCCGCTACGTACGCTTTATTGCTGTCTACGTATGATGCCACTCTATTCATACAAATTATCTACCATGGCTTAGGCTGTGTGTCAAATTAGCTGCTTCTGCCAAAGCTAGCTACACGTACAGTAAATTAAAAAAAACTGCATTGATGAAGCCTAAAACGCGGTTAACGTGATTTGACAAGGGATCAAAGACGAATGAAGGCTACTGGTTTTGGATCTTTTTGCTTGGATTGGGGGAAATTAATTTACCATAAAAATTAAAGAAGAGGGGGCCGGGGTTGAGTCCAGACTACTAGCAAGCTAACTGAGCTGTGAAAGGACTTGATAATACCCACCCCAGTCTTGTCACGTCCATTCGTGTTGCTTTTTGTTGTTGTTTCACGTTACCGGATCCAGACTGAATCACAAATTAGATCGGGAACTATCCATCTATCAAATCCTAGCTCTCACTTTGTTTTTACCAACTTCGTACAATACTTACTGTTACAGTTTACCTTTCACTTTAACCACGTGCGTAGGATACTTTAGGGTACATATTGATGTCAGCATGCGAAAACTTTGAATTTGTTTTAGGAAAATATAAATATAGAGAGAATAGTACGAAGCAATGAATTATGTAACATTATTGATGAAGAAACAACTCCTATATATAGGAGAGTACAAGAGATACAAACAGGAAAATAATCTTATTACATCTCTAGATAAACTATATTGTCATATCCTGTGACCCTCTATCATAACTAGGAACATCAAATATCCTACAACATTCCCCCTTGTACCGGTGTATGATGGTGACGCTTCTTCATTTGTTTCATTGATGCCTCATCAAAAGCCTTGCCGAGCCAAAAACTTTTGCAGTAGAAAAATCGGTCTCGCCAAGTAAAAACAATGCAGATTATTGTAGACGATGATGTGATACATAACTATGTTGCCTCATTAAAACCTTGCTAAGTAATAAAAATCCAATGGGATAAAAACAACCTTAGTCAAGGAAAAAGAGTACAACGTGTCATTCACATCCAGAAATGCTCATGTGTATGCTAGACTCCCCCTGAAGTCTGCATCTCCCCTTGGTACTAATAATCAAGGCAGCTTAGACAAGCTGAGCAACCCTATGTTCTCCACATGCTTCTAGAATGTGGATTTTGGCAATGACTTAGTGAATAAATCTGCCACATTGCTCTCAGATCGAACCTGGTTAATCTGGATTTTGAGAAACTCTTGTTGTTGCTGATTGTAAAAGTATTTAGGCGATGTATGCTTGGTGTTGTCGCCCTTGATGTAACCTTGCTTCATCTGCTCGATGCAAGCAACATTATCCTCATAAATGCATGTAGGTTCATCAGTAGTGGATTCCAATCCACAAGTCTCACGAATATGTGTAATGATGGACCTCAGCCATATACACTCCTTAATTGCCTCACGAAGACCAATAATCTCAGAATGATTCGTGGATATAGCGACTAGAATTTGCTTTGTAGACCTCCAAGATATCGCGGTGTTTACCATAGTAAAGACATATCCTGTCTAGGAATGACCTTTATATGGATCAGAGAAAAATCCAGCATCAGCAAAACCCGTCAACACATCACAAGGATTGTTGGTATAGGGGGTAAAGGGAATGGCGTCGCCATCTTCAATGACATGTCCCTTTGAGATGGTGGCTTTTCGTCTTGTCTCTCTGTAGGGATAAAACAAGCCCATATCTATCGTACCCTTCAAGTACCTGAAAATATTCTTAATGCCTGTCCAATGATGTTGCGTGGACACTGAGCTAAATCTAGCTAACAAGCTCACAACAAATGAGATGTCCGGTCTTGTGCATTGAGCTAAGTACAGTAATGCACCTACTGCACTTAGGTAAGGCACTTCAGCCCCTAAGCGTCTTGTCCTCATCCTTTGGACGAAACGAATCCTTCTCTGGATCTAGGCTGCGGACTACCATAGGGGGTGCTAGCAGGATGTGTTTTGTCCATGTTGAACATTCTCAAAACCTTGTGGACATAAGCTATCTGGTGGACTAGTATTCCACTACTACGGTGTTTTAGCTCAAGGTCTAGACAAAACTGTGTCTTCCCAAAGTCCTTAATCTCAAACTCGGATTTCAAGTACTTTGCAGTATCCTTTAACTCATCAAGAGTTCCGATGAGATTCATGTCATCGACATAGACTGCTACTATTGCAAATCCGGAACTTATTCTTTTTATGAACACGCAAGGGCATAGCTCGTTATTCACATATCCCTTCCCAATCAAACATTCACTTAGGCGGTTGTACCACATACGCCCGGATTGCTTCAATCCATACAATGACCTTCTCAATCTTATAAAGAACGTGCTCCGTGGTTTAGAGCTACTTGACTTGGGTAATTCGAATCCATTAGGGACTCTCATGTATATCTCTGAATCTAGATCCCTATAGAGATATGTAGTAACCATATCCATGAGCTGCATGTCCAATTTTTCGGAAACTACCAAACTGACAAGGTAGCGGAACGTTATGACGTCTATTACGGGATAATACGTTTCCTCGTAGTCAATACTAAGGCGTTGTGAGAAACCTTGCGCCACAAGGCGAGTTTTGTATCTTACAACCTCATTATTCTCATTTCGCTTTCTAACAAATACCCATTTATGTCCTACAGATTTTACACATGGCGGGGTTAGCACTACTGGGCCAAACACCTGTCTCTTTGTTAGTGAATCTATTTCAGCTTGGATTGCATCTTTCCATTTGGGCCAATCTGATCCCTATTGACACTCTTCAACAGATCAAGGTTTGATGTCATCGTGTTCTATGAGTACATGTGCAACTGAGAATGCGAACGCATCGTCAATGATCATAGATTCTCTCTCTAAAATTTCATGTATGCTAGCATAATTCATCGAAATTTCTTTATTCACTGAACTAGGATCAACCGTTGGAACTCCCTCCAAATTGGTTGTCTCAAGGACATAACTGTAGTCAGGAATAATTTCATGAGATGAATTTTGAGAGTTGATGAACAATGGATCTTGTTGTGCCGATCTCCCCCTCTTTCTAGGGCGAGTATCCATCGAACCTACAGATCTCCCCCTCTTTCTTTGGGGAGCAGTAGCCTCAGCCACCACACGTCCACCATGTGTGGAGGCGCCGCTCTCTCCCATCACAGGGGTGGTGGCATGACATCCTCCCTGTGGGATACCAATCCTTGCACATACATTTGCAGCAGGTATATATGATCTTGTCACTTTAGCAAGGTCAACAAACGTATTAGGCATCGAATTTGCTACGTTTCCAAGCTCTATAATTCTCCTTATTTCACTATCTGCTAGTGCGGAGCAAGGATCAAGATGAGACAAGTTAGGGACTGACCACGACAATTCCTGTCATTCATGTGTCCTTCCTCCCCCTAACGACGGGAAGGTTGTCTCATCGAAGTGACAATCTGCAAATCTTGCAGTAAATAGATCGCCCGTCAAGGGTTCTAAGTAGTAGATTATAGTTGGAGAAACAAATCCAACATAGATGCCTATTCCTCTCTGAGGACCCATTTTATCGCGTAAAGGTGGCGCGATTGGCACATAAAGTGCACAACCAAAAATGCGTAGATGCGAAATATTATGCTCATATCCATTAACTAGTTGGCATGCAGAAAAAAGTTGTCTAGCAGCGGGTCTAAAACGAATAAGTATTGCTGCATGTAATATAGCATAAGCCCAAGCAGAAGTGGGTAGGTCGGTGCGCATGACCAAAGCCCGTCCAACCATTTGAAGTCTTTTAATGGTGGCTTCTGCGAGACCATTTCGGGTGTGTACATGGAGAATTGAATGCTCAACATTAATCATGATGAACATGCAATAATCATCAAATGTTTACGATGTAAACTCCCCAGCATTGTCGAGACGTATCGACTTTATAGGATGATCTGGGTGGTGAGACCTCAAACGAATAATCTGAGTAAGGAGTTTAGCATATATAGCATTCCTTGTGGACAATAATGCGACATGTGACCAGCGTGTCGATGCATCCACCAATACCATAAAGTATCTAAATGGTCTGCATAATGGGTGGATGAGTCCACAAATATCACCTCGGATACGTTGTAAGAATGAAATATTTTTTTGGGTGTCTTTAGCGTAGGAGGGTCTCGCTCCTACCTTGTCTAAAGAGCATGCTTTGAAAAAACGAGCGATGGGCACTAGACATCACCAGCGAGGATACTGGCGTTGGCTCAAGGTCTCCATGGACCGGGGAAGCATCATAGGGGACGAAAGCACCACTCTTAGTGTCACGTCGTCTCCTCTTAGGGAAGGAGGTGTCGATATGAGGCCGAATATGGATGGTGGCGCCACCCCTTTTGATGCCCACCTCTATGTTTGTGTGAACCGCTATTTGGTTCTTGTTTCTTTTCACTCGAAAGAATGGATGTCCATTTGAATTCTTCAAAATTCGGATCATCATATCATGACCTAGGTGTCCCAGTCTGTCGTGCCAAAGCATATATGTGTCTGAGTCCCATAGATCATCTCTTATGACATGGTGTGACTCTACAACTCTCATAGTTGTAATACATAGCCCATTTGGTTGACACATAAGCTTCTTTAGTATTCGATTTCTACCGGAATCACTAGAGGTAATGCATATATATTCAATTCCATTCTCACAATGAGTATTTGTATGAAATCCGTTGGCTCGGATGTCTCGACTATTCAATAGGATCCTTGGAGCCCTAGGAGCATAGAGAGCATCATCAATGATGAGTTTTGTTCCATTTGGAAACAAAAGTTGGGCTTTTCCACGCCCTTGGATCAAATCTGAAGACTCACCCATCATTGTGGTTTAAGATGTTCAACAAGGCATAAAGTCGATGAAGAGTTGTCTGTGACGAAGAATAGTATGTGTAGTTTCGCTATCAATGAGACATTCAAGCTCTCCTGGAAATATACCTACAAGAAAACAAGTCTTGTATGAAGAAAGATAGAAAAAAAATTAACTCAAAAGTTTATTTTCTGGGGATATGCCTTCGACCCATCGAAGCACCCCCTCGGGGTTGATCCCTCGATTTATTGAGGACACCTTCGATCCATCGAAGGGTGTCCTCAGGAAATTTTTTGATCCATCGAAGGGCTTCCTTAGGAAATATTTCGATGTATCAAGGATCCCTTTGATCCATCGAAGGGCTTCCTCAGGAAATATTTCGATGTATCAAGGATCCATTTGATCCATCGAAGGGCTTCCTCAGGAAATATTTCGATGCATCGAGGATCCCTTCGATCTATCGAAGGGATTTCTCAGAAAATATTTTGATAAGGCACCTTCGATCCATCAAAGGGCCTCCTCGAGTTTTCCTCAGGTTTTGGCCTTCCTCGGGTCAAACTGAGATCTGTGTACTTAAACACGCATAACTTTGTCTACAAAATAGCTTTTGACATTCCGAATGAAGTTCTAGAAACTAGACATCCATAGTTTTCCGAGCATATATTACTGATATGCTAGGTCATTCTGAATAAATCCCATATTCATGTTAAATCTAAGAAATCTGTACAGCCAAATGTGTTATGTCGGTTTCAGACCTCTGTCTAGTAAAATAGACATAAACTTTTCTAGAAAATAGATATCGACAAGCCAGACATAGTTCTAAAAACTAGAGGTCCATATCTTTTCAACCATATGCCATCTATATGTTGGTTTATTCTAGACAAATCCAGTTTTTCGTCGAAGTCGACTAATCTGCAGAGCAGATTTCGTTATGCCTTGTTTCTGACCTTTGTCTATTAAAATGAGCACAACTTTTTTTAGAAATTAGATATCAATAATCCGGAGGTAGTTCTGAAAACTAGACATTCATACCTTTTCAGCCATATGCAACTCATATGCTGATTATTTCTGGGCAATCCCCAGTTCGTTGTCGAAGCTGGCTGAAAGTGCAGCAGATTCTGTTTTCTGTGTTTTCGGGGACTTTATAACACTCTTAGCTATCCCAAATGATACATGAACGAATTTTCAAGTTTGCTAGGACATCTTAAGTCGTTTAGGTAGCTCTTTTCACTTGTGACCAGGTGAAGAGAGATCAATGTAGGTGGGACATAAAGTTCGCTCAAATACCTTTATCGAAAATCTCTTGTTGTAGACATCACAAGTTACTAAGGTGAGCCTTAGTAGCCGATAGGTTTGTAGCAATCACAAAACATGTATATTACACAGAAAATATAGACAAGCCTGTTATTAATAAGCCAAAACAATGCCTTTATTAATAATGCCAACGATTTACATCAAAGTTTACTAATCCAGAGAATTGACGAATTACAATGTCAATAACAAAACTTAGGCGCACATGCATTTATTAATGGAAAATATAAAGCTCTAATCAAAATCTGATGTCTCAGAAATTGAGTCCCTGCCAATTCTGAAGCTTGCTTTAACGAGATTAGCCTCTACTCCATCTTTATCTTCTGTTTCGTTGTAGTGAGCTTTTAATGCAAGATTTTCGCGGTAGGCTTTGTAGTGATTTGCAAGTCCCTTGGTTGCTCTACAGTTCTTGTACCAGTGGTCACTTGCTCCACATCTGTGACAAACGCCATCACCGTGTTTTTCTCCCTTGTCTCGAGATTGTTGGACTTTGGTTTTGCCTTTGTCAACAGCGGTGGCACCTCTTTGGCTGCCTCGGCCACCGTGGCCTCCACGGCCTTTGTTGGTGGCTCCTCTCTCACAGGTTCCACGTGATCCGTGGTCCGTCTCTGGGTGGTTGTAGTGACCTTGACGTCCCTCACGTTTTCCCTTTCTTCTAGGGTTCCGCTTCTTGTGCTTTGCGCTTCCATAGTTCGCTTAAGGAACTCTCTTTGTCCCCAAAGGCCTTGAACTATTGTTCACAAGTACATTATCCTGCTTCTCTGCAACAGACAGAATCTGTAAAAGCTGATTGTACATTGTGATATTCCTGGTTCGTATCTCATTATGGTATTGGTTTGCAAGTATCCTTGCAGCGATCGAAAATGTAGAGAGGGTTTTCTCAAGCATATCTGCTTCAGTCACATCCTGATTGTAGTATTGAAGCATAGATCGAAGCTTGAGCATTTCAGCATCAAAATCTGCTATGCTCTTGAAATCTTGGAACCTAATGTGGGTCCACTTGTCGTTCAGATCCGGGAGTAGGGTGTCTGCGATATTTCCAAATCTCTCAACGAGTGCTACCCACAATACTCTAGGGTCATTTACGTTGAAGTATTGCCATAGTAGTGGTGCCTCTAGATGGCATTTCATAATGATGATAGCCTGCGCCTTCGCAGCTAATGTTGGTGGAAACAAGAGATTTGGATTATCTGGCTCAATCGTGGGAAGTATAGACTTTGCTGTCAACACATTATTGACATCTCCATACTAACGCTAATACTCGATGCTTCTTTGGTTCAATTTACCAAAATTGAGTTTTGTTTCAGACATCCTGAAAATAAACAGAAGATATATTAGTTTCGTAGTCGTAAAAGACTTCCTCAATAACTAATTAGTTTTCCAATCGTGTTCGGATTAGTACTTCACTTTGAAGTATGTGGTTTCGCGAACAATCTTTGTTCATCTTAATCGATGCTTTTCTTTATGAACATTCTTAGTTCAAAACAATTTTTGTGAACGCTCTTAGTTCACTCATGAACGCTCTAGTTTATGTGGGAACACTCTTAGTTTCATAAATGCCCACTTTCAAGAAAGGTGCGGTGTAGAAATGAGAGATGCGATATTATCCCGAAATCCCTACGAAAAAAATCCAAATTTCCCAAAAGAATAGGTTATTTTGAAAAAGACAAAGTTGAGTTTGTAAAAACTTACTCGTTGTTTGGTTACAGAACAATTCTTTTTCTTCCTCTTTTCTCTTCGGGATCACAGCGGCGGTCGGTAGCAGTGCTCGATTTAAGGCTTTGTGCTGATAATGTGTTTTAGGAAAATATAAATGTAAAGAGAATAGTATGAAGCAATGAATTGTGTAACATTATTAATGAATAAACAAGTCCTATATATAGGAGTGTACAAGAGGTACAATCAGGAAAGTAATCCTATTACATCTCTAGATAAGTTATACTGTTATATCCTGTGATCTCCACCATAACTATGAACATTAAATATCCTACAATAGAATTTGAATTGTATCATATTGGCTCCGTTATACAAACATTTGGTAAAACACTTGATAATGTAATTTACTTCACATGATCAATTACTAATGAGTGTGATTATTCACACCTCACATTTTTATATATATCTCTTCTCATTTTTTTGTCAACTGAACTTCCCTATTTACCTTGTACTCTTTAGTGCACTGTGCACCTTCTCGATCTTTACTGGAAAATGAAAAAAAAAATATAGCAATATAGTCTGCTCACCTCCTAATCCTTCACAATCAATAATAAACAAACCTCATGTTGTGTTCACCTCCAAAAAATTTGTTCTATTTGGTTTTCTAATAGAACAAGCATGCAAGATGGGTTAATGAGAACGAGAAAATTATTGATAGATTAATCTGTTGGTCACAATCCAGTATTGGGCTGCCGGGAGCTCCATCGCCGGTGACTCTTGCTTTCCAGTTTCCACTCATATGATGGTCTCACAGACCCATTCCCATCCAATACATACACTTTTTTTATAGTTGGTGTTATCGTTTTTGTATGTGGATCAAATACATAATCAACTCTTACTTTGATTACGGTTTCTCGGTGAGATAATATCAATCTAGGTAAAACTTCGCATGAAACTTTGCATTTTTTTTTCTTTACGGTTTATTCCATTGATGCCTTGGTCTTCATTCTTATTGGTTGGGCTATCATACCTCGTGCACAGACTTGAATTATGAGTCATGTGTTTCAATATACTTGTAAAAGGTAAAATTAGATTTATTAATTTAAAATATAAGTAAAAGGTGTAAATATTAAAATAAGAAGTGTGAATAGACGCACCATTACTAATTTTAAAATTTGTAAATCCCCCTAAACATATCAATTTTCACACTACTAGAAAAACACTTATTGGCCACCCCATTAGTGGGAACAAATTGAACAATGTATCTTGTAATATAATAAAGGATACTATTTAGTTTATTATGTACTCCTTAATTCAAGGATACGAATAGCTGTATCAAAATTGAAAATAAAATTAGAATTAAAGATTATAGAAGAACATTGGGTACAAAAGTTTGTACATAATTACAAATAAAATAATAATAACAATAATTGTGATAGATACTGAGATTACGGGTGGGATTCGGGGCAAACGGTAATATTCTTCTCGGTTTGGTTCGGTTTGATTTTTTTATTTTTTACCAGAAAAACTACGACTATTCGGTTAGAATTTTTTCAGTTTCTTTCGATTTTTTACATGATATATAAAAACTTTTTTTTTTAAAAAAAATAACTAAACAATTGTCTCTAAAAGACCAAAAATTTTGATTCGTTTTATGAGAGAATTTGGTTAGGATTGTGCACAAATAAATTAGGATTTTAGGTTTTTAGTTTGTATATATATATTTATATAATATATTACAAAATACACAAAATAATGTCGTTTTTTTGCATACTTCAATTTTTCAGTTTGGTTCGATTTTTGTAAATCAAAAACAAAAATCGAACCAAATATTTTGGTTTTTTTGGTTTAGTTTATATCGGGTTCGATTTTTTCGGCCGTGGCTCGATTTCGGCTCAGTTTTTTGCGGTTTTCGATTTCAATGTCCCGGCCCCAACTCAGATATTGTTTTAGATAAATATTTTTCAGTCAATTTGATTTTTACCCCGAATTTTCTAGAATATGTATTATGAAGTTTAGTAATAATATTTAAACATAAGTTTCACCTCGGCTAGTCTCTAATGCGGTTAAAAGTAATTAATCTATCTACTTCGAGGCATGCATACAAACACTGAGATGCCACTGCAATGCAGGGTACGTAATAATACGGACAATGCATGTGTGTATCTGCCCAAACCATGCATGCCTCGTGCATGTCCGGCCCATAATACCATGCAACATACATTCATAGCATAGCATATACATGCATCATCGATCATGAAGATAATGCACGGAAGTCATGCATATTGGGAAACAGTAGTTACATGGCTGGGGTCTGGGGACGACACTGCCCTCTTTTAACCTTTTAGAGAAGAATCGATCGAGGTCTGGGTTTTTATGAACGGGCGAAAATATTTCGAGTCTCGTGCTAGTTTAGCATCTTCCTCCCAGGCTCCTTCCTTCCTAGCTAATAATCTTACAAGCTCTAAATTTGCGGTATTTATTATTCTGTTTGCCAGTAAAAAGTTAAAATTAAATGACATGGATGCATACAAACAAGCTCTCTATCTTTTGGTGCAGAGTAAATTAAAGTAACTGTTCCCGCATGGAGAACCCCCCAACCCTACTTTCCACTTTTTGTTCCGGGTGGGGTGGATGGAGATTCAGACCTTTCAGAGCAAGCGTGCCTTGTGAAAACCCTTTTATGTTGTTGGTTGTTTCTACCAACAACAAGAAAGATCACTTTTAATGGAGGATCGCAGAAACAAATATCAAACTGCAAAGATCTCGAGCTTTTTAATTAAAATCGTAACAAGCTAGCTAGCTAGGGTTAATTTGTTTTTCTTGGCTGAACTGACTGACTGCGAAAGAAAGAGATTGAGAGAGAGAGAGAAAGAGATCTAGGATATATCTTTTGGTTTCGCAGCGGCCTGCAGGCCTTGTTATGTTAAGATTTGGTAGGGTGGCATGCATATATATACACGAGGAGCTGAGCTAGACTATGATGATCCTCTGAGAGGGACTTTCAGGGTGTTTTAATTCAGAGTAGTTGGGGGTTGGTTAGGGTTTTTTGACCGAGGGCGAGTTGAATGTTTCTTCTTTTGTGACATTGGGTTAGGGCTTTAGGAGACTGTGAGGGAGTTCTTTACTGTATATGTGAGGATGATGCAGACCGCTAAGCATTTGTAGCTGCCTGGGATGATGATGAGGGTCCATGAGGTCGGTTTGTTTGGGTATTGGTAAATTAAATTTTGGATATATACTTTGAAGAATGATGGGATTTTGTGGATGGGTTGGGTACTTGTATGGTGGATTTTGGGAAATATTTTATCATTGTTTCCTATAGATCTTAATTTATAGGGTTTGTATTCAACTAACAAACTTCATATGGTCAGTCATTCACTTCATTGCTCATAATTAATGATCAGAACTAACAAGATTACTCACAGTTTCTAATTTCCCATGTTATTGGATTCAAGATCGACATAGAAATTGTTACAAGAACAAACTCTGGTAATTTGATTCAAAAATTGAACTACAAAAACATGTTCATCATAGCCCTTGTGGTACTCTGGTACATGTTCTTATGAAGCTTAGAAATTAAAGAGCATCAATCTATTAACATTATGGTCTTGCCTGTAGAATCGGGGGAGCTCTCAACAAATCGTAGCCCTTGTGATCCTCTCAAAAAACAAAAAAAAACCAACCAGAAGAGGTGGGGTACTACTACTACTACATTATAATTAAAGTGTTCTCTTCTAACATCAGCCGACCTTAGCTCAGTTGGTAGAGCGGAGGACTGTAGTTGGTAAAACCATCAGATATCCTTAGGTCACTGGTTCGAATCCGGTAGGTCGGATTTTTATTTTCCAATTTTACATCTTTTGATTTTTAAACTCAGCTCATCATGTTTTGAAGCCCAAATCTGTAGTTGTTTTGTTTACTAAAAATAAAACAAATAAAACTCTCTCATCTCTTCCGATAGTTACAGAAGAGTGATGATATGATGGAGCAGGTTGAGAGAGAAGCCGTAAAGGAAGCATCAGCCGAGTTATCTCATGAATTCAAAACCCTAATTGATGCCCAGGATTTGGATTCCCTTGAACAACTGCAGCACCTCATTTAAATTTTCTCTCTTCCTCTCCCCAGTCTGAGCTTTTAAAGTTTCAATTTTTACTCTCTCTAATCACATTGGTAAGTTAAAAATCCTATCTTTTTGCATTGCTTAATTGGGTACTTGTAAATTGCTTCGAACAATGAGAAAAAGGAAGAAACGTGATTAGTGTTTTGTTCTGAAAGGCTTTTTCCCGTCAGAAAGTAATGAGAAGACTGTATTTGTGTAATGGAGGACTCATTTATTATATTGGATTGAAGTTTTCAATTGTGTTACTTTGGTGGTTGATGTTTAATTCTAAGTTGCATGAGCTCTTAGATTGCTAGAATGTAGAATGCAGAGGTTAGATAGTTAAAACGCAGAGCTTCGAAAGCTTGACTTTCACATCTGCTCTTGAGGGATGTGTGAAAATGATCGCAGGCCCATCATGAAATGTTTAAGATTGTTAGTTTCTATATGTTAATTTTGCAGCTTATGACGATTGGGATATTGAAGAGATTATACATGACTACTTGTTTGTGGTTGTTGATCTCCTGTTGTTGGGATCGGTTGCTTACATTCGTTCTGTTTTGATAGTTGTTTTTGGTTTCTGTTACATATTTTCCTTACCCTTTTAATTGGAGATTGGGGAGGTTGCAAGATGGAAATGCTGTCCTTTCACACTTTAATGAGGTTTCGGAGAATTGTTTTGCCAAGGTTTCTGGAGATTTCGCTAAAAACACATGCCTTTTGCGGTCTATGAAGTCTGATCTTGACTACATATTTCAGAAGTTAAGGTATGGTCATTGCGTTGTGATTATTTAGAGTGCTCATGCATATGTTGTTGCTTCCTGGCATACAGTATACACTGTACACACCCTCCCTATGTTCAACCTTTAAACTTCAAGTTAATGCATCTTCAACCATTCTGATTTCCCGATGATAATTTTCTGGCTACATCTTTTACTCTAATGCTAACTGTCTTGCATAGTTGAATTCTCTGTGAGATTCTACTACTACAGAATGGCAGATATTTTCGCTTATATTACAACAGGAGCATAAAGTCAAGAATTTTGGCTACCTATCCGGATGCATTTCCAGATGACTCAAAAGCAAGAAGTGCTAGATGAAAGACCAGACCTTGAAATGCCTGTATAACCAGAAAGCATTTTTAAAGCTCTCTGCTGCCGTTTCTTTGGGTTCATGTGGATGTCCAGCTTAGGATCCATCACATTACTGGAAATCATATTCAAGTTCTGTACTATAAACTAGAAAGCACATCTTTAGTTCTGTAATCCAGTTACTTCCCATTTTGGTTGTTTCGGTTCTGTGTGTATGTAACATGATCTCCCCTAAATGTTTCACCATCTCTATGTAATTTGACCAAGATGAGAAGGAATCCAGTTTGCAAGGCATGTTATTGATCTTTTGTTCTCCAGATTCTTGACTATTGTTGTGATTTTATAACAGTTAGTACTGGCCAAGTTCTTATTAAACTACTTAATTTGTGTAGGGATAAACTTATAAAGTACCTTAATAGAAATGAGCTCCAGATATTCCATTTACGTTCAGAATTTTCGAACTTACTCCTCTCTTTTTGTGAATGCAAGACATGCATTTGTTACTCCTTCACACCTTTTCTCTCGGTCTCTTCAGTGTCATCCAAAACAAAGACACAGAGTGAAGAGTCATCCAAAACAAAGACAGAGAGTGCATGCTGATTGCTGAACCATCGCCACTGGCTAATCACACCCGTCCAATTCTCACCAACTCCAACCTACAAAGCTCTATCTGAAAGATCACACTTCTCTGCCCCATTCTCATTTGTTATTTGTGGTTCTAGATAGTGAGCACAGAGCACTAGTAGCATTAGGAAAATGGCGGGAACCAGTGGAAGTCGGAGGAGTGAAAGCGAGAAAGAGAGGACAAAGATGAGGGAGAGGCAGAGAAGGGCCATCACCACCAAAATCTTTCATGGTTTGCGTAAACACGGTGGCTACCAGCTCTCTCCTCGAGCCGACATCAATGAGGTACTCCGCCATCTTGCTAAAGAGGCTGGCTGGCTTGTTGAACCTGATGGCACCACCTACCGCTCCAATGTACCTCCTCAGTCTTTGCCTTTGATTTCATTTGTTTCCTACATTACACTCTTAACTCTGTTCTATTGCTATGTGAAATGTGGGAGAAGGTACTGCGCTGCTGTCCGGCTTGTGGAGTCTCCAAAACAAGCACCGGCACAGCAATAGCAACACCAACACCGTGCAGCAGCGTGGTCATGGGTGGTGGTGAATATTCGACTACAGCTTCACCACATCGACTCCCTGAATTCAACAGCAGCGGCAATGGCATAAGTGGCAGTGGAGCACACTCCAACCCTTAGCCATACATGTTCGAAGGTGAGCTGCACCATGTGCAGGAGGCCAGGGCGTCCAACCACACCCCGTCTGTTGCTTCACGTTGCCCTTAGTACTCATGTTGTACAAGTTTAGTGTTGGCTTAGAATATGAAGAGCAAACTATGTGGGGAAGCAGTATCGGTTTCTAGAAAAATAGGATCCACTCCCAACTGCATTAAGATTTAGACTAATGAACAGAATTTCACATCCAAAATCAGCCATGCTTGATTGTAACAATTGTTTCACCACATGTAGTTAGAGTTATACACTTGCAGTTTTACATCACCTTGATATCCAATAAAGTAAAGCTACTACTCCTAGCAACACTTCTAAGTTCTAACTCTAATCAAGGGAATGTGAAATCCAAGTCTACCTTGTGTTTCTGAGAATTCTACATATGAAAGAAAATTAACTTGCACACAGATTCTCCAATTCAAGTGAAACCAGGAATTTCACCTGGCATTGGAGCCAATTCATTGTTACCAAATCTGTCCTCGTCATAGAATGAGGCATGGACCACTCTACCTCCAAAGTATCGCCCATCAAGGTCGACCAATGCTTTAGTTGTTTCCTCAGGTCTCTCAAACTGGATAAAAATTCTTACTGCTTCATCCACCGGGAAGTTTGGTTCTGTTATCTCAAATATGAGCACCCGGGTAACTGTACCATACTTCGCACATTCTGATGCTACTTCATCTTCTAGCTCATCATCCACCTCGCCAGGTCCAACCTGCAAGAACAAAGGTCATAAGCATCATTTTCTTTATTAAACAATCATGCAGAACAGGCAGAAACGAAATCATTTTTTTTCCTTTACAGCCTGAACGGGGTTACATGCATCTTAATCTTAAGACAACTATAGGTTTGAGACTTTGAGTTTCTCAGCGACTTAATGTAACTTTATCACTTGACATAAAATTTTGACATGACCTGGAACTAAACAAGACAATAAACATTGAAGTGGAACAGGAACTATTGACATGCCTCTGCAATTAACATTATACATACGATATTTGGATTTAGGAGCACAAGCCACCAAAGTAATTCAGAATCTTTAAGATAATCTTCATGCTAGATCTTGTGAACAGTTCTAAAAACTATCTGCCCACAACACTGCAAGTCTAGACTAGATACGGTTCTACAAATTACCAAGATCACTAACTCCATTAAAAAAATGACCCCCAGAATACATTAGAAACGTATACAGCCCTCAGGTGAGTATAGATATATCAGTTATACTCACTAGTAAAAAAATTTTATAAACTGAACAAGATATATAAGTTTTATGTAGTCGAAAAAAATACATATCAGAAGGTCCATCTGTAGTAAATGTTACATGTTGGTCAGTTCATCAGCTTCAATATACATGTTAGTATAATTCAGTTAAGAACATGTACATTGACTAATAAAAAGATAGACCACACATTATGTTTCCAATGAAGTCTCGTACAATGCTCATAGCACATTTAACAAGAAAGTTCACAGAACAGCTGAAACCCTGATCAACCAAAGTAAAGAAATTTGGTGCGATACTATAAATAAGCAACCCGTGCTCATAAACCAAACTTGTTGATGCCTTTCTTTTCAAAGTCTGAAATTCCAGCAGGAGAAAATAACTATGAACATACCATCCGACACATTGAAATAATCAAAACACTGGAACTAACTAATTCTGAATCTCTGTTTTGGACTTAACAAGGGCTCGTTCTATCTTCAACTTGTGTAGAGTAAAAAAGAACTAGAAGCTCGTGCATCGTACAATAATATACATCCAACATGCCAACAATCGACGACACATTGCACCCTACAACAATTGCAACAAAATGACCAACTAATGAAGCTACTGTATATAAACCACATTTCGCATCATCATCAGTGCATTACACAACGAACACATTATCAAAAGTGCATCAATGGCAGAGTCAGTTATGCAATATACCATGTTTCTGAGCAGCAAGACCCGAGTGGGAGGCCCATTAAGGGTGACACCCTTGGCCTTCTTCTCCGCCGGCTGCTTCGCTTCACTGGCATTCACAATCACCCCTGCTCGCCTATCCGTCTTCTTTGCCACTAAGGGAGTAGTAATCCCCTGCTCCTGTTTCCCAAGCCCTTGCCCCTGCTTCCACCCCATTTTTGCCATCATTCTCTGAGCTGCAGTCATCTGTCCTCCAGCTCCCACACCCAATCCTCCGCTCTCTGATTTCCCAATCATAAATCCCTCCGCATTGCTGGGGGGAGACGGCGACCTCTGCGCTGCTGCTGCCGGAGAAACTGCCGAGCCACTCATCGCCACCCTCCTCCTCCACGCTTCCTCGCCTGAAATGTTCAGTTCGAAATCCCTATCTCTCTCTCTTTCTCTATCTCGCTCCTCTCTATCTCTCCTCTCCTTCTCTTCCTCCTCGGCTCTTTTCCGATCGAGCTCTCGCCGGACCTCGGCCTCCATCGCCTTCTTCTTCCGCTCCCTCCGGTACTCCTCGTAGTCGTTCGGCCTCGCCGGATCGTACTCCTCCAGCACCGTCGACGTCACCCCGACTAGCGCCGCAGGATGATGCAACACCGCCGCCTCACTGTGATGCGTCACCGGCGCTGGAGCGGCGGCGGCGAGTTTAGGGACGAGGGACGAGGGTTTGGACTTGGTCTGAGATTTGAGAATGGTCTGCGGCGGCGCGAAAATCGTAGAGGGCTTGCGGAGAGTCTGCGGCGCCATTTTGGTGCTGCTAGACCAGACGACGGTGGAGTTGGTGGGCTTGTTGTCCTCGTCCGCTGAAGACGGCGGAGGGAGGTCGCCGTATAGCCCGCCCAGCATTTGTTTGATCTCACTGAGCTCTCGGAAATTGAACAGATTAGGGTTTGTGGGAGATAGGTATAGAATCGAAGGGAAGCAGTAGAAAAGATCAGTAGCTATGATAGAGATTGTTTCTGCTTTGCTTCCTTTCAGTTACCGTGGAAGTCCTCAAAGCATACTCCTATCACAACCAAATTTAGAGTACCAACATGAGAATTAGAAGCTGCTTGAGGTGGAAGAGAACGGGACCAAGCTTAGGAGCCTCTTGAATGGCCAAGTTTGGTAATGGCATCAAAGACCAAGTTGGCTTCACGCCACAAATGCAAGAATGATATAGTGCCCTTGTGCAGAATACAGTTCAGAAGAACATGGGAAACACCTTCGACGTGGATGTATTGCTGTCCATGAAGAAGCGCTTCATACAAACCTGCTCTAAGGAAAAAGCTTCAACAAAGTAAAACCCCCATGGAAACAAGGGATATGGCAGAAACCAGAATAGGAGAGCCACCATGATAGTCGAAAACCAATTTAGCCGGGGCAATTAGAGGAGGTTTCCAAGTAGTGATAGGAAAAAAGTCTTACATACTTTGACAACTCACAATTCACATGCCTTTTTCGCTCGCAACCAGCCAGCCTATGATAGTTCTCCACAGCTTGGACTGCTGTAGCTAATATGAAAAACCTGCTTGTTCATGGGGGTTTTGCCATCTTCTATTCACAATCACACCCACACGCACAAGAGAGACAAAAGGATATAACTTCAGATTCAATGAACCCCTTTTGGCAAAATGAGATTTCATATTCAGAGGGAGAGCGCGGAGGACAACTTCATATGTTGACAGGTCCTTGCAAGGTTACATTCACCACGTAACGTGAAAAATAAAAATCCAACTTACGTAAGACCTAGAGCTTTAGACAACTGATCAAAGAACAAATAACTTGCTACCATGTCTGCAAATGAAAGCCTACCCTACCCTTTTCCTTGAAAATTAGAGAGAGAGAGAGAGAGAGAGAGGGAATGGTACTAACCAAAGAGAGAACTGAAAAACTTTTACAGGTGGGGTAAAAAAATTATCATCAGCCCTATATTCGGTGACACTGCCTTTGATGACGATGATGATGTGCACGAGGCCCTAAAAGTACAGTTGCCTAGCCGACGACCAACCAGTGTCTAGAGTTCAACTTCCCACCCAATTAATTTTGTGGAGTAATGAGCTAACCCAGTTAAAACTGACTGATCATCAAGAATTTTCATTAGTTCTCTTGCTTGTCCTCTTCTTTGTGCACTATAGTTGCTCCAGCTGCTTCTCGAGTGACCTCTGTTTCAACAGTACTTGCTGCGGCATCAGAAGTGGTTGGATCAGAACTTGGAATTCCGTTATCAGATTCTGTAAGCTCAGAACGTTTTGAAGGTTGCTCTGCTGGCAACTCAGCTTCATGTGCAGCAACAGTTTCATCATTACTCACCAATGGATCAGAGGACGACTGCGAACTAGTCGCTGCATCTAGAGATTCCGTTTGAAGCTCACCGTTGGGTAGGGAATCAGAAGGTTCTCCAGAGTCTGAAGTTTCCCTCCATTCAACCCATTCAGGGGGCTTATTAATTTCACTGGATCCCACTTCTGTAGAGTGGTTGGGCACGCTAACTTCTGAATCTTCTGGTTTTGTTCCTGGTTCGGGAGAAGATGTTGCAGTGTCAACCAAGTCATCATCTTCACCAACAATGACATGATCCTCGCCACCACCGTTACTGTCATTAGCCTCCATGGTATTGGGAGATGGAGAAGTGACTCCCCCAGCTGCACGATCACTGGTGGCCTTGTCTTCCTCAAATGCAAACCAGTTCGAATTTGTGAATAGGGAACCACTGAAAAAGAGATGATTATCAAGTCAGGTCAATCATTTAACTAGCCCCAAACTCCCAATCGGCATACCAATAGCACTATTAGAAGGCTATAAAGTCATTCAGCAGGTCAGGCTCTCCAATCACCTACCTTTGCTGGTCATCTCCAAGACGCAAAGAAGAAATGACAACTTCAGCAGATTCATCATCAAAGTAGACATCCTGCCAAATAAAAATTATAAGAAACTTCCCAAGGATGTCCAAAAAGCAGATTCAAGAACAGTCTTTGGCAAGACCACTGGTACATGGGGTGATGCCATGCACATTATATGCCCACCATTTTGGGCAGACCACTCTTGCTTCTCAATCTCAGGTTTTGAAGTTTTATATTATTTTGAGAAGAGTACCACCATAGATGTCAAAAAGATACTGGAACTTGAAATCGAACATGAAAAAAACTGATTTTCATTCAAAGCATCCATTCTACATTTGCAGGTTACTATACCTCATCATCTCGTTCAAGAGAGCCCTGACCCTGAAAAATAAAAAGATCAAATCAGATGATCAAATAATAGAAATATCACCGGTATTCAGAAGAAAAACATAGTAAGAAAAGAAGGTACAGAAAAAAACGACCGAAAATAAATGTTGAAAAGTCACCTCATCTAAATCATCATTATTGTATAGGCCATATCGGAAGGCCTGACTCAAGTTATTTGCAAGCGCTGCGACGTCATAATCCCGATCTTGGTAATCATCATCATCACTATCCCTATTTCGATCATGCAATGCAGTTGGTCGCCTGAAACAATTATAAAAGCAGGATTAGGTAGCTCCAAAGCACAGTGGTTTCAACAACCAAAAGGCAAACACAATAGTTCTACTTGAAAAGTGAACATATGTTTTCATGTGTAATATAAAGAAAACTAAGAGCTGTCACTGGATATTGTTTCTAAGGAACAGATATTGTTTCTAAGGGAAAAGAAACATACCCACATGCCCACTGATAGACATTCTCCAGTGCATTACGCTTTGATAGAACATTCGTCTGCCAATCAATCCACTCATTGTTCTCCTGTCATGAGTGCAACTCTCAAAATGAATTTCACAGTGAAAATGGTAGAGGAAATATTACATTTTTCATCGTAAAACATCTTATTGTCTACACAGTATAACTTTTAACATTTCAATTCTCTGACTTCAATGACGATACCAACTGCTACAAACTACACAAGGAAAACTTGCAGTCCTATAATAATTAAGTACGACTATCAGCAAGAAGGACAGCATCACCAGATTATATAGAAAAGAAGGGAGCTTCTGATCAACTCAGACAGCCATCTAAGACTCCCATGCAATATATAACTGATTGCACAGTCCATATAACTCAGACAGCCATCTAAGCCCTGATTTGCAGTTCACCAAATACTAACCTGCAGATATGTCTGAATCTCACTATTGTTGTTTGCCAGCTGAATCAATTTATTGGATATACGTGTTAAGTGTCCAATATTTCCTATCCTCGGTGCGGATCTACCCTCAGCAGGAATTGTTGGCTGCAATGAAACAGAATGCTAACATGTCATTTTACGGACACCACCGGTGGTAAAGACTTTTGAACTTTCAAATTATTAAAAAGTTGAACACATATTTGTATGAGATATAAATTCAACAATTCATGGGGCCCACCTTGTCCGAGTCAGCTGACAATGTAAAATTCTTTTCTGCTTGAAGAATTTTTCCAACAAGATCACATTCTTGAAGAAGGTGCTCAACAAGAGGAGCATTCTTGCTTTCAAGACATGACACTATTATGTTCTCTATGTGGTGATGTACAAAGTTGTTATACGGATACCTGCAATTGAATGATGCAAGAGAATAAGGCCTCTTATGAAAACATTTTCATGAAATAATTTAATGTGTTAAACTTACTTGAATAACAAGTCTAAAATCCTTTCCACTGCTCCAAGACTAATCAGCTCCTTCTCGGCAGCTTCGCTACCAACTGTAAGTAATACAGAAATGAACTCTACAACCTGAAAGAAATACCATGTAAGCACCAGATAGATGTCAGGCAAGATGCAACTGCACAGCGAATTTATAAATAAAATTAAAATTAAATTAACTGGAGTTATATATAGTTACTCAAGTTACAAACTTCAAACATGAGATGAAATTTTTTTGTGCATGAAGCAATGAAGAAGAAACACAAGACAATCCCTACGCACAAAGCCCTCATTGCAGTACGAATCTAAAGTCAGTTTTGGATAAGATGTAACATAGAGTGCATCAAAACTCTTGAACAGGGGCGATAAATCCAGAGCAGTCCATTAAGCACTCACCTTTAAGCGATGTTTTCCAAGAGGCGGCTGTAACTTGCCATATGTAGTAAACAACGTATTGTCTTCTGATGAAACATCCAAAAGCTTCAGTAAATCACCTGCAGGATATAAGTTGATCAGTATTTAGTTCCTAAGAATAAATAATCCAAATTGCTACTGCCAGAAAAAGGACATATAGTAAGACTGCATCATTCAAATACAAAATTATTACCTAAGCTCTCTAACATGCCAACCACAGTCTCAGGGTTGGCAGTAACAGCAGATCCTTGAGTCATTTGACGTCCATACATCTGATATGTTCCCAAAGTTAACCTCCTAGGGTCTAACAAAGAGATGCATACTGACAATGAGTTAACTAGAACAGATTTTGGCCGGGAGTCCTCCAAAGTATGCCGAAACAATCTTCCAATAAAACTGTGTAAAACAAGCAGATAAATATTAAAACACAAAACAAGCAACAGTACATGTACTTCACTGTTTCTAGTAAAAAATAGAAAAACGAAACAAATTCTACCTCGGGCTGGATATTTTAGTAGATAATCCAGGTGGAGCAACCCGGGTAATAGCACATAGAGTCTCCGCTGCATTAGCATGCACTTCAGGAGAATCCTGCAAAAGCATGCTCATAGAGTGCACATTACCATAAATGTTTTGGCACCAAAAAGAAGCGTCCATCTAATAATTTATACACTAACTTTTGTTCATAAGGTGCTGCCCATTTACAGTTATAACAATATATATTCTGTAAGAAACTATTAGTTCAACATATTTATGGGAATATATCTTATCATGCATATATAGATTGTGGTATAGATTAATTCACTAACCGAAGAGCTGAACTTGTCTACAATCATCTCTAGCACATCTGTTTCTTGTATCCAGTGCATTGCTTCCGTATAGTTTGAGTACATATGTTCATCGGCACCAACCAGACGTATTAAAACCTGTCAACAAAATAAATTAAGTTTTCAAGATCCAGTCTTCCTAGGGAGAATCAATCAAGAGCAATCTAACATATGCTATCACTTTTACGGATACTAATCAAAATTTAAGATATGGCACAATGCAATGCCTACATTATAATATGTAACAAATAAAGGATACCAAGAACCAACCTCCATAATTGAAGTAATTCCAATCAGGTCAACAAGCTTCTTGACGATATCCTGATGAGCCTGGAAATACCCACATAAGGAAAGGTACATTTGGTTAACATTATTTAACTCGGTGAAAGACAAACATTTTCTGCAGCTTTACTAGTCATGAATGGTTAGATCTGCACACTAAGTGGAGGCTCAAGAGGAGACACTACACCTCCACTTTGTCTACTTAAATAAAGTTGCACACTATCTCATTTAGGGCAAATAAGATTGTAATCTATTTCTACTTTTCCATTCTACAATGGCACTGATAAATGCACATGCACATAACACTAATAATGGCTTTACCTGAATATAGTGCAGAAAAGGAACCGCCTTCCGCAACAGAAGGCAAACAACAACCTGGAAGGAGAAAGACACAATAAATACAAGTTATATGTCACATAATTGTTCACCCAAAATTAATATCTTTGAATAGAATATAATGAGTAAATAAATAGTTCAAGTATAAAACTGCTTCCTGCCGAGCAAATGAAGATACAGTTGGACATTCAAAAAAGAAATACCTTGCTGAAGTAGCCCGCCAAGAGTGTGCTATGGGAATGATTTGGTTCCAAAAAGAAGAACAACAAATCCATCAACTGCCAACACAAAATAACCAAATGAATCAAATCTTTATTGTGTTAAATAGTTCTACTTCCAAATAGAAGCAGGAGATGCAATAGTTAAGAGTTTCTAACCTCCTCATCCTCTACCAATGTTTTGAGTATGATGTCAACTTCACAAGTAAAAATTTCACATGCAATAAAAGGAAATCTGTACACATATACAATAGCAAAGATCAATCCCACAAGTACAGAAAGCCGAAAAGGGCACAGGATCCATGTAATGATGAGCATTTAGTAAACATACTTAAAAGTTCGCCTCTTTTCAGCATCCTCGGGAGCTTCTTCAACAATATATCGGATTAGTTGCTCCACCTGGGTTCTTTCGCGCAAGCTGCAACATACATACAGCACTAATAAGTACACAATTGATGCTGACAGATGAACAATGAAATTTTGAGTAAATGAACAAAGCAATTGAACTCATGCTTACTTATAAATAAACTATAGCGATAAAATGACTAAAGACTATCCTTATTTTATGCGAAAAAAGAAAAAATAGTTGGGAAACGAAATGAAAAGATCATTACAAATTAATTAGGCGTCCATTAAGAGCTTTGCATTCTTGAATAATTTCATCTTCATCAAGAAGCTCTTCCAATGCATAATTATCCTTATCCAAGATCGTCTCCACCTGGAAAACAGCAAAGATTAATACATTCAAATGCAAAACTTCAAATTACCAAAGTGGTCACAAGTGTTGATAGTAAGCTACAAACAAGCCCACATTTCCAACAAAATACATTCAGCACCTAATAAAATCCCAGAATATGATGCCAATTACAGCACCAGCACAAGCGATAAGCTATTAACCACTATCTACTGCCACAGTAAGTTCAAATGCTCCAAAGCTGGCTTCTTCATATACTCCTAACATCCCTCATATTCATACTACTGTAGTCCGACTTAAACCTCCATACGATACACTCCCTAGTTTCCTAAGTTCACCTATTCCGAATTTGAATCAAATCAAATGCATTCTCAAAGATATGCACCTACACCATTCTCGAGCCAAAAGAAAGAAAAAAACTCCTATTCCCAGCGCCGAAACTCGGAACTAACAACACTACTTGAGATCCAAGAATCCTGAATTTCTCTAATGATTCCCCACATTTCACACACAATCCAACCATACAAATTTCATCGCCAAAATCGATTCAATCCGAGTACAACTCAAAAGCAACCAATTAAGCAAAGAAACCAGAAAAACCGAGGCGAAAACGACATCGTGGAACACTCACCGGAGACGCCGTGGACAAGCCAGCCATACGCCAAAACATAGTGGACATAGGGATCTGCGAATCCCGATGAGACCAAAAACCCTAGCGCCGCCCGCCGGTCACGAAATCCGAACCCAATCGAAAAGGGATTATACTCTCTCTCACCGAATCGCCGATATACACCGCCGCAAAGGCCTGAAATTGATTGATTTGATCGAAATGGAAACCCTAGAAATTGAAGGATTGGGATTCGATTGGATCTTATAAAAAGATGAAGCCCAATCGCAAACAGGGGGATGAGGGAACTGTGTGTTTAAAGAAGGAGGAGGAGGAAGAAGAAGATGAAATAGGAAATTGGTGAAGGCAAGAGTTGAATTATTATATGGCTCTCTCAATATCAATTTTCATCTCTCTTTTTTTTTTTTCCTTCTTCTTTTCTTTTTGGTTTGTGTATATATTTTTACATACTATGGGTTTTTATGTTATATTTCTCTTTTTTGCTGCTTTGAGTTGCAAATATGAAGTTTGTGAAGGAGTTGAATTCAATTCTAGGGTATGTTTGATGATTTGGGTATGGGAAAGATGCAAATTTGTTGGTGTGTGCTAGGCTTTTAGTTGCCCTCCTTGAAAGTTGGAGCTTGGAGATTTTGTAAGTTAGTTGACCACTTGCTATTTTCATTTTGTTTATTCATCTGTTTCTTTATTATACCACTTGCTTGGGGGAAGCATTCATCGAGAAATGGCATTATCTTTTTCCTCTTTTCCTTTTCTTGAGCAGTGTTACTTTCATTTTCTTTTGTATGATTGGAGTTTGATAATCTTAGGTATTTTGGTTCTATAGGATTCGGATCAGAATCAAGATCCAGTCCATCGATCTGAGAATCGAAAATCTACACTTCAAGTTCAGTTTTTGGTAATGTAAATGTTGGCCTACTCCTTGGACAAAAATTAGATTATAACAGTTTACACAGGAGACATGGTACAACAAGAATGAATGCCGAAACCCTGTAAAACGAATATTGTTTCATTTCCTCAGCAACTCATGGTAATAAAGCTTATTTTGTATCTGCTGAAAGCTTTAGGGGGTGGATTGCAATTCCATTTTGAGCAGCTGGGATGAGTCCCCACCTTCCTAGACGAGGCTCCTGTAAAGCAGAAATAATTGATGAGATTGATTTCAGAAAGCAAACAGTTTCAGGACACCATTAAGAATAGATGCAGTGAGAGTATCATGGTCTGCCTTCCTAGAACATAGAATATAAAGTTGCACCACCGTAATTCTTTGACCTACTACTAAATATACACAAGATAAAGCTCTAGTACTAAAAAGTTAGCTTTTAAAACTATATATGCTTGGACTGCAATACCATTTATTTCATGTAAAGCTGAGCCAATTTTCATTCAATTTTAAAGGAATAAAAATTGATATAAAATGAAGGCAGAGGATTGTCACCTTTCCCACTCCTGCAACTACAAAGCCTCCAGATCTCGCAATAGCTAAAGAATTAACAAATCCAACCTGCATGGATAAGAATATTGAGATTAGTAAAGAAGCTTGTCAGTTTAGATTAGTTAAGTACAGCTTTGACATACCAATGGGAGACTGTGTAAGGGCTGGATGGCATTGCTCTCACTTTCAATAGACCATAAACGAACAAAGCCATTACCAGCTCCTGATGCGGCAAGGTCACTGCCTCTACAAGATGTCACTGAACTGATCCAAGAGTATGTTGATGAACAATCATAGTTTTCTGTACAGCAAAATTCAATACCATTAGAGCACGGCTCAACAAGTAAATGGCTTCAGAGTATAACTTAGCACTATGAACTCTTATGGCCAATACCTAGGTGACCATTGGGGATTCTATCAACATTGTTCTGTTCAGCACAATTGTCTGCATATAATAAAGGATGAGCATTCTTGACTATGCAAACAGGCTTCTTTCGCAGCATGGTCCAAAGCTGAACACTTCCATCATCAGACCCGGAAAAGAATTCGTCATTGCCAATAAAAGAACAACACTCCAAATTGCACGCAGGGGCACGGAAGACTAACCGTGATTCCTCTGGCACCTATTCCGGATCAACAAAAGATCGTCTTGAATACATCACATGGTTCAGAAACACCCAAATCTCTAAGCATTTTAGTTTAGGAAAAGAACAAGACTGAGGATGTCCATCCAAGTTTTTTAAAGATGTTATGTCAATAGTTACTGGATCCAAAATTCATAATAAAAAGCTTCTCATAATACTTGGGTGCCCCCAGATATGTCTGTGACCAAGACAATTCCAAATTACCTTAAATAACATCATGCTTCGATCATGTCCAACGGTCAAGATCCGTTCTTTTCGCAGGGAATCCATATATAATACTTCACCTTGGTGACCATATAATGTGTTTATATAAGTTCTGTCTTCAGCATTCCATATTTTTATTGTTCGATCATATGAACCAGAAAATAGTTCTGAACTCCCTTGCCTGAAAGTTAAACATGAAACAAGTCCCCTGTGGCCTGGAAACGCCTGTTTAAGATAAACAAACCGATATTAGCAGAGCACGCAATCAAACATTTCAATAACTTACTCATATTCTAAAACCCGCCAAAAAGAATAATCAATAATATCTACCTGAACGTGCTCTCTGCTACGAGTATCCCACAAATGAACATGGCGATCTAGTCCTCCACTTGCCAAATACCGACCATCAGAACTAACTGCTAATGCTAACATTTGTCTGCTATGCTTTGTCGCTCGACCTAGTGGCTCCTTCACCCCATGGGACTTTAGTACATGATCACTGGGCCACTGATACTTCTCAGTTTTCCCACCATCTACATCCCAATGCAAAATAGTGCCATCTTTAGAAGCTGAAAATCCCCTCAAGTCATCCTCAGACAGCACCACTGCGGTAACAGATTGCCGATGCTTCACTAACATCCGAAACTCATCAGTCAAACCCAGCTTCTGAACCCTAAAAATGGGGAATTAAACATCACATATCACAAACATAATGCCATATATCAACATAAGAAAAAATTGCCTAACCACGAAAGTTTTATCAGATCAAAGAGTCATCAAAACCGAAACAGAAGATCTTACAGCTCACAACTTATAAATCTCAGTACCAATCAAATTTCACAATACATTGATCCAGTTTCGACACAAAATTAATAAACTCAACGACTATAACAAGTAAAATTTCAGTTCCCAAGATGCCTCGGCAAGGAATCTAAAACTTCTATCTGATCAAAGTAGCATCAAAATCACAACCAAAAGTCTGAAACCATCTAATTCCAACATACATTATCCAATAATTCCACATTATAAACAAAATTAGTCTCAATTAGAAAAAGAAATGGTTGTTATTACCTAGAAGCAATGGTGCGGCGGAGGCGGCCGCTGTCCTGTAGCTGCTGCTGTTGCAATACCTTAGCAACAAGCGAGTCTCTCTCCCCTTCCTTGTCGCTGTCGTCGTCATCATCGTCATCGCTGTCGTCATCCTCCTTCTTCCTCCTCTCGTGTTCCGCAAGCCTCTTAATATACTCCTTCGTCAGTCTCAGCTTCTTCTCCTGCGCCGTCTCCTCAATCACCTCCTCCGCCGCCTCGTCATCGTCCTCGCCCGCAGCACCTCCGCCTCCAACGGCGTCGTTTATGCCATCGTCGGACGACTCGTCGCTGCGAATCTCTTCGTCTTGTTTGAGCCGCTTCTTCGATTCGTTTGTGAAGAACGAGTCTTCTTCAAAGCGCTTCTGCTTCAGCTGCGGCCTATTTTTAGCTCCCTTTCTGTCTCCTCCTCCGCCTCTCTTCTTGCCTCTGTTCATCGGTGCGCGCAAAATGAGAGAGAGAGAAGTTGGTTTGCTAGGGTTTAAAGGTTTCAGAGGGTTTAAGGTTTGAGCGGGCGGCGAAGACGGTGAAGAACTAACTAAGAGAGAGAGAGGGCAAATCGGACATAAAATGAAAAATACTTTACTTTAGGGTGTTCGACTTTCGGGTCGTGGGTTTATGATCAAATTTATTTTACCCGGATCCGATTTTCCTACATAGGCCCACGCCATTAGATTACTTTTGTGACACGATGATATAAGGCCCATTTTGATATGGCAACGAATAGAATAGAGCGGAGGTTTGAAAAGGTTCCCAAGATTGATGATACAACTGTCATCGTTTCTGTGATTGTGAGATGCGCGACTTCGACTCATTTGTAATTTAATTAGGCTATATTCATGTAAACTTCGAATGCAGAAAACAGAAACCACAAGTGTTGAACTACGTTTAGCTTGATCCCCTCTCCGAGGCACGTAGGCAAAATAAATAAACAAAATATTGGTCACATGAGTACTAGTGCAGCTACGCATATAGATTATCTATATCCTCTCAAAGCTGTGGCTACCATACTTTGGCTGCGTTGAGGGCGGGCAGTTGATCATTTTCTAATTAACTTGCATTTGCTAGTAAAATGAAAAGCCTTCCTCACTTTATATGTGTGGCCATAGTCCAATGCCAAGCTTATGTTCTAGAACACGCAATGTATGTGACTAGCAAAGGAGCCCGCGCCTTAAAAGCAGATGTGTTTCTGGTTCTTGGTGTGTATGGTGCAACAAAAACAATATATAATTTACATAGATTAAGTAGTGGTAGGAAACAACATATAATTTACATAGATTAAGTAGTGATAAGTTTATATATTTGTATTGACTTTACATGTTCATATTATGAGATTCTACGTTAGTAGTTGTAAAAAAGTGGTCTCATTCGCTTTTTGAGTGTTGCTCGCTTCGCTCCTTTTTCTGGAACCAAAATATTAGTGTCACAACGTGTTCTTGTCGTTTCAAAAGTAGCAGCTGCGTTACTGGTATTTTGAGCAACATATTAAAGTACATAGCTTCCTAAAAAGTAGGGAAGATTTGGTGCAGATTTACTCATGCTTTTTTTGTTTCGTGCATGCTTGAATTTAGCATTGATGTTGATGTATCCATCATTTCCCTAAAGGTAGAATGTGTTCATGATTGATTGGGTTTAATGGATGAAAATAAGAGATAAGTTGGTAATCACCTTTCTGTGTCATATTGGAATAATGTTTTTTCGGATGATTCGGTTTCTCTTTACCTCTAACGGTGATGATGTTCAGGTGTATCAATGGTTGGCTCTTAGTTTGTAGTTGAGGCTGCTGATGGTGGATCAGTGAGTATGTCTTTGACAAAAAGCTTACTGGTTGGGCCAATCTTGAGTTCAAAAAGGTAGCTCTCTCCTATTTTGGTGTTGATCTCGGGTGGCAACTCTTCCTCTGTTTGGTAAGTTCTTTTGTCTACTAAGTCGTTGCAACTTATTTGGAAGAGTTGTTCTGCCTGTCTTCCCATTATCATGGTTGTTGTCTGATCATCAATGTCTTCAATGAGCATGATGACCTGATAGCTATATTAGAAGTGTATGTGTTAGTACGTACTTTGTACAGTGAAGTGGTAGTAAAATGACCCGTATTTTTGTTTTAAAGGTGTGGATTTACCTTCTCTTAGGAGTTTGCAAGACATGTAATCCATAAAAGTATTTATTGTCAGCCTCTTCGCTCTTCATTAAGTGTTTATAACAACCTAGTGTTGAACACGATTTATACCACAATCTATGAATGTCTGAAAATCTCTTGATTGTTTCTATGCAATGGAGTGATTTGTTATGTGGTAAGTGTGTGTATTATAAGGTAAGTAATATACAAATAGACTAATATGACAATGAGTTGGAGAACTGAAGTGCACAATAGTTAACGCTTACTATATATTCTTGTGGATCCATTGCATTTATTTCAGAGACTGTCCTTTGATTCAGCTCATTTAGGGCTCTGCTTGATTGGTTGGATGATCCATTAATATTGATCCGATCTCCTTTTTTTGAAAATCTGCAAAAGAAAAAAATTGTATAATGTGCAAGTGTTGATGAGAATAAATATGGGAGTGGGGTTATTTCAGTGAAAATTTACTCTATCTCATATGCTACTTTGTCTGACAGTGCAGGATCCAGAATAACACATATGTGATTTGTGCCTTGTAACGCTGCAGGCTCTGGAAAAAAGATATATATACTCTGTGGTTATTAATTTTGGAAGTATTGTACAGATCAGTACATACGATATAGCTATAGAGTGGGTGTAAAGTCTCTGCTTTTAACTAAAGACAGGTTTGTATTTTTTTGTAGTATGAGATATGAATGACGCTTTAAGTAAAGACAACTTTAACTATAGAGGTTGTTTAGCAATGACAGAATGAGGTTCAATTCATAGGATAAGATTTCAATGTGTGCAACAGTCATATGAGTGTTTACCAGAGAACTTAGTTATCCTCAAACTTGTGATGACGACAAGTACAGGTCCTTGGATCCTCATCATAGCTTTCAAGTCGATAGATATTGTATTGTCTCCCCATATAGGTACTTGGTAGCTTTGCCTGCTGAAAAGGTAAAGAGAAGGTCATTGTTAATTTTTGGTATTTGGGTTAGTAGTGTAATGAGTTATAGGACTTATTTAGATGAGAGAAATACATGTATTGTTAAAACTAAGACGTAGACACATCTGGTTTAGAAATTGAGCTGACAAAAAAAGAGCCGCTAAAACCTGCAAATAAAAGATCATGAAGCAGCACGTTAATAATCATGGTTTTCCAGCTGAATGCCAACAAACAACTTAATTTACCAAAGATTTTTCGTTCATCAATCGATTGAATCGAATAAATCAAAATCCACGCATCAAGAAATAGTGAAAAAATAAAAATGATCTCTAAAAAAACAACCAACAAATCTAGAAGAGAATCAATCGTGAAGAGACGACACTAAAAGATAACAAAAGTGCAATCCCACAATTAACGAAAAGCTAAACCCAGAAAGTATAGAAAAAGATTATGAAGGAAATCACTCATCTAGGAAGTAAATTGATTAGTCAATATCCAAATTCATAGAGGTAACAATTACTCAAATTCTTTACATCTAAAACTGAAGAATGTTTGTTACTTATGCGAACTAAAATGACAAAATGCACCAAATTTGCATATGAACTCCTCACAACATATGAGAAATGAAGACTTGGATCATGAAACAAAGGTTTAGAATCCAGCACCCAAATTGAGAACCACTTTATATGAAATCAATATATTAACACTCATATTAAGGACTGCAGGACTGTTAATGAATTTGTTCTTAATCTTAATTCCCAAATCTTAATCAAGCTCATTGTACCATGAACTCTTTACATCTTGTAATTAGTAGTTCTTTTATAATATGAGCTCAACAACGCAAGTAGTTGACAAAATATCTCTTCTTTGATATTGTTCTTTACTGTTATTGAACCAAAGATCGGTTCCCACCAACTCATTCTATCCTTTGTATTTTGCAGTAAGACTATGAAATTCTTTTGTTGAACTTCATGGAGAAACTTTCAAAAGGGGAGCCAATTCCAGAATTTTTTTTAAAACAAGATGTGCTCAAATATTGCGCAAAGATTCTGACAGAGTTCATGGATGACAAGAAGATCTATATGTCGAAGTACATAAGGCATGGGATATAGGTGATAGTACTATAGTATGTAGAATGTAGTACGTATAGTATATAAATGTCTGAAGAAAATTTAATATCTGAGATTGATACTACTATTATTATGGTCAAGTTTAACTATTGAATCTCTGCTTCTGATACAAAAAAAGTTTACTACTACTGAGGAAAAAAAGTTCACAGCTACTAAAATGAAATTAAACTACCATTGAAGAAAATGTTCACAGCTACTAGTAACATATGGGTTGTAGATTTGAAAAATTATTTTTTCTATCAAGCAGCGTGTGACTATGCTCTGTGTAAAATAATATGTTGTATGCCTCACAGTCAATGCATAACTAAAAAAACTCGAGAGACATCTTTTGTCCAGGAGCACTATAAAGAACTTTCATATCATGAGCTAACCCAAAAACCAGACATACATATCTATTTAACCTTCTTTTCAAAGTGGAAGTGTATACATATCATCTGTTTAAAATTTATTGGAAGCAATAGTATATCCACATGCAATCTGTGTAATGATAAAAAAAATAGTGTAATCGATGCACTGATTTCTCGGCTGATCCCCGAGACGCTCCAAGAGGGCCTGGGACCTGACCCGTGTTTTACTTAGCACCCAAGAGGGTTAGGACAAATACCTAACCTGAACGTTCTTGTAGCTTAAGGACGATTGACTCAAGTCACTCCCTCCACACATCACACAGTACATATGAGGGTTAGGACAAACACTTGGCCTGAGCAGTAACATTTTTAGACTCACATCATTTTATATACTCTTTAGAGAGAGGCATGATAAATATATCTTTAAGTTTAAAACGAAACATTATTTTCATCCACTCACTCTAACAGTTTTATTATTTTGTATGTCTTTCCCTGGATTTTTAAGTTTCATTCATGAAAATTCTAAATTATAGATAAACCCAACACCCAAATTAACCAAGATAAGAATCCAACTTAACTATCTGATACGAACCGAATACACAAATCATAAAGCCAATAACTAAATTAAAACAACAATAGAATAATCACCTGCTAATAATGAAATCCAAACCCAGCACAACCAAATCCCAAACCCTTAATTGAATGAAAAAATTCGGGAGGGAGCAGAGGAAAGGCGGCGACGAGTTTTAGAGAGATGGGCGTGAGCGTTGAGGAGTGAAAAAAAATATCAGTGCTGCAAGATTGAGAGACGTAGCCCATTCGAGCATGGAATGAGCCCAGAATGGTGCATATGGAGAAGAAAATCCCAAAGTGAAAAAAATTACAAAAAAAATCGAAGTGGCTCAACTCGGCTCTGCTGGAATAAGTCAACACTGTTCATAAGCCTGGCAATTGGTTAGAAGGCCCGTGCGCTAGGTTGTAAGGAACTGATAAACCAAAAATCAATCACAAATCGACATACAATTTGTTAAGAAAGGCAGAAGAATATGCCCATCATAGTGCACAAACGCACGCTGCTTAATCATGTAAGCCAACCTCAAAACTGATTGATAATACATACGAAATAACACTAAGGTGACTAAGAATTTTATAGTCTTCAACTCAATGAAGATGACAAATTGGATTATAGTCTTCGTTCTTCCATAACACATAACTACTATTTTTTTTTGACATGGATACATACAATAAAAGGCAGATATGATTATCTAATATCATTTGGCGTTGTAGGTGACTAAGAATTTTATGCTTTTAATTAATTATAATCTTAGTTTAAGTGACTGAAACAAACATTAAAAGTCTTGTTAATGAACTCTAGAGTCAAAATAACAAATCCAAAACCAAAAAACACACTGAGTATATGATGGGCGTATGCATGAGGCAAACCTAATAGTTTTTAATACCTGAAGACAATGTAATATGGCAGAAACTAAACCCAACACAAATAAAAAGCTAATCTATTTCTTGATAAGATGCTAAAATGGAAGGATTTCTACATAACACATTCTGCGACAAACTATATTTACAAAGTATACGGCAAGGAAAGACGGAGAAATTGGAAGTTGATGAAATTTGCAATCCAAAGATTCAAATTCTGGGTAATATAGAAAACCAGCGAGCCAACTAATTTCTCCCTAGTTTTAGTTTTATGTGACAAACCATAATGTAAAACCCTAATGATTTTTTGTAATCCAAATTCTCGAATGTGATAAGAAATTCCCAAGCATATGAAAAAACTATTAAACCTAAGAACAATAACAAGTACAATGCAAAACCTAAAACTCAGAGAAATATAGAGGGCAAATGTAGAAGAAGCTCAAGAAGCAAGAGCTCATGTATAAAATCAGTTCTTTCATCCAATTCTTCCTAATACTAAACAAAGTTAATACACCAATCCTGAATAAATTTCACTTGAAAAGAAGAGAAGAAAAAAACATATAAATAAACAAAATCTCACAGCGAACATATTTAAAAAGACTCGTAACTTTTAGCTACATTAACATGTTGTATAGAGCATAGATCCCATTTGCATCTTTGACGTCTCTAACAAAGTGCGGAAATATTCAAAGTTGTGAAAGTTAATAACTTCAGGCTTGTTATTTCTTAATCATATTTAACAACTCAGCTATTAAAAGTTAACTTGAAGGAATCTTAAATTCAGGCAAGCTAAGCTAGAGGAGAAGTAATTATACATAATCTTCACAAAGCAAAAGGGAATAAATTCAAGGACTTGGGACGGCCAAAATAGTCTAAGAACTGCTTGGAGATCAAGTTAAGCATAACACGTTTAGTCTTTGTATAGCTTTATTATCTCTCTTCACTAGAAACAGAAATAGCCATAGCATATTTCGGATTGGGTTTATGAACAACATGTTTGTTGCGAGTTTGCATAGGTGGAGAAAGAGTGGGAGCTAAACTAGGGATACTGGGAAAAGGAATGGGTTGCTGGACTATAGGTGAGGATGAAGGACTAGAAACATTTTGTGGTGGTAAGGGACTTGAAGCATTTTGTGGTGGTGAGGGAGTGGAAACATTTTATGGTGGTGAAGATATTAAAGAAGATGAAGAAAGAAGAGTACATAATGGAGTGGACGGCAAGGAAGTGGATGGTGATGGAAGATGAGGTGGCAATGGAGTAGGCATGGTCACAGAGGATAAATGAATATCTAGAATCAATGGAGGCTTAGGAACTAGCAAGGGTGTTAGAGCAGCAACAGTCTCTTGAAATGGAAACGTTTTATCATCAAAGACAACATGATGGGACAAATATATAAGACCAGACAAACGATCTAGACATGGATAACCATAATGATTAAGTGAGTAACCAATGAAGACACAAAGTTTTGAACGAAACTCCATTTTATTTTTGGTATAAGGACGGAGACAAGGAAAACATGCACATCCAAAGACCTGAAGAAAATCATATTTTGGGGAACAATGAAAAATAGTTTCAAAAGGAGAATGAAGACCCAACACATGAGTAGGAAGTCTGTTAATTAGATAAACAACAGTGTTAAACGCTGCAACCCAATAAGAGGAAGGAATATGATCTTGAGCAAGAAGAGTTAAACCCATTTCAACTATATGACGAAGCTTACGTTCTGCCAAACCATTTAGGACATGAAATACGATGATGAATACTATGGGTACATAGATAATTTATGAAAACACAAGAAGTGTATTCACCGCCGTCATCAGATTGAAATTTTTTGATTTTTGTAGAAAGTAAATTCTCAACATAAAGTTTGAATTTAACAAATAAATCAAAAACTTCATGCTTTTGATGCATAGAGAACAACCATGTGTAATGGGAATAATCATCAACAAAGACCAAATAATACTTATAGTCATATACAAAGAGAATGGGAGAGCTCCATACATCGAATTGTACAAGTTACAAAGGAAAAGATGACACAAACTCAGACAATTTGAATGGGAGCTAGGAGCTGTTACCTAATGGGCACGAATGACAAAATGAGAATGCATGAGAGCCTTGAACAAGAAGTTCTTTATTAGAAAATAAATGACTCAAGACTACACTAGAGGGATGACAGAGTCTCGAATGGCAAATGGGAGCTGAAGCGCGCACACCGACATGAGCAAATTTATTTGACACCAAAGAATGAGATGACGACTGCAAAGAGACTGGATAGAGACCATTGCTACTCCTCCCAGACAAAAGCATCCTGCTCGATTTTAGATCCTTGACATAAAAGAAATCGGGGGTAAAAAAGATAGCAATCATTATCAGTAGCAAATTTGTTAACAGAGATTAAATTGGTAGAGGCTGTGGAGCAATGTAGAACATCATTAAGTTGAAATTATTAGTGGAAGAAGATAAAGTGGCTGAGCCAACATGATTAATAGGCAAACCTATATCACCAACACCGCCAACACGATCCGGACCATGATACTCATGAGCTTGATTAAGAACACCAACATCACTAGTAATATGAGCATTAACGTCGGTATCAGTGAACCAAGTAGAGGCCTAAAAGTGAGACCAGCCACCATAGCAGACAAGCGTTTGGTGGGAACACGTCCTTCACATGACATATTCATTATATTGAAGCAATCAAAGGCCTTATGACTCATACGATCACAAATCTAACATTAAGTATGGGGAGGTCTAGTAGAAGACACACCACAAGAAGCACTAGTAGCATTGTTGAAAGGTTATGAAGCAGGGCTAGGAAAAGAACCACCGCGCTCAGACGCACCCCTACGGGACACACTTCTGTGAGAGAAACTACGACCTCGGTTGGAATTACCTCGAGGATGAGCAACAACAAGAGCAGTAGTCCATGAATCAAGACTAAGAGCAGTGTGAGCCGACAAACGACGTTCAGCGCTAAGTAGCAATGCCTCCTAATCATCATATGTAATTGGCATTTTACGAGCTTAAGCATAACTCATTGTCATCTCATATGCAAGGCCAACATTGTTCATCATTATAGACACCAAATCTGGATCACGAATAAGACTTCCAGATAAAGCAAGATTGTCAACAATAACATTTATTTTATGCAAAAAATCTGAGATGGAGAGATCCCCCCTAGTTGTATGTAACAACTCACTACATAATTGCAAAATCCTATTTTGTGAAGGAGAGGCATAGCGCTTGGCAGAAGCAACCCACGTAGTATGAGATGAGACCAATCGAGCTACGGTAAAGAGGGTGGATGGTGTGAGAGAGCCATTGATCCAGCCTAGAATCATTTGATCATCAGTAACCTTCCTTGCATCATTTATTTTGAAGCAAGGAGGACATGTGGAGGAGCCGTCCACATATTTCATGAGCTTCCAACTTTTTGAGCAGGAAGAATTTGAGCAAGCCGAAGAGGATAATTTGTGTGATCATGTTTTATGGTAAGGAAGGTAGAAATGGGAGAATTGGAATTGGAGTAGGAAGACATATTGGAAACTAGATCGGAAAAAAAATCATTAGATTGTGGTAGCTCTGATATCATGAATGAGCACACAAATTTGAGAGTGTAAAGCTAAAGCACACTCAGGCTTTAGTGTTCTATTGATATAAAAAGAGTATACAACATATGTGATTAAGTTTACATCAAACACTAACTCTATCACTTGAAACTGTAAATGAGGAAAAACTGAAATTCAAACCTAGCTATAAGCTAATTATTATCTGTTAGTTATACAATATTAGAGTATAGGAGCCTGAGATAAGGTGAACCACATCAAGTTGGTTGTGGTTGTTCATTAAACACATCAGTTTTTGGAACTATTTTCTGTATACTATTGTACACATTATTTGACCTAGTTAAAGGTCTTAAAAAATTATGAAAATTTACAGAAGTGTTCATATACATGTCTAGTTTGGGTTTGCAAAATTTCTTTGCATTACAAACCACCAATAATTAGGCAGAAATTTGACAAGCAAGTATGCTCAGTTTCTACGAATGTTAAGGATCAAATAAACAATGAAACTGAAGATGAAGATGAAGATGAAGCTAGCTAGAACTAATGCGAATCTCAACATAGCACACTTCAAAATTAACAAAGACTAGATTGAAGAGATACTGGATTTTGATTAGAGCTTTATGTTTTCCATGTATAGGCGTGAGTGCTAAAATATTATGTTTTGACAATGTTGGTTAATTATTTTTGAATCAGCAACTTTGATGTATCACGTTGACATTATTAATAAAGGCATCATTTTGGCTTATTAAAAATAGACTTGTCTATGTTTTCTGTATCATATACATATATTGTGATTGCTACAAATTTATTGTCTACTATGCCTCACATTAGTAACTTGTGATGTCTAGAACAAGAGATTTTTGATAAAGGTATTTGAGAGGACATTGTGTCCCACCTATATTGATCTCTTTTAGCCCAGTCATAAGTGAAAAGAGCTACCCAAACGATTATAGATGACATAATGACTAGAAAATTCGTTCATGTATCAATTAGGATAGCTAAGAGTGCTTAAATCCCCCAAAAATATCACAAATAAGAAAACAGAATATGCCTCTATAGATCAGTCAGTCTCGACGTAAAGCTGGGATAAACCCAAAACAAACCAACATATGAGTGATATATGATTGAAAAATCCACGGATGTGTAGTTTTCAGAACTACTTCCGGATCATCGATAGCTATTCTCTAGAAAAAGTTATGCCTATTTTAGTGGACAAAGGTCATAAAACATAGCAAATCAGAATCTGCATCTACATATCAGTTATCTTTGATGATAGACTGGGATTGACTCAGAATAATCTAGTATATGAGTAATATATGGATGGAAAGCTACATATATTTAGTTTTGAGAACTTCATTCGGATCGTTAATAATTATTTTCTATACTAAGTTATGCTTGTTTGAGTATACAGAGGTTAGCCATATTCGACGAGTTGAGATTTTCCCCGACAGGTCGAATGTACCTCCAGAAGGGATGGAACGATGGGTCCAAAATATCCCCTAAAATTGAATTTTTGAGTTTTTTTTGGTTCTCTCATGCAGGACTTGTTTCTTTGCAAGTATTTCCCTAGAGAACTTTGAGTGTTTAATTGATACGGAAATTACACATGTTATATTATGCCATAGACAACTTATATCGACTTTGTGCCTTGTCGATCATGTTTCTTGATGATGAGAATAGACATAGGTCTTCTCATCATCTATGCCAACAATTTTCAAGTGAGAATGGATATGAATTCCTTTGCATTATCTCTAATGATTGCGGTAGAATCCAAATTTTAGAGAAACTTATGTGTCAGCTAGAAGGGCTATGTAAAGAAACTAAAAGAGAGTTGTAGAATCAAATCATGTCATGAGAGATGATTTATAGGATTTAAACATATATAAGGCTTTGACATCCAGACTAGGACATCCAGGTCATGATATAATGACCCGTATTTTGAAAAGCGCAAATGGACATCACTTCTTTCGACCGAAAGGAAGCAAGAACCAAAATTAGTTCATGAGAGTGGAGTCGGGTACCCTCAGTGGTGGCGCCTTCATCCACAGTTGGACAGTGACCGGCGTATCTTCGCCCAAGAAGAGAAAACTAGACATCGAAAATGGCGTGCTAGTCTCCTATCCTGCTTCTCGAGTCCATGGAGACTTCAAGCCTCAAACCAAAATCCTCATTGGTTATTTTTCAAACGCTCATCACTCATTATTACAAAGCCTACTCATTTGAGAAATTAGGATTGAGACCATCATATACAAGGGACACATATAATACACTGTATAGAATCTGAGGTGATTATATGGAACGATTCAACCAACTAGCGGACCACTAAGATGTTTTGTGGTGTTGGTTATAATGCAGACACACTGGTCATGTGTCATGCCATCATCCATTTATAATGCTGCTTAAACTTCTAGCTCAGATTATATAACTACGGGGGTCACTCCCTGGATCATCCCATTTTAGTCAATTCGACTCAATAATGCTAGAGAGTTTACATCTAAGAGTTTTGATGACTAATATTGCACATCATTGAGATTTGATATTAGTATCTACTCTTATGAACAAACTCAAATGGTCTCGCAAAAAATGACTACGATGATAGCTTGGACATTTGTGACACGCACCAATATTTTTTGCTTAGGGTTATGCAATATTGCAGTGCAACTATACAACATCATATACGATATACCATCACACAATCTTGTTTTGCGCAGCTAGTGACTCAGTGCAAAGATAATGTCTCACACTTACGCATATATATGTCAAAATTGCTATGTCACATCACATTATGATGGGTCAATCGAGACGAATGAATATATATGTTGGACATAAGTCTTCAACTATAATTTTTTATGAGAACCTTGACAGTCGATCTTTTTACCGCTAGTTTTACGGATGTCATTTTGATGAGACAGTCTTCCTGTTGTTAGGGGGAGATAAGAATAAGCATGTTCAAAAGGAACGCTAGGAAAGGTCGTGTCCTCACTATGTCTCATCATGATCCCCAAAATATAACATAGAAGATTCGATGACTGATGTGTTTTCTAGTATAGTGAAAGTGACGAGATCACATATACTTGCTGCAAATATGCCTATAAGGATTTATGTCTCTTTGAGAGGACATTTCACCACAAAAAAGAAGTTGGTTATGGAACTGCGACTATGGAATGCGGCATGATGTCACAAAGTGGCATGGTGACATCATAGGCCGTGGGTTCCGCTAGAGAGCATAAGAGACCCAAATGTTCGATAAATACTCGTCTAAAGAATGGAGTGAGATTAGCACAGTATAATCCATTAATCATTGATACTTAATACCATCATATGGTTATCATTGAGGGACACCTTCGTGTTAAGACCAATTACTCATAATATACAAATCTCTACAAAGTACAAATTGCACTAGTGTACATGAGAGCATGGAATTTTGAGACTTATCAAACCTATCTACGTTAAAACTCTCAAACGTAGTTGCAATTGGCCTACATGGAAAGAAGCAATCTAGAGTAAATTATGTTCACTAACAAAGAGAAAGGTAGTTATGTCGGTGATGCCGATACACCCAAGTGTAAAGCCTATCGAAATGAGTCCTTGTTAGAAAGTGTGATGAGAATAAAGAGATTATACTCATCTTATGGCGAAAGGCTTCTCACAACACTCTAGAATCAATTACGAGAAGTCATATTCTCTCGCAATGGATGTCATTGCAGTTCACTACCTTGTCAGTTTGGTAGTTTCCAAAAAACTTGACATGTAGCTTATAATCGTAGTCATGACGTATCTCTATGAGGATCTAGAAAAAGATATAGATATGAATATCTCAGATGTACTTCATGTACCCAAATCAAGTGGCTCTAGACCACAAAGTCCGTTTGCGATGAGATTGAAATGCTCACCAAGTGATAGGAAGAGATATGCCCATGCGTGTTCATTTATATGACAAGTTTGGGATTGCAAAGGGTTTGAAATCCGAATTTGAGATAATAGATCTTAGGAAGACACGGTGTTGTCTCGAACTGGAACTCAAGCACTGTAATGATGAGATTTTCCATCAATCAGCTTATACTGTAAGATATGTTGCACTTTATGATGATAAAGTGAAGTCTATAATGTAACATCCTGACCCAAAATTTACCTTGTTATTTTGATTAAACGTCAATCGTCGATGATAATTAATTTTTACCATCGGTAACTATCGTTGACATTTCTTCAGAAATTTATTCGATTACATTTTTCAAGGTATTTCTTTGAGAAAAGTCGTAGATTTTATTGAGGCGAGTTCGTGGCCAAGTCAAATGTTAAAATTGGAGTTACAACGAAGAAATTGCGGTCAACGAAAGTTTTGTACGATTTTACGGAATCGGTTAGTCGCAACTTGCACATATAAATAGGACTTTTCAAAATTAGAAAGTCAGAATTTTCCATTACTTGCGTTGACCTATGTTGACCAACCTCCGCCGACCCAAATTTCGCCGAGGAGCTTCCGGCCGGTGGTGTGACAGATTCCGGACACCTTCGGCTGTGGAACTGGTAAGAAAGAAAACGGTCTTGACCTCCTTTACCTATTTCGGATCTTGATTTCGGCGATGGAGGCACGAGGAGAGAGATTTTAGGTGAGAAAATTTTAGGGTTTTCTATGTTTATGGGTCACCGTCGGTGGCGATGATTTGGGTAAGGATAGACTCGTGTTGATGTCTAGATCATGTATGTAAGTTGATTTGTTTGGTTGCAGGTGAGTTGGACGGAATTCGTGAACTCATTTCGGCCTCCGCCGTAGGCGGCAGTTGCCGACGTTCTGGGCCGTCGAGATTAGAGGGGTTTTGTTCCCCTCATCCTCACGAGTCTTTTAGTGCTAGCATCGAGTCACGGCGGAGATCGGCGCCGGAGAGATTTTTGGGCAGTGGGTTTTCGGGCCTAGTTTTGGCCAATCAAGTTGGAATTGGGTATTGGTCATTTAGAAGAAAACGTTGGACTTGACGAGAGGAAGAGATTAATATGTCAAACACCACCAACTAGGATGTGAGACATAACAGTCCACAACTTCTGTTTTCTCTGTGTAAGTGCTAATTGAAGTTCAGGGTTACTCATGCTAAGGTAATTGGTATTGATCAGGCGGTGCTAGAAACCCTATTGCAGATCCCGCAGGACTTATCCTAGATTATTACGGTAATCTGGGACGGGCCCTGTCATATGGGTACTTCCATGATCTGCTATAGTCTTAACCCTTAAAGGGATCCGTATTCGTCCAAGGGATGATGACGAAGACGCGTTAGAGGTTACAGTGCCTAATCTAAGTGTAAGAGTATACTTAGCATAATACACAAGACTTAGCTCTTCATTATTATTGAACTTGATAGCTAGATGTAGCTATGTGCCCACACAATGTCATCGGAATGGTTTAAAGACAATCTTTCAATATCAAAGGGTATGAAAGATATGAGCTTGATTTATCCCTACAGAGAGGCCACAAAGAGAGTGGCGATGGAAGGAAGGACACCACAAAGAGAGTGGTGTCGCTTTTTCCTCACCCCCTACACCAACAATCGTTGTGATGTATTGGCAAGTTTTGTTGAAGTTAGATATCTCTCTGATCCACACAAAAGTTGTTCCCAAGCTGGTTATGTCTTTACCATGGGTAACACAGCGATATCTTGGAAGTCTAGAAAAGATACTCTTGTCACTACATCTTCGAACCATGTTGAGATTATTGATCTAACATGAAGTTGTTATGGAGTGCATATGGTTGATGTCCATAAGTGCACATATCGAAAATCAAGTGGTTTTGAATCACCACTGATGAACCTACATGCATTACAAGGATAATATTGTTTGCATCAAGGTGATGAAGCTATATTACATGTAGGGCGACAACACCAAATAAATATCGCATAAGTTACTCTATAGGTCAGCAAACAATAACAATTCCTCAAGGTCATGGTTAACCAAGTTTGATTTGAGGATAAAGTGGTAGACTTACATTCTAAGTCATTAGCCAAATCCACATTTGAGAAGCATATGAAGAGCATAGGGTTGCTCAACTTATTCAAGCTACCTTGATTGTTGATATCAGAGGGAGATACAGACTTTAGGAGGAGTCTAACATTCACGTGAGCGTTTCTAAATGTGAATGACATGTTGTACTCTTTTTCCTTGACTAAGGTTGTTTTTCTCCCAAATGATTTTTATTACTTGACAAAGTTTTAATGAGGCAACATAGTTAAGTGTCATATTATCGTTTACAACGACTTGCACTCTTTTTACTTGGAGAGATCATTTTCTCTCCTGCAAAAGTTTTTGACTCGTCAAGATTTTTAATGAGGCATCAAGGAAACATTGAAGAAGCACCGTCTACCATAACTGGCGCAAAGGGGAGTGTTGAGGGATATTTGCCTTATTATGTATGTTCCTAGTTATGCTAGAATATGTAGAAAATAAAGAAGAGAATCTTATTTAGTAGTGTATTATGATTCTTATCATATGTAACTTCATATACTCTCCTACGTAAAAGAGTTTCTTATTATCAATAAAACATTACAAGGATTACTTCCACAATCTCTATTGTTTATACGCTTTTCCTAAAATATTTTCATTATTTTGATACCATTTCTTCTACTTATTCAGACATATAAAGTATGATAACCTATAAAGATTATGGTTCGATTAATCTCTTTATGTCTAATTCAATTGGTGGTTGGTGTACAACTAGTTCTAGCCAACCTGGTCGTGAGATTGGTACGATAGAGATTGAAACTGACAATGGTGGAGAGTAAAAATGAGTTTACACTGGGAAGAAGGGTAGATATGGTGAATATTGTGTTGTTGCTCCCATCACGGAGTAGTTTGAGAGAGAACCTGTCATATGTGAGGATGAGATAAAAATGAAAGAGGTGGGCTACGATGACGTTGCTGGTGTTAGAGCAGCTGCACCAGGGAGGGACGGCGAGGACGTCCGGGGGGCAGGGGCCACCATTTGAGGACGTCCGGGGGCTGGGCGACGTGCAGCGGGAGGGAAGGGGGAGGCCGACCGGACGTTGACCGGGAGGTCGTCCTCCTCGGCTTCCTCTGTTGAGGACGAGTGCGAGGTCGTCCGCCTGGCGGGCCCCACGCACATGGGTGACGCCAGGCTGACGTACGTTTTTTTTTTTACCCGAAAAAAAAGTGAAAAAGTAAAAAAAAAATTGACGGACCAATCGTCGGCCGACACGTGGTGCGTCCAGGGCTGCTGCCAGATCAACGGCTCTGTTGATCTGGGCCGTCCATTTCAAACATATCTAAGCAATCCGACGGCTGAGAAAAATTAATCATTTGTAATATTTTAAATAAATTATTTACTCTGAAACTTAAAAAAATCATAATAAATAGCTCGGACTTCCGAAAAATTCAAGAAAAATACGGACGAGTTCATATTAATGTCCTCTATAACTTTCGTGAAATAAATGAGTCCAAAATCATAACTTAAAAAAATGTCAATTTTGAATCGCGACGAAATAAAGAATCATAACAAACACGTTGTTATAACGAATGTATACTAAAAAAAAACTTAAGTCTAACATAACTCGGATTACATTTAGCTCCGGCATACAAAATTGATTCAAAACATATTAACGCGCGTCTAATTAGGACTTCCTATTACTTGAAAATTGGTTGAAAATATTACCCGAAAATAAAAAATTAAAATTTTAAATAATAATGAATAGTAATAGGAAGTTCTATTTCTGACACCGCTGCACGAAAAATAGGAATAGGACTTCCTATTGGAGAGGAATTCCTCAAAATGGAACTTCCTCTCTTCCTCCATGGGTGCACATGCTCTTAGGAAGCAAACTTCTCAGATAGGCAAGCTAGACGTACTCCATCATGATATTGAGTTCAACATACAGAGACAAAATGTAACAACTACATCACCAAAATAAGATAAAACTTCAAAAGTATAGATGATACGAATCTTCTATCCATGCATATTGAATAAACCTTGAAATTTTCCTTTACATATACGTCAATGTCGATTAGTTCCGGACTTCCGGTAACCCATTCATCACCTTTTGCCAGGATAGAGTTACAAAGTATATTACAATATCAAGAGGCAACATATACCAAAATGGGAGAGCAGAAAATTATCTTTCCAACATCTAGTCCTAAGAGAAATCATGTCGGTTTACTGAGAAAGCCGGTAATTTTACATCGGTAAAATTGGTTCTCTTGCTAGTGGGATCACTACTATTGCCGAGCTAGCAGGAAACGACGACACACTAGTGCTCAGAACTAGCTTCTCCTTCTGACTCTCGCCGTTTCTTCTTTCCCTCCCCATGCCTGGACCTCCTTGGTGCCTCGTCTTCACTTTCACTGTCATCATTCCGACCATTCCCTCCAGCACCATAGTCTTCCTGGTAGGCTTTTGATGATTGCTGGTGATGGGACCCATCATCTGGTCCACCACCAGGCTCTTGACCGTTCCCATTGCCTGATCCAGCATTGTACCTCTCATTACGATCATTGCCAGGTCCCATTGGATCTCTCTTCTGCAACCGGTTATTGTTCTGAGATGAGGGTGGTGGGTGTGGGGGAAACATTGGCGGCATACCACTTGGACGAGCACCTCGGGCTGGATTTGCACCTCCAACCCCCATCCCTCCCATAAATGGTCCACGTCCAGGACCCATCATCATCCCGTAGGGACCAGGTGGAAACATACCACCGGGCTGTGAAGGTCTCCCACGAAACATCATGCCCGAATTGGGCCCACCAAAATCACCTGCAAACCTTGGACCATATGGATTGAAACCTCGAGGGCCCATACCAAAAGGAGGCATTCCAAATCCATCAGGTGTAATGGGTCCATACGGCATTGCATCAGGGCCCATCATCCCAGGTGGAAATCCCTGCATCCCAGGTATAGGTCTGCCCCCTCTTCCTCCATGTGGGATATGGGGAGGCCACATGACTCTGCCCCTTCCTCTGTTATCAATTGCTCCACCAGGACCTTGGAAGTCTTCCTCGTCGTCACTTTCTTCCTCTTCCTCCTCTTCATTGTCCTCAAATGGAACAATATCGTCAGCACCATTCTCTGGATTGACTCCCTTTGCTTTTTCTTCTTCTCGTTTTGACTCTGCTGCAATGGAGATTGCCTGTAAAGATGAGAAGATAAACCCATTCAGACTCACTGAATTCTGGTCATCTAGTAAAACATAGGATGGACACATCAATAATCAAATCAAATCTTCCCCTTTCCCCAGTGCACTAGTCAAAAGATTTCAAAAATTTACTAAATTTTTTCTTAAAAAAAGTCTTATTCAAAAGAAAAGCAAAAAACAAAAAATTGATAAACACCGTGGTTAATATTACAAGAATAATTAACCCTAAATTATTTTGCTCTGGTACTTTTCTAGGGGAGGGGAAGAAATCAGCTTATTTGTTTTCAACAAAATTATTGAATTTGACGAGTAACATACCATAAGTTCACTATCTGGCTCAACATATAGCAAGGATGCCAACTGCTCACCAATTGAAAGCTCTAGCTCTTGACAATCTCTACTTATCTGCATGTTGATAATCACAAGAATACAATTAAAAGATATGATCCTAAATGCATGTCAAGAATGACAATGGTCGCAACTTAAAACAACAGTGAGACATATGTGGCTATTAAAACATACTTTGATTTAAGCTCAAGTCATGCATCAACTTTAGGGTCCATTTGGAATGAAAATGTTATCTTAAAGGGAACTTCTAGGTCAGAATATTTCAAGTTTGAATCTACTCATAGGAATGTCAGTAATATTTGTATTAGAAGAAATGTTGATGGACAATTAAAAAGTATCTGATGGATTTTCCCATTCAAATACAAAAGATATTAGAATAGTTGTTCAAACCCTTAAAATACACATCATATATAGTGTTTTTTTATAGTTTACTAATATACCAATATTATAAACAAAAATCCTTTTTGAGAATGGTGAAAGCAGAAACAAAACATGCAATACTAGAAAGGAGAGATTTAAAGCAGATGTATCTTTCAGCTGATTGTATTACAGGTAAGTCCAAACGTACTAATACATGTAGAAAACTCTGACATATGAAAACTGGGTGACCTCACAATCAGACAAGGAAGAACACACAATACTTGTGTTCATGCTCAGATTATACCTTCACTGGTAAGTTCTCATTGTATGGGTTCTTCAAGTGGCGAGTTTTGTGAAACGACAGTTCACATAGCTGCATAAGAAAAGCATTAAATTGTAAGAAGCATCAGGTTCATCGATTCAAATTACTGCTTGTATATAGCTTATTATAGTTCCAGATAGTTCCCCTCTGGACTCATAGGACGCATACATAGAAGTTGGTCCGAATGTATTATTCAAAATTCAAGGCAACTCCAAGTAATTTCATACCTATTACCAATAAAAAAAATTACTGATACCTTGATTTGAGTCCAGCAATAGGCGGAAAAAAAATGAATTGCTATTAAAAAGAAGTCCCAGAAGAGCAAAATTGAATGTGTTCTATTAAAGCCATGCAGGTCCCTTGATTGACTATACCCACCAGTTTATAATCATTACTTCTTAGTTTTGGTATTAGTTCCAGAATATTTTTATTATTATTATTGGATTAAAAGTAAATTTCTGGAAAGAAAACCCCACAAAAGAAGTTACAGAAACAAGAAAAACAAACATTTTTTGGGATAGATGCAACAGGTAAAAAGAAAAATGTATTATTAATTGGTTGCAAATTCCAAGACTTAACACAAAAACTATGTGTAGAAAAATTATAACTCAAAGAATACCTTTAACCATTTGACAGCGAAATTACGCCCATAATGTGCAGTTCCATGCGCATATTTCCAGTTCCCGCCACTCACAGACCCACCGATTCTAGACATCATCTTTGCACAACCCTGAAATAGTATATACAATTATACTTCTACAATATCCACTAGAGTAAAAGTGGATGGGAAAATACTTATTAAAAGACAAGTCAGTAAGCTGTATGAATCTAACTTGCAATCTCTACCTGAAAATGCCGAGTTCGGTTGACTGAGAATATCAAAATGACGTTTTCAGCAGAGTCAAAAGCTTCATTAAGTTTGGATTCATTGCTCCTTTGAGTTGCCCAAACTCCTTGTTGTACGGATAATTCCAAATTTTCACGGTTGCAACTTTTAACAATAAAATACCTAAGGTTCCATGAAATAATTAAGTTGTTTCAATGTCAAAGATATAGCATGGACTCAGATATTCCCTACAGACTCCATTAAACTGGAAGCATGATATGACCATACAGTAATATGATAGGAAGATGAAACTACACTAGACAACCAATGAAACGTTAATGCAGTAGCTTGGCGTGTGGCCAAGACTCAAAATTGGTGTGAAAATCTATTTACCTCTGTCCACAATCAATAGCCAAAGTACAGCATTCCACCTAAAAAGTGTTTGCCACAACCTTCAATTCTCAAACTATTTATATAGTAATGAGGATTGGTATTAACACATTAGAGGGTGAATTAAAGCATAGTTTAAACATTAATCAAGAGTATTCTACGGAAGTTATAATAACATTCCATAGACACATGTAATAAGAAGCAAGATATAGAACCTATAGTAGTAACAAATGTTAAGTATAGTAGATAACAATGGATCGCAAAATTACTTTAAGCTGCATATAATAGCTCTGAGGATACTAGATCTCACTGTAAATTGCCTTTCTCTGGAGTAAGATACTTCTATCAGCAAATGTTTCAGGATGTGATGAAAGATTAAAAGCATAGAAGAGAACAGAATGCATATTCCAATCCCTAAGTACTTTTAGGTCAGAAACTTGTTTGGGAGCAACAGCACATTCTGTGCACAAATCATAAGATGAAATTAAACTGCATCAGGAGAAAAAGAAAATTTTATAACTCACAATGGTCATTTACAAATGGTACAGAGTCTCTTATAAAATTAACTAATGTAGGTTCAAAGAATGCTAGATACAGCAGATGGAAGTAGTTAGAACTCTTTTGGGAAACTATTGATCAAACAATGTACCTCACATGATAATGTCCATAAAAAAACACAAAACAAAACTGATTTACATAACCTAATAAAAAACCTTGGGACTCTGAACACACCTAGATATTCCTTGAGGCAACGGCAACGCGGCTTTACTTGCCTGACTAGCCAGGCCATTGGGGAGGCTTTGTGCCTGAGTCTGGCCAACTTGTTGCTGCGTTGGCTGAAATTGTTGAGGCTGCTGGACGTTAGCAGACTCTGCTGGTGAAGGTCTTATAACCACTTGGTTTGACGGATTGGGGACTTGTGCGGGCTGTGATCTATCAGGTTGCTGAGGAAAACCACCATTCCGTTGTTGGAAAAACTTATTTGAGTTGTTGTAGTTGTATGAATTCAAATGCTGAATCTTCTGAAGGACTTCTTCCACAGGAGGTGGAGGTCCTGATTGCTTTGCATGTCTATAACGGCAATCAGGACCGTTTGGACAGAATCCCAACTTGTACCTACAATGACCGAATCCTTCTATTAGATAATATTCCCTTCTGTAAATAATGGTTTAATTACACTATTCAGTCACACAGGAGCACAAACAACAAGTTAAGATAATCGCATTCCTACTCCACATAATACTTCAACTACACTAAACCCTCAATTTAGATTAAACATATGTAAAGTAACTTCAATTACTGCACCAAACAACAATCTTCAACGCTTCCTAAACCCTTAGGGTTACAGAATTATTGAACACAAAAAATCAAATTGGATATGAAAAGTGAGGGAAGGCTTACATATTACACTCTTTAATGTCTTCATTGGTGTGCTTGTAGACGCAATCCTGCTCCCTGCACTCGCCGTACATACGGAAGAAGCGACACACCGGCATCCGCGACTTGTCGTATTGATGAAGAAACCCGCACGCATCGCCTTTCATACAGAGACTGCGAAGCCAGTGACGACACACCGTTTGCCGGAAGCTCTTCCGACCCGTCGGGTTGGCATTCGGGTCGGGCTGGTGGGGCGCCGAAGCGGCGATCGGGTTGTTGTTGTTGTTGGACGAAGTGACGAAGGAGTCGGAATGGATCGGGGCGGCGGCGCCGGTGTGGGTGGGTCCGGCGACGGCGGCGGCGGCGGAGTCGAGGCCGCCTTCGAAGTCGAAGTTGAGTCCTCCGTCTGAGTCCTCCATTGAGACCTAATGTGGTTTGGGAATTTAGGGTTTCGGGGAAGCAAAACGGGAGAGAAAATATGAGTACCGAGTAGAATGAACAAAGTCGCCAGATGATGAAGAACTGAAGGAAGGAGTCGACGGAGAAGAGAGAAGAAGGGTTTCAGGCTTAAAGACCTGTCTAAAGCTCGGGTTTGGGCTATGTTTTGGGTCCGAAAGTTAACCCACGAGCTTAAGGTCATCTTCAGCAAGGAGCGAGGACCAAACTGGACAGGGCTATAATATAACTAAAAAAAATATTAATTTTTTATTGAAAATTTGGTGATCATCTTCAATAAAATATTGTCAAATTTTAACCTTTTTGAATATTTCGTTATTTAAATTTTCTTTTTAGTTTTATGATGTCATTCTATTATGATAATATTCTAATTTAGACAAAATTAGTTTTTGAAACAATTTAATTTTTCGTGTGTTTGTTCAATTAAGAAATTATGATACATATGAATCTTGCTGATAATATTTTTGTATAGGAAATTTGTCACGTTTTTCTTATAAGTAAATTATGAATAAATTTTTCACATATGTTTTTTTTTAATTTCTGAATAAATTTCGAATCGGATATTATAAAGTTGACATAAAAATTTTGAAATTTATCAACTTTTGAATAAGATCTATATACACCATAATTATTAACTAATTAAAATATGACACTTGTCTTTATTTTGGTCCACTTTCAACCACCAATATGTATTTCTAATCTGATAAGAGGTCCCAAATATTTGGCATAGGCTAGCCAAAGGCTATATTTGGCCCTTTTATGACATTTTGGTTTGGCTCTTATTTCTTGTTGGAGTTCAAAATAGGGCTATAATTTAGCCTATAACCCTTTAGACCCTGTTATTAACCATAGTAGTTGTCTGGTTATATTGGTTATATTGTTGCTATAACTAGAGTTAGTTCAAGGCTCAGCTTTAGTTAGATAACAGCTCATGACAGCTGTAGAGAAGTGATAGCTTAGTATATAAGCTTGTAGCTCCAATCACAATGTAAGATCCTTCAGACAATAAACACAGTTTTCTCATTTTTCTTCATAATACTATCATGGTATCATCGCACAGGTTTCACTAAAACCCAGATCTTCCGCTCCAGATTCCGGTCGTCGGCTACAGATTCCGGTCGTCGGCTACAGATTCCGGTCGATTCTCCGGTCATATTCATATCTACAGCTCAAAGCAACTCATAGTGAAGTTCTTCTTCTCATAATTTCACGTTCTTGTTCTCTGATTCTGAGTACATTGTGCTTCTGGTTATCAAATTGAGGTGTTATTCACAATCGAAGCTTTGGTTTATGCATACGAACCTTCATTGTTAGTTGAATTGAGCATCTGAGTTTTTCTTTTGCGTGATTGTGAAACCCAAACTCTGTGAAGTATTGTCTGTTTTTCTTGCCATGGCTGATTCATACACATCTCATACCACTGTTTGTGTACCGAATATACTTCTTGATGCTTCGAACTATGCTACCTGGTTATTTCGTATTGAGAATTTTCTGAGGTGTCAAAAGCTTTTTGGATTTGTTGATGGCACAATTCCATGTCCATCTGAGTTTGTCACTGATGCTGAGAATGCTTTGATTGTTAATCCATCATACACTGCTTGGAAGACTCAAGATCATGCGATTGTTAATATGCTTGGTCAGACCTTGAGTAATTCTGCTGTAAAATGTGTTGTGGGCTGTCGTTCCTCGCAAGAGGTTTGGACAAGGCTTCGTAACAAGTTTGCAGCTCCTGATGATCGCAATATTCTTCAACTCAAGGCCAATTTCCAAAGAATTAAGAAAGGAAATGATTCCATTGAGGTGTTTTTGGAGAGAATCAAAGAGGCTAGAGATGCTTTGGAAACTGTTGGGGTGTATATGGAAGATAAGGATGTAGTTGTTACTGTTCTCAGTGGTCTTCCACCATCCTACAACTACACCAAGAGTCAAATTCGAGCCAATTTTGTTCATGGATCATTGGATGTTCTCAAGGTCTTTCTTCAAGCTGCAGAAGCTGATATGGCAGAAGAAACTGAGTCCACAATGCCATTCACTGCTATGGTAGCACAGAACAAACCTCCTCAGACTCAGCATCATGATACATCAACTCATCAGAGTTCTAATGATGGAACACCCAGTATGCAGCAGGGTTCTCAATACTCTAGTTCAAATGGTGATGCTCAGCAGGCTATGTCTCTTCTAGAGGGAGCTCTATCTGGTTTCTTTGCTGGAAGAAATCAAGGCAAATGGAATGGCAATGGCAAGAATGGTAACAGACAAGGGAATTTTTCAGGGAACAACAACTATACTGGCATTACTTGTCAACTATGTGGAAAGCCTGGTCATATTGCTAAAATATGCAAGACCTACAATGGACCTGAGTCATGCTCTCATTGTGGCAAAACAAACCATACTGTTGAAAGTTGTCGATGGATTATAGGTTTTCCTAACCAACAGAATCAGCATAATCAAAGTCAGAACCAATATTCTCAGTTTCCGAACAACAATAACTTCGGTGGGAATCAGAATCCGAATTTTTCGGAGTCTCAGAATCAGAATGTCTACAATCACAGCTCAGCTCAGAATTATCAAACTCAGAACCATCAGAATGCTTTTCAGAATCATAATTTCTCACAAGGACCACAGATCAATCAAGGCTATTCACAATACAGTGCCAACCCTGGTTACTACAATAATCAAGTCTCAAATCAGAATCAGACTTCAAGCCAAAATCAGAATTATCCTTTCAATGGACCACCAGGGTTCAATGGTAGCTCTAACACCAGTCATTACAACAGAAATTCCGACAATGTTCAAGCTCTTACTCAAGCATTAGCTGCCCTAATGACTCAGAATGGAGGCAATCCTCAACCACCAGCTGCAATGCTTGCTTCCCACAACACAAGTCACAATTCAGTCTCGCCTCCTTACTGGATTGCGGACACCGGAGCCACTAATCACATGACAAGTGAAGTGCATTTTCTCAACAATGTGACACCCTACAACAACTCGGATTCTGTGCAAGTTGGTAATGGAGCACAGCTGGGTATAAATCATACTGGAAATGCTGTATTGGGGTCTTTAAAACTTGATCATGTCTTATTAATTCCTGAGTTAGCAGCACATTTACTATCTATCTATCAATTGTGTAGACAGAATAATTGTAGAATGTGGTTTGATGAGTTTATGTGTTGTATACAGGACAAGGCAGTGGGAACAACCATCTACCAAGGACTGTGTAAGCAAGGACTCTATCCCATTCCATTTGATCTACCTGCTGCTAACAAAGAACTAGTAACTACTTCTGCTAATGACACTTCTGCTACTGCTACACCTCAGAGGGTAAACCATAACTCTTCAATGGGACAGACTGCTTTTCTTGGAAGGTGCGTTCAACATTCTCTTTGGCACAAACGTCTTGGACATGCCTCTAATGATGTAGTAGATAGAATGTTGAAGAATAATGACATTGTATGTTCAAAAGGAACCTCAGAAGTTTGTGAAAACTGTTTGTTAGGAAAATTTCACAAACTTCCTTTTGACAAATCTAGTTCTCACAGTTCTAATCCCTTTGATCTTGTTCATTCTGATGTCTGGGGGCCCTCTCCTTCATCCTCTATAGATGGTTATAGATACTATGTCATGTTCATAGACGATTGTACCAGGTATACCTGGATCTTTCCAATGAAGAATAAAAGTGAAGTTTTTACTTACTTCAAAGCCTTATATGCTTTCATAGTCACTCAGTTCTCCTGCAACTTAAAGTGTTTTAGATCAGATGGTGGAGGTGAATACACAAGTAATGTGTTTAAGAGTTTCCTAGCAGAGAAAGGCATTCAGCATCAAATGTCATGCCCTTATACTCCAGAACAAAATGGTGTCGCAGAAAGGAAAAATAGGCACATTAGAGAGACTGCCGTAACTCTACTTCAAACTGCATCATTACCTAATCAATTTTGGTATCACTCATGTGCTATGGCAGCTTACCTCATTAATAGAATGCCAACTGCAGTTCTAGGTATGCAGTCTCCTTTTGAAAAATTGTATCAAAAGATACCATCTGTGGACTCCATTCGAGTATTTGGATGTGCATGCTACCCATTGATGACTCCATATAGGTCAAACAAACTACACCCTAAGACTACTAGGTGTGTGTTTATTGGTTTTGCTGCCCAATACAAGGGCTACATATGTTATGAGCCTTTATCCAAAAAGTACATCATATCCAGACATGTACTCTTGGATGAGAATTTGTTTCCCTATGCTAATTCAAAAACAGCAACATCAGCAGGGAGGAAATCTACATCAGCACACTCAAAGGGATCTCAACTCAGTCCTTGCTACACTTTTACACAGTCCATTCCTGTTGTTCCCACTCCTGTTCCTACACCAACTCATCAAACAGGTACTACTTCTATCCATACTTCTACAATTCCTATAACTACACATGTTGTTGAAGATGTTGTACCAGTCACTGAACTATCTGATAGTTCAAGATCAGACACTAGTCTGTCTCCAAATGAAGAGCCTCCTTATGATTCTCATCATTCATCTCTATGGCAACCTACTTCTATGTCTCCTCAACCTCACTTTGTAGAAATGGATGCTTTTGGATCAAACATACATACTCAGGTTGGATTTAATGAATCAGAAGGTCAGATTTCTATTCAGTCTCAAGAGGGTGTTGATGTTTCTGTTGTTCTTGAATGCGATAATTTTCGACCCTCATCCCAAATATCAGATGAAAATATTCTGCATCCAGTTGCTGGGTTGACTAATGCTACAACTAATGAGCACCCTATGCTAACCAGAGGCAAACGAGGGATTTTCAAGCCAAAGTGTTTGCTTTCTATTCTCAAAACTACACCATCTGATGAAGTGGATTTAGCTACAATAGAACCATCCAGCTATAAAGTTGCTCTAACTTGTCCAGTTTGGAAAAATGTTATGCAGATTGAATATGATGCACTCATGAAGCAAAACACTTGGGAACTTGTTGATCTACCTTATGGCAAAAACTTGGTCTCCTGCAAATGGATCTTCAAAATTAAAAGGAATCCAGATGGTACTGTAGCAAGACACAAGGCAAGGTTAGTGGCCAGAGTTTTTTCTCAAGAATATGGGATTGATTATGATGAAACTTATTCTCCAGTGGTGAGACATACAACTGTGAGGCTTATTCTTGCTTTGGCTGCTCATTTTGGCTGGAAATTACATCAAATGGATGTTACCAATGCATTTTTACATGGTTCCTTGTCAGAAGAGGTGTATATGCAGCAACCAGGAGGATTTGAACATGAAGGGTTAAAGAAACATTATGTTTGCAAGCTCCAAAAGTCCCTATATGGCTTAAAGCAGGCTCCTCGAGCTTGGAATGAAAGATTCACTAGCTTTCTGCCTTCTTTGGGTTTTATTTGCTCCCATTCTGATCCTTCTTTGTTTGTCAAAGTTACAGCAAATTCAAAGATATATCTTCTACTGTATGTAGATGATATCATTCTCACTGGGAATGATGAGACAGTGTTGTCACAAGTTAAAAGAGCATTACAGGGAGAGTTTGAAATGAAGGACCTAGGATTGCTACACTATTTTCTAGGTCTAGAGATTGAATATATGCCTACTGGCTTGTTTATATCCCAAAAGAAGTATGCAAAGGAGTTGATCAACAAGGCTGGTCGCACTGCATGTCATTCACAATTGACACCATGTCAATCTGGTTTGAAGCTATTAAAGGATGAAGGAACACCTCTTGCAGAAAAGGATATCCCACATTTCAGAAGCATAGTTGGATGCTTACAATATCTCACATTTACAAGACCTGATATCACATACAGTGTGAATAATGTATGTCAGTTCTTGCATTGCCCAACTGAAGAGCACTTCACTGCAGCAAAACGGATACTACGATATGTTAAGGGTACCATAACACATGGTATCCTCTTTGTTCAGAGTTCACTGCCATTGTCTATTCGCGCATATTGTGATGCTGATTGGGCAGGAGATCCAAATGATAGGAAGTCTACCACAGGATTTGTTCTTCTACTCAACAACTCTTCAGTTTCTTGGTGTTCAAAGAAGCAAAACGCTGTCTCTAGGTCCTCCACTGAAGCAGAATATCGTAGTATGGCGGATACTACATCTGAGATCATGTGGCTAACTCATTTGTTATCTGATCTGCATGTTTCTCTCAGTAGCATTCCCATCTTGCATTGTGATAACATCTCTGCACTAGCTCTAGCTACAAACCCTGTCCATCACTCTAAGTTGAAGCATGTGGAAGTAGACATTCACTTCACAAGGGATAAAGTCAAGGCAGGCTCCATTACACTGCAGTTTGTAAGCTCACAAGATCAGCTTGCAGATCTACTCACCAAAGGTTTATGTTCTCCTCAACATTCATATATGTGTCACAACTTAATGGCTAGCAGTGACCATTAAGTTGAGGGAGGATATTAACCATAGTAGTTGTCTGGTTATATTGGTTATATTGTTGCTGTAACTAGAGTTAGTTCAAGGCTCAGCTTTAGTTAGATAACAGCTCATGACAGCTGTAGAGAAGTGATAGCTTAGTATATAAGCTTGTAGCTCCAATCACAATGTAAGATCCTTCAGACAATAAACACAGTTTTCTCATTTTTCTTCATAATACTATCACCTGTTACTGTCCTAAGGTCATCTCCAGTCCAGGGCCAAGGGCTTAATATAGCCATAAAATCAGCAAAAAATCATCTCCAACCCAAGGCAAGGTTATACCAAAAATGCTAAATGTAACCCGATATGGCCAAAGGTTAGGTTACATATGACCTTTGGTATAGCTTTGGACTATATTTTTGTGGGGACCACAATTGTACTTAAACACTAAAAAATTGATGTTCCTAATGATTAATATTAATTTTAATTAGTGTTCATGTCTATTTAAACATTTTGGTGATATTATTTAATTAATCAATTTATTTAAATTTTTTAACTCCAATAATAATCACAATATTTTTATAAAATAATATAATCAAAATAATAAATTTATCATGGATAATATTTTAAAAGTATTATAAATATTTTTTTTAAATTTCAGTAAATATAATATATGCAATGATAATATAATAAATAAATGTAAATAATGTAATATTTTAAAATATTAATAATAATTTATTTGTTAAATAAACCATCAATAAATATAATAAATACAATATAATTAAAATATTAGTATAAATATCAATGATAATATTTGCAATAACTTTTTAACAACTAAATTAAATACAATAATATTTTTTTTCAATAAATATACCGTTCCTCGTTCCTTTCTCTTATATTCTTTCTTTCTCCAAATTTGACCTCCACTATTGAATATATATAAATTTAAAATTTAAAATTAATAAAATAATATAAAAATTATAATTATAACTCTTATAAATTAAAAACATCACAAAATATAACTCTCATTATATTAAAAAGCTAAATTATAACCCAACGCGAAATATACCCCACAGAACTGAAAATGACCCGACAATTCACCCAAAGCTCATGGGCCATGGCGGTTTATAAGTCTATTAATTAATTAATTAAAGCTTCAGCTTCAAGTAAACAAACCAGAAACCTCTTCTCATTTGAAAACATTTTTCCCTCTGCTCTGTTCTGCTCCCTCTCTCTCTCTCTCTCTCTCTCTCTCTCTCTCTCTCTCTCTCTCTCTCTCTCTCTGTAACCCACCCCTTTTCTGCAACTTCATCACCATCTCTTCGTTTCACGTTTTATACCTCTCTCTATTCGATTCCTTTCTCTAAAGTGGTCTCCTTCTCTCTCAGCTTTCTCTGTTTCTTTCATTTCAGAACAAACCATTTCTTCGTTCTTGAACCCTTTCTTGAAAAACCCAGTTTCTCCCTGGCGTCCAATGAAGACTGGAACGAATGGCTGGAACCAATGAAGCATAGACTGGAGAAACGGGATTTGGAAGCAGAAGAAACACGTCTTCGAAATGAAAAGCTGGTTTTCACAGAGGCACTGAATCAATTGGAGAAGAGCAGACGGCATTTAACCTCAAGAATCCAATCTTTTCTTCTTCCGGCGACCACCAGAGAACCCATTGTACATGAAGACGAGGTTTTTGAAGTTTTGAGCCAGATGATCTCCACTGCAATCAACTTTGCAAAGCTCTACACTGACATCAAAGATTCCATCAACATTCATAAGGATGCTAAACCAACAACTCCTGGAAGAATCGAATTCTTCACATAACTCAAGCAGATACACCAAAAGATCGCTTTGTCCGATCTTGAACAGGTTAGACACATCATTGGTGGCAGATGATTGATTCAGACAACAGCCGTAAAGGATTTCCTGATATCTCACCAGACCACTGGACCTCAAGGTCAGTTGTTCAAGAGGCTCAGCGTAGGCAGATTACTTTCTGGCTATATCATTGTTGCTCTGATTCTATATAAGTCTGAAGAGAGATATAATGGTTAATGAATTTAAAAGGATACACTCCATTATCACCTTCCTTTGTGAGATACTTGGACCCGCCAGTACTGGGGTTGTCTACAAAAGGATTCTGCATATGATTGACAGGGCAGATGAGTCTCTGGAGAAGATACTAGCTTCAAGGAAAACAAGGAACATATATATATGTTGTCACCAAGTGGAATCAGAGTTCAGGTTTTGTCACAAACAAACTACTGGATCAACTCATATCTACTACTGCAATGCCCAGTTCTGGAGATGCAGCTTTGCACGGGCTAGAGAAAGAGCTGAAAAATGTTCAGACCAAGGTTGAAGATGCAGGCCAAACATGTAAAATGATGCAACAAATCTTCAACATGAACCATATACTGAAGGACTCAACCGTATCGAGAGCTGTGCTGAATGACATGGAAACACACATAATAGCACAGTGGTCTACATTAACCGACTGAAATGGAGGGTAAGACATGGACATGCTTCAGTGAACAAGCAGATCAAAAGAGGATCTGAGGACCTGAGTTGAGTGGTTAAACGTACCTGAGCATGAATCCTGATTTACTCTTTGACAACTCTCTACAAATGCTTCTGTATTGCTGAAAAAGGAGTATGATATACTGTTAAAAGTCTATCTCAGTGTATAGACTATAGATAATACCTTTGTAATAAGTCAAGCCAGGTCAATCATATTGGACTTTCACTACACAACAATCCACTAGACAGAATAAATGTTAGCTCTGTTGGAAGTATTCTCTGAGGATCTCCAGTCCATTCATATAACTGTTCATTACTATGCCTTTTCCCCCATTAGGAAACCCTTGAAGCATTTGTGGAAGGTTATGAAGAAGTGGAGAGAGATTATACTTTCCAGGGTCAAGCTGTGCATCTTTTTTGTTATAAAGTTATCAACACTATACATCAGCAATTCAAATGAGTGTACTATGCCATTCCAAATTGAGAACATATATTATATAATATATATTAACATAATAGTCTAAAGGGTTCATATAACATGGTTGGCATCCCCTGGTTTTGTTTACATCCTGTGTGGTTACTTAATGGTCTCCCCGGCCTAATCGAAGGATGCTAGTAAACACCAATTTAAGCATTTTAAAAAGTAGGGGAAGTTTCTTGCTTACTCATGAGTTGCTCATATTGTGTGAACAGCCTAACCTTCTCTTCTTCGAAGTTTGAAATGATACCTGACAATCATATCAGAAGCGAACGTACATTGTTGTAATACTTGGTATGACTTGACAGGAAACTTCTATGACAAAAGGAATGTTGTTTGGTGAATCAAATCTATCATTATTAATCATTGCAGGACCTTCAATACAGATGATAAACTACATTCTCACTCACTAACATATGTATATAAATACACAGTCTAATTGAACATATATCACATTTAGGGCTAGCCGGATTAGCTACCCAACTGAGCTTGTTACGACAATGAGGACAATCTAATACTAAACTACAAGCTAAGAATTACCTTTCAAAGACTGTATATGGTTGGCTTGGTCCTTGCAGAATTTGTCATAAATGGCTTGGACCTTGGTAGTTTCAGTCTTCAAGCAATTCTCACACTGTGCATGTCAGAACCAAATAAGTCACCGAAGCAATAAATCAACCATACTAAAAGCACAAGAAAAAAAAAGTCCATTACAGATTGTACACAAACCTCTTTCGAGCTCTTGAAAGCGATTTACCAAAACTTTGACTGAGATTGAGCTAGTGATGAACAAACAAACCGTAGCAGTACACGCATATAAAAAACCAAAGCAAACCATTTTTATTACTGAGCTCTTGAAAAATCCTTCCAACTGATAACCAGTAATTAAGAACAATTTCTCGGAAGTATTTCAGAATTCGAATATGATCAATAACTTGTAAACGCAGAAATCGAAAATCGATGGATAAAACGAACACAGAAATTCGAATTAACACGCAGATGAGAGATCTATATATGAACGAGTTAAACAACCGAGCTACAATATCGAATTTCAAAAGCTAATTTTGTTGAATCGAAGCAAAACGTTTCGAATTGTCACCTGGAAATGATCTCAGGGATATGTTGCAGCGCCGAGACGATTCCTTTAATATCGCTGCAAAAAAATCTAACGGGGTTCTGAAATCCGTAGCTAAAACCCAGTGGAGAAAACCACAGAAACTGAAGAAATTTAGGGGAAAACGAACCTGGAATTGTCGAGATCGACGAGCCGCCACGCGGTGCTGCTTCGTGTTCGTGGTGGGGCACATGGCTTCCAGGATTTGAAGCTCTCGGTTTTGGTTGACGAAGCTTTTTGAGCTGAGTTGAGTAGCGCTCCCTCAAAAAAAATTGCAGTGTGAATTCAAAATTTGAAATGAAAGTCGTAATAAATAAAGTATTTATACAAGTCTTTTGTTTCTGTATTTAATACAGTGGTACCTCCATAATTTAATACTTTATTAATTAATAATTTTGTTAAAATAATAATTTTTATCATTCTTGATTTGAGGACAATATAATAAATTAATAATTTGTTAACTTTATAAGATAATAGAAATTCGAGAATTCATATAAACCTCATACAATATATAAATTAATAATGTCTTAATATATTTAATTAATTATTCATTTATGATGACTTCATGAATGATAACTCAAGCATGACTTGTTACTTCTTGAAATTAATGTCACCTTGAAATTGATGTCACTTTGAACTTCATCTTAGATTTTTCTTAACATGATATTAGTTTTTAGTATTTTTTTCTCATAGCACATTTAATAATATAACACGATAATTTAAAAAATGATGTACACTGAACAAAGTACAACAATAATAATTTTTTACATTAATAAGTTATTAATAAATTATTATTTTATCGATTAATTAATATTTTGCTAAATTACTAGAATTTATCGATCTCGAAATTATTAATTTATAGAGATTTAATTGTATATCTATAGGTATTTATGACCGGTGCCAGGCCTAGAATGAATATCTTCCCATTTTTCTCTTTGAGGTTGAAGTTCCATATTGATTTCCCAAATTACATTATGAAAAAGAGACCTCTATGAAAAATAAAATACATTGCTTTACGAAATCACATTATGAAATATGCATTCATGTTTTTAAGTTTTCATTTTTTGTTTGAATTATTCTAAGATGGTTGTCTCTCGATCTGTAAATTAGTCTAGGTGTTTTTTTTTTGTTGTTGAAGAAAGTCACAATCACACCTTCACTTTCAGAGAAATTTAAGTTTATGGCACGCAAAAAGCTACTCTTGTTAGAATCTTTACATTTGGGAGGAGATCCACCCTTCCTTAGCTCCTTCAGCGAGTGCCTTGTTTTCGACCAACTAGAGTGGCCTTGGTTGTACTAAAGACGCTCATCTCTAGCTAATATTTTCGACATCAAAAAAATATTATGTGAGGCACGGCGAGCAATGTGTGCCAATGTATCAATATGTAATGTTCACTTTTATCAATGACAAAAATTTGACAAAAAAATGGTTGTAACGTATCAATTTCAAAACCACATTATCAATCTTTGAGAGAATGAGCAGTCCGTATATAAGGGACAAGTGTGATTGTGCATTTAGAAGGACAGGGAAGAAGACAGAAGAAGACAAGGTAACAAGGACTATATATATATATATATATATATATATATATTTTCTAAAAACGGAGCAGAGCTACAATTTTCACGAAATTGACAAAGTTACTCAATCATTGTAGCCATTGAATGTGTAGACTACTGCTCAAGGATCGTGCTTACAAAAAATTAGCCAAATCGGAGATGATTTGACCATTTGATCAGATATTGAACTTTTAATTTATACAGTTCATCCGATATAGTTTAAAAGTTGAGTGTGACGATCAAATGATCAAATTTTCACCGATTGAGCTGATTTTTTGTATGCATGATCCTTGAACAGTACTCTACTTTCAATCACCAAAAAACTTTGTCAATCTTATGAAAATAGAAGCTTCGCTCCGTAATTTCAAGGAACTGTATATCAGTTCATATCCAGAGTGGAGCTTTGCTTTGAAAATTTGGAGCGGAACTACGATTTTCACGAAATTGACAAAGTTATTCGACTATTGTAACAATTCAATATATAGATTACTGTACAAGGATTGTGTTTACAAAAAAGTAGCCCAATCATAGATGATTTGACTATTTGATCGACACATTGACTTTTAGTTTATACATTTTGTGGAGACTACGAGTAAGTTATAGCTTGTAGTAGTGTATTGAGCGACTTCTTCAATTTAATTTAAACTTTAAGCTAAGCTGCTTGTAAAAAAATAAAACATACAAAACTTGTACTGAAAAAAGCTACAAGGTACATCAACTTATATGAGTTGTTAATATGCAATTTTTGTAAGCCATAAACTACAATTGATTACGATACAACACTTCTGAGCATGACCTTAACTATGTTCAGAAATAAAGTCATATGATCACGAGTGAGATGAACGAGATGAGAGACAATACGTGTATGGGCCAATGGGGTAGCTCTTCTACCCTCATCATTTGAATTAGGGCTGGCCACGAATCCTGCAAATCTTGAATCCGATCTAATTCAAAAAAAAAATTATTATTTCATCATGTTTCGACTCATCCCATTTTGTAGGGATGAGATCGAAACTTCATTTCGAAATTCTGATAGACCCGCCTCGTCCTGCATAATATATTTTTTCTATTTTAAAATTTATGACGCTCAACAAAACAGACACTAATTGCTACTTCCTCCAATCACTCAGAATTACTTGCACTTCATGAAGCTAGCCGACAATGTGTTTGGTTGAGATCAATGATTTGTCATATTTGAGACATATGCAATTTATCTTCGGTAACAAACTCTCCAACAATCTTATACGAAGACAATGCAGCATGTATAACTAAAGTTCAAGGAGGATACATTACAGAAATAGGACTAAACACATTGCCCAAAAATTCTTCTACACTCATGAGCTGCAAAAGCATCAAGAATTTGAAGTTAGAAAGATTCAATCAAACAAAAACTTGGTCAAATCTCTACCAAAGTGGACATTTCAGAAGTTAGTCAACAACATCAGAATGCGTCGACTTTTCAAGTTATTAGATGAAAAATGCAACAATCAGGGGGAGTTTCCTTTTAGAGGGAGTACAGACTAGGACATATGCGCGTTGCACTCTTTTTGTCCTTTGACCAGGGTTATTTTTTTTCACAGGATTTTTGTTACATGGCAAAGTTTTTAACGAGACAACAATATACGCGTCCAACACCATAATGGTGGACATCCAAGGGGGAGTGTTGTAAATGTGTGAATGTCCACATTATTTACCTTATAGTAATTTACAATATTTACTAGCTAGGTAGATATTGTAATAGCTTACTCTCTAAACCAAAAACTTAGCTTACTCATTAAGTTATAGGCTTTACTTATTCTCTAAGTAATAGACTTTTTTTAGTCTCTAAGCAATAAGCCTTACTTAGTCTCTAAGTCATAGATATTTATTGATTAAGCTACATCTCGCTATATAAAGGGGTCTTAGAGAATGCAAATGAGATACGAATTTTTTGATCATTTCTCCTCCCTCTTATATTACGTTTCTTACTTGAAAACAAGAAATTTTTGCTTCTCATTTTATAGTACTATATATATGGCAAAATAGCATAAATAGTCATTCATCTCTGCCCAAAACGATAGTTTGGTAACTATCGTATAACATATGTCAAAATGGTCACTCGTGTTTTTCGAAAGTATATCAAAATGGTCATTCGCCCGTTAAAAAAAAAACTATTTTTTCAAGGGTATTTTTGTCTTTTTGTCTTGGAAAAATTGCATAAATAGTCATTAATCTTTGCCCAAAATGACACTTTAGTCACTATCGTATGACATATATCAAAATGGTCACTCCCGCTAAGGTTTCATTTTCAAATTGGTCATTCGAGCTCAAACGTCCGTTAAAAAAAGAATATTTCATTTATGTTCAGGGGTAATTTTATCTTTTTATCCTCATTTGACAAAAAATAATCTAAAAATCTAAAAAAATATAAAAAAATTATCCTTTCTATCTCTCCTCCCCCGAGGCTCGCCACCACCAGCGACGGCTCGTCGATTGACATTTGTAGTAGCACCGCAACCGAAATCCATTGTTGATAGATCGATCTCTACCTCGACCAGGCTTGTTACCTGCGAGGAGGCATAGGATGCCATGAATTGATTGCGATTGTGGAGAATTTAAGGGCGACGACGACGAGGGTGAGGGAAAAGAGAGGTTTATAGGTCCTCATTGTTTAGAGTTTAGGATTTACGGCTCCTTCGTGTTGTTCTCAGGCTTGGGTTCAATCTCCATCGGCTGGCGATTGTGGGGTGGAGAGAGAGAGAGAGTTAAAAAAAATTTAAAACTTGTAATAATGACATTATTGTAAATTAAATAAAATTAAATGATAAAAAGACAGTTGTACCTCTTACATATCAAGTATTTAACGTCTAAAATAGATAGAATGACTAAATTTATAGACAGAGAACGAAGATGAGTGACCATTTTGACATATGTCATACGATAGTGACCAAAGTGTCATTTTGGGTAAATATCAATGACTATTTAAAACTTGTAGTAGTGGCATTTTTATAAATAAATATAATTTAATGATAAAAAGACATTTTTACCCCTAAAAAGTTGACGAGAGTGACCAGTTTGATAATTAAACGTTAGAGGGAGTGACCATTTTGACATATGTCATACGATAATGACCAAACTGTCGTTTTTGACAAAGATTAGTGACCATTTATGTTATTTTGCCTATATATATATTGTCGCTTTGTTTACGTACAGTCGTACATCGACGTTTACAGTAAGCTCGGTGGATGCTAATTCGATCGTCAATACGTGGTGCTTAGCTAGTTCTTGTAATTTTTGTGATCAATGGCACTCCTCACAACCGTATATATAGATATTAGACATATATGCGCTTAGAAGTCCTAAATCGACCTTTAAAAGGATTTCTAAGCTAGCTATGCATTTGATCCGATCCACGCTTGTGAGTTTCATTTAGAAATAACTTTTCATTCAACAGCTTTTAATTTGCTCAACAAGCTAGCTAAGCTTTTCTGCAGAAGACATACCTATCAAGAAAACTGGTAAGAGTAACGTACGCTTAATTTGAAAGTATACAAACATTGGAGACATAATTTTAGGCTTCAATAATGTCATGAGGTGTGGACTTCAAATTCTACATGATATGTTTTCTTTGTCTACATCATTACTATTTTGACACGTCAACTCAATCAAAAGATGATCATACATTTTAATTATATCTAACGGTTGTTCATTAATTTTTATATTAAAAGTTTTAAAGTTATCCATAATAATTTCTTGGATAATAATGACTTTACAAGGAAATTAGTTAATATTTATAAAAAAAATCTAGTTAATATAGATTCAAATACAAACTTTGATTTATGCCATACAAACTTAAATGTATTAAAAAAATAAAGGTACGTTATGATTATATATATAAGGAAACTTAATCTACTTTCCTTTCCTAATTTTTTACATGATTTACTCAATATTTTGATTAAAGTATATTGAACTATAATCAAAATTATATTATTCAATTATAAATATATTAAATTATCCTAGAATAGAAACTTTCATAATTTTTTACGTGATATTAACTTAAAATGATTATAATATGATTGATTTGAAACACTCAATTTATTTGTTTCAAATCAAAGCTTAAATACAAGTGATAAAATTACTATTGTGATCGTTCTTAATTTGATTGAAAAAGAGTGCTCGATCATATATGTTTACCTGCATGTCATGATAATCATGTTAGTACATAGAGTGCTCGATCAAAATGGTAAGCATATAATTAAGTAGAGCTAGTAGATAACAGCTTTTTGAAAATATATCAAGCGATACTAATGCACATACTTCATCTTCATTTGAATTAGATTTGGACGATTTTTGAGATGATAGATTAATGTTTAAGGTTAGAAGTTATAGTATATGGTTCAATGTTGAGGTTTAGATTATAATTTTTTTTTTGTTTAGGGTTGCCGACTACATATGAGATTTTTTCTTCTTCTTCTTAACACATTAGTTTAATTTAATACAAATCAAACCTTACAGTTTTTATGTTTAGAGGTATATATAGGGTTTAGATTGTGGGGATTGGTGTTTAAGGTTTAGGGTTTATGGTTTAAGGCCAATTTAAGCTTTTATTTAAAGTTACGGTTTATCTATTTGATGATATTAGGTTTTTATTTTGATTAAGTGTAGTCTATAAATTTAATTAAATATGTAAAAGGGTAAGAATGAATTTGTATGTTAAATATTTTCTCATGAATTAACAAAGAAATCAATTATATATGTGACATATCATGTCACATCAGATTGAGACCAACACCTCATATTCTCATTGAGACCCTCTAGCATTATCCAAAACATTAAAACAAATGTCAAACCAACTTCATTATTTCCTTATTTTGAGATATACAATACAACAAATTAATCACGCCACAACGTATTGAAGGCCTTCGAATGAGACATATATATGAATAATGTCACTGAAAATACAGAAGTGAAGAAATTATAGCTAGTAGTATGAGATGCAGTGATATAACACACTTCCATGTGAATTCTATATGTGGCTTCTTCAGAAGGATAAGCCATATTGTTCATCTTTGTTGTTTTCAGATGTTATCCTTTTTACCTCTTCTTCAAACCTATCCACGCAATGATATGGCAAGCATAATGGTACCAGAATTCCATACTGCTCTTCTTGGTTGCTGTCCCGAACATAGAAGCTAATCAGATTGACAGATTTGGCTGGTCCAGCAATCACCGGCTTTCCCCAACCAAAATTCACCTCTCCAACACCAGTACGTGTGTTGTCGGAAAGTATGAAGTTATTCCCTGCCAATGTAAGCGGAGGCCATCCTCTCATTGCCAAAACATCAGCGCATGATCTTATGTATTCATCATTCATTTTTCTTTTAGTCTCCTTCACCAGTTCCACAGCATAACCTAACGGCTTGTTACACAGATGCTCGGCCCTTGTAACCACCCCCGGGAATCCTATTGCGTTGCCGTAGAATCCCAAAGGCACGCTCAGATTGTGTTTTTTTCCGCGGGCATTGACCACCAACGATAGACGAACGATCTCTTCCGGATCTAGTTCCAGTGAGAGTGTGCGGCATTTCCACACGCAAGCCGTTATCAACTCGAATGTGGAGCAAGTACTAGAAAGGTGTGGTGAAAGATGTGCCCTAGCAGCCTCTAGCTCCTTGGGGCCAAAGTAGATGCACCGCTGGACCAGGTTCGGCTGGTCCATGGTTGCGATAACGGAGCCCTCGTGTGAGCCAGTCTCTTCTCCATACTCGTGATGTGTACATGTCACCTGTGGAGGATCTCGAGCATCCAAGAGCTCTCGTTCCCACAACGGTGTAATAGATGGTTCGTGTGCGCCTCGTGCCATCTCTCCAACTGCGTTCAAGAACTGGCCTAGACCAACTGCGTCACTTATGGTGTGGTTCATCCGCAACGCAAATATGAAACCTCCGCAAGTTAGACGGGTGACCTATATATATAATGATTCAAATTTTCAAAATTAATGCAATATGTCACGAGAATATAAACATTAAGACATTACTGAGGAAACTAGATGAGTATCGACCGCTAAGCTATTCCAAGTTTGGAACCCGATCATCAAGTCCATGCATGACACTATTTACGTATATATATATACCATTTTTGCGTGGGAAAAAATGAGTGACGCTCACCTCACAACTATGAACTTGAAACGAAGAAAAAAATTACAAGAGTACGTAAAAGAATATAGGTGTTTGCATGTAAATTATAAGATGGGGGCCGTAATAAATACTCACCTGAACTAACAACAGAGGAGTACCAAGAATAGGATCAGATCCTGGGACATGAAGCAGAAAATCCTCCAGGAATGGACATGGGGGCTGAAGACAATCCCCAAGTTCCTCGAGCGTGATGTTAGCATCCGCCTCGATGAACAAGATGCCTTGTTCGTTACAATCCACAAAGAGCTTCCCATTGCGCCCTTCCCTCACCCGACCGGCGAAAGGGTAGTAATGCACTAGTGCTGTACGTAGCGCATCCCTAATCACTTCAACAGGGTCTTTAAGTTTTGTGAAAGAAGGGTTATCATTTTTGTAGGACATTATGAACGGGGTTTGAAACCTAAGGCCCTCCTGGATGTCTATCTCCGACAGATACTTTTTCTCGTGGGGTGTAGGCTTTCCCGGGGTTATATACTCCGGCTCCTTCCGTTTCACCTGAAAGATCAGAGAGCAAGGTGACCCCATAATTGTAATGCTAGCTGCTAATGAAGACTAACTCGGGGCTCGACCGAGAGAATATGAGATATGAGAAAAGAAGAAAGAGTTGCCCCTTTTAGCTAGATAGGGTTTAGTATTTTGCAAGTAAGAGCAGAGAGAGTAGCTAGTGGGTATTTGTAGAAGATCGAATGGCTGAATATATAGGCTAGGGCATTGGTCGATCTCTCCCTGGCAAGATTGGCCGCCGTATAGCTAGCTTTCAAATAATGTTACTTGTCGATCCGTGGCTATGAATACCAAAGCCATCCGCACCATAATCTATAGTTTTCTGTAGGATGAGTAAGAAATTATATAAGCACATGCCATATTTTAGTGCCATCTCTCTCTATATCGGGTCGTCACTCATCAGGACATCGATCTTCTAGATATGGTTTGGGTTTTGACCTCTATCTAATACAAAAACCGCCACAATAATTCTCGAAGTATATAGGTGAAATTTAGCTAGCTCCACAATTAATGGAAACTTCTTGTCTTACTTTGCATACAACTTCAAAATGCAAATTGATATTCAAACCGCCGCCTATTTTTTGTCGAGCAGTGGCATGGGCTGCGCTAATTCAATTCGGATATTATTGAGGGTCCAACATATATATGTGGGACTGGGAGGCGTGAGTTTGGACCATCGATCTGATCGACTTTACGAATCAAAGTTACAGACGTCGAAGATCAACTGGCCGGGAACAAAAACCATAAACTTACGCCATGCCTGCATGGGAAGGACGTACGCTTTTAAGCCTGTTCAATTGTGATGGCAGGAGAGATTTATATTTTATTATTTTTCGTTAATTATCTGATCGATTCGATCGTGTGGATTAGCATGCCAACAATAAAACAACCTCATATGCTGGAGCCGCCATGCATATGATAGGGAGAAAAACCCCCTTAATTTACTGTTACGATGATATTCGATCAAATTCTTTGTCCTATTTCTCCACATTCCTAGGACTATCCCATTTATGGAGAGGATTCTGAAGTCAAACCCAAGAAATCTGTAAAGTTAATTATGAACATCTTTTCCGATCGAGCACTCTGACGGTCGGTCTGAATTTTTTTTCCTGCATGTTGAATATTTGATTTCTCGGTCTATAATTTTTGCTAAATAGTACGTATTATTACTGTTGTTGATTTCTCGATTGTGTCTACGTCCTTTGGATTAATGTGACCAGTTTCAAGCTCATTGGTCATTTGCACAATTATGCGAATTATTGCCAGGCTAAGAAATTAATGTAGTTGGAAATGAGTCAAATATGTCCAATATATGATCGAATGATGATTATTATTGCTCTACTGAATGTTCGATCGGTCCCCGGAGAATACGTACTGGTCGACCTAAGTTTGCTAAATCGATCTGGTCAAATTCATACGCTTGCAGACTAGCTATTTCTTCATCATTCATATGCATGCCATGTTGCATTGTCATGGGGATTTTTGTTTTCAACCAAGGAAATCTTTATTATGCGGGTTCTTGATAATCGAGATCACCGATGGTATAGATACTATTTCAACTAAGTCACTTACAAAATTTGAGTCTAATTATAAATCGTTTACCCATTTGATTCGTCATTTATATATCGTCAACATTTATCTGACGCTCCTTATTTATTTGTAATCTTTCACCATTTTGGATAATCACACGATTACTAAATTGGCTGAAATTTTATAAGTTTACTCCTTAAAGGTATATCTATAATATCAACGGTTTAAATTGCTGAAATCAAATGTGAGATGATCAAAATAATCAAATCCACATCATCTGCCCGTAAGGACGTCCTTACCTGATAATTTCTCTCTCTCTCTCTCTCTCTCTCTCTCTCTCTCTCTCTCTATACATGTATACATATATCATCGGTATTTTTTAAAATAAATTCATCTGCAATGATCGTTGGTGATCTTTGATTGTTGGCCATTTCCTATACACTACCACATTTTTGTCCATTACCGACGAAATAGAAAACTAAGGCCGACGATTTTTTTCGGTAATAGTTTTCCCTATTGCCGACGATTTGGGGGAAAAATTGTTGGTAATAATTATTGCCTACGATTCTCATAAAAGTCGTCGGCAATAGTTTTTTGCCTATTACCGACGCATTATTGCTGACGATTTGGGAGAAAAATCGTCGGCAATAGTATTATTACCGATGATTTTTCCCCCAAATCGTCGGCAATAGGGAAAACTATTGCCGACGATTTTTTAAATCGTCGGCCTTAGTTTTCCATTTCATCGGTAATGGACAAAAATGTGGTAGTGATAGAACAATGTTGCTCCCATCTTTACTGTTCAAAATACTATACCATTGTACTGTTCATTTTAGGATTGTCAACGGGGCTGATTTTGATCCGGACCCACTCCAGACCCGTACTTATTAGAGGGATATGGATCTAATTTTTGGACCCGTTGATCCGTTTGTGGTCCAGATCCGTTGACCCGTTTATTTAACGGATCGAATTCGATCACAAGCAATTCGATATGTTTATGATCCGCCCCATTTATTTTTTAACTTTTTAAATATAATTTAATTTTATTTACCCATGTTTTTAATCTAAAATTCTCTTTTTAAAAATAAAATATAAATATCTTTAACAAAGTTATATAAAATTATTTATAAAATTAAAAACAAAAAATAATTTGTTTCTTGTCAAGTTCCTCGATATAAATGAAGATTTTTTTATTTTGGTCTCTCTATTTTGTTTTAATGAAGTATTATGGTTATGTATAGAGCCCATGTGACATATTGATAATAATTAACATATTGATAAAGGAAATTAAGATAGTAATTAACATATTGATAAACGGATCCGAATCCGTTTTGTTGACCCGTTGATCCGTCGTATCCAAATCTAGATTTGATTATTAAATATCCGCCAGATAAACGAGACTGATCGAGTATAATTTTCTCTCTTTTTAAACGGATCCAAACATCGAGTCTAGATTGATCCGGTCCGATCCTACCCATTGACAGGGTAGTTCATTTCTCTGTTCATCTTCTATTTCTTGGCCTATTTCTTTTTTCTGTAACTTTGCTGTAACATTCTTTTTTCAACCTGAATCCCTCCTTTTCACTTCAGCATTCATTCTTCATTCTTCGCATCATAGTCGCAATGCACTCCCGCACTTCATCGCACAGTCCCTCTTCACTTCATTCATTTTTCATCCTTGACAGATTAATTCCTCTATGGTTTTCCCTAATTATTCTCCAGAGTTTCTCGGCTGTCAGGATCTTACCGATTCCGGCTATGTTTTCAGGCGAGAAGGAAGCGCAGGGGAACAAGACTCAGGAGCTAGACGAGAAGCTCGCGACATTTGGTGCGATGGACAAACACGACGTTGCTCGGTCGGGGTCGTACGTCTGACGATTGAGGTCAAGCCGATGAGGCTATTGAGGCTTTTAGAGCTGAAAAGTCATTGATGTCCCTACCGATACGATGTACGGCTTTGTCTGCGATGCTTAGTATGAACTTCAATGCACTCCACCTCTTTGTTCAAACGCCTCAATGAGTAGAAACCATTTAGTTTTGTGTGATTTTGTCCTTTTGCATACCTTGTTATGAGGTGTAGTTTTTATTAGAAGAAGTTGGTCGGATTTATGAAATTAAAGGGCGCAAGCATACGAGTACTGAACAGAGAAGTAGGTGTTCAGGTGATAAGTTATTTATGTTGTACATGTCTGTGAACCGAGGCATATATGATTCAATTGCAGTTTGTAGTCGATTTTTTTCTGAGTTAAGGCTGCAAATTGATAATATGAATCAGCTCATTGCAATTGTGTGGGTTAACACTGAATCAGTTCCTCCGCACTCAAAACTCACACACAAGTATGCGCTTCTTGATCATTTGCGCTGTGTTTGGGGTCTAATTAGAATGTATCATCCCTTTGAAATTGGATGGATATGCAATTATCTTAATTCGCTCATTGTGCGCAGAGTTGTGAGCTAAATTCTTGGGCGAATTCTTGTGCGCAGAATTTGGATTCCGCTTCGGTAGCAACTTCAAATAGTTCTAAATCAAGTCAAGATATTGAGATAAAGAACTTGAATGAAAAATAGACATGGAATCTACTGTGTGACCTTTTAATGTTACTTCATGAACCTCATTAGATTACGATTATTTTTATTTTTTCATCTGTGACCTCGGATTTGATCATACGCTAGGTTTCTGTAGTGTAAACTTTTGTCAAATGGCGCCTTCTGATGAAACTATATTCTTTTTCCAAAAAATAAAAGAAAAAAAATGTGTAAAACTTTTGTCAACCCCGAATGAGTGTAAACTTTTGCTTAGGTAATGACTCTTTTGTCAACCCCAAAAGAGTGTGCAATTGGCTAATTGTCTGTAAATTGCTTGGAACTGCACAAAAAGAAGCTGAAAATATGTACTTATTGCAGATGTTGTTGTTATGGTTTATGGAGTTGTATTTCAGCTTTTTCATTAACTTATATGTTTTGGTTTCATACATTTCTGTGACTGCGTAGTTGTATAAGCCGTGTCTATTCTGCTGATGCTTCCATCAAATCTGGTAACTATTTTTCATACTGCAATTTGTTTTTTACTATAATCTTATGATAGTTATGAAAGTTATTTCATTGCTTTAGCATTCTAATTTCATTAATAAATGGAGAGGCATGGGAATGAGAAAGAGGTTTGGAATAATTTTTTTTTTGATTCTGAAGGAGGTACGAGTCAAGAAAAAGACTTGCTGTAGAAGAAGAAAAGAGATTAACACGAGAGAAGAAATTTACTGGTATGAGCTTAAATGAATAATACAAATCTGAAGAAAAAAAAGTACTAAAGATGTACAAAAAGGAGGAGTAGACAAAGGAGAATCAAATCACATTTGTGAGCAATCTTATGTTATTTTGAGCTTTGGTAATCTGATCATCCTCACTTAGGCGCGGGTTTTTTTTTTTTTTGAAAGGGATTAGGCGCGGGGTTTTAATTATATATTATTTTTGATAAGTACTAAAACAAATTTGAGGTAATATTAGTAATTTGGTATGTAACTACTATATTTCGATTAACCATAGAGAAATACACAAATATACAATCAGAGGCATAAGTCTCTTCGAATATATAACTACATTGTGTGATTCTCATTTGCAAGATGATTTTTTTAATACGAATTTAGATGATGGAATCACCGCGCGGTTTTTCAATCTAATATATACACGTACCCTTGCAGAGTTGCAGGTGTGCCAAAGCTTCCGCACACCCGGAAATCGTTGCATATCGATAAACCATGCAACAATCATTTTACAGAAGATTCACAACATTATACAAGCTTTCTGATTGAAAAGATTGGTCTGGTGTTAGCCAGGGATCAAAACATCCTCCGTAGCAGGCGTAGTTTATTTACTTCTAAACACTTGCAACTACATTTGCAATTACGCTAGGGATATTCCGTCTTGTGAGTTAGATTTGTGGATGTTTTCTCAATGCATGTTGATCAATTGGAGACTTATTTGTATGTAACTATGGATACGTACAGTAAACCGAAGAATATGGGTGGAGCCAGCTAGCAATGGTAGCTCATTCGTTCACCATTCCTCTCCAAACAAACAAGATAATGATTCATGACCCTAGTCAGTGAACGGGAAGATCCAACTAACATTACTTATACGATACAATATAGTACAACAGCTGTCCAAGTATGGAGAACATAATAGTACAACAGTTTTTTCTTTTTCTTTCGTATTGAGTTCATGTTCCTAATAGAACTCTAAATCGAATAGATAATATATCAAATATGGATATGCTCATATGCATTATATAATCTAAACCTATTCTACCAATCTACACCCAAATTCCTTGCCTGAAAGAGTTTGTCGATGTACAGAATCAGAGGAACTGAAGCATCGACATAATTTTGCATTTGAACTTTTGCGGAGTTCTCTGAAACAAAGCAAAAAGAACATTGGGGTTAAAACCGATTAATATGAATATTATTCACTCAGAAAATGAAGAGAAACTGAGACAGCCAAGTTAAAACCTCTCTAAAAGTGTATTCCTACCCACTGTTTTTGGTATCAGAGGGAGCACCATGATTATAAACATAACTAAGCTTTTACCCGAATCACAACCCGCTCTCCCAACACTGATTATTTAGCTGGGATCCATCACTTGCTGAACACTGAAACTCTAGACTCATGTATCTTTATGACATGGATACACAATGTACATGGATCAAATACTTGATGGTTGAAGATATATGCAAATGATAAGAAATCTAGATGTTGGTCGAGAAGAAGTAAAAGTGTAAAGCTAAATGCATTTCCAGAAAAGTAACAGCACAGCAGCTAGATTATTAGTTTTCAAAAACTCAGCCAGCTATTTTTTGAGAGCTCACTCAAATTAATGGAAGGTCAACTGGGGTGTGTATATAGTTCCAAATGGAACCTACCAGATCAAATTCCCTTATGGTGGAACATGTCCAAGTCCAATTGCAACCCTTATACAGTCAACTTCATTCTATTAAGCTATTAAAAATTAGGAAGCAAACTCACCATCTTCATTGAGTTTATTCAGTAGTTGCTCCTTTGTAGGAAGTGCATACATTCCTGCGGCAACAGCTTTCCTGATGACCCACCCATGGTGAGGTGCAAACACTTCTTGATAAGCCTTGGACGCCGGATCCTTCAAGGAATTCCCCCTACCAAAATTAAAACAAAGGAGTTATGTTGGAACAGTTTCATCTTTCATGAAAAATGAACTTCAGCAACCAATTAACTTCATACGAAATGAAACTACATTTTGCCAGAGTTTTGACGCACACATAATATATTCCGCAAATAAAACATACCACACAGCACAAGCAGCAACTAGAAGCACGGATTGCAATGGACTAAACAGACAAAAGGGAAGGCACTAGACAGTATCCCACAATTTAGATTGTGTAACTACTGCAGCTGCTGTCTTATGTATTCTTTACCTCCAGCAACAATGCCTTAATATCCTCCCTCGATTCTCTACCAAAGGATCACTAATACCTTAATCAACTTCATTTTCAAGCCTTTGGTACAAAACTTATAAATCCACACCAAAATGACTATATCCTAGAGTGTAACTAATCAGCATTGAGCACCAAAAAGACAGAAACTTTTTTCACAAAAATTCAAAAACCATCTCAAATTAAGTAATAACGAAATTAATCAAAGTTCCATACTTCGTATCTATAATCTGCTCAAACAGCACTCTAACCATATCAATCCCACGCTTCACTCTCAGCAAATTCCTCGAATGACTCCCCGCTTTCCTCACACAATCCGCCTCCATATCCCGGTCCAGCAACACGTGTAGGGTCGAGATTGACTTAGACGCCTCCGCCAGATCATGCACCTAAATTTTTAATCCATTTTGATCAAAATTCAAATCCAAATTCCGATCAAAACCAAATCGGAACCGGAAAAAAATAAATAAAGGTCGTACCTTGTTGACGTAGTCCATCTCTGCGAACCTGAAAGCGATCCCTAGGCAACCGAATAAGGGCGAGACGAGAGAGCAAGCCTGAGAGAACGGCGCCACCTGTACTTCGCCGGCCTGCGAATTCACGGCGGCTTCTAGCTCCTTGAATGCTTCTGCTATTTTCCTCAGAGGCTTCTCATTCGCCATTGTAGACTCTCTCTCTCTCTCTTGATTTTCTCTCTAGATTTTGTTTTTCTGTGTAAAGTGTTCAACTTTGATTTTGCTCCCCGGAAAATGGAGTGTTCTGTTGCCGAGAATCAACGCGGTGAGATTAGCAAAAGTGGAAGAGAATTTGGGCCGGACAGGCTCATCTGAACATGGCCCAATTTGGTTTTAGTTGACCCGGCCCATTATGAGTTTATGAATCTTTGAGAACATATGCACCCATATAGCACTTCCTATTGTGATAGCACTTCCTATTTGAAGAGGTGCTATCACAATTTATCGAATAGGAGGTGTTGTTCCTGTTTTTCGTGCAGCGGTATAAAAAATAGCACCTCTTATTACTATTCATAACTTATAAAATTTAAATTGTTTATTTCTCGATAAGATTTTCAACCAATAAATAGGCAACACATGTCATTATCATTTAAATAATGTGACCATATTTCCGGTAAGATTTTTGACCAATGACGAGTAGACACGTGTCATTCCCACAGTACGTTACGTCTAAATAATTGAACCAAATTTCCGATAAGATTTTCGTTCAATCACAGGCTGCCACGTGTCCACTCCACGTGTCGTTATCGTTCGAATAATTGAAGAAGATTTCCGCTAAGATTTCCGATCAATCAAAATATGCCACGTGTCATCATCTTCAGACATAAGATGATCTGAATTTGGCTATAAAAATCAGCAATTGATCATTGTATTCTCACACCATCTCCAATTCACTTGCTATTCTACCCGTACACACATTTCTTCAAATATTTCCTCACATTCCCACATCAGTAAGATGAATCATTTTGATTTGAACAATTTTATCACGAGGAGGCAACAACAACGTGAGCAAGATGCTGAAGTTGCTAATGCCTTCGTCACTGACGCGGTCATGGTAGCTACATCGTTCGATGATGAACCCCCTCGCTGCCGTCGAAATGAAGAAAGGCATAGGGAGTCAAGGGGACATAATCTGATGGAAGATTACTTCATCGAACGCCCTATCTTCAACGAGCAAACCTTTCGTCGGAGGTACAGAATGAGTACGAACTTATTCAACCGTATAATGACGGATCTCTGCAACCACGACCAATTTTGGCATCAAAGATCAGATGCCACTAGAATGCTTGGCCTTCTTCCCCAACAAAAGATGACCGGTGCTCTTCGTATGTTGGCGTACGGCTCAGCCGCAGATCAGTGCGCTGAAATCACAAGGGTGGGTGATTCAACAATACTAGAATGCATGAAGAAGTGGTGCATGCAAGTGTACGAGATTTACGGTGAAATTTACCTCCGCGCTCCAAATGCAGCTGATCTCACTCGACTTCTAAGGATGGGAAGGTCTCGGGGATTCCCTGGTATGATTGGAAACATCGATTGCATGCACTGGGAATGGAAAAACTGCTCAACAGCTTGGCAATGTGCATTCTCGGGCCGAAAGAAATGACCCACTATTATCTTAGAGGTCGTGGCTTCATATGACACGTGAATATGGCACAACTTCTTCGGGGTACCTGGAGCACAAAATGATATCAATGTGCTCCACCAATCAGATATATTCGATTCGCTCCTTGCCGGTATAAGTCCGCAACGGAGTTTTAAAGTCAACGGTATGACGTACCACAACACTTATTATCTAGCCAACGGAATATATCTGAGGTACTCCTCGTTTGTCAAAACAATTCCCAATCCCCAGAAGCTACCACAGAAGTTGTTCGCAAGAAAACATGAGTCATACCGCAAAGACGTGGAGAGGTGCTTTGGATCTTACAATCTCGTTGGGGAATTATTCGTCATGCAGCTCGATATCACCACACATCGGTATTAAAAATGATCATGTTGGCTTGCATCATAATGCACAACATGATTGTTGAGGAAGAATTTTTGGAGGACGAATTTGAGGAAAACGACGAAGAAGATCTACAAAACCCAGCCAGCGCCTTTGCTAGTTATGATGGGCCAGTGGATGATTCAGGTAATCGAGTTCCTTTGGAGCCAGTTGGAAGAGATGGCCTGAATGAAGAACGTTTTCGCGACCGTGTTGTGGATCTCCAATCTGCTTATATCCATGGAGAGCTTCAGAAGGACTTGGTGAAACACAATTGGTTTATTGAAACCGGTGAACATATCTAAATATGTTGTTTTTATTTAATGTGTTTGCATTATGTGTGTTTGAATTTTGTGTGTTTGGAATAAATGTTGTTTGAATTTAATGTACTTTATTTTTTTGTTGTGTGTTTGAATTTTATTTCAATAAAGAAATCAACGTTTTTATTTCTTGAAAATTAAAATTACATAATGACAAGCCAAGTTTAGATTTATTATGAAGACAAACTAATTAAACTAATCACTAAAATTAAGCGGGCGATAACCGTTTGAAAATGTTGCAGTGCTATATTCCCCTTCATTGTCATCCACTTTCTTAAGGATGTCCGCTTTCCTCTTCGAGAAATACCTCTTTGTGTTTGGGGTCAAAGCATTCATATCCATTGTCATGATCCTTGTTTCTTCGGCTAAAGCCCTCAAATTGAAGTCCTCGCTTTGGAGGGCGAGTGTCTCTTTGTGTAAAGCAAGCGTACTATCATCATTTGATTTTTGGCCGGAGAACCAAAATTTTGATTGGCCACAATGCATTTTAAAGCCTCATCGCGTACCTCATTTGTAGGAGTCATTCGTTTTTTTTCCTTTTTCCTTGCTTCCTTGGCCGCCTTCACTCCCATTGGTCTAACCGGACTAGAGGGACCTTGGGGGTTGCTTTGTGGTGTTAAAACCTCTTCATTCTCATCCAAATCGATTGTGGGAGACATTTCGCAAACGGGAGGAGTACCTTCGAATGGAAAGGAAGAAGGTGGAGTTGTAGTTTGGATGAACCTAAAATAAGGATGGTTCTTCACCACTTCCCAACAATCAAACTTTGTAAACTCTTTCTTCTTTTGTGCCACATACCATGATTGAGCTTTTCTTAGCTACAAAAAATATACGAATTTATGTCACAATAATATTACATAAAATGGAGATGACAACATTTATTTAAATAAATCAAACAAAATGGAGATGCCAAAATTATAAGGAGTTATTACCTCATCATGCAAATTTGTACCGGATTGTGGATTCCTTTGTGTATAAGCAAGAGCATCACCCCAACTTTTCAAAATTGGTCTCAACTCAGTAAAACGAGATGAAATTACGATTTGGGTCCTAGCTTCCTTGCTTGATTCACCATGACCAATCTCCCAATTTTCCGAATAATCGCCATAGACTTTTTTCCACAATTTGTCGGTCTTTTGCTTGTTGCCGGTGAGAGGATCCACACTATGACGAACATAAGAAATGCACAATTGTAAATCCTCCGAAGGAAGCCAAGTGGCCATTTATTTGACAAAAAATACAAAGGAAAGAGAGATGGGAATGAGGGAGATGATAAATTTGTTGTGCACAAATTGGTGTGAGAGGTTAATGAAATGATGTAGTATTTATAGAAAATATTTAGGGTCTGATTTGCAAATTTTTCTGAATTTTTTTGCAATTTTTTAGGGTTTCTTTTGCAAAATAATTAATTCATATCGTTATATTGAAAAGTAGCCATTTCAGTTGAATTTGGGCTATTGGATTGAATTTTCGATTCAAAATCTACGGTCCACATCAACTTTACCGTTCTGATTTTTTTTCTGCACCGACCAGGACACGTGGCGGCTTTCTATTGGGCCACGTGTCTCCCCACAGTAAAAAAAATCTTACTGCCGCGGGTGGGTCCCACGCAAAGAAAAAAAAAGGGAAGCTGGCGTCACCCACGTGCGTGGGGACCACCAGCTTGCTCGAGCTGCTCGTCGTGTTGATCGAGCTCGTGTTGGAGCTTCGAGCTGTGGTCAACGGGCGGTCGGCAAGGGAACGGTGCACCGCTGCATGTCGTTTGGGCCGGCTCGTGCTGTCGCTGGCGGATGCCACCGACTTTCCCAGGCTGCTCGTGTTGTTTTCCATCTCCGGTGTACATGCTCTGAAAGCGAACTTCTTAACTGATGAGGGAGGTAGTGTGAGCTTGGTCAAGTTGTGTACTTATATAGTGGAACGCAAGTGATCACCAACGAGGCAATGACAACGATTTCCAAACCGATGTTAAAAGGTGGAGTCTTTTTCCACTTTGACGAGTCCATAACACTAGACGCTCTTTTACAAACACTTCAAAAGTTACTGAAAATAGCAATTAATTATTTCCGAAAATGTACATTGACGTGATCGCTATATAATGAGCGTGTGTGATGGTATGTTTACGTACATAATCATTTAGTTGTTTGATTTCAAACATTTAACATTATCTTCACTGTCGATCCACATCAAGTATTATATATCAAATGCAAGTAGGTTTCAGCCTTTTAGGGCATCATGCCAATTAGTAAACACTAAACCTTCTAACACAACATAGACCAAGAATCCGAAGAAGAATGTTGGCAGGTGGGTAAGGAATTTCACTTCTGTAAAATGCATGCCCTAAAAAGAAAAAGAAAAAGAAAAAGAAGAAGAAAAAAGAGAGAGAACAAGAAGCTTTATCCGAAAAACAGCTAGGTTTTAAATTTAATAAAATTTAATTCCCCCACTAACTAATACCCTAATCAAATCCTTTTTACACATGGGAGCGAGTTTCCATTTCGCAAAGCACCTAACCAAACCAGATTCCAAGTCACTGTTTTCAAAAACCCAACACAGTGTTTCCGCCATTTTTTTAACACAAACCAAGTTTATCTAGAAGACCACTTTTTTTTCAACGCCCAACTATTTTAATCCCACACTCTGCTCTGTTGGCCTTGGTCCTTTTTTGCCAATCCATCTTTTTTCAAATATCTTAGCTCAGCAAAATTACAGACACATACACACTCACTCTCTCTCTCTCTCTCTCCTGTCACTGTTTTCAGTGTGTTGTGTATCACTTTTTTGTGCTTTCTTTTGGTTTTGGTGTGTAGTGGACGCTTCCACAACTGCTCTCTCTCCTAAAAATTACTCAAAGCCCTAGAAATTCTTTGTCTGTGTTGCAAATTGTAACTCCCCAGATCTGAGACATTGTCCAGGTAATAAAGTTTATAGCTTTAGAGTTTAGAGACACTAGTTTAGATTAAGATTGAATTGGGTGTTTTGGGTTTTGGCCGAAGAAGCTGCATTTTGTAATAGATCAAAGTATGATCATTCAATTCCAAGAACAGAGGTTTTGCTACTGAAAAGTTTCAAACTTTAGTTGGTTTTGGAGTTGTAAGTAGCTCAAAGACTTTTACTTCACTAATTGTGTTTTAGTTTTTGTCAGTGTTGAGGTTCTGTTGAGTTAGCCTTTTGTTATTTGCTGGAATTGCGTCATTTTGCGGGTGTTAATGTTTTCGGAATTGTTGAGTTTAACTGTTGATTTACAATTTTGGTATGAAATTAGAGATTTTAAGTTGGAGAATTTACTGTGTTTTTGCGGGTTTTAAGTGTTTGTAGCCAACATGGAGGAAAATGGAGAGCAATCAGGCAAACATCTAGCTGAAAGTCCCCAAGTATCTGAGAAGCAGGCCTCTGCTAGTTCATCAGAAACTGCCAAAAAAGTTGCTAAGACCGTGAAGCCTGTTGCTGTAGTGACACCAAAGGCCTCAGTTCTGGCTGGTATTGTTAGAAAGAAAGTGGAACCGAAAAGCAGTATGGATTCTAGCTCAAGTGCTACCAAGGCAAGTGCAACTGGGACTCCGAGAAGTTTGAATTCAGTTCCGGGAGCACGGCAAAGCATCACAGGAGGTTTACCTCAGAAGCTGTCAGTATCCACGGGACGATCACAGAGCAATGATGCTACTCCAGTTGCAGGCAGTAGGTCGGAAGACTCTACAAGGCGGTCTCTCCCTGAGCTGAGGAGGAGTTCTTTGCCTTCAGTAGTTACAAAATCAACTAGTGTTTCACAGGCTGTGAAGTTGTCTCCAGGGTCACCATTGGACCTGAGTTTGAACAAACCATCAGGGTCTGCATTGGACCAGAGTTTGAATAAATCATCAGGGTCTCTTGTGAGTAGACAAGAGACTGTCAGAAAGCCTTCTGTCAAGCCAGCATCTTCTGCTTTGTCTGCATCTTCAAGGAAGACAACTTCTTCATTGGACAGTAGTGCTAGTAGTGGAGTCAGGAAGTCAGTCTCAAGGCTTTCTTCCTCATCAGCTCGATCACCTACTGTTACCAGTGGACTGAGATCCGGGTCTTTGTCTTCGTCTATGAATAGTAGTGCTAGTTTATCTGGACGCAGGAAAGCAGCAACTCCTGAAGGCCGAAAACCAGCAACGCCTGAAGGCAGGGATTCTCGATTCACTGTTCTTCCAAAGTTGGAAATTAAAGCTGGTGATGATCTGGTAAGTATTATGGGCACGTGACTTGAACAATGCTTTTAGTGGCAGCTTCATTTTGGAGATGCATATTAGTACACGATTAATTCACTGAGCTTCCCTTATGTACAAAATATTTTTATTGCTTTTGTACCAGAGGTTGGACCTTAGGGGTCACAGAGTTCGTAGTCTCAAGTCTAGCGGGTTGAACTTGTCACCTAATTTAGAGGTAACATGATACAATTTACTGTTTTACTGAATGAATTTTCATGTCTTCGTGTTTCCCCATATTTTTCCTCAAGTGATGATAGTTCCTCTTAAATGATACTTTATTTTGTCAGTTTGTTTATCTCAGAGACAATCTTTTGTCTACGTTGGAAGGAGTTGAAATACTGACACGAGTAAAGGTTTGCTAACATAAGTCTTAATCTACATGCCAATTTTTCATTATGTTTTATGGTGCACACACTAAGCATATACGTTTAGGTTTGCAAATAAGTTGCATGCTAGTTACTGATAATACTTTATTTCTAGGTTCTTGATCTGAGTTTCAATGATTTCAAAGGGCCTGGGTTCGAACCTCTTGAAAATTGCAGAGTCTTGCAGGTTTGCATTTCATTAGATTACGTTTCAGTTTCCATAAATTGAATGAATGCAGAGAAATCATAGACTCATGAATTTCATCAATTGTACAGCAACTCTATCTTGCTGGAAATCAAATCACATCGCTTGCAAGCCTTCCTCAGCTCCCTAATTTGGAGGTAAGGCCATGTGCATACTTTTAAGTTGCTGACATTCTATGGAAGTTTGCAGTTGATTAAGAGGTTAGTTACATGATTAATTTGTGGTTTCGTTTTTCCTGTATAGTTCCTCTCTGTTGCTCAAAATAAATTGAAGAGTCTCAGAATGGCAAGCCAACCTCGTCTACAGGTTTGTTCGTTTTATTTGTAGTAACTAGTAAGTGACATGGTTCTTCTTTCCTCAGCTTCCTCTGGATCAATTTCTTAGATATCTGTGATTTCTAACAGGTATTAGCTGCCAGCAAAAACAAAATTTCAACTCTAAAGGGATTCCCGTATTTACCAGTACTTGAGGTTAGTTTTTATCTATGTAAACTTTCCCAAAATATTGTACACAGGTCTTTATCTTCAGCACGTAGGTGAGCGTGTGGCACATTAAATGTCATAATGATATTTGTCGATTGTTGTGATTATTCATCCATCTAAGTGGAATTATCCCAAACTCACTGTCTAAATCATGAATTGCTTGTATGACTTAAATTTTAAAGAATGTGGATGACGGACTTTTGACCATCCCAGCTTTTCGGCAAACCATTGGTTTCTACACCCAGTTAATTACAGCATGCAACGTGGGGGTATATGGCCATGTAGATATGGTAGAAGGTGGTATAAATTTGCAACTGAAAAAATGAAACCATAGATCCTTTATACTCCCATTGGGTTTCAGCGATCGGGATTACCTCATATATCTAGTGTAAACTTCTTTTCATATCTTCCTTTAATTGGTGCTGCTGAATGATGACTACAAAGGTTTTAAATTCTTCTGATGTGGAAGTAGTTCACCCTCACTTAAACTTACATGCTTGTACCTCATTGTCTTATGTTACAGCATTTACGAGTGGAGGAAAATCCTATACTTAAAATGCCTCATTTAGAAGCAGCTTCTGTTTTACTTGCTGGTCCTACCTTGAAAACGTTCAATGATAGAGGTATTTGTTATTATCCTTGATATTTCTCTATCATTCTCTCTCTTTCTCTCAGTGTTTTGCTGATATTTGTTTTTTGAAATCCTTCCAGATCTTTCCCGGGAGGAGATAGCAATTGCAAAGCGTTATCCCGCGCACACATCTTTGTGCATCAGAGATGGTTGGGAGTTTTGCCGTCCAGAGCGTGCAGCAGGTGTGGATATTGATTTATGTCCTGATGCCAATATTCTTGTGATTCTGTGTGTGTACAGTTCTGGTTGGTTTTAAATGCACAAGTTGCTGTGTTCTACAACTGCAATCTGTTCATTGCTCCTGCAATATGTTTCTTCATTCACACCAACATGTTAGAGCATCTCCGACAGCTCTTGTAAAAGTTCTCTATTATAGAAGACGAAAACACAAAATCTCTGAAATAAAGCTACCACAACTCCAACAGCTCCTCTATATAGTTCTCTAAACTTTAATAGTTTTCTCTATAATGTAATGATTCTAATATAAATTATATTTTTTTATTAAGTTTGTATTTAATTAAGCCATAAGATGTATTAAATTTGATGAAAGAGAATGACAAATATGGAGAAAAGATGATGAAAGAGAGAGAAAGCATATGAAAGTATTAAATTTTAGAGGTTTATAGATGGATATACAAATTTTGAGTTTTCTATAGATATAGGGATTCTCTATCTACTTTTTCCATTTTTTGTAGAATACAAGAAGCTATACAAGAGCTGTTGGAGCTGAAAATGAGTGTTTTTTTCTCTAAAATGGAAATTTTGTTAGTTTACAGGAGCTGTTGGAGATGCTCTTAGTGATTAGCAACATACAAGTTTCCTTATTCACATGTCTGGAGAGTTCTGCTTATTTGCTCCCTTTAATGTTTCTATCTATATAGATATATGTACTTTATGGTTACACTTTATATTCATTGTAGAATGGATAGATATCTTACTGACCATTTTCTGTGTTTTGAAAAGATAATGTATGTACGAGTGAAATACTAAATCTGTTGTTCAAGTCTCAAGTAGTGAATTGCTTTGTATGACGTTTAACTTTTACTCTCTTTTACAGACTCAACTTTTAGCTTTCTCGTTGAGCAATGGAAAGATAACTTTCCTCCGGGCTTTGTGGTCAAGGAAGCCTTTATTGATCAGCCATTTGAAGAAGATACTTGTCGCTGCCACTTCACTTTTGTACAAGACAGCACTGTGGTCTCTGATTCACAATTAATCTTAAAATATCAGTGGTTTGTAGGAGAAAGAACACCAACCAATTTCACCAGCATTCCTGATGCCACTGGAGAGGTGACTGATGCTTTCATTATGATCATTGTATTTGATCTTTTGAGTATGAATTAATTGTTCTTCCAAATTAATTTTTAGCTGATGACCCGTTAATAATAGGTTTACTGGCCTAAGCATGAAGATATTGGTAAAATTTTGAAAGTGGAATGTACTCCAGTATTAGGAGAAATAGAGTACCCTCCTATTTTTGCTATAGCTTCATCCGTTTCACCAGGTAAAATTTGCATCCTTTTTCATTGTATTAAATTGCTAAATTTTCCGATTCCTTTTGTTCCGCATCTATCTACCATAATCAAATTACCTTCTTTCTTGAAAAGGTACCGGAATTCCTAAGGTTGTAAACCTTGATGTTAGTGGTGATCTCGTGGAGGGAACTATTATTAGAGGCCATGCAGAGGTTGCATGGTGTGGCGGGACTCCAGCAAAAGGTGTATGTAGGTGAGAACTATTACCTATTCAATAGTTTTATGAAGATGTACATTAGTACATATGTGCGTGGAGTATGTGGATAGCTACAGCATGACTTACATTTTAGGTCCATTCCTAGGTTACTTTTTAGCGTTCATGCTTGGTTCTACATGCATACATTTCTTATGAATGTATGCACTACTCTTTTCATAATATACAACTGTTCTTCCCTCCTGCTACAAGGAAATAAGATATAGTTAATTTTCATACTTTTCAGTTGGTTGAGAAGAAAATGGAACAGCAGTCCTGTTGTTATTGCTGGAGCTGAAGATGAGGAGTATAAGTTAACCATAGATGATATTGATACAAGTTTGGTTTTCATGTATACACCAGTGACAGAAGAGGGCGCTAAAGGAGAACCCCATTATAAATACACCGATTTTGTGAAATCAGGTATTCAAGTGGTTCAAATTTTATGTGGATCTTAAATGTAACTTTTCCATTATATATACTGTTGACTTGCTCAGATCATTCATCTTATGCTGGATGTCTACCATTCCCCCCTCTTGATACATTGATGGGGTCAGTTTATCTCAGCTGCATTCCTGTTAACTCAATTAACTGTTTCACTGTGGTAGCACCTCCATCCCTGAGTAATGTGCAAATTGTTGGAGAAGTTGTTGAAGGATGTATCATCAGAGGAGTTGGTGATTACTTTGGAGGAAGGGAGGGCCCCAGCAAGTTTGAATGGTTATGTGAGAACAGAGACACTGGGTTAGTCTACTCAAACTTGGCATCGTCACATGAAACGCAAATATGCTTTCCGATTTTTTGTTTGTTTTTCTTTCCTCTCAAATGTTGAAGTTTTTCATGGTTTAGTTCTCTAGATTCTTTTCAAATTTAGCATCTCTCTCTTTTGCTCTTGATTTTATCTCTGTTGATGTTGCAAGTCTTAATTCTCTTGCTGCACTTATTATTTCTCCCCCCTTTTTGGCTAATTGGTTTCCCTTACAGAAACTTTGTTTTGATGTCTACTGGCACATCTGAGTATACTGTGAGTAAGGAAGATGTTGGGCATCGCTTGGCTTTTGCATATATACCTATCAACTTTGAAGGTCGGTCCATTGTTCGTTTGGAACACTTCTAAAAGTTTTTATGTATACTAACAGTGTTCTTAAATCTTACTTATGAGTTGTTACCTGACTTTATGGTATGTGTTCCTCTCTTTAGGGCAAGAAGGGGAATCTGTTTCAATTTTATCAGATGTGGTGAAGCAAGGTAGCTTGACTAATTTCAAAGTATCTTTACATTTATGATAGTCTTTATAACTTGCCATGCTTCTGCCTTGTTTCATCATATTAATTGCTCTTACTCACCTTTGCTGCACTATTTGTCTTTGCTCAAATTCTAGCACCACCAAAGGTTATAAATCTGAAGATAATCGGTGATATAAGGGAGAACAGTAAGGTTACTGCCACTGGTACTGTTACTGGAGGAACTGAGGGGTCTAGCAGGGTACAGTGGTTTAAAACAAGTTTCTCGACTTTGGAGGCTGAGAAAGGTCTCGAAGCATTGAGCACATCGAAAATTGCCAAGGTATATACCTACATTGCTTGATATGCTGATCAGTAACCTGAAGGAAAGATTTTGATATTTATTTATATAAATACGTAATTTTCTTTTCTCTTTCACAAGAGATTGTATTATTGATTGATGTTTTTGGATTAGGCGTTTCGCATACCATTGGGAGCTGTTGGCTATTACATTGTTGCAAAGTTCACTCCTATGACCCCAGATGGTGAATCTGGTGATCCAGCATATGTTATATCAGATAGAGCAGTTGAGAGTAAGTAGACCTACTTTATATTTCTGCGTACATACCTATCAGCCACTATTTAGACACTTTGACATCACTGGCAGAACAGGAGAGAAGTGATACAGCTCCCCTTACCATTTCTGCTATGTACAATGTGATTGTATCCCCTCCCCCATTCTCGAAACTCCTACTTAATGTTGTGTATCTCTAACTCTTATCTTGCTTCTTGCAGCTCTACCTCCTAGCCTAAATTTCTTATCTATTACTGGTGACTACTCAGAAGGTGGAATATTGACGGGGTCATATGGTTACATCGGTGGTCATGAGGGAAAGAGTATTTATAGTTGGTATATTCATGAGGTATATGCTCGTTGATCAAATTACTGATTTAAGTTATTGGAGTTCCTAAAATCAACCTCACATGATTTCCCGGACTTAACAGGTTGAAACCGACTCTAGATATCTAATACCTGAGGTCACAGGGCTTCTTCAGTATCGTATTACAAAAGATGCAATCGGTAAATTCATTTCCTTTCAATGTACCCCAGTTCGAGATGATGGGATCGTGGGTGAGCCAACAACATGCATGGGCCAGGAACGTATTCGCCCTGGTAAACTCTAATGTCATGAAAATTACGTCTACCCACTGACAAAAGATGCAAAGAATGTTACCATAGAAAATATAGAAATGTAAAATTAGACTGGAGTCCTCCACCACACAATTATAATGGATACCAATGCTGTATATTTTATCATGGGTATTACAAGTCATTGAGAAAGAATTTGCATGTTTTGTCCTCACTCTTATAATGTATGCTTTCTTTGATAATCAGGGAGCCCTAGATTGCTCTCCCTACAAATTGCTGGGGATGCCACTGAAGGTACTTCACTTACTGTTGACAAAAAGTATTGGGGCGGTGAAGAGGGAAATTCAGTTTTCTATTGGTTCCGGGTAATTTCACTAACTTTGTGCTGTTAGTAAGTTATCAATGAAATTCAGTTGCGACTTTTTTCTGTGATTCACATCTGGTTTTTATCAAAAATAACATTTCCTTAATAAATCACATCGTCCTTAAACCTGTTACTTTCCCTATTTGATCAAAAGAGATGATGTTTTTTGCAGAGTTCTTCAGATGGAACCCAAACGAAGATTAGGGGTGCAACAACTGCTGCATACATGCTATCAATTGACGACATTGGCTTTTTTATCTCAGTGTCATGTGAGCCTGTCAGAAGTGACTGGGCTCGTGGTCCTATAGTTCTTTCTGAACAAATCGGACCTATTATTCCTGGTAAGTGTCTGCTCTGTCATCATTTTTAGCTTCCCATTTCAAGTCGCATAGTTTCAAAATGTAGTGATGATGAGTAGGCATCTTTCATCAGTAAATAGAATATAATTGATTTATTTATTTATTTAATTTGCAACGTAGGTCCCCCAACTTGCCAATCATTGGAGTTTCTTGGCTCAATGATTGAAGGACAACGCTTGAGCTTTATTGCATCTTATACTGGAGGGTGAGACCACTTGTTCTTATTACTAATTAATGGTAAACCTGGAAATTTAGGGTTCTGACTGTTTCATCGATGGTTTGTGCTTCAGGGAGAAAGGAAATTGCTTCCATGAATGGTTTAGAGTGAAAAGTAATGGTGTCAAGGAGAAATTGAGTACTGAGGGTGAGTTCTATAGAGTTCCTAAATGGGACACACTTTTTTTTTTTGAAGTAAATGGGACACTTTTTACGTCAAATTGAAATAGTATTTTATCTTGCCAGATTTTCTGGATTTGACTCTTGATGATGTGGGAAGATGCATCGAACTTGTTTATACCCCTATGCGAAATGATGGGATAGGAGGAAATCCTAAGAGCATACGATCTGATGTGGTTGCTCCCGGTAAGTTAAGTTATTTTGAAGAATTCTACACTCACTACCACAACCACAACTTCAATTCAATTTAAAACATTTGTGTGGCCATTTAAAATTTGCGTCTTTAACAGCGGACCCTGAGGGACGGGAGTTTATCATTCCCAATTGCTCCGAGGATGAAGAGTTGGTCCCAGAAAAGACATACTTTGGAGGAGCGGAGGGTACTGGAGAATATATATGGTACAGGACAAAGAATAAGCTGCATGGATCTGCATTGCTGGATATTTCTAATTTGAGTGAAGATGTTGTTATATGTGGTAGAACATTGTAAGTTCTGATATTGAGTAACGGTTTCAATATTTCTGTCTGTCTTTCTATTTTGAAATGGGCAATTGTCAATGGTTTGTATATATGGCAGAACGTATAAACCAGCACTGGAAGATGTGGGGGCTTATTTGGCCCTATATTGGGTGCCTACACGTTCTGATGGTAAATGTGGAAAGGCACTGGTTGCCATTTGTAACTCTCCAATTGCACCAGGTATAACTTAAGTGCCACGCGTTTATTTTCTACTCATAAGTTCGATTTTGCTGTCATTAAACAGATCACATGAATATAAAATTGTCTGATCTGGGGTTGGCCAGGTATTTTGTACTTTATTTTAATTGTGACAAATTCATGAGCTTGGGAATGGCAAGGCAGTAATTTATCCTCCTTTTTTCCTATCAAAGAAACATGTTCATTTCTTTGGGATTGTGTTCATTGAAATGATCTTTGAATCAATGTTGCAGCTCTTCCTGTGGTTTCTAATGTTCGTGTGAAGGAGATGTCTCTGTCTGTTTATTCTGGAGAAGGAGAGTATTTTGGGGGATATGAAGGATGGAGCCTATTTAGCTGGTATAGAGAAACCAACGAAGGAACTGTCAGTCTTATTAATGAGGCCAACGCTCGAACTTATGAAGTCACTGATGAGGACTACAACTGCCGTTTATTGTTTGGGTAAATATTGACTTGCTTTTTTCATCCATACCAATTAGTTTTTCCCTGTTAAATGAGAGAGGGAGAATAGATGGGGTGAAGTAGTAATAATCTTTTGCTGTATTTCGCTAATAATTATTCTTTACCAAAAAATAAAAAATCCAACCCCCCCGCCCCCAGAAAAGTTAAATTGGACTTTTGGCAGTCGTTGGCCTTTTACTGAAAGGTTTTAGCTATTATACATACGGCAGATGAACATGTAGCAACTATCAATCCTAACACGGTTTTAATTTTAATATCACAGTTATACACCAGTTCGTTCAGATTCGGTAGTCGGTGAACTGAGGTTGTCTGAGCCAACTGACATTATTCTTCCAGGTAAGAAGTCCCCTGTGACCTAATCTGAGCTTCTGAGCTTGCTATATTGTACTCGTTCAACTTTATGGGTTTGCATTTTATGATATGGTGTTCAAACTTTTTGGACGTGTACTTGGAAAGGCAGAATAAGCTTCAGTAACTTTGATTTGTTATTTATCGTGCATGGTTTAGCTCTAGACACCCTTTCTTATTTTGGATATGTTATCATTTCCTTCCAGAGCTTCCGAGACTAGAGATGCTTGCACTCACTGGAAAAGCTATTGAAGGTGATGTTCTTACAGTTGTTGAAGTGATCCCAGAGAGTTTAAATCAACAGCTTGTTTGGCACAAGTATAAGCAAGGTGTCAGATATCAATGGTATGGTGTTATATATTAGTAATCTGTGACATGATTCAATATTGGCACAAGTATAAGCACGATGTCAGATATCGATGGTATGGTGTTATATATTAGTAATCTGTGACATGATTCAATGTTTGTGATGTACTATAACGGTTAGAGGATCCAAATTTGTAATGGATATTTTAAACGACATGTAGACCTTATAATCTTAAAAATGTTATAGATTTCAATTGCATATACCTTGACAATTTTTGGTTTTCTGCTGAATCCATGGTTCTCTGTTTGCTTTGTAAGGATGTACCTTAAATAGAGAATCAGAGATTCATTTATACAACAATTGGGTCCTAGTAGAATTTTCTGTCATTCTGGTACTAGTTTTTTCAAATATTTCACTAGCATGGTTTTCTCTTTTCAATTATGACTTGTAAAATCATTATACTAGATTGGAAGTATCGTCATTTTATATTTTTGTTGCAAGTTTATTAGCAGATAATATTTCATGAAATTCATTATGACACAAAGGGATGCTACAGGTTCTATTCTTCAGCAGTTGGAGATAAAACTTTTGAGCCACTACCTGCACAGCGTTCTTGTTCCTACAAGATGCGATTAGAGGATATCGGTCGCTGTTTAAAATGTGAATGCATTGTAACTGATGTGTTTGGAAGGTCAAGTGAGCCTGCATATGCTGAAACTGGACCTGTACTACCAGGTAATAACTTTCCAAGTACAATTATGTGACTCAAGGACCATTCCTTTGCTTTTATAGATTGTTGGTTGTTTCATCCGATAGTTCTTGGGTACTTGGGGATGTTTGGTGCTCACCCAACACCCAATAAGAAAAGAATATTCTGATCCAAAAGATAGAATGCATTGAGATCCATCTTTAAATGAAATGTTGTTTCACGTCCTTTCTGAAATACGGAAAAAGGCTTGGATTCCAATTCAATCGATATGAAGGTTGTAATAATATTGTGCATCAGTGCCAGGAATCCTGTCTCCGTTCAGCTTTAATTATTTTCCCTCTGAATCTGTAGGAATTCCTAGAATTGATAAGCTGGAGATTGAAGGCAGGGGTTTCCATACCAACTTATATGCTGTACGAGGCATATATAGTGGAGGGAAGGAAGGTAAAAGTAGAATTCAGTGGCTCAGATCAATGGTTGGGAGTCCTGATCTTATCTCTATACCTGGTATGTAGTTACAGTTCGTAATATTTTGATTCTTCATAGGGCTTTTCCATTGTTCAGTATTTAAATCAAAATTTTCATGTGCAGGGGAGGTGGGGAGAATGTATGAATCCAACGTCGACGATGTAGGCTACAGGGTTGTAGCCATTTACACTCCTTTAAGAGAGGATGGAGTGGCGGGGCAACCTGTTTCAGCGTCGACAGAGCCGATTGCAGTCGGTAATAAAGCATCTCATCTTCTATTTATTATTAATTTTGATGAACTGTACATTGTTTTGATGCTTTGGACGTTTAAAGCTTTATAAATCATTGAGTAACTTAAACAGATTTTATTAGACTGAATGATTTACGAAAGCTTATCCATCAGAGTAGAATCCAATCTAGCTTAATATTGGTTCTCATGCATTTTGGATTGTTGCTCAAATTTTTTTTATGCAGATCTGTAATCACCCATATTATACAATTTCTTTTATTTAAATGTAGAGCCTGATGTTCTTAAAGAAGTGAAGCAGAAGCTAGATCTCGGATCAGTTAAATTTGAGGTATAGCTATTACTTAATTTGTTCATTGTCTTTGGCTGTATTTTAAAAGAAGTTTCCTGAAGATGGAAAGTCACTTTAACATTTTTGTGAACCATTCTAACAAATCTTAACATCCTTCCCACAGGCATTGTGTAACAAGGATCATTCTATGAAAAAGGTTCTCAATTATCTTCTCTTAATCCAAGGATAAATAAGAGTTCAGTGTAAATTTATTGTAAAAGATAATCCTTTGACTTATCTTTATTCTAATATATATTGCAGGCTCCTGCAGTAGGAACTCTTGAAAGAAGAATCCTTGAAGTCAATAGAAAAAGAGTCAAGGTTATAAAGCCTGGTTCCAAGACTTCTTTCCCAACTACAGAAATTCGGGGAACCTATGCACCTCCATTTCATGTAAGTTTTTGCATAGTTAACTTACTATACCTGCCTTTAGTCCAAAGTGTTGTCTGAAGTACACTAAATCCACATTCTCAGAATGTTATAGCACACTGCAATATTATCAAGTCACTCCCAGTCATAAGTGAAAGCAGAAACTCAAAGTAGAAAAATGTGCAGGTGGAGCTGTTTCGGAATGACCAACATCGGTTGAAGATTGTAATCGACAGTGAGAGTGAGGTAGACTTGATGGTGCAGTCCAGGCACCTTAGAGATGTTATTGTGCTTGTGATCAGGGGCTTTGCGCAAAGATTCAATAGTACATCCCTCAATACTCTCCTCAAAATAGAACATAGTATGTAATGAACTTAGCCTGTATCAGTATGTTCATATATGTCAGTCTCCATGTTTTTGAGTGAGCCACTAGATGATTCTCTTCCCCTCGGTAGATCTATCCCCTATATTTCATTATTCTTTCTGTGTATGTTTCCTTGAAATGAAAAGAAAAAGAAAGAACAGTCGTTGAGGCATTGTGAGTGACAGAGTGATGTATATGGTTATTGTTTCAATGAGAATATCTTTAGATTTGATTGCATATAAACTTATTTCTTCCTTTTGTTATCATATTGATTCTCAGAACTATATGTCTCATGGAACTTAATTAGTAGAACCAGCAATCTAATTCTGTATGTCAGAAGTAGAACAGCACAATAAAAATCCCTAAAACCTTCTATATCACAAATGAAAAAGAAAGAAAACTGAAGTACGAATTGATCTATGTTCTAGACCTGTACACTTGCAATGAAAAAGGAGAAGTTTTTGTGATAGTCTTGGGCGACATACATAGCTTTTTAAAGTTGAATTCAGCTTATTTCAGTGGTTTTGCTAGTTCCGGCCTCCATGTTTGTTTCAGCATTAGCTAAGATCTCTGGCTCTTTTGCTGCATCATACGAAGCATGTAGTACCACAAGCATATAGTAGACAATCAAAATCAGAGTCCACACACCAAATCTCAGAAACGAAGCTCCATCGATGGATCCCATAATGAAGACATTGGCTGCAATACTAGCTGACGGCAACCAAGGAACCAACGGCACTCCCCACAGTTTAGGTTTCTTTGCTTGTTTCACTGTCAATTGCAAGCCTAAAGTAGCACAGAACCATATGGCAAGTGTCACAAAAAAACCAACCCAGCTATTGTTGCTTAGCACCCAACACACAGCAGATACAATCGCTGATCCTACGATTAGTGTCAAGAATCCTATGAGCTTATTTCTGTCCGTTGCTGATGTTTCACCTGTAACATAGTACCTCCTCACAAGTAGTGCCAATGCAACCAGGGAAAACATGAACAGGCATGATATGGAAAGAAGGTTTGCTAGAACATCGAGGCTTGTGAAGAAGGCAAAAATCGAGTTTGCAACGGTCATGGCAATGGTGGCATTCACTGGTGTACCATATTTGGCATTGATGGCTGCGAGGACTGGTGGCGCCATGTGTGTTCTTCCGATATGAGTGAAGTACCGAGCCTGTCCGATGAGGTTGGCTAGTAGAACGGTGGTCATGCCTTTAAGAGCTCCAAAAGCAACAATGTACTTGACCCAGTTCAAGCCTGCATCGTGAAATGCCACCGAGAAAGATGCATCGGGGTCGATATGGCTGTAGGGCTGCATCAAACAAAGAGTAGCTGCAAGAGCGCAGTAAGTTAATATGGTGATGAGCATTGAGCCAATGAGCCCTATTGGGATATCTCTACCAGGGTTTTTAGTCTCCTCTCCCAAAGTTGCCACACCATCAAACCCTACGTAAGCAAAAAACAGCATAGCCGAAGCTTTCAAGATTCCACTCGCACCAAACGGAGTGAAGTCCGTTGTGAAATTAGTAGGGTTAGCCTTGGTCAATCCTGCGACCAACATGAAGGCCAAAACCACGAGATGGATTATGGACATGATCGTAGTGAACCGAGCCGGCCCCTTGATGCTCATGGCTGCACCAACGCAAATCACAATGGAGACGACAACCGCGATCGGATCTAGATGGTTATAGTTCTCGGCCATGGAAGCCACATTGATCCGAAAGTCATTAGGTTTATAGTTGCACAGCGTAGCGAAATACGACGTCCATGACCTAGCAACACTAGCACCTGAGACTACGTACTCAAAAGAATGTTACCCGCGCCGATATAAGCCATGAAGTCACCGAGCTCTACTCTAAGATAAGCAAATGAGCCTCCGGCCACCGGAAGCTCCACGGCGAACTCGGTGTAGCACATGACTGCTAGCAAAGCAGACACTCCGGAGATGAAGTAAGAGATTACTACGGCAGGGCCAGCCATATTTCTAGCCGCCTCACCGGTGAGGACGAAAATACCTGACCCCATGGCTGCACCTATCCCAAACTAAATGAGATCCCACCAGTTCAGAGTTTTCTTCATCTCATTTTGGCTTCTTGCACGCATTTCTTCGAGCTCAAGGCAGTCCAAGGACCGCGCAAGGAGGCGGTCCTTGAGCCTTGTTTTCATGTTGGCTAGGGCATTCATGTAGTTTCCCCATGTCTTGAATGACTCCTCCGGCAAGAAATCTTGTTTGGTGAAGAAGCAACTTCTTTTCTTGACCCTATTGCTAGCTCCACCACCGCCTCCAGGGTTATTCGCCATTTTTTGTTGTCGCCCTAATGGTGGAAATGGATTAGTAAAAGCTATTAGACCCAACTGATATGAAGAATTTATTTAGAGAGAAACGGTAAAAGATTCAGGAGAGAGAGAGAGAGAGAGAGATTTCAGGATCCAACTGTACGTGATAGATTCCGTCATGGACACTTCTACAGTCTACAGTTCTACCAAGAAGCCCTCCTGGCCTATACAAACTTCTATGAGTTTTACGACTTCTATCCCAACAAAATGTTCGTTCATTTTGATGGAGAATTTAGAAACACATTATTTAATTTTAAACGTTAATATGGGAATGAAAAATCTCACATCGTAGCTAGATATGATTTTACCACAGAAACATATACGAATCGGATTTTCAGGGAATAAGAGCGGTTCTTCTTGCTCTACCAATGACGGTGCGCATAAAACCGAATTCTGTTTCAAATTTTTCAGTGTGACATCTCATCTCTTTCTTTCGAACCTGATAATCACCTAATTTAGCCCTATAATTCTGTGTATCACATTAAGACTCCTAACGGAGTTGCTCGCGGCCTTTGAGACGCCCACGACCCATCCCTACTCTCTCATCCTTCCAAACCCCGACTTTCTTTTCCAGTTTATCCTTTTAGGCAATTCCCTCCGCCTTCTTGAGAATGATGAGATTAATCCCTCTTAATCGAAGACCACCACCTAAAAAGGCGACTCAGCTATCTCTCTATCTCCAAGTAAGTTTTGCTTCCTTTGTAAAAAAGAAGAAGATGTGCATATTGTTCTCTGATTTGGAGCACCGAAAAATGGTGAATGTGATAGTGAAAGCCCAATGCTACTACTCCAGATCCCAAATGCCGATCTCCCGACGATGACGAGGAGAAGTAAGGTGGGATTTGAAACCGTCTTCGTGTTTCTTTCAAACCTTCCTATGTCTCGGTTCTGTAGCATAACACCCATTATCTTCTTCTGCCTCTCTACTTCTTCCCTTTTTGTTTTTGGGGTTCGATAATCGTATTGGGTTTCGTTATGATCAAGAGTCGCGAGGCCTCTGTTAGTTTAGTAGATGTTTTAGGTCTTAGTTGAGGAAGAAGAGCTCGGGTTTCTTAGGCCGGTGCTTCGTTTCGTTCCTTACTTGAGCATCTTTAGAATTGTCGAGAATATTCATGGGACGTATAGGGGTTTGACTATAATGACTAATTAATGACCTCTCAGTGGAGTTCAGACCAAGGTATATATATGCCCTCTCTTTTTATCGATGTAATTCCTACTTGCTAGAGACTCGAGACTCGAGAGTTTGTAGGGAGACAATTGCAAAGTTGTCGATACATATATTCCAGGCTTGCAGCTACTGCAGGCTTATATGGTATATAGATGTTGCCTTCTCTTCTTTTTTGATCCCTGTAGATGTTGCCTCAAAAGTAACAAGGACTGGTCGAGGAGAAGACCGAAGAGGCCAGTAATAACAAGAACATTAATAATTTGAACAAAACCTCAGAGTCGAAACTCTTCAACAAACAAGAGTAGAACTCTATCAATATCATTAAAGTCGAATGTTCAAAATATATATACTCATCACTGATCGTTAATCATGAATGTTTATACAGGAAATTACATCCCAGAAAAGGGATATATGTGTCAAAATTTCTATGTGATAAGGGGACCAGCAGAAGGCTGCTCTAAAGAGACCGATGGTAAAAAGAATGAATGTAACGTTAAGCTACAAAAGATTAAAAAGAAAGGATATGAACAAAACTGAACTGGGTAACATATGATCCACTGAAACTATGTGAATAGAGTTACAACATCCCTACGGTATCCTCTGACAATAAGAAGTCTAGGCACATTCTCCACCAACAAATCCATGTATTCCATGTAGAAGTATGCGGGGTGATTGACCGGAGGAGGAGGCAAGCTAACGAGTACGACTGCAGCCATTCTCGAGTATCTGAGTATTGTCGAATTCAACTTGAGGGTGGTGTAAAGAAACTTCTCTATCTGCTTCTCATTCACAACAACCTGTTTCCCATCCGCCATCAGTGGGGTCCCTTGTTTCTCAGCTGTAGACTTCATATCAGCCAAGTAATCAGCTATCCGCTTTTCGGCAGCATTATACGCCTCCAGGGATTCATCTTGAGCAGCCCCACCATCTGCTTGAACTTCCCAAGATTTCATCGTTACAACAATCACTTCTGCATGCATCCGAAGATCATACAGAAACTTCTTTACGTCAGCCTTGAGCCCCTCTGCATCTGTATCCTCCTCAGCAATGCAGAAAACCTGAATTTTACAACTTTCGAAGCTTTCCTTGGTCAGGAGAAGTTGAGACAGAAGAAGCATTAGACCTCCATCTCTCACTATCCAATACAGATCAATGGTACCGTACTGCCTCTGATACTCATTCGGCCATTCATCAAGACCTTTGACAATAACTACTGCCTTGTTTGCAACAATGCAATCATTGATTATTTCAACAAAGGTGTTTGGAATATCTGTTAAGTTTTCGCGACGCCATATTTCAGGATACCGCATCACCACTATGTTTGGCTTGAGATTTCCAAGACCCATTGTCTGGACAATGCCGCGGAATCCTTCTGACATACTGGGTGCGACAACAATCTCAGCTACACCTTCACAGTGCTTGTACGCAATGTAAGCATCAAGCTGCTTGCAGGCAGCCTTGGCATCTTCAACACATTCACGGTAGTCGCCGTCCAGAATAGAAACAAAGATAGACATTCCCCTGCCCTTCTTCTTCATGCAGTTGGCAAAGTCGGCAAGTTTGGGATGGCAGGGTACATTATCTGGCAGCTTGCCCCAAGGCCGGCATAATATCAGGGGGATGGGATACCAGTTCTTTGGGTGCACTTGGTTTGCTGCAATTAAATTAAGAAATTAAACATGATATCACTCAACAGGATTGCAGAGAAGTACATTATAATTGATACAGGATTTCTTGTGCCCCAAAGTGCATAAAATTGGTGTCTCAATGCATTCAATACTGTGTAGAACATTTAAGGAACTCCAATCAACAAAATAACTAGTCACTAAGAAACTACTGAGCTCTACTCCGCTAGACCACATGGGTATGGGGTAAGGAGACTCGTGCATGGTAAGGACAAGTAAGAGCACATCAAAACCAAAAAGAACAAAGGGATGCTAGTAAAGTGACAATACTTGTTATATATTGTAATTCTCTAATTCACACGCACCTCCTAGTGATCGAAGACTGCGGAGAGCTAGCTGAAAATATGCACTCTTGAAACCATCGCCCCAATCCCCAGCCTTTCCTTTGATGCTCACATAGTAATATATAAGGCTTGCAAGGGCGAGAGCCACTATAGTAAATGCCCAAGAGATCAAGAACATAATCACTGCATGCAAAATAAAAGCAATTATTAAGAATCTACAAAGCAAATCATATTTGAATTGCCTGTACACACATTTACATCAAAGAAAGATAACTGCACTATTGAATATGATCCTAACAGTAATAATAGGCAAATACCATGCATATTCCCTGTATCTGATCAAAAAATTGCACACAATCATTTTCACCTCGAACATTGACAGTCCTGACAATTTTGCCTACCTAAACATAGCGTCGCTCCAAGAAGAGACAGGCTCCAATGGTGGAATTTCCACCTAGGGCGCCAGCTGGGAGCATCTAGGAGATCCAGAAGAAAGCAAGATAAGTTCACACCCGCATAACACAGAAGGAAAAACATAGTTATAGTTGGTGTGATAAGATCCAGGTTCCCAATTATGACACACACAGTACATAGGAATGCGGTAAATAAGGTAGCAAAGTGAGGTTCACGCCCATCTGCAACCTTGAAGTAGTTGAGAACAGGCAAAATATCATCATTCGCAATTGCTGCAAGTAGACGAGGGGCACCAGTCAAGCTTTGAAGAGCAGCACCTAATGTTGAAAGAATAATTCCTACATAAATGAATGCTGGCAAAGGCCAAGATATTGTAGCAGAAAGTAGCCTGCAGCAAGAAATTTGATTTCAACAATGGAACAATCAATAAGATACAGAAAATAATTATAAAAAGAGATACTTCCAGTTTTAGTACCAGTGCACAATTACTAAACTCATGTAGATTAATCTCTTCCAACCCACTATGTTCTTTCATCAAAACTGGTCACACATTTGGAATTGTCTTACTATTCAGGTATACCATTGTTTAGTTTTATATTGTGTCACAACCCTTCCCTCTTTCTATACCCATAAAGCCTGATCTTTAGCAATTTTCAATTATTTAGTAGACAGGATCATTTATTCAACCCTGAAGGTGGCAGTGTTAGAAGAACCTGCTGCGGGAACAGCCCCGTAAGTACCTACACTAACGCTACACTAGAGAATTAAACCTCTAAGAGCACAAAAAATCCATAAGGAGAACGGAACAATCGAAAAATCAACTCCTATACCCTGACATTCCAGTGTGATCATCATCCTACAAAGCTAGTGGACATTTTCAACCCGTTGACCGTATTCCTCAACCTGTTGAATTCCGGGGATTTCCACTCTGTTTCTTCTGCAACTATTCAGTGGGGAGGGAAGACGGCAAAGGTGAACAAATCCTAGCAATTTTGCATTTGAAGGTGACGGATATCAGAATTATCAGCAGTATTCACCTTAAGTTTTAATTTGCTTGCCTGGTTAATTAGAATGAACTTTGGTTTTATAATATCCCCAGTCGCAGAAGATTGGAGAAAATTACGGAATAAAATGGCACTAAGGACAATGATGCCAACCTGTCAGTCAAAAGCACATGTCTGGCGGCAAGCGATCCAAATAATAACACAGAGAACAGATACATTGAAGTAGTTGTAAGAGTTGCAGCCAGTGTTCCAATAGGAATTGAACGCTGGGTATCTTTTAGTGAGGCAGATCGATTTGAACCTGCCATAATTCCTGTCACAGCAGGGAAAAAGAGACCAACCATTGCACTGGGAACAAAATCAACAAGATAGTCAAGAGACGATAAAAATAGTTATCACCATCCTAGACGAATACATTCAAAATCCCATCATGCCTTGGGGGGGGGGGGGGGGGGGGGGGTGGAAGGGAAATAACTTTACTTCAAAAATCGTAGGCTTTAAAACTTGAAGGTATTTGAAAACTTGCTCCAACTGCTAAGATATAAAGGAAAACATGCAAAGAAAGCCAATAGAAATAAAATAAATAAATAAAATAGTCAGCTTCATTTGAAGTCTTGTATTTTTCAAATAACAAGATTTACCAAAAAAAAAAATTCTTTCTAGGAACATGAGGACTCCCAAAGTTCACTTATTCATTCAAGCAGGCAACAAAACTACCAAAATATTTAAAAATGATGTCATGACATACTTGAAGTCCCAAGATACTGTTCCATTTGGATCAGGAACTCCACCAGCATTAGTCTTCTGATACTTCGCCTTCCAGTTGTCTCCAAATGTTTTCAAACTTAAGCCTGTGACTCCCACTGTATTTTAGATGAGGCAGAAATATCATTCAGTTAAGGCGAGAAAACAGAAGCCAACAAGTAGCAATACAATAAAACAGGAATCTTTGTCCCATGTATATAATAAGCACTATTTTCTGAAGGAAAAGAAAACACTATACTCACCTGTAGGGTGATCCTTCCTTGCCACACTGATCCCAATATATATACTGAGCAGCGACAACAGGACGGGTACGAGAAAAGCAGGTGCAACCCGATTTATTATTTTCACTCCCCCAAACACAATAAAACATAATAGGATGGTCACTATTATCCCATAAATTTGCAAATCATGAATATTTGCAACGTCAATTTTCACGCCATTAACTGTCGTCGTCTCTGTGTTGACAAATTGGGAAACAGAGAAAGTGTAAAATTATTATTTTTGACCAAAATATCACTCAAACATGAGAGTTATTTTGTATCTAAACAAGCAAGAATTTATTTTTGAATTAGCTTAAGAGAGAGAAAACTATTGACAAGTGGAACAACGACAATTACCAGAGAAAAATCCAGCTTTCGGCAGAGCTTTCAAGAAGGTTTCCACAGCTCCCAAAACATAACTAAGCCCACAAGAATGATGTCAAGTTCAGTACTCTCAACCAATCAACATCCTTATTTTATTATCACAATAAATTTAATGATGAAAACTCACAGAGCTCCGGCAACAGCATTTCCGAGAAAGAAACATAATCCAATGCTAACTCCAACTTCTGGACCAAGCGCACGACCAATTAGATAGTATGGTCCACCTCCCTATGAAAGTAAAGAAGGATTCGGTAATAACTTAATTATTGTAATCAATCAAATAATTTCAAGATACAGTATCAATCTTTGTAATGCTAAAATTTGATACTATTTTCTCTGCAATATTTTTTATTACATATAAATTCAGTACCTTCATAGCACCATTAGTGGCAATTGCACTCAATGATATTCCAGTCAAGAAAGTACACAAGCCACATAAGGAAACCAGTAGTAAAGATTGTCCTATGCCAGCCATACCAACGATCCTGCAATTGTATATCACCAGAGGCTTTAAGCGCTTTTATAGTTATTTATTATGAGTGTAACCCAATCTATATCTTTTCACCAACATGTTTCCGTCAGTTCATATCCAACATTCATATAGTTCCACACTTGTATACTTAACTAATCCCCTCACACCCACTCTGCTTGCGTCAACTGGATTTTCTATATATGAAGAGGTTAATCACAAGACATTAAGCATTAATAATAAAATAAATAAAAGACGAAAGAGAATGAAATAAATAAATAAAGGAAGCTATGGGGGAGTGATAACTAGCCCAAAATGATGATATTCTAGCTTATTCTTCATTTTATAATCAATAAGCTGATCCTATAGTGTTGCCCCTTAATCTGTTTTGATTATCGTGTTAAGCAAATGCAGCTGTTGGATATCAAGATTTAACCATCTCAAACGATCTTGGCTTAATACATAAGACAATTATAAGCAAAGTATGAAACAGGTATCTCTAGAAAACACACACAAAAATAACTAAGCCAAGAAATTTTAAAACATGGAAGTGCACTGGAGATCAAACTTGAAAGGCACAGCTATATTTATAAGACTTAACCTATCTAGCACCAGTCATACATGAACAAATCTTATATAAAAAGTATAATATTTCATCACTTTCTGTGAAATAATTGGAAAGTAGGATACTACAGAAACATTCTTATGCTTCTTTTTCTTTTATAGGAAAAGCAATGTTTGTAAAACGAGCAAGGTTAACGTCGAGCTTTACCAAGAAAAACGGATGAAGTAGATAATTCCCATTATGTTTTGCAGGCATGGAACAAATACACCCATCATTGTACCCGATTTGACAGCAGTAACCTGCATTGCACATCGGTAGAGAATACAATCAGAAGTGCAATCCACAATTCAAGATAGTAGAGAAAATAGGATGCTCAATGGACTAATAGGATGATAGTCTGTCGGGCAATGACTAATAGGGCGTTCACTAGACTAATGAATAATAGGATGCTCACTGGAGTAATGACTAATAGGATGCTCAATGAACTATCATACCTTAGGTTTCCCGCGGGTGATAGCAATATTTTCACCATCTCTAGGACTAGGAGGTGCTGCACTTTGTTCATCTGTCATGCTAGAGCAATAAAAAACACACAGATACGAGCCAGTTAATTAGTCCACAAATTAATACTACCCAGTAGTAAATAACTTTTAAATAAAATCCAAAATCAAACAAACTAATATAATAAGTACAAACAGTTTCTCCCTTCCTATGATCCTTTCTCAGAAAGAGATAAATCTAAGACACGAATTATGTATGTGAGAATAGACTTTGGTAGATGAATATGAGTAATTTGAAATGCATATGAAATCATTTGCACATGTCTGTCCATAGATATATGTACGCAATCAGACCAAAAACAAGGTACAGTAATAGACAGACAGGTAAGACACAAGATGCTTTATATGTACATGTATAATATCACTGAATAAGGTGATTGTACAGATAACATCATTAGCATGTATGCATTTTTTTCTTTCTATCTCCTTCAGTTTTTATTTTCTGCTTTCTTTTCATATTAGCCAATAAAATAATAATATAATGCAGTATCCAAGTTTTAGATGAAAATATATTGACAATCAACTTCCTATAGATGAGGCATCCCTTGTGTGTCCATCTCACAGATGCACATCCATGCCATATTTCGAGGACAATCTTGTCCTCAGCCAATCACATGCAGATTGGAAGTATAAATTGGATACTCTGTACTGGTTTTAGGTGGTACATGCACTACATGAAACAGAGCAGGGAAAAACAACACTAAAGATCATAGAAGGCATACCTCTTAAGACCGAGAATATTGACAAGAGAATCAAAGCCAAATAGTTCCAATTTGGATTCCTTCAGGGGTCCGTTGGCCAGGACATCACCGGTAGATGATCTTTCTTTTATGTTAGAGCCAATATTTACCTTTATGTTCCTGCCATGGTAAATAAACCAATATTAGACATGAAGGGATCTCAAGCAGCAATCTCCTATTAACTACCTCACTCGATATTCTTTACGTGAAACTATTGAATTCTTCAACCAGTCTGACTGAGTTACTACTGATAGGAAACAAAACAAAAAATCTGATGATTCTCAATCAGTCAAGTGATCCAAGCCCCTCTTTTCTCATATTAGTTCGCATAAACATCCCTATGCCTCCATAACCGATGGAAATCAAAAGTCTAAACAAGCATCAACAAGTAAAATCAACTTCTAGTTCTAGTAGCACATGGCTTCGAAACTGTAAAAACTCCCTAAACGACCTCGTCATTGATCCATCACTATTTTCCACAATGTATACACACACAGAGAGAGAATGAAAAGCATAACAAATTAAGTGCAATGTATCCTATACGCAACTATAACCTAATCAAAAATCTAACCTCTACAAAGCTACAGACATAACAATTCCTATACATTATTCTGATACATTTCTACTGAAAACTATATAAATTCGAATAGCTGAGTTTACTAATCAACGCATTCAACTTCAATAGCGAGCAAAAGTGTGAGATAGAGATAGACATAGACATACTTGAGCGAAGCTTGACGAGCCGGGAGAGAAGAAGACGAGGAGGAAGGATCGATGGAGGACATCTCGAGCACGGCGCGATCGTCGTCGTCGACGACGGGGCTGTACTTACGGCCTCGCCGACCGTGAAACTCGTCATCTCCGCCTGCATCGACGTCGGCATTGTCCATTGGTTTTTTTTTTTATAGCTTCGGATCTAATACGAAACCGTGAGAGAGGGATTGGGATTTAGATCGGCATCAAAGATCTGGCGACAAAACGAAGGATGTGAAGACGAAGAGTTGGTCGGAATTGACAATGGCGTTTGATCGAGAAAGAACGTGTTTGAATTGAAATTGAAGAAAAGAAAACTGGAAAGAGGAAAAGAAGAAGTTGTTATGGAGACAACGGAGGAGGAAAAGAGAAGAATATGAAAGAGACGTCGGAGCCACGCGCCTTTTGCTTCTCTGCGGCTCTCTTTGGATTTTAACCTCCACCTTCATCTTTTTACCTCAGTTTACCTTTTTCTTTAATGTTTTCATCTTTGTTTTACCTTTGGGCCTGGGGACTCAGGGCATCTCCAATGGGGAGATCTAAAATGGGGTCCTAGATCTAAATTTAGGACTTCATTATAGGACTTTTCATTTAGGACTTTAGGGCTCTCCAATGGTTAAGGTCCTATAAATCATTTAGATCTTATTTTTAGGACTTCAATCATCTCCAATGGTTAAAGTCCTATCTCAAAGTTCTAAATTTATATATTTAGATTATCTTATTTTATTTTGACTCTAATAATAATTTAGACTTTGTAAAATATAATGGTACATGATAATTAATAATAATATTAATTTAAAACATGACCTACACATGTTTAATATACAATAATAATATTAATTTAAAATACAATATTATTATGTTTAATAAATATTAATTATGATAATTTTTGACCGATACATGTATTATTCAACGACTCTCCATTTTAATTTGACACCGATATATGCATTTTTCAAGGATAATTTCAAATTTTGGAAATGGTATATCAAAATTTCAAGTTGTCAAATTTCAAAATTTCAAGTTGTCAAATTTCAAGTTTCAAGTTGCCAAATTTCAAATTTCAAGTTGTCGAATTTCAAATTTCAAGTTGTCAAATTTCAAGTTTCAAAATTTCAAATTTCAAGTTGTCAAATTTCAAATTTCAAGTTGTCAAATTTCAAGTTTCAAATTTCAAATTTCAAAATTATACAACATTTTGATCTTCTATAAAATCGGAATCATTCACTCCTTCATCTCTCACCAATTCACAAACACTTCTCCTCCCACGAACAAATTGTGGTTTTCGTATTGTTTCATACCTTTAATTTTGTGTTCCGCTATGAATAGGTTGTGGAAATTACTGAAGAAGGAGGAGGCAGAAGATGTTCCGAGAAGGCAACAACAAGCTCTCTTGATGTCTGCGGCAGCCTTACAAGTGGAGAGGATGGAAGAAGATGAAAGCTCACAACGGGGTGGTTCCTCGGAAGGGCGGAGGTACATCTTAAGGGACCGAGAAATGATGGATCAACGATTGAAAGCTTTATACTTCACCTCACCTTGTAGGTTTGACGGCGACATCTTTCGAAGGCGCTTCCGTATGAGACCCCATCTCTTCGACAATATGATGCGTCAAGTGACCAACCACGACCCTTACTTTGTACAGACGATGGATGCCACCGGCAGACTCGGCATTTCCACCGAACAGAAGCTAACATGTGCTATGAGGATGCTTGCATACGGTCTACCAGCAGACTTGTGCGATGAGTTCCTTGATATTGCTGAATCCACTGCTCTAGAAGTGTTAGATCATTTTACAAGAGCGATATGGGCTGTGTACCGCAAAGACTATCTACGCACACCAACAAAGGCAGATCTCGTGAGGTTGACAAACAAAGCTGCAGATCGTGGATTTCCAGGTATGTTGGGTAGCCTTGATTGTATGCATTGGCAATGGAAAAATTGTCCTACTTCTCATGCCGGACAATTCCAAGGCCATAAAGGAAAACCTACAATTATCTTAGAGGCCTTAGCCTCCTATGATACTTGGATTTGGCATGCATATTTTGGTCTTCCAGGTTCTCTCAACGATATCAACGTCCTGGGAATGTCACCATTGTTTGATGAGGTATGCAGAGGTGAAGCTCCTCAAGTGAAATTCAAAGTGGCAAACAGTACGTACCATCAAGGTTATTATTTGGTGGATGGCATCTATCCCAATTGGGCGACTCTTGTGAAGGCAATAAAAAATCCTACTACTCCCGAGACAAGACACTTTACCATGATGCAAGAGGCATTCAGAAAAGACGTCGAGAGAGCATTTGGAATTCTCCAAGCGCGTTTCGCAATTGTGAGGGGTCCAGCTCGTTTATGGAGTAGGGAAAGCCTTCAATACATCATGATGACGTGCATTATTTTGCACAACATGATTGTAGAAGATGAGCGCGAGGAAGATGAGCAGTGCGAGTTTGACATGGATGAAATCCCGACTCGTCCAAGAAAAGCTGAGATCTATGATAAACCGAGCTATGATGATGAGGTCCATCGTAATCCTCAACTAATGCACGAATTTGTGCGAGCTCGTTACAAGAGGATCCGATGTCCGGTGATATGTGCGGAACTAAGATCGGATTTAGTTCAACATGGTTGGGCTTTGAAGAAGTACCGAGAGCGCAACAATGGTTAATTAGTTTTGTTTTCATGTGTCAATAAATGACATTACTTTGTCATCATGTTGTTGTATGTCTTTAATTTTGTGTGGTTGTATGTCTTTAATTTTGTGTGGTTGTATGTCTTTAATTTTGTGTGGTTGTACCACCTATATAAAGTGATTTGTGTGGTTATATGTACTTGAGTGTATTTAAGCCATTTAAACATTCTTGTGTTTTGTTATGCATTTATTACCGTAATGAATAAGAAATTTTACGAATTACCATTAATACGTAGTTAATTCAAATGATTAAAAATAGTACAACTTAATACGTAGTTAATTCAAATGATTAAAAATAGTACAACTTAATACGTAGGAAATTAAGTTCTTAAAAACAGTAATGAAAAATACACTTAATACGTAGGAAATTAAAGACTTAAAACCAACAAATAGTACAACTTAATCACTCTTCGCCATCATTACGCATCCACTCCGTTTGATTGAGCTGAAGATAGGGAGAAGAAGTTGATCCACCACGAGGGGTATGGAATGATGATGCATTTTGTGCCTCCATTTCCTCTCGCTCAATTATCTTTTTTTGCTTCCTCTCCCAATACCCTCTTTTACAAGGTGAATATATATTAGGATCCACCGCCATTGTGCGAGCATCTTCCTCCCTTTGTTGAGCCGCCATAGCCTCTTCATAGAGTTTTTCCCTTCGTTCAAACTCTCTATCGTTTTGATCAGCAAGCCTTTTCATTTGAGCATGAATACTTAATGTTAACTCTTGGTTACCTTTTTTCTTCGCCGCCTTTGCCGCTTTTTGTCCCGTTGGACGCTCTCGCCTATCTTGTGATGTCATGGTTGGAGTTGTTTGATGTCCGGATGAATTGTTATCATCCAAGTTGGTAGGAATCTCATACTCACCAATATTTGCATCCATTGATGGTGGAAGGGAGAATTTTGGTGACTCCTTCAAGATATCCCAACAATGCATATATGCGAAATGCTCTCCATGAGATTCATCAAAATAGAACCCCTTCGCATTCCTTAACTACAAACAATCGGAACAAATAAATTATTATACAACTTAATGAATACTTACAAATAAATATCGGAACAAACAAATTATTCTAACCACAAAGAATCGGAACAAATAAATTATTCTAACTACGTGAATTATTACTATATGGAAAATACTTACATCATCTTGATCATTTTCGCCACTCGCATGATTTTTGATGGCTTTGTTCATGGCGTGAGCCCATCTCATACTTGCCGGATTGATCTTCTTCCATCGAGATTCGACGCTTGTTTGGGTTCGCTTAGGTGCATTGGTTGGCTTGATACTTTCGAAATACTCATATATACGATCCCACAAAGTTCCCGCGGATTGATTAGTACCGACGGCGGCATCTCCACCAATACTCAACACGGCAGCGCACAAGGCTCTATCTTCCGCTTCTTTCCAATTTTCCAAACGTGGTGCCCTTGTGGTTGGTGAAACTCTCTTTGGACCCATGGTATTGAACAAAAAAAAACAGAAATCGCTATAAGAAAAGAGGAGAAATAGGAAAAGTTTGAGAGGGTGTAAGAAATTGTGTGAGAGAATGAGAGAAATGGTGTGAAGTGAATGGAAATTTGGGTTAGTATTTATAGAAAAAATTAGAAGTTACTGTTCCAACGGACTGATTTTTAAAAAAAAAAAAAAATTAATTTATATTTGTTTCTGACTATCATATGAAAAATAAGAATTTGATTGAATACGAATCGTTGGATCGATTTCGAAATATATTCGTAGCCGTTGGATCAAAATCAGAACTTTTAAAAATAAAAAAACTAAAATTAACTTGGATTGAATCTGGCCGTTGATTTTGAATCTCAACAAAATCGGACCGTTCAATTCTTGACCGTTGTAGCCAACGGCTCGGTGGAGCAGAGCACGTGGCGGGTCCCGCAGCGGCAGTAGCTGTCTGCTACTCTCTGGCTTCCTCCAGCGCGTCGCGCGTTGGTTCCCCTTCCTCTCTCCATCACGTCGCGCGTTCCCTTCAATTCCAAGCACTGGCGCGTCTCACCGTCCCTTCCTCTCTCCTACGTCTTGCTCACGTCAGCAGCTCTGTGTGGTCCATAAATTTTAGATCGGTGCTAAACCAAGATCTATCCTAGCACCCCATATAACACTTCAAGCTATAATTTATAGCTTTTAGATCCCTCAACACAACCATTGGAGAGCAATTTTTCCAGGAAACCCTATATTACTAGGGTTTAGGACTCTCCATTGGAGATGCCCTCAAAAGCTCTTTTTTAGATCTGAAAACGCTCTGGGCTTGTCTGGGATAGAATTTTAAATAGCTTTCAGATTTATAAGAAAAAAATAATAATAAATTAAAAAATTCAGAAAATATATATAAAAAATAAATGTTTGGTTGAGTTAGAGAAGCAAAATTTCTAAAAGTGCTTTTAAGCCTAGTTGGGTGTACTCCTCCGTTTTTATGTTGTAATGCACAGATAGACCATTTCACATGAATTATGGACTTAAGAAGTTGGAAACCTTTAGACTACCCTTAAATAATTAAGTAAAAAATAATTGTCAGGTATTATATTGACTATTTTTCTTGATTTTATCTTATGCATTATGTAGTTTAGATGAATAAAAGTGATGGAGAATATTAACAGTCGAATTGTGATCTTCACAATGTTGTATTACAAATGGGGTTTATAAACATCAAAATATATTGAGCGTTTCGGTTTTATTGTCAAAACACATACATATTTCTACTAATTCTAATGATAGAATGAACATGGATCTTATTGTAAGAGCATATCTCCAACCGTTGTGTCAAAAGACACAGTGGAGGCTCAACGTCTAGTTTTGACAGACTTCAACCCTTCCAACAGATTTTCCGAAGACACGGTGGATAGCAGATGGACTCCCTCTCTGTCGAATTCTATTTTATCATTCTTTCTCTCAAGAATGGATTGCTTCTCCTCAGTCTCTTCTCTCTTTTGTTTCTTTCTTCCGATCCCTTTCTACTCTTCTCCCTTCTCTGCTTGAAGTGGTCACAAGGAGTGAGACGGTGGGATTTGTTCGACTACTGTACGCAAACAATGATTGCTGAAATCGAACTGATTTGGGTTGTCTGGGTATATCGTCAAAATTGAAATGGGGTTGTAGTCGGTGTCTAATTGAAACTGAAGATTTGGTAAGGTGATGATAAATTGAAGTGGTACTGTTTTTTGTTTAACTACTGTTTGAATATGGCTTCTTGCTATGTGATTTTGATTCTTGGAAAGTTATATTGAGGATTAGGAGCGGGTATGGAATGAGAGGCAAGGAGATTATGAGAGATCTTAGTGGTGGAGAACGTTGGTTCTGTAGTGAACGTAGAAGCAGATAGGCAGTGGTTTCAATTGCTACCCAGAAATATTGGAACGGTAGAACAATGAAGAACAAAGAGAATGCAACTATGTTTGTATTTTAGTGGTTTTTGTTTGACAGATGGGTTGGAGCTGAATATTGATAAAATTGTCAAATACATTTCATATGTCAAAAATTTAAATTTGACAAAAAAGATTGGCCATACTATTTGGAGATGCTCCAATGGAACGAATGTTGCTACTCACAAAAAAAACAGTTAGTGTGAGTTCCAAGAGCGGAGGAGATGTCTTGCAACAGAAACAATTGGAAAGGGTATGCATCACCTCAAAAGTTGGGGATTTCATTAACCATGAATCTTGATTCGAATCCAGGTAAAGACCTCAGATCAAAGATGTTGCTTGAAAGCTCGACTAGATGCGAAACAAACTACTAATACAATGTAGAGGAAACAAGTGAGATCTGCACAGAGAAGAAAAGACCATTGCTAATATTACAATAAACAAATTACACAGCAACTTTGTTTTCCAGGTCTGACTACAAATAAATAAGATGATAATGGTACAGCTAAACATGTTATACCACAGAAAAGCAAAAGTGGGATTTGGTCTATGAACTAAAAATCAAAGAAACTGAGTTGAAACCTAAAGCATTCATTCGTCTTTCAAGGAGGCCTTCTTGTGCTTTCCATGCCTCTCGTTTAATTTCTCAATCTTCTCGTTTCCGTCGAGCTGCTTGCTAACGGATCCTTCTTGCGCACTGCACATCTGGGACTTAATCTTGAACCCAAATTTCTTTGATACATTTCCCCATGTGCTAGAGCCTTTAACCTTGCCCAACTTCTCAATCTCCTGTCGCATGTTGGAACACTCTTTCTCAAGCTCGGATACACGCATTCTCATACTATCCATTCCGACCTTTAAAACCTGATTCTCCCTTACGGTGGTCGCCCAACCTCCTCCCTCATTGGACCCGGAAAACCCGGAGAAACCATTTCTTAACTGCCTTGACCCATCAAGATTGTCTGAAGCCAAAAAGCAGCCCGCTATTGAACTCCGGAGTTGAAGCTGCTCAAAGAAGAGAACTTGAACAACTATTCTTAAAGGGAGCCTCTCATTCTGCGCAGCATGAGTGCACGCTTCCAAGGAAAGCTTCTGGCAATCCATCAACCTGCAGACTTGTTCTCTGTCGGCCTCGGCCAACCATGGGTGTGACTGCAAGTTGAAAACCACAGATCAGTAGTGGCAATAGTGTTTCTGGTTGTGGTTAGGAAAATTTGTCAACCAGCAGCATGTTTAAATTCATTGCAGTATATACAGACATGCAGCTAGAACTAGGTACTGTAAAGCTGGTCATGTCTGCGCTATCTGGCAACTTAATTACATGTACCAAGGCTGGAAAATCAATAGCAATAAAAAGCATACTTCACCTACATCTCAATGGTTGGTTCTAACTTTTAAACCTCTTTCAGGTTCAGACTAGTACGTACTTGATGTTGTGTAAACTTGGTGAGGTACCAACCCAGAGATCAGTAATAAATGCATGCATTTCTTAGGAAGTTGAAAAAGCTACCTATTGATCACATTGAATGAATCATATTTATGATACGTAACCAGTCCCCAGCAGAGAGTAACAACAGCAATATTGTAATATTGACAAGCTTGAGAGAATTAACATTAGCAACCTATGATGTGAATTTTATATAGCACAATGGATCAACAAAGTCAATGGATTATGCAATCAGCGTTGCCAAACTCAAACAAGTATTACCTTTAAGTATATATCTATAGCTCGATAGAGACCATCATCCAAGTGTCTGGCATATTCAGGAACAGCAGCAGCCAATGCTTGAAACTTGGGGAGCTTCAAGTTAACATCAGGTGCAACTTCTGCGAGGTATCCATCAATGAGTTTGGCAACCATGGTGATTGGTGTCAATGAAGGTGACCCAATCAGTTGGCCATCTTCAACTGAACCGGGCGATGCCCCACCTGCAATCTGTTCCATGGCAAGGAAGTGATCTAGTATCCGTTGCACGCAATCAACATTGTACAGTGTCTCCATTGAATAAGAGAAGTTCGGCATCAAGAGATCTTCTAGAGTAGCTTGATCAAGCTGCATACCAATCCTTTTCTCAAAATTTGATATGCAGGAAGGGTTGGCTCTAAGGATCATGGCTGTTCGAAGTAGACCAAATAGAAACTTGGTAGGGACTAGACACTTCTGAAATGGAAGTAACCGATCCACCTCTTCAAGTAAGTGCTTTTGGTCTTCTTCTGATGGTGGTGATCCCATAGACCCTGGTGCAAGACGGGTAGTAGACTCAGTGGTGCCTTGACGCCGACTTAGCCCAGGAAGATACTTTTTTGCATAAGCAGTGATTGAGCCTGCAATGATCTCTTGTTTGATGCCACGGGATTCCATTACTGAAATCAATCTCTGATAAAGAGGCAAGCTTAAGGTTGATGCATCCTCATACCACCAATCTGAACTTGATTTTTTGGGCCTAGCTCCTGTACTTATCCCATTCCACAGGACACTCCCACCAGGACTCTGCATGGGGCCTCCATGCTCCTTAACAGGCCACCCAAACAGATTAGGGTCAGTAGATGCTTTTGTGGCAAGTGACTCGATGCATCGTTTTGTAATGTTAAGTTCTTCAGCATAAGGGAGAATATCATCACATGTTTGAAGTGCCTTCAGAGAATCTTTCCAATTTCGAAGAGCTACTTGATTGAGAAATGCCTCGGTGTGTGAGATTAAATTTCCTTCCCCATATTCCTCGGTCATTTCGAGGTGCTCAGCAGCACATCGAAGGTATACTACATTTGAAGCAGTAAGTTCAACCTTCACTCCATAGCAAAATTTGGCTACCAATTCAAATGTTTTGGCCTCACCAGGGACATCAGGGAGGTTTATATTGCATCCTTCTTCTCCTTCTTCAGATGCTTCTGAAATCAACCTCTCCATTACCCTGCTTCTTGATAGCAATGGAAACTGCATCAAAGTCAATTGAAATGTGTGACCTTTAACCACTATAGAAGAATGATATTGTGCACATGAAACTAGACGTCATTTCTCAGTGTATTGAGAAGTTTATTACAAGAAAGAGTAGATTTAAACATGAAATAGAGGAATCTTACCTTGTGAAGATGAAATGACATTTCGCCAACTTCAACAATGACATCACTTGGCAGCCCAGTTGTGCAAAACCTATGATTGTAACAAGAGATGTATAACGTTAGTCTGCATATATAGTAAGAATGAGAAGCACTATACTTGCAGGAACAGCTAATGTAGTATGTAATCTAGTAAGAATAGGCTCAAAGCTGATTCTATATGAAGATAATGTGGTATCTTCTTGAACATGAATTATGCAACAAAAACTAGCATAGAGAGGGGTTCTTCAATGACATTTTCGACCTCAAAGTTGGGGTGGGTCATACAAAACCGTAGATCTGAATTTTCTGCATCAAGCAATTCACTATTCATAAAGAACATGAAATAGGAAACAGGGTCAACTTTAGACATTACGAAAAGCTTAGGTTGTTCTCATATCCCAATACACAGGCACTGGTTATTCATAAAGCACAGATCAAAGACTGAAGCAGACTGAAAAATGTACAAATCATGTCAAAAACAGCTCAACGGTATGATGAACCAAACTCAATCCAACTCATTCTTACAAAAATCCACAATTTGCAGACCGAATATAAACATTAAACAACGAATACAAGAACATATTAGCAAAATTCAAAACAATTCACAGCAGAAACAAACGAATTTGCATACCAAGCCTGTCCTTGTCTATGGAAAGCATCACTCTTAGATCCCAATTTCACGCAAGCCATTTCTTCACAGTAAAATTGTTATACAGCTTCAACAAGGAACTTGCAAGACAGCCAACCAAGCTTCTCAGTTCTTCAGAAAACAACCACCCTTTAATTCTTGAATAACAGTGAGAACTCAAAATGACAACAGTAACTGCCAAAACCAAAGCCCAGTTAGCTGAAGAAACCAAACCCCAATTCCTCAAATCAAGTCTCCCCACAATGCAGCTCTTCTTCAAAAACCCACACTAAATCTCCTAGCAATTTTGAACTGTAGATATATACTGGACCAAACTGAATTCCTTCACAAACCCAGTTCTGAATCCTTCACTAGAACCACTCCATTAGAGCACTACCCACCTCCTAAAACAGAAACCCAAATCTGAAAACCCCACTAAACTAGTACAGCCAAAAACCCCCAACCAAATCAAAAATCCTAATCTAGAGACTAGATGGCATAAAAAACTAGGTCAACCCCTCCAAGTTGTTCTTCTTCTTCTTGTGCTCCCAAGAAACAAAACCCGCAAGACGCCAGCTTTAACTTTAACCCCAGAAATTTCCAAAATTGAAACTCATATGAGACACAAGGGAGCAAAACCACTAACACCCATTAAAGTAAAAGAACCATCTACCCTAAAAAATAAGGACCCTCCCCCAAAAACCCAAAACATGGGCATTATTAATGGCAGCTCTGAAACCCAGACCTACTCTCTCCCACTCCCACAACTTCGTGGGGTCCTCTGGCTTGAGACACACTCATTGCCGTTCAGGAACTCGAAGAGTCTTAATGATAAAATACACAACCGGAAGCTCTGCTCTGCTCTGCCACTGCTAATTCACTAGAAAAGTTTCGATTTTTATGAAAATTAAACCAGTAAAGTTTCCAGCGAGGCCATGTGTGGGTTGTGCGTTACCAAAGCTAAAAGGCGTTTTCAGTGGGAGAGGGATTGACTCGTGCTGCGAGGAGGAAGAGAGTGAGACTTGGATTTTTGATGTGGTATATTAAGACAGGTGGTCAATTTTGATGAAAATAACCTGTCCCATCTGCAAATACTACGGGACCAGCTTTCGCTGTATTGATGGAGATGAAAATGGTCGTTTTAGGAGCTTTTAATGGAAATTATGGGCATTTGGAATGTCATTAACTCCATTTTTTGGAGATGTTGTTAGGGGTCGGTCTAACCCTAATAAAAATGTGATCTTTCTCTTGTGTTTAGTAGAGGAACCATAGCAGAAATTTCAAACTAGCTAAAATGGGATATGTTCAGGGACCACAAATGGGTAGAGTTGGCAAACAGTTCTCGATTGGAATGCCTCATGTTCCAGTTTTTATTTAGAGGATGAAGCGTTGTAGCATAATCACTGACACCATGTGATTTCTTACACTGCGATGCCTTACAAGATAAAATTTGAAGCATTTCATGAAGGTACATGTTCATGAGACAAACTAAACTAATGTACATGTTCAACAAATAAGCGAGCTCTTCAATTCTAGAATGTCTATCTTGACACATTAAGTTGTTTCTCTCGATGACACAAACCAATAGACTTATTGAAAGAGATCAGCTCCACTTGGTCAGAAAATGATATTCTTTTGGCAATGAAGCTATTATTAGTTAGGCATTGTGGTTAGTTAGATCACGATACCATGTGTATACCCTCGCATTACGTCTGTCAACATCTATAGCAGCTAACCTAATCGATCACATTAGCAGAATCCCAGCTAAAACAGATAGAATATGAGAAAAGTATAAACAAAACACCATCACTATATATATATATATAGCATATCCATTTACAGTTGGTCGAAAATCATATTGAAACGAATAATAGTAAACGAATCATCGATAATTCTCATGTAGAAGAGTGGATCATAATATATTCTATAGGGTTAAGTTTCATGTAGCTATAAGCTTAGTATTCAACTCAAACCCACATGGATGCTGAAAAAAATAATGCTGCTTCTGTCAAGTTTACTCCTTGCTCTTGGTTCAAAGTTGAAAGCTCAATAGCTTTATTGGAACAGATGATCCTCTACATCTAACTTCTAGCATTGTCTTCTAATATTCTACTTCCTCAGCATTGATGCTATGATTGCTATCTAGCTGACTAGCTCCATGCACTCCTGCGCTTAGTGAATTTGGGAAGGGCATGATATATGATAAGATTTGTTTATAATAGCATACAGCTTAAAGGCACAATGCAGGATCAATATGACAAATGAGCACAGATAGCCCAAAGGTTTTCCCGCATATAGCGTATTTGGGCCTAACTAATTAAGACCAAAAGTATATGGCTTGGACATATAGTTGGGTTTCTTTTATATATACTTATATAGATAACACTTTGAACTTGTCCATCTCAGACCAAAAGAATTTTGTCATCTGATTCTGGATCAGAGTTCCATATCCTAATGGGTTAGCCAAACCCATGAACAGCAATGAGCAATGGACTGAGATTATGGTACATTTTGTAACTTGTATACATATAGTTCTGTTCCAGCTTTCCAGTAGAGAAAATTGTTTATTCCTGAGAAATTGAGCAAATATATATGCTAGAAAGAGAACACTTATAAGTACAAGTACACATGAGTGTCCATCTAATAAAGGTTCTGTGTTAGTCTAGTATGTAACAACGAGGAGAAACTTATGTCTGCTAACAAGATTCACAAAAACACTGGCCTTTTGCTTAGCCTATTTCAAGTAAAGGATCTAAAACTAACCACTGGTGCTTCAAACAACCTCTTCCCATCTCTTATTATCTCCCCTCTAAGCTTGTGCATGTTGTTAACGTTCCTAGAAAATTAGAAAGGAAAGATGGTTTACTTTAGGAACAGAAGCAAATTGGGTACCATTGGGGGAAAAAATATGGAAAAGGCTTCAAAGCCAAACACTTTATGTAAAATTCTCGAACTCTTTTACATGACATGAGTCTCATGAATATGTAGGATTGCTATTAAAATTCACATATATAAGTTCCACCATCCGAGAAGACTGGATCGCTACAAATACATCATCCTTTTTTTCTTAATACCTAAGAAAGAGTAAGTGCAGCTTTGCATCCTTCTTTATCCCTTTGCATGGTCAGAAAGGTTAACGCAACTCAACAGATTGGTCGCAGAAGAAGAAAAGCATAATGAGAATTAGAGTATACAATGGCAGTACCGCAGTAGTAGGTCCAAGACAAAAGCCAAAAGAAGTACACACTCTTTACATCAACAAAAAAAAAATTATACACACTGCTCTGTCACGGGATCACATTATTGGTCACAGAAAAGCAACATAAACAGAGCTGAAGAGAGCATTGAAGCATACTCTTCTGTCATTTGAGCTTTGAACTCTAAAGTGACAAAAGCCACCAGTTCACCTCTCTCTCTCTGCTAACATGCGCACCTCTCACCCTTCACACCAACATGCGCACCCTTAGTATAGACTCATAAACACTGAGAAACTACTCAAACTAGTCACTTGTGGAGTGACCCAGAAACAGTTTCTGTACTCGTTCAAATTGTTGTTCATGATTCTTGCATGAACTGCTCTATTGGGTAAGTAATATGATAGTGTTGATGTAATGTGTTAGTGGGTTTTTGTGCTAAAATGCGCATCTTTTTGGCTTTGGATGCTTATGTGTTCTATATTGGGTTCTGTGCTAAAGTCTCTCTCTCTCTCTCTCTCTCTCTCTCTCTCTCTATGGTCTCCATTTGAAAAGCATGAAGAAAAGGCCACATGTTTATATCTGGGTGTTCATCTCATGAAGCTTTATGCTCGAGGAAGATTCTACTTGAAGTGTTGCTGTTCTGGAAAAAAAAAATGATAACCCAAAATCTCTGGTAGTGAAAGCAGTGCTTGTCCTTTAGTTTCTATATGGTTTTGCTGGGCAAAGTTTTGATTTTTCTCTCTCTTTGATCTCTCTGTGTGTCTCTGTTACCGACAGTTTCTATGCCAGACCCCATTGTTAAATTCTTATCCCGTCTAGGCTTAAATTATTTTTTAGAAGTATGTTATAGCTTATTTATCAAAGTTCACATTTTTGAAAACATACCTGAAATTCTTTTGTGAAGCCCATTTAATTTTTGTTTTGTTTATTCCAGCTCTGTTTGGGTGTGGGAATATGGGTTATTTGCAAGCGGGTTCTCTTGTTGCTGATATGTTTCTCTTTCTTTTTTTCTTGGGAACATTGAAGCATTGGAAGTAGGGATGCATTTTGGGTAGCAGACTCAGGATTTGGAGGTGTTTGCTGTTGTTGGAGAATGCAGAATTGATGGTGAAAAGGACAAGTTTTCCTGAGGATATTGAAATTCACTGAGAAAAGGTACGCAATTATTGCTCTTATATATATATATATCTTCATGTTAAGCAAAGATCAAGAAATACATGGGTTTTTCAGATTGACTAGACAAAGAAAGGCATTTAATTGAGGAATACAATTTGGATATGGATGTTCTACTGTTTGTTTTCTGAATGCATTTAGTTGATAATCTGAGCTTGAATGTTGAGTGAGAAGTGGATGTGCATAATGAATTTACAAGGAAGTGCTCTTTTTTATGTTTGTCATGGTACGAATAGTACTGAGAATTGGTTGGAATTTTTATGTGTCAATTTTCTTGATGATAGGCAGCTGAAACTATTTTGTTGCTGAGGTTGCCAATTTAGCAAAATGGGTGGTGTTGCATCAAGGATTAATAAGGAAGAGAGAGTTCGGGTTTGCAAGGAGAGAAGGAAGTTAGTGAAACAGTTGGTGAGGTTAAGAGGTGAATTTGCAGATTCCCAGTTGGCTTACTTAAGAGCATTGAGGAATACTGGAGCCACACTTAGACAATTTACTGAATCGGAGTCATTGGAGATTGAAACAACATCGTTTGGCCTCGGATTGCCACCATCACCGCCGCCCGCTTTGCCCCCTTCCCCTCCTCCACCACCTCCTCTAAGCCCTGATTTGAGAAAGTTGGATAATGAAGAGAAAGAAGACGTTGACCTGGAAGAAAGCATGGAAATTATAGAGGATGATATCAATACCCCACCACCTCCTCCGGTCCCAGACACTAATTCTTGGGACATTTTTGGTTCTTCTTCACCACAATATGAGAAATATCACGAAAGAGTGGAGCCACATGAGGAGGAAAAGTGGGCTGAGACCAAGTCGGAATTTGGGGAAGATGAACAGGAAGAGGAAACTGTTGCTAATGTTGTGAGTTTGCTGCCTAAGAAACTGCAGCTTGTAGGATCGGCTGAGGATAAGACGTCAAAAATGAGATGGCCGTATCCTAAAGACTCCGCAGATACAGCTATGGTAGTATGGAAAAACAAAAGGACCTTGGAGGGTATAGCTAAGGAGTTGGATGAGTATTTTCTGAAATCCTCAGCTGGCTTGAAGGAGATTGCTGTTCTCATGGAAATCAAAGGAGGGGATACATTTCTATTACAGAGTAATATGGAAAACAAAAGTAAGTTCTAGCTATGCATTTGGCCTGTCTTAGATATTGCCTCCACTGTGATTATTTTTCTTGAAAACCATTATTCTTGCATAAAGATAATTAAAAATTGGAGAAAAGCACTAGTAGAATGGACGAGACATCCATAAAATCCAGGATGCCCCCTCAAATTACTATATACATGACAGTCAAGTCAAAACTTCCCCAAAATGTTATGCTAAAATGTAAATGGGAGGAAGAATTTAAGTTATAAGCTGTCTTGCCAGAAGAAGCTATAATTGAACCTAACTTTTTTAGTTGTGGGTTGATACTTGGGAATTATGCTTGAGTTGTTAAATGTTGCTTGTATAGGATGTGGCTTGATATAATGAGGCCGTTTTGCTTTAATGCTGAAAAGACTTGATGCCTTGTTGAGTAACTTGCTATCTATATTCTTTGGCGTTATGTTATGACAGAACAACCAGAGAGCCCAGTTAATAGAACTATATAGCTTCTTTGTACAGTAATGGTGGAATTTGTAGATTCATAAAGCTGTACATTTTACAGGGAAGAGGGGCAATTCTGCAAAGGTCTTTAGTGCTCTGTCATGGAGCCGATCTGCTAGGTCACTTCAATATTCAAGAGATGCTGCTGGGTCTAGTGGTTCAACTGAACCTTGCAGGCCTGGAGCTCACTGCATCACTCTCAGAAAGTTATATGAAGAAGAGAAAAAACTTTATAAAGACATTAAGGTAAACGTAGTATTGACGTATTGTGCAATTGAATCTAGTGAACAATGGAATCTGTTTAGGTGAATATTTGTTTGAATTGAAAATGTGTTAGATAATTATGATATCTATATATTAATGATGGGGAATTAGTGTATTATGGTTGGAAACATCGTTTTTGTACTACAAATTTGCAAGCTATATATATAAACCCTCTTCATTCTTCTTTTCCCACTCTGGGATCATTTATGATGATGAACTTTATTACTATATCATGCAGGAGGAAGAAATTATGAAACTAGAACATGAGAGGAAATCCAAATTACTGCTGAAGCAGGAGGAGGAAAACCAGGAGTGCAGCAAGACTGAGAAAACTCGGTTTAGCGTTGAAAGTTTGGAGTCTGAAATCTTACGTCTTCAGCAATCAATCAGCACTACTTTTTCTACCATAGTGAAGCTCATAGATTACGAACTGTATCCACAGTTGTGCATATTAACTTCTGGGTACAGTGGTCAAAATATCTCTTTTTCTCTCTTGGCCTTGAAGTACATAGGATAGCAGATGTGTAGAACTGAAGTTTTCTTTTCATGATATATTACTTCATGGTAAAAGAAAACTGACCTATTGCTATCGTGTTAGCCTTGAAGCACACCACACAGTAGAACATTCATTTATTGTCATGACTTGTCTGTTCTAAAAAATAGGGAAATATGATCATGCTTTAACCACAGTCATGCATCCCACTTGACATAGTTATGGAGCATTGATGATATATTGTCCTCACTCCTCAGATAGTTTTCTCGCATTATCCAGCACTAGTGTTAGTACTTCTGTAAGTTGACACCAAATCCACCTGCCCCATGCTCATGCACTGGCACACACTACGTTAGTAATATTAGCAATACTGAACCATCCTTGAAGATTTATTGCTTTGAGCGGCTTATAAGAGAAGCTTGATTAGTGTCTTTGGATATTTTTCAGCCTAGACTTTTCTCTTAAATTTGGAGTTTATCTAGTAATGGTAAACATGTATTCATGTACTTGTGTCCTGAGATTATCTCATTGGATGAATTCTCTTGCAGCCTTTTGCACATATGGAGAACGATGCATGAATGCCACCAAGCTCAGAATCATATTTCTCAGCAGTTGAATAATCTTACTGGTATTCATAAGATTGACCTCAGCACCACTTATCATCGCCAAGCAGCAATTCAATTAGAATCAGAGGTATCTTTGTGGAGCAGCAGCTTTTCTGAAGCAATAAAATCGCAACACGACTATGTCAGAACACTTTGCAGGTGGATCCAACTCATTGATAATCATATGGATGAGCATGAACAGAGTTTGTACTCTTCTGCTGTTCGTCGCTTGTCTGAACTATGGCAGCTTGCGCTTGATAAATCACCTAATAAGGTATAATCCTTTTTCTTGGCATCGCTGTTCTTCTCGACGGCTTAATACTCTTGAGATCATTGGTTATCATTTAATGTATTAGATTGTGTGAATGTTGTAACTAAAAGCAGACCATATATATTGACCTGCTGCCATCACTTGTTGTTTATGGAGATTAGTGCTTGGAGTCTACCATGCTATGTTGGTTTGGGACTGGTTGCCTAGAAAAAGTAACCACTTTACGTGTATGTATAGACCAAGTTTCTCCTGAAAAGTCTATTTGGCTGTAAAAATGGTGCAAAGATTCAAACTAAACTTGAAGTTAGCATTACAAGGTGAATCTCATGATGTCACGTACCCTGCATTCCCTACAATTGCTCCATTTTTTAATAGTAGGGGTTGATTACCCATACTAGGCTTTTCAGAAATTATACAGCATACTTTGGTAGTGGGTTTAAGAATTACAAAGTTTGATAGTATCCGGTGATGATATGGAGTAGTTTAAGATAACAGAATGGAATTATGGAAATTTAGCTTTTAGCTCTTGAGTTTGGTAATCTTCACGAGATTGAATTAGTAGTGAAATTGTAAGGATCCTTTAGAAACAAGTTTTCATGCTCAGGGGAGACTGAAGTTAAGAACAGTAGACTAATTAACTGATATAAAGCATAATAGAATAAATGCCCTAACACGAAATTGCGAGGTATTATTTATTGCCTATACTATTATTTTATGAGTGAATTGTCATGATTGTTTGATGCTTTCATGTTCTTACAGGAAGCTGCAGAGGCCATCAAGGGCCTTCTATCAGCCATCCACAGAATTTGTCTACAGCAAGAAGAGGAGCACAATCTGCAGAAAAAATCTGATAAACTTGAGAAAAAGCTGCACAAGGAGTTGTTTTCATTAGCTGAGTTGGAGAAGAAGATGGAGCAAAGCTTCATCGATGAAGATGAGTGCTCTGACTTTGGCCCTAAACACCCTTTGACAGTAAAGCGAGCAAAAACTGAAGCCTTGGGGAAGCAGGTTGAAATTGAGAAAGCCAAGTATCTCAACGCAGTCCAGGTTAGCAAAAATCTGATTTTGGAGAATCTGAAAAGAGACCTTCCCAGGGTGTTCCAAGCAATGATGGCATTCTCTAATGCCTATGTTCAGGGCCTTGAAGCTATATTAACCGACGATAAGCCAGCCGAGAGCTCTGATGTTGAATTTCAAGCCTCAGAGAAGTACTAATGATCTCTCAGTAATATGGAGATGAATTCGAAGTAGAAGCTAGGAGTAAACCTTTTTGGGATTACCAGAGTGGCCGGCAACGTTGTTGTGTTGCCGAAGATTTCTTAGATAGGCCAGATTTTTCCATTGTTAACGTTTGACCTGAAGAAACACTAGTAGTCTGAGGATGTTCATAATTCAATCCTTATTTGCTGTCACCTAATTAGTGCTTCCACAAGAACAGCTTGACAATGCAAACCTTAAAAGCACTAATCCTGAAAGTAAATAGATCCCCCTTGGGACATATAAACTCCACTTTCCTTATTTTGCTCCGACATCCACCCTAATTCTTACAACTCCTCAGTAACTCTCCTTTTCCTTGGACAATCTCTCTAAGCAGAGCCACATAAGCAATCTCGAGCTCTCTATCTTACATTACATGTCTAAGTCAAAGTTAGTCCTAAATTTTACTAACCACGTACTGCATGTATTATAAGTTTAGAACCAACTAACATATAGAATGAAAAGCTCAATTCTAATGCAACATACTGTACGACATATAATAAAATTAAAAAAAGCCATAGCAGAGTGATCTTAAATTTGTTAAAAGCTTCTCTTACATGCATACCCAGATTGCACATTAAACTGGGAAACAAACTCTCTAGTCTCTAGCAAGTAGGAATACATCGATCAAAAGAGCGAGCATTTACCTTGGTATGAACTCCACCGAAGGAGGCCATATCATTAATTCCCAACTACACTCTTCATCTATAGTGATAGTCGTAAAATATAGGTCTATATTGGATTTAATTATATTCTTATATATGGTTTATTGTTATAATTTGAATTAATTAATTATGTTTCTTGTTTTTAGGTATTTTAGAGTTAAATGAAGAAAATGGATTAATTATATTTATTGAAAATATTATTATGGAAGAGGAGTATGTACGTGTTGGAGGAATCTTAATTTAAGAAGAATTTGGTCATGTGGTGCACGTGAGTTTGGCGTTGGGTTAATTAGCCTAACTCTAGCTAAATAAGGACATATATATATATATACCGAAATAGAAGAAGCAGGCAGTAGTTTTTTGACGTGAAGAAGAAAAGAAATAGAAAAAAAGAAAAAAGAAGAGAAAGAAAGAGGATTGTGAAGCCAAGCGGCAACCCAAATTCGATCCCAACGTCGTCAAAAGTTCATTTTTTTCCATCATTTAATTTATCTCTTATGAATTTTTTGATGTTAATATCTAAGACTATGAGTAGCTAAATACCTTGTTAAGGGGTTGCTTGAAGCCCCGTACATGAAGTCTTTCTAATTCATACACTTTAATTTAGTTTTGCATATTCAATTCAAATGAGGTTTCTTTTTCTATGTGACTCACTGTATGAATTCTTGTGTGTTTACTTTGGTGCGCAACTTAGTATGCATGCTAGGATTCTATTGCCATGAGATACGGGCGACTGAAGATTATGGTTCTTCCACCGGATTCTCTATAGTGATACACCAATTTTACCGTCGGGTGATTGAAACCCTTTGAAAGGACCCGACCCTAGATTAACTAGTAATCTAGAATCAAGCCCTAACGACTGACCCTAATCTACTAGTTTCTATGAATAAATTTGACATAATTTCTCCTATAAAAGAGACACACAAAAACCTGCAGGGAAAACTGATACTCCGCAGATAAACCCACAAACAATACCGTGAACCACCGATGTCCATCCAGATTTCTCAACATAAAACAGAAATAAAAAATGATACATTATTCAGAATTTGAAAACATAACTCTAGTAAATATACTGATTCATAAACAAAGAAACTCAACTCAACAACTATACGAGTGAAAATCTATTCACAAGAGTCTCACTAAGACGATACTACAAGACTAGTATCCAAGGTGACTTCAATAACACAAAAGACATACTGACAGTGAGCTGGAACCTACTGCTGAAGGAATTAACTGGTGGAACTGACAGTGAGCTGGAACCTACTGCTGAAGGAATTAACTGGTGGAATCGACGCCCTCGACGACATCCAGCACCCTCATGATACACTTTGCAATCTGGGCAAAGAAAACCGAAAAGCCCAGAAAAAAGGCACATAAAATTATAAAAACTGTTAGAGTGAGTGGACGAAAATAATCTTTCATTTTTAATCTGATAACATTAAATATAACATGTCTTTCACAATATATGCAAATAAACATGATGCGAGTCTAAAACCGAGGGGTCCCTCTTGGACACATCCGCAACAATACAGTTTAAATCACGGGATCCCAGACCCACACGTGATTAAATAGTCTTAGACCAAACACCCGTATCACACAATTACCGCACATGTAATAATTACAAACGGGTCAACACAGCTTAGACCAAACGCAAGACAGCAATATAGACTTCAACTTTAAACAACGAAACAACACCATCTGAAGGTCCACGCATTCGAAACGACAAACGGAAAGTACCAGGACAGGTCATGTACAAAAACAGGATCTCACATCGAAGAGCAACAAAATACTCCACACTCAACCAGCAATATAAGCAATACATTTATGACAGATACAAGGTACGCCCATTACTCTACCAATACTACTGTTAGGCACATAAAATTATAAAAACTATTAGAGTGAGTGGACGAAAATAATCTTTCATTTTTAATCTGATAACATTAAATATAACATGTCTTTCACAATATATGCAAATAAACATGATGCGAGTCTAAAACCGAGGGGTCCCTCTTGGACACATCTGCAACAGTACAATCTAAATCACGGGATCTCAGACCCACATGTGATTAAATAGTCTTAGACCAAACACCTGTATCACACAATTACCGCACATGTAATAATTACAAACAGGTTAACACAGCTTAGACCAAACGCAAGACAGCAATATAGACTTCAACTTTAAACAACGAAACAACACCATCTAAACGTCTACGCGTTCGAAACGACAAACGGAAAGTACCAGGACAGGTCATGTACAAAAACAGGATCCCACATCGAAGAGCAACAAAATACTCCACACTCAACCAGCAATATAAGCAATACATTTATGACAGATACAAGGTACGCCCGTTACTCTACCAATACTACTGTTACACTTCATACATTCTAACTAGAGCGTCGAAGAGTCGAAAGCGGGATCACCTCGTCAATACTCCTAACGCCCGTTTGGTGTATTATTCTTAACATCAGGTAAAGGACGACATACGCGCGATAGTCCAGATCACCCAAAATAGCTCCATCCGATATTCTGCTAAAATTCCCTCACGGAATTTGGTAGAAACAATTGGCGCCGTCTGTGGGAAGCGAGCAATCGTAAATCACGTACAAACCCGCAAAAAAAAGCCCAAAAAAATTAAGTCCGGCAACATAAATAGCAGCAGACCACATCACACCCGAAAGCCGGAGGACAAGAGACACACCAGTAGACACGATCAGCAGCATCAACGACTTAACGGAGGATGAGGCGGTAGCCCACCTCGTGAGGGAACTCCAAACAGCAAGAACCGAAAGAGATCAGGAACGCCAAACCCGACAACGATTGGAGGAACGACTTGACGCGTTCATACGAACCCAGGAGACCCAACGCGATGAGCCGGGACAGACAGAGGAACTAAGGGCGGGGCAGGTAGGTCATCAGAATCAACCCACCATGGGGACTGCGAAACAACCAACTTCCGGGACCACCTCCACCGCTCGAAAGAATACAAGAATACGATGACGATGAACCAGTTGCGACAATCGAGGATACCATGCTTCGACGGATGGAAGAAATGGAGGCCGAAATCACATCACTCAAGAAAAGCACGCACACTGGGCCAAAAGGGATGTACACTCCCCGTGTAAACCCATTTTCGGACGATATCATAGCATAGGGCAGGGACCCGTATTCCAAAACCGTCAAGATCAGCAGGTTCAACGGGAAGGGAGACCCACGAACACACATCGACAAATATCAATCCGCCACCACAGGTACCCAGACGCAACCCTCTGTTACCTGTTCCAAGAAACATTGACGGAAGAAGCACGAAACTGGTTCTACGAGGTGCCCACGGGATCCATCCACTCCTTCGAGGAGCTAACAGAGTGTTTCCTTAAACGGTACCGGCAGCAGGGCAAGTACAACACCGCCAACACGCTCATGAAGATCCGTCAGGGGAACAATGAAAACTTATCCGGATTCATCAATCGATGGAGAGCCTTTGCGACCATGTGTAGGAACCTCGACAAGAACGTGGCAAAAACAGCGTTACTGGAGAACCTGACGGGAACCCTGTTCGTGTAGAAGTTGGTCAGAAATGACCACCTTGGGTATGATGAGGTCATCGACCTGATCGTCCAAAAGGCACTAGTAGAGACCCATGTATACAGGGCACAAGGTCTGAATGCAGCTCCACCCTTGAAAACACCCTACACACACAACCGCCCACCATCCCCCCATATAGCCAAAAACCCACCACCAAAAACACGGTCTGAATTAACCTCCCGCAAACGCGAGAGTCATTACCGCAAACACAAAAACAACAAATAGTACCAGCAAGTGCAATGCAGACGCGAACCATCACCCCGACAGAACCCACCACCACCCAGAGATCTCCACCAATGCCGCACAATCTTCTCGATTACCCAGGCCACAAACGAGGAGGTGCTCAAGAAAAATAAACGCCAGATCCGCCCACTAATGCCGAGGGCGCCCGGTATCGCCCCCATGGGGAATAACAGGGGAACGTAGTGCATGTACCATGATTCGAACACCCACAACACCAATGACTGTGAAATCCTGGCAAGGGAAATCGAACTGCTGCACACAGAGGGAACACTAATCTTCCAAAAACCAAACGCCGAATGACATCGCAAACATACGAACGAGGGATACCATCAACAACATCTCGGGAGGGGAGCGGAAGCCCGAGTGCCCACGCAAAAGAGAAGAGCCCCGCCCAAGGGAATAAAAAAGAAGGCAACCAGAACAGCACTCTCACATTCGTCATTGACGGAATGGTGGATCTATATCTGGTCAAGCATATCCTCATCGACAACGGAGTCTTCGTCAACATCATCTTTCGGGAGGCATACGAAGGGCTCAAACGCCCGAGATGCAAGATGACACAGGACCATGAGAGCATTGCCAACTTCTCAGGCGAAACCACCTACCCTCTAGGCATCGACTATATGTGATTCAGCATTGGGACGCCGGGAACCTCCCAGAACGAGGCATTCGCACGTCCTACAACATGATCCTTGGACAGCCAGGCATCTCGAAGCTAAGGCTGATTATCGCAAGCCATATGCTCCTGGCAAAGTTCCCAACAGACTACGGAATCGGCACGGTTAGGGGGTACGATTTCGTGGAAAAGATTGCACGACCGAACGAAGACAGCACACGATTGGAGGTACTCGCAGTGGCAGAAGCCTCTCCCAAAGAACAACAACCTGATGACCCACGAGAGGGACTGAACACTATCCGGCCTGCCACGGAGTGAGAAGGGCTACACACAATACACATGTCCAGCGAACACCCGGAGCGCACGATCCGCATCGGTGCACAGCTAGAACTTGACATAGCAGTCTAACTGGTTCAGCTCCTATCGGACTGCCAGGAGGTATTCGCATGGTCTTACGCCGACATGCCCGGAATCGCCTCAAGCATCATCTACCACAAACTCAGCATCAACTCAATCGCAAAACCAGTGAAGTAGAAACGATGGGCGTATGACCAGGAAAGATACACGGCTATGCACGCGGAGGTAGACAAACTGCAGAGAATCAGTTTCATCCGAAAAGTCGACTATCCAAAATGGATCTCCAACGCCATTATGGTTAAGAAGCACAACGGATCTTGGCGCATGTGCGTAGATTACAGTAATATGAACAAGGCCTGCCCGAAAGACAGTTTTCCGTTGCCCAGGATCAATCAGCTGGTGGACGCCACTGCCGAACACGAATTGATATCCATGATGGATGCATATTCAGGGTATAACCAAATTCTAATGAATCATGAAGACCAGGAAGACACGTGCTTCACAACGGATAAGGGGCTCTACTGTTACGTAGTGATGCCCTTCGGCCTCAAGAACGCAGGCTCTACCTACCAAAGATTGATGAACATTATATTTGATAGGCTAACGGGCGAAATCGTGGAGGTCTACATTGATGACATACTGGTCAAAAGCACCAAGGCAATGGACCACCCCGAACACCTACGAACTGTACTCGAGCTCCTGATCAAGAATGGCATGCGATTGAACTCGACTAAGTGCACATTCGGCGTAACAACAAGCAAGTTTCTTGGATACATCATCAGCAAGGGGGGTATCGAGGCCTCAACGAAAAAGGTCAAAGCAATACTAGACATGCAACTCCCCACGACCAAGGCTGAACTCCAAAGCCTAACGGGAAAACTAGCATCCCTCAATCGCTTCATCTCTCGCTACTCCGACAAGTACGCTCCATTCTTCAAGGCCTTCCGAATAACAAACAAACGAAACGTCATTTGGACAACCGACTGTGAAGCCGCATTCACATCCATCAAGCAATACCTGGCCTCAATCCCTCTTCTATCCAGGTCCGTGAAGGGAGAAACCTTATATCTATACCTATCTGCGTCTCTAATGGCCGTTAGTTCCGCCTTGGTTCGGAGGGAAACAAATTCGGAACTGCCAGTTTTCTTTGCCGGAAAGGGCATGACACCACCCGAGACCTGTTACCCAACAATCAAGAAGGTAATACTCGCACTCATAACGGCAGCAAGGAAACTCAGGCCGTACTTCCAGGCCCACAATATCCACGTCCTTACGAACGTTCCATTACAAAAAATATTGCAATCGCCCGATCACAGCGGCCATTTAGCAAAGTGGGTCGTCGAGCTGAGCGAATACGACATCCATTATACCCCCCCCCCGGACAGCAATAAAGGGCCAAGTTGTCATAAACTTCATAGCCGAGTACACCGAGGCCGAGGAGACAATACATCCTGCCCTCAATGGCTTGCCATCTGTTAGCACATACATACCCGAGGAAGAACCCTAAAAACTCGAATCACCATGGAACCTCTACGTGGACGGATCGTGTACCAAGAAAACTAGTGGGGCTGGAATCATCCTTACCGGGCCAGGGGGCGTATAAGCAAAGTACGCACTCAGATTCGAATTCAAAGCAACAAACAACGAGGCAGAATATGAAGCTCTCATTTCCGGACTGCAACTAGCCCGAAACTCAGAATCCCCAAGCATCAATATCTTCAGCGACTCGCAACTGGTCGTTAGCCAAATCCGGGGCGACTTCAAAACAAAAGGCGATATAATGACGGCATATCTCGGTCACGTCCACACGATGCTAAGCAAGTTCAAGTTTGCAACATCAACCACATCCCCAGGGGCAGAAATACTAAGGAAGACGCACTCGCCCGTTTAGCAACATCGCCCGTACAAACGGAGCCGGGGCAACGGGTAGTTGAAGTCCTAAAAGGACCAAGCATCATGAAAATATTAGAAGAGATCTTTACCATCGAGCCACACATAGCCAGCTAGATGGATCCCATCATCAAATACAAAACAAAAGGTGAACTCCCAGCAGACCGGACACAAGCGCGAAACATCATAGCCAGAGCAGTTAACTTCAGCATCTGACACAACAGCCTGTATAGACAGGGGAAGACATGGGCCAACCTTAAATGCGTCATACCAGAGCAAGGCGACATGATACTAAGGGATATCCATTCGAGTGTATGTGGCCACCACGCAGGAGCACAATCCATCGCACAGAAGGCACTCCGAAATGGATTTTGGTGGCCTACCATCCATGCTGACGCAACCGTAATTACTACGACCTGCCACCAATGCCAGCTATACATACACAAGAACCATACGCCTGTGGTTCCCCTATCGATCCTCACTTCTCTAGTTCCATTTGCACAATAGGACTCGATCTCATCGGAGAACTTTCGAAATCCAAGGGCCAGTATCGCTACATCATCGTGATCATTGACTACCACACCAAGTTTATCGAGGCCGAACTGATGGTCAAGATCACAACCGAAAAGGTGAAGAGATTCCTGTGGCGTTTTCTCTACTGTTGCTACGGCACCCCACTCAACATCATAACGGATAACGGGCCGCAATTCCACAACAGAATTAGTATTCTGCAGAAAGCAAGGCACCAATCTGGTATTTGCATCACCAGCACACCCCAGACAAACGGACAGGTAGAAGCAGCAAACAAAATCATCAAGGAGGGAATCAAGAAGAAAATCGAACTCATTGGGAAAGGAGACATCTGGTACGGACGATGGCCCATACTCCTCCCCGAGATACTATGGTCGATCTGAACGACCGCAACGGCAGCAATAGGAGAAACACCATTTAGCCTCACATTCGGAATGGAGGCCGTACTACCACTCGAGCTCACATACAGAAGCCCAAGAATCAAAAGCTATGACCCCACCACAAAAGGAGATGGACTACGACTTGACAACGACCTCCTTGAAGAAAAACGAGACACGACACATCTCTACAACACCGTGAACAAGCAGCGAGTTGCTCGACTATTCAAACAACATGTCAGGGAGCTCCTGCTTCAACTGGGGGACTAGGTCATGAAGGCAATCCAAACGAAGCCAAAGAGTTTACGCTTGTCATGGGAAGGTCCCTACATCATCGACGCAGTCGTAAGCCCAGGTACGTTCTACATCAAAGATATGTTTGGAAGAAGGATAGGCAACCCCTGGAACACACAGCACTTGAGAAAATATTTCTACTAAGTGTTCATCTGCCAACGTTTGATTGGCACTAACGCGCATACATCTGCTTTCTTTGTAACTTTTTCTATGAGTACAATCGCACGTTTTGTTTTTAGCCAGTGAATGAAAGTAAATATACATTAGACACATTCAGACACAATGTAAGAGAAACAAAGACACTTAGATATATTCCAGAAAAAAGAGAGTTAATACATAAGTCCAGCAAAACGCACGCAGGCGCAAGAGCAAAATACTACAAAGAAAGAAAGCAAAAGTACATAATCAGTTGGCCCCATCCACTGCATCAACCCCACCATCCTGCTCCGCCACCCCATCAGCATGCGCATCGGCCTTAGGCTCCTCGAGCGAACGCTTCAGCTTTTCAACCTCAGCGGCTTGCCACGCCTCGAACTCGTCCACCTTGAAAAACAGAAGGACAAGCGAGGAGAAGTCCTCACACTGGACGTTAGCCTTAGTAGCAACCAAGTCCTCGAATTTATCGAATTCTTGAAAGTGTCGACCACATCAGCCTTGATTTTCTCAAACTCGGACGATGCCTTAAACTCGGCCACCGCCTCCTCCGCAATCCTTTTGCGAATTTCCTCTGTCATCTCATGCGTCCGAACCTCAGCAATCTCGTGCTCCAGCTTCGCAATTCGGGCACTGCTGGATGATCGGAGGGCGGCAAGGTTCGTCTCGAGGATGGCAATCCCAGACTGAGACTCCCCCAGCTCCTTCTTCAGCTCATCGAGCTCACAGACCAGCTCGTTCACTCGGGAAATTTAGCGGTTGGCTATGTCCGTGGACCTCGTCAGAGCCTTCTACATCTTGGCCACTTCGGCCATTAGCCGCCTGCTCTCGGCTTTCGCCTTCGACAGTGCGGTTGTCTGCAGCATCGACTCTTCCAGGCCCTTGATCAGGAAGAGCTGGTGTTGAAGCTGGGTGCAGGTGTCAAACGCTACCTTTAGGGACTCGCTCGGAGTTGCGCCCAGTTAACGCCACTTCTGCAATGATTCTATGCCCACACCCATGGAGCTCTGGATGTGAGCAAGGAACTCCAAGGATAGGGCAGTTTCGCCCGCCACCACAACAGTCACACCCGGCAAAGCCTCGGTGGACGGACCCCTGGAGCGTTTGAGTGGACGGTTGGACGCCCCTTGATCATCTGGCCTCCTCACCGAAAACCCAGGCGGGGGCACCCCCGCATCTCCAACATGATGGAGGGGAGAGAGCTCGAACGAACTCTTGGAGGAGCCCGTGTTGGCAGAGTGAGACTTGCTCCGAGAGCCGGAGCGTGGCCAACCTTCACTGTGGCGTTTGTCAACACGATCGATCCGACGCTCGCAACGCTCCTTGCTTTGAACCTCCTTTTCCCGACGAAGGCGGTCTATTCGGGCCTGCTCACCCTCTTCCCCTCGACGGGTGTCAAGGATGGCTTCTTCGACCCGGTCCTCGGGAATCACGGCTCGAACAGCTTGAGCCCCAACAACCGCGCCCACGACATCCACCTCTTCGTCGACCTTAGGTACCGGATCAAGGTACTGATTACAGTCGGGGGCATGCAGCATGGGCTGCGGAGTGTCGCCTTGAATGAGATGGTTGTTTCCATCCTCCACGACCATCCAGGTCTGCCTGGCCCTCTCCATCGGCACCAGCATACGCTGGTGGGCTGCATCTTGCTTGGCTGAGGAATGGGACTTCTTCATCTTGGCTATAACAAAAAATACAAGGGAAATGTCAGCCCGAAAACTCACACAAGCGGTACGAACAAACGCAGTAAACAGGGAAGTCGAATGTACCAGGTGGGCGTGATAGACCACAACGTTCGACTAGCTCCCAGTGGTTGGCCGCCCAAAAGTTTCTTGCGTCCGGATGGGGATTGAAGGCAAACTTGATCCGAGCCAAACGCCTTTCCTCCAAACGGGTGAGGGGATACGATCGTTGATTTACAAAAAAACAAAGGCATTAGCAAACACGATTACAAAACGAAATGAGCAGGAAAATGTCGATAGCCGGCCATACAACACCACGCCTAACGGTTGAAAAGACTCGGGGACTCGATGTATCTGATCGCGTCCACGCGATAACGCACCATCAGGCTTATCGAAGTCCCCCTCACCACCGACAAGGTAGTGATACCGACGCCAAGTAGTCGAAGAGGAAGGGGGCTCCATTAACCACCACTTCGTTCGGGGCCCCACCATTATCGTGCCTGTCCTTCATACGCGGGGAGTACTTCAAACGGAAGAAGTGACCGATCTCCGCACGGGTGGGGAACTACAGCCTACTGAGCTTCCAGATATTATAGAACGCGAATAGCACGCGCGTCAACGTAGGACCACACTGACCTAGCGTGATGTTGAAAAGGGCAAGCGCGTACTGGAAGAACGGGTGGAGTGGAAGCTTTAACCCAGCCTTGAGCTGGAACTCACTCACACACACGTAGCCGCGAGGCGAACGTGTGAATGACTCGCCTTGACGGAGGGCCCTCAGCTTCACCGTTTGGGGGATATGGTAGTCCCGGTACCACCGCTCGATCTAGCGAATAGACGGGGACCCCTCCGGCTCTTGAACCACTTGGTCATCTGTGAGATGCCACAGCACGGGCCTGCCTCAAGGGAGTACGGGGAGAGAAACCCCTGACGCCCATCCACCGTGGGGTAGGATGACGTAACCATGAAAGCCCCCAGAAGAAGAGGCAGAGGCCTCTTCGCTCGGCACCATCGAGGCACCTTGTTGTTCGGATTGCACAATCACTAATCCGCTCTACTCCATATTCGGAACGGATGACCTACGCAAAGCACCACTAGCGTTAACAGACAGTGGAGAGATGCTCAGTACGCTATCGGACGAAGAGTCCAAAACACTATAGGCGGGACTGTATGACCCTATATGGAACCTAGAGGTTTGCAGAAGGGACTCATCACTGGACACAACTACTAGTTCCATAATCCTAAGAGAAAAGCAAACGGGAGAATAAGCCAAACGGAAAACGCGTGGAGTATGTCACCATCCCAATTCTTCACATAGCACACAGGTACCCACCATTTCACAACACCCAAAAACATATCAAAAACTCCAAAAGCAACAAAAACTTCAAGAACTGTTCTTCATTACATACCCAGAAAAGCCCCAAAACGGCAAAAAAAACCCAGAAATTCTATACAGCACCAAAGAATGCAGAACATGAACCAGCCAAACGCACTCCACAAACAGCAAAAACCACAAATTCCAGAAATTTACCACAAACAGTACCACAAAAACAGTAACAAAACGTACATAAACGTACCAAAGCAACACAAAAACCACACGTTTTGAAGCAAACCAAAGGAACAAGCAAATACCTTTACAAGACGACAGGAAGATTCACGAGACTAAAAAGCTCCAAACTTTGGTTACAACAGCTTCGGGATAACGTTTTGACAGAGTTTCAGTTGAGAGCGAAAATGTAAAAATTGAGAAAGTGAAAGTAATGCTATTTATAGGTAGCAAAAATAACCCTAGGCCCTACCGTTTATTCTCAGCGTTTCCTACCGCAGGATTACGACACGTGTTTCACGCGCCCACGCGCTCTCGCCAAAATTAATTACCCAACTGCTTCGAATTCGGCGAGCCATGCGTCACACATGCAGCAAACGACTGAAAAAAAATGTCTGACACACAGACATGTCAAATGACAAGTAACCGTTACGAAGTCGAAAAGGTTAGAATGCAAAAAGACAAGGGGGGCCCACTTCGAAAACAGCAACATCAATTTTCGGAGTCCACCCCGATAGTCGAACAGCAACAACGTTCGCACTATCGTGGCACGAGTAGCAACATCACTTGTCGCCACGTAAGCGGCTCCAAACAGCAACATTAAGTTTCGGAGTCCACCTCGATAGTCGAACAACAACAACGTTCGCACTATCGTGGCACGAGTAGCACCATCACTTGTCGCCACGTAAGCGGCTCCAAACAGCAACACCAAAGTTTCAGAGTCCAAAAAGATAGCCCCACGGCACAAACATGTGATATCCGACCTCAAAACCAGCTCTTCATCGGAGAGTTGGGGGACTTTAGGGTATCGGGTTGCGGACCCCTCCCCGAGTGACCACGTGTGCGCAACCGGAAAAAGTTTTTAAAACTCCCCAATCAAGAGCTTCTTCCCTTAACTTGGGGACTTAGAGGACTTGTTAGTGTGTGATCCAATATCACACAATTACTGCACACGTAATCACTACAAACGGGTGAACACAACTTAGACCAAACGCAAGACAGCAATACATGCTTCAACCTTAAACAACAAAACAACACCATCCGAACTTCCACGCGTTCGAAACGACAAACGAAAAGTACCAGGACAGGTCATGTACAAAAACAGGATCCCACATCGAAGAACATTAAAAGACTCCACACTCAACCAGCAATATAAGCAATACATTTATGACAGATACAAGGTACGCTCATTACTCTACCAATACTTCTGTTACACTTCATACATTCTAACTAGAGCATCGGAGAGTCAAAGGCGGGAACACCCCGTCAAGACTCCTAACGCCCGTTTGGTGTATTATTCTTAACAGCAGGTAAATGACGACATACACGCGATAGTGCAGATCACCCGAAATAGCTCCATCTGATCTTCTGTTAAAAGTCCCCCACGGAATTTGGTGGAAACAAGAAAGACCTCAGGACTCTGTCCCCCCCCCCCCCGGAGCATCTCGGGGATCAACCGAGCACGTCAACGCATCGATGCTTCTACCTGTGAGACTGTACTCAGTGTAAAACAAATCATATTTGTTTCTATGCACATGCATAATCGTAAATGCATACTCGTACAATGCATAATCACAAATGCATAATCGTAGACTCGCAAGTCAACAGTGAAAATAAAATGTCCACTCACAAATTTTGTCGAGATAATTACAAAGCTGAGACATGTCGATCGACACAATTATTTATCTGACACGTCCGCTAACTCAATATCATGTAACCACGATTAAAATTAATATCTGATCATCGGGTTCATGCTGAACAGCAAAGATCGTAATCTGGAGAGTAATAACATCAAGAATCTTGTATACTCGAATAACGTATTTTCTGTTAAATGACTGAGTCAACCAAATTTTGAATTCAATTCCCTGTAATCCTTCACTTTTAAGATTCGCAAACCAAACCAATCATGAATATCAAACGACTCGCAATTAAACGATAATCAAAACATCATTTAATATTGTCGTGAATTAAACTGATAATTGTCCAATTAAATACTCGCCCAAAGTTAACAAATTCAAATCCAAATATAAACCTCACCATTGCATTCGGCATGCGAAAACGAGCGAAATGACATAAAACTTGTCGAAAATTCCACCTCGTCGGAGCTCCGCCGTGAACAACGGCGTGTGGGGCCAGCGGAATCCTACCGGCACCAAAATTTGTAATTGATACATCAATGGAAAGCTAAATACAAGCCCAACGACTTTCAAAACTGAGACAAACCAAAAAACTAATCGGAAAACCTCCAATTTACCGGAAAACCGAAATAGTCACTGAAATTTCTTTTCCTCCGATCGCCTGAATCCGACCACGGAAAAGGCCAAGACCACTTGGGATAGATTCACCATTCCAAGGGATACAAAACTCCCATGGATTCGACCCCCATCGCCGCCGTCTTCGCCACCCCAGTCACCGGCGAAATCCCACCGAACCCGGCCGATTTTCGTGGCCCTCCACTGCCGTCCTTCGGCCACTAGCGTCGGTGATCCACCAACCAAATTGAAGAGGAGCTCAAGCCCAACGTTTTGACACCAAGACCTCGGCCAAAGGTGGCCGAAATGAGGCTCGCCGCCGGGAAGAAAATTCATGGCGAAACGGGTCGACTTGACCCGTGGTCAACACGGGTCAACGGGCCATTCCAAAAATAGAAACTTTCCAAAATTGACTCGTATTTATACAGTATACATACCCGCCCAAATCAACGGTTCAAAATAAATCTGATCAAGATCAGACGGTCACGATTAAATCAGCAATAAAAATTATATTTTTAAATACTTTCACTTGCCGACTTCAAAATTCGATAAAACATAGTTCGCTTATCCGAAAAATTCACATGAGCTCGGAATTAAATTCTATACAATTCTCGTGAAGGAAGTCAACACAAATTCTCGCCTGGTGAAAAAGTCGTTAACAACCCACGTGATACCATTAATTCGCGATAATTCTACTTCGTGTTGATTTATACGTAGATTTTGGTTCGGGTTGTTACAATCCACCCCCCTTACAAAAATTTCGTCCTCGAAATTTACATACTTGCTAGGAGAACGAAGCTACTGCTCACACAAACTGTTCTGACTGTTACGTGGCTACGTTTACTGCATGATTTCTGTACAATATTGACACTAATAGAATATTCTTGTTCCATAGAATCTACTCTTGACAATTAAGAACATCCAACGGTTCCACAACATGAACTGAAACTGCCTGCAATGGAAATTCTCCGAGGCACGCTAATATCAGGGGATTAAAAATATACATCCCTAATCATGATACATGAAATACGTCATATACATATGCCAACCCTGATAGTCATTCTCAAACGCTAAACCATAACGCCCATATCCTTACTAATCTCATATGGTTCCATGAACCGCGACAGCAACTTGTCGTGCCAACAAATATGCATAACTCTTTTCCATGACGATAGTTAGAGGGATACTCAATTATCATTGTATACTCTGACTAACAATTGCGAAATCTTTTCTGATAATCCGACAACTTTAATCTGTTAAAAAAATCTGCATGTTATTTGTCAACTTTGGCACACTAACTGGATTGATAACGGTTCCTCATTAACTTATCTCAGCATAGCCGAATACTACCTGGCTTATCATAAAATGCTTTATAAAGTGGTATCTTAATATTCAAACGTAAACTGTATTCGTAGGCGAATTCCGCCCAAATACTGACACTTCATAAGAATCTGATATACACATAATCTTAGCATATCACCACAATCTGAGTAAATCTCACGAATTGATACGCTACCAGAGATAAAAACTATGTTTTGCATCTGATATACAACGTTGTCATTTATTTACTTCCGCATAATTAACCGAATCAACTTGTTCACCAAAGATTTCTCTGCGACCGAACTAAATTAAGAAATCTTCGTAAGACAATTAACTATTAGCTGATTACCGATATGCTCTTGACTATATGTGAAAGTTATAGACAAACTATAATGATCTACTTCCACCTCTCATCTGCAAGAAATCAAGCAATTCACCAACATACAATTTATTAAAGAAAAGTCACAATTCTAGAGTTCACGAACTCCATAAGGGAAAACTAATCGAACCAGGAATTAATAACAAAACCTCCGTCTCAATAACTGCGATATAAAAGAAAACACTCCCAACACAAATCGGCGATAATAACAAACTAAACATAGAAAGTTCCGAATAACTGCCACATTAATAGGTTTACTCCATATCAACACATCTTCAACCTTATCCGGTTCCATACTGACATACCCTGGTGATAACACATGGCCCACGAGTTAAACATTGTTAACATAAAAATTTGTGCTCACTGAACCTGATATACAACTAAAATTTTCCCAGTTTCTGATCAATTAAATTTAACTCTCTTCCACGGAAGCTTACGTGAAAATCCTGTATCAAACGACAGTTGCAACCAGCTCAAACCATGAAAGCTTCTAATATTTACTACACTCACTGATCTGCTTTGGTTCAACACCACTTCAATCTTGTCTAGGTCAACACGAACATACTTTACTAATAGTACATTGCCGAGAAATCTAGCACCACAAATCAGAACATGTACTTGCTAAATCTGACATCTCACTTGCTACTGTACATCCCTGGAAATAAACAAAAATGTCGACAATGTAGACGATAACGAATTCACCTGAATATACTCAGTACACACGATTCATTATACTCATATAGCAACAGATACGTTCAGTAAAACAAACTGCATCACCTGAAATTTACATTGACCGAAACACTATCGAAAATCAAATTAAAACAATACTGGAGCTCCTTTCAAATTATCTAACCAACCATCACAACAAAATGGTGGATACTTGCTCTTCACAATAACTCAGTTCAGCTACCGATAGACATCACACAATCATATGAAATCATTTGGTACAGCGCCTATGCAATGAGACATATACCTGAAAAAGCTCATACATGTCAACAATTGCCCGTAATGGAGGAAGAGCTAATAATTCTTCAGATTGGACATCAGGATATTCCCTGACTACTACAATTTCTTCAAGATTAGGAGGGAAACATAAGTATTTACATCGTTTGCTAAATATGAAGTACACCATTACACAGTATTCCGCAGCTTCACAGCGACGATCACTGATAGAGATATTCCACCCTTCCAAAAGCTATATAATGCTATCGGCTTGACAAGTCTGTCAAATCCTCACAACCTCTGATCCTGCTAAACTGACTGCCTGGGTGGCGATGCGGCTCTAACCTCTGAAGTGGCTCCTTGAATCACCACAAGCACTCTGCACCAAAACTCCACCTGAGGGGTTCTAGTGTGAACGCACCCTCCCAAAGTGATCCAACATCAGAGTCAACTTTTCCCAACTCAGAAAATGAGTCAGACAACATACATAAGGAGCAGGAATGTGAGCTTCCGTGCCTGAAGAAATAATGGAAACTGAAATGCTCAAACTTCCCACACCGAGGAATCTGATGAAGTACACTACCATCAAATCATTGAGTTTCTCCTCACACAGATTGGCGTATAACCTTGCATCAAACTGCAATACTAACAACTATTTAAAAACAACATGTATTACATTTGATAGATACAAAGCGACATCAGACTGCAAACTCTGCTCTAAACCTCAACGTTTCAGTTTCACTGTTCTGCTGGAATTTGGTGCCAACTTGAGCCAAACAGGTAAAACGATTTCAATACTATAACCACTGAGCGAAAACTTCATCTTTCTCAATACCCTGCCACTGGCAAACTGCATGGTCCAACAACAGACCAGCAACCACTACAATTTTCTACTCAGAAATCAATTGAGATTGCAAATGATCAAACTCGACCAATCCCACTAGCCAAAATTCGCTAGCCATAAGGTTATGAGAGTATGTAAAAGAAATTGTTCTTACAAAAGTAACGTTACTAATTAATTCTCAAAACCCACTCACAATACTAGCATCATGCGTACAATCAAATCACGCATAATCAAACCAGAATTTGTGTATCATGCAGATAAGCTAAGTGTCGAGGCGTATCAACTGACTGACTACCGAGTCCAAAACTAACAGCTCACTGAAAGAAGTCACAAACCAAATCAACTAGGAGACTCTAGACATCTGACAAAGCACAACACTTGGAATAATGAGCATCCGCCAGCTGGTCGGGCTATCATTCCAAAAGTGTCTATGTTCTCAAATGCTTGTATTGACCTGACCAGAAGAGTCTACAGAACCTGTAACCTAATGCTCTGATACCAAACTGAAAGGACTGAACCCTAGATTAACTAGTAATCTAGAATCAAGCTCTAACGGCTGACCATAATCTACTAGTTTCTGTGAAAATTTTTGACATAATTTTTCCTATAAAAGAGACACAAAAACCTGCAAGGAAAACTGACACTCTGCAGATAAATCCACAAACAATACCGTGAATCACCGATGTCCATCCGGATTTCTCAACATAAAACGGAAATAAAAAAGAATACATTATTCAGAATTTGAAAACATAACTCCACTAAATATACTGATTCATAAACAAAGAAACTCAACTCAACAACTATACAAGTGACAACCTATTCACAAGAGTCTCACTAAGACGATACTACAGAACTAGTATCCAAGATGACTTCAATAACACAAGAGACATACTGATAGTGAGCTGGAACCTACTGCTAAAGGAATTAACTGGTAGACTCGACGACATCCAGTACCCTCATGATACACATTGCAATCTGGGTAAAGAAAACCGAAAAGCCCAGAAAAAAGCACATAAAATTATAAAAACTGTTAGAGTGAGTGGACGAAAATAACCTTTCATTTTTAATCTGATAACATTAAATATAACATGCATTTCACAATATATGCAAATAAACATTATGTGAGTCTAAAACCGCGGAGTCCCTCTCGAACACATCCGCAGCAATACAATCTAAATCACGGGATCCCAAACCCACACGTGATTAAATAGTTAGAAAGATCTCGGGTCAGAACTCTGTCCCCCCGGAGCATCTCCGGGATCAGCTGAATATGCCAACGCATCGATGCTTCTACTTCTGAGACTGTACTCTGTGTAAAACAAATCATATTTATTTCCATGCACGTGCATAATAGTAAATGCATACTCGTACACCGCATAAACACAAATGCATAATCGTAGACTCACAAATCAACAGTGAAAATAAAATGTCCACTCACAGATTTTGTCGGGATAATTACAAAGCTGAAACCTGTCAATCGGCACAATTATTCATCTAACACGCATGCTAACTCAATATCCTGTAACCACAATTAAAATTAATATCTGATTATTAGATTCATGCTGAATAACAAATATCGTAATCTAGTGAGTAATAACATCAAGAATCTCGTATACTAGAATAATGTATTTTCGAAGATGATGAACAACCCTGATATTAAGTGGAAATGGGTGTGTCGGGACTGTTTAACTGCAAAACCAAGAACAATTGGTCAGAGTAACTATGTGTGGTGACAAATAAATAGTCCGTTGTAATGTTCAATTATATTAAAGAAGTGTTGTGTCGTACAGCAGATAGTAATTGCGCTTGGCGGAACCTTGAAAGCTCATCATTCCGTATACTTTGAACTCGCTGCTGGAAACTTGTCTCCCAGGCATAACATCTGAAACACAGTATTTCAGATTAATGACATATGATTGCGATCAATGACAAGCTATCAGAAATAATCAAATACAGTCATACTTTACAGTGTCCATGGCAGCTAAAATTTCATTCATGAGGCCAACTCTCTTGTCAGTCTGTTGCAGTCCATCCTTGGTGAGTTTCTGCATTTTGCTGATTACAGTTGTCTGTTCACAAATTAAGTATTTAGAAAATTAGTCATCGTATACAATAAAATTAATGGAAGCGTCAAACCAAAACAGAATAATAATTACATGCTCACCTGTATGGGGATCATGAGAACTAGCATGAAGGATCCGATAAGTGATGCAACACCTAATTGTTGGTAAAAAAGAACCTAGCTACAATGATACGAAAAGGAGCAGACCATAGTCCATGAAGTCGTTGGCATATTTGCTATATCATGAGAAAGGCCATGTCAGTTATAAGTTTAATATTCATATATTGACTTAAGATACAGAATTTCAAAGAATTTAGACAGCATCAGATATTTGAGCAGACCTGGAGTGCGTTGGCATCTGCAGACATCATATTTGTTATCTTCCCAGTTGGGAAATTCTTACGACCCTCGTGTGTTATTCTTATAGATTTACGGAATATAGCAGAGCTACCTACAAAAAAGTGAAACAAAGCAACCCACTTATAGCTGATGAATTATTGTAACTTGTGTGTTACAGTAATATAGATAAAAGACTTACCAAAGTTGATCTCAACCGAAAGCCAACACGCATAACATTCTGGAAATACTGAGCTTCACAGAGCACACCAAATGACTGGACACAGATCAATGGACCTTGTCAGTATAGTTCACTATCTTCTAGCTCTAAGTTCATACTTGGCATAATATTAAACATGATGTTACTTCATAAGATTCCAATATAGAAGCCATACCACACCAGCGAAAATTAAGAAGGTATATATATAACCAATCCAAGCTGGATCACCTTGTTGCATTGACTGCATTGAATAACAAAGCAATTACAGAAACTGTTGAAACACAAGTAAAATGCCTCGCAAAGTAGATACATTCAAATGATTCGATTGCTCAAATGTTTAGTAGGCTAACACTGATTAATGAATTTGCTCAAATCCTTTATAAATGATTTGGTTGTGATGATCAAAATATTTGACATGCTACTTCAGCTACTAGAGTGATCGTGAAAATAAGACACCCCACTTCAGCTACTAGAATATTTAACAGTGAATATAAAACTACTAATAACACTTTAAGAATGAACCTGTAAGAGATGATTTAATATGATGGGACTCGAAAACTGGGAGAGATCATTGCCAATCTACAAAATGTTCATTGTAAAATTAGAAACTTCTTAATAATCCATATATTAAGCTTTATAACCACACTGTTTTTATGAATTTGCACCCCCACAAACTGGAGTGAACTTTTTACCTTGAAAAAGCCTCCCAACCAGAACCTACATAATAACATATCAATAAAAGACATCAATATAAGATGGACATGCATTTTGTTCAACTATATATAACAAATTCAATTGGAATCATAATAAATAAATTAATAAAATATATTAAAGTTAGTCTTAGTTCAGTTCAACTATTACCTTCGGCCAAGGCTACTATTCAGTGCTCTCAGAAGCCATGGCTTGGGCCTTTGAGACTCTTCAACCCAGCATTTCTGGAACCTGGAAATACTCAAAACTTATGCAAATGGCATGGAGAAGATAAAATAATGAAGAAACAACTTAAAAGGAGCCATTGGGAATCAGACCTCTTCATCAATGTCTCAGTCTGATCCCATGTATCCAACTTCCAAACAACTGTTTCAGTGATAGGTTTTCTGTACCCTCGCTGCATGAGTGGAGTCATCCATCCAAAATATATCTCTACATGGATGAAAAGGAAAATACTAAGTAGCTGTAGCATACATGTAACATCCACCTAGCTGTCAACGTACTGCTTGTATAAGAAGTTTGAGGCCCCTTACTGGAAAATATATTGACATAACGTTCAGGGCAAATTTGATCGTCTCCTGGTAGTGCTTCATATGCAGCATCTTCAAGTGACTCAGATTGCAGAACAACGTAGCCGGGATAAGGATCCAAATTGGGAACATAGAAGAGAAGTAGAATTCCAAACAACACCTGATCAGAACAACAACCAGAGACCAAAAGTAAAGTACACAGATCAATATTGAATGACTAGAAAGCACATAACAGTTAAAAATACCAATAGGAATCAAAGTGTACATAAAAGCCTCAGACATCAAAATTTGGTACAATTGTAACCAGTTAGATGTAAGAGAATAGGAAGAAAACCAATAGTTGGGACAAACCTGGCATCAGACGGTGCTTATATACAGATACAGAGAATATCTGCAAGAGTTCAATACGAACAAAATTATAAGAATTTCCCACAGTTTGAGAGCAATGAATGATGTAGAAAAATCATTTTCTGTCAGGAACTATCAACTCATGACAAGACACAAAGAAAAAGTAAGTGAACCGAACACAATGAAAGGGGATACAGTATTTAGTAAGTGAGAGGAAGAAAAACTAACCCACTGTAGTAATCTGTCATTCCAAGAATAAGACTGAGCAGCACAGCATCTCCTACCAACACATAAAGGACTCCAAACCTTACATACCATTGGAATTCCCGAATGTAAACCTTAGTGTCCAAGCCAATCAAGATTAGCATAGAGCACCAAGCAAGAGCTTCAATGATTGAAGATGTTTTCTGCAAGATCACAAATATTTACATTAACCATCACATTAAGCATAGGCTTCATGTTGTATACAATCACATTGCCTTGCTATTCACAACTATCAGATCAAATTTTTACTAGCTAGCATTCCTATCAACAACGTAAAGCTTTCAAAAAAGAAAATGTTCTATCCAAAAAGAAAACTCACCTCAAAAGGAGCAAAGCCAGCTTTTCCATAGGGATTAAATAGTGATAATCCCATAACCAACCTCAGTATAGGCTCAGCAGTGGTGTAACCAGCCAACAAACCCAACAAGTAGTTATAGTAATTTGACCTCAACCGAAACCTCCGGACCTTCAAATTCTTCTTGATCATCCATAATCGATAACAACAAACAGAACCAAATGAGAAATGCAGATGACCATAGAGTCCACTGCACAAGGTGTGTATGAGCCAAAAGCACTCGCTGCTTTGGCCCATACCCCATTAGCTTCAGGCTGACAGTACCACTCTATTGGCTCAAAACCCATCTCTGGTCTTCACTACAATCTAATCACAACCCACTTCAAATTTGACACTCCTTCAATCTCAACACTCAATTTCCCACGCCAATGAGCAAAAAAGGAAACAGCTTTACTCAAGAAATCATGACCCTTTTTATGAATTCTGATGACGATAGTTTCATCTGCATGTATCTACAATCAAATTTAAACAGAAACCACATAAACCCAGAAGCAAAAATTCCAAACTTTTAAGTAGTTAAAGCGTTAAAAAAGTCAAAACCCAACACTCTGTTGCATCCAAATATGGCAAATAGATATAGTGTGAAGAAAAAAGAGAAGGGCAAATGGGGCACCTTTGAAATGTGCTGAAAGAGATTATTCATCTGCAACAACGCTACAGGATAGCAGACGCCACGAGTGACGCTATTGAATGGGGAAACGACATGAAAATGATTAGCGAGAGACCAAAGTGAAGCGAGTGTTTGAAGAGACTCATAAAGACAAAAGGATGATGAAGTGGGTGTCAGAGACCTGTGAGTCATCTTCATCATCATCATCTTTCTAACGTTGGCTGGTATATTCATGATTTGGTATAACTCTCACAGTTCTAGCGGGTCTCTGGACACGGACGCAATGACGTCATTTGCATATTGATATTTAATCCATCTAAATCACACGGATTCTTGTATGTAATTTGGGTTGTTTCCGGAGGAGAATCAAGGTCAGATCCCAGTCATTGTCGCTGTTCATTTGCATCCAAAGCTAAACGAAGGAGATCAAAACAATGATTATGTCATTCCTCGACAAGTTTCATTGTCACAGACTCACGATCAACATTTGGAATACTTTGTTTTATACCAAAGAAAGGATCGAAGTTGAGACTCTTAATTTCCTCGCCATCTTCTTTTTTATCTACCAATTATGTAGTACAAGTCTCCTCTCTTTTTTCATGATCGAACTATCGACCAAGGAACCAACGGTACACCAAGTACATACCATAAGAACATTGCAAGGTATTAACTTCTTTATCAGAGAAAAGTTACGGTGAGGCCGTGAGATCATTTGTCCAAAAAAAATAAGGAACGAGTATGGTGATTGAACACCAGAGTCACTTGAACTCTTGAAGATAGCTTTGGGAACAGAATCACATTTAAGTTTCACCATGCACATTCTGTCTAAGGTTTTAAGGTTATCTATCATACAAGATCACATGATAGGATATATGGTGATTAGAACACCAGAGTCGACGACCTTGAAGTGTTGCAAGGAATCCATCTATTCCCAGAATCTAGCTTTAAATGAACATTTACAAAAGAGGACACCTTAGAATGTCCAATGACTAGCTATCACCCTCATATCATATAAAAAGCCACTAGTAAATTTGTAGTTTGTAGACTCTATTACAAAAATTAGACACCATAAAAAGTCGTTATCAGAAGCTGTATGAAACTTCATTGGTATACCAGAAATGACCATTTTCCTAGATGTCAGCATGGTCCCAGTCGATTGATCTGTCTTCGAAGCCATTTTCCGACTGTTGCAGCCTACTCCTCGACAATCTGCTCATCACAGCAAGACCTGGAGAAAAAACAAAGGACAATAGTGAGCTTCAAGTCTTAAACTATGATCATTATGATGGTCAAGTATGCAACTGGAGTCACACCTTCAACCATTCGGTAAAGAGATGACCACCACCCTTCTCTAGAGATCTGGTATTGATCAAGAGACTCTTCAATAAGTTTATCATGCTTCCCTTCCAAGACTCCTCGGAGAGTTATCACTGCATCTTTTGTCTTATACAGGATACTGTCCTGGTCTTCAAATTCCAATCTTTGAAGGTCATTCTGAGAAGAAGTGAGACTGGCAGCAACTGCAAACTGGGCAGCTGCAGCCCACCGGGAAGAGGCCAGCCACCTTCTCCGTCCATCTAGTCGTTCGTGATCTTCTCTCCGCAATCTGTTCTCTCCTCCCTCCCCGAGTACCAAGCCACGTAGATATTGGGCATTTGCTTCACCTGTGCTTTGGACCATTTTAGAGAAAGCACTTCTTTCATTTGACAGCAGGTTCTCTGGAGTATCATATTCTCGAACCTGGAAGCGCAGAAGCTTTTATGTCAACAAATGAACGAAATAAAACCAACTCATTGGCTCTGAACTTAAAGGCTGCCAAGAGATTTTGGTATAATTGGTTAAAACTTGCAGGGATCCCCAAAATTATGTAAAAGTTCATCTCTACTGGAAAATGAATGTTACTAGTGAGCTTAAAATCTCTGAATTACAGCATACCCGGCCAGCATCAAGCAGAAGAATTTGGTCGCAGTCAATAATGGTATTTAGACGATGAGCAATAATGAGCATTGTACATGATCTAAATTCTTCACGGATAGTTTTCTGAATAAGAGCATCAGTTCTGACATCAACAGCTGCAGTTGCTTCATCAAGAACGAGTATTTTTGATCTTCGCAAGAGTGCTCGAGCAAGACTTAGAAGTTGCCGCTGTCCAACACTGAAATTCTCGCCCGACTCCGAGACCTTGACATATCACAGGGAATGCTACTTTAGAGATAAAGGTACTACTGTAATTTGTAAACTTTTAATTACTGTATGAATAAGAAAGAGAGTATTGAAAGGATAATACAAGGGTACTGAAAAGGTCACCCAAATCACAGATACAAATCATTATAAGACTTCAATTGTTATCCTTGAGTGGCCAATCAATGCCTAATCACAATCGTAACCTAATAAGCAGGCATCATGTAAGCAAGGTTAAGCATGTACCTCGGCATCTAAACCCAAAGAATTCCTCCTGATGGCATCCTTCAAATGTGCCCTCTCTAAAGCCTCCCACAAGTCAGCATCATTATGTTCTTCAAATGGATCAAGGTTAAATCTCACAGTACCTAGAAGCCATCATTCGAACAAGTTAGAGTTTATATGAACAATCTACACATCAACTTTGAAAGAGAATGTTTTCTTAGGGACCAGTGCCTAGATTGGTATACCTGAAAAGAGAACCGGTGCCTGAGGTATAATGCCAAGAACTTTCCGTAGATCTTCGAGCCCAAACTTACCAATATCACAACCATCAATCAAAATTCTTCCTCTCTCTAATTCAACAATTCGAAATAAAGCATTTAGCATGCTGGACTTCCCTGCCCCAGTCCTTCCAACTATACCAACTTTGTCGCTTGGAGAAATTGTGAAAGACAAGTCATGCAAAACTGGAGGAAGTTCGGGCCTATAACGCAGAACAACATCTTCAAACTTGATAGATCCAGATGAAGGCCATCCTGGAGGTGGGCGGTTGGTCTCAACTACAGCGGGGGCTTCTGAAGGCAACTCTATATATGTTCCAACCCGCTCAACAGCATTTAAGCTATTCTCAGCCAGACTTGCAAGTCTCAGTACACCAGTCATTAGACTTGTAATATTAAGAGCATAACTAAGAAGGAGACCCATAGTGGATGCAAATTCCTGCTGGTTCTCTGCCCTTCCATTCTGCATAACAGCAAAGGTCGCTGTAAACCATATCATGAGACCTCCCAATGTCTCCAAACGGATTGCAAGCCATCGATTGGCACTTATATTCACCAGCGTAAATCTGATATTGTTGTCCACAGACTTTCCATTAATCTCTGCCATCCGGTCATAAGCCTGATATGCACGGATAGATGATATACCATTCAACGCTTCTCCAAATTGGGCATAAACAGGGGATCTACTGATGGAGTCCAAACGCTTCACTTCACGGGCCATGCTCTAGAGAAAAGCAAAATAGTTCATCAGAAAATTGCTAGACCAAATTGATACAACTGAAAGAACAAAATGTAACAAAACTGATTAAGGCACATATGGAGTGCCAACAGCATGCAAAACATGAAACCAGAGGATGGTTTCACATACCTGATAGTATAGATAAGCTGCATAAAACAAGACCAAGAGAGGGAGAATGGCCCACAAGGACATGGTGCTCACGATCCCTATTAAGACGAAAGTTGAAAAGAGCTGAGACACTTGACCCAGAAACATATTTACGAATGGAGCAACATTCCGATCAATATCTCCAAGATCCTTTGCAAATCTATTGATGATCCTGCCAAGAGGATTGGTCTGGAAAAAGACCATTGGAGCTCTTAATATGGAGCCAAGCATGGCGTCATGCAGCCTCCTGGCAGCATAAAGACTAGAAAGAATCAACCAATAAGAGTTTGCCAATGTCACCATAACCTGAAAGAAAGATATGTATAAGGATTGTCATTACGATATATCATCATAAGATTAAAATCTTTTGCATCAGATACTACAAATATGTCTGACTGTAACCTCACCTGACCAAATGATAGAATTGCGTATATCAGATTGTAGAAACCAGGGTTGTAATTTTCTGACATGCCTTGACCAGTCCAATGGCTCAACCATGTGCTACTTGAAACTCGTAGAACCTCAGTTGAAATATAACATGTAAAGAGTATGATAACCACCCACAAGCCTCCTAGTGCATTTTTGTACCTGATCACGCAAAATATTATAATCAATGAATTCATGTGCAAGGGTTTTTTGTCCAAAATAGTGAACTACCAAGCAGACAATACCAGATGAAATCATTACACCCAAGTAGGAATTTGAAATTCTGGCATGGGAGTATAATCTGAACGCATAATATTCCATCTCATTCTCGGTAATAAGCTGATGATTCTTTCAGAAGAAATATTTGGGAAATCAATATAAAGTCGAGGGTATATTATATCAATTACTGTTCAAAATCTGATTACCTTGTCAAAACCTTCAAACTGACTACTCCTGTTTCTCGTTCTTCTTGTTTGATAAGAACAGATTTTCCTTCTTTTTGTTTACTTGCATGGCTACCAGAGTTTGGCTTATCATGGACAACCCCATTGGTAATAGGTTTTGAAGAGACATTATGATCAACTGCTTCGCCATTCTGACCATCCGTGTCGCTATCTTCTTTCTCTTCCTCATACTCTTCCATCTTTCCTGCATTTTCCATTAACTTTTGGAACAGAATCCCATTGTTGGAAAGCTCCTCATATGTTCCCTCCTCTTTCACCATACCATCATGAACCAAAATGATCCTATCAACTTGCGAAAGAAAATGTAGCTGATTTGTAACAAGGACTCTGGTTTTCCCTCTTAACTCCCCCTTAATGCATTTATCAAAAACCTAGAAATATAAATTGTATAAATAGGATTAGTATACAAAGTAACAATTTATTGAGCAATTTTCTGTCATAACAAACAAATTAAGCAATAACCTAATTGGGTAAAATGCAAAAGGTAGGATAAGATGTGGTACATAGAGATTCTGTGTCCCTTTTAAAAAAGTTTACATAATCTTTCATGTTATAAGGAATAACTGTGCCCAAAAGAATTCAAAGAAGAAAAAACTATCCCAGAATCTTGAAGAGGAAGTTCTCTTTTATTAGAAGTCACAGGAGGCTGTGCTAACTACCAAGACCACAAACTCTATGTTGTTGTATTCAGAAGTAAAAAATGTAGAAGCAATATCTATCTGAAAAAATAACCAAAGAAATTTAAAAGCAACGAGGAGCGAGAGTCTAACCTGTCGAGCCACGTGAGCATCAAGAGCACTCAAGGGATCATCAAAAACATATACATCAGCATTGGAATAGATAGCCCTAGCCATAGAGACTCTTTGCTTCTGCCCACCGCTAATATTTACTCCTCTTTCACCAATCTCCGTCAGATCACCACCCTAATGATAAAACATGTGAAAAGTGAGCAATTCGGACACATAAATTCGGGCAGTGTGCACAATGTATGATCAAAACTAGCAGCCAGATAGAACTTTCTAACAGCACTTACAGGCAATAAGTCAAGGTCATGCCGCAATGCAGTCACATCAATTGCCTTCTGATATCTTGAAGACTCAAAGAAAGATCCAAATAAAATGTTGTCACGTACCTGCAAACATAAATATATGACTCAACAGTTTGCAGGAGCAAGTGGACCGTGTTTTAAATAATTTAACACTCAAAGTTATCTAATACCAAGACCACCATCTTCAACTAAGTTATTTTGACAGCTAAAACATCTGTAAGTCTTGCTGTCAAAGATTTTCTAGGTTGACAGAAACAGTAGACCTTGTATATCCGCACAGAAACTTATCTGAAAGGCGTATATGGACCCACAATATAGGCTTCGGAACTTACCGTTGCGTTAAAAATCCATGAAACTTGAGGAACATAAGCAACCATTCCTCTCATTACAACACTAGTCTCTGCTACAGGAGGAAGCTCCCCCAGCATTGCAGATATAAGTGATGTCTTCCCCTCACCAGTGCTTCCAACAACTGCTACCAAGCTCCCAACAGGAATATCCAAATTAATATTTGACAACGTGGGCTTCTCTGCCTGATAAAAAAATGCAAAAAATGACCACAAAATGTTACTATCACTGAGAATAAGCGAGCGCGTCATTCGAAGGTAATCGACATTATTTAGGACACCTTTGAATCCCAAGCAAAGAATCCATTCTTTATTGAGATGGCTGGTAGTCCTGGATCAAGAGGAGGATTTGGCAAAAGAACTCGTTCGTCAGCTAAAAGCAACTCCTCCAGGCGCTTTAATGACACATTCGCATTAACCGCCTGCCATTAGGAGAGAAATTCAGAAGAAGAAAAAGTTAGACAAGTTGCTGAAAAGGTAAGGAAACACCTTCTCTAATAAGATTAAATTAATGTAATTTAGAAGAATGCTGAAAAGGTTTGTGGCTGAGGAAAAGAATCAGCACCTGGGTTATTATATAAGGAAGCAGGAACAGGGGAAATCGAAGCACAGCAAATAGAGAAAGCGATGTAAACGCCCTAGCAGGTGTCAGATTTCCCCCAAGCAAAGTGAACAATCCAAAGGAAACCACAGTGACCACAACTGGGATGCTATTTAATATAAATCCATTACACTGCAAAACAGGCAGAAGGTAAAAGATATTAATACAGTCAAAACACGTTAACAATAACAGTAATGAATTTGAATATGCATTTCAAGTCGGAAAACATTGTAACTCAAGTCTCAAGATTAATGTCATTGTGTGAAATACAAACTACAGTAAACTGTGCTTTTCATATCACATGTAATAAATTTCCGGTTAGAAAAGGTACGTATCTTATACCTTAGATGAGTAGGTGGATATAATCTAACATAATTGATAAAGTATTTTCACATTTTTCAAATGGTAAAGAAAGAAACAATGCATACCGCTGCCAGTAGTGATGCTTTCCGAAACCAGTGCAATTCTTCTGTTCTAACACTTAGTACTTTGGATTCAAAACTACTCTCCCATGCATAACATCTGAGCCATTTGACAAATAATTAAATAGTACCGTCAGTTTCAATTCACTAATGTAATGTATAGAAATCACCAATAGTAAGTCATACTTCACAGTGTCCATTGCAGCCAAAATTTCATTCATCAGGCCAATTCTCTTGTCTGTACGTTGTAACCCCTCCTTGGACAATTTCTGCGTCTTGCTTATCACAAATGTCTGTTCCAAGTGATTCAGAAATATCAAGACAATATTAGTGGACTTGGTTGGTACAAATGAACATACACACACTCTTAGTTAGGTGATACATGTAGGTACCAGTAGTATTTTCATAAAGAGAAGGTAAGATTCATGTAGGGTACCAGTAGTATTTTATCTATGCATAAATAGTTAATTACATGATAATGAAGTTTATGTGAGAAAATCAAGCAAACTCAGTGGACCAACTTTTTTACCTGTAGCGGGAACATGAGAACCAACATGAGTGCACCAAGTAGTGAAGCAACACCCAATTCTTGGTAAAGAAGAACCATGCAGATTGTGATACGAAATGGTGCTGACCACAAAGTGTGAAGAGACTGGGTTACTTGCTGTTCAAGGAAATAAGAAAAATTAACTGAGGCATAACTTATCTAAACATTAGTGTCTTTCATAATGCAGTTGAGCACTGAGCAAGTATCAAATAATCTAAATTACAGAAATCTAAACTTGGTTAGTCCGCGGATACACATATTTATAGGTAGATACACGATAAGCAATAACTACAATATGCTGACTAATGAATAATACATGCCTGAAGTGCTTCAGCATCCGTTGTCATTAAGTTGGTTATCTTTCCAGATGGAAACTTCTTTCGAGCTTCATGAGTAAGCCTTAAAGATTTCCGAAATACAGCAGCAATCTGGGGAAAAGCATTGCATACAGATCTATCAAATTTTATGACATTTTGCATACCTTTCTACAATTTTGAGTTCCATACTTCTCCAGATTAATGCATGTCCAAGATATATCAACATTTAGCCAGCCATAAGACCATACCACTAGCTAAACCCCCAATGGATGGACACTAACACCAATCCCAGTCCAAGCAAATCAGAAACTCCTAAGGCATTAACCTCTCATGCTCTCACAACTCATTATAATCCAGCTAACTATGCACCCAAGAAACAAACAATAAGGATTGAATTGATTTTGGTATCGTGAGCCATCACCAAGTAATAGACCATCCAGAAACTATAACTCTCGTTGACACAGGACAAAGCAAAAAGATATGCAAGACAATTCACTTATATATGTTGCTATAATACTGGCACCAATGGAGACTAAATACATGTCAAGATACACCCATGAAGAATGAATAAAATAAGTCCAATAAGCTTAATAGCACAAAATGACAATGGAAAGGGATGAAAACCTACCAAGGTCGATCGTAACCGGTAACCAACACGCATGACATTTTGAAAATACTGAGCTTCACATAACACCCCACCAGTCTGGAAGCAAAGTACACGATTAAATATCTAACTCTGCTTGAATTGCGAATTTCATATTGCCAAGAAAGTGTTGCAGAATGAACACATGCTAATAAATATGATAATCTAAGGGTATCATACCACTCCAATAAATATACAAAAGGCATAAATGTAACCAATCCATGCTGGATCTCCTCGTTGCATAGACTGCAGAAAATATAAGAAATATTCCATTAAATCAATAAAGAAGTACAATACAAAGGTGGTGTTTACCTTTCCCTAATTTCTTATTTGGAAAGTAAAATGATCACAGATAGCTTAAGACTTTAAGATCACTATGACAAATACAAACACAAACCTGTAAGAGCTGATTCAGAATAAGTGGTCCCGTAAACTGGGAAAGATCATTGCCGACCTACAAGATTCCAACAAAAAAAGGAAATAAGTTTTGCAACTAAAGCACCAAGCGCTGATATATCTAAATAATTGAGATACTAGAACTGATGCAGTTCTTTTCCACATTCAGAGCACTACTTCAAGAAAAATGTGCATATGTTACTGAAATAAACTACAATTGGAATCATGGAACTCCTGAACCATGTAAGCTGTATGTATACTCAACTAAGAAAAAACAGTGTTTTGGTTTACCCATTACAAAGTATACTCATCGATAATGTAATGGACTATATGTACTATTGCATGTGTAAGTGTGTGGATATTCTGGTATCTTTTATAGGGATACAAGAAAAACAGCAATGGCATATGATCAAGAGTAAAATCAATCGTGTATTATTACCTTCCAAAAGCCTCCCCACCAAAACCTACAAAAACAGAATAGAAATTATCAATGAGCTGCATATAGAGGATTGCGCATGAAGCAAACATAGAAGTAAAGAAAGTGAAGCATGCAGATCTTAGCTGTGGATCTTGATAAATTACCTTGCCCCAAGGCTAGAGTTCAAAGCTCTTAAGAGCCATGATTTAGGTTTTTGTAATTCCTCAGCCCAACATTTTTGAAACCTACAAGGTGATTGAGAACATTATGATACAAACAAAAACATATATTACCACAAGTGATGTTTAAAGGAACAAGCACACACTTGTTGTTCAAAGTTTCAGTTCGCTCCCAAGTATCCAATTTCCAAATATCTTTCTCTGTGAGGGGTCTTTGATAGCCTAGCTTCATAAGGGGATTCATCCATGAAAATATTACACCTGGCGGAAACACAAACCGAAATTGTGAGCAGATGAACTCTGTTCTTTGCATCATACGAAAGTAGATATAAGACGGGGAGAAAGAGAACCATACTAACTATGGTATATAAAAATAAAAATAAATGATAAAACCAAAACAAAATGATAACATTAAAAATTAAAAAAACATTAATGGAATGAAGTAAGAATTTTGTTAAAGGATTTAAAACATAATAAATTACATTAGACAATATTGATAGAGTGATAGACCATACTGAAAAAGAAAGTCCAAACAACAGCTGAAATCACCATCCGCAAGTGCATTCAACAGACCATATAATACTGTTGGTATCTTTTACAGCCAACAAAATTCTGTGCAAAGATACATGATGCTGATTAAATTCTTATCAAATATATTGACCTACTTGAAAATATGTTGGCGTGCCTCTCAGGACATATCTGCTCTCCTCCAGGAAGTTCTTCATATGCATCATCATCAATTGACTCGGTCCGGATTGGAGTATAACCAGGATATGGGACCAAATTTGGAACATATACAGCCAAAAGTATTCCAAACAATGCCTACATCCAAATAAAAGTAAATACTATGAACCAACTGGCATTCACTTTAAGACAAATATGCTGTTACTTTCCAATAAAACTAGTGTTTCGCTCCTCTTTGATCTTAAAATTATTAGCTTCTGATGCATCCCTTTTCTTAGGGGATTGGTAGGGAGTAGGGAGTGGCTTCCTACAGGAAGTGCTAGATGGCTAACTTGTCTTTGTTGCTATGTTATACTTGATTTCATACGGTTAGATAGAATCATAGAAATTACATAATTCACAGTGAAAACAAGATGATAAGGAAATCATTGACGAACCCATGACCAACTGTAATGTCCACAAAACAAAAAAATTACTAGAAGCCTTGGCAGCCTAATAGTTTTTCCAATACTGGCCTAAAAGTCTGTTTGGCAGCATGAAGAAAGACTAGGTAAAAGCCTCGGCATGGACACAGACAAGAAAAAAAAGCTAAACATTGACAACTAAGGTTAAAAAGGAGAATAACAGCACACCTGAACAGCAACTTCACTGGTGTACAAGTATAATACATATCTGCAAGAATCAAATAATATCGTCAGCACATATTACACAACCACAAAACTCCAAAATGCACTGGGAACCAGTGTTTCATGAGAAAGTAACCAATCTAGGTAAAGCAGAGATACAGAAACCTGTTGTAGAAGTCCCTCACTGAAAAAATGAGTTTGAACAGCACGGCATTCCCTACGAAAGTATAGACTACTCCAAATCGGATATACCATCGGAACTCACGGATATAGATCTTGGTTTCTACAGCAATCATGACCAGCATGGAGCACCAAGAAAGAGACTCTACGGTCAGAGAAACCCTCTGCCAAGAAGGGATGAGATTGTTGTAATGACCATGCGAGGATAAGCTCAGTACAAGCAGCTAATCACACTCGCGTGTGCTAGATGAACCATGTTTATTTCCTCTAATGATTTTCAAAAGTGAGAAATTTTTATCTAAGTAATGGATAAGTTTTGATTTAACGAAGTAATTCATTGGACTCTTTTGTTTATCTCACTAAGTAGTTTCACTATAAAAATGATAAATGAATGAACTTTCCTTATGTGATACATTATGAGATTGTATGCTTTGGAAAAAGAATTCGGTTCTCCATCTATTCAGCCTACGCACAAATTTAACATGAAGTTACTGGAATGGGCATGTTCAAACTTCAAAGTCATCGCTCCCCTAGCCCATAAAAAGAACGAATGAATCAATAAACTAACCTCAAATGGCGCCAGGCCAGTCTGGCCATCTAAACTCAGCACTGAAATTCCCATGATCAACCTGAACAGAGGCTCCGCGGTACAGTAGCCAGCCAGTAAGGCCAAGAAATAGTTATACAGTTTGGACTTCAAACAGAATCTTTGAGCTTTGAAATCTTTCATGATCCTCCATATCCGATAGATGCACAGTCCAAGAAGAGCTAAATGAGAGAAGGTGACAACTACGGACTCAACTGCGCACGGAGTGTATGCACCAAAGGCATTCAGCACAAACTTTGCCCAGACCCCATTGGTCACTGGGCGACAATACCAATCCAGGGCCTTAACACCCATGGCTGGCTCCTTTTCTCACAACAACTCACTTAAAGCAAAGAATGCATCACCCCTGCAGTATCAAAACTTGGAAATCAGCGCACATTCGACAACCACTCCTAAACTCTAATGGTTAACAGATCTCAAAAAAAACTAAAACCACTAGCTCTCTCTCCGATCAAACAGTATGGTTTGGGAGAACATTAATCATCAAAAACAACAACTGGAACAAAAGTCAATCTGACTTTTCACTTTTTCAGATGAACATTAGACTATATTCTTTCAGAATAACACCAATATTTTCAGAAAACAAGAAGAGACAAAGTTCCACCAACATAGAAACCAAACAAACACAGACTCCAAAACTTTCAAAAATCTAAAACCCACTTTCTATATTCTCGTCCAAACAGCCGCAAGTTACAAACAGTCAACATCAAACTACACTCCAACTACTGTTGTACTACATTTCCACAGTAACCACATACACATTACAAAACCAAAACTGATCCACAGCAACAGAATGAACCCAGAAAACAACTACCTCAAAAACCTTTTGGATTCCAAAGACTAATAAAAACCTCAAAGGCTAAACCTTTCTGCTCAGAACTAGAGAAAAAACGAAACTTTACAATAAAAGCTGCAACAAATTTACAACTTTCTCGGATCAAAACGAAAAACAGAGCCAAAATTTCATGTAGAAAACGCTTACCTTTTTCTTCTTTCTTTTTTTTGGCTTTCTTTTCAGTGCTGGGAGAGCCTCTCTGCCACTGAAAGTAAATGAAATGGAATTTGTGCTCTTATAAGAGAAGGTATCTAGTTCCTGTGGAGAAACCAAAGACTAGTTTTTTTTATTAATAATTGCCAACGACCCCAGAAAAAAAACTTCATTAAAAGATTGTTAAAGATTGCAGCTTTTGTTTTGGCTCTGTGCAGGCGTCACCGATTACGATTTACGATAAGATCTTCTTTCTCCCAGTTTTCATTTATTTACAGAGAAATAAAAATGTGTGGTAAATGAATTCATATATTTATGGGGATAATGTGGAAGAGTGAATGTTTTGTTTGCGTCTGTATAATGTGGACAGTGGTTGCAGAAGGATGCAATTGTCAATTGGAGGCTAATGGCCTTTTTATATTTTTTTTGTGCTTTTTGGAAAAACAAAAGGTATTTTTGGGGCAGTGGACTTTTAGAATTATTCCCTTTCTTGTCACATAATTTATTATAACTTTATTGTGTAATGGAACAATAATACATAATGGGCAAAAAAAATCAAACTTAGCTTGGGTCTTTGGCCAATGCTTTTTCTTTTCTGTCTTATTTCTCTTTTAATGTGTAAGATTGAGATCCTTTATTTTTAGGTCATTAATTAATGAAAATTCATATCAAATAGAACTACTTCCTTTTAGCCTGTTTTGAACTGCTATAGTCTTATAGAATGTGTAGACCACTGTGGGGACTAAAGTAACTTTTCGAAATTCAAAAAGAAAAATGATACAAATCATGAATTTGATAATTTGCTTGTTTTGTTATTGCAACAATAAAAGACCCAATATTATTAGCCGATTTATTATTGTTTACATGTTGAACAGATGTAATCACATCGATAAGCCATTTTGAGCTTATTTAGTTGATTTTGTTTTAGAGGGTCCTTGATTAGATTTATGTTTGAAATTATGACATCATACTTTTGGTTCTGTATTTTCACTGAATGAGTCTGGGACCCTCTGGAGCTGTACTTTGTGGATACTTGATGCAGCTTTAATTCACACGTTTGTTATCCTCACTAGTGAGTGGGAGACCGGGACTCTGGGAGCAAATCACATCATTTTTTACCACTGTTCCAAAAAAATATTACTACTCGATCAAGCACAATATTACACCTATTTGGATCAAGTATGCAAAATAAAACATGAATCTATCATGCATATGAGAACTATTTGCTTTTTGAGTTGTTCAGCTGGCTAGTTGAAAATTTGGTGACATTACATTCTTATGTGGTTTGTTTTGTACATGTATTTTGGTTTGTAACTTGGCTGATTTTTGATAAATTTAGTAGTTCTGGGTTTTTATATATCGAATTATTATAGTGTTTTATGTATTAAAATTCTAGACACTGGTATGTTAATATTAACGTCTTTAAATAACTATGAACGGAGAATAAATTACTAGTTTTACATTCTTAAATTTGTAATTAGTGGGTATATTTTTTGTGTAACACATGTAGATACCGGTACTATTGCTAATTTTTTGTTTGTATAAGCATGACAGCTAGCCTAATGGTGTGTAATAGATTGTTTTGTCTTTTGATGAATATTATCTTTTGACTTAAGAAAATACGTAATATATACCAATAGTCAAGTTTGAATAATGCTAAATTGAATTAATCTTGTTTGGTTGGACTGATAGGAAGGACTTGCAGGAATCAATCTTAATCAAGCCAATTTCAATTTAGCAATCTATAAATATAGAATTGGATTGTGCAGACATTACTCCATATACCGGTGGACTTTTATTTCAACCAGAGAAAGATATATACCAACCACGATCTAACTATTTTTTTGGATTGGAGACAAATACTTCAAAGTTGAAGACAAATACCGTAGACCGCCGTGGCAGATAATATTCATTGATGGAAATAAACCGTCTACATATTGTATGTGCAAAAAAAAAATGATCCGGCTCTGCGAAGGATCTAAATCACTAGTTGTGGGACGATGATCGATCGAGGATATTTTTGTACGTTAAAAACTTAGATGTGTCATGGGTGCGCATAAGTAGGGGCGTAGTTATCATGTATCGAGGGGTGTCAAATCGTCATATTTTATATATTTATTTATTATGTAATTAATTTTACTTAATTAGCAGTGATATAACATAATAAAAATCATTTTGACAAGGCTGAAAATTTGAAGAAAAAAAAATTATCGTCTGATTTGTAGTGTTAACTTGTCAAACTAAGTTATAAACTCATTAAGAGAAACAAAATCATGTTATATAATGAAGCAATTTGATTGAAAGATATAATTTAATGTTTAGCTTTTATTATCTTAATATGTTTAATAAGTTCAATAAAAATAAAATAATTCTTATAGTGTGTATTTTGAGTCCCATATTATTTTTTTTAATAAAAACATTTAATCATAATTTTTTTATTTTATATAATCTTGACTACAAGTGGACACATACCAAAAGTCTTTGAGCGGTTATCGTTGCGGCAGTGCCTACCTGTAATAGGTCCATATTTGTGCTCTACTGCTTCCTTTAATTATGTACGTGGTGATTCTCTGAAAACGAGAGAGAAAGAGAACGAGTGAGAACGAGTGCTTGTCTTTGTATTCATTGAAGGCTTAAACAAGAGACAAATATCATGTGTGTCATGGTCCATTTGTTTTTGGACTGAAGGATTCTAGCTATTCTACTCTACTGGCTTGCTCCCCACTGAGCATCATTTTGTGGCTCTAATTGCATTTCACAGAGATGAGAGATAGCAAGCAAGACTTATCGGTACGGCTCACCTGCACAGTGTGCAAGGTGAACTCATTTTTTTTCCTCTGTAAATGATCGTGGAGCCCACTAGGACAACCCCCCTCCCCCTTGTGTGTGACAAGCCTCTTCACCTCATACCATGTTCGAATGAGAACCATCCAAAACTTATAGCTAGAGTTGTTGGTTTGTGCGTCGATCTATTATAAGGATTAGGCTGTTATTTATTTCAGGTCTAAGCACTCTATTGGATTTTTTTTTCTTTCATTTGTGTCACTTTTAAACACTATTGGCCTTATTTTTCAAATTTAACTGAATTTATGATAAGTTCATGTAATCTTCCTCCATGTACAGTGAAAAGCGGCTGGAAATTCACCTCCGTTGTCGGCAAATTGCCGCCACCAACCTCTCTCTCTCTCTCTGCAAATAAAGTTAAAGAGAGATTGACCTCTACTGCTCCTCTCTCAGTGTCATCGGTCTCCACCATCCTCAAACCTCATTCTGAACTTCGTCGCAGCGGGTCGTCCTCATCTCTGTCTTGGTTCAGCCGCCTAGGTCGTCCTCAACTTGCCTTGACTACCACACCTTGACTCGCACCGACACGTTCTTGTTGACCTCGCCACTTGTCATCGACCGACCAAGTCTAGGTGGCCTAACATTGAAGCGACATGAAGTCGTGTTTCGGAGACATAAGAGACCGAAGCTCTTTCTAACACAAGTAACAAGCGGGTCTTGTCAGATGAGATCAGTGAGCTTCTCCACGTCACCTTCTATGGCGGCATCAAAGAGCTTCTTCTCCATTTCTTCTGTTATGGGTTTGATTTGTTTTCGGAGGATACCAAAATAATCCAAAGTGTGGTGGTGAGAGAGAGAGAGAGAGAGAGAGAGAGAGAGGAGTCACGATTTCCCAGTTACGGATGTGGGTTTTTAGCCGCATATTTTGTCGGAATCAGATACACTGAGCTTATTATGCATAACACTGAGCTTTAGTCAACTTCAAAAACTATTGAATTTTTAAACCAATCAGAACTTGACACATGACACTCTTGAAAAATAAACACAGGGTCCTTAGTATTATGGTGCATAGCATAATTTTTCCTATTATAAACACAAATTAATGACATGTTTTCAAACATTAGAATTAACCAAATGCACATTGTACATGTTGTACATTCCACTTCATATTGCACTGATGATACATCGTGCATGTTCAGACTAACATCACAATAGAAAGCTACCTTATCGTGATATCATTTCGGATCTCTCTCCACCGATAACTCTCCGTCTAGCCATTGGTCATCTTACTTACTTCATGACTGGACAACGAGCTACGGGAGAGACTGCCTCCCATTTTCACTGATGGTGTGTTTGATGAGTAGTTATATGGTGTGCGAAGCATAAATGTGTAAGATGGGATCTACGATTTAAAAATTCTCATTCACTATTTATTTAACCTCAAAATCATTGAGAATGTGACAAATGTCCTCACACACTTGTACTCTGTACATTATAGGTGCACTCATGTTCGAGACGAGTAACTTATTCGAAATATCAATGAGAATTCGATCAACTTGGGGAAAATGGCTAAAATGATCACTCAAGTATGACACGTTCTAAACTTTGCTCACTCATATATGACAAATATCATTTTGCTCACTATCGAATTACATTTTTACTCACTTTGTTCACTCCGAACCGAAAAAATTGGCGGCGCCACTCCTATTTACTGCGAGCCGGAGCTCAATTTGTGTGAAATTAACCCAACAATAATTTTCTCAACTACACTTAAGTCAAATTCATTATGAAAGCGGTTGAATTAACCTTTGAAGTCAAGCATACCAAAAAATTCAAATCTTCGATTCTCCCTCCTCGGAATGAATTGAGACTCGACCTTGGTATGAAAAGACTCACAAGGAAGAGAGTTACAATGCCTAATAGGTTTTCTTGGCCGATTATAACTCAAATTTAAAAACTCAAATTTTGCAGACTCTATAGTGAGCAAAGCGAGTAAAAGTATAATTCGATAATGAGCTAAGTGATATTTGTCATACATGAGTGAACAAAGTTTAGAACATGTCATATTTGAGTGACATTTTTAGCCATTTTCCTTCAAAACTTGAAAAAGTACACTGTATGTAATGAGTCGATATAACAAAACGAATGGGCTGAGATAAGGCCCACAGGGCACATTTTGAAGCCCAAAGCCCAACTCGTTATAATAACACTGCCATGAGCCCAAGTTTTCTATTCTGCTACTCACACTCGACGGACTCATCATCAGTTAGTTCATCACCAGCAGCTAAGCCTCTCAGTTTCTTCGCTTCACTCGAACAAACCCTCGGCCTCTATCTCCCTCGAAAACTTGCAATCGATTATAAGGTATTTTTGTACTTTGAATTCAATCTACTCACCCCCCTTCTTTTTATTTTTGTTCAATGAATTCGCAGTGTATGATTGATTGATTGATTGAGCCATTCAATACTGAGTTGCATTGTGAACTAAGATGTGTGTTTAAATAAACTCAGTTAGTGTCTTTGAAATCGTTATGTAGTTTCGTTGTTTCTCTGATTGCAATGACAGTAAAAGAATGTTGTTTCAGGCATATCGTGCTTCACTACTCTCTTAAGAATGGTTTCAGAGAAAACTTGGGTAGTTAATTTGATAAAGGTTAAAGCTTCTCTGGCGGAACAGAGTTGTTTAGCTACAAAACTATGAAAGGTTCAGACTTTTGAGCAAGTTTACTTTTGTTGCTAGATAAGCAGATACTTGAGCTGAGATTTAGGTTGACATCTCTGAACAGTGCCTTGTATGCTCTTTTTTTTCCCTTGGTTTGGAATGCTATTTTGGTGAGTGTATTAAAGGAAGTCGAGTTGGTGAACCGGAGCTGATATAATCTTTCTCATCCGAAACAGGTGTCTGAGTTTCCCTTTTTATGAGTTGGAGAGTCAAATGAGATAGAGTAATGTCCATGAACCATGTTTACAAGTTCCATGCTTGGCTCATCAAAACTGGTCAACACAATCACCCTCCAGCCCTTCGACGCATCATGCTTTGGTGTGTTGCCACACCTTTGCCAACAAGCTTGTCCTATTTTCGGGCTCTCTTTCCCCACATTCCCTCTCCAGACACCTTTACCTATAACACCATCATCAGAGCTCATGTAGTAGCCCACTCATCTCCTTCCCATGCCATTTCTTTATTTACTCAAATGCGTCAGCAAGGTGTTCCACCCGATCACTTCACCTTCCCTTTTCTGCTCAAGGCCTGTGCTCGTCTCCAATTGGGTCACGATGTTCATGCACTTATTCTTAAGCTTGGCTTTGATTCGGATATATACGTTCAGAATGCATTAGTTAGTTTTTATGGTGGTTGTGGTTCAGTTGAGCTTGCATCAAATGTGTTCCATGCAATGCATAAGAGAGACTTGGTTTCTTGGTCTTCCATGATCGCTTGTTTTGCCAACAATGGCTCTTCTAGCGAGGCCATTGCGTTATTTCGTCAAATGCTGCTCGATAAGAATGTCATGCCAGATGAGGTTACTATGCTGAGTGTGATTTCCGCTGTCTCGAGCTTAGGGGCACTGGACTTGGGTCGGTGGGTTCATAGCTTTATAAATAGAAGTGGACTACAACTTACTGTTTCATTGGGTACTGCATTCGTTGACATGTACTCGCGGTGTGGGTCTGTTGATGAATCTATTGAAGTGTTTGATGAAATGCCAGTGAAGAATGTACAGACGTGGACGGCATTGAGTACTGGCCTTGCGGTGCATGGCCGCAGTAGAGAAGCACTAAGGGTTTTTTATGAGATGAAAAAAGCTGGCTTGCAGCCAGATCATATGTCTATAACAGGGATTTTAGTGGCATGTAGTCACGGGGGGCTTGTGGAAGATGGTTGGAGAATTTTCAAAAGCATGAAGGATGAGCATGGTGTAGAGCCAATTTTTGAGCATTATGGTTGTATGGTTGACCTCCTTGGCCGGGCAGGTTTGCTTTCCGAAGCCTATGAATTTGTGGAGAAAATGCCAATAAGACCAAACTCTGTTATTTGGAGGACTCTGCTTGGAGCTTGTGTAAATCAGAACAATCTTATGTTGGCTAAGAAAGTGAAAAAGAGACTGTACAAGCTTGATCGTTATCATGATGGTGATTATGTGCTGTTATCTAATGCTTATGGGGGAGCCGGTAGATGGGATGAAAAGGCCAAGATTAGGAATTCAATGAAGGCAAGAAGAGTTAACAAGAAAGCTGGTTCTAGTTCAGTTAGTGTAGAGCAACTCATTCATGAGTTTGTAGCAGGGGATAATTCTCCTCCCCAGTCACAGGGGGACATTAGAGAATTCTTAGAGAGGATACTTGAAAGTATAAGAGACAGAGGTTATACTCCCGAAACATCAAATGTACTGTATGATATTGAAGAGGAGGAGAAGGAGCATACTCTTGGTTATCATAGTGAGAAATTGGCCGTGGCTTTTGCTCTTATGAGTGTCAAGGATAATAGGACTATTAGGGTCATGAAGAACATACGGGTCTGTCATGACTGCCATTCTTTTATGAAGCATGTTTCAGCTAAATTTGGTAGAAAAATTATTGTTCGCGATCGAAATCGGTTCCATCATTTTATCCAGGGTTCATGTTCCTGTCAAGATTATTGGTGATAGATGGTCAACTGAAGCCTGTAGTCCTGTAGTAAAAGAATCTTTTATCATCCTGTCATTTGTTCACCCTTTGTCCTTATGGTTTCTATGTTCTGCTCATTGACGGGGTTCCCTGTGAACACATTTCTTTAGCTAATTTACGAGATTCTGAATTTGCATGCCATCAAAATAAAATCTTTGACTCCTAAGGGACTTTAGCTTCAGACACATAGTCAATCGGAAGTGTTCGCCACATTCGTAATGTTTGTGCGCTGTATATCTTCATGGATCCCACCTTTAGGTACATTATACAATTGGAAGCTTTAGTAATTTCGATGTTCTTAATGACTGCCTGCTCTTCATGTCTTGATGGATCTCACCCTGTGCAATATGCAAGAGGAATATCTTTTATAACAGATAAATTGTCAAGAAGTGTCTTGTTTTTTTTAATTCATTGTCATGCATATAACTTAAATTGTCTGTATTTGAATTGGTTCCAGTAGGATTTTTTTATATATTTTTATCTTGACCTATTTGTGATACCTCTTTGTTTTGCTTTGTCTTCTATTTTTGATTTCTTATCATTTATTTGGAGTCTGTGATATACTGTACTAATCCTTCCTTTTGTTCTTCTGTACCAGCGGGCGAAAAACAGCCTTTGATCCATACACTTAGCAGTGGCATGAAGGAGGACAAAGTAAATCGATGCCAGATACAGGAATGGTACCCTAAGTTCAAATCAGTGTCTATCAAAACACAGATTCATGAGCTTCCAGAGTCTTTTGTCCAATATCTTCTTGATGATTCAGGGCCCTTCCTTCTTCCAGTATCCATCTCAAATGAAGATGCCTTCCCCAACAGAATTCACAATCCAGAGGAGGAAGATGACTATCAAGTAGTAGAAGGATCCGATGATGAGTCAGAACAGCCTTCGTTTCCCCCTTCTTTTTGTGAACTTGAGTCGGAGATTAAAGAATCCATTGCATTCCTTGGAGGTGCTGTGTTCCCCAAGCTAAACTGGAGTGCACCAAAAGACTCTGCTTGGATCAGCACAACCGGGTCCCTCAGATGCTCTTCCTTTAGTGAGATTGCGTTGTTGTTACGATCGTCCGACTCACTGGTGCACGATTTGTGTCATGCCTATGATTCATGCAGCGACAAAACCTCCTCAAGGCCCAAAAGCTTCTTCATTGCGCTCCGAAAATGGTACCCATCCCTTCAGCCAGAGATGGAATTCCGATGCTTTGTAAAGAACCAAAACCTAGTTGGAATTTCCCAACGCGAGGCCACAACCTTCTACCCTTCTCTGCTTGAAAGGAAAGATCATCTTGGTGTGCTGATCGAAGACTTCTTCCTGGAAAATTTGAGGTCAAGATTTGAGTCCGAGAACTACACATTTGATGTTTACGTGACTAAGGGTGAGCGAGTTAAGGTTATGGATTTCAACCCTCGGGGCGCATTCACACTGCCTCTGATGTTTACCTGGGAAGAACTGGAGCAGAATGATACTGAACAATGGGATGGTGTGGACTTGAGAATTGTTGAGAGCCGTCTGAAGACAGCAGTACCCTATGACTATCTGGACACTAGCACGGGAGCGGCTGGGACCAATTTTTAAGGAACTCTGACGAAGAGCTGCAGCGAGAAACTAGGTCTCCGGGAGCAGGTGCTTAAGGTCCATCCTTGCACTTACAAAGTCTGATCATAATGCTCAAGTTTTGTCACCTTCATTAGTTTGGTACTTTTATAGGTCTTTTAAGGCTTATTACATACCCAATGTAGTATATGTGGTTTGTTTGTATCACTCGGACTTCGATTAGTCGAGGAAGCTAGATTTGAAGTTTTGTGTACAGACTTTATAATAACCTACTAAAGCAAAAACTTGGTTTCTAGTCCTTGAGAAAACCACGTCAAACGTTCGTCTGTTTCTGTATAATTTGCATTTCTCATTTCCAAAACTCTATAAATTGCAAAACATTCTTCTTTTATTTCAAAATTAAGCGTCGGTTAGTTGGAGTCTAATAATAAGGTATACAGATACAGCCGATGTATCTGTTGATGTACAAGGAGGGCTTTATTTTTTCAGTTATTGCTAGGGCTCTCACTGCCTCAGCGCTTCGTTTCTTCTTCTTCTTCTTCGCAGCAATAACAACACAGTAAAAACCACACCATGAGTGTCTGGAACTATGTCGTCACGGCCCACAAGCCCACCAACGTCACTCACTCCTGCGTCGGCAATTTCACAGCCCCGAACGAGCTCAATCTCATCATAGCGTAACCTCCCTCTCTCTCTTATTTTCAGCTTTCTGTTACTACTGGTTAGGGTTTCGTTAATGCATCCGCCGTCTCTCTCTCTCTCTCTCTCTCTCGCTCAAAATTTCGGGGCCTTCGTTTTGCTTATTGAAGTCCTATTGTGTTAATACAAGGCTTAATTCACTTTCTAGATTCGTCGAGGTAGAGTCTTTGCAGAAAGTTACTTTCGGTAATTCAATTCGGAACAAACTTTAAAATATATCGATAATGCAGCAAATTGATACAAGGAAATGAATTTTTTTAATCCTTCAAAGTGTGATATAACTGTACTGTAAATCATCAGTAGTTACATTTGATGATTACAGGGATAATATAAGGCTTTCATTACTTTCTAGTTTCTAGAGTCTTTGCAGTAAGGTATTTTGTTGTAATTAAATTAGATGTTAATCTTCTATGAATAATGGAGAAATCGAGACAACGAATTAAATTTGTGCTCTTGCAAGTGTAATATAGCTTTAGCAGAAATAATCGGTAGTTACATTTTCCGTTCTTATTTTTTAAGAGCAAGCTTTGATGTCAAGGGGGCTTCACTTGTTTTGATTTCGTGTTTAGGAAATGCACGCGGATTGAGATTCTGTTACTTACACCTGTGGGCTTACAGGTACATTTATCAATTTTGTTACCCGTACTTTTGTGACTGCTAAAACTTGAAAAATGAAGGATACAGCTTTCCCAGTTAAAACGAGGATCCACTTATACGAGTTAAGCTGAATCTTTTCTTTTGCAGGCTGTCTTGGATGTGCCAATATACGGACGAATTGCGACACTCAAACTATTTCGGCCACATGTAAGTGTTACATGTGATACTATTTCTCTATATTGGTATTAGTTTTGTTATTTCTGATATGTTTGTTTTTCATCAGGGTGAAGCACAGGATTTTCTGTTTATTGCTACAGAAAGATACAAGTTTTGTGTTCTCCAGTGGGATGCTGAATCACAGGAGCTTGTTACCAAGTAATATATGGATACTAGATGACTGGAATATAGCAACAGTACTTTTCCTTTGTAAGGCACTTTAACAAACATATGCCACTATCTTGTAGGGCAATGGGGGATGTCTCAGATCGCATAGGTCGTCCTACAGACAGTGGTCAGGTAGGTCTATATCTAGCAGCTTCTATGTGTATATCATTTCTGGTCATTATTCTGTCTGAGTTATTTCACATTCACAATACATTTTAGCTTCAGTTCGGCAATTCACGAGAATACATACACTGACCCTTTACATGCTACTCTCCTCCAGATTGGTATAATAGATCCAGACTGCAGATTAATTGGACTTCATTTGTACGACGGCTTGTTTAAGGTACGTGCTGTTGTACTAGTTTTTTCTCACTATATGAAGGAGCCACATACTGTTCACAGTTTTTCTCGTGATTAATTGCTTGGGCAGGAACCTCACATTTTGCTTCTCTCGTCAGGTTATTCCTTTTGACAATAAAGGGCAGCTGAAGGAAGCCTTTAACATCAGGTAATTTTTTTGTCCATCTGTATTCATTGTACATGATATGCTATATTCCCCATTGTTTCATTTTATTGAATTGGTACTTCTACTTAATTTTCACTCTAACTACTTATATTGATGGTAACTTTTCAGGCTTGAGGAACTTCAGGTCTTAGATATCAAGTTTCTATATGGCTGTTCAAAACCCACAATTGTAGTTCTCTACCAGGTAAGTTTCTCTACATATGTATGGTTTTTTTTTTCTTCTCTGTTTGGCTTGAAAATTGTGTATGCAGTCTTTGGATGCAGAAATTTACTAGTGTACATGCAGTCATAATCCAGATATATTCGTAGAAAGTAGAAACTAGACATGGCCATGTCAAGCACAATTATATGTTACTATATGTTACTTTAAAACATCCAGATCTCCTGGATAGTTTGGGTCGATATAAATTGTTATAGGTCTCGAGTGGTATCTTGGAAAATAATTAGTCCAGTATCAACTTGCTGTACTCCCATCTATTTCTTGGATGTACAGGCATGTACATGGTTAGAGATGCAGCTGTGGTGATACTGTAGTTATGTTTTGTTTTCAGCAGTCTGGTGGGCTATCTGTAGATATCTGTCATACTCAATTTCATATATCAAACATTATAAAGCGTTTCAATTCCAGGATAACAAGGATGCCCGCCATGTCAAAACATATGAGGTCGCTCTGAAGGATAAAGATTTTGTTGAGGGTCCTTGGTCTCAGAACAACCTCGACAATGGGGCTGAATTGTTAATACCTGTTCCTCCACCACTTTGCGGTGTTCTCATCATTGGAGAGGAAACAATTGTTTACTGCAGCGCCAATGCATTTAAAGCAATACCTATCAAACCGGTAGGTTATATTTAATATTGGACTTTTGTTTATGCGTCTGATGGCAAGATTTTTGAAAAATCCATATTGGAATTGTCATAGATGTATTATTCTGTCTTGTTTTTGTCATTCCCAGTCCATCACAAGAGCCTATGGAAGAGTGGATGCAGACGGCTCTAGGTATTTACTTGGTGATCATGCTGGCCTACTCCACCTACTTGTAATAATCCATGAAAAAGAAAAGTGAGTTCAAATTCATTCCATAAATGTTTTGTTTGTGATCGTAATGTTATGTAATTTTGAGCTATGGACTTATTGGTTTCAAGTTTTAAATCTACATACATGTTGTAGGGTGACTGGACTCAAAATTGAGCTCTTGGGGGAGACGTCTATTGCATCTACTATTTCTTATCTTGATAATGCATTCGTCTATATTGGATCAAGCTATGGGGACTCACAGGTGATAATTGACTACTTAAATACATGTACAGAGTCATCACTTTTTTCTTGGATCAATGATAAGAGTATTGGTCATTTGAAATGTGAAGTATAAGAGTCCTACAAATCATGTCATGTTTTACAAAGTTCTGTTATTTTTTAAGTTAAAAAATCATGGTGTACCTCTTGTTTCCCTCAAGTGCACTAAGTTCACTCCTTTTATTCTGACTGCATTTAATTTCTCTTTCAATAATCATTTATATTGTATAATACTTTTAACACTGCAAATTGAACACAGCTTGTAAAGCTAAATCTACAACCTGATGCAAAAGGTTCATATGTCGAAGTTTTGGAAAGGTATGTTAATTTGGGGCCAATTGTTGACTTCTGTGTGGTTGACCTTGAAAGACAAGGCCAAGGTCAAGTGGTAACTTGCTCTGGCGCTTACAAGGATGGTTCTCTTCGTGTGGTTCGAAATGGAATTGGAATCAATGAACAGGTTTGACTCTTCCAAACATTTCAAGTGTACCCAAAGTTTCCTTGCAGCGTTTACATGACATTCTTCCATGCTGACACAAGTCATGTTTGCTTCTCCAATGACTTGGAACAGGCATCAGTTGAGCTTCAAGGTATTAAGGGAATGTGGTCATTAAGATCCTCTACCGATGATCCGCATGACTTCTTCCTGGTTGTTAGTTTTATCAGTGAGACACGAATTTTGGCAATGAATATGGAGGATGAGCTAGAAGAAACTGAGATACAGGGTTTCTCTTCTGAAGTGCAGACTTTATTTTGCCATGATGCCGTCTTCGATCAACTTGTGCAGGTAGTTTATCAAATTCCTCTCATCACTTGCTCTTTTCTCGTCTAGGTAGTATGCAAACTTTTTCTGTGGATTAATATATGAAAATATTCCATGTCTGATTGTGGTCCTTGGCTAGATTCATGATGTAAACCAGTTGTGAGAAAACATTGTTCTATTTCCTATGAAAAATGGTGCTCAGTTTTTCTTTCTGAAATCTTGCATCAAGTAGATGGCTTGGAGTAAGGGATTTTATTATAGATCGAAAGGTATAGTATATAATGTATGTTGATCTATTGACATCACAGGTCACTTCAAGCTCAGTAAGACTAGTCAGTTCTACATCTAGGGATCTGAAAAATGAGTGGAATGCTCCAGCAGGCTATTCGATTAATGTAGCGACAGCTAATTCCACCCAGGTTTGGTTTCTGTCTCAGTAAGGTTGTATTTCATCTACATAGTGCCGTTTCCTAGTTTGGTGCTATCTCTGTTTGGGGGAGGTGCTGACAGTTTATCCCATTGTTTGATCAACTGTTTGATTTTTTATGGTCTTATATCACAGGTTTTATTGGCAACTGGAGGAAAGCATTTAGTTTATCTAGAAATTGGTGATGGGCTATTGATCGAGAAGAAGTATTTACAATTGGACTTTGAGATCTCATGCCTTGACATAAACCCCATAGGTGAAAATCCTCATTATAGCCAGCTAGCAGCTGTTGGGATGTGGACTGATATTAGTGTGCAAATATACTCTCTTCCTGATCTGAACCGCCTCACAAAGGAGCATTTGGGAGGAGAGATCATACCTCGTTCGGTTCTTCTTTGTAATTTTGATGGGGTATGTTGTCTCTCAAGCTTTCATAGCTAAATGTTTCTATGTCATACACATTCTTGTTACCCTACTATTGGGAGCAACTCTATAGCAAGCTTAACTGGCTATAACTAACTTGAATCCATTCAGAGTTTGCAGTATTTGTTTACATGTTTCACTTTCTTTTTTTTATATTCCTTTGCTTGAGTAAATTATTGCTATACATGTAAAACTGTGCATCTGTAATTGTTTTGTTTTCCTTCTTTCAGATATCTTATCTGTTGTGTGCCCTTGGTGATGGACATCTCTTAAACTATACTCTGAACAAATCTACTGGTGAGTTAACAGACAGGAAAAAAGTCTCTCTTGGGACCCAGCCCATTACTCTCCGTACGTTCTCATCTAAGAGCACTACACATGTGTTTGCTGCATCGGATAGACCAACTGTCATTTACAGTAGTAACAAGAAACTGCTTTATAGCAATGTAAATCTGAAAGAAGTCAACCATATGTGCCCATTCAACTCTGCTGCTTTCCCAGACAGGTATCTTTCTCCATCAACCCTCCACCATCTGTTCCCAAGTTCTATTTTTGTGTGTTTCTGCATCCTAAATTGGTATATATCCAAGTATTTTACTATATTTTCCTATTTGAGTATAGGTTATAATGTTACTTCCCAAATTGATCTTCAATTACATGACAGTAGGGGAGAGATAGCTTGCGTAGTATATATGTATGGACCTCAGGAATTTAAATACTCTCTTGTTTTTGGGAGAGCACTGGAGTTTAGGTACTTCATCTAGGCTCGTATGGTGGCAGTTGAGCATACTATTTGCTGCTCAAACCAACTTCTCATTTGGTTCCTGTGATTCTTGTCCACTTTGTATGATGCTTTCATGATTTTATTGTGAAAGCTGTTCTTAAAAAAGAAGATAATAACAAAACTGAATTATTGAATAGCATAATCAATAGAGAATGTTAATGTTTTTTGCTTCTTTTCTGCCAACTACAGCCTTGCAATAGCTAAAGAAGGTGAACTCACAATTGGCACTATTGATGATATCCAAAAGCTTCACATACGTACTATTCCCTTGGGTGAGCACGCACGCCGCATCTGCCATCAAGAGCAGTCCAGGAGCTTTGCTATATGTAGTGTAAAAAGCAATCAGAGTGGTGCAGAAGATTCTGAAACACACTTCATCCGTTTGTTAGATGACCAAAGTTTTGACCTCGTGACGCATCATCAACTTGATGCTTTTGAGTACGCATGTTCCATACTTAGCTGTTCCTTCTCAGATGATAGTAACGTATATTACTGTGTTGGGACTGCATATGTTCTGCCCGAAGAAAATGAACCGACCAAGGTAGGATGGCAGATGGTTTTTCGTATTTGTGTTGCATGAATTGGTGACTTGCTGATGTTACATTCTAATTGGAAAAAAAAAACTACTTTCATCATACCTTCATCATATTGAAATTGTAGGGTCGCATTCTGGTTTTCCTAGTTGAAGATGGAAAGCTGCTTCTCGTTGCTGAGAAGGAAACTAAGGGATCTGTTTATTCTTTGAATGCTTTCAATGGAAAGCTCCTTGCTGCCATCAATCAAAAGATACAGTTATACAAGTGGACGCTTCGTGATGATGGTACTCGTGAGCTGCAGTCTGAATGTGGACATCACGGTCACATACTTGCCCTCTATGTACAAACTCGTGGAGACTTCATTGTTGTTGGTGATCTAATGAAGTCAATTTCATTACTAATATACAAGGTAAGTACCCTCTCACACCACACTAGAAATCCTTGAAAATTCTTTCCTGGCTTACTAAAAGCTCAGTTGTGTTTAGTCCCCTGATGGGAATTGCCTAAAGTTAATGCCTTACCTTGTACAAGTATGCAGAAGTTCAATATTCCCTGCTAGACATGTTAAATATATTCCTCCTCATCTATGGGGAGGTTTCTTGTTGGAGGTTATAGATTATGTTTTCACTCCAATTTATGCGTGTTAGTAACACTTGCTGTTTTCTTCAGCACGAGGAAGGTGCCATTGAGGAGCGAGCCCGAGACTACAATGCAAATTGGATGTCTGCTGTAGAGATCCTTGATGATGATGTTTACCTCGGTGCTGAAAATTTTTACAATCTCTTCTCTGTTCGGAAAAATAGTGAAGGTGCAACTGATGAGGAACGGGGCCGCCTTGAGGTTGTTGGAGAGTATCACCTTGGGGAATTTATCAATCGGTTCCGGCATGGTTCTCTTGTCATGCGTTTGCCAGACTCTGAAGTGGGTCAGATTCCAACCGTAATATTTGGCACTGTTAATGGCGTAATTGGAGTCATAGCTTCACTACCTCAGGAACATTATGCTTTTCTAGAGAAGCTTCAAACTAACTTGAGGAAGGTGATAAAGGGTGTTGGAGGATTGAGTCACGAGCAGTGGAGGTCATTCTGCAACGAGAAGAAAACCTCAGACACCAAAAATTTCTTGGACGGCGATCTTATAGAGTCATTCCTTGATCTCAGCCGTGGGAAGATGGATGATATTTCAAAACAAATGAGTGTTCCAGTGGAGGAGCTCTGCAAGAGAGTAGAAGAACTGACTAGGTTGCACTGAGTGTTTAGATTTATAAATCTTCTCTCTCCCAGTCATGTAACGTTGGATTCCAACCATTTTGTGTTTTTCCCTTCTTATTTTAGTTTGGGTACATAGTTGTATTTGTCTTCGATGCACCATTTGTAAAATATTCTGCTAGGAAACTTATTTCGAAGATGCTTCTCTCGAGTTATATGGTAAAGGATGAATATGTTCTTTATCATTGTTCTCTTTATCATTTCTGTTTCCACAACTACAGATACAAGGGTTTCAACTTTCAAATCTACCAAATGAAAAAGAAACCGTGGTAGTGTATTCGATGCGTCATTGATGTTGAAGAAAGCTTGCTAATGTTTATGTACTGTGAGTCTGTGACCACTCGCAAGAACATTTATGTCTCTTTTCTCTTCCTTTTGATCAACTCCTTCAATGACCTCTTTATTGTGAAACCTATATAGGATGATCATATTGACATTTTGAATCATATAATGAGTTGATAGCGTGATTGAAGAAAGCATCCGCTCTGCTTGATATACATTGTTGCCTTATTTCCTAACCGAGTTTAAGCTTTCGAATCATTGGATTGCCTAAAAGAAACCGAAACAGTAGAAGTGTGGAACCTTGATAGAATTACTTTGCAAATTCGAGTTCACATAAACTTTTCACAGAGCACCAAGGTTCCTAAGGCCCAGAACAACCCCAACTCCAACGATGTGACCAACAGTTCCACAGGCCAAGGTATCAGCAAGGGTGAAACCAGCTGGGTCACCAGTCTGCAGACCTGAGTCCCTGATCTCAAGCTTCAATCCTGCTGTTGCCTTCCTGTTTGCCGACGGCGCCAACCCAAATCGCCCAGCAAACAACATAAGGCTTGTGGTGGTCACCATTATCTGATACAAAAAAATGGAAGATGATGCATTTAGTTTTGATCACCTCCAGATCTTCATAGCTGCTCATACATATATAACATAGTGATATATATGCTTACCAAATTGGTGGATGAGCCAATGAAATCACAGCGTACTCCTAGAGCTCCTTTGCTCTTAGGCCTCATTGGTTGAACAGCAGCCTATGCAATGAGTCAAACTCTAGTCAATGAACTAGTGTAGGAACTACTAAGCAAAAGAGCATGCCTTAATATGAAGCTATGAACAACTTCAGTGTGTTTCATACATAAATTATCAAAAAAAAATAGTCTTGTGACATTGTTCTAGATCCAACTTCATCTTCATATCACCAACATTTCCACTGAACATACATTTCAACAAACACTAAGCAAGAGCCATCTACACTTGAACATACACTTACCACGCTCTGTACATTGGAAGAAATCTTGGGTCTCAAGCCATTGAACTGAGGGAGAGAAGTAGTCACAGTAGCCGCTGCCATTTTCTGATTTCTATTACAACCTGAAGCTGTGTTTGGCTTTTTTGGTAATTTTCGGAAGTCTGGTAGCCTGCGATGCAGAGACTATAAGCTTTAAGAGTAAGAAAGTGTTCACCTCAGCCACGTGAGAAACTTGTGGCTTCGGAAAACACAGATTTGGATACACCAAGATACTTGCTGCTGACTTGGCTGTGCCTCATTGGATTTACCAAATTGGATAAGGCTTTTGTGACCCTCGAGAGAAAATGTCTATTTGGATTATTCATGATGCATTTTCAGGTATTGATCTGGAATTGGACTAGGCTGGATTGGGTTGGGCTTCAATTGAAAGTTTATTCTAATGGACTAAACACATCTGCATTCAGCCGGTTTCAGACTTTGGGCTTTTTGGCTTCCCCATAGGCTGTAGGCCCATAACCAACATTTGAGCGGGAAACACTAAGACGATGGTAAAATCGTCTTTTAACATGACTCTTTATTCATCGACACATGAGTAATGATGAACTCTGGTTTTGTCCAGCTGGACGTGTGAGAAGAAACAAAAGATATTAACAGAGATACTCGTGGGCCCCCACATCTAAAACTCATTTTCCACTTTGGTGGTGGGTCAACATTTCAAACCTCCTCAAGATCTCTGTCCCTCGGGATATGTTTTGCTTCCTTATCTCCATCCCCCCAAAATGTCGTCTCACATTTTCTCCGCCCTCAATATCTCGCGATATATATATATATATCCATGCCATATACTCGTGCTCCACTATTATTCAAGCGAGGCTGAACATAAAATTTGCTCCATTTTTAAGTCACAAAGATGAAAAGCATAGACAGAACGGAAAAAGGCCGAGGGGCTTGCTTATGGAGCTATAGATTCCTAAACCAGAAACAGAGACAGGAATAAGCAAATTGTCCTCATAGGCTAATTGTATTCAGATCTCCTGCTTTAACATCTAGAATAGTTTTGTACAAAAGAAGGTCGAATTTCGACTTTTTGGGGACTTGATTAGGTCGAGTTTAACCAACTATCATGATCAGCTAGCTTCCTAAATACAAAGGCAGTAAGCAAAGGAAAGCAAGTTTCCACCAAACTGAGCTCGGCAATGGAGGCGCTGCCGAGCTTACAGATCTGAAAAAGAAGATCATATGCATACATGAGTTAATTTAGGAGAAAGACAGATACATGTATTCCTGATTAGGGAAACTAAGATATGTACGTAGCAGTGAAAATAAACATACCCAGGAGCACTATAGTCACATTTTCCATAACCTGCAATACAGAAAATAATTAGAACTCATCACTTTTCATTCTATTCAAGTAGTAAACCCAATAATCCCTTGATTAATTTAAAAAAGTTGGGAGGTATATATGTAAACAAACCAACAGAAAGTGTAACTGCAGCTTATATTACTGATGAAGCAAGCTATATTTTAGTGTGTTCTGATAGTAATCGGAAGGAATAAATCCTTGTGGTTACAACTTTAGTGGACATCGGGACCTTAAGTATGTAAACTGATATGTGCCAAATGTCGAGAATAATACATATTTCTAAAAGGACTAAAACAGGTAATATTTCACACTCACAAAATCAAAACAACCATCAGGAAAATTGAAGCTTATATACACTGTAATTTAGTGTGAAAATTCCGACCAAAAAAAATAAAAAAATTTAGTGTGAAATGTCATACCAACTACTAATGTTTTTATCTCATAGTGAACTCGCATACTTCTAAAAAGCTAGTTGTATGAATCACAAGTATTATCAAATTAGACTCGCAATGGACCAGAGTACTTGTGTTTCGTTTGATAGAGAAAATCCGGCCAGCTAGTAACAACTTCCAAATTGATCTAAGTTCTTCTAAATCGTTTGTTATCTAAATTCTAAGGTGCCATTTTACGCGATCATTGTCTTTGTAGTAAGTCCTCTTGTTGACCTTCTCAATAGTAATCGTGGAGAAAATATAGAGGATATGTAGATCTTACTTGGGTTAGATTTAGTCACAACAGCAGTACCCCCAAAGTTGCAAGCAATATCAGAATTCCCATTCTGCTGATAGTAACTATTGAAAGCAAAGGAAGCATGGGAAAAGAGAGTGTCTGGATCATAACAGGGTCCGCCTTCTTGGATAGCCTTGCAGTCTGCCATTCCAAGTCCACAGGCCCAATCCAATGCATTCTGCAGATCAACTTGAGAGACACCAGCAAGAGCCACACACCATGTTGTGCCATCAAGGAACGTAGTGTTTCCTTCTGGTGGTGACAATGTTGTCACTGGTAATGCACCATCTTCCTTCTCTTCCACACCAATTCCCGTTGTCAAAGCTAAAGAGTTTAAAGAACATGAAGATTAGATATGGACCAATCAACTGGATTACGTAAAGGATCATATATATTGACATGAAAAGTGTACTGGATACGGGTTATACTACAGTATCCAAAATCTGAAGAAGCAAAATCCATTCTCGAACAAGTCTATCCAGGTAACAAGGTAACCAAGAAACAAATAATAAAGGACAATGACAATAGCTAGCTAAAATTTTAAGTAATACCATGGGATGAAAGCAGAGGGGCCTGGTAGATCATGCGTCTTAAAATACAGGACAGGCAACACTGCCCACAGTACTAAAGTAATGAAAACTCCTAATGAGCAATAACACAGTTCTACCAACTGGTCTAAGACTAATCAGATAGGCCTGGACTTTTCCAAATGACAATGTATCACTACTTTCCATTATAGGGACTAGGTTACCATGAAAATGGATTTCCCATGCCAGATCACATTTCTGATAGAACAAATTCACATAATCATATTCCTCTGAGAGTAAACCCTTCATATCCTTGCTTTTATGGTCATGTTAATAAAACAACGATCATGAAGATGGGCAGTTATATCCCACAAAATAAAATGTTCTGCAAATTACTGATACCTCTCCAACCAAAAAAAACCACATTAGTAATTTTGTAGGCATCAAAGTTCTTAACTTCATATGGACCTATTTGTTTAATGGAAGCACGGAAGCACATAAAACAAACATGTAAACTTTGACCAGGAACTACCAACTTCTGAACTACAAGATCTCAGGCAAGATAACATAGGAACAAAAATACTGTATATATATTTAGTTGCCAAAAAGAGAGAAGGAGGAAATAAAAAGGAACAGAGCATACCTAGATAGCATCCCATGAACACCAGCAGGCAGTACTGCAAAACCCAAATGTTCTTTCTCATGTTGGATTCTTCTCACTGATCTTCTCCTTCAGAAAACTACAACAAAACGTAGAAAAAAATCAAAAGAACAGAGTAAAGGTCTCAAATTTCAAAGCTCTCTTCACCCTCACACTTCTAACACCAAAAATGGACCTCTTATGACCAAGAATGTGATGGGTGATATAAACGCAAGGACAATGGTGCAACCGAGGAATCTCAAGCTTCCTTGAAGAGAAATTTATCTTCTTTTTTAGCTCACTTTACTAGTCTGAGTTTTCAAGAAAGTGATAGATACTGATGCTTCAGAAATCAGGAGGCCATGTGTAGTGAGGTTTTAGACCTGGTCACTTCTACACAGAGAGACCGTTCTTATAATAGGAAAGCTTTGTTTACAAGACACAAGACACAAGAGGAGTCCAGCCATGAAGCCATTACTGGATGACTACTCGGTTTCTGGTTTTCTCTTCTCTTATAACTTATCGCGAGATATTTCACCTCTTCATTTTCTCGCGAATGTGATTATTCTGTTCCGTATTATTTTGGGGCCCTTATTTTGGTCCACCAACTGCAAAATTGGCTACCATGGGCTTGGCCTGTGTTTTATTCCAGTGAGGGCTTGGCCTAATTCTTGAGAAGACCCGTCAATGCTAAAGTGGGCCTGGATCTCTGGTCCAATATAAAGGGTGGGCTTATATCCTTTGCTCGACAATGATACTAGGCTTACCTGATATGATCGTTTCATTCTAACTAATGTTTTTCATTAACATCCATCATCCTAACTAATATTGTTCACGAGTACTAAGAATGCAGTGTGACATCCTCTACACCACTCAAGTTTAAAAGCAACATCTCCTAATTATCGTCCGCATCTCCGATAATCGGTGGTTCTAACGTCTGACCTTCACTCTTGAGAAAAATTCATCGTCACCTACGTTAGAGCTAACTTTGATAGTGGAAAACAAAACAATTTAGGATTTGGCTCCTCTAAAATTAGTTTGTGTGAAGTTTCGTGAAGTTCTGAAAATTTTCACGCTCAATTTAATCTGATGGTCAGATGACTGCCACATAGATTTAGTTGCAATAGCTTCTAAACCTCGTTAACTCTAGCCGTTAGGAAGAAAAAGAAAAAGAACACAACGCAATTCACGGTCGCAGTGCAAGATCTTGTTCATTCTCCCGCGCTCAAACTCCATCTTTGTGATAAGTTTCCTTATCATGAATGAGTTATTTCAAGCAATCGTGCTATTCTTTTCAGGCTTAGATTAAAACCATGGTTGCAAGTCTATACATACAACAATTTCGTCAATTTGGAAACAAACCAAACATACACATGAAAATATTAATTCTTAGAGAATTATGAAATGCATAGAAGGTGCAACTTGATTACAGAAGCTTCGATTTAGGATTTTAGGGTGTTGGTTGAACACAATCACAAGTTAACTTGATTACCAGAGACAATTACAACTTCTCCAAAGTGAAAATAGAGATCGATACACAATAAGATGATGATCGGTAAATTTAATTTCCCATTGCAGTTCAAAGGAGCAACTACTAAATCGATCGAGATCTTCTCTGAGAAGAGAGTTATTTGGCAAACAAGAAAGATATCGATAGAACGATAGGAAGAACAAAGAGAATAACGACGTTTACATCTAGTTTGGGAAAAATATTATATAAACTGACATGACATAGACTCAACCACTAGATTGTTTAAAGAATTATGATTTTAAGAACTTCACTTGGGGAACTTCAAACAAACTAACTTTAGAGGAGCCGGATCCCAAGAAATATAGTATATTTAAGGTATGAATGAATTTTCACCACGAGAACATTTTTTGCTTATAGATCGATACTACAAATAACGGATTATCACATAAAAGAAATTAAAAGAGGATTTGAAAGCTGGCAAATCAGAAAAGCACTGTTTATGATGGCATACTATACAAAAGAACACTATACGCAGCAATATTTGTAAGATTAATTGTACCCTGCGTGTATGGTCCCAAAAGAGTATAGAGGGGTTTTGGACCTGATTAATATTCTCCACGTACGTTGCTGTCCAGAAATGGCTGTGATTGATACAAGACCAAAGGCATATACATGCAGTGCTCTGTTGCACCGACACTCCGCTAGGGTGGAGTGTCGGTGTGTCCGACACTCCCCGACACTCCGACACGCCCCGACACGGCCCGACACCGTGTCCGACACGCCACGTGGCGTGTCGGAAAATGTTGACTTTTCCGACACGTTGACGACACTCCTCCGACACGCCACGTCATTATCCGACACTCCTCCGACACGCCACGTCATTAATTAAAGAAAAAAAATTGAAGGATACTAAAAAATGCAGCTGCTTTATACAGCCCTAATACAAAGTAGCCCCCCAACCCCCCGCGCCTCCAAGTTGTTGCCTCCTCTCCTCTCCAAGAAAGAAGACTCCAAGTCTCCAACGTACGTTGCGTACGTTGCTGTTGCTCCTAATTGCTGTTGCGGTGTTGCCTCTCATACAGCAAGAAAGAGGAAGACTCCTAGTTGCGTACGTTGCTGTTGCTCCTAGTTGTTTCAATCGATTGTGATTTGTGAAGGTAAGACCCACTCTTTTTCTGCACTTTTTTTCTTTTCTTTATTTGAATCTGTGTACGTGTTTGTGAGAGATTTTGTCCCCAGCGCGTTGGCTTTTCTGATGAATGGTGAACCCGAAAAAGTTAAAAACTTTCTTTTGAAGACTCTGTGTTTACAGTCATGGGAGAAATTATTGGCCATAAGTATGTTAATTGTTAAGTGATTATTGGTCATGGGAGAGATTATGTTAAGTGAATCAACTAATAAATTATTTGAATCTGTAGCTTGTCTTATATCATTTGGGTGTCGGACTATCTTTGAGGTTTAGGGTGCAGATGTGCAGTATATTGTATCTTGTATGATTGTATCTTGTCTTCAAACGGGTGTCTTGTATCTGTGTAATTGTGTATGTTATCATTTGGGTTAAGAATTTGCTTGAATTTTATAGAATCTATCAAATGCTTGAATACATTGTTGGATTTGTCTATTGTTAATATTAAGTTTGTAATGAATAGGATGAGCTCAACTGGTACTACTGCTCCATCAGAACCCAGTATTGATTCTGAGGATAAGCTTACTGGGCCTCTGTGGAAATATGTTACTAAGATAGTTGATGATTCTGATGGAGGCAAGGCAGGGGGGAATGTTCCTTTTATTTGTAATTTTTGCAAGATGAACTTCAAGGGCTCACATTCTAGAGTTAAAGCTCATTTGCTCAAAATACCAAGAGTGGGAATCAAGGTTTGCACCAAGGTGACGAAAGCTCAGATGGATGAAATGCGAGAGGTAGTAGAAGAGTGTGAGCAGAAGTTGCAAGATAAGACTCCAAGAACGATTCCTTTGCCTCCCTCTTCAAGTAGGCTTTCAAGTAATGCAAGTTACTTTCCATTGGAGGTGGTGGATCTTGAAACTAAAAAAAGAAGAGGCATGAGTCCACAGCTAACTAAAGCCTTTAGAAAAGAAGAAAGGCAACAATGTGATGCTGCAATCGCAAGAATGTTTTACACTGGTGGGTTATCGTTCAACTTGGCGAGGAATCCCCACTACCAAGATGCTTTTGCTCGTGCCTCAAACCTTCCGGGTTATAAACCCCCAGGTTATAATGCATTGAGGACCACACTGCTTGACAGTGAGAAGCAACACATTGACCGAATGTTAGTACCCATTAAGGACACATGGAAGCAGATCGGTGTGACAGTATGTTCTGATGGGTGGACCGATGAGCAAAGGAGGCCCTTAATCAATATGATGGCTGCTTCTAAAAATGGGGCTGTTATGATCAAAGCAATCAACTGTGAGGGGCAGTATAAAGACAAGTTTGAAGTTTCAAGATTGCTTTTGGAGACCATCAATGAGATCGGCGCCCAGAATGTGATACAAGTGGTGACTGATAATGCACCCGTGTGCGCTGCTGCCGGTGCCATTGTTGAAGCTACATATCCACACATCTTTTGGACACCATGTGTAGTTCATACTCTCAATCTTGTCTTGAAGGATACTTTGAAAGCAAAATCCTTTTTACCCGGTGAGTCCGTAGATGAAGAGCTGGGGTGGCTTATGGACGTCATCAATGATGTTTGGTTTATCAAGAATTTTGTCATCAACCATAGCATGCGTCTATCTATGTACAATGATCATTGTTCTTTGAGGTTGCTTCAAGTTGCTGAGACAAGATTTGCTTCTCATTATGTGAGTATTAAGAGGTTTAGGGAGATGAAGGTTGGCTTGCAAAGTATGGTGATTTGTCCCAAATGGGACTTGTACAAAGAAGATGATGCCCCGAAAGCAAGAAGAGTGAAGGAAATGCTCTTGGATGACAACTTGTGGGACCAAATCGATTTCATGATTGCTTTCATGGAACCTATATATGACATGATAAGGATGGGGGATTTGGATAGGCCTTGTCTTCACTTGGTTTACGAGTGGTGGGATTCAATGATTGAGAAAGTAAAGAAATCAATTTTCAAGCCTGAATTTGTCTATGTCATCACAAAGCATTGTGAGGTATCAAGATTTTATGATGTGCTTTACTCTATCTTGATTGCTCGATGGACCAAGAGTTCTACTCCACTTCATTGCCTTGCACATTCTTTGAATCCGAGGTATTATAGCACTAAATGGCTTGAAGAGGATCCTAACCGAGTTGCTCCACATAGAGATGCCGAGCTCACCACTGAAAGAAGGAAATGTCTTCAGAGACTCTTTCCGGATCCTCATGTTCGTAACAAAGTGTTGGAAGAGTATGTCACTTTTTCTCTAAACATGAAAGATTATGGTACACCGGAAGCTTTGGAGAATATGTGCAACTTTGAGCCTGTGGTTTGGTGGGGTGCCTATGGAGCTTGTACACCACTACTCCAAGGTTTGGCTTTCAAGTTGCTTAATCAACCTTGTTCATCTTCTTGTTGTGAGAGAAATTGGAGCACCTATAGTTTCATTACTGGTTTGAAGAGGAACAAGTTGCAACCAAAAAGAGCTCAAGATTTGGTTTATGTGCATACCAATCTCCGACTTTTGGCAAGGAGGGATCCTATGTATTACAAAAGTCAAGAGACAATGTGGGATCTTGCTGGAGATGCTATTGACTCCATGGAACCTGGGGCTTTTGATGTGCTTGATATGGCAAATCTCTCCCTTGATGAACCGACATTGGAGAGGATGCTAATTAATGATGAGATGAATGTTGAAGATGAGTGATGCACTTATGCACCATTTTCTTAATTTTTTTCATGTTCTAGTACTTTTTTATAATTAAAAATACATATATATTTATTAATAATTTGCCGTGTCGATGCCGTGTCGAAACATGTATTTTTGAGATTTGTCGTGTCGCGGTGTCGCGCCGTGTCCGTGTCGCCGTGTCCGTGTCCGTGTCCGTGCAACATAGATGCAGTGATTCTTGCCCTCGGCCCCATGCTTACTGTTGTGTCCACGTTTATGTCCAGTCCAGTCCAGCCAGCAATCATATATAGTGATCGTCTGGTCGATTGGTTTACGATAGGAGTGAAGGCATCGATCAGGATCCAAAGATAGTATATAAAGCTTTGCCGACTATTCTCGATCATATAAAAAGTACGATGATATAGTGATCGATCAGAGTCTATTTTTGGTCGATTTAATCCTAATTAGCTTCACAATTTTGCTAGTATACTCGGGCCAAGTTCGGTAGTTATTTCCTGTGTTTAATTTGGGAAGAAATGCATCTGTTATATATTATGCAGTACGTTTTCTTTAACAGGATTAAGTGTGAGTTCAAAATGTGGTTTGAGGCCGGCTTTAAAAGGCATCAGTAGTAAAAGTCAATTATTTTCAGGTTGATTAATATGGAAACTAAGCACATGTTTCAGGGAAAGCTATTACAAAGGTCTCCAGAAAACCATGGGGATTAAGACTTCTATTACTGCTGAATCAAGACTTTTGTGCCATGCATGGAAGTGATGGATGTATGAGTTAAGTACTAAATTAAAACCTTAATTCTTCTTGGTAACGAACAACGTGTAAAACAAAATTTTCATACACGTGCTTCTGACTGAAGTATATATTTGGCTCTCCTTCGGAGAGATTGGACCTATTGTTATCAGACATGGACCATTCAAGAACTGAGAAGAGAAATAGAAAAATAAAGTAGTAAATCAAGGCTAGGAGACATGAATAAAAATAGAATTGGCTGCAGAGATTTGGGTGTTGCAGCAAAATCTTGTTTCTGCATATATGATGCCTTCAAGTAGATGCCAGTTGCAAAGCCATTCTTAGAATCTAGATAGGAGACACAATAACTTGTAGACATGGAATAGTACGTAAGTAAGAGCATCTTTAACGGTTTTTGTAAAAATACAAGAATTATTATTTTATTGAAAAAATATATTTTTTTTGGCCCCAACAGCTCTTATAAACTGTCTTGTATCCTATAGAAAATGGATAAAGAGAAGAGATAATCCCTATATCTATAGAAAACTCAAAATTTATATAACCATCTAAAAATCTCTAAAATTTATTGCTCACCTACACAATTCAACCTTCTCTCCTCAAAATATGAACAAAAACACATCAATTTTTTTTCTCATACAATTTATTGACTTGATTTGAGAAATATCTCTATACTCATTAAATTATAGAAATTAGCATTTATTTTTTAAGAATAGAATAGAAGAGTCGTTGGAGTTGACCCCAAACAATTATACAAATTTTGTGTTTTAGTCTTGTATAATAGAGATTTTATACAATAACTATTGAAGATGCTCTAAGAATTTGGATTCGATCAGCTTGATACTTGCTTATACTGATCGATCTATATATATCCTGTTTATACCAAATTTCGAGTAATTTTGCTAGAAGCTAACGCAACGCATATGAAACACTAATTCTCATGAATCCAAAAATATTTTAATTTTATACGAGAGATAATTTGACGGATAAAAATATGACGCCGCCGGTACATATAATTAAACTGAAAGTATTTGGTGAAGATGCTCAAATGATAGCTAGCAAGAAGCTAAAACAACGGACTAAAGTCACTAAAGCATTCAAAGCTGCTCAAGAGTTAAATCAAAGAAAAAAAAATTAGATATTTTTCCCAAGATCATAAGTTATTCAGAAAAGCGTACGTTGTTATTAAACTTAATCTAGCTTAAGGTTGACCACTGAGCCAGTTTGATCCTGCCTAGCTAGCTACCAGCTGGTTATCTCGACAAGGAATATATGAATCAAACCCGAAGCAAATCGATCGCTTAGCTGCAAACTTCCTCATCACGTATCAAAGTAATCAAACAATAGAAAACTGCCCAAACCCATCCGACTCTGAGATCCAAACCCTAATTATTATATAATTATTAGAGACGACAGAGAGACAAAATCTATGAGTTCGCTGAGCAACTCCGTATTAGTTATTAGTAATCACACCAGATCGAAGCAGACGACATGAACAGATTCGGGAACGTCATTCAAGTTGTCCATCTAATACTATATGGTTACCAAGAAGACTAATTAAACAATCAGTTAACTAACAAGATATCTATATTAACTCAGATTCCACACTCGGATTCGCAACTTCCCTTACTTTTCTATTTCTGTGTTGTTCATGATACAGCCAGTATATACCACACAACTTTAATTAGAGTTTATTCTTATTTTTCTCCAGCTCGATATATAATAATATGACCCCCAGAACTCCAGAAGTCGATCAGTTTTAAAATAAACTGGTGTGTCATAGTTTTCAACTAATGCGAAGTTTATATTCTAAATGTTGAGGAAGAATGTGTCTATGTGACATATTTTGTCCGTTTGTTGGCCTATCAAAACACCGGGAATATTGGCTGCTTGTTCATCATGCACTCTGCCTAGTTCTCATTTGTTTTTTCTTCTTCAGCAATCTAAAGCTACTTCCTTAAATCCTTAATTTTATATATGCCTACTGCTTAATTAATTAGCTTCAAATTACTACGTATTTTATGCAAGGTCTATTATTTGTTTTATTGCATGCATTCCTCACAGGTATTAAACATTTAAACTTATGGGGTCGATGTGAAAAGCATAATCTTGCTGCGTAAATCTCTGTTCTTGTACCTTCCTATTAATATAATCTTGCTACTAGTCCTACTTCATGGTTTGATTATGCTGGCTTGGGTTGGCTAATCTAAGAGGCTTCTATATCTCGTTTCAGACATGTTTCAAACACGTACCAAAAATCTACTTTGAAAAGGATGTTCATATATGTATCTATGATCATGCACGTAGTAGAAGTTTTCAAGAATCAAGAGTCCACGATTCAATGCTAAAGATATTTATGCTAGCTGATTTGCTTTTGATATCTTTATGAGGAATGCATCAAGCTCTATATATGAATCTCATTGAATAAAAACTTGATGTGAACAATGGTCGAGCCAAATTAGGTAAGAAGTGACTGTTTTTGCATGAGGCCGGCTTGTTTGCAGATTCCTGTTAAAAAGGGGACCAGAAATTATTGTTTTTGGATAATGATCAAAGCCTTTAAAGTTTAAACTTGATATGATGACTCAACGTAATTGTTTGCTCTATACTTTTTCAGTACGTCTATTCCAATATAGACCGATTTAATTCCTACTCGATTGATTTGGAGGTTCAGACAATTCAAGTTGTAGTAATAATATATAAGCTAGTTGATCTTATTGTTGGTTTGTTGATTTTAATAGGTCCAAAAATTAATGCCTCCCGCGCACAGTTGATCTTAATTGGCTACACAAATTAACTACAAATAATTTTAATTTTAATGATGGATGAACACTAAATTTATATGGAACCTAGTTCTCTCATCGAACTGTTCAAGCAAGTTATAATGTTAGTGTTCGATCTAATAGGATGCTAGTATTCTCGATCATTTAGATTATATAAATAGTCTAGAACTAGTTGATTTGATGAGCTAGAGTTGTCTCTGGAGATCTTTGTGAATCAAAATCTAAGCGACTAATCACTTGTGGTTTAAGCAGATCGACTACCACTGCAACAAATATTCCCACTAGTGACAAAAGTGTCACTAAAATCATCTAGTGTCAAAATTCCAACAAATTTCTTCATTAATATTATGAGTGACAAAATATTTTTTTATCACTAAAAATTGCGTCACTAAAATACTATTTTGTCATTATTGATATGGTGGAACCAACCAACACTGACACCACTTTTAACCTTTAGTGACACTCAGATTTCATCACTAAAGAGTCATTAGTGACAAAAAAAATTCAACATGCACTAAAATGGAGTCTTTAGTCTCAAAGAATTTTCAACACTAAAGAGGGGTCTTTAGTGTCAAACTATTTTCAACACTAAGATCTTTAGTGACTTTTTATTTTGTCATTAATCGTATTATCTTAATTAAAAAAATATGTGTTTTCAAGTATTATACATTGTATTGTATATTATCGTACACATAAAATGTACAATACATACACGTCGTACAAATACATAAAAAAGAAAGAAAATTCAGAAATTTATAATTAAAATTCCAAAATAAAATAAAAGGGATTAATATCAATCAAATTAACCACTGCTTATAAGCTGAAATGATGAACTTGGATATTCTCTACATCAAGTTTCTTGAATTCTCACCTAAAAAGAGAATCACTACGGTTTCTACAGCACTAACCTCTACACAAAAATTGTGAAAATGGTCATCAACAACAGATCCATCCAAGGTTCCATTTCCGTAGTTCATCACAGAGCAATTACGTTTGTTACTAGGAGTAGAACCTTCATAATAGGATGCATATGAAGACAAAGCAGTAGAACACGAATTAGCTGGCTGAAAGCAGGAGCTAAAACCCTAAATGTCCTCCTGAAACATTTCTTCAAAAAGCTTATGCAATTGTTCAAAGGTCTCTCCTCCAGTTTTCCGTCAGTTATAAGTTCATGTGTCAATAGAAGCAATATGATTATTATCTATACCATCTCAACCACATTTACGAGTTCATGTGTCAAGTGAGATGATACACATGATGGCTGAACCCATCTCGTCCACAAAGACCCTTAAAAATAATAATCAACCTCTTGAGGATAGATCCTTCACAATAGACGTCCTATGGTTTCAACACGAGATTATATGACCACAATGCATCACAAGAGAGATCATAAACATGAGAACCACTAAGTAACACAGGGTGTAAGCCAAATGAAAGAGTAGTGAGATGCATATATATATATATATTTATCATTAATTTGAACAAGTATAAACTAATGAATGAACAATCCACAACCAAAAGCCTCTGTGATGAGTTCATAGGCCACTTAAACCACAAAGAAGAACATCGATAAGCCACTGTATTTTATTTTAATGACACTATAAGACACCATTAAACCTCAGAGTTCAGAAGATGAAATTAGCATGCAGTATGCATACCAAAGGGTTAAGTAGAAACTATCATTAAAAAAAGTTCCACAGGGTACGGAACTTCCCAATATGTGAGTTCAATTATTTCTTGAAATATTCCTTATTTTAAAATCTGATATGTACTATAACTTATGCTAACATTAAAACAAGTCATTATATGTTGATAAAACTAAAACATAATATACTTTGCATAAACTACAATACTATTATCTCATTCAAACCAGCAAGCATTGTAAACATATAAGAAATGCTAGTATGAAACATACCTTTTTCAGTCATGCACACAAGATCTTTGATTTGATGGAGCCTTGTTGAACAACGACGCTTCAAGAGAATTTGGGTCTCCATTTCTCATTTAGACATGTTGTAAATCCATTGGTGGGGTACGATGGTTCTCTCTTAAATGGCGGCCAATGCTTTTGAAGAGTGTATGATGAAGGAATTTGAAAAGAAAGTTGTTGAGACTGAAGAAGTTGTTTGATGCTTTCCAATTCTTGTTGAGTATGGAGAATTTTGATTAGGTTTACTCATGTTGATCTTGTTGTTTTTCATACTTCAACTCCAACTCCAAAAATTGTGATTGCAAGGCATCATATGATCGTTTATTTGCTCTTTGATTAGAAGATGTATCATTCGTTTGACAGTAGGGAACCATCTCATGTGTTACACCACGCCTATACCCACGAACGATGTACCACTTCTCTGGACCCATCACTATAATATACGCTCTTTCCCGCATCTCATGTATTGCATCACGACCATCACCTTCAACGGTAACTAGTTCATCCAGCTTGTCTTGCATCTTACCCTAGAAAAAAATAATAAACAACTTGGTTAGAATGAGCTGAATCCATATTTCTATATTGTAAGTTTATACAAAAAGAACTTCACATAAGCTTCCTCATAAACTTTGTCGATAAATGATTTCTGGACATCATTCCGTGTATGTTTTTCGTAAAAGAACTGAATGGGGTCTGGCTCATGGCCGTGCTCCTTTAGCTGAAAACAAAATACATATAACAGAGGCATATTAAAGGCTCATGGGATGCTTATCTCTAAATGCCCTCCAAGTTGCCAAAAAACTACCAAGTGATCTTTAAGCATAGGAAGGAATTTGCTTGATAGCAAAAAGTAATGGGTTCAAAGTTTATGGACATGAATCATTTTAGATCTTCATCGAATAGATCCTCAACATTAAGCCACATGCTTATTATGGAAAGAATGAATATTATATGAAACCAGTTTGTAGAATAGGCAAGAGAATAGCTGCCTTTAGTGTCACACCCCCAAATCCGGGGCCAGTATTATACTGAAATATGGTGTAAGGATTTGTGATGTGAATAAGAAACCCAAATAATTTCAAAAATCAAGGTGTCTGAATAGTACATTTATTGAAAAGAGAAAATGCTAATATTACAATACCGAAGTTTTTGAAAATAATAGTTATTACATTTATTCAATTCAAAATACAAGTAGAAAATAATTCTTTTATTTAGTAGGCGACGTATCCCATTTTTCCCAAGCATTCTACTCATCACCTGAAAAGGAGAAATATGTAGTACCATGAGTCACACTGACCCAGTAAGTACAGCTTACAAGCATATACTAAATTATCTCTAAGAAACATCAAACCGAACAACCAATTCAAAAAGGTGAAATATTGAAACCGGTTATTCTTCCATACTTATACTTGCGTCTTTGTAATGTATACAATTAGGTACATAATATATATATACACACACACACACACACACTTGCACAACTTCACATCTACACATAAACACCCCAATACTTCCAAAGTGAATTCTTTTAGATTAACTAGTAATTACTCAAAAAAAATCATGTGCTTAGTCTCACAACATCAACACACATATAAAGCCACAACATTCTAAAGTCACCTGCCAAAGCATGTATACTCCCGGTTTGACACAATTCATTCCTTAGAGTATAATAGTGCACTATCTGTAAGGGACTAGGGCCCTTGGCTAACTCCCACAATAACAAAACAATTTACCAGCAATTCACTTAAGCACGAGTTAATTCGTACTATACACCCGACTTCACACTTCAACCATAACGATCACAACAAGTCTTTAATTAAGACTATGTATATAGATCAAAGAGTATATATTTACATCATAATTTTGTAATGAATATATACGTAATAGAATTTGTAAAGGAATAAAGATCAAACTTAAACGTATTTCATTAATTAACAATTTTGGTCCAAACGTTTCATTCGGCGGTAGTCCGCTCGAAATCCTCCATTTTTTCCAAATTATATTTGAGAGTAAATAGATAGAGCGATTAAGTAGATAAACTTGAAATAAAAATTAGTTATCATTGGTTCAAAAGTTTCATTCAGCGGTAGTCCGTCCGAAATCCTCCATTAATTCCAAATCAAACTTAAGAAGTAAATAATGCGAGTAAGTAAATAAAAATAAAGTACAAATGTAGAAAATAAAATTATTAATCCTTGGACCAAAAGTATCCTTCGGCGGTAGTCCGTCCGAAATCCTCCATTTGATCCGTTTTATAATTAATCCATATTATGTCCAAATCAAAGAAGTGAGTATACCATCTCGAAGTGTTTTTCGAGAGGAATCCAATGGTAATAATCACAAAGTTCGGAAGGGAGTTCTCAAGTCCAGAAACAAAAATGTTTAGCAACTGTCCAGAAATGGTTACGCTCGGTATTAAGCTCATTTGCACGAATTAATTAGTTAGTAAATATTAATCAATGTCTTTCAAATTTTATTGATAGTTGAACTCCTAAGCTTCGTTTTGATATAAAGAACACTAAATTTGGTTAAGAAATGAGTGAGATATGAATATTTCAAGTTAAGAGCACATTAATAGTTTTCGAATATGATTAAGAAAAAAATTAACAAAACTTGTTTTAGCCATAACTTTCTCATTACTTAACCTTTTTAAGTGATTCAAATCCAAAGTTGAATAATTTTTTGTGTAGAATCTGAATATGTAAAAATATTTGACTGATTAAAACTTTAACAGAAACAAAAATATTAAATTTACACTAAGGCTCATTATTTCTCTTTTATTCTTAGCCATGCACTTTGATGTAAACTTAAAGATAAAGAAGTATAGGAATGTACTCATGTACTTACTCAAGAATTTCAGTAGGTGATGAAGGTATTTGATTAACTCAAGTGACCCTCTTGAAGCAAATGAATTAACTACTAAAGTACTTGGAAGCAATGTAGTTTGGTGTGGGATTTTAGGGGAGTTGCATTGCAACTTTTGGGAGGACTTCAAATCAGTACGTAAGGGGAAGATTGAAGTGGTGCAAAAATCAGATTGAACTCAAGGGTGATTTATATAGACATGGGAGGAGACATGGGAAATAAATTCATAACTATTTTTGTAGACTTTTGTAGACAAGTTGACAATGGAATAGTTTGGCTACTAATTCTAGGGTTAAAATGCACTTGTAAAAAAAAAGTAATGTGGTTGGAAATCTGATTAAAATGTTGAAATGTGATTATGTATGCATGTGAATGCAATATGTAATGTGATGTGTGAAAATGTATGGTTTTACTAATAAAATGTAATGTAGTGTAATATATATATATATATATATATCAACCAATAATAATTAGCACCAAATTGATATATGAGCATGACGTCTAAAAGTATGAATTGCAATCTTAAAATACAAAGTTCGATTCGGAGAAGAGATTCGAATAAGGAAAATTTGGTCGTTTTGCTAAAATTCTATTTCCGAAAAATCGGCTAGTTGGAATTAGAGTTTCTTACCGTTTCTAACTGGAGTAAAAATATTTTTATTATTTTTACTAACCTATAAAATGGAATGTTTCACGATTCCAGGTCGTGGCCTCGAACCCAAGACCAGGGAGTACCTGACTTGAACTTGAGTATCCACTGGACCATTTGCCCCACTCCGTTAGTATTTCTCTAAATCTCGTTTTTATACATTGTCTTCGCCGGACAATTTTTTTTATCGAATTTCTAAAACCTCTAAGGTCAAACTAAATTATGGTAATTTCTAAGTTTAATGAGTCATACGATAATCTAAACTATTAAACTAATTTTCGGGGTATTACATTTAGTAACTCTTGAATGGGTGTAATAGAAAGTTAGAATATCATAATCATACCAACCCTTAGTGTGACAATCATAACAAGCACACGTAAATTCATCCAATACAATTCTAAAAGTAGTTTAAGGGCCTACTTTCCAGATCTTTAAAAATCACAAGCACATAGTAATGCATCATCAATACACTTATAAAGAAGAATTAGTCATACTTTAATTCGTCAAGAGTAACTAGCCATTTGAGGGGTATTATTGAATTATTTTCAACATTCCGAGATAATGCTTTCCTCATATCTGAAACATAAATAACATATAAATGAGGATGCGGAAATAGTTCAAGGTAAAAAGATTTCACATTGTAGTTTTTCAGAAACACTCACCTAACTCATCTTCCTCCCCTGAATAATACCGCAGTACTCTTCGGTAAATTATACAACCAAGTTGTAGAAATGGATAGTTACTACGTAGTTAGAATCAACTTTAGATTTTAGAAACTGTAGACACATGAAAGTCAAATTTGGATAGATTCTGCAAATAAGTGGAATTCAATTCTATATCAATTGAATGAAAACCTGATGCAATAATCTTTAACCAAAATTTTGAAATGTCTTACACATCTTTGCATTTTGAACGACTACAGACTCACTAATTATTTTCCTACACAATTTCTTCCAACTTTCACAATTTAAATACACAAAGAGCAAGACTCTTATCACAATCATTTAGCCAGATGCCCCAGTATATCACACATTTAGCTATCTTAATTCAACATTTCGTTAATCGACAACTTATTCTAGAGATACATCATCACTCATTACTTGCATATATCTCTATAAACCAATCTATACACTTCAATGACCAATCACACCAACAAATACTCGATCAAATCAACACCGCAAGTTTTTGACTACGAAAACAACCGTTTAGATAAACCGATTTATAATTCAAAATCACAGACATAGAAAGAGATAGAGATCTGTTTGGCTCTCACCAACTCAATTTGCAAAGAGGGCGGAGATTTCGGAGACGCTGCAAAACTGAACTGAAAGACTCCAAGCGATCGACTCGCTGCTCCACACAGAGAGAAGTTGCAGAAGCACAGATGAGAATGAAAAGTCATATTAATACGATTAGGTTTCGAATCAAACGAGCTAGGGATTTTGAATTGCAAAGCGAAGCGGTTTGAATTGTCACCTGGAAATTGGTCCTCGTTCTTCTTCACACCATCCTTGTCTTTATCAATTGATCGAAGAGTAAGGTACGCCGTCCTTCAGAGACAACGGCGGCGTGGCGTCGAAAACGAGAGCAGCGATCTCTGACGACGATCTCCAACAGCGTGGCATTACTACTTGCACAGACTAATGGTTTCAAGTCGTTTGAATCAATGAAGCTCTTTTTTTTGTAGCACGAATTTGAAATTAGTGAGAGACTAAGAGATATTTTTTTTTTGAAACACCAATTTATTTTCTCTCTCTCGCCTGACACCCTAGAGAGTAACTCTCTCTTATTTATGTGGATTTTTTTTTTCAATTTTTTTCAAATTGCTTCAGTGATAATTTAAATTCAACATTAATATCTTTATTATCAGAATGATATTGTCACTAATACTTAAGTCTATAGCGACGAAATTAATTTGACACTAATATTTTTAGTGTTAAAATAATTATGCCATTGATGCTTTTAGTGTCGAATCAAAACTTTTGACACTATAAGAGGTGTCAGTGGTGACGAAATATTTAGTTTGACACTAATGAGCGTGCATATTTGTAGTAGTGTACTAATCAATTCAGTAACATTGAAAAATTGTTCCTTACGAGTAGGTGATCAACATAAAGATGCTTGAGAAAATTCCAAAATTCAAAGGGAATACAATAGATCGAGTACGTTAAAATTAAGTTCTTGACCCACCAGATCTCTAAAGTGGGATTTAGCCATTTGAGGCCATTAGAAATTTTGGTGATCTTTCACAAAAATATTTCGTACTCCACAGTTAATTAGATTCGTGTCTACTTCTCATACTGTCTCCAAATGTCTTCATGGTTTCAAATAATTATTTTTTTAGGTATTTTTTAGAAGCTGCATGCATCTTCTAAATCGAGATGAATCAGACGTTAGCAAATAATATTGTTACTACGTTGAATTGAAAGTTGACCAAATTAACAACTGTATATACTAATAGAAAGGGTGTATATGATCGATCATTGATTAAATCACATTGTAAGCTAGGTGATCATCTCTTCATTCGGCTATTAAGAACTGTTGTGAATTTTTTTAGAAATGATCATGCATGGTTCTTAATTTTATCATTAAAGTTCACAACGAAAATGATTATATATATACTTAAGAGTCTTGCTGTGTTGATGTGCATGCTCATGTGAGCAAGCAATTAGGGGTTGGTTATTTGTTGGTTCAACTTTGTCACTAGAAACTAGGTTGGAAAACAAGAGAACATCTTAATGTGGGTATTTGGCAATTGCACTTTAGTAGACGTGTCAATGATCAAATTGCGAAAACAATTCCACTTGCTACACTTTATGCTGGCCTTTTCCACAACAATGAGTTCCCATGCAAACCCATCATATGGTCCCTTCATCAATTTCCTCTCATCAATCCTCTTCTTCTCCCAAAGCTTGCAATATAAATACATTTGAGTATGAAATAATCCATAGAAAATGCAGGTTAGTCTTTTGAGAAACTCTTTGTTCTTTTCGGGGACCCAATTCCAGTATTTCATTTGCTTTCTTAGAGCATCCGCAGCGGGGACAAGGAATTCCTCGAGGAATTCCTCTCCCGATTCCTCAAATAGGAATTACAAGAAGAAAAAGAGGTCCAAAATTCCTATTTACTGGCGGGGACCACCGTTTTTGGGAGGAATTCCTACGAATAGGAATCCCCGCTGCGGATGCTCTTATACATGTGGAATTTTAGTACCAATCTAATCTGTCGCCTTCTTGTTGGTTACCACTTGAATCAAACTCGCCAGATATTTGAAGCTTAGCTAGCTAGAACTAATTTAATGAAACTCTAACAATGCAATCTGCTCCCACATCGATCGTATTCGAAGTAGTTTAACCCAGTTATATACACACCAAGGTCGTTATTAACATCCCTTACCAAGTTATCATCAATTAGAAGCTCCATATTTATATGCACTTCCAAAACAACAAAAAGGAAAGAGCAGTTCCACTTCCACATCTGTATGTGCTCGTCTTTGTGCAGGAGCAGGAAGATGCCTGTCGATTAATATGTGAAGGATCGATATCAATTAAGCATCTTCAAACTGTGCAATGTGTACTAGTAGTACTGCTATATTCTGTCACATTCAACACCAATAATGTTCTACATCATCTTTTTGGTTCACGGAAACACGAGAGTCCCACCAGCATTAAGATTAACAAAAGTCGTTTGTTTTTGTTGTGCCAAAATATGCCAGATTTTTGGCATGTGAAGTGCTCATGAATTTCTCTATGTGGGGGCGCCAAGCATTCAAAGTTTCTGATTCATCTTCACTTGCTTATAGCCATATAGTTTCTTCCTTCAATTTTAAAAGAGATCAAATTTGTGTAGCTATTTTATCCAATGCATGGTTAGAGGAAAAATAATCGAATTATATATATACGTTCGTTAGAAATAGCTATACCATGTCACACTACTTAGGACAGCTTTCACTTACCTTCGTCGCTCCAATTATTTTGAGGCGACGAAGATTGAATTCGTTGTCTCAGAAACAATTTACGTCGCTTCAACATAACTGAGGCGACCAACATTGAGCTACGTCGCTTTAGAAAAATGAAATAACCAAATTTATGTATCTCAAGCGACGTAGACCAATGTTCGTCGCCTCGAAGAGATCTGAGGTGACGAAAATTGATCAATCTTTGTCACCTCATTTTTTTAAAACTGGATCTTCTCTCATTCTTAAAGCCAAATCCTTTATAAAGTTGAAATTTTGGGAAAATAAGACATTCGCGTTATGGAGTTGTTCTTGGCTGATTTGGAGAGAAATTTGAAGAAATTGAGAAAGAAGGTTGTTCTTGCCATCCATTTGATTCTTAAGTAAGGTTAGTTTGATTTTTAGCTCTTTAACTCTCTTTATGACCATATTACATGTTAATTAAGAAGTGAAATTGATGTATATGTGAACTTTTTGAAATTGAATTGAATTTGGTCATATGTTGTAGTTTAGCGTTTGAATCATTGAATTATGATAAATCATGTTATGGGTTCATCCATAATATTTGAACTTTGGTTAAATTTAGTGAAATTTGTGATAATTAGTGTAGATTAGGTGTATTGGTCTCAATTAGTGGTGTTATTAGTGTTAATCATGAAATTGAGTGTAGGGTTATATATAATTGTTGTGTTTATCAACTTAGAACTCCCGTTTGAGAATTAAGAACTCATCTAGTTGATCGAGATGAGTTGTTGATTCTCGAATTGTCCAATTTTTGGACACTTTAGGTGAACACGACTTTGTTGATCATTTTGCTATTCATGTGGTTTCAGTTTCAGTTTTGGGATATGATTTCAACAGTGTCTCCTTACAATGTTCCCCGAGTGCAAATTAGGTTGTTTAGATATGTGTGCACTCGAGAAACTGTAGGGAGATGCTGCCGAAATTTTCCAAAACTAGAGCTGATACCCATGGGTGCAAGAGGGTTGACAAATGTCGTGTTCCCCTAAAGGGGATAGGACCGAACCCGGAGGCATAAGGAGAAGAAGTGTGGGGACAGGTTGTATCGTAAATGTGGCGTGGTAACTTTGTTCATGTTGATTGTTTATGTTGACAGAAAACATGGAAGGACACCCAGACAAAACCTGGATGACCTATCCTCATGCTGATTCAAGGTACATTACAAGCATATTCGAGTTTATAAATTTTGCCCGGCGACATAGTAACGGAGCCGATTATCACTTATGCCCGTGCAAACGTTGTAAGAACGGTCTGTTCAAGGTTAGTATGGATACCATGTATCATCACTTGTCACGCAGTAGTTTGAATCCGGAGTATACTGTATGGCACCTTCATGGGGAAATTTCAAGTGAACCGACAATGCTCAGTCAATGAAGACAGTGGCTTCAAGACAGAGTCGGTCCTTCTAGTGGTACCAGTCCTTCTGTGAACCCGCAGTTGGAGATTCTACATGATACATATCCGTATTATCCTGGATACCATGCAGATGCACCCGAACAATTTTTGGAAGATAATTCTGGCATCAACTTCAATGACATGGTAGGCGATAATTATGAAAAGTATGATAAATTATTAAAGGAGTCACAGACCCCATTATATGAAGGCAGTGAAGAAACTGTTTTGAGTGCCATATTAGATGCAATGGAAATGAAAAATGAAAAAGGAAGGTCGGACACAAGTGTTGACTCTTTATGTAGTTACATTAAAAAACTTCTTCCTAAAGGGCACACAATCCCCTGTTCATACTCGAGAATTTAAAAAATCGTGAGTGATCTTTCACTTGGTTATGAAAGAATTGATGCGTGTGAGTTCAACTGTGTATTGTTCAGGGGGGTGCTTGTAAACGAGATGATTTGTCCAGTGTGTAATTCTGAAAGATATAAGCCATATACGGATGACATTCCTAAAAAAAGCATTCGTTACTTCCCTCTGACACCAAGGTTGAAGCGTCTGTTCATGTCACCACACACTGCGAAGCATATATGATGGCTCGGGGAGAGGATATGTGTGGCTGGTAGCCTCATCCACCCAGCTGATGGAGAAGGGTTTCAACAGTTTGACCAAACTTTTCTAGGTTTCGCACGGGACTGCAGAAATGTGCGCCATGGAGTTGCAACAGACGGTTTCAATCCATTCGGAACAATGGGAACTTTGCATAGTACATGGCCCGTTGTTATGATGTCGTACAATCTACCGCCGTCAATGTGCATGAAGAAGGAATATAACATGCTATTGGTGTTGATTCCGGGCCCTACATCCCCCGGAAAGTGCCTTAGTGTACTCATGGTGCCAATAATCGAGGAGCTAATAAATTTATGGGTCGTTGGAGTGCATACTTTTGATCGAGTAGACATTGAGGTATTTTTTATGAAGGCAGCGGTGATGCGGACTATCAGTGACTTTCCTGGTTTAGGGATGCTTGCGGGCTCAACGGTGAAAGGGTATAAGGCATGTCCAATCTGTCTAGATGAGCTGACTTCAGAGCATATATGTGGGAGGATAGTTTATGAAGGTTATCGGAAATGGCTCCACCAAGACCACCCTTGGCGATTGAGTAAGGCATTTAACGGGAAAATGGAGTTTGGCGGAAGACCCGTTCAGAAGAGTAGAGATGGAATTTTGGAGGACATTAGGTCACATGCTTACCCCATTCTAAGCCAACATAACGACTTGAAGTTGCCGTACAATCCGAATAACAGACAATGTTGGACTCACGAGAGCATATTTTGGAAGCTGCTTTATTGGTCATCATTGAAGATCAAACATTGCTTAGATGTCATGCACATTGAAAAAAACGTGTATGACAACATCCTTGGAACCATTTTTGCAATTGATAAGAAGACCAAGGATAGTCCAAAAGCTCGCGCTGCATTGAAGAAGAGGAATGTGTGCAAAAACCAGTGGCAAAGAAAGCGTGACGAGGGGACGGTGAAGGTTCCTCATGCACATTTTTTAGTTAAAAAGGATGCTCTAGAAGATGTTTTTGAGTGGTTCAGGGATGTTAAGTATCCTCTTGGTTATGCAGGAAGTTTAAGAAGTAAGGTCAGAGTTCGTCCCCCGTCACAGTTTTATGGATTGAAGACGTATGATTGCCATATATTGCTTCAACGTCTTCTTCCAGTGGTTATCAGAGGGTTCTTGCCAGATAACGTTATGAAGCCATTGATAACACTGTCAAATTAGTTTCGTAAATTATGTAGTAGGGAGCTGAAGAAGGAGGTTGTGCGTGACATGGAAACTTTGATAGTGATGATTCTCTGCAATTTGTAGCTCATTTTTCCACCTCATTTTTTTACATCTATGGTTCATCTGCCCCAACAAGTATTACTTATAGGCCCAGTACAGTATACATGAATGTATCCAATTGAAAGGTAGCTCTGTCAAATTGCTAATACTATGCTAGTTACGTAATATGTACTAACCATTTATATGTAATTGCAGGCAATTAGAAAAATATAAAAAGTCAATGAGGAATACACGTTACCCCGAAGGTAGTATTGCTGAACGGTACCTCGTACATGAGTCAGTGACATATTGTAAGTCTTATCTAAGATGGGAAGACCACGAAGAAATTGACAGGAACCCATAGTGGAATCTTAGAAGTGTTTCGCAACAAGTAAGGCCAGAGATTATCGAGACTCGGTCCTAGTTTAGGTTGAGTGAAACAGAGACTGCTGAGGCTCATTGGCAAGGTTTGGAGGAAACAGACGAAGTCAAACCATACCTAGAAGAACACCTCACCAGGTTCAAGGCCAAAAATGGTGAAGATTTCGACGATCTTCATCGTCGGAGGAGTTTTCTTCGATGGTTCTTAACATGGGTACTGAAAACTAATAGTTGTTGAAAGGTACTTCAATGATTTTTTCCACTTATCGTTCACTTATCTAACACTTATCTTTCAGGTGTCTCTTAAGGAAAAAAACTTGGACCAGGGCTTGGTGCCGTGTCTAAAGTCATTAGCCCAACGACATCAGCAATTCCGAGTCTAAAGTCATTAGCCCAACGACCTCAGCAATTCTGGGTCTAAAGTCATTAGCCCAACGACCTCATTAGCCCAAAGGCGGGTGGTACGTGGAAGGTAGTACAAGAAATGTCTTACCGAAATGTCTACAGTGCTGAAGTACTTGCCATAGATGAAAGCAGGTCGCCTACAGGAGACCATGTATTTGAGCCTTACCAAGAGGACACTCCCACGGTGATATAATTTTACCAAGATCTTCATATAGTTTTGGATGAAGAATGAGACGAAGACGACGACGAGTCTGACGAAGACCTACTAGAGCAGTATGAAGACGAAGACGAAGACGAAGACGAAGAGAATGATGTAGAGGAAGACTAAATTATGTAAATTTATTCTTGGTAAACTATTAATTATGTATTTGTAAACTATGAATTATGTATTTAAACATATTAATGGTAATTTTTGCATTTTTAAAAAATAAACAACATGAGGCGACCAATAATTCAACCTTGGTCGCTTCATTTGTTTGAGGCGACCAAGAAATATATCTTCGTCGCTTCATATGTTCCAGGCGACGTATAATTAGTTATTGGTCGCATCAGAAATTCCTAGCAACCAATAAAGCAATCTTCGTCGCCCTAATTCCTTTTTAATTGTAGACTTCATAGTTTCTTTCTTCTTCTGGTTCATTTTGTTTCTTCTTTATTTCTTATCGAGCTCGCCCCCAACCAATCTCCGAGTTCCAAATCCCGACACCCGAACCCCAAAACCCTAAATCCCCTCCCTCCCCTCCACCAAAACCCTAAATCCATCCCTCATAACCGTAAATTCCCAAATCCTTTTTCTTCCCGAATCCACCGGTCTCTCTCTCTCTCTCTCTCTCTCTCTCTCAACAATTGAATTCGTGTTCTAGTTTTATTTTGGCAAAGAGACCGGTTGCCATGTGTGTCTTTGCTCCCTCCGATTTGCACCGGTTCGGCATGTGTGTGTCCTTCGTTTTTTTTCAACTCTTACTTCATCTTCTAATCAGTTTTGCAGGAATTCTGGGTGGTATAAAGAAGCAAAGTGATTATCTAAGTTTTCATTTAATTAATTTAGTAAGAATCAACTTTGTGGCATAGGGCATCGTTGTAGGTGTTTGTTGTTGAGTTAATGGACAGGTTATGTTGCTTTAGTTGTTAATGGACAAGTCCAAGAGAAGATTACCCTGCAGTATAGCTTGAATTTTGTATAATATAAATTGTCTGGTAATTATGTGAATTGTGTAATCTTCTTGTTTGGACAGATTGGACTTGAGTAATTGGACTTTCTTGTTTGGACAGATTGGACTTTGTATAATATAAACCATTCATTTATAAACTGTATAATATAAACTGTGAATTGTGAATTGTGATAGTGATGTGAATTATGGTGATAGTGATGTGAATTATGGTGATTTGGATGATGTGAATTATGAGGTCAACTTTCTTGTTTGTGTTTCTATGTTGCTTCATATGTTTTTTCGCAATAGGTAAATCAATGGTTTTGTTTGTAATGATGTGAATTGTGATTTGGATGAAAGTGATTTTGTTTTGTAATGATGTTTCTAGAGCAAGAGCAAGAGCATGTTTTTAGAAATTGGTGTTAACAATGGTTTAGATAAAGTTCTAAAGTTTACTTCCGATGCTTATGCGATAGTGTGGATTCTAATAAGCATTATTGTTGTGCCATTTATTGTTGTTCCTGTTTCTTTTGAAGTTACAGAATGGCTCCCGGAAATATAAGTCACCGAATGAGGAAGGCCGCGCTCGAATGTCGTGCGGCGGCGGCGGGTCCTTCCGTATCGACCGGCCCAACACGACACACCGTGTCTCCTCCACAACATAGTTTGGAGCATGAAAACGCCGGCCCCACCGCTTGAAGACAGCGCTGCGGTATCAACTGGCGCCACTATCGCCTCCATTAACTCAGAGCAGCCGCCCGCCCTCAGCATCTGCTGTAAGAAGATAAAACTTCCAGGTCCATTGCTTGATTCTAGTTTGTTGATTAATGTTTTGGTTTGGTAACTGATATATTGGTAATTTCGGTTTGAGCAGACATGGTAGACATGGCGACCAGAAATGCAACGACGGCGCAGCGGGGGGGTCGTTGTCGGGACAAAGAATGAGTACCTCGTCCGACTGAACAACAATCAGTGACTACAGGTGCCTTACTCTACGAGGCACGAGGGCCGGCGACGAGAGAGTTGAGAAGTCTATTGTCCAGGGACATTGGCAACATCATCCACAGCAAAGTTTCGATGCTTGCGCAGAGCTTTTTGGGACTTAAACATGAGCACCGCGACATCTTAAATAGCGGTATTGAGGTATACTTTCTGCGCTTACTAACCATTTTTTAATTTAGAGTTTATGTATTTAGTAATATAAATTAACATATTTTTAATTTATGTGCTAGACGAACTATGACATTCCTGCAACCGAACTGGAGATGTGGAACTTCATAGACGTGACGGCGCAAACAATATACAAGGATTAGAAGTATGATTGCCATCAACATTATCTCCACGTCAGCCAGGAGACTCCTGCCGAGTTCCTAGGCTGGGAAGAAGAATGTGAGTGGTTAAAAGGCCACTTCAAAGACCCTGAGTACCTGGTAAGCCTCATAACCTATTTCCAGAGTTCGTCCGCCATGATTTTAAATTTACATGTTTATCTATTAATATTGTTAAGTTATTTTTTTATGTGGCAGAAACTGTGCTCACAGAACCGGGGAAATATAAACAAGAACAAGGAGCAGCAGCTCAACCACCATTCCGGGTCCCTCGCACTATTATATCGGAGTGAACAGTTGGAGAAGAAGGGTCATAAAACCCCGGCCTTGCAGACTTGGATCGATGTATATTAGCCGGACATGTATGCAGCTGAGAAAGTGGTGAGAGAAATTATGTTTCGTTATTACTTAATATTATTTTTGTTCACAATATTTTAATATTATTTAATTAATATTGATAATTGAGCAGACGACAGTCAAGCGAAGACTCGACGAAGTCTTGTGGCAACAAGATAGTGCAGCGGTCGAGGATGAGGGTGATGTGGTTTCCCGAGAGTTTCCTCTTCCTCTTGATACACAAATAAATATCATAGAGGAAGAGATGGGTTCAAGGCTCGGGACCTCTATAAGAGGTAATACTACATAACCTAGTGTCGTTTATCTCGATTTACGTGTATGCTCATTTTTTTTGTATGATTTATACATATTTATTTGTTCATGTTCGTCGTGGCAGGGGTGGGGCGCGCAATCACACGCGAGCCCAAAGCCAGAGGAGGCGCCCGGGTGAATAACAATTCTGAGGAAACCGAGATGCTGAAGAGGGAGATCGTGGAAGCGAAAGTGATGGCGCGCCAGTCCAGAGATGATTATAATGCGCTCGCCCAAATGATGCAAGAAATGGAAGCCTTAGTACGATCTTTCCAGGCTGGGAGTCAACAACCTGCAGTTCCTAACCTCGCTCCTGGCACTCAATCTAGCTGCAATTTGGGTGTCGACCATGTCTCTAATTTGTGAACAATAGTAGTTGTGAACAATTGTATAGGCATAAAAACTGTGTACGTTTAGATTTGCGGTTTATTTCACTGTATGGATGATCGTGTGTTTTTTGAGTTTGTTTTGTGCTTATTTTGTGTGCATAATTGTGTACAGTCGTAACTTGGTACGTAATAATTTAAATATTTTTTTTTTACTATTACCACATTGGGCGACGAAGATTGACCTATCTTCGTCGCTTCATGTGTTACACATTCGTCGCCCCAACCCGGCCAATATTGGTCGCTCCAATTTGGTGCGACAAATATCAATATTGGTCGCTCCAATGTGGTGCGACAAATACCAATATTGATCGCTCCAATTCGGAGTAACAAATCCAATCTGCGTCGCCCCATATTATTACGACTAACTTAGACTTCGTCGCTTCATGTGAATGAAGCGATGAATATTGATAAAGTTAGGTCGCCCCAGATTGGAGAGACCAATTTGAGGCGACGACGCTTAAGCGACGAGAACTCGATCACCTCCCTTCCAAGCGACTGGAAACAGCTCTTGGGCGGCAAAATTGTTTTGTCGCCTCGACCATCTCCTGCAGTAGTGTCAACTGTACGTGCAATAGCTATGTTCCTAACTAACTTCTAGCATCGCTAAAAATATAAAATCTAGATAGCAAATCAAGTTACATATTGTATATGGTCGAGTGGCCATGTCTCGGCATTGGCACACCAGATTACACGTCGTTGAAGATACTCAAATAATAAACGAATGGTGAGACCAATTTGATTTAAAACCTACATACCGAAATGAAATTCCGACAAACTCAAGTTCATTCAAATGTCGTCATCGATGATTCAATTTTCTGCTTCAACATCTGAAAGTGTTGTCATTTCCCGTCCATGATTCAAATGTCCTCAATGATTGTCCTTTCTCAGCTCGAAATTAACCTCATTGAGATGAAATTACTATCATGGCATTCTATCTAGGGTTTTCTAGCTTTGTCCTCCTAGCGTTCATGCGGCCATACCTGTAATCATTGTGGAGGAGATGAACGAACAAGATCGAAGAGCTCCATATATATATATATATGGCCCCGCGGGCCATTGAAGGAAAACTGAGCGAGTTTTTAACCTCGTTGAGATCTATACCGACTTGAAAGACTAGGCTGAAGAACGATACACGTTTCCAGAAGCGATTTCATGCAAAAGAATATAGCTCGAGGAAATTGAATATATGCTTCAGATCATTCATCAAGTTGGTACGTTGGTTACGACCCTACTAATTATATCCGATCCGTACAGAAATTGCCATGCTTGGTGCTACCTTGTTTTCAGTTGGGTCACAAGCTCAGACGGGGTTTCACGTTCAATCATGTCGATCGGTTTGGATTTGTCCGTCGTCGAATACGACCTAGCTGCTATTAAAGTTTCAATTTTCAACTTTCAACGTACTCGCTACTCCATCCATTCCTTAATTAATTCCTTTATCAAAGCCAAAAAACTTCGTTCAAATAAGTATTTATACATGATCGACGACTTGCATGTATAATTAGATGTTGCTAGAAATCTAGTACGTACGTAGTTTCATATATAAGGACTCCTTATATTATGTCTGGTTTTGTAATCGAGTTTGATATATCCGGGCTTGAATCACTACCAGAAAATGGTTAACAATTCATCGTCTAATTGCATATTCTAATCCCAAACTCTAACTCCTAAACAGCTAGACAATGAGTTGGAGAATATTTATCGTCTAAGTTTATACCCTAACCCTAATCCTTAAACACTTGGACAACGAAATTGGTATAATTCGGCGTCTAAGTGGTCACTTAGATGACGGAATTATTTGGATTCGTCGTCTAAAAGTTCACTTAGACGACGAATTACACCAATTTCATCGTCTAAGATGAATTTCATGCTCTGATAAAAAAGGACGGCTATGTATACCATCTTAAAATGTATATTTTTTTCAACGAGGGCATAGAGTAAACAGTTCTTGGAATTATGAGTTTCAACGGTTCGAAAATCGGAGTTACAAAAATTCATATATCAACAATCCTGTTTCGTTAAAATTTCGGTTATATAGTTGACTACGCTGATCAAACGCTTAACGAACTTCGTATTTACTAAAAATTTGTGCACTTACATATTATGTTGTCATGAATATATCTAACGGTTGTTTTGTCCAAATTCAATTTCGTTAATATTGATGTGGAGTGAATATAGACATACGAACACTTAAGCTATATAACATTAGTAGATATATAACAAATTTTAAGTCTTAAATAACCTTTTTCTATAAAAAAAATTTCACTTACACATACGAAACTGTATAGTTTCATCGCCAAAGTGAATTTTATTTTATTTTATATTAATTTTTTTCTAAAAATTAATTCAAAATTTAAAACACTTGGACAACGAATCTATAAGGTTTCGTCGACTAAGTGAAAAAATTTGGCATTTTTTTTTTGCCTATATTTTTGCCAAAATTTCAAATCACTTAGGCGGCGAAACTACGTACACTACCAGAAAAATGCATTTAGGCGACGAAGTGGAATTGTTAGTCGGCCAGGTACTTAGGCGACGAAACGTTCTTCGCCTAAAATTCGTCGGCTAATAATCGTAGCCTAAGTACTTATGCGACGAAACAATTTATTTTTTCTCGCTTAAGTAGCCACTTAGGCGACAAAAGAAATGTCATTGCTTAAGTACTTAGATATCGAACGTATCTTCCTCTAAATGACGACAATGTTCATTTGCTAAGAACCATCTTAGGCGATGAATACATGCAGTCGTCGTCTAAGTACGATGACATAGACGACGACTTGTTTTCGTTATCTAAGTGACAACACTTAGACGGCGACGTGTCCGTTGTCATGAAGGTGTAACCACTTAGGCAACAAAATCTTTGTTTCGTCGCGTAAATGTACAGTTAGATGACAAACAGTTCGTTGCCTAAGTAATTCACTAAGACGACGAACCAAAGATTGTTTGTCGCCCAAGTTGAATTTTTATTTTTTTTCATTTTCTTTTTTATCTGAATTATAAATTAAAAATCTATTAATTAAATTAATAAAATATTTGTTAAATATATAAAATATTCATTAAATATAAATAGTGTGCGTACATCAATATAAATAATAAGAAAATAACGAAACTAACTACTAAACTAAAAAACCAGGAGTAGGAGTAGGAATCGCGCCTTCGATTCCCCCCCCCCCTTGGATCGTCGTTGCTGGGGCCAGGAGTGAGCCTGGAGAAGGGACCACACTCGTCATCAAGATTAGAAACAGGAAACTCCATATTCCTGCATGCCTCGTAGAAGGCCCCGTCGTCTTACGGTTGTGAGCGATAAACTACGCCTGTATCAACCTCGAATGCTCTCAGGCGCGATCGGTCGACTCTTGTGCCAATCGACCATGTTCAATGGCAGCTTGGAGCGTCTCGACATCCTCCCTACCGCGACGAGTCGATGATGCGGATGATGACTAAGACAAATCTCTCTGCACCGTCCGTCCAAACCCACGAAACTCCTTGCCAGCTCAACGACTGTAAACAACATCGGCAATACCGATCTGACTGTCCATCGACAAGGGAGACACTTGTTCAGGAGTCATCTCCAGATTTTGCAGCTACACTGCCAATTTCTCGGCGGCCATTTTATCAACCTCTTCTTAAATTAATCATTTGAAGAATACAAAAATATTAATTTTTAAAAAAATTGCTATAATTTCCCCTAAAATTGGAGGAAACCAAAAACCTACATGAAAGATAACACTTCGAATAATCAATTCCAATAACACAATTACACTGTGGGTATCGATTCCCATCCGGATTTCTCAAGTTGAAAATCATAATTAAACCAACGTACTAAACTAAATATTCTAATAACACAACTTAACTAATATATTCTCAAAATGTAATTAGCATTATCTTAAATTTTGATATGCTTTGAAAGTAAGATTAAATTGAATTAATTTTGGAAAGATAAGTTACTTACGCCTAGTTCACTCGCTTTATTGATGACCCTTGGTTTCACATAAGTTTCGACGCTGGCATCCAAGAAGCAATGATTCGAATCCACATCTTTGTGCTCTTTCGCCATGTTAATGAACCCTCTCGAGCCCGATCCATGGTGTTTGGTTTTCTTCTCACGATTGGTCTTGTTGGCCTCCGACATTGTCTGTTACAAAACAAAAATTATTAAATAATAAATAATTGGTAAAAAATTAAAAAAAATTCAATTTTCAATACATTGAAGAAAATGAAGAAGAACCTTATACTTGTCGGACTCAAAGTGTCTGACCAACTATTGTCACTCATCTTCCCTTTTGTTCTGCAGCTCCTTTGAGCAGGCGAAACATTGTGTCTGAGTTAGTACTTGTAGATGTCGTACTTCTAATTCTTCAAGATATTTTTAGCCGTGGTTTTGATGTGCTCCATCATCTCCGGTGTACGGGCAATTTCAAATTTGTCTAGAAACATAATTAACAAATTAAATTTCATTATACATTTATGTTTTGTAATTACTTATAAAAATAAATAATATTTAATAGTATTACCAATAGTTTGCAGTACAACTTTAACTTTTCGGGTTTGGGCAGCTTTTTCCATGAAGAGGCAACCATACGGATGTTGTTCCGTATGATTGAGCAGACAGTGCGCGGGGTCAGAATCTCCAGCTGCGAGGACGGAGGATTTCGGTTGAACTCGTCAAATGGGACGTCGATCTTCTTCCCCGTCGACTTCACTATGCGCTCCCCTTTCCAAGTCCCTAACTCTTTTTGGGTAGCGGGTCGCATGGCTGCCTCCTGACCTTGCGTCGGGTGCTGTAGATAATTGAGTCATCGACTGACTCTTCGGGATCTTCAGACACTGTTGACGATCGAGTCACGTCTGGCTCGTCTGTATAGGCCTCGGCTGGCTCATGAGGGATTGGGCCAGTTGCCTGAGGCAAAGGATTCGGAGGAGCCGAAACGGTCTCCTCTGAGGTTTGCCCCCAACCCAAAGCTTCTGCCATGGATTGGCATTTGACCTCCTTCTCTGCAGCTGTGTGTCTCTTCCATGGTGTCATCATAATTAACCTGAAAAATCAAAATACAAATATATCCAATTTATCCAAATTTCACCAATATATCAATTTATCCAATTTCACCATAAATTTCACCAATTTATACATATATATATATACACAATTATTCAATATATCCAAATTATTCCAACAACATTAATATACCCAAATTAATAAAATTAACATCAATATACCCAAATTAATCCATCTATCAAATAATCCATCTTTTCATACTTATGTTATCAAATAAATCATACCATTAATTACCAAATAAATCCATATATTATCCAAATTATTTATATATTCATCGGCAATATATATAACCACATATATATTAACAAATATAATCCATTAAATTATTTATTTATTATGAATTTTGTATTAATTAGCAATTAATGAAAAAAAAATTAAAAAATCAACCACTTAGACGACGAAAAACCTACAGTTTCATTGTCTAAGTGGTTTATTTAATTTTTTCTTATTTTAAAGAAAGTAACATTTAGACGACAAAAACTCTAAATTTTCATCGTCTAAGTTGTTTAACTTAGATGACGAAATGGTGCATTCGTCATCTAAGTGTTCACTTAAACGACGAAAATGTTCATCGTTTTTTCAGTAAACTTTCTGAAAGGACCCAACCTTAGATTAACTAGTAATATAAGATCACGCCCTAACGATATGACCTAAACTACGAATTTTTGTAAATTTTTTGACATAATTTGGTCTACAAACTGGATTACCAGAAACCTGCAAGAAAAATCACACTTCGAATTTCTCACAAACAATATTGTGGACCACCGATGTCCATCCAGATTTCTCAATAAAGTGCGGAAAGTAAATTAATTAAATTGCTGGAATAATAATACAGAACTGAAAACTCATAATCCAGCAATACTAACAATTCACTACCAACACTGAAAAATTTACAACACTAGTATTTAGAGCGACTTCTAGAAGCAGAATAAAACATATGAAAATTCATTGCTAGTGGTCAAAACCTACAGGAAGGTATGATAACCCGATGGACTGGAAGCCTCTGAGGATCCACAATCCAGCTCAGGAGAAGCACTGCAATCTGGGCACGAAAAATCAAAAGGCCCAGGAAAAGGCAGATAAAAACATAAAAACGTTAGTGTGAGTGGACAAAAAGTCATAAGCAGTGTAAAATAATAAAATATTCTACCTGTGTCTTTCCGCTGATTTTTGTGAAATCATTCAAGTTCAAAATAATAAACTAAAATAAAATATGGAGCTAGGCACTCAAGGTGTTTGTCCTAACTCGGAGCATCTCGAAGACTGTAAATAAAAAGGTGATGGGATCGTCTAGGGGGCTTATCCTATCCCAAGGCAATTTGGGTCGACATGGCGTTTATCCTAATCATGACTGGCCCGACTAGTCAGTGATCAGCCGACTAGTCAAAGCATCGATGCTAAAAATAAAACTATCACAAACATACCTCCAAACTTGACTGTAATAAAATACATGAGACTGTAAATCTGCATAAACATAAACTCACAGCCCGATCAGAAAATAAATAAACATCCACTCACTGTACAATGCCAGGATATTCATAAAGTCATAACCTGCTAATCAGCAAAATAATCATCTGACACGGCCCGATAACTCGTAATCTTGAAAATACAATTATAATTAATATCTACTCATCGATATTGAATAACTAAGCTCATAATCTTACATGCAAAAATGTTGAGAATCACGCATTCTCGAATTACATATTTTCCAACTAAAAACCTACTTAACCTTCCGAATTCAGTTTCTTGCATTTCTTCACTATAACTAAATTTTAGAGTCGCAACATAAATCTCAAATATCGAGCGACTTGAATTAAAATTGATAGTGAGATCGTCCGTTAAAAATATCGTGAAATCAATTAATTATTACCCGATTAAATACACGTCTAAATTAATCAATTACAGATCCATTCAAGAACCTTACAATTGCATTCGTCATGAAATTACAAGCGAAACGACATAAAAAAATTTCGAAAATTCTAGCTCGCCAGAGCTCCGCCGCTCACGGCGGCGCGTGGGCCATGAACCACCGGCAGCGGTGGTCGGAATCCCAATGGCTCCAAATCAACCAACCTACACATCAAAACGTTCATCTCAACATGCCCAACAACATTGTAGTACAACACAACATCAAAGTCAAACCGAAAATTAACGAAATCTACCGTTGAAATTACAAACCCTCGTCAGAAATGTTTTCTCCGATCGTCGTTGTCTCTCCACGGAAGGGTCCGAGACCCATCGCAAATGATTCATCGCTTCCGGGGCTTCAAAACCCCATTAGGTTTGACATTCAATGCCACCGAGAGCGCTGCCACTGTCATCGAGAAAAACTGCCAGGAATCGGCCAACGTTCTCCGTCTCGATTCTCCTTCCTCTGGCCACCAACGCCGGTTATGCTGCCACCAAACGATAGAGGAGCTCAAGCCCAACAAACCCCAACCAATTTCACTGCCAAAGGTGGCCGTAAATCGCCGCGTCGTTGCCTTCGGCAGCGATTTTAGCCGCTAGACTCGGTCAACGCGAGTTAACCCACTTCCAAAAATGGAAACTTCTGATTTTCTCAAAATGGAAACCCGTATTTATACCCGCGTTTTTGCGATAAAACGTTTCCGATATTTTCGTAAAATTTTCCCTGACCATAACTTCTCCATCGTAACTCTGATTTCAACACTTGACATGGTCACGAACTCGTATCGACAAACTCTATAACTTAATCCAAAGAAATTTCTTGAAAAATAAAATCAATAAAATCTTGACGAAATGCCAATGAAAGTTATCGACGATAAAAATTAATTACCATCAACGATTAACATAATTAATTAGCGACTAACCACATAAATTTCAATTATCGTATAATGATATTCCTGGTCGTAACACTTTCGTCGTCTAAACACCTAGACAACGAATTTTGTTTCGTCGTCTGAGGTCATAGACCATGACATTTAGACGACGAACCTTAAGCGACGAAAAAAGTCACTTAACTCGATAAGTGAATTACATCGTCCATCAGCCGAGTTGTTTGTATTTTTATCTTCTTAACAAGTATATGAGATCATAGGAGCATTTCCAAATTCTTCGAGATAGCTAGTATAACGTACAACTCGATCAAACATTTGTAATGCATAGAGTGATGAAGAACCCTATAATTAAACTTCAACAAGGAACAAATTAAGTACGTAGACCGTGGTAGTCAAACGTCCTAGTTCTTTCAATTCCACACACAAGTTGTTTTGATCGTGCTTTTTACCCTGAAACCAAAAGGTTTAGATTTATTCGATCAATCTTTGAACTAAAACTTTCCAAGTTATATGTAGTTCGGCAAAATATATATATAATGAAACTTTGACACCTTGCATCCATTGACTCAAATACGAGAATTATTTCTAGATAGAACGCCCTTTTTAGCATGGGAGGAATTTACAGCTTCACTTTTCCCCCAGCCTTTTTTCCTCTCATTCTCTCTTCCACACCAGAAACTTCTGTGAATTTACAGTCAACTATTCTCGCATACCAGAGCATATTTCCCGCAGATGAATCATGAGCTATAGAGTTGACTCCCCTAAGTCCCCTTCCCTTATTACTCTATATAATTCCCTCACAAGGGCATTCTCCACCTTCCATAAGCCTAAGCACAAAAAAGCTTACACCAGCAGAGAGTGACAAAGAACCCTGCTGCACATAGAGCAGCGAAACCGCACGCGCAAACGTAAGCCACCGCATCAACGTGCGTCACAGTGACTCGAGCCATCCAGCACGTGCCAAACCTCCCTCACCATTTTGTTCCGTTATTTTCTTTTTACACTTTATTAATTAAGATTATTCAGCGCCTACAGATCATTGCTGCGTAGAAAAGGTTGAGCATAAATACCCCAGCCACTCTCCGTGTCTCAAACTCTGAAGTGTGTTAAGAAGTAGTAGGAGATTGATAGCCCGAACCAGACTTAGAAACCCTCTCTCTTTCTCTTCTGGTCGATGTTTCTCTCTCTTGCTATTTCTTGGTCCAAACCCTAATTTTGAGGTCCATCCTTGCAGAAAAAGCCTGAACCTCGCATTCATAGCTTTAGCTCAGGTACGTACGAAGCTCTCTTACTGGCTTCCCTCCGATGCAAGCTGGCTACCAATCTCCTCCTCTACAGACCTTCTACTGTTGCCTACATATATTGACCTAACAATCTCCATAGCTCTTCACACCAAAACAAATATCCTCTCAGGAACTTTGAATTTCTCGTGTTCGCTCTAAAGCTCGCTCTTTAGTTCATTTATATTAAACGACGGCGTATTCGCTCACACTGGACAGAAAGTTTCTCTTAAGTTAGAGCTTGGTGCGATACGCACTACTCCTCTGGCGCGTGACACACACAGCTCAATGAGCAGCGGCGACAGCTGCAGCAGCTTCAGCCGTCTCTCCTTCGACGCAACCACCACCGCCGATTTCGGATCCGAGAATCTCGCTCTAAAGCCACACCGCTCCTCCGACTTCGCTTACTCCGTCATTCGCGCCAAGAAGTCAGCTCTCAGCTACCGCGACTTCCGCCTCCACCGCCGCATCGGCTCCGGCGACATCGGCACCGTCTACATCTGCAGCTTCCGCTCCAACGACTCCTCTTCTCCGCCGTCCTCCTCCTCCTCATGCTTTTACGCCATGAAAGTGGTCGACAAGGAAGCGCTGGCGCTGAAGAAGAAGGAACCACGAGCCGAGATGGAACGCAGGATACTCAAAATGCTCGATCACCCTTTCCTCCCAACTCTATACGCCGAGTTCGAGGCCTCGCATTTCTCGTGTTTCGTCATGGAGTACTGCTCCGGCGGCGACTTGCACTCCCTCCGCCACAAACAGCCCAACCAACGCTTCTCCCTCACTTCCGCTAGGTAATGCAGCCCAACCAAAAAAATATTGGAACATACGACCGCCTTGGTTTCTTTGTATTTTTGTATTGTTGTGGGTTGCAGAGAGATCATGAGATGTTCTTATCTTGTTTGCTTTAGCTTACAGCGACGTCTTCTTCAATCAATTTTTTCCTTTCATTTTTTGTTTGTTTTGTTTTTAGACTAGGAGAAAAACTTTAAACTATAACTCGGTTGAGTCGACTCGGGCTGACTCGGAGTTTATTTTTGTTGGCAATATAGGTTCTACGCAGCTGAAGTTCTTGTAGCTTTGGAGTACCTCCACATGTTGGGAATCATCTACAGAGACTTGAAGCCAGAGAACGTGCTGGTCAGATCGGACGGTCACATCATGCTCTCTGACTTTGACCTCTCCCTCTGCTCCGACGCTATCCCCGCCGTTGAATCACCCGACTCCTCTCTCGTCGACCCGTCGTCAACATTGTCGTCGACTCCATCGGACACCCGCCCGCACCAAAGCAGCTCCTCCTCCTCCCACACTCCCTTCTCTTGCGGCCTCTTCCGGTCCAGAAAGGTCCAGACTTTCTCGCCGAACCGCCTCTTCGTTGCCGAGCCGGTCTCCGCCAGGTCATGCTCTTTCGTCGGGACCCACGAGTACGTGGCGCCTGAGGTGGCATCGGGTAGGTCCCACGGCAACGCAGTGGACTGGTGGGCGTTCGGGATTTTCCTGTACGAGATGATCTACGGTCGGACTCCGTTTGCGGCTCCATCGAACGAGACTACTCTGCGTAGCATCGTGAAATCACCCTTGGCTTTTCCGACTCGCACGTCCTCCAGCGCGCTTGAGGGACACGCGCGGGACTTGATATCCGGGTTACTTAACAAGGACCCGGAGCGGAGGCTCGGGTCAAAGCGAGGGGCTGCTGACGTCAAGAAGCATCCTTTCTTTAAAGGGATCAACTTGACTCTGATACGGTCGCTGACGCCGCCGATGATACCGGGTGTGAGAAGGCAGAATACGACGCCGTATTATCATGCCAAGACTGACCAGAATAAAAATGGGGGGAGACAAGCTGGAGCGTTCGACTATTTTTAACGGGCGAGATACGTGCCACGTGTTTAGACGACGCTGCCCCACTGGCGGGGTGACCGGTGACAGTTTGTGTAGATATTCTCGGTGCTGTCTTCTTATTTTCCTAGACTTAATATTTAGGTAAATATATATAAGAGAAAGAAGAGGCAGAAGCTCAAATAGGTGGAGGAGTAGAACTTGAGCAGCAGCTTAAATTAGGAGCTTTCTCTTATTGTATGGAAAGATCTTTAGCCAAATATTCAGTGAGTACCGAGGATAATCGGCAAAGGAATGCTATATATTGTTGGTTGTAATTCTGATCAGTACGGCGGGAAGCGCTTCTGACAATGGTTTTAGACTATTATTTGATATACAATGGTTTTAGACTATTATTTGATATACGGCTAGAGTGTTGTCTATTGAGTCGAAGAGAGAAGACGTATCACACACAATTGTCAACTGAGCGTTGTAGAAAGAAAAACCAGTCAACACATTACAGCAATAAAATCATTGTATGAGTACAAATGAGACAATACTTTTTTCGACAAAAATTATGAGTAAATGTGAGACAATTTTTTTATTTAAAAGTTCTGATGTATGTCTTCTTTTAGTCAATAGACATTTATTTTGTAATATTATTTAAAGTTCCATCATACAATAGTCTTTTAAACTATTTTGATTATTGCATTACACTCTCAAATAATATAGTTCACTTTTTGAGTTGCATATCATTGGTGTGGTCAATAATTTTATGTCATAATGCATTTTATGAATTCAAAAGCATTTACATGCCAAAATCTCCACCATTCAAAAGCATTCACATGAACCAAATATCTATTTATATTTCATCATCAACATCTACAAATATCCACAAACATACATGTGACCAAATATACAAAGAGTCATAATCATCAATCCCTAAACATTATAATCACTACTGAATTATCCACAAAATCTCCAAGAAATTAGCCTCATACTTTATAACACACGCTGAATCTTCAAGATTTGCACATTGCGCAAAGAAATTGTCTTCACCATCAGTCCAAACAAGAAGCACACTTGCAGTACAACCCTGCAATAAAGAGAAACTATTATGTGTGAACCACAGCCTTTAACTACTAGTAACACATAAATTTGAAAGGTATATGCACGCTGTCATACCATAGCAACAGATTCAGCAGCCACATTCTTTAAGATAATAGTGTCCAAATTTCTTAAGATATGAGCATAAAGTTTTCTTTTTCTTTTTGCAAGTGTAAAGTAAATTAGGGCAGCTACATATCTACAAAGTTCATGACTAATCCGAGTTGATCAACAAACGGTTTCAGGGCCATTATCTTCTTCTCCTTGATTCAAGGCAGAACATTGTCAATGTAAAATTGAGTCCGTGCATATTTTGGAATGTTTTTAATTGTTCGCCTAAAAGAAAACAATTTCACACATAAACGTGAATTGAAGTTACAGAGAAATGGTTAAGGACAAGAAAGTCTACAAGAGAATATGAACTTCATCAGTATGTACTTGATTTTCACAATTAACACCACCACTTACTTCAGTACCATTCAGTCCAGCACTATTACGTAGTTCAACACCAACATCATCATGCATTTGAGCCACAATATTCATCTTACCATCAGTATCATCTACAACTTCAATAACTGAGTTAACTCCATTCATAACTTCACCATTGTGAACTTCATAACAAAACACTCTCCTCAATTCTATTGTTACCATTATCATTCTGCACCACCAATATCATCATTCATTCCAGCAACTTCATTCTTTCCAGTAACTTCATTGATATCCTTACACATTTGAACAACACCATTCACATTCACATCACCATAAACTGTCATTTTCTACACTATTATCTATGTCAACTCTGTTAACACCCAAAATATGATCACCATCACCAATATTCAACTTCAAACTATCATTACTATCATTTACAACACAATAACTCGCAACTGCAGCACAATGACCATTTGGATCACTAATCATATCTGCATTTGTATCCAAATCTACTCCTCTATTATTGACACCAGCATTGGCTATATGATGCAAATACAGTGAAGAGCTATACAATATAAAAAATGAAGAGAAATTTGAGAAGCCATTTCTACATAGCTTTGTTGTTGTCATTCACATCAAAAAGGAAAAACACTATCGAAGAACACTATTTCCAGATGAACCCAGGGAGAGACTAATACTGAAAACAAATATCTATAAATCGATAGTCAACATATTGATTAGTCAACACTTTAACTGGTTATAAGAGACTTCCAAATTTTTCCTATGCATTCAATTTAAGATACTAATGCTCATACACATCATACTCGAAAACAAACTCATTAGATAGACATCAAACACATGGAAACAAATTTGTTCACTAGTGTCTAGCAACAATGAAAATAAAGACATCAAACATGGAGACAAACTCACTGGTCTCTAGAAAATACATTAAAAGAGTGAGCATAGAGTGAGCATATATGCCTTGGTCTCACTCTTGGCCTCCATGGAATCATCATCCTCATTGTGAAAACAGAGACGAATCCGACAAGTGTGACGACGGTGAGGAGAAGGAAGACGGAGATCTTGGAGGTTTTGGAGTCGTCACCGAGAAAAGGACAGAGATATTGAATATGAGAAAGGAGGAATGATGGTCGCGATCTTTGTGAGGATGGCGACACCGGTCGTTGTCGTCCTGAGGCTGTTGAGCGGAGGAAGAGGAGGAGGAGGAGATGAGAGGGGTGGAGTCGTCATCGATGTGTTTCATCGGAGAAAAGGTGCGACAAGATTGAGCTGTTGTGGAAGGCGACAAAGGCGGCGTTGTTGTAGACAAGTTGCTTCTTGATGCGACGGAGGCACTGGCTGGGCTGATAGGAGCGGTTGGTTGTCCAAGGCTGACGGCGGTGCGATTTTGGGAGGGGCGGAGGCCGACGGTGGCACGAGTTTGGTGGAGGTCGAGTGGTTTTTCTGACTGTTTTTAACACAGAGAGAGAGAGAGATAGAGAGAGAGAGGAGGAGGAGGAGGAGGAGTAGGAGGAGTAGGAGGAGAAGAAGAAGAAATGGCGGTGCGATTTTGGGAGGGGCGGAGGCCGACGGTGGCACGAGTTTGGTGGAGATCGAGTGGTGTTGCCGACTGTTTTTGAGAGAGAGAGAGAGAGAGAGAGAAATGAGGCAGAGTGTATAAGAGACATTAGGGTTTTTTTTTTAAATGGAGGGTTCAGATGAAATTTTATTTTAAATCGACGGTAATAGAAAAATCAAGAAATAGGGAAACTAAAATTTGGTTAAATGTTTGGGAGGAAAACTAAAATTTGGCTAAACACGCCAAGATAATTGACCTAAACCACACATTTGCCTAATCATCATTTAGACAATAGACAAAAGAATCTATTGTCTGAAGTGACACAATGGGAAGAAAAAAATTATTGTCTGAAAGATCTTCATTCAACAAATATAAATAATTGTATAACAATATATCATACAACATCAAAAATAATGGCTGTTGTCTAAATATGGTGGAACAGACAATAGAAAAAAATAGGTGTTGTTAGAACATATTACCATCCACAGCTGATTAAAATCTATTGTCTCTTTAGTACATCTGGGCATATTCAGATAATAGTTTTTTTTTTGTTGATTATATTTTTCAGACAATGGACAAACTGTTGACTGTTTTTTACTGTTTTCTATTGGTTGTTGTATGTAGCAGTTTTTGGCGTAATGGATGGGTCCATGGAATATATAATCTTCACTAGTCAACTCGTGTTTCCTTTCATGTAATGCAGAAATGTAAAATATTATTTAGTGATAGACCAGCCTATAATTGCTGAGAAAGTAGCAATAATCTGATCTTTATAGGTTGACGGTGAACTACACACATAATTAATCATACAACTAGACACCAAGTTTACGAATAAGTGAGTGATAGGGTTTCATCTTTTCTCTCTCTCGCTTAAGCACCCAACGCCACTATGACTGAAGGCTCCTCTCGAACCTTTGTCGTAGCTTTGGCCATCACCAACAAAGGAAAAACCTCCTTCGGGGTCTCATCAGCGGAGACTGACCCTGAAAAATTTTACCAGGTGGGAAGCCTTCTCTCCCTCGAGAAACTGATTGAACCCAAAGCATTCATGGGTAACATCGTCGGCCTCTGAAGATGCGGCTTATGATCCGACACCACGGCGACGATCGCTAAATCTTCTGATTTGATCAATAGACAGAGATGAAGGACATCCTGGATGGAGGTCCCTGGTTTTTTTGGCAAGAACAACCTTGGTTTGAGTCGCTATGATGGTGAGACGTCCCCGATATTTGTTCCTCTCACTAGGATCCCAGTTTGGGTCACGATATTAGGGCTGCCGCTGAAACTTCATAAGTCGTATCATGTTGGTCTCATAGGTGAAATCCTAGGAAAGATCATTTGCCTTGACGAATTTGGTATTAAGTCAAGGAAGAAGATTTGGGTGAATCTGGCATGAGCTTAATCTGATCAAGCAAGCACACTCGGCCCTGGTATATGGATTTACTGGTGTTCCCGTTCTGGTGTGGCTCCGATATGATAGGGCCGATAGGCTTGTCGAGTATTTTCGGACTTGCGGCCTCTTCAAACATGATGTGTGCCCGGGGCCACCAGATCTTTCAGAGGCAGAAAGCATCATTGCGGCGCTAGGGAATAACTCTTTGCCACAGTTAGCTTCCTCCAGAGCTTTGCATGGAGATAAACTAGCTAGTCCAACCGAGATCCCTAAAACATTTGGGATTCCTGGTTAACCAGGGAAGAAACTTGCCTCGGGCGTTACAGCTCTTCAAGGTCAATTCTCAAGCAATGGAGTCTCGCTCACCTTTCCAGGCATCTCAACGATAGAGCTGGCACGCCAACTCCATGCTTTCACATTCAAATCCAAGCCGATTAAACTTCAAGGCCCTGGGTGCACTTTAAGGACTCGGTGTGGCCTGTTGTGGGTGGAAGAAGGAAGGTGGCTGAAGGTATTAACATGACTCCTAGCAAGAATACCAAATTTTAACAACGGCGCTCGGCGGAGCCAATTCCGGAGGTTGAACCAAGTTTGCCGCTAGCACTAGGTTTACCAACAACTCTTGCTCTTCTTCAAAAACATGGTCAACTGGTTGTAACACCAGTGAAGCGTAAATGGGGAAGAAAACCTGGTTTCAAGAACAAGGCGGCTTAATCGGAAGTGGTGATGAGGGGGTTCATGTACCTAACCTCAAACCAACACGTCGCCGGAGGAAGTTGGAAGATACTTTGGAGGCGGAAGAACCTCCACAAGGAGTCACTCATGTGAAGACAACAGAGGTTGCTCATGTGAATGATGTCGATGAAGTTTCCGCTAAAGAAGCCATGGCCTGTAATGCGGAGGTAGTTAGGGACTCAATGGTAATTGTTGATCCATCGGAGCAGTAGGTAGTGCTTTCGGTTAGTGACATCAGTTCTTTGTGACTAATCGATTTCATTTTGGTATTACCAATTTTAAAGAATGTCGTAAGATAGTAGTACGAAGTTAGTTTACGCTACCTTAAGCAATGATCAATTTTGTCGTAACTCGTCGCATGGTGATCATTGCATACTCTATCTATTATTCCGATAATAAAATTGTTCTCGTTTGTCTTAAAAAAATCATATAACTAGACTGCTCGTACACCTTTGCACCGTTCGTGTCTTGTTTAATTGGCTTAGCTTTCTAACCACTCAAAATGAGATGTAGTTTCGACTGTATTTATACATGTCAACAACATATTAAAAAAATTGTCAAAATTGTAACGAAAGCATAAAATGCAGACTAGCAATATTTGTTGTTGCTTGGCCTAAAATATTAGTAATTGGCCTGAAACGTTTTCTTCTCCTGCTGTGTCACCTAAAATTATGGCTATCTTTATAGCCCCATAACACTGCTGTTTTGTAAAACAAATTTGCTAAAAGGAACATATTTGGAGACATTAGTTGATTGAAACCCTTGTTATTCTTCGAAATTTCACTCTTAACATTTGTAATTGGGACATACCTGCAAAAACTGAAAACCGTATACCTTGATTACATATGACATCGTATATATGTACATGAAACTAATTTCTTTTTTCGGTAATTTGTTCTGTAGTCAGGACAAACACGACATGACATATGCATTACACTATAGGTATGCAGGACCTGATGCTCGGAGCATTGCATGTAAGTTTTCAGTTTCTTCAACTTAAAAAATATCACCTGCCCCTTTAATATTCAACTTGTAACTGTAAAATATGAATATTTAGTCATTCATATTTAGTTATTTTCTTTAACATGATTTTCTTGGTCAATACATTCTACTGGCAATAAATTATAAAGATTTAATTTTATAGGTAAGTTTAATAAAGAGTATTACATTTTCTATAAGTAGCATATAAGTACCAAATGTCAAAACTCTAGCTAGCTATATTATATACATATAATGGCTTTCTACTCTGATCTTTGATTATATATTGCATTACTTCGTGCAATTTTTTTAATTTAAAAACTAAATCAACTCTAAAGCTGCAGATATAATTAAAGATTTTATGATATGGATATTATTTGTTCTTTTACATGAAAAAATATATATTGCTTAGTTCGGTGTGCACTTAGTTTACGTCCGAATTACGAAGGGATGTTTATGCTAATAGACAACTTTTATATTTAGTGTGCTACATTTGTTACTCAGTACAACTACTTTAAGGTCTCGGTGAAAGGATATTTATTACTCAGTACAACCACCTAAGTGTGCTACATGCAACTATTTCTTAAATATGGAGTTTATTAATATGAAACTTGGTGACTTAATTGTATTCATAGTTTTATTCATACATATTACTTTTAGATTCATTTGAGTTCTAGAGTTTTTCAGACATGATATACTTGTGTTTGAGAACCCTTTATTGTAGATTTGCGACTTTGGTCTACGATATACGTGGCGTGTGAGTACGTCTCTGTTATGGGCTAACTAATTGGACAATGGAATACATTATAACACAAACTTGATATGTGATTAAGGATGAATATGCATGTTAATACAATCAGTAGTTTCATACCTCTCTGTCGTGCGTTTGTTGATAATTGACGCCAATCCCTTGAAAAATAAAAGATAAGATGAATACACATCGTTGTTTGTTTAAGTGTGTAGTAATAGTGTAACACAAAGCTGGCGTTACTAGTACAATTAACACATGGGGGTTGCCCAAATGACCACCTGCCAACGAAGCACCCCACCCCACCACGCTACCACCTCCCTTCAAAAAACTGTCTCTTCCCTCCTGCATAAACACTACAGTATATATATACTCTCAGATTCCTCGGTAACCGATAAACTTTCTCCACGCTTCAGCTCATTTTTCTGGCTATGTCACCATTCTTTCAATTTTTTGCTCGAACGTTAGTCAGTTAGTGTCCCTAATCAAGAGTCACAACTTGTAGGGAGCAAAAAAGAACAGGCACACACAAATAAATGACATGATTTAACTCTCAAACAAACTAAATTCCTTTGATGGCTTGATTGATTAGCATACAAGGGAGGTGAAGAAATAATTTGACAATGGTAATAACTAGGCCGTGCCACGAAGATCTGTACTCATGCTATAGATCAAGATGGGTATGTTTTTCATAGGTTACACTCTAAACTGGTCATGCAAATAGGGGAAGCAACTTCTATATTTACATATCTTTTATGGGCAAGTGAAATTTGGGGGGATGTCTTCCCTTAGGTTTGGAACAGTTTATCTTTCAAAGGGGGCCAATTAACAAGGATGATATTCATCTAGGGCAAATAAACATATTATCGAGCCTTTGACTTTGATTCGGTTTTATAAAAATGGATGGTATTTGGGCAATGTCAACAATTTTTGATAAATAATTTGGAAATTTGTTGGGCCAAGAGCGAGAGAGGTGGGTTTGTCGACGAGTTGGAGGGATATAATGGTTTGCAGTACAAAATTGCCAGCTGCCGTAGAAGGTATTAAATGGTTTGGGGTCAGCTTTGCCTTGGACATCTTCACCTCACATGCACACTAATTATTGTGCACATTTGGGAAGCACATTCACATTAAATTGATGGCGATGCCTTCAATTTCATCACCATTATATTCTCTTCCTCGTAGTTTGATTAACTAAATGGATTGCCAACAATAAATTGATTGAGGTAGAAGCTTCTCATGAGTTTTCGAAAACATTGATCAATTGATCACAATAATGTAAATCTCATTAGTAGCAAACCAGACAAATCACGATATGTTAAGTTGCTAACAATGTATGACACGTGTAGACTCATTGCTTTATATGATAATATGCCTAAATTTGCCTAAGAACACTTATACCGAGGAAGAAAAAATAGCACGAGCAGCTAAAATTTGTTAAGACTGCGGCGGCGACCGTTCGTTGACCGATCTAAAAAACAGCCACACGAGCAATCCTTACTCGCTCTTCTGCTCGAGCAGGCCGGGAGGAGCAGCAGGAACACCTGCACCGCTGCACATGCTCTAATGGTTAAAGACACAATTGATAGAATATACATCTCAAGAAGACCGGAACCACGGGAAGAGCTTCAAGCTAAGCTTGATTCTATTGCGAAGGACTTCTATAAGAGCATATGCACCGGGGAATGCTCGAGCAGCAGCTCTCGAGCTCGTCAACGAGCGATCGCCGACGACAGCACGCACCGCTGCACGCCTTGTTCGTGCTGCTCGCCGGTCGGGCCCGCCTCCCCTCCTCTCACTCACTCCGTGGCCCCAGCTCTGCTCGTGCTCTCGCTCAAGCAATTCTTGTTCGTGTCGAGCGGTCGCCGACGATTTAGGCGGACCCCGAGACTGCTCGTGTTGAAAAACGTCCCCGATGCAAATGCTCTAAGAATAAGATAATGCAGTGTAGAGTAATATATTACGTCGGTCTTGAAGAACTAAAACGCAGAGCAAAATAGTCGAGCAAAAAAGCTGCAGAACCAAGCAAGCACAACCGTGGCCTCGCCGTATCGTCAACGACACCCACGTCCACGCGGCGTCCACCCATTGACTCCAACAATAGCATCGGAGTGTCGGATCGTTTTGCCGTGAAAATTTAATTCAAGGCAAATTAGGGAAGGGAGTGATGAGCTTTATATATTGTGCTAGCGTAAGAATAGCGTAATCTAACCTCAGAATCCCGAAAGGGGCCCCACAGCTGGTGGTGGCTCCCTCCACCGCGGGATCTGCCCGAGACGGCGTCGCACGGCTTTTGCGTTACAGGGTCTCGTGAGAGCTGACTAGCACGCACCGTGACTTGTGCCTAGCTAGCTATTACGCCCTAGCCAGTGCTTTGGAGCTTATTAGGGTTTTCCACCCCCTTACGTGCTTCTGTGTCATTCTGATTTCACTGTGCATTCCATGGTAAATAATAGTTTTATTGGTTCGAAAAGCTAGCTAGGTCTGTTTGTCTAAGAGTGATTTCACGGGCTATGAGGGTATGATAAGTTCAATCAAATATTTATGGTGGGAAGCGTAATGAGTAAGGCAACTGTGAGCCTAGTTCCTGATCTCATTGTCTGCCTATGTTGCTAGAGTATGATCCTTTCGAGTGAAACTAACATCTTGGGAAAACGGAGTGCGAGTTTTTCCGGTTGCTTTTTGAGAATTGGATCAGAGGAGTTCAGAGAGGTTGGCGTTGTTTTTGGACTAGCTGGGTTGGATTTGGTTGAGGATAGATGTTCCTGTGGTTTACTTGGTTTTCGTTGGCTGACGGCTTCGAGGTCTTTGTAATAGCTGAAATGGGCCTAGAAGATAACCCAGTTCCCCCGACCCTTGTGTAAATACTAAATAATGGTACTAAGGGTTAAAAAAAGCAACCGGAAATAGTGAGCACAAATTTCCGGTACCACTATACCGGAGAACACAACATATAAGAGACTAGTACTATAAAAATTTCCGGGTAAAACTGCTTGAGCATTAGGCAGAGAATTTTTATCGGGTCTAAAGTCATTTGGACTTCAAAGTCTAAATTCATCTAATTTTTATTATTTTTGATCTATGATTTTAAATTTGAGACCACTCATTTTATAGATTATTAGTTAAAAATTAACTCTATAAAAAAATAATCAAAATTGAGATCATTTGAGTATCCGATCTTGAAAAACAAATTAACGGTTATAGTGAATTTTAGCATTACAATAACAACCGTTCATTTGTTATACAAGATCGGATACCCAAATAATCTCTAATTTAACTCATTTTTTGTAGAGTTAATCATCAACCAATAATCTATAGAATGAGTAATCCCAAATTTAAAATCACAAATCGAATGTGATAAAAATGAGATGAATTTGGACCATGAGGTCCAAATGACGTTGGACCCAAGTATTATCCGTAGGCAGGTAATAATCTAGGAGACGATCGATGATCATCAACGTACCTAGCCAACCTCATACATGCGGTGATTTAAGATGAGTACTAGTTTATAATGGAGTATTACTCTAGTTTAGGCAGCCCCACAACCACACTAGCTACTTCCTACTAGGGGTGGAGGTACTTCAAGGCAAGGAAGGGTAATTGCCTTCTTTTGAATTTTACAATTAAAATAGTTAATACATGTTATCTTACTAATCTTGGATAATTAATAAGCATTCATCATAAGAAATTTCCTATTTAGTATACACTAGTGATTACATAGTATTTCTCCGAGCAAGTATTCATTTATACTCTTGTTTATTTCCTCATCGATCTAAATTTTGATCAATAGATCTCACAATCTTATTAACATGTGATTCTCTCCCACTTTATATATGTATCTCTAATTCACGACTCTATAGTCTATACTCTATTATACTATACAATAACTAGCTAATATAAGTCAATTATCTTAATAATATTAATTTTCAGGATGAGCCGCATAGCATGATACCTGACTAGGTTTCAAATCCGTTATATTTATATATATCAATTATCGTGTCTTCCTTTTTTCATCTATATTCACATTAATTCTATACAATTAGCAGATCTATTATTTTCTGAATCTCGTACATTTTTATCATGTAATATATCATAAATTGTATCAAAATTTGATATTTTAGTGTATCGATCTTGGTTCTTAAATAATTAGAATATTTTCATCAAATTTTATCTTTTCTGTCTTCTCTTGTCAAATTTTCTGACTCCGCCCCTGCTTCCTACGCCATATGCTCAAGCCTTAAACATAAGTACATAACATTAGAAAGGTTGTGTTACGGTGAATGGGATCGTTCACAATTAGTTAAATGGGACTTCCAAGAGGGAGAGTGTCGACCTAAACTACAAAGATAAAATTAGGCGATGAAAAAGATATTTTAGAGAGGTCGATCATACGTACCTTTACTGTTTACAGTGGTTAATTAGCAGAACCAGAGGGCTCTCTCTTTGCATATATCGACGTAAAGGTTTTAGAGAGGGGTGAATAGGCCATTTTTCGACTTTTTCGCTTAAAACTATTCTCAAGGAGAGCAGAGTAGTGAACTATCCTGACTCACAGATATACGAGTACTTGAAATGTAAAAACGATAAGTACAGAATAACACCAGGATATTTTTCTTTAACGCATAAACCCTACAACCAGGGAGAAAAACTGCGTGCCCCTAACTCTTGAGGGACAAACATTTCCACTATGAACAACATTCCTTTACAAGACTCTTTCACTCTGAGGATACATAACCCGTATGCTATCTTGACTAGTTTCTCTACTAGTTCTACAGAGTTACACTCTCTCTTTTATGTCTAAGTGTTTACAAATGAAAGGTTTTCAAAAGTCTCATCTAAGAACTTAACTATTTGTAAGCTAATTCTTCAAGAGTAACTTCACGGGTTGAGCACATCTATACCAATCGCAATGGAATGCACAATGCATATGAGTTTTGATAAAAAATAGGTTTTGTGAAATACTCTAAGTCTTACATGCAGTAGAAGGGAAAGCTTAGACAGAAAGAGTGAATTCAGAGATGATTTAGAAAGATGCACGAAAGACTCACTCACTCAACCAAACCATCGAGCCAAATGGTGCCCTACGTTCTTATATAAGCTGATAGAAATAATTTCTAAGGGCATCAACGTAAAACACAACAACATCATTTGGGCGGTGGTCAAAAGCAGGAATTAGGAAGTGACAAGTGCAAGTACAGGCCGAAAGGAAACAGCAGGCTCAAGCTTTCCTTAAACAAGACTAACATCCAAACTGAGGTAAAAGTTATTTCTGCCATATACTCTAAGTAGAGACTAAACCTCAATAGGTCAAAAAGCTCTTTTCCAGAAAACAAGATATCCAGCCCACACACACAAAGGTTCTCATAGAATCCTAGTTTGAAAAGTTTTTCTGCAAACCCGAGGAGAAATGTCACAGGTTGAAAAACAAACACGTTTTGAGAGACACGCTATCTAAACATTTTGAGTAGTACATCAATATACGTAGCCAACCTAAAAAGAGCCTTTTTCAACTGGTAGGAAGTTTTGAAAACACGCCACTAACAGATATAATTATCTTAGGGCAAAACAGACTGTTTTGGGATAGGTGGCAAAGATGCCATCCTCAGTGAAAAACATGATATGCACATGTATGAAACTACTTAATTGTTATTGAGATTGGTAGAATAGAGTCTTCAATCATCTTTGTTGATTACCACTGATATGTGTGTTTTGTTAACACTAGGAAATGCCAACTAAACAATATGCCTTCAATCTCCCCCTTTGGCATTTCTAACAAAACATAATAGTTACCACTAACCTGCACATAATCTCACAAGATCAAGTGAAAGCAACAAAGAAGATTTGTGATAGAAGCAAACATCCTAAAACATTTATAACTACCAAATATTCATAACTTGGTACACCACATTTTCTCTCCCTTTTTGTCAGGAATGACAAGGGGAGCATATAAAGTAAAAACAATGTTCAGGGAAACAAAAACCATAAGTGAAAACATAATAACCAAAAAAAGAGATCCAAAAAGACAAACAACACAACATCCATACAATGCATAACCAGAAGCATTAAAGAAATCCTCATCCTCATCGTCTTCATTGACACCAATCTCCTTCCCAGACTCCCCCTCAGAAGAGGCACCAGTGCTGCCCGAAGAGGATTCTGAACCAGAAGGGGAAGACACAGTGGCATCTTCAGTGCTGGGAGTGGAGCCACGTTGACTGGCGAGATGAGAGAGATGTTCAGTCTTGACAATCGCAACATGATCGTCCGTATAGCTCTTCATCTCAGAGACAGCAGCTGAAATCATAGCTTGAAAATCAAGCTTAAGGAAGGTGTGCTCCATAGGCTCAACATACTCCTAAGACTGATGAGCATACTTGCTGATGGTAAGAGCATCCACCATAGCAAAAGTTCTGGACCCATGACATCATTCTTCCAAAGAGGGACACCACCTGCAAAACATATCAGGGTAATCAGAGAAGGAAAAACCAAAGATTTTGTGACAAACTCATGGTGCTTAACACCAGCAGTCCAGATGACTTGATACATGAAGTACTCAACAGGGAATAGAGGCAGAAGAGGGCGCTTTCTTAGATAACTAATCAGAGCAGCTTGCTTATTAGGAATCTTGCTAGTCTGGGTAGCAGGAATAAGAAGAGAACGCACCAAAAACTTGAGAGCCTTGAATCACTCTGTCATGCATTTGCTGGTGAGGTGAGAGGTACCAACAGGTGCAGTAGGGGCAGAGGTATAAAGCCTCGCAGCAAGATCATCAATAGGTTGAGTCAAGAGAAAAGCTCGAACCTTCTCTAACCCGGATTCCTGAGTGATAGGGAGATGTAAGAGAGAACGTATCCTGGATGGAGAGATGTTAACAGAGACGTTACAGACCGTCACAAGGATGGGATCCTTGGACCGCAGCTTGACCTTATCAAGGGTATCCAAGGAAAAATTGGCATAGAACTCCTGAACCAAGGTATGATTGTAATAAGGTAGGGAGGTGAGAGCAGAGACCCATCCCAAATTTGAGACAAGAGCAAGAAATTGAGGATGAAGAGAGGCAGAGGCAATCAGTCGTTCTCCCACTATAGGTCGATCGATAGTCACATACCCAAAAAGATTGAAAGCATCATCGAAGATGAAATGCTCACGGGGAGGGAGATGAGGATCCTCACCGTGTCGTTTCTTGGGAGGAAGCTTTGATTTGGTGACAGAGGATGGGGCCTTTCCTTTGGCCGAGAGACCCTTTCGAGGGGAAGGAGGTGGAACCCGAGAGGTAGAATAGGCTTTTGTCGTAGCGGTGGCGAAGAACTGAGTGACCTTCTTGGCAGAAGGAGGAGAGAGATCACGATCTAAGGCTGAGCTGGCTCCAGAGGAGGAGCAAATAATCCGAGGCACAGTGGCCTTACGTTTCACAAGAGTAGGAGGTCGCATCGGTGAAGTATATACCGGAGAAGGAGGACAAGTGGCTGGAAGCGGACCTGGATCCGGTAAAGACGAGGCAGGAGGTGGCATCACCGAAGAACCAAAGGTAACTTTCAGTTTCTTGACTAGTTTGGTCTTGGAAATCAAGGTGCCCTTGCGGTTGTAGGTGGCCACTGGAGCCTGAGGCGGCGAAGGAGAAGTCGCAACTGGTGGAGAAGATGGATTGGACTTTGGAGAAGGAGCAAGAGGTTCTCGGCATCGGGGGAAGATGGAGATGGTGGTGCCAGAGCAGTAGCCAGAGGGAGAACAAGAAAATCCATAAAGGGAACAAGAGAGGTTTCAATGTTGTTCACTGGTGTGGAAGAGGAGGAAGCAGTGTTCATTTGAAATGGATGGCTATGAATTGAGAAGAGACGTGGGAAGAAGTGATCACGACATGCAGGGTATATAAGAAGCGAAATAGGGGGTCTAGAGAAATGTTCCCACTAAAACATAAACAATTCAAAAACCTAAAAGAAAACAATTGCATGAAGTGACGTACCATGGAGGCCAAAAAGTAAAAAGAAACAAGGCACATGTCAAGAGAGGGAAGCCAAAAATTAAACAAACAACCCTAAATTCCACATGCAAGATACAATAGTAGCCTTTCCAATATGAGGGCGCACGCCCAGCCTGAGACACTTGGGACAAGTGCCAAGTCAAGAAACACCTTTTGCCAAAAGCAACATGAAAAAGTTTACAAAACTTTTGACAACCAAAAAAGCAAATATGAACTTGGTACCAATGCATATACCAAAACATTGAAATATCCCCCTTACAGAGTGCATAGATTAAAGACAAAGATAGAAGCACTTGAAAAGAGAATAGAATTGACAAGACAAAACTTTGGGATAGATAGGAGCTGTCATATCCATGTGAACAGAAAAGTCTAAGCATAGACTCACAAAGCATGACACCAATTTTTCAGACATCTTGGTGGCTTAAACTTACACATGAGAGTATGACCGTAAAGAGAACATTATCATCATAGTCTTAGAAATCAGTCATTGGAACATCAAGAAGTGTGTGTGTGAGAAAGCTTGACCAATGGGGCAAAATAGGGAGCATTAAATGAGATAGTAACATGATGACTTCATAACTACCCTTGTAATGCCAGAGAGTAACCTTTTAAAGTGACTTTGTCACAGTTGGCCCTTTGGGCATTAATCAGTATAGTTCAAAGGCATTTCTTTTCTTTTCTTTTTGCCACTTTAACTTAGCCAAGAGCTCATTTGAGAAATCGTTCTCATAAATCCAAGTAGCAACATAGTTATCATTGACTCCCTGAGCAGATGCTTGAAGGGGCAATATATGTATCAAGGACACTCGGCAGATAACTAGGTCGGATCCATCGAAGGATATAATACATCTCAGGGATCCCCATTGGTTCCATAAATGTGCACCCAGTGATAGATTAGCTCATAAATTATACCATGTAATTAATATTGATTCAACAATCAGATCTTCTTTCAGAACACAATATTTCTAAAACAGCACATATCATCTCAGTATTCTAGCTCAACATGGAACACCCAACAAAGTTCACTTTTGTGACAAGTAAGTCTATATAGTACCAAGATTAATCTAGACCACAGACAACAAAAACCTTGAGGCACATATACATCCAATCAAGCGAGAAATGCAGCAACTCAGACCAAGAGGAATGAGCTATGGACACAAAACTTAGGCCAAGTTCAAAAATAATCTTGAGGATACATAAGTAAGCTCATATCCTAGACTACACAGTTTCACTTTTTTTTAGACGATATATGCTCTAAGTGAGCTGATCTCTTCTATTCTTACAGGGAAAAAAACTACAACTTCATTATCACAGTACATATTTAGGATGCCTAGTACAATATCACTAAGAATTTTAGTTTTCATAATGAAATTCCTAATCCAAAGTACTTCACAAACACCCTTATATAATGCAATAATTTCTGCTTGCATCATAGAGGTTGATGTAAGTGTCTGTTTCATGGTTTTCCATTCAACTACACCACCAGCAAGCATAAATACATAACCAGAAGTAGATTTAGATGAAGAAGGATAGTTCCCTGCAAATTTAGAATATGCAGACCCTTCAAGCTTAAGATTTTTTACTCTTCTATACACTAATGGTATTTAGTTCTCTACAAATATCTTAAGACTTTCTTTCCTGTTGTCCAATGTTAAATACTTTGATTAAATTGAAATCTAGAAAGTATACCTACATGCTTAGTACACACTTGTGCATATATCAAACCAATTACAAGTCTAGCATATGACTTGGATTCCATCTCATATTTTTGTACATCTGATTTTGGAATCACATTCTTAGTTAGTTTGTCTACTTTTGACATAGGTACCTCACCTGGATTACAAGATTCCATTCCAAACCTTTTTCAAAATTTTGAAAATATATCATGCTTGAGATAACCCTAGTAGTCCATGAGTTCTATCTCTCTTAATCTCAATACATAAAACATAGGATGTTTCCCCCAAATCGTTCATGTGTCAAAATGCTTTGACAGAAAAAATTTAGTATCCTTGAGTAATTTCAAGTTACTAGAGGCTAACAAAATATCATCCACATACAAAATGAGAAAAAAAATATTTTTCTCCCACTATTTTGAGATAGACACACTCATCGACTATATTTTTCTTAAAGCCAAAAGTAGAGAAAGCTGAATCAAAGTTTTTATACCATTGCCTATATTTGCCATGTGTAAACCGTTGACTCTATTGTCATTAAAACTTAGCAAGGTTCGATTGGCATTTGACACATATAATGCATTAGGGATATGAGTTCTTGTTCCATGTGGTAGAAAAAATTGTGCTGAACTACGCCCTTGTATAACCGGAGTTGAACCAATCATGGTTGTCACTGATGATGTGTATGACATAAGATCTATAAACAATTATATATTCTGCAGTATAGTATGAATAGTATCACTATCTGCTAGATACTTGATCTCGCCTTCAAACATCTATAAAAGAATTTGAATTAATTAGTCTTCAAGACTTGTTTGAACACTTTAAGTAAAGACTTAAAGATTTACCAAAGGGTTGTGACCCTTAAAGAGTGTTGATATGGTATAGTAGAACCGATGTAAAATACATCAAAAGCACCAAGCTCGGAGTGGATTTTTGATGGGTCGAGTAATCCACTCGACGGGCGAAAATAACTCAAAATAAACTTTGATTTTCCGATAATCATTTTTGACGGGTTAAAGATGTTTCTCGACGGTCGAAAATTGAAATTTTTTTGTCATAGCGGCAAACATTCGATGGTTCAAGGTAAACCTTCGACGGGTCGAATAAAACCTAAAACCAATAGCGATTTTCCGATATCTTTTATGACGGGTCATCCCAAAATTTTCGACTGGTCAAAATTGTTACATTTTGGAGACAATAGCGTGCAGTAGACAGGTCGAACATTTTTTATCGATGGGTCGAAGTAGCTAAATAAGTGGCTGAGTACCATCTTTCGATGGGTCGAAAGATTTAGTACACTATTTTTCAACGGGTCAAAACGTGTTGAAACCGATACAGTAGTTACCATCGACGGGTTGAGGAAAAGTCCTGACGGGTCGAACATTTCTAGTATCAAACCATCCCCTCTCTTTTGTCTCGTTTTTATGCTATTTTGGTGTCATAATTCCATAGAATTTTTTAGAATTCAAACAATTTAACCAATACGTATGTAAATAACTATTCTTAACACTTTCAAATACATAATTTTTTTTATTACTTTGCCAACATCAAAACTTATATCAAAAGATTATTCTTATTCAATAATTATGACTACAACTGGAGTCAAAATACAAAACTAAGCTTGATTACATAGCATAATCATAAGCCTAATACATAGACTAAGCAAAATTTGTAGTCTCTATGCTTGCTTTGGGGATTTCTGCAATAATTAGATTGGCTTCTTCGCCATCTTCCATGAGTTCCATCTCATAGTCAGCATAATGTGTCTCCCTTTGCTTTGCTTGGTATTGTTGACACATCTTGTAGGCATTTTTAATATCATTTGTTGTGCGTTATACACATTGTTGAACCATTCTTGCCAAGCCGCTCATAAATCCGTGGGGTCACCCTTTAACAAGTATTGTTTATTCAGAGCAGAATAAATTTGTCTCTTGAGAAACAAAAGAGCTTGAGCTTTTCGAGCTAAGGTGACCTCGTTGGCTTCAGTGTCAAGTGGTAGTGGTTGGATGGTATCAGGAGATGTTTACCAAGAATAGTATTCTTAAAGTCTAATACCCATTTATGGTATTCTGCTCTATGAATGTCAAGAATATCAAATTCTGGCTTTGCCGGCTCAGTCATCTACAAATGACAAGAGATGTAATTAGTTTACCGATCGAAAGAACCACGATCACTAATATCAAGTTTAGGGAATAAGAAACATGATCCATGATGTATGGTCACAAAAATCGATGCAAAACCGGTGGCTTCATACCACTCCCCAGAAAACGTGAGTGTTAAATAGTCACAAATGTCGACTTCCCTTTTTCCAATGTGAAATCACAATTAACCGTAAAATTCGCTAATAACCGTGACTCCCCCAAAACCGTCACTAATCTTAAACCTTGAGGAATGAGTGATTGAATCTCATTCACTCATACCTGCATTAGTCCATAGGAACTAGAGGCATATAATAATTCACGGTATTTAAACCTAGATCTAAGGTGTTGCTATAATTAAGTTTTGCAACCTAATTTTAAATTGAATAGAGTTAATTAGTCAATTTACCTTGAGGGTGTTATGCTCGGTATGAAATTTTTTCTAAAAAGAAGTTTGAAGTGAAAAAAACAAAATTTGGTGACGGACGACAGTGGTGCTCCGGCGGTGGAGTTTTAGGGGTATGGTTTTTTTCTGTTTAGAGTTTGGGTTGGCTATCAACTCAAGAGCTGGTGATAATGTGTTGAAGGATAAAATAGATACGCAAGTGTTAGATCTGAAACTGTACTTTATTCATTGATAAATGACCTTAAATATATATTATAATCTGATACAAACAATATCTCTATAAATCAAGGATTCAGAGAATATCTACTTGTATTCTAAGCAGGACAAAATACATACCGAGATACCAGAAATATTTCTCCTAAAACACAATCAACTTAATTGTGTGTGGTGGGTGTTGGTCACATACAAGAGCAACAAAGATAATTGGGCCAAACTAAATGGCCTTACCGGAGTTACGACCTTAATGCAAAAGAGCCTATCTTTTTTTGTTCAAAAGCACAAGACCTATTTGGTTTTACGATTGAGTTTTTCTTAATTGATTTATGTGATGATTACGAGCCAAAGTTCTGATACCCAATTGAAGAATGTACTAAAGAATAATCATCATCTTAAACACATAAACTCATGACATGAAACAACACTTTAGAGTATAGAAGCTAAGCTTTCCAGCTTCTTTAGTAGAAATGGTCATTGAATCTGCAAAGGTTGAAGGGTGAAGTCTTCTGTTCTCTTCTACGTTTAGCTTCTCTAATGTGGAAGAGCTTAAGACTATTATTATTGTGTAACGAGAACAGAGACTAGATCCTCATATATATATTGATCACCTGGTGCATAACCCATAACTGAGTACCAGTAGAACACTAACTAATTAATTAAGTATGAGACACCACATCCGAGTATAATATGGATATAGACTTGTATTAAATTGATATACTAATCACATAACCACATGACACTACCGGATTAAGACGAAAGTCGCCGGCCTTGTTTTTTTTTTCTCCGGAATTGTCATTACCGGCGACAAGTCGCCGGCAATGATGTCGCCGGAAATAGCCCGCCGGTATTAACATTGCCGGCGACGGCGTTTCACGTCGCCGGTAAAGTCTTGACATCACCGGCGACTTGAGTCGCCGGTGATGTTTAGGACATTATCGGCGACTCAAGTCGCCGGCAATGTCAGCGCCGTCGTGGCCGGAATGTGAGACATTGCAGGCGACTTAGGTCCATGTCGCCGGCAATGTCTGGAAAAATTTTGAAAAAAAAAGTCAGTTCTGGATTGGGCCCAATTCCAGAACCTGCATTGAAAGACATAAACCGTACAAATACAACATCAACAGTACACACATAAATGTCCAACGTACAGTACAAATAGCAACGATATGAAAATAAACTAGAACAACACGTCAGGGTCGAGGAACTTGCGGGTCAGGGTCGAAGAAATCCATGTACTCATTTGAACTCCGGTGGCTACCCTGGTCTTGTTGTGGCGGTGACTGGTGCGGTGGTGGTGGTGGATAACTAGGGAACACAGGGTGCGGGGGAGGTGTGGGGAACGGTTGTCCGGTAGTCTGAGCCTCGTACATCGTCCGCATCCATGTGAACATCTGTGTCTGCTGCTGGACCATGTGTTGGTACTCGGCATCTCTGATTGCCTGTTGCTCGGCTATCTGCCTCTTTTGCTCCTCCAACTCCCTCCGCGTCCTCTGAAGCTCCGCTGCGAGGTTACGACTAGAAGCTGAACTTCTTGACCCGGTAGAGTATTCTGAAGTGTTCTTCAATACTCCTTCGCCCGTCGAGCCCATTCCCCTACAGTAGTAGGTATTCTTTCCAGTCCCGCACGCTTTTGCCATGATCTGAGCTGCTATAGGGCAATCAAGCGGATCGATCTGAGAGGCATACTGGGTGACTTCTTCCTCAGAGCAGTCAGGATGGTTAGTCCGAGCTATATTCATGGTCACTTCTGCGGTCGCCTCCTCCACTCTCGCCTAATTGAAAAGCGAAAATGAATAACGTATTAGCTAACAAAATAAATTAATATCAAAAAATAGTTTTATTAACACATGGAGAGGCGAAAGACTTACCGCTTCTTCAGGGCACTGCGGATAGAACTTCTGATGAATATACACCAACGGGTTCACTTCTTGTTGTTGCTGCGCCTTAGTCAACCAACCCAAATAGTTGAGTGAACCTGCATGATGGGCCCTGGTGTTTTTCAATCTATTCGCCCGGTTCGTCTTCGAAATCGCCTTGTTTGATAAACATATGAAAAAAAATTAGTAACTAACTATTTCAATGTGATACGATACATTAGGCTTGTAAGATATATTCAGGATGCATACCTGAGCTTTGGGGTGCTCGAAGTGGGCTATCAGCCACAGCCACTCGTACTCCCTAAACCGGAATTCGCTAGGGGTAGAACCTCGGCCTAGCTCCTTGTATACAGTGTAATGGGAAGAAAGCTCGTTCTTCCACTCTTTATACCTATATTAACACCAGGAAAAAAAAGTTAGAGATATTAAAACACTTGATAAACAAAAATCTAACTCGATATATACTCAAATAACTCGAAGCACATCACCTCATATGTAGTTGACGCTCTACCCACGTGTGAATAAGAACTTCATCCACGTCAAACCACACCTGCAATATGAATATATAAACGGTAAAATTATATATTTATTCGGACTTAATTAATAAATGTAAAATTTACGTAATGAAAATACGATTTAACTCACACTTAGTGCATTATGCACTTGCATCTTCACGTAGATAGGCACAGATTCCCAATCTGGCCAAAGCATTGGGACCTTGTCCCGCACGATCGCCCCGGCCATGCTGACATATTTTCGCGTGGTGTCAAATGCCTCGAACACCTCGCCATCCTCATTGGCCCTAATGGGCATTTTCCTTCCCCCGGTGGTCTGCTCAAGTCTCTTCCCGGTGCAGGTGCCTCTAGCCCCTTTCCGTTTTCCAGTCCCATTAACGAAATTGCCTAATAATACAATGTCAACAAATTGATATCATTAATTGAACCTATCGTAAGTCTTAAGTAATAATTAAGTAATCAATCCGATGTTAAATAAAATTTACCTGCATCATCCGTTTGTTGGTTGGTGCACCTCACACTCCAAAGATACACGGGGTCGAACGGGATGAAGTTGTACGCTTCCTCCACGCTCAAGAACTCCGGCCGTCCTTCAACATAAATAGGCATCCCCCTATCATCGAATTCAGGGATCACAGGAATCTCGTCGGGTAGGAAGAGACCGGACGGCGGAGATAGACGAGGCCTGGACGATGATGCGCCAGCACCACCATCTGCCTCAGATGATTCCCGTGAAACGGGAGTAGGCACCGGGCGAATAGGGGGCATTCAGATTGAGGGAGTTTCTGATGCCCCCGTTGACTGTCGCTCGTCTGAGGGTCTGCTGACGGAGGGACGTCTGCTGACTGAGGCTCGAGGCTCGACTTCCGGTTGCACAGCTGCGAATTGTGCAGCTTCCTCCTCTGCTCGCGCAGCTAGCAAGACTTGTGTGCGAGCATTCATCATTGGCCCACTGCGCTTGTTGCTAACTACGGCTGAGGAGGAAGCTTGACTACTGCTCCCTCCACTATTTCGGGAACCTCTCCGTTTGATGCCTGGAAGCCAATTTGCCGCAAAACCTCCTGGACACAGTAATAGTCATGGATTCGGTTCTATAACAAATCGGAACCGGAACCAAATGTAACCGGAACCGGGCGGAACCGGAGCCGTTTGAACCCGGAACCGTTTGGAACTGGAACCGTTCGGTTTCAAACGGTTATGTTTATAAACAGTTCCGGTTCCAAACGGTTCCGGTTCCACGCGGTTCCGGTTTAAAACCGTTCTGGTTCCAAACCGTTCCGATTCCGATTTTTCACCTTAATTTATACGTTAAATTAACAACTATATCACCTTAATCCAAAGACATTAAATGCCGATTCCAATTTTTCACATATTATACGTTAAATTAACAACTATATCACCTAAATTAACATATATACATACATCATTTTCGACTTAAAATTTTTCACATATATATATACATCACATATTTATATATCATGCATCTTAATTAAATTTAATTTTCACATATATATATATACATCACATATTCATCCAAACTACGCACCCTAATTAATTTTCCACATTTTTCACACATATATATACATCATGCATCTTAATTAAATTTAATTTTCATATATATATATATACATCACATATTCATCCAAATCACACACCCTAATTAATTTTCCACATTTTTCAAACATTACCGGTATATATATACATTGCATATAAATTAATCCAAATCACCCTAATTAAATTTAATTTCCACATACATATATATATACACATTGCCACATAAGTACATACGTACATACGTATATATATATATATGCACAAAAATAAATAAAAATTGAGAGAGAGAGAGAGGGAGAGAGAGTGAGCTTGCATGCACCTGCCATGGTGGAGCTCGAGCTGATTTTCCGGCGACGGAGGTGAGGGGAGGAGGTAGAGGAGGAGGGGAGGAGGAGAGGAGGAGGGGAGGAGAGGAAATTTCAATTTGAAATGGGGTTTTTTAGTGTGGAGAGAGGAGAAGGGAGAGGAGGTGAGGGGAAGGGAGAGGGGAGGAGAGGGAGGCGGCCGGAGCAGTTTGGGAGGAGGAGAGGAGGTGTTTAAGGGGAGGAGATAGTGAGAAATGAGGGAGAGCTCGAGCTGGGTTCGACCATATTCAGTAGACATTACCGGCGAGTTACTTGCAACTCGTTGGTAATGTCATTATTTCCCGAAGAATATCCGACTACGATTTCCGACTACGATTTCCAACACGATTTCCAACTACAATTTCCGACTACAATTTTCGACTACGATTTCCGACTACAATTTCCGACTACAATTTCCGCCTACAATTTCCAACACGATTTCCGACTACGTACAATTTCCGACTACATTTTCCGACTACGATTTCCAACACGATTTCCGAATACGTACAATTTCCGACTACATTTTCCGACTACAATTTCCGACTACATTTTCCAACTACAATTTCCGACTACGATTTCTGACACGGTTTCCGACTACAATTTCCGACTACAATTTCCGACTACAATTTCCGACTACGATTTCCAACACGATTTCCGAATACGTATAATTTCTGACTACATTTTCCGACTACGATTTCCGACACGATTTCCGACTACAATTTCCGACTACAATTTCCGACTACATCATTAACGTACTAAGGATGATAATCATAATCATCTTCATCACTTGAGTCTAACTCGGTTTCATAGGTAACCTCTGACAATATGTGCCGCTCCTCGTCATCTGAATCAGCGTCAACTTCATATGGATTAACATCGAGAAGTTCTGCTCCAGTCATTCGAACCACACTCCTAGATCGCACATTATTAAGGCGAATCGTAGATGATTCCGGAATGTCAAAAGTGTTCGGCTCTTGGTATGCAGTAACTTCCTCATCATCTGCGGTATCACCAAGTGTGGCAGCACTGTATATGTTTCTATGAGCAACATGGTTAACCACCTTCCACGGGACTTTGTTAAAAAGATCGTCAAGGTAAAACACTTGTTTTACTGATGAGGCAAGAACGAAATGGTCATCTTCATACCAGCTAGTAGCAGTATTCACCGAATGTTCCGTACTGATCGGTCCTTGTGTTCTCCGGGCTAGTATCAAACCATCTACACTTGAACAAGTGCACTTTCATGCGGTTCCCATAAATTAGTTCAACAACTGAATGAAGGACACCGTAATAGTCAACGCCATCCTGCCCACCATGGACCATCACCCCACAATTTATTTTCACATATAAATTTCACGCCATTGACCTGACACATCGAGTAAACTTTTGAAGCTATCGTTTTCATCGCCAGGATCCTCAATTCGTTTGACCACTCTGGGAAACTATCATTTGCTACATGGTTCATCTGAAAACGATAAGAAACCACACAAGAAATTATTAACATAGAAACCACAAAACCACGTACGTACACACACAATAAAAAATAGACATATACACATATACCCTTACCCATTGACCAAAGTAGTTTGCAAACGTCCTGTTGTGTTAATCAACATTTCTGGCAATAACAAGGCAGTGAAGATGATTGTTTTTCCAATTTTGTACTTCTTGACAGTTAATCAGTACCGACCAGTGGGCAATGACTACCTCATTTCCATCCAACTTGTACGACTTTGGAAAGCTTCCCTGTACTACCACGTCATTCGAGATGATAGAAAGGTTGAACTGGGGTTCATCTATCGGCATCTGTTGTTGGGGGTCCTCAAGTGCTCCCAAATACACTTTGGTGTACGTTACACACTCGTGCGCAACATATGCTTCAGCGATACACCCTTCAGGTGCATATTTATTCTTCACATAGTCCTTGTAGGCTCCCAATTGTCTACAAGTACACAAGTGCATGTTAACTTACGTAAAAAATAAGAATTTACATATAAAAACAGAGACAAACCAAATGTATGAATCATTTGTACCTTTCCATGGGATACATCCAAGTGTAGTGTACAGGACCGGTAAGCAACAATTATTCGGGAAGATGGATCATCAGGTGAGGCATGATGTCGAAAAAATTTGGGGGAAATATCCTCTCAAGCTTGCACATGATAAAAATGATGTCATCTTGCATCTCCCTGAGATCTGATTTTTTAACTTCCCTGGTGCATAACTTCTGAAAGAATCTTGACAAGGCCACCAACGGCTCCACCACCTCTTTGGGCAGGTACCCTCGAATGAAAATATGGAAAAGGCGTTGAAGCAGTACATGGCAGTCATGACTCTTTAATCCGTACATCTTATTGTCCCGGAAGTTAACACACTTGCTTATATTTCCTGCATAGTCATAAGGATACCTGCATATATATATATATATATATATATATAGCCATAGGCAACAATTATAGTTCTCGCATAGCAGAAGAATTTAAGGCCAAATTCCTGCATAGCAGAAGAATATATACCTGACATTACTCAACCACCGAAAAATTTCATGCTTATGCTTCGGCTTTACGGTGTAAGGAGCTTGCGGCATTTTTCTCTTACCATCTCTTAACCACAAATGTTTCCGCAGTCCCATAGCTTTCAGATCAATGCGTGCCTTAGGGATGTCTTTTGTTTTCCCCTCCAAGTTAAGAACTGTGCCCACCACACTTTCACACACATTCTTCTCTATGTGCATGACATCTAGGTAGTGTCTGATAGGCAACCTAGGCCAGTAGGGGAGTTCCCAGAATATGCTCTTGTGTGTCCAAAACTTATACCTTTCGGGCTTGTCTGGAATTGACGCCACTATGTCAGGATGATTGCTCAGCTGGCCAAAATCATATTCATTCAACACTTCCAAAATTTCTTCCCCTGTCCATCGCCTGGGTGCCACACCTGTTTTCACAGTCCCATCAAACGCGTCTGGATCCTGCCTAAATGGGTGATCATATGGAAGCCAACAACGGTGACGCATCTGAACAATTTTAATGCAATGAGGACTGCAACAATCAACCATCATGCACTCTGAACAAGCCCTGTAACCCTTGGTTACGTTGCCCGACAACATACCGCGGGCAGGAAAATCACTGATGGTGCCAACAAGCATGGCATGCATCTGGAACATCTCATTTTTGAACCTATCGTAAGTGGGGTGGCCACGCTCACTCAGGTACTTAAGCTCCTCAATCAAAGGCCTCAAATACACATCGAGACACTTTCCTGGATAACCCGGGCCCGGAATTAACAGAGTGAGCATATTGTATTCCTTCTTCATGCACATCCATGGTGGAAGGTTGTACGGTACCAAAATAACTGGCCATATACTGTATTGAAGACTCATGTTGCCAAAAGGGTTGAATCCGTCAGATGAGAGCCCTAGCCAAACATTTCGGACCTCTGCTGCAAAATGATCAAACTCCCTGACCATGTGCTTCCAAGCCTCTCCGTCGGAAGGGTGTATAAGGGTGTCATCGTCAGGCAAATTCCTCTCAGCCCACCATCTCATTGCTTCGGCCGTGAAAGCACACATGAACAACCGCTCCAGCCTATCAATAAGCGGGAAATATCGAAGTATCTTCACAGCTTTCTTGTTGCCTGCAGGAGTCAACTTATACCTTTCTGTAAAACATACCGGGCAGGCTTCAAGGTCTTCAAGATCTTTTCCCCAGAAGAGAATACAATCATATATGCATGCATGGATTTTGATGTAGGAAAGCCCAAGATCTTTCAGGATATGTCGCACCTTATGATGAGTGGTAGGAAGACGATGAGCGGGTGGCAGTAGCGAAGCAGTCTACTTCAGCCAAGAATCAACAGCTTTGACAGACATTTTGTTCTCCATTTTCAGCTGCATCACTCCCATCACACTTTCAAGAACAGTCTTATCACAACCGTCGTACAACGGAGTCTGTTGCAATGCAATCAGGTTGTTGTACTTGTCCATACTGCTTGTGTTGACATAAGCTCCAGGTAATGGCTCGATTGGTTCAATATGGGGGAAACCCTCAACGACGGGAGGGACATTTGGTGCTTCATCAGCAAATACACCGCTCTCATGAGGAAACATATCATTGATTAACATCGATGTTGGATCATAGGATGGACTGCCCCTCTCAGCAAAATCTCCATGATCATAGCGTGGACTGGCCCTCTCACCAAATTGTCCATGATCATGCGAACCCGCTAACGATGTTTCACCGTGATAAATCCAACAAGTGTACTTATCCCAAAACCCGTATTTACTCAGGTGCTTCTGGACTTTATCAATGGGAAAACGAAATCGATCGCTGCGACACTTACATTCTTTACACGGGCAATAATGAAGTGTAGTGTCTTCACAATTAGCCTTCACAAAATTCACAAAACTCCTAATTCCCTGGTGATATCTGACATCCCATCTTTCGAGGCTCATCCAACTCTTGTCTATCCTGAAAATTCTAACAATTTTACGTATTATATATACACACATTCACTACTAATAATCGACGCGATATCTCAATTTAACTCTAATTAAATCAACACATGCATATATATATATATATATATATATCGATCTAATCTCTGAATTCGATTCAGTACTCGATGATGGTATTCTTCTTTTTTCAGTTCAAAATGTATTTGACTAGGTAGGAGGCTCTTTTAAGCCTGACTCCGATAGCACTACGATAATACCAGTCATTGATTCAGACACAAGATAAGATTAACTACAAGCAGTTTTCTCGTTTCGGTGACATCAACAACATTTCATATCTCACGAATTGGATTTGATCAACACACATATATATATACATACACATATACGTATATATACACGTACCTATATATATATAGCTTCCCGAGTGATCGAGTTTTCGACGCGCGCCTTAATTTTGACAATACCGAAGGATCGATTTCAGAGCGTTTTCCTTCTTTCGATTTCACCGGATTTTTTTCGATCAAAATGAATGAGCTGCTGCGATCTGCATCTAATATAAGAGGCATTGCCGACGATTCATTAAATCGCCGGAAATGGAGACATTACCGGCGACTTTACGCCGGAATTTCGTCGGTAATGTTTCAAAACATTACCGGCGACTTCCTCCGTCGCCGGCAATGTCGAGCCACGCATTTCCGGCAATTTTTCGGCCGGAATTTCTCCGGCAATATTTGGCTTGACATTGCCGGCGACGGAGGAAGTCGCCGGTAATGTTTTGAAACATTACCGGCGAAATTCCGGCGACATTACCGGCGACGGAGTAAGTCGCCGGTAATGATGAACATTACCGGCGACTTTCCCAGTCGCCGGCCTTGTTTTTGGAAATCTCGCCGGTAATGTCTTCAAACGTGGTAGTGTGAAATAGCATTACAATATGACTCACGTTGATATACTAATTATATAAACAATGACATTAATTGATCACATCAGATTACTTAAACTATAAAAAATACAACTCTTTCAATTATCTCATTCAACAAAATAGCATGCTTCACGATTCATGTGTGAGATCATAAACAATTGCTCAAAATAATTATAATCATGCATCTTATATCAGTTTCTTTAAAAGCTTTAACATTCATCAGCTGATTAATAATCCTGAAAAGGGCTGCCAGATCAACAAATTAGACGTTACAACACTATTTACATCATCCTACTAAATTAAACCTGCTCAATGTTTTCAGCAAATCAATATCGTACATATCTCCCAATTATTGACAAACCAGCAAATGTTGAAGAGCTGCAAATCCTGCAATGAAGCCTTGGTTCTTTGAGCAGTGACTAGTGAGTAGCACGAAGATGAAAGGGTTTCGTACGTAAAGGGGTGAGCAAAAAGCATTACCGACCAACAAGTTACAAAAATAACAAACAAACAAAATATGCAAAATTAGTGACTACGCCCGGCCCACTACCCTATAAGTAACCCTCAAACAATCTGTATACGTACATACTCCTTGGTCTTCAAGATATCAATGGCCAACAAAACCAGGCTAGGGCGGAAGTCGAGGAACTGGGATGAGCTTCCAGATGACATCACAGCTCTGTTTCTGTCGCGGCTAGGATCGATAGAGATTCTGGAGACAGCTCAGTGGGTGTACACGAAATGGCATAGAATCTGCAACAACCCTAATATGTGGCACACCATCCACATGGTTTGCCCACATGACGAGGATTCGGAAACGGAGGAAGACAAACAGTGTTCGATGCAGAAATATCTCTCGGAAGAGATCATTCCCGCGAAGCAGTCTCTTTTATCTCGGATGTCTTAACCGCGTGAGCCGGTCTATCCTGCTTGTGCTTCGTATGCTGGCGTGTCACCGTTCTTCAACGGAATATGGACTGATCACAGCCGCCTGACTTCTTATGTAAGCGATTAGAACATGGAGAGCACCAACCCTGCTCGAATATGTCCTTTTTGCCTAGAAACCTAGGACTTTGATATGTGTATCTCTTTGCCGAATCTCGAAATCGATACTCCCACGCCTTATCGTGCAGAGCAGAGTAATCTCTTGACGAAGTGTTGAGAACACTCGCTTCCTTTGAGTATCCAAGCTCCCAACTTACAAGTGAGCCGCTCTTCAACTTTCAGGTTGCAATTGCTTCCTTGGAGTCGTAAATACCTTCACTCGATAGGTGAACAACACTCAGACCTTCTGGTTGCAAGGTAGATAGGAATCTCGAGGACGAGATAACCGTCTAGGTTTGTTTGCGTATAGCAATGTTGTTTGATTGATTGTCGGGGGGGGGGGGGGGGGGGGGGGGGGCTCTTCATAAGATCCTTGCTCTCCTTATATACTCGCTTATTAATCAGTCATTCATTCTGTTTCTAACTCCTTCTGCTCTTGTAATCTTGTCTGAATCTGATACCAGCATACGTGTTACACCACTCATAGGTCTTCTATTTCCATCATAACTCTCCCAAGAGTCCTGCTACAATTAACTAGTAATTATGATAGAATCTAAGCCGCGTGAACTCAGCTAAGAAGATACAGTTCTAATAGAACTCAAAGTCTTCTTCTAGCGAAGCTCACCAGACGCTTTACAACTTGACTCTTCGCTAAGGCACTATTAACCATGATGGGCCGCTCGCCAGACCTCGGCCATCCAAGCCCAAAGTAAATTTTTTATTTAGGCCCAAACATTGCCCCTCAGGTCTTGAACTTGAAAGCTTCCTGAACAAGCGAAAAGACTTGAATATACTTTGAACAATGTGCTTATTGACCTTGAAACGCTACATCATCACTCGAACGCCACGTCAACCACCTCTTTGAAAAAGTACGACGCTCGACTGACACCTCTATAGAGCAACAGTCCATATCCATAAATTTCATCTTTCAACAAAACCCTTTCACCTGCTCAGAGCCTGCAACTTTCTAACTTTCTCAGTCAAAAAGCTTAAACCTTTCTTTCTCACCGCCGTCAATCCTTATTTTTTCAGAACATCAAAAATGCCTCCTCGTAAAGACATTCCAATTCCTTTTGACACCGTTGACGCCAAGAAATTCTCCAGACGGCTCAAGGAAGTCGCCACCCGACACAACCCAGACGCCGTCTGCACTTTCACCATAGATCCCGAAGAAAACACAGGTCTGCTTGGCCCATTTCTGGATTCTCCTTTAAATCCAGAGCTTTTTACCCAACTTCACAAGCCCATCTGCAACTCATCCCTCATACTCCAGGCAGACCCTAAAGCAGACCCAAAGACATGGACTCAAAAAGACACTCTATGTCTTATTGGGAAATGGCCACATTCAACCTCAGACGACCTCGTTTGGTACCGGCAACGCCATAGGCGAGACAGAGAACGGTGGGAAGCAGCAGGAATTGCTCAACTCATCGAGTTATGCTTCTCTCTTCCGTCTGGGGGTAACAAGGCCCCATTTGCTACAGCCATGTGTTTCTGGGACTGCATAGCAAACTGCTTCAGATTCCCTTGCGGCGATGTAAGTATTACAATGCTTGATCTTTACACCATTTTTGGAGTTCCTGCCTCTGAAACCAAATGGGCACCTCAAGATTCCAACCAAACTCCCAACCATGCCTCAATAGTACGGCCTTCATCCTACTCCTCCTGGGTGAAACACTTTGCAAACTAGGAAAAGAATACACCACAAGGAGGAATAGCCTTTCTGGAGTATTAGCTATCAAATTACCTGTTCTGTACAACCTCAGCAAAGGTTCTCAAGACATGGACCAACCTTGTTGAACGCCTCTACAACAAAGAACCACTGAGCTCGGTTGAGCCCGTCCTCGCCTACACCTACTATGGTCTCAGGCGAGTATCTTTATCGAAGCTTGACTTGAACCAATCAGGACCACTGCGGATGGTAGAGCTCTGGTTGCAAATCTACTTTCCTTACTTCTGCCCCTCAGCAACCCCTATGTTTGAAGAACAACAGCTGTTGGGCAAATCACTAGTCTCCACACTGCCCAGGACTAGGCAGTGGTCCTATCTCGACTGCTTTAGATATCTCTACTCGCATAAGGACTTCCCTTATACTGCAGTCGAAGAAATTCCGAGTCGTCGCCACCCTGGCCTTCTCTCAAGTGGGTTCATGCCTTCTCCTGAACAAAATGATCAAGCGAGGAGCTTATTCATTAAGTTCAACACTTGCCAAGACCTACAACTCCCAGACTCGGCCAGCTCCGGGTATGAGCTCTATGCTCCAAACCATTTCTGCAGACAACTTGGGCTCAGCCAGGATGCCCCTATGCCCCTCGCCTGTTCTGTCAACAAGTAAACTCTCTGGCGAGGAGACAACAAACCCGTTGCAGCAGAAACCTGTGATGCACACTTTGGCTTTCCAATGATACTATTTCCTGACATCATAAAGCCACTGTCGATCTCGAGGTCGGTCACCCCAACATACCTCGCCTGGTACTCCCAGTTTTGGGAAGAGATACGACACCAGGGACCGGACCTGCGCTTTGCTGCCATCTTCCATGGATTCAGTGAAAAATTCTTGCTCATGGCAGACTTGGAAGCACTAATCGGGCCACATCCCAACACGAGTTCTACCCCATGGCCACAGGTATGTCTTTAAATAAGAATTGCCACATATATTAGCAACTTGTTGGATCATAAATGACTATTCCTTTCTTCCTCAAACAGCACAACCCTAACCCGGATGCAACTGTGGCTATTTAATCTTTTAAGAAGAAAAGAAACAAGCGTTCCAGATCACCTGTAAGTATTCAAACTATTGTTTATCCAGAATAAACTGATTTCATTACTGATCCTGATACTGACCCCAATCCTTTAACAGTCTTCAAAGCCCAAGAGGATCAAGCTAAGGACCAAAGAGGCTGAAAGTGGAGTTTGGTTAGACTCACGGGTCACAAGCAGGGATAAACAACTACGCCTCTCTACTCATGTCTTTCTTGCTTCTTTCGACCAGAGGAGCAGCAAAGCCTCAGGGTCTAGTGCTTGTTCGACCATAGCTTTCACCATTGCACACTGGTTTTGTGTAAATCCGTATAGCATTCCCACACTCTCCCAGTTTGATGACCTCCTACTTCAAGGTTCAAGGGAATGGCAGGAGTTATGCAAGGACGAGTCCCTTGCGAGCGAGTACCCAGACCAGCATTTCGATTTGGATGCTATCCTGAAGGCGAACATCAGGCCGCTTTAATTTTCAGCTGATGATTCCTTCATAGGGTACTTCGACCCTGAAAAGTTTACAAACCTGAACGGCCTTCCCTCTTTTGATAGTTTATGGGAACAGGTCCAGAAAAGCCGGAAACCCCAGGTCTTCATAGTGAGTTGGAACGATCACTTCTTCATCCTCAAAGCTGAAGACGAAGCCTTCTATATAATTGACTCACTAGGAGAAAGGCTCCACGAAGGGCACTGCAAAGCCTTCATCCTGAAGTTCGATGAGTCCAGTACCATATCCAACACTGCAGACAAGGCTATAACTACCAGCTACAAAGAGTGTTGCAAGGATTTCATACTTCAATTCTTAGCTGGAGTTCATCGAGCAGAGCTTGAGGAAGAAGAGAAGAAACAACATGTGGCTCCTGAGACTCTGTTCAGGCGTCTTCAAATTGAAGTTCAAGGCTGCTTTACTCCTTCCTCCTCTGGCGAGGATCCCAGTACCCAGAATGAACAAGTCATTCCAGAGGCTGAGCAAAATGTCTCCTCGCCAGAGCTTATAGCTGAATAACCACAAGTCCTGGTCGAGACTAGCCCAGAGGTCGAAGCATCGAATCCTTCCTCACCAAAGCAACAAGTTCAAGCTCGTGAAGAAACACAAACATTGTCTCTCCAACAAGTAAGAAAACTGTACCCTTACTCCAGGATTAGTGATTTATAATACTGGTTCTAACACCACCCGTTGTCTGTCTTGAGGTCCAAACAAGTTCCTATGGAACTGGAGGAACCCGAGACCACTCCCCACAGTCCAAGGGGACAAGCAAGCACTTCAGGCGAGCTACTTGCATCACCTACTGAAGATCAGCCTGAAAATCCGCCAAGTGCTGATGAAGAAGAACCTGTAATTCCAAGCGAGGAAGTTCCCATCCCCTCTTCATCATCAGGCCACCAACTTCAACTGCTCAGTGCACAAGAGTCGACCAAGATTCAAGAGCTTGTAGGTACACTGAGTACCCTAAGCACTCCTCATGTGCACACCGACTTCACTCGTCTGCTCCGAGAAATCCTTTCTGGGCCCCTGGACTCCATAACGGATGTTCAGGCCATTTTAAAACAAGTAAAGGACTTGCGAGCCACTGCCCCTGCAGACTTCATTCCTCGCCTGGATGAGCTAGAAGAATCTTTCTTTGAAATTCAGCACCAAAGCGAAGTCTTTCAAGACTTAATACTCGAGGCTGAGCGTGAGCATGAAGCAGCGAGAAACCTGGAACAAAAGACTCAACGGGAAACAGAGGAGATCCATAAGCTTCTGAAGGAGAAAGATACAAAGGAAGAGGCTCTATCGACCAAACGTGCCCAAAGGCTTGCTCTTGAAGCTGATCTCGCCAAACTCAACTCTGAAATAAATGCCTTAGAAACTGACATCCCCATTTATCAGGATGAAATGCGTCAATTCCTGAATGAAGGCGAGACCCGAGCTCAGCTCCTACAAGAGGCACGTGCGAAAGCCAGCGAAGTTCGCTTGGCAGCTCGACAAGCCTGGGTGGCCTCAGAGCATGCCAAAATCTCGATAAAGAGCTTCATCTTCCAGTTGTAAATTTTTTGGGCCTCCAATGTAGGCCTTTTTGTAATTGTTACCAAACATTAAAGATTTTTATATATCCACATTGTTTTGACAACAAAGTCTGAATTGGGTTCGAAAACCAAATTGGGCTTCTCCAATAAGCCATTTTCCTAATTTTGATCCAGCCCCGTTTTAGGTTGTAATTAATTTTTGACTACTTTGATTGTCCAGCAATAAATGGAATTGAATTCTACACTTGGAATCCGTATGGCGTCAAACAATCAAAATCTTTGAAATACGTTTTACCTGCCCCAAGGATCTTCTTATTTATCATGCACTTCTTGCGAGCAGATGAGCCGTCTCGTGGTCCACTGATAATCGGACACGTATTCTGTATTGTTGGGTGTAATTATTCTCGCGAAACCAAACCGTTGTGACTCCTGGCTATAAAAGGTTTCCTTCTCTTTGTGTGAAATGAACCAAGTCCCTTGCGAGAATGAATCAGACCCAAGTCTATTTGCTCTGGTCTTACTATCCAAAGAAACCTCCAGATAAATTTCTCCATGCTATGTCCCTTAGATAGCAATATCCACGCCCAAACCTGGACTAGATAGCAATATCTACGCCCAGGCGTTGTCTTGGCTCTCCCTGATTGAAGGAGTCAAAAAGGGAGAAGCCACAATCCCGAGGTGGCCATCCTCTTCGTCTTCCGCCTCGCACCCGCTTGGTGCCTATATGCATTGGAGGTGGTAATACTCTTTAGTGCCTCCTGCAATAGATGGGGGAAGATGAGAGCGTCACCCTGGGAAAAAGACAACAAACGTCAAGGCAGGTGTAACTCTTGTTCTGATGCACCTTCTCTTGCCTTGGCGTTTCAGTTTCCTCTCCCTCTCCTTCGCCGAGGTCGATCTGCAGGTTTTAACTTTGTGTTTTGGTCTTCAGACCTCTTTAAGGAGATGGCGAACAACGCAGAGGATCTAGTGAAGAATGAACTGTTTTATTTTCTTTGTTGCAGTTGTTCAAGTTCATTCTTCACCATATGGTATCAGAGCCTGGGGCCGCAAAGCCTTTGTATTATTCCAAGTATTGAATGTAATATTTATTTTGAAGTGTAAAAGCTCTTTATATTGATAAACTCATATATAGTTTGCTCAAAAATTAAGCCACAAAGACTGGCAAAACATGAACTTTTTGACTTGGAATAAACAACTCTGATTACAAAATTTGGCCTCTAATATAGGCACTAACTATTTAACCCCATTAATAGGTTATTTAACGTACATCTCTTTAACCCCATTAATAGGTTATTTCAAGTTCATGATCCTCGATGTGTATATGTGTTGCCCTTGTAGTTTATTTATGCGAAGGCATGAATAAACTAGATTAAGCAGTATCCGGAGGATCATCATACTCCCAAACTGGTTGTATGAATTTCTTTAGGTAATGACCATTTATTGGGTTCGCGTGCATAGTACCATCTCGATCTCTCAGGCGAATTGCTCCTTTACCCAATAGTCGATCGATGATGTATGGCCATTCCCATTTTTCTGACCATTTTCCTCGTCCTTCAGTTTTCTCGCCAATAGGCAAAATCACTCTCCAGACAAGTTCTCCTTGTGCAAAACTCATGCCCCTTGTACTTTGGTCATAGGCACGAGCCACCTTTTGTTTCTCATCACGTAGACTTTCATAAGCTTGTATACGATTCTCATCGAGGTCTTCATGCTCTTGCCACATCGCTTGGACATAGTCTTCACCGATCAAGTTGTGTTGCTCCATCACCCGTAAAGACTGAACATTGATCTCCAACGGCAAAACAGCATCGTGCCCAAACATTAGTGCATAAGGAGTTGTACTTGTGGGTGTCCTCTTACTAGTCCTGTAAGCCCACAAAGTATTAAAAAGTTCTTCATGCCACAGTCTGGCATTGCTCGCGAGCATCCGTTTTAAAATATGAATAATGATTTTATTGCTCGCTTCGGCTTGACCGTTGGATTGGGCATAGTATGGAGAAGAGTGGAGAAAATGGATCCCAAGATCCTTCATGAAAGTATCCACTTCGCCAGACATGAAGGCTGCCCCTCGGTCTGAAACAAAACATTCAGGGATGCCAAACCGACAAATAATATCTTCGAACAAGAATTGGCGGATGGCCTTTGCTGAAGATACCCTGAGTGGTCGAGCCTCGACCCACTTTGTGAAGAAATCAGTAGCCACTATGATAAACTTGTGCCCCTCAGATGAATGAGGATGAATCATTCCTATTAAGTCCAAAGCCCATCCTCGAGCTGGCCAAGGCTTGATTATTGGCTGTAATGGTATTCTGGGCATATGGTTGACTGGACCATGTTTCTGGCATTTTTCACAACCTTTGGCGAACGTGATACAGTCTCTGAGCATTCCTGGCCAATAAAAGCCATGTCTTCTTATTAACCATCTCATCTTGGGACCAGCTTGGTGAGCCCCTGCAATCCCAAGATGGACTTCTCTCATTAACCGCTTAGCGTCACGTCCAAAGACACACCTCAATAGTATGCCTTCCTCTCCCCTTCTATATAACTCAGAATCCTTGAGCACATAATTGGGAGCTAAGAATCGAATCCGCTTGTCAACCGGATTATTAGGATCCTGGAGATTAGAGATGATTTCCTGTCTCCAGTCCTTGTCGATGTGATCAAGTGTAGCAACGTACCATTCGTTTTTATCTTCTTGTCGTGCAAGGAAAGATGGAAGGGTTCTTCTTTCAACCTTTAGTATTCTCTCCCGTACTCCATCTTGTAAGCTTACACCTGTTGCTAGTTGAGCCAGTTCATTAGCCGCGTAGTTCCTCTCACGAGGAACATGACTCAACTCCACTTCTGTAAACAACTTCAATAGGTCACATGCCATCCTCGCGTAAGGCTCTAATATTGGACCTGCTTTGTATTTTGTTTCTAGTTGTCTGATCACCAGTTGGGAATCTCCAAAGACATGCACATCATTGATCTCCATATCAATCAGAAGTTCTAATCCAATGATTAAAGCTTCGTACTCTGCTTGGTTATTTATGCACTTGAAGTCCAACCTGAAAGAATAAGAATATGTTTGGCCGCATGGGGAGATCAATGCTACCCCTGCCCCAGCCATAGTACTCGTACTGGACCCATCGAAATATAAACACCAAGGAGCCAAGTCAATACGAGCGAGATCCAGTTCTGGCCCCTCGACCACCTCTTTCATGGGATGATGAGCCAGAAAATCAGCCACTGCTTGGCCTTTTACCGCCTTCTGAGGGACATATTGCAAAGAAAATTCTGAAAGAGCCAGAATCCACTTTCCAATGCGACCACGGAGAATTGGTCTGGACAACATATACTTCACTAAATCTGTTTGTGCAATTACACACGTAGTGAAGGAAAGCATATAATGCCTCAGCTTACACCCTGAAAAGTATAAGGCGATGTACATTCCACCACAAAGAATGTGTAAGTGCCCGAGGCTAGCCCGATGTGTACCTGTAGAAAAACAATTCCCAAGGTCTTGGTTATGCTACCCTGGAAGTTCCTGACGCTAAGCGAGGTCTCTTGGATAGCTGACTTGGGAACACCTATAAGGGCCAATGCCTTAAAGGTGATGATGTTTACCGCTGCCCCTGAGTCCACCAAAAGTTTATTTAATTGAACTCCTTGGACTTGTCCTGTGACGTATAATGGCCGCATGTGCATGGCCATGTCAATGGTGGGTTTGGAGAACATCATTTGTCCTTTTGTGTCTGATGAATCCAGTTCTGGTGTGTCATCCGGTGTTGAATTATCCGGCAATTTTGATTCTTCGTCCTGTAACAACACGTTATTGATGTTCCTGGATTCACCTTTTGGTGCTGGCGAGAACAAAGCATATTTAGAAGATAGAACATACACCATGTTAACGACTGTAGTTTTCCTCGATGCAATCGTGTGCTTCTTCATTCTCATCCTCATCGTAGTCCACCAGCTCCTCATCATCGTTGTAACTATCTCCGTCAGCCAACAACTGTCCATCCTCGTTAGACACTGTAGTTACTTCAAGGTGAGCAACTTGCTGTATTGAATCCTCAGGAGTAGGATCCATAGCTGCTGGTGGTAGTGGTGGTGGAGTTTTTTCCCTGGGAACTGGGATTAATTTCTGGGCCTTTGCTTGTTCTTCCACAACTAAAGGCCTTGGTTTCCATTGCAAGACTGGTGGCTTGCTTGGAGTACTCTGTCTCTGTGTATCCTTTGTTCCCTTGGGAGGTGTCTTCAGCCCTACTAGTTTCACCGTGTCTTCTTCAAAGGTAAGGCATCTCCTTACTGGTTGTCGTTTTGTAACTGCACGATGATTCTCTTGAGTAGATTCGGGCTCTTTACCTTTACTTCCTAGTTCTGGGTTTCTTTCAAAAACCCCTGGTCTTTGGGCTCTCACCTTAGGCTCGCGAGATTTCTTTCCAAAGACCACCAATGGGTTTGCTGCAAGGGTATGAAATCTCCTTTGCAGCACTTCTGGAGGGAACTCCAGGTCTTCTTCTTTGATAAGACCAGCCTCATAAGCATCTAATGCTCTCTTGGCCCTATCAAAGCGTCGCTGTAGGTTTCTCCTCTTGCTTGGAGTTACCTCGACGGTCTTTCCTTTCTAACTTATGTACCACACATCCTCCTTCGTAATATTTCTTGATGCTGGAGGTATGTATGGCTTGGCGAGCGTATCTGCAACTTTAGACTCAGGTGTTTTAGCCACACTGGCTTGGTTTGTTGCTCGTGATCGCTTAGGAGCTGGAGTGTCCCTTTGTCTTGATTTTGGGGATTGATGATCCGTATTCGAAAATAATTCTGGGAAGGATTTGGCCGCCTGAGCCAACTCCTCAAAGGAGATCTTCAACCCACTTCTCAGTTTACAGTGTGCACAAAGGGCCACTGGCGAATCTGCTCTGGGGTCCACCTTTTCTTTTCCTTTGTTCTTTGGTGTGTGAGGTGGATTCTCGCCAGCAGTTGGTTGGTCATTGGACTGTTTCCTCTTGTTTGATTTATCACATGTTACGTCCAACATTCCAACTATCATGGGGATGAGAGTCGTTAAACCAAGCGAAGGTTTTTGTTCTATTTCTATTACTCCTTCGTCAATCAGCTACTGAATCTTGTACATCAGATCTCTACAGTCAGCCGTAGTGTGACTTCCCCATCTGTGGTGATACTGAAAATAGGGCAAACCCCTAACATCATCAGGATGTGGGTTTGGTGATCCCCAATTGTTGGGTACCACTGCTATCCCTTCTAGGCATAGCTTCGCAAATATCTCCTCTCGCCAGGATGCGTCATATGTTATGCGTGTCCGCTTAGGTCGGACAAATGCTATATTTCGCCTGGACCTTCGCTTGGACTTCTTCGTCGCCTGAGTCAGTTTATCTTGATTATCTTCTGAAGAAGTACCGCTGGCGGGAGGATCTGTAACTGGAGGAGATGGTGTCCTGTGAGGATATTCTGGGTGAAAATCCATCTCTCCCCCCTCATTGATCACAATCACTTGCCAACTGATCAGCCCCTGAATCTTATCTCTCAAGGTCGAACACATCGCTGTTCGATGGCTGAAGTGATTGTGGAACCTACAAAAGTGTTGGGCTGGCTCCTTGTACCGTAGGTGTCTAAGCTCGTAGACTGGGTAGAAGAAGATCAGCCCCATATCCCTTAGCCTATCCAAGTATTCTTCTATCATGTCTAACTTGAATGAGTAGGCTAAATAGGCTGGTTGATTCCAAGCCTCCTTATCTTCAAGGATTCTATTAGGTGATGGCCAACTCACGTCAACCATGTTCACCTGTGGAGCAGGGAATGGCTCAGAATCCACTAATGCTGCGGTCTTGGACGAACCTTCTAGCTCTAGTTTTCCCTCGTTAATCCACTTCTGGATCTGGTCCTTCAGCTTAATACAGTCTTTAGTAAGGTGGTTCCATGCTCCATGGAACTTACAGTACTTTTTACCTTTCAACTGTTCGGCTGTGGGGAGCAGTCCAAAGTCTGCCTTGACAACACGCAGACCGTATAGTTCGTCCAGTATCTCATTAGCCATGTTGGCATCATAAGTGTACTTCTCGAATTCTGGCTTAGTAAAAGCCACCGTCGAGAGTTTGATGGGGCCTCTATTCTTCTGAAGCTTGCGGGGCTTTAGCACTTTACTTGCCGTCAAATCAACAGCACCCACTCGGTCGTCATCGGAATCTGATTCCTGGTTGTCCACATCTTCAACATAAGCCACTGTTTTTGGCTTCAACCTGTCATAGGTTCGATTATTATACGTCCCTTTGGACGCATTCCTCCTGTTATCTCTCTCTTGGATATTGCTATAAGCTCTAGTCACCGCTGCAATGAACTCGTTCAGAGAGAAATACTTGCTATTTAAGAATAGCTGGTGGTACGTGTCCTCCAGCCCATTCTTGGCCATCTCGACCACATCTTCTTTGCTTAGAGGAGTCTTACATAGATTGTACTCCGAACGGAAACGGTGCAGGAAAGTGACCGGACTTTCGGTCACCGATTGGCTGAGAGAAGCCAATTTTCCCACGGTAGTCTCTGGCCGTTCCATTTCAAAGTGGTCTATGAACAAGGCCTCCATCTCCTTCCACTCGCTGATCGTGCCCTTCTCGATCCCAGTATACCACACGAGAGCCGATCCTGATAGTGATGATCCGAAGACCCTTAATTTGAGTCCCTCGTCTTCGGCAAATTAGCCTAGCTGCAAGGTAAAGTAAGCCAAATGTGTTGCTGCGTTCGCGTCATCATCTCCGGAAAACGTCTGGAAGGTTTGATGTTTGTAGAACTTTGGCCAATGCCACTCATTAGGATCATCTTTGCTCAAAGGAAACGGTGCTTCGTAAGTCTCATGCATCTTGGATATTTTTACGTTACAATCATCCATGAGCTTATTTATACGCTCCTCCCAAGCGAGAGAGAAAACCTCCGCTTGCCTGGTTTTCCTAGCCAAATCCGATACGGTTTTGGTTAGAGAACCTAGATCCCTGTCTACTCTTTGGGCGATAGCCGCCGCGGACCGGCGGTATTCCTCCAATCCTTTGTCCAATAGGCGATGAACATCAGCTCATAGGCTGTCTTGACCCTCTACCAAACTAGTTACCTGGGCACTTAAGGCTTCTCTATCTTCTTGTTCTTGATTCAAATCTATCCGTATAGCCCGGATACCACTCGCTATCTCCTTTATGGAGCTAGCCTGAGCAGCGAGATGATCTGCCTGTTGCCCGATTTTATCTTCGAAAAATCGAGAATAACTAGTCTGGTGGTTATCTCGCTTGATCGCATAGGCCAAGTATTTCTCGTATGTAAGTGCATTTATTTCCGCTTCGCTTAGGGCCTCGAACTCCATAGTGTTAAAGTTGTTAGCGAAGATAACCTCAACCGCTTGATTACTCAGTGAACGACACTGATTAGAAGTGTGTTCACGGTATACCGGTTGTGGATGTTTACAACACTGAGGATAAACCCTTCGATAAGGGTCTCCAATTGTCGCTTATAGATGCAAAGAAATATTGATAGTCCCACTGGGCGTGCCAAAATGTTCGATGCAGAAATATCTCTCGGAAGAGATCTTTCCCGCGAAGCAGTCTCTTTTATCTCGGATGTCTTAACCTCGTGAGCCGGTCTATCCTGCTTGTGCTTCGTATGCTGGCGTGCCACTGTTCTTCAACGGAATATGGACTGATCACAGCCGCCTGACTTCTTATGTAAGCGATTAGAACAGGGAGAGCACCAACCCTGCTCGAATATGTCATTTTTGCCTAGAAACCTAGGACTTTGATATGTGTATCTCTTTGCCGAATCTCGAAATCGATACTCCCACGCCTTATCGTGCAGAGCAGAGCAATCTCTTGACGAATCCTTTGAATATCCAAGCTCCCAACTTACAAGTGAGCCGCTCTTCAACTTTCAGGTTGCAATTGCTTCCTTGGAGTCGTAAATACCTTCACTCGATAGGTGAACAGCACTCAGACCTTCTGGTTGCAAGGTAGATAGGAATCTCGAGGACGAGATAACCATCTAGGTTTGTTTGCGTATAACAAGGTTGTTTGATTGATTGTCGGGGGGGCTCTTCATAAGATCTCTGCTCTCCTTATATACTCGCTTATTAATCGGTCATTCATTCTGTTTCTAACTCCTTCTGCTCTTGTAATCTTGTCTGAATCTGATACCAGCATACGTGTTACACCACTCATAGGTCTTCTATTTCCATCATAACTCTCCCAAGAGTCCTGCTACAATTAACTAGTAATTATGATAGAATCTAAGCCGCGTGAACCCAGCTAATAAGATACAGTTCTAATAGAACTCAAAGTCTTCTTCTAGCGAAGCTCGCCAGACGCTTTACAACTTGACTCTTCGCTAAGGCATTATTAACCATGATGGGCCGCTCGCCAGACCTCGGCCATCCAAACCCAAAGTAAATATTTTATTTAGGCCCAAACAAACAGGATATTATGGAAGCGATGTGCAGCCATGCCTTCGATCTTGCACGTGGAAATATTGTTGATATCGGTATCCAGAACTTCGGCTCCGATCGGCTTCTTAAGCATGTGACTCATAGTTCCAAGGGGATCGGAAGCCTCAGTATTGTCTCTGTGTCTGAGATAATGCCCCAGGGACTGATTGATGTGGCTTCGGAGCTTCCGTTGTTGGAGGAGCTCGAACTCTCATTTTGCACAGAGAGATATTCACATGATTTTATCCGGTCTTCATTCTACGACTATAGTCAATCTCTTAGAGTGATCGGCCATTCCTGCCCTCTTTTGAAGTCATTGAAATTGAACAAGTTATACAGGTTCGGTGATTCTGGAGACAATGGTGAGGCACTTGCCATAGCAGTAGCAATCCCTGGCTTACAGAATCTAGATATTTGGGAAATAGACTAACCCAAAAAGGCATGCAAGCCATTGTCCAAGGTTGTCTGCAATTCGAGTCCCTTGATCTCGGTAACTGTTCACGTCTTTACGATCGGATTTATGGAGATAATTCGAAACTAGTTATAGGTTCGGTGAAAATTCCAGACCGCGGCTTCCCTTTGATTCTACAGAAGGCTTTAGCCATCTTGCCATTTATCGTCTTGAAAGACGACACGACGAGGATCCTCTCAACGATTTAATAGATTGAATTATTAAACCCTGGCCATGTATCAGATCGATCATGTTTTGATGTTTGTATTCTATGAGCATTTCTTCTTCATTAATAGAGATCTTCGCTTTAACATTATGCCGTTCAACAAAAGAAGCATCATTCCATTTCAAAAAAAAAAAAACATCATTCAACAGCACCGTACGGTTTTAAGATGAGCATCGCATTGTCTTTGACACGTCTACCAATATCTGATGATGTTTGTGGGACTAACAGAGTAACAGTTGAAGGCTTGAAGCTAATAAGGGGGGTCAAGGAAAATGAACCATTTTAAATCCAGAGACAACATAAACGAACAGAGAAGAACAAGAAGCTAATAGAGATCACAGAAAATTAATGACCCATTTCCAACGATGAACTGTTTAACTTGGGTAAAACCAAATTGTCACTGACAATATCACAAAGCATAACAAATTAAAGATAATAGACAACGTTGCATCAAGTAATCAGAAAGCTTCACATTTCTCATAAAGCTTCACTTGCAAATATGAACCTTTCTCGATCCAAAAATCAACCCAGAAGCTCACATTTTCAGTCCTTGACCTCTGCCTGTTAATCAAACAGGTCGCCATCGCTTCCAAAATCTAAATAACCTGGATAAAAATCATAAGTGTCAAGAACATAGTAGTCACCAAAAGCATCGTACACACCTCTTGTTCGTCCACGGCCACCTCCGCAGAATGCAAGATCTTCTGCATCAGATCCATAAAGGTCCTCCAATGAAGGTTTAGTGTAATCATCATACCAATCACTGTTATCACTGCAGTATCCACCATACACCCCATAGCCATACTCATCATAGTCCTTATGTGCACCTGGAAAGCCCATCAAGTTCCATTTACTTGGCTTACGTGGGGATTCTGGGTAACCACGAATAGTAAAACGGAAGTCGTAGTCAGCAAAAGAATCACGAGGTCGCCGCAAGTTTTTGACTTGTGCAGAACATCTTCTTCCCAAATGACCGCTTAGATCAACGTTATAACAATATCGCAAGTCAAGTGACTCAAGATGAGGACAATTATCAAGAATTTCCTTCAACCCATCATTAGTCAGCTCATTCCCAAAAAGCTGAAGGTGGTGTAAACCATGCATTGTTCTTGCAACAGCAAGTGCTTCCTCATTTTTCTTTGTATAAGCAACAACATCTTCATCTTCAGCATCTGTAAGCCGGTTCAATTTAAAAGATTTCAGAAAAGGGCAAGAGCGCCCAATCACTTCAATAGATTTGCCAGAGAGAAGGCACAATGAAATTTCAAGGTCCTCCAGCAGCGGAAGTTTTGAAGCAACTGCACATAATCCTTGATCTGATACTTCTTTGCAAAGTGCTAGTCGAAGGTGTTTTATTCTGATTGAACTGTTGAAAGGTTAAAACCAGCAAGTTAGTTCTTACACATACAAAACTGCAGTCAATAAAAAATCAAAATGAATACCATTGATTACCACATTTTATAAATGGCATAAAATGGAATAAAATACCTGTTAGTGATGTACTGGAGGAGCCTATCGGTGGCAAAATGATCAATACTGATATCAACCAAATTACCACAGCTACGATCCACTGCATGGCGACACATCTCCTCTAAATCACTGACCTCAAAACCGCGATTACGCATGTCAATGGCACGCCACATGGAAGGGTCCTTGCAGATTCTGCGCCACTTCATGCACACCTTCTGAGCATTCTCTAATATATCAATTGATCCAACCCGTGAGAGTATTGACAACATAATATTGTCTGGGAGTTCTATCCATTTAAAGCAGAAATGGTCTGTTTCAGCATCAAATCCTTTGCCCTTGGTGGAATCATGAGGAAGCCACAATCTTTCAATCTGTTTTAGTCTTATTTCCAAATCTCCACCCATAGTAAGATTGAAACAACAGCGCAGATCAAGTGACTGAAGATAAGGACAAGAATCAAGAATCTTTCTCAAGCCATCATCAGTAAGCTTATTCCCGTAAAGCTGGAGGTTTTTTAAGGCATGCATCGATCGTGCTATAGCAAAGGCATCTACATCAGCATCTTCAACCGGTGAAGGTGTGTCGTCCTCAAACCAATCTTCTAAATATTGAGAAGTGCACCACTCTCTGTTCCATTTGAAAGATTTCAAAAGAGGGCAACAGCGCCCAACCAAATCTATCACTTCATGTGATACATTAAAGCACAAAGTAATCTCCAGCTCCTCCAACAGAGAAAGTTTGGAAGCCACATTAACCAACCCCTGTGTTGTTAGCAGATCCTCCTCATTGCAAGACAACAGTCTCAGGTGTTTGATGCCCCTCAAACTATGAGAGGTATTACATAAAAACGAGTTAGCATTTACAATAATAAAAAAATTAACTTGCTTACAAGTAACCAGAACAATAAAGCCTATAATGTTTTTAATCGATTTTTTTACCCTATGTGCAAAAGAGTGTGATCAATCTAAATTCCAAAACAACAAGAGATATTACAAGGTGACCACCAGAACAAAATCAATCCTAACACAAACAAAGTAGGAAACAATCACCCAATCAAACAACACTTCTAAACACCGCTAACCACAGACGGTACTGAAAATATATATGATCAGAAAGACACACGGTAATTAAAAATTACTAAACCTGAAAAAGATTATTCAACACCAACCAAACTAATGATAGAACACAAAGGAATACAGTCAACCATAATTTACAAAAATTTGATGAAAGTAAAATAATAGCAGTAATATTCACCGGAGAGAAAATTAACTACCTGGCGGTGATATACTGGAGGAGGTCATTGGTGGCGAAATACTGGAGAGTGATGGCGTTCAACTTTCCGGCGCTCCGATCAACGGCGTGGCGGCACATCCGCTCGAGCTCTACCATCTCGTGGTCCCTGCCGCTGTTTCTCATGTCGATTTGGCGCCAAAAGAGAGGGCTATTGCAGATTTTGCGCCATTTGGTACACACCTTCTGAGCGCTCTCCAGAACCCCGATCGTGCCGACACGTGTCAGTATCGCCGCCGTGACGTCGTCGGGGATTTCGAGCCAGTTCCGGCGCTTGACGATCCATGCGGTCCGCGGCGGTGGCCGGAAGTGTTGCTTGTGTTTTTTCTTGTTGCCGCCCATTTTGGGGGGGTTGAAATGGGGACGGAAGTAAACTTGTAGGGTTTACAGTTGTGTAACTGTGAAAATGACTGCAGGGAATTTTATAGAGGGTGGAAATGACAGCAGTTAGTCTAAGGGAGTTGGACCGGGCTGTGAGTAATGGGCCTCGATATTTTCTGTAATTCAAGCGATTGGGGATACAATTTCAATTCATACTTAATCGGGTATTAACTGCAATGAGTACGGTAATTATCTTTTACGTACCAATTGTTAAGCCTATGAAATAACGATAAGATTGACATGTAGAAGAGTTTTACTCAACCAGTTAGGTAACTTGCGTTGTTGGAGGCAATGATTCAACTCATTCAGCTATACAAGGAAGGAACACCTAAACTGAACTGATATGAGTGAATGGAATCGAACTTATGCAAGGAATAAGACCTAAATTATCTAAGTTGATGAGTACATTTTCAGTGTTGGAAATGCGATGGTTTTTCGAATACAACGGATACAGTACAGTACATTATATTTTTGATACAACTGAAAAGTGATCTTCAATGGTGCTAAAATGTTACCAACATGGCCACCTGATACACTATCGAATTTCGATATGAAGATAATAATCAATAATCGAGTAGTACAAACAGTAATAACATAGCCTGGCCAACTGCACCTTCATAGCAGGTGGACTGATTGCAACCAACCTTGGTAGACCAAATCACTTCAAAAATTTGTCTCGGCTTGACAGCAGAAACTGTATTGAGGCTTCCATGCAATAAAAGAAGTGTATCCTCACTTTGTATCCTGGAAAATCCAGACTCACTCAGAAATGAAAAAATCGAAAGCAACTCTCGGAAAGCTGAATCAGTCAAGAAAAACTACAAAAATATATGAAATCAATCTTATGGAATGAGACTAGAAGTTTTCCTGTTTGTCTGATAACCTGCTCCATTGCAAATAGCCTAAAACATAGCATATGATCTATGCTGCTACCAACCAGAAAATTCATATAATGACATTCCAGATCAGGAGGATGAACAAAAACAGTCTTGTTTACTACCCCCTTCAAATTCAAACCATGAGTTACCAGACTTCAGTTGCTAGACAGGGTATCCATATCAACGTAGTCATAGAGTTCTAGTCTATTAAAATCATCAGAGTCCTCATAGTCATTGTCATAGAAATCACTCCCACTCGAGAATCCATACTCCTCATAATCATCAGACAACATATTACTGTCAGAAAAACCATATGGACCATCATCATCATGTGATCCATAACCATTAGAAGTAGCTTCAAACTCGTAGTCATCAGTGGGGTCATAAGGAAGCTGCAACCTTTTAATTCCTTCACTCAATCTTTTCTCCAAAGCTCCCTCCAAGTTGAGGTTGAAGCAATGCCGCAGATCAAGCGCTTCAAGATGAGGACAACAATCGAGAATCTGACTCAACCCATCATTCGTCATCTTGTTCCCGAAAAGCTGGAGGCGCTGCAATCCTCGCATTGTTCCTGCTACAGCAAGCGCATCATTATTACACTTATCCGGTGGGAATTGATACCAGTGGTTGTTCAGTTTCACAGACTTCAGTAGCGGACAGGACCGCCCGATCACCTCTAGAGGCTCGTGCGAGAGTGTGCACAGCGAAATCTCAAGTTCCTCCAGCATTGGAAGCTTCGAAGCCACTTCACTCAATCCCTCATCAGTAATAAAATAACACCTCACCAGCTGGAGCCTCCTGATTCCACTTGATCTATCCAAAATTTTACATTTACTATCAATATAATTCCCTTTAAATATTTGAAAACACGAAAAATTCAACATCACTCACAAATTGCTTATAGAAAAAATAATCTCTATTGAATATTCTGTTCATGTAAAATTGAAAGCTTTTCACAGGCAAGGACTGAGCAAGTAATCATGAGAATGAAAAGTTGGTGGATACCTATCAGTGATGTATTTGAGGAGCTCATCGCTGCCGAAGTACTCGACGGCGATATCGACGAGATTGCCGGAGCTACGGTCGACGGCGTGGCAGCACATTTTCTCCAAATCGCACGACATGTCATGTAGGTTGCCGTCGTTCCTCATATCGATGGTGCGCCACATCAGAGGGTCTTTGCAGATTGCGCGCCAAGCTCGGCAGACCTTCTCGGCGGTCGTCAGGATCTTGATGGCTCCCAGCCGCGATATGATCGAGGCGGTGATCTCCGGCGGGAGTTCTAGCCAGTTGCGGCGGTGGCCGGATTTGAATCTGGTCGACGACGGTGAGGGTTTGGGCTCTGAGGAGGAAGAGCCCAGGGTTGTGTGGTTGTTGTCCATCAGATTTTGGCTCGCTTTGGGATTTAGGGATTTTATCTGAGAAAATTGGGGTAAAATAAGAAGATAACACATACGTTCACACTTTTTTTTGCTTTTTGAATAATTTATTTCTTTATTCATCAATTTCATATTCTCAAGTCTCATGGCATATTATCGGTCTTTCTTTAACCTTTCATTCAAGAAATTAGCACGATTAAGGATGTAATTACTTCTTCAGAATAAGAAAAACCGGACTAATTGTTCAAATCTACGACTAAGCATCAAACCGGTCTGTTAGAACTCTCATTTTGTTTCTAAAAGCATATTTGATAGATTATTCCAAAGATTATAGAAAAATTAAATAAACTACTAGAAATGGTGATTATTGATTTCAATAATAATATATTTTGATTGGAGAACTGGTCAATAAATTATGCCTTCAAAATGGAAGATAAGGCCCTTTCAAAATAAATGGAAAATAAGGAATGCAACAAAAGGCATATGGAATAATGCCTTCCAATCCTTTGTGTAAGATAGGCGAAGAATCCGTTGCCAAAGAAAATGTCTAACACACACCCAATAATTTCGCATCATTACTACTTAGGACCAATAATTCTCAAAACAAGCCAAAACCAACAGAAGAGGGGGAATATTTACAGAGCTTGAGGAATATACAGAAAAGGTTTTGTTTCTCAAACAAAAGAGAGAGGAGAGAGAGAGTGCAAAGGCTTTGCAGTCTCTCTTTTGGATCTCTCAACTTAATGTTTTGTATCAGGTCAGAGAAAAAAGATGCATAGAAACATATATTTGTCTTGAAGAACAAGAAAAAAAAAATACCCTTTTACTTCTGTTGATCTTGAATTGATCCAACATTGTGTCACATATAGTAATTCATTCTGAAGATTTTCCTATTCCACCTGAAGATTGAAGATCCTTGATCTGTCTTGTGTTTTCAAGGTGAATATGATGAATCGAATTCAAGCATTTTCGTCACCTGCAGTATTGCCAACGTCTCCCTCCTCAAGTCACATAGAAGTTCGGCCGGCTGATCATAGTTTTGAAGGTAATTGATACAATGCATCATTGATTTCGTACATACATTTTGAAAACTTGATTTTTAACATCATAGATATGGCAGATTTGATCTGTTTTCTCTTTCATGATTAGGCATTGGTGCAAATGTTAAGTTACTATTGAAGCTGATCCAAGATCATAATGAGGCATGTACAAAAGACAATGATGACAGAAAGACACAAAGAGTGGCTGGAATGATTAGCATAATCGATGATGTGAAATCCCGGATTCAAAAATCTCAAACTGCTGGGAACAAAAAAGAGCTGAGGCGCTGCAACACAGATCTTAAGCCAAATGCTGCTCCTCCAAAGGACAAAAGGCCTCATGAGCCGGTAACAGATGAGAAGGAGAAATTGAGAAGATCATTAAGTGCAAGCTTGGCAGCAAGGAAGAGCCTAGAAATTATGTGTTCAAGTTTGGGAAAGGAGAAGGAGATTATCGCAACTGAGCTTGCGAGGAAAGTTCAAGAATTGAATGGGGTGGAGGAACATATTAATGATCTTAGGACGCAAAATGAGAAGTTGTTAGCGAAAGTACAAGCTTATGCAGCGGAGCTCAAAGAGAATAGGTGCAGCAGTGGGGAGGACAATACTGCTCATGGGAATGCAGCGCTGCGTGAGCGAAACAAGGAACTTTCGGAGCAACTCCTCAAGTCCCTTGATGGATGTAAATCCCTAAAGAGGAAAGTTAGAGATGCACAAAAGGAAAATGATGCAATGCACCTGGCGATGGAGGAGATTGGAGTAGATGTTCAAGATGGACTTGATCGAATACGCTGCCTCAAGGAAAGGATTGCAGCAGGAAATGCAGAAATTGAAGAGGAGCTTTCAGCATTGGAGCATCTGTGTGACTCCTGCAACATGAAAATCTCAAAGCACGAGCGCAAGAAAGTTGAGAAAAACAAGACTCAGGTCAATGCTACTTAAGAAGCCTCTTGTCATTGCCTAAGATGGAAAGGTAACTAGAAACCAGAAATGCCTGGTCTCTCCACTTATACAGTATGGTGAGCTGTCAATGAAAAACGGCAGAAGACTTATACAATAAGAGGGAAGCAGTTGTAATTTGTCAGAAGTAGAAGAGATTAGTGAGTTTGCAGTTTGTTGTGCATGAGCAATCAGCTAGTTCAGGTTTCTTGGGTGGATTTACGGTGGCCCAAAAGGGTTGTACACTTGCAAGTATTCTTCTCACATTACTTTCATCCTGGATATCAATAAGAGTTGATATCATAAGGATGTACATGATTCTCGAATCTCTTGTTTCATTCCGATCTTTCAAAAATGATTTGGTGACAATTTTATCTTCATTCTCATCAGATGCATCACACTTTCACCTGTTCTGGGAACCCAAAAATGTTAATTTATAAAAATATATAAATACAAAATCTGATTCTGGAGAAGTTCTGATACATTCACATGACTTCTAAGGGATTTATGTTCTATTCAGAAAGACTTTGTAACTTGCAGGCAGCAATGGAGTTCAAAATCCATGAATTGCTAGCTACATTGGCTCTAGCAGAATCTGCCAGAGACTTTGCATCAGCTCGCCTTTGGTTGAAAATGGTAACCTTCTTGCTAGGATGACATTGATCAGGTAGCTCAAGGCTATAAATTATGAAGGTTCGACATTCGATGGGACTTCCTGACAACACTTTCTGGCTCTCTGGAACAGGCTTTCTATGCAAAACAATGCCTCCAGCAGCTATTACAAGATCTTGTAGATACCCTCTGTATGAAGGTACAAAATCTCCAATGAAGTAAAACTTAAGCCCATCAAATAGCTTTGGTTCCTGCATGTAAAACAGCTTGTTAAAGAAATCAGGAACTATGTCGGCACCACACACTGGCATGCAACATCCTCATACTGAACAATAATTAGATGCATCTAGAAATGGAAGGCCCTTCAACGTATCAAGACAATTAAATCAATCACTCAACATAAATGTATCTGTATATGGCAAGCATATGGAAGTCTTTGTATACTATGTACATATATTCATTTATGTTATCATGGTTGAACATAAGGCAAAACCAACCTTATTCTGTAGTCTTAGTCTACCAAGTCGAGGGCCATCCCTGATTCCATAGATGTCAACATTAATTTCGTAAGGCTCCTCATTCACTAATTTCATGCCTTCCATGCAAGCCTTAATCCCTGTAGCAAGACGAGTAGAATATGAATTTAGTATTAGAAACTACAAAATCACTCAAAACACCAAAATTTGTAAAATAAAATGACCCTAAAGCTCTTCTATTCTACTATACAAAATTAAATGTTTTCTTGTATAATTTAATGAATTCATAAAAACATTATATATCAAACTCAAAATCCTATGTTAAAACTTGCTCTTTTTTAGGAGAGTGAACTATGATAGATGAGCAATAAATTTTAGAGGTTTCGAGATGAATATACAAATTTGAGAATTCAATAGATATAAGGATTCTCTATATTTTTTTCTATTTTTTATAGGATATAAGATGGTTTACGAGAGGTGTTGGAGATGTTCTAAAGTAATAAATCCAAATGCCCCAAGGAGATATTCAAAAAGAGAGAGAAAATACTCACATTCCATGCTTAGTATCCATTTCCCCTCCAAGATAGCCATCAGTACTTTGAGGGTTCTTCTACATGCTCCATTTTCATCTATTGGGGCCACAACATGTGTGATACTAGAGTCCCACTTCTTTAATACTGCAACTCCAGATAATCTTTCAAATTCTGCAACATATTCCTGTTTGCAGACAGAAAAACTGTCAGATCCAAAAGAATAAAAAAGAATAAGGGGAACGGTGCAAGTACTTGAAGCAGCTCTATTACTCTCTCTGGATCTGTGAGAGTTGAAAAACAGAGTACTAATTTCTTGGAAGATCCACTAAATTTCTGATCTTGAGTGGTATTGATGTCTTGTTTAACTGCAACTTTATCATGGTCAGCACTAGGTTGTCTGCATCAGGAAAAGGAAAAAAGGATAAATGAGAATCTCATCAGTAGGAAACTCAAGATTGCCCGTGAAACTTTTAGATCTCAGATTAAACGTTAAACTAACTTTCTAGGGTTGTTCTTCTTCCTCCTTGCTTCAGGAATTTCACTTGGCAACTTAGAAGAGGCATGAATGGGGCACAACATAACAAAATTATCCTGATTTAAAACGAATAGAATTAAGCTATCTGGAAAATAGAAATATGATGAAACTAACACTGCTTTTCAGTAATACATACAGTATCCCATCGACATTCAGGAGTCATCTTTGCACAGGTGACATGAAAGCTCTTACGACAAGTCTGCTGATAACACCCAAGAGATGCTCCTTTACGTCCACAGCAACAACATGTAATTCTATGACTTCTAGTTAACTCAGCTTCAAGATTAATAGCAATATCATCTTCAAAATATACGTTGGGTGCCCTGCAGCAATGCATGTTTCAAGTAAGAAACTTTAAAATATATATATGTATTAAATTTGACTTTAGCTGAGACATTTAAGATGACAACAAAATTCAAATTCAAAATCATGTTGGTTCATCTCAAAAATGTATTTACCATTCAGTGCAGTTCCTGTGTGAATGGATAACCTTGGACCCTACATTATGATCTGCCGCAACAGGTTTTCCATTGTAATAGTAAATTATCTCTCCTGATACCTGCAATATAAATTGTGAAAGTGAATGTCAGGTTTGAACTCTAAAGAGAAAGCGGGAACTGAATTAGAAGTCACCGAAAAGATACATAGGGAAGGGGTGAGGGAAGACCTCTGATTCTTCTGAAGAAAGACAAAAGGCACAATGAATTTTTCTCTCAACAGCATCGCATCTCCTCAAAACCACATCATTTTTTAATGTAGGAAGATTCTGCATTGGTGATCGGTCAGTTAAAATTCCTGCATTTGAACTGCCTCTGATCTTTTCATTGGGTTGGTTTCCTTTTTCCTTAACAATATGATGACCTTCAATCTCAATAACAGCATCATCCTTTGAGCTGCCATTAACAGAAATTTTGACCTTTTTGTTACTTTTCAACAATTCTTGATCACATGACTTGACTTCTCTTGATCGTTTTCCGAATTTTCTGCTAATTTCTGAAACTTCCTTGTTGTCTGTAGGAAGATTTCCCAGGGGAAACTCAGTTGCAGTATTCCTATTGGCTTGCTTTTTTATCTCTGACACCTCAGTATCCTTTGAGTCCTCACAAGGGGAAACTTTGACCTTTTTGTTGTGTTTTATAAATTTACTCTTGATGCCAGAAACTTCCTTGTTATCAAGTGTAGGGACATCTATATGGGACAGCTCAGTTGTAGTATTCTTATTTGCTGCCTTTTTGATATCCAATACCTCCTCAAGCCTAACAGGCACAGCAACCACTTTTTGTTTCCTTGACTTTACTGAGTTACAGGTTTTTTTGGCCTTCTTCTGGGTGAAAGCTCCATCACTGCCTTCACTCTTTTCTAGTGAAGTGGGTAACTCAGTTATTCCTTTCACAGCACTGCATTCATTATGCCTTTCAACTGCAGGAGAGATAGCATGAACACTTTCAGATGTTGCTTTAGTAGCAACCACAGATGATTGAAGCTTCTTACTCCTTTTGCCGGCCTTAGCCACAGAACTGTTACTTTCCTTGTTGGCTTGTTCTTGAAAGAAGTTTCCAGAGCCCTTCACATCAGCATTACTATCCTCAACCAGGTCTGTATGATTAGTAGCAGACTTTCTTTTGGTTATACTTCTTGTTCGTCTATCAACTTTGGTAGATTGATGATTGCCATCTTCAGCTCCATCATGTAGGTGATTGGGCACCAAGAACAAATTTCTTCTGTTGACTCTAGATTTTCTGGACCTTGATTTTTCAGCAGTGATCGGTTCGCCTTTTTTATTTTTTTCTGAAGCTTCTTTTAGCTCCTTCACTTGAGTTCTATCAATTTCCTCGGTATCTGCAACCTGCATTTTAGTTTCATTAATACAGCTCTAGTATTCTCAAATTAGTAATAACAGGTCTGACACTTACCAGTGGGCTCAATCCAGAAGTGTCTTCATCATCTGAGTCCTTGATATCACTGAAAGCGGGGATTTTTGGAGATGGTATATCATTAAGACCACTTGATTGCTGACTCAAATTTTCACCATCTTTGTCACTCAACCAAAAGAAAGGTGTAAGCACCGGTTCCTCCTTTTCATTTAACACAGCCTTCTCCTTTAGAGCTGTTGAATGCTTAAACTTTTCATCAATTATATCACCTGATAACTGTTTAGGGCGTGTAGGGGTTTCTGAGAGTGGACATTGTGGAACCTGAACCCTTTTCTTAGTTGGAAATGAAGGTTTAACTGAAATGGAATCAGAGTTCTTTTGGTTAGATTTAGTTTTGCGCAATTTTTTCCCTTTGACAGTTCTCTGTTTCTCAGCTCTATGCTGACAAAGCTCAATAGGATCTTGCTCCTCAAGGTCACACCCATCTTCAGCTTGCTGCCTTCCATCTATCATAAATGCAATAGCACAGCAAACACCATAAGTCTACTGTCTACATGTAGAAAAAGCATGCACTTGATGTTCTCAAAGAAGCGAGAATAAAACACGTTAAAAATTGAAAATTAGACATTCAATGTCCCCAATAACAATTACATCATAACTACAATAACACACAGCCAACTGACTAGAGTATAATAGCACTGTTTGATGAGCCTGTGTAGTATAGGGTAGTTGGTTAGTAAATGCTGACCAAGCCAATGATGCTTAGCCAGTATTTTCAGATGAATAACTGAACTTCACTTTACTTACAGCTTAGTTAAAAGAGAGGGAGAGAGAGGGAGAGAGAGAGAGAGAGAGACCACTTATTTCTGAATAGTTTACACCTACAACACATAAAGTGAGTTTACTCAGTTTAGTATAGCTTCCCATCACATTCAGTTCATGAGAGTTGAATACCAGAACAGAAGGTTTCAACTGATGTTTAAATGTGTTGCAACAAAGCATTAACAAGTTTACTTACTCCAACAAGCACCGTCAACCTTAAAACTATGACATGTAAAATGCATCTTGCATAAATATACCTGATGATTTACTGGAAGGTGCACTTTGAGACATGAACATGTTAATTCCTGAAGCATCCTCCATGCTCTTGTAAATGCTAACCAAATTGTCCATATGAGGAGCAGGCCGAACCTCTGAATCAAAATTAATCATATCAAGTTAACAACTACAAATCTACAGTAGACTAACAACCCAATTCCATGTCACAGCATTATTACCTCTTCGCTGATATGGGATTTTACAAACAGGGCAATTCGAACCCAATTTCATCGATTTCACAATACAAGAGCTGCAAACAATAGAAATAGTTCTCATGTTTGTTCCAAGTCTCAATAGACCAACATTTAAACGCAAATTAAAACAATGAAGGAAGTGCTTACTTGCAGAAGACATGGTTGCAATTCAGCGAAACCGCTGAGCTAAACAGACTCAAACTGCAAAACAAACATAGCACGTTAAACCCATTATACAAATCCCCAGAAACTTCTACAATCTCTAAACCCAGAACCAAGGGTTAAAGGGTCTGTTTGGACTGGATTTCAATACTAAAAATCAGCTACTGAAATGGGTATTTTAATTAACAACAAACAACGCCCAGAAATTAGAGGGCATGAACTGGGTTTTGTTCGATTGGGTATATTGCCGACTAACCCCATTCAATTTCATCTAAGAAATTATATACAGAACACAAATATGTTAAAAGTTTAGAGAAAGAGAGAGTTTACCAGATTGGGCATTTGAGCTCTCGGCCCATTTTCTCGAGGTGCGCCAGAGTGCCCATTTTCCGGTGATCGGAGAGAGAGAGAGAGAGTAGAATAGGAAGACGGAGGGTTTTGTATTTGTTATTGGGATTTTATGTTTCCTTTTATTGAGATTTATATATCTTCCTGGAGAAGCTGTGGCTTTTAAAATTCGTTGGGCGCCAAATCTCACGCGCCTTCTTCCGCCCTTTGGCGGGTTATCAAAGTTTGACATTAGGGCTTGTTTGGCGATAATAAATTCCAAATTTCTATTTCTATTTTTGGGAGCTATTACTACTTTCTGTTTAAATTATCCTTTCTAATACTTTTGATGATCTTTTCCTATAACACTACGAGTTTTAGAGATTATTCTATTATATTCGGTTTTCCAATCTAACAATTTTGAAGATCTTTTCCTCTAGAGTTGTAATCTTTGCTGTTCCAATAGGAAAAATAAAATGTATTGTCAGCTAACGTGCACATAACATTCAAAGCAGGATTCTCCGTATTTTTCATGAAAATGTCGTATAAAACACAGTAGAAATCGACCTAAGAAGGAATATTATTGTTTTTGGGTGTAGCTTGAGTCTTTTCAAACACAAATCCAAATTGAAAGTTGGAACAGAAAAATGTTTACTAGCCATGATTTGAGTAAGGACATATTCACATTTCAATGGCAGCTTCATCTCTCATGCCAAATGATGTTACCGGTAATCCCACGAGAACAAGAACCACCTCTAAAATGGTGAAATCGACTTCGATCCCTCACAACAATCTCCCAGTCATAAACCTTTGAGATGAGCTTAAAGGCAAGATGACAATCTGCGCAAATCCTCAAATTCTTCCAAATCGTAATTGGGATCCCCGGTACAGTATTTAGAAGCATGAATGCAATTGCAATTTTTTCACTGTGATAGGACAAAGCATTTTCTTTTTCCGCCTCCTATATGTCTGCAAGAACATTCTCTGTATGAGGCACATAACCTTCCCATCTCAACACTTTTGTCATCTCAGCTAGCTTTGCATATATCTCATCACTTTGAGGATGAGACCTATCACCCATGGTAAACTCGAAAATACTATCCCTCAACTCTACAATAGTATACCAGGAGTTTTCTTCACGCCTTCACTACGCATTGTCCTCCTCACCTTTTGCACATCTGACCATCGACGCTCAGATGCATAAAGATTAGAGATTAGCACATAATCCCCACTGTGTCCAGGCTCTAACTGTTGAATGTGACCTCTTGCAATCTCCCCGAGAGCCGAATGTCCATGTATCGTGCACGCTCCCAATAAGGTCCTCCAAATAATAGCATTAGGCTGAACATGCATGTCCATGATGTATGCATACGCTCTCTTCACTAAGCCTACTCTGGCTAATAAATCAACCAAGCAACCATAATGTTCTCTTCTCAAAGGTTCTAAATAACATACAAACATTGGAGCTTCATAATCAACAAAAATACATAATCATCTATGAAGACTCATTTTTGTGCGCAACGGAGGCGTAATAGGCACATATATCGCGTAACCAAAAATGCGTAGTTGTGAAATGTTAGACTCATATTCAGTTACTAACTGGTACGCACGGAATTGTTAGTATGCTACAAGACTGAAACGAATAAGTATAGATGCATGTAACACTGCATAGCCCCATGTAAATACGGATAAATTGGTGTGCATCACCAAAGCCTAAGTCACAAGTTGTAACTGCTTTATATGTGCTTCTGCAATGAATAATAAACATGAGGAACAAGATGTTTAACATCAATGTCAATGGACATACAGTAATCATCAATAGATTTTGATGTGAACTCTCTTGCATTATCAAATCGAATAGACTTGATTGGGTGGTTTAGGTGGTGAGCCCGTTGCTTAATGATCTAAGGTAGGAGTTTTGCAAATGCAACATTCTTTGTGGATAACAAAGTGATGTGTGACAAACGCGTCGATGCATCTACCAAAATAATAAAGTATTTAAATTGCCCGCATTCGGGTTTGATACGTCGACAAATATCTCTTTGGATTCTTTGCAACAATGGAATGTTCTCAGTCGTGTCTACAGCAAAAGAAGGTCATGCCTATAAGTGCATCAGAGATTGTCATGAAGAAATATGGAGGGATAACACATGGCACCTCAGCAATATTTAGACAGGATTGTGTTGCACTCGTCTTGGAGACCGAGCTTGGACCGAGAGGAGTAATCTCAGTCCCTCCATCTAAACCAATTATTTTGGTTATTCTCACATGCTTCATCTCTCTAAAGAATAGATGAAAATGTGAACTTTTCAATATCTTGATCATTATATCTCGACCTAGGTGATCCAAACAGTAATGTCAAAGATTATACAAGGCAGAGTCACATACAGTAGTATAAGTGAATGCATTATATTCAATGATCCAAACTATAGTAAAATATAAACCACTATAAATGTTCATAAACTTCTACAAAATGTGCTTTCTACCACATTCTACGGAGATTACACAAATTTTTTTTCCATTATCACAGTATGTTTAGGGGTGAAAATTGTTGACGCGAATATCCTTAAAACTTAACAATGTTCAAATGGTCTTTGGCATATATAAGGCATTAGTGACATAGATTCTAGTACTGTGTGACAACAATAATTGTTTAGAACCACGCCCTTGTATAACCGGTGTTGAACCAATCGCGGTTGCCACTTAAGAACTATATGGAATAAGATCCATAAGTAATTGTCTATTCCGTTGAATAGTGTGGGTAGTACTATTATCTGCTAGATACACAATCTCGCATCTAGACATCTACACAATAATGTAAATTAATCTGTCTTTGAACTCAAGACATGGTGAACACTTTAAGTGAATACTTAAAGATTTTCAAAGGGTTGTCACCCTTATAGAGTGTTTGACATGACAACACAAAACTGATGTAAAAACAACATAAAAACAAAACCGATTTTGTCTACGAACCTCGACGGGTCGAAGATATTTTTGACGGGTCGAAAATGTTCGAGATCAAGTCCAAGGTGCTAATCTCGATGGGTCAAGACTTTCTCTCGATGGGCCAAGAGAGCTCAAGGTTGAGTCTAGAGTAACATCTTCGACGGGTCGAAGAAAACATTGCAAAAAATTTTGACGAGTCGAAATATATGCCAAAACAATCCAGGGTGATCATCTCGACGGGTCAAGAATTCCTTTCCCACCGCGGTTGTAAGGCTCATAACGACAGTCCTTCCTATCTTTACGTGTCTTCCCTCCAGTGTTGTAATTATCAGAAGTTTTTTTGGTCTAAGGGAGCCTTGAGTTATTATTGAGAATTATCTCATGATGTCTCTCCTTTTTAGCTAGGATATTCATAAGATCACTGAATGTTTTTATTCTTCCTTGCTCATACTCAAGCCAATATTGATGATCAAGTATATTCATGGAAGAAGGGAAGGTGTTCAGAGACTTTTCATTCATGTCTTGGTCAGTCTTTTCTACCCCACAGAAACTCAGCTCAGATTGTAGTTCCAACATAGCCTAGTTGTAAGCATCAACTTTTGGATAATCCAGAAGACGTATTGTCTCGCATTTTTCTGTCAATTCTAGAAGTTGTGCATCATGCACGTTAAACGTTTCTTCAGAACATCCAATCAATCTTTGGTATCTATCTTTTTTAAGTATTGTTTCTTGTGAATTAGATGGATATGATGTCTCAAAAATATGTGGACTTGTGCTTTGATTTTCATACTTGGAGAGACCGCATTGGACTCAGTTGGTAAGACGATGGTGCTAGTGTATTTCTTTTCGATGGAAGAATTCTCTACATTAAAAACTCAGTAATGATACTTTGTTCCTTTGGCATCAATGATATCAAATTCTGGTCTAGCCGGTTCAGGAGTCGTAGTCATTTACAAAAGAGACAAGAGATATAATTAGTAACGATCGAAATCACAATCACTAATATCAAGTTTACGGAATAAGAAAGTGATCCAAGATGCATAGTCACAAAAATCGATGTTCGATAAACGGTGGCTTCATACCACACCCAGAAACTGACATTCATAATCAGTCACTTATAATCAATATTTTTTTTTAATATACCGTGACTCTCCCAGAACCGTCACTAATCAAACTTTTTGAGTAAAATGGTGATGAAAAATTCGCTTTGCTCAATATATAATTTCACAATATAATTCAAAGCAATAAACAACTTAAGATCTAGAGTGTTGCAATAATTTAAGTTTTTCAACCTAATCTCTGAAGTAGTATTGTGAAAAATTTAGCTTGATTGGTATAGGTAAAGATGGACGACAAGAAAGTAAAGCTCGTCTGACTTGAGATTTGGGCAGTCGAACAATCTTGACGATCTGGAAAAGATGCTTGTAGGTGACGGACTTCGGCAATTGAAAGTTGACGGCGACGTAATGTTTAGGATTAGAGTTTATTTTTATTTTTATTTATAGTGACAGCTGACTATCAACTCAGAACATGCTCATAACGTGTTGAAGGATAAAAAAATACGCAATAATTGTAGACTAAAACTGTATTTTTATTCATTGATAGATGACCTTAAATATAGACAGTACAATCAATATTCTCAAATCACTAGAAATTATTAGAATCTCTATATTCAATATAATTAGAACAAGACACACACTGAAAGAAAAAATGAATATATTTACTTCCTTAAATACATAGTATATTAAAACCTTTCAACTTTTATTTTCCAAAACATGGAACCAAACCGAATCGAATTAAATAAAACAAATGATTTGCTCGATCGAATTTAGTCCACATTGAAAATAAAATAAATAACGACGTCAGTCGCTCCCGCTTTTATTACATTTTGGCGGGAACGTATTTAGTAACAGAAACACGTACTACCGCTCGCAGCAGATTAAACTCGAGATGCGTTTTTATTCCTCTCCTCTAACCTAAAACTCCTCAAACCTTTTCTATTTATACAACACTTAACGACCCATCGCTGATCAGCCCCGAAAACGCCGATCTCCCCAACCTTCGATACGCTCCTGCTGCTGCCTCTCCACGACTTGTCGTTTCAGTCAGGTATCCATCTTCTCTCTGCTACAAGGCTTCCATGTTAGATTGACGTAATATGATTGAACCGCGAAAGATTTGTATTTCAATGAATTGAGTACGGATTCGTAATGGGTGTTTGATAATCTGTAATGGGTAGTTGCCATTGGTTCTTAATAGAAAGATATTCTAGGTAAAGTGTGCAGCTTTAATTTGTTTTATTTGTTAGGAGTTAAAATTTGTTTCTGGGTTCGGTGAATGAGATTGTAGCACTGTTACTGTGGAAGTTATATTCTTGAGGTTTGAATGCTTATGGTTTAAAAGCTTTATAGCTGCTGCATTGGCTTTGTTACATTTTTGAACAATTTTTCTTGTGTTTTTTCATTTTTCATTTTTGAACTTAACTGATAGATGAAGTTTACTAGACCTTTTTGTGCTTGGGCAGATGGATCGAGATGCCACAAGGTTTGGAAGGGGTAAGAATGCTTGGATTACTGTTAAAATGTATTTATAGTAGAAACAATGGACCAGATCACATCTAATTTTTACATAAAGATGACAGATTACTGCTATAAGTTTATAGTGAACACATTATTTTTGCATATCTTCAATATTCTGTGGAACTTTAGTTTTGTGTTTTCAATTTGATGTATCTAGATTCACTGTTCAGAGCTTCACGTATGGAGACTGTTACGTGAAGTTTAAACTCGGTGATATAGCAATATGAGCTCTATCAAACCCTTTTGATCGTGAAATGATCGCTTGGAAGTGTACTCAGCAGTTCACCACTCAAACATATTGTTCTCAGAAATTGATGTAATTGGTCAAATGATTCACATGGCCCCCTACTCCACTGGGCACGGCATCGATTTTCTCTTTCCACCAATGTAGATTCATGTACACTGCACAATATGCAATGGTGGTAGCAGTTTGTCTTTGATTGTAGTCTTAGTGATTACCGTTTATGACATAACTGGTAATCAAGTTTTTATAGCTTATAGCTCCCAAATAGTAATTTCCAAATACTTGAGACCTGGGTAGGAATTTCTTCCATTTTTTTTGGATCAGTATAAAGAAACAGTGTTTGTATCTTGATTTTTTTTTAATTGTGTGCTTTTGTTAGTCTTTGTAGTCCCTCTCTTGGTTCCTTTCTCAAGTAAATGACTGTGACTCATGTTGCATTTTTCTCATGGATCTATTTGACAGGGCCTAAGGAACTGGGTGGTGCTGTTGATCTCATAAATCAGTTCAAGCTGTGGCCTCATCATGACTTTTTTTGCAAAAAGCCACTTCCTTTGTCAATATCAGAGACACAGTATCTCCATAATGTGGTGGGAGACACAGAAATCCGGAAAGGGGATGGGATGAAATTGGATCAACTTCTTGAGAACAGCCTTTATGTTAGAAAAAGGAATGCAAACATACATCCTTTTGATTTGGGCATGCTTGGAGAAGCTTTTAGAATACGGGAAACAACTCCTGTTCGTTTACCTGCCGTAAGACATCTCATACATGTGTTTGTTTATTCTGTTGGTTATTTTCCTTTGGATTGGTGGAGGGGGAATACTTGGTGTTGTGATTTATGTAATAAATAGGCTTTTGTGCATGGTGTTAACAGGCTGAGAAGGGGATCCATACATCAGTGCTGAACTCAAAGGGTGAATTAGAAGACAAAGGGAGGAAGCATAAAAAATACAAAGACAAGAACCATCACAACGACAACACTCCTGATAAGCATAAGAATGTTCCTAATGGTTTGAAATCTGTGCAGTTGAAGGAACAACCTGATATGGTAACCATAATTCTTTATTTGGTCATCTACGGATTGCATTGCTTCAGTACTACTCTTCTATATTTGTGACATCATGTCCAGGGCCAGACAATAGATGAAACCTGCTTAGAAGTGTTGTCATTTACACACATGCACTGATTGAGATGTTGAATGTTTAGGAACCAGTTGGTTGTAATCATCAGCATGGTTTTGTCCTGTGTGATTTCTAGGTTTGAAATTACATTAATTTAGCCTGTTGTAATCAGTCAATCATTGGAAGTTACAAGTCTTCCGAATGATAAAGAGAAAATGGGAATGATAAGTTGTATAATTGCTATAATGCTAATCTGAAGAAATTTTGTGGGTTTGGCTGGTGCAGCTCAATTTGCTCTGATGGCACTGTTATGTGGGACATTGTGAATGTTCATTATACTATAACTTTATATAATGTGATTAAACTAATTTTGATAGAATAACTTTGAGTGCTGGATTCGCGTGATTACATTTCTCAACATGCAATTGTTACAGACAAAAAAGTAATGAAATTCTTCATCTCTGAACCCACATTTTTATCTTTTACTGTTTTGTCAGAAGAGGAGGCTCGATTGTTCTGAAGATCTTTCTGTGCGTGAACTTAAAAGAGTAAGGTAATGGATATATTTTGGTTCTGGATTTTTTGTTACTAATCACATTGTTGTTTGCTACTATGTTCATGCTGTTGGTTTTATTATATTCTTCTTCCATTTTCTCTATTCTGAATAGTTTCCTGTAAACTTTGTCATCCTCAGATTCCAGAGATAACTGGAAATGGCAAGCTGTAATTTGTCTGGATTTTACGGCATTCTCATCAAAATTTCTGGTAGATGTTCCATTTAGCATTTAGGTGATCCATTGAATGAGTAAGAAAACTATGAAGTATTATAGAACATACAAATTTAAAATTCTCTGTATCACACGTGAGCTTTTTATGTAAACATGGTAGGGATGTAACACCGGCTGTGTTGTTTATGGGGAAATCCACTAATTCATTGGTTCATAGTTGTAAATATATCAAGTCCATAGCAATTTGTATATATATGCTCCTTCACAAATCATACTTAGTAGGAGATAGTGTCTTGTTAAAGCTTGCAGGTTGACCGCAGTTTCAGTGGCCAAAAGTCCAAAAGTTTAGTGAATAGAGATAGGCCCAAAAGTTTATGATTCATAGCACAGACTACACCATAATATTCACCAGTAAGGCAGTAACTGCGAGCCAAATTTGGGTTTATTTGTGCAGAGAAAAAAAGTTTCTCTGGGTAGTTAGCAACTGTCACAGGTCTGATGCCAAATTTGTGATTGCTAAATAGAATTGAGCATGGAAGAGAGTAATCAAGATTGGCAGCTGGCCTTTGTATAGATTTTGTTTGAGGAAGTGAGATTGCATTAGTGTCAATGACGAAATAGGTTAAATGCAAGTGATAAGTATCATTAGACGCGTCATTAGCTGTCAGTTTGTTGAAAAGATTCACTCCATGAACAGCATTGAACGAATTGGGTGAAGCTGTTTATGCCATCTTGCTTGAGATCTGGATAAGTGGATTTGGTTAGCAATCTATTACTGTATATGTTGACAATACTGGTAAAGCTGTATATGCCAGATTTATGGAATTTTTGATAGCACCTTTTGGATAGCTGGATCGACATGCTATCAGGCTCAATTGGGGAGGGACAAGCTCAGAGCCACCCTCATACACGTGTCTTGTAACTCAGTTAATAGGGGAGGGACAAGCTCAGAGCCACCGTCTATACTGTTATTAACGGAAAATATTTTGTTTCCCAAAATTGTCCAAATTGTCCAAATTTATCCTTCTATATTTAGTGAAGTAAAATAAGTCAAGGTTAATATAATAATTAGTAAATAAATTGTTTTTTCACTTTTTTCTGCCACAATTTTTGCTTTTCTTTCCTTATTTTTACGTTGATAAGTGGTAACTAACCTCAATAACTGTATAAAAAAGTGTACGATTATTTCTTTTATGTTTTTGATTTTATTAAATATTTTAATATTTATATTTGGTGTGTGTACTTCCTCTAGTATATTTAACAACAGAAACAAATAAAACATAAATCAATATCATGCAGAAGTATCTCTTTAAGAGCATCTTTAGCTGTATTATTCTATTTTTTCTTATTTTATGTAAAAGTATATTGCAAAATTATTTTAGTTACAAGTCTTTTTAGTTTTGCTCCAACAACAAAACCTAAAATTTTGTTATATTTAAATAAGTGCTACGTTTTGATTGATTGATCAATATAATTTATTAAATATATTTAGAAATTAAATTCATTTGTAATATAAAAGAAAATAATATATTACAATGTTAGATATTATCATTACCTATATTTTATTTCGGTATAAAAATAGGGGATAAAATTACATTATTTCGGGATTCCTATTAGAGAAATGCTATGGACCCTTATAGAAGGCCTAATATTGATGCCTTAATCCTATATGTCATTCCATGTCACTAAATTTTATTTTTCATATTTAATTTTAGATAATATAACTTTTGGTATTGTAATATTGTAACACCAATTTCACCCTTCATATAAGTTTTATATTATAAAATAATTAAGCTCTTATAATCTCTACTAAAATGAAGCAAAGCCCTTTTTGTGTCATCAGCCTCACAAAGTTTCAAACTAACCAATATACCAAGGTCAAAATAAAAAATAAAACTGACAAAAAAATTCAGAATGGTACTATCGTAAATTTGTAATAGTTATTCTTAATTTTCTCCATATTTTTTTTCCACTTCCACGTACACCACACCCGTACGGGTGGGGATTTTTCTAGTCCTAATAAATTGAATTTAAAATAAGATTAGGAACCTTAGCTATCAATTGATATGAGTTTTTCTCTCCTCATGAACCCTAGAAATCGATCTGGGTTTGATATCTTCTCTAAGTTTCTAACTCTATTTGCCAAAGGCTGGTCGTCGTTTCCTATGCTTATGCTTGTTCTTCTCAAAACAACCACAACCTGGTTGAGTGCTCCATCTGAATCTCTAGTTCCCTAATAAATCATCACTGCATAAAACATTGACCATAAGAAAGGAGGCATTCTAAGCTTGAGTGGTTGTCATTCTGAATAAAAATAATTATGCTCATGATCGAACACTTTTGATTATCAGCCTATATGTAGTAGAGGCCGATATTAATTTCCATAGAATTTTGATTATCATATAAACGAGCAGGTTGCATATGAATAATAGTTAACTAAGCACGCAGGCAGTGAAATTTGAACAACTACGTACACCATCATCGTTTGTTTCAATTAATATGATATGATAGTTTTTAGCTAATCAAGTTTCCCACATTCATCTAACCTAGTGACGGGAGAATAATTTTTAGAATCGAGTATTGAAAAATTTAGATATGATTGTCATTTACATAAAATCATGTGATAATTAGAAATTGATGTGATTATGACATGGCACGCCAACATAGATTAAGGCCTCAAAATTTAGGTCTTTCTTAAGGCTAAAAATCATTTTTCTTGTCTTGAATCGGAATCAAACTAAATTGGAATAGGAAGAAATTAGAATGAAAATCTTTCAATTTCATTGAGCTGTTTACTTACCCATTAAAATCGAACAGGAATGAGAACGATTACAATAGATATTGTTCACTTACGATAAAGAATCGGAATCAAAATTAGTTTGATTACTAAAATACCCTTTAAATTGGTATATCTTTGTTTGATTAAACTATTAACAACATTGCAATACTAAAATGGTAAGCTGTTAATTTTTAACATAATTTTATGGTAGGAAAATGTTTCTTAGCTTCGTTGAATTTGAACATGTTTTCTTTGCACAACATTGTTCTTCTCTTAAAACTAAACAGAAACATAAACATAGACCAGAATGTAAAGTAAGTATGGGATAAGGGATAATTGAGTGAAAAAAAGAAGCCAAATGAAGCAAATTAATTTCCTAATGCAGCATGAAGTAGCAGATAGAGAAAAATAACAAATTAACCATGAAGTAACAAAAAAGAGAAACATCCATCTAAATGACAAATTAAACCGAAACAACAAAGTTAACTGAGAAGCATTCATGCCAAATGAAACTAACACTACAACAAAAAATTCAATTTGCTACGCTTTTTTACGACGGCAATGAATGCCTTCGCAAATACCTATCAATGGCGACGACAAACTTACCGTCGCGAATGGGTAGACCTTTTGCGACGGCAAACCGACGCCATCGCAAAATGATTCATCAATTGCGATGACCATTTTTACCGTCTCAAAAAGGTTTCACCAATTGCGACGGCACTTTTATGCCGTCGCAAAAAGTTTCATCAATTGCGACGGAAAAGAAACGCCGTCGCAAAATTAGTTTTGCCGACAAATTATTTTTTTACGCAAAAATGACCGTTGGATGGGATGATTAGGATACTCTAAGTATGGTATTAAAAAATTATAATTTTTTTACTTGAATTCGATGTCGATCCGTGCATTAAATCGTTGTGTTCCTAAGACGTACGCGTTTTATACTAAAACTCGATTTGTCACTATGTAAAAAAATTATTTGAGATCAATTTCCGCACATGTATTATAGTGGAGCTCATATCTATCTTACTATGTGAAAAAAATGACCAAAAAAATTAATTTAGGTACTCCTCCCATAGGAGAATGAGCAAAATCCTTGAAAAGAGTTATTTTAGTCTTTTGGTAAGATTTGACCTCATTGACTGATCTCTAAACGAACTTCGACGAGAGTAAGTTTTTTAAAAACTTTATGTTATTATGAGGTTGATGCATGTGTATGGACACATTTCTCATTAGACTATTCGGTTCTCTCATATATCTTTAATCCATTTATAGTTACTAATGTTATTTACAAATGTTTGTTGGTTATATGAAAATTAAACCTTTATGAAACTAAATCACTAACAAGTAATCATTTTGAAAATGTGACCGTTGAATGAGATAATTGGACTAATCTAAGCATGCTGTAAATATATTAGAACTTTTCGACTTGAATTCGGCCTCGATCGGTGCGTCTAATCAATGTGACCATATTGCCCTTAAGAATAAAATGTGATTTTCCATCCCGTCAAGAATAATTTAAAACGAAGTACCTCACACATATTCTCGCGAGGGTAATATCTATCTTACCATATAAAAATATTTACCATAACCCAAACCCTCAATTCCTAAACCCTAAATCATAACCCTAAATTTAAAAAATTAATAAAAATAAAATGAAATATATATATTTACCATCAATGAAACAATCCTCATCAATGAGGGTAGTTAACGAGGAATACAAGATATGGAAGAAGAACACCTCCTTTCTTTACGATCTGGTGATTACGCATGCCCTAGAGTGGTCGTCGCTCACCATCGAGTGGCTACCGGACCGGGAGGAGCCGCCGGGGAAAGACTATTCCGTTCAGAAGATGATTTGGGGGACACACACATCAGAAAATGAGCCCAATTATCTCATGCTCGCTCAGGTCCAGCTTCCCCTTGAGGACGCTGAGACCGATGCTCGCAATTACGACAACGATGGCGCCGAGGCTGGAGGTTTTGGCTGTGCTAATGGTAAGTTAGCTCGGTTTCTGTTAATTTTGGGGTTTTAGTTCTTCAGTTTGGTGTACAGATTTGATTTTGAAAACAAATTGCTAAAATTGAAGAACGAAATTGGAAAATTTGTCTTATTTATTGGTCAATGGAGACTTGTTTTTAGCAATTTAGTTCCAAAATGAAGTAAATACTCCGACTCGTTTTTGTTTTGAACTGTATACCTATTGTTTGGGTTTAAGGTTGAAGAAGAGTAATAGCTGGGGTAATCAATCCCATAGAGTATAACAGTAATGGAACCTAGGGTTATAAGTAATCATGATGGAGAGGTTAATCGGGCACGTTATATGCCTCAGAATCCGTTTATTATTGCCACAAAGACGATTAGTGCTGAAGTTTTTGTGTTCGATTATAGCAAACATCCATGTAAGCCTCCTTTAGATGGTGCATGCGGTTCTGATCTGAGGCTCCGGGGTCACAACACTGAAAAATATGGTTTATCATGGAGTAAGTTCAAGCAGGGTCATTTACTCAGTGGTTCTGATGATGCACAAATATGTCTGTGGGATATCAACGCAACATCTAAGAACAAAACCTTAGAGGCTACACAGATTTTTAAGGTACATGTCTGCATATATCTGGGGAATATTTCTTGTATCATTTTGTAGAGTTGATGCTATTAAATTTGTTAAAGAAGCATACCACTCAGACTATAAAAGGTTACTGTTTAAACATGAATGACTGCAGTTTTATGGTTTTTTATACAGTATTCCGTTTCCAGTAAATTACTCGAGTGCATATGCAGTTCTATCTTCTATGCATTCACATGTTGTGTTCGCCAAGGGAGTAAGGTAAACACTTTAAATAACTTACGCAGTTTTCTTTTAATGTTGTTTTGTAATACTCTGATTGTCATCAAGTAGATAACATAAATGAATACATGCTGGCCGATAGATTTATACATATGGTGAATAACACATAGCTGATACTAACACACGTTAGTTCATTTTTGTATAATCTAAGACTTTATAGGAAGTAGGAGTCAATAAGAAATATGTCTCTCCTTTTCTGTAACTGTTTCAGTATGCTATAAGTATACAGTGATTTAATTTACAGTCCAAACATCTTCAGTACTTCTTATACCACAGTTCTCCATTCAAATGAAGCATTATGTCTTGGAAAAGTAATAGTTAGGTTAAAGTTTGAATTGCTTTTATATATGATATCTTTCTGACATAGATGATTGAGGTCAATTGCTAATCGTTGCCTGCAGAATCTGAATGACTTAAAAAAAGTACTATATTTTTTTCTTTACTAATGTAGTTTAGTCTAAGTGTATATCTTATGATGTAAGTTCTCAATTTTCTGTGTTCCAACTCTTGACTGACATTGTAGGCTTGATCAGGCAACCTAAGTATGGCGAATTAAAGGAACTGCATAAGGCTGTCAAGTAATGTGAGAAAGCGCTGCTGAATGCTGATCCTACTGCCACATCCTTAGGGAGTTATGAAGATGTTTGTTGGCTTCTTTGAAGGAGTGCAAGAAATAATGACATTACTTTGATAGAGAAACATGTGATTATGTACATAATCATTTTTATGTTGAACAAAAGCTTGAATTGGTAATTGTATGTATAATTTATAGATTATGTTGATATGATGGATGATGAATGTAGTGTATTTTTTTGGTAAAGTGCTAGTGCTACAATACGAAACAGGGAAAAATTGATTTTCGCATGCATATTTGCATACCAAAATCATTTTTTATTTATTTATAATTGTAAATTTTGTCACGGCATTCATGCCATAGAAAATGAGCATTCATGCCATGGCCAAGTGGGCATTCGCGCCGTCGAAAAGAAATGGAGGCTTTTTTTTTGTTGGAAAAAATGAATTTTACGAATGTAACTTTGTCGTGACAAAAAATAACTTGCGACGGTAAAATACCGTCGCAAAAAATAAAAAGAGAACTACGGCTAACAAAATTTGCGACGGCAAATCTACCGTTGCAAAATGAATTGATTTGCCAAGACAAAGTTTTACCGTCGCAATAGAGTTCAGATGACGGTAAAAACTGTCGCCAATAACAATTCCGTCGCCACCAATTGCGACGGAAATGTTGTCGTTGCTAAAACTCATTTTGCCGTTGTAAAAGAGCATTTGCGACGACATTTGACTCTTTTGCGACGACAATGTGCCGTCGCAAATGGCTTTTTGTTGTTGTAGTGTAAGCAAAAGTTACAAAGAGTAGTATATAAATTTCTAGGGTTGGGTATCTATGAGTTTTTGAATTTACATGTGGGCATTTTTGATAGAAAAAGTTGATTCCGGGGGGGGTCGATTCCTAAACCCATCTCTCCCTCCGGAATACAACTCCAGTTTTATCTCGGAATCATTCCTAATAAAAAGGTGGGTCTCATCTCCATTCTGATTCTTTTATGTGCAAGTAAACGCCGAAATTCAACCATCCCGGAATGATTCTCATTCTTTTGATTCCCATTCTAAGTTAGTAAACATGTCATATATTTCTCAACACAATCTTTGAAATCTCAGAGATCAAAAACTTTATATCTCAACAAGTCTCTATGAATCTCTATTCTCTTCTCTTTGCTCATCTCTCTATCTCAATCTTCTCTTTCTTTCTTAATTCTTAATTGATTAGCAACATGGCTACAACCTTATATGGACTACGTCTAGCTACTGTGGTAGAACCAGCAATGCACTATTCACAACCATACACAATGGCAGTGCAAGAAAATAGGTTTTTGTACAAGATAAAGCTACTCTACAGCTAGACCAGGATAACAAGTCTATATACTAACACATTCCATATAGATTTAAATGATTAATGTTAGAATATGCCTTGAATCAGGTATGGCGTCGGAGTACGCGAGTCTCGTTAAGACAGAGTGTCTTTGGCGAGGAAGTCTTTGGTAATGAGAGTTAGAGTCTTTGACGAGCAGGACTGCTACTCAGGATTTCATCAGGAGTGAGATTCCTCAAGCATTTGGGATTGGGTTTCCTTAGGCATTAGGGTTTAGGATTCCTCAGTCATTTGGGGCTATGTTAGGCTATATATACTCTAGGTTATTAGCTTACAGAGGTGTGTGATATTGGTATTTTGCAATTTGGTTTTATCCTGTAGGTTATGTTTAACCTAGTGTGATAAATTATATATTCTAATCTGGTACCCTCAAGATAATAAATATGTTCTCCTTCTGCCGTGGACGTAGCTAACTTGTGTTAGTGAACCACGTAAATCTGTGTTCTTTCTTACATTCGTTACTTCTGCTATAAAAAATTGGTATCAGAGCTTAGGCTTAGGATGTCTGGAGTGAATGTGAAGATCGACAAATTTACGGGGAGGAACAATTTCAGTTTATGGCAGATCAAGATGTGAGCCTCGTTAAAGCAACAAGGGTTGTGGGTGCCGGTGATGAAGAAGACAGTGGGTCCCGAATCTGCTAAGATGGCCAGTCTGGAGGAGAAGGCACACTCGACAATCATGCTGTGTCTTGCAGATGATATCATCACCGAGATCGCAGAGGAGGAAACTACATACGGTTTGTGGTTGAAGCTTGAGAGTCTATACATGACGAAGTCTTTAACCAATAAATTGCTTCTGAAGCAACATCTATTCAGTCTGCGTATGCAAGAAGGTGCGCCTCTGAGAGATCATTTAGATCAGTTGAACACAATTCTGTTAGAGTTGCGTAATATCGATGTTAAAATCGATGATGAGGATGCTGCCTTAATTCTGCTGGTATCTTTACCGTTATCATATGAGAATTTTGTGCAATCTTTTATCGTTGGGAGAGATACGGTGACTCTAGAGAAGGTTAGATAGTCTTTTCATACCAAAGAGTGGCGCCATAAGGAAACTAATATAGGTACAAATAATCAGGCTGCTGGGTTAATAGTCAGTGGAAGTAAAGGACATGGAAACTCGGAGAAGAAGAAATTCAAGAAACCAGGTTTCAAGGGTCCTAAATCCAACGATGTCTGTAACTACTATAAAGATAGGGGGCATTGGAAAAAGGAATGTTCAAAGAGGAAGCAGCAGGAGAAACCATCAAGTACTGCTACTATAGTAGAAGATGGCACTAATTCAGAAGAGGATACTGCCCTAGTTGCTGATGAACATGCACATCACATTAATGTGTGGGTTCTAGATTCCGGGGCGTCTTATCAAATATGTCCATGCAGGGAGTGGTTCACAACTTATGAGCAGGTAAATGGAGGCAATGTTTCTATGGCTAATAGTTTTGCCTACAAGGTGGTTGGAATTGGCTCAATTAAAATACGGACACAAGATGGTAAATTTTGTACATTGAACGAGGTAGGCATGTTCCACGCATGACAAAAAATCTGATATCTCTGAGTTATTTGGATAACAAGGGGTTCAGTTTCAAATGTGAATGTGGAGTTCTACGTGTCTGCAAGGGTTCTAATGTGGTTCTGAAAGGTGTCAAGCGAGGTACTTTGTATATTCTACAAGGTTCTACACTGTCAGGTTTTGCTGTTGTTGCATCGTCGGAGGTTCCCAAGGAGGATATGACCAAGCTATGGCACATGAGACTTGGTCTTATGAATGAACAAGGGATGTAAATTCTGGAAAAATGAGATCTTCTTGGTGGCCACAAGGTAAAGGACCCTGGTTTTTTTGAACATTGTGTCTTTGGGAAATTACATCACAGCAAGTTTCTTAAAGCAATTCACAGAACAAAAATGCACACTTGATTGCATCTATTCTGACTGTTGGGGTTCGTCTCGCGTTGAGTCTTTAGGAGGTCACAGATATTTTGTGTCAATGATTGAAGATTTCTCAAGAATGACTTAGGTGATTATGATGAAGCATAAAAGTGACGCCTTTAAGAATTTCAAGCAGTGGAAGGCGTTGATTGAAAATCAAACAGGGAAGAAGATCAAAATGCTGCGAATTGATAATGGTCTGGAATTCTGCTAGTCTGATTTTAATGAGTTATGTAGGAATATAGGGATTTCTAGGCATCATATAGTCAGAGACATACCGCAACAGAATGGTGTGGTAGAACGTATGAATCAGACACTTCTGGAGAGAGCTAGGTGCATGCTTTCTAATGCTGGACTAGAAAAAAGGTTCTGGGCAGAAGCTGTTAGTACAACATGTTATCTGATAAATCGTGGACCTCACATTGGTATACATCTCAAAACCCCTCATGAGATGTGGTATGGAAAGTCTGCTTATTACTCAAATCTAAGAGCTTTTGGTTGCACTGTTTATTATCATGTAAGTGAGGGCAAACTAGAACCAAGAGCTAAAAAGAGAGTATTTGTAGGCTATGGGGGTGGAGTTAAAGGTTATAGAATCTGGTCTCCATCTGAAATTAGGGTTATACTCTGTATAAAAGTAGTCTTTGATGAAAATTCTATGTTTAACCCTACTGTGAAGTCCATCGTTATATCAGAGAATGGTAGTGTTGAGAAACAGGTGGAGCAGTAAGACACTCAAGATGAGAGTGAACCACAGCAGGAAGGTTAACACCCCTATTCAGAAACAGAGTCACTAGTAGTTAACCAACACAGTTTGGCTCCTGATCGGCCTAAGAGAGCAAACTTTGGGAAGCCTCCCACGAGGTATGGTTTTGAGGACATAGTGACTTATGCACTTTAGGTTGCTAAAGAGGTGGATTCTCGCGAGCCATCCACCTACAAGGAAGTAATTACATGTACTGAGTCTGCCCAATAACTTGCTGTAATTGGAGACGAGATGGAGTCACTTCACAAGAATCAAACTTGGAAATTGGCCAAGTGACTTCGAGAGAGAAAAGTTATTACTTGCAAATGGATTTTCAAGAAGAAGGAATAGATGCCACCTGCTGAGGGTATCAAGTATAAAGCTCGGGTAGTTGCAAGAGGGTTTTATCAGAAAGAAGGTGTAGACTACAATGAGATTTTCTCGCCAGTAGTCAGACATACATCTATCAGGGTGCTACTAGCCATAGTCACATATCAGAATCTGGAACTTGAGCAACTAGATGTGAAAACAGATTTTCTACATGGAGAGTTGGAGGAGGAGATATACATGACTCAACCAAAAGGTTTCCAAGTTCCTGGAAAGGAAGATTATGTTTACAAGTTGAAGAAATCTCTGTATGGACTAAAACAGTCACCGAGCTAGTGGTACAAGAGGTTGACAACTATATGATGGAGATTGGCTACACCAGGAGTCCGTATGATTGTTGTGTCTACTACAACAAGGTAGAAAATGAGTCTCTCATTTATCTGGTCCTGTATGTAGACGATATGTTGATAGCTGCAGAGAACAAGTCAGATATTCAGAAGTAGAAGGGTCTTCTCAGTGCTGAGTTTGAGATGAATGATTTGGGTGCAGCTCTGGGAATGGAGATCTACAGAGATATGAGTCAGAAGAGGCTTTTCTTATAACAGAAGGATTATATTTAGAAGATATTGTCGAGATTTGGCATGTCTACAGTAAAATCCTTAGATACTTCAAGTGCAGCAAACACTCATTTGTCTACTGCGTTTGCACCTAAATCTGCTGAGGAGAAGGAGTACATGTCTCGAGTTCCCTATGGTAGTGCAGTAGGAAGCTTGATGTATGCTATGGTTTGCAATAGACCTGATCTTGCACATGCTGTCAGTGTTGTCAGTAGGTTTATGGGTGAGCCTGGAAATGAGCATTGGCAAGCTGTGAAGATGATCTTTTGTTACCTTAGAGGTACGTCTGATGTTGGTCTTATTTATGGAGGTGATACATGGTGTTTAGTAACAAGTTATTTAGATTTAGATTATGCTAAAGATGTTGACAATAGAAGATCTATGACTGGTTATGTTTTCACTCTTGGGGGTTCTGTTGTTAGTTGGAAAGCTACTCTGCAGCTTTCAGTGAATTTGTCTACTACTGAAGCAGAGTACATGGCATTGACAGAAGCAGCCAAAGAGGGAATCTGGTTGAAATGACTGGTTAGTGACTTGGGTCTACATCACGATCAGGCTATAGTGTATTATGATAGTCTAAGTGCAATATTTTTAGTCAATGATCAAGTTCATCATAAGAGGACTAAGCACATCAATGTCAGGTATCATTTTCTAAGGAGTGAGAAGAGGATTAAGGTGAACAAAGTAGGTACAGTTGATAATCCAACTGACATGTTCACCAAAGCGGTTCCACATAGCAAGTTTTAACACTGTTTGGACTTGCTCAATGTTAGAAGCTGTTAGTTGCCCGTGGGGGGCAACATCTGGGTCTTTCTCTGGGAGAGGGCAACATCTGGGGCAGATGAGAGTCTGGTACATCTGGCACCGTTGTAGTGCATCTAGTACGTCTGGTACATCTGGTTATCTGGGAGATGATTCAAGTCAAGGTGGAGATTTATTAGAATATGCCTTGAATCAGGTATGACGTCGGCGTACACGGGTCTCGCTAAGACAAAGTGTCTTTGGCGAGAGAGTCTTTGGCGAGCAGGATTGCTACTCAGGATTTTGTCAGGATTGAGATTCCTCAGGCGTTTGAGATGGGGTTTCCTTAGGCATTAGGTTTTGGGATTCGTCAGTCATTTGGGATTCTGTTAGGTTATATACTCTAGATTATTAGCTTACAAAGGTGTGTGATATTGGTAAACTGCAATATGGTTTTATCCTGTAGGTTATGTTTAATCTAGTATGGTAAATTATGTATTCTGTAATCTGGTATGCTCAAGATAATAAATCTGTTCTCTTTCTGCCGTGGACGTAACTAACTCGTGTAAGTGAACTACGTAAATTTATATTTTTTCTTACTTTCGTTACTTCCGCTATAACAATTAAGATTTGAGTGCAAGGTGAAGATGGATCGCATGCTGCACCTGCATGGCTTGCTACTTTGCTAGTGCTTATGCATGTTGACTTTTTAACTTGTTGGTCGACTTACATTTTATAATTTTCCTATTCATGTGTGGGATTAGGCTTTGCCTCCCCCTTTTTACTCTAGTTTTTCATCAATGTTTCGATGATGATGTACGTGTACGCAGACTACGTTGGCATCCCTGTTGATTCTGTTTGCAATGTATATATCTAGTAAGTACCCGGACTTGCAGCTATAGAAACGACTTCGATCTCAAAAGAGTGAGCGAGCTATATAGGTTGGCCCTGCCATGGACAAGCCACAAAGACTATTAATTTGAATACACCTACAGGCTACAAACGAGACTTCTAGTTATATAAGAAACGACATGGATATCAAATGATTGATCCCAGCAATATCTATATATGACGAGCTCCAGTACTCAAACTGATCTCATCAAAATCCTAAACCAAATTAGTCACTACATATCTTCCAATATTTTGAGGTCGTTCAATCTCTTTCATTTTTGTTTAGTTCATCCAGATGGGTAGCCTCCCACTCCATCAAGATTCACTAGAAAACAGCTCTTCTCACCTCGCCAAAGCACTCGACCCTAAAGAGTTCAGGAAACAAAAGGCCACTTGGTCGTAGATTTCATTGCAGACTACTACGAAAACATACAGAAATATCCAGTCCTAAGCCAAGTGCAACCTGGTTATCTGAGAAAATCTCTACCAGAGTCTGCTCCATATGACTCCGAATCCATCTCAACCATCCTCAAAGACGTTCAGGATCACATTGTCCCCGGCCTAACACATTGGCAAAGTCCCAACTTTTTCGCATACTTTTCTTCCACTGCAAGCGCTGCAGGGTTTTGATGGTTATACAGATGCATGACACTATCAAGCGGAGAAGTCCCGTCCTGGGGTTGAACTGAGTTTTGATGGTTATACTTCAGACATATAGAATACCATTTTGGTCGCTGGTTTTAGTCGCGGCGCTCATCGGCTCATAGCCAAGTTGAATTTGTGTAAAATTCTAGTGACGGTGACAGAATTTTCATTACATATGCATGCTTGAGTCAAATTCTATCGTTCATTTTCCAAAAATCTTAAAAACAAGGTGCTATCAATAATTCCATAAATTCGGTACAGTCAGGTCCACATATACAATAATTCCATATATCAAGATTTCAAGATTAATGATGGCAAAAAAAGCTTTACCCAATTAAATACCCAATTCGTTCGAAATATGCTTCGGAGTCTAGAGATTATATGGTCGACTATTGTTGAACTTCCCATCCGGCAGCATATAATTCCAAAGCAATTGTTGTCTTTGTTGACTGCATTAAGATTATAAATGAACTCTTTGTTGGAGTAATCGGTTGTTGGTAGTGCAGCGGTTGATCACCTTAATGTTACTCTTATAGGCTCAGATGTTAGAAGTTCAATTCCCCATAAAATTGAATTTCGGTGGATTAATTTTTTTTTAAAAGGTCGGAGTGCATCTTTTCACAAACTGACCTGTAATGATGCGTCTAATGATACTTATTACTCATGTCTAACCTATAACGTCATTTAGAACATCTCTATAAAGTTATATCTATAGCTATTTTCAACTAAAAAATTAAATGTAGCTCATATATTTTTGACTTCAGCTTTAGTAGTTGTAGGTAAAACTAATTCATTTTAAATACTTGAACCATTAGATCAGTTATTGGATAGTGGGACTACTTTTTAGATGTGAGAGATTTAGCTTTTAAGCAGACCCTGCCCTGGGTAGATGCCCAGTAGGCACGGGCCTAGAGCCCCAAAATTTGAGAGGCCCCAATTTTTTTTTTTCATGTTGTATAATTTTAAAAAGAAGAAGAATTGTTGTGGGGAACGACCTCCGGTACGTAATCAAACAAGGCAATCATTCAATGATCCAATCAAGGCACCCAATCAAATTAGAAAGCATCAATCGATTCAATTTCGTTAAAACTCAATAGTCAAGACGAGGGAAGAAAAAAAAACCTACGAAACTCAAAGAGTCAGAGACTCGACATCGACACCTCCTCTACTCCTCACAGCGCCTCGTGCCCTCCTCTATTCCATAGGCGTCATCTTTGATTGATATCTCCTCAAAGGCTTCATAGCCTCATTCCTTAGGTATGTTTATGGAATTTTGTCATTTTAAGTTGTATTTCAACCTCTCAAATTCGATTGATATCTTTAATTTTAAACTTAAATATGAATTTGTTTATGAAGTTTTGAGATTGTCTTATGTCTTCATACATGAATTAGTGAAACAGAATTATTGATTTATTGAATTAGGTTTTGTCGACTTGTTATGAATTCATTTTCGCTATTTTATTTTGCAATTGTGCAAACTTGGTATGGCTCCTATAAGAAAGTGTCCTTCCGGAGTACAAAAAGTAAAAGAGGGGAAGAGGAGAGAAGCATTGTGTTCTGTCTTCCTTAAGAACATAGTTAGGTTGCTTTGTACTCCCTCTCTTTCTACGCCCATTTTTTTTTTAAATCTAAGCCATTAGTTTTTTCAAAACTTGTTTTATCAAACTAAGTTTACAATGAGACAAGAACACATGATCCTTATCCTTGCCCAAAAACTTTAGTCTCATTCAGTCCTTTTTCTGTCGCTCACATCCTTGAGTGAGAGACAATCTCTCTCTCTCTCTCTCTCTCTCTCTCTCTCTCTCTCTCCCCGAGTATAATCATATAGACAATGAGAGTTCCAAGATTGTTAACCATAATACATATATGAAACACGACACCGTACGACATTGCATTGATGGCGGAGCTGAATTGAAGCAACATCTCCATAGAGGCCTGAGTTAGAACTGCAACCATTATAATGACACATATCCCAACTTCGAGGCCTAACACCTTCATTGTCGCCGGCAGAGCCATGATTTCGCCGCCACCGTCGTCGGTTCCGTCGTCATGCGAGCCTCGCAGGGATGGTAAAAGAGGGAGGGTTTCGGTAGCGGGTATCTTAGATAAGGGTAAAGACTCGGTCTTTTTTGTCTTCACTGGACATTTCTTTGAGAGAGAGAGAGAGAGAGAGAGAGAGAGAGAGAGAGAGAGAGAGAGAGAGAGAGAGAGAGAGAGAGAGAATCCTCATTCGCAACCCCTAGCTTCAGCTCATCCTCGAGTTCAAATCTATGGCAATCTCTCTCCCTTCAGTTCATCCTCTTGAGCGTGAGCTCAATGCCGAAATCTTGCCCCAATGCCAACCGATAGCCCCTCCCCTTGATTAGGGTGCCTTGAGCGGACTATGGAGGTGCCCAAAATAATCTTATGGTGTTAAGGTCAAACTGTGTATATGATCACACATGCTGAGCTTATTGTATGCTCGTTGGCTGTTTACTTTACTTTTTTGTTCAATCAAATATTGACATGTGGTAGTATTTTGAAAAGTTCTTGGCGTAGGGAGAGAGGGCTTTCTCTCTCTCTCCCCAGTTGGAAGAAAAATCAGAAGGTAAAATTTACTCTTGAGAGGAGATTCGTAAATTTCTCATAGAAATACTCTTGAGCTTTTTGAGGTTAAGATTAGAAGTTTGAAGAAAAAAATATTAAGAGAAGGTGTAAAGAGAAAATTAAGAGGTGTAAATAAAAATTCTCTTATACTAATGCAAGCTCACTTTCTCAAACAAAATATATACAAATGAGCCGGTTGTCTGGTTACTCGATCTCTTCCGTGCTCAATTCGATTTAGTAATAAACAAATTAGTATTAGAACTTTATTGTCTACACTGTACAAGACCTGTGACAGTTACTTCTTAATAACCCAAAAAAATATTTTTTCACTCTGCACAAACAAGCCCAGATTTGGTTTAAAGCTACTGGAGAATATAATGTTTTGTAGTCTCGTGCTATGAATCATGAACTTTTGGGCCATCTGCATATATTAACAAAGGTCATGTTCAGGGACGGAACTAGGATTCTCGGTTAGGGGGGGGGGGCTTAAATGAAAAGCTTAAAAAATAGTCTTGGTTAGGGTAGTCAGTTGGATCTTGATCTATATATTTTGACAAAACAATCTCAATGTGTTGTTTTTGGTTTGATAAAGCATCACTGTTTGAGCTTGAAATAAATATTTCATATTGGGCTTGAAAGTCTGAAGTCTTGGCGAGCGGCCCAAGATGAGCTGAAGTCTTGGCGAGCGGCCCATATTCCATGAGAGCTTGGCGAGCGGTAGAGTGAAGGAACAGAGTCCGTTTTCAGATCAACTTAGGATTGTGAATTGAGATAGCTGATTCATGCGGCTTAATGTCTATCATACCTTTTCTATTTCAGATAGATTTCTTCTAGGTGAAGGAGTTGTGATAGCATTAGAACTATATAAAGAAACAACTCATATGCTGGATGGTGTTAGAGTTATATTGAGATTCAAAGAGCAAGAGCAGAAGAGGTTTAAGAGAATTGAAAGATGACTACTGGACATTATATAAAGAGAATACGAGCATTATTGAAAGGTCCCCGATCAAACATATAACATTTTCTATATGTAAGTACATCTAGACATCTCGTCAAGAGATTCTATTTCTTTGCAACTAGCCGATCAAAGTGCTTGTCACCTATCGAGTGAGAGTATTGCGATCTAAGGAAGCATAGCGACCAGATGTTGAAGGGCTTGTCACGTAACGAGTGAGAGTTCTGATATCCAAGGAAGCAGTGTTCTCAACACATCGTCAGAAAGATTGCTATACTTTGCACTGATTAAGGGAGTGTGAGGTATCGATTTCTGGGGCTCTGCTAGAGACACATATCCAAAAGTCCTAGGTTACTAGGTGAGAATGACATATTCGGACAAAGTTGGTGCTCTCCTTGTCTTAATCGCTTATCAAGAAGTCAGGCAACTTTAAGTTCGATATTCTGTTGAGAAACGGTGGCACGCCAGCATACGAAGCACATACAGGATAAACTGATACTTGCAGTCAAACTATCCGAAGTCAATAAAAGAGACTGTTTTGCGGAAGGGTCTCTCTGCGGGAGATATTTTAGCGTCAAACCTTTTGGCACACCCGGTGGGACTATTTTTGTGTCTCTAAGTGACAATAGGGGATCCTTATCGAAGGAATTACCCTCAGTGTCGCAAACACCCACAACCGGCTTACCGTGAACATACATCTACTCGATGTAGTTCATTGACTAATCAAGCGGTTGACATAATCTTCGCTAAAGACTTTTATTCAACCATGTCGTTTAAATCTTTAAGTGACGCGGAGATTGGGAACTTACGTTCCCGGAGTACCTAGCTTACGCGGCTAGGCGCGATGAACATCATACTAGCTACTATACGGCTCTCGGTGAAAGGATTGAACAACAAGCAACTCTTCTCACTACCCAAGGCGACAGAATAGACGTAGCATTAGCTGAAATCCAAGCATTACGGGTAGCATTTAATCGAGATCAGGAGGAGAGAGAGGCAATTGGAGCCCAGGTAACAAGTGTCTCAGAGGGTCAGGACAAATTACAGATTGATATCATACAACAGTTGGGAACAAGTTTGGATGAATACCGCCGGCACGCGGCGACACTGTCACAGAGTACAGACAGGGATATAACGTCTCTAACTAAATCCGTTTCTGACCTCGCTAGAAAGACTAGACAGGCAGAGTCTTTCCCTCCTGCTTGGGAACAGCGGTTAAACAGGTTCATGAACGACTGCGACATACATCTGGCCAAGATGTATGATTCTTATGAGATACCGTTTCCTCCCATGCAAAAGGACGATCCAGATGCTTGGCAATGGCTAAAGTACTACCGGCATCAAACCTTCCAGACTTTCTCTGGAGATGATGATTCCAATGCGGCAACACATCTAGCATACTTCACACTACAATTAGGGCAGTTTGCCAATAATGAGGGACTCAAATTACGAGTCTTCGGATCATCCTTGTCAGGATCGGCCCTCGTATGGTATGCGGGATTAGAAAAGGGTTCGGTCAACGAGTGGAAGGACATGGAGGCTTTATTCAAAGACCACTTCGGAACAGTGAGACTTGAAACCAGTGTTGGAAAGCTGGCTTCCTGGAGCCAATCGGCAACAGAAAGTCCAGTCACCTTCCAGCACCGCTTTCGGTCAAAATATAATCTATGCAAGACTCTACTAGGCAAAGAAGAGGTAGTAGAGATGGCCAAGAATGGTTTGGAGGATACGTACCACCAGTTTTTCTTGAATAGCAAGTACTTTTCCTTGAACGAGCTTATCACAGCTGTAACTAGAGCATACAGTACCATGCAAGAACGAGACAATCGAAGGAATGCGTCCAAGGGAACGTACACTGCTAGGTCTTATGACATGCCAAAGCCAAAAACTGTGGCTTATATAGAAGATATAGACGACAAAGATTCAAACTCTGACGGTGAGTAAGTAGGAGCTGTGGATTTAGCAACAAATAAAGTTTTAAATCCCCGCAAACTTCAAAAGAATAAGGGTCCTATCAAGCTTTCAACAGTGGCTTTCACTAAGCCAGAGTTTGAAACATACACGTACGATGCTAATATGACTCATGAAATCTTAGATGAGCTCTATGGTATGCGAGTTGTAAAAGCACATTTCGGACCTCTCCCTATGGTTGAGCAGTTAAAAGGCAAAAAATATTGCAAGTTCCATGGAGCATGGAACCACGTTACAAAAGACTGTATCAAGCTGAAAGATCAGATCCAAAAGTGGATCAATGAAGGAAGGCTAGAGCTAGAGGGAGCGACCAAAGCGGCTGCATTAGTAGATTCGAAACCCTTCCCATCACCTCAGGTTAGTATGATTAATGTCGAGTGGTCATCACCCAACAGTTGAATTGGAGGTGTGGAAGATTAGAATCAGCTTGTCTTTTTGGGCTATTCTTTCAACTACGACAAGTTGGAGGAGATTTTAGATAGGCTGCGGGACATGGGTTTGATCTTTTATTACCCGGTACTTGAACTCAGACATTTACGATATGAAGGTCCGGCTCAACATTTATGCAGATTCCATAACCAGTTTGGTCATCAAACAACAAAGTGTTCGACCTTGAGAGATAAGATTCAGGGGTTGATCAACTGGGAAGTAATTAAAGTCAACTACAAGGGAGTGGTGGAATGGCATCCACATTACAATAGGGCATCACCGCCTCCTTATACGCCATTTCCTTCCACCGACACCGTTTCTGTTTGTGATGAATCTGAGCAAACCTACATAAGGAAAAGGTCAAGGCGGAGGCCTAGACTGAATATTGCATTTGTCCGACCTAAGCGGGCTGAAATAACTTATGATGCGTCTAGGCGAGATGAGATATTTGAAGAGCTAATCCAAGCACGAATAGCTACAATTCCTGACAATTGGGGAACGCCAGACCCACATCCTGACGATGTAAGGGGTCTGCTTTACTGTCGATATCATCATCGATGGGGTCACCATTCCATGAGTGCTTGTCGTGATTTGAAGTTCAGGATTCAACATTTGATTGATGAGGGATAAATAATGATAGATCAAGAGCCATCGCCAAGCTTGGCGACCGAAATATCTTTGACGGTTGGAATGTTGGAGCTAACAAGAGACAAATCAGGAAAACACAAACAGACCAACAATCATCAAACTACTGGCGAGAGTCCACTGAGCAACCAAGTGACAAGATCAATGAAAGGAAAAGAAATAGTGGATCCAAAAGCAGAGTCGCCAATAGCCCTTTGTGCTCATTGTAAACTCAGAGGTGGGTTGGAGATTTCCTATGAAGAATTGGCTGAGGCAGCTAAGGTATTCCCAGAGTTATTTTCGCAAATAAATCATCAGCCCCATATCCCACAGTGAGTAAGACAAAGGGACTCCCCAGATCCTAAGCGTTCGCGAGCAACATAAATGGTCAGTGAAGCCAAGAAATCTGAATCAGAGATTGCTGACACGCTCGCCAGGCCATATGTCCCACCAGCCTCAAGAAATATCATAAAGGAAAACATATGGTGTATAAAGGAGAAGGGAAAGACCATCGAGGTAACTCCAAGTAGAAGACGAAATCTTCAGCGCCGATTTGGAGAAGCCAAAAGAGCATTAGAGGCTTATGAAATGGGCATGCTCAAAGAAGAAGAATTAGTGTGCTCCCCAGAGACGTTGTAAAGGTGATTAAACGCTCTTGCAGTAAACCCCTTAGTGGTTTTTGGGAAGAAGTGTCACGAGCCCAAAGTGCGAGCACAACGACCAAGTGTCTTTGACCGTAACCTAGAGTTATGGTCCAAGGACAAACAACTTGAACCTATTCATGAGGATCGTCGTGAAGTCTTGAAACGAAGGCCAGTGAGACGACGTCTCAATTTCAATGATTAAGCGATGGAAACAATGGGGGTACCCACACCACCAAAGGAGGGAAAACGTGCTCAAGCACATAACACTCCAGACGAAACTAGAGTTTTGCAGTGGAGACCAAGGCCTCTGATCATAGAGGAACAAAAGAAGGTTAGTATTAACCAGAATGCATCCCTCCCCAAAGGACAAAGTTCTGAACTACTTATGCCAACAACCATAGATCCTATGCCTGAGGATCAGATGCAACATGTTGCTTTACTGGAGGTCACTACAACTTTGGACCTCGAGGCACAGAGGTCTGAGGACAACAACAATGTAGATCATGAGGAGTTGTTGGACTATGGTGAAGATCAAGAAGATGAGGAATACATCGAGGAGGTCGATACCACTGTTAATGTGGTGTTTATTTTACTCTCCAAGTATGCTTTACATCCACCAAAATCAATGGATGAGTCACTCGCAAGCGAAGGCGTTAACAACTTGGTGGTGCCAGAAATAGAACCAACATCGACAGATCAATTAGCACTCACCAAGACAACAGAGTTTGATTCATCAATAACAAAGGGATAGATGACGTTCGCCAAACCAACCCTGGACATGGCCATGCACACGCGGCCATTATATGTAACAGGAAACGTCCAAGGAATTCAAGTCAATAAACTTTTTGTGGAGTCTGGGGCAGCGGTGAATATCATCGCAGTCAAAGCAATGGCCTTATTAGGCGTTCCCAAGACTGCTATCCAAGAGACCACACTCAATGTTAGAAACTTTCAAGGTAGTATTTCCAAGACTTTGGGCATTGTCTTTTTGCAGGTACACATCGATCCAGCCACCGGTACATACACATTCTTCGTAGCAGAGTGCACAGCTCCATATAGTGCAATTCTGGGGCGTGATTGGATCCACCGGAGCTATTGTGTACCTTCGTCCCTCCATCAGCAGATGTTACTTTAGAATATGGAGTCAGGAGAAGCGGAGATAATCGACGCTGATCCTTGTCTATATTCCGTTTCTGCTAATTCTTTGGAAGCCAATTATTACAACAGTGACTTCGATAACAAAGGCCGCTCGTTCGGTGTTACGGCTTTTGAGCTAGCTCAGTGGGGTATGATTCAAGTAAGTCATGATCATAGCAGACCCTACACCATTGAGCTACCATCCAACCATTCTCAATGATCGGGTCTCTATCAAGTATAGAGACCGAGGCTTACTACTCTTTGTACGACTGTTTCCACCATTTTCTGTTGGAGAGCCAAGCCTATGAGAAGGTTCCAATGATTGCAGCATTGGAATATGTGGATAAAGATGTATTGAATGACTTAGATGAGGAGGACGAAATCAAATTAGCTCCAGCAGCTCTGGATGATTTACCTCCTAAAGTCAAAGATCCCATTGAAAAAGTCAACCTTGGGAACAATGAAGAGCCAATTTCTGTGGCTATTAGTACCTTCCTAGTGCCTGAAGAACGACTGAAGCTCATTGAATTGCTACATAAATACGCTGATTGTTTTGCAGAAAAGTATGACGACATACCAGGACTGTCACCAGATTTGGTTTGTCACAGCTTACCCATCATAGAAGGAAAGAAGCCGGTGAAACAAGAAATGCGTAGAATGAACACAGAAACAACAATTTTAGTTAAGGAAGAAGTCGAGAAGATACTCAAGTCATGGATCATACGAGTAGCCAAATATAATGAGTGGCTATCCAACGTAGTCTCGATCTAGAAGAAAAACAGAAAAATGCGAGTGTGTGTTGATTATAGAGACTTGAACAATGCAACTCCAAATGATGCATACCCAATGCCAGTAGCGGATTTGTTGGTGGACTCAGTGGCTCGTCATGAGATGTTAACATTCATGGATGGGACGACTGGTTATCATCAAATTCCAGTAGCAGAATCAGATAGACATAAGACTGCGTTTCGGTGCCTAGGATTTGCAGGAGTATTTGAGTACGTGGACATGCCATTTGGACTCAAGAATGCAGGGGCAACCTACCAACGAGCAATGAACTTAATCTTCCATGATCTTATTGGTAAGACTATGGAAGTCTACATCAATGATGTGGTAGTTAAAACAAAATGTAGAAGCGATCATATTGAAGACTTGCGGCAAGTGTTTATCCGGATGAGGCAACATCAACTGAAGATGAATCCAGCTAAATGTGTGTTTGGAGTACAAGCATGAGACTTCCTGGGATTTCTGGTTCATCAGTGTGGGATTGAGATACCAGACGACAAGAAACAAGCGGTGCTTAGTGCAACCCCACCAAATAGTAAGAAAGAACTACAACGCTTATTAGAAAAGATCAATTTCTTACGATGGTTTATTGCCAATGTTGCTGGAAAAACACAACCATTTTCGACATTGCTCAAGCTTCAAAATCAGAAAGACTTTGTATAGGTGCCTATCCATCAAGAGGCATTTGAGACCATCAAAGCATATTTGACAAACCCGCCAGTCTTGGTACCTCCATGACTAGGGGTTCCACTTAAGCTGTATATTTCAATTACAAACCTTTCTATTGGGAGTTTATTAGTTCAGGACGACACATTAGGAGCTGAACATGCCATTTTCTATCTTAGTCATACCTTGAACGAGTGTGAAACGAGATACTCGCCAATGGAAAAGTTGTGCTTGGCCTTGTATTTTTCAGGATGCAAGTTGAAGCATTACATGCTGTCTTTCACCACATGTGTCATAGCACAAACAGGCCTGGTGAAATACATGCTTTCTAGACCCATTCTCCGGGGATGGATTGGGAAGTGGATTCTGGCTTTGTCAGAGTTTTTTCTTTGCAATACGTTCCCCAGAAAGCGGTTAAAGGCCCAGCAGTGGCCGATTTTTTGGCCCATCATCCAATGAAGGATGTTAGCGAAGGGCCAAAACTGGAACTCACTCGTATTGATATGGCCCCTTGGTGTTTATACTTCGATGGGTCAAGTATGAGCACTATGGCTAGGGCAGGAGTAACGTTAGTCTCTCCACGCGGCCAAACTTTTTCTTATTCTTTCAGGTCGGACTACAAATGCACAAATAACCAAGCAGAGTATGAACCTCTTATCATTGGCTTGGAACTTTTATTAGATATGGAAATCAGAGATGTGCATATATTTGGAGATTCCCAACTAGTGATCTGACAACTTGAAACTAAGTATAAGGCTGGACCAATATTAGAACCATACGTTAAGCAAGCCTGCAACTTACTCAAGTTTTTTACTGAAGTGGAGTTGAGCCATGTCCCTCGCGAGAGGAACTATGCAGCAAATGAATTGGCCTAACTAGTAACGGGGGTGAGCTTACAAGATATTCATGCAACGCTAGTTCAACAGATCAGAAGACCATATGAACTAGACTTGGCGTTTTGTTGCCTTTTCCCAGTTGAACTCCCTGTTCTTCCTCTTCAGTGTAGCCATGTCCATTAGGCTTGCATCCTAAATACATATAGAAACTGAGCGGGTGCCTGAGAGGAAGACGAGGTGAGTTCTACCTCGGGATTGTGCCTTCGTCTTTCTGTGGAAACACAGGTTGAATCGGCCAAGGCAACGCCTGGACATAGATATTGCTATCTAGTCTAGGTTTGGACATGGATATTGCTATCTAAAGACTACAATATGGAAGGTTTTATCTGGAGGTTTCTTTAGATAGGAGAACCAGAGCAAACACACAAAAGGGGAGTTCATTCTCGAAAGAAAGTTTGGAAGGTTGATCACAAGATAGTGAAGAGGAAACCTTTTATAGAAAGGAGTCATAGAGGTAAGGCTTCACGAGAGTAAATACACCCGTTAATAGAGGACACGCGTCTAATTGGAACTGGGCCATGTTGCGATTTATCTACCCCCAGAGGAGAGCATGATGAATGAAAGATTTTTGGGGAAGGTAAAATGTATTTTGAAGATTTGATGGTTGACGTGATACGGATTCCAAGCTTGGAATTAAATTCCATTTAATCCGGATTATCGGGACAGGCTAGCGGTTAGAGTCTATGAATGAGACTAGTCCCAGTTCGAATAAGTTTTGGGAAAGCTTGATTCTGAGGCCCAGTCTTGCTGTCCAAGGCCCAATTGACACATTGCTTCCAAAATTTGGACTGAACAATTAAATACTTAAGAATTTTGGAATAACAAAAAAAAGGGCTTAAAATCTGTGGCCCAATGATTACAACAAGAGGGTTTTTTCCCTCACGGATGCCTTTGCGATTTCAAGAGCTAGCCATGATTGTTTGAATGCCTGTAGAGCACTTATGGCTTCTTCTTTTGCATCCTGCAATAGTTGAGCTTGGTTCTCAATCATGAATTGGCGCACGGAGGCTTGATTTCTAGAGTTATCAGCACATAAACCGTCCACTTCAGCTCGAAGGGCAACCACTTCAGCCTCAAGGGCAGTTAGTCTAGCTTCTTTGGTTGCTAAAGTTTCTTGATGAGTAGACGTGTCCTTCAAAAGGGTCTGGATTCATTTTTTTCTCTTCTTGAGTCTGGCAAACCAACGTCTCCACCGCTTCTTTTTTATGCTTTGCCTCTAGTTTTAGGCGTTGGTGGGCTTCACTTTGACTCAAAAGTTGATAAAGTTTCTCCTCAAGGTCAGGAATATGATGGATAAATTCTATAGGGGCAGTAGCCTTTAAATCCCTGACTTGTTCGCGAGCGCGTTAGATGTCTCGAGAAGAGTCCAGGTTGCCAGAAAGAATGTTCTGAAGGGCAACATCAATAACAGAATGAGAGCTCAGTGCACTCAACTTAGTATAAATTCCTTCCAACATTATTGCTTCTTCTTGTGGTTGTAGTGCCTGAGAGGAAGGTCCTTATAATGAAGACGGTGCAGTAGTTTCTTCGGTTGCAGTTTCAGGGTCTTCATCACTGACACAAAAAGAACTGGGAGGGTGATCCATGGTGGCCATTTCGGGAAATTCAAAAGATTGGCCTTGCTAGCTCATTTTTTCCTTTGGACTTGTTGGTAAATCAGAAACCATTTCACCGATTTCCAAAGGAATGTTTTTGGACTGAAAAGTAGTAAAACAAGATGTCAGGGCCAGTTGGAAGAAAATAAAATACATAACGGAGTAAGTAAATAAAATTCTTACTTGGATGGGGAGCAACTGCTGTGTTTCTTCAGTCGCTTTAAAGCTTATGCTTTAGCGAGGGAGGAGTTTGGTCCCTTAGTTCTGGAATAACTTCAACCAACGACTGTGGTTTGGCAACTTAAAGCTCTGGCGGGGAAGAAATTTGATTTTCTTGCTCTAAAATGACTTGGTCATTTTGAGCACTTGTTCTAAAATGACTTGGTCATTTTGAGGCAAGATTGAAACTCAATATGCAGGCGCCGGAATAGAATAGCAATATCAGTTGGCTTGTTCCTTTCTTCTTCCTCGAGTTCCTTCAGGATGATTCCAGCCAGAAACTTGGCTATGAAGTCTTTACAGCACCATTTGCCGCTGTTGATGACTTCTAGTCCTGTATCATGATCTTCAGTTCTATACATGATGCTGGAATCATCAAACTTTAAAATATAGGCTTTGCAGCATCCCTTGAAAAGCCTTTCCTCGAGTGAGTCTATAATATAGTAAGCTTCGTCTTCAACTTTGAGGACGAAGAAATGATCATTCCAACTCACTATATACACCTGAGGCTTGATGCTCTTACTGATTTGCTCCCATATCATATCAAACGATGCAAGACCATCCAAGGCTTTAAACCTTTCTGGGTTGAAGTACCCAACGAAGGAGTCATCAGATGAAATCTTCAGGGGTCTGATGTTAGCCTTTAAAATAACCTCGAGATCATAATGTTGATCCGGGTAGGAGCTGGCGAGGGTCTCGTCCTTGCACAGTTTCTGCCACTCCGAAGAACCTTGAACAAGGAGGTCATCAAACTCGGAGACCGTGGGCAAGCTGTTTGGATTTACACATAGCCAGTGTGCAATAGTGAAAACCAGTGCCGAGCAGGCGCTTGCCCCGGAGGCTTTGTCACTCCGTTGATCAAAGGTGGCATGGAAGACATGAGCTTGAAGCTTGGCTTATCTATCCCTGCTAGTGATCTCTGTAGCTGTCCAGATGCCACTTGGAGGCTCTTTAGGCTTGGAGTGGATCTTCCTCGCTTATGAGACTATCAAAAGATTGGGTCAGCTATGGTTCAGTGACAAAATTGAAAGTTATTTGTTCTGGGTAAATAAATTGCAATACTTACCGATTGCCTAGAGGGATTTGATCTTTTCTTCTTAAAGGATTGCAGGGTGACAGTCACGTCTGATTCTAGGGCGTGCTGTTTTTAAGAAGAAAGGGTTAGCCAGATACAATATGAAAAATTACTAATACATGTGGCACTTTTGAATGTAAGAAGCATACCTGTGGCCAGGGGTTTTTATTTGTGTTCTTGTATGATTTCCCAATAACCGCCAAATCTTCTTCATTCGAAAACCTTTTGCCAAAGTCATAAAAGATAGTGGCAAAACGGGCAAGCGGTCCCTTGTGTCATACATCTTCTCAAAGTTGGGAGCGCCAGACTTGGTACGACTCAGTGATTGATTGAAAAATCACAAGTGGCTTCGTCAAAACAGGAATTACCACCGTCGGGAAGCCAAAGTGTTCATCCTGCACCTCTGTTGCTGTAGGATGGCATGTCCCTTGCCAAATGGTATATTTGTTCACAGAACAAGCGAGGGGCATGGGAGCATCTTGAGTGAGCCCAAGTTGTCTTGAGAAATGGTTTGGAGCATTGAGCTCATACCCGGGGCTCACAGAATCAGGGACTGGCAGGTCTTTGCAGGTGTGACATTGAAGGAAAATGTTCCTCGCAATGTTATCTTGCTCTGGCGAGGGCATAAATCCGCTCTCGAGGCTGCCAGGATGACGACGGTTTAAAATCACTTCAACTGTTGTGGTTGGAAAATCTTTATGCGAGCAGAGGTAATTGAAGCAAACTAGATAGGACCACGCTCTAGTCCTAGTTGGTGCCGACACCAAGGATTGGTCCAACAGCTTGTGATCTTCAAAGGAAGGAGCTGTTGTAGGGCAAAAGAAAGTAAAGTACATCCGCAACCCGAGCTCTACCATCCAGAGTGGCCCTAGTTGATTAAAGTCGAGCTTTGAAAGGACGACTCATCTCAGACCATAGTAGATGTAGGCGAGAACGAACTCAACCAAGCCCAGTTGTTCACAGATGAAAAGGCGTTCGGCAAGGTTGGTCCAGCATCTTTTGACCTTTGTGGAAGAAGGACAGAAAATGTATTTTGATAGCCAATATTCTAAAAAGGCTATGCCTCCTTGCTCGGTGTCTTTTTCCTCCTGTGCAAAATGTTTAACCCAGGAAGAGTAGGAGGAAGGACGATTGAGGGAGGCTTGAACTAGTGTCCCGGTTTGGTGATTATGTGACCAAGAGTTTTCGAATACTGGAACTCCAAAAAGGGTATATAAATCAAGGATAGTAATGCTCACACCACCACAGGGAAGGCAGAAGCAGTTGGCGGTGCAATCCCAAAAGCACATGGTTGTGGCAAACGGTGCTCTGTTGCCACCAGCTGGGAGGGAAAAGCACAAGTCGATGAGTTGGGTGATTCCAACAGCTTCCCATTGATCGATATCTTGTCTGCGACGGTGCCGGTACCAAGCGAGATCATCTGCGTTTGGGTGCGGCCATTTCCCAATCAAACAAAGGGTATCTTTGTTTGTCCATTCTTTGGGTTCTGCCTTGAGATTTTCTTGGACTATTAAGGCTGAATTGCAGAGGGGATGGCAGAGAAAATCTGGATTGATTGGAACATCCAGAAAGGGACCAAGTCGGCCAGTGCCTTCGTTTGGGTCTACAGTTAGAGAGATGATTGCCTCTGGGTTCTATCATCTGGCAACAACCTTGAGGTGTCTGGAGAACTTCTCGGCATTACGTTCTGTGTAGGGGATGGAGATGTCTTTACGTGGAGGCATTGTTTTAATCGAAGTAGATGAATGGCGGCGAGAATGAAAGGTCTTAGCTTTTGACTAAGGAGGTTGAAGGTGTAGGATCAAGGCAAGTGAGAAAGTCTCGTTGGGGAATGAGATTTTGTTGATGTGGATTGGTGCTTTTATATTACGTCAGTCAAGTGATGCAACTTTTTAGAGGAGTTGTGTAACGTGGCACTTACGTGTGATGTTACCGTTTGGTTTAACAACGCGTCATTCGGGTAATATTCAAGTCTTTTCGCTTGCATAGGTAATTTAAGCTCAAGACTTGAGGGGCAAGGTTTGGGCCTGAAATAAATATTTCATATTGGGTTTGAAAGGCTGAAGTCTTGGCGAGCGGCCCATATTCCATGAGAGCTTGGCGAGTGGTCGAGTGAAGGAACAGAGTCCGTTTTCAGATCAACTTAGGATTGTGAATTGAGATAGCTGATTCATGCGGCTTAATGTCTATCATACCTTTACTATTTCAGATAGGTTTCTTCTAGGTGAAGGAGTTGTGATAGCATTAGAACTATATAAAGAAATAACCCGTATGCTGGATGGTGTTAGAGTTATATTGAGATTCAAAGAGCAAGAGCAGAAGAGGTTTAAGAGAATTGAAAGACGACTACTGAGCATTATATAAAGAGAATACGAGCATTGTTGAAAGGTCCCCGATCAAACATATAACATTTGCTATACGCAAGTACACTTTGACATCTTGTCAAGAGATTATATTTCTTTGCAACCAGCCGATCAAAGTGCTTGTCACCTATCGAGTGAGAGTATTGCGATCTAAGGAAGCATAACGACTGGAAGGTTGAAGGGCTTGTCACGTAACGAGTGAGAGTTCTGATATCCAAGGAAGCAGTGTTCTCAACACATCGTCAGAGAGATTGCTATACTTTGCATTGATTAAGGGAGTGTGAGGTATCGATTTCTGGGGATATGCTAGAGACACATATCCAAAAGTCCTAGGTTACTAGGCGAGAAGGACCTATTCGGGCAAGGTTGGTGCTTTCCTTATCTTAATTGCTTATCAAGAAGTCAGGCAGCTTTAAGTTCGATATTCCGTTGAGAAATGGTGGCACGCCAGCATACGAAGCACATACAGGATAAACCGATACCTGCTGTCAAACTATCCGAAGTCAATAAAAGATACTGCTTTGCGGAAGGATCTCTCTGCGGGAGATATTTTAGCGCCAAACAATCACAATTACTCGTAGCCTGATTATGAGTAATATTTGATCCTCCAAAATGTGATATTAGCATTTGCTTCTTCTTCCAATTACGGAATCCATGACCAACACCAACAAAAGTTTCACCACCGCCTTGTTCTTCAATAGCTGGTTTGAAAAGATAACAACATAAACAAAATGCAGCATCCTCTTTAATACTGTACTCTAACCAATATGGAAATTCAATAAACTAATCACGAATAAACCTTATTTTCTTCTTTTCCCCCAAATTTCGTGAAAGGAAAAGTATGATTTTTAGGTCGACAAGGGCCTTGTTGTAGATAATATCTTTGAACTTCTTCTTGAATGTTAGGATGATAACTTGAAATTGACGGGCGTTTAGCGGGATTCGATGAATACTTTTCTATAATATCTCTAGCACGAGACTTTTTCATATTGTTACTATTCTTCTTTTCAATTTTCGTAGGTGGTTGCTCATATGATGTTAGAGTAGAAGAAGATGATTTTTTTTGAAGTATCTCTCCATATCTTATAAACTTAATAAAATGATTGTATTTTAATCTCAGGAACCGTAGAGCTTTTATAAAGAAAAAAAGACCATGAAATCCTAAACCTGGTAAGAGATTGAATCTTAATTGACCTAATATTTAGACTTCATTATTGAAATAATATATAATAATATTCTTACAAAGTCGTCAGATTTGAATTAGTCATGTACTTATACGCGTCATTAAAGTTTAGATATACTTCAAATAAATTATAATATTTATATTATATAATAATAATATTATACTAATTTTTTTTCTTCACATAAACTCGGAAGAGGCCTACCCTGGCCCCCACATCCCTCCGTCTCTGGTCATGTTGTATTATTCACATTCCATATAGATGCAAAAGATTAAGATTCAAGATATCAAGTGGTCCAATACACTTCTCATATATATATTGATGTGCCCGTACTCTTAACGTAGATTTTTTCGACTAAGGTCATGTACTTAATACTAAATGCGTTAAGAGGGGATGGCTTAGCTAGCTTTATATTATGTGGAGATATGTCGCTGGTCTGCGATTTTTTGCATTATAAGAGCATTTGCACTGGTGATACTTTTGCTCGAGCAAAAGGTGGGTCCGAGCAAACTTTGCTCGAACAAAACGAAATCGGCGATACAGCGGTCACTTGGAGAAGTGATGTGCTCGAACAAGCAAGTTGTGATTTCGATGGGCTCCACTATATGCTAGAGTAATTATCGGAATAAATTTTATTCCAGCGCTTGCTCGAGCAAAATAAATCCGGCAGATTCCACCAGCTGTTAGAGCAAAATAAAACACCGGTACAGATGGCCTAATGATTGGTGTGTTGCTTCACGGTGCATATATAATTGTGTGCATGCATGGGTAGTCTTGGCTCATATTAGAGGATTTAGAGCTGTCATGCAATCATTGGCAGAATTCCAGCTATGTATGTTTTCAGTACCTATAAGCAACTCAGCTCTATGCAGCAATTCGATCTGTAAAAACTAAGAACCACATATAATCAGATAATTACTGTAATGATCGATCAGCATAGCTACATCAAAGACTTCTAGTCATAGAAACAAGGGATCCAGGTCCTCTCCTGACCAATATTACCTATTGTCTAGCCAACAAATCTTATGCTGTGTGATTTATTTTACGGTTAAGATTAGTATATATGTTTTTCTTCTTTTAGTACCGAATTGAACAAACTCTTCTTCCTCTCTCTTCTCTTCTTTCTCTCTCTCTCTCACACACAGAACTCATCTCTTACCGAAGAAGCACGCCATGAACGTGGTCACATAGAGCACCTCATTAGAGATTTATGTATCAAAAATCCAATAACAGTTATTTCTCATCTTAATCATGTATTAGTATGTAATTATCAATAAAATTTATAATAGCATCAAGATACCAAGTCCCAATTCCCCCAACTATTCAATCTATGAAAACATGTAAGTTTAACCCAATATATAAACACAGAAATTTGGAAGCCCCGAGAGATCAATCCCCCAGAAAAATGAATGAATTCAAACAATCAAACAATCAATTTGGAAACCCAAAAGTTCATAACAGGCTGGAGGATTAGGAGATAAGAGAGATCGTCCAATCCCGAGAATAGAAAAGGGAACTCCTGCGACCGGGACTGATCCCTTTGAGTTCGGGTAGGAAACCGGTTGGATTATTATTGTGTCGTCGACGGCTGAGAGAGAGAGAAATTGGTGCGCGTCGGCGGCGAAAAAAATAATATAAAAACTGATCTTATTCGTTAGTTAGGCACAAGTTGGGTGATACGGTTAGGAGAGATCTGGATCCAGAAACAACGTGCATAGATAATTAATTAGATATCAAACGAACGATCGAGGGTGCATGGCCATGTCATACATGAACATATGCCACAGATCGAAAAGGATATTTGGTTTGCCAGCAAGATCTATATATGGCGACCTCCAGTACTCAAACTGATCACAATTCAAGTCCACAACCAACTCAGTTAGTCACTACGTACATATATATCTTCCAATATTTTGAGGTCGTTCAATCTCTTTCATTTTTGTTTAGTTCATCCAGATGGGTAGCCTCCCACTCCACCAAGATCCACTAGAAACCAGCTCTCCTCACCTCACCAAAGCACTCGACCCCGAAGAGTTGAGGAAGCAAGGCCACTTGGTCGTAGATTTCATTGCAGACTACTACCAAAACATACAGAAATATCCAGTCCTAAGCCAAGTGCAACCTGGTTATCTGAGAAAATCTCTACCAGAGTCTGCTCCATATGACTCCGAATCCATCTCAACCATCCTCAAAGATGTTCAGGATCACATTGTCCCCGGCCTAACACATTGGCAAAGTCCCAACTTTTTCGCATACTTTTCTTCCACTGCAAGCACTGCAGGGTTTCTCGGCGAAATGCTGGCCACTGGATTCAATGTGGTTGGCTTCAATTGGGTATCATCCCCGGCTGCAACAGAGCTTGAGAGCATAGTCATGGATTGGCTTGCTGGCATGCTTCAGCTTCCCAAGTGTTTTCATTTTTCGGGCAATGGCGGCGGTGTGATACATGGTAGTACATGTGAGGCCATTGTTTGTACAATGGCAGCTGCTAGGGACAGAATGCTGAGCCGTATTGGAAGCGATAATTTGGGAAAGCTTGTTGTGTATGGCTCTGATCAAACCCACAGTACGCTTCAAAAAGCTTCTCAAATCGTTGGAATCAACCCTAACAATTTCAGGGCCATTAAGACTACAAAGTTGACAGAATTTGCACTATCACCCGAGTCGTGGAGATCGACAATTTGTTCTGACATGGAACAAGGGCTAGTTCCTTTGTTTCTATGTGCCACAATGGGAACAACTGCAACCACGTCTGTTGATCCATTGGGGGCATTATGTGAAGTAGCAAAAGATTATGGAGTGTGGGTTCATGTAGATGCTGCTTATGCTGGAAGTGCTTGCATTTGTCCCGAGTTTCGTCATTTCATTGATGGCGTAGAGGACACAGGTTCTTTCAGTTTTAACCCCCATAAGTGGTTATTCACTGGAATGGATTGTTGCTGCTTGTGGGTTCGTAAACCAAGTGCATTGGTAAGTTCATTGTCCACAAACCCTGAGTATTTGAAGAACAAAGCCAGTGACTCAAAGCAGGTGGTGGATTACAAAGATTGGCAAATAGCACTAAGCCGGAGGTTTCGGGCACTAAAGGTGTGGCTTGTGTTAAGGAGTTATGGCGTGGCTAACCTTAGAAAGTTTATTCGTATTCATGTCAAAATGGCCAAGATGTTTGAAGGATTTGTGAAAATGGACAAGAGATTTGAGGTTGTGGTACCTCGAAACTTTTCCTTGGTTTGCTTCAGGATTTCACCATCAGCATTAGTAGTTAGTAAGGATGGTGTGGTAAATGATGTTAATTGCAAGTTTTTAGAGGCCTTGAATGCATCAGGGTGTGTGTTCATGACTCATGCAATAGTTGGAGGAGTGTACGTGCTTCGCTTCGCTGTGGGTGCAACTCTGACTGAAGAAAAGCACATACTTGAGGCTTGGAAGGTGGTGCAATATCATGCAGAAGCCATTCTCAGCTTGTATGGCGGCAAGTAGTTGTTTTGTTTGTTTATTATATATTTTCCGTATTTGGCATTACGTACGAACGTACGCACTGCAAGAAAATAAAGAATGTCATCTTATATTTGTTGTAATTGTGGAATTCATTAATTATGATGATGAATTAATTTCAGCTTACGATGCTTCGATCAACCTGGCTTGTATGTGTTTATTTGTTGCTAGTTGCTCGCTCGTTGCAGCTAGCTGGAACTGTGTCTTGTAAAACTACGTACGTGAACTGTGAGGCTTTCTGCTTATGTATTTAATTTGTTGTCTTACAGTACCTGTGATTGAGAAAATTCCTTCTTTTAATTTATACCTGGTAATTAAATTGTTAATATTGGACCCACCCACCTGCTATTGTCTTTTTTCCATCTGCAATATATATGGCAGCAAGGCCAGGGAAGATTATGTTTTCTTCTTCGCCTAGCCTCCCAAGCTCCGTTCCTCCGTCTCTCTTGATTCAATGTAAGTGGAGACGATTATGGTGTCTTCTTCTTCGATCTTCTTCACCACATCGATTGTTAGTTCCTAATGCAGACTGCATGTCAATGGCTTGGAATACCTAGATGCCCTCGATCACTTTTTGTTAGAGCACCTGCACCGGTGTTTTGCGATTGCTCGTGCTATTTGAGGAGGAGCAAGTACTGTTTGAGGTGGAGCAGTCACTGTTCATCGAATAGGAGGTGCAGTTTCTGTTTTTCGCGCAGCGGTGCCAAAAAATAGCACGTGTTATTACTGTTCATAATTTTTTTTTATTAATTCTTTTTGAATCATTTTCAACCAATCCATAAACGACACGTGTCGTTGTCGTATGAATAATTGAATAAAATTTCGGGTAAAATTTTCGACTAATGGCGAGTGGACACGTATCACACCGACAAAACGTTATCGGGTAAATAATTATACAAAATTTTCGATAAGATTTTCAACCAATCACGAGGCAACACGTGTCATGTCCACGTATCGTTATCGTCATAATAATTGGTATAAGATTCCCGGAGAGATTTTCGACCAATTGAAAGTCGACACGTGTCATCGTCTTATCTAATCAGAATATCTACACTTGGCTATAAATTTGTTGATCGGTGCTCATCGTTCACTCACACTGTTTTCAACCATATATTCTACATTCTGATAAGATGAATCCTTTTAGTTTTGAGAATTTTTTCCGAAGGACGCGACAACAACGTCGACGAAATGCCGAAATTGTTAATGCTTTCATCACTGAAGCGGTCGTGGTCGATGCAATGTTCGGTGATGAACCACCTCACCGCCGACCAAATGAAGAAAGAATGAGGGAGTCTAGGGGACATAATCTGATGGAGGATTACTTCATCGAACACCCCGTCTTCAACAAAAAAGCCTTTCGTCGAAGGTACCGAATGAGTACGAATTTATTCAACCGTTTAATGACGGATCTCTGTAACCACGACCAATTTTGGCACCAAAGAGCTGATGCCACCGGATTGGTTGGTCTTCTTCCACAACAAAAGATGACTGGCGCTCTTCGTATGTTGGCGTACGGCACAGCCGCAGATCAATGTGCTGAAATAACAAGGATGGGTGAATCCACAATACTACAATGAATGAAAAAGTGGTGTATACATATATACGAACTTTACAGTGACCTTTATCTCCGCACTCCAAATGCCACAGACATAACCCGACTTCTAAAGAGAGCAATGCATCGCGGATTTCCTGGTATGATCAGAAGCATTGATTGCATACATTGAGAATTGAAGAACTGCCCCATAGCTTGGCAAGGGGAATTCTCGGGGCAGAAGAAGCGTCCAACTATAATTTTAGAGGCGGTGGCCTCATATGACACGTGGATATGACACAGCTTCTTTGTGGTACCTGGATCACAAAATGATATCAACGTGCTCCACCAATCGGTCATATTCGATTCGCTCCTTGCCGGAAACAATCCGAGTGTAACTTATAAAGTTAATGGTATGAATTACCACAATACTTACTATCTAGCTGACGCTATATATCCCAGGTACTCCTCGTTTGTGAAAACAATCTCCAATCCCTATGAGCTACCACAGAAACCGTTTACCAAGAAACAAGAAGCATACCGCAAAGATGTAGAGATGTGCTTTGGGATTTTGCAATCTCGTTGGAGAATTATTTGGCATGCAGCTAGGTGTCATCACCAATCGACATTGAAGAGCATCATGTTGGCTTGCATTATAATGCATAACATGATTGTCGAAGAAGAATTTGTGGAGGAGGAGTTCGAGGAGTTGGAAGAAGAAGATCTACAAAACCCATCAATTGCTTTCATAATTTATGATAGACCAGTGGATGAACAAGGTAATCGTATTCCTTTTGAGCCTGTTGGAAGGGATGGACAAAATGAACACCGATTTGCCGACCGTCTTGTAGATCTCCAATCTGCATACATCCATGGAGAGTTGCAAAATGACTTAGTTAAGCACAACTGGTATCTAGAGACCGGCGAACGACTTTAAATGATGTGTGTGTGTAATTTTAATTAACCTGATTTGCAACATGTTTGCTTTATTTGTTTTTCCTTTTGGTTGTTTGAGTGATGTGTGTTTGATTTTAAGTCATTATGTTTTATTGTAATGTGCGTGAGCTTTGATGGAATAAAAAAAGTGCGTTTTTATTACTTGGAAATTTAAAGTACATAATTTCAATCAAAGCCTAGAATTATTGAAAATTTAAAGTACATAATTTCATAATGGTAAACAAATGCCAAACTATTGAAACAGTGGGCGATAACAATTTGAAAATGCTTCATCACTACCATCTCCTTCCTCTTCCTCCATTTTCTTAAGGATAGTCTCTTTTTTCTTCGAAAAATACCTCTTCGATTTTTGGGTCATAGCATCCATATCCATTGACATAATCATTGAATCCTCTGCTTCGACGCTCAATTTGTAGTCCTTCCCCTTAAGGGTGAGTTGTTTTTGGTATAAAGTTAGCTCGGTGGCATCACTTTTTTTTTGCCCGGCGAGATGCATTCTTTGATTTTCCATCATGGTTTTCAAAACCTCATCTCTTACCTCATTTGAAGATGTCATGACACTTTTCCCCTTTCTTTTAACTTCCTTGGCCGGCTTCACTTTGATTGGTCTAACCGGACTAGAGTACACTTCTTCTTCGTTGCTTTGTGGTGTTGCAATGACTTTATCATCCTCCACGTTGACAGGGGGAGACATTGAGGTAAAATGAGGAGTAGTTGAAGAGTTGGAATATAAAGGAGGTGATATACTAGGTTCGACGGCCCGAAAATTTGGATGGTTCTTCATCACTTCCCAACATTCAAACTTGGTAAACTCTTTCTTTTTTTGTGCCACGTACCATGATTGAGCTTTTCTTATCTAAGGAAAAAAATTATATGTCAAAATAATATCTAAGAAATTGAGATGTCAACATTGATTAAAATAAATGTAATAAATAATTTATGACAAAATTATTAACACTAACCTCATCTTACAAATTTGAGCCGGATTGTGCATTCCTTCGTGCATATGCAAGAGCGGCACCCCAAGTTCTACAACTCGACTTCAACTTTGTAAAACGAAAAGAAACCACGGTTTGGGTCATAGGCTCCGGCCTTGATTCACCATGCACAATCTCCCAATTTTCCTTATAATCGGCATAGACTTTTTCCCACAATTTGTCAAACTTTTGCATGTTGCCAGTAATAGGGCAAACGCTAATGCGACAATAAGAAATACAAAGTTGTAAATCTTCGGAATCAAGCCAATTGAACATTTTTTTGGAACTAAAATACAAAGGGATGAGAGGAGGATGAAGGAGAAGAGGAAGGAGAGGATAAATTTGTTGTGCACAAATTTGTGTGAGATGTGAATTAAATTGATGTAGTATTTATAGAAAATTATAGGGTGTAAGTTACAATTTTTTTGAAATTTTTTGTGATTTTTTAGGGTTTATTTTGCAAAATGACAGAAAATTCTAAAATAGCCGTTTCAGTTGAATTTTAGCCGTCTGATCAAAATTTTTGATTTGAAATGGACAGTCTAGATTAATCTGACCGTTATGGATTTTTATCCATCCGGCTCGCCATGTGGCGCCTCCCTATTGGATGGTTAATTTTTTTTTATCATTACACGCGTCAGGTAAAAAAAAATTCGAACCGGGCTGGCGTCACCCACGTGTGTGGGCTCCGCCATCACAGCTCGTCCAGCCTGTCAACGTGTGGTCGCCGCACTCCTCCATCGCTGCTGCACGTCGTCAAAGGGGCTGCTCGTGCTACTGACAACTAGCACCCGCCGTTTCAAGCTGCTTGAGTTGCTCATGCCGGCACCGATGCAGATGCTCTTATAAGAGATAAACAGGACCTTACCCCGGCCCTCTCATGCCGGCCATCACAAACAAACTGCATGCGATGTGAGGCAGCACCAACTTTATAACTTTAAATTATTTTTGTACATATTGCATTAATTCTAATCTTTAGACTCTGCTATATATACGTACAGTACAGTATGGAAGTAGCTAGGCGAGCAGATCGAAGTGCAGAATTGAAGCACCTCGATCACTACCTAACCTATCTTCAAATTGGATCATATAATGCAGAATTGCAGATCCTGTCTACACTCTACAGAAAAGTAACATGTAACCAAACATAAACATTATAATTGTAGACGCTAGCTGGTGTCCCCATGATCGACGTTGGGAGCACTGATAGGCAAAAGCATTGTAACGATGTATAGTGCTCGCATCTTAGGGAGCTAGCTAGACAGCTGGTTAATTAGTCGAGGCGAGAGAATGAGAGAAGTGAAACGGGAATAGCATCACAAAATGACGATACAACATTAAGTACCTGAAATAATACACACTTCCCAACTAACAATTCAAAGGAAATACTTGTATACTTGTGCATGATATTGATTCATGTTTTATTTATTATAATTAAAGCATCTCCAATCGATAAAATCTCGTACCTTATTATGAGATTTTGATAAATTATTATTCATTTAAGATCTTTTCAACTCTAATCATCAAGATCTCATACCTCAAAATGAGAATGACTTGTACCTCAAAATAAGATGAACTTTTTTCATCTTCAACCATAACATACTTCATACCTTAAAACTCATTATACTATATTTTCTTTCTTCTTTTTTGATTTTTCTTCCTCATATGGCCCACAGATAAGTTGAATCTTATACGTTATATTGAGTCTCATTTTGAGATCTATTTTAAGGTATAAACTTTCCTATATAAGGTATGAGATGTCCATTTTGTACTATTGGAGATGAAATTTTTCATCAAAACTCATTTTAAGGTATAAAATCTTCGATGATTGAAGATGGTCTTAGGAATTAAAAATTGGCAAGAATTAAAACAGGGGAGGAGCTGAGGAAGAGTGAAGCATTTTTGTAACCGGAATTGTGCTGGTTGCTGGCCTTATAATAACGATGTAAATTGTAAAAATGCTGATTTCTTAAGCAGGCGGCTTAAACTTAATTAGTAGTTGATTAGTAGTGGCTACTAGATAGGAAGAGAAGAGAACCGAGAATTGCATCACAAAATGGCAATAGAACAATTAGTGCGTGACTTAATTTCAAAAATTCCCAACTAACAAGTAAACTTTTGATAATCAACATTAAAATACAACCAAACAATATATGAATTAGTTCGATAGTACGTCGAACTCAGTTATAATATATAGACGTAATGCTTATTCTCAAATTTGCGAAAATGACTTGACTAATAACAACACAATAAATATCAGTAGATCAATCTAGACGAATACGTACTCTCCATCTTATTCTCACCTTTAGCCAATCATATAAACAGAGTACTAGAGTGTCACTCTGCATACATGTTAGGGATGGCAACTGCATGCTCTTGAATGACCTTTCAAGCCATATGTATCTGTTTGTGTTTTTCCTCCGTCAAAGTTGCACCAATTGCGCATCGCAACACATACACGCCACCAACCAACCACAGCATGAGTCATGTACATCTTACTAATAGCAGTTGTAATAGAATTATAGGTTCATAATTATCTTCTCATTTGAATCTTGTATAACGGTAAAGATAGAGATACAAAGTTATGTATTGTAGACTATAAATACAATACTCATGCCTAGTATGGTATGGTTTTCAGCAATCTCGATTGTATACATCTTTATGGTATTAGAGTCAATTGTCTTACGACTCAAATTTTTTCTTTATCTTTGACCTGCTATCCCAAATGGCCTCCTCTCCAACTCGTTCGTCCTCCTCTTCTCCTAGTGTCATCAGTTTCATGATAATCAAACTTGATCGCTCTAATTATTCTCTATGGCTTGCTCAACTTGTCCTTGTCATTCGTGGCCGCAAACTTATGAGTATTGTTGATGGATCATACCCTTATCCTCCATGTTTTCTCTCTAATAATGATGATAAACCTACAGATATTATCAATCCTGAATATGAGTCTTGGATTGAAAAAGACCAAATAATTTTAGGGTGGATCAACACTTCTCTTACCCATACTGTTCAATCCATTGTTGCACGTTCCACTTCTGCCCGTACTACTTGAGTTTCTCTTGAGAATCATTTCGCTTTTCGCTCTCAAAATTGAGTTATTCAACTCCGCGGTGAACTGATGCGAACTGTTAAAGGTTCTCTGTCTGTTTCTGCCTTCTTGGATCGTATCAATGTCGTTGCTGACAATCTTGCTGTTGCCGAATGTCCTGTTTTTGAAGATGATCATGTCACTATCATCATGCAAAATGTTGGTCCTGCTTTTGAGACTACTGTTGCTTCCGCTCAAGCCTGTGACACTCCAATCACTTATGATGGTCTTGAAGCCCTTCTTTTGAGTGCTGAGAGCAGATTGAATGAACACCATCAACCTCTTCTTGATAACAACCCTACTACTTTACATGCATCCCGTGGACGTGGTTCAGGACGTGGTTCTCCTTCCAACCGACGTGGTGGTTGTGGTCGTGGTGTTGCTTCATCCTCTCATGGTTCCTTAGTTTTAGGTCCGGCCCCCTCTCAACTTCTTGTGCCCCATCTTCCTTTTTCAGTGGTGGTAGAATTATCTGTTAAATATGTGAACGACCAAGCCATTCCGCTATTGATTGTTTCAATAGACTTAATTTGGCTTATGAAGGAAAATAACCCACTAAGAAACTTGTTGCTATGGCTGCTTCACATGATTCTTTTCCTGCTTCCTTTTCCAGTAGGAGTACTGACAGTGGCACCAACACTCACTAGTACAAAAAGTGCTTCAGACAACGACGAAAATCAGTTGTCTGAAGCACCTGAAAATCTGTTGTATATTCAGCAGTTGTCTGAATCGAGCTCACACAACCGAAAAATCGGTTGTTTGATTCATGCCTTCTAACAACTCTAATTCAGTTGTTTAAAAAGTCCAAAAATGTGTCTATTTAAGGACGTATCTGATGTTTCATACTATATCAAACAACTGATATTTTGTTGTGTGACATGATGGAAGGCAACAAAATATCTGATGTTACAGTTTGTTCTAAACAACTGAATTTCATTAAGTATTTTGTTGTATAAAATAATTAGTAAGAACATATATTAAGTTGCTGGAAGTTTACTTTGACGACAAAGTTTAAAACATTTAGTTGTCAGATTGGTATGTATGTAGTTACTTTTTTAGTGATATCTATTGTTATAGTTAGTAGTATCTGTTGTTAGAGTTAGTAATATCTGTTGTTAGATTGATCTTTAAATAATTTTGTTTGAGTGAGACAACGGTGATCATAAAATATTTTGTCGTGTGAATCCCTAACTAACAACTTCATTTCAGTTGTTTGAATTGTCCTTGAATGAGTATGACTCAGAAGACAGAAATTGATCTGTTTTAAGTTGTCTGTACATGAGTTACAGGATAGACTTTGGTCTGTTTTTAGTTGCCTATACATGAGTTACAAGTCAGACTTTAATTTGGTCTGTCTTTAGTTGCCTGTACACATATGTATCCAAACCACTTTCTATACAATCTCAACATAAAGCACCTTATAGCTCAAACATTTAACATACGTATGTACTCATCATCAAACTTCAGTAGCTAGCTAGGTAACAAAATACATATTGTCCATAGCAAAATATAAATTGTCCAAAAGCATGACATTAAGTCCATAAACCCTAGCCTAACCAACTGTCTAAATCCACGACATCATAATTGTTCTTCAATTCCTATGATGGAATAGATAACTACCTAAGATGTCCACATAAAATTAAACCACATAAATATACTAGATAGTACTTAAACTAATCCAAGTACACCATTGCCTGTTTTGCCCACTCTGCTCGCACGACGTCAATCTCCTTCATTGTGTACTCTCTTCATCCTCTTCTAGCCCACTGAAACATATATTGCAATTATCACAGAGAAGTTAGAAACCTCTTCTAGACTACAACTAACTGTTATACCTACAATAGCCACTAAATTTATCACAGAAAATGACATTACCTTGGTTATGAATTCCATTTTGCTATCTTCAACAATTTCTTTCATATAGCGCATAATCCAATAACCACAGGTAGTAGCACATTTCTGCTCCGGAATGCCTTGTCATTATGAAACATATTTAGCTTTGTGTTTTATACTATATAATACATGTGTACGAGGAAACTAGAAGATGTTTAAGTGCTGTACCGAAAGAGGAATCCACATCGGTGTCTTCCTGCCCCTTTTATTGACTTGTGCATTATAAATCCTAATAGAGCTTCATTGCCAAACAATATCAATGTCAATGTCACATACAAAAAGAATACCCCAAAAGGGGGGAAAATGCGTGCGCAGTACATATATCAATTTTCAGAAGTATAAAAGAAAACCGAAATACTTAAAAGTCTTTAACACTACTGATTTCAAACTCATGCTTCAATACTACTCTAGCTTCCTTTGACATCAATTGGTCAACTATTTGTAATGGACACCAAACAACACATGTAACATATATCAGAAAGACAATATTACATGTAAGAAGCGAAAGACTAACCCGAGGATGGCAAAAAACACGTTTTAGCTTCCTCTTTCCTGACACCGGACAATCCTAATAGATAATAGTTCACTTGAGTTGTACCTCTCCAACTATATGTAATCTATGGCGAAGGAGCAAGTCATAATTACGATGGATGCTTCCACCAATTCTCAATAGGAAGAACTGATTTATCCACTAACCACAGTTCAACAACCTGTACATAGAAACTAACTAAATCACAACTGGCTGACATGATTGAAAATAATCATGCGATTTCACAAAATACTGCATGGAAATTAATGAATATTCATAATGGTTAACCTTAAATGCAGCTTCAAACTGGTCACATGGAACAGTTTCACACTTTGGATAAGCTTTTAGGGCAGCAGCCTCACTATATGCCCCCGGTTGCCCCTACACCAAACAACACAACTAAGAATTACACCAAAAAGAAAACAGAAAACACCAAACAGAATACAAGTAATAACAGGGGCTACTTGATAAGCAACTCTAACTTTTAATGTATGAGCAGAAGAGTGATTCACGCCTTAAAATTAAGTAACAGCCATAAAATAACCCTAGTAGTTTCATAACTAACCGGGGGGGGGGGGGGGGGGGGGGGCAGTTTACATGAATCAAATCATTACTTTCCGAATTACATTACCTAATGCATATTTCAATATTTATCACTTGGAAACTGTTCTCTTATTGTCTTCGGATAATTGGAAAATAGTTTTGCCAGATAAATGTGAAACTTAGTCGGATGAAATATCCAACAATAAAGATTTGTGAATATCCGAGAGCAAAGGGAAAGTCAAGAAGAGGCAATAAAGGATACAAAAACTCACTCCTGGCTTAAACTTAAACCAACCGCTTTTATCCTGCATATAGCATAATGATACGAAGTTAGCAATTTAATCCAATTCACTCGTTAACAGCTTTGTACATGACTTTGTATACAGAGAAACAACATGCTTGTCATGAGGTAATGGAACTAAACTCCAAGTTTTTTGCTACATTAAAACATCAATTTCCTCTTGCATAGCATCTTTTCATACTGGACTTGTGAGAGCTTGCTTGTAATTAGAAGGTTCAATCTCAGTAAGATCATTTCCTGAGGAATGAAGAATTTACAGAAAACACTTTGGTTTAAACACTCATATTTTGCTCCTGGTAAGCATGGTGTGATCCTTCATGGATGGATTAGTCAAACCAGCAACAGGATGAAGAATATTGATATCTGAAACTTCAGCAATTTGTCTGGTTGGTGAATAGTCAAGAACTATAGAGATTCCAGTACCAAGTTGAGTGGGAATGTCCAAATTTTCATTAAAATGAACTTGTGTATATGCAGATGGATCAAAAGGAGCAACATGATCAGTGGAAGTAGATGGTGGTGTAGAGCTAGGCACCCAAAGTGGACTATGAATTGAGGATGGTGACCTGGGAGCAGGAGAGAGGGGTACATTTAAGGTATCATCAATGTGATATGATGCATCTGAAGACACAGAACCTGTAGTAGGAGAATAACATATGGGCTTTCACGGGCCCCTTTTTGGGCTTGAGCTTGAAAGTTTGGTTTGTGGCTTGGGGATTTGTCTTTGCGATTTGAAATCCTTGATGGGTTTTGGTTTCGCGTTTGGTGCCCGAGGGATCTTGTAGGTATTCACCCGGCTGATTTCGAGACTATCAGGAATTGGATTTGTGTCGTCTTCAAAATATGCATTCGTTACAAGGCTTCTCCACCCTGTCATATGTGTTATTTTTACAGCACATGATGTGATATTGGCGACCGAGGAGGTAAGTCGGGACTTGAGAGTTTGGGTGAATGACGGGCTATTAATTATGAATAACACGACTATTCCTACGTCGTTGTGTGATTCGCGGCTCAAGTCTTTTAAAGGTTTACCAGGCGAATGAAGATATCCAACTTCTGATTATCGAGTATTGTTATTAGGATTTATGTATCTTTCTGGTTATTTTTGTTCTATGTAGATTCTATTATCACTCGGTGTCTTCCAGTCTTCTTTAGTGAAGATTATCGAATATGTCTATACTTAATTATCTATTTATGAATTATATCGACTTATAAAAAATAAAAATAAAATCTAGTTATACAGATGCATGACACTATCAGAGGAGGCCGACGACACCTGTGCACTTTCTACCATGGATGTCGGACCAGAATGGGCGTCATCATCACCTGTCGGGATAACTGGGGCCGTGGGAATTTCCCCTGTCGGCGTTGTCGAATGACCAGCTGAAGGGTCCGGAGGAGGCGCATCGTTGTCCTCCTTTAACTCCCAACCGACTTACTCTGCCAAGCGTCGGAGTAGAGCATCTTCAGCCTCCTTTTGGGCCTTTCTCTTTCTCGACGGGGCCATTTTAACCTAGGAGTTGTTAAAATATTATTACCATCACAATTATATATAAAAATTTACGATAATTATTTACAAGTATTGAGTGCGTCTAAGATTTAAAGAGAGTACACTAGCTTGCTATTTAGGTCGTTCAATGGACGTGCGACCCGCGCGATAAAGTATAAACTTTCAATCAATCAGCCTTGGTTCAATCGAAAAACATAGCCAGTTAGGGATAGAGCTAACGCGAGAGGCAGGACTGATTTCGACAAAACACCCCGAGGCTAACCAAATCAATGGTATATACTCTATTGGTGCTAGTCTTTCTTAGATCCAAAACCTGTCACCAGTCATAACCCGTTTCTAGACACCATGTCCGATATTCAGCCAATCTTTCAAAAATTTACACTCCCTCAAGTCCTTTGCAAACTCCGCCCTCAACCTCGTATCCATAACTTCACTTAGGTTATGGTGTGCAGTGATGAAATCTACACATCACGAGGGGTTAAGGAGATAAGCTAGGAAATGAGGCGCCATCTATTCCAAAGAGTGCGACCTAATAAACCAAACTTATGTACTAAATTTAAATCAAAGACTACCAATTTACTACAAAATTGTCATAATTACCAATTTATTATTTTTAATAATTCACTAATTTACCATATTTACTACAAATTTACAATATTACAACAATATTTACAAATTATAATTACATGCAATAATAATTACCAATTATAATATTAATTACAATATATAATTATTAATTACCATGCCTTTACAATAATAATTATCATGCATTTACTAACTAATATTAATTATTATTACCAATTATTAATAATATATTATTTTTACTAATTAATTTATTAATTTACTAATTTATTAATTAAATTATAATTATGTTAAAAAATTTAAAAATTACCGAAAAGATGAGTCACGGGAGAGCGGAGTCACCGGAGGGAGGAAGGGAGTCACCGGAAAGTCACCAGAGAGAGATAGTCGCCAGATTTTTAGTCGTCGGAGGAAGGAAGCCGAATTTTTGAGAGAGAGAGAGAGATGATTTGATTGAGAATGAGATGAGGAAAATGATTGGCCAAGCCTCCTTTTATAGAGTTTCACTTAGACGACGGAGCTTCATTCTCCGTTGTCTAAATTCACTTGGACGACAGAAACACCCGTTTCCGACGTCTAAGTGAACCGTTTCAAATTTTGGAACCGGCGCCCAATTAATTTGGCGGGTGGGAGTTAACTGCCTTAATTTTTCAACCTAGACGACGGAGAAGCATATCTTCGTCGTCCAGGTGGACAACAGAGAAAGTTTGTTTTCGTTGTCCAGGTGCCTACTTGGACGACGGAGATGATTAATCTCCGTGCTCGAGGTGAAATTTATGTAAAATTAATTTTTAAAAATAATTCGCAAGGAAGTTGTCGATTTGTTATTCAAATGAAATAGTCGTAAAATATCGATTAACGCATCGCATATATAAACAATTGAATTTAAAACGACGAATAATCTTACGTTTTTAAACTTGTTAAGTATCTATTAATTTTTATAACTTAAGTGTTCTTAAGGATACGCTCATTGCATATTGATATTAATGAAATTGAATTTGGACAAAACAATCGTTGGATACATTCGCCATAAGACAATATATAAATAGAATAATTTTCAGAAAATAGTAAGTTCGTGAAGGGTTTCATCGGCGCAGTCAACCGCAAAATTGAAATTTTGACAAACCGGAAACGTGGATACACGAAAATTCGTAACTCCTATTTTGGAACCGTCAAAGCTCACACTCTAAGAATTGTTTACTCTATGGTCTCGACGAAAAGAATATGCATTGGGACATGGTCTAGATGGTCGTTATCTTAGATGAAATTACGAAATCTTAACTTAGACGACGCAAACAACCGTATGCGTCGTCTAAGCAAAAATTCCCTTAATTTAGGGTTAGGACCCTAGGGTTTAGGGTTTAGGGTATACTTAGACGACGGCTTGGCTCTTTTGCGTCGTCTAAGTACTATTTTTAGGATTTAGGATTTTATATATGTATAATTAATCAGCATTGTGTTTAATTACCTTAGTATGGACTACAAAAAGTCATTTTTTCGTCCCCGTTTTAATAGTCGTGAAAATTAATGTGATTCGATCGATTAAATTATTGATCGATCCGATCCTCCGGATTAATTAATTAATTCATTTTAATTTACATCGGTTGAACCGACCACACTATTTAATTAAGTACAAAATTAATAGTTGTACATACATACTCCTCCTCATAATATATATATTAATTAATCGATCAATCATGCATCATTACAATAATTACAATAATTAATTACCGATTAATATTCCTCGTTGTTATATTGTACTCTTCGCCATAATCATCATCATCCTCATCCTCATCCCCGTTATCTGATTGATCCTCCTCCTCATCATACTCAACATTGTCGGACGAATAACTTGAGTCCTCGTCCTCGCCCTCATCCTGCGCGTCTTCTTCATCTACCTCATTAATCTGATTCATCAGCATCTTCAGTCGCCGGTGTCCCTTCAATTTTTGTAGTATTCCATATTCCTCAATGAGAGATATGGTTCACTATTTTCCACCATTTACCAGCTTTCGGATCATTGAGATAGAACACATGCCTAACTAAGGTGGCGAGAGCAAAAGGCTCATCCTCATACCAGCTTGAGTTTGTATCAACTGATAAAAGTCTCGGGTCTTCCTTTGTACGCTTGAACCATTTGCACTTGAATAGGAAAACGTTGACATCATTCCCGTAACATAGCTGAACGACATATACAATAGCCCCGTAATATAGATCATTGTCTTTCACAACCGTTACCCCACTGTTTTGTGTTCTTCTTCCTTCATCTCGGGCCAATGAATGGAACTTTACACCGTTCACAAAACATCCGGGGTAAATATAGTGTTTAATCGGCTTCTCTGCTAGCAAGTGCTTTGGCCAGGACCACCACCCCCCATGGTTTTCGGATTTTTGTACATCAATCATCTGGAAAAATGGAAAAATTAAAGGGTTTACTTTCTAAAAACATGATCGATATGTATATAAACTAAATACCGAGACATACGTACAGGAAGAAATAATCGGGGAACTTTTTCTTAACCATTTTCTCAAACCACGCCGAACTCTTGTCTGGATTTAACGCCTGAAGCCTCTCCCTGTATGACATCATGTATGGCTCAACTTCGTCACTGTCTCGCAACACTACCTAATGTGTCTCAATAAGTTCTTCCCGTGTTAACGATTCCATTAATACTCCTCTAAATGGTCGTACGGCATTTGTGACGACATAAAGATTGATGCGGGCACTGGGATCGGAGGCAATGGGAGGTGGTGGATCTTTGAGGTACCTGTTGTAGTAAGTAATACACTCATGCATTAAGTATGTCTTGGCTATGGAGCCATCCGGGGCCGACCTGTTTTTGACGAATCCTTTATACCGTCCAAGTTGTCTATAAAATCAAACGTTCAATTAATACATTGTAGAATAAGAATAAATACCTATAGCTAGTAATCTTCAGTTGAAAAAATTATGAATCGAAAAACCCGTATAATTAATTTGTTGTACGTACCTTTCTTGAGGATACATCCAAGTGTACTGGACCAGACCAGAAATGAGCACTTGCTCGGGTAGGTAGATCAATAGGTGAATCATGATGTCAAAGAAAGCAGGGGGGAAAATCCTCTCTAGTTTGCAAATGATGTGCACAATTTGTTGTTGCAGTTCCACCACATCTGACTTCTTTAATTCTCTGGCGCATAACCTCTGCCACCATCTACACAATGCCACTATTGGTTCTACGACCTCACAAGGCAAATATGGTTGAATTACCACTGGAATCAAACGTTGCAGTATAACTTGATAGTCATGTTTCTTTAGACCAATAAACTTGTGTTGCACCTCGTCCACTGCTCCAATTATAGTAGCTGCATATGTAGCCAGATAACGAACGCTCTTAAACCAGTGAAAAACAGAACGTCTAAGTGTCGGCTTCACTGTGTAAGGTGCAGCTGACATCTTGTTTTACACTCCTCTCCTATCCCTCCTCAACCATAAGGGACGACGTAGATTCATAGATTCCAAAGTTTTGTGCACTTTGGGAGTATCTTTAGTCTTGAACTTAATACCGAGAAATGCTCCCACCATGCCGTCGCACACATTCTTTTCTATGTGCATCGCGTCCAAGTTGTTCCTCAGCTTCAACTTCGACCAGTAAGGGAGTTCAAATAATATACTCTTGTGATGCCAATAGCTGAGATCATGTGGAGGTATATAATTGCACTTCTTTACATCCGCGTCATTGGTTAACACACCAAAGTCAAAATAGCTCAACCTCTCTAAAATCTCTTTGCCCGACCAACTACGTGGTTTAGGATTGTTCTCTACCATCCCGTCGAAATAAGCTTCATCTTGTCGCCATGGGTGGTCGTGAGGAAGCCATCTACGGTGACCCAAGTAACACACATTCCCTGCGTGCCAACTAGAGTTCACGTCGTCCAAACATATAGGACATCTATTATATCATTTCGTCCTGTAGACTGCCAATATCCGATACGCTGGAAAATCGATGATCGTCCACATTACGGCAGCCCTCATTGTGAACATCGTGTTAGTGAATTTGTCAAAAGTTGAGACTCCATTTTTTCACAACAATTTCAGCTCGTCGATCAAAGGTCTGAGGTAGACATCTAAGCAGTTTTCCGAAGATTTAGGACCTGGAAATAGCAGAGTAAGGAAATTAAATTCCTTGTTCATGCACATCCACAGAGGCAGGTTGTATGGCATCAGAATAACTGGCCAATTGCTGACGGCGGAGCTATTACTACCCTAAGGATTGAATCCGTCTGTAGATAGTCCGAGTATAACAATTCTAACATCTGCGGCAAAGTCTCCAAATTCTCTGTCGAAATGTTTGAAAGCCTCCCCATCCGCGGCATGTCTCCAAACATCGTCATCTACTTGCTTTTCTGCGTACCATCGCATCGCCTCTGCTGTGTATAGAGACATGTATAGACGCTGCAATATGGGAATCAAGGGAAAATATCGAAGAACCTTCACATGAATTCTCTTTTTCGAAATCTTCCTATTTAGCTCATATCTGCACTTGCCACATACGGGACAATAGTACAAATCTTTATATTCTTTGTGAAATAGCACATAATCATTCAGATATGCGTCAATTATCCTGTACTTTAGGCCGGGGCTGCTCAAGATATTTCTAACCTTATAATGGGATTTAGGAAGATTGGGATCATCCGGAAGCAACTTACATATTTGCTCCTGAATTTCATCAAAAGCACTGACTGACATTTTATGCTTCACTTTTATCTTCATTTGCTCCATCACATATTGTAACACATTCTCTCGACATCCAGGGTACACCGGGGTCTGCGCTTCAAGTAACATCATGTTGTACTTATCCATCTCACTAGTGTCAGTAGCCAAGCTAGCAACGGGGAATGTGTCATTATGCTTATGAGTTGTATTGTAACCTCTCTCTTGGTGTTGGTGTCCACCATGACTAAATCCCAGAAACGCATCATGAATCAAATCTGCAGTTGGGTTCCAAATAGTATGGTCGCCACCACTGCCGCTGGATGAGGCACCATGGTAACTGTACTCTGAGCTGAAATCTACTGCTTCACCATGCTCTCTCCACGTAGTGTAACTCCACATCATACCATTTTCGTACATGTGTTGCACCATAACATTAATCTCTACATACTAACAGTTAAGATATTTTTGGCACGGACACCTGAAACGCTTCTTTCCCTGACCATGTTTTATCGCAAAATTCAAAAATTCGCTAATTCTATCCATATACCGGAATCCACTTCTACTCCGCAACTTCATCCAACTCTTGTCCATACGTACTTCTACGAATTTTAATAATTAATTATCATATTAGTAAACTATTCTATATATATACAGATTTTCAACTACCTTAATATATTAAATTAAATTATTAATTAATTAATTACCTTCAATAATTACCTTTATTAATTATTAGTGAATATATGTACTCGATCTACATCAATTAATTACTGTAATATGTCTAACATGCATGTACGTTTTAACTAAATATTAACCAAATTTTTAAACATCCATACATATATATATACGTATTATTGGTCTATATTAATTAACTAATATATATATAATCAATTACCTAACTTAATTATAAATATATATTAGAACATACTAATTATTAACAATGCAATCAATCAAACGTACAATTAATTATATATATATATATAAACGTTAAATGACGATGGGAAATTAACTACGTACGTACGTACCTAGCCTTCTCCGATATATGGCGAATTGATGCTCGGATATAGTGCTAGCTAGCTAGCTAGAATTTGCATGCGCCATATATGTACGCGTGAGTATCGGATAGTCTGATCGATCAAGAGAGAGAATTAATTGAATGTGCGACGACATATATATATGGAGATGAAGTTGAGACGAGCAAGCAGAGAGGAAGAGAGTTCGGCATGGACATTATATAATGTTTCACTTAGATGATAGAGTGTCGGTGTGTCATCTAAGTAACCACTTAGACGACGGATTCAGCACCCGGGAGGGAGTCGCCGAATTTTTTGTCGCAAAGGAGGGAGGCCAGATTTTTGAGAGAGAGTGAGAGAGAGAGAAAGGAGAGTGATGATTTGAGAATGAGATAAGGAAAAGGATAGGCCAAACTCCTTTTATAGAGTTTCACTTAGACGATGGATTCAGCACATTTTCGTCGTCCAAGTGTAAACAAGGACGACGGAGCAAGAACCCCGTTATCCAAGTGGCCACTCGGACCACGGCTTGTCAGTCCGTTGTCCAAGTAACCACTTAGACGACGGATTCAGCACATTTCCGTCGTCTAAGTGTTCACAAGGATGACAGAGCAAGAACCCGTCGTCCAAGTGGCCACTCGGACCACGGCGTGTCGGTCTGTTGTCCAAGTGGCCACTTAGACGACGGATTAAGCACGTTTCCGTCATTCAAATGGCCACTTGGACAATAGAGCTAGAACCCGTCGTCCAAGTGCCCATTCGGACCACGACGTCTGTTTTCGTTGTCCAAGTGGCCACTTGGACGACGAAAAGCACGTTTCCGTCGTCCAAGTGTCACTTAGACCGCGTAACCTTAAAGGTTCTGTGGTCTAAGTGCTAATTTCTTGTAGTGTATTTAAAAGTATTTTTTTAGGTCGGTTTAATCTGAACCATTAGATCTTGATCAAATCAAACCTCAGCCGTTGATCTGATCAGGTACTTCGGGGTATAAATACGATATTTACGGTGTAAATACGAAGAAAAATCAGAAAATACAGAACCCAGACGACTCGTATTGCAGGCGACATGACCCGACCAGACCCGAATTCGAACCCGCCTGAAAACGGCACCGTTGCCGGTGTTCTTGGTATGGTTTTGAAGCTCTCCTCTCCCTCTTTTGATATATATGTGTGTTGTTGGGTTTTGGGTTGTTTTTAGTCACGAATCGAATCGTTTAACTCATGGGATTTCGGGTTTAATCGCCGGTGGTGTTCTGGCCACTTTTCAACGACGGTGAAGGGAGGAATCGATGGGGTTTTACCCCATGAGTCTAACCCCTATGGTTGGAGCAACCAAGGGGCGACGACGACGTCAAAATCGACCGAAAATATATTTTGGCGATTTTCGGGCAGTGGACTTTCGGGCCGATTTCCGGCCAAATGGCGATGAGTTGGGTTTTGGGCCAGCTGAGAAGTTTGTGGCCTCGTTGAGATCTTTCCAACGAGGGGTCAATCGCTCCCATCGAAGCAGGTTGCACCATAGGCACGTGTGACTCACGCGCCGCCACCTGTGGAGGCGTATGAGGGCTACAAACCACCGTCCATGGCGGGGCTCCAGCGAGGCAAAAATTCAAAATTTATCGGGTGGTTTCCGGGATAGTTTCTGAGTTGATTTTCGCACTTTTTATCGAATTTTCCAGTAATAAATGAATGTGTTATTTATTTAGGAGATCGTGATATAGATTTTGGCAAGAGAACTTTTGCCGGACCACAGAGCTAGCTGTGTATTGTGAGTGGATACTTTATTTTTACTGTTGATTTACGAGTCTATGATTATGCATTTTACGAGTATGCATTTACAATTATACATTTGCTTAAAGGCACATATGATTTCTTTTACGCAGAGCATAGTCACAGTTGATGCATCGATGCACTGGCTTCTCTACTGATCCCCGAGGCGCTCCGAGAGGGATATGACAAACACCTAACCCGTGATTTACACAGTACCAAAGAGGGTTAGGACAAACACCTGACCTAGAAATTCTTGTAACGTTGAGAAACATGTACTCAAGTTACTGCCTTCACACATTACATTGTACCTAGGAAGGTTAGGACAAACACCTGACGTGGGCTTGTTTATTTTTAGACTCGCATCATTTTTATGTACATTGATAGTGAAAGACATATCATTTATAGTTTTTAATTTAAAGTGAAATATTATTTTTCATCCACTCACTCTAAAAGTTTTATTATTTTATATGTCTTTTCCTAGACTTTTTGGTTTCCTCCGTCCAGTTTGCAGTTTGTATCCTAAGATTACACGTCAGCGACAGAGGCATATAGTTCGTGTCACTCTACTCATCTAGTAGATGCCTAACTTAACCTGCTAGTCCTGTGTATTATGTAAATTAGAAGTCGCTCTGGATACTATATAGAATTTACATTCGTTGTGTTGTATTTTCTTTCCAATCTTCGGATTTGGTGGATTCAGTGTTTAACTTATGTGAGAAATCTGGATGAAATTTGGTGCCCACGGTTAGCTTTAGTGGATATTTTAGAACTGTGTTTTCCTTTTAGGTTTTTGGGTTTCTTGATTTTAGAAGAAACTTTGGCAAATTTTTTGTAGTTTCAGTTATCGTTAGGGCTTAATTCTGGTTTAGGCAACTAAATCGGGATCAGATCCTTTCAAATATATTTTTGTAAGGTATCCTATGGATTAAAAGGCTTATAAGTTGTACTATCTTGGTACAAAAAATATTTTTACAAATAGAGATGTTGTGTTTCTTGAGGATACATTTCATTATTCCACATCCAATTCTGCGTAGGCTCGATCTCAATCAAATAGTTAATTTCTACTACCTATTTTTGATGACCCAACCCGTGTGATTCTAACCTAATCTCATCTCTATCAAACACAAGCCCAAACACTTCTTCTTCTTCTCAAAACGCGACTCTAGTCGCTATTCTCGATGGCGCGCCTTCCTCCTCTCCCATCATGCCTCATGTCGCTACTCTAGGCGCAGCCTCTTCTCCTTTCGGCGTAGCACCAACTGCTGCTACCAACATCCCTTCCTCCCCGACACCGACACTAACATTTGGAGCACTTATCCTCGATGCCTATTCTTCCTCTCTGCCTTTGTCAATCCCAGAAACCAATCCTGACTTCATTCCATTGGCCGACGTTCCTTCCTCACCGTCTCACCTCGAGCATCCTCCGCCTCATCCTGATTCATCTGTTACACCTCTCCCACTAATACAAGTCGATCCCATTCCTATTCGCCGATCCGAACGAATTTGATAACCTAATGTCTGTCTCCGTGGTTACAATTGCTCGAAGGTGATTCTTCCCCAACACCCAGTTTTGTCTTTTCTGCCAAGTTCTCCACTAGGTACACGATATCCATTGTCTAATTACATCTCATAGCATCGATATCCTCCTTTACATTTGGCTTATACTGTTCATATAAGTGAGACTGTTGAACCATCTTCGTATGAAGATGCTATTACTGATTCCCGGTGACAGGAAGAGATAGACTCTGAGGTTAAAGCACTTACTGACAACAATACATAGACTCTAGTTTCGTTACCTCCTGGAAAACGTCCCATTGGTTGTCGTTTGGTTTATCGAATCAAACAGAAGACTGATGGTTCTGTTGAGTGTTATAAAGCTCGTTTGGTAGCAAAGGGTTTCACCCAAGCCGCTAGAATTGACTACCATGATACTTTTTCTCTAATAGCAAAGATAATTGTTGTTCGTTGCCTCCTTGCCATTGTTGGTGGTCAAGGGTGGCCTCTCTATCTTCTTGATGTAAATAATGTGTTCCTATACTATGATTTGCAGGAAGAACTTTATATGTCACCTCCTCCGGGTCTTCAGCGATAGGAGGAGCATCTTATATGTCGCCTCAACCAATCCCTGTATGGATTGAAACAGGCTTCTAGTCAATGGTTCACCAAGTTTACAGAAGCTATTCTTAATGCTGGTTTCACTCAGTCTAAAGCTGACTACTCTCTCTTTGTGGAAAAGGTTGGTAGCTCTATTATAGTGTTATTAATTTATGTTGATGACATCTTAATTACTGGCAATAGCATAAACTCTATTAATGCACTCAAGCAATTTCTACACACACGTTTTGGCATAAAAGATTTAGGTGACCTCAAATATGTTCTTGGAATCGAAGTAGCTCGATCACAAAGAGGCATCAATTTAACTCAACGCAAATATGCTTTAGAGATCATCAAAGACACTGGTCTTCTTGGTGCTAAACCAGTTGAATTTCCCAAGGAGAAGACTAAGCTTTCAAATAAAGGTGAGTTGCTGAAAGATCCGGCTTCATATCGTCAATTGGTTGGACGACTCATATACTTGACAGTTACGAGACCCGACATTACTTACTCAATCCATGTTCTAAGTAGATTTATGCATGAACCACGGCTTCATCACATGGCTGCTGCTCTTCGGATTGTTCGATATTTAAAGTCCTCTCCTGGTCAAGGTTTATTTTTGCGTTCTAACAATACTTTGACCTTGAGAGTTTTTGTGATTCGGATTGGGCTGGGTGTCCCATTACTCGTCGTTCTACTACTGCATACGGTGTGTTCTTAGATAATTCTTTGATCTCATGGCGTACAAAAAGGCAAAAGACAATTTCCTTGTCAAGTGTTGAGGACGAGTATAAAGCTATGATTGGTACGTGTTGCGAACTCACTTGGTTGCAATTTTTACTTGTTGATTTACACATTCCTGTTTCTAGACCTGCATTGTTGCATTGTGACAACCAAGTAGCCTTACACATTGCTGCAAATCTCGTCTTCCATGAAAGAACACGTCACATTGAGATGGATTGTCATTTTATTCAAGATAAGATTTTGCAAGGTATGGTTGCCACTCGATTTGTTGGTTCATTGCACCAATTAGCAGATATATTCACCAAGGCATTGGGGAAAGAAAAGTTCAAGATTTTGTTAAGCAAGTTAGGAGTTCTTGACATTCAGTCTCAAACTTGAGGAGGAGTGTTAAGATATCTATCGTATTCTTGTATTTATCTTGTAATTATGTTTTGGATTCCTTGCCAAGTTATATTCCTAAGTTATAAGTTAGGACTTCTTGTTGTACACATATTGTAGCTATAGCCTGTTATGTATATAAGGTACTTATGATCAATAAATATATTCATGCAGCCATATATATAAAATTGTATACTTCTAAACATATATGATTTGGGACTTAAGAAAGGATAAAGTTTTATGGTTTTAATCTGATGTAGCATTCCACATCAACATATATCTTTCACATCAAATATAATCAAATATTCAAATTTAAAAAAAACTCTATGTAGTTTATTTCTTAGTTTGGTATTTCATTCAATCTTAGATTTTACAAGAGATGATCGACCTTCAATACTTGATTATGCACTACATCGCCCAAGTTGTTTGATTGAAGATATGATGCATATATATTCATATGAACAAACCAATGAATATAAGACATTACTTCAAATTTGGTTTCAACTCATCAATTTTTATGGTTGCAATTGTTCTGCCTTTCTTCTTTGAAAAAAAAAAGAAGAAAAACTTATTCAAGATGTTCCGGTTACTAGATATAGTCCTTTCATCTGACGAATTTAAATCTGTAACAGAAATATAAAAAATGATTTTTAAGTGCCTTCGTCCAACAAAAATTTGATTTTAGATTTTCAATTGGATCCCATATATTATTTTCTTGATCAATGACCCATTCTATAGATAATTAACCATGCATGCATATATATATGAACATTTGATCAAATTGAATGCAAAGTCGTATGTACATGCTGCGTTTGAATTGAAGAAAGTGAAAGAAAGGGATATTCTGGACAAAGAAGAGTGGGTAATATTTAGAGTTCTTAGTTTACATCAGGACTCTAATCGATTCCTTTTTCAAATAAAATTTAATAAATTAGATTATAACATGATTCCTATCAGAACGCGAATAACATGACCTTAATTAATATATTGGAGGAACCTAACCCCATAATGCCTTACAACATACACTATTCTCTTTATTATGGTTATAGATATGAATATAAAGGCGATCGATCTTGAACACTGCATCTTTAGTACTAATAACATATATCATGTTCGTAATTAGGGCTAGGCAATGGGCCGGGCCTTAAAACTATTCAACAAAAGTCCGGGCTGGAGTTTTCTACAAATTTTAGGCTCATGGGTCTGGCCAGGCTTAGTTGAACTTTTTAACAAAATGAAGTCAAAACCAAGAAAAATCAATACATATTTCATAACTGAATATACCAAGCAGAACTAAAGCTAAACCAGAAAAACCAAGAAAAATAAGTGATCCCATGGTTAGTAATATGCCCAGAAACATCAAGCATCATCATCATTTCTTGAACTCCCGGAAATGTCTTCAACTCTTGTAACGTTGCAGAACATGATTAATAATAGTCATATATATAATACATAGTAAGGATACTTTAGATCTAGATGTAAGAGCCGATCAATCTATTATGGTATTACCAATGTGTGACGGGCTTCTCGATTCTCGGATTCTCGGGCTAATAGCTAAATAGCCGATCAATCTATTATGGTATTACCAATGTGTGACGGGCTTCTCGAGTTGCGGGCTTCAAATGGACAGGGCTTTTTTTATCCCATAGGCTTTGGGATCTCAACCCAGGCCCTGCCTTATGCCCAATGGGCTGAGCTTTTCGGGCTTTTTTTCGGGTCGGGCAGGCTTGAGCTCGATGGACTTCGAGCCGCCCACGAGTTTTTTGGACCTATGGGCCAAATGATGACCCTTATTCGTAGTCCATCAAGAATAACATATACTATGTTCTCTTTCATTATCTCTGCTTCAACAATGAACTTGTTAAAGAAAATTGTTCAGATGAGTAGACACGTACTATCGAATATATCACGTACTTCTTTTGGATTGTACCGTACCTCTATATTCTCAAATCTTAATTAGTTTCGTAGTATTAGTATTTAGTAATGTAATGTCAGAGTTGTGGTCAATGATATATGTGGTTAGTTGTGGTGAACTGTTGTTAGATCCACATCCAAAGGTAGGTAATTAAAAAATAGTATAAATCCAATTTAATATCAATCATTTATTGAATACAGATCTAACGAAAACTAACCACGAACTCACTGACCACCAAAACAAAACTCTGTGACGTCATGCTTCTTTTGCGTTTTTTTCTTATTATTCTTTTAAGAAGTTTTTTTATGTTAAAATTTTCAGAGTTTTCGTTTATCATCTGCTATTTCATAACTAAGAGTGTGACACTGATCACCGAATCGTACCCAGTTCCATACACTTTCTCTTAAAAGATTAGACGTACGAGTCACATGAACTGATGAACTATCGATATATATTTATATCTATATATATATTGAGAATAATGAACTATAGATATATGGATGAGGATATATAAGATGATCATTTAATTGGCTGATTGCCAAGTCTGGACAGACTGAGAAATTTCGGCCTCGAAGATCATGTATGACTCTTATAGGCATCTCCCATGAAGATGACTAGCAACTTCCTTGCAAGTATAATTTTGGGATTTGCAGAGTTATAAAAGACATTCTAATTGTTCGATCGATCAGGTGCTGTTGAAAGAAATAAAAAAGAATGAACTGTCTTAAAAGTCATTTTATAACTATTGTTTCATACAGAGGTATTTGTAGCTACATTTCAAATATGGACATGGAAATGTTACGAAATAATCAAATATGCATATACTTACCGTTGGTTGGGTTGCAAAGTGTGCATGGCTCAGATTCATTGCGATATGTATTTCGTTGATCAACGAATGAGTTGATATTCTCTACAAAAAATTGTTCTAGCAGATTAGATTTTTTTATAACATTTTTTTTTCAAGAAAAAGAGAGTTATATTCATAAACCTCCAAACCAAAATAGCACATGCATCACATTACAAGAGTAACCCCCTCTATAAGAGATAGGAAACAAAAGATAAGAGAAATACTATTCTTTAAGGCATTGCTAAGCTCGACATAATTTCAAGCTTACCAAAACCTAATGAAAAGTAACAAGGAAGATAGCAGAGTCTGAAAGCACCAAAATACACAATTGTGGTATGATATTCGGACTCTTTGACACAAATACCTAACACAAGACAATAATAAGCAAGAGACGTAAAAGATAAACTAATACTTAGATTCTAAAAGCATAGAGACTTATTGTAAATAGATAACTATAAACTTAGAACTAACTAGCTCTAAATAAAGCCCGTAAAGTAGCAGCCCAGAAAATGACATGTAATTGGCCCAAGCAGAAACTCCTCTACCCAGCAATCCAGGAAAACGTGCCGCACTCAAATCAAATTAACCTGCACTCCGCCACAAAACCCCCGCCCTCTCTGTCCATGCATGTCGTCGCAACCTCGAAAGCAAATGAACACAGCTTGTCCAATTTCGACGTCAAACCCGCCCATACGGACCGCCCACCAACACACCAACTTTTGGCCAAAAGAAGGCAAACCAAAACAAACCAGGAAAACCTGGTGCCGAATTCGACCACCGCCGACCAAAGCACCCCTGCAAGCCATTGAAGTACCTCGCGCCACCCAAATAATTACCTCCAAGGAAAAGTACCTGCGAACCAAAAAGCAGGACTAAACTCGACACTGCCTAGGTTGAGATCCCGCCAGAGAGCGACCAAACAAAGGCGTGGTCAAAAAGGCCAACCCAAGCCGGCCACTGCTGGACGAAATTGGATTGAGATCGAAAGAGAGAAGTAGCGGCCGCTCTTGGGGTTACTTGATCGATTGATAAATACATACGACTGAGATATATATATTAATAAATTCCTTTTTTTGTTTTTAACTCACAACCCTTCGATCAGAAGGTACATGAACTAGTGAGTGAGATACAAAAAGAGAAAAAAAAAAAAAAAAAAGGTCTAGCTGTACGTTTCCTCTCAAATAGTCTCACATCCCCCCTCATCTTTGATTCTTGTCCTCTCTTTTTTAAGGTCTTGCCTTGTTTTTCTCATCTCAAAACCGCAACCCAATGGAAACCGAGTGCTTCAATTCCAAATGCTGAAATCCACGGGCTTCTGATCACTTTCCCCTTCTCACTCGATTCGGGTATATATTATTTTTCGATTCACTCTTTGCTCGCTTTGCTCGGTCGTTTTATCATCACCCTTTTAGGGTTAGGGTTTCCTCGACATATCGCAGCTACTATCGTCATCATCACCATAATGTATTGGTATAAACAAGAAATATATGGATCCTCAAAATTTAGGGTTATATTAAATCGGATTGATGCATCCCTCTATTTTATTGCACACCTCTCGATTTTCTCTGTTCATAAATGAAAGAATTTTTGATTGTTGTGCAGTTAGAGAAGAGACCTAGCTAGTTATACCGAAGATGTCGTCCAACACTCACTCTCCGTGCGCCGCGTGCAAGTTTCTCCGGCGGAAATGTACGCAGGAGTGCGTGTTTGCGCCCTACTTCCCGCCGGACCAGCCCCAGAAATTCGCCAACGTCCACCGCGTCTACGGCGCCAGCAACGTTGCTAAGATCCTCAACGAGCTCAACGCCGCCCAGAGGGAGGACGCCGTGACGTCACTGGCCTACGAGGCCGAGGCTCGCCTCCGGGACCCAGTGTACGGCTGCGTCGGGTTCATCTCGATCCTCCAGAACAGACTCAGGCAGGTCCAGAACGATGTGGAGAATGCCAAGAAGGATCTGTTGGCCTACACTGGCGGTCAGCCTTTGGTGTACCCCGTGTTCCACCCTCAGCAGCTGACGGAGATTAATGGCGGCGCCATGTCCGTCAGCATGATGGGAGTCCCCACTGGCGGGACTGTTGGGGGCCAGTTGGTGATCCGGGATCATCAGCAGCCGATGTTCGAAGCTCAGCAACAAGAGCTGGTGAGGTTTAATGTCAATGGAATGGAGGCTGGAAATGGGGCTGGGTTTAATCAGATGGGTGGTGGTGGCGGTGGAGGTAGCAATGGTGTGGTGTCTGCTGGCTCTTTGGGTCTGGGAGGTTATGATAATACTGCTTTCAATAACCAAATGCAAGGTGCAGCTGCTGCTCATCATCACCAGCATTCTCTGGACTATCAGCTTCAGGCTCAGGTCATACTCCAACCACAGCAGCAGTCTCAGCCGAAATTTGAGGGTGAGGAGAGCTGATATGGTCACCTGCCTTCAGTTTTGAATAAACAATTTCCCATCCTTGGTATACACTCTTTGACTCTTTCTTTAATCTATCTTTTATGTTCTTTCCCATTGTGCCACCATTTGATCTAGGGTTTGATATGTTGCCTCTCATTTATTTATTATTAATCCTTCATTTACAACACTGATTTCTACTTCAGCATAGGTTTAAATTTGGGCAGACTAAAGTGTTTCTACTTTCTAGTTAAACTAACTCCCTTTGTAGCATCTCCCATGAATACTCTCTATTTTTTCAACAAATTTGTTGAAAAAATAGCTAAAAGTTAAATTTGTGAGGAGCCAAAAAAATTGTGCTCCAACCATACAAAAAAATTAGGAGCCACATTAAATGCATCTATGTTTAAATGTATTTTTTTCTAGTAATTTCTCTAAACTTTTTAATTTGTTATGTTTTAATAAAAATTACAATGAAATAGCATAAATTATTTCATAATCTTTATTATATAAGGCCACTACTCAATCATGCTAAGCATTATGACTTTTATTTTCAGGAAAATAAAATATTGGGGGGGGGGGACATATAATTAAAATCTAATAAATTTATGACTACTATGAATAAATATGTATTTTTTCCGTTTCTAAATATATGAGGGCCAAGAAAACTAAATAGTCTGGCACATGACTCTATCTTCGTTTAATATGCAAACTACAAATTTCTGATGTTTTTATTTGAAAATTGTTGATTTACAAGTTTGAATTAAATATTTTTGTTTTGAAAACTATTTGATTTTGTATTTTTGACCAAAATACAAATAATAGAAAATGTAAAAAATTAAATTATATAAATTGTAATAATCATCATTTTAAATGATTTTAATCATTCATAAACTACTTCCATTAATGCTTCAAAAACCTTAAGAGTTCTTTTCTCTCTCCTCAGATTTAGGAGATCTTAAGGGTCTCCCTATTTTATGATCAACCTAATAGAGAGTGTGAATGAGGTACTAAAATTTATTTTTTCTCTATTTTTTGTCTAAAGAGCTCCAATAGGGAGCCTCACTGGAGATGCTCTTAGACATGAAGAAGAAATCGAAGTGGTTTAAGAGGTTGATTTTCCCCCATTTTATCTGCTTCTAGATATATAAACATCCTTTTTGGTTTTCCATGTGAAATGTGTCTAATACCATCTTTTCAATGTTTTAGATACAACTTAAGAATGACAAACACAATGAAACTCATTTTTCAGCATTCAATTTCACATTGAGACATGTTTTAAAGTTCATCGATAATAAATGAAATTATAAAATAAGGAAATATCTTGTGGTGTCACGTAATTTGTGAATGCTATAACGCATCTCAAATATTCGGAACTAATATAAGATACCGATAACGTATGCATCATTACTTCTTAAAGTACTTCTCTAAGGATTTGTAGATCTTTCTAGGAAGTTCTTATTAGTAGTGTGCTTAGTTTGCTTCTTTTCAGATTCAAGCTTTGAAGGTTTGTAGAATTTCTCCATGGCTTCATCGTACCATACCTATCGTTTTTGCAAAATGCTTGAGTTCTTTTATTTTCTCTCCTTTATTGTATCTTAAGAAATTTTAGAGACTTTATTTCATTCTTGGATTCAACTACACACAACAATTCAAGCACATCCAATATCCTCCATAAGACACCGTTCTATATCAATTTTTTCGTTTGTAATGCTAGTCTATTTGAGCTTCCTAATAAGTACTACCGATTTCATTAATTAAACCCTACTCTCAAGTTTGTCGAACATTTGAAAACTTAGTTGTTGTCGAGAGGGTCGAGTCACAATAAAACCAATTTGTGTTAGTCGAGATAAGAAATAGTAGTCTAGACATACAAATCATTAATTTATTGTGTCGCACGTATCAGCTCTCTTTGTCATAGACATTTCTTGCTAACCTCCTTACATTTTTTCCCTTCTTTTTTTTTCTTTTTCAAATGTCACAATATTGCATACAATCTCAAGGGGAGAAATACTGAAAACTAACATAGGTCAAAATCATCAACGTAACTAGTCTGTAGAACTAGAAATCTAAGACACTCTTTTTTATGCAATTGGGTATTTGCATTACTCTTTAATTTTTTAATCCTTTTATTCTTATTTAGTCTGTTCTGGTATATGTTAATGAAAATTGCCCTAAATCAGCCATCAATAATACGGGGCATTAAAATGCCATGTATACTATATGTGCATCAAGTAAAATTTAAACTACTGCAGCGTTCCTAAATTAGCAAAATGAAGTATTTTATTAAATAGATAAGTTCTCATTCAATTCCTTTTTCTTTTTTTTCTTAATGCTTGCAGCTCATAATGTATGCCCGGCCAGCAGACAAGTGAAGGTACGTAGATGATGAAACAGACATCCATGTAGATCGATTTCGTACTGATCGAAGATGTGAGTGTAGGATATATATTGTGAGAGGATAAAACTGCTTCTGAGTCTAAATAATACCAGATTGCTTTTGGCGATGATCCATTTCTAAATGTAAAACTAAGCGAATCGTTTGGCAGAGACCATCTTGCATCCTTGACTTTCTCATTGTTCTCTTCTCGCCTTCATTTTCCAATATATATACTGCCTTTCTTTCCAAGTTTTCATATTAATGGTTATCGTACGTTAAGAGTCTATGAGTGTTTGTGCTTGTTGTGGCTCTCTGTTATTTGGGACTAAGCTAATTATGTAGCACATCCAATATATGCAAGAATAATTACTATGGAATCGATGCAGTAATTATAAGTTATGGAGCCATGGTTAGTTTACACTGATAGCCTTGTCCTGTGTCTGATGCAAACCCATCTCATTTTCTATGAATTCTGCAAATGTGTTGGGCCAGGAAACATTGTTGTATAAATTTGCACATGTTGGACTATGAAGTATGAAGTATCGTAATATATACATGCTGCTAGCTTTGTCTTGGACTTTCAATATATACTTTGATATAAAGGAGTACATGAAGATTGAAGTACATAATCTGAATGTATTTCTACTTGAAGAGCATATGTTTGTGCCCCTGCTTCTCTAGTAGGCGAAGGAACGTCTTCAGGCTCTCTTCTGGGTTTTACCCATCTTCCATAACGGTTGCAAACAAGTCCCTTGTGTTCCAATTGGTACCAACACCGTGGGATTCTAAGATCGTCCACCAACATGTCACATGCCTTGTTTACCAAGGCGACATCCCTCCTAGCATTCGATCTAAAGGTAGTTTCTTTACTCAAGTACCCATCCACTAGGTGAAGATAAGTCTCAAGGCTATGGAACCCTAGCAAATTCAACCCATGTTTCTTGAGATAAGGCGATGAGCCAACGTCGAGCTTCATTTCAGCTCCAACATGTGTGTAAACCCATTCCAATGTGCCGGTGATGTCTTCAAACTTCTGCAAACCCTCATTGAGAACAAGTCCAGGCATTTTCGGAACCATGTCTTGCTTAACCACCACCCTCAATGTCTTTACTCCCATTTCTGCTAGCTCATCTTTGAAAGCGTGGTTTCCCACTCTAGGTGCCCCAAATGATATGACACTAATGGGTAGACCAGGAATAGTCTTCGCAGCTTCATAGGCATTGAGCATTGCCAAAGCACCACCCAAGCTATGCCCTGTGATTGTAAGACTCACTTCTTCACCCTTGCATCTATAAAACTCCACGATCCTAGTCACTTCTTTCATCACCTGCTCTGATGCACTAGACTTGTTGTACCTGGTTTCATCACTCTTGGACTTGTAAATCCCAAGAAATCCATGTTCAACTTTGGCATCCATATCTCCTATCGGCTCCAACTTCCTTTGTAAATCCTCGTACCACTCGGATGGCGCCACCGTCCCACGCCACGCCACCACGATGTCTCTCCTTCCGATCCTCCTCGTCTCCTCATCATCACTCACGGCCACATATCCCATCCAGTTTGAATCTTTGCTCCAAGTCTCACCCAACTGTGACCTCTCCAACCAGTTAGGCATGTCTATATGTGACATGGCATAGATGTACTTGCTAACTGCATAGCCATTTTTGCTCAATCCCAACACATCGAAGAGTTTGTTCTTGTTGTACCTGCAGCTCCCACAGAACTCCGAGAACGAGTCAAAGTCGAAAGCATCATATGTTGCTTGTGCAAATTCACCATATTTGACAATCTCTCTTCTCAACCAAGGGTGGAGCGGATCCATCAAACCCTCCCAATCATTCGAGCCTTGCATTTCACGCCACCTTTTGGAGATGATTTCCTTAGGAGAAGTTGTGGGAGTTGAATGCTTCTCTGCCTCAAACACGTTCCAATTTGAAAAATGAGCATTGTTGTCTTTGGGAGGGTTCTCTATGTGAAGGTGAAGAAGGTGGGCTAGTGATTCGGCTAGGTTCGCCCTGTTTGATGTCTTTGTTTGTGTAGGATGATCAAGAACAGCTTCTTGGTGATGTTGAGATCGAAACAAGGAAAACCGAGTTGCTTTTGCACCGGAGAAACCACCTTGAGTGGCCGGAAAGTGCGAATACATCATGGTTGAGACTGCCATGACTATAAGAACGATGAGAGTCGAACTCTTATCGTGAACGTTGGATAAGCTCGTTATATAACTAAGATTTGGAAGATGGAGTTAAGTTTAGGATTTGAAAGATAATAGAAATGGGAATAGTGGGGATCAAATATATACAAGGAGATGGGGAAGAAGAAGACATGAACATGCTAACCAAATTTTGATTTAAATAATTTCGTCAAATGTCAATAGCGTGTTATATATTATAACATGTTATTAGTTAGATGACTTTTTGTTCATATAAAACTTAGACTTGTTCTTTATATTAAGTGCATGACCATGTGTGAAGAATAGAAAATTCTCAGTCCTACTCAGACCACACGTAAATCAAATCCAGGTTGTGGGATTTTGACCTGTTTATTTGAGCAAAATTTAGGGACAGTCCCACTTTAGAAAATATAATGGTATTGGGTATGTATTAACCTAGGAAAATCGTGTATGTATTAACCTAGCTTTTGGACTTTCAACACGCTCTTCATGGAATGAAATCCATATTTTCACACTCTTATGATGCACACACTGATACACCAAGTCTCCTTAGTCTTCCACCAAAAAAATAGTCTCTTCCTCTTCTGGGTTGTTATTCCAGTCAAATCAGGTATTTCCACGTGCTCATTCTGGGTTGTTTTCTTATCGAGATAATATGATGCTCACAAAATAGGTTAATAATTTGCCCTTTGTTACATGAAGGCACTTGCTCTTTGTTAATAATCTTGTCTCGTCCGGCGGCAACCGGGCCTTGGTTGGTCTCTGGACCACTCTTCCGCCGTAGTTTTCTGCCGGACGGAAGTTTCATGACCCGCTCGGTTCGCTCGATTGGTACAAAGCTCTCGGTCTATCTGGGTTCCATCTATACGGTGGGTGACGCGGTGGCTCTGGGTAGCACGCCGGTGCGTCGACAACGGATCTTCTTGGCTTTGGGGTGCTGAGGTCGGTGGGTCGTCTCTCGGCAGTGGTTTTGTGGGTGGTTGTTGTTTTGGGCTGCGGCATGATGGTGGTGTTAGCGGTTGGTGATTATTAGCGGCTAGAGTTATGGTCTTGGTGGAATGCTCTGGCGACGATGGGTTATTTGCTTGGGCTAGGTGCTTTGGGCCTTCTCTCGTGGGCTGTGCATTTAGGATTTCTTAGGTTTTTTAGAATTTTTCTAATTACGGTATGTTCTATTTTTTTAGGATGTTAGCCGGCATTTTTGGTGTCTTCGGCTTATTTGCGTCTTTTTGAGATTGTGTGTTTCATAGGTGTTGACATACCTACTATAATTGCGTGTTTAGGGATATATTCAATTCATTTTTCATGTCTTTCATAATCTTTTTAAGGCGTAAGTAAACTCGATGTTGTTGAGCTTAGTGAATGTAAAGAATAGTGATAGGTTCTGGCTTTAAGTAGCTCTATTTGTACTATTCATGCCGAATTCGATTGAAATCTAGTAATACACCCAATATTTCTGGGGGTGCTAAAAAAATGTCAACTAGACTACTAAAACATATATACTTATTCTAAATTAATTCTGAGTGAAAATTATTCTATAAAAATCAGGGTAAAAGAGAAATTTAACTTTTTTATTTTATTTTTGATCTAAATTTTTAACTTTTTATTAGTTTAAGTCAATAAAATCTGTCACGTAATGTAAATACACCGCTAAGTATGGAATATGTTCCCAATTTTGAATGGCAAAGGCAATATACCTCCCCATTATCGTTGTAAAGAAGTGTTCGATATGCAGTGGAAGCAGCACATGCAGGTGGTGCAGTATTTTTGAAACTTGACAAAAGAAATAGAAAAAAAGCGAGGCCGCATAGCAATATATAGCTTGACATTTAAACATTGCCATAATAATTCGAATTAGTAGACGAACAGCCGAATCAAAGACGTTGACCACAAAACGGCTTAGTCCAATTAACAAAAGATTCGATCTTGACCAGCACACACACAATGTGTACTTCAATTAACAAGCACAACATGAACTATATAAGGATTATCCCCTCAAGTCAAACAAATTCTTATTGCAGCAAGTAGGGGAAGAGTCATAATTTACCTGATAATTAAGACTAACACTATGGAAGACATGCCCATGAGGCCATGAGTGAACGTGAATGCATCCTGTCAAAGAGTAAACCAAGACGAAACAGGCGATGCCTGGCTCAATGCAACTACCAAGGAAAGCAATAGGCCAACAACAAAAACAGAACAGGGGTGGGGGTAACACTACTGATTTCGGTATAACAGTCTATCAAAATGTATTCTATCAACCACCAAAATTACAAGAATCATTTCATGTTCTTTGTAAAGCATCTGAGGTCGTATCTTTCAGCTTCAAACCACCACGTATTCCAGTCAAGAAAACTAAAACAGCTCTTCATATGCATGTCCACTGTTACCAGCTGAATTTGGATCCCTCTTCAAAATTTAACTAGCTCGAAAGTCTACAAAAAGACGCAATTTCTGCACTAGAAGCTCGTGTGACCCAAAAGGAGGCTGGGCTACAATGACCCAATACTTCTCAAGAGTACCCGTTTTAGCACTGCTCACCATCTGATCATGACAAGCGGAGACGATATGGTAAATTGAGTTTTTGAGAACATCAGCTAGGGCATATGCTTTCGGATGGACAGTACCAACTCTCTTCTTAGCCACAGCAGTGTTTCCCACACTTGAAGTTGTCCATTTAATATTAGCTGGCCCCATAAACTGTTGGGGAGGTACACTCGTCTTCTTCCCCATGTATGTTTCAACAGCAAGAAGGCAAGAGATCAATGTTGAGATCACAGCTGCATTGCTACCCGATCTCTGGGCAACCCCAAATCTGTCCTCCCTATTTGAGCGTGCAGTCAGTGAAGCAGCTGACCATGCACACCATGCATATAGCTGCAAAAGAAAAGGATGGTTATTTAAGTTTTTGAGGCAATCAGAATTTTAAGACATTGGCTATTTCTTGCTCCTCCACTATTCATGCAAGTCATATTACAGAGTCCAGACAATGACAGAAATTTACAACCTCAATATCTGATCACCTGTCTTACACAGCACATGGAAATCAAAATTACTATAGCGATGATGTTTTTTTAACGACAATCATGATCCTTAATAGCATGGAGAGACAATTAAAAGAGAGCTAAGCGGGTGAAGATGCATACATACTTCTTCTTTTTAACGAATCGCAAATATGTTAAAAGTAAATATAGAGAAGATCACAAATACATAGTTCTCGTTTCATACCATATACTAGTCTACAATTTGACTACTGAGCTATGCATAAACCATAAACTTGTCTGCGAGTGTTTGAGCCCGATTACCTGGAAATTATCAAATGGTTCCGAGTATTTTGATTCTAGTAGCTGGTCAGATGGTGATAGTAACTGATTGGATATTTGGGATTTACCATGAACAGAACTTTCCAAACCTTCACTCAGCTTTGATGCAAGCTGTTCGAGAGGCCGTAAGCATACAGATACAACTCTTTTGTAAGTTTCACCAGTTTCTTCAAAAAAAGCAGCTCGTCGCCAAGTATCAACATTATTCTCACAAACCATACTGAGGTCCAGATATGCAAGATACTGCGGAAGAGACTTAGGACTGCTATCCTCCAGAGCTGCAAGTAGATGCTCACTTGGATTTGTTTCTGCTGCAGCTGATCCTTTAGGCGGGGCAAAAATGCATCTTTTCGTATTAAGCACCTGTATTTCACCAGGTTTCAAACAACATAGATTGAACATCAGAAAAATGCCATGGTTGACTAACAAAGCAATACAAAGATTATTTGATTATGAATATATTATATCTAAAACTGCTGTTTCAATTAATCCAGACCGTTTGTAATGGCCAACATGGCAACAGTAGAAATCTTTAACAATAAAAGAAACAAAAGTAGAAAAGATGTATTATTTTAGTATTATAAGGTAGCTAATTTCATACTATATAGCAAAGAGAACATAGCTTCACAACAAAATTAAAGCACTGTCGAAATCATTTTAGTAAATTATCAGGATAACTAATACTGGATTTAACATTATAAACAGACACAGATAACTTGAACTGCTGCTAACTAAAACATTCTATTAAAGGTGGGATGGTGGATACTTTTAAATGATGCTTGTTTGACTGGTACTAAATATTGAACAGACACAGATTGTATGGATTATACTGAGCATTCAAAAAAGCTTCTTAATTCACATTAGCAGAAATTCTACAGAGTTGTGAACCACAGGCACATACAAGTTACAGGCACTTGAAGAGTTCAGAGCTGAAGTACTTTGGAGTATTTGAAAAACATTCAATAATCTATTTCACGACTGGTACACTATGAGTCTATAAGGTCTTGGGAAGATACCTGACATCGTAGTATTGACAAAAACAACAATTTGGCAACAGAAAGAAATTTGAGAAAATATATAGGCAATAAGATGGTGCAATACTTCTATCAACCACCTGAGTATTATTAGTAACGAATGGAAATTAGAAATCTCTTTAGTAGGTGTGAAAAACTAACCAGATGTAAATGATGACTAATTTCCCAGCAGAGAACCGCCGAGAAACTCCCAATGTAAAAGGTAATCTGCTCAGCGATCAACTTTCCAATTGTAACTTTGTTGTGAAACTTAAGGGGAAGGAACACCACAAGGATAGCTGAGACTGGTGATACTACACCAGACAGCTTCAGGGATCTTGTCACAGCTGCAGGTAGCCCCATCTTGAAGCTAAAAAAGGGCGGACGCTGTTGACACAAAAACGTTTGGGGTATGAGAGTCAGGACTCACAGAAGTTCAAAAAGTGTGGGCAACATGAGTATATCATATTGACAAAAAGTAATAATTAGTTATGCCTGACAAATTAGCTCTAAACTAGTAACTTAGAACATGTCTCTCGCAAAAGGTAAGACGCAACATTGTGTCCAGATACTGAACATAATATCGAACAAGGCAACTAACACTAGTCTACATTTTTAGGCCAAAACTCATTCTTTAAACCCACCTTAGACATCTACATTTCTAAATGTCTACCTACTTATCTCCAATACAAACACAACTAATCGCAACAAGCTCAAATCTTCAACAGATCATGTCTACTTCTATCTCATCTTCTATCGAAAAAATGCAGATGCTCAACACAATGCAACATAGAGACTTAAAACATAAACTGACCTGAATAATGGGGAACTCCAAGACCCACCTACGCTTATACACATAGTACAACCCAAAAACCAAACCCAAGACAAAACCCCTAAACCCTACTTTCACAACAACCCAAACCCCATCGCCGAACACCCCACAAACCGAAACCGCCGCCAGAAACCCCGACACCGCCGCGGAAGCCACGAACGCAGCGAACCGCCCGGCCCGGACCCGAGAGCCCAGACCGGGTCGGGGCGTGGTCGAATCGGATGTACCGGGGAGAAACAGGAAGCGGAGGAGGTCGAGGATGAGCTTGAGAGGCGAGGCGAGAGGGTGAGGGTGTGGGGAAGCGACGAGGGAGAGTGAGGCGGAGAAGAGGAGGTGGGCGAGGTGGAAGGACATGAATGTAATTAATGAGAGGAGCCATGGGGCAAATGGGAAGATGGGTTTAGAGAGAGTGGTGGAGAAGAAGAGGGTTTTGAGGAGGAGGAAAATGAAAGTGGAGGGGATGGATTGCCAGATGAGGAACCCTAGGAAGCGGTTCTGGACCACCGACTCCGGCGGAAGAGAAGGCATTTGATTGGTCGACTCACTGAGCTCAGCCTGAGCTATTTGGTTTGGGGTTTTTGTCTGGATTTTTAGGGGAGTGAAGAAGCAGAAGAATTTGGGAGAGACCGACTTTAGTGGGTAGCGTTGCCTTTATTTTTTTAAAGTGATGATCACATACATCATGGGCGAATCTACACGGTGGTTTGTGTAAGCTGCAGCCCCCGAAATTTTTCAACCAAGTCTCGAAAAAAAAAATAGCACTACTCTTTCTCTCACTCGGAGTCTCACTTGCCAACCCACATCTCGCCCAAATCTCGTTTTCTCTCAGTCTCTTGCCTACTTTACCAATCGTGACTCTCCCATTCTCCAGCCTCACACGGCCTCACCACCAGCTCTTGCGGCACTCGTATTTGCATAAGGCTAATTGATAGAGGAACACAGGACATGTACGTGAAATTGAATTGTGATTCTTGATTTGTTAATTATTTGGGTTTCATTCAAGTTCAAGAACGTGATTTTTTTGGGTTTAATTTGAAATTAATAAGTTTGGTTTTGTGGGGTTCAATTTGGATTTTGGATTGAAACTTACTAGTACAATCTGTTAATGCCTAAAACAAATGGATGTTGGGATCTGCAGATTGCAAAAGAATCTATAATATGCAGTGGATTTTACTCTAGAAGATATGAGAGCCGAAATATGCATTCAGTGTATATTTATTAGGTTTTTTATTAAGTGAGATCATCCTCTACCTAAAGATGAAGGCTCAAGATTAACATAAAATATCAGCAACTTGATCATTGTTATATTGATCACTAAAATGCATCATATGTAATTTGCCACATATTTTCTTTGAGAATGGAATATGATCGATGCTTTTAGGAACAGATCGTTGGATGGTTATGTTGATTATGTGCATTTTTCCTATAGACTGTGAAGATGTTAGTGATATGGTTAACAACTAAATTCCAATTTTAAAAAGTTCGTTATTTTGATCCTTGAATACATGTCACTTTAGACTTTTATCCCCAATTCGAATGTGACATGTATACTTTAACCAGGAAGTTAGTTAGATTTAAGGTATACATGTCAAATTAAACTTTTATCGAAATGCTGCCTGAGATCTTTAATTAGTACTTGAACTACGTTTTTTGTTTGATGTTGAAATGACCTCACCAACAACTATAAAATATACAGGCCATGGAGTTTCAAAATCTTGAATCCGCCACTGGCATATATAGGTCAAAAGAAGAAGACTCGGATGCTCCGAGCACACATAAGTTTCAAAGGATAAAAGAACACAGAATACTTATATTCGTCGCGTACAGGTATGAGATCCTACATTGCTAATCTTTCTCGACAAGTCAACGTTGTGACACACTCAAGATCCATCTTCGTTTCATGTAGGACTAGTTTAACCACCCGTGTGTACACACGTGTCAAATTAGATCAACAATTATTATATCAACTTCTATGACAGTTTTTGCTGGACAACACTGTTGTTCACTTTTTTTTGTCTCCCGCCTGATTTTTCTTCTCTTATTCTTTTTTTTTCTGGTGCATTACAACAATGTCCTCCATTTATATATATATATATATATATATTTTTCTTGGAGATGTTTTTATTTTTTCATAGGGATATTTTCGGGTTTCCATAATTTGGTATGAGATGACACCAAAAGCCACTCTTGACTCTATATTAGTAGAGATTAACAGAGATATACAGTAGCCATTATTTTATGTTTATTCTTGATTGTACTACTAAGTGAATCTTGCTATAGCCTTGTCTATCTCTGTAGCATGCATGAGCCTCATTCTTCGAGATGCCAAAATGTACTAAATTATCAGAAAATACAATGCATGCATCTTTTCTCGTGGGAAAAATAACTGATTCGAAGATTAAAGTCCATCACACATACAAGTGAAATACACCAGGACATTCAAGATGTTACAAGCTATCCACGATTTTGTGGTTCCTAATCACATGGTATGAACAGCTGACGAATCATAAAAAAACCAAACTAGTTTCTTACTTACCACACCACTAATAACCAAATCAAAGACTGGGAACTGGTGGTTCTAATTACACAGGTGGTATGAGAGGCACATGTTGCTGTTGTGGTAACAATGGATCTGAAGTCTTTGCCTGATCGGTGTCCACTTCCTTGTCAGGGTTGAGGCTTTTCGGAATGTAAGCTTTATAGATATCTGCCATGTTAGGGATTTCTTTTAGTTCATGAGCAGTAACTTCAAGAGCAGCGTCTTGGAAAAACCGGTAGAATTTCTTGCTACAGACGTAAGTAAAGAGACAGGAGATGATCGGAAGTGGGATGAGAACTGGTGCATAGTAGAACTCCTTCACCACAAAGAAGCCAATCATGGTAACTTGATACAGTATCAAAGATGCAATAATCCGTCTCTGCATGTGTGGCCAGAACCTTCCATAGCTTTCATAAGATGGACAGTACACTTTGAGTGCCTGGAAAACCAAACAACTAGGTTATAATTACAATAGGAACGATTATAAGCTAATTTTACAAATAAATAAGCAACTAAAAGCATGTAAAGCTCAGAATAGATAGACAACAGGACGTTTCACCTGGTTTCGAAGGACAATCCATCCAATGCCAAAGTACAGCACACCAAATGCAAGGATCAGTGGGGCAATAACAGAGTAACAGAGGACAATGGTTATGATGAGCATATCACCAGGAACTCTAGTCCCGTACCCAAGATCACTGGGAAGCCAAGCTGCTTTCACCTCGCCTTCAGTCTTACAAAGATACTTCCGTTTCACATGGAAAATGATTAGAGGAACTAGTCGGGATATTTCAAGACCATAGCCAACAAAAAACCTGATATCAATGTAAACCAGTTGAGGAGGAGCCGTATGTCGAGCAGTATAATATGAAACAACACAGTCGGAGTCAACAATACTGAAAAAGATAACAATGGAGATGTAGATTGTTACATACCTGAGAGCAACAAAGGTGAGGAATAAGGTTGCACTTCCTGGGAGGCTAGTCCCTAGTATAGATAAAACTTTTGTAGGCTTATTCTGAATAGTCTCGATTGTACTGAACAAGGTTCCACCAAGCGTAACTCCAAGGAAAACATTGAACACACTGAAATAGAAATATTTTCCACAGGCAGCCCTTACTGCATGGCTCTGAGAAGGGATTCCCTCAGCTTTAGATAGAGCGTAAAGGAGCTTTGGCAAAAAAGCTAGAAAGAGTATAAGTACAAGCTGAGGAAGATATGCCTCCAGTATTGTCTTGAGTGCAGATTGATTCACAAGTGGCTTGATGAATGGGAGAAGTTTCACCAAATTGTCCAGAGTAGTGAATGCAGAGATCAATGTAATTGGAATCATATAAAACAACACGGTCAGAGCGACAATGATATACACAACATACTGCCGTAGTTGCCTCTGGAAAAACTTGATTTTCAGATTAGACCATAGTACTTGGCGAGGTTCAGGAGCATCTGTGACTGTCCATGTGTCAACCATTTGGGCATGTAGAGTTTGTGCCGCAGAAGCTGCAGTCGACCTATTAGTGAAGAAGACTATAGCAGCATTCAGCTGCTTATCTGTAAGAGTGGCTTTTTGTTCAGCTTCCAATTTTGAAGTTGTTTCAGTAATCTTCTCAGTGTAGTACTCTATACTATCAACCTTTGCCCCACAAAGACCACAAAAGCCAGTTTTGTTAGTGGGTCTTGTTCCTTCTGCATTGGCTGTTGTTTTGGATGCTGCATAAACTGCTTCAGCATGTTCAAGCTTCTTCCTAAATCCTTGCAACTCTTGCCAAATTTTGTCCACCTGTAAGAATAAAATTAATTATTTCAAAAAAAAATAATATAAATGGAAGAATAAAATCAATTTCGTCATAATGAAACAACATAAAGGTTCTGTTCTATAGAGTTCTCTTCTAGGCATCTTGAGTGTTGCTTTTGTTCTTAATACAAATGGAATTTTTAGAAGAAGAAAAAACTTAAAATAGTCAAAGACAACATAAAGTCTGTACCAAGGACCAGTCTCATTTGTTATAAACACCACAATCTGACAGAAAACCATTTCAAAAGCCATGAAGAAGAATCTATATCTGAGAGTAGCTGGTATAACCACATCCAAAGAGATGTCTGGCAAAGATGCAAGAAGGACATAAATAACAATCAACAACCGTACCTCTTTATTGTCTGTCACCACCATTGCCTTGTAAAATGTGTCAGGATAGAATGCTCGAAAATAAGAATCGACCTGTTCTTGTCTACTAACACCTTCAGAGACGTTAGGTATGTCTCTAACAAGAATAGCAAATTGCTGAGGTTTGACATCAAGAGTCCTCAGAGCAGTGGCTCTCAGATCGGAGACATGATTATAAGCCTTCCACAAGAAGAAAAATGTAACGAAAGAAACCCAGTATACACCTAAGAGAAACGCCCACAGCCTTGGACTCTTTCCCTGTATATACAGAAGGCTACATAAATGCATGAACAAGAGACCCATAAGCAAGATTTAGCAATCAAGACTATATATCCCTCATGTTATCAATATATTACTTGTTTATAGGTGAAGCAAGTACCATATTGACAAGCAGACCTAAGAAAACCAAAACTTCTGCGACTCAATTTTATCCACATTACCTTGATATTTCCAATAGATAACTTGTCAAGGTCGGTGAAAGTCCCATTGCTTGTCGTGGTATTTGTCGTGGTGCCTCCAGTGTCGGTGGAAGAAACTGGTAGAAGAACTGGTAGCAATACCAAGCTGGACAGAACCAATATTCCCAATACTGGCACATCAATGAGAAAAGTCAGTACCCTGAGATTCTTAGCAACTCATAAGAACACCAATGAAATTGGTGTCAAACTTTCTAAGTGTAGTCAATTACACAAAGTTAAACAGCATGGAAACATCAGAAAACAAAACTTTGAAATGTCTTTACTTCACCATCCATGCCAATTGCCAAACAACAATGTCCTGAATCTAAAATGTAATCCTTTTTCTAAACAGAATTTCACTATAACATACCCAAAAAATAATAATTACAACAGAATGAATTGCTACAATTGCAGAACATCAATATAGAGCTTCTATTGTACCAGAGTCAGTGCCAAGTACTTCAACATATTCATACTGACAACACAACTCTAGCAAATTTCACATATAAAACACGACTGGTCTAGCTGTAAACAAACAGTATCCCAACAGAAAATTCCACTTCCTCTGACAAATACTTTTGAAGTATAACTGTATAAGTAAGCACTAAATTAGTTTATGAAACGAAAACCAAGTTCAAAATTGGCTTAAATGGATTTCCTTCTCCAAAGTAGACAAAAAAAAGAAAGTCCAAAATAATCTAAACAGTCACGCCACCTCTCAAAAAGCTAGAACGAAACTCAGTTCATCTGAGAAACTAAACTGAGCCAACTAGACCCAACCAAAACAACCACAACCAGTTAAACACCAGCAAAACAGAACAGAACAGAACAGAACCCAGAAACAGAATTAAGTGCATCCACTTTTAGAGACAAAGAAATTCAGAAACATAACCCACAATCACTTGTCAAAGAACATTTCCTGGGGACACAAGTAGAGAGCAAAACCAACAAAAGTGAGAGACAAAAAATATTACCAGTGCTCAAGAAGACAAAGTAAACAGCAGTGTCAACTCCAGAAGCAGTTATAACATCCTGCTCTGTAGAAGTAAGAGCCTCTTTGAACCAAGCAAACGGGTTCCGGGTCTTGGACCCGCCTTCCCACGGATCCAAACCTCTCAGGATCCGATTCGGATAGTACACAACTGCGTTCCCTGGCTTCCTCGAAAGCCACGAAAACAACAACACAAGAACCACAAATATCAAAAACGACGTCCCTAAAGACGTCAAGAACGAACTCAGATCCATCTCTTGAGCTGCTTAAATCTTCTCTATAATTTCCTTGTTGGGTTTTCTCAAAGAACTTGGAAGTGTGAACGTTAAAGGGTGGGTAACGGTTCTCTTATATTGAGAGGTGTTGATGGTGGAGTTGTGGTGGTGGTTGCTATGTTTTCATAACAGCCCAAAACAGAGTGAATGAGGAGAGGAAGTGAAAATATCTAAAACACAGAGCTGGCAGACATGATTGAAAGGGCTTGGCTTTATGTGTGGGGTTTACGTTTTTTGACGAATTTTAAAGAGTGGTGCTTTAATAGGACATGGGTAAAGCTTCTCTCTGTGGAAACGGATTTGAATTTGATGCCATGGAGAAAGGAGGTCGACTGAGTTGGTGAAAGGACGGAAATGCGTCCGGGGAAACTTGGTTTAAGGTCATTGAATTAACCGTTCTGGGTCAATTTCTGAGTGTAAAAAATTTGAAGAGATTTTTCTGTTGGCTTTCCGGGAGAACAGAAAGGTGATCTATTTATAAAACAATTGACATCGCATGAGATTGGAGCTGCCATCGGTGCCGACCTGTGAAGGTGTTTAAGTAGACAAAGGTTAATTCTTTATGTATTCCATTTGGACGCTTTCGTTGTTTATGAAACTTAATTACCACAAATAGAAAGTTATGGAAGACTTGAAGGGGCGTAATTGGGTATTAAATGGCGATCCTAGATTGCTACGGGATTCAAGGAGCTTAATTGAAGCTCTATCAATGCTTCAACTCTACGCAAAGGGGGACACTGGTCTTTCAAAGTACTAACTTTAGAACACGACCTTCATAATTTGCACATATATTGGCCCTGGGTAATATGGAGGGGAAAGCGTTTCACATTTGTGACTAATGGTCTTGCTCAAATAATTTGTGACTGGGAGAAATTTTGATCAACAATATTATGTGATACGGGGATGCACAACAAGGGGCATTTTGTCCAAAAAAAAATTATAACAAATATAAGAGAATATAATGCAATAACATTTTAAGTTATTTTATCGGTGAATAATTAAATTATGTGTGACGTAAATATCTAACATAATAAGTATTTGTATAACTCCTGAATTTTGTAAACTAAGTATAGAATTGAATGACAGTATGACCTTGAGTCTAAAGGTCTTATATTTGTAATTAGCGAGGCAAATGATCGAAGACAACAACATTCTTTTTCGCTGGCTCCGTTTTAGAATAATTATCTGAATGAAACATAAAGAAGGCAAGAAAAGTATGGAATTTTTAAAATTGGAACAACTACTATACAAGCAATTGATTATCATAAAGCTCTCCACAAAATTGTTGACACACAAAGACAAGCATATTATGTCCCACAACACACTGATTAAATCAACCCTACCAACCTAATAATCGCACGTAGCCAAGCCAAATGATCCCATCCGATCTTTAAACATTTTTACTTATGCAGCTATCAGATTCGGCCATTTCGATCGATAACCTTAGCGTAATTCACCTAATTATTACCCTGGGGACCCTAAAGATCAATTTTGTCATGTTCGAAAGTCGACGCTTTTGATTCAGTGTGGTAGTTGGTACGGAGTCCACCATACGACGTCGCAGCCGAATATACACACGTAGTACGTACTGATCAGAGTGGGAAGAAACACAGTTGGCAGCTGACACGTGTCAATCCCGTGTGTGCTTGCGGTTAAGGTTGGACTAGTCCAAAATTTAGGGAAAACTAGCTAGGAGCTGCATAATGCAGTTCTAAGAGCAACTCCAGCAGATCCCCTAAAAGTCAATTTTATCTATAATATGAGGTTTTTGCTTTAAAATCAGCTCCAAGAGATCCCCTATCACATTAGCTATTTTAGGGATTCCCTATATTTCATGTTTTCATCCCCTATCCCCATACCTAAAGCTTGAATTTTAGGGGATGTAAAAGTCAACATTGTAATTAATTGTTTCCTAAAAGGTTGTAAATGTAATCAATTTCTAAGTTAATAAATGTTAATTATTTTTATTAACCAATCAAAACAAAGTATTTATTCATATTTAGCTAAATTATGAGTAATATTGTTGAAGTAAATTTTTATAAATGCTTAGCTAAAATAGGTTTGAGCTATATTTTGGAACAAAATAGAAAAAATTTAAGTGACATGGTTAGAAATGCTCTAATAAGGGTAAACGATGCGATAATATGAACGTGGAAACTGGCATTGATATTTGGTTTGATAATAAGGAAGACTTCTATATCCCAAACAATGAAAATCATGATCATATTAAAGATTGCTTTTTCTCATATTGACCAATGAGCAACCTTTCTATCCACCCAAAACAAAACTGAATGGACCTGTCGTAGTAATAGACATGCAGTTGCTTTCACTATGCTTAATCACTAATGAGTAGAGCTGGAAGATAAGATGCCTCATGTTTTCTTTCGTGGGATAAAGTTTTATTAAAAAATAAATAAAAGCCAAATATATGTTTTAAGAAATATAGTAAAGTACAGAGATTGTGGAAGCAATCGGTGTGTAACTTTTCATTGATAATAAGAAATTTTTTTATATATGAGAGTACTTGAAGTTACATGTGATAAGAATCATAATACATCACTAAATATGATTCTCTCCCTTATTCTCTACATATTCTACCATAACTAGGAACATACATAATAAAGAAAATATCCTTCAACACTCCTCATTGTGTCGATTATGGTAGACGGTGCCTCTTCAATGCTTCATTGATGCTTCATTAAAAACTTTGACGAGTCAAAAACCTTTGCAGGAGAAAAAGTGATCTCACCAAGTAAAAAGAGTGCAAGTCGTCATAGACGATGATATGACACTTAACTACGTTCCATCATTAAAACCTTGCTGAGTAATAAAAACTCTTTGAGATAAATAACTTTAGTCAAGGAAAAAGAATACAGCGTGTCCTTCACATTTTAGAAACGCTCATATGAATGTCAGACTCCCTATGAAGTCTGCATCTCCCCCTGATATCAACATCTAGAGTAGCTTGAATAAGCTGAGCAACCATATGCTCTTCACACGCTTCTCAAATGTGAAATTTGGTCAATGACTTAGAAAGTCTGCCACATTATCCTCAAATCAAACTTGGTCAACATGACCTTGAGGAATTGTTATTGTTTGCTAACTATAGAATAACTTATGCGATATATGTTTGGTGTTGTCGCCCTACATGTAATCTAGCTTCATCACCTTGATTCAAGCAACATTATCCTCATACTGCATGTAGGTTCATCAGTGGTGATTCAAAACCACTTGGTCTTCGATATGTGTACTTCTGGATCTCAACCATATGCACTCCATAACAACTTCATGTTAGATCAATAATCTCAACATCGTTCGAAGATGTAGCAACAAAAGTCTGCTCTCTAGACTTCAAGATATCGTGGTGTTACCCATTGTAAAGACATAACCAACTTGAGAAAAACTTTTGTGTGGATCAGAGATATCCGACTTCAGCAAAACTTGCCAACACATCACAACGATTGTTGGTATAGAGGGTGAATGGAAAATCGGCACTACACTTTTTGTGGTGTCCTAACTTTCATCGCCAGTTTCTTTGTGGTCTCTCTGTAGGAATAGATCAAGCCCGTATTTTTCATACTCTCTGATACTGAAAGATTGTTTTTAAACCATTCCAAATGGCATTGCATAGACACATAGCTACATCTAGCTATCAAGTTCAATAATGATGAAGAGTTAAGTCTTGTGTATTACGCTAAATACACTCTTGTACTTAGATTAGGTACTTTATCCTTTAACACGTCTCCGTCATCATCCCTTGGACGAAAATGGATCCCTCTAAGGGTCAAGATTGTAGCAGATCATGAGATTACTCATAGACTTCACTTTATCATCATAAAGTGCAACATTTCTTAGAGTATAAGCCGATGATGGAAGTTCTCATTATTACGGTGCTCGAGTTCTCGTCACTAGCTATGACTCCTTTATTCGAGACAAAACCGTGTCTTCCCAAGATCTTTCATCTCAAATTCGAATTTCATGCACTTTGCAAATCCTGAACTTGTCATATAAATGAAGACGCATGGGCATATCCCTTCCCAATCAAGTAGTCACTTGGTGAGCATTTCAATCTCATTACAAACGCGCTATGTGGTCTAGAGCCACTTGATTTAGGTACATGAAGTCCATATTCATATTTATCTCTTATTCTAGATCCCCATAGAGATACGTCATGACCGCGATTATAAGCTGCATGTCAATTTCTGTGGAAACTACCAAACTGACAAGGTAGTGGAGTGCAATGACATCCATTATGAGAGAATATGATTTCTTGTAGTTGATTCTAGAGCGTTGTGAGAAGGCTTGCGCCATGAGGCGAGTATAATATCTTTATTCTCATCACGTTTTCTAACAAAAACCCATTTTGATAGGTTTTACACTTGGGTGTGTCAGTATCACCAACCCAACGATCTTTCTCTTTGTTAGTGAACATAGTTCAATCTGGATTGCTTATTTCCATGTATGCCAATTGCTACTATGTTTGGGTGTTTCAACGTAGATATGTTCGATAAGTCTCAAAATTTCATGCTCTCATGTACACTAGTGTAATTTGTACTTTATAGAGATCTCTATATTTTGAGTAATTGGTTTTAATATTAAGGCGTCCATCAATGATAGCCATAAGATGAAATTGAGTATCAATGATCAATGGATCATATTGTGCCAAACTCGCTCCTTCCTTGGACGAGTATTTATTGAACATTTGGGTCTCCTACGCTCTCCAGCAGAACCCATGGCATGTGACGACACTATGCCACTTTGTGACATCACCATGCCACATTCTATGGTGGTAGCGCCATAACCAACTCCTTTTTGGTGGTGCCATGTCCTCTCAAAGGAACATAAATCCTTACTTACATGTTTGCAATAAGTATATATGATCTCGTCACTTTAATGATACTAGAAAATGCATCAGGCATCGAATCTATTACGTTATATCATTTGGGGATCATGATGAGACATAGTGAGGACACAACCGTTCCTGTCATTCCTATTTGAACATGCTTGTTCTTATCTCCCCCTAACGACGAAAAAACTGTCTCATCAAAGTGACATCCGCAAAACTAGCGGTAAAGAGATCGTCTGTCAAGGTTCTCATAACGGATTATAGTTTGAGACTCGTGTCTAACATATATATATTCATTTGTCCCGATTGACCCATCATAATGTACTGTGGCAGAGCAATTTTGGCACATATATGCGTAAGTACGAGATATTATATTCGCACACAGTCACTAGCTGCGCAAAGAAAGATTGAGTGATGGTGTATCGTAGACGATTTGGTATAGCTGCATGTGATATTTCATAACCCTAAGCAAAAAATAATGGCGAGCATCACCAATGCACAGACTACCATCGTAGTTGCTAAACAGCAGTTTTCTATGAGACCATCTGGGTTTGTTCATGAGAGTATGATACCAATACTAAATCTCAATGATTACAATATAAGTCATCAAAACCCTCCGATGTAAACTCTCTAGCATTATTAAGTCGAATCGACTATAAATGGGATGATTCGGGTAGTGAGCCCGCAGTCATATGATGTGAGTTTGAAGTTTGAGCAGCATTAAAAATGGACGATAGCATCACACGTGACCAACGTGTTTGCCTTGTAACCAACACCACAAAACATTGTAGTGGTCCGCTAGTTGGTTAAATTATTCCATACAATCACCTTAGATTCTTCTAGTAAGAACATATGTGACCTTTGCATAGGATGATCTCAATCATAATCTCTTGAATGAGTGGGCTTTGCAATAATGAGTGATGAGCCTTTAAAAATAACCAATGAGGATTTTGGTTGAGGCTTGGAGTCTCCATGGATTCGGGAAACATGATATATAAGAGATTAACACGCCATCTTTGGCATCTAGTTTTCTCCTCTTGGGGAAAGAGACATCAGTCACTAGCCGACTGTGGATGAAGGCGCCACCACTGAATAGGGCCCGACTCTACTCTCTTATAAACCAACTTTGGTTCTTGTTTCCTTTCACTCTAAATAAGTGATGTCCATTTGAGCTTTCTAAAATACGGATCATCATATCACGACTTCGGTGTCTCAATTTATCGTATCAAAGCATATATGTGTCTGAATCCCTTAAGTCATCTCTTATGACATGATTTGATTCTACAACTCTCTTTTAGTTGTCTTACATAGCCCATCTCGCTTACACATAATTTTCTCTAATATTCGGATCATTCCGCAATCATTAGAGATAATGCAAATGAACTCATGTCCATTCTCTCTTGAAATTTGTTGGCATAGATGATGAGAAGACCTATATCCATTCTCATCATAAAAAAACACGATCGACAAGGCACAAAGTCGATATAAGTTATCTATGGCATAACATAATATGTGTAATTTTCATATCAATGAGACACTCAAAGTTTTCGGGGGAAATACTTGCAAAGGAACAAGTCTTGTATGAGGAAAAACCAAAAAAATAACTCAAAATTTTGGTTTTCTGGGGATATGCCTTCGATCCATCGAAGGGCCTCCTCGGGTTGTTCCCTCAATCCATCAAGGTGCTCCTTTGATCCATCGAAGGGCTTCCTCGGGTTGCTTTTTTGATCCATCAAGGTACACCTTCGATCCATCGAAGGTCCTCCTTGGGTTTTCCTCAGGTTTTGGCCTTCCTCGGGTCTAGCTAACCTCTGTGAACTTAAACATGCATATCTTTGTCTAAAAAAATAGCTTTTGACAATCTGAATAAAGTTCTGAAAACTAGACATCTGTAGCTTTCCAGACATATATTATTTATATGTTATTTCATTTTGAGTCAATCCCAATTTCGTGTCAAAACCAAGTGATCTGCATAACCAATTATGTTATGTCTGTTTCTGACCTTTGTCAAGAAAAATGGACATAACTTTTTCTAAAAATAGGTTTCGACAATCCGGACATAGTTTTGAAAACTAGACATCCGTATATTTCCATCCATATATCATTTATATGTTGGATCACTCTGGACAAATCCCAGTATATTGTTGAAGTGGATTGATCTGCAGAGCAGATTCTGTTATACCCTGTTTCTGACATTTGTTCAGTAAAATGGGCATAATTATTTTTAGAAATTATCTATCGACAATACGGAGGTAGTTATGAAAACTAGACATCCGTATATTTTCAGCCATATATCACTCATATGCTGAATATTTCTGAGAAATTCTCAATTTATCGTCGAAGCTGGCTGTTTTGCAGAGCAAAGTCAGTTTTCTATTTTGTGATGATCTTCGGAGATTTTAGCACCCTCTGTTTATCCCATTTGATACATGGACGAATTTTTTAGTCTAATAGGCCATCTATAATCGTTTGGATAACTCTTTTTATTCATGACCAAGCGAAGAGAGATCAATGTAAGTGAGACACAAGGTCCACTCAAATACCTTTATCGAAAATCTTTTTTTCTAGACATCACAAGTTACTAAGGTAAGCCCTAGTAGACGATAGATTTATAGCAACCACAAAACATGTATGTGATATAGAAAACGTAGACAAGCTTTTTATTAATAAGCCAATATAATGGTGCCTTTATTAATAAGCCAACATGATACATCAAAGTTTGCTAATCCAAAGTAATGTACATGATACATCAAAGTTTGCTAATCCAAAGTAATGGACCAACATTATTAAACATAATACTTAGGCACACACGTCTTTTTTACATGGAAAACATAAAGCTCTAATCAAAATTGGTGTGTCGGAAGTGTGCTATATTGAAGTGTGCTATATTGAGATTTGCAGTGTGCTCTATCTCCATCTTCTGTTTCTTTGTTTATTTGATCCTTAAAATTCATAGAATCTGAGCATATTGTCTTGTTGAATTTATATCGAATTATTGGTGTGTCGGAATACAACAAAAAATTTCAGACTCAAACTAGATATGTATATGAACATACAAATTTTCATAATTTTTCGAGACCTGTATCTAGGTCTAATAATTTGTACAATAGTACGCATAAACCAGTTCCGAAAACTGATGTGTTTTAGGATCAAGTAAATTCGGATTGGGTGGTTTGAATGTGGCGATGATGATATTGGCAATCCATAGATTTCTCACATATTTTTCCTATCAATAGTATTCAACACCTATTGACCCAAAACTTCTGAAATCAATATTCTCAAACATTTTGAGAATAAACAACTCGTTTGATTCGAGAAACATCATGAGTCTTATCCTTTCCTTTTTTGGCTTTGGTACCTCAGCCACATTGCTTTCTTGGTCACCACGACATCTATGGCCGGTGCTTCTTCTATCATGGTCATCAATCATGACCTTCATGTGCCAACTTATGACATCCTTCCTTGTATGAGTGGTTGTAGAGACCAAAAAATGTCTCACTAAAATTTTGTTAACTTAAGGGTTCCGCTCCTTGCACCATGCTCTTTGGTGCGCTTCATAATTCGCATTATGAACTCTCTTAGTTCTTATCTTGCATTGAATTATGATTATGTAGATGATTTTCTCGATGAAATCTTGTTCTTCAATTGCATTCCGCATAATTGGAGCGTGGATCTAAGCTTAAGCATCTTATAATTGATGCAATTCGCTTGAAGTCGGAAAACCACATGTTATTCCACTTTTCTCTTAGATCCGGAGCAGGGTGTCAATGCACTTTTTCATATCAAACACCATGAGTAAACATAAGATATATTAGTTTCACAGTCACAAAAGACTTCCTCGACAACTAATTTGTTTTCCAATATAATAATTGGATTAAATCTTTAATTTGATGTATATGGTCTTACGAACTCTCTTTGTTCGTTAATCGATGCTTTTATGAACTCTCTTTGTTCAATCGATTTTTGTGAACTCTCTTTGTTTACGATGAACGCTCTTAGTTCATCTAGGAACTCTCTTTGTTCCAAGGAACTCTTTTTGTTCCAAGGAACTCTTTTTGTTCCAAATTCTCACATTCAAGAAAGGTGCGGTGTAGAAAGGAGGGATAAGATATTATCCCAAAATCCCCAATGAAAAATTCAAAGTTCCAAAATAGTAGGTTATTTGAATTTAAATTCAAGTTGTGTTCATAGAAAACTTACTTAAGATTCTTACAGAACAATCTCCATCTTCTTATTCTTCTTCTTGAAACCCGTGTACATGGATAAAGTCTCGTGTTGATAACGTGTTTTAGGAAATATAGTAAAGTATAGAGATTGTGGAAGCAATCGGTGTGTAACCTTTCATTGATAATAAAAAAAACTCATTTATATAGGAGAGTACATGGAGTTACATAGGGTAAGAATCCTAATACATCACTAAATAGGATTCTCTCCCTTATTCTCTGCATATTCTGCCAGAACTAAAAACCTATATAATAAAGTAAATATCCTTCAACAAGAAACAAATTTTGGAGAGAACTTGCAAAAACCAAGCTTGAAAGGAAAATGGAAAGGTCAGGACTGCATGATTGCATGAATTTATATACAGCCTGTTTTTTGCTAGATGAAGGGCCTTCATGTTACACATTGCCTTCCTTGAGACAAAACCTAGTAGCATATTAAGAAAAATTTCTTGATTATGAGGGAAAATGACATCTTTTTGAAGCTAGTAGTGTGAGCTCCAAGCCAACTTAGCAATGATGTTGATCAGAGCTCAACAATAGCTTTGAAATGGACTCTGGATCTTCTCCTCATAAGGCATACTTAATGTCTGACCTTCCATTCTGTTTCGGGGTCAATAATTCACTTTTTTTCTTTTCAAATCCAAAATGTATATCAAAAATCAAGTTGATGCTCCAATAGAGATATGAAAGCCACTGACAACTCTAGAACTCTTTTCAAAACCGCAGTATCATAACCATATTACCATAATGTACAATTCAATAGTAGTGGCCTGAATCTGTCAAAATATCAACCCTTTTTTACAAGACAATCTGTACTTCGAATTTCCGACGATTCATTTTCACAAAATCATTTCTCAGAATTCACCGCTAGGAGCTTGTACTAAAAATCGAAACTCTACCAAAAATCAGCATTCGTAAGGATAAAATTAAGAATGTTGCAGTCTACTCATGTCATTGTCATCTGAAGTTGCAGCACTGAGCTTTACCTCTAGCCAACTTGTCCCAAAGACAGACCATCTGTCTGGGAGATTGGTAATGTGCTGTGTAATAGTTTTCCATACATCCATACTGACAGAACTTCCAGTTATGAGAGTACTGGACAGGGACCAAAGAGCTGTTGAATTGCTCAACCCACATTCCCATGCTCACATCTTCCATCTTGAAAAGCTGTAACCAAGCACATAATTAAGATGTTTGATGAGACAGTTTCGATCTAAGAAACTAGAAACGTTAATACGGAGGTAAAAGATAAACTAATCTCTGCATAGAGTAACTAACCCGTAGAGTTCGATTTACATGCTGAGAAGCAATGAATTTAGCAATATCTATGGAAATTATGTATCCGGGGCCATTGGCATATGGAGGATACACTTCTTCTGGCCATTCCTGTTACAGAAAACAACCATCCTTCAGCAACCCCAAGAATAATACACAGACAGAAAGGAAACATCACGCCACCTTGAAATTTCATAGTCTACTCTGCAGTGACATGATAAAATGTAGTTCTAATAGATTTAATCCCAAGTAACAAGATGTTGAATAAATTAATTTCTTGTCGACTGAAAAAGATAGTCAGCACTAAGGTGTCATGGAGTAATGCCTCTGAGCTTTGCTACCATGCTTTACTATCCACCAATCCAATGCACCAAACATTCAGTCAAGATGCGTTGCATACCTCATAAGTTACTGCCCATTTTCCACTTCTGAGAGGGCGATGCAAGAGGTTAAGATTGCCCATATAAAGAGACTTTTTTGAAAAGATACCCTCTATTTCCTTTAAGACAGTATCCACTCTAACAAATGTGTCATCATCACATTTCATAATGTATGGTGCTGTCACATTCTGAACCTGCATCAAGATGTTGAACAAATAAAGCTTGAGAATATAAACTCAGGAAAAGCACCATTGATTTGAGTATTACACCATAGACACAAACAGAACAACATTTTACACGAACAATTGAGTCCATCAGTACTTGGATAAACTACACTCACCCCAAACTCACAAATAGAAATGGTCTTAAGAACGACAAGCTCGTAACGATCCATAAAGGGCAAGATCACAATATCACCAAAGTAAGCAGCCTCTTTTTTCAGCACTTCATTTACTTCCTTCCTCGCATTCTACAAGATGTAATTAGCGTAAGTGTACAGAAAAAAAAGATTGTTAAGCATGACATAGTTTCATTCAACAAGTTTTGAAATCACATTAACCTAATGATCTACAAGGCACTGTGTTATACCAATACAAGTTAATTTATTTATATTGGAAGTAAAGTTGCCAAGTACAGACCCTTCCAGCTTGAATCCAGACTCTTAACATTTAAGTAACTATTCAAACAGCTCCATGACCCAAATAAGTTTATTTACCAATGCGACAAAGAAGCGGACTACTACTTGTGCAGACTTGATTGCTGATGATTGCATCCAAGTTTTTCTAACTGCCATGCGCTCTGCAAAGTGATTTGTAGCAGAAAGAACCCCAACAAATAGTCGAATAGGAGTCTTAGGTAAAGGATGAGCTTTCCACTTTTCTGACAGCTCCAGTACCCCCTGAGGCGAGAAACTTGGATGAGAAGCTGGAAGTGAGGTAACATAAACAGAATGAATATCCACATCTCCTTTTATTGCCAATCCAGTTGCATCTTCAAGTGTGAATCCCTACAGTCAAAACAGAAAGAATATTCTGCATGATTGATAGAACAAAAATGGAAAATGGAGATTTCAATAAACTTGAAAACAACATAACCTTACACTCCAGCAATTTCTAATGTCTATCGAATTTGGCTATATCACATCAACATCTATAAATCAAAATGGAGTGCAACAATGGGATAGAGGCAATGCGAAAGGAAACTAAAAACATTAACGCAGAGTCTGTAAAACCAGTTTAGAATGCAAACAAGTGAACATAAGTTATTGTCACCATCAAAGAGCCATAAGAAAGAACAGGTCTTCTACATGCCCCACATTGCAACTTTGCACCATGAAATTTCAATCTCAAACATAAAAAGTATAGATAAGTTACTCAAGAATGCAACATACCGTCCGATATGGAAATGAGGTGACATGCCTGCCCCCTACACTAATATGGAATCCATCTACACCAGCTCGTATTGTCAGGATAAATAGCCTACCCTCCACAAAAGGAAAGGGCCAAGTAACTTCTGGCTTCTGCTCACGCCCAATAAACCGCTTAAACCATGAGGTAGTCTTCGTCTTGGACTCCTTTGCAGCTACCATATCATGTCTCATCCACCGTTCACATCTCACATATCCATCAACTGTCACATGTGTGCACTTGAGCTTATTAAAAAACTACCACTACATGGTACATAGCTCCAGCATACAAAACTTAAGGAAACATATGGAAAAGGGAATCTATATTCTGAGAGGCTCATGAAAGCTCCCATCTATTAATGATAACAATACAAACACAGTTAGGATTTGTCAGGCAAAGCCATCAAGTATAAGCAGCTCACACGGTCTTTACTATATAGCTATTTTGAATGATTATAGCTATGTCGAAAGATTTGTATACAAAATACACGATATAAGGGGAAAGGGAAGTCTAGATTCTTAGAAGAATCACAACATTACATACACGTTTAGGATTGCCAGGAGTTGTCAGGCAGAGCCAGCAAGTCTAAAGCAGCTCATGGTCTTTACTATATAGCTATGTCGAAAGATTTCTATTCATATATATATAATATAATGAAATAATTTTTACATATAAAAGTACAGGACATAAGGGGGAAATGGGAGTCTAGATTCTTAGAAAACATACAGAAGTTCCCCCCATTCTTTGAAATAATGGCATGAAGATGATCAGGAATGTCTAGAAAGAGCCATCAAAAAATCAAAATGGATATATTTTTGGGTGTGCTAAGGAAACTCAACATTAAAAGGGAACATCAGTAAGGAAAAACTTAAGTCTAACCATACGAATTCTAAGTTTGTTAGAAGACGATAATTCACTCTGCAAAACACCTACCATAGTCAAGATTCTGCACAATAGGGAGAGGCCAAGATTATATGTCTAAATAGGTTAGAGTTAATTCATAATACTGTACCTAGCATTTCTTCACTGTTCTTGGATGGTGAACCATCACATCTGTGAGCTGATCCCCACTGCATCCTGTAGCAAGTATTGTGCTCAATGACTGGCCGCTGGCTCCAATCTCCTCTTAATCGGGGATTCAAGTGCAGAATCTTTGGCGGATCCTCCCCATCCACTGACTTCAACCCTTGCAGCTCAACCATGAACTGTGACACCATCACCATACCATCACCCCTCCTCAACTTTGCAAGCTGAGGCACATACTCCTGATGAGCTACATGGGATGTTCCAACCAGAGTAATCGAAGAACCTGCAGCAAGCCCACAAGGGAGGAACATCAACCTATCTCCCATTTTCAATTCATCCCCACTCATTGATAACCATGACGGACATGATTCGGGTTTTCCCTCAAATATAGAACTATCTCCTGTGTCCATGCCATCGAGTTTATCCACTTCTTTCCAAGCACTTAACCCTAATGTCCAAGCCTCATCTGCCATCCTCTCAAACACCGAAAGCTCATTTGTTCTATTCCTTCTCCTCATGATCTCACCTGTTATTCGACCATACCGATGCTGAAGTGGCTTTATTTTCCTAGACCCATTTCTCTTCTCTTCCAAAGGCTCCTTACTGGGCCTCGCAGGCACATCCTGAAGTTGGTTATCCTCCAACTTCCGGTGAAATGTATCCTTATAAACGGAATTAAACAAAGGTTTACTCAAATCCGAGTCTTCAAAGTCCCCAATTTTGTTCAGGTCATATCCATCATCACCACTCAACGCCTTTGCTATCTCAAGAAACTGAGGAAACTTAAAGGAAATGAAAAGCAAATACAATGCTGCAATACAAAACCACAAATGCTGCAATCTGAACCTCCTGCAAACCGGAGGCTCACTTTTCGGCCTCTTCATCCCTCGAAAACTAATCCACACAGCTACAGCATATTCTACAACAACCAAAACTCTCCCATACCCTTTTCCTCGAGCATCAAAGAGAACCCAATACAAGCTCCAAACCCAACAGAATCACACAAAGTTCAAGTCTTTACAGATCCTCAGAAAAAGCCCAGTGTCCAAATGTCCAATACAAATCACTAATGGCGAGAAATGTAAGCATACAGTGAGAGAACTCAAAACCCAGTACTGGGTTCACAGAGATCCAATTCAGCAATCCTCAACAGTTCAGTAAAGCATTTGCAACGAAACCCATCAACAAAATTGACACAGTAAAAGCTCAAATCAATAACATCTCACCCGCATTCTGCAGACAACTTGATCTGAACCCAACAAATGCTGACCACTGAAAAATGCATATGGGATTTGAATTGGAAGACTGAGAGTGACAGTAAAGACCTAATCTTTCATTCGCTATTCAACTATGGGATTGGTGTGTCTGCGCTTGAAACTGATGAAAACGTATTTCAAGGAGGTTTATTGCGAGATGGAGAATAACTGTTACTCAATGGTTCAATTCATTTTCATTTTCATTTTCATTTTCATTTTCATTTTCATTTTTCGTTTTTTCTTTCTTTTTTTCTTTCTATACTTTCAAAACCAAATTTCATACCACGTGTCAGTGTATTTTTAAGTCCAGATTGAATCACAATGGACGTAAACAAGTAGTTTGCAGGTTTATGACATTAAAAGGTATTATTCTATAAAAAAAATATTAATAATAAGAAAAATTCATCTATAGTGTTTGAACATTTTCGATCAGGTCAAAAAGGTGTCTAAATTTTCAAAACTATCAAAATGATGCTCAAACTCTTAAAACACTATATGTGTGATGCTTAATTTCTATTTCCGTTACAGTACCATTTCTCCCTATCACCGTGACATTTTTATGGAAAAAAAATACATATTAAAAGACTTTTTTGTCTTTATAATTTATAATTTTTTTATTTTTTATTTCCTCACTCTCTGACCAAGTAACTCCAACCATGCAAGTCATTCAATCTTCGACGCTCCGACCCGTCTGGCTCAACCGCTCCGACTTTACCAACCTCACTCACAAGCCCGCCTTCTCCACCCAATGCACCTCCTTCATGACCTCCTCCGCTGCCCCGAAGCGCGAGATAGATCTGAAGAAGCGCGTGGTCATCCCAGCCTCGACCCCGTCTCGATCCATCTTTGGCAACTACGACCCAACTCCTCGTCGGTGAGAGCGGCATCGACCCCATTGACTGCCTCGGCGGCCAGATCCGCTGGTTCACCTACGAGGGTTACCACTCCAGCCAGTGCTCCCACGACGTCGCCGTCGCCAGAGCGGCCAGATCCACTGATTTTAGCCTCTGCTGCGTCAACCTCGCAGTTGTCCTCGTTTTGCATGAAGAGTGGACTGACCAACGTTGAGGTGGTGCGCCGGAAAGTAGGCCGGGTGGCCTCGAACTCAGCTCGACCTACCCCGCCACCCAATACTCAGCTCAGCCAGGCCAACCGCTTCCCCTCGAACTTATCTCGCCTTCCGCAAAGCCTCACCGCCTCTCTATCTCAACATTGTGTGGATGAGCATATCAGATCGAGCAGGTTGAGCGGGCTTGTTGTCGAGGGTGAGGATGATTTGGCGACGACCATACTTCGAGAGAAAGGTTGCCGGAGGCAGAGAGAGAGAGAGAAAATCTGATGTCTAAGCTTATTGTAAGCTCAGTTATTTTCGTCGAGATCAACATCAACGACCGAGATTTAATGTGAGATATATGAAATAATCAATTTAAAATTTAGATTAAAACATATGTAATTGACCATAATATCCTTATTTTTTAAATATTTATTATGTTACGTCATACAGAGAAACAAAGTTATGACGGAAATAGGCTGTATGCATCACACATATAACTTTTTAAGAGTTCAAGCATCATTTTGATAGTTTTGAGATTTCAGAGGCACGCTTTTGACCTAACCGAAAGTGTTCATACACCATAGAAGATTTTTTTTTCCTAAATAGTAATAGAAAATATGATATCAGCCCTTTCAAAAAAGAAAACATGATATTGGTAACTATTCAAAGTAAATAAGCATAGATATATTAGTTTGGTGGAGAAAGTTCAATCTAGACTTTTTAGTTGGAAATGCGTAAGCCTTGCTGAAAGATTAATTCTTATCAACTTTGTGTCGTCAGCTATCCGCCTATCTCTATCTATGCCATGAGCATTGCCAAGCTTCCTATGGACTTATGTGACAAGCTTGATAGGTTTAATAGAGACTTTCTATGGGAAGATATAGTTGAAAAGAAGCGTATGCATTTGGTGAATTGTGACACTATTTGTAGACCTAAGTTAGTAGGTGGCTTTGGAATTAAAAAGACTTGTGAGATGAACCATGTCAGTCCATGTTGGCTAAGATAAACTGGAGATTAATTAAGGGGGAGAAAGAATTATGGTGTGCTATTTTTGAGAATAAATATTTGCGTGGCTTTAAGATCATTGACTGTGATTACACTCCTTCAGCAGATTGCTGCAGTACATGGAAGGGTGTTCTTCATGGCTCTAAAAGATGGTTGGTTCAGATACTTGATGATGGTAAATCTACGAAGTTTTGGATTGATAATTGGTGTGTTCCTGAAGGTCTTTTGACTCATGCTCTTCCTGAAGTTTTGATGGTCACTAATGATGTGGTGCGTAAGCTCTTGAATCAAGATGGGTAGTATGCTTAATTAGGTGTTGCTTTCTTGCCTAGTGCAAAAAATTCTCAGCATACTAGCTGATCTGGATTCTTGTGGGAGTGATGTTTTAATTTAGGGAACCACTTCTATTGGAGTTCTAGTGTCAAATATGCGTATAATGTCCTTTATGACTCCAGTGAAGGTGGAAACTCTAGATGTCTTGCTCTATTATTTTGGCTACAATTTTAGAATGGGGAACAACTGGAGAAAGAACTATTGCAAGTTCTGGTTTGAACTACTGTATGACTAACATTTGTTGTCAGCTTCCTATTGATGGAGTGATTAAATTATATATTGATGGCTTTAAGGAATCACGCACTAGCAGAATTGGTGTTGGAGGTGTACTTCACGGTTTTGATGGTTGTTAGATTAAAGACTTTCCTATATACATTGGTGTTAGGAGTGTTCTTGATGCTGAGGTACAAGATTTTTTTCATGACTTAAGAACGGCTTTGACTTGTAACTAAACTAATCTAATTGTGAAATTTGACTCTGAAGTGCTCGTGTTACTTATGAAAGAAGGTGATGCTAGTTCTTATCATCTTGGCTATATGCTTATGTGTTGTAGAAATATGATGTTGAAGATTGGTTATGTGAATCTTAAGCACATTTATAGGGAAAACAATTTTGTTGCTAATGGTCTTGCCAAGTTCAGTCTTTCTCTTAAGATTGAAAATATGATGATGGATGATCCTCTTGAGAATATGATGATGAATGGTCATCCTGATCATATTATTTCTTTGATCCTGGATGATCTTATTGGAAAAACCAGAACTAGAAGGGTGTAGGATAAGCCTCTTGGGCTAAGTGATAAAGTTTTTGTTTTCTTTTTTTGGGATTCTCTTAGCTCCGTATGTGACCAAAAACAAAAGAGGTCATTTCAATATAAAAAAACATAAGGGATAAGTCTCTTAGAGCAAATGCACTGCATGTGCTTTTGCTCGACCCAAAATAATTTTTTTGCAATTAAACCCTTGTTATAATTACAAATTGAAATGAGACCATAAGTCGACCCAAGCAACATGCAGGTTTCGCCTTCCAATTCAGTCGATCAAATTGAGAAATGGTGGGACCTCTAAAATTTTACCCATGTGCATTGCTGCAAACAAGTCCCTATGCCTTTTGCCTCTGCTTGCATGGTGCATTTTCTCTTACAAACTAAGCATCTTAATGCTATAGTCACTTTCTTATCAAACAAAATAAATGCTATCACTACCAGCATATGTACTATAGCCGACGACATGAAGTCGTCTGTCTGTTAGCCAAAAGTCGTCGGCTATAGTATGGCCGACAACATGTCGTCAGTTATGGTGTCATCGGTAAAAGGTTGTCGGCTATACAATAACCGACGACCTTGAGTGCACCTTGTCGGCTATAGGTCCAGACTATAGCTGACGACTAAAAGTTATCGGCTATAGGTACACATAATAATCGACAACTTTCGAATAGAAAGTCATTGGGCAAACCTTCCCGGTCCGGTTGGAGGATATTATAGCTGACAACTAGTTTTGGTGATCGTCGGGTATAGTTTCTCAACCCTTCAGGTGTAGTTTTGGTGGTCGTCGGGAATTTTTGACTATAGTCGACGACTTTGGTACATGTTGTCGGCTATAGTATGCAATTTTTTGAAGAAAAAAAAACTACAGATTCTGAATTTATCATTCCCAGAAGCTGCAGTTTCAAAATAGCCAACAAACAAATATTTTCATTTCCACAATGTCCAACAACGCATAACAACTTCACAATCAACACAAAATACAAAATTAAAAAAAATTAGCGTCTAATTTTGAAACACATGCATATGAACTAGAAGTTGCAAAAGTCAAAGTTGCAGAGATAAGATGGGCCACTACCATCATCATCGGACGGATCCTGCTGCTCATGTGGGGAATCGTGTGGGTGCTGGTTGGATGGAGTCCATGGAGTTCAACCTTGGGCGGGGACATTTATTCATTGCGCCTGAAGGGTTGAACTCAGGGTTTCAAAATTTCTAGCCATTTCAGCTCTCATCCGAGCTAACTCCTCAGCCTGCTGTCAGGTCATCTCTTGACGCATCTCCTCCATCTGCTAGGTCATCCGTCGTTGAGTCTCTTCTATGTTGCTCTGATACTCCTCAGTTTGCCTACGAAGTTGCTCCTCTAGCTGAGTCTTGGAAGACCCTGATCTGTGTTAGAGACTAGGCGTGTTCTTCAATATCCCATCGCCTTGCCATCCTAAACCCTTGCAATAGTAATTGCTCATTCGTGGTGGGAAAGCGCTTCCCATGATCCTCGCCTCAACCTTTAAATCAAATTGATCGATCTGAGATATGGCCTGGGGAAGCTCATCATCCGAGATATTAGGGTTTTGCTCCCTCGCAATCTGAGTCAACACTTCTATGTTGCTCTGATACTCCTCAGTTTACCTACGAAGTTGCTCCTCTAGCTGAGTCTTGGAAGATCCTGATCTGTGTTAGAAACTAGGCGTGTTCTTCAATATCCCATCGCCTTGCCATCCTAAACCCTTGCAATAGTAATTGCTCATTTGTGGTGGGAAAGCGCTTCCCATGATCCTCGCCTCAACCTTTAAATCAAATTGATCGATCTGAGATATGGCCTGGGGAAGCTCATCATCCGAGATATTAGGGTTTTGCTCCCTCGCAATCTGAGTCAACACTTCTTCAACTGTTTCTCTTAAATGTGCCTAATTGACAATGATAAGAAAATAACATATTAGTAAACATACATTAAAAAAAATTAGGAAAAATATATATGTAAGCAATTTGTAAAGTTGTAAGGACACAATACTTACAGCTTGTTCATGGGACTGATGATGTTTTTTTTTTCATACATCCACACGAACAGGTTTTCTTCGGGGTGTTGGGTCACTGCCTCCTCCCTATAAGACGCATAGGGTCTAGAACCGCCGCGATGGTTGTCCTTGTTCTTTGCTTGGTTCCTCGCGTTTATGAAGAAAATGGTCTTGTTTCATAAATATATATTTAAAAAATTGATTTAGAAACTATCAACGCCAAATTATCCACAAGTAAATACATATGATGTTAAATATATACCTCAAATCGTGGGGCGTTGAAGTGGATTAGAAGCCACTTCCACTAGTACTCCCTAAGCATGAACTCCATAGGGGTACCCGAACAGTCATTGAGCATGTTCTTTTTCTTCCAGAACTTACAGAACTCATTCTTCCACTCTTTATACCTATACATGCAACACAAATGTTAGAAACATATTACATAATCCCTGTGATATCTAAATATATATTATATAACTCCCGTCACCTTCCTCCTTGAACCTCATTTGCCCAGGTGGATTTAAGTTCCTCCCGAACATTGAACCACACCTGCAATGTCGCATTTTTGTTAATATATTTATATTTTAAAGGAATTAATTAATATAAGTAAACATACACAATGAATATCTAACTCACCGACATCGCATTGTTTACTTGGTCCTTCACGAACTAAGGGACTGAGGACCACTCTGACCACAGAACAGGAACTTTGTCCCGAATAATGCTTCCAACCATGCCGGAGTACCTCTTTAAAATATTTCCCTCTCTCACTGATCCTTGCTCGTCGGTCTTTATGACCAGTGGCCCGTAGGCCTTGACGTTCTTCTGAAGTTGCTTCCCCACAACACACCCTCTGGTCCTCACTTTTTTCTCCCCTCCGACGTCTGTCGCATAAGACAAAGTAAAAAAAAATTAAAACAGGATCACCCAATTTAATAAACAAATTATTGTAAATTTTGAAATTAAATAATGCATATATTTACTATTTACCCGATGATTCTGACGTTGGTGCGTTTGCTATCCTCGCACTTTTCAGAGGTGTATCAAACGGCTGAAAGACGTATGCTTCCTTTTGGGTGGATGTGAATAAGGTTTCACTCGTCATCGTCAGCTGGTATAAGGTTCCTCACATCATCGACATCTGGCTAGGCAGGTACGCCCTGCGAGGGGAAATAGATGTGAGAAGGAAAGACACTTCCTTGTTGTCCGGACGACGATGTCCTTAAACCACCAGCATGACTGGGAGAAGGACCTGGAGTTGGCTCTGGCCTGTTCATTTCTAGTATACGAGGACTTGAAGGAGCAGGACCCATATAGCTGGGTGTACCCGACACATGACACATGTTTGGCATACCTTGACGTGAAGGGTCAGGACCTGTAGAGTTGGGCGTAGACGTCTGGTTGCTGTTGGAGAATAAAACTTGTCTCGCACTCTAAAGTCGTTAGGGGTCGACCACATCATCATGCACAGGCGTCTCCTGGGTGCCTCCAAACAATTGTCGGCAACGATTGTTGTACGGGCCGCCGTAAGGCTGGTGATGTCGGTTGTTCAAGCCAGACCCACAACTGTCGATGATGGACCCGTTTTCTCGATTCTTAGATGTCGTCTTCTTTCCTCTACCCGAAAACAAATGCATGATTCCTAAAATTCACATAATTTGAGCATCTGCAACATCAATAAATTCAATCTACATCTGATTACTGTATTTCTTAAACATCATCATTAATCAACATCAATCAATTAAACATCATTTCTAAAATTTATTAATTCATCATCAACCTCAATAAACCAAAATAGAACCTAAATATCATCATCAATAATCATCATCAATCAAGATTAACAAAAAGAAACATGTATCATCATCAATCAACATATACATTAACATAAAATAGAATCTAAATATCATCGATCAACATTAACATTAAACACTAAATATCATCATCATCATCATCATCATCATCATCATCATCATCATCATCATCATCATCATTGACTTCCAACAAACCTATAAATCTATTCATCATCAATCAACATATATATTAACATCACAAACATAACCGGTTCATCACAAACAATTTATTGTAATTGAGAGAGGGGGGGGGGGGGACAGATGTACTGTTTTTATGAGCTTATTGAGATAGAAGAGGTGGCTGGCAGCAGGAGGCAGGCGGTAGATAGAGGTGGGTTTTGGGTTTTTAGGGTTTTTATGGTTTATAGAGTTTAGGAAGAGGAGAGGAGAGAGAGGTGGGTTTAAGGGTGATTCGGGTTTAAGGAGGTGATCAATTGAGAGGGGCAGCAACGGGGGAGGGAGATTTTAGGAGGAGTAGGGTGAGAGAATTACATGATGCGGTCTGTTTTCGGGCTAAAAAGGGTAACTATACCCGACGACGTCACACTTAAGTCATCGGGTATACTATACCCGATGACATGTCGTATGAACATCGTCGGGTATAGTATACCTGACGATACGTCGTATGAACATCGTCGGGTATAATATACCTGACGACGTGCTGTATGCAATGTCATCGGGTATAGTATACCCGACAATAAATGGTAAAAATAGTCGGGTATACCCTGAAAATATTTTGAAAAATTAGCCTTAATCATTTGAAAACATAATTCACGCAAAAACCTGTTCAAGTAATCTTGGATCATCACCCTTTAACAAAAACGTAAATTTAACACATATTTATTTTTAACTATCAAGGCGCATAATAAGAATCATCGCTTAAGTCTGATTCGATGTCCGTGTTAATTTCTGGTAATATGTGTCGCTCTTCTTCACTGGAGTCTTCATTGTCTTCGTTTGGATTGACATTAATAAGTTATGCTCAAGGAAGTCGAACCACACTACCCGGACTCATATTGTTTAGGTGAATTGTCGAGGAATCTGAAATATTAATTGCGTTCGGCTCTTGGTATGCAGTAACTTCTTCATTCTTTGCGACATCACCAAGTGTAGTAGAACTGTATATGTTTCTAGAAACAACATGGTTAACTACTTTCCACGTGCATTTGTGCACAAGATCATCAAGATAAAACACTTGTTTTACCACTGTGGCAAAAAAAAAAGGGTCATCTTCATACCATGTTGTAGCAGTATTCACCGGAAATGTTCCGTAGTCATCGGTCCTTGTGTTCTGAGGGCTAGTATCAAACCATTTACACTTAAACAAGTGTAATGTCATGTCTTCCCCATAAATTAGTTCAACCACTGAATGACGAACGCGGTAATAGTCAATATCATTCTGTTGACCATGCACCATTACCTCAGAGTTCTGTGTTTTCCATCTCGCGTCTCTATGTGCACATACAAATTGCACACCATTGACCTTCCACATTGGATACACTCTTGAAGTTTTCGGTTTCATCACCAAAAGCCTCAATTCGTGTGACCAGTTTGGGTTACCATCATATTCTACGTGGTTCATCTGAAGCAATAATAACCGATATGTTAGATGAGAAACGTCATGATATTAAATTATATATATCAATAAGTATATATATAGACATACTCAGCCGCCAAAATAGTTTGCAAACTCCCTATTGTGGTACTTAAGATCACCGTCAACTTGAGGACAGTATAGATGAAAGTTTTTCCAGTATTGCACTTCAGGACAGTTAAGTAATACCCACCAGTGGGCAGTGCCTAGCTCATATTGTTCCAACTGGTACAACTTTGACAAATTTCTACCAACTGGTGTATGTTACGCACTCGTGTGCAAGATATGATTAAGCTATACATCCTTCAAGTGCGGATTTATTAGCCACATAGTTTTTGTAGTCCCCCAGTTGTCTAGCAAGTTTAAAAGTGCATATTATGATTATTTCCAAATAATGTTAAAAAAAATTGGAGCCAAATTCAGATGTTGAATCGTACGTACTTTTCCATAGGATACATCCAAGTATAGTGTACCAGATCGGTAAGCAACAATTGTTGGGAAGATGGATCATCAGGTGAGGCATGATATCAAAAATATTTGGGAGAAATATCCTCTCAAATTTGCACATGATAAAAATGATGTCATGTTGCATTTCTCCCAGGTCTAATTTTTTCACTTCTCTAGTGCATAACTTCTGAAAGAAAGTTGACAACACTACTAATGGCTCCACCACCTCTTTCGGCATGTACCCTTGACCGAAAACAGGGAAGAGGCATTGAAGCAGTATATGGCAGTCATGACTCTTTAATCTGTACATCTTATTATCCCGGAAATTAACACACCGGCCTATATTGTCTGCATAGTTTGAAGGATACCTGACATTACTCATCCACCTAAAACTTTCATTCTTCTGGTCAGGTTTGACGATGTAAGGAGCTTGAGGGTCGTCGGCTATAGTTTATCAGATCGTCGGTGTTTTGCAAAACCGGTCATCGGCTATCCTAAAACTATACCCGACGATGAGTTTTAACTATACCCGACGGTTCATTTCCGTACTGTCGGCTATAGTATTTTTTACCGACAACGGTTTGTACCATCGGCTAAAGTCTACTATACTTGAAGGTTGAAATTGTCTTCGAGCTATTTTTCCTATTTTCGTTGGGTATAATATATATGCTGGTAGTGTATAGTCACTTACGCAACAAATCAAACATACTCTTCACGAACTTCAGTCTGGTCCCATAATTATTCTTTTTTTATTCAAAATGGTGTACTCTTTGATCTAGCTTGTACCGGTTGTTATAGAGGTTTCAAAATTTGATAATATTTTTTTTTTTCTAAAATAAACTTGTTATAGTCGCTTACAATAAAAACCGGTATTTTTAAATAGATTAAAATTAAGTTTTAAGGTAGAAAATAGACCTTACCATGAGTTCGTAGTATTTTTCATTATATATTTCGGATTACCGAAATAGTTTATATAATTTTTGGTAGTTAAATTGGATTATTTTGTTTAAGTTATATTATGTGGCATTGTGGCAACATTTGATTGGTTCCTTGAGATTTGTTTGGCTGGTAGACTGTGTTGGCTAGAAGCCAACATGTTGACTGTGTGAGTTAATGTGTGATTGACATATGTTAACTTGTGGAGAGAGATAATTTACTTGTGGAGAAATGAAGTTGTCTTGTGGGAGAAATATATAGCTATCTTGGTTGCCAACAACGTAGTAATGTAGAGACACAAACCATTTGATATCTTTGAGATTTTGTATATCCAAACTTTACCCGAGCTTCATTTTATATAGTATAGTAGGCAAGCAAGTCGTGGAGCTCAGGCCTCTACTAGGGTTTAGGGAAAAGGTTTAGAGCAGAGATGAGAGGAAACCAAGTAATGGTAGTATCAAGGAGTAAAATATCGGATATCGAGGATATATCGACGTTCTAAAATTTGGATATTTCGGCGAAAATATCGATGAAATATCGATCCAGTGAAAATTCTGACGGAAATGACGGAAACTAATAAAATTACATGGAAATTTGTAATGAAACTTTTGGAGGTTGTAACATGATCAATTATCTACCTTATGTGAAAAGAAAATATTGATCTAACATCAAGAAATATGAATTTGCTAAATTACTATATGAATTAGTATGTGTTAAGTACTGATAATTATTAAAATATAATTTATTAGTTCTATTTTTATTTTTTGATGGCTAAAACTTATAGGAGGCTAGGCTATCACGCATTTTGTACAATATGTTACACATCACACATCACAAAATCAAATATATAAATACTTCAAAATCACGTAGGGGACCTTTGAGGTTCGAAATTCACACTATTTTTTCTCCATCTCCATGTGCATAATCATGTGTGTATTGTGAAGAATAATCATTAAATTATTGTTCTCCCATGTAATTTTGCATGTATTGGACATGTCACGTGAATAGTGGATTGGACATTGAGCATGTGAAGATTGAACATTTACCAAACTAAATGTTAAATGTGAAAAGTTTACGGAAATTTCGAAAATTTCGGGAAATATCGGAAAATATCGGGGATATATCGGAAATATCGGAAAGTTTCGGAAAATTTCGAAAGATTTGGAGATATATTCACGGATTTTTTAGGTAAGTTCAAAAAACCGAAATATCGGCGAAATATCGCCGATAATTTCGATTTTGCATTCCTTGGGTAGTATATAGAGAGATATTATAATTGTTTATGTTTTTTCTTATTGTTTATTTTGTTTATCTAAACAAAAAAATGATTCATTTTACATGTTAGTAATAACGGATCCAAAACTAAAATTAGGAGATTGTATCTGCAAAAGAAAAAAAAAATTGCGGAAAAGTTATTTATGTGCACAAAAAAGTTTTATGCAAAATCCACTTTATATAAATATGGATAATCATATTCTTTCCACAATCATACGGTGTGTTCTTTTTGTTTCTAGAAACATTGAGATGTAGTATGGTACTGATAATCCATAACACAGTTTGGGTCTCCAAATTTAATCATGACTAAAAATGCTACAAAATAGATTCCGAGGGAGATATTATGTCTTTACTATGATTAACAAAAATTATATTCTTATGGAGAACGTCTCGGATAATTACTGATGCTCATCTAACCAAATATCATAAGTACCATTGTTATTAGCAAGATGTGCTCATTTGTGAGCAACATCATTTGCCTCTCAAGGTATATGACTCACTTAAAGAATAAGAATGAATGGAAACCATATAGTGTTTACAATTCTTAATAACTCTCTAACGTCGAGTGAAGTCTCAAAACAACCTTGATGAAATCACAATAGTAGCACATCAGTTGTCTTTCAAAACCTAGAATAACAATTTAGCAAAAAATAATCTTAAAAAGTAAAAATGGCTTAAATGGTCCTTCAAATATAGCACGTTTTATAAACTTTGTTCCCGTATGTATGACGCATATCATTTTAGAATCTAAAGTTTACATTTTGATTTCACTTTGATCACTCAAATATGACATATATCACTTTGGTTACTCACTTATGCATTTCAAATTCACTTTGGTCCTCAAAAATCATTAAAACGAAGTGACCAAAGTGATAGATGGAAGTAAACTTGAGAGACCAAATGGGATATATGTCATACTCGAGTGATTAAACTCGTTAAAGTGATTAGGGAATGTAAATTTGAGAAACTAAAGTGATATATGTCATACATGAGGGACAAAAATATATAACGTGTCATACTTGATAATTCATAAAATAGTAAATTGGCCATTTAAAAAAGATTGATAAATTGACATTTATGTATGTGTGAAACGAACCGATTATATGATCAATTTACTTGGGATGTGAAATTGAAACCTTTTTTTCACAAACCACACCTCTTTTTCAAAATTTCAAACAAAAGTGTATTGAAAATATATACAAAATATATAGAACCAAGGTGGTTTGTAAAAAATGGGGTGTCAATTTCATCAAAAAAATTCACCACCAGGATTTAAGCTTTCAGGGAACCATTAATGTGATACTCGACATTTAAAAGTTATCAAAATGATGCCTGGAGTCTCAAAAGTGTATTAACCGTCGATTTCCGTGAATACACTGTTAATTCTACGGACATGTAATTTTTTTATTTGAAAATAAGTTTAAAAGGTTTAATACTCTTCCAATTTACATCTCTCTCTCGGCCTCAAACAATATCATAGGAAAAAATAACAATCTGGTCAACGACGGAGGAGGCAGAGTATCGCTTCTCCTCATCCTCGCCCCTTGACCTTAGCTTGTGCTGCCCCTCCGATTTATACTCGACCCTTCGAACTCGTCAGCCGCCCTCTGGTTTTGATTTGAAGCTCTCAGCCCCCGCCTTCTTCGACCTTGGGATATGCTGCCGCACATCTAAACCGATGGAGATCGAAAGGAGATTAAACTCGAGGCTCGTGAAAGTCGGTCGGAGCGCTGACGGTACCTTGCAGAAGCGAAGCCACGCCCAAGGCTAGGGCCAGAGGAGCGCTGGCCGATCTGGAGGCGGAGGCAACAAGTTCGCGTCGAGCTTGAGTCTGTGGCCCGCGAAGATCTGAAATCTCCCGATCCAATCCAGCTCAAGGTGACGACTTCCACCGAGGCTGATGACGTCAGGCTACAATTTTGGGAAGCAAAGCTGTCGGTCGATGACCTGTGATTTTTTTAACGAGAGATGGGTGTCCAAATCAATTTTGGATGCCAGTAGAAAATTTAGAGGTAGCCATAACAATTTTAAGGGTGCCCATAATAATTTTAGATAAAATGATGCATTTACTCTTTGTTTTGAAAAGGAAAAAAAGGCCGCGACATTGATAGAGACGCCACCGAAAAATACATCTTAGATACATCACGTTGGTATATTTTTGAGGCTTTAAGTATTACTTTGATAAAATTTGAAGATGGGCATTGATAGTTACTGAAAATTCAGTCCTGGTGGTAGATTTTTTGCCCATTTACTTTTTTTGTTGTTACAATTTCACCGTCCATTTACTTTCCCAAACCATTAAACCACTGTCCAATTTCCAAAACCTGACTGAATTATCTCTACCTGCACAGTGGGGCAAAAGCTCGAAACTTTGATACAAACCTTCATCTTCACCCAAATGCAAAACTACCCAGAAGCTGAAACAGCTCAACAAGTCCCTCTCCAACTGTAATATATAGAATTCCCATGCTTCTGCTTTAGACTCAAATGGCATCTATATCATCGACTTGGCTCTATCAAGGTGTGTTCTAATTGTTTCATTCAACAATGAAGATAAATTTCATAGACAATTTCTGTTCTTTCTCAATTTTCTTAAGTTTCTGAAGTGCTTGTGGCAGATGGAGGATTTAAAGGCTCAGTCTTTTCAGAGAGCCACGCCTCTGGGAACCCATGTCTGAATTACAAGGTCAATACACTCTGTTCAGTAAATTTTACTTTTACATTTATAGCATGTTTGGATAGAATTATAGATATGCTGGAATAAGAGTACGATTCTTTAGTTCCAATTCAGCTTTGTTAAGCATGTGTGTTTCTTTTGTGACTGTTACAGACATCTTTTGTTAGTCCATTTCCGGTTGGATCGTTTCAACTCGGGGTTGGATTGACTATATCCCTGAAGAGGGCTCCTTTACTTCTACGTATAAAGTGTGAGAAGAATGATGAGTCTACTAAAGATGTGTCTGTTGATGAATCTACTAAGGATGTGTCTGTTGATGTTACACCGGAAGAGGTTGGGAAAGAGTTGACTGTGGAGCGTGCACCTTATTATAGTTATTTGGACTCTACATCTGGGCAGCTTGAACCGGCATCTGGTGCTCGGGCCAGCATTCCAGGACAGGATTATTGGCCCGAAGGCACTGCCAGTCGAGTAAGGGCAGCCAATGCTCCTGAGCCGATTGGTAAGTCATTTGGATCTCCATCTTTTGGTAAAAGTCCTGGTAGTAGGAGGAGGAAGAATAAAGCATCAGTCTGTGAGCCGCAGAGCATTGAATTAAGTGAGACTCGTGACTCTTCTGAGCCGCTGAGTGTAGAATCAAGTGATGCAGTGGCAGTGGCACTGGAACCGGAGATTGACACAATGGAAGACTCAAAAGATGTTTCATCTGATTATGTGGTCTACCAGACTGGACCCGAAGTTGAAGAAGAAACAGGATATGAACTTGACAAGAAACTTGGACGTCCTCATAATTTTATCGATCCAGACTCTAAGAAGCCGTTAGGAGAGCCGCTTACAAGTGATGAACTATGGTGGAACTGGAGAAAGCCAGACAAAGAGCAATGGTCCAGATGGCAAAGGAGACGACCGGATCTTGAAACGGTCAGTGCATACATAATATAGTAAATACATAGATTTCAAAGACTGCTATTGGTAACTTGATAAAGATAAAACTACTAGCTCAAAAGGTCTGCACCTTTTTGCATTTGGATAATGTTAAATCTTGTTTACATGAGGTTTTACGTTATTACTGCCAGCTCTGTTGTGTTTGTTGATGAATTCAATAGTATATAAGCCTTTTTTAGAGTGCCTATGTACTGCATCAAACTGATATGAAAGAAGGATGATGACCTTTAACGTATGAATAAATGGTGTGTTCCAACTTACCCAGGTGTTTCTCAAAGCAATGGCTGAGACTGGGCAGGTAAAGCTTTACGGAAAAGAGCCAACATTGACCGAAACATCGCTTTATAGAGCAAGACGACATCTTTTCAAGGAAGAAAGGTATGATCGATACCAACTAGAATGGAGTCACTCCATGCCTTGATAGTAACACTCTTTTTCTTTTTCTTTTTCCTTTCTGTCGCTCCAAATATAGGTTTAAGATAATGTTCGTTATTCATGTAAAACCTGGGAGAACAATAAGGATGCAAAAAAAGTGATGATTGACTTTGTCATGTTTGGTACACATATGGATATGCATGCATAAGTTGATTTAGGATTATGCTTGCAATTGAAGTAAAACAAGAAATTGATATAAGGATGTAATGAGCATTGATGAATAGTTTGTCATCTTGAGAGTCTAGAAACATTACACTGGTTGCAAGCAACATCCTTTGAGCAGAATACTGGAGAGAAAACGACTTGTTTAGTTCTCAAATCTTTAATTTGGATTTGTTTTGCTATGGAAGTCTTGTGGGACTTTGCATAATCTATTGAACTCTGTTTTAGTTTATGATTGATTAGGTTAGGCTAATCTATTGCTCCTAGTCTCCTACTTGTCTATTTTTTTGCTCTTCTGCAAGTATTGACTGCCTCACACCCTCAAAACTTTGATTAAGAGTTTAAAGAGTTGTTGAATTCAATAACTGTCTTTGTAGGCTTCAAGCTGAACAAAATAGACTTGATAAGACCGGTCCGCTTGCATATTATTCAGAATGGGTAAAAGCGTGGAAAAGAGACACTTCTCGAGAAGCTGTTCAGAAACATTTTGAAGAGACCGGAGAAAATGAAACAACCCAACTCATTGACATGTTTAGTCAACAAACAGATCGGGAGTATCGCATTATGATGGGGACTGATATTAGAATAAAGAGGGATCCTTTAGCAATGCGAATGAAGGAGGAGCAGATAAAGCAAAGTATTGTTTCCAAAGCTAATAGTTTTTGTGCATTTTATTATCGTGTGTTTGGTTCACTCTCAGTAATTAGTTGTCTCAATCTTTTAAAAGTTTGCTTACTTTCTTCATTCAGCTTATTGTATTATTGGAGAGTTGATGCATTCCTGTACAGTTTTAGCTGGTCAAAGACTCAACATATCTTATTCTTGATTTCTTAGTTTTTGAATTGAGATTTTGGTATCTATACTTAGTATTAAACCACTGAACCAATGGTGTAGAACATCCAACTTTCATTGCACCTCTCCAGGCCTCTACTTTATGTATGCCTTAAGTATGCCTTTTACGTGGCCCTGTTTTAAACGTCGGACCTGAACGTAGCTCATTTCCTTAACTTGAGTGCTTATTTGGCCTTTGCAGTATGGGGTGGAGATCCAGTTTATCCAACTGTGAACTATATTCAAGATCCAGATGCCGTGATTGATTACAGAGGCCCAGATTTTCATGAACCAACACCGAATATGCTGTCCTTTCTGAAAGAGGTCAGCAATGTCAAAATTCCCCTCCAACTTTGTTTATTCGAACGACTTTATTTCAAAAGTGAAAGGACATTGCTAGTTTATGGTGATTTGCTTAGTACAATAAAAATACAAGCTTCTGAACTGGGGAGAAGAGTGGTTTGTCCTAAAATGTTTTTGTCATGTATAAGCTATTGGCTATAGGATTAATCAAGAGAATGGAAGTTCTTCTGTTCAATCTAGCATGTGAATGCAGGGATGGGGGCAGTTGACATATTCAGAATGAGTTGCTGTCTTAAAAATGCTATCATTAAACTTGTTCGAGTTCCTTTGTTAGTCGCTGACCATACTGAAAGGCTTTCGTCCTCTTGTTTATAACCTTACAAAAGATTTCCCATTGTGGTCTATAGAAACTAGCTATTGACATAAACTTGGTCATGAACTTCATCAAAAGAGTGAAGTTCTGCTTAATATCATCACTTTTGAACCATTGTATCCTGTTTGATTTGACTTTCATGCTTAATATGTTGCACCATTTCTGTACTTATTATCTAATTGTGCTAAGTTCTGGTTTTCTTCTTTTTGATCAGCACAAAAAAATCATATCAAGGGAAGAGCTTGAGCAAATTCTCTCAAAGGAGAAGACTGAAGTGATTGAGGTAAATAAGGGATAGTTTACGACTTCAATTTTTTCTGGCCTCGAGTTTACTTTAACTTTATTGCTAATTGTTTGGCTCTTAATTTATATTACAGGCACCTGATATCGATGAAGCTATGGCACAAGCTGTTGACATAGGTGAAAATGATGTAAGTTGATTGCTTCGCATACAGTGCGTGCCTAGTTTTGTGTACTAACAGTCTAACACTGATGCTGCTGTCCAGCCCACATTTAATCTGGTCTGTTAAGTGTATAATCTCTTTATTATCTATAATAGGATGAAGGAGAAGATAGTGATGCAGACGTTGAAGAACAAGGGGAGAAGATCACACGGAATTGGAGTGTTTTGAAAAGTACTCCTCAGCTTAAAAAGTCAAAGGTGATATTCATATCTCAATTTTACCACCTATTGTTTCAGCACTATATTTATCTAAAGAAATATAAAACCTTTGTAGTACTATATTTCAGCACTATATTGTATCTAACCATCAGATTATCTAAAGAACAAAAGATCTCCTTTCAATCCTTACGTATGACATTTGATCAAATGCTCTTCTAATGCAAGTTTTGCTATTAATTGCAGGATAATCCCAAGAAGGAAGGTCCCATGTCTTTGGATGAGGCTGTGGACGATTCAGAGAACTTAACTGATTTCCTTTTGGACTTTGATGAAGAGTAGATTAGGATATATTCTTTAGGATCTCTGTTTCTTAGAAGTTCGTAGAGAAATAGCAGTAAGTAGCAAGTATTGGTGGATGCCATATAAACACTACTTGTAAAACTGAAAGTTATTTATATACATATGATGATGTGAAGGAGATATTAGCCGTAAGGTTGGTGAGGTCGTTCATGGCTCCTTCATTCCCTAAACCTTGTATACTGTCAATAGGATCCAAGCATGACTATAAATTGTTAAACTGATTGATGGGCCGAACGTTCGTGATAATGTGATTCACGTAAAGCACCCGAAAATAATTAATTTCGTAACAATTACGTTATACTTTTTTTTAAGCGAGTATGAGCTGATTCCAACTCACAAGTTTGATGCCCCTAAAGGTGGTATCAAAAGTCAGATATTCTATGCTAGGGAAAAAGGAGTGCAGTCAGAGCAAGAACACTCTTTTGGGTTTTGGCCACAAAGAAAGGATTCCCTTATGTCAGCAAATTTCCCTCCGCTTCTTTTTGTAGTTAGTGACTTCCAGAGCACATTAAGTGTTTGCTAATCAATGATAGCCAGGTGCTTATCTACCTTAATATATATAGTTCCCTTTGCCCTACACAATCACATCTCATGCTTTTTTGCTAGATCTTAAAGTGATTTGTTTACATTATCATGTTTCCTGCTTCAAATTAAACACTAAAACACTATTATTTTGCAATTGCACCCATTAATTAGCCAAAAAGCTTTTAAGGAGGCATCACGTACTGGGAACATGTTTTATTTCGGGTTGTTTATGATGTCCCCAAATTTGGAGTTAAATGATCTATCATTGTTTGACCGCCGGAGAAGTTGGGGAAGATATTAGACATGTACCCAGAATTATATATTTGACTACTTAATATATTTATATATATATGGAGACAGGTTCTTAGTCACTGTAGATGACACAAATATAATTTTGACTTGGAATTTAAACAATTGGATGGATCTGTGATGCTGGACTTTTCAGTAACCCAGATATGCATGATGATGATGTTTAGAAATGATTATATAGTAACTAAGGTTTTGGGTTCTTGTTGGATCGACATGGCTGCAGTCTCTGTCACCCAGAACATGTTCAAGAAAGGAAGAGAAACCTTGGCAATGCCGGCTTGCTTTCTTGCCCCTCCACCAACATTTGTTGAGTAACATTTGAGAATCAAATTCACAGAAGCTCAAGCTGATACACAAGAAACATTTAGGGTCAACTCTCTCTATGTTTGATTCTGTGTTTCTGTCTTTCCAGCATTTGTATATATGCTAATGCTCAAACAGGTCACTGTTCATGGTCACCAGTGGCTAATCCTTTTTGGTTATATTATGTTAATTAATCACCGTCATGCATGTATAATAATAGGAAAAAAATTACCTGAGGTTCTTGAACTTTCACAGATATATAAATTTAGTTCTCGAACTCTCAAAATTGTCAACATAATACTTGAACTTTAAAAAAACAATGAACATGATACTTCCTTCCAGTTTTTCGTTAACGATCCGTCTATTTGATGACGTGAATTTTTTTGTGACACAAAAAATTGAGAAAATATCTAATTGCCCTTGCAGCGGCATATAAGTTTAGTACTCGAACTCTCAAAATTATCAATATGGTATTTGAACTTTGAAAACACGATAAACATGATACTTCCGTCATCGAACAAGGCGGTTGATGTTAGAGGCGAGCAACGGTGCCAAACAAGGCTAGAGGCGCGTGGCCTAGGCACCCGATCAACTTGCACGTTAGATGTGATGACCATGTGTGTGGGTGCCAAGAGCACTAGCTTCCTACATGGGCATACAATCACACATCGCTCGGGAGTGGAAATGTGATGTGCTTATATGTGCATGCCCATATCTCTATAGTAAGACGCGTTTTCGGGGTAGGCTCAAAAGTAAAACCATGCGGGCGAGACCCAAAGCGGATAATATCTTACTATGTGAACTGGGATGTAACAGAATGATATTAGAGCCTGTCCCGACCGGAAGTGTGCCGACAAGGACGTCAGGCCCCTAAAGAAGGTGGATTGTGATGACCCATGTGTGGGGGTGCCAAGGGCACTAGCTTCCTACATGGGTATGCAATCCTACATCGCTCGGGAGTGGGAATGTGATATGCTTATATGTGCATGCCCACATCTCTATAGTAAAACACATTTTGGGGGTAGGCCCAAAAATAAAACTGTGCAGGCGAGACTCAAAGCAGACAATATCTTATTATGTGAACTAGGATATGACATTAGAGATCACGGAGTCGCGAGGGGAATCTACTGGCAATGAAGGCCGGGTAAGCTTGCCGGGCAGAGGAGGCGCCACGACGGTGTGCTGGTGCTGGTCAGGTGGTGTTGTGCAGAATGAGGAAGAAATCCAGAAACTCGGTGACTGCAAGCCGACGATGGGTGTTCAAATCAGTTTGGACGAGTCTCGGAGGTGCGAGCGGAGTTGTCGATGTCCAAGAGGAACAACAACTGGTCGGACCGGTGCAACCAAGGCGCAACGGTTTATCGTCATGCACTGAGATTGGATTTTTTAAAGTTTTCCAAAAGGAACATCATGTTTATCATCATGCCTTCATTGCCGGTCGATTCCCCTCACGACTATGTTGTCTCTAAGGCACAGTCGATCGGGTGCCTAGACCGCGCGCTTCTAGCTATGTTCAGCATCGTTGCTCGCCTCTGACATCCACGACCTTGTTCGATTACGGAAGTATCATGTTCATCGTGTTTTCAAAGTTCAAGTACCATATTGATAGTTTTGACAGTTCGAGTACTAAATTTATATGCTGCTGTAAGGATGGCCGGTTAAGTCATTTCTAGATTTTTTGTCACAAAAAAATCCACATTATCAAATAGAGGGGTTGTTAACGAAAACCTGGACGGAAGTATCGTGTTCATCGTGTTTTCAAAATTCAAGTACCATATTGATAATTTTGAGAGCTTGAATACTAAACTTATATATCCATGAGAATTCAACTATCTGAGGTGACTTTTTTCCGTAATAATATTTTGTGTCCTTTGAAGCTTTCCTTTTCTTTTAGCCCTTTGAAGCTTTCCTTTTCTTTTAGCTAGTTAGTCATGTTTTTGCAGGTTGGTAACCTGCAATTAATCATGATTAATTAGCACACGGGCTCCACACGAATCATCTAAATTAGTCTCGCACTCATGCACTGCACATATGGGACATAACTAGCACTTTATTTAGTCTAAATTGAACATCTATAGGTATTTTACGTGCTTGGAAGCAGTGGCGGAGCTAGACTTTTAGACCAGGAGGATCGAAATCAAATGAAAACAAACTTGAAAAGGGGAATCCAAAATTTCAAAGGAAAAAACAAGAAATATAACAAAGTAATCTGACTATGCAATAATATACAAAGCTGAAACTTGAACATGCAACTTTTGGTTATAAAACTTACGTGTTAACCATTACACCATTTTAACATGTATACATATGGAAGAAAAACTAAATATATGTACCAAATTTTAAGGGGAGCCAAAGTCTGGGCTCGCCATGAATAGCTCCACCACTGCTTGGAAAGAGGCATAAGGCATTCATTACATATATTAGTCAGCAAGCAATTAGTTTATGTAATATGTTTGCAAACTCAAGGTTTTGTTAACTCCGCATACATGTAGATCTAAGTAACTCACTGATTTGGTTCAAAGTGAACTAAGTCAGATTTACACACTAATTAAACAGATGGATCCTGTTTTTTTCTATCACGTAAACCAACTTATTTATGTGTAAAACTGATATGATTCACACTGAGTGAACCAGATTCACACTGAGTGAACCAGATGCACGTACTGCAACCATATCGCAGTACTAGAGTTATTAGAAAGGTAATTAAATAGATGGATCCTGTTAACTCCTCATACATGTAGATCTAAGTAACTCATTGATTTGGTTCAAAGTGAACTAAGTCAGTTTTACACACTAATTAAACAGATGGATCCTGTTTTTTTCTACCACGTAAACCAACTTATTTGTGTGTAAAACTGATATGGTTCACACTGAGTGAACCAGATGCACGTACTGCAACCATATCGCAGTACTAGAGTTATTAGAAAGGTAATTAATTCCCGTGGGCTTTATCGACTTGTATTATTTTCGATCATTTCTTGTTTGAGCAAATGATCGATATACATTATCCATTCTGAATAGTTGATCGATTTTATGATTATATATGGATTGAAATTGACGCCCTAATTCTCACACCTTTGATATTCCTGTCCTCATGCAAATATATATTCAAAACACATAAAAAACAAATACAAAAAATGTGTGATTTATTAAAGCTAGAATGTGTGCATACTAATTTCAATTCATAATCAATCATGAAATTGTCAATTATGACAAAAGAATTCTGAAACAAATTATTGTGGAACAGAACACATGCCAGGGACTAAATATCAGTTCTATCTTCAATAATTCCTTTTCATAACTCATAAGTAATATCTGCAATACTTCTCATCTCTTCCTTCTTGGTGGGTAGTCAATAGTCATAAGGTACAAACTGTACGAGAGATCGATCTCGGATCTTATGAAAGGATGGATTATGGAGCGCGTGGGAAGGAGCGTGGGATGATATGCGAGTGGAGGGAGGGAGGAGGAGCCCATCCCGGAATTTTCAATCACGTCGCGTCAAAAAGGAGAGAACGAGGAAATCTAGAGAGAAGAATTTTCATGGGACCCACGAATCTAACAGGTGAGCTGTTGCTTTTATTGACACCACCTATCGCGCGCGCGCTCTCTCTCTCTCCCCCCTTTCCCTGTCTCTCACTCCCACTCGCGTACAGACCTATGTAGAAATACATATCAATATTTGTTCGGAAATAACAAATTACGGTTACTGTTGATTTTAGGGTAGTTAATTATGAACAGGTTTACCCCAACAATACTCTCACTTTGTTGGGTTACAATGACAAATTGTTTTAATTGGTTGTCGTATATATGTGTATAGACTATAGTTATCAGATGTAGTAAGTTTAAGAAATATTGCAATTTAATGTGAAAATAAAGTGTAATATATCTTCTGATCCATCTTCGTTAAGCCTTATCTTCGATCATTCTCCATTTGGGATTGCCCTCCATGTATATATAGTCATAGGGATAACATGTATAATTGCCAAGAGGCTAGGTATCAGAAGATGGTTAGGATACCTAACGAAAACATGGACTTAATTAATGTTTCACGTACTCTTAATTAATGTCGTTACAGGCAAATTTCATTCGCAGTTACAATCGAACTTCTAGCTTCGCAATTTTTGCACGCTGAACTTTTGGCGTGGTTGGCAAATGGCAATCGATCATCATAAAACCTAGAAAAGAAAAATATCCTTAGGATACGTAATAATTTTATCATCATTAAACTCAAGACCCACCATTGTCGATCGGGTCCTGATCGATCTTCCAGCGAGTTGCTGGAAAATTAAGGAGATGACCCATGCCACACATATCTTCCCAGACAATGACATACATGCATCATATTAATTAATTATGCCATTATTTTTCTCGTTTTCCACATCAATATATAGTTTCGCGCTGTGGTGAAAACTTTGGTTTCAGTGTGCAATAGGCATTCAGTAAAATATTAGATATTAAAGATATATCGACGGTCTAAAATTTGGACATATCGACGAAAATATTGATTCAGTGAAAATTATGACCGAAACTAATAAAAATATATGAAAATTTGTAATAAAATTTTTGGAGGTTGTTATATGATCAATTATTTACCTTATGTGAAAAGAAAATATTACCAAATATTAAGACATATGAATTTGTTATATTACTATATGAATTATATAGTATTAAGTGTTAATAATTATTAAAATATAATTTAATACTTCTATTTTTATTTTTTAATGGATAAAACGGCTAGACCATCACGTTTTTTGTACAATATATTACACATCACAAATCAAATATACAAATACTTTAAAATTACGTAAAGGACTTATGAGGTTCGAAATTTTTTTGAAATTTTTTGAAAAGTTTTTGAAAGCTAGGGAAAATTCAAAAAAAATTGAAAAATTTCGAGAATATCGCTAATATAAAAGAAATATCGATAAAAATCAAAAAATTTCGAGAATTTTAAGGATATAATGAAAAAAAATTCAAGTGATTCAAAACAACCGAAATATTGAAAAAATATCGATTTTACATTGGATAGGAGATAGCTTACGTACCAGAGTTTCTTTTTATATATATATATATATATATCTTTCTCCTTGGCTTCCTCAACTAGTTAATTTAATTAATCTGTTTTTTTTTCATCTTGTGTATGGACGTAGTTAGTTACCAATTTGCCATGGTTGGTTTGTTTCCTACTCCGCCTTCAATTGAAGTTTCTCGTACGGTCGTACTCGTACCCGTACCCGGCCAGGCTGCCATGCATGATCGATGTGACTTGGTCTGATGAACGAAATGATCGAGTAGATGTGGGTGGTTTCAAGCCACTTGACATCGATCACCTAGATGCTTGGTTTTTATCGAATAATGTGCTGATGCTAATTGATCGATGCTCTGATCCCTATCCTTTTTTCGAGTTTCAGAAGCTAATGAATGGCGAGGAAACAACATCCCCAATTCAACTCTATATATATATATATTTATATATTAGGGTGTACGTACGTACGTCAGACCGTTAGCTTAATAAGGGTTTGTACATTAATACAGATCTTATTCCACTTGAACAAAAACAAGTGATCGTTATGAAATTGTGATGGTGATTGCTTGATCTCCCAAGGTCCGTAAACGCAGTATTAAAGCTCGTAAACTCGAGTTGGACAATGAGGAATGTCCGGAGGAAATTGTCGTTGTGAGCATCTCTCCTAATGGTAATGAAGAAGGTGGTATTTGTACATGGTGGTGGCAAGTAACCCAAGGGATATCCTTGTGTAAGTGAAATCTATTTCTATTTTTGTTCGGATTTTAGGATACGTTTATTAATCAAAAATGAGAATCAAATATCTAGGAATGATTCTGGGAGGAGAAAGTTCATGTGTTTACTTGCACATTTGGGAATGAGAATGAAGTGAGATCCACCTCCTTATCAGGAATCAATTATTGATAAACCATGAATTCGATTTATTAGGGGGGAGATAAGTTTAGGAATCAATTCTCCCCTAATCAATTTTTTTACCCAAAATATCCTTATAAACATTCAAATACTACAAATTACCCAAACCTAAAAATATATATACCATTCTCAATAGTCAGTAGACGACAACAACGAACAATGGCAAAACCAAAAGAAGTCGGCTCCTCAATTGTACTCTGGTGAGTGCTCATTGTCCTCTTTTTTTCTTTTTAGTTTTCAATTTCATTGAAGCAAAATGTATTGTAAGCATAGGAGGAGTTTATATAAAGATCAATAGTCTTAATTTTTGACAAAATTTTTTGATTGTACATTAGTCTAAATTTTCAATGAACTTTGCTAAGTTTATAAGGAAAGAAGAAAAAAAATTCAAATAATATGGAAATATAGTACATGGTTATTTTGGAAATCAAGTTAGTTTGATTCTGATTCCATATGGTAAGTAAACGTTAACAATCGTAATCATTCCAATTCCTGTTATGATTCTAGATGGTAAGTAAATAGCTAAATCGAAATGAAATATTCTCATTCAGATTCTTGTTAATTCTGATTCTTGTTGATTCTGATTCCTGATGATTCTGATTCCCGATTAGTCAACGTACCCTTAGTTTTGGTTTATCCGTGCCTGTTCCCGGTTAAGTGTTCTTGTATGCCATGTTCTTTATTTCTTTGCGCTTATTTCTGCAAGGACGCGGTATTAGGTAGCTAGCACAATTATAGTTAACTTTTGTCAAACCTCTTGGGGATAGCTATCATGTAATCTTGTAACCTATGTTGTTTCATCAATGCAAGACTTTCGTTTTTGATTAAAAAAAAAGTTAACTTTATTTGAATTACCGCCAGACACAAAAACATATCACACGTGAATCGAGCTCCTCGATCGATAGATAGCTAGATTGAATCGACAAAATAACTCAAACATCGAAAGTATATTATTATGTAGAATTCATTACAAGAATATTATTTTAATTCTGTTATAACTAGTTATATATATATAAAAAAATTCAAACTAATCCAAAATGAATCAAAGTATATGATTGTCACCGTGTCACATCTGAATCCGCTTTCAACAATATTAGACATATATATAGAGGTCTCACATTTTGTAGAACGTGTTTGGACTCGAGATAAATTATCTCTTATTGTGCTTTGAGGGTTGGATTGAGTAAGCAGCCCATGTAGAATGTGAACAGTTCATATTATAATGGGCTGGAGAAGGCTGATCCATACGGCCTATTTCTAATCTAACATTTCCTATAGTGATTAGGATTCTCTTGCAAGACTTATTGATAAGATTTGGAAGACATAAAAGATAAGGACCAGACGAGAGTGTCGATCGTTTAGAGCTGTATTGGGAGTCTAGGTACTAAGGAGTTCCAAGTGATGTGGAACACGAACACATTCTTCTATATAAAGAGTTTAAAAGTGATTGGAAAGGGATCCTCGATCAAATACATTTTTTGCTCTCAGCAAACTATCTTTCTCGTTAGAGAAAAACCCTTGCAATCGGCGATCAAGAGAGTTGTCACCAGGAATAGTGAGATTCTTGCAATTCAAGGATTCCAAACCCTACAACCGGCGATCAAGAGGCTTGTCACCAGGAAGAGTAAGAGCTTTGAGATTCAAGGACGCAACACCTTGTGTTCTGAACACCGCGTCAAGAAGATTGCTCTGTTTTACACCAGGCGGAGTGTAGAGCATTGATTTTCGTGTCTCAGCTAGAGACACAAAAATCGCAAGTCCTAAGTTATCAGGCAAGAAGAATCCTTTCAGGCGGGGTTGGTGCTCTCCCCGTCTAAATCGCTTATTAAGAAGTCAGTAGTCGCTAGCTTACAAATCAACATTCTGTCATGAGACGGTGGTATGCCAGCGCATGAAGCATGATCAAGAAAAAAGACAGTTTACAAGATCTCTCAAGTCCGCTGAAAATTTTTGGTGTCAAACATTTTAGCACGCTCGATGGGATAACATACTTGTGTCTCTAAGCGACAGTTGGGGATCCCTATAAAAAGGAGTACCCTCAGTGTCGTAAACACCCATGACCGAAGTACTGGGAACACACTTCTTCTAAGTGTCATTCACTATCCAAGAAAGCAGTTGACATCATCTTCGGAATAGAACATCATTCAAGTATGAACATCAACTTCTTGAGTGAATGTGACATTAATCACCTAGGTTACGAAGAGTATCGAGTGTATACTGCTAAGCGGGATGTACAACTTGATGGTTACTTCGAATCCATCAATCGAAGGATTGAAGAGCAAGCATACCTGCTCGCTTCCAGTAGCGAGAAAACAGACACGGCGATAACCAAAATCAAAGCTCTAAGGCTAGAGTATAACAAAGGTCTAGAGGATCAGGAGTTGCTGAAGGCTCAAATAGAAACTCTCACAGAGGGTCACGAAAGGATGCATGCGGAGATCATGCATACCCTAGATTCAAACCTAACAAAGCAGGCCAAAGCGATGGCCATGCAATTTTAGAGAATGGAGGGAGATATTTCAGGTCTTACTAAGTCTGTCTTTGATCTCACTAGAATGATACGGCAAGCATGGGCTTTCCGACTGCATGGGAAGAACGCTTAGAAAGATTTATGGATGAGTGTGATATTCACATCGCCAAAGCACATGAGTCGTAACCTATCCAGAAAGGCGACACCAAGGCTTGGCAGTGACCAAGACATTACAAACCAATTAACTTCTAGACCTTTACAGGGATGATGATGCCAATGCAGCAACACATGTGGTATACTTCACCCTACAACTAGAGAAATTTGCTGAAGATGAGGAGCTCAAATTGAGAACCTTTGGTTCATCTCTGTCTGGATCAGCCATCGTCTGGTATACAGGTCTGGAGAAGAGGTCCATCACTGAGTACGCAATAATGGAAGCGTTGTTCATAGACCATTTCGGGACAACGATACCGGAAACCAGCATCGAAAAGCTAACCCCATAGATCGTATTCAAGGAAAGGGAGTTGTTCATCTGCGCAATCGAGAGGGTACAATCCATGCTAACCCTATCAATGGCCATTTCCTCAAGCCGTATGTGCAACCAGTCTGGAAGTATGATGACCCGCCAGTAATAAAGTAATTCAGTCCATACAGGCTCCAAGGCAACTTCTCGCCTGAATAGACTGAAGGGGCATAACATAGAGACTTCTCTAGCACAAGGCCAATTCTTGTGGATAACTTTTGTAGTGAAATTTTTGAACTTTTTTTAGCCAATTCCTGTGGCTAAACCATTTGTCAATATTCAGTTGTTAATCTGTACTTGCCAACATCTGTGACCAAATTCAGAAGTGTACTTTTCATGCACGAACAGTGTTTGAGTTTATCAATGCGAACAACATTTTGCAGAGAGAAATTATTCTTTAAACACAAGCAGATTACGTTAAAGCACAAGATTACAAAGCCTTTGTGGCTTTAAGCTCTGATACCATACAAAAATATGTTATGGTTGACAGAAGAACTAAAGAAACAAAAAGGGAAAATGATCCCTACACCCCAATTCCTCAAAACAGTTGATAGCCAATAGTTCTCCTAGAAGATGGAGAAGGGCCGCAGAAAGAGAAATTAAAGGATGTTGAAGACTAATTCAGCAGATGGGGAGAAGTTTGCTTTCACTCCTCCTTCATTAATAACGTTGATGTGCTAGCTTCCACCTTGGTGTCTTTCCCCGGGAATGAAACAAGTACTGGAAGCAAGTTGTCATGTGCCTCCCTGAATTGACTCCACGTAAAATGGGGAGTGTGAGTACACATAGCTCCTTGGCTTTGCTCGCTAGAACATTTGTGTTCATGGACCTATAGTCTATATGCACACAAAAGCAGATCAGTTGCTAGCGAGGAAGTCAGCGCAAAGTCATCCCCGGTGTTTAGACTTCGTTACCCTGTATATACTCAGGGTGACTTTACCAAGGAGTTACCTGGACATAGATATCACTATCTAGCCCAGACTTGGACATGGATATCACTATTTAAGGTTCATAGTGTAGGAGTATTATATCTGGAGGTTTCTTTTCAAGTAAGAACCAGAGTAAATACAACAAAGTGGAGTTCATCGAACAAGAAGGTTGAAGGGGTGCATAGGTGCAAAGAATGAGAGTGGTATTTATAATAGAAGTAAATATTGAACCGTTATGTCCAAATAGAGCGGTCAAGATTCTCAAGATAAAACGAAGTCGTTGATGAAAGACGCGTGTCTCTAGGGGATCGAGCAACAAGATTGTTTGTCTATCCCGAGTTAAAGGATCCATAATTAGAGATTTTTTGGGCAGTTAAACGTGTGAGGATTTGACAGATGGGACAGGCATGTTCCGAATTTTCAAATTTGAGTTAAGTGCCATTCAAGAAGAAGTTTGACCAGAAAGGTCGAGTAACAACAATAAAAGGGGTAGGTAAGTTTCTTAGCAGGCCAATTACTATTGAATTGTTTTTAGCAAGCTTATATCTGAGGCCCATTAATGAATTCAAAATCTAAGTGGATCATAATAATCTGGAATTACATAAAGATAATTAAATTATTTTTGGTTCACAAAATATAAGAAGTTGGGCTTAATACTAGAGGCCCAGAAACTACAACACGAGAGCCTTTCTTTTCAATTCCACTTTGAAGATCTTGAAGTCTGTCCAAGCCAAGCTATACAAGTCCAGGAGCTCTGAAGCATCATCCTCGGCTTCAGCAAATGGGTTCGACCAGAGCTTCCATCCAGAAGTTGCTGAGTGCTAGTATGAGTAGAACTAGCATTAGCCCGCAAGAGTTCCACTTCAGCCTAAAGAATTGTTAGTTCAGCTTCTTTGGCGGCTAGAACTTCTATTTTGGTCGAAGCGCTCTTCAGGAATTCCTAAACTCGACCACAATCTTGTTGTAATTGATTGTCCATCTCGGCTACCACCTTCCGTTTGTGGTCCACTTTATGCTTCAAGTCATCTTGGTGAGTATATAATTTATGGAGCTCGCGAAGATCTTGCTCGAATTTAGAGATAGTATCGAGGAGTTCACCAGGGACAGTTTCTTTCAGGTTTCTGACGTTGTCCAGGGAACTGTTGATGTTCTCGAACAAATCCAACTTGGCTTGAGAGAGTTTTTTAGAGCGACTCAAGAAAGAGCGATATCAGCCAGAATGGGACTCAAAACATCGAGTTTGGCGAAAAGTTCTTCTAGACTTAGGACATGGTCCCGAAGAGCAGCTACTTGGTTGACAGGGCCTGAAGATGATGAGGCCCATGGGGATGCTTCTTGGTTGCTGGGGGTTGTTTTGATAATAGCGATAAGAGTTGAACATTCTAGTAAAGCAGGCTGAGTGCCAAAAATAGTGGAAGAAGTTTGAGGCCGGGATTTCTGTTAGAAAACACTTTATTCAGAATAAGTGTAGGTGCAGTGTATAAAAGGAAGAAAGGGTTGTTATAGTAAGCATACCTTAGGCTCGCTAAGCATATACGATTCAGGCGAGCGAAGAATATCAAGTACTATTTTCTCCAGAGCTGTGTTGGGTTCACTTAAGGACTCTGAATTAGAAATTGGCACTATGCGCCCTTCCTCCATGGCTTGTTGTTCCTCTAGAGTATAATGTTGTGGCATCTTGCTCCTCAGATTCATCAGCAAAATCCAGAAAATATTGATATTAGGGTAGTCTGGCGTTAGGAGCAGATTCAGAGATGGGTGGATCAAAGGTGTTTACTGGAAAAGCAGGAATGTTCTTGATGATAGTCACCACAAGTGTTGCTTTAAAGGAAAATGAGTTTCGCTTGATTATCTTGTTCTGGCGAAGGAAGAAAGCCGGTGTCGAGGTCTCGAGGGAAGTTTCGACTCAGAATGGTGTCAACTACAGCCTCAGGAAACTCGCTGTACGACCAAAAGGCAGTGAAGTATGTCTGGTAGGTCCACCCATTAAAGGAGGAAGTGGTTACCAAAGTCTTTCTCAGAATCATATCTCTCACGAATGGTAGGATTTTGGAATGACGTAAGATGGGGAAGTACATTCGGAGTAAAAGATCTACCATCCAGAGCAGTCCTGGTTGGTTGAGGTTGAGCCGTGAGAGTGCAATCCATCGCACACTACGGTATATACAAGTGAGGATAGATTGTGCGAGACCCAATTGGGTGCCTTCAAAGAGGCATTCGGCGAGGTTGGTCCAACATTTGTTAACTTTCTGGGAAGAGGGGCATGAGATGTATTTTGATAGCCAACATTCATGGAAAGCGATGCCACCTTGGTGAGACATAACATCAGTAAAGTGTGTGGTCCAAACAGAGTACAAGGCAGGTCGGTGTTTGTCAGCTTTTATCAAACACTCTATGTAATCACTTTGTTTCCAAAAAGAATTTTCCATAGGAACTCCGAACAGGGTATTGAGGTCCAAGAGAGTGATACTTACATCGCCACAAGGGAGGCTAAAGCAGTTCCATGCGAAATCCCAGAAGCACATGGCGGTGGCGAAGGGTGCACGATTCCTACCACTGGGGAGTGAGAAGCATAGGTCGAGGAGTTGGTCAATGTCAGCCGCTTGCCATTGAATCAGGTTCGGTTCTCGGCAGTTGTTGTACCAGGCACGGACCTTTTCAGAAGTGTTGGGACATTTACCGATGGGGCAGAGAACATCTTTATTGGTCTATGATTCTGTGCTAGCTCGTGGTTCGTCTTGGAAAATCAAAGCTGAGTATGGGAAAGATTTCGGGATCTATTGGCATTTTGAGGAAGGGGCATAGGCGGTCGGTGCATTTAGAGGTTACTCTGAGGGTGAGAGTAGCACCTGGATGTCTTCGAGTCGTAACAGCACAAATATTAGTGGCGAGGCAGTTTGCTTCGTCTTGGATTAGGTCTGGATGTCTTTATTTGTGAGGAGGCATGATTGTAGTCGGAGGATGACAACGACAAAAAGATAGAAAAGCTGGCTTTGGAGAGAAGCTTAAAGTTCGAAGTGACGGAAGTGACAGAGTTGTGTTGAGAAGTAAAGATTGACGCGAATGTGCGCTTTTTATATGATGTCAGTCGAAGTGGCGCGACTTTTTTGAAGAGGGGAGGTGATGTGGCATTTGCGTGTGGAATTACCATTTGATTATAACAACGCATCGATTGGTAAATCAAGCCTTTTCGTTTGCATTGGTGAATTTAATCTCAAGGCTTGAGGGGCAATGTTTGGGCACGAGATAAAATATCTCTTATTGGGCTTGGATGGCTGGATTGAGTAAGCGGCCCGTGTAGAATGTGAATAGTTCAGATTATAATGGGCTGGAGAAAGCTGATCCATGTGGCCTATTTCTAATCAAGCCTTTCCTATAGTGGTTAGGATTACCTTGCAAGACTTATTGATAAGATTGGAAGATAAGGACCAGATGGGAGTGTCGATCGTTTAGAGCTGTATTGGGAGTCTAGTTACTAAGGAGTTCCAAGTGAAGTGGAACACGAACACGTTCTTCTATATAAAGAGTTGAAAAGCGATTGGAAATGGATTCTCGATCAAATACATATTTTACTCTCAGCAAACTATCCTTCTCGTCAGAGAAAAACCCTTGCAACCGGCGATCAAGAGAGTTGCACCAGGAAGCTAGAGTGAGATTCTTGCGATTCAAGAACGCAAAACCCTGCAACCGGCGATCAAGAGGCTTGTCACCAGGAAGAGTGAGAGCTTTGAGATTCAAGGACGCAACACCTTGTGTTCTCAACACCGCGTCAAGGAGATTGCTCTGCTGTACACCAGGAATGTAGAGTATCGATTTTCGTAGCTCAATTAATGACACGAAAATCGCAAGTCCTAAATTATTAGGCAAAAAAGATCCATTCAGGCGGGGTTCATGTTCTTCCTGTCTAAATCTCTTATCAAGAAGTTAGTACCCGCTAACTTACAAATCAACATTCCGTCGCGAGACGGTGGCGCACCAGCCCACGAAACACGATCGAGAAAAGAGACAGTTTACAAGATCTCTCAAATCCGTTGAGAGATTTTGGTGTCAAACAGATCGAACATATAATTGTCTGAATATTCTCATGAAATTAATTAGGAGAGTTTTTATGAACAAACTCTTTCCCCGATAAGCAAAGATTCCTTGATCGATCCTTCTTTTGCCACAGTTTGAGACGATCGAAACACAAAGGAAACTATGTCCACCAGACATTACATAGCGTATAATTGCATTCAAAGGTGCTTGATTATTCAATTTTCTTTTGATTAATAATACCAGTGACGAGATAAAGCTTTGGTTAAGATCGAATATCATGATAGTTTAGAGCCTCAAAGGGACACTATCGATATCCATTTTGGACTTTTTGGTCGATGATATCCGGCCATATATACTGAATAAAATCCACTCTTTAGCATTTTTCAAAGAGTATATGTGTTAGTGATTTGGTCTAACCCTAATCTACTTTGAGTAACCTGCTACCTGGTAGCAGTGTTATCTTATATATTCCTCTTCTATGGATAAATAAGGACCCTAAGTCACTTTGAGAAGATATAGACATGCATTAATGCATATACTATCTTTTTGTTCGAAAAATATAATCTGACATGTAATGTCTTCGATCTAATGGTTCCTATTATTTGGACTATTTATTACAAATGACTGAAAATACCAGCTTGCATTGGTATGACCAGCTGGTTGTAAGAATTTGACATGATCAAAATGAAACATTGCAAGCTGGCTCCTAAGCTTCTGGAAGTAATAGTACACTGTCGGCATCCAATTCATGCACATTCTAGATATGAAACCATTTATAGATAATGGACTTCTTGATGAAGGAACGTTCATATATATCTGTTTGGTTATTGCCTATTGGTTAACTGCTACCAGTCATCCAAATGTAGGGTTTCATCCAAATGTACACCTATGCATAACCACAGCTAGCAATCGACGAGAAGATTAGGTTTCCATGCTAAAGATCACTTGGGATATTATTATTATTATTATTATCTCGAGCACGTTCTGTAGTGCATGTATACTAGCTATGATATCGCAGATGCCCTTGAACAACACTAGAGGCCGGCCGGAGACCAGCCAGTCGAAACAAGCAGACCGGAACACGACTGCGAGCAGAGACTGACCGGAGATGGCAATGAATCACGTTTTCTGTGTGCAATTGGAGATTTAGATGGAATATTAATGTGTAGTTCTGAACATTTGAACAAACTGGATCCAATTCCGTTGTTTTGATGGGATATATAAAGTTCACTGAAGAAGACATGACATGTTCATTGAAGATGGCTGGTTTCACGTATAAATTACACAAATAAGCTGCATCTGCGTTACGAGAACTGCTCGTTTAAGGCATAATGCCATAATATGTAAGCTTGGATTTTTTTACCAAAAACAGGATGATGATGGTCGATGATGGTACGTATAGGCTCCAGAGGCGAACCTACGGCAAAGGCTGTGTAGGCTACAGTCTACGGAGTTTTGTGACAAAATTTAAAAGAAAAAATTATTCTCCAGCTTAAATTAATTTTGTTTCTTCTCGTCACCTATTTCACGTCTTCACAGTCATGACTTTGCACTCCAGCCCTCAAAATCTCTTGCAAATCTCTACTCTCGAGTCCACAATTTCTCACCAATCTCAAGTCTCGAGTACTCATCACTTTGGGTATCTGCATAATTGATAGTAAAGAAATACCCAAACATAGATGATGCAAGTAAAAGTGAATTTGTGCTTCTTAATTTGTCAACAATTTGGGTACGTGATTTTCTGGGTTCAATTTGAAACTGATTAGCTTGATTTTGTTGTATTCAATTTGGTTTTTGGAATGAAACTTACTAGAATAGTATAATAAAATCATAGATGTTGGATTCAATTTGCTGTATTCAACTTGTTGTATTCAATTTTGTTGTGATGTTAGAATTTGCAGATTGGTCATTGTTATATTGATCATTATCTTGTATATACATCCTAATCTAGTAATCTGTGTATGTCATCCGCCCCTGATTATCTTTATGTTGATTATTGATCGGTGCATAAATATGTACCTCTATGCTATTTATTGATATTCACATACTTATTCTTTTGTTATTTATTCAGCATTATTAGTTTACTTTATTATTTTATTGGTATTTGGAGTGAATATGGACAAAAGAAGGACTTTAAGCTTAATTTGGGAAATCTGTCTTTGCAGGTCATTCAACTTCGACAGAGCACTGGGAGCAGCATACAATGAACAAGAAAATGATCTTTATATTTGCAGAAAGCTACTGATGTCTGGTTTCCATAGCTTCTTCCAGAACATGATTATCATGTGTTTAGAAAAAGTTATGGCCGATTTAGTCTACGGAGGCCGGTCTGCTCGAAAATCTGACTTTGATGAAAAAGTTGTGTTTGGAGGCCTAAATCACACATGAAGTCCAATGACGAATTTGTGCTTTAAATCTAATTAATTACTGATGTGGCTTATGGAAAAGAAGTTAAGAGCTAAAAAAATTAAAAAGGTTTTGACTTGTCAAAGAAGGGAGCCTAAAACCTATGTGAATAAGGAGATGCACAATCAAGACTATAAATACTCTTTTTAGGGTTTTTGGAAAGTAAGGAGCTTTGGAGGGAAGAATAATTTGAGAGAAGAGCAAGGAGCCACAAGGAGGAGTTTCAGACGACGACGCCGGATTTTTTTTCTTCTCTATCTTTTATTGCTTTCTTTTTCTTATGAATTCTTGTAGTTTAGCTTCCTTGTCTATGAGGTGCTAATTATTTAGTTAAGGGATTCCTTGAAGCTCCGTACATGAGATTTATATGATATGCATACTTTGACCTAATTTGCTTATTTCATTGAATGAAGTCTCTTTTTCTATGTGACTCATCGTATGAACTTTTGTGTGTTTACTTTGGTGCGCAACTTAGTATCCATGCTAGGATTCTATTGTCATGAGATATTGGTGACTGAAGATAATTTCTTCCACTGAATTCTCTATATTGATACGCCGATTTTACCGTCGCGTGATTGAAACCCTAGGTCTAGCAGGACACGTCTATAGTGTATTTGTGAACCCTTGTAGATTCTCAAACCTTTTCTAGAACTTAATGTTTTCTTCTTTGTAAACTTTGGGGTCCATGACTATGGGTTCAATAGAGGGATAGATGTGGGGGAGGTCCATCACAAACCTACATAGGCATAAAAGATTAGGTTATAGGATATGGTTGTAACAATCGACCCTTCCTGGGAACTTTCATTCAAAGATTAAGTGTGTTAGCTTGAATGTACATGCCTCATATTCTTACTCGTGTCGGGGTGGATGGTAGTTGTCCTTAGCTTGCTTTCCATTGTTTGTTCACTTTTACTTTTCAGCATTTAGTTTTCTGCATTAGCTGTAGTTCGCCAAATTATTTCGGTAACCAAAACAACTCTGAATACCCTAAATTTTGGAGTGGTAGTCTATCACTGTGTCTAGTTTATTTTATTAAATTTTCGTGTCATTTGAATCTGTCTAGAGTAGGTTCGTAGTGTCATTAATGTACTGTAGTCAAGTTTGTCAGTATTTTAGTTTCGTGTTAGGATTTAGTTTCACCAATTCTTCGTGTTCGATAACCCATATTTATCATATTACATTGATATATCCAAGTTGAGAATATGACATATTTACATACGTGTTTACCAACCTATCAATTATGTGCTTCAATGATGATGGAATGGTTTCACCAACTGTGTGATGTTTTAGACTGTTATACAAATGACTAAAAATTATATTATTTTCTTTTTCAGCCGACAAACATCTTGGTCTTTTATTTAGTACAATGAATGATCGTGGTAAACCTATGCGGTATAAAATTCTATTTTTAAGGTTTACAAATGACAATCCATCAAGAAGTGGGAGTGGGGGTGGGAGTAGGAAAGTGACTGAAAATTCCGTGAATGACAACATTGTTAATCCCTACGGGGGTTATAAACTTAGAAAAAAAAATTGTGCGCTGCACAGTATATCTTATGGAATTTGAAAAACCTAGATTTTCCCTAATAGGCTCTTTGTAATATTTGAAAATGAAAGATTGGAAGGTACATCGATCCCTTATACTTTCCTACTGAGTTCAACTTGCCAGAGAATCCTCGACTTCACATGTGTGCATGTACTTAAAAAAATTAAGTGGTTTTTGAAGGTGATGTTTCAATTTACTTCTTCTTCACTTTCATGCATTTCACTCACATGACCATGCAATCAATGGAAAAAAAGAAGAAGAAGAGGGAATTATAATTTCGTGGGAAAGAATATGCACAATTTTGATCATTTATTTACCCATTTTACTCATTGGCGTAGCAAGAAATTGTGGTCAGCTGTGTCAAGGTTAAATACATGGATCATTCTTAGGTACTCAATAGGTATGGTAATTTTATTTTATCACTTAAAAATAATTTTTTTGATAGTCATTGAGGTAATATGAGTTATTTTTTGGGTTATTTAGTTGTATTTGAGATAATTATTTTATTTAGAGATTTAGTTACAACGTTTTAACCAATTGTTCTCAAAGTTGTAAATTTAATCTAATTAGTTGCAAACATTATAAATAATCTTAAAAAATGTGATCATTGTGATAATATTATCTTAAATGTTGTAAATTTTTGCTCACGTATATTGTAATTTTGGTTCTCAAAGTGATAAAATAAAGGTATAACATATCCATTGAGTATCATAACCTGACTCCTAAATACACATTAAGCATATATATAGAACAAACTAAAATACTAGAAGTATAAGACTCGATTAGTGAATAATATACTCTTATAATTTATGATAATTATCTAATTCCTTATTTTTAACGAAAGAAGTTTAGACAATCTAAGTTAATTGTCTTAATTTCCTTATTTTGTTATAGTAATGGTGGGGTCGTAGGAGTAAAGTGAACACTAAGTTTAAATGCAAGTTTGTATTTTATTAAGAAATTTCTCTCAAAGTGTATCTAATCCTGCACTAATTAATGTTTTATTTAGAAAATGTTCAAATCCATAGTCAATTAATGGCATAATTGCAATCTAAATGACCCTGCTGGGTTTATAGTAGCTACGCCACTGATTTTACGAAAATGCACAAATACAAATATACAATCATGTATAATAATTTCATTTATGTGAAAACTGTTTTTTTTTAAATTCAATTCACTCGAAAATTAATTTTATGGAAAATTGAATCCATAACCTTTCAACTTATGAGAGTAATATCAGGGTGGTCAGCCACTGCACTACCAGCAACTGGTTATGTAAGAACTAGTTTGACATAACAATTTTTCCTCGTACATTAACTAAATTTCATGTAGTTCATAAAATGTTATGATCAATATATTATTCGTGAACCTTAACTAATACAAAAAAGTGTACTTTGCAACTTCGATTTATATCCTTCGATTCACCCCGTTTGTTAGCCGCTAATCCTCCGCTCCATTCCTCCATCATAGTCCCCCCTCCTCCTCTTAAGCCACCATATTCTTTTGTCAAAGGTTAAATTCTTCCTTTCTCTCTATGAGAAAAGAAAGACTTAATTGTTCATTTGTTACCATATGAATGATCTTTGTGCCAATTTGCAACTTTAAGATTTTTTTTCTGTCAATTTATTATCCTAGATTTTGAAAACTAGCCAATTTGCTCTCTATACATCAAATTGAGAAAAAAAAATTAGTCACTACCTTAGGTTTAATTTTTTTTTTTTTATAGTTTTCATGTTTTTTTTTGTTCAAATCAATATAATAGAATATTTATAGTATCAAAGTGCTTTCAAATGTTTATAATTTGATAAATAAATTGATGAAATTCAAGTAATTAAACAACAAAGTAGCAAATTTGTAAGTATAAATTTTCGGATAACAAATTGACAAGAAAAATTCTTAAAATAATAAATTAAAACTAAAATAATTTTTAAGGTAAAATAAAAAATTGACAATTAAGCCGAAAAAGATAAATAAGAGTAAAACTCTTCCTTCCTTCCTTTTTTTTTGGGTACTTATTTTCCTCCCTTGGAGCTAATAACGTGACGATAAAGGGTGTGGGGTGCAATGCTGTCTGTGGTCAAGTTCATGGTACGGATGAAAGAGACCAATAGCAAAAGCAGCAATCTTCACGTCACGTTCCATCCTAATCTCGTGGGGCCCACTTTCTCTCAGGATGAAAGGTTAGATTCGTCATTTTCCTCTCACCGTGTGGATATTCTTCTAATCACGTATCATGGTCAAACTCATATATTAACGCTGTCTATGAACCATATATGTTCATTTCACTAGGGAAATGTTATATATATATATATATATATATTTGAGAAGGCGATAATTAGGTTATTTTGAACTAATATCTAATTCTTAAAATGTTATTTTGAATATGGTTCAGGTTCTTTGAAAAGATCAACAAGCATGCACCGGACAAAAAATAATCCGAACAACGATATTATATGTAGATTCAAGAATTAGCACAAATGACCACAAAACTATTCAAGCTTCAAGACACGTACACATAATATTACGTACACCGAATGGAGAAGGAAGAGAGATATATGAATGAAGCTTGCGCATGTATGGTCCCATGTAGAGTTGTAAGTTGTAACGTACACTAAATTTAAATGAGATGGAGACTATGAACTGAAGTTCTCTACTTGGGCCATCCCTACAGCCATGCATATAGTCTGTGGACCTAAACAAAGAAAAGTAGGATCTCCTCCATCCCCTAGAACATTATTAGTTAATACATAAACCATATTGTAATTTTTTGTTAAAATTGAATAAACTTTAGAGGAACACAAGAATAACATAATGGTAGAGGAGTACACCTAGACATACCTAGAACAGAGGAGATTAAAGTCAAAGGAACATGTATAGGCAGTCCTAAACATGGAAGTTAGGATGCAATTGCCATTCTTGTAATCCAACTTCCCCACCCGTATGCCCACTCCACTTACATTTAGACATTTCCCTTTTTGGCACTATTATTTTCTATAAACTTGGCACTAGACCGTATGTATGGTCATCTTCTTCGCACTAAACACTAAACGAATGATCATGTTTTTACGATACAAAGTCAAGTTGAACAAGTTTAATATTAAGACTAATTACCAAAAAATAAATTTAATATTAAGAGCATGCAAAGTTTTTATAGTCAAGTTGAACATGTTAAATTTTCATACGATTCGCTATAAGTGTATAATATTTTTGAAACTCGTGAGCATATATAACTAGGTAGGCCACCCGCGTTTCGCGCGGTGTGACAAAAGCACTACTGACTTGGTTGAAATCGTCTGAGAAAACAATGTGACCGAACTATGCAATGAATAGTTCACGATATTCATAGTCATTTAGTATCAAAATGTGTTGACAGCATATTTGGAATACACTCATGGCAACTTTGTTTAACATACATTGTGAGAGGATCATGGATGATCACCATCACATCTAGCTCTCAACTCTCTTCTTGCATAAGAGACAAATTTAGACTCTTGACATGCAACTATATACCCTGGTATTGTAAAGCAATTGCTATATAACTTTATTAAAGCAATTGTAAAGCACTTGCTATATAGCTATATTTATAACCTGCTGACTTTCCGATCTTGTATCAGTGACATGTACCTCATTTTTGTGTCAAGACTCGTGTTTAATATCACATGGAAATAATGCTTTGCTTTAGATCAAAGAGATGAATTCACATATCATTGTTTCTTACAATAGCAAGTAACTTGTCATGAATGAAGTAAATTTTCTTTTGCAGGTATTCTTATCATACCATTTGTTTTCCGTATTTTAAGAGCATTTCCAAGCATACCCCAAATCAAAAAGATGTATGTTTGCATTCCTTACTCTAACATAAAGGTTGTTCTCAAGAAGTTGATCAATTTCTGTGTCTCACAACATTATGAAGATACTGTGTCTCAGATATAGACAAAGGAAGTGATTTTATGCAAACAAAGTCAGGATGAGGCCACAACTTGAACTGATTTGTGAGATCGACAACACCACAAACAAAAATAGAATATCGATCAGCAAAAAACAACTTCACATCATAAACAACGAAATATCAGTATCATACTTGCTGCTCATTTCAAACTCCATGAGAAAAATTGAAAAGGCAGAGAACCTCAGCTAAATCAACATCAAGTCTGTGAAATCATAACACCAGGCCTACATAACCTAGGTCTTTGAAATAATAGATGCATTACCAATAAGAAATTAGAATTACATAAGCAGACCCATATAAGGTGACATGACGTAGACCTATATAACTGGACAAATTACGAAAACAATAAACCAGACCCATATAACTGGAATTGATTGTTCTGCCAATAATAGCAAAGACCCATACACTGTATATTCTGCTCGGTGTGTATGTATAACTCTCTTACTCATGTTGTATATATACACTGTATATTCTGTTCTTCATATATACAGAACAAACTGCTATTATTACTCATGTTATATATGCATATATGAGTCTTTACCTTTTTGATCGTGTATGTTTAATAAACTGTTATGCATATACATAATAAAGTTTGTTAATAGCTAATAATAGCAAATCTGATCGTGTATGTTCTGCTCAAAGACCCATACTTTTCTTCAAAATAATGGGGAGATGGGTCTAAGAGAAATACAAAGTAAAATAACGAGACAAAAAAATCATAGAACCAAAAGCTAGCGGCGAGATCAACAGTACAGTTGCTTGGCCAAACTATAATCATATCTAATAACTTGTACACTGATTGAAGAAATAGAAAAGATCATGAAAACCCAACTAACCCCAAAATCGGAAGCTTTTCAAATGGAACCTATGCGAAACATACATTTTCACCACGCATACATTCAGCAGCACAACAGTATTTAAATACAACGATGAGTACATATGTTAGCACCAGAGCTCAGAATTCTTCATGTAGAAATCTAATGTCCATTTTTGTATTCCTTTTCTAGACCAAAACAGATTTTCGGAAAAATGACATCTTTTGTAGACCCAAATCAGAAAGACAAATCGGTCAGACTCAAGAAAATCGATCGGTTCAACTACCATGGACTACAACCCAAAGAGCGGCAAGAGGAGATATCAGATTTAGGTCCGCAGATCAAATTGACGGCGTCGACCTCAGCTTGAAATTTGGTCAGAGAGTAATAGTCGAATTCGTGGAGATGGCGGACGAAGGGATCAACCTTGGAGAATAGAAAAAATGAGAACCTGATCATTATACATCGGAATCATTCATATGTGCAAAGGAGAATAAGCATTTTTGAAATGGTACATTCGAGGGAGCCGAACAAAAGTAAGTCCAGAAAAGCTGGAGATCGATGTTACTGAGGAACTTCCAGTGATCGATTTCAACGGAGGCAAAGACAATCCAGAAAAGATGGTGATTGATGTCGGTGACTGGTGAGGAAACGACGATGAAAAACAAACCTCTAGTGAGATCGAGAGATCGAGATCTAATGAGAGACAAATCGGGTAAGACCTGAGCCTGCTACTGGTGGTGAGAGGAGACTGGTGAGATCAATGGTGCGAGAGGATAAGGCTTTGATCGGATAACAACGTGAGGTTCTGATGATTGGTGAGAGAGAATGATCAAATGGTGCGAGAGAGCCGTACAGTTTGCATGCTTTGAACAATTTCAAATAATAACCCAAAATTATGAACAGTAAATCAAGTTATGTGTACAGTAAGACTCATTTATTATATAATAAATTACTATAGTAGATCATTTACACTTTTTTCCAGTTGGACAATCCAATACTCTTCCTACTATTGCATTTCTCTTTATTTACTTGTTGTAATTGGAAATTGAAATGAATCACTTTAAGCAATTTTTTTTTGAAATGAATCGCTTCACATACTAGAAGATGGAAATCCTTGTTGGCCCATCTCGATAGAGAGGACCAAGTTGCATAAGCATAGCTTTCACCTACGAGTCTATCACCAAATACACTTTAGTGTACAGTGCCATCTTATCATTCCATCAATCTAACTTTACATATCCAAAGGGGAAACTGGTTTTTAACATCCCTTCCCACATTTTCATTTCATTTTCTCGTTTGGTTTTGAAGGGCATTTCCGCAAAACCCCTCCCAATTATTCCCATTTTCATTTTGCCTTCAATTTCCTAAAATCACTGAAAATAAAAGTTCTCAGAACAAAGGAGCAAAATTTGCAGAAAAATTCTGACACTCACTCAGTTCTCTCTCTAATAATAAAGCTTATTTCTTTAATGGTTCTCATGGGTATAAAAGGACACCGAAAATAATAATGGCGGTTGTGCTTTGATTGATTGGAGCAGAGTGAGAAAGAAAAGAAAAGAAAAGAAAAAAATAGAGTGAGGTGAAGCAATAGTGGCATGGCCACCAAAGCGGGTACTACTCTACTGCTAACTAGCTTAGACTAAGAACAGCACCGCTACCAGACGAATCAATCAATTAACTTTCTATTTCCATTACTAGAAAATTTTGAATCGAAAGCACAACTCTTTGATTATATATTTGCATATATTCCACTTCAATAACAATATCTGTGTCTCTGTTATCTGCTAGGTTGCTATGGTCATCCTCTGCATAGCGAGCTTCTCATTTTATTTCTCTTGAGAGAATAATGAGTAGGCTGTGTATTTAATGGAGTTTTTACTTGGGTTTTCTTGTGGTATGAGATCTGGTGCTTTCTGGGTGGCATAGGCTTTTGGAAGCTTCTGATTTATTGAGGCTGAGATCTAGTGCTTATTTCAACTGTCTTGGGTTTTTGAGGTCCTGGGTTTTTTATGTGGTTAAGCTTTAAATGCTTATTTTGTGAGATTGGCTATCTGGGCTGTGCAAAGTTTTGATTTTTAAGCTGTAGAAGCTCGAGGTTTAAATATAGAGTTTGGTGGAATGATGTCTTAGAATAAATGTTGGACATTTTGAGGGGCTAGGGTGAGGTTGATCACTTGCGAATGAGGCTGAAAGTGTGTGTTTTGTAGTGAAACCGGTTTCGGTTGAAGATTTCGGAAGTTGGGTACTACTGAGTGATTTGCTTTGCATGAATGTGAAGGTTCCTGCTTTTGAAGTTACCTCACAGCGTTTGGCATCAAGTATTTTCCTTTTTTCTGGGATTTGGATGGAATTCTGCTCGGTGAAGATATGATGTTGGGTAGTGAAAAGAGAGGTGGTGAAGATAAGAATTTGTCCAGTGGTATATTTTGTGTTCAGTTACTGTGACCTGGTTTGAGTAACTTTCTAGATTTGAATCTCTGCAAATATGAGGCTCTCTTCTGCTGGTTACAGTCCTCAACCCCAAGATGGTAAGATAAACATTCCTTTGAGTAATTGTTATTTCTTATTCTTCTGCTTAATATAAGATAAACATTCCTTCGAGTAATTGTTATTTCTTATTCTTCTGCTTAATCATAATATTAGTTAAGCTTATCTCTATGGTTTATAGTTGATAGTTTTAGAATGTTGATTAGTCCCATTTAGTTGAGTATGGTGACCCAAGTTAGCAAAAGATCCCAGTTAGTTGTGTTAAGCTTCGTATTTCTTTCTAGCGGTCTTTCTCGTCTACTTTTTATTTGCTCTGCCAGAGAGTCAGAGACTCATGTTTCAGCGAAGCTTTAATTTAATTCTGTCTTGGTTTCTTCTTTTTCCTCTATTTTTCTCAGATGGCACTGGCCAAATTTAGCTCTACTTGCTCTGTTTGTGTCTTTCTTCTTGTGCTTGGGTCTGAAGTATACTTTGTCATAGTAAACTACAAACTTGGTAAAGTGGGAGGAATTTATTTTTCTATATATATATAATTTCATGGTCTATGACTTTCTTTTCTTGATTAGGCCCTTGAATGATATTGAGCATTAATTTCTCGGATTATTGACTTTATAATTATATTTGGAGAAGTGGTGTTCTTCATGGTTACTGAATTATTGATATTTCTGCATTGAACTTTACAGGGGAGAGGAGAGTATTGAATTCTGAACTTTGGCATGCTTGTGCGGGTCCTCTTGTCTCTCTACCTGTTATTGGTAGCCGGGTTGTTTATTTTCCTCAGGGTCACAGTGAACAGGTGTGCTACTTTAAGTTCGGCTATTCTGAAATGATGATATGAAAGAATTTATGAGATTATTCATCAATTCAATGATAACAAAATTTGATAAATCTTCTGTTAATATTGTACTTTTTATTTTGTTTTTCCTCATAAATCCCTTCATATATGGACTGAAGTGCTATTTCATGTAGGTTGCTGCATCAACCAACAAGGAAGTGGATGCTCATATTCCTAATTACCCAAGCCTACCTCCACAACTTATCTGTCAACTCCACAATGTGACCATGCATGTAAGGCCTGTTTAATTGGGTTCTCCTATTTTTGCTTCTGCTGGCTGCTGGTTTCTAAAGATTGAACATTGTTAAACTTCAGGCAGATGTCGAGACAGATGAAGTATATGCACAAATGACCTTGCAGCCGCTTAGCCCAGTATGTCACTTGGTCATTCGACTATGGATTTGTTGTTCTTATTGATAGCAGCTAATGAAACCGTCTTCTGCAGCAAGAGCAAAAGGACGGCTACCTTCCAGCAGGACTAGGCGGCCCAAACAAACAGCCAACGAATTATTTCTGCAAAACTTTGACAGCCAGCGACACTAGTACCCATGGTGGCTTTTCTGTTCCTCGCCGGGCTGCTGAAAAAGTGTTTCCTCCTTTGGTAATTAAGTTCTCTTATTAGATGTATTGATTATTATCATCAGTTCTGAGTATATTTTTAAATCTTTATGTATCTGTCCACACAATTCAGTAGTTCCCTGGCCTTTTCTTTGGTTCTGAGTTCATAGATTATTACATGCAGGACTTTTCCCAACAACCACCTGCACAAGAATTAATTGCAAGGGATCTTCATGATAATGAATGGAAATTTAGACACATATTCCGCGGTGAGTTTTATGTCTATTTCTTAAAGGAGAAGTAAATAGTGAGAATCAAATTCACTTATAAAAATGCTCCACTGAGCATGTGTAATTGATATTTCTCAACTTTTGTGATAACTTGTGGCTTTTGCACTTGTATTAGAGGAATACTGTTGAAAATGTAAATTGAAGATTTGGCTTCCGTCCCTAAGATGCATATCTGAAGAATTGTTGACCTTTGTATTTCAGGCCAGCCCAAAAGGCATCTCCTTACAACAGGGTGGAGTGTGTTTGTAAGTGCTAAAAGACTTATTGCTGGAGACTCGGTTCTTTTTATCTGGTAAGCTGTTCATTTGCTCTCTGGTGTGTAATTTTAGGCTAGCTTGACCTGCTTATATCAAGACACACCAACTTTATGATTATTCTCATACCAAATGTCTTTTGCCTGCTTTAGGAATGAAAAAAATCAACTATTTCTTGGAATCCGGCGAGCTAGCCGACCACAAACGGTGATGCCTTCATCAGTTTTATCAAGTGATAGCATGCACTTGGGACTTCTTGCGGCTGCAGCTCATGCAGCTTCCACAAATAGCCGTTTCACCATATTTTATAATCCAAGGTATGTCTGTTGGTTGATGATATCCAATATCTTAAATTTATCAGTTGCCTGAAAGTTTACGATATCTGTATGCAGGGCTAGCCCATCAGAGTTTGTCATTCCCTTGGCCAAGTACATTAAAGCAGTCTGTCATACTTGTATCTCTGTTGGTATGCGCTTTAGGATGCTGTTTGAAACAGAAGAATCAAGTGTCCGCCGGTAAGTTTAACCATTTTGTTGTACACAGATGTTTTATTTTAGTTAACTGCTGCAAGGTCTGTTTATGAGCTTTTTCCTTAGTTTATTGCTTAATTTGCTTTCCATTAAGTATTGTCCTTGATATCGTTAAAACAAAAGAAAAGGAAAAAGAAAGTAAAAGCAGAACATATCAGGTTTTGAGTAGGGGACTAAGGAGTGGGGTCGATTACATTAAAGATATTAGTCATTACTCAATAGTCTCGTGCTGTATTTTGGTTGTTATCTGACAATTATATGTTATCAGCTATATGGGAACCATAACTGGCATAAGTGACCTAGATGCTACGCGGTGGCCTAATTCACATTGGCGTTCAGTCAAGGTTTGTTGAGGATGTTTAATATAAATGATAGTATGTTGATGAACAAATTTCTTATATTTCTATTTTCTGAAAACAAGAAACTTTTCACTAATTTCAGGTGGGTTGGGACGAATCCACTGCTGGGGAAAGACAGCCAAGAGTGTCCCTTTGGGAGATTGAACCATTAACGACATTCCCGATGTATCCATCTCCATTTCCCCTTAGGTTAAAGCGTCCATGGCCTCCTGGACTACCCTCTTTCAATGGTATGCTTTTTTACTGTTAGCTTGCCTAGTGTCAAGTTTGTAACAGACATCTTTCATTGACGCACTAGGAACGGTCTCGGATTATTTATTTTCTTCTCTACCACAGGTATGAGGGATGATGACCTAAGCATAAATTCTCCACTTATGTGGCTTCGAGGAGGTGCTGGAGATCATGGGATCCAATCTATGAACTATCATGGCATTGGGGTTACACCATGGATGCAGCCAAGGCTTGATCCTTCTTTGATGGGCATGCAATCAGACATGTACCAAGCTATGGCTGCTGCTGCTCTTCAGGAGATGAGGGCAATAGATCCCTCCAAACCGCTACCTACATCCCTTCTGCAGTTCCAGCATTCCCAAAATTTCCCCGGCAGGTCTGCTGCCTTGATGCAACCTCAGATGATGCAAGAGTCTCAGACTCAACAGGCCTTCCTTCAAGGTGTTCAAGACAACCATCGACAGTCAGAGTCTCAGACTCCAAGTCATTCACAACTTCAGCATCAAAACTCATTCAGTAACCAACAGCAGCAGCTAGTCGATCATCATCAGATTCCAAGTGTTGTCTCGTCCATGAATCAGTTTGCATCTGCCTCTCAATCACAGTCAGCATCTCTACAAGTGATGACTTCACTATGTCAACAACAGAGCTTTTCTGATTCTAACGGGAACCCTTCAACCAACACCATGTTATCACCCTTGCACAGTCTCATGGGTTCATTTTCGCAGAATGAGCCTTCCAACCTGCTGAACATGCCTAGAACTACTGAGCTAATGTCATCTTCCGGCTGGCCATCTAAGCGAGCAGCAATTGAGCCTCTTCTATCGTCTGGAGTTTCCCAATGTGTTCTACCCCAAGTGGAACAGTTGGAACCTCCACAATCTACTATCTCCCAGAATCCCATTTCATTGCCACCCTTTCCAGGGAGAGAGTGCTCAATTGACCAAGAAGGAAACACCGATCCTCAAACCCATCTTTTATTTGGTATCAATATAGAGTCTTCACCTCTTCTAATGCAGAACCAGATGTCAGACCCGCGAGGAGTTGGCAACAATAGTGATTCCACCACAATGCATTATCCTTCAAATTATATGAGCACGACAGGAACTGATTTTTCACGCAATCCAGCTGTTACGCCTTCCAGTGGCATTGATGAATCAGGTTTCCTGCAGTCACCAGAAAATGTGAGCAATGGAAACCCACTAGATGGAAATTTTGTTAAGGTGAGTTCACTGTTTACTGGTCAAATCTTCTCTTTTGGTTTAATCCTGGTCAGTTCCTTGTTCAAGTTCTAGAATAAGTGATCCCACAGTATGTTATGCAGTGTCTTCATTCACTTGCCCCCCTTGGGTACTGAACAAATGTGATTTTCTGCAGGTCTACAAGTCAGGGTCCTTTGGGAGGTCATTGGACATTACCAAGTTCAGCAGCTACCATGAGCTGCGTAGTGAGCTTGCTCGTATGTTTGGCCTTGAAGGAGAATTGGAAGACCCTGTGAGATCAGGCTGGCAGCTTGTATTTGTTGATCGGGAGAATGATGTTCTTCTCCTTGGGGATGACCCATGGCCGTGAGTTCACACTTCAATAAATTTGTTTTTGATTACCAGTGCTCCTAGTAATTGATTGTAGCATACTTGTTTAAGAAATGATGTGTTGAACAGATAGGGGTTCAGAGTTCATATACTTATGTAGGCACGAAGCTTAACCTATGCATTGTTGAGGAAACTAGTTTAGTCCTTTTGTTGTTGCTTTATTATTGCAAACAAATGACTGGTTTCATCTCCAAAAATGACACTCAGTTTTATGTCCACTGGACCTTGTAATAGCTTTTCATATTATATATATATATGTATTTTGTGGTTGTAGGCGATGACTCACATTTTACTAAAGTTTGAGACCTCTGGCTGCATATAAATGCATATAAATGCATATTATTCTCTTTATCTATTGCTCCTTCTAAATCAGATATCAATTTTCACTCTTGACTCATTGGTTTATTCTGATATGCGCACAGGGAGTTTGTAAATAGTGTGTGGTGCATCAAAATACTCTCACCACAAGAAGTGCAGCAAATGGGAAAACGAGGCCTAGAACTTCTGAAGTCTGCCCCAATGCAGAGGCTCTCCGGTAATAGTTGTGACGATTATGGAGGAAGCCGGCAGGAGTCAAGAAATTTGAGTAGCGGGATTACTTCAGTGGGATCACTCAGAGTACTGAACTACTTAACCAGTTAAGATATCATTCTCCCTATCAATATTCTGTAATATTTGCATTTCTTTCAACCCTTTTGATTAAGAGTTGGAAGGATGCCTGGCATATAAGCCAATACTGTAATTAAACGGTACTTATCTTTCTTTTTGTATTTTGTTATGTCAGAATACGCACAGTACATATATGTATTAGGAGATTAATGTTTGTGAAAATAGCCTCTATATATTGCAATCTACTTTCATGAGGTTCTACATATAAGTGAGATAACTAGACATTCTGACCTCTGTTCGTTCTGAGAGTACTCTCTCAATTTCTCTTTTTGACTTGAGGCCTAATGATGGATCTTTGTGGCCTATATATGTCTTGATAGCATAGATGTGTTCTCAAATTCTACATATGATCCCCCACATTTTGCTTTAATAATCCTTTTGAAGATATTGTTGAAAGTGTTGAACTTTGAATGTCTAGTTTTAAAAATGCTTTGTAGTTCTGCTATTCCTTTCCTGGGTTGAACAATCCACATGATCCATATCTGCATTCACAGCTTAATGTCATGACCACTTTTTCTGATTGAGATTGATGACTAATTTTTTGCCAACTTTTCTTCACACAAATGCCCCCCCCCCAATCTTCTTCTTCTTCCTTCTTTCTCCCTTAGAACAAATGCACGTATGCACGTATTGCTCAAGCAATTCCTTCTTTCTCCCTTAGAACAAATGCACGTATTCCTCAAGCAATTCCAGTTTGAAATCACCAAGCTGCTTGAGTAAGAGCAAAATAGAATGTAGCAGTTCACAAACTGCTTGAACAATTATTACTCAGTGACCTAATGAAGGCGTGACACGTGTCATCTCTAAATTGCGATTTCGACAAAATAAATATGATGTGTTTTTTTGGCAAGTAATTTCATAAAGAAATTATAATTTTATTTCTCAAAAATTTAAATACATAATGAAAATATAAATGACAACATTTATTCTTAATACAATTGCTAAAATTACTCTGAAAAACGGCAACTTCACCTTCCTTATCTTCTGATTCCTTAAGGATATCTAGTTTCCTCTTGATAAAGTACCTTTTGGAGATCGGGGTCATAGCCTCCAAATTATTATCATGATCCTTGTTTCTTCCTCTTGTTTCTTGAGTTGGAGCTCACTTGTCTCCCTTACTTCCTTTCATTCTTGAAGTTGTATATACTCTTTGTAATAATTGAGCTCACTTTCATTATGCATCTTCCTCGCGGAATGCCACGATGCTTGATCACTTATCATGGTTTGCAAAACCTCAGTGCGTTGCTCAATAGGAGCCTTACCTTGCTTTTTTTTACGCCTTGATTCCTTTGCCGCCTTGCATCCCATTGGTCTAACTGGACTCGGCGGACTAGTGCCAACGTAGGCGGGTGGTGCTTCATTCACTTCCTCGTCACCCAAATTTATGATTGGAGATGATTCGGTAACGGAGAGAGTCTTCATATGAGCTTACATACGGAGACTGAGTACTTGGTTCAACATCTCGGTAACTTCGATGGTCATTAAGAACTTCATGACATTCAAAGTGGGTGAACGGTCTTTTCTTAGCGGCATAGTAGTATGCTTGAGCTTGCTTAATCTAAAAAAATACAGTAAATTGATTAGATTAAAATGACATACAAAAAGTTAATTAAAAAATTCACTAAATTAATTACATAGTAGAAATTAAATAAAAATGAGATGATGAGTATAAGGAGTTACCTATCCATGTGAGAAGTGCCGCTAACTCTATGCTTACGTGCGTCTCGCAAACATTGACCCCATTTTTGCAATGGTATCTTGAATTTATTGTAGTGAGACACAAGCGCAATTTGAGACCCAGGCTCCTTTCGAGGTGTTTCTCCTTCCGATGGCACCTAATTTTGCATGTAATCGGCATGAATTTTCTCCCACAATTTATTCTTCCTTTGTTTGTTGCCGTTGAATTCATCAATACTATGACGTGTGAAAAAGATGCACATTTGTAAACCTTCGGAATGAACCCAATCGGTGGCCATTTTTTTCAAAAAAATGCTCAAGAAAATGAGAGTAGAGATGGGGAATAGATGGATGGAGATGTAAAATTTGTTGTGCATAAATTAGTGTGAGTTGTGATGTAAATGGTGTAGTATTTATAGGAAAATATTATGAGGTGTTATGCAATTTTTGGAGATTTTTTTGTAAATATTTTGGATATTCCAGTTTATATCCGTTTTGAAAAAAAAATAGCCGTTCTGTTTGAATATCAGCTGTTAGATCAGATTTGGATTTCAAAATCAACGGCGCAGATCAACTGGCATGTTGGATTTTTTTTTTGTTCGGTAAGCCACGTGTCGTTACATGATTGGTGCATAACTTTTTTGTTCTTCACCTTTTACTGCGCAAGCCAGTAAAAAAAAACGTTAGCTGGCGTCACCCACGTGCTAGTGGGCTCCACCAGCTAATCGAGATTCAGTCCGACCCGTTTCTGTTCGAACTCGAACTTGAACTCATTGACTGCTCGGTCTCCGCCTCCCTTTTGCTCGCCGATGCGTCGCTGAAACGAAATTACTCAAACAATTTTCAGCGGGCCCCTCAATCTGCTCGAGCTTTGGGCCGTCCGGTACAGATGCTCTTAAGGAGGTATAGTAGGTCAGGTTGGTGAATGTTGAGTAATAAGGACGGAAGGACCTAATCCCCAGCCATATTCCAGGCTTCAGAGTAGTAAGCAAACCACTGTTTAATTAGCTCTCAAAAGTGTTCACAAGAAAAAGCATGATTAAACCAGAAAAAGCATTCACAAGTGAAGAGAATAATTCATGTGTAAATATGCTCCCATGAAATGGGATCTCAGACACGTACACATAGAATGCACAAACAATTGCCCTCTTTACCACTTCTTGTTCAGAAATCGATTTTGCTCTTGGCTACTAGTAGGCACACTCTAAAGAACAGTAGACAAGTTCTGGTACTCAGTTAGCAAAGCTTGAGAGTATCATCATGTTTTTAACTCGTAAAGTAATCAAGGACCGTCTGTCAAGCCTGTATAGCAAGTTCTATTGTTTTCCTCGGTAGATATTTCCTCAACAAGTGTTCCCAGCACATCCTCATCAAGACAAAGACCGACCAGAGTCAAACCATCCAAATTTGTAACCCAAGAAGCTTTGCAATCAGAAATTGAGAATCAGAACCCAAATTACTTCAGCTTGGGCTGCGTGATAAGTGAAAAATCACCCACAAAAATAATCCTATTTGTGATTCTAAGATGTCAATGTTGTATAGTAGAAGTGTGTGTCATTATCTGACGATGAGTGGTGAAATTAAATCTTAAAATATTAATTAAACGCAAATGTCACAAAGCTCAAAGTTGTCAGATTCGACAAATACATACAAATGCAATTACGAACCTAAGCCATACTACTCTAAGGTCATCTGCACCGGTGGTAATGGTGCTCGAGCTTCAGGTGGGTCCGACCAGATTTTGGTTGGCTCGAGCAATGGGAGGAGCAAAGTTTACTCCGGTGATTTCTTGAGTAACTGGCGAAGCCCATATAAATTCTGTGTATTTTGCTCGAGGTTCTTCCTCCACCGCTGCATATTGTGATTTTGCTTGCAGTTCTTCCGCCTGACCCCACCATTTTCTCGAGCAAGAGTGTTGCGGGTGCAGATACTCTAAATGCTACAAAATTTATACATATGAAACTTGACTGTGTGGCGGACTACCACCTAAAAATGCAGAGGATTTTGAGTTGATTTGGGTACCAAACTTAATCGGCAAACTACAACTAAATGCAGAAAATAAATGTTGAAGAGTAAATATGTTATAAATGCAAGATATGTAAATTTATGAATGAATGAGTTAATGGGAGTGCTATTCACCACCGCAAATCCATCTTTATAACACATACTTAACTTAATGCACATATCCCATTAATGAAACTTTTTAGGAAGAATTGATCGTTACAACCACATCTTATTATCTAATCCTTATGTCTATGTAGGTTTGTCATGAACCTTCCCCACATTTATCTCTCTATGAACCCATAGTCATGGACCCTAAGGTTTACAAATAAAAAAATATTGCGATCTAGAATATGTTTGGGAAGCTACAAGGTTCACATGTACATTATGGGCGTATCCTGCTAGACCTAGGGTTTTAATCACCTAGCGAAATCATTTATTCAGTGTATCACTGTAGAGAATTCAGTGGAGGAAGTTATCCTCAGTCGCTCGTATCTCATGACAATAGAAACCTAGCATGCATACTAAGTTGGTCACCAAATCAATAATACAAGAATTCACCACTGAACCACATAAAAAAAGAAACCTCATGTAAAAGAATATACAAAACTAGGTTAAAGTGTATGCATTAAAAAAATTTCATGTACGAGACTTCAAGCAACCACTTAACAAGGTATTTATCTACTCATAAGAACCTAAAAAAATATGAAGTTGATACAAACAAGAGAGGATGAAGAAGAAAGCTGTGGTCGGCAGTTCGACGGGTTAAAGCTGTGTGGCTGGTTTGCTCCTTGCTCGAGTATGTACTCTTCAATTTATTGATTAGCCTTCTCCAAAACCCTAAGATGAGTTTATATACTCCTTGGTTAGACCTCTCACATCCCTGATTGGTTTAAGCTTCTTTTATTTGCACATAACTCTCATTCTTCTTTTCTTCTTGTTGCACTATGAATCCATCTTTTATCTTTTTATTATTATTATTATTATTATTTCTCCATAAAACTAAAAAAACAATAAACATAATAAGACTACCGAAAACATCACAAATTAAAAAATATAGAGTATCATTAAGCACAATTAAATTTCATAAATGTGCAACTATCACTGTGTTCGGAAATTTTCTGTTAAGAGCTTTGGCAAACCTTTTGTTGATTGTCGTAAGTGTATGCAAAACCTTTGCAATAAGCTAGAACACATTTGCAAAGAATCCTAGCCAAATATGTGGAATGAACCAACATCCACGTACGCTAGCACATGTAGAGATGTTCCAAAGCTGTAACGTCTAGCCGAGAAATTTGAATGGCAAAAATATATCCTCCCGTATTCCTGTCGCATATAACGTTGCTGCTATGATTCCGAACTCAATTAGGGTTTGCTCATCAGGTTGTGTTGTCTGACTTAGTATGAAATCATTGTACTTGATCGCATGAAGTGTTATTTGGCTTCAATTTTTCTCCAATCAGGTCGTTGCGAGTGGAGTGATCACAAACTGTATCTTTTTCTTTCCGCAGTCATTGTTGTGTTGTGTGCGAGGCGTGCCACTGCCGCAGGCAGAATGCAGTAATGTAATGCACCGCGTAGTATCTGCTTCTTATCAAGCGATTGGAGTGGGGAGAACACCAACCTCACTCGTTGAGTTCCACTTGTCTTGATACAAAACGTAGGCTTCGTGTCTCTTTGCTTGAACCATAAAGAATCGATACTTCACACTTGAGGGCAAGTATAAAGCAGAGCACCGGATAGTGTGACGCCGTCGATCTTAAGAATCCCCACGCTCTGTCGGGTGACCTGGACTCCGCTGACTTCCGTTGTCGTAGCTCGAGTAAATCTTCAAATCCCCACGCTCTATCGGGTGGCATAGATCCTGAATTCGCTGTCGTCGGTTGGTTAGGTTGAGAGAACCTTCAAATTCCCACGCACTGTCGGGTGGCCTAGATTTTGATTTCATTGACTGCTAGTTGTTTACTCGGGGTGAGTAAATTTGCTGATGCGCAAATTGTGTGTAGATGTGTAGGTGTCTGCAAATCTGCTCCGCTTCTTCTATTTATAGTAGTAGGAACTCAACCTCTCCTCGCTTGATAAGGTAACCGTTATTAATTGGGAATCATATCTAGCCTGCTAGATTTCCTGGACTATCTAGGAATCTCATAGATTTCTTTCTAAATTCACACCTGGATATCCTTCCAGATTCGCAACTCCTCGCTGAACCACTTCATAGCTGGCCCATTTTGCCTTTCGAGGCCCAAAAGTATCATAATAAATATTTAGTTTATTTTGGGTCCAAACATGTGCACTAGATCCAATCGAGGTGATATAACCAATGTGTGTGTCACACTCGATTCTTCTGTATCTCACAGTCGGCTCGGCGTCGTGATATCCTTACATCCTACTATGAGAAATTGATAAAACAAGGATTCTTATAGATCATATCCATAATTCATGGCTACACCAAAGAATTTGATACATGAGGCGAGAATTAATATGGGTGCCCTCTCGTCTTACAAAAAAAATGTCATATAAAAAAATCAACGATTATACAAATTTATGTCATGCAAGTATTCATACAAATACTCTCATGTTGTTCTCATATCTATCAATTTAGGTAAACACAATAACAAATCAAAACCATACGTACACCAAAATTTATGTTTCATTTGTTAATCACAAGCCAAATACAAACCTATAATCAAATACTTATAAATAAAAATATATAAATAAACGGATGCTCTAATATAGTATTTTAAAAAAATAAAATTACAAACATTCAAATACAGTACATAAAAACAAAACTAATGTTCATAATAATACTAATAAAAAGATAAAAAAATAATTTTTTAGATCATAACTTATTTCCTTAACGATATCACAAAATTATTGAAGTGTACTGTCCCGTAATATTGTTGAATATATTTTTTATAAATATATTTTTTAAAATATTATATACATTTCTAATAAAAAAAATATTGAATCATCCAAAATTTTAGTGTCTGAGGCGCCCCTCCTTCCCCTCATTTCAGTTACAAGCCTAATCATATCCCACTCTTTGATGCATGCTAGAAACATCCTTGCAAATGAGTGCACTCACATCCCATCTGGTACATCGGTAATCTCATTCGGAAGTACAAATTTTACCAGCTTTTTCACCATCTCTAGCAACTCGCAATAGCTATGTCTGAATTTGTTTCACGATCACTTGGTCAAGTTATCACAGTGTATATAAGGTGGAAACTCTGTTAGTATACCTCTCCTATCAATGACCAAGTGAACCGCATCCTCACCAATCAGTGCCAAGGCTGTTGTGCCATTTAAACTATAATAATTAATCACATGAAGTTAGATTCTGGTTACATAAACAAATAATTTGTAAGTTGTAACCAAAATACGCCTAGGGATCACCTCAAATGAGAGAGTGTGTGTTTGGCAACACGCACCGTCATTGAAGGATAGAAAATGAAACGATTATGAGATTATATTTCTGTTTTTATCATTATGTTATGTTTCTTGGTGAAGCCTTTTTTATACTTTCTATATTAGTGTTTTTATCCTTTAATTAGTGAGTAATTGTATGGTGTGCTGAACATAAATGTGTAAGATGAAATCTACTGTTTGAAAATTCTCATTCACTATTCATTTTACCTCAAAACTGTTGAAATTGTGACAAGTGTCTCTGCATACTTGTGCTCTACACACTATAACTGCACTATTTAATTAGTAAACAATTTGTTCTTGTGTGATTTGAAGTTATTCTACTTATCGGATTGTGTGGAATTGTTTTAACTTTATGTATCATTTCTAGGAAAACATTTCAATGCACTAGGTGCACTCGCACCAGTATCTCTCTCTCTGTTGATTTTTTTGTTATTTTTTATTTTATCATTTTTTTTGTTTTTTGTTTTTGTAAAGAGGATTATAAGTTTTTTTTCTTAGTTTATCCAAAAATAAAATATTTTGTTTTTATTTTTTTACTATAACGTCATGGGTATTAGTCATTACTTTTTAATGGCAAATTTTTATTTTTCATTTTCAATAATTCAACAATTAAATATATAAAATTAACATATTAGTGGTTAAACTTTTGATTGATTATATATAAATGTATATTTTCTAATACTAACAATGTGCACGTGAACTATATATTCATTATTTAAACCGTGTTATTGCTTCCACACACTACCAGAAAAATGTATTTAGGTGACGAAACAATTTCATCGTCTAAGAGGCCCTTTTCATCTCCTAAGTACTTAAACGATGAAATTTTCGTCATCTAAGGTTCGTCGTCTAAGTGTCGTAGCCTAAGTACTTAGGCGACGAAACTTTTTTGTTTCGTCGTCTAAGTAACATCTTAGACGAAGAAATAAACTTTTACACCTAGGTTTCTAGACGACGAAAGTTTACTGAAAAAGACGGCGAAAATTTTCGTCGTCTTAGCTTAGATGACGAAACCAACAATTCATCATCTAAGATTCAACACTTAGATGGCGAAAATAATACAATTTTGTTGTCTAAGTGTTGCATCTTGGACGACGAAATTGTAGTAGTTTCATCGTCTAAGTGTTTACTTTTGTTATAGAAAAAAAAAATTAAATGAACCACTTAGACGACGAAACTACTATAATTTTGTCGTCTAGGTGTTGCAAATTAGACGATGAAATTGTAGTTGTTTCGTCGTCTAAGTGGTTGATTTTGTTAAAAAAATAAATAAATAAAAAATTCGTTAAATACTATTTATTAATTTAAATGCAAAATTTATAATAAATAAATAATTTAAATTATTTTTTTATTTAAATATAAAATTCATAATATAATTAGTTAATAAACTAAATTAACCTAAACTAATTATATTGGTGTGTGGTGGTGGTGATGTGTGGTGGCGGTGGTGGGTGGTTTGATTGAGAGAGAGGGAGAAAGAGAGAGAGAGATAAGAGTGAATTTGAGAGAGTTGAGAAAATGAAGAGAGATTGAGAAAATGATCGATTTACAAGGTTTTAAAATGACTTAGACGAAGAAACCTAATAGATTCGTCAACTAAGTGATTTGAATTTTCAAAAAACCTGCAATTTTTTTGCACTTAGATGACGAAACCTAATAGTTTCGTCGTCTAAGTATTTTAAATTTTTAAAAAATTTGCCAACTTTTTTGACTTAAACAACGAAACCTAATAGTTTCGTCGTCTAAGTGACTTGAATTTTTAGCAAAAAAATTTGCAGAAAAAAATGCCAACTTTTTGACTTAGACGAAGAAACATAATAGTTTACCCGCCTACTTTTTTCACTTAGATGACGAAACTTGAAAGATTCGTTGTCCAAGTGTTTTAAATTTTCCCCAAAATTTTGGCGAAAAAAAATAATTTTCAGATATTTATAAAAAAATAAAAAAAATTCACTTAGACGATGACACTTGTATAGTTTCGTCGCCTAAGTACCACTTAGGCAACGAAAATATATAGGTTTCGTCACCCAAGTGCTTTATTTTTTTTTTTTATAAATATCTTAAAAATTAATTTTGGGCAGTTGCTTAAAAATCATCAAAAATCAACTGTTAGATGTCATCATTACATTTCTACAATATTGTAGAAAAAAATTCAACCCAATTTGGATAGTTTAAGATTTGATCGATTAAATTTAGTAATTATCGAAAAATAGTTCAAAGATGGAAACAATCGTAAGATATATTTCGTAAACCTGTTTCCAAAATTATAGGTGTTTGTCTTGTCGTAAAAATTTAATTTATCAACTAGATAGAAATTAATTGAAATTTGACATAAAAAATTGGTGTAAGACTAGAAACTTGTTACACATCTACTAATGTGGTATAACTTAAGTGTTTGTTTGTCTATATTCACTCCACATCAATATTAACAAATTAAATTTAGAAAAAACAACTATTAGATATATTCATCACTACATAAATGTAAGTGGACGAATTTTAAGTAAATATGAAATTCGTTCAGAGTTTGATCAGTGTAATCAACCATAAAACCGAAATTTTAACGAAACATAAACGTTGATATACTAATTTTCATAAGTCCAATTTTTGAACCGTCGATATTCACAGTCCAAGAATTGTTTACACTATGCCCTCGACGAAAAAATATACATTTTAAGATGGTATACATGGTCGTGCTCTTTGATCAGAGGCAATGAAATTCATCTTAGACGACGAAGAAATGTGTATTATTCGTCGTCTAAGTAACTACTTAGACGACGAATAATACCCATTTCATCTTCTAAGTATTTATGGGTCAAGATTTACGGGTCAGGGCTTAGAGTTTTGTGTTAGGGTAAGGTCTTAGATGACGAAATGGGTATCTTTTGTCGTCTAAGACTGACTTAGACGACAAACACATCATTACCTCGTGTTTTTTCTTCCGCCTCTGGCTGTCTCACGATCCCTTCAACAACTTGTCCCGTAGCAGTACCTTGATCAACTCTAGGTGTCATCTAAGCTAGTATTTATGGGTCAGGGTTTGGAGGTCAGGAGTTAGTGATAAGGTATACACTTAGATGATGAATGGGTACCAATTTTGTCGTCCAAGTACGATTACTACGGCGACGATTTTTTTTGTCTTTTAAGTTCTACTTAGACAACAAAAATTTTAACTTACGCGACAAATTTTGATTTCGTCATATAAGTGTTTCTAGACTACATTTTTTTTCTCTCTTAGATGTTGTTTTTTTATTTCGTCGTCTAAGTGTTACTTAGATGACGAATTCTCTCTTTCTTAGGCGACGCTTTATATTTTATCGTGTAAGTACACTTAGACGATGAAATTTTTGTCTTAGGCAATGAAGTATAGTTTTGTCATCTAAGTGGTACTTAGACGAAAATTTTTTGATGGTTTCGTTGCCTAATGCGTTTTTCTGGTAGTGACGTATCCAAATTCGAACTCATCTCCGTGTCACATAACATGCAGTGGTATTGTCAATTGTGTCTACTATTATATTTTTACATCGTAATCCAACAATTCTTTATTTGCCTACTATTGTGGTTTATATTTTTTCCACTCACAAATTACCGTACGTAAATAGAGTAAATTTTATTCAAAATAAAATAGGGTACATTTATTTAAATATAAATTTTTTATATTATGATAATTAAATACTCAAACTAATGTCAAATATTTTAATTTTTGTTTTACGAATTGTATAAAATTTTTATATCGATACAGACGTATTAATGTCTCTATGCGAATGAATTGATTATGTAGATATATATACTTTGCAATATCAAAATAGTCTACATTAAAATTTGGTTGGTGTGAAGATTAAAATTTATATTAAAAAATCAAGTCACATTCATCCTCAGTTTGAAGTAAAATTGATGTGAAACATCAAACATATATTTTTCTTAAAGAACCAATTATAGATATTTGGATATTTAGATATTTGGATTTTTTTAATTGAGATGAGCCCATCAGTTAAAAATTCATACAATGATACCTAAATGATATTGATAACTTGATAATTAAAACATGTTAAAAAATTGAAAATTGAACTTTGAATGATTTGTTATTACCATTTTAGGAAAATAACCTAGAAATGATCAGTGTTTATAGTTGATTATTTGGATCTAGACAAAAAAACTTACAACTATACGAGGCTAGTTCTTTCGTACATATATCCAGATATGCCACAAGTATATAGGCAATGCTAATTTTTTTTTGTTTTTCATCATTGACAGTTAAAACCACATAAATAAACATACAAGTATTGTCAACGTTTTAAATTTGCTCTATAAACATATATCAGCCTACACCAACAATGTGGAGGAATATTAATTTACTAATTTGATTGTTGAGTTTTGGGTTTTGGGGTTTTGGGATTCAAGAATATAGGGTTTGGATTTAGGTTTCGTTTTCAGAATATGGGGTTTGAGGTTTAGAGATTAGAAGTTAGTGTTATGTATATGATTTATTATCTTAATAATAATAAAATAATATCAATCACTAACATTAATTGCTCATACACTTACCATGGTTGATTAATTTTTTTACCTCTATTTAATATTCATTCATTTAATGATGTTATCATCGGTGTTAGTGCTATATAAATTAGACTAAAAGATTGGCTGAGATTACATTATACATGACTGGTGTAAGTACACTCGGTGCACTGAAGTTGCTCTCATCATTTCTAACATCTAAGACCATCTCCAACAATGGAGGTTCTATACCTCATAGTAGAACCCTTGCAAAAAATTTCATCTCCAACCCATAAAATTTTTAGTCTCATACCCTAAAACTCAGTTTCATACCCTATTCAAGGTTCTAAAATAGAACATGATATAAGGTATAGAACCTTGAGGAAAAAATGGGCCCAAATGCCAGCTAAAAAGCTGAGCCAAAAAAAGCAGACGACGTGGAGAGAGAGAAGGAGCCGCACGCGCTGGAGAGCTGAAGAGCCAACAACAAGCGTGGAAGCTACTTGTGTGGAGCGCGAGTGAAGCTCTGCCGACCTGTTGCAGAGGTGGGGCCCACATGGCTGTCATGTGTCTCTTTCTTCCTTTCAGTCCAATGACTCTTGCTATAAATTCGAGCCCAACGGTCGAATTTGATTCCAGCCCAACGGCAATAACCCACTATTTTTAAGTAATATGCATAAATTAAATGACATTTCTCCCTTAATTAAAAAAACACATTGAATTTTTTTTAAATAATATGTCTGTTGCAACAGTAATATTGTGCATCTCTATAAATACCAACACTACTCATTGTTTCTACACCAAATTTGATACTTCTTCTCAAGAGCAAATTTTCTCCCTAAACTTATCTCCTTCTAGCTTTTGATTTATTTTTTGTAGCATCATGCCACCAAAGATGCCTAGGGATCCAAGACAAACAAATTGGAAAAAAGATGAAGAAGAAGTGTTGTGCCAAGCCGCTATGAATACTAGTGAGGATCCAATCACGGGTACTAATAAGGCCGCTAAAATATTGTGGGAGAGTATTAGTGCGGCGTATGAAGCCACAAAGCCAACCGGGGCATGTTCTCGATCCGGATTGAGTTGTATGGCTCGTTGAAAAAGCCAATAATTGAAATAATGGATGCACACCCCTCATCCATTATTACGTTGACTTTCCAAGTGTTTGTTCCAACCATACTTCACTAGATTGTCTCTTAGTGAATCATGGATCACTGGACATCGAGTGTCATCGTAATGTTGCATATATTCTTGCACTCGTCGAGGATTGCGGTGTACTTCCTGATCATTATCTACCCTATCATATACCTCTGCGCGTCTCGGATGAGTTGTGATTTCATCAATGTCAAAAGGCTCATCCTCTTTGTACTCATCCTCTACTATCATGTTGTGCAAGATTACGCACGTCATCATGATGTACTGGAGACTCTCTCGACTCCAAAGGCGAGCAGGCCCCCTCACGATTGCAAAACGTGCTTGCAAAATACCAAATGCTCACTCCACGTCTTTTTTATAGGCCTCTTGCATCTTCGTAAAATGTTTTGTCTCTGGTGTGGTAGAATTTGGAATTGTTTTGATTAAAGTCCCCCAGTTGAGGTAGATGCCACCTACTAGGTAATAGGCCAGTTTGATGGTACGTATTTTCACCCATCTTGTATTTCACCCGAGGAGCTTTACCTTGGCACACCTCGTTGAACAAGGGAGATATCCCCAAGACATTTAAATCATTCAGAGATCCTAGAAGTCTAAAATATGCATGCTATATCCATGTATCATATGAAGCCACCGCCTCTAAGATAATAGTATGTTTACCTTTGTAGCCTTGATATTTCTTGTGCCAAGCAGTATGACAGTTTTTCCATTGCCAGTGCATACAGTCAAGTCTCCCTACCATACCTGAAAATCCACGATCATCAGCTTTTTTTTGTAACCTTATGAGATCTGCTTTCTCTGGTCAACGAAGGTACTTCGTGTGATAAATATTCCAGATAGCTTTTGTAAAGTGATCCAAAATCTCAAAAGTAGTGGATTTAGCGACATCAAGGAATTCATCACACAAGTCGGTTGACAAACCGTAAGTGAGCATCCTCATAGCACATGTTAGCTTTTGTTCAGTTGAGAAGCCGACTCTACCGAAAGCATCCAGTGTCTGAACAAAATATGGATCATAGTTGGCCACATCACGCATCATTCCATCGAACAGCTCAGGTCGCATTTGGTACCACCTACGAAAATGGTTTCCATCAAACTGCACACATGATTGAAGTATAGATCCTTTAATCGCTGATCTATAGCTTCTCGATCTTTTTCAATGTACGCTCGACCTTCAGAAGAACCACCCCACTATGAGTTTTCTTCATTCATCCTCTGCAAGTGTGAGGCAGCTAAAGTCATCATGAGATCATCCTCGTGATTTCTCGAGCCGCTATCTTCTTCATGCATCTTCAGTAGTTTCCTGAACCTATTGAGAATAGCTGAAACAAACTCAAAGTATGAGTAACAAACTTAGAAACCAAAATTTTGATTGTGGAGGAGGAGTGTTTGTGAATTGGTGAGGATGAAGAAAGGAGAGCTCAGTTTATAACGAAAATGGAGATGGTTCAATAATCGACATGTAGTAGATAAGGTATATGGTGCAATCCCGGCGACTAATCATATTATGATATGTGGCACCGAAAATCATATCCCAATTATCGGTTAGAGATCATATCTATGGAAATCTGGTTATGCTCATACGGATTGACACGTGGCCAATAAAATCACATCCGAAATAGGGATAAAGTCCCATGGCACTAATTAAAAATTCAATAATAGTTTATTTTAAATTAAAATAGTTTGAGAAATTATTATAGAATACAATATGTATATTTTAATATTAAAAAAATCTATAATAAAGATTATAAGTTTTAAGGTATAAGGTATATGACCCATGGTTGGAAATGAGAAGATGAGTCTTAAAATGAAGTATGAGACCTTTATGGTTGGAGATGGGAAAATCGTATATGAATAGTGATTTTACAAGGTCTTATAATAGGGTATAGAACCCTCCATTGTTGGAGATGCTCTAAGAGCTCTGTCTGGCTTTGTAAATTTAATATGGAAGTGTTAGATCTTGAGTAGGCATTCTGGTGCACCAGTATAGGATACCAACTTAATTAACATTATATTGAAGAGGATTGCAGATCACAAAATAAGTGGTTAGCAAACAAGAAAATACATGGATGGATCCTTCATCACAGTTAACATAGACTTTGACAGCTAGCTTTCCTTTATTCCTTAGAGCATTCGCACCCGTTCAGGAAATTCTATTGGCCCAGGAATTTTTATTTCAGGAATTTCTGTCATTATTCATCAAATAAGATGTCATATTCATGTGTTTTGCGCAGCAGTGCAACAAATAGAAATTCTATTATTATTTATCAATTATAAAAAACTTATTTTATTTAATTGTTAGTAATACGTTCATCCAATAACTAGTTGACACGTGTCATTATCGTCTACATTATTGAACTAAATTTTTGATAAAATTTCCAACGAGTCATAATGTGACACGTGTCACTTCCACGTGACTTTATCGGCTAAATTATTGATGGAGATTTTTGGTAAGATTTACGACGAGTCATAATGTGACACGTGTCACTTCCACGTGACGTTATCAGCTAAATTATTGATGAAGATTTCCTATCAATCATTGTGCGACAGGTGTCACATTCACGTGTCGTTGTCAGGTAAATAAAAGTAGTATTTATAGGAAATAGTAGGGGATCATTTGAAATTTTTTGGTATTTTTTTTTCAGATTTTTGGGAATTTTTTGGAGCATATAGAAGAATCAACCCGTTATTACTTATACTAGTCGTTTGGTTTGAATCCTAGCCGTCCGATCAAAATTTAGATTTAAAATGGAGGGTCCAGATCAACATAACCGTTGGAGGGGTGCAAGCAGACATCGTCGCCACGTGGCAACCTGTGATTGGTGCGTAATTTTCGGGTAAAAAAAATTGACAATTTACAGCGCATGTAATACACACGCCAAACATAAAAAAAAAATAGACGCGCCCTAGTGTCACCCACGTGTGTGGGATCCGCCAGGGAAAGCGTTCTCTCTGGCGTCATATTTCAACATGGCCGAGAGGAATTCCTCCTCGTCAACCATCGGGCGTCGCCCCGATTTCTCCTCGTTGCACGCTTGTTTGGTCAAGGTCAATCGATTTTTGCCAGGACCCACCAATAAAAATTCCGATTTCGAGCAGAAATCGACCCCGGTACAGATGCTCTTATTTCCTTCAATCCTCACTCTTGGCCCCAGATCTACCTAATTAATCTACTCAAGAATTTTGAAAAAAAAAACACTAAATTAATGGCTAATTTATGTGCTGATTCAGTTTCTAGTCATGATGCATCTTATAATCTGCCCAAAACACTATTTTTCAGGTTTGTCCCTCTAGTATGAAACATTGCGAACGAGTATGGATCTTGTGAAGAGAAGAAAAAGAAAAGAGAGATGGTAGTGAATTCTTGAGAATGATCTTGCAGCTTCTTTATCACAGATGTGTACCGTCCCAATTTGGCTTTGCAGTTGGAATTCTTATTTGACTTGCTAACCTTACGATCATATTAGATGAGAACTTAGCTAATCCAACAGTAGAGTTAAATGTTATAGTTGAATTTATTGAATAGTTAAATCTAGCTAATGTGTTTTTAACTTTTATTGTAACAGTTATTTTTAAGTCATTTCAAAAAAATTCAAGGCTTTTTTAACCTTACAAGTGTTTGTGATTGAAAAATTAGAAGTTGGGAGAGTTTAATTAAGTCATTTCATCTCTCTAAAATTGTTAAATATAACTATTGTTCAAGAGAAAAAGTATATAGACTAAAAACTATAACTCTTTCATTGATAGAATACCTTATATACAGGTTGATACAATATGTTACAATAATTGTACCTATAATACATGGATTCTCTGTATCTATATCTAATCTAATCTATACTTATTTAGGACAAGACACACACCGAAAGTTACAGAGAATAAATATCCTAAAATACTCCCACTTGTGTCAATGGCCTAAGGAATGATGCATAACTTGTTGCCTCACTAAAAACACCGCCAATCAAACAAAAACCTCATGGGTAAAATAAAAGCTTGGTCTAAGAGAAAAATAGTACAACACATCAACTACAAAAACTACTACATGTGATGTAGACTCCCTCTGATGTCTACTGAAACGTAACTCCCCCTGACTGTAAATTCAGTCATGGAGTTCAGATAACATACGCATGCCAATGCATCTCACATGTTTCACAAATGTAGATTTAGGTAGTGACTTGGTAAACAAGTCCGTAGCATTATCAACTGGACCAAACCTGTTCACATGAATATTTAATAACTGCTGCAATTGCTGATTATCAATTGGCGAAATGAATTAAGTATGACACCCCTAATGTAAACCAACTTCATTGGTTCAATGCAAATCACATTAGCCTCAAAAATGTAAGTTGGTGTTGTCATAGTACATAACAATCCGCTAGACCCTCGAATGTAGTGTATTATTGTCCTAAACCAGACACACCCATCAACCGCTTCATAGAAAACTTAAATCTTTAGAATAGTTCGAGGAAGTAGGAATAAGGGTTTACTTTGTTGCTCTCCAAGAAATTGCCATGTTTCCCATGGTGAATAACCTGTATGGGAACATCCTTTATGTGAGTTAGAGAGGTACCCAATATTAGCAAATCCGACCAACACATCAACCGGTGTTTCGGTATAAGGGGATTACAGTAAAACTACTCGCTGCCTGCACATCTTTTGATGCATCCAACCATTCCTTCGATGGATCAAATGAGTGATTCTGATCCATCCTGGGTACATCCTTTGATGGATCAAAATATTTCTTCTATGGATCGAAGGACCCCTTCGGGTTGTTACCGTTAGTTGCATTTGACGGGTCGAGAGATATGTTTGACGGGTCGAAATGCCCAGAACTTAAATGTTGCGATTCAACCATTGTTATACTGGGATTTTCAATCTTCTCTCTATATTCTTTGTAAGGGAATAATAGACCCAAGTCAATGAATCACTTCAAGTACCTGAAGATTTGTTTTACTCCATTCCAATGACTTTGCATAGGTGTATACTGAGAGTGCAATGTCTGGATGTATGTACTGAGCTAAATTCAACCAAACTCCAATTGCACTAAGATATAGAATCTCAGCTCCAAAATTTCCTCCTCATCATCTCTTCAAATGAAATGGATCCTTTTGGGTTTCAGATTTCAAACAACCATTGGTATATTAATAAGGTGTGCTTTGTCCATTGCCTAATTAGACATAAGCAAATTGGTGAATAAGAATTCAACAAACTCGATGTACCATCTCTAAATCAAGGCTTAATCAAGTCCTACCAAGGTCTATCATCTCAAATAACTTGTTCATCTACTGCACATGCATGAGCATAAATAATCATTCTTGTATCCCTTCCTAATTAAGTAGTCACTAAGACATGTATACCACATCCTACCGGATTATTCTAATCACATGAGTACTTGATTTGGGTAGAACCATGTTAATCAGCACTCTCATGTATATCTCTGAATTAAGATCCCCAACCAGATATATAGTAACCACATCTATAAGCTGCATACTTAATATTTTGGACACTACAAAACTGATAAGGTAGTGGAAAGTAATGATTTCCATGACCAAAGAATACATCTTCTCATAATCAATACTAGGGCATTGAGAGAATCCTTGTGCCACAAGTTTTTTTCATTTTGCTTCCAAACATAGACTTATTTGTGTCTAAGCAGCATACCATTCAATGTTCATATCATTACTATATCGAAAACTTTATGTGTAAGAGAGTCTAGTTCATCATAGATTGTAACTTTCTATATCGATCAATTCGCTTTACATTAACCATTGACAATCCGCAACAAAGCAATGTTCTACTTCATCGTCGTCAATTTTTGAGCGACAGAATAAGTAAACACATCATCGAACATGGAAGGACTATGCATAATAACGCTAACATTTGTTTAACTTGGTGAGATTTCTTTATTTACTGACATCATCATTGACTCTGAGGCATCCCACAGTGTTTGTCAATGTTGAATTTAGACACAATTGCAGTCAGAAACAATCTCATGTATTGATGATGAACTATTGTGCCTTGATGGGTTTCCTTTTTACCGGCAACTCATAAGTGGATTTTGACTGATGCTACACCCCCATTATGGGCGGGAGAAACATTACATTGCCCAGGTGTTGCGTTAACTTGCCCAATATCAAGGACTTTCAACCTTGTAGGATTTGCAGCATATATAACCGATCTCGTCACTTTCATAATATCAGTAAAGAAGTCAGGCATAAAGTCTGCTACTTTTTGAAGATCAATAATATATTGCACTTCAATCTTACACTGAGATGTGCAGGGATCATGATGAGACATAGTTGGGACATACCACGTCAATTTCTGACATTTAACCATAATCAAATCATTCTTATCTCTCCCTAATGGCGGGAAGTATGTCTCATCACAGTGACTATCTACAAAACTAGCTGTAAAGAGATCTCCTGCCAAATGTTCTTTTTAACGGACAATCGTTGGAGAATTGTAACCAACATAAATGCTTAATCGGCGTGGATGACCCATTTTATACTCAGTGGAAGCGTAGTAGACACATGTATCGCGCAACTAGAGATGCGTATGTGTGAGATATCGGGCTCATGTCCAGTTAACAATTGGTGCGCACTAAATGGTTGACGGTTTATGGGTATCAAGCAAATAAGCATAGCTGCATATAATATTGCATATCCCCAAGTAGATACCGGTAAATAATGATACATTATCGTAGTTCTGGCCACAAGCTTTAACTGCTTGATTTTTTCCTCTGATTAACCATTCTATGAAATAACATGGGGAACCGGGATGTTCAACAACAATCCCAATTAATATGCAATAGTTAACAAAATATTTCAATTTAAACTCTCCTGTAAGAAACCAACCTAAATGACCAGATTGAATTGTTTAGTGGTGAGCCCAAAGCTTAATAATATGTGCTAGAAGTTTTGAAAAATACAGTGAGCCATGTGGATTGCAAAGATGTGTGACCTATGAGTCGATGCATCAATCAAAACCATATATAAACAGTTCGTATACCGGTTTGATTGATCCACATATATATTCTTGGAATCTGTGGCGGAATGGAAGTTGTGTCTGCAACAAAAGACCGTCATGCATGTAAACAATATTACATACATAAACAAGCTTTGCAAAATAAGCAATGTGCATAAGAAATTGCAACATATGAACCTTGTGGGATAACACACAACGCCACAACGGTATGTTGCCGGGATGATGTTACACTCATCTTAAAGACCGAGTCTGAACCGAGTGGAGTAATCTCAGTTTCTTAATCTAACCCGATGGTTTTAGATATTCCTATATGCTTCTTTTCTCTTAAGAACATATGACCATGAGAATTTCTCGATAGTTTGATCATCATAATGTAAAAGCTTATATGAGGCTAAGTGATTGTATTAGATTCAATGATCCAAACTGTAGTAAGGTAGAAATCCACTACAAATCCTCAAAAACATTTTCAGATTGCGTCGTTGGCAGCATTCTACGGAGATTTGACACAAAACTCTCTTCCATTCTCACAATGTTATGTCCAAGTGAGAATCATTGGCACAAATATTTTCAAATCCGAGTAAGGTTCAAATGGTAACACTCAATCTCACCATCATATATCAACAAAATAATGTCAATCAAACCGTCTTTAAATCCAAGACATGGCGAACACTTTAAGTGAATACTTAAACATTTCAAAGGGTGTAATCCACGTTGAGTGTTGATATGCTATGATAATACCTAAACACAACCGATGTATAACAACATCTTACCGATTGAAATGACCATTGTATTTTAAGTTCCATGACATGATATAAACTGATGTAAAACCACATATGGTGCTGAAATCCAAATTGGCCGAATTTTTTTTCCATCTTTTTCAATAAAACTGATGTAAAACACATCTAAAAACACCACAATCCGGGTAGAGCCTTCAATGGATTGAAAACTTCTTAAAACCTACCCGTGGGATGCCTTTGATGGATTGAAGTGTAGTACTACGATGGATCGAAGAAACCCAAAATAAATTTTGATTTTTCGATACAGATTTTCGATGGGTCGAAGAGAATCTTCGATATGTCGAATAACGTGACGCGAGACACCCCTTCGATGGATCAAAAATGTATAATGGGGACTTGAGGATCACCTTCGATGGATCGAAGGTGTTTTGAGTACAAATTTTCGATGGATTAAAAATTACAGATAACGACCCAAGGGTGGCCTTAGATGGATCGAAGAAAATCTTCGATGGATCGAAAGTTCCTTGGGTACAACAACATCCTCTTTTTCTGTCTCGATTTTACCGTATCAATGTGTGTAAATGTAAATATTAAACCATACACTATTGGTATAAAAATAACATTCTCAAGATTTTTATATACCAAAAATAGAGAAATTTCATTACTTGCCAATATTAATTAATAAATATTACATCATAGATGTCTTATTTCAAAAACCGACTAAAATAAAGTCTCAAAACATGACTAAAACCAAGTCAAAAATAAAACTAAACTTGATTACTCTGCAAAGACATGAGCCTAATACATAGACTACGCAAAAAACAGTAGTCACCAGACTTGCTTTTGTATTGTCTGCTATTATAAGATTTGCTTCACCGCAATCTTCTATCTCATAAACTTCGGTGAAGTTAAGTCTCATGTGCCAGATATTTCTTGTGCATATGATTAGTAGCACCACACCTATAACCACACGCCAAGCAAGAAGTAGAAGCAGAATGTGGAAGAATTTCCACCATTCCTAGAACTGGAATTGGAATAATTCTTATTGGAGTTGTTATGGTTGTTGTCATGGCGATTTCAAGTCAAAATACAACTATTTTATCCTTTACCACGACCACGACAACATCTTCATTTTCTACCATGGTTATTGTAAGGCTCAGAATGACCGTTATTTCTATCGTTATGTACCTGCCCTCCAGTATTGTACGACTCATAGATCATTTTAATACCGGCCAACACATATTGATCAGAATAATCTCACGATATCGCTCATTCTTGGCCAACACATTTATGAGATAACTGAATGATTTAAGTCATCCTTGCGCAAAATGCATGCAATCTTGGTGCGCAAGGTTGTCCATGGAGGTAGAAAATGTGATTAAAGACCTTCTCGATCATAGCCTCATCAGTCTTTATAGTCCCACATATACTCAACTCTGATTGAACCTCTAACTTAGCTTGATTAAAAGTATTTATAATTGGATAATCCAATAACCGGAGATTATACACATTATTGAACATGTCTTGTAAAGTCACCCACAAAACCAAGAGGTCATTTTTTAGCAAATATTTTTCTTTAGAACTGGATGTATATGCCGCCTCAAAAATATGAGGTCTTGATCTTTACGAGCTAGAGTTGGTGGCTCAGTACTAGGTGGTAGTAGTGGTGGTTGGATTATATCTGTCAGATTCATACTGAGAAACGCGTTCTCAATGTCTGACACCCGACAATAATATTTTGCTCCTTGAGGATTAATGATATCAAATTCAAGTCATTCCGGCTCAATTGATGTCATCCACAAGCGAGACACGAGATATAATTAGTTTAACGATCAAAAAGCTACGATCATTAATATCAAGTGTAAGGTATAAGAACGTGATCTATGATGTATGGTCACAAAAAATCGATTATAAATAGTGGTTCGAAAGCCACACCCAGCAACCGTGATAAAACTGTCACATAGTATCGATTTTCCCTTTCTTTTCTTTTTTAAACTGTGACTCCCCCAGGATTGTCACTTATATTATATGGCACAATATCACAAAATCAACCTAAATCTAGGGCTTGATAGGAATTAAGTTTTAGTCCTAGATCTATAGATTTATGGTTTAAAAAAGTTTACCTTGAGGGTGTTATGCTCGGTATGAAAACTTTGTTGTGAAAGAAGTTTGAAAAAAGAAAACACATCCACGAAACTTCTAGCAGGAGGAGGATTCCTTCTTCTTTTCTTCTTTTTGGGTAGACTGATCTTCATGTATTCAATCAATCATAACTTTTTTTAGACACATCCGAATTAAGATTTTCCAGATGTTATGGAAACTAGACATCTGGGACTTTCCATCCACATGAAAATCTCCCTCTAGTTTTTTTTTATATTCTCGCAATCCTCTGTCGAAGTTGATTATTCTGCACAGGCTCAATTTTGGCCGAAAATTCAGAGATTCTGGGAGAAGGAGTCGCCGATTGGTGGTGATCGGGGGTGGAGGAGGGGCTGCCGGCGGTGGGAGTTTAGTGTTTTAGGGTTAGGGTTAGGGTTTTTTTTTTTTTGTGGTGATGACTGACTATCAACTCAGAGCGTGCTGATAACGTGTTCAAGAAAAAAAGTAAATAGACTGATAACTGTAACTCTTTCATTGATAGAATGTCTTATATGTAGGCCGATACAATCTGTTACAATAACTATCCCTATAAAACATGGATTCTCTGTATCTATATCTAATATAATCTGTATCTAATTATGATAAAACACACACAAGAAATTACGGAGAATAAATCTCTTTAAACAACAACAACTTTTAACAAAAAGCTAAATTTAACATAATTATAAGGTATTGGAGGTGTTTTTAACTAAAAAGTAGTTAAAATTCAAAAATATTTACCGTGCTGTTGGAGATTAAACAAATAAAATTAGAAAAGTATTTGCCTTTGATTTTTGACAGAAGACTAAGAAGAGGTTTTCTATCAATCTAAACTGTTTCTTTGACGTATAACAGAAGAGACTGGTATTGTTACATTTTAAGTGCAAGTTGAAAAATTTTTGAACGTTTTGATATCGCTATAATGAACGCTTACGTGTAACAACACATGCTCACATGCCAATGCTGATCCGATGATTTCAATAGTAAGAGAGAAGCTCAAGAATCACATGAAAATCACTTCATGTAACAACTAAAATACTGGTTACGTTGCTGATTACATTACATATTGACTTGCTAGTATTACCACGACAACACTCCTTTTCCAAGAATCATGATCATTCCCAACACTTACAGATCGAAGAGGGCACTTGCGCCAAGCTTTGTATGAAGCATTTGCATATAAGTGATTCGTTCATTATAACCATCCACAACATATGTACTGAGACAGTGGCATTCGTCCCGTCTGGCGAATGTATTCCGCTTGTGCTGCAGTTCGTTCTGCATTGCGAGTTTTTCTGGCTTCTGCTGCTGCTCGTTTTTCTTCAGATCTTTGCCTTGCTATTGCTATCTTCCTCACCATCTTGGAATGAGCTTGAGCTCTCATTTGTTCAACTTGAGCCTGAAAAGAGATTCTCTCAGATCATGATAATAAAAAAATTCCAAGTACATTACATTAGTAGGAATCAAAAGATTATGTAGTCAAGATTTTGGATCAATACCAGATATTACAAGATTAGAATCGAAATGCTTTGCTTGCAAAAATTACCTCTATTCGCCGCATCTCCGCTTCTAAATTTGCCTTCTGCTGACTTTCCCATGCTTGAATTTGGATCTCATCGCGCTTATATCTGAGAAATAGCATTCTCTGGTCATGTTGGGATGGTTGGACATATGTACATGCATTATATTACTAAAGAGAAAGAGTTCTTCGAAATATGGGGTTATAGGTTAAAGAAGATACCTTGCCATGTGTTTAGATTTTTCAACTTCCTCCCAGGCAGCTGCACGTTTTTCAAATTCAACCCGCTCAAGTTCCGCCGTATCAATCGTTTCAGCACAAGTTCTAGTCTTCTCCTGCTCAGCTTTGCTTGCCCAAGCAGCAATGTTCATCTTACCCAGCTGGACACCAAGTTCTACAATCTCTCTCCTCGTCTTCAGCTTCTGTTCTTCTTCCGATAATGCTCTCGTGTTCTTTTGACCTCGTTTCAGTGAATCATCATCGCTGATAGGTGTCGGAGCTGGTTCACCTCTTCGAGGGGTTGATGGAATTGAGGAAGTTGGGCTGCGGATTGGGGTTGTTGCCCCTAAAGGAGTAGATGTCCCTGAAGGCTCTTGGCTTGGGATTGGTGTCATTTCTGTTCCCATGTCTCTCATCGAGACTGATCTTATGGCAGAAGTGGCTATCAATAAGCAAGGGAAAAAAATATCTGTTAGAAATACAAACCAAGTTGATGTATAACACAATAAGAACTCATAGAATTAATTCATACGAACCAAATTAACTTATCATGACTTCATTCTTTGATGAATCATAGAATAAACACAATAAGAACTCAGAAACTGACCAATCAATCTTATTCCTAGTGTAGACCCGACAAGATTAAGAAGCTAAGCTCACATTCTCGCATTGATATAGTATGGTCAAGAGAAAATATTCATATGCTCAACTTTCAGGAAACTGCTGGAGAACAGAAATAGAATTCCAAAAGTACAGAGAGAGCTTTTCGAAAGGCTGTGAATACCTGTTGAACTTTCTTCCACCGTACATTTTGAGAAAGGCATGTTCATGTCCTCAACTTCTTTTAAATCTTTACTTCGAGAAGATGCATCACATGATACATTGCCTCCACAGGCCTGACCTGAATTGGGGTAAGGCCCATCAGAAACAAAAGAAAACTTATCAGAGCCAATCTGTGATGGAGGCTGGCAGAAATCAACTCGTTTTGTGTCTGCCACTCTGCCGTTTAGCTTATGATCATAATTAGCAGATTCAGGAGCCACCCTCCCCATATTTGCCACTGGCAACCGATTTGTGTGGTGAAAAGCATTCTTTCTAGGAATGTTAGCCTGCCCAAGTTGCTTATTCAATATCCATTTCTCAGCATCATTCCACTTCGATGGCATAGTTCTTGAAAATGCTTTAGAAATCTGTTTCTGTACTGACCTCTCCCCTTTATGAAACTCAAAACTGGATGAACTGGCGTTACTGTCATAATCAAGATTTTCATCTTCCATTATCCTCAGGGGGTAAACCGTGCTCGAATTGCCACCTTCACCCTTTGTACATTGCTGCAGTTTGACCCGACTGACATCCCCATTTTCTCTTGGCAATGCCACTTCACTCAACAAATTTGTAGGCGGAACATCTAAGCTAGGCGATGAAACTATGCATCAAAAGACTTTATTCAGTAAATTAATTTGGACGACGGTCTAAATAAGCTTTTGAAATTACCACGTAGAGCAGGTAATTCAGGTAGAAAGTAAAATGACTAATATCTGATGCAGAGTAAATTCAATGCTTCAATCAAAGAAAATAAGAGACAAACCTTCTTCATCTCTATCCATGGTGTCTAACAAGCTGTTTCTGAAAAACTCAGAATCATCAAGCTTGGACGGTGAAGTTCTTGAGGAGTTATTGTTTGATCCACTTTTCTTCTTATGATGGTGAGGCCCCATAAGCTTCATCCTCAATTTACTGGGAGAAATTATACCAGTCTGAAAGTATACCAAAACAAACAAGTCTTTAGTAACTTTCGGACCACTGTACTTAAAGTTATAATCTTTGTAGAACAAATCATCTGAGAAAGAAAACCCAATAATTTAAATCACTTCAATCATTCTGAATCATCTCAATTTGGATTCAAACACCAAAAGACTTGTTCAAGATAAATCAACCATGTACAGAGGAGCTCAAACTGAAGTTACCACTAATCAATCTCATGAATATGAAGAAACAAACTGGTGACAAGACCCGGTTCAAGTAAGTTGGCAATTTTCAAGAAAGTTCATGACTTTTGCTGCTACCCTCGTCTCATTTCACACCATTTCAGAGACTACCTCAAATTAGAACTCCATTTCTGAACAAAACTAATCACAACCGAAGAGAACCAAACTCTATTCATATGCTCTTGCCAAAAAAAAAATCTATTCATATGCACAAATACTTCTAAAAGAAATAAAAATGAGGGACTTGGATGTAAAGATAGAAACTTTACCTGAACTTTGTGAATCCTTTCGTACTCCATTGAATCTCTGAGAAGTTTCTGTTCTCTCCTCTATAGAAAAGAAACTCAAATTGAATAACAAGAGTGAGAGAGAAGGAGAGTCAAAAGAGAGAAAATGAACGAGGAAAAGAACAAACTCTTCACTCTCTTTTTTCTTCCTCAGTATTTTGACCATGTAGGCAGACAGTTCCCTACTTAAATCAATACCGGTGTACTTGTGTCTCATCATGACACGTCAGTACCTGGACCCACAAATGTGGGGCCACTGTGACGTGACAAAAATCTACACGAGCTCCCGTTCCTCGCCGACTACCCACAATGATGGTGGTTGCTCCCTTTTCTTTTTTCATTTATGAGTGGTAAAATATCAAAAATTATTTTGAATTAAACTTGTTCTTTGTTGTTTGGTAAGAGGACAAAGGTGGGAAATGAATCAATGATCAAGGCCATAGAGGGCTCTGAACAGTGACAATGATGAAAAATGGAATCTCATTTTCTTTATACAGTAACCTAATCTTGTGAGGATATATTCCGAGGATTAGGAATGAATGAGCATATTCAACAGTTGTGATTTAAAGACACAAAAATTATAATGTAGTTGTGTTAATTACTTTCAACCACGGCGATAAGATGTGTTCATCATTTTCTATCCCTTAAAATGTTTTCTTTAGACGAACAAGCTTCATAGTAACCTATTAAAACTTGAAAGCATATGGGTCATAGTCTATCAAGCATTGAAATTTACCATTAAAGCCTGAAAATTTACAGAGATATATGTGACAAAACTTAATAGTTATGAATCTAGCCAGATCAATTATTTTCCCATAAGTTCAGGTATGTTTTTCATAATTAAAATTTAAAACATGCTTTTCCTTAAGGAAGACCGCAGTTGCTAGAATAGTTGGTCTCCATTTGAATTTTTAATGGTCCCTCGACAACATGTAAGTTCCACTTTGGAAGTTTGAAACTTTGAACATGCCAATAGATATATTGGGTTTGAAACTCTTTTTTTTCCTATAAAAATTTCCTGTTTTAAAGGCTTTCCTGCTTTCTTTTGTGGGGTTTGACCATTTTTAAAGGGTTGATGAATTGAAGTTTTTAAAAACGTTCACATCTCTTATGTCAAATTTGTCAACTTACTCAGACCTACTCTAGATGGTGTACGTGCAGTTGTGTAAATATTTGCTGTTACTGCAGTATATATATAACCTGAAGCTTCAGTTATCAAAAAAAGTTTACAGTACTGTCAGGGGTGGATAGCTTCTTGCATCGATTAATTGCTAAGTTAATAAGATTTTTGTTACCATTCATGCCTGTTAGATACATATACAGTGTTGCAGGTGAATGAATTGAACTGCTTTAATTATAAGCAAGGTTCTAAAAAACGCTAGGCGACCCTAAACGGTGAACATACATTCGAGTGCCTAGGCGGCTAGACGTGGATTAATCGGAATTAAACGTTTTCTAGGTGACTTAAAGATGGTATTAATTCAATATATATATGTGAAATAATGAATATTTAAAACATTTATATAATAAAATTAGCAATAAATATAGTTTAAATTGTCATAATCTCAGTACAAAAATATATAATATAGAGTAATAATCTCAAATATCAAATTATTTGAATTTTAAATTATTATTATTTTTACGCCCAGTATCGCCTAGACTCGCCTAAGAGCACCTGAGAGCGCTTAACCCGTCGTCCAGAGAGCTTATTCCCTCATTTAGCTTCGCCTAGCGGCTAGGCGTTGCCTAGGCGGTCGCCTAGGTCACTTTTTAGAACAGTGATTATAAATACATGTATGTTATCTGTTTGAGTAAGTACTACGCTACTGGATGGTAAATGAATGTATGAGATTGAATGAATTGTGGGTATGGTCGATTGGGGGTAACAATTATGAAGCTTATTCGTTCACAGATTGCAGAAGAGCAATGGTTTCAAATTTTGAAAGCAAGTACTTGAATCTTACCAGAGAGGCATAGATGATGATGAAAGAAGCAGGGGCTGTGATTTTACAGCAAACCAGACGACAGTAGCTAACAGCTGCAAGCTGTAAGAAATAACCAAGTGTCACCCTGTTATAGAGATTTGTTGGTAAGAAAAAGATTTTCTACAGATCGGTCAGTGAGAGACTGTGTGCAGTCTGCAAAGTGCAAACCATGTAGATGTAGTACTATTTTCTCTGAACTGTAAAACTTCCAAAAATTAACCCAGAAAGTAGAAGAAGGAGTTTGTGGGGACCTGGTTTATAATTTATAGTGGGAATAATTATGTTAAAAAAGACCATTCTTGAGAAAATGAAGGCAAAAACAAAAGGGTTCAATTCATTGATTGAGATATAACGAGGATTAATCGAAGAGATTGAGTGATTTTTATTTAGTGATAATGAACGAGAATGATTTTGAACATTTTTTTATTTAGATATAACGTATCGAGAGAAAAAATATGATAAACTAATAAGAATAATTTGAGAAGTAAAAGTAAATAAAAATTTGGAAAATGTATTGTAGTGTACGTACATTTTTGTTTAAGTGAGGTCATCATCTTTCATGAGTCAAAGATACTTTTGGTAAACAAATGCACCAATACAGACTCATTATTAACCGTGAATGTGAGTGAGTGAATAAAATGAACAGAAGAAGTAGTGTCAGTTTGGTCACAGTCTTAGTCAGATTGGTCACTGGTTTTTTGGATCAGAATTCTGTATCCTCCTCTCTAATCGAAGGTATGACACACTATGGTGGACCGGTGGTGACCTTAACGCTTTAGACCCTAAAACCCACTTCATTGGATCAAATACCTAGTCCACTACCAATCAATCAATTTTTGTTTGTCTTGACATTTCCTTGCAAGTTTGAATCATTTTTGGATCTTGGTTTTGAAAATTACTATAACAAGACTTACGACTCACTCCAACACAAGAAAAAGGATTTCATTAAACAAGATGCAAAAATGGTGGATAATTGTTCTTTGTTAATCCACATTACATTTGGATACTAAGTGTCAAGATCGATCAAATGATATATCTTAAGTAAAAACGAGAATATTGTACTACCTATTTTTGTTTAATGTCGGGTTATTGGCCTAATGATTTTATCTTTTTCAATAGTCTCTTCAAGACCACGACATGCTATGGTGTTTTTAATCGCATAACTTATCTGAGTATCAAATCAAGTTTCAGTAAATTAGCCCATGTTTGTTTATCTCTTTCAAATCAAGTTGGAGCATAATCCCAACACTGCTCTTGGCACCCTACGTACTCTACTGACCATAAATTAGCTTCTCTTATGATCGAGCAACTATTGAATATGTGATTTTATTCACAAAATAGTTAAATTTTGAAAAGTGTGGCATGCAAACTCTCGATATAACTGATATTATTTTAATTTGAACCACATTTAAGATGTTGAGTTTTATCCAAAATACTTCGGTTAACATTGGGTATGATACATTCACTTCTAAGTCATTTTTTACTTGCCTCTTTTCTAATGCAGGATCTTTCCTCTCCAACACGTCAGTTAGGTTGCACGTGTAACAAGTTCAAATGATCGATCATCTTCAGATGACTCTTTCGGACGGAACAAAAACGATTCATCTCCAACACGTTGCTATTAAGGTTTCCATTCAAAATCATTATATTATTCACTAAACTTAAATGTATGATTCACTCCTCACACTAAGTTGTAATTTTTAAGAACAAAAGGGGCATCTGAGAGTGCCATTAGGTCCTCTTACTTTATACTTTTCATCTCGTAACTGCTCATATGGTTTATCTACGTAGCTGGTGCAAGTGGACATATCTACTTGCTAATTATATTACCATTCTTTATGCAACAAACATAACAAACCAAGAACCTCAATTCTGATTAAAAAAATATATTATGTATAGTAATTAATAAGAACTTGTATTACCATATCGAATTCAACCCCCTGCAAAGTTATCCACCTTAAATTTGAGTTCCTGACCCTTGATTTTGAGCTCTTCCTCATTCAGAGCTAATGACTCATCCTTCTTCTTATTGATAGCTCCTTTATCATCTCTTTTCAAACCTCTAAGGCTCAGTTTCTTCTTTGTTTTCTACAATGCAAAATTCAGGATGTAGATAGATTAGTTCAAGGTGAATATATATATATATATATATATATATATATATATATATATATATTAAATTGATGTCTTGAATCTGCAACTACAAATTATATATAAAGTTGCACATAAAGTCCAAACAAAAATCGAATTCGAAAGCCCAGATTTCTTACTCAATATGCCAATCGGTCAGCTTCAGTTCGGTTGCGGCAAAGGAGATTTTCTTCTTTCTCGGCCTCCCTTCTTTATGGTCGATTTCATGGTTGGAAGATCAGAATCGCAATAGAAGCCATAGTGAGAGATTGTAAGCTACAATGAGATATTGAAGGATGGAATGAAAAAGGCCCGATGATGCATACTTTCGTGCAGCGGCGTCAACGATGAAGGGTGGAATCTAGGTGAGCCAGGCGAGAAGGTCTGAGATTTGAGATCCTGAGATTTGAGATCCTGAGATCCTGAGATTTGAGAGAGAGAGAGAGAGAGAGAGAGAGAGAGAGAGAGAGAGAGAGAGAGAGAGAGAGAGAGAGAGAGAGAGAGAGAGAGAGAGAGAGAGAGAGAGAGAGAGAGAGAGAGAGAGAGTTGGTGCGTTAAGTGAAACCCTTCGCACGGTTAGGTTGCACGTGCAACAAGTTCAGATGATTCTCTTAAGATGGCTCTTTCGAACGGAACGAGAACAAGTCGACAGATCTAGGATCAACAACCTTTCTTAAAACGGAAGCGAAGACATGACAAGCGGGGAGGTTCAGACGTGGACGAGGAAATTTGACTCTGATATCAAACTGCGGCAAGGGTGACATGTGAACCCTTAATATAACCGATATTGTGCAAACTTGAACCACCTTTAAGGTGTTAAATTTTATCCAAAACACCTCGGTTAATATTGTGTATGATTTATTTATTTATAAGTCATTCTCTACTTACTTTTTTTACACAAAAATTAATAAGTTTGTTGCTCGAAGCTCTAGGTGGTGCAGAGTAATTAAGAGGATGCATGCTTCACTCCTAAAGTTTCTATATTCAAGGGACCATACTATATATGATCTTCTAATTAAAGAGATTTTGATTGAACCCCAAAGCAAAACATTCTCTTACACAACCATACAGTGATACAGATCGAAGAGTTGTAATTTGTATTATTTTGTCTTTGGCCATGGTCGACCTGTGGACTGTGACAAATATATAATTGTATGAACCCTACTAGCTCGATCACATGGCGTGGATCAAATGTGACCACTTTGATGGCACTTTGATTTTGTGTTTGGGAAATTTGACTTATAAATGTTGGCTTAAGTTTAGCCTACTTCTTTGACCACATTGTACACATGGGAAGAGCCGAAGATGAGAATGTATGTATTGTACACGGCTCCATGCATGGTTTCATTTCTTCATTCTGATTAATTCATTTCAGGTCGATCTTCTTTCGCGAGAGACGAAATGTATGTATGAGCTCTCTCGAACATGCATTAAAATTGATGCCGATATGTCCATCATATACCATTAGAAAGTAGAGATACATAAACAGTAGCTATATATTTCATATCAATAATTTCCAATGCCATCTTCACCATCGGCCTTAACAAATTTCCATTCAATTTTAGTCAGTCTTTGTTATATTGTTGAACTGCGAATTCAGTGCGCACAATCTTGAAAATTCAGCTGAATTTATGCTTCGAGTTATATATTTAGGTTTTGTAGTGAACCGAAGTTCCCATTGTCGTCTCATAATTTCAACTTTTGGTTTTGTAGAACTCGTAGACCAGGGCAAGACGACCTAGCTAACATGCACCACATGAGAAAAACAACAGTTTTAATACAAGCGCATATTGCGGTGCCAAAGATTTCGATACAAAAAAAGAACAGACTAAATCATGGGAGCCATAGCTAGCTAGACCGACCTCCTTTTAACATGTATAGGACTGAAGGACGACTAATTAAGTTTGTTTTGACCCGGGCCCATGACTAATTAAGCTATACTATCTACAAGAATCCAAAGGCTCAATGATGACCTTTATTCCTACTTTCCCTCCGATCCACGAAAGTGAAAAATGAATAAGATTGATATCGAAAGGATCAGATTAATTAGTAATTTAGGATCACCTTTTATTGACAAGATTTAAATTACAGATTTTCGTAAAAAATTGACATAATTTTTTCTACGAAATGGGCTATCGGAGACTTGTAAAAAAATCACACTTCAGATTTTTCACAAACAATATTGTGGACCACGTATGTCAATCCTAATTTCTCAAAGTGCAGAAAGTAAATTAATTAAAATATTGAAATAATAATATAGGAAATGAAAATTCATAATCCAACAATATTAACAACTCACAACCAGCACTGAAAAATATTCACAACACTAGTGTTCAGAGCGACTTCTAGTAGTAGAATAAAATATATGAAAATACTAGTGAGCCAAAACCTATAGAAAAGTATGGTAATCTAGTGGACTCAAAGCCTCAGGGGATAAACATCAACTCATGAGAAGCATTGCAACCTGGGCACGGAAAATCGAAAGGTAGATAAAAATATAAAAACGTTAGTGTGAGTGGACAAAAACTCACAATCAGTGTAAAACAATAAAAGATTCTATATATGTATTTCCGCCGATTTATGTGAAATCATGCGAGTTAACCAATTATAAAACTGTAAGAATCATGGAGGCAGTCAGACGATCGAGGACTCCTGACCTCCCCTGACTGGTAGCTACGATGAATAGAACAATAGGCTAGACGAGGCATCATGATCTCCTCTGATCGGTAGCTACGAAATAAAAATAAACAGTGATGAGTCAGACGAGGCAACCTAATCTCCCCTGACGGGTCCGACGAGGTAATCTAACCTCTCCTGATCAGAGACTATCCGGTGATTAGCCGAACAGTCAGCGCATCAATGCAGCTAGCCTATAAGTCATCATAAGAAAAATCTCCAAATTTAATCTGGTCTAAATATATTGTAAATTAAATTGAAATATTGAATTACTGAAAACTGAACTCGCTACGACTGTGAAAATAAAAAGGGTCTACTCACAGTACTATGCTGGGATATTTATAAAACCGAAAACTGCCAAACGGCGCAATAATCATCTAACACGACTCGCTAACTCGTAATTCTGAAACCACGATTATAATTAATATATACTCGTCAATATTCATAATAAATAACTAGACTCGTAATCCGACGAGCAATAATGTCGAGAATCTCGCATTCTCGAATAATGTATTTTCCGACTAAATACGAACTTAATCAAATTTTGAAATCAAATCCTTGCATTATTTCACTACAAATCATGGTCGTTTGAACTTCAAAACCTATACAGTCACGACCTCCATCGTCGTCGTGTGTACCACCACCGTCGCCGTCAAAATCATCTGAAATCTGCCACCTACTCGCCTTCGATTCATCCTCCACCCATCACCAATGCAGGAGATGCTACCACCAATCGATAGAGGAGATGGAACCTAATGGTTTGCTACCAAAATCACGGCTGGAGGTGGCCAGCTGGAGGCTCATCGCCGGTGAGAACATCACGGCGTGAAAACGGGTCGAGAGGGGTGGTCAACCCGGTTGTCCAAAATAGAAATTTTTTTGACTTTCCCAAAATGGAAACCCTTATATATATTGGCGATTTTACGGTAATATGTTTTTCGATATTTTCGTAAATTTTTTGTTGACCATAACTTCCTCGTCGCAACTCCGATTTCAACATTTGACGTGGCCAAGAATTCGTTTTAACAAACTCTACGACTTTATCCAAATAAATTTTTCGAAAAATATAGTTGATAAAATTTTGATGAAACGCCAGCGAAAGTTACTGACGGTAAAGACTAATTACCATCGACAATTAACGTGATTAATTAGCGACTAACCGCATAAGCTCCGATTATCGCGTGATATTATTCCGGGTCGTAACAGACATATACTTTGTTTTGACGTGAATCAATTGCTAGCTCTTATTGTGGTCTGATCCAGCTCGATCGTTGAGTGCATTTTCTCCCAAACACAAAGTTAAAGCTAGTTTAGCGAGTTTGATCTCCTAAAGGATACATGTTAAGGGATAAAGAGAGATGAACACATCTAACAATTTTGATTCAAAGACATTAAAATTATAATAGGATTGTATTAATTATTTTTAATCACAACCGTTAAATATGCTCATTTTTTTTTTATCTTTAAAAATAAATGTCTCTTAAAAAAGCAAAAGCAAGCCTCCCAAGTTTAATTCAATTGATTACAGAAAGGTTCAAACCATGCATATATGTAATGGGGTGGTCTTTGCGCAGCTCAGTGCAGGCCATTGACTTCTTGAAGATCGATGATGATATCCCTTCCAAAAGTTTGAAAGTAGTTATATTTTCGACAAATGGGGCAGTAGGGTATGTACATGACTCAGATCCTCTCCTAACAATTGAAAAGTCGTACATGCATGATCGTTTGATATTAGGCTAATAGCTTTTGTTTTCATTATACGATCCAAAATATAGCTAGAATTTGATTCCTTTAGGCTTTTAGATAATTGGCTAAGACAAAACTCAATCTTAATTAGGTTCTAATTAGACAATACAAAAACAATTGCAAATTGCTTTTCATATCGTCAATGCCACACTGTCTGAATTTGATGCATATATATTAGCTAGCTAGTTTGAACGCGAAGCCTCCGTTGTCAAAGGAGATGGTGTACAAATGAACTGCTAACTAATTAAGGTAAATATATGACTTCGATCTACTTCTGGAGCCACACAAAGTCACAAACATATTAATATAACAATACAGAACAAGTTAACCACACCAAGAGCTAGCTAACAGATTCTTTCATCGATCTATAATCTTTTGCGTGTTTATTTTGTTTTGTTTTGAAGGTCAAGTGTGGTTGCCTTTGCAGTTGCTCATTGCATGTACATCTAGGGTTTTCATTTCTAGGACTCAAGCTGATCAATAGTCTCTTATTATGAGGCGATCGATCGGTTAAGTTTGTTCTTAGTGTTACCTTACTTGAGTTCCTTCAGCATATATAATATCGACGCAACATATCGTAATTTGGTTGGCTAATTAATTGTATTGTTACGTGATCAGATTCTTTCGTGCATGGCTTAATGGTTGGAAAATGGTTTTGTACGTACAAACAATATTCATCATTTATCAAAATAAATTTATAGTATAGGCCGGTTTACAAAAAATGATCGACTGGCCGGCCGGTTTACTATGCTAGGTACTTGATCAGATGATGGAAGCACTGTGCATAAGCTTACCGTCATCTTTGCTTTCTCCTGCAGCAGCAGCTTTTTTTTGTTCCAATATTTGGTGCGGATAACAGAACTGTAACTTGGGTTCATTGTCACCCGTAACATAAACCACTCTAAAAATGTCATACTTGATATCAATAGAGACGCTTTCGAAATAAGGCAGCAGTGATTTTCTTTGGTCCGAGCTCAGAATCCACGAGTAACAATATTGAAGAGACTTCCACACGTAGAAAGAAGCAATGCTTGGCTTGGTTTGGCATTTCAAACAAACCCCGGATCTCACGCCTTCCATCTTTTGGAAACTGGACTTGAAGAGAGCTAAGCATGCGTAGGACACATCGCTGACGTCTCCGGCATCGGGGAAGGCTGCTGCACTCATTGAGACGGTGTCGCCGGCGCAGAATTTTGCGGCACAAGAACCGTCTCTTGATTCTCCGGCGTAGGCATCGAAGAAGGTGCGGTCGACTAAGATGGCCATGGTTGATAGGTTCGAGAGCATCGAGAGCTGCATGAATAAAACTTAAAACTAATTAAGGTGGCCTCTTAAAACTTGTTCAGAAAATACCCTATATATAGCCAATACATATAGGACGATTCATAATGCACTTTGTGTATTAACTAGGCGAAGGACGAGTGGTAGAGAACATTGAGTTACAAATTATCGTAGGTGTTTGTGCGCGGAGAGTTTTAGACAGAACACTACTTGTTACTTCTCAACGTCTATATATGCCGGAGTGGAATAGCTATCAAAGTTGTATCCATTTGATGTGAGATATTGAGAGAGTGATGCATGCGCATCATTGCTCACACCCACCCTCTAGTAAAGATGTGATCGACTCATAATTTTGATGATCCAATTCCAAAATTATTGAGTCAAATTCTCTCTCCCAAATATCGTAAAATTAATTCATTCTCGGTACACAAAGTAAAGGCTTAATAGTTCACTTTTTGATGATCCATAATTTCAATCACGTGTTGAAGATCGAGGAATCTTTACCCCTTTTGAAAAATTGGAGATATATATACATACTTATAAGACTGAGCTTAAGAAAGAAAAAAGTACTAAAGGCCTGCCAGAATATGAGCAAGACTAGCAAGGATGGAGAGACTTACAAGGGTTAAAGTCAATGAATCTTTATTTTCACAAGATCTCTTAAGCCATGCTCCAAACCATATGATCTGATCAAGTAGTACAAACAAGAAACCTAAATCGAGTTACCAAGACGAACTTAAACAATCATCTACAGTAGTAAACGTGAACAGAAGAAATGACTAACCACTAATTAAACGTACCATATTTCCATGGATGCTCTGCAATATAGAGCTCTGAACACAACCAAGAGCCTCTGTGCACAAAGAGAACTGATTGAGCCCAGCAAGTAGATCATCCACAAGTACTACTGTTGGCCTGAACACAAAGATACTTATATCTAAGTTCCTATTGTTAAAAGGCACAAACCATGCCATATGATGTCTCTTTTCTCTTTCTCTTTAGCTTTTCTTGTGTTCTTCACTGGTGATTCAAAAGCACCAGAGAAACTTCGAGGAAATTAAAAAGGATGTGAGGAACTGGGTTTGGTATATATATTGTGGGATGGTTGGAAAGCTCGAGAACATTAAGAAATGGGTCGTTTGCAAATGTGGCTTGGTCTAGTTTGGCTTCTTTTGAAACAGAGGCTGGGGAAGACTAGATAGCATAAAATAGAAACAGAGCTGGAAGCAAAATCATGCAGTTGTTGTTTGGTCTTGTGGATGCTTTGACTCTATCTAGATGTTGATTTTGGGTCTCCAATTATAGGAAGGACTATGGGGCACTTTGATGAAGGTTGCCTTTGATGAGGTTATAAGCAAGTCATCGAAGTCTTTCGGTGGAGGGAAGAGAATCAAGTACTTGCACAACATCAAGCAAATAACCAACTTAACTTGAGTTATCAATATAGTTAGTCATGGGAGATAAACTGTGTTTTGGGCCAAGAACTTTCAACATCTCATGTTTTTTTTTTATGGTAATGAGACTTGCATGACATATTACACACGCAAATAAAATAAATAATAATGAACCAGAACTAATGGACATGACTATTTGTTACATTCTAGAATATGGATCTGTTTTCTAGGTTAACTGGGAAAGAATAACATGGAGACGTACATTGGAATAGGATGATGCGGACAATCTGAAACAGTACACAAACACCTAACACTAATCTCCTCAAAGATTTCGTACATTCTTGACAATTGCCTACTGTGTTTGCTTGTGTGTTTGCAGTGATATTTGTTATATTTTTCAATCATATTCCTCTCCTACATCTAAGTAGTACAAATTTGTCGTTATATTTGTAATATTAGACCCTTGATATTGCTGAACAGAGAGGCTGCCCGTGTATGGCACGGCAACACACTCACATTGAAGTATACATAACCTCCTTGAGGTAGGTTGCCCCGGTGGCGAAGAAATCTTCACTGGTAAAAAGTCGCGTGGCGCTTGGCAATTGGGCAAAAGGAAAAAGGTTAGGAGCTGGGGGTCAAGATTGCTGGTGGTCCTGCGACTACTAACCCAAAGAAAGGCAAGGTATGGTCTGCAGAGAAATCTCTGTCATTTTTCCAGAAAGTTGATTTCATTCGTTCAAGAATTGATAGCCTGTCGAGATAAACAAAACAATGGATTTGACCAGTCGACGATAGGAACTGTTAACCAAGAACAAACCACCATTGATAATAGAAACTTATTCTAATCTAGAAGATAAGCCCATGACTGTCTCTACTGCCCAGATTCCTGAAAACTTTATAAAAGCACCATGGTTCTCAGTTCTACTGCCCCTTGCACTGTTTCACACACCCACAGGTACCTAGAGGCCAGTCTCGGCAGTGGCCAATGCCATTGCCTCGCCACCCCAATAATATTATAGACTTATTTAATTTCATGTTTGTTCCCAGAAAAGAAACCAAAAAAAAATGCACAATGATGAGAGCATACAGTAGTAATGGAGTAGTTTAGCTACACATAATACTTTCATAATCAATCTCCATCTGCTCACCTGCTCCAACGTTATTGTTATTAAAATTTATATCCACTCTCTTCGAAAACAGTTTATCATTCATCATTTTGAGGTACAAGGCTCAGCAGCAATAAGTTTCAGGAGTTGAGGGGTTGTGATGGTGTTATGGTATATACAAGTGTTTATATATATACATATGGATGTACGAACCACCTTTTGCATACTCTACATGTAACATAACAAATGTGTAACTGTGTCTGCCAGGGTATATTCCAACAGGATTCAGATGCACGATAATCCTAATTTGTAAGTCTATGCGGACTTTACTATTATACACTTCCACGGTTGAAGTTCAAATATCTAAACAAATTCTCTACTGACCTTGTATAGTGTGACCAAGATAAGAAGATCCAACTGCCCAGCGCCATCTTTTGAAATTACTACAGAAGTCAAATATAAACAAAATAAGTAACAATCCTGATATAGAGCAGTTGGATTAATTTGAACATCCTTAATCACTACAACGATGTTCAAATCAATCAGAATCTTTTCGCCTCTAAGGAAATTATGTTAACCACTAAGCTTCTCTGACTAAATCAATCGGTTAGGCAATCATCAACATGTGAAGATTTACAAATGCATCAAGACTCAAGAGTATCAAGATTATCTTTAAAGCAGAATAAACTAATCAACACTCGCAATGCTCTGTGCTTGAATGAAAACGTGGCACACGTCAGATATATATGCGATTCGAGACTGTTCACCGAATAGATACCCCAAGCTGACATAATCTATCCCATGCATCACCTACATTTGAGTAATAGCAGTGAAAATCCAGAGGCTGGACAGGTAGTATTTGTATCATAGATCAGAGTAACTTTAGGGTACTAACTGGCAAAGGAACAAACTGTAGGCCGGATGCAACAAAAGGTTTTTCACAACTATCTTCAATTATCCTCCAGTCTAGTTGTGTAACTCGTCTCACTTCTTGGCCTTCCTTAATTTTTTTCTTAACCAGGTAAGGGAACTTCACTGCAATGCTACTCAACGGTAGAACACATAATGAGCTGAATTGTAACTAAAATTAGAAGATAATGAATGTACATTATCCACATCCAACTAAAATGCAGTACCTGTCCATAGCGAATTGATTTAGGTAGGTGGAAGTAGGATCAATGTCATTTGTGGGACTAAATGGCTGTACAACACGTATATCATCGAGACCAAGAACTGCATCAGCATGTCCATGAGTCAAGATAATCTGCAGTTGACAACAATATTAGTTCACACACCACAAAAACCTAGGTTTTAGTCATAAGAAAACTTGAAATATTATTAGCATACAAATAATACTAAAATAAATAAAGACGCCATCTTGTTTTCGTTTGACAATGTCAATCCATAATTTTGATTGAAACCCACTCTTTTAATTCAGTTCACAGTCACTTCATTATCATTACTCTCATCTTCTCTTCCACAAGTCAAAAATTCCTTTCTCTTCCGAAAATGAGAAGCCAAAGTCAGCATGGTAAAACTAGTTGATTCTCAAAGCTAGCATCAGTGGTCCAACATATAGAGAATGCCAAGCTGATGTCTTTATACCGAACAACAACCAATTCATGAAATAGTGCATGTTCTTATACTCGATCAAAATAACAAGTAATAATGCGAGGAACAAAAATGAACCTAAAAAAAAAGAGGAATCACAGAATGAACTCTAGGAATCTTATATCGAGTGAACCACCTGAGCACTTGCTCCCTGAACGTCTTTCCGGCGTCGATGAACACGTAGCTGTGCTCGCCGTCGCTCCGGCAATAATCGACCAACAACGACGTGTCAAACAACCGCCGCATTACGGCGGCGGATCTGAAATGGCGTTTTCGTCGGCGGTACAGATTCCGTTCTGGGCCGCCCTATTATTTGGGTGGGGGGATTGAGAAAATGAGTGTATAAAGAGCAAGCGATCGAGGCAGAGAGAAAAATGTGGCGTTGAAAGAGAGTTGAAGGGAATTTCGGCGATGGGTTTATATATAGCGGGTGGGTACTGTGGCCCGCGAAATCTAACGGTTTTGTCGGTTATTTTCCGGGATTTAGATTACAAAATAAACAAATAAGCTCATGATATTAAGCACCTTGCCAATCCATTTCCGAACACTAATCTCCTCTATATGTTTAGGAAAGAAAAATTCTTAGCCGACAATTTAACTTGGACCAGACATCAAATTTCTTTTACAACTCTTTCGCCCTCTTCCTTTGTTGTCTTTAAATTTGATCTAATGAGTAGTAGTTCTGAGAGAGGTTTATTTTGGTAATTTGCATTATTGTTCTATTTTTTCATCGGTACCGTGTCAATTGAGCCCACAATTTATATATGACGGGTACGGTGAAATGTGTTATAGAGTGTCCACTCTCCTCGTTATGAAAAACTATCCCTTCAAAAAATTTAGAAAAGTGAGTATTGTATTGTTGAAATGGTCTATCAATAGTTGTTGTTGAGATTTCAACACATACCAACTAAAAATCAACCACTGCAAGTTACTTTCCGTGGTTGAGCCTCTTCAGCTTTAGGTGTGGAACCTCTCATAAATTCAGATTTAAATCACAAACTCTGTATTACAATGTAAAGCAAAAACATTTTACATGCCCCCAAATATCCATTTGGGAGAAGAGAAATAGTTTTGGGTTGGGCTTAAGAGGAAAAGAAAGATATGGGTTGACAATCCAAATGGTATTGGGTTGGCGTAAATGGGCCCACATCATCTCTCCTTTTACATTTGTTACTCTTCTCAGTCTTCCTCTTCAGCCTTCGCTAGCAATTCTCTGCTCCAGTAACTACAATGGTCTCTATTCGGAGTTGCATTCGAAACGGAAGAGGAGCTCTCCTCACACCTCATAACTCATGTGAGTCCATCGTCAACCCTTTAACTTTTATCGAGCTCACTGCGTTTTTCTCATCAATTTGCTCCACAAACTCCAAGAATCCCAGTGCAGATATTAGACCTCCTTCTCTTCAAAGTAACAATCTTGATGATTCCAACAATAAGAACAATGGTTTAAGGAAACTGCGCTCTCGAGAAATTAGAAGCTCGAGTTTCTTAGGGGGTAGCAAGAGTGATTGTGGGAGTGCCCAGAGTCAAAGTTTCAGACTTTTTGACGATGTTGAAGGATCAGATAGTGGAGAAGATAGTAATGGTGACGATGATGAAGACGAAGAAGATTTAATGGTGTTCAATTCTAATAGGAGTTCTGAGCAGAAAGAGAATTGGGGTAGAGTTGCAGGAGATGTAGATGAAAAAGAGTATAGACACCCTTTGGTGAGAGAAGTGTGTAGGTTAATAGAGCTTAGAACTGCTTGGACCCCAAAGTTTGAAGGAGAGCTGAGACACTTGCTTAGAAGCTTGAAGCCGAAGCAAGTTTGCGCTGTTTTGAAGTCTCAGGCCGATGAAAGAGTTGCTCTCAACATTTTCTACTGGGCCGATAGGCAGTGGCGGTATAAGCATGACCCAATTGTGTATTATGCAATGCTTGAGGTGCTTAGTAAGACCAAGCTGTGCCAAGGTGCTAGGAGGGTTCTTAGGTTAATGGCTCGTAGGAGGATTGAGCTTCGTTCTGAAGCATTTGGTCATGTGATGGTGTCATATAGTCGAGCGGGCAAGTTGAGGCACGCGTTGCGCGTGTTGACTTTGATGCAGAAGGCAGGCCTTGAGCTTGATTTGTCAATGTGTAATACTGCAATTTATGTTTTGGTGAAGGGTAATAAGTTGGAGAAGGCAATGAGGACATTGGAAAGGATGAAGATTGTGGGGATTGCCCCGAATGTTGTCACTTATAACTGTTTGATAAAGGGGTACTGTGATCTGCATCGGGTGGAAGATGCACTGCAGGTGATTGATGAAATGCCGATGAAAGGCTGTTCTCCTGATAAAGTTAGTTACTACACTGTGATGGATTTTCTTTGCAAGGAGAAGAAGGTTAAAGAAGTGAGGGATTTGATGGGGAAGATGATCAATGGTGGGTTGATACCAGACCAGGTTACTTATAATCATCTTGTCCACGCGCTTTGTAAGCATGGCCATGCTGATGAAGCAGTTGAATTTTTAAGGGAAGCCGAAGAGCAGGGATTTCGGTTTGATAAGGTTGGGTATAGTGCGATAGTACATTCTTTTTGTACGGATGGTAGGATTGATATGGCAAAAGAAATTGTTAGTGAAATGTTCTCGAAAGGTTGCATGCCAGATGTTGTGACATACACTGCTGTTCTTAATGGGTATTGCCGACTTGGGAAGGTGGATCAAGCTAAAAAGATGCTTCGGTACATGTCCAAGCATGGGTGCAAGCCAAATACTGTATCATATACAGCCTTATTGAATGGGCTGTGTCGTGGGGGGAACTCATTAGAGGCAAGAGAAATGATGAACATGAGTGAGGAAGAATGGTGGACACCGAATGCCATCACATATGGTGTTCTGATGCATGGGTTCCGGAGGGAAGGAAAATTGGTTGAGGCCTGTGATATTGTCAAAGAGATGATTACAAAGGGCTTTTTCCCTTCCTCAGTGGAAATTAATCTATTAATTCAGTCTCTTTGCCAAGAGGGGAAGATGCATGTAGCTAAAGGCTTCATGGAGGAGTGTCTAAACAAAGGTTGTGCTGTCAATGTTGTCAATTTTACTACTGTTATTCATGGATATTGTCAAAAGGATGATTTGGAATCTGCTCTATCATTGCTCGATGACATGTATCTCAGCAACAAACACCCAGACGTAGTAACTTATACTGCAGTGATCAATGCATTGGGAAAGAGAGGCAGACTACAAGAGGCAACCGAACTTATGGTGAAAATGCTGGTTAAAGGTATCGACCCGACTCCCGTCACATACAGGACAGTCATCCACTGGTTTTGTAAAATGAGTAGGGTGGATGAATTGTTGAAATTATTGGAGAAGATGTTCTTAAGGGAAAACTGCAAAACAGCATATAATCAAGTGATTGAGAAGCTTTGTGTTTTTGGGTACCTTGAGGAGGCTGACAAACTATTGGCTAAGGTGTTGAGAACAGCTTCAAGAGTTGATGCTAAGACATGCCATGTTCTCATTGATGGTTATTTGAGAAAAGGGAATCCTCTTTCAGCATATAAAGTGGCTAGTCGAATGTTCAAAAGGAATCTAATTCCTGATTTAAAGTTGTGTGAGAAGGTGACCAAGAGGCTGATGCTAGAAGGAAACTCAAAAGAGGCAGACAACCTTATGTTACGGTTTGTGGAACGTGGATGCATATCAAAACAACATTAGGGAAATCTGGAAAGCCAAGGAGAATTATGAGTTCTATCTGCCAAAGATGTCGCTTCATCTTCTCAGCATTCATATATGTTGAGATTCAAGGACGTTGAGACAGGTAATCGCTTATTTACCACTGCTGTATCACTTCTTCCAGGTATACCTAAATATCTGCTAAATCTTTTCAATATGAGCTCTCTTAATTGTATTTTCATGAAGTGTACCATGATTAATTAATATCGATATACTATTATGAATTTTTTTGATCCATCATATTTAATCCATGGCTGCAGCTTAGGGTGGAGCATTTATGAATTTGGATCTTCATTTGACAGTTTTTAGATGTGATCCTTTACCTGGTAAGACCTCTTCCACTTCCGTAAAGTTTCATTTGAAGTTAGAACTAAGATATCACCCCTACACCCATTTGTTGGGAAGCAAAAGTAAGCTGATAATGTTAAAAAATTAAAATGGCATGTTGTTGCTTCACCATTTGATTTGATCGTGGTTTTTTTTTTTTTTGAAAATGACCGGGGCTTTTTTCTTCCTTGTTGTTTGCTGGAATCATTATCAAGTGGCCCAACAAAAAGAAAGAGAGCATTTTGCCTATACATGCTCAAGAAGTATCCTTGGAGAACATTTACCCCTCTAAACATGATCCATGTGACAGCATTTATCAATGTCACCTCCATTATTGGGTACATGGGAATCGTACCGTATAGTACTTCAGAGCTTGTAGTACATCACTTCCTGTAACAATGTACAATGTCCTTTGGAATTTATCATTCATCACAATTAGGAAAGAAGAGAGGAAAAACTAGGAAAAGGTGAACGTAAAGGTGGAGCAATGGGAGTGGTTCAAGGAACTATGATGTGGGGCTTTATTTTTCCATTGAAGGGTGCCTTTATATTGAAGCCCACCACGTAGAAGAAAGAACCTCGAAACATATCTGCTATAGGTCTGCTATATGGACAATCCATTTCCTGCCAAAGATGCTACTGTTGCATGCTTGCTGCTTTATATCATCATTCAAATTGGTGAGTAAATCTCTGTTTACTCGTGTGATTATTTTTAAATATCCTCTCTCCTGTGATCACAGTGTTATTAGTGCATTATTGTATGCGCTTAATGCATTTGTCTGTAACTAAATACTTAAATTGGATTCAAATTTTGTCGGCAAGGTCTCCTGCAGTAGATATTATCTGAACTGAAACCTTTGTTGTTAGAAGCATATTCTTGGATTTTGGAGTTTTTCACATTGGCACCTAAAACACTTTCATTCCTAGTTGTCTATTGGTGCCTAGGAAAGAAAAAACAAGAAACTGGATTCTGCAATACAATTGGATGCCTTCTTTCTGTCGACTGTCGTGATTTGGCCTATATATTCACATATCTTTGAATTATTTACTTGCCAAGGATACAGTTACCTGTTACATAAGATTGACTCGAGTCCTGAATAGTGACATGAGTAAGGCATGAAACAATCAGTGCTGAGGACTTAGATTTTCCAGAGCCAACATCACATATAGGTGTATTTTCTCTTGGTATACTAGTCTGTTACAAAACACTACTGTGTATACATGTATCTATCCAAATTACTATGACTTGCATCTATGAGCAACAGTATATATCATTCAAGTTTGGCACGAGTATAAACTTGGTCATGACTGAAACTGACAGTCCATATGAAGAATAAACTGGAGAGGGCCATTCATGGGGCACCAACTTAAATAATCCATTGTTTTTGTTTCTAACGTCTTCTTCAAGTTCTTCAAAACTCACACTTACCCCCACCTTATGCTGCAGTGTGGCAGCAGCTCCATCTGTTCCAAATTAATCAATAATGTAGACAAAAATTGTGGTTGAGTAGGGTGGAGCATTCTTTGAGATGAAGATATTAAATCTGTATTATTGACATGTCTCAAGTTGCAATTTCTAATGGGATATTTCCCCTCTTTGCTGTCCCCAGGCCCTCTCCAATCTCCGTTCTCTGCTTTCTTGGCACTGGACCTATAGAGCAAAATGGCATCAATTATGACCGTCTGTGATTGAGGTTATCTTTGCTCGAAAGGTTGATGATTATCAGTTTATCACTGTTGTAAAGTGGAGTAGTAGTGAGAGGCAAAAAGCTTTTGTTATCAATCACATTGCGAGCACGCTAATGTCCCCATCTGAGGTATCAACCATCCATTCCCTCACCTGCTCTCCCAGCACTTTATCAATAATACTATGGACAACACCAGCAACCGTTAGGAAGAGGATACATTTAATTTTTAGGTAAAATTCTAAATACCATATTGCTTTGGAACCCTTATGAAAAGCTCAGACAAACAGTTCAAGCAGGTCAGATATGGTTGGAGAGTAAAGACCTGTATAAGCTTGGGATTCTCCAGGTGTAAACTATACAAAATTTGGGTTTGTCTGGTTTTCTTGGTCATTCACAGAATCATTTGTATATGCTTGCTCTTTTTTTTATATATTTTTATATAGCATGGGAGAGCCTCTGGACCTTTAGCCTAAGAAGGGTCGAGGCACGGTTGTTGCTTAGATAACAAGGGAAAACTCTCAAGATATTAAACTTCCTACAATCGAACAGCACTATCATGCAAGCAATATGAGACAGTTTGGATCCTAGCTAGCTAGAACATGATAATTCTAATTAAGACGCTTGTATTTTTCCTCAGTCCCCCTCAGATTAAGAAACTATTGTGGAGGGTTAGGTCAGAAGTCTCATTTTCAGAAAGATTCTGATGGGTGACTCGAGCAGAAAACCAGGACTTAATTAGAGTATATTGCAGGGCATGTAAAAGGAACCAAGAGTTAATTTGCAGGACTCTACAAAAATGGAAGGAAACAGGTAAAATGACACGACTTTCTTTTCATATTCTTTTCATGATTTTCTTTCACTTGAATTATTATTGCCTTGCCACTATCTATCATTTTTTTTTCAATCACACCACCCTTTTCAGGGAGATTCTAATATTATGAATTCTAACAACTCTTGGGAAAAATTGATCGCCCCCGCCCCCGCCCCCGCCCCCGCCCCCACCCCCCCCATAATTTTTTTTTTCTGTTTGGATTGCCTTTTTTATAACTTTACATCGGTGACATTCAGAATGTGACTTTTAAACCTCAAACACACCGAACTAAGACTTGAAATGTATCTCAAGACACTGTAGTTGGAGACATTAGTTTGGTAACAGACACTTCACACATAAACAGGTTGTTTAGTATCAAAGAGTAAGCCACTTCTAATCTTGTAACAAGGAACCCTGGTTCTACAGTAACTAGATAAGGATGTACAGACAAATTCCGTGAATTATGAATTGCATAATTTATGGAATAATGCCAATTTATTATGAAGGTGGACCAAAATCAATCCATCATCGGTCTCAAAACGCATAAATCATAATTTTATTAGTTTTTGTATAAAGAGACTTATTCTTTGTAATTTTTGCCGTGTGTCTTGTTTCAATTAGATACAGTTTAGTATAGATAGAGATACAGAGAATTCATGTTTTATAGAGACAGTTATTGAAACAGATTGTATCAGCCTATATATAAGGCTTTCTATCAATGAAGGAGTTACAGTTTTCAGGTTACATATTTTTCCTCTCAAACACGTTATTAGCATGCTCTGATTTGATAGTCAGTCATCACCAGAGAAAAAAAAAACCTAACACTAAACTTCCACCGCCGGCAGCCCCTCCTTCACCGCCGATCACCGCCAATCGGCTTCTCATTCTCCCGGAATTTCTTATTTTCCGGCCACAATCGCGTCTGTGCAGAGCAGCCAACTTTAATAGAGGATTTCGAACAGCTCAAAACGAACCAGAGGGAGATCTCCATATTCACGGAAAACCCTAGAAGTCTAGTTTCCATAACATCTTTCAGATTACAATTCGGACGTGTCTAGAGAAAATTATGGCCGATTGAGTGCACGGAGGTCAGTCTGCTCGAAAAGAAGAAAAGAAGAAGAAAAAACATAATTCTTCCATTGCCGGAGCACGTTGCCGGATTTCTTTTTGTGATCTTCCAATTTTTATTATAAAGTTTTCATACCAAGCATAATACTCTCGAGGTAAATTTTCTAAACCGTCAATCTCTAGATCTAGGAATAAAACTTACTTCTTGCAACACCCTAGATCTTAGGATTGTAATATTTTGATATTGTGATTATTGAATATTTGTGCCCTAGTTCCTATGGACCTATATCACTAGAGTATAAGTGACGGTCATGGGAGAGTCAACATTTAGAAAAAGAAAGAGAAAAGAAAGGGAAATCGATACTACGTGATGGTTCATCATGGTTTATGGGTGTGGTTTTGAGCCACCGTTTATTGATAATCGATTTTGGTGACCAAACATCATTGTCATAGTTCTTATTTCCTAAACTTGATATTAGTGATCGTAGATTTTTGATCGGTAAACTAATTACATCTCTTGTATATGACATCAATTGAGCTAGAACGACATGAATTTGATATCTTTGATCTTCAAAGAGCAGAATACCATCGTTGGGTGTCAGATGTTGAGAACGCGCTTCTCATTATGAATCTAACGGATACAATCCAACCACCACCACCACCTGGTTTTGAGGCGTCATATACATCCAGTTCCAAAGAAAAAATATTTGTTAAAGAATACCCGCGATTTTTTGGGTGACTTTAAAAGATAGGTTCAATAATGTGCATGATGCACAACTGCCTGAACTGCGAGAAAAATGAGATTCAATCCAGTTATTGGATTATCCAAGTATTAATATTTTTAATCAAGCTATGCTAGAGCTACAATCGGAGTTGAGTGTTTGTGGCATTGTAAAGACCGAATAGACTATGATCAAGAAGTCTTTAAGTACATTTCCTACCTCCATGAAAAACCTTGTGCACCAATATCGCGTGAATTTTGCGCAAGAACTACTTAGATTATTCAATGATCTCATGAATGTGTTGGCCAAGAAAGAGCGGTTTCACGAGATTCTTCTCATCAATAATGCTCGGTCAGCTGGTACTAAAAAATATCCATGAGTCATACAACACTGGTGGGAAGACATGTAAGGATAGGAAGAACGGTTGTTCCGAGCCTTACAATAATCATGGTGGAAGAGGAGGACGTGACAAAGTTCGTGGTAAAGGATATAGTCGAAACTTGACTTGGACTCACCATGACAATAGCTATAACTCCAACAAGAATCATTCTGGTCCTAGGAATAGAAGTAATTCTTTCAATTCTGCTTCTAATTCGCTCTAATAATCTTTCTATAGATGTGGTTCTACCAAGAACATGCACAAACAATCTTATGCACCCAAGGATATTCAAAATGCCTATAAGAAGTGCAAGTAATATGTGGCACATGAGACTTAACTTCACTGAAGTCTATGAGAAGAAAAATTGCATTGATGCAAATCTTATAATAGCAAAAAAAAAATACGAAAGCAAGTCTAGAGACTATGATTTTTGAGTAGTCTATGTATTAGGCTGATGTTTATGTTATGTAATCAAGTTTAGCTTTATTTTTGACTAATTTTACTCATGTTTTGAGACTTTGTTTTAGTTGGTTCCAGAATAAGACATTTTTGATGTAATTTTTAAAAGTTGGTGAGTAATGAAATTTTCTTCATTTTTTGGTATATGAAAGTATTGAGAATGTTATTTCATTACAAATTACGTGTATGGTTCGATGTTTATAATTACATATCGCATAATGAAAGGATGCGGCTCCGATTTAATTAGTTGCCTAAACCAGAATTAAGCCCTAACGATTTTGCTAACCTTAGTTACTACTCACTAATTGACAGCCAATGTGAAGATCCAAAACTCAAAATTCATGAAATAAAGAAATTTCTCACATATAGGTTCACTACTAAAATATACAATATATACAACTATTTTCGACATCAAAGCAGCTAGACAAATTAAGCTGATTATGTAAAATAAAATACTAACTCGCGGGATCAACATTGGATCCTACAGTAGATACTGCTATGTCATGAATTGCGTGTGCACTCGACATCAAACGAATTCTGCAAATTAGGCAATTTAAACTGAAAAAAGTCCAGTGAAAGACATATAAAATAATAAAAGCTGTTAGAGTGAGTGGACGAAAATAATATTTCACTTTAAACTGCAAACCATAACTATTATGCCTTTCACTATAAAATATAAGTAAAATGATGTGAGTCTAAAAATATGATCATCCAGGTACTCTTGAGTACTATAAAATGTGTGGAGCCTATGACTTGGGTCAACCGACCTCAAGCCCTAATTCTTCCCAGGTTAGGTCCTTGGTCCTCCTGGGTGCTCTATAAATTCTCGGGTCAGGTCTCTGGCCCTCTCGGAGCATCTCGGGGATCAATAGAGAAGCAGTGCATCGATGCATCAACTGTACTATGCTCTGTGTGAAACCAAATCATATGAGCCTCCAAATGCAAATGCAAATGCATAACCGTAAAAGTATAATTGTAAACTGTATAACTAAAAAATACATAACTTCAAATGTGTAACTGAAGACTCGCAAAATAATAGTGAAAATAAAATGCCCACTCACAGTACTGTGCCGTGATTTTCACCAAGCCGTAGCATGTCTGTCAGTGTTTCTATACGTCTGCCACTAGCTGCTAATACGTCGTCCTGAAACAACGATTCATATTTAACAACTAATCGTCAAAAATTATGATGAATAGCTAACCTCGTTTACCAATTAGCATTATCTTCGAGAACCACGCATTCTCGAACAACGTACTTTCTGAATTAATGACGATCTTAATCTAATTTCAAATTCAAATTCTTGAATCCTTTTTATAGTCGCAACACAAGTCTCAAACATTATGTGACTCGAGGTCGAATCGACGTTCAACTCAATCGTTCCTTAAAATCGTTAAATCATTTAGTTAATATCCGATTAATCACTCATTTTAATCAATTATGTCCAAAACGATTTTAAAACTTCATCATTGCGATCAGTACGCGATTACGAGTGAAATAACATAAAACTTTTGCTGAAATTCATCTTCGTCGGAACACCGCCGTCAAAAATTAATAAAAGAGTTACAATTTTCAGCTTACATATTTTTCCTCTCAAAAGGTTTTAATTTTTCTCAGTAGAGAATTTGATCGTAACAACTAATTAGTTTTTTTGTTTAGCTGAAGCAACTACTGGATTGAGAATGATGAGTCTACGGATAGGAAGTCATATCTTGCCCTAGTACTAAATTCAAAGTTAATGAGTGACCTTGTTGCAACTTGCAAGATCATCAAATGATAGGACACAAGTCACACAATCAGGTCAAGTACGTTTATCTTGCTAGTAGTGACTGGTGAGTAATGTCAATAAACTGCGCCATATGGAAGAATCTTTTTGTTAATTCATACATGCATTTGTTTTCGTTTAGTACTAATAAACCGTCGTGTTTATTTTGATATCGCGAAATCCGTCATATGATGATGAGAAGACAAAATTCGGTGGCCATCCGAGGTTAAAGTAAAACCTCTCAATTCAAGTTCACTCTATGATCAGTTACTAATGACATATATCATCTACTCCAGAATTACAGATGACAGCCAAACAGGCACTACAATTTAGACCATGACAGAAAAAGATAGAAACTTTAAGCTAGTGACCAAGGGTAGTGTTAGATATATATATATGGCTCGATTATACAAATACAGTGGAACAATACACATCTTCTTTTTTTATCGAAAGAACAATACACATCAGAACCTTAATGTTTGCTCTGAAGAATGAAGATCTGGCCATGATCTGTGTAGGGACAAACAAACCCAGAATTTACCAAAGAAGACAACACCATTTAATTCGCTAGCCAAAACAACCATCTTTCCAGGTAAGCACAATAATTCTAATATACACAGATTAGTCCTTCACATTTCATATGCATGATGCACATTTCCATCATAACAGACCCACTAACCTAAACACGCCACGCCCTTAGGAAAAAAGACTATCACTTTCTCTGCTTTTGATCCAAAAGTTGCGATCTTTTTGTGACAAAGTAACCTTTGTTCCTCTCTCCCTCTCTCCCTCTCTCCTATATAGAGGCATATAGCGCTAGACACTATATCTACGTACGTACTCCTCATTTTCTTTCACCATTTGTACAAAAAGCGTTGCAGATTTGCAATGATGGACGATTCGTGGCGCATGCGCATGGGAATGCCAAGCGTGCCCGGCCGGCGCTCTGGCGCCGATCGGACCTCGACGCGCTCAGTGTTCGCTTCGGCGGCCGACTCTCAGTCGACGCTGCATGCCGATGACTTCAAGGACGTGTTTGGGGGACCGCCGCGGAGTGTCCTTCCTAGGCAACTTTCCGGGTGCTCAACTTCGTTCTACGAGGAGGTTTTCCGGCCGGAGTATTTATCTGCGTCGGAGAAGAGTGGAAGGAACTTACCGGAGTTCAGGATTCCGGCGAGGAAGAGCGAGGAAGGGTTCTATAGTGATATCTTCGGATCGGACGACGAGTTCCAGAGGAGGTCGCGAGAGAGGTCGAAAGCAAGGTCGAATTCGAACTCATCGTCGGTGCTGAGCTCGGAGGAGCTGAGTCCTCTCCGGCCGGTCACCGGCGACGACGTGGGGCTGTCGTCTTTCACTTCCAAGCTCAGGTACTGTACTTTACCTAGCTAGACATTTCGTTTTCGGCTGCAAAGTTTATACTAGTTGACTACTATACCCTCTCAGTTTTGTTTGTTAATGTCTTTCTGAAAGCATCAGTAGCATTTGCATTTGCATTTGCATTTGCTGAAGTCTCAAGGGTGTCGAGGGAAATTAAAATATATGATGCCTGTTGACTAGGTTTTTTTTCCACTTTCCATTAAGGTTGACTATATATGTTCTCTTGTCCTTTGGTATCTCAGTATTTGTAGGTAGTTTGATGCTCATTTGTTTAAATTGTTGTTGGAGGCAATTGGATGAACTATTTCATTAGTTGGATGAACGATTTATCTCAATTCTATTGCATAAAGTTTCGGTCTTTATACCTTAAACTAAGTGATGAGTCACCTCACAGAATTGGCTACATTTGTAGCAGATGCACAATTCCATGGCGCATGTCCTTGCCCAAGTCCAAAGTGAGCTCAATTTTCGAGTTTAGTTGTTTTTATGAGTTTGAATCATGGTACGGTCTTGTGTTGTATTTTTAATTTTCCTTGAGTTTAGGGCATGCGGAGCCAGTAGTTTTCGAAATTTATCGGCTTTTTAGGCCCCGGGTCTTGTCGAATTTTTCAAGCCGGGTCGGATCTGACTTTTTTTTTGTATTTAATGAAAAGATTTCGAGTCGGGCCGGATCAGACTTTTTCTTGTATTTAATAAAAAGATTTAGAAATTAATAGTATATAATTATTAAATATATTAACAATTATATATACTAAATAATATATAAGCCTAGATAAAGTAATAATTAGTATATAAATGAATGATATTAAGGTAAATTAGAGTGTTTAGAAATTTATATTGATAAAATAATATATAATACATACAATGAATGAGTTAGACGAGTTTGACCCTATGGGTTGGACCAGAATTTTTTAGACCCGTAAACTTTGAGACCTCGACTCTAAACCCATAGAATTGAACTTTTCGGGTCTAAATTCAAGTCAAGCCAGACTTAAACTTTTCAGATCTTAAGCCACCCGAAGACTTTTCGAGCTTAAGACCAAGTAGTGACCCTCAGATAAGTTCATATCCATTAGAAGTTGACAGCCTAGATATAGACCTCATACATTGAGTTGGATCACAGCCACATCAATGGGCTCCATGTTTGAGCTTCTCGGAGCAAAATGCCAAGACGATTGATGCATAGCTAGTTGTAATGACTTTTGACATGAATGACATCTATCTGACATCATTATCGTTGAGAGGTGCTGTGTTATAAGCACTGCTCAACACCAACCATACACATGTAGAAATAAGTCAAATAACTTGTGCATAACTGCATATAAATATCTTATATGCACTGGTTGTTAAGTCAAACTTCTTTTCTACTTCAATCTTTAGCAAATTGCAATTTAGCAACCAAGCTCTTCATTGCCACAGGCCAATCAATGTAAGATGGGACTCATCGACCATGAAGCCTACAAAGGACCATTCAAAGAAACAAGGGAATACAGCAGGTGTTCACTGCAGTCATCCTTTATACACCGAAAACCAATATAAAGAAAATGCACGCGATGAACGTGCTAGAGCCTCCTACTTTGGATTCAGTAGAAAGGTGGTGTCCCCGGAAACCATTAGTATCGAACCTAGTTCATTTCGAAGTGTTAAGTTATCCGTGGATAATCTTGAACTCAATTCGCCTTCATCAGAAATCTCATCGCTTTGTCAAGAGCACGAGGCCAAATTGGAGGTTCAAGATCGTGAGGTGCCAGAAAAAGAAGCAGGGGTGGTCGAACAAGAAGAGTTGGATGATGAGGAGGATGAAGAGGATGATGATGAAGTGATGAGCTCTTATGTGATTGAGATCAATTCTGACCATAGAGAGGGTACCTGTGAGGAAGATAATCTTGAAGAAGCAATTGCATGGGCTAAAGAGAAGTTCCAAACACACAGTGCTTCTGAAAAAGAATCGAGCATGACACCACATCATCACAGTGATCAGTCCATTGAAATGGAAGAAGGTAAACCTTTTGCTCTTCTAGTTCTAACTGTAATTTTAGGCCTGAAAAGATGACCAACCTGAAGTGTGTTTGTTTCAATGATTCAGGAAAACCTAATGTGAATGAGTACCCTGATCAATCCAGATATGAAAACGACACGACTAGAACTGCTGAGGTTCGGTTCTGATTAACAATACAACACTGTTTGCACTTTGCAGTTACTCTATTAACCCCCTACAAAAATTTAAGTCTCACAGATCAAAATGTATCTCATCCCTATCACGTACTGGGAAATGCTATAAGTCTAACCAACATATGTTTTCAGAAGAAGAGAACTTGGCACAGAACTTGATCCGATACTTTTGTCTAAACTTACAGATGGAACTTGCGTTCTTGGATGAAGACATAAGGTTATGGTCAGCTGGCAAGGAATCCAACATTCGGATGCTGCTTTCGACACTCCACCAGGTAGGACTTTGGAACTCAACCTTTTACTGGCTCAACCCTGATCATAATACTGATGGTTAATTGTTTGGTGGTGCTGGTTTGATTCAGATTCTATGGCCTAACAGTGGATGGTACACAATACCTCTGACAAGCCTGATAGAAAGCTCACAGGTAAAGAAAGCGTATCAAAAGGCAAGACTATGTCTCCACCCTGACAAACTTCAACAAAGATCAGCAACACCAGCTCAAAAATATGTTGCTCAAAAAGCTTTCTCCATCCTTCAGGTAGTATATTTACACGTTTGACATCAAATTTATAAAAATTAGAGAAGGAATTGTACAAATTGAACAACAGCAGCAGAAATTTGATGAGTTATGTCATTTGGTTGTAGGATGCATGGGCATTATTTATCTCTCAAGATGTATTCATCATCTAGCGGATGATCTTCATTTTTCGTGGAACTCAGTTTTGACATGAAGAATGTAACTGCACTACGAGGAAGTTTTTCGAGAACAACATCTACCTTCTACTTTGTATGATACATAGGCTACCTTATACATATTGTGTACATTGTTGAATTAACTACAGTGGGATTCTAATATGAGTAATATCCAATATATATACGTTTTGAGGTGATAAACAATATTTTAGACATGTTCAACAAAAAGACAATATTTTAGTACTTTTATCTAATCTTGGTATACTTTGTTCTCTCTTTGAATCTGAATTCACTGAAGTATTACAGTGTTGAAGATAGTATACAGAAGAGAATAAACTAAACTGTAACTACTAAATACTTACGGACAAAAAAAATTAAAACTGAAATTGGACAAATTATGATTGCAACGACAGAATTGTTCCTCAACCTTACAGGAACAATGACAGAAGTCCAGTATATTTTTCTCACTTGGTTTATGACAGAAATTTGACTGCCGCTGCGTCAAGGGGTGCATGATTTCTGCCTAGCTTCCTCGTCCTCTTACAGTAATATGATCACAACTACGAAATTGTTCCTCAGCGTTATAGGAACAATGACACAAGTATAGAACTTCAACAAATAAAGCATGTTACATACTTACATTAGGTGTAGATTGTATCACTTGGTTCTTGTAATGACTATGTTGGTCAGATCAAGGAGCGCCCTCCTTGCTATTCTTACATGTTCGTCGTAGCTCTCAGGCAGACATTCGATTGCCTCTGCAGCAAGATGTGCATGCTTTCTGGCAAGCTCCCTTGTCCTCTGTATACCATTACTCTTACCTAGGTAGTCAAGAGCCTGAATGCATAGATTAAGTAGTTGAAGTTTAGTTTTGATCCACAGCAAAAGTAATGAGTTAAGAATGGATTTTTGGTATCTAATGGTTTAGAACCATCAATATCAGCTACTAATAATAGACTTTCAGGAAGATCAGATTGAAGCAAAAAACTGGAGTTTCCTCAATATTTGAATCATAGATTATGTGAACTTACAATCTCAATAGTTGAAGGGTTGTCGAATCCTTGTTCAACAATTTTATGCAACTGAGGGATCTCTTCTGCGGCAAACAATATTGGAGCAGTAATAATGCCCTGCAAAATCGCTCATAATTATGAGTTTATGACAAATCCAGGTGGAAACTGTAAGGTAATAGAGTAATAAAAATGAAACAAAGCTAAATGAGGCTTTACATTACGGATGTCAGATAACGAGCCCTTTCCAAGAGACTCCGATGTGCCCACAAAATCAAAAACATCTTCCGTCAATTGAAATGCCAAACCCTGAGGAAGAAAACTAGTAAGCTCAACACACATGCACATACCGTGAAGGTTTTGAACAAAGAAAATAAATCATCAAGAACTTGGTCACAAACCAGATTCTTTCCATAGTCATAAGCCATCTCGACAACAGGTGTTGTATTCCCAGCAAGAATGGCAATTCCCTTGCAACTGTTTGAGACCAATGACGCAGTCTTGTAGTATGTTTTTTCCATATAATTTTCAATGCTACAATATCAATTATATATTTAATTTGTCAACTGGGTATATATATGTACACCTCAATTAAAACCAAACAAAAATAGAAAACACTATATTCATATATGCAACAGAACCAGCACCGTACCTACAACATTGATCAGCTGCAGTAGTTGATTGCATGGTTTGACATGTTGCAACATGCTCTAGAACTGTCGATAGTAGGGAAAATACCTTCGAAATGCACAAAATAGCAATTACATAAAGAGCCTACGAACTCAGTACACATATCTGTATGTATGATAATACATATATGCATGCGTATGCATGTACCTCTGTGTTTTTTAGAGAGGCAAGTGCTACACAAGCTCGAGCGAGTAGAAAGTCTCCTGCTAATACGGCTACCTGCATTAATTTAATGATATCAAGAACAGCAGCCTTCACATAATGTATGCTTTCCAAGACAATGATGATGAATGTACACTCTTGTCGATCAATTCTTTCATTACTACTGAAACTCTCATAGAAACACTAATGTATCATTTGATAAAAGGAAAGATGTCTGCTTAAGGTAGCATGAACTCGAGAGAATGAATTAAAACTGCACCTTATCTCCCATTACAGAATTGAATGAACCAAGAGTACTGCTGCGTTTTGTTTCTGCATAATCCAATACAGTACCGTGTAGAAGGCTTGCCACCTGACAAAACAAGAAGTCTGGATGATTAGACTGCAAGATATGCTGAAGTTTGAATGAGTATATATGAAAATAATCATGATTGAAAAGTACTAATGAAATTAAGTTTTTACTGTTCTACTCCACTCCTAGTCTTAAGATGTATGATGTGCTAAACAATTAACAGTGGACAAAGGATATAGAAAACCAACATGAACCATTTCTGTCACTTCGGCTAGAGATTGCTGTCTTGCACGCAGTTGTGTCGACAGAACATCTCCCAATCGCACCGGAGGCTCATTTACAGCTGTAGACAACAATAACAAGACCTGCACATACATATAACTAATACGGATGAGTAACAGAAGTGCAGAACAACCCAGTACGACGGATAAAATGTCATGTAGTAGTAGTGTATATGTAATATGTATTCATTTGTTAAATGATTGATTTACAGTTGGACGAAGCCTCTTGACTTCCACCCCAAATTTAAAGAAGTACTCGGCAGCAAACGTAAGCTTCTTAGGAACCTGGAAAGAGAAGACAGAATCTTGTTACGTTACAGAAGAATTTGAGTGAGGACCACTAAATGTCACTATTTCAAAGTTGGAACTCAATAAAAACAGAAACTTTTTCAAGTGTTTATACCTGAGCAACTACCATGTTTCGCAACCTGTCAGTAATGAGTGAGAGTTCATCTGAAACCAGCGCGAATGGGTCATGAAGTGGTTCCCTGGTCAGAGACTGAGCGTAAGCTTTGGAGGAGAAGAAGAAGATTGGATGTGGGTCTACTGTTCGATTCCAATACGAGCCATTGGAGCTGTTTCTTCGAATCAAAGAGAAACCCCGAGTAAATGACATGTCTATTGCTCTTTGAGTCAGATTGAAAATCAGTGAGAGAGGGATCTGAGAGCAAGTAGTTTTCAATTCAAGTAGTCAAACTTTGGTGGACTCACCAGTTCCTCTGTCCGTTTCATTCCTGTCCATCCCCCTCCTTCACATGTTTTGCATTTTTTAACCGCATCTTCGTCAAAAAACAAATTAGACGTCGGGGAAGCTAATTTAATTGTAGCCGAAATTTCCAAAACAAGCACAGCACAGAGATTTTACTATATAATTAAGTTTAATTTTATATTTAATTTCGATTGTAGTTATAGTTATTGGATAAGATCAATATTTTGATGCAAGTTTTGATGTTGGTAAAAATAATAAAATTTCTTCCTCTTGGTATTTGAAAGTGTTGAAAATAATTATTTAATATTGTTTAAATGATTCGAATTCTACAAAAATTTATGACATTATGACACCAAAATAAAAATAAAAACGAAATAAAAGAGAGGATGATTTGATACTGAAAATTTTCGACAAGTCGGGGTTCACCTGGACCCGTCCATGGTAACCCACTGTATCAGTTTTTGCACTTTTCGACCTATCGAAAAATAGTGTACTAAATCTTTCGACTCGTCGAAAGATGATCATCGGTCACTTACTTAGCTACTTCGACCTGTTCGATGAAAATGTTCGACCCGTCGACTGCACGCTACTGTTTCCAGAATGTCACGATTTCAACCCGTCGAAAAAGATATCAGAAAATCGATATTGGTTTTATGTTTTATGTTTTATTTGACCCGTCGAAAATTACCTCGACCCGTTAAATGTCAGTCATTGTGACAAAAAAATTCCATTTTTCGACCCGTCGAAGATGATTATCGGAAAATCAAAGTTTATTTTGGGTTGCACATCGGTTTCCTTATGTCATATCAGCACTCTATAAGGGGTCACAACCCTTTGGAAAATCTTTAAATCTTTACTTAAAGTGTTTAACAAGTCTTAAAGACTAATTAATTCAAATTCTTTTGTAGATATTTGAAGGTCAGGTCGAGTGTCTAGCAGATAATGGTATTACTCATATTATACTGCGGAATAAACAATTGTTTATAGATCTTATGCCATATATATCATCAGTGACAACCATGATTGGTTCTACGCCAGTTATACAAAGGCGTGGTTCAGTACAATTTTTGCTACCACATGAAATAAAAACTCGCATCACTGATGCATTGTACGCGCCAAAAGGTCAATTGAATCTTACTAAGTTTTAAGAACATTAGAGCCAACGGTTTACACTTAGAAACTCATTGTGAGAATGGAAAAGAATTCTTATATATGACTTTTGAGGAGTGTGGTAGGAAGTGCTACTTGGAGAAGTTGTGGGCAATTCATAGTGGATTATATCTTACTATGGTTCGGATTATTAAATCCAAAGTTGTCACACTTACTAATGTATGTGACATGGCCTCATACAAGCTTTGACATTATCGAATGGGATATCCAAGTCATGATATGATGATCAAAATATTGAAAAACTCTCATGGTCATCCATTTTTCAAAGGCAAGAAGCATGTGAAAATTCTCAAAACCATCAAATTTGATGGAGTAGATGAGATTAACAATCTCAATCTGGTCTTAACACCTGGACAACCTAATCAGGTAAATTAGATTGAATAATGCAACATAATTCACATCAAAAACTTTTGATTACTTTTGTATGTCAATTGGGAACGAAGTTGAATATCTCGTTCCTCATGTTCATTCACATAACGGTTTAGCAGAGACACAAATCAAGCAGTTACAACTTGTGGCAAGAGCAATGGTTAAGCATACTAATTTGTTGGTATTTGCTTAGGGATATGCAGTATTACATGTAAAAATTCTTCTTCACTTGAGACCTGTGGCATGCTAACCATTCAGTGCGTACCAGTTGGTAACTGGATACGAGCCTGACATTTCATATCTACACATCTTTGGTTGTGCAGTGTATGTGTCAATTGCGTCTCTACCGTGCACTAAAATGGATCCTCAACGTCGTTTAGGCATATATGTTAGTTATGAATCTCCAACTATTGTCTGTTACTAGAACCTTCGATAGGATATCTCTTGACTACAAGATTTGCAGATTGTCACTTTGAAGAAACATACTTCCCGACATTAGAGGGAGATAGGAATGTCTCCATTCTGGTTGAACGTTGGGAATTAACATGGAATACTCCTCCCACTATATTTCAAGAAAATACATGCACATCTCAAAGTGAAATTGAAGTGCAACATATAATTGATCTTCAAAAAATAGAAAACTCGATGCCTGACTCCTTTACTGGTATTTCCAAAGTGACAAGATCAGACATTTCTGCTACAAATGTTCCTGCAAGGTTGGAAGTCCCTAAAGGGCGGTATAATGCAACTCCAGGGCAGAGTAACATGCATCTTCCCCATGTGGATGAAGTAGCATCGACCTCGACCTCGACCTCGACTCCTACTAGGAAAAGGGGGAGACTAAGAAAATTCACATATGAGCTGCCAGTGAAAAGGTAAGCCATCTAGGTACAAACTGATCCTTTTATCATCAACGTTGTAAATCCCACACATGAGATTGTTCTTGACTATAACTATGTCCTAGAATCACAAATGACATCTCTGGAGGACGCTTCAGACTCATATGTGCTGTCAGAGAATGGTAAAATCTCACTAACTAACAATGATGTGTGCATTGTTATGGATAGGTTATCTAAGGTAGTTGATGATGTTTTTGCTTATTCTATCACTCAGAATATTATTGATGACGATGAAGTGAAACCTCGTTCGGTTGCTGAATGTCATAGGAGAGCGGATTGGATGAAGTGGAAAGATGTAATGCAGGCTGAACTAGACTCTCTGAAGAAAATGCATGTTTTTGGTTCGGTAGTGCTATGCCCACAAAATGTGAAGCCGGTAGGACATAAATGAGTCTTTGTTCGGAAACGTAATGAGAAGAATGAAGTCATGTGGTATAAAGCTAGTTAACGACTCTAGCAGCAAATTCTACCATTATAAGCAAAACCCAATCCAAATTTCACAAATCCAAGACTGCCCATACAGCAAAAGCAAGAAAGTTAGCAAAAAAAAAATTAAAAAAATATCAGCACCTAATTCTTCAGAAAACAGAACATCAAATGGAATTGAAATCACAACACGATTGATATGCCCAAATACTCCACACTCCACAGTACTTGATAAAACTAGCAGAAAGAGAGAGACACATGAGATGGTTCGCCGAAAAATCTCGAGAAGGGTTGACTGGCGGAGGTCGGAGGGTATAGTGAGTGAAATTTTTCAGTGAGTACTGGTGTGGGAGTATGCGACAATAGAGTGACTACGAAATGGTTTGGTCAATTTGGGAGCAGTTCTTCCATGAGGCAGCCCTACCAGGTGGAAGATGGGGCAACCAATGCTTAGCCTTGCTGGTGTGGGTGAGGGTTATTATGGGGTTTGACGAGACAAAAAAAAGAGACATTTTAGGCAAAAATTTGTTTAATCATTGGTTTGACCAATGTATGTCTGAGGCGGCCTTATGGAAGAGCTGGTCTCACTTTGGAGACCGATGTGGCCCCGACATGCCAGATCAGCAGAAAACGACCCGATTTTAACTTCGTAACTAACAGAGGTATTAAGTTGTCAAAAACTGGTAACGTCGGGTAGATGCATGCAAATTTTTGATACATGGTCAGACCCTTGCTCAATGACCTAAGGGGTCTTTTGTAATAATTAATTTATAAATTTATCAGAATCCGCAAGACGATTGAGGAGAATAGAATTAGTGCTGATCTTTAGTACGAGGATATCCGCAAACAAATAATGACCGAATTTGATAATTTGGGGAAACCAATTACAATAGAACTTTGATAATTTAATACTCGATTAATTAATAATTTTGTTAAAATAATATCTTTTGTCAATCCCGACTTAAGGAACAACGTGCTAAATTAATAATTCGTTAAATTTATAAGATGGTGCATCTATTCATATCTCCAAAAATGCTATTTACACCTCAAACTTTTTTGAAACTTTGAATATCCCATTTTTAACCCTAATAAAAAAATCTACAATTGTTCATATCAATCTAACTAGCATGTCAACATCAACGTTACCACCCTCTATCAAAATCTCTTAGTTAATTGGCAAAGAGTAATTGATAGAATTTGAGTTCTTGTTATTTTTTGCAGAAAAAAAAAACTTGCTTGTTTTCCTCATTCCTCATTGGCTTCTTTAACGAGAATATAGGAGAAAATTACATGTTCCAAAATAGAGTTAGTTCGACAGTGAATTAATCTTAGTTAATTCAACATTAAATTGATCTTAGTTTTTTTTTTATTGTAAGTCATTATCCAATTTGTTTTGTTAACTTCAATGTTGTTATATGTTCTTCGATCTACATTGATGGGTTACAAGATTCTAAGCAATACTTCATATTTTGTATTTCAATGGTTGAAGGTTTAGATTTGTGATTTTTTTTCTTTCTCTTTTCTTCTTAAATTAGAGGTGAGAAAAGAAAAATAAAAATGAAGGGTAAAATTGTAAAAATAATGGTAAAATATCTATAAGGAGGTGCAAGTAGAGATTTTGGAGATGTTAATAGATGCACCCCTTTATAAGATAATAGAAATTCGAGTATTTATATAAATCTCAAGCAATATATAAATTAATAATGATTTAACACATATAATTAATTATTCATTTATTATTACTTCATGAATAATTACTTAAAATTGATGTCATCTTGAATCTCATTTTGGATTTTTCTTAACATAGTAAGAATTTATGGTGTTATTTTTTCATAACACATTTAATAAAGTCTACACAATATATTGAAAACAATGTATATTGAACAAGGTGCAACAATAATAGTCTTATAAATTAATAAGTTATTAATTAATGAATAAATTAACAATTATTAATTTATCAATTATTGAATATCTCGCTAAATTAATATATTTTGTTAGTCCTAAAGTTACTAATTTATAGAGTTTTAGTTGTAACTCAATTTTGACATATACTAGATAAAAACGCATATGTGTGTAAATAAAATAAAAAACCATCAGAAAAAAAAACAATTAAACGAAATCAATTTTTTCTTAAAGTAGTCAATTTTTTCTTGAGAGATAAGAGAAAAAAGGAGAGAAAAATTGTCTGGGTGAGAGAGAAAAACAAAACAAATTATTTATTAAATTATTCTAATAATCTTAAATTATTTTTTATACACTTAAATTTAAAGGATAAAAGTGAAAAATTTGGAGATTGTTAGGATACAAAGCCTATTTTCTTAATAATATTATAAATATATCCTTTCAAAATAGGAAAAAATTTATCACTTTTTATGTCAGGTCAAAAATGTACCTAAACTCTAAAAATTATAAAATTATTTAGGGTTAGTGTAATGTCTCCTATCCTTTTCCGACACAATTTCATTCCTTTAATTCCTTTAATGATGTGTCATTATTTCTTGAAAAAAATAAAATCAAAACACATTTATGCCTTCATAAGTTTTTTATATAATTTTTTCCAAATTTCCTCTCTCCCCCCCCTCTCTCTCTCTCTGTGCCAAGAGAAACACAGTAACAGAGCAGGTGCGTCTCCCTCTTGACTCTTGAGCTTCACTTCGGCGTCGTCGCCTCCCATCCTCTGCCTAGCCTTGTGCGAGCATCGTCCCCCGGAACGAGCGCATCGGGCACCTTAACCTGCAAGCATCCCCTGGTTCGCCGCTCGGTCTTCCTTTTCAGGCCGCCTCTCTCGTTACTTCGACGTTTTCGGGTTGCCTCTCTCCTTGAAGATCGACGTCTGCCTCCCGGTCGCAGCAGCTTGGCTCGAAAAGGAGGGAGACTGATTCCTCCTCATACTCGAGCTCTGGGTCTCTTACGTGATCTTCGGTAACGTGGGAGACCAAGGCCAATGCCAACGACGGCATCGTCCCACTAGGTGATTTCCTAACGACTTCAGATCTGCTCGACCTCCTTATGCTCCGCCGCGAACCTCCTTCCCTTTCCCGTCGAGGCCAGATATGCTCGACCTCGACACATAATCAGTGATTTTGTTTGTCTGTGACTTTTTTTGTTTGTGTGTTAATTTAGAATCGTCTGGATGTTTGTCTGTCTTCCGACTTCCGATTGTCTTTCATGACTTCGTAATCATTTGATGACATTGGCTGAGATTTGAGGTGGAGAGGTTTTGGGTGATGGTGGTGAATCGGAGCGCCGAGATGGGAACCGACCGTCTTGAGAGAAATTTGATGCGTTGAGCCTCCCATGAGCTCTTTTTTTAACATCAACCGTTGAGATTTAAAATGGGATAGAGATGAAATAAATAGATCTAATTAATAATAATATCCTTATTTTTTATCTGTCACATCATTATAGGAGATCACAAATGATACGAAGCACCATACTTATGACGTTTTAAGAGTCTAGACATTATTTTGATAATTTTTAGAGTTCGGACACCTTTTTGACCCGACCCAAATAATAACAATAAAAAAAATTCCAAGAACAGAAAAAACAAATTTGTATATACCAAAGATAATTTGACTTTTGAGTTTTGAAGAACAAAATCTAATAATTAAATAATATGAATGAAACAACCAAGAACAAAATTTAATAATTGAATAAAATGATTGAAACGACTAACATTGTTCTTCGGCCTCACAGGAAACTAGCACCGACATTGGACGCAGTATGTTACTAATGATGTAGATTATTGTCCATTACTTGGTTCTTGTAATCACTATATGGGTGAGGTCTAGAAGCGCCCTCCTTGATATTCTAACATCTTTATCGTCACTTTCAGGCAGAGATTCTATTGCCAATGCAGCAAGGTTTGCGTGCTTTCTGGCCAGCACCCTTGTCCTCTGTATTCCCTTACTCTTACCAAGGTACTCAAGAGCCTAACCAAAGTAATGAAATTAAAGGAATTCCGAAATATTAGGCTTAAGAACCTTCAATATCAACCATTCTTAATACGCTTGCAGGACAATAATATAACAATAACCAAAGACTTTCAGCACAGGAAATTCAGCCTTTATTAAGCAGTATATGTAACTTACAATCTCAACATTTGCAGGGTTGTCAAATCCCTGTTCAACAACTGCGCGCAACTGAGGGAACTCTTCCATCGCAAACAACATCGGAGCAGTAACAATGCCCTAAAAAGAAAACACGATATGAAAAAGCCAGGTTATGTGAGTTATTTGTTAAGCATTAAGTAGACCACGACAAGGAAAACGGTTCTCATACATGAACTGGAAAGTAGCAGTATGGGAGAGAATATATATGTAAGCTCACACGAGACTCTGAATGACAGTATAAAAGTCACATTGGTAACCCTCAATAAAAATATAGTGAATAAAAAAAAAATGGAGACAGGTTATGCTGTTAACACATTCAGCACAACTTAGGTTGTGTTTGGGAGTGGAACAAAAACAAGGAATTACATTAAACATCAGAATTGGAAAAAAATTATGAACAAAATTCTATGTTTGCTAAACAACAACTAAGAAATTAAGAATTTCTTTGGAAAAAAATGGATTTGGAGACATGAAATTCTGACTTTAAATTCCACCTATATAGGTGTCATTTTCAAATTCTATCTTTTATCACTATAACATATCTCAATAACGATATTTGAGAATCCATGTGTATATCCATACAACAGAAAACTGATATACTAGAAATCTAAAGACGGGAATTGTAAGTTTCATCATCTAGAATTTACTACGAATTTCAAGCGCAAGAGTTGAATTTTGCAAGTTGACAGTAATCAAGCTATGCAAAGTCATCTTTTAGATGCAACTAGCTCATAGTAAGAGAAAGAGGTAGTAATGTAGATACGTTGTTGATCAGGAGTTACTCAGGTGACATAATTCAGTGCTCTAACAATTCTCAGAAGTATCCAAGCATTTCTCTTCTTTTCAGTGGGTAAGTGGGTTATTCAAACAATACTTTGTGTGAGACAGCAAAAATAATGTGCGTGTCAGAGAATTTCAGTGCAAGTATTAAATTCTAAAAGTTGAGAATATTCAAGCTATGCTAGCAAACTCACCTTTTAGATGTGTTTAGTTTGTGTCTCAGATAATTTCAGTGCAATTCTTTAAATTGAGAATTTTCAAGCTATGCTAACATACTCATCTTTCAGATGCGATTCACTCATAGTAAGCAAAACAGATAGCTCGATAGATATGTTGTCCATCAGGAGTTTGTCATGTAGTTCAGTGCTCTAAAAACCCGCTGGGGTATGCACGCATTTCTCTTCATTTTAGTGGGGGCTATGCAAACAATACAGTTATGGGACAGAACAAAAATAATGGCTGTGTCTGTGTATCAGAGAATAAACCTATATAATTAGCAGATACTTGAGCTCGAGAGTCGAGACATATTTCATATCTTCAAACAAGGAAATATGATATTAGTGAGACATACATGACGAATGTCAGATAAGGAGCCCTTTCCAAGAGATGCAGACGTTCCAGTGAAATCAAGAACATCGTCTATCAATTGAAACGCCAGACCCTGAGTGCAAAATAAAAGTCAGCTCAACGTACACAAATGCAAATATTATTGAGGACCTAAATATATACTTATTTGAGCATTTCCAGGTTGATTTCATGGCAATAGTTCTATTGATTTTGCAATAACATAGTTCCAATTCTGATTAGTGTCTCCTCTTAAACTAAATGAAAGTTGAGGACTAATCAGTTATTTATCTTTAAAACAGTTCTGAACAAAGCAGCAAATAATGGGATTTTCAGAATTTGCAGTGTTCCAAACACAGATCCTCAAAAGTGTTAATAACACCATTACTAGACCATCTAATTAAGTTAAAGCATTATAAACTAATCAAATAAGAGAATAAATGACGTTCACTACAACCAAAAAAAAAATGTCTGAGAGACGCTCGTATTGGCCATCCATTTGGATTTTTTTAAACTGTAAATCACTCTAGCTTCTAGACAAAATATCATCTTTGACCAAACTAACCAACAATCTCATAACATGGGTTGCTCCTTGCAAGAAGTGATATAAAATTCAACAACAAAAAAATAACTACATAGTCAAATTCTTTCCATACCAATAGAAAGAATTAAAGAGTTCACATACCAAATTCTTTCCATAGTCAAAAGCCATTATCGCAACTTCTGTTGTATGCCCAGCAAGAATGGCAATTGCCTTGCAACTGTTTGAAATTAATGACGCAGTCTTGTAATATGTCTTTTCAATATAATATTCCATGCTGCAATGAATACCATTTCCAGAACGATAAGTTGTTAAAAAGAATTAAATGCTAGCATCTGTAATTGTTAACTTATCATATATGTGTGTGTGTGTGTACACATTTTCCAAATTTAACAACTGAGACATTTAATAATGTACCAAATCAAATGAAAAACGCCCAAGTTTTTTACTAATGTACCAAGTCAAATGAGGAATGCCCAAAACCCCAAAAATTCTGATGCAAGAAAGCTTTACTGAAGATTGTGAGTGACACCTGAAGTAAAACCTATGTAATGACTTTTTCAACCAAATCACCGGTCATAATTAAATCTTGTGTCTTGTTAATCTAGACACCTATATAGGTTTTATTAGAAGGTGGTATATCAAGGATATACTGAAAGAAATACTAATGTCAAGTTGTTAACTCCTATTGTTAGATATCAGTGACATGCTGGGTTGTTCCGCTAATTGCATAAACCAATGGGAAAATTGACCAGAGAAGGGATTCTAATGGCAAATACATGTTAATTGTGCAAACATCAAAATAGATCTTGTGCACCATCATTTGCTTCATTGTATTTAGGAGGTGTGGGCGTTATGCTTGGTCCAGAGGGGGAGGGGAACTGAACCCAAGATGACAGCTTCCTTTGTTTTTTGTCTTTTTGCTTTGCATAACATCTGGTTGAGATCAGTGAGTGGGTGACTGTTCTATCCTCTTGATGCGTCATTGCATCACGTCAGCAGTGAGTAGACCCATCAAGGAAATACAGCACTGTAATTTTGATATTGCTCCAACAGCCAGTACAGGGAAGGCTCATATTCCTATATTGCAAATGTGCTTGTATACCTATCCCCCAGTTCCACCCCTTGGTGATAGTTAAGAGGAAATATATCAAGAATTTGAGCAGTTATAAACACCATTCTGACAGAGAAAATAGCTATCATATATGTTAGAAGCAGCAGAGCAGTGTACCTACAACGGTGGTCGGCAGCAGTAGTCATTTGCATGGTTTCACCTGTAACAAGGTGTTCTACAACTGTTGACAGCAATGATACAACCTACATTGAACAAAACTGACGGGTGTTGATATTATTTGTAAGAAGTGAGTGCATTCCGGTTTCCGTATCACTAAACTTTCACATTAATCCATACGCATCTCAACACGATAAAATAATGAACAGGTACGGAAGCCATGCCTGAATTGCTCAGTTTCAGACACGATACGTTTGTGCTTCATTGTGGCTGGTGATGGTGAATCTTGTGGTGTACTATTACATACCCTGGTCACCAACCATTCCGAAGTCGGGACCAACGTCATTATTAGTCAGGACTTGATGTCCCCATATGACATGAGGATGAATATCATAAACATAGAAGTCATGCATTGAACTTATTTACATCCCATATGACATGGGGATGAATACAACTAACTTAAGAATGATGCTCACAGACCATTTGTAATTTTTGGACTCTTTTAGCGACAGCCTGTTGGTCAATGCATGGACGAAGATTGATCGGACTTGTAAAGTCTAATCTAATACTCACAAAAGAGAGTCATATAGCATAGCCCCGTAAGGTTTATCTCACTTTAGTGCAAGTGTACAATATATGCGTGCCTCTGTGTTTCTTAAAGAGGCCAGTGCAACACAAGCTCGAGACAGCAGAAAATCACCCGCTAATACGGCTAGCTGCACCCAATGATAGAAACAAGAGCAACCATCATACTATGCAAAAAAGTTCCCTAGCTTTCATATCAACTAAACATCAACTAGAAGGTAGAAAAAAATTTGTAATTATCCAGGAATCTTGCTACTGTATGGCACTCTATCCTCTGGAGTGAATATTATAAGTCTAAAATGTTGTATGGTTCTAGCGGACAATATTCAACAGAAGGGGGAGTAATTATTGTATTCATATTTGGCCACCTGTCTCCACTCCTCCTAGGCAGCAAACCACCACTTAATATAAATGTAAAAATAAATAAATAATGGTATTAAAATCAAGGGCACGTAGCAGTCCTATGCTACAAATCGTTTCCAATGGTGATGTACAAGGGGTACTAATCAGATCAAAGATCATTATAAGGCACACAAATAAGGCATTAGACAAAACTCGACAACTCAGTCTCTAACCCTTTACCATTTGAACAGTAAGACTTCCCAAAGTGAAAGACCATGAAAATGCTTTTCAGAAACTCAAGGTTTATGTGTTTGATCGATTGATACATATAAACTCTCTAGGACTACAAAAAAAAATTTTTGTCCATATACCTGATGGACCAAAAATCTAAAAGTTCTGAAGAGACAACAGATTAACCAGCATAAAGTGAATTGATCAACTTAAGGATAGTGAAATTTCACCTTATTTCCCATTACAGAATTCAATGAACTAACACCGCGTCTTGTGTCTGCATCATCCAGTACATCATCATGTAAGAGGCTTGCTACCTGAAATATAAAGTACTTTATTAGGAGCTTGTAAGCTGGTAGTCCTTCACAGAAAAACCATATCCTCATTTTCATCAATTCACTTAGAAGTGTTAAGATAGATTCGCAGCAATAGAGGACTCAACTTAAGAACTCTGTGTACATAAAAGTAGATTAAGAGTCTACTCTTTAAGAATAAAAGCAACAAAGTCAGACTGGCATAAGACACTACTTAATTTTCTCTAGGCCAGTGTATGCCCCACAAGCATTTAATTTTACTACTAATACACATTTTATTTCTGAGATCTATATAAAAGATAAAACATTGCATATAACCAACATGAATCATCTCTGTCATTTCTGCTATACATTGCTGTCTTGCACGCAATTCTGTTGGGAATGCATTTCCCGATTGCATAGGAGGATCGGGTTGCAAAGTAGGTTCAGGTATACGGACATCAATAGCTGTTGACATTAATAACAAGACCTGCATAATGCATAGAATTATCAAATAACTTCATCTTAATGATTGAGAGAGACTATGGATGACATGTTGTTATGTAAGACATTCCAGATAAAAACAATCAGAAAAAGTATCCAGTGTAGGGCATCTTAATAAGTTGCAGCTCAGAAAAATATCATAACAATGTCATAGTATTGTTGCTATTACCGTAGGTCGGAATCTCTTTCCTTCTACCCCCATTTTAAAGAAGTACTCAGCAGCAGAGGCAAGCTTAGGAACCTGGCAAATAATATAATAAAAAATTTCCAGGGACCATCAGTATCAACTCTTGCCATTATCACATATGTTCTTACAGTAAGATCAATTACATGGTAAGAAGCCAAGGAGATAAACAAAAAATACACAAACCATAGCTCTTAACCTGTCAGCAATAAGTGATAGCTCATCAGAAATCAATATCTCAACAACAAGTGAGTCGAAAAAACAGACATAATATATTTGTAGAGAACAGAGACTCAAGTCCAACCGAGGACATCATCCGGAGAAAGTTAATCTCTCAACTTTCCTGATGACGATGATTCAGAAGATGGTGATGGAAACTGACGAATAAACTTCAAATTTTCTTTCGGGACCAGCATAGCCCTAACATTATTCAACAGAGGACAATAAACAACCAAATGGGCAAAACCTCACCTCAACTAAGGAGCTATTCTGGTGGTGGATATGATGCCTAGAAGTTAAAGACCCAAGAAAAGAAGGCATCCCAGAAGACCAAAACTCTCTGCAACTCGAAATCTAGTACCAAAAACAAGACACTAATCAAAGCAATGAAATTTACGACGCCAAAGAAAAAACAATCAAAATATATAGCTTCTGAGACAGAAATTACCTTCTGGGTCGAATACCCTAGAGACTGAGAGATGTAGAGTTTTTGCGGCTCTGGTAGATTAGAGAGTAAACACCGGCACAACCCATTGAAGCTTTTTCCAGGAATCTTAGATAAACCTCGAGAAACGATCATAATTTTCAGGTGTTCTATGAATCTGTGAGCTTTAGAGAGTTTCGGCTATAGGGTTTTAGGAGGTGGGCCGGTGGGGTCAAAGAGGAGGCAGAAGATGAAGATGAAGCTCTCTCAATCTCTCACGGTTGGGAGAGTTTATATGTACAGTATGTGTAAACGCCACCGCCATGTGCTTAGTAATATCAGTTCAATTGTATAATTATGATTTTTTTTTCTGTTTTCTTATTACATCATTTAACTAACTATTGCTTCATAGGTCAATTATTAGTCCGTTTATTATCACAAACTTTGAACAAACCAGCAGGAGTCAATGTATGAAGAGTGACAGTTTCTACTTCAAAAAAAAGAGTGCGGGTCTCTGCCTCTGAACTGGTAAGGCACATTGCCCAGAACTGAAGTTTTTGGGTGTAAAAACTAGAAAGAAATGAAAAAGCTCAATTGAAGGAGGTGAAGGTGTGCTTAATGCTTTGGCCGTTCGGGTGCTGTGAATGAATCACAAATATTGAAAGCTGCTGTTACTTCAATTTGAGTTTTTTATTTTAATTACCTTGATCAAGTTTTGGCTTCTATACTCGAGGAAAAGACTGCAAAATATAAATGTTGGGATACCAAATAGTGCAGACAAAGAAAGCCACAAAAATCACCTTGATAATTTGTCAACCGTTCCATCCTACCACAGAAAACAAAACAATGCCTGTCAAAACTCAAAAGTCGTAACCAACGGAAGAAACACCTACATACAACGGTATCAACAGTCTTACAACTAACACAGGACTTCAGGGAATTAGGAATGGATATGTTAGAAGAGTTGAAACTTTTCCTTCTCTGCGAATGTCTTACCTGAGGCTGTAGTATCTACACATCGACAACCTCTACCACCTTATCACATCCCAGATATGAACCATATGACAATTACAGGGTATATGTCTTCGGTTCAGCTACTCCAGCCGGAGCTACATTATTCAGGTATGTACTGTTTGTGCCAATGCTCTTGTAATGTTGCTATCTGACTCGGTTATCATCGTTAGAATGACCTATGTAATTTATAACTTTTCTAATTAGTTGCCCTATGAGAATGGTAGTGTAGAACAACAACCCTAACAGAACTCTAGAACTCTAAGATTAGAAAACAGTTGCATTTTACTAAGAAAACTTTCCAAAATAAATGATACTTGACTAAAACAAGGAACTGACAATGGTTATCTAAACACTTGTAAAAGATGAACTCGTTTAAATGAAATCACCATTTCTGCTAGCTTTGTCTTCAATGCGTCTTTTATTTGGAGACGATCCACTTTCACACCATAATGTAATGTGTCGGATAACGTCCCATTTGAGCAGAAAGATAACTGTATTGTAACCATTTCCATGCTTCTCCGAAGTTTTTTGGACTGTACCAAGAACAATCTCAGCATTCAGTTGCTCTACCAATTTCGACAAAAACTGACTTTTAATTGGAAGATGTTTGCTTAGCAATACGGAGTAGTTGGTCACATTGTCATGTTCAGTAATGACTATCCCTTCCCCAAACGAACTATCAGGTCTTCCTGTATGATCCAACATCTGCAATACTTCCAGAGGACTCAGTTAGGTCCATCCACCATTCTCTGGATCATAAACTTGAGTACCTTTGATTATCACTGTGTCAGCTAAAACATTCAAGTCCGTTGATCAATGCTCAAGTTCTCGTCATAATAATCATATCCGTGTTTCAGCTGCTCCTTAAGTTGCACATTATCGTTGAACAAAGAAGCATCATGTTCAGAGATAGTTGACATGTCATCGGTCCTCAATGGTTTGGCAAGTTTTCTGCGTAAGGTGAAAGCTGTTTTTAATGCTTCGTCCTCAGAGTGGACATATATAATGACTTGATGTTTTCCAGCCACAGCTTCAACCTGCTCACAGAATATCTCATTTGTTGCACGAAAACTTTGCAAGGGACTAGCAGCCCTCACGGGCATGACACTCAAATGGAAAGGAACCTCTCTGTAAGTGTTGTTGAAATCAAAGTGACAGTTACCCTTAACACGTAGGCATTCTGCCACATCCCCTTGGTTAGCAAATGGAGTAGATAAAGCAGCGAATCGGATATGTTGTCCACTGTCCACAGAGTGTCTAACAGTCCTAGCTACAATACTCTCGAGAGCCGGACCTGCATTACTATCAATAATGATGAGTATGACATGTACACAGTCATACTCACCAAACTTTCGGGTGATCATATCCCAATCCAGAATCTTACTGTTGAAGCACAGAAAGAAGCGCAATGTTGATGTTGATCCGGCCGGCTTCCTCCACCGGAGCACAGACAAGACAATTGTCGCATCCGAGTAGAGCCGTCCCGTAGACCCAGCTAGCTCTCAACTCTGTTGAGCTCTTTTATCCCCTGAAAAACGTTCTGACCAAGACGCTGCCTCCATTAGATCAATCAATTCATCAAAATCGTCTTGTGATATATTTATCCCCTAACCTCCATCAATTCCAGCCTTCCTATTGTCGAAGTTGGTATTTAAGTAGACGGACACAACCTCAGAAGCAGCCGTAGCAGCTACGCTGGGTTTAGGCAACCCAAAAGTTGTTCAATACCACATCCTTCTTCTCAAGACTAAGGCGAGCCTTTTTGCGGACCCTAGTCGCTTCGGAGGAGGTGGAGGGAGACCGATAACCACATCCTCCTCATCACCACCCACCATTTCCATTTGGGTTTTTGTAAATCAAAATCGATACCCAGAAAACGGAAGAGAGAGAGAGACTGCTGTGTGTTGTTGCTGCGGCAGTACTGCCGGGTGAAAAAGACGCAAAAGCCCCTAACCTCTGAGCCTTCAGATAGGTACCTTTCAGGACAAAGTAGTCATTTGGATCAACTCGTGGCGCTCAAGCTGCTACAGTTGCCATATACATTGCTCGAGGCACAATTTTGCCAACAAAGTTCAAAAAATAATAAACAACAATTGCAAGTCAACGTCCCTAAACATGTTAGGAATTTTTTTATTTTACTTTTTGTTTCGACAGAGAAAGCAACTAAACTTATATCCACATTCCCAGTACGCCCAGGAAACTCAACTCCACCATTGCAATCATACTCTCTCTGCAAAGCATCAACCGGAGGGCAATCAAAAATTGCCGAACCGGAGATCTTTCCTCCGAAAGCACATCAATCTTCGTGTTGAGCTCTCTAACAATAACATTAAGAGGGTCTAAGAATTTGTCATGAGGTAACAACTCAAGAAATTTCCTTATAGTTTGGTAGATTGTTTGCACCTCAAAGATTATGGGAGGGTTGGCCTTCTTAATTCCTTAAATGTTAAAAATAGACCTTTTTTCTCCCTTCAAAATAAGACAGTCCGATTATCTAGCCTGAAAATGAATCTTGAAAACAGAGATGGCATGAGATGGGGAGGACATCATTTAATCATTATCAACTGGCTTTATAAACTTCCCGTTACTTTAGCTACTGGGGCTTGAAACCAAATAAATGGTTTTTTTTTTTTTAAGTAGTGGTCCAAAATATGTATATTCATCTAGGTCGTCACATAACCCTCTGCACTGTAGTCATGGTTAGGCAGTCATGAAATTAGTGATAGTACCCACATATAATACATAGAAATAGATCTACTCCTAACTAATATATTAACGTAGAGCTGGCGAGTGTTCTCCAAATGTACTACTTTGGAGAAGTTAATGCATGTAAAAAAACAATGTGATATTGAATAAATTCGAAAATACTAATTAAATTTGAAAAAAAATCTGAAAATTCGTTACTGATTAGTTGAGGGTTGAAGATGAAAAAGTAAGTTGAGTTACGTCTGTCACCGAACTTTCACGCCGCTCGCAGGCTTGTATGACGTTCTTCTCCTAGGATAAAACAACTTCTGAGTTTTGTACTCGCAGCACAAGAACTCTTCGTCGAACTTGAAAGCACCTTACTCTATCACCGAACTTGAGAGGGAGTGAAGAGATCATATGAAGAAGATGCTTTGTTTTCTAATGGTATATCGAAATGAGAAGAACATGATCACTTTATATAGACTTTATTGGGGAACAAGCCACTTATTATCGGCTTAATACCAAAATCGTTTATGGTCATTGTACTCGCCATTAATTGGCAGCTACAAGCTATTTGATTTGCCGTCACTAATGTTTACGATCGGTTACAAACAATCCATTTAGTAGGCTTCAATTGTATATCATAACTAAGGTTTATGATCCGTCATAAATAATTTAATTGGCAATTGGAAAGTCTTTAGCTTGGTTTGAGTGATAATTTTTAATTCACCAATTTAACCATTTGAGTAAATATTTTAATTTTAACCATTATGTATATGTTATTCGGAATAGCTGCATATCGTGCTATCCTTGATAACGAACTTTGATGAAAAAGTTTGTAAAGGCCTATTCAAAGCAAGGAAGTAAATATAAATATAACACCATAACATTTTTTACTCGTAGAAACCCTGCAACGAAGGAGAAAAACTGTATGACTCTTACTCATGAAGACCAAACATTTTCAATATGTAAAATCACTTTTTACAAGATTATAGTTTCGATAATAGCAAAAATGGTGTTATCCTATCTAGTCTCTCATACTAGCCCAAGAACTATACTCCATCTTGTTTCTAAGTGTTTACGTACAAAGGTACAAAAAGCTTCTACCCGAAATTCAACTCCCATAGTTGATTCATAAAACTACAACTCAGAGGATACATACTCGCTCATCTATCATGTCTAGTTTCACACACTAGTCTGAGAACTATACTCCATTTTTTCTCTCGGTGTTTATACATATGAAGCTAACTGAAGTTTCTCTCCAAAGCCTAGCCATAGCACGACTGATTCTTTAGAAACATTTACGGGGTTGCTTGCATCACCAATCCAACTCATGGTATGCAACATGTAATGAGTATGAAAAGAGGTTTTGATGCAACTCTAAGATTTACACTCAACAAGAGGAAGACTTAGAGAATGAACACCTAAAGAAAAAGACTCTACATTAGTAAGAAACTATGCTATGAAAGTTTCTACATCTTGACAACCAATTTGTGGATGAAAACGTCTTGCTCTTTATATAGGCCAAACAAAGTGGTCAGCTGAGAGGAGACGAACCATCTTGGTCGTCCTCAGAAAGGACTTGACCATTTCAGCCATCCATTGTTACTTGCTCATCAATTAAGAGAACACATGCTTTTAACCAAAATATCTTCCTTATTTTGAGGGATAAAGTAAAAGGTATTTCATACAAAATATCTTACTTATCATTACCAGTTGTAAGAATAGATGTTAAAAGATAAAAAAAATTACCAAAAAGTCATAAGGCTATGGTAAAAACTTTTTGTTATGAACCCATAAATTTAAGATATCAGAGAACCTGACTATCCTAGTTGTGATAGGTTGAACCATCTCACTCATTGATCTTAGATGCTAAAAGCAAGACAACAATCATGTCTTAGCAAGCTGTTAAAGCAGCTTCAACAACCATGTCTTTACCATATGTTAAAATGAGACGTGGGTATGTACTTTTTTCATTAAATGAAACCGTACCTTGAGTAAAAATATCTTCTTTGAATATTAACATAAGGTTTTACTTACAAGATATATTCTATATCATTATCAGTTGTAACTATAGTTGTAAAAGATAAAAAAAAGTTTATTCTTTACTAAAGAAGTAATTAAAGTAAGGTGATAAATGAATCATATGACTTTATGAACCCAGAATGACTCAGGATAGGAAACATGATACCTATCCTCTATGAAAAACAGTGATATATGTATGCATGTTTTACCAGAGACCATGAGATTATCTTGATTCTTCATCTTATTTTTTAGTTCCATTATTCACTTGTATATGTCTCTATCATAGATACGTTGTGTTTTGTTCAATATGAGAAATGCCAAAATATGTCATACTAACATTATTAATGAATGATACTATCAATGATTATATCCTTGACAAAAATTGAGATGTTTAACAAGTTCAAACAAGTTTTAGAGGATGACCTGGTTAAGGTGTTGAGCAGATTTGTAGCTCGCCCTCCCCTCTCCCTATCTCCCCTTAAAATGACACATTTGTTTGGGGAGAATTCTCTAATACTTGTTTCTCTATTAAATTTGTTACTCTGATCCAAACTTATTTCAGTGACAAGCATGTTTATAAAAAATTACTTGAAATTTTTTGAATAATAACCTCCCCGAAACAAAAATATTTTCACCCATCATTTGGTTATTATTCAACAATTATAAAAAAATAAGGGTAAAAATCATTTTGATGACCCAAAATGGTTTTTGAAAATTTCTTTTAAAACTAGGGACATTCCTTTTACTCTTTTAGACATGGGATTATTGCTTCTAATTTGCACTCCATGCCGTATGTAGCTCTAGCGAAGAAAACCTCACACCCCTCTTTTGTCACTGCCCTCGTGTGAGAGATATCAAGAGACTCTCCAATTCTTCATTAACACAAATGCTTCTATTTTGGATTAGCTTTAGATGATGATCATCGTTTATTCATTTTGAGAAAATCCTTAATACTCTCTAGCACATATGAAAAGCCAAACCATAACTGATTATTTTCAGGAATGTTAATGTTAATCCTAGACCAGTGGTTGTAGCAACTAGCCAACTGCCACAACTATCCGAGCTTATTGGGAACACAACCCCAATAAGGAGAAGAAGAAGAAATCCAGTTTTCATATCCAATGGAAACCTCCTCTAGAAAACAGTGCCAAAATCAACTTTGACGACTCTATATATTCATGGCTCTGGCATAAGGAAGGCTGCCGGTGGTTTCATCATCAGAGATAGCCTTGGAAATCCGATTATTGCTAATGTTCAATACTTTGGCAGAACAACTGTCATGTCCAGTCTATCCCCATAACTGAAGCGCACGTCAGCCCTAAGAGCCTTCCACAAGAGTAATAATAGCAATAATTTATTTCCATAATACTATTATCAATGTCCTAGAAACTTATTATCACAGGTGCTATCAATTTGTTAGTAGGATAAATAGTAATTGGATCTTGCTCCAAGGAAACGAGCAAAGATGATGTATAATTTTTTTTTAAAAAAAAGACATAAAGGAAACTACCAAGGTGGATGAGCTATATATACAGTAACTTGGAATAGTTACAATTTGTAGGTATTTAATTATTGACATATCTTATTATGAACAAAACATGGATATAGATCCATACAGGTGAAGAATGGAGCTAAAGAATAAGATGAAGAACCAACATGATATGATGGTCTCAGGTAAAACATGCATATGCATTTCATTATTTTTCACTCGGGATACTTGATTGGTTTCCTATCCCTGAGTCTCTGCCTTGGCAGTTTTTAGTTCCAGATTTCTCAAGGTACCATATATGTTTGTAAACCATTTTCGAACATATCTTTGGTAATTTGTAATATGTAAAATGTGTTTTACTTTTATATAAAAATAAAATTTCCTTTCCTTGATTTAGGGAAGATATTTTTTAGAGTAAAAATGCTTTTGTGTGGTCACCAAGTTTGTTCACTTGGCTTAGAATTAAGCCACGTATTAGCAAAGCTCTTTTTAATATTTTAAAGACTTTGTGTGGTCTTTAAGTATGCATACTTGGCTAACATGGTTCAACCTCCCTCTTATGTGCCACCTTGTTTGGCATATATGAGAAATATTTTCTTTATGTGGTAACCAAGCTTCTTTGTGTGATGGCTAAGCTCTTGATACTTAGCTTAGATTGAGCCACGTCTCTCTCACCTTTTAAAACAGATTATACATGGCCGATATGTATTGGCCATCTCTTTAAACCATCTTGAAAGTGTATATATAGAGGAAGCTTCCCATAAACTCATTCGATTGTTTTGCTTGATATTTAGCTAGGTTGTCAAAATGTAGAAACTTTCATATCATAGTTTCTAACTGATCTGGAGTCTTTTTATTTAGCTATTCATTATCTAAGTCTTCCACTTGTTGAGTATAAAAACTCAGAGTTGCATCAAAATCTCTTTTCATACTTATTGCATATTGCATCCATGAGATTGTATTGGTGGTGCAAGCAACCCCATAAGTGTTCTAAAGAACCAACTTTGTGATAGTTGTGTTTTGGAAATAAAGTTTATGAAATCTTCATATTTGAAATCGAGAAACAAGACCGAGTGTATTTCAGACTAGTGGGCAGACTACATAGGGATAACAACGTGTCTTTCCATCCTCAGAAATGTTCGAATGTGCATTTAAAAACATGACTGAATATAGTTCTTAGTCTAGCGTGCGAATCTAGATAGGATAGCACCGTTACTTGCTATTATTGGAGCTGTAGTCTTGTAAGGAGTGTCTTAACTCTTGGGAATCAACTGTGGGAGTTAGATTTCAGGTAGAAGTTTTTGTAACCTTTATTTGTAAACTCTTAAACACAAGATGAAGTATAATTTTTAGGCTAGTGCGAGAGACTAGATAGTATAGCACCATTTTTTCTATTATCAAAACTATAATCTTGTAAAAAGTGATTTTACATAGTGGAAAGGTTTGGCCTTTATGAGTAAGGGTCATGCAGCTTTTCTGCCTGGTTGCAGGGTTTCTACGAATAAAAAATATTTTGGTGTTATGTGTCTCTTTACTTCCTTGTATATTATCTTTACATCGTTATGTATCTGTTATTTAGAATAGTTGTATATTATGCTATCACTAATAACGAACTTTGACGAAAAAGTTGGTAAAGGCCTATTCTCCCCCCCCCCCTCCTAGGACTTTCAAGTGGTATTAGAGCGGGTCACTAACCTTTGTTAGTGAGATCCGCGGATCAACTTGGAAGGACAAAGAGTTTGTCTCATCCTTCATTATGGAAGTTGTAAATGATCGGGCTTTTGTGTTAAGTACTTTTCTCTTCTTATGAAGCAATTTAAAAGTACATCAAGTCTAGAAAGTTATTTTCATAAGGGTCAAAAACCTTTTTTTGCTATTTCTTTTTGAAGAGTGAAATCATTGATTTATCAATTGACAAAAAAAATTATACTCCTTATGGTTGTGAGGAATATGTGGTTTTTATTACTACTACCCTCAATGAGTTCTCAAGTGAATCAAACGATGATGAGGACCCTTAGGAGTTAGAAATGATCATGAGGGGTTGAGTGAAGAATTTATCTTTGTAGAAAAAACCTTGCAAGGGATATGTAAGTTCACTAATCATGTTTCTATTCTCGAATATATATTTTCATATGAAAATACTATTTGTAGAGGATCTGATTGTTTCAAATCTGTTTTGAAAGAAATGTGTACATGTCACCTTCAAATATAACTTTTGTGTCTACTTGAAGTGACAATGAGACCAACACTCAAAATCCTAGTCAAATCTGACATAGCATATGAGACAATGTTTCAATTCCGTGATGTGTGTTCCCTAAACAAGTCATGCTTTAATAGGAATGAAATCTCGCCATCTTGTGACTTCACGAACTAGTAATTGAATTCTGATCTCCTATGTGCATTTAAATACAAAGTTATTTCTATTTATGTTCATAATTCATTGTTCCATAGTTAGAATAATTTCATGCATTCTTAAATTATGCATTTAGTTGAAGTAGGACATATATGCATGTTTTATTATTATGGCTCTTCAACGTCATTTGGTTATGCTAAGTTTAAGTTCAAAGGATATCGTTGAACACAAGATTAAAATGTAAGTCTACATGTGTACATGTATGTAGTATTCAGTACCTTTAGGGATTGCAAACATTGTTTCTATCCTAGGTTCAGTTTATTTTAATAACATTTAAGACTTATCTTTTTTCTGTTTGTTTTGGAAGAAAGTTCGTTCATATAGAAATCTTAGCATTGCATGGATCTTCTTGTAGAAACAAAAGAAAACAAAAAAAAAAAATCTTTTGCTCTCTCATACATGTGTGAATATTCTAAGCATTGCATATAGCACACAACAAATAGAATACTCGGTGAAGTTTTGTGAATGTTTTGGGTTCTAGATATGTGTCCTAAACTACCTGCATTCACTGTTGGATCATTAATGAGATTCATTGTACTTATTTTTGATATAATTGATTATTGAGTGAATCTTTATTTTTCATAACTATGTCATACCACACCATGCCTCATAGGTTTTCATGTTTTAAGTGGTGATGCAACAAATACAAAATATGATGGATAGATTCCATACTTAAATGTACTTGATCACAAGTCAAACCAAATGTTGGGTATGGTTTGGAAAGTTACTTTTCAATTCTAAAAATAAGGGAACTCGTAATGAATAATCAAATTTTAAAATCATTTAAGAGCAGCTCAAATTTGATGTGGTTAAGTGATGCACCTTCAAATTGAGCAATTTTGGGTTACAATCAAAATTTTGATCTCTCCCATATGAATATATATTAGGGATAGATAGTACCTCTGGAATCCTTGAATAGAAAAATGTGTTAAGCTTTGGAAACATCTCATAGATTCCTGAACATTATTGGTTCAAACACGTACTTTATGAATTAGGGTGTTACCTAGATTATTTTGGAGTTTGAGTTTATGTTTCAGGTGCTTAAGTAGAGAGTACTGTTAAAAACTTATGTTTTGACCGTTGAATGTTTTATGGCAATCATTGCTCTCGTTCATCTTTTTGAGACGTTTCTTTCATTGCCTCTGCATGCCGCCATAATCATTCTATCCTTCGAATGATGGATTGATACTCAATCATCTCAGAATGAATATAAGAGTTTCAAATCCCATCAACCATTTCATCATGCTAATTAGTGAAGTTCTACCCATCAACATTCCCTAGCTGTCCTTGCTCCCAATTTGGAAATTTAAGGAATGCATCCAACTACCACATCTTCTGCTGGAGTTTCAACCAACAAGCTTGGTATACAAATGTGATGATAGCATATGTTGTTGCTACCACTTACAGTGTAGGTTCTCATCTCTTCCAATCCAGGGAAACAAGCAAAAAGAATTGTAAGCAATATTCTTCTCTCTTATGTCTCTTTGAACATCATCATGATATACAACCTTATACCTATTATGAATGTTTGAATAATTGTCATGCAAGATTAATTGAATCAATTTACTGAATATGTTGTGAGGTCTTATTTTTATATATATATATAAGAAAATTTGTTGTTATCAAGTTCAATTCCTTGTGCATGATTTTCAGTTCAATCTGAAATAATTAAGTTGAGTCTATTTGTGAAAATACTGAAGATTGATGCTTGTTCTTAAAATTCTTACCATCTGTGATTTTAATTGAACTAGTATTAACCATACTTCCTATAGTGGTATGATAGGAAGTTTGTTTCTTACTACTATTAGACTTGTTATAAGCTTCATTATTGATATGAGTACTCTGTTCAATGAAGACTTGTAGATTCACATTTAAGGTTGATAATTACTTAATTAGAATTATGTTTATATTCATAAACCTTTTGGTGGGTGTGTTGTACACTATTTCAGACTATTCACATTCACATTAGACAAAAAATGCTGGTGATTACCTTTAGGAAAGTCGTTGGGAATGTAAATTATGAGTACAATGATTGAATCATAAAAAACCATATGAATCTCATAAGAAAATAAGAAGTGGGAGGTTTTCTCTAACCCACTCATAAACCTACAGGTATGTGTGATGAAATCAAGGTGGGTAGGTGACTCGTCCTCCTCATGCATCGGAGAATTTTTTAAGGAGTTACTTTTCATGTGTTGTGTGTTTAAACTTCTACTTGGTTCAAATACATATGTACTATGTTGAGCTATTTGTGTCATAATAAATTTTAATTATGATAACCTTACTGTATCTATCTCACCTAACATTCTTTTAAAATCTTTCATGCATATGAACCTTGTTTTGTCCATGTCCAAACAAGAAGCATTAGTGAGTGAAGATTGTCTTGTGCAAAATGGTAGAATGATGAGTGATAAACTAGGAAAATTTCCTTGAAAATCCTTCAGACAATCATGGTGATTATGTTTCTAACATGAGTTCGAGATATTGTGGTATGTTGGAGACCATAATGTCATTGTTAATGAATCACTTTTGTCCCTTCATGTTTTACCTCCCATGTATGAGCAGAAACAAGTTGTCAACAATGCGTTAAGAATGCACTCATTGTTGTGCAAAATTTCTCATATGAATATGAGTTTTCTGAACATGAGCCTGAGTGTACAAGGATAGACAAGACATCTACTATCCTTACTCTGCACACATCAAGAATGCAAAAAGTTTATAAGGATCACTCACCTACTAATGTGATTGGTGATGATAGTTATAACCAGAAGGTAGACTCAATTATGTGTATGATGAACAACCTTTATGATTGAGATCCTAGCCATCCTAGTTATTTGAAGAAGACCCTATATGGTTTTTATCAAGCATATAAGGGAAAATATGAGAAGTGGTCTTCTTATTTCGATCATGAATTTTTGATATTTGTATCCTGGTGGATACCAACTCTAAGATTAGTGTTGCTTTTAATCAAAGTTATCTCGACATTTGACTCTAACATGAAAATACCAGAGAATTCTTGTTTTAATTGCACATGTAATGTTAACGAGAGGAAAGAGCTTCACTTCATAGCAAGGTGAAATTGACCTAATCCAAATTTGAAATTAAGGCCACTAGTGAGTCATCATTTGTTGCCTCTGCTGGAGAGCAGTGACTTCAAATCTCACATCATAACAACTTGGGAATATTATGCAAAAAATTACTCTCATTTGTTGCTCATGATTTGGACTTTCAAAAAGGATCTCCACTAAACATGTTGTCCTTAGACACAGAGATCTAACCTTGTCGGGTAGTTATTTGTATTGCAAAGCTACCTTGGCTACATGCATATGTTGAAGCTCTTTAGAGCTTAAACAAGCACCATATGGCAGGGTATGAGAAGTTGTCTTCTCATCTTGTTGACCTTAGCTATGTAGATTACATAGTTCTTGGTTCCACATCTACGATACTCGAAAATAATTTTGAGATATAAACACTCCGTGTTGTTTGTAATTTGATGGCTTCCAACTCTAAAATTAGTGATGATTTTAAACTTGAATCTTCTAGACATTGACTCTAAACATGAATATTGCAGAGTATTTTGACTCTTATTTTTTAGGTGTCGCACGATAATGAAAAAAAGAGCATTTTAGAGAAAGCATTGATGCTGACTATGTTATCCTTCATCCCCACTTAGGAATTACAACTTTGTCGGGAAGTCAGGTCAAGTACAAAGACTTGTAAGAGAAACACATGTTTTATGCTTCACTAGCTAAGTTTTCTCTGTTTTATGACAATTTGAGTGTCATAAATATCTTAAAATATCTTGCTATGCACTTTTTCACTAAACACTTTGAGAATTGATATCAATTCATTAGGACTATTGTTGAGAATACATTGCTTGAAATATTCTTTAACCTAATGCAAATGATTTGGCTAATTGGCATGTTCACAAAATCGATCACTTGACAACTTATATTTGGTAAACTTATGGAAGGCAATTGGTGTGTGTTTCATGACTTGATTACTTCTCATATTCAATGTGTGCCTTTTGCATTTCAGTTGGCTAGAATTATAATTTAATTAGTGTCTTAGTCTGCACTTCATGAAAAACTAAAAAAATTAGTTGTTAACTTTGTGTCTTAGTGTCTGTCAATAAATATCAGTATGTTTGTCGATATCCCTAGACAATTATTGAACTTGACCTAAGTGAGTGTCTTCTTACTGTCTTATTCACAAGTATGTACGCATACCCTGAATACTATCATTTCTGGTCTAAGATCTGTTGTAAGACTATACAGACATTATTTCTCACTTAGTTAGCTTTATGGGTTGCTAAAAAACTAGGCTATAAAATCAAGATGAGATGTTGATGATATGTGTTCTTGGAGAACTTATGCCTTGTTGAAGTTATGAACTTAAGAATTAATTTTCACCTAAATGGTGATGTGTTAAATGAATTAAGAGCTAGTCTTTTACTTGGTTTTGAACGATCCACGTAAATTGTTCATTTTTTGCTACATGAAACCAGTAAGGATCCCTAAAATTCATTCTATCATTTGATGAGTTCGAACTTGTTATTCTCCGAGTGTCATTGTTACATATATTGCCCTTTTGAGCATTTGCTCAGAGAGTCAATGATAACACTTTTGCTACATGAACCTAAGATGACGATTTTTCATATGAGCTTTTAAATCAAGAAAATGTTAAAAGGCAAAATGGTCTCTGAAATTAGATAAATTGTTTTTGGAGCGATAAAGATGGGTGTGACAAAGTCTCATATGATACATATGATACATCATCTCTCATCTCATTTGATGTTGAACTAAGCCCCATAAAAAATAGCTATTTCACACACACACACACACACACACACACATCATGTCTTGAATGTGTTTTATGGACCACGGTGATATGTGATGTTCTCTCTCAGTCATACATCCTTGTGAAATACATTAGTACTTGGGACATTTAAATTTTTTGTGTCTCATTTTGTGAGTCTATGCATAAGCCGTCTAGGTCAAGAATATGTCCACACATGTGCTCCTAAATTAGTGTATGGTCTTTCTTATGTTTTCTGTTTCATTTTTGTGGTTTGTTTTCTAAAACAAAAAACAAAACAAAACTTTTGTTATGCATACATTTAGGGGGAGTAATCAACCTTGTAAACTCATATGAATTTTAATTTTCAAATGAAAGTTGTCAAAACTATTCTTTGAACTGTAAAAATTTTAAGCTTTTCCTTCCATGCCAAGTGGTGTCTCTATCGTTGGGTTTGATTTGTGATATCAATGAGGGTTTCAATCTTAAATCTTAACGATCCAGATTTCATGATTGAGGGGGAGTCCTCTGATCCTGAATCATTTACATCCCTTTGTTATTCTGTGACAAAAAGAGGGAGAAACAAGTTGAGGTTGAGTACAAGTAGAGGGTGAGTTTCAATGTTTGTTGTATGCTCTTATGATATGCTTATGTATAATCATTGATGGTGTTATTGGTAAATCTCTATTGTTCCTTATTTTACTTCATTTGTGTCTTGCCTTGTTGAGATCTTGTGCAGGTACTCCTCAAAGCCTCAACAGAGAGAATGTTATCTCTAGAAAGTTTGTAAAATAGGCGTTTTGTTCCAAGAATATCAAAGGGGGAGAATGTAGGTACATGATTATTGACATGTCTTATTATGAACAAAACATGGATAGAGATCCATACAAGTGAAGAATGGAGCTGAAGAACAAGATGAGGAACTAATGTGATCTCATGGTCTCAGGTAAAATATGCATATGCATTTTATTGGTTTTCACTCAGGAAACTTGATTGGTTTCTTATCCCTGAGTCTCTGCCTTGGCAGTTTTTAGTTCCAAATTTCTCAAGGTACCATATATGTTTATAAACCATTTTCAAACATATCTCTGGCATTTGTAATATATAAAATGTGTTTTATTTTTACATAAAAACAAAATTTTCTTTCCTTGATTTAGGGAAGATATTTTTTGGAGTAAAAAAACTTTCGTGTGATCACCAAGTTTGTTCACTTGGCTTAGAGTTAAGCCACGTTTTAGGGAATCTATTTTTAATCTTTTAAAGACTTTGTGTGGTCTTCAACTATGCATACTTGGCTGACATGGTTCAGCCTTCCTCTTATGTGCCACTTTGTTTGGCATATATGAGAAATATCTTCTTTATGTTGTGATCAAGTTTCTTTGTGCGACGGCTAAGCTCTTGGTACTTGGCTTAAGTTGAGCTACGTCTCTCGCACCTTTTAAAACAGATTATACATGGCCAATATGTGTTGTCCATCTCTTTAAACCATCTTCTAAGTCTATATATAAAGGAAGCTTACCATAAACTCATTTGGTTGTTTTGTTTGATATTTGGCTAGGTTGTCAAGATGCAGAAACTTTCATATCATAGTTTCTAACTAATCTAGAGTCGTTTTCTTTAGGTGTTCATTATCTAAGCCTTCCTCTTGTTGAGTGTAAAAACTTAGAGTTGCATCAAAATCTCTTTTCATACTCATTGCATATTGCATACTTGAGATCGTATTGGTAGTGCAAGCAACCTCATAAGTGTTCTAAAGAACCAACTTTGTGATAGTTGTGTTTTGGAAATAAAGTTTATGAAATCTTCGTATGTGAAATCGAAGAAACAATACCGAGTGTATTTCATACTATTGAGCAGACTAGATAGGGATAACGTGTCTTTCCATCTTCGGAAAGCTTTGAATGTGTAAATACTTAGAAACTTGACCGAATACAACTAGTCTAGAGAGCAAGTCTAGATAGGATAGCACCGTTACTTGCTATTATCGGAGTTGTAGTCTTGTAAGGAGTGTTTTAACATGTACTCTTGGGAATCAACTATGGGAGTTGGATTCCGGGTAGAAGTTTTTGTAACCTTTTTTTGTAAACTCTTAGAGACAAGATGGAGTCTAATTTTTAGGTTGGTGCAAGAGACTAGATAGGATAGCACCATTTTTGCTATTATCGAAACTATAATCTTGTAAGAAATGATTTTACATAGTGGAAACGTTTGGCCTTCATGAGTAAGGGCTACACAATTTTTCTCCTTGGTTGCAGAGTTTCTGCGAATAAAAAACGTTCTGGTGTTATGTGTCTCTTTACTTCCTTACATATTTTATTTACATCGTTATGTATCTGTTATTCAGAATAACTGCATATTATGCTATCACTGGTAACAAACTTTCACGAAAAAAATAGTAAATACCTATTCGCCCCTTCAACCACCTCACAGCTCCATACAATACATGTAATAATGCTCTGTTCGATCTATGATGACCTTGTAAATACAGATATATATAGAAATTCCACATGACTACTACAAGCTCATCCATTCCCAAATTCCTTCAGCAACTCCCTAAATTCCTCATCAGTGCTCTTGAGCATAGTTGGCAAAGGCACATGAACTCCACTCTGCACAACTTGCATGTGCCTTGGCTTTATCCTCTTCTCCAAACTAAAAGCAAAATACTGAGGGAACTTCTTCAAGTCCTCCAAATTCAACCCCATTTCCACAGAGAAATACTCATACTTTGGCTTGTAGTTATTCTCAATGCTGAAAGTGAGCAATGCAGGACACCTCAGCACCATCTCCACAACCTCATCTCTTGGAAATCCCAAACCCACCAAGAACTCGAGCTTGGGCATCAGGGTCTTCTCCACACTTGAAACCAACAGCACAGAATCATGGTAAGCCAAGGCATGCAAGTCCTTGAACCCAAGTCTCTGAAGATAAAACAGAGCTGGCTTGAGCTGGTCACTCACACTTGAAGTAAGCAATCTTGGGCACTTGTTGATGACTTTTCTGAACTTGTATTCCGGGACTTGGAGGTAATCAAAGAGGAAGTTGAAAACAGGGTTGAGGTCAGTTTTGATGTTGGAGGTGAGGACAAGGGGACACATCCCAAAGATCTTGGCCAAGTCCTTGTCTTGGATGCCTTTGGATTGAAGGAAGGTGATTATGGAGTGGATTGAGTCGAGAGTGGCCGAGTGGAGACCAGGGTTTTGGGAGAGTGCTTTGCCTGCATCAACTCCCATGATTTCAAGGCAGAGGATTTTCTCTTTGAATTGAAGGGAGAGTTTGGTGTGGGTTGGGGTGTAGAGTGGGTGCTTTTGGAGCGTGCTTTGGGGTTTTGCTGCCAAATGGGTGGTTGTGTTTGAGGTCTGGAGATTGGAGGGAATTGAAGTTGAAGAAGAAGATGATGATGAATTATGAGGAGCGAAGTACAAGGATGACTGGAGAGCTGCTGCTGCTATTGGCATGGTTTCTTGAGGAAGGAAAGATGGGTCTTTTTTTTTTCTGGAAATATTATCATCCAAGTTTTAATATTATAAGGCAGACACACATGGCAACTTGATTGAATGTGATTGGTTGGGGTTGGATTTCACAGATTGTTTGAGATTCAATCCAGACCAGAGCTCCTTTTCTGTTGCAATTAGTATCTTTTTCGTTCCCACTTTCAGATTTGGGCAAAATTTGCAGTAAAAAGCAAAGCATAAACAAACAACTCTATGTAGAGGAGGCAGTCATTTTAGCAAAGCTAAATGAGTCACAGGCACTTGGTTTTCTTCAAATTTTCGCAGCAAGGTCACCAGCGTAGTGGAAGATGGCTAATATGAGGCAGCATTAAACTACCACCATGGTACGAAGATAGTAAATGCTGTATATATTGTGAAATTCATACATGTAGAATCGTCCTACATACCTGTAGACTGTTTTTAAAGATACATGAAAATTGAATAAATAAAACAAGTCAACAACAAGAAGACGGAAGTGTTATTGTAGAGCAAAATGAACTTGTACAAAGAATAAAAGGAACAAATATCTAAATGGCTCGGCATAATGATTAGAAATAAATCATAAATTCACCGGCCATGTACAGCAGAATCCACTGACAAGTCTCAACTCAAACCATCAATGTAATGTCTTAACAATAACATCAAGGCGAGTTGCAGGGAACTTGGAACTTCAAATTCATACATGTTCACCATCATATGAATAGTTCATATATCAAACAACTGACTTCCTAGATTACAGGTAGGGTTCTTAAGTTTTGAAAAGAAAATTGAAAATTATAAGGGGACGTTAAGGCCTCTGCATGAAATGAATCTAAGATTTCGGCAATTTTAAAAACACTACAGCCTTATAAAAGGGGATCGGAGACTGCCAGTACTCTACCCCGAACCAGCACCAGCACCAGCTCAGGTTGCAACTAGTGAAGTTTGCATCGGAATTTCTTTCAACTTCAGATGAGGTTTCTGATCCTACCAAAATGCAGAAATAAGTTCCAGTTACTATATAGCAGTAGAAAATGATGGCACCATTGGTTTTCTCATGACTTCATAGAAGATGCAGAACAGCATCGGGACTACCAATGCGCAAATATCAAAATGCATAATATCCATGAACTGTATTGAAAATTGTTACAGAAGCTGCAATGCATCTGCTAACAGGTGAAATCAACCAACTTCGCTTTCAACAGAGGAAAATAAGTTGGCTCAAGCAAATGATATTTATAACTGAAACATATCCCATCTACATGCAATTATGCTTTTATTTGAGATACCTACTAGTTTACTGTCAGCTATGAGATATATGCTGCACTAGTTCTAATTTTTTTTACCGAATTATATCTTGATGCACTTGGCCAATGATAAAACAAAAATACACATATTTTCTATTAAAAAAGAAGTAATAATTCACCAATATTTTTGGTTGAGATTCAGTAATAATGCTTTGCTCTGTCTTAAAGCTCAAGTGGAAATACCTTCATTCATCTCAATGTTGCCCATGACTTCGACTCATAGAATGATGTCAAAGGAGCTTCTTGCCAGGATTTCGGTGATCATCCTGATCATCCTGTAAGTAAGTTCAAGTCAATGTCACAAAAATATATTGTAAACTCCTATGAATGCATTCATTAAACAGTATTTGATAGAGTCAGAAAATGTACGGTTTTCATTTGCATCCGGTTATTGTTTGAAATAATGAAAAATAAACAAGAAAATACATTAAGTTGCTCTAAAGCAATCATATGGAGGAGAAACAAAATGTATAGACTACATCTTATGATTCTTTTTATTTAGTTGGGTTTTGTTGATTGAAGTTTGATAATAGTACAATACGAACTGATGTAAGAGAGCACACCTTGTATTGTGATGCTGCTGACTCGGACTCTAATGTCTGAATTCCAACATGGCTCAGTGACCGCAAAGCATCAAGGGCATCTAAGGTCAGCTGCCACCCACAAATAGCAACACCACTGGCATTGGTGTCGAGGCCACTGCTACTACTGCCAGCAACAGCAACATTTCCATTAACCCAGGGGCAGAACTGATTGTGATGGCCGATTGGATCAAACTCCATCGGATCTTCATAATTGCTCTCACCCTTCGGAGGTCCTGATTAATCAATCAAAGTTAAGATAGATTACTATTAATCGATTCCCCATCAAAGAGAAGCCAAAATGCATGATGATACAAGCAAATGAGGGCAAACAATATGCAGTTAGAGCTTCCTTTCTTTTCAAAAGAAGAACGTGAAACACACCAAAAATTTCAATGTATTGTCCACATTTGGAGTTCTTGGCTGGACAGCTCGAAGACAGTTGCAAAGTTTTACAAACACAACATCTATCTACACTAAATGAAATTAAAAAAGAAGTTTATCACTTGATAGGCAACACGTGAGATGCTTAAAGTGCACTTCGCAAAGACTAGTAAAAAGTTTTCATCGAAAAAGAAGACCAGTAAAAGGTAGTGTGGCAGAATTTACCTATTCCATTGGCAACTGCATACTCTGATTCTAGGTACACATTATTGTTTGTAAATGAAGACTTGCCAGTGTTTTTTACCACTTTTTTGGTTGTACCATAATTAGAGTACACATTAGCATTGCATGAAAGAGAAGGGCGGGCACTGTTCTCTAACTTCTGACTAATCTTTTCTCCACTCTCCACAGATTCAGCCTTGGTAGATCCATCAATTTTTGAGCCACTATCAGCCCTCCCTAAAGGACGAGATAGCATCTCCTGGCTATCCCCTTGAGGATCTTCCCTATTTATTTCATCAGGGACAATTTCATCCATTAGTCCAGGATCTGGGGCAGATTCACCTGTCTGGCCCTGATTCTCGGCATCTTCTGTTCTAGGCTCCACATCACCAACAACACTATCTGCTCTATGAACAGATACATCAGCCCCATGAATCTCAGCTTCATGACTAGCACACATTCCAACACTCCCTCCACTCATCCCAAAGCTAAACCCATCCCGCGCTTGAGCAGTCACAGTTTCCGCATTGAAGATCTCTTCCCCATCATTTGTACTACTAACCCCCATTTCCTCAGGAAGTACATCGGCCACTGGTTGGAAACCAACACTCTGTTGAGCTTGATTACTATAATTCACTTCTGATGTCTCATTCATATCAAGATTTCCATATGTACTAGAAGAGGGCAAATGAATATCATCCATATCTCCTGGATGATTTTCAACACTAGCCATAGAGTCATCATCTGAAGTGTGACCAATAGTATCCATAGCGATGACTGAAGATGCACGTGCTGAATCCCTAGTTGAATGGACACCAACGAATTGGTCACTGCCTTGTGGAAATGAAGCACCTCTATTACCCTCAGTATAAATTTCAAGACCCATCGAGTGACTGGGACCGGCACCGGATGAACAGTATGTATCAACAAAATCTGAATCTCGCGCCCGTTTTGATGGTCCAGCTGAATCTTGTCTACCATCTGTAACTTCATCAGCATCATGATCAATAACAGTTCCTTCAACACTATCAGCCTGTTGTGTCCTTAATTGTGGCCTATCAACAGAGCTGCCTCCTTTTTCCAAACTCCGCTTGCGAGAACTGGGACCTCTTGATTCATATGAAGCAGCACGATCACCAACCTCACTACCTTGCGGTTGCCCAATCATTAAATCCCTGCCCATATCTGCATTATTAATATTATCAGCCATTCCTGCTCTACCGAATCGATTAAAAGTTAAACCCCCTCCCATTGTAAGATTTAAATCAACATCTGCGTTTGAAATCAAATTCCCCTCTGTTGTTGTTGCTACTTCATCACGGTCTTCAGTATGTTCTTTTCCATCGTCAGTCGCAACCCAACCACTAATTCCACTGGCTGCACTTACACCACGAGTCAATCCCATCTTTTTGCTTGTGTCAGGAATACCAATGTTGTTTGGGGCCAAAGGTGCAGGTCGAGGAATAGTTAAGAAATCCAATATTCTGACCGTAGCACCACATAAGCTGCAATCCAGCAATGGTGATCTGAGATCACCTCTTGATTCCTTAACTGACACTTTACTCTTTCCAGTCTCCTTTCTAACGGAAGAAGAAATAGCATTTTTGCTTGCTCCGCGGTCCTGTGAAAGATGGACCTGGGCATAAGTAGGGCCAAGAGAATATCCATTTCTAGCTGATTGGGCAGAATGTTCCTCATAATCTTGAACATTCAAAAGCCATCTTGGTTCCCATCCACAAAGACTTACTAGTCTCTGTGCCTGGTAAAGAAAGAAATTGAATTAGAACACCAATATAAAGTTCAGTATTAGATGTAAGACGATCAATTGCACAAATATATCTTACACGAGAATATAAAGAGATTGCACCATCTGGTGAGCTTTCCAATTCCAAAATAATTTCTGGTTTAAAATAAACATCCCCTGCCATAACATTCTGGGACTGGGACAGAAGGCGGTCAATCTGTGGACCCCGAGAAACCAGTATTTGCTCAATTGCAGAGGCAGCTACCTTAGGGAGTGAGTGAAATTGTAAAAGTCCATCACATCTATCCTTATACCCGCCAATTAAAGCAGACTGAGGAGTCGGAGGGAATTGCACCAAGCTTTCAGGGCAGCTGTTCCCTCTCCAAGGACAGGCAACTTTGTGTCCAGAATCCAGTTGTTTGAAAAAGACCTCCACAGCATTTTGAACTTGAGATGGAAAGAGAAAAATTTCAAAATAGCAACAGGCAAACTAATGCAGTTTCATTTATATCTAACTCCAATTACATATCAGGGAGGAGAATGAATAAATTGTTCTAACAAGAATTACACAAAGATGTAACTATATAGGTAATTCAAACAATGGCTTTAACTGATGATTAAGCTGTAACAGTCTCTAGATATCAACAATTCATATGTTACGAGGCCTTTATACTCTTTAAGTGCGCACTGATTTCCCCCAAAAGAAGAAATTGCTAACCTTCGTCAGGAGTCCACGTTGGCAACAAAGCAAAGCCAAGGTATGCACCGCATGATTCACACGAAACTTTATCTACATCAACATTCACCCAACCTCTCCGAGCACAAGCCAGTGAGCTGATGAGCTGGAAAGCAATGCAAAAAAATAAAATAAAAACAGTTACATGGTTTGGAACTGCTTGAGTTGGTTATCGGAAGGACACACAGCTTTCTGTATGGAAAGGATATATAGTTGATAATTCAGAACTTCATTTCCTAGAATCATGCTATTGCTCCCCTTTAGATAAAGGTTAGATGAGTCCTTGTAAATACTATTATCATATGACATCTCAACTATATCTTTGTTTTCTATAGACACAGCCTAAACACTTCAGTTCTTTACCGGTTCAATCATTTATTACTAAGTTTCTTGAGTAACATTAAAGTTACACGCCATTATAGAAACAGCAAAATGTACCGACCAAAAGACTTCACAAGTCAAGCAAACTTATTTACAATAATTGCAGCTCCAGTTCGAACCTTTGGCTTTCCAGTCCAATTCGAGGGCTTAAAGGTAGCCAACCGGCGCAGCAAGTCCCCTCTTTCCCAAGGCCTACACGACAGCTTCGACGACCCAAAAATAGAGCTACCCCGTCCTCCACCGCCGCCAGCAGCCCCAGCGCTGGTGCTCAAAGAAGTCATCGGCGGCTGTGAACCGACGCAGGATATCGAAGCTCCTTTGGAGCCCTGTCCATGAACAGACCCGTCCACACTCCCCACATTTCCGTGCACCGTCGGCGACGACGCCCCAGCCGAGCTAATAATACAAAAAAAAAATCAAACAATTAACAACAACTTCGCAACCGAGCAAAGCAGAGTTCTTTCGATAAGCTCAGTCTAAAAATTGAGCTGAAATTGAGTCTAGTTGTACATTATTCACACCACAGAGAACCAAAGCCCCAACACTACGAGCACAAACTGGCAAAGGCGAGCTGAGCTTAGAGGAGAAGAAGCGAAATTCGAAACCCTAATTCAAACGAAGAGGAGAAATTGAAGAGGGAGAAAATGGAGAAGAGAGAGAGAGAGGGATTGGGTACCTGGCAGCAGGAGTAAGATCGATGGTCCCTCCGGAGCTGATGACCTCTTCTCTCATGGCTCGTTAAATTTTTGAGCACCAAATTGTGTGTCTTCGAAAGCAGAGAGAGAGAGAGAATGGGAAAGTGTGCTTAGTGTAAATGCCAGCCTCTCTTAGTAATTAGTAAATTGCGTGGCGCGTACCTCGTACTCTCACTCTTTTTCGGCGGATATCGGGTCGGGTTGGGTTTTGTTGATTGGGCTCGTGCAGGTACCAATGTTTAGGGCCCAAAAATATTTTCCTTTTTATTTTTACTTCCCTTCATCGAGAGTTCCAGTAAAAACTGTGTTTACTGTTAAAAGTTAAAACCTCCGCTCATTCTCAAAGGCTCGTCTTTATAAATTGCTCAAAAACAATTTTATGTATATTGACATAGCTGAAAAAATGAATGGATCAGAGACGGTGGTAACTGGTAAAGGAGAATATGTAGCCAACTATTGGTTGATTATTCTCACTGTGGATGTATGTGTATTCAAATCAACATTTTTCACTGTTTTCCTTTAGTATGTATAATCTACCATGAATCCAGATATCAAATATTACAAACTCGATTCTGAGAGACATTGACAAGTCCTCTCAAAGGAAACACCCCAATCACTAATCTGAGCACAGAATACTGCATATATATGTTCATCTAAGAGCTGACACTCCAGCAAATCCACAATCCTTTTTATAGAAATTAATTCCCATATATGTTTGTCGAGAAAGACAATCACAAAGATGACACAGCACCGGCGCCAGAACTTGAAGCAGAGCCTGAACCTGCAAGGCAGCAAGGGTAAGCCATAGTATACTCTACTAAGAAAAAATGATAGAAGGCATCTGCAATACCATGCTCGTTAATGTCTAACAAAAAGTAAATAAAAGACATAAATCAGAAACAAAATGTATCGTACATAAATCATCATCCAGAGGAACATTAAGTTTCTTTTATATTGAGTACCAGACACAACATATAACTTTTCATATTTTGTTGTTACTAAAGATGATAAGGTTTCAATACCACTTAACACCAGGTCTCAATCATAGGTAGACCACATCCCACTATAGTACTAACCATTTTCTGCTTCCTTCCTTGACTCCTCTGCTGTCTTCCAGACGAAATCTTTTAGTCCTGTTGATAAGTTCTTGTAGAACTGAAATTTTAAGTGAATTGAATTAAAATATGCAACTAACACAAATTCACAAGGAAAAATGATGCAAGGTTTATAAAAGTAAGTAGCAACCAGCATACCCAGAGGCTATTAATTGTAAACGGGAACATAATCATTCATAATTAAATGAATTATAACATCAATCAGATGCCATAAATCTGTCAGCATTAGGTACCGTACATTGTGAAATTCCAAAGTATCTCCTCCTGACTTGCGGACTTCAACCATGTAGAGTGAAGGAGCCACCTCAAAAATCTGAAAAAAAGAAACAGTTCGTACTCCATTTGTCATGAACATTCTACTGACACAAGTTGGGTTGGGATGCCTGGACAGAACAAAATGATAGTATAGATACCTCTGTTGCAACAGATAGATGACCTTTGCGTCCAGTTTTTTCACCTTGAAGCTTTAACAGAAAGATGCTTGTTTGTTGAAACAAAGAGAGGGAGAAGGAGAGAAAGATGGAGATACAGAAAGTATTCATTGTACCTTAAAATTGTTTTTCTTCACACCAAAACCCAAAGGTTCTGCAGCTTCATCAATTTTAGAGATTATCTCATTAGCAGGACGTTTGGATGTGAATCTTGTTTCTCGTTTAACAAGGTCCTGATTAGTAAAGCAAATGTCAGCTACATTCTTAAATGTTACATCTAAGAATAAGAGACAGTTAAAACTCAGAGTTAAGATATTATCAATTATTTAGTTTTTCAAAATTAATCCTACCATTTGTTTCTCAAAGAGACTATCAAGATTCAAGCCCTGCGATGTAGAAATCAACTCAAAGGCATTCATGGTAACAGGTGCCCCATTTCGTTCTTCACGCCTCTCAAATACAAGGTTTTGAGTATCCTGTGCAACAATGGGAAAAGGAATAGGAAGTTAGTCACAACATTAAGAACCAAACAACATCAGAACACTAAATGCAACACTCTTACCCCTGAATCATTAAAGATAGAATCCACATCATCCAGGCTGACATCGACTTGTTCAAAACAGGGTGCTTTATATCCTTTCTTGAACCACTCATTCTCAATGACCTCAGCAATTGTAATTCGCTGTTTCATACAATTTATTTTTGAATTGTAGTTTAGAAAACTATAGAAAGATATTCATCTTTGAAGGGATTACCAACATAATAAATAAAATGTATGGAACAAGGACATACTGTAGAAGGGTTGGGATCCAAGATTCTCTTAATTAGTTTCTTTGCACTAGAGGAGAACCAGGGAGGACGTGTGAAGTCAGCCTTGAATATCTGTTCATTACAGACGTCCCAGAAAAACTACATTATTGTACTGTACAGCAATTATCGACCTTGATAAATGATCTCAAAATGGTTCATGCAGAACTTATGAAGTCCTTAATGAAATTTAATGATACTTATAACGATTCCCAAAACTTAATCCTGTATGAGCTGTAGTATTTAACAATTTTATAAGTAAACCTTGTATAGGGGACGTAGACAACAAAGTTACAGGACAACATGTCTATAAACATCGGACGTGGTTCATCAATGGAGTGATTTGGGAACTATCCCTTTCAACTAGTTTATCAGTCACACTAGAATATAAAACATACTCATAGCAGAGAAGTCTTATAAAAGAAGATGAAAAGAACAACAAAACAACATATTTGGGAATAAGCAATTTGAAGAGAAAGAAACAAGAAAAAAAAAGACACGCCTTTTTATATAAGGCCATGAGATTGGAATCTTCGAAGGGCAAATAGCCAGCCATCAAAACATAGGGAATCACACCACACGACCATAAATCTGCCTTTGCTCCATCATACCCTTTGCTATTGATAACCTAGAAAAGGAAAAGGACCAAGAAGAAGAAATAAAGAATACAACTACTTAAATCAAACAGCTAAAATACCTCGGGTGCGACATAATTTGGTGTCCCACATGTTGTGTGAAGTAATCCATCCTCCTAAAGAAAAGGAATAAGAAAAATCGGTTACACCTTCTCTAACAGATATATTATGCTACAGACTTATTCACCGAGACATCTTAAAGACCCATAAATGCTACAATATATATGATCTACTCTTCCAGAAGCCTCTCAAGCAGATCTAAAGAGTGAAGTATCAGTTATAAAACTCACTCGAACTTGCTGGGGTAGTGCACTGAGCCCAAAATCTGAAACTTTTAGCACCCCATTAACATCTAGCAGCAGTTCCCTGGCTGCAAAGCAACAAATTAATGTTGTGTAGCATATAACTCGAGAAGTCTGGATCTTGAACTAAAAAGTGCTGAACTTTATAACAAATATTTGAAAAATAGACTATATCAGACTGTATATCTCAGCAAAAATAGATAAGAATAAACACCTTCAAGGTGCTGAAAATAACGCACTGCATTTATAAGGTGCTGAAAATACTTTCTTGCTTCATCTTCTTTCAGTCTTCCTTTACTTGCCTGCCACAATAGAAGAGCAGAGATTCTGATATATCATTGGAAGAAAATAGAAAGTACAGCATGACAGTTGAGACCATAAATCAGCATGACAAATATATCTGTAGAGCTTACATAGCAAACTGAGGCCATTTTATATTTATCTTCTTTGAACTTTAGCATGAATCGAGAGTGTTGACAAGTTCAGTACAATCTTTCCCTACTTTCTAACAACCCGTGACACAAATGCAGTTGCTTCCAATTCAAACACAAGTCATTTGAGTTTCTCATTACAGAATATGCTGCAATTTACCGCCTAAGTCGAAAAAGTGAGAGTAAAATTTTTTTCACAAAAGTCAAATGATGAGGCCTGGTGCTAGAGAAGCTTCTCCTTATCGAGAATCTTAATGGCGAAATTATCATTAGTCTCAACGTTCCTAGCAAATTTGACCTCGGCGAAATGTGAAGGCATACATATGTTGGTTATCCCTTGCAAATGGACAAAACACAATAGTTGAAGGATCATCAATGAAGATATTGAAGATGTTGACATTGCCTATCTATCTCAATGGAAAAACAGGTTGATCATGCATAATTGCATAAACATGTTTTCATTTAGGATAGCACTCTAGGCATGCATCCCTGTTATTCTGGAACGTTTTCATGTGTGATATTTAGCACCTTAGGTTGTCTCCAATTTAGAATACATGTGCTCAGTTTGTACGGAAGTTGACCTTGCAAAAGTTATTTTTGAATTATGGAAGAACTTTTGGTGAAAGTTGCTTTTTGGTTCACATGTGATTTCTTGGGTTTAGTGTGCTGAAAATCTATTTTGCTTTACAGCTAGGATTGCTTTATGCCTTCCCCAAAATCTGTCTTTGTAAACAAAACATGCTTACTTGCTGAAACTGGTTTGGCCATTTCTGGTATAAAGTTTGGAAAAGCTTTTCCCTCCTTAACACACTTTGCCTAAAATAGAAACCCTAGAGTTGACTTTGTGTGTTGTCTCTTAAGCTTGCTTTTGTTCTTTAAAAACTGAGGGTCAGTTTTAGGTCTGCTGTTAGGCTAGCTTTTGAGCTGTTTAGCACGTTACTCTTTGTTGTCAAAAGCTTCTGGACTGTGCTGTCTATATAAAGGATTCCAAGGCTGTTTTGACTCATTAGTTGAGTGATATTATTTTTGGGTAAGTCTTTGAGAGCACAAAATTGTGTAGTCTCTTCTCTTCTCTTCCTTTTCTGTGGCTTTACTTGCTCTTTGCTGTGCATATAAGTCATGGATTCTCAATCATAAAAACTGTTTTCAAAACCAATATGCATCATTGCATAAGTGAATTCCATTGAGATAGGTATGAAGATGCTCAACCCGAAGAAGTAGATCAAGAAGATTTAACTTATAAATAGTTAAGATCTGAGTTGATGCTTCTAGATACTTTCCAAGTTGTAAACACATATGTCAAGTTGTGTAGCTCTGTTTAGAACTGGTAGTTAGACTAGTTAGGATAGCATACGGGGTATGTATCCCCAGAGTACAAGAGTCTTGTAATTGTATGTGTTACTTGATAGTGGAAATGTTTGTCCCTCAAGCTAGAGTTAGGCGCACGCAGTTTTAACCCTGGTGGTAGGATTTCTGCATTATCAAAAACATTCTTGTGTTATTCTTTACTTACTGCTTTTACAGTTCACACACTTATATCCTATAATTCGGGATATGTTGTAATTATTATATCCCCGAGTACAGTTTAAGCGAAAAAGTTGTAAATGCCTATTCACCCCCCTTTAGGACCTTTAAAATTGCCCTCCCCCAGAGTCTGACCCAGCTCATACCGCCTGACCCGAGTCCGACTTCCGGTGCTCGGCCTCGTCGTCATCTCCAAATCCAAATTCAAACTCACACACTTTCTCTATCTTCTCTCTTCAAAAATTTTCTTCCTTCTCTCTCTCTCTCTCTCTCTCTCTCTCTCTCTCTCTCAATCGATCGATCAAATCCAAGACCTCTTCTTCTTACACGGTTGCCAAACTTGAGACTTGGTCACGCTCATCGTTCCCGATTTCAACACAATAGAATCCCTAAATCGAATCGAATCGAATCGAATCAAACCACTGGAGGGAGAGGCTCAGATTCAGAAAGACTCCGGGTTTAGGGTGATGGTCAAGACGACGCGCCGTTTGGTTGAAGAAACATTGACCGCCCGATCAATGAGGAAGCCCATCAATTTGTAAAAGAAAAAACTCACGACGGGAACTTCGAGGGGAGTAGAGATCTGGGGAGGCCGGGAAATATGGGCCATCGGTCTAATCGATGGGTCATGTATCCCTCCTTATTTGGAGGAGTATGTCATTAGTTTTTACATGTGAAAACCATTTGGTAAAGCCTCCGACTCATTCAATTAAGCTTGAGGCAAGTTGCTATATCAATAGCAAAGTAGATGAAGTATGTAATTGTTGAAATGCAAGAGAAATGCTTATGCACATAGGCTTACGGTGGCTGCCTTATTTGACAAAGGCATGGAGAAGCATTGATGGAGTGTGTAAACATTGATCCATGAATTAAGAAAGAAGTTTAGACTTTCTTCTTGTGCATGGACGTGAAGTATTGCATGTGAAATGCATGAAGAAGTTTGCCTAAATATATAAAGGCCTGAGTATTGGTGCAATAGAAGTACCAGAGTTATCACCTTGTGTGTTATCAAGAGTGTGAGATACAGAGAAATACTCCAAGTAAAGAGTAGAGATAAAAAAATCTAAGTAGAGAGTTTGTGTGTATAGCAAAGCAAAGTGTGTGTGAGAGTAGTGTTTCTCTCCATGTAACATTTATTCGTATAGTGGAGGTTCTTTGTTATTGTTGCCCCGTGGACGTAGGCATTTTGCCGAACCACATTAATTCTTGGTGTTCCCTATTACTTTAATTTTTTTATTGTGGTTTTGAGTTAATTACTCATTCCATTCTATAGTTTACTCTTCTGCATTCCCCAACAATGGTATCATAGCTCTTGGTTCTGATCGGGAGTTGTTAGAATGGAAGGATCATGGAGTACTATGATCAAACTCAACCACTCCAATTGGATTACGTGGAAGTCGAGAATGAAGGATAATTCTCTATTGCAAGGATTTGCACGAGCCAATCGAGGGTGACAATGTCAAGCCAGAAGGAACTACACCAGCAATTTGGACGAAGATGAACCGCAAAGCCATCGGTCATATTCGTGAATGGGTGGACGACAGTGTGTTCCACCATGTTGCCAATGAAACCAGCGCGCATGAGATTTGGTTGAAGCTGGAGTCCTTGTTCGAGAAAAAGACTATTGCCAAGAAAGCTTTTATCATTAAAGAGCTTGTCAACATGAAGTATCAGGGAGGCGTTCGAGTGACCGAGCACCTCAACAACTTCCAGAGTGTACTCAATCAATTAGCCGCGATGAACATGAAGATTGATGATGAGTTACAAGCCTTGTTGCTGCTCGAGTCATTACTAGATAACTAGGAGATATTTGTTGTTACTGTAAGTAACTCCGTTCCCAAGGTTCAGTAGAACGTGTCATCGTTGTGATCATCCATGCCACATGAAGAAAAATTGTTACAAGTTAAAGCGGGAATTCAAAGAAGGGCGAGAAGACGTCACTCATCAACAAAAGGAGGACATAAGTAATGTTGTGGCTATGGTGTCTCATGATGAGTGTGCGTTCCTGTCACTCAGAAGTGAATGTCTATTTGGTAGATCATCCTAGAGTTTAATGGATCGTTGATTTTGGAGCCTCATTTCATGCTGCGTCCCACGTAGAGTTCTTCACTACATACAAAGCAGGTGACTTTGGTAAAGTGAAGATGGGCAAAGAAAGCCACTCCAATGCTGCTAGGATTAGAGATGTTTGCTTGCAGACAGATATGGGCTACCAGTTAATGCTGAAAGATGTGAGACATGTTCCTGGTCTACGTCTCAATCTTATGTCAACCGGTGTACTTGATCGACAAGGCTTTCATCATCATGAAGGTGATGGAAAGTGGAAGCTTACCAAAGGGTCTCTTGTAGTTTTTAGGGGGAAAATGTGTTGCACGCTCTACAAGACCTATGAAAGGATATGCAAGAGTGAGCTTAATGCAGTTGAGGAATCTTTACCCAAGTTTGTGGCATAGACGTCTTGGCCACATGAATGAGAAGGGATTGCAAATGTTGGCAAAGAAGTTATTGATTTCTCTTGCCAAAGGTAACTCACTAGACTTTTGCTATTATTGTTTATTTGGTAAGCAGAGGAAAATCAATTTTTTGAAGTCTTTCACGAGGAAGGAAAATATTCTCAATCTAGTGCATTCGGATGTGTGTGGTCCAATGGAAGTTGAATCATTGAATATGCAGAAGTACTTTGTTACTTATATCGATGATGTTTCACGGAAGGTTTAGGTTTATTTGTTGAAATCCAAGGACCAGGTGCTCCAGACGTTTAGAATTTTTCACGCCATGGTGGAAAGAGACACTGGAAGAAAATTGAAGTGTCTTCGCAGTGACAATGATAGAGAGTACACCTCGCACGAATTCAAAGATTATTATGTGAATCATGGCATCATACATGAGAAGAAAGTTCCTGCCACCCCCCAACATAATGGTGTAGCTGAGTGGATGAACTACACCATTATGGAGAAAGTCAGATGCATGTTGAAGATGGTTAAATTGTCAAAAGAAATTTGGGGAGAAGCTGTGAAGACTATGTGCTACCTCATCAATAAAGCTTCATGTGTACCTTTGGAATTTGAGACTCCAAATGGAGTTTGGACCGGCAAAGATGCATCATACTCACATTTGAAAGTATTTGGATGTAAAGCATTCACGCATGTATCCAAGGAGCAGAGAATAAAGTTGGATGACAAGGCGAGGCCCTGCATATTTGTTGGCTATGGCGATGAAGAATTTGGCTACCGGTTGTGGGATCCAAAGACAAAAAAATTCATTAGAAACAAAGATGTGGTGTTCCATGAAGACCAATCAATTGCAAATTTCGAGAATGAGGTACTACCGAGAAATGCAGTAATAGACAACCGCATTTATGATTCACTATTACAGCAGGAATCCAACGTTGGGTTGCAAGGTGATAGAGTTGAAGATGTACCTGACATTATCGATGCTAAAATCGAAGATGAGATGAAGCTTGATCAGGGGGAGGAGCCTGTGGATAATCAAGCACCAGAATGCTGACACCATCCATCAAGTATCTATCATCACAATATATTTTGGTGACTAATGATGGAGATGATCCTTATGCAAATTACATATTGTTGATCAGTGACGAAGAGCTTGAAAGTTACCAAGAAGCAAAGATTCATCAAGGCCATGACAAATGAAGGCTAGCCATGGAGTCTGAGATGGAGTCTTTACATAAGAACAACACCTATGAGTTGGTGAAGCTTCCTAAAGGCCGGAAAGCACTCAAGAACAAGTGGGTGTTTAAGTTGAAGCGAGATGAGAATGAAAAGTTGACGAAGTACAAGGCTCTCTTAGTTGTCAAAGGATCCAGCAAGAAAGAAGGAATCAATTTTGATGAGATTTTCTCACCTGTTGTCAAGATGACTTCGATTATAGTCATTTTGGGTATGACTGCGAGCATGGATCTTGAGGTGGAGAAGATGGACGTGAAGACTGTATTTCTTCACAGTGATTTAGAAGAAGAAATATATATGGAGCAACCAGAAGGCTTTGAAGTCAACGGAGAGGAGCATATGGTTTGTAAGTTGAAGTAAAGCCTGTACGGATTGAAGCAAGCACCAAGACAGTGGTACAAGAAGTTTGACTCCTTTATGGTGAGTCATGAGTGCAAGAGAATGTCAGTTGATCCGTGTGTGTATATTCAACAATCTGCTGGAGGTAATTTTATCATCTTACTACTGTATGCAGATGATATATTGATTTTCGGCAAAGATATTTTTGTGAACTAACAGTTAAAGACAAGTTTTTCATAGTCCTTTGATATGAAGGATTTTGGACCAGCCAAGAGGATTTTGGGCATGAATATTGCTGGTGATCGAGGGAACAAAAAAGTTATGGTTATCACAAGAAAAGTACATCGAGAAGGTACTGGAGCAGTTTTACATGGAGAAAGCAAAATCAATTGCTACTTTACTTGCCAGTCACATGAAGCTCAGCTCAAAGCAAAGTTCTACAAGTCAGAAGGAGGAAGAAGAAATGACAGCAATGTCATATGCCTCAATAGTAGGAAGCTTGATGTACACGATGGTTTGTACTAGACCAAACATAACACATGCAGTTGGTGTTGTTAGGAGATTCTTATCTAATCTAGGCAAGGAGCACTGGAATGCTATCAAGTGGATTTTGAGATACTTGCGGGGAACTTCCAAGATGAGACTATGCTTTGGAAGTGACAAGTCTGAACTGGTTGGCTACACAGATGTAGATACGACCGGTGATATTGACACGAGGAAGTCTACATGAGGTACCTGATTATGTTTTCAGGAGGAGCTGTCTCGTGGAAATCAAAGCTACAAAAATGTGTCGCTTTGTCAACTACAAAAGCAGAGTATATTGCAGATATGGAAGCGTGCAAGGATATTTTGTGGTTGAAGAGATTCCTACTAGAATTAGGTCATACACAAGAAGAGTTTTTCCTGCATTGTGATAGTCAAGGTGCAATTCACTTGAGCAAGAATTTGAGTTTTCACTCAAGGTCGAAGCACATTGATGTAATGTATCACTGGATACGGGATGTGCTAGAAGCAAAAGAAATACTGCTAAAGAAGATTCATACCAACAAGAATAGTTCAGATATGATGACGAAGTCTCTATCAAAAGAGAAGTTCGAGTTTTGCAGAAATGAGTCGGGAATGACGCATCTCTCCAACTATGTCAGGAGGGGGAGATTGATGGGTTATATATCTCTCCTTATTTGGAGGAGTATATCATGTAGTTTACTACATGTGAAAACCATTTGGTAAAGCCTCCGACCCATTCAATTAAGTTGAGACAAGTTGCTATATCAATAGCAAAGTAGGTGAAGCATGCAATTGTTGAAATGCAAGAGAGAATGCCTATGCACATAGGCTTACAGTGGCTTCCTTGTTTGACAAAGGCATGGAGCAGCATTGATGGAGTGTGCAAACATTGATCCATGAATTAAGGAAGAAGTTTAGACTTTCTTCTTGTGCGTGGACATGAAGTATTGCATGAGAAATGCATGAAGAAGTTTGCCTATATATATAAAGGCACAAGTATTGGTACAATAGAAGTACCGAAGCTATCACCTTGTGTGTTATCAAAAGTGTGAGATCGAGATAAATACTCCAAGTAAAGAGTATAGAGAAAAACCCCAAGTAGAGAGTTTGTGTGTGTAGCAAAGTAAAGTGTGTGTGAGAGTAGAGTTTCTCTCCGTGTAACCTTTTTTTGTATAATAGAGGTTCTTTGTTGTTGCTGCCCCATGGATGTAGGTATTTTGCCGAACCACATTAATTTTCGTTGTTCTCTATGACTTTAATTTTTTGCTTGTGGTTATGAGTTAATTACCCATTCCATTCTACAGTTTACTGTTCCGCATTCCCCAACATGATCGGGGGTGGAATGAAAAAAGGAAAGGAATGAGAATAGAAAGGGAAATGGAGAAGGAAATTTATATTGGATTGGATTTGTTTGGGGGATTATTTTTCGTTTCTATACAAGGAAGGTAGTATCTACGCGCCTTTTTTAATATTTAGTTTTGAAAACAAGACGATGAGGGGCATGGGATTGGCTGCGTCGCGCCATTTCTTTGGTCTTGTCCTGTGTTTGACGTATTTTAATAGAGTTTTGTTTTGGAATAAAGTTAGATGTCTTATTTAGCTCATATTCACGCATTTTCATTTATTGAACAACCAAAGAGGATGATGATAATGTTCTCTCTGTGCAACCCTAGGCGACTTGTGGCCACCTTTAGGCTCGTCATCGGCTATGGAATCCGACGGCCTTATCGGCCGACGGAGGTCTCTCTCAAATTTGATGTCTTTCGAGGAGGAAACTTTGTTGAGTGCAACTGAGAAATCTGATGGTCGCATATGAATTTGAGGATTGACGATTAATTTTATATGGCTATCCTTAAACATCTTTTTTAGGTTGTCACATGACAACTAAAACTTAGTTTAGTATTAATATCAAAATAATCAGGTTGAGAAAACTCAATGGTGAAAATAATCAACTTTTAAAAAAAAAAATCAATTAAGTGTTTGGTTAATTAAAATTAAAATTAATATAATCATAAAAATGTCTCTCTCTAACCTTAGCGCCGCACGGCGTCCTCCATCTCCAAACTTTCACCAATTTTCATTGATGCACTCTTGCTTAATCCAATCCCGTTCGAGTGTCTTAGCTTCTCCTTGTGACAAGATTTTCATCGCTCTGACTTCATCCCTTTTTCCTCGGGATGGAGTTTCTCACACGTCGTCACTTACCAGGGACGTTGCTCCTCTAGTGCGCTTGGTTGACGACATGGTCCACTGTGCTTTAGAGTTTGTTTTGTCAGGTGCGATTTAGAGGAAACCGCCATGGATAAGGCGCGGACTTGAAGTGGTCTTGCAAGGACGACGAGTGTCCCATACCAGAATGAAGGCGATCCATCTTTTGAAGGGATGCTCGTTTGGCGGTGGCGTCCAGGACTATGATGCGGCATGTTGGGATTTGGTCGGCGTCGGTGTTAGAGGTGGTGTTCGGCACTGCTCAACACTGCCATGTTAGGGTAGTTGGTATTGTCCTGTTCATTTGGGCTTCCAGTATGCTGCTCGGGGCCTTTTTTCAATTCAACTGGGCTCCTAGCTTGATGGTCTCAGTTGGTGGGCTCTGGACCAATTGAGTTCTCATGCTTTGATTTGGGGTTGCTTTTTGACAAAGTTATTTTGCCCTATTATTTTGGGCAAGGAGAAGATGATTTATGCACTTGTTATATGCCGGTTTACTTGCATCTTTTTGGGATGACAAATTGCATGGAGACGACATACCTACCACAATTGCGTGTTTAAGGGTATGTCCATCTCCATCTCTTTTATGTTTTTCGTTCTTCCCTTTAAGATGCAAGTAAACTTGACAACAATTGAGTTTAGCGTTTTAAATAGTAGTATTTACTTTGATTTGTCTCATCTTCTCTAGTTTGAGTAGGGTGTCTTATTATTTGTGTTTGTACTATTCATGCCGAGAAGGTTTTTAATAATATCTTCATTTCTTAAAAAAAAATATATATAATCATCAAATATAGTATTCAAGTGTTTGGAGAGGAATTGGATATTTTGGACTCTGCAAAATGATAAACGCCGATGAATTGATCCAAATTAACAAACACCACTATTAAGATTACAAATGAAAATTGGGGATTGAAGAAGAGATGGCTTGTCCATCAGTAGCCATATTGCCAATGGAATGGAAAATTTTGTGGAGAAACTATAGATTGAAGAATCTTGAGGGGAAGCGACAACTGATGAGTGACGACACTCATAAAGCCCTTAATTGGGTTTTGCGGCACAAATGAAAGAAAAAAAAAGTCACCTAGAATTGGAAAAAAGAGGAGACTATGGACAATAGTTCCAGAAAGTGCCACATCTGTACAATTGGATGCCCTTCGAAGAAGACGAAATTGGACGAAAGGAAGTTTGGGGTTGTAAATGCCAACATCTAAGAAAAGAAAAGGTACTTGCTTCTGGAATTTCAACCCTCGCGCGACTCCTTCTGATCTTAGAAAACCAAGTTTTAAGAAAGCAGGTTGTATTTGCTTCTCTAATTCCGTGTTTTTTTGTCTTCAAATTAATTGTAACGTGGTTTTTTAGTTTTACCAAACACAAAATTATGATATAAAGTTTAATATAAGCATTTTTTTTCCCATATAAACGCAAAGCCAAACGGGGCCTAAATCAGTCAAAAAGGCTCCACCTAACCCGGTTCTTATCTCGGGTCAGAACGTCTGAGATTTCAACTTATAAAAAATTTCGAAGAGCTGGACTAATGTTGCAACAAGCCTAGAAGGCCTCAATGGCTTAACTTGTTCTAGAACGACCAATGTTGTGAACCAGTCCAAATTAATATTGGGCTTCATTCCGGGTCAAAATATCAAACCGGGTCGGTCTCTAAAACCCTAGTGGCCTTTGGGGACTGAGAATCAGGAGGGTTTTAGCTTCTCTACGAAAAAATGGGAAAGAAAGACGAAAACGAAGAGCAAAAGATGAGCAAAGAAGAAGAAGACAGCAAGCGCATACGGAAACGAAAACAAGACGAGAAGCCAAAGAGCATACCAGTTCTGCCATGGATGCGAGCTCCAATTCACGTCAATGACTTGGAAGAAAAGCCCCTTTCTAACCTCCCTCGTCTCGACCCAAGGTAAAATTAACAACCCCACTTCACTATAATCAGCTATACCAATTTACCCAGAAAGTCTAAGCTTTCAATTTCATCGAATAATTATAAAGTTTCCATCTTTGGTCTTTTTTACTGTTGTGTGTTTATAGGTTGAAGGAGGCTTTGGAGAAGTTGGGGATCACTTCCCTATACCCAGTTCAAGTTGGAGTCTGGGAAGAGACTATTGGCCCTGGTGGGTTCCGGCGTGACTTGTGTGTTAATTCTCCTACTGGAAGTGGGAAAACTTTGGCTTATGCTTTGCCCATTGTTCAAGCCTTGTCGACTCGTAATGTCAAGTGTCTTCGTGCTCTTGTGGTGTTGCCAACTCGTGATTTAGCTATTCAGGTGTGTAATTTGGCAATGTCAAGTAGAAGTGCAATCAATTTGATGTTGGCCCGTGTCGACGATGTTTTGTTGTTCTGTTTTAGGTGAAGGATGTGTTTTCGGCAATTGCTCCGGCGGTGGGCTTGTCGGTTGGTCTTGCAATTGGCCAGTCTTCAATAGCCAATGAGATTTCAGAGCTGATCGATAAGCCGAAGCTTCAGTTAGGTGTTTCTTTTGACCGAGAGGATACTCGTCCTTCTGAGCTACGTAGTGCCGTGGATATATTGGTGGCTACCCCTGGAAGGCTAATGGATCATATTAATAACACCAAGGGTTTTACACTTGAGCATCTCTGTTATCTTGTAAGTTACAGATTATGCTTATCCTTCTGCAGGTTCCATCATATTTTATGGTAGTTTTGATCGGATTCAGAAAATGCGAGCATATGTGTCCAGATGATACAACTTTTTGAGAGTTCTTATATGGCAAAGCATATGATGATTTATAGGTTGCTGATGAAACAGATCGGTTACTCAGGGAGTCATACCAGAATTGGCTACCCACTGTGCTTCAGTTAACTCGCTTTGACGATGATAGTTTGTTTCCTCGTGCTCAAAATTTTCTACCTTCGGCACTTGGTTCTTTCAGAACCGTAAGGAGATCGTGAGTTCAATGTCCATTTATCACTCTATTGATATGTTTACATCACAGAACTGTAGCTCTGTCCCATGTCTCTGTAAGAATGGTTGTATGCTGACAATGAACTATGACATTTCTCTAGTCATATTGCATTGCACTTGCATTGTTTTCTGCATTCAACTTGGTTTACATTTTAGTTTCACAGCATCTCAATCTTGCAGGACCCCCCCAGTTAATGTTATCTTATATCTTTTACAGGGGTCTTGAAAGAGGGTTTAACGGTAAACCTTACTCCAGGCTTGTAAAGATGGTCCTATCTGCTACATTAACTCAGGATCCAGGCAAGCTAGCTCAACTTGATCTGCACCATCCGTTATTCTTGACAACAGGAGAAATGCGTTATCGGCTTCCACAAACATTAAAGTCATATAAAGTGGTATGTTATCAGGTCTCAGTGGATAAAAAATGTCTCACTTCTGTTTGCATTCGAAAGTAGTATTCTAAACTTCTACACAATTGAGGCTGTTCACATTGCCGATTCAATTCCTTTTCTATATCTCATGTGTTCTGTTCTGTACAGATTTGTGAAACAAAAGACAAGCCTATATATTTGGTTGCTCTCCTTCAAAGTTTAGGAAACGAGAAGTCCATTGTTTTTACATCATCAGTGGAGTCGACTCATCGTCTATGCACCTTACTGAATAGATTCGATGATTTGCCTTTCAAGATAAAGGAGTATTCAAGGCTTCAACAACATCGAAGGTAGTGTCTATGTTCTTATTATTACTAGGCAATTATCTGATGAACAAAGCTAGAACACATGTGGACACACATTTAAATGATTTACGTCTGTTAAGCTGTAATCGGGATTTTGGGTGTGGGTTTTGGTGGTGTGGATACGCACATGCCATTTAAAATTGTCTTGAAGGTAGAACAATAAAGCAAAATTTGTAGGCAGTCCAACCCAAACTTTGTTTGATACAGTCTATTAGTCCTGAGGGCAAATGAGCTCCCTTAATAAATTTACTCGAGACTGAATGATGTTCTGAGAACTGCAGTCTCTTGTTGCTAGAACTAGACAATTGCTTTATGTCTCTTGTTGTCTTACTAGTGTTATTAGGGGAACAGCCTAAAGAAAGGCTCTACCGGGGTGACTTGGTTTCACTACAACTGCAAGTCTCTAGAACCAATCCATATGAGTCAGCAAGTCAGCATATAGTAACTGTTAGTGTTCCCACACACACGCGCGCGCGCGTTTGTGTTATCTATGTCTACAAAAAATGTCCTAGATTTGATATGTTCACTGTTGGTTGATGGCTGCAAGAAGTTTCAGCGCATAGCTATTAGGTTATTCAAAACTCGTGAATGATAATGTAAAAATGAAATCTTTTTTGATGTATTATTTTTATATCACAGCAAGACATTGAAGGCATTTCGGAAAGGGAAGGTGCAAGTACTAGTTTCATCTGATGCAATGACTCGTGGTATGGATGTTGAAGGGGTGAAAAATGTTATCAACTATGATATGCCTCCTTACATAAAGACTTATGTTCATCGTGCGGGACGGACAGCAAGAGCTGGACAAACTGGCTGTTGCTATTCATTATTGCAAGAGAAAGAGGTACACTTTGTTCTTGGTCAAGGCTCGGTGGGAAGAATAAAGTTTGTACAGTAACCCTCGTTGTCTTTTTCTTTATGTCAAATTGGTCTTGCCCTCATTTTCCTTGTGCTCTTCAAGTCGGGGGAGTTGCAGAATCACTATTGTTAAAGTTAAAGTGAGGTTTTGTGATAAGTAGACATCTGTTAAAGTTAAAGTTTGTGCAATCCTTTATCTCAAAATAGTGTTATTTGTGTTGATTAATTACCTTAGATTGTGCGTAATCCATTACCTTACATATCAAATTCGACTATTTCACTTATTTTAATTTTTCGGACACTGTAAGATTTTTCTATTCTGCCAGGTTCAACGTTTCTACACAATGTTAAACAAAGCTGAAAATAGCTTCTGTTTTAAGTACATTGTTCCTTCTGATCACATTGAACGACTCCGCAGTGTCTATGCAACTGGTAATTTTTTTGCTTATCCAGTGGAGTTTTTTCTTTCTCTAATTGATGGCTGTGAATGCCTTTAAATATTTAACAAGCACTGAAATCATTTTTTTTTTCCGTCAATGTGGCAGCTTATGCAAAAACGAAGGAGACAATTGAGATGGAATCATCCAAGAGAAAATTTGGTTCCAAGTCCCCTGAATTGGTGAAAGGAAAAGAAATCCAAACTTCGAAAGAAAGTGACCATTGAAGCAAGTCGTTGGACACTTCTATGAGTTTTAAGATTATTGATGCATAGAAGCGAGTTCCAGTGTTTTATGTATTGACATTCAGAAAGTGACCATTGAGGCAAGTCTTTGGTTCCAGTGCTTCATGTATGGACAATCAAAAGAACGTGACCATTGAAGCAAGTCTTTGGACACTTCTATGAGTCTTGACATTTATGGTGTATGAGAAGCGAGTTCCAGTGCTTCTTGTATTGTCATTCAGAATATCAGAGTTCGTGCAAATTGACTGCGGACGAATGTGTAAGGTGAGAGATGTTTATATAAACTGAATGTTCAGGGCGATAGAAATACCAAGACAATGTATGCTCAATTCTTTGACCTTATGTATCCATTTTTTCTGTTCAGGATCAAAGAGTAAACATTCTGAACTTTTCACTTATTGTTCAATCTACTATCAGTTCTCATCAAATATTGTATTCTCCAATCATATTTCTCTACATCAACTTTGAATTGCTTGTACTTTTCGGCATATGTATTCCCAATTTGTCTTGGGGAAGAAGATTAGAAGGGTATGTCAAATTCTGAGATCCGTAAGAACTACATATAATATACAGAAGCACATAGCAGACAGCAGGATTCCCCAAAGCAGTGCTCAACATTTGATAGATAGAAAGTAGAGGTACTCTGTACAGCAAATATAATTGCTCAACTACTGTATCTCCACCCATTTGTCTAATAGAAATGGTTCCCTTACAGTCCATGATCATAGTAGCTGAACCAAAAAAACTAAAATGATGAGGATAAAAATATGCCTTAAAAATACGGCTGGAACTTAAGCATGTTACAAAGTGATGCCTTCAGGGCTAGCACTCGGTACTTATTTGCTCAACCTTCAAAAAGGCTTTCATAGTTTCAGTGACAGCCGAACATGGAAAAAGACCTGTGAACACCTTTGAGAAAGTACTTGGAGTCAGGACGAGCAGCAGGAGAAGCAAAACTTGGCAATGATGGTAAGGAGGCGGATGATGGGGATGAGACCTTTGGGGAGGAGTTAAGAGAATCTTTAGGGCCTGCATATTCTCTCTCCTCCTCAGTGATTGTGTCCAGCACCTTTGAAGTTCTGTGCCTCATGACACTAACAAACTGTGGTGGTGCAACTTCTGTAATGAACCTTGCTAGGCGTGCATTCGCCATTTTCTTCACTCGCAAGCAAGATAGGATATCGAAGATGGAGAAGGAATAGAAGAGCTGGATAATGGTAAAGCGAAAAGTGAGAGGTTTGCTTGATGATGAGAATGAACACACCATGTGAATGAAATTTATAAGGGTCTGCATGCTGAGCAATTCATGCTTAGGCTTATGCAGAGCCACTAGTCCTATTCAAGCATGTCAAATCCAAACTTGAACAGCTAGTGCCGTCCACTTGCTTTTGGCATTTAATGCAATGTCTTGAAGTTTCCCAGTCCTTGATATGAGAAGGCTCAGTTTTGGTAAGGTGTCAAAGATCGGGTGGAAATTCAGATATCTCTGCAGATTTCATTTTTGTTGGAGACGATGGCTTCCAAATTTTCACTTTTCTTGGCTTAAATGAGACTAGTCACTTGTAGTGCCACGTTTGAGGTTTGTTGATGCTGAAAAAGTTTTCTTTGACGATTGAGAAGCTTTTTCTCCTTGCCAAGAAACTATGGTCCTCCAATTGGTTGGCTCAAATTCGTTCATGCATGGGTGTACTGTAGGCAAATATCTCAATCTTATTGGTGTTCCAATTAAGGAGCCGTATTGGTAAGGGAACACTGTGTTTTGGTAAGTTTCTCAGAAGGTAGCTAGGCATGTACCAACTCATTGTTAGGTTTTATTTTCAATCATGCATATAGCAGGAGAAAAACGAGAAGATCGATAGTGATGAAAATATTTGGACAGATGAAAATGGAGGAGTGAGGATAGAAAATGCAGGCGAGATGAGACATACAGGACGTTGAATGAAAAAAATTAACGAAACAAATCTCAACGGATTTTCCAGATTCTGATTTTTCTTATATATAAGTTATAACAACAGTAAGAAGAAGATGAAGAAGCATCCAGAGTTCCTGAAGATGAAATTGTACATGCATGGTCCTACAAATCACATGCTATAAAGTGTTACACATGAGTTTGAAAGCTCACTCTATATGGATATGGATGCTGTCACAGTGTCACGTGCAGTAGTACATACATCACTATATATGCATTGGTCCTAACATCATGTTTTCTTGCTCACTAGCTTGGTTATACATATATGCATATTTTGGATCTTACTCGTCGATCTCATTCAAAATGCATGCATACGTTATTCGATCGACAGCTCCGATCCAGCTCTTTCTGCAGGGCTTGCTTCTTCTCTGGAGCATGAACAGTCACTCTAGGAAAAGCTAGGAATCGTGAATTACTGGATAATGGTCACCCTCAAATACATCCTGGCTGCAGTCTTGTTCTTCTAATAATTATTAAGAGGAAATAGCGATAAAACAAAGAACTGATTGGCATGAACAGTGAACCGAAATAGAGTGAATAGCTTAAGCTTCTTGCTAGATGATTAATTTGATCCTGTGTTTAAAGGCTAGCACTAATCCCTTCATAATTGTCAAATGTTTTAGCTTGCTCATTTTTGATCATGCGAAATCCTTCATATGTGGAAAAATAATTTAAAATCTAAAATACATTATGAAAATTTAAATGTATAGGTGCACAAATAATACAAAGTGGGCAAGCCCTCTCATCCTTGACTACATACATGCATCTAGCTTCTTCAATTCGCTAGCCATCTTCGATCTAATCCAATTTGTGAATGCAACCTGCACCGCCTCCATGTCGACCATCGATCGCTGTAAGTTTCTGGTGTGTACGTTGCAGTCAGTGTATATGTGTGCCGTGTTAAGTAGGGCTAGGGCACCAATAAGTGCAAAACGCCATAATATGCATGCTGAAGAATTAGAAGATGATAAAGTTTGAATTGTGTGCAAGGCAATACGTACGTATGAGAGCCGTATTATTTGCTTCAAAGAAAAAAGTACGGCACTCCACAATGTGACAGGAATTCCCTAGCTTACCCAAATTGAGAAATGACCATGATCGATCAAATTGGATAAAAGGATCGTTGTGTAGCTCATTCAACTAGACAGAGACTCGATCGGTCAATCGAGTAGCTCCAAATTCTCCCCATATTTGCATTTAATTCATAAACTACTAGCCATGTGCCCATCACCTTCGTATATCAGCTACTTCATACGTACATATATATATATATAGACTAATTAAATAATTTCCAACACTTTTAATTAGTTAATTAATCGACCATATATATATATATGATTCTCCTCCTATATTCTTTGAATCAAAATCTACGGATCCCATGCAGTTGCTCCTAATTAATTAGCACCACCCATTTGTGACGGAGCATATATATATAGTAGACGGTTTTGATAACACACTTTTACTATTTCTGGGTTTGCTGAATCTACCTTTTCCTAAAATCACTGCAAACTAATGTTAACTACTTCATGCATGGCCTCACGTCGACCACCAATTCGTTAAGCAACTGTTACCTTCTTATTAGTTCTCTGCAATATATACAGGCAAAGTTGAAGGTACCGGGGTAAATGTGCTTTTTATAAAAAAATTTGTTGGAAAGTTAATTCGAGAATAGCAGAGAGTGTTTCTATCCTCCAATAACCAGTAACGAACTTTGCTTCTATCCTCCAATAACCAGTAACGAACTTGATAAAATGCAATAAGAAGGAAAGCGATAAATAACACCTAGATGCTTTTTATAACGCAGAAACCTTATAATAGGAAAAAAAATTGCGTGCCCCTAACTCTTGAAGGACAAACATTTCCACTATGTAAAAACACTTTTATTTATAAGACAGCAGCTTCACAGGATACAAACATGCTCTTCTATCCTTGTTAGTATTCGCACAACTAGACTAAGACCTATCTATCTTCTCGCCAGAACAAGTGCTTACAATGCCTATGTAACACACTTTTCTTTACAAGATAGTATCCCTCAGGATACAAAGACACTCATCTATCCTTACTAGTATTCACGCAACTAGTTGAAGATCTAACTCTCTTCTCGCCAGAACAAGTTTTTACAATTTCAGTGGCAATGAAGGTTCTCCTAGAACTTAGTACTCGACCGACTAATTCTCTCTAGAGTGTTTCCAACGAAATTGCACCATCATTTCAACCTATGATATGCAATATGACAATATGCAAGTTTGAAAAGTGGTTTTATATGCTTTCCTATGGAGATGTAAAATCTCAAGAAGGAAAATTTTTGTTTTATAAACTTCCTAACAAATGTAGGAACAAAAGAGAGTTTTAGACTAGTTTTGACAAACCGAAAACACTCTTTGGAAAACAAGATAACTCTTACACATGCAAGAGATAAAAGTGACTTGAAAGAAGAGAAAACACTCTAACTCTTCCTAAAATTTCAAGTACCGAATGACTTCAATGGTTGTGGTCTTTATAGCCAAACGGTATAGCAAGTGGAGACTCAAGAGTTGATCTTAGCCTTTCATCAAAAAGATGAATCCAATGGTTCTCCTTGAATGAGGGAAATGTCATGCTGAATTTCACCATACTGGGACAGCAAGGAGCATACAGAAATCCACCAAATCGGGATAGCAAGGAGAAGAGAAAAAACTGAAAAACCTGACTCCATTACACATGAGTGAGAGACACCTACCCTAAAGAGAGAAGGTAAGGTTTTTCTTTTGGTTTTGTCCAACCGGGACATGCAAGAGTGTAGAGAGTGTTTGGAGACAATGTTTGCTCCATGAAAATAAGGAGAGATAACCTACTCCCTTTTACCTACCGAAAAGTAGAGAAAAATAGTTTTGAAGAGCAAAACTTGTAGGTAAAGATTTTAACAACTCCCTTCACAAAAGTTTTGGATGAAGTAACAAGCAATGTTTAATTTGTAATGATGCATGTTTTTATCTTTCACAATGGTTAATGAAATAAATGTCCATTGCTTAGCTTGTTAATGTTGTTTATGCATGTCATCCATGTTTTTTGAGAGAGTGCTAATGTTGTAATGCCAATAAAAGTGTGTATATATCAGTCATAGGTCTGATGGGAAGGGAAATGAGAATAATGCAGAACTTGGGCGAAGTTGCACCAGCACTCATGACTCCCCACGAGAAGCCTTCGAATAACATATCAAAACTGGTGACCATTGTTAAAGACGAAGCAGCTGGGCTATATTCTAGCTCTTAAAGCTTTGAGATTCTACCGAAGCGAGTGGTATTTCTGCTTTTGGTGTTCGTCTTCTTTGTTTCTTACCACATATTGTATAGGATTAATTACAAAAGATCCCTTGAATTATGGGGTCATTTTCATTATCATACCCAAGTATGAAAATTTTGCATTTTCATATCCCAAGATTGATTTTGTTAGCAGATTGGTACCTCAGCGTTAACTGTCTCCATTATGTGATGATGTGACATAATTGACGAGGGTATTTACGTCATTTAATTTGAAAGTACTCGAAACAAATATCCACCACCCATGGATCTCAAACTTCAAACGTCCCACTTGCAAAACATTACCTACATCACCTGGCCACAAGCTCATAGAATTCAATTTCGTGTTTCTTTTATATTAAGCTACAGCTTATTAATGTCAATTTAGCCAAGTTCGCATTTTTTTTTGACAAAACGAAGTTCACATTTTATCTGGTTTGAAATGTATTTTGAAGGTTCCTTTTACTTTAATTGAACAACCGAATAAATTCAGCCAACATTCTACATATATATATACATAGTGTAATTTTTTTTTGAAATAATCGGTATAGTTTTATTGTTTAATCCATATTTTGTATCAATTTTTTTTTCAATAAGTATCTACATTGAATTTTTTTTTCTGTATTTTTCTATAATATGTTTTTTCTTATCCAATGTTGCGACATAAATTGTAATTAATCAAATGTGAGAAAAAAACAAAGAACTTCATCAAAAATTAAAATTTGTGAAATTCTATAAACAACTTATTACTTTGCAAATAAATATGATAATTCTATGGTAAAATAAAAAAGAATTCGAGGACCTAAAATTCTAACTTTAAAGTTCACATATAGACACCATTAAAAATTTATTAAGAAATTCAATTTATTCATCCAAGTACAACCTTATAGAAATTTTAATTTTTCATTAATTAAGCTTTCTTTAATTCCCATTGAAATATTATAGGAATTAAAATTGAAAAAGATAAATACAAGTATTGTTGGTCTTCCTTTATATAATTATGTTGATGTAATAATTAAAAAAGATTGTACATAATCAACTTAACGAGCAGGTGGCCAAGCGGTTACTCCTCTTTTCTCACATTGGATTAATTGGAGAGGTTTGGAGTTCGAACCTTGTGTCCGAGGCCTTTTCTTGAATGTCTGGATTGACAAAAATACCCTTGTAATTTATGCCACGTCAGTAGATAACTATGGGCAGTTAATAGTCAGGTACTAATCTGCTAACAAATTTAAACTTGGGGTACGAAAATGATAAAATTAATAGTTTGGGGTGCCATTTATAATTAGTCCTATTGTATAGCAACGTTTCTTGAACTCGTAACGATTATGATCAAGAGGGTGGCGAATAGCTAGGTTGGCAGGAATAGATTGATTCAGCATTTGACGTGTGTGCCTTGAGCCTCTCAAAATGTCATGCTACAACTTTTATAATAGAAAATTACACCTAAAATTAAAATTACGTAGAGGCCTTAAGTTACACATAAGATCATTGTATAAGTTTTACACACATAAGGTCATTATACAATCCTTTAAAAAATTTATTTTCCCCTGATATATATATACCTATCTACTGAATTCAAATTGAATTCAAATCAAAATAGGAGGAGAAACGGCCGAAACCGAAACGCAAGGAGGGAGAGCGCGATCTAGAGTGAGAGCTTCTGTGTTCTAGATCAAATCAGCTCTGTGTGTGTATGTGTTAGAGAGAGAGAGAGAGAGAGAGAGAGAGAGAGAGAGAGAGATGATATTCAGGCGAATTTTGGGAGAAAAAGTTCCGGCGAATCGGAGGATTTCGGTGATAAAAGCTTGGGTAAGGTTTCCATTTTGCTCACCTGTAGATATTTTGTGTGTTGTTTTGTTTGATTGATGCTTTTTGATTGGTGTGTTTTTTGATTCGATTCCGGTGATAAACCGATTTCGATTTTCGGTTTTTCGATTTTGATTCTTCTACTTTCGATTTTGGTTTTTCTACTTTGATTCTTCTACTTTGGATTATGTACTTCGGTTTCTCATGCCACGCTATCCGAATTGCATGATATCTTACGATAGAGATTTGAAATTGATGATGAAGACCATGATCGAACTTGAGGTATCGTCTGTGGATATTGTTGCTAGGGATTGTGGGCAGAGTAGTTCGGGTACTCTTGTGCATTCCGACATATCCTCTTTTGATGATACTTCTTCTTCTCTGGCTTGCACGTCGTCATCTTCGAATAAATTGCTTAATGCAAATGACTATTTGTCTTGCTTTAGGCCAGAAGCTCTGATTCTTTACTTGACAAATGAATGGGCAAGTTATATCAGCCATGTCAATCAAAAGTTTGAAGGTGGTGTTGTCGAGTTTAGGGAGAAGCTGGATCGTTATGCATTCGAGTCTGGTTTTACCTTCAAGTACTTCAGAAATCACAAGGATAGAATTGTTGCACAATGTTCTCAGAATGAAGGCAACTGTCCCTGGAAAGTTCGTGCTCTAAGATGTAAAGCAAATAACTTTTTTGTCATTCGAGAGCTCAATAACACTCATACATGTACCGCTGGTATTCGTGACCAAAAGAGTAAGCATCTTGGTTCTCATGCCATCAAGTCCATTGTTTGTTCTGAGTTGAAGTCCAATCCTTCTGTAAAGCCGAGAGAAATCATGTCAACATTGCAAAATTCTTATGGCTTGCATGTGTTCTATCACAAGGCTTGGTATGCAAGAGAGTTGGCTGCATGTTCTATACAGGGCAACGAAGGTGACTCCTACTCTCAGTTGTCGTGGTATTGTGAGCAGGTGTTGGCTACCAACCCCGGTTCTCATTGCATCTTGGAGGTGAATCTGCTCACTAGACGTTTTGAACGCTTCTTCTTATGTTTTGGTGGCTGTATTAAGGGGTTCATGTCATGCATGCCTATTTTGTTTGTTGATGCTTCTCATCTCAAGGGCAAGTACAAGGGATACATGCTCTGTGCCATTGGAAAGAACTGGAACGAAGGTTCGTTTTTCAGTTTCAGGGATAGTGTGTAAAACTAGTAACAGTAGTACTGTCCAACAACTAGAGCAGTACATTCTGAAAACTACAGTATTACAGGCATCAAAGTTTTAGTTAGCATGCACCAAGTCCCAGTAGAGTAGTACTATCCAACAACTAAAGTAGTACTTTTTGAAAACTACAGTAGTACACGCAACAAAGTTTTTAGTTAGCATGCATCAAGTCCCAGTAGAGTAGTACTATCTAACAACTAGAATAGTACTATCTGAAAACTACAGTAGTACATGCAAGAAACTGTTGTAGTGCTTTCCATGTGATAGAATAACTATCCAAGTATTTTTTTTTTCTAACTTCATCTCTTAACAATTTGCAGAATTCTACCATTTTGCATATGCTGTTGTGGATTCTGAAAATAAAGCCAATTGGAAGTGGTTTTTCGATCATCTCTACACTATTTTGTCGCCACAAGGAAGGACCATTACTTTCTTCACAGATTGACATGAAGGGTTATTGGATGTTGTGGCTATAACATTCCCTGACTCTCCTCATTCCTACTGTTTCTATCACCTGAAAAAGAATGTGGAAAATCTTTATGAGAAGAAAAAGGGTGTTTATGATGTGGAAACCATTATTCATGATTTCATGACCGTGGCATACTCTCCAACAGTTGCTTGTTATGAATTCAACCTTTGGAAGTTGTTGATTTCTAGTCATGATCTTATGAGGAACTTCTTGAGGTCACTGATTTTGGAGAAGTGGTGTAACGCCTTCTTCAAAGGTAATAGATATGGGGAAATTTCCAACAACGTGGCTGAATCTTTCAATAATTGGACACGTGAATTGCGTCGTCTTCCTATTTTTGAGACAGAAATTGATGGTGAACATGGCTGAAAGGAATATGAGATCAGAAACTTGGACCTCTATGTTGTGTCCTAAAATGGAAGAGGCTTTGAAGGCTAGGATGAATGTGGGGAGGCACTGAACAGTTCGAAGGTCTAGTGAGATGTTGTATGAAGTCCATGCGTTAAAGAATGTGGCGGTTGATCTCGGGGCATACATTTGCAGTTGCCGACATTGGCAGATTGATTCTTTTCCATGTCCCCATGCACTATCTGCTATACAACATGCCAGTATTGAGTCCATTTACACTTACATCGAGAATTTCTATGATGTTGAAAGTTACAGGGCTGCCTACGAGTTTGGTATTCAGCCAATACCTAACATTAAGAAGTTTTACCACGATGCTCTGAATGAATCGGCCATTGTGAAGCCTCCGTTGACAAGAATCCCATCTGGTCGTCCCAAGGATACTCGCATGAATTCTTCCGTTGAAGGTGGGAAGGCGCCAAGGCCAATCAAATGTGGTCGTTGTGGCGAAAAATGAAGACATAACAGATTGACGTGTACCAAATTCATCAGTAGCTAACTAGTGTCTATGTTACTCACATGTAGTGTATTCATCAGTCTACAGTAGTACACTCGGCCTGAACAGAATACGTGCTACCTTAACGTAATTTTTCCTTTGTGCGATTTTTTGTTTCAACATACTAATTCGATTTTGTTGTTCTTCGGTTTTTGTGATTTTGTGTTGGCCAATTGTTCTTTGTATGCGACAACACTTTGTGTGTGGAACCAATTACATTAGTACTATCCAACAACAATAGTAGTACACTCACCATACAACAAAAGTAGCACTACTCATATTAACATATACTACTGATTACTCTAGTAAGCACTACTGTTTCAGAATAGAAAGTACTACTTCACAAAATTTTAGTGTACTAACACGACTGTTGTCCGTTGTAAGCACTACTCCCAAACATTCAGTGTACTACTTCAACACATGGTAAGTACTACTGTTTCACAACCGAAAGTACTACTTCACAAAAATGTAGTGTATTTACTAACACTACTGCAGTTTCCAGTAAGTACTACTAACAAATATCCTGGGTACTACTTAAACACAATGCAAGTACTACTATTCAGTAATGTCAGACCATAACAGAAGAATGTACTACATGAAGCCTAACACAACAGAAAGAACAGAAAGAACTAATTGGACTTTGCTTTGTTTCTTGTGTTTCTTCTTGTAACTCTGTAATCATAAAGTGGGTCCTTTGTCGTAGTCTTCCTCTTCTTGTTCTTGACACCTTTTATCATTGAAGGAGGTGACTTCCGTTTCTTTTTTTCAACCTTCTTACTCTGCGACCTCAGTTGTCGTGTCGCTGCTCGTGCCATGCTATCATTTTTAAATTTTGATATGATCTCATATGCATCTTCACTGCTACCCTGCTTATCATCAAATTCAAAAAAAAAAAATCAACTAGAGTAGTACATTCTGAAAACTACAGTATTATAGGCATCAAAGTTTTTAGTTAGCATGCACCAAGTCCCAATAGAGTAGTACTATCCAACAACTAGAGTAGTATTATCTGAAAACTACAGTAGTACATGCAATAAACTGTTGTAATTTTTTGCAGATTTCTACCTTTTTTGCATGCCAGGTTGTTGCGGATTCTGAAGGTAAATCAGCAAATGCACTAATACACAACATACCAGGTTGATTTCTTCATCTTCGGCTTTTTCTTCACCTTCTTCTTCTTCTGCTTCTTCTTCTTCATCATCTTTTTCTTCATCTTCTTCTTCTTCTGCTTCTTCTTCCACTGCTTCTTCTTCTTTTGCTGTTTCTTTTTCTTCTTCTTCATCTTCTTCTTCAGCTTGTGTCCTTTTTCTTCATCTTCTTCTTCTTCTTCTGCTTCTTCTTCCACTGCTTCTTCTTCTTTTGTTGTTTCTTCTTCTTCTTCTTCATCTTCTTCTTCAGCTTGTGTCTCTTCTTCTTCTTCTTCTTCTTCTTCTTCTTCTTCTTCTTCTTCTTCTTCTTCTTCTTCTTCTTCTTCTTTCTCATTCTATAATTAGATTGGAAACAACACATTAAGCTTTTTGGAAATTGAAATAAGAGAAAAACACTTTATCAGAGAGAGATAATGACCTCCTCTTCTACAGAGTTGTCTCCCTCCGAAAAAGGAACTTGAGAATCCATAAGCTTAATTTGGTTTAGCTCACGTTGATGCTCCTCGTTCCTCGACTGCAATGAAGCAATCTTCGTATAGGCCTCTCCGAGCAGCTTGTAAGCTTCATCTCGTTCCTTCAAGGAGTTCTCTTGGGTGGTGGATGTCTTGCCTTTCATCTTCGACTTCATAATCTCCACTTTCTTGGCGCATTCCTCATTTTCGCGTATGAACTTGTTGACCATTTGTATCCAAAATTGATTTTGCTTTGCCATATTCACTTTCTGGTCTTCAAGTTTGGCGATCATGTTTTGAGTGTCGTCAACCTCCTTCTGTGTTGGAGATGACTGTGATGCTGCCATATCCTGGAAAGATGCGATGATTTCAACAAGGTTCTCTTGGGCTCTCTTCTCCCTCTCCATCAACTCTTATCTGGATATTTCTTCCTTCAAATTTAAATCACAAAGCACTAATTCATACAACAGAACACAGGAAGCACTACTCTAGACAACAGTACATACTACTAGTGTTCAATGTATATACTACTGAATTCAAAACATTGATACTTACCCATATATTGAATGAGGGAGCATTCATGCTCTCTTCAAAACGGTATAAGTTGTCGTCCCTCACCCGTACCATCTCATTCTTGATCTACATCTTTTTTCCTAACTCCTCGTCAGAGACCTTGCTTAACTCGGTGTGCAGCTTCATCAGCTTCCAGTGTGCAAATCTGAGAGGATAACCCTTCCTTGATGCAACTCTTTCACAGATTCCTGTCCTTTCAGCAACCCAATACTGTTCCAGAAAAAATACATTATTAGAGACCACATCACATCACACAAGCACACTACTGTTCTAACATATATACTATTACTGACCACACTTCATATTATTGCTGACCACACTATATACTACTCTCAGCACATATTGTTGGTCTAACATATATGCTACTGTTGACCACACATTATACTACTAATGTCTACAAATACACTATTAGAGACCAATATAGATTTTTCCATTAAGATACACAAACAGGGAACAAGGGCATACCATAATTAGTGGGAAACAACCAGAAAGTGAAGTCGGGTTCTCTTTCGATTTGTCCAGCTCTTTCTCTAGATAATTCAGAATCATCTTCGCCCAATTGTAATTATGAAGGCCATCTAAAGCTTGAGCCACATTTATTATGCTGCATGTGACTATGGAAGATGAGTTTGCGAAGAAGAATTTGGACAACACATAAATAACCATCCAAATTGCAGTGTCGTTGTCATTCTTCTTTCTGAGGACAGCCATCTCTAGAGCCTTATCAAGTTTTGAAATCGGCATAGAATCCTGAATCTTGTATCTTTGCAGGAAGCTTGAATCGCGTCTTATCTCGGTCTTTGAATCCATATCATGGATCATGCCTGGAGCATTAAGACCAGAAACAAAACATGTAAATAACACTAAACTAGAAGAATCACTTAAAAGTCAAACGTACTAACACATTAAAGTAGAAGAATCATACCTTTAGCTGGAAGACCAAAGAGTTTTTCCACATCATATGTTGTGAGATGATGTTTCTTTCCACCGATCAAGAATGCTCTCTGTTCAACATCCCAAAATCCTGCTATTTTTGTGATATCATCAATTGACTTGTGGGAATCATCAGCTGTCATCAAGCCTTATGAAAACAACCATATGAAACTGCCAAATAGTATTTTTTGCAAGATCCTCACTGTTTTTTATGGCAATTTTGTATGCAGTTCAGCCATGATATTGCAGAAGCCTCTCAATGACGATCTTATTTGGACCTTGGATTTTTTAGGGTCCTCCATTTGTGCAAATTCTGCAAAACAATAAAATAGACCATCAAAACACTACATGCTACTTACATAAATTCTATATACTACTCACAATAGGTCGACATACTCCTCATAGACAGTAATACAAACTAGTACAGAGCACACTACAAACTACTCAGGACATGTCTACACACTACACACAGACAGCAGTACAAACTAGTTCAGAGTACACTACAAACTACTCAGAACAGCACTACAAACTACTTAGGACAGGTCTACACACTACATATACATAGCAGTACAAACTAGTACAGAGCACACTACAAACTACTCAGGGCAGCACTACAAACTACTTAGGATAGGTCTACACACTACACACAGACAGCAGTACAAACTAGTACATAGCACACTACAAACTACTCAGGACAGCACTACAAACTACTCAGGACAGGTCTACACACTACACACAGACAACAGTACAAACTAGTTCAGAGCACACTACAAACTACTCAGGACAGCACTACACATTAGTCAGGACAGGTCTACACACTACTCACTAAATCCTTCACCTGCATGAGCTACACTTTGTTGCTTGGGGGGGCATTTTTTACCAAGGCTAGGGTTTGAAGCTGGAGGAGCCATTGTATGAAGCTGCGGGGGGGGGGGAGGAGAATCTTAGTGTTAGAGAAAGAGATAGAGAATCAAATATGTGTGTGTGTGTGTGTGTGTGAGAGAGAGAGAGAGAGAGATACCTGAAATTGAGATTAGGGGTTCTTGAGGGAGGGAGGTGGTGGCGTTTGTCTGTAGGGGCGGCGTCGGGCTCATCCGTGTTCTGAAACCACACGCTGGCGACAGCAATCGAAGTGGAGATGGAGGCGGGGCTACTATGATGGAATTCAAACTCAGAGGTCTGTGGAATGGGATCAGAATCGGAGTGAAGAGGAAAATAGAGGTCTACTAGGGCTAGGGCACGTTTTTGAATTTTGTTTCGTTCTGATTTTGGTGTGAAGCAGAAGAGGGAAGACAGAAAGGACCTCCATGGCATTTAACGTAAATAAATCAAAGAAAAAAGTTTTTTGTTTAATCAAGTGACCTTATTTATGAAAGAAAAATCAAGTGACCTTATACGTAACTAATCTTACGTAACTGACCTTATTAGTAATTTACCCTTTTTAAAACCCTAATTTGATTCATTTCTTTCAAACATTCTCAACTCGAAAAAATTCTAGGGTGAAATGACTCTACTGTAGATTTTATTCACTAATTTTATCGTTATTATTGTAAAATAAGTTTTTTTTTAGTAATTTTGTTCATTTTTTTGTAAATATTCCAACAAGTACATTTTACAATTTTGAGAACAAATCGTTGTCAATGTTATATTTTAGTTTAATTATTTGTAAATGATAAAAAAATGATGGTAATTTTATTTTAAATGTAATAATTTATAATTCAAAAAAAATGTAATTTTATTCAACTAATTGTAGATAAATATTTATGATACATCTCCTAGTCTTACCCCTCAACTCGATCTCTTTGATATGATAGTTGTTTGTGGCATGGGTCTCATTTTGATACCTTTTTTTGTGTGGGCAAGGCCGATCAATTAATTGTGGTTGTTTGAGAATATACATTGATATTTTTTTTTTGAGAAATAAAAGTATATTGAGCAAGAAGATAGAATTTTTCACGAGTAAGATCTTAAATTTCTTGAAATGTTGAACGTGCAAGCTAGTTATATAACATGAAATGAGACTCATATCGAAAAACCCTAATTTCTCTTGTGTCGAGGAAACCAAGCCGCTCCAAAGTCTTCTTGTGTAGAAGACCTAGATCCATCAATTGCTCACTCTTTGATCATGTCTTCTGATCCAAAACTCTTGATCCCGGCAATCACTGCCTCATTCTTGACCTCCCTTGCTCTCGGAGGCTCACCGCTGGACGTCACCAAGGTCACAACACAGGTCGTCTGACGCAACTATCAGGTTTTCTTGCTGGGAAAATCACTTGCATACAAACTTGTTAACCTGCGTAATTTTCGCTCACAATTTCAACGTATCTAAAATTTAGAGAAAGGTTTCAAAATGGAGGATTAATCCAACCTCCTGGTCCTGTCTTTCGACTCTATTTATGACAAGAAAAGGGTCTTTCGAGGAGGTCGATGGTAGTATTAAAAAGCTTTGTTGGTACTAGAAGATTATGACAGCGCTGAAGGCTTAAATCGGTATGCTTCTGATTTGCTTTCCTACTGAGTGCTAATCATGAATGTGTCGCCTGTTTTTGTTGCAAAAGAGAACTTCGGATGGCTTGCATCTGTGGCAGGGGACTTGCTAGAATATGATCCAACTGCACTCCAGTGTGGGAATATTAGGGTTTGGGTTTCTCACCGCCTTGAAGCTTCAATTATATTTGACAAGGCTATAAATATTGCTCCAGGCAGGGGCAGAGCCACTTGTGGGTGAGCCCAAGCCATGCCCCCCCCCCCCCCCCCCCCCCGAAAACTCAATAAGTAGTTTTAGTTTCTTTGAATATATTGTAATGTTGATATGATAGAGTGAAAATGCCTTTGTTTTTACTCATTGAAATGGGCTGGGTTCGATTCCGCCCACACCCTCAATCTTTTAACCTCTTTATTTCTAGCTAAGTAGTTATTGCTTCTATTTTTTATAGTATATTTTTGTATAACCTGTTGATTTTCTTATTTTATAGATACATATCAACGTTTTCAATATATGGTTTGTGAATTTTGTGCCCACCCTGATATTCATTCAATCCTGGCTCCAGGTATTACTGAGACCATAACCTACTTCTATGAAAATTTAAGGGGCAGATGTGTGACCTGTGGGCTATTATGGCACCCGACAAGGGTTTGCTTGGAGAAGAAGTCCCTACTGAACTCTCCAAAAGGCAGTAAAGTTGCTAATCAATTGGAGGCGGCAAAGGAGTAGGATTCCTCTTCCTCAATTGCCTCAATGATTTTGAAGCCTCCTAAGCCTTGGAGCTCCCTTCAATCTGATTTTGCGGAGGCGCTAGGGCTAGGGAAGGATCAGCAAGACTTTGTGTTTGGAAGCAGACCTTTGATGACAAGAGAATGGACCAGGTTGGAAGAGCTACAGAGCCTGGTTACAAAAAAGACTCGAAGTGGTCCGATTGTGATTCACTCGGATATGTTAGATTCCTCTATTCACCCAATTTCAGGATGAAATGGAGATTCTGGGGAAGCGAGTTTGTGATGAACTCAATACAACCACTCCAAAGAAGTTGAAGAACAACAATGCTCAGGCCATTGAAGTGGCGTCATCTCCTCAAGAGAAGCACACAAAGGTTCCATCCTTTCCGGGTAGAGTTAGAGCAACCACTATTGGCTTGGTGGTAACACCAGATGGAACCCTAGTTCAGCCAGGAAAGACTGTTAGGGAAGTAGAAGAAGAAACTAGGCAGACCCTTTGGAGCTCGTGACAACGTTCCTAGGAAGGTGAAAGTAGTTGACAAGGTAGATGCATCACTTCTGATGACATATCTTGTGACAGATTCGGGTAACAAGGCTTCTTCTTCTGGCAAGAAGAAGTAGGACACCTAGTCCTCAGTGACTAGCTCGCTTTGGTGTTCCTTTGATATTTATTCCAGGTCTTAACTTACTACACCACAATTACGTGCATAGGTACTTTGTTAAGACGTTTTAGTTCATTTGAATGTCTAGGTTTACCAATAATGAGCTCAACATGTAAGTTGAACTCAATGTTTTAAAGAGTAATACTTAGTTCTTTGGTTTTAGTGATCGATGATGATCATTAGAATTTTTTTAGAACGTATGTATTACTTCGGATGACCTTCTTAATGAGAAAGTTTATTTCAATATATATATATATAACATGAAATGATAGCTGCTGGTCGAACTCATTTAATTTCATGTTATATGGGTTTTACATTCCATCGAGTTTAGGCCAACAATTTTCACGTTCAATTCAGTTTGATTTTGGGAGCTTCCAGAAGTACGTGGTTTGTCCGTTTCCTTCACTTTCTAGATGAGGATTTATGAAGATGTGGTTTTGCCAAATTTACGTGGATTTTTCCAATTTTAGAACCATCCGAAGGAAGACTTGTTCAAACTCTCTGGCTTTGATCTCACCCCTTTAGACATTTCATGACCATTTTCCAGGTAACCACCTCCTACAATGGTGTATTGCATACCAGTATATATACGATATTTTGGCCGGCCATTCTATCCACACAATCCATGAGATCATATATAGTACCTAGCTCTCTCTCTCGCTCGATCGCTAGCCAGCTCCTTCCATATTTACTTCATAAACCTTGTTAATTATATCGTAACTCGATCATTTGATTTCGATCGTCATCAGATGATGGTGAGAGAGATCAGCTCCATCCACGACGACTTTGGCGAAGTTGCACCACAACCTATGTTCATCTCCCAATATCAGAAAACTTCTAAATGTCCGACACTGGAGACCATCGATGAAGAAGGATCATCATTTTCTTCGTCAACTTCAATACCTCACAGTATCGATATTGATATATCGGCAACAGAGAGAGTCTTGTTTCTCCTTCCAGTCTTAATTAGTTTCTTTTGCTTCTTATTACTTCGTGTTGTATAGATCTTCTGCATGTTTGAATGACAAAGTATTCTGTACATGAAATAGCTAGCTATAGCCAGATCAATTCGCGCCTCTTCATGCATGTCGATGAGAATCGAACTCGATCATAACCTAGACAATATTGTTGAATCCGTTCGCATGCGCGCAGTTCATTCATTTTCTTTGTTCAAAAGCATCATATCTGTGGATTTGCTTAACTACACTAACTAAACTAGCTTGCTGTTCAAAAAGTTGCATTGGTTTACCTTATACATCAATGATCTAGCCAGCAAACCGAACACAATGAATTAGATTTTGAATATTGTTGGAGAAGTGATCCCAAAACTAGTCAGAGAGTGAGAGAGAGAGATTGTGAGCCAGATTGCTTATATCAATTCATGGAACTAAAACAAAATTGATGTATGACAATCATTAATCCACCCTCACCAAAATAATATTTAGCTGAGAAAATAGTACCACTCCACTGAATTACCCCACCTCACATTACATTTGTATTAATTAGATTTTTAGTGAAGCTTTCCCCCTAAATTAATACATTATTATTATTATTATTATTATTATTATTATTATTATTATTATTATTATTATTATTATTATTATTATTAAGCGTAACCTTGAGCTCGATCATTAGATTGCTCATTGTGCCATATCTCTGCATAACATGAGGTACATGAGTAACATGACCCCCGAGAAGAGCAAAGATAGAACAGACACCAAGACCGTCCCTTTGGCAAAACTGCAAAGCCTTCTGATCCCTCTTCAATGATGGGTTCTAGTCTGGGCAAACTCGAAGATCCTCGAGCTGTTGTCAGGTATCTTGGTGTAACTTCTACGCAGTGTTGCATGCGTCTCATTGCCTTCGCCATTTTTCGTCTGGCTATGATTTTGGTGCTATTAATTACTTGCTAGTTCCTCCTCCCAAATATGGATTTGTTTGGGTGATTCTATAGTTCAGGAGGAACATAAGGTTTTGAGAGGAACTAGCAAAGCAAATGGTGTGGATAATGTGTTTTGGAGAAGGGCAGCAATGGGATACACTGAAAGAGATTTTATAGGGAGGTCAAAGATGGTTTGGCCCCTAAAATAGGGAGAGGAAAATGTTGGCGATGTAGGCCAATCAATCAATGATGCTAATGTTTGAGCTATAATTTGCATGTAGCTTATTTTTAGGCATATTCTGTCCTTGGTTTCTAATTTCTGTTGTCTACTATTTGTTGTTGTTGCCGTTTGCGGTGTCTAAAAGGATTTCATTAGATTTATCTCAGGAGCACACTAATATGAATAACACTAATCTAACCCAAATTCATCATAATACCAAAGCTTCAATCTGGTAGATAATGTGGCTACTTCACTGAAAACAGAATGCTTTCCATTCACCTCATTATAGCTAAAAACTTCCAAGTTTAAACCCAAAATGACCTTTCCATATATATAGAACAAGTATACAAAGGCATCAGTCATATTACTAACGGAATATCTGCTATATAGCATGTACAATATGAAGCTAGCTCAGATGCATTACCCTTTAATATTCACAACAGCAAAAAATTGATGACTCCCTCTCTTTCCATTTACAGTTTGCAAGGACTCGACTGTTATAGCACTTGCGTAAATACTTACATTAGTCTAGTAGATCCAAATTACTCACAACGTATCATCCATGTCTTCAACTGGACATGTTTTTCTTGTTCCAAGGTGTAGATAAGCAGTTTCCCTATAAGACATTGCACAGTATAAGATATCAACGAGATGTTGATACAGAAAGGAACCAATGTTGATGACTTGCAAAAAGATGAGTGAGACTAACCGAATGTGTGTGACAACCAGCAGCAGGCCAAATTTGAGAAGGCAACCCTATTCCAGCAATTATAGAATTCTACAAAAAACCAAGCACTTATCAGTAAATTTCAATGGCAAGGTCAAACTATTTGCTGGGTGAAGTTAGTAGTGTTGAGAGCTAATGGACAGGACGAAAGCTACTGATATTTAGAGGTATGATTCACTGTAATTTTTCGAAGGGAAAAGACAAATGGTCACAAGATTAAGCTTTCTACACAGATATCTTGCTTTTCTTTACATTCTTATGTTGACGTGCCAACTAACTTACAAATATCAAAAGCTGTCAGAACCTACGAGCTGCACTAGTCAAAGAGATGGTGTTTACACAATGAAATCAGTAGAGGTAGTAAATCATATATGTACCTGGGATACTTCAGGTGTAGCAACAAGAAGACGATAGAGATAATTATGGAACTCGAGCCAACAGAAGTGCAGGCAAGCCCAAAGAAGTTGTTCTTTCCTCCTAATCAACATGTTGTTGAAAGGGTAAGCTTCTTTTTCCCACCAAAACTATAAGCATTGTAGTTATTCGTTACATTTACTACTACAACATCATCTACATTCAAATCCTCTTCAATTCTACCGCACAACTTCCGAAAGCTGGGGAGCGCAGCTGTTCTCATCCATACAATAAGATCTTCTTGATCGCTTAGCTAGTAAAACAAAGTATCAATCACCAACAGTTCATGGAAATATCAGATATTAGTTATACTTGCCAAAAGATGTGATGGTATCATGTTCAAGGGTATATGAAAGTTGTTATACTTGCTGGGATTCTTGAATCTAGCTTTCCACCACCTATCAAGGTCCCGTTTTGAAAATTGAAGGGATATACATGCTTCCCAAACTTGTGATCCCGGTCACTCTTCCATGCTATGTTCTTCCTGTTGACTTTTAACTCTGAACTTCCACGTTTTAGAGTATATGTATCAGTAAACAAACTCCATGCTATCAAACCACAACGCACAATTGGAAGACCATTGTTGGACTCTTCAGGTTGACAGGAGCTTGTGTCATTGTACCCCAATCCACGTAAAAGCTGCCAATCATTTTTACTTTTGACATACCTAAAAAATTTGGACTCATCTTATTTAAAGTTTTAAACCATAAAGTGGAGTAACTTTATGCAAGTCAAATTTTCTTGCATAAGTTCAACGAAAAGGGAGCAACTTTTATGAACCATTTTGTGCGACCATACTTTCATGAGAAGTGAAAAGGATAAGAAAAGAAGAGAAACATAGGAAGAAGAGTAAGTCAGAGTCAGAGATGGACTCATCACTGAAAAAGAGCTCTTCACCCACCGTCTGTGGTTCTGATAGTAGTTATTAAGCTGATAGTAGATATTTATTGGAGCTTTCATATGCTTGTAGACCTTCAAAGAGAAAAAATACATGGTAAGATCATGGCAAACTAACATATGGTAATATTCAGATGATGAGAAGCAATGCTCAGAAAGTGAATACAGAAACAAACCACTCTATTAAGATATATGGGTCAACAAGAAATTAAGTACAAAGAACTGGAATTGAGACCTCTGAATCTAGTAACATACTGAAAATGCACGTTCCCAAACCTCGAGAAAAATCTTTCAGAAATCGTAAATCACTCAATCTGTTAACAGGTTCAATAAGTAACTAGAGGTTTAATATCATATTTCTTTTCCCCTCCCATTAATAACTTTCATATTCATGGATCACCAAAATCCAACACTGAAAATAAAAAACCAGTAATGCATCATCAGTTTCTTACATCAGATTATATTAGATGGTATTATAACTAGCATTAGAAATCAGTTAAAGCAATCACTAGATATGGCATGTATCGTTCTTAGATTTGATTCACTATAAATGTAGTTTATGTGACAACTCTAAGTTCAGACAGCAATTCCAGCCAATTGCAAGGAATGTCATACACCCATTGTAGGAGGTATAGAGACGGAGAGAGTATTACCTTCAAGAACCGAGAACAGTTTTTGGGGATAGAGTTATCTTTAATATAAGCCACCTTATTGCTTCTGAATGCTTCTGGCACACATTCAGTATCATATTGATCTACAATTTTAACAACCTACAGATCAAAAGTCCAATATATAATTAACCGAATGTATGTTTCACAAAGTGAGTAAGCATATGGGTGACAAACAATGATCTAGGAACAAGATGATGATACAAACTCACATTCCCAGAGGCATGAAGAACAATAAGCCCAATAGGTATGAATATGACACCAATCAATAAAAATGTAGTAATCACCTGCAGAAGAGATGGTAGTTAACTTTATATCCAAAAAGTGCAGGTACATGGATAAAGCATATTACAGAAGATCCCGTTGTGAATTTGCTCACCCATGTTGGTGTCAGGACGGGTTTACAAGCAGGCAGATTCTGCTGAGTAAATTGATAAAAGCTACAAAATTACCACGAAGTAATCATTATTAAACAACAACAGTAGTATCAAGTGAAATGAGTCAACTCATCATCCGAAATTATAGACTTTGGAAAGACCGAAAGAGTACCTTTATGTCTTCTGGACTGCCGTGGAATAGATTGAGCACCTTCGGGTATTTCTATGATTCTTCCTCCATCCACTTCCATCAAATTCAATCTCCAGCAATTAAACCCCGACCATGCAATAAGTAAATAACTTTAAGCAGCTCAAACTTTCCACCAAAGCACTGCTACAAGTGAAAACTTCATTTACTCATAGATCCCCAGATAGAAATTAACCATCAAAATGCAACAGCAAATTGCAAAGTTACACCCACAGCAACAAGTTTAACATTCGGAAACCCTCAAAATACAATCAGCTGCAATTGGTCATGCATACATAGCTGAATTTTTGCTCAAGTTCCCCTTGTAATGATTATTTGTAGCTTAATATGACTAATTGCTTATTACCTGATCCTCTATATGGTTTCTAGTACAGGTTACTAATCAAAAAGTGTTTAATACTGTTCAAGTTTCAAAATCAAATTATAAAGATGGAAACTTTAAGAATACCAAACTAAGCAACTAGGTAGCTAACTAATCTAAATAGCTCCATGAAGTTATATCAGTTAAAAGGGCTTTAGTTTCCTATGTTTCCTACACAACGAGAACAACAAAGATTTGATCTTTATGCTTCCTACATTATCAGAAACCAAAACACCTGATGGGTTCAGTAAAGAGATCAAATTGGAAACTGAAATTACATGAAAAGAAGAAGATTAAAAATTGCGATGACGGAGATCTGGGATTACCTGTGAAATGAAATGTGAAGTGAAGAAGATTGGTATGTTCTAGTGGGAATGGAGAGAAATGTAATACGAAGATGGTATGAAGATTACTTGGCGCTGAGGCGAACTCAAATCTCCGTATGTAGGTTTCTCTTCGTGTAAAATTATTCTTAACTTTCTGAGAGGGACCAACTCCGTTTGGTAGTATCGCATTCCCTCACGGACCATTTTTTTCCTTCTTTGTTTTTACTCCTCACGGAAATTTCAGCCACGGTCTTATTTTTCACCTATATATATGGTAATAAATCTAATAATCGTATTTACACACATAAAAAGTTTTTTTTTAAAAGGAATACACGTGGAAAGTTTGCTTCAGGAATATCATGAAGATTTTGACGGAAAGAAAATTAAAAAAAGAAAGAGAACTGATTTGAAAAAGCATGGTCACTTATGGATTTGAGAATTTCTAAGACTTCTAAAAATGCTTACTAGACCTCTTTTTATTTTGTTTTAAAAAATTAAAAAATGATTCTTATATAAAATTACAAGTATGAACATGAAATATAAAATTCTATCTAATGAACGACAAGTTTGGATATTTCATTCTTCTTCTTCTTCGTCTACTTCTCTTGTTCTTAAAACCTATGATTCTATAAAACAATATAAGATTGTTGAACTAATCCTCCATTTATATATGGAGCCCCGGAAGAATTATGAGAAGATTGTTGTATAGGCTAATTCCAATAAAAAAAATTTATGAATCTCACGGTAAGATTAACCCTTGAAAACCAAAACTGCGAACTCTCAAATTCCAGCTACACCTTCATCTAACTTCTCAAATCAAAACCCTATGTATAATTATCCCCAAATGAGAAGTCAATCTTAAGAGAAGATCTAGCTTTTTGAATAATGATGCCTTAGAAGCATTAAGCAACACTGCTTGAAGCATTAATTGAGTGCATAAATAAAATATAAATACGGGCCTTGACTTGTACTAAGAAGAACATAAACTAAGAACTCAGCGATCGATCAAGGTTTAAGGAATATATGGTATTGTTATAAACTTTTTTAATACTGGAGTCCGGACATGGTGGCTTTGATTAAATTTTCAATAGGGTTAAATAGGAATTTACTATGAGATATATTGGGCGATTTTATACAATCAAAAAGAAAAATGGAGGTGTAGTGAGTATGGAAGTCTACTGAGAAAATTTAGAGGTCTAAATAGAAATTCTCTTCTAATTTAGGTGACACTTAAATATGACACAAAATGAAGAAAATCTCCAAATTCATGTTGGTCAATTTTTCACTTAGTTCTGACCTTCTTGCGTGATCAAGTTGTCTCAGTTTTAATAACTTTTTCTCATGTTTCATTTTAACCCTAATACAAGTATACAACAGGTAAATGTTGATTGACTCACTACCTTAGTGTCTTAGTGACGCACGTGATTGAACGAGTGAATTTACTCAATTACTTTTTTATAAAATATTTTTTTATATGTTAATAATTACTAACTTCTACTATTTTAATCTTGGTTTCTATAAAATTACAACTTGTAGCCTCTATGGCAACCCAAGGCCAATCAAAGTAAGTTGATGAACTCTAAGGAAGAAGAGTGTGATGCCAAGCTTGAGCAACTGTTTGTGCCTAAATTTAAGATATGAGTTGGTTCGTTGAACCAATGCATATGTGTTGTCGACCATCGAGGTAATGGCTAAGGTTGTCGTCATTAATGAACTTTCGATATGATTGACCGACTTGTTCTACTCAGTTGACCGACGAAGTGTGGTCAATCAATATTTGTATGATCGATGTCGATCAGTCTTTGATGACACTCTGGTTATGGCCCAAATTTCACTTAGGTAACTAAGTAATTTGTATTTGGGACGTGATTGGTTGATATTGGTCAATATGAGTGGGTCAGATCATTTTTGGGTTTCAAATGAGAGTGAGTTGGATTCGAGTCCACTAATAGGAATGCGATGGTTTTCATAAGGAGAGCATTTAATGCGAGGATTCTGATGTCTGAATAGATCAAGCATTAATGGACGGATTGTTGTTAAATCGAGGAGTGACCGAGTCCGAGAAAGAATGTATCAAGTGATGGTCGAGATAAGGAACTTAAGTCCTATAAGGATTCATCAGCTGGATGGTCGAGTCAGCCAACCTAGGTTTTTGTACACATATAACTTTATAACACATTGTAAAAAGTCCAACACCAAATACACATACCTATTTACAATTTTTTTAGTTTTCGCATCCATGGGTACTTTACCTTATTCATCCTTTACTTTGATAATATAGATTTAGTTTTCGCCATTTACATTCTTACAATTTATTTTATGTTCTTTAGTTCTTGCACTTCAATTCCTTGCACCTAGGAGTAGTTGGTTAGCATAGGATTCAGACTCATCGATCTCTCTCGGCCAGTCCAGATTGGGTCGATGCGATTCGTCATTCACACTCACATTATCTCACAACATTTTGACAACCGAGTCCAATTTACCTTCACCTTTACAGTGATTTGCGAGTATATCAACCGGGTTGATTTCTCATTGGTTACACGCACTTTTGAGTTCACTTAGAGCTTGGACGTGATCGAGAACCAAGATTAGTGCCTTGGTCAAGTCTTTTCGTACAAGGCATCCAGACCAATGGCTGAGAGGGTTCCTTCCTCGGCCATCAATCACTTAAAGATTTAGATCCAGCACATACCTATCAAACCTCGCTCGACCAATAGGCCGTAAGTTGGCACACCCGCCTCAATCAAAAGGACATTTTGAACTAGAAGTCTATCGACAATTGTGATATTGGCCGTGATGATTTTTAAGCAAACATCTTTTGGCACGCCCTGTGGGACACTCCACTAAGGCATAGTTGGTGAATGCAACCGAACACATATTCGGTATACAGAGAAGAAACTTGTCTCAAGTGCCGACAAACCGACCATACGTTGGCAAATTGCCTGATGAGAAGATTTACCAACACTGAGACGATCATGAATTCAGCCAGAGCAATAGGTAGCTCGCTGCACTTGAGCATCTCGGTTAACTCAAACTCTGCTACAGAAAGCACCACAAGTGCTTCAACTACAATCTCTAGTTCAAGATTTCATACGTCTAGAACATCTCTAAGCGAGACGGTTAGCGCGACGTCATCAGATCAATACAATATGCCCAATCGAGATCGGGTCGCAGGAGATGACCTTGCTCTTACCACCAGGCAGAATAGGTCAGAAGACTTTTTTCTTATGAATCAAAGTTTCTCGACAGTGAATTTTTCTCGAATGATAGCCGATAAATCGACAAGGACGATTCAATAGACTCAAATGACGATTGAAACCATGGGTCAAGACATGAATGTTGGTTTGTAGAATTTGAACCAATTGGCCACAAACACCAATAATAGGATTGGAGAAATGAGCAATAACATTGGAAATATGAGCAACATGTTAACACTCATTTATGAGCAATTGGTGGCTAACAACGCTCAGTTGAATGTAGCACAACCACCACAAGTGTCAGCCCCAACATTGGTCAACCATGTACACAACCAACATCATGCTCTACAGAACCATCTGGGCAACAACCAACATGGGCATGGTATGCAACCCTAGAACCTTTAGTTACCATTACCCCAAAATCATCAACCACCGTAAAGGATTCAGTATCAGCCTTATGGTATTCCATTGGAGATGAGATTCGGTCAACGGAGGTATATGCAGCAGTTGAATCAACTCAACCAGAATGTAGGGATTCACCATCAACCTAATAACCAGGGAGGTTTGACGAATCAACAACATAATTTTTGAAACATTCTTCCATTCCTGAACAATAATATAGGTCAAGTACCACATTAAAATCATCACAATGGAGGAGAGCTTGATCATTACGTTCGACTTAATGAATTTCAAGCCTTGGTTGACAATCTTATGGGAGCATTGCCAATGCGAGCAGAGAGGCCGGTCTATGCAAAGACATATCCAACATACATGGACCAAGTTTCGTATCCGGTGGGATATCGTATTCCGTCTTTCACCTTGTTATCTGGGAATGCATATCAGTCCATTATAGAGTATATTGGCCGATTTACGCCCCATTGGTAAGTCGAGCTCTGACGACCATAAGCTGAGATTATTCATCTACTCCCTAAAGTGTCCAACTTTTTCATGGTTTGTAAATCTCCCACCAAACTCAATCCATAGTTAAAGAGAAATGGAACTAGCCTTTCATGATAACTACTATCAAGCTTAGCAAGACATTTGTCTGGCGAATCTTACTAAGATCTCTCAAATGAGTCATGAGACACTTCAAGAATATTTGACTCGGTTCAAGTCCACCCAGGTGAGATGTAGAATCCATTTATTTGAGTCAGAGTTTGTGGATATGGCTGTTGCTGGTCTATCCTTCAAGTTCAAAGAACATTTTGAAGGAGTGGTGTTTAGTGACATGTTCAAACTTGAAACTACGATCGATCGATATGACAACATACTGAAGGAAGAAGCGCAAAGATGTACCGCTTTCTAAGGGTACATACTTTAAAAATCAAACCGTTAATTTGGCTGATACCTCAAACCTTTTGGAGGATGAAGATCCAGTGAAAGTGGATGTGATCAAATTAGTCGTCAAGAAATCTCGAGTGTGCAAGGCTTTGGAAAAATTTGACCCAAAACAGACTAAACCAACACCAAAACCAAAGCACGAGTATAACAAAAACCAATACACGCACTTACACTTTCAATATAACCAAGACCGATTTAATTTTTGATCAACTCTTGGCCGATAATATGATTAAGCTTCCCTTCGGCCATATACCTCCCAAGGCCAAAGATGTAAAAGGAAAATCTTATTGTAAGTATCATAACTCGTGGAAGCATGCAACTAATAATTGTGTTTGTTTCGTGATATGATACAGGATGACACCAGCACACTCAAGTTTCTAGAACTGAAGTCCGCAATAAAGGTGGACGTGAATCATTTCTCTGAAACCTAAGTTAACATGGTGCATGTGAGATTATCAGAGGAAAAAGACCCACGTAAGGGTAACAAGAGTGCGCCGGGTGTACCCAAGGCAGACAAGATTAGCATCAAAAGTATTTAGCTTGAGTTGCCTAAAGTGGTGATTACGTGCCCGCATTGTCAATGTGAAGTTGTACTTGAAGGCACTTTGAAGCTCAAGTAGCCAGAAAATATGAAAGAACAATCATAGCTGGCCAAATCAGTCAAGTCTGCCGACAAGACTATTTTACGATGAAAAATATCACGGTTGACATAAGTTAATGGCAGATGGATATCAACAAGGGGAAGGTAGTAGCTGAGATAGTTATGACCGTCAAGACAACCCTATTCGACCCAGAACTTACAAGCCACCAATCGTCCATGATAATATGTGATATGGTTAAAACTTTCTTGATTAGTCAATCGATGTTTTGACCAAGTCGCAAAAACGAAGGTTTCAAAGGGAAATCCAGAGTGCAAAGAAAGTAAAGCTCGACCAATCATCTGATGTCAAACCCATAGGTTACTCAAGGTATGATGACTCAGATATAAGTTATAGAAGAACCAGGTCATCCAAAGATACGCCACTTGATGACAAGGTTGGGTTCAAAAACCAGGAGATCAAGGCTATGGAAGTAGACACGAGTACATCAGGTATTTTGAAGGCCAAATTTAGAGAGCCGAGTCTTCCTCCCTTAGTCATTGTAGACAGAAAACGCGAACCTCCATTCATAAAGGAAGGTTTGGTTATCATGAGAGACTACCACTTGTTACATTCAGCCATAATGCTATATTGTTTAACAAATGATCAAATATTTTAATTGGAGGAAATACGTGCTAGGCATAACACGCCGTACAATCTGATGTTGCCTAGCATGACCAGAGGGACGATAGCTGAGTATCAAAGACATCGTGAGCCATATTACCCGGACAACTTTGAGAACCTTCCGATCTCAAAGGAAGACCTGACATTTCTAAGAAAGTACTTCAAAGAACACCCGGTTGAGGATGTTTTCAGTTTGACGATAGAGGAGCAAAAGTTGGCCAACGAGTGCGAACGAGAAATGAAGAAGTTGAGTGGTAAACGTAGTGCACTCAGCAATCCCCCACTTCAGGAAATTAATGAGGATAATGCCCTTATCAAAGTGCACAAGGAATTGACATTCTCAGCAAATGGGCTTGATAAACTTAAGAAATACCACCAGACTCACTCAGTCTTGGCTATCTACGGACTAACATATAAGGATGCCGACCTCTTAAAGTTAATCGAGGACCACCCCTCCAAAGCCTCAAAATTTTTAGATTTAGATGCTAGTTCAGGCCAAAAGGTATTATATCAAGCTGCATATGAGCCTATTGAGCTTCGGTTGATTGCCACAAAGGTAGAATCATCCAATATTGTGAAAAGTGATCCATTAGCATTCCCGTCATCCTATTATGGTGAATGTAGTGAAAGATGCAAAATTTAGAGCTAATTATAGATGCAATAAATATCGGTTAGTTTCAAACCGAAGACATACCTCACTCGAATCAGATGAGGTGAGTGGTTCACTATCGACCAACTCATCATTCTCGTTTGTGGTGAGAGTCACAACTTGGTTGGTTCGATCGACCTTAGAGTTTCACTTGTGCAAAATAGCTTCACCCATTGAAGTGTCGCACATGGTCAAGTTGTCAATTGTATGCTTTAACCTGATTGATGTGTTAACTACTCATTGTGTACTCCATGGAAGTCTAGTTGAGTGTTGCTTTGGAACATCACTTGCAAAACCATGATAATTCAATAAGAAAAATATATAAGATGGTTAGTTAGGCACATCAATCAATAGAACATGAGAAACTATTTTGCAAACCCGAAAGAGAGGATCCGTTGTTAACACGTGGTCGCTTAGATGTGGGTCTTTTGCGCTTACTACTTTTTTTTATTATCAACAGTGGAAGACCATACAAGGCAATATAAGTTGTCTAAGGCATGTCGCACGCGAACAACTTCTGGTGTAAGAAGTCCACCAAGTGTCAAATGCTTGGTTGTACCACAATATGGTGGACAAGGCTTCATTTGAGTATGGTCAAAATAGGTACCTAATCGTGCATGATTGGTTTCAGATATCTCCTTGCTTTGGGTGCATGTCGTGAATTTAGCCCTCCAAGAAGAAAACTTTTTGCTGGACATCGCGTATAGAGTGAGACAACTTTGAATGAACCCAAACTGACGGATGAGAAAGTTGGGTAAGTATACCTCGACTCCAAAGCGACATGGTGTAACCTTTAAACCGCAGTTCAAGTCTCTAGGAACCAAGAAATAACTCCACATGAGGCAAAATGGTAATATAGCCGAAGGGTCTGGTAACTTCAAGTTATCTTATGATAGACACGAGGGAATGTTCTTGGAATACCAGATTGCAAACTCTTCTCGACTCATCTTCTTTTTATTGAAGAAGAAAGCAAAACAATCTTCAGTTGAGTGATCCTTCAAGTCCAAGCGTGAAAGCTGCCGACCGATGACCATGGTTGGAGATAGATCAACTATCGGTCGAAGGGCGCTAAAGTAGCTTTGCAACCATATTTGACACATCCATAGTGTCTCCCAACATCTAGAGACATGTCGTTAGTGACTATGATGCTTGATGGAGAAGAATATCGTCAAAGAGTAGGAAGATAATTCTTAATTGATATGGAAAATGGAGTAGAGCGGCGATAACTGTGGCATAGTACAAGATTGAGAAGAGACAAATGGAGAGGAGAAGAGGTGGGGGAGAAGAAAGTCACGTGCACAAGGGAAATGATAAAAAAAAATTAAATGGGTGAAAAAGAGAAGAAAAATAAAGGTGGAAATTGACACACAATTCAATGTGTGGGAATAATTGGTTTTGAAGGAAAGAAAGCAATAGGTTCTCGTTGTATATGATTTCAACCAAGTCAGTTTACAAGGTTACCAGATCAATTTACAAGGTAACTGAGATGAGGTTATATGATATATTTGGTTTTAGTCTCATAATCATTCAGCTTGCAAGTTGAAGCTCATGAGACTAGGGGACAATGTTTGTGTCTAAATTTACATATATGAGTTGGTTCGTTGAACCGATGCGTATGTGTTGCCAACTGTCGAGGTAATGACTGAGGTGGTCGTCATTGATGGACTTTCGATAATTAATGATTGACCGACTTGTTCTACTCAATCGACCGACGAAGTGTGGTCAGTTAATATTTGTCTGATTAATGCCGACCAGTATTTGACGACACTCTAGTTATGGCGCAAATCTCACTTAGATGACCAAGTAATTTGTATTTGGGGAGTGATTGGTCGATATTGGTCAATATGAGTGGATCAGATCATTTTTGGGCTTCGACCGAGAGTGAGTTGGATTCGAGTCTATTAATAGGAATGCGATGGTTTTGATAAGGAGAGCTTTTAATGCAAGGGTTCTGATGATTGAACAGATCATGCATTAATGGACAGATTGTTGTTAAATCGAGGAGTGACTGAGTCCGAGAAGAAATGTATCAAGTGATGGTCGAGATAAAGAAGATTCTGTTTGGCTAAAATCAAGGAACTCAGGTCCTATAGGGATTCATCACCTGGATGGTCGAGTCAGCCAACCTAGGGTTTTTGTACACATTATATATAGAACTTTATAACACATTGTAAAGAGTCTTGCACCAAATACACAGACCTACTTTCAAATTTTTTAGCTTTCGCATCCATGGGTACTTTACCTTGTTCATCCTTTACTTTGATAATATAGATTCAATTTTCACCATTTACATTCATGCAATTTATTTTATGTTCTTTAGTTCTTGCACTTCAATTCCTTGCACTTAGGAGTCGTTGGTTAGTATAGTATTCAGACTTATCGATCTCTCTCGGCCAATCCGGATTGGGTTGATGCGATTCGTCGTTCACACTCACATCATCTCACAACGTTTCGACAACCAAGTTCATTTCACCTTCACCTTTACAATGATTTGCGAGTATATCAACCAGGTTGATTTCTCGTTGGTCACACGCACTTTCGAGTTCACTCAGAACTTGGACGTGATCGAGAACTGAGATTAATGTCTTTGTCAAGTCTTTTCGTACAAGGAATTCAGACTAACGGCCGAGAGGGTTCCTTTCTCGGCTATCAATCACTTGAAGAGTCAGATCCAGCGCATACCTATCAAATCTCGCTTGGCCAATAGGCCGTGAGTTGGCACGCCCGCGTCAATCAGAAGGACATTTTGAACCAGAAGTTTATCGACCGTGGTGATATTGGCCATAACGATTTTGGAGCAAACAACAACAAGGATATTGTGACCAGTGTCAATAATAGAGTCTGCAAGAAAGTTGGCTTCTCTTAACACTTGTGTGAAAGTAATGTTGCATATGTCCTCCACTAAGGTCTTGATGCGCCGAGGGGGGGGGGTATGAATTTTGTTGTTGATGTTGTCAATGAGGACTTTTGAGTCACCTTTAACCTGAATATGCTTGTGACCATGTATGATTGTTGCAACCAGTCCAGCTCTCAAGGCTTGAGCTAGCCAGGGTTTTTGGTAGAATCTAATATAGGTGTACCTGTATCATTCCTTAAAACAAAACCTGTTGATGCTCTTTGTTGAGAACACACTGAACCATCAAAGTTCAGTTTACTGAAACCTGGAGGGGGTCGAGACCAACAAATTTTCTTATGCATATTTGTGTTTTTGGAACTGTAGTAATTTTCCGATGTATTGTACAACACATAGTTTTTGGACATGTACTTAGCTGCATAAAGAACCTGAGTTAGATTTGGAATAACCTGTCTAAATAAAAGATTTTTTCTTGCAACCTAAAAATGTTCTTTAAAATATCTTTGTCAACCTTAATGCAAGAAATATGCTGTATTCAATCCATGAAAAGACAATTCCAGTTGTGAAAATTCATATCGAGAGAGCTGAGATGCCAAACTTCCCTAATAAAGGATAAGTTATTTGCTAAAAGCCAAAGCCTATATAAATAGGCAAGGTTTTTCTAGTTGTACGACCAAAAAAGCTCCCAGCTCTGTAATACCTGTCTCTTTCTCGGCCTTTTGGCTAAATGAAGTTGAAGCTCCAATCTTTGTGTGGACCAATAATGATCAACGGTTGTCTCTAAAATGCTCCTAATCAAATGGAGCAGCATCCCTCATTTTCCTGCCACCAAAACCAGACGAGCCATAGGCACACTTTCTTCTCTCTTAAACCTCTGCACTCAACCCAAAACCCTCCACCAACTCCACGCAAGGTTCATCCTTCACGGCCATAACCAAAACCCATCACTCTCCTCCAACCTCATCGACTGCTACTCCAATCTGGGCCTCCCTTCCCTCGCCCACCAAGTCTTCATCTCCGTCGCCGACCTGACTCCGGCCCATTACAACTCCGCCATCAGAAGCCTCTCCAATTCCGGCCAATTTATCAAGGCCGTAACTTTTTACCGTGAAATGGTTACTAAAGGGATGTGCCCAGATGGAGACATTCACGCATTGGTAATGGAATCGTGTTCTCGGTTTTCGGAGACTCGAATTGAGGAAGGGGTTCGTGGGCTTAGAGTGAAATTGGGTTTTGATTTGTGTGGGGACAGTGAAGGAGAGGTGTTTGATGAAATGCCTCTGTGGAGTTTCAATTTGGTTAGTGTGGTGAAGTTGTTGAGAGACAGTGTGGATTTGAGGTCTTTGAAGTTGGGGAAGGCTGTTCATTGCGTGGCTATCGTGACCAATTTGTGTGAGGATTTGTCTGTCAACACTGCATTGTTGCCCATGTATGCCAAAATGGGTGACTTAGAAAGTGCAGAGGTGGTGTTCGATGAAATGCCCGAGAGGGATTGTGTTGTTTGGAACATAATGGTATCGGCGTATTCGCGAAATGGGAAGTTCAAGGAGCCATTGGAGCTGTTGAGAGTCATGGGGAGGTCAGGGGTTAGAGCTGATATGGTTACTGCAATCCCTGCTATTTCTTCGATAATGAGGCTGAGAACTATCGAATTGGGGAAGCAGGTGCATGCAAATGTGATAAGAAATGGGTTGGATTATCAAGTGTCGGTTCATTACTCTCTTATTGACATGTATTGTGAATGCAATAGTTTAGTTTCAGCAAGAAAGATATTTGATTTGGTGATGGACAAGAGTGTTGTTTCGTGGAGTGCAATGATCAAAGGATATGTGAACCATGATCAGTCTCTTGATGCTCTTTCTCTCTTCTCCAAGATATAATCTGATGGAGTAGGTGTCGATTTCATTACAGTCATCAACGTCTTGCCTCCTTGTGTCAGTCTATGAGCACTGGAGAATGTGAAATACTTCCATGGCTTCTCGATAAAACTTGGCCTAAACTCGCCTTCATCCGTTAGTACAGCATTTCTAGTCAGCTATGCAAAATGTGGATGCATAGAGATTGCCCGGAAGCTTTTCGATGAAGAAAACATCAATGAAAAAGATGTGATCACATGGAACTCGATGATTGGTGCATATGCCAAACACGGAGATTGGGATGGATCTTTCGAACTATACAACCAAATGAGGGAATCGAGTATCAAACCAGATCAAGTGACCTTTCTAGGACTACTTACGGCCTGTGTAAATGCCGGTCATGTTCAGGAAGGGAAGAAGTGTCTCAAGGAGATGGTTGAAATCTATGGCGACCAACCAAGCCAGGAGCACTATGCTTGTATGACAGATCTACTAGGGCGTGCTGGGCATGTCAATGAAGCAAGCAAACTCATAAAATCTATGCCTTTCAAACCAGATGCTCGCGTTTGGGGCCCTTTGTTGAGTGCATGTAAGTTGCATCCAGAGGCGGTTTTGCAGACTTTGCTGCTGAGCAGCTTGTAACAATGGAACCAGAAAATGCAGGAAATCTTATATTGCTTGCCAATATAAAGGCTGCAGCTGGAAAGTGGGATGAAGTTGCTACAATCAGGAGATCGCTAAGGGATATGGGACTGAAGAAAACACGAGGCCTTAGCTGGGTGGAGATAAACGGCGACATGAGTTCCGAGTGGCAGATCGATCTCATCCAAGATCAGATGGAATATATGCCATGTTAAGAAACCTGGAGTTGGAAAGCAAGAAGATATACAAATAGCTGTATAGATATACTGCGTAGATTCTCAATTTGTTCACTCCTCTTTGCATGGCAAGAGCTCAGAAATAGGATCAATTTTCAAACAACAGATTTTAAATTCTCGCCCCTTTTGTAATTTACATGGACAAACTTATGGACTCTTTAAAAGTCTCAAAGTCTTGTATATCTTTCGAAGGAAAGGGAAGGAAAAATCGAAGGTGATCACATTTACACAACTGGAACTCAGTCATAGTCAAACCACAACATTGTAAGAAGACGGATATTAGCAAATAGATACTTTAACATTAGTACTGATAGTGATAGTGATACAAAGAAGTTCCAAGACAAAATTGATATGTTCCTCAATACAGCTCCTTTTGGGAATAAATCTCAATCTCTGCAATGCCAAGAACCAACACATACACAAATTGAGCCACCAAAATCACTCAAGCCAATTCTGTGGGTTACCCATGGTTATAACTTATACACCATCTTCGTCTACAGTGCACTTTTGTTTCTTAGCTTTTTTCCTGACCTGCGGCTGTTTGAAAGCTGCATAAGAGATAGGAAAACTGTAAGACTCAAGTCCTACATTGGTAATCCAATTAATCTCATTGCTGCACCAGGACATGTACATTGGTAATTGGAACACTAAGATCAGTACAACAGTAGAAAATGCTGATCTAGATATTGCAAGAGGATAATGCCATTTACTTAGTGGCATAATGATAAGTGTCAATGACAAGGATTTGTAGCTGATCCATGGCATGTACAAACGTAGTGTGATCGTAGACATAAACATATACGAAAATATCCAAACCAACCAACCTAACGATAAGTGAACAAACAAGTAGTCGATGTGACAAAATCTTACATTTAAGAGATGATCCGGCCAGACAAGTAAGCCTTGACTTTGTAGTAACCTCGGCCAAGGGATTCGGCTTACTATCCTTAACCGCCATACGAACATCCCAAACTCGTATAACCCCATCTGATGACCCAGATGCCACCAGAAACGGATCCTCATTGTCTACCTCACCACCATTGCTCTTCATCACCACAATCCCCTTCACACGCGTAGCGTGTGCATCCTCAATGCGATACGCAACCTTCCCGGAATTTGCATCCCATGCTGTAATACCCTTGTCCTCGCCACCAGCAAACAAAAGACCATTCTGTCAAAACCAAACAAACCTCATTCAGCAAAATGCACAATCAAATAATCTCACAAAATATACACTGTAGAAATGTTAGTATAAGCGAAAAACAGACACCTCAGCGGGCTCAAGACAGAGGACTCGTTTCGGATTCTCCATTTCGCAGAGCAATTTCGCATCTTCGGCTTGATGAACCGTCACTTTCTCCTCGGTTGCCAGATAGAATTTCTCTCCTGACATATCGAAATCGACCAAGCTCGCTTCTTTACCCAAGCTACAATAGAAGCTCCGGCGACCTCTAACCAAGTTGATCATGGCCAAGCACTCGTCTTTACCAACGGTGAGCGCTAATTTGCCGGAGGGATGCAACGACAAGTCGTTGATGGCCTTGCGGTGAGGCTTGAGAGACTTGAGGAGTACGAAAGGGTCGGCGTCGTAGATGCAGAAGGCGCCGTCGGAGTCGGCGGAGACGAGGTTGAGAGGCAAGGAGGAGAGATTGGGAGGAGTGAAGAAGGCGACGGAGGTGACGGAGGCGGCGTGGTCGGTGAGGGAGCCGACGGAGGTGGCGCGGGAGAGGTCGTAGAGCTGGATGGTGTCGTCGGTGCCTCCGGAGGCGGCGGTGGAGCCGGCGACAGCGACGGAGGTGATGGCGGAGAGGTGGGAAGGGTAGGAGAAGAGAGGGGTTAGGGTTAGGGTTTGGGTTTGGGAATTTGGGTCGGTGGATAAAGGTTTGAGCTTGAAGCCCCAGAGGAACTTCTCGTAGGAGCCGGCGATTAGACTCATGGTGGCGGCAGCGGTGGCGGGTTGTGTGTGTGTGTGTATCAGGGTTTATGGTGAAAGGTCGAGTCTTGAAGACGAGGGTTTTAAGAGGAATATTTTTAAATTTTTTGAAAATGACCAAAATGGATTATAAGCCCTTTTCTCTGAGTCTCTCTGAGCATGTAGCCCATGACCCACCAAATGGGCCGTCAAGAAATAGAAATGCTTGGACACATTGTGGTCATTGGGCTCTAACTTTCTCCTTCCTAGAGATGGTTGTATTTGACAAGAAAGTTAAATCACACATTGGCATCTAGTATAAGGCAGTCAAGTGAAATTGATCATGAGGTAGTGCACTAACTAACAAACTTAGGAATAATGTGATCCTAAAGGTGCTATGATTTCAACCAGCTAAATTTGTAGAGAAAATAGCTTCTTTCAAGACTTGTTTAAAGAAATATTTCGTCCAACATAGCTGCAAGGAGTCCTTATGTCAATCTCTCTTTAGAATCAAATAATAGACTATCAGAGTAATATCTATCAGGATAGGTTAGCCACTGGTTAATAAACAAAACGTGTTTAACAAATGACCTGTTCACATATCAACTTAGCAAACCTACTGCACTAAATAAAAACAAAATTGAAGATAAACAAGTTATATAACTTGTTCTCAAGAATAAATCAGGAGTCGACTAACTAAGAAATCGATCAATGTGGTTTCCGAAATAATATATAGAGATTGCTTATCAAATTCAGCGTGACACATTTTCTCCTGCTTATAGTATTTTTATTTATTTATTTCATAAAGTAATTTGAGAAAGAAAGAAAAAATAGAAATTATACAAAAACATTGCAAATGATAAATTTTTGATTTCAGTGTGTTTTAATTTGGTTGCGGGTTTGGCCCTCACACAGTGTGACTGCAGCAGCAGAAAGTGTAGGAAGAAATAGCATAGCGAGTTAGCGACCATGGAATGGTCCATAAAACAGGAGATGAACTTGGACAGAATAAGACTACATCCATTCCCCATCAATAAAAACGCACGCACGCTCGCTCGCTCGCTCGCTTTCTTTCATTCATGGTGCGCTTCTGCCGCGCAGTCGTGCCTCTTTAGTCCCTAACCTTATAAGCCCAGTAGTCACACTCTTAATTCTCTTCAACCACATTGTTTGCCCTCCATGGAAAAACCCCTATTGGACCAACAACAAGATTCAGGTCAAGAAGAAGAGGAGGAAGAAGATGATGATGAAGAAGAAGAATCCCAACCTGAACAACAACAACAACCTGAGGAGGAAGTAAAAGAAGCTACTCTCACTGATGGGCCCTCTGAGCCACAACCCTCTACTCAAATCGATGAATCTCCCGTTCCACCTCCGCAATTCGATCCCAGCCGAAGTAAGTCTCTCTTCTCTTCTTTTTTTCATTGAATTTTGGACTGTGATTATGTTTGGCCCGAGGTTTTGGTATCTGGGTTTGTTGAAAGATGTGAAATTTGTAAACATTTTGGGACTGATTTGTAAGGTTCTGGTTTAAGGGGTTATCAAGTACTCGACTTTTTAACAGAAAGTTCATCACATCACGAAAATTTAACAATTAAACCGACTAAAGCTTAGAGTATGTAAATAATTGTAAGGTTTGGAGAAAACCCAATGCTATGACTTCGTGTACAAAGTTTTGAGTTTTCTTAGACTTGAGTTCTTGTTCGTTTGGGTCTGTAATTGCAATTGCATTGTGGGTAAATGTGTATAGAAGTGTTTGTATATGAGAAGTAGTAAACAGAAGATTGCAAACAGTTGTGTAGTCTTTCTTATGCAGTTTCAGCTTCATATACATCACTCTAATTGGACTCTTGAATATAATAGATTTGATGCAAAGGATGGAATACGCCTAGTGTAGTTATGCACAACTGAGACCTGTTTTTGTGGGTGAGAAATAATGAACCAAGTACTCTGACCTTTAATCATGGTTTTTTCTGAAGTGATAGGAATTATTAGAAGAAAGTCCTTGATCAAAGAATTAGCTGCTACGTACCATCAAGAGTGCCTCTCATACTGTCAAGAGCTTTTGGAACTTCAACGAAAAGGGGATGAGGTCAGACACCACGCTCTCATACACTCGTATTTTTTTTTCTGCATATCCTTTTTGTTTAGTATTATCCATTTGGTAAAGATGCATCCAAGGCCACACGTTATGCATGCTAAAATTCTTGATTGATTAAATGGCAATAAGGTGGGTTTTGCTGACCTTGCCTCCAATTTCACTGTAAAAATGTTTATCGTCATTCTGTGACCATGGGCATTGGGGATGGAAGTCATTTCCAGATCTTGTATCTGCTTGTCCGCCTGCTTACAGCATTTAATATAAGGATGACATGTTTTGATTACCTTTATAGGAGTACTACCCCATAGGAACCAGTTGTACACTTGTTGATCATATGGTCCGATTCGGCCGACTATTATGTGTCATGATTTCTCCGTTTTACCGCATTTGATCACATGATTCAGGTCACTTGTCGGCAATACAGCTAAATTGATTTGAACTTCTCTTGATTTAATTTGTTTGTCAGATGAAATTCTTTTCTGGTTGTTGCTTGTGATTAAGGATTTCTGTTGCTGTGTATCTTTTTGGTTTCTGGTGTTATAGTATAAAGAATGATGATTTCCTTTTCTTGGTCTCGCACTTACTGGACTTAAAACATGTTTGCAGCCACTAGTTGATTTGAAAGCACCAGAGGAATTGAAGAAGGATGCAATGCGGCCCCCAAAGCGGCTAAAGAAGCGCTAGACACTGAAACTGTGATTTCCTTGCTCTCTCGGACCTGCATTAACAGATTTTCTGGGTGGTTCACTGGTTTCAAACAGTCGGTTTATTTGGGCGACACTGGAACAGACAAATTGTCATCGTCTTAGCAATGCAAATGTATTCTAAGTATTAGAAGGATCAGTTAGTGCCTTACCGATATGCATCATTATTGAACAACACTAGCAGTGTGTAAAAATTGGTAAAACTGCAAGGCAGCTCCCTTTTTCCTAGCTAAGGTTGTTTGCTTTGCTTAGGAAATTCATACTAAATGTGATCTTTGCAGATGTTGTGATTCCCTTCGTTTTTGCTGAAGTTGTACTATAGTTTCACTCGTGTGATGACTTTTAGTGGTTCACCTTCAGATCATAGGTTTTCACTGCATGCCTAACCTCCGCTTAACCCTTTGGCTCAAAGTTTCCTGAACACAACAAAATTCAAACACTTCCACTCTTGGTGAAACTATATTCATCCGGTGCGACAAAACCCTCTACTCATCTGGCCCGACTTCTTGATCACTTAAATCTGTTGCAAGGTTCCTATAACTATTATGAAGACACTGATAAGCACAAAGCTTGAATGTATCTGACTTCAACAAAACCCATGAAATATCAAACAGTTTCGGCGTTCGTGTCAAAATGAGCTACATTACAAAATTCAGAATGGTGAAATTTACATTGTCCACATAAGTTGAGGTGTTGTACACTTTTCACATATTTGAGGTGTTGTACACGTCTGTATTCCTTTGATTCTCTACTCGTTACATGTCTATGTCTCTTCATGGGTCTAGTCTTCCTGTGGTTTCTTCAGCTACGCTCATATTTGTGGTGTTTTGACTTCTGAGATATCACCACTAGTTACTCACCTGCAAGTATGTTCATCCATAAAACGATGCCCATATCCTATGCAATGGGCAGCTTGGAAGAGGTGTGTCAGCTATTGATTTCCACATCTTCTGCAGTGGGCAATTTGGAGCAGGTCTATTAAACAATTTTGCCCACGTCCTTTGTAATGGGCAATTTGAAGAAGTAGGTTCAGAAACCTGAGCTTCTAATTCAGCTGGGGGTGCCATTTCATGAACAAACTTGACAGATTCTGAGAGCCGATTGAGCAGGTTCATCAAGGCAATCACTTCATTCCTTTGCAACTGCAGCTGAAGGTCAGTACAAATGTTGTTCAGTTGAAATAAAAAACGTTGGACCCTTGTAATCATCACATGACTAGTACAAATAAATATATAAATAGATACTTACATTCTGATGAGCGTTTGGTTGATCATCAACAGAAAAGAGGATCTGAAGTGCTGTGCCAAGACCAAGGACCTGAAGCTTTCCCCACAGCCAACATTTCTCACATCCTACACAATCCATCAATGCACTGCAAAGACAATATATATCGTTAACTCAATTTAGAGTGAGAGGAACCAAGACTTATTATACCAATAAATTATTAACTGGCCTGAAACTGGGTTTTGAGAAATACCTAATGTTTCTGAACTGTTTTTGTATTTTCTGCTTCAGTTCAGGACCACTTTGGTCTTTCCACAACTTAGCTTCATCAAATGGGATGGGGCATGCAGCTTGTAATTTGGGATTATAGAGCAGCTGTTTTGTCAGGGACCGTGTCTTCAGATCTTCAATAGCATTTCCGGTGTCATATTCAGCATGTTCCAAGTAATTTGCTGCCTAAATACATTTGACCAAGTTCAAATTGATATCCCAGCAAAATAAGCAATATCAGAATGTATTCTTATATTCCCAATAAGCATAACATCATTCTCTCTGAAGCACTCATGTTAGTACTCACCTTGGTCACAGCTCAAAGAACGAAGAGATATGTGAAGTACAAGTTCCTGACACGATCAGGGTATCTCAGGACTCGATCATACATCAATGAGAGATTTTGACCCCACTGAAACAATGAAATTCAAATGTGTCAGATATTCATTACATTAATATGCTTCCTCTGAAATATACATGTGTAATGAAAAGACTTCAATAGTCTAAGAATATTTTTTTGATAAAGTTAACTCATTGCTAAGATTAGAACACAGATGCTGGGCTCCTAGTACTGTACTATTTATAGCAGTGAACAGTCTAAGAATATTTTTCCGTTAAAGTTAACTCATTGCTAAGATTAGAACGCAGATGGCTGGCTCCTAGTACTGTACTCAGGAACAGATGACAGTTTACAGTAGGAGGGTACATATCCTATCATAATCCAGACATCATAAAGAGGTCGTTGATAATTCTCATCATGGGGTAAGGATGAAACACATAATTTTCAAACCAATTGACATCAAAGTTAAATAGAAGTAATGGAATGAACCAGAATTTATACCGTCTGTGTAGCTTCATCAATCAAATAATCCGAAGCTATGTGGACAGATATCGAGGAATGAAGACCAGATATCAACTTGTACAGGATTCTTTCCTCATAGCATAACTCTTCTGATGGATCTGGAAGAGAAAAAGTGAAGAATGAAGTCTATATACTGGCATCTTGCCGTGCATACAGTACTATGAACTGTATCTGACCCAAACGTCAAAGTTATGGAGAGAGGGGGAGGGGGAAAACATACATTTGGCAGTTCTCTGCGTAGACAGCATCCCATATCCTTCTGGCAGATGGACCAGTGTAGCCAGTGTATCGCTCAGGATTGAGTTGCAGGTTCACATATGTCATCTCGGCTGCATGTAAATGCGCGATCAACCAGTAAATGGCACTATAGGCGTCATAATGCAGACATGATAAGAACTCGTTTAAGAATTAGAATAGCAACACACCATTGTCCGTCTCATCGTCATTCGTCCAGGGATTGTCTATTTCCGTCCAGCCTCTGAAAGCTTTACTATCTAGTGTACGATCAACAGCAGCCTCAGGCTTTCCCTCTTGACATATAAGATTATCCAACGGGAGCCCGTAATTCGGTTTCTTGAATGATTCGGGGAACTCATTATCAGGGCATTCACACACACTGCAATCTCTCAGCCGGCACATCCCATCATCCGGCCAGAAAGGGCAGTCACACCATAACTTGACCTAATCATTTCCCCAAAATCAGATGCAACAACATTGTAATAGCATGCATCAAAACACATCATATGCTCCTAACTAGTGTTAACTAAGATCATAACTCATTCAAAGATATGATCATCTAACCTTGAAGTACCGAAAAAACGGAGTTTTAACGAGTTCTTGAAGTGAGGGATGCAGAACTTCCTTGTTGAGCTGGTCCACTGTCTCATAATCACAACAACAATCCTCCACCATCCCACTATACTTATTTGAACCCTAGAACACACACAGAAACAATAAAAGATCAAAACTTTCCTCTATCAAACAATAGAGGAAGCTTCACATTGGTGCATTATTGACTTGCATACAATCCAAACATACCCAATTCAACAATGCAAAGAAAGAAAGCATACCTGAGTACAATCACAGGGCTTGTTGGACCGACCAAACAAAGCAATTTTGGGAGCAGAGCTGGAGGTCAAAGCCACGGCAAAAGCCACAGAGATCAGAGCTCCCACCACCCAACCCCATCGTTTCCCTTTACTCTTCTCCCCTCCCACCATCTCAGAAATAGAAATGGGAAATGTTTTCTGGGTTTTGTGATCTGTCTGTACTAATAAGAAGGAGAAGAAAGATTGTGTATTTATACAGGAGGTAGTGAGTCTTGAATTGGGTTATGAAAGAGGAAGCTGTAAAGGTCTTGTGGTTTTGGTTGATGGTTTTTGTGCTTAATTGCTTAACAAGGAGGTAGGGTGGCCGGTGACGTAGAATTTACCAATGGGGAGAGGGCAAGTGGAAAACTTGGTCCGAGAAATTCAGCGGCGAAATGTTGGGTAGGCAGGTCGGAATAGTCCCGTCCCCGTCTCGGACTTGTTTTTCGTTTCTGCGGTTCGATTTCTCTTATGATTTTCTGCATCTCTCGATCGTGTGTTTATAGGTTGTTGAAAGGCAAGGCAGAACCGATGAAGAGAGTGAAGAAGGAGAGAATTCAGAGACCAAACAAGATCAAGGATGATGATACTCCGAAGCGTCTTACTGGACCCTTCGTCATCTTCATGTGAGTCTAATACTCTCTCTTGTGCGCTGAATTCACTGTTAGATTTTCACTGAGCTTTGATCTGTCAATGTACGTTTTTCTTCGTTGCTTTTATTGTAATCTTATGGAGTACGTGTTTGTGACGAATCACAGGGAGGAATTCCGCAAGAGGGAGTTTCCTCATGTCAAATCTGGACCGGCTGTAAGTTTCTGATTCTGATCCTCGTTACTTCCTTTACTGTTATGGAATGGTTGCTGAGAACTTAGATCTGAGACTTCAAAACAAGGATCTATCTAGCTATAAGCTATTACATGATCTTTGATTTCAAAACGTACTTCAATTAGAAAAACCTTTTATTTCAAACCTGATTGCAGTTTTTCATTCTTGTCTGGTTTCATTGCCTAGTGTATAATTGTGAATCTCATCCTAATTGTGCAAAACCTCAATTTCCAGACTATCTCATCTTCTTGATGTTTGGTTGCTTAGATTAAAGAATTGTCGCTTGAAATCAAAGCAATGAGCTACTACTTTCATGATCTGTGTTATTATAGTGTACATCTCAGTCTTGTTTATCGATCTGTGCTTCATTAGAAGTAGCTAGCACAATATTATGGTTATGGAAGTTAGTAGCTAATTATGTATGTTCTACTGTAATGGTTTAGGAAAAAGTTCCTTTCGTCGAGAAAACTTCAGAGGAAGGCAGAGTATGATATTGCTGTGCAGGAGTATGAGAAGAAGAAGCTGGTATATACTCTTATTCTGTTTTGGTAATTCATGTTCATTCAATCGGTCAAATTATTTAAATGCAGAGGCTTATATTGATCGAGCTCTTTTCTTGTTTCTGAACTTGACAGGAAATCATTGGTGAGGCCGAGAAGTCACGGGTGACAGGAAACTATGAACCAAGTCGGCAACTCCCTCCCTCTATGACTCTCAGCCTCCTCCGACAATGCCCTCTCTCTCGCAGCCTCCACCGTCTCTGGCCTCTTTCTTGCCGCTGCCGACGATTCTTCTCTCTCTCTCTCTCTCTCTCTCTCTCTCTCTCTCTCTCTCTCTCTCTCTCTCTCTCTCTCTCTCTCTCTCTCTCTCTCTCTCTCTCTCTCTCTCTCTCTCTCTCTCTCTCTCATATGAGGTTTGTACTTCTAGACATATTTTTGGTTACAAATAGTTATTTATGTAACCAGAAACAGATAGGTTTGCTCTTCTAATGGCATCTCCAATAAGGAGTCACAAACCCTATAATTTTAGACCCAAGATGATTTTTTGCTCTCTAATGGTAAAAAATCAAGGTCCATAACTCTAAAAATCTAGACCCAAGTCTCAAACCAAGTCTCATTTTGAGGCCCGATTTATGACACGTATCATATTTGAGACTAGTGGGGCTGTGATGCAGAGGAGAGAGGGAGAAGAGGAAGAAGACGCACGAGAGAGGGAGAAGGAAGCAACGACGCGGAAAAAAACAAGAAGAAGAAGAGTGGGCGACGCACAACGCGTAGGGAAAAAAGGAGAAGGTGAGGCAAAACTGAGCCCCACGTCTGTCCCAAGCACGTGGGAGGAGGAGAGAGCCGTTGCTCTCTTTTGCATTCCAACGGGCAAAAAATCGGACGGCCTGTATTTGATTTCATTTGAAATCAACGGCCTTAATTCATTTAACAAGATATTTTTTTTCTTCTATTTTTCTAAATTAATTTTTGATCCCACGGTTCAAGATATAGGTTTCTAATTAATCGACTGTTCTTATTTAAACTAACTTTGATTTTTTATATAATGGTAAGAAAAGTGACAAAAAAAATAATTAAAAATTTTGAATAATTTTCTGCCCGTTGCTACAGTAAATCTACATTTCTTCTATAAATACCAACTCAAAATTTCATTCATTCCACACAATTTCTTACATCCTCTCCAACATTTCTTCCTCCCATCATTTTTATTCATATAGCAAATTTTTTTTAGCACCATGGATCCAAAGAAAGGGGCACAAAAATCACGGGCACCATGATCGGAAAATTGGAAAGAGGAGGAAGATAAGGCTTTGTGCATCGCCGTGGTGAATATTGGTGAAGACACCGCCATCGGTGCTAATCAATCGAGCAAAACCTTGTGGGATTGTATATATGAGTATTTTGAAGGTATCAAGCCACCTAATTAATGCACCGAAGCGAATCGCTTCAAGTGTTGAGTTTCGATGGAAGAAGATCAATCCCGCATGCATGAGATGGCGCATAACATTAAATGAAGCCATCACGAATCATAAGAGTGGCGAAAATGATCTTGATGATGTAAGTATTTTTATTTGTCATAATAAAAATATAGTTACTTAATTATTCCTAGTCACTTAAAATATAGTTAAAATAAATAACCACTTCTATGTTTATTTCAATTGTTTGTAGATAAGGAATGCCAAGTCGAATTACTTCGATGAATCCCATGGAGAGCATTTCGGATTCTTGCATCGTTGGGATATCTTGAAGGATACACCAAAATTTTAAAATCCGCCATCAATGGAAGGGGATACCACAAATTATGAGACGCTTATCAACTTGGATGATAACGATTAGCCCGAAAATGTGTCAACTCCAAGCATGTCACCTAGAGCTAGGCAGATATCAGCTTTTCTTGGACGAGTCGGGATGTTGTCCAAGTCAAATTCATATTGCTCATCTTCGTCGCGCTTATCTTCTGCTATCATGTTGTGCAAAATAATGCACGTCATCATGATGTATTGTAGGCTCTCTCTACTCCACAAACGAGCTGGACCCCTCACAATTACAAAACGCATTTGGAGAATACCAAATGCTCTCTCTACGTCTTTCATGAACGTCTCTTGCATCCTTGTAAAGTGTCTTGTCGCTGGAGTGGTATGATTTTTTATGGCTTTAACAAGAGTTGCCCAATTAGGGTAGATGCCGTCCATCAGATAATAACCTTGATCATACGTACTGTTGCCCACTTTGAAATCCACTTGAGGAGCTTCACCTCTACACCTCATCGAACAATGATGATCTTCCCAGGACATTGAGATCATTGAAAGAACCTGGAAGTCTGAAATATGCATGCCAAATCCAAGTATCATACGAAGCTACTGTCTCTAAGATAATTGTAGGTTTTTCCTTGTGACCTTGAAACTGCCCAGCATGCGCAGTGGGGAAATTTTTCCACTGCCAATGCATACAGTCAAGACAACCCAACATATCTGGAAATCCCCGATCTGCAGCTTCGTCTGTCGACCTTTGTAGATCTCCCGCAGTTGGTTTGCGAAGATAGTCTTTACGGTACACAACCCATATAACTCTTGTAAAATGATCAAACACTTGAAGAGCAGTGGATTCAACAATATCAAGGAACTCATCGGTCAAGTCAGTCGGTAGACCATAAACGAGCATCCTCATAACGCATGTTAGCTTCTGTTCAGTGGAAAGACCGAGTCTGTCGGTGGCCTCTATAGTCTGTACAAAGTACAGGTTATGGTTGGCCACGCTACGCATCATTTTGTCAAAGAGATGATGTCACACACGGAAGCGCATTCAAAATGTGTTGTCGTCAAACCTACACGGTTTGGTGAAATAGAGCTTTCAAGAACTGATCCATCATTTCCCGATCCCTTAGTATGTACTTCCGCTCTTCTGAAGAATCGCCCCATTGTGAAGCTTCATCTTCTTCCATCATCTCCACTTGGTGGATTGCCGCAGACATCAAGAGGGCTTGTTGTTGCCTTTTTGGTACATCTTCTTCTTCCTCCTTCCTCCTTTCTTCAGTAATTTCCCAACCTATTCATGGCGAAAAACAAAACTCAAAGTATGAAACAATAATTTAGAAACCACAATTTGTTGTAGGAGGAGGAGTGTTTGTGAATTGGTGAGTATAAATGAGTGAATGACTCCGTTTTTATAGAAGATCAACATGATCTTCGAAGATAGAAATTGACTCTTGGATGATAACGAAATATCGACAACGAATTAAACATTAACACGTGTTGCGCAAAATCTGCAACGATTTGTGACAAGTTATCATATCCATGTATAATTTAATTTACGATCCTATACACCGACACATGTCAATTGAAATCATGTCCGATTATGGATAATGCATACGGGGTCCAATTTTTTTTAAAAATTAATATTATATTTATTTATCATGTACAAGAATAGTTTATAAATATAAATTATTATTTAGGTCAACATAAAATAAAGAAAAATCGAATATATAAATTTAGGACTTTAAGTTAAAACTCCTACCATTGAAGTTGAACCAAGTCTTATATGAATAGTGTCTCTTTGAGGTCTCATAATAGGTATAAGACCCCATTATGAGACTTCTTTATTGGAGATGTCCTAAGGGACATATTTTAAGCGATAGAAATGGATGAACACATCCAACGGTTGTGATTGAAAGTAATTAGCACGGCTCCACCATAATTTTTATATTTTTGAATCACAACCATTTGATGTGTTCATTCATTTTTATTCTTTAGAATGTGTCATTTAAGAGATCAAATTTGTCAGAAATTATCTTGATTAGTGATTGTTGCAGTGTAATGGGCACAACAGCAATAGCGATGATTGGTGCACTTGGTCACTGATGGGAGGGCTACACTACCAGAGTATCCCCCTTTTATACAGTAAGATAATTTGAGGAAGTGGCGGAGAATAGAATATATTGTTGTTACCTCGAGTAGACATTCGGAGATTGCAAAGGCGATGCTAAAAAAAGTTCAGAAACTGGTAGAACTTGCCTTTCCTGATAAATCGGATGGGGAGAGAGTGCATTTGTTTGCAATTATGGTGCTCGCTTGCATAAAGGAGTACAATGGGATTAACGAGATTGAGTGTACTAATTAATCAGTTTCTAATAGTTGGATATCATGCCGGGCCGATTGTATACACCATGAGGGACGGAAGCATCGAAGTTGGCACACACATGGGTTATCGCACGGCAGTTGGATCAGGAGCACGTCATGCACTTGACTACATTGATTTCGTAAGAAATCAGCAGGCGTAACCTGATACACAGACCCTTATTGACTTAGGGCTCATAGCTGCGGCATTATCCGATAAGTTTACTGGAGGACATGTATATGTTGTTCAAGTTTCTAGGGCAGGCTTTGCACCTTTGGAACGTCCGATGCCTGTGTTAAGTATGATGTTGGCTTACTTCAGGTATGTAACTGAGGCCCTCTGCAAATGCATGTTGGTTTGCTGTAAAGAGCTCAAATTCACCTACAACAATCAACTCAAGGTTTGCCTATCCCTGAATAGAAAATTTCCAAATGCAACAGCACATGTTATATCCTTAATAGATATCGATGAAGTGATTTGGGTTCTATCTTTTTAGAATGTTTCTGATTGTGAAGCTGCTTGGGTAACAAACAATCTGTCTGATGTACTGGAAGTAGTGGACTGCTTACCTATGCGCTCTCTTGATCCTCTTGATAAAGAGGTGCTGGGGGCACTAGCTGAATCTATAAGATCGAAAAGCACATATCTAGCTAGTTCGATCACATCATGCAGGTTTGGGGATTAGATGGTCATCTCTGTTCAATGCTGGAAAGAAAAAAAATTGGAATTGTGAAAGCAATGTAGAAAGCATGTATAGCTTTTCTTTTGCTACCGAGTACCGACTGTATAACTGCTTCTTGAATTCAGTTTGATCTCTCTTGCTCACTTCATTTATGTTTTCACTACAAGTACTAGTGTTTCCTTCGACTTTCATGCTGTTACTTTGATTTTGTTGCCTAAGAAGTCACTTAGACGAAAGAATGACATTATTTATGTCATTTTGTCGTTTAAGTGATATTTTATTTAATATTTTTTGAGATATTATAAAATTAATTTTTGTCTATCTGCTTAATAATAGGAAGAAACTAGCCAAGATATAATCGATCATTATGTTTATATCATAGTTTTTTTAAAAAAAAATTGACGCAAATTCAGTAGAGTTTGGTATTTGATCGATATACTACGTTTTGTGAATATCAACAAAAGTTTAAACGACGAAAAACGATTGTAAATATTAATAATTGTAAAACCGTTTCGATCCGACGTGACGGCCATTTTGTAATATGTCGCAACTTTATATATCAATTACATTTAAATTAATTGAAATTTGATTTAAAATCTAAATTGACGAGTTAATACTCGTTATCCATGTCATCTATTAATGTTGAATAACGTGTGTGTTCGTATGTCTGTATATCCATATTAACAAACTCGAATTCGGACAAAACAACTGTTAGATATATTCATCACCATTATGTGAGTAGATGAATTTTCATTCATTACAAAGTTCGTTAAGGGTTTCATCGGTGTAGTCAACCATGCATGCATGCATATATATATATATATAACCAAAAGTAATTAATTAATTAATTTGACCGAAACGAAAATGTATGTTGATTAAATTTACGAATCTTCATAAATCAAATTTTTGATCGGTTAACACAAAAGTGGAGGTCAGATTATGAAAATTAACCTACTTACACGATGAAAGAGGTCATTTTTCGTCGTTTAAGTAGCACTTAGACGACGAAAATTTATCATTTCGTAGTTCAAGTGTGACTTAGACGATGAAACACCTTCGTCGTCTAAGGGTTTTAGGGTTTAGGGTAAAGGGATTAGTGTTAGGGTTTAAGGTTCACCTAGACGACGAAATTATATAGGAGTCGTCTCATACGTAGACGACAAAAATACATAAGTTCGTCGTCTAAGATGTCATCTTTATAACAGAAATGATCTTGCATTTGTTGATTCTAAGTCAATTCTGTTAGTCGACATAACTAACATTTAATTATATTCTTTAATTAAATATGATTAATTAATTAAAAATTAAATATAATTAACTAATTATTATTGAGTATTTCGTATATGTAAATTAAAAAAACATATCACTCATCATCCTCATCCTCATCATAATAATCATCATCGTTTGAATCATCATCCTCCTCACTATCAACTGAATGCTCCTCATCATCATAATCTTCATCGTCTGAATCGTATCTGATGTCGGTGTCGTTGTCGTCATCCTCCATATACTCTTCAGGGGTATTCTTCCCTAAGTCATTAATCTATTCTTGAGTAAGATCTGTGACACCATCAGACATTGATAAGTGTTCGTTAGACCTAATCAGTTTCCTTATATCAGGGATGATAAAAGTATTAGGCTCTTGATATGTATTGTCATCCTCTGCTTTAGTGTTAGTCGCTGACGTCCCTTCAAGTTTGGTGGCACTCCATATTCCTCAGTGAGACAAATGGTTAATAATTTTTCATTCTTCACCAGCTTTCGGATCATCCAGATAGAACACCTGCTTAACTAAGGTGGTAAGAGTGAATGACTCATCCTCATACCAGCTTGAGTTTGTATATACTGAAAAAAGGCTTAAATCTTCCTTTGTACGCTTGAACCATTTACACTTGAGTAGAAAAAGTTGATATCATTCCCGTAAAATAGCTGCACGACATTAATAAGAATCCCATAATATACATCAGCGCCTTCCCCAACTGCAATCCCACTGTTTTGTGTTCTTCTTCCTTCATCTCGGTCCACTGAATGAAATTTTACACCGTTGACAAAAGATCCGTTATAAATATAGTGTTGAACTGACTTATGCGCCTACAAGTGTTTTTGCCATGACTACCACCCCTCGTGGTCACCAGATTTTTCTAGATCAATCATCTGCAAATTTTTTTAAGAAGATATATAAATGTGTATATAATTTATACAAAAAATTTAACATAATTTCCCCTAAAAAAAAGGTAACCAAAAATCTGCAAGCAGAAACTAAGGCAATCCACTTCGCATAAGGAAACACTGGACACCTATTCCCATCCGAATTTCTCAATTTCATAAAAAAAATGAATTAATCACAAACCTATATGCATGCATGGTTTAGATTAATTAAACATACGTACCCATTTGAGAAAATAATCAGAGAACTTATTCTTAAGCACTTTTTCAACCCAGTTAGGACTCTTGTCCGGTTTGACTATCTGAACTTTCTTCCTGTAAAACTCCATGTACTGGTCGACCTAATCACAGTCTCGCAACACTACCCAATGTGCTTCAATAAGTTCTTCTTTAGTTAATCTTTCGTTTAATACTCTTCTAAACGGTCGTACAACATTTGTGTTGACTGAAAGATTATTGCGGGCATTTCGATTGGAGGAGGTGGTCTGGACTAGATCCTTGAGGTACCTGTCGCAATAGGTAACATACTTGTGCATTAGGTATGTCTCTTCTATGAAGCCATTCAGAGCAGATTTATTTTTGACGAATCATTTATACTGTCTAAGTTGTCTGCAAAATAGGCAACAAGTAATCATATGAAGAATAGTATAAACACTTGAAAATATATATGTAAATGATGAAAAATCAGTTATAAATAGTTGTACCTTTCTTGATGATACATCCAAGTGTAGTGGATCAGACCAGAAAACAACACTTGTTTAGAAAAGTGGATCATGAGGTGAATCATGATGTCAAAAAAAGCAGGGGTAAGAATCCTCTCTACTTTGTAAAGAATGTATACAATTTCGCATCGTAGTTCGACCACATCTGACTTATTCAACTCTTTAGCGCATAACTTCTGCCACCATCTACACAATGCTACTATTGGTTCAACGACATTACGAGATAAATAGGGCCGAATAACTACTGAAATTAGACGTTGCAGCATAACATGATAGTCATGAGTCTTTAGACCAATGAACTTGTGTTTCTCAACGTTGACAACATCAAATATATTCGCTGCATGATTAGAAGGATAACGAACACTTTTAAACCAGTTGCATACAATATCCCTATGTGCAGGCTTCACTGTGTACGGTGCATCTGACATCTTGTTGTACACACCTTTTTCATCCATCTTTAACCATAAGGTATAGCAGAAGTTGTGAATTACAAGATCTTTTCGGGCTTCTGGAGTATCCTTAATCTTGAGCTTAATACCGAGAATTATTCCCACCACGCTGTTACACACATTCTTTTCTATGTGCATGACATCTAGGTTGTTCCTTAGTTTCAACTTCGATCAGTAAGGTAGTTCAAAGAAGATACTCATGTGGTGCCAATATTTAAGCTCATCTGGAGAGATCGGATTAAGCTTCTTCACATCATCGTCATTGCTCAACACACCAAAATTGAAGTTGATTAACCTCTCAAAATCTGTTCGCCAGACCACTGTTTAGGTTGTGGATTATCCTGTACAGTCCCTTCGAAATCATTCTTAGCCTGTAGCCAAAAGTGACCATGAGGAAGCCATCTACGGTGATCCAGGTAACACTTCTTTCCCGTGTGCCAACTAACGTTGACATCATCCAAGCAAGCAGGACATGCCCTGTACCCTTTGATTGTGCAAGATGTCAACATCCCATACGCAGGAAAATCGCTGATGATCCACATTATAGCTACTCTCATCATGAACATTGTGTCAGTGAACTTGTCATACCTTGAGACTCTATTTTCTCACAATAGTTTTAGCTCATCAATAGATGGTCTGAGATACACATCTAAACATTTTTCTGGAGATTTAGGACCTGGAATTAGTAGAGTAAGAAAATTAAATTCCTTATTCATACACATCCACGGAGGCAGGTTGTTCGACATGAGAATAACTGGCCAAGTGTTAACGGTAGCGCTATTATCACCTCAAGGATTGAATTCATCTATAGAAACTCTGAGTCGAACATTTCAAACCTCTGTTGCAAAGTCTTGAAATTCACTGGCAAATTTTTCAAAAGCCTCCCCATCTATCACGTGTCTAAGCACATCGTCGTCTATTCTCTGTTTTGCGTACCATCTCATTGCCTCTGTTGTGTATAGAGACATGTACAGACGTTACAGTCTGAGAATCAACAGAAAATACCGAAGCACCTTCTCAGGTATTTACTTCTTCAAACTCCTCCCTCTCCCCCGGTTTAAATATCTGCACTGGTTGCATATAGGACAATATGCCAAATATGCATACTCTTTGTAAAACAGCACACAATCACTTATCCATGCGTGAATTTGCTTGTACTTTAGGCCAAGGCTGCTCAAGATCTTTCTAACCTTATAATGGGTATCCGAAAGTTTGTGATGATGAGGAAGCAACTTACATATATGCTCCTGCATTTCGTCAAAGGCACGCTCTGACATTTTTTTCTTCACTTTTATCTTAATCTGTTCGCCAGACCACTGTCTGGGTTGCGGATTATCATTTTTAACCTGTCGCCAAAAGTCACCATGAGAAAGTCATCTACGGTGATCCAGGTAATACTTCTTTCACGCTTGCCAACTAGCGTTGACGTCGTCCAAGCAGACATGACATGCCCTGTACCCTTTGGTTATGCAAGATGCCAACATCCTATACGTAGAAAAATCGTTGATGGTCCACATTATAGCTGCTCTCATCATGAACATTATGTCAGTGAGCTTGTCATACCTTGAGACTCCATTTTTCCACAACAGTTTTAGCTCGTCAATCAATGGTCTGAGATACACATTTTAACATTTTTCTGGAGATTTAGGACCTGAAATTAGCAGAGTAAGGAAATTAAATTTCTTGTTCATACACATCTACGGAGGTAGGTTGTATGGCATGAGAATAACTGGTCATGTATTGACGGCAGCGCTATTATCACCCCAAGGATTGAATCCATTTGTAGAAAGACTGAGTCTAACATTTCGAATCTCTATTGCAAAGTCTTGAAATTTACTGTCAATTTTTTTTAAAAGCTTTCCCATCTGCCACGTGTCTGAGCACATCTTCATTTATTCTCTGTTCCGCGTAACATTTCATCGCCTCAGCTGTGTATAGAGACATGTACAGACAATACAGTCTGGGAATCAACAGAAAATGCCGAAGCACCTTCACAGGTATTTGCTTCTTCAAACTCTTCCCTCTCCCCCAGTTCAAATGTCTGCACTGGTTGTATATAGGACAGTAGTCTAAATGTGCATACTCTTTGTACAATAGCATACAATAACTTATGCACGCATGAATTTGCTTGTACTTTAGGCCGAGACTGCTCAAGATCTTTCTAACCTAATAATGAGTATCTGGAAGTTTGTGATGATCAGGAAGTAACTTACATATATGCTCCTGCATTTCATCAAAGGTACGCTCTGACATTTTGTTGTTCATTTTTATCTTAATTTCCTCCATTATATATCGCAACACATTTTCTGGACATTCAGGGTACACCGGGGTTTGCGCTTGAAGTAGTATCATGATGTACTTATCCATCTCAGTAGTGTCAGTGACCAAGGAAGGGGGGACTATGTTATAATGAGGAGTATCGCAACCTCCCTCTTCGTATTGGTGTCCACCATGACTAAATCCCGGAAAAGCAACATGGACCAAATCTACAATGGGGTTCCAAGAAAGAGAGCCACTACTCTGAGCTGAGGCACCCTGGTAATTGTACCCTGAGCTGAAGTCTACTACTTCACTGTACTCACTCCACCTAGTGTAACTCCACATCACACTACCACATTTTGACTCATTGCCGGCGATTTTTAAATCGCCGGCAATGTTTTTTAACATTATCGGCGATTTTTGCCGGAAAAATCGCCGGTAATGTCTTTTTTTTTTTAACATTACCGGCGGGCGACATAAATGTATGTCGCCGGTAATGTCTCGATGGTAATGTAAAAAAAAAAAAAAAAGACATTGCCGGCGACTTCATTTATGTCGCCGGCAATGTCTTTTTTTTTTTTAAACATTACCGGCGACATACATTTATGTCGCCGGCAATGTCGTTTTTTTTTTTACATTACCTTCAAGACATTGCCGGCGACATACATTTATGTCGCCGGTAATGTTATAAAAAAAAAGACATTACCGGCGATTTTTCCGGCAAAAATCGCCGGTAATGTTAAAAAACATTGTCGGCGATTTAAAAATCGCCGGCAATGAGTCAAAATGTGGTAGTGTCATACCGTGGTCATACAAGTGTTGAGACATAACATTAATCTCCACAAACTAATGGTTAAAACATTTTTTGCACGGACACCTGTAATGTTTCTTTCCCTAACTATGTTCTAGCGCAAACAACATAAACTCTTTGATTCCGTCTATATACTGCTCATCACTTCTATTCGCCAACTGTATTCAACTTTTGTCCATATTTTTGCATAAGTTAATAATTATTATATTATATATTTTTTAACCAATAATTAATTAATCTAATATACTATATATATAGTTACAAATGACACGTAACATAATTAATTAAGTACCATATATATACTATAATCAATCTTATAGTACTATAATTAATCTAGCTAATATTATATTGTATTATTAACTTTATATAAATTCTATAATTTTCATATTATATGTATATATATTTCAACTAATTATTCTAACATATATTAACTATTACCTTAACAAAGCCATAAACATACAATTACCTTAATTAAACTATTAATTAGCTTTACAATTATAATTATCTTAATTAATAATATATTGAACATACATGCAATTAATTAAACTTAACTACCTAACTTAAACCATAGCTTAACAATTAAAGAACTAATTAGCTTAATATAACATATTTTAACTAATTAATCAAATTAAACATACTAATTAACTAACCAATTAGCTTACAATTAGATTAACAATGAAATACAACAAGTAATTAAGCTAAGGTAACCGGAAAGTACTATATATTCACCGGAAAAATCAATCACCGTACGTAATTTACGTACGGTATTAAATTCAAAAAATTTAATCGAGAAAAACGAGATAATACCTTCATTGATAAAGAGATAAGTGAGTAAACTAGAACTCCGGGGGTTGCAAAATTGACATTTGAATACTTTTTGCCGGCCGGCGGAGGTTTGATGGGTGTTGTGTTGAGTGCGGAGAGAGAGAGAGAGAGAGAGAGAGAGAGAGAGAGAGAGAGGATGAGGATGAGATGAGATAGCCCGAGAAGAAAAAGGAATATGATCTAATAATCACATAGGTGACGAACAACATATGTCGTCTCTAAGTGTGAACCTAGGCAACGAAACCTCATTTCGTCGTCTAAGTTATTTAAATCTAAGACGACGATTTAAAAAATTCATCATCTTAGTGATCATTTAGACGACGACACACGTTTCGTCGTCTAAGTGTGTCATACTTAGTTGACGAAAACAAGTATACATCGTCTTAGTGTGCATCTTAGACGATGAAAAATAATAAACATCGTCTCAGTACACAATTAGGCGACGACTTATGTGTTCCATCGTCTAAAAAATTTCTTAGGCGACGAAGATCTTGTTTCGTCACCTAAGTGGTACTTAGCCGATGAAAAATATTTTTGGGGGATGAAATAATATTTCGTCAGCTAAATATTATTTAGGCGATGAAACCTTAAAGATTTTGTCGCCTAAGTGTGTATTTCTGGTAGTGATCGAGTCAAAGAAAAAACTTATGTTATTTAAGTTTAGTTTGCATTATTGGAACTATGGTTCAAAAAAGTAATTTTAATTTGTTCCATTAGTTACACATTTCAACCATGTCGTTATTAACAAGCAAATTTTCAAAATTTAATCTCTATTTGTTTGAGGGGGATAAATTGATGGACAAGAAATTGTAACTCTTTCATTAATAGAATGCCTTAAATATAGGCTGATACAATCTATTACAATTAATGTCCCGATATAACAGGGATTCACTGAATCTATATCAAATCTAGTATGTATCTAATTAGGACAAGACACACACCGGAAATTACGGAGAATAAATCTCCTTAAACACTCCCCCTTGTGTCGATGACCTAATGAGTGATGCATAACTTGTTGCCTCACTAAAAACCTTGCCAAGCAAACAAAAATCTAATGGGTAAAAGAAAAGCGTGGTCTAAGGAAAAAAGAGTACAACGCATTAACTACAAACACTACTACATGTGTTGTAGACCAATGAAATATAACTCCCCCTGATGTCTACAAAAATATAACTCCCCCTGATTGTAAACTTAGTCATGGGGTTCAAATAACCTGCGTATACCAATACGTCTTACATGTTTCACAAATGTAGATTTAGGTAGCGACTTGGTAAACAAGTCCATAACATTACCCGCCGAACCAACCTGGTTCACATGGATATTCAAAAATTGTTGTTGCTGATTGAAGAAGAATTTTGGCGATATATGCTTTGTATTGTCCCCCTTAATGTAACCCAACTTCATCTGTTCAATGCATGCTGCATTATCCTCATAGATGCAAGTGCGAGCTGTCGTAATAGATGGTAATCCACTAGGCCTCGAATGTGATGAATGACTGACCTAAGCTAGACACATTCTCTAATCGCTTCATGCAAAGCAATAATTTCTGAATGGTTCGAGGAAGTAGCAACAATGGTTTGCTTAGTTGATCTCCAAGAAATCGCTGTGTTTCCCATGGTGAAAATATAACTGGTCTGTGAACGACCTTTGTGTAGGTCAGAAATGTACCTAACATTAAAAAATCCAACCAACACATTAACCGGTGTTTCAAAATAAGGGACTGTAGTAAAACTACTCATAGTAGGGAATAAGTTCGACGAGTCGAAATCCTCACTCGATGGGTTGAATGAATAGTTTTATTCGATCCAGTGTACCGGTTTCGATGGGTCGAAAGACGCCCTTGAGTGATCACAGTTTGCTACATTCAATGGGTCGAGAGACCTACTCGACTGGTCGAAAGCGTCAGAACTTGTATGTTGTGACTCAACCATCCATTTTCCGGGAATTTTATATTTCTCTCTGTACTCTTTGTAAGGGAAGAATAAACCTAAGTCAATAGAACCCTTCAAGTATCTGAAGATTTGTTTTACTCCATTCCAATGAAGTTGCATAGGCGCAGAGTTAAATCTAGCCAACAAGTTCACTAAGAAGGCAATATCTGGACGCGTGCACTGTGCTAGATACAACAAAGCTCCAATAGCACTAAGATATGGAATTTCATCTCCTAAGATTTCCTCATCGTTATCGACCAGATGAAAAGTATCTTTTTGAGGGTCCAGACTGTGAACAACCATTGGCGTGCTAATAGGATGTGCCTTGTGGTTAAATAGCCTGAGCATCTTTTGGACATAAGCAGACTGGTGAATGAGAATTCTACCAACTAGATGTCCCAACTCTAATCCGAGATAAAATCGAGTCCTACCAAGGTCTTTCATCTCAAATTCAGATTTTAAGTAGTCAACCATCTCATTGATCTCATTAGGAGTTCCGATGATGCTCATATCATCTACATAGACAGCTACTATGGCAAATCCTGAACTTGTTCTTTTAAAAAAACACACAAGGGCATAAACCATCATTCTTGTATCCCTTCCTAATCAAGTAGTCACTAAGACGTATGTACCACATCCTACTGAATTGCTTCAATACATATAGTGAACGTCTCAATTTGATCACATGAGCAACTCAGTAGTTTAGAGCTACTTGATTTGGGCATAGCAATGTCATCCGGCATTTTCATGTATATGTCTGAATCAAGATCCCCATAGAGATATGCAGTAATCACATCCATAAGCTGCATGTTTAGTTTCTCGGACACTACCAAACTAATTAGGTAGCGAAAGGTGATGATGTCTATGACCGGAGAATACGTCTCCTCATGATCAATCCCAGGGCATTGAGAGAAACTCTGCGCTACCAGTTTATCTTTATAGCGCAAGACCTCATTCTTCTCACTACGCTTCCGAACAAAGATCTATTTATGTCCTACCGGCTTAACATTCAATGGGCATAGCACCACTGGACTGAAAACCTACATTTTATTCAGAGAGTCTAGTTCGGCCCAGATTGCAACCTTCCATTTTGGCCAATCTGCTCTTTGTTTACAATCCGCCACAGAGCAAGATTCCATTTCATCGTCTTCTATGATCTCCTGAGCGACAGAATAAGCAAATACATCATCAACTAACATGGAAAATCTATCCATAAGAACGCGCGCATCATTTTTTCTAAGCGAGATTTTTTTTTCTAACATCACTATGAGGCATCCCCTAGACATGGTAATTGTGATTCAATGATATAACTATAGTTAGAGACAATCTTATGTGAAGGATTCACAATGTTGATGATGAATTGATCATTTTGTGCCTCAATGGCCTGCCTTTTAACAAGCAGCTCATTAGTGAATTTTCTTGGTCTCTCCCTCTTCCTGGTGGGAGCCGAGGCTGACGCAACACTATCCACATGGGCAGGAGGAATTTTCCCTTGCCCAGTGTTGGTACTAATCAATCCTCTTTTCAGGATTTCTAACCTTGTGGGAACGTTTACAGTAGGTATTTTCGATCTCGTCACTTTAGCGATATCAACAAAGGAATCAAGCATAGAGTCTGCTACTTTCTGAAAATTGAGTATTCTTTGCACTTTTATCTCACTCTGCGATGTGCGGGGATCATGATGAGGCATAATTAGATTAGACCTCGTCAATTCCTGACGTTGAACTAGAATAGTTACATTCATTCCTCCCCCTAACGCCGGGAAGTGTAGTGTGCTCTGTGAGTAGTATGTAGTGTTGTCTGTGAGTAGTATGTAGTGTGCTCTGTATTAGTATGTAGAATTGATGTAAGTAGTATATAGAATTTATGTGAGTAGTATGTAGTGTTTTGATGGTTTATTTTATTGTTTTGCATAAATGACACAAATGGAGGACTCTAAGAAACTCAAAGACCAAATAAGATCGACATTAAGAAGTTTTTACAAAGTCATGAGTGAACTTCAAAAAAAATTGCCTCCAAAATAGTGAGGATGTTGCAGAAAATACCATTTGACAGTTTCATGGAAAACACTACAACAGTTTTTTGAAAGTACTACTCTAGTTTTCAGAAAGTACTACTCTAGTTGTTGGACAGTACTACTCTACTGGACTTTATGCATTCTAACTAAAACTTTGTTGAAAGTACTACTATAGTTTTCACAAAGTACTACTCTAATTGTTGGACAATACTACTCTACTGGAACTTGATGCATTCTAACTAAAACTTTGTTGAAAGTACTATTGTAGTTTTCAGAAAGTACTACTCTAGTTGTTGGACAGTACTATTGTTACTAGTTTTACAAACTATCCAAAAACTGAAAAACGAACATTCGCTCTCGTTCTTTCCAGTGGCACAGAGCATGTATCCCTTGTACTTTTCCTTGAGAATAGCAACATCAACAAACAAAAACACACACACAAAAACACAGAAAGCTAATGTGGAGAGAATCGAGCTAATAGAGCTTTCTCTCTCTCTCTCTCTAGACGGTTCTCTCCTTCTCTCTCTAAAAGCTACCGGTGGAGTTTTGAATTTGAACTTAACCGTTACAAAATAGAAATAAAAATTGAACTAAACAGTCCTCTTTATAAAATATGGCAATTTTGGAAACTCAAATATATTAGGGAAGGGATAATGACCTTATGTGCGTAAAAAATTTATAATCATCTTATGTGTGAAATATGGTCTCTAATTAACTTTATATGTAATTTTCTAATTAAATATATGCCAACATTACGTTCCAATTGTTTTGTACGACTTGACCAATGAGATTAATTACTAATTTCTTTAGCGGAAAATTATAACACAATCCCTCCATACTTTAAGCTTAACAACCATATAATTAAAACACCGATTATAACAATCCATATAAGATAAAGATTATAATTATTTAGATGTACATATACCTAACTTATCACCTCGCTATTCACGTACTTAACAGCTTAATTGTAATTATAACTATGTCTCACTGCTAACGTGACAGCAGCCACTGGCAAGATAGCTCCAACTTCGATGACCAGTACGACCCCTATCTCGATAAGGATAGCGCCCACGCACCGAGCAGAGAACCATTCAGAGAGCAGCTCAGCGAAAAAGGGTATGCACACTGATCCCACATCGAACAGACAGTAAGAACACAAGTCCCAACCTCCTATATATATCGCTCAGCTCAGCATTAATGGTACGCATTCAATATTCAATCACGCAATTACTCTATTGAACTCACACCTTGTTTCTGACTTAGGCATCGAATGGTTGAAGACGGGTCACTCCCGTCTCTCCTTGACCGTTGTTAATCTTAGGAGTGGGGGCAATTTGGACCTGAGTAATTGTTGAGGCAATATTAAAGGCAAGCCGACCGACATCGACAAACATTCACAAATCAACAAAGCGACAACGAGACCAAAGAACTATCCAGCGATAGTAATCTCCGTCCTGAGACAACACCAGTTATATAGTCATCATTGTTTCCATCTTATCTAGTCTTCTTGTTCAATATCCGATATCCATATCGGTATCGGGTATTAACAATAGACGCGCAGAAAGCTATTACATATATATATGTATATGATCTGTGACAAATATTCTTCGCTAGCATTTCAACGAAATATATATAGTCTGCAACAACCTACCTTGTACAATAGCATAACTTATATGATCGATCAAGATACTAAAATGGGAGAATTAGAGCCAGAGAGCGCCGGAAAGCTTGAGGAGAGGGACGAGGTTGCCGTTGATGTGGCAAGCCATCAGAGCCTCCACGCCGCCCAAGAACTTTCCTCCAATGAAGACCGCCGGAACCGGCTGCTGCTGACCTTGTCCCTCGGCCAGCTCACGGAGGACCTCACGGATGTCCGGTCCTTCTACGTGACGGTCCAGCTCCACTATGGTGGGGCCGACTCCGAGGCTGAAGAGGAGCCGCTCAGCCACGGTGCACATTGGACAGCCGATGGTGCTGAACACAACCACCGCGTTACAGGAGACGAGCTGCCTCACCATCTCGTAGGGCCGGCTCCTCATCATGCTCGACTCTGCCTCCGCTACCGCGTCGCTGCTGATCATCTCTGCAACCTGCATTGTTCTTCGTCTCTTGTTTCTTTTGAGAAGGAAAAAAAAAAGAGCTAGGTATTAGAAGACCTCAAAAGCTTGCACTAACGAAACAAACGAGGATGGATAGAGAGCTCGGCTAGCAGTGAGTAAATCGAAGCTTACCTGCAAAGTGAAGAAGATAGTGAAAGCAAGGCGGCTAAGCTTCAATGTAGCTTTAAGAAGGCGTGCCTGAAGAGCTCCTTCTTTTCTTGATATATAGCGTCCAGGCTTCTGCTGCAGTTGCACCTCAATTTATATACAAAAGCCAGAGAGAAGTTAATTAGGGCATTTCGGGTCCAGAAGAGATAAATTGCAGTCTGGGACCGTTATGATCATGATCAATTGATCCGTACAGTACGTGTCCATCAAAGAGCCGAGATGGATAAAATCACATATGCCTCATGCAGGGAATGGGGTCCATGAGGGTAGAATATGAACAGTGTAGGCTTTTGGTGCTTGGTCACACTTTAAAGGTCTTTGGGGAGGGGGTGAATAAGCATTTTTCAGTTTTTTTCGCTTAAACTGTATTCGAGGATAGCAGATTGGCAACTTATCATAAATTATAGGATACGAGTGTTTGAACTGTAAAAGCTGTAAGTAAAGAATAACACGAGGATATTTTTTCTTTAACGCAGAAACCCTACAACCAGGGGAAAAAACTGCGTGCCCCTAACTTTTGAGGGACAAACATTTCCACTATAAAGTAACACACACTTACAAGACTCTTGTACTCTAGGGATAAATAGCCCGTATGCTATTCTAACTAGTCTGACTACCAGTTCTAAACAGAGCTACACTACTTGACTTATGTGTTTACAACTTGGAAAGTGTCTAGAAGCATCAACTCAAATCTTAACTATTTGTAAGTTAAATATTCTTGATCTACTTCTTTGGGTTGGGCATCTCCATACATATCTCAATGGAATGCACTTATGCAATCATGCATATGGGTTTTGAAAACAGTTTTTGTGAATGATAAACTATGACTTGCATGCACGGCAAAGAGTAAGCATAGACACAGAAGGGGAAGAGAAGTGAAGAGAGAAAACAACACAATTTTGTGCTCTCAAAGAATCACCCAAAATAATACTCATTCAACCCAGGAGCCAAGGCTGCCTTGGAATCCCTTATATAGACAGAACAGCCCAGTCAACTTTGACAGTTTAGGAACATGGGAAGCAGCCCTAAAACCGACCTATAGCAGACCTAGAACTGACCTATAACAGACTTACTATAACAGCCATCAGTTTGATGGGACAATAGCATGCTCAAGAGACAAACACACAAGTCAACTCTAGAGTTTCCATTTAAGGAAAAGTGTGTTAAAAAGAGGCTAAAGCTTTTCAAACACTTATACCATAAAAGCCAATCAGTGGTCAAAAGGTAAGCATGTTTTGCAACTCAAAAACAGATTTTAGGGATGGCATAAAGTAGATACAACTGTAAAGCAAAACAGATTCCTAGGAGACAAAACTAATCCTAAGAAGTCACATGTGAATCAAAAGTAATTTTCTCCTAGAAAACTTCCTTAATTCAAAAACAGCTTTTCAAGGTCAAAGTTCACACAAATTGAACACATATAATCTGAATTTAGAGGCATCCTTTGGTACGAAATATCACACATGAAAACGTTCCAGATTATAAGGGATACATGCCTAGTGTGCTATCCTAAATGAAAACATGTTATGCAAATGAATGATCAACCTGTTTTCCATTGAGATAAGTAGACTATGTCAACATCTTCATTGATGGTCCTTCATCTACTGTGTTTTGTCCAATTGCAAGGAATAGCCAACACTTGTATGCCTTCAATCTCCCCATTTGGCATTCCTTGACAAAACACAATCCTTCAAAGAGTACCTGCATCCAAAGCTTTAACAAGAACCAACATATGCAGCAAAAAGTATATCCATAACACATAAAGTTTACCATAGCACATCAAAACACATTAGTTCTCCCCCTTACTAGTTCTCCCCCTTTTTGTCTAGCAAAGAGAAAGGGTTCAAACCACCAAAAAAGAATAAGGGCCACAGAAATAGGAACATAGTTCAACACACATCACAAAACCAAATAGAGTTCAACAAAACAGAAACTAAAAATGGGTCAAACTAAACAGAGTTCAGAGAAGAGAGAAGAGACTTTAAACAACGTATCCAGAGGCATCTCCCACCGCATCATCATCATCAGCACTAATTTCTTCAAGACAGATTGTGTCACCCGAGTCCGAAGGAGAAGAACCACCACTGCTGTCCTCGGAAGGGGAGGAGACTGTAGGATCCTGGACAGGGACAGACCCGGCCTGACTGGAGAGGAGAACTGATATCTCAGCTTTGAAATTTTCAAACTGCTCCGTAGTGTGTTCCTTGATTTTCTTCATAGATGAGATCACCATGGACTGCACGGTCGCCTTCAGAAACTGCTGATCCATAGGCTCTACATACTCGTTAGACTGATGAGCAGATTTGCTGATTGTGAGAGCATCTACAAGAGACAGTTCTTGACCTAGAACATCTCCTTCCCAAAGTGGAACCCCATCATCACCGCACAGTTTGGTGATGAGGCAAGGAAATACCAAGGCCTTGCCAAAAGAGCTACGGTGGCTCATACCAGCGGTCATAAGAGCTTGGAACATGAAGTATTCAGCAGGTATGGTTGGACGAAGAGGGTCATGACTAAGGTATGCCATCAACACAGCTTGCTTGTGAGGAATTTTGCTGGTTTGGGAAGTAGGATGAAAAAAAGTGCGAACCAAGAAGCCCAATGCCTTGAACCATTCATTCATGTACCAATTGGTCAAGAAAGTACCAAGAACCGGTTCTAGGGGAGGAGAGGTGTACAAGCGGGGGTGCCAAATCTTGGATAGAGAGAGAGGTGGAGTAATCAGTGTAGGTTTGCAAAACACCATTAGTAGCAAGCGGGAGAGACAGAGCATGACGTATCCTAGATGGAGAGAAGTAAACTTCAATACCACGAACAGTGACACAGACCTTTTGCTTTGAACGTAAGCGGACTTCAGCAGAAATGGTCTCTGGAAAGTTAGCATAAAACTCTTATACCAGAGTATGATTGTACATAGGTAGGGAGTTCAAAGTTGTCACCCATCCCAGATGAGAGACCAGAGAGAACATAGCAGGATGCAAGGAGGAGAAGTCAATGGGTCTTTCTTCTATAATAGGAGGATTCACAGTAATGTAGCCAAACAAATTGTAAGTTTCAGGAGAGATAAAGTGAGACCGGGAGGAAACGAGGGAGAATCACCAAAACGTGGCTTGGACTTTGGCTTGACCACCATAGACTTGCCCTTGGGGACAGGAGGAGTGGGTGCAGCCTTAGAAGTAGGGGATGCAGCTGTCCTGGCCTTGGAGTGGGTGACCCGTTTACCCATGGGTAAAGGAGAGAAAGAGGAGGCCGGTGAAGAACCGGATGAACATATCGTGGTCATGGCTGCGCGCTTCCGTTTCCCAAGAGGGACTTTAGGAGAGAGATGGTGAGGATCTGCAGCAACGGGGGACGACTGTGGAGGAGGAGGCAGATCAGGTTCCACGGTGACCCTAGGAGAAGCCAGTGGTAGCGATACCATCGAGGCAGATGAGGTAGCTCTTGGCTTCTTCTTTGGTTTGCCGAAGCTCTTAGAGACACCCCGGTTGCACTGGAAAGTAGCGGTGATCACATGGGTCAACAGAGGAGGGCGTTCGCGAGCAATGTTGGGGATCGGTGGAGTTGGTCAAGGAGGAGGAGCTGGAAGAAGAATCACTTCTTCAGGGATGAATGGGTCAAGATTAGCCATGGAAGGGTTTTGAGACTTCACGGTTTCGGAAGGGAAATAACTTTCCTTGCCGTTCTTAATTCTGACCATTAGTAAGGATAAGAAGGTGAGGAATGGAAAAGTAAAGGACCAGAGTAAGAGAGATGAAAGAAGAGGGCAGCGGAACCAAGATGGTTTAGAACCATGAGATTTCTCCACTCAAACACACAACCTCCATTTTTAAATTTTTGTTCAGTCAAGTCAGCCCACAAAGTCCTACAGTGGCCTATCCCTAAGAAACTACACATGCAGCTTGAAGGGATATCTCAAAAGCAGACAAAAAACCAACATGCACACACATAACAAATATCCACTGAGTTGTTTGGGACAACCTGGTTAATAGAAAGGTACCAATGTACCCACCACTACTTTGAAAACTCCCCCCCTCACATGGTGCATAATAAAGGAAAATAAAAGATTTGAATTCAGAAATTTTCGTACAACCTGTCAGCACAAATCCTGGGATGGAAACAGTCAAGCAAATCCTAGACATCAGAAAAGTTTGAGCATGACTCACAAAAATGTGACACCTTTTTTTCATATGTCTTGATGGCTCAAATTTTTCACATGAATGTATGACTATAAAGTAACATTAATGCTACTTTCTTAAAAATCAGTCTTTGGAATAATAAGAAGTGTGTGTGGAAAGTTTTAATCTAAAGGAGTACAAGTTTGGAGCATCAAATGAAATGAGGACATCAAGAGTAACCATGTGACTTTGTCACCACCTTTAGAGAGCTCTGGAATTTCAACATATCAAGAACTTTGTCCCAACTTGGCCTTTGGTCGTTGTTACTTAACTTCAAGGCATTTTTGCCATCATTTTTAGATTTAGCCAAGAGCTCATCTGAGAAATACGTCCTCATAAATCCATGTAGCAGAGTAGTTATCATCATTCCCTGAGCGCAATGCTCGAAAGGATAATATGTGTAACAAGGACACTCGGTGGATAAGTAGTCTGAACCCATCGAAGGATAGATAACATCTCAGGGATCTCCACTGGTTCCGATTAAGGTGCACCCAGCAAAAGACTAGCTCATTCATTTACTTTACTCATTTGACAATAATCACCAGATTTTCATAATTTAGTTCTTCAGTAACCAGTTCAACTCATCTCAGTTTTCTAGCTCAAATAATGTACACCCCACAAGATTTACTTTAGTGCACAAATGTTATTTCTAATTCAAAGAATGATTTAGACCACAAGCACTAACATCCTTGAAGGCATAGATACATATACACAAGTGAAAAATGCAGCAAGTGTCTATCAAAATACATGAAATAAGGACACAACACTTTAGGTCAAGTTCAGAAATATTTCCAGGGATGTATACATAGACTCGTATCCCAGCATGAGCCAACTTTTATTTTCAGAAAATTATTTCATAAAAGAAAGTGCTGAAAAGTAAATTTAGACCAGTGAAAGAGTTATTTCAAGTGATGGTGCATACACCAATAGCCTTCCTAAGACTTTCAAACATCAGATTGTCCAAAGCCTTAGTGAACAAATCCGTTAATTGTTGTTCAGTCGAAATAAATGTCATTTCAAGCTGATTATCTTCAACCAAGTTTCGAATAAAGTAATATCTAATCTCTATATGCTTGGTCCTAGAATGCAACACAAGATTCTTTGAAATATTGATTGCGGAAGTGTTGTCACAGAACAGGGATAACATACCTTGCTGAAATCCGTAGTCACTTAGCATATGCTTCATCCAAAGGAGTTGGGTACAACAGCTTCCTGTAGTAATATACTCCGCTTGGGCAGTGGACAAGGATACGCAATTCTGCTTCTTGCTATGCCACGATACCAAATTGTTTCCGACAAAGAAGCAACCTCCTCAGGTGCTCTTCCTATCCGTGGCATCCCCAGCCCAATCCGAGTCCGAGTACCCTGCAATTTCAGTGTTAGTATCCATTGTGTACAGAATTGCAAAGCTACGAGTACCTGAGACGTATCGAATGATACGCATGACAGCCTTCACATGAGATTCCTTGGGATTGGCTTGATACTGAGTACAAACACCCACACTAAAGAAGATATCGGGTATGCTGGTTGTGAGGTAGAGTAGGCTCCCAATCATGCTTCTATAGAGAGTTTGATCAGCATTTATGTCCTCCAAATTAGCACTAATTCTGCATGACGTTCCCATGGGGTTTCGGATGGGAGAGGCACCTTCCATCCCGAACTTCTTCACCAAATCTTTTGCATACTTTTCCTGTGAAATGAACAAACCATCTTTCCTTTGCGGAACTTGTAGTCCAAGGAAGAAGCCCAGCTTACCAAAAAGACTCATTTCAAATTTTTGCTTCATTAGAGTGGCGAACTCCTCAACAAGTTTTTGAGAAGTGGAACCGAACACCACATCTTCTACATATACTTGAGCTATAATTATATGATGGGAAACACTTTTAACAAACATGGTTTTGTCAATAGAACCTCGTACATATCCATGATCAATTAAATGTGTAGACAGTTTTTCATACCAAGCTCTAGGAGCTTGCTTTAAGCTATAAAAGGCTTTGTCTAATATGAAAACATGATCAGGATAGCAAGAGCTCTGGAATCCTGGTGGTTGTTCCACATAAACTTCTTCTTTCAAAATTCCATTTAAGAAGACACTTTTGACATCCATTTGAAAGAGATCAAATTTTAGAAAGCAAGCAATGACCAAGAGAAGTCTAACGGATTCAAACCTAGCTATGGGAGCAAAAGTTTCATCAAAATCTAGACCTTCTATTTGGGAATATCCTTGCACAACCAACCTAGCCTTGTTTCTAGTAATGATTCCCTTTTCATCAGTCTTGTATTTGAAAACCCATTTTGTTCCTATTATATTCTTATCCTTAGGTCTAGGAACCAAATGCCAAACTTTGCTTTTCTCAAACTGATTAAGTTCATCTTGCATAACTACAATCCAATCCGAGTCCTTTAATGCATCTTTAATGTTCTTAGGTTCAACATTTGAGACAAACCCATAGCATGCAATTGGATTGATAACTAGCCTATGCACTGTAAGAAAACTTTTGAAAGTAACAAGGTTACTTACAAGCATGTTTAACTTACTCCGGGTCTTCCTTGGTTCATCAACCATGCCTATCACATCTGAGGGAGAGTGATCCTTTTGAACTTGGTGCTTCCCAATGTGGTGTGACTTCTGGATAGCAAGAGTCTGATCTATCCTAGCCCCCTTAGTCTCAGATTCTGTATCCGAGGATACTTCATCAAGTATGGGATTTTGCTTATCAATAGGAGTCTCAGTAGATGTGGGAGACGTCTCTGTACTCATATCCGCATCCTGCACATTTCTTGAAGAGTGGTTGTAAGAGCATACAAGAGAGTCATTGATAGTCACATTTACCGTTTCTATAACTTTGCAAGTTCTTTTATTATAGACACCATAAGCACGACTATTTAACGCATATCCTAGAAAAACACCTCGATCACACTTAGCATCAAATTTTGTCAAATATTCACGATCTCTATAAATGAAACAAGGACTACCGAAAGCTTTTAAATGTGAAATATTCGGCTTCTTTCCTTTCCAAAGTTCGTAAGGTGTTTTACTAGTGCCCGGCCTAAAGATCACACGGTTAAGTGTATAACAAGCATTGAAAATTGCTTCGGCTCAAAACATGTGAGGTAAGCTAGCTGAACTAAGCATTACCCTTCCCATCTCAACCAAGGCTCTATTCTTTCTTTCTACTATCCCATTTTTTTGTGGTGTAATGGGGGCAGAAAACTCATGATGCACACAATTCTCTTCACAATACTCAGCAAACAAAGAGTTCTCAAATTTGGTTCCATGATCTGACCTAATTCTTATTATGCATTTATTTTCAGAGAGTTTTTCATTTAAAATTCATTTTTCCAATTCTAAAAACTTCCCAAAAGTTTGACCTTGAGTTTTATCACTTAAGAACATAACCCATGTGAATCTAGAGAAGACATCAACCACAACAAGCACATATTTCTTTCTCGCAATACTTTTAGTTTCAACAGAGCCTACTAGATCAAGGTGAAGTAAATCAAAAGTATTAGAAGTTGGTTTAGCATTTAAAACAGGATGAGATGTTCGAGATAGCTTACCCATCTTGCAGTCTCCACACATACCTGCTGCCATCCCGGTCAGTTTGGGCAATCCTCGAACTCCATTCTTCGAAGACAGCTTCACCACGTCTTGAGGATTGAGATGACACATCCTCCTATGCCATAGATCGAGCAAGCTTTCTTATGACAGAGACCGAAAACAAATTTCTGGTTCCATCCTCTTGTTGGCTTGAACACAATAGCAGTGATCCCTAGATCTTTCGCCTTTCATAACGCATCTTCCTTTCCCATCAAGAAAAGTACATTGAGACTTGTCAAACGTTACTATCTCATTCTCATCGACAATCTGACTTACGCTTAGAAAGCATACTTCCAATCCGGCTACCAAAAGAGCATTCTTCAGTCCCGAGAGACCAGGAGTGTCAACCGTCCTACTTCCAATAATCTCAGCTTTTGCTCCATCACCGAACATGACATCTCCAACTAGGTGAGAATCATCCATAGAGGTGAACCATTTCCATTCGCCAGTCATATGCTTCGAGCAGCCGCTATCCATGTACCAAGAGTCAGACTTTCTGGTAGAAAGGGCGGTTAGGGCGACGTTACAAACAGCTATGACCTTCCTTGCAACAATGGGTGAGACCTTGACTCTCGAAAATAAAAAAATCACGTCTTCTTGTTTCTCCTTGACACCAGGTTTCTTGGGAGAGATGACGCTTCTGATATCCCTGGTCTTTTGAATTGATTTCCTGACCCAGTTATAAGTGATTGGCTTGTTCTTCTGTTTCGGGATGGCAAGAGAATGTGCAATCTTAATCAGTTCATCGAGTGATTTCTAAAAGTGGATGAGCAGATTGTTGTTCTGTGGAATCTTTGCCGGTACAGTGCCCCTTCTTAGCTTGTAACAGAATCTCAAATGTGTCAACTATTCCCACAATGTGAGCATTTGATTTGTGGGTTCTTTTTGAGCTTGGAAACCTTGGAAGTTTCACGGGCATTGATCTCTAGTTGAGGTGGAGGCTTTCCCAACACAGAACTGGTGATTTTCACAAATGTAGTCTTCCCTGAGCCTTTGGGTTTTCCATCATCCTCAAACCCCAAACCCTTCTTGCTACCATCCAGTCTTCCCATCCCACAGATTTGGGATAGCTTCTCTGAGCCGATGGAGAATTTTGCAAACTGGTTCTTGGTATCCAGCAGAGATTTCTCGAGCTCCAATTTTTCAGCAGTAAGAACCTTATTCAAGGAAGATTGACGATCCAACTCTTCTTTGAGGAAGTTCACCTATTCTTCAAGTTGAGTTTAAACAAAATTCCATTATGATTTCCGGGATATGTACTTCTCATGTATCCTAGACTGTGCCTCCTTAGTTAATGATAGTTCATTAGTTAAAACTTCATTTTTAGCAAGTAGAGACTTAGACGCTTTACATAACCAAACATACATATCATGACCTTCATCATCAGAATCCTTGTCTTCTAGAGACTCATCTAATGTGACTTTGGTGACAAAAGCAACTTTCTCATCCTCTTCTATTTCGGATTTAGAATTTTGATTGGAATCACTATCACTCCAAGTTGCTTTGAGCACTTTGTGAGACTTGTTTTTCCTGTTTGCACAGTCAACAGCCTTGTGACCCACTCCATTGCACTCAAAGCACTTGTTGTCCATTCTAGGGATAGAAGTGGACTTGGTATCCCGATCTCTACGTGAATCCTTGTTTAAAAACTTAGAGCTAAACCCTTTAGAGAAATTTCAACTAGAATTGAAAGATTTCCTTTTTGAGTTCCTTAAGAATTTTCCAAATTGTTTAATTAAAAAAGGAAACTCACCATTACTATCATCTTCATTTTCAAGAAATTTTTCATCTTCAATTTTAACCGAACTTAAAGCAACATATTTTTCATTTACAGGCTTTTTCTTGAGTGTCTCATAAGTTTTCAAATTGCCAACTAATTCTTCTAGAGGATAAGTGTCTAGATCATGAGCTTCATCGATAGCATTCATTTTTGAGTCAAAGAAAAGAGGTAAAGCACTCAAGAATTTCTTAACAATTTTCTTTGATTCTATGGCTTCTCCTAAACTACGACATTGATTTGTTATGTTAAGTACACGACCATAGAAATCATCAATAGACTCTTTTTCACTCATGATTAAACCTTCAAACTCATAAATAAGACGTTGAAGTTTTTGTTGTTTAACTCGAGAGTTACCTTCATGAGTGTTGATGAGCACATCACATGCCTCTTTATCAGTAGAGCAATGAATAATCCTTTGACGTTCGGCTTCGGATATGGCATTGAAGAGACAACTTAGAGCTTTGATGTTTGCTCTAGCTAAATCCTTGTCAACTTTTTCCCATTCAGACCTTGGCTTTGGAATTTTCTCATTAGATCCATCGCCGTTTGGTTTTGTGGGATGTGTCCAGCCTTCCTCCACAACCTGCCACAACATACCATCATCTTGGTATGAGAGGAAGACATTCATCATGATTTTCCATTGTGAAAAATCATGTCCATCGAAAAAGGGGAGAACATTTATGGATAAGCCTTTTTCACGTTCCATTTCTAGCCCCTCAGAGGATCTCACTAGCAAAGGCTAATGGCCGCTCTGATACCACTTAAAGGTCCTAAAGGGGGGGTGAATAGGCCTTTTTCAACTTTTTCGCTTAAACTGTACTCGGGGATAGCAGATTGGCAACATATCCCAAATTACAGGATACGAGTGTTTGAACTATAAAAGCTATAAGTAAAGAATAACACGAGGATGTTTTTTCTTTAACGCAGAAATCCTGCAACCAGGGGAAAAACTGCGTGCCCCTAACTCTTGAGGGACAAACATTTCCACTATAAAGTAACACAACACTTACAAGACTCTTGTACTCTAGGGATACATAGTCTGTATGCTATCCTAACTAGTCTGACTACCAGTTCTAAACAGAGCTACATTACTTGACTTATGTGTTTACAACTTGGAAAATGTTTAGAAGCATCAACTCAGATCTTAACTATTTGTAAGTTAAATCTTCTTGATCTACTTCTTCGAGTTGTGCATCTCCATACCTATCTCAATGGAATGCACTTATGCAATCATGCATATGGGTTTTGAAAATAGTTTTTGTGAATGATAAACTATGACTTACATGCACAACAAAGAGTAAGCATAGACACAGAAGGGGAAGAGAGAAAACAACACAATTTTGTGCTCTCAAAGAATCACCCAAAATAATACTCACTCAACCCAAGAGCCAAGGCTGCCTTGGAATCCCTTATATAGACAGAACAACCCAGTCAACTTTGACAGCTTAGGAACGTGGGAAGCAACCCTAAAATCGACCTATAGCAGACCTAGAACTGACCTATAACAGACATACTATAACAGCCATCAGTTTGATGGGACAATAGCATGCTCAAGAGACAAACACACAAGTCAACTCTAGAGTTTCCATTTAAGGAAAAGTGTGTTAAAAAAGAGGCTAAAGATTTTCAAACACTTATACCATAAAAGCCAATCGGTGGTCAAAAGGTAAGCATGTTTTGCAACTCAAAAACAGATTTTAGGGATGGCATAAAGTAGATACATCTGTAAAGCAAAACAGATTCCTAGGAGACAAAACTAATTCCAAGAAGTCACATGTGAACCAAGAGTAACTTTCTCCTAAAAATCTTCCTAAATTCAAAAACAGCTTTTCAAGGTCAAAGTTCACACAAATTGAATACATATAATTTAAATTTAGAGGCAATCTTTGATACGAAATATCACACATGAAAACGTTCCAGATTATCAGGAATATATGCCTAATGTGCTATCCTAAATGAAAAATATGTTATGCAAATGAATGATCAATCTGTTTTCCATTGAGATAAATAGACTATGTCAACATCTTCATTAGTGGCCCTTCATCTACTATATTTTATCCCATTTCAAAGAATAGCACACTTATATGTCTTCACACTTAACATACAGTCTCTCACCATATTATATATATATATATGCAGCAGCTAGCTAGCTATGAGTTGAAGGGAAATAACCGATCGAACTGAAGCTCTTTAATTGGCATGGGATTTTGAGATGGGGGAGACAGATGAGTCAGTGCTCAGTTGGATACGAGCAGTGCCGGAGCCACTTGGAGAAAAAATTTGGTGTATAACCGTTATGTGTATATTCGATCGCAATGGTAAATGCAAAAATGGTTAAAGATTTCTAAACAGATGAAAATAAGTTTGTACAGCAACATAGACTAACAATACTACCTCGGAAAATTGATCGAAGAGGTTAGAACTCTTGTTACTCCATTGTTGGCAATAGTGTGAAAACAAGGGTGTCAACTAGCTAGGTCAGACAAAAAAATAACTTTAATATCTATAAAATCTACATTACGGCCCTCTCATGATAATTTCTGACTCCACCGGCCGCACTGGGTATGTGGATCGGATTTCGCTTATTTACATTTCTCTGTTACACGACGCTCAGTAGGTTCCTAATTCGGATAACCAAAACCGTCAGATAGTATATACACATTCCCTTTCAAAACAAATAATAAATACACATTTATAACACCTGAATTGGTCGGTAGGTAAGTTAATTGATGTAATTATTTCAAAGTTGTAAACTTTGTATTTTTGTAAAGCCTGAATTGGGAGTTACTCGCGTTAGGTAAGTTTATTGATTACATTTATTAGATGTCTTTGATTAGATCTTCTATTCTCTCGACGACATGAATTGGCATGGGGAAGCTCATATTCATTTGTTGAGTTTTACATGAAGTGTTCATCCAAAAATTATTGAGTTAAATTCATGGGTTCAATGGTTTCAAACTTTTCTCATGCTAAACTTACGTACATTAGAAATCAACGTGGTCCAGAGTATACAGCCGGATTGTTCATTTTGGATCTGTCTTGTAAACTCGTTAATTACATCTGTTTTATATACATGAATATATCGTGACTACTACGAAGATAGTACTTAACAAAATGTGCGCATAACTTAAAATTAACACGACACAATACTGTTGCATGAAGATGGATGAGAATCATAAAATTAATTGAAACCCTAGAGTTATCTGTTTTAATGTATGCACATATTGACGCCAAAGTGAAAACAAACTCATCCTTGGGGAATTATATATGCGTCGCTATTAGCTTTAAGATGCTGTGTTTGTCAATGTGCTCCTCACATTACTAGTCACGCAAGCAAAGAACTGCAAAATAGGCCTCAAGCAACCTTCTACAGGGCTCCTAACATATGCATCCCATCCCATGCTCAAACCCCTGCAATGCCCTCTCATCAGCCTCCCCCAGAAGCTCACCAAGATGCTTTGGTCTCGGCTGCCTGCCAATATCGCCGTGGACTGTACGTATGCCGAGGTCGCTCGCTTCACCAATTGGTTTTGGATCATAATGTTGGAAGGTGTTGGGAATCAGTCCTCAGTTGATACTAATCAGTTGTGCTTGTTGCGGAAGCTAACACACCAAACAGTACGAGATCGAAAAACACAAACACAAGTTTTAACGTGGTTCCACAATAAGGTTGTGTACGTCCACGGGGAGAGTATCCTGAATTCACTATGATGAATAAGAAGATTACAAACTTACTTGCTCACCTAAACAAGAATTCCCTATACCTCACCAAACCTCTAGCTCTCAATGCTAGAAAGAAGAACTCTCAATGCTCTTCAACTTGTGTTCTATCTCTTTCCTTATGCCTACATGCTCCTTTTATAGACCAAGGTATGTAGACTTACATAATCCAATTAGGAATCGGATTCCCCAATGAAACCAAAACCGTATATGTATCGGTTTCCTTCTTTGGTACTGACTCATCGAAGTCAAAGCCTTCCTCTAGCGAAGCTCGCTAGACGCTTTACAACGAGACTCCTCGATAGAACACTATTGGTCAAGATGGGTCGCTCGCCAAACCTCGACCACCCAGGCCCACTACTTTCCTGATCTCCTCCATCGAGGGATCCCAACAAATCTCCCCCTCCCGAGCCATGGAGGAGAGGGGATTTCCATCACATCTCAATGAGAGGGAGAACGCACCAAACTGAGTCCAGCTTTGGTGCAGCACACTTCATGCTTACTCTTTGGCAGACCTTTGGTCATCATATCTGAGCCATTTTCATCCGTGTGAACCTTCTCCAAAAATAGCTCCTTCTCATTGAGAACTTTGCGTATCCAATGGTAGCGAACCTGTATATGCTTGGACCGAGAATGGAAACTTGGATTCTTACTTACATGGATAGCGCTTTGAGAATCGCTATAAATCACATACCTTCCATGTTTTAATCCAATTTCCCCGAACAATCGTTTCATCCATAGCATTTCCTTGCAACCCTCAGTAATTGCAATATACTCGGCTTCAGTTGTAGATAATGCAACACACTTTTGTAGGCGTGATTACCAAGACACAGCTCCCCCACCAAAAGTGACCAAGTACCCAGACGTAGATCTTGAACCATCCACATATCCCGCCAAATCGGAATCAGAGAAACCTTCTAGAATTGGTTTCGATCCACTGTAGCACAAACATAACTTGGAAGTACCTTTTAGATATCTCATTATCCATTTCACGGCCTCTCAATGCTCCTTCCCCGGATTAGCTAGATATTGGCTTGTAACACCCACTGCATGAGCAATGTCGGGTCTTGTGCAAACCATAGCATACATCAGACTCCCTATCGCCGAGGCATAAGGAATCTTGTTCATCTTAGCCCTTTCTTCTTCACTTGTAGGACACATCTTCTTGCTTAACTTGGTTTGAGGAGGGAGAGGGCAGCTAACCGGCTTCGCTTGATCCATGTTGAACCTTTTGAGAACCTTTTCAACATAACTCTCTTGAGATAACCATAGCTTGCCTTTCTTCCGATCCCTAGTAATTTGCATACCAAGGATTTGTTTTGCATGTCCCAAATCCTTCATCTCAAACGCCTTCGCCAAGTCTTCTTTCAACTCGGTGATTCTCATCATATCCTTTCCAATGATGAGCATGTCATCCACATACAAGAGAAGAACAATGTAATCTTCCGGAGAAAAATTCTTCACAAACACACAATGATCCGAACTTGTCCTCTTATAACCTTGACTCGTCATAAAGGACTCAAATTTTCGATACCACTGTCGAGGTGCTTGCTTCAATCCATACAAGCTTTTTTCCAGCTTGCAAACCTTGTGCTCCCTTCCTTTGGCGATAAAACCTTGAGGTTGTTCCATATAAACATCTTCCTCAAGATCCCCGTGAAGAAATGCCGTCTTCACATCCATTTGTTCCACCTCTAAGTCTTTACAAGTGGCTAAACCCAATAACACTCGAATTGATGTCATCTTCACCACTGGAGAGAAAATTTCATCATAGTCAACACCTTGTCTTTGTCCGAATCCTTTCACCACCAATCTTGCCTTGTATCTCGGTTTAGACTTTCCGTCCTCTTGTTTAATCTTATACACCCACTTATTCTTCAGTATCTTCCTCTTTGGTGGCCTATCAACAAGCTTGAATGTGTGATTCTTGTAGAGAGAATTCATCTCCTCTTCCATAGCAATATTCCATTCTTTCTTGTGATCATCATTAAGAGCTTCCTCATAGCTTAAGGGCTCACCACCATCGGAGAGTAGAACACAATGTGTGTACGTACTTGCCGGATACCTTGTGGAAGCAATTCGGTTCCTTGTTGACCTTCTCAATCCTTCGACTTCCTGAGGTTCATTATCGAGCTCTTCATGAGCTTCATCATCCGATCCTTGACCGAGGTATTCACCAACCACTTGGTCTGCAATATCATCTTGGTCGTCACCAAGCTCTTGAGCACCCACATCATCATGCGGCTCATGATTTGCACCATCATCGGATTCAATTTCAGCTTGCTCCCCCGTAGTAGGAGGGGCATTACTTGGCATGACCGGTTCCTTGAAGGTTACTAGATCATCAACATAGTTATCTAGTTCCTCACCCTTCATAAAATCAAGCACTGTTTGGTCCTCTAGAAAAACCACATCACGGCTGCGACGAACCTTCTTTGCAATGGGATCGTAGAGTCTATAACCCCACTTCTCATCACCATACCCGAGAAAAATACATTGCCAAGCTTTATCATCGAGCTTTGTCCTTTCATCCTTTGGAACATGGACAAAACATCTACAGTCGAACACTCTTAAGTGCTCATAGGAGACATCACCTCCTCGCCATACTTTCTCGGGAACTTCACCATTTAATGGCTTCGACGGAGATCTATTGATGAGATAGACCGCCGTTTGCAAAGCTTCACCCCAAAAGGACCTTGACAATCTCACATGACTTAACATACACCTCATCCTATCGGCAATGGTGCGATTCATTCTTTCGGCTACGCCATTGTGTTGAGGAGTCTTGGGAACCGTCTGCTCATGTCGAATTCCTTGGGTCTTGCAATATTTTTCCAATGGGCCAATTAATGTATTCACCGCCGTTGTCTGACCGGAGAACCTTTAACTTTTTCCCCGTCTCTCTTTCCACCATGCTATGGAAGGTCTTGAAGACACCAAGTACTTCATTCTTGGTTTTCAAACAATAGGCCCATAGCTTCCTGGAATGATCATCTATGAAGGTGACAAAGTAGGACGCTCCAGCGAGAGTCTTCTTCTTTAGAGGTCCACAGACATCCGTATGTACTAGATCAAGTATATTTTCCCTTCGATGACTAGGTCTCCTTGCGAAGGTTATCCTTGTTTGTTTACCTAGTAAACAATGTACACATTTACTTAAATGTGTACCCTTAGGTTTAAAGAACACCTTCTGCTTTGCAAGCTCATCGATTCCTCTTTCACTTATGTGCCCAAGCCTCTTGTGTCAAAGCTCCATAGGGGGCTCCCCCTCAATGGTATTAACCGAATCAACACAAATTTTGGCACTAGTCTTGTAAAGAGAACAACACTTCTTTCCTCTAGCAACGACTAGGGAACCTTTGCAAAGCTTCCAAGCACCTCCACCGAGAGTGCTAACCATACCTTCGTCATCGAGCTTTCCGGTAGAAAGTAGATTAAACCGGAAATCTTCCACATGTCTGACATCCTTCAACCTTAAGGTTCCACCAACCTTAGTCTATAGGACAATGTCACCCATACCGACAACTTTTGACGATCCGTTGTTACCCATTCTTACTTCTCCAAAGTCACCGGCTTTATAAGTGGAGAAATATTCTTTATGCGGCGTTACATGAAAGCATGCACCTGAATCCACAACCCATTCTGTACCTTGTGAGGATGATGTACTCAAGCATGAGCCACCACAGTCTGATAAACAATAGATATCGCCATCCGAATCTGAAACTATATTCGCAGTTTCTTCATCATCTTGCTTTCCCTTTTTCTTGTCTTTCTTCAAGCAACCTTTGGCTTTATCATTCAGAAACTCGTGACACTTCTTCTTGAAGTGTCCTGTCTTCCCACAATAGTAACATGGGAACTTCTTCCCGGTTGGATTCCGTGACTTGCTTCTTGACCTGCCACGACTGGAGTTACCAGTCCTCCTTCTATCGGAAGTCACCAAAGTTTCTTCCCTTGACGAAGAACCGCTGCTTTCCCTTCTTAGTTCTTCCCCTAACAATGCGGTTGTGACGATCGACATTGTTACCTTTCCACCTGGAGCGGAGTTACTTAGAGAAACGCTCAATGTTTCCCAACTATCCGGAAGAGATCTAAGAACCAACAGAGCTTGTACTTCGTCATCAAAGGTAATTCCCAATTTTGTGAGTTGAGAAATTACCTTTTGAAACTCATTGAGATGTGCAGGAATCGTTGAACCATCACTATAGCGCATATGAGTGATATTCTTAATCAACTGGACTTTATTCCCTGCTGTCTTTCCTGCGTACATCGTCTCCAATTTACTCTAAACATCATATGCCGTGGTTTCATCTTGTACCAGCCCAATGATGCTATCGTCAATCCAACGACGTATGTAGCACATAGATCTTTTCACCAATGAATTCCATTCCGTGTCTTTCCCTCTGTAAGAGTCAGGTTGATTGCCCTCTTCTTGAAGAGGTAAGTCCAAATCTTTGCATACCAGCAAATCCATCATCCTGCCCTTCCAACTGTTGTAGTTGGTGCTATCCAGTATCAACATCCTAGACTTCTCTCCCATGACGATCGACTTCTTAACGAAGCTCTGATACCACTTGTTGGGAATCAATCCTCAGTTGATACTAATCAGTTGTGCTTGTTGCGGAAGCTAACACACCAAACAGTACGAGATCGAAAAACACACACACAAGTTTTAACGTGGTTCCACAATAAGGTTGTGTACGTCCACGGGGAGAGTATCCTGAATTCACTATGATGAATAAGAAGATTACAAACTTACTTGCTCACCTAAACAAGAATTCCCTATACCTCACCAAACCTTTAGCTCTCAATGCTAGAAAGAAGAACTATCAATGCTCTTCAACTTGTGTTCTATCTCTTTCCTTATGCCTACATGCTCCTTTTATAGACCAATGTATGTAGACTTACATAATCCAATTAGGAATCGGATTCCCCAATGAAACCAAAACCGTATATGTATCGGTTTCCTTCTTTGGTACTGACTCATCGAAGTCAAAGTCTTCCTCTAGCGAAGCTTGCTAGACGCTTTACAACGAGACTCCTCGATAGAACACTATTGGTCAAGATGGGCCGCTCGCCAAACCTCGACCACCCAGGCCCACTACTTTCCTGATCTCCTCCATCGAGGGATCCCAACAGAAGGGTCGAAGTCATTGTTCCAAGGTTCGTCTGAAACTGTCGCGGTGCTTTGGGGCGAGTTCAATATGATGTCCCTCAAGCTCGTATACCGGAAATGTGGATCATCTTAGTCTCCCTCCGGTCTGCTGTATGTAGATGAATTTCTACGTATGATTATAGCTGGTAGGCTTCTTATGGTGGGAAGGTCTCTGTCCATTATGATTTGTTGGATGTAAATGAGAACATTTTGGATTTAAGGAACCAAGGTTTGTATATATATATATATATTAATTCGTTGCCTGAGGTTTCGAATATTCGACGAACTTTTGGTATGATTCAATTCTAGATGGATGCTGAAAGAGGAAAACGTACTGGTGGAAACGGTTTGCATGCATACATTTGCCTTTTACAATTAAGACGGTTTTGCATTATTACTCGTTGGTTACAATTTTAAGAGGAAGAGTTTAATTAGGGCTACAATTTACATGGGTTTCCTTCGATAGAGGACAGTTTAGACTATATATAATATTGGTTTTAAAACTTACATGGGGATGGTTTGTTAACACTCTGCTAAATATGCTAGCCAAGCTGTCTTAAGATGACTCACTCTAGAGTCTAGAGTACGTCTAAATGTTATGTTGATCGTGTAATTTTCTTTTCCAACACTTAATCAATAAGAAATGAACAACGGATCAAACTCATCAAAGTAATCTCAAAGTGATTGCAGCAGTAACTAGCTAGGACCAAAACCCATAGAACATGGAGGAAAGGTAATGTATATCCGTTTAAAAATTCAAATTCTTCTTTTATCCTTAGAATCAGACTGGAATGCACCCACAGTCTAAGTACTCCTGGGTTTAAATTTTCAAACTAAAACATGTCATCGAATGATTAGATGAATTTTTCAACATTTATTAAGTTTGACCGAGCTTACAATAAGCTCAGGTCATGAAAAAAATTTCTTCCCAGCAAAATCACTGCCGCCACCGTCTCTCTCTCTCTCTCTCTCTCTCTCCATTTAGGGTTTTGTGTGCAAATTCATCCCACCGCCTCCTCCGCCTGCGTCAAAAACCTTATGGCCATCAAACCTATACTAATCACACTACTATCGATCACGTGCAGCAACGAGGCACGAAAAGTCAAGGAGGTCAACTGAGATAGGAGGAGGAGAGGACGTTGACGGAGAGAGGAGGAGGGGGGAGGTCGACACGGAGGGCAACCGATCGAGATTGGCCGTCCCATGGCTCTGGGTGTCAAAACAATCGGTGCAACAGAGAGAGGGACGAGGTGATGACCGGAGAGAGATATATGAGAGAGGATGTCAATGCCGGAGGAAGAGAGGAGAGAGGAGGATCGGTCGGAGAGATCCACAGTTGGGGAGAGAGAGAAATACCTAGGCCAAGTTTAAGTTATGTCAATCTTAAAAAAAATTGACAAATTTATCCAATAATATGCTGACATGTGTCAATTTCAGAAAAAAGTCTAAAGGTTTGGTGCATTCCAAAATTCTCCTTATCCTTGTGCATGTGCTTGATGACTTATTCTCGCCGTTAGTCTCGATCTGTGTTCTATATTTAGACAAATGGACCAGCAGAAATGGGTGGCAATTATGCAGAAGCAGACTGTGAGTGGTGCAGCTGGCTTTGTTTTCTTACCTAATCAATCTCCCCTCGTCATCTGCGGATTCCGAAACATATACAAAAGTAGTAAATGAGGAAAGTTGTGGTAATCGGATATCTACCTTCTAGGTTCACATTGGAGTACTGGAATTTGACGTTTGAATTCCCCCCAGTGTAATTGTGTAAGCACATAATTACGAACCACCACAGGGAACTCGTACGCACTCTAGCCATGTACATACTTCTGGATTTTGTACCAGTTAGGCATCTCTAATGGGAAGTCCTAAACTCTATAATTTTGGGGTATTAAGAAATTTGATCCTTAATGATAAAATAGAGAGGTCCTAAACCCTATATATTTAAGACCAAGTCTCATCTCACGTCTCAAATGAAACCTGTTTTGAGACACGTCTCATAATTTTCGAGTGAGCTCCACAAGTACAAAGGAGAGAGAGCTGACGTACGACTGAGGGAAGAAGAAGAATGAATCGCGCAAAACGACAAAAAAGCGTTGTTAGGTGTAACGCGCAAGGGAGAAAGGGGGTGACGCGCGGCTTGGCCCACTCTGCACTACCAGATCGAAGAATCACTATACCCGACGATATGCCCAAAAAACGGCCGACGAGAACCCTCCTCGTCGGTTATAGTGAACTATAACCGACGACAGGATTACCTCGTCGGTTATAGTTGTTTTACCGACTAGAAATTATTGTCGTCGGTTATAGTGGCCGGAAAATCGTCGGGTATAGTTTTCCACTATTACCGACGACTATTTTTAACTATTACCGACGATTTTTTGGTATCGTCAGCTATAGTTTCTTATTTCAGATCCATTCTAGGCAGCAGCTCTGTCATTCAAAAAAAAATCTCCCGCGAAAACTGAAAATGCTCTGAAATCTTTGGGTGATGTCGAAAATTGTCAAGAATGAGTTCGTGATTCATTATATATAGGTACGTACTTAATATTATATATATATGCATGTGTGTGTTGATCGATTGTTGATGTTGATTTTGAATATATTGATCGATCGAGTTAATTAATTGTTGAGTTTGAGTAATTGATGGTTGATTTTGAGTACGTGATTGATAGTTGAGTTGGAGTAGTACGTAATTGTTGTGTTGATTATTGTGAATATATATATAGCTAGGGTGATTAATTTATTTAATTGATTATATATTGTGATTATATAGGATCAATTGTGATTATTAATTATGGGTATAATATATATTGTGATTATTGTGATGTTTCGGTTAATTGTGATTAATTATAGTGTGGTTATATATATATTTAGATTTTTGTGATCGATTATATATAGTTAGGGTGTACGTGTATATATATATATATATTAAAATTATGGGAATTAATTATAATAATATATATGTATATTAATTGATTGATCGAATGTTTTGATTTTGATCAAGTTAAATTAGACGAAATTATATATATATATGAATAATTATGGATCGAGCTAGTAGCACTACAAGAAAACAACACTTAGACCACGGAAACGTAATTGTTTCGTGGTCCAAGTGACACTTGGACGATGGAGACTTCTTCGTCGTCCAGGTGTTACTTGGACGACGGAGAATACCATCTTCGTCGTCCAGGTGTACACCTGGACCTCGGAGTCTTCTCCGTCCTACAGGTGATCACCTGGACGACGGAGATGGTATTCTCCGTCGTCCAGGTGATCACCTGGACAACGGACCGACACGCCATGGTCCGAGTAACTTCCACTTAGACGACGTACCGACACCTCCGCCGTCTAAGTGAAGCATTATATAAGCCCGATGCCAAACTCTCTTCATTCCATCGATATCCGATCGATCCTTAATTCATTCCATTCGAAGAATAATTGAAGGAGAAGGGAGAAGGAGAATGAGAAGGGAGAAGGCCGAGAAGGATCAGGATCAGGGATCTCCGCTGACTAGCTAGCTAGCTTAATTAACTAATTTCGAGAAGGCCAGCATGTACGTACGCAGTTAAAATTTGCTTAATATATATTTAGTGAAAACGTACGTACATACATGCATGGATGTTAGATATATATATATACAGATTAAATTACGTACGTACGTAATTGATGGATCGATATAGATCGAGTACGTATAATTAAGCGTACACTACCACATATTGACTCATTGCCGGCGACTTTTAAGTCGCCGGCAATGTTTTTGGACATTACCGGCGATTTTTGCCGAAAAAATCGCCGGTAATGTCTTTTTTTTTTTTTACATTACCGGCGATTTATGTCGCCGGTAATGTCCGTCGCCGGCAATGTCTCGATGGTAATGTAAAAAAAAAAAAAGACATTACCGGCGACTTCATTTATGTCGCCGGTAATGTCTTTTTTTTTTTTTACATTACCGGCGACATAAATGTATGTCGCCTGCAATGTCTTTTTTTTTTTTACATTACCATCGAGACATTGCCGGCGACATACATTACCGGCGACATAAATCGCCGGTAATGTTAAAAAAAAAAGACATTACTGGCGATTTTTCAGGCAAAAATCGCCGGTAATATCCAAAAACATTGCCGGCGACTTAAAAGTCGCCGGCAATGAGTCAATATGTGGTAGTGGTAAATTAATGGACTATTATATATATATGTAATAATTAATTAATTATAATATTTTGTAGTAGTATGGACAAGAGTTGGATGAAGTTGAAGAATAGATGTGATGTCCGGTATATGGATGGAATTAGCGAATTTGTGAATTTTGCGATAGAACATGGTCAGGGAAAGAAGCATTTCAGGTGTCCGTGCCAGAAATGTCTTAATTGTCAGTATGTGGAGGTTAATGTTATGGTGTAACACCTGTATGAAAATGGTATGATGTGGAGTTACACTACATGGAGCGAGCATGGTGAAGCAGTAGAGTTCAGCGCAGCAGACTTCAGCTCAGGGTACAGTTACCATGGTGCCTCATCCAGCGGGAATGGTGCCAGACCCCCAGCTTGCAACTTAACTGCAGATTTGGTCCATGATGCGTTTCTGGGATGTAGTCATGGTGGACACCAACACCAAGACGGAGGTTACAGTACCACTAATGAGCATGATGACACATTCTCCGCTGCTAGCTTGGCCATTGACACCAGTGAGATGGATAAGTACAACCGGATGCTACTTGAAGCGCAGACCCCGGTGTTCCCTGGATGTCGAGAGAATGTGTTGCAATATGTGATGGAGCAAATGAAGATAAAAGTGAAGCACAAAATGTCAGTGAGTGCTTTTGACGAAATTCAGGAGCAAATATGTAAGTTGCTTCCTTATGATCACAATCTTCCTAAATCTCATTATAAGGTTAGAAATATCTTGAGCAGCCTCAGCCTAAAGTACAGGATAATTGACGCATGTTCGAATGATTGTGTGCTATTTTACAAAGAGTATAAAGATTTGGACTATTGTCCCGTATGTGGCCAGTGCAGATTCCAGGTGAATAGGAAGAGTTCGAAAAAGAGAATTCCTGTGAAAGTTGTTCGATATTTTCCCTTGATTCCCAGATTGCAGCGCCTGTACATGTCTCTATACACAGCAGAGGCGATGCGATGGTACGCAGAAAAGCGAATAGATGACGATGTCCTGCGACACGCCGCGGATGGGGAGGGTTTCAAACATTTCGACAGAGAATTTGGAGACTTTGCTGCAGAGGTTAGAAATGTTAGACTCGGCCTATCTACAGACGGATTCAATCCTTGGGGAAGTAATAGCTCCGCCGTCAGCACTTGGCCAGTTATTCTGATGCCGTATAACTTGCCTCCGTGGATGTGCATGAACAAGGAATTTAATTTCCTTACTGTACTAATTCCAGGTCCTAAATCTCCAGGGAATTGCTTAGATGTCTACCTCAGACCTTTGATCGACGAGCTGAAACTGTTGTGAGAAAATGGAGTCCCAACTTATGACAAATTCATTGACACGATGTTCACGATGAGGGCTGCCGTAATGTGGACGATCAGCGATTTTCCAGCGTATGGGATGTTGGCAGCCTGCAGGACAAAAGGATATAATGGATGTCCTATATGTTTGGACGACGTGAACTCTAGTTGGCACGCGGGGAAGGTGTGTTACTTGGGTCATCGTAGATGACTTCCTCACGACCACCCGTGGCGACAGGATGAAGCTCATTTCGACGGGACGGTAGAGAACAATCCTAAACCCCGTAGTTGGTCGGGCGAAGAGATTTTAGAGAGGTTGAGCTATTTCGACTTTGGTGTGTTGAGCAATGACGCGGATGTAAAGAAATGCAATCCAATTCCTCCACATGATCTGAGCTATTGGGATCACAAAAGTATATTCTTTGAACTCCCTTACTGGTCGAAGTTGAAGCTGAGGAACAACTTGGACGCGATGCACATAGAAAAGAATGTGTGCGACAGCGTGGTGGGAACAATTCTCTGTATTAAGTTCAAGACTAAAGATACTCCCAAAGTGCGCAAAGATTTGGAATCAATGAATCTACGTCGTCCCTTGTGGTTGAGGAGGGATAGGAAAGGAGTGTACAACAAGATGCCAGCTGCACCTTACACAGTGAAGCCGACGCTTAGACGTTCTGTATTTCACTGGTTTAAGGGCGTTCGTTATCCGGTTACGTATGCAACTACTATAACTGGAGCAGTGGACGAGGTGCAACACAAGTTTGTTGGTCTAAAGACACATGACTATCACGTTATGCTGCAATGTCTGATTCCAGTGGTAATTCGACCATACTTGCCTCGTGACGTCGTAGAACCAATAGTGGCATTGTGCAGGTGGTGGCAGAGGTTATGCGCCAGAGAATTAAAGAAGTCAGATGTGGTGAAATTGCAACAACAAATTGTGCACATCATTTGCAAACTAGAGAGGATTTTTCCACCTGCTTTCTTTGACATCATGATTCACCTAATGATCCACCTACCCGAGCAGTTGCTCATTTCTGGTCCGGTCCAGTACACTTGGATGTATCCTCAAGAAAGGTACGTACAACTAATTAATTATACAGGTTTTTCGATTCATATATAATTTGTTCCACTGGAGATTACTAGCTAGCTATATGTACTTATTCTTATTGTACGTTTGATTTTGTAGACAGCTTGGACAGTATAAGTCATTCGTCAAAAACAGGTCGGCCCCGGATGGCTCCATAGCAGAGACATACCTAATGCATGAGTGTGTTACTTACTGCAACAGGTACCTCAAAGATCCACCACCTCCCACTGCCTCCGATCCCAGTGCCCGCATCAATCTTTCTGTCGTCACCAATGTCGTCCGACCGTTTAGAGGAGTATTAAAGGAATCGTTAACACGGGAAGAACTTATTGAGGCACATTGGGTAGTGTTGCGAGACTGTGATGAAGTTGAGCCGTACATGATGTCATACAGGCAGAGGCTTCAGGCGTTAAATCAAAACAAGAGTTCGGCGTGGATTGAGAAAATGGTTAAGAAGAAGTTATCCAATTATTTCTTCAAATGGGTACGTACGTACGTCTCGGTATTTAATTAGTAATTTATATACATATCGATCATGTTTGGAGAAAGTAATTAACCCTTATATTAATTTGCCCTTTTTCGCAGATGATTGATCTGCAAAAATCTGAAAACCAAGGGGGGTGGTGGTCATGGCCAAAGCACTTGCTAGCAGGGAAGCCGATTAAACACTATATTTATCCCGGATGTTTTGTGAACGGTGTAAAGTTCCATTCATTGGCCCGAGATGAAGGAAGAAGAACACAAAACAGTGGGGTAGCGGTTGGGAAAGACAATGATCTATATTACGGGGCTATTGTATATGTGGTTCAGCTATGTTACGGGAATGATGTCAACGTTTTCCTATTCAAGTGCAGATGGTTCAAGCGTACAAAGGAAGACCTAGGACTATTATCAATCGATACAAACTCAAGCTGGTATGAGGATGAGCCTTTCGCTCTCGCCACTTTAGTTCGGCAGGTGTTCTATCTCGACAATCCGAAAGCCGGTGAATGGTGGAAAATAGTGAACCATATCTCTCATCAAGGAATATGGAATACAGAGAAAATTGAAGGGACACCGGCGACGACGACTGAAGATGCTGCTGAACAAGAAAGAGACATTCCTGCCTATCAAGAGCCTAATATTTCTGTCATCCGCTCCGATATAATGGACCTGGTTCAAGATGGTGAACGGTTACCCATGCCTGATGGTTGTATAGATCTAACTGAAGATGAGATTATCGATGAGGTAGATGAAGAAGACGAGCAGGAAGAGGACGCGGACGAGGACTCAGGTTATTCGTCGGACGATGTTGAGTATGATGAGGAGGATGAGCAATCAGATACCGGGGACGAGGATGATGACGATTATGATGATGACTACTTAACTAAGACGAGAAAAATTAATTGGTAGTTGAGTATGTAATTATTTTAATATATGATGCATCATCGATCAATAATTAATATAAATATTATAAGGAGGAGGATGTATATATGTACGTAGATCTTAATATTTTTGTTCTTAATTAATTAATTACACGTGTCCAGGTTATATAATTATATATTGCGAGAGATTAATGAAATAAATGTTTCAGAAATTATACTATATTATTCTATCTATGATTAATTGATTATATACGTTGATCGACATGTGATAGTATTATTGTGAGCACAAATGTAGTATATATATATATATATATATGTCCGTTCAATTACGGCGTTAAATTTATATATCATGCGAGAAGGAAAGTTCATACATAAATCCTCGACCCTAAATCTAGCAATTAAATTGATCGGATCGATCGATATATCGATCATTTTTTTAATTTTTTTATTCAAAATAATTGAACGGACACAGAAATAACCCTGAACGACCTAAACCCTAAACCCTAAGGCCCTAACCCCTGAATTCAGGGTCTATACACCTGGACGACGGAGATGAAAATTCTCCAGCGTCCAGGTAAAAACCTGGACGACGGAGATGGTAATTCTCCGTCGTCCAAGTTCACAAACCCTAAACCCTACACAGTAAGGCCCTAACCCCTGAATTCAGGGTCTATACACCTGGACGACGGAGATGAGCTTCTCCGTCGTCCAGGTGCAAATTTCGTAATTTTTTCTAAGACAACGACCATCTAGACCTTCACTCAATGCATATTCTTTTCGTCAAGACTTTAGAGTAAACAATTCTGGGTGTGTGAGCTTTGACGGTTCGAAAATCGGAGTTGCGAAATGCCTTGTATCCACTTTTCCGGTTTGTGAAATTCTCGGTTTTGCGATTGACTGTGCCGATGAAACCCTTCCCGAACTTATTATTTTATGGTCCTTTGAAGACAATTATATATTATGTTACGACAAACATATCCAACGGTTGTTTTGTCCAAATTCAATTTCGTTAATACTCTGCTGCAAATGAGCCTCTACTCATGAACACTTAAGTCGTAAGGATTAGTCGATACTTAACAACTTTCAAGACGTAAAATTATTCGTCGGTTCAAATTTAGGTGTTCATATATACGATGCGTTCATCGATATTGGACGACTATTTCACTCGAATGACAGATCGCTAAATTCCTAGCGAATTAATTTTAAAATTTTTTTTAACATAAATTGAACCTGGACGACGGAGAATGACAAGATCCGTCTGTGACGACCCGGACCAGATTCAGCAGTATGTTCAGCTTGATCGATGAGTTACTGCATAGTCGCAGTTGTCCGACGGTTATTGGAATCGCCGAGCTTATTAACGACTTAATTATTGGCCGAGAATTGGAGCTGGGTCTCTTCTCGAGAGTCGTTGTACGTGTGATTTCGAGTTCGTGGGCGGTTCCGGATCGTTATTTAGACGACCGAGGAATTAGTTATGAATATTTGAAGTTCAGATTTAAATGGTGGGCTACTTAACGACTAAATTACCGGACGAGAATTTGGTTTTGGCTTCTTCACGGAAGTTGTTCAGAATTTAATTCCGAGTTCGTGAGAACTTCCGGAGCATGATTTGGAGTTACGAGGAATTAGTTGCGAATTTTGCCGTTTGTTGATTATTTAGTCGATTTAATGTGTGTTGCTTTGAAGGGTTGACTTTTTATTCGGTTGGCCGATATGTTTGACTTCGGGTAATATTGGAAGAATGTGTCGAGACGAGTTTGTGGCCGCGAGAATTATCGGAATCGGATATACGACGAGAAAGTTTCGTGGGTTTGAAGTTCGTCGAAATGGATAAACATGAAGTTTCCGTTTTGGGAAAGGCTATATATAGTAACCTGCTATTCTGGGCAAGGGGATGACTTTCTATTTTGGGGTTTGACCGAGTTCACCGAGTCAACTCGGTGGAGGAGGTTTCACGTCGGTACCCACGGTGGCTAGCGGTGGCGATCGATTCCGGCCACCCCGTGGGATGGGGTTGGTCCCTTTAGACGCGCCTTGGTCCCTAGAGTGTGATTCCGGCCTCCTTTCACGGCAAGGCTCGCCGGAATTGGAAGAGAAATCCGGCCAAAATGGAGGGAAAACTTTGTATTTCGGGTTCTTTGATTTGGACCGAATTGAGCTGCAATTTTTAGTGGGCTTTGAAGCTCTCCTGACCTACAAGCTACCATGTAAGTATGGGATCCTAATTTTGTGTGTGGAAGGAGAATTTTGGATTTGAAATTTGTGTGTTCATTCGGTTTTTCATGAAATTGACCATGTTAGAGTGAGAATTGGCCTTTGTGGTAGTTGACAAAGTTGCTCAGTAGGTGGTTTTGCATGGAATAGGGGTTGCTCCGCCGTGAAACTCTCCGGTCAACAGTGGCGCCGCCGTGGACGGCGGTCAACGGCGGCGGTCAACGGTCAGAGTTGACTTTTTGACTTTCGACAAGTCGCATGTCATTTGACTCGAAATCGCGCCCCGATCGCAGTGGGGAGGTTTGTTTTTCGAGTTGAGCATCCGAACGTAAAGCGAGGTATTATGGTATACATATACGGATTTTCGACGATTCGTCGACTTTGAATCATGTGTTTCCGAGAACGGCTGTTTCTCGTGGTTTGAATTGTATTGTCGGATTATGATTTTGAATATTGGACGTTGTGATTATTCAGGGGTTCGTGATCGTTGTTTTGGCGAGGGACTTTCCGCCGGATCACGGGTTAACACGATACGCGTTACGCTAGTCTGTGAGTGGACATTTCTTTTCACGGATTGATTGCGAGTCTTTTATAAATGATTTACGAACTTGAGCATGCGGATTGATTATGATTTTACGAGCATGTGTTTTACGATTATGATTATACGAATATACGTATACGAATATATACATATACGTACATATTATATTTTAAGCATGTGCATAGAAAAGATTTATGATTTGGTTTACACAGAGTACAGTCTCAGTATATGTTGTGGTATCGATACACATTGGCTTCTCGGCTGATCCCCGAGAACGCTCCGGGGGGGACAGATATCCTGACCCGAGGCCTTTCTGGCTAGAATCACGTGTGGATCTGGGATCCCGTGATTCAGACTGTGCTATCGCGTGGAAGCCCACGAGAGTCTCCGCGATATGTTTTACGTTGCATGCTCTGTACTTGTTTATTGTCTTTCACCTGGGCTTTTCGGTTTCCGTGCCCAGTTTGCAGTTCAGGCTCTGGTGTCGCACGTCGTGGTCGGAGGCATAGTGCTCGAGCTACTTTGTTTCATCCAGTAGGTTTATTGTTCTACCTACTGTGGTATGCGTATATGGTTATGTATTAGATGTTGCTCTGAGCTTTCTGTGGAATATGTTATACGATTTTACACTGGATTTCAGTAAAGTGCATATATATTTACTACTTTACTTTACTGTTGTTATATTGAGAAATCCGGATGGGATTGGTGCCCACGGTTTGCTTTTGTGGCATAGGATGAAGTGTATTTTTCGCGTGCAGGATAAGGTAATTCCACGTTAGTAACGAAACTCTGCCCAAATTTCGAAAAGTTTTTGTTGGTTCGTGTTTTCGAAGGGGTTTGATTCCGATTTAGAAAGCTAAATCGGGGTTGGGTCCTTTCACCGTCGTCCAGGTTCAATTTACCATGGCGGTTCAATTTATTTTTTATTTATTTTTTCAATGAAAAATTAACTTGGACGACGGAGATGTCATTCTTCGTCGTCCAGGTGAACACCTGGACGACGGAGAACGTCATTCTCCGTCGTCCAAGTCAAAAATCATGGCGGTTCGATTTACCGCCTCAATTTTCGGCACCGCTTGAATTTACACTTAGACGACGGAGATTGAATTCTCCGTCGTCTAAGTCCAAATTTATGGCGGGTGAAACGTTCCGCCCATTAATTTCGCGCCGCTTCGAAAAAATTTAACCCTTCACTTAGACGACGGAAAACACTGTTTCCGTCGTCTAAGTTCACTTGGACGACGGAAATTAGTTCTCCGTCGTCTAAGTGAAAGCCTATAAATAGAACAGCACCCCCCCCCTTTTCTCATTCCATCTCTTCTCCTCTCATCCTCTCCTCTCCTCTCCTCTCCTCTCCTCCGGCGATTTTTCTCCTCCGGCGACGCTCCGACGACAAATTTTCCGGCGTGGTTCCTCCTCTCCGACGACTCAACTCCGGCAATATTCCCGATTACTCCGGTGAGGTAAATTTCTATTTTTTACCTTATTAAAATTATTTTCATTTAATTAATTAATTTCTAAATATAATTTAATAATTAGTTTTAAATATTTCATTATTGTAATTATAATAAGTTTTAGTGGTTAATTATTGTAATTAATAATTAATTAAATGCATAATTAATTGTTATTAGTTGATAATTAATTAAATGAATAAATTCATTATTGTAATTATAATATATAATTTAATAATTAGTTTTAAATAATTCATTATTGTAATTAGTTTTAAATAATAATTATTGAATATAATAATTAATTATATTGATAAATGAATAATTATTATTAAATGCATGATAAATAATAATTCATTATTGTCATTATTTATTGTTTTAATTAATTGATAATTACGTGTATTTTCTAGTAAATTGCATGGTAGTACGTCTTCGATTTAAATTTAGTACATAGGCTTGGTTTATTAAGTCGCACTATTTGGAATAGATGGCGCCTCTTTTCCTCGCTTATCTCCTTATCCCCTCGTGATGTGTGGATTTCATCACCGCACACCATAACCTAAGTGAAGTTATGGACACGAGGTTGAGGGCGGAGTTTGCAAAGGACTTGAGGGAGTGTAGATTTTCGAAAAATTGGCCGAATGTCGGAAATGGTGTCTAGAAACGGGTTATGACTGGTGACAGGTTTTGGATCTAAGAAAGACGACACCAGTAGGTGTTTTGTCGAAATTAGTCCTGCCTCTCGCGTTATCTCTATCCCTGACTGGCCATGTTTTTCGATTTAACCAAGGCTGATTAATTGAAAATTTACACTTTATCGCGCGGGTCACACGTCCATTGAACGACCGAAAAAGCCAAGCTAGTGTACTCTATTTAAATCTTAACCGTACTTAATTAGTGTAAATTTTGCACTTGTAATTATCATGGTAAGTAGGTATTTTAACAACGTACTCCTAGGTTGAAATGCATGGCTCCATCCGGCAAGAAGAAAGCCCAACAGGAGGCAGAAGATGGCATGCTCCGAATGTTGGCGGACCAAGTCGATTGGGTTCAACAGGAGGGCAACGACGCCCTCAATCCGGACCCTTCATCTGGTTCGGAGGTGGCGCCTCTTGGGGAAATTCCCTCTTCCCCATTTATCTCCGGCGGTGATTTTGTCGACCCCTTTTCAACTCCGACGCCCGGTACCGGTTCAACGGCAAGTACTCAGGCGTCCTCGACCGCTGAATCTATCATGTACAGCGCCCGCCGTAAGCAAAGAAGGGCCCCTACTGACCCAGAACCGAAAAGGACTCGGGGTCTCGTTAAAGGGGGTAAAGCGGAGAAAATTTGCAAGGCGACCGGGAAAAAGATCGACTTGCCCTACGACGAATTCACCGGTGGCCCTCCCACAGCTCAGCTAACAAGTCTCTCGGCGCATAGCATAAGGTCAATCGTCCGTAGCCGGGTTCGTCTCACTGCCCCTACTTGGAAGGAGGTGCCGGATAATGAGAAGGCGAAAGTCTTTAAAGATCTTTCGGTACGTAATACGTCCAATTTTAGTTATTATATAATATTGTTAATATTAGTTATAATTTCATAATATATACGATTATAATTTTCTATTTATTTTTGATAGGAACAATTTGCGGTGGATCCGACACCGGCAATGTTGAGGCATATCAACCAAACCGCTAACTTCATCTACAAAGATTGGAAGTACAGGCTCCATCAGTACTTCCAAACTTACGGTCCCGCACCTCCCCCCATAGAGCTGCGTGGGGATAGAGAAGATGAGTGGCAGTGGTAGTGTAACCACTTTGCCGATGACGAATTTAAGGTGTTAATTTACTTTTTTTATTTCAATTAAGATAATTGAATTGTTACAATTTTAGTTATTAATTTTTTAATGATTTAATTATGTTGTCTAACAGAAATTCTCCGGTGTCAACAAAGCCAACCGGGGGAAGAAGGACAAACACCATACTTCCGGTGCCAAGCAACTCATTCAAACAGCCAAGGAGCACAAGGATAAGGGCTCCAAACACCCTTATCTTGATGCAAGCATAAGCGCATACGTGACGCCTGCGCTCGATAATGAAGTGAGTCAATGCGGCGTAAGTGATATATATATATATGTGCTTTTAATTATAGTAATTATTATTTAAATATTATTTCATTATAATAAATTAATTATTCTTTTGTAGGCAAGGGTGATAGAGCGTGCGCAGAAAGAATTGGCTAACACTCAGCTTGCGTTCCCAGATGTGCCGCCGGAAGACCTGCCTCCTCTATCCATTGAGAGCCAAATTGCAATCGCGGATGAGATCTACGGTCGTAGAGCTGGCAAGGAGGTTAGGCACTTCGGGCCTAAGGTGGTTCGAGATTTGTCGACGACCTCCGACTCATCATCTACGGGAGGTTCGGGGCAGCGGAGAATGACTCAGGCTGCGGCCGTCGAAGCAGCCATTCAAGAGGCTCGACTGGCACGAGAGGAGAATCGACTGGCACGAGAGGAGAATGAGTCAATGCGGCAAAGACTTGATGAGCAACAAGCACAAATAGCCCAACTCATCGCCCTCATGCAACAATCTCGAGAAGTATGTCAACCTCCTCCGAACCCATAGCGCGACGACGACGACCAGGCTGGAGGCGGGGGACGCGGCAGTGCATCTGCTCCTCCAGTGTGTTAATTAGCTAGTACTTTTTTAATTATCTCGTTTCTTTCCGCATTCCGAACAATATTTTCATTTTTATGGGTTTTTTGGATGTGTATGTACAAATTAATTTTAATTATTTAATAATTAAGTAATATTAAAAATTTAGTTTATTTAATTAATTTTATCATTTTTCATTATTTAAATTCAATTAATAATAAATTAAATTAATAATATTTAATTACAATTTTTTTTTAAATTAAAAAGACACTTGGACGACGGAGAAATTAATCTCCGTCGTCCAGGTGATTACCTGGGCCATGGATATTGTCCGCGGTCCAAGTGAACTTGGACGACGGAGAACTTATTCTCCGTCGTCTAAGTTCTTGGACGACAGCACTTGGAGCACGGAGCTTGGACGACGGAGATTCCGTCGTCTAAGTACTTAAACGACGGAAAATCTCACTTAGACGACGGAAACGCTCCGTCGTCTAAGTTCGCTTTTCTTGTAGTGTAGAATAATTAGACGACTATATATATATATGTTCATTTGTAATTAATTAGCTAGCTAGCTAGCTAGTTAGGGATCGAGTAGATCGAATAATTAAATTATGTAATTTATAGTTTGAATATCGATATATATATATATAGATCGATATATATATATCTAGCTATGAAATTTTAATTAATAAGATCATGGGTATATATACATGCAGTTATAATTTTCAGGATGGACAAGAGTTGGATGTGTCTTCCAAGATGAGATGTAAGATATCACCATGGAATTAGAAGTTTTGTGGAATATGTGAAGGTTAATTGTGGAGGGATGACAATTCATTATTGTCCGTGTATGAAATGTCAGTGTCGCAGCGAGCGATATCGTTTTCACATCGATAAAGTATTGGAGCACTTGAAGAAAAACGGGTTTTGGGATAAGTACACATGTTGGATTTATCACGGTGAGAGCTCATCAGTTGGTCAACATGATCACGGACAATTTTTTGAGAGTGGCAGTACATCCAATGATCCAACAACAAGGTTGATCAACGATATGTTTCCTCACGAGAGCGGTATATTTGCTCAAGCATCGGATATCCCTCCTGCCGTTGGAGACTTCCCTCATATTGAGCCAGTCCAGCAATTACCTACAGCTATCAACACTGCTAGTATGGACAAGTACAACAACCTCATTGCCTTCCAACAGATCCGTTGTACAACGGGTGTAATAAGACTGTTCTTGAAAGTGTTATGGGAGTAATGAAGCTCAAAGTGGAGAACAAAATGAGTGTGAAAGCTGTTGATGATTGGCTGAAGTGGTCTGGTTCATTGTTGCCTCCCGGTCATCGTCTTCCTACCACTCATCGTAAGGTGCGACAGATCCTGAAACATCTTGGCCTTTCCTACATCAAAATCCATGCTTGTAGATATGATTGTGTTCTCTTCTGGGGTGAAGATGCTTATGGGAATGATCTTGAATCCCTTGATGAATGCCCGGTATGTGGTACAGATAGGTATAAGTTGACTCCTGCCGGAAACAAGAAAGCTGTGAAGATACTTCGATATTTTCCACTGATAGATAGGCTAGAACGGTTGTTCATGTGCGCACACACGGCTGAAGCTATGAGATGGTGGGCCGAGAAGAATTTGCCCGACGGTGATACGCTTATACACCCTGCTGACGGAGAGGTTTGGAAGCACATGGTGAAGGAGTTTTCTTATTTTGCATCAGAGGTTCGAAATGTTTGGCTGGGGCTTTCATCTGACGAATTCAACCCTTTTGGCAACATGAGTCTTCAATACAGTATATGGCCAGTTATTTTGGTACCGTACAACCTTCCTCCATGGATGTACATGAAGAAAGAATACAATATGCTCACTATGATAATTCCAGGGCCGGGTTATCCAGGAAAGTGTCTCGATGTGTATTTGAGACCCTTGATTGCGGAGCTTAAGTACTTGAGTGAGCATGGTTATCCCACTTATGACAAGTTCAAAAATGAGATGTTCCAGATGCATGCCATGCTTGTTGGCACCATTAGCGATTTTCCTGCACGCGGGATGTTGTCGGGCAACGTTACTAGGGGATACCGGGCTTGTCCAGAGTGCATGACTGTTGAGTGTTGCAGACCTTATTGCAGGAAGATTGTACAGATGCGTCATCGTTGTTGGCTTCCACATGATCACCCATTTCGGGAGAATATAGAGGCATTTGATGGGACTGTGGAAACAGGTGAGCAGCCGAGGAGATGGACGGGGGATGAAATATTGGAAGTGCTAAATGAATACGATTTTGGGCAGCTCAGCAATCATCCTGAGATAGTGGCGTCAATACCTGACAAACCCGATAGGTATAAATTTTGGACACACAAAAGTATTTTTTGGGAACTTCCATATTGGTCCAAGTTACTGATCAGACACTACTTAGATGTCATGCACATAGAGAAAAATGTGTGCGAGAGTGTGGTCGGCACAGTGTTGAATTGGGAAGGAAAAACTAAAGACAGCCCGAAGGCACGCATTGATCTTAAAAGGATGGGACTGCGAAAACATTTGTGGTTGAGAGATGGGAAGAAAAAATGTCACAAGCTCCTTATACCATCAAGCCTGCCCAGAAGAATGAAATTTTTGGCTGGATGGGTAATGTCAGGTATCCTTCAGGCTATGCTGGAAATATAAGTCGATGTGTTAACTTCAAAGACAATAAGATGTACGGACTAAAGAGTCATGACTGTCATATAATGTTTCAACGCCTCTTCCCTGTTTTCATTTCAGGGTACCTGCCCAAAGAGGTGGTGGAGCCATTAGTGACTTTGTCAAGATTCTTTCAGAAGTTATGCACGAGAGAAGTGAAGAAATCGGACTTGTTGGAAATGCAACAGGACATCATTTTTATCATGTGAAAATTTGAAAGGATATTTCCTCCAAACTTTTTCGACATCATGCCTCACCTGATGCTCCATCTTCCGGAACAATTGTTGCTTATTGGTCCAGTACACTACACATGGATGTATCCCATGGAAAGGTACATAATGCATCTCTGAATCTGGCTATATATGTCGATCTTTAATATTATTTATTCACTTATTTTACAATATTCATAACATGCTCTGTAATTACCAATTTTATAGACAATTAGGGGACTACAAAGACTATGTGATGAACAAATCTGCACCCGAAGGGTGTATCCCTGAAGCATATATTACGCACGAGTGCGTAACGTACACCAGACTGTATTTGGGAGCGTTCGAGGACCCTCCACAACATATGCCAGTAGATGGAGCACAGTTCAACCTTTCAATCATCTCCGATGATGTTGAAGTTTCCGGAAAGTTGCCCAACTCGTACAATTTGGAACCATATGAGCTAGTCATTGCCCACTGGTCGGTATTGATTAACTGTGCAGAAGTTCAATATTGAAAAAATATGCACCTTTACTGCCCTGCCATTTCTGGTGATGTTAACTACCACAAGAAGACGTTCGCAAACTATTTTGACAAATGGGTACGTATATAGCGGTATTGACTTGTATATGAATTTAATTGCATGTCTCGTATCATATTTATAGTTAAGTTAATAAATGATTATATTCAGATGAACCATGTACAAGATGATGGTATCCCACAGTGGTCACACGAATTGAGGCTCTTGGTGCAGAAACCGGTAACTTCCAGAGTTTATCCTATTTGTAAGGTAAATAGCGTGCTATTTATTTGTGAACATAGAGATGTCAGACGAAAAACACAGAATTCTGGGGTAATGGTACATGGTGGGCAGAATGGAGTTGACTATTACGGTGTTCTCCATTCAGTTGTCGAATTAATATATGGGGAAGGCATGACCGTGCACTTGTTTAAGTGTAGATGGTTTGATACCGACCCTCAGAACACAAGGACCGATCAATACGACATTTTTTCGGTGAATACTGCTACAAGCTGGTATGAAGATGATCCGTTTGTTTTGGCAACGGCGGTGAAACAATTGTTCTATCTTGATGATCTTGTGCATAAAGGCGCGTGGAAAGTGGTTAACCATGTTCTTCCAAGAAACATATACAGTGCCTCCACCCTTGGTGTGACCTCGGATAATGAAGAAGTTAGTGCATACCAAGAGCCGAACGCAACTGGTATTCCTAAAACCTCAACAATTCGCCTTAATAATGTGATACAGGGCAGTGTGGTACGAATTCCTCAACCGAATCTTATTGATGTTAATCAAAATGAAGACAATGTAGACTCAAGTGACGAGGGCTTACACATCTTACCTGAAATCAACTCGGAAACCGAGTCAGACTCAAGCGATGATTCTGACTATGCGCCTTAGTGTATGTATGTGTTAATTTGAGTTTGAACGTGCAATGTAAAATGATGTGTATGAAGATGATCGACTTTAACTTAATTGGATCGATGTAATAAATTAAAGTAGATACTTTGTGTAAGGAGCATTTAATTTTTTATAAGTTAGGAAAAAATACTCATAGCCTTTTTGTATAGATATATAACTAGCTAGAGTCCAAACGCAATTGTTTATAGTGTGATGAACAAATTGATTAAGCTAAACAATACTTTCATCAAATCGAGTACTACAACTATGAACGGAAACAATTTTATGCAACATCAATTAAAATCATCAATTGTGTCGATTAAATTGCTAAATAGCGATCATGAGAGAGAAAGATCGAGAGAGATCGAGAGAGATCGAGAGAGAGAGATTTGAATTAATCGGTAGTTCAACAATATGTTTTATAAGTTTTTAAGTTTTTTTTAGATAAAATCAGGTCAATTAAGTTTTTTTGGAAAAATAGAGATCATAAATTGAGCATTTTTTACTATGGTGTAATAAGTTAGATTTAAAAAAAATTAAATGCCATTTTAATTTAGGCTTTTAAATAATTTCTGTTTTTTTCTTTCTAATAATTTCGTAGTATTAATTGAGATGCATATGAAAAAATAAATAAAAAAACTATAACCGACGATATTCATATCAAATATCGTCGGTTATACTATGGCTGACGATAATACTTATATCGTCGGCTATAGTTTCGGGTTATATTTCCCAGCGCAGCCGTTTTGGGCAGAACGAAACTGCCCAAAAATCTCTCAAATCTGCTCCGATTCCATTTCCGCCGCCGCCGTCGTTCAAGCAAGCTTGTCATCCTCAAGCCGTCGTCCATCGATCCTCAAGCCTCCAAGCATCGATTCTAAACCCAAAAAGCAGGTTCTAATTAAATCCCCAATATCGAATTTTTTTATTTAGGTTAGATTTTAATTTGTTTAGTTTTTTTATCGATAATGTGGATGTTTGGATGAGTTATTGTGAATATATATTGGATTATTGTTGAATTTTGTGGATTGTTGGAATTATTGTTGATTTTTTGGATTTTTAATTAGAATTATTGGATTATATATATATAGTGGAGCTTAATAAATTATTGGATATTATTGAATTTTTTAGTGTTGATTTTTTGGATTGTTGGAATTATTGGATTATATTGGGAATTATTGTTATATATATAGAGGATCTTAATTAATTATTGGATTATATATTGGATATTATTGAATTTTTTAGTGCTGATTTTTTGGATTGTTGTAATTTAGTGGAATTATATTGGGAATTATTTTGAGCGTCGAATTTTTGGATTAATTGGAATTATTTTGAATTTTTGTAATTTAGTGGAATTATATATGAAGGAATTAATATATAATGAAATTAGGTGATATAATGGAAATTTTATGTGAGTGGAAGGATTTTAATTTTAATTTTATATGAAATTAACTTTAATTTTATTGTTGATTTTTAAAACTGTATAAAATTGAATATGTTACGTAACTTTTATAGCAACGATGAATTGGTTGAATTGCGGTGCTTCCTGAGGGGGTTCGAGGGGGAGGTTGAGAGGGAGAGGGAGATCGGGACGTGGGGATGAGGGCACCGGAAGTCGGTCCGCATCAGGATCCACCAGCGTCGGCAACACTTACAGGATTCCTCCCACCTCTCGGCACCGTACACTTCTGGGTGAGGGACAACCTCAGCAACAGCAGGTCGAGCCTGCTCGATCCTCAGGCGCGAGGAGGCTTTATGAGGTCTGTCGTACGCCTTCAACGGATAGTGCAACTCAATCCTCGGTCCGAATGCCGGAGATTCATCGCGAGGACCCTTCTCCATTCACCCACCAGACTCCTCATTCTTCCGAGGAGGCTGGTGGATCGACTTAATCCTCGGTCAGGATGCGACTATGCCCGTCGTCTACCCTATTCTTACCGTTGGAAATCCCGAAGATACCTCTCGTCGATTCCACGGGGATGCCTGTTCCAGAACATCTAGGGTTCATTACCCCGGACCAGGCATACGCATATGTACCCTTCCCGGAACCTCTCTGGAGTGTGAGGATTCCGGGACAACGCACCGACGAATCAGGTAAATATTAATTAGTGATATCTTTTTACTTAGTAATATTTAAATTCAATTATGTGTTGATGTTTAAAAAATCGTCTACATATATATGTGATAGGCGAGATCGTGCCCGGTGACAAACAAAAGAGAACCAGAGGCCCCGTCGTCGGCAAGTTACTAGATAACACCATTCAGGCTAGCGGTGGTGGCCAAGTTATGATTCCGACCGGGGATAGAGGTCAGGTGATCGAGGGAAAGGTCACTTGAAGGTACGCAGGGATGGCAGGCAGCATCATACGGGATAGAGTCCTAATGTTGTGGCCAGATTGGAATTCAGTGCCACAATCCGTCAAATATGAGCTGAATAATGTGTTGTCGGTGAGTAGAATTGTATATTCATTATGTATATTTTCTATATAAATTTTTAATATTATTGATGTACATATATATATATGCATTGCAGAGGTGGTTCCGCGTGGACAACGACATTAGACCCACGTGGGCGGATGAAGTGCATGGGAGCAGGTTACTAGATTCATTTGTTTCGATTTTTTCGTTTCTTTTGATTATGTTCATAAAATGTTGTAAGTTACTAACGATTGATTTTATTAATATAGGTATAAGGAGTGGAAGGGCGAGCTGAAAAAACATTGGAAAAAGTACGGCGACGATCGTTCCGGTACCCCTAGCGAGTTTCGTTATAGGGAGTACGAGTGGCGATGGCTTGTGGTTCACTTCAACAACCCGAAATTGAAGGTATGCAACCTTCGATCGATTAAATTTTTGTTTTATCGTACTTCCCCCTAATTATTTGGCTAATATTTTTTTGATGTTGGATTAATCGAGTAGGCTATTTCTAAAGTCAACACAAGGAACCGGGCCAAAAACACAAAAAATCATCATGTCGGTTCCAGATCATACTCGGGTTTGATCGAGGAGGCGGCCAACCACCCAGAAGTCCCTCCACTTGTCTATACGATGCAGCACGCGTATCCGCAGTCCCCCGAATATGCTGTAAGTGTCCTTATAACAAAATAAACATATTTCTTATTTTTTTAGATTGTTTACATTAATTAATATTTTATTTTTCTTTGTTAATTAGGCGAGAGTTCAGAAGGTGATTCCGGATGTGTTGACTCAAGTGGCGAGAGAGCGCTATCCCAACACCCCCGATGCGGAACTCCCGATTGATCAATCTGATCCGATCGTAGCGGCCAGGATTATGTCAACTGCGATCCCTCCAGGGAAGAACACTTTCTACTGCAGGGGTTCCAGAAAGTGGGGTCAATGGCTGCTGAAGAAGACCCCTTAATTCTCTCGCGGATCGGGATCATCTTCGAAGGCTAATGAGCTACAGGAGCAGCTTCATAGGCAAGCGATTGAGATGGAAGCTCAACGGCGTCGGATGGAGGAGATGGACCAGGCGCGAGCCGCAGTGCAGAATCGGTTGGCCGAACAGCAGCAGATGATGGGGACATGGATGCAGCACTGTTATGCACAGTTGCATGCATCTGGAATCCAGATAGCTCCCCCGCCCATTTTCGGTGCGCCACAGCCACAGCCACAGCAACAGCCTCAGCCACAGCCGCAGCCTCAGCCAGACCAGGACCAACCAAGTTTTGACGATCCGTTTGACCACATAGACTTAGGAAACCCGTAGATTTGAACGATTTCGGTTTTTTATTTTAATTATTTACTACTATAGTTTCAATAGTTGTTGATTTTCAATTTGAACAATATTGGTGACTTTTTGGGAATACAGGTTCTGGGATAAAACCCAGAACCTGCAAAAAAAATTTAATTAATAATCACTATAACCGACGATATATGTCAACATCATCGGCTATAGTTTACTCCATGGTCAACCATTTTGACCATGGAGAAAACTATAGCTGACGATGAAATCGTCGGTTATAGTTTGAAACTATAACCGACGATATTATCTCGTTGCCTTTAATCACCCTTTTTTTCCAACGAATAACCTAACTCATCGTCAGTTATAGTATCACCGACGGTGCATTACCGACGACACTATAACCGACGATGAGTCGTCGGGTATAGGCTATACCCGACGAGAAAATGGGACATACCGAAGACCCCAAATCGTCGGCTATAGGCATTCTTCTGGTAGTGCTGGGACCCGCACCATGTGACATGCCAGAGAGTCGTTGCTCTCTCAATTTGACCCAACGGTCGAGTTACAGATGGCCCGAATTATGCTCTTTTAAAAATCAACGTCTGTGATTAAAAGTTGAGTTTTTTTTTTGTATTTTCAATACCCATTTCTGATCCGACGTTAAATGAGTTAGGTTGAAACCAATCGAACGGTTCTTATTTAAACTAACTCATATTTTTTATATAATGATCAAGAAAGTGAGAAAAATTAAATAAATTTTTTTGATTAATTTTCTAACCATTGCAACTAAAAATCTAAATTTCCTCGATAAATACTCATCTCGATCTCTTAATATGTACCTCCGCCTTTCCGAAGGACCACCCCATTGTGAGTCTTCATCTTCTTCCATCCTCTCCACATGTACGGTTGTTGCAGGCATCAAGAGGGCTTGTTGTTGCCTTCTCGGAATATCTTCTGCTTCCTCTTTCTTCAGTAAATTCCACAACCTATTCATGGTAGAAACATACTCAAAGTTTGGAAAAAAAACTTTGAAATCACAATTTATATTGTGGGGGAGGAGTGTTTGTGAATTTGTGAGAAATGAAGGAATGAATGACTCCATTTTTATAGATGATCAACATGATTCTCCGATAATAAGAATTGACACGTGGCAGATAAAAAAATCTCGACAATTAATTAGACGTTGATATGTGTTGGGAAAAATCTTGTTTGATTTTTGATAAGCTACCATATCTATATGTAATTTAATTACACCCCTATCGATCTAAACATGTCAAACGAAATCTTAACCGAGTTGTAGATAACGCACTTTTCACACAAAATTCAATTTTTTAAAATTAATAATTAATATAATAATTATTTATTATGTACAATAATAGTTTATGAAGTATAAATTATTATTGGATGCAACATATAATAAAGAAAAATTAAATATAAAAAGTTAGAACTTTGAGATAAAACTACACTATTGAAGATGGTTGAAGTTTTATATGAATAGTGCTTAAATGAGGTCTCATATTAGATATAAGACTTCATTATAAGACTTCACCATTGAAGATGCTCTTAACTCTTGGTTATAGGAGCAAATTAGTACTCCTAAATCTTTCCACCCAGATCGGCATGACATGTGAAATGTTATGTGGATACACTAAGAAAATCAATTATATGACTTTCTTAAACCTCTTTACCTTTTTTCATTCTTTGTAGTAAATAGAGAAACCAACAAATTAACTCCAGCTCTTTCCTTAATAATGTTGTTCTAGAGCATGCATGGTATAGCCATTTTCCAAAGGAAATTCTTAGTTCTTTTGCTTGAACAGGATAGGTCCCAGAGAGGCCAACCCTTATAGGCCTGTGTTTAGAGCCCACAATGGTTAGAACCCCAAAAATTTATAAACTTTTTATGTGTATTTAATTAAAAACTTCAACAAGTAATTGAGTATTAAATAATTTGCTAATTTAAGAGATAAACGAGGAATTAAAACAAAGTTGGTGCTCAACTGTTCCTTAAAACATGGAATTAACTCATAAACTTAATAGATTTGCGGGACAACTACAAGGAAAAAAATAATAATTACTTCTTTCTATCCAATAGTCATTAATTTATTAATTACCATAACCTATTAGTGGTGATTCATTAATTACCATAAACTCTCGATTTTTCGTAATTTTTCTCTTTATTAGTTTTTTTTTTCGTTTGTTAGTTAAGTGGTACTAAAATCATTCAACCTTTTAAGTACTAAAATCGTATTAGTATTTTATCATCGGAAATACCTAAAATTATATATATATATATATGAAAGACCGTTGGAATGTAATACTTACCAAGTCCCATTTTTCCCTTCGCCTAGAGCCCTCAGAATCTCAGAACCGACTTTGTGTGTCTACAATACGATTATCAAATTTTGGCAGTAGTACTTCTATGTTACTCAGTAATTTTGTACCTTCTTACCAGAAGAAAAAAAAATTAAATCTGATCGATATACTCAACTTGCCAGTTGAGACTTGCATTCTTGAGGCATCAACCTTAGGATATTATACTTCTATTGTTATGGACATTAAACTCATATTGTTCTTCCTGTAGAGCAGATTAGTACTAACAGTTCTTTTATATATGTCTTTATATTCAGCATGAAACGTGAAGTGCTATCTTGATATGTTAAGTCTTACACATTAGGAGAAGCCATTTTACCAGTGACATTGTGAGTTTGTGACGAACTTATAGATTTTTTTGGCAAAATAACTCAAATTTGATCTCACCATAAGGGATTAATTGGACCATAACATTGAAACAGAGCTTATGCTCGAAATGATATTGTTTTGAGAGAAAATTTTAGCCACACTATCTCAAATATAGGTCATTTATCACTTATGTACCTCAACTTTCGAAACTATCAGATATGTACCTTAACTTTGTAAACTTATACAACAATAATACCTGCCATCAACTTTGGTGTTAACTTTTTATAAGGTATTAAATTTTTGAGGATAAAATAGTTCAACCAACTCTTGGCACCAAAACTCTACATTAGTATTTAATTTTCTCCAAAAATATTGACGACTCATCTTTTTCCCTTCTAGAATTAAAACACCACATCTATTTCTCTTCATACAACCAAAATACCTAGAATTTAAAAATAGGTGGACTAAAAAATAATTTAAAAAAATTTGGAGTGGTCAAACTTTTAATTTTCATATTTTTAATTAAAATTAAGTTACCATATAGTTTTTTTTAGAAAATTTTAGGAATGGTACCTCAAATAGTTTTAATTACACATCGAAATTGCGAGCATAAACTAGACACATTTATAAGCACTCCCTAAAAGTTTCAAAAAAATTCAAGACCTCTAACCATGTCATATAAATCACACAATGCATCATATTGCATAGTTCCGATTTAACACCCACAAATGAAAAATGTAAAAAAAAAAAAAAGTTATATCTAGACGCTAAGTATATGATATAGCTCCACCTCACACTTGAAAATTGCATTGTTCTCAATGTAAAAACTTGAATCCAACCATGCAATACACCAAATAAGTATGAAATACAACACATATCACACACAAAATATACTAAATGGAGAAAAATAAAGCGAAGGAAAATGGATAAGAGAGCAAATTTGGGCGCCACACTTCTTCATCAATATGGGTTGCCTCCCAAGTAGCATTAAGTTTAACGTCTTCAGCCAGACAGTAAATCCAATCAATTCACACTAGGAGGCGCATCTTCAAGGTTTGCATCATCAAAAACATGCTCCACAAATGACTCATAGAAGAGCTTGAGTCGATGTCCATTCACTTTGAATATCTTCCCTATTTTTGAACTTACAATCTCTATAGCACCATGAGGGAAAACATTAGTGATAACATAAGGTCCAATCCATCTACTTTTGAGCTTACTTGGAAACAAGCGTAGACGACTACTGAAGAGTAAAACTTTCTAACCATTGAAAAATTATTTCCTCTTGATATTCCGGTCCTGAAAGGCTTTAGTCTTTCCCTTATATATCCTACTGGACTCATATGCATTGTGCCTAATCTCATCAAGCTCATTCAGCTGCAACTTCTTATGCAAGCCCGCTTCATCCATATCAAAGTTGAATTTCTTGACAGCTCAATATGCCTTGTGGTCCAATTCCACCGGAAGATGGCAAGCTCTTCCATAAACTAACCTATAAGGAGACATCCCAATATGTATTTTATACGATGTCCTGTAAGCCCACAACACTCATCAAGGCATTGACTCTAATCTTTTTGAGTTGGTCTCACCGTCTTCTCAAGGATTTGCTTGATCTCTCTATTTGATACCTCCACTTGCCCATTTATCTGAAGATGATAAGGTGTTATCACCTTATGTGTACCATTGTACTTTCGAAGCAAAGTATCAAAGGTTTTGTTGCAAAAATGAGATCCTTCATCGTTGATAATGCACCTAGGTGTTCCAAATCTAGCAAAAATCTCTTTAAAAAAACAAAGAGCAACCTTAGCATTATTAGTCCAAGTGGCTTTAGCTTCCACCCATTTGAATACATAATCAACAACAATGAGAATATACAAATAACCTTGAGAATTTGGTAATTGTCCTATGAAATCAATACCCCACACATCAAATATTTTCACAACAAGAATAGGGTGCTGAGGCATTTGGTCTCTTAGATCGAGGTTACTTGTCATCTGGCATCTTTTACATAATTTATATATGACATAGGCGTCATGGAACAAGGTTGGCCAATAAAATCCACTCTCAAACACTTTAAGAGCTGTCTTCTTTCCTCCAAAGTGTCCACCACCTGCTTGTGAGTGACAAAATACTAGAATAAATTGAAATTCAGATTCGGGTACACATCTACAGATGATGGCATCTGTGCAATGTTTTCAAATAGATGGCTCATCCCATATATAATACTTGGCCTTTTTGATAAGTTTATCTTTCTAAGCTCTGGTGAAGTCAGGTGGAATGCACTTACTTACCTTGTACTTGACAATGTCAGCATACCATGGTGCCACATCTTGAACAGCAAGGAGCTACTCATCTAGAAAGCTATCTCTGAGAGGAAGATTGTCTTCTTCTGCATTGGAACCATGGGTGAGTCTACTCAAGTGATCCGCCACCATATTCCCAGAATGTACCTTTCTTGTCCTTGATTTCAATGTCAAACTCTTGTAGCAAGAGCATCCATCAAATCAATCTAAACTTGGCATCCTGTTTGGTCATCAAATACCTCAATGCAGCATGGTCAGAAAATATGATAATTTTAGTTCCTAACAAGTAAGACCTAAACTTTTCAAGAGCAAAAACTACTGCTAAGAGCTCCTTTTTAGTAGTCCAATAGTTCAATTGTGCATCATTCAAGGTTCGTGAGACATAATAGATGTCATGGGGAAGTCTCTCTGGTCTTTGGTCAAGAACAGAGCCAACAACATAGTTTAAAGCATCCCACATTAGCTCAAAGGGAAGATTCTAGTCTGGTGCTTGTATGATGGGAGCTATAGTTAACAACTCTTTGAGCTTGTTGAAAGCTTGTAGACATTCTTCAGTAAAGTTGAAGGCCACATCCTTTTAGAGCAATGCACATAATGATTTGGCAATCTTGGAGAAATCTGTGATAAAACCCTGGATGTCCAAGAAAAGATCTTATCTTCTTCACAGTGAAAGGAGGTGGTAAGGTACGCACAATATCCACTTTAGCCTTGTCTACCTCTATTCCCTTAGAAGATACGACATGCCCTAAAACTATACCCTGCTCCACCATAAAGTGACATTTTTTTCAATTAAGCACAAGGTTAGTTTTCACACAACGTTCTAAGACCATGGATAAATGGTGGAGACAAAAGTTAAAAGAATCACCAAATACTGAAAAATCATCCATAAATACCTCAATGGTTTTTTTTACCATGTCTGAAAAAATACTTATCATGCATCTCTGAAACGTTGCAGACGCATTGCATAAGCCAAAGGGCAACCTCTGGTAAGTAAAAGTACCATATGAGCAGGTGAAGGTAGTTTTCTCCTGATCATCCTTATGTATGGCTATTTGGTTGTACCTTGAATAACCATCCAAGAAACAATAAATTGCATATTCCGGAAACCTTTCCAACATATGATCAATGAACGGAAGTGGAAAATGGTCTTTGCGTGTTGTGTCTTTGAGCTTGTGGTAGTCAATACACACTCTCCATCCCGTTTACACATATTAAGGCACCAACACGTTATCATCATTCTTAACCACTATAATGCCTAAACGCTTTGGAACTACCTACACATGACTAACCCACTTACTGTCAGAAATAACATAAATTATACTTGCATCACGGAGTTTGATCACTACTTTCTTGACAACTTCCATCATGAGAAAGTTGAGTCAACGTTGATCTTCTCTTGTTGGCTTAGCTCTCTCCTCTAGATGTATCCTGTGAGTACACAAAGTAGGACGAATTCCCTTGATGTTCGCTACTGTCTATCCAATCACTTACTCGAACTCCCTAAGAACAATCAGTAGCTTCTGCTCTTGCAACTTTGAGAGCTTTGAAGAAATTATGACAGGTAAAGTTTCACCATTACCAAGAAAAGCATACTTCAAATGCTCGGGTAGAAGTTTAAGCTCTAACTCGGGAGTTATTTGAATAGATGGAGCAAGAATGTCAGTTGAAACTGGAAGAGGGATATGTTTAGAAGGCTTACATTTCGTGCTTGGCAATGATTATAATGCCTCTTCTATTGCATAATTCTCCTCCTCCATCTCAAGATCTTCAACTGAAGCAATCTCAAAAATAGGCTCAACCTCAATGGATCAAGGAATTTCCTCGATGGGTCGAAGCTAGACGGCTGAAACTCCCTTTTTGCCAGCCACTTCGATGACTTTTCAAAAGGGATCCTCCTCCAATGAATATTGAATGAACTCCAACACAAAACTCTCAAATACATCAATAGAACAACAAGAGTATATATCACCACCATTAAAGTGCTTGAGGGATTCAAAGATGTTGAATTGGATCTTCTCCCCAGCTACTTTCATTCTAAGTGAATGTTCATAACAATCAATCTTAATACGAGCCATTCTCAAGAATGGTCTACCAAGAATTAATGGTATCTCAAAAGGTACATGTTCACCTTCCATCTCTAATACAAAGAAATCTACTGCGAAGATCAAACCACCTACATGCACATAATACCTATGAGGTAATAGTTAGATCTATCAACAAGTTTAATGGTTATCACAGTAAGCATAAGTTCTCCCATATTCATCTTATCATTCAAACCATATGATATCAAATTTATGGAAGTACCTAAATCAAGTAAAGCACCAGCAAACCTGTGATCACCAATGGTGCAAGGAATAGTGAAACTACTGGGATCACCTAGCTTTGATGGTATTTTCCTTTGAAGAACAGCAGACACCCTCTCACTTAGAGCAACCATCTCGGTTCCCTCAAACTTTTTCTTTGTTGTGCACAAGTCTGAGGAATTTCTCATATTGTGGAATTTGCTTGATCACATCTAATAATGGAATGTTCACTCTGACATTCTTGAAGATGTCTAAGATCTCTTTCTCCTTTTCACCTTTTACCTGCTAGAAAAAGGCACATTAAGGGTAACCAAAGATGATGGTTTTGGAGATACATGAGCAGATTTTGGATTGTCAGATCTTCCGTTCTAGGTGCATTTTCGAAGGGTCGAATTGGGATTGCTGCAGAATCTTCTGACGACTTTTCAAACAAAATTTGTTCAAGTACGGGCTCCTCCCACTTTCTTCTTGGCTTTTTGGCTGATGGGATGTCACCCAACACCTTTCCACTCTTTAAAACCATTGCATTAACTTCATGTTGTTCGTTAAGATTGGGAAGAGTGTTGCTAGGAAGACCTCCATGATTGGCTTGTGCAAGTGTTTGCTGAATTTGGCGCACTTGACGCTCTAACAAGTCAATCGTGTTCCCATGTTGCTAATTTGTTGCCTTGATCTCTTGGTGAAAGGCACTACTTTCCTCCCAGTCCTTCTTGTTGTCAAACATCATTTGTTGCATCATGGCTTCCAAAGTTAAAGTTCCTGATGATGATTGAGCTTGAGGTTGTTGTTGTTGAGGTATACGCCTTTGGTCAAATTGTTGTCCATCCTCTGCAGGTTGTCTTTGCTGGAATCCAAGTGGAGTAACTGGATGGTTAAGCACATTCTTGTTTCTATAGCTAAGAAATGGATGATCTATATTCTCACCATATCTGTTGGGTTGCCTTTGCATGAAACTCACATCTGCTTCTAACACTACCAGAAAAACGCATTTAGGCAACAAAATTTTTTGTGCCCTAAGGTTCGTCGTCTAAGTACTTAGACGACAAAAAAAATTTGTTTCATCGTCTCAGTAACAACTTAGACGATGAAACAAACTTCATTGTATAGGTTTTTAAACGATGAAAGATTACTGACAAAAAAGATGAAAATGTTCGTCATTTTAGTGAACACTTAGAAGTTGACTTTAAAAAAAACACTTAGACGACGAAACTATAGTAGTTTCATTGTCTAAGTGGTTGAATTTTTTTTTAAAAAAGAAGATTAAATTTTAATTAATTCATTATATGCTAATTATTAATTAATTCAAAATTCTTAATAAATAAATAATTTAATAGTGGTGGTGGTGATGGCATTTTGTGTGGTGCCGAGGTGGTGGTGTCATGGTGATGGAGTGTGGTATGGTGGTGTCGATATGGTGGTGGTGGTGGCGGTGGCGTGTGGTGGTGCTGAGGTGGTGGCGTGTGTTGTGGTGGTGTCGAGGTAATGGTGGTGCTGTGGTGGTGCCGAGGTGGTGCTGTGGTGGTGGTGTCTTGTCGTGGTGGTGGTGATGGTGATGATGGTTTGATTGAGAGAGAGAGAGAGGAGTGAAACGTGGGAAAGATAAGAGAGTAAATTTTGTGTTTTATAGCCAACGACTTAGGCGACAAAACCAAGTTTTGTCCCCTAACTAATTTGAATTTTTGGCAGAAAAAAAACCTTGCCAACTTTTTGGACTTAGGCGACAAAACTATTAGGGTTCGTCGCCTAAGTGTTTAATTTTTTTTTTAAAACCCGCCATTTTTTTACTTAGACGACGAAATACAATAGTTTTGCAGCCTAAGTAATTTAAATTTTGGTGGAAAAAAAAAACCCACCAACCTTTTTCACTTAGACGACGAAACTTTATAGTTTCGTTGCTAAAGTGATTTGAAATTTTGGCAGAAAAAAAGGCCAAATTTTTTCACTTAGATGATGAAACCTTATAGATTCGTCGTCTAAGTGTTTTAAATTTTGAATTAATTTTCAGATATTTATTAAAAGATATATAAAAAAAATTCGCTTAAGTGATGAAATATATAGAGTTCGTCGCCTAAGTGTTTTAAATTTTTTCCAAAATTTTGAAGGAAAAACAAAATTTTCAAATATTTTTTAAAAAATAAAATTCACTTAGGCGACGAAACTATATATTTTTGTCACCTAAGTGAATTTTATTTTATGTTTTATAAATATTTTAAAAATTAATTTTGGGTAATTGCTTAAAATTCATAACAAACAAATAATCAACCGTCAGATGTAACTATTACATTTATACAATATTGTTGGAAAAAAATGCAATCCAATTTTGATTAGTTTAGGATTTGATTGATTGAATTTAGTGATTATATATCAAAAAATAATTAAAAAGACGTAAACGATCATAAAATATAATTCGTAAACCCGTTTTCGAAGTTACGGATATTTGTCTTGTCGTAAAAATTTAATTTATCAACTACATAAAAATTAATTGAAATTTGACATAAAATGTTGATTTAAGAATAAAAACTTGTTATATATCTACTAATGTTGTATAACTTAAGTGTTCGTATGTCTATATTCATTCTATGCCACATCAATATTAACGAAATTGAATTTAGACAAAACAATCATTAGATATATTCATCACAATATAATATGTAAGTGGACGAATTTTCAGTAAATACGAAGTTCGTTAAGGTTTTAATCAGCGTAGTCAACCATAAAACTAAGATTTCAACGAAACGGAAAGGTTAATATACGAATCTTTGTAACTCTGATTTTCGAACCGTCGACACTCACAGTCCAAGAATTGTTTACTCTATGCTCTCGATGAGAAAAAAATATATTTTAAGATGGTATACATAGTCGTGCTCTTTGATTGGAGACGATGAAATTCATCTTGGACGACGAAATTGGTATAATTCATCGTCTAAGTGACCACTTAGATGACCAATTATTCTAATTTCGTCATCTAAGCGTTTAAGGGTTAGGGGTTAAGGTTTAAGGTTAGTGTTAGGGTATGGACTTAGACAACGAATTGGAGGACATTCGTAGTCTAAGTGTTTACGGGTCAGGGTTTAAGGGTCAAAGTTTAGGGTTAGGGTTAAGGTATGGACTAAGATGACGAATTGATAACCATTTCTTCGTCTAAGTACAATTACTACGACGACAAAATGTTTAACTTAGGCAGTGATTTTTTATTTTATCATCTAAAGGTTTCTTAGACGACGATTTTTTTTCTTTCTTGGACGCCATTTCTTGTTTCGTCGTCTAAGTGGGTTTGTTTGATAGTGTTGGTTGTCTTCCTCCTCCGCTCTGAACTTGGGACAATCCTCTGCCAAGTGATCATTAGTTGAACAAATAGTGCATACTACCTGAGCTGCTGCATATGTTGTCTTCTTACTCACCTTCAGAGCACTAGCAATCAAAGCAATATCATTCTCCATAGAACTCAATCTCTTCTCCATAGTTGCATCAATTGTGACTGCATTGAGAGATCTTCTACTTTCACTCATGGATCTGTCTCTTGACTGAAAATGCTTTGAATTCTCTGCTTGATTCTCCACAATTTCCTTGGCTTCAGTTCTAATCATGTTCCACCAATTTCTCCCATAAGAATAATCAAGTTTTGACCTGTTAAAATAATCAATTCCTTCATAAAAGAACTCCATCTGAGTGTTGCGATCAAATATATGAAGAGAGCATTGTCGAAGTAAAGCCTTGAATTGACTTCAGGGTTCATGTAGTTCATCTTTATATTTCTGCCTAAATGTACTGATTTACTTCTTCAAGTTCTTGGTGAGGAAAGCAAAATAGAATTACTTCATAAATGCAGCAGACATATTCTCCCATGTGTTAATAGATAAAGCAGCTAAAGAGTTGTACCATGCTTTTGCTTGCTCTTTCAGAGAAAAAGAGAAAATGATGAGTTTGACAATGTCTTCATCCACATTTGTTGACTTCTGAATTCTGCACAACGCTAAAAATTCATTGAGATGTAATTCTTGCTCAGAATTCTCACCACCACCGTTACTTGCACTCATCAACTATTGCCTCTGTTGTTTTTGGTTCTGTCTTGCTAAGCGTTCAATTTAAAGATCAAGTAGAAAAAGCTTAGAGCTTGTAGAATGCCGAGTATGCATAAATAGTTCTCTTGCACATAGTAAAAACTATTAGACCTAAAAAGGAAAGAAAACTTAAACAAAACTAAACTAAAAACAAAGGACACGATTAAGACTTAGAATTAAACAATCACTAGCGACACGGCACCAAAAATTTGATAAGTAAAAAATCATCCTCAAAGATATCCCTATTCTTATGAAAAAGTATCAATGTAGTAATTGGTAAATAGAAGTCATTACCCGTAGAGGATTGGTGAAACTAAATCATAAAACACTAACTAGACGCAACTGTCAGCAAGCTGATATATTCGACCAACAAACAAAGACACAACTACGACTCTATGCTACACTACTCTAAATGCTACAAAAAATTAACACAATCAACTACTCACTAGCGAACTATCAGACAAAATTTTAGAGTGTTCGGAGTTGATTTAGTTGCTGAAATAATTCGTCCAAGGTACAACTGATGCATAAACTAAATAATATGTTTATGAATGCAAAGGGTTTAAACCAATGGATGAATGTGTTAAGATGTATGCAATTCACCACAACCATTCCATCTTTTTAATACATACTTAACATAATGCACATATTCAACTACTTCCTATTACCTTATCCTTATGCCTATGTAACTCTGCCATGGACCTCCCCTACATTTATCCCTCTATGAATCCATAGTCATGAACCCCAAGGTTTACAAAACAGAAAGCATTAAGATCTAGAAAATGTTTGAGAAGCTACAAGGGTTCATAAGTATACTATGGGTGTATCCTGCTAGACCTAGGATTTCAATCACCCAACGAAATAATCTATCAGTTATATCATTATAGAGAATACCGTGGAAGAAATTATCTTCAGTCACCCGTATGTCATGACAATAGAATCCTAGCATGCATACTAATTTGCACACCAAAGTAAACATACAAGGAATTCATCGCTGAACCACATAAAGAAAGAAACCTCATTCGAAAATGTGCAAAATTAGGTCAAAGTGTATACATTAAAAAGACTTCATGTACGGGGTTTCAAGCAGCCTCTTAACAAGGTATTTAGCTATTCATAATCTTAGATACTAGCATCAAACAATATATGAAAGATAGAGTAAATGATGGAGAAGAATGAACTCTTGCCGTCGTCAGAATCAAGCTCAGGCTACTGACTTTGGCTCGTGCACCTCTTCCTTTTCCCATCTTGTTTCTCTTTTTCTTCTTCTTTCTGTTCATCTTTTCCTCCCTTCAAAAGCTGTCGCCCTCCTCCTTTCCTTCTCTCTATATATCTCCTTGTTTTTCTAGGTTAATTAACCTAACCAACCCAATAACTCTGCATCCTTGTATCCTTCATGGATTAGGGTAACTTCACTTCCATCAACACCAATTAATCCTTCTTTCCTTATTTATCTCCAATATACCTAATAATAAATAAAACTAATCAATAACAAAGAAAACATCACAAAATAACTAAATAATGAGGATGATTAGCATAACAAAAGTTGCATATTCTGCAACTATCACACATCCGCATAATTTTAGCTACCATCATATTTTGATCATTGCCTCTCAAATTAAGTTGATATTAGAAAGGTGATGAATAAAGTTGAAATCTTTAACAACATTATATATAGTAGTCATTTAAGCTCTCTAAAATCTCTGTAATTTTTTTTAAAAAAATAAATAAATTGGAATTGAACAGTTTGTCAGCAATATTTGAGTTAGTTAGCTTAATATACAGCTCATGTTTAGTTGTCAAGCACAGGTTGCTTATACCATCAGATTGCTTACACTTGTCATTTATCTATGGTGTTTCTTTACTTGTATAAATAGTTAGCTAACTACTCTTTGTTTTCTCTATAACGAACTCATCCTATACTAAGAAATATCATATTAAGTTTTCTATCTCTTTTCCTCCATTGATGTTCATTCTTAAAGGTTGTAGCTACACTTTCATGGTATCAAGAGCTCAGGTCATGATGCTATGACTACTCCGCTACTCATCTTCTTCTTCTACAACTACTACAGTGTTCTTACAACAAGATAAGCTTGTCTCTTACTTGATTTCTTCTTTGATATTGGACTTAATTTCTAATCTACTAGTTGGCGATCGAAGCTTAGGTTTTTTATCCTTTACACATTGATACTACCTGTGTTGCTTTTGGATCTGTTTAGCTACAGAAATTGAAATTTTTTTCTCGAAACCATAACTGTACTTCCATAATTTGGTACTTGCTGCTATGGCCTCTTATAACTATGGATCAAATTCTGTTGTGTTCTTGCCTAATATTCTACTTAATGCTACAAACAATCATGCTTGGCTGTTTCGTATGGAACAATTCCTTAGAGGTCTAAATCTGTATGGCTTTGTTGATGGCTCTATTATGTGTCCTTCCCATACTACTGTTGGTTCTGATGCTACTACTTTGCGTAATTCGGCTTATCCTGCATGGAAAATACAAGATCAATGTGTGGCTCATATAATTAGCTAAACACTGAGTAACCCTGTTGGGGACTGAGTCCTCTCAGGAAATCTGGGCCAAACTTTGTCTTAACTTTGCTGCTCCTAACAAGCAAAATGTTCTGCAAGTAAAGTCCAACTTTCACCAAATTAAGAAAGGTTCTGATTCTATTGATACCAATATGGACCGTGTTAAAGAAGCAAGAGATGCTTTGGAAACTATTGGAATTATTTTGGATGATGAAGACGTTGTGGTGACAATCCCATCTAGCCTTCCCAAGGCTTACAATGCAACTAAGCAGTTGATCAGTACCAACTACACCATTGATGAGCTCAAGGTGGTTTTGGAAGCCACATAAGCTGATCTTGAAGTAGATGATGATGATGATTCTCCCTCATTGCCTCTCACTGCAATGTTGGCTTCTACTGCTCATCATTCTGTGTCCATTACATAATTTGTCTGCAGTGTTCGATCAAATGTCACCTCTCATTCATTTATCTCTTAGCCGCCATCTGTCTCAACTTCACCACCTCCTAGTTTTGCCTATAATCCTACACCTGACACATATGTGCTCACTATAGCATTAGCTGGATTTTATGCTGGTCGTGGCAATAGTGGAAGAGGATGTCACTATGGAAACAATGATGGCTGAGGCTTTGGTCATTGTGAAAATAATAATGGTTTTATGAGAAGATAGAATGGAAACACTAGAGGTTATGGACAACACAATATTGGAAATGGTGACTCTAGTTCACACAATGTTGCAATCTTGGGAGCATCTATTGATGCTTCAAGTTCACCAGAGAGCTCAGTTATCTGCCAATTATGTAATAGACATGGACACAATGCCAAGACTTGTAATTTATTTCAGATGATGCAGAATCAGGCTTATCAAGGACTATGTACTTTTTGCAATGGTGATAGTCACACAATTGACAAATGCCACTATCTTTGAGGGTTTCCAAACCAACAACACAAAAATATATCTAACAACACCACTCAATCACCAGTAGAAGCTGTTATTACTAAAGCAGTTTAAGCCATGCTTGCTACTCAGCTCACACCTCAGGCTATGATGGCTTCTACCTCTTCTGCCCTACAAGCAATGCTTGCATCCAGCTCATCTAGTCCTCCATTTTGGCTAGATGATACTGCAGCTTCAAACCACATGACAAGTGAGCTTTAATTGCTGCAAAACATTGCTCCTTACAATGGTGGTCAATCTATGCAAGTAGGAAGTGGAAAGCAACTTGACATTTCACATATTGGTAACACATTGTTGGGTGATCTAAAACTAAACAATGTTCTTCTAATCCCTCAGCTTGTAGCTCATCTTTTATCTATTTACCAGTTGTGTAAAGATAACAATCGTAGGATTTGGTTTGATGAATTTTTTTGTATACAGGACAATGTGATGGGAAAAGTTCACTATCAAGGGCAGTGTAAGCAATGGTTGTATCCAATTCCATTTGACATGCCATCTATCAAACAACAAGTTCAAGCTTCAATTAATAGAGGTGTTGCTTCTTCTTCACAAGCATCAGATCTTATAGTTCCTCTTTCAATGCAAACTCATCCCACTTCACAGTTACCAACTGCTATTCTAGGAAAGTGTGTTCAAAAGTCTCTTTGGCATAGAAGACTTGGGCATCCCAATAATGAAATAGTAAATAGTATGCTCAGTAAGAGTCTTATTCAATCATCTAAGGACACAAATAGTTTAGTATGTGAGGATTGTCTAGCTGGAAAGTTTAAGAACTTTCATTTTCCACTTTTAGAATCTAGAAGTAATCAACCTTTTGAGATCATACATTCTAATGTATGGGCTCCCTCTCCTTTTCTATCTCTTGATGGTTGTAAGTACTTTGTACTGTTTGTAGATGATTTTTCCAGATATACATGAATTTTTCCTATGAAGAATAAAAGTGAAGCTTTTGCATATTTCCAGACTCTTTACTTCTTTGCTCAGAATTAGTTTGCTTATAGCATTAAGATTCTGAGAAGTGATGGTGGAGGTGAATACATAAGCAATATGTTTAAGGCAATTCTGAATAGTAAAGGCATAAGTCATCAGATCTCTTGTCCCTACACTCCACAACAAAATGGAGTATCTCAGAGGAAAAACAGGCACATAAGGGAGACAACTGTAACTTTACTACACACTACATATATGCCTGAGAAATTTTGGTATCATGCAGTTTTCATTGCTACCTATTTGATCAATAGGATGCCTACTCCAACATTGCAGATGGTCTCTCCCTTTGAAAAATTATACAGTACCACTCCTTCACTAGACTTACTTCGAGTGTTTAGATGCGCTTGTTTCTCATTGATGACTCCATATAATTATAACAAGCTGCAACCTAAAATGGAAATGTGTCTTCTTAGGTTTTGCTGCTGGATATAAGGGTTATATCTATTATCATATTGCATCTAGGAAATACATTATTTCCATACATGTGTTTTTGATGAAACACTGTTCCCTTATGCTACTGGGAAAATTAATAATACTATAAAGACTAAGACTGGGATCAACAGAGCTTCATCTTTTGCGGCTAATCTATCTACACTACATCAACACAATGTTCATATCATTAGCTTAATACAACCTTGCTTTACACCTGCAGATCAAAGTCCATTGATACCATCATCTTATCCATCACACACAAATGGAAATTCAAGTACTGCCTCTCTACTCCTTTATATGTGCCTCACCCTTCTACAAATGTTAGTCTTATATCCTGTTCACAGGTGCCAAACACAACTACTAGTACTTCTTATACTATGATATGAAATGCACCTTCTTCAAATGCCTCATTGTCAAAATCTTATCTTTTTGAGCCAGATCATCATACAAATATTTTTTTTGATGAGAATGAAGGCACAATAGATCTTGCAACTGAACCTAGTGTAGGAATTTCTGTTATTTTACAATGCTCACCAATCGGGCCTACCAGTCAAATTTTTAAGGCAAACATTCTTCATCTTGTGTCTGGTTTGACCAATGAGGCTATGAATGAACATCTTATGTTGACTAGAAGCAAGAAAGGAATTCTGAAGTCTAAATGTTTCCCATCTATTATGTCAAAACCATCTCAGGATCTTACAGAAATTAAACCAGCCAATTACAAGAATGCATTGAACACACCAGTGTAGAAGCAAGCCATGGAAGTATAGTATACTGCTCTTATTAAACAAAATACTTGGAATCTTATTCCTCTTCCTCCTAGAAAGAATCTAGTCTCTTGCAAGTGGACTTTCAAAATCAGAAGGCATGTTGATGGCACAATAGCAAGGCATAAAGCTAGATTGGTGGCTAGAGATTTTAGTCAAGAATATGGTGTAGAATATGAAGAAATATTTTCTCATGTGGTTAGACACACTAAAGTTAGAATGATGTTATGTTTAGCTGCTTCAAGGGGATAGATTTTACACCAAATGGATGTTACAAATCCATTTCTACATGGTGTGCTCAATGAGGAGGTTTGTATGACATAGCCAGGTAGTTTTGATGGCACTTCTCATCCACCCACATATGTTTGCAAACTCAAGAAGTCATTGTATTGTTTTAAGCAAGCTCCAAGGGCATGGAATGACAGGTTCACTTCTTTTCTACCTTTGATTGGTTTTAAGGGCTCATATGCAGATCCCTCTCTCTTCGTGAAGCATTGTGACAGTGAATGTGTGTTTCTTCTCCAATATTTGGATGACATTATCTTGACTAGGAGTAGTGAAGTGCTTATCACATAAGCCAAGCAGGATCTTCTTCAAGAATTTGATATGAAAGATCTTGGCAAATTGCATTTCTTTCTTAATATGGAAATCCAGTATTTTTCAGAAGGCATATTTGTGTCACAACAAAAATATACAAAGGACTTGGTTCATAAGACTGGACTCACATATTGTCCCTCTGCCATCACTCCATGTCAGTCTGGTCTTAAACGCATCGAAGATGGTGGCACACCACTTTCTGACATTTAAGTTCCATTATGTAAAAGTATGGTTCGATGTTTACAGTACCTTACCTTCATAAGGCCAGATATTACTTATGCTATGAACAATGTCATTCAATTTCTACATTGTCCATCCACTGAACATTTCAATGTTGCAAAGAGAATTCTTAAATATGTCAAGAGCACACTCTCTCATGGCATCTGGTTCACTAAACAAGTTGTTAATTTTCCTTACTTTCTTCATGCCTTTTGTGATGTTGATTGAGCTGGTGACCCCAATGATAGAAAGTCAACAACTGATTTTGTCATCCTGATGAATTCATGTCCTATATCTTGGTGCAATATGAAGTAAAATGCAGTATCTTGCTCTTCCACTAAGGCAGGATATCATAGCATGGTCGATACATCTTCAAAACTCATGTGGCTCTCTCATTTGTTACAAGATCTCAGAGTCACACTGGCTGCTGCTCCCATTTTTTATTGTGATAATGTTTCAACATTTTCTTTGGCTACAAATCATGTTCATCAAAGCAAGCTGAAATATATTGAGGTAGACATTATTTTCACTCGAGAACAAGTTAAGGTAGGACACATTACACTCCAGTTTGTGCCATCCAAGGAGTAATTGGCTGATCTTTTTACCAAGGGACTATGTTCTCTCTTTATTTTCAATTTTTTCGTAGCTTGATGAAGGAAAGCCCTCATTAATCTGAGGGAGGGTGTTAGCAATAATAGAGTTAGTTAGCTTAATTTACAACTCATGCTTAGCTGTCAAGCACTGGTTGCGTATACCATCAGATTGCTTACACTTGTCATTCCTATGTGTTTTTTTACTTGTATAAATAGCTAACTAACTACTCTTTGTTTTCTCTGTAATGAACTCATCCTATACTAAGAAATATCATATTAAGTTTTCTCTCTCTTTTCCTCCATTGATGTTCATTCTTAAAGCTTGCAGCTACACTTTCATAGTTGTTACTAGCTGTCTAACTTGGACAAGCTCAACAATTCATACTCTATGTTACACAACACTTGCTATGAGACTGATATGATTATTTTTAATTGGTAATTACTATGCCTATGAGATATTCAAGCACTTGTTGAGTGTTTATGAGACTGATATGATTATCTTTACTATGTCTATGTTAACAACAAGATCACTAGGTTGTTAATAATTTCAAGGTTATAAATTTAGGGTGTAATGTGATATGAAATTATGAATATGGTGTTCTCAAATCTCAAATATGTAGGACATCATAGTGAGCATGGCAGTGGCTGGTGCCATCATTGGAGCTGCAATAGGGAAATGGTTAAATGATCGGTATGGGAGAAGAACTGCAATCCTTGTTGTAGATTTCTTGTTTCTCATTGGCGCTTTGATCATGGTCTCCATTCCTAACCCTCTTCTCATTGTTGGCCGTGTTTTCGTTGGACTCGGCGTTGGAATGGTATCAATGACTACTCCCTTGTACATCTTAGAAGCGTCTCCTGCCAAAATTCAAAGTACCATTGTTAGTACCAATGGATTTCTCATTAAAAGTGGTCAGTTCATGTCTTACCTCATCAGTTTGGGCTTCACCAAATTAAGCATTGATGTTATTCCTTAGAGTCTAAGCTACGTACCTTCTTAAGTGGGTGTCTTGAAATTTTTAAATTCATTGATATTTTCTTTAGGCTCCAAGGACTTGGCGTTGGATGCTTGGTGTTGTAGTTATTCTAGCGCACTGCTATAACTCATCCTAATGCTTCTTCTCCCTGAATCTCCCCGTTGGGTATTCTGAAAGGTATGCTTCTGTTGATGCTTGTGTTCTAAAATCAATCCCAAAAAAAGTTCCTTAAACTCATAAAGTAGATAATACTCCTGCTTAATTATGTTTGTACTAGTATTGTTCCTAGTGAATTGTTAGTCTAAATTTTGTGCATTTTGTCTAATCACTTGATTTTGTAGTATGTAAATGGGAGATTCTCATTGAATTATTAATGTCAAGTGCTTAAACTTTTTAAAGAGTTTTGATAATTTGTTTTTAATGTTTTTTTTATTAACATGGAAGGGAAGAAAAAGCGAAAATCATACTGAAGAAAGAAGATATAGTCTGTTGATGAGGACTAATGGCTGATGTAGGCCTTCAGGTCTTCCAGCAGTTTGTGGGTATAAATACAGTCATGTATTACAGCCCAACCATAGTTCAGTTGGCTGGTTTTGCATTAAATCAGACTACTCTGCTTCTCTCTCTATCTTGTAACTGCTAGTCTCAATGTCTTCGGCTCCATTATGAGCATATACTTTATTGATAGCACTGGGAGAAAAAAGCTTCTGATCATCAGTTTGGTCGGTATCATTACTTCACTTGGCCTATTATCAACAGTTTTCCATGAGACTACTTCTCATTCTCCTCTTATTAGCTCCATTGAAACATCTCATTTCATGAACTACACCTGCCTAAATTATAGCTCAGCCAGAAACCCTGCATCTTGGAACTGCATGAAGTGTTTGAAGTCTTCATCCCCGGATTATGGGTTTTCTGCTTCTCAATTTGACAAGGTAAAATACAACTGGTAAAATTAAATAACCTTATTCTTAATTGTCTCAGGAATATATGCAAAATTTTCGTCTTGTTGTTTTGTTTTGTTGTATTGTGCTGTGCTATTCTCAGTCTCTTTTTTTTATGGAAAGTCATTTCAGTAGAAAATGGACAATGTCCCAAGAGCAGGACAAGACAAAACTCCAATAATTACAATGCAACAGAAAAGAAACAAACCAACCTGGACATAAGTACATGAAGCAATCTCTCTTAATTCTATTAAAAGAAGAAAAAGAGAAGTCAGAACAGCAAAAAAAGATAGGACTAATATTAGCTAACACTACAAGAAAATGAGTCATCACCGGCGAGATTCCGGCCAACAAGGCCGGCGACCGGAAAAGTCGCCGGTAATGTCCATCATTACCGGCGACATACTCCGTCGCCGGTAATGTGGCCGGAATCTCGCCGGTAATGTGCCCTAGACATTGCCGGCGACGGTTGGAGTCGCCGGTAATGTCTAGGGCACATTACCGGCGAGATTCCGGCGTAAAGTCGCCGGTAATGTCTTCATTTCCGGCGACTTACTCCGTCGCCGGCAATGTGTCTTATATTTGATGCCGGATGGGGCAGCTCGATCATTCAATCATTTTGAGCGAAAAAAATCCAAAGAAATCGAAAGAAGGAAAACGTACGCTCTGAAATCGATCATTCGGTATATTGTCAAAATTAAGGCGCGCGTCGAAAACTCGATCATTCGGGAAGCTATATATATAGGTACGTAGGTGTATATATACGTATATGTGGTATATATATATATATATATGTGTGTGTGTGTTGATCAAATCCAATTCGTGAGATATATATGAAATGTTGTTGATGTACGGTCACCGAAACGAGAAAACAGGTTGTAGTTAATCTTGTGTCTGAATCAATGACTGGTATTATCGTATTGTTATCGGAGCCAGGCTTAACAGAGCCTCCTCCTACCCAGTCAAATACGTTTTGAATTGAAAAAAGGAGAATACTATCATCGAGTACTAAATCGAATTCAGAGATTAGATCGATATATATACATATGCATGCATGTGTTGATTTAATTAGAGTTGAATTGAGAGATCACGTCGATTATTAGTAGTGAATGTGTGTGTATATATATAACTAATACGTAAAATTGTTAGAATTTTCAGGATGGACAAGAGTTGGATGAGCCTCGAAAGATGGGATGTCAGATATCACCAGGGAATTAGGAGTTTTGTGGATTTTGTGAAGGCTAATTGTGGAGACACTACACTTCATTATTGCCCGTGTAAAGAATGTAAGTGTTTCAGCGATCGATTTCGATTTCCCATCGATAAAGTCCAGAGGCACCTGAGTAAATACGGGTTTTGGGATAAGTACACTTGTTGGATTTATCACGGTGAAACATCGGTAGCGGGTCCGCATGATCATGGACAATTTGGTGAGAGGGCTAGTCCACGCTATGATCATGGAGATTTTGCTGAGAGGGGCAGTTCATCCTATGATCCAACATCGATGTTAATCAATGATATGTTTCCTCATGAGAGCGGTGTATTCGCTGATGAAACACCAAATGTCCCTCCCGTCGTTGAGGGTTTCCCCCATATCGAGCCAGTCGAACCATTACCTGGAGGTCATGTCAACACAAGCGGTATGGACAAGTACAACAACCTGATTGCATTGCAACAGACTCCGTTGTACGACGGTTGTAGTAAGACTGTTCTTGAAAGTGTGATGGGAGTGATGCAGCTCAAAATGGAGAACAAAATGTCTGTCAAAGCTGTTGATTCTTGGTTGAAGTGGACTGCTTCGCTACTGCCACCCGGTCATCGTCTTCCTACCACTCATCATAAGGTGCGACATATCCTGAAAGATCTTGGGCTTTCCTACATCAAAATCCATGCATGCAGATATGATTGTATTCTCTTCTGGGGAAAAGATCTCGAAGACCTTGAAGCCTGCCCGGTATGTTTTACAGAAAGGTATAAGTTGACTCCTGCAGGCAACAAGAAAGCTGTGAAGATACTTCGATATTTCCCGCTTATTGATAGGCTGGAGCGGTTGTTCATGTGTGCTTTCACGGCCGAGGCAATGAGATGGTGGGCTGAGAGGAACTTGCCTGACGATGACACCCTTATACACCCTTCCGACGGAGAGGCTTGGAAGCACATGGTCACGGAGTTTGATCATTTTGCAGCAGAGGTCCGAAATGTTTGGCTAGGGCTCTCATCTGACGGATTCAACCCTTTTGGCAACATGAGTCTTCAATACAGTATATGGCCAGTTATTTTGGTACCGTACAACCTTCCACCATGGATGTGCATGAAGAAGGAATACAATATGCTCACTCTGTTAATTCCGGGCCCGGGTTATCCAGGAAAGTGTCTCGATGTGTATTTGAGGCCTTTGATTGAGGAGCTTAAGTACCTGAGTGAGTGTGGCCACCCCACTTACGATAGGTTCAAAAAGGAGATGTTCCAGATGCATGCCATGCTTGTTGGCACCATCAGTGATTTTCCTGCCCGCGGTATGTTGTCGGGCAATGTTACCAGGGGTTACAGGGCTTGTTCAGAGTGCATGACGGTTGATTGTTGTAGTCCTCATTGCAGTAAAATTGTTCAGATGCGTCACCGTTGTTGGCTTCCATATGATCACCCATTTAGGCAGGATCCAGACGCGTTTGATGGGACTGTGGAAACAGGTGTGGCACCCAGGCGATGGACAGGGGAAGAAATTTTGGAAGTGTTGAATGAATATGATTTTGGCCAGCTGAGCAATCATCCTGACATAGTGGCGTCAATTCCAGAAAAGCCCGAAAGGTATAAGTTTTGGACACACAAGAGCATATTCTGGGAACTCCCCTACTGGCCCAGGTTGCCTATCAGACATTACCTAGATGTCATGCACATAGAGAAGAATGTGTGTGAAAGTGTGGTGGGCACAGTTCTTAACTTGGAGGGGAAAACAAAAGACATCCCTAAGGCACGCATTGATCTGAAAGCAATGGGTGTGCGGAAACATTTGTGGTTAAGAGATGGTAAGAGAAAAATGCCGCAAGCTCCGTACACCGTAAAGCCGAAGCATAAGCATGAAATTTTTCGGTGGCTGAGTAATGTCAGGTATATATTCTTATGGCTATGTAGGAATTTGGCCTTAAATTTTTAGCGGAGTATATATGGTTATATGCGAGAAATATAATTGGTCCATATATGTGGCTTTATCTATATATATGCAGGTATCCTTATGGCTATGCAGGAAATATAAGCAGGTGTGTTAACTTCCGGGACAATAAGATGTACGGATTAAAGAGTCATGACTGCCATGTACTGCTTCAACGCCTTTTCCCTATTTTCATTCGAGGGTACATGCCCAAAGAGGTGGTGGAGCCGTTGGTGGCCTTGTCAATATTCTTTCAGAAGTTATGCACCAGGGAACTTAAAAAAACAGACCTCAGGGAGATGCAAGATGACATCATTTTTATCATGTGCAAGCTTGAGAGGATATTTCCCCCAAATTTTTTCGACATAATGCCTCACCTGATGATCCATCTTCCCGAACAATTGTTGCTTACCGGTCCCGTACACTACACTTGGATGTACCCCATGGAAAGGTACAAATGATTCATACATTTGGTTTGCCTATGTTTTTATATGTAAATTCTTATTTTTTAAGTAAGTTAACATGCACTTGTTAACTTGTAGACAATTGGGAGCCTACAAGGACTATGTGAAGAATAAATATGCACCTGAAGGGTGTATCGCTGAAGCATATCTTGCGCACGAGTGTGTAACGTACACAAAAGTGTACTTGGAAAATGTAGAGGACCCCCAACAACAGATGCCGATAGATGAACCACAGTTCAACCTTTCTATCATCTCCAGTGACGTGGTAGTACAGGGAAGGTTGCCAAAGTCGTACAAGTTGGATGGAAATGAGGTAGCCATTGCCCACTGGTCGGTACTGATTAACTGTCAAGAAGTACAATATTGGAAAAACTATCATCTTCACTGCCCTGCTATTGCCGGAAATGTTGATTACCACAACAAGACGTTTGCAAACTACTTTGGTCAATGGGTAAGTATATGTCTATTTTTATATATATCCTTACATAGCATGTATGTATGTACGTGGTTTTGTGGTTTCAAGATGACATAATTTCTTCTGTACGTATTAATATATGGACGTTTTCAGATGAACCATGTAGCAGATGATGGTTACCCAGAGTGGTCAAACGAATTGAGGGTCATGGCGATGAAACCGATAGCTTCACAAGTTTACTCCATGTGTCAGGTCAATGGCGTGAAATTTATATGTGAAAATCGAGACGACCGACTGAAAACACAGAATTGTGGGGTGATGGTCCATGGTGGGCAGGATGGCATTGACTATTACGGTGTCCTTCATTCAGTTGTTGAACTAATTTATGGGAACCGCATGAAAGTGCACTTGTTCAAGTGTAGATGGTTTGATACTAGCCCGGAGAACACAAGGACCGATCAGTACGGAACATTTTCGGTGAATACTGCTACTACCTGGTATGAAGATGACCCTTTCGTTCTTGCCTCATCAATAAAACAAGTGTTTTACCTGGACGATCTTCTTAACAAAGTCCCGTGGAAGGTGGTTAACCATGTTGCTCATAGAAACATATACAGTGCTGCCACACTTGGTGATACCGCAGATGATGAGGAAGTTACTGCATACCAAGAGCCAAACGCTTTTGACATTCCTGAATCATCTACGATTCGCCTTAATAATGTGAGATCTGGGAGTGTGGTTCGAATTACTGGAGCAGAACTTCTCGATGTTAATCCATATGAAGTTGACGCTGATTCAGATGACGAGGAGCGGCACATATTGCCAGAGGTTACATATGAAACCGAGTCAGACTCAAGTGATGAATATGATTACGATTATCATCCTTAGTACGTTGGAAATTGTAGTCGGAAATTGTACTCGACAAATGTACGTAGTAAAATGTACATAGTAAAATGTTTAAGGAAATTGTAGTCGGAAAATGTACTCGGAATATGTACTCGGAAATTGAACGTAGTCGGAAATTGAACGTAGTCGGAAATCGGAAATCGGAAATTGAACGTAGTCGGAAATCGGAAATTGAACGTAGTCGGAAATCGGAACCGTAGTCGGAAATTGAACGTAGTCGGAAATCGGAAATTGGTCGGAAATTAGTCGGAAATCGGAAAATGGTCGGAAATCGGAAAATGGTCGGAAATTAGTCGATCGGATAATAGTCGACAAACCTAGACATTACCCACGAGTTGCTAAGTCGTTGGTAATGTCATTACCAACGAGTTGAGAAGCAACTCGTTGGTAATGTCATTACCAACGACTTAGCAACTCGTGGGTAATGTCATTACCAACGAGTCAAGTCGTTGGTAATGACATTACCGACGACGTACGTCGTTGGTAATGTCATTACCAACGACGTTGACCTACCTCGCCGGCAATGGTGGCGGTATAGCTCGAGCTCGAGCTCCTCCTCCCCATTTCTCTTCGGCCTAATTTAATTCTCTCTTCCCTCTCTTAGCTCGAATTTCTTCCCTCTCCCCTCTCCTCAATCCTCTCTTCTCTCTTCCCTCTCCCCTCTCTTCCTCTCCTCCCCTCTCTCCTCCTCCCCTCCTCCTCTTCCTCCTCCCCTCACCTCCGTCGCCGGCAAAGTTGGGTCGAGCTCCACCATGGCAGGTTTGAGCTCACTCTCTCTCCCTCTCTCTCTCCCTCTCTCTCTCTCTCTCATTCCACAATATTTTTTTCTGTATTTTAATTAATTAATTTTTGATAATTGTGGGATGTATATATGTATGCATGTGGACAATATTTGTAAAATGTAATTAAGGTATGTATGAAAATTGTGGGAAAAAAATGTGGATAATTGTGGGGTGAAGGAGCAATATATGTGATGTATATATGTGAAAAATTAATTAATATATATGGAATGTATATATATACGTATGTTTGAAAAATATGGAAAATTAATTAGCTAGGGTGAATTGGATTAATATGTGATGTATATATATATGCACGAATTAAGGTGAAATTAAGATGCATGATCGATGTATATATGTGTGAAAAGTTTAAAGCCGGAAATGATGTATGTATATATGTTAAGTTATGTGATATAGTACGTTGTTAATTTAACGTATAATAGGTGATATTGGAACCATACCAAATCGGAACCAGAACGGTTTGAAACCGGAACTGTTTATAACCGGAACCGTTTGAAAACAAACAGTTCCGGTTTCAAACGGTTCCGGTTCCAAACCGTTCCGGTTCTGATTTGTTATAGAACCGAAATGGTTTGGAACCGGAACCGTTATGTTACAAATTGTTCCAGTTACAAACAGTTCCGGTTTCAAACGGTTCCGGTTCCAAACCGTTTCGGCAACGATTTGTTATAGAACCGAAACGGTTTGGAACCGGAACCGTTTGGAACCGGAACTGTTTGTAACCGGAACCGTTTGTAATATAACGGTTCCAGGTTCCAAACCGTTCCGGTTCCAAACCGTTCTAGAACCCCAGTTCCCATGACTATTACGGCGTCCATGCCAGGAGGTTTTGCAGCTAATTGGCTTCGGAGAGGTTCCCGAAATAGTGGAGGGAACAGTAGTCAAGCTTCCTCCTCGCCCGCAGTTAGCAACACGCCCAGTGGGCCAATGATGAGTGCTCGCACGAGAGCCTTGCTAGAGGCGCGAGCTGAGGAGGAAGCTGCACGATCAAGAGCCGTGCAACCGGAAGTTGAGCCTCGAGCCTCAGTCTCCAGACGCTCAATCAGCAGACGTCCCTCCGGTGGCAGAGCCTCAGACGAGCGACAATCAACGGGGGCATCAGAAACTCCCTCAATCCGAATGCCCCATATTCGCCCGGTGCCTACTCCCGTTTCATGGGAAACATATGAGACACATGGTGGTGCTGGCGCCTCATCGTCCAGGCCTCGTCTATCTCCGCCGTCCGGTCTCTTCCTACCCGACGAGATTCCTGTCATCCCTGAATTCGATGATAGGGGGATGCCTGTTTATATTGAAGGACGGCCGGAGTTCCTGAGCGTGGAGGAAGCGTATAACTTCCTCCCGTTCGACCCCGTGTATCTTTGGAGTGTGAGGTGCACCAACCAACAAACGGACGATGCAGGTAAATTTTATTTAACATCAGATTGATTACTTAATTATTACTTAAGACTTGCGATAGGTTCAATTAATGATATCAATTTGTTGACATTGTATTATTAGGCAATTTCGTTAATGGGACTGGAAAACGGAAAGGGGCTAGAGGCACCTGCACCGGGAAGAGACTTGAGCAGGCCACCGGCGGAAGGAAAACGCCCATAAGGGCCAATGAGGATGGCGAGGTGATCGAGGCATTCGACACCACGCGCAAATATGTCAGCATGGCCGGTGCGATCGTGCGGGACAAGGTCCCAATGCTTTGGCCAGATTGGAAATCTGTGCCTATCTACGTGAAGATGCAAGTGCATAATGCACTCAGTGTGAGTAAAATCGTATTTTTATTACGTAAATTTTACATTTATTAATTAAGTCCGAATAAATATATAATTTTACCTTTTATATATTCATATTGCAGGTGTGGTTTGACGTGGATGAAGTTCTTATTCACACGTGGGTAGAGCGTCAACTACATATGAGGTGATGTGCTTCGACTTATTTGAATATATATCGAGTTAGATTTTTGTTTATCAAGTGTTTTAATATCTCTAACTTTTTTTCCTTCTTTTAATATAGGTATAAAGAGTGGAAGAACGAGCTTTCTTCCCATTACACTGTATACAAGGAGCTAGGCCGAGGTTCCACCCCTAGCGAATTCCGGTTTAGGGAGTACGAGTGGCTGTGGCTGATAGCCCACTTCGAGCACCCCAAAGCTCGGGTATGCATCCTTAATATATCTTTCAAGCCTAAAGTATCGTATCAGATTGAAATAGTTAGTTACTAATTTTTTTTCATATGTTTATCAAACAAGGCGATTTCGAAGACGAACCGGGCGAATAGATTGAAAAACACCAGGGCCCATCATGCAGGTTCACTCAACTACATGGGTTGGTCGACTAAGGCGCAGCAACAACAAGAGGTGAACCCGTTGGTGTATATTCATCAGAAGTTCTACCCGCAGTGCCCTGAAGAAGCGGTAAGTCTTTCGCCTCTCAATGTGTTAATAAAAATATTTTTGAAGATGGAAATAGATTTTGTTAGCTAATACGTTGTTCATTTTCCCTTTTCAATTAGTCGAGAGTGGAGGAGGCGACCGCAGAAGTGACCATGAGTATAGCTCGGACAAACCATCCTGACTGCTCCGAGGAAGAAGTCACCCAGTATGCCTCTCAGATCGATCCACTTGATCCCCCGATAGCGGCTCGGATCATGGCAAAAGCGTGCGGGACTGGAAAGAATACCTACTACTGCAGGGGAATGGGCTCGGCGGGTGAAGGAGTATTGAAGAACACTTCAGAATACTCTACCGGGTCAAGAAGTTCAACTTCTAGTCGTAACCTCGCAGCGGAGCTTCATAGGACGCAGAGGGAGTTGGAGGAGCAAAAGAGGCAGATGGCCGAGTACCAAATGCAGCAGACACAGGTGCAGGCTCAGATGTACACATGGATGCGGACAATGTACGAGGCTCAGACTACCGGACAACCGTTCCCCACACCTCCCCCGGTCCCGGTCCCTCCCTTCCCTAGCTATCCACCACCACCACCGCACCAGTCAACGCCAGAGCAAGACCAAGGTAGCCACCGGAATTCAAATGAGTACATGGATTACTTCAACCCTGATGACCCGCAAGTTCCTGGACCTAACCTGTAGTTGTAGTTAATTTTTTTATCGTCGTTGCTATTTGTACTGTACGTTGGACATTTATGTTGAACTTGTATGACTGTCTTTACTACGTGTACTGTTGAACTTGTATGATTGTACGGTTTATCCGGTTCAATGCAGGTTATGGAATTGGGCCCAATCCAGAACCGCGTTTTTTTTTCAAAATTTTTTCCCACATTGCCGGCGACATGGACTCGAGTCGCCGGCAATGTCTCAAATTCTGGCCACGGCGGCGCTGCCATTGCCAGCGACGCCGTCGCCGGCAATGTCCGAGACATCACCGGCGACTTGAGTCGCCGGCAATGTCAACACCGGCGGGGAATCACCGGCGACGTCATTGCCGGCGACAAGTCGCCGGTAATGTCAATTTCGGCGAAAAAAAAAGACAAGGCCGGCGACGGCAGGTCGCCGGTAATGTCTCCATTTCTGGTAGTGTAAGGAGGGCTGGGACACCCATCATTACGAAGAATTCCAATCAAGGAAGATGGTGGCACAGCTGCCCATCGGTTAAGACCCACCCCCCTAATACCAAGTCGTTCTGAGCCACATAATTGGCTTCTCAAGGGATCCAGTTCCACTTGATCCTATCAAAGAACTTACTCTTCCTTCTAATCTCACAGATGGTGGGATAAATCCTCCATTCATAACTCAACACAATCCCTATAATTACCTCAATAGTCTATTTTGAGTCAGACTCCACCTCCACATGCTTAAGTTATAGTTTAATAGCCAGTTCCACACCAGCTTCCACTGCCTCCATCTCGCTAACTAAAGCACAATCACTTAACTTATTACTCGCCAAACCTGCCTTCAGAACACCATTGTCATTACAGATGACAACACCCAAACCTGATCTCATACTGGCCTCACACCATGAAGAGTCACAATTTACTTTCCAGAAGCTAGCATGTGGAAGCTACCAATTATTTACATTCTTAGTCTCTAACACCTCCTTCTCAATGCACAAGGATCTCCAAAAGAAAGAAAATTGGACAATGCAGCTCCAATCGTCACCATAAAAACAATCTCCATATGACTATAAAGAAAGGAACATCTGGGCTTCCAAATTTTTCAACACCAAAAACTAATGATTGAAATACCATTTCCTTCTCTTTTTTGGTTCCAGTATTATCCATACACTGTTTTATCCAGGCATATAATGTGGTAATCCTCTAATAATCAATTCTGATTCCACAAAGACACCAAACCATACGGGTTTCACCTATGGGCATAACAGCAACAAGTGTTCCACTGTCTCATCACCCTCACCACATATCTTGCAAACAGAATTATGACCAACCTTTCTCCTATACAGGTTTGCTGCACAAGAATAACATTGACAAAGCATTTCCATAAAAAAAACATCTAACCTTTGGTAAAGTATTGCACTGCCACACCTTCTTCCAGAAATCACTATCTACCATATATGAGGAGTTGTTATGTAATGGAAGGCAACGAGCCACATGATTTTGATGTCAATGATATCCAGATTTAACAGTATACTGTCCATTTTTACTCTCAGGCCAAATCAATCTATCTCCACCCTCACTACCACCTAAAGGAATACTCTTGATTAATTTAACCATTTCTCTGGAAATCAGGTTTTGTATAGGCGTAACATCCCATTTATTGCTGTCATGATCAATCAACTCATTGATAAACTTAGGAACAGTAGTTAAATCAAGTACGGATTCCACAGGAGCATAAGGACAACAAGACAGCCAGTTATCCTCATATATCCTTATCTTTTTTCCATTAACCACCTGCCATCTTGATCCCTTCATAATCAAATCATGAGCAAGGAACATACTTGACCATCCCCATGAGGGTCCATTATTAGCTTCATCAAAACAACAATTAGGGAAGTACCTTGCTTTCAAAACGCTAGCCCACAGAGACTCTTGTTCTTTAATAATCCTCCAAGCTTGTTTCGTAACCAACGCCAAGTTAAAATCTTCCAAATCCCTAAAACCAATACCTCCATGATCTTTTGCTTGTCCCAAGAAATCTCAACTCTTTCAATGAATTTTATTCCCATGATCACCACTTTCCCACCAAAAATTGCTCAAGATGGAATTCAGTTCATTACAAAAAGATTTAGGGAACTTATAACACCCCATAGGATAAGTAGGGATGGAAAAAGCCACAGACTTAATCAGAGTCCCTCTTCCAGCTACAAATAGTAAGCAATGCTTCAACTACTAACTTTTTGAATCATTCTCTCCTTCAAAAAAGCCAAAGCTGCCTTCTTGGATTCACCCCATATGTTAGCAATCCCAAATAATTCCTTGAATTTTCAGTAGCATCTATTCGGAGCAGATACCACCCCATCAGTAACTTCATCTGTATGGGAGTGTTCCTCGAGAAAAACAAGCTTGACTTGTTGTAATTAACACTTTGACCAGAGGCACAACAATATTCATCAAGTATTTGCATGAAGTAGGAACAATTCTCAAGTGTTGCCTTAATGAAATATAGTACATCATCAGCAAAGAATAGATAGGTAAGGGGAGGGCAGCCACGACTCTTATTAAACCCCTATAGGCGTCCATAAAGAATCTCCTTCTTTACCTTAAGGGATCAAAGTCCATGCTTTGGCTTGAAAAAATCCCCAAGAGAGTCGTTGAGCACCACAGAGAAAGACATAGTACTCACACAAGTCATAATCAACTCCGCCCATCTACAATCAAGACCAAACTCCAATAGTATGACCCTTAAGAAATCTTACTCAATACAATCATAAGCCTTAATCATATCAAGCTTCAAACCCATCTCATGATTATCTCCAGACCTCTTGAGCTTCAGGTAATGAAACACTTCATGTGCCATGAATATGTTGTCTTCAATAAGTTTGCCAGGTACAAACGCATTTTGGTTTTCCAAAATTACACAAGTTAAAATAACCTTTAGTCTATTTGCAAAAAGTTTAGATACTATCTTGTATGAAATATTGCAAAGACTAATGGGTCGGAAATGGGATGCATTTGTTGGGGTTAGAATTTTAGGAATAAGAGCTCTATGAGTCTGGTTCATGAGCTCAACCGTAGCCCGACCACCCATAAAATCCTTTGCAGTACCATCCACAATCGCATTGATGATGGACCACCATTTGTGATAGAATACACTTGGAAACCCATCGGGGTCGGGCACCTTTAGTGCCCCTAGCTGGGACGTAGCTTATTCACTTCCTCCATGGAAAAAGGCTTGAGTATCTCCTTATTCATATCTTCCGTTATCAATCTTTCCACCCCATTCAAAGCCTCACCCCAACATCATAAGCCATTTGTAGCATAAACATTACTAAAGTGGGATTCGAAAACCTTTATAATGGCTTCCTCGCCTTCAGTCCAGCCCCCGCTACTATCTTGAATCTTCACAATTTTATTTCTTTGTCTATGTTGAATAGTCGTGAGATGGAAGAATCTTGAGTTTGTGTCCCCATCCTTAAGCCACTTAATTCTCGATCTTTAATGCCAGTAAGTCTCTTCCATATGTCAAAGTTTGCTGAGTCGTTGAGTAATGGCATTCTTTCTATCCACATTAACACCCACCCCCTCAAATTAGAGCTCGTCCATCTCATTAAGGCACTTCTGAACCTCACTCTTAATATTAGGGAACTTTTGTTTACTCCAATTCAATAAACTCTCCTTACACCTCACCAGGTTTGTCAACCACTGGTCTTGCCAAGTTCCACTACATAGGTCAGACCAAGAGCTACGAACCACATCCACAAAGTCCTCCTCCTCCATCCAGTATGCTTCAATCTTGAAAGTAGCATTTTTCCTAGTGAAACTGGGAAAACATTCAAACAGTGGCGGATTGTGGTCCGAGCCAATTCTAGGAAAGTGAGAAACCCTAGAATCAGGCCACACCATAAGCCAACTCTTATTCACCAAACCCCTATTAATACATTCTTGTAACACCACCACCTCATTCTCCTTTTTCCACCATGTAAAAGGACAACCCTTGTAGCCAATGTCCAGTAAGCAATTATCATTAATGTTCTGCCTAAGATGAGTGTGATGTCAAGGATTACAAGCAGCTTCACCCTCCTTCTCGCAACTCCATAAAACTTCATTTATATCTCTTATTGCAAGCCATGGGATTTCGTTGTCACGACTCTTTAGACCTCATTCACTCCAACAAACATCTTTCTCCTCATGGTACAAAGAGCCATATATCTAAGTAACCCTAAATTTTGTGCCAAATTTATCACTAAAAAGCTCAGTATCAATAAAGTATTTTGAAAAATCCACAATATCCACCCTAATATTACTTCTCCACCAAAGTGAAAGGCCACCTACATTCCCAACCGAATCAACATTAAACCCTACATCATAACCACAATGTCTTCTTATCTTGTCAACATACCTACTTTTTTTGTGCGTCTCTGAGAGAAACACAAGGTCAGAATTTTTAGAGACAATGATATCCCTCAAGGTTTGAACTATCAAAGACACCATCAACCCCTGATAGTTCCAAACAAGTATACTCATTGAAGATTTGCAGCAGCTCTGGGCAGCCGCCACAACCCTGGGGGTGGGTTAGGTCCCCATACCATAGACATTCTCAGGTTTCTCACATTCCTCTAATAGCTTGTTGAAAAGCTTCTTCTTCCTTCTTCTACTTCTTGTCGAGCATACCCCTTCCTCCCGATTGTTGCTCCCAATTACTTTGGACAATCAAAGATTTGTGGACTGCAATTTTTTCACCCTCTTCTTAGGCGCAGGTTCAGAACACATCACCGCACTGCTTGCATTTCATTAAGCTTTGCTCTGACACACTAGCAATTTCCCTTGTAGTCATGTCTACATGGCCCATAACCACAGCCCTACCATCACCTCCACCACCAGTGTTCCTTGTAGCATGAGATATGGGATTCTATTCACCCATATACGTAACAGGGAGGCCCGTCCCCTCATTATTGTTCACCACTTTATTTGTATTGGTCTATAATTGGATAGGGCCAGCCCTACACCTATCATCAAGGCCAGATCCCATTTGGTCCCTCATATTAACCTCAATTAGCAATAAGATACTATTGACAACCCGGTCCCACTTCTCAGCCCTCATTTCATGTGAAGGTGGGCCATGTACGAACATGGTTTCTACCTTATCATAAACAGCCAAGTTACCTCGACTGCCTTTCAACTCTCATTCTTAGATATCCATGGTGACCTACCTTCAGTATATCCTCAGCGTCCAAGACGCTACCCAGTAGTCTCCCAAGTCTTCTCGCATTCACCTTAAATAATTGTTCTTTTGGCACACCATGACCCAGAATCCAAAACGTTTCTTGGTCTTGATCAATATCATCAGCAGCCATCTACCTGGCCACCGCTTCACAGTGAAGCAGAAACCCTTGATACTCTAGAGACTACTATTAATCAACTGATTCGCAAGTTTTCAGCTCCAGCAGTGATTGCAAAAACATTCTTCTTAAGTGGAATAATGTGAATCTAACCCATATATATAATTTCACATTTCTTGTAATGAAGCCTTAACACTACCTGGGTTCAACTGATAATCGAAAATAAGAACTCTGATAATGTCAACTCCACATTCAAGATCTTCTAAACCGACACTGCTTTCAAAATTGCAAGCCATCGCCTCAATAATTCCCTCATCCTCATATGGCATCTCATCCTCATTCCATGATGTAGAAGCCATATACAATCACCACAATAAGAGCTAAAAAGCTACTTGGTGAGGCACCACCTTAAAGACAATGGAGACGGTACCTAACTCCAAAAGAGTAAGTGAGAAAACTCACAAAGTATAACCAGAACACAACTGTAATAATAATCTATTGTTCTCATAGTCAACATTGTGCTTTTCCTTGTCAGCTTGTAATTAAATATCCTTATTCCTAATTGATGTAGGAAAATTTGCACACCTTTTTTTGTTTGTTGTTTTCTTTCGATGTGCTCATGTTTATCCTCATTAACACTATTTCTATTGTTGCAGCTACTACCACGAGCTTGTTTGATCTCAAATGATATGACAAAGGACACTTGCCATAGAGAAGACAAGTTGTGGTACACAAGAGGATGTCCTAGCAAGTATGGTTGGCCTGCACTAATTGGCATAGGACTCTAAATCATATTCTTCTCTCCAGGAATGGGCACCGTGCCATGGATTGTCAACTCGAAAATCTATCCATTAAGGTATCACGACATGTGTGGAGGAATAGCAGCAACATCTAACTTGATAAGACTCACCCTAAATTACCGTAATAATTTAGGATAAGTCTTGCGGAACCCGTACTAGGGACTCTAGCACCTCATATTCGGTACTACTTACCTTAGCACGAGTAACCCTGCACTTGAACTGAGAACCTACACAAGGAAAGCAGAAGTTGTGGTATGTTATGTCTCGTACCCTGGATGGCCACGACTTCAACCGGCTAACCTAAAATTTGAGCAATTAAAACAAATGGCCCAAGGACAGGCATTTAAAAACATAAAACTCTAGCATGAGTGGACAACAAAAATATCATATAATTTGCTTAAAACAATAAAATATAATTTCATGCCTTTCCACCGCTTACCATAAAATGATGCGAGTTCAAACATCATGAATCTGAAATAAAATAGAGGTGGTCGCTCAGGAATTTTTCCCTGACCTCAGTCGACTATGTGTATAAAACTGTAGGTTATAAGCCAGACGGGCACCCTGACCTCCTCTGACTGGACTATCCGGTGATCAGCTGGACAATCAGTGCATCGATGTAACTAACTAATGTCATCACAAAGAAAAACCTTCAAATTAAAATGCTCTGAAACATACCGTAAAATATACTGTAATATAGAAATACTGAAAAATGAACTCGCTATCGACTGTGAAAATAAAAGTGTCCACTCACAGTACAATGTCATGATATCCATATAGCCAAAGTTTGTCTGGCAATGTATCTATTCATCTGTCACTAACTGCTAACACGTTGTCTTGAAATAATAATAATTATTTAATAACTAATCGTCAAAAATTATAATGAATTGCTAAGCTCGTTTACCAACGAGCATTATCTTCTAAAACCTTGTATTCTCGAATAATGTGTTTTCCGAACTAATGACGTACAAGCTTTAATAAAATTCTAAATTCTAATTCTTGAATCCTTTTTAAAATCGCAACATATTCCTCAAATATTACACGACTCGAGGTCAAATCGACAATTGATTCAACTGTTTAATAATATTGTAAAAATGTTTAATTAATATTTGATTAACCACACGTCTTAATCATCAATATTCTAATCAATTCAATAACTTCTTCATTACATTCGGTATGTAATTACGAGTAAAAAAATATAAAATTTATGCCAAAATTCCCTTCGTCAGAGTGCCACTGTGGACCGCCGGCGACGGCAACTGCGGTGACTTTTTCTGGCGACCCGAGACTCATCCTATATAAAATCAACCCAACAACAACTTTTCAACTACACCAAAATTCAATTTTAACTCAAACTCATCGAATTACCTTTTGAAATCAAGAACACCAAAAATTTCAAATCGTTGGTTCTCCCTCATCGGGTTGAATTGGAACACCATCCTTATATAGTTAACTTCGTGGTGATGATAGCTTCAAAGTCTAGAAGGTCTCGCTGGTCGATTTGGTGGAAAAACTATCAACCCGAATCCTAGGTTTTCATGTTTGATTTCATCCTTCTCACAACCGCTATGTCTCGAAATAAGGTTGAAGATGTTGGGAACAAGGTAGAGGAGGTCATGATGGTCATTTTGACACTAGGACCACTAGATTTGGTGGTCGGCTGGTGGTCCGTTGCCGGTGAGACTGGCGGTGGAGAGAGAGCTCAGGAGAAAGGAGAGAGAAAAAGAAACTAACTAAAATGGAAAGTCAAAAACTTTCCATTTTCAGAAAAGTTGTATTTATACTCGCGACTTACTAACTACGTAAATAGTTAAAAATTGTCGTTGACTATAACTTCTTCATCTTGTCTATGATTTAAACACTTGAAGTGACCACGAACTCATCTCGATAAACTCTGCGACTTTTTCCAAAGAAATTCATCGAAAAACTTAATCAAGAAAATTTCGGCAAAAACTGTCGATAATTACTGACGGTAAAAATTAATTATCATTATCGATTAACATTTAATCAAAATAACAAGGTAAATTTAGGGTCGGGATGTTACAATCTACCCCCCTTAAAAAAATTACGCATATACCGGAATAATTCTGACGGCTATTACTCTCGCATACGTTCTTTCGGCTCGCAAGTAACATCTGCAGCTACTAGAATTGTTCATAATACCGTCAGCATATTATTGTCTTGTTACCAAGTCTTGCTCTTCTAATCCCGTGTCTAAATCAATTACTCATTATAAACCAAATACAAGAAAGCGTCATAATCCAAACTCTGTAACGCAAATACCTGAAAACTGCTGGTATCCATGCCAACTCTAGTGACAAGTTCTACTAATGTAACTGGGCTTATTCGGTCAATCCAACCTATTATCTCCTTTAGTTATGGTCCTGGTAAAAATGGTTGTATGAGTGGTGGTGCAGCTCTAACTCCTGAAGTGGCTCCCTAATCACCACCAAAGCTCTAGACTGAAATCTTATTCTGAGGTGTCCCTCCGCGGACACTCTCACATAAAGTGACCCCCCAAGGTCACAAAGATAACAAGCTGAGGACCCAAACTGATCATTCTAAAATCGTAACATAAGTGGGTGTCTGTCTAATCTCAAAGGAATTTTTGACCCTTTTTGATTCTCTTATTCCTGAAAATTTGACATAGTTTTCCCTAAAACTCAAGGAAACCTAAAAACCTTTACAAAGAGAACACTTCAAATAAACAAATCCCAACAACAAACCGTGGGCACCATATCACATCCGGATTTCTCTAATAGTCACAATTGTTATGTTAACAACATTCAATAATTCAACAGTTTGAATAATATCGCCTGATTCACTACATCAAATAACTCAACCAATGATAAATACAACGTATTGAAACTCTTATATGATCACCTGACCTTCACTAGCGTCACTCCCAATAATATGGGTGGACTCCCAAAAGTCATACTGTTATCTCCAAACTCACTATAATATGGAGATATTAATTCAGCCCTTTAACTAAATTCTGACTAATCATGTCAGGATATGCATCTATCAGTAATGAAAGAGTAATGTTGGTGTGTAACTTGAGTTTCAAAACTCGCGTGATCATATCCAGGACTCGAGTACTTGAATTTGTAACTAAACCACACCCAAAGCTAAGCATTAATAGTTCAGTTACATGTCTCATAAAAAACATAACTACTATTATCTAAGCCAAAAAATTTGTTGGAATTAGACATAGACCTGTACTTACACATAAACGTATGCCCACAAACTCTGTCCACTAGAGGTAATAAAACATTGAGGCGTTAATCTACATACCAAGACCCAATATTGAATTGAATATTTGAATTGCTGCCACCTCCCTCGCTGAACAACTACAAGCATTTATGATTCCCTTGACACTAGATATTTAACCTACAAAAACTAACCAAAGGGTCAGAATACTGTGAAGTCCAAGAAGCAGAACAACTTTCTAGCTATATCCCAAAAGACTGATAAACTAAATCTTCATCAAAGACAAATAAAATTGGTCTGAGTTTGCATTTTCATGTTTGATTCTCCTATACATTCATGCGAGTAATGATCGCCAGGTCATCCACATGATGCCTCTTATCTAGTTCAACGAGAATCCGGAGATCATGCAACATATTAGTTTCAAGTTATACTCATCCGTTAATGATCTCTATGCATACTTGTATGTTTGAAAATCCATGCTAGTTATCAAGCTTTAGCAGTCCAATATCTATGGGCATAAAACACACCACAATGATCCAATGTTGATATAAAAGTTTTTTCCCCTCGCGATTCATAACTGGAAGAATTACATTTTCATTTATGCGTTGTGGTATGCGGGAAAACTATCTAACTTGACCACTACATTATTCATGATGCTCAATGGTAAAGAATACAAAAGTGTCTTTTTCCTTTCCCACTACGCTTTCGTTGCGCTGCTTTGATATACAATAAACTATGTTCATCTCACGAAAAGAGATTGGAGTCAAGATCTAAGGTCAATTCTTTGAAAACATATGAAAAGCCAATTAGGTAAATTTTACTCGTGGATGGATGAATTTAAATTGCTGGCTCTAAATTGGAGTTTTCCAAAAATCAAGGCAGCTACCACGTTGATCTTATCGAACTCTTTGATGTAATTATATAAGGAACAATGAAAATCGACTACTACTTTTCTATTCTACCTCATAACGCCAAACAAAAGGTCAAATGTCTGCAAAGAGGTAAACAGTATGTCCCAACAATGTCCCCACACTGAAGACATCGTTAACAAGATGAAACATGAAGTTCCAAACTAATAACACAATTCCCGATAAGGAACAACATATTCTCATTGTCGAGATGACTAAGGCTGCTTAATCAAGAAGCAATAACAATAACCACTTAATTTAGATATAAAATTGTCACACCATACCATACTAAAATATAGTTACCCTTAACCTTGATGTCAATGACCAGCTGGAGCACTAATGAATCTGACAACAATGCTCCTTCAATAAATTTTATTTGATTCCCTTTAATTCGTGCCTATAAGCAACAGCCCAAACAGAAAATGAATCAGGAGATAGATGACACTAGGAAATTGCCTCAAATACTATTGATGGTGATCGATCAGAAAGGATAATAGTATGTCAAATACTCAGGTCAGGTCGAAATAACAAGAGTTAAGCAAAAGTGTAAGCATGTGGCTCAAGAAAACGTATTCTCAGAAGAAGAAAAAAACACAAGCCCTAAAAGATATCAGAGGATATACTGGACCACTACTATAAACTTCATCTTCAATTTCACAATTATATCATGTCCTTGATACTCTATTCGTATCATCTGTACCTATGGGACCACACATTTTTCTCAAAAAAGAGGAAACACACTAACCTGCAACACTACTTGTTACAGCCGAAGAAATCGCTGAAATCACCCGCTTGAGGATCAACTTAACCTTGCTAAAATATACCTATTTGGTGTAACCTGATCACACAACCTCTTCACAAGAAACCTTACTTCCTTAAATTGCATTCACAACATCAGTACTCTTGCCCATGTCTCTTATCGAAAAACAAATCTCGAATACAGGAATAGACAAACTGAGTATTGAGAATAGGTTTATTGATGTTCAATTAACCTAAGGGGAGAAATCAATTATGTAGCTGTAAAATGCAATGTTTCTCCTCAAGAGCCTTCACACGGGTACTAGAAAGCAAACTCCCTTAACTCTTCATGTATCTTCCCTTTCTCATTGGCATAGGTCACCTCATCGAACTTACGTTCTTAAGAACTCGATTGTTTCTAATCTCTATGTTCCGCTAAATTTAAAGGAATGCCCGAGCACTTCTAAAATTCTTCAAGGTCTAATCTGCTAGGCCTTCCTTTCCATCTAAAGGTCGAAATGGTAACTCATCGTCGACATTATTGGTAGACGAGTACAGGTGCTGAAGTCAACGAACATGTCCATGAGGTATGACAATTAAGAGACGACAGATTCAGAAGATTACCCTATATTGTTAGTGACACCAACACCCAAAGGCATACGATGGGTCTGCTGCAGTCAGGCCATCGCACACTAAACATCACCAACAATACAAGATTATCAACAGGATCTGTGAACCTAATACTCTGATACCAAACTGATAAGACTCACCCCAAATTACCGTAATAATTCAGTATAAGTCTTGCGGGACCCGTACTAGGGTCTCTAGCACCGCCTATTCGGTACCAGCTACCTTAACACGAGGAACATCTGCACTTAAACTGAGAACCTACACTGAGAAAGCAGAAGTTGTGGATTGTCATGCCTCGTACCCTGGACGGCCACGACTTCAGCTGGCTAACCTGTAATCTGGGTAATTAAAACAAATGGCCTAAGGAAAAGCATTCAAAAACATAAAATACTAGCGTGAGTGGACAAAAAAATATCATATAATTTGCATAAAACGATAAAATATAATTTCATGCATTTCCATTGCTTACCATAAAATGGTGCGAGTTCAAATATCATAAATCTGAAATAAAATGGAGGTGGTCACTTAGGAGTTTTTCCCTAACCTGAGTCAATTATCTATATAAAACTATAGGTGATGGGCTAGATGAGGTATCCTGACCTCCCCTGATGGGGAAGACGAGGCGCCCTGACCTCCCCTGTTTAGACTATTTGATGATCAGTCAAACAAACAGTGCATCGATGCAACTAACTAATGTTATCACAAAGAAAAACCTCCAATTTAAAATGCTGTACATACTGTAAAATATATTGTAATAATGAAATGCTGAAAAATGAACTCGTTATCGACTGTAAAAATAAAAGAGTCCATTCACCGTACAATGTCATGATATCCATATAGCCAAAACTTGTCTGACGGCTTGTTTATTCATCTGTCACTGATTGCTAACACTTTGTCCTGAAACAATGAATATTATTTAATAACTAATCGTCGAAAATTGTAATGAATAGCTAAACTCGTTTACCAACGAGCATTATCGTCGAGAACCTCACATTCTCGACTAACGTGCTTCCCGAACTAATGACGAGTTTTAATAAAATTTCAAATTCTAATTATTGAATTCTTTTTAAACTCACAACATATTCCTCAAACGTTACGTGACTCGAGGTCAAATCGACAATCGATTCAACTGTTTAATAATATCGTAAAATTGTTTAATTAATATCTAATTAACCACACGTTTTAATCATTAATCTCCAAATCAATTCAATAACCTCTTCTTTATATTCGGTACGTAATTACGAGTAAAACGACATAAACTTTATGCCGAAATTCCCTTCGTTAGAGTGCCGTCGTGGACCACCGTCGGTAGCGGTGGCGGTGGCAGTGACTTTTTTTTACGACTCGATACACATCCTATGTAAAATCAACCCAACAACAACTTTTTCAACTACACCAAAGTCAAATTTTAACTCAAACTCATCGAATTACCTTTTGAAGTCAAAAACACTAAAAAATTTAAATCGCCGAGTCTCCCTCCTCGGGTTGAATTGGAACACCATTCGTATATGGTTAGCTTCATGGTGATGAGAGTTTTAAAGCCCAGTATGTTCGCTGGTCAATTTGGCCAGAAAATCATTGACCCTAATCCTAGGTTTTCATATTCAATTTCGTCCTTTTCACCACCGCTACGTCTCGAAATAGGGTTGAAGATGTTGGGGACAAGGTAGAGGAGGTTGTGGTGGTCATTTTGACACCAAGACCACTGGATTTGGTGGTCGGTTGGTGGTCCGTCGTCGGTGAGATAGACGGTGGAGAAAGAGAGCACGGGAGAGAGGAGAGAGAAGGGAGAGAGAAAAAGAAACTGACTAAAATGGAAAGTCAAAAACTTTCCATTTTCAGAAAGTTGTATTTATACTCGCGACAAACTAACTACGTAAATCGTTAAAAACTTTCGATGACTATAACTTCTTCATCGTATCTCTGATTTAAACACTTGACGTGGCCACGAACTCGTCTCGATAAACTCTACAACTTTTTCCAAATAAATTCCTTGAAAAACTTAATCAATAAAATTCTGATAAAAACCATCAATAATTATCGACGATAAAAATTAATTACCATCGTCGATTAATATTTATTCAAAATAACGAGGTAAATTTTGGGTTGGGATGTTGCATAATTGAATCTCAAACCTCATTGTTGCATAGTCTCTCCTGACTTCTACTCATGAAATTGGAACTTCTTAGACATTCCTCATATTAAGGATCATTTCCATTGTAGCTCTGTTATTTGTCCTCATTTTCATGCCAAAAACAAAGGGGCTTCCAATTGAAGAGATTGAGAAGATGTTGGAGTTGAGGTCCCTGCACTTCAAATTCTGGGAGAAGATGCCCAAGACTCTTGGAAAGAACCAAGCTGTGTGAAACTGTTCTGGAACTTTCAAGATATTTATGGCAAGTTTGATCTCCTAAAGAGTACATTCTAAGGGATAAATAAAAATGATCACATTCAGCGATTGTGATTCAAAAACACAAAAATTATGATAGGGTCATGTTATTTACTTTCAATCACAGCCGTTAGATGCGTTTATCCTTTTTTATCTCTTAAAATGTGTCTTTTAGAAGAACAAGCCTCATATTTATGGAGTAAAATAGAAAATCATTGAAATTGGTCGAGGAATAATGACAATGTACAATATGTTGTATTGGTGAGAGCTTGTTTAAAAAGCACAATATAGTAGCTATACTAGCTGGGCGTTTCCCATTACTACACAGGTGATGCATATGCAGTAAATTCTTAAACAAATCTTAATTATTGAGCTGGGCCTTTCTGGCTAAAAGTTTTTTGAACAAAAATTGCAGCTTGGGCCTATCTAGTTCTGTTTAGGTCCACTTCTCTCTATATCTAGTGGACTCGTGGTGTACGTTTAAGGCCTTCTTGTCGTCATCAATATGGAAGTAAAGGGGGAAAGATTTCCGATTTCACCATCACGCAAAGGGAAATTCCAAATTAGAGTATCAACTACCAAATAATGAAACACCTCAGTATATGTATGCAATAACACATGACACGTCGACCTTTGATATAAGGTCTTTGTCGTAAATCACCAACTTAATTAGAAATCCAAGATCTTTCAAAAAAAAAAAATCCAAGAATATATGTGATCGACTCAGAAACTGATGGACTATCTCCAGTACCTTCTCAACAACATGTGATAAACCATACAATCCATATAATGATTATAATCTATGGACACATATAACTGATATAAGGAGGAAGGTCAAAAGTTGTAGGAGTATAAGATAAGATATGAACCAAGTATATATGCAAATCTAACCTACACAATTACGTGGAAGTAAACCAAATTAATTATGTTATATAATGTAGTCGCATTCCACTTTGGACCATTTTGGTCAACTTCATCAGAACTGAACTATATCTATACGTTATCGTAGCACCTGAGTCATACTTGACATTGATCACTGAGAATCTGAGATGGTCCTTCTTTGACTGAACGGGTTAATTAAAGGCGTAAACTGATATACCCTGGAAATGGTCAACTTGCCAATTTCTATATGTTGTTGTTCTGGGATTACCAAACTGGAATAAATATCACGGAAAAGCTTGGTACGTACGTGTATTATATTTGTCCCCTTCTTTGGACTTTGGTACCTTTCCAATTAGAGTGAACCGAGCAAACTTGTATCTTTCACTCCCCATCTCATTTTTACTTGATCTCCCAAATTAGCAACCTCATGTTCTTTTGTAGTTTCATATTTCAACTATTCTCTTTTATTCTTGTGTGTGAGCTAGTGAGAGAGACATATAAAATGGATATATAATCATACAGTATGTACATTGTCGCGCCTAGTGGTGGTAGTCTGATTTATTACTATATGAATCGAAGTGTCATTACTCTTATTAACGTAGTGTGATTCATAGTTTTTTCGTAATCAAAATTATGTAATCTTAAAAAGGTGACACTCTTAGTATTCTTATAACTATATGTTTATCCGCTACTAATTATAAGATACAAGTCTGATCTCTTAAGAGAAGTTATGAGATGAACACATCAAACGGTTGTGATTCAAAGACACAAAAATTTGGATGGAGTTATATTAATTACTTTTAATCGCAATCATTGAACGTACTCATTTCATTCCACCATCTATAATGTATCCCCGAGGAAAGCAAATCTCTTATAAGATAAGCTAATATTAGTTTTTTTTCTAAATTTATAGCAACCAAAATCTCACTACTGCTCTCCTGCGGGACTGGTTTTAAGGGACAAAACGGGATGAGTTAATATCATCCATTGGATCTTAATCGAGTGAATCCCACAGATCTGAATGAAACAACAGATTTGGAAAGTCTCGTCATCTTCTTTGATGATCGGTTCTTATTCCTCTATGAAACAACGTTTATTACTCTTCTCCTTTCTCTACGACATGTCATATGCAGTATCAATGATCCATTAATCCTTTCTTTTCTATTGAAGAATTTGTCTTTGTTTGAAAAACTATCTCATAGTTCATCTTCATACTCTATTATATATAGAAATAGGGTTGCAAATGAAATTGAGACTGAGACTCAGATGTTTCATTCTGTTTTAGTTTTTTTTTTTCCTTTTTTTTTCGTGTTTCTTGATCAAATCCATCAATGAAGAAGATTTATAAGGTGCAGAAAGAATATTGAGATGGGTGCTGAGTTCAATGGGTGCAGAGAAATAAGACATCACAATAAGCTATGAAGTTCAATGAATGCTGCCAAGTTTGATCGGTCCTAAAATATGGGTTGAACTGATATCAAACACAATTAAGTGATATAATCGAAGAAGACATGGATGAAGATTTTTGCATATGGAAAAGAAAGACGATGAGAAAGAAATCAAGAACATATGAAGAAGTGGGTTCGGCCAAGCCGAGCACGAGTAGGCCGAAATCGGTGATGTAGCAACAGAAAATCATTGATCGACCACTTGTTGACGTTGGGGAGGAGCAGCCACTCGAGCAAGGCTTGCTCAGGTGAGAGCGCGAGCGTCTAGTGGAGCCCACGTTAACATGTGTGACGTCAGGCTCTCCCAATTTTTTTAAAAAAATTCAGGCGCGTGTAATACATGTGCCAGTGAAAAAGTAAAAGTATAAATGATACGTCAATGGGAAGAAGACACATAGCAAAGCTGTGTAAGAATTACTTTCTAACGATCTACTTGATCTGAGTCGTTAATTTTGAATCAAAAATTTTGATCCAACAGTCCAGATTTAAAGAAAACGGGAAAAAAATTAATGGGCAAAATTGCAGAATTGTAAATATTTATAAATAAACCCTAAATAATTGCAAAAAAAAATCTAAAAAATGCAGAAAAGACCCTAACATTTTTCTATAACTAATTTATTTTATTCTCAACTCACACCAATTTTTGCACAATAAATTTCATATCGATCTCCCTCCGTCTCTTCTTTCATTTCCTTGAGCATTTTTTTTTCCAAAAAAAATGGTCACTCATTGGCTTCCTTCCGAAAATTTACAAATGTGCATCTCTTTTGCACGTCATAGCGTTGATGAATACACCGGCAACAAACAAAAGAATGAAAAATTGTGGGAGATAATTCATGCCGATTATTTGCTAAATTGGAAGCCAACACAAGGTGAATCTACTTGGTAAGAGCCTAGGACCCAAATCGTGCTTTCGTCTCACTACAATAAGTTGAAGTGACTCTTGCAAAAATGGGTTCAATGTTTGCACGACGCACGAAAGCATATATAAAGCTAGCAGTATGGAAATATTGTATATTTATTTAGACAATGATGACACGTGGCAATGACACGTGACACATTGTTATTGGTCAAAAATCTATCCAAAAAATAATATATTAACATTTTACAATATGATAAATAGTAAAAACACCTCCTTTTTGTTCACCGCTGCATTAAAAAATTACTATGCTCTAGCTCTTCGGTAAATAGTGTCTACTCTCTTTAGAGAAAGAGCAAGCCCAAAGCAAGAGCAATAGGTGCACATTCTCTAATAAATCTCATATTTTTTTTGTGCGTGCAAATTTCTCGAACAACATCCTTTCACTTTCAGTAGCTCACATCTTCTTTTGTGTAGTGTAGTAAAAAATGTCCATGCGTAAATCTCGAGGGCTGCCGACTCACGTATATTTTCAAATACTTGCAACACTACCAGTCAAGGATCTGATGTGCTTCAGGTGTGTATCTAGCTACTTCGTGGAATTCATGCATCCGTAGCCCTTGTTTTGTGAAAGCCCGGGAAAACCTCATCTGAAATTACAAGTCACACACAATGACTCACCTCCTCGTTGATGTCTTGGACATTTCCTCTGGCCGGCAAACAACATTTCCTCTCTTTCCAAATAGATTAACAAGGCCGTATTAGTCCTCCAACGGCCACCCACATTCTAACTCTCAATATGCCACCTTATGGACACATCTACAATGCACAAAGCGTTGAAGGGTTGATCTTGCTTCAACTAGTTACAATCATACGATCACTACCAATCGAGTCGTTGATGTCTTGGACATTTCCTCGTTGACTCACCTCCTCGTTAATGTCTTGGACATTTCCTCTGGCCGGCAAACAACATTTCCTCTCTCTCCAAATAGATCAACAAGGCCGTATTAGTCCTCCAACGGCCACCCACATTCTAACTCTCAACATGCCACCTTATGGACACCTCTACAATGCAAAAAGCGTCGAATGGTTAATCTTGCTTCAACTAGTTACAATCATACGATCACTACCAATCGAGTCGAGGATCATCACGACCTCCACCCGTTTCAGGTATCTTCTACTTTGAAGAGCGTTTGGCGTTTTTGTATGTTATTTCGTTGTTATCATGATAGATTTTGTTTTATTTTTATTATGTACTTTAGGTATTAAATCCTTCTACTCGAGAGGTTCTCACTCTTCCTCACCCTTCAATTCACTTGTTCCCAACCATAGAGTATGTGTTCCATATCATTTTGGATAAACTATTGAACGCGAGTACAATGTTCTCCAAGTGCAAGAGATGGACAAGGGCTTTATCTTCTTTTCACTCTAGGCTCCCCGGAGGCTGAGTGGAAGCACATGCAGTCGGTAGACATTTCTTCTGATCATGTCATAACCAAATACCGCCGGTTCCACACTAGTATCAGTGGATGCATCAATGGGGCAATACATTCGATGCGTAAGGCGGAGGAGAATTTTGTGGTAGTGGATTTTGACATGGCAGACAAGCAATTTAGAGTCATCAAGGAGCCGCCTACAGATTGTGGCGATATTACGTTTTAGAGAGAAATTAAAGTGGAAGGATGCCTTACCCTAATGCATCGTGACAAGCAAGTGATGAGGTTGTTGGTTTTGAAGGACTACAAAAACCAAGTGTGGACAGATTGTTGTTATTCCTTTGGGGATGTTGCAACAACCTATTCCTCTGCCTCGGAGCCACATAGGAAATGAATTTCTACTCATAAAAGGTTTGGACGTGATGATGTCGTTTTACAATTTGAAGAGCAAGTGTTCTGGATGCAGGGAGATTATTATGCCTCAAAGGGTTGAGGTCCTGTTTCTCTCGAAGTGATATCATGTTCATAGTGGCTAGTTAGTTATGATTATGACATGAGAATACCGTGCCTCTTAGATGGATGGGAACTGAAAATTACTAGCTATTTAGCAAACGCTCTGAATTTGTTCAAGTTGGCCAGGTAGCATGCTCACCGGTTTTCCACCCAAGTTCGATTTCCCCTCTCTAATAAAATGATAAAACAAAATGATTTTTAAAAAATAAGACGAAAACCTAGCTGCCCTCTTATATGATGAATAATGCAATGCCAACAATACACCTCTTTCGTAAGAGAGGTCATTTAGTTCAATTTTAAATTTGGACAATTGAAATAAAAAAGTGTGGAGCAACCTTTTCCATAACTTACTTACAAATATATATATATATATATATATGTATATATATTTTCCCAAAAATTATTTTATGGAGAATTGAATTTTTGACCTCTTAACTTATGAGAGTAATATTAGGGTGACTAACCACTGCAGTACCACTTCTCAACATTTTCTTTGAGTTACTTGATTGTAGCGAAAGTCTCTCCAAAGTTATATTTTACATATTAATGGTTTAAGACGCATGTGTGTCACATGTGTCATTTTTAATGTCCAAAATGGAGAAAGTGACCAATCTGAATGACAATGTAAAATATGAGTGACATATCTGTTTTATCTGTCAAATATGAGTGACCCTCTTCAGTAATTTTTCCATGTTTTAATTTGACTTTTCTTTTTATCAAAGAAATGGAAAACATAACATATAACAGAATTAGTATTTACTATTTACGTGTTAACATATGATATAAATTCATGGATAGTTTTCCATGACTCTGTTTGTTATTGCGGCGGCCGAGGCAAGCGATGGTGGATGTGTCGATTCTGGTTGAAGGAGTCAAGGTAGTGGCGGAGGTTCGTTTCCGATGGTGGTGGTGACAATTTGACAATCTTGTTCCGGATGATGACGACATTCTCCAGTGGTGTTGGTGGTTGTGAGTCTCATGGTACATGCTTCTGGGTTTGGGCTTGGGCCCTATTTTGGTAGTCTTTTTCTTGGATTGTTTTAGGTTTTAGTTGTTATTTACAATAATTTCCATGTTGGATTAAGTGTGAGTTGGACTTGCTTCTGTGGGTTTACTCTTCCCTTATTTGGTTTCTTTGTGGATGTCTTTTTTTTGTCTTTGTTAAAACGCTTTTTAAGTAACGAGCTTGATTAGGGAGCAGGACAACTCATTTTAAAGACTAGAGGATTGACACCCTCGCTTGTCCTACTCTTGTTTGTCAAACTAAAGAGCATTCAGTTGAATGGTTTTATGGGTAGCTTCTCCTAGGGGGGGTCATTTTGGGTGGTGAAATTGACTCATTTTTTTTTTACAAACCACACCTCCCTTCTTCACATTTTCAAGCAAAAGTGTATAAGAAATACACACAATAATCAATGAAGAGAAGGTGTGATTTGTAAAATAGGGGGCATCGATTTCACCTTTAGGTCATTTTCCATCGAGCCGGTATCCGATCGATTGATTCAATTCTTTGTAAAACTACTTTCTATATATATGCTCTATCGTTTACTTAAAAAAATGATATAAGTCCACTTGCAAATTGGAAAGTGGATAGATAAAGGTAAAGTTGTGAAACAAGTACAAAGAGCCTTGTTCTCCTAATGGACATATTTTAAGGGATAGAAATGGATGAACACATCCAACGACTATGATTGAAAGTAATTAACACAACTCCATCATAGTTTTTATATCTTTGAATCACAATAGTTGAATATGCTCATTTATTTTTATCCATTAAAATACGTCTCTTAGACCATCTCCAATGGTGGAGGTTCCCTATCTCATAACAAAACTTTTGGGAAAAACTTCATCTCCAACCCATCAAGATCATAGTCCTATACCTCAAAACTAAGTTCTATACCATATTTTGGATTCTAAAATAGAACGTCATATGAGGTATGGAACCTTGTGGTGGGCCCAGAGGGAGAGAGAAAAGCAAAATGCGTAGAGAGAAAGAGATCTGGAGAGAGTGAGGAAGAGATGCACACGCGAGCTGGAGAGGGGGAGGAAGAGACGCGCCGACTGAAGACGCATCAAGAGGATCTCACGCGCGAGTGAAGAGCGACCCCTAACACCAGCGACTATGGCGCGTGTGTGCAAACGGGGCCCATGCTCTACTGCTGCCTGCTGTTCAGTTTGCCCTTTTGGAGCCCAACAGCTCTTTGAGCCCTGCGGCATATTCCAACTCCAACTGCCATGTTTTCCAATACCCATGCATTTACTTAATGTTCTTTCCTACTCAAATTAAAAGAAAAAACACTGAAAAAATTATATATAAAAATATATATATCCTTTGCAACAGTACTTTTTGCATCTCTATAAATATCAACACTAAAACTTATTGTTTCTACACCAAAATTTGCTACTTCTTCTCAAGAGTAAATTTTCTCCCTAAACTTATTTCCTCTAACTTTTGATTTATTTTTTGAAGCATCAGGCCACCAAGAGTGCCTAGGGATCTAAGGCAAACAAATTGGAAGAAAGATGAAGAAGAAGTGTTGTGTCAAGCCACTATAAATACTTGAGGATCCAATCATGGGTACTAACCAAGCCGCTAAAGAATTGTGAGATCGTATTAGTGCGGCGTATGAAGCCACAAATCCAACCAAAGCATGTTCTTGATCCGGAATGAGTTGTATGGCTCGTTGAAAAAAGATTTGCCCCGCATGTATGAGATGGTGTTCATCTCTCAACTATGTAATCAAAACTCATGGTAGTGGTGAAAACGAAGCCGATCAAGTAAGTAAACATTTAAATTGTGCATATAAATATAGCTACTATATTTTCAAGTGTTTAAAAATTATTAACCACTAATTAAATTTTTTTGATTGATTATGTAGCCTATAACCGTTAAAACAGACTATCACTAATTATCAAAAGGGGGGGAATTCTCTTTTTTCCATTGTTGGGAGATATTGAAGACGCATCAAAAATTTATGAATCCTCCTTATATGGATTTAGTTCTGATTTTGAGCCACCTATCGACTTGGATGATTACGATAACACACCCAGCAATGGAGCCACTCCAAGTGCACCACCTAAGTGATCTACGCATTTTAGGCGTATTAATTAACATATTTTCTCTACATTTTTACTTTGATAATTGCTTAGTTTTATTAGTTTTAACTTATTTTGTTAATTTCAGGTGTTGACCAAAAGAGACGGAGTAAAGGAGTCTACAAGTATGCAAAATAATGGAGACAAGAAATTGGTTCGAAATTCCAAGGAAGAAAGAAGAAAAATTGAAGAGAAAAAAAAGAAATCATTTGTTGACTAGGAAAACTTTTCCTATGTTGACTAGGATTTGAAAGCTTCCGGAAGGATCTTGAAGAAGAACAAATGAAAATGGGTCCAATTAATTAGAAGACCATTTAGATACCCCAAATATGAAGATCCAATCAGCCAATTTCGTGGAGATCAAGATTTGGTAGGAAAAGGATTCCCAAAGTCAAAAGAAGAAGGAAATCATGAAGAATAAGGAAAGCAGAATCTGCCTGTGCAGATGGGCCAACTTCGAACGACAACTGGAAACTAACCAGGAGGAGTTAAGATGCGATTAACCTATGGTTGGAAAGATATTTGAGTCTTCTTTCCAACGACACCAAAATCATAATTTTTGGAGATCTACAACTCCGGGAAAGTGCAAATCTTTACAGACTGCCAGATCTGCCCGAAAATAGAAGGAAACCTTATTCTAGGAGGAGAATGATTCTTGTGAGCTTATAAATACAAGAGGCTCGGCCTCAAAACAAATCATCACCTATCTTACGCTCTCACGCTGCCAAAATTCTCAAACATTCTCCACCACAAAGATCTCCAGAGCCAAGGTCGACTACACCATCACCACCTCCTAAAAACCGATACCAACTCCATCAAAGGGTCGTCTTGCTCTTGAAGTTTGCAGTGCTGTTCACGGAACTAAAAGTGTAACATGAACTCTTTACTCCGTAGTCTCCTTTGTCTTTGTATTTATTTGTGTAAAAACTCGGTGAATGAATGTCTATTTTGGTTTTATACACTTTATGAATTCCATACGTGTTCCATGTGTTTATGAATCTTAGTTTCTTTTATGTGTTATGTGTTGGGCATAAAGCTTCGGTATGGGTAGAGGTTAGGATCACTAGGACGTTTGCAGTGCTGTTCACGGAACATGTTAGTCCCTACCTTTGTATCAAATCGATGATTTAGTTAAGGTGTTTATATGCTGTTCATTGCACTTTAATTAAAAGATAAAGAAAACCATAACATGTAATTGGAATTAGGGTTTGTAGATTTCGAAGATGATGGGAGAATTAGAGCCGTATAATATGCATGTGGGTAGGATGGGATGATCACATGTAAATAATTAATTAGGTTTTTGTCGAAAATATGGTAAGGGTTTTTAGGATTTTCTTATGTGTTTGCTTGTCTATGAGTTGATGCATGATAGAGTCCTAGGAATACTTGCTATGTGATTGACGTTTTTAGTTAGTAATTAGATAGAAAATTTAGGAAATTAAAATCAACTCTTTTATACCCCCCTTTTTACTACACAAGAATTGCATGCACCCTTCAATCCCCGGTTTAGAACGATACCCTACTTATCAATGCTACATCTACACAAAAAGGGTTTAAATTGCATATGGTTGAATTATGTGTTAAGTGTCTACTTTGTGTTAATATTTGATGCATGTTTCCGTCGTATCAATTTTTGGCGCCGTTGCCGGGGATTGTTAATTGTTTGTGATTTTTGTGTGTATATATGTAAATTTATACTTGTGCATATTACTAACCATTTTCTTTTTCAGGAATTATTCGAAGTATATATGCTAATTTTACTTACAAATTTTCGATGCCTTGTATATGTGCCCTAATTGATCTAATTTTTCGTAAATAAATACATGTGAATAAATGTTAGTGTAAATTTTAATTTTTGTAAATATTAATCGGTGTTTGTATATATATATCTAATAATTGTTAAGCATGTTAAAGGATAGTCTTAGATTTACATTGATTACATGCTTGATTAATTAGGTCTCACTCCTTGGAATAGATGGTGCCTCTTTTTCTTGTTTATCTCCTTAACCCCTTATGTTTTACACATAAGGTTGAGGGCGGAGTCTACAAGAACTATGAGGGAGTGTGAATTTTTGAAAGTTTGGCTGAATGTCGGACATGGTGTCTAGAAACGGGTTATGACTGGTGACAGGCTATGGATCTAAGAAAGACTTACACCAATAGAGTATATACCATTGGCCCGGTTAGCCTCGGGGTGTATTGTCGAAATTAGTCCTACCTCTCGCGTTATCTCTATCCCCAACTGGCCATGTTTTTCGATTGAACTAAGGCTGAACAATTAAGAATTCATACTTTATCGCACGGGTCGCACGTCCTTGGAAAGACTGAAAAGTCAATGCCTTGTAATCCTTGTAAATTTTTGGCGAACTCAATTTGGGACATGTATGCTAAAAATTTCAAAAATTGTTTGAACATGTTCAATCTTGTGATTCCGAAGTGTGAAACAATTCTAACTTAGCTATGTATATATAATTTTTGCATATCAGTCATTCATTCATGCATTACATAATTGCATCATCTTGCATCATATTCATCATACATTTAATGCATATCATGCATTTGCATTGGATTTGATGATTGTTGAGTTTTGAAGGATACGAAGGAGGAACATGCTCCAAGTGTTTTCATAATTCGCAGCTTCTGTCCAAAATAGAACAGTCAACTTTGAAAAGTCATAACTTTCAGCTCGTTTGGAGTTAGCACGAGTTCTTTATATGAATGGAAAGCTCGAGACGTCTAGTTTTCAGTCATATAAAAATTACGAATTTCTGAGCTCTAAATCGTTCGGAATTCTAGTTTAAAGACACGGAGGTCAGAACATTAAGCTGCAAAGTGGAAAGAACAAATGGAGGAGATGCACCTTCAAGATCAGGCTGTTCCAAGAGCATAAATGAAGCATCATGTCTAGGCTGTAAGACATTAAAAAACAAGCGCTTGTTGGGAGGCAACCCAATGGAGGATCGACACACAGATTTGCTTTCTTTTCCCTTCCTCTTTATTAATTAGTATGTTAGTATGTGAGATATTTTTGGTAAATTTTCTTCTACATGCTTGGTTCTATGTTTTTCTCTATTTACATTGAGGACAATGTAGGGTTTAAGTGTGGGGAGGGGTTTACAACTTTCTTTGAGTCATAAATTGTAAAAATTGGGCGGACAAAGGGTTCCGGCGGATGATGCCCTAAAAAAAAATTATTTTTATTTAATTTTCGTGGGTTTTTATTTTTCTAAAATTTTATGTAGTTTTTGAGTGTATTTTAGTGTTTTTCAGAGTCTTAGGATGCCCTTAACTCGTCTATGATGATATTCTTCTGAGACAATTTCGAGTTCATGGTTTTCATGTCACTAATTTATGGAATTCTTTTGTTAATAGAGATGTTTTGATTGCATTAACATGTAGTAGATATAGATTGTAAAATTTGGTACAGAATTCGCAAGCTAGATAAGTTTAAATCATTTAAACCATAAAGTGAGTTTTGAGCTGAAATTATGTTTTCTTGGAGTAAATTTCGACATATTTAAGATTTTAGTCTCAAAAATGTTTACATGCCTCATATGATTGCTTGCCATAGTTTTTAATGAACTAGAGATCGATTGCTAGAACTTGCTCATGTTGATTTTCAAAGCTTATAGTCAATACATACTCTGATTTTGGATATGATTAAAGGCATTTAGGATTTACCACCACTTTTGCCAACTTGCTATATGTCCCATATGTGCGCACGAGTTGCGACACCCTTAGATTACCCCTTTGTGCCTACATTAAGCCTTTTCTTTCATTTACCACATACATATCTAAACACTTAGCCTAGTGTAGAATTTCCAACCCTTGTTCAAAGACTTGGTGAAGAAGTTTCGAAGCTAGCATAAAAGAAGTGGCGAAAAAAGTGATGAAAGAATACAAAGAAGGGAAGACTTGTCCAAAAGAGTTGATTGCCGAAATAAAAAGAAAGAAAAAAAAATCGAGAGCAAAAGAAAAGAAAGAAAAGAAAAAAATGTGTAAAAGCTCTCCGGCAAAAGTTCTAAGTGTAAAAGTTTGGACAAGTGAAGTTTAGAATGAAGTTAGGGCCCAAAAAGATGAAAATTGGCCCCCGATCGTGAGTTTGACACAAGAAGAAGTGTAGAAAGGATGAGCCACGAATTTGAAGAATTCTAAGAGCTAGACTAAGTCTTTGGAACGTTCTTAAACACCACTTATCCAAATTTTCGAATGCCTTAGCCTCAGCCCCATTACAACCCTTGAAAGTCCTTTAAGATCCTTAAGATGAGTAGCCTTTGATCTGTGGAGTTAATCGCATGAGTAAGCATATGGTTTGGGTTCATTTGTGCAAGTAATTGGTTTTATTCATGAGGTATTCTATTTATTCTTCGATATATCTTGAGTGAATACCTTCTTTTCATGAGTGAAAAGATGATGAGTGCATCCATGTGAGGATTTTGAACTTTTCTAGTGCATGCATAGCTTATCAATCACCATTGTTTTCATCTAAGTCTTACTTGTTCATGCATGAGAGTGTCTTTATTAACTCTTGAATTCCTTGTGCTTTAATTTTGTGAATTCTCATGAAATTTTCGAAATTCTTTTGTTAAAGGGCTTAGTAGTATTTTTTGGAAAATTTTGAGTCTTAGTTTAATTTAGTGTTTGCTAAGGGACTAGCAAAGTCTAAGTGTGGGGGGATTTGATCTACGCATTTTAGGCGTATTAATTAACATATTTTCTCTACATTTTTACTTTGATAATTGCTTAGTTTTATTAGTTTTAACTTATTTTGTTAATTTCAGGTGTTGACCAAAAGAGACGGAGTAAAGGAGTCTACAAGCATGCAAAATAATGGAGACAAGAAATTGGTTCGAAATTCCAAGGAAGAAAGAAGAAAAATTGAAGAGAAAAAAAAGAAATCATTTGTTGACTAGGAAAACTTTTCCTATGTTGACTAGGATTTGAAAGCTTCCGGAAGGATCTTGAAGAAGAACAAATGAAAATGGGTCCAATTAATTAGAAGACCATTTAGATATCCCAAATATGAAGATCCAATCAGCCAATTTCGTGGAGATCAAGATTTGGCAGGAAAAGGATTCCCAAAGTCAAAAGAAGAAGGAAATCATGAAGAATAAGGAAAGCAGAATCTGCCTGTGCAGATGGGCCAACTTCGAACGACAACTGGAAACTAACCAGGAGGAGTTAAGATGCGATTAACCTATGGTTGGAAAGATATTTGAGTCTTCTTTCCAACGACACCAAAATCATAATTTTTGGAGATCTACAACTCCGGGAAAGTGCAAATCTTTACAGACTGCCAGATCTGCCCGAAAATAGAAGGAAACCTTATTCTAGGAGGAGAATGATTCTTGTGAGCTTATAAATACAAGAGGCTCGGCCTCAAAACAAATCATCACCTATCTTACGCTCTAACGCTGCCAAAATTCTCAAACATTCTCCACCACAAAGATCTCCAGAGCCAAGGTCGACTACACCATCACCACCTCCTAAAAACCGATACCAACTCCATCAAAGGGTCGTCTTGCTCTTGAAGTTTGCAGTGCTGTTCACGGAACTAAAAGTGTAACATGAACTCTTTACTCCGTAGTCTCCTTTGTCTTTGTATTTATTTGTGTAAAAACTCGGTGAATGAATGTCTATTTTGGTTTTATACACTTTATGAATTCCATACGTGTTCCATGTGTTTATGAATCTTAGTTTCTTTTATGTGTTATGTGTTGGGCATAAAGCTTCGGTATGGGTAGAGGTTAGGATCACTAGGACGTTTGCAGTGCTGTTCACGGAACATGTTAGTCCCTACCTTTGTATCAAATCGATGATTTAGTTAAGGTGTTTATATGCTGTTCATTGCACTTTAATTAAAAGATAAAGAAAACCATAACATGTAATTGGAATTAGGGTTTGTAGATTTCGAAGATGATGGGAGAATTAGAGCCGTATAATATGCATGTGGGTAGGATGGGATGATCACATGTAAATAATTAATTAGGTTTTTGTCGAAAATATGGTAAGGGTTTTTGGGATTTTCTTATGTGTTTGCTTGTCTATGAGTTGATGCATGATAGAGTCCTAGGAATACTTGCTATGTGATTGACGTTTTTAGTTAGTAATTAGATAGAAAATTTAGGAAATTAAAATCAACTCTTTTATACCCCCCTTTTTACTACACAAGAATTGCATGCACCCTTCAATCCCCGGTTTAGAACGATACCATACTTATCAATGCTACATCTACACAAAAAGGGTTTAAATTGCATATGGTTGAATTATGTGTTAAGTGTCTACTTTGTGTTAATATTTGATGCATGTTTCCGTCGTATCACTAAGGAAGCTCGACCTAAAGAATCTCGCCCAATGGGAAATAAAGCGGCTAAGGTGGCGAAAAACAAGAAGAGTGAAGATCTTGGAGAGAGCATTCACGCTCAAATGAAAAGAATGAACGACTTGCGTGAGCGTGAGTTGACACATAACTAACAACTCTTTCAAGAGGCTAAGACGGCGGAGAAAGAAGTCGATGATCACATAATGGCGGTGGATCAGAGTATATACTCTCTTAACAAAAGAGCTTATTGGGAGAGGATGCAAAAAAAGATACTTGATGAGGAGAAAATGGCCAATGAGAGTCCTACCATCCAACCATATCATCTTCAAGTAACGATGGAAATGACACAAATTTGTCTATCTACACGCCGGTTCAAGATACACCATGGTTATGAAATAATGTTGAAGAGTCATTAGTTAAATTTTAATTAATGTGTTGTTGTTATGTTCACTACTAGAAAATGGGATTCACACGATGGCTCAGGGGTGTCTTCTTATGACTAAAATACCCGTCTATGAAGCAGTCGTCTGATTCAGACGACAGGTAAATCACCAAATCAACTACCGTATACCAATCATAAGGACAACGGCTAAAGTAACACACCACGGGTGACATCCACACATGCGCACCAAAGCTTTTTGTGGCATACATTTAGATGACGGGTAACCATCTTCTGATATTATATCAGACAATAATTCCATATAATATGATTGTCGTTCTATTTTGATTCAGTCGACAGGTACATATTATATGAGCATCGTTTGATTTGTATTCGATAAACACAATTTCTTTTGCTTTGCAATGACCAAATAAACAGTGTATTCACAACAAAATCTAAATAAAATCTGTTTATTGTTGTTCATATGTACTACACATGTAAAGTAGCATATTATAAAATCACCAACTACTCCCTTGCTTTGCACATCAATACAATAATGCCTCTTCAATCTTCATCGACCTACAAGATGCACTCAACCTAAGCTAATTTTTTGAGAATTTTTCCTACAAGATGCATATTATAAACATGAAATACCACAGCATAGTATTCTGATGTCTAATTATACATAGAAAGCTAAAAATCACCAACTACTCCCTTACTTTGCTCATCAATACAATAATGCCTCTTCAATCTTCATCGACCTACAAGATACAATCAACCTAAGCTAATTTTTGAGAATTTTTTCTAGCTATGAGCTTGACGTAGATTCACTTCACTACGGGTATCACTAGAATGTGAACTCCAAAATGTATGAGTCAATGTTGAACCTACAAAAATGTGAATCAAACCTTAGCTACAAGAGCTGTAAAGCATATTACGTCAACTATGTACTAAGCACATTCCCATAGACACATTTGATCCCTAAGTAATCAAACACATTAAGTCAACCATGAACTAAACACTTTTCCATTGACACTTTTCTTGCTGATGCTTAATAACCATGGTAGAAATTAACAAACCAACAGATTCTTCGGTGTGGTGCCATTACGCCCACTTCAAAGCAAAATAACAAAATTTACTTGTATTGGATTGTTAACTGAAACTAAAGCTGAGAAACAAAAGCACTGCACTGTTATAGAAGCAGTGTTGTAAGTGCTTCTGCACATTAGATTAGCACTATGGTAAACTAACCTGCTTACATATAGAAGGTTGAAGGCTTCAATCTCTAGCATAAGTATTTTCTGCAATATGTGCATACTTATCAGTTATCATCACCACTCTATAGTCTACACCTCTGTTGCACCGACACTCTGCTAGGGTGGAATGTCGGTGTGTCCGACACTCCCCGACACTCCGACACGCCCCGACACCGTGTCCGACACACCACGTGGCGTGTCGGAAAAATCAACATTTTTCCGACACGTTGACGACACTCTTCCAACACGCCACGTCATTATCCGACACTCCTCCGACACGCCACATCATTAATTAAAGAAAAAAAATGAATAAAAAAAATGCAGCTGCTTTATACAACCCTAATACAAAGCAGCCCCAACCCCCCGCACCTCTAAATTGTTGTTGCCTCCTCTCCTCTCCAAGAAAGAAGACTCCAAGTCTCCAACGTATGTTGCGTACGTTGCTGTTGCTCCAAGTTGTTGTTGCCTCTCATACAGAAATAAAGAGGAAGACTCTAACACGTTGCTGTTGCGTTGCCTGACTTGCCTCTCCTCTCCACTCTCCACTGTCTCTAGACTTGCCTCACTCCAACGTACGTTGTCTCTCACCTCTTCTCTCTAGACTTGCCTCACTCTCAGTCTCTCATCTCGCCTCTCCTCTCCTCTCCTTCAAGGCTTCAATCGATTGTGATTTGTGAAGGTAAGACCCACTCATCTCGCCTTTCCTCTCCTTCAATCGACTGTAGTAGTGTACTATTAGACTATTGGCCTATTAGATAATTTAGCTAAATGGGTTATACTTATAATCAGGGAGGATTCAGGAGGAAGGCCGATTCAGAAAGCCAAGGTACATTTTGGATTTTGTTTCAGCATCTTATGTTGTTAACTTGTTATCGACATCAGTGTATTGTTAGAAAGTTTATCCAAATTAGATGTCAGCCTCTGATGATAGTTTATCCAATTTAGCTTATATGTTAAGTGAATTAACTAATAAATTATTGGCCATAAGTATCTTGTCTTATATCATTTGGGTGTCGGACTATCTTTGAGGTTTAAGGTACAGTATATTGTATCTTGTCTTCAAACGGGTGTCGAACTATCTTGTATCTTGTCTTCAAACTTGTTATTGATATTAGACTATCATTAATTAGACTATCTTTGAGGTTTAGTAGTGTAAAAATCTGTGTATGTTATCATTTGGGTTAAGAATTTACTTGAATTTTATAGAATCTATAAAATGCTTGAATACATTGTTGGATTTGTCTATTGTTAATATTAAGTTTGTAATGAATAGGATGAGCTCAACTGGTACTACTGCTACATCAAAATCCAGTATTGATTCTGAGGATAAGCTTACTGGGCCTTTGTGGAAATATGTTACTAAGATAGTTGATGATTCTGATGGAGGCAAGGCAGGGGGGAATGTTCCTTTTATTTGTAATTTTTGCAAGATGGACTTCAAGGGCTCACATTCTAGAGTTAAAGCTCATTTGCTCAAAATACCAAGAGTATGAATCAAGGTTTGCACCAAGGTGACAAAAGCTCAGATTGATGAAATGCGAGAGGCAATAGAAGAGTGTGAGCAGAAGTTGCAAGATAAGACTCCAAGAACGATTCCTTTGCCTCCCTCTTCAAGTAGGCTTTCAAGTAATGCAAGTTACTTTCCATTGGAAGTGGTGGATCTTGAAACTAAAAAAAGAAGGGATATGAGTCCACAGCTAACTAACGCCTTTAGAAATGAAGAAAGGCAACAATGTGACTAGCAATCGCAAGAATGTTTTACACTGGTGGGTTATCATTCAACTTGCCAAGGAATCCCTACTACCAAGATGCTTTTGCTCGTGCCTCAAACCTTCCGGGTTATAAACCCCCAGGTTATAATGCATTGAGGACCACACTGCTTGACAGTGAGAAACAACACATTGACCGAATGTTAGTACCCATTAAGGACACATGGAAGCAGACCGGTGTGACAGTATGTTCTGATGGGTGGACCAATGAGAAAAGGAGGCCCTTAATCAATATGATGGCTGCTTCTAAAAATGGGGATGTTATGATCAAAGCAATCAACTGTGAGGGGCAGTATAAAGACAAGTTTGAAGTTTCAAGATTGCTTTTGGAGATTATCAATGAGATCAGCGCCGAGAATGTGATACAAGTGGTGACTGATAATGCACCCGTGTGCGCTGCTGCCGGTGCCATTGTTGAAGCTACATATCCACACATCTTTTGGACACCATGTGTAGTTCATACTCTCAATCTTGTCTTGAAGGATACTTTGAAAGAAAAATCTTTTTTACCCGGTGAGTCCGTAGATGAAGAGCTGCGGTGGCTTATGGACATCATCAATGATGTTTGGTTTATCAAGAATTTTGTCATCAACCATAGCATACGTCTATCTATGTACAATTGATCATTGTTCTTTGAGGTTGCTTCAAGTTGCTGAGACAAGATTTGCTTCTCATCATGTGAGTATTAAGAGGTTTAGGGAGATGAAGGTTGGCTTGCAAAGTATGGTGATTAGTCCCAAATGGGACTTGTACAAAGAAGATAATGCCCCGAAAGCAAGAGTGAAGGAAATGCTCTTGGATGACAACTTGTGGGACCAAATCGATTTCATGATTACTTTCATGGAACCTATATATGAGATGATAAGGATGGGGGATTTGGATAGACCTTGTCTTCACTTGGTTTACGAGTGGTGGGATTCAATGATTGAGAAAGTAAAGAAAGCAGTTTTCAAGCCTGAATTTGTCTATGTCATCACAAAGCGTTGTGAGGTATCAAGATTTTATGATGTGCTTTACTCTATCTTGATTGCTCGATGGACCAAGAGTTCTACTCCACTTCATTGCCTTGCACATTCTTTGAATCCGAGGTATTATAGCACTAAATGGCTTGAAGAGGATCCTAACCGAGTTGCTCCACATAGAGATGCCAAGCTCACCACTGAAAGGAGGAAATGTCTTCGGAGAATCTTTCTGGATCCTCAGGTTCGTAACAAAGTGTTGAAAGAGTATGTCACTTTTTCTCTAAACATGAAAGATTATGGTACACCGGAAGTTTTGGAGAATATGTGCAACTTTGAGCCTGTGATTTGGTGGGGTGCCTATGGAGCTTGTACACCACTACTCCAAGTTTTGGCTTTCAAGTTGCTTAATCAACCTTGTTCATCTTCTTGTTGTGAGAGAAATTGGAACACCTATAATTTCATTACCGGTTTGAAGAGGAACAAGTTGCAACCAAAAAGAGCTCAAAATTTGATTTATGTGCATACCAATCTTCGACTTTTGACAAGGAGAAATCCTGAGTATTATAAAAGTCAAGAGATAATGTGGGATCTTGCTGGAAATGCTGTTAACTCCATGGAACCTGAGGCTTTTGATGTGCTTGATATAGCAAGTCTCTCTCTTGATGAACCGGCATTGGAGATGATGCTAATTAATGATGAGATAAATGTTGAAGATGAGTGATGCATTTATGCACTATTTTCTTAATTTATTTCATGTTCTAGTATTTTTCTTATAATTAAGAAAACATATATATTTATTAATAATTTGTCGTGTCGATGCCGTGTCGAAACATGTGTTTTTGATATTTGCCGTGTCGCGGTGTCGTGCCGTGTCGTTGTTGGTGTCCGTGCAACATAGGTCTACACCATGTTACCGACTATGATTAGCTAAAAATTAGGACTTCACAGAATTGTGGCTTCGGATTAGAGTTTCAATCAGAGGAAGTCATTCCAGTACTTCAGTCCTTTACATCCGCAATGCCTCCTGCAGTTATCTGGAAAACATTCGTTTCTGTCAAGAATAACAACAAATATTGCCTCAGTCATTACACACACCATCTAAGTTATAGGATGATGCAAGTCATCTAAAAAACACAGGTTATATCAATAAAATGTAAAATGAGAAGGATATTGCTTCAGCCTCGGGCAGGTTTGGCACGTCAAACACTTTGCAGACACGTTGTTCCCCTTTGCCTTTCCTGAACATTTGCCTTATGGTTGCTGCATGGGCAAGAACAGGTCCTCCTGCTGGCTTCTTTGGATCAGATATGAATACTCTGCCACCAGGGTCAGCAATCACTGCATTAACAACGAGATTCACCTATTAGCCTCTTAAATAACATGCATTGAAGTAGAGGCACAACTTCCTAAAACTAACCATGCATAGTCTATTAAGGTTCATGTTGGTTTCTACTTTCTGCCTACATCTAGTTACTCAACAATCATTTAGCTTAGTAGTCCAGTACAAGCATTACCAATACTACTGCACCAAAGAAAGCAACAAACTGTCACATGTCCAGTATAAGAATTCACGAAGCAGAACTAATCATTTAAACTAAAGCTCTATACTTCAAGCAATTCTAACATAATGATTATAGTAACAACAAACAAAGATGACCAATGGGAAGATTCATACTTTTGCAACACGTACATCAGGAGGCAACGTCTCCGTAATAATTTTGGTCATGGTTGCTAAAAAGCAACAGTAAGTTAACATAAGTTAGTAACCAACTCCGAAACAAGAATCAAACATGTAATGCATCATGTCATCTAATGGCTTAAACAATAATATAAGCTCTAATTTGTAATGAACACTAGTGTAGAGGATAAGAGAGAGGACCTGCTTGATTGGAGGTTGAAGGTTGAGCATCAGACATTGAGATTGAGGCAGCAGCGTCATCACGAGAACACTTCCATATCTGTAACACGAAAACACAATGCATCATAATAACAAACTTGGTACATCCTTACTCAACTCCATCAGGAATGTAACAACAACAAAACACACATATCCAAAAGAACTCATAAACATGATACTCAGAAACCAAATGGTTTGCCGCGCAACTATCAACAATAAACTTGTTGAGAGCTGTCACGAAATTCCCCAATACTGCACATTTGACAATCACACATTAAACAACAATTACTCGATCTATAGTCTCTCTATAGTCTCTATTAGTACATACCCTCATCTACATCAATAGCAACCACGATTTGATCAGGTGTTTGATTGTGAAACCCATAAAGGCTATCGTGGAAACCCTTATGCTGCGAGACCAATCTCCTTCCCTATAATTTCTCCATCAATTTCAACCTGAAACATGATATGCAATTTCTTTCGATTTTAACAGATTTTATGAGAAGTGGCATGATAATTTCTCTAGTTCAAGAGAATGAACTTAGCTTACACACAATAGCAAGAGCTAACTTATCCATAATGTTGTCAGATACAAACCTATACATGGAGAATCGTCTTTCTCCAATGAATTCACTGGAGGAGGCCGAGGTTGGAAAACTAATGGAACCCCAAACATTTCAATCTCTTCTTTCCAGCGTAAGCGCGTCCCTTAGATTGTTCAAGTCTTGAAGATAGAAAGTTAGGGTTTCAGTGATATTTTTCAGTAAGAGAAATGAAGTTTGGGGATTTTGAGAGCTTAAAATTTAAAAGGTGTAGAGGAGGAGGAGCTTACCATCGTCTTTGACTCCGACGGAGATCGTCGTCGTCGTTTTCTCCGAGTCTCTCTCTTGCTCTCTGTGTGAGTTGCGAGCAGGATCGAAGTCGCAAAGGCAGATTCACTAGCGCTCGAGGTCAAAGCACCGATTACGAGGAGATTGAGGTCGAAGCACCGAGTCCGAGCTCGAGGCGGCGAGCTTGGCGAGGACGTGAGTTAGGGTTTTCATTTTATTTGTGTAAGTGTTATGAAGAGCCAAAAAAGTAGTGTCAAGTATAAATGACTTAACGCGACGGGTGACCGTTGTATGATTCAATGAAATAAACTTGTTAGCGCGGTTTGTCAAAATATTTGAGGGGAACCAATGTCAAAACTAAAATTTTAGCATCAATTTTTGGGGAGATATGACAACAACTAGATTTTCTAAAAAAGTTCTAACATCACACGACGGGCACTGTCGTATGAATGAAGGCATATGCAATTTTGAAAATTTGGACTAGTGTTATTTAGAAATGCTCTGGAATCACATGACAGACACTGTCGTGTAATGGAAGTCAAAAGACATTTTGAAAGTTTTTCCCAAAAATGAGGGTTCCTATGACGGTCACCTGTCGTGTAGGTGTACATTATAAGACAGGTAGCACTTGACCGTCGTCTTAACTTTGAAACAGGCTTCACATGTCGATTAGCGTTTTTTTGTCGTCTGAGGGTCGTTGTGTGAACACTTTTTTGTAGTAGTGGTTGTTGCTTATTTTAATTAATGCGTTATGTTGCTTAATTAATGTGATATTGTAACTTATTCTTAATTTTAATAAAGAGTATTTTGTTATTTTTTTTTAAATTCATATTTTTTATTAAAAAAATCAATAATATAAATTATTTTAAATTTAAATAGTTTATAAATTATTATAAAATACAATATGTATACTTTAAAAGAAATATATATAATAAAAATTATGAATTTTAAAATATAAGGTAGAGGACCTATAATTGAAGATGAGAAGATAAGTTTTAAAATGAGATATAAAATTTTAATAGTTAAAAATGAGAAAGTCTCGTAGTAAATAATAATTTTATAAAGTCTCAATAATAAGGTAGAAGACCTGAGATCAAACTTACCGTCACAAAAGGATGAACAAATAAAGAAGAAAGGGCAGGCATAGTGTAGTAGAGAGAAGCACTACTCAACTAGCAAAGCAGCGAGGGAAGGTGCAGCGAGTACGTGAGGCAGATCGCAGAGCAAGTAATATTCATGACATTGACTTCTCTATGGAGCCAAGGGTGGTTGATCAAGTACAGGCCAGGCCTGGCCTGTGTTCACGATGACCGTGACACGTGCTCTTCCACTTACTCACATCATCGATAATCGTACGTACTCATCCAAGAAGGCAATTTTACAGGTTTACAGGTAGCTCTTCTCTCCTTCCTTCCTAGCTCCTTCACCAAGTCTCAGACCACGACACGTACCACTGCTTCCAATAACCTCCACCCAAATTCAATACCCTAGCTAGCTTTCAGAGCGCTCTCTCTCTCTCGAGCGTGTCACTTTCAACTTGCCATTGCCGCCTTCTTAATTCCTCTTCTTCATCCTCGTCTATCTCTGCATTGGTTAACGCGAACAGAACCCCACTTTTCTGTATCTTCTCTCCCACTTCCTCATCTGCCACTTCTCGCTGCAAGCACTTGCTTAATTAATCTCTACTAGTATATAGATTAACACGTTGTTGATGGATAGTACAGTACAATTGTCATTAGTTTAGTGCTTAATGAAACTTAATGTGTTTTCCTCGTCTTTGTGTTTCTTAAAGTGTGTTATAAAGCTCATGATAAACGAGAAACTGATAAAGGAAGAAGTGTGATGCAGAAAGTAGGATTTCTCGGATTAAACTAATACTGGCTTCTTTTTATCCGGCAAGTGATTAGGCCTGGAACTTCGAGATCAGCTCAACACGCCCCCCTTTTTTTTTGAGACAAAATTTAGGTGAGAGTTTGATTAAGTTATATTGCAAACTTATAACTTCAATCTTAAAGAATTTAAGGTAGACACGTACTTATTATATCAGTCTACAAATATAAATTTTTGCATAAAAATTTATAGATCATGCACCTAATATAAGGCTGCTGACAAAGAAGATCGAATACGAATGGGGAGTATCAACACTTGGACGCCTTTTCCAACTGAGCTCAGCACGCCCCTTCGTAGTCAAATTAATTAAGCTTTATGTTCCGGTTATTTAACTAATCTTAACTTGTACTGTTGGAGACGTCATTATATCAAGTCTCTGGTTTGCAATTTATTTTCTCCAGAGTTTTATGTTGGATGTGATCGATAAATTACGGGAATAGTCCATGTATATGTACGAGCAGTGGATTATTAACCACTAAAACAGTGACTAGCTACCCATATATTATAATAATCGACAAGTTTTTTTTTTCCGAAGAGTGATTAACCAGATTAGTTGTTTGCTCAAGTAAAATAGAAAGTAGATTAATCGTGACTTCTTTTTAGAAGGAATATTTTATTATAATATAATAGAAGTACAAAGATTTTACTAGTATAGATTATCCGACCTGATAAAACGAAGTTTTATATATATTACTATAGTAAACAACATTGTTTAGCCCAATGTCCAGACTAGCAAATCAGAATAACACTAGATAACATTAAAAATTCGGTTGCACTATCCCTTATCTATTTAGGCACATTCTTTACTCGCGGATCAGTGTCGGGTCTAGAGCTTCCACTTTAGCCTGACTCTCAGAAGTTTGGTCACACTCTACCAAGCTATGGCGCGCCAAAATCTCCACCATATGGTATCTAGTTGCATTGCAAGCATGTAGCCGCATGCCCTATCCTCTATATGGTGTTTAGATGTCAGTCTAAAACAACCCAATTTTTCATAGGTCCTAGTCAGAGGACATTTCCCTTCGGCCTTCCTTGGACTTGATTGTCTTTGTCGTTTCCTAGGTCTTCCAGGAAACGACATCTCCAACTCTCTCGGCTCCTCCATTGCAACCATCTTCATTACAGCTTCCAAAGCCCAATTGTCAGCCATCTTCTTCTCTAAAGTTCCAGCACCACCACCCGTATTAGCCATCACCACCGTATTCTGACCCTAGCTCCAAACGGTCTCTTTTGCCCTACCTTCCTCCTCAGCCAAATTCTCTTCTATCTTCACTTCCTCATCTGTTTCCAACTTACCATATTGAATCGGGAAACCATCTATGGTATGATTCAAACTACCATAACCTATGCAATATCCCCTCAATGTAATATAATCAATGTCATAGACCACCGAAGCAGTAGGTCTAAGGGTAAAACGTACCTTTGTTTCCAGCGGATGATGAAGATTAACCTCCAAAAATAGCCGGATTTCCTTTCCGTCTTCCAGCCGAGCTCTATCATAGTCAAGAAACCTACCTGGAAACTCCCCATAAGCGTTCATCACTGTTTAACCTCCACTTCTTCAGTGAGATCACCACCAATCATCTCTACCTGCACCCACACGCGAGCCTTGACCGCCAAGATCAGATGCATCGGAGTCAAACCATCAAACTCTTCTACCATCAAAGTGATGTCATGGAAGAACCAAGGCCCTTGATCAATCGCCCTTCGGAGAGTCCATTTGTCTTTACACCTTTTCACGAAACGACCATAGGTACAATGCCAAATTCGGATTGCATTGGTTCCCAAAACTCCCTGCCAAAGACGGATCATCCAAACCTTGAGAGACTTCACACGAGCATCCAGAAAAAGTGTTAGGGAGAAGATTTGGATAACGGCGAAGCCGAAATCCTCCTCCTCCTCAGCCGCACCTTCGGGGATGTCGCACATACCAGAAAAGAAACCAAAGTCATGGGTTCCGACATGGATGAATGCGTGGATCGCCACAGGATTACGCAAAAAAAGAAGAAATAGAAACAAGATGAGACCGAGAGAAGAAGAAAACCAAGAAAAGAATTGACTTTGGGTGAAGAAATTGGTAAGAGAGGGCAGATGATGCAAGAACTTTAGGGTTTAGGGGAGAAAACCTAAAGGAATAAGGAGAATGACAATAACCAATCTAGATCAATGGTGAGTTGGTGAGTAATATTTTGATGATTAGTAAAATAAATTGTTATTGTGATATGAATCTAACTGTAAATAACCACAAAATTGGTTGAGAATCAGTGTATTATCTCAATTTGCTAATATACAAAATATTAGAATTATACCCCAAATTTTGGCCATGACACAAAAATTATTCCCGCTATTATTAACTCTGTATTATGTCGAATAATATGACATTTTTTCGTGGACATAACGAATAACGGTATTTTGGGCAGTGGTCAAAAATTGAGATATAATTATGATATTTTGCAAAGTTTTAGTATGGAAAAACAGAAAGAAAAAAAAGCGAAAATTAGTTAATGTTTGTTGATTATTAATGTTTAGAATAAGCGAAAATTAGAACAAACAATTTTTTTTTAGAAAACGACCTTCCAAGAAAGATTATTTTATTAAATAATACGTTTTTCAGTGGTATCAATGACATCCAGGATTAACTCTGGAGTAAAGTTAAACCATTCATAGAGAATGGTCGGGTTGTATGCATGTGTAGCAAGTCTAGGTGCGGCCCTATTACAGGCTCTACGTCCAAACAAAATCGAGAATGAAACATTAAGTTGCAAAAGCACCTTGACTTCATCTACCAAACTTCCTAGGAGCGACAAATCAGCCTCTAGACTCATCACTCTTTTCACTGCCAGAAGACAATCTCATTCGATTCGAATCTCCTTAACACCCAATCATTGTAGGAAAACGATTCCAAATTGAAGAGCTAAGATCTCAACTTGTAATGTCGATGATATATGAGGGTAATGATAGGAAAATCTAGCTATGAACCCACCTAGGTCTTTGTGAAGAACTCCACCACCCCCACCTTTGTGGTCACTATAAGCGGCATCTACGTTCAGCTTGATACCATTTTTAGGAGAAGGTTGCCAATATGTCACATGAATCTTTGTAGATGGTATTGAAATTGTCGCCTTAGCCGAAGTTTGTTTGAATTCTTCATATAATGCTATCGAAGATGTAGTTATCAACTTTGCTTCCTTGGCTTTATTATTCCAAACCTTGTCATTTCTATTTAACCAAAGTCTCCAAATAATCATCATGAGTTGTTCAAAATGATGACTAAGAAGATGCACCGCTAGTTCTAGCATCCATTCCTTAAAATGAAAAGCTGGTGACATGAACACATTTAAGTTGAAAGGATTGCCATTGATGATGCTTTTCATCGTAGGACAAGAACAAAAGAAGTGATCTACCGATTCAAATGGTGTAGCACATAGCACACAACACAACTCTCTGGTATAACCTTTGTGACTCAAGCACTCTCTCATTGGCAAGATGCTATTACAAGCTCTCCAAATTCATATGTCGACTTTACCTGGAACCTTTACTTTGCAGATGGCATTCCATAGAATGCGATATCCATCTCCTTCGGAAGCCATAGCCAGGGTATGCCCTATAACAATATCTCGAGTTATGCCATAACCTTGCTTTACTATGTACTGACCTCTTCTATCTAACTTCCAAATTAGAGCATCTCTATGACTCCTACGGCTTCTAGGTATAGCTAGAATATTTGTAGCTATCTCTGGAGTGAAAGTAGTTTAAACCCGATTCACATCCCAGGTCATCTTACCTTCCACAAACAAATCTAATACCAACTGGAAGTCATAATGTGTTGGTCTACTTAAAGAGCTCGACTGTACATTAGGGATCCATTCGTCTTCCCAAATTCGAATCTCTTATCCAGTCCTTACTCTCCATATGATACTTGCCTATAACACCAATTTGACAACCATTATACTGCACCACGAGTAAGAACAAGAATCCTCCACTGATGCTTCCAAAAAATAAGAAAATGGGTGGTATTTCACCTTGTACAAACGAGCACTACCACATTTTAACCCATTGCCGGCGATTTAAAAATCGCCGGCAATGTTTTTTAACATTACCGGCGATTTTTGCCGGAAAAATCGCCGGTAATGTCTTCTTCTTTTTTTTAACATTGCCGGCGATTTTTCCGGCAAATCGCCGGCAATGTCCCGCATGTAATTAAAAAAAAAAAAGACATTGCCGGCGACTACATTTAAGTCGCCGATAATGTCTTTTTTTTTTTTTTTACATTACCGGCGACTTAAATGTAAGTCGCCGGCAATGTCTTTTTTTTTTTTTAATTACCGGCGGGACATTACCAGCGACTTACATTTAAGTCGCCGGTAATGTTAAAAAAAAAAAAAAGACATTGCCGGCGATTTTTCCGGCAAAAATCGCCGGTAATGTTAAAAAATATTGCCGGCGATTTAAAAATCGCCGGCAATGGGTTAAAATGTAGTAGTGGAGCAAATAAGTTAATTTGGATTTTTAATTAACCTCCAACCTTGTTTCGCAAGTATGGCCAAATTATGGGTATAGAGATTTTTAAAACTCATACCTGCCTCTTCTTTTGATAAGCACATTCAATCCCATGAATGTTAGTGTATCTTCTGGGTTTCTTCATCACCTCCCCCAAAAAATTGACAACACAATTGGTGCATATCCTAGCATAATCCTTTTGGCAAGAGATAAAAATTCATTGCATATGAGGACATGGTATGAGCTTCAACTTTGATTAATACCTCCTTACCGGCAACACTAAATAACTTTGATCTCCAGCATACTAGTTTGTTAACTAAGTTTTCTTTCAAGTAAGAAAAAATAGCTATTTTAGATTGACCTACTAGTAGAGGCAACCCAAGATATCATTCATGGTCATCCACCCTTTCCACTCCTAACACACCAGCTAACTTCTCTTGAATGTTCAAAGGGATATTTTTACAAAACACCACACTACTTTTTTTGCAAATTAATATGTTGACCTGAAGCTTATTGGTACACTACCAACAATCGTCTGAACTCCACACATTCCATAGTAGTTGCTTCACCAAACAAAAAATAATCATCCACAAATAAAAGATGGTGCAATGTAGTGGTCGAAAGACTCATACTTAAACCCTTAATTTTGCCAGAAGAGACTGCAACAGAGATCATAGACGACAAACCTTTCGCATACAAAATGAAGAGATAAGAAGATAGAGGATCTCCTTGTCTGATACCCCTAGATAGAATAATATAATCATGAGGACTACCATTATGCATCACTGAATAATTCGCTGCCTTGACAGTATTCATCACAATATATATCCAAGCCATAGAGAATCCAAGCTTACACAACATCAACTCCATAAACTTCCAACGAAAAGAAACCATCACCTGAACTTCTCCGAAGTGTGTAAATAAAATGAGCTACCTTATTTTTCACCAAAGAGTTATCTGAAATCATAAGCCCTGGTACAAATGCACTTTGCAAAAGAGAGATAATTTGAGAAACAATTCCTTTCAGCATGTTTGCCAACACTTTAGACCCAGTCTTGTAGGCCACATTGCATAAAGCTATCAGACGAAGATCTTTGGAAGACTTATGATCTTTCACCTTAGGTAACAATGTCAAATGCTTATAGTTTGAAGAGAGGGGAATCACACCAATTTGGAGGAAACTACATATTGCCTCACACACATCATGATGAACAACGTCCCAATGAAATAAGAACGGTGACATACCATCCGGACCCAATACTTTAGATGGAAGCATTTGAAACAACGTCTTCTTAATCTCCTTGTCCAAATAGAGCAACAAAAGTTCTGAGTTCATTCTCGAGTCCACACAAGGACTCACACATCCCAATACCTCCCGCATAGCAACATTTTCTACACCTTTAGTTTTAAAAATGTCCTCATAATAAGACACCAAAACTCTAGCTATTGCCTATGGTTTCACTTGTCATACTCCATTAGCACTCTCAATGCCTTTAATGGTATTGCAACTCCTCCTGTTAGATGTCTTGCAATAGAAAAATGGAGAGTTTTTATCTCCATTTTTAAGCCACAAAACCCTTAAACGTTGCCAACGCTGCCTCCAATAAATTTCTTCTTGTGCCAATAACTCATCATACTGAAGTTGCAACGCATGAAACTTCTCATACTGCCCTTATTGAAACTGCATACCGGCTATGTCTTGTATTTTCCTTTGAATTAGTGTCATCTCATTCTTCCTCTACCTAATTGACCCCTGATTCCATTGTGACAATAAACAAACTTAATTATGATTTATGATACAATAAAGGAACTACTGGTAGTCCAATAGTTGGTCATCCTCATATTACTTTCATAGATTAAAATATGAATTATTCAATTTCTCATAAAACTAATAACCGGTGAATTAAATTTAAAAAAAAATTATGATACAATAGGGATGCCACCAAATAATTGGCTACTCTCTTGCTGCTTTGTTTTCCAGCAAAGAGATCATATGCTGGCACAGTGGCTTTCTGTTGCTGCCTTCATAGCGCACGGTGTCCTGGCAGTCCTGCCACCTATAATAATTACACATTATTTACTACATTATAACTCGCAGAAATTTGAATATTCAAACGTTATACTCAGGATGGGTAGGAAAGAGACGCATCATTACCCGTACGGACCAACGAGCCTTTTGTTTAAAATTGGATGAAGTATTAACCCCCTCAAAAGGAGCGGGTGAGTATGAGCTAGCTAGTTCTTAAGTCGACATTTGGGTGGAATGAAAAGGCATTTTAACTCTTCCTTTTAACTCTTAAACATCCATTTCTTTCCCGATCGATTTCCATTTCGTGATTATTGACATTAACCCTCCAACTTTGCTTTTAATTACAATATTCACCATTTAAGACTAATTAGCTAGGTTAGCTTAGTGCATTTCTAGTGTAATATCTACTACAAGGTTTCGTTTATTTAAGCCAGATGATTTGGTGAAGTCTTATAATTCTACATCTGCAGTATAAATATCGACCACCTCAAAGAAAAGAAATCTAAAATCAATTAAGAACTTAACGATCTTCCGCAAGGATTCTTAATTATGTTACTATACGATTGATCTGTCATTATTGTGGGAAGATGCCATGAGTTATGAGCTTACAAAGCAAGCTAAGCTAGGTAAATTGGTTTTCTCATATGTATTTGTATCATATCAAAGGCTTTGTAGAGTCTTTAAAACTTGGTAGCTAGATTCCCATCAATTTCACATAATACATCACGTACATTGTAACCTGCCAATGTACTTATCTATAGTAGATAGCAGTAGAGCAAGTAATGAAGTTCATGAATTGAAATTTGAATGATTCAACATTTCAACTCAACCATTGGATCGGAAGTGTTCTAATTCAATCCAGATGAAAAACTCTAGCCTTTACAACTAAGAACTAGAGTCTCCTACTATAAATGGGATCTCAAATACTGCTTACCAAACCTTTTAAAATCCTACATATAGTGATATAAATCAGTGATTGTTTCTACCGAATTACGCGCGGGGGCGTAACGGGGCAGAAGCAACACGAATACACTTCCACGGATACTCCTTCCTTTCTTCCCTCGGTGCGTCCGAACGATGGGGCTATTCGGAAGGACGAGCGCTTCTCTCTTCCTCTTCGTGCGTGCGGACTCCTTCTTTCGGGCGGTGGACTTCCTTCGTGCGTGCGTTTCCTCTCCTGTCAGGTGGTCGGACGTGCGCGTTCGGATGCAGCTGTTAAAAGAATACAACAACGAAACAGGCGGTCAGGGGTCGAGACGGGGTGGCCCGCCTTCAACGCTCCGATGCCTAAGTCAGATTATGTATTGGATATAACAGTCAAGCGAACGTGCGAGTGAGTGAGTTGAGTTGTGAATCAGTCGTGAATGCGTGAATTCGTAATCTTACATGTAATAAATACCTTACATATATAGGTGGTTGAGTTTGGAGCTTGGTGGTGTTCTTCGATGTGGGACTGGTGGTTCTGCAGGTGTGTGATCCGCATGCTCGGGCGCACGTCCACCGGGCGCGTGCGTGCTCGGATGGGGCCGGTCTGGTGAGTGAAGTTGGAGCCTCCTTGGTGGTCCTTTGGGTGGTCCGGTAGGTGTCGCTAGCCTGCTTAAGTGGATAAGTATATTTAATCGTACAACTAATGATGCAATACTAACAAGTCCCCCAAGTCCCCAAGTCAAAGAGAACTTTCTTGACTGGGGAGTTGAAAAAGGGTGTGCGATTAACAAGAATACTTATCCGGTTGAGCAGTGGTGTATGATCCTGTGAGCCCCCCAAGTCCCCCAACTCTCCAGTCAAGAAAGGGCTCGCATGACGGAGTGGGACCTGGGCGTTCGAGCTTGTACCTGTTCGTGCGATCGTGTATCTGTTCCTGTATTCTGGGCCCGGCGTCCAAACTGATGTTGCTAGTTTGGGCCCGCGCGCCCGTGGGGTGGGTCTTGAAAACATACATAAGTGCAACAGGGATATAGACAGGTATATAGGTATGCAAGTATGAATGTATGGTTATGATGTATGAATGTATGTTTATGATGCATGAGTGTGTGGTATGATGTGTGTATGCAAATGTTTTTCGTGACACCGGCGTTGGGATGGCGCGGTGCACCGCGTACATCAACGGGGATGCCGTTCCGTACGGTATAGTGTCAACGGAGGGATCAAGACCGCGACCTATAAGTAACGCGCTACGGAGGGGACGGACCCCATGCCCGTGCCGTTCTTCGGCTTAGCACCCTCAGAGAGGGGACGGACCCCATGCCTCCGTTATGACAGCCGGCTTGCTTTCGCGACCGGGGAGGGCGTACCTTTGCCCGCGCTCATCAATCCCGGAACGCGCAAGGAGGGGTCGGACCGCACGCCCTTGGCGTTCCGAGTCGGGGTCGAATGTTAACGTTGCGCTCACACGGAGGGGAAACACCCCACGCCCGTGCCGCCCATCGACTTAGCACGCCCAGAGAGGAGTTGGCCCCATGCCTCTGTCATGACAGCCGGCTTGCTCTTCGATCATGTAACGGTGCACTCGCGGAGGGGACGGACCCCATGCCCGTGCCGCCCATCGGGCTCAGCGCGCGCTCAGAGAGGGGGCGGGCCCCATGCCTCTGCCGCCTGATCCGGCTTGCTAAATGCGTGCGCGTACGTAGAGGAAGAACCTCATCCCGTGCGACGCAGCTCTTCACTCGGGGCACGGCCAAAAGGGAATTCAGGCGTTAGCCCTCTTTCGGGGCGCCCGAGTGGTACATGTACTAACCTGATGGTGTTTTGCGAGCGCTCGATTGTGTGGGTGGTGTATGCGCCAGTAGAAGTGGTTTGGTGTCGTGGCGTGTTGTCCTTGCCTTGGGTTTGGTGGTGCTCTGATGAGATGTTTTGAGGTGACATTCCTTTTGACTTCTCTTTGGGAACCGGTGTAATAAATACTAGCCGTCGCATTTAATGCCAGCGTGCCCTTGCATTAAATGCTGATGTTGTGATGATTGCTCGGAGGGCGGACGTCACGCGCGTGGGAGCGTGGGAGCGGGGCATGGGCGCCACGTGTCGAACTGTTTGGAGACCGTGCTAGGGTTTGAAATCGAGGCGGGAAGTCGAGCAGTTGGCGCGGTTACTGAGGAGGGCAAGTAAACCGCTTGGGCCACGCGTCACGATCCGACGGTGGACACGCGAAAAATAGACGACTGGCGTTCGTTCGCGTATCCCGCTCGAGTAATATAAATAGGGCTTCCCTTGCCTTCGTTTTCTTCATCACTTTCATAGCTTACCGAAATTCTGCCGGAGTCATTTTGCGATCTGCATCCGTTTGGAGCTTGCCCTCGTTCGTGTCCTTCGTTACCGGAATACCTGCTCGACGTAAAAGACTCAGCCCACAAACTAAATCTGGTGAGGCTCTCGCCCTTGGTTCTGTTGTTGCTTTTGTTTCTGTGGTTTTGTTTTTCTGGGTTTTTGAACTCGAGGATAGGGTGTGTTCTTGGGTGCGGTGTGTTTTGATCTGTTTGTGGGTGATCCTTGGTGGGTTTTGGTGTTTCTGTGTGGGGAGGGGATTTTTGCCAAGTGTTGGTCGTGCGCTCATCTATAGGATGGAGTCAATTGAGATACCGAGCAATCAGTCACGTGAGCGGATCTACATTCCGGGGTTGGGGTGGATTAGTTGTGGGTCGGGCGGGTCGAGTACATCGAGTACGTCGTCGTACGAGTCTGTTTTGAGTGTTACGCCCCTGCAATGTATTTTGCCTGATACCTCTCCCGTGCAGTCAATGGAAGCTAGGCGAGCGTGCATTAATGTGGGATTGGGGAGCTCGTCTGGATCGTCGGGCGGGCATTCGGGTGGTTCGAATCCCTGGGGTGAGGAGAGGGCGGAAGGAGGAGATTCGCTTCCTCGACCTGCGGTAGGTGGACCCGTCCACTGGGTTTTTCCCGATGGCACGCCCGTCCAGGAACCTGAGCGTGCGCCATCCGTGTCAGAGATGGCCAGGTGGGCGAGAGAGTACCACATCCCCAACTCTTTGGAACTGCGGATACCTGGCGGAGGCGACACTTTCACTCGCCCGCCGCCCGGCCACGTCTGCCTGAGCGAGTTCCATCTCAAGGCAGGGATCAAGTTGTCACTGCACCGGTTCTTCCAGTATATGCTGGCGCTGCTGAAGATCTCGCTTGGTCAATGCGGGCCCACGCTCACCCGCACGCTTGTGGCTATGTTCAACATCTTTCGGGCGAGCGGTCTGGACCAGCCCACGCGGGCGGAGTTCCTTCATTTCTTCGGTCTTCGCTACTCTACGCGCAAGAGGGACTGGGGGACCATCACCGTAGAGCCCCGCGTGAAGTGGTGGTTGTCGGATCAGCCGAGTTCTTCGACCAACTGGCGCACGATTAATTGCCTGGTGGGTGGCGATTGGGAGTTGGGCTCGTTCTCGGAAGAGTATGCTGCCAACGCCCACCTGATTGATCGAGTCCCCCAAGCCTTCCATCCCCTTGATACGAATGAGTACCCGATGACGCCTGCTGAGGAGGCCCGGGTCAACCGTCTGAGGTTTGTTTTTGACCCAGCGCCCGAGGCAAGATCGTTCTTCGCCGCCTGCCATTGGGATCTTATCGAGCAGACGCACCTTGCTGAGCTGCCGCGTACGTGGGTCTTGTAGTCTGTTGAGTAGAAGTAGATTTGACCAACTGTTCTGCTATCGCTAACCTTCCGTTTGTTGTTTTTTGTAGTTAAGAAGATGACTGGCAAGAATGCCGCTGCGGATGAGGTGGCCAAGCGCCGCATGGTCGCCCTTCGAGAGGCTGCTGGGAAGGTCCGAAAAGTGGTGGATGACGGACGGGGCGGTCTGGTGTTGGGGGAGACCATGCAGCCCAAGATCCCCATCCCTGATGTGGCTGACTTCGCTCCAGCCATCCCGGCGAATGCCCGCCGCCAGGCCACGCTGGTGGTTCGAAGGCGCAGGCTAAGGCCGATCGTGCTGAACAGCACCGGGAGAAGCGCCAGGAGAGCCGTGACCAGCGCCGGCAGGACCGGGATGACCGGCGGGAAACAGCACGCACGCCCCACACAGTTGCTCGTTCTTCTACGCCCCAATCGTCTACTCGTGCCCCCACGACGCCCCAAGCGTCCGTCCGTCCGTCCAGCCCCCCATGGGTGTCGGAGCAGGGAGGAGCCAAAGAGCCTTCCTTGAAGCATCCCCGGACGGATAATCCGGTCGTCAATCCGTTCGCCGAGCCGTCCGATTCGTTCGCCTTCTACACTCCGCTGATGCGGTCCATTGAGCTGAGCGCGAAGGCTGTTGATGAGATGGCGCCGGAGGTGGCGCAGGGAAATAGGGATGATATGGACAAGGCCTTCAATCTCTGCATGGTGCTGCAGCGTAAGATGTACCTGGCGCGCGAGCGTTTCGCCAACAAGCGCTATGCGGAGGAGGCGCAGGCGGAGATACTCAAGCTTACTGATGCTTGCAAGAGATACGAGTATGATTTGAGCAAGTATGAGCAGCTGGCGGATCGCCTGCACCAAGAGGTCTGGGCGGCGACGGAGAAAAGCCAGGAGGCGAGTAAACGGGAGGCGCTGCTCAAGGCCGAACGTGATACAGCCCTTACTGCCCTGGAAGAGGAAAAAGCTTTGGCGGACAACCGAGTGGCGGAGGTGGAGTCCCGCCTGATGGCTGAAGCGCAGGCCCAGGTCGAGAAGGCGCGGGCGGAGACGGTCGCTGGCTTCAAGAATTCTTTGGAGTTCAAGGAGTTGGTGGACGCTGAGGCCGATGTTCAGGTCACCCAGTTCCAGGAAATTGTAGTGCCTTTTCTGAAAATGGAGGAGTTTGATGCTTTCTTGGCGGAGCAGGCGGGGCTGACGGGCGGTGATGGTGGAGCGGGCGCGGGTGGTGCAGGCGCGAAGTAGAGGGTTTTTTTTTGTGATAGAGTAGATCTTTTGTAATCGGGCCTTCGCGCTCTGGATTCTCGCTAGCCGTTCCTGGCGAATGAATGAAATTTCTCTGTTTGTTTGTGTGCCTTCTCTTTTGTGTTGACTTTTGTTTGCCATCCTTTAAGTAACTTGTGCGGGCGCGGGCCTCCCTTTTATGTCTTTGCGAGTAGCCTATCCCCAGTCCCCCGAGTGCGTGGGCGGGTGGGGTAAGGACAAGCAAACGCAACAGTGATCATACTTTTAACGAAAGTACAAAGTAGGACCTAATGAAAGTACTTCCTCAAGTGCTGGATGTTCCATGGGTGGCGTAGTCGTTGACCCTGCATGTCCCTTAGGTAGAAAGTGCTGTCGCTTATCACCTGGTCAACGACGTACGAGCCTTCCCATAACGGGCGGAGTGCCTTCACCTTCTGTTGGATAGCCTTCATTACCCAGTCCCCCAGTTGGATTGGGCGAGCCCGTATGCGCTGATTGTATAACCGGGCGATCCTCTGTTTATTCGCGGCGTTGTGCAGGTGCGCCATATCTCTTCGTTCTTCCAACAGATCATTGTTGAGCCTTAGCCCTTCACTGTTCGTGCGTGGATCGTACCCCTCGATTCGTGGGCTCTGATGGGTAATTTCCAGGGGTAGCACGGCCTCCGTTCCGAACGTCAGGCTGAACGGGGTCTCGCCTGTAGCTGCATTGGCCGTCGTTTGGATGGACCACAGAATTTCTGGAATGATCTCGGGCCAGCGCCCGTATCCTGCATCCCCGGGTTCGATATCTTCGATCTTTCTCTTGATGCCAGACTTGATGATTTTGTTCGTTGCTTCCACTTGTCCGTTCGTCTGGGGGTGTGCTGGCGATGCGAAGATGAGGTCCGTTCCCTGGCGCTTGCAAAAGGCTATCAGTCTCGGGTTGTTGAATTGTGGCCCGTTGTCCGTGATGATGCTGATTGGCGTCCCATAGCGACAAAAAAGGAAGCGCCAGAGGAAGCGTTCCACCTTCTCTGTGGTGATCTTCGCCATGGGTTGGGCTTCGATGAATTTCGTGTGGTAGTCAATGACGACGATCAGATATCTATATTGCCCTTTCGACTTTGGGAGCTCTCCGATCAGGTCCAGTCCCCACTATGCGAATGGAACGGGCGACAGGAGGATGGACAGTGGGACGGCGGGCGCGTGGTGGTGATGTGCGTGGAGTTGGCACTGGTGGCACTTGCTTGTCAGTGCCGTGGCATCTGCGTGGATGGTGGGCCACCAGAAACCATGCCGAAGGGCCTTGTGCGCGATTGATCTGGCGCCCGCATGATGACTGCATGTGCCCGAGTGGATCTCCTTTAAGATCGAGCTGCCCTTTGTTGGAGTGACGCACTTGAGGCTTGCCCAAGTCCTTCCTTGTCGATAGAGTGCCCCATCCCGCACGCTAAAATTGGCCGCCCGTGCGACGATGGTCCTGGCCTCTCGCTTATCCCCTGGTAGTTCTCCCCTTGTCTTATAGGCAATGAGCACGTCCATGTAACTATGCTCGTGCAGTTCTATCGCCAGAACCTGCTCCGCTCCTGAGATGCTTAGTCGTCGCAGTACTTCGACGATGCGCTGCCCTGGCCCCGTGTGTACGGGCGCCGTGGCCAGTCAGGCCAATTTGTCTGCCTTTGCGTTGAATCCCCGACGAATATGGTTGATGTTGACGTACCGGAACCCCTTGATCAGCGCCTGCACATGTTTTAGATAGGCGATCATGGACTCCTCCTTTGCCTGGAATTCTCCTCCGACCTGGCTCACCACCAGTTGTGAGTCGCTAAATATGTTGAGGTCGAGTGCCTCCGAATTCTTGGCCAGTTGTAGACCCGTAATGAGCGCCTCGTACTCGGCCTCGTTGTTTGTCGCCTTGAATTCGAACTTGAGGGCGTACTCCGCGTTTACCCCTCCTGGCCCAGTTAGGATTATACCGGCACCGCTTACCTTCTTCGTGCAGGACCCGTCGACGTAGAGGTTCCACTCTGACACCGGTCGCTCCTTGACCTCCGGTTTGTCAGACGCTTCTACCGTTGGACCATTGGGCGCTTGGGCTGGTGCCCCCTCTGCTTCCGTATATTCGGCGATGAAGTCCGTCACGGCCTGCCCCTTGATTTCCGTGCGAGGTTTGTATTCGAGGTCGAATTCACTAAGTTCGATGGCCCATTTCGCCAGGCGGCCACTATGATCGGGCGATTGGAGTATCTGGCGCAAGGGTACGTTGGTGAGGATGTGGATGCTGTGCGCCTGGAAGTATGGCCTCAACCGTCGGGCGGCGGTCACGAGCGCGAGCGCCATCTTCTCGATTGTTAGATATCGTGTCTCAGCGCCTGTCATGCCCCTCCCTGAGAAGAAGACGGGCAACTCCGTGTAGTCCTCCCTGCGGACGAGGGCAGAACTGACGGCGGTGAGGGAAGCAGCCAAGTAGAGGTACAGAACTTCCCCTCGGACGAGTCTGAAGAGGAGCGGAATGGATGCTAGGTACTCCTTGATCTGAAGGAAAGATTCCTCACACTCGAGCGTCCACATAACCTCGCGCTTGTTCGTGGTTCTTAGGGCTTTGAAGAACGGGGCACACCTGTCCGAGTAGCGTGAGATGAAACGGTTAAGGGACGCGAGCTTGCCAGTGAGGCTCTGCAAGTCCACCCTCTTGACGGGCGGCTTCATGTCGATGATCGCTTTTACTTTGGCTGGCGCGGCTTCAATTCCCCGCTGGCTGACAATATACCCCAGGAACTTGCTGTTGGTGACTCCGAAGGTGCACTTGGCGGGGTTCAGCCTCATGCCGTTCTTGATGAGGACGTCGAGCACAGTCCCCAAGTTCTGGACGTGGTCGACCGCCTGGACGCTCTTCACCAATATGTCGTCCACGTACACGTCTACGATATTGCCGATCAGGCCGTGAAACATCGTGTTCATGAGCCTCTGGTACGTGGAGCCGGCGTTCTTCAGCCCGAAAGGCATGACAACGTAGCAATATAGGCCCTTGTCCGTGACAAACGTTGTCGCCTCCTGGTCCGTGGGGTCCATGAAGATCTGGTTGTAGCCCGAGTAAGCGTCCATCATCGATAGGAGTTCGTGCCCCGCCGTTGCGTCCACCAGCTGATCGAGAATCTGTCCTTTGGGCACGCCTTGTTGAGATCACTGTAATCGATGCACATTCTCCATTTCTTGTTGCTCTTCTGTACCATCACAGCGTTGGAAATCCACTTGGGATAATCCACCCTCCGGATGAACCCGATGCCCAGTAATCGGTCCACCTCCTCGTGCATGGCCGTGTAATGCTCCGCTTTGTACGCTCGTCTCTTCTGCTTCACTACCCGGGCGCTGGTGCTGACGCTTAGTCGATGGGATATGATATTCGTGCTGATTCCGGGCATGTCTTTATACGACCAAGCGAACACCTCCTGCCTCTCCTTTAGTAGCGCGATCAGTCGCTCTGCTATCGCGGGAGCCAGCGATGCTCCGATCTGTACCGTTCTCTCCGGGTGTTCGGAGGATAGCTGAATCGTCCTCAGCTCTTCGCGCTCGGGGACGGGTGATACGGCCATTAGTCCGTCGCGTGGATCGTCGGGCGCTTCTGATCCTAGCGTGGGTTCCAGGGCGAGGACCTCATGCTTGTCTCGGGGTTTTGTTATCTCTTCGCCGGCGTATCCTCGGACATGTCCGACTCCGTGCTCGGTTGAGAATCGTCCCAAGAGCATGTACCCTGCGATGATCATCCTCAACCTGCAGATCCCTGGCCTCCCGAGTATGGCGTTGTAGGGGGAGGGGGTGTCCATGATGATGAAGTCCGCTCGGATCTCGCTGTGCAGGGAGTCGGGTGCGCCAATATCGACCCGGAGGCTGTCGCTCCCAATTGGATACGATGTCTCACCCGTGAAGCTGGCTACGCACTCGTGGTTCTGTGTCATCTTGCGTGCGGGCCTCCCGAGCGCCTTGTATGCGTCGAAATAGATTACGTTGACAGATGCCCCGTTGTCTACTAGCACCCTCTTCACAAGGAATTGGTCGATGATCGCGTCGATTACGAACGACAGGGTGCTGTCCTTCGGGTTCTCCTCCTCGTCCCTCGCTGTAAAGCTAATGGTGGGCGTCCCCTTCCTTCCTTCCTTGGGCGCCCTCCCTGCCCCGATCGCCAGCACTTCCCTGCTCGCGCGATCGGACGATGATATCCTCTCCTTGCGCTTGCCTCCAGATATCGTATTGATGGTCCCACGGGTCCTGGCGCCCGTCTGGCGCTGTCGTCCTTCCGCCCAAGGAGGCGCGGGGCGATCGCTTTTCCTCATATTCTCGAGGGCCCTCCTTAGCAGGGGACAGTCGTTGGTGTGGTGGGTAGCGGCGTTGTGGTATTCGCACCAAATGCCCGGGATTCGGCCGACCGGGGCCATTGCTGCCGTTACGCCGCTAGGTGGTGGGAGCCGGCGTCGATGCAGGTGGAGAAGCTGTTCGGGCGACTGCCTGTCGGTCGTGAAGACCTCCTGTCCCGCTGGTTCGCGGTGTGAACCTGGCGGTATACGGGCATCTTACCGCGTCGGTCTCCTTGCCCGGTGATAGTGGTCGCCCGGGTGGTGGCGGAAGAAAGGCTTCTGATTGTTCTGCCCTGGCGCGTCCCGGTCCCTCTTATGTCCTCCGGTTGGCGCCCTTCCTTCGTCCGAGGGTTGTCGGGGCTGAGCGTTCTCCTCCGCTCTGTTGGTGCCAGACTCGGAGGCGGACCCGTACACTCGCGTCTCCACCAACGCCTTCTGTACAACCAGGTCCACCTCCTCGTCGTAGTCGAGATGTTCCTTCCTCACAAGTTTCTCTACGAAAGGGGTGGCAAGCAGATTATCCATCAGGGCGACCTTGGCCACTGGCTTATCAAGGTCCCTGCATGTGCTTGCGAGCGTCCTCCATCGGTTGACGTAGCTCGACAGGCTCTCGTCCATCTCTTGGCGGACCTTGAGGAGGATGCCCGTGGTGTTGTATTTGCCTTGGAGCCGATAACGCTTCTGGAAGCTCTCCGCCAGCTCGAGGAATGAGTGGACGGACCCTGGCGGGATCTCGTAAAACCAGCTTCGTGCCTCTTCCGCCAGCGTTTCCTGAAACAGGAAACACAAGGTTGGGTCCGAATACCGGGTTCCGTCCGTGGTGGATCGAAACTCGTCCATGTGCGCACGTGGATCTCCGCTCCCGTCGAATCGAGCGATCTTCGTTATCTTCGCGTGGGGGTCCCTTCCCCTTTCCAGTATGTGTGTCGAGAACGGACTAACCCGGGGGGCGAACGTCCCACCCTGACCGGCCAGCTTGTCCTTGCGCAGGCGCGAGACTTCCTCCGCCAGCTCCTCCATCCGAAGGATCAGAGTGTTGTTCGTTGGTGGCGCCGATTCTTCCACGGGCGAGGGCGCTCAGGCCGCCCGGGCGTTGGTCCCGCCGAGCGGGTGTTGCTCCTCGCTGGTGGTCTCCTGGGTCTCCTCGTGCTGCCCCATATGGTGGCTGATGAGTGCGTCTAGTCGTTCCTCCAGCCTCTGGCGGATTTGGCGCTCATCTGCTCTCTCGAGCGCCGCCTCCCGTAACTCCTTGACCAGGCTGTTGATGCGCCCCTCGCCATCATCCATGTTGGTCGCTAGTACATTCCGCCCCTGCGAGTCTGGCGGCGTCTCCCCATCAGGCGTGTTGCTGTCGTTAGTCACCGGGTTGAGCATGTGGACCTTTGATTTTCGTGGTGTTTATACGAGGTTTGCAATTTGTAAGTTTCCCACAGACAGCGCCAGATGTTTCTACCGAATTACGCGCGGGGGCGTAACGGGGCAGAAGCAACACGAATACACTTTCACGGATACTCCTTCCTTTCTTCCCTCGGTGCGTCCGAACGATGGGGATATTCGGATGGACGGGCGCTTCTCTCCTCATCTTCGTGCGTGCGGACTCCTTCTTTCGGTCGGTGGACTTCCTTCGTGCGTGTGTTTCCTCTCCTGTCAGGTGGTCGGACGTGCGCATTCGGATGCAGCTGTTAGAAGAATACAACAACGAAACAGGCGGTTAGGGGTCGAGACGGGGTGGCCCGCCTTCAACGCTCCGATGCCTAAGTCAGATTATGTATTGGATATAACAGTCAAGCGAACGTGCGAGTGAGTGAGTTGAGTTGTGAATCAGTCGTGAATGCGTGAATTCGTAATCTTACCTGTAATAAATACCTTACATATATAGGTGGTTGAGTTTGGAGCTTGGTGGTGTTCTTCGATGTGGGATTGGTGGTTCTGCAGGTGTGTGATCCGCATGCTCGGGCGCGCGTCCACCGGGCGCGTGCGTGCTCGGATGGGGCCGGTCTGGTGAGTGAAGTTGGAGCCTCCTTGGTGGTCCTTTGGGTGGTCCGGTAGGTGTCGCTAGCCTGCTTAAGTGGATAAATATATTTAATCGTACAACTAATGATGCATAACTAACAGTGATCAATACTCCTTCACGTTGATACACAATGTAGGCAAAGAGATATAGCAGCACACTAATCAACGACCCGAGAATAATTGAGGCAATTGCTGCTCACAAAAATTGACTTCAATTATGTTGTATTTGTGACAGCATTTTCTATTTGTTCCATATATAAAGCGTTCAACATGGATGTCAGATCCTTCACTGGAAATTATTTAGATTCAGCCAAGTCTAGCTAGATCGACATCATTATTTCGATGCAATCTGATATTTAGAACTAAGAAAAAGTTACCTCCTATACCTTCTACATTTTATTTAAGAGTACCTAGCTTGCATTGTAGTTTGGTTTCTACTTGTTTGATTAAAGAGAAATTCATTGCATCCTAGCTCAACTGTCAGGTACCATACATGGATGGATCCAACTTGTGAAATAATTTTGTTACTAGATAGCCAGCCTGCACTCAATATGATCCATATATAATTTTTGGGTAAATTTCAGTTTACACTACGAGAAAAACCAACCCGTCTAAGTAGAATTTAAACGACCACAATAAATTGTACCTAGCTTCTACATACATGGATGGATCTAGCTTGCATTGTAGTTTGGTTTCTACTTGTTTGATTAAAGAGAAATTCATTGCATCCTAGCTCAACTGTCAGGTACCATACATGGATGGATCCAACTTGTGAAATAATTTTGTTACTAGATAGCCAGCCTGCACTCAATATGATCCATATATAATTTTTGGGTAAATTTCAGTTTACACTACGAGAAAAACCAACCCGTCTAAGTAGAATTTAAACGACCTCAATAAATTGTGTCGTCTTAAGCATTTTTCTGTCATCTAAGTGACACTTAAACGACGAAAATGAGTGTGTCATCCAAGTTAGTGATGAGAGGACGCACCGACACGCCGTCGTCTATGTGACTACTTAGACGACGGCGTGCCAAAATTGATTCTCATCTTTTCAAGCATTTAATTAAACACTTAATCAAACACGAATACAATTAAAACCCTTCTTTGTAGATGTAGCATTGATAAGTAGGGATCGTTCTTAACCGGGGATTGAGGGTGCATGCATAACTATGCTAAGTTTAAATGGGGGTGCGAGATTTGTTTGTTTAATACCTACAAAATTAAAGACAAAAACGTGGCAATCATACACATAAAGAAACCCTAGGACTCTAACATGCTTCACTCATAGACAAGCAAACAATCAAGAACCCTAGAAACCCTAAACATGCATCATTGCCGAAAAAAACTAAACTAGTTATTTACAAGTGATCATCACATACTAATTACCTAAGCCGATTACTTCTTCTTTAAACAAGTTCTACGAAATTCATAGCACACATTAAAACACATACACATGCTTACATCGAATTAGAGAGCAACCAAATCATCTAGTTAACTTCCTAACTCAATTTTATCTTGATTAATTCGGTGGAACATGCTAGGGTGAACCAAATCATCTAGTGTCATCCTAAACAAGTTTCAAAGCATTAAGATCATAGTAAGCTAGCATATATATTCGAATTCATACTAAGAACACATGGAAGAACTCATAAAAATCCAAAACAATCATCTTTACACTAAAACATGTTGTCTTTCTACAAAAAGTAAAGAAAACCAATACATAACCGAAATTTGATACAAGATGTCATGTTACACTTTTTGCTCCGAGGAATTCGTCTCTCCGCAAGCTCCAAGTATAGCATCCCCTTGTTGGCGTGAGGGAGGACACAAGTGTTCAAAGCCAAATCTAGCGTAAGAACACTTATGGGTGAAGGAGGGATGTTTTTGAGGTGGTGATGGTGGTGTTTCGGCTAAGGAGAAGAGTTCTTCGACTTTGTGTGAAAGGAGGTAGTGTTTGGACAGAGATTCGGCTCCTAGAATGTGTGATCCTCAAACCCTAGTCGAGCCCTCATTTATATAGGCCAAGCAAAGCCTAGTTCGACTCTTTTTAGAACTCTTACTACTCCACCCGGGTAACCTGACCCTTCTCCACTAAAATAGGAGTTTCTCTCGTTCTAAGACTTCAAATCGCTTGATTCCAGTTGCGTTGGAAACTAGACTTCTAGATCTTTCCAACCATATGCTAATCGCGTCTAGATTCATCTGGATCTGTTCACAGTGACCTTTTGAAGTGGGCTGATCTGCACAGGCAGATTTCCTGATTTCTAGCTTTTGATCAATTTTCTTCTTTTGGGCTTCTTTGTGGGTGAATCTTGACATGATATTGGACATTCTTGGACACATGAGCATGGTCTTGACCCATCTTAGTGATCTTTGATCCATTCTTTATAAATCGTGGCCCATTCTTCATCATCTTTCCTCCTCATTTTAGGAACTTCCTCCTTAGTAGGTTTTGAGCTCATTTCTACCTCCTTTACGGATTCCTCCTTTATTTCTACCTACAAACATAAAGTAAGTTAAAAACATATTTACTAAGCACAAAACAAAGTTAAATATAGAGAGAAAGACATTAATAATCAAGCATAAAATGCGTAGATCAGGTGCGTCGTCTGATCTCTAACTTGGACGATGGGAATTGCACACAGTCCGTCGTCTAAATAGTCACTTAGACGACAAATACTCATTTCCGTCGTCAAAGTGATGCTATATTGTGCAGCTGATTCTTTTCCTCTTCGCTCGCTCATTCTCATTTTTATTCTCATTCTCATTCTCTCTCGATCAAACTCTCCTCACACGTACAACTAGCACTATATATATATGTGGCTCCAACCATCGATTCGTCATATATCGGTGAAAGCTAAGTATGTACGTAGTTAATTTCTGACAATCTTAACATTTATATATATATAATTAATTGTACATTTGATTGATTGCATTGTTAGTACATCTAATATTTATAATTAAGTTAGGTAATTGATTGATATATATATATATTAGTTAATTAACTAGTATGCGTGGATGTTTAAAAATTTGGTTAATTTAGTTAAAATGTACATGCATGTTAGATAAATTAAAGTAATTGATGTATAGTATATTTACTGTTAATTAATAAATATTTTAATTAATTATACGTTAATAATTAAGGTAGTTGAAAATTTGTATATATAATAGTTTAATTATTACTTGAAAATATGTATATATAATAGTTGACTAATATGATAATTATTAAATTTCGTAGAAGTATGGACAAGAGTTGGATAAAGTTGCGGAATAGAAGTGATGTCCGTTATATGGATGGAATCAGAGAATTTGTGAATTTTGTGATGGAACATGGTTAGGGAAAGAAGCGTTTCAGGTGTCCGTACAAAAAATGTCTTAACCATCAGTATGTGAAGGTTAATGTTATGATGCAACACCTGTACGAAAATAGTATGATGTGGAGTTACACTACGTGGAGCGAGCATGGTGAAGCAGTAGACTTTAGCTCAGCAGACTTCATCTCAGGGTACCATTATCATGGTGCCTCATCCAGCGGTAGTGGTGTCGACCCCCCTGCTTGGAACCCAACTGCGGATTTGGTCCATGATGCATTTCCGGGATGTAGTCATGGTAGAGACCAACACCAAGAGGGAGGTTACAATACCACTCATGGGCATGATGACACATTCTCTGCTACTAGTTTAGCCACTGACACCATTGACATGGATAAATACAACACAATGCTACTTGAAGTCCAGACCCCGGTGTACCCTGGATGTCGAGAGAATGTGTTGCAATATGTGATGAAGCAAATGGAGATAAAAAGTGAAGAACAAAATGACAGTCAGTGCTTTTGACGAAATTCAGAACCAAATATGTAAGTTACTTCCTGATGATCACAATCTTCCTAAATCTCATTATAAGGTTAGAAATATCTTGAGCAGCATCGGCCTAAAGTACAGGATAATTGACGCCTGTCCAAATGATTGTGTGCTGTTTTACAAAGAGTATGTAGATTTGGACTATTGTCCCGTATGCGGCCAGTACAGATATGAGCAAAATAGGAAGAGTTCGAAAAAGAAAATTCCTGTGAAGGTTCTTCGATATTTTTCATTGATTCCCAGATTGCAGCGTCTGTATATGTCTCTATACACAGCAGAGGTGATGTGATGGTACGCAGAAAATAAAATAGATGACGATGTGCTGAGATACGCCGTGGATGGGGAGGCTTTCAAATATTTCGACACCGAATTTGGAGACTTTGTAGTAGAGGTTCGAAATGTTAGACTCAGACTATCTACATACGGATTCAATCTTTGGGGTAGTAATAGCTCTGCCGTTAGCACTTGGCCAGTTATTCTGATGCCGTAGATGTGCCTCCGTGGATGTGCATGAACAAGGAATTTCATTTCCTTACTCTGCTAATTCCAGGTCCTAAATCTCTGGGGTAGTGCTTAGATATCTACCTCAGACATTTGATCAACGAGCTGGAACTGTTGTGAGAAAATGGAGTCCCAATTTATGACAAATTCACTGACACGATGTTCATGATGAGGGCAGCCGTAATGTGGACGATCTGTGACCCGTATGAGATGTTGGTAGTCTGCAGGACGAAATGATACATTGGATGCTCTATATGTTTGGACGACGTGAACTCTAGTTGGCACATGGAGAAGGTGTGTTACCTGGATCACCGTAGATGTCTTCCTGACGATCACTTATGACGATAGGATAAAGCTCATTTCGACGGGACAGTAGAGAATAATTCTAAACCCCGTAGTTGATCTGGTGAAGAGATTTTAGAGAGGTTGAGATATTTTGACTTTGGTGTGTTGACCAATGACTAGGATATACAGAAATGCAATCCAATACCTCCACACGATCTCAACTATTGGCATCACAAGAGTATATTCTTTGAACTCCCTTACTGGTCAAAGTTGAAGCCGAGGAACAACTTGGATGCGATGCACATAGAAAAAAATGTGTGCGACAACGTGGTGGGAACAATTCTCGGTATTAAGTTTAAGACTAAAGATACTCCCAAAGTGCGCAAAGATCTGCAATCTATGAATCTACGTCATCCCTTGTGGTTGAGGAGGGATAGAAGAAGAGTGTACAACAGCATGCCAGCTGCACCTTACATAGTGAAGCCGGCACTTAGAGGTTCTGTATTCCACTGGTGTAAGAGCGTTCGTTATCTGGCTACATATGCAGCTACTATAATTGGAGCAGTGGACGAGGTGCAACACAAGTTTGTTGGTCTAAAGGCACATGACTATCAGCTACCACTGCAACGTCTGATTCCAGTGGTAATTCAACCATATTTGCCTCGTGACGTAGTAGAACCAATAGTGGCATTGTGCAGATGGTGGCAGAGGTTATGCGCCAGAGAGTTAAAGAAGTCAGATGTGGTGGAAGTGCAACAACAAATTGTGCACATCATTTGCAAACTAGAGATGATTTTTTTCCTACTTTCTTTGACATCATAATTCATCTAATGATCCACATACCCGAGCATGTGCTCATTTCTGGTCCTGTCCAGTACACTTGGATGTATCCTCAAGAAAAGTACGTACAACTAATTAATTATACAGGTTTTCTGATCCATTATTTGTTCCACTCCAGATTACTAGCTATATATACTTATTCTATAATTAATTAATTGATCGTTTGATTTTGTAGACAGCTTGGACAGTATAAAGGATTCGTGAAAAATAGGCCGACCTCGAATGACTCCATAGCAGAGACATACCTAATGAATGAGTATGTTACTTACTACAACAAGTATCTCAATGATCCACCACCTCCCACCGCCTCCGATCTCAGTGCGTGCATTAATCTTTCTGTCATCACAAATATCGTACGACCATTTAGAGGAGTATTAAAGAAATCGTTAACATGAGAAGAACTTATTGAGGTGCATTGGGTAGTGTTACGAGACTGTTACAAAGTTGAGCCTTACATGATTGCATACAGGGAGAACCTTCAGACGTTAAATCCAGACAAGAGTTTGGCGTGGTTTGGAAAAGTGGTTAAGAAGAAGTTCCCAAATTATTTCATCCAATGGGTACGTATGTTTACTTATTTAATTTATATACATGTTTGTAAAAATTAAACCCTTTAATTATATATATATATATATATTCTTCCCATTTTCACAGATAATTGATCTACAAAAATCTGATAACCACGGGGGGTGGTGGTCCTGGCTAAAGCACTTGCTAACAGGGAAGCCGATTATACACTATATTTACCCCGGATATTTTGTGAATAATGTAAAGTTTCATTCATTGGCCCGAGAAGAAGGAAGAAGAACATAAAACAGTGGGGTAGTAGTTGGGAAAGACAATGATTAATATTACGGGGATCTTATATATGTCGTTTAGATATGTTACAGGAATGATGTCAACATTTTTCTATTCAAGTGCAAATGATTCAAGCGTACAAAGGAAGACCTGAGCCTTTTATCAGTTAATACAAACTCAAGCTGGTATGAGGATGAACATTTTGCTCTTGCTACCTTAGTTAGGCAGGTGTTCTATCTTGATGATCCGAAAGCTGGTGAATGGTGGAAAATAGTGAACCATATCTCTCATTGAGGAATATGGAATACCACGATAGCTGAAGAGACGCCGGTGACTAAAGATGCTGAACCGCAGAGAGACATTACTGCATATCTAGAGCCTAATATTTTTGTCATCCGCTCTGACATAATGGACATGGTTCAAGCTGGTGAACGCTTACCCATGCCTGATGGTTGTACGAATCTAACTGAAGATGAGATTGTAGATGTAATTAATGAGGTCGATGAAGAAGAGGCGCAGGATGACGATAAGGACTCAGGACATTCGTCGAACGATGTTGAGTATGATGATGAGGAGGAGCATCAGATAACAGTGGTGATGAGGATGATGACAAAACAGTGGTGATGGAGATGATGACGAATATGACGAGAAGTACAATGTACCGACGAGGAATATTAATTGGTAATTAATTATTGTAATTAAACTTTTTGACATAATGATGCATGATTAATTATATTATGAGTAGTAGTATGTACAATTATTCATTTTGTACTTAATTTAATAATTAATTAATTATAACTCTTAATTTTTTTGCATAATTAACTTCAAATTAATTAAAAATCAAGGTCGCTTCGACAGAATACGTACAAGAGTCCGTACGATCAAGTGTCACATTTTCTCTAAAATCTAGACAACGGAATGATTTCATAGTCCAAGGTAAACACAATTAATTATATAACCCTAAATTTCAAACCTTTATCTTAGACGATGCAAACGGGTCATTCCGACGTCTAAGTAAACCTTAAACCCTAAATATTTAACTTAGACGATGTAATGACACGCTTGTGTCATCCAAATATTCACTTAGACGACGCAAATGAGTCATTACGTCGTCTAAGTTATGATATCGTAATTTCACATCTAAGACAACGACCATGTAGACCATGTCCCAATGCATATTCTTTTCATCGAGAGCATAGAGTAAACAATTCTTGAAGTGTGAGCGTCGACGGTTCCAAAATAGGAGTTACAAATTTTCGTGTATCTGCCTTTCCGGTTTGTAAAAATTTTGATTTTACGATTGACTGTGCCGATGAAACCTTTAACTGTTTATTGAAGATTATTCTAATTATATATATTCTCTTATGGTGAATGTATCCAACAGTTATTCTGTCCAAATTCAATTTCATTAATATTGATGTGCAGTGAGTCTATACTTAATAATAAGTTATACACATTAGTAGATACTTAACAAGTTTGAAGACGTAAATTAATTCGTCATTTTAAATCTCACTTTTTATATATATGATTCTTTATTTGATATTTTACGACAATTCCATTCGAATGACATATCTAAAACTTCCTTACGAATTATTTTTAAATACTATTTTTAGAGAAATTGTACTTAGACGACGAATGAGGAGGGCATTCTGTCTTCCAGGTGAGCACTTAGACGACGGAGTTGCCCAACTCCGTTGTCTAAGCTCAAATTTTTAGTGGTTCAAATTTCACCGTCATTTATTTTGGGAACCGCTTAAAATTTGAACTTAGACGACGGAGTTGGCCAACTCCGTCGTCTAAGTGCTCACCTGGACGACGGAACGTCCTCCTCCTTCGTCGTCTAAGTACAATTTCTTTAAAAATAATATTTAAAATAATTTCGTAAGGAAGTGATGACTAAGACGAGGAAAAGGTCTATTCCGTTATTTAGGTTCAAAATTTTGAAACGGTTCCAAAAATAAATTGCGGTCAACTTCCACCCGCCAATTAAATGGAGGAGAAACCGAGATTGACTTAGACGATGGAAAGAGAAGTTTCTTTTGTCTAAGTGGACACTTGGATGACGTAACATCAGTTACCATCGTCTAGGTGAGGTCGGTTTCACTTAGATGACGGAAAATCAGCTTCCGTCGTCTAAGTGAAACAGTATAATTCCAATTTTTTGGACAGTTTCGATTGATCACTCTCTCCTCTCACACCATTCTCTCTCTCTCTCTCTCTCTCTCTCTCTCTCTCTCTCTCTCTCTCTCTCTCTCTCTCTCTCTCTCTCTCTCTCTCTCTCTCTCTCTCTCTCTCTCTCTCTCTCTCTCTCTCTCTCTCTCTCTCTCTCTCTCTCTCTCTCTCTCTCTCTCTCAAGCTCCAACTTCGGCGAAAAATAGGTCTCCCACCGGCCGGCCTCCACCTCTTCCGCCGCTTCCCATCTCCTCCACCGTCGGCCTCTCCTCCCTCCCTCCTTCCACCTCCGACGCCTCCCACCGGCCGGCCCAATCCCACCGCCAGTAAAATTATTATTTTTATGTACGTATGTATTTATGATTTCTTTTTAATATGTATTTAGGTATAGTACTACGTATTTAGGTATAATACAATGTATTTGTGTTTAATTATAAATTAGTAAATTAGGTAAATTGGTAAAAATTATAAATTAGTAAAAATAATAAATTGGTAAATATTTTGTAAATTGGTAGTTATTGTAAATTAGTAAATATTAAAAAATGGTAAAAAATAATAAATTGCTAAATATATTATAAATTTTGTAAATTGGTAAAAGTTATAAATTTGTAATTATTGTAAATTGGTGAATATTGAAAATATGGTAAAAATAATAAATTGATAAAAATGGTTAAAATATACATAAATATTAAAAATGATAAAATATAAAAAATACTAAATATGAAAAAAATGGTAAATAGAAACATGATAAAACCAAGTAGTAAATAATAAAAATTATAAATTGTTAAAAAAGGTAAAAGTTACAAATAGTAAATATTATAAATTGGTAAATATTAAAAATGAAAAATATTAAAAATTGTAAATATTAAAAATGAAAAATATTTATAATAGCAAATTTTGTGGTAAATATGAAAAAGAATAAATATTGTAAATTGTTAAAAATAGTAAATGGTAAAGTAATTATAATTAATGGTAAAATATGTTTAATAGTTGATTTTTAAAACTCCTAAGTTAAAATGGTCTCATGGAGTAAAAAGAAGGCACAAAAAGAGGTCGAAAATGCTTAGCTCCAATGCTTCGCAGAGCAAGTGGGTTAGCAGAGCTTGGAGGACAACGTCGCGCCTCCTCCGGACCCTTCAGCTAGTCCCTTGGTTGCGGCGACTGGGGAAATTCTTAATGCCCCAGTTATACAGAGCGATGCCGATAACATCCCTTTCGGCCGATCATCGATGTCAAAAGGGGCCCAGGAGTCGGCCTCCGAGTCTATTCTCTACAGCGCGCGACGCAAGGTCAGGAGGACTCCGTCAGACCCTCAACCGAAAAGGACCCGAGGACTCGGAAATGGCAGAAAATTCGAGAAGTTGTTCAAGTCGACCAGGCAAAAGATCCAGTTGCCATATGACGATTTCACCGATGGCCCTCCCACCTCGCAGCTAACTAGTCTCTCATCGCACAGCATTGGGGTAATTATTCGCAACAAGATTCGTATGGTTGCGCCTAGCTGGAAGGAGTTGCTGGACTTGGAGAAGGGGAAGGTGTTTAAAGAACTCTTGGTAATACAAGTTTAAATTTAATTTTTAATAACTAATAAAAATCATAATTTCATAATATATACAATTTTAATTGTTTATTCTTTTTTTTGTATGAACAATATGCGGTGGATGACACACCGGATAAGCTTAGGCACATCAACACCATCGCCAACACCATCTACCGTGATTGGAAGTACAGACTTCACAAGTATTACCTTCAATTTGGCCGGTCGCCTACCCCCGTAGAGCTGCGTGGGGTTAGGGGAGATGAGTGGGAGTGGTTGGTCAACCACTTCGAAGAAGAATTGTATCGGGTTCGTTTATTTTAATTTAAATTGACGAAATTGAATAATTTATTTTTTAGTCATTTATTAGTTTTTTAATGATTTATGTTGTCGAACAGACGAAATTGGACGTAAACAAGGTCAATCGGGAGAAGAAGGACAAACATCATATTTCCGGTTCCAAGTAGATGATACAAACCGCCAAGGAGCACAAAGATAAGAGCTCCAAACACCCTTATCTGGATGCTAGCGTCACCGCTTACGCGACGTCTGTGTTCGACAATGAAGCGAGTCAAAGCGGCGTAAGTGTTGTATATATTCTTCTCAATTAACATAATTATTATTTATTATTTATTAAACTCTCGTACAAATATATAATTATTTAATTTTCATTATTATTTTTAAGCGAAGTTGGTAGAACTGGCGCAATAAGAATTGGCCAACACACAGCTTGCACACCCAGATTTGCCGCCGGAAGACCTGCCTCCTCTATCGAGGAAGAGCCAAATTGCAATGGCCGATGAGATATACGGTCGTCGAGTTAGCAAGGAGGTTAGGGGGTTGGGACACAAGGTCCAGCGCGATTTATCTTCTGACTCATCTACGGCACGCTCGTCGAGAACAAGTGCTTGGGATGCGGCGGTCCAAGCAGCCCTTGAGGAGGCTCGACTCGCATGGGCAGAAACGCTATCTATGCGTCAGAGGCTTGATGAGAAACAAATGCAGATAGCCAACCTCCTCGCCCTCATGCAAAATAGGGTTCAATAAGATTGTCATCCTGCTCCGACCCCACACCCCGATGATGATGACATGGCTGGAGGCGGGGGACTCGGCGACGTGCCTACTCCTGTTGTATTTACGTACGTAGTTTTTAATATTTCATTTTTTCCGAACGATATCGATGTACGTATAATTTTTAAGATATTTAAATTAAATTTATTATTTCAATTAATTTAATAATATTTTACTTTAAATTCAAATTTTAATTAAAAAAATTAAAAAATTATATTCACTTAGACTACAGATGCATATAAGATTTTGTAGTCTAAGTTATCACTTAGACTATGAAATCATATATGCTTTCGTAGTCGAAGTGATGACTTAGACTACAAATTCATATATACATACGTGGTCTAAGTCATCACTTATACTACGAAATAGTTTCGTGGTCTAAGTGATCACTTAAATCACGCAATAATTTCGTACTTTAAGTTACACTTGGACGACGCAAATGGTATTTGGGTCGTCTAATCCTTACTTGGATGACGGACCATTTGCGTCGTCTAAGCCGTACCGTGGACGACGTAATGATATATTTCCATCATCTAAGTACTTAGACTACGACACTTGAACTGCAGACTTTAGACGATGGAGATTCCGTTGTCTACGTACTTAGAAGACGAAAACGCCAACCTAGACGACGGAATAGCTTTGTGGTCTAAGTGAGTTTTTCTTGTAGTGTTAGTACCTTGTAGTTTGGGTTGTTCTTCATGTTACTACTTGAAGTTTTAAATTTTTCAGTTTACTACTTGAAGTTTGGGTTTTTCTTCATGTTACTACCTAAGATTTTAAATTTGTCAGTTTACTACCTGATGTTTCATTTTCTCATAACTTTTTATCTTTTCATTAAAAAATTATTTAAAGAGGGAGGGTATTTTAGTCAATTTATTTATTTTCAATAAAAGAAAAACTTTTATTTTCTAAATTTTTTATTTCTAGCAAAATAAGTTATATTAATTTTCTATATAAAATGGTCGATTGACTAAATATGTCATGCTTACCCGTGACTGTATAGCGGCATATAGATATCAAGACACATGAGCCGGTGACATAATTTATAGGAACTCATAAGATTGACTCGCTTGGCCAACCCTTAATTATTTTATAGAAAAAAAAATATAAAGTTTTTATTCTTAACTAAATAAGTGATACTAATTTTTTAAATTAAAATCATGCTCATAGCGATTTGGTAAACTTGTTAATTATAATAAAGAACTGAACTATCCTCACAAAATTTTTATAGTCAAATACAAATGGTGGCTCAGTGGCTGTTAAGAAAAAGAAATTAAATTTTCTTTTTTAAAAGTAAGGGTCGGCCAAATGAGTTAGCCTTATGAGTTCTTACAAATTATGTCGTTAGCCTATATGCATTAATATTCATACGACACTAATTAAATAGTCAAGGGTAAACATAGTATGTTTCAGGGTAAGCATGGTATATTTCGCCAACTGACTATTTAAAAAAATTAATAAAACTTATTTTGATAGGAATAATAAATTTATAAAATTATTTTTTATTAAATATAAATAAATTGACCAAAATACCCTCCATCTTACATAATTTTTTAATGAAAAAATAAAAAGTGATGAGAAAATGAAACATCAGATAGTAAATCGACAAATTTAAAACCTCAAGTACCAATATGAAGAAAAATTTAAACCTCAAGCAGTAAACTGAAAAATTTAAACCTCAAGTAGTGACATAAAGAACAACCCAAACCACAAGATACTAAACTAAAATTTGCCCATAATTTTTTTTAATAAAGTAATGATCCATTTATCATACTCAAATTAAATTGGACAATATGTAAATCAAACTTGCTAACTAGTATGATAAGGTAATATGCGGTTCACCACCAAACCTAATTGTTGTAATAATAGGATTGACCGATTGTTATAAACCTATGACAAAACCTTTCATTTCCAACATGTTATTTACTTTCTCAACTATGTCAATTAGAAATACAGGTAATCCATGGGTCGGACTATTTTTTTATATAATTTAAAACCTGAAAATTGGTAGTGTTAAACTATCATTATCATCAACAATTATTACACATGTATAAGCATTTATAAGCCTCTAATAATTTATTTTAGCAAAATACGTACACAAATTATATGAAATCAATTAAAAATTAGATAAATATAATTGTCAATTTGATGATATTCATGGGCTTTATGGCCTTGCCGAGCGGGTTTTGGGCCGTACATGAGTCTCGACACTCCGACTAAGCACAATCTTATACACAACAATCTGATTTCTTTTAAAGCATGCTAATTTTGAACTCAATGAGTTGTCAGCTGCTTATGAACTTTCGGACCACGGGTCAATAAGATCATTGTGTATTTAATTAGGAGTGTCTCTTTATTAACGTTACTAATTAAATGAGTGCACATATAGTGTGCAGCACACAATTATGCTGGACACTTTATTATAATCTCAACCGCGTTAGACTTAGATAAATAGTGCATGAGAGAATCTAGACTATAAATTACTCCCTTATACATTTATGTTTTACGCATTATAGAATTACTCTAATCAAACCTAGTTTAGTTAATTTTCATATAAAAAGGTGAGTATATAAATACGTGATATCACTAGAGCATATACTTCGACTCGTTGGTTTCTATACCTACTTGAGTTCTTCACAATCCCATTTTCTTTTCTTTATATTCTCCATCAATGAAGCTCACGTTTTCTTTGGCTCATAACTATTCACACGGGTTTTATTTTCAAAGTATAATTCTGCATATACAGGAATATCAACCCTTGATAATTTATGAAAAGGCTTTTGACCACAATGATTATTTCAAAGTCCCTCATCCCCGTGGAAAATGAAAGCGAAAATACAAAAAGAACAAAAGAAAATATATACCCATAAATACGAAATCACAAAACATGATTTTTAGTAGCCTTTTTCTTTGTTTGAAATTGTATTTCAAATATTTAAAAAAAAAAAAAGAGAGAGAAAAACGAGGGACGCAGTGGAGTAATATGGAAGAGAAAGAAAGGGCAAAAGAGGAATGAAGAAGAGAGTAGATATATGAAGGGGAGAGAACGGCGCTGTGTGTGCTGTCCTTTCCCGATAAGCCCGATGCTTTGCTCAAATGGGGAAGAAGAAGAACACAACTCACTCTCATTCACTACTTCCTCACTACTCCACTTCTTCTTCTGCTCCTTCTCTTCCTCCATAACATCATCATAATCACTACTCTTCTACTACTACTTCTTATTAAACCCCCTAGCTAACCCACCTTCACTTTTGGACCTCACAAACATCAATTCCCCACTTTCGATTTTCAATATTTGCTTTCCATATCTGTCTGCTTCCTTACCCGCCAAACACACTACCCACAACCCTAACTCACTCTCTACCTCCTAAACCCGACTCCAATTCTATCTCCTGTGAGTGTTTCTCGGTTTCTCCTTCAAATTTTGCAACTTTGTTTATTGTAAAGATCCAAGCTTTTTGAGTTTCCGGCCTTGGGTTCTTTGTCAAGTTAGTTAATGGAGCTTTCTGATCTTTACAGGGATCAAGGAGCTGTTTCTGAAGCCTTGTTCTTGCAATTTCAGCTCGGAAGTAATCTTAATTAGGTCATTTAATTCTTGAACTTTTGTCTAGTTAAAACATTGCACCAATCTCTTTATTTTGAGCTTGGACATCTGCAATTTCATATCTTCTTAGCTCTCGATTGAGCATAAATTAAACAGCTTTAATGGCTATTAGTATGATGAAAGAGTAGTGATGTAAGAGGTAGCTAGAGGAGGGCAATGAGAAAGACAAGAATCTGAAAAATCTTGTTTGATTTGTTGGTTTGTTTTGCAGATAAGGAACTGATCCCATCAAGTTTGTGATGCTCAGATCTGTGAGCTTTGGACGCTTAAATCTCATTTTGCTCATGAATCTGCAGACAAACAATCACACTGCTCTAAGTTTGGCCGTACTTGTATAAGTTGGTAACAATTCAGAGAGAGCTTGACACCTGTACCAAATCAAAAACATCCAACATAGTTGAAGAAGGTTTGATATCCTCAATTTTAAATTAACGAATTTTCACCTTTTAATTAATAGTGGGTGTTTGCGAATATGTCTGGCATTTTTAGGGCCAAAGCCAAAGGGTTTAAATACAAAGAGCTAGCTAGCTTATGAATCTGAACCAGCAAAAGAGCTGAGCTTTTGAGCTCTGAGCTAGCTAGGCCTATGTTTCCAACTTTGGTTATGTTTCAAGCTCATCTTCTTCCTTAGGGTTAGGTCCTTTAAGCTTTTAACTTCATCAGTGTTTTGTTTGCACAAAAACATAAAAAGTCAGATCTCTCTCTCTCTCTCTCTCTCTCTCTCTCTGAAGCTGTGTTCTTTGAAAGAGTCCTTATCAGTATAAAAAATAAATGTTAGGCGTCTGAAAAGCTTTACTCAATTTCGGTCGTCTTCTGGTGCTTTTAATAGTAATTACATTTACATGTCACCAAAATCTGTTTCATTTATTTTTTGGGTTTTGTTTAAATTTGATTTCTTTGTTGGGCTCCGCAGGGACGCTGAGCTAGAAGGAGGAGGGGAGTGTGAGACTAGAAATTGTGCAGCTGCAGGCTTTGCTTTTGGTGAAAGCACTGTGCTTCCGCTTCTGCTTCTGCTTCTGCAAAAAGCTTAGAGGCTCTACTGACTTGGACCGTGATATATCAACTGCGTAAAAAGAGGCCTTTTTATCACTACACAGCCAAAGTACCTATTCTTCTGAATTATCGTCATCAATGCATAGGACACAACAGTAACCCCACCCCCCTGCACTACTACTACTACTCAAACTCCTCACCACACTCTCTAATCATATCTTAGCTAAATCAAGTCTCTCTCTCTCTCTCTCTCTCTCTCTCTCTAAGACTAACTACCACCAAAGTGTCTCTCTTTGTCTCCAAACTAAACCCAGTTGTGTCTTCAAAAAGGGCTTTTGTTTTTGTGCTGTTTGAGTTGAGTTGTTGAAATTGAATGAGTCCGAAGGCATGAAAGTGATGCTATGGAGGTGGATGAGATTCAAGCCCAGCAACCCCCGTCTAAGTTTCCGAGAATCGGCAATGGCGGCCGCAACACTAGCCTAGCAGTACACAATCTAGATGAGGAGGAAGTGATGAAGAGGATCACCGGCGGCGGAGGAGAGGCGGCGGTTAGTACTAACCGGCTCAACGGGTGGCATCACTCTCGAATCATAAGAGTCTCGAGAGCCTCCGGGGGCAAAGATCGGCACAGCAAGGTGTGGACTTCGAAAGGGCTGAGGGACCGCCGTGTCCGGTTGTCGGTCTCAACCGCCATTCAGTTCTACGATCTTCAAGATCGGTTGGGTTACGACCAGCCCAGCAAAGCAGTTGAGTGGTTGATCAAAGCCGCCTCCGATGCCATCTCGGAGCTTCCTTCTCTCAACAGCGCTTTCCCCGACACGCCCAAGCAGCTCAGCGACGAGAAGAGAGGCGGCGGCGACCATGTTTTTGAGGCGGTTGAGCTCGATATGGATGACTCACCGAATTACCATCACCAGCCACGACAATTGAGTCAGAACCAAACTCAAAACCAGAACCAGCAGCAGAACAAATCAGCTTGCAGTAGTAACTCGGAGACGAGCAAAGGATCGGGACTGTCGCTGTCGCGGTCGGAGATTCGGGTGAACCGGGTCAAGGCCCGAGAGCGAGCCAGGGAGAGAGCAGCCAAGGTCGAGAAAGACAACGAAAACGAGACTTCACGCATTGCTCATGTCATCTCTCAGAACGCAGCCTCGTTCACTGAGCTTCTCACCGGAGGTATCGGCGGTCATCATCATCAACACCACCAAAACAACAACAATGGCGAGCCCCTTTTGTTCCACAAGGCAGCACCACAACAGCAACAACCAATGGACTACTTCGGGTCGGGTCTTCTCGGACTGTCGTCTTCTTCGGCTAACCGGAACCACTCGTCGACATCGGGATTCTCTTCTCTGCCTCAGACAATGTTCAGCATCTCCGGCCACCCTGGGGAGATGCAGCATTTCTCTTTTGTTCCCGACTACATGCCGGTGTCGTCATCCGGAGGAGGAGAATACAATCTCAACTTCTCAATGTCTACATCTTCTGCATCCGGAGGCGCCCTTGCTGGCTTCAATAGGGGGACCCTTCAGTCCAATTCATCACAATCACCGTCACTTTTCCAGAGGTTCTCCCCATTAGACGGATCAAACAATGTACCCTTCTTCATGGGAGCTACCGCCACAGCTCCTCCCATGGAGAATCACCACCAGCAGCATCAGTTCCCAGCTGGATTGCAGCTCTATGATGACGGAACCCGGCATTCAGACCACAAGGGAAAAGCAAAGAACTGATCTTCTTCCTAGCTAGCTAGCCTGGTAATAATAATTACTCACTTAAATACCACAAAGCTTCATTTTTTCTTCTTCTTTTGTTGCTATCAAAACTGGTTTGCTTGTGTGTTTATTTCTGTGCTTGTTTTGGTTGCCATCATGAATTTGCCTCGTAAATGTGCTCAAGGGGTGGGTTGGGATAGTTAGACCATTGTTTATAATTGTTTTTCCTTGATTTGCTTTTTGGATTCCTAGTATGCAAAACTCAAATCTGTTGGCTTTTGTCTTGGTTTTGTGAATAAACAAGTGAAGGTATTGGGCCAAGGGTTTATGGGGTTTTATCTATTTTATATTTGTTAAAGTTTTGTGGTGTCTACTTTTGATTCTCCTGCATGGATTGGTGTGAATTAGGGATCCGGCTGGTTGTCTCCTCGTTTGTTCTCTTGTTTTGGTTCCCTTCTCTCTTAGCATCTGTAAGTCCATCCATGTCTATGACAGGTGTTGCCATTCAAATAGTGAAAGCATGTGTTAGTCACTTAAGTCTAGGTTAAGCATGTGTTAGTCACTTAAGTTTAGGTTAATTAGGTTAAATTAGCCCAAGCCTATTTCTCATGTAGCTATAGCTAGCTAGCTTTACAGTGTTGGTTTCTGCCTCCCAAGCTGTACCACATGGCAAGTGCTCGGCGGACTGTCGGGCCTTGCTTATAATTTGGCTAGCTTTGAAGAAGTAAACCCGGTTTGTGTACTTGGCATATAATATGAAACCCATGCACGTAGGCAGACATTCAACTTCCACATATTAGAACAATAAAGTTTTGCACTAATCTATCATTTCAAAAAATAATATTTATATATATATCATTTCAGCAAAATGTAGAAAAATAGCTAAGAAATTAATTTTTTTTTTATTGAAAAAATTCTAGTATGTTTTAACACATGACATACATCAACTTTTAATTAGTTCTCAAAGTCAGGGACGGAGCTCCCCTAAGATTATGTTAAGTATATTTTTTGTGCATTATTATTATGAATTTTAAGCTAGCACGGTGGTAAGGAAAGATGTTTGAGCACGTAAGGTCCTGGGTTCTAACCTCTTTTTTCTCTTTTTTTTCTTTCCCCTCAGACAATAAGTCGCTTCCTGGATTTCTTTTTCCCCTCAAAGTTGTAAAATAAGTAGTTTGACTTGTAATTTTGTCCTAAAGTTGTAAAAATATTTTTGATCAAGTGCTTACTACTATTGAACTAAAATTACAAGAAAAATACTTATTTTACAACTTTTTGAATAAATTTACAAGTTAATGTATGATATGTGTTAACTCACCGTAGCTTTCCCCTTCTCTTGATAATATTCGTTCTTAATTTTAGTGTTATCTATCTCAATTCTCATATATCTTTTTCCTGAATTATTTCCTTTAACTTCAAAAGTGTACAAAAGAAATAGAAGTAACATGTAGAAATTAACTTGAAGGTGTGGTTGTATCCTAGTGATTACTTTACGTTTAACACAGCAATTATTGTTAACAATGTTGCTTGTTCCTTCTAAAAGATCTGTACTTTACGTATACCGATGGACAATAGTTAGCTTCTTATGTGGAAAGAGTATTTCTACTGAGTCCTCACTAGCCGGCTTCAAACTTGTGAGGTTATACAGTGGCGTTGTCAGAATTTTAGCTTAACCGTGTCAATTTATTTAAACGATGTAAAAGTCATACATGAGGAAAAACTTGAGAATTCATAACCCAAACTTAGTATAGAAATATATTTTATTTTGATTAATGGATTTACTAAACAAAAAGAAAATCGGAAACGATAAATTATGGTTACTAATAAATAGTAAATGGTTGTAAAGTTAAAACATCAATGATTGTTAATAATTCATTGATATAACATATAGTAGTCTCTTTTCCCATAAAGAGTTAACGCATATATTCGACTCGCTAAGAAAAAATAGTTAAAACTTAAAAAATACTTGAGGTTTTCTTTTCTTTTCATATATTCAACAGTGTCAAAAATCTCAATATGAATTCTATTGTATTAAATTTTTGATAACCATGTGAAATTATGTCATTGATTAACACTAATTCAAAACTTGAGGAATGCTATTTGACACCCCTCATCATATGGTGGCTACGCCACTGGATATATGTATTAATCATAAGAAAAATATTAGAGAAGGATGATCAATAAGTGTCAAAGTATCAAACTCTTAGAGTCTTGTAATGAAGAAATAAAATTTAAGTAATGAGCTAACTTTGTTTGCTGAAAAGTAGGACTAAATCTTTTGTTTACACCAATGGTTCTAATATATATAGTTGAAACCTTTTAAATGACCATATCAAGGAGTATTTTGGATGTGATTATTTTGTTCTGTGGTCATTCAATTCACAAGAGGGTCTTGACTTGCCAAAAATAAGTTTATCACCAAATGCATGTCTTGACTAGCCAGGCCAGTACCTTTATTAGCTTCCAGATACAGGAACTATGATTAATCAGCACAGATAGGCAAAGTAAGCACACACCAGATGAAGGATCAGTACTAGAAATGTAGTTTTAAGAGCCTCACCTCTATCCACATTACCAGTCTGAAATGCAAAAGCTCAAATCATATATGAGAAAGAGTTCCAATCAACAGTTTTTTTTTTCAATTAACTCCCTTGCACTCTTTATTTGTTTGAGAAGAAACTGGCTTGGTTTTCTCAGTTCATTTTCTAAATTGATTTGCATTCTTTTCGCTTTTTGACAAAGAGATTGTTTCACTGATTTGCTAGTTCAATTGCTTAACTTTGAAAGATGCATGGAAAGCTAATATCATCCTCTACCCCATACTAGTGGGGAAAGAAGATGCTTGTCATGGTTTGCAGCCAACTCAAGTCACTAAGCTTTTCGACATCTAAGCACAGCATTGTTGGGTCTTTGTCTCACGAAGTAGCCATGTTGTGATTACCAATATCTAACAGTTAAAAGGATACTGGTTTTGACCATAGATGGATAGAGAATGAAAGAAGTAGCCTTATTATTAGAATGAATGAACTTGGTGCTGTCTTGTTTCTTTGAAGTCTGATTATTAGAATTTGATGAAGTATCTTATCAGCCCTGATAATTAATGTTTGTGCGTATAGTAATATTTGTGCTTGCTTGTGTGTATGCATTTACCAGTGTGGTGAGATTTGGGGGATTGAATCCCTCCTGGTTTAAGCTTGAGTTTCCCCCATATACTGCTCTATCACTACTTTTGTTTTTGGGATATTACTGAGTTTTTTTATGTCTTGCACCTGCTAAGCTAGTATCTTATGTGAACGTGTTGATTCTTCATTTATTTTTATGCTACTATGAGCACCTATGACTGAAATGAGAATGAATGAAGTAGCCTTATGATAGAAGGATTGCATTAATTAGCTACACTAGTTTTTTTGGTTTAAATTATAGATAGATGCTGGAGTTTCATTTCAGAATACACATAGCTACACTAGTTTGTTGGTATAACATGCGAAAGGGACTTATGCTTCTCAGAATTAGTCTGAACTAAGGATCATTCAGTGCAGTTGTGGAATTTCAGAATGTGCATCTGATTTTCTTAGTTTGAGTGGACATATTTAGACTGCTGTTGAAGTACGTATATCATTTCCCATGCTTTATTACAGTATCAGTCTTTCACTTGTGTTGACCAAAAGTTATATGATGAAATGACTACATTTCTTTGGCATGGCATATGAAATCACTGATATTGCCATCATACTACAGAGATGGGAAAGCAGTCAAGCAGATTCCTTAAAACTATTTTTGATGTCACTATTATCATCTTAAGAGCTGTAATTACAAAACAAAAGTTTGATGATAAATTGATGATCATGAAATGGCCTCGTTCAGATCCATGTATCTTCCTTATTCAGAATTTAACATGCAGGTCTGTACGAGATGTTTGTGTATGTATTGTACGCAAATGTATGTTAAGACTAGTGCTTCCTTCTCTACGTTTCTCTAACTAGCAGGTAATGTTTGATGTAGGAAAACTGAAGCAAAAGAAGTTTGGCAAGCTGTGACTGAATGCATGCTTCCTTCACTGGGTGATATCTTACTATTTAAGGCTTCTGAAGCTGTTGGTACTTATGGTTTAACCATTTTGAAGTCATTCTGCATGCGTTCCTTTATTCGGAGAAATATTCATATTTTTGATTTATCTCTGCGTGTGTGCAATAGCATGATCTGTTTTGGAAATGTAACTGATTCAATTGAAGTTGTTCTTTACTTCCTTCTTCACAAGTGTCCTTAAAAGTTTATACAATCATTCAAGTGAAGTAATGTCACTATATTTGGTTTCTGAAGTTGATTATATGAGGTTCTAGAACCATACAGTTCATGCCGTCTTTCAGATGATGATAATATCTATTTAGCAGCTGGCTGGTACACTAGTTATTTGCTTATGAGAGAAGTGGAGATTTTGAACACTAGTAAATTTGAATCATTGAATGATTAAACTAATATGTGTTATTTTCAAACCCATCCTAATTCACTCAATAACAATGTAACAATATGAGACCATTTCATGCTAAGAGAAAGGTGTACGTGATGGTTTATGACATAGGCCCAGATGATTTCATGAACTCAGATTAGTCAGATAGGTGTCTAACCCATAATCAGTAAGACATATAGCCATTAGGCCCAAACCTCGTAAAGTCAAAGTTTCCGAAATGGAGTTTCACGAGTATGATGAGTGGAAATATGTCCAAGAAATGAATAGAGACTTAAGAGAGATAGGGTGTGCTTTGCAGGAAAGCTTATTGAAAGTATTTCTGATCCATTGTATTAAGAGCAGTAGATCAAACTCATCAAAGTAACTAACTTTTGCTTTTACACTCAACTTAAAGTTCCTCATGCAGAAATGTATAGGTGTACATGTGATGTTAATTGCATCAAGTTTGGAGGGCAAGACAGAGTTTGGTACTTCTATATCACTATTGCTTCCTGAGAAAGTGCTTCTCTTTAAGACATTTGATTGCAGTAGCGCTCTTAAATACTAGGAATTGAAAACAACTGCCTACAAGTCTGTAACTATCTGCAACTTTCTGAGCTAGGAATGGTGCAATAATGCAAATCATTTTTCTGGTGTAAGCTTGAATTTAAAGTCAATAAGCTTATAAGCAACCAGATCGATCGCTGCTCTTGTGTCAATAGAGTGATATTGTAAGCTTTGAGTCCAGTTCCAGGCTTTACTTCACGTGGAATGTGACTTTGTGAGTGTACAAAGCTAAGAAATCTCATGTGACGAACACATAAAAGAGGAAGCAGAAGCTGCACGACCAGCTCATCTTCTCCATAAAATTAAATTAATTTGGCCAACCTAAATTTCTCTTTGTTTTAAAAAAATAAATAAACAGTAGTGTTTACTAACCGAAAACAATACCTGGAAACAGCCTAAAAAAACCCATACTATTCCCGTTTACATGTCACTAATAATTGAAGAGATTGATCGATTGTGTGCGTGTGGATAATATGCTTCTGGAACTGAGGACTTTCAGCTATAGAAGAATTTCCTGGTGATATTGCTGCTGTGGTGGTTCATGGAATCTGGTGGATAAGTCCTACATGACTTGGTGGAATATGTGCTAAAAAGAAACAAAATAAGAACACACTAAAAAAATAAAGTAGAAAGGGGACCTCTTTTCATGTTGGAAGCCAGAAAGAGATAGTCCAAAATGTATATTTGGTCTCAATCAAAAAAAAAATATGTATATTTGGTCAGCTGCCCATAAATAATATGTAGCCTTTAAGCTAAATAAGACTCCCTTTTGATCATTTAACTCAGTATAGAAATGGCAAGATGGTTTGGTATAATGGCACACGGAGCCGTCTAAGAACGACATCTCATGCCGCCGAACTGTAACATGTTTTCTTGAAGGAAAGAATCAACCGTGTAAATAGCTGATATGTGGCTGATATGTGTTAAGAGTTTGTTTCCTATCGTATCTAGAATATCCCATGTAGTCAGGGTTGTATGATCGTAGATATTCCTTAACTCACTAGGGTTAGACTTGTATATATACTGCAGTCTCTATTATGAAATATACATGAGCTTTACAGTCTCTCTTTGTACCAGTTTCTATATGGTACCAGAGCACCGATCTAAGGTCTGAACAACCACCACCACTCACAAACACTCACAAACCAACCACAACTCACCCAGCACATCATTTTCACCATGGACGAAGACCAGAAGCTAACCCTTCAGCTCTTGAAGCAAAAATTGATTCAAGAAGCTTCGTCCTCAGCAGCACCCGTTCGTCAACCAGAACCATGGGAGTTCCCCAACCACGAACTCTTCATTCACCACTCGGATCAACCTGGTATGGTCCTCGTACCTCAATCACTGGAGGAAAACAACTATTCAGAATGGAGCCAATCCATGAAGAATGCCTTGAAGATCAAGAACAAGGTAGGATTCATTACTGGTTCAAGCACCAAGCCTGCCATTGAAGGTGCCGAGCAGTTGCAATGGGATAGATGTGACACCTTAGTGAAAACATGGCTCACTGGTTCCATGTCCAAAGACATCTCTGGAAGTGTGAAGCACTGCAAGTCAGCATGCGCTGTGTGGATTGAACTTCAAGAGAGGTTCTGCCAAACCAACACTGTTCAATTGTTCAACATTGAGAATTCTATTTCTGCTTGTGAACAGGGGTCCGACTCAGTCACAGCCTTTTTCACTAAACTTAAGGGGTTGTGGGATGAGAGAGACGTCATTTGCAGTCTAGCACCCTGTGATTGTGCTGAAGGAACAAAAATTGGTGACTACTTCAAGAACCAGCAGACAATGAAGTTCCTAATGGGGCTGAATTCGAACTATGATGCACTCCGGAGCCATTTTGTGTCTATTGAGCCTTTGACAAGTCTGAATGCTGCATACGCCATGGCAATACGGCAAGAGAAGCAAACAGAAGCTTCTAGCCGAAATAGGGCTTCACTTCAACCAGAGGAGCAGCTTTCTTGGTCAAGAATTTTGATCGCCCTCTTTAAGTGCAGTAAAGCGCAAGCCTCGTTGCACCACATGCAACAAGGGCACACATCTGACCAAGCATTGCAGAGCACATCTCAAGTGCAATTTTTGTGGTAACACTGGCCACATCTATGAAGAGTGTAACAAGAGGAAAGCATGGGAAGCAGGCAGTAGTGCATCCAGTCGTGCGAACCAGGTTCTTGCTGCACAGAACTTTGGCAATGACCAGTTTCCCTTCACCAAAGATCAGTGTAGACAGATCGTTGAGATGCTGAAGGAGAACAAGACAGCTTCTGTGAATCATGTTGGTAAAACCTCTATCCCTGATGAAGCCACAGGTAAAGCTTTCATCGATCCATATAATGAGAATGTGTGGATCTTAGACAGTGGTGCTACTGACCACATTATTTTTAACCCTCGATTGTTCACACACTCATACTCCACCACAGATCGTTATGTTAAACTCCCAACTGGTCAAATCACACGAGTTACTCTAGTAGGCTCAGTTCAGTTTTCATCCCACTTCATCCTACATAATGTCTTGTGTGTCCCATCATTTTATCTGAATCTAATCTCCATCAGTAAACTTGCTCATGATTCATTCTTCATTACTATCTTTCTCAAACAGTTGTGTTTCATACAGGACCTACGCTCGGGGAGGATGATTGGGATGGGCCATGAGAAGGGTGGACTCTACTGCCTCAACCAAAGTCGGTAAGTCACATGCAATGCAGTGGGCAGTAGCTCTTCTTCAGTCTGGCATCGACGTCTAGGACATCCGTCGGCCAAAGTTTTCCCCTTATTCTCCTTTCTCGCAAATAAAACTTGTGATGCAAGTACTTGTTCTATCTGTCCTTTGGCTAAACAGACTAGAAAGCCTTTCCCTTCCAGCATTATTTCGACTGAGTCTTCTTTTGAATTAATTCATGTTGACATTTGGGGTGGTTATCATGAACCCTCTACGTCTGGTGCACAATATTTCCTCACTATCGTAAATGATTTTACTAGGTGCACTTGGGTTTATTTGATGGCGCACAAATCAGAAGCTAGACAACTCTTAATTGATTTTATTGTTCTAGCTCAAAACCAATATAATGCCCGAGTTAAAACAGTTCGTAGTGATAATGGTCCTGAGTTTAAAGCCAAAGAGTTTTATGCATCACATGGTATTATTCATCAGACGAGTTGCGTCAACACACCCCAACAAAATGGTGTTGTTGAACGCAAACATCGTCATTTGCTCAACATGGCACAAGCACTTCTTTTCCAAGCCAGTATGTCCAAGAAATATTGGGGGGAAGCCATTCTCACAGCTGCATATCTCATCAACCGAACCCCCACTCCATTACTCCATGGGAAAACTCCATTCGAGGTACTATTCCACAAAACACCAAATTATTCTCACCTTCAAATTTTTGGTTGTCTTTGTTTTGCCTCTACACATCCAATCAAACCCACCAAATTTGATCCTCGAGCCACAAAATGTGTTTTCATAGGATATCCTCATGGCCAAAAGGGGTATAAACTACTTGATCTTGACACAGGAAGAATTTTTGTGTCGCGGGATGTCACCTTTTATGAAGATGTCTTTCCTTATCCAACCTCTCCAATCTCAGAAAAAGATAAGGGTTTACACCATCCTAGGGTTTCTGTTCCTACTGGGGTTTTTGATGATGATCATATTCCTCCTTTAGTCCTCTCTCTTGGGGTTCCAGAACCTCCTTCAACCACTCGTGATCCTACCATTCCTCCACCACTAGTCTCTCCATCATCCGATCCAGTCCTTACTAACACTCCACCTACTCCTTCTACTGAACCAGTCTCTCAAGCCTTAGTCACACTCACCAACGCTTCCGCACCACCAGAACGGCGTTCCTCCCGTCCAACTAAGACGCCAGCCTACTTGCACGACTTTCATGTTGAGGCAGCTTTACCTTCTCGGTCTGCTCCATCGTCCTCTCCACAAACTGGTACACCACACTCTCCCTCAAATTTTCTGTCATATGATCATCTCTCTACTCCTCATCGTGTCTTCACGGTTAACCTATCTCTCTCTAGAGAACCCACCTCTTTTTCACAGGCAGTCAAACAGAAAGAATGGTGTGATGCCATGAAACAAGAGATCAAGGCCTTACAAGACAACAAGACTTGGAGCATTGTTCCTTTGCCACCACACAAACGCCCTATTGGATGCAAATGGGTGTACAAAATCAAGCACAATCCGGATGGCAGCATCGAGCGTTACAAAGCTCGTCTTGTGGCAAAAGGATACAGCCAAGTCGAAGGAGTTGATTACAGGGAGACTTTTGCACCAGTGGCTAAGCTCACAAATGTACGTGTGCTTCTCGGTATTGCCTCAATCCAAGGATGGCACCTTCACCAACTCGATGTCAATAATGCCTTCTTAAATGGGGATCTCCATGAGGAAGTTTATATGCAGTTGCCTCCTGGTTTTGGTCGAAAGGGGGAGAATACAGTGTGCAAGTTACATAAGAGTCTGTATGGATTAAAGCAAGCTTCACGACAATGGTTTATCAAATTGTCTCAAGCTCTCAAGTCAGCCGGATTTCAGCAATCTTGGAGTGACTATTCCTTATTCACCCGAAACCAAGCAGGCAAGTTCACTACGTTGTTGATCTATGTTGATGATGTGATCTTAGCAGGCAATAGTCTCAGTGACATTATGAAGACTAAACTGTTTCTTTCACACCGTTTCAAGTTGAAAGATTTGGGGCAGCTCAAATACTTCTTGGGCATAGAAGTGGCACGATCCAAACATGGAGTCGCATTGAGTCAACGGAAATATGCTCTAGAAATCCTCGAAGACACATGTTACTTAGCTGTCAGGCCTGCTTATGTTCCAGTCGATCCTAACCTCTCACTTACGCAGCAAGGGGGAGAGCTTCTTACTGATCCATCTCAGTACAGAAGGTTAGTAGGTCGCATGATTTATTTAACAATCACTAGGCCTGATTTGGTTTATGCTGTACACATCCTAACACAGTTCATGGATAAACCGCGCAAATCACACCTTGATGCTGCACATCATGTGTTGCGTTATCTTAAGCAAACTCCTGGCCAAGGCATTTTACTTCCCTCTACTGGCAAGCTTGAGTTAACTGCATATTGCGACGCTGACTGGGCAAGATGTAAGGATACACGAAGGTCGATAACAGGTTATTGTGTCATGCTTGGCAAAGCACCTGTTTCTTGGAGAACTAAGAAGCAAACAACCGTGGCACGATCAAGTGCAGAAGCCGAGTATCGTTCCATGGCAAGTACCTGTTGTGAAGTCACATGGTTGCGTAATTTAATGCAAGAACTGAGCATTAGGCAGCTACAACCGACCAAAATGTTTTGTGACAATCAAGCAGCTATCCACATTGCTTCCAATCCAGTTTATCATGAGCGGACGAAGCACATTGAGATCAATTGTCATGTAGTGCGTGAGAAATTACAACGCAAGATTATACAACCAGCTTTTGTTGGCACTAAGGAGCAAACTGCTGATCTGTTCACTAAACCATTGGGCCGTTTGCAGTTTCAGACACTTCTTAGCAAGTTGAATGTAATTAACATACATTCCAACTTGAGGGGGAGTCTTGAAGGAAAGAATCAGCCGTGTAAATAGCTGATATGTGTTAAGAGTTTGTTTCCTATCGTATCTAGAATATCCCATGTAGTCAGGGTTGTATGATCGTAGATATTCCTTAACTCACTAGGGTTAGACTTGTATATATACTGCAGTCTCTATTATGAAATATACATGAGCTTTACAGTCTCTCTTTGTACCAGTTTCTATATGTTTTAATCTTTAACTCGCATTGGAATATAAAGAAACTTTTGATAATGCTAGCTACCAAAGAGAATAAATTTCTTGGTTAAAATCCAAATACTTCTTGAAATTTGACTGGAAATCTGGAAATGTTTCAAATCCAATCTAAAAAGACTGAACCTTTAACCGGTTCAACATAACAGCTATGAGAAACACAGAGGAAAATGAATCTCAAGTCATAGAAGAGTTCATAACACTTGTTGCTGTGTTGAAATTAATTTTTGAGATCATAGATTACATAACCATAACATTAACATTGTCATTACCTACAATATTCACATACAAGGAAGATAGATAGAAGTAAGATCACTACAAAGCTCCAAAACCTTTTCATACATCACTTCTAGATTTCTAGTTTGCATTTGCTGCGTGAGCACTCACTTACAAGCATATACCTGAAACTAAAAACAACCAGCAAATGCATTTCAACTATGAGCTCAAGCGTAAATTGAGTAAGATTGCAGTTCACAACCATCAGTTCTCTCCTCATTTCTGTCGCAGTCCTACCATGATTTGCTGCCGATTGAAGGGCACTGCGGTCAACATTGGATGCCTATGAAACAGAAATGTCACCTGTTTCTCCCTTTTCACAATCATGTGATTCCTCTACTTGCCCTCAAAGGATCGTGCGTTAACTGAAATCCCATTTCAGACCAAATGAGTAAACAAGCCAATCTAAAGTGTACAATAGCAGTGATGTATCACTAAGACTACTAACAGACATACAATTAAGGTACACCAATACCAAATTCACCTCTCTTGACAAATGACATCATCCCCATGAAACTTAGATAGAGACAAACATGAGGGAAGAACTCTAGCGTAGACATTAATAATTCGTTCACCCAAAGAGAGTGAGAGAGAGCTCGTGAAGCTACAATGCTAAGAAGTCATTGCACAAGTGTGTCTCTTGTCCTATAGTCTAAATGCGAGATGATGAAAGCAATGCATAACAACATCTCTTCCCTAAATTCAAAGGCAACCACTTCATTTAATTTATGCAAAAATTCGTACTTTATACATAACATAGATTAGGTAAATAAAAAATGGCTAAAAGTTTCTACCTGAATACCGAAATCACATCAGAACGAGTTCATCTCCAAGCAGTAAGTTCTCCTCTTGACCAGCATCTTCGCCGCAGTCCCATAAGGCTCCTCAAACGCCGTTGAAACCCACGAGAGATCGGAGACCTCTTTTTTCGGGTTCGTTTGCTGCTCACTAGGCCGAATAGCCACCAAAGTAGCTCCTTTCAGCACAACCCCATTCGGCAACTCCAACTGCGGCGCGTACCACAGCCTCATGTTGAGCGCCGGCACCAGCGTCCTCTTTGAAGCGGAAGAAGCCGACAAGGGCTTCACCCTCAGCTCCTCTAGCTGCTCTCTGTTCATGTGCAGCACCCCTTGCCCGTCGGCGTCGGTCAAAACCAAGCTGTCTAGTGTCTTGTGCTCGGAGATGATCGGCTGGAGTAAGTAATGCCGGGCTGATGCGGCGATCAAGGAGCTTATGGTCCACACCACTCTCAGTTTCAGGCCACCGTTGGTGTAGAACGAGTCCGGGATGCTCCCGTTATCTTCTCCGTTAACAACGGCGGTAGTTGTGGTGGTGGTGGGGTTGCAAGCGTCGGAAACGACGTCGTTTTGGGATTTGTGGTTTGGGCCGGATTGGATAACGGAGGAGGCGCCGAGGATGACGCAGTTGTCGAGAGTGGAGCCGAAATCCGCTCTCCATTTCAGCAAAACGCCGTCGTCTATGCCGAGCTCGCCGCTGGGGAGCTCGATCCGGAGGAACCGAATCTCGCTGAAGTTCTTCAAAACCTGAGTCGGGGAGTGGTGAGTGACGCCGGCCTGCTCGAGTTCTCCGCCGTCATCGCCGCAGTCGTTACCGGTGGCGGAGGAGGTGGAGCGGCGGGGGCCGAGGAACTGTCCGAGAGCCTGGAGGGGCTTAACAATGCCGCCGAAGACGAGGCGGAAGAGGGAGGAGAAAGGAGCGGCGCGTGACTTGTCGGACGCGGAGGCGGAGGGGGACGAGTCGTCGTCGGAGATGACGCAGTCGACGCGAACGACGACGTTTTCGACCTGAGGGACTAAGGAGTGGAATCGACGGGAGACGACGCAGCAGCGGCCGAGAGCCTTGACGTCGCCGATCTTGTTGAAGACGAGGAGGAGGACGGAGTCGGGGAGACGGTCGAAGTGGTCGATGTGGCGGTGGTCGGGTTCCGGGTAGACACGGAGAGAGGAGATGGGTTTGGATTGGAAGAAAGAGAAGGTGGAGGGGTCGGCGACGACCTTGGTGGTCAGATCTGAGAGGCTCTGAGACGACGGCATAGCTGACAAAGACGAGAGTTTTGTTTTGTTTTTTTGGGTTTTTCTGAAACAGAGAGGAAATGAGAGAGATGGGTTTGGAGTTGTGAAGAAGAAGAAGAGAATGGTGGGTTGAGGTATATCCACGCTACCCCCTTCGTATTCGTATTCGTATTCGTATTCGTATTCGTATCCGTACTCGTACTCGTACTATTCCTATTTTTTGTATTTCGTAATTTCCGCAGAGGAAGATGGAGCTTTGAGATTAGAATTTTTCGAAAGACTTTTAGTATTATATTTTTCTTCTTCCTTTTCTACTTTGTCTCCCTATTTTTTAACTGTTTGAGTTGAAGGGGGAATCTGTATTCTACTTTATCTCCCCGTGCATGTAATAGGAAAATTTGGGACGGGATCAGCTGTCCCATATCTAAGAGTTTGACACCTGTCCCTTGGGTTAAGTCTATTGTATTATTTTTGTTAAGAAATTAATAAATGAAATACACAAATAGTACATAACCCAGAATATGCAGAACCCTGCTTGTTCCTAAAAGTTTCAATATTTGCCCCCTTTTGTACTGCTAATCGCCCCTCAAAGTCTCCATCTTCATTCCCTTCTTAATCCCTTTTCGACTTTTAATATCCACTGATTTGTGATCGTCGACAGTCGAAAATTTCAGGTTAATAACAAAATGAGCGGCGAGTAGGCGACAGTATCTTCCGCCTATTCTGAAATCACATGATTCAAATCGATCGGCAAAATCAAATACCATAAACATGGTTGTCTTCTCGCCTTGGGTTCTTACCTATTTCTTCCATCTACTGGGTAACTGGGTTCTGATTTAAGTTGTTGGTTTTGGGGTTTTCCATATAATATAGTAATATCGATGGAGATGGGTATTTGATACGTTAAATGGATTTGTTTTCAATTAAATCCAATGTGGGATTTGAATATGTTGGCATCTGACGCATCTCTTTGAAGTTTCCTTATCTGGATTTGGAAATATTGGTTCCATCTCGATTGATTTGCATATAGATTTTAAGTTTTCAAACGAACATCTGATGCTCAATACCTCAATCTAAGCAAACGATGTATTTCTTCTTTGTCTTGTATGCTATCTTGATTATAGTCTCCACTGAAGGTATCATCGGTGCTACAAATTGTTGAGGGTCTGGAACATTTCCAGAATTATACATTTGTTTGTGAACGTACTGTAAGCTCTTTGATGATGGAATTATAGGTTGGCTGATTCAAAATGTGTTTATGGAAATGACTATCACGCTATGTATCAATCGAAAGATGCTCCTAAATTTTATTTTGTTTTCGGTACAGAAGTTCAAAAAATTACGGAAAAGATAAATAAATAGAAGTTAACAACGTTAGCATCTAACAAGTTATCTGGACACGTGTTCAAAAAATAAGGAATGAAACAGGTTTGACATAGAATATTTGGGGAGAGCTGATCTCGTCCCAGAAAATTTACGTTTCTGAGAGCTTTTCTTCGATTTCAATTGCACACTTTTTTTTATGAATTATGATATTGATTATTACCGCCTTTCGTTGATGACTAATTTATGACTAATTATAGCTCGTCTAGTCTTTGTAACCATGCCACCAAATTTCTTACCTGACAAGTAAAGTAAAGAGGAACTTTGGTCTTAGTGTTTAGCTCTAGTTTGAAAAATCAGTTTCATGACTAATATTGTTATCTAGTACTTTAGAGATTCTTTGTCTCGGCTTGATGCATCTGAAAAATAAAGATATTTTTAAAACTGTTTACATATGACTAAGAGATTTTTTCGTTCTTTTACTTATGAATGACTCGATGTAAGAAAATATTGATTATTTTTTTATTAGATAAAAAGGTAAATTTTCAGAAACTATAAATCATCGCGATAAGATTTTGAACAAATAAATGATGAAACAATATATTGAAATAATTGAAACAATTTACTGAGCCTCTTCAAAAAAAGTGAGCTCAATTCTTAATTTGTCTGCAACTACGTATAAGCATCTTTTCAATCCCAAAGTTCCAACTCCATGGAATATGGACAAATACAACGAGGAATTAATAAAAGAGAATTTATGGTAAATGAGGGCGACATTACATGGATGGTGGGTGGGTGTGGAACGGGAGAGCATATATCTTATAATCTTAGTAGTAGTAGTAGTATTAGGTAAGAGAAAGGGGCTGCGTGCAACTTGTTTCTGTTATGAATGAAATGATCATGATATGGTGGTCGGGTAAAGCCGTTAAAAGCTGCAACAAAGGCCGCAACTCGATCAACTTGGGTCGGCTGAGATTGGGAAGCCTTTGCACAGTTTTGCTCCATATTTTTTTGGACGAAAGGAAGATATTATTAAAGATCTTTCGGACCAGAATAATACATAGAAAGAATTCTGACATGCATCATACATTAACAAATGTAGCAAGAAACAAAACGAAACAAGTAGTACTCATTTAAAACACTAAACTTGACAAAAGGTTAAGCTTACTTGTATCTTTCTGGATCACGAAAGACATGGAGAGATAGAAATGAACATACCCTTAAGAACGTAATTGTGATGAGTATGTCATTCCCATTAAAATCTGTAATCCAAAGAAAGATGCAAATAAGTCCTACACAACTAGTGTCTCAAACCATTTTCTATTTGCCCTTAGTATTAGGGCAGGAAGTCTTAATCGGATATGATAGACGCATAGGGGTCTTATTAATCTCCTTCTCTTGCTCCCTCGAAGTCGTTGGAGCTTCCTTTGGCTTGTTCTTCGATCCAAGAGGGCAACCAGGGCCTCGCTCCTATGAACAACCACTTCATCGGATGTTTCCACACAAGCAATGGATGCAATACTCAAACGATCTGGGAAAGAAGGGACTTTCCATCTTTATGGCTCACCATGTAAAATAACAGCTGCTGCTGGATTGAGTTTAAGTTTGCGGACTACCCCTTTGGGACCAGAAGCCACCTCAATATCCCCTTCCTCCATAGCAGTACTCTCATAACGCCAGATGATGATAGCCTGACACCATGAACTTTCTTGGTTACCTGTGGCTGAAAGGCATCCAAATCACTCTCACTTGAAAGCCTAAGCCCTACCGACAATTCAGTCCAGGTTTTTGGAGTATTGGCTCCAAACCAAAAGTCACTAGAAGGAGTTTTGAGTTCTAGCGCTTCCAGGAAACCAAAATCAAGTTGAATACTCGGCTTGGGTTGAGAAGTCTGGACCAAAGTCGAGTCTGATCTCACCACCTCTGCCCTCACTGCTTGTCGTGATTCCCTAGTAGGAGGATCAGCAGTTCTTGTGGTTACTACCTGTGGCCCAAAGACACCCCCCTTAAGCACTAAACATTTCCCTGTAGGATGAAACATCAACCCGCATCGTGACCACCTTCCAACTAGGCTTTCATAGAAGAACTTCACCTTTGCCTTCACTCTAAGGGCCATGATCATCTCATTCTCAAATATAATTGGTTCCGAGAGAAAATGAGATACCCGAAGCCTAACAACTCCCTTCTTCCGAGCTATAGTATCAAACTCCTTGAAGGAACCCGCCACAGAAGCAGATTATTTTAGGTTGTCATCCAAATCATAGAGAGGAGGGGTTCCGGTAATCCTTACCCAGTAAAACAAGTGATCGAGATACAGGGTCTTAATCGAAGTTGCACCATCATAATCAACAATCACAAATGGTGATTTCTTGTAGTGCCAGGGACTTCATTTGAGAACTTTTTTCTTATCTCAATTTCCATCAAAGGTGAATAAGAAGAGACCATCTTGCATCTCCTGAGTGCGAAGATTACCTTCAAGCAACCACACACGTCAAAACTGTGCTTTGAAATCCAGGAAATCGATTGGTTTGGCAGACAAAACCTTGCTTAGTAGGAAAGCTTTGGAGAAGGTGGGTAGCGACCTTCCCACTTGACATGGCAGATCCACGGGTGGCACCCCGAGGGCTAGGGCCGAAGAGAATGAGGCCGCGACAGTATTTATAGAGTCAGACATGATGGAGTGACGTCGAAAATCGTCAAGAGAGATGATACTAGGGCTAGACAGTAGCGGCACCGGTACTTCTCCAAGGCTAGAGAACTAGGGTTTTTTTTATTTGTCATTTTTGCTCCATTATTTTTTCTTGTGCTAGGAAATATCTGCAAGTTTTGATTCAGACGGAAGATCATTATGGTCAAAAGATTCATATGCAAGTAACCTACCTCTCTCTCTCTCTCTCTCTCTCTCTCTCTCTCTCTCCCTCTCCCTCTCCCTCTCTCTCTCCCTCTCCCTCTCCCTCTCCCTCTCCCTCTCCCTCTCCCTCTCTCTCTCTATATATATTCCTAACATCTAGAGAGTTCTATGAGCATTGATCCCCAAAAATTCTATCGTGGTAAAGTTATAAAGTACGTTATTGTTTTTTTATATACAAATTGAGAAAGTAAAAGAGAAACTCTAGAGGGAGGACCCCTAAAGCACCCTATATCAAAGTGGTCAGATATAGTAGCAAGGCAACTGCTCATGATTAGCCAGGTACATATGTGAGGTTGTGTCCATGATTAGCCAACTTACTCGCCACAAATTTTGCTTCGTGAAGAACATGCTTAAATTGGATATCTTCAAATTGGTCAAATAACTTCCTGATATCTTCAATGAGAGTTTTGAGATGCCAGGGAATGGATGTCTTCCTGTTGATACAATTTATAATCAATAAGGAATCTCCCTCCACCACAACACTATCAAAATCAAGGCAGCATGCTTGGTGGAGAGTATCCCTCACAACAATGGCTTCAGCAACAAGCACAGAAGTGTCACCAAATCTTCTAACACCAGCAAAGATTGTGTTTCCGTCAGAATCTCTAATGACAAAACCTCCAGCAACACTTTCCACTCCTCTTTGCAACACAGAGCCATCGAAGTTGATTTTGAGCGTGTTAGGAGGGGGAGGATGTCATTTGAAAAAGGTGGGGCTAGGAGATTAATTTGTTCACTTTATTTGGGTTGTGATCAAGGTGGCTTTAGAGATAAGCAGCATCAACAACCATAATGCTAGGAGGATTAGGCTGCACATTCCTGAAAACAAATTCATCATTAAAATTCTGTAAAATCAATCTAGAGATCTGATCATAAAAGCTATCATTCTCATTAAGGCAAATGATGTTTAAAAGCCTTCATTCATCCTTCGCTATTGGACAAGAGCAAAATAAATGGTGAGTAGATTCTTCCGCATTAGAGCATAAATGACAAACATTAATATCAATTATTCCAAATCTATGGAGTCTACCTCTTGTTTCAAGCCTCCCTCTATTGAGGATCCAACAACAAAAAAATCACTTTTGGGGGATGATTTAGCTTTCAAACTTTAATCAAAACATTAGCTCTTTCATGCTTCTAGAGATGGTCATTTTGCAAACAAGTTGCAGACTTAATAGAAAATAAGCCATTGAGGGAAGAGCCCCAAGCAAACCTGACATTATGCTCATAGATAAGAATTGGAATTGCACAGATTTGATCGATAATAGTAGGATCAAGAATATTAAGAAGCTTACCTTTATTCCAAGTGTCATTCTAAATATAGTCACTCACCTTTTCATCAAGGTTAATATCAACACTACCAGTATCAACAACTTCCTTAAGAGGAATTTGCAACACCCAATTGAAAAGCCAAAAGTTTACATCGATCTTTTCCGTTACCTATAATCCACCTCATCCCATTAGATATGAGGGTTATGCAATCAAGAATCTCTTTCCAAGCCACTGTAGCATTGCTGCTCTTCTTCACATTGAAAAAAGAAAAACGTTTAAGATACTTTTTAGTTACTATTTTAACTCAACAGTTATTAAGTTGGGTAATTATTTTTCAACAAAGTTTAGCAATTGTAACATTATTAAACTGGGCAGCAAGCTTAACACCAAGTCCATCGTTGTGTTTAGGATAGCAAACTTGAAAGCAATAATGCATGTCAAAAGTTACTAATAATACTTTGAAGATTATTAGTAGTACGTACCAAGGGGATCACAGATTCTTAACTTTCACCGGTACGTTCGCGGCTAGTTCATGATCGTGTAGAAGATCATACATATATATGTGTAGAAGTCAATTAGAATTCAAAATCATTGAGTGAGCTAATTAGTAATACATCTTCATACGTACAAAATAATAGAATTATCATGTGCTAGCTCCAGTACGTGTAGCTGTTATCTGATGAAGGATAGAATGACAGCTGAAAGAAGTTGGTTAATGGTGATTGTATGTATGTGTGTGTATATATATATATATATAAATATATATATATAAATATATATATATGCTTCATATTCCTGGCTCATTCTAAATACAAACGATGGAGCTCATCAAAACGAATAAAATCCACGTACACTATATAAATATACACGAACAAACGAGATCCTAATAATAATCTCAGTACGTAGAGTTTACACACGTAATCCCCGGCCGAATGAAATTAACAAATAAAAATGCAGCTTCTTGCAGACTGTATCCGATCGTTCCAGGTATCACATAAGCATGTGCAATTAAATTTTTGAAGCATGATCAAGTTAAGAATGGATCTCGATCACGCTGAGGGGGTGGGCATGCAGATTAAACAAATTATCTAAACAGAGTAGTAAGGCTCAAGGGCTAGGTAAGGATGAGCAGTGTCAAATGACACGACTCAATCCTACATTATAGTCAAAATCATATAAAAGTACGTTATTTATCCACATAATATGTTTTAGTCGTGGGTTGTCTCTATTATTTTATTGTCTAATAAAAAAATTATGTCAATTTTAATTTAATTTTGCCACGACTAAAACATATTTCTGACTATGCTACTGATAAGGCTGATGCATGAGAATAATAAGGCTGATGCATCACATCGGCCGTGAGTGCATACTAGTTAATTATCACATTTTTTAAGGCGATTAAAAATTTCACTTATATCCATTATTGTGACTCAGACTCAGAATCTCATAACCTGCTTTCTAAGTAATGACAAATATGAGTAAAGATAAAATTTATTATGTTATGGAAGGAAGATAGACGAGGTTTGCATTAGTAATTTTATTAGTAATTAAGAAGAATGCCCATGTGGAATATTGTATGCTTGGAAGTATAATTTATTGGAAGCATGCAGTATCATTTACTAATTAACTTCTTGAGAAAATATGCTCTAGTTAAGATCCACTCTCGATCGAAGAAGTTTCTTTGTATTCAATTATCTTGTTAAACAAGCTAGCTATCAGTTGTGCAGTGAGTTGAGCATCTTGATATTACTCTTATAAACTTAGAGGTTAAGAGTTCAATTTTTCATAAAAATTGATTTCTGTCAAATTGAATTTAAACAAAACAAGAATTATCTTGTCAAGCAATTTATATATGCTGCCTAAATTTTTCAGTAAGCTGCTTATTACCTAAGCAAATGGCTTGTGATCGGTTAAAGTAACCTATTTCAAGTTTCAATTTTTTTTTTTGAAAGGTTTTTCTTTATATACTGGGAGAGACTACAGATCGAGATCTATGGCAGGGGAACAAATCTTCTACCACCACACTGTTGTAGACTTGTAGGTTAATCTGTCACTCACGGGGAACCTGCAACACGTACAGAAAAGCTTGATAGCTACATTAGAACCTTTACTTTACAATCCAAATAGTACCACATATCCTCAGAGTCATAGTCAGTCCATTACATTACAATACGAGCTGTCCTTTTATATTATGCATGAATGCCTACCACTCCCACACCCCTTTATTTATCACAACCATTAGAACTCTGAAATTAAAGCATATATATACATGGGCATAGGGGCAAGAGAATTGAATTAAATGTCGACACAACACAAATTCAGAATGCAGTACGGGCTGTAGGTGAGCCAAAAAAAAAGTGGCAAAAAATTCAAGGCCAAGTGAATGGAAGGAACAAATTAAAAAGTGATCGATATCCAGTATAGTACGTAGTATGTATGTGCCAGTGCGGCATCCAATTCATTCTTCTGCCCTGTGATAGATATATGTAATTATGAATGTGCCCTTGCTCTTAATAATTTGGTCCCCTTTATATTTGGAAATTCATTGCCACTCAATTCAAGAAACATAATCCAATGTGACTGTCTAATATTGGTCTTCAAATATCTCCCCAAAAGTATTTTCTTGAATTGAGCTTTTTGACAATTAATTACATTATTAATTTTGTCAAATCTAGACTTGACATTCCCAACTTAATAAGAGATAATCAGTTGCATGAACGATTACTATATATATAAAAATTATTGTTCATTAACCAATCGGAACTAAACATATGTTATAATATACGAGATTCAAGTTTGATCTCCTAAGAGATGAATTTAAGGGATAAAATGAGATGAAATACATCTAACGATTGTGATTTAAAGACATAAATTTTTTGGTGAGGTCGTGTTAATTGTCTTCAATCGTAGTCGTTGGATGTACTTATCTCATTCCATCCCTTAAATTCATTCCTTAAAAAAGCAAGCATCAGACTAGATTATAAGTAACATTCTTAGCTTGGAGTAACATTTTTAATGTGCTTAGCTAAAATACAATCTAGTGCATTTATGTACTCTTATCCATTTTTCATGATATTATGCATGGGTCAGATATATTATGGCGAATTGGCGAATTCTTTAGAAAAAATTGTGTCTTCCACAATGGAATATGATAAGTGATATTTCGAGTAAATGTTTACATAATCTTCTTTTGTCAACATTTCATTTCTTTTATTAAGCAGATTTAAAAATATGAGAAATTATTTAAAAGCCCAAAAATACATTTGGTTTAAAAAAAAACCCAACTTTTCACCCCATGGTAAAAAATGCCCAACTTATGACCCCTATTTTTTCAAAAAAATTCAGCTGACATCATTTTCTCACAAAAAAGCCCAAAAGGTTATAAAACACAATTTTTATCTTTCAGTTTTGCCCTCCATTTTCTAATTTGAATTATTGTCGTTGTTAAGAGAGATCTTCGAAGCAGCTCTCACTTCCCTCCTCAATTTTTGCCGGGGAAGAGAGAATCGCTCTCTCTCTCTCTCTCTCTCTCTCTCTCGCAATCGCGATCACGATCTTGCCGTCACAAACACTCTGTTATATCTCATCGTCGTTCTACATTAAAAATTTCAAGCGCCGTAAGTTTGAAGACTCTCTCTCTCTCTCTCTCGATCGCTATATAGAAATTTATTCGACACAATTGATGATTACATATGCTGAATTCTGTTGTACATCCAATTTCAATATGTTTTTGTATATGATAGATGATTTGAATTGATGTTGAATGAAACTATTTCCGTTCGTAGTTGTATTACTCGATTTCATGAAAGTATTGATTAACTTAATCAATTTGCTCCTCAATTAGGTCTGGATCTGATTTTTGGTTCTGAAGATCTGTTTGGATATCTGTTTGTCTATTTTTTTATGATAACCAATCAGTTGGAAGTATCAGACCTAACTGTTAGTTAACCAAAGTTGTTATATGCGTTTCTTCAACTATTTAACGACTTTTTAATGTTTTTTCTGCAGTATAGTCAATGACAACATCACCATCTCCAATTATTGTGAAATATATTCATGGTCGGAAATGTGTGGTGGAAATTTTAAGTGATGATATCACACTTAATGACATTGTGGATATTGTCTGTCAACGATTCAAATCACTGAACACCTCAAACTTGACGTACAAGTACTGTATCCCAATAGAGGATGACCACATTTTTACTGATCGTGACATTTTTTTATATGATGATTTCTCTCCAAAGGCTCAATTCAAAATATATTGAGATCAAAGTCACTGACTTGAATGAGGTAGAACATCCAAAACTCATTTGAATATCTGTTTGTATATCAGCTTGAATATTTGTTTGCATACTTTGTCAAGCTAAACATATATACCTTTCCTCTTTCCAGCAAACTGCAAATGTCAGTTTCAACTAATTAGTTTGTAGCACGCAGAATGAAAACTCAAGCCAGGATGTGCAGATGGATGGCTACAAGAAAATTCATAATATTGCTGACGTTGGTTTTGGAAGATTTGGAGAAGAGGAGATAGAGGATTACATAACAAAACTATGGGCAAAACTGATACAAGAAAAGGGGTAGAAATTCTAAGGTGGTGTGACTGAATTCAGGATCAAACTCAGAAAGTACTCAATTGAAAGTGGATTCAAGTATACATATGTGAAGAATAAGCCGACATGCATAAATGTACATTGCAAATACAAAGTGCGCAATAAATGCGAATGATCTGTGAAGGCAAAACTATATCGGGCAAATGAATCATTTTACATCACTGGAATAAAAAATAAGCATACATGCAAAGAGAATGTCTGGAAACAAAGCAGTGAGATGATGAGATCTTCTATTGTCAGGTATGAGACCTTTTTCTAACATAACTAGTTGTTGAAATATCTATCTAAAGAATTCTTCATTTGTTTCAATTATTTTCTATACTTGAAACTTATCATTTCTTCAATACTCAGCTCAATCATTAAGGACAAACTGCGCGCTGATCCTAATAAGGGAGCCAAGGCCTTACAGACAGAAATTAGAGATAGTTGTGACGACCCGGAACAAAATCAGTAGTGTAATCAGCTTAATTCACGAGTTAGCGCGAAATCACTGTTTTCCGTAAATTATGTGGTTTGCCGGTTTTGATCACGAGTTAATTATCGGCCAAAAATTTGAGTTGAGTCTCTTCTCGAGAATTGTTGTACACGTGATTTCGAGTTTGTGGGCGGTCCCGGATAATTATTTCGACGACTGAGGAATATAATATGAATATTAGAAGTGGCAGAATCTCGTCGAGTTTATCCGTTCGTTTCGAGTTTATCCGAATCGTGATGGTTATCCGTTTGGACCATCGATCATCCCGAGCCGCGAGTATAAATATCGGAAATAGTCGAAATTTTTTCGAAACACTGTTTGAGGCGTTGACCGAAATTTGAACCCGTTGACCCATTGACCCGAGGGGACTATTCACCCGGTTACTGTTCATCGTCGGAGCTTCTGTTCCCGGCTGATTTAGGCCACGACCTTGGAAGGTAAAATCTTCCTCTCGTGATTTTAAACTAGTTAGAACTTGGAATTTCTTGATTTGGTTGAGAATTGAGGGAGAACGAGTTCGATGAAGTTTGGTGATTTTGCCGAATTCGGGTGTCCTTCTCCGGCGACTTTTGGGGTCGGGGCTTTGAGTATAGAGGTTCCCCTCAACCTATTGATGCTTTTGGTAGAAGGAATTTGGATTTGGTTGCGGTTTGAAGCTCGCCGAAATCTCACCGGAATCCATGGATTCCGTGAGTTTCGAGCTCAATTCCGGCTGATGGGCTTGGAATTGGGTCTCGATGTAGAAGAGAAATATGTTGGTCTTGAGGAGTAGTTTATTTATGAAAAGTTTGGCTAGAATCTGTCACCGTTGACGCCCCGCCGCCGTCGGCGGTGACGCTCCGGCGGAGGTTTGACTTTTTTGGAAATGTGTCGAGTTATATGTCGTTTCGCTCGTATTCGCGCCCCGATCGTCGCCTTGAGGTTTTTGAGTTGATTTGGGTACCGGAGTTTTAGTCGAGGGATTTGAGTGGAGATTTTGGGAGTTTTCGTCGATTATTTTATATCAGTTATATGTTTCCTGGAACGGTTGGTTTCCGAGGTGTGGTATTATGTGTTGGACTACGTTTTTGATCAGTTATATTTTATGATTATTCAGGGGATCGTGATTGTGCTTCAGGCGAGGGATCTTCCGTCAGACCACGTGATTAGCGCGAGTGCGCGTTGTGCTTGTCTATGAGTGGACCTTTCTTTTCACTGATTGATTGCGGGTCTTTATATTACATTTTACGAGCATGAGCATACGTTTGTGATTATGACTTATACGAGCATGTGCTTTACGATTATGCATTTACGATTATGCTTTATACGTATGCATGAAACTATTTATGATTTGATTTACATAGAGTACAGTCTTAGTATTTGTGGTTGTATCGATACACTTGCATCCCTGCTGATCCCCGAGGATGTTTACCAGGGAGGAAATGTACCTTGTGCTGATGTATTTCCGGGTGGGTACAGATTTCGGTTCCTTGTGCGGATGTAATTCCGGGTGGGAACAGATACCCTGACCTGAGGCCTTTCTGGCTAGAATCACGTGTGGGTCTGGGATCCCGTGATTCGGACTGTACTAGCATGGATGTGTCCATGAGTGACCCCGTGGGATTTTCTATGCATGCTCTGTACGCTGGAGGAGTTTGGGTTCACCTCGTGTACTATATCATATTCATTCATTTTGACTCGCATATGTTTTTATAACATATATTATTCGGCGAAAGACATTTAGTTTCGTCCACTCACTCTAACGGTTTATATGTCTTTCCCCTGGGCTTTTCGGTTTCCGTGCCCAGTTTGCAGTTCAGATTCTGGTGTCTCACGTCGCGGTCGGAGGCTAGTTGTTCGAGCTACCTTTCTTTTCCAGTAGGTTTCTTGTTTTGCCAACTGTTGTTTATTTTGTATATATACACTAGAGGTCGCTCTGATACGTTACTGATACATGTTTTTATGTGATTTTCCCCGAATTTTCTATAAAGTACAGTTATGTTTACTGTTTATTGTTATTGTTATGATATTGAGAAATCCGGATGGGATTGGTGCCCACAGTTTGGCTTTTGTGGCATAGGATGAAGTGTTATTTTCCGGGTGCAGGTAAAGACAATTCCGCGTTAGTAGCGTTACTCTGCCGAAATTTTTGTGATTTTTGTTGGTTCGTGTTTTCAGAAGGGGTTTTTCTAGTTTAGAAAACTAAATCGGGGTTTGGTCCTTTCAATAGTTTTGGCCTGAAAGTCCCTTAGAAGATGGTGTGGTATGGCAAAGAATTAGCAATGAATTCACTACATCAAAATGAAGCCGAATCAACACAAACCTTCTCTGGTATCGAGACGAATTAATGAAAACAAATCCTGGCTCAAAAGTTGTTGTCGTCGATGTTTATCCGAAAACACAAAGGTTTCGAAGCTTTTTTGTGTCATTCAGTGCTTGCATGCAAGGATTCCAATACTGCAGACCCATGATATTTGTTGATGCAAGTTTCCCAAAGAAAAAAACTACAAAGGACATATCTTGAGGGCCTCTGCAAAAGATGCGAATCAAGGTAATGTAGATATGTAAAGATAGGAGTTCATGGATAGTTGTTTGGATAGCATTTTGAGTAGCTTTCTGGATATCTGTTTTTAGTTTATAAACTGTATTTCATTACTTACTATACAATTATGATCCTTACCTTTTTTGTTCTTACCAGACTGTATCCAATTGTATTTGCAATAGTTAATGCCAAAAATGACAGCAACTGGATGTGGTTGTTGATGAACTTAAGAAATGAGATAGATAGACACAACATTAACCAAGAAACTAATACTCGAAGAAAAATAACATTCCTCTCAGATCGTCATAATGGAATTATGAGTTCTCTTCCAGAGGTGTTCTCCAATGATGAGCATGGCTACTTGGTTGCTAACCTCAAGGATAACTTTAATACAAATTCTGACCTCTTCATGCAATGTGCATCTCTTCATGCAATGTGCATATGCAAGAAGTGAAAAACAATATGAGTTCTTTCTTTACCAGATGAAGATAGAAGGTGGATATGGACCCATCAATGAATTTTTGAAGGATCTTCTAAAGGAAAAATAGTGTGCTGCATTCTTTGGAAGAGATAGGTATGACGAAATGACAAATAACATTTCAGAGTGCTTCAACAGTTGAATACTACATCTCCCCGCATTGCATGTCTTCTATCTTGCTAATGAAATCAGGTCATCAATTACACCCTGATTCATTCTATTATTTCTAGGATATCTGTAAATTGTACTGTTTCATTTCTTTTTTTTTTCGTTTACTACTCTTCCAGGAGAAAAGTGATGCAAATGATTGCAAACAAAAAAGAAGAATCTGAAAAAATGATATACTATAATATGACCGAGGATGGAAGGAAAGCTCATTAAAACACTTAATATAGGAAGACATTGGAGAGTGATGTACTCCAATGGTCTTGTCTACGAAATTCAGGCTGACAAATATAGCAGTCAACATGGAGACATGAACCTACTCATGTGGACAGTGGCAGTTGCTCAGGTTTCCGTGAGCCCATGCCATTATTGTCATTCAAGAGATAGGAAAAGATCCTTACGATTACGTGGACAACTTGTACCAAGTTTTATATTACAAACAAGCTTACTCCTTCACAATCAATCCAGTGGCAAACATTGAGAAATCGTTTCAGGACATGTCACAATATGGACTGGACGTCAAACCTCCATTAACAAAGAAGCAACTGGGAAGACCAAAGAAAAAGAGAATGAAGAACAAGAGCGAAAAACAAACAATGCTAACAAAGTGCTCAAGATGTCACCAAACTGGTCATAACAGAAGAACTTGCAACAATTCTATCGATTGAAAAATACATTGTCTCTATAGATTATAAAAAATGTTGTCATAATAATTTTCTAAAAGTTTGAATAATTGTTGATCTACATGCATGACTGAGTATCTGTCTACGAATTTCAGATATGCGACTTGTTACTTGCAATAAAAAAAACAAATTTGAGGTTTATTTGGGGTCCCTTATTTTTGTGTTTTATACTGCATCATAAAGAAGAGCAAAAACAATCATTTTATTGCATAGGTTAATACATTGATTCACTAAATTCATGGATAGCTGTTTGTGTAGCTGTCTGTGGATCTGTTTGGATATATGATTGGACCTGACTGATGATGTTGTATCATTCATTGACTTCATACATACATCCATTGATCAAGTCTATTGCAAAACATAAAAATGAAGAACAAAATACATCAAAGATACAGAAATAATACATTGTTTGCATAGGTTAATACATTGATTCACTAAATTCATGGATAGCTAGCTGTGTAGCTGTCTGTAAATCTGTTTGGATATCTGACTGAACTTGGTTAATGATGATGTATCATTCAATGGCTTCATACATACATTCATTGATCAAGTCCATTGCAAAACATAAAAATGAAGAACAAAAATGCATCAAAGATATAGAAATAATACATTTGATTGCATAGGTTAATACACTGATTTACTAAATTCATGGATAACTGTCTATGTAATTGTCTATAAATCTGTTTGGATATCTGACTAGACCTGACTGATGATGCTTCAATGGTTTATACATACCACATTCATTCATCAAGTCCATTACAAAACATAAAAATGAAGAACAAAAATAAATCAGAGATACAGAAACATAAGCTTAATTAACATTATTGATTCAATTACAAACAACAATAAATAAAATTAACTAAAAACAAACATAAAGTTCAAACTAAAAAACAAATGAAAATCATTTGCTTCACATCTTCCTCTTCTTGCTGCTTCCCTCTTCAAAACCTGATGGCAGACGAGATATGATGCATTTAAGCAAATCGAACATCCGGTCCTGTTTGGCAAGGACCAGATCCATATCCTCCTTCATCGTCTCCATCCGACGTTTCATACGACCCATCTTTTTTATCAAAGGTTGAAGTGGGCCATCAAGAACAAGACCTACAAGAGGTCGAGCAACAACATGAGGAGGAGGGCCATACACAGAGTCTTCAAAGGAGGAAAAGGAGGAGGAGGATTTGAACTTGGAGTTGGACTTGGATGGATCAAAATCCTCATTTGTTGAATGACCAGAGGTGTTTGAGTTGTTTGGGTTCTTCTTCCTTAGGGCCATTGTTTTATCTATTGATAAAACACTTAAAGAAGAAACTCAAGCAGAAGGAGTAGCAGTTGATAATGAAACAAAAACACGTTAAGGAGAATATGAAAAGCCAGTCCTATTTATAAAGAAAGAAACACTATGTCGTTTCTGGATGAAACGGTTTTCTCTCGCGTCTTTTCATCTTTCATTCTCTTTTTACGGTAAGACGCTTCATCTCTCTCTCTCTCTAATTTTGTTCTTCTCTTTTTATGACAAAACTCTCTCTCTCTTTTTGTTTCTTCCAACAAGCGTGCATAACCGCATTGAACAATATTAATACATAACTCTTTAACCAAAAAAACAAGACACAACTACTCTCTCAATGCAACCTTTCACTCTCTATAAATAAAAACGCATAGAACATAACTTATTCACATAACAAAAATATTCTTCTTCACCCTATTTGGCTTCTACTCAAGAGATCAAATCAAACTCCTCAAATAACTCATCTCAGGAATTTGCACAAAAAAATCCAAACATGAACCAGAGGACTCTATTGAAGAAATGATTCGAGAAGGCAAGGAAAACGAACGTCGTTGTTGTCGCCGTCAACAAAAAACTATTCCACCTCCACCTATGCTTTAAGAGTTATCAACTAGAATAACTAACCTTGAGGATCGCCAAGAGAACCTCAAGAAAAAGAAGAAACACATCTAGAAGAATGATGAGACAATCATTCAACTGCTTTGCCAAATCTTTGAGATGCTGCCTCCTCCACCACAAGGATTCGAAGGAACAAGCAACAACAAGTAGATGAAGCATTTAAGAACTACAAGATTATAATTCTATATTTGCTTTTGTAGTTTTTTATGTACTTAACAATTTTTATCATTTTTATCATTTTTATCATTTCTATTATTGTATTATATTTCCTATTATCAATGAATCTAACTTACTTTAAAGAATGAATGATGTTGTTTGATTTATGTCCATCAATTCTATCATTTTCCAAGTCTATCTACCGAACTATCTATCAATATATATGATCAAGTATATTTTCAAGTATCTGTTCATATATCTGTCATTTGATTCAAAATTTTCCAAAACTTAAGGAGTGTTTCATATTGTTCCTTATGTGTCACTAGTGCCATCATACAAAAGAGATGACAAAAAATTGGAGACAAATAGATGACGGCTCAGTAAAATAAACATACGCGACAGAAAATGACATGTCGTTTCTAAACTATCATGGATAGTTGTCTAAGTAGCTGTCTAGAGAGCTGTCTTTAGTTTATGAACTACATTTCAATACCAACTATACACCCAGCTTTTGAGTTATTTTTGTGTTATAAAATGCATCAGAGAGTGAAAAAATAAACATTTTAGTTCATAGGCTTAATACATTTATTCTCTCATTAAAAATTCCAGAGTTGTCCAATGTATTACACAGATAAATACTCAAATAGATAGCCAACAACTTATACCATACATAAGGGATCAAAATTCCTGAACAAGGTCATTAAAAAAAGTATTTCTCCAAAGCATCCATAAACCACCACACAAAATGGACGGTTTGGAGTAAGGAAAATAGATCCCAATCACTAAACACCGAATCCTAAAATCAAAAACCCTAATCTACAACCTTTGTCGCATCTTTCCCTGCACTACCATCTTGAACTGCACCACCACCTTGCTCTATTCTAGCATTCTGAAGGTAGATATAAAGCTCATCTAATTGTTGTCAAAAGGAATGAATCTATTCCTCCATCAAATAAAGACGATGATTCAAGTTTGTCTCCAGGAAAACGATTCTCTTCATGACGCGATTCTCCAATAGGCCTAGCCAATTTTGAATGGAATCTTGTATACGGTGTGGAGTAGGGTTTGGGGAACCAGAACCAGAAGTAGAAGCCTGTTCCTGAGCCAAAATTAGGGGGGATGGGGGATTCAATCTGGCCGACTGTCTTAAAGGTGCGGGCACTGCCATCTCCTTCTTCTTGTTAGCCCTCTTCTTACCCACCATCTTCACAGATCTGGAACGAGATATTGGAAGCTAAAACCAAAGAGACGAACAAAAATTTAGAGTGAAAATGAAAGTGAATTTTCACTCAGTAAAATAGATGACAGCTCAGTAAAATGAATAGACACAACAGAAAATGACATGTCGTTTATGAACTGTCTAAGTAGTTGTCTAGAGAGCTGTCTAAGTAGCTGTCTAGAGAGCTGTATTTGGTTTATAAACTACGTTTCAATATCAACTATATACCCAACTTTAAGTTGTTTTTGTGTTGTAAAATGCATCAGAGAGTGAAAAAAACAAACATTTTAGTTCATAGCCTTAATATATTGATTCATTCATTCAAAGTTCTAGAGCAACACAATTAGTATTACACAAACAGATACTCAAATAGATAGTCATATGATTCTATTCATAATGCTCACCAAATGTACTACTTACAAGACATGCCACTACAACTTACAACAATGTTCACAGAATGATCACTACAACAAAAATATAAATATTGATTACTATCCTACACTTGTTCATGAGCTGATTTATTCCCTTTTACTTTGTTCTGCGATACCCATGCCATGATAGATCGTGATCCATAAGTAATTCTAACATTTTGGCCTTGAACCGAACCACATCCTCACGATTCAAAATTTGCTTTATTTTCTTGCCGAGAGCTAGATTATACATGATGCAGCAAACAAAAGTTCCACAATCAAGGCCAGGAGGTTGTCGAGGACTGTTGATGATGGACTGCACAGATATTTTGTCAAAATCTATCTTCTGATCTTTCACCCACTGAATATTTTTGAGTTCATTTTCATATATTGAGATTTCTCTCATCTTCAGTTGCTTGTTGGTGCTCTGAGAGTCATCGACCAACATATGAAAATTGAGTGAAAGCATATCATCACTAACGTCCATGATAGAATCCATCCACATAGATACCAAACGAACATGCATCAATACAGTAAACTATCTATCAAACCTATCTTTAAAGTGTAAATACTATTAAAAATATGGAAAAGAAAAAGAAAAGAAAAGTAGGAAGAGAGAATAAACATTACCGTTTCTAGTGCCTCCCGAAAGTGCTGGTTGTTTATGAACTTTGCATTCCTTCTCAGTGAGTCAAAGTGAAACCAACATAACACACTTTTATCAAACACTAGAAGGTAGAAACGTGCATGAGAAAGGATCGAGAACAACAACTTGCCACTGTTGCCCAAAACCTTGAACAACCTCTCAAAAAGATGTTCATGCATCATCTCTACTTTAAGCTCTGACCCATAAACCTGTCAAAAGCAGCACACAAAAATTAAGGATACACATAGGCTAAAAAAACCCAAGAATAAACATAAAGAAGAAGGATTACATGAGTCAACGTGTGGAAATTATAACTTTGATCTCCTATGTCATCCATTTCTTCACTAAGAATAGTGGAATAGCAATCCAAGACAGAGTTCGAGATCTTATTCCCATTAATAATAGACCGCAGATCTTCCCAGTCGAAGAACTGAAAGGAAGCAATGTCATTCCAAAAGAAATCTCTGTCCAAAATAACAACATAACACATTTTAAAAAAATTGAAACATATTTAAACAACCCTCTAAACAAAAACACTTTGAAAATTTGAGAGACTTACTCAGTTTTGGTAGTTTTCCTCCAGTATCTCACCAACTTACTCTGGTAGCGCTCTCCCATGTACTTGAAAATATCACAATCAAGAAATCGTACAAACATGGTCTCCTCATCAATCAAAATAACCTGGATTCTTCCCAGCTCGCCCCTATCCTTGTTGAACAATTTCACTATTAAATGTGAAGTTACTTCAACAATTGCAAACTCTCCAATGGGTACTGCCTCCGCCACATCAACATTTGTCTTCCCTTTTCTACTCTGGTGCTTTGCCTTGACATCATCCATAGCCTCAGTATCACCCAGATACAAGTTGATCCCATCCCTCTTCAAGGGTTTCCTAGCCTTATCCTTTAACCTCTTAACATGAGAGTACAAATAAATATTTTCTCTATTGAGTCTCTCATTAGGCCCAGGAAGATTCGTGGAAATCAAATATGTTCGCACTCTCGGAGGAGATGCACCAGCAGCAGGAGGAGGAGGAGGACTCACCAGGTTTTCCATTACCTATGGAGAGATAACCGTAGAAGTAGGTAATGCCACTGGAGTCTAACCGGACTAGGAGTGAGGGTAAATAGATTGAAGATGGGGCAAACTCTCCTCGTTGGGAACTCTTCTTGGTCTCTAATAAAATCCCTAACAGAGTTACAGAAAAGCATTCAATGGAAAAACAAGATACAAAAATAGATACATTACATTTCTAAGGCATAAACAGATATTCAAACATATATCCAGACAGATAGACCATGTAAACACAGATACATAAACAGATACTCATACGGATAGATAGACATTTGAGTTTTCTGTAAAAAAAATATATAAAATAAAAGGAAAAATCACCCATAAAAGTACTTGTGTTCTATTTCTTTAAATTAAGGGAATTATACAAAATGAAATGACTGAGATCTATTCTTTTGATATGTTAGAATCGGTACCAGCAAGTCACTTTTTAACTACAATAACATTCTTCATCTTTTGATTCTCTTTATGAAGCTGCTGATTGGTAAGCTCCAGTTTCTGCTTTGCATCTTCAACATCTTTCTTTTGCTTCTCAAGATCCTCTTTTTCACATTGCAAAACATCCAATCTTCTCTGAAGCTCTTCATTTGCTGCTTGAGATGATATAACTGCTTCAGCAGCACCATCTTCAACTTGTCTGCAGCTTACTCTTCTCTTCAACAACAACTTGTGTCTTTACTTGAGCAGCAACTTCTTAAGTTGCTTCTTTAAAATCGTAATCTCTCCAGTAGCAACTCCGGCAGCAGCTTCATCAACACACTTTACATCCCTTCATTTGGCCTCAAGCACAGTCTTCTGTTGGACAGCTACAGCAAGTTTTCTCTTCGCTTCCAGCAGTTTCTTCTCATAATTAATATTCTTTGACCTCAATGCTGCAATCTCATCTGTAACATCTACAAAAGATGATAATTGGTTCTTTAGAACTTCATTCTCCCGGTTTAGATTCTCCATTTTCATTTGAATGTATTGCTTCTACTTCTTGAGACCATCAACCTCCATTCGTAGTTCAACCAGTTGATGATGGTTGGGAGCAGATGGCTTTGCTTTCAAGTCCGCATTTTCTTGCTGCAAAGACTTTGAAATCTTTTCTTAAAACACCAAGTACTTGCCCAATGATTGTATAGACATTGCGCATTTCCTGCATTTCATCATTCATATCAGACATCTCATCATCCTTCTACATAATGATTTCTTGCAACTTCACAACATAGTCTTGACTATCAATCAAATGATCTGTCTTGGTAGTCAACTCGGCTTAAAGCTTTTCATAGTCATAGTTAACAAGTCCCAAGATAGAACTTCCACCAGTATGAGCTTGAGTTTTCTTGGTCCTCGATGGAAAAAAGTACTTACTCTGTGAGAAAGAGATCAATGATATTAACTAATAGCTTTTACACAGATATCCAGACAACTATTAACAACAACACATAGTTAGATATTCACCCTCAACATATCCAAGCTTTTGATGTTTCAAAAGTAGTCCAAAATATCACTGAGGCTGTACTTGACCATGCCCAGCTTTGAATCCTCTTTGCCAGCTCTTGGTTTAGAAATGTTAAAGATCGAAGCAAGATAAAGCTGATACACACAACAATAATAAAATAATAAGTGATAGATATAGAAAAAATATACTAAATAAAATCAAGGGATCAAAAGGAAAAAAAATCAAGGAAATTTACCGGAATAATAATCGCGCAACCTCCAACATTCTTTGAAATGTCTCTATCAGACTTTTTATCATCATCATCATCATCATCATTCTCCTCTTTCTCCTCCTTTATCTTCTCTACCTTCTACATCTTCTGCTTCTTTGCTTCCTCCTTCTTCTTGACTACTTTAGGATCAAAGTTCTTTGCATAAATATCCAATGCATGGAACAGATTGTCATAGACAACAATTTCCCAAGCATAATCTTTTATTCATTCAATGTTGGTCACGTAGTTTGCAAAACCAGTCGTTAAAGAACCATTGGAATTTGGCAGCAGAATAGAGGCCAGAAGAAGCAAAATAAAAGATGAACACAGTCGCCAACCTTCTCTTTGTCAGTAATTATTTTCTCCAACATCTTGCTAATATTGGTTTTGTTGATTGTCTCACCACCAAACAACTTACTCAACCAGTCTGACAACTTGACACTCTTATCACTAAATGGAATTGGTCTCCTAGAGCAGTTGAGACCCAACACAGATTCAACAAAACTAGGAGAGATATGGTGAAAATTCATCGGATGGAACTGAAAATCTCTCTTATCATTTTTATATGCGTCAACCATCACAGTAATTTAGTCATCCGACTTCAAACAGTCCCGTTGATCAATATCACCGTTGATGAATACTCGAATTAGATCATTAAATGGTGTATCCTTCAGCCTCTGCTTGACATCCTCCCTGATTTTCTTCCAGATACTCACAATAAACTTTTGGAAGTAGTATAATGAGCAATGAAACTGACACTTCCATGTCTGTTCCACCATAACAAACTTCTCATCTCCTTGTTGCTGTTTTACAGCTACTTCCTCCTCAGTCTCAGTCTCTGAATCTTCATTAGACATTGATTCAGAAGACTCCATTATCTTCTTGACACCCTTCTTATTCTTCTTCTTCTTCTTCTTCTTCTTCTTCTTCTTCTTCTTCTTCTTCTTCTTCTTTAGAGTTTCCCTAATAATCTGCACAATACGATCTTCAAAAACAGAAAGACCAGATAAACTACTCATCCTTTGAAGAAGAAGAAGAAGAAGAAGAAGAAGAAGAAGAAGAAGAAGAAGAAGAAGAAGAAGAAGAAGAAGAAGAAGAAGAAGAAGAAGAAGAAGAAGAAGAAGAAGAAGAAGAAGAAGCCAACCCGTCAGGTTCAAAAGATTAAACATATTTTACTCTTTTCCTAGATGATCTTCTATGCCTTCTAGGAGATTCACTGTTTGAATCTGAGACTGTTCTCTTGTGTTTCACCATTAAATATGGAATAACTATAAATGATAAACACACAGATAGTTAAACATATATCCAAAACATATAGCCAATAGTTAGAGGCATAACACACTAAAAATCATGAAAGCAAAAGGAAAGGATATCCAGACAGATACTTGAACAGATATCCAGACAAATAGTTAAACAGATATCCAGACAGATACTTAAACAAATAGTTAAAAAAACCTTCTATCACATGAACAACGACAACGACAACGACAACAACAACAACAACAACAACAACAACAACCAGAAAACCATTCAAAGAAACTACATCATATAAGATATGCAAAAAATCATGAAAAAAGTTGCAAAAACACCGAATCTCAAATTGAAAACCCTAGACAAAATATCAACAACAACAACAACATTTCAAAGTTCAAAAAGCATAGATACGAATCATGAAAATGAACATGCAAACTGCTTAGAAACAACATAAATGAAGAACCGAGGGTTTTCGAACATAGATTACTTACGCAGAATGATAACTATTAAAAGAGATGACGATGAAGACCGAGAAGGTAACAGAGAGAACGAACTCAACAACGAGGACACGAACGCGACAACGAGGACAACGAAGATTTTGAAACGCATAGAGAAAACAAGTGAAATTTGAATCCAACAGTGAAAACGCATAAGGTAGTAGGTGGGAAAAAGAGAGTGGCAAATAAGATAAATATGATGAAAACGTTTGTCTGTTACATACTTAAAAGGCAAAAAATCACAAGTGGTCACTGAAGTTTGACGATTTCTAAGCTTTAATCACTAAAGTTTCGCAAATATAGTTTTGGTCACTGAACTTTGACACCAACTTTCACATTGGTCACTGAACTTTGACATCATCTTTCAAATTGGTCACTGAGTCTATTTTCAGATGTTAAATGAAGTTAACACTCTTAACTATTAAGGACATTGTGGTCAAACAAACTATTTAGCACTTTTGTCTCAATTCGTAAAAAAAAAAAGAAGAATTTCCTCCAATTTTTGGATTGTTTCCCTCCAAATTTACTCCATTTTCATTGCAAACTCTCTCCATATTTTGTTGTATTTTGTGGTGGTATTCTAATTGCATTCGGTGGTAGATTATTTTGCGCTAAATAACATGTTTGTTCACACTACCCTTAACATCTGAAAATAGACCCAATGACCAATTTGAAAGATGATGTCAAAGTTCAGTGACCAATGTGAAAATTGGTGTCAAAGTCAGTGACCAAAGCTATATATGGAAAATTCAGTGACCAGTGTCAAAGTTGGTGTCAAAGTTCAGTGACCAGAGCTATTTGCAAAACTTTAGTGATTAAAACTTATAAACCGTCAAACTTCAGTGACCGTTTCTAATTTTTTGCCTACTTAAAAAACAAAATGAATTTTTTTTTTTTTGGAATTGAAAACTTATGGTGAGTTTTTGAGAAAAGAGAGTGGTAAAATAGATGGATTTTTTTTTTTCATTTCCCCTTTAAAATATTATGAGCTTGGCTATAATTTAATTTCGGTGATGTACGTTTTTGTATTTGCTCTAAATGGATATCGAGGTAGACGAGTTTGATACATAAATATAAATTAATTTAAATTAGTCTAGCTATCATTTTATATCAAATGAATCGATTTAAGATTATTCTACAATAGTCCAACGTGGAACTTTTCTTAATGAAAATTGATCAGGAAAAGCATGTATGCCATGTTTTTGTACGTATCTCGTTATCCAAACAATATATATGAGTACCTTAAATTTGACGATGGACCATCTACTATCAAGTATAATTTTCCATTCCCTTATTAACATGTGAAATTATGTCCCATGAACACAACATCTAGTGAGAGTGACAATATTGGCAAACACAACATCCGCCACACCAAATAAAAGGTGCACATTTGTACACATTACTCTTTATCAATCTTTGAAGTCGAGGGCTTATCACTTTTGTGATGATTATATTATACATGTAGCATCATTCATCTTCATCAACAGGGTAATGAAAGTGTACATTGTAGATATGTTATTAATTAGTAGGCCGGACTTACTTGACCCAAAAGGGTTTATTAGTAGGGTATCCTAGGAATTGGTCCTATTTATGCTTTTACATGTAACAAGACTTTTCCATGTACTAATGGAAATAGAAATACTCTTACAATTCCAAATTTGATTATTATGTCCATATGACTTGTGTATGATCATTTGGTCCAGCAACTATACATCTATTTACTCTTAAGATAAGACATACAGTGACTAAAATGGTATTGTGGTTGCATTAAGTTGACGGAGTGACTAATTTATAACATGATGTTATAGTTCATTGATTTAGTAATATTTTTAAATGACTAAAGTGTAGAATTTCAATGATTTATTCATGAAATTCGCAGACTAAATCGATCGAGAGCATGAAAATGAAAGTAGAAGAACTAAAATTGAAATCTGTCCTTCATCTATAAGGACAGAGAACACAATATCCAAAACATACACAAGAAATTGAGGAGTTGTCAATGAATTTCTATTTTTTTTCCTTGTTTCCCCCAACCAAATGTGCTATTAATCTAACTTAGAGCATATGCACCCACTGCAACACGAGTAGCAGCTCCCGAGCTCGTCAACGAGCGGTCACCGACGACAGCACATACCGCTGCACGCTTTATTCGTGCTGCTCGTTGGTCGGGCCCGCCTCCCCTCCTCTCACCCACTCTGTGGCCCCAGCTCTGCTCGTGCTCTTGCTCGAGCAATTCCTGCTCGTGGAGCTGCTCGTGCCGAGCGATCGCCAACGACTTTGGCGGGACAGAGGGACTGCTCGTGCTGAAAAATGGTGCCGGTGCATATATTTTTATCTGATACATACCAGAAATATGCTACAAGCTAGTTAGATGACAGATGCCAAAAAAAAATACATAGTTTGTAACTTTCCATATTTTCTTTGTTTTTTTGTTTTTACATAGCAGTATTCTAATGCAGCTCAGTACTGTGAGACCCCTCCACTCTCTGCATTATCTTGAACATCATCATTTGACTATGATGGGTTTGGCATCATTTTTAGTTTAGGCCTGGAAATATAAAAGTAATATAGGATAATGTCAGCTGATGAGCTTATTCCAAATTGTTAGGTTGGCTAATAAAATGAGGAAGAGCTAGTTAGCTATAAGACCCTTGGAGAAAGGAGATTGGCATCAAAGCTGTATCTAGGCTTATACCGGCATAAATTTATGGAAAAAAATCATTTGAGGTACTTGAATTCTCGCGAGTATGTAAGTTTAGTATTCAAACTCTCAAAATTATCAATATGGTACTTGAACTTTGAAAACACGATGAACATTATACTTTCGTCCAGTTTTTCGTTCATGACCTGTCTATTTGATGATGTGAATTTTTTTGTGACAAAAAAAATTGAGAAATGACCTAACTGTCTTTGCTATCGTACTAATCCCTAATTCCCTTTATCGTGATTTTCACTCCTCAGCATGACTTCAAAGCTGTTGCATCTCGATTGCACTGGTCCGACCAATCGTTGTTCATCTCGGACATCGACAATTCCGCTCACACCCCCGAGACTCGTCCAAACTAATTTGGACACTCATCATCGACCTGTAGTCATCGAGTTTCTGGCTTTCTTCCTCATTCTGTGCAACACCACCTAACCAGCATCAGCACGCCGTTGTGGTGCTCGATGCCATTGTCTGCCCGACAAGCTTAGTTGGCCTTCATTGCCGGTCAATTCCCCTCACGACCCTGGCGACTTTAAACCCAGAAATGGACTCGACCACATCCACACCCGAATCCAATCCCCTAACCTCCCAGTTCTCCTCCCTCAACGACCTTGCCCACGAGCTCACCTCCCTCCAAGACCTCGCCATTTGCGGCTCCTGGCGCTCCATCCTCGACAAGGTCTCTCGGGCCCGAGCCCAAGCCCAACTCGACAAGCCCCACGACCACCTCCTCTACTTCACCTACAACGTCCTCGCCCTCACTAAACTACGTCATCTCACCGAAGCCGCCGCCGAGATCGACTTTGGAGTTTGAACTCCAACTCTCTCCAACTATTTGATTTTTTTTATTAATACATCTAAAAATAAAGAAAAATTATGTGAACATGAATGCTCGATATACCCCCAGATTCAAATTAACGCCTAGGCTACGTCATCAACATGACGGAGATATGACAAATTTTTTGACCGAAGTCTACATTAAGTATTTTGAGAATGCAAGTACCATATTGATAGTTTTGAGAGTTCAAGTACAAAATTTATATGCCCGCAAGAGTTCAAGTACTTCAGATGATATTTCTCATCCCACAACTCATACGAAGATGGTTCATTGGCTCACCGGCTCAACTGCCTAACTTTTCTACTTTGGACTCGCAGTGGGTCGCTTCTTATTTTGCCAAACTTCTGCTAAAAATGAAGCTTGGCTTCTATCAGCAAAGCTCACTGTCACTGAAAACAACAGAACTTGATAAACCCTTTTCACCAATCGGCCTATCACATAGACCAATGTGATGGGAAAATGGCTTCCCAAGAATATGCCAATCACTTTCAGTACCAAAACCCTGTAACTGTAAAGCAAAACAGCCATCTGAAAAATTCTAAATGGAATTGATATTGGTTAGAAGCAAAGAAGTAGTGGAGATCAACTCCAAAACTTTCCGAGGGCTTGAGATCTTGACTAAAACTCGAAAGAAGGAACTAAAAAACCTCAACCCTGTTTTGTTAATTTCCAAAGTCAAGACAATAAGAGAATTTTTTTCTGTATATCAGAAGAGGGGAATTCATAAGAAATCATTTAGTTATTCTCGGGACAACACTCCAACACATAGATTTAGATTCCATCTGCAATGTAAGCACATCCCAACCAACAACCACCAATCCACCAGTAGTTGCTAACAATCTCAACAAAGTGGTACCCATGTTAGCATGACATGGTTAATCTACCAACAGTGACACTTGAAGATGGAATGAAGGTCATAGTTGGTGTTGTTTGTCACTCTCAATTTGCTTTCTTTGGGATTTTTGTTGTCCTAGTTGTTATCAGTTAATAAGAAAGAAAAAAGAAGGAAGCAACAATCCTATAAACTACGATAGGGGTGCTTTCATGTATGCCATATCTTAACATATCGTAAGCTTTTACAATGGTACAATTCTGGTTTTGATGAATTGATTCAATGCAGAGAAACAAGTCCTTACATTAAGATAATCCTAAAACAGCTCAGCTTCTTCCAACAACTAGTCACCTTATTGCAGAGTAATGAAATCCAGCTAAGCTTCACACTGTCTCTAGCTAGGGAATATACTATGTCCAATTATAATAAGTTCTTCAAGAGCTCTCATGGGTTAACATGATCTGTTTACATTATTTAAGTTAACAATGCTATGAAGCTGTCTCTTGCTATATAATTACTTGACCACCAAAAGTTTTCCATTATTGTGTCTCTACTATGTCTCCTCAACTATCAGTGTAGCTCAATACCAATAAAACAAAGGAACTTTTATATCTCAAGCTTGCAATATTCCATCTAAATAAAACAAGAGCAATTTAAAGGAATATGAAAAAAAAATTGTGAAGGTGTCAAAGAAAAAATGGATTGTTTTCTTTTTTCTGGATCCTATCATCACAAAAATCTAACATTGATTGGGATTTGGGACCAATTCGTCCAGCCCTCCTTTCATGAAAAAAAGAAAAGAGGAATGGAATACTCGTTATCTCTTTTCCTTTAAAGAAGGGAAAAAGAAAATATTAACCAAAACAAAGAAGGAAAAAAAAAAACTACAGGCGAGGGACATGAGGATAAATAAAGGCTAAAGCAACAGGATAATATGCAATCATGTTTCATGCACAATTATGGGTGCTTTTAACTCTATTCTGTCATGAAAATTATGGAAGAAGTTTTATGAACAATCTGGGTAGATATAAAACTCATGGATCCCTTTTGATGAGTATAGAAGGATTAGAAACAACACGTGACATGCTCTCACATGTGAAAAAAGAGTGTAAACAGTACATGTGAATAAACCAACAACCAGTCACAGAAGTGAATCATGTGAACTCAAGAATGTTCCCAGAAATACCAGAAAAATTCTAAAACAATATCATTCTGGACCACGATAAAGAACTCTTAAAGGACTTCTTCGGGCAATGTCATTGAGAGGGGGCTGCCCTCGCCCGATCATTCAATTCCCACGAGCAGAGAGATCCGAAGCAACTTTGATGGGGTTGTTCTGTTTGGACATTTAGTAACTGTTTAGGAATGCAGTGCTCCCTGTTAATATCTTAAAGAGATCTAAGTTCAGAACCTATGCACTGGCTATAAAGATACACATTCATTGTTGGTTTCCCCACAAGAGGAGTAAAGGCGAGTCTTAGCCACAGCAGCCAAGTTAAACTTTAGAATACTCTTGACTGCAGGTAGTTATCATTAGCCAGAGTTCCAACTATGCTTAAAGTGTAACCTTGACAATCAGGAACAGAGGACAATACTAATAATACCTATGATGCCACTCTTATTGTCTCTTCTCATTCCTCAACTGTCATTGTACATAATTCAAGCGACATCTAACTCTTTTACCACAAAATGAGGAACAAAACAGAGAAGAGACAGAAAGATCCCCATCTCTGCTTACCGCCCATATTGATATAATGGATTCAAAAGATTATAGGATTCAAGAGTGTTGCGAAGAATGTAGTGCCCATAATGGTTGCATAATGTAAGAAATTAGAAACAGTTGAACAGATGCTTTCAGAAATTGTCGTGTGAAGAGTCATACATGTTTCGTCCACAACGATCATATACGTTGGAAGGAGTCGAAGTGAAATTTTCTGGTTTTTCCTTCTGCATCCTTGGTAGATCATGTTCCAGAACATCAGAGAGTGCCTTTGATCCTTCTTGGAGCTCCTCCAAACTGAAATAATAGTATAGCTATCATTACCTACTAATGCCTGGTAAAATTATATTATTGCATGTAAAATTTAATGCCTGGTAAAATTTATATTATTGCATGTAAAGAACTTGCTTCTATTGACATGTAAAATCTGAAGATCAGCAGGCAAACTATAGTTCTCTCATAGAATTAATTTGACAAATTAAAGAACTGAATATTTTTAAGTTGGTTAGTAGAATACCAGTTTCGATAGAGAAAATCATTCAGGGGAGTTGATTACATCAGGACATGAAGTAAATATAATTTTGCGGGAGAACTTTCAGCTCTACTGCTCTAGGCAATGAACTAAAAACTTATCTTTAAGCTGCTCTTTAACAAAATGAGCCAGAGACTATTTTTAAGAAACCTAGATTTAGGATCACAGACAGATCACTGAACACTAGGAGGTAGACTATTTTGAACAAAAATATAAGTGGTAGAACTACTTTTACAGCACACTCCTACCATGAACTACTTGGTATACTAGTCTTCAGTCCCACTAAATTAGGCCTTCCTTTGCACTCCAATTCCTCTATCCAATCTTAAGCTTTTTACCGTTAATTTTGAAATTAGTTTAAATCTCAAACTTTAGCAAATATGACCCCTGGACAAAAGCTAGAAACAACTATATGTCAGACTGTCAGAGTACAGTTAAAAAATAACCTAAACCTTTAAATGAATGATGTACAAGGGTCACCCTACTTTTTAGAGTGCTCTTTAGGCCTAGCCGTCATGGAGCCATGCAAACCCAACATCTGTTAGATCAAACTGATATTTCTCAACGGAAATATAAGTTAAAGGCAGAATGACTTTGGGAGACCTAATTTGATTTTGTAATATGGATCATCTGGTTCATATTCTACAATTTCTTCAAAAGGTATTACATCACCTTCAAACATCTGCCACATAGATTGTATCACCTAAACAATAATTCAATGATCATCAACATCTGGACTTACCTTATGGAGAGTGGAGGCGTCAATCTATAATAGTATCATGCTTTGGCTTGGCAAGAACTCCTCTCTCCTTCAACTGTAGGCAGATATCGTAAGCAGAAACAGGAGATAAGTTTTTGCTATTGAGCTCCACAGCATTGAATAAACCTCTTCCTCGAACTACCTTAATATAGTTCGGGTACTTCTGCTGAATCTTGTTTAGCTGCTTCCTAAGCTCTTCTCCCATTTGGGCAGATCTATAGAACACAGTTGAGCATACGTTAGTTCTTCCTCTTTCGAATCTCAACTCTCAAACAATAAAAATGGATGAAAATCAAGAACTGTATCAATTTGTTTCACCCTCGAACTGTCATGCATCGTAATTCCTATTATCCTTAAAAACAAAAGTATACAGGAAAATAATTGATACCTTTCAGCAAGTTTCTCATTTCTTAATACATCTAGTGAGGCAATAGCAACTGCACTGGCCAATGGGTTACCACCGAAGGTACTGAAAAATAAACATACAAACGAACTCTATTACACAGTAGACCAAGAAACAAGCGAAGGCCATATCAGGAGAGCTAGGAATCAGAAGGAAAGAAGGGTAACAATATTCTTTTGAATCCTATGGACACAGCCAAGCAGCTATCACATTTCTACCATCTTATATACACAAGGAAGGGAGAAATTTTTCTCAAACATACTTTTAAATAGAAATACTAGTAAAAGGAGAAGGGGAGGGGTCTGATATGCAACACCTTTCTACTTTCTTTCAATAAAAAGAACCGTTCTCCATATCTCACGGTAAACAATGAACATACTGATGGAGAATATGAAGTGACTGAATGTCTAAAAAGTACAATATATCTAAAAGAATCAATATGAATAGTATCATGAGCAGATTAAGAAGAAGTGATCTAACAAAAAAACAGTTATAGCTGCAAACCTTCCATGCTCTCCAGGTTGGATACAGAGCATTACGTCTTTGTCTGCAAGCACCACACTTACAGGTATCACTCCACCACCCAACGCTTTTCCTAAGATCTGCAAAACATCCAAAAACACATTAACTTACAAATAAATTAGAAGTACATGAAAGGGATGATGTGGCAGCAGAATAAATTAGCACTGATGCCTCCCCGGAAATAGATTGGACCACATACTCATAACTATACTGTAAATAAATTATAGATGCATTACTAGGATCTACACAATACTTCTAGTACATGGTAACAACATTTCCGAATCACCAAACAAGAACTAGGTGAGTTTATATTTAGAATAAATGACCACAACAAAAAGATGCTTATATTTATATCTATATTCAGTAGTTGGGAAAACCTTATCACAGAAAGATGCTTACCACTACATCTGGGCGAACTTCTTCCCAGTCACAAGCCAGCATTTTCCCTGACCGTGCCAATCCAGATTGTATTTCATCATCAATCATTAAAATGTTGTATTTTGTGCATAGATCTCTGACAGATTTCAAATAGCCATCTGGAGGAATTATAACCTTTGAACACAGAAGATACTCTTTCAGAAGAACTGTAGAAGATTGGAATATTATTCAAAATAAATATTATGAAAAGGAACAGCTTAGTAATATCTTCAGTTTCATGGGTTATATAAATCTAACACCTGCATCCAACCAGCTTAGTAGTAATACACATCTGCTGTTCTCAAAAACATTTTAACTAAGTCATTTAATCCTAACCAGACATACACCAGCTTCTCCTTGAATGGGTTCAAAAACAAATCCAGCAATCTGATCTCCATTCTCTGCACATAGAATATAAAATAATCAGTTCAAATACAAAAACCTGCGAAGGGGCAAAACAACACAATAAATACAAAAAAGAAGAAGAAGCTAGAACTATACATTTGATCTAAATCATTGTACACGAACCTTTAACGATCTTTTCAAGAGCAGCTGCATCACCAAAATCAACTTTATGATGTCCAGGCACTAAGGGACAGAAACCTCTGGTTGCATCATTGTCACAGCTCATAGAGATGACTGCCAGTCTACGACCATGGAAGCAGCCACAGCACGAGACAATGATTGCCTGGATATAGGTCATTTAAGTTTCCAACACAAGTTTAAGGGAAACCATATGAGAAGCGTTAATAAAGAAAAGTCATACCGACTGTGGTTCAAAGCCGGTAACATAAAGTGCTCTAACTTTATTTAGGTGAAGTCTAGTTCCATAAAATTTAATAGTATGGTGATTTGAGTTCTACCTCATCTTTTGGAATTTTTTTTTCTCATAACCCCATTTCCTTGCCAACTTTAAAGCTGTTTCTACAGCTTCAGCACCAGTGTTCATTGGCAGAACCATGTCATAACCAAACATGCTTGTCAGATACTCCACAAATACAGGAAATTTATCATTATAGAAAGCTCGAGAACTCAGAGTGAGCCTTTGTGCTTGTTCTTGTAATGCCTTCATAATCTTTGGATGACAATGGCCCTACAGCAAGAAGCTATCTGTTACATGATGTAGAACCATTGCAACAAATAAATTTAAAGAATGACAGATCATTCACTGCAGTTAATCTGCTCTTAAATGCAAAAATGTTTCTGATATGAACGAGAATGTTTTCTGGGTTCACAATCATTCAGCTTTAAGACAAAAAGCAAGTGCCTCATTAGGCATCATCATGAATTTGCCATTATTGTAAAACGATGTGCTTTTGGAAAGATGAATTTCATGTCATCTGGTTCAAAGTGCATCTATATCTGCTTGTGCCCGTCAGTGTGCAAGTGTGATCTGCATGACTTGATTGTTGTAACATATTCACTTACTTGTTATACCTGGTTAACAGCAGAGTATCCCATATGCAAGAAAGTCCAGACATCTGTTCCCCTCAGGATCCCATATGCATGATCCCTTTGCTCGAGAGAACACAATCGGTATCGGGGTGGTAACTGCAAGTTGTACGACAAAACCTTTCTTACCAGAGCCTCATCATTCACAGTTTTACACACTAAAACTTACTCCAACCAAAGAAACCAATATCCATTTCGACAGTTTCTTCCACGATCATCTCAATTGATATCACTACACAAACTAAAATTCTAAACAAAAAATCAATAAAACCAGGTACTAAAAAAGTGACCTCATTTACGTTCAATCAGTATTTTCAACTAGGCAATCAGATATTAACAAGCACAACCCAGATGGCGGAACATGATCAGAATCGAAATGGTAGCAATAAAAACAAAATCTTTAACGAAATCCATAAAAGATAAAAGAGACAAGACTGACTTGTGGCCACTGCGTTCATATTCACAGCTGATGAGATTCTGAGAGGAAGAAGTTGCACTTCCCTGAGCAACGGCGCCGAAGCTCCTCCGTTCATATTCACAGCTGATGAGATTCTGTTGAAGCCCAACACAGTCTGCAAAGCTCTCCTACTGCTCGCCACTAATGAAGCACGATAAAGATTACAACTTTGTTTCTTTCCTCTATAATTTTTTAAGAGAAAGCAAATGCGTTTGCTTTTATGTGACTTGTCAGACTGAAATACGATGATGGAGAATGAAATTGTTGTCGTGTTATACGACGTAAGGGAAACACACTCCGAGTCATTATTCAAGACTAATTTGGCTTAAGCTGAGATCGATCACTGACCACAAAGCCAGTGTGTTACCGGAGGAACTAAGTTGGATACACGCACGTATCAATCCCAAGGTTCTAAAGATGGCTAGGCGACTCTAGATAGTGAGAGTAACTTTTAGTGTCTAGGCGGGCGGAGATTAATTGGATTTTAGATAATTTTTAAATAATTTATATTATATATTAATTGATATATAAAATAATAAAAGTCCTTATGAAGTCAAATTAGATATAATTATAGTCATAATAATTAAATAGAAAATATACCATCGAGTTTTTGTTATAAGTTATATGATACAATGTTAAGATTTTATAATATTTACAATTCATCTATCCACATAATACAAAACCATAACACAATGAAATGCTACAAAATGAGAAGATCGAGCTTAATTAGTCAGGATTGATTGTCACAAGACAAGATTTCAAAGGAACTGTATCGCGAGTTAATTTAAGAATTTAAGGTTAAATTCCTAAATTTAAAGTTTTTATATTTTTGAAAAAAAAAAAACTAAACCGCCCAAAACCGTCAATAAAAAATTAAAATTTAAAAAAATTTAAAAACTTAAAAAATAAAAAAATAAAAGATTGCTTAAGACCGCCTAAAATAAGAAAACAATTTTTTGCCAAATTTGAGACAAAATTCAACAATCGGTGGCCAGCACCAATTTTTATACTCAAATGAGTAAATGACTCGAATCCCACAGGGAGATGCAACCATGAACCATGGTAGAGAGAGAGTACTTCCGCCTTTCCTCAATGGTAAAGAAAAAAAAGAGGATGTCTGATCGGAATTATATGTCAAAAGGCTCTTGGCTACATTTCTTATAATCAGACCTGGCCTCATCTTAACCAACCTTTCACCAAAAGCAGGCAAAAAAACATCTCGTAATCAGGCAATCAGCAACGTCAGTTCTGGTTACTGAGATATGGTCAAACATCGAAGAAAAAAACAAAGTTGCATTTCCTGTATCCCATGAATTCACGGTTCTTTTATCATCGTAGCTGAGAGAAACAACAACAGACCAAAGAAATAGAGTTTCCATACATCAATTCATCATATAGGTACAATCACACCATATCCATATATCATCTTCAATCATATTCAGAATCAAGCATCAAGTGGGATATATAGGCTTTTTAGTCTTTCAAGCATCAAGTGGGATATATAGGCTTTTTAGTCTTCTAAACCGTCGCTCAAGTAATAAAATTACAAAATTGATTACAATTCAGACAAATGTGAGTAACCATTGATTAAACACATTGACATACCTTGCCAAAAGACCATCATTCTCCCACTCCTGTTTAATGTGAAAGAATACAAACTTTCTGACTAGCATCAGTTTCAAAATATCACAGTAATAAGCAATCGATGGCCTATAAAATGCAACCACAACAACTGACTACAGATGTAAATTAATCTTCCTCTACCAGTGAATACCATCTTAACTATACTTCTTGGCACCCACTTTTGCACTACTTAAAACGTAATGTCTTTGAAGAAAAAACAGACTGGAAATGAAGCTGATGTTGTACTCAGTACAGACATATAGAAGCTTTTAGCAGTAAACATAATGAAGTTTTATCTATCTGAGCATTTTGTTGCGATTAAATGAAGGAAAGAATGAATTTCAAGAGGTGTTTTGATATGTCATGTGATCGTTAATGTCAGAGAACCTAAACATAATAATATGATATATCGTAGATCAATTTGAAGAGAAAGACATTGGTTTCAAGTGGTCTTTCTTGATGCATCCTTGCATAGCTTATGCAACGGAACCTATCTAAAAATATACATCCCTGTGCAACATTCCTACAGGGACGGAATTAAAGTGAACATCCTAATTATGATTTAGCTAAACTCCTGCAAATGTCGCTTCTAAGGCAGCCTCATTGTTCAGCTGCAATAAGACTATGCAGATAACAATGTGATGATAAGGAATAGGAGAACCAGAACAAGATCGTAAATGTTCAAGAAGTTCGGCTTGAGATGGGATAGTTCAAATGAGTGAATGTCTCACATTAATGATGTTCAGGTAATTTGATATTCAATATCAATAAACTGAATATCAAGCTTTGTTCAGGTGATAAACCAGACTGGCTGACTCATGGGTAGGATAGAAATGGAAAACACAAAATTTAACAGCTTTCCGAACTCCTTGCCATATAGAGGATGCAATGAAAACACATGTTCTAAGGAAGTATTATGGATAAGTGAGTAGTAAGGAGCACTACCACGAGGTCTCCTTCAAGTGCAGAGCACACCAACTAATGTTTTGAGATACAACATTTGTAGTCAGGGATGGCACTGGTAAGAGCCACGAGATCATCTAGGATTAAATAAAGAGATGTGAAAAGTTGGTTATGCAATGATGTTTCAAATGCCCAAGATGAACAAAGAAGATAGAGAATAAAGACGCATCATAGTGATTCCTCCTGCAAGAAGAGTGTGGAATTGAAATGTCAATTGAGAAGAGGCTTCGGCAAGAGTTGAATGGCCGGAAAAACAACATACATTTATTATAAGGACAGTCATCATTGAATAAGTTTCTGGCATGAACATCAAGTTATAGAGTGATAGTACTGAAATTAGATGAGCTATATCTTAGTGATAGATAAGACAGCGGAAAGTGATATGACTGGAAAGAAAGAACCTAACATCGTAGATCAGGAATAGATTCGGATGACAGAGGTGGAAGGCATGAACCCGGCGGTGAATCTTTTAGCAGTCTTGATACACATTTTAGTGGGAGAACAGGAGGGAAAATGTTGGATAAGTCCAGAAAAGAAGCCTTCTCCGGAACCAAACTTAGAGGACTAAGGACAGGAAACATCATAGAAATTCCAAGATTTTTACTATATTCAGCTTCAACTGGCATGAAACACCCTGAAAACTTAGGTGGACATTATAAATGCCTGGATCAAATTCTCTGCTGTTCTCTTCTGTTCGGCTGTGCCAGATATTAGAGCAACAGGATCACCACGGGAAGATTTGGACTCGATAATCTCTATCATTGCCCCAGATATCTGTAGAAAAACATTAATGGTGAGAACAGTTATAAACCATGAACAATGTTGAAATGAGCTTGAACTTTTCATGCCGACCATGCTCCAAACAAGAAATAAAGTACTCTACCTTCCGAATGTTAGATAAATTTGCCCCTCCTTTGCCAATCACCTTACCCGCTGCATTAGCAGGAATGAGCATTTCAGTTATTGAAGAAGGTTGCAACCTGCACGCACGCACTTCATGAATGGCGGAAACAAAACAAAGCACATAATCTTCAAAACCACATATAAAACTAATAATCTCACCCTCCATATAGCTTTGATGAATATGAGGATACTGATCCATAGCCATCTTCTCCCATCTAAGGAATAACAAAACGAGTACCATCAGTGACATAAATGAGCACTTCAAAACTTATTTTTGGATAGATAGGACTCCAAATCTTGTTTTTGAAAGACAATATTTGTTTTTTTATTGGTTGGGGGGAGAGTCTCCACTCGCAGAAGATATTTCTGTGGAGGGATCTTGCTGTGAAGGTCTACCAGCAATCAAAAAACAAGTATAGATTTTGGGATATAGGATATGACTTGGGGGTAAGCGTGTTGAAAGTTAAGTTACTATTTTAAGCTACCGATATGGGAACGAGTAGGTGGAATTTATTGAAATTGGCATACCGGCAGAGATCCATAACCAAAGAGGCTACTGGAAGAAATAATGCCCAAGCCACTTCCACTTTCAGTCCTCTGATCATAACCTAAGGGAGCAACCTGGGGGACAGAGGGCATCATCACAGATGGCAAAGAGAAACCAGTGCTACCTGGGAATAGAGACTTGGCACCAACAGCAGGGTTATGACCACCATCTCGATCTTTCAAGACATCCTCTCGGAGCCTTAGAACAATCTGAATAAGCGCATCTCTCAAACTACTAGCATCTCCTGCTACCTAGAGACGACATGATATTAATAAAGAGATAATCAACAAGAAAAAAAAACATTTAGACAATTAGTTTAAAACAAACCTCAATAAGTTCATCATTAGCATCAGCACATTTAGGCTTATCGGCTTTTGAAATACGGATGTCAGCTTTTGTTCTCTTCCGAATTTCATTTATAATTGAACCATTTTTTCCAATAATACAACCAATAACTTTGGACGAAATAAGAAGTCGTATAGAAACATTGTCATCATCTTCATCAGTTATCTTCCCTTGCAGCAATAGAACAGCTTCAACTGCCATCGACTTTAAATCATCGGGTGACTGCCAAACGGTAAAGCCCACTAAAAGATCAACATGTACGGATCCAGAAATATCATAAACTGACATGAGCCAACGAGGAAAGTCAAAGTTGAGGTAACTCATAACTCAGTAACCAATACATTTAACATCAGAATATACGAAAACTAATCAATTGTATTTAGACATATGATAAATAGTTAATAAATAATAGAGACAGTAACCAATTTTTTTTTAATCGATGTACATTCAAAGATTGAAGAGTTATATTGTTCAGCTAAATACTATAAAAGAAGGATTGGTGTTTAAAATTTTGACGCAGAAACCTATCTCCATCACGCTTTAAATCTTGTCAAGTACCGGAAAATAGAAAGACAATGAAAGACCAAACCTCATTTGCAATAACAGTTATTAGACACTCATCACGATCGGCCTTGGTATCATCAACCTCAATTCGAGCACCACTAGTCTGCCTTATGCTTTTGATGGTACTCCCGCCCTTTCCAATGACACGACCGATCTTGTCAAAAGGGCATAGTACTCTAACAACTAAATCCTCAGATCGTGGTGCAACACTGAATCCCGAAATCAAAGGAAGAGCAGATGAATATATGGGCCAGGCATTCCCCGTATCCGCATAACCCTGGAGATCCTGTAGATGTGTAGCACCTAGAAGTGGAGGCAGAGATCTAGAAGGAATAATAGGATCTGCATTTGGATATAATCCACCTGGTTGATATATTGACATATCTGATGGAATTATTATGCTCGGAGGAGCTTCTGGTATTGTCGTATCAAGAGAAATCTCTTCTCTCGCAGGAAACTTGAATATGATTGCAGAAATTGCAAATAATGCTTTTTTCACTGCTTCTGATTCCCCACTTATCTGTCACAACAGAAGATTATTTTACTTGAGCACACCAATATTACCACGAAGAATTTTAGTAACACAAAACAGTAAGCTCTAGACAAAACCATGACAAACATGACCAATTTATGCACAAATAAAATGTTCATTTTGGCACACACCCACTGAAGAACTTCATAGTAAACTTTCATATATCCAATTTAACCAGATACTAACCATGACAAAATTGTCAAAGTCCATTGCGCACGAATGTGTTGGTTCAGTGGCATCTTTCGCAGTGACCTTAATATTCGTCCTCGTCCTGCTCCTCAGTTTCTTTATAGTCGATCCGGCCTTCCCTATCACATTAGCACATTGACTAGCCGGGACGAGTATCTGACACTCCTCCTTCTCCCTCCTCCTCTTCTCACTCTCCCCAGCAGCAGCCAACGCATTTGAAATAGCCGAATGCACTTTAAACAAAGCATCCTGCGCAGCACACAATGGCTCCCTATCACTACTGAACTCATCGTCGACCTCTTCCTTCTCCCTAACATAGCTATATATAGTTATAACCCTATCTTTGGCACCAGGAAATGGATCCACAACTTTAACCTTCGCTCTACTGTCCTGCCGAATTGAATTGATTACTTTCCCACTCTTGCCAATCACGCTTCCTATAACCCCAACCGGACATAGTATCCTATACACAACCACCTCATCTCCGCCGCCACCGCCCCTATCATCTCTGTCGTTCACGCGCCGCTTCTGGTTCTTGTTCCCGCCATTGTTGCCGGAATCGTGGTCCCGGTCTCGCTGCGAACGGTACCGCTTCCCAGTCTCTCCCATTGATCCTTTTTTCTCCTGATAAAAAATCACACCGCAATCTTTGTGTGAGCAAACAATACAAAAATAAACAGGATCGGCATTTTTTTATATAAAAATGACGGGGTTTGAATTCGCATATAGAAGAACAAATTAGATATCTTGAGTTCTAATTTTCTTAACGCAAAGAAAAAAGTTTCAGAGGAAATTGGATAAACGAAAAGAGAGAAAGAGAGAAGAAGGAGATAGTGAATCTGAGTATGGAGTGGTGAAAAACCCCAGAAGATTTAAGAGGTACCTGCAAATTTGGATAGAGGTGAAAGTTGAAGATGGTGAGAGAGAGAGAGAGAGCTCCGAGAATTCTTGTAGCAGTCGAATTTTATATTTTTTTTAATTTGACGTAACAGAGGAACGGCGCCATACTTTTTAATATATAGATGGATGTCCAGGCCCATTTAAGCCCAACTATGTTGTAATGTAGGGCCATGCTCCGCAAAAGAGGATTAGTTACATCCAGACGAACAAGCATTCGCCTGTGCCATTACCAATTCAGCGACCTAAAGATTCTGGCAAATATGAGAGAGACAATTTGTCCACACGCACCCAAAAAGGCACTGTTTTTGGAACCAAATCTGCTACTTGGGTTGCACCTCGAACACGTGCTAATACCACCAACATTCGGTCGAAGAAGGACCACGACTTCTTATCCAAAACGTTTTTCATGTCTGCTTCAGATTCGAACTCGAACAAGTACCGATTTTCACCGCATTCACGAATGGTCAAACCTTGGGGTCGCCTCCATAACTCTTGCATTGTGCGTTTGAAACGTCCCCTATTATAGAAACGCTCTGTTAAAACAGTTCCCACAAGACAAAACCGATATTCCGCCGAATAAAGATCTTCCAAGACCTGATCATCCACATGAATCCCTTCACGTTCTCTTACACTTAAATGCAGGTTTCTAGGATGGGAAGTGCCAATAGTATCTCCCCTGTGGAAACAAAATCATTAGGAAGAAGTACATCCACACATTACAGTAACAAGGGGGAAAATCTACTTTAATGTTACAGAGTATATGAATGCTATACTGATGATAAATATTGTATGGTTAATTGGCATTTAGCCAGAAAGAACTCAATGATACCATGTAGTATATTTGGTTATAAAAATAGTGCTGCAAAACGCACAACCTGGTGCATAAACACCGAACAAAGTGCTTGAAAGCACTAACGAGACCCACAGATAAGGGTCGAAAAGTGATTCTAAGATCACAACAAAACATACTTTTCCTTCGTCTTCAAACTCAAAGGACGCCGACGATCATCATCGTTACGTAGATCGGAATTGTGCTATGAAAGTGCTACGATCGATATTGAATGTCCTTTATTGAAAGAGTTGATTGTGTGTTATTGCCCCAAGTTTTCAGTCTCTGATTAAACAGCTCACCAGCGAAAAAACGCGTCAACGTTTCTCGAAGGCCAAAAGTCAAGCCCTATCTTTCTTCCGACGCCGCTCTCTGCATCTCTCTCTCTCTCTCTCTCTCTCTCTCTCTCTCACACACACACACACACACATCTTTTAGGTACATCTCTCTTTAGCTGATCGCATAGCTTTGATTTCGCTAAAGCTATAATTATCAGTGTAGGGTTTACTTTGTCTTCTGTGATTAGTTCAAAGTTAGATATAAAACCATTGGGGCTTTGATGATTGAAGTTATTTTGGTTGTTAAGTGTGTATGCTGAGACATGAGGCTAGCAAATAGCTGTAGTACAAAAGAAGCTTTGATATATGTTTGGGCGATGCAAAGAGGTTCAGCTTTTTGTTTGGGCATACTTGGAAGCCTTTGATGAAGAAATACTCAAGCTTGCTTCCCAGTTTTACTGAGCTAATTTTGTCCAATCATAGGAGATATCTGAGTAATCTTAATGTAAGAGGTAGAGTCTGCAACTTTTTGTCCATGCCAAGACACTTGTTCTTGGTCATCCGTGAATGTAATGTAAAGGAACAAAGGATCTATTGGCATGATGCCAGAAGTGCCTTTTCATACGTTAGAGTGAAATTTCTCATCTATATTCAAACTAATGTTGAAAATATGTTAGTGATATCGTTGACTAATGACAGTAGATCCTTTCTTCCTTAACCTTACATTCCTGGATGACCAGAACATGTGTCTTGGATTGACAAAAAAGTTACAGACTAGAGTCTTTGGTAAATGTTTTAGAGGAGGGGTGAATAGATCATTTTCAACTTTTTCGCTTAAAACTATTCTCGAGGATAGCAGAGTAGTGAACTATCCCGACTCACAGATATACGAGTAGTTGAAATGTAAAAGCGATAAGTAAAGAATAACACCCAGATGTTTTTCTTTAACGCATAAACCCTGTAACCAGAGAGAAAAACTGCATGCCTTTAACTCTTGAGGGACAAACCTTTCCACAATGAACAACACTCATTTACAAGACTTTTGCACTCTGGGGATACATAACATGTATGTTATCCTAACCAGTCTCTCTACTAGTTCTATAGAGCTACACTATCTCTTGTGTCTAAGTGCTTACAAATGAAAGGTTTTAAGAAACGTCATCTAAGATCTTAACTATTTGTAAGCTAATTCTTCAAGAGCAGCTTCTCGGGTTGAGCACATCCATACCAATCTCAATGGAATGCACAATGCATATGAATTTTGATAAAAACAGGGTTTGTGAAATACTCTAAGTCTTACATGCAGTAGAAGGGAAAGCTTAGAAAGAAAGAGTGAAATCAGAGATGATTTAGAAAGATGCACGAAAAACTCACTCACTCACACATACGTCCTAAAAAGAGCCTTTTTCAACTGGTAGGAAATTTTGAAAACGAGCCATTAACAGATATAAAAATCTTAGGGCAAACCAGACTATTTTGGGATAGGTGGCAAGGATGTCATCCTCAGTGAAAAATATGATATGCAAATGTATGAAACTACCTAATTGTTATTGAGATTGGTAGAATAGAGTCTTCAAACATCTTTGTTGATTACCACTGAAATGTGTGTTTTGATAATCACTAGAAAATGTCAACTAAACAATATGTCTTCAATCTCCTCCTTTGGCATTCCTAACAAAACATAATAGTTACCACTAACCTGCACATAATCTCACAAGATCAAGTGAAAGCAACAAAGAAGATTTGGGATAGAAGAAATACCCTAAACATTCATGACTACCAAACATTCAGAACTTGGTACACATTCTCCCACTTTTTGTCAGGAATGACATAGGGAACAAATCAAGCAAAAAAAATGTTCAGGGAAACAAAAACCATAAGCGAAAACATAAAAGCTGAAATAGATCCTACACGACAAACAGTAACCTACAGAACATCCCTACAAAGCATAACTAGAAGCATCAAAGTGATCGTCATCCTCATCGTCTTCATTGACACTAATCTCCTTGCCAGACTCCCCCTCAGAAGAGGCACCAGTGCTGCCCGAAGAGGATTGCGAACCAGAAAGGGAAGACACAATGGCATCCTGAGTGGCGGAAGTGGAGCTACGCTGACTGGCGAGTAGAAAGAGAAGTTTAGTCTTGACAGTAGCCACATGATCGTCTCAGAGATAGCAGTAGAAATCATAGCTTGGATATCAAGCTTGATAAAAGTGTGTTCCATAGGCTCAACATACTTCTGAGACTGATGAGCAGACTTCCTAATGGTAAGAGCATCCACCACAGCAAGTTCCAGACCCATGACATCATTCTTCCAAAGAGGACACCAGCGGCAGAACACAAAAAGGTAATCAAGGAAGGAAAAACCAGAGATTTTGTTACAAACTCACGGTGCTTAACACCCGCAGTCCAGATGACTTGATACATGAAGTATTTAGCAGGGAATGGAGGAAAAAGAGGTCACTTTCTTAGATAAGAAATCAGACCAACTTGCTTCTTTGGAATCTTGCTAGTCTGGGTAGCAGGAACTAGAAGAGAACTCGCCAAAAACCTGAGAGCCTTGAACCACTCCATCATGCATTTGCTGGTAAGGTGAGAAATACTAACAGGTGCAGTGGGAGCAGAGGTATAGAGCTTCGCATCAAGATCATCAATGGACTGAGTCGAGAGAAAGTCTCGAACCCACTCTAACCTGGAATCTTGAGTGACAGGGAGATGTATAAGAGAACGTATCCTGGATGGAGAGATGTTGATAGAAACATTATGGACGGTCACAAAGATGGGATCTTTGGACAGCAGCTTGACTTTGTCAAGGGTATCCAAGGGAAAATTGGCATAGAACTACTGAACCAAAGTATGGTTGAAGCGAGGTAAGGAGTTGAGAGCAGAGACCCATCCCAAATCTGAGGCCAGAGCAAGAAATTGAGGATGAAGAGAGACAAAAGTAATCGGTCGTTCTCTCACAATAGGGCGATTGATTGTCACATACCCAAAACGATTGAAAGCATCATAAGAGATGAAATGCTCACAGGGAGGGAGATGAGGATCCTTACCGTGCCTTTTCTTGGGAGGAAGCTTCGATTTGGTGACAAAGGATGGGGCCTTTCCTTTGGCTGAGAGGCCCTTCCGAGGAGATGGAGATGGAACTCGAGAGGTAGAAGGGGTTTTTTTTGTACCGAATGACCCGCTTGGCGGGAGGAGGAGAAAGCTCAAGATCTGAGGCTGAGCTGGTTCTGGAAGAAGAGAAAACAGTCTGAGGCACAGAGGCCTTGCGTTTCCTGAGAGTAGGAGGTCGCACCGGTGAAGTATGTAACGGAGAAGAAGGACATGTGGAAGGAAGAGGACCTGGATTCGGTAGAGATGAGGCAGGAAGAGGCACCACAAAGGAACCAAAGGTGACCTTCGGTTTCTTGGCAGGTTGCATCTTGGGAGTAGAGGCGCCCTTGCGCTTATAGGTAGCTACTGGAACCCGAGGCGGCGAAGGAGAAGTCGCAGCAGGTGGAGGAGATGGCTGTGACTTTGGAGAATGGACAAGAGGCGAAGGGGGCATGAAGATGTTCACAGCATCACGGGAAGATGAAGAGGGCGGCGCTGGAGCAGTAATAAGAGGGTGAGCGAGAAAATCCATGAAGGGAGCAATGGAGGGGTCTGTGTTGTTCACAAGTGTGGAAGAGGAGGAAGCAGGGTTCATTTGAAGTAGATGGCTAAGAATTGAAAAGAGACGTGGGAGGAAGTGATCATGGCATGCAGAGTATATAGGAAGCGGAAGAGGGAGCCTAAAGAAACGTTCCCACTAAAACATAAACAATTCAAAACCTAAAAAGAACAGTTGCATGAAGTGACGTACCATAGAGGCCAAAAAGCAAAAAGAAAAAAGGTACATGTCAAGAGAGAGAATCCTTAGATTAAAGAAATAGCCCTCAAGTCCACATGTGAGGTATAATAGTAGCCTATCCAATATGAGGGCACACGCCCGACAAGAGACATTTGGGACAAGTACCAAGTCAAGAAACACTTTTTGCCAAAAGAAACACGAAAAAGTTTACAAAACTTTTGACAACCAAAAAGCAAAAATGAATTTGGTACCAATGCATATACCAAAACATTGAAATCTCCCCCTCACAGAGTGCATAGATTAAAGACAAAGAGAGAAACACTAGAAAATAGAGTAGAATCAACAACATAAATCCTTGGGATAGGGAGGAGCTGTCATATCCTTCATAACACAGAGCATGACACCAATTTTTTAGACATCTTGGCGGCTCAAATTTTACACATGAGAGTATGACCGTAAAGAGAACATTATCATCATGGTCCTAGAAATCAGTCCTTGGAACATCAGTGTGTGTGTGTGTGTGTGTGTGTGTGTGTGTGTGTGTGTGTGTGAAAGTTTGACCTATGGGACAAATAGATAGCATTAAATGAGATGAGAGATAGTAACCTCGTGACTTTGTCACAACCACCCTTGTATTGCCAAAGAGTAACCTTTTAAAGTGACTTTGTCATAGTTGGCCCTTTGGGCATTAGCCATTATAGTTCAAAGGTAATTTTTCTTTTTGCCACTTTAACTTAGCCAAGAGTTCATCTGAGAAATCGTCCTCATAAATCCATGTAGCAACATAGTTATCATTGACTCCCTGAGCAGATGCTCGAATGGGCAATATGTGTATCAAAGACACTAGGCGGATAACTAGGTCGGATCCATCGAAGGATAGAATACATCTCAAGGATCCCTACTGGTTCCATAAAGGTGCACCCAATAATAGACTAGCTCATAAATTATACCACATATTTAATATTGATTCATCAATAAGATCTTATTTTAGAACACAGTATTTCTAAAACAGTGCATCTCATCTCAGTTTTCTAGCTCAACATGGAACACCCCACAAAGTTCACTTTTGTGACAAGTAAGTCTATATAGTCCCATGAGTGATCTAGACCACAAACAACAAAGACCTTGAGGCATAGATACATACAATCAAGCGAGAAATGCAGCAAATCAGACCAAGAGGAATGAAATATGGACACATAACTAAGGTCAAGGTCAAAGACAATCCTGAGGATACATAAGTAAGCTCATATCTCAGACTACACAGTTTCACATTTTATTGCTTTTCATTTTCCTTTTCCCTTTTTTTTGTGTTATGGCAATAAAAAAAATGCAGAAAATAAAACCAAATTAGTGAGAGAGAGATCATGTAGTGGTGCACACACCAATAGCCTTTCTAAGACTTTCAAAATGTAGGTTGTTCAAAGACTTTATAAACAAATCAGCTAATTATTTTTCAGTAGGAATGAATGTTAATTCAAGTTGATTCTCTTCTACCAAATTTCAAATGAAATGATATATGATCTCTATATGCTTAGTTCTAGAATGTAGCACAAGAATCTTTGAAATATTTATGGCAGAAGTGTTGTCACAGAACAAGGATAATGTACCTTGCTGAAATCCGTAGTCACTTAGCATGTGTTTCATCCAAAGAAGTTGAGTACAACAACTACTAGCAACAATTTACTCATCTTGAGCTGTAGATAAGGACTCACAGTTCTGCTTCTTGCTATGCTACAAGATCAAGTTGTTTCTAATGAAGAAACATCCACTCGATGTACTTTTCCTATCCGTAGCATCCCCAGCCCAATCCGAGTCTGAGTAACCTGCAATATTCGTATTAGTGTCGGTTGTTTACAGAATGTCGTAGTTACTTGTACCTAAAACGTATCGAATGATACGCTTGACTGCCTTCACATGAGATTCTTTGGGATTGGCTTGGTATCGAGCACAAACACCTACACTGTAGGAGATATCTGGCTTGCTAGCTGTGAGGTAGAGAAGGCTACCAATCATGCTCCTGTAAATGGTCTGATCTACATCAATACCTTCCAGATCAACGTTGATCTTACATGAAGTTCCCATGGGATTCCGGATGGGAGAGAAGGATTCCATCCCAAACTTTCTTACCAAGTCTTTTGCATATTTTTCTTGCAAAATGAACAACACATCCTTCCTTTGCTGGACTTGAAGTCCTAAGAAATAGTTCAGTTTTCCACATAAGCTCATCTCAAATTCTTGTTTCATTAGAGTAACAAACTCTTCCACAAGTTCTTGGGAAGTAGATCCAAAAACTACATCATCAACATACACTTGAGCTATAATCATATGTTGGGAGGTACTTTTGACAAACATGGTCTTGTCAATAGATCCTCTTACGTAGCCATGATCAATCAAATGTGTGGAAAATTTCTCATACCAAGCCCTAGGAGCTTGTTTCAGCTCATAAAGAGCTTTATCAAGCCTGAAAACATGGTCGGGATAGGAAGGGATCTTGAATCCTGGAGGTTGTTCCACATACACGTATTCTTTTAGGATTCCATTTAGGAAGACACTTTTGACATCCATTTGGAACAGATCAAACTTTAGAAAACAAGCAATTGCTAAGAGAAGTCTAACAGATTCAAGCCTACCTACAGGAGCAAATGTTTCATCAAAATCTAGACCTTCTATTTGAGAGTAACCTTGGACTACAAGCCTAGCATTGTTTCTAGTTACGATCCCCTTTTCATCAGTTTTGTTCTTAAAGACCCATTTAGTACCAATAACATTTTTATCTTTAGGTCTAGGAACAAGATGCCACACTTTACTTTTCTCAAATTGATTCAATTCCTCTTGCATGATCATTATCCAATCTGAATCTCTAAGAACATCTCTAATGTTTTTAGGTTCAACATTTGAAACGAAACCATGACAAGATATTTGATTGATGACCAACCTATGTATAGTAAGAAAACTTTTGAGAGAAACAAAGTTACTTACAAACTTGTTCGACTTACTTCTCGTCTTTCTTGGTTCATCAATAGTACCTATCACATGAGAGGGAGAGTAGTCCTTCTGAACTTGCCTCTTACCAGTGTGTTGTGGCTTCTGGATAGCAAGAGTCTGATATATCCTGGAACCTTCAGGGTCAGATTCTGTATCTGAGGATACATTGTCTGGAATGGGATTTTGCTCATCAATAGGAGTATCCACAGCTGTGGGAGCTGTTTCAGCTTTAGTGCTTGTATCCTCTTCCTACACAAATCTAGGAGAAAGATTGTGAGAACACACAAGTGAGTCATTAATAGCCATATTTACCGTTTCTACAATTTTGCAAGTTCTTTTGTTGTAGACACGATACTTACGACTATTCAATGCATAACCTAGAAATATACCTCGATCACACTTGGCATCAAATTTTGTCAAGTATTCCATATCTCTATAAGTTAAACAAGGACTACCAAAAGCTTTTAAGTGCGAAACACTGGGTTTCTTCCCCTTACATAGTTCATAGGGTGTCTTATGTGTGCTTGGTCTAAGTATTACACTGTTAATTGTATAGCAAGCATTGTAAACCGCTTCAGCCCAAAACATGTGAGGTAAATCAGCTGAGCTAAGCATTACTCTACCCATTTCAACCAAAAATCTATTTTTTCTTTCAACAATCCCATTTTGTTGTGGAGTAATGAGGGCAGAAAATTCATGATGCACACCATACTCCTCAAAATAATCAGCAAAAGAAGAGTTTTCAAATTGAGTTCCATGATCAAACCTAGTTCTAATGATGTACTTATTTTCAGAAAGCTTTTCATTTGAAATTCTTTTTGCAAGCTCAAAAAACTTTCCAAAGGTTTGACTTTGGGTTTTATCACTTAGAAACATTACCCATGTAAACCTAGAGTAATCATCAACCACAACAAGCACATATTTCTTTAATTCCAGCTATGCTTTCAGTTTCTATAGGACCTACCAAGTCTAGATGAAGTAACTCAAGAACATTTGAAGTGGGTTTTGCATTCAAGGTAGGATGAGAGGTTCAGGATAGCTTACCCATCTTGCAATCCCCGCACATAATGCGGCCTTTCCGGTAAGTTTAGGAAAACCTCGAGCTTCTTCTTTTAAAGATAGCTTCTCCACGTCTTGGTGATTCAGGTGGCACATCCTTCTGTGACAGAGATCAAGAGGGCTCTCCTGTAATAGAGACCAAAAGCACATCTCTGGTTGAAACTTTTTGTTGGCATGTACACAATAGCAATGGTCCTTTGTTCTTTCCCCCTTCATAACACTTTTGCCATTTCCATCAAGGACAATGCACTTCGTACGGTCAAACATCACTGTCTCATGTTCATCAACAATCTGACTTACACTTAACAAATAGACTATCAACCCCTTGACTAGGAGAACATTCTTCAAGCTTGGGAGACCAGGTGTGTCAACCGTCCTACTTCCAACAATTTCTACCTTGGCACCATCACCAAAAACAACGTCTCCAATGGGTGTGTATCATTCATGGAGGTGAACCATTTGCTATCACCAGTCATATGCTTCGAGCAACCGCTATCCATGTACCAAGAATCAGACTTTCAGGTCGATAGGGCAGTCAAGGCGACATTACACATGGCCACAATCTTCCTTCCATATGTTGGGGCTGCTCTGAGTCTTAAAGAGAAGCAAACCACATCTTTTTCTTGATTTTCCTTGACTTCAATTTCTTCGGGAGAGGTGGTGGCGCTCTTATCCTGAGTCTTCAAACTTGACTTTCTAACCCAGGTTGGGATGCTTGACATCTTCTTCTGATTGGGGATGGCAAGTGACTAAGCTATCATGGTCAGCTCTTCCAATGACTTTTGAAAGGAGGCAAGCAAACTGTTGCTCTGTGGGGCTTTGCAGAAGGAGGGTTTCTTCTTAATTTGTAGCAAAACCTGCGAATGTGCCCACTATTACCGCAGTGGTAACACCTACGTGGAAGAGACTTTGCAAACTTGGGCACTTTGGGAGCTTCAGCCTTTGTTAGTATGGCATCATTAGTTGTACGATTAACATACTTATCCACTTAAGCAGATTAGCGACACCTACCACACCACACGCAAAACCACCAAGGAGGCTTCAACTTCACTCACCAGACCCACCCCCTCCGGGCGCGCACGCGCCCGTGGGGGGCACGCCCGAATAAGCAGACCACACACCAGCAGAGTGCAGGTTGTCCCACATCGAAGAACACCACCAGGCTCCAAACTCAACCACCTATATATATCAGGTATTTATTACAGGTAAGATGACTCCATTAGATCCCGTTCGGACTAATTCACGAATTCACTCATTCACGTCCCATTCGTTCCATTTCACTCGCACGTTCACTTGACTGTTATATCTGATACATCATCTGACTTAGGCATCGGAGCGTTGAAGGCGGGCCACCCCGTCTCAACCCCTGACCGCCTGCTTCGTTGTTGTATTCTTCTAACAGCTGCACCCGAACGCCCGAGAGGAAGATGAAGTGCCCGACAGGAGGATCCACCGCCCGAAAGGAGAGCCCGCACGCACGAAGAGAAGGAGAGCGCCCATCCATCCGAGCAGCCCCAGCGCTCGGACGCACCAGGAGGAAGAGGAAGTCCATCGCACGACCAGGAGGAGAAAGAAGTGTATTCGTGTTGCTTCTGCCCCGTTACGCCCCCGCGCGTAATTCGGTAGAAACATCTGGCGCCGTCTGTGGGAAACTTACAAATTGCAAACCTCGTATAAACACCACGGAAATCAAAGGTCCACATGCTCAACCCGGTGACTAACGGCAACAACACGCCCGATGGGGAGACGCCGCCAGACTCGCAGGGGCGGAATATATTAGCGGCCGACGGGAACGATGGCGAGGGACGCATCAACAGCCTAGTCCAGGAGTTACGGGAGGCGGCGCTCGAGAGAGCAGAGGAGCGCCAGACCCGCCAGAGGTTGGAGGAACGACTGGACGCGCTCATTAGCCAGCAGATGGAACAGCACGAGGAAACCCAGGAGACCGCCAGCGAGGAGCGACACCCATTCGGCCGGACCAACGCCCAGGCGGCCCGAGCGCCCTCGCCCGTGGAACTGTCGGCACCACCAACAAACGATGCTCTGATCCTTCAGATGGAGGAGCTGGCGGAAGAAGTCTCGTGCCTGCGCAAGAACAAGTCGGCCGGTCAGGGAGGGACGTTCGCCCCCCCGGGTCAGCCCGTTTCGGCACACATACTGGAGCAGGGAAGGGATCCCCACGCAAAGATAACGAAGATCGCTCGGTTCGACGGGAGCGGAGATCCACGCGCGCATGTGGACGAGTTTCGAGCCACCACGGACGGGACCCGGTACTCGGACCCAACTCTGTGTTTCCTGTTTCAGGAGACGCTGGCGGAGGAGGCATGGAGCTGGTTTTACGAGATCCCGCCAGGATCCATCCACTCATTCCCCGAACTGGCGGAGAGCTTTCAGAAGCGCTACAGGCTCCAAGGCAAGTACAACACCGCGAGCATCCTCCTCAAGGTCCGCCAGGGGATGGACAAGAGCCTGTCGAGCTACATCAACCGATGGAGGACGCTCGCAAGTACATGCAGGGACCTTGATAAGCGAGTGGCCAAGGTCGCCCTGATGGATAATCTACTCGCCACCCCTTTCGTAGAGAAACTTGTGAGGAAGGAGCATCTCGACTACGACGAGATCATGGACCTGGTTGTACAGAAGGCGTTAGTGGAGACGCGAGTGTACGGGTCCACCTCTGAACCCAGTCCCGGCAGACCAGAAGCGACAGACGCCCAACCACGACAGCTGGCGGACGACGAGAGACCAACCGGGGGATTCAAGAGGAACCGGGACATACGCAGACAGAACTACTAGAAACCTTTCTTCTGCGACCATCAGGGCAACAACTACGACCAGACCCGGGGGCAAGCACAGCTGGACGCCCGCTTTCCGCCGGCACCATGCTATCGACCGGCGGGACAGGAGGTTTTTACGATCGACGGGCAGTCGCCCGAGCAGCTTCTCCGCCTGCATCGACACCGAATACCGCCACCAAACAACATGACGAGAGCGATGACTCCGACCGGCCAACTCCCGGACGTATGGTGCGAATTCCACAATGCCACCACCCACCATACCAACTGCTGCATCATGCTGAAGAAGGCCCTTGAAGACTTGAAAGACGAACGAGCAGCATCTCCGAGGGCGGAAGGACGACAGCGCCAGACGGGCGCTAGGACCCGTGGGACTATCAACACGATATCTGGGGGCAAGCGCAAGGAGAGGACATCATCGCCCGATCGCACGAGCAAGGAAGTGCTGGCGATCGGGGCAGGAAGGGCGCCCAAGGCAGGGAGGAAGGAGGCGCCCACCATTAGCTTCACAGCGAGGGACGAGAAGGAAAACCCAGAAGACAGCACCCTGCCGTTCGTGATCGATGCGATCATCGACCAATTTCTTGTGAAGAGGGTGCTAGTGGACAGTGGGGCGTCCGTGAACGTGATCTACTTCGACGCGTACACGGCGCTCGGAAGGCCCGCACGCAAGATAACGCAGAACCATGAGTGCATCGCCAACTTCACGGGCGAGACATCGTATCCAATTGGGAACGACAGCCTCCGGGTCGAGATTGGCGCACCCGACTCCCCGCACGGCGAGATCCGAACGGACTTCATCATCATGGACACCCCCTCCCCCTACAACGCCATTCTCGGGAGGCCAGAGATTTGCAAACTAAAACTGATCATCGCAGGGCATCTGCTCGTGGGAAGATTCCCAACCGAGCGTGGGATCGGGCACGTTCGGGGATACAATCACGAGGAAACCACAAAGCCTCGGGGCAGGCAAGAGATTCTCGCCTTGGGGCCCACGAATCGAAAGGCACGATCCACGCGCGAACGGCGAGAAACCACACCTCAGTTGATCTGCTGAAAGGGCGAGGAGACGGACCGCCCGATCGTTCAGACCAGCGCATTCGAACCCAACCAACCCAACTGGGGGACTGGGAGGCAATCCAACGGAGGGACACCCCGCCCGTGGAACGCCCAACATTTGGGGGAAGTACTCATTAGAATCTTAATTTGTATTGTACTTTTGTCGTGCTCTTTCCATTTGGTTTATATTTCGCGCCCGTTCGTCCTTACCCCATCCGCCCATGTACTCGGGGGACTCGGGATGGGTCGCTCGCGCAGGTATAACACGGTTAAAACCCATAGCCACTCAAAGCAACGGAGTGGGCGCACGTTTGCGCGTGAATTGCTCAAAAGATGCCCCAAAAAAAAGACAAGGCACACAAACGGAAAGAAAAGGAACTTCATTCATTTCGCCCAATTACAAAGTCTACTCTATTACAAAGGAAGGAAGAGGAAAAGCTACACTACTCCGCCCCCGTATCAACATCCAGCTCTTCACCCTCCTCCGACGACACCGCCGCAACAGTCTCTACCCGCTCGCCTGGATCTATCCGCATGACCACCGGTTCCAGCTCCGCCTCAGCAGATCCGCCAGAAGGCCCCACCTCCCTCTCGTACGAAGGAAATTGGGCGCCCGTCAGCCTCTCAACCTCAGACTCCAGGAACGCCTCCCGGGCGGCTGCTTCAGCACGAACGAGCTTCAGCTCGGCGCGCAACCGCTCCACCTCAACCAAAGCCCTATCCCGATCAATCTTCGCCAGAGCTTCACAGGCAGCAGCTTCCTCCGCCCGGGTATTCGCCTCGTCCGCACGGGCGATGTACCGACGCGCCAAATCCTTAGCCTTATCTTGACTAACCACCAACAGCTCCACCACCTTCCGGTGCTCCAACGCGTCGGCTCAGAGGCGTGCAAGTTCCGCAACCTCCCGCGAACGAACGCGGAAGACCTGCTGCATCAGGCGGGTGCACGCACCAAAGACCGCATCCAGCCCATCAGGAGCGGCATCCTCCAGCGGTTGCAACAAGGACGCAAGGGCGGCAGCACCATCCGCCAGCGAACAGCACAGCCCATCCACAACATCACCACTCGACCCCGGAGCGGGGCCGGGAAGGGAGCCTTCCGTCCGCGCCCGCTCCTCCTCTTCCCCTTGCTCGGAAGACCTTGGCAGACCCAAAGACCAAGGCGGAGAAGACTGATGAGACAAGCATTGTGGAGGACTTGAAAGTCGACTTGAAGCCGGAGGCGCCACAGGCGCACGACTTGACGACGAAAGCGCCAGAACAACCTCCCGCCTGCCCCCGACATCATCTCGCTCAGCCTGCGCCTTGGACCCGGCCGCATCACCTGGTGGCGGGCATGGGGAATCCGCTTGCATCTCTTGGACGAGCGGGGTAGGAACAGCCACATTCGCAACAGGGATCTTGGGTGGAGTACTATCCACCGGGACAGATGAGCCACCACCATCATCCGCCACCTTGTGGACCTTCGCGGCAACACTCCGCATTCTGAGCAGACGACGCTTGACCGCTTCATCCATATCGGTGGCCGTGGACTTCGACATTCACTACAAGCGCACGCACGAAAGGATAGCAAACAGATACAAACACTTCGTCAATTTGTACTATTCCTATCCCCTGTTAAAAAACACCACGGCCGGCACGCTCTGGCGGAACGCGTGCGCCCATCGAGCACTCGCTCGTACTGGCCGTACGAGGGGACTGGGGGACTTTCGCCCGTCTGGGGTGACCCAGCCCGTTCGCACGGAGGCAGCTCTGGAGGAGCGCCAGGATATACCAAAAGCAAGAGCGCAGAAGCAACACAGCAGCAGACAGAAACACACAAACCAAAAACGGAAAACAAACAGAAACAGAGTAAGAAAGCCTCACCAATCCGGCCCTTTTTTCGATGGAGAGGAAGAACGTCGACAAGGAACTTCGGCATAAAGACGAAGAAAAGCAGAAAACCAAGAAGGAACGGTGGGCAGAGCTTCGGCAAGATATGAAAGTGATGAGGGAAGATGAGGCTCACACCCCTATTTATACTAATCGCTCGACGTCAGCCAGCCAACGCCAGCCGTCCATTCTCGCATGTCCACCGTTGGATCGTGACGCGTGGCCCAGGCTGGTTCACTCTCCCTCCTCAGTAACCGTGCCAACCCATCATCTTCCCGCCTTGAATTCAAAACCCTCAGCATGGTCTCCAACAGCTCGACACGTGGCGCCCATGCCCCACTCCCACGCTCCCACGGGCGTGACGTCTACCCTCCGAGAAATCATCACAACATCAGCATTCAATGCAAGGGCACGCTAGCATTAAATCCGACAACTGGCATTTACTACACTGGTCCCCAGGGAGAAGGTCAAAAGGCATGTCACCCCAACCGCCTCATCGGCGCACCACCAAATCCAAGGCAAGACACACTACCCGCACGACCAGTAAACACAGATCACTCGCGCACGTCCAAACAAGGTAAACACCACCGCGCACGGTGGGAACTCCCCTCCATGCGCACATCGGTAAGAACTGACGCTGCGGTTTAGGCGGCAACAGGCATGGCGCGCTAAACTTGACGGGCGACGCGGGTGTGGGGTTCTCCCCGTGTGCGAAAAACATTAGCGATCGACGCACTGATTCAGCCCTGGCAGGTTGCAGGCGCTGAAAGCAACGGGTGGGGGGTACGTCCTCCCCGTATGCACAAGTATACAGGTTGCCTATCGTGAAAAGGCAGGGGGCCCGTCCTCCCCTTGCAGACCCTGAAACCAACATGCGAACCAACAGGCGACGGGTGTGGGGTACGTCCTCTCCGTCCGCACAAATGCAGGCCGGATTAGCCAAAGGCATGGGGCCCGTCCCTTCTCTGGGTGTTCCAAAATCAGTAGGCGGCAACAGGCATGGGGTCCGTCCCCTCTCTTGCGCGCGCTAAGGGTGCCACGGGCGTGGGGTTCTTCCCCTCCGTGCGCCGACTCATTCCAAACCAGAGGCATGGGGCCCGTCCCCTCTTTGGGTACCCCAAAGTCGATGGGTGCCACGGGCGTGGGGTTCTTCCCCTCCGTGCGGCAGCTCATTTCTAGCAGAGGCATGGGATACGTCCCCTCTCCTGGCGAACTAATATCGGTTTACACGGCAACAGGCATGGGGTCCGTCCCCTCTTTGCGCGCGCTAAACATGATAGGCGACCACGGACGTGGGGTTCTTCCCCTCCGTACGCCAACTAAGTCCTAATAGGGATGTGAGGTCCGTCCCCCCCTATAGGCCACGGACACGACGCGGGTGTGGGGTGCGCCCCTCCTCGACGATCACAAAAGTACAAGCCGAATTAGCGGGGCTAAGCTCGATGGGCGGCACGGACGTGGGGTTCTTCCCCTCCGTGGGCGTAACGTTAACGATCGATTCGCCGACTCGGATTCCCGTAGGGGTATGGGGTCCGTCCCCTCCTTCAAAGGCCCGAGACCGATGAGCGTAGACCGGGTATGGGGTCCGTCCTCTCCGGGCGCGAAATCTTCCCGGGTTAGGCGGCAGAGGCCTCTGCGCGCGCTAAAGCCGAAGGGTGGCACGAGTATGTGATCGTGGGCGCCGCAACACTTGTAGGTCGCGGTCCTGATCGACCCGCTGACGCTATAGCGTACGCGACGGCATCCCCGTTGACGTGCGGCGTACGCATTATACCCCATCGCTGGCGTACGGACAGCATTTGCATACACTTGCACATCATACCACATATTCATGCATCATACCATACACACCATACCTATATATCTATATACCTATATATCTATATACCTCTATATCTATATACTGTCTATATGTCTGTATATCTATATGTCTGTGTCTATGTCTGTTAAAACTTATATATGTTTGCAAGACCGACCCCACGGGCGCGCGGGCCCAAACTAGCAAACATCAGTTTGGACGCCGGGCCCAGAATACAGGAACAGGTACACACTCGGACGCCCAGGTCCCACTCCGTCATGCGAGCCCTTTTTTGACCGGAGAGTTGGGGGACTTAGGGGTTACAGGATCATACACCACTGCTCAAATCGGATAAGTATTCTTGTTAATCGCACACCCTTTTTTCAACTCCCCAGTCAAGAAAGTTCTCTTTGACTTGGGGACTTGGGGGACTTGTTAGTATGGCATCATTAGTTGTACGATTAACATACTTATCCACTTAAGCAGATTAGCGACACCTACCACACCACACGCAAAACCACCAAGGAGGCTTCAACTTCACTCACCAGACCCACCCCCTCCGGGCGCGCACGCGCCCGTGGGGGGCACGCCCGAATAAGAAGACCACACACCAGCAGAGTGCAGGTTGTCCCACATCGAAGAACACCACCAGGCTCCAAACTCAACCACCTATATATATCAGGTATTTATTACAGGTAAGATGACTCCATTAGATCCCGTTCGGACTAATTCACGAATTCACTCATTCACGTCCCATTCGTTCCATTTCACTCGCATGTTCACTTGACTGTTATATCCGATACATCATCTGACTTAGGCATCGGAGCGTTGAAGGCGGGCCACCCCGTCTCAACCCCTGACCGCCTGCTTCGTTGTTGTATTCTCCTAACAGCTGCACCCGAACGCCCGAGAGGAAGAGGAAGTGCCCGACAGGAGGATCCACCGCCCGAAAGGAGAGCCCGCACGCACGAAGAGAAGGAGAGCGCCCATCCATCCGAGCAGCCCTAGCGCTCGGACGCACCAGGAGGAAGAGGAAGTCCATCGCACGACCAGGAGGAGAAAGAAGTGTATTCTTGTTGCTTCTGCCCCGTTACGCCCCCGCGCGTAATTCGGTAGAAACAGCCTTTTTGATCACTGGTTGCAGAGGAGGCTTTCCCAAGATAGAGCTCGTACTCTTGAAAAGCACAGTATTTCCTGGGTTCTTGGATTCTTCACCATTACCAAAGCCCAAACTCATCTTGTTACCATCCACCTTTCACATCCCACACAGTTGGGATAGCTTTTCTGAATCAATGGAGAACTTGGTAAACTGAGTCTTGGTATCTCTTACAAATTCTTCCAGTGCCAACTTTTCTGCAGTTAGAGCTTCTACCAAGCCAGTTTGATGATCAAGTTCCTCCTTGAGAAAGTTCACTTGATCCTCAAGTCGAGACTTATCAGATTTCCATTTTGACTTTCTGGATACATATTTCTCTGATATCCTACACTGTGCCTCCTCACTTTTTGAAATTTCATTGGTTAGAACTTCAATCTTAGTGAGCATAGACTTAGATGCAATACATAACTCAATGTACATGTCATGACCCTCATCATCAGAATCCGTGTCCTCAAGTGACTCATCTTATGTGACCTTAGTAACAAAAGCAACATTTTGATCTTTTTTTTTAGATTCAGTGGTAGGATCAGAATCACTATCACTCCAAGTTTCTTTGAGCACTTTGTGGGACTTATTTTTTCTGTTTGCACAGTCAACGACCCTATGTCTCACATCATTGCACTCAAAACACTTATTGTCCTGCCTCAGGATAGAAGCGGACTTGGTATTCCGATCTTTAGTTGAATCTCTGTTTTTAGAAAACCTAAAGCTAGATCCTTTAGAAAAGTTCTGATTTGAGTTGAACGACTTTCTTTTTTAGTTCTTGAGAAATTTTTCAAATTGTTTAGTCATGAAAGCAATTTCATCAATATCATACTCAACAAGTTCATGAACATTTTCCTTCTTTGGTTTTAACAGTACTTAAAGCAACACTTTTTTCATTTTTGGTTCTCTTCTTAAGTGTCTCATAGGTCTTCAAGTTGCCAGCTAGCTCTTTTAGAGGATAAGTATCTAAATCATAAGCTTCATCTATATCATTCATTTTAGAATCAAAGAAAGGAGAAAAGGCACTCAGAAATTTTCTAACAATCTTCTTAGACTATATATCATCTCCTAAACTACGACATTGATTAGTTATACCAAGTACACGACCATAGAATTCATCAATTGACTCATTTTCACTCATGGACAAACCTTCAAACTCAAAATTAAGATGTTGAAGCTTTTGTTGTTTAACACAAGAGTTACCTTCATGAGTATTAACAAGCTCGTCCCACGCATCCTTGGAAGTAGGGCTATGGATGATCATTTGAGGTTCTCCTTCAGACAAGGCGTTGAAGAGGCGGGCTTAGAGCTTTAATGTTTGCTCTAGCTAGATTCTTGTCAAGCTTATCCCATTCAGATTTTAGCTTCGGGATATGAACAAGAGAGCCTTCTGCTTTCGGCTTTGTGGGATGTGACCAACCTTCCTCTACAACCTGCCATAACAGATCATCATCTTGGTAGGAGAGGAAGGAACTCATCATGATTTTTCATTGGGAAAAATCATGTCCTAAAAGGGAGCCTTTTTCAATGGTAGGAAGATTTGAAAAATGAGCTGCAAGCAAATGTACATATCAGGGGCAAACCAGACAGTTGTGGGATAGGTGGCAAGAATGTCATCCTCAGTGAAAAATATGATATGCAAATGCATGAGACTACCTGATTGTTATTGAGATTGGTAGGACAAAGTCTTCAATTATCTTTGTTGATCACCACTAATTTGTGTGTTTTGTTCATACTACGAAATGCCAACTAATCAATATACCTTCAGATTTCATTATGGGCACCTGAATTTGTTTGATAAGCTTTTTCACCTTACTAAAGGGGGTGTCAGTAAGGCCTCGAAGGTTATAAATTTGAGTGAAGACATATTTGTTGGTATGGTCTAGGCATTCGAATGAACTGTCATTAATTATGTACAAGTGGGCTGTTGAGAACTAATCATGTGATTAGGACGTGTAGGTTTCAATTCCACACTTCATGAAGGCAATGTAACTCATCATGAATACATACAAGTTGGGAAATGAAGAGATGTCGGCCTTAACCAAATCTTCATGTTTGAGGCAAAAATTGCTAATGGCAATGGGGAGCAGACACTCAGTCGAGATATAAACCGACTTGGACACCGTTTTGACTTTTTCCAAATGTTGTCTTGCTATTTCACCACAATTGGTTTCTACTACATTACTCTGGTACGTTACCTGCTACTTAGTGCAGATTTCAAATATTATGTGGTTAAGTTAATGGTTCTGATTGTGTTTATCTATTGTTCTAGTAGATAATTGTGCTTACTGTTTATGTCTTCCTCTATGGTCGCCTCTACCTGGTTTTTAGTAGACATGAAGAAGTTTTGAGCACTTGGGCAGAAATTAGAGACAATAAGCCTCTTCAAGTCGCTCTTGCTTCTCAATCATTTGTGCAAATAGGATTTTTGATGGCCTTATCAATGTTGATGGCAATTGGCTTAGAAAAGGGTTTCTGAACTGCATTAAGTGAGTTCATATTGATGCAATTGCAACTAGCCCCAGTATTTTTCACATTTTCACTTAGGACTAAAACACACTATTATGGACGAACATTACTTCATGGAGGTGCCAATATAGATATACAGGACATGGGTTTGTGGTGTTCCATGCCAAGTTTGCTGATAACTATAAGCTCTACTCTCGCAGCCACTTTGTTAAGGGTATTAAGCTTTTTATTTTACTTGTGGTGTACTAGATCTTTGGTCATACTTACAGAAGTGTCGTGGCATATATTTTGATCACCGTATCCATGTGGTTTATGGTTGTTACCTGGCTTTTTGCGCCCTTTCTTTTCAATCATTCTGGTTTTGAGTGGTAAAAGATTGTTGATGATTAGACTGATTGGAATAAGTGGATAAGCAGCCGCGAAGGTATAGGTGTTCCACTAGAAAAAAGTTGGGAATCATGGTGGGAAGAAGAACAAGAGTATCTTCGGCATTCTAGAAAACGTGGTATCGTAGCTAAGATACTGCTATCTTTTCGATTCTTTATCTATCAGTATAGGCTCGTATATCACCTAAACATTGCAAAGAAAACCAAGAGTGTCCTAGTAAACAATAGACTTCTCTCTCTCTGTTTCCCATCTTTTGGCTTATAGAATGTGGAAAACGTCCCTTATTATCCTATTATTTCCATTTGTCAACAGGTCTATGGTATCTCATGGCTGGTGATTGTCCTTATTTTATTTGTCATGAAGGTGAGTATTACATTCTTTTTATAATTTTGATTGTCAGTAAAGTCTTCTTCGTTGAGTGCCCACGTGATAATATTGTTGGAAGGTGTCATTAGGGTGCATGGATCTAATTTTGGACAGTTTCTATGTTAAGTGGTAATTAGAATCAGCGTTGAACGTGAACAAAAATAGAGAAGAGAATAAAGATATATCCTGCAAATAGATTGCACGAGCATAGGCCGATGAAACTAAGATGCAACCTGTACAACTCTTGTATATGTATAGAAATATCATTTATTTATGTACTTCTCTTAATGCATTGTATTCTTGTTTCAAATCCTTGCCACATACCATTGCAAACTAAGTTTGTTTCTGTACGTTAATCAATGCACCTCTCTTTCAAATCATTGTCACATACCACTGTAAACTAAGTTTGTTTCTGTATAGTTAATCGATGCATCTCTCTTTTGCAGACTGTATCAACACTCTTTCGCCGTAGCTAGAGCTCCGCTGCCAGGCCAAGTCATACTCTACGGCTTCTCCCAGAATCCCAACTACGACATCACGTCCTCCACCTCGAACTCAACATCGCCGACCCGATCCGCCAGGCTGCCTCTATCAAACCACTCAAGGACCACACTGCTCCATAAGAGCATCTCCAACAGGTTCCCTATTTTATTGGTATTCTCACTTTTGGAGAATTTTGGGCTTTTTTTTGGTCCAACAGATTCCCCATCTCATTCCTCAAAATAGAGAAGGAGGAGAAAAAAAAGGAAGGCTTCCCCATATTTGCAGCATTTGGCAAATTTTTGGAGAAGCAAAAATAAATGCAAGATTCTTCAAAATGGGGAAGCTGTTGGAGTTGGAGCAAAAATAATTTGGAGAATATGGCTTTTGCTTCCTCATTTTGGAGAAATTTTTGGGGAAGCTGTTGGAGATGGTCTAAGGCCTTCGAAGCCAGCGACTATGCTTCCGTGAACGGTATTCTCGGCACCACCAACTCTGTATTTAAGAAGTTTCAATTTCAATACAAGACCAATAATCTATTGCCCCTTGATTTGAAGTATTGTTTGTATAATTTCGAGGAACTAGTAATGTATATAACTTGTGCTTTTCTATAAATGCTTATCATATAATTTGATCATATATAATTGATTATTACAAATGAATAATATAATTTTAAACATTATGAAAATAAAATTCTGATACTAACCTAACCTAACGGGTGAAAGCAAGAATTAAAAAATGAATGAGACATCATTAACTACTCTGATTTATTGCCCGAACGACCCTCACTCCTTGACTGGGTGAACTTGCTCTAAGAGCTTCGGCTTCAAACCCCACGAATATCAAACATGGAGCAAGAAGCAGCGGAGTCACTGATCCAGATCGCCGGCTCAGACGAGTCGGACCCAACTCGCTCGGAGGCCGTGACCCGTGTCAAGAAGCTTCTTTTCCGACGAATGCTAGTTGGGATTAAAGACGGTCGCTCTTTCTTGGGCACCTTCCATTGCCTCGATAAACAAGGTAACATCATTCTTCAAGACTCGATTGAGTACAGGAACACTCGCCGGAACTCGCCTTCTCCGATGGAGCAACGCTGCCTCAGTATGATTCTCATTCCCAGCTCTTGCCAGACCACTTGCCATGTTGGCTGCTCCATTGACGAGCAAATGTCTCTGCTTTCGCTCTGAGACATTGTCACTGTTACATTTTTCACTTGAAATTTGAGTTCTTGTTATAACTATATGCATAGCTTTTAGATTATAGAACAAAATATCTGTTTCTTCTCTGATGTGTGTTATATTTGGTGTTTCATGTGTTCAGAAATTCTGATTGGATAGGGTTGAATGGATTTGAGGAAAGTGAGAGACCTTAGAACTTTTCGACTTGAGAATGGGTTTTTGTATGTAACAAACAAACTGAGGCACCATGTATGCTCTTCACAAATTCATCAATACATGAATCTTCATTTAGAAGATGAATGGGGTTCTAAGAGACATATACAACTTGTTTCCCAAATGTGGGGATAGGTTAGATATCAATCAAAACCTGTTACTGTAAGGTGTTCCATAGACAATAAGGTATGGTACAGTTCGCACAACAGAGTCGATTGGTATGGCGAAGTTGACACCAGATGATACTCCCGACCCTGCAAAATAAGCATAAGCATAAGCATAAGCACAAGCATAAGCACAAGCACTTCACACTTCAAAAGTTCAACAAATTTACTTTGCTTTCGTGCAAAAGTTAGAAGCTTTTATATGTTCGATGTGTATCATAAGTCTAATAGTGTGTTCGCTGAACATAAGAATCGAAAACCAGCTCTACCACTCAGATCCTCATCCTGTACCACTCAATTCCCTGAACTACCTACTAGTACTGCAAATGCAAGCCGCATAGTTTACTTTGCCAGTGAAGGTTGCTGTATTAACTCCTATAACTCAGCCATATGAATTGATCGATGGCCCGCCTGAATTCCCTGCAGAAATTTTAACATGTACAAATGTCTTTCAAAACCTAGAGCATACCAAATGTCTTAGGGAGAAGAGATGGACAGATGTTCTGATCGATTGGGAACTTACCACAATTTATAGCAGCATCAGTCTGAATAGCTCCTTTAATGGCATTTCCGTCGGGTGAGGGTATCTCCCTACCTAATCCATTGACCACCTGAAGTATTCAAAGGATCATATAAGACCTACAAAATGCAGCAGGAAAGTTTGATGCTGTCAAAAGGTTACCCCTGTTGTTAGTGTGTTCTCATATCCATACGGATTTCCAATGGCGAAGCAGCTCTGACCCACATGTAAGTCACTAGATGTACCGAGAACAACAGGTTTGAGGTCATGTCCATCAACATCAACCTGCAGAAGAAACCTTCTCTTCTTTATGCAGTAAGAAAAGGAAATTGCAGGTTGAAATGGTTTGTTCAAAATAACGTTGCCGAAAATGTCATTTTCATAGTGCAGCATGAGTACTTAGAAAGGCAGACTTTCAAGTACCTTAAGAACAGCGAGATCACGAGAAGCATCTAAACCAACAATCTTTCCTTCACTACTAAAACCATTGCGCTTTACATCGACCATATAAACCTACGAAGAGCAACAGAAAGATTTGGAAGTCAAACATATGTTTTGTACATTAGACGGAAAAATTCACTGTTATTCAGTAATCAGAACAAGCAGTGAAATAACTGGAGAAAAGCCTGTAGCTACAGAACCTTACAACGCTGTAATCCGCTTTGATCTGTAGCCAACCTAGCTATAACATGGTAGTTTGTGACCTGCACAAAGGATTGACTACTGATTAGTCGTTGCTAAGATCAATTAACTAGAACAACATACTCAACTATCTAGTAGAACGTGCATCAAACCAGATAATTTAAACTGGCAACAGAATCCTTTTACAAAATCCTAAAGCAAGTACAGATGCAGCTGTATAGAAAGCAATGTGAGAAAGAGTTATTTGCTTACTATGTGACCATACTTATCCCAAATGAAGCCTGAACCTGTTCCCTCCACTTTGGTATTTCATCTTCACTTTGCGAGACTGCATTGGGAGACCCTTTGAGGCTTTTGTCTATTTCAATGTCTTTAATGTAAATAACTGATGGAGAGGTTTCCTACGAAGACATTACATCATTGTAAAAATTAACCAAGTCTATTTCAGATCAATTCCAAAATCGTTACCAGCATTGATGATGAATCTGAGACTACTAGTTACAGTGTCATTTTCTTGCCAACATTGAGTATTCATTCATATATAACTAACGTGTTTTGCCATTTTGAGAGTTTTGAACAGCCGATTGATGCAGATAATTTTGACAGGAAAGAAAATGTAACTAGTTAACTACTTACTGTCTGTGACCCAATCGAAAGTTCTACAATAATTTCAACTTTACTCCTAAACAAGGAGCTTTCAAAGTATCTCATCAATAGTTTTTACAAACCCAAGGCGTCATTTCCACATGGATCGAAGAGATAAGCAAGAGAACATGATCTAGCTTGAATCTAAGAGCATCATTCAATTGGGTATTTCGAAAATGAAAAATAAGAGAAAAAGAAAGTGACTTTAGAGTGAGACCTGGAAGAGATTGACGGCACGGTCTTCTTCTTGCTGAAGCTCATCTTGTTGCTGCTGCTGAAGAGCAATTGCTGAGGCAATGAGATTATAGAGATGGAGTAGGGAATCGAAAACTGCAGATGGGCCAAGAAGTATGGCTCTTCGCTTTGCAAGAAGGCCCTTCTGCGATGGATTTAAAGAAGAAGAAGAAGAAGCTGGTACTGGTGGAGAGGGCTTGATTTGGCTAAGAGAAGCCAACACCACCATGGTTGTTACTTTCCCGGGTGTTTTTTTAACTGTATTTTTGTGGGTGCCTTCATATTGGGATAAAGTAGGCAGGCTGCCTATGTGCTCCAAAACAAAAGGTTGTTACGTACCTGGGACTTTTGTCTTCGATTCTTACTTTTTTGGTTTTCTTTCGCTAAGTTCTAATCTGAAAAAAAAAATAAAAAAATATGACAAGTTCAAATTTGAACACGTAATTTTATTGATCATACTATTACGGTATAAACCTTATAACTAGACTTAAAGGTGCAGCTACACGCGAAATACGATGGACTATAACCCATTTAAATTTCAAAAATACTTAATTTTGTATCTAAATTTTAGTGTAAAATAACAAATTTTAAAAATTAGCCCGTCTTCCCTCCCAAAATTTGTATACCTGTTAGTAAATTTATTAGGAAAAAAATTTAGCCCCTCTCATTTTGAAATCATAACTTTGCCCTTGACTAGACTACAACTCACCGACGTTGAAACTTGAAAGTTTGACATTGACGAAAGGAAAACGATCGTGAGTAAGCCCAAGAACAAACCCAATAGACATTCTTTGTTTAAAGATCATGAGTAAGCTGAGACTGAGAAAAACGTACTAACAAAAATGACAAATTTTAGTTTAGTACCCTGAGATTTGAGTCTTTCCACTACCAGAAAAACGAACTTGTTTCGTCGCCTAAGAGGCATTTTTTTCCGCCTAAGGTTCGTCGTCGAAGTGTCATAGTCTAAGTATTTAGATGACGAAACAAATTTTGTCATCTACGTTTTTAGACGATGAAAGTTTTCTGGAAAAAAATGACGAAAATTTTCATTGTTTTAGTGAATACTTAGACGACAAATGCAACAATTCATCGTCTAAGATAAACCATTTAGATGACAAAATTTTAAGTTTTTCATCGTCTAGGTGTTGAATTTTTTTAAATAAAAATAAAATATAAAACTAAATAAACCACTTAGACGACAAATTAACAGTTTCGTTGTCTAAGTGGTTGATTTTTAAAAAAAATAAAAAAATTTCAGTAAATGCTAATAAATTCATTATATGTTCATTATTAATTAATACAAAATTCATAATAAATAAATAATTTAATCGTGGTGGTGTGTGGTGTGGAGGTGCATGGTGTGTGGTATGGTAGTGGTGCCGATGTGGTGGTGGTGTGGTGGTGCCGAGGTGGTGGTGGCATATGGTGTGGTGGTGGTGGTTGTGTGGCGGTGGTGTGTGGTGTGGGAGTGTCGAGGTGGGGGTGGTGTGGTGGTGCCAATGTGGTGGTGGTGTCGAGGTGGTAGTGGTGGTGGTGGTGATGGTGATGATGGTTTGATTGATTGATTGAGAGAGAGAGAGAGAGAGAGAGAGAGAGAGAGAGTGAATTTTGGGTAAGATAGAGAGATTGTGAAAAATGGTGGATGATGGGTAAGATAGAGAGATTGTGAAAAATGGTGGATGAATTGTGTTTAGTAGTTGACGAAACAAGTTTCGTCAGTTGCGTCGCCTAAATTATTTGAATTTTTGACAAAAAATTTGGCGAAAAAAAAACCTTCAACTTTTTACACTTATGCGACAAAACAATTAGGTTTCGTCGTCTAGGTGTTTTAAATTTTCAAAAAAATCGCCAACTTTTTTAAGTTAGGAGACAAAACAATTAGGTTTTGTCGTTTAAGTGTTTTAAATTTAAAAAAAAAACTGCCAACTTTCTTAACTTAGACTACGAAACCCAATAGTTTCGTCGCCTAACTGATTTGAATTTTTGACAAAATTTTTGGCAAAAAAAAATGCCAAAATTTTTAACTTAAACGACGAAATATAAAAAATTCATCTCCTAGTGATTTAATTTTTTAGAAAAAAACATTTGGAGTAAACAAAATGCCAAAATTTTTAACTTAGACGACGAAACCTAAAATATTTGTGGTCTAAGTGTTTCAAAATTTTGACGGTAAAAATTAATTTTCAGATATTTTTAAAATAAATAAAATAAAATTCACTTAGGTGACGAAACTATATAGTTTTATCGCCTAAGTGTTTAAAATTTTCACCAAAATTTTGGCGGAAAAAATAATTATCAGTAGACGACGAAATGTGTATATTTTCGTTGTCTAAGTGAATTTTTATTTTTAAAAAAATATCTGAAAATTTAAATTTGGGTAGTTCCTTAAAAATCAATCATCAAATGTAACCATTACATTTATAGAATATAGTAGAAAAAAATTCAACCCAATTCGGATTAGTTTAGGATTCGATCGATTGAATTTAGTGATTATCGAAAAATAGTTAAAAGACGGAAACAATCGTAAAAAATAATTCGTAAACCCGTTTCCGAAGTTATGAGTGTTTGTCTTGTCGTAAAAACTTAATTTATCAACTAGATAGAAATTAATTGAAATTTAACATAAAAAGTTGATTTAAGACTAAAAACTTGTTATATATCTACTAATGTTGTATAATTTAAGTGTTCGTATGTCTATATTCACTCCACATCAATATTAACGAAATTGAATTTGAACAAAACAACCGCTAGATATATTCATCACAACGTAATATGTAAGTAAATGAATTTCAATAAATACAAAACTCGTTAAGGGTTTGATCGGTGTAGTCAACCATAAAGCTGAAATTTTAACGAAACGGAAACATTGATATACGAATCTTCGTACCTCCGATTTTCAAACCGTCGACACTCACGGTCCAAGAATTGTTTACTTTATACCCTCGACAAAAAAATATACATCTAAGATGGTATATATGGTCATTCTCTTTGATTGGAGGCAACGAAATTCATCTTAGACGATGAAATGAGTGTTATTCATCATCTAAGTGTTTGTGGGTTAGGGTTTAGGGATAAATGTTAGGTTATCGACTTGGACGACAAAATAGTTACAATTTGTAACAATTTCGTCATCTAAGTTCGATTACTACGGCGTCGAAATTTTTCGTCGTTTTAAGTTTCACTTAGAACACGATTTTTTTTCTTAGGCGACGAATTTAGATTTCATCGTCTAAGTAACACTTAGAGGACGAAATTTAGACGACAATTTGTGTTTCGTCGTCCAATTGTTTCTTAGACGACGCTTTATGTTTCGTCGTCTAAGTGTTTCTTAGACGACAAAATTTGCAGCTTAGGCGACGAAGTATTGTTACGTCGCCTAACTATGATGAAACTTTAATGGTTTCGTTACTTAAATCCATTTTTAAAAAATTGTGGCCTAGTATTTTGGTTAATTTATTTATTTTTAATAACAAAAAAAAATTATCTTCTAAAATTGTTCTTCCTAACAAATAAGTTATATTAATTTTATAAACACTAGTAGAAAAAGGGTCATAGACATCAGTTAGAAAAATTTCCGATGTTAAATATCTTCTTTAATATTGGTTTCTCAAATAACGATGTATGTGTGTAATATAGTCATCGATTAATATATTCAACCGATGTCTATAATCCTTTTCGAAAATTTGAAAAAAAAAAACCGCGGAACAACTAAAATTAAATTTTTATCTGTCCAGAGAACCTAATTTACATTCTTAGTCGAAAACAAGCGACCGTGTTACTCTCTCTCTCTCTCTCTCTCTCCAAACCACGACGCGTTGGTCAGTCGATCCTCGACCTCAGCATCGCTCTACCGCTGCCTTCATCCTCTCCAAGCTCTGCTCCCTCCGGCCACCTCACCAAGCCAGATTCCCAAACATCGCAAGACTCCGCTACCGCCGTCGCGCTCGACCCTTGGGACTCGTCTAAGGAAAAACCCTAAGCTGATCCGGCGTATAAGCAAAGAAGCAAACCTTCCTCTTGCTGCTTGTGCATCCTTACATGAACAGATCTTGTACCTTGCCAACACTCGAAACTTCCATGAGCCCTATAGATCTTCTTCGTCATCCCTCGACCCAGAGAAAAGGTATGGATGCCACTCACTCTCATCTCAAAAGTTTGGCTTGGATTAATGTTTGATCTATGATTCTAGTTAATGATTTTGTTTCGGATTCCGTTGATATCTGTTGCGTTTTGGTTAGATCTATGTTAGTCTCTCTGCTATTAATCGATTTAAGCGTTCGATTTGATTTATGCGATTGAAGTTAGGTGACTCGTGCATCAGGTGATGCGAAATCCAACGTAGTATCTTGTAGCTTTGCTTTTTGTTTCTGATATTAAGCATTTTATCTGGAATTGACGCTGTTTCCAAGACTCATGTTTGTTTCTTTCGTATGATTAACTAATTTTCCGAGTCTGTTCTTGTTGTATTGCAGTGAGCTTTTTACTTTGCTTGTGCTAGATATGGTTATAATACTTGAAACTGTCATGCCAACATAGGATTATTAAACTGGCACTGTAATCAGCAGGTTCTATGAGTTTGGGTATGTAACATTTGCTTGGAGGTCATAACTCTCGTTCGTACTTTCCCTTTCACAGGTTAACTTTGAAGATACTTGCAAAGGTTTCCTAGAGGTTGCAAAGGTACAAAGTCTTGTATTATTTTTTCTCCAAGTGTTCTACTCATATTCTACTGCAGTGTTGTTTGAATTTCGATATATATCAAGATAAAGAGCCGTACCTCGTCTAAATCTATTGTTTGTTTAGCACGATAAAACTTTAACAGAACTAATATGCTTGTGCTCAGATGTATGGATTGACAGCTAGTAGTCATCATATATCATGAGGTTTAATGCAATTTTGATGATAGGAAGCTGTGCAACAAACTGTCAGTGTTATCTTTGAAGACCCTGGAGTGTAGGATTTACTTGTGAAGCTTTATCAGAAGGGTAAGGTAATTTACCTGTTGTTGTCATAAATTTTACTTTATTATGTTCAGGGTGAAGATTTTGAGTGAGTAACTGTGACAATTTCTAGTCCTAGTCCTTCACAAGCTGATTGGGTTGCAGTTTTCTCTTCAACAGATTTTAAGTAATGCCACAATCTTGCTTAATTATACTGCATTACTTTTTGTTAGATTTATTTTTAAGAAAATCTCATTCTGTTATGGCAGTGCATCGACTTGTCCATACAATGAAGATTACTATAAACTATATATATGCATAGCTCCTATTAAAGTACAGTATGGAATTCATGCACTCCAACTGTTCCACGTAATATCCCACTGAAACAAAGCTTGTTGTGTTTTCATTTCAATACAAGTTTGCCAATTACTCCACTGCTAATTATTCATAGTACATAAACAGAAGTTTCTGGGAATTCTGATGAATTCTGATGCTGATGATGAAAGAGTGAATTAGTTCCTTTGCATGTTTTTTTGAAAAGATGATTGTACATAAACAGAAGAAACATTGTTAATTCATGTCAAAATATAATTTTTTTCAACTCAGATAGATGAAGATAACTACTTAAAGGCAAACTGGTTGTACTCTCATAACAAAAAGATGAGTATTCCCTCATAGAAATATGTTGATTCACCTTTGATTGATTGATTTTTTGTTGCCTTGTTGACTCATGAGGTGTTATCACTTATCAGCACTTCAATAATGTAGTGTGAAACTATGTATGGTCAAGGTGGCACTCATAGACATCATGCAAATTCAATTCAACAGAAGGGTAAGTCTTTGATTTATTTATTTTTTTGGTTCTCATATCTTACCTCAGTCATTCCATTCACACTTCTAGTTCTTCTTTGATTCAACTTAAAAAGATAACTCAGTTGGATATGGACTTGAGGTACAAATGAGGGAGGGGCAACTCCAGTACCTGCTGAAAAAGTCAAAGCTGCAGCCAAAGTTGGCATTGCTGCTACTGCAATAAAAGCGAAATTGTGTGCTAATCATGAAGAACGAAATTGACACTTGAATCTTTTGAGTAAATATAGTGTAGATTGCATGTTTTTTATTTTAGTGATACATCATGTACCTAATATTTTGGTTTGCACCGAGTATTTTTTAGTAATTTATACATTTGTGCCTCTTCTTGTTTCTAGCTTTCTTGTTAGTGTGAGAAAATCTACTATCAAGAGGAGATTATACATCAATAAGGATAGAAAAACATCAGCTTACCAATAAAAACCGGTGTTAATAACATCATTACAAAAGGACTGATGTCTACTATTAATAAAGATATCGATTTTGTAATATAAATTGTTGTCTTTAAAGGGCTAGGACATCGGTTTTGAAATTATAACCGATGTCTTATATGGTAATAGACATCGGTTGGTTGACAGATGTTTTTTTTTTTACAATAGACATCGCCCACATAGACATCAGTTTGGAAATTATTAGACATCGGTCTAGAACCGATGTCTATGACCCTTTTTCTAGCAGCGAAAAATGGTCGGTTGGCTAAATATGTCATGCTCACCCTTGGTTGGTTAGGGCTATATGGATATTACGACATATGGGTGACATAATTTGTGGGAACTCATAAATTTGGCTTGTTTGGCAAACCCTTAGCTTAAAAAAACCTAAGATTGTTTCTTTTTAACAAAATAAGTCCAAGTACAATTTAGAACATTAAGATCACTTATTTTGTTAAGAAAAACAATTTTAGATTTTTTTTTTAAAGCTAAGGGCCGAGTTTGTGAAACGAGCCAACTGTATGAGTTCTTATAAATTATGTCACTCATATGTTTTAACTAATATCCATACCGCGTTAATTAATCAAGAGTGAGCATGTCATATTTAGTCGATCAGCTGACTGTGTTTTAGAAAATTAACATAACTTATTTTGTTAGGAAGAACAATTTTAGAAAATTAAACAAATTTATCATTAAAAATAAATAAATTGACCAAAATATCATTTTGCATTACATAATTTTTTAAGAAAAAAAATAAAAAATGGTGAAAAAATGAAACCTAAGATAGAAAACTGAAAGAAAAAAAATTCGATAATAATATGAAGAATAACTCAAACTTCAAATAGTAAACTGAAAAATTTAGAACTTGAAATATGGACATAAAAAAGACACAAATTTTCAGGATACTAAAATAAAATTTGCGTTCCTTTCCTACAATTATTTATGTAAGGTGGATGCTAACAGACGGTGTAATCAAATGCTCGTAAAACTCCTCTTCATCGTTGAGCTATGTGTGGTTGAAAATAGTTGTGAATCACCGACAGGATCGGAGCAAAAGCTTAAGCTGGCATGGGTTGATATATATACAATATAATATAAAGTTTCTTATGCAGACGAACGGAAAATAACCTAGAGGGAGAATAAGAATAAGCACAACGTGTACGTACGTACATTCTTCTCTCAGGTGAACATAAATCTATCTACGTTCCCAAAGACCGTATGGTCTGAAACTTGTTTTGATTTGTGGTTGTGTTCGGTCTGCCTTATTAGCTGGCCCCCAATCATTTACCTGAAAACTACGTAAATGAGCTAACGTGGCTTCTACGTACACCATTAGAAAATGCATACTTGAAGACCCTTAGCTCTTCTAGCTGTAAAATTATATTAATTATTTGAAGTGCACCCAAAGTTTTCCCTACCAACACTAAAATCTGTAGTATACTATTGAAGCATTCTCATCTACAAGACCATGTTTGATTAAGTAACAGAAAGAGACATCCGCGCGTCGATCTGTGACGATTGAGATTTGGGATTGCATGTAAATTTTAGCATATTATTACGATTTCACAAGTTTATTTGTCTACGTACATGTACGCATGTATATTTGTCGTCCCTCATAATCTTTGGAACCGAAACTGCGACTCTGCGAGTCCCATAAGAAGCATGATCGATTTTCATGCAAGGACTAGCAGTCGTGTGTTTCTACCGAATTACGCGCAGGACATAATCTGGCAGAAGCAAGTACGAGCTTCTTCCTTCTTCGTGTTCGCCCGAACGTTGGGATGGGCGGGCGCTTCTTCTCCTTTCGGGTGAACGGGTGGGCGCGTGTTCGGGTGCGGCTGTTAGAAGAATACAACAACAAACGGGCGGTCAGGGGTCGAGACGGGATGGCCCGCCTTCAACGCTCCGATGCCTAAGTCAGATGATGTATTGGATATAACAGTCAAGCGAACGTGCGTGTGAGTGGTGTTCGGGTGGAGTTAATTCAATGAATGCTCTTACCTGTAATAAATACCTTACATATATAGGTGGTTGAGTTTGATGCTCACTTGTGCTCTTCGATGTGGGACTGGTTGTTCTGCTGATGTGTGATCCGCACATTCGGGCGTGCACCCCACGGGCGCGTGCGCGCTCGAATGAGGTCAGTCTTGTGAGTGAAGTTGAAGCCTCCTTGGTGGTCTTTCGGGCGGTCGGGTAGGTGTTGATTACCTGCTTAAGTGGATAAGTATATTAATCTAACAAGTCCCCCAAGTCCCCAAGTCAAAGAGAACTTTCTTGACTAGGGAGTTGAAAAAGGGTTCGTGCGATTAAATACAAATATTTATCCGATTTGAGCGGTGGTGTGTGGTCCTGTGACCCCCCAGTCCCCCAACTCTCCGGTCAAGGAAGGGCTCGCATGACGGAGTGGGCACCTGGGCGGCCGATCGTGTACCTGTTCGTGCGGTCCTGTACTTATGGGCCCGGCGTCCAAACGAGTCTTGCTATTTGGAGCCGCGCGCCTGTGGAGTATTGCCTGGTAAAACACGAATAGGGGCAATCATAGACAGTATATGCAAATGTGTGAATGTATGGTATGATGTATGGTATGATGCGTGAATGTATGCGAATGTTTTTCATGACACAAGCGTTGGGATGCCGCTGTGCACCGCGTACGTCAACGGGGATGCCGTCGCGTACGGTGTATCGTCAACGGAGTGATCAAGACCGCGACGTACAATTAACGCGTACGGAGGGGACGGACCCCGTACCCGTGCCGTTCTTCGGTCTTAGTGCGCGCAAAAAGGGGACGGACCGCATGCCTTTGCCGCCTAATCCGGCTTGCCTTCAACGTCCGGGGAGGGCGGGACCAATGCCCGCGACGTTCTTCGGTCATCGGCACGATCAAGGGGGGACGGACCGCACGCCCCTGCCATCCGAGTCGGCTTTTCGATCGTTAACGTTGCGCTCACACGGGGGGGCAAAACCTCACGCCCGTGCTGCCCATCGGCTTAGCACCCTCAGAGAGGGGACGGAACCCATGCCTCCGTTATGACAGCCGGCTTGCTCTTCGATCGTGTAACGGTGCGCTCACGGAGAGGACGGACCCCACACCCGTGCCGCCCATCGGTCTCAGCGCGCGCAAAGAGGGGGCGGACCCCATTCCTCTGCCGCCTGACCCGGCTTGCTTTCTAACGTTTACGTGTACGGAGAGGAAGAACCCCTTGCCCGTACGGCGTAAGTTCTTCATTCGGCGCTCGCCCGAAAAGGGAACTCAGGCGTTCAACCTCTTTTCGGTGCGCCCGAATGGTGTTGTACTAACCTGATGGTGTCTTACGGGCGCATGGGCGTGCGGGTGCTAAGCGCGCCAGCCCGGGAGGCGTGACGCGAGCTGCCTTGGGTGGGGTGATCCTATCTGACAAGGTGTTCTTTGAGGTGACATTCCTTTTGACTTCTTCTGGGGAACCGTTTTTGCCATAAATGCAGCCGTCGTCATTAATGGTGGCGTGCCCTGGCATTAAATGCTGATGTCGTCATAACTGCTCGAAGCCCAGACGTCACGCGCGTGGGAGCGTGGGAGTGGTGCATGGGAGCCACGTGTCGGGCTGTTGGAGACCGTGCTAGGGTTTGAAATCGAGGCGGGAAGTTGAAGAGTTGGCGCGGTTACTTAGGAGGGTAAGTAAACCGCCCCGGGCCACGTGTCACGATCCTACGGTGGACAGGCAAAAATGGACGGCTGGCGTTCGTTCGCTTGTCCCGTCCGAGTAATATAAATAGGGCTCCCTAGTCTTCATCTTCTTCATCACTTTCTTACTTTGCCGAAACTCTGCCGGAATCTCTCTGCAACCTGTTCACCGTTTCCTCGTTCGTGCTCTTTCTTGCCGGAATACGTGCTCTACGTTCAATCCTCAACCCACAAAAACTCAATCTGGTGAGGCTCTCGTCCCTGGTTCTCCTTTGTTTTGGTTTTTGTTTTTGTTTCTGTGTTTTTGTGCTTTTTCTGGGTTCTGAAGTCAAGAACAGGGCGTGTTCTTGAGTGGGGTGGGATTGATTTGTTTCTGGGTTATTTTTGTGGGTTTTTTGGTGTTTCTGTCTGGGAAAATTTTGGCTAAGTGTGGGTTTGCGCGTGCGTGCGTCTAGGGATGGAGCCGATAGAGGTGTCAAGCGGGCAATCGCGCGAACGCATATACATAGAGGGGGTGGGGTGGATTAGTTGTGGGTCAGGCGGGTCGAGTACGTCGTCTTACGAGTCCGCGTTGAGTGTGACGCCTCTGCGCTGCATTCCTAATACTTCTCCCGTGGTGCAGTCGATGGATCCCAAGCAAGCGCTCGAAGCTGCAGGACTGGGAAGCTCGTCGGGGTCGTCGGGCGGGTATTCGGGTGGTTCTGAACCATGGGGAGAGGAGAGGGCGCAGGGGGAGGATTCCGTTCCTCAGTTCGCCGAAGGCGGACCCGTTCACTGGGTGATTCCTGATGGGACGCCTGTGCAAGAGCCGAAGCGCGCGCCGTCCGTCACGGAGATGGCCAGATGGGCGCGCAACTACCACATCCTGGACACGGTGCGCCTGCGGATACCTGGTAAAAGAGATACGTTTACGCGCCCACCGCCCGGCCATGTCTGCCTGAGTGAGTTCCACCTCAAGGCCGGGATCAAGCTGCCACTGCATCCGTTCTTCCAGTACATGCTGGCGCTGCTGAGGATCTCTCTTGGCCAATGCGGGCCCATGCTCACCCGCACACTCGTGGCCATGTTCAATATCTTCCGGGTGAGCGGGATGGATCAACCGACGCGGGCGGAGTTCCTCCATTTCTTCCGTCTGCATTACTCCACGCGCCAGAGGGACTCGGGGACCTTCACAGTGAAGCCTCGTGTGAAGTGGTGGTTGGTGGACCCGCTGAGCTCGTCAACCTCCTGGCGCACGATCAGCTGCTTGGTGGGGGGTGACTGGGAGTTAGGTGCCTTCCCACCCGAGTACGCCGCCAACACGGACCAGATCGATCGAGTCCCCCAAGCCTTCCATCAACTCGATACAAACGAGTATCCGCTCACGCCCGTCGAAGAGGCCAGGATCGCTTGTTTGAAGTTCGTGTTCGACCCGGCGCCCGAGTCGAGATATTTCTGGGCCGCTTGCCACTGGGATCTTATCGAGCACACGCGCCTTGCCAAGCCGCCTGGTCCGTGGGTCGTAGTGTGTTGCTAGGAGTAGGAGTAGATTTGACTAACTGTTTTCTTCTGTTGCTGACCTTCCGCTTGTGTGTCTTTGCAGTTAAGATGACGAAGTCCAAGGCCACGGACAAGGATGAAGCGCTCAAGCGCCGCCTGGTCGCACTGCGGGAAACTACCGCCAAGGTTCGTAAGGTGGCGGACGACGGGCGAGGTGGGCTCGTGCTGGGGGATGCTACTCAACCCAAGCTCCCCATTCCCCATGTTGCTGACTTCGCTCAGTCCATCCGGGCGGAAGCCCCTCGCCCGCCCCCGGGTAATGCTGCTGGCTCAAGGGCGCAGGCGAAGGCGGATCGTGCTGAGAAGAGCCAGGAGAGTCGCGATCAGCGCCGGTTCGACCGGGATGACCTGCGGGACAGGCGGGAGACCTCTCGTACGCCTCAGTCATCGGCTCGTACTCCTACTACTCCCCAATCGTCCAGCCATCCGCCAAGTCCCCCACGGGTGTCCAGGCAGGGGGGTACTGGTGAGCCTCCGTTGAAGCGGCCGAGGACGGATAGTCCGTTCGCCTTCTGTGCACCGCTGACGCAAGCCATCGAGCTCGGCGTGAAGTCCGTCAACGGGCTGATGCCGCAGGCGGCGGCTGATGGTCCAGACGAGATGGACAGGGCGTTCAACCTCTGCATGGTGATGCAACACAAGATGTATCTGGCGCACGAGTGCTTTGCCAACAATCGCTATGCGGAGGGGCTGAAGGAGGAGATGCGCAAGCTCACCGAAGAAAACAAGCGGCTCAAGATTGATCAGGCCAAGGATGAGGAGCTGGCGGGTTGCCTGCAACGGGAAGTCCAGGGGGCGACGGAGCGCGCCTGGGAGGCGATGGAGCGGGAGGCGCTTCATAAGGCCGAGCGGGACACTGCTCTGGCTGCGCTCGAAGAGGCGCAGGCCGAGGCAGCCAATCGGGTGGCGGAGATGGAATCCCGCCTGATGGAGGCCGAGCGCCGGGCATGGACAGATGAGCGCGTCCATCAGGCCCAAGCGGATGCAGTTGCCATCTTCAAGAATTCTTCGGAGTTCAAGGAGTTGGTGGCCGCTGAGGCTGATGTCCAGGTGGCTGAGTTCTAGGGGGTGGTAGCGCCCTTCCTGGACTTGGAGCGTTATAATGACTTCCTGGAAGAGTAGGCGGGCGGGGCGTCCGCTAAGCCAAGTCAGGAGCCAGTGGTGGAGCAGGCTGAGGTAGCGGCGACCGAGGAAGTGGCGAGCGGAGCTGGTGGGGCAGTATAGTAGCTTTTCGTTTTTCTTCTTTCTCTTTTTTTGTAATAGAGTAGTAACTTTTGTAATCGGGCCTTCGTGCCTTTGATTCCAGTCAGTTGTTTTTTTGTAATCGGGCGAATTAATGAAGTTTCTTTTCTTTCCGTTCGTGTGCCTTGTGTTTTGATTTCTGTTTTGGCATCTTTTGAGGAACTCACGCGAACGCGCGCTTGGACTTAAATGGAATTCGACTAAGTATTACAGCCTTGCGAGTAGCCTATCCCCAGTCCCCCGAGTACATGGGCGGGCGGGGTAAGGACAAGCAGACGCGACAAATAATTTACACTTAAAGAAAAATGAAAGTACAATATGGCAAATTTTAATGAAAGTACTTCCTCAAGTGTTGTATATTCCATGGGTGGCGCAGTTGCTGACCCTGCATGTCCCTGAGGTAGAAAGTGCTGGGGTTTATCACCTCGTCCATGACGTATGGGCCTTCCCACAATGGGCGAAGCGCCTTCACCTTCTGTTGGATCGCCTTCATCACCCAGTCCCCCAGTTGGATTGGGCGAGCCCGTATGCGCTGATTGTACAATCGCGCGATCCTCTGTTTGTTCGCGGCATTGTGGAGGTGCGCCATGTCTCTTCGTTCCTCCAACAGATCATTGTTGAGCCGCAGCCCCTCACTGTTCGTGCGTGGATCGTACCTCTCGATCTGTGGGCTCTGATGGGTAATCTCCAGGGGTAGCACAGCTTCCGTTCCGAACGTCAGGCTGAACGGGGTTTCGCCTGTGGCTGCGTTGGCGGTTGTTCGGATGGACCATAGAATCTCTGGAATGACCTCGGGCTAGCGCCCGTAACCCACATCCCCAGGTTCGATGTCTTCAATTTTTCTCTTGATGCCAGACTTGATGATTTTGTTCGCTGCTTCCACATGTCCGTTCGTCTGGGGGTGCGCTGGTGACGCGAAAATGAGGTCCGTTCCTTGGCGCTTGCAGAAGGCTATGAGCCTGGGGTTGTTGAACTGTGGCCCGTTGTCCGTGATGATGCTGATCGGCGTCCCATAGCGACAGAAGAGGAAACACCAGAGGAAGCGCTCCACCTTCTCCGTGGTGATCTTCGCCATCGGCTGGGCTTCGATGAACTTCGTGTGATAGTCGATGATGACGATCATATACCTATATTGCCCCTTTGACTTCGGAAGCTCTCCGATCAGGTCTAGCCCCCACTGTGCGAATGGAACGGGTGGACAATGGGACGGCGGCGCGTGGTGGTGCGCGTGCAGCTGGCATTGGTGACACTTGCCTGTCAGTGCCGTGGCGTCCGCGTGGATGGTGGGCCACCAGAAGCCGGATCGAAGGGTCTTGTGTGCGATCGCCCTGGCGCCCGCATGATAGCTGCACGTGCCCGAATGGATTTCTTTCAAAATTGAGTTGCCCTTCGTTGGAGTGACGCATTTGAGACTTGCTCAAGTCTTCCCCTGTCGGTACAGTGCGCCATCCCGCACGTTGAAGTTGGCCGCCCGTGCGACGATGGTTCTGGCCTCTCGCCTGTCCTCTGGTAGCTCCCCCCTGGTCTTATAAGCGAAGAGCGCGTCCATGTAGCTATGCTCGTGTGGTTCGATTTCCAGGACCTGCTCCGCTCCTGAGATGCTCGGTCGTCGCAACACTTTGACGATGCGCTGCCCTGGCCCCGTGTGCACGGGCGCCGTGGCCAGTCGGGCCAACTTGTCTGCTTTCGCGTTGAATCCTCGGCGTATATGGTTGATGTTTATGTATTTGAATCCCTTGATCAGCGTCTGCATGTGCCTCAGATAGGCGATCATGGACTCCCCATTTGCCTGGAATTCTCCTCCGACCTGGCTCACCACCAACTGCGAGTCACTGAATATGTTGAGGTCGGGCGCCTCCGAATTCTTGGCCAGCTGCAGGCCCGCAATGAGCGCCTCGTACTCGGCCTCGTTGTTGGTCATCTTGAATTCGAACTTGAGGGCGTACTCCGCGTTTACCCCTCCCGGCCCGGTCAAGATGATCCCGGCGCCGCTCACCTTCTTTGTACACAAACCGTCGATGTAGAGGTTCCACTCCGACAACGGTCGCTCTCTGACCTCCGGTTTGTCGGACGCCTCTACCGTCGGGTCGTCGGGCGTTCGGACCGGTGCCCCCTCTGCCTCCGTGTATTCGGCAATAAAGTCTGCCACTGCCTGTCCCTTTATTGCCTTGCGGGGTCTATACTGGAGGTCGAATTCACTGAGTTCAATGGCCCACTTCGCCAGGCGACCGCTGTGATCGGGCGATTGGAGTATCTGGCGCAAGGGCACGTTGGTAAGGATGTGGATGCCGTGCGCCTGGAAGTATGGCCTCCACCGTCGGGTGGCTGTCACGAGTGCGAGCGCCATCTTCTCGATTGTCGGATACCGGGTCTCGGCGCTCGACATGCCCTTCCCTGAGAAGAAAACGGGTAATTCCGTGCAGTCCTCCCTGCGGACGAGGGCAGAACTGACGGCCGTGAGGGAAGCGGCCAGGTAGAGGTACAAAACTTCCCCTTGGACGAGTCTGGAAAGGAGCGGAATGGACGCCAAGTATTCCTTGATTTGGAGGAAGGATTCCTCACACTCGGGCGTCCATACAACCTCGCGCTTGTTCGTCATTCGTAGGGCTTTGAAGAACGGGGCGCACCTGTCCGAGTACCGGGAGATGAATCGGTTCAGGGACGCGAGCTTTCCCGTGAGGCTCTGCAGGTCCACCCTCTTGACGGGCGGCTTCATGTCGATGATCGCCTTGACCTTGGCGGACGCGGCTTCGATCCCCCGCTGGCTGACAATATACCCCAAAAATTTGCTGTTGGTGACTCCGAACGTGCACTTGGCGGGGTTCAGTCTCATGCCGTTCTTGATGAGGACGTCGAGCACAGTCCCCAAGTTCTGGACGTGGTCGACCGCCTGGACGCTCTTCACCAGTATATCATCCACGTATACGTCCACGATGTTGCCAATCAGGCCATGAAACATCGCGTTCATGAGCCTCTGGTACGTGGAGCCAGCGTTCTTCAGCCCGAAAGGCATGACGACGTAGCAATACAGGCCCTTGTCCGTGACAAACGGCGTCGCCTCCTGGTCTTCGGGATCCATGAAGATCTGGTTGTAGCCCGAGTAAGCATCCATCATCGACAGGAGCTCGTGCCCCGCTGTCGCATCCACCAGCTGGTCGATCCTCGGCAGCGGGAAGCTATCCTTCCGGCACGCCTTGTTGAGATCACTGTAATCAACGCACATCCTCCACTTCTTGTTGCTCTTCTGTACCATTACAGCGTTGGAAATCCACTTAGGATAATCCACCTTTCGGATGAACCCGATGCCCAGCAATCGGTCCACCTCCTCGTGCATCGCCGCGTAATGCTCCGCCTTATACGCCCGCCTCTTCTGCTTCACTACCCGGGCGCTGGCGCTGACGCTCAACCGATGGGATATGATGTTCGTGTTGATCCCGGGCATGTCCTTGTATGACCATGCGAACACCTCCTGCTTCTCCTTCAGCAGCGCGATCAGCCGCTCGGCTATCGCGGGAGCCAGCGATGCTCCGATCTGGACCGTTCTCTCTGGGTGTTCGGAGGATAGCTGGATTGTCCTTAGCTCTTCGCGCTCGGGGACGGGTGACACGGCCATCACCCCGTCGCGCGGGTCGTCGGGTACTTCTGATTCTGGCGCGGGTTCCAGGGCGAGGACCTCATGCTTGTCCCAGGGTTTCGTTGCCTCCTCGCTGTTGTATCCCCGGACGTATCCGACTCCGTGTTTGGTTGGGAATCGTCCCAAGAGCATGTGTCCCGCGATGATCATTTTCAACTTGCAAATCTCTGGCCTCCCGATTATGGCATTGTAGGGGGAGGGGGTGTCCATGACTATGAAGTCCGTCCGGACCTCACTGTGCGGGGAGTCGGACGCGCCAATTCCGACCTGGATGCTGTCACTTCCGATTGGATACGACGTCTCGCCCGTGAAGCTGGCGACGCACTCGTGATCTTGCGTCATCTTGTGCGCGGGCCTTCCGAGCGCCGTGTACGCGTCAAAGTAGATCACGTTCACGGACGCCCCACTGTCGATCAGCACCCTCTTTATAAGGAATCGGTCGATGATCGCGTCGATCACGAACGGCAGGGTGCTATCCTTCGGGCTTCTCTCCTCGTCTTCCGTCGTGAAGCTAATGGCGGGCGCTTCCTTCCTTCCTACCTTGGGCGCTCTCCCCGACCCGATCGCCAGTACCTCTCTGTTCGAGCGATCGGGCAACGACGTTCCTTCCTTGCGCTTGCCCCCGGATATCGTACTGATAGTCCTACGGGTCCCAGTGTTCGTCTGGCGCTGTTGTCCTTCCGCCCTGAGAGGGGTGGTTCGATCGTCCCTCATGTCCTCGAGGGCCTTCTTTAACATGAGGCAGCTGTTGGTGCGGTGGGTGGCGGCGTTGTGGTATTCACACCAGATGCTCGACATTTGGCCGACCGGGGCCGCTGCTGCCGTCATGTTGTTTGGTGGAAGAAGCCGGTGTCGATGCAGGCGGAGAAGCTGCTTGGGCGACTGCTAGTCGACCGCATAGACCTCATGTCCCGCCGGTCGATAGCGCGATGCTGGCGGTAGACGGGCGCCCTGCTGCGCCGGTCCCCTCGGCTGGTTGTAGTGGTTGCTCTGGTGGTTGTGGAAAAATGGCCTTTGGTGATTTTGCCTCTGCGCGTCCCGGTTCCTCTTGTGTCCCCCGGCTGGTTCCCCTCCGCCGTCCGAGGGTCGTCGAGGCTGAGCGTTCTCCTCCGGTCTGTTGGTGCTAGACTCGGAGGCGGACCCGTACACTCGCGTTTCCACCAACGCCTTCTGTACGACCAGGTCCATGATCTCGTCGTAGTCGAGATGCTCCTTCCTCACTAGTTTCTCTACGAATGGGGTGGCGAGCAGATTATCCATCAGGGCTACCTTGGCCACCCGCTTATCAAGGTCCCTGCATGTACTCGCGAGCGTCCTCCACCGATTGATGTAGCTCGACAGGCTCTCGTCCATCCCCTGGCGGACCTTGAGGTGGATACCCGTGGTGTTGTACTTGCCTTGGAGCCGGTAGCGCTTCTGGAAGCTCTCCGCCAGTTCGAGGAACGATTGAATGGAGTCTGGCGGGATCTCGTAGAACCAGCTTCGCGCTTCCTCCGCCAGCGTTTCCTGAAACAGGAAACATAGGGTTGAATCCGAATACCGGGTTCCGTCCGTGGTGGATCGAAACTCGTCCACGTGCGCGCGGGGATCTCCGCTCCCATCGAACCGAGCAATCTTCGTCGTCTTCGCATGGGGGTCCCTTCCTTTCTCCAGTTTGTGCGCTGAGAACGGGCTGACCCGGGGGGCGAACGTCCCGCCCTGTCCGGCCAGCTTGTCCTTACGCAAGCGCGAAACCTCCTCCGCCAGTTCCTCCATCCTCAGGAGGATCAGTGTGTCGTTCGTCAAGGGCGCCGATTCCTTCACCGGTGAGGGCGCTCGGGTCACCCGAGCGCTGGTCCCGCCGAACGGGTGTCGCCCCTCGCTGGTGGTCTCCTGGGTCCCCTCGTGCTGCCCCAGTTGCTGGCTGACGAGCGCGTCCAACCGCTCCTCCAACCTCTGACGGATTTGGCGCTCCTCTGCCCTCTCGAGCGCCGCCTCCCGTAATTCTTGGACCAGACTGTTGACGCGTTCCTCACCATCACTCCTGTCGATTGCTAATACATACCGCCCCTGCGAGTCTGGCGGCGTCTCTACGTCGGGCGCATTGTTGTCGTTAGTCACCGGGTTGAGCATGTGGACTTTTAGTTTTTGTGGTGTTTATACGAGGTTTACAATTTGTAAGCTTCCCACAGACGGCGCCAACTGTTTCTACCGAATTACGCGCAGGACGTAATCTGGCAGAAGCAAGTACGAGCTTCTTCCTTCTTCGTGTTCGCCCGAACGTTGGGATGGGCGGGCGCTTCTTCTCCTTTCGGGTGAATGGGTGGGCGCGTGTTCGGGTGCGGCTGTTAGAAGAATACAACAACAAACGGGCAGTCAGGGGTCGAGACGGGATGGCCCGCCTTCAACGCTCCGATGCCTAAGTCAGATGATGTATTGGATATAACAGTCAAGCGAACGTGCGTGTGAGTGGTGTTCGGGTGGAGTTAATTCAATGAATGCTCTTACCTGTAATAAATACCTTACATATATAGGTGGTTGAGTTTGATGGTCACTTGTGCTCTTCGATGTGGGACTGGTGGTTCTGCTGATGTGTGATCCGCACATTCGGGCGTGCACCCCACGGGCGCGTGCGCGCTCGGATAAGGTCAGTCTTGTGAGTGAAGTTGAAGCCTCCTTGGTGGTCTTTCGGGCGGTCGGGTAGGTGTTGATTACCTTCTTAAGTGGATAAGTATATTAATCGGACAACTAATGCCATACTAACATTGTGCATTGTAAATTTAGTAGATTATCAGAGTTTAAGGTGTTTGTATTAGAAAAATAAGAACGAGATTTTTATTTTTTTTGGTTCTGAATAAGAAAGGGATTCTGTAAGATCGAAACTGTTACAAATGTATGAAAGTAATAAAACGGAAATAGAAACTTAGAAAGCATATACTGTATTTAACATCCGCGACATTTATCAGAAATGAAACACTGCAAAACTTTCTGCATGTGATAAAGAAAAGACAGCAAAATCTCGATCGTTGACATCACTCCTTCATAGCAAAGGGAACATATTAATTTGGCCGTTGTGAGCGCGATCAACACACTATCAGTATGTTCTCGATCATGTGCAAGACATGGAATGACAAACCGGAAGTTTGAATAACATTCTACTCGAGAACTTGAGGCATGCCTGTTGTTTGTTGGCCTTCAACCTGCAGCGTATTGAGGCCTGATTTGAATCTTCGAATGAACTCGTCAACTCTTCTGTTCAGTTCTTCATCTGACATGGTCGAGAATTCGTTATCTTCTACTGGAGCACTGACTTGACGAGTTTCTTCGTGCCTCTTCATCGTCTCCGACCTCCTTAAAGAATTTTTCTTGCTCTCGTTGATCACCGCTCTCTTTGCCTCCGGGCCTGTCTTGCTTCGCCTGAAAGTTTTTGCTCGAACATTTTCTTTGTTAACACCTTTTGGCATGCGGATTATCTTCTTCTCCTGAACAACAACTTCAGCAGCACTAGGCTTTTCATCAACACCACCATGCTCGTCTTTAAGCACGCTTTGCCTTTTTTCTCTATTCGCATCTGGAACTTGGAGGTAAATGATGGCTTCCTTGACTACTTCACGAGGGTACTCCGGTACGATTTCGAATGATGAAGTGATTTGAGTTTGCCTATGCATGACGTACTCTTCTTGGCAAGTAAACTGGTTTAGTTTGTGCTTGGATGAAGAGTAATCAACTGTGATGATAAAGATGAGATCCAACACTAATGCGAACCAAAACTTGGTGTTGTCGAAGAGACTAGAAGGTGAGAGTTTGAAAATATAGATGACGGAAGCGTAAACAAATAGAGAGAAGAGCATAGCAAACAAAGACGTTGCTTTAGATTTGTAGGGTTTCTTAGGACAAAATTCGAATTCACCGGCTTTGTTTGCATCTTCCACTAGATTTAGTGGTCTTTTGACCATGTTCATGATCGAGGAGGAAGAAGGAAGCTTAGATAGAGTGAGGGGATTCGAGATGAAGATCGAGTTAGGTTTTAAATTTGTGGGTATAGAGAAGTTCCAAACCAGGGGGATTTTATACGGCTAGCTAGTTTGAGTGATAAAATAATTGCATTTCTTCGATCAATTACAGATGTCACCTTGTCTTTTGTAAGGCAGATCTTTTTCAAATGCACGGTTTTTCCACCCCTTGTATTAGAAGCAGATACCCTGCAACAAGTCCCCTTATTATTAGGACACCAGCATAGTGCCGGCTTAAAATCCAATCGTCCATCTCTCACGATCGAGTCAGTTAGATATAGTGTTGGTTTGGGATAGATTTTAAAGTATTAGTGTTTTCAAGAGAAATTATTTTCAAGAGGAATATTACTAAAAAAATAGTCTTCATCGACACATAGAAATATGTCCTTATAGAGTATCAATGACAACATATAATAGTCGCCAAATACTATTAGGGACAGTACAGAGATATTTATGTTGAATGTTTACACTGTTGGGGTTTCCATTGCTCAATAGAGACTTAAGAACCAAGTGTCCCTCCTATTTCATCAAATTTATGCAAGTCTTTTGTAAATTGATCGTAGAGAATACATTATAAAAATACAATACAATTCAAGGCAACACACAATAGTCCTCAACTGCAAAAAAATTAATTAAAAAAAATAATGTTTTCTAACCCAGAAAACCACTACAGTACTACTCAGCTTGTACTACACCTACAGCCCACCCACCCCATTGCTATCCCTTCTTGTAAATTGACTAGTTCACCCCTAGTCAAATGACATCTTCTACTTTAACTGCTATTTCTCTTCAATTTGGGTACATACATGACACATTCAAAACTGAAAATTTGAGCAAGAACACTACTGAACAATCTAAATCAAAATAAAACTACACAAAAATTGATTGAAAATCCATTGAAATACCAACAAGCTAAGGCCCAACACTTTTCACATGAACTGTTTCAGGAAAATACTTGCACTTTCATGTTCATCAATATCAATAACAATCTAAAAAGCTCAAGAACCAAATACTTACCGTTTCTAAATATCAAGCAAACCTAGCCCGTACATTCAAAGCATGTACTTAATATGAATAAATTCAAAAATTCATTAATTGCGGTTTTGAAATACATGCATATGCATGATCTACGATATGCAAATCTAAATCACTACAAGCATAAGAAGTCATATAGCTGATGCATAATCACTTTTTTTTAGTGAATGCATGATCACATTAGTTAAACCAATCATGTACAATTGCAAAGAAATTTGCTTACACGGTTAAGGTGCACAACGTACCATATGATCAAAGTTACTGAAATAGCAATAGAAGGCAAAGTTTATAGATTAGAGATCATAGTTATAGGACCCATATTAACTAATAGGAAAATAAATTTAACAGGTGCAAAATAGCTTTGAGTTGACAGCATAATCCTACCAGCAAGAGCATACCTTGGGTTAACATTAATGGAAGGACCAACAAAAGCGCCTTGAAGGGTTGTTGTGGCCATCAGTATAGAAACCCTCCTAGTCTGTTTAGAAAAAAATACAAACCGTCAATACATATGAACACACACAGATCACCAAATGGTATATCCTAGATCACCAATAGTGTGAGCAAGCCACAATATTCCAAATTAGAAAATAATCCCTGGAAAAGAAAACAACCAAGCAATAACAGCACATCCAGATAAGGAAACAACCAAAAATTAAAAACCCACAAGATCTTATGTGAAAATAAAATATTGATCAAACATCAAGACATATAAATTTGCTATATTACTATATAAATTAGTACGTGTTAAGTATTGATAATTATTAAAATATAATTTAATAGTTCTATTTTATTTTTTGATATGGCTAAAACTTAATGGGAGGCTAAGTCATCCCGTCTTTTGTACAATATGTTACACATCACACATCACAAAATCAAATATATAAATACTTTAAAACCACATAGAAGACCTATGAGGTTTGAAATTCACACTCTTTTCTCCATTTCCATGTGCATAATCATCTGTGTATTGTGAAGAATAATCATTAAATGATTGCTCTCCCATGTAATTCTGCATATATTGGACATGCCACGTGAATGATGAATTGGACATTGAGCATGTGAAGATTAGACATTTACCAAACTAAATGTTAAATGTGAAAAGTTTACGAAAATTTCAGAAATTTTGGGAAACATCGAGAATATCGAGGATATATCAGAAATATTGATAAAAATCGAGAAATTTCGAAAAATTTAGGGATATATTTGAGAATTTTTCAGATAATTCTAAAAAATCGAAATATCTTGTCGATATTATCGATTTTATATATATTGGGTGAGACTGAATGTGTAGAAGTGTAAAACATATACGCATACACTAAAGGAAGCAACGAATGTCGTGTGCATCCCAACCAAACTAACATCTCCGTAGAAAGTTTCTAAATAGTATCGATTATCTAATACGTAGAACGGTAGAAACATGTAGAAACACTTGAACATCCCAACTAACTGAACTAAGGAAATATATTATAATTGAAAGAAACAAATCTTATACCAACGTATTGAGTTTCACAATACTCCCCATAGAAAAAGGAGGGGGGCTGATAAGAGTTCCTGATATTAATAAAAAGTCAAGTATATAAGTAATGGTTGTATTATTTCTCAAATGTAACAAACAATTATTCCCAATTAGTTTTTTGTCGTCTACTATTCATAATAAGGACTTATTAGAGTCTTTACTAGAATTTGAGACATATATGTCCGTCTCTAAACACAATTTTTCTAGTAGTCGAAGGTGTTTCCTTAAAAATTATTTTTAATGTTTATAAGTTATTTTCTAAATTTTTTAAAATACTTAGGATAATAATCAAACACCATAAAATTAATAAAAATATTTTTTTAAGATTGGAGGGGTTTTTAAAAACTATATCAAACATGCCTATACTTATTACGAGGAGTGAGGACATATAGGCACGTAGCGGGTTTATACAGTACAGACTGATTTATAATCCCCAAGTTTTTTTTAATTTTTTTAAGTATGATCTCTAAAGTTAAATTGCAATAATAATAGAAGGTACTAAATTAGGACTCGGATCCTCTCCAGACCCCCCAATCTTTCTAACTTTTGTAACCCCATCTGAACCGCCACTACCACTTCCCTTCACTGCTAGTGGAAATTTACAAGCGCAAGTGTAAGTCACGGATTAATCCTGACCCTTAATTTCAATGATTTTTTTTCCTTGACCAAGATGTGGATGGTCAATTTGAATGGAAGGTCGATAATACCCTGGGTGGATCTTGCTCGAGGACAAGAACCGATCTATGATATCCAGCGCCTCCACTTGCATCTCGTTGATTTTGACGCCGACGTTTGATCATCGCTGGAAGCCAATACGAAGACGAAAACCCAAATCGAGTTTTGGAGATGCAAACTCAGTGGCTGCTTAATTTGGACCCGGGATGCAAACCCAAATCGAGTATTCTCGTCAATCACGACAGCCGAGCTACTGCACCGACCAATGGGCCCCGGGTTCAGCAATGACACCAACTGCTTCAGCTGCTTGTGGTGATCACTAATCAGACTCTTGATTCCGGTTCACAGAGTGAGTATCTACAAACCCAGTCAGTCACTCACCTCGATTTGACAGACTATGAGAAGTGCCAGAAAACTTCATGGCTCGGCCTCCAAGGTTGAGGTTGTGGTGATTGGTTGGTCGAGGTAGAGAGAAAAACGAGGCCAATCAATTTGGTGTAAGGTTTTGGGCCGATGGTGCTTGTCGGCGTCGAATTTTGATCGACGGCAATTAAGTGGTGGCTCTCTCTCTCGATCGATCGATTGAAACAAAAGGATGCAGAAAGCTCTGCTAGGTAACTGGGTTTGCCTCCATTTTCAAACCAGATCGTGGAGAAATTAAGGGATTGTATTTTATGATTCTAAGCAATTTGATTAGAAATTAATAAAGATGATATCAAGTTGTGAATTTGTTGTTGTGAAATTTTGATATTTTCAGATCGAGTTAGGACGAGTTCGACTTAATTAGCTCATTTGGGAGAGAGGTTGAAGACGAGTGGAACTCAGATTCGAATTGATAGAAGTGAAGGGAGGGGCACCGCAGTTCGGTAGAAAAAGATAATGGGCATAAATTGCATCGTGATCTTGTGATTATAAGCAACGGCCAAGATCAATTGGTTAGATACAAGTTAGGAAAATTGGGGTTAGGAGAGGATCCAAATCCCGTAATCATAAGTCATATACAATATATACCTAAATCTCTCTAAATAACTACATATTTAGACTCGTATAATTGGCCGTTTAGTACGTATGTGTGTAACCTGCAATTGTAAACCTAACACTAGTGATCGATCCAGTACATTCTCGAAAAATACATATCGTTCACAATTCACAAGTCTACTTGAGCTGTCCAGGTATATGACAGCTGGTGACGATTATTGCCTAATTCATCTGCTTTGCTGTCATAAACAATTGTACATAATCTGCTAAGTCAAGACAATACCATATTTATTTCCCAAGTAATTTGGTAACTATCAATAAACGAAGCCACGTCCATGAATCCCATGATCCTAAGAGCTGGCTATGCAAATGATTAATGATGATGAAGACATTTGAAGGCTAATCATCTCGAAACATATGAGATCTCGACATGCAAGCATAATCTACGATTAAAAATCTTGGGGACCTAATCCTTGCATACACATCTAGTATCGATCTGAAACTCTTTCAATCAGTTTTGGCTAATAGATTTTTTAGAAAAAAACATACAAAAACTAGAAATATTCGAATAATACAAATAAACTAATTATCTTAATATTTAGACAACAAAGAATCGACTCAAAACTCAAAATGTTAATATCAGTGAATCCAACCCAATAAATCGATTAAAATAACATTTATATCCTTACATATATAAATAAAACCCTAAGTGAAACTCTCTCTCTATAAAACCTAAGTGAAACTTTCTCTCTCTATTGCGCATGGTAGCAGCCCAATCACTCCACACCGCTGCCCTCCATCGACCTCACTGTCGCGCCACCGCCCTTCCCGACCTAGTCGCCTCTACCTCGCTTCTTCACCAGTCGCGCACCCCTTCTCCTCCCGCATCAGCACATCGTGCGCCGCACCACTCTCTCACGCCCTCATCGTGCCACGCCACTCTATTAATGGTACCATTTATACAATACTAGCCTTCTTGCACGCGCATATGTGTGTGCAATTTGTCGGTATAATACTCAAAAGTGTGCAATTATATCATCAGTGTATCATTGCCTAAGCCATCTACAGCTTCCAGATATAATCGTGCACTTTCGGACCTATATCAGAAATTCGAGCACTGATCTAATTGAGTATGTGCGAAGAATTATCAATGATTGATTATAAATTTCATAAAATAGTATTTGAATTAACTAAATGCTAAATTAAAATTATTTGAATTATCAATATGTTTATTTATACTATATAGTTAAATTTAATTACACAATATTTAATGAGCCACTACTAACTCATGCCTCCAAAAAATTATTCCGCAATTATCAATTGTCGCATATCTCGATTAATATCTCTCAATGAATTGGCTACTATGATATGAAATATTGTAAGCCTGTTTAATGGCGACTACCTCAAGTGTAGAGACTTGAAGCTGCTACACCAATTTCTCCATCTTTTTTATTTGCTCATTGCATAAGATAACCTCAAGTGTAGAGACTTGAAGCTGCCACGCCAATTTCTCCATCTTTTTTATTTGCTCATTGCATAAGATAAATGGCAATATTTGGAGGCGTAGAGTCAAAATTTAAACTGAAAAAAAATGTATAAAATGTTATACAAAACGTCTACATTGTATACAGAGAAATGAATGTAGAAAAGATAAGTTCATTTATTTGTTGATAGTTGATACAAATGGTACAACACCAGAATTGTTTGGTACAATTGTAATATCCAACACCAAGTTGCAGCAACCAAAATTTAGATGACGAAAGGCAAATCCTGATTTTACATTTGTTTGCAACAAATACAAACTTATAAAGAGTCTTTTGCAGTCATGAAGGCAAGCGAAACACTCATCCAAGTGTGACCTGCAACTTACACATAGTCATTGACGATAATTTTCTTTCCTGGAACCATAGAATGCGTCAAAAATTGAAAGCATATATACCTAAACTTCATGGAATCCAAGCATTTAATTCAGGTGTGCTGTAAGTCCTACAATAGCCTGAACTTCATAGCTGAATTATCAATATTGTTACTTTAAACACGGCTACACTTTCAAAGGAATATCTGCAAAAACAGTTTTATAATAGAATTCAAGTTTCATCTCTAACAGTAGCAAATCAATCAGCAACCACATATCAAACATAATCATCATCAATATGAAATATATGAAGGTACAATACCTCGAGAAGTCTCCTCCCTTGTCCAAAGGTGTAGCCTGCACATAACAAAAGTACTAACCTGGGATAAGTATACTTGAGAGCAGCAAGGCCACTGAGTCTGACTTCCACATCACCATGATTATCATCACACTTCTTCAAAGCTTTCACCATCAAGCTCGCTACAAACGACACGAAAGCTCTTACAAAGACGTAGTCCTGGCTCTGCAATCAACACAACAATTTTATAAGACTGAATCAATGAACATAATCATAAACTGCAAAATGACAGCAAGCGTTTCTTAATTACCATCCATCATTTGAAGGTGGAGATATCGACAGTGCCGTTGCGGATGGCGAGGATGAAAGGGTGTCTTTTATTTCTCCTCAGGCGGCTTCGATCTCAGCTTTGCAGTCTGATACTTTGATAGAGAGAAGTCAGAGAACTGTGATGTAGGGTTGGGCACTTAGGCCCAGAAATACCGATTCGACCCGATTTCGAACCGTGAGGAAAAGGAAAAAAAACATAATATCCAATTTTCTCTGGATGTAGCTTTCGTTCGAGGAGATAAGGTATGCCATAACCATACAAATTATTTTATCCTTTCTATGCATTATGCATTTCTATATCACCTTCTCAGATTATTGATCTCTATTTCATTCAATTGGACATACCATATTGACTTACGAGCTAATGCCAAGCAATATTCTCATTCATCAGCAAGAATAAAAAATCTATATACTCAATGAAAACCTCACTTCAATGCAGCTCAGTATCGATTGTAATGCCAAAACATTATAGAGGTGTGCCCTACCTGAGTGAGAATAAGCGTGTATAGACGATTTTTCCCTTCAGCTACTTTTTGATACCTTGAATTTCAAAGGAGTCAGATGAAATATTCAGAAATCAAGCAAGAGGACTTTGAGAACCTATATATCTGCTTGGTTGCAGAGGAAGAGAGAGAAACCTTGAACATAAGGAAAAGGAAAGCTTACGAGTCTCAACAACCATGCGATAATTGAAATCTGAGCCATCCGTTCCAGTAGGCCTGCCTGATGATGCTACTTTTCTCTGTTGCATCTTGTTCTTTTTATTCTTCCTGTTTATTTTGTTTTCAATTTTCAATCTTAGCGATTGTTGTTGGGAGTTGGGGGCTGTGTTGTCCTCCCCTGTGTGGTAAAGTGTCTATATGGTCTGGCAAAGAAGACATGAATACACATATGAGGATTTGGGTTTTAATGGGTTCAGAATGCAACATAAACGAAATTGAAATCAAAAGCAAACTTGAAATTGGATCTGTGGAAGAGCAATTGGAGGATTAGTAAGAGTTACCAAGGCTTTACTACCTCGCGGATCACAGAGGATGACCTTCTCGAGGACTCAACACCGTCGTGCGAATGATTGAGCCGCTGGGAGTGGTTGTTGCAGAAGCAACCGGAGAAACACTCGTCGTGGGGTTGGGAACCTTTTCGCTCAGTCGGACCCTCTTCACCCAAGCCCAGACCTCTATCACTCAATTGGGCCACCGGGGGTCCGACCCAAAAACTGATTTATCAACTCCGGCGACTGTGATCCTCTCCCCGAACAGAGTTTTGGAAGCGAAGTAGAGAGATATAGGTTGAGGAGGTCGAATTGGGTTTTGAATAGGGTAGGAGAGAGAAGTGTTTTCCGATTACGGTGGGAGAGCGGTTGGAGGAAATAAGTTTCAATTTTTGTGTCAACTGTCGTGCGTGAGAGAACAAAGACTTCATTACTGTCTTGTCCCTGGTCTGATAAATTTCTTTTTCATATAAAGATAGGTTTTAGAAGGACAATCGAAGGATTTTTGTAAGTTCTACCTCTCAACCGACATAAGACTCTTTGCCTTAATTAATAGAGATATATACAATTGTATGAAACTATAAGCCGAAGATTATTATTATGAAACTCCGGAAAATTATTATGAATGGTACCTTGTTCGAATAAAGTCTATGATAGCATTTATACAATATTAATTTATCAATACTATAAGCTACGTACGTACCATAGACTTTACTCGAACAATGAACTAATCAATTTAACTAAATATGCATGAGAATATGTAGTTTTGTGCATGCATGAGCATGTCGATCAATTAAGCATGTGCTGCTTCATATATCTCATTATTTCTGCCCCAAGCTGGGTAGCTGGTCTTTGTGATCGACACACTCACGGACCTAGCCTGTGCCAAGGGGAGCAGGTATCTCATTTAAATTTTTGGTATATGTAATCTTTTATATAAAATTTTAATTAAGTATATATTTTTATTGGTATACACCTCTCACTAGTCCTAAATTTTTGTAATTTTTTCTCTTTCGCTTCTCCAAATAAATATTTGTGTTTGACGTTAAAATATCTCTTGCGAAGAGATCCTTCTGCAAAACAGTATTTTTTATTGACTTCGGATAGTTTGACCGCAGTTGTCGGTTTATCCTGTATATGCTTCGGATGCTGGCGTGCCACCGTCTCTCAACGGAATATAGAATTTAAACCTGCTTGACTTCTTGATAAGCGATTAAGACAAGGAGAGCACCAACCTTGCATGAATGGGTCCTTCTCGCTTAGTAACCTAGGACTTTGGGTTTATGTGTCTCTAGCAGAGCCCTATAAATCGATACCTCACGTTATCCTTTACGAGTGCAAAGCAGAGCAACTTCTCTGACGATGTGTTGAGAACACCGCTTCCTTGGATGTCCGAACTCTCACTCGATATGTGACAAGCCCTTCAACATTCCAGTCGCGTTTACTCCCTTTGGATATATATCCAACTCTCACTCGATCGGTGACAAGCTCTTCAATCTTCCAGTCGTGATAATTGCTTCTTCTGATCGCAATACTCTCACTCGTTCGGTTACAAGCACTTTGATTGTCTGGCTGCAAAGATAGAATCTCTTGACGAGATGTTTAGGTGTACTTGCGTATAGCAAATGTTTTATGTTTGATCGGGGACCTTTTCAACAATGCTCTTACTCTCTTTATATAATGCTCAGTAGTCGTCTTTCAATTCTCTTAAACTTCTTCTACTCTTGTTCTTTGAATTTCAATATAACTCTAACACCTTCCAGCATACGGGTCTTATATTTATATAGTTCTAATGCTATTACAACTCCCTTACTAAAAGAAATCTATCTGAAATAGAAAATGTATGATAGACATTAAGCCGCATGGATCAACTATCCGGAATCTATAATCTTAAGTTGATCTGAAGACGAACTCTGTACTTGAGCGCTTGCCAAAACTTCAGCCCAAGACTTCAACTTTTCAAGCCCAATATAAAATATTTATTTTAGACCCAAACAATTTGAATCCCCGCTGAATTGACATGCTATTATTTTAATTAACAAAGGCATGAGGAACAAAGTAAACTCATGGCATGCAGACTTTTATGTCATTTGCTGATGTTTGCTATTGCTTGCTTCTCTGTCGATCTCCCTTGCCGTCTTGCGAACATAACCAGATCATGGATAAGACAAATTCCCAAATAATTAAATCAATTCTGATGCAATATATCGTAGCTATATTATATGGTACCGGGAGGAACACTCCAGAGAAATAAACTCGAGTTTCATGTTTTTGATTTATTTATACTACTTTCATCACTGAAATGCCATGATTTGTGGTGCATCTTTTGGATTTCAAAGACCAACTCAATCCGACTTGTTCTGTTTTTCATTTTGTTTTAGTCAAAGGCAAGATCGATGCTACATGATACAAGAGGAATGATAGAAGTTTTTAATTAGTTTTTTTTTTGATACAGAAGTTTTTGATTAGTTAATGTGTATAATATGTAGGGAGAGGCTCTAATCTATGATAAGGACTTATTAAGAACTCTGTTTTCTTATTCATATTTTTCGACCATACTTTAGCGAATTAACCGTTAATTTAATATTTATGAATAAATCATAGATACTAAGGGAGGCACACACTTCGTATGCGTTTGCTTTGATAAAAATGTTTTTTTTTTAAAAATGAATAAAAAAAATACAAGATAAAAGCACACACACTCTCTGTGTGTAAATAAAATAAAAAACCATAAAAAAATTAACCACTTTATCAATTTCTTCTTGAATTAGTCTGTTTTTCTTCAAAGAGGAGAAAAAAAAGGAAATGAAACTGCCCCGTGAGAAAAGCAAAACATATTATTTGTCAAATCACTCTAATAACCTTAAATTATTTTTATACACTTAAATGTATAAAGGAAACAAAGTCTATTCCATTAATAATAGTATAATCGTAAACATTAAACCAATTAAAAAAATTGCAGTTAGTTATTTTATTATTATTGGCGTAATATATATTTTTTATAAGATTATTGGAGTCCGTTACACTTCACCATGAAAGTAGGAAAATACTAAAACAACAAAATAAAATTGTCGTAGGGAGGAGAGAGAAGGTGAAAACAAAATATAAGTTTATTTGTAAATTATGGTAATAACCTTGAATTATTTTACTGCACAAAATTTAAAAGGGTAAAAATGGAAGAAATGACAAAAAGGGAGAACAACGTGTATTTCCTTTATAATAGCATATATAGATAATTTCAAATAAATTAATAATTATTAAGTCATTTATAATCGTGATTAATATTTTTTTTAACATAAACCGTTTATCTTTAACAAATATGGATCATCTATTGACTCAATCGTTTACAAGACCTTGCTTAACGAAGCTCTGTAGAAATGGCACGCTTCTATACATATGAACATCTAACAGCTGCTTTTTTTTTATTGAAAAGTAAGTCTCACAGCATGAACGGATAAAATTGACTTCCATCTGTATGATATTTCGATGACCCCTAAAATGACTAAGCTACCACTATAACTTCATCTGTATAATATTTCGCATTGATTATATTAAATTAAAAAGTTTGTGATGAAATGGATTAGTGATTTACATGTAAAATTTATGTTAAGATTACTGAATGTAAATTAAGACTTTTTTTTTGTAAATTAAAGTTATGAATATGTAAACTGTAAAACTGTGATTAATACAAGAACACAAACAACATACATAGATTGATCAAAGAATGAGAAAACTTACAGATACTCATGCTTGTAGATGGTAACACAACACAAAAGATCTTCTCTATACTATCCTTAATGGTCTCGGACTCTTTTATGAGACAAAGTTAATGAATGACTTCGTGATAGTTAGAGCATGAACTTTATGCATTTATATAATGTGTATAGAATCAATATCTCCCATAAAAGTTCTTAATCCTAATACAACTTTGTACTGAATTATGAATATAGAATTCATATAGAACTCTTATTTACATTAGCTAAATTATATTCCTTTAATGAATAACTAGTCACATGCACACACCCCATGCCCATGCGTGTGCTAAATTTGTAAAACCATATAATAATCTCATCATCTCAAAGACTAGTATGAAAACAACATAGAAAAGTCATGGGCAAGAAAAGAACACTGAATACCCAATCACACAGATGTGGAAACTGGAAACTTATGAGATCAATTCAAAAACTGAGTCAGTTTCGTACACTATTATGTTGCTTTACACCGGCATAACTATGCAAGATTCAACAAACAATGCATATGAAATGTCAAATCCAACAGAAAGCAATTCGATCTTTTGATCGATTCTAACATTGTTACATCATCCTAAGATGAGAAACAAAAAGAGAAAGAGAAATCAACCCTCATTTCCTAGTGTTTTTTTCCTTTATGCATGTTATACATCTCACCTCCATCCAGCGTGTTAAATACGATTATCAAATCAAATGCAGATCCTGCAGCAACAAAACAAATAATTAGGGAATAACCTAAAGACTTGAACAGTTGAACAACTATATGTCAATTTTGTTAAATCCTGGTTTGATCTAACACTTCACACACCACAACACACTTATGGAGCTCAAAGCTTCTGATCTCTTATTAAATGGAACAAACAGCTATATATATATAGCCTTAGCAATACACGAATTGTAACAAATTAACTCCCCCACATTTGCAGACCTGTATCTCCTAAACGTGGGGTGAGCAATGGAATAATTCAAACCTAATCTACACCCTACAGACCAGGGCTTTATTAACAGAACTTACGTAAAACATGCAACCTTCTGTGACTAAGTCGACCTGCACTCCCAACACATCCTCCCTTAAACTGAACTATAATGTTTAGTCAGTTTACACATGCCAAGCAACTCCCTTATCTTTATGAACATATCCAGTTTCAGGGGCTTTGTCATGATGTCTGCAAGTTGATCCTTTGAACCACAATGCACCAATTCAACCACTCCATCTTTTGACAGATCACGAAGGAAATGAAATCTGATATCGATATGCTTACTCTTACCATACATAACTGGATTCTTTGATAACTTGATAGCTGAGCTGTTATCACACAAAATGGTAGTGCACTTACTTGATCTGTGCTTAAGCTTGTCAAGTATTCTCTGCCTCCAAATACATTGACATGCACAAGTGGCTGCTGCAATGAACTCTGCCTCAGTGGTTGATAGAGTGACAACAGATTGTTTCTTTGATGACCAAGCCACTGCCCCGGAACATAGTAGAAACACATAGCCTGAGGTGCTCTTTCGATCCTCAATATCTCCTGCATAATCACTGTCAGAGAAAGCCAACAAACTCTCATTCCCCCCTTTCTTGTATAAGATCCCAAGCTCCATGGTGCCTTGCAAATATCTCATAACCCTCTTCACAGCTTGATGGTGCAATCCGGTAGGCCTCTCCATGAAACGACTGATTAAGCTTATTACGTACATTAGATCTGGCCTGGTAGCTGCCAAATACATGAGGCTGCCCACCATCTGTCTATATACAGTGACATCAACACAAGGGCCTTCTTCATCCTTCACAAGTTTGGAACTTGGTACAATAGGATTTTTCACAGGATTACAGTGTGCCATGCCAAACTTCTCCAGCATTTCCTTGATGTACTTCCTTTGATTGATGAAAATTCCCTCGGAGCTTTGAACCACCTCCACACCTAGGAAATACCTCATCTTCCCGAGATCAGACATATCAAAATGTTGCTTCATGGAGTTTTTGAACTTTGCAAACATAGTCTCATCATTCCCTGTGAAGATAAGATCATCTACATACAAGTTTACCACAATAAGCTTCCCACCTTTTTCACTCTTAATAAACAAAGTGTACTCACTAGGACATCGTTCAAATCCTTCAGCAGCAAAATAAGATTCAATTTTGCTGTACCAAGCTCTGGGAGCTTGTTTGAGTCCGTATAGAGTCTTCTTTAATTTGTACACTTTGTCTTTTTCTCCATGTTTCTCATAACCCTGGGGTTGATCAACATACACTGCCTCATTGATTTCACCATGTAGAAACGCACTCTTCACATCAAGTTGATACACACTCCATCCTTTGTGTGCTGCAAGAGCTAGAACCATGCGAATGGTATCCCAACGAGCTACAGGTGCAAACACTTCATTATAGTCAATTCCATGCTGCTGTGTGAAGCCCCTTGCTACAAGTCGAGCTTTAAACTTGTCAACCTCACCTTTCTCATTCAGCTTGGTCTTGTATAGCCACTTCACCCCTATTCTTCTTACTCCTTCTGGTAATGAACATAGCTCCCAGGTGTCATTCCTTTCAATAGCTTCAATTTCATGGTTCATAGCCTCTCTCCATTTCAAACTATTGACAGCTTCTTCAAAGAACACAGGATCACTTGATGAGGTAAACATCACAAGGTTTCCTTCCTCTTCAGACAGGACCTCACTACTCACATAATCTTGCATCCATACAGGACTTATTCGTGTCCTCCCTTGAACTGGACTAGGTGGTGAGTCCAGTTCACTGGAAGAAGCTCCTGAACCATTGCCTCCTTCTTCGACTCCATTGTCTTCTCCAACATTCAGCTCCCCTACTTCATTTTCCTCATCTTGCTCTCTTTCCTCTATCTCATCTTCATCTCCCAACGTAAGTTCAACACTAAGTTACTCCTTTATCAGCAGCATCCCACTGCCAACTCTTATCCTCCTCAAACACTACATCTTTGCTTATCACTATTTTCTTCAACACAGGGTCATACAATCTATAGGCCTTTGATTCTTCACTTATGCCTAAGAAGACACATATGTAACTCTTGTCATCAAGTTTCTTCCTTTTGTTGTCAGGAATGTGCACATGCCCTACACACCCAAATACCCTGAAGTGATCCACTGAAGGCTTGGATCCACCCCATGCTTCTTCAGGAGTCATCTTCTCTAATGCAGCAGTAGGACATCTATTGAGGATGTGAGCTGCCCAGTTTACTGCCTCTGGCCAGAACTCCCTGGGAACCTGCTTCTCTGATAAGATGCATCTGACCATGTTCATAATGGTTTGGTTTCTTCTCTCTGCCACCCCATTTTGTTGTGGGGTGTAAGATGCAGTGAGCTGTCTACCAATTCCATTAGAACAACAGAATTCATTGAATTCTTGTGAGGTAAATTCCCTACCTCTATCAGTACGAAGGCACCGTATGAGGCTTCCTGTTTCATTCTTTACTAGACTCTTGAATTTTCTGAACATAGCAAATGCTTCTGACTTGACATTCAAGAAATAAGACCATACTTTTCTGCTATAATCATCAATAAAGGTAATTAGGTACCTCTTTTGGCTGTTGGACTCAGGTGTGATTGGACCACAGAGGTCTGCATGTACCAATTGCAATCTTTGTGAAGCTCTCCACAGGCTTTTCTTTGGAATAGCTTCACGGTGTTGTTTACCAATCATGCAGCTTGTGCACACCTGTGTGGGAAACTTGAGTGATGGCAGACCCTTCACCAATTTCTTGTAATACAAGCTTTTTAACCCTTTGTAGCTAAGATGCCCGAATCTTTGATGCCACAGCTGAGTTACATTCTCAGACTTAGTTTGAAAGCATGCAGGGGTCACAGAGGCTTGAGTTTGTACTGATGCAAGCAGAATGAACATGCGATTTGCAGACATGGTAGATTGCATGATCACCCTCTCCTAGGATGGTATATTTTGCACATTCCATTCTGAATCAAAATGGCCAAATTCTTGTCTTGCAGTTGGCCAATACTAAGCAAATTATTCTTTAATTCTGGAATATAAAATACCTCACTGATGACTTGAGTGTTCCCATCAATTTGAAGCCTTATGCATCATTTCCCCATCACTGCCATCTTCATGTTATTCCCAAGCTTTACTACATGCCGGAATGACTCATCAAGGTTGAAGAACCATTGTTTGTTGTCACTCATGTGATTGCTGCATCCTGAGTCAAGGAACCAAATCGCTTCATGCCTTGAATTGTGTAGATCTGTATATGCCATTAACAGCATATCCTGTTCTTCATCCAGCTCTGCATAGTTTGCACCTTTCTCCCAGCTAGGGCACTCATATTGAAAGTGTCATAGCTTATGGCACCTGAAACATTCCACTAGATCTTTGTTGAAGGGTTGCCTTCCACGACATCTACCTCTTCCTCGATACATTCCTCGACCTCTGCCTCTGTCTCCAAACCTCTCTTCATAGCTAACCTTCAGAGCTTGTTCTTCCTTGACATGTCCATTCATCCTTTGCTCATGGACTAATAGACTGCTTTGTAGCTCATCTATTGTCAGGGTATCCAAATCATTGGATTCTTCCACAGAACACATCACATAGTCAAACTTTGAGGTCATTGACCTCAGAACTTTCTCAATGATGACCACCTGCTCCATTCTTTCTCCGTGGATCTTCATTTTATTGGCAATTGTGAGAGTTCTGGCAAAGTAATCATCCACTTTATCTCCTTCCTTCATGTGCAAGATCTCAAACTCTTTCCTGAGGGCTTGGAGTTGTGCACGCTTAACTCCAGTTGAGCCTTGATACTTTTGTCTCATGGAATCCCAGATGCTCTTAGCACTCTCCTTGTCAAGGATGGTCTCCATGATTGATCGTTCAATAGCCTGAAACAAGAAGTTCTTGACCTTGAGATCTTTTAATTTCATCTCCTCGATCCTCTGACGTTGCTCCTCAGCTTGCTTTCGCTGAGTTTCTGTTTGTTGTCTTCTCTCAGCCACCATTGCAGAGAAGGTGGCTGATGGTTGAGCTCCCTGTGACACCGTCAGGATTCCATCTTCTATGAGATTCCAGAGCTCCTTGGATCGGAGAAAATTCTCCATGAGCATAGACCAGTGGTCATAGTATCCGTCGAACTTTGGAATGGACACCGGTACAAAACTCCCTTCAGCCGCCATCTCGTTCTCTCTTTTCCTCACCCTGTTTTCACTCACACAATTCACTCACACAATCAGGCCCCGTTTGGGGCTCTGATACCACTTGTTAAATCCTGGTTTGATCTAACACTTCACACACCACAACACACTTATGGAGCTCAAAGCTTCTGATCTCTTATTAAATGGAACAAATAGCTATATATATATAGCCTTAGCAATACACGAATTGTAACAAACTCCCCCACATTTGCAGACCTGTATCTCCTAAACATAGGGTGAACAATGGAATAATTCAAACCTAATCTACACTCTACAGACCAGGGCTTTATTAACAGAACTTACGTAAAACATGCAACATTCTGTGACTAAGTCGACCTGCACTCCCAACAAATTTGCAATGGCAATTTTAACCTATTTTGAACTACTTACATATGGTTATCTTTCTACAATTAAGAATAGGGTGTGCTCTGCTTATATACTCCAATACTCCATTTTCATGAAACCTGAAGCAAAAACAATAAATAAGTAGCAAATGAATCAATAAGAATCATTGCACAATGCACATCGATTAAACAGATATACCCAAGTAAAAGACAGTTGCAAAACCTGCTATAGCTTCCTAGGCCACACACGAAAACAAAGCATTTGAGCATTTAGGAGGAGAAACGACTATTAATACGAGTTATCGGTTTTGTGCGGGAATCAATGATAAACTGAACTGCCGGAGCAATGTAATTTTTTCGTTTTTGGTGGGAAACTGCTAGAGCAGTTGAGAGGAACAGTTATGAGCAGTTGCTCTTCTTTGTACGAGTGTACGTGTTCTCGAGTATTCGTCACTTTTGTTTCTGTTTTCTGTTTTCCTTTTATTTTTCTTTTATGCATGTTTGACATATTAGACCTCTATAGTTTTATTTCAGTGTAAGCTTTTTTAATACTGTAGGGTTATTTCCGTCCATATTTTTATTTTGGGGAAATAACATGTGTTCTCTTGATAAATAGTATATATGTAGTAGGAAATATCTTTTTTTATTACTTATTTAAGTATCAATTATAACATGTGATCTCTATGGTGAGTACATTCTATACAATAGTTTATAAGTCTTAATTTTGATCATATTTTGACATATCAACCGTTAGATTTTTAGCTATATATGAGTAGATCATTATTGTAAATTTTCAACCAAATCGAAAATCGTTAAGAGATTCAAAATCATGGTTTATCAATTATAAACATGAACGGTTCAAGTTTGATAAATTTCGAACGTTCATTTATATCATCTTGTTCGACTCCTTGACGATTTTTAAATTAGATGAAAATTTATAAAAATTATCTATGTATATATTGTTAGATATACAACGGTTGATCTTCCAAAATATTATTAGGACGTATAAATTTTAGAAGTTACTCACCAAATCTTCATCGTAGAGGTTCTCAATGAAAAATTTTCCTATATTATTAATGAAGGTAATCGGTGTAATATCCATATAAATTCTTACAATACATAAGCCGGCTTCAAATCTTAAAGAAAATGATAGTGATGGAGTTGTAGAGTGTGTAACAAATCATGCATGAAAATCAGGTAACATCCATAATTTCACATGAAATTCAGGTAATAATTAATTATCTTAGAGCCCTTGAGCTGCCTGCACAAATCCTCTCGTTCGTTCGTTCCTAATCCTCTGCAGCATTTCGCGCGCGTACCGAGGCTTATAAATGCACGGGTATCAGCAGTAACCTAGCTAGATTGATAGATATATAGCTAGCTGATCTGTTTAGCAATCAAATTGAGACGAGGCTACGTTGGCTAGGCCCGTACAGCCGGTACAGGCATATAGCTAGCATGACAAGGTGGACAATGGACTCGTCACCGACCGCCTCTGCATTCTTAAAACTTATTCAGAGAGGAAATTAGGAAAGAGAATAATGCCGGCCGGAGGTGAACAAGGATTAGGAAAACTTGATGCATGGTTGCATAGCTCGGACTGGCTACATATATAGCCTACAATCAATTATGCTTGCGTTTAATAGCCTGTGTGAAAGTTGTGAAGATTGCAAAGTTGGGACAAAAAGGACATGGATAATCTGTAAAACGGAGGGATATACAAATATACAATCCACTTTAATTTTCCTATATATATGTTAAAAAGCCTTCGTAGTTCGGCCTCATTTGGCATATTTGTGTGATGAGAATAAACGGTTATAGTTGTGTATTGAAAATAAGTAGCTGTGACATGAAGTTGCAGAGTGTTTGGTAATTAAGTTTTCAAGAGTGTTGTGAGTTTAAGTGGTAGTGTCAAAATGTTTGGTAAATCTTGCTGTAGAGATGTTGTCACTAGGTAAAACGATAGAAATAGATATAAAGAAATTGAATACAAATTAGTTAAATTTAAAGTTTCTATTTAATTATACACATTACATATGATAAATGATTTTAGGCCTCGATGGGGCCATGAGGTGTAGGCATCAAACTCTGCATGACATGTTTTTTTTGTCCACATCATTATTATTTTGACACATTAACTCAATTAGAAGACGATCATACCCTTTATATCTAACAGTTGTCAATTTTTCATATTTAAAAGTTTAAAAGTAATCTATAAAAATTCCTTCTATAACAATGACTCTACGAGGAAAATAATTTAATGTTCATCGAAAAAAAATAGTTAATATTGATTTGTTAATTGCACCATTAATTGTATTTAATTCAAATAAAAACTTTAATGACAGAGATCATATAGCAAATAAATTCTTGAAATGTATTAAATAAAAACATAAAGTATGTCATGATTATATAAAGAAACTGTGATATCCCGATCTTTTTATATTATTTATGTCATTTATGAATAATTTGAGTTTAATTTAGTGATTGCGATAAAAAAAAATTTACCGTCGATAAGTACCAAGGTGTCTTCGTTTGACTTTTTATTGAATTATCGAAGTCAGTTGACTTTGGGTAAAAATCATAGAATTTCTTGATACAAATTCGGGGACGTGAGAATCGTCGAAAACAGAGTTACGACAAAAAAGTTATAATCGGCGGAAGTTTAACGTAAAGTTATTACCGATTTATCATAAATGGAAATAGTATATAAAGAGTTGGCTTCCATTTCTGGAAAGGGGAAGCTTGGGGAGAGGAGTTGAATTTGGGTCAACTCTCTCACCCAAAGAGAAAGAGAGTGTGCTGAGGCGGTCGCCGACGGTGGACCGCCGTCTAGCCACCTCTGACCTCGAGACCGGTCGGGATCAACGCGTCATGAACTCCTTTATCATTTTCTGATCTCATAAGATGACGTGGTGGCCGGAGAAAAGAGTAATTAAATTGGTAAGTTTTAGGGTTTCAGAGTTACTCCGTCGACGTTGACGGCGAGATTTATGGTGACGAGTTATATGCAAATTGAATGGGTTTTTCATGGTGGTTGTATTTGTATACTTGTTGTTCAATTTGGTTGCAGGTTTAACCACCAAAATCGAAATTGATTTCGGGTGGTTCCTTTCGGTCTCCTCCGTGGGTGGCAATTTTGGTTGAGTATTGGGTGGCGTGCCTATGGGGCTTGTGCTCCTCTCTACCACACGGTTCGATTAGGACCAGCCTTGAGCCCATTCGTGGCTCGACAACGTCAATAGCTCGTCGGAAAGGTTTTCTAGCGAGATTAAGTTTTTGTGGCTTCGACCTTGATTTTCGGCCAGATTCCGTCCAAATTGTTATGATTTCAATTATTGCATCAATACACTGCTTCTTGGCTGATCCCCGAGATGCTCCGGGAGGGATAGGCAAAACTCCTGACCCAAGAATTTACTGCACTGCTTCTCGGCTGTTCTATAAGACTCTCCGGGAGGGATAGGTCAAAATCCTGACCCGAGGATTTACTACGCTGGCTTCTCGGATGATCCCCAAGATGCTCCAGGAGGGATAGGACAAACACCTGACTTGTGATTTACACATTACCTAGGAGGGTTAGGATAAACACCTAACCTGGACATTCTTGTAACTTTGAGTAAAATGTACTCAAGTTACTGCCTCCACATATTACACAGTACCCAGGAAGGTTAGGACAAACACTTGACGTGGGCAGTATTAGGACTTAAGGTCGGATGACCCGAGTCGTAGCCTCCACATATTTTATAGTACCCAGGAGTACCTGGATGATCATATTTTTAGACTCGCATTATTTTTAGGTACATTTATAGTGAAAGGCATATTATTTATGCCACTCACTTTAACAGTTTAGAGTGAATGATTTGGGTATAATTTTTTCACAGTTTATTACTCTTGAGTATGACTATAATCAGTTTGAATTCTGAATACTATTCAGATATCACTATTTTATGTGTAATTTGATTGTACCTGAGTTTTGTATATATGGTTGTTACAATGTTGAGATGTGGTAGTTGAGAAATCCGGACGAGCATTGGTGGCTTGCGGTATAGATTGTGAATTATGATTATAGAAGTGTATTTGGACATTTGCACGTTTTTGGGTTTCCTAATTATAGAAGAGACTCCGCCCGATATTTCGCAGAAATATTCTGCGAATTTATTTTTGTAATTTCAAGGAAGAAATAATTTAACAGGGGTAGTTTGTGATATCCTAATCATTTTATATTATTTATGTTATTTATGAATAATTTGAGTTTGATTTAGTGATTGCGGTAAAAGATTTTTATCGTCGGTAAGTACTAAGGTGTCTCAATTTGAATTTTTATTAAATTGTCGAAGTTGGTTGAATTTGGGTAAAAATCATAGAATTTGTCGATACGAATTCGTGGACGTGAAAATCGTCGAAAACAGAGTTACAACGAAGAAGTTATAATCGAAAAAAGTTTGTCGTAAAGTTATTACCGATTTATCATAAATAGAAATAGTATATAAAGAGTTGGCTTCCATTTCTGGAAAGGAGAATCTTGGGGGGAGGAGTTGACTTTGGGTCAACTCTCTCACCCGAAGAGAGAGAGAGAGAGAGAGAGAGAGAGAGAGAGTGTGTTGAGGCGGTCGCTGGCGGTGGAGCGTCGTCCAGCCACCTCTGACCTCGAGACCGGTCGGGATCAACGCGTCTTGGACTCCTCTATCATTTTCTGATCTCATAAGATGACGTGGTGGCCAGAGAAAAGAGTAATTGAATTGGTAAGTTTTAGGGTTTCAGAGCTATTCCGTCAACGCCAATGGCGGGGTTTCCGGCGACCAGTTATGTGTCAATAGAATGGGTTTTTCATGGTGGTTGTATTTGTATACTTGTTCAATTTGGTTATAGGTTTAACCACCGAAATCGAAATCGATTTTGGGTGGTTTCGTTTGGTCTCCGCCGGGGGTGGCAATTTTCGGTGAGTTATTGGGTGGCATATCTATGGGGCTTGTGCTCCTCTCAACCACATGGTTTGATTAGGATCAACCTCTAGCCTAGCCGTGGTTCGACGGTGTCGATAGCTCGTCAGAAAGGTTTTCCGGCGAGATTGATTTTTGTGGATTCGGCCTTGATTTTCGGCCATATTCCGGCCGAATATGTGATTGTGTTAGTTAGACAGTGTGTCGAGCTTGGTGAAAACTTTTTATGGATGTCTTAATCTCCGCCATCGGCGGTGGTCGCCGGTGGTGGAGCGTGGGAGGCATGCGCCATCTGCGGTGGCATGTGACCGAAAATTCTGACCGGCAAATTTATTTTTGAAACTTGTCGAGTTATATATCATTAGGTTTGTATCAGCGATACTAACACAATCATGAGGTTTAAAATTACATTTAGGCTTAGTCGTCCCAATGGGTGGGAGGTGGCGACGGGGTTCGCCACCAGAGGTGGTGCGGGAGACAGAGAAATTAGTTATGCTGTTTATCATTACGACTTTTTCATCGTAACAAGTTATCGAATATGTTTTTCGACTGAATTCGTCAGAATTGTTCACATTGAGTACTTCCTCTATTTATCCGATTATTTTATTCATTTTGACAATTTCGAGAAGGGTCGGGTCATCACAGAAACGTAATCCTCTTTCTTTTCCTAATTTTTACATGATTTACATACTCAATATTTTGATTAAAGTATATTAAATTATAATCAAAATTATATTATTCAATTGTAAATATATTTGATGAATTTAGAATAGAAACTTTCATGATTTTTCACGTGATATTAACATATAATAAATATAATATGAATGATTTGAAACACTCAATTTATTTGATTCAAATCAAAGGTTAAATACAAGTGATATCATTATTATTGCGATCAACTAACTATCTAGTTCTTAATTTGATTTAAAGATAGTGTTCGATCATATATGTTTACATGCATGACGTGATAATCATGTTAATACGTAAAGTTAGTGAAAAAATTATTTTTATATTGAAGAGTGTTTAATCAAATGTTCATATAGCACATTGATAAGCATGCAACTAAGTAAAGTTAGTAGATATAGCACATCGATAAACATATAATTAAGTTGAGTTAGTAGATAACATTTTATTGAAAACATATCGAGTGATAGTAATGGACGACTTCATCTCCATCTGAAACAGATTTGGACGATTTTCTAGATGATAGATTAACGTTTAAAGTTTAAAATTCAAAGTTCATAGTTTATGGTTCAATGTTGAGGCTTATATTATAATTTTTTATGTATGGTTGATGACTACATACAAGATTTTTCTTCTTCTCTTAACACATTAGTTTAACTTAATACAAATCAAATCCTTGAAGTTTTTATGTTTGGAGTTTATACTACAAGAAAACTTCACTTAGACCACGGAACATTAAAGGTTCCGTGGTCTAAGTGGCACTTGGACGACGGAGAAATCTCCGCGGTCCAAGTTGTGACTTGGACGACGGAGATCATTGTCTCCGTCCAATTGTTTACTTGGACAACGGAGAAATCTCCGCGGTCCAATTGGAGACTTAGACGATAGAGACAATGATATTTGTCGTCCAAGTCACCACTTGGACAACGGACTGACACGCCGTGGTCCGAGTGGCCACTTGGACCGCGGAGAAGTTCTCCGTCGTCCTTGTAATCACTTGAACGTCGGAGAATTTCCAAATCCGTCCTCTAAGTTGCCACTTAGACGACGGACCGACACCTCCGTCGTCTAAGTGAAGCATTGTATAAGGTACATGTTGAACTCTCTTCCGCTCCGCTCCGCTCGCTCGTCTCAACTCTCTTCCTGTCTTGATCAGACTCTCCTCACGCATACATATGCGCGTGCATGCAATTCAAACGTACTAGCTAGCACTATATATATCTTCGGCTCCGACCATCGATTAATTCGCCATATATCGGAGAAGGCTAGCTAGGTACGCACGTAGTTAATTTTCCAACACCATTAACGTATGTTTATATATATAATTAATTGTACGTTTGATTGATTGCATTGTTAATTAATTAGTACGTCTAATATATATTTATAATTAAGTTAGAAAATTGATGATATATATATATTAGTTAATTAATATAGACCAGTAGTACGTATATATGTATAGATGTTTACAAATTTGGTTATTATTTAGTTAAAACGTACGTACATGCATGTTAGACATATTAAAGTAATTGATGTAGAGTACGTATATGTATATTCACCAATAATTAATAAAGGTAATTATATATTGAATGTAATTATTGAAGATAATGAATTAATAATTTCATTTAATTAAGGTAATTGAAAATTTGTGTATATATAATAGTTTAATAATTACTTTCAAAATTGTATATATATATAATTAATATTTAATTGACTAATATGATAATTAATTATAAATTTTTGTAGAAGTATGGACAGGAGTTGGATAAAGTTGCGGAATAGATGTGATGTCCGGTATATGGATGAAATTAGTGAATTAGTGAATTTTGCGATAGAACATGGTCAGGGAAAGAAGCGTTTTAGGTGTCCGTGCCAAAAATGTATTCATTGTCAGTATGTGGAGGTTAATGTTATGGTGCAATATCTGTACGAAAATGGTATGATGTGGAGTTACACTACATGGAGCGAGCATGGTGAAGCAATAGACTTCAACTCAGGGTACAGTTAGCATGATTCCTCATCTAGCGGCAGTGGTGCCGGCCCCCCTGCTTGAAATCCAACTACAGATTTGGTTCATGATGCGTTTTCGAGATTTAGTCATGGTGGACACCAACACCAAAAGGGAGGTTACAATATCACTCATGAGCATGATGACACATTTTTCGCTGCTAACTTGGCCACTGACACTAGTGAGATGGATAAGTACAACATGATGCTACTTGAAGCGCAGATCTCGGTGTACCCTGGATGTCGAGAAAATCTGTTGCAATATGTGAGGGAGCAAATGAAGATAAAAGTGAAGCACAAAATGTCAGTTAGTGCTTTTGACGAAATTCAGGAGCAAATATGTAAGTTGCTTCCTGATGATCACAATCTTCCTAAATCTCATTATAAGGTTAGAAATATCTTGAGCAGCCTCGGCCTAAAGTATGAGATAATTGATGCATGTCCGAATGATTGTGTGCTGTTTTACAAAGAGTATAAAGTTTTGGACAATTGCCCCATATGTGGCCAGTCCAGATATGAGCTGAATAGGAAGAGTTCGAAAAAGAGAATTCCTGTGAAAGTTCTTTGATATTTTCCTTTGATTCCAAGATTGCAGTGCTTGTACATGTCTCTATACACAGCAGAGGCGATGCGATGGTACGCAGAAAAGCAAATAGATGACGATGTCCTGAGACACGCCACATATGGGGAGGGTTTCAAATATTTCGACAGAGAATTTGGAGACTTTGCTGCAGCGGTTAGAAATGTTAGACTCAGACTATCTACAGACGGATTCAATCCTTGGGGTAGTAATAGCTCCGCCATCAGCACTTGGCCAGTTATTGTGATAGCGTACAACTTGCCTCCGTGGATGTGCATGAACAAGGAATTTAATTTTCTTACTATACTAACTCCAGGTCCTAAATCTCTGGGAAAGTGCTTAGATGTCTACCTCATACATTTGATCGACGAGCTGAAACTGTTGTGGCAAAATGGAGTCCCAACTTATGACAAATTCACTGACACGATGTTCATGATGAGGACTGTCGTAATGTGGACAATCAACGATTTTCTAGCATATGAGATGTTGGCAGTCTACAGGACGAAAGGATATAATGGATGTCCTATATGTTTGGACGACGTGAACTCTAGTTGGCATGCGGGGAATGTGTGTTACTTGGGTCACCATAGATGGCTTCCTTACGACCACCCGTGGCGACAGGATGAAGCTCATTTCGACGGGATGGTATAAAACAATCCTAAGCCCCGTAGTTGGTCGGGCGAAGCGATTTTAGAGAGGTTGAGCTATTTCAACTTTGGTGTGTTGACCAATGACGTGGATGTAAACAAATGCAATCCAATGTTTATCCCGGATGACGCGGATGTAAAGAAATGCAATCCAATGACGTGGATGTAAACAACACTATATTTATCCCGGATGTTTTGTGAACGGTGTAAAGTTCCATTCATTAGCCCGAGATGAAGGAAGAAGAACACAAAACAGTGGGGTAGCGGTTGGGAAAGACAATGATCTATATTACGGGACTATTGTATATGTCATTCAGCTATGTTACGGGAATGAGGTCAACGTTTTCCTATTCAAGTGCAAATGGTTCAAGCGTACAAAGGAAAACCTGAGACTTTTATCAGTCGATATAAACTCAAGCTGGTATGAAGATGAGCCTTTCGCTCTCGCCACCTTAGTTAGGCAGGTGTTCTATCTTGACGATCTGAAAGTTGGTGAATGGTGGAAAATAGTGAATCATATCTCTCATCGAGGAATATGGAATACTACGACAATTGAATAGACACTGCTGAAGATGCTGCTGAACCAGAAAGAGACATTCCTGCCTATCAAGAGCCTAATATTTCTGTCATCCGTTTCGATATAATGGACCTGGTTCAAGATGATGAATGCTTACCCATGCCTGATGGTTGTACAGATCTAACTGAAGATGAGATTATTGATGCAATTAATGAGGTAGATGAAGAAGACGTGCAGGATGAGAACGAGGACGAGGACTTAGGTTATTCGTCGGACGATGTTAAGTATGATGAGGAGGAGGAGCAATCGGATAACGGGGATGGGGATGATGACGAAGAGTACAATATAACGACGAGGAATATTAATTAGTAATTAATTATTGTAATTATTGTAATATATGATGCATCATTGATCAATAATTAATATAAATATTATGAGGAGGAGTATGTACGTATGTATAATTATTAATTTTGTACTTAATTAATTACATAGCGTGGTCGGTTTGACCGACGTAAATTAAAATTAATTAATTAATTAATCGATCCGGATCGGATCGATCGATAATTTTATCGATCGAATTGAATCAAATCAATTAATTTTCAAGTCGATTGACTATTAAAACAGGGACGAAAAAATAATTTTTCGTAGTCCATACGAATTGAAGGTAATTAAACGTACACAATTCAATACGTACGTACTCGATCGATCGATATATCAACCCTAAATTATACCTATATATATTTATAAAATCCTAAATCCTAGACGACGCAACCCTAAGGCCCGAACCCCTAAATTCAGGATCTACACTTGGACGACGGAAATACCTATTTGCGTCGTCCAAGTATACACAACCCTAAACCCTAAGGCCTCAACCCCTAAATTTAATGTTTTCACCTGGACGACGGAGATACGCGATTGCGTCGTCCATGTGAAGATTTCCTAAATTTATCTAAGACAACGACCATCTAGACCATGTCCCAATGCATATTCTTTTCGTCAAGACTGTAGAGTAAACAATTCTTGGAGTGTGAGCTTCGACGGTTCCAAAATAGGAGCTACATAATTTCTTGTATCCACGTTTTTGGTTTGTCAAAATCTCGGTTTTGCGGTTGACTATGCCGATGAAACCCTTCACGAACTTACTATTTTCTGAAAATTATTCTAATTTTATATTGTCTTACGGCGAATGTATCCAACGGTTGTTTTGTCCAAATTCAATTTCATTAATATCGATATGCAATGAGCCTATACTTAATAACACTTAAGTCATAAATATTAGTAGATACTTAACAAGTTTAAAGACGTAAGATTATTCGTCGTCTTAAATTCAATTATTTATATATACGATGCATTAATCGATATTTTACGACTATTTCATTCAAATGACAAATCGGCAACTTCCTTGCGAATTATTTTTAAAAATTAATTTAAAGTAAATTTCACTTGGGCGACGGAGAACATGGGTATTCTCCGTCGTCCAAGTGACCACCTGGACGACGGAAAGGCATGGCTCCGTCGTCTAGGTTAAAAAACCATGGCGATCCAATACTACCGTCTTAATTTTTGGCATCGTTTCCAATTTTGACTTAGACGACGGAGAATGCCATCTCCGTCGTCTAAGTGAAATTTGAAACGGTGCCCAAAATGAAGGCGGTTAACTCCCACCCGACAATTTAATTGGGCGCCGTTTCAAAATTCTGAAATGGTTCACTTAGACGACGGAAACACCATTTTCCGTCGTCTAAGTGGAACTCTATATATAGGTAGCGGCTCATCCTCTTTTCCTCATCCCATACATTTTCCTCTCCTCTCTCTCACTCTCTCAAAAATTTGGCCTCCCTTATCTGGCGACTCTCCACACTGGCGAATTTCTCCGACGACTCATCTTTTAGGTAATATTTAATTTTTTTAACATAATTATCATTTAACTAATAAATTAGTAAATTAATTAATAAAAATAATATATTAGTAATATATAATTGGTAATAATAATTAATTATATTAGTAAATGAATAATTATTATTGTAAAGGCATGGTAAATAATAATTAATTATTGCCATTAAATATTGTTTCAATTAATACTATATTTGGTGATTATTATTGCATGTAATTTGAATTTGCAAATATTTTTGTAATTAATATTGTAAATTTGTAGTTAATATGATAAATTAATTAGTGAATTATTAAAAATAATAAATTGGTAATTGTGATAATTTTGTAGTAAATTGGTAGTCTTTGATTTAAATTTAGTACATAAGTATGGTTAATTAAGTCTCACTCTTTGGAATAGATGGCGCCTCATTTCCTAGCTTATCTCCTTAACCCTCGTGATGTGTGGATTTCATCACCGCACACCATAACTTAAGTGAAGTTATGGACATGAGGTTGAGGGCGGAGTTTGCAAAGGACTTGAGGGAGTGTAAATTTTAAAAATATTGGTTGAATGTCGGACATGGTGTCTAGAAATGAGTTATGATTGGTGACAGGTTTTGGATCTAAGAAAGACTAACACCAATAGAGTATATACCATTGATTTGGTTAGCCTCGGGGTGTTTTGTCGAAATTAGTCATGCCTCTCACGTTATCTCTATCCCTAACTGGCCATATTTTTTGATTGAACCGATACTGATTGATTGAAAGTTTATACTTTATCGCGTGGGTCGCACGTTCATTGAACGACCTAAACACCAAGCTAGTGTGCTCTATTTAAATCTTAGGCGCACTCAATACTTTTATGTAATTATCGTAAATTTTTTTATATAATTGTTATGGTAATAATACTTTAACAACTCCTAAGTTAAAATGGCCCTTCGGGAAAGAAAAAGGCTCAAAAGGAGGCCGAAGATGCTATGCTCCGACGCTTGGCAGAGCAAGTCGGTTGGGATTTAGAGGAGGACAACGACGCGCCTCCTCCGGACTCTTCAGCTGGTCCATCATCAGCGCCCACTGGGGAAATTCCCGCTGATCCAGTTATCCCGACCGGTGATGACGACGCCCATTCCGGTCCGACGTCCATGGCAGAAAGTACTCAGGCGTTGTTGGCTTCCTCTGAATGTATCATTTATAGCGCACGGCGTAAACTCAGGAGGGCCCCGACAAACCCTGAAACCAAAAGGACTCGCGGTTTCGTCAAAGACGGAAAATTCGAGAAAATTTTCAAGGCAACCGAGAAAAAGATCGAGTTGCCGTACGACGAATTCACTGATGCCCTCCCACATCTCAGCTAGCTAGTCTCTCAGCACACAGCATAGGGTCAATCATTCGTAGCAGGGTCCGTATGGCTGCCCCTAGTTGGAAGGAGTTGCCGGATGAAGAGAAGGCGAAACTGTTTAAAGAACTTTCAGTACGTAATATGTACAATTTTAAATTTATTTTCTAATAACCAATAAAAATCGTAATTTCATAATATATACGATTATAATTTTCTATTTATTTCTTATAGGAACAATATGAGGTGGATCCCACACCGGAGATGCTTAGGCATATCAACCAAACCATCAACGCCATCTACAGTGATTGGAAGTACAAGATTCATGTGTATTATGACGATATCGACCCCGTGCCTACCCTCGTAGAGCTGCATGGGGATAGGGAAGATGAGTGGCAGTGGTTGTGTAACCACTTCCAAGATGAAGAATATAAGGTGTTTACTTCTTTATTTAAATTAAGAGAAATAAATTATTTTTATTTTAGTTACTTATTAATTTTTTAATGATTTATGTTGTCCAATAGAAATTCTCCAAAATCAACAAGACCAACCCGGGAAAGAAGGACAAACATCATACCTATGGCGCCAAGCAAGTGATTCAAATAGCCAAAAAGCATAGAGATAAGGGCTCCAAACACGCTTATCTGGATGCTAGCATCACCGCGTACGTGACTCCTGGGCTCGAGAATGAAACGAGTCAATACGGCGTAAGTGATATATATGTGCTTTTAATTAGCGTAGTTATTATTTAATTATTATTTATTAAATTTTTGTACAAATTTATAATTTTGTTTTCAGGCGAGGTTGGTAGAACGGGCGCAGCAGGAATTGGCCAACACTCAGCTTGCACACCCGAATTTGTCGCCCGAAGACCTGCCTCCTCTATCGATGGAGAGCCAAATTGTAATCGCCGATGAGATATACGGTCATAGAGCTGGAAGGGAGGTTAGGGAGATGGGACCTAAGGTGATGCGAGATTTGTCCTCCGACTCATCTACGGGATGTTCGACGAGGAAAAGTACTCAGGCTGCGGTCGTCCAAGCAGCCTTTGAAGAGGCTCGACTCGCACGGGAGGAAAATCAATCTATTCGTCAAATGCTTGATCAGCAAGAAGCGCAGATAGCCCAACTCGTCGCCCTCATGGAAAATCAGGCTCGACGACAGTGTCAACCTCCTCCGAACTCATACCCCGACGATGACAACCCGGCTGGAGGCGGGGGACTCGGCGGCCCATCTGCTCCTCCAGTATTTTAGTAGTTTGCATGTATTCTAGCTATATATGTAGTTTATTATATCGTTTTTTCGATTCCGAAGGATTTAATTTCATGTATGTACAAATTTTTATTATTTAACTAACAATTTATTATTTTAATTAATTTATAAATATTTAAATATTTAAATGAGAATGGAGTATTTTAATTAAATTACTAATATTTTACTATAAATTAAAATTTAATTAAAAAATATATTAAATAATCACTTAGACCACGGAGAATCTATCTCCGTCGTCTAAGTGATCACTTAGATCGCGAAAAAAGTCTGCGGTCCAAGTCGCACTTAGACGACGGAGAATTGATCTCCGTGGTCCAAGTGTTAACTTAGACAGCGGAAAAAGTCTGCGGTCTAAGTACGCACTTGGACCACGGAGATCAATTCTCCGTCTTCTAAGTGTGTACTTAGACAGCTGAAAAAGTCCGCGGTCCAAGTCGCACTTGGACCGCGCATCCTTCATTCTCCGTCGTCTAAGTACCTGGACGACGATACTTGGAGGACGGAACATACTCCACGGAAGTACTTAGACGACGGAAAATCTCACCTAGACGAGTCTAGGTGAGTTTTTCTTGTAGTAGGGTTTAGGGACTGGGGATTGATTAGGGTTTAAGGATTGAAGTTTAAGGGTTAGAATTTAGTGTTCAAGGTTAACTATATGAACACTTTATATTTTTTTTAAGGGTTATTAGTTTGACGATATTAGATTTTTTTTTTATTAATTATAATCTATAAATTTAATGAATTATATAAAAATGTAAGATTGAAATTATAAATTAAATATTTTCTTATAAATTAATCAAAAAATAATCAACATACATTTCATGACCCATATAGAGGTGATCGAGGATTGTAATTTTTTGTTTATGGGAACGATCATTTCATTGATATCAGTTAAGGAGTACAATATGTTAATATTACATCATGTAGACAGTTCGGGAGACTAACTAGTGTAATTCTACGAGACATGCCTCGTAGAGCCCATGTAGCTAAAGTATGAGCAACTGCATTACCTTTTCTACCAAGGTGATGAATCTAGCATTTGAGATTTCCTGTAATACTTCTTGTACATTCCACAACAAATACCTGTGGTTTACTGACGCCGAGTCGATGTCAGACATGGCCTTCACCACTATAAGAGAGTCGGACTGCAACATTGTTGGAGCTAAACCGAATTGCTTCACCATGTTGATTGCCTCCTATGCCGCCTCAATTTCCACCGAAAGAGATAAAAATTGGCCTTCAACTTTGCATGCTAACTCCCGTACAAACTGTTCTGTCCAATTTCTCACCATAATGCCAATACCACCCATACAGGTGGTTTTGTCATACGCTCCAACCATACATATAGAATAGGAGCCCGTTGGAGGTAACCTCCATTTTTGCATCACTACACTTGGGCGGTCCGGAGTCTTGTTGATCATTTTAAAGTGATCATGTCAAGCTCATGTCTGCACCCTAATGGATTGAGTTTCAAAATCAATCTTGTTCCAAGCCACATCATTCCTGCCTTTCTAAATATTCCACAACACTGTAGCGAGGCGGGAAAATTGATCAGATGAAAGGCCAGTAGTACAACCCTAAAACCACTCCTGAAAAATAGTACAAGAGTTACCAAACCCAGATAGCACACTATCCACAATCAGCCTCACTTTGGTGCAGTCTCGAAACAGGTGAAGTTCAGTTTCGGCATGCATATTACACAGTACACAAGTAGCTGACACATCCACCATCCTGGAATGCAATCTCGGTCTTATGGCTAGATATCCCTTATAGACCTTCCACATAAATGTCAAGGCAGTCGGTGCTACTTTGGCTTTCCAGAGTGTGCATGACATTTTAGACAGTACTTCGTCCGCATACTGAGGCAGAGTGATTTGGTCCCATGCCAGTTTATAAGCACTACTCACCTTGTATTCACCCTTAGGAGTAAAGTGCCATATCAACCGATCCAGCCTCGCAACCCTGTTTAACGACATCGATTTCATAATCGTGATCTCTTCTGCGTGTAAATACTCACCAGCTAACACAGTGTCCCAAGTACGATCCAGTTTAATGAACTATGACACCCTATGCATGGTAGTCGGCCTCCAAAGACATTCCCTTTGTTTGAAGTTCCCAGGTTTTTTCAGCCAATTATCTTCCCATATAGCTATGGACTAGCCATCACCAATCTGCCACCTAACTCCCCTGTCAATAACTTCCTTGGCTGCCATTAAACTTCTCCACGTGTATGATGGGCTTTCGCCAACCCTCATACTCCATATAGTACCATGCCAAAAATACCTAGCTTTGTAGATTTTACTAATCAACAAGTATGGATTTTGGGTAATTCTCCAAACCTGTTTAGCTAACAAAGCCAGGTTAAGCGCATAGAGATACCTGAATCCTAACCCGCCTACCTCTTTCGGTCTACACATGCTCTCCCAAGTAGACCAATGTATTTTCCTCCTCTCTGTTGTATCTCCCCAAAAGAAATCTGCACACATCTGCTGTATCTCTCCATAAATAATCTTCAGAATTAAGTAACAATTCATTGCATATATTGGAAGAGATTGAGCCACCACCTTTAGTAAAAGTTCTCTACCTGCCGCACTTAACAGAGCCCGCTTCCAACCTTTCAACCGGTCTCTAACTTTATCTTTCAAATCTGCAAAGGCTGTTTTCTTACTCCGACCAACTCTAGTAGGTAATCCCAGATATTGATCATGATATGGCTCTACCTCCATCTCAGAGATCTTAGCCAAAAACTGTTGCCCATCAACATAGAGAGATCTACTAAAGTAAACACTACTTTTTGCATAATTGATCGATTGATCTGATGTTGCCTAATAAGTAGACACCATTTCCTTCACCGTGTCATAGGCCTTAGAGGCAGCTTCATTAAACAAAAAACTATCATCTGCAAACAGTAAGTGATGCAACCGTGGTGCCCCCCTACACACCTCAATCCCCTGCAGTCAGCTTTGTGAATGTATTCTGTTTATCAACGCTTACAACCCTTCTGTACACAAAATGAAGACATACGATGACAGAGAGTCTCCTTGTCGAAGGCCCCGGCTCGATGTCACATAACCCCTGGGAACTTCATTAATTTTAAATGCATATCTCACCGTTGTCACACAAAGCATCACCATTTAAATCCACCTATCTGGGAACCCCAATGGGCGCAAAACCTCCTTCAAGTACCCCCACTCCATCCTGTCATATGCCTTGCTAACATCAAGTTTCAGCGCAATCTTATGAGCTCCACCAGAAGTCTTCATCCAGAGATGATGTGCAACCTTATTTGCCACTAGTTTGTTATCTGTAATTAGACGACCTGATATAAAAGCACTCTGGCACAGATCAATCAAACACTGTAACATTGGTTTCAATCTGTTAGCAAGCACTTTCGCTGCAATCCGATACAAGACGTTACATAAAGCAATTAGGCGATACTCAGTGATACTTCTCAATGTCTGCACTTTCGACAAGAGGCTGACATAAGTGAAATTCACATCCTTCAGCATATGACCCGAAGTAAGAATCTCCCTTACTGCTTGATACACATCATCACCCACACTACCAGAATAAGAGACATTGCCAGCGACTTTAAGTCGCCGGCCTTGTTTTTTTTTCGCCGGAATTGACATTACCGGCGACTTGAGTCGCCGGTGATGTTTTGGACATTACCGGCGACTTGAGTCGCCGGTGATGTTTTGGACATTACCGGCGACTTCCGTCAATGTCAGCGCCGCCGTGGCCGGAATTTGAATACATTGCCGGCGACTTAGGTCTATGTCGCAGGCAATGCTTGGAAAAATTTTGAAAAAAAAACACGGTTCTGGATTGGGCCCAATTCCAAAACCTGCATTGAAACAAATAAACCGTACAATCATACAAGTTCAACAGTACACATAAATGTCCAACGTACAGTACAAATAGCAACGACGATACGAAAATTAACTACAACTACACGTCAGAGTCGAGGAACTTGCGGGTCAGGGTCGAAGTAATCCATGTACTCATTTGAATTTCGGTGGCTACCCTGGTCTTGCTCTGGCGTTGACTGGTGCGGTGGTGGTGGTGGATAACTAGGGAACGGAGGGACCGGGGGAGGTGTGGGGAACGGTTGTCCGGTAGTCTAAGCCTCGTACATCGTCCGCATCCATGTGAACATCTGTGTCTGAGTCTGGACCAGGTTTTGGTACTCGACATCTCTGATTGCCTGCTGCTCGGCTGCGTGCCTCTTTTGCTCCTCCAACTCCCTCCGCGTCCTCTGAAACTCCACTGCGAGGTTACGACTAGAAGTTGAACTTCTTGACCTGGTAGAGTATTCTGAAGTGTTCTTCAATACTCATTTGCCCGCCGAGCCCATTCCCCTACAGTAGTAGGTATTCTTTCCAGTCCCGCACGCTTTTTCCATGATCTGAGCCGCTATAGGGCGATCAAGCGGATCGATCTGAGAGGCATACTAGGTGACTTCTTCCTCGGAGCAGTCAGGATGGTTAGTCCGAGCTATATTCATGGTCACTTCTGCGGTCGCCTCCTCCACTCTGGCCTAATTGAAAAGCAAAAATGAATAACGTATTAGCTAACAAAATAAATTAATATCGAAAAATAGTTTTATTAACACATGGAGAGGCGAAAGACTTACCGCTTCGTCAGGGCACTGCGGATATAACTTCTGATGAATATACACCAACGGGTTCACTTCTTGTTGTTGCTGGGCCTTAGTCGACCAACCCAAATAGTTGAGTGAACCTGCATGATGGACCCTGGTGTTTTTCAATCTATTCGCCCGGTTCGTCTTCGAAATCGCCTTGTTTGATAAACATATGAAAAAAAATTAGTAACTAACTATTTCAATGTGATACGATACATTAGGCTTGTAAGATATATTCAGGATGCATACCTGAGCTTTGGGGTGCTCGAAGTGGGCTATCAGCCACAGCCACTCGTACTCCCTAAACCGGAATTCGCTAGGGGTAGAACCTCGGCCTAGCTCCTTGTATACAGTGTAATGGGAAGAAAGCTCGTTCTTCCACTCTTTATACCTATATTAAAACAAGGAAAAAAAGTTAGAGATATTAAAACACTTGATAAACAAAAATCTAACTCGATATATACTCAAATAACTCGAAGCACATCACCTCATATGTAGTTGACGCTCTACCCACGTGTGAATAAGAACTTCATCCACGTCAAACCACACCTGCAATATGAATATATAAAAGGTAAAATTATATATTTATTCGGACTTAATTAATAAATGTAAAATTTACGTAATGAAAATATGATTTAACTCACACTCAGTGCATTATGCACTTGCATCTTCACGTAGATGGGCACAGATTCCCAATCTGGCCAAAGCATTGGGACCTTGTCCTGCACGATCGCACCGGCCATGCTGACATATTTTCGCGTGGTGTCAAATGCCTCGATCCCCTCGCCATCCTCATTGGCCCTTATGGGTGTTTTCCTTCCCCCGGTGGCCTGCTCAAGTCTCTTCCCGGTGCAGCTGCCTCTAGCCCCTTTCCGTTTTCCAGTCCCATTAACGAAATTGCCTAATAATACAATGTCAACAAATTGATATCATTAATTGAACCTATCGTAAGTCTTAAGTAATAATTAAGTAAACAATCTGATGTTAAATAAAATTTACCTGCATCGTCCGTTTGTTGGTTGGTGCACCTCACACTCCAAAGATACACGGGGTCGAACGGGACGAAAAAATACGCTTCCTCCACGCTCAGGAACTCCGGCCGTCCTTCAACATAAACAGGCATCCCCCTATCATTGAATTCAGGGATGACAGGAATCTCGTTGGGTAGGAAGAGACCGAACATCGAAGATAGACGAGGCCTGGACGATGAGGCGCCAGCACCACCATGTGTCTCAGATGATTCCCGTGAAACGGGAGTAGGCACCGGGCGAATATGGGGCATTCGGATTGAGGGAGTTTCTGATGCCCCCGTTGACTGTCGCTCGTCTGAGGCTCTGCCACCGGAGGGACGTCTGCTGACTGAGCGTCTGCTGACTGAGGTCAGAGGCTCGACTTCTGGTTGCACGAAGCCTGATCGTGCAGCTTCCTCCTCAGCTCGCGCATCTAGCAAGGCTCTCGTGAGAGCATTCATCATTGGCCCACTGCGTGTGTTGCTAACTGCGGGTGAGGAGGAAGCTTGACTACTGTTCCCTCCACTATTTCGGGAACCTCTCCGAAGCCAATTAGCCGCAAAACCTCCTGGACACCGTAATAGTCATAGATTCGGTTATATAACAAATCGGAACCGGAATGGTTTGGAACCGGAACTGTTTGAACCTGGAACCGTTTGGAACTGGATGAAGTTATGTTACAAACGGTTCCGGTTACAAACAGTTCCGGTTCCAAACGGTTCCGGTTCCAAACCGTTTCGGTTCTATAACAAATCGGAACCGGAACGGTTTGGAACCGGAACCGTTTGAACCTGGAACCGTTTGGAACTGGAACCATTAGGTTTCAAATGGTTCCGATTACAAACAGTTCCGGTGCCAAACGGTTCCGGTTTAAAACCGTTGTGGTTCCAAACTGTTCCGATTCTGATTTTTCACCTTAATTTATACGTTAAATTAACAACTATATCACTTTAATCCAAACACGTTAAATTCCGAAGCCGATTTTTCACCTATTATACGTTAAATTAACAACTATATCACCTAACTTAACATATATACATACATCATTTCCGGCTTTAAACTTTCCACATATATATACATCACATATACACTTTGTATACATCATGCATCTTAATTTCACCTAATTTTCACACACATATATATATATATACACATCACATATTAATCCAAATCACCCTAGCTAATTAATTTTCCACATTTTTCAAACATACGTATATATATACATTGCATATAAATTAATTAATTTTTCACATATATACATCACATATATTTCTCCTTCACCCCACAATTATCCACATTAGTTTGCCACAATTTTCAAACATACCTTAATTACATTTTCCAAATATTTTCCACATGCATACATACATCCCACAATTATCAAAAATTAATTAATCAAAATGCATAAAAATAAAATGTGGAATGAGAGAGAGAGAGAGGGAGAGAGAGTGAGCTATTACCTGCCATGGTGGAGCTCGACCCAACTGTTGTTCGGCGACGGAGGTGAGGGGAGGAGGAAGAGGAGGAGAGAGGGGAGATGATGGGAGGGGAGAGGGGAGGAGAGGAAGAGAGGATTGAGGAGAGGGTTGAGATGAAGAGAGAGGGGTTTTAGGGTTTGAGAGGTTTTGAATTTTTAGAGGTTTTAGGGTTTGAGAGGGAAGAGGGAGAGGAAGAAATGGGGAGCAGCTCGAGCTGCATGTTCTGGAAATACCGCCACCATTGCCGGCGAGTTACATGGTAACTCGTGGGTAATGTCATTACCAACGAGTTGCTTATCAACTCGTTGGTAATGTCATTATTTCCCGAAGATTATCCGATCGACCTATTTCCGACCAATTTCTGACTAAATAATTTCCGACAACATTTCCGACCATATATAACTACAATTTCCGACTACGATTTCCGACTACGATTTCCAACACAATTTCCAACACGATTTCCGACTACAATTTCCGACTACAATTTCTTTTGACAATTTCCGACTACGATTTCCAACACGATTTCCGACTACGTACGTACAATTTCCGACTACATTTTCCGACTACATTTTCTGATTACAATTTCCGACAACGATTTCCGACACGATTTCTGACTACAATTTCCGACTACAATTTCCGACTACAATTTCCGACTACAATTTCCAACGTACTAAGGATTATAATCGTAATCATCTTCATCACTTGAGTCTGACTCGGTTTCATAGGTAACTTCTGGCAATATGTGCCGCTCCTCGTCATCTGAATCAGCGTCAACTTCATATGGATTAACATCGAGAAGTTCTGCTCCAGTAATTCGAACCACACTCCCAGATCTCACATTATTAAGGCGAATCGTAGATGATTCTGGAATGTCAAAAGCGTTCGGCTCTTGGTATGCAGTAACTTCCTCATCATCTGCGGTCTCACCAAGTGTGGCAGCACTGTATATGTTTCTATGAGCAACATGGTTAACCACCTTCCACGGGACTTTGTTAAGAAGATCGTCAAGGTAAAACACTTGTTTTACTGATGAGGTAAGAACGAAAGGGTCATCTTCATACCAGCTAGTAGCAGTATTCACCGAAAATGTTTCGTACTGATCGGTCCTTGTGTTCTCCGGGCTAGTATCAAACCATCTACACTTGAACAAGTGCACTTTCATGCGGTTCCCATAAATTAGTTCAACAACTGAATGAAGGACACCGTAATAGTCAACGCCATCCTGCCCACCATGGACCATCACCCCACAATTCTGTGTTTTCAGTCGGTCGTCTCGATTTTCACATATAAATTTCACGCCATTGACCTGACAATTCGAGTAAACTTTTGAAGATATCAGTTTCATCGTCAGGACCCTCAATTCGTTTGACCACTCTGGGCAACCATCATCTGCTACATGGTTCATCTGAAAACGATAAGAAATACGTACACAAGAAATTATGAACATAGAAACCACAAAACCACGTACGTACACACATGCTATATAAGGATATATATAAAAATAGACCTATACACATATACCCTTACCCATTGACCAAAGTAGTTTGCAAACGTCCTGTTGTGGTAATCAACATTTCCGGCAATAGCAGGGCAGTGAAGATGATAGTTTTTCCAATATTATACTTCTTCACAGTTAATCAGTACCGACCAGTGGGCAATGACTACCTCATTTCCATCCAACTTGTACGACTTTGGCAAGTTTCCCTGTACTACCACGTCATTGGAGATGATAGAAAGGTTGAACTGGGGTTCATCTATCGGCATCTGTTGTTGGGGGTCCTCAAGCGCTCACAAATACACTTTGGTGTACGTTACACACTCGTGCGCAACATATGCTTCAGCGCTACACCCTTCAGGTGCATATTTATTCTTCACATAGTTCTTGTAGGCTCCCAATTGTCTACAAGTTAAGAAGTGCGCGCATGTTAACTTACTTAAAAAATAAGAATTGACATATAAAAACAGAGGCAAACCAAATGTATGAATCATTTGTACCTTTCCATGGGATACATCCAAGTGTAGTGTACGGGACCGGTAAGCAACAATTGTTCGGGAAGATGGATCATCAGGTGAGGCATGATGTCGAAAAAATTTGGGGGAAATATCCTCTCAAGCTTGCACATGATAAAAATGATGTTATCTTGCATCTCCTTGAGGTCTGATTTTTTAACTTCCTTGGTGCATAACTTCTGAAAGAATCTTGACAAGGCCACCAACGGCTCCACCACCTCTTTGGGCAGGTACCCTCGAATGAAAATAGGGAAAAGGCGTTGAAGCAGTACATGACAGTCATGACTCTTTAATCCGTACATCTTATTGTCTCGGAAGTTAACACACCTGCTTATATTTCATGCATAGCCATAAGGATACCTGCATATATATATATATATATATATATAGCCATAGGCAACAATTATATTTCTCGCATATAACCATAATCCGGTAAAAATTTAAGGCCAAATTCCTGCATAGCCATAAGAATATATACTTGACATTACTCAGCCACCGAAAAATTTCATGCTTATGCTTCGGCTTTATGGTGTAACGAGCTTGCGACATTTTTCTCTTACCATCTCTTAACCACAAATGTTTCCGCAGACCCATTGCTTTCAGATCAATGCGTGCCTTAGGGATGTCTTTTGTTTTCCCCTCCAAGTTAAGAACTGTGCCCACAACACTTTCACACACATTCTTCTCTATGTGCATGACATCTAGGTAGTGTCTGATAGGCAACCTGGGCCAGTATGAGAGTTCCCAGAATATGCTCTTGTGTGTCCAAAACTTATACCTTTCGGGCTTGTCTGGAATTGACGCGACTATGTCATGATGATTGCTCAGTTGGCCAAAATCATATTCATTCAACACTTCCAAAATTTCTTCCCCTGTCCATCGCCTGGGTGCCACATCTGTTTCCATAGTCCCATCAAACGCGTCTGGATCCTGCCTAAATGGGTGATCATATGGAAGCCAACAACGGTGACGCATCTGAACAATTTTACTGCAATGAGGACTGCAAAAATCAACCGTCATGCACTCTGAACAAGCCCTGTAACCCCTAGTAACGTTGCTCGACAACATACCGCGGGCAGAAAAGTCACTGATGGTGCCAACAAGCATGACATGCATCTGGAACATCTCATTTTTGAACCTATCGTAAGTGGGGTGGCCACACTCACTCAGGTACTTAAGCTCCTCAATCAAAGACCTCAAATACACATCGAGACACTTGCCTGGATAACCCAGGCCCGGAATTAACAGAGTGAGCATATTGTATTTCTTCTTCATGCACATCCATGGTGGAAGGTTGTACGGTACCAAAATAACTGGCCATATACTGTATTGAAGACTCATGTTGCCAAAAGGGTTGAATCTATCAGATGAGAGCCCTAGCCAAACATTTCGGACCTCTGCTGCAAAATGATCAAACTCCCTGACCATGTGCTTCCAAGCCTCTCTATCAGAAGGGTGTATAAGGGTGTCATCGTCAGACAAATTCCTCTCAGCCCACCATCTCATTGCTTCGGCCGTGAAAGCACACATGAACAACCGCTCCAGCCTATCCATAAGCGGGAAATATCGAAGTATCTTCACAGCTTTCTTGTTGCCTGCAGGAGTCAACTTATACCTTTCTGTAAAACATACCGGGCAGGCTTCAAGGTCTTCAAGATCTTTTCCCCAGAATAGAATACAATCATATCTGCATGCATGGATTTTGATGTAGGAAAGCCCAAGATCTTTCAGGATATGTCGCACCTTATGATGAGTGGTAGGAAGACGATGACCGGGTGGCAGTAGCGAAGCAGTCCACTTCAACCAAGAATCAACAGCTTTGACAGACATTTTGTTCTCCATTTTGAGCTGCATCACTCCCATGACACTTTCAAGAACAGTCTTACTACAACCGTCGTACAACGGAGTCTGTTGCAATGCAATCAGGTTGTTGTACTTGTCAATACCGCTTGTGTTGACATGAGCTCCAGGTAATGGCTCGATTGGCTCAATATGGGGGAAACCCTCAACGACAGGAGGGACATTTGGTGCTTCATCAGCAAATACACCGCTCTCATGAGGAAACATATCATTGATTAACATCGATGTTGGATCATAGGATGAACTGCCCCTCTCAGCAAAATCTCCATGATCATAGCGTGGACTGGCCCTCTCACCAAATTGTCCATGATCATGCGGCCCTCTCACCAAATTGTCCATGGCCCTCTCACCAAAACCCGTATTTACTCATGTGCTTCTGGACTTTATCAATGGGAAAACGAAATCGATCGCTGAAACACTTACATTCTTTACACGGGCAATAATGAAGTGTAGTGTCTCCACAATTAGCCTTTACAAAATTCACAAAACTCCTAATTCCCTGGTGATATCTGACATCCCATCTTTCGAGACTCATCCAACTCTTGTCCATCCTGAAAATTCTAACAATTTTACGTATTATATATACACACATTCACTACTAATAATCGACGCGATATCTCAATTCAACTCTAATTAAATCAACACATGCATGCATATATATATATATCGATCTAATCTCTGAATTCGATTCAGTACTCGATGATGGTATTCTTCTTTTTTCAGTTCAAAATGTATTTGACTAGGTAGGAGGCTCTCTTAAGCCTGATTCCGATAGCACTACGATAATACCAGTCGTTGATTCAGACACAAAATAAGATTAACTACAAGCAGTTTTCTCGTTTCGGTGACATCAACAACATTTCATATCTCACGAATTGGATTTGATCAACACACACATATATATATATACATACACATATATGTATATACACGTACCTATATATATAGCTTTCCGAGTGATCGAGTTTTCGACGCGCGCCTTAATTTTGACAATACCGAAGCAGGATCGATTTCAATCAGAGCGTTTTCCTTCTTTCGATTTCACCGAATTTTTTTCGATCAAAATGAATGAGCTGCTGCGATCTGCATCTAATATAAGAGGCATTTCCGGCGATTCATTAAATCGCCGGAAATGGAGACATTACCGGCGACTTTACGCCGGAAAATCGCCGGTAATGTTTGAAAACATTACCGGCGACTTCCTCCGTCGCCGGCAATGTCAAGCCAAACATTGCCGGCGATTTTCCGGCGACATTACCGGAAGTCGCCGGTAATGATGAACATTACCGGCGACTTTTCCGGTCGCCGGCCTTGTCTCCGGTAATCTCGCCGATAATGTCTCCATTTCTGGTAGTACCACAATTGATCAATACTTTTGAAAAAACAAAGGTGGCATGTCATCCGGTCCCGGTGCTTTGCTAGGATGCATTTGAAAAAGCGCAACCCGAACTTCCTCCACTGGATAATCCATAAGCAATTCTGCCGCCATTTCTGAGGATACTTTCGGTTGAATAGAGGATAATATCGGTGCCAACTTTGCTTCATCTACCCCTCCTGAAGCAAACAAAGAACTGTAATAATCAAGAACTACTGTTTCAATACCTGTTGGGGTTGACTGCCAAGTACCCTGCGCATCCAGGAGGCCCGAAATGTGGTTCTTTCTCTTCCTGTTTGACGCCCTTTGGTGATGGTATTTTGTATTTCTGTCACCATGCTTCATCTTCTGCGGTTTTGATCTTTGTTGCCAATACCGAGATTCCTAGGAAAGCAACTCCTCCTGCCTCTCATATAACCTCATTCGTTCATCGACTCTATTCAGGTCAAACAGAGAAGCCAAAAAATCAGTTAACTGAAGCTGTATATGTTGTAATTCTTCCTTCCTGGATCCAAAAGTATGCTTAGCCCAGGAGCAAAATCCCCTTCGTGTTTCTTTTATCTTTTTCATCAAGCCGAACTGTGCATTGAACACCAACGGAGCGTCGTCCCTCCTTTCCCATGCTTGACGCACCACCTCTAAACTAGATTCCTCCTCAGCCCATATAGACTCGAATCGGAAAAAATGTTGCCGGCTCGGGAACTTAATCAATGGCGGACGTCGCTCATGCAGCAAAATGGGCACATGGTCCTAAATTGATGGAGGAAGGTGAATGACTTGGCTCGCAAGAAATTCCTGTTTCCAGTCCAACGTTGCCATAGCCCGATCAATTTGAGTCTGAGTAATGGAATTATGCCAAGTGAAAGCCGCCCCTGTGAAACTTACATCCGTGAAGGCACAATCATTCATACACCGCGCCATGTTCGTCATCTGCCAGTCTGCCCTAAGAGGACCACCCGACTTCTCCGTTTGTCTAAGAATCTCGTTTACATCCCAAATCACGACCCATTTTTGATTTTTCTGGTCCTTGACGCCGAGTCAGATCCCGTAGCAAGTCCCATGTCAACACATTGATGGCCGTGGTTCCCCGTATAAGCAGGTTAATCTCCTTCGGCAATCACCATGTGCATCTCGTTTGATATCCATATCGAAAACACTAGGACTGTGATCTCTCAAATGGAGATCTATCTCATCCGACCAATAAAAATAATCCTCCTCCACCCCGCGCCGAACACGGCTCCATATGCTCGAACTTAAACCCTAAACCAGATTGAAATTGTTCGAACCTGTCTTGCTTCATCGTCTTGGTTTCAATGACAAACACCATTGATGGGCGATGCGCTGCCATCATTGTCTTCAAAGCTGTTAACTTCGCATCCTCTTTCTTACCCGGATATTCCAGGACAGTATCTCCATACGCGCTTGGTGTACCACCCGACGGCTGATCAAATCGGCGTCGAACGGGACTAGAAACCCTAGCTTGCTAGGTTTTCACCACTCCGCAAAAAACGGAGCTTTCTTGTGGAATCTGCGACAAACGATCCCGAGGATTGTCCTATATATATAGCAATTATATTGAGGAAGGACAGAGCCTCCGATCTTTATCAAATGGTGGGATGTGAAGTTCATACTTCACAGTATTTTTGCTTCCCACATATCATCTTGAGCTATATGCATGTCATTCCTATGAAGGACGAATGAGTGGGAAACAGAGAACCATTTGCAGATAATATAAAAACTTGTTAAGAAGGTTGAATCTACTAGCTATTATTGATGGTCATTCAATCCGCCCAGTACAGAGAATCTCTAAACTTGTTGCGATGCCGACCTACACCTTAAGTAATACCAATCCCAGAATCGTGCTCTTCACCCGGAACCTCGGCAGGGCCAGCGCATCTAGATCTGAGGCCGGTCGCATCAAGGCAACCCAACCACCTCGCACGATTCGACTTCGATCTCGCGGACCCATAAATTAAGGGAGTTGGAAAAAGAATGCAGTGGGGTTGAACAAAGACGTCGGAGAACAAGAGACTTCAAAAAGGATCGATCAAGGTCTTTCTGGGAATTTCACAGGCACACTTGCAGTTTCCATAATCTGCTTATTGTAAAGGTTCCTTTCAAGTTTCTTGTTCATCAAACACAATACAACCCAATAACCATCCCCATGTCTCATCAGAATCTTACCTGAAATGACAAGACTTGTACAAGGCTACCACAAATCGATTCCCACGCTTGGATTTTCCCAAGAGAAAGAGAAGAGATAAAGACGACAGTGCATCTGTAAAGCTGGTCTAGCTTGTCTAGTCGGCTTAGTACTCAGTCAGAGAATCTGATGGAGTACTGAGACCTCCTCAAGTCCCATCACATTTACTAGTACAAGTCCCCTCTGGAAAAAAATCCCATCATGCCTATTCTGACAACTTCACCTTCTAGTGACTGTTTCTCTCTTTTTATAATGTGGCCAAACGAAGACGGTCATTCTCACACTTGCTCAATGTGTCTTTGTCGGAACCGAAGGCGACAACTTTAGATTTCTTGCAGCCTTTTTTCTCTGTCACTAAGATCCCCACTTTGAATTGATACGATCCTTTTTGTCATCAATGGCATTATTCATGAATTGGGTAAAGCTTAAAACTTTGGTTCAATTGTGGGTATCTAGAGCCCCAATTTTTCACTTTGTGTTTTTTTTCTGGGTTTGTTAGTGTCTAGCTTGCTCTCTGTTCTGTCATGGCTTCTTTTTTTTCTGTGTGTATTTTCTTTGTTGGGTTCCTTGTTTTTGCTGCTAAGGTGTTTGCTGAAACGCCCAACTCAGATGAACTTCCACTAGAGATGGAAAAAGAGGAGCTTCTGGGAATATTTGAAGTAATGGGTGCCCTTCTAGAGGACTCTGAATGGGCTCAAGATCACCCACAACCATGTACTGAGACTCCGTGGCCCGGTGTTCAATGTGAGGTTGGTGATGAAGACCCTCCAATGTTTCATGTCACAAAAATTCATCTTGGCCCTGATATACTCAGCCCTCCCTGCAAATCTTCTGCTACATTATCAGAGTCCTTGCTCAAATTACCTTACTTGAAAACCCTCTCGATTTTCAGCTGCTTTGTAACATCACCAGTTACTCTTTCTCCAAGTCTTTTTGGTGCTTTGTTTTCCTTGGAACACCTAGCCCTTGTGTCCAATCCAACTCTCTCCGGTGAAATTCCCCAAAGTTTAGCCAAGAATTCTAGCTTAAGGGTTTTGAGTCTTTCACAGAACAATCTACAAGGAAATATTCCTAGCAAGATTGGTGATTTGGTAAGCTTAGAGCAACTTGACTTGAGCTACAACAATTTGAGTGGTCAAATACCAGAAGAGATTGGAGGATTGGATAGTTTGACAATTTTGGATTTGAACTGGAATGGTCTTGATGGTCAACTGCCCTCCTCATTTGGTCAACTTCATCTCCTTCAGAAGATTGATTTGAGCTCAAACAAGCTTAATGGAAGGTTGCCTACAGAGTTAGGGAAGCTCAACAAGTTGGTCTTACTTGATTTGAGTCACAACTCAATAAATGGGCCAATTCCTGAAACCCTATCAGGTATGGAGCATTTAGAGTACTTGTTAGCTGATAACAACCCAATCAATACAGAGTTTCCTCAGTTTGTTGGGAAGCTCATGAATCTGAAAACACTGAGCTTTTCAGAATGTGGGTTGATAGGTCCACTGCCCAGCTCTTTATCATCCTTGAAGAATCTCACTGCCCTCTCACTAAACAACAATAGCCTCACCGGGACAGTTCCTCCAAAATTGGGAACTCTTCCAAGTCTGGACTTGCTGAATTTGAGCAACAATCAGCTGAGTGGTGAGCTGGCACTTCCTGAAGATTTCATTGAGAGGCTTGGGAAGAGGTTGGTGCTAAGAGGAAACAATGGGCTGTGTACAAGCGATCAACTTTACAGGAAGGAGATTACTAGTAATGTGGTAGCACCTTTGTGCTTGAATCCAGGAGGACCTAGAAATGGCAAGGCTTTAGCTGGTGAACATTCAACTGAGTCTGAAAGAGTGAACCCACTGGACCAAAACCCAGCTCAGGAAAGTGCATCTGCAAGCTCCCCATGGTCAAATGCAAAACTTAATTCATTTGGTTTTCTTATGTGTTTCTTGATTCTGTTATTGTAGAACTTCAATTTTTCTACTCATTTGCATTGTAGCTCATTCTTGGGTTCTGTTCCTTGGCAAATATTTCACATATTAGAAATAGAAAATGGGGATTTACATATCACTGATGAATATGGTGAATTGGTGATCACTATTTGTGTTGGAGGAGGTGTTTAAACCGAAATGGGACTTGTGGAGTTGTATTATATGCCACATTGCCACACATTACATGATCAGGCCTTTTTTCTTGGTTCTCTTTCTACAAAAATAAGTGGTATCAGTCTTTCAGTTTCCGAGTTGGCTATTCACTTACAAAAACAAGAACAGACTCTTCATTCTCAAAATTCTTGATTTGTGTGTTGTCTACAGTCTACTTTTAAGCTAGCTAGTAAGTAGGAACCAAAACTGCAGCATAGAACAAGCTCGGCGTACTTGGTAAAGAGATGCTTCTTGGAGCAAATGCACCCATTTGGGGAGGGGAGGGTCAATTTTCCACCCAGGTCAATACACTATTCATCTGAATTGGTCCTTGGTCCTTGGTTTGACAATGCAGCAATGAGATCAATTCGAAGACTAATTACTATTCATTCAATTTATATTTAATATATTTTTTAGGTTTTGTTAAGTACTTAATGATTTAACATTATTGGTGAATAATTAACCAAATTGAATATTTAAAAAAAATCATATAATTAATTTCGAATGACGTGCATTTTCGATAAGAATATGGCAAACCAATGTACGTACGCCACGTGTCACCCTCAATATCGTTATCTTTCAGCCAAAAATATCTGACATTTCCGAATAGATTTTCAACCAATTGGTGAGGAACACGTGTCCATTGCAAGATTCGTTATCTTCAGAAATAATTGAGACGATTTTCGATAAGATTTTCAACCAATTGGTACACGCCACGTGTAATCACGATAACTTTTTATCTTCCACAAAAGTCAATAAATAAGGCCGGTACTTCACTCTCTTCTCACACATTCCTCTCATTAATCTCTTCCCTCCATTTTCAGATAGAAAAATCCATTTCATTTGTCATATTTTCTATGGATGCTTTGAGAAATTATTTGAGGATCAGGGATGAAGAAGATGAAGAACACATTCAGCAAATTCAAGCCAACAATGCTCAAGCATCTGCAATTCTCGGAGCGTATCATTCAATGGAGACTCCCGAAGGTCGTGGTTCACGCCCCGGTCGTGCCCCTAATGTCGAAAGACACCGGGAATCAAGAGGTAATAACATGATGGAGGATTACTTTGTCGAACGTCCAGTGTACGGCAATGTAATTTTCCGTCAGCGTTATAGAATGCAAAGAACTTTATTTAACCGTATTATGGGGGACCTTTGCAATTTTGATGTTTTTTGGGGGCAAAAACCGGACGCCACTGGGAAGTTGGGATTGTTCCCGGAACAAAAAATGACAGGTGCTCTTCGAATGCTTGCATATGGTGCTGGAGCTGATCAATGCGATGAATTCACTAGGATGGGGGCATCTACGGGCCTAAAATGTTTGAAGAAATTTTGTGCCCAGGTGGAGTATCTATACGGTGATTGGTATCTTCGTGCTCCCAATGCCGCTGACTTGCGCAGGCTTCTGCTGAAGGGGCAACAACGCGGTTTTCCGGGCATGATTGGGAGCATCGACTGCATGCACTGGAAGTGGAAGAATTGTCCAAAGGGGTGGTCTGGAGCATTCTCAAGCCGCAAAGGCTACCCAACGGTTATTCTTGAAGCAGTGGCCTCGTATGACACACATATATGGCATGCCTTCTTCGGTACCCCAGGAGCTCAAAATGACCTAAATGTTCTCGGTGCGTCCAACGTCTTCGCGAGAGTTATAAACGGAAGTGCTCCTGAGGTATGCTTTAAGGTCAATGATAACACATACACAACTGGGTATTACCTTGCAGATGGAATCTACCCGAGGTGGCAGACGTTTGTGAAATCAATATCCAAACCCAGGAATGCAGATGAGGCACACTTTAGCAAAATGCAAGAGTCTTATCGAAAAGATGTTGAGCGGTGTTTTGGTATCCTCCAAGCTCGGTGGGCTATACTTCGTCACGGTGCTAACTTGTTCAAGTTGGAAGATCTGCGTACCATCATGGTAAGTTGTATCATTCTTCATAACATGATTGTGGAAGATGAGTTTGTGGAAGAAGAGTTTGTGGAGCCTAATGAAGATGATAACATGCATCCATTATTGGCAAGCGTTTATGATAGGCCGGTGGATTTAAACGGAAATGTTATTCGTCATGAACCGGTTTTGAGGGATGGAGAAAGTCTTCCGGCTTTCTTAGATCGTGACTTCCAATTACATTCTGCGTACCTCCACAAGGCCTTGCAAGATGACTTGGTCATCCATATTAACAAATGATTTGGATCATTTGTATTTGTTTTGTAATTTTAATTTAAGTACTTTTCTTTGTGTGCTTTCAATAATGATGTATGTGTGCTTTGGCTTGTAATTTTAATTTGTGTGCTTTTGTTTGTGTGATCATGTTTCAATAATAAAGGTATGTGTGCTTTTGTTTCAAACATAAAGGTTTATGTTTCAATTTGTATAAAATACATTGTATACTTTTGTTACGTACACAATATTTATTAATAACATTCAACTTTTATTTCATGAAATTTAAGATACATAAAAGACAATCCAAGCCTAGCAATACAAGAAAAATAAAATTTAAAACACTACAACATTCTATTGTGGGGATTGTGGTTCTTGAAAAAGAGGTCTATAACAATCCGCATTCAGATTGGTTTTTTTCATGATGTTGCTCTTCAACTTTTTGTACCACTCTCTTGAGTCCGGGGAAAAATCACTAGTCTTCATGGCCATGATCCTTGCATCCTCTTTCGCCTCTTCAAACTGATATATTTTCAAAGCTTCTGCTCGGCGTTCCTCGTCTCTTTTCTGCAGAAGCTCCATGGATTTTTTGTTGCTCTCATTAATGGCTAAAATTGCAAGGGCCACATCACTTCCCAATTCTTTATTCTTTCCTTTCCTCTTTGCTTCTTTTGCAGCCTTTTGTCCCATAGGCCTTCCAACAGAGCTAGTAGGAGTATCCAAACCTACATCAGTATCCAAATCAATTGGTGTCTCGGTTTCATCAAGACTTACCGTCGGATAAACAAAAGGAGAGACGGGAGACGTTGGTGGATCTTTAAAATAAGGGTGATCCTTCACCGCGTCCCAACATTCCTCATTTACAAATTGCTTATTAGTTGTTCTAATGAATTCCAATTGAATTTGACGGGCCTAAAAAAAATTGAAAATGTTATAATGGGATATAAATGATTGTTAAAAAAATAAAAAATCACACTATAATGAGATATAAAAAATAATGGGATATAAATAATGAGATATAAAAAATAATGGGATATAAATAATTAAATCACACTATATTATATTACCTCATCCAATTGATTGGTGCCGCTTGGTCTATGATGACGAGCTTGAAGTTTTGCATTATGCCACTGTTTGAGAAGTTTTTTCAAAGGTTTGAAATGAGATTGGAGAGCGATCGGAGTTCGTACCGCGGTTGGACCGGACCAATTTTCCACATAATCTTCACGTACCTTTTGCCATAACCTTGGAAGGGTTTGAGCATTGCCGGTGATCGGGCATACGGTGACACGCGCCCAAGACTCGCACAATTGAACTTCCTCCGCGGTGTTCCAATTAGTACCCGATTCTCCCATTTTTTGAACTAAAATGAAGAAATAAGAACAAGGTAGGAGAAACAACAAGATGGATATGTGAAATCTCAGAAATTTTTGGTGTGAAAAATGAAGAAGAGTGCTTTGGTATTTATAGAATTTTTTGGAAATTTTTTGAATTTTTTAAGACAGGTTTAAAGCATATTCCCGTTTGGATTTTATCTGAGCCGTCAGATTAAATCCAACGGCCCAGATCTGCCAAGAAGAGTTTTTTTTTTCGTTGGTTTAAAAAAAAAAAATGGATCCGTTATGTTTGAATGCTGACCGTCCAGATCAGATCGGACGGTCAGCATCAAATGACCGTTGGGCAGCCGGCAGTGTGCAGGCCGTGGGGCCCACAAGCGAAATTTAAAAAAAAAAAAGTGAGCCGCGTCTGACCAGCCGCGTGGCTGACGTCAGCGGGCCCCACCACCAATTCACCCAGCCCAAACCGAGGGTCAATTTTCAACCCTCTCTCTGATCGATCACCTGGGCCCCGCCACCAACCAAACCTCCCCCAGCCCAATTAATACCCGGTGGATCAGCAAATTGACCCTCCCCTCAACCCAACCCAGCAAATCAGTCCTTTGGTGCATTTGCTCTTAGCACAGAGATACATCCATTTCCTTTCTCTTATACTTCTGGTTTTCTTTTCTTGCTCAGTGGTATAAGGCTTTTTTATGGAGATAAACTGAATTTGGGAGAGGTGGTTTATTAATTAATGATGAATGCATGATGTTGATGAATAATATCTTCCCAGAAAACCAACTGGTTAAAAACCATATATGTAAGAGGCTAGTGGCTACTTGTGTCTGACAGCCAGCGACTTGCATGCTTCAAACAAAATTATGTGCAAGAAATTCAGACAAGGAAACAAAAATGGTTCTCAGTACATGCACCTGATACTGATTGATCTCGTGTATTTTACTAGTGAGAGAGTTCAATTCAATTTTGATAACCTTTGAAATAAAATGCCCAGATTGGCTTCACTTTAAGTATAAAATTATCATTAACACAGTAACAGTCCTAGTCCTAGTCATTAATTTTTAAATGCAGTCACGGGTGAATGGTTTTGTCCAAATTCCAACTTGATCTCTATCGTGCAATGTATGGTGTGATTCATCTGTTCAATTTAATTTTTTTGTTTACTCTCCCATTCTATTATGGATTAATTATAAAAAATTACCTCAACTATAGGGACATTTTTAGGGACATTTTTATAAGAGTATCTGAGTTTTAAAAATTTGTATTTCACTACCTAACGTTGTCATTCTCTTGCATTTTAGTACCTCTGTGAATCACCCAGTCAGAAAACTCTGTTTTTCGCTGACATAGCATTTGTGGATCCCACAAACGTCATTTCCCATTGAAAGCCTAAGGACATTTTGGTTAACTTGTTCGCTTTGATCCGTCTTCTTCATTTTCTCCATATTGTTCTTCAATCAATAGAAGACCAACTTGTAAAAAAACCAGTAGAAGAACACAGTAATAATCGAACCAATCGATCCACTAAGAAAATAAATTGTGGTAGCTCAACATTTCATCAACCTCAACTCATTTAAATCATCCATATGTTTATACAAAAGTAAAAAACCAAACCATAAATTATTTTGAAAAAACAATTGAGACTCAAAGACACTCAAGTACTCGAGCTTGCCAAGCTCAGGTACTATAGCCCATGAGGTTTGCATTTCAAGGTCACCGTAAGAAGAAACAAAGTAATTAAGCACAAAGGGTTATATAAGAGAAGAAGCTAGCTTTTATAAGTAATTAAAGAACAATTGAAATGAGTAATTTACAATCGAGTAACTGGGTTATCGTCGTCCCACTCGCCAGTGAATTGAAACCACCTACATGGATCAACTGAGGGCAGACCCTAGCTCTGAAGAACATTATTTGTTGGATCCCTACTTTGAACAACATTGTTCAGTCCTTTAATTCTCTTCTCAAAAGTCAAGACGAAGAGAGCCGTTGATTCGTAACAGTAGTTATAGCACGCAATGAAAAAGATTTGGGATTCGATCTTTTTTTACTGTTCATCGTGGGTCGAGATCGTCGATCAAAAATGGTGGAGATAGGCTCGTCGTTGTTGAGGCTACACGAAGGAACACAATCGTGGATGCGGACTTGGTGAAGCAACACATGCTGCCTGATCAAGATGGGTCAAGGGTGATGAGTGGCAAGGCGGGGGTGACCGAGCTTGATTTGATTCAGCCCCAGAATGGAAAAGTGTTTTTGATCTGTGGTTTTCTGGGCTCGGAGGGAATGAGAGAGGATTCATAGTGAAAATCGAAGTGAACAAGTTGACATAAAACCCTCGGACTGTCAGTAGGAAAACGCGCATGTAAGACCCACATATGCCATGTCAGTAGAAAACAGAGTTTTTTGACGGGGTGACTGACATAAGTACTAAATGCAAGACGGAGAAAACGTTAAGTAGTGAAATACAAATTCTTAATACTTAGGTACTAAAATGAAAATGACCCTATAGTTGGGGTGGTATTTTGTAATTAGAGAAAATGACTAAAATGATCACTCAAGTATGGTACGTTCTAAACTTTGCTCACTCGTATATGGAAAATATTACTTTGCTCACTATCGAATTACACTTTTACTCACTTTGATCACTCCAAACCGGAGAAATTTGCGGCGCCACTCCAATTTCGGCGAACTGGAGCTCAATCTGTGCGAAATCAACCCAACAATAATTTTCTCAACTACACTTAAGTCCAATTCATCATGGAAGTTGTCTAATTAACCTTTGAAGTCAAGAACACCCAAAACTTCAAATCTTCGATTCTCTCTCCTCGGGTTGAATTGAGGCTCGACCTTGGTATGAAAAGCCTCACAAGGAAGAGAGCTACAATGCCTAATAGGTTTCCTTGGCCGATTATAACTCGAATTTAAAACCTCAAATTTTGCAGAATCCGGAGTGATCAAAGTGAGTTAAAGTGTAATTCGATAGTGAGCAAAGTAATATTTGTCATACATAAGTGAACAAAATTTAAAATATGTCATAACTTTTTTAACAATTTTCGTTTCTAATTAATCCTTCTATTATTTTGACCAATATTTATCACCATATATAATTTGCTTTTCCTTATTGGGATATGTATATAACATGAATAACATGAGCATGGGACTGATGGGAGCGCGCAGTGTCAGAGTCTCATCCTTAACAGCGAAACAGATTGGCTGCAACTTGGCAAGTGCTCTCGTTCACCTTGGAAAACCAATCCAATCCGCTCACGTTTATGCCTACTTTCAAACTTTTGTCTTCGCCCTTCGTTCTTTAACATATCGCCTTCAAGGCTTCAACACTGTCCTTGTTTGATTCTATCATTATAGGAAATAGATTTTGACAGCCTCAGCCTCTCTATCTCTCTCTCTCTCTCTTACTCTTCAGGCATCGTTGTCTGCAGCTTCGTTCTCTGAGTTCAATTCTCTCTCAGTGGAGTAGAGTGAGCCGAAAGGTTTGTTCTTTGATCATGATCCTGTTATATCAGAATGGTTTCTTTTTCGATTTGTGTTTACTTATCAAAATGGATTGTTCTTTCTGTTTCACTGTGTGCTGATGATCTGTTTGAGTTTCTGTCACAGTTAGTAAAATTTGAGATGAAGTAAGTGTAACGAAATTTGAAATTCTCAATACCATACACAGCTTATGATGCAGTCTAGAATCTGGGGATCACAAAGTTTAAAGCTTTCTACTTAACTAGGCACTTGGATTGCACTTTTTGGTTACATTAGTACTTAAACCCACGTAAAATCTTGATCAGAAAAATTCATGTCACCGATAAGATTGACTTTGAGTCGCTGATTATGTCAGAATAAACATTTGCCCATGACTAACAACTCCTCCTAGGTTCATGGGATTTCTGTAAGGACTCGCTTAAAAAAAACACGATTCCTAGTAGACTAGGGCTCATACTTATCCTAATGCAAACAAGTAAATGAAAGGCACTTAACGGAATAAACTTTAGCGCAGATCATTCTGAGGAAAACGTAAACAAACAGTTGGAGTGATGGAGGAGATAACCAATGTTTCTGAATTTGAGAAGATTGCAAAGGAGAAATTGCCAAAGATGATCTATGATTACTATGCATCTGGTGCAGAGGACCAGTGGACTCTCAAGGAGAACGAGCGCGCCTTTTCCAGGATTTTGTAAGCTCTTCTCCTCATTCTTTTGGCCCATCCTTTCATTGAACATGTTTGAATGAACTTGTGTGCTAAAGAATCCTGTTGTGGATAGGTTTCAACCTCGTATTCTGATTGATGTAAGCAAGATAGACTTGAGAACAACGATTTTGGGATTCAACATTTCAATGCCTATCATGCTTGCTCCTACAGCCATGCAGAAGATGGCTCACGCTGAAGGTATAAGCCCCTAATAGTGTAATATGCTTCTTGTATAAGTTGTAGTAAAATTTTATTGCACTCTATAAAGTTTGAAGAATATGGATCGATGGCTGAATTATACATTATTTTTCTAATCCAGGAGAGTTTGCAACAGCAAGAGCAGCATCTGCAGCTGATACAATAATGGTTAGGCTTAGTTAACTTGTTGCTCTGTGGCTTTGTTTAAGTTAAAAAGCTCTGCCTTGGTGAACTTACATATGCAATACATTTTTGTTGTTATAGACACTCTCCTCCTGGGCTACTTCCAGTGTTGAAGAGGTAGCATCGACAGGACCTGGCATTCGTTTTTTCCAACTCTATGTGAGCTCAATTTGATCCCTCACCTTAATCTCTTTGAATTTAGACCTGAAAATACGTGTCTCCTCTAATGTTCATATTTTCATGTGTTACTTATAAATGGTGGTTATACTTTTTGCTCAGGTGTACAAAGACAGGAATGTTGTTGCACAGCTTGTCAAAAGAGCTGAAAAGGCTGGTTTCAAGGCAATAGCCCTTACCGTGGACACTCCACGGCTTGGACGCAGGGAGGCTGATATCAAGAACAGGTAAGCTCGGCTCATATATCAATCTGTTTTGTTACTCATTTGGTCTCATCTTAAGGTTTTACACTTCTATATATCTTTATAAGTTTTTGATGAGGTCCTGACACTGTATGATGGCTTTTCAACAGATTTACTCTGCCACCGAATTTGACATTGAAGAACTTTGAGAATATTGATCTTGGAAAGATGGATAAGGCAAGTGGTCCGGATGTGAAAATATCATCTCATTTTAAAGGCACAATATGTTGTTGGACTTAAAAAATTTACCAATTTTTATCTATAAAATCGTAGACCAATGATTCAGGACTAGCATCATATGTCGCCGGACAAATTGACCGGTCCCTCAGCTGGAAGGTAAGATAAGATCGTTGCTTAATTAATTAGTATGTAAGTTGAACTAGATACCTTGAGAAACAGAACTGAAAGCGCGCATTATGCTGGTAACTTTCTCAGGATGTGAAATGGCTTCAGACAATTACACATTTGCCTATTCTATTAAAGGGTGTGATCACAGCTGAGGATGGTAAGTAAAGTTTCCCTTGGTTCAGAATAATTCCAGTAGACAACTAACTTCCCTGCAGCTTAATGTGTTACATGATGATACGTTTTGATGCAGCACAAATAGCCGTGCAACATGGAGTTGCAGGAATCATCGTCTCCAACCATGGAGCTCGCCAGCTTGATTATGTTCCTGCAACGATTATGGCTTTGGAAGAGGTGTTCTTTCAGTTTCACACCGTACTGGCTTATACATGCTGTCAAGGACTACATCATCACAGAATTACTAGTGTAGAACCATTGTCATATTTAAGCATTCTATGATCATGATTCTATCGAAATGGCTTCTTACAGGTCGTCAAAGCTACACGAGGCATAATTCCTGTTTTCTTGGATGGTGGAGTTAGGAGAGGAACGGATGTCTTCAAAGCTTTGGCCCTCGGAGCATCAGGAGTGTTTGTGAGTAAACTCAAAACTTATATATCAGTAGTAAAAACAGAATTTCTAATCTGATATTTGAAATTTAACCAGGTGTACGTACTAATGTCTTTTAAAGGAAATAATAATAAGTTTTCCAGCTTATCAAAGACAGCACATTATTTTACTCTCTGCTTTTATGTTCTTCAGATCGGAAGACCAGTGGTGTTCTCTTTAGCTGCTGCAGGGGAGGCTGGTGTTCGGAAAGTCCTCCAAATGCTTCATGATGAACTTGAGCTCACTATGGCCTTAAGCGGCTGCCGTTCGCTCCAGGAAATCACCAGAGAGCATATTGTAACAGAGTGGGATCGTCCTCGCATTGCACCCAGATTATGAAAAAAATCTCATACAACTCGAACTCATTCTTCTGCTCATTTGGTGAGCGGTTAATTCTTGAGCTCTCGGCTATTGGTGCATGAGGAAATATCTTAGAAAGCTACACCCTTGTAACAGGAATCAATGGGGACGAAATAAATGGCACTCATCTGCTACTTATGATCTGTTAGGGACTTGCGTTCTCTTATCTTCTGATCTCATTCTTGCTTTCTCATCTTATACGAACACTACGATAAAAATAAAATACATGTTCGAGACAGAAATAAAATTCCGTAGCAGTTCAACCATATTCCAAATGACAATTTATTTTCATATAGCTTCCTATCTAGCTATTACAGTCCATTTTATTGAATTTAAGATTCATATCTTCAAGTCAGTTACAGAATTGGCCTAACAGTAGGGGGTTTTCTTAAACCTGTGTTTGTAATATCAAGAGCTGAAATACTAAGAAGACCCTTAGGAACTACCCCAGACATTAACCTGTTGTCATTGACACGGAGATATCTAACGATTTCAAATTCTGCAGTGAGGCAGCTAGACCCCTGAGAGGTTGTTCTTGTACAAGTCCAAGGCAATGAGGTTCTTCAGCTTACCAAACTCGGCTGGAATACTTCCCTGAAGTTTGTTTTGGTAGAGTTCTAGGTACTGAAGTTGGTCGACGTTTCCAAGTTCAGGTGCAAGTTTGCCGGAGAGTTGAATGCTGCCGGTGTCCAATCTATAGTAACCCTGTTCTGTTTGTTGCATGTAACGTAAATCCATGCACAAGGGTCGATCCTAAATTCATCCCACGACGGAGCTTGTTGCTAGGGCCGGCCCAGGGGCAAGGCAGACTAGGCCCATGCCTAAGGCCCCTGAGAGCCTAAGAGGCCCCAAAATCCAAAATCATCTATATATTTATATAAGAAAAGAAAAAATAAATTGGTTTAAACGCTTATGAACTTTCAACGTTTGCATAGAAAGATTGTTAAACACGTCAGTCAATTACGCTATTTAAAGCAAATCTTCAGAAAAAATTAAAATTTGACCCAAACCTGTGATTTATTTTCCCCTTTTCGGAAAGAGAAGATCCAAACTCTAGAGAGCTTGAGAATCCCTTCCAATTCATTTGATCGATCGTTCCTTTCATACTCCCATACCAGATGAATGAGATGATATAACTCCTTCATTCAATTAATCATGATTGTCGATCGACGACTCCTCTCATCATATATATATTTTTCTCCGTCAATTACTCAATTCACTCAAAACTAGTTCTCTAATTCCTTCTTGCTATCTGTTATTTTGTTTATATATTAGTCTTTTGTACGTTTTCTTTTGCAGATTTGCAAACAGAAAAAAAAAAATTTAAATTAAGAAAAGACATTTACCTGGGAAGTTCAGATTTTATTGGAACAATTTAATCATGTAACTCTATAATAATATTTATTTTGATTGAAATATATTTGATGGGACATGCTTGGATACCCAAGGGGTATGCCATACCGTTATTTACAGCTTTGAGAACCAAAATTACCATATAAATAAATAAATATTTACAACATTTAGGACAATATTATCACAATGACCACATATTTTTATGATTATTTATGATGCTTACAACTAATTGAATCAAATTTATAATTTTGAGAACAATTTGTTTAAAAGTTGTAACTAGATTTTCAAATAAAGTAATTATTTAAAATACAACTAAAATTACACAAATAATAACTCAGATTACTACAATGACCATACAATTTGTTCTCAAGTGATAAATGATATTGATGGGGTACCCAAGAATTATTGTATCTATTTCATATATTGCTCTGCTCAATTCATATATTGTAGTATCTATCTATTCAATGTTTTTTGGTACATCGTTACTTTATTAAATAATATGTGTATTTTTCGCCTAGGGCCCCCAATTTCTCAGGACCGGCCCTGCTGGTTGCCTAGATCAGACAAACCACGCTTAAAAGCCGACAATGCATTCACGTCTGAGTTGGAGTACACTAGAGGAGTGAAGACGCCGATGCTTAGGGTTAGGGTAAACAAGAAGAAAGTGGTCGACATAACCATGGTTGGTTTGTTGATTTGGCTAGTTCTTAACAAGAAACAATCTAAGAGATGGCACAGCTAGGAAGAATGTACACAAGAATTCTAATGGAAGAATTTCAAAAATAGTCTTTTGTGACACCAAACGTGGGATTAGATTATTTTTTCTCAGAAGTTAAGAAATCTAATGGAAGAATGTGTAACACATGACTTTAAGGGCTTACATAAGCTCATTTAAAATAGTCTATTGTGACATCAAACATAAAATATATTAGATTATTTTTATAATATGCTAAGAATTCTAATGTAAGGAGGTGTAACAAACAAGCTCTTAAAGGCTTACATAAGCTCATTTAAAACCAAGCATGGGATTAGACTATTTTTATAATAAGCTAAGAGTTTTAATATAAGACGGTGTAACAAACATGACCTAAAGCGATTAAAATACTATTTTGACTTTCCTATATAAGAAGCCTAAAATATTGCTCCTTATATAGCACTCCTTAATCCTTTCAAAAAGAAAACACCCGTTAATGTAAGAAATATATTATCTCTTATATAATGAATCAAAGTATACAAGGAGTTACCTAAAGCGATTAAAATACTATTTTGACTTTCTTATATAAGAAGCCCAAAATCTTGCTCTTTATATAACACCCCTTAATTCTTTCAAAAAGAAAACACCCGTTAATATAAGAAATATATTATCTCTTATATAATGAATCAAAGTATACAAGGAGCTCAAAAACTTGCTCCTTGTTTAACACACCCTAATTTAAGAAATATACTATCTCTTATATAAGCAATCCAAGAGGGTGTAACAAACATGTCATAAATTGTACGTGGTAAAAATCAAAACTAATACTAAATTTGTAGTTCTCTCATGTACTATGAGATATAAAAGATAATAGAGGGTGTTTCTCCTAAAACATGAGAGTGGCCCCTCTCTCTAAATATAATAGGGTTCTTGCGACAACATCTTTGCTTTTCTCCAAGGTTGCCTCATCTGGCACAACATCTTGGCTTACTCGCTTGCCAGTGATGTTCCCTATTTTCTAGTTTGCCAGGGTCTGCCTCTCAGACGTTGTGTGGTCGAGGTTTTGACCGCGACAACTTCTATCCTAGCCTTGAGGTGATGCAATCTGCAATGATTCCTTGGAGATGGCGGGCTTCACACATGGTTTGGGATGGTGGGGGTGTGAGATCTACTTGCTTTGGCAGGGCACGACTGAAATTTTCTCTTTCGGTGATCTTCAATACTTGGGCCAAGTTGCGGGGATGGTGTCTCCCAAAGATGGCTCTCCTTGCGATATAAGGGCCAATTGGTGTGGTGGCATACTCTAAAGCTCCAGTCGGATCTTCATCTTGGGTCGGGTGTGGGTTTGGCCTCTGCAATCTTGGGCCTGCTCGTCCACGAGATTTGTGGTGCCCTAGGTCTCAAGTTGGGTCAAGCAAGTTGTGGTTTTGTTGGACTTTGGCTTGGCCTTTCCTTATTGTTGCAAGTTGGTTTAGACTTTTGGGTTCGAATTTGGGATTCAGGAATCAAAGTTGGAAGCAGCTTCAGAAGAAGATCTTGCTTTGATGAAATTTTAAGTTTTTCTTTTACTTTTCGAATTTTGGATTTTGCATTTAAATTTTTACATTTTTATTTTTATTTTGCTAACTTAGAGTTGAACATGAGGTATGTATTGTTTATCATCTCATGTTCTGCTACGTCATTGGTTACTGGTCCTGATGTTTATTGTTAGGATATAAATATTTGGGTAGTTTATGTGATTTCAGTTGCTTACGTTGTCCTTCAGTGCGTGGGCAATTATGTTTGTATTTGTGTCTATATTTTTTTCTTAATGAGAACTGACATCTCACACATTACCTTTCAAAAAAATAAAATATATATTGTACATGGTAACCCTTGCATTGTGTACATTGTAAAATTTAATCTTCTCACGTACGTATTATCCATTAATCTGCCCCTTATAATGGTCATTTATCACTTCATACAACAAAAGTATGAGCATGCATATGCCAATATTAGATCTATCACAATGCAATAATTAGATCGGTCACATAACTAAATGACTCAACTAATAACTGTCACGTTGTTTCTACCGGATTACATGCAAGACGCAATCTAGCAGAAGCAAGTACGAGTACTCCTTCTCCTTCTTGTACGTCCGAACGTTGGGGCTGTTCGGATGGTCAGGCGATTCTTCTCCTTTCGGGTCTTCGGGTGTGCGTGCTCGGGTACGGCTGTTAGAAGAATACAACAATGAACAGACAGTCAGGGGTCAAGACGGGGTGGCCCGCCTTCAACGCTCCGATGCCTAAGTCAGATAGTGTATTGGATATAACAGTCGTGCGAGCGTGTAGAGTGTAATGGATGGGATCAGATTGTAATCAATGCTCTTACCTGTAATAAATACCTTACATATATAGGTGGTTGAGTTTGATATTTGATGGTATTCTTCGATGTGGGACTGGTGCATTTGCTGATGTGTGATCCGCACATTCGGATGTGCGCCCCACGGGCGCGTGCGCGCTCGGATGGGGTTGGTCTTGTGAGTGAAGTTGAAGTCTCCCTGGTGGTCTTTCGGGTGGTCGGGTAGGTGTTGATTACCTGCTTAAGTGGATAAGTATATTTAATCGGACAACTAATGATGCTATACTAACAAGTCCCCCAAGTCTCCAAGTCAAAGAGAACTTTCTTGACTGGGGAGTTGAAAAAGGGTTCGTGCGATTAAACAAAATACTTATCCGATTGAGCAGTGGTGTATGATCATGTACCCCCAAATCCCCCAACTCTCCGGTCAAGGAAGGGCTCGCATGACGGAGTGGGTACCTGCGCGTTTGATGGTGTACCTGTGCCTGTATTCTGGGCCCAGCCCCCAAACGGATCTTGCTAGTTTGGAGCTGCGCGCCCGTGGGGTGTTGCCTTGTAAACATAAATAAGTATAACATAGATATACATGTGTGCAAATGTGTGAATGTATGATATGATGCGTGAATGTATGGTATGATGTGAATGTATGCAAATGTTTGGTTGTAACGCCAACGCTGGGATGCCGTTGCGTACGTCGCACGTCAACGGGGATGCCGTTACGTACGCTGTAGCGTCAACGGTGGGATCAAGACCACGACGTACAATGTTGCGGCGCGCACGAACGTGTACCCGTGCCGCCCCTCGGACTTAGCGCGCACAGAGGCCTCTGCCGCCTAAACCGGGAAGATTTCGCGCACGGAGAGGACGGACCCCACACCCGGAACGCTCATCGGTCTCAGAACGTACAAGGAGAGGACGGACCCCACACCCCTGCCGGCTGAGTCGGCGAGTCGATCGTTAACGTTACGCACACGGAGGGGAAGAACCCCACGCCCATGCCGCCCATCGGCTTAGCGCGCCCATAGAGGAGTCGGCCCCATGCCTCTATCACCATAGCCGGCTTGTATTTTTCGCGCCCGGAGAGGACGGACCCCACACCCTTGCCGCTGAGTCGGCGAGTCGATCGTTAACGTTGTGCGTACGGATGGTACGATCCCCGCATCCGTACCGCCCATCGGTCTCAGAACGCGCAAGGAGAGGACGTACCCTACACCCCTGCCGTTTGAGTTGGCGAGTCGATCGTTAACGTTGCGCGTACGGAGAGGGCGGACCTCACACCCGTACCGCCCATCAGTTGTAGCGCGCGCAAAGAGGGGACGGACCCCATGCCTGTGCCACCTAATTCGGCTTGCTAATTCTTACCGGGTGTTCGTGGTTTGCTGGTCGTGCGGGTGGAGCGTGCGCCAGCACGGAATGGCGGGAGACGTGTCGTGTCTTGCCTTAGGTGGAGTGGTGCGCTGACGAGACGCTTGAGGTGACATTCCTTTTGACTGATCCTCGGGAACCGTTGTGTAATAAATGCCAGCCGTCGTAATTAATGCTGGCGTGCCCTGGGCATTAAATGCTGATGACGTTAGTAACTGCTCGAAGCTCATGCGTCAGGCGCGTGGGCGCGTGGGACGTTGCATGGGTGACACATGTCGAGCCGTGGGAGACCGTGCTAGGGTTTGAAACAAGGCGGGAAGCTGAAGGGGGGCGCGGTTACTTGTGTGGGCAGGTGAACCGCCTCAGGGCCACGTGTCGTGATCTGACGGTGGACACGCGAAAATGGACGGCTGGCATTCATTGGCGTACATCGTGCGATCAGTATAAATAGGGGTGTGGTGTCGTCTTCCTCATCACTTTTTACAACTTACCGAAACGCTGCAGAAATTACTTCGCCTACTGTTCCTCTCTGATCTTTGCCGTTCTTTATTTCTTGCCGGAGTTTCTTCATCGACGTTCATCCTCTCTACCGTCAATACCGATTTGGTGAGGCTCTCATCCTGTTTCTGTTGTTTTCCGTTTTGGTTTGTGTTTGGTTGTTTCTGGTTTGTCACGGTTTCTGGGTTTTTTGGCTTTTTCTGGGTTTGCATCTCAAGAACAATGCGTGTTCTTGAGGTGTGCAAGGTTTGATTTTGGTTGGGGTAGAATTTTTGGGTTTTTGGTGTTTCTGGTAGTTTGCTTCTCTTTTTTTTTGCTAAGTGTGGGTGTCGTGTGCGTGCGTTTAGGAATGGAGCCAATAGAAATATCAAGCGGGCAATCGCGTGAGCGTATATACGTACCGGGGGTGGGGTGGGTTAGTTGTGGTTCGAGCGGGTCGAGCACATCGTCGTGCGAGTCTGTGATGAGTGTGACGCCCCTGCGATTCATCCCTAACGCTTCTCCTGTGGTGCAGCAAATGGATCCCCAACAAGCGCTTGCTGCTGCAGGGTTAGGGGAATTGTCGGGTGGATCCTCGTCGTCCAGTCCGTGGGGTGAGGAGCGCGTGCGACAAGATCAGCCCGTGGCCCAGTTTCCGGAGGGCGGGCGAGTTAACTGGGTGCTCCCCGACGGAGTACCCGTGCAAGAACCCGAACGGGCGCCGAGCGTCAAAGATATGGCGCGGTGGGCGAGGGACTACCACATTCCTTCGTCCGTCAGGCTGAAGATTCCAGGGAGGGGAGAATCGTTCACCCGACCGCCTGCTGGCCACGTATGCGTCAGCGAGTTCCATCTGAAGGCGGGGATAAAGCTGCCTCTCCACCCGTTCTTCCAATACATCCTGGCGCTCCTCAGGATCTCGCTCGGTCAGTGTGGGCCTACACTGACCCGAACGCTGGTGGCATTTTTCAACATCTTCCGTTTGAGCGGGTTGGACCACCCCACACGGGCGGAATTCCTCCACTTCTTCCACCTGAAATACTCCTCCTGCCGGCGAGACTCGGGCACCTTCACCGTGGAGCCAAGGGTGAAGTGGTGGCTGATCGATCCTCCGAGTTCCTCCACCAACTGGCGTACGATCAACTGCCTGGTTGGAGGTGACTGGGAGTTTGGCGCGCACGCCCCTGAGATCGCGGCCAATGCCCACCGTGTCCACCGAGTCCCCCAGCGCTTCCACTGGTTGGACATGAACGAGTATCCTCTGACGCCCGAGGAGGAGAATAGGATAGCTCGTCTGAAGTTTGTCTTTGACCCTAGGCCCGAGGCGAGACACTTCTGGGATGCGTGTCACTGGGATTTGATCGAGCAGAATTGCCTCGCCTACATGCCTGGTCTGTCGGGTGGCGCTTGTTTGTAATGTATGTAGTGTAACTTTGATCGACTGTTGCTAACCTATACGTTCTGTCCTTGTAGTGAAAATGTCCAAGTCCAAGGCGAGCGACCGGGATACTGAGCAGCTGCGCCGGCTGAACATGCTGCTGGATGGCGCGGACACCGTACGCCGTGTCGTGGTGGATCGCTCGGGCGGAATGCGGGTGGGTGAGGAGGTTCAGCCCACCATTCGTGCACCTGCGGTGAGTGAGCACGCCTCTCCTATCCGCCAGCGTGCGTCGGGCGCTGGCCCATCTGTTTCCGCTGCTGCTAACGTCGAGCAGCCAGCGTCCGGTCCTGTTCTACCTCCTCCTTCGCAGTCGGCTAGTCGGGGTTCCAGCCGGGCTGAGCGGTAAAACCGCCACCTCGAGAAGGAGCAACGCCAGGTGGATCGGGATCAGCGCCGGTCCGACCGGGTGGAGCAGAGGGACAGGCGCGAGACTGCCCGCACGCCCCAGGCTTCAAGTCGACCTTCAAGTCCTCCATAAGCTCTTGAGCAGGGGGAGAGTGAGGAGCGTGCCCAAAAGCGCCCCCGGACCGAAGACTCCTCTCCCGGCCCTACTCCTAGGTCGAATGCTGACATTGTGGATGCCCTGCGCCGGGCGCTGGTGGATGGCGCCGCCTCTCTTAGGCCCCTGCTGCAGCCGCTGGAGAATGCCGCTCCCGACGGGCTGGACACGGCCTTCATTGCGTGCACCCGCCTGCAGCACCAGCTCTTCCGTGTCCGCTCGCGAGAGAATCTGGAACTTGCACGCCTCAGGATCGACGCGCTGAAGCACCGAAAGGTGATGGATCGGATGGTGGCCAACCTGGAGAAGGCCAATGGCCTGGCGACACGGTACACCGCCCGTGCAGAGGAGGCGATTGCTCGGTCCGTGGAAGCTGCTGCCCGTGAAGCTCTGGCGAGGGCTGAGCGGGACAAGGCCGTGGCCAAGGTGGAGCAGGTGCGCGCCAAGCTGGAGAGCGTTCGTGCTGAAGCAGCCGCCCGGGAGGCGCTGTTAGAGTCCCGGCTGAAGGAGGTTGATCGCGTTGCTCGCATGGATGCTGTGGCGACGTTCAAGGAGTCTGACGAGCTCCACGAACTGGTCAGAGCTGAAGTGGATGAGCAGGTGGCTGCCTTCCAAGAAGCGGTGATTCCTTTCCTTAAGCTGGAGGAGTACCGGGCGTTCGTGCGGTCTGAAAATGAGAGACTGGCGGGCGCCCAGGTTCCTGCGCCTGAGGGAGAGGTGGATCCTGCTGGGGCAGTGTTGGAGCCGATGATCGTGCGGGTGGATCCTGGTGAGCGGGTGGAGCAGGTGGGGGCGACGTCGTCGGAGAAGGCTGAGGAGCTGGAGGTGGATACGGGGGCGTAGTATAGGATTTTTCTCTTTTTTTTTGTTGTAATAGAGTAGGTTTTTGTAGTCGGGCCTTGTGCCCTAACTATCAATGAAGTATTTTCTTTCCGTACGTGTGCCTTGTCTTCTTTTTTTTTGCATCTTTTGAATGACTCGCGCGGTCGTGCGCCCACTCTCCTTTACTTTTGAATGGAATTTGACCAAGTGTTACATTCGTGCGAGCAGCCTATCCCCAGTCCCCCGAGTACTGGGCGGGCGGGGTAAGGACAAACGAACGCAATAATATTACAAACTTAACAAATGAAAAGTACAACACACGTACAACATAACAAAATTTTAATGAAAGTACTTCCTCAAATGTTGTATATTCCATGGCTGCCGTAGTCGTTGACCCTGCATATCACGGAGGTAGAAAGTGCTGGCGCTGATCACCTCATCGACGACGTACGGGCCTTCCCATAACGGACGGAGTGTCTTCACCTTTTGCTGGATTGCCTTCATCACCCAGTCTCCCAGTTGGATTGGTCGAGCCCGAATGCGCTGGTTGAACAATCGGGCGATCCTTTGTTTGTTCGCGGCGTTGTGGAGGTGCGCCGTGTCCCTCCGTTCTTCCAACATATCATTGTTAAGTCGTAACCCCTCACTGTTCGTGCGCGGATCGTACCCCTCAATCCGTGGGCTCTGATGGGTAATTTCCAGGGGTAGCACAACTTCCGTTCCGAATGTCAAGCTGAACGGGGTATCGCCCGTGGCTGCGTTGGCGGTCGTTCGGATGGACCACAGAATCTCTGGAACGACCTCGGGCCAGCGCCCGTAACCCGCGTCCCCGGGTTCAATATCCTCAATTTTCTTCTTGATACCCGCCTTAATGATTTTGTTGGCTGCCTCTACTTGTCCGTTCGTTTGGGGGTGCGCTGGCGATGCGAACACGAGGTCCGTTCCCTGCCTCTTGCAGAAGGATATGAGTCGGGGGTTGTTGAATTGTGTCCCATTTTCTGTTATGATGTTGATCGGCGTCCCATAGCGACAGAAGAGGAAACGCCAGAGCAAGCGCTCCACCTTCTCCGTGGTGATTTTCGCCATCGGTTGGGCCTCGATGAATTTGGTGTGGTAGTCGATGATGACAATCAGGTATTTGTATTGACCCTTCGACTTTGGGAGCTCTCCGATCAGGTCCAGTCCCCACTGTGCGAATGGAACGGGCGATAGGAGGATGGATAGTGGGACAGCAGGCGTGTGGTGGTGATGTGCGTGCAGCTGGCACTGGTGGCATTTGCTGGTAAGCGCCGTTGTGTCCGCATGGATGGTGGGCCACCAGAATCCATACCGAAGGGCCTTGTGTGCGATCGATCTGGCGCCCGCATGATGGCTGCACGTGCCCGAATGCATTTCTTTCAGGATCGAGTTGCCCTTTGTTGGAGTGACGCATTTGAGGCTCGCCCAAGTCCTCCCTTGTCGATACAGTGCGTCATCCCGCACGCTGAAGTTGACCGCCCGTGCGACAATGGTTCTGACCTCTCGCTTGTCCTTTGGTAGTTCTCCCTTTGTCTTGTAAGCGATGAGCACATCCATGTAGCTGTGCTCGTGCGGTTCGATTGCCAGGATCTGCTCTGCTCCCGAGATGCTCGGTCGTCGCAACACTTCGACGATCCGCTACCCTGACCCCGTGTGCACGGGTGCCGTGGCCAACCGGGCCAGCCTATCCGCCTTCGCGTTGAATCCTCGATGAATGTGGTTGATGTTGACATACTTGAATCCCTTGATCAGCGCCTTGACGTGCCTCAGATAGGCGATCATGGATTCCCCCTTCGCCTGGAATTCCCCTCCGACCTGGCTCACCACCAGTTGTGAGTCACTGAACACGTTGAGGTCGGGTGCTTCCGAGTTTTTGGCCAGCTATAGTCCTGCAATGAGCGCCTCGTACTCGGCCTAGTTGTTGGTTGTCTTGAACTTGAATTTGAGGGCGTACTCTACGTTTACCCCTCCTGGCCCGGTCAGGATGATCCCGACGCCGCTCACCTTCTTCGTGCACGAACCGTCCACGTAGAGGTTCCACTCCGACAACGGTCGCTCCTTGACCTCTGGTCTGTCGGACGCCTCCTTCGTCGGGCCGTTGGTCGTGCCGGCCGTTATTGCCTCTCCTTCCGTGTACTCAGCGATGAAGTCCGCCACGGCCTGTCCCTTGATTGCCGTTCGGGGTTTGTACTGGACATCGAATTCACTTAGCTCGACCGCCCACTTCGCCAGGCGACCGCTGTGATCGGGCGATTGGAGTATCTGGCGTAGGGGTACGTTGGTGAGAACATGGATGATGTGCGCTTGGAAGTATGGCCTCAACCGTCGGGCGGCGGTGACGAGTGCGAGCGCCATCTTCTCGATCGTCGGGTATCGGGTTTCAGCGCCCGTCATGCCCTTTCCTGAAAAGAAAACGGGCAACTCTGTGCAGTCCTCCCTGCGGACGAGGGCAGAACTGACGGCCGTGAGCGAGGCAGCCAGGTAGATGTACAATATCTCCCCCGGAATGGGTCTTGAGAGAAGCGGGATGGACGCCAAGTACTCCTTGATCTGAAGGAAAGATGCCTCGCATTCGGGCGTCCATGCGACCTCACGCTTGTTCGTCGTTCGTAGGGCTTTGAAGAACGGGGCGCACCTGTCCGAATATCGGGAGATGAATCGGTTCAGCGACGCGAGCTTGCCCGTGAGGCTCTGCAGGTCTGCTTTCTTGACTGGCGGCTTCATGTCGATGATCGCTTTTACCTTGGCGGGCGCGGCTTCGATTCCTCGTTGGCTAACGATATATCCGAGGAATTTGCTGTTGGTGTCCCCGAACGTGAATTTGGCCGGGTTTAGCCTCATGTCGTTCCTGATGAGGACGTCGAGCACAGTCCCCAAGTTCTGGACGTGGTCGGCCGATTGAACGCTCTTCACCAAGATGTCATCCACGTACACGTCCACAATGTTGCCAATCAGGCCATGAAACATCACGTTCATGAGCCTCTGGTACGTGGAGCCAGCGTTCTTCAACCCGAATGGCATGACGACGTAGCAGTATAATCCCTTGTCCGTGACAAACGTCGTTGCCTCTTGGTCCTCGGGGTCCATGAAGATCTGGTTGTAACCCGAATATGCGTCCATCATGGATAGGAGCTCGTGCCCGGCCGTCGCGTCCACCAGCTGGTCGATCCTCAGTAGAGGGAAGATGTCATTGGGCCATGCCTTGTTGAGGTCGCTGTAATCGATGCACATCATCCACTTCTTGTTGCTTTTCTGCACCATCACAACGTTGGAGATCCACTTTGGATACTCCACCTTGCAGATAAACCCGATGCCCAGCAGTCGGTCCACCTCCTCGTGCATTGCCGCATAATGCTCTGCCTTGTATGCTCGCCTCTTCTGTTTTACCGTCCTAGCGCCGGCGCCGATGCTCAATTTGTGGGATATGATGCTCGTGTCGATTCCGGGCATGTCCTTATACGACCATGCAAACACCTCTTGCTTCTCCTTCAGCAGTGCGATCAGCCGCTCGGCTATCGCGGGAGCCAATGATGCTCCAATCTGGACCGTCCTCTCCGGGTGCTCGGCGGACAGCTGAATCGTCCTCAACTCCTCACGCTCGGGAACGGGTGACACCGCCATCAGCCCGTCGCGTGGATCGTCCGGTATCTCTGTCCCGGGTGTAGGCTCCAAGGCGAGAACCTCCTGCCTGTCCCGGGGTTTCGCGGCTTCCTCGTAGTTGTATCCCCGAACGTACCTAATCCCATGCTCGGTTGGGAATCGTCCCAAGAGCAAATGTCCCGCGATGATCATCTTCAGCTTGTTGATCCCCGGCCTCCCAAGAATGGCGCTGTATGGGGAGGGGGTGTCCATGATAATGAAGTCTGTTCGGACCTCGCTGTACGGGGAGTCGGATGCGCCGATCCCGACTCGAATGCTGTCGCTCCCAATTGGGTACGATGTTTCGCCCGTGAAGCTGGCCACCCACTCATGATCCTGTGTCATCTTGCGGGCGGGCCTGCCGAGCGCTGCGTACGCGTCCAGGTAGATCACGTTCACAGACGCCCCACTATCTACCAGCACCCTCTTCACGAGGAAATGATCGATGATCGCGTCGATCACGAACGGTAAGGTGCTGTCTTTTGGGCTACCTTCCTCATCTTCCGCCGTGAAGGTAATGGCGGGAGTCTCCCGTCTTCCTTCCTTCTACGCTCGCCCCGTCCCGATCGCCAGCACCTCCCTGCTTGAGTGATCGGGCGACGAGGTACCCTCCTTGCGCTTTCCCCCGGATATGGTACTGATAGTCCCCCGGGTTTCGATGCCTGCCTCGTGCTGTCTCTCGCCTGCCCTAGGTGGGGTTGCCCGTTTGTCCCTCTGTATATCCGCCAGGGCCTTTGTTAGCATTATGCAGTCGTTGGTCTGGTGAGTGGTGGCGTTGTGGTACTCACACCAGACGTTCGGGATTCGCCCGACCGAGATCCTCGCCTTCGATATGTTGTTTAGTGGTAGGAGCCGGTGTTGGTATTGGCGGAGTAGGTGCTCATTCGACTGTTGGTTGATCGCGTATATCCCCTGGACCGCCGGTCGGTATTGTGGTGCCGGTGGTAGACGGGCCTCCTGCTGTGCTGGTCCCCTCGTCTGGTTATAGCGGTTGTTGTAGCGGGAGGGTGGCCTCTGGTGACTCTGCCATTGCGCGTCCCAGTTCCTCTTATAGCTCCCGATTGGCTTCTCGTCGTCCGCTAGCTGTCGCGGTTGGGCGCTTGCCGCCTCTGGTCTGTTGGTGCTAGATTCGGAGATGGACCCGTACACCCGCGTTTCCACTAACGCCTTCTGCAAAATCAGGTCCATGATCTCGTCGTAGTCGAGATATTTTTTCCTCACCAGCTTCTCTACGAACGGTGTAGCGAGCATGTTATCCATTAGGGCCACTCGCTTGTCGAGGTCCCTGCACGTGCTCGCAAGCGTCCTCCATCTGTTAATGTAGCTGGACAAGCTCTCGTCCTTCCCCTGGTGGACCTTGAGGAGGATGCCGGTGGTGTTGTACTTGCCCTGGAGCCGGTAGCGCTTCTGAAAGCTCTCCGCCAGCTCGAGGAACGAATGGATGGAGCCTGGCGGAATCTCGTAGAACCAGCTCCGTGCCTCCTCTGTCAGTGTTTCCTGAAACAGGAAACACAAGGTTGGGTCCGAATACCGGGTCCCGTCCGTAGTGGAGCGGAACTCGTCGATGTGTGTGCGGGGGTCCCCGCTCCCGTCAAACCGGGTGATCTTCGTTGTCTTCGCGTGGATGTCTCTTCCCCTCTCCAGTATGTGTGCCGAGAATGGGCTGACCCGGGGGGTGAACGTCCCACCCTGCCTGGCGAGCTTGTTTTTCCGTAGGCGCGAAACTTCTTCCGCCAATTCTTCCATCCTCCGGAGGATCCGGGCGTTATCCGTCGGAGGTAACAACTCCCCTTCTGGTGTGGACGAGCGGGCTCTCCGGGCATCAACCCCGCCGAACGGATGTGGCTCTTCGTCAGTGGTGTCCTGGGACCGCTCGCGTTGCCCCTCGGCGGGCCGACGAGCGCATCCAGCCGCTCCTCCAGCCTCCGTCGGGTCTGGCGCTCCTGCTCCCTATCGAGCGCTGCCTCCCGCAGTTCTCGGAGCAAGCCATCGACGTGCTCCTCGCTGCCGCTCGTCCCTGGTTCTACTGCTTGCCGTACCAATGCGCTCGCGGGTGTTTCCTCGAATGGTGTGCTGCCGACGTCGGTCTCGTGGATAGGCATGTGGGCTTTTGGTTAGTGATGTTTATACGAGGTTTGCAATTTTTAAGCTTCCCACAGACGGCGCCAACTGTTTTTACTGAATTACGCGCAAGACGCAATCTAGCAGAAGCAAGTACGAGTACTCCTTCTCCTTCTTGTACGTCCGAACGTTGGGGCTGTTCGGATGGTCGAGCTATTCTTCTCCTTTCGGGTCTTCGGGTGCGCGTGCTCGGGTACGGCTGTTAGAAGAATACAACAATGAACAGACAGTCAGGGGTCAAGACGGGGTGGCCCGCCTTCAACGCTCTGATGCCTAAGTCAGATGGTGTATTGGATATAACAGTCGTGCGAGCGTGTAGAGTGTAATGGATGGGATCAGATTGTAATCAATGCTCTTACCTGTAATAAATATCTTACATATATAGGTAGTTGAGTTTGGTGTTTGATGGTGTTCTTCGATGTGGGACTGGTGCATTTGCTGATGTGTGATCCGCACATTCGGATGTGCGCCCCACGGGCGCGTGCGCGCTCGGATGGGGTTGGTCTTGTGAGTGAAGTTGAAGTCTCCCTGGTGATCTTTCGGGTGGTCGGGTAGGTGTTGATTACCTGCTTAAGTGGATAAGTATATTTAATCGGACAACTAATGATGCTATACAAACACACGTCATTGTCTTCATCGATATTTCTAGCTAACTAACTAGGATGTGAATGTGTGTATTTTCTTAATTTGGTCAGTAGGGATGTGTTGCTTGGATCCGAAGCTTTCTCTTGTGGAGAAACTTCTGCAGCGACTTTTTCATAGATAGACCACCTGTTACCGCAGCATTACTACTTGTACTGCTGCCTTGTGGAGAGTACTGCACTCTTGGTGGAGCTAATAATGCAGACGTCGACCTACTCATGGCACTCAGAGTTCGCGATCGAGCGCTAGTATTTACCACCAATTTCTCCATTTCCTTGTTCGCAACGCAAAGAATAGCTCTAGCCTGCAAGAAAAAGAAATTTGTGATTTAGTAAGACTACACTTCGATCATATACATACTTGGATTGTGAATTTGTGATGTATGCGTATATGTAATAGCAACCTACCTGAAGCTCCGTAACATCACAAACACACAGTACTCCGTTGTAAAAAATGGTTAGCTGCTGCTGTTGTTGCTGGTTTTGACTGGTTCGGTGACGAGATGACACGGAGCTGAAAGATTCAGCTGATGAAGAAGAAGACGAAAGGCGAAGTTCTAGATTGCAATTCTGCCTCATGTTTGTTTATCTTGTCGAGATAGCACAAACACACAGTTAACTTTCCCCAGAAATGACAATATATACCAAAAGATAGAAAACTTCAAAACTATATGATCAATGAGCACAGATTGAAAATGGTATCGTTCATATGCTTCTATGTATGTATATATGTGTGCGCGCGCGCGCGGTGGTGCGGAACAAAGTTTAAACACGTAACCCACACACAGAAACACTGATCGATATATGCTTGTATACATGCACGTGTATATTCCAGCTAGCTTGCTAGTTGCGAGCGTAGTTGGTATCTTCGTTTGTAATTTGTATGTATGGACGCGTGTTATGTACAATTAGCTGGGATCTGCTGTGGTTTCGAGTAATCGATGTGCTTCATTTCATATTCACACACGTGCTTCAAAGCGATGAAGTCGACAGTCGAGGACGCTTTCTTTCTTCAACATTTTTTTTTGGCCAGATTCTTTCTTCAACATAAGATTGATTTCATATCCTTTCTCTTAGAAGTAAAAATACAAAACAATATAGGGACCGCCAGTACAAGATTTTGGATGATATGTGTGTCGGCCAATTGTATCGCGTAAATTGTACTAGTACTATTTCAAGCTCTATCTAGAATTTGTTCTCGGTCGTCAAATTTGATCAAATCGAAAATAAATCTTCAAAACTCTCTTGTACGTACTACTGCGACTTCTGAACTGAACTAAAACATAAAGAAAGTCACGTGTTTACTTTGAATGCTCCCTAAAGATTTGACATTCCAAAGTGAGTTTGTTTTTCTTCTCTCTTTTTGAGATGAGCCTTCAATTTTTTTCCCATATATATCAGACAGTCGAAGCATGCATACACGTATGACGGAAAGCTAGATCATCTATTAACTGATAAATATTACGTTATAGAAATCGAAGCTAGCTAGCTAGCTTTCTCGTGTCTGTATATATGTATATACTGGCCTTAGTTTGAACACGCAGCCATTATCAAAGGTACGTTCCAATCGGCCAGCTTGATTAAACATACACTATGCATGTCTTTCATGGAAGTCACCTGGCAATTGCTCGATCGTAAATTAGTCATCCATTTAGCTCCCAAACAGTCTAACCTAGACTCCATATATATATATATATATATATATCACGTTTCAATTATATTTTACCATCTTTATCATTCAGATATTAAGTCATAATGTGATTAAATCTGTAATTTTCAACCAAAATGGTGATCATTAAGGTATTCAAAAATACAATTGAAGTTTATAAATATGAACGGTTCAGGTTTGACAGATTTGATCAATCTCTTGATTTAATCTAGTTCGATACATTAACGATCATCATTTTGACTGAAAATTTATAGGAATGATCTACTCATTTAGACCTTATAATTGAATAGTGGAGATGTTAAAATGTGATCGAAAAAAGTTTGTGTAATGCCCTATACTTAAAAATGACAAAAAATTTATACCTTAATGGAATGGCCCTCTATACATATATATATAATCCTCTTCAACTAAAGACCTTCTTAGTCATTAAAAAATACGGATTTCTTGATTTTTTTTTATTTGGCTCACTTTTTGGAAACATAATTACATCTTCATCATTCAGTTTTTAGAAACTAGTGTATAGATTACTCATGTAAAATTTCATCTAATTTAATAATGTTTAAGGTACCTAACTAGATCCTTTCAAAAAAAAAAGGTACCTAACTAGATCAAACTAATGAAAGAACTATAATTTGTCCAACCGAAACCGTTAGTAGTTATATGTGGTAAATCACGATTTTGGAAGCTCAAACGATCATCAAATTGAATGAAATTTTACAGAATTGATCTATACACTAGTATCTAAAAATTGACTGATAAAGATGTGATTATATGACCTAAAAATGATACAAATGAAAATGAGGTCCTGAAGAGGACTATATATACCGGACCCAATACATTGTTCAAGCTCATTTAATTTCCTCCTCTCTAATTAATTAAGTCCGGTCCGATCCCTGCTGAAACCATCCTAGAGGCCATTTCAATTAAGAATTGATCGAATAGGTACGGGCCGTACGGCCTCTTAAATTCTTGAAGCAAACTATTATTTTTGTTTTTTGTTACAACAGGCTTATTCAATAAATGTTCTCTTATGAAGTATGAACGATGAGATAATATATTGATTTTGAAAATGAGGAAATAAAAAGATTGCTAGAGCAAATTAAGGAGATGCATGAAATAAAAGGTTTAAATCTACATATTGGATGATAACACGATTTTATTCAATTATATTTGATAGGGTAATGAGTAGTACGTATTGGTGGCGTGACAAGACAGTATGTTGTCCACCGCCTAAATTCAAATCCCCCTCCCTCATTATTGACGTAACAATAAAAAATGATATGGTGGTAAGTAATATTTGTGCGTGATCAATTGTGGGAAATGATAGGTAAGTAAATGTATATGCAAGGATATTCTATTGTTCACTTGAATATATCAATGTAGTATGATAAATATGGGTTATCGAACATGAAGAATTAGTGAAACCAAATCCTAATATGAAAGTAAAATGCTAACAGATTCGACTACAGTACACTAATGACACTACGACCCTAATCTAGACTAACTCAAATGCTACGAAATTTAGACACAAAATACTAGACACAGTGGCGGACTACCACACAAAATTATAGGGTGTTTGGATTTTGGTTACCGAACTGAATCGGCGAAACTACAGTTAATGTAAAATATAAATGCTGAAAGTAAATATGATTATGAATGCAATTGAGTTTGAACTATATGATAAATGGGATAAGAGAAATGCAATCCACCACCGTCATTCCATCTCTCTAACACATACTTAATCTAATGCACATATCCAATCAATGAAAGTTCCCAGGAAGATCGATAGACACGGCACATCCTATTACATAATCTTTATGCCTATGTGAGTTTGTCATGGACCTCCCCCACATCTATCCCTCCATTGAACCCATAGTCATTGGACCCCAAGGTTTACAAAAAAGAAAGCATTAAGATCTAGAAAATATTTGAGAATCTACAAGGGTTCACAGGTACACTATAGGCGTGTCCTACTAGACCTAGGGTTTCAATCACCCGACGGTAAAATCGGCGTATCATTATAGAGAATCCGATGGAAGAACCATAATCTTTAGTATCCCGTATCTAATGACAACAGAATCCTAGAATGCTTGCTAAGTTGGTCACCAAAGCAAACATACAAGAATTCATATGGTGAGTCACATAGAAAAAGAAACCTCATTTGAATTGAATATGCAAAATTAGGTTAAAGTGTATGAATTAGAAAGAGTACTTCATGTATGAGGATTCAAGCAGCCCCTTAACTAGGTGTTTAGCTACTGAAAGTCATAACTAAAATGAATCAAAAATAATTATAGAGTTTACAGATCAAGAAGGGATGAAGAATTGAAGCTGTCGTCCAGCTTCGATGGATCGAAAGCAGTGTTCTGGCTCCTTGCGGCTGCTTCTCCTTCTGCCCGGGTTTTCTTTCCTTAATTTCTGATTAGCCTTCCCAAAAATCTAAAATAGGTTTATATATGTCTCCCAATTAATCTCCTAGAGTCCACATAGGAGTATGCTTCTTTAATTGCACAAAACTACTTCTTTTATCCATATTGAGCTAGGAATCCCTCTTTTATTTTTATTTTTTTTATTTTTCCACAAAATCTATAAAACAATAAATGTAATTAAATACTCAAATATATAACAATAAAATAAATATAGGAAATGAATTAAATACCGAATAGATGCATAAATATGTGACTATCAATAAATTAAATTTAGATTTGTATCCATTTATGTTGCGTGTGTTTTCTATTTCTTCAATAGTTTGTTATTCAACATGCCTTGGATGTTGTGTTGTGCCTCTCCGATCTAATATTGAACTTAATTTGAAGATATATATTAGATCCTATTTCACATGCCTCGGATCCAAGCAACATCTCACAATTCCTATTTCATTTTGCTTAATGAAATAGGAAATATATAGCTATTGACGTACGTGAAGATTTGCGCAAGCGGAAATTAAGAAAGAGCTAGTCATGGCATATTCTCTATTACTAGCGAGAATTACTTTCGATTGTTCTTGAAGATTCAAACCCAAATGCTTAATTTACAAGCTCACTTATATACATATATATATAGAGAGAGAGAGATAGATCTTCCATCTCCGTCTCTCAATTAATTAATTAGATGTCGATTCTAGCTCCTCAATCTAGTGATTGTAAGGGTGAGATGTTGCTTGGATCCGATGCTTCCTTTTCTGCAGGAATGTTTGTAGAGACTTCTTCATGGAGGGGCTACACATTGGAGACTGAAGGCTCGGCGAAGATGGTTCAGAAATCGTTGCACATGGACTTGGACTTGGACTAGGACTAGTCTTCAGCCTTCCATCCATTTCTCTGTTTGCGATCGAAAGAATGGCTCTAGCCTGCAACATAAACATTTGAAAAAACTTGGTACTCTAATGACATTCTTGGTATACTATTAATCCATGTAAAAAAAAGTTACAACTCGATCAATTCATGAAGACAATTAGATTTTGGGGTAACCAAATTATTGTGCAAGTGCAATAACATTTTGTGTATTATGAACGTACTGTATTTCGTATGAAATTAGTCGGTAAAATTGTAAAACTAAGAAATTAATTCATGCTTGCTACAGAAAGTCAACTACGTACAGGACTCAATAGACTGATAGAAAACACACGTGAAAAATGGGGAAAAAAAATAAGATATGACAGTACGTTACGTTGGGGTTTTGGTGGATTTGAGGCGGCGGTCAAAAAGTGCATACTGTGATTAATAATGAACACAAAGGCAGAAGCGAACCCAGATTTTGTGAAGAAAAAAGATTATCGATTAAGTTGCTTAGTTTGCTATCTTGGAAGATCAATCCTGTCATGGAGATGGAGTCTTCACGAAATGACTCAAAGAAACTAAGAAGATCATATAACTAACCGAGTAAACTAACTAACTAACATGAAACTTTGTCTTAAACTCACCTGAAACTCTGTAACATCAGAAACACACATCACTCCGTCGTACAAAATGGTCAGCGGCTGCTGCTGTCGGTGCTGCGGCGTTCCAGCCCTGGACTCTATCACAGCTGCGCAGTGGTTGCGAGGGAAGCCTGAATTAGCACCAGAAGTATTGAGGCGGAGCTCCAAGTTGCAATTCCTCCTCATGTTGTTGCTTATTTAATCGAAGATGATGACTGGAACCTAAAAACAAGTTCTATGCTGATCGAGAAGCTTTGCTTGCTTTAGTAGCTAGACGAGTAAGATAATAACGAAGCTGGGAGTAATTAATAAGAGGTTCGGTCATATATAAGAGGTAGGAGAAAGAGAAACTTTTTAAACACGCAACGCACAAATTAGGTGGAGATTTTTATAGATGCACGCAGTATGGATTGGCAAGCAGAATCAAAGGCTTGCTTTTCTTTTTCATCACGTGGAAAATAATGTTTCTTGCATGTTAGTTTTAACTCGATCTATAATATATATATATATATTATGATTTTATGCATGATGTCGATATCTGTGTTGTTTTTTAAGTTTGTATTTTGCACTGCTTTCGTATTCACACACGTGCTTGGAGTCGGCATCCGCTAGCTGCTTTACTGCTTTAGATCATCTCATTGTTTCTATACCTTGTAGAACTTTGTAAAATCATTATTTATTATAAGACATTCTCATCTCCATTAATGAAGGTTCTATACCTCATAATAGAACTTTATAAAATCATTATTTATTATAGGACATTCTCATCTCCAACAATGAAGGTTCTATACCTCATAAGAAAATAACAAAACACTCTTCATTAAAACAGCTGGGTCCACATAAATATACAAGGTCCTATACCTCATATTGGGTTCTATTTTAGAACCTTAGATAGGGTATGAGACCTAATTTTAGGGTATGAGACCTAAATTTTTATGGGTTAGAGATAAATTTTTCTTTGAAGGTTCTACTATAAGGTATAAAACCTCCATTGTTGGAGATGCCCTTAGAAAGAACCAACTGAAGAAAATAGAAAGAACCAAATAAAATTGGCCATATTTACATATACAGTGAGGGTGACTGAGCTAACCCTAATCTTCGATCTATTTGTCCTTTTTCAAGAGAAAAAGATGCTTAATGTGCTTAGTTAATTTCCTGTTGGAATCCAACTATAGTAAGAAGGGAATAAATTCAACATGTGATCGAAAAAGTGGATTGCATTTTTAGTCTAGAATTGTAAGTGGATCAGATATTCTACACAACTAGCTAGCTAGCCGTTCGGGATTCAGACGGATGAGATAGTTAAGTACGTGTTCGAGTACGTTTCAATTAGTCGAACCTTGTATAGATTTGGTGCGAGATTTAGATCGACTCATGAAAACTAGTAGGATATGAACCCTAAACCCAACTCTAATCAACCACTTTTTTGTGTACATCGATATCCACCATGCAATACGGTATGATTTAGTTATGAGAAAAGAAGCCAACATTTATACAGTTTATTATAAACTTCACCAAATACATTAATCGTGTGAGAAGAATTAGGTGGATACATGCATACGCAGTATTGATTTTGTTCGATGGTTTGTAACCATGCATGTTCCTTGAGTAGGCATCGATCTTAACAAAAATCACATATAACTTGAACGTGCTTATAATTATACTTTTCTAATTCTTATATAGCAGTAGGAATAGCCGAATAGGGTACTGACGTACGTACTGTATATTAGTACTCAACTACAACGTGCTTATTTACATATAATTTGTTCTTTAAATTATAGATGAAATGTATTTGTTTAGTACGCCCATATAGTAATTAGTTCCAAGCACGCTATACTCATAAACTCATCGCTTTAATTTGTTTATACTTATAATTTTTCAAATACATATGATCAATATACTGTATTTTAAGTCCAAATTTAAATTATAATAATTCATGAATTAAGATCGTGATGCATACATCACAAAGTGAGAGCACGTTTGTGCTTATGTAAATGTCACAATGTGTAACAATGTCGTATCATGCATCAAAATAAAGGCGTTTGAGGAGTCACAATTTGTATGTTTTTAATTGAAGAAAACTTTCTCATGCCGCAGACAAATTGGTAAACAATCTCATACTGTTTTATTAAACTAACTTCATTGCAATCCTCCTTTAATTTGTGTTTCAACAGACTTAATTTTAATAGTTGGACTGCTTACCTGAATAAAGGTCTTTTTTCATGCTGTTGTAATGATTTAGTTAGAGAATAACTGATTAAAATGAATAACTTATATATTCAGATGAGAAATTGTAGCGGTCCTCGTCTAGCTAGGGTTGGTATCAATCATAATCTATCTAATTCGAAAAGCCGCAGACATCAGTCCCGGAGAGGCACTCATAAGCTCGGTGCATGATTCAGGTTTCTATTTACTTGCATTGGTGGCCAACCATTTGAATCACAAACGTACCACAGTTCTACGAACTACGTACTGCCCACAATTTTTAACTTAAAGATCGAACAAAATAAATAGTTAACGAAGCAATACCATGCATTAATTCATTTTCTTTGTTTTCATGCACGTGATTAATACCTCAATGAATCGAGTGGCTGGCTAGCGGACTCGTGGGCGATTTCTTGTCTGCGCTAGCTTACAAAATGATGAAATGATAGGAATCGATCGATAGGGGCGGATAGGATATACGAAGTCACGAACAGGTTTCCAGGTTCTACATACTAGTATACAGGGGATTTTTGGCATTGGTATTTGACTATTAGAGATGAAGATGTCGACGGTTACCAAATTAACACATTAGCGTACGCGTAGACTTTTTTGAACAATTTTAAGCACATTTTTAAGCACACTACTTGGATAGTAATAATTGTAAACAATAAAGCACAAGTGAAGACTGAAGTATAGCCGGATTTGCCAGCATTGCAAGTATCACATCATTTTTCACATGGCAAAAATAAAAGGGAAATATCATCCAATAGTATCTCAATTTTTGTTGATTTTAAATATTTTTATTTAATTTTACAAAATACCAGATTCATATCTTAATATCGATTCCGACTCAAAAATTATACATATTGTTACTTATTCCATTTAACACAGTTATTTCTTATGTCATTAAAATTATGCAATTTGAAACAAAGTAAGACGGAATAGATAACGACATACGTTTGGCACGAAAACTTCTAGGGTGCTGAGAAGTCTCCAAACGGTCTCTTTTCTTGATCACGTACTTGTATGCGCTTGGCGTGCCACCGCCGTAGGGCAGAACATTAAACATAGGCTTGCTGCTACCTGACTTCTAATAAGCGATTGAGATGGGGAGAGCACCAACCTCGCCTGATGGATTCCTTTTGCCTAAGTGACTTAGAACTTATGGTTTTCGTGTCTCTCGCCGAGGCACAAAGATCGATACTCCACAGCTCTTTGGTGTGAAGCAGAGGAATCTCCTTGACAGAGTGTTAAGAACACAAAGTTTTGCGTCCCTGAATAACAAGACACTACATGCTCCTTCGGGGTGAAGATCTCTTGATCGCAAGTTACAGGTGTTTCTCGAGATGAGAAAGGTGTTTGCTAAAAGCAAGATTGTATGTGATGGTGCCCCTGATCTCACGTTAATCCCCTCTATATATAGGAGATGATGTTACTTGTTACTATGGAACTAAAACTCCTCACAATTAGACTCACTAAGCAACTCTACTTGTTTAGAATTATACATCCCAGGTCTTTCAATTAAAGTCCAAGACTTTGATGATAAGCTGGCCAGGGAATCCTTTCCTCCTTAGGAAAAGTAATTGTTTAATATGGATCGCAGGCCTCGGCCTTCTTTTTATCTAAAACTCAACCCAACATTTATGGATTATTCATAACAAGCCGCGACTACCAGCCTACATAGCCCAGCAATAAAGATAATTTATTTTGGGCCCAAACGTTGCCCCTCAAGTCTCGAAATTAAAGCCCAGATGCAACTAAAGAGGCTTGTTTGTTTACCGATATACCGTTCGAACGAAACAGAAACTCTTCCTTTGTAATGCCTCCTCAACCATCTCCTCTGAAAAGTCGCGCCATTAAATATGATGTCATATAAAAAGGGCACGTCTCATCAAAGTCCACATCTCAACACACTCTTCAGCTTCGGTCTCTTCAATCACCCAAACTTCTTCGCAAAGCTTAGCCTTACTCTCTTCTCTGATCATCTTTTCAACCAATACCATGCCGCCTCATAGCCATGCATACCCTGACATCGACCACAAATCTTAAACTCTCGAACGTCGCCACCAGCCGTCTGGGCCCAAAGCTCAAAACACCGATCAACTCAGTGCTTTACCAAACCCTTTATGACAGCATCTAAAACTCCGCTTTAATCTTCCGGAAAGACAAACGAGCCACACCCACCGGGTAGACCTCCAAAGACACCCTCTGCTCAATCGAGAAATGGTCATCCACCTCCGACAGTGAACGACATGAGACCTACCTCGCAGAAACACTGACCTAGTTTGCTGGCAATCGATTGACAATTTTCACCTGATAGACCTCAGTTTCTCGCTACCCAGCGAAGGAAACTGCACATCGTTCGCTGCAGCCATATGTTTCTAGGACTTGCCTACAATTTCTTTCGTCTCCCATGCGACAACCTAAGAATCACTTTGCTTGATCTTTTCACCATCTTCGGAGTACCCATAGCAGACCCCGTGTGGAAGCAAGGGGACACGATTAATGCTGTAGAGAAAGCTAGTCCCGTTTGACCCAGCTTTTACTCTGCCTGGGTCTCTGGGTCACTCGCTTTATCAACGACAAAACTCCTAAAGGAGGTATAGCCTTCCTCGAATTCGGGTTATCCAAATATATATTCTGTGTGTCTGCCCAGAAAGTCAACAAATGATGGGTTCACCTCGCCTAATGCTTATTTGAGGGTACTAAGGTAGGATTTGCACAATCCATCCTCGCCTACCTTTACCGCAGTCTGAGGTGGATTTCATTGACACCATTGCAATTAAACAACTCTCCTGGCCCATTGTGGATGGTAGATCTCTGGCTATAGGTCTATTTCCCAGTCTTCCGACATATAGAAGTGCCACCATTCCAAGCAGATGAACTCCTTGGCCTAACGCTCTCTGCTTCTCTTACCTTTAACTCGCTGACGTATCAAACCTTCTTCGTCACTCTCTGCTCGCACAACAACTTCCCTTGAGACTCGGCGCACTTGGTAATCCAACGACAATTTTTTGAAGAATTGGCGACCGACTTTCTTCCCTCGCCAGGCCAAGGTGATCAGGCAAGGATTATTTTTACTCAGAGCAACACCTACGGCGACTTGCTGGTTCCCAACGCCTACAAAATCTACTACGAGTTGTACTCCCCCAATTATTTTACTAGGCAACTCAGATTGACTCGGCGCACTCCAATGCCACTAGTCAACTCCGTGAACCGCTACAACATCTGGCGAGCAAATGCCCACCCGGTGTAAGCTGACGTAATGGACCAACATTTTGGCTTTCCAGTTGTGATTCTTCTGAAGCAAGAGCTCACAGTCGCCCTTACACCTTCTATAAGTGTGACAAAGCATTACTGTGTTTGGCGGGCTCAATTTTGGGATGGTCTCCGGTTCACACAACCCTTAACCCTTTTTGCCGCCATCTTCGAAGACTTCAACAGTACATTCGCCAACTCCTTTGACAAGCAAGCATTAAAATACATTCCCCAAGACCCCGAAGAGAAGCATTGGCCTACGGTACATATCTTTAACCAGACTTACCATCTGACCCTTGCCACAAATATTGGCACTTAATTGTATATACTTACTATTTTCAGCTTAAACACCCACAGTACCAAGAGTAAGCTGATTCCTCCAACTCCGACAAGAACCACGACGTTGGAGATGAAGAACATGAAAACCCACTGCCCGTAAGTAATCATGAATCCCACCTAAAGTGTTACTTCAGGCTTTCAGTATCTAACGTGCCTTATTTTCACTCCAAAGACCTCAAAAAGGGCTTGAGGATGCCTCCCCCGCTGGGACCTCCAGCAAGCAGAAACAACGCCACCCTTGCAAGTTAGGTTTTGAGGATGCCTTGGAAAAATAACTCAAGCAGAATGAGAAAATAGAACAAAAAAAACAAAGCCATTGAAGTCAACCACCTTAGTTCTGGACACCTCCATCCTTGAAGGACCTCATTTTTTCGTTCCTCGCTTGCCACAGCGCACTGTCAGCTTCTCTTTTAGCAACGAGTGACACAGGCTGATTCTTCCTACTCTTTCATCACCTCATGAGGTAACTTAATGATTTAGAAAGGATTTCAGGAATACATATATCATGTTTTAAACACAAACTTCTTGATTCACTAAAATTCTTTCCTCATTTACAAGACGTAATCCCCGATGAGGCCAACCCTGAGGGTGGCCTCTGGGTCAATGATTTTCCTGAGGAGCACATTGATGCAAATGCCAATACTGAGAACATCGATGCAGAGAGCTCCTCCAACGCGAACACGGATGTTGACATCTACAATGTTATTGCCCAACCCGTTGAAGAAATTGTTCATAAATCCCAACATCCAAATGATGTGGACGAGGGGCCCAATGATGGTAACGCTAACAGAGCATTCTACTTTGGTTTCGAGGATGGCCATTTATCTTACCATGCCATGTTTTAATCTCCAGAGGAACTATAGGAAAAAGTAGTGATATTAAACTAATAAATACCAAAAGTACTAATTAATTAGTAAAATACAAATGAACGAACGAAGAACATATTCTTGAAGAAGATGAACTAAGTTGAGTCACGTGTATCACATGTTTTCCTTGAGAACTTTTACGCCTCCCACGGGCTTGTATGGCGTTGTTCTCCCAGGATAAAACAACTTCAAAGTTTTGTACCGCAACACAAGAACTTCTCATCGAACTGAATAATACCTTACTCTATCACCGGAATTCTTTGGGAGATAAGAGATCAGAAGAGGAGAGGAGATGAATTCTGATGGGATCGATTGAATCCATGAAATGAGAAGAAGAAAATCGCTTTATATAGGCTTCATTGGGGACAAGCCACTTATTGTCGAGTTAATACCAAAACCGTTTATGGTCATTAAACTCGCCATCAATTGGCAGTTACAAGATATTTATTTTGCCGTCAATAATGTTTACGAACGGTTACAAAACAATCTATTTAGTAGGCTTCAATTGTATATCATAACTAAGGTTTATGATCGGTTACAAAACTGTCACAAACCATTTAGTTCGTTATTCAATTGCTTACCATTACTAAGGTTTATTAGCCGTCATAAACAATTTAAATGGCAATTCGAAAGCCTTTAGCTTGCTTTGGGTAATAATTTCTCATTCACCCATTTAACCATTTGAATAAGTAAATATCTTAATTTAATTGTCTCAGAATGGTTAGTTAAAATAGTGTTAAAATACATATTTTTCCAACAGGAACAAATAGTAATGGCGGCAGGAGCAATACTTTCTAACCCTAATGGTGAAGTTTAAAGGGATTTAGACGAGGTAGCCGAGGCCCCAGTTTAACCTAATGTAGCCAACTCGCCTGAGCTGAATGTCGTTGGCGAGTATGAGGTATGAATATTCTTTAAGTACGAGTATACTATTCTTGTTCTTGTACTTAAATTTTCTTGTATTGTACTAGGATCAGGAATTTATTGCCACCAGCCCTCTAGAGGAAAGGGTAATTAGTCCTCCTTCTCCACCCAACGTTAATCTCACCAGTACCCCAATGTCATCCACGGTCGAGCGCAACAACTTAGTTGTCGCCATTCACAATGCCATTCAAGGGTGCGAGGGAAATCAAAGCTCCCAACTTGTCATTCCTTGGGCCTCACCCTCGTCTGAGCTTGCCACCAAGGGTGCAATAATGCCCAAGCAACTCCCCGACCTAGAGAAGCTCTTCACAAGGATCATGGCTATTGAGCCAGACCCGCTGAGATCACCCTCGCCAAGGACACCATCAAGAAGCTCTTTGAGGCCAATCTAGACACGCCTAAGGATCTCCAAAACATGTTAGACTAAGTATTTGAAAGAACCCAACCCCGATTTAGTTGCCTAAACCGGAATCGAACCCCTTCTGAAAACGTGAACCAACAAAAACCATTAAAATTTCGGCAGAGTAACGCTACTAACGCGGAATTGCATTAACCTGCACCCTGAAAATAACACTTCATCCTATGCCACAAAAGCCAAACCGTGGGCACCAATCCCATCCGGATTTCTCAATATCATATCATAATTAATAAACAGTAAACATACTGTAATATATATAATATATCCGGGAAAATCCCTATAAAACATGTATCAGAATGTATCAGAGCGACCTCTAGTGTAAATATATACAATATACACATCAGTAGGCGAAACAAGAACCTACTGGAAAACACAGGTAGCTCGGATCACTAGGCTCCCACCACGACGTGAAACACCAGAACCAGAACCTGAACTGCAAACTGGGCATGGAAACCGAAAAGTCCAGGGGAAAGACATGAAAACTGTTAGAGTGAGTGGACGAAAATAAATGTCTTTCACCGTATAATATATACGTTATAAAAGCATATGCGAGTCAAATGCATGAAAATCAAATGGTACGTGAGGAGACGTTGACTCCAACCCACGTACAGAGCATGCATCATAATACCGCGGGGTCACTCATGGACTTACACGCGATAGCACAGTCTGAATCACGGGATCCCAGACCCACACGTGATTCCTAGCCAGAAAGGCCTCGGGTCAGGATATCTGTCCCCCCCCCCCCCCCCCCCCCGGAGCGTACTCGGGGATCAGCCGAGAAGCCAATGTGTATCGATACAACCCTGATAACTGAGACTGTACTCTGTGTAAACCAAATCATAAATGCTTTCCATGCACATGCATAAAACATAATATATACGTATGTATATTCATATTCGCATATTCGTATATGTATGATCGTAAAACACATGCTCATAAAAATAATGATCAAACTGCATGCTCAAGTTCGTAAAACGTATATAACAGACTCGCAATCAATCCGTGAAAAGAAATGTCCACTCACAGGTGAGCAAAACGCGCACTCGCGCTAATCTCGTGGCCCGGCGGAAGATCCCTCGCCTGAAGCACGATCTCGATCTCGATCCCCTGAATAATCATAAAACATATCTGATCAAAATCATAGCCCACAACACTATACTTAACCACGAAAACCAACCGTTCCCGAAAACATATTAAACTGTATAAAACACCCGACTGAATTTCTGAAATCTCCACCCAAAACCTTCGACTGAAAATTCGATACCCAGATCAATACGAAAACCTCTAGGCGATAATCAGGGCGCGATTACGAGAAAAATGACATTAAAAACATCGAAATCTGAAAAGTCAACGGTCTCGCAGGAGCACCGCCGCCGGCGGGGGCGCGCCGTCAACGGAGACTTTCTCCGGCGAGGAAGCTCCAGATTTGAAGGTCACATCAAGCCTAACCTTTTCCTCAACTACCACGAAGTCCAAAACTCACCGGCAACTCACCAATTTAGCTCGAAACAGAACGGAATCCCAACTCCGGCAACCATATCGGGTTTTCCCAAAACCTCAACCAAACCCAAATTAAACCATAGGGGAAGCATCCCAGGGGCTAGGGGAGTCAAAACCCCCACCCCAACCACCGTGGCTCGCCGGAAGTCCACCCCCCAACTCCGGCGAACTCCGGCAACCTAACCCGATTCGGGTTCACTCCAAACCTCATCAATTCTCACAATTTCAAACACCAATCAACTTAAAATCACAAGAGGAAGAGATTCATACCCTTCACGTAGCCGGAGGTGGCCGGAAAACCCAAGTCGGTCGGCGAAACCAAACGGGAAAGTTTTCCTCCCTCGGTCAACGGTCAAACTTCCAAAAACGGAAAGTCAACTTTGGTCAACTCCCAAACAGTGATTTACGACTATTTCTCGACTATTTTTGATATTTATACTCGCGTCTCGAGTCGATCGACGGTCCAAAACGAATAACCAATACGATTCGGATAAACACGAAACAAACGGATAAACTCGTCGATAATCTGAAACTTCAAATAATCATATTATATTCCTCGATTATCGGAAAAATCATCCGGAACCGCCCACGAGCTCGAAATCACGTGCTCTACAACTTCCGTGAAGAAACTCAATTCAAATTCTCGGTCGAAATTAAGTCGCAAACTAAATCAACAATTCACACAATCAACGACTAATCGCGATTAAGCATAATCTCGTGAATCATACTGATTACTCTACTGATTCTGGTTCGGGTCGTCACAGTATCAAACTTGTTGAAGATTTCCCCTAGTGAGCTTGTTCCCATGCTATCTCATTATTAGCAAGACCTTCAACAACTCCAGAAGTTGCAAGCTTGCAAGGATGATATGGCTCGTCGCTTGGAGCAACAGAGGTACAAGGGAAGAAATGGCCAGGCAAGTGCACACCGACCACCACCAACTTCAGAGCCTCCTTCAGAGTGTCACTACCAAGAAAATAACCTTGGAAGCTAAAGAAGCTGAACTAGCAGCTCTTGATGCTGAGAGAGCAATCCTGCGTGCCGACTCCATCTCTTCTCACGCAAATGCCCAGCAGCTGCTTGAAGAAAGCTCGAGTCGAGCGAATCATTTCAAAGAAGTTGAAGACAATATTTCTTCACTTCTCGGCACTTACTCTGATGCTTGGGCTTAGTACGAGCATGCCAAGGTGGAGCTCAAGAGAAAAACCCTTTGTTTGTAGAATCTGAGCTTTACTCTTATTTCGTAATCTGAGCATTTAGGCTCCTTAGGCCCAGGCCCCTTTGTTTTGTATTAAATGCACAACTCTTATCTATAAGACATTAAGTTGTTTATTTATAATTTTCTTCATACGGGCCTCCAAGCCCAGCTTCCTAACTCGTAACCAGTCTTTTTCTGAATGCAAAGGTGGACTTGCTGGAATGAATAGTTATGGCCCACGTTTAGCATAGAGTATCCAAACCGTTCAGTCATCCCAGGAATCCTCAGGGTTAGGCTTAAATTTGAAATTTGAATTCTAAAACGTGCCATCCCATCATGTCAAAGCCTTTGGTTTCCAAGGAGCACGCTTCACTCTTATCAACCGTCCAGGAATAAGTGATAATTACTGCCCTTAACTCTCGGAATGGATGAACCATCTGTACAAACGAATCCCAGGGAAACACGTGTCAATTACCAATGATGGTAAATGGATTCATGCACCTTAACCGTTCATCTACATGCAAAGCATCTAGGGTTAGGCTCCTATAAATACCAATTCTGACTTGCCATACTTAGACAGGTTCATCACTCTCTTCACGTACTTTCAGAATGAAGTCTTTTCTAACATATTTCCTCTGGTTCTTCCTGAAAGAAAAACCTCCATATATTCTTGATTCATAGCAAAACCTTAGATATTGATATTTCCATGTCCAAGCCTGGGCTAGATAATGATATCTATGTCCAAGCCCCACCTTGGTAAAGCTGCCCCTAGTTCTGTGGAGGTAACCAAGTCTAAACGTCGTGAATGGGTCATCTTCCTCTCCCTCTTTAGCAACAGCCCTGCTTTTGCCTTGCATAGAGGCTGCAGGTCCTAGCACATCAGCAATCTAACAAGGAATAACACGAAGCTGGTGTGCTATCATTCCCTATTTATATAGGGAGCCAATTCAGGGAAACAGCTGGGGATGAGCATATGGCAACTGGTTCGTTCCCTAGGTGGAGACCAAGGTGGAAATTAGTACTTCAAACCCAATGATGAAAGAGACAAAAGGCATCTCCTTTCATTCTTCTTACATTGCTTTAGTCTGTTGTGCTAATTTTTCTCTTTTATCTCTTGAGGCCATTTTCTTCTTTTAGCAAACCTTATGTTTTTTTCAAGCAAATTGTACTTACATGGTATTAGAGCTTAATGCCGCAAAACCTTTGTACCCTCCTCTCAATAAAAATGAATTCATGTACCTTTTTTTTTGCATTATGAATAGCAATAGCAACAAAAAATTATTTTATTGATAAATCAGCCACGGATATTGGCTTTGTAATTACAAATATTTATTGAGGTTAACATTAGGCCACATAATTGGCAGAGAATAACTAATTCTACAAAGAGTAAAAAATGTTTAAAATTTAGCCACAGAAGTTGGATTATACGAGCATACTATAGGGTTGCCCCTTGAGTTTGGTCACGCAAGTATAAGTAAGCGAGCGTGAACAAAGTCAATTATAATGCACTATACGAGTCATCGTACTCCTAGATGGGCTGGATGTACTTCTTGAAAAAACGTCCATTGATAGGATTTACCTAAATTGTACCATCTCGATCGTGAAGGTGGACAACGCCTTGGTCTGGGATGTGATCGACTATGTAGGGTCCTTCCCACTTACTAGACCATTTGCCTCATCTTTCTATCTTCTCGCCAATAGGTAGCACTACTTTCCAAACCACCTCACATTCTGCAAAACTTTTACCCCTTACACACTAGTCATAAGACCTAGCGACCTTTCGTTTTTCAGCATAGAAGTGTTCGTAAGCCTCAAGTGGTTGCTCGTCTAAGTCTTCGTGTTCTTGTCACATTGCCTGCACATAGTCCTTGCCAATTAAATCATGTTGTTCTATAACTCGTAAGGACTGAAACATTGAGCTGCAGAGGCAGAACAACATCATGCCAAAACATCAAAGCATAAGGAGTTGTCCATGTTGGATTCTGTTTGCTCGTGTGATAGGCCCATAGTGTATTAAACAAGTCATTATGCCATAGGCGGACATTGCTAGCGAGCATCCTTCTGAGGATGTGTAGAATCAGCTTGTTACTCGCTTCCGCCTGACTATTGGACTGAGCGTAATATGGGGTAGAATGGAGGAAGTGAATGCCCAAGTCCTTCATAAGCATCCCAACCTCGTCAGACATAAACACTACCCCTCTGTCTGAGACAAAGCATTCTAGTATACTAAATTGACATATAATATCTTCAAATAAGAACTAGTGAATGGTACCTGGCGAGACCACTTTCAAAGGCCTAGCTTCCACCCACTTAGTGAAGAAATCCGTAGCCATAAAGATGTACTTGTGTCCTTTAGAAGAGTGAGGGTAAATCATCCCGATCAGATCTAAGGTCTATCCTCGGGCAGGCCAAGGCTTGATAATTGGTTGCATATGGATGTTAGGTAAATAACTGATTGGACCATGAGCTTGGCAATCTTCATAGCCATTGGCGAAGGTGATATAGTCCTTGGGTATACTGGGCCAATAATATCCATGGCGCTGCAATAACCAACGCATCTTGGGACCGGCTTGATGTGCCCTAGCTACCCCTAAGTGTGTTTCTCTCATCAATCGTTTAGCATCTCGACCATAGACGCATCGAAGCAGCAGCCCTTCCTCGCCTCGCCGATATAGTTCGACATTTCTAAGTACATAATTGGGAGCAAGGAAACGAATACGCTTATCCACTAGTACATAAGATCAGATTCATTGCACGGTGGTAGGATGCCCCTACATTCTTGAGTCCAAATGGCATGTCCACATACTTAAAGACGCCTGCAAAATTTGGGCACCAAAACGCCATTTTATGCCTATCCGCTTCAGCCACTGGAATTTGGTGATACCCTGCAGTTTCCTCCATGAATGAGAGCATCTCATGTCGAGCTACTGAATCCACCAACAGGTCTGCTACTGGCATGGGGTAAACATCATTTGGTGTTGCATTATTAAGGTCATGGTAGTCGACACAGACTTGCATCTTGTCATTCTTTTTCTTAACCGGGCCGACGTTGGAGAGCCACTTATTGTAGCTACTCTGATGATGCCAAATTTGAGCATCTTCTCTATCTCTTCTTTGACTAGAATTATTGTCTCCGTATTCATGCGACGCATCTCTTGCTTCACTGGTTTTTTACCGGTTATGATAGAAAAATTGTGACAAACTAAGTCTAGTGACAAACCTGGCATATCCTCGTATTTTTCTGCAAAATAATCAGCATACTCATGCAGAAAATTGATGAGCCTCTTTCTTTCCTCAGGCTCCAAGAAGCTATTAATAGCCACAATCATTGGCTATTCTGAGGTTCCAAGATTAATTTTTTCCACGGGATCTTTAACTTTAGGTGGAGTGTCATCCAAAACTGCTGGAGCTAGTTGAATAACCTCCTCCTCGTTTGATTCATGCAATACATCATCGTCGACATATTCCAACACTGTGATCATCAGAACATGTTCATAGGCTTAACTCTCTATTAAGTAGTTATGAAGTTGATCATGTAGAGAGAAACAAGCATCTACCTCTATGCTGGATATAGGCTCTAACATTGGAATGGTCGAAAAGGTAGCTCAACAGTGTAAGGGCGACGATTATCCTCGCCTACTTAGACAATTCCCCATTGAGCTAATTCAGAGCTCGTCACCCTTACGAGGTGATGGCTCTTATTGTCAACGCCACATACTTCTAGCGGTATGAGGTCACTATTGTAGTAGCTAGTCCATAGCATTGGCAAAGACTGAATATGGACGCGGGTCAACATCAATGACTTCTGCTTCGCCTGACTCTATATTTCATAGCACCATCTATTGAAGATGATTGCACACAATAACTCCGGTGGATCCAGTCTCGACCCAAAATTCCACTGTACGGGGTTGTACACTCTGCCACGAAGAATGTATATGTGCCAGCTGCTAGTCCAACCTACACATGGAGAAAAACAATTCCTAAAGTCTTAGATATGCTACCCTGGAAATTGCGAACATTAAGAGATGTCTCATGGATGACCGATTTGGGAATGCCCAGCAGTGATATTGCCTTAATGGTGATGATATTGACTGTTGTTCCTGAGTCCACTAACAATTTGTTGATCTGAATCCCTTGGACTTTTCCAGTGATGTACAACGGTCTTATATGCATAGCCATGTTCAATGTTGCCTTCCTAAACAACATATATGTTTTCCTCAAGGATAGGTCAATTTCTAGCTGCTTGGTGAGCAACCGTTGTTCTGGTTTATCCTCCTCGCCAGTTGCTGTCGCCAAGTTGTTCACGTTTCTGGCTTGATCTATGATGACCTCAGTGGGCACGATGAGCAGGAAATATGGCTTTCTAGCTGGAGATCCTGCAAATTTGGAAGGTAAAACATACACCATATTCACATCCAAATCCTCATCATATCCTTGTATCTCCGCTTCTTCGGCTTCTCCATAATCTAGTTGTTCTTCTTCGTCCTCCACCTCGCCCACGTTGACCTCGGTATCTCTTCCTTGTACCCCAACCTCAACCATCTCATGGTCAAGAGGCAGTACTGGATTGATGGTTGCCATAAGTTCATCTTCGATCGGAACCTCAGGTGTAGGTTCTATACTTGCTGGCGAGAATAGGTCGATGCTTCTACTTGTAGAAGAAGAATAAGTCTTGCCTTGGTTTGAAACCTTCTTCCGTTTCTCTTTTACTAATGGTTTTGGTCTTCACCTAAGTCCCTTTGTCTCGCTTGAAGCAATGTGGCCTTGGGCGAGTTCACTTGATCGATGAAGACTCTTAAGGACAGCGGGTTGTTTAGATTCTTCACTACCTCGAGCATGCTGCTTGTCGCTTTTGGGCTATCTACGAGCCTGGGGAACCTCATGCATAGGTTCTTGTTTGCTTTCTCTGGTGAGCAACTCTGGTTACGATCAAAGACATTTGGCTTGGCCATTCTCACTTTAGGCTCACGGGATTTCTTACCAAATACTACAATGGGATTGGTTGCCAAGGCATTCATCTGCCTCTGCAGATTCTCTGGTGTACATGCCAACTATTTTGGTTGGATTATACCCATATCTAAAGGTTTTATTGCCCTCTTGGCCTCTCCAAACCGGCGTTGCAGATTTCTGCGCCTGCTAGGGGTTACTTTCATAGTTTTTCCTCTATTTTACATACCACATGTTCTCCTTGGGGATATTCCATAAGGCTGATGGCATGTAAGGCTTAGTAAGCTGATCTGCTACAGCTGATGCTACTGCTACCAACTTCAGGAACTTCTTTGCAGCTTGCCTTCGTTTAAATGCTTGCGAGTCCCTTCGGTTGAGATCCCCTGGGCTACTAGGTTGATAATGTTCATGTGGAGAAATCATCTCTGGATAAACTTTGAGTTCCTCCATTAATTCTTCGTATAAGATCTTCTCTACATTTTCCTTACCTTCTGCAGAAGTTTCAGGTTGCTTCCTCTTGTTGTCCTCTCCACTGGTATGCAAGTCGAAAGTCGGCTTTCTTTTGTTAGGATTTCTCCTTGTCAATTCCAGCATTCCCATGACTAAGTCCTCGATAGGTTCAAGATCTTGAGCAACTTGCTCGATTGTTATTTCTCCTTCATCAATCCACCGTTGAATTCCAAATTTTAAGCTCGTACATTGCTTAGTAGAATGTGTCCCCCATACATGATGGAAGCGACAATAAGGAAGGCCCTCTATAGTTGCAGGGTTTGGCGAAGGTCCATATGGCACCACAACAAGTCTCGCCTGGATCAAGTAGTCCAGGATTTCAGCCATTCGGGACACATCATAAGTGATTTGTCTCTTTGGCTTCTTCTTTGATATTTTCTTTTGTGGTACTGACTTAGGTGCTATGACAGGGACCAATGCCATCTCTTGCAACTTCTTATGGAATTATGGTAAAGGCCGAGGATCGTTGTTTTCACTGTCCCCTTGAATGAATCCAATTACCTGATAATCAAGCAAGTTTTGCACAGTGTCTTTCAGCCCATAGCAAGAAAATGTTGTGTGCCCAAACCTGTTATGGTACCTACAAAAATGGTTACCCAGTCCTGCATAGTCTAGATCTTTCAGCGTCCTTAAAGGCCAGAAGCTAATAAGCTCATTTTTGAGGAGCAAATCAAGGATCTCATCCATTTTGTTTTGTTTGAAAGTGTACCGTCATTGGATTGGCGTAGCGTGAGAAACGGCTTGTTCTCCTCGGCTAGCCGCTTTCGCTACTACATTCTCTGTTGACATCCATTCTAGTTGAATCATATTAACTTGAGGGTCTAGGAATGGTTGTGAGTCTACCAATGAGACGGTCTTATGTGTACTATCCAAGGCTAATTTTCTTTCATTAATCAACTTCTGGACTTGGTCGTTGAGCTTGACACAATCTTTGGTTGCATGATTCCACAAGCCATGAAACTTACAATACTTTTTCCCTTTGAGTTGTTCGGCACTAAGAATAGGACCAAAGTCTATCTTTACCACTCACTGGCTAATAAGGTCGTCCATAATTTTGTGAGCCATGTTAGCATCATAAGTATATGATTCGAACTCTGTCTTGGTAAAAGCCACTGTTGAGAGATTCACAGATCCTTTTCTATGTTGCAGCTTCGGAGGCTTAAGCACTGTCTTGGAAGTGAGCTCTATAGCACGAACCTGATCTTCTTCTTATCTGACCCTTCTTCTTCGAGATCCTCAATATAAGTCACAATTTTGGGCTTGTTTCTTTCTGATATATATATATATGAGGATCTTGGAGCATATGTCCCTTTAGAGGAATTACGTCTGTTGTCTCTCTCTTGCCTGACATTATGGGCCTTAGACACCGTGGCGATCAACTCATTCAAATAAAGGTGTTTGGAACTAAAGAACATACTGTAGTATTAATCTTCCAAACCATTGATTGCCATATCGACGACTACATCCTTTACGAGCAGTGTTTTGCACAGATTATATTCTGACCTGAAATGGTGTTGAAAAGCTACTGGGATCTCCGATGGCGCTTGGCTCATGGCCACTAACTTGCTGATGCTTGTTTCTGGTCTTGTTGTTCCAAAATGGTCGATGAACAATGCTTCCATTACCGGCCAGTCTATTATGGACTCCTTCTCTAGGCCAGTATACCATACAAGTGTCGATCCTGATAAGGAAGAACCAAAGACCCTTAGTTTGAGTTCTGGATCCTCCACGAAAGGACCTAGTTGCAAAGTAAAGTAAGCTAAATGTGTTGCTGCATTCTCGTATCCATCCCCTGTGAAAGTTTGGAAATTAATTGGCTTGTAGTGTTTAGGTCACTGCCACGTGTTGGCGTTGCCTTTCTGTACAGGTGGGAAAGGAGTCGCATACGGTTCATGTGCTCTGGCAACGTAGATATCGCATTGCTCCATGAACTTGTCCAATTGTTCCTACCAGGCGACTGGGAACCTCTCGGCTTGCCTTATTTTTCTTGCGAGGTCAGACACGAACTTAGTTAGTTGCCCAATATCATTATCAGCCCTTTTATACAAGGCGGACATCTCCTTCATTTGATACGCTTGAGCAGCCTCCAAAGCTTGTAGGAGATCTGGGTGCAACTTGTCATTCCCCTCCATGAGAGTTGCAAGTTGTGCCTTCTGAGTCGCATGTTCCTCCACACCCTTGGCGAACTCGTTCCTCAGAGCGACTACTTTAGCTGTTGCTACGTCCGTTTTTTCGCCATTAGTGGCGAGCAAATCTGCTTGGTCTTCCATTCTTGGCTCAATGGAGGCAAAATGCTCCCCCAATCTCTCATCACGCCTTACAACGTATGGTCTATAATTCTCGTATGATAATTGGTTGAGTTTGTCTTCGGTTAGATAATTGAAATCCATCGCTGAACGATGTGTGATTCCAAAGATGGCGTCTATTGCGTTCACAGAGAGTGAGTGACACTCAGCAGAAGTGTGATTCCGGTAGTTTGGTTGTGGATGTTTGCGATGCGGAGGGTATTCCGTTTTGTAAGGATTCCCAATTTTCGCTTAGAGACATGAAAAGTTTGTCCCATTGTGCGTGTCAAAATGTTTGGCACTAAAATTCCTAGGGTGCTGAGAAGTCTTCAAACTGTCTTTTTTCTTGATCATGTACTTGTATGCGCTTGGCATGCCTCCACCGTGGGATAAAATGTTGAACGTAGGCTTGCCGCTGCTTGACTTCTAAGAAGCGATTGAGACAAAGAGCGCACCAACCCCGCCTGATAGATTCTTTTTGCCTAAGTGACTTATGACTTATGGTTTTCGTGTCTCTCGCCGAGCCACGAAGATCAATACTCCACAGCTCTTTGGTGTGAAGCAGAGCAATCTCCTTGACAGAGTGTTGAGAACACAAGGGTTTGAGTCCCTGAATCGCAAGACACTACACGCTTCTTTGGGTGAAGATCTCTTGATCGCAGGTTGTAGGTTTTTCTCGAGATGAGAAAAGTGATTGTTGAGAGCAAGATTGTATGTGATGGTGCCCCTGATCTCAAGTTAATCCTTTCTATATATAGGAGACGATGTTACTTGTTACTATGGAACTAAAACTTCTCACAATTAGACTCACTAAGCAACTCTACTTGTTTAGAATTTTACGTTCCAAGTCTTTCAATTAAAGTTTAAGACTTTGATGATAAGCTCGCCAGAGAATCATTTCCTCCTTAGGAAAAGTAATTGTTTAATATGGATCGCAGGCCTCGGCCTCCTTTTTATCTAAAACTCAACCCAACATTTATGGTTATTCATAACAGGCCACGACTACCAACCCACATGGCCCAACATGTATGATTTTTGGGTCGAAGTTAAAAGTTGAGATATGGTTATGATATGGAAAAAGTTCACCACCAGGTCTGAACTTTTTAGAATATATCAATTTGATGCCTGACCTATAAAAATTATCAAAATGAAGCCCACACTCTCCGAAATCGTATCAATGTGATGCCTACCGTCAATTTCCGTCTATGCTTCGTTTATTTTGTTGATGTGGCACTTTTTTTTATCTTATTTGATGGGGTAAAATAGTCATCCTATAAAAAAAACAAAAGTCCTTATGACACCTAAAAAAATTGTTATGGACACTCCCAAAAATTACTATGACACCCCCAAAATTGATTTAGACACCCAATTTATTTTTTAATTTTCTGCATTTCTGCCTCTCTCTACGTCGATGCGCAGATTACCTCAGCTCCAGACCAGAAATACGTCGCCGCAGTCAAGCCGTACGTGGTTGACCACCGTCTCCCACAGCGGCTCTCCGACCCACCACTATGGCTCGTGGCTGCCTATGTTGAATTTGGGATAGATTCTCAGTTTGGCGGCTCTGCATTTTTATTTTTCATTTTTTTTCTGCTCGGATCCGAGTTCGGAGCTCCGGATCCGGTGAATTACCAATCCGGGTCGGCGGCATTTATGGTTTGCTTCGGACGATGGTTTGCGTCAGCTCGAAGCAGACGGTTTCGGTCACACAGGCATTCGACCACTCCGGAAAGCCTCGCCGCTCTCCTCGCACCCAGCACCTGCGCATTCTGCAAATTCAATATTCACAACCAATTAAAACCAGGATAAGCACAATCAGCTCGTTGCGGCGACGATTGGGCACGGGCCCGATATCTCGGCGCGCGGCGGCGACGGACCAGTCCGAGTCGAGGTCGTCGGTCTGAGTGGGGAGAATCCGAGGCACGAAATTGGCTCGTGAGTGCGTGATGAAACCGAAGGCAGAGTTTCCTATTCCCGTTGGAAAGTGCGTCGTTCTGTGCGCCGCGTAGCTCATCTTCGGAGGACTGACGATAGACGGCGGCGGCGGAACAATTTGGAGTGGATTCTAGGGTTTTCGAGTGAGATGAGTCGAATTAGGGTTTTAGAGAGAAGTGTGGAGAGTGTGAGAGTTGAACAATTTGGGATAGATTTTTGGTTTGGCGAGAGGAACTTGAATTCAGTGTTAGAGCCGAATCGGCACTTGAATTGGTACCCGAATCGGAACACATCGGAGGAGACTAGGATGACGACTGGGTGGTCGAGTTATGATAAAGGCCGGGCCTTTGAGTCAGTTTCTGTGGCGGTGGTGGTGATTGGTTTTGAGAAGAAGAGGAAGGCGAAGGCTGCCGCGGCAGAGAGAGCTACGCAGGTTGACGAGAGGGAGATATCGAAAATGCAAAGGTATGAAAGTCTTTACATTAAACAAAGACGAAAATTGACAGTGAGGACAAGTTAATACCATTTTGAGAATTTAGGTATTTACTTTGATATTTTTTAAAGATCAAGTTTATATATCTTAAAGAGTTCAGAGTCGCTAAGTGAATTTTTTTTTTATGATATTTTATAAAATTGTGATATAAATATTTAGAATAAATAAAAATTAAGGTACTGTTTAGTTGAATTTTCCCAAAACAAAAATCATGAGTGCCTAGAGAGGTCTTCACTGATTTGGGCTTGGTTGTTTTAATCGGTAGTTTGGGCTTCCTTTTTGGGCCAGTCATTAGTGCGCACATACTGTAGATACGTGAACAGTTAACTTGATATCAACCTGAACAGTGTGCATGAACCTTAATGAATTTGGGAATATGTGATTCCTAATTACTTTCTGTGATAAATGGAAGTTTGTCAATGGTTACAGTCATGCAATCAATGACTGGATTATGTGCTATCAAGGTGGTTCGTCTACTGCAACAACGAAACCAGCTGTAATAGTCTTGATCGACATAGGTCACCACAAGCTGGAGTCAAGACCCAGGCCACTTGGCATCTCTCCATCTACAGTATCGAGCTTTACTTTTGATGTTAGCTGTACACCCTTGAGTAGTTTCTTCAAGTTGCAGGTGATTATCTTTGTCCAAGCGAATAGCCGGACAGCACTGAAGCTTTTGATCGCGTACCAAAGCTTCCTCCCTATATGCAGGGTTGGTGTACCTAGGTTGTTGGACAAATGCCACATTCTTCCACCATAGCTTCAAGGCCTGAAAAATTGTCACAGAACTGTTGGTTCCAAGTTTAAGCATATAAACCACGGGGCTATTTATAAAATGAAACCTTTGAGCATTTCTACTTGAAACTCAAAGGATAGGATTACAGAGTCTCCTGAGATTTGACATACTATCAACTCAAATGAGTATATCAAGCTTTGAATTCATCAAAATTTCCTTGATCTAGTACTGACACTGATATATAGAAATTGATGATAATCATGATATGTACAAAGCTCTAAACCCCAGGATCAACCAATCAACGATGGCTAACATAGTGGTTCTGTGTTAAGTAAGCTTTAATCATGAACCAATTAAACATACATTTGATCATGGAAAGCATGTTCAATTTTACAAAACATACACGTGTGTTACCGACTCCATTGGAAATAAGTAATTTTAAACTTTAAACTAACCAAACTCTTCTTATTAGTTAAACTTATAAGCCTTAATTGATTCTGCTTAAAACTAGAATGCAGACAATGATCGAATGAAGCAGTTATCCATCTTTTTACTTACATGCCAATATATCCAGACCACAACAACCTTATGCGGCATCAACCAGAAAAACACATCATGATCAGACACCAACGCTGATGATACCCTTTTGGCTTTAAGAATAGCTGTAAAATAGTTTCCAAGCTCAGGAAACGGACAGAAGATCATCAGGGAGCATTTGCTCTTATACTCCAATTCCCTAACATGTCCTGCAGTCGTCATCATATAGCCCAAATAAAAAAAGCGAAAAACTTTACAGCAAAAGTACAAAACTTTAGACTCTTCAATTTGAACACATTGTGCATCATCCATTATGCATACAAGTTTTACATAAGCAATAGATGAACTCGATAGCATAGCATACCATAAAAGGACTGACATGTAGCGGCTTTGCCACTAAATCGAATCCGGGTTGAAACGAATAACACTCTTTCTCCCCATGGCGTATTGGTTACCTATAAACACAAGTATATATAGCAGCAATATCAATATTCGGTCAGTCTGATATAGCAAGCTAGAGAAAAAAGTGAGTAACAAACCTCAGCAATACATTTCTTAAGAATCTGATCACCATCATAGCAATAGTACAAGCTCAATGGATTCTGCTCATATCCCACACTTTCAGGAATCGTTAAAAGCAAACTGAGATCAATTTCATATGTCAGCTCAGTCAACAATTAATTAAACAAACTAGATATAAGTAGAATGCACAGAACTGATGACGTAAGCGATTACGTTTGGCCGGCGTTGGCGGAAATGCGGCGGGCTTCGTCGGCGGAGAGGTGGTTGGGGAGCGCGTGGGGCGGCGAGAGGTCGAGGTCGATGAGGGCGTAGCGGACGGAGTAGGTGAAGGAGTGGCGGACGGGGCGGCGGCGCTCGTGAAAGACGGTGCCTTGGTAAAGGGAGGCGGCGGCGGAGCGTGAGGCGGAGATTCGGCGGAGGATCGTGAGGAGAGGGAGAGAATGAGGGAAGTGAGGAAGGTGGAGAGGATTGAGCAGAGGGGATAGAGGAGCTCCATTGGCCACGACTAGTCTGTCGCTTCTGTTATTAAAGGGGTGGTTTGTCACTTTGACTCGAAATAGGTCACCATTTGCTTGCAGTAGTAAAAATGTCGTGTGCGTCGATAGGGGCGTATTTCAGTTTGCAGCATGCGTTTGAATTTTGTACTAATTTTCTTTCTCATGTGAATATGCAGCGTACTGGTGACGACACATTGTAGAATCTTCACGTTGATAGCACAATGACTATGAGTTTATGAAGTGCTCGTGCATATTGTTGCTAAACCCAAGTTAAACGTAAGATTTAGTAACCAGTCCAAACATTATATATGATCTAGTTTATAAGAATTTTAGGTGCGGAACTCTGAATCTGAACCGCCAACCACAATAGAGATAAATCTAAACATAATTTAGATAGACAAAGATAACAAATGGTAGACATTATTTTTTTCTTGGTAAGACGAAAGTTTTATTAAAAGGAATCGAATTACAATTACAATAAATGTGTGTGACTAGAAATGACATGAAATGAAGACAATATCAAAAGACTAAATAAACGACACTAAACTAAAGTTGAAATTCAACAGGGGTGTCTCCTCACATAGGAGGTCGCAGTGACCAGGCCAAGACGATTGTTTATAAAAAAAAATAGGTATTCGCAAAGTCGTAAGACCATGTATGGGGGCTGACACCTGCCCAGTGCCGGAAGGTCAAGGAAGTTGGTGACCTGATGACAGGGGAGCCAGTGACCGAAGCCCCGCTGGAATAGTCATTGGTGCGGTAAAATACTAGGTCACCGCTACTACGTTGGTCGTCCCACGGGTCATTTATGCTCCTATCATCAACGAAGCTCGTGAAACTAGCACTTCTCCAACTACATATGCGTACTTCCATAGCCGTTACGATCTCACCTTGAGGCGCTAAAAATCCTCATAACTGAAGGTGTCGTCTTGTTACGAATTGCCTCATCCAACTTTGAAATTTGAAATTCATAACTAGATGCCAAACCCAAATGACAATACACGCCCAATTGTGCCAAACCCTAAACCAACAAGAAGCCCACATGAAGCCAACAAGAAGCCCATGATACCCAGAGTATTCCAATTAGGGAAAAGGACCACCAGCCACCGGTAATATTCTCGTTGACTACCCGTTCGTTACTGCACGATGCTAGCCAGCTTTCCCCCGTCCATATGCCATCGGTAACCAACAACTACGACTTCGAAGAGGAGTCCCGATCATCAGAACCAATACCACCAGAGACATTTGGAACAGACTTGTCCTGTCAATTCAAGTGTTGCGCCTCCTCATCACACCAGAATCGCCCCTAGCGCCGCTAGTAATTCGGCGCCCACCAGGATCCCATATGAAGCCTCCAACCATCACCGATGAAATTCGCGATATGGAACCACCCTCGCATCTTAATTACCTGCCTTCTCCTCTGTCGCCCATCATCGGCGTCTCCACGGAGTCAAACTCGGGTATAGGCGTGCCCTCCACGCACAAGCAAGGTCGCCGCCCTCACCACCACTCTCTCACCCATTGGGTACAATACTCCGTCCGGGATCAACCGACACAAACGCGGCCAAGAACCTAGGCCTTGCAACGCTAGGTTCGGCACAAACAATCTCCGAGAAACTCGGAGCATAAGAGTTTCTTTTTCGATTAATGTATTCCCAAACGGTATGATATGATCCTTTGCGAGCCTCACGTGACATTTGCGAGCTGTTTGTTAGGGTCGGGTTGGGTTTAACCGTTCAACTCTAGGCCACCAACAAACAGCTGCGTCAGAATTGCTAATCCCCACCATATCACTCCCTACACCTCCACTCAACACCCTCCACGTGACACTTTCTCCAACATACATGTCCAATTCCGTAAAATCTCCAGCACCTTCTGCAGATGACCGTTTAGTTTTCTTGTACACGCGCTCACAGGCGATCGAGATCTTGAGTGGAGGCGATGAAAACTAAGCGGGGGCGACACTCTCTCAATTAAATCGCCAGCTCCATTTCTCAGTCTCTCCGCCCAAATTTCTCTCATATAAGCTTCGTCTTTGTCTCCAATTCTTCACTGAAGGCTTTATTCACATTTTCGATTTCTTGATCGGAAATTTAAGAGAAGAATCAAATGGCCACCGTCTTCGGTGCTACGTCGGCCGCCGTCTCCATCTCCTCTAACTCCTCCAGGAAGCTCCACCTCCCTTCCCGTAGATCTCTCCCTGGTCTGTATCTACTCTCAGTTACTCTCTTTAGTCGTTCATTGAGTATGAGTATTCAAATTGATTGATTGAAAGGATTTAGTTGTTGGTGTTGGATTGGTTTTCAGGAAGGAAGCCGAGCTTTGTTGTGGTTAGATCTGATGCTGCCGGAGTTAACCCCGGTGCGAATGCGAAAGCTCCTCGGGCCAATCAGCTCATCACCAAAGCTGTTGCTGTAATTTTCTTTCCACTCTTCTTATTGATTATGATTTTGGATGTTATTCATTGTAAATTGTTATTTACAATGCCTTCAGTTTCTCAATTTACTGTGTTGTTTTTGTTGTTGTTTAGGCTCCGGAGGCTGCCACTGCGTCCACCGGATCAAAGCCCGGGTATGTTTGTGTAGTTTTGGGATTGTAATGAAGCTTATAACTTCTTCTTTTTTGTTGCTGTTATTGTACTTGTTAAGCTTTTGTCTAGGCTAAATTTGATTCTGAAATTGTTTTGGATCACAACCTTTGGAAATAATAACTCTTTCGCTTGTAACTTACTGTTGAGAATTAATGGCTTAGTTATGTCTAATCGGCTAGCATGGCATTGATATAAAGTGTACACCTTGGCTGATGTAGCGTTTGGAGTTTTTGTGCAAAAGTATTAAATTGTAGGATTTCAACTTTCAAGTTGGGTTCTTGGGACTTGCTTACAGTACGGTTTAGATATGCGAAAGACAAATGAACTATTATGCCACCACTGTACGTAAGCTGATATCACATTGTAGTTGTATGAATTATTTCGATTTTGGTGTACTGTTTCTGGTGCTTAGCTGATAGTTTTTTGAGTTACATAAAGAATTTCGTATCTTTTGAGTTGACACCATTCCTTGTTCTTTTGTAGCAAATTTCTATACTGTCTTGATGATTTTGAGTTTAACATTAACATGAGCATTTTCATCACCTGAATTGTCACAAGAACATGCTGTCTTTGTCCTGAGATTGATGAGTAGGTCATAGGTTATAAGCGAAATTAGATATGACCATATAGAACTATGTCTACACTCTACAGTATCATCAGTTGATATACCTCTGGCTTCCATAGTTGGTTTTATGGTTCCTCGGTTACTCATTGAGGATAAAATTAATAAGATACGTGTTTCTTATGCAGACATGAACTTCTTCTCTTTGAAGCATTACAAGAAGGTTTGGAAGAAGAGATGGCCAGGGATCCCACTGTTTGTGTAATGGGTGAAGATGTAGGTCATTATGGAGGATCATACAAGGTCACCAAAGGCCTTGCTGAAAAGTATGGGGATCTCAGGGTTCTTGATACTCCTATTGCTGAGAACTCCTTCACCGGTATGGGTATTGGAGCTGCAATGACCGGCCTAAGACCAATTATTGAGGGTATGAACATGGGATTTCTTCTTCTAGCCTTCAACCAGATCTCCAACAACTGTGGTATGCTTCACTACACTTCCGGGGGTCAGTTTAAGATACCGGTAGTTATTCGTGGACCTGGTGGAGTCGGTAGGCAACTTGGGGCTGAGCACTCACAACGTCTTGAGTCGTACTTTCAGTCAATTCCTGGAATCCAAATGGTTGCATGCTCGACCCCTTACAATGCTAAGGGCTTGATGAAGGCTGCCATTCGTAGTGATAACCCAGTGATCCTTTTCGAGCATGTGTTGCTGTACAACCTGAAGGAGAGAATCCCAGATGAAGAATATGTGTGCTCTTTGGAGGAAGCTGAAATGGTGAGACCTGGGGAGCATGTTACTATACTGACATACTCTCGCATGAGATATCATGTGATGCAGGCTGCTAAAACTTTGGTCAACAAGGGATATGACCCAGAAGTTATTGATATTAGGTCATTAAAGCCTTTTGATCTTCACACTATCGGTAACTCAGTGAAGAAAACACATAGGGTCCTGATTGTGGAGGAGTGCATGCGGACAGGTGGAATTGGTTCTAGTTTGACAGCAGCTATCACCGAGAACTTCCATGATTATTTGGATGCCCCTATTGTATGTTTGTCTTCACAGGATGTGCCAACTCCATATGCTGCAACCTTGGAGGAAGTGACTGTTGTTCAACCAGCTCAGATTGTGACAGCAGTCGAGGAGCTCTTCCAGTAGTTCTAGCAGCATGGAGTCTAAGCAGATTTTCTAGCTTTATCTCCTAATCTTCATTTGTTCCAGGTTTGGGTTAGCAGTTTTGTTGTTCTGTTAAAACTTTTTGTAACTGTTAAACGTGGTATAAGGGTCTTTAATTGTTTATCTTTATTACAAGGTATGTAAGATCATCAAGTGTTTGAACTATGTAATAGCCCCTTCAACGGCATATTAATTGAGATTTCCGAAATCGAGAATGGTATTAATTTTCCCAGGAATTTAAGCTTTACTACTTTTTCTCATATAGTAATACTGCAATACAGTTGCAAACCTACAGCTGAAGTGCTAAACCATGAACCATCCTATTTAACTATGCAGAAACCGAGATCACAAATAAACAAACCAAACAAGTAAACTAAAACCTTGGCAATTAGATGGTTGGCGATCTATGAGAACGAAGTAATGGGCCTACATAAACTGGAGGGAGGGAAGTCAGGAAAGTCTGTTGGGCCTAATGGTTGTAGGTCTATGAGAACGAAGGCAATGGATGGACCTGCTGTCAGTGCTATGGATACAATTGGGCTTGAACTTTCATGAAGTGTTCATACTGGGCCAGATCAAGCTTAATCATAATCATTGTACAGTTTATTAATTTTCATTCATTAGTTTGGGATGCATTTTACCGTGATAGGGAAAACCGCAGTACATAACCAAATTCAGTAATTTAGATTTCTGTAGTATAAACTAGCTTATGCAGTACTTCAGTAGTAGAGTAATGTGTAATTATATTGTAAACGTTGTTGTTGAGCTCCAAGCTATCGGAGTTAGCTATGTAGTATGTATAGTACGTATGAAGTTGACTATCAATCCAAATGTAATGTACCATCTTTCTTTACGATAAATTTACAATTCTTGAAGCATTATGCGGAAGAACTTAGGAAGGTTGTTACTCTTCATCACTGAGTTAGGCATACACACTCATACTCGTACCTTCTACTTCAGAAATGTGCCAACTCTTCAGTACCAAACTACCGCTGATAATGTTTTTGGTTTGGATGAGTGAATTAATTAGTATCATAAACACCAATTGCCAAGTGGATTCTTCTTCTGATCCAATCATTCATATACCCAAGATCCGGGAGAGTAATATCCTTGCACAAATTGTTGTTATTTAATTATGCTCTAAATCTGCAGCAAAATCCACCCATGTGGAAGGTGGTTGGAGCAAAACTGTAACTCACTTAATGGCAGTGCAGCTCATTATTCTTTATATCATGTATGCCATATTCTAATACGTGATCGATCAGCTAGTTCGATCTTTCTGTTTTGGTTAAGAAGGTAGGTACACCTATATAATATATCTGTTCCCTCAATATAAACATCGTCTCTGGTTCATCTTCTCTAATGAAATTCTTGCATACACTAGGATATATAAAACCAGTAAAATGGTATTTTCTTGTCCTTGTACATATGAAATTAGAGACAGTAAAGTGTGGAGCGTACTTTTATTTCTTTCACATATGTTTTCTCAGCCCCTCTTGTAAAACATGCTAAAACAGTAAAACATGTCCTTGTGGAACTTGCCCCTTTGCATATGGGAGTTAAATACACATGAACATGGGCTTGCTGTGCTATCTGCTAGCCTACTCGGCCACTAGTGTTATTCTCTGCTTATTAATGTGTCCCTCCCTAATTACGTTGCTCCATATGCATGAACAATATCAGCAGAAATATGGTGAATGCACGATACAAAAACACTGATTTCTGGGCAGGCATGAAGAAATGCTTTGTTTTGTCTGCTACTTGGTATTGAAAATGGCTGTTTTTCGCAGACATGGCGCTGCCTAATTGTGCATCTAATCACAACCATGTGGTGAGAGGAATCAATTTGAAATTTGGTGGGTTGGCATTAGATCTTTTGGCATTAATCAGTAGATATCTGGATACGATATGTTGTTTGTCAAATCTTTTGGCATTTTGTAGTGGTTTATGTTTCAGTAAACGTATTTCTTCTTTTGCCTTAAGTCAAGGATTTGCTTTGATTTGTGAAATGTTAAAGCAGTCAAGTTCTAGATCAGTTTTGTGTATGCTTGCCTCTTGTTAGTGTACTTCATAATCAAAATATCTTCAAGGAGACATGCATGCATATCATTAACCTCTGAGTTGGAAAACACAGGGTCCAAATGTGGGTTCATGAATAGTTTCCAAAACTGACTACTGTGACAGATTGGTATGTAATGGACAAATGGTCATTTTCAAGTATGGTTAGCACACCATTTGTCTTTACAGATTGATACATATGTTTCTTTTGAGTCAATTCATCGAGCACTTATGCTCAATTTTTCATTCAATCAGTTCTTCAAACACGTACTAATTTATTCTAATCCACCACCACCTCCATGAGAACAAATTATGCATGTAACTAATCATCATGGCCCTCCCTCACCCTTATGATAAAGACACAGTATTTTATCCACGACATGTGTCGCCAAACTGAATATGCTCCATGCTGGGACATGCTATATATCTCTATCATGTAGCTAGCTGCATTGTTGATATGATTCTCAAGTAAGGAATGAAATATCGATAATATCTTCGATATTTTCATTTTTAGATTTTTCGATATTATTCTTACATATCTATTTTTCGTCTGATATTTTTTGAAATATTCGATATTTTTCGATATATCGCTGAAATCCTCGATATTTTCAAATTTATCCAAGATTTTGAATTTACAATCGCACAAAACCCACCACGCCAATAACTCAAAAGCTTAATCAAATAATCTCTATTAAAAATCAACAAAATACAAGCTACAAGTTTCAGAACACATATTGATTATATAAGAATGTTATAAAATTTCAATACAAATTCTCATGTATTTATCTTAATTTTCGTTTATTCTTTACTCAATCGATATTTCTGTCGAAATATTTGTATTTTGAATAATCGATATATTTTCGATATCCGATATTTTACTTTTTTCAAGTAAATGTCTGCGAAACTAATGACACTAGTAGTGACCCAGACAGCAATCAGGACATAAATGGAGCCACTGGCCAGAAAGCAATACGATTGATTTTCTTTCATGATCGATCGAGTCTAGTTCAGAGTGTCACCATAACCCATCTGCAGCTTGATCAATTTTTTGTGTAGATCGAATTGGATAAATGTCTGAGGGGCCTTGATGGGTACATCGCCGTGTGGAGATGTTGATGCCGAAAATACTAATCAACATCAGCTAGATGACCTCGTCAACGTACTAACATGCTCAGTTGCTAATATTCTTTAATTAGACGTACTAAACTCGATTACATTGCGGAGTCATGCAGCACAAACCGAACTCGATTACCTTCAAAGTTCAAACTAGATATGTACCTGAGGTAAGTTCATGTGAGAACTTTTCTATGCATGCATGCTCATCAAGATCTTTTTAAGCTAATAGATGGCTAATTTATATCAGGGCAGAATGCAGGGATGGAACAAGCATGTTCACTTCCCGTGCTTGTGATCTACCTATATATGCCAATGTGGCAAAAAACTATCTACCTCTGCCACCTTAGCTGCATACGTGCATATAATTGCATGCACAACACAGCATGCATGCAGTAGGTTCTTTTGTTTATGTATTGAATCCATTATTCTCCCCAATTTTGGGAGAGAGATATTGGTCATGCCGGATCCATGCCATTCATTCAGGTCGATAACCATATCTATTATCGGTTGCCTATACCTTCAATATTGGGACGTCTTTTGTAGGATTGAAGAGTCAAAACTCAAGAGCCAATTTCATTCCGACGTCAAGTTTGTTTTTCTTCTTTCTTCTTCAACAAGAAAGATGAGTATAAATCAAATCTTCCCTCCCGAATTCTTGGTGGGATACGAGCCTCTAGACTAGTCTACTTCTTTGATTTCAATTGAGGCGGATACCAAGCATGTATGGTTCCACTTCCCACTTAATTTCAATCTCGGAATTAAGAAATTTTCTTGTGCTACATCGAGGTTTGACTACAACTAAACGCATTTTCTCAGCACGTTTTTTTTAAAACGCTACTGGGACTAGATTGACGTGGCAAAACTCTCTTTATCTCGCCTCTCGTGCATTATGTTTTCATTTTCTTTTGGCCTTGCTACTAGCTTGGAGAGGAATGCAAAGGTTGGTTTCTTCATTTTCCTTTCATGAATTACCGAAAGTTTGAACACCTACCATTTAAAATGCACTTGTTTTCGTAAGATAATTTCTTTTTGTGTTTCTTTTGCTGCATTTTTTGTATCTCATCCCTCTATTCTGATGTATAAGTTGGAATTAATTAATTCATAGTTTACATCATTAAAGTTCGATCATTTGAAATTAAACCATATATATGTTGCCTGACATCTCTCATTCTTGTTCTTCTCTCTAATTAAGTTTCTTTGCATCGCCCCTTCCAATCTCTAATTCCCCTTCTATTTAATACATTTTTCTTCCAAAATCCCATGTATATACTCTTCCGATCGATCATCCTATTTGATCTCTTTAGGTCTCTTCTAAGATCTCTATGAACGAAATCAGCGAATCCCTTCTTTCAATTCGAGTAGCATTTGTACAATTACTTGAGACAATGTCCACCTGATGAGTCTCAACTTCATCCAGCTTAGCTTGTACAGTTGTACGTGTGTGCATGCAAGTGAATGTCTATGTAAGATTTACTCATCTAATTATATCTTTAACAAATATATATAGCAAGGAACCATGAAGACGTTAATTTTTACGTCAATGAGATAATTGATCGAGCTAGTTAAATATGATTTCGATATAACATGCTGGCGATATAGCGAGGATGTCGACCGAGATCATCGTATTAACACATGCCATTTTCTCAGGATGAGTCACTGAGTCATATATATATATATATGCTCACCGTTTCCAGAAAACATGGTGGTCCATTTAATTCAGGATCCGGGTTTCCCATTTTTTATTGATCATATTTTTGGGTGGGTTCAAGGGACTTGGTCTACAAGAACAAACCAATACCAGGTACGTCAACCTATATATCTTGTTCCTAATATACACCAAGGACGCCTACGTGATCAAAGTGGTAAGTCGATCTCACCGGAAACCAGAAGGACCAGTCAAGCCGTCATCGGTTTCAGACAGAACGACACATACGAATATGTCGACACATCTACTCGACACCGCATTCATACTCTCATTCTATACAGTATATATAACAAATGTTGCATTGTTTCCTCCAAACGTGTGGGAAATTCGTCAAAGCGAAGCAAGTGCCAGCTTCAGGTTATATTGCAAAAGTTCTGGATCATATGGATGAATATGTGGTGGTGAACTTCATGCACAATCACTTGATATATGTGTGGTGGGGAGAGATGATGATGGTGGTTTCAATACGCATATATGCAATTAATCATGCAGTATATACCTTGTGGCATCACAATTAGGTATATACGTGATCTCAATTCTCATTCAAGTTAGGTCTAAGTTTCGGGACTAATATATGGATCGATGCTACTCTGCTAGACCATGCATGATAAAGATAATCAACTATAATATAATATATGGAATTGTTTATTTATTATACAATAAAAGTCTGATATCTATATATTCGAAATTAATTAAGGAACCAATATTAATAAATATTGTTGGTCTTCGACTAGCTCTTCGTTCTTCTGAAAGTATACTGGAACTTGAATTGAAAAATTTATATATATAAATGAATATGTTAATTATTTGTCCTAGTTACAAAACAATTGCTATGTGTTTGGACTAGCGACAAAAATGAAGTCGCCGGTAATGGCAGTACAAAGCTAACTTACAAAACAATTGCAATGTTCTTCTCGATTGTAATGACATTGCCGGCGACATAAATGTATGTCGCCGGTAATGTAAAAAAAAAAAAAAAAAAGACATTACCGGCGACATAAATGAAGTCGCCGGTAATGGCAATGGGTCAATTTCTTGTAGTGTCCACAATATATACAGAATACTGTAAAAACAGACTGACTGAATCTGAAAACTGATATGTATATACATAATAAATAGACTCGTTGAACAACTGTTAAAATAGATATCTCCATTCACAGTACAAAGCTAACTCTATGGTCCGACGGAAGTTCCCTCGCCAAAATCTCGATCACGATCTCCTGAATAAATAACACAAACATTTAATACTAAAATTCGATAAAATGTGTGAAAATTAACTTAGAAACTATCCTAAACATTTCCTGAAAAAATTATGATTTTACCCTCATCGGAGCTCCGCCACGGACATCGGCACATGGCGGCCACGCGCCGCCTCCGGCGACCAACTCCGGCGAGTTCCAAATTTCACAGGTAGCTTCCCCACATGATCCCCAACAACTTTTCTTTCTTTGCCGGGGACCAAATCGGCCGGGAAGACGTTGAAATCATCGCCACAGCTAGCAGCGGCGGCCACCGCCAACCACCACGGATGGCAACGATTGACCCCTCATTCTCTTCCTCTCTCCAAGCCCGACACTTCTTCCTTCTAACACCAGGGCCGATCCAAATCGTGTCTGGCGGAATTTTGCTCAAAAGCCGCCGGCCTCAAAATCGCCGGCGTGGCTTTTCGGGTCGATTCCGGCGACGGCGCAGCTCCACTCCCTCCAAGACCACCTGCAAAACAACCTTCTCCATCCCCTCTACCTTTCCCCCTATCCTCGGCCTCCCCCATGGCCGGAGAACCGCCGTCTGACGACTGTGATGAATTTCCAATTGAAAATCCGATCGGGTCGAATCAAACACTTCCCAAAAATCAAATCTAAGTATGCCAAACCACTCATGGGCAAGAGATGATGAATTTCCATACCTCAAACTCAAAAATTGGTGGCCGACCAGTCACTTTTCCGGCGGGTCAAGAAACGGGTCGATAATTTGGGTCGGGTCAACGGGTTGGTCAATGCTTGGTCAACTCACAATCTAACTTTCTAAATCGGGTAAACCGGCAATATTCGGAAACTTGCTATTTATAGGGGAAGCTCCTCAATCGATCAACGGTTATTATTCGACTATATCACGATCGTATGGTCGATAATTAACTGATAAAAATAAGTTTCTTTTCGATTTATCCGTTACGAAAATTTTCCGTTAAACATCGCAATAGTTATCCGCAAATAAAAACTTCCAAAAATCATAACAAATATCTCGAAAATCTGAAAAATTCCCCGAAAATTTCTACATGCTCGGAATTAAATATTTTACAACTCTCGTGAAGAAGATCAAGTCAAATTTTCGCCAGATGAAAACTCGTTAATAACTCACGCAATACCACTAATTCACAATAATTCTATTTCGTGCTGATTTATACGTGAATTTTGGTTCGGGTTGTTACAATCTACCCCTCTAATAAACATTTCGCCCCCAAAATTTACATACCTGCTAATCAAAGAGATAGGGGTACTGCTCTCGCATCTGCAACTCAGGTTCCCCAGCGGCCTCCTCAACTGCATGGTTCCTCCACAGAACCTTCACAAGTGGAATGGTCTTGTGACGTAGTTCCTGGAATCTCCGATCAAGAATCAGAACTGGCTCTTCCACATAAGTCAAATCCTTCTGTATAGGGAGTTGATAAGGTGTTAGAACATGAGATGGGTCAGAAATGTATTTTTGTAACATAGACACATGAAACACATCATGTACTCTGGCCATGTTAGAAGGTAGTATCAACTCTTACACCACTGCACCCACACGTTCAATAATCTCATACGGATCGATATAACGTGGACGGAGTTTGCCAAGTTTCCCAAAACGCACAACACATTTCCAAGGAGATAATTTCAAAAATACCAAATCACCAACCTCAAACTCGAGGTCCTTCCTCCTTACATTAGTATAACTCTTTTGTCGGTCTTATGCAGCTTTCATTCAGTCTCGAATAATTCGAATGTCCTCTGCGGTGTCTTTCACTAAGTCAGGACCAATAAGCCATAATTCTCCTACATCACTCCAACAAAACAGAGTTCAACATTACTTTCCATATAAAGCTTTATATAGAGCCATTTCGATGTTGGCTTGATAACTGTTATTGTACGCAAATTCAATCAAATGAAGATGCTGATCCAAATTTCCTTTGAAATGCAACACACAGGAATGCAACATATCATTCAAAGTCTGAATGGTTCTCTCTAATTGGCCATCAGTCAGAGGGTGAAAAGCTGAAGTAAAATGTAATCTGGTCCCCAACGTCTTTTGCAACGCTCGCCAAAATTATGATGTGAACTGAGTATCCCGATCGAAAACTATAGACACAGGCACTCCGTGCAACCTTACAATCTCCGTCATATATAACTTTGATAATTTTCTCACAGAGATCCGTCCTGGAAGATCTAGAAAATGAGATGATTTCGTAAGGCGATCAACTATTACCCAAATGACAGTATTACCATTGGATGTACGAAGTAGCTGATATACAAAGTCCATGGTAATATGCTCCCACTTCCAAGAAGGTCCTCATAGTCCCATACAGTCATACTATAATACCGAGTAATGGGAGGATTAGGAGCCCATAATCCCTATATGAGGCTTGGCTGAAAAATAACTTCGTATTAAGCATGATCTCTCACACATTCAGGTCTAATTGTACGTATATTGTACACCACAAGCAAGAACCACGTACTTTTGCTTATATACACACTTTTGGATTGTTTTAAAGCTTTTATACAATACTTGAATCGAAGCGTTAGTTCCCATTAACTACAAACTAGGTAAGGATATGATGCCATGCTTGATAGATAGGGATTAAGGTTTGGTTTCTGGATTTTTGGGCAGGCTATGGTATCCAAGGGATATGTCATACCACTAATAGAAAAACACACTTAGGCGAAGAAGCATTTTCGTCGTCTAAGTGGTGATTTTTGTCGCCTAAGTACCTGGGCGACAAAAGTTTCGTTGTCTAACGTTCATCGCGTAACAATCGTAGCCCAAGTACTTAGGCAGCGAATTTTTTTTGTTTCGTTGCCTAGGAAGCTACTTGGGCGACGAAAGATGATTTGTCGTCTAAAATCTTAGACGTCAAAACAATCTTCCTCTAAACGACGATAGTGGTCGTCGTCTAAGAATCATCTTAGTTGACGGACAACTAGAGTCATCGTTTAAGTGACAACACTTAGGCGAAGAAGCATTTTCGTCGCCTAAGTGGTGATTTTTGTCGCCTAAGTACTTGGGCGACAAAATTTTCGTCGTCTAACGTTCATCGCGTAACAATCGTAGCCCAAGTACTTAGGCGGCGAATTTTTTTTGTTTCGTTGCCTAGGAAGGTACTTGGGCGACGAAAGATGATTTGTCGTCTAAAATCTTAGACGTCGAAACAATCTTCCTCTAAACGACGATAGTGGTCGTCGTCTAAGAATCATCTTAGTCGACGAACAACTAGAGTCATCGTTTAAGTGACAACACTTAGATGACGGACTGTTCGTCGCCTAAGTGTACGCTTAGACAATGACAATTGGTCGTCGTCTAAATGGTGCACCTAAACGAGGACATGTTTGTCGGCGTGTAGGTGTAACCACTTAGTCGACGAAAACTGTCGCCGTCTAACCGTACACTTAGGCGACGAACCGTCCATCGTCTTAGTTATTCACATGGACGACAAAACGGTAGAGTGTTCGTCACCCAGGTTGTTTTTTTTTAATTTGTATTTTTTTATCTGAATTATAAAATAAATTTAAAATATATAAAAATCTTTTTAATAAAATTAATAAAATATTTAATAAATATAAAAACTATACGTATATTCATAGAAATAATAATAAAATAATGAAAAAACTATGAAACTAAACCGGGGGTAGACATGGTACCAATTCCCCTGTCGTCGCTGGGGCCAGAAGTAGGGCCGGGGGGGGGGGGGGGGGGGGCACACTCGTCATCAAAATCAGAAACGGGCAACCCCATTTGCCAGCATCACTCGTAGAAGACAGCCATCTTACGGTTGTGAGCGATAAATCGCGCCTCCACCGGCCTCGAATGCTCCCAAGCACGATCGACCGATTCCTGTGCCAATCAAAGGTCGGCTCGGAGTGCCTCGGTATCCTTTGTAACACGTCGAGTTGACAAAGCGGATGAAGTGGACAAATCTCTCTGCACCGTGCGTCCAAACCCACAAACCTCCTTATCAGGTTGACGGCTGTAAACAACATCGGCAATAGCGATCTGGCTCTGCATCGACAGGGGAGGCACTTGTTCAAGCGTCATCTCCGGGTTGGCCAACCGGGTCGCGGCCAATTTCTCCCTGGCCATTTGTATCAAGTGAAAAATACATAAAAATAATATTAATTACTAACAAAAATTTGGCATAATTTCCCCTAAAATTTGTCAAAAACCAAAAAATATACAGGCAAGATTACACTTCAAATAACAAATTACAACGACACAATTACACCGTGGGCACCAATTTCCATCCGGATTTCTCAAGTTGAAAATCATAATTAAACCAACTAAAATAAAGCATAACCAAATTTAAGTTCAAAATCATATTGCAATAGTACAACCTAACTAAATCATGCACTAATCATAATTCAATTTCTTAAAAATATAATTAGCATTATACTAAATCCCAATATGCTTTGAAAGAAAGTACGAGTAAATTCAATTGATTTTAGAAATATGAGTTACTTACTCATTGTTGACTCGCTTCATTGACAACCTCGGGCTTCACATAAGCTTGGGCGCGGACATCCAAGAAGCAATGCTTCAAACCCGCATATTTGTGCTCCTTCGCGATGTAAATGGACTTTCGCGAGCCCGATACATGGTGTTTTTCCTTCTTATCCCGATTTGTCTTGTAGGCCTCCGATTTTGTCTCTTACACAACAAAGATAATTAAATAATTAAATAATATTTAAAAATAATAAATTATGCAATTTTCATTACATTAAAGAAAATGAAGATGAACCTTATACTTGCCAGACTCAAAGTGTCCGACCAACCACTGCCACTCTTCTTGTCTGTCGTTCCGGAGCTCCACAGGCGGAGGCGAGGTGCCTTGTTGCAAGTAGTACTTGTGGACGTCGATCGTACTTCTAGTCTTTGTAAATTAATGCGGCCAACCATCTCCTCTATATCATCCACCATGTCCGCTGAGCCAGAGATTTCAAAATGGATCTAGAAATATAAACAACAAATTAAAATTAATTATAAAAATAATGCATTTATATTTTTTAATTACTTAAAAAATATTATTACCGATAGTTCGTGGTACTCTCTCAACTTTCAAGATCGGGGTAACTACTTCCATGAAGGGACAACCATACGGATGTTGTTTCTTATGATTGAGCCGATAGAGTGCAAGGTCAGACTCCAGAGCTGTGCGGTCGGAGGGCCTCGAGTGAACTCGTCGTAGCGGAGGTCGATTTTCCTCCCTATCGACTTTACTATGCGCTCGCCTTTGGCGCTCTTTCCAAGTCCCCAAGTCCTTTTGAAGGCGAGTTTGATGGCTGTCTCCTAACCTTCCACCGGGTGCTGTCGAGAATCGAGGTGTCGACTGACTCAACCAGATTGACTGAAGGCGCAGTCGATCGGGCCCCGTCCGGCTCGTTCGTAAAAGTTGAGGCTTCCTCATCTGAACCATGAGGGATTAGGGCTGTCGCCGTAGCCGAATTTTGTTGCAGAGGATTCGATATGGTTTAGTCTGAATCCTGCCTCCAACCTATTGCTCGCGTAATGGCTTCACGTTCGGCCTCTTTCTCGGCAGGCGTGCGCCTCTTCCATGGTGTCATAATTCAACTAAAAACAAGGAATGAAATATCGATAATATCCTCGATATTTTTGCGATATTCCCGTTTTTTTTACTTCCTGATATTAATCTGACATATCAATATCTTTTGTCCGATATTTCTCAAAATATTCAATATTTTCCGATATATCGCTGAAATCCTCGATATTTTTGAATTTGTCCGAGATTTTAAGTCTACATATATGTTGATTACACTAAATCAAAAGCACAAAATCCTCCACGCTAATAACTCAAAAGCTCAATCAAATAATCCCTATAAATAATTACAAAACACAACTTACAAGTTTCATATGAAATGGAAATCGATAAGATCATACAAGTTTCATAATAATCAAACTCTTTCGATGAGATCATATAATAATCTCATAAATATCAAATACAAATTGTTATGTATTTATCTCAATTCTCGTCGATTTTTTATTGAATCCATATTTTCATCGAAATTTCTGTATTTTGGACAATCGATATATCTTCAATTTTCAATATTTTACTCCTTGGCTGAAAAAATAAAATATTAACTATATAATATCCATCGAATATTCATCGAATATTAAAAAAATTAATCAAATTAACATCAATATACCGAAATTAGTCCATATATCAAATAATCAATTTTTTCATACTTATATATTATTAAATATTATACAGTTACGTCCATATATTTTCCAAATTATTTATATATTCATAAATATAAATATATATTACCAAATATAATACCAAATCTATATATATAATATATAAATATATTACCAAATATTCATAAATATAAATCTAAATCTAAATCTAAATCTAAATTATATATATTCATAAATATAAATCCATATATTATCCTAACTATCCATAAATATATATTATCCATAAAATTCATATATGAATCCATATATTATCCATAAATATATATAAATCAATAGATAGTACCAAAAATAAATGTGTATATATATACGAAGCGGATCGGATCGGAGAGAGAGTTATACCGTCGAGAGGGGGGGGGGAGGAGAGAGATTCTGGCGAGGGAGAGAGAACTCAGGAGAGGAGAGATAGTGGCGGCCCGAGGCGATGGGGGGATCGAAGGAGGGGACGAGAGAGAGAGAGAGAGAGAGAGAGGATTTTGGGAGAGAGATCGAAATAAGAGCGAAGTCGATCCGGTCTGGGATTTAATGATCGACTTAGGCGGCGAAATAAATAGTTTCGTCGCCTAAGTCGATCATAAGTCAACTTAGGCGACGAAAGTTGTTTAAATTGCCCCCAAAAAATTGGCGCAAAACTATTGAACTGCCAAAAATTTGGCCTTAAGTGACGAAACTACATGATTTCGTCGCCTAAGTAATCACTTAGACAACGAAAACATGTTTAGTGACGTTTAAGTACATTTTTTAATAAAAAAAATATGAAGATTAATGTTGGGTAGTTGCTTAAAAATTATCAAAAATCAACCGTCAGATGTAATCATTACATTTATATAATATTGTAGAAAAAAATTCAACCTAATTTGGATAAGTTTAGGATTCGATCGAATCAAATTAGTGATAATCAAAAAATAGTTAAAAGTCAAAAATTATTGTAAAAAATAATTCGTAAATCCGTCTCCAAAGTTACGAGTGTTTGTCTTGTTGTAAAAACTTAATTTATCAATTAAATATAAATTAATTTAAATTTGACAAAAAATAATTTATTTAAGACTAAAAACTTGTTATATGTATACTAATGTTGTATAACTTAAGTGTTCGTATGTCTATATTCACTCTGGCCACATCAACATTAACAAAATTGACTTTGGATATATTAATCATAACATAATATGTAAGTGGATGAATTTTCATTCAAAACGAAAACGAAACGGAAATGCTGATATGCGAATCTTCACAACTCAAATTTTTGAACCGTCGACACTCACGGTCCAATAATTGTTTACTCTATGCCCTCGATGGAAAAAAAATGTATTTTAAGATGATATACATGGTTGTACTCTTAGAGGTCAGATTTTGAATCTCTACTCACACGATGAAATTGGTTGTGTTTCGTCGTCTAAGTAGCACTTAGACGACGAAACTTAGGGTTTCATCGTCTAACACTTTCAGGGTTCAGAGTAAAAGGTTTAGGGCTTAGTGTTTAAGTTAAGGGTAAGCTCTTAGACGACGAAATAAAATAAAAATCGTCGTCTAAGTGCACTTTAGACGATGAAATTATCCATTTTCGTCGGCCAAGTGTAATTTTTATTTTATTTTGATTTTTTCTCCAGTTTCAAACATAATTTAAATTTAAGCATAATTAACCATTTAGCGCAGCCTTATTAATTCATGCCAGTACAGTCTTTCCAATATTTTGATCATAATTAATTAATCATATCGATCTTAATTAATTCATTAATTATATAAATATATAGAATTCGAAATCTAAGTAAATTGCTGATTCTGATATCTAGGACCTATATATGATCCTGGCCTCTCTGTAGACGTTTTGGGGTTATGGGAGAGGAGAAAACCTCGGCGGCGTTTTTAGGTTTCAGGACAATTGAAAGAGATTGAGAGAGAAAATAAAGAAAAATGGATCAAAAATATATAAAAATCTCTTTACATATATATATATATATTACGTGACTTCAACTAATTAGTTTATAATATAAATCCTCATCCTCATAATCATCATCATCTAAATCATTCTCCTCACTATCATCTGATTGCTCCTCAACATCATACTCTACATCGTTTGAATTGTATCCAACATCGTCATCATTCTCAGGCTCGTCAACTTATGGCGCATTCTGCGCTAACTCTCTAATCTCTTCTGGAGTAAGATATGTGGTGCCATCAATCGAAGGTAAGCATTCGTTATGCCGAACCAGTTCCATTAGGTCGGGAATGACTGAAGTATTAGGCTCTTGATAGGCATTGTCTCTATGTGCTTCAATATCAGTCGCTGACGTCCCATCAAGTGTCCTTGTACTCCATATTCCTCGGTGTGACATATAATTTACTATTTTTTAGCCTTCACCATCTTTTGAATCATCCAAAAAAAACACCTGCCTAAATTAGGTGGCAAGAGCGAATGGCTCATCCTCATACCAGCTTGAGTTTGTATCGACTGATATTAGCCCATATCTTCCTTGGTACACTTGAAGCATTTGCACTTGAACAGAAAAATGTTGATATCATTCTCGAATAGCAGCTCAAGGACATGTTTAAGAACTCCGTAATAGACAACATCGCCTTCCCCAACTGCGATCCCACTGTTTTGTGTGCTTCCTTCATTTCGAATCAATGAATGAAACTTTACACCGTTCACAAAACAAGCGGAGTAAATATAGTGCTTAACCAGCTTATGGGCCAACATATACTTTTCACACGACCATCACCCTCGTGGTTATCGAATTTTTGTAGATCATCCATCTGCAAAACTGTGAAGAATATATATGAATGTGTAATATAATTTCTAAAATTTGACATAATTGCCTCTAAAAATAAAGGAAACCAAAAATCTGTATCCACAAACTAAGACAAAATACTTTGCATAAACAAACAGTAAATGTCATACGTACTATATATGAGAAAAGAGTTTAAAATAATTAAAAATACGTACCCATTGTCGGATGTCCGGTTTAATCGTTTGAATGTACTCCCTGTAGTTCTTCATGTAACGGTCGACCTCGTCACAGTCTCGCCATACTATCCAATGCGCTTCTTCAAGTTCTTCTTTAGTTGATCTTTCATTTAATACTTTTTTAAACGGTCGTACAATATTTGTGACGACTGAAAGATTGTGGCAAACATTTAGATTACCTGAACTGGATCCTTGAGGTACCTATTGCAGTAGGTAACACACTCACGCATTAAGTATGTCTCTGCTATGGAGCCATCCGGGGCAGATTTATTTTTCACAAATCTTTTATATTGTTTGAGTTGTCTTCAAAATCATACAATTAATAATTTGAATAATAGTAGAAACACAATATATATATAAATGATGAACAACCGTTATAAATAATTGTACGTACCATTCTTAGGGATACATCCAAGTGTAGTGGACCGGACCAGAAAGGAGCACCTATTAGGGTAGGTGGATCATAAGGTGAATCAGGATGTCAAAGAAAGCAGGCAAAAAAATCTTTTCTAATTTGCAAAGGATGTGCACTATTTCGTATTGAAGTTCGAGGACATCTGACTTCTACAACTCTCTAGCAGATAACCTCCGCCACCATCTACACAATGTTACTATTGGTTCGAAGACGTCACGAGGCAAATATGGTCGAATTACCACTCCTATACCAATGAACAACTTTTGGTATAGGAGTCTTTATACCAATGAACTTGTGTTGCACCTCATCAACTACTCCTATAATATTTGCTGCATAAGTTGATGGATAACGAACAGTCTTGAACCAGCTGAATACAGAACCCCTCTGTGTCAGCTTCACCATGTAAGGTGTATCTGGTATCTTGTTGTACACTCATTTTCTATCGCTTCTCAATCACAAGTGACGATGTAAATTCATAGATTCCAGATCTTTGCGGGATTTGGGAGTTTCTTTGGTCTTCAACTTAATACCAAAAATTGTTTCCACCACGTTGTCGCACACATTATTTTCTATGTGCATGACATCAAGGTTGTTCCGGAGTTTCAACTTGGACCAGTAGGGCAGTTCAAAGAAAATACTCTTGTGATGCCATTAGCTGAGATGGTGTGGTGGGTGTGGTTTGAGTCTCTTCACATCTTTATCGTTGGTCAACACACCAAAATAAAAGTTGTTCAACCTCTCTAAAATCTCTTCCTCATACCAATGTCAGGGTTTAGGCTCATTCACTACCATCCCATCAAAATGAGCCTCATCTTGTCGCCATGGGTAATCGTGAGGAAACCATCTACGGTGACCGAGGTAACACACCTTCCCCGCATGCCAACTGGAGTTGACTTCGTCCAAACAGATAGGGGAATCATTGTATCCTTTGGTCGTACAAGATGCCAACCTCCCATATGCAAGAAAATAGTTGATTGTCCACATTATGGCTGTTCTCATCATGAACATCATGTTAGTGAACTTGTCATAAGTTGGCACTCCATGTTCCCACAACAGGTTTAGCTCATAGATCAATGGTCTGGGGTAGACATCTAAACACTTTCCGGGAGATTTAGGACTTGGAATTAGCAGAGTAAGGAAATTAAATTCCTTGTTCATGCACATCCATAGAGGCAGGTTGTATGGCATAAGAATAACTAGCAAAGTGCTAACGGCATGGCTGTTACTACCATTTGTAGATAGACCGAGTCTAACATTTCAAACCTCTGCTGCAAAGTCTTCGAATTCCCGTTCGAAATGTTTAAAAGCCTCCCCATCTGCTGCGTGTCAGAGCACATAATCATTTGCTCGCTATTTTGCGTACCATCTCATTGCCTCTGTTGTGTATAGAGACATGCATAGACGTTGCAATCTGGAAATCAAAGAAAAATAGTGAAGTTCCTTCACAGGTTTTTTCTTCTTCGAACTACTCATATTCCAGTTTTTATATCTACACTGGTTACATATAGAACAGTAGTCCAAATGTTCATACTGTTTGTAAAATAACACACAATCATTTATGCAGGCGTCAATTTTCCTGTACTTTAGGCCGACACTGCTCAAGATCTTTCTAACCTTATAATGACTTTCTGGAAGATTGTAATGATCAGGTAGAAACCTACATATATACTCTTGTATTTCGTCAAAAGTACTGTCTGACATTTTATTTTTCACTTTTATCTGAACTTCCTCCATTATATATTGCAACACATTCTTTGTACATCTAGGGTACACTGGGTGGGGTCTGGGCTATGAGTAGCATCCTGTTGTGCATATCCATCTCTGTAGTGTCACTGATCAAGCTGGCAGCGAGAAATGTGTCATCATGAGTGGTATCGTAACCTCCTTCTTGGTGTTGGTGTCCACCATGACTAAATTCCAGAAAAGCATCATGGACCAAATCCACTGTTGGTTTCCAAGCAGAGGCGCCGCTACCACTGGATGAGGCACCAGGGTAACTGTACCCTGAGCTGAAGTCTACTACTTCACCGTGTTCGCTCCACGTAGTGTAACTCCACATCATACCGTGCTCATACAGGTGTTGAGCCATAACATTAGACGAAACGAACTGATAGTTGAGACATTTTCCGCATGGACACCTAAAACGCTTCTTTCCCTGATCATGTTGGAGCACAAAAGCCACAAACTCGCTGATGTCATCCATATACCGCACATTACTTCTATTCGCCAACTGTATCCAACTTTTATCCATATTTATGCATAAGGATAATAAATCAATCTATTAATTATATAATTTTTCAACCAATAATTCATTAATCTAATATACTTTATATATATATTATCAAATACATCGCACGCACATGACATGCATGTACTTGTAATGAATTAATTAATCTTATACTATAATTAATCTAGCTAATATATATGTATATATTAATTATATATTTATATTATATTATTAACTTTATATATATAAATACATGCATTAATTATATATGTATATTTTCAACAAATTATTCTAATATATATTTTCACTATATATATATTACCTTGCACATGCATATTTTAATTAACTAATTAATCAAATTAATATATATATATATACTAGTTAATTAATTAACCAATTAGGATATAGCTTATAATTAGCTTAACAATACAATACATAGAACAATGGAAGTAATGCTATATAAGGTCTCCGAAAAGTACTATATATTTACCGAAAAAATTAATCATCGTACGTAATTACGTACAATATTAAATTAAAAAAATATTAATCGAGATAAACGAGTTAATACCTTCATCGATAAGGAGATAAGTGGGTAAAACTAGAACTCCGGGAATTGAAAATTCGTGTTTTGATGAATTTTTGCTGGATTATTCGGAGTCGTCAGCGGTGGGTTTTTCGAAGTGAGAAGAGGGAGAGAGAGATAGAGAAGTGATGAGGAGATAAAGAAATCTGATTGAGAGATCTAATAATTGACTTTTCTTAGGCGGCAAAGTTGTTTCGTCGCCTAGGTGTCATTGTTGGTCGCCTGGGTGTTAACTTACGCAACGGAAACAGTTTCATCACCTAGGTGTTCACGTTGGCGACAAAAGGCTCAAGCCATCGTCTAAGAGTCCACGTAGGCGACGACTACCAATGGTCGTCGTTTAAGTGTTCATCTTAGGCGAAGAAACCACATATTTTGTCGCCTAAGTGCACACTTAGGCGACGACTTATGTGAACCGTCGTCTAAGAAAATACCTATGCGATGAAGACATTGTTTATCACCTAAGTGTTACTTAGGCGACTAAATTTTAATGGTTTCGTCGTTTAAGTGAAGTTTTCTAGTAGTGTACCTTTATTTATCATTTTGACAATCAAAATTACAACATACATGAGTAAAGATTTACAACATTTAGGACAATATTACCACAATGACCACATTTTTATGATTATTTATAATGTTTACAACTAATTAGATCAAATTTATAACTTTCAGAACAACTTGTTCAAAAATTGTAACCAAGTTTCTAAATGTAGTAATTATCTCAAATACAACTAAATAACCTAAAAAATAATTCATATTATCTTAATGACCACCAAATTTGTTCTCAAATAATAAAATAAAATTATCATACCCTTTAAATATTTAAGAATGATCCCTAAATTTCTTATTCTATTGTTTATCCTTAAGGTTTGCTTTGAGAATACATACAAAAGTTTAGCAATGGAAATGGTTGTGGTATGCAGTAGTATATTTCAAATGAACTACGTTAGTTCAACTCGCCCAGAGGACTTGTAAATCGCCTCATCTCGCAGCTAGGGCTTTGAAAACATTGGTGTATATGTTATACATTATCGAGTTCGTCATTGTGTAGGAATATATTTCAAAGAAGAAGAAATTAGGGAAAACTCGTGGTCATATTTAAATTTTTTAAAACAATACAAGTATATTATTATTGATGAATTTAGTCCATAATTAATTACATATCTAATAAAGTTTCCTTTTAAAGACTAATGACTCTACCCTACATATAACAATCTTCCTTTAGAGCCTCCTCAATAGTCTTGAAAATTCAAATTTAAAATGAAATTTGACTAATATCTCAAAATTACCTTCCAACTAATACCCTAAAAATAAGTTAAATATAACTTTTTAATAAAAATCATAATTATATTTAGGAGAAAATTTAACTTGGAGAGAGAAAATTTATCTGTCTTCAATTCCTATTTTTTTTGGCTTTTCACAGATATAATTAGTGAATTTAACTTCATTGTTCGGGATGCTCTTAGTACCTTTTTTTTTGGAATTATTCATTTTTGAAAACACTTATTTTCTTTCAAATATTTTGTATTTTTTTATGAATTCATCCATGATTTCTACATTTTGAGAGAAAGTTTTTCAATTTTCATGCCTTAATTTATTTACCTATCAATCTGATTTTCCTATATGGAATTCATTTACCTAACTATATATGTACATATGGCTATTCATTAATTTACCTACATGTACCTATAACAAACAAATTACCTACATGTACCTTAAATTATGTACCTACATGTATTTAAAGCAAGGAATTTACCTATTTCCACCAGCTACCTACAACAAAAAGTTAACCTATCTAACAATTTACCTACAATAACAAATTAACATATCTAAAAAATTACCTACAGCAAGAAATTTAACTATCTTCACAAACAATTTATCTACAATTTACAAAAAGAAATTTACATATGATCAAATAATATAATGTCAGTAATTTATTTTTAAAAAAATCAAATTTATCTACAAATGATTACTGTATTGAAAAACAATTGGGAATAAACAAGTTTATCTGGGGACTAAATTTTTGGGATATTAGAGAAAATTGATTGGAAGAATAAAAATATAATGACAGGTTAGGTAAATATTTGTTTGGTTTTGGTATTCTTATATGGCAAGTGAAATTCACACTCTCACTTTTACAAATACAGTCCCACTTACTATTTTTTTTTTATAAATTTCAGCTTGGTCTTCTTTTACTTTCCAAAAAAATCTCTGGCCCAATTTATTTGGGCAGCTCTTAGATTACTCTCTTACTCTCTCCCCTTCCTTAACGAAGCAGGTCAATCAAACTTGGAGATCAATTTATTTATTTTTAATGATAGCTAGCAGCCATTATTTTTCACAATTCATAAATTGCAACCGGAAAGTAATACAAGAAGGAAATGCCAAAGACGCTAACTTTAAAGTTCAAACCAATACATACAACTTCAAATATTGGAGCAACATATTGTATCAAAATTTGAGATGGTTATTATTACAACTCAGGAAATAGTATACTGCATGCATACCACATATTTATCCTGTCAAGAATACTCTCAGACCACATTCTGAAAGACAAAAAAGATCTACTCTAAACATTGGAAAACAACTATTTCATCTAATCTCTACCAATCTTATATGCAAATACCCCAAAAACAGTTGTTGCTCCTCTTCATCTACCAATCTAGTGTACAGTAGCAACCTGGAACAAAAACAAGAACATCAAAATTCAAATTTCAATAGTCTTTGGTAATAGAATATCAAAGTAGTATCACACAAATATAAAGTATTATAGAAAAATATGGGTACCTATATATTCACGTCCAAAGATTATTCGATTATTTAGTCTTTAGATGGACAATATGTACGAATATGACTAGCAATGCATGTGACAATGGCTACAAGATGGAGGCTTCTTCTTACTCTTTTCCACTACCTCAAAATGTGAAGGATCCTGCTTTGTAGAACTACTCTTTTTCTTTAAACCTACTGGACGACCTTTATGAGGTTGAATAAAAGGTTCAAACATAAGAGGAAGTGATCCACTAAGAACATGAGAAAGCACCAAAATAGTGTCTTCTTTTTGAGTAAGAGGCAATTTCTCATATTTGTCTTTAATCTTATGCATAAGATCATTGAATTGACTCTTATGATCCAAGGCTTCATGATCATCATTTGTATATGATCTAGTATCAATCCTCCATTGCTTATGAATACAATTTAGTGGCAGCTTTCCAATATCCATCTTCTTGATCATGTGTACACATGGAATACCCATGGTTTTGAAGAAGTGGCTCTTACATTCAGATGAGTAATCTTTGGTATTTGTTAGCACATATTTTTTTATGTAACTCATACAAATAAAAGAAAGATACCTTGGTAACAAGCTCCCAAAAAAAAGTCTTGCAAAGCTTTTGAGGAACACAAATATTTTCACTATAGAGTTGAGTTTTAAGTTCTTGAAACTGATGATGAATTGTAAGGCAGATTTTGTCTTTCACTTCTTGGAGACCTCCTATTGAAACTTGAATAATTTCTTCAACATTGCATGTGCACCTTCTGCTCTTGAAGAAACATGACTACCAAAGTGGCAAACCTGCTTAGTCCAAGTAAAGAAAAACTTTTCTTTCCATGGAAGCAAAGTATTTCTTATATAATTCAATACCGATGCATAATCTTTATAGGTAACTTCGAAATCACTCCAAGCTCTACTAAATGTAAGCTCTACTAAATGTGGACTCATCAGTTGATTTGATCAAATCAGTCCAAGCAGATAAAAAAAGAACCCAATCAGTTTCTTCTTTAAAATGAGACTTGCAATAAACAACAATGTTCTTCTCAATGTGCCACACACATAACAAATTAGATGTCCTTGGAAACGCAACACCTATTGCATTTATTAGCGCCAATTCCCTATATGTTATGATTGTCAAAGAGTGATTATCATCTCCTAACAACTTACGAAATAAGTTGAGAGCCCACACATAATCTTGCTCATTTTTCTCTTGCATGAAAACAAAACAAGAATAAAATGACTTGTTAAAGCTTTAAAATCCTATAACATCCCACAAAGGCATACCGTACTTGTTACTTTTGTAAGTGCAATCCATCAAAAAGACATCCGGGTAGTTCTTAGTCAACTCTATTGAAATAGGGAGAGTAAAAAATAGACGAGATAAATGTCCATGCTCATCATATTCAACAATGTGATAAAATCTAGTACTACCAATCTCATCCAACAAAGCTTGAATAATTGAACGAGAACCTAGACTATCTTTCCTGATTTGAGCTGTCTTAGTGTATATATTTCTGGAAACCGCAAGTAGGTTGAGGTTATTTTGTCTTAGTGAAAAGAGTATTTGGCGTGGTTGTACTTCAGCCTTGTGCATTTGTTCAACTTGTAAGGCTTCCTCTTTATTAAACCAACAAAAATAAGGATGTCCAACTAATTAGTCGTACAACAATTCATGGTTATGAGACAATGTTCCTATCTCAAATTTCCACAACCCGTCTTGTTGCATTTTTCCCAAGACTTTGAGTGAACAATTTATAAGGCGAGAAGCTGATTTGTTTTTCCTATTTTCTGTTGGAATCATAGAGCCTCGATAGGTACCACCTCTATCACAACGAATAATCACATACTTACTTGCTTTGGTTCTTTTAATAACCAAGACACACCCTTGTTTTAGTCCAATTTCACGAACTGCACTGAGAAGATCCTCTCAGCTTTGAAAACTTTTATCCAAAAAGGAAAGAAGTTGATTAGGTGCATCTCCTAAAGCATAAACAAACTTTCTAGTTATGGAGTTTCATATATATATATATATATATATATCAGTTCAATTTCATTCACTTTGCTTGGTCAACAATTTAAGTTGTTTAAACTTTTGTTTATTTTCATGTTAATAGTAGAGAAAAAAGAGTACCTAACTAACTATTGAATTAAATAGAAAATAAAACAGTGAAATAAAAGTGAGATAAGTTTACCTTTGTTAATGAAGCTTTCAGAAGAATCAGATGTATGATGATTGCATTTGATATTGTGATCCGGAAAACTTCTTCCTCTTCCATTTCAACTTTTTTTACGCAAACAAAGAGTCAAAAGCTTGCTACTACATGGTTTATACAACTAATTAGTTAAAATAATCATTATGGATCGTAAACTTAATAGTTAATACTATTCTCAAACCACATAAGAAATTAAATCTAATACTAAATGACATTCCCATCCAACTTCCATCTCAACTTAATAGAGATAGTTCTGATGGGGAATCAAAATCATAAAAAACAAAATATATTCTACATAATCCAATCATATTTGCCAATCTTAAATCACCATATATATTGTATGGACTAACTAGATTCTACCATCATTTTTTCAATCGATTATATGTAAGAACTGCTCATAAATGTATACATGTAAAGTTTAGGTTCAAGGTGGTGTATAATTTCTTTATTTTTTTTCAATCAAAAATTGACAATCAATACTTCCTTTTCATCAGAGAGTGAATATAATCCAATCCAATTTGGGTTTTTTTAGAGTTCATAACCATAAATCAATGCAAACAACTAACTTAGAAGTGGAGGAAAGAGGTCATACCTTGAGGAACTATACCCAACTTTGACACTCAATTGACGTATCTGGGAGTTCGGGCGGAATATATGATTATGCTTTGGAGAGTGACGAATCGCCGTGTGAGGTAGAAAAAGGGCAAGAAATGACAGAAGATGATGTTAGAGAGCGTGTCACCACCGTCTGATGCCAACGACAGTGGTTAGATAGGCGGCGAAAATGAGAATGTCATGCTCGACATTTTTCTCAAGAAAAAGATTGAGAAGTTGGCTAGGTAGAGAGAGAGAGAGGAACATGAAGAATAAAGTGATCCAAGAACAAATAAATAATCCGAATGAATGCCCAGATGAAAATTATTGAAAAAAATATAAAATAGTGAGTGAGAATGTCATTTACAAAAACAAAAGAGGGAGTGTGAATTTCACTCATCTTCTTATATCTTATTTATTATTTGTATTTAATAATGTAGTATTTAATAATATCTTTTTTTAATAATAAATAGTACAATAAATTATTTCTTAAAGAAATACAGGTGCAAAGAGTATTTCTGATGACTAATTAGTTGGCGGATCGATGTTTACTAATTGAATACTTTAGAGTGTATATATATGTAAGACTGGTATGCTGCTGCTACACACAGATTATGAAACTTGACACTTAAAACTTGAAACTTCTCCACTCAGAGATTCCAATTCAAGTATCAATCAGTATTACTGAGATCTCGGCCTTTTGTCAGGACCAAGCAACTACCTGCCTACCAATGGCGGCCTCTGTCGGTCTCATACACGACCACACACAGTCACACACCACCAGTCACTCTGTTTATATGTTTTTTTTTATGCACTTTTGCGGTTTTCTTCTCCTCCTCTTCAAGTTTGACTGATATTCATTCATCACTAATATCTGGATTGACCCTTCCTTTGGATCTTTGCCTGTTTTCGTCTCCTAGTCTAAGCTATCGCGTGGGGTTCACGTGATATTCATGCATGTTCGTTGAGGCCTAAGGGTGTAAAAATACGTCAGAATTTGGTCTCTTTCTTGAATAGGATCGATCGTCTCTTCTCTGTTATTTTCATACACATTTATTTCAATTCTTTCGTCGCCAATGATGCAAATATATATATTTCCTTCACAATATAGGATTTTGTGAAATAATTATTTTTTACCCATAAAAAAAATTAATAATTATTTTTTGTAATATGGTATGTGGTTAGTTTCCTTACTGTATTTTTTTTTATTCTCTTATTTTACCGCACGATCTGTACGTACGTAGCAGAATCTTTTGGCTAGCTCAAATAATTGATATAAATTTGCATTTGCGAGCTAGCAGTACATATTGAGAAGTTTTGGGGGGAGCTAATAGTATTCAGATCTTCAATTCAAATTTTAACAATGATTGAGCTATGTGGTTGAAACTTGAGGTGTTGGATCGCCTACCTTCTCGTACCAGGGATATGGCACAAGTCCCTCAAAAATCAACATTTTTTATATTCATCGCCTACCTTCTCGTTATTGACTCAAGGAAAGGGCGCGCGGGCACTTCCAGTAACACTCCACCAGTCTTCGAGTGACATCTTTTGCGTCCCAAGCAATGCCAGCTAGGGTTTCCAGAGTTGCGCAGTACTACAGGTTACAGGCTTACAGCTGCATATCGATCGTGAATGCCGACGTTTCTGAATACCATGAATATGTATATAAACTACACACAGTTTACAAATGAGACTACCTTAGTAAACTTTACTTCGAGAATGCGTTTACATATTTGACCAATCGCGTCATGCTAAGACTGACAACCCTTTACGAGTTTTAACCTTTTTAGCTACCTTCCATTCGACTACTGTCCAAGGCCTCGAGCTATTAGGGTTACTAGCAGACAACCAATATGCATGTGTCTATACAGGAAACCACGTATATATCAACCTCTTTTCAAGTCCATGCAATTATGCAAATAAATTTACTGCATGTTTACTAAAAAAAATTTAAAAAAAATACTGCATGATAGAAAATAATGAATTGCGCATCTTTTACCACAAACGCACAAAGCAGAGTATTCTCATATATTTATGTTATGATGTGGTGGCTAGTACGTATAATATCTTTGCACAAACATATATACAGCAACTTTCGCTTCTCTTTCGGTTCAGCAGCTAACCTAAGCTATTGTTTTTGAAGTCTTGAAGATACTAGCTAGCTAGCTCGAACCAGCTTGTACATGTACGTGTTCGGCTCCGGCCACGAACACCAACGGACTAAGCAGATTGGTTGGAAATGACAATGCAGCTACTTTTTTCTTACTTGTTTTTTAATCTAGAGTTCTGGACATTGTACCGGTGGTTATAGGGAACATATGAAACAGAAGGAATAATCTCAGTCCTTGCCACATCCCCACATCCAGTTACAAAGCTACAAAATTTCATTAATAGTGAAGGTTTGGAGTTGTTCATATGCAAAATTTGCATTTCCATAATGGCCAGCTAGTCCTAGTTGCGGCTGCTACCTCCCGTCACCGATCGTTCTTGCAAGAGTGTGATGGAGTTAGACATGCATATAGTGCTTCATGTTTTTTATGTCGGGTCGGTCTGAGTTTAAAGACAGCGGATACATGATATTTTCGAGCTCGAGCATATGAAACCAATGGGAAAACGACAAGGAAAAGGTTGACAAAAGAAAAGATCAACTAGATTAAAAAAGGTAGATAAGTTTCTCCCAGTGACCGCAGGATTAAACTAATTAGTAGCTAGTCGTAACATAGTATACAGTTATATTTTGGTGATCAGTGAAGTGAGAGTGAGTTCGCAGTCCATTACAAACAAATAATATTAATTTATTTTTTAACTATTTTTCAATTATATACTTTTAACTATCAATTTAATAACAACTAATCACAACTAATCATAAATATCACTAATCATAAATAATCATAAGAACGAACTCTCGTGCAATATAATAGATATTATTGATTAGTTGCATCACTTGCATGAGTTTCCTGCCTCAAGGACAATGTCAAAAGTAATTAACAACACGAGGCAGTTAGTAATATGCGAACGTAGAAATGATGAACATATATATATATAGCTAGTTTACCTCAAACCTTAGCTAGCCAGGCACTGGCCACTACTCCCCATATATAACGTACATCACCGGCCGCCATTTCTAGTAAGGAAGTGGGTGCGTCATAAGAGCACTGCTAATCTACCACTCTATACTCTCAAATGCATCGTGAGCATACTCTGTTGAGGTTGGTACAAGATGATGATCGATCATGCTTATTAAAGAAAAAAAATGTGGTGTATTTAGAAGCATATATGTCGAAGTGATCGATGAGTTCATGTCCATCGAAATAGTTACACGTTAACGTTAGTGATCGACATCCATTTCTTTTGGTATCTAGTTAACTTCAGCACTACAGATGACCAGATAAAGCATACTAACCTTTTTTAGAGAGATTATAACAATAATCATGAGCATTATGGGTTGAGAATAGAGTTGAATTATACCAACTTCCTCACTTATTAATTGTGCGTCTGAATGGAGATTTTTTGCTTCAATTCCCTTAAAGCAAGTGAGAAATGATGACATTTATCATGAGCATCATGTAGCACGTACATAATCAATTTTTATTACTACATTTACTAATAAAAGAGAAGTGCACGATTCAAGTGCACAAAACAAGTGAAGGAAATTTCATCAAGTAATATTGTTTGTGACTTATATCTTTCCCATTTAAAGATCAAGGTTTTGCGTACGGTTATGCTCTACTAACGAACATGTTCAAAGCTTCTAAGTAAAATTAGGGTGAGCCCATCGATCCATTGTCATTAAATTGATGGAATTCGTTTTCAAGCAAGAACAGAAGTGAAAGATAGCCTTCGTGGTCTCAGCTAATATATATCGACCATTTCCAAACGATCGAAGGATATATAACTTGGAAGCAAACAACCTAATGGAGTAAACCTCTCATCAACCCGATAAAGTTTTAAGTGGGACTTTTTATTTGTTCCCCCACCCAACTTTGCTGTAACTATCATCGGCCATAAAGTTATGGCCAGCAATGAGTTTGCGGCAAAATATGAATAATATGAATTTTGTGGGATATGTAAGAGAGAAATAATTAAGGGAATTATATATACGTAGAGATGCATGTGGATTTCACTATCGTATTGAACTTTTTCAAATGCTTTGCTACATATGAACAAGTTCAGAAACTATTATATACTCCATATATAGGGAGGACCATGTGATCAATAACGTCATGTGGTTGCTCATCATCCTGATAAAATATTGTTAGCCAAATTATATCTGTGCTATACATATGTGCACATAGAGATAGATGTACACATTTTTCTTTTCTTTTTGCTAAGGTAGATATGCACATTAGTCATGACAACTTACGTTGTGTAGTGTCTTCTGGAATAGTATCTTCATTACGTCTTATGTCATATATGATCGAGTAGATTAGAATATAGAAACTATTTCTGTAACTAATTAATCATATCCGTTTTCTTTTGTTTGAAGGAACCTCTAAAGCTAATTGTACACGTGGATGGAGTTGAATGGAAGATTTCTCAAATTACTTAAGTAGGTGGTTTTGTCACTTTAATTTCAAAACACAGGTTCAAGCTTGTCATTTCTTTTTAATTTATCTACCATAAATTTTTGTTTTAGCTCACATCAATTTGTGTCTCCAACCAAATGGTCTCAAACCCAAATAATAATATGAGAATTTAAAGATTCATCATTCATCCAATTACTTTGGAACTCGATCTTTACTATGGTTTCCTTGAGAACAAACAGATTGAAGAGTTCTTTGATTAATATTCTAACATGTTTACGTGCATGTTTGTTTAACTTTACCTAGTCAAGTAATCAGTAAGTATGTTAAGGTTGGGGTCATCATTTGGCCCATAGGTCTCAAAATCCCTCGGACGGTTCGAGACCCGCAACGTCCAAGTCCGACCCTGTTCGAATTTAGGTCTGAAAAGGTCTGGCCCTAAGGGCCGAGGTCTCAAATCCCACGGGCTTAAAAAAGCTCGGCCCGTAGGGCCAAACTCGTCAAACCTATCAATTATATATATTATATATTATCTTATTAATACTAACATTCATGCACGCACATACGCGCGTGCAGAAAAGCGTCGCGCTCACGGGTACGAAATGTAAGTATTTATTAAGGGTGTGTAAATATGTTAGACAAAATGAATAACAAAGAAACCCAGAAATTGAAAACGGGTAAAATAGAACGAACAATGAAAGGGGTGAAGAAAGAAGAAGATGAAATTATTTAATGGAAGATAAATAGATCATTTAGAACAATGTAAAACAGTAAAAGTTAAAACCTCTCATTTGCTACTAATTTTCTTCAGATAGGTCTCTATTCATCGTCTCTCTTCAATATTGCTTCCTTTGTTATCAATAGCTGTCGGTGAGCTTCGTTAGTTAGGGGTTTATGTTGCGTGGGTTGGTCTCACTAAATCTTCTTGTATGTGGCCGGCTGATCAAATATGCCACAACCCGAATTGTCATAGAGCTCGAAGGCCTCCACCACCTCGATAACCCACAACCACCCAGACCCAACCCATCTCTAATTCCACTTCCATATTGTCTATCTCTCTCTTACATCATCAACAAAACCATCTATAATCAATTCGTATCACTTCTGTCAGAATTGAGAGGAACAGAGGATTTCCAATTTGAGAGCGACCACAGTGAATGCGGGATAAACTGTAGCGATAAACCGCTCATCTATTGTTTTTACTTTTTGGCCCTTTTATTTTTCAGATTCTAATATTGCGAGTATGTATGATGGAGAACAAATTCTTGTATTTTAAAAATTTAACCTTAACAACTTTTCGCATAATTAATAGAGATATACCTATAAACTATCAAATTTATCTTAATATCATTTCTTCATATACTAAATCCCACTTTTTTAGGCATATAAATTATTTAGTGCATATAAGTGTTTATATATCGAATGATTAAACACTACTAAACTGTATGATTTATTATTTAACACAAAAAAAGCCCGGCCCGGCCTAAAATGCCCATGGGCTTCAAAATTTCAAAAAAATCCGACCCGGCCCACATTTTAGAGACATAACGAAATAGTCCAACCTGAATCCGGCCCATTAACGATCCCTACATTAAGGTTTATCTTTTCGATTGATTTAATTTTTCTTTGTTTAGTATCACTTTTTACTCTTGAGTCCGTGCATAGTCAATTGGTGGACAGCGGCAAACGTAAAACAGAGATCCAGTAAATGGCAAGACTTTATACCCGAGTGACCTGACCGTTGGTGACTTGGTGGACATTCTTGTAACATAAATAATGAAACTTGGTGACTGAAAATCCGTAGGATTAAAAAATTTAAATTAGTAGGGTTTTGCTTTCAGTAGTTATATATTTAACTTTTGGGACAATAACTAGCCGGACTTAAGAACTGCCTCCATGTTCGGAGGTTTCACTGGGACTATGAAGTAAATGTCTCACATCTTATGTGAAATAATTTAAATTCATGACAATATCTAAAATATTACAACACTAATTTGGTCTTTTATTTTTTAATTTAAATTTATTTTGTTTACTTTAATTATCTTAATTTAATTCCTTTTTCAGATTTCGATCAATATTTATTGTTTTCCAAAACAAATTTATACCACAATTGTCTTAATTAATAACTTTAATTATATTTTTTTATATATATAACAAGGATATTACATCCGTGCGTAATAGAAAAAAAACATAATTGACTAGATACATATATCATCATTGAAAAAAAACATATTTTCAAAAAAAAAAAAATTACTAGATACATGCATGTATCACCATTGAAGAATCTATTGAATAAAACTAATATGAACATAGATGACAAAGAACACTGATGTTATATTAAAAGCTTTTGATCAAATTCTAGAAATATATAAATGAACTTGAAAGTTAATCTCTAATGATCAACAAAGGTACTTGATGAAGCATATGAACATATGTTAGATTTATCATTGAAATCAATTATGAATTTGAATAAAATTATTGATCGAATAATCCATTGACATATATAAGGATTGTTATATAATTTATGTTCAAGTCATATATATATTTAAGTTTTAAATGTTGAGTAAATAATCTCTATTAATTAAGCCAAGGAGGCTTATGGCAGTTTTAGAGAAGTTTAGGCCAGTTGGAGGTAGAACATTGTGGATTCCTATTATACCCATCCTCATAAAAATTAAAAAAACAAGAAGAAATGAGAGATTCAAACCCCCGAAGCGCTCAAACAAAAACCGTCGCGTCGGTTTTGGGCAAAAATAAAAAATAAAATACCTTTTTCAAAGAGCAGTTCATTTCCAGATTCTTGATTAAAATCTCTCCTCGGTCTCCGAAGTCCGAACCTTTCAATTCAAATTCCTCCTATTCTTTTCTCAAAACTTAAAAATCAAATTAAATGTCGGCTTCAACGGTATCCATCACGGCGACCCCGTCGACACGGCGGCGATCCGTCGTCGCAGTCGAGAAGAGGTCTACCAACCTCGACTTCGTCGCCGCCGAACCCCACCAAACCACCACCACCGACCGAGCCTCTCCTCCCATTTAATTTCCTTCGAGCCGTGGCTCCCGGAGTTCAACTCCGGCGGTGTCTCTCTGGATCGTCCTCGCCGTCATTGCCCTGTGTCCGATTCGTCACCGCCGTGCTCGGCCTCGGAGGTGACTATTCCCAATCCCAATCCGGCGATCCCAATCCGAATCCCAATCCCAAGACTTCCAAGTTGGTTCAGGTAGGAGTTCAAGTCCGGCGGTCTTCGTCCTCGCCGTCATCGCCATGTCCGAGTTGAAGCTATCCGGCGAATGCGTTGTCCCAATCCCAAAAATTCATCCAATTCAGCCTCATAGTTTATCCAATGCAGCAGTACGACACTTTTCTTTGAAGGTATCATCGATCGCGTATTTTTTTTTGATTGAAAAAAATTATTGCGCTCATAGCTTCTTCTTTGTATGAGAAATGACTATTGGAGAAGACGAATACAACGCAAGTTAGAGTAATGCTCGAGGTTTGATTTGCAAATTTGAAGTTTTTCATTGATTTGTTCAAAAGTCCCAGATGAGTATGGCTACCTACATATATAAGGAATTCTATATCCAACCACGTTTTGCATTCTTGCTTTTGATTAATTTCTTTTTTCTTTTTATCACTCAACATAGATGCTAGATGGTAGTTTCATAACTTTGTATTATTCTTGCTTTTGATTAATTTTCTTTTTCTTTGTTTAATCAATCAACGTAGATGATATATATGGTAGTTTCATAATTTTGACATTTAGCCTTCCAAACCCAGTGTTGCCAAGATAGGCGATTCAATCCAAGAAATAAGTGCTCTAGAGGAATAGATCAAGACATTGCATCTAAGACGTGCAGGAAAGCAAGTCAGAGGTCTTGGATGCTGTTCAGTTCCTCCAAAAGAAGCTGAATTTTTTAGCTTTGAAGTAGATTTGTAATTTTCTGCAGGATGATTTGCGGATAAACAATAAACTTTTCTTTTTGTTCAAGTATGCATGTCAGCTTCTAAATTTTGTTTGGGTTCACAGTTTTTTAAGAGCATCAGAATTAAAAAACGTGGAAGGAGTTTTTTTGGCCGAAGAGATACAATATTGAGTTATAGTTATATGCTTTGCTTACAATTATAGAGATACAACATGTCCTGTTGAAAGATACAATATGTCCCCGTTTCAATCATAGAGATCTGTCATGAACGTATTGGTTACAGTTATATGCTCTGCTTCTTTTATGCAAACTTATTTTGTTACAGTTATTATGCTCTGCTTCTTATGCAAACTGATTTGGTTGGTTGCTGGTATCCTCTATCAAATTAGTTTACGGTGTTTGAAGTGTGTGTCTGAGTTTATGGTGTAAAACTTTGATTTGACACAATTTTTCAATTTGAAGGTGTATGAATTTTGGAGTATAAGTTTTGGATTTTGGATTTTTTAGTTTTCTGCCTTGCTAGCAGTTATTGTATTGTGTGTTGATGGTGATGTCCTGAAATTTCAGGAGGGTGGAGTACTCTCTTCCGGGTTGGTGGCTTGAGGGATTGTGTGCAGCAGATATCATACACAAAGAAGTGGAGAACAACCTCAAAATTCAATTGGAGTTTTCTAATTCAGTTAAGGTTAAACTTCCTATCCATTTCTCAAGTTAGGAGTTGTTAGTTTCTGCTCTGAAGTATCTGTTAGTAGGTTTGATAAAGTATTTCTCTCTCCTGAGAGAGAGTTGAATGTTTGTTACATAGTATGTCTTGATGTTTGGCCGAATTGAATTTATGACATTAAGAATAGAGCCTAGAATTGTGATCAATCTGAATAAGGGTGTACTTTTAATATATACGCATGGCTTAATCGAACGTTTGTTCCTCTCTTTGGGGTTGAATGTTTGTTATATAGTATGTCTGGGCATGCTGAATTGAATTTATGACATTATGTTAACACTAAATCGTTTGGGTTTAGTTTCATGGTCTTTAGAATTTTTTCGTTGAATACGTTTGGAAGTAAGGAAATTCTTTGTTGATTGGATTCTTATTGTGGGTTTCTTACTTTTCTTTTTCAGTTGGTCTTTATTTCCCAGGTTTGAGAGGTTATCTTATTTCAATGCGTTATATGTCAACATATTTGTGCTTTATGTTGTGTTTTGTGGAGCTGTTTCACTACAAAAACAACTTTGATCAGTTCAGTATTCCTTTATACTTCACCTTTCACTACAATGTCTTCAATTTGCTAACTTAGGTGCTAAAAGCGGTGCGGCCGAAAGGACGGAATGGTGAAAATCGTAAGGGTGGAAGATTGAAGGTTAATCAGTAATTATATTGTCAGTAATTAGAAAGATGTAATTATTCAAGGTTAATCAGTAATTAACTAAATAATTTTCTTAAATTTGAAAGAAAGAGAATTTTGGAGAAAGAGAGAGAATTTTGGAGCACACATAGGATGACGGACCCTATGATGGTATTGGAATAGTATAATTTTAATTTGTGTTCTTTTAATTTGATTTTGACTAGAGATGAATTGGATAAGTTGGCGATGTTTGTTGGAACTGGTGTATTAGAGATCGAGATATGTAATGAGCCTGTTAGTGTTATCTGTTGCAGTAAAAATTTATAATGTCTGTCTGAATCTTGAGATTTATTTGACTGTTTTGTTTGATTCTATTTAATTGCAGAGTTTGGAGGATGTAACTGGAGCAGAATTTAGAATGTTTATGGACTTCTTAAGATGTTTGAGCATCTTTGGAAAGAAAGCTCCTAAAGAACTCATGGTAGAATTAATTGGAGTTATTGAAGGGCAAGTTGATTCAGACCCTCAATTCAATGTAAGCTCATGTTTTACTGTTTTATTTATAAGGAAAAAGAATAGTAGCTATTGAGCAGGCAAATTTTCAAGTAATATGGAACACATTTTATGTTGCTCCTTAGATAGAACGATAGTATCATCAGATTGTTCTCCTTTTTTATCAGCCTCTTCGGTGCATTACATCAGAGTTCAGAATCAGGATTAGGGAACCAAGACTAAGGATGATGACGAGTTGACTGAAGGAATCCCTTGACTTTAGTTAATTTATAACTCATACTGATCAATGATATTATACTTTGTATGACTAGAAGTAGGAGTAAACAAAAGACACCTTGATGAATCAACAGTGACACGTCTTAGAACCATGTCTAAGTTTACTTCCTAAGATTGTAGTTGATTGTCAACAGAGTGTTTCCTTTTATAATCATTATGGTTCTTGCAATTCAGTGCAAAGTTGTTGGAATGCAGGTTTCAGATTTTTCTTATTGACAGGTTGATATCATGCCTATTTATATGGCTTTTCCATTCATCGTGGTATGCTCCCTACTATCATAAAAATTTTCCTTTATTACTTTTAATGTTCACTTTCGGACAATCGATCCTGATTATCCAATTTTTCATAGAGAGGGGGCATCAAGCAGCAAGTTTCTTAATTATCTCAACAAACATATCCTTCCTGCTTCTGATCAGGTATCATTTATGCTCAGCTTCTTGTAATCCCCTTTGAGCATGCATGTCAAATGATTTGATGACTACAAATGTACCTTATTAGAAAAACGTTAATACATCTCACTTACGAATGAAACCTGGCGAAAAAGAAGTGAACACTTTGCCGTAGGAGGCTTCGTGCTATTTGTAAATCTGAAGAAGTGATCTTAAGAGTACTTTTTTCTTCTCCAATGTTGCTATCAATCCTATCATTATGGTGAAATCTTAAGAAATAATCGTATTATTTTTTTTTTTAAATGTCGTTTCTGTTTTGAAATGATATCCTTGAACCCCTGGACCTCTGTTGCACAAACATAATACTGAGATGTCATCACTAGGTTAAAGCTCAAAACATACCTTAATATGGTGTATATGTAACTGATGAAAAGACAACATTTAGATATGGTGTACATATGACTGATGATGCAATATCGACTCAAGTCATGCACTGTACCAATGCATATGTTTCGCTCTTCCTTCTTTTTGTTATGATTTACTTTTTCCCTTTATTTGGTGTCTAAATCAATAAAAAGGTTGCAATGATCAACCATCACATCTCTTTTTCCAGGATCCACTCAAGTTAAATGGAGAGTCGTAAGTACCCCAACAGAAAGAGGACGACTCTTGAAGAAGTTCAAGGTTGGACATGCTATTCAAATTGAAACTTAATGTCTTAAGTTGGACAATCCAAATACTAATGTCTTCAGATAGACTGTTTGGATCAAAGTTAATATCAGGTAGAAGGCATATAGAAGCGTAATGGGAAAAGCGTAAGAAGGGATGAGGAAAAGCAAAATGAAACAATGGGAGATGAGCAAACATATGAGAGAGCACAAAAGAAAGATTAGGGAGATTAGCAAACAAAACCATATATTTTTCCCATGTATTCTTAGTATATGGATTTCATTTTGTTATATCTGAAGTTATTAAAAGTGTAGCCTCAAGTTTCATTGTAGATCTGTTACTTTGAAATGGTATAAAGGCAAAGAAAGCACACTCTGAACGTGCAAATTCTGCATTTGTTACTTCAGAATCTATTTGAAACACTGCATATAAGCGTAAGGATGTTAAGAAACATATTATAATACCCTATGAACTAAAATAATGATAAAGATATTGATCTGCTTTGCCTTGAGGGAGAGTGGCACTACACGATTGATTTTAATACATAGAGTTTATTAACGTATAAGACATTATTGTAACGAGAAAATACTTCACAGACCACTATTAATGTTGACATTTTCTTCCCTATATTGCAAAACTCAAGATATAAAAATGTGATACACGAAATGCCTTCTACCAGAGATAGGAAGTGTACATAAAACAATATTGAAAATGAACGATTCAAACGCAATTTTTTAAATGTCACCATTATAACTCTACACCTCTACTTTATATTTTTCTTTTTAATAAGTTCTTTTTGTGTTTTTATTTTCATTTACGTACAATTGTGAGTCGTGATTGGAAACAAAAGTAATAAAAGTAGTAGTTGTTGAATTATATATTTGAAGAAACAATATAATTGCACAACCTTGAATATATCGACAATTCGCATGAATATTATAATCAATCATTGGTAATTCTTCGCACATATTCAATTAGATCAGTGCTCGAATTTCTGATATAAGTCTGAAAGTGCACGATAGAGAGTGGCAGTTGCAAGTGGCTTAGACAATGATACACTGATAATATAATTACACGCTTTTGAATATGCCACCGAAAATTCGCACGCGCGAGCGAGACGTCTTTCGCACGCGCATATGCGCGTGCAGGAAGGCTAGTAACCATTAAAGAAAAGAAAACATGATTGTAATTTAAATATATAATGTGTATATGAATATACGATGTGTCATGACATATAAGATAAAATATATAATATATACATGAATGCACGATGTGTCATGTCTCCACCTCACGACCTCATTAAAACCTAAAATTATTTATCTTCTTTAAAATAAAATTTATAATTGAAACAATAAGGTGAGAGTGAGACGGACACTGACACATGTTTTGTATTTTCTTCTCGTCTTCCACTTGCATGTACCACATTTTTATTTCCAGATTATCATTGTATGCATAATTGCTGGACGTACTCCTAGAACATTCTTTAAGAATTAAGATAATTTGTATTGTTATATAACTTTCAGACAATTATTATATTATAATGACAATGTGTACACAGTAGTTTAGAGTAAATATCACGTAACTTGATAGACTTGTAACGAAGAAGCACAATATGATGAAGTAAAACCATGTAAATATTTACCATTTACATATATGAGGAGCAGGGAAGATACAGAAAGAAACATAAACCAGCTGAGCTCGAGTGGTACCTACAGTCCAAATTAAAAGCTACGAGCTGGTTTATGATCGATCAAAACCTTATATATAGCTAGCTAGCCTAGATAAAAAGCCTAACAAAATATAAAAGCGTAATTAGGGTTTGGAATACTCCAGGAGATTCCGGGGACCTCTGCTATATAGCCATCCCTCTGGTAAATCTCTCTAGATCATCATCATCAAGCCCCTTGAAACTATTTACCGATCTAGAACGCGGTAATAATCGACACTGCTACTATATATGTTCGGTCGATCGCTAGAGCTGCTATGGCTACGCCTGGTTTTTCAAGGCCAAAGAGTCTATGAACGTGCCGTGAAATCCATACGGCACTCTCGATGGTAGGGTCACTGTGGCTTCCAGCTTCAACGTCATGGCATTCACAATCTGAAGCTCTGACTTCCACTTCTTCTCGTCATGAACAAACGTCATTATGTACCCTTCATCTTCATCACCGTCAGAACTGGACGGTAGAAAAAAAGGCTCACCGCCAAACTTCCTGTCACCGTAAATATGTTTTTTCACTTCACCACTAAACAGATCCACCTTTGCAAACCCCGACACTTTGGGCCACGGCTCGGCCATGGCGAGGTAAGCGTACCTTGTCTTCCTCCCAAGCATGTTCCGGTTCACCATTCCCGCCTCCAAGTTGACGTGGTCCGACTCGTCCGATATGATCGGCCTCCGAGTCGACTCCCCGGTCTTCAAATTGAGCCTAATTTCGGACAAGACGCTTTTCAGGCTCTCGTCGCATTCGTTGAATATGGAGTCCGGCGGAGTCATGCATGACCCTATCACGACGACCTCGTCGGTCTCCGGCTCCTCCCACGCGTTCCACAAGTGGAAGCAGAATGTTTCGGGCGACTCGATCCAGATGATGTCGTCGGAATTTGTAGCATTCTTTGAAAGTATTCCAAACCTGGACTTCTTGTTCTTGTCGTAAATCACGGGGGAGCCGCCCGTGATCATCTCCTGGAGCTTGAACACTACTTGTTGGTCGGGAATCACTACGAAGTTTTCGGTGATGGCGAAGTCGTGCATCATTGTTGGGGCCGCAAGTGGAATCTCCACGTCTGGTGATTTTTCACCGTCGGCCGAAAATTTAAAGTATTTGAGGTACGGCTTGTGAACGACGTCGTAGCTTAGTGCGTGGAGGTCGCCGCTCACGGGGTCGACTTTCGGGTGAGCTATCATTGTTGAACGGAGTTGAGAGTCGAAGTCGTATCGTCCAACGGTTTCGAGGTCACCTGAGGACGTGATTCTGACCTGGTACGGCATGTCGTCTTCTGACATGGCTAAGAGTCTTCCGTTGTGGTAGACCAAGCCGGCGTTGGCGACGCCGAGGCCGTGTCTGTGTTCGACTAGGCCGAGAGCGGCGCGAGCATAAAACAAGGCGAGGCGTGCGATGCCGGAGTGGCCGTGGAGCTCCCCGATGGCTTTGGGGAAAACCGGTCGGCCAATTTGTCTCTCCTGCACCAGCCTCTGCGTCTCGGTGAACCGGCAAGCATAGCTGGCTTCGCCGTTAGTGATGCTGACGGTGTGAACCATGCCGTCGCCGTCGAAGAGGTGGTGTCCCGCGACCGGCTCGTGTAGAGGGTTGGCGCCGTTACGGACGTAGACGCCGTTAATGCATTCAGGAATGGTCCCGAGGACGGGGAGTGCGTGTTTCACGGACTGCTCGGGGACCGGTGCGAAGTTCCCGGCGATTTGGACACGTGGATCGGCGGTCTTGGAGAGTGGGGTCTTGCTCTCTCGGGAGACCAAGGCGCCTTCGAGCATGTCGATGGCGGTGGAGGCAGCTCTCTGGAGGAAGTTCCAGTGTGGAGGTTGTTGCGTTGTTGTAGTACTAGTGGCTTTCTTTGAAGTAGTGGCATCTTTGGTAATAACTTGCTGATGGTAAGGGTTTTTCGGGAAGGTCAGAACGGAAGGAGAATTCAGGGCACAGGTAGTGGTGGTGCTGCGTCTATTTCTCTGCTTGTTCAAGGAGATAGATCTCTTCTGGAACCCCATGTTTACTAGTGAAGAAGAAGAAGATGATGAAGAAAGGGAGTGAGGCATTTGGGCTTTATGAGCCCAACTATTACAAGAAGTAGCCATTTATTGCTTTAGTGTTTTTGTGTATCCACACAAAAGCTGTTTGTGTCTTTTGCCTCGCTTGAAAGTTTTGATTTCTTTTAAGGCTAGGAGAGGAGAGGAGAGGAGGGAAGTGAGTGAGAGAGGTTTGGGGAGAAATGAAGAGAGAAAATGGAGTATAAATAGAGTAGGGGGAAGTGTGGAGGGTCTAGTCCACCTCAGACCATCTAAAGAGAAGACCACGTAGAGAATTGAATTGGTGGAAAGTACATTAGAGAGAGAGACAGAGAGGATTGATCAGGGGTGTGGGCGTAGGTTAAATTGTTGCGGTTTGAAGTTCAAATCGCAATCATTTTATTTGTTGTGATTTGTTAAAAATGCAAATCACAACCGTTTTGTTTATTCGGTGCATCCATATTTCGGTGCACTACATTATCGGTACGGAGCAATACTGTTTCGGTATTTAACTCATATTTAGTAATTATAAAATAATTAACAAATAAATTTAAATATTTAAATATTACATAATCAATGTCTAAGACTATCAACAATTTAAATATTACATAAGCATTAACTTAGTCATGGTGAAAATGGAGAAGTGAATAAAGCGTCTTTTATATTTATTTTTAAACCCTATAACTGTAAAGATTAAAAGTGATCAGAGGGTTTAGTAGTTCCGATATTTATATACTATTAAGATTTTGGGTCAAGTTTGTCATATTCTCACTTTAAATGGTTAAAATTAAATTAGATAGAGGTAGATTTCTATTAAATATATTAATTAAATATAAACATAATAAAAAATTATATTATATAGAAAAAAAATTTAAATGCGGTGTGGTGTGGTATATTTGGGCGGTTTGCTTACTCAACCCGCAACCACCCCATTAATTCGGTAGCGGTGCGATTCGTCGGTGAACTTACACCCACATTATTCGATGCAGTGCCCGTTTTGCTTTTTCGGATCGGTATAGTACAATTCCTATTTGGGCGGTTTGGTTACTCAACCCGCAACAACTCCATTAATTCGGTAGCAGTGCGGTTCATCGATGAACTTACACCCATATTATCAATGCGATTCTCATTTTACTTTTTCAGATTGATGTAATACGGTTCTTATTTGTAAAATAATTTTTGTCTAACCCTAAAATTGACACTTCTAGACACAGATGCCTCCCAAGATAAGAAAGAAAGAAAAATGAGAAATATACACGTATATTAATTAGTATATAGTTAATGGGTTGTGAGGAAGACAAAAAAAAATCATGACCATACAAGTTTTTTTCCTTCGTGTGAATAGTTTTGGGTTATTATTGGATGGAGGTCCTAAAATTAGGGACCAACGAGAAACAAAGAGGGGCATGAAGGGGAGCAGCACTTCGGTGGGAATCCACCTGGCAAAGCCAATAAGTCCAGCATCATGAAGAGAGGGACTCACGCCCACAAAAAGAGTAAAAAGGATGATGGAAAATCACCAGTAAACAACTTAGACATAAACATAAATAGTGACCTACTACAAAGTGACGTGTCCAATTTTTTTTACATATATGTGTGCAAGTCCGCGTCTCATAGATGTCCCACCCCACGTGGCCGTTTTCTGCTCTCTTTCGACCACTAAATCTTGGTCAAATCACCTTGCCCCACACGCTTCGGACCCCCGCCCCATCCTCCCGCCCCAAACTCCTTCACGTACCAAATCTATCTCAAGGGTTTTAGCTTAAACAGTGTGGAAGGCAATTACCACCTCATAATCCAACGTCTTTTCATCTTTAAATTTGGAAGTTGCCCCCGACAAAATGCATTAAGACGATTACAGTTAACTGACTTAACTCCTCCCGCATTGGATTTCAATAGAGTTTTGAACATGTAACTTGAACTCGTCTCTATAGTGTTATATGATAGAGGCTTAGATATCGGCTTATCAACAACTTGATCACCAATTAATGGTTTTGCTAAACTATAATAAATGTTTCCGAATAGTCTTGTAAGCTGATGGGGATATATTTTTTTGGTTCGTCCCTAGATATATCCTTAATTAATCATGATTACTAAGATGTATTGTTCTTATCATCTAATTCTTCTTGATGGTTGGAATAAATGGTGATCGATCTGCGGGGCAAAATTTAAACAATTGCCGGTGACATATGAGGCACCCCTGTTTTTTTGTGTTGCACATATGAAGCCTTGTCATGGTCTATAGCATGCTCTGGATCAACATCCATCGGGACCCCTATGTGACTAGCACGTTCCCAACCCCATTCTAATATTATTATACATTTTTGGTGCCCAAGAAGTAACACATTTGTTTGATTAATTATTGCATCACTACTCTTTGGTTTTGTTTGGATATAGTAATTGTTACCATGCATCACTATTGTCTTTATTGTTTTCATATCATGTGTTTTGGTTTATTTCTTTACATGATATGCCAGTTTATATGTTACCAAATAATGAAAAAAAATCTCAGCCGAATTCCCTCTTATATGATCTCAGTCCACCATCGAAAATAAAAAACTTTTTAGGAAACTTTATTTTCATTTACCAATATGATTTCAGCCTTTAAGATATAGATGAATAATTGCAACAGATACGAGGTCCCCTAGCCTGTACGTTTAATTGTCCAAAATGCATGGCAATAACCAACCGGCCATACGCCTCATCTTATTATGGATTGGAGGTCCCCAAACTATTAGTTTGAATATGTGATGTGAGAAACTAAACGTATAGTGCGTACGTGTCTCAAATCATTAAAAACACAAGATGCATCGTAGATCTTTAGATGAAGAATTAATATGACAGTGCATGATTCAATATCATATCGAGATATGAAGGTCATTGATTTGGTGTAAATGGATTTTGGAATCATAGACTATATATATAGTGACCTATATATATAGTCATAATCAAAAAATTAACGTAATATCTTATATGATCAAAATGAAAAAAAAGAAGAGTATGCCTTAGTAAAAAGGTGGTGTATATATATGAAATTATATATGATACATATATCCAAACAAGGGTGGATATTGGATAGATCGATCCATCAAGCTCGGGTTTTGTTGCTGCATGTCCAAAATCAAAGCCACCGGAGGTGCTGTCAAGGGCCACCGGACTAAGAAAGGCGATAACGATTGCTGAAAGCTGATAGCTGGGAATTACCGGATTGGATCACTCATGTAATCTTCACCTCTTGAGCCTTGACCTATTGTTATATATATGCATGTGGTCAAATAATCTGCAAGGCGTTGGATTATCCGTTTGCTGCGAATCATGTATATAACTACCGGATCATTTGGTGTGTTTAGAACTAGGACCATGATTATTCTTATTATACATGATTCCTATGTGTCGATGCTCGATCATCAGCCTGGAACCAAGAAATGAACCAATTAATGAAACATGTAGAACATCCATGACACGTACTTCGGCCTTCAATGACAATATATAGGGCTTGTCACGGCTAGCAGCTCATCTGATTAATTAGTTTGGCAGTGACAAAACCCACCAGTTTACGTGCTTCACGAATAGGGAACATGCATATAGTTTGTTGCATCTGTGATCTTACTCTTCAACGTATGTCTTATATTTGCTTTTTCCCTAACTTCAATTTAACACGATCAAGATAATTAGAGAGTTCCAATTAGCTAGCTATGATATATATAGAGAGATTTCAAATGCGGACATCCGAATGTCGTTCCAGAGCCTTCTTCCGGTATGCTTCCCTACTTAAAAATGGTACAGATTTGATTTGATCATTTCACATTTGATTTTAACAATTTAAAACATTGATGTTATATATATCCCTTCAAGGAGTAGACCTAAAAAATTTCAGCCAATCTGGTAATCGTTTGGTCATCCAAAATGGTGAAACATTATAAACAAATAAAGAGCGTGAGATAAATGCTAACGATATATAAATGACAAATCAAATGGTCAAACGATTTTCTATTGGACTTAAATTTGGTAGGTGACTTAGTTGAAGTAGTATCTATAGCATGAGTGGTCTTGATCGTCAAGATTTGATGTCTAAATGAGGTAAAATGAAAAAATTCACACCGTGCAGATATCCTTACTGTTCTAAAAAACGGCCGCCTAGGCACCGACTAATCGGAAAAAATAATCTTATGGCCTAATTTTGGTCCTGGGCGGGGTAGTTAGGCGGCCGCCTAGGTGTTTTTTTTAATTATTTTATTTTTAAAATTAAGAGGTACAACGCAAATGAATGAATTCTAAACAGAAAATCCAATCCAATTTCTTTCTCGAAACGTCGTCTCTCTGCCTCTGCAAACGCCGCGACTTGGACGCCACTCGTCGATCACCGCCGTCATCCTTGTTTGTTATATGTTGATAATTTGATATGGTTAAATGTGGGCAGGAGCATAGTGTCTATGGCCATCACACAAACAAAACTTGATTCCGTGAAGCTTTATGTTTGAATGGTTTCCATGGTTGCAAGTTTATAATGTAAGCTTCATTGTCATAAACTCATAATGTACTATGATTTGTGAATTATCAGCTTCGAAATAGATAATTTCATATTCTTGAGATTCTTGTTTATGCATATCTATTTTAAAAAATTGAGATAGATGGTTAATTGGATTTCTTTATAAACTTAGTTTAGAATTTTTATGATATTTTTTTTATAATTTTTACTTTATGCTTTGGCATTACGTACAATATACCATATAAATATATAATTAATTAAATATATATAAAAAATGATCATCTTAATTATCGATTAAACTTCGTCTAAACGCTTAGGCGCTAGACAGTAGCTCCATCGCCTAATTCCACTTAGCGCCTTTTAGAACCTTGGATATCTTTGACGGTATATATATGATATATATACACTAAAATACCAGTGATCGAATTGGTGTAAACAGAGGCACATTATATTAGGTAAAATGAAATAACTAGTGGATTTATGCGTCATCTAATGGCTAGTTTTGTATACTCGATCATGAGTCATGTATTCCTTTTTGAGCTGACTTGTTCTTCATTTTCTCTTGAACCGAAAGGTACCATTGTTCTTTGTTCCACAGCAGTTTTATGGAACAAATTATATATGCAGTATGTACGTAGTGAATGATCTCAAAAAGCACCACCTTGGATAAGGGCTTTACGCGTTTATGCTTCAAATTGATAAATCTAGTGGATTAACCATAATCATTAAAAGTTGGGGATAACTAAGTCTATATAATCAACGAAGCCTGACTAATCAGATGGCGCCACTCAAAAGTTTAGTTTAATTTAAGAAAAAACCCCAAATGATACATAACATGAACCGATTAATAAAGAGTTAATGGATGAATTGAAGGTCTAAATTAAAATTAATGCCACATTTCGTAGTTGGTTATTGTGGTAGTTAGCAGTTGGCACATGGAATGCACAATGAACATGCATCAACAAGAAAATATCTTCCCAAGATATAAGAATAATCGTGAAAGAGTTATTTCAATGGATAATGACATTTCTCATGTTTTATACGAGTGAGCTTTAGCCTTTAACGAACATTATCATTAATCACATGAGACAATTGGATGATTATGCAGTGAACCACACACTACATTTGGGTTTTTCTTCTTTGATCTGATGCAATGTCAAACACTCAGATCAATCGAAAATTTGTTTGATCAATTAATCATCGTATTGTTTAAATGTTAACATAATTTGTCTATGGCTCAAATATTGAATATGGTGATTAAATTAATAAAATGTCTCTTAGTAAGCTGATTTTTTACAAGTATAATGCATCTTAAATTGGATGACATTTTTAACGATGATCGAGTGGTTTCATGAACAAATAATATTATCAATAGAAAACATAATTATGCTCAATTTATTGTGGATAGATCGAGAATAACACGTGTGGTTAGCATGATGTTGGTTAATTTTTGATTCATGTTGTGGTTAGTTTAAGGTCTTACAGAAGATATAATGTTAATTGGTGGAAGAGATCATGGAGAATTAAAGGTGGTTATAATGATAATGGATCATATGTGTAAGAAATAATAATTCGGTTGTTGTTGCTGTTAGGTTTATATGTATCAACCAGACAATAATTGATACATGCCCACCTTCGAAAGATAAAAATAGTGAAATATCAATTGCATGTAGTTTAATAATTAATCTAGTACGTTTATACATAATCATGGATGTTGTGGTTATATATTTTATTGAAAATAACTTTTTAATTATGAAGCAAAAAAATTATTGTTCAAACTATGTTAAGAAAATAAGGAGTATTCACAGTACTTCTTATGTTATGGTATATATGTTATAAAACATGTTATTAGCCTTTGTGTTTTTCTTTCTCACTCTTCAGATTAAGGAATCTTAGTGTTCTCCCGATCTTAAAAACGCAATAGAGAGAGAGGTGAGTGAAGAGCTAAACTTTAACTTCTTCTTAGAATTTGGCTAAAGCACGTAGGAGATGTTATGGTTAGCAAGAGATCGATAACATCTCATTTTATTTATAAATTATAACTATCTAGCTACTCGAGTAGGTTGGCTGACATGCATACTCACACCGTCACACATGCCCACATGATTACAGTAGCATGCAACTTCGAATTAAGGTTTCTTCCTTTCTATTTTTCGAAACAAAATGGAAGAAACCTTATGAGTAACAAAATAAGTAAGACACTTAGACACATAAAGAAAGACAGAAAGACACATAAGTAACAAAAGAAGTAAGACATAAGTGATTCTGCCTCTGCCATAATATATATATACACACACCAAAAGAATATCTATCTTAGAATTAGGATGACTTAGCTTATCCGTGTTATTCGTGTATAAATATAGGCCTATAGAACTTGGGCTAGACCAGGTAAAAACACTTTCACACCTAACAATGAATAGATTTTCTAGAGATTGTGGTTAAGTTTTATAAATTAGTTTGGTAGAGATTATGCAAATCTAGTTTTAGGTAATCGGAGAATATATATCCTGCCGAATTCTTTCCCTAGTCTTCATTCTAAGTATTGCTTTTCATCATTAGAAAAAGAATTAAACATCTCTGCGTTTATTAAACAAACAAATTAAAAGAGATCATAGGATGAGTTGCTGGAGCAGCGTGTCTACATACTGGGATGCAAATCATGTGGTCCTCTTTGTCTTTGTTTTGCTGATAATAAAATAATTGGTGCTTTGCAAGGAGACGAAGAGATGGGAAAAGAATAATCAAAAAGATTCCCCCAACTGATCTGACTGACCGGAATAAACTACCAACTGCCAATCCCTACCTAACCCTAGCACTGCACTAATTAAATAATTAGTGTCTAACTAATGCCACAGATGTGATCATCGTCTTATAAATTAAAAACTCTTACATCATATTAAAAATTTAAAATCATATTTGGCCATTCAGATATCCGGACGAAAACACCGACCGATCCATAATACAGATCAAAAATGATATTTAGGTATCTACCAAAAAAAATGATAATTAGGTATCTATCTAGTATTACTCTAAAAATATTCTGTAAATAGCGTATGTGAATGGCTCTGTGCAAAAATGGTGGTCAAGTTCTTCTAGAAAATAAAACTTTATAAACACTACCGGCATAAACACTATACCCGACGACATGGCAAAAAACAGACCGACGAGAACCCTTGTCGTCGGGTATAGTGAACTATAACCGACGACTAGGGTACATCGTCGGTTATAGTTTTTTTAACCAACGATGTATTGTTGTCGTCGGTTATAGTAGCCGAAAAATCATCGATTGGGTATAGTTTTCCACTATTACCGGCGATTTTTTTTAACTATTACCGACGATTTTGTGGTATCGTCGGCTATAGATTCTTATTTCAGATCCATTCTGGGCAGCAGCTCTGTCATTCAAAAAAAATCTCCTGCGAAAACTGAAAATGCTCTGAAATCATTGGGTGATGTCAGAAACTGTCAAAAATGAGTTCATGATTCATTATATATAGGTACGTACGTACGTACTTAATATTATATATATATATGTGTGTGTGTGTGTGTTAATCGATTGTTGATGTTGATTTTGAATTGATCGAGTTAATTGATTGTTGAGTTTGAGTAATTGATGGTTGATTTTGAGTACATGATTGATAGTTGAGTTGGAGTAGTACGTAATTGTTGTGTTGATTATTGTGAATATATATATATATAGCTAGGGTGATTAATTTATTTAATTGATTATATATTGTGATTATTATAGGATTAATTGTGATTATTAATTATGGGTATAATATATATTGTGATTATTGTGATATTTCGGTTAATTGTGATTAATTATAGTGCATGTGGTTACACTACAAGAAAACAGCACTTAGACCACGGAAACGTAATTGTTCCGTGGTCCAAGTGACACCTGGACCACGGAAAAGACTCCGTGGTCCAAGTACCACCTGGACGACGGAGAATAACATCTCCGTCGTCCAGGTGGTCACCTGGACCACGGATTCTTTTCCGTCGTCCAGGTGATCACCTGGACGACGGATACGGCATTATCCGTCGTCCAGGTGATAACCTGGACCTCGGAGTCTTCTCCGTCCTCCAGGTGATCACCTGGATGACCGAGATGGTATTCTCCGTCGTCCAGGTGATCACCTGGAGGACGGACCGACACGCCGTCGGCCGAGTACGTAACGTACTTCCACTTAGACGACGTACCGACACCTCCGTCGTCTAAGTGAAGCATTATATAAGCCCGATGCCAAACTGAATTCAATTAATCCTCGATCTCTTCATTCCATTTGAAGAAGAATTGAAGGAGAAGGGAGAAGGAGAATGGAGCTAGCTAGCTAGAAAGTCCGAGAAGAATCAGGATCGATAAGGGATCTCCGCTGACTAGCTAGGTAGCTTAATTAACGTACAGATATCGAGAAGGCCAGCAGGTACGTACGTACGCAGTTAAAATTTGCTTAATTAATATATATTTAGTGAAAACGTACAGATCGATTAAATTACGTACGTACGTACGTAATTGATGGATCGATGTAGATCGAGTACGTATAATTAAACGTAAATTAATGGAAAAATATATATATATGTAATAATTAATTAATTATAATATTTTGTAGCAGTATGGACAAGAGTTGGATGAAGTTGAAGAATAGATGTGATGTCCGATATATGGATGGAATTAGCGAATTTGTGAATTTTGCGATAGAACATGGTCAGGGAAAGAAACGTTTCAGGTGTCCGTGTCAGAAATGTCTTAATTGTCAGTATGCGGAGGTTAATGTTATGGTGCAACACCTGTACGAAAATGGTATGATGTGGAGTTACACTACATGGAGCGAGCATGGTGAAGCAGTAGAGTTCAGCGCAACAGACTTCAGCTCAGGGTACAGTTACCATGGTGCCTCATCCAGCGGCAGTGGTGCCGGACCCCCAGCTTGCAACCCAACTGCAGATTTGGTCCATGATGCGTTTCCGGGATGTAGTCATAGTGGACACCAACACCAAGACGGAGGTTACAGTACCACTAATGAGCATGATGACACATTCCCCGCAGCTAGCTTGGCCACTGACACCAGTGAGATGGAAAAGTACAACCGGATACTACTTGAAGCGCAGACCCCGGTGTTCCCTGGATGTCGAGAGAATGTGTTGCAATATGTGATGGAGCAAATGAAGATAAAAGTGAAGCACAAAATGTCAGTGAGTGCTTTTGACGAAATTCAGGAGCAAATATATAAGTTGCTCCCTGATGATCACAATCTTCCTAAATCTCATTATAAGGTTAGAAATATCCTGAGCAGCCTCGGCCTAAAGTACAGGATAATTGACGCATGTCCAAATGATTGTGTGCTATTTTACAAAGAGTACAAAGAGTTGGACTATTGTCCCGTATGTGGCCAGTGCAGATTCCAGTTGAATAGGAAGAGTTCGAAAAAGAGAATTCCTGTGAAAGTTGTTCGATATTTTCCCTTGATTCCCAGATTACAGCGCCTGTACATGTCTCTACACACAGCAGAGGCGATGCGATGGTACGCAGAAAAGCCAATAGATGACGATGTCCTGCGACACGCCGCGGATGGGGAGGGTTTCAAACATTTCGACAGAGAATTTCGAGACTTTGCTTCAGAGGTTAGAAATGTTAGACTCGGCCTATCTACAGACGGATTCAATCCTTGGGGAACTAATAGCTCCGCCGTCAGCACTTGGCCAGTTATTCTGATGCCGTACAACTTGCCTCCGTGGATGTGCATGAACAAGGAATTTAATTTCCTTACCGTACTAATTCCAGGTCCTAAATCTCCATCGAAGTGCTTAGATGTCTACCTCAGACTTTTGATCGACGAGCTGAAACTGTTGTGGGAAAATGGAGTCCCAACTTATGACAAATTCACTGACACGATGTTCAGGATGAGGGCTGCCGTAATGTGGACGATCAGCGATTATCCAGCTTATGGGATGTTGGCAGCCTGCAGGACAAAAGGATATAATGGATGTCCTATATGTTTGGACGACGTGAACTCTAGTTGGCACGCGGGGAAGGTGTGTTACTTGGGTCACCGTAGATGGCTTCCTCACGACCACCCTTGGTGACAGGATGAAGCTCATTTCGACGGTACGGTAGAGAACAATCCTAAACCCCGTAGTTGGTCGGGCGAAGAGATTTTAGAGAGGTTGAGCTATTTCGACTTTGGTGTGTTGAGCAATGACGCGGATGTAAAGAAATGCAATCCAATTCCTCCACATGATCTGAGCTATTGGGATCACAAGAGTATATTCTTTGAACTCCCTTACTGGTCGAACTTGAAGCTGAGGAACAACTTGGACGTGATGCACATAGAAAAGAATGTGTGCGACAGCGTGGTGGGAACAATTCTCGGTATTAAGTTCAAGACTAAAGATACTCCCAAAGCGCGCAAAGATTTGGAATCAATGAATCTACGTCGTCCCTTGTGGTTGAGGAGGGATAGGAAATGAGTGTACAACAAGATGCCAGATGCACCTTACACAGTGAAGCCGACGCTTAGACGTTCTGTATTTCACTGGTTTAAGGGCGTTCGTTATCCGGCTACGTATGCAGCTACTATAACTGGAGCAGTGGATGAGGTGCAACACAAGTTTGTTGGTCTAAAGACACATGACTATCACGTTATGCTGCAACGTCTGATTCCAGTGGTAATTCGACCATACTTGCCTTGGGACGTCGTAGAACCAATAGTAGCATTGTGCAGGTGGTGGCAGAGGTTATGCGCTAGAGAATTAAAGAAGTCAGATGTGGTGGAATTGCAACAACAAATTGTGCACATCATTTGCAAACTAGAGAGGATTTTCCCCCCTGCTTTCTTTGATATCATGATTCACCTAATGATCCACCTGCCCGAGCAGGTGCTCATTTCTGGTCCGGTCCAGTACACTTGGATGTATCCTCAAGAAAGGTACGTACAACTAATTAATTAATTTGTTCCACTGGAGATTATATATATACTAGCTAGCTATATGTACTTATGTAATGTGTACGTTTGATTTTGTAGACAGCTTGGACAGTATAAGTCATTCGTCAAAAACAGGTCGGCCCCGGATGGCTCCATAGAAGAGACATACCTAATGCATGAGTGTGTTACTTACTGCAACATGTACCTCAAAGATCCACCCCCTCCCACTGCCTCCGATCGCAGTGCCCGCATCAATATTTCTGTCGTCACCAATGTCGTCCGACCGTTTAGAGGAGTATTAAAGGAATCGTTAACACGGGAAGAACTTTTTGAGGCACATTGGGTAGTGTTGCGAAACTGTGACGAAGTTGAGCCGTACATGTTGTCATACAGGGAGAGGCTTCAGGCGTTAAATCAAAACAAGAGTTCGGCGTGGATTGAGAAAATGGTTAAGAAGAAGTTTCTTGATTATTTCTTCCAATGGGTACGTACGTACGACTCGGTATTAATTATTTAAATACATATCGCTCATGTTTGTACAAAGTAAACCCTTATATTAATTTGCCCTTTTTCGCAGATGATTGATCTGCAAAAATCTGATAACCACGGAGGGTGGTGGTCATGGCCAAAGCACTTGCTAGCAGGGAAGCCGGTTAAACACTATATTTATCCCGGATGTTTTGTGAACGGTGTAAAGTTCCATTCATTGGCCCGAGACGAAGGAAGAAGAACACAAAACAGTGGGGTAGCGGTTGGGAAAGACAATGATCTATATTACGGGGCTATTGTATACGTGGTTCAGCTATGTTACGGGAATGATGTCAATGTTTTCCTATTCAAGTGCAGATGGTTCAAGCGTACAAAGGAAGACCTGGGACTATTATCAGTCGATACAAACTCGCACTGGTATGAGGATGAGCCTTTCGCTCTCGCCACCTTAGTTCGGCAGGTGTTCTATCTCGACGATCCGAAAGCCGGTGAAGGGTGGAAAATAGTGAACCATATCTCTCACCGAGGAATATGGAATACAGAGACAATTGAAGGGACACCGGCGACGACTGAAGATGCTGCTGAACCAGAAAGAGACATTCCTGCCTATCAAGAGCCTAATATTTCTATGGTCCGCTCCGATATAATGGACCTGGTTCAAGATGGTGAACGGTTACCCATGCCTGATGGTTGTACAGATCTAACTGAAGATGAGATTATCGATGAGGTAGATGAAGAAGACGAGCAGGAAGAGGACGCGGACGAGGACTCAGGTTATTCGTTGGACGATGTTGAGTACGATGACGAGGATGAGCCGTCGTCTAACGGGGATGAGGACGATGATGATTATGATGAAGAATACGGTCATACGACGAGGGAGATTAATTGGTAATTAATTACTGTAATTATTGTAATATATATATGATCGATGCAGGTTTACGGTAAGAAATTAATCCGAATTATATATCCTGGACAACGGAGAAATTAATTGCAGGTTGTCGCCAAATCTCAATCTCATATAAAACCCTAGCTAAATCCTGGACCTTGAATCTAGCAGTTCGGATCGATCGATCAATTTTTTAATTATATTTTTGAATCAGAATAATTGAACGGACACACAAATGACCGGGGACGACCTAAACCGTAAACCCTAAGGCCCTAACCCCTGAAATCGGGGTTTAGAACTTGAACGACGGAGAATGGTCATTATCCGTCGTCCAGGTACATACTAGGACGACGGAGAATGGTCATTGTCCGTCGTCCAAGTTCACAAACCCTAAACACTAAACAGTAAGGCCCTAACCCCTGAATTCAGGGTCTATGCACCTGGACGACGGAGAACGTCATTCTCCGTCGTTCATGTAATCACCTGGACGACGGATAACTTCATATCCGTCGTCCAGGTGATTACCTGAACGACGGAAACGCTCATTTCCGTCGTCCAGGTGCAGATATCGTAATTTTTTCTAAGACAACGACCATCTAGACCTTCTTCCAATGCAAAGTCTTTTCATCAAGACTTTAGAGTAAACAATTCTTGGTGTGTGAGCTTCGACGGTTCGAAAATCGGAGTTGCGAAATGCCTTGTATCCATGTTTCCGGTTTGTGAAATTATCCGTTTTGCGGTTGACTGTGCCGATCAAACCCTTCCCGAACTTATTATTTTATGGTCCTTTGAAGACAATTATATATTATGTTACGACGAACATATCCAACAGTTGTTTTGTCCAAATTCAATTTCGTTAATACTCTGCTGCAAATGAGCGTCTACTCATGAACACTTAAGTCGTAAAGATTAGTCGATACTTAACATATTTCAATACATAAAATTAATCGTCAGTTCAAATTTAACTGTTAATATATACGACGCGTTCATCGATATTGTACGACTATTTCACTCGAATGACAGATCGCTAAATTCCTAGCGAATTATTTTTAAAATTTTTTTTTACGTAATTTGAACCTGGACGACGGACATGGTCATTTTCCGTCGTCCAGGTTCAAAAATCATGGCGGTTCAAATTTTTTTTGGTTTAATTTTTTCATGTAATTTTCACTTGGACGACGGAGATGGTCATTCTCCGTCGTCCAAGTCCAAAATTATGGCGGTTCAATTTACCGCTTCCGTTGTTGGGACCGCTTGAATTTTCACTTAGACGACGGAGAATTCATTCTCCGTCGTCTAAGTCCAAAATCATGGCGGTTCAAAACGTCCCGCCGATTAATTGGCGCCGCTTGAATTTTTTTGAAACCGCCACCTAGACGACGGAAAACACTATTTCCGTCGTCCAGGTGGACTTAGACGACGGAGAATAGTGCTCCGTTGTCTAAGTGCAACTCTATAAATAGAGTTGCACCCCCCCCTCATTTTCTCATCATTCCATCTCCTCCTCTCCCTCTCCTCTCCTCTCCTCTCCTCCGGCGATCCTCCTCCGGCGACGCTCCGACGACATTTTTTTCGGCATGGTTCCTTCTCTCCGACGACTCAACTCCGGCGAAATTCCCGAAAATTCCGCTTCGGTACATTTCTATTTTTCCCTTATTAAAATAATTTTCATTTAATTAATTAATTAAATTCTAAATATAATTTAGAAGTAGAAATTAATTTATTAATTAGTTTAAATATTTAATAAATTATTAATTATTGTTATTAATTTATTAAATCATAATTATTGTAATTATTTTGTTATTAGTTGCATGATTAAATGAATTTATTATTAAATTTATTAAATGAATCAATTTTTTATTAAATGCATGATAAATAAATATAAATTATTGCATATAATTAAAAATTAGTAGACAATATTTATGTTTATTTTCTAGTAAATTAATTAGTAGTACGTGTTCGATTTAAATTTAGTACATAGGGTTGGTTTATTAAGTCGCACTCTTTGGAATAGATGGCGCCTCTTTTCCTTGCTTATCTCCTTAACCCCTCGTGATGTGTGGATTTCATCACCGCACACCATAACCTAAGTGAAGTTATGGACACGAGGTTGAGGGCGGAGTTTGCAAAGGACTTGAAGGAGTGTAAATTTTCGAAAAATTGGCCGAATGTCGGACATGGTGTCTAGAAACGGGTTATGACTGGTGACAGGATTTGGACTAAGAAAGACTTTTGTCGAAATTAGTCCTGCCTCTCGCGTTATCTCTATCCCTAACTGGCCATGTTTTTCGATTTAACCAAGGCTGATTAATTGAAAATTTACACTTTATCGCGCAGGTCGCACGTCCATTGAACGACCGAAAATGCCAAGCTAGTGTACTCTATTTAAATCTTAAACGTACTTAATTAATTAGCGTAAATTGTTAAGTTGTAAATATTATGGTAAGTAGGTATTTTAACACCGTACTCTTAGGTTTAAATGGCTCCGCCAAAGACGACATCCGGCAAGAAGAAAACCCAACAGGAGGCAGAAGATGAGATGCTCCGAATGTTGGCGGCCCAAGTTGGTTGGGTTCAACAGGAGGGCAACGACGCTCTCAATCCGGACGGATCATCTGGTCCGTCCGTAGCGCCCTCTGGGGAAATTCCCGCTCCCCCATTCATCTCGAGCGGTGATGACGTCGACCCCTTCCAATCTCCGACGCCCGGTACCGGTTCAACGGGAAGTACTCAGGCGTCCTCGACCGTCGAATCAATCATGTACAGCGCCCGCCGTAGGTAAAGGAGGGCCCCCACTGACCCGAAACCGAAAAGGACGCGGGGTCTCGTTAAAGGGGGCAAAACAGAGCGTATTTGCAAGGCGACCGGTAAAAAGATCGACTTGCCGTACGACGAATTCACCGGTGGCCCTCCCACAGCTCAGCTAGCAAGTCTCTCGGCGCATGGGATAGGGTCAATCATCCGTAACCGGGTTCGTATCACTGCCCCTACTTAGAAGGAGGCGCCGGATCATGAGAAGGCGAAAGTCTTCAAAGATATTTCGGTACGTAATACGTCCAATTTAGTTATTATATAATATTGTTAATCTCGGCCTAAAATTTCATAATATATACGATTATAATTTTCTATTTATTTTTGATAGGAACAATTTGACGTGGATCCGACACCGGCTATGTTGAGGCATATCAACCAAACCGCCAACTCCATCTACAAATATTGAAGTACAAGCTCCATAAGTACTTCCAAGATGTCGGTCCCGTGTCTCCCCCGGTAGAGCTGCAAGGGGAGAGAGAAGATGAGTGGGAGTGGTTGTGTAACCACTTTGCCGATGAACAATTTAAGGTATTAATTTATTTTTTTTATTTCAATTAAGATAATTGAATTATTTAAATTGTAGTTATTCATTTTTTAATGATTTAATTATGTTGTGTAACAGAAATTCTCCGCTGTCAACAAAGCCAACCGGGGGAAGAAGGAGAAACACCATACTACTGGCGCCAAGCAGTTCATTCAAATAGCCAAGGAGCACAAGGATAAGGGCTCCAAACACCCTTATCTTGATGCAAGCGTAAGCGCGTACGTGACGCCAGGGCTCGATAATGAAGCGAGTCAATGCGGCGTAAGTGATATATATATATGCTTTTAATTATAGTAATTATTATTTAAATATGATTTCATTATAATAAATTAATTATTCTTTTGTAGGCAAGGGCGATAGAGCGTGCGCATGAAGAGTTGGCTAACACTCAGCTTGCGTTCCCAGATGTGCCGCCGGAAGACCTGCCTCCTCTATCCTTAGAGAGCCAAATTGCAATCGCGGATGAGGTCTACGGTCGTAGAGCTGGCAAGGAGGTTAGGCACTTTGGGCCTAGAGTGGTACGAGATTTGTCGACGACCTCCGGCTCATCATCTACGGGAGGTTCGAGGCAGCGGAGAAGGAGGCAGGCTGCGGCCGTCGAAGCAGCCATTCAAGAGGCTCGACTGGCACGAGAGGAGAATGTGTCAATGCGGCAAAGACTTGACGAACAACAAGCACAAATAGCCTAACTCATCGCCCTCATGCATCAAAATCGAGAAGTATGTCAACCTCCTCCGAACCCACACCCCGACGACAACGACCCGGCTGGAGGCGGAGGACTCGGCGGCGCATCTGCTCCTCCAGTGTATTAGCTAGCTAGTAGTTTATTATCTCGTTTCTTTCCGCATTCCGAACAATATTTTAATTTTTAATTTATGGGTTTTTTCGATTATTCATGTATGTACAAATTAATTTTAATTATTTAATAATTAAGTAATATTCAAAATTTAGTTTATTTAATTAATTTTAGCATTTTTCATTATTTAAATTAAATTAATAATATTTAATTTCAATTTTTTTTAAAATTAAATATTCACTTGGACGACGGAGATTATGTTCTCCGTCGTCGAGGTGAAAAACCCTAAACCCATAACCCCTAACCCTAACCCCTAAACCCTACCGTTCTCCGTGGCCCAGGTGTTCACCTGGACGACGGAGAATTAGTTATCCGTCGTCCAGGTCAACACCTGGGCCACGGAGAAGCTAACATTATCCGTGGCCCAGGTGTTCACCTGGACGACGGATAACTAATTCTCCGTCATCCAGGTGAACACCTGGGCCACGGAGAAACGAGCAATGTTCGTGGCCCATGTACACACCTGGACGACGGAGACTTAGAGTTTCCGTCGTCCAGGTGTCTACATGGGCCACGGATAATGTCCGCGGTCCAAGTGAACTTGGACGACGGAGAACTAAATCTCCGTCGTCCAGGTTCTTGGACGATAGCACTTGGAGCACGAACATTGGACGACGGAGATTCCGTCGTCCAAGTACTTAGGCGACGGAAAACTGCACCTAGACGACGGAAATGGTCCGTGGTCTAGGTTCAGTTTTCTTGTAGTGTTATATATATATTTAGATTTTTGTAATCGATTATATATAGTTAGGGTGTGTATATATATATTAAATTTATGGAAATTATAATAATATATATTTATATTAATTGATTGATCGAATTTTTTATTTTGATCGAGTTAAATTAGACAAAATTATATATATATGAATAATTATGGATCGAGTAGAATAATTAGACGACTATATATATATGTTCATTTGTAATTAATTAGCTAGCTAGTTAGGGATCGAGTAGAATAATTAAATTATGTAATTTATAGTTTGAATATCGATATATATATATATAAAGATATATATATATATATCTATGAAATTTTAATTAATAAGATCATGGGTATATATACATGCAGTTATAATTTTCAGGATGGACAAGAGTTGGATGTGTCTTCTAAGATAGGATGTAAGATATCACCGTGGAATTAGAAGTTTTGTGGAATATGTGAAGGTTAATTGTGGAGGGATGACAATTCATTATTGTCCGTGTATGAAATGTCAGTGTCGCAGCGAGCGATATCGTTTTCACATCGATAAAGTATTGGAGCACTTGAAAAAAAACGGGTTTTTGGATAAGTACACATGTTGGATTTATCACGGCGAGAGCTCATCAGTTGGTCAACATGATCGCGGACAATTTTTTGAGAGTGGCAGTACATCCAATGATCCAACAACAAGATTGATAAACGATATGTTTCCTCATGAGAGCGGTATATTTGCTCAAGCACCGGATATCCCTCCCGCCGTTGGAGACTTCCCTCATATTGAGCCAGTCCAGCAATTACCTACATCTGTCAACATTGCTGGTATGGACAAGTACAACAACCTCATTGCCTTCCAACAGACCTCGTTGTACAACGGGTGTAATAAGACTGTTCTTGAAAGTGTTATGGGAGTAATGAAGCTCAAAGTGGAGAATAAAATGAGCGTGAAGGCTGTTGATGATTGGCTGAAGTGGTCTGGTTCATTGTTGCCCCCCGGTCATCGTCTTCCTAGCACTCATAGTAAGGTGCGACAGATCCTGAAACATCTTGGCATTTCCTACATCAAAATCCATGCTTGTAGATATGATTGTGTTCTCTTCTGGGGTGAAGATGCTTATGGGAATGATCTTGAATCCCTTGATGAATGTTCGGTATGTGGTACAGATAGGTATAAGTTGACTCCTGCCGGAAACAAGAAAGTTGTGAAGATACTTTGGTATTTTCCGCCGATAGATAGGCTAGAACGGTTGTTCATGTGTGCACACACGGCTGAAGCTATGAGATGGTGGGCCGAGAGGAATTTGCCCGACGGTGATACGCTTATACACCCTGCTGACAGAGAGGCTTGGAAGCACATGGTGAAGGAGTTTATTATTTTGCATCAGAGGTTCGAAATGTTTGGCTGGGGCTTTCATCTGACGGATTCAACCTTTTTGGCAACATGAGTCTTCAATACAGTATATGGCCAGTTATTTTGGTACCGTACAACCTTCCTCCATGGATGTGCATGAAGAAAGAATACAATATGCTCACTATGATAATTCCAGGGCCGGGTTATCCAGGAAAGTGTCTCGATGTGTATTTGAGACCCTTGATTGCAGAGCTTAAGTACTTGAGTGAGCATGGTCATCCCACTTATGACAAGTTCAAAAATGAGATGTCACTACCACAACTTTAAACATTGCCGGCGATTTTTAAATCGCCGGCAATATTTTTATCATTACCGGCGATTTTTTCCCCAAAAATCGCCGGTAATGTCTTTTTTTTTTTTAACATTGCCGGCGATTTTTCCGGAAAATCGCCGGCAATGTCCCGCCGGTAATTAAAAAAAAAAAAGACATTGCCGGCGACTTAAAGTAAGTCGCCGGTAATGTCTTCTTTTTTTTTAAACATTACCGGCGACTTAAATGTAAGTCGCCGGCAATGTCTTTTTTTTTTTTAATTACCGGCGGGACATTGCCGGCGACTTACATTAAGTCGCCGGTAATGTTAAAAAAAAAAAAGACATTGCCGGCGATTTTTCCAGATGCATGCCATGCTTGTTGGCACAATTAGCGATTTTCCTGCACGCGGGATGTTGTCGGGCAACGTTACCAGGGGATACAAGGCTTGTCCAGAGTGCATGACTGTTGAGTGTTGCAGACCTCATTGCAGGAAGATTGTACAGATGCGTCATCATTGTTGGCTTCCACATGATCACCCATTTCGGGAGGATATGAAGACATTTGATGGGACTTTGGAAACAGGTGAGCAGCCGAGGAGATGGACGGGGGATGAAATATTGGAAGTTCTAAATGAATACGATTTTGGGCAGCTCAGCAATCATCCTGAGATAGTGGCGTCAATACCTGACAAACCCGACAGGTATAAATTCTAAACACACAACAGTATTTTTTAGGAACTTCCGTATTGGTCCAAGTTGCTGATCAGACACTACTTAGATGTCATACACATAGAGAAAAATGTGTGCGAGAGTGTTGTCGACACAGTGTTGAATTTGGAGGGAAAAACTAAAGACGGCCCGAAGGCATGCATTGATCTTAAAAGGATGGGACTGCGAAAACATTTGTGGTTGAGAGATGGGAAGAAAAAAATGCCACAAGCTCCTTATACCGTCAAGCCTGCCCAGAAGAATGAAATTTTTGGCTGGATGGGTAATGTCAGGTATCCTTCAGGCTATGCTGGAAATATAAGTCGATGTGTTAACTTCAAAGACAATAAGATGTACGGACTAAAGAGTCATGACTGTCATATACTGCTTCAACGCCTCTTCCCTGTTTTCATTCGAGGGTACCTGCCCAAAGAGGTGGTGGAGCCGTTAGTGACTTTGTCAAAATTCTTTCAGAAGTTATGCACGAGAGAAGTGAAGAAATCAGACTTGTTGGAAATGCAACAGGACATCATTTTTATCATGTGCAAATTTGAAAGGAAATGCAACAGAAATCAAACTTTTTCTACATCATGCCTCACCTGATGCTCCATCTTCCGGAACAATTGTTGCTTACTGGTCCAGTACACTACACATGGATGTATCATATGGAAAGGTACGTAATGCATCTCTGGATCTGGCTATATGCCCGCCGTTTACCCTATTCTTACCCTTGGAAATCCCGACGATACCTCTCGTCGATTCCACGGGGATGCCTGTTCCAGGACAGCTAGGGTTCATTACCCCGGACCAGGCATACGCGTCTGTACCCTTCCCGGAACCTCTCTGGAGTGTGAAGATTCCGGGACAACGCACCGACGAATCAGGTAAATATTAATTAGTGATATCTTTTTACTTAGTAATATTTAAATTCAATTAGGTGTTGATGTTTAAAAAATCGTCTACATATATATGTGATAGGCGAGATCGTGCCCGGTGACAAACAAAAGAGAACCAGAGGCCTCGTCGTCGGCAAGTTACTGGACGACGCCATTCAGGCTAGCGGTGGCGGCCAAGTTATCATTCCGACCGGGGATAGAGGGCAGGTGATCGAGGGAAAGGTCACTCGAAGGTACGCAGGGATGGCGGGCAGCATCATACGGGATAGAGTCCCAATGTTGTGGCCAGATTGGAATTCAGTGCCGCAATCCGTCAAATATGAGCTGAATAATGTGTTGTCGGTGAGTGGAATTGTATATTCATTATGTATATTTTCTATATAAATTTTTAATATTATTGATATATATATATATATATATATATATGCATTGCAGAGGTGGTTCCGCATGGACAACGACATTAGACCCACGTGGGCGGATGAAGTGCAGGGGAGCAGGTTACTAGATTCATTTGTTTCGATCTTTTCGTTTCTTTTGATTATGTTCATAAAATGTTGTAAGTTGCTAACGATTGATTTTATTAATATAGGTATAAGGAGTGGAAGGGCGAGCTGAAAAAACATTGGAAAAAGTACGGCGACGATCGTTCCGATACCCCTAGCGAGTTTCGTTATAGGGAGTACGAGTGGCGATGGCTTGTGGTTCACTTCAACAACTCGAAATTGAAGGTACGCAACCTTTGATCGATTAAATTTTTGTTTTATCGTACTTCCCCCAAATTATTTGGCTAATATTTTTTTGATGTTGGATTAATCGAGCAGGCTATTTCTGAAGTCAACACAAGGAACCGGGCCAAAAACACAAAAAATCACCATGCCGATTCCAGATCATACTCGGGTTGGATCGAGGAGGCGGCCAACCACCCAGAAGTCCTTCCGCTTGTTTATACGATGCAGCACACGTATCCGCAGTCCCCCGAAGATGCTGTAAGTGTCCTTATAACAAAATAAACATATTTCTTATTTTTTTAGATTGTTTACATTAATTAACATTTTATTTTTCTTTGGTCAATTAGGCGAGACTTCAGGAGGTGATTCCGGAGGTGTTGACTCAAGTGGCGAGATAGCGCTATCCCAACACCCCCGATGCGGAACTCCCGATTGATCAGATTGATCAATCTGATCCGATCGTAGCGGCCAGGATTATGTCAACTGCGATCCCTCCAGGGAAGAACACTTTCTACTGCAGGGGGCTCGAAAAGTGGGGTCAAGGGCTGCTGAAGAAGACCCCTGAATTCTCTCGCGGATCAGTATCATCTTCGAAGGCTAATGAGCTACAGGAGCAGCTTCATAGGCAAGCGATTGAGATGGAATCTCAACGGGGTCAAATGGAAGAGATGGAGCAGGCGCGAGCCGCAGAGCAGAATCGGTTGGCCAAACAGCAGCAGATGATGGGGACATGGATGCAGCACTGTTATGCACAGTTGCATGCATCTGGAATCCAGATAGCTCCCCCGCCCATTTTCGGTGCGCCACAGCCACAGCCTCAGCCTCAGCCGCAGGCGCTAGACCAGGACCAACCAAGTTTTGACGATACGTTTGACCATATAGACTTAGGAAACCTGTAGTACATAGTACGCATATGTATATAGATTTGAACGAATTTGGTTTTTGATTTTATTTACTACTATAGTTTCAATAGTTCTTGATTTTCAATGTGAACAATATTGGTGACTTTTTGGGAATACAGGTTCTGGGATAAATCCAGAACCTACAAAAAAATTAAAATCATATACACTATAGCCAACGATATAAACTAATATCGTCAGCTATAGTTTCCTCCATGGTCAACCAGTTTGACCAGGGGAGGAACTATAACCGACGATGAAGTCGTCGGTTATAGTATGAAACTATAACCGACGACCTAATATCGTTGGCTATAGATCCATACTATAACCGACGACTTCATCGTCGGTTATAGTATCACCGACGGTGCAACACCGACGATACTATAGCCGACGACTCATCGTCGGCTATAGACTATAACTGACGAGATAATGGGACAGACCGACGACATAATATCGTCGGCTATAGTAAGACTTCCGGTAGTGAAAAGACATTAGCTAATTAGCTAGATAAACATACAAGGAATATCCTTTAGCATGGAAACTGGTGTGAGAAACAAACCAATGTTAGAACTTGGTCAAAAAGATGTTGACAAGATTTGAATGAGAAAATGTGATTGAATTTGGTAGCACATCGCATGCATGTATAATGCATGGTGATTCATGAAGTGGTTGTTGCACATTTGATCCACAAAAAAGAGTATCTTTTAGCCTTTAAAGGCAGAGACTGGAAAACTGATTGAGCATCAACAAAAGCAGCCCTCATGGGGTGAGTAAATGGTCACATTTTTGGTTTACTTGATGCATATATGTTTTCTAATTAATTAGGACAGATTTCACTACAACAATAATATTCCAAAGATTTATATGGTTGGATTCTCTGTCTGTAGGTGTGTTCAACCAAATCACGTATTCTATGCCAGAATTTTGTACGTTTACAATATGCTTTGCGATATAATTAGACAATTGTTGTGTTACCTTTCCACCAATCCCCCTAATTTAGTAGAGTCTTAATTGATCTCTCTTACTCCCTGAGTACCAGGTCGTTCACCTTGAATTGGCTAAGTTTCCACGTGCTTTATTTCGACCTCTGTTTTCCAGTTTTGGTTGTGTACAAGTATAACCAACATGATTTGGATTGGTCTTCGTCAATTGGTGCATGAACCCGATCATTTGGTATCTGTAGGAATCGGAGAAAAATCTCGTCGAACAGCAATGTGAGATTAGATTCATGTCCTATCAGATCGTATCACTAAGATACTTCCTTCAATCTCCCATGATCTCATCATGAAGTGTTTAATTATTTTAAAAGATATAAATACCCTCAGTTTGTAGAGTTTTGAAGAATTATTTACGTTTAATAATTACTAAACAAAGTTTAAGCTCCTTTTGAAAAAAAAAAAACTTAATTTAAGCTACAGTGTGTAACATAATCCAAAGAAAAATTAAATACAATCAAGATGAAACTCGAGTGGCAAAATCCAATCATTTGATCGAACACAAACACAGTATTAACATATGTCATTTTCGACGGTTTGGATGTGTGACCAAAAAAATTCTTGCTTCGTCTGGATTGTAAGAGCAACTCCAGCAGATTCCCTATAAATCATTTGATTTTCTCTTAAAATTCACTCCAACAGCTCCCCTATCTTATTAGTCAATTTAGGGATTCCCTATATTTCATGTTTTCATCCCCTATTCTTATACCGAAAACATAAATTATAGGTAACGAAACATTCAATATTGTAATTAATACTTTCCTTCTAGATTGTAAATATAATTAATAATTATATTAATAAATAAATATTTTATTATCAACCAATCAAAACTAAACATGTGTTTAAATCTAACTACATTTTAAGTGATATTGTTGGAGTAAATTTATACAAGTGATTAGCTAAAATAGGTTTCAGCTTCATTTTTGAACAAAATAAACAAATTTTTTGTGATATTGTTGGAGTTGTTCTAATACAAATATTATTTGTCCCAAAAAAATTGCAGGTGAAAACCGTAACTGCCACTATCATCGCTCTACCTTCCACTGCATGAGTGACTGTCTAATATATAGTAGGGTCTGGTGCTACTGCTTATTGGACCCGAATTCTGTGGAGAAAGAGCCAAGTTGCGCAGATATAGGTCAAAATTAACAAATCAATCTCTCTCAAAGTGATCAACTCATCAACATGCATGTACAACTGGTTAATATTATGTGGCGCACCTTGGTTTAAGTACTGGCAAAAACAGCAACTAACCAACCAATTCTGGCCTCCAGTCACCGGGGGCACACTAGCCTGGCCTTTAATCTCATACAGTCATACGTACTCATGCATATATGGATCACTTAATTAACTCAATTTTCATCTGTCATCGGCAACTCACACTGGCCGATCAACTGATTAAGCTGGCACTCCCTTGGCTCAGCTCCATCGACATCCGCTTGCTTAATTATATTTATGTTGTCTTTTTGTTCATATCTATTTTCCATCTGTTCCTCGTGTGTTTTTTTCTCTTTACATGAGAACGTAATTTAGTTACCAGCACGTAACTTGATGAATGAGCTATATATCTCAAATTTTTTATGTCTTGTTGATTTACATTCACAACAAGCTAAGAGAACTTGCATTGGGCGAGATATTTTTTTCCTGAAATAATTTCTTACTTAAATTTCATTCATTCTAATTTTTAGATTAAATAAAATTTTACAAGTGATTTTCTAGTAAAAAAAATATATTTACAATCTTATCATATATATAAAAGTTCATTCTAATTACATTAGGACTATACTTTCTAACACTCCTCCTCAAGTTGGAGCATAGATATCAATCATGCCCAACTTGTAAAATAAATCTGCAAATGCTTGGTGTGACTACCCGTTAGTGAGTACATCCGTCAATTGCTCTTCAGAAGTCATAGAGGAAAACCGAATAATCTTCTTATCAAGGTTATCTCTGATGAAATGTCGATCAACCTCCACACATTTGGTTTTGTCATGTTGAACTGGGTTATGTGCAATTTCAATCGCTGCAGTGTTGTCACTATGTAAGTCTATTAGTTTTAGAAGCTTGTAATCGAATTCCTTCAATACATTTCGTATCCATAAAAGTTCACACACTCCAAGAGCCATTCCACGGTTTCAGTTTCAATATTAGAACAGGCAATCACATTCTACTTCTTACTGCGTTAAGTTACTAAACTTCCACCAATGAGTATCCAGAAGTAGACGCCATATTAGTCTTATCACCTACCCAATTTTTATCTGTGTAGTCTGTAACTTCAAACTCATCATTCTTTAAAGATAATAGACATTTACTTAGTGCAGACTTCAAGTATCTAAGAATACGCATCACAACATCCATATACTTCTCACTTGGTTTATGCATGAATTGACTGACAACACATATAACATATGCAATATCAGGTCTAGTATGTGACAAGTAAATCAATCTCTCTACTAACCTTTGATACCTGCCATTGTTAGTTAGAACTTGATCAGGATACAATGCCAACTTATGGTTCACCTCAATAGGTGTGTCAGCAGGTTTACAATCTAGTATTCTTATTTTAGCAAGAAGATCAATTACATACTTCTGTTGTGACAGAGTGATTCCAAGCTTGGATATTGCAACTTCAATTCCCAAAAAATACTTCAACTGACCTAAATCTTTCATCTCAAATTCTCGAGATAAATGCCCCTTCAAATTTCTCATCTCAATCGGATCATCACATGTAACAACCATGTCATCCACATACACAATTAAAGCAGTAATCTTACCATCCTTACGCTTGATGAACAATGTATGATCAGAGTTACTTTTTCGATATTCAAACTTCTTCATAGCTCTAGAGAACCTTCCAAACCATGGTCTAGGAGATTGCTTCAAACCATATAAATACTTTTTTAATCGACATACCTTTCCAACATCACATGACCTACAATTAACACCAGGAGGAATATCCATATACAGTTCTTCTTCCAAGTCTCCATTTAAGAAAGTATCATTCACATCAAATTGGTGTAACGACCAATCATATCGAGTTGCTAAAGCAAAAAGAATACGCACTGTATTGATCTTGGCTACTGAAGCAAATGTCTCATAATAATCAATTCCATACCGTTGAGTGTAGCCTTTAGCAACCGTAAGAGCTTTATATCTGTCAATGCTTCCATTTGCTTTCAGCTTTACTGTAAATACTCATTTATATCTAACCCTCTTCTTTCCAGGTGGTGCATGAACAATCTTCCATGTTCCATTCCGTTACAAAGCATCAAATTCTTCATTCATAGCATGTTTCTACTTTGGATCTGCCAATGCATCTTGTCTATTACTGAGAATAGATACTGTAGATAATTGATTAACAACAAGTGCATGCGATCTAGACAACCTATGGCCAGGTACAAAGCTAACAATCAGGTATTTGACTTTGGCTTATATGATTAGTTCATATAGTTTCTTTAGAACCCATTTTGTTTCCCATTGAGATCTCTTAGGCACAATAACTTCTACACTATCAGATTCAATGTTATCAGTACGTACCTCTGGCAAGACATTCTGGACTGGCTCTTCATTTGGGAGGGGGGGGGGTCTCTTTAGGTGTGATCGTTTCAGTAGGAGGAAGTTAAGCTTTAGGTTGACTTTTTGGTGTCGAAGTTCTAGGTACATTCATTGACGCGTCGAGACTACTTCTTGACGGGTCGATTGCATCATGTTGTCCTGGTTTAGGTCTATCTTTTGACGGGTCGAGAAGGGTTCTCGATGGGTCGATGGTATCACTCTATTCAGTTTCGGGTACATTTTTCAATGATTCGAGAATAGTTCTCGATGAGTCGAACAAGATTCCTACATCGAGTTCTGTCCGGTTTTCATCTCGCTCAATTTCAATGTGGGATCTCCAATCTAAATTCACTAATTCTTCAAATTCTGTCAATTTCAGAGGATTTTCTTCACATAAGCTTCTCTCTTCCTGAAAGGAAGACTCTAAACTCCCCATGAGTAATAAAGTTCAGATTCACGGAAGGAAACATTTAGAGAAATATGTATTTTGTTCCGAACTGGATCATAACAACTGTATCCTTTTTGGAATTTAGCATATCCAACAAAGACACTTCACAGGACACGGATCAAACTTGTCTCTCAGTTGTTTGTTAATGTGAACATACACAGTACACCCAAAAACTCTTGGCTCCAAATTTGGCAAAGATGACACATTCAACAACTCATTCAACTTATGATAAAGATTCTGAAACTTAATTACATGAAAAAGTGTGCGATTAATTAAATATGCAGCCAGAACATACACCTTCTCCCCACAAATTTCAAGGCACATTTATACCAAAAATGAAGCACAGACAACTTCCACTAATTGTCTATTTTTACGTTAAGCCAATCCATTTTGTTCAGGAGTGTAAGCAATGGAAGTCTGGTGTCGAATTTCATGAGTACTCAAGTAAGCTGACATCTCACCATTCACATATTCTCCACCATTGTTAGACTGGAGAACCCAAATTTACTGCTGATACTGGGTTGCCACCATCTTGTGAAATTAAGTAAATCTATAAACAATTTCACTTTTACATTTCATCAAAGAGACCCAAATCATTCTGATGCATTAAACAATAAAAGTCACAAAATAGCAAAAGACAGAACGAGAAGAGATTCGTGGAGGTCCCCAAACATCAGAATAAATCTTCATAAAGGGAACTAAACATTTATTCAGGTTTGGCGAATATGTAATACGATGGCTCTTGGTCAATTCACATGTATCACACTAAAAGTCTGAAGCATTCACAGGAGAAAATAATTGAGGTCGAACTTCTGCAGGTAATGAAAATCTAAGTGACCAAGACGACAGTGCCATAACCACACGTCTTCCTTAGCATTATCCAAACTAGTGGTATTATTTTCCTGACCCAACGATTTCAATTGTTGTTCTTCACTGTCGTCAAATCCAGGTAGTACAATTTTCCCATTCTAACACCATAACCAAGAACTCTCTAAGTTAGAATGTCCTGAAAGATACAAAAGTTACAAAACATGTAAATACATAAGTTATTTGACTAACAGATAGAAGGTTATAGGCAAGAGATGGAACAACAATAACATAATCAATTGACAGATTATCATAAATTTTGACAAAACCTTCACCAAGAACAGAAGATGGAGAACCATTAGTAGTAGTCACAATATGTTGAGGGGATGGTTTAATGGTTTATACTAGACTACGAGTATTCGTCATATGATCAGTTGCACCAGTATTAATTATCCAAGTATTAATCGCAGATAATGCAAAGAGAGATGATGCATTACCTCTCATACCCTATTCAACTATTTTAATGGAGGCAATTAGAATGCTCTTCCTCTGAAATAGTAACGGATTCATGCGACATCTTCAAGTTTCAAGTAGTAAGGATTTCAAGATTTAGAATTTCAAAAGTATACTTTGGGATTTATGGGTTTTCAAATTCAAGGATTCAGGTTCAATTTCAAGGAATTCAAGGTTTGAGATTTCAGGTACAGCAAATAAAAAAAATTTAGTGGTGGTAATTCAGAGTTTCAATTCAATTCAACGTTCTCAAGATTTAGGGTTTCAATTCAATTCAAGATTTTCAAGTTCCTGGAAATTCGGCTCTGATACCAAGTAGAAAAGTATTTCAGGGAGAATTCAATGATTTCATTCATCCCAATTTTGGGGTTAAATAAAGCTTTACAAGTGATTTCCTAATAGGAAATTGATAGACGGGTAAACACCTATGTAAAGATACCCTATTTCCAACTTGGATATATCAATGTAGTATGATAAATAGAGGCCGGTTATCGAACATGAAGAATTGGTGAAACTAAATCCTAACACTAGACTCAAATGCTGATAGACTCGACTACAGTATACTAATGACACCACGACCCTACTCTAAACAGACTCAAATGACACGAAATTTGGTAACAACAATATAGACATAGTGGTGGACTTCTACTCAAAATTTGAGGATGTTCTGAATTATTTTGGGTACCAAACTAAATCGGCGAAGCTATAGGTAATGCAGAATATAAATGCTGAAAGTAAATATGTTTATGAATGCAAAGATTTAACTATATGATTAATGGGTTAAGAGGAATACAATCCACCACCGTCATTCCATCTCTCTAACACATACTTAATCTAATACACATATCCGATCAATTAAAGTTCACAGGAAGATCGATAGACACGACACATCCTATTACCTAATCCTTATGCCTATATGAGTTTGTCATGGACCTCCCCTACATCTATCCCTCTATTGAACCCATAGTCATGGACCCCAAGGTTTACAAAGAAGAACGCATTAAGTTCTAGAAAACGTTTGAGAATCTACAAGGGTTCACAGGTATACTATAGGCGTGTCCTGCTAGACCTAGGGTTTCAATCACCCGACGGTAAAATCGGTGTATCACTATAGAGAATCTGGTGGAAGAACCATGATCTTCAGTCGCCCGTATCTCATGACAATAAAATTCTAGCATGCATACTAAATTGTCCACCAAAGAAAACATAAAAAAATTCATACGGTGAGTCATATAGAAAAAGAAACCTCAATTGATTTGAATATGCAACACTACATTAAAGTGTATGAATTAGAAAGACTTCATGTAATGGGTTTCAAGCAACCCCTTAACAATGGTTGAGCTACTGAAATTCATAACTAAAATATAATCAAAACAAGGCATAGAGTTTTACAGATCAAGAAAAGATGAAGAACTGAAGCTGCCGTCCAGCTTCGATGGATTGAAGAAGGATTCTTTGATGGATCAAAATCTAGGGTTTGGTCCTTGTGCGACTGTTCCTTCTCTGGCTTGACTTCTCTTCTTAATTTCTCCTTGGCCTTCCCAAAAACCTAAAATAGGTTTATATATGTCCCCCAATTGATCTCCTAGATTTCACATGGGAATAAGATTCTTTAATTGCACAAAACTCCTTCTTCAATCTGTATTGAGCTAGGAATCCCTCTTTTATTTCATTTTCCTTTATTTCTCCACAAAACCTATAAAACAATAAATGTAATTAAAATGCTTAATTAAATAACAACAAAGTAAATATAGGGAATGAAGTAAACACCAAATAGACGCATAAATATGCAACTATCAGAAACATGTATCTACACAATTCTATCATATATACAAGAGTTAATTCTTATTACAATAGGACTATACTTTTCAACAGTTTATTATTTTTGTTTATTTGTTTTGAAGAAATTGTGGATTGCATTTCGAAATGTATTCATTCACTGGTGGAGCCAGCCCAAGGCTCCTCTGGGCTTATGCCCGGGTAAGAATTTTTGGTCTAAAAAAAAACTACATCACATTAAAAAAAAGAGAGTTATAGCTAACTTCGACATTATGCTCGGCCCATTGATCGTGAGTAGGATCTATTCTAGAGAGCAACTGTCTATTAATTGAAGACCCACTAGCCTTCATCGTCTCTTAAGGTCTTGATTAATGAGTTTTTTGTGTGTCGACTATCTAATAGCTCTGATCCCGGGAACTCTTCGTTGACTATTCCTAAACTAGCATCGCCTCACTCGGCCTAACTCGCCTGAGTTGCCTCCCTCACTTTCAATCTCTATATCACGATTCATCCACCCAAATCTTAAATATCATTCAATTGTCTGATTAATTCAACACACCTAGTCTCAGTCTCAATAGCACAATTGTAATTCGTATTTCATAAGTCACACGTATTTGTTATAGTCTTGTGTTATTGTTTGCTGTAGTAATTTCAGATTAGATTGAGTATGCAAGTTTTGAATAGTGAGGATGTCTGATGGTCGCAATTGATGCTCTTTAGGGATTGACTTAATTATGTTTTTTAATATTTTTATCTCTCTTTTTAGTAATTTGGGTAGAAGATAATTAGAAACTATAATATAAAATTGTGACATGACGAAGTATCAAACAAATTTTTTTCTTGCGCTTCGCGCACTAATTGATTATTTGCTAAAACTAACCCAAATAACATTCTTATCTTAGTTCCGCCATTGTATTCATTGAACTGGGCACGAAACCGTAGATTAGCTAGCAGAATCGGTTTGTGCGTCGATGGTTTCCTTAAATTGCTTTGTTTTCTGATCGAAACTGTGGGTGGCTTCATCCATACATGACGTCTCAAATGAAGTCATGCATGAAGTCTCAAATGACTACTTTTTTTTGCTTATTTTCAAGACGCTAAGTCACTAATATAGAGTACGTGGCTTAGTCTTACGTACATGTTATGCATGACTCATATCTTGTAAAACTTCATCTACTTGCAATAGTAAATACGAATTTCGAAAGCAACACCAGAATCTCCACAAAGTTTTTTAGGTGGAAAATCACTTCAGCAGGTCATTTCCAAATTTCAATCAGACTTGTCTGATGCCTTGCTTGCGGAGTACGAGCTTAATTAGCTAGCTAGACAACTTTGATGGCGGGGCTGGAAGACTGATAGAAGTCGATCTGTACCCAACCTAGCTTTCGGCCTTAGTCTTGGATTCATTCAAGTAAAACTCACGAGGCAACTTAAAAGTCTTAGAGGGTGAATGGGTCATTTTCAACTTTTTCGCTTAAAATTATTTTTGAGGATAGCAGAGTAGTTATTTATCCTGATTCACAGATGTACGAGTAAATGTAAAATCAATAAGTAAAGAATAATACCAGGATGTTTTTCTTTAACGCAGAAACCCTACAACCAGGGAGAAAAACTGCGTGTCCCTAACTCTTGAGGGACAAACATTTCTACTATGAACAACACTTCTTTACAAGACTCTTACACTCTGAGGATACATAACCCGTATGCTATCCTGACCAGTCTCTCTACTAGTTCTACAGAGTTACACTTTCTCTTGTGTCTAAGTGCTTACAAATGAAAGGATTTCAGAAGCCTTAACTTAAGAACTTAACTATCAACAAACTAATTCTTCATGAGCAGCTTCTCGGGTTGAGCATATCTATACCAATCTCAATGGAATGCACAATGCATATGATTTTTAATAAAATCTGGGTTTTGAAATACTCTAAATCTTACATGCGGAGTAGAATGGAAAGCTTAGAGAGAAAGAGGGAAGATAGAGAGGATTAGAAAGAAGCCTAAAAGAATAACTCAATCAACCAACCATTTGACTAAGGAACCTTTTCGCCCTTATATAGGTAATATAACCAAGTACCACGGGAACCCAACAAAAACTCAGCAGCCCTGTTTTTGTACGGTGGTTAAAAGCAGGGGTTAAGAGGCTATGGATGTGCACATGTAGGCTGAAAGGAAACAAAACACAAACAAAAAAAAACGTGCAACATCCGCCCACACAAGTAGAGACTCGAAGTGACAAGCACGTGTGCGGTTACCGGAAGAAACCAGTGGGCAAAAACCTTCCCTACATGAACCACCGGTTCGAGACGGAGATCGAGATAAGAAAGATGGCTGCCACGCACTCAAGGAAGAGACTACACCATAGAAAAGCAAAACCTCTTTTCCAGAAACCAAGGTAACTAGCCCATGCACAGATGTCAACACGAAAACCCAGAAATGAAAAAACTTTTCTACAAATCCATGGAAAAATGTCAACGGATTTGAGTAACCAACATCTTTTTGAGTTGACAAGCTATCTAATCCAATTTGAGAAGTAAGTCAACGATCATAGTTGTCCCAAAGAGTCTTTTTCAACTGAAGGGAAGTTTTGAAACCGAGCTACTGGAAAATTTGAAAACGAGCCACTAACGGCTATATGTTTTAGGGCAATCTAGAAAAGTCTGTGATATGTGACAAGGATGTCATCCTCAGTGAAAAACATCATGATATGCATATGAATGAACTACTTGAATATTATTGAGATTGGTAGAGCCTTCAATCATCTTTATTGATTATCACTAAAAAATGTTTTGTTAATAATTAAAAATTGTCAACTAAAACAGTATGCCTTCACAACTTGTGCTCGTAGCCAGGCCTACAATGTTTTGGACAATCTTCCTGAACCTAGCTAGCGTTGTTAACAACTTGGGGGTATGAATAGATATGTCCAAGAACAAGGACACCCTCACTTTTGGTTCATCTCATTTTTACTCTACATCCATTTTGGAGGGGTTTCAACTAGTGGCCGATCCTTGGGCAGGGGTTGTTAACTGTTAATTGTAAAGTTGACAGAGTGCTAATTACCTGTCAAGTTTGGTACAAAGACAACTACCCAAGATATTGCCCGTCTTGGCAGTGCCTAATTACGCGTACATAACAACTACATCTAAGCCTCGATAAAACTTCAGGTCAGGCAACTGCCAACCTGACCTCAACGTAGACGGTAGATCCGTTTCTGGTTTCGATTAGGGTTATTGTTGAGGGAGCTTGACCGTAAGTCTTTAATGTTTGTTTTTTTTGAGAATGTAAGTCTTTAATGTTTGTGTATATATATTACCTGTAAAATATGATACAAAGTCAATATACCTAGATTGCCTTGCCTTGTGCCTAGCTATTAACTCCATTTTTTTTATTGTTCTTGAGTAAATTGTGAGATAATGACAACTAAAACCATATGCTTAGAGCCTTAGAGACTCTTATTCTACAGAAAGATAATGAAACCAGCTAGAGAAAGAAAGATGAAATGATGGAAAATTGGAAATGAAGAAGAAATTAACTAGCTACGTAAGACCAACGAAACGGATCCAAAAAGTTGGTTGGGGCTTATCTAAAGTTAAGTGCCCATTAGTTATAGACCGAGATTCTCAGGGCCCAATTTTTATAAACGCCAATTGGGCCTCAACCCACACCAACTAATCCAAAAACCCGCCAATCTTTAGAGCTTATTCACTTTCAGCAACGGCTCCCTTTATAAACGACGTCAGCTCCTCCGCGACCATCGTTAGCACCACCTTGATCACATCAGCGCCGGTAAATCATTTCTCTCCTAGATTCAACGCTTTATTTTTTCTAAAGGCAGTAAATTCGCTGTGCCATCTCTGCACTGAGTGAAGTAGTAAAATTTGTGATGTTGAGTTTGCATTTTCTGTAGTAATCATGGTGTTACATGTGGGGTTTGAGTTAAAATTTATCATCCGCGTACTGCTGAAGGCTTAGAGTTGGAGTTTGGTGATGATTAGTGATCAAATCAGGACAAAAAGTCGTTAATTTAGGGTTTAGGGTGGCTGACGACCCCAATAATGAAGTATGTCTCGAATGAGTTGATCGAGGGAATCCGATTGGCTCGACTGATTGGTGTATCGGTCGAGGAACAATTAGATCCGAAATTATTTCTGGGAAATAAATACTTAGAACAAGCATCTGTTATATTGGTGTGTTGACAGTTAAATTTTGACAAGGCGACCGTTTTGATTAATTATGGTGCCAAGTAGACTAGTTCTTTACTTATTATTAATATAATGAATGATAGTAAACTGAATAAAGATTCATCCTAGCCTGTAGGTCAGATGCGAAATGCAAGGAGGAGAGGATTCAGTTTCATGGAGAAGACCAGTCTACACTGAAGTAAAGTGAATACGGTTCAACTGGTCACAAGACCTGCAAGCAACCTACTGTTTGTCATCTTAATGCCGTAAGTGAGTGTGCTTCTAAAACTGGAACACGACTATGGATAGAGTTACGGTATTACATTATTTTCTTAGAGATTATGTCGTAGTCAGTTTGATGTTATACATCTTATGCTTTCCTTTGCTGTTATTCAGTGGCACTTTTCTTATTTTTCCTATATATATATTTTTTGAACCAGCTCTAAATGCTTTCAGTTTTTTTTTGTTGTTGAAAATATTGGCAGTGCGGCAGCCCTCAACCCTATGTAAAATGCTTTCAGTAATGTGCCTGAGAGTGACACCCTCACACGATGCACTACTTGGTTCTGAGTGCCTCACTTTAAATTCTTTTGGGTCGAGCGTGGAGAACATTTCGAGTATATGACTAATTAGTTCAACATTTCAAACTAGTTTGTGAAAGAACTTGCTCAGAACTATTTCAATCTGGACCAAATGAATTGAAGCGCAATATTTCGATATGTTTTTTTCTTCTTCTCTTTGATGCTGCTCATGAGTCGAAGAGGATTCAGATTTCAGTTGAAGGCTTGTGTCTGTTTTCTGTAGCCTTTTTTTTTATCCTCAAGCAGTCATGTGTTTACAGTTTTTGTTTCTGGAAACAGCAGATGACTATACGCCTACTTCTGAAAAGAGAATACATCAAATGATGCTACCCATGTTCCTAGTGAAAAGATGTGATTTTGACCTTTTGCTCCACACAGAGAAGAATGGCATGGTGAAATGAGATTGGCTGTACTGTTTGTCTGGAAGAGTCAATCAAATGTAAGAACATCCTTCCTTTGTTTTCGGGAGTATATTTAACAAACACAGGCAGGTATTGATGTCCTTAAATTATGAAGCCACTGAATATGTCAAGAACCTATGAGTTTTTCCCCATTTATTTCGTATTGAAGTTGAAATGTGTTTCACCTTTTCGATTTCTGGTAAGAATCTATATTGGCATTACAATATTGGCATTCTCTCAAAAAACATGGATGACATGCACAAGCAACATTAACAAGCCAAGCAATATGAGCATTTCTCTCCTTAACCATTGAGAAAGGTAAAAACATGCATCATCACAAGCCTTGCTTGTTTCTTCATCCAAAACTTTTATAAAGTGAGTTAGTAAAATCTTAACTTACAAGTTTTGATTTTTTAAAACTCTTTCCTCTTTACTTTTCGGTATGTGAAAGAAGTAGGTTGTCCCTCCTTATTTTCATGGAGCAACACGGTTAGACAAAATCAAATTAAAAGAAAAGTCATACCTTCTCTCTTTTGGGTAGGTGTCTCTCACTCTTGTGTCATGTAGTCAAGTTTTTTTCAAAGCTATTTTCTTCTCCTTGCTGTCTCGGTTTGGTAAAAATCAGCATGGCATTTCCTCCATTTGATTCATCTTTTTGATAAATGGCTAAGATTAACTCTTGAGTCTCCACTTACAATACCTTGTGGCTATAAATACCGCATCAATTGAAGCCATTCAGCACTTGAAATATTTAGGAAAAGTGAGAGTGTTGTTCTCTTCATTTCAAGTCATTTTAATTCTTGCATTTGCTAAGAGTCATCTTGTTTTTCAAAGAGTGTTTCAGTTTGTCAAAACAAGTAAGAAAACTCTCTTTTGCTCCTACAATTGCTAGGAGGTTTATAAAACAATATTTTTCCTTCTTGAGATTTTAGATCTCCATAGGAAAGCACATAAAAGCACTTTCAAACTTGCATATTTTCATATTCCATATCATGGGTTGAAATGATGGTGCAATTTCGTCGGAAACATTCTAGAGAGAATTAGTCGTTCGAGTACTAAGTTCTAGGAGAAGCTTCATTGCCATTGATATTGTAAACACTTGTTCTGGCGAGAAGAGAGTTAGATCTTAGACTAGTTGCGTGAATACTAGTAAGGATAGATAAGTGTCTTTGTATCCTGAGAGCTACTGTTTTATAAAGAAAAATGTTTTACATAGAGATTGTAAGCACTTGTTCTTGCGAGAAAATAGATAGATTTTAGTCTAGTTGTGCGAATACTAGTAAGGATAGAAGAGCGTCTTTGTATCCTGAGAGCTGCTGTCTTGTAAAGAAAAGTGTTTTTACATAGTGGAAAAGTTTGTCCCTCAAGAGTTAGGGGCATGCAGTTTTTTCCCTATTGCAGGTTTCTGCGTTAAAGAAAAACATCCAGGTGTTATTTATCGCTTTCCTTCTTATTGCATTTTATCAAGTTCGTTACTGGTAATTCGAGGATAGAAACACTCTCTGCTATCCTCGAATTAACATTCTAATGAAATTTTTTATAAAGGGTCATTCACTCCCCCTCTAGATCTTCAATCTAAATTTATAAGTTTTCAATATGATGGAAGAAGTTTGAGATTAACTTCAAAAAATAAAGAAGTTTGAGATTATAAAGTGATTATATCCTGGTGGTTTTAGGTAAGAAGAGACAGAATGATGAGTGAAAATTCTCCGAAAATTTGTTTTCCTTATTTGTGCTTCTGTGGAATAATTATTATCAAACTTGTATAGAAATTTAAAAATCCGGTATGTATATGTAGACAACCACAAATAGACACATGCAGGACTGCATGTGCGGACTTACTTCTTAACAAGCCTGATGCCTATGAAGGTTTCATTGGTTACATAAAACAACCAGTGTTAATTACTCGACTTACATATAAATCATACTCTGGACTAAACCTGTGCTATATCTCGAAAAACAAGATTCTTTTAGTTTACCTTATAGTGTGTAAAGCAATGTTCTCACAAAATCAAACCACGTAACGCATATGAGACATAGCTCGTTGACTAATTTATAGTAGTATAAATTGTTATTTAATGTAAAAAGTTCAAAGAAACACATTGAGAGAGTGTTTATAGGGGTTCTTGTTTAGGTATAGCAAGAGAAATTTTGAATTCTTGTAATGAGCTACATGGAAAAGCCTTAGTTATTCACAGACTATTATAGGTAAACTATGCCTAAATTGTACCAGTAGTGATTATGCCATCTAGTGCACCATCTTTCTGAGTTTCTTGGCGATTTGCAATATCCAGACTATCCACTGAACGGATTCGAAAGTGGTAATAAATGGTTGCATTGACCTGCTATAGCAGAAGTACTATTGTAATGCTATGACATTTGTTTTGCAACGCGTAATTAGAACTCATGCATTTTCAACGCATCAATGCCTATCCTCCATGTAGATAATCCAGATAGGATTTCTGTAAAGTTTCTATTGCATGAAGCTTTTAAAGGTTCTAGAGGGGGGGGTGAATAGGCCTTTAACACTTTTTCGTTTAATCTGTTCCCGGGATAGCAAGATATTGTCCTATCCCGAAACGCAGGATACGACTAATAGAAAGTAAAAGCAGTAAGGAAAGAATGACACAAGATGTTTTTGATTACGCAGAAATCCTACAACCAGGATCAAAACTGTGTGCCCCTAACTTTTGAGGGACAAACCTTTCCACTATCGAGCAACACACACAATTACAAGTTTCTGGTACTCTGGGGATACATAACCCGTATGCTATCCTGACTAGTCTACCCACCAGTACAAACAGAGCTACACTACTTAATCTATGTGCTTACACTTTGGAAAGAAAACAGAAGTATCAACTCAGATCTTTAACTACTCTTCAAGTTAAAACCTTCTTGATCAACTTCATGGGTTGGGCATCTCCACACTTTATCTGAATGGAATGCACAATGCAATGATGCATATGAGTTTTGAAAACAGTTTTTATGTTTAAGAATCCATGTCTATTATGCACAGTTATGAGCAACCAAAAGACATGGAAGGGGAAGAGAGGACAAAAGAGAAACTACACACGAATGTGCTCTCAAAGAGTACCAAAACAGAATAACCTAAACCCCAAAGTATTCACTCAACCAACCAACCAACCTTTCAACACAGCTTTAGATACCTTATATAGACCATACAATACAACAGCACAATGCAGCAAGTAAGCAAGGGTCAAAGACAGCAGAGAAGCACGTGAAAAAGCAGCACAAAACGCAGCCCTAAGAACTGTCCTAATACAATACCAAACGGGCCAGCAACTGATGGGACAACTGCACAACTATAAGGGAAATAAAACCAAGACAGCTTTTGAATTTCCTTATAACCAGTATGACAATATCAGCAAGAGACAACACACAACCAGGGGGTCAAAACAGCACCGAATCACGTGGTCAACAATCATAAGAAGAAGCCTATGACAGTCCTAGAATCGACCCAGTTTTGACTAGACAGAATGGACACTGTTTGCAAAGCAGAAGCATGTTTCAAGGCAAGGTGCAAAGTCAACATCAATTTTTCATTTGGGGCAAGATGTGTTTTAGGAGGGAAAACGCTATACCCAATCTATTACCAGAAATGGCAAAGCAAGCAGAAAGTAATACCACGTGAAGAGCAAAGTTAACCTTTTACCAGATTGTAAAACACATGCAAAAAGCAACACAAAGTCCTAAGAATCACATGTTGGCTCAACACATTTGAATTGTAAAGTCAACTAACATGAACCAGAATACATGCATAAAGATTAACTTAGGCTGCTGTAAATCACATGTATGCTGAAGCAAAATTAACCAAGTAACCGAACCCAGGTACGAACATGTTCACAGAATCATACCAGAACTGCAGGGATACATGCATACTATCATATCCTAGAAGAAAACATGATATGCAATAAATGAACTACCTGAAGTACCAAAGAGATAAGTTGGAGATGCCAACAGCTTCAATCACTTGTCTGGATGAACTTCTAGTCTTATCGTGTTTTGTCAAACGTCAAGGAGATGCCAATTCACTTGTATGCCTTCAATCTCCCCCTTTGGCATTCCTTGACAAAACACAGAACACAGAGTACCTGCACAGACAGCATATGCAGCCAAAAATAACCAAAGTACTTGAACCAAAAATTCAGCACTCCCCTTGACTGGTTACCCATCCATCAGTACCTGCATGGATCAGTTCTCCCCCTTTTTGTCTAGGAAAGACAAAGGGTAAAACCATAGATAAAATAATGCCATAGATAAAGGTTCCAATGTTTGGGAACACATCAAAACCAAAACCAAAATGCTAGATGTTCAAAGAAGGGCCGAAAGAAAGAAACAACAAAAAAAACAGAGACTAGGATAGCTTGGCAAGCAGAGATTCAGGCAGCGTCGTCATCAGCATCCTCAACCATAGCACTGATCTCCCCATTATGGATTGTTGCACCAGAGTCAGAGGGAGACGAGGCCGCAGTGCTATCCACAGGAGGAGAAGAGACACTGGGCTCAGAAGCAGGATCCGCTGCAGTGCTGGAGACGAGGACAGAGATTTCAGCTTTAAACTTCTCGAACTGCTCTACCAAGTGCTCCTTCAGTTCCTTGACTACCCTACTGACCATTGTTTGAACTGCTGCTTTGAGGAATTGCTGGTCCATTGGCTCCACGTACTCATTGGATTGATGAGCCGACTTGTTAATTGTGAGAGCATCCACCATAGATAGTTCTGGGCCATAGCTGTCTCCTCCCCACAAAGGAACCCCAGCATCACCGCAAAGCTTGGTGATGAGACAAGGAAACACCAAAGCCTTCGCAAGTGAGCTGCGGTGGCTCACACCCGCAGTCCTAATGGCTTGGAACATAAAGTACTCCGTAGGGATGACCGGTCGAGGTGGGTCATGGCTGAGGTAGGCCATCAGAATGGCTTGCTTGAGAGGGATCTTGCTCGTCTGAGAGGCAGGATAGAAGAGTGTCCGAGCGAGGAAGCCAAGAGCCTTGAACCATTCAGTCATAAAGCGGCTGGAGAGGAAGGTACCCGTGACTGGTTCAGCTGGAGGAGACGAGTAGAGACGGGTAGCTAAATCATGAATGGTATAAGAGTTTGAATACTCAGTATAGCTTTGCAAAACTTCGTCTGTGGTAGTGGGGAGACCTAGAGCATGACGAATCTCGGATGGTGAACAGTTGACTTGGATACCGCGAACACAGACACAGACTTGTTGCTTTGACCGAAGACGAACTTCCGTTGACACCGTAGCTGGGAAGTTAGCATAGAATTCCTGGACCAAGGTACGATTGTACCGAGGTAGGGAGCTGAAAGCCTTGACCCATCCCAGACGGGTAACCAAAGTGAGCAGAGCAGGATGCAAGGAGGAGAAGTCGATGGGCCGTTCAGCAACTATGGGCCAATTGATCGTGACATAGCCAAAGAGACTACGAGTTTCAGAGGAGACAAAATGCGAGACTGGAGGAAGGAGAGAGGAATCACCAGGATGAGACTTGGAGGGTGCTTTGGGCTTGGACTTTGCAGATGTGGGCTTGCCCTTAGTAGCCACAGGGGTGGCCTTGGCTTTTGACCGAGTTACCCTTTACCTCAAAGGTTCAGAGGACGGGGAAGCAGGAGAGGAACCGGAAGGGCAGGCTGTAGCCGGTCGTTTGCGCTTGCGAAGAGCAGGCGGAGAATGGGTACCGGTAGGAACAGTAGGAGAGAGATCTGGCTGAGATTAAGCGACCGGAGGAGAGAGATCCACTGGAGGTTGAGCGACAGGAGGAGAAGGATCCGCTTGAGCTTGAGTGACAGGAGGAGAGGAGACCGGTACTACATCTTCCATAGGTGACCCTTGTGGAGCTTCGGTAATAGGAGGAGATGAGGGGAAAGCTGATTCAGAGATGACCTTAGGCGAGGGAGGTGGAGGTGAAGTTTTCTTGGAGACAGAAGACACAGTCTTGGTAGCTTTTTCTGGCTTGACAGGGTGTTTCGGTGTACGCCGTTGGCGTTAATAGGTGGAAGTGACAATAGCCGGAGAAGGCTTCTGACTTTCAGGGGCTGGTTTGAAAGGAGGAGATTTAGAAGGTGGAGGAGGTAAACAGATGATTTCCTCAGGAATGAAAGGATCGGGGTTAGCCATGGGAGAATTTGAGAGAGAGAAAGCTTGAGAAGAAGTGAGTGGCTTGCTGTTTCTTATCCTCATCATTCAGTGGATTTTAAAATAGGGATAGAACGGAAGCAAAACGATTCAGTGGGAGAGAGAGAGTTGCAGCGAAAACCAAGACCACTCATTGAATTCTTGAACCAGGAAGTTTCTCCTCTTAAACACACCATCTCCACTCTTCACTTTCCAACTTCTGCAGAGTTAAGTCAGAGAGAAAAGCAATAATGACCTAGACCTACGTGAGACACACATGCACATAGAAACCTCCCCAAAAGTAGGTAAAAGGTCACCCATGCATAGAAAACCCTAACTTCCATTGGATAACAGAGGATACCAGTGTACCCAACAGTACAAGAGCTGCTTCCCCTCACGTGATGCACACAAAGTAAAAACAAACAGATTTCAAGATTATACAACCTGTCAGCAAATGTCTTGGGATGGAAACAGTCAGTGAAATCCCAAAAATCAGACAAAAATTAAGCAAGATTCACAAAAGTGTGACAACTAATTTTCATATGTCTTGATGACTCAAAATTTTCACATGAGTATATGACTAAAAAGTAATATTGATGCCATGTTCTATGAAACAACAATCCTTGGAACCATAAGAGTGTGTGTGTGTGTGTGTAAAGTTCACTTAAGAGGGTACAAGTTTGGAGCATCAAATGATATGAGGACCATAAGAGTAACCAAGTGACTTTGTCACTACCTTTGTGAGAGTTCTGGAAGTTCAGCATAACAAGGACTTTGTCCCAACTTGGCCTTTGGCCGTTCTCATTTAAGTTCAAAGGAATTTCTCCATTTTCTATAACTTTTGTCCAAGAGCTCATCTGAGAAAAACGTCCTCATATGTTCATGTAGCAGAGTAGTTACCATTATGTCCTGAGCGCAGTGCTCGAAAGAATAATGTGTGTTTCAAGGACACTCAGTGGGTAACTAGTCCGAACCCATCGAAGGATAGATAACATCTCAGGGATCCCCACTGGTTCCGGTTAAGGTGCACCCAGCAAAAGACTAGCCCATTCCTTTACTTTATTCATTTAATAATAAGCACCAGGTTTTCATATTTGTTCTTCAGTAACTGGTTCAACTCACTCAATTTTCTAGCTCAAACAGTGTACACCCCACAAGAATGACCTTTGTGCTTAAGAATTCTTTCTAGTTCCAAGAAAAGATTCAGACCACATGCACTAACATTCTTAAAGACATAGATGCATATACACAAGAGAAAGATGTAGCAAACGTCTATCAAGAACCATGAAATAAAAACACAACACTTTAGATCAAGTTCAGAAATATTGCCAGGGATGCATTCACAGACTCGTATCCCAGCATTAGCCAACATTTATTTTTAGGAAAAAGAAAGAGAAAAAAAAAACTTAAAAGATAAACTTAGATCAGTGAAGGAGAGAACTCAAGTAATGGTGCATACACCAATTGCCTTCCTAAGACTTTCAAATCTCAGATTGTCCAAAGGTTTGGTGAACAAATCAGCCAATTATTGTTCAGTTGGAATAAATGTCATTTCAAGCTGATTATCTTCAACCAAGTTTCTGATGAAATGATATCTAATCTATATATGCTTGGTCCTAGAATGCAACACAGGATTTTTTGAGATATTGATTGCAGAGGTGTTATCACAGAACAGGGATAGGATACCTTGCTCAAATCCGTAGTCGCTCAGCATGTGTTTCATCCAAAGGAGTTGTGTGCAGCAACTTCCAGCAGCTATGTACTTAGCTTGGGCAGTGGACAAGGATACACAGTTCTGCTTCTTGCTATGCCACGATACCAAGTTGTTTCCAACAAAGAAGCAACCACCCGAGGTGCTCTTCCTATCCGTGGCATCTCCAGCCCAATCTGAGTCCGAATACCCTGCAATATCAGTGTTAGTGTCCGTTGTGTACAGAATTCCAAAGTCATACGTACCTGAAACGTATCGAATGATACGCTTAACAGCCTTCACATGGGATTCCTTGGGGTTGGCTTGATACCGAGCACAAACACCCACACTGAAGGAAATGTCAGGTCTACTGGCCGTGAGGTAGAGCAAACTTCCAATCATGCTTCTATAAAGGGTTTGATCAGCATTGGTACCCTCCAGATCCGCACTGATTCTGCAAGAAGTTCCCATTGGATTTCGGATGGGTGAGGCTCCTTCCATCCCAAACTTCTTCACAAGTTCCCTCACATACTTTTCCTGCGAAATGAACAAACCATCTTTCCTTTGCTGAATTTGTAGTCCAAGGAAGAAGTTTAGCTTACCACATAGACTCATTTCAAATTCTTGCTTCATTAGAGTGACAAACTCCTCAACAAGCTTTTGAGAGGTAGAACCAAACACCACATCATCCACATATATTTGTGCAATAATCATATGATGTGAAACATTCTTAACAAACATAGTTTTATCAATGCAACCTCTCACATACCCATGGTCAATCAGGTGTGTAGACAATTTCTCATACCAAGCTCTAGGAGCTTGCTTCAAACCATAAAGGGCTTTGTCTAACCTGTAAACATGATCGGGATGGGAAGAGCTCTGAAATCCAGGGGGCTGTTCCACATAATCTTCTTCTTTCAAAATTCCATTTAGAAATGCACTTTTCACATCCATTTGAAAGATGTCAAATTTCAGAAAACAAGCAATGGCTAAGAGCAACCTAACAGACTCAAGTCTTGCTACGGGAGCAAAAGTTTCATCAAAGTCTAGGCCTTCAATTTGGGAATATCCTTGCACTACCAACCTAGCCTTGTTTCTAGTAATGATTCCTTTTTCATCAGTTTTGTTCTTGAACACCCATTTTGTTCCTATGACATTTTTATCCTTAGGTCTAGGAACTAAATGCCAAACACTACTTTTCTCAAACTGATTGAGTTCATCCTGCATAGCGACAATCCACTCCGGGTCTTTCAAGGCATCTCTAATAGTCTTAGGCTCAACATTAGACATGAAACCATAGCAATCAATTATATTTATAGCTAATCTATGCATCGTAAGAAAGCTCTTGAGACTTACCAGATTACTCACAAGCACTTTGGACTTACTTCGGGTCTGTCTTGGCTCATCCACCATGCCAATCACATCCGAGGGAGAGTGATCTTTTTGCACTTGAAGTTTCCCAACGCGATGTGACTTCTGGATAGTCAAGGTCTGATCTATCCCGGCGCCTTCAGAATCAGATTCTGCATCCTGGGATACATCATCAGGAATAGGATTCTGTTCATCAATGGGAGTCTCAGCATCTTCGGGAGATGTCTCAGTGCTCACATCCTCAACCTGCGCATTTCTAGAAGAATGGTTGTGAGAGCATACAAGAGAATCATTGATAGCCACATTCACCATCTCTACAACTTTGTAGGTTCTCTTGTTGTAGACCCGGTAAGCACGGCTATTCAATGCATAACCTAGAAAGACACCCCTATCACATTTAGCATCAAATTTCGTCAAATACTCACGGTCTCTGTAAATAAAGCAAGGGCTTCCAAAAGCTTTTAGATGTGAGATATTTGGCTTTTTTCCTTTCCAAAGTTCATAGGGAGTTTTACTAGTACCCGGTCTAAAAATCACACGGTTAAGAGTGTAACAAGCATTAAAGATTGCTTCGGCCCAAAACATGTGAGGTAAATCTGCAGAACTCAACATCACCCTCCCCATCTCAACCAACACCCTATTATTCCTCTCAACAATCCCATTTTGTTGTGGTGTGATGGGGGCTGAAAACTCATGGTGCACACCATTTTCCTCACAGTACTCAGCAAACAATGAGTTTTCGAACTCGGTACCATGATCCGACCTAATCCTCAAAATGCATTTGTTTTCGGAAAGCTTTTCATTTGAAATACGTTTTGCTAGTTCAAAAAACTTCCCAAAGGTTTGAGTTTTATCACCTAGAAAAATGACCCAAGTAAATCTAGAAAAGTCATCTACCATAACAAGTACATATTTCTTTTTCGCAAGACTTTCAGTTTCAACAGGGCCTACTAGATCTAAGTGAAGCAACTCAAGAATATTAGAGGTTGGCCTAGCATTCAGGACAGGATGGGAGGTTCGGGATAGCTTACCCATTTTGCAGTCTCCACACATACCTGCAGCCCTCCCGGACAGTTTGGGCAGACCACGAGCTCCATCCTTTGAAGACAGCTTCACCACATCTTGATGGTTGAGATGCCACATCCTTCTATGTCACAGATCTAGCAAGCTTTCTTGTGTCAAGGATAGGAAGCACATTTCAGGTTCCAATCTCTTGTTCACACGAACACAGTAGCAATGATCTCTGGACCTCTCGCCTTTCATCACACATCTTCCTTTTCCATCAAGAACAGTGCACTGAGATGTGTCAAAGATCACTGTCTCATATTCATCAACTATCTGACTCACACTCAGCATGCACACTTCTAAACCTGCTACCAGCAGAACGTTCTTCAGGGCTGGGAGACCAGGAGTATCAACTGTCCCGCTTCCAATGATCTCTGCCTTGACACCGTCACCAAACATGACATCACCAACTGGATGAGTGTCATCCATGGACGTAAACCATTTCCGTTCTCCAGTCATGTGTTTCGAACAGCCGCTGTCCATGTACCAAGAATCGGATTTCCTGGTGGAAAGGGCAGTCAAAGCAACGTTGCACACAGCTACAACATTTCTTGCAGCAATAGGTGAGGTCTTCACTCTCGAGAGAAAACAGATAACTTCTTCCTGTTTCTTCTTGAAACCAGGGTCTTTGGGAGGCATAACACTTCTGGTATCCCGGGTTCCACGAACAGATTTTCTGACCCAGTTTGCAGAAACTGGCTTATTCTTCTGCTTCGGGATGGCAAGAGACTGAGCAATCCTAGACAGTTCGTTGAGAGACTTCTGAAAATGAGCAAGCAGATCATTGCTCTGTGGGATCTTTGATGGTGCGGAATTCCTTCTCAGCTTGTAGCAGTAACGCCGAATATGTCCACTGTTCCCACAGTGAAAACATTTGATTTTCGAGTTTTTCTTGAGCATGGACACCTTGGGAATTTCAGGAGCATCGAACTTCGGCTGAGGCAGAGGCTTTCCCAACACCGAGCTGGTGCCTTTCACAAATGTGGTCTTCCCTGTACTTTTGGGTTTGTCATCATCCTCAAATCCCAGCCCTTTCTTGCTGCCATCCAGTCTTCCCATCCCACAAATATGGGATAGCTTCTCCGAGCCAATGGAGAATTTTGCGAATTGGTTCTGGGCGTCCAGCAAGGCATCTTCAAGCTTCAGCTTCTCATCAGTGAGCATCATTACAGAAGAGGACTGAAGGTCCAGTTCTTTCTTGAACAAGGTCACTTGATCTTCTAGTTGAATCTTGAGAGTACTCCATTCTGCTTTCTGGGATATGAGCTCTCCTTGCAACCTGGAATTTGTCTCCTTACTCAATGAAAGCTCATTAGTTAGAGCCTCATTTTTAGCAAGCATAGACTTAGAAGCATTACATAAACGAACATACATATCATGTCCCTCATCATCAGAATCCTTGTCCTCAAGAGACTCATCTAATGTGACATGAGAGACAAAAGCAACCTTTTCATCTTCTTCTAAATAAGTTTCAGAATTTTCATTTGAATCACTGTCACTCCATATTGCTTTTAGTACTTTGTGGGACTTATTTCTCCGGTTGGCACAATCCACAGCCTTATGTCCTACTCCATTGCATTCAAAACATTTCATGTCCGTTTTCGGGATAGAAGAGGGCCTGATATCCCGACCTTTCTGTGAGACCTTGTTTCTAAAGGGCTTAAAACTAGATCCTTTTGAGAAGTTCCGATTAGAGTTGAACGTTTTCCTTTTCCTTAAGAATTTCTCAAATTGTTTGGTTAGAAAAGCAAATTCATCATTTTCATCATCTTCATTTTCATGCAACTTTTCAACCTCAACTTTAACCGAACTTAGTGCAATAGATTTCTCATGCAAGGGCCTTTTCTTGAGAGTTTCATAGGTTTTCAAATTACCAACAAGTTCTTCTAAAGGATAAGTGTTAAGGTCATGTGCTTCATCAATAGCATTCATTTTTGAGTCAAAGAAAGGAGGTAAAGCATTTAGAAATTTCCTAACAATTTTCTTTGATTCTATGGCCTCGCCTAAACTACGGCACTGATTTGTGATATTGAGTACACGACCATAAAAATCATCAATAGACTCTTTTTCACTCATGCTTAAACCTTCAAACTCAAAAATAAGACGTTGAAGCTTTTGTTGTTTAACACGAGAGTTACCTTCATGAGTATTGATGAGCACTTCCCATGCCTCCTTAGCAGTAGAGCAATGGATGATCATTTAGCGCTCTGCTTCGGATACGGCATTGAATAGACAGCTTAGAGCTTTAATGTTTGCTCTAGCCAAGTCCTTGTCAGTTTTCTCCCATTTGGACCTAGGCTTTGAAATTCTTTCGGTTGATTCATCGCCTTTTGGTTTTGTGGGATGTGTCCAGCCTTCCTCTACAATTTGCCACAACATATCATCATCTTGGTAGGAGAGGAAGGCACTCATCATGACTTTCCACTGTGAGAAATCATGTCCATCGAAAAACGTTGGAACATTTATGGAGGAACCTTTTTCACGATCCATAACTGACCCCTCAGAGGATCTCACTAGCAAAGGCTAGTGGCCGCTCTGATACCACTTAAAGGTCCTAGAGGGGGGGGGGGTGAATAGGCCTTTAACACTTTTTCGTTTAATCTGTTCCCGGGATAGCAAGATATTGTCCTATCCCGAAACGCAAGATACGACTAATAGAAAGTAAAAGCAGTAAGGAAATAATGACACAAGATGTTTTTGATTACGCAGAAATCCTACAACCAGGATCAAAACTGCGTGCCCCTAACTCTTGAGGGACAAATCTTTCCACTATCAAGCAACACACACAATTACAAGTTTCTGGTACTCTGGGGATACATAACCCGTATGCTATCCTGACTAGTCTACCCACTAGTACAAACAGAGCTACACTACTTAATCTATGTGCTTACACTTTGGAAAGAAAACAGAAGTATCAACTCAGATCTTTAACTACTCTTCAAGTTAAAACCTTCTTGATCAACTTCATGGGTTGGGCATCTCCACACTTTATCTGAATGGAATGCACAATGCAATGATGCATATGAGTTTTGAAAACAGTTTTTATGTTTAAGAATCCATGTCTATTATGCACAGTTATGAGCAACCAAAAGACATGGAAGGGGAAGAGAGGACAGAAGAGAAACTACACACGAATGTGCTCTCAAAGAGTACCAAAATAGAATAACCTAAACCCCAAAGTATTCACTCAACCAACCAACCAACCTTTCAACACAGCTTTAGATACCTTATATAGACCATACAATACAGCAGCACAATGCAGCAAGTAAGCAAGGGTCAAAGACCGCAGAGAAGCACGTGAAAAAGCAGCACAAAACGCAGCCCTAAGAACTGTCCTAATACAGTACAAAACGGGCCAGCAACTGATGGGACAACTGCACAACTATAAGGGAAATAAAACCAAGACAGCTTTTGAATTTCCTTATAACCAGTATGACAATATCAGCAAGAGACAACACACAACCAGGGGGTCAAAACAGCACCGAATCACGTGGTCAACAATCATAAGAAGAAGCCTATGGCAGTCCTAGAATCGACCCAGTTTTGACTAGACAGAATGGACACTGTTTACAAAGCAGAAGCATGTTTCAAGGCAAGGTGCAAAGTCAACATCAGTTTTTCATTTGGGGCAAGATGTGTTTTAGGAGGAAAAACGCTATACCCAATCTATTACCAGAAATGGCAAAGCAAGCAGAAAGTAATACCACGTGAAGAGCAAAGTTAACCTTTTACCAGATTGTAAAGTACATGCAAAAAGCAACACAAAGTCCTAAGAATCACATGTTGGCTCAACACATTTGAACTGTAAAGTCAACTAACATGAACCAGAATACATGCATAAAGATTAACCTAGGCTGCTGTAAATCACATGTATGCTGAAGCAAAATTAACCAAGTAACCGAACCCAGGTACGAACATGTTCACAGAATCATACCAGAACTGCAGGGATACATGCATACTATCATATCCTAGATGAAAATATGATATGCAATAAATGAACTACCTGAAGTACCAAAGAGATAAGTTGGAGATGCCAACAGCTTCAATCACTTGTCTGGATGAACTTCTAGTCTTATCGTGTTTTGTCAAACGTCAAGGAGATGCCAATTCACTTGTATGCCTTCAGCTTTACTGACAACTTTTTCCAGTTTGTGCTCTCCTTGAGATATTTTCTTAAATGAGTTTTATCAGTATTGGCGTTTGCGTTTAATTACTCTTGGCCACTATGGCCTGTAGCTTCCTCGGTGACGGGTATAAATGCAAGGAGCAAGGACCTCTTCCTCTTCCTCATCCCTTGTTATTGCCCCATCTATCTTTACTTCTTACAAGAACCATCTTAGGGGTATCCATTTTCATCTCAAAGAATTGAGTTTCCTTCTTACCCCTAACACTGAGAAGGTGGAGAAGCAGGGTGTTGAGTGCTTCTATTGCAAAAGAGTTTTCTGCAGTCCCCAGGCTCTAGGGGGCCATCTCAAGGCTCATCCGGTAGAGGTCAAACCAAAGAAGAGTTGGAATTCTCCTGGCCATTTCAGCAACTCAGAAAATGGAATTAACAGCACTCCGTCTCTCATCATCTCCCAACCTGAGAATGTTTCTGAAGGTGCTGTGAGGCATCCATATCCTTTGTTCTCAAATGTTGTTTGTCAGTCTAATACTGGTCAGTTTCAACCTTTTATGGATGTTATGCTGATAAGGCTTTTTACACACTAAAAGATATCTCTATTATTATGCAATATTTATTAATGTAGTAGTATGACAAATAGGGGTCATTATCCGTAGAACATTGATGAAACTAAGTGTTAGATACAAATAAACACTAAAATATGTTTCCTGACAGACTCGACCTACAGACGCTAACCTAATTAACTACCTAACCTAGACGCAACTAAAAACTACGAAAATAATACTAGACATACTAAGCATAGTGGCGGATTACCACGTAGAATTTTAATAGGTTTGGAGTTGATTTGCTATGCTAACAAAAATAAACAAAATAGATAAATGCAAAAAATCAGTTTTGGAAAGGTGACGAAAATCAATAAACAAAAGAGTTGAGGAGAATGTTCTCCACCACCATCACTCCATCTAAATAATATATGCTCAACCTAACAATGCTATGCCAATAGATGAAAGTTTTCAGGAAGATTCAATTACGCTTAGAACACAACCTATTACATAATCCTTATGATTACACCGGTGACTATCTCTCAAAGAATCCAAAAGTCACGGACTCAAATTTACTAAGAGAGAAGCATTATGATCTAGAAAATGTGTGAGAATCTACAAAGCTTCACAAGTACACTAAGGGCGTGCCTTGCTAGACTTATGATTTCTTATAACCGAAAAGCTCGGTTTCTACTCAATAGAAATTGAGGAAGATCAAATACAATCAACATGCATCAAATTCTCATAGATTTAGATCCCTAAACATGCATACTAAGCGTGCACTCAAAGCATACAAGACAGAAATCATCAATATAAAATTAATAAAGAAACCTCATCCAAGAACACAACAAAATTAGGTCAAAATGTATATATTATCTAAACATCATGTACGAGGCTTCAACACAACCCCTTAACATAGGGTTTACCTACTCATAGTCTTAGATAATAATATCAAAAAATCCATAAGAGATAAATTAAATGATGAAGAAGAATGAACTCTTGGCGACGTCAGGATCTGACTATGAGAACTTCTTTTTCTTCTTGGCTCTGTTTCGTCTCTTCTTCCTTTGTTTTGTTTTTGTCTTTTCTTCTTGATCACCTTCCAGCCGTCCAAAAAAAATCCTCTCCCCCCTAGCTATCAAAAGCTATATATATATGTCAATAATTAGGTTGGTTAATTAACCTAGCAGCCCACATGCACTCAATCAATCACGTGCATGCAGAAACCGAATACAATTGAACTTCTTGTTTGTCCTGTTCGCCAAGGTGCTCCTCTTTTATATATATATATATATATATATATATAAGTACCTCGCCAACCAGCTCCTCGCCAAGGTCACATGTCCAATTAGTATTCTTTTTAAATTAAGATTCCTTCACCTCGTAAGTCCTCATCTTCCACAATAACTCTCAAAGTATATTATTTAATATCATTTTCTTCATTAATCTCCAAAATACCTAAAAACAAATAAACATAATTAATTCACTCAATTAATAACAATAAACTAAATATATAGAACAAATTAAATACCAAATAGAATCATAAATATGCGACTATCAAAATACCCCACACTTAGACATTGTTAGTCCTCGAGCAATACACTAAATTAAAATTCTAAGACAACTCAAAAACTCTAACTACATAACTCTAATGCCCTTAACAGTTTGTCTCAGCAATCTTCCAACAAATGCAACACCAAGATTAATATGATTCCAAATTTCTATTTCATAAAGTTTGGAAAGTTAATTTCAATGTATGACACACATGTAATATGTAGGACGAAAATATAATCATGGTGAATGTAACGTTGTAGCATGCGAAAAATAAGTCAAGATTCAACCTCACAGATATGCTCTCCAAAGTGTTTCTCTCAAAGTATGTCTAAGGTATTCACTCAACTCAATTACTTGCCAAATGGACCAAACCGTATGCTCACTCTTGTGACTAATCTCTACAGATCAAAGGCTGTCATCTTGAGGATCAAAAAAGACTTTCATGGGTTGTAATGGGGCTTGGTTCATAGGTTAAAGAATAAATGGGTATGGAATTCAAATATGATTCTAGAACCTAATAGAGCACCAAATAAGAGACTTCTTCAAACTTTACAACCATGAAATTTTTCACTATTGTGGCCAAATTTCATCTTGTTGGGCCTTCACATCATTGTTTTCATTAATAGTCAACTCGGGTATCAAGCTAGACATCACACTTTTTTTTCGATTTTATTTTAAACACTAGCTTGATACCCTACACTTATTTCTTTGCATCACCTTTCGACATTGTCGCCGTCTTCACATACCTGTCTCATGTATAACTCTACCAAGTTCTAGAACAAGGGTAAAAATGTAACTATTTTAAAGTTTAAGGTCAGAGATATGTAGGTGACGATATAAAGTTTAAACATGTAGGCTCAAAGTGGTTAACTAAGGGGTGCACACCTTGTTTACATAAAATTTGGGACACAGGCTTATATGGCTATAGTGACGTCCCCTAAATGCCTTTATCACTTCCTCAATCAAAACATGTATTGACTATAAGCTTTGAAAAGCACAAGAGCAAGTTCTATTAATCTATAGAGTCTATTAACTTAATCTGTGGTAAGTAATTGACACTCAACAAAAAAAGCATATATATAACATAGAGGCTCAATCGCTCACAGGTTAAATGAATCTCAACAAAGTTTAAGCATGCTAAAAATCTGTACTATGTTAACTTGTTTCTACATCCACTACACATTCGCACATATACCTTGCATCAAGATTAACCAAAGAAACTTAAATAATATGATCATCTTTTAGTCACAATTCCGGAAGATATAATCACATCATGGACTAGTTAAGGGCTCCTAAGACTCAAAACATAAATTAAAAGACTCTTTTTGTGTTGGTTTTCTGGACACTATTTATTTTTGTATTTGGTTTTTCATATAAGACACTAAAACACACAAGAAAAATAAAGAAAAACTCAAAAACACCAAACTTTGGCGAGGAAACCCTTCCACGACGAACTAGTCGTTGGAAAAGACCCCCTTAGGTTCGCCAGACTCATCCCACTCGCCAGAATTATACAGAATTAATCACACAGCGGAATGAGCTGAAATTTTAAGATAATAAACTAGACAAATTTACAAACATTACCTCAAAATGTCAGAAATTTACGAGACCTCTAGATATGGCAAATAAATTACACAAAATAGCATACTGCACAGTATCGAAAAACAAAAAATGTATACATAGACGCTAAGGATATGATATAAACTCCACCCCACACTTGAAATTTGCATTTTCCTCAATGTAAAACAAAACTAAAACATATAATACATCAAACAAGCATTGAATGAGACACATAGCACATCACAAATCACACTAAATATGGAGAAAAATAAAGCAAGGGAAAAGGGAAAAGAAATCAAATTTGGTCGCCAAGCTTCTCCATCAACATGGGTTGCCTCCCAAATAGCGCTAAGTTTAACGTCTTCAGCCAAACGGTACCAAGTATCACTCTGCATTCTGAGGCACATCTCGAAGAGGTACACGCTCAACAACATGCTCCACAAACGACTCATAGAAAGGCTTGAGTCGGTGTCCATTCACTTTGAATGTTTTCCCCGTCTTAAAGCTTTTCACTTCTATTGCACCATGAGGAAAAATAGTAGTCACAACAAAGGGTCTTATCCATCTAGATTTCAGCTTACCTGGGAATAACCGAAGACGAGAATTGAATAGCAAGACTTTTTGCCCAATTACAAAGGTCTTCTTCCTTATCATCTTATCATGGAACATCTTGGTCTTTTCCTTGTAAATCCGGCTAGACTCATAAGCATTATTACGGATCTCATCCAATTCATTGAGTTGCAATTTTCTATGAGTATCTGTGGCATCCAAATTCATGTTGAAATGCTTGACTTCCCAATATGTCTTGTGCTCGAGTTCTACCAGTAAATGACAAGGTTTTCCATAGACTAACCTAAAGGGAGACATCCCAATAGGTGTCTTATATATTGTCCGATAGGCCCATAACGCTTCATTAAGCGCTCACTCCAATCTTTTCTTGTCGGCCCCACAGTCTTCTCAAGAATCTGCTTGATCTCTCTGTTTGAAACCTCCACTTGCTCGCTCGTCTGAGGGTGATAAGATGTGGCCACCTTATGAGTCACATTATATTTTCTGAGCAAGGCATTAAAAGTCCTGTCACAAAAGTGAGATCCTCCATCGTTGATGATGCATCTAGGTGTTCCAAATCTAGCAAAAAGTCCTTTAAAAAAATTAAGAACAACCTTAGAATCATTAGTCGGGGTGGCCTTAGCCTCCACCCACTTTGAAACATAATTCACAACTAAGAGAATGTATAAATTCTTGTTAGAATTAGGGAAAGGACCCATGAAATCAATACCCCACACATCGAAGATTTCAACAAAAACTACCGGGTGTTTAGGCATTTGATCCCTTGGTCCTAAGTTACATGTCATTTGACATCGCGTGCACGACTTGTGAAATTCATGAGCATCCTTAAAAATGCTCGACCAATAAAACCCGCTCTCTAGCACTTTGAGTGTTGTTTTCTTTCCTCCAAAGTGTCCACCACCTACATGTGAGTGACAAAAAGAAAGAATAGAATGGAATTCAGTATCAGGCACGCACCTGCGGACGATGGAATCCGAGCAATGTTTCCACAGGTATGGATCATCCCACACGAAGTACTTGGCCTCTTTCACCAACTTATCTTTTTTGAGCTCTAGTGTAGTCACTTGGAACCTGTTTAGACACTTTGTAGTTCACAATATTGGCATACCAGGGTTCCACATCTTGCACTGCCAATAATTGCTCATCAAGAAAGCTATCACGCAGAGGGAGATGATCCTCCTTTGCGTTGGAAGTATGGGTGAGGTGGCTCAAATGATCAACAACCACATTCTCTGTCCCCTTCTTATCTCTGATCTCCACATCAAACTCCTGTAAGAGTAGCATCCACCTAATCAATCTTGGCTTGACATCCTGCTTAGTCATAAGATATCTCAATGCAGCATGGTCAGAGAAAATTATAACTTTAGTTCCTAGCAAGTAAGATCTAAATTTCTCTAAAGCAAAGACAACAGCCAAAAACTCCTTTTCAGTAGTTGAATAATTCAACTGTGCATCGTTGAGAGTCCGAGAAGCATAGTAGATGACATGAGGTAACTTAGTTGGATGTTGGCCTAACACAGCTCTTACAGCGTAGTCCAAGGCATCACACATAAGCTCAAATGGATGGTCCCAATCCGGCGCTTGAATGATGGGTACTGAGGTCAATAAATCTTTGAGTTTGTTGAACGCCTTCAAACACTCATCGGTAAAGTCGAAGTTGACATCTTTCTGGAGTAATGCACACAGAGGACAGGATATCTTGGAAAAATTCTTGATAAATCTGCGATAAAAACCTGCATGTCCAAGAAAAGAACGAACCTCCCACACAGTAGTGGGAGGTGACAATGTAGGCACAATATCGACTTTGGCCTTATCTACCTCTATCCCTCTAGCAGATATCACATGCCCTAAAACTATCCCCTGTTCTACCATAAAATGGCATTTCTCCCAGTTAAGCAAGATGTTAGTTTTAGTACAACGTTCTAAAACAAGAGACAAAATAAGCAAACATAGGTCGTAAGAATCACCAAAAACAGAAAAGTCATTCATGAATACCTCGATGATTTTCTCCACCATGTCTGAAAAGATGCTCATCATGCAACGCTGGAACGTTGTTGGCGCACTGCACAATCCAAATGGCATTCTTCTATATGTAAATGTGCCAAAGGGGCATGTAAAAGTCGTCTTCTCCTGATCATCTTTATGGATGGCAATCTGGTTGTAGCCAGAGTAACTATCCAAAAAGCAATAATATGCATGTTCTGCAAGACACTCTAACATTTGGTCAATAAAAGGAAGAGGAAAGTGGTCCTTACGAGTGGTAGCATTAAGCTTGCGATAATCGATACACACTCTCTACCCTGTTTGGATTCGTTGAGGCACCATCACATTCTCATCGTTCTTGACTACTGTGATGTTTGATTTCTAGAGAACGATCTGCACAAGACTCACCCATTTACTGTCAGATATAGGATAGATAATACAGGCATCAAGGAGTTTGATAACCTCCTTCTTAACCACTTCTATCATCGGTCGGTTGAGTCATCGCTGAGCCTCTCTTGTAGGCTTAGATCCTTCTTTAAGGTGTATTTGATGAGTGCATACCGTAAGGCATATTCCCTTGATGTCTGCAATGGTCCAACCAATTGCACTCTTGTGTTCCCTAAGCATTGTGAGTAACTTCTCCTCCTGCAATTTAGAGAGCTTTGAAGAAATAATAACAGGCAAAGTGTTGCCTTCACCAATGAATGCATACTTCAAATGCTCGGATAACGGTTTAAGCTCTAGCTCAGGAGCCTGTACTAAAGAAGGAACAAGCTTTTCAGTGATCACAGGTAAAGGAAGAGTTTGAGAAGACTTACCTTGAAGATATGGCATGGATTCGAGTGCTTCTTCCATTGCATAATATTCTTCTTCCATTGAAAGATCCTCCGCTGAAGCAATCTCAAAAATAGCATCATTCTCGACGGGTTGAAAATTTTCCAAAGGAAAATCTCGACCGGTTGATGCTTGCAAACTGTTTACTTCCGGTGCCCTTGGGACATCTTTTTGTCCGGATTCCTCTATCACCTTTTTCAAGGGGTCTTCCTCCATGAAAATTTCATGTATTCCTGCATAAAGCTATCAAAAGTATCAATTGAACAACAAGAATACATTTCATTATCACCTGGATGCTTCATGGCTTCAAAAATATTGAAGCGAATCTTTTCTCCATCTACTTTCATGGAAAGAGTTCCACTATAACAATCAATCTTAGTCCTTGAGGTTCTTAAGAATGGACGACCAAGAATCAATGGTAGTTTAGATGGTTGAGGCTCTGCCTCCATCTCTAAGACAAAGAAATCAGCCAGAAAGATCAACGTGCCAACCTGCACTAAAACATCCTCAACGAAACCCCTAGGGTAGCTTTCTCTGAAGTACTGCAGACACTCTCTCACTTACCACCACAGTTTCAGTTCCAGTGAACTTTGTTTTTGATGTGCAAAGCTCTTTGAGAAACTTCGCATACTTCGGGATTTGCTTGATGGCTTCAAGCAATGGAATGTTCAGATTAACTTTCCGGAAAGTGTCCAAGATTTCTTGCTCCTCAATGTCCTTCTTCTATTTTTGTAACCTGCGAGGGAAATGAACATGTGAAGTAACCGGGAGAGAAGGATTAGAAGATACCTGAGATAATTTTTGAGATTCTGAATTTTTCTTTCAGGTGCTTCTTGTGAATCAGATTTCTCCTCCAATGGCTCATATGGTATGACTTGCTCTAGAACTGGTTCCCTTCGCTCTTGGGCTCTCTTCTCAGCATCTGGGACAGCATCAAGGGTCTTCCCACTTCTCAAGGATATAACATTCACTTCAGGATTACCTTTTGGATTTTGAACTGTGTTGCTTGGAAGCTTTCCAGGCGTTCTCTGAGATATCTGTGCTTGTATCTGGCTCATCTGGTTCTCTATCAACTCAATGGACTTAGTAGTACCATCAAGTTTGGTGGCCAAGTTTGTCAACAAACTTAGAATTGCTAGGTCAGTTATTGATGCAGCTGGAGCTGGTTATTGAACTGATTGCTGCTGCTGCTGGCCTTCAGGTCTAGGCCTAGGTGGAAATCCTGGAGGAGTTGCTAGATTTTGCACATTGTTATTACCTCCCCAACTGAAGTTAGGGTGATTCCTTCATCCCAGATTGTATGATTGGGAGAAAGGATCATTCCTTTGCCTTTGTTGCATGAAGTTCACATGTTCTTCTTCTATAGCAAAGAGACATGTTTTCATAGAATGATCAATGAGTTTACAGAGAGAACATACCTGAGCTGGAGTAGCAGACGGTGTAGTTTGACTCTTGATGGCACTAGCTATTGTCTCCAACTTCTTTTCCATGGATTTCATCCTTTTCTCAATCCCCTCATCAAGAGATGTCTCAAATACATTTTGTTTTCGGCTAGCTAAAGTGTGCTCTCTAGTGTGAAATTGCTTTGAATTTTCAACTAACCTCTCCATGGTGACTCGGGGTTCTTCTCCTGTTTGATACATAAACATCTCTCCACTGGCTAAATCAACCTTCAATTTGTTTGTTGGATCCAACCCTTCATAGAAGAACGTCATTCTATCCTCCAAGACATAACCATGATGTGGGCACTTTCTCAATAATTCCTTGAACTGAGCCCAGGCCTCATAAAGCATGTCTCCATCTTTCTGCACAAAGCTATAAATCACTTTCTTTAATTGTTTGGTATGCTGTGCAGAGTAGTATTCCTTCATGAATGCCACACTCATCTATGTCCATGTGTGAATAGATTGAGGAGTCAATAAATTATACCAAGTCTTTGCTCTCTCCTTCAATGAAAATGGGAACAAAATAAGCAGCAACACTCCCTGAGTCACACCCTGAAGCTTCTGAGTCTTGGACAACTCCTCAATGTCAGAAAGGTGTTGCTGTGGATCTTCAGAATATATTCCCCTAAAGTGAGGAAGAGCTGCTAGTAGCGATGGTGGCATAGAATAATTGCCTAAGTTAGGCAATACAATAGCTAAAGAGACACCCGAAGTATCAGGTTGGAAAGCATCCTTAAGCATCTTCTGGTCTCCCATTGGTGGTCTTTCACAGTCTTCTTCTGGTTCAGAGAATATGTATTGTTCATGTTCAAGTTCAGAACTTGCACCACCACTAGTGCTTGCTTGTCTCTTTTGCTTTCTGTTTAGTCTTGCTGATTTTTCGATTTCAGGGTTCAAAGGTATGAGAGAATCAACACTCTTAAAACGTCTAGTCTGCATACAAGAGTTCCTACACACAAGTAGACACCGTTAGACACAAAAGAAAAAGGAAATTAAAACAAAACTGAAAACAAAAGACACTATTCAACACTTAGGATTAATCAATCCCTGGCGACACGGCGCCAAAATTTGATAAAGCTTTTTACACCCTCAAATATATCTCTATTATTATGCAATATTTATCAATATAGTAGTATGGCAAATAGGGGTTATTACCCACAGAAGATTGATGAAACTAAGTGTTAGATGCAAACAAACACTAAAATCAGTTTTCTGACAGACTCGACCTATAGACACTAACCTAATTAATTACCTAATCTAGACTCAACTAAAAACTACAAAAATAATACTAGACATACTAGACACAGTGGTGGATTACCACGTAGAATTTTAATAGGTTTGGAGTTGATTTGCTATGCTAGCAAAAATAAAAGATAAATGCAAGAAATCAGCTTTGAAAAGGTGACGAAAATCAATAAACAAAAGAGTTAAGGGGAATGTTCTCTACCACCATCACTTCATCTAAATAATATATGCTCAACCTAACAATGATATGCCAATGAATGAAAGTTTTCAGGAAGATTCAATTACGCTTAGAACACAACCTATTACATAATCCTTATGATTACACCGGTGAAGGTTTGCTTATCATCGGTGACTATCTCTCAAAGAACCCAAAAGTCACGGACTCGAATTTACTAAGAGAGAAACATTATGATCTAGAAAAGGTGTGAGAATCTACAAAATTTCACAACTACACTAAGGGCGTGCCTTGCTAGACTTATGATTTATTATAACCGAAAAGCTCGGTTTCTATTTAAGAGAAATTGAAGAAGATCAAATACAATCAACAGGCATCAAATTCTCATAGATTTAAATCCCTAAACCTGCATACTAAGCGTGCACTCAAAGCATACAAGACATAAATCATCAATATAAAATTAACAAAGAAACCTCATCCAAGAACACACTAAAATTAGGTCAAAGTGTATATATTATCTAAACATCATGAACGGGGCTTCAACACAACCCCTTAACAAAGGGTTTACCTACTCATAGTCTTACATAAGAATATCAAAGAATCCATAAGAGATAAATTAAATGATGAAGAAGAATGAACTCTTGGCGACGTCAGGATCAGACTAGTTCTCATGCATGAGAACTTCTTTTTCTTCTTGGCTCTGTTTCATCTCTTCTTCCTTTGTTCTGTTTTTGTCTTTTTTTCTTGATCACCTTCCAGCCGTCCAAAAAAAACCCTCTCCCCCTAGCTATCAAAAGCTATATATATATATGGCAATAACTAGGTTGGTTAATTAACCTAGTAGCCCACATGCACTCAATCAATCACGTGCATGTAGAAACCAAATACAATTGAACTTCTTGTTTGTCCTGCTCGCCAAGAATTCACTCGCCAAGGTGCTCCTCTTATATATATACACACAAATGTACCTCGCCAACCAGCTCCTCGCCAAGGTCACATGGCTAATTAGTATTCTTTTTAAATTAGGATTCTGTGACGACCCAAACCAGAATCAGATGCTTATTCGGCACGATTCTCGAGATTGAATTTAGCCGCGGTTTTTCGTCGTATTTGTGGTTTGCCGATTCGATTCGTGACTATGTTTTCGGTCGAGAATTTGAGTTGGGTCTTTTCACAGAAATTGTAGAGTACGTGATTTCGAGCTTGTGGGCGGTTCCAGAAGAATTTTCCGATAACCGAGGTATATTTTATGATTATTTGTAGTTTCGGTTTCCGACGAGTTTATCCGATTGTTTCGAGCTTATCCGAATCATTTCGTATATTCATTTTGGACCGTCGATCGACCCGAGGACGAGTATAAATATCGAAATAGTCGAGAATTTTCGTAAAAATACAGTTTTGCATTGACCAGTCGTTGACTTTCCAAAACTGGAAAGCTGACCCATTGACCCGATAAGGAAAGTTTCCGTTTTGGTCTCCACCGTTCGATGATCAACTTTCCGGCCACCTCCGACCTCGGGACAGGTATAATTAGTTTCCTTGCATGATTTCGAGTTGTTTGATGTTAAGTTTGGTGAGAATTGATGAAGATTTAGGGGTACCCGATTTGGGCCGAGCTGGGTTACTTCGCCGGTGACGGTTGGCCGTTTTCCGGCGAGGTTTGGTGGTGGAGGTTAGGGGGGGTTCGACTCCCCTTGACCTTCTGAGTCTTCCTATATGGTTTATTTGGGGATTGATGGACGTTCGATGGCAACCCGATTAGGTCACCGGAGCTTGGGATTCTGTTCGGGTTTGTGTGGAATTGGAGTGTTTCTGTTCGGAATTGGGCTTAGTGGTAGAAGAGAAACTGATTCAGCTCATCAAGACCTTGAAATCTGGAGAATCTTGCCGTGGGATTTCACGGTTGACGGCGCGCCGCTTTCGGCGGCGGCGGTCAACGGCGAGGAAAAGTCAACTTTTCAGATTTCGACAATTTTAATGTCATTTTTCTCGTAATCGTGCCCTGGTTATCGTACAGAGGTTTTTGGGTCGATTTGGTTAGCCGATTTTCAGTTAAGGTTTCGAGTGGGAGTTTCGGGATTTCCGTAATTCATTTTGTACTGCATTTCACATTTCCGGGAACGGTTGGTTTGCGTGCATCAGTACAGTGTTGTGGATTACGATTTTGATCAGTTATGTTTTTGTGGATATTCAGGAGATCGAGATCGGGATCGTGATCGAGCTTCTGGCGAGGGATCTTCCACCGGTCCTCGAGATTAGCGCGAGTGCGCGCGCGAGTCTGTGAGTGGACATTTCTTTTCACAGATTGATTGCGAGTTTTTTATAAATGATTTACGAACTTGAGCATGCGGATTGATTATGATTTTACGAGCATGTGTTTTACGATTATGCATATACGAATATACGTATACGAGTATACATGTATATATATTATGTTTTAAGCATGTGCATAGAAAAGATTTATGATTTGGTTTACACAGAGTACAGTCTAAGTATATGTTGTGGTATCGATACACATTGGCTTCTCGGCTGATCCCCGAGTACGCTCCGGGGGGGACAGATATCCTGACCTGAGACCTTTCTGGCTAGAATCACGTGTGGGTCTGGGATCCCGTGATTCAGACTGTGCTATCGCGTGGAAGCCCGCGAGAGTCTCCGCGATATATTTTACGTTGCATGCTCTGTACGTGAGTGGTAGTCAGCGTCTCCTCACGTACCATTTGATTTTCATGCATTTGACTCGCATATGATTTTATACGTATATATTACTTGGTGGAAGACATTTATTTTCGTCCACTCACTCTAACGTGTTTATTGTCTTTCCCCTGGGCTTTTCGGTTTCCGTGCCCAGTTGCAGTTCAGGTTTTGGTGTTTTCACGTCGCGGTTTGGAGGCTAGTGATCAGAGTTACCTGTGCTTTCCAGTAGGTTCTTGTTTCGCCTACTGATGTGTATATTGTATATATTTTACTTTAGAGGTCGCTCTGATACATTCTGATACTTGTTATACGAATTTTCTCGGATATACATATATACATAGTACAGTTTGTTTACTGTTATTGATTATATTGATGTTGAGAAATCCGGATGGGTTTGGTGCCCACGGTTTGGCTTTTGTGGCATAGGATGAAGTGTTATTTCTGGGTGCAGGTTATGGTAATTCCACGCTAGTAACGAAACTCTGCCGAAATTTTGAAATTTTTTTGTTGGTTCGTATTTTCGAAAGGGTTTGATTCCGGTTTAGATAATTGAATCGGGATTGGGTCCTTTCAGATTCCTTCATCTCGTAAGTCCTCATCTTCTACAATAACTCTCAAAGTATATTATTTAATCTCTTTTTCTTCATTAATCTCCAAAATACCTAAAAACAAATAAACATAATTAATTCACTCAATTAATAACAATAAACTAAATATAGGGAACAAATTAAATACCGAATACACGCATAAATATGCGAGCCTTCCCAGGCTTTGAGAATTACAACTATGATAAGCTTCCATCACTTGTGGATGGTGTAACTGATGATGGTCGATCTCCAGGCCAAGATGAACTTAATCGAGCAAAGAAAAATACTGGTGGTAAGAGGCGCTACTCAGGTGAAGCCCAAGGAAGTGCTGGAACTCTGAATGAGTTGAAAAGGACCAAAATCAACTCAGATGAAACGGAAACTGATAATCCTCCGAGGACAGAGCTTCTTATTTTTATAGAGAGGGACAATTCCATTTTAGAGTCGGGAATGCCTCTTATTAAAGAAGAGGAGACTGACCTTGATCTGTCGCTAAAGAAGTATCTCTAGTTGCAACAGAGAGAGGCAGAAACTGGATCTATCTCTACAGTGATAGACTGTGTACCTGCTTCGTTTAGATAATAAATTTGCTAAAATGGAATAAGTATCTATATATGTACTTATATATGTGGTATTCAGAGAAGGACATAAACTTCTGAATCTACATTTGCACCTGTTGTTGTCTTTCTTTTCTTAAATAATGTTCCCTTGTTGACTGCTATGTTCTTTCTATCCTTGTAGTTGATATTATGATGTCAAATAAAGGATGGAAGTAATTTCAATTATTCTTCTCTTATGTGGAGCTAAATGTATTTTACGAGGCAAGTCGAAGGTTATGGTTGTTGTGGATGTGGATGTGCATCTGAAGGTCTTGTATATACCTTTATATGCCTTGTGATATTGTGGATCCACTTTATGATTTACTTGAGCTGTACGCATCGTTGTTTATTGTTGTCCATTACAATATAATGATGTCTGCTATGCTGCTTTGGTTTGAGTTTTGGTATGCCTCTCTGGGTACTGGCTAATGAAGTTCAGGTTCGACATGAAGCAGCTGAGAGACTTGTCATCTACCCATTTGCTTGTTGCAAAATCAAGTTGATGTTAATTTGTTGAGCTTCTTTCTAGTTAAAGGGGTGCTGAAAATCGTCCAAAGGAGACTAGTGTATGTGATTTGCTGAATTCAATTGCTTTATTTGATGACTGTTCTATTACTTATTTTACACATTTAGATGCCGCATGCATGCTCCTGTTTGAGTAGGGTAAAGTAACTCAAGTGCTCATCAGATATTGAAAACTCGTAACCTTGTACTAGAGTCATGGTTGTTGGATAACAAATCCAGAATGACATTCCACATTCCAATCTGGGATTGGGGGATAGCTTATGCAGCTTAGCCAGATATCTCTGATAGTCTGATATTATTGTGGCAAGAAAGGATCGGTTATCACTTAGTAGGCATCAGAAGCAACTTTGCTTCATCCGTTAGGAGAATACTGCGGCCAGTCACTCGAGCATTCCTATCAGTTCATCATGTCATGCCGACTCTACCGATACAAGCACCCGGATCATGTCAAGAGCAAAGCTTATGATGGCTTTTGCAGTGGAGCTCCTATATACTCAGAAATAGTGGAACTTCTTCTGTTCCGAATTGAAAGACGTCAGAGAATGGGAGATGATCGAACCAAACAGTGGGGGGTATTGGCCGGTGAAACCCTTTGCATGCCGAAACTGAAAAGGTTTCTTTCCGTAATAGTTATTCCTTTGTTAATCTAAACAAGAAAAACTCCTACAACCCAAATGAAAATGTCTTTTTGATGCAATAGTTCATCATTCATGAACTCCACCCAGGAAGTACAGCAAGTACCCACCTAATTTGAAAATGTTTTCTGTGCAGAAATAATTATGGTCAAAAACATGAAAATGATATCCAAGCCATGAATATCATCACTATTAAGAGGTTGGAAAATTGACATGTCTCCAAACTGCAAAGGCAAACAACTCAATTGGATGGATTGTAATCTGAAGGTTGGGTCATAGATTTTTTTATCTAGACCAAATCACGAAAGATATACAACATTATCAATATTCTCATGATATTTGTTATTTATATAAAATCTAGGTCCTTACAAAGTTGAGTGTGTCAATGGTATACAAGAGTTGGTGGAGTTAGTCTGTGAAGCGTGGAGGTAGGTGTTGAGAGATTAGTGCAGATCGATTTGCTTTGATTCCTTTTATGCAAGGAACAAGTGAGACGTATTTCCATATTTATTCCTTCATCATCATACTTCTTCTGAGATCTTCCTAGTTCTATGACTTCTTGCGACGACCCGAATCAGAACTAGCACGATAATCGACTTAATCCACGAGTTAGCGAATAATCGTAGTTTTCCGTAAATTAATTGAATTGGCGGTTCAGTTCACGACTTAATTATCAGACGAGAATTTGAGTTGAGTCTCTTCACGAGAGTTGTTGTACGTGTGATTTCGAGTTTGTGAGCAGTTTCGGATAATTATTTCGACGACCGAGGAATATGTTATGAATATTTGAAATCGCAGAATTTTGTCGTGTTTATCCGTTCGTATTTGAGTTATCCGAAACGTGGATGTGATCCGTTTTCGACCGTCGATCGTATCGAGCCGCGAGTATAAATATCGGAAATAGTCGAAAAACACTGTTTGGAAGTTTTCCGGCGATTCTCGGCCGTGGATGTTTCGAGCTGTTTTCCGGCGATTTGGGCTGGAATTGGAGGTTGTCACAGTTCATAGATGTGTTGGGCTTGAGGAGGAGAAGCTACGGTGAGCTTGGCCGTCGGGAAATTCCTCTGGTTGACAACGCGCCGCTGCTGGCGGCGGAGCTCCGGCGACCCGTTGATTTTTTGGTTTTCGACGAGTTTTATGTCGTTTTGCTCGTAATCGCGCCCCGATCATTGCCTTGAGGTTTTCGAGTTGATTTGGATGCCGGATTTTTAGTCGAGGGTTTATGTGGAGAGTTTGGGGAATTTCGTCGATTATTTTGTATCGAGTTATATGTTTCCAGAAATGGTTGGTTTCCGAGGTGTGGTACAGTGTGATGAATTGTGATTTTGATCAGTTATATTTTATGATTATTCAGGGGATCGAGATCGTGCATTGGGCGAGGGATCTTCCGCCGGATCTCATGATTAGGGCTTGTACGCTCTGTGCTCATCTGTGAGTGGACATTTCTATTTTCACTGTCGTTGCGAGTTCATGATTTTCGTATTTATTTATGATACGATGTTGAGATTATTTATTGTTTTTGGAGGTATTGTTTTATATTTTATATGGTGATGACATTTACTTAGCATCGATGCATTGGCTACTGGGTTGATCACCGGTAGTCAGATCCAGGGTTGAGAGATTCCCCTGATGTGCCCACTAGGCTTGAGAGATTCGCCTAGTCTATCACCGTCGGGCTTGAGAGATTCGCCTGACCGTCGAGCTTGAGAGATTCACCTGGCACCTCCATTCATTTTATGAACTCGCTTTGTTTTATGATTTATGTTTGGTGAAAGGCATACGATTATTTTCGTCCACTCACTCTAACGATTTTATTTGCCTTTCCCCTGGACTTTTCGGTTTTCGTGCCCAGTTTACAGTTCGATTCTGGTGTCTCACGTCGCGGTCGGAGGCTTAGTGTTCGAGCTACTTTTCTTTTCCAGTAGGTTTCTTGTTTTGCCTACTGTTGTATATTTTTGTATACATATACACTAGAGGTTGCTCTGATACACTACTGATATGTTTTCATATGATTTTCCCTGGATTTCTGTAAAGTACAGTTTTGATTACTATTTTACTTTATTGTTATGATATTGAGAAATTCGGATGGGATTGGTGCCCACGGTTTAGCTTTTGTGGCATAGGATGAAGTGTATTTTCCGGGTGCAGGTTAATGGCAATTCCACGTAGTAACGAAACTCTGCTGAAATTTTCATGATTTTTGCAAGTTCGTGTTTTCAGAAGGGGTTTGATTTCAATTTAGGAAACTAAATCGAGGTTGGGTCCTTTCACTTCTATCCTATGTTTCATCCATAAATGGATGCTAAAGGGGAAGTGACACAAATCACACAATCCATCTCTTTCTCTTCAGAGGGGCTACACCTTCCTTTCTTCTTTCAGCATTTGAGAATGACTCATGTCTAATGTTATTCTTCCCTTTTGTCGAGTATTTTTGTCAATAAAGGGAAAACAAAATTATTTAGGAATGTTTCCCTTTGTCTCTCTCAAATTTGCGGCGGCTCTTCTAAAGTTTCTAAGCAATGAGTTGCGGCGATCCTCTCGGATACCGCCTCATGGACGTTGCCTTTCAACGTAGCATCTCGACCTCCTCTCTGTTGGTCTCGTGTAGTAGCTTTTGGGCTACATGCACTTCCTTTGGATTCAGTTCGGTCATCCCAAAGATTGCTTCCTGAGATAAGCTTTTGCTCTGGCCATGGCAGTTTTGCTTGGCAAGGCCTGCGGCCTACGAGAGCATGCCTGAAGAAGGAGGATGGGAATCAGTGGGAGCAACGACAAATGATTGTTGCGGCATGCAGTCCTCGACTGAAAGGTTTTCGTGGGTGGGGTACACTTATTGGAGTATTGCAAACTCCAACTGAAGTTGACCAATCTGTTGGGTGGACTCTGAGTTTGCTCCGATTTCGGAGGTTAATGTCGGCCACTCGAGACAATCTTAGGGTTCGACAAAAGTTGGTGTTTGGGGTCTGGCGGCAGCGGCGCCATGCGATGTTTGAGCACTGACATCCTCAACGCCACTGTCTTGGGCTTGACTGTGGAGTTTGGGCCTTCCTCTCCCAATCTGTGAGGGCTTCGGCATTTTGGGTTTGGTTGGTTTTTGGTCAGACTATTAGATGCCCGAGATGGATGCCCGAGATGGTTTGGCAGTAGAGTATGAGATCCAGGTCAATCCGGTAAGTTCATGCAGTTGGGGGTTTGTCCCTTCTGCATGTCTGGGTCTTGGTTACTTGGGCTCTATCCATTTTTCCAGTAGAATCGCTTACTAACGATGTAAGTGGTGAAATGGTAACGGAGTTTGAGCATGATTCTGGTAAGTCTAGGCGAACATTACTTTGGTTTACTTGTGTTGGTGCTCACCTAGTTCTCACGTAGCGTGTCTTTGGTTACTTTTGTTCTTATTTCAATTACAATGTTCATAAGTAAATGTAAGGATTTTCTCTAGGTTAGCTTAACAGTAATATTTTCTTTCGTACCATCTGAGTGTTGATTGCGTATCATTATATGCTACATTATTGCATTGATCAACTCGTGTTTTAGCCTTAAAAAAAGAAGTATTTTTGTCAAAAGTGCTTCCAAGTTTTACGTTACAAACTCAATTTTTATTTCCAAATGAATCCACTTCGTTTTTAAAAAAAAATTATATAAACGCAAAAGAAATAATCAAATAAATAAGTGCTAACACTATATGTATTTAATATGACATTTCAATCAGATAATTCTCGTGGAGTGAGAATTGTCTTTGAAAGAAAAAAGAGATTATTATTCACATCAAAAAGATTTTCTCGTTCTAGCAAATCGGTGAAAATCTTACATTCGGAAATGATTTTTTAATCAAAAAAACTTGGAAATGGTTTTTTATCTTTATTTTTGGTAATGATCTTCTATTTTCTATTTTCACTTGCCATTCACTCCCTACAACCCTTTCACTATCGCGTTAAAAACACACACCGTTTTGCTCTGCCCTCTTGTGTGAGAGTTGAACTTTGACTCGGCTTATGGCGCGTGGTTCTTCCTTAATCTAGAATCAAGTTTTCTACAAAATAAAATAATTAATTTTTTGTAAAGGAAGAATAGTCTGATGGATCACCTCTCTCTCTCTCTCTCTCTCTCTCTCTCTGTGGATGCCCTCTAAATCGCATCAAGTCATCATCTTTAGGATATAACGAACTCATCTCTCACCCCTTTCTGGTTGTAACTTTGTTGCAACTAGCTAGCTTCATCATTTTCCTCTTTGTTTCCGAGCTATGTCTGTTTTGTTAGTCACAGACTCGTTGTTTTCTGTCTTTAGTTTTCAATAATGGATGTTGAAGCTGCCAAAGCCCATAAAAAGTCTCGTTTCTTGAACTGGCTTTTTTGTCGGTGTGCCAGTTGAGGATAAAGGGATTAGATTATCGGTTGCTTCTGAGGTATTGACTGCTTTCATCTGCTTTTTGAGTTTTGGGTTCTTTCTATTTCAGTTAACAGTTCGAAGAAAATTTCATAGCTTTAGATTGTGAATTTAGAGTCGTTGTTGTTTGTACACTTAAAAAGTGAAGAAAGTTGGATTCTTTTTTTGTTTATATTCACGCATGTAATGATTTAGATGGTGTACGTTGTGTGTATGACAAGGTATTTATGATGAGAGTGTTGTGGAAAAGGAATTGGTAGCCTTGTTTTGTGTGAATTTGGACTTGAGGGGTTCCATTATGTGCAAAAGTCTGTAAAGTTGTGAGCTTCAGTCCGGTTTTTGATTTGGTTCTGCTAGTTTTGGGTAGTGAGGCAATAGGGTGGTGTAAGATAGAGAAATTGCTTTCAGAATAAGGGGTTTTCAGTTTTTCTGGAGGGCAATTGAATACTATCTCGAGAAGTGGAATATGCAACGGGTTCGATTGTCCTCCCAACAGGCGCCTGTACTCAAGCTAGGGGATTCTCAAATAGCATTATCCCCAAAGTTTAGGTTAGCGGTTATGCAGTCGTCGTTGTTGAACCCTTCGTTGGAACTAGAGATATCACTTAGGGGAGAGCCGCTCCTTCCTGGTCTTCCCGATGATGTTGCACTGAACTGTCTCCTTCGGCTTCCAGTGGAAAGCCATACGGCGGCCAAAGCTGTCTGCAAGCGTTGGCATCTATTGCTTGGTAGTAAAGAGCGGTTTTTTACTCAGAGGAAGGAAGTAGGCTTTAGAGACCCTTGGCTTTTTGTCTTTGCATTTCACAAGTGCACTGGAAAGATTCAGTGGCAGGTTCTTGATCTCACTCAATTCTCCTGGCACACTATCCCTGCCATGCCTTGCAAGGACAAAGTCTGCCCCCATGGGTTCAGATGTGTTGCGATTCCCCATGAAGGCACTCTCTTTGTTTGTGGTGGTCTGGTCTCTGATGTTGATTGTCCACTAGACTTGGTCCTGAAGTACGAAATGCAGGAGAATCGATGGACTGTGGTGAGCCAGATGGTGAGTGCTAGGTCCTTTTTTGCAAGTGGAGTGATTGATGGGATGATTTACGTGGCAGGAGGAAACAGCACCGATCTTTTTGAACTCGACTCAGCGGAGGTTTTGGATCCCGCAGAAGGGAGTTGGCGTCCCATTGCAAGCATGGGAACCAATATGGCTTCTTATGATGCAGCAGTGCTCAATGGGAAGCTTCTAGTTACAGAAGGGTGGTTGTGGCCCTTCTATGTCTCTCCAAGAGGTCAAGTATATGACCCAAGAACTGATAATTGGGAGAGCATGGCTGTTGGACTCAGAGAGGGATGGACAGGTTCAAGTGTGGTCATTTACGGTCATCTGTTTGTGGTGTCCGAGCTGGAAAGGATGAAGCTTAAGGTTTATGATCCGGATAATGATACGTGGGAAACAATAGATGGGCCTCCTTTACCGGCGCAGATATGTAAACCCTTTGCAGTTAATGCCTGTGACAGCACAATATATGTTGTGGGCAGAAACCTTCATGTTGCTGTTGGGCACATCTCAAGGATTAGCCGTAAAAACTCTTCTGAGAAGTGGTACTTCGGTGTTCGATGGCATGTGGTTGATGCTCCAGCCAGTTTATCTGACTTGACACCTGCAAGCTCACAGGTCCTGTTTGCTTAGCTTTTCAATATCTGGTATCATGTTTTGTATCTTTGTTTCCTTGTGCATGTTGTAGTTATATATAAAGTATTTGAGCCTATAAAGCTAATTGCTGTGTGTAAAAGGGATTGTAGTGGTTCTTGGAATTTATAATCATGTATCTAATTAAAAGGAATTTATATTTCGTTGAGTGTTGCGCCATAATATTGTTTCTTCCCTGGAATATCTTATGGTTTGGAGGAATAAGAGTATGTATAGCATGCTTATTTCTTTATTTACCATAGGAACTAGCTATAACTTGATCTTTCTATTGAATGTCATTTTGACTGGTACTAGAATGAGTGTGGTTTTTCAGAGGATACCAATCCAATATGTCAATGGTAGATGATATCCTCCGCTTACACCCAACATCACCCAGTGCACATAACGATTTTCATTTAGCAAAAAAAAAAAACATAACGATTTTCATATGTTCACAAATGTCTACATTCATGGAGTAGCTTTCAGGCTAAAGCATCTGAATCTGAATCTGTATCTGCATTAGATATTTGAAAGGCCTAACATGGTGTGTGGAGAGAACAACCTGGTCGATCAAAACGACCTGATTGCTGTCAATGAAGTTAGGTTTTGGTCCCAAAGAAGGGAGCATAATGCATGTGTACTTGAACCAAATTTGAAGACCATCGTGATTTGATTTGACTTGAGCCACCAAAATCCTTGGAACACCATGTTCCGGATGATCAAGGTCTCACATGAATAATTGCTTAGTCATCTTGTGTATCAAAATCTCAAAACGTGGAATGACTAGCTTTTTGGTTCCCCAACATCTGATGGGGATGACAATGCTTCCGGAACTTCATTGCTTGAATTTAATTTTGTTCGTCGAGTTGCATCTGCCCGAATTGCTTCTAATTTTCCTTAACACCAGTTTTCAAGTGGAATTTTGGTTGAAGAAGGGGTTGATTCATTTTCTCAAGAGGGACTAAACTGAAGAAAGAAGAAGAATTTAAGAAAAACAATGAGGATCCTTTTACGACGATGTTGTCGTGGCACCCATAGATAGATAGATATTTCTTATTCATTGTACAAAATAAAATTAAACGAGAATAAATTTTGGTTTATCCCCCTTAACTTTAGCCTGAACATTAAGTTAGTCTCTTTTGTTTCAAAGTTGAATGTTTTATCCTTAAATTTGGCTTACACATTAGTCTTACCCCTCTACTAGTTTTCTATTCAATTTAACCGTTAAGTGATGACATGACAATTGTCTCATCAACAAGTAAGTCTTACCATCAAAAATAAATATATATTTAAAATTAATTTTATTTTATTTCTAATCTTTAATTTTTATTTTGATCGTCTCATTTTTATTTTTGTCTTTTATCATTATTTTTTCATTTTTGATCTCTCATAAAAAGAAAAATAATATAAAAGAATAATAAAAATATTTTAAAAAAGAGATTGATGAGATGAAAAACTTATCCTACTAAGGGAGAGAGGTCTCCTTAAAAAGACTCTAAAAGTCTTGGAACCAGATACCGGAGGCTTCAACTTTCAACAAGCAAACAAAAGGCCTAAACAAAGCGGCCGACAAAGACAAAAAAGGAAAAAGCCTAAACAATATGGCCGACAAAAACAAAAAAGGAAAGATCCCATTTTTTGGTGCCATGCCGGGTGCTTATTGGGCCCCATCGAACACATGAAAACACCGAAGGAAAAGGATCCCACTATTACAACAATAAGATTAAGAGGAAAATATCTCTAAGGAAGGCGGCAGGAACTTTTACTTGTCCACCTTGGTTTTGCTCCTTTTTTTAGAGCTTTGAGGCACATCTTCTTTAAGAGAATCCAAAAATTCTTTGGAAGGTTCTGCAAAGGGGACTTGGCCCAAATAGTCTTTCATGTCTCCATTTTCTTGGGTGAAGTTTCCTTCTTCTTCTTCACCAACTTCTGCTTCTGCCTCGTCTTCATCTATCATGGATGCTGAGGTTGAAGAAACTTTGGAGGAACTTTCTTTGAACAATACCGTCACATTATCATCAATTTGCGAGAATAATTGCTGTAATAATTTTTCCTTCAGCTCTTGAGGAGTTGCCAAAGGAAAAGCAGCTTTAAGATCTGCCAAAGAGGGAATAACAAAATCCCTTTTAGGGTCTTGATGAGGAGAATATTCCTTTTCAATCTTCTTGAAAACTGCAATACATTCCTTAATCTTGATTAAAGGAGAATTATAGTCAAAACGAGACCACCATTTATAATAGAATTGACGTTGAAGAGCAAGGACACCTATGTCTAGGTGTCTAACAGAATAGGTCCATTGCCAAATCCAAGGAAAACTGAATTTAGCAATAAAAATCAGAAGATTACTTCCCCTGATTACTCTTATCCCGCTTAGTTTTGGGTTTTTCATAATGTATTTTTCATAAGAATCTGCAAGATCTTTAGGTAAGAAGTCTTCACTTGGTCCCATACTTTGAAACCAATTGTAAAACCATAAGGGAAGCTCCTGTTTCAGAATAGTGGGTTCTATTCTTATGAACCATGTGTGTTTTTCTGCCTTATTTTGGTAATAAAGGCTTTTGTCCAAGCTTTAATATAATTCCAGTAATTGTAACTTTCATGAATGAATTTTAAATTCAAGGGTCTATTAGGATTAAAGCCCTATTCAGAAATATGAATAACGCGTTGAATAAATGCTTTGCTGAAGGAAATTTCTTCAGAGTGTTTGTTCTGGTTCATATGGTGAAATTTACTGAACCAGTCTCAATAAGAATACTTTCATAATATTTTCTGTTTTTCTTTCCTGAGAGTGGAAAATTGGCCTCAAGTTCAAAATATCTTCTTGTCAGAGTATTAGGAGAGTTAATTTATTTCTCATCTCCTTTTCGGAGGATAATAATGTGTTCTTCAAAAGACTTTTTAAGACCTGGAAGAATTGGCTCTTTAAGAGTTGCTGAAAAGGTTTCTTGAGACTTTCCAGTGGATAAATAATCTGCAGCATCAGCAGGTTCACTCCTTCTAGATTGAGAAGGAACAGGAGAGCTCGAATATCTCTGCGAATAATTGTCTGAGAAGTCAGGATAGCTGTTGCTTTCTCCCCTTCCTCTGCCATGGGAAGAATGGCGCCCTCCTCGAGAGCCTCTGCTGAATTGGCTCATTTCGTCCCTATAATAAATTTCCTGGTCAAAAAATCAGGGAGAGAGTTAGTTTCACCTTTAATAAACTCAATTTTAAAGTCAAATAGAGATAATATGGACTGCCATCTAGCAAATATTTGTTTGGAAGCTAAGTTTTTAACATCTTTTTCAATAACATCCTTAGCTGCTTTACAATCCACTCTTAATAAAAATTCTTGATTTAATAAATCATCTTGGAATTTGATAATACAATTAACAATAGCCAGAATTTCTTTTTTATAGTGGAATAATTTTTCTGGGCATCTTTCCATTTTCCAGAAGTATATCTGGATAATATTTCCTTCTCTGAATTAGGAAATTTTTGCTTGAGAATTCCTCCGTAGCCAATATCTGAACCATCTGTCTCAACAATTTTAAAACTATTTGGTGAGACAAGAGCAAGACAGGGGAGATCTTTTACTTTAGACGTAATAAGTCTCACAGCCTTGGTATGAATTTCATTCCAAGGAGGAGGATTTTTCCTCAATCTTTCATAAAGATGTAGACTATCAATAGACAGGTTTTTATAATAATCTACAATATAATTTAGACTTCCTAAAAATCTCTGGAGCTGGGTTTTATCTCGCAGCTCATCAGGAAATTTTTCTGCAAATTGAATAGCCCTTTCAATAGGGATTATCCATCCTTGTTCAATTTCTTGACCAAGGAAACGAATTTTTGTTTGGAAAATTGACATCTTTTTAGCAGATACTACCAGACCTGCTTTTTTAATAAGATTAATAAAAATATTTAAATGCTTGAAATGTTGATCAAGCGATTGTGAGAAGATGAGAATGTCCTCTATGTATACAATTGAAAAAGAAGAATAAGGAGTGAATATATCATTCATTATATTCTGAAATTCAAAAGGGGCATTTTTTAGCCCAAATGACATTACATTCCATTCATAATGACCAAATGGAACAGTAAATGCCGTTTTATATCTATCATTTTCTGCTATCTGAATTTGCCAATATCCAGATTTTAAATCAAATTTTGAAAATATTGAAGCTTCTAGGAGTCTTGCCAAGAGATCTTTTTTATTAGGTAATGGATACCGAATCCATTTAAGAACCTTATTTAAAGGTTTATAGTTAATAACTAATCGAGGAGTTCCCCGTTCAATTTCAGCATTTTTATTCACATAAAAAGTTGTGCAACTCCAAGGAGAATAAGATTTTCTTAATAGATTTTTCTGCAGAAGAGAATTTATTTCTGCTTTGCAGTATTCAATAAGCTCAGCATTCATTTGAGCTGGCCTAGCTTTAGTAGGAATATTTTGTTCCTTAAAGTCAGGTTCATAAGGAAGGGTAATAATATATTTTTTCCTTTCCCAAAAGGCATTAGGAAGATCACTACATATTTCCCTTGTAATTTTGTTAGCTAAGATCTTGATTTGATCTTGACGAGAATTGATTTGAGCAGAAATACTCATAATTTTTAAATCAGATTGGATATAATTTATCTGATTCTCTTTAAATATAAGAGTATTTTTGATCATATCAATTTCACTTGTCTGTGGTTTGGTAATAAAGTCAAAAATAATTTTTTGACCTTCAATATCACAGATAATCCCTTCTGAGGTTTTGGTGAAAGGTTCAATAACACTTAAAAACAGAGTCCCTAAAATAATTTGTTGTGTCAGACCTTTAACCATAACGAAGGTGGTCTTAAAACACATCCCAGAATTGCAAACATAAGCATTAGATAGCTTATATCTAATTCTAAGTTTTGAGCCATCAACAGTATTTAAAGATTGTGATGATTTATCATAGTATCGTGTAAGAATGATTCCTTCACTGATACAGTTTAAATCTGCTCCACTGTCAATAAGAGCAATGTCTTTGAAAATATAATCTTTATCTATGACTATGGTAACTTGGGAATACCATTTCTGATAAGTTACTAGATTGATAATATTAAGAAAATTTTTATCATCTTGGGAAGAAGAATCCCCATGATCAGGTTGGACCTTTATAGTGGAAGAAAGTTCTTCATGGTCAGGAGTTATTTTTTCAATAATATCTTTGAGAAATTTAATTTCTCTTTTCAGAATATTAATTTCTGTTCTTAAATCAGAAATAGAAATTTCTCTTTCCTTAAGAATATTTACTTCCATTTTTATGGTGTTGACTTCTTCTTGAAGATCAGAAATAGATAATTTTTTCGAAGAGTGGGTTTTTAACCCATTAAAAACTTATTGAAGAGAGTATGACTCTTTTGGAATAAAATGGGAGTCTCTCGGTTTATTTTCCCTTTTAATTATTTCTAAATAATGTTCGATCATATTTCTTTTTGTTTCAGGATCTTGAATGTCATTAATAAGGTCAAGAATAGACTTTTCTTGAGTCGTTAGCACATTTATGCTTAATCCATTCATTTCAAGAATAGCTTTGTAATGACTGGCATTACAACCACAGTCTGACGAAGAGGAAGAAGACTCAGAGTCAGAACTGTCAGATTCTTGGTCAATGATATTGACCTGATCTTCTGAATCACTGTCAGAAGAGTTTAACAGAATAGCTAGAAGCTGTTTTTTCAGACCTTCATCTGAAATCTCATTGTTTTTCTTTTTAGTCCAACATTTATTAGCATAGTGGCCTATTTTACCACATTTTCTGCAAATAATGTTGCTAGAAGAATTCTGGGAATAATTCTTCTTATAATATGGTCTTGAGCTTCGTTTCTTCTTCCTTTCTGGAGGAGCTCAAGAATTTTTGTCGAAGCGTCTTTTCTTTTTCGAATAATATTTTGAATCTGATCTTTTATGGTTTTTAGGGATCTGGAGATCAAAACCAAATTGGTCACAAAATTCACCAATTTCTTTTTTGCCAGTTAAATGTTGGCATTTTAATTGAGCTTTTAGTTTAATGTCATTGCAAAGGGATAAACCTTCAGCAACGCATTCACTAATAAGCTGGCCATAAGTATAATTGTGATAAGGAATAGAGTTTCCTCCATGTTTCCTTAAAATACGATCTTTAAATTTTTGAGCAAATAGAGTAGGAAGTCCTGCTATGAACTTCTCTTTCCAGAAGTCTGCATTAGCATCTGTCCTGATCATAACTTTGGATCAAAATACATCCTTATACCACCTAAACTGCGTTAAGGTGGGGCATTTTAAATTAACTAATAAGTCTTTATTTCTTTCGAAGGATACTGGGTTGGATCCTACGAAGGCTAACAGCATAGAAGTAAGTAGTGTATAAACCGCATTTGGAATTGCAGTTTCAGTATAAATAATATTGTCATGACCTTGTTCATCTTTTATGGTCACTGGTGTCTAAACCAATTTTTTCGCATTTAGAATTTGTTGCTGCTGATCTTGGGTAATAATATTATCCCACCAACCTCTTAGTTGACCAGCAAAACCAGCAATAATATATTCTGCAATCTGTATATCTGTATTATGAGCAGAAATGCAGACTGTAGAATACATTGTCATTCTATGGAGTAATGTAATTATCTGATATTCAGATAACCCATCAATATTCTATTCATAAATGGTTCTGGCGCTATAATTGGCTGTAATATTTGAATTTTCTTATTCAAATAATAAATCCTGTGGAGTAGGACGAGTATAATAATGTCTGGTTGAAGCAGTAGGAATAGATTTTCTGCTAAAAGCAGTGCTTCTTCCAAAAACATTTTGGTTGATACTGGGAATTTGATCTTTATTAAGATCATTTTTCATAGCAAGAATTTGTTTTTCAAATTCACTAATATTTGATTCTTTGTCAGAATCTGAAAATGTTTCAGAAAGAGTAGCTAATTGAGCTTTTTTCTCTTTTGTTTTGTGATTATTTCCAATCTGTAAATATTCTAATTGTTGAGTTAGAATTGAGACAATATCAATATCCCTTTTTTCGGGGACAGTAATATTGATACTTGGCTTAATAATAGAAGGTTCTACTATTTTTGGAGTAGATTGAATATGAGAAGAAGAGGATAATATTTGTTTACTATCCTGTATAATTGGGGACAAAGGAGTTTTTTCAATTTTTTCCTCAATTCTCCCAAGTTGAGAACACATAATTTGAAGAGTCAAATTTGTATAATTATGCTGCTTTTCATGACTGAAAGCAACTGACTCAATAATAGTTTCTCCAGCCTTAATTTTCAGATGTTCTGAAGGTGGATGAATAGAAGAAACAGTATTGCCTTTTGCTGTAGTCCAACTTTTCTCAAAAGACTTAAGCATATTCAGACAAGGAGAATTTTCTTTAGAACAAAGATCTAAAAACCATATAGGAAAAGAGATAATTTTCTCTATGACCTCAATAGTGCCATAATAAAGAGTTTTAAAATTTTGTTGTTCTTCTTTAGAGAAAGTAGAGAAGAACCATAATCTAAAAGGAGTATATTTGTCTTGTGCAAAATCTGCATTACAAGTTTTTCTATCATAAGTAAAGGAAATAGAAATGACATTTATTGAAGAAATATCATTAAATTTCGATAAAGTTTCAGGTTCCTCATGATATATACCTTGAGGAATCTGCTGAGAATTTGTACAAGTTCCATCAAATACCAGATTTGGAATTTTGGTGCTTGATGAAGAGGCTTGCATAGATTGATTGGGAGTATAACATTTTTGAGACTGCATATTCTCATTTTTTCTTGATGAAATAGAAGATCGACTTTCGTCAGAAAAAGACAATCTAGTAGATTTTCGATTATTGTCAAATTTTATAATAACACCTCCATCATCAAATTGTAGAATTTTTTCTACTTTTTTCTCTTCTAACGGTTTGTGTGGAGAAACAGATTCAAGCATCCATTCGTCTGGAGTTTGAATATCTTGCCATTGGATGGTTTGGGGAATAGACACATATGATTTAAGTAAATTGGTCTCAATTAAGACCGTTTTTCCTTTAGTATCATAATTTTTTGCCCTTGGGCTTAAAGTATTCATAGCTTTATAATATACTCTATAAGTAATATTTAGAGGTTCAAATCCCTTTTTCAAATTATATCCACTTGTTTTAACATTTAATGTTAAAACGTCTAGAATATTTTTGTCTGTCAATGAGACACAAAAATTAGGAAAACTGTTAAAATAAACTGGTCCATTACATAAACTGGTTTGGATGATTCCTAGTAAAGAATCATTGAAATTGAGGTGCCTACAATCACGTAGAGCAACTAATAAATAGGCATTTAAACCTTCTCTGGACAGTGGTCTAATAGCCACTTGTACTAAACCCAGATGAAAATATTTAAATTTATCTTTGTATCTCCTGATTTCTTCAGGCTGAAACAGTTGAATAGTTTCATGTTCTTTCCCAATGAGAATAGTTTGTTCAATTGTTTTTATGGTCAAAGCCATATTTAAATTGAACATATTCATAGAATAGATCATAGAAGGTTTTACCTTCGGAAGACTCCAGTTTTGGAGTTGATTCTCAATATTTGAGAATTCAATATCTTCTTCATTCTTAATATGATTAATAATAGAGGGATGAATATAATTCCTCGAGCTAGAAGCTCTGGATGAGGATGTTCTTGAAAATTTATTTAACATTTAAAATAAATGAGTTCAAGCACAAGATAGAAATGAATAATGAAAATATCAAGAGTTATTCCTAATACAACTGTCAACGACTTACAGATTACTTACCTTGCGGGGCTTTCTTCGCGCAATTGGGGATGGATCCAACGCGACTTGGGTGTTGTGCGATTAGGTATTGGCTCTGATACCAACACTATGCCAGGACTATTCAAAGGACTTGAACTCTTTTATTAATAGAAACTGTTTTACAGTTTATGTACTGTTTACAATAGAGAGAGTAAAAAGAAGGAGTGAACCTGTTGATGCTGCAGATTATTTATCCACTGGAAAGTCTCAAGAAAGCTTTTTAGCAGCTCTTAAAGAGCCAGTTCTTCCAGGTCTTAAAAAGTCTTTTGAAGAACAGATTATTATCCTCCAAAAAGGAGATGAGAGATATATTAACTCTCATAATACTCTGGCAAGAAGATATTTTGAATCTGAGGCCAATTTTCCACTCTCAGGAAAAAAAAACAGAAAATATTATGAAAGTATTCTTATTGAGACTGGTTAAGTAAAATTTCACCATATGAACCAGAACAAACACTCTGAAGAAATTTCCTTCAGCAAAGCGTTTATTCAACGCGTTATTCATATTTCTGAATGGGGCCTTAATCCTAATAGACCCTTGGATTTAAAATTCATTCATGAAAGTTACAATTACTGGGATTATATTGAAGCTTGGACAAAAACCTTTTATTATCAAAATAAGGCAGAAAAACACACATGGTTCATAAGAATAGAACCCACTATTCTGAAACAGGAGCTTCCCTTCTGGTTTTACAACTGGTTTCAAACTATGGGACCAAGTGAAGACTGCTTACCTAAAGATCTTGCAGATTCTTATGAAGAATACATTATGAAAAACCCAAAACTAAGCGGGATAAGAGTAATCAGTGGAAGTAATCTTCTGATTTTTACTGCTAAATTCAGTCTTCGTTGGATTTGGCAATGGACCTATTCTGTTAGACACCTAGACATAGGTGTCCTTGCTCTTCAACGTCAATCTATTATAAATGGTGGTCTCGTTTTGACTATAATCCTCCTTTAATCAAGATTAAGGAATGTATTGCAGCTTTCAAGAAGATTGAAAAGGAATATTCTCCTCATCAAGACCCTAAAAGGGATTTTGTTATTCCCTCTTTGGCAGATCTTAAAGCTGCTTTTCCTTTGGCAACTCCTCAAGAGCTGAAGGAAAAATTATTACAGCAATTATCGTTGCAAATTGATGATAATGTGGCGGTATTATTCAAAGAAAGTTCCTCCAAAGCTTCCTCAACCCCAGCATCCATGATGGATGAAGACAAGGCAGAAGCAGAAGTTGGTGAAGAAGAAGAATGAAACTTCACCCAAGAAAATGGAGACATGAAAGACTATTTGGGCCAAGTCCCCTTTGCAGAACCTTCCAAAGAATTTTTGGATTCTCTTAAAGAAGATGTGCCTCAAAGCTCTAAAAAAAAGAGAAAAATCAAGGTGGACAAGTAAAAGTTCCTGCCGTCTTCCTTAGAGATATTTTCCTCTTAATCTTATTGTTGTAATAGTGGGATCCTTTTCCTTCGGTTTCCATGTGTTCGATGGGGCCCAATGAGCACCCGGCATGGCACCAAAAAATGGGATCTTTCCTTTTTCGTTTTTGTCGGCCATATTGTTTAGGCTTTTTCCTTTTTTGTCTTTGTCGGCCACTTTGTTTAGGCCTTTTGTTTGCTTGTTGAAAGTTGAAGCCTCCGGTATCAGGTTGCAAGACTTTTAAAGTCTTTTTAAGGAGACCTCTCTCCCTTAGTAGGACAAGTTTTTCATTTCCCTTAAGTTTTAGCTCCGCCTTCTTTCTACTCTCTGAATTTACTGAATATAAACAAATTAACTGTCTTAATGTAAAACTACTGAATAGACCGTTTTTCCTTTAGACCGTTTTTCCTTTAGTTGCTTTCAGTAAAACACATAGTGTTTTATTTCGTGACTGAATAGACATTTCCCTTAAGTTTATGCCATAGTGTTAAAACACATAGTGTTTTATTTTAACATTATGTAAGAATATGTAAGATACTCTTTTACAACGTCAGGAGTCGACTCGTCTCATTTTTATTTTTGTATTTTATCATTATTTTTTCATTTTTGATCTCTCATAAAAAGAAAAATAATATAAAAGAATAATAAAAATATTTTTAAAAAGAGATTGACAAGATTAAAATTTAGTCGTAGAGTTGTGAGAGAGAGAGAGAGAGAGCAAAAAGAGACAAGATCACAATTATTTCTAATTTTTTAACCGACTCATTTATATTTTTCTCTTGCAACCCCATAATTGATTGCAATATCACTAAATAAATATCAAATTCAAGAGAAAAAAAATAACGAGAATGAAAAATGTTTTAAAAAAAGAGTTGATAGAGAAAGAAAAAAGAAGAAGATAAAGATAAAATTTAAACTAAAAATAATTGAGATCTAATCTTTTTTTCTCTTTCGCAATTTTACGACTAATTGCAATCACGTCAATCTCTATTTTTTAGTTTTTTTTTCTTTTTTATTAATTTTCTTTTCATGAGAGATCAAAAAATGAAAAAACTTATGATAAAAGAAAAAAAATTAAAAATTAAAGATTAGAAATGAAATAAAATAAAATAATTATTTTTTAAAATGATTGTGGGACCTACTTATTGATTTGATAATTGTCATATCATCACTTACTGGTCAAATTTGATGAAAATTAATGAAGAAGTAAAATCGATGTCTGAGCTAAAATTTAAGGGTAAAATATTTAACATAAAAAAAAAGACTTCTGAAACAAAATTAAGAGAGATAAAACTGAAAATCTGAAATTAAACAATATGGGGAATGGGGAGGCTCTGAAGAGCTACAAATTAACTCAACCTTTTTGGCCTCTTAACAAAGCGAGGGAGTGAGTGCGTGTGGCTTAGAAGAACCAAAGAAGACGAAGCAAAAGCAAAGAGTAAATAGAATGGGAGCGATAACGAGCGCAGTGATAGCAATAGCGGCGGTGGTGCTTGGGTGGATCACCATCGAAGTCGCCTGCAAGCCTTGTCTCGACCAAGGCCGCCAAGCCATCGATCGCAGCCTCAATCCCGACTACGATCCCGACGACATCCAAGCCCCTCTCAACCCCTCTGCCGCCGCCACCACCAATGTCCCTGTCCACGGCGACGACAACGACAACGACAACGACGATACCAAGTCCAAGGTCTCTTCCTCTACTCAGGTCGCCTGATCGATCCGAATGTATCTATTGCCGTCAGAATCGTTGCTTTCTGTTATGATTTGTATCTGGTTTAAGAATTGCTTGAATTCCAGTGTCTGTTACTTTCGCCATTGTCTTGTATCAATTGAACCAAACACCACAAACAGGTGACACATAATTTTTCAAGTTATTTTTGCGTTCATATTATATCATCCCTAGTGCAGGAAAAAGAAGAAGCAGCAAATCTTTCATTTCATCCCAAGTACACAATTCTTTCACGGAAATATAAATAAGGGGAAAATAAAGTTTTTTTTTTTTACAATCAGTACTGACCGACTGTAACAAAATTGCAAAAACTACAAAAGGTCACCACTGTACATATAATTTCAGGGAAAACGGACTGAGCCGAAGTGAACTGGAAATCCGGTATCTTCTCTCTTTCCTCCATGAAATCCAAGTCGAAGTCAAAGTCTTCCCAGTGTCATTTACATGGAGAGACTTCAAAGAAAAGAGGGCTGATTATGCAAGGTAGTTGTAGATCTGTGGATTATTCTTGTCCCGTTCCAGGTACTCCCTGTCGATCAGGCTCTCGATCCTTTTCTTCAAATCAGCTGGCTTTATTGGGAATTTAAGCTGCTCAACCACACACAAAACACACCAGTTGCTTGATTTTTTTCTTATATAAACTAACTACTACCCCTCATCAACAAGCAATATTAGGGCATTTATAAAGTTGAATATAATAATCAAAGGTCTATTTTACCTGTTGGAACAGTTCAGTTATCAAAAGTGTGTGACTCAAAACCTTCCTCGTTTTCATAATCCTAACAATAGCGGCATCAATCTGCATCATGAAAAACAAGGTTGACGATTAAATAGAATCCTCCTATACCCAACTTTGGAATTTGGGACGAGACTAGTTTCTGTACAGCAAGTATCAGAAAACATAACCCAAGACTAACCTGATATTGGCGGTCTTGGAATACTCTTTCAGTTGTGCTTGTGTTCTCCTCCACTGTCTCCTTCATTTGGATTGCATTTACCTGCACGTGAAGATATCATCAGTAAAGTTGGAATGAGGTCACCATGTGGTGTTGTACTAAGTTGATAACTGAGAAAATACTCCTCAGCTTCAGGTGAGCTTCATTGAGTCATTCTGATCAAACAGATAATCTTTTCCAACTGGAGGTACAAACATATACCTTAATGCGGTATAGTGGAGCTGTAAATGTATCATTGAATGTAAATGAATCGAAATCCTCCACATCTCTCCCTTTGGGAAACTGCAACACATGAAAACAGGAGAAAATGGGATGTAAGGGGAAAAACCATCAATGCCATTAGTGTTACCGACAAGACTTTTACAAACAACCAGGTACCCACCTTTTGCAGGACTCGAACTTTTCCACATGCAAGGGACTGCAGAGTTCTTCTCAGTTCCTTGTCCTCAATGCTTGTGGAATCCTTAATGTCTTGAAAGCTTAGCTTCTCCGCATCATTAAACAGCATCAAAACAACAGTCTGGCAAGCCAAACAGATCTAGTTCATCCACTAGGACAAGTACAAATAGAAGATTCTTACAGAAAATTAGAGGATGGTAAACACTAAAGCATAACTGGCCCAGAAGTGGCCAACCTGAAACAGAGAAACTGCAAGATCCTTTCTGCCTTTAGGAAACTCTGCTTTTAGTACACAGTGACCCAACGAATTTTGCCACATTAAACGCCTACCGCTGTACTTGCTCAAGTAAAACTCTTTGAAAATATCCTGTGGCAAAAAGGAGAAAAAAAGAAGTAGAGTTACACAACTGCACAAAGTATGTTGAAGGTGCCAGTAACTAAAGCATCTGTTGTGTAACTTGTACTGAACCTGATAAACATTCAATTCGTGAGGAAGTCTAACATCCATAGGAGCATATGTTGGCCAGTACCTGCGTTCAACCACCAAAAACACTAGTTACTCCTTGGAACATGGTGTGAACAGATGGCATAAAGACAACAAGGGGAATAATTTATAAAGTTCCTCAAATTAGGTTCCTTGGGTTCTCCACCTAGGAAATAAAATGCAATTTTCAATTGAACACTTCTAGTTGCAAATGTCATGACGAGTCTAACAGAACACAATGCGCTTGAGCTTGAGCTTTAGAAATAACAAGATTTCATGATAACTTCACAACTTGTTGGAAAGTAATCATGTATTGGAAATAAAAAAAAAACAAGTGGATATTCAGTGAAAGATTATTGAAAGAGATCAATGTTTTGCAGGGTCCAAATTACTTACTGGTTAATAGGGAATAAACATCGAGTTCAATGCTTAAAGGGATATGTTGTACCAAAAAAGAGCTTAACAGTCCATTTCATCAAGGGAAAGACAGAGATATTGAAAAGTACCCTGATGTAAGAACATGAACACTCAGCTCAATCCCTTGTGGGAGTTTTGTCCTGGCCTGGGATGATTGTTTGAAGGACTCATTTATCTCTTTAGATAATTCGATATCCTGGACAGTGTAGATACAAAGCATCCAAGCGATATGAGACATCAAACTACCAAAGAAACTTGCCACAAATGCTGTCATACAGTAAATCATATCGCAATATCCAGGCAGTCATAAGGTGATAAATCTACATACTAAACTATTGTAAAGGAAAGATAGTCATCTACATGTGGACCACAGAAAACATTTATGAATGAGCAGCAACAAATGTATACCAATTTCAGATGATATTCTAAGATGCAACATTGAATAACACGAATATATATATACACACGTATCAGATGATATGGCAATATGCACACCTTAAACATTCCTTCCAGTTTATTTGTAAATTGACTGCCACACTCGGTCTTCAGCTGTATTCAGAAAACTTTGTTAAATACCGTCAAGAGATGGAAAGTCACCAAGAATACAATTCGTAAAGTAATATTAAAAAAAAAAAACACATTCACCTTGGAAATCATAGACTTCTCAGCATCAATAGAGGCACTCTTGCCCAAAAGTAGTCTTTTTGCAAGATCCTTCTTGTAAAATGCTTCAAATACATCCTTACCCTAAATTTACCAAGAAGAATGTCAAATCAGTATCAAGATCACTCACACGAGTTAAAATATAAACAGTTGCAAACACTAATAGCAATCAAAACTCAAAACATACAAAAGAACTACTAGAGAAAGCAAGAGAAGGCTTATCAATCATGAGCATCAATCTTACCTGTATAAACCTAAATAAAACCAAGACTTTATCAAGTGTGCCCTCAAGTTCCTCTTCAGAAGTACCCTTATTTCCAGCCCGAAGCTTCTCATCCAGAAACTTTGCAATCAACTCAGCAGGGCGATTCTATCACAAGAAGAGAAAAAAAATACTTCTCTTATTATTCCATAGAAATAACAGTAATCACACGAGTTCCAATCCTGATAGGTTGAACAACTAATACATGGTTATATATGATACTTTCACATTAAATAATGAGAGGAAGGGGATGAGATATACTACTCACACTAGTTCCAGTCACTGATAGGTAGAACTACTACATGGTTATATACTAATATATGATACTTCCTCATTCATTCTCATCCATGCTATCTACTTGGCTATATTAAGCCTTGTGTACCTCACATCATATACGATGACTTCATTGTTAAGGAAAAGAAACAAGGAAAAAAGTGAACTGGATGAAAATTTTACCTGGCGGAGATTTATGAGATGCTCAAATGCATCTTTAACAGTGTTGGCGAATGCTTCATTCTTGAAAAAACTTTTTTCCCATATAATGTCAAGAGAAGCCTTAAACTCCAAAAGGGAGGAAACCATGTCCTTATCTTTTTCTTCATCCATGATCATGGCCTGCCCGGTCTTCCTAATGTATGAGCTAAGAGCCTGCCTTAGTGATTCAAGGGCATTAACTCTCGAGAAGAGAGTGTACATCCTTTGAAGGTCCTCGATGCGGTTCCCATCCATCAGCATTGTGAACCCCTTTAAAAGGAAAAAACCATAATCAGATATTTCATTTCATATAGTTAAGCTATAATTTTAAAATCACAAGAAGAAAAAAACCTTGTCCAGGATGGCAGATATATGGCACTCCAAAAGTTGTTTTTCTGCAGTTGCAACCAATGGTCTCCTTGTGCTTGTATCCAGGTAGAGTAAACATCTTTCATTTTCTTCATGCAACCGTTTCTGCAATATGTTTTCCACAGATTTCCAAGGATTAGCTTAAGCTACACAACTCCTTAGGGTCAAGGTGCAAAGTTAATATAGCTCATAAGAATTACAAAAAATGTATTGCATGCAAATGAAATAGACTAGATAAATATACACAAAAGGGGGAAAGAGTATGCACCTCCACATGTTTCAAGTACTCGGGAACATCTGATTGCTGCATGTATTTCACTCCTTCGGTACCATAAAATTCAGAACTACACTCAAGAAATGGCTTCTCAAAGCTCTCCGAGTATATTCCTAAAGCTATAAACATCTTCATCAGATGATTAAGAAGAGTTCTAGCCACTGCTTCACCTAATCTGAAAATTCAAAACCACAACATTTCACATTACTAGTAATCAAATTACAACCAACACTATAGTGATACTTTCTTTGGTCAATGGATGGTTCTCACATGCAAACTAACAGCCCAAAATCCTTACTCACTGTTTTGATACCTAAAACACCATTTTCCATATTGTCTCAGAATATAAACTCAGTAAGAAATTGTAGTTACATGCAAAATACTTTCAAAATCGAATAGTCATGGTCTAGACAAATAGGAGATATCTAGGAAGGACTCCAATATACGATCCTATATATACAAAACTTTCAATAACTACTTTCCAAAGCAACCTACCATTGTACACTTCCTACGGCATAAAGTTACCTAAATTTGATGGCATTTAATTACCTCTCTTTCTCAATCATTCTTAAAAGGCCGGTGACAATCTTGTGCTCAACTTCTGGTGAGAGGGAAAGATGTTTTCGAAAGAGCTGCAATCCCATGTCCCACAATGAACGCACATTTGATGTTTGTTTCACATATGTTCTATCAAGATACAGTGCTATATCACGAATCATCAATATCTGAGCACAAAGATCCTGCCAACATCTCTCGACAAGTGATAAGAAAACCACCAAATCGGGGCTTTGCCCAATCAAAGACTGCAGTGCTGCAGCTATATGTCTTTCACACTCTTGTTCAATTCGTTGATAAAGACTACCTCCCATCTTGTGCACACAAAGATTGTAAACAGCCTGGAAGATAATAACGTGGTTGTTGTGAGTTCCAAGTGCATACACTACTACAAGGTAACGTATTATAACGAACAGAAATGGGACGCTACCTGATAAAGATCCTCCAGGACACATGAAACAGGTTTCTTTTCGAATATAGCACAAATGGCAGACTTCAATATTTCCCATGTATTCTCTTCTAGATTATTGGGTACCGCCGGTTTAGCTTTGACAGGGTAAACCAAAATTAACACGATGTATATCAGTATCCTTTCCACTCAGTAACAAGGTTTACAATTTCACATATTTTCACTGAGATTCAAAAAAGTCCCTTGATTACAATGTTAAATAATCACAGGCAACAAAAATGAATGAATAAGTTAAAGAATAACAAATTAAACTTTTTGATTGCTATACAGGAAAGAGGACAGAGATCACAAGATGGACAGTACATATCTAAACCAGTATATAAGTCATTTCCAATATTCACCAAACTAACTATTACTAAAGGTTTGTTTCCAAATTCCAATTCAACAATGATTTGTACAGATAAGAAGCACTTAGGAAAAGAATATTAAAATCAGACTTCATGCTCAACAAAATAAATACTAGGGACTCATTAGTAGAGAACTGTCAATATGCCATTGCTCAACAGCCTCAACTCAACATCCTAGTTATTCGGGTGCCTCATATCAAATCCTCAAACTCCAATTTCCCAAGGGGTTTTCACCACTGTAGACAACACTTGCAAAGTATACTTAGTCCTCAAAACACTAAGAATCTGTAAAATTAATGAAACGTCACACACTCCTATCAGTGAGCAACTCTTACACAGTAACCCGGATATGAAGTTACGCATGCAAATTAAAATTGACAACATTAGCCTAACAAAACAGTACAAATTGCACAAAACCCCCAAAACCTAACTCCCTAATAATCAAAGCCGAAATGCCCCAATCAAGCCTAGAACTGATTAGCGAAATTCAATCAAACCACATAAAGCCACGAGCTTTAGGGATCAAAGAGAGTTGGGCACCTTTGAAAGGCTTGATGACGAACTGTTTCTTGCCGGGCTGAGGCGGCTGGGCTTTTTTGCGGGACAAATTGTCGGGCTGGGCGCTACGGCGGCCGTCTTCGTTGTCGTCGGAGTTGTGGTGGACCCCATTTTTGGTATCGGGCTGAGACTTGGCCTTCTTCATCGGAGGAGGAGAAGTTGCGAGATGAGAAGACGAGGAAGAAGAAGCAGAAGCAGAAGCAGAAGCGGCGGCGGTTAAGGAGGAGCGTTTGTTGAGGTGGTGAGACATCAATCTCTCATCAACAGCGGCGCATTGTTGAGAGAGAGAGAGAGAGAGAGAGAGATTAGAGAAGAAGACGACACACGGAGACAATGAGACCCAAGATTTGAGAAGAAGCTAGTAGCCGATAGCCCCGATATCAGAGAAAAAAAATTACAAGTTTCTTTTTTCTTTTTCTTTTTTCTGTCACGTTTTATTTTGTTCACTTTTCGTTTAATTCTTCGTTTCTTATTTCTTATGAAGATTTACGGATTTATTTATCAAATGGATTGAAGTGGAATTAATTTTGTTGCATAACAAATATATGTTTGTTGGGACTTGATTCGAATTGGTGTAGTGATGTGTTTTAGTTGTCAAGATTTTCATTGTCTTTCATCAACTTTCACAAATGTATTTAAAAGCTTTTAAGAAACAATCAACAGTTACAAAAACAGATTATGACGTGAATGATTTAGTAGGCAAAAAAACATATAAAAAAAATTAGAAATTTCTATTTCTAGAAAGATAATATAAGTTAAATTTGCTAAAAGACTTATAATAGCAACTTCAGTAAATTCTCTCTATAAGAATTATACCAATAATATAAGGATTATTATCAAATTTTAGCTCTAATAGATCCCTTATATCAATCTCCATTTTAGGGAATCCTTAAATTTCAAGTTCTCATCTTCTATTTTTATACCGAAAAGTGAAAATACAGGTAATGAGAATAAGCAAAAGCGTAGTTAATGATTTCTTTTTATGTTGCAAATGTAATGAATAATTATATGTATTAATGATTTATCTCTATTAATTAAGACAAAGAGCCTTACGTCGGTTGAGATGTAGAACTTACAAAAACCCTTCGATTGTCCTTCTAAAACCTATCTTTATATGAAAAAGAAATTTATCAAACCAGGGACAAGACAGTAATGAAGTCTCTGTTCTCTCACGCACGACGGTTGACACAAGAATTGAAACTTATTTCCTCCAACCGCTCCCCCACCGTAATCGGAAAAAACTTCTCTCTCCCACCCTATTCAAAACCCAATTCGACCTCCTCAACCTATATCTCTCTACTTCGCTTCCAAAACTCTGTTCGGGGAGAGGATCACGGTCGCCGGAGCTGATAAATCAATTTTTGGGTCGGACCCGGTGGTCCAATTGAGTGATAGAGGTCTGGGCTTGGGTGAAGAGGGTCCGACTTAGTGAAAAGGTTCCCAACCCCACGACGAGTATTTCTCCGGTTGCTTCTGCAACAACCACTCCCAGCGGCTCAGTCATCCGCACGATGGTGTTGAGTCCTCGAGAAGGTCATCCTCTGTGATCCGCGAGGTAGTAAAGCCTTGGTAACTCCTACTAATCCTCCAATTTCTCTTCCACAGATCCAATTTCAAGTTTGCTTTTGATTTCAATTTCGTTTATGTTGCATTCTGAACCCATTAAAACCCAAATCCTCATATGTGTATTCATGTCTTCTTTGCCAGACCCTATAGACACTTTACCACATAGGGGAGGACAACGCAGCCCCCAACTCCCAACAACAATCGCTAAGATTGAAAATTGAAAACAAAATAAACAGGAAGAATAAAAAGAACAAGATGCAGCAGAGAAAAGTAGCATCATCAGGCAGGCCTACTGGAACGGATGGCTCAGATTTCAATTATCGCATGGTTGTTGAGACTCGTAAGCTTCCCTTTTCCTTATGTTCAAGGTTTCTCTCTCTTCCTCTACAACCAAGCAGATATATAGGTTCTCAAAGTCCTCTTGCTTGATTTCTGAATATTTCATCTGACTTCTTTGAAATTCAAGGTATCAAAAAGTAGCTGAAGGGAAAAATCGTCTATACACGCTTATTCTCACTCAGGTAGGGCACACCTCTATAATGTTTTGGCATTGCAATCGATACCGAGCTGCATTGAAGTGAGGTTTTCATTGAGTATATAGATTTTTGATTCTTGCTGATGAATGAGAATATTGCTTGGCATTAGCTCGTAAGTCAATATGGTATGTCCAATTGAATGAAATAGAGATCAATAGTCTGAGAAGGTGATATAGAAATGCATAATGCATAGAAAGGATAAAATAATTTGTATGGTTATGGCATACCTTATCTCCTCGAACGAAAGCTACATCCAGAGAAAATTGGATATTATGTTTTTTTTTCCTTTTCCTCACGGTTCGAAATCGGGTCGAATCGGTATTTCTGGGCCTAAGTGCCCAACCCTACATCACAGTTCTCTGACTTCTCTCTATCAAAGTATCAGACTGTGAAGCTAAGATCAAAGCCGCCTGAGGAGAAATAAAAGACACCATTTCATCCTCGCCATCCGCAACGGCACTGTCGATATCTCCACCTTCAAATGATGGATGGTAATTAAGAATCGCTTGCTGTCATTTTGCAGTTTATGATTATGTTCATTGATTCAGTTTTATAAAATTGTTGTGTTGATTGCAGAGCCAGGACTACGTCTTTGTAAGAGCTTTCGTGTCGTTTGTAGCGAGCTTGATGGTAGAAAGGATAAAATAATTTGTATGGTTATGGCATACCTTATCTCCTCGAACGAAAGCTACATCCAGAGAAAATTGGATATTATGTTTTTTTTTCCTTTTCCTCACGGTTCGAAATCGGGTCGAATCGGTATTTCTGGGCCTAAGTGCCCAACCCTACATCACAGTTCTCTGACTTCTCTCTATCAAAGTATCAGACTGTGAAGCTAAGATCAAAGCCGCCTGAGGAGAAATAAAAGACACCATTTCATCCTCGCCATCCGCAACGGCACTGTCGATATCTCCACCTTCAAATGATGGATGGTAATTAAGAATCGCTTGCTGTCATTTTGCAGTTTATGATTATGTTCATTGATTCAGTTTTATAAAATTGTTGTGTTGATTGCAGAGCCAGGACTACGTCTTTGTAAGAGCTTTCGTGTCGTTTGTAGCGAGCTTGATGGTGAAAGCTTTGAAGAAGTGTGATGATAATCATGGTGATGTGGAAGTCAGACTCAGTGGCCTTGCTGCTCTCAAGTATACTTATCCCAGGTTAGTAGGCTACACCTTTGGACAAGGGAGGAGACTTCTCGAGGTATTGTACCTGCATATATTTCATATTAATGATGATTATGTTTGATATGTGGTTGCTGATTGCTTTGCTACTGTTAGAGATGAAACTTGAATTCTATTATAAAACTCTTTTTGCAGATATTCCTTTGAAAGTGTAGCCGTGTTTAAAGTAACAATATTGATAATTCAGCTATGAAGTTCAGGCTATTGTAGGACTTACAACACACCTGAATTAAATGCTTGGATTCCATGAAGTTTAGGTATGCTTTCAATTTTTGACGCATTCTATGGTTCCAGGAAAGAAAATTATCGTCAATGACTCTGTGTAAGTTGCAGGTCACACTTGGATGAGTGTTTCGCTTGCCTTCATGACTGCAAAGGACTCTTTATAAGTTTGTATTTGTTGCAAACAAATGTAAAATCAGGATTTGCCTTTCGTCATCTAAATTTTGGTTGCTGCAACTTGGTGTTGGATATTACAATTGTACCAAACAATTCTGGTGTTGTACCATTTGTATCAACTATCAACAAATAAATGAACTTATATTTTCTACATTCATTTCTCTGTATACAATGTAGACGTTTTGTATAACATTTTATACATTGTTTTTCAGTTTAAATTTTGACTGTACGCCTCCAAATATTGCCATTTATCTTATGCAATGAGCAAATAAAAAAGATGGAGAAATTGGCGTGGCAGCTTCAAGTCTCTACACTTGAGGTTATCTTATGCAATGAGCAAATAAAAAAATGGAGAAATTGGTGTAGCAGCTTCAAGTCTCTACACTTGAGGTAGTCGCCATTAAACAGGCTTACAATATTTCATATCATAGTAGCCAATTCATTGAGAGATATTAATCGAGATATGCGACAATTGATAATTGCGGAATAATTTTTTGGAGGCGTGAGTTAGTAGTGGCTCATTAAATATTGTGTAATTAAATTTAACTATATGTAGAAATAAATATATTGATAATTCAAATAATTTTAATTTAGCATTTAGTTAATTCAAATACTATTTTATGAAATTTATAATCAATCATTGATAATTCTTCGCACATACTCAATTAGATCAGTGCTCGAATTTCTGATATAGGTCCGAAAGTGTACGATAGTATCTAGAAGTTGTAGATGGCTTAGGCAATGATACACTGATGATATAATTGCACACTCTTGAGTATTATACCGACAAATCGCACGCGCATATGTGCGTGCAAGAAGGCTAGTTGATAATTTAAATAATTTTAATTTAGCATTTAGTTAATTCAAATACTATTTTACGAAATTTATAATCAATCATTGATAATTCTTCGCACATACTCAATTAGATCAGTGCTCGAATTTCTGATATAGGTCCGAAAGTGCACGATAGTATCTGGAAGCTGTAGATGGCTTAGGCAATGATACACTGATGATATAATTGCACACTCTTGAGTATTATACCGACAAATCGCACGCGCATATGTGCGTGCAAGAAGGCTAGTTTAAAATTAACCAATCAATATTAAACATTTTCTGAAGTATTAACTATAATTTAAGTAACGTAGAAGTTTTGAAATATATTTTTGAATAAAATGATAATATTTTGATTGATGTTATTAGAGACCTCGCTGAAATTGAGGTTATTAGATGGAAAATGGTAAATAGTAAATTCGATGGTGTCAATCTTGAACCCTTACTGTTAAAATTCACAGGGGAGAAAGTGAATATTCAAAACAAAAGAGCTTGGTTACAAACTTACAACTTACAAGCTGGGCTCTTTTCCAGAGAAAAGAAATGGGCTTGCTAACATGCTCTTAGGACTAAGGTCCCGACTCTCGAATCATATGAGCACAAGAAGTCCTCCAAATGGCCCAAGTGTCTCAAATCCATGGCATGAAATAGTACTTTTCCTCGATCAGTGTTTGAAATAGCTCTTTTTAGGTCAATATTCTTCACCAGTGTTTTCTCTCTGGTATGAAATAGCAAGATCATATAATGCCATAGTGTAATTGGCCACTCTCTCTTGGGAATTGGGATACATATTGTATGGATCGGAATGTACAGAAGCTTATACAGGATTGGGAAATACAAATTAACAGAGGGAGAATAGGCCTAGCTAGTTTTGGAGACTTAACTTAAACAATATGCCTAACTTATACATGATTGTGTAAGTTGTGTAGTTTAAAACTCATGAAAGTTACATATCGAGTCTGTTTGGGATTGTTTTTTACAGTTTTGAAAGCACTTCTAAAAAATTTTATAAGTGTTTTTAAAACAAGGAATACATGTTATTCAAATATTTTCAAGTATTTCTAAAACTCAACTAAATCAATTTATTTTTAATTTTTTTTATCTATTTATAATGAATTATTCTTATTAATCCAAAAATATTTTTGGACATTTTAAAAATAATCTCAAACACACCCATTATCTATTTTTAAGAGCCGCTACTTATGAAAAAACTTCATATCTCTCTCTTTGTTTTTATTTTTATTTTTAAAATCTCTCTCTTTGGTTTAATTATCCACGTACATTTTAAACAGTTTGGAGTATAAATTAAACAGCATAATTAAGCTTCATCATAAACACTCCAAATCGAGTCTAGAGAACAGTTATCGATCGAGCCGGAGGATAGTTTAGAACTTTAGATCTAGTGGCATAGATATTTCGAGACGACTAAGGAAACTTGCTAGATGGAGTTGACAGGCTCCAACATGATGACGTGTTTTGCTTTACTCGCGTCTGGTATTCATCGCCGACTTGGCCAAACTATGGATGAGACCATGCTATTGTGCTTAGATGGGGTACCAGCTATCGCAAGCTAAAAAAGCAAAAGAAAGCTACTACTATTACCATCAAAGATCGAACGTTACAATACCTTATCAACAAATTCGATCAACATCTCGATCGTTCTACAGAGACTACCTTTATCCCAATAACCACTCTTCCTTTTCAATATCTTCTCCTTCTTCAATTGGCTTATCTTATCATTTCAGGATCGAAATAGAATTGCAAATTTATTGTTCCTGAAACCCTAAAACTAATACGTGCATGCATGTTAGGAGCGTTAGGGGGCCTTGCTTGAGTGCACCTATAAAATTAGTAGTTTTAAGGATCAAACAATTTTGTCAATCTCGTGAAAATTAAAACTTTGTTCTGTTTTTTCAAAACGAAGCTCCACTGATCCAACTATATATATTATATATATATGTGTGTGTATATATAATGTACGTATAGACTTCATGCATGTTTACTTTCTTAATTTCTCAGACCATGCATGGTGCACCCTATTAAATACAGGGTGAAAGAATGCTTGAAAAGGAGAATGTCTTTGAGCAAACATATACATGTGGAGCTCCATGTGTATGAAAAATGTGGCAATGCATTGCATTTGAATCATCACACTCACTAGCTTGTTCACTTTTGATCGATGAGCTCGATCTCTTTTCCTCTTTAATTCCATGTTGTTTCCTCCTTTAACAAGAAAAGCAGTAAGGATGCACGTTCTTTCATTTTCAGGACTTCTTTGCACTGGATTGATCTAGCTCGATTCCCCTCTCATCCCTTTATGCATACAAATCTTGTGAATTCATGGAAGAAAGAAAGCATTGACCATCTTCACGTTTATTTATATGCAAAAGACATGATCATGGTCCTCCCTATATCTTTCTGACTCATCTGTAGTTGCTTTAGGTGCCTATCAATCTATCATCATTAGTCATGCTAACTAACATTATCGGAACATACGTCAAGTTTATTGCGCCATCTTTACACTACAATTCGTAATCTTAAACCGTGGCCTATAAGTTTATAAACTTAATTGTGCCATCTTAATTTACACACTAGGCTCAATGTTGATAGACATAGATTGATGCATGGTACGTAAGATCAAAGGTCGAAACTTCGATCTTTACGTACATATATGCACGAAGAGATGATCTTTTAAATATTTTAACAAATGTGATAACATAAAGCTAGATCTAGGATGATATATATGAATATGACCGGGGATGAAGAGATCGATAAAATGATGCATGCAAGCTTTCAATCATGGCAGCTATATAGAAGTATATACGATGACGATGAAGGACCGGTTATTTGTTGAATTGGTAGCTTTGAAATCAAAGGGCCTTTTTACCTTTGTAGAATGTAAGGTTTCTATTTATCTCTTTTAACAGTGTGAGGCCACATGCTTGGCTGAGGATTTGCTACAATTTGTTCACAGAATGCAGAAAAAGATTGAACCTTCTCTGCACAACTTGTCTATAGCTGCTACAAAGTTTTGAAGATTAGAATTTACAAAGCTCAGCAAAGAAGTCTTCGAGCGAGTAATCTTCATTCATCATCTGCTACCCACCAACCACGTCCCACATGGTATATTCTGGTAATGTAGCTATTTGGTGACACACCATATAGTCCACTATATATGTATATGTTACCTATACACAGTCATGGATTATATTCTTGCTGATGGTGGATTGGTGGTGATGATGCATGCATATCAAAGTAATGATCTATTATATATAATATAGACTATACTTATACATGTCTCTATTTATAACATTGTTTGTGTGCAATTTTGAATACTTGAACGCAGGTGCTAATAAATCTATTTTAGTGAAATTTAGCTCTCTTAATTTTCAGAGAATCGCGCCAAAAATATGAATTCCTTTTGGATTTCCTTCTTGATCAATAACAACTGCAGCATTTTCATCGTATCGTATTATTATCATACCGTTGTCTTTTGAGTTCTTTACAAGTACGTACAATTACAGTCAAAAGCACATACCGACAGAAGTTATATCAATACTAATCTGCATGTTTTACCACAAGCTAAAACTTAAAGAAACAAAACAACACGCATGCACAGAGTTCTTCTGAGCTCTGAAGTCAAGTTGATTAAGCATTTAAGCAATCTCACCCGATCCAAGATGCTAATTAATAAGAAATCTGCTAGTATCATGATCAGTGTGGTGGTAATAATATTATCTATACATTTCAAAGCATATATATCTAATGATTCTATATGATATATGAGCTCTTAATTAAGTTAATAAAACACTACTTAAAACGATCGATCAGTACAGCTGGGAGCTCTTTTTGGTGCATATAGTAAGAATGCCGGCCAGCTTGGATCTTAGATAGATTTGTTCTTCCAAAAACATGGAGATTGATGGATCAAAGTTGCGACTTTGTATCACCCAGTGTTTCACTAAAATGCTCTCTAAAATTTCCAGCACGATATTGTTGTACGGTATCGATCAAGAATCAACAATGAAACTCTACCGTTCTGCGTACGCTAGCTGAAATATGTTCTCTAGCTAGCTAGCTACATCCAATAAGAGGAAATCGCAATGCAAAAATTTCTCTCAGCTATAATTGATTCTCTGAGATTAATTAAGAAAATCGAATCTTGTTTCGTTTTTAGCATTAGATGTAATCTTCAAGTCATGTTTTTTCTTTTTCTTTTTTATGTATGATCAATATAACTTAATTACCAGCACAAACAATCACCACCGCCGACGTACAATTCAACCACAGATTCTTTAACTTCAATTCCTACCAGTTTCTCAAGTTGATATCCCAGTATGTGAAGCCAGCTTCTTGCAGGTTGTTTTTCCATCACTTAAGAACCCTAGCTACTTAACGAGCTCGAACTAAGAGCATCTGCACCGGCAGGCTGAATAACACGAACAACCAGAGGGACCCGTTAGAAATAGCACGAGCAGCGTCTGAATTGAGTGCAACGGTGGAGAGGGAGGGGTTGACCGGTCGTTGACCGAGGAGACGAGCTCGAGCACGAGCAATCCTTGCTCGTTCGAGAAGAGCTGCTTTCTGGTGGAGCCCACTCACGTGGGTGACACCAAAATTATTCTTTTTATTTATTTAATGTGCGTGTAATACATGCGCCAGTAGAAAGTAATTTTTATTTTTTTACAGCTTATTGCAGACGGATGAGAGTCTACCACATGGCGAGGTTGTCTACCAATACTTCCCCAACGGTACGTCAAGTTGATCTAGGCTGTCCATTTTGATTCGAAAAATCAATCAAACGGCCTAGATTCAAAATGAACGACTAGTTTTGGTAATAACGGGCAAAAATTATAATTTGCCAAAAAAATCCTTAAAAAAATAAAAAAATATCCAAACAAATTGCAAAAAAAATTCTAAAAAAATGCAAATAACACTCTACAATTTTTCTAAAAATACTACACCATTTCATTCACCTTTCACACCAATTTGTACACAACAATTTATCATTTCCCTCCTTCCCATCTCTCATTCCTTTGTATTTTTTGCCAAAAAAAATTTTCAACTGACTTCTTTATGAAGATGTGTAATTGTGAATTTCTTATGTTCGTCATAGCATAGATCATCTCATTGACAACAAGAAAAAGACCGAAAATTGTGAAAAAAAATCTATGCCAATTATTTGAAAAATTGGTGATTTCTCATGGTGAATCAAGCAAGCAGAATAGGACCCAAACCATAATTTCTTCTCATTTTACTGAGTTGAAGCAAATTTTTAAAACTTGGGGTGATGCTCTTAGTTATGCACGAAAGAATCCATAATCCGGCACAAATTTACAAGATGAGGTTAAGTCCTTTGCAATTTTTTCATCTCTATTTTATTTGCTTTTATGAATTAAATGTTGCCATTTCCATTATATTTGATAATATTGTAATATAGAAATTCATTATGTTTTCTAGTTAAGAAAAGCTTAATCATGGTATGTGACACAAAAAAAGAAATAGTTTATGAAGTTTGAATGTTGGGAAGTGGTGAAGATTCATCCTTATTTTAGGTCCATCGAAACTACTACTCCACCTTCTTACTATTCCAACTTCGAAGAAACTCCTCCTATTAGTGAAATGCCTCCCACCATCAATTTGGATGAGGATGAAGTGATTGCAACACCACAAAACAATCGTCAAGGTCCTCGAGTCCGGTTAGATCAATGAGAGTGAAAGCGGCCAAAGAAGCAAGAAAAAATGGGGAAAAAAGTCATGACTCCTAAAAATGAGCTACGAGATGAGGGTTTGAAAAGAATTGCGGCCAATCAAAAAAATTAGGCTGCCGGGCAACAAGCGCGTAGGGATAACGATTTTGCTTTACACAAATCGCAACTCATCCTTCAAGAGAAAGATTACAAATTGAGATTGCAAGCAGAAGAAACAAGGATCATGATCATGAATATAGAGGCTATGAGCCCAAATTTAATGAGTTATTTCATGAAGAGGAAAGCGGAAATCCTTAAGCAAGGAGATGACAATGAAGGAGAAGATAGCGAGAAAGCATTTTTCAAATTGTTATCGCCCATTTTTTCAATAGTTTTGTCTTCATAATAAATCTAGGTTTGGCTTGTCATTATGTAATTTAAATTTTTAAGAAATAAAAACACACTTTTTTATTTAGATAATATTCAAACACATTACATTAAAATATAGTAAATTAAAATCAAACAACAAAAAATGCAAGTACACAAAATTCAAACACATAGAATGCAAACAACATATTTAGATTCATTCACCGGTTTCTAATTACTAGTTGTGTTTCACTAAGTCCTTTTGAAGCTCTCCATGGATATAAGCAGATTGGAGATCCACAACACTGTCACGAAACCATTGTTCATTTAGTCCATCTCTTCCAACTGGCTCAAAAGAAATTCGATTACCTTGTTCATCCAATGGCCCGTCATAAACTGTGAAAGCAGTTGATGAGTTTTATAGACTTCTTCGTTCTCTTCAGATTCGTCCTCAACAAATTCGTCATCAACAATCATGTTGTGCATTATGATGCAAGCCATTATGATCATTTTTAATATCGATGTGTGGTGACACCGAACTACATGACGAATAATTCTCTAACGAGATTGCAAGATGCCAAAGCACATCTCTACATCTTTGCGGTATGCCTCTTGTTTCTTTGCGAATAGCTTATGTGGTAGATCTTGGGGATTGAGATTTTTTTTTTTACAAACGAGGAGTACCGCGTATATATTCCGTCAACTAGATAATAAGTGTTGTGGTATGTCATACCGTTGACTTTATAAGTCTGTTACGGGCTTCTTCCGACAAGGAGTGAATCAAAGATATCTGATTGGTGGAGCACGCTGATATCATTTTGTGCTTTAGGCACTCTGAATAAGCTGTGTCATATCCACATGTCATATGAGACCACCGCCTCTAAGATAATAGTGGGACGCTTCTTCCGCCCCGAGAATGCCCTTTGCCAAGCTATTGGGTAGTTCTTCCATTCCCAGTGCATGTAATCGATGCTTCCAATCATACTAGAAAATCTCCGATGCCTTTCCCTCTTTAAAAGTTGAGTGACGTCTGCTTCATTTGGAGAGCAAAGGTAAATGTCACTGTAAATCACATACACTTGGATGCACTACTTCTTCATGCATTCTAGTGTTGTTGATTCACCCATCCTTGTGATTTCATCACACTGATCTGTGACTGAGCTATACGCCAACATTCGAAGAGAACCAATCATCTTTTGTTGAGGAAGAAGTTCGAGCAATGCAATGGCATCTGGTCTTTGATGTCAAAATTGGTCGTGGTTGTAGAGATCTATCATTATATGGTTGCATAAGTTCGTACTTATTCGATACCTCCGACGAAAGGCTTGCTCGTTGAAGATAGGGCATTCGATGAAGTAATCTTCCATCAAATTTTGTCCCCTTGACTCCCTCGGCCTTTCTTCATTTGGACGACGACGAGGTAATTCATCATCGAACACTATAGCTACTATAACCGCGTCAGTGACGAAGGCATTAGAAATTTATGCAGTTTTCCGACATTGTTGTCACCTCCTAGTGAAAAAGTTGTTCAAATAAAAAGGATTCGTCTTACTGATGTGGGAATGTGAGAAAATGTTTGAAGAAACGTGTTTACGGGTATAATAACAAGTGATTTGTAGATGGTGTGAGCATACAATGAGCCATAGATAATTCTTTTATAGCAAATTCCATATTATGTGATGTTTGAAGATGATGACACGTGTCACATCATGATTGGTTGAAAATTGCACCAGAAATTTTCTTCAATTATTCAAACGACAATGATACGTGGAAGTGACACGTGGCGTATCGTGATTGATCAAAAAATTTATCAGAAATGTAATTCAATTATTTAGACGAAAACGAACTGTGAGAGTGATACGTGTTGTCTCGTCATTAGTTGAAAATCTTACTAAATTTTTTATTGAATTATTCAGACGATAACAACACGTGTCGTCTAGTTATTAGTTAAAAATCTAAAAAATATATTATAATTAATGAATAATAATAGAAAGTGCTATATTTTTACATCGCTGCACGAAAAACATGAACTACTTTTTTTATTAGATGAATAGTGACTACACCTTCTCAAAATAAGAGCTGCAATGACAATAGAAGGTAAGGTGCTCTACCCTGTAAGAACAACAACGTCCTCGTTCTGATCTCTTCCACAGCAATTTCTGCTCGTGAGTCAATTACACGTACAGGAAGCTAAGACTAATAATCTAATATATTTGACGGCAGCCAACTGGGCCAAGCCAATTAATCAAAAGTGTATGTGTATATATACGGCCGGCGTACGTGTATATCAACTTTGAGATGGCCATGGGGGGTCCTGGTGAAGAACGTTGTCGAGTCTAATTACGTGAAAGAATTGATGCAAAGCCACCTGGGAAAGCAAGCAATTCAATTCCAATTAAAGGAAAAGACATCACACATATACAGGACGTAGGAAACCTCATTTGTCTTATCATTCCCACGTAGCTATTCTCAATCCCTTATCCACACACAATTCTACATTACAATTTGAATTGCTCGCTGCCTTCTCCGAGCTAGAGTCAGCAAATGAAGAGTTTACTCCTTACGTAGCAAACCGAATATTTACTTTTACACGTACTTGTCTTCTAGCTTCTCAAAAGTAAGTCTTTGCACCTTGTTTATAATGCCACTAATTGACCTAGCTACGTACGATACCACCATGCATGTTTTTTCGTTGATAGGCATAGTTTACTGTTACCTTTTTCATGGTTAAATTAAGTAATTCTTGCTTTCAACAAAATCCTAATGATAGCTTATGATGCCACACGCACAAATGATTCTATATCCCAGAATAAATCTAACTAATCAATAGATGCGAATAAGAAAAAATGCTAACTATTATTTAACAGAGTATGTGAATGTAAAATATAAAGAAACAAGATGAAGAAGACTAGAGCAACAACAATAGCGAAAGAGAACGGAAAGGAGAAAAAACGGTTTTTGCATTGATAATTGACTTAGGATGGATGAGATTACGATAAGCTTAATTTAAGTGAACATTTTTTGTTTGTCACCACACAGAAATTTTGACTACAAAAGTTACAGGCTCTGACGGCGGAGGAGGAGACGAGGTGACGAGGTGATGAGGGAGGCGGAGAACGAGAGCAAATTGATAATTACATCGTATGGTTGGTTTATTAAAATATATTATTGTTGACCTCGACCAATCTGCTCAATTGTGACACCGTTTATGTTTCTCTTTGTTGTTTTTACTAATTTTCCCTTATCAGGTGCTTTCACGGTTCAATTTTCGGTTTTCTTGGAACCTCGACATCGTACGAGCTACTTATATATTCTTATATAAAAATTTACTCCCCAATGATGTAAAGGTAGTGAGTCTAACTAAAAGAATGCATGAACATAAACTGCGTCAGAGTTGACTTCATGGATCAAGGTCAATTTTTTTTTTAAATATACCATATGATGCGATCATTGAACTATTATAAAAATGTAGTTAAAATTTTAGCTGGTTTCGTCGTGGTCTCGGTCTCGATCTATTCGATCAAACGCGACGGTCGTTTATGCCCTTATATTTAAAATTTTCTAATATATTAGCGACTTCGACAATTCAAATTTTTGCTCTCTTTGCGTTTAAGATATCATAAGGGGTACCTCTATATGCAGGTATTATATTTTACTTTCCCGAATGGATGTTCGATAACGTTTTTCTTTGTGACTCGTGTAAAATGACGATAGGGGCGCATAAAGGATAGTCGGGGTTGACTAGAAGAATCGAGGTCCTAACGATGACCAAATCGGCTCAAAATTTTACACTACGTATACAATAGTTTAAAACCTCCATCCTACGTTTCATTTTTTTCATATTTATTTTGTATCTAATTTTTGTATTTTCAAAGAATCATATTTGTTTAAAGCATTCAACAAGTTATACAACACTAGTGGGCACATCATGAATTAATTCATTCCGAAAACATGAATCTGTAAATTTCGTGATATTAGACATTCAGAGTGAAAAGAGGCACGATAAATAAACGATTGAGCTATTTAATTTTTCATTTTGAGAGTTTGAAATTAACAATTTCATTCAAAATAAACGTCTAGTCTTCGAGCTCAAAACGATCACTGAAATTGCTCACATTTTTTGGGGTTGTACAAAAGAATTCATAGATCTAATCGAGCGGTCCGTTTTGTCGATTTATTTTTTTAACTACTAGTAGTTTTTTTCAAATTTTTATTTAATCACAATCAATGAATGATAAATGAACTTCTAATTTAATCTCAAAAAATTTCAAATTCGATAATTTCAAAGTACCATACATGTTATAACGATTATGTAAAAATTTCATTGAATTTCTCTGATTCTTAAACTATTTGTTCAGATGGCATGGAATTAAACAAAATTCAAATTTAACAAAATTAAATGGTTTGGGTTCCTTTAAAAAAAATTGGTTTGGTTCATCTACACCACTGTTTGTTTTATGTTTGATTTTTTTTAACAAATTGTGGGACCCATATTGTAGTACACCGGACGATGTCGTCCTCGGTCGGCAAGGTGAGGCGAGGTTGAGGAGGACGCGCTCCATGGGGAGGCTAAGCAAAGGACGCGTGAGGTGAGCCCGAGGCCGAGGGAGGGGGGATTTGATCGATGTGTGCTGGCGAGAAGACTTGAAATGAACAGAGGCGCAACTAGCCTAAGCGTCGTGGGCTTCCGCAACGCGGAGAGAGAGAGAGAGAACGCTTACAATAAGCTCAGTCAATCTTAATAAAACTAAACAAAATCAACGAATCATATAATGACACATGTCAAATTAAGACTCAGTCATAAACTTGAAGTACATTCCAGAATTATCCCTACCTAAGATGCATATCTTTCATAAATATTAGAATTAATGATGGGGAAGAAGAAACTTTTTCTCCATGTCCTTCCAATAATTAAGATTCAAACTTACATGCCTGCAAAAATATAAAAATAAAGAGCTAGCGTCAAAAGAAAAACGAAAGGTGCACATGATTTTGATTCCTAAGTCGATCGATAGATGGACAGCATGTGGAATATTCACTTGAGGTTGCTTTGATTTAACTATACAACTTTACTCGTACGAGAGCCAGTAACTTTTGCTCTTTACTTAGACTTAGGTGACTTTGCCAAAGTGTATAGCTAAAGCTTGTGATTCACGAGCCAAGACTCCCAAAGAGCTAGCTAGTTATCTAGAAGGGTAAGAATCTTCTTTGGTAAGTTACTTTAATTTCATCTATCCATTCACAAGCGCTAGCTAGTTGATGAAAACAAAAAAGAAAATCAAACTCAACACCTTCCATGCACCTTAATTAATTTTCCAGAGGTTAATTGGGAAGGTAATAAAATCAACTTATCACCTCTTCACGAAGCTCTTAGTGTCCGTCCGTCCGCCCGTCAGGAAATAAAATTGACGCGAGCTCCTACTTGTATTGTACGTATAACTAAGTTGTGTGTTTCGTGATACAAATTAAACCTTAACTCGTAGAAAATTGACGCGGGCTCCTACTCGATCGTTCTACTATATCAAACAAATTAATGATAATGACGAATGCCAACATTTCTTGGTTTTTTGCTAGTACCTTCTCCGATTGAAGGTTCTAGCTAGCTCTCTACAGACTTTTGCGGAAACCTCATCTGTGAAGACCTGAGTGGCACGTAAGGTAAGGGCTTCATTTACCCCAACCCTAGATTTAGGGGTCCGATCGATCCTCTAAGTTGATCTGGTCATGGCCTCGAGTATATGATCGAACAAAGTTAGTGGGATTTCCCTTTGCCTTTTTGGCAAGAAAGTGGAAGGGGGCTGTTTGGTCATCGGATCATACATACATCAAGTTGTAGGAAGGTCGCGTGGGTTGGGAAGAGACAAGCCCCGATCAGAAAGCTTCAAAAGAAGACATCCTCTTGAAGAAATTGGTCATTTAAAACCAGTTTAGAGGTTAAGAGCCAAAGACAACGTTGTCAAGGCAAGGCAAGCTAAAAATCCCTCAGCTCCCTAACCAAAAAATATTTCCAACCCAAGAAAAGAAAGGAATTCCATCTCAGCCTTCTCTATATCTTCCCTTCCTCTTTCTTCTCAGTTCCTTCCCCCCAATCCTTTTTAGATTCTCTTTCTCTCCATGGCAATTTCTACAGGAATTGCCAAGATCAATGTTTTTCTTCTCTGTTTGCTCTGTTTCTCAGGTACCCTATTCTTCTTTTGTCCTGTTTTTGTGTTTGGTACATTGTTTTAGCTCCATCATGTTCTACTAATTACCTAGTGTTTGATGTGTTTCCACAGAACTACAAGGAGCTACATCACTTGGCATCAACTATGGCCAGCTCGGCAACAATTTACTACAACCGCAGAAGGTCCTAGACCTCTTAAGCTCCCTCAAGGTCACGAAAGCAAGAATTTACGACACGAATCCTGATGTACTAACAGCATTTGCCAACTCTGGCGTTGAGCTAATGGTGACAATCGAAAACGCAATGTTAGGCCAACTTATGAACCCTCAAGCAGCCCTTCAATGGGTTAACGCCCACATCAAGCCTTATGTTCCCGCCACGAAAATCACCAGCATTGCGGTAGGGAATGAAGTCTTCACAGATGACGACACAACCGTGCTGCTATCTAATCTTGTACCGGCCATGGTCAGCATTCAAGGGGCACTAACTCAACTAGGCCTTGACTCATACATTAAGGTGTCAACACCTTGCTCTTTGGCAGTGCTTGAAGAATCGTATCCGCCTTCTGCGGGGAGCTTCAAAAGTGAAGTAGCCGCTAGCATGTCACAATTGTTACAGTTCTTGCAAACCACAAAGGCACCTTTTTGGATCAATGCCTATCCTTATTTCGCTTACAAAGACAACCCGAATAAAATTTCTCTAGATTATGTGCTTTTCAACCCCAACGCCGGCATGATTGACCCCTACACCAAGTTACACTATGATAACATGTTGTATGCACAAGTAGATGCAGCCATTTTCGCCATGGCGCGGTTGGGATTCAATGGAATTGAAGTCAAGATTTCCGAGACAGGGTGGCCATCCAAGGGTGATGTTAATGAAATCGGTGCAACTTTGCAGAATGCTGCTATGTACAATAGGAACTTACTGAGGAGGCAATTGGCAAATGAAGGCACGCCTTTGAGGCCTAGAATGAGGCTTGAAGTCTATGTATTTGCTCTTTTTAACGAGGACATGAAGCCTGGACCAACTTCAGAGAGGAATTATGGTCTTTTTCAACCTGATGGAACTATGGCTTACAATGTGGGATTGACCACCTTGTCGACAACTTCAACTACCTCATCAACCTCAACAGCTTCAATTTCTGATCTCACTTCCTCTGCCACAAAGGTAAAAAGAAAAAATACAAATAGTTTCTTCCTCTGTTTTCTTTCATCCAGTTCTTAATTTTTTTCCTGCATAACTAAAACTTACTGTGGTAAATAAACAGTCAACAACCATGGAATCTCATCAAAGCTGGATGTGGTGGATCTTCATTTGTGTGGTGACTATTCAAGTATATATAAGAAGACTATTTTAAGCTAATGAGCAAATGGCAAAACGGGAGAGTTGATGTAAATATGAACTTTTTGAAGAGGAGAGAATTATGCGGTTTAAATTCTTCAATGGGGTCTCTTTAAATTCTCAATGATCTTCAGAAACACAAGCACAAGAGGCAGAAATGGATCAACCTATATCATCTTCATCGAATCATATATCGTCGTCGATCAGATTAGCAGTTAATTTGTTAGGGAAGATAAAGCCATTACTTGACTTTATTAACTGTGACAAACTAGTAGTAGTCACATTAAGATGTTGTAAAACAAAATTTATTCTCAATTTAATTTCTATCTGTCATTGATTATAGCAAAGTATGTATGCATGTACAAATATGTGGTTGTTTAATTAGAAGAAAGGTTTAGCATATTTAAGAGCTAGTGAGAATACCAGATGTCTCTCTCCATTGGTTGCAAGGGAAAGCTTTTCCTTTTGGAACGTGGAATCCATAACTGTTCCTAGATGCCCAAATAATATTTCTCAAATTTGCTTTCTGTTTATGACTCTATGACTGCATCTTTCTCTCAATATATCAAATAGAACATGAAGCAGAAAGTTCAAGTATAAAAATGAGATAATGTGAGAGAGCCTAAAGTGCAGAAAAGGGATCAAAGTCTTTGTTTGGTTCTTTTTATTATCTTGAAGGATCAAATAAGAGAGAATGGGTGGCCGAAGCTTTTCTCTTCAATGGCCTATAATAACCATCAGCATTGCTCATTGCCTTGCCAATCCTTTATGTAAAGTTGGCCCTTTTTTTTTCCAGCTTTTATTTGTCTGTAATAAGAGCTGAGGGCAGACAATGTAAGCTCAGCTCAGCCTTAGTTCAACTCGATGAGGATGGTCTACTTATTGACATCATCCGTTGTGGTGCACATGCACACCGGCAATTTCAACATTTCCCACTAATTAAGCATTCCCCGTTTTCGGATATAAAAGAAAAAGCAACTCGATCGATCTCTCGGTTAGTTAGTTTGATATACATATATTGTAACTTTATTTCATAACAGTTAAGCTGTAGGTGCCTAACGTATTGGTATGGAAGCTTACTAAAATCGGCCTCCGTGTACAAATCCGGCAAAATTTCCAAGTATCACATATGATATCAATGTGTAATAAAAAACATATGATCTAGCTCAATGATCAAGAATGTACGTAATGTTCCAATAAGGGTAACTTTTCTTAAGAATGTGAGGGCATGCAAAATGTTTGAGGGAGACTAAAACAAAGAAAATATGTGGTGAGTGAATGAAGGGCATACAGAAAAAGCTAGGCAAGCTGTTCGAAGAATTACTAGACAAAAACAACCATAAAAGCGATCGAGGCAGTTGTCCAACCACCAAATCAAGAGCTATGAAATCTTTGTGTCAAACATTGGCTCTCTTCGAACCTTTTTCTGATCTACTTGCGACAGAAAAATATTTTATAGCTCGGCGGTTTGTTGGCCTTTGTACCCAAGACATGTTCTAGGCATATGACATTGCTAATACACATTGGCCAGCTTAGTTATATGACTAGACAAAAGCATATATGATTGTCAGATCTCATACTCAAACACAGCTAGGTAGCTAGTCCATTCCTCTTGTCTATTTTGGAATTTGGATTCACATGTATTTGGGACATTGATATGCAGCTTGATTCAAAGTTTCTTACTTGGATACATTTATACACATATACAGACATCTGTCATAAAATTTCATACCAATGGATCCATCTAATATTCTTCTTAAATGTCTTCTTCTTCATACCCTTAATCTCTGAGCTTTGGTAGGGCATATAAATCCAGTCATCTGATATATAAATACATATGTTTCAGAGTGTTTGAGGCTCTTTCCACGGCTCTTTCCACGGCTCCTCATTTTACTTGGTTAATTATGAGCATATTTTGGAGACTTTTTAACTACGACTTTTGGTTATGGGCATCTAAAATGAGATTTTCTTATCATGGATTACCAAGCAAAAAGAGCAGGATGGTCGATACTATGGACCACGCCACAATTCTTGCAAATCATAAAGTCGGTGCAATGATCTGATCTGACACAGAATATATGGCTCTCTCCTTTTGTACATTATGGTTCTTGGTGAAACATTAGTTTAATCATTGGCATACCGCATCCGCTGGAACTATATACTCCAAAATGATTGAAGTTGCAGATTTTTTTTTTTTGCTGAACAAAAAAGAAGAAACTAAACTAGAAAGAACCCTATTGGGCAACCATTGCCTGAGATGTCATAGAGGTGATCAGTAGTCTTGGTATCTCAAGTCATCTGGATTCATGAGTTTTTTGACCCCATGACTTTATCTTCGGGATATTCAAAGGCTCAAGTTGATCTATCTATGGATAGACTATGTAAACCTCTATAGTCACATGTTGGTCTTAGAGAAACGTGCTTTAACATGATGTGTTTGAAAAAACCTATTTTGGGTAAAGCTTGCAAAACATTTTCTCTCTTGTTTGAATTATATCCTAGGAATGAAGTTTTCTTTTTGTTAAGACTGAAAAAAATCTTTTTACTCACTGACTATCTAGTCACTTTCATTCTTTGATTATAGACACAAAGAATCTTTAGAAGCATCTTTCTTCTTTGTGGTTGAGACATCTCGGCCTTGACTTTAGGTCACTTTGGCTGGCCTATATATATAGGACAAGTTTCTTCAACTTAGCTGGTTGTTAAAAATAGTGAATTTACTCTTGTGAAGCTAAGTCTTTTTTTCCCTTTAGTGCAAAGTCTAAATTGTTTATCCACTGGATATTTTATTGTGATTAGAGTTTGCATTAAACCCATTTTTCTCATACTCATATCATTGTGTACTTCATGAGGTCAGATTGGTAGTAATGCAACCCAGAAGAGTTCTCGAAGAATCAGCTGAGCGATAGCTGAGTTATGTGGAGAATTTTCTTAATCTTTTTAGTTGAAAGCACTTAAGTAGCTGATAGGCTGGGTAAACACCTAATCAAAAATACCTTATTTTCAACCAAGATATATCATTGTAGTAGTTAATTATAAGGGTTATCGAACACAAAGAGTTTGTGAAACTAAATCCTAACACAAAACTGAAACGCTGACAGACTCGACTATAGTACACTAATGACACTACGAATCTAAGATAAACTGACTCAAATGCTACGAAATTTTGATACAATATACTCGACACAGTGGCGGACTACCACAAAAAATTTTAGGGTATTCTGAGTAGTTTTGTGTACCAAACTGAATCGGCTAAGCTACAACTAATGCAGAAAATAAATGCTGAAAGTAAAATGTTAATGAATGCAAATGTGTTTAAACTATATGATTAAAGAGTTAAGAGGAATGCAATCCACCACTGCCAATCCATCTTCCTAACACATACTTAACCTAATGCACATATCCAATTAATGAAAGTTTCGAGGAAGAGTTGATCGTTACAACCACATCCTATTACCTAATCCTTATGCCTATACAGGTTTGTCATGGACCTCCCCTACATCTATCCCTCTATCGAACCCATAGTCATGGACCCCAAGGTTTACAAAGAAGAAAGCATTAAAATCTAGAAAATGTTTGAGAAGCTACAAGGGTTCACATGTACACTATAGGCGTGTCCTGCTAGACCTATGGATTTCAATCTCCTGACGGTAAAATCAGTGTATCACTATAGAGAATTCGGTGGAAGAAATTATCTTCAGTCGCCCGTATCTCATGAAAATAGAACCATAGTATGCATACTAAGTTGCGCACCAAAAAAAACATACAAGAACTCATATGGTGAATCATTCAAAGAAAGAAACCTCATTCAAAGAATATGCAAAACTAGGTTAAAGTGTATGCATTAAAAAGACTTCATATACGGGGCTTCAACCAACCCCTTAACAACGAGTTTAGCTACTAAAAGTCATAATTAAAGAATCAAAATAATTCATAGAGTTGAAACAAACAAACAAGATGAAGAAGACTCCTGGCTAGCCAGAATTTGACGAGTCGAATGAATTCTCGACTGGTCGAACTGAGACATGTTGAATTCCTCTTGCGGCTTGCTCTCCTTTTGCACGAAATTACTTTTCCAAAAATGATGATACCCTATTTCCAAAACCTAAAATAAGTTTATATACTTCCTCCAATTGCTCTCATAGAGTCCACGTTGGAATAGGCTTCTATAATTGCACATAACTCCTTCTTTTCGCCGTATTAAGTTAGGAATCCTTCTTTTGTTTCCTTTTCCTTTATTTCTCCACAAAACCTATTAAAACAATAAACATAATTAAATCACTCAATTAATAACAAAAAAACTAAATATAGGGAACAAATTAAATACCGAATAAACGCAAAAATATGCGACTATCAAGTAGAGAGTAGTTCATGAACTAGTGTGTGAAATTAGTGTAGTATAGCAGAGAGCTAGAGATCCTATGAACTAAAGAGTCTTGTATTGAGTGTGATTACATAGTGAAAATGTTTGGTCCTCAAGAGTTAGGGCCACATAGTTTTTCTCCCTGGTTGCAGGGTTTCTGCGAGTAAAAAATATCTTGGTGTTATTTGTCTATCTTACTTACAAGAACTTTATTTCCAATCGTAATTATCTGTTTGTCAAGATAGACTCTCTTATAGCTATCCTTGATAACATGTACTTAAACAAAAAACTTGACAAAGTTCCTCTTATAGCTTTGAAACAGAATCGATAGCTATTGAGGAACCTCAAGACTTGAATACATATTCTCTTGATGAGCTAGTCGGAAACCTCAAAATTTTCGAGTCTAAGAGAAGAAAGTTTAAGAAAGAAAAAACCGTTGCCTTAAGTTCTGTGAAAGAAGAGGAGAAGGTCGAGGATCATGAAGATTACTCTTTGGAGGAATTTGCTTTTGTCACAAAGCAGTTTGAAAAATTCCTTAAGAAACGTAGACCTTTCTCTTCTTCAAAGAGCTTCTCTAAAGGATCAACTTCTAGAAACCCTAGGGTTAATGACTCCTCAAATGATAAAGGTCATAGGTTTAAGTCTGTCCAAAAATTAGATAATGGTCCTAGATGTTTCGAGTGTACTGGATTTGGACATAAAGCAGTTGAATGCGCTAACCGAAAGGGAAAGTCAGCCAAGGCACTCAAAGCATCTTGGAGTGAAAGTGACTATGATTCTCCTTCTGACAATGAAGAAGAGGCTATAGCTTTTATTGCGTCTGCCAATTTGGACGAATCCTATGAAGATGATGACTTCGACGAGTTAGTACATGATACGTATTTTGAGTTGAATGCTGCGTCTAAGTCTATGCTTACTAAAATTGAAACTCTCTCTAATGAGTTATCAAAAAGTGACGAGACAAAATCTATCTTACAAGAGAACCATCAATCTCTAAAGACTAAATAGAAGTTAGAGAAAGTAAGTCTTGAAAGCAAAGTGAAGCATCTTCAAGATAGCTTAGACACTCATATTAGACTTGTTTCCTCGCTGACAGAGAAAAAACTTACTCTTGAAAATTCCTTGAGAAATTCTGAACAATAGTTCAAAAAATTCTCAATTGGATCAGAAAAAGCATCGAAGATGTGTGGGTTGGGACAGACTGACAGAAACAAGTCTGGTATGGGATACAACAGTAGTGAGGGATCCAAAACCAAAATTGAAATCATTTTTGTGAAAGCTACCAATCCCAAACCAAATTAGCCATCCAGGTCAACTAAACCTTTTGTCCCCACCTGGCACCATTGTGGAAAGACTGGCCACATATAACCCTATTGTTGGAAACTAAGAAGAAGAAGCCAGAATGGCTCTAGGAAACCTCAACAGATGAGTACCTTGAGCATGCTTCAATCCACCTTAGAAAAATCTCTTAGAGAATTTTCCAGGATAGCTAAAAGTTTTTCCATCCCTCCGAAACTAAACCAGAGAAAACAACCTACCTGGGTAAAGAAAGATGAATCTAAGCAGTCTCTAGTAATACCTGAGTCAACTCGCGATGCAGTTGTTAAAGAAATAGTGGAGTAAGTGAGAAAGATGTTGTGTGTTTTCTATCCAAATTCAGAATCACATATAAAGCTAAGAGTAAAACTGTTGTATTTTGCAATGTTACACTCACATCTCTTACAACAAGGAAATCAGATTAATGGTACATGGACAGTGGATGTTGACACATGAATGGTGACAAGAAGTAGTTTATATCGATGAACGATTTCCATCCTTGTGGGAAAGTTATTTTCGGTGATGGTGTTCAAGCTAAAATCATTGTGTGTGGGGCAGTTAACACTCCCGGTCTCCCACATCTGAAAAATATGTTGTTGGTGAGAGAACTGAAAGTAAGCTTACTGAGTGTTAGTCAAATTGTTGACGAACATGAATTAGTGTCCTTTGATAGAGCTAAATGCATCATCCTTGATGGGAAATGAAAGAGTGTGTGAAAGGTGAAATAATAAAAGATCAATACTATTGTGTTCATGCTCACAAAAAAATCTCTGCTGAAGTATGTTTTAGATCATCCGCCACTGTGAATTCCTTAGATCTCTAGCATAGGAGGATGTGTCATCTCAATCATCAAGACATGGTGAAATTGTCATCAAAAGAATGTGTAAGAGGTCTACCTAAGCTAACGGGTAAGTCTCAAGGTATGTGTGGCGATTGTAAGATCGATAAGTTCACTTGCGCTCATCATGCATCTCTAAATGCCAAACCAATATCAAATGTGCTTGAATTGTTGCATCTAGATCTAGTTGGCCCTATTGAAACAGAAAGAATTGGTGGTAAAAAATATGTGCTTGTTATTATGGATGATTTCTCTCGATTTACTTGGATTAAGTTGCTAAGAAACAAGTCAGAAACCTTTGATAAGTTCCTTAGGATAGCAAAGAAAATCACAAATGAGAAACATTCTGAAAACAAGCATATCATTCGAATTTGATCTGATCATGGCACTGAGTTTGAAAATAGGGCTTTCAATTTTTTTTGTCATGAGCATGGGATACATCATGAGTTTTCTGCCCCCATAACACCCCAAAAAAATAGAATTATTGAAAGAAAGAATAAGGTGTTAATCTAAATGGTTAGAGTCATGCTTAATTCCTTTGAATTAAAAGACTCTTTTTGGGCTCAAGCTCTATCAAATACTTGTTATACTTTGAATCGTGTTATTCTAAGAACATGTACTGACAAACTCTCTATGAACTTTAGAAAGGTAGAAATCCAAATATCTTTCATTTGAAGGCTTTTGGAAGTCCCTGCTATATTTACAATGATCGAGATTTCCTAACCAAGTTTGATGCTAAGTGTGACAAGGGTGTTTTTCTTGGCTATGCCTTAAACAATCGAGCTTATTGAGTGTGCAACAAAAGATCGTGCAAGATCATGAAAACTGTGAACGTATGTTATGGCCCGGAACAATATCCCGCGATAATCAGAACTTATGTGGTTAGTCACTAATTAATAACATTAAACGTCGATGATAATTAGTCTTAGCCATCGGTAACTTTTGTTGGTGTTTCTTCGAGATTTAATCGACTATATTTTTCGAGAAATTTCTTTGGATGAAGTCAAGTGTTAAAATCGGAGTTACGACGAGGAAATTATGGTCAGCAGAATTTTACAATAATACCAAAAAATGCATTACTGTAAAATCACGAGTATATATAGGGGTTTCCATTTTGGAAAATAATAAAAAAAAAATTCTATTTTGGGCAACCAGGTTGACCCCTCTCTCAACTCGTTTTCTCGCTGTGAGGTTCTCACCGACGGTGAGCCTCTGGCCGGCCACCTCCGGCCGTGGGATTGGTGGAAAACTATTGGGTTCCATCTCCTCTGTTGATTGGTGGCAATATCTCCGACATTGGTGTTTGGTGGAGGGCGATTCGAGGCCGAGAAGTGGCAGTTTCAGGTTGTTTTCGACAGCGACGGTGGTTGTGCACACGACGACGATGGAGGTCGTGACCATGGGGCTTTTGAAACCCAGGAGACGAAGAGTTGAACGTGATGTCTTTCGGACTCAGCCGTGGCCGGACGCCAATGAACGAAGGAAGTGAATTCTGGCGAGCTCGAAACTTCAACGGTTGATTACGTTATTTTTTGTTTTGATTTTGGTTTTGAGTTGTACTGCAATATTGTTGGGCTTGTTGAGATGAATGTTTTGATATATAGGTTGCTCGATTTGGAGCCGATGGAATTTCGGCTATCATTGGCTGTGGTGCGTTCCCTCATGCGCCGTCGTGCGCGGCGGAGCTCTGGCAAGGTTGAAATTTTTGGCAAAATTTTATATCGTTCTACTTATAATTTCGTGCTAAATGCAATGATAAGGTTCTTGAATGGATCTTTACTTGACTAATTTAGACGTGTGTTTAATCGGATAATAATTAATTGATTTTACGATAGAATTAACGGACGATCCGACTATCGATTTAAATTCGAGTCGCTTGATTTTTAAGATTTATGTTACGACTCTAAAATTGATTTACAGTGAAGGAATACACGGAATTAAATTCGGAATTTGATTAAGTTCGTTATTAGTCAGAAAATACGTTATTTGAGAATTCGAGATTCTCGACAATATTGCTCGTCAGATTACGAGCTTAGCTATTTATTATGAATATAGAAGATTTAGATATTAATTATAATCGTGGTTTCAGGATTACGAGTTAGCGGGCTGTGTCAGGTGAGTATTGCGCCGATTGACAAGTTTCGGCTTTATGAATATCTCGGCATAGTACTGTTAGTGGACTTTTATTTTCACAATTGTTGAGAGTATTTTGATTTTCAGTACTTTATTTGAATACAGTATTTCATATTATTTTAGAATATTTTTTGAGGTAGTTTTAATTTGGTGATGACATTAGTAGCGCATCGATGCACTGACTGCTCGACTGATCACCGGGTAGTCCACTAGTCAGACTTGAGAGATTCGCCTGATATGCCGACTAGGTTTGAGAGATTCACCTAGTCTATCACCATCAGGCTTGAGAGATTTGCCTGACATGCTGACTTGGCTTGAGAGATTCACCTGAGTGACCACCTCCACAGAACAAAAGAACTCGCCTTATTTTATATAGACTAGAAGGCGTTAGATATTATTTTATTGTTTTACACTGATGATTATCAGATTTTGTCCACTCACACTAACATTTTTATGTTTTTATCTGCGTGTTCCTGGGCCTTTCGGTTTTCCTTGCCTAGGTTGCAGTGCTTCTCTATAGCTGGATTTTGATCCCCATAAGCTTTGAGTCCACCAAATTATCATACATTTCTGTAGGTTTCAGCCCATTTGCAGTATATTTTTATATTTTTTATTCTACTCCTAAAAGTCACTCTGAACACTAGTGTTGTAACTTATAAGTATTTTTCAGTGTTGGTTGTGAATTGATAGTATTGCTGGATTATGAGTTTTCAGTTATTATATTATTGTTCTAGCATTTTAATTAATTTAATTTCTGCACTTTATTGAGAAATTCGAATGGACATCGGTGGTCCACGGTATTGTTTGTGGGAAATCCGAAGTGTGATTTTTTTGCTGGTTTCTGGTAGTCCACTTAGTAGAGGAAACTATGTCAAAAAATTTACAAAAATTTGTAGTTTAAGTCTTGTCGTTAAGGAGTGATCCTAGATTACTAGTTAATCTAGGGTTGGGTCCTTTCAACGTAGCTATTGATGATACTTTCGTTCACTCTCAGGCCTATCCCATTGTTCCCTCACAGAATGATCATGAAAACATAGGATGATCTAGACACTGAGAACACGAAAAGAAAATCGATAAGCAGAATCCCCAACCATATGATGAGGACTCTGACCCTGAACCTGAAGGCTCTGGGATGGATGCAACCCTGGCTATCCAAACCTCTCATAGAGCGGGAAAGAACTAGGTTGCTAAAGATTATACTCCATCTGATATCATTGGTGATGTTCATCAGACTATGAAGACCAGGAGTAAAGCACAACAAGTTGTAAGCAATTTCTCTATCCTCAAAACTTTTCTCGCTATTTTTAGAAAGGACATAAATATTATCTCCTACTTTGGCTTTGTATCAACCATTGAACCTAAAAATGTTAGAGAAGCTTTATGTGATGAAAATTGGATTCAAGCCGTGTAGGACGAATTAAACCAATTTGAATCATGTGATGTATGGGATCTTGTACCTAGACCTAGTAATAAAAAACATAATTGGAACAAAGTGGGTGTTCAAAAATAAAGCTGATGAGAAATGAACAATAACTCGAAACAAGGCTAGGTTAATTGCTCAAGGTTATAACCAAGTTGAGGGCAATGATTTTGATGAAACCTTTGCCTCTGTTGTTAGGTTAGAATCAGTTATCCATTGCGTGTCATTTAAAGTTCACCTTGTATCAAATGGATGTCAAAAGTGTTTTCCTCTATAGTGATGTGACAGAAGAAGTGTACCTTGCACAACCACCAGATTCCCCGATGTTACCTATCCTGATCATGTTTTCAAACTAAAAAAGGTTGTCTATGGTTTGAAACAGGCATCAAGGGCCTGGTATGAGAGACTGTCTTCTCATCTCATTGACAATGGCTATATTAAAGGATCAATTGATAAGACATCGTTTGTTAAAAGCTCTTCTAAAGATATCATCATTGTTCAAATATATGTGGATGATATTGTCTTTGGCTCTACATCCAACTCTCTTGTTACTGAGTTCGCAAAGTTGATGACTAATGAGTTTCAAATGAGTATGTGTGGAAAGTTAAATTACTTTCTAGGCTTGCGGGTTCAACAAAGCAATGATGGTCTGTTTATCTCACAAACGAAGTATGCTCAGGACCCTGTTAGGAAGTTTGGGATAGAAGGAGCAACTCCTATCCGCAATCCCATGGGCACCAATTGCAAGATATGTGCTGACTTGAACAAAATCAATGCAGACCCAACCTTGTACTGAAGCATGATTGGCAGCTTACTTTATCTCACTGCTAGCATATCTGACATCTCATTTAGTGTTGGGGTTTGTGAACGATATCAGTCCAATCCGAAGGAGTCTCATATTAAAGTAGTAAAACATATTCTGCGTTATGTTTCTGGAACTACTGACTTTGGTATCTTGTATACAAATGATTCTAACATTGAGATTGTAGGATATTCATATTCTAACTGGGCTGGTGATAACACAGACCGAAAAAGCACCTCGGGAGGTTGTTCTTTCATTAGAAGCAACCTAGTCTCATGGCACAGCAAGAAGCAAAACTGTGTTTCTCTCTACTACTCAGGCTGAGTATATAGCTACAGGAAGTTGCTGCACACAAATGCTTTGGATGAAGCATATGCTTCACGACTATGGCTTCTCTCAAGGGAAGCTTTCTTTGTTCTATGATAATACTAGTGTCATAAACATCTCAAAGAATCCAGTACTGCATTCTAGAACTAAACACATTGAGATTATATATCATTTCATCAAAAGTCTAGTTGAAGAAGAATTGCTTGAATTAACATTCTTACCCACTGATAAACAACTAGAAGACTTGTTCACTAAGCCTCTTGATAATCTTCGTTTTGAAAGTCTGCGAAAGGTTATTGGTGTGTGTTCTTCTGCATGATCACTTTCCTCAATACTAGTAGTTATTTTTTTCTTGTCTCTGGTTACTTTCTTGTACATCTAAACAAAAATGTAAAAAAACTCACTCTGCCATAATGAATAATGGATGGGATAGACAGTCACATAAGCATCCTTAGTCAGTTCTTGAACTTGACCTAGGTGACTGTCCAAATTTTGGATGTTTTTGGTGATCAACTTATTCTTATGCATGTGTAATCAGTCTGTCTCACTTCTATGGTCGATGAAATCTCACTGAGGATATTTTAATCTTTTGTTCCACGAGTTGTCTCTATGTGGGTGTGCTATATGCAACTAGAAAATTAGAATGACTGGAAGTTGTTTCATGAAAACTATAACTCACATGTTCTTTAATAAGCTCTGAAACTACCCACAAAGGGTTGAACCTTATATTCAAATAGAGCTAGTCCTTCACTTGGTGCACATTTATGGAACCAGCTAAGATCTCTGAAATGTAGTCTATCCCTATTTGGTTCGAAATGACTGCCTCAGAGTATCCTTGTTATACTTGCTGCCATTTCGAGCATCTTCTTAGGGAGTCAATGATGGTTGTTTTGCTACATGGACCTTACAAGGACAATTTCTCAAATGAGCTCCTAATCTAAATCAATCCACAAGGGCCAAAGGCCAATCCACTTTTAAAAGGTGTGTGCAATATTGTAAAAATGACAAAGTCACATGAAATAGTGCAAATCTTCCATCTCATTCTGTTTGATGTTGCTTCTAAATCCCACTAGAGATGACTCTGCACACACACTCTTGATATCCCAGATTTAAGCTCAAAGGACCATGTTGTCAATCAACATTAGTTTGTTGATTATACATCCATGTGAAATATTTTGAAAAACTAAAACTGCTTTATTTTGTGGTGTTGTCACCTTGTGAGCCTATGCCTCAGCTGACTTATCTAGGATGAGTGTGTCTTGTCTATCATCTGCCTCCTCCTATGTACTAGTGTTGACAATTTTTTTCTTTTAGCTTGTTCCATTTACTTTCTGCTTGTAGGGGGAGTGATCCGACTTAGTATATACACCTAGCAATTTCTTATTTTCAGCACTAGGATTTGATAAGCTTATGAACTTATCTTGGAACTTGTTTGTTAGCTTACTCTATTCTGATGAACCTATGTTGAGTACTCCATGATTTGAGACAATTTGGTGCTGCTATGTTGTCTATCACCATGTGGTTCTTTTTTATCCCTTATTTTGAGGATTCTTGTTCATGTGTTAGCTCATAATCCTCTGGTTCAATCCATGTCTTCTTTGCATGCATGATTAGGATACTCTTTTGTACATGAGTTATTTCAATGAACTCCCTCTGGGATAGTTAGGTCTTAGGTCATGGATGGTTTGGAAAGGATTATGGGATTTGTTTGAATTTATTTTCATTTCTTATCATTTTACCTTGTTCATGGTAAGTGTCAAATCACCCCATCTTCTCTACTTCTTCACATTTCCCTATTTAACCAAGGTCATTATTACCTCTTTTCCCACACCTCTACTTTCATCTCCATTTTTTTTACTGTCACGGTTTAAAAATGGGTTATGGTTAGGTGCATGCATCTTACTTACTCTCTCGGTGAAGCTTTCTCTTCTGCACTTCGCCACTCACCTCGCTTCCACACCTCTGTTACTCCCTCTGTCGGTACACCACCATCCTTCCCCATTCCATAAATGGATTCTTCCTCATCCCATCTACTCACTTAAGGTCCCAATTACTCCTCAGTCCGTACTCGGACTTTGGTGTCTCCGCCGCCGTCCATACCCCATGCTTCCTTGCCTCCGGTGTCCCCTATCTTTGAGATGGTTCTTGGAGAGACTCGATCTCAGGTTAAGCAACGTCGCAAGAGAAAGCGGGTTATGTTAAAAAAGGCGGGAAAGAAAAGTCGAACCCTTAATGATGAGTCACCTATAGTTGACGAGAATAATGAGGACAGTAACCTCTCACCTATCCCTCGCAGCTCTAAGCCCTCTGCCTCTAAGTGTCGTCCTCCTCAGAAGTACCTGCTTTTTAAAAAGCAAACTGTTGAGGTATCCACCATTCTCATCCCTCCTCTATCTCGCTTTACCAACCCAGACTCTATGTAAGACTCTATATATGACTGTTACTGTGTCTAGGCCTCTTGTTGTTGAGCGTCCTATTTAGTTTGATGGACTACCATTTGAGTTTCATGATACTACCACCAAGTTGGGATGAGTATAGGCTTGTCTATCCTTTCAAAGGGTCAATGTGTCTTGGGTTTGTGAGTTCTATGCAAATTTCCCTTTGACTGCTCCTGAAAGCCCTCGTAAGCCTATCTATGTCTGGGTTAGGAATGTTCAGATTTATGTGTCTCCCTCTCACATTCGTGACATCTTGGGTTTACCTACCACTAAGAAAAGTGCCTTGTCAAAGCTTAACGAGTATGAGTCCCATTTCTCCCTTGATGAAGCTGCCACTGCTTTTTACTCCATTCCTCCTCTTACTTGTCAGTGCTCCTCTCCTCACACCTGTCCAGCCAGTTCTCACTGAGTTTCATAAACTCATGGGATTTTTGGTTCGTACCTTTTTTAGCCCTGTCTCTTAAACCTTCAAGGTCACCTTTGAGCAGGCTGCCATGATTGGTTATCTCAGCTCCACCAAGCATATTATTCCACCCGAGCACTTCATGTAGTTCCACATCTTTCAGGCTGCCATCGCAAACCAGTCCAACTTGGGGAGCTCACTGGTGTTTCCTACTCTGATTACCTTTCTCTGCCTGGAGGTCGCAGTTCCTCTTCTGGATGATGACCTGTTTATTGATCCTCTCCCTGTTCACAAGTCCATCATTATCAAATCTGCCAGTCAATTTAATGTTTATGTGGAGCCTATAGAGACCACCTATCTCAAGAAGGATATCAGGGAGTTGGTTGAAGTGATTGTTCATCATTCCATGTCTGAATCCCGTGACTGCATGAAGCATGATTTTTCCAAGATCTAGGTGAGTCTTGATGAGTTGGTGGGTGCTACTTGTCATACCAAGGATGGCTCTGATGCTTCCCATTCTACAAGATCTTTTGACACCTCGAGTGCCTCATATAAAGGGGAGTCTGATGCCAATGACTATGAAGACATGGATACTTAGTGCTCTTGTTATCCTGTCTGCAGCTGATGACCGTTGATTCATGTTTACCTTTTCTATGTGTTCAGACTTCCTTTCTGTTCTCTATGTTCGTGTCATCTTTACGTTTTCTGCTTTGTTTGCTCTCTGCCTCTTTTGTCATCCCATGTCAAAAAAGGGGAGAGACCAGTAGGATTTCTTTTAGCTTTTGTAATCATTGAAACTCGGTGAATGATGTACTTATGGGCTTTGGTTAATGTTAAATGCATCATGAGTTCAAGATTATTGAAATACCTAATGTTTCTTTATTACATCACTTGTTCTTGCCATTAAACCCATTTTTCTCATACCCATATCATTATGTACTCCATGAGGTCGGATTGGTAGTCTATGCAACCCAGAAGAGTTTTAGAAGAATCAGCTGAGCGATAATTGAGTTCTGTGGATAATCTTCTTAATCTTTTTAGTTGTAAGCACTTAAGTAACAAGTAGAGAGTAGTTCATCAATTAGTGTGTGAAACTAGTGTAGGATAACAGAGAGCTAGAGATCATATGAACTAAAGAGTCTTGTATTGAGTGTGATTACATAGTGAAAAGGTTTGGTCCTCAAGAGTTAGGACCACGCAATTTTTCTCCCTGGTTTCAAGGTTTCTACGAGTAAAAGACATCTTGGTGTTATTTGTCTATCTTAGTTACAAAAACTTTATTTCCAATCGTAATTATCTCTTTGTCATAATAGACTCTTTTATAGCTATCCCTGATAATAGATCCTTAAACGAAAATCTTGACAAAGTTCCTATTCGTCCCCCCCCCCAAGACCTTCATGGTCTTTCTATGACCAACAGCTTTAGTACATAACAGAATTTGACGAAGGGCTAAAGCTTCTGCAAGGTGAACATAGGTGCTTCCAAAAATAGAAGATCCAGCAGAGATGACAGCACCAGAAGGATCACAAATTACGAAACCTCAAGCAACTTGGGATCTTCCTTTGGAAATGACAGAGCCATCAAAATTGATCTTAACTCTACCACGAGGGGGATGGCTCCATTTGATGATTTGAGGCCTTTTCCTAGCGACATTAGGAGAAGGGTGAAAAACATTATAGCTTGACCAAGTAGCTGCATCTTTAGCACTGACTGCTGATGAATTAAAGGATTCATTCCTGAAAATAAGATTGTTCCTTGCATACCAGATGTTCCAGCAAATATTCAGAATGTTTGCAAGCTCATTCCTATCAGCAGAGTAAGTATCGACCACTTTTTAATCGACAATAATTGGTCTTGGAAATATTCGATCACATAATCTTGCGGTATTCTAAGATATTTTGAAGCCTCAGTCAACATTGAGGCTTTGGATTTTGGGAAGAGTTCCTACTCAATTCTCTGTGTACCATTATCTTTCTAGTTAAGTCGATCAAATTTCCAAATCTTGGCATAGAAAGGAATTTGATCAGAAATTTTCGGCCCCTTGAATTGTTACGTACGGATCGATAGAACTGTTCTTGTTAACTTTTAATTAAATCAGAAGCATGAATCATAGTAGGAACATTAGCTTTTTTCCACATCAACTTAGCTTGGGGGTAATTGCATAATAGATGATCAATGTTTTCCTCACCTGAATTACACAAAGGAAAAATATTTGTAGGACTCATCTACATTCTTAGCAGTATATCTCTAGTTTTTAGTCTGCCTCTAATGAGAAGCCAGCTAAAAACTTTAGTTTTAGAAGGAAGGTTAAGTTTTCACATCTTATTCAGTAGTTTAGCATTCTTGTGCTTAAGATCATTATCAGATTGAAGATGTGAAACAACTTTAATTGAGAATTTACCAAAGGGGGCATGACCTAAACAAAAGCATCCTCTTGAGGGTGAATGGGGAGAGGGATACCACATATCACTTTGATAGTTTCCTCATCCAATACTGTGCTTAGTTTGCTCTTATCCCAAGTTCCATTATGTATGTAGTCAGCAACATAGTCATCAAAATGCAGTCGTAAATTTCTAGAATGATTATTGAGTTTTGTCAGAGGAAAGGGAAATGCTCAATTATAAGTCCAAAAGTCACATTTTACCATTACTAATTATCCATCTCATACCTTATAAAAGAAAATCCATATTGTCTAAAATACCGTTACAAGCATAGGATTGGCCCTGCTTGTATTTAACATTAAAGAAAGGGTCCCTCGTTAGGTAAATTTTGGCGATCAGTTTAACCCACCAATTATTTGGTTCAGTCAAAATCTTCCATCCAAGCTTAGTGATGCTTGGTTGAAATTGCAAACACTTCTCACCCCCAAGCCTCCAAGATGCTATGGGGAGCAAATATAACTCAAAGAGATGAGAGAGAAATTTGAATCAGAACCCTAGAAGAACTTCCTTGCTTCTGAATCCATAGCTTTGATAAGTTTGTTAGGACATTTAAAACAGTTTAAAATATGATTAGGCATACAAGTAATACAAGATTTAATAATAATGAGTCTACCAGCTCTTGAGATAGACCCTTTTTTTCCAACCTGCAACTTTGTTAGTAATTTTCATCAACAGTTCCTTGGCATCAATAGGATCTTTCCAATTGATCAGATTATGAATTCCCAAATACTTTTTAATGGTACACTTTTGTTGGATTCCCAGAATTTTCACAATTCTGGTTTTATCCTGGGTGCTTACCTTTGGTGAGAAATATAATGAAGACTTTTGGAAGTTGATTTTTATACAAGTTGCACTGCTAAAGAGATCTAGACTATTCCTGACTTGTACAACAGCCTTGTTAGAGGCTTTACAAAAAATCAAACAATCATCAGTAAACATTAAGTTATAAATTTTAAAGCCATTTGTAGAGATATTAAGTCCAATGTTAGTTTTAGACCTTGTAGCAGTCTTGTTTAGCGACCTAATCAGAGGCTCCACACAAAGAATGAATATACAGGGAAATAAGGGGTGACCTTGTCTAATACCTCTTGTGTAATGCGGCTCATGATTCTCTCAATCCAAACATTATTAAAGCCAAATTTCTTTAAGCAACTTCTGATGTAGTCCCAACTCAGCATATCATAGGCTTTCTCAAGATCCAGTTTGATTGTTATATCTCTAGTTCTTCCTTTCTTTTTCTGAAAGCTGTTAAACATCTCATGAACAATTAAAATATTATCATGAATTTTCCTTGGGAAAAGACACTGATTTTCAGAAATGAGATTAGTAAGGAGGGGTCTTAGTCTATTGACAATAATTTTGGTAATAATTTTGTAGCTGACATTGCAAAGACTAATAGGTCGTAAATTACTAACAATTTCAGGATAATATACCTTAGGGATCAAGGTAATGTTAGTAAAGTTAAGAAACTCAATATTGGTACCATTTTGGAAGAAATCTTTCACCAGGGAATAATAGTACCCCTCACCTCATTCCAGCATTTCTGGTATAAAGTTCCATGAATTTCTTTAGGTCCAGGCGCTTTGAGAGGGCCAATGGAATTGACAGCAAATAAAATTTCATCTTCAATTACTTGTCGATTTAAAGCAGTCATATCAGTGTTACTAACACATGGTTCTAAAATATTCAGAAATTGATTTATAGAAGTAGTGGAAAGTCCTCCAGTCTTGGTAAATCTCTTTTTGAAATCTTTGACAATGATATCTTCAATAACATCAGGGTTATAATGCCAGTAGCCTAAGTCATCCTTAATTTTCTTGATCCAGCTCTTTTTCTTTCTAATCTTTGCATGTCGTTGGAAGTACTTAGTGTTTTGATCACACAATTTGATCCACAACTCCTTAGCTTTTTGTTCCTAGAAAAGTTCCTTATCTCTCAGCAATTGGAGCAAATCTTTGTTGAGGGTAAAATTCATTTCTTGCAAATAGGTGGAAGAAGGGTTATTCATCAATTGCTTCTCAATTAGATCAAGTTCCTCCAGTAAATTTTAATTTTCTCATTAAAATTGCCAAAGTGGTCTTTATTCCAATTTTTGGCAATATGCATAAAGCTATTACAAGTAGCAATAAAACTTTTAACATGATTTGAGTCATGCAGTGAGACCAAGTATTCTTAACAATTGATTGGAAATCAGGGTGGTTTAATCACATTGCTTCAAACTTCGGTTTTTTCCTGCCATGCTGAACAATTGCTTCCAGGTGCAGGATAATTGGACAATGATCAGAACCTTGTATTGGTAAATTAACAACCTGTGATGCAGGGTACAAGGATAGAAAATTAGTGTAAGCAACAACTCTATCCAACAATTCAAATATGAGGGTGTGATCTTTGTGATTATTGGACCAAATGTAAAGCACACCAGTATAATCAATAGTAGTCAAATTTAGGTTTTTCAGAAAACTATTAAACTGCAGCATATGATTATTCACAACAGTGTTTCCTCCACATTTTTATCGGTTGAGACAATATTATTTAAATCTCCTAAAATAACCCAGGGTTCTCCAGTGGATGGTTGGATTTGTTCAATAATATGCGAAAGATCAACTTCTCTTTCCTTTTTAGCATAAGAATAAATAAAGGTAACCTAAGTATACTTTCCAGTAGTTAAGTTCTTAATATGGCAATGTAAAAAATTATTATGATTTAAAATAAGATTCATACTAATATTCTTAGACTTCCAAAGCAAGATGAAGCCCCCACTTTGGCCTACAACATGCTCCACAAAATAATCATCAAAGTACAAATTGCTAGCTATTTTATTTCCTCTTTCAGTTGAAGCTCTAGTATCAATGATACATAGAACATCAAAGACATACATAGCAACATAATATTTGGCATGCAGTTGGAAGCCTTGCTAAGAATTGCCACAGCTATTCCAGGATGCTACTCTCATGGAGCAGCATCCTCATGGACTTTGAGGGCGGACTCAGCAACGTCCTGATCTTTAGTTTCATCAACTATTTCTCTAGTTCTTTTCTTGTGGCTCTTGACAGAAGAGGTGACATCCATTATGTCATTGGCACTTTTATAGGCTTCAGCAGCCGAGTCATTATTTCCTTGCTTACCAGTAGCTTCCTCAGGATCATATGCATCCTCAAATTTCTCCACATCCTCTTCCCTAGTAATAGGGTCATTGATATTGGCATAAATTGCCACAGAGTTCTTAGTAGTGAGATTACCAATGGTAATACCACCACGACTGTTGTTCATGGTAGATTGTTTAAAGGACGTGCCCTTCCTCACATTGTCTGCAAAGGCAAGTAGTGATCTAACTCCATCAGTAGCACGACCAATGGTTGGCTTAGAGCTATAGACTTTGGCACTAGTGGTCTTAGTTTTTGGCCCTCCATTGATAAGTTCGTGGCTTCAAGGGCTACCTCAAAGGGTTCATCCTTGTTGTGGTCATCATCCTCAGCATAGTCCTAGACCTTAGCTTCAACATTCCTAGTTAGTCTCCCGTAGGGTTAGGGAAAAAATACCATCACATCATCATTGATATGAGCTTGAATCTCATGTTGGATTGCATGACCAAATGGCTCAACTTCTTTATCATCAGATTGTCTCTCCATTAGCAGAAAGTCTTTATCTCTAGCATGGTGAGTGCATTGGTGGATCTTATATTTTCTAGCTTCCACATTGGAAGCAGATGACAAAGAGCCTTTCATAGGACAAAAATATGTGAATTGGTTCATCGAATTCTACCTCGGCAATATGGATGACATAAGGGCTTGGTAATGTCGATGTCCACGAGGACACGAGAAAAAAATACACCGCGTAAGCAGAGTAGTGTCATCATCCAGACCTTCAAAGGAACCTAGATCACTAGTTGCATCCCTAAGAACGTCTTCATCCTAGTAATGAAGGGGGGGGGGGGGGTTAGGGAGTCACACCCAGATGGGGAGTTGCTTGATCTTTGTAGTGATAGGGTTGAAACGAGGGTACCATCTCTCAACATGGAAGATCCTTCCATTAATATACCAAAGCCTACCTTCAAGAATGGTGTAAACATCCTCCTCAAAGGAACAATCCAGTTTGAACCAGTCATTGGCTAGTTTGTTGATTGTTAGGGTTCCTTGTAGCTCCTTCCATAGAGCATTAGCTTTCTCCAAAATGGTGTCTCCATCAACTCTCTTGCCAAAGATGCAGTCGATGAGATAATAAGACTCTAAGTGAATAGCTTGGGAGAAAGGTGGTCGACGCACAAAGACATGCGTTTCATTCTTCATGACAGAGAAGTTGGTGCTTCTTTTACGGAGCTCAAAAGTGTCCATAGGTTCATGATAGTGACTAGTACCAATAGAGGGTGGTGGGGAACGATGTAAGTTAGTAGCTTAAGCCTTAGAGTTTGGACTAAAAGCCATAGGGGAGGACCTGAGAACTAGAGTGTGATTAAGGTACTAGATGTTCAAGTAAGAGTGGTTAAGGCACTAAAGTTTGTTGTTGTGGATGGAGTTCCACATAAAGGGGCTATAAATATCCGTCATCGACTTATTCCTCAAGGTGAAGCTTATTCTAACGTGTGGGATATTGGTATGCATGCACATGCAGAGCATGTTAGAGATAGTTGGAAGAAACAAGTGACACATGGAGATGAATTACTTGATCATGCAATAGGATGGTCTATCAACGGGCTACAAAGAGGTTACTAGGAGGTGTCTGACGTCAAAAACTAACCAATAGTTGTTGGCGGTGTTAACAAAACACCAATGAAGCTCTATCGTCTCCCAGTAATGGCAAAAATACGAATGATTGTAATAAAGACATACCTGGGTTATTGCAAAACCAAATAAATGGTACTTATCTTTGCCAAAACCATGCAGCCTGAGTTCTTGATAGTTGTGAGGTTTGATCTAGGCCTTCAAAAGGTAGTGATGAACATTAAAAGAGTGGTTGAGATTAAGGCAGTGATTGAGTGTAGATTTAGGGTTTTGAATCAGATTTGGGGCTAAACCAAGAAGGTTTGGTTTCAGAACTATTGGGGGTAGGGTTTGTAGGTGATGATTAGTGGGAAGTTTAAGGATAATCTCAGCTCAGAAAACACTCTAGGATGTGGATGATTTTTAGGCCATGGTAGAATCCATGGTCCCAACCATTCGAGAAAGAAGAGGAGCAGAAACCCTAGCAGAGCTATCTAAAACCCAGTGCATACCATTTTTATTTTTAGAGTGATCTCGAAGTCGCAGATTCTAGATTTGTAATGTGAGAGTTTAATTGTTGTATGTAGGAGTAAAACTATCGAAGATCTTTAGGTAGTATATCTTATTATCTTTGTAATATTTCGATGGATAATTCTTAGATACCCAAAACGTATGATAATTTTAATTTACCACTTGAGAACAAATTTTGTGGTCATTATGGTAATATGAGTTATTATTTATGTAATTTAGTTGTATTTGAGGTAATTACTTATTTTAGAAACTCAGTTACAATTTTTGAACAAATTGTTCTCAAAGTTGTAAATATAATAAATAATTATAAAAATATGTGGTCATTGTAGTAATATTTGTCCTAAATGTTGTAAATTCATATTCAAATATATTGTAATTTTTGTTCTCGAGTGATAAATAAATGCATAGCATACCCCTTGGAACCCAAGAAGGTCTCATATTCTGATGCAAGAAAAAGATAGATATTTTGGAGGTAGACATACACAAGGATAATTCTTAGGTTCCCATGGGTATTGTTTATCACTTGAGAAAAAAAAATGGTCATAGTGGTAATCTGAGTTCTCATTTGTGTATTTTAGTTGTATTTTAAGTAATTACTTAATTTAAAAATTCAGTTACAATTTTTGAACAAATTATTCTCAAAGTTGTTAATTTGATTCAATTATTTGTAAATATTATAAATAATCTTTAAAATATGTGATCATTGTATTAATATTTTTTCTAAATGTTGTAAATTCATATTCAAATGTATTGTAATTTTAGTTCTTGAGAAAATATGATATGATTGTGTATTCGATTGAATTGATTCAATTGTACAACAAGTTCCCGCAATATACAAGTAGCAGATAACTATTTTAGGAATGTATGATTTCCTATTTACACTACCACAATCACTAACATATTACATAAAGAATCAAATCATATCAGGGAATCAAGTGAATCAATGACTTGTTTCAGTCCTTTAATACTCTCCCTCAAGTTGAAGTGTGCATGTCCACTACACCCAACTTGCTAAGATGCGAGTAGAATGGAGGTATTTGTGACGATCCAGACCAGAATGGGTATAGTAATTGGCTTAATCTGTGAGTTTCACGAGTAATTGTGGTTTAGCGTAATTAATCGGATATGCAACTTCATTCACGACTTTAATTTTTGGGCACGAATTTGATTTGGGTTTGTTAATGGAAAATGTAGAGAATTTGATTTCGAGTTCGTGGGAGCTTTCCGAGGATTTTTTGAATAATCGAGGAATATAAAATGAATATTTGAAATTATCGTCGAGTTAGTCATGTTTATCCGTTCGAGTTTGAGTTATCCGAATTGTGGATAGAGCCGAGTCGCGACGTATAAATAGCTGAATAGTCGTAAAGTTGTCGCAAAAACGCGAAAATGAGCTGTTTTGACCGAGTGGACCAGAGATGGGTCGAGTTGACCGAGTTAACTGGGTTGACTCAGTGAGTCACGACTCACCGTCGCGGAGGTTGCCGGAATACGACATGGTTGCCGGATTTCAAGGTAGGGAATTGAAGCCTATGATTCATGCTTCATTTTGATATATGTTTTGTGATGTTTGGTGAAGTTTTTGGTGTGGAATTTTGGAGGAGAAACTGTGTGGAATCGGGGGTGACGGACGGTGGTGCCCTTGCCACGGTGGTGGCCGGGGATTTTAGGGGAATGACGCGTGGGGCCACGGCGAAGCCTTTGGGAGTGGCCTCGAGGGCCGTCGTGCGCCGTGGCCAGAGTTCCAGTGGGAATCCATGTTGCCGGCCGATTTGAAATCCAAGGGATTTCGGGCAGTTCACGGCGAAATTGGAGGAGGACGTAGTTGATAGATGTGTTGGGCTCGAGGAGGAGAGGAATTCTGGACTTTCCTTGCCGGAAAAATTTCTCCGGTGACCGCGCGCAACTGGCGGCGGCGGCGGTCAACGGCGGAGCTCCGGCAAGGCGTTGACTTTTTGAATTTTTGTCAAGTTTTATACCATTTTACTCGTAATCACGCCCCGATCGTAGCCTTGAGGTTTTCGATTTGATTTGAGTAGCGAATTTTAAGTCGAGGGTTTATGTGGAGTATTTGGGGGGTTTTCGACAATTATTTTGTATCCGAGTTATATATTTCCGGAAATGGTTGGTTTCCGAGGTGTGGTACAGAGTAATGAATTGTGATTTTGATCAGTTATATTTTGTGATTATTCAAGGGATCGAGCGTACGTTGGGCGAGGGATTTTCCGCCGGATCTCAGGATTAGCGCGTTTGCGCGCTGTGCCTATCTGTGAGTGGACCTTTATTTACACTGTCGTAGCGAGTTCTTGATTTCAGAATTTATTTCCAGTACAGTATTGAGATTATTTATTGTTTTTGGAGGTATTGTTTTATATTTTATTGGTGAGAGCATTTACTTAGCATCGATGCATTGGCTACTCGGCTGATCACCGGTAGTCCAGTTTCAGGGTTGAGAGATTCCCCTGATGTGGCCACTAGGCTTGAGAGATTCGCCTGACACCTCCATTTATTTTAAGAACTCGCATTATTTTTATGTTATATAAATGGTGAAAGACATATGATTATTTTCGTCCACTCACTCTAACAATTTTATTTGCCTTTCCCATGAACTTTTCGGTTTCCATGCCCAGTTTGCAGTTCGGATTCTGGTATGCACGTCGCAGTTGGAGGCTTAGTATTCGAGCTACCTTTCTTTTCCAGTAGGTTTCTTGTTTAGCCTACTATTGTGTATTTATGTATATATATACTAGAGGTCGCTCTGAATACTCTGATGTTATATTTTCATATGATTTTCCCCGGATTTCTGTAAAGTTACAGCTTTTGTTTATTATTTTACATTATGATATGATATTGAGAATTCCGGATGGGATTAGTGTCCACGGTTTGGATTTTATGGCATAGGATGAAGTGTGTTTTCGTGTGCAGGTTAATGGCAATTCCGCGTTATAGTGAAAGTCTGCCAAAATTTCTATGGTTTTTACAAGTTCGTATTTTCAGAAGGGGTTCGATTCCGGTTTAGGAAACTAAATCGGGGTTGGGTTCTTTCAGTGCTCTCAATGGCTTCATAAACAAATAAGTAATTTGGTTTTCTGTAGGCACAAAAGCAGTCTTGATTTCTTCTTTTTGAATTTTCTCCTGAACCGTGTGACAATCTATTTCAATATGTTTAGTTCCCTCATGATATACTGGGTTTGCCACAATATGTAACGCAGCTTGATTGTCGCAAAACAACCTTGCTGGTTTGGAATGAAGAACACACAAATCCTTTAACAAGTATCTCAACCAAGTAAGCTCACAAGTTTTGGCTTCCATAGATCGATATTCAGCCTCGGCGGATGATCTTGAAACTGTTATTTGCTTTTTACTCTTCTATGAGACAAGCGACTTCCCAAGAAAAATAAAATAACCCAAAACCGATCGGCTTGTAACTGGACATCTTTCCCAATCCGTATCATAATAACTAATCAAATTAAGTTGATTTTGTGAGGAGAACAACAAACCTTGTCCTGGAGCTTCCTTGAGGCATTAAAGAAGGTGATAAGCTGCTTTGAGGTGATGAAGCTTAGGTTCTTGCAGGAATTGGCTAAGAGTGTTTACTGCATATATGATTTATGGCCTCGTGATTGTGAGGTAGATCAATTTTTCAACCAATCACCGATAGTGATCGAGTAGGATTCTTATGAGCCTTGCTTCCCTTTGATCTTAATACAAGGTCAGGTTCCATAGGGACTATGGCTAGTTTGACTCCAAGTAGACTAGCTTCCTCTAATATATCCGGTGTATATTTATGTTGATAAATTGAAATACAATCTTTAGGACGTGCAACTTCAATACCAAGAAAATACCTTAATTGTCCAGGGTCTTTAATCTGAAAATGTCCATTCAAGAATTTCTTGAGAGTATCAATTGTATCCTCATCCTTGCTTGTAATTATCATATCATCAATGTAAAGCAATATCACAGTAATTAAATTTCCATGAATATGAGTAAACAGTGAATAATCTACTCGTGACTGCTGGAAACCAAATTCATGAATGGCAGAAGAGAATTGTCAGAACCAACTTCGTGAGGCTTATTTGAGCCCATATAATGATTTGTGAAGTCGACAAACAATGTTCTCCCCCTGTCGACGATAACCAGGAGGTGGCAGTATATAAACCTCTTCAAAGAGCTCACCGTGAAGGAAGGCATTCTAGACATCCATCTTATGCAAGGGCCAATTATGGACAGCAACAAGAACAAGCATCACACAGTAATCAACTTTGCAACAGGAGAAAACATGTCTTTATAGTCAATACCTTCACGTTGAGTGGAACTCTTTTCAACAATGAAAGCTTTGTAACGCTCGATGATTCCATCCGAGTTATACTTAATCTTAAACACCCATTTACATCCAATCAGATGATAACCATGCGGTAGAAGGACCATAGAGCAAGTAGAATTGGCTTCCAAAGCCTGAATTCTAGAGTCCATGGCTTCGACCCATTTTGGATGATGTCGGGCTTGTTCAAATGAAGCTGGTTCTACCAAAAGAGGATATGTTGCACACAAATGATCGATACACAGGGGATAATTGTGAATAAGATACAAACCTTTGTAAAGGATACCACGTGTCGGACGTGGATGAAGGAACGATGTCAGGGCAAAGAAGTTTGGTGTGGTCATATTTGTAACCGCGGAGATAAACTGGAGGTTGTTTGGGGCAATCGGAACGGCAAGGTGGAGCAGGGACCGGAGGATAAGGCTGTGGTGAGAGCGGCAGTGAAGGAATAGGCCAGGAAGGCGCATAGTTGAGTTGTGATCTCTGTGGTGAAGAGTTTGGGTGGAGTCCTGGCTTCAGTATCACTGAAGGCAATGGCAGTGACGTATGTGGATCAAGTTGCGGGTGTGGATCGAGAGTGGGACCACTAACGACCAGACATGGCGACTCAGGGTTGGGTTGTGTTTGTGGTCGAAGCACATCATCAGCGGCGATATTGACTGTTGCTAGGATTAAAGGCGTTGTTGGTGTATTTGGTGAAGAGGTAAAGGTTGTTGGTACTTGTGTCGGGTGGAGAGATATGACCATGTTGATTTGAATTAATGTGATGTAGGTCTATGGCTTGATTTGGGCTACAATTTTTGTGTGAGGTGGGCTGGTCATGTGGCATCATTGCGTCAGTAGAGGTGGAGAGCACCAAATAATAATTTCAATTTTCTTGTGACAAGGAAGTAAATGGGAGGATATGTTCATGAAAAACCACATTTAAAGTAAAAAAATCTCTTTCTTTCAAGATCATAGACTTGATAACCTCTTTGACCATGAGGATATCCAAGAAAAATACATCGATGAGCTCTCGCATCAAATTTATGAGTGAGAGTAAGGTTGGTAGCATAACATATACATCCAAAAATCCAAAGATGTGAATAATGTGGTGAAGTGCCATGAAATATTTCATAAGGTGACTTGAGAGAAAGTAAGGGTGCGGGTAGACGATTGATAAGATAACATGCAGTTTGAAGATTTTCTCCCCAAAAATTTAGAGATAAGTTCACTTGAAAGCATAAAGCCCGAGTGACATTTAAAATGTGACGGTGTTTGTGCTCAACAACCCCATTTTGTTGAGGTGTGTAAGTGCAAGTGTGTTGAAAAATGGTACCTCGATCATTGAAAAATGCACGCATCGATGTAAATTCACCACCGTTATCGGCACAAAGAATTTTAATATCACGATTAAACGTGTTTTGACCAAAGAGAAAAAATATTTCAATAGGGATTGGATATTGGACTTAAAAATCATAAGATAAACCCAAGTAAAATGAGTAAAATCGTCAACGATGGTGAGAAAATAGCGTGTTCTCGAAGGTGTACGAGTTTTGTGTGGACCCCAAATGTCACAATGAATTAAATTGAAAGGTGCAATTGACTTTATTGAACTAGAAGGAAAAGAAAGACGAGTTTGTTTTGCTAAAGGAAAAATGTCACAAACATGCTTAGGATCAAACATGATTTCTGGCACGATTTGAGAAAGACTTGAGTTGGTGCAAGAGATGGATGCCCAAGACGTTGATGCCAAAGTTCAGAGGTGCGAGTAACATGGTTGGCTAGGTAAGGGCCCTATTTGGCTTGGTTTGAGATAATAAAGTTCGTTGAAATTTTTGCCCAGACCAATGGTTCTCTTCGTGACCAGATCTTGCACAACACAAAAATTCGGATAGAATACTACTATACATGAAAGGACCCAACCCCGATTTAGTTTCCTAAACCGGAATCAAACCCCTTTTGAAAACACGAACTTGCAAAAACCACAAGAATTTCGGCAGAGTTTCGTTACTAACGCGGAATTGCCATTAACCTGCACCCGAAAACACACTTCATCCTATGCCACAAAAGCCAAATCGTGTGCACCAATCCCATCCGGATTTCTCAATATCATAACAATAAAGTAAAGCAGTAATCAAAAACTGTACTTTACAGAAATCCGGGGAAAATCATACGAAAACATATTAGTAGTATATCAGAGCGACCTCTAGTGTATATATACAAAAATATACAACAGTAGGCAAAACAAGAAACCTATTGGAAAAGAAAGGTAGCTCGAACGCTAAGCCTCCGACCGCGACGTGAGACACAAGAATCCGAACTGCAAACTGGGCACGGAAACCGAAAAGCCCAGGGGAAAGGCAAATAAAATCGTTAGAGTGAGTGGACGAAAATAAACATATGCCTATCACCATTTATATATATCATAAAACAAAGCAAAGCGAGTTCAGAAAATGAATGGAGGTGTCAAACGAATCTCTCAAGCCTGACGGTCAGGCGAATCTCTCAAGCCCAACGGTGATAGACTGGGCGAATCTCTCAAGCCTAGTGGGCACATCAGGGGAATCTCTCAACCCTGGATCTGACTACCGGTGAGCAGCCGAGTAGCCAATGCATCGATGCTAAGTAAATGCCATCACCATATAAAATATAAAATAATACCTCCAAAAGCAATAAATAATCTCAACATCGTATCGTAAATAAATACAGAAATCAAGAACTCGCTACGACAGTGAAATAAAAAGGTCCACTCATAGATGAGCACAGCGTGCACACGCGCTAATCATGAGATCCAGCGGAAGATCCCTCGCCCAACGCACGATCTCGATCCCTTGAATAATCAAAAATATAACTGATCAAAATCATAGTTCATCACACTGTACCACACCTCGGAAACCAACCATTTCCGGAAACATATAACTCGATACAAAATAATCGACGAAATTACCCAAACTCTCAACACAAACCCTAGACTAAAAATCCGGCTTCCAAATCAACTCGAAAACCTCAAGGCGATGATAGGGGCGCGAATACGAGCAAAACAATATATAACTCGACAAATTTCAAAAAGTCAACGAGTCGCCGTTGACCGCCGCCGCCGACGGCGGCGAGCCGTCAACTGGAGAGATTTTCCGGCGGCCAAGCTCTCAAACTGTTCTCCTCCACAAGGCAAGCAACTTTTCTCAAGGAATCATCACCATCCAGCCACCACCGTGGCCGGAAAACAGCTCGAAAGTTTCAAGAACACAATCGGCCGGAAAACTTTCTCCGGCAAAATCTCCGCCGTGAGGCCATCTCGGCCTCCCAAACTCAAGGGGTCATCTCTCTACCTCAAGCTCAACAGTTTCCACCAAAAACCCCCCTCAGAAAGTCGCCGGAGCGCCTCCCCCCATCGATCCCGATTTCGACGAGATTCCCCACTTTTCAAACCTTCCGTTCTCCCTCAATCCGGCATCAAATCAAGAAATTCCAAGTTCTAAATTATTGCAAATCGAAAGAGGAATCGATTCATACCAGAGGTGGCCGGAATCGTCAAACCCGACGGCGGCAGTTCGTTTCGCATGGTGGCAACTCCGGTCAGCAAAAGTCAACGGTCAACATCCACGGTCAACGCCGGTCAAACTTCTCAAATAGTGTTTTCGACTATTTTTGATATTTATACTGGCGGCTCGATACGATCGATGGTCCAAAATGGATCACATCTACGTTTCGGATAAACACGACGAAATTCTGCAATTTCAAATATTCATAACATATTCCTCATTCATCGAAATAATTATCCGGAACCGCCCACGAACTCGAAATCACGTGTACAACAACTCTCGAGAAGAGACTCAACTCAAATTCTCGCCCGATAATTAAGTCGTGATCAAAACCGGCAATTTAATCAATTTACGAAAAACTGCGATTACGCGTAAACTCGTGGATTAAGCCGATTACTATATTGATTCTGGTTCGGGTCGTCACAATACATCTTAGTGTCGAGTCAATTTACTCACAGATATTAAGTTAAGATGAAATTTGGGTACGTGTAGAACTCCCTCTAGAGATATCTCGTGTGACAATTGATGGATCAAGTACTTTCAATAGTGGCTTCTTTTCTATTGGGTAAGACAACAAAGTCATGGCATGCTTTCACCTTGTTGTGAGTGGGTGAAAATTGTGAAATATGATCCATCGCTCCACTATCTACAATCTAATATAATGTCGAATGTGGATCATGTTGCACAAGGTTGCATGTAGGTGTATAAATACACCTACATGTCGAATGTGGATCATGTTGCACAAGGTTGCATTTGCGAATGGATGATGATTATTGTTCTGGCTATGAAGCATGGTGATGAGTTGATCGTATTTCTTGAAATGTGTTAAGAGTTGAATCTTCAGTAGTAAGTGTTTTGTGCTTGTTTGTAGCGGAAGGTGGATGAATGTCTAGAGTCACCAAAATCGGTGTTCTGATACCTTGAGAAAATATGATATGATTGTGTATTCGATTGAATTGATTAAATTATACAACAAGTTTCCACTATATACAAGTAGCAGATAACTATTTTAGGAATGTATGATTTCCTATTTACACTACCACAATCACTAACAGATTCCATAAAGAATCAAATCATATCAAGAATCAAGTGAATCAATGACTTGTTTCTTTTCTTTAATAGTTCTCAAGTGGTAAATAAGAGTATAGCTGTGACAACCCAAACCAAAATCTATGTATTAATCAGTACGAAATAGAATTATCGCTTATTAGTTGCATAATTGGATTTGTTAACAACTATTTCATCAAGCAAGAATTTGTGTTGACTTTCTTCACAAGAATTGTAGAGAATTTAATTCCGAGCTCGTGGGAATTTTATTTTCGGATAAGCGAGTAATTTTTTATTGAGTTTTGAAGTCGGTTGGCGAAAATATTTAAAAGTGTTATTTTTATTGTTAATTTAATCATGACCGTTCGATTTTGATCAGATTTGTTTCGAACCGTTGATTTGGGCATGTATGTGTACGGTATATATACAATATTAATATGAGATAAAATTAAAAAATTTCCATTTTGGAAAAATGCTCGTTGACCCATGTTGACCATGGGTCAAGTCGACCCGTTTTGGTCACGAAACTTGTCGCCGGCGGTGAGCTCGATTCCGGCCATCTTTGGCAGTGGTTCCTTCATGAAAATCATTGGGCTCGGTCTCCTCTTAAATTTGGTAGGTGGATCGTCCCCGTTGGTAGCCGGAGGAGGAAGAAACAACACGGTGAATATGGGAGTTTTCCGGTGACGGAGGTGGCGGAGACGACGACGATCTGGGTCGACTTGTTGGCGGTTTTGTAGCCCCTGAGATGGTGAGTCTATCCCAAGTGGTCTCAGCCCTTGCCGTGGCCAGTGATGGCCGATCGGAGGAAATGATTCCGACAAGGTTTTCGAACTTCGCGGTGAGTTTTGGACCTTTTTCGGTTAAAATTGGGCTTAGCATTAAACTAAAAAGTTGTTGGAAATGTTGAGATCTTCAATTCCATGTATAGGTCAAAGATTTTTGGGCCGGTTGGAATTCCGGTGGCCGGCGGCGGCGGATCTCTAGCGAGGTGGAATTTTTGACAAGTTTTATGTCGTTTCGCTCGTTTTCGCGTGCCGAGCGCAATGGTAAGGTTTATATTCGGATTTGAGTTTGTTAAATTTGAGCGAGTATTTAATCAGACAATTATCAGTTTAATTCACGACAATATTAAAGGACGCTTTGATTATCCGTTTATTTGCGAGTCGTTTGATATTCGAGATTTGTTTGCGACTCATTAAAGTGAGGGATTATAGGGAATTGAATTCAGTATTTAGTTGAGTCAGTGATTAAACAGGAAATTACGTTATTCGAGTATTCGAGATTCTCGATGTTATTACTCAACTGATTATGATCTTAGCTATGCAGTATGAACTCAGATGATCAGATATTATTTTTAATCATGGTTTCAGGATGTTGAGTTAGCAGGCGTAACAGATGAATAATCGTGTCGATCGACAGGGTTCAGCTTTATGTTTATCTTGGCAACCTGTGAGTGGACATTTTATCCCACGTTGATTTTTATACTTTGATTTTCACAATGGATTTGCGAGTCTATGAGTATGCTTTACGATTATGCATTTACGAGTATGCATTTATGATTATGCATTTTATGAGCATACATTGATTTGGAGGCACATGTGATTTATTTTTACACTGAGTATGGATATATAATGCATCGATGCTATGGCCTCTCGGCTGATCCCTGAGATGCTCCGGGAGGGTTACGTCTATATGAGCACCTGACCCATGATTCACAGTACCCGGGAGAGTTACTTCTTTGTGAGCACTTGACCCGGACGTATTGTAATTTTGAGGAAAATGTACTCAAGTTACTGCCTCCACACACACAGTACCAAGAGAGTTACGTCTTTATGAGCACTTAAAATGGGCTTGTTTGTTTTGACTCGCATGATTTTATGTGCATTTATTGTGAAAAACATGTTGGATTTATTTATGCGGCATATTATGATTTACGCCCACTCACTCTAACAGTTTTATTATTTATATGTTTTTCTCTGGACTTTTCGGTTTTCTTTGCGCAGATTGCAGTGTGTATCATGGGGATGCTGAATGTCGTTGAGGGCGTCGACTTCACCAGTCCACCAGTTAATTCCTTTAGCAGTAGGTCCTTGCTCACTGTCAGTTTGTCTCTTATGTTATTGAAGTCACCTTGGATACTAGTTCTGTAGTATCTTCTTTGTGAGACTCTTGTGAATAGGTTGTCGCTCGTATAGTTGTCGAGTTGAGATTCTTTGTAAGCGAATCCGTATTTACTAGAAGTATGCTTTCGAATTCTGATTAATGTATCAGTTTTGATTTCCAGTTTAATGTTGAGAAATTTGGATGGACATCGGTGGTCCACGGAATTGTTTGTGGGTTTATCTGCGAAGTGTCAGTTTCCTTGCAGGTTTTTGGGTGCTTTTTTTTTAAGGGAAATTATGTCAAAATTTTCACAGAAACTAGTAGATTATGGTCAGTCGTTAGAGCTTGATTCTGGAGTACTAGTTAATTTAAGATCGAGTTTTTTTAATAGCATGTCCTTAGGTACCCTAAGAAGATCCCATACATAGACGGAAAATCGAAGGTTCAGGATTCTGAATATATTTTTCCGTGCAAACAACATAATAAGTCCAACAAAATTACTATATACAAACAAGGATTATCACCATGCCATCTCATGATTATCACAATGGACGACGATTAAGAAAAATTCCAATTCAACTATATATTGAAGTAATGTAATCATGTACGTGATCATACGTAGCTGCCTTTTTACCTCTTAAGAAATGACAATGGTGATAAGGTAGCTAGTGCTCCTACAAGCCCTTCCTTTGTTTCCAAATAAGTCAAAAGCAAACTAGACGGTTGTGGTAGTTAAAGCCTTAAGAAGAATGAACTCTTGAGTATAATATAAGGGATCACACTGATGAATAGGCCTATTAGCTTCATACTATTGTTTAAGGATCATGATGATATCGGTTAGGCTTTACCCAATTCTTTAATGGAAGAAGCCTGGCTTTACCGTTCGGTATACGTAGATAACATTGTACGTGTAGGTGCTTTTCAGAAAGTGGCGATCGATCATCAAAGCTAAGGCATCGTCCTCTTTCACATGGAGGTTTGCAGGTTGCTTAGTCAGAAGCACAAAAATAGTATAACAATACCAGAGCAAATATGCATCTGAGTACCCAAATTTGGCTATTGATGTGGATGTTATAGCTCGGCCTTTTCATGGTCTGCACATGTAAGTGTTCTTTAGGCAGAAACAGAATGGTGCTCTACAAATCACAGCAATGTCAGAATGTCACCAATATGAAACTATGAGTTGTCCCTTTCAGTGTAGGCAGAGATCGAGTACGTACTCCTCTTTAGGTTTATTGGTCCATTGTGTCCGGAAAGAAAAGGGTCTATTACTTAGAGACCAAGATTCTGAATCTTGCAAGATTGGAAAGTTGGGTTCATTCCTGAAAATGAAACGACGATTTATTTCCACAGGATTTGGGATGTGTTTGCATGGGGGATCTTTCCGGATGATTTTTTCTTTCAATTAAGGTGGTCATTCTGTCATCTTTTGGAGGTGAGTGGGCATATAAGGGACTAGATGGAGTTATATATATGGTATAGTGCCCTGTTTTACCTTATTGTTATTTGATAGAGTTATAACCTTGCCTCGATCAGTTAATACAAGAAAATGATGAAGTGGTTGTCTGTTTGATCATAAAGTTTCATGTCCTCGAGTATCAAAAGTAGGAGTTGGACATTGTAATCGAAAATCGAAAAAAAATCGAGCTGAAATCAAGATGCGGCAGAGAAAAATTTAACCCGATACAGACCTAACCGAAAAAAACTGAAACTGAAAAAAAATGAAACATTTGGTTCAACTTCGATTTTTATTTATAAAAATCGAACCGAACCGAACCGAAAAATTGAAGTACACAAAAAACGACATAATTTTGAGTGTTTTGTAATATATTATATAAATATGGAGCTTCTCTGTTGAAGACTTTTAAAATGAAGATTTGGTGAGTACCTTTCAAGAAATAGTTATAATAACCACTTTTCAATCACATTTTGACAAAATCAACTGTTAGATGTCTAGATATTGATGAGTGGATCATATATATAAATTTTCATTTAAATTAAAAATCGTTAAAACATTGAACAAGATCAAATCAATGAATGAACCAAAATTGTCAAACATACACCATACATATACATAAGTGAGAAATTTCGATTATGAATTTCTTAACGATTTTTAATTTTGTTGAAATTTTGCACAAATAATTTACTAATAATTATCTATCTAATCAACAGTGGATTTGTCAAATTATAGTCTAATAAGAAGATATTCACCAAGTCCTTATCATAAAAATCTTCAATGAAAAATTTTCATATATGCAGAATAAAAACCTTAAATTCCTAATTTCTTTATGCACAATCCTTGTCAAATTCATTCACAGTGACAAATCAAAATGTTAGGCAACTCAAAAATAGTGTTTTATAGGGAACTTTTTATTTAGTTTTTTTAAGAGTTAGTTTTAATGCATAATGTAAAAAACTGAAAGAAACAAAAAAAAATATAGAAAAAACTCGAACCAAATAGTCGCGTTTTAAAAAAAATGAAAAAATCGAAGCGAACCGAACAAAAAAAAATATTGTGATTTTATTTTAATTTTTACCAAAAACTGAACCAAACCGCACGAGTCCCACCTCTAATCACAAGTCAATAACACATAAAAATGGAAATGGGAAGACTTGGATCAAGGTCATGGGTGCACTTAAAAGGGGTAAAAGAGTAGATTCGATCTATTATGTGCTTCGAGTTTCGTGCTCCGAGTTTCTCGGAGAACACTTCTTCTTCTTCTTCTTCTTCTTCTTCTTCTTCTCACTAGTTTCTAGGCACCGCGATTTTCGGGCGGAAACGGGTGAAGCGCAATAGAGATAAGGTCCACGAGTCGAAGTCCAATTTGGTTTTTGTTATGGTTTCCAGATCTGTGATTTTGGGTGGTTTTGTGGTGATGGATCGGGCGAGGTGCGTCGGTGAGGCTGACGCCTTCTCGGGTGCGGCTGAAGGACTGTAGAGGACGGTTCACGAGACTGGTGGTTGCCGACTATAGTTGGTTGGATTCATTTATCGGCAAGAGCAAAGATTGTGGCAGCACTCGGTTGCTTGAAGAGGGTTCGCCTTTAGCGAACATCGGTTGGCGACGATGGCGAGCATAGACGTTATTGGTGGCTGACTGGATGAGGGGGAAGATATGACGGGAGGTGGTGGCTCATACCAGTGACGGAGTGGAAACCTTAGAGTATTGCGCCCCTTCGTGGTTTGGGAGTCCAGCAACCCTTCAACTTTCCTGGGCCTATTCTCTTTAAGCTTGAGCTATTATGAAGTGGACAAGAATGTTCGGCTAGGTTGAAGGCTCTGGGCTTTTGCTTTTGGGTTTGAGATTATGAGGGGCCTACCAAACCCATTACCCATCATGTTTCCACACTTGGCATCCGGGTGTTCCGACTCTTCGCACAGTTGTACTGTCAGGCTCTTTTGTTTCGTGTTGCAGCTATTCCTTCATGTGGTACTCGGGAGCTTACGTCTCAACGTAGAGAATGTGCCTAACTAGTTAAAGGATGGTGCGACCAAAATTTTGATTACATCAATGTTATCTTAGTTTGTTAGTCTAAGCTTGAAACAAAAAACGTATATCTAGTATAGTGGTATATGTGAGATTTTCTTTTATTAGGTCAGATCATCCGATGGAGTCGGAGTCTTTCCACTATTATCACATTGACCTTCTCAAAAAAAAATAACGCGCCATGCAACTCTATTTACGAATGAAAAACCGACAAATTCGTTGTAGAATAAAATGAACCATCGATTAGCTAACAAAAAAAAAAACCTAAAACCCGGTTCATGAATACTGCCGACTCAAAATTCGTTTAGGCGCCTCCGAGTTTCAAAACTTGGTCACCGTCTAAGTTCTCTCTCGCTCTCCAATCACCAATGGCTCTCTCCTCCGCGTTCCACGACCGACTCGAACACATGGCCCAAACTCGCAACCACCGCCTCTCACTTCTCCAGGTCTCTCTATTCAATCTCCCTGTGCTTAATTTCGAAAGAGATTTAACTTTTTCTCGGCGGTCGGAATCTGACCGATTCCGGCTTCGTTGTTTTTTTTTTCAGGCGGAGAAGGAAGCGCAGGCGAACAAGTCTCAGGAGCTTGAGGCGAAGCTCGCGAGCATGGGTGCGATGGAGCAACGGTGCTTGGTGCTGGAGCAGAAGATCGCCGCCCAAAGCTTCAAGATCTGGGCGCTCCGGTCCGAGATCGAGCGGCTCGACGCCAAATCTCAGAGCGATTCCGAGGAATTGAGGTATCTCAATTTACTGAATTTGGAATGTGAATTTTGGATTTTGGAATTGAATTTGGGGATGCAATTTTTAATTTTTTTAGGGTTTTGAAGAGTGAGGTGGAGGAGCTAGAGGAATTGGAGAAGGAGAAGAAGAGGTTTTATGAGATGAAGGGATTTGAAATGAAGGAGTTTAAGCAAAATGTGGAGAGGTTTGTTTGGGAATGTCAATTGCAAATTGATAATTTGAAGAATGGGATTAACCAGGTAAAAAAATCTAAGGCCCTAAATGGCCAATTTGATAGTTTGATTTAGGTTTTAGTAGCAAAAATGTGCTCATGATTTTGTTCTTTTTATCTCCGTTTTCAGATTAAGTCTAGCTTTACTAAATTTCAAGGCAGTGACAGATGCACAAGTAACTGTGACATAGCTGCAGCTGAGAAAAGGAAGTCTGAGCTTTTAGCTATGAAGGAAGAGATGAACAAAAGGCTGGCTTCCAATTACCAAACAAGAGCCTATTTGCAAAATCAACTTCAGAACATGCTCATTACCAATCCTCACCATAAGGCATAGACTGTATTGACTGTAAATGACTAGATGAGATCCTAGTTACATGCTGCAAAATGTGGAACACAACGCTCTCGTGAGAGCTTGTAGCTCGAGTGGTTGACAACATTTTTTCTCGAATACTTTGGTGGCCAATAAGAAAGAAAAAATAAAAAATGGCTGCACAAACTTGCCCGGCCCAAACAAGAAGCCCAGAACCTAGAACCTTCTTCCAATTTGCAAAATAAACCTTCAAAGATAAAACCTTTACCCTACGGCAAGGTTCTAGCAATTTCCATCTAAAACGACCGCCAGAGCCGCTCTGGTTTTTCCTCTAAAACACACTACAATTAAAGCAGAAAGCAAAAAATGGCAGAGGAATTGTCGCTAGATTTGGAGGAGCTCCGCCATATTCAGAGCATTGCCAAACGCCCACGAGTCCTTAATCTCATCTCCTCAGAAATCAACAATTTGGAAAAGGTTCCCCTTCTTTAATCATAAAATTACTATGTCTTTGGTTATATTACCAGATTGTATTAGTGTTCTGTACATAGCTAGAAACAGCATAAAGGAAACTTGCTCAAAAAAGTTAGTACCCATCTATCAAATATATTGTCATTATTGTGTGGGAAGAAAAATGGCTTTAATTTGTTTTGTATTAAGTGGGTTATGGAGTTACGTATGTTTTCGGGAGTAAAGAACAGTGGTTTATGCAATTGTGATGGATCATACTGATCAGAGGGTTGACATCGCTCATAAAGAGTTTTGATTTTGAGTTTTCTTGGGGGTGTTGTGTGTGGAAAAATAAAAGGGCCATCAGAAGATATTGTCGTAAAAATATCAATAAGCCTAAAGCTTGGAATTTGAGCATTAGAATGGTGGAAGTGGACCTCAATCCGGTGTCACCCTGTATATGCTTTGTCATGCTTACTGATTTATGTTCCAGTATATTTTTGATTGGTATAATGGTAATGTTAGAGATCTTTTAAATGGAGTTCACAGTTATAATCGATTGTTGATATCAATCTATGAAGTTCATGGTTTGTGAAGCTTCCCATAATTCTAAGGCCCTACACCTCCATAATCGAATTTCTGAACTTTTGAAAATAACTATGTATTTGTCATTCACTTGTTCTATTAGTAATGTAGCAATATGGAAGTGTGAAAGTTCTTCAGAGACTATGAGATTTTAGGATTCACTCTCATCCAATAATGAACTGTATGTTCCATTTTCCTCTAGTAGAAGCTAAAAGCGGTTTTGATAATTGCACAGTTGTCTAAGGAGGCAGCACCCAAACCAATTTTGCCAACTCCAATTACAACTCCGACCTCAGCGGCTGCTAAGGTGCCTTCCACCCCAGCTAGGAATTATGTTACACTCGGGTCATTCAGCTGGGAGCAAGATACTGAAAAAGTGAAGGTAATATTTGCACTTTTATGTTTTTACGAAGAATGAGTTCAACTATTGGCATGTATGCAATGGGATATTGCAGAGAAATGACTACTTACTTCATCCTGATACTTGGAACTTGTGCTACTTCTTAGCTAGGCTTGTTATGCAATGGGATATGTTTGGTTCTGCTTTCATCATCTTTCCTTCCTCATGCAGATATATATATTTCTTGAGGGGGTAGATCAGGAGAAAATGGAGACTGAGTTCAAGTCTACATCTATTGATATCAAATTGCATGATGTTCAAGGAAAGAACTACAGATGTGCTATACCTAAACTGCATAAGCAGATTGTTCCAGAGAAATGTAAGGTGCTAGTTAAGCCTACAAGGGTAGTCATCACATTGATCAAAGCTTCAAAGGGAAATTGGCTGGATTTGCATTTCAAGGAGGACAAGGTAACTTCTTGCCATAAACAGTACCTAGTATTTTTCAATGGCCAAATTAGAACTAACAGTATTGATATTTTGATTTTGTAGCTGAAGCCGAACTTGGATAAGGAGAAGGATCCTATGGCTGGAATCATGGACTTGATGAAGGTCAGTATATTTGAACTTGCACATAAAGATGCGCATGTATATTCATTGAGCAAACAGATTTGTGGTTTGTGTTTCTGTGAGATGACACTGATGTGCCATTTATTATGCAACGCTTGCAGAATATGTACAATGAAGGCGATGAAGAAATGAAGCGGACAATTGCCAAAGCATGGACTGATGCAAGATCTGGAAAAACAGCTGATCCGCTGAAGGGGTTTAACTGAGGAGATTTGATTCTCGTCTGCAGTAGTGTCTTTTGAGTAGATCTTTTTTGTTTCCATTCAGTGATATCTTGTCTAATGTATACTGGAAAGTCCTGGGAAACATGTACCTCTCAGATAGATGCTTGTTTGTTATTGAGAGAATCTATTGCTGACATTTTCTAAATCTCAAGCAGTAGTGTTCACGAGTGTTCCTTTTTACTAAATATTTGCTAGAAGCTGGAGTAGCTGAAGTACAATCTTAAAGGAGACCGAGACTCCTGAGGTTATCATCGGGGCAGCACATCAAATGTGACTGTCAGCCTGTATCATGAAAAGCATGCGCTCGACGCTCGTAGTGCGGATTTCTTGATCTAACTAGTAGTACAGCAAGAGCAGCCGAAACTAACAACGAGGTTTCGTGGTGTAGTTGGTTATCACGTCAGTCTAACACACTGACGGTCTCCGGTTCTCATTTTGACTTTTTTACTGCAACATCCACCCAAAAAAAATAAAAAATTTGCTGCAACATGGCAATATTATGGTTAACTCGCTCACACATCAAATGATTTAAATCTAAATACGGTACGTCTGAAATACACAACAGTCAAACCTAGCTCAGGAAAGAGCTGATTCTTATTCAAGTTCACATAAATCTTACTCCGCATAAACCTTGGTGGCATGGCCAATAGGCCACAGATCTATTAACCCCTCTAAAACTAGAAAAGAAGCACATCTTGCCAAAACAAGACAAGTGTTGTGTGCTGTCATTGGAGTATCTGACTGCCGTAATCAGCATTAAACTTCTCATATCGATGAGCCGAGAGATGAGCAGATGGCCTGGTGTTCCTCAAAGCAGTCTCAATGTCATCATGTTTAATTGGTCCGACCTTTGGCAGTTCTGCAACAAAGAACAAAACTGGTCAAAGTTGTTGAAGACTGAGAACCACACAACTGAAACTGTTGGATCGTCGCTTTATGTTGCATTATGTACACAAATATAAGAAATGTATAATTTGCAGCTATGTACCATCCTCAGGCACCACGTCCTCTTTGCCTTCAAGGAGTGTCATTATGCGTCTCAGGGGCTGCATGGCAGCCTCCTTGCAAACCAACCGAATATCAGAACCTGAATATCCTTCTGTCTTATCCACCAACAAATCATAAGGAAGCTCCTCCTCACCAGGCTCTACTGGCAGGAGTTCCTCAAACATGGCTCTTCTTGCTTCAGGTTCGGGCAGAGGCACAAGAATCTAAATGTTTCATGGTCAAGGGAGAACTTTCTTGATTGATAAATTAATTGCACACAAAAAAGTACACCATGTAGAAACAGCCATCAGAATGTATAACTGTGATGGCTGTCTAGGCTAGAAAGATGGCACCATAATTTGTGGGATGACTGAGCATCATTTAACACAACAATAAGGATACTCGTTTTTCAAGTCGCCGGAGCATAGCTGCATCTAGTTCCCAAGGAAGATTTGTTGCAGCCAAAACAAACACTAGTTCATTTGTCTTTGTCAAACCATCCATCTGTAAGCAAATTAATTTATTACAATATTAGACCGTGGACAATTGATTTAATGCAAATGCATATGTGAAAATCAATGCCTCAAAGAATGGTCTTTGATCATATTTGATGCAAGGCGGAGCATTTTAGGAAACAGATGTGCTACTTATTGTACACTTCTCTAATTATGCGTTTATGAGACATTCTGACAACAGAAACACAGACACATGGAACTGATGGAAGCACTTTGTTTTTTAAAACTCTGAGTTGAATGTTTAATGGTATTGTTAATGGATTACTGCCATTGCCATAACTAATAAGAGTAGATAACAAGATTCAATTTAATGGAACAGGAGATACAGAGATCAATGCACTCATAAAACCACATCACCTGTATCAGAAGCTCCGTTTTCAAACGCCTACTTGCTTCATGCTCACTTCGTCCTTCCCCACGTTGACTAATAATTGCATCAATTTCGTCAATAAATATAGTTGAGGGTGCATGGTACCTGGCAAGCTCAAATAAAACCTTCACTAACTTCTCCGAGTCACCTGGAAAGTCGTACAAACTTCAAATGAGAAGCGGCTAATTTAGACATACAAATGCAGTATTCATCTAAACAAACATTAAAATTTCCATAGCTGTCCGAATTGTTGACTTTGCTAATAAATAGCAAAACTGTATACGTTTTCCTACGCCACTCAGCCCACAAGTAACCTTTGCCCAATCACTTCTGTGGGTCATTCTATTCTAACTTATATCAAATTCCTTTCACTGATTAATTTATGAAACTGGGCCTATCCTGATAAAGTTGCTGCAAAAGACATAAATTTTTAATACCAGGACCAACAAACTTCCAGAAAAATTCTCAATTCTAACATACCTCGCCATTTACTGACAACTGATGATGCTGAAATGTTGAAAAATGTGGTCTTGCACTCTGTTGCTACAGCCTTCGCAAGCATTGTCTGCAATATCAGGGCTAAGGTTATTAGGGTCCAATATATTATCTTAAGAGATAATCAAGAGTGCATAAACAGAATTTGCAAATTCAGTTCCTTTATCAACTATTAATTGCGAGAACCTCATGACATGGAAGAGAAATATACACTGTAAACTCAGGAGAAATGGAGAATACAAAGACAGTTTAGTCGGTGACATTTCTACGGTCACTTTTTTTTTTCTGAAAGAACATGTCATGCTATCCTTAAAGGTTGAATAAAATTTGTACCCTATAGAAGCTTCATGTATAAGGGACCTTATATGCTTGGATATACAGCTAATATGTGAAATATGATTCAAACAGAAGACTAATGTTAGCTAATCACCCTATCATGTTTCAAGAAGCAATATTAACCACATAGTTCTTCATTGTCCATCCTGTTGCTTTGAGGTTGGAAACAAGAGTACAATTGATCAGTAGAGGAAATATTGCATACCTTTCCTGTCCCTGGGGGGCCAAAAAGGAGAATACCCTTCCAAGGTGATAAAAGACCAGTAAAGTACCTAGCAACAGAGGACGAATCAGGTTAACTATGAACATATTGTAGCATTTCAACCAAACAAAATGATATTCTTATTAATAAAAGTTTGTCAATGATTCAAGGGGAGTTACATTCCAGATAAACAATTTCGAAATATGCTTGCATTCAATAGATCAACAAAAAAAAAATTAGATATTCCACCAATAAAGTACAAGTACATTCAAAAGGTAATACAGATGGTGTTATGTATTTATTTAAAATTATTTTAATCAGATATTAACTAAACCTACTTGGGATATTTGATTGGCATGACCACCGCTTCTTTAAGTAAACATTTGGCATTCTCTAATCCTTTAATGGTTTCCCACTTAACATCTGGATCACCACGAACTATATCCCTGCACAGGCGAATGGGAAAACGTGTAAAAAATTAAAGTAAGCAACAGCAAAGCATCAAATCCTTGGCGACATGAAAACTGCATGTATAAATTACCTGCATAAACTCTCTGCTAGAGTACGTGTTTCTGAAGAATCAAAAGCTGGGAGAAGAGACTTCTGCCTGTGAACAAGAGCATACAATGTCAGTAGGTCCTTAAAGAAATAGACATCCAACACCAAACCATACTACTAAACATGTATCAGAAGGGAATTACACGCTTTAGTAAAGGATGGTGGTTTGGAAAGATCCACCAGACCCATATAATAGCATATAAAGGCTGACAATGCATTTTGTTGTTAAGTTTTGACTCACTTCCTCAAGTTAAACCGTCATTATCAAACATAGTTTTTGTCCAAGTGTGTTTCCTCATGCATAAAAATATATTGAAGTTTTCAGAAGCTAAGTATACTAGTTTCTACAATGTAGGATCTTAATATTGAAAGCTGGTAGTTAGTGGAGCTTTACTAAAAATTTCTTAATAGAAGGGAACTGAGACAGAAAAGTCAAGAAACATACATCACATGATTTGGATCAGATGAAACTCCGTTTGACTGTACAGCTTCCTGAGAAAACAAACAACATTGATCAATCTGACACTACAAAATGCAAGTACCACCATATTACTAATACATCACATAATAAGACCAAATGTAGTACCTGGTTCCGGTACCGCTCATAGATGGCCATGTCAGATTGATTCTTCACATGACCATTCCCATTGGCTGCCGCAACAGAAGATCCCCCATTACTCACAGCTCCATTAGTGGCCTGCTCACTCGGCGTCTCTTCCGGCAATTTCTTTCTACCAAACTTGGCATCATAAAACAATTTAAAATCCTAGAAATACATGTTAGTTTTACCCCAGACAAATCTGCAAATTCCGGACTCTACTCTGATCATCAGATCAAGAATCGCAATCACACAATCTCAACATCCCAAATTGACACAGAATCCAGTCTTGAACATAAAGAGGATGGGGTCATACATTGGTGCATGCTGGAAAAAACAGTAACAAGTTTAAGCTAAACAAAATTCAGAGTCTTTCAGTTCAAGTTCAAACTCAGCTTGAATATGCTCAAAACTCACGAACTTTGCTCAAAGTTTCAAACTTTGATTCAAAAAGCTACTTTTGTTTTCAGGGGAACTAAAAGATGATGTGGGAGAGTATAAGTGAGTACCGGAAAGGTCCACCGAGTGATTGAAGGCTCGTCCGACATTGCTCCGATGAATCTGGAGTGGAGAAGGAAGAGAGAATTTCAAATGGAATCTCACAAAACTCTCTCTCTCTCTCTCTCTCTCTCTCTCTCTCTCTCTCTCTGAAACTTGGAGGCTCCTGGTGAGTGATGATGCTCTGGAAAGTCTACTGGAGCCCAATGGAATAAGAAGCTTGCGGATTCGATGTTTAATTCTCAAGACCATCTTTCACTATTAAAATCCTACGCTTTATTATAATAATAATATTATTATGAGATCTTAAAAAATTATTATTTATCTAAGATCTAGTCATCTCAAATTATCAAAATCTTATACATTAAATTGTGAAAAACTTATACTTTAAAAGTAACTTCACCAGATTTTCTATAAGTTATTTTTAACTAAAATATAAAGATTTTCTCTTAAAATTTATTCAAATAGCTCCCTTATCTTATTAACCAGTTTAGGGATTCCCTATATTTCATGTTTTCATCCCCTATTCTTATACCGAAAACATGAATTATAGGTAACGAAACATTCAATATTGTAATTAATTGTTTCCTTCTAAATTGTAAATGTAATTAATAACTATATTAATAAATAAATATTTTATTATCAACCAATCAAAATTAAGTATGTATATAGATCTAACTACATTTTAAGTGATATTGTTGGAGTAAATTTATACAAGTGATTAGCTAAAATAGGTTTCGACTTTATTTTTAAACAAAATAAACAAACTTTTCGTGATATTGTTGGAGTTGCTCTAAATTGAGATAAACTCTTCTCATCTCCAACTATATCATACATTATATCTTAAAATTCATAATCTTAAAACTTAAAATGAGACTCATTTTAAGATCTTATGTAAAATTTAAGCTCTCCTTTATAAAGTATAAGATCTATATTTTTAACTATTAGTGATAAAAAAAATTATCAAAATTTCTTATAAGGTATAAATCTCCCATAGTCGGAGATGGTCCTATTGTTCGTGTAATTCACTTCCATATTTTATTGGAAATGAAAGGTTACAACGTACCAAGCAAGAAAAATACCATTGGGCCGAGCAAGTGTGATGGAAAGCCCATCTTTTTTGTCTTTGTCAAAGCTGGTTCTCCCTGTCGCACACAACTTCATTCCTAAAGAAGAAAAATCCGACGTTCAATTTTACTTTTTAACCAAAGTATTTATTTTCTTCTTTGTTTGCCACCAATTTTTATACCTCCATTTGAGAACTACCACGAAATTCTTTTCGTTGAGTTAATTTTTGAAAATAACCAAGAAGGAAAAAGGACAAATAGATTTAGGTACTCTTGAGCATGAACAGGTGAGGAGGAGAGTGGGCAATACTTTCATCCTAGTTCATTATTGGTTATGTTACATTGAACTGGTTGGAAAAGCAAGCCATTTCCAGGCCCAACCCAATGGTATACATCTCCAAGACTCCAAGTTACTAGCTCAAGTCACTTTCACATTTGGACTAGGCTGATGCTTTTGGGCTTGGGACGATAGCAATCCTCATTCTTTCTTACAATAAATTAAAGAAGTCAAAACTCATATTAGTATTAATGATTTTTTTTAGAAGATCGATAATATTCCATTAAAATGTGATAATATAATAGTGCAAAGACTCTACCGGATTACTCCGGGCCAATAAAGTGAAACCTTATACGCACTACTATATTAGGCACTAGGTGTAATAAAAAAATCTGGTTGTACCATCCTTTAACTAGCTAGACACCTCCTCTACTTGCGGTCCATTACCTGATTTAGAGCTTTCCCTCTAGCCTGGCTTTTTGATGTTTGATCCCACTGCACTAAGCTGTGATGTGCCAATATTGCTACCACTTGAACTCAAGGGATAGTTGTCTCATATCCTTTTCTTCCAACTAGCAATTAACTGCTGGTTTAAACTTAGGTTTGTCCATTTTATCTACCTTATAAGCATTATGTGCTAAAAAATTTTACAGTCTCCCCTGCCTAGACTTAGAATGTCTTTGCCGTTTCCTGGGCCTTTTAAGAGACTTTTCCATCCTTAGCACGTCAGGTTCTGCTACAGCAATCACCTTTACTGTAGCCTTCATTTCCTCCTCCTAGAACCAGTTATCTGCAACTTCTTCCTCCCGGTTCCCTACCCCACAACCGGGACCAGACATAATCATTGTTCAAACAATTGCTTCTCCTTGAGCTTCTTCCTCTGCCCAGAATTTCTCATTCCTCTTTACTTCCGCCGCATCGTCCAACTTACCACATTGGATCGGGCAGCCATCCAGAGTGTGGTTGACGCTACAACCCACACAATATCCCTACAAGGTAATATACTCAATATCAAACACTACCCAAGCCGGAGCACCAAGGGCAAGACATACCTTTATTTTCAACGGATGACCAAGGTCTACCTCCACGAATAGCCGAATTTCTTTTCCCTCTTCCAGCCGAACCTTATCATAGTCAATGAACCCTCCCAAATAGTTTTCCAGGAGTTTCCACCATTGCTTGACCTCCACTGCACCTCTGATATCCCCACCAATCACCTCAACTCGCGCCTACATGCGAGATTTGGCTGTCGGAATCAGAGGCACTAGGGTCAGGCCATCAAACTCCTCTACCATTACAGCAATATCATGGTAAAACCAAGGTCCTCAATCAACATCCCTTCAAAGGCCATTTTGTCCTTGAATCTTCCCATGAAACGATTATGGGTACAACGTCAAATTTAGATCGCACTCGATCCCAGAAGTCCTGGTCAAAGATAGATCATCCAATACTTGAGAGACTTCACAGTAGCATCTGATAAGAGCCTTGGAGAGAAGACTTGGATTACGGCAAAGCCATAATCCGCCTCCTCCTCCACCGCCCCTCAAAGAGGTTGCATTCAAGAAATGAAACCAAATCGAGGGATTTCTCCATGGATGAATGCCTAGATTGATAAGATCCACGCACTAAAGTAGTTAGAACAAGAAAGTAATGAAAGAAACAAACCGCACTGAATGTTGGAGAAGATACTAGATGAAAAACTTCCAAAACAAAAAACCAAGGATAATAGTACCAACGATCTTTATTCGTTAGTAGAGTTAAGATCTCACCAAAGAGTAAAGTCGGTTCAAGGTAAAACAATATCGATACAATTGTACTTCATATACTACATATCACAACTTTAAACAAATGGATGTGGCCATAAATATATTAATCTTCAATAGAATTTGATTAGAAAGTTGAATTCGTTTGTCTACAATAAAACCTCTATACAGTTATATTGTTGGGACTGACAAAATTTATTCATATATAAAGGTTATTCTTCGATAGAGGTTCAGTAAAAAATTAAAAAGCTAAATCATATATATATATATATCAAATAACTATTCGATTTGTGATAACAATTAATCCAATTATAAAGCCTATACACGTGTTATTACGTATGCTCAAACTTTAAGACACGCAAACAACTATAGACCTTAAATCATTGTCTCAAGATAGTATAGAAATGTATATTAATTCTTCGTAACTCGATCACATTATCTATTTTTTATTAACAATTATTACTTTAAGGAGGTAACTTTTTTAATATGGGACCAAAAAAATGTATAACTTATTACAATGTGGAGGTTATTCCTAATTATAATTAGTCCTGAGTTAGGACCGGAATTTTTTATCACTATAAAGAGGTTATTCCTATATAAAGTATCCTTAATTCGATGTTTTACTGTATATACTACTGGTAGTAATGAGTTGCAAATTTTCAAGGAAAGATGGATTTGTGGTGTTGAAATGATCTAAACCTTTGACATTCATTAGAGCATCTCCAATGGGACTCCCTATTGCAGCTCCATAGCCAAATTCTAGAGAAAAGCTAAAGTTTTTGGAGGATGTTAAGAGCTCCTAGAGACTCCTAAGACATTAAGTAAACTTACATTATAGTTTGTTTTGCAATAAACTTACCGTAAATAGGACATTCATGCTCTCTATTTCACTAATATGGTTAGAGCACAAATTTCTCTGCTCCCTAAAAATTTAGGTTTAGCTATATTTTCAATAAATCCATTAAAAATATATGGAGCATCATTGGAGATGCTCTTAGGTGATCGAAGTGAACCTAGTTTGATATATTCATGTTAAGTTAAGCCAAGATAAAGATTATATCCAAGTAAATAAAACTGCTAATTTTGTTTTGAAAGGATAAAACTGAGAGCTTAATACGTGCAAGATTATATCCACAAGGATGAATAATATATATATATATATATATATATGTAGCTTAAGCTAGTTACCATATGTTGGACTTCAATTGAAATTATTCATCCCCTTAGAACTCTAGAAGGTGGATCTTGGCTTGACTTTAATCAATTGTTCCATTAATTCACTTTATATATTTTTCAACCTAAAAATTAAGTGATCGAAATATCTTTAGAAATTGAAGACGGTCATAATAACATGAGGAATTCAATGAACTTAGAGCATATGCACCCATGAATATGGAGATGAAGTCCTATTTTGAGGAATTCCTCACCCATTTGAAGAATTCTTTTCCAATAGGAAGTCATATTCATGTTTTTCGTGTAGCGGTGTCTAAAATAGGATTTTCTATTACTATTCATTATTATTTAAAATATTTTTCATTTAAATCCGAATAATACTTTCACCCAATAACTAGCCGACATGTGTCATTCCGGATCATATAATTGGTAGAGGATTTCCGATAAGATTTCCAACCAGTAATTTTGAGACACGTGTCATGTCTACATGTTGGTGTCGGCAAAATTATTGATTGAAGATATTCAGTAAGATTTCCGGTAAGATTACAAACCAATGAGAATCGGACACGTGTAATGTCTACATGTCGGAGTCGGAAAAATTATTGATGAAGATATTCGATAAGATTTTCGAAAATATTTTCAACCAATCGACGGTCGACACGTGTCGTTATCTAAAAAAATCTGGTAATTCAAAATGGCTATAAAAGAAAGAGCTATGGGAGAGGTAGACTCACACCAACTACACATCACTTGTAGTTCTACTCATATCTAAGTCACTCTAAACACTTCTTCACATTTTGGTTTCATCAAGATGAATCCCATCGGTACTTTTTTCAGTATGAGGCGACAACAACGCCGACGAAATGAAAAAATTGCCAATCAATTCGTTATCGACGCGGTGGCGGTTGATGCAGCATTTGATGATGAACCACCACCACGCCGCCGTGCAAATCAACCAAGGATGAGGGAGTCAAGGGGCTAAAATCTTATGGAAGATTACTTCATCGAACGCTCAGTCTTCACCGACCACGAATTTCGTCGGCGGTTCCAAATGAGCCGAAATATATTCAACCATATAATGACGGACTTCTGCAACAATGACCCCCTTTGGCATCAAAGAGCCAACGACATTGGAATGGTCGGACTACTTCCACAACAAAAGATGACCGGTGCTCTTCGGATATTGGCCTACGGCTCAGCTGCTGATCAATGTGCCGAAATCATAAAGATGGGAGAATCAACAACTTTGGAGTGCATGAAGAAATGGTGCACCCAAGTTGTAGAGCTTTATGGTACCCGTTACCTCCGCGCTCCAGATCAGACAGACATCACTCAACTTCTAAGAAGGACTGGACATCGAGGATTTCCTAGTATGATCGGAAGCATTGATTGCATGCATTGGAAGTGGAAGAACTGTCCAACCGCTTGGTCCGGGGCGTACTCAAGGAGGAAGGGTCGTCCAACTATCATCTTAGAGGCAGTGGCCTCATATGACACGTGAATCTGGCACAGTATCTTTGGAGTAATAGGAGCTCAAAATGATATTAACGTGCTCTACCAATCAGATATCTTCGATGCAGTGCTTACTGGAAGAAGTCCGGTTGTGACTTATAAAGTGAACGATATGACATACCGTAACACTTATTACCTTGCTGACGAGATATATCGGAGGTACTCCTCATTTGTCAAAACGATTTCTAATCCTCAAGATCTTCCACAAAAGATTTTTGTGAGGAAGCAAGAGTCGTACCGTAAGGATGTGGAGAGGTGCTTTGGCATCTTACAAGCTCGTTGGAGGATAATTCGTCATGCAGCTCGGTGTCACCACATTTCGACGTTAAAAAGCATCATGTTGGCTTGCATCATAATGCACAACATGATTGTTGAGGGGGAATTTGTGGATGATGAGTTTGAGGAGAACGAAGAAGAAGATCTCCAAAATCCATCTACTGCATTCACAGCTTATGATGGGCCAGTGGATGAAGGGGGGAACCGGATTCCTTTCGAGCCGGTTGGAAGAGATGGACAAAATGAACAACGGTTTAATGACCGTCTTGTAGATCTCCAATCTGATTACATCCATGGAGAGCTTTAGAATGACTTAGTTAAGCACAACTGGTTTCTTGAGACCGGTGAACAACTATAAATATGTTGTTTTAAATGTTTGTTTGCATTGTTGTGTGTTTGAATTATGTATTTCTATTATGTGTGTTTCAATTTTTGTAATGTGTGGGAACTTCATGGAAATAAATAAAGTGCATTTTTATTTCTTTCAAAGGGAAAGTACATAGTACACAATTTAAATGCTTGGAAATTGAAATTACATATACTTATAATTTAAGTGCTTGAAAAAAATAAAAGTGGGTCATTTAAGTGCTTGGAAAAAGGGGGCGACAACAATTGGAACAACCTTCTTTGCTAGCTTCTTCTTCAACCCCATCTAATTGAGAAAGGATTTTGGCTTTCCTCTTTGTGAAATACCTCTTGGATTTAGGAGTCATAATCTCGGTATCCATTGACATAATCCGAGTTTCTTCCGCCAAAACCCTCAATTGGATATCTCTCTTTTGAAGGGCGAGTTGCTCTCGTATAAGGGAAACCTCAATTGCATCATTATCTTTTTGATTGCGACCATAAGATTCTTGATTTGCCGCAATCCTATTCAAAGCCTCGGCTCTTTCATTTGTAGGCGTCACGCCTTTCTTCTTTTTTTCACTTTCTTGGCCGCTTTCACTCCCTTAGGACGCTCCAGAGAAGAGGGAGCTTGGTTGCTCATTGGTGTGGCAAATACATCATCCTCCTCCAAGTTGACGGTGGGAGACATTGAGTTTGCAGGATGTGATGATGAGTTAGACGGAGTAGATGATAAGTAAGGCGGAGGTGTACTAGCCTCGACATGGATGAAGTAAGAATGATTCTTCACCACTTCCCAACAAGTAAAGTCTTTAAACTCTTTCTTCTTTTTTGCCACATAAAATGATTGAGCACATCTTATCTAAAATAATAATAATAATAATAATAATAATAACAACAACAACAACAACATGGAATAATTAAATAACTTGTAATTCATAAAGAACATGCCCTAAAGAAAATTAAATAAAATAGACATGGCTTATATTAAATAAAAGGAAATAAATAACTTGTAATTCATAAATATCATGAAATAAATAACATATATTTCATAAAATTTAGACAACATAAGTTGAAATAATATGGTAAAAACTTTTAAAAAAATTGGAGATCAAAAACATTACCTCATCGTGTAAGTTGGAGCCGGAAGATGCATTCTTTCGTAATAAGAAAGAGCACTACCCCAAACTTTCAAATTCAGCTTCAACTTAGCGAAACGAGAGGATAATGCGTTTTAGGTCCTAGCTTCCAGCATCGATTCACCATAACCTAGCTCCCAATTCTCCTTGAAATTGCCGTAAACCTTTTCCCACAATTTGTCGACCTTTTGTTAATTTCCGGTGATGGAATCAACGTTAAAACGACAATAAGAGATACTCAATTGTACATCTTCCGAAAGAAGCCAATTTGTTGCCATTTTTCCCCACAAAAAAACAAAGGATTTAGAGGAGAGATGGAGAGAATAAATTTGTTGTGCACAACTTGGTGTGAGAAATGAATGAAATGAAGGTAGTATTTATTGAAAAAATGTAGGGAGTCATTTGCAAATTTTTAGGATTTTTTTTGTAATGTTTTCATTTTAGGCCGAAGTGGTCGTTGCATTTAAATATGAGCCGTCGGATGTCTCATATCTGTTCGAAATGGACGGCCCAGATCAACTTAACCGTTGATCTATCCGTTGCTTGGGGCGTGCCACGTGTCGCCACGCGATTGGCACGTCACTTTCCTGGTAAAAAAAATGGGGTCACCCACGTGAGTGGGGCCCACCAGGGGAACATCCTCACACTCTTCCTCTCCGGAGGATACCGGCGAGGACATCCCTCGCATCAATGTCCGGTGGTCGAATCCAAAACCTCCCGCTGCACCAATTCCTCACGTCGGACGTCTTATTTCCAGCGGACCCCATGCCAGACGTCTCCAAAAGTCGTCCGGGGTGCAGCTGCTCTTAGGGGACCAAGAAATTAGAAGTCACCACATTCAAGATTTGAATATGACACCCATGTCAATAACCAGAAATGGTCGGCCCACTTCTCATTTTGACGGAGGGAAGATTGCCAAGTAACCTGCTTCGATCAATAAGGAATTTCAAACAAAAAGCACGTTGAATCAATCACGTCTTGGACTTCTTAATAAGAAGCAGATTCCAATAGACATTTCTAGAAGGCAGCTAGGCCACAGATTAAGATTTGCATGCCACTGAAAATTAACGTACACCATCGAGTTTAGTACGTGCTTATTGAACCAAAACAATATTAGGGCAACGCCATGTTAGCTGCTAGCTTGAGTTGGAAGCAAGCACTACTCAGGGACTGAATAATCATAAAACCTTTTCAAGGTGGGAATGGAAATTGCTTTCGACCAAACTAATAATGAGGAGCCGCTGAAGGCATTAGCGATGTAATTAATTAAAAGAAGTACCTATCTCCTTTTCGAAGCTCCAATGTGCCTGAGATGGGTGTATTCAATTAGAATGTAGCTTTCATTTGTGGTCTCACAGACTCGCAGTGTGACTGGTGTTAAATATGTTGGTACCTGAATATGACCTTTCCGGCTTTCCCATATTCGGAAAGTAACTTCATTAAACTCGTTGATGTGTTTGTTTGCGACACTGCGAGAGGCCCTTTGGTCTTGTAGACAATGATTTTGCAAGTAATTCTTTTTGAATCTATGGTCGAGTACATCCGGGACCAAGTGCTGATACGTACGTAATATGACACTTTAATTTCCCCATATACTATAGAGACTATCAAGTAGACACTTTGATTCGCCTTCTAGTATGGTGTTTCTACTGTATTAATTAATACGTGAACTGAGTATGACAATCATTCACAGTTAACACGTACTCAGCAAAAGAATGTTAAAACCGTCAAATATCTTGGCGAACAAACTAGATATAAAGATAATAGCCAGGCTAGCTGGTATGATATTTGTTGATATTTGTAGAAAATATCATTCATTCATTTCGATGCATGTAAATTCCTGTTCAGTTCATTCAATAATGCATCGATCCTAGCTCGATCGTTCAAAGAGAGAGATGCAGCTAGATAGACAAGATAAAGCACACAAAGGAGAGAGATATGATCGATCGATCTGTACCTTTGCTCCTATTAGTCCTATAGTCAGTAGCCATATGAGTAATCAATTCGTGCAACAGAACACTTCCACAGTTCGATCCCTAGCCTTCGATCATCTGCTTTATTTACCCATTTTAGATAATTTATTTTCTGTGCGTCTTGTGCATGTACGTTTACGTGGAATAATGTTCGATTTGAATTTCGTTCACACAATCACACGCATGCAATATGTCCTACATGAAGAAAGAAAAACAAGCACGTACATTGTACGTTTGGAAGAGAGAGACACGGCTGTAGATTTTGGTCACGTTTTGATCGAAGAACATCGATCGGACCTGGAAAGTCGATCGATCGATCTGTTTGATAAGTTGCAGCGCGCGGGAAGATGTGGGATCAATGCGGTGTTCGCTCAATCGAATCATGCACTGTGTTTTTGCAGCATAAAGCAAACAGATACAATGCGTTTAACCTTACGACGTCCAATCAGGATCTATCAGACTATATATATATATATATATATATATATATATATATATATACCGGGCTAGCAGAAAAATAATATCAGACGAACGTACTGAATATGTCGTAGAGCTAGATACAAAGCTGAAATGGGATATATCGCAATGTGTTTGTTCTATTCGGTCCGCAGCTCTAACAAGTTCCGGAAGGGTTCAGTTTTATATACCTGCAACTAGCTAGCTAGGGCAATCACCACAGACACCAACATCGATATAAATGCATATATATATTTTTTGAAAGTATAAATGCATATACATATATATATATATATAATCGATTGATGAAAAAGGAGTGGTAGCCGTTCTCGAACGTTATGAGAAATTGTAGCTAGTACTAATGCATTATTGTGGGTCTGTATGCTCCCCAAACACAGTTCGATCAGTGTATGTGGAAGGGTATAGTATAGCATACCACAAATGGTATAACTGTTTAATCCAAAATCTTCTAGCAGATTTGAGAGACTTTTTAAACTGTCTCTTTTCTTCGATTGTGCTTCGTGCGCTGGTGTGTCACCGTCTCATGAAATGTTGAATTGTAGGCTAGCGGCTACTAACTTCTTAATAAACGATTTAAATGAGGAAAGCACCAACCTCGTCTGAATGGATCATTCTTACCTAATGCCTTAGGACTGTGAGTTTTCGTGTCTCTAGCTAAGCCAAGGAAATCAATACTCTACACTCCTCCTGGTGTAAAGCAGAGCAATCTCCTCAGTTCGGCGTTGAGAACACTGGGTGTTGCTTCCTTGAACCTCGAAACTCTCACTCTTCTTGGTGACAAGCCTCTTGATCGCCGGTTGCGGGTTTTTACATTCTTGAATCACAAGAATCTCACGCTCTTCGGGTGACAACTCTCTTGATCGCTGGTTGCAAGAGATTTTCTCATATAGAGAATGATAGTTTGCTAGGAGCAAAATATGTATTTGATCAAAGATACCTTCTAAATCGCTCTTCAATTCTTTATATAGGAGACTGTAGTTGCATTCAACTTCACTTGGAACTTATTGGTATCTGTAATTAGACTCACAACAACACTCTACGTACTCAATAGAGCTCATTTGATATTTATAGAAAACTCTCATAACAGAGTCCTAACCACTATAGGAAAGGTTAGATAAAAACAAGTTGCATGGATCAGTTTTCAATACTGTTTCCTTCAAGCCCATTCCAATCCGGATTTGCACCTCACTTGGGCCGCTCGCCTAATCCAACCCTCAAAGCCCACTAGGAAATGTTTTATTTCTGGCCCAAACATTGCCCCTCAAGCCTCGAGATTAAATTCAATGCAAACAAAAAGGCTTGTATTACCAAACGACATGTCGATAACACCAAACAGTAACTTTATGCACAAGCGCCACATTGTCTCTTTTTCCCTGAAAAGCTATGCCACTTCAGTTGACGTCACATAAAAAGTGCACGTTCGCGTCAGTCCTTACTTCCAACACAAACCCTTCTCTCATTCAAACTTTTAGGTTCCTCCAAAAGCCAACATTTATGTCTTTGCGCCGCCGTCAATTTCTGACTATTCAGCCTACCGCCTCACAAAGAAAAATTCCCAGAGGTCACCCAAACCGAGGCAAACCGCCTTGCCACCGATATTTGCTCCGTTACTGCCCGTAGGCAACCGGGTGTTACTCTTACTATAAGAGTCACTTCCAAGGGTGCCGGCCACTTAGGCCCCTTCCTCAAAACATCAATCGACCCAGGGCTCTTCCCCGTGCTCTGTCACCCTTATTGTAACTCGTCACTGATTTTTCAGGATAACTCGAAAGCTAACCCCGCGGGATAGACAAAGAAGGATACATTTTGTTCGATAGGCAAATGACCCAACACTTCAGAGAAAGACCGTGCTTGGTACGCCAATCGCCAGAAATTGGACTTGATTCGATGACAAGTGGCTGACATTGATCAACTCCTTGACCTCTGCCTCGCACTCCCCAGTGGTGAAAATCGTGCTCCTTTCACCACCGCCATGTGTTTTTGGGACTCGGTCTGCAACTGCTTCCGCCTACCTTGTGGCGATGTAAGTATCACTCTTCTCAATCTTTATGTTGTATTTGGAGTTCCCATCGCCAATCCCATCTGGAAACAAGGTGATCACATCGAGTGTACCGTTCATGATGGCTCTCATTGCCCCGTTTCGTACTCTGCCTGGACCAACACCTTAATCAATAACCAAACCGATCAAGGAGGGATAGCCTTCCTTGAATTCTGGTTGTCCAAATATATTTTCTGCACTTCTTCCCAAAAGGTAAACAAGTGTTGGACCAACCTCGCCAAGCGTCCTTTCGAGGGAACAAAATTGGGTCTTGCACAGTCTATCCTTGCCAGCATCTATCGCAGCCTGAGGTGGATTGTGCTCTCGCGGCTTAACCTTAACCAACCAGGACCACTCTGGATGGTAGAGCTATGGCTTGGAATGTACTTCCCTATTTTTCGTCATCCCGAAATCCTACCATTTGAGAGAGACGTAATTCTAGGGAAGACTCTGGCGACCACCAACTCTTTTGACGAGTGGACTTACCAAACATGTTTCGCTACCTTTTGCTCGCATTCGGAGTTTCTTGAGGTTCCTGTCGACACCATTTTGATTTGAAACTTCCCCCGAGACCTTGACACTGGCTTCTTTCCCTCACCAGAACAAGACAACTAGGCAAGAGTCATTTTCCTTCAGAGCAACACCTGTGGCGACTTACTGGTTCCTGATCCTTCTACACCTAAGTATGAACTATACGCCCCGAACCACTTTGATAGGCAACTTGGGTTATCCCAATGTGCCCCTATGCTTATCTTGTGCTTAGTGAACCGCTACAGCATTTGGTGAGCCACCTCTCGTCCAAATCCTACTGACTTAAGTGACAGTCACTACGGCTTTCCTCTGGTCATACTTCCTGAACAAGATTTCGAGCATCCTATTGCGCCATCCATTTACATGACCGATAACTACCTTGCTTGGAAAGCCTACTTCTGGGACAAGATCAGACGCAAGCCACTACTAGCCCTATTTGCCGCCATCTTTCGTAACTTTACGAAACAATTTGTGGATGACTCTGATCGGCAGCTTCTATGCATGGTCCATGAGGATACTGACAACACCCCTTGGTCAGTGGTACGTAGTTATACTTACTTACTTTCTCTTGCTAAACTTTTGCCACAGATGTTGGCGATATTTCTACATCATTTTAATTCAATTTCCCTTTGCTGGACTTAAACAGTACTCTGAAGCACATGGGGCCCAAGATGCAGATGTTGATGAGGAGCCTCGCCAGAGGATGGAAGAAGAACAAGAAGAACTCCCACGAACTGTAAGCATTCCATTCTCCGAGTGCCTCACCAATTTAAGCTTTCAAATAAACTAACTATCGTGCTTTGTTCTAGTGATCTCACAAGCGGACTCGGACCAGCTCGACAGTCGATGGTTTTAACAAACGCAAGCACCACCGTCGTGAAGTCACCAATGAGGATGACTCGGAAGAAATGCAGGACGAACCTCCTCACCAAACTACAACCGAGCCTACACCCTCTACAGCTACAACGACTCTCTCGCCGTCGCCAGAGACTCCAGCTATCATGGTCGTTCAGTCCCCACAGACTGACAACGTCTCAGCCAAGCAACCAGTTAAGCTGGTTGAAATCAACCCTTAGCCTTCTCTCAAGGTAAGAACTCAATCTTTAACACCCTAGGCAATAATTAGCTACACTGTTACACTTCTAAACATTGCCTCTAGGATCTGCTCACCGCCACTAAAGAGAGAACCGTCCTCAATACTGAAGTTGTTATTACCAAGAACTCTCCTGATTTTATGGTGAACATTTCTGCCTTGCCCTTCTTTAAGCCTGCTCCGGATGCCAGACTGCCCCAATGCCAGTATTTTCTAGATTTTACTAACGATTCTGAGGAGTAAGACTCCACAAATGAAGGCGATGCCTCTTCCTTCTCTGGAGGAAGAATAATCCATGTCAGAAGGGCGAGTAGTACATATCTCTCATCCAGAATCCCCAAGCGAGCCTAACACATCTCTAGAACAAAGGGTACTTGACATTCTGCGCTCGCCTAAATCACATATGCTTGGCGACCCTAAGGTACGCTTACCATAACAAACTTTTCTTCTTTTTCCTCACACATTGCATCACACCTTATCTTGAATCAAAAAATTTTAATTGAACTCCTGGCCTCAGACTGCTTTTATTACTTCTGGTGCTCAGACTGCTTTACCAGTATGTTCAACTCTCATCACCATAGTTAAAAGCATCTCCTAGTAACAAAAAAGCGTCGATGTGAGCCTCGTCATCTTCATGTCCCGTTAGCCGAGTAGCCGCTCTTCGAGACCAAGCTCTAAGTTTGGAAGAACTGTCAGCCAGGCTCGAAGTCTTGAGTCTCATTCCAGCTGACGTTGCTCTCTCTCGAGCCGCTCTTAAAGAACTCTCTCAGGCCAAGCTGGATTCGTTCGAGAACATCAACGACACCCTGGACAAAGTTAGATATCTAAAAGGAAATGCACATAGCGAACTTCTTGATACTATCTCCGAGTTCGAGCAGGACCTTCGCGAGCTCAACAAATTATATAGCCATCAGGATGACTTGAAGCATAGAATGGATCGCAAACGGGATATGGTAGCCGATATGGCAAACCAATTATAGCAGGATCGGGGTCGCGTCCAGGAATTCCTGAAGAGTGCTTGAACAAAAAGAGAAGCTCTGGCCATCAAGAAAGCTGAACTAGCACTCCTTCAGGCTGAAATGGAACTCTTGTGGGATGATGCTAGTTCTACTCATGCTAGCACTCAACAACTTCTGGAAGAAATCTCTTGTCGCGCAAACTAACTTGTCGAAGCCGAGGATGATGCTTCGGAGCTCCTGGACTCATACAGCTTGGCTTGGACGGACTTCGAGTTCTTTAAGGTGGGATTGAAGAAAAAAGCTCTTCTGTTATAGCTTCTTAGGCCTCTAGTATTAAACTCAACTTTTGTATTTGACTAATTCAAAAAAAAAATTATTTTGGTTTTATTACGATCCATTTAGATTTTGAATATGTTACTGGACCTCAGATATAGACCTGCTAAAAAAATAATCCAACAATAATTGGCCGGCTGAGGAAATTACCTAACCTCTTACTGCTATTGCTCAACTTTAATGGCCTTTAATCTCAGACTTGAAATCTGGAATGTGTTGTCCCATCCGTCAAATATCCATCCGTTTAACTGCCCAAAAAACCTCTAATTAAGGCACTTTAATCTTGGGGTAGATAGACCGCCATGTTGCTCAATCCCCTATAGATACGTGTCCTTCATTAACAGGTGTGTTTTATCCCGAGAGTCTTTACTGCTTTCCTTGGACGCTGTGGTTCAATATTTACTTCTCCTATAAAGGTCATTCTCATCATTTGCAGCTATGCACCCCTTCAATTTTCTCATTCGATGAACTCCCTTTCGCTGTATTTACTCTGGTTCTCGTTTGGCAAGAAACCCCCAGACATAATCTTCCCACACTATAGACCTTAGATAGTGATATCCATGCCCAAATATGGACTAGATAGTGATATCTATGTCCAGATGGTTCCTTGGCAGAATCACCCTAAGTATCTACGGGGTGACGAAGTTTAAACGCCGAGGAAGACTTTGCACTGTCTTCCTCGCCAGCGACTGGTGTGTTTGTCTATGCATAAAGACTGTAGGTCCTATGAACGTGGTATTCTAGAGAGGAAAGACATGGCGTTCAACCCAGGGTAGGGAATTACATGCCAACTTACTTCCAGCACTCCTTTTGGGATGCTTAACTAGCTTCTTTGGTGCTTCAAATCCTCTTTGTTTTGTCTCTTGAGGTCCTGACTCAATGTATGCATATTTGATACGCGGGCCCAGAGACTATTAATCAATCGTTTGAGGATTTGGGGGAATATACACATTTTTTCCTTTTTGTTTCTCATGTAAATTGTAGCTTATCTTCGTATGGTATCAGAGCTTAAGGCCGCAAAACCTTTGTAATCTTGTGTTTTAATGTAATCTGTTTGTGTTTAAAGAAAAGAGTTTCTCTCTGCAAAACGTTGTTCGTATTGATAAACTCAACCAATGTTTGTATATGAAAGGACCCAACCCCGGTTTAGTTGCCTAAACCGGAATCAAACCCCTTCGAAAACACGAATCAACAAAAACCATACAAATTTTGGCAGAGTTTCGTTACTATCGTGGAATTACCATTACCTGCATGCGAAAAATACACTTCATCTTATGCCACAAAAATTAAACCGTGGGCACCAATCCCATCCGGATTTCTCAATATATCAACAGTAATGTAAAGTAATAAATATATCTGTACTTTACTGAAATCCGGAGTAAAATCGTATAACATATACAAAAGAATACTCAGAGCGACCTCTAACGTATAATCATATAAGTATACCACAGTAGGTAGAACAATAAACCTACTGAAAGAAACAAGGTAGCTCGAGCACTATGCCTCCGACCACGACGTGCGACACCAGAATCCGAACTGCAAACTGGGCACGAAAACCGAAAAGCTCAGGGGAAAGACATGAAAACCGTTAGATTGAGTGGACGAAAATAAATGTCTTTCACCGAATAATATATACGTTATAAAAACATATGCGAGTCTCAATGCATAAATAAAGAAATGGTACACGAGGGAGACTCTAACTCCTCACGCGTCCGGGTACACGAGGGAGACTCTAACTCCTCACGCATACAGAGCATGCATCATAAAAATCGCGGAATCTCTCATGGACTACCACGCGATAACACAGTCTGAATCACGGGATCCTAGACCCACACGTGATTCCTAGCCAGAAAGGCCTCGGGTCAGGATATATGTCCCCCCCCCCGGAGCGTACTCGGGGATCAGCCGAGAAGCCAATGTGTATCGATACAACAACGTAACTGAGACTGTACTCTGTGTAAACCAAATCATAAATCATTTTCATGCACATGCATAAAACATAATATATATATATGTATGTATACTCGTATACGCATATCCGTATATGTATAATCGTAAAACACATGCTCGTAAAAATCATGATCAAACTGCATGCTCAAGTTCGTAAATCATATATAAAAGACTTGCAATCAATCCGTGAAAAGAAATGTCCACTCACAGACTAGCGTAACGCAGTTCGCGTTAACCCGTGATCCGGCGGAAAGTCTCTCGCCAAAAGAACCATCACGAACACCTGGATATTCACAAAGTTCATTTCTCAAAGTCATAACTCGACAATTCAAATCAAATCACGAGAAACCACCGTTCTCGGAAACACGTAATTCAATGTCGACGAATCGTCGAAAATCTGATATTTACACCTCAATACCTCGCTGTACTTTCGGATGCTCAACTCAAAAAATGAACCTCCCCACTGCGATCGGGGCGCGATTTCGAGTGAAATGACATGCAACTTGTCGAAAACTCCAAAAAGTCAAACTGTTGACCGTTGACCGCCGGCGCCACCACCAACCGTGAAATTTCTCGGCGGAGCAACCCCTATTCCATGCAAAATCACTCACTGAGCAACTTTCTCAAATTGTAGCTTCATGGTGATGAGGGCTACAAAACCCAGTCCAAATTGCAGCTCAACATGGCCGGAATCGGAATCCACCATTAACCCCAAAATTCACCATTTTTGGCCGGAAATATCTTCCACCACCGTGAGCTACGCCGTGAGAGGAGGCCGGTATTGGGACGGGGAGGTCACGGCGAAGAGAAAGAGACCAGCCCCATGCCTTGGGGTGGCCGGACGGCCAACCACCGTCGTGGACCGCCGAGCACATCGCACATCCACCTAGCCCGCGTTGACGAAGTCAATGCCTTAATGAAGATGTTGACTTTCCACATATAGAAACCCACCTTTAATACTTGCCATAAAAGGAAACTTCTACAATTAAATTTACGACAAACTTCGTGTACTCGTAACCTTCACGTCGTAATTCCGATTCCAATAATTCTCGTGGCAACAAACTCGACTCGACGTATTCTTCAATTATCACCCAAAGTCAAACACTTCGACAAATCCGATAAAAAGTCAACTGTTCAACCCAAACACAAGCTTATCCGATTAAATAATCGACGGTCGAAATATTCACAACATAATCCTCATAACTCGGAATAATGCTCCGGAAGTTCCCACAAGTTCGAAATTAAATTCTCTACATCTTCAGTGAAGAATCCGAAGCCAAACTCCCGTCCGGTATTTTAGTCGTTAAGAGAGCCACTAATTTAACCCGATTATATCGAAACTTCAAATATTCATAATTTATTCATCGGTCGTCCAAATAACGATCTGGAACCGCCCACGAACTCGAAATCACACGTACAACGACTCTCGAGAAGAGACCCAGCTCCAATTCTCGGCCAATAATTTAGTCGTTAACAAGTTGGCAATTCAAACATTTGTCGGAAATCTGCGATTACGCGCAAGCTCGTAGATTAAGCTGATTTCACTGCTGATTCTGTTCTGGGTCGTCACATATATGAAACACTTGTGAATTTAGCCATAGAAGTTGGCAAGTACAGATTAACAACTAAAGACTTAGCCACAGAAATTGGCTGTAAAAAGTAAAAAAAATTCACACGAAAAATAGCCACAGAAATTTGGCCTTGTGGCTAGAGAAGTCTCTATGTTATGCCCTTTCAGTTCATTCAGGCGAGGACTTCCCTTTAAGTCTGTATGGACTGAATTACTCTATTGTTGGAGGGTTATCACACTCCCATACTGGCTGCAAATATAGCTTGAGGAAACAGCCATTTATGGGGTTAGCAAGAATTGTACCATCTCGATCATATAGACACACAGCTCCTCTCCCTTATATATGATATATGATGTATGGACCTTCCCACTTCTCAGACTATTTGCCTCGGCCATCAATCTTCTCGCCAATTGGCAGTATCACTCTCCAGACTAAGTCACATTCTGCAAAGTTTTTTCCCCTTGTGCACCTGTCATAAGCACGTGATACTCTTCTTTTCTCAGCACATAGGTTGTCATAAGTCTCCAAACGTTTCTCATCTAAATCCTCAAGCTCCTGCCACATTGCTTGCATATAATCTTCGCCAATCAATTCATGTTATTCCATAATCCTCATAGACTGAACATTGATTTCTAATGGTAAAACAACATCGTGCCCGAACATTAATACATGAGGAGTCGTGCCAGTGGGGCTTTGTTTGCTCGTTCGGTATGCCCATAATGTATTAAATAAATCTTCATGCCATAAACGGGTGTTGCTGGCAAGCATCCTCTTCAAGATATGGATGATTATCTTGTTGCTTGCCTCAGCTTGACCATTGGATTGAGCATAATATGGGGTAGAATGAAGAAAATGTATCTCTAAGTCTTTCATTAGCTTCCCTACCTCGTTAGACATGAAACCTGCCCCTCTATCTGACACAAAATATTCTATAATGCCAAATCTATAGATGATATCTTTGAACAGAAATTGGCAAATGGATTTCGCGAAGACCACCTTTAAAAGCCTAGCTTTCACCCATTTAGTGAAAAAGTTAGTTGCAACGATGATGAACTTATGTCCTTCTGATGAATGAGGATGAATCATCCCGATTAAATCTGAAGCTCATCCTCGTGCTGGCCAATGCTTGATGATTGGTTGTAAAGGGATATTAGGCATATGGTTTATTGGACCATGTGCTTGAAAGTCTTCACAGACTTTGGCAAACGTATTACAGTCTTTGAGCATTTCTGGCCAGTAGTAACCATGACACCGCAATAACCATCTCATCTTTGGACCAGCTTGGTGTGCTCCTGCTGCCCCTAAGTGAACTTCTCTCATTATCCGCTTAGCGTCACGTCCATACACGCATCGTAATAACAAGCCTTCTTCTCCTCGCTGGTACAACGTATCATCTTTAAGCACATAGTTGAGGGCTAAAAACTTGATCCGCTTATCTGTCGGTTCATTTGGATTCTGGATATACGAGATGAAAGGCTGTTTCTAGTCTATATCGATATGATCAAGTGTTGTGACGTACCATTCATTATTCGCTTCTTGGGGAGCAAAGAAAAAAGGAAGTGTGCCTCGTTTAACTTTGGCCGGTTACCATTTTTCTTCTTTATCGGGACTACGTTTGAAAGCCACTCGTTGTATTTGGCTACTCTAATAATGCCAAATTTAATATTTTTTTCAATCTCTTCCTTAACTAGAATTGATGTTTCTGTGTTCATACGCCGCATTTCTTGCTTCACAGGTTGCTTGCCTTCTAGAATAGGTAAGTTATGGCTTACTAGGTCTGGCGATAGACCTGACATGTCTTCATATTTTTCTGCAAAACAGTCTGCATATTAACAATTCTATGAGCTTTTGTCGTTCTTCAAGTTCCAGGAAGGTACTTATAACCACAGTCATTGGCTCTTCTGAAGTCCTAAGATTGATCTTTTTGATGAGATCTTTAACCTTATGAGGTGTATCATCTGAGGCTGCCAGAGCTAACTAAATTTCCTCCTCTTCATCTAACTCGTGCAGTACGTCACCATCCACATATTCCAATCCTGTAATCATCGGAATACTCTCGAGGGATTGACTTTCCATTAGAAAATTATGGAATCGTTCATACAGGGAGAAGCAAGCCTCGGTCTCTATGCTTGATAGAGACCCTATCATTGGGATGACTTGGGTGGTAGCTCAATGGTATATGGTAGGCGACTGTCCTAGTCTACTTGGATGATACCCTGATTCACATCTTTTCAAGCATTTAATTAAACACTTAATCAAACACGAATACAATTAAAACCCTTCTTTGTTGATGTAGCATTGATAAGTAGGGATCGTTCTTAACCGGGGATTGAGGGTGCATGCATAACTATGCTAGGTTATATAGGGGGGGGTGCAAAGTTGGTTTGTTTTCTATAATCTACGAAATTAAACAAGAAAAATGGTTAGAAACACATCGAGAAATCACAAGTTCTAACATGTTTAAACTCATAGACAAGCAAACAATCAAGAACACATAACCCTAAACATGTTTCTACACCGAAAAACCCTAATTCTATTATTTACAAGTGATCATCACATTTATTCAACCTAGCCGTTTACCTCATCCTTATTTGATCCCAACGAAATTCATAGCTCAAGTTAAAACATACGCACATGTATACATCGAAAGTAGGGAGCAACCAAATCGAGTTAACCACCTAAATCCAATTTTATCTTTGATTAGTTCATTAAAACATGCGAGGGTGAACTGGATATTCGAGTATCATCCTAACAAGCTCTAACGCATTAAGTGTTGGTATACTAGCATGCATATTCGAACCTAAGGCTATGAACACATGGAAGGTTTCAAACAAATATGAAAATAAACATCTTACAACAAAACATAATCTCACTACACAAAGTTTGGAAAATTCCTTACAAAACCGAAACAAATTACAAGACATTGTTACACTTTTTGATCCGAGGGATATTCGCTCCGCAATCTCCAAGTGTAGCAGCTCCTTGATGGTTGATGAAGTCGCACGAACTCAAAGCCAAATCGAGCAAGAGAGGCCGCGGGTGAAGGTAGGTTTATTTGGAAGGTGGTGGAAATGGTGTTTCGGTTTCTTGAGAATTCTCTTGGCTAAGTGTGAGAGGAGGTGATGTAGAGACAGGGGTTCGGCTCTCTAAATGTGTGATCCCCCTTGAAAGAGTCGAGCTTCCCTTTATATAGAAGAAGATTAGGAAACTTCCCACATTCTGAAAGCTGTCAAATCTGACCCTTCTGTATTAAAAGCTACGTTTCGGACGTTTTACAATTTCAAACGGCGTGATTCTTTCGGAACTAGAAAATAGACTTCCAGGGCTTTCCAGCTATGTATTAATCGTGCCATAATTCCTGCTAACGCGCCTTCACTGCCCATTTAAAGTTGTCTGTTACGCAGAATGACCTGTACCTACTAAATCCGGGATTTCTGAATATCTACACATTGTAACGGCATGATTCCAGTGGGGTTGGAAACTAGACTTCCATATCTTTCTAAGCATTCCTCACATGTGTCCAAATTCGTTTTCAAATGATTTTGGTGGCCTGTTGAATTGGGCTGATCTGCATCGACAGATTTATGGATTTCTAACTTTCGGTCCATCTTCTTCTTTTGGGCTTCTTTCTCTCCAATTCTTCATTGGCCGAAAATACCATGTAATTGCACATATTTTGGACTTTAAATCATATCCAAATCATCTTGGAATATTCTCCACAAATGTGGCCCAAGTATCCTCCATGAATTCGGCAAGAACATGCTTTCCATGATCGCGCAGGAGAAAAGTCTTCATCTTTATTTGCACCATTTTCATTTGTCACATGGTTTCCAATTCTTGATGGAGTTTGAGAATACATTTTAGAAACCATTTGAAGACCATTTCTCGTACCATTTCTTCTCCGGATTTAGGAACTTTGTCCTCATTCCGCTTTTAGCTCCAAAACGCCTCATTTATTGTTCCACCTTTATTTTCTACCTAAAAACATAAAATAAGTTAGAAACATATCTACTAAGCATAAAACAAAGTTAAATGTAGAGAGAAAGACATTAAGAATCAAGCATAAAATGCATAGATCAAATTCCCCCACACTTAGACTTTGCTAGTCCCTAGCAAATACAAAACAAAACAAGGACTCAAAGAAAAACAATAAAGGGAAAAATAACAATGGGAAAAATGTCACACTTATATGTACAAAACACTTAGAAGTCTCAATGTTTCAAAGCCGCAAATTTTCATGTTATCATGTTTGAAAACGTAAGAGATACTAAGTAAAACAACACTAAGCCCTTAGTCAAAATTGTCTCAGAAATTTTTCTAAGTATATGGCGATGACATTACAAAATTTCAAATGATAACCAAGATATGATTCATGTAATGAACAAGTAAGACGTGGTGGAAACAATGGTGATGTTTAAAGCTGTGCATGTTTCGAATAAAGTTCAAATCAACTCTCATGGATGCACTCATCATATTTTCACTCAAAAAATGGATAGAAATAATTGAAAACCTCATGAATGAAATACTTGCACAAATGAACCAAACCATATGCTTACTCATGCAACTTACTCAACAGATTAACTGCTACTCATCTTAAGGATCAAAAAGGACTTTCGAAGGGTTGTAATGGGGCAAGGCTAAGGCATTCGAAAATTTAGATAAGTGGTGGTTAAAAACGTTCCAAAGACTTAGTCGAAATATCACAAACTTTGTAAAACCAGACTCCTTCATCTTTTCCACGCCTCCATGGTCAATCTTCTATAAACAAGGGCCAAATTTCATTTGTTGGACCCTAACTTCATTCTAAATTCCCATTGAGCTTTGTGAACAGGACAAAGGCCATATTTCTTTATTTTTGGGCCTTCAATTCGTAGCATACTCCAAATTCACAAGTATGGGGGACATTAATCCAAACATTTACAAAACAGAACACATTGCCATGAGAGATCACATTTTTTTTTTGCAATAACACACTTTTTAAGCTATTTGGACAAGTCTATCCCCAAACACAGATCAAGGAACATCACCAAAATCTCCATCTTCGGCTCTTGTCGACATTACTTCACACTAAGTCTGCAAAACATAGGGTAAAGAAGTCCTACACTAGGCAAAGTGTTTAGGTATTACGGGTGACGAAAGAAAGCTTAATGTGGGCTCAAATGGTTTATCTAAGGGTGTCGCAACTCGTGCGCACATAAGGGACTCATGGCAATTTGGCTAGTGGTGGTAAACCTAAGTGCCTCTTATCATATCCAAAATCAGAGTATATGTCAACTATAAGCTTTGCAAATTCGACATGAGTAAGTTCTAGTAATCTCTAGTTCATTAAAATCTATGGCAAGTAACCAAATGATGCACATGCATAGTTTTGAGACTAATATGCACGAAATTCACTCAAAAGAAATGTATAGGCTCAAAAACTCACGTTTAGGGTTCATATGACTTAAACTTATTCTCACATGCGAAATCTGTACCATGTTTAACTATCCATATCTACTACATGTCATGACACTCAAAATAACTCAATTAACACAAGAAATCATGAATGCAGTGCCATATGTATGTTCAAATTTAGTCCATTTTCATCATAGACTAACTAAGGGCATCCTAAGACTCTTTAAAACACTAAGTTAAACAAAAAGACTCAAAATACACTAAGTATGACTCAAAACAATTTTTTTATTTTTTATTTTTTAATGACTCAAATAAGTTGTAAACCCCTTCCCCCACACTTAAACTCTACATTGTCCTCAATGTACCAAAGTAAAGTCATAGAATTCAAGCATGAAAGAAGGAACTCACGAAAATCTAACTAATTAAACAAAAGTTATGAAAATTAAAAAGATAAGGGAAGAGAATGCAAATCTGTTGTAGACTCCTCCATTGGGTTGCCTCCCAACAAGCGCTTGTTGTTTAACGTCTTACAGCCTAGACGTGTTGCTTTCTTTTATGCTTAATGAACAGCCTGTCTTGGAGGTGCAACTCCTCCATTTTTGCCTTCCACTTTTCAGCTTCCATGTTCTGACCTTCGTGCCTTTTAGCTTTAATTCCCAACAATTTCGAAATCAGAAATTTGTGATCTTTATATGGATGGAAACTAGACGTCCATAGCTTTCCAACCCTATAAAGAACTCCATCTAACTCCAACCGAGCTGAAAGTTATGGCTTTTCGAATTTGACTGTTCTTTTTGGACCGAAGCTACCAATTTATGAAAACACTTGGAGCACGTTCCTCCATCGTATCCTTCAAAACTCAACAAACATCAAATCCAATGGAAAAAATGCATGAAATGCAATGATAAATATGGTGCATGATGATGAAACTATGTAATGAATGACATGATATGCAAAGATGTATATGCATCCTAAATATTACAAAAATCTAGCAGCCTGAGCATGCCTCCTTGCATAATTTCTCTAGAATTAATTACATGTTGGAACTAACTGAAATTTTACAACTGTAAACTAGACACATATACAAACATGTCATAAAAGTTTCAGAATTTTCCGTAACATGAAACTATGTCAGAAAAACCACACAAAATAGCCTATTACCCAGCTCCGATTTGACTCTCTAAAACTAAAATTAACAATTAACATATACATTGTACAAAACATGAAATGATTAGAGTATGGTTAGTCTTCTTTACAAAGTTTAATTTAGACATGTATGCACAAGTATTGTCTAAACTGAGTGCGCCAATGATTTAAAGAGAGTACACTAGCTTAATCTTTAGGTCGTTCAATGGACGTGCGACCCGCGCGATAAAGTGTACACTTTCAATCGAATGGCCTTGGTTCAATCGAAAAACATGGCCAGTTAGGGATAGAGATAACGCGAGAGGCAGGACTAATTTCGACAATACACCCCGAGGCTAACCGGGCCAATGGTATATACTCTATTGGTGTAAGTCTTTCTTAGATCCAGAACCTGTCACCAGTCATAACCCATTCTAGACACCATGTCCGACATTCAGCCAATCTTTCGAAAATTTACACTCCCTCAAGTCCTTTGTAGACTCTGCCCTCAACCTCATGTCCATAACTTCACTTAGGTTATGGTGTGCGGTGATGAAATCCACACATCATGAGGGGTTAAGGAGATAAACAAGGAAAAGAGGCGCCATCTATTCCAAAGAGTGCGACTTAATCGACCAAACTTATGTACTAAATTTATATCAAAGACTACCTTTAACGTTTAAATGGCTGCAAAAACAACATTATGAACAAGTGTTAGTATAAATCTCGAAAATTTACAAGTATATATGCACAAAATTTCACATATTCACAAAGGACATATACAAATTCCAGATTCGCGCAAATTGCGCGCAGCTGCTTGTAGATTTTCTGCAAAATTTTTGGTTAATCCGATGGGGCTGAATTTTTACAGACCTAAACTAGACACATAACCAAACAATCCTGCAAATTTTCAGATTTTTAGGAGCTCTGTAGCTATGTCAAACAATTTACCCAAAACTGGGCAGTGTGCAGCCCTGCAAAACAGAGAGTTATTAACATATTTACGAGCACAATTACACAATTCTTTTCAATCCCCGGCAACGGCGCCAAAATTGATTCGCATCTTTTCAATAATTTAATTAAACACTTAATCAAACACGAATACAATTAAAACCCTTCTTTGTTGATGTAGCATTGATAAGTAGGGATCGTTCTTAACCGGGGATTGAGGGTGCATGCATAACTATGCTAGGTTATATAGGGGGGTGCAAAGTTGGTTTGTTTTCTATAATCTACGAAATTAAACAAGAAAAATGGTTAGAAACACATCGAGAAATCACAAGTTCTAACATGTTTAAACTCATAGACAAGCAAACAATCAAGAACACATAACCCTAAACATGTTTCTACACCGAAAAACCCTAATTCTATTATTTACAAGTGATCATCACATTTATTCAACCTAGCCGTTTACCTCATCCTTATTTGATCCCAACGAAATTCATAGCTCAAGTTAAAACATACGCACATGTATACATCGAAAGTGGGGAGCAACCAAATCGAGTTAACCACCTAAATCCAATTTTATCTTTGATTAGTTCATTAAAACATGCGAGGGTGAACTGGATATTCGAGTATCATCCTAACAAGCTCTAACGCATTAAGTGTTGGTATACTAACATGCATATTCGAACCTAAGGCTATGAACACATGGAAGGTTTCAAACAAATATGAAAATAAACATCTTACAACAAAACATAATCTCACTACACAAAGTTTGGAAAATTCCTTATAAAACCGAAACAAATTACAAGACATTGTTACACTTTTTGATCCGAGGGATATTCGCTCCGCAATCTCCAAGTGTAGCAGCTCCTTGATGGTTGATGAAGTCGCACGAACTCAAAGCCAAATCGAGCAAGAGAGGCCGCGGGTGAAGGTAGGTTTATTTGGAAGGTGGTGGAGATGGTGTTTCGGTTTCTTGAGAATTCTCTTGGCTAAGTGTGAGAGGAGGTGATGTAGAGACAGGGGTTCGGCTCTCTAAATGTGTGATCCCCCTTGAAAGAGTCGAGCTTCCCTTTATATAGAAGAAGATTAGGAAACTTCCCACCTTCTGAAAGCTGTCAAATCTGACCCTTCTATATTAAAAGCTACGTTTCGGACGTTTTACAATTTCAAACGGCGTGATTCTTTCGGCACTAGAAAATAGACTTCCAGGGCTTTCCAGCTATGTATTAATCGTGCCATAATTCCTGCTAACGCGCCTTCATTGCCCATTTAAAGTTGTCTGTTACGCAGAATGACCTGTACCTACTAAATTCGGGATTTCTGAATATCTACACATTGTAACGGCATGATTCCAGTGGGGTTGGAAACTATACTTCCATATCTTTCTAAGCATGCCTCACATGTGTCCAAATTCGTTTTCAAATGATTTTGGTGGCCTGTTGAATTGGGCTGATCTGCATCGACAGATTTCTGGATTTCTAACTTTCGGTCCATCTTCTTCTTTTGGGCTTCTTTCTCTCCAATTCTTCATTGGCCGAAAATACCATGTAATTGCACATATTTTGGACTTTAAATCATATCCAAATCATCTTGGAATATTCTCCACAAATGTGGCCCAAGTATCCTCCATGAATTCGGCAAGAACATGCTTTCCATGATCGCGCAGGAGAAAAGTCTTCATCTTTATTTGCACCATTTTCATTTGTCACATGGTTTCCAATTCTTGATGGAGTTTGAGAATACATTTTAGAAACCATTTGAAGACCATTTCTCGTACCATTTCTTCTCCGGATTTAGGAACTTTGTCCTCATTCCGCTTTTAGCTCCAAAACGCCTCATTTATTGTTCCACCTTTATTTTCTACCTAAAAACATAAAATAAGTTAGAAACATATCTACTAAGCATAAAACAAAGTTAAATGTAGAGAGAAAGACATTAAGAATTAAGCATAAAATGCGTAGATCATACCCCATTGAGTTACTTCAGAGGCCGTTACTTTGATTGGGCGGCCCTTATTATCTACGCCATACACTTCCAATGGCCGGAGGTCACTGTTGTAATAGTTGACATCTAATGTATTGGCAGATATGGAGTAAGGATGAGGATCGACGTCAATAACTTCTGCCTTGCCTAATTCCATATTCCAAAGCACCATCTATTGATGAAGATAAGAGGGTACACAATAGCTTTTGTGAATCTAATCTTGTCCCAAGCTTGCGCTATATGGTGTTGTACATTCTGCCATAAAGAATGTGTATGTGCCTATGGCTTGTCCCACTTGCACATGTATGAAGACGATTCCCAAGGTTTTGGAGATGTTGCCTTGGAAGTTTCGAACATTCAAGGCTATTTCTTGGATAGCGGACTTGGAAATTCCTAGTAGTGTCTTTGCTTTGACGGTGATAATGTTGACGGTTGCCCCCGAATCCACCAAAAGTTTATTAATTTGAATACCTTGGATCTTTCCTGTGATGTATAATGGTCGCATGTGCATGGCCATGTTTAATGTAGTCTTCGCGAAGATCATGTATGCCTTTTTCGAAGACAAGTCAACCTCTGACTGTTTGGCGACCGACTGCTGATCGGATGATATAGTGTCCTCTTCTGTGGTCACCAAATTGTCCACACTTTTCACTGGGTTAACGATGCCTTCTGTCGATTTTATTGAATGTCTTGCAAATTTGGAGGGTAAGACGAATACAATATTAACATTAATATCCACCTCATCCTTGTATTCTTGCATGTCTTCCTCCTCGTCCTCACCGTAATCTATTAGTTCCTCGTCGTTGTTGCCTTCAACACCTTTTTCAGTCTTCTCAGCATCCATGTCTGCATCGTCAGTGATATCTAAGGCGGCAACGTGTTGTTCTTGATCCTCAGGTATAGGTTTTAATGTAGTTGGTTGAAACAAACTGGAACTTTTCTTTTTAGAGGTAGGAAAAGACTTGTCCAAGCTAGCCTTTTTCTTCGTTTCTTCCTCAATCAGAGGCTTTGGCCTCCAATGGAAACCCTTTGTTTCGCTCATTGCAACATGTCCTCACACAACTTCCTTAGTTTTTTGAGGACTCTTTACTATTCGTGTAGCTTCCTCATCAAAGTGGAGACGTAGCCTGGCCATTTTGTGTCTCCTTGGATTGCGAGGAACCTCAGGTACAGGTTCTGTTGTCTTCTATCTAACTTATAACTCTGGGTTATGATAAAAAAAAACACTTGGCCTGGCTGCTCGGATTTTTGGTTCGCGAGATTTCTTTCCAAAAACAACCAAGGGATTAGCGGCCAAGGCATTCAGACGCCTTTGCAACTATTCTGGGTATACTTCAATTGTTCCTCTTGTACCAAACTCATCTCTAATGCCTCCAGAGCTCTCTTAGCTTCTCCAAAGCACCGTTGTAAGTTACGTCTCCTGCTTGGAGTCACCTCCACTATTTTACCTTTCTCCTTAACATACCATGCATTCTCCTTAGTGATGTTTCTTGAAGTGGGTGGAATATATGGTTTGGCAAGTGTGTCGACTGCGGCTGCTTCGGATTTCTCTGACCTGCCAGACTTCTCCATAGCTCTTCTTCCAAAGTCCTTTGACTTAGCTCCCTAGGGCTACTTGGCTGATATTGTTCAGGTGTTGAGATCAATTCTAGGCAGACTTTAACTGCGTCTTTCAATTCTTCATATGTGATCTTCAACCCACAATGAAACTTGCATCGTGAACACAAAGCCACTGGCAACTCGTCCTTCGGGTCGACCTTCTCATTTCCCTTTGATGTATGATCTTGTGTTCTCCTTGAAGTATCCTCACTACTGGTTCGAAGTTCAAGGGTTGGTTTCCTTTTGTTTGGGTTGCCCCTTGACAATTCTATAATTCCAATAATCAGCGCCAAATTTGGCGAGGGTGCTACAATCTGCACTTCTCCCTCGTCTATCCACTGCTAAATTCTATGCATTAAGTTAATGCATTCATTAGTGGAATGACGCCATCATTTTTAATGGTATTGGTAGTGAGGTAAGTCTTTTACATCTTCAGAATTTGGGTATAGAGTCCTCCAATTATCGGGAACCACTTTTATTCCGGCTTGGATAGCTCTGTGAAAATTTCTTCTCGCCTAGATGCATCATATGTGATCTCAGCTCGCCTGGGTTGGACAAATGAAATATTGCACTTAGGCCTTCGTCTTGATCTTCTCCATCTTCATGATGTCCCAAATGCATCGCGAGACAAGGAAGGTTCTGGTACTGTAATGGAAGGTGGTGGTGTCTTAGGATGCCATTTTACCACCCCTTCTTGGCTAATTATGATCACTTTCCAGTTAATCAGACCCTGAATTTTGTCTTTCAGGGTGGAACACATTACGGTTCGATGTCCAAATGTGTTGTGGAACCTGCAAAAATGCTTGCCTGACCATTTATAGTTTAGATGTCTGAGCTTGAATACTGACCAGTATACGATAAGTTTCATCTCTTGCAGTCCGTCCACAACTTCTTCCACCTTCTCCTTTGGAAAGGTATATCATGGGTGAATTAATGCATTCTCTTCCTCAGCTCCTACTACACAATTAACGGCTGGCAACCAATCGATATTTAGCATATTAACTTGTAGTGCCGGGAATGGTTGAGAATCGACTAGTGAGGCTGTCTTGGAAGCTCCTTCTAAGGCTGACTGGCCTTCATTAATCCATTTTTAGATCTAATCTTTGAGCTTGATATAGTTCTTAGTCATATGGTTCCATGCACCATGAAACTTACAGTACTTCTTCCCTTTTAGTTGTTCTGCATTGGGTAATGGGCCAAATTCTATCTTAGCATCTCACATACTGAAAAGCTCGTCAAGTATTTCATGAGCCATGTTAGCGTCATATGTGTACGTCTCGAACTCTGGCTTTGCAAAAGCCACTGTTGAGAGTTTTATATGACCTTTGTTCTTCTGAAGCTTACGGAGTTTTAGTACTTTGTTTGTCGCCAACTCGACAGCTCTCACTTGTTCCTCTTCAGAGTCAGATTCTTGTTCCACTTGGTCCTCTATATAAGCCAAAGTTCTTGACTTGTTTTATCATACGACCTTGATGCATAAGTGCCCTTTGATGAGTTGCGCTTGTTATCACGCTCTTGCATGGCACGATGAGCTTTTGCTACAGCCATGATAAGCTCATTTAAGGTAAAGTATTTGTTGTTGAAAAAAAAATTATAGTACTGGTCTTCCAAGCCATTTATGGCCATTTCAACAACTGCATCTTTACCTAACGGAGTTCTACATAGGTTGTACTCGAATCGAAAACGGTGCAAGAAAGGTACTAGTGTTTCTGTTGACGATTGACTCATGGCCGCTAGCTTTTCGATGCTGGTTTCCTATCGCGTGGTCCTGAAATGATCTATGAACAATGCTTCCATCATCGTCCAGCTTGTGATGGACCTCTTCTCCAAACCTGTATATCAAACGAGGGACAATCCTGATAAAGATGAATCAAAAGTTCTCAATTTGAGGTCCTCGTCGTCAGAAAATTGCCCTAGCTGGAGGGTGAAGTATGCCAGATGTGTCGTTGTGTTGGCATCATAATCCCCTGTGAAAGTATGGAAGTTGATCTGCTTGTAATTTCTTGGTCACTGCCAAGCCTTGGTGTTGCCCTTCTGGACAGGCAGAAAAGTAGTTTCGTACGGCTCGTGTGCTTTGGCGATGTGAATGTCGCATTCCTCCATAAATCTCTCTAAATGCTTTTCTCATATATCTAGGAAAGCATCTTCTTGCCGTGTCCTCCTAGTGAGATCGGAGACAGACTTGGTAAGGGCTGAGATATCTCTCTCCATTCTTTGAAATTGTGTGGCCACTACTTTGGCCTGCTTGGTAAGGTTTGCATCCAAGGTATGCATGATCTCCGCATGCATCCTCTCTTAACCCTCCGCGAGGGTTGCTATTTGAACCTTCAGCAGCTCCTGGTCTTCCAAGCCCTTATTATGTTCCTGTCTTAGAGCTTTGATTTCGGCTATCGCCGTGTCCATTTTTTCGCTATTGGAAGCGAGTAGATCAGATTGTTCTTCAAACCTCCGTTCGATCATTTCAAAGTAACCTCCGAGATGTACATCTCACCTAGCGGCGTACGCTCGATAATCTTCGTAACTTAGGTGATTAATTTCACCTTCACTCAAAAAATTAATATCCATACTCGAATGATGTGTTGTTGCGACGATGATGTCAACCACCTTCTCGGATTGCGAACGACACTTAGAAGAAGTGTGTTCCCGGTACTTCAGTTGTGGATGTTTCCGACACTGAGAGTATTCCTTTTTATAAGAATCCTCAATTGTCGTTTAGAGACACTAAATGTTCAGTCCCATTGGGCGTGCCAAAATGTTTAACTCAAAAATCTCCTAGCGGACTTGAGAGATTTCTTAAAATGTCTCTTTTCCTCGATTATGTATCGTGTGCTGGCGTGCCACCGTCTCACGACAGAATGTTGAATTGTAGGCTAGCGGCTACTGACTTCTTAATAAGCAATTTAGACGAGGATAGTACCAACCTCACCTAAATGGATCCTTCTTGCCTAATGCCTTAGGACTTGTGGGTTTTCGTGTCTCTAGCTGAGCCACGGAAATCAATACTCTGCACTCCTTCTGGTGTAAAAAAGAGCAATCTCCTCAGTTCAGTGTTGAGAACACTGGGTGTTGCTTCCTTGAACCTCGAAACTCTCACTCTTCCTGGGGACAAGGCTCTTGATCGCTGGTTGCAGGTTTTTGTGTCCTTGAATCGCAAGAATCTCACGCTCTTCGGGTGACAACTCTCTTGATCGCTGGTTGCAAAGTATTTTCTCGTATAGAGAAGGATAGTTTGCTGGGAGAAAAATATGTATTTGATCGAGGATACCTTCTAAATCGCTCTTCAATTCTTTATATAGTAGACTGTAGCCGTATTCCACTTCACTTGGAACTCTTTGGTATTGGTAATTAGACTCACAACACAACTCTACATACTCAATAGAGCTTATCCGATATATATATATATAGATAACTCTCATAACAGAGTCCTAACCACTATAGGAAATGTTAGATAAAAATAAGCCTCATGGATCAGCTTTCAATATTGTTTCAACCCCATTCCAATCCGGATTTGCACCTCACTTGGGCTGCTCGCCTAATCCAGCCCTCAAAACTCAATAGGAAATATTTTATTTCGGGCCCAAACAATAACTAGCTCTAGCAAGCTTTATATCCTTAAAATATCTTGAGAGAGGCAAAGGTGGTTTGAGAACACAAACGAATTTATGAGAAATATTGGGGAAGCAGAAGAATGTCATGAAAAACATTTAGTCACAAATAACAATAAGGAACTTAGAGGCTTTTTCAAGTAGGGGATCGATGTCGGGGAACTGCTACTGTGAGTTAACACATGTCATGCATCAACTTGTAAATTTATTCAAAAAGTTGTAAAATGAGTATTTTTCTTATAATTTTAGTTCAAAAATATTTTTAGAACTTTTAGAACAAAATTACTAGTTAAAATACTTATTTTAAAATTTTGAGAACTAATTTAAAAGTTGATGTATGCCATGTGTTAAAACATACTGAAATTTCCCTCGATATCGATCGGCCAACATTTTTATGGCAGAGGTTCATTGTTCGAACTTACCGGTGTGAAATTAAAAGTTTCTCATTGTAAAACCCTACTTCTTTGCCACGATTTTAGGGTTAGAACTAAATAAATTAATCAAAGTGTCACAAGCAAAATTAATTGGTAGTAAATCCACTAGCTATGTACCCAATTTTTGGAGTGCATTTTTGTTCACATTCCCTAGTTAAGGTGTAAGCATGACACTCTCTAATTTTGTGTCACGTCATGGTAGTTTAATCCATAGTTAACCATTCATATACATATTTTTATTTTATATTTATTTAATTATCAGATTATCTATTAAAGAAAGAGAATCATAATTCAATCGAATCACATCTTTCCATATAATTGTATTTACTCCACTATCATAAATTCTTGCTCTCAACGGATGTGAAACAAAGAAAAAAAAACCTATCGATTTACTCTGCAAACAAGGAAAAAACTCTACAATTTTTTTTTGAAACATCTATTGAACCACTTCTACAGTATAAAATAAATAAATTAATCCATAAGAACTTATATATACTAATATGTATGTATATAAGATTAGTAATTAGATTTCTCAATCTTCAAATGGTGAAGTTCGGGTTATGAATTGAGTTGTGCAATTGTTCTAAATGACAAAAGATCGATAAGTTTTTTTTCTTATTTTTTTTATATGTTTCTCGCGTTAAGATTTATCAAAGTAGAGTAATTACAATTATATAGGAAGAAGTGATTTAATTAAATTATGATTTTCTTTCTTTATAGATAATTTGATAATTAAACAAATTTAAAATATAATTATGTATATAGATGGTTAACCATGATTTTAATTTATCATGAGGTGGCACAAATTTAGGGGAGTGTCATGCTCACACCTTGACTAGGGAGTGTGAGCAAAAATGTACTCCAATTTTCGACCATTAGTGTCCATTCACATTCTCGATATGTCTTTGCTAATATGGTGAGTCCTCAAACCAAACACGTGGACAACTTATATAGAACCATTGTGAGCTCGTATAACCCATTTAATATCTCAACAAAACCTATTGACAATGGCTACTAACTCCCATACTAATAAAACCTTTTCATAATTTCTACCGTGTGAACTTTTTTCCATTCACACTCTCAGCATTAATTACCTACCCGCCCGACCATAAACTTATGTCGATGAACAAGACTTCAACAACAAAATTGAACTTCAAATTTTTCGGGAGGGCAAATGTTCTTTTGTTGGGGAGTGTTTGTTTGAAAAACGTATGGAATCTATTAAATAGCAAACTCATGTCGATGACTAAGATTAAATCTAGGGTTTTCAACAACAGAACTGAACTTCAATTCATATTTTTCGAGAGGGCAAACGTACATTCCATTGTTGGAGAGTGTTTGTTTGAAACATGTATGGAAATTATTGTATATCACCGACCAATAGAAATTTCATAGTTGCCGGGACATTAGTGTACTTATGTGCTTTTGTATAACCTACAGATCGATAAAGAGATTGCAATATTTTTCAGACTTACGATCAAGATTTTACTGCCTACATACAACTCTGCAAAAATCATATGGCTTTATATATATACTAATTAATTAATGGTTTACCTAAACATCCAAAAGCCAAAATTAGAATATATGAACGACATTAAGAAGAACTCCGATGAGCCACTCGTGTGTTTAAAAATCTTTTTAGTCCGTAATGCAAGATGCACATAGCTTACTGCGAGTGATAGTACATGCACGTTATAATTTACAGCATAAGGTAATGGGGATAGTTCTTCGCTACCCATGCGTGGGCAGCCTTTCCGGCCTTTTTGTTGTTGTAGTCTAATTACGACTTGACACGTGTTTTATACATCATTTCTGCAAAAACTCCTCAAGGATTGGATCGTTGCTCTCATCCTTCTTCCTTTCCTTATCTTACCGTCCCTGCCGATTTGGCCACACCTTCCTTCAACTCCCTCTTTGCCTTAATCATTTTCTTCTCTTCATCATGGCCACTCCATGGTAGGACCACAAACGTCAGGTCACGGCAACCGCACACGGCCAAACTGGCGTTTCGAGGAAGAAAGAGTAGTGACTGATTGTGTGGAGGAGTTTGGAACTATTAAACGACGTCATTGGCTTGTCGGAGTTCATAGTGGTGAAATTGGAGATGGTCATGCAGGGGCGAAGCCAAGATTTGAGTTGGGGGAGGATAAAATTTTAAAGAAAAAAATATGAATAAAAATATAAAATTCTATGTATAAAATTACACATAAATACATAAAACTAGACAATATTGATCAGTATGAATAAAAATGTAAGTAGAAGTGTATAGAAAAGGAGAAAAAAAAATACAGAAAGAGAAGGGGAGCAAAAAAAATAACACAAACAGAGAAGAGAAGCAAAAATATAACAAAAAGATAGAGAAGACTCCATAGAGGAGGGAGCAAAAGAAAGGAAAAAAAGTGAGCATGCAATATTAGCAACGCTTCGCACTCTGTTCTTAAATGGGAGAATCGAGTGTCTTACCTTTTCACCAACATAACATCTCTGCATTTATCACATACCGGCTCTATATATAATATATATATATATATTTGGGGAGTGGCCTATCCTGAGTCTAACGTGGCTCCGTCCCTTTGGCCATGGGCTTGCCGGAGATCATGATAGAGGAAAGAACATTACAAGAGAGGACACATGTCATCTTTTGATTAGTTTGAGTTTGGAAGAGCTGCCCACACATGGGTAGCGAAGAACCATCCAGATAATGGTGGGTCTTATTCCGGGGCCTAAGGTTGGAGAGCTACTCAGTTTCTGGAGAAGAAAGACACTCGGATGGAACACCACCAAAATTTCAATGATCAAACTTTGAATCTCTGTGGGGGATAGATACCGTCCGCTCTCGTTTCTCGTTTAAGAGCCATGACAGATCGATCGAGATGATCCGTGATCGGAGATTTTCATATACAAGTAGGGTAAATTTTAGGCAGGCATCTTTTAACGTGACTGCTGCCTGCTGTACTTACCCGTTCTATTTTTGGTGTTGTTTTGAATTGACTCGCTTCACACGTTAAGAAAGAGGAGAGGGTACACTGAATGACTGAAACAGACATAGTCACTGATTGATATGCAAGAACAGCCGTGCACCACTGCTCTCCCTAGCTCCATGCATGATTGAGGTAATTGCTAGTGTTCCAAACACAATATAACATCGTGAAATTTACCAAGTTAATTTCTATTTAAAATATTTGTTGAAATGTCTTGTGAGAAGTAGATCCTTAATTAATTAGAAGAAGAAAATGAGACATGCATGCAGTTCGCGATAATTTATGTTTCGATCAATCGAGAAATAGCCTTTAAGATGAAATGCAGTGATAGCTAGCTAGAGGATAAACGTGCAAATTAAGCTTTATGCCAAAACAAAGGGAAGTAGCTAGTATGGGTAAATAACGTAAATTAGGGTGATCTAAGCTAGAAGCCAACAAAACATACGTACCCGGAAGTAATGCATGCCTCGAAAAGACCTGAGCAATAATGATGCCATCGAATAGCCGAATATATTTGACTCTTTGGAGCATCTCGACGGTTAAAGTTATATGTATAGTTATTTTTAATTAAAAAGTTAAAAGTAATTAACATATTTTTTATTTTAATTTTAGTAGTTGTAGATATAGTTTAGTCATTTTAAATACTTGAACTATTATATGACTACAATCACTTGTTGATTAGTGAGACTACTTTTTAGATGGTGGAAGATTTAATTTTTAAACTATTTTCTCTCCATTTTGTAACTAAATCTAACATGTGAATATAACTTAAAGTCATATTTAACTTAATTTTAATTATTCTATTAGAATAATTTTTAGACATAATTTTAAAAAATATAACTTTTAACTACTTTTATTTTAGATGTCCTTAGGAGTGCAAGTACAATTATTAATTGTTGGAGTATAAGGCAAGATCGAGTACATGTATCAATGTAACATGTATTCATTAATGGAAGAGAAAGATCAAAGTGCGGTTATTGTGATGGGGATGGCTATATAGAGCAAGATGGATGCGGGGCTTGGAAATAATGGGATGATCAAATAGGAGAATCACATGGGCAACTCCCTCGTGCCCATCCTTTATATGTCACAACTAAATCATGATATGTGTGCCTTCTCTTTTTTCTCTTCCTCTTTCCCAAGATGTTGAAAATGGGCTGGCTACTCGAGCAAGTGGAGGATCCTCTGGAGCTGCTCGAGCAAGTCGGAAATCGGTGATGCACCGGAGAGGAAACCGCTCGAACAGATCGTTAGTCAAGGAGCTCGAGGTCGAGCTCGAGCAATTCTGGGTTGAACTGAAGCTCGACCAACTAGTGGAGCCCAGGCTCACGTGGGTGACGCCAGATGCTGTAACTTTTTTTTAATCCAGGCGCGTTTAATACACGCTCCGATAATACGTAAAAAAAAATTACCCGTCAATGAGAGGACGACACGTGGTCACCGGTGGGCAAAAAAGAAACTAGCCAGTTGATCTGGGCCGTTGATCTGGGCAGAAAACCTAATCCCAACATAATATGAATTACAAATTAACTTTCGGGGGCGTTGCTCCCAACTCACTGACCGGGCAGCGAGACCCCATATGCTACCGGCATACAAACCTGATTAAAGGCATAATCTAGCATTTAAAATTGAAACACATCATATTTATTACACACTTTCAGAAATTGAAACACACATACTGAATTTGAAACACACTTCATGAAAATTAAACACACAGTCGACTTCAATTATTTCGTCGATATCGTTATCCATAGATGACACGTGTCACAACCTCATTGGTCGAAAATCTCACCGATAATCGACTTCAATTATTTCGTCGATATCGTTAACAGAAGATGATACATGTCACGCCCTCATTCGGTCACTGAATAGTAACTGTTGCATTTTATTTTTCTCTTGCTCAAGCAGTTTGGTGATTTTAAACTGCTTGAGTAATTTGGAGAATTGCTTGAACAATTGCTCAAGCAATGAGTGTATTTGCTCTAATTGAGTTCGTTCTTCCTTCTCCGGCCATTGCAATTCTAAACCTCATGTCCCATCTTACTGAAATATTGTTTATGTCTATCATATCATATGGCTTCACAACTCTTACTTGTACAAATCTTCATCTTTACCGCTTTCCAACCGTTGCGAAACCCGTCATTTCGACACTACACATGCAAAAATTACTCAATTATTTATGTATTTCATGATCATATATATGATCATTTTCGAATTTAACTCTTAATTTCTAAACTCAAGTATCAAAAACAACATTAACCCACTCCATGAAGTCTGAATTGTCTTGTTCAGCTTCTTTTCGCTTAACAAACACAACAAAGAATAAAGACAAAAAGAAGAAAAAAAAACACGTGTCACAACACATAAAGGGCTGGGCAGAAAAGGCAGCCCATGTGTGGGAAACCAAGTTGCCAAGTATTGTCCGATCAAATATATACGAACTCCTTTTAATGAGGTTCGGATATATATGATGATCACAGAGTTTGATAGAGTGACAACTGGGAATATAGGGTATGTATAGTGGTGGTTTAGAGTTTAGAGTTTAGGTGTAACGACCCGAACTTTGAGTCATGTGATTATCGGCACGAATCGTGTTTATTGCGAGTTGATTGTTCATTTGGGTTTGTTAACGACTAATCTATCAGGTAAGAATTTGGTTTGACTTCATTCGCAGAAATTGTAGAGGATTTGATTTTGAGCTCGTAGGAGGTTTCAGAGGAATTTTTGGATAATCGGGGAATATAAAATGAATATTTGAAATTGTCGTTGAGTTAGTCGTACTTATCCGATTATGTTGGATTTATCCGAGCCGTTGGTTTGGTCGGTTCGTGACGTATAAATATCGATTAGTCGTAAAAATCAGAAAATCACACATTTGGACCGAGTTTGACCGAGTTGACTCGTTGACCCATTTTCCTCCACCGACCCGGTTTGAGTTCGCCGTCCGACCCGAATTTTTCGGCCACCTTTAGCCGTGATTTTGGTATGGTTGGAAAGCCCTTGACTTGTTCTATTGGTTTGTGTATTCATTGATGAGTTTTAGTTGAGTTTTGATGGAGTTCGAATTAGGTTTTGTTCTTGGTTTTCGCCAGAATCAGGTGGCGGTTTCTGGCAAGTTTTGGTGTCGCAGGTGAGGGGGGTTTGGTTCCCCTCAACCCCTCGATGCTTTCTGGGTGATTAATTTGGGACAAGGAGGATGTTTTGGGGTAGCCCGTAGGGGTTGCCGGAATTGGTTTCGGCCTTGGAAATTCGAGGGAAATTCTGGCCACGGTGGTTATGGTTTGGGATTTTAGTTTTGGGGGTTTGTTAGGCTTAAGGAGAGGATCATTTTGATGTATGGCTCGCCGGGGAATGTCACCGTTGGAGCCGTGCCGCAGCCGCCGGGGGTGGTCCATAGCGGAGCTCCGATGATGGTCTGTTTTTTGGGGTTTTCAGAGATTTTTATGTCGTTTTGCTCGTAATTGCGCCCCGATAGTAGTCATGAAGTTTTCGAGTTGAATTGAGTGTTTTAATTTGGGATGAGGGATGTTTGGATATATTTTGGGAATTTTGTTATCCTCGTCGATATTTCGAGCGATACGATTTTCGAGAATGTGGGGTTCTTGACGTATTTTCTCCGTATGTTGAAATTCATTATGTATTGATCGTATCCCTGTTATTCAGGTGATCGTGAGAGAGTTTTTGGCGAGGGATCTTCCACCGGGCCTCAGGGCATGCTGTTATCTGTGAGTGGACATTTTGTTTTTCACACTTTGATTTTCACAGTGGATTTGCGAGTCTATGAGTATGCTTTACGATTATGCATTTACGAATATGCATTTATGATTTATGAATTTTATGAGCATACATTAGTTTGGAGGCACATGTGATTTGTTTTTACACTGAGTATGGATATATGGATGCATCGATGCTATGGTCTCTCGGCTGATCCCCGAGATGCTCCGGGAGGGTTACGTTTATATGAGCACCTGACCCGTGATTCACAGTACCTGGAAGAGTTACGTCTTTATGAGCACTTGACCCGGGCTTGTTGTAACTTTCAGGAAAATTTACTCAAGTTACTGCCTCCACACACACAGTACCCAGGAGAGTTACGTCTTTATGAGCACTTGATCTGGGTTTGTTTGTTTTGACTCGCATGATTTTATGTGCATTTATTGTGAAAAGCATGTTGGATTTATTTATACGGCATATTATGATTTACGTCCACTCACTCTAACGGTTTTATTATTTATATATTTTTCTCTGGGTTTTTCAGTTTTCGTTGCCCAGATTTGCAGCTTCTTTCCCGTGGTTGCACGTCATCTCAGGAGGCCTAGAGTTCAAATCACACTTTCCTTCTAGTAGGTTCCTGATGTAACCTGTTAGTCTTGTATATTTTGTAATTAGAAGTCACTCTGAATACTTGTGTTGTGTCAGTTTGAGTTATACTCTTGAATATTTTCTGAATTTCTTGTAAACCTTGAGTTTAGTTTTATATTTGGATTTTGAGAAATTCGGTTGGACATTGGAGATCCACTGTGTGTCTGGGAATTTATCTGTGAAGTGGGCAGGTTCTTGGTTTATATACGTTTTATAAAGTAAACTCTGGCAAAAATTTTGTAAGTTGTGGTGTTGTTAGGGCCTAATTTCAGTTTAGGCAACTAAATCGGGGTTGAGTTCTTTCATTAGAGTTTAGGGATGAGCACATAAGGAGAAAATTTACTGTCCCAAAACCATGTTCCCTTCCCTGTCTCCCATTAAAAATTTGACATGTGTACTCCTTTTCATCGTACATGATAGCCAAACTAATAGAGTTAAGTTCTAATTACTAAACTGAGAAATAAAAAAAATATATCCAGAGGCACGAACCCAAAATCTTTTGCGTCCTTAGTTGCCTTTCCTTCCCATATTCTTCCATGTCTTTGTTTCTTCTTTAATGGAAAAAGGGGCTTTACAAAAAGGCAACTCGTCGATGAAAATAGAAATTAAGAATGAATAATCCATATTTCATACAAAGCTCCAATTAGATCAATTTTTGCAATCTTTTTCCGAATTCAGATGTTTGCAAATGTGAGATAAAGTCATAAAATTATGATGACAACTAGTTTGTAGAAATTGTGGGAAGACACGCAAATGAAGAATGAAGTCATGATCAATTAATATCGTATTTCAGTCCAGATTTAATCAACTTACCAATTCAAGTGGATCTTAACAACCATATGCAGTATGTGATTGCAATGTTTTTTCCAACATCACAACAATTATCCAGATCCAAATCTAAATCATGCAATGATTCATACAAGAATTAAAACAGGGAGTACGGGCATTATGTCAATTAAATCAACTGAAGTCGGTGGCCACTCTATGATTCGGTGATTGATCTAGAATTCGAGAGGGAGACATAAGTCATTCCAAGTTAAACCTAAAACTTGAAGAAGGGTTATGTTCTGACTATTGATATATAAGAGTGAATTTTGTAGAGTAAACAGAGTTTGATAAGTGTTTGGTAACGTGGAATTAAAAGACACATGTCATTGACCGACCGGAAGGACAGAAAAGGGGACAGAGTTTTGAGGAGAACAGATCTTCTCCCGTAAACCACTTCCCTCCCGACGACTCAGAGAAAGAATTTTCTAATTTTTGTGGGGAAGTGGGGACTCCAAAACTAATTCATGTTGCATCATTGGTTTCCTCTTACGGGCCCTTTCTTTTTCCTAATTGGGAATAACAATAAAGAACGAGTGTTTTTGCACTCTTTTATGTACAGAGAAAGAAAATAGTATCACAAAAATTGGTGGTGACCTCCTTACACAATTGTGTTCTACATATATTATATAACTAGAATTAAAAAAAACTTGAATTACAAAAATTGTTATTGTGGTGATTCAAACTATTGACATCTTATTTGAGAATTGAGATTAATATCAGGTGATCTCCTCTTTTAGACTCCTATACTTCGTTGTTTGAGCTTGTATAGATACTAATGTCTGCTTTTACATAATTCTAAATTTTCTTAACATCTATTTGTTTGTTCTCTTTTATGAATTCATGTGTATAAGTTGCGATTGCGATGTGTTCTCGACACATACGTGATTTTTTCAGTAGATTATTCTTAGGTCTTGGTTCGAGTATAGGTCATGCATGTACCTATTTGCAAAAGTACTATTTCAATAGTTTGGTGCCATGTGACGAACATTCCCTCATTTCAGGAAACTTGACATAAGTTTATGAGCAAGAACACATGAAGGTGATAAACTCACACTAATAATAGAAGAGTGGTTGTTACGTATAAACCAAAAGTAACAACAAACAGACAAACGAAAGGTTAAGATGGCAGAAGAGAATTGAAAACGAAGTGGATAAACAACAACCTATTTCTTTTCCATCTATGGCAAGTAATAGGTAGAGTGGCTGCTGCAGTCAACCTATTCTGATAGATATATATTTCTGGCCTTTTAGACAAAAACCTTCTAAAAACGTTTCCCTTTTGCTACAAACTAGAAGAAGAGGAGCTGGAGTTGGATCGTATATCATATCATATCATCTCATTTCATTGGCCAATTGGTTTCTTCTCAAAGAGCCCGAGCCTGTAATCGGCCAACCGTGATTTGTAAGCAGACTTTTTGTACTCAAACCACGTGAACTCCTTATACAAGCTCTCTTTTCCTTCTGTCAATACAGACGCCAGAGGTGTTATCTTTTCACTCAGAGGTGGCCCGCCGAAGTAAATCATAGAAATCCTCGAGCTCACTCTGTCCGTCAAAACCCTATGCCTCACACTCTTAAACCTCCCATTAGTCATCACCTGCATCACACAAATCCATTACCTTATCAGTAAAAAAATTCATATTCACTGTCGGTAGTAGATACTTAAACCGCAAGAAATTACTCTTTTTTTTTTTCTGATATCAGTGATATGTATATTCTCGTTAGTATTAGTCCATCACAATACGGTTCGGAGTTCATGAAAAATCTGTTTACTTGTAAATCAACATCACCTACAAAGCATGTACGTACTATGTAGAATAATAATCCGGCAGTGCCCATCTGCATACTCGATGTTAGGAATGGACCTTTACTGCGGAAAATTTATTAACTAATGGAAGGTGACAAGTTGAAAAAGAAAAAAAAAAGTATATAGAATAATGGATTTCATTTGCCGACGCAGGTCTTCGTTTTGCAAAACAGGAGGCTCTTCGACTTATATACACCGAGCTAAAAACACAAAGATATATAATTTCTAGAAGCTACTCAAGCTAGTTGTTATTTTTGGTGAAGAATAAATGGAATTAATTTTTGGTACCTGTAAGCAATCGCCAACATTGATGAAAAACGAGGTCAGGTCAGGTGGGACAGAAACCCAAGACCCGTCTTTCAGACTGATTTGCAGGCTTGAGGTGTTGTTGGATCTTAGGACAGAGATTATCTGAGGGTCAGTGTGCTCCCCAAACCCGATCAAATTCCGAACACTTAATGCTTGAAGATCCTGGCATGGCGGATAGTAGTTGAGTCTGAAACACGAGTCACTCTTCTCATCTCTCAAGAGCTTGCTCATTGCATTTCTTTGATCGATTCCCAACCCATCAGCTATCATTTCTAGTACATCACAGCTCATATTCTTCACGGCCGAGATATAATTCTCAACTGCGGAACTGTAAAAACAAAAACAGAGGAAGACAGAGTCAGAAACAGAGCAACCAGCAAGTGAACACAAAACAGAGCCAGAAAAGAGTTGCTCTTTGTTTTCAGAAGGCAGTAATCAATAAACTTACCGGAAGATATCTGGGTTTTCTTTGAAAATGGAGAGTGATTTGTGAGAGATGATATCAGGATTGGCGTTGAGGAGGATGTATTCAATCCAGCCAACATCACCGTTGGGGCCGATTCGCTTGCTGCCATAGCCAAAAGGGTCGGCAGGGCCGGCCCTATCCTTTTCGGATTGCGGCAATTTGAAGAAGTTCAGAGCTTGAGCCTCGAGTGTGGTCATGAACTCCAATGGGACTCCATGATTGACCACCTTGAAAAAGCCACACTCTTCACATGCCTTGATGATATGGCTCTTGGCATCTGGGTTGGAAAGGTCTACTACTGGAATACCAGTGAACAAGTTCGAGGGCTTGCATGATTTGATTAGGGAGAAATGGTCTAATGCAGCTGGTTGAGACAGAACCACCATGGCTGGTTTATTTTGATCAGAGGCAGAGAGAGAGAGAAGAGAGGTCAGAGAAGTCAGAGAAGTGATGAGGAAGAAGAACAGAGATGAGGGGTTTGGTTTGAGAAGAAATGAGAATGTGGAGAAGGGAAGGTGAGATTGATGGGGGTTTTAAATGGAAGAATTGGAGGCGATGAGGCTCTGCTTATGCATGAGTGAGGCGTTACAAACTATAAAGAGGAGAGGAACAGGCATCTGGCTTTGTGTCTTGTGTGTACTGCTCGGTTGTTTTTTTTTTTGACGAAACTCTGCTTGACACTATAATATAATAAAGTAAAGCGTAAATTTAAAAAAAAATGATAAAAAAACAGAAAAATAAAAAATAATTGCTATAAATGTTGTAGGATATATGATGTTCCTAGTTATGATGGAGGTATGGTAAGTATAACTTATCCAGTATTGTAATAGGATTATTTTCCTGATTGCACCTCTTGTATTCTCCTATATATAGGAGTTGCTCCTTCATTAATAAAATTACAGAATTCATTGCTTCAAACTATTCTCTTCATATTTTTATTTCTTAAAACACGTTATCAGCACGAAGCCCTAAAATTGAGCACCGCCGCCGACTGCAATAGCTGCTGTGATCCCGAAGAAAAAAGAGGAAGAAAAAGAATTGTTCTGTAATAAAACAACAAGTAAGTTTTATGTACTCAGCTTTGTCTTTTTCAAAATAACCTACTCTTTTGGGAAATTTGAATTTTTCCGTAGGGATTTCGGGATAACATTCTATCCCTCCTTTCTACACCGCAGCTTTCTTGAAGGTGGGCATTCTTGGAACTAAGAGCGTTCCCACATGAACTAAGAGCGTTCATGAGTGAACCAAGAGCGTTCACAAAATCGATTGAACAAAGAGTGTTCATAAAAGCATCGATTAAAACGAACAAAGAGAGTTCGTAAGACCAATATACATCAAAGTGAAGGTCTAATCCAAATATTATATTGGAAAACAAATTTGTTGTCGAGGAAGTCTCTTACGACTGCGAAACTAATACATCTTCTGTTTTCTCATGGTGTTTGATATGCAAAAGTGCATTGACACCATGCTCCCGGATCTAAAAGAGAAGTGGAATAGCATATGGTTTTCCGACTTCAAGCAAATTGCATCAATCAACTATGAGATACTTAAGCTTAGATCCATGCTCCAATTATGCGGAAAGCAATTGTAGAGCAAAATTTGATCGAGAAAATCCTCTACATAATCATAATTCAAGGCAAGTTGGAACTAAGAGTGTTCACTATGCGAATTATGAAAGCGCATCAAGAGAATAGCGCAAGGGGCGGAACCCTTAAGTTAAGGGAATCTTGATGAGACAGTTTTTGGTCTCCACCACCGCCCACACAAAGAAGGACGCCATAAGTTGGCACATGAAGGTCATGATCAATGACCATGATAGAGGAAGAGCCGGCTATAGAGGCCGTGGTGACCAAGGAAGCCATGGAGGCTGAGGTACCAATGCCAAGAGAGGTCAAGATAAGACGCATGATGTTTCTCGAATCAAACGAGTTGTTTATTCTCAAAACGTTTGAGAAGTTAGATTTCGGAAGTTTTGGGTCAATAGGTATTGATTACCATTGATAAGCAATAGATATGAGGGGTCTATGGATTTCCAAGATCATCAACGTTATATTAAAACCACCCAATCCGAATCTACTTGATCCTTGAACACATCAGTTTTCGGAATTATTTTCTGCATACTATTGTAAAAATTATTCGACCTAGCTACAGATCTCGAAAAATTATGAAAATTTGCAGAAGTGTTTATGTACGTGTCTAGTTTGGGTATGCAAAATTTCGTTGAATTCCAACACACCAATAATTCGGAATAAAATAAATAAGCAAGTATGCTCAGATTTTACGAATTTTAAGGATCAAAGAAACAACGAAGCAGAAGATAGAGATGGAGCAGAGGCTAATCTCATTAAGGCAAACTTCAAAATTGGCAGAGACTCAATTGCTGAGATACCGGATTTTGATTAGAGCTTTATATTTTCCATTAATAAAGGCATGTGGCCTAAGTCTTATTATTGACATTGTAATTCGTCAAATTTCTGGATTAGTAAACTTTGATGTAACTCGTTGGCATTATTAATAAAGGCATTTGTTTGGCTTATTAATAATAGGCTTGTCTACATTTTCTGTGTAATATACATGTTTTGTGGTTGCTACAAACCTATCGTCTATTAGGGCTCATCTTAGTAACTTGTGATGTCTAGGACAAGAGATTTCGATAAAGGTATTTGAGCGGACTTTATGTCTCACCTACATTGATCTCTCTTCACCTGGTCATAAGTGAAAAGAGCAACCCAAATGACTTTAGATGTCCTAGCAAACTTGCAAATTCGTCCATGTATCTATTGGGATAGCTAAGAATGCTATAAATCCCTAAAAACGCAGAAAACAGAATTTGCTGCACTATCAGCCAGTTTCGACAACAAACTGAGAATTTTCCAGAAATATTCAGCATATGAGTGGCATATGGCTGAAAAGGTACGGATGTCTAGTTTTCAGAACTACCTCCGGATTGTCGATAGCTTATTTCTAGAAAAAGTTATACCTGTTTTACTGGAGAAAGGTCAGAAAAAGGGCACAACAGAATCTGCTCTGCAGATCAGTTGACATCGACGACAAACTGGAATTTTTCCAGAATAAACCAACATATGGATGGCATATGGCTGAAAAGACACAGACTTCTAGTTTTTAGAACTATATCCATCTCGTTGATATCTATTTTCTAGAAAAAATTATGCCCGTTTTACTAGATAGAGGTCTGAAACCGACATAACGTATTTGGCTGTGCAGATTGCTTAGCTTTGACATGAATCTGAGATTGATTCAAAACAATCCAGCATATGAGTATTATATGCTCAGAAAGCTACGGATATCTAGTTTCTAGAACTTCATCCGGAACGTAAAAAGCTATTTTCTAGACAAATTTATGCCTATTTAAGTACTCGGAGGTCAGTTTGCCCGAGGAAGGCCAGAACCTGAGGAAAACCCGAGGGGGGGGTGCTTCGATAGGTAGAAGGCATATCCCTAGAAAAATTTTTGAGTTAATTTTTCGATCTTTCCTCATACAAGACTTGTTTTCTTGTAGGTATGTTTCCAGGAGAGCTTGAATGCCTTATTGATAGCGGAACCGCACATACCATTCTTCGTCACAGACAACTCTTCATCGACTTTATGCCTTGTCGAACATCTCTAACCACAATGATGGGTGGGTCTTCGGATTTGATCCAAGGGCGAGGGAAAGCCCAACTTTTGTTGCCAAATGGAACAAAACTCATCATTGATGATGCTCTCTATGCTCCTAGGGCTCCCAGGACCCTACTGAGTAGTCGAGACATCCGAGCCAACGGATTTCATATCAATACTCATTGTGAGAATGGAATGGAATATATATGCATTACTTCTAGTGATTCTGGCAGAAACCGAATACTAGAGAAGCTCATGTGTCAGACAAATGGGCTATGTATTACAACTATGAGAGTTGTAGAGTCACACCATGTCATAAGAGATGACCTATGGGATTCAGACACATATATGCTTTGGCACGACAGGCTGGGACACCCAGGTCGTAATATGATGATCCGAATTTTGAAGAATTCAAACAGACATCCATTCTTTCGAGCGAAAGGAAGCAAGAACCAAAGAGCGGTTCACACAAACATGGAGGTGGGCATCAAGAGGGGTGGCGCTACCATCCATGGTCGGCCTCATACCGACACCTCCTCACCCAAGAGGAGACGACTTGACACCAAGAGTGGTGCTCTCGTCCCTTATGATGCTTCCCAGGTCCATGGAGACCTTGAGCAAATGCCAGCATCCTCACTGGTGATGTCTAATGCTCATCGCTCGTTCTGCAAAGCATGCTCTTTAGCCAAGGTAGGAGCGAGACCCTCTTTTGCTAAAGACATCAAAGAAAATATTCCATTCTTACAACGTATCCAAGGTGATATTTGTGGACCCATCCACCCATCATGCGGACCATTTAGATACTTTATGGTATTGGTGGATGCTTCGACACGCTGGTCGCATGTCGCATTATTGTCTACAAGAAATGCTGCATATGCTAAACTCCTTACCCAGATTATTCGTTTGAGGGCTCACCACCCCGATCATCCTATAAAGTCGATCTGTCTCGACAATGCTGGGGAGTTTACATCGCAAACATTCGATGATTATTGCATGTCCATCGGGATTGATGTCGAGCATTCAGTTCCCCATGTACACACCCAAAATGGTCTCGTAGAAGCCACAATTAAAAGACTTCAAATGGTTGGACGGGCTTTGGTCATGCGTACTAACCTACCCACTTCTGCTTGGGCTTATGCAATATTACATGCAGCAATGCTTATTCGTTTTAGACCCACTGCTAGACAACCATTTTCTGCGTATCAGTTGGTTACTGGATATGAGCCGAATATTTCACACCTACGCATATTTGGTTGTGCAGTCTATGTGCCAATTGCACCACCTTTACGCAATAAAATTGGTCCTCAGAGACGAATGGGCATATATGTTGGTTTTGTTTCACCAACTATAATCCGCTACTTAGAACCCTTGACAGGCGATCTATTTACTGTAAGATTTGCGGATTGTCACTTTGATGAGACAAACTTCCCGTCGTTAGGGGGAGGAAGGACACATGAACGACAAGAATTGTCATGGTTAGTCCCTAACTTGTCTCATCTTGATCCCCACTCCTCACTAGCAGATAGTGAAGTAAGGAGAATTATAGAGCTTGGTAACGTAGCAGATTCGATGCCTAATACGTTTGTTGACCTTGCTAAAGTGACAAGATCACATATACCTGCTGCAAATGTGCCTGCAAGGATTGACATCCCACAGGGAGGATATCATGCCGCCACCCCTATGATGGGAAAGAGCAGCGCCGCCACACATGGTGGACGTGTTGTAGCTGAGGCCACGGTTCCCCAAAGGAAGAGGGGGAGACCTGTAGGTTCGATGGATACTCACCCTAGGAAGAGGGGGAGATCGGCACAACAAGATCCATTGTTCATCAACTCTCAGAATCCATCTCATGAAATTATTCCTGACTACAGTTATGTCCTTGAGACAACCAATTTGGAGGGAGTTCCAACGGTTGATCTTAGTTCAGTGAATAAAGAAATTTCGATGAATTATGCTAGCATACATGAGATTTTGGAGAGAGAATCTATGATCATTGACGATGCATTTGCATTCTCAGTTGCACATGAACTCATAGAACATGATGACATCGAACCTCGATCTGTTGAAGAGTGTCAACAGAGATCAGATTGGCCCAAATGGAAAGATGCAATCCAGGCTGAAATAGATTCACTAACAAAGAGACAGGTGTTTATCCCGGTAGTGCTAACCCCGCCAAGTGTAAAACCTGTAGGACATAAATGGGTCTTTGTTAGAAAGCGTAATGAGAATAATGAGGTTGTAAGATACAAAGCTCGCCTTGTGGCGCAAGGTTTCTCACAATGCCCTGGTATTGACTACGAGGAGACGTATTCTCCCATAATGGATGTCATAACGTTCCGCTACCTTGTCAATTTGGTAGTTTCCGAAAAACTGGACATGCAGCTAATGGATGGGGTTACTGCATATCTCTATGGGGATCTAGATTCAGAGATATACATGAGAGTCTCTGATGGATTCGAATTACCCAAGTCAAGTAGCCCTAAACCACGGAGCGCATTCTCTATAAGATTGAGAAGGTCACTGTATGGATTGAAGCAATCCGGGCGTATGTGGTACAACCGCCTAAGTGAATACTTGATTGGGAAGGGATATGTGAATAACGATCTATGCCCTTGCGTATTCATTAAAAGAACAAGTTCCGGATTTGCAATAGTAGCAGTCTATGTCGATGATATGAATCTCATCGGAACCCTTGATGAATTAAGGGATTCTGCGAAGTACTTGAAATCCGAGTTTGAGATGAAGGACCTTGGGAAGACACGGTTTTGTCTAGGCCTTGAGCTAGAACACCGTAGTAGTGGAATATTAGTCTACCAGACTGCTTATGTCCGCAAGATGTTGAGAAGGTTCAACATGGACAAGGCACATCCTGCTAGCACCCCCATGGTAGTCCGCAGCCTAGACCAAAAAAGGATCCATTCCGTCCAAGGGATGAGGACGAGGAACTGTTAGGGGCTGAAGTGCCTTATCTAAGTGCAGTAGGTGCATTACTGTACTTAGCTCAATGCACAAGACCAGACATCTCATTTGATGTGAACTTGTTAGCTAGATTTAGCTCAGCGCCCACGCAATGTCATTGGACAGGCATTAAGAATATCTTCAGGTACTTGAAGGGTACGATAGATATGGGCTTGTTTTATCCCTACAGAGAGACAAGACGGAAAGCCACCGTATCGAAAGGACGTGCCATTGAAGATGGTGACGCCATTCCCTTTACCCCCTACACCAACAATCCTTGTGATGTGTTGGCGGGTTTTGCTGATGCTGGATTTCTCTCTGATCCACATAAAGGTCGTTCCCAAACAGGATATGTCTTTACTATGGGAAACACCGCGATATCTTGGAGGTCTACAAAGCAGACCCTAGTCGCTACATCCACGAATCATTCTGAGATTATTGCTCTTCATGAGGCAATTACGGAGTGTATATGGCTGAGGTCCATTATTACACATATTCGTGAGACTTGTGGATTGGGATCCACTACTGATGAACCTACATGCATTTATGAGGATAATGCGGCCTGCATTGAGCAGATGAAGCAAGGTTACATCAAAGGCGACAATACCAAGCACATATCGCCTAAGTATTTTTATAATCAGCAACAACAAGAGTTTCTCAAGATCCAGATTAACCAAGTTCGATCTGAGAACAATGTGGCAGATTTATTTACTAAGTCATTGCCCAAATCCACATTCCAGAAGCATGTGAAGAGCATAGGGTTGCTCAGCTTGTCTAAGCTGCCTTGATTATCGGTATCAAGGATAGATGCAGACATCAGAGGGAGTCTAGCATACACGTGAGCGTTTCTGAATGTGAAGGACACGTTGCACTCTTTTTCCTTGACTAAGGTTGTTTTTATCCCATTGGGTTTTTATTACTTAGAAAATTTTTAATGAGGCAACATAGTTATGTGTCATATCATTGTCTACGACGATCTGCACTCTTTTTACTTGGCGAGACCGATTTTTCTCCTGCAAAGATTTTTGGCTCGACAAGGTTTTTGATGAGGCATCAATGAAGCAAATGAAGAGGCATCACCACCATACACCGGCACAAGGGGGAGTGTTGTAGGATATTTGATGTTCCTAGTTATGGTGGAGACTACAGGATATGGCAAGTATAACTTATCCAGTATTGTAATAGGATTACTTTCCTGATTGTACCTCTTGTACTCTCCTATATATAGGAGTTGCTCATTCATTAATAAAGTTACAGAATTCATTGCTTCAAACTATTCTCTTCATATTCTTATTTCTTAAAACAATAAACATATTTTTACTCTGAGAACCTCTCATTTGTCATTCCGCACACATCGAGTGCGGGTCTTTACTAGTGTAAATATATTTCTTGGAATTTAACATAAAATTTTTCAATCTATTTTTGTGTAGAATGTAATTATAAATTAATTACGGGAAAAATATACACAGAAATTTTTGTGTAGAATGTATCTATAATGATCAATATCCAGAAATTTCAAATCTTTTTAATTCTTATTTTTTATGATAAGAATCAATAGTTATTACCCCATAATTACGCAGATCGACACTTTAAGATATACTTGGCGTTCGGTGGGTTGATAAGAAAATGAAATTTTCTTTGAGGTTATGTGTTCGAGTTCAAGGGTGTATTGACAAGATATTATTTAGTTTAAGTTATCCAGTTATTTGTTATGACTAAAAATTAAACTGAATTTTTTTATCGGTTTAGTTTTCCCTTTTTTTACATGTAAAACCGTTTGGTTTTTCCTGTTCTTATTTTTTTTTATAAATTTTTTGCTTTAACTTTTTTTTTTGAAAGCACTAATTCATAGCTCCAATTCGAAAATGTATTAATAGTAAAGGAAACAGGACATAGAATTGTGGACTAGACCAAAAGTATCCCAAAAAATAAAATGAGTACATAATGTAAAACTAATACCAAAGAGAAGACTACGCAAAATAAACCACAACTAATTATCGATAATTCACCATCGAACTCGGATCTCAATCACAAAATAAGGATAAAAAAACTAGGAACTCTTCTGACTAATGAGAGCACTCTTAACCCCACAAACTTTCATAAAAATATAAAACCAGAGTTTTAAGTATTTTTTAAATAAGAAAGAGGATATAAAATCTTAATTTGGATTTAAAAATCTGATTTCAAGGACTACTACTTGTTTTGAGTAAGTGTACCACCACACCTTTTACAACCTTTTTTATCATAAGTTGCGGTTGTCGGGTAGTTAAAAACAATGGCCTATGTAATACAAGGAAGATGATTTGATCCCAATGGTTGGCATTGTGAGTGGTCTGAAAATCATTATATTGCAGGATGTTTTTGTATAGTTCTTTTTGAAACGTTATGTATTTGTATAAATAAGTTGGTGGTGTTATCTGCCAATGGTTTCCCTGGTGAGTGGATTTATCAACACCTGACAAACTATTAACTAAACGCCATATTCACATATTTACATAGTTAGATATTTGTTGAAATATTGTGGATATATGCCTGGCCTATACGGTGCTATATATACAATATATGTATAGCATTTGGTAAAATGTATCAAAAAGATTTGAAGCTCTTCTGATGCTATGTATCAAAAAATACATGCATGCATTATAAATAACATGGATCATATCCAATGTAGCCCTCTGTCTTTTATTTATTTTTATTAAATTTGTTGAAATATCTTCGATCATATACAACATTTTGGTAATGATCGGAGATAATCTTGAATTTAAAATATAAAACCAATAGTTTAGATATAATACACAAGAAAGTAAAATCTTTACCTACGGAATTCTCTAATGAGACTTCTATTATGATCGAGCACTTCTACGGAAGATTAACATTTTGATGTTTAGATATACATGAGCTGCAAAGCATTTAATGGTGAGGCTAAGTGGCTAACAATAGATATACTCATAAATGACATTCTCCTGTTTTCATAAATATCGTAAATTAGTACTGTTAACAGATGACATACATCATATTCAAAATTAGTGCTCAAACTGTATGATGAGTCTTGCGTGCAACTTATAATTTTATCCTTAAAGTTATAAAATTAAAATATATTCAATAGAGTAATTAGTACTAATTGATTAAATTTACAAGAAAAAAAATAAATATTTATCTTATAATTTTGAGAATCAATTTACAAATTGATGTACGTTAACTCATTCGGATTTCTCTGGTCATGTATATTCATACATTTAACCTCGATCGTGTGGTTTAGGCTTTTATTAAGTTGCCTCTTATACCTGTTTCATATATTATTCTCACAAGGTCCATTTAACTAAAAATCATAATCTAGAAATTAATCTACTAGAAGCTCTTCTGGTCCCCGAATAAAGCATGTAAGGAATCTGTATGTTAGCTATGCAGATGCATTTACTTGCACAGCCACATTTTCACTGAAAAGAAATGGCACTGCACTATTGGAGGAGGAAATCGGGGCGACGTAGAAAGGTCGTCGCCTCGTATGAATTTTACGTCGCCTCGATTTCTTGTGACCAAAACGACGTCGCCTCGTCTTGTCGCTTCAGATTCATCACGCCAACATTGGGGCGACGTAGATACAATATACGTCGCTTCGTTTCATTTCACGTGACGTAAATAATACTACGTCGCTTCAATTGAAGCGACGTAGATTGATCACGTTGCTTGAACTGAGGCGACGTAGATTGATCAATCTACGTCGCTGAATTTTATTTATTTTTAATTTATTTTTCTTTTTTTAATCCATTAAGGCGACGTAAATTGATCAATATACGTCGCCTCAATTTATTTAATATTTATTTTATTTTATTTATTAAATAAATGAGGCGACGTACATTGATCAATGTACGTCGCCTCAATTTATTTAATTTTTATTTTTTTTTATTATTTAATAAATTGAGGCGACGTAAATTGATCAATGTATGTCGCCTCAATTTATTTAATTTTTATTTTTTTTATTTTTTAATAAATGAGACGACGTACATTGATCAATGTACGTCGCCTCAATTTATTTAATTTTTATTTTTTTTTATTTTTTAATAAATGAGGCGACGTAGATTGTTCTATCTACGTCGCCTCATTTATTAAAATTTTTTTTTTTTTTATTTAGAAATAAATGAGGCGACGTAGATAGAACAATCTACGTCGCCTCATTTATTAAAAAATAAAAAAAAATAAAAATTAAATATTATTGTACCAAGTCACGACCTATCGCAATTTACAAACACAAAAACGCATTCAAATTGCGTTTTACACATTCAACCAAAAAAACGCATTCAATCACAAATCAAAACGTTAAAAGTTTATACAAATCAAGTTTATACAAATCCTATATACAGTTTACGAGCCGGGAGCTGGTGGAGGAGCTTGCGGTTGTTGATTCGCAGCCTGGAATGATCGCATCATGGCCTCCATTTCTTGCATCCTTTGGGCGATCGCACTCGCTTCCGCTATAGCCTTCTGCGCCACCTCGCTCGATCTGCGCGCCGCCTCTTTGGCTTCATCGATCTCCTTTTGCATTTGAATTTGGCGTTCCTGGTTTACCCGGGCCCCTCCTCTCGGTTTGGGGTCGCGTGTGAGAGCGCGCCCCACCCCTGTAACGTCGAACAAGAACAAATATTAGTAAACTATATCGTAAACCAAAATGAAGCAAAACGTAAATCGAGATATGCATCGACGGAATCGTTTTGGAGATTTATTACCTCTTATAGAGGTCCCGTGCCTTGAACCGACCTCTTCCTCTATGATATTTATTTGTGTATCAAGAGGAAGAGGCTGGGGTTGGGAAACCTCTTCGCCGTCAACTGGGCCCGCAGCACTATCTTGTTGCGACAAGACTTCATCGAGTCGACGCTTCACTGCCGCCTGCTCAATTAAAATAGATAAAATAAATAATATTACAATTTAGTAGACAACAATAATTGAAATAACGTAACGTGAACCTATTTGAGCTTACCACTTTCTCAGCCGCATTCCTCTCCGGCTGGTATACGTTAATCCACGTCTGGACGGCGGGCGCTGGATGACCCTCCTTCTCCAACACCTCGCTTCGGTACGAGAGGGCGAGGGATCCCGAATGGTGGTTGATCTGCTGCTCCTTGTTCTTGTTTCGGTTCCCTCGGTTCCGTTCGCACAATCGCTGCCACACACACACAAAAATCATTTTAAAATAAGAACAGATAAACATGCATATTGTTCGAACGTTTGACCAAAACTGTAGGTTCGTTTATGAAACTCACCAAGTAAGCAGGGTCTTCGAAGTGGGCTTTTAACCACGCCCATTGGTCTTCCCTCCCGAGAAACTCGGCCGGAGTCTCCTGGCTGACGTGGAGATAATGTTGATGGCAATCGTACTTCCAATCCTTATAGATTGTTTGCGCCGTCCTATCAATGAAGTTCCACATCTCCACATCAGTCGCCGGGATGTCGTAGTTCGTCTAGCACAACACATTTAAATTCCGTTATGTAAAAATTATATTTACATTTACTACAGGTATGTAAGTAAGCTCAGAGTCCAGCAAGTATACCTCAAGACTCCGGCCGACGATATCGCGATGCAAATCGCTAAGTCCCAAGAAGCTAGATGCAAGCATTGGAACTTTTCCGCGGATGATGCTACCGATGTCTCGGCACATCAGACTCCGCATTTCCCTCGTCGCCGGCCCCGCATGCCTCGTAGAGTAAGCGACTTGTAGTCGCCTATTGTTGTTCATCCGGACGAGGTACTCCGTCTTCGTCCCGACAACGACTCCGCGCTGTTCCGTCGTCGGGTCTCCGGTTGCCATGTCGACCATGTCGGGGAGTTTGGTCTTCTTGCACCGGATGCTGAGGGCGGGAGGGTGCTGTGACGCCGTAGTGGCGTCGCTGCTGTCATCCGCTCCTTGCGGAATCGCATCCTCAAGTGGAGGGGCGGGCGTTAAAATGGGAGCTTCTGCAATCGACGGGGTCGCCGATTGTCCCGTGGGGCAACCAGACCCGGAAGCCCCATCTCGGCTGAATGCTCGCCACCCCGCCTCCGCCGCCTCCGCAGCTGCCGCCTCCGCAGCTGCCGCCACGGCCGCCGCTTCCGCTTCACGACGCTGCATCAACGCTTTCCTCCTCTTGTATGCAGTATCTCCGGGAGCCATTCTTTTATTACTAAACTGTTATTTTTAATTAGATGTTAAACTCGTTTGTACTTCTATAATGCTTATCATCACATATAAACATTCATGCTTATCATCACATATAAACATTCATGCTTATCATCACCCTTAATCCTTAATCCCGAGAATACTACAATCATTACGCATATGTTTTCATTTAACCAAACCCTTAATCATTACGCATATGTTTTCATTTAACCAAACCCTTAATCATTACGCATATGTTTTCATTTAACCAAACCCTTACGCATTCAATCATTACGCATATGTTTTCATTCAATCATTACGCATATGTTTTCATTCAATCATTACGCATATGTTTTCATTCAATCATTACGCATATGTTTTCATTATCACAAAACACATTCGAAATCATCATCATCACAAAACACAATACTTACATGAAGCTAGATTGAAAACACATTCGGAATCATTATCACAATACACATTCGGCACAGTATAAAACACAAAGCAATATAGCTTATCAACACACAAAACGCATATAGCAACTTCTACATACTCGTCATTTATCGCATATAGCTTATCAACTACACATGAACAGCAACTAGATAAGCCTTACAATACGTCACCGACTCATGTACGAGGTACTGTTCAGCAATACTACCTTCCGGGTAACGTGTATTCCTCATTGACTTTTTATATTTTCCTAATTGCCTGCAAAAACACCACTCAAGATTAGTACAATATTTTCATAATTGCCGACATATTACATAAGATTAGTAGGAATCAATATTAGTACAAACATATTTTCCTAATATTAGCAATAACAAAACATTTTACCTTTCAATTGGATACATCCATGTATAGTGTACTGGACCTGTAAGGAATACTTGTTCGGGCAGATGAACCATGAGATGAACCATAGATGTAAAAAAATGTGGAGGAAATATGAGCTCCAAATTGCAGAGAATCATCACTATCTCAGTTTCCATGTCACGCACAACCTCCTTCTTAAGCTCCCTACTGCATAGTTGACGAAACCAATTTGACAGTGCTATCAATGGCTTGACAACGTTTTCTGGCAGGAACCCTCTTATAACCACAGGCAGAAGACGTTGAAGCAAGACATGGCAATCATGCGTCTTCAATCCATAAAACTGTGACTGGGAACTTATTTTCACCTTACTTCTCAAACTACCTGCATAACCAAGAGGATACTTAACATCCCTGAACCACTGGAACACATCTTCTAGATCATCCTTTTTAACTAAAAAAGGTGCATGAGGAACTTTCCCCGTAGCCAAGTCACCCGCTCTTTGCCACTGGTTTTTTCGCACATTCCTCTTCTTCAAAGCAGCGCGAGCTTTTGGACCATCCTTAGACTTCGATTCAATCGAAAAAATGGTTCCAAGGATGTTGTCACAGACATTTTTTTCAATGTGCATGACATCTAGGCAATGTCTGATCTTCAATGATGACCAATACGGCAGCTTCCAAAATATGCTTTCGTGAGTCCAACACTGTCTGTTATTCGGATTGTACGGCACCTTCAAGTCTTCATGTTGGCTAAGAATAGGGTAAACGTTTGACCTAACGTCCTCCAAAATTTCATCTCCACTCTTACGATAGGGTCTTCCGCCAAACTCCTCATTCCCGTTAAATGCCTTGCTCAATCTCCAAGGGTGATCCTGGTGGAGCCATTTTCGATGACCTTCATAAACTATCCTCCCACATATATGCTCTGAAGTTAGCTCATCTAGACAGATTGGACATGCCTTGTACCCTTTCACAGTTGACCCCGCAAGCATCCCTAAACCTGGAAAGTCGCTAATAGTCCACATTACCGCTGCCTTCATCACGAATACCTCATTGTCTACTCGATCAAAAGTATGGACTCCAACGACCCATAAATGTATTAGCTCCTCGATCATCGGCTCAATGAGTACACTAAGGCACTTTCCGGGAGATTTAGGGCCTGGAATCAACACTGATAACATGTTATATTCCTTCTTCATGCACATTGATGGTGGTAGATTGTACGGCATCACAACAACGGGCCATGTACTATGCAAAGTTCCCATTGTTCCGAATGGATTGAAACCGTCTGTTGCTACTCCAAGGCGCACATTCCTGCAGTCCCGTGCAAAACCTGGAAAAGTTCTGTCAAAATGTTGAAACGCTTCTCCGTCAGCTGGGTGGCTGAGGCTACCAGCCACGCATATCCGCTCCCCCAGCCATCGCATATGCTTGGCAGTGTGTGGGGACATAAACAAGCGCTTCAACCTTGGTGTTAGAGGGAAGTTACGAATTATTTTTTTGGGAATATCATTCGTATTTGGCTTATATCTTTCTGAATAACACACTGGACAAATCCTCTCGTTTACAAGCGCCCCCCTGAACAACACACAGTTAAACTCACACGCATCAATTCTTTCGTAACCCAGTGAAAGATCACTCAAGATTTTTTTTATTCTCGAGTATGAACAGGGGAATGTGTGCCCTTTAGGAAGAAGTTTATTAATGTAAATACATAAAGAGTCAACACTTGTGTCCGACCATCCATTTTCATTTTTCATTTCCATTGCATCTAATATGGCACTCAAAACAGTTTCCTCACTGCCTTCATATAATGGGGTCTGTGACTCCTTCAATAATCTATCGTACTTTTCATAATCATCGTCTACCATGTCATTGAAGTTCATGCCCGAATTATCTTCCACAAATTGTTGGGGTGGATCTGCATGGTATCCAGGATAATAGGGATATGCATCATGTAGAATCTCCAACTGCGGGTTCACTGAAGGACCGGCACCACTAGAAGGACCGACTCTGTCTTGAAGCCACTGTCTTCGTTGACTGAGCATTGCCGGTTCACCAGAAACTTCCCCGTGAAGGTGCCAGACTGTATAAGTAGGACTCATACCACTGTGTGATAAGTGATGATACATGACATCCATAGTAACCTTGAACGGACCGTTCTTACAACGTTTGCACGGGCAGAAGTAATAATCGGCTCCGTTACTATGTAGCCGGGCAAAATTCATGAACTCGAATATGCCGTTGATGTACCTTGGATCAGCACGATGATATGTCATCCAAGTTTTGTCTGGCAGTCCGTCCATGTTTCCTGTCAACATAAACAATCAATATGAACAAAGTTACCACGCCACAGTTGCGATTCAACCAAAACCCCACACTTCTTCGCCTTATGCCTCCGGGTTGGGTCCTATCCCCTTCAGGGGAACACGACATTTGTCAACGCTTTTGCACCCATGTGTTTCAGCTCCAGTTTAGGGAAATTTCGGCAGCATCTCCCTACAGTTCCCCGAGTGCACACATATCTAAACAACCTAATTTGCACTCGGGGAACATTTAAAGGAGACACTGTCGAAACCATATCCCAAAACTGAAACTGAAATCACACGAATAGCAAAAGGATGAACAAAGTCATGTTCACCTAAAGTGTCCAAAAATGGGACAATTCGAGAATCAACAACTCAACTCGATCAACTAGATGAGTTGTTGATTCTCAAACGGGAGTTCTAAGTTGATAAACACCACAATTATATATAGCCATAATACTAATAACACTACTAATTAAGGCTCGAATACACATAATCTACACTAATCATCAATTAATTTCACTAAATTTAACCAAATTTCAAACATTAATCATGAACCCATATCATGATTTATCACAATTCAATGCTTAACACACTAAAACTACAACATAACACCAAATTCAATTCAACTTCAAACATTTCACCAAAACTTCAATTTCACTTCTAATTTAACATATTATGGTCATAAAGAGGGTTAAAGAGATACAAATCAAACTAACCTTACTCAATAATCAAATCAATGGCAAGAACAACCTTCTTTCTCAATTTCCTCTAATTTCTCCCCAAAATCGCCCAAAACAGCTGCAGAACGAAATGAAACTGTTTTTCTAAACTTCTTACTTTATGAACGGGTTGACTTTAAGAAGAAGAGTAGATCCAGATTGTAAAAAAACGAGGCGACGTAGATTGATCAATCTACGTCGCCTAGTTTTCTTTCCAAGTGACCAAACTAATCTACGTCGCTTCGATTCAAAACGAGGCGACGTAGATTGATCAATATACGTCGCCTAGTTTTGAATCGAAGCGACGTAGATTAGTTTGGTCACTTGGAAAGAAAACTAGTCGCCTCAGTTTTTTGAAGCGACGTACTTCAATATACGTCGCCTCAATTTTTTGAAGCGACGTAATTTTTGTCAAAGGTATTTTACGTCGCCTAGTTGAAAATCGGAGCGACGTAGAAATGTAACTACGTCGCCCCGATTCCTTCCTCCAGTAGTGCTGGGGATTTATCATTGACAAGAGAAAGAGTATTACTAGCTACCCAGAGATTCGATCTGTAAGAATTGTACCATAAGAGATTCTGTTCTCCACAAAAATGAAAGCAACGACTTCATTTTTAAACTCGAAATTAAGCTCTTCCATCTTCGATCTTCTCCTATCTATTGCTCTGCTTCTATAAGAATTGGGCGTGAAGCTCAATCTTCAGAACTTAATTTACATTAATTGCTAGCTATTATGAGCGTCAATAGTTTAAGTTAGGGCAAAGAGGAACCCTAAACCGGCCAAGATTATATATAGTTCTATATGTCGTGTTACGTTGGACCTATACATTTATGTGACGTACGTACGTGGACTTGCATATATGAAAGTTACATTAATTAAAATTTTAATTTAAGTCATAGTATGGCTGATGAAGGCAAAAAGATGTAAACTCGAATATGATTGCTTCTATGTGGCATGCATCTGAACAAAGAAAGGAGGAGATCGAGCATATGATACCTCTGCCCAAAGGATAAAATATCGGATATTGAGTATTATTGATGGTCCAAAATTTAGATCACTACTGGAGGAGGAAATCGGGGCGACGTAGATAGGTCGTCGCCTCGTATGGATTTTACGTTGCCTCAATTTCTTGTGACAAAAACTACGTCGCCTCGTCTTGTCGCTTCAGATTGATCACGCCACCATTGGGGCGACGTAGATACAATATACGTCGCTTAGTTTCATTTCACGCGACGTAAATAATGTTACGTCGCTTCAATTGAAGCGACGTATATTGATCACGTCGCTTCAACTGAGGCGACGTAGATTGATCAATATACGTCGCTTATTTTATTTATTTATAATTTATTTTATTTTTTAATAAATTCAAGCGACGTAGATTGATCAATCTACGTCGCCTCAATTTATTTAATATTTATTTTATTTTATTTTTGAATACATTGAGGCGACGTACATTGATCAATATACGTCGCTTAAATTTATTTAATATTTATTTTATTTTATTTTTGAATACATTGAGGCGGCGTAGATTGATCAATCGACGTCGCTTAAATTTATCTAAAATTTATTTTATTTTATTTTTGAATAAATTGAGGCGACGTATATTGATCAATGTACGTCGCCTCAATGTATTTAACATTTTTTTTGTATTTTTTAAATAAATGAGGCGACGTAGATAGAACAATCTACGTCGCCTCAACGTATTTAATATTTATTTATTTTTTATTTAGAAATAAATGAGGCGACGTAGATAGAACAATCTACGTCGCCTCATTTATTAAAAAATAAAAAAAATAAAAATTAAATATTATTGTACCAAGTCACGACCTATCGCAATTTACAAACACAAAAACGCATTCAAATTGCAGATACGCATTCAACCACAAAAACGCATTCAATCACAAATCAAAACGTTAAAAGTTTATACAAATCAAGTTTACACAAATCAAGTTTATACAAATCCTATATACAGTTTACGAGCCGGGAGGTGGTGGAGGAGCTTGAGGTTGTTGACTCGCAGCCTGGAATGATCGCATCATGGCCTCCATTTCTTGCATCCTTTGGGCGAGCGCACTCGCTTCCGCTATGGCCTTCTGCGCCACCTCTTTGGCTTCATCGATCTCCTTTTGCATTTGAATTTGGCGTTCCTGTACCCGGGCCCCTCCTCTCGGTTTGGGGTCGCATGTGAGAGCACGCCCCACCCCTGTAACGTGGAACAAGAACAAATATTAGTAAACTATATCGTAAACCAAAATAAAGAAAAACGTAAATCGAGATATGCATCGACGGAATCGTTTTGGAGATTTATTACCTCTTATAGAGGTCCCGTGCCTTGAACCCACCTCTTCCTCTATGATATTTATTTGTGTATCAAGAGGAAGAGGGTGGGGTTGGGAAACCTCTTCGCCGTCAACTAGGCCCGCAGCACTATCTTGTTGCGACAAGACTTCATCGAGTCGACGCTTCATTGCCGCCTGCTCAATTAAAATAGATAAAATAAATAATATTACAATTTAGTAAACAAAAATAATTGAAATAACGTAACGTGAACCTATTTGAGCTTACCACTTTCTCAGCCGCATTCCTCTCCGGCTGGTATACGTCAACTAGGCCCGCAGCACTATCTTGTTGCGACAAGACTTCATCGAGTCGACGCTTCATTGCCGCCTGCTCAATTAAAATAGATAAAATAAATAATATTACAATTTAGTAAACAAAAATAATTGAAATAACGTAACGTGAACCTATTTGAGCTTACCACTTTCTCAGCCGCATTCCTCTCCGGCTGGTATACGTTAATCCACGTCTGGACGGCGGGCGCTCTATGACCCTCCTTCTCCAACACCTCGCTTCGGTACGAGAGGGCGAGGGATCCCGAATGGTGGTTGAGCTGCTGCTCCTTGTTCTTGTTTCGGTTTCCTCGGTTCCGTTCGCATAATCGCTGCCACACACACACAAAAATCATTTTAAAATAAGAACAGATAAACATGCATATTGTTCGAATGTTGGCTACCAAAACTGTAGGTTCATTTATGAAACTCACCAAGTAAGCAGGGTCTTCGAAGTGGGCTTTTAACCACGCCCATTGGTCTTCCCTCCCGAGAAACTCGGCCGGAGTCTCCTGGCTGACGTGGAGATAATGTTGATGGCAATCGTACTTCCAATCCTTATAGATTGTTTGCGCCGTCCTATCAATGAAGTTCCACATCTCCACATCAGTCGCCGGGATGTCGTAGTTCGTCTAGCACAACACATTTAAATTCCGTTATGTAAAAGTTATATTTACATTTACTACAAGTATGTAAGTAAGCTAAGGCCAGCAAGTATACCTCAAGACTGTTACTGACGATATCGCGATGCAAATCGCTAAGTCCCAAGAAGCTAGATGCAAGCATTGGAACTTTTCCGCGGATGATGCTACCGATGTCTCGGCACATCAGACTCCTCATTTCCCTCGTCGCAGGCCCCGCATGCCTCGTAGAGTAAGCGACTTGTAGTCGCCTATTGTTGTTCATCCGGACGAGGTACTCCGTCTTCGTCCCGACAACGACTCCGCGCTGTTCCGTCGTCGGGTCTCCGGTTGCCATGTCGACCATGTCGGGGAGTTTGGTCTTCTTGCACCGGATGCTGAGGGCGGGAGGGTGCTGTGACGCCGTAGTGGCGTCGCTGCTGTCATCCGCTCTTTGCGGAATCGCATCCTCAACTGGAGGGGCGGGCGTTAACATGGGAGCTTCTGGAATCGACGGGGTCGCCGATTGTCCCGTGGGGCAACCAGACCCGGAAGCCCCATCTCGGCTGAATGCTCGCCACCCCGCCTCCGCCGCCTCCGCAGCTGCCGCCGTGGCTGCCGCTTCTGCTTCACGACGCTGGATCGCCGCTTTCCTCCTCTTGTATGCAGTATCTCCGGGAGCCATTCTATTAAAACTAAACTGTTATGTATTAATTAGATGATTTACTCGTTTGTACTTCTATAATGCTATAGTTACCTAGGTTACGCATATTCTCGATAATATATTTCCATTGGTGCAGTTAACCAAATTCTGATCATGTCACTATGTCTAGTTTTTCTCCATATGAAAAAAAGAAGAAGCATGTAGATGACTAAGAACAAACTGATCGAACAATACAGAAACATTCATGCTTATCATCACATATAGCAAGTCGATTTTATTTTATTTTCGTTTGTTGGGTTAGATATCAAAAAGAGTATGAACCGAAGTACCATCACATATAGCTCATCATCACATATAGCTTATCATCACAAAACACATATAGCTTATCGCATTCGCACAGGAAGAATCACATTCATATGTTTTCATTTAACCAAACCCTTAATCCTTAATCCCGAGAATACTACAATCATTACGCATATGTTTTCATTTAACCAAACCCTTAATCATTACGCATATGTTTTCATTATACCAAACCCTTAATCCTTAATCCCGATAGTACTACACATTCAGTGAACCAAACTCAATTTTCAATATATCCTTATCATAACAAAACACAATACACATTCGGAATCATCATCATCATTTTCAATCACATTCGGAATCATCATTATCACAATACACATTCGGCGCAGTATAAAACACAAAGCTCCATACCTTCTCGAGTTGCCTCAAATCGTTTGCTTTAGCTACACGGAGTTGGCTCGGATTCGGTTGCTTTAGCTACACCGATGAAAACAGATTGAAAACATATTAGCTACACACGACGAATGTGATGGAAAACACATTCAAAACAGATTGGAAACATTTCATACCTAACCATCCCTAACCATCCAACATATGCAAAATACATAACCATCCAACATATGCAAAATACATAACCATCCAACATTTCTAACAGTTTCAAAGCTATCTTAAACACTCCCATTTCAAAGCCTCATTTTTAACAGTTTCAAACTATCACTTTATTACAAAGCCTCATTTTTAACAGTTTCAAACTATCTTAAACACTCCCATTTCTCTTTCTTTACTCACTTGGGGTACACAAAAACTATAATTCAAGTCCAGCTACTCTAAAACTCTAATTGCAATTTCCTGAACCATAAACAAATGAAAACTAGTAACCATGGCTGCACCAGTTTCACCCCTCAAATATAAGCAAAAAAAAAATATGCACAAATTAAGTTAAAGAAACAAGCATCATGAATCATCTGCATGCCATGCTAGAACAAGCAGAAACAACCAACACCAGCCTTAAGTAAAAGCACAACGCCTGTAGTAGTGTAATACCAACCAAAACTAGGATTAGACCAATACCCAATTCTCAAAATCTCATCTTAATCAAACCCTAAATCAGAAAACCAAAACATTCACCCATTATTTAAACAAACAATCAAATGCCGGAATCCTCATAGTACAAGCTGAACAAATGGAGCTGATTTTGAATCGCATCTATCTAAAAAAAAGAAAAAATTAATAAGAAACCGATAGTGAAACTTACCTAATACCCCGGAGAGTGGAGCAATAGCAAGAAGAATTTTCGGCCGGAGTCTGTCTCGGTGACGAAGAAGTCGAGCAAGAAACCGATCGAGTTGGATCGATCGAGGGGGAGGAAGAAGATGGTTTCGGGATTGGATTAGGGATTTGGGTTGAGATGGAGGGGTTTATATGAGGATAGGTTAATGATAATCTGGGTTAGGGATTTGGGGGCGCGGCGCGAGGAAGAAGAAGAAGTTTGGACGAAATGAAAAGAAGAAGAAAGACACTGTAAATCTGGAATACATATACCAAACGAGGCGACGTATTTTGCATTCTTCGTCGCGTGGTTTCATTTTATTAATCTACGCGACGTAGAATGATCAATCTACGTCGCTTCATAATTTTTAATTTTTAATTTTTTTTAATAAATGAGGCGACGTAGGAATCAATATACGTCGCTTAGATTAGATTTTTAATTTTGTTTTTTTGAATTAATGAGGCGACGTAGATTGATCAATCTACGTCGCTTCCGTCTATTTAATTGTTTATTTTATTTTATTTTTGGAATAAATGAGGCGACGTAGATTGATAAATCTACGTCGCTTGGATTTAATTTTTAATTTTGTTTTTTTGAATAAACAAGGCGACGTATATTTATCAATCTACGTCGCTTCCGTCTATTTAATTGTTTATTTTGTTTTATTTTTTGGAATAAATGAGGCGACGTAGATTGATAAATCTACGTCGCTTGGATTTAATTTTTAATTTTGTTTTTTTGAATAAATGAGGCGACGTAGATTGATCAATCTACGTCGCTTCCTTGTATTTAATTGTTTATTTTGTTGTTTTTATGAATAAATGAAGTTTAGAATTATAAAGTTAGTAATATTTTCTCGTATACATAAATTATGCTTTAAAGAAAATACAAATTTAGGTTTCAAATAGATAATAATATTAGTTTAGTCCTCGTCTTCGTCGTCCTCCTCCTCCTCCTCCTCCTCCTCCTCCTTCTCGTCTTCGTCCTCGTCCTCAACTGGGTCCTCTTCGTCCTCGTCCTCGTCCTCGTCCAAAAGTAGTTGAAAATCTGGGAAAAATTGTATCACCGTGGGAGTATCCTCTTGGTAAGGCTCGAAGATATGATCTCCTGTACGCGATATGTTTTCATCTATGGCCAGAACTTCGGCGCTGTAGACATTGCGGTGCGACATTTCTTGTACTACCTTCCAAGTACCACCAGCCTTTGGATCGTCTATGTAGAATACCTGTTTTGCTTTGGTTGCAATTATGAAGGGTGAATCCTCATAGTAACTGTTGTTTGTATTCATTGATATCAGTCCATGATCTTTTATAAGGGTGTCAAGATCTTCAGGGTCCTCGGAGTTGTGCCATGTGCACTTAAACAACACCACTGGCATACGGCCTGCATATAATACTTCGACCACGTAGTTAACATGGCCGTAGAACTTGGATGAACCCATGTCTATCATGACACCGCTGTTTTGAGTCACGGTTCTTTGATCTCTATCAAACGATGTGAACTTGACACCGTTCACATAACACGACTTATAAACCCGACATTGCTGAGGTCCTTGAGCTAATGACTTTATTCCTGCAACCAAGCTCGGGTCCGAGTTTTTTTCTTTAAGGGACACCTGAGAGATAAGTGTTAAGAGGAGTTAAAGATAAGTGTTATTAACCCTCAAAGAACCTTACAAGAATTAATAGGCATATGTACCCATGTTAAGAACCATCGAAGAAAACTCCTCCTCCGTTGCCGCTCGTCGAAATCTTCACAATTTTTAGCCTCGAACCTTCTGAGATGTTCTTCTAGGTAAGGTTTGACTTCGTCTGTTTCCACCAAGACTTGCCAGTGAGCCTCAGCAGTCTCTGACTCAGTCAACCTGAACTGGCGACGAGTCTCGATAATATCTGGTCTTACTAAGAGTGAAACACAGCTGACATTCCACCCAGATATGGAAGTGTCGATATCTTCGTTGTCCATCCGTCTGAGATAAGCCTTACAATACGTCACCGACTCATGTACGAGGTACTGTTCAGCAATACTACCTTCCGGGTAACGTGTATTCCTCATTGACTTTTTATATTTTCCTAATTGCCTGCAAAAACACCACTCAAGATTAGTACAATATTTTCCTATTTGCCGACATATTACACAAGATTAGTACAATAATATTAGTACAAAAATATTTTCCTAATATTAGCAATAACAAAAATTTTACCTTTCAATTGGATACATCCATGTATAGTGTACTGGACCTGTAAGGAATACTTGTTCGGGCAGATGAACCATGAGATGAACCATAGATGTAAAAAAATGTGGAGGAAATATGAGCTCCAAATTGCAGAGAATCATCACTATCTCAGTTTCCATGTCACGCACAGCCTCCTTCTTAAGCTCCCTACTGCATAGTTGACGAAACCAATTTGACAGTGTTATCAATGGCTTGACAACGTTTTCTGGCAGGAACCCTCTTATAACCACAGGAAGAAGACGTTGAAGCAAGACATGGCAATCATGCGTCTTCAATCCATAAAACTGTGACTGAGAACTTATTTTCACCTTACTTCTCAAACTACCTGCATAACTAAGAGGATACTTAACATCCCTGAACCACTGGAACACATCTTCTAGATCATCCTTTTTAACTAAAAAAGGTGCATGAGGAACTTTCCCCGTAGCCAAGTCACCCGCTCTTTGCCACTGGTTTTTTCGCACATTCCTCTTCTTCAAAGTAGCGCGAGCTTTTGAACCATCCTTAGACTTCGATTCAATCGAAAAAATGGTTCCAAGGATGTTGTCACACACATTTTTTGACATCTAGGCAATGTCTGATCTTCAATGATGACCAATACGGCAGCTTCCAAAATATGCTTTCGTGAGTCCAGCACTGTCTGTTATTGGGATTGTACGGCACCTTCAAGTCTTCATGTTGGCTAAAAATAGGGTAAACGTTTGACCTAACGTCCTCCAAAATTTCATCTCCACTCTTACGATAGGGTCTTCCGCTAAACTCCTCCTTCCCGTTAAATGCCTTGCTCAATCTCCAAGGCATTTTCGATGACTTTCATAAACTATCCTCCCACATATATGCTCTGAAGTTAGCTCATCTAGACAGATTGGACATGCCTTGTACCCTTTCACAGTTGACCCCGTAAGCATCCCTAAACCTGGAAAGTCGCTAATATTCCACATTACCGCTGCCTTCATCAAGAATACCTCATTGTCTACTCGATCAAAAGTATGGACTCCAACGACCCATAAATGTATTAGCTCCTCGATCATCGGCTCAATGAGTACACTAAGGCACTTTCTGGGAGATTTAGGGCCTGGAATCAACACTGAGAACATGTTATATTCCTTCTTCATGCACATTGATGGTGGTAGATTGTACGGCATCACAACAACGGGCCATGTACTATGCAAAGTTCCCATTGTTCCGAATGGATTGAAACCGTCTGTTGCTACTCCAAGGCGCACATTCCTGCAGTCCCGTGCAAAACCTGGAAAAGTTCTGTCAAAATGTTGAAACGCTTCTCCGTCAGCTGGGTGGCTGAGGCTACCAGCCACGCATATCCGCTCCCCCAGCCATCGCATATGCTTGGCAGTGTGTGGGGACATAAACAAGCGCTTCAACCTTGGTGTTAGAGGGAAGTTACGAATTATTTTTTTGGGAATATAATTCGTATTTGGCTTATATCTTTCAGAATAACACACTGGACAAATCCTCTCGTTTACAAGCGCCCCCCCTGAACAACACACAGTTAAACTCACACGCATGAATTCTTTCGTAACCCAGTGAAAGATCACTCAAGATTTTTTTTATTCTCGAGTATGAACAGGGGAATGTGTGCCCTTTAGGAAGAAGTTTATTAATGTAAATACATAAAGAGTCAACACTTGTGTCCGACCATCCATTTTCATTTTTCATTTCCATTGCATCTAATATGGCACTCAAAACAGTTTCCTCACTGCCTTCATATAATGGGGTATGTGACTCCTTCAATAATCTATCGTACTTTTCATAATCATCGTCTACCATGTCATTGAAGTTCATGCCCAAATTATCTTCCACAAATTGTTGGGGTGCATCTGCATGGTATACAGGATAATAGGGATATGCATCATGTAGAATCTCCAACTGCGGGTTCACTGAAGGACCAGCACCACTAGAAGGACCGACTCTGTCTTGAAGCCACTGTCTTCGTTGACTGAGCATTGCCGGTTCACTAGAAACTTCCCCGTGAAGGTGCCAGACTGTATAAGTAGGACTCATACCACTGTGTGATAAGTGATGATACATGACATCCATAGTAACCTTGAACGGACCGTTCTTACAACGTTTGCACGGGCAGAAGTAATAATCGGCTCCGTTACTATGTAGCCGGACAAAATTCATGAACTCGAATATGCCGTTGATGTACCTTGGATCAGCACGATGATATGTCATCCAAGTTTTGTCTGGGAGTCCGTCCATGTTTCCTGTCAACATAAACAATCAATATGAACAAAGTTACCACGCCACAGTTGCGATTCAACCAAAACCCCACACTTCTTCGCCTTATGCCTCCGGGTTGGGTCATATCCCCTTCAGGGGAACACGACATTTGTCAACGCTTTTGCACCCATGCGTTTCAGCTCCAGTTTAGGGAAATTTCGGCAGCATCTCCCTACAGTTCCCCGAGTGCACACATATCTAAACAACCTAATTTGCACTCGGGGAACATTTAAAGGAGACACTGTCGAAACTATATCCCAAAACTGAAACTGAAATCACACGAATAGCAAAAGGATCAACAAAGTCATGTTCACCTAAAGTGTCCAAAAATGGGACAATTCGAGAATCAACAACTCAACTCGATCAACTAGATGAGTTGTTCATTCTCAAACGGGAGTTCTAAGTTGATAAACACCACAATTATATATAGCCATACGCTCGAAATCATGATTAACACTAATAACACTACTAATTAAGGCTCGAATACACATAATCTACACTAATCATCAATTAATTTCACTAAATTTAACCAAATTTCAAACTTTAATCATGAACCCATAACATGATTTATCACAATTCAATGCTTAACACACTAAAACTACAACGTAACACCAAATTCAATTCAACTTCAAACATTTCACCAAAACTTCAATTTCACTTCTAATCATCAATAAATTTCACTAAACTTAACCAAATTTCAAACATTATTCATGAACCCATAACATGATTTAACACAATTCAATGATTCAAACACTAAAACTACAACATAACACCAAATTCAATTCAACTTCAAACATTTCACCAAAACTTCAATTTCACTTCTAATTTTTAACATATTATGGTCATAAAGAGGGTTAAAGAGATACAAATCAAACTAACCTTACTCAAGAATCAAATCAATGGCAAGAACAACCTTCTTTCTCAATTTCCTCTAATTTCTCCCCAAAATCGCCCAAAACAGCTGCAGAGCTCGGGGAAATTTTTTTTATAAAATACCACCTTTATGAACGGGTTGACTTTAAGAAGAAGAGTAGATCCAGATTTAAAAAAAACTAGGCGACGTAGATTGATCAATCTACGTCGCCTCGATTTCATTCAAAGCGACCAAACTATTCTACGTCGCTTCGAATAAATTCTAGGCGACGTAGATTGAGCAATCTACGTCGCCTAGTTTTTATTCTAAGCGACGTAGATTAGTTTGGTCGCTTCGAATGAAAAACTAGTCGCCTCAGTTTTTTGAAGCGACGTACTTCAATCTACGTCGCCTCAATTTTTTGAAGCGACGTACTTTTTATCAGAGCCAAAGTACGTCGCCTCATCTAAAATCGGAGAGACGTAGAAATATAACTACGTCGCCCCGATGCCCTCCCCCAGTAGTGGATATATTGACAGAAATATCAATGAAATATCGATCCAGTGAAAATTCTGACAGAAATGACGGAAACTAATAAAAATACGTAGAAACTTGTAATGAAATTTTTGGAGATTGTTATATGATCAATTATCTACCTTATGTGAAAAGAAAATATTGATCAAACATCAAGACATATGAATTTGCTATATGACTATATGAATTTGTACGTGTTAAGTGCTGATAACTATTAAAATATAATTTAATAGTTCTATTTTTATTTTTAATGGCTAAAAATTAATGGGAGGCTAGGCCATCACATTTTTGTACAATATGTTGTACATTACACATCACAAAATCAAATATACAAATACTTCAAAACCACGTAGAGGACCTATGAGGTTCAAAATTCACACTATTTTTCCTATTTCCCTGTGCAGAATCATGTGTGTACTGTGAAGAGTAATTATTAAATGATTACTCTCCCATGTAATTCTGCATGTATTGACTTACATGCCAACCGTATGGGTCAGGGTCTTTGAGGATTCTGGAGCTTGTAGTATGAACCAGGCATCGCTCGACTTTCTGCATTGCTATTATCATTTAAGACATTTATTTGTGATTGTGACGATAAGTTGTCACTTGTTGGAAGGCCATAAGACATGGCATATGAAGGATAAGGTATTGCAAAATTTTGACCATAATAATAGCGTTGGTAATTACCATCTCCAACACCTATTGAGCCAAAAGTGGTGGATAACACATCTTCAGCATTCCTCGATAAACTCCCTTGACCCCTTTCTCTTGGATTGCATTCACTTCTTCTGCCTCATCCACCGTATTAATGACCTGTTCTTATGTTTCCATGGTCTTTATCTTGAGTTGAGTGTGTGAAATGTGTTCCTCTGTGAAGTAAAATGGTTCATCTCCACTGTAACCACCACATGCGCTGCTACTACCACCGACTCCAATACTCTGCATTCTACTGTCTCCTCCTCTAGTGCTTGATGAGCTTCCAGATCACGTACCTGGGGTATCACTCATCAATTGTGGAGGTAGAGAAATATGTGAACTTCTAGGCTTTAGATTGGACATTAAGCATGTAAAGATTGCACATTTACCAAACTAAATGTTAAATTTGAAAATTTTCTGAAAATTTCAAAAATTTCGGATAATATCGGGAGTATCGAGAATATATCGAAAATATCGATAAAAATCGAAAAATTTCGAGAGACTTAGGGATATAATTGAAAAAATTTCAGGTAAATCCAAAAAATCGAAATATCAACGAAATATTGATTTTACACTCTTGCTTGTGCCTCTCCAACAAAGATTTCGACATTGCTACTACTAAATACTAATTAATGCATGTCTTAATTAATTTAGATCGAACAAGCTTAATTAAAAGGCCCCACCTCTTTTTCCCTTCTCGTATTAAACTAACAAGCATTATATTTGTGCCTTTTAATCTTGATAATCGAGTGCTAATTTGTGTGGTGGGGATGGCATTTTCACTGGAACTAGAAACTCGATCATAATTGTTGGGAAGTATTAAGTATATAGTAGTCGGGTTAAACAATTAATGTAGTTTTTAATTCATGTGAAACCCTCGTTACTGAAAAACAAAGGTTATAAGGCAATTGTTTTGGATGAAGATAATTTGTAATATTCATTTTTAAAAATACCATATGAATAACGTTTTTTTTAGGGTTAATAATGGTCATTACACTAGATATGCAATTGGCCAAATGGGTCCACTTTAGATTTTGTCTGATTTTTTAGTCAAATCTTGAATAATTGTTCTATTGTGCTATATATACTAATTTAAAGAGATATGATTATAAATGAAAGTTAGTTATTAAGCTCGATCAACTGCATGCTCTACTGCTAAGCTCGACGACTTATGGAACCAATTAAGAAAAAACTTGACAGAATAGTCGGAAAATGATCGGGTATGCAACTATGGAATTCGATCTCAAGCATAAATGTGATTGATCCGCATAGCATGAAACAGAAACCTTCTTACGAGCTAATGAGCTGGCTTCAACAAATTAAGTTTTCAACTTCATTATTGATTTGAGAAAGTAAAATCAGCATATTGTATTAGAGAAAACTTCAAAAGGACCACATTGATGATGAAAAATGTGGCCAAGAGATCGCATGACTAATATTTCAGTTTACATTTGATGATAATTAATTCAAAGAAATGATTTTTTTTTAAGGAGAAGAGCAATATCTCCTTAATTAGACATGATAATATGTCAAACATATTTGTTCATTTTACAAAAGACAATTTTGGTTTTCTTACAAATAGTTGGATTACACTTAAATTGATGAGCCTAGATATAGGCGGTAGAGGTTGTAAATAAAAATGTGTCATCCTGGATTTTAAAAGAGGGTCGGCTGTATAATATTACGCAACGAATAATTTTTTTTTGGAGAGCTCATGAGACTAGAACACACAACTTAGATAACGAAAGGATTTAATGTTTTTGTTATAAAAAATGAAAAGAATATACATTGGAGGAAATTTTTTAACTTATATATGTCTTTGACTACTACTACATCAAAAACAAAAACATTAACTCATGCAACAACCAGAAAGAAGATATGGGCCGAATTTAACATTTAGTGATTTTATATCATGAAAAATCACTCCAAAAAAAAGTTGAAGTTGTAAAAGAACATAAAAATAGAGGAAAACAAATGCAAAGAGCACCAAAGAGTGCAATGGCAGAGAAAGAAAACTCCTATATGAGGGAGCTAGAAAGTTTGACAAAGATTGAGTATTCGAGACTGCAAATGTGAGAAAGTTGTGAGAAGAGACGTTGTGAGTAAGAGATTAATTATAAATAGATACATAATTTTTTTAATTTTAAAAATACCCCAAAAATCTAAATGGGCTGCAGCTCACCTTGCCTTTCACCTAGATCCGCCCTGGTGTCATCATCAACAATAGAATGCATATCTCTTGGATAAACACGGGCTCGTTTTATTTTTTTATGTATTATTTTATTTTTGCAGGGAAAAAGATTATAACTTAGAGTATCTTCAATTATTAAGTCTTATATGGGGTGCTAAACTTATATATAGGACTTCAATTTAGCACTTTTCATTTAGGACTTCAATGTCTCCAATGGTTAAGGTTTTATAACAAAATTGTAATAGAGGTGTTATTACATTTAATGTGTGGGTCCCACATGCTAGATGTGTTATACCAAGTCTTATTTTAACACTTCATTTAATTTAGCACTTCGCTCTAGATTTTTAGCCTTTAGATCCTCAATTTTTCTCTATTAGAAAAGATTTTTCTAAAAAAAAATTATAATTATATCCCCTAGATCTTAGATTTTCTCTTCAATGAAGATCTCCTTACACGAAATCACACACATGAACTTAATATTATTGCATAAGAATAGTATATACGGTTAGCAGATCCCACACTTATATACTATGTGTCACTTGTTCAATTATTTGAAGAAACTTAGAAGTTTCATGAATGGAGGATCGGCTAAGGGCCTAGGGAGGCAATGGTACACCATTTTATCTCATTTACAGATTAAGCTAGCTAGGTCGCATGTCTGGCATCCCATTAGCACTCTTTTGGTATCAAATATAGTAATAGAGAGACGACACTCCCATCACTTTGGAATCTACTTTCTGAAAGAACAATAATGCAAGAATTGAGAAATCTGTGTCACGAGCTAGGAAGGTGTGGGAGCTAGCGGCCTAGCGATAGAGATGATCGAAGATCGATTAAACTTGAATATATTGCTGGCATGGCTGCCTGCAATACTACATGTGGAACAGTGGAAGCTAAATACACCATCAACATGCATATGTGTTGTTGGTTTTAACAGCTTTTTCAAGAGTCCTACCCTGGGATTCTGAAATAGACCACTCTCTCCAGGCCAGGCCGGGTCTCAGAGAGCTACTTTTTATCTTTCATGTATGAGACTGGAGAATGGAGCAGGGGGCTTTGCTCGACGTTAACTCAGATCGTGACCTTGCCAAGCTACGTACATTCAATTATATATACATAGATACATATTACACAAGATCGAATTCGTGAAAGTTAGCTACATGCAGTTAACCTTATCAAAACTGTCACTCCAGCCAGGAAAAGAAGGTACGTACGTACGTACTTAGTTGACAGGTTTGGATTACTAGTTTTAAGTTTTAAACCTCTCCATGTTTATCCAGATTGCACCAGTACGTATAGATCCCCGTGATTGAAACTCGTTGACGGCCTCTCTTTCCCAACTACGCATGCTACGTTTCTACCTCTCAACGTAAATGGTAGCTTGACTGTACATGTACATTATGCATTAACCCGTTAAATTATTTGAATGATAGTTTATTCAGAACATCTAGTATAAAAATGCATGATGAACTTATGCACAATATTTGTGGGTGGCAAGCCATTATAAAGATCATATGAGTACAACAATCATGCATGAATTATCCATCTAAAAATTCACATATTTTTATTTTCTGAATCGGAGTTTGAATTATATATAGCATATGACACCAACATATAGATGGAGACTGTGACATTGACAAGTCGCTGGCAGTTTACCATGCTAAAAAAATATGGCCCCCCTACTATTACATATCGAGATTGTGTAGAATTTTTCCATGGGATTAGTACAAAGAATATAAATAAATGGACAATAATAAAAAAGAAAAGATAAAGCTATATGATACGATCATCATATATCACTTTCCGTATCCTTTTCTAGCTTAGGGCAGTATTAGGGGAAAGGGGGGAAAGGCATGCATACGGGGCCAGCCCACGTGGTGGTCTGTGAAAGTCATACGATAAGAAATAAAGGATTGTCAAGCGGGCTGATGACACGTACACCTGATCTTAGCTTAGCTCGTACATACGACGTGACTGTTATTGTTTCTGGGTGGTTGTTTCATGCATGGACTCGTGGTTTAGTCCCTAGCCCCGACGTCTCACTTCTCAAATTGTACTGCTTCTTTTTCTGTATTGCATTCCTATCAGTTCTGTACTTCGAATTCTGTATACCCATGCCATGTCTTTGGTGTCCAGTGTCCTTTTCTTTCTGATTGATTAAGCTGGCCGGCTAGCTTCTTATTATATATGGACCATCAATGGTGGCTTTCGTTCTCTTTGTCCACCCCAGCTACTCGATCGGCTATAGTCTGTACTCGACCAACGGTGGAACGTACAATGTAAGTGCGACCCAAGTACTCGGCAGCCATATATTCATTTTACTTGTAAAAATTCGAATTATTGATACGTCATGACCTCACCAAACTTTTGATGAAATTAGATCGATCGTTATCAAAACTGGTGTACTGACAATCCGTATTCAAGAGGTTTAGGTTTTGAATTAAAAATGACAATGATCTTGTGCACGTTTCAAGTACCGTGGTTTGAGCAAAAGTGTAAGACGTCATTCTAAAATTCAGTATGCCCTTGTATAATCTTAGTAATCTACCAATTTAACTCAGTAGAGAAGCACTTATTTTCGTGCAGTGAAAAATTATCCACCAGAAATAAGAGAATATGTCGGTCACAAAGTACGTGTTAGAAATATGTCAAAAAATTAGTGTAAATAAAAACAGAAATACTGAAAACTATATTTTTTTTTAAGAAAGCGATAATTTTCATTCCAATAGGTAATAGTAACAAGGTTTATCGAATTATCCGGCCAGATAAAACGAAACCATGGAGTACCACTATCATATACTCAATTCTCAAGTCACTAATTTAGATAGACAAACCAGAGTAGCACAAATACTAAAAAAAATTCAAGGACACCACTCCTTAACATATCTAAGCACATTCTCTACTCGACGCTCCGTCACAACTCCTCCACATCCGTTCCTACTAAAAGCAAGACCGGCTTCTTCTTTAGCAAAATCTTAGGCCTATGGAAAAGCCCCAATTTGTTCTTCTTCATCCTTTCATATGCTTTCCTCTTGTATCCCCCTTTCCCTTTGCTTGCACGGGTCGTTCTCCCCACAGACTGTGCTATCTTATGGTAAAAAGAAATAATTTTGGACCTTAAGGAAGACTAAAAATTCGTGGCCTTAATATGATGTAACATGTCACGTCAACATATATTTTACACATCGAAATAATCAAATATACAAAATTAACAATTAGTAATTTATTTCTTAAAATAATATTAATCACATCCTCTATGCTGATTCAAATTATATTCACAACAATAAGAGATCGGTGACCTTCAGCATCTATTAAGCACGACATCATCCTAGCTTTTTTATGAAGAGCGATTATTCATTTATGCATCCAGCCAATTCGTTTCAACTCATCAATCTCCATAGCCACAATTTTTCTTCCTTTCTCCTTTGATAAACATTGATTTAAAGACTTTCCGGTTATCATCGAAGCTATTCATATTTTATTATGTATTTCTCCGAAACTTGAATAATAAAATACAAGCTTCTGCGCTTCTCTAGAGGCTCTTAATCGGCGAATTTGATACAGAATTTGAATGGTTTGAGGATAGCTGCCCTCTTCCAACAAAAATTGGATTTAGATGGTTAATTGGTTCCATTGATGTCTTGATGACCCATTCGATCTATTCTATCTGCATATAATTCATCATATATATTAGAATAACAATTTTGATCCAAATTGAAGGCTTTATGTATTGCATTTGATTCAACGGGAGGTAAAGGGATATTTTGGAGAATGATCGAAGAGAGTTGCAAAATTAGGGTTCTTACTTCTTAGCATGTGTTGTGATCGAAGACTCAAACTCCTAATTGATTTTTTCTTATTTTATTTTTAACTAAAACTAAGCTAATCGGTTAATAAGATTTATATTAAATGACATGGCAAGAGTTGTATTAGGTTGATTTAAATTAGAAATTATATTTAATGACATGCCACATAGAATTAAGGCTTCAACTCTTAGGTCTTCCGTAAGGCCTCATAGCATTGCTCGATTGAAAATTACCTTAGTATAATTAAGTACATCAAGTTTGATATCCTAATTAACATATTCTAGGGGATAGAAATGTACTAGCACATCCAATTATTGTGATTCAAAGACAAAAAAATTATGATGTGGCCGTGTTAATTACTTTCAATCATAACCGTTGAATGTGTTTATCTCTTTATATACGTACCTTAAAATATGTCGTTTAGGAAAGCAAACCTCTTAAGTACAAACAGTGGCGGAGCCAAGATATATTGTCAGAGGGGGCCAAGATTAAAATAAAATAAAAAATAAAAATAATTTTTAAATATTAAATAAAATATTGAATTTGTGCTCATAAATATACTCTCAATTACGAGGATAATTGTCCTCGTCGAAATTTTACATCTTGAAAATATTTTATAATAAATTTATTGCCATTAGCAATGGATATGTGCACGTATCTCAATGTATGATATCAAACAATCGATCATTCATTAACTCGTCGTCCTTCCGACTTCGTAAAACATTTACTCACAATATTTATGAATTAAAGGTTTTTATATAAATTAAAAAAGCATAAAGAAACTGAAAGATAAAAGCTACAAATCAAATTCTATTCATAGTAAACTACGTAAACACATACATATTTATAAGGAAAAAATCAAATTATATTTACATTTTCTTTAAGATTAATTAATGTCCAATATATTAACCTTAAGATTAATAGGCCCAATATGCATTTCATATCATAGATATGGACTTTTTTAAATATCTCAGTAGTACGTACGTTTAGTATATTCCATGTACAGCTCGTTTAAGAGGCAGTGCTATCTATGCATAATTCATCCGATCCATACCATATACAATTCACATTATTGGGGAAGAGATCCGAGGCGACGAAGCTTTATGGTCGCCTCGGATCATTTTTTGGTCGCCTCGATGAGATGTGACCAAGTCTTCGTCGCCAGCGCCTCGTCGCCTGAAATCGGTCCCTTCACTATTGGGGCGATGAAGATTGATAAAACTTCGTCGCTTCATTTTAACTGACGCGACAAAAGCAATCTTTGTCGCTTCAAATTTGTGCCGCGAATATAGGAGTTGTCACTCCTCTGTTTGAGCAACCAACATTGGTGAAAGTGGAGCGACCAACGGCAACAATCGAAGCGACGAAGATTGATCAATCTTCGTCACCTCATTTTAACTAAAGCGACGAAGATTGATCAATCTTCGTCACCTAATTTTATCTGAAGCGGCGAAGATTGATCAATCTTTGTCACCTCATTTGAACTGAAGCGACGAAGATTGATCAATGTTCGTCGCTCCATTGGATGACAGAGAAAAATAATAATTAAATATTAACGTACCAAGTTACGACAGTTCACAATTTCAACGCACAATATATGATAAACTAACTCATTCAACCACAAATCAAGTCATACAGAAAAATAAACCACAAATCAAAACGTACATAGTTTATATAAACCCTTGATCAACGCATTTCATACTTGATTCTTAACGCAATTCTCTCTACATTTAACTTTGTTTTGTGCTTAGTAAATATGTTTCTAACTTACTTTATGCTTTTAGGTAGAAATAAAGGAGAAAATAATAAAGGAGGCGATTTGGAGCTAAAAGCGTGCTAAGGAGGAAGTTCCTAATTTCAGAGAAGAAATGGTCCGAGGAATGGTCTTCAAATGGTTACTAAAATGCTTTCCCACATGGTGTCAAGAATTGAAGACCAAATGCCAAAAGAAATGGATACCAAAATGGTGGACAAAAAGATGAAGACATTTCTCCTGCGCGATCCAGGAAAGAGCAAATATGGCGGAATATATGGAGCATATAATGGACGAATTTTGGAGGATATTCCATGAAGATAAATACCTGATTTGAGGGCCAAAATATGTGCAAGAATATGGTATATTCGGCCAAGAATTATTAGGGAATAAGGAATGCAAGATTTGAAGATATGAAGATTTCCTTTTCCTTGAACCCTAACTACTATTGTTCACAAAGTAGACTCATGGTCGGGGACGACGTTGCAGCTGGATTGCGTGCTAGGAGCGGGTGGAGGAACTGGAGCTTGTTGACTCCCAGCTTGGATCGATCGCATGAAGGCCTCCATTTGTTGTACCCTTTCGGCGAGCGCATTATAATCCTCTTTGGATTTGCGGGCCTCCTGTTTGGCTTCAGCGACCTCCCTTTTCAAGGATTGGGTTTCCTCTACATTGTCGGTCACCCGGGCCCCTCCTCTGGGTTTGGGGTCGCGTGTAACTGTGCGCCCCACCCCTGTCACGTCGAACAAGAACAAATAAATATGTTTGAATAGTACACAAAAAGCGAGCAAAACGTAAATCGAGATAAATGACCACAGATTTTATAGTATTACCTCTTATAGAGGTCCCGGGCCTTGAACCCACCTCTTCCTCTATGATATTTATTTGTGTGTCAAGAGGAAGAAGATGGTCTCGGGAAACCACATCGCCGTCATTGTCACCCGCTGCACTATCTTGTTGCGACAAGGCTTCGTTCAGCCTTCGCTTCACTACCGCCTGCTCAATTAAAATATATTAATTAAATAATATTACAATATGGTAAACAAAAATAATTGTAATAACGTAACGTAACATATTTTCGCTCACCACTTTCTCAGCCGCATTCTTGTCCGGCTGGTATACGTCAATCCAAGTCTGGACGGCCGGCGCTCTATGACCCTCCTTCTCCAACACCTCGCTTCGGTATGAGAGGGCGAGGGATCCCAAATGGTGGTTGAGCTGTTGCTCCTTGTTCTTGTTTCGGTTTTCTCGATTCCGTTCGCACAGTTTCTGCCACACAAAATAATCATTTTAAAATAAGAATAGATAAACATGTAAATGTTAAATCGTTGGCGAAAAACTGTGCTGATAGTTTATGAAGCTTACCAGGTAAGCAGAGTCTTCGAAGTGGCCTTTTAACCACGTCCATTCTTCTTCCCTCCCTAGGAACTCGGCAGGAGTCTCCTGGCTGATGTGGAGATAATGATGATGACAATCATGCTTCCAGTCCTTGTAGATTGTTTGCGCCGTCGCATCTATAAAGCTCCACATCTCTACATCGGTCGCTGGGATGTCATAGTTCGTTTAGCACAAAATTTAAAATGTGTTAATTAAAAGTTATAATTACATAAACCGTAAAGTAAAAAACTAAGCTAAGCACAGTAAGTATACCTCGATACCGGCACTGACGATGTCGCGTTGCACATCGCTAAGTGACAAAAAGCTAGGCGCAAGCATTGGAAATTTGCCGCGTATGATGCTACCAATGTCTCAGGATATCAGACTTCTAAACTCTCTCGTCGCAGGCCCCCGATGCCTCATAGAGTAAGCCACTTGTAGTCGCTTATTGTTGTTCAGCCGGACGAGGTACTCAGTCTTCGTCCCGATAACGACCCCGAGCTGCATCGTCGTCGGGTTTCCGGTTGCCTTGTCCACCATGTCAGGGAGTTTGGTCTTCTTGCACCTGATGCTGAGGGCGGGAGGGCGCTCTGAGGCGGCAGTGGCGTCGCTGTTTTCCACTAATGGAATGGCGTCCTCAAACATTGGGGCCGGCGTGAAACCCCCTAAACCCTTTGAATGATGTCCCGACGGGGTCCCGAATTGTCTCGTGGGGCAGCCCGACACAGAAGGACCCGCTCCGCTCAATGCTTGCCCCACCGCCGCCTCCGCCGCTGCTGCCGCTTCATGACACCGGAGCGTCGCTTTCCTCTTTTGGTGACTTGTACTTCCGGGAGCCATTCTGTTAAAACATTAAAAAAAATGTTCATGTAATATAAAAATGTACATATACCAAAAACAAAACAACGTATTTCAAATGCATGCTTGCTTGCTTGTGCTTATATTCCCTATCGATGGTGCCCGCTTGGAGATGCAACTCGTTATTCTGATATCAATATATGTATCATCAATCGGATCTTGCATACTTCTAGACCATGCATCGCATACAAATTATTCTGGTTTCTTAATAAGTAAGTGATTAAATTCTCTATAGCGCCTAGATTGTTTTGCGTATAAGCTCATGCTTACTGTAATCTAGGTCATGTATATAAAAAACAAATCATATTGCAGAAATTAGTTAGTCAAGAACCATGTAAACTTATGACACTTTTGGACACTTTTTGAGCATTAATTTAGGCTCCAACTCTACGCTCTCTAAAACTTGATCTTTTAAAATATATCACAATCCATATGAATGTTTCTTAAATATATCAACTCAAGAAGAAACACTAAAGAACTTGGTTTGATATTGACATGAAAATGATGGGAAAAGGGTTATATTTTTGTTTGCAGTCAGAGACAAATGTACGTACTCAAAACATTTCTCATATATAGAGAGGAGTAATGTAAATGCAAGCTTATCTTCACTGCAGGCTATGCATTTCATCCTAGCTAAGTTCATATATTTGTATATGAGTGCTTCTAGTGAAGATATTCTTGACAATATATGTTTTTCTCGCAGATCTGGTGCTTCTATTTCCAACAAAATGGTATTTGTTTTTTAGATATTTCTACGTTTATAGGTTTTGCTTTACCTACTTTCTATGCATGCAGGTATTGCCAGTTTACTAAACAACGAAAGACTACATCATTTCACTCTGATTGAAGCAAAATCAGCTATGCAGGTATGTAAACTAATGAAGCAAAACAGAGTTTACTAAACAAAACAGTTGCTATCATCAAACCACATTCTTAACCATTCCAACAAATCATGAACTTGTCTACGGTTAAGACTCATCTCTATATGCTAAGACTTAAAAAAATTCACATTCAAGAGCCTTAATTCTTCATTGTTTCCAACTATAGTAACAAAAGCACACTCATAAAAGTCTAATTGAATTAAATTAATTTCTCAATTCATCACTTTCACTCGGACCATTTTCATAAGCTAACTCTTATGTACTACATCTTATTCATTCATCAACCAAAATGCTCATTAAACAAAACTCAAAAACTTTATTTTTGAAATAATCCCCTAAACAAAATCTTAAAATGTCTATTGACAAACCTCTGTTTAAAGCAACAAATCAGATAAAAACTAGTGCGTTTAGCGTTCTGAATAGTGCGTTCGACTAGCTGAGGATCGATGGAGTCCAATCCCTTGGGCTCTTGTAGCTTTCGTTCTAGAAATTTTGCCAAAGTCACCGCCTTGCTCGTGGTCAACGGACCGCCTGGATGAGCCAATCTATAGATATAAACATTAAAAATTGAGTAGCAGAGAAACCCTAGAAAGTTAATAAATGAGGGAAGATTAAAAATTGAGTTGAATTGGAAACCTGGGTTGGGATCGAGGAGGAGGTAGAGATGGAAGATGTGCGAATTTGCTGCCTCACAGAGTCTTCTTCTCGTCGCAGAGATGGAGTGGGTCTCGGGTATCGAACCGAGGGAGAAGAAGAGGATGAGATTCCTTTGAGGTGGATGGTTGGATTAAGGTTGGGGGGAGGGCTATTAAGATTTGATCGAGGGGAATAGGGGTTTAGGTGTGACGACCTGGAACAGAATTAGTACTGTAATCAGCTTAATCCACGAGGTTGCGCGTAATCGTCGTTTTTCGTAAATTGATTGAATTGCTGGGCTTGATCACGACTTAATTATTGGCTGAGAATTGGAGCCGAGTCTCTTCTCGAGAGTTGTTATACACGTGATTTCGAGTTCGTGGGTGGTTCCGGATCATTATTTCGACGACCGAGGAATATAATATGAATATTTGAAATTTCAGAATATCGTCGAGTTTATCCGTTTGTATCCGAGTTTATCCATTTGTATTTGAGTCCATCCGAATTGTGATTTTGATCCATTTTGGACCGTTGATCGACCCGAATTGAAATTGGTATGGTTATCGATTTGATTTGCGAGTTTCGCGAATTGTCGTGATTTCGACGTAATCAGTTTAATATGGCGGCCTTGTACGCGACTAAATTTTCGGGCGAGAATTTGATTTGAGATCCTTCGTGGAAGTTGTAGAGAATTTAATTTCGAGCTCGTGGGAACTTCTGGAGGATTATTCCGAGTTACGAGGAATTAGTTGTGAATATTTTCGTCCGTCGAATATTGTCGTATTTATCCGATTAGGGTTTGATACGCGTACGGTATAAATACGGGAGAATACTTGCCGAAATTGGAAACTTTCCAAAACAGGAAACTGGGCCTTGACCCGCGTTGGCCACGGGTCAAGGGTGGGTGACCCGTTTAGCTCTAAACTGCCGTTCGGTTTTCTTGGATTTTGAGGTCGATTCCGGCCACGGTTGCCTGGAGTCTCTTCATGAAAGTTGTTGGGCTTGAGCTCCTATTTCTTTTGATAGGTCATTCGTTCAATTTGGTTGCCGGATGAAGAAGTTATGGCTTGTCAAAGTTTGAAAATTTTGGGTGTTTTCCAGCGAGATTTCGTGGTGGTCGGAGGTGGCTTTTCCGGCCGAATTGGTGGCTTCTCTTTGAGGGGTTTTGTTAGCCTCAAGCCAAGGAACCTTTTCCAAGTGGTCTTGAAGGTTTCCGTGGCCGGAGGAGAGAGATCCGTCGATGTAAAATTCCGGTAAGGGTTTGGAACTTTGGGTTGATTTTTGGAGGTTTTTCGGTCAAAATTGGCCTTAACTTATAATTGGAAAGTTGTTGGAATCGTCGAGATCTTCAAAACCATGTGTAGCATGAAATTTTCTGGGCAGGTCTGGAGTTCCAGTGGCCGGAGGCAGCGGCGACTTTTCAGCCGGCGTGGTTTTCGACAAGTTATATGTCGTTTCACTCGAAATCGCGCCCCGATCGCAGTGGTGAGATTTGTTTTTCGAATTGAGCGTCCGAAATTATAGCGAGGTATTGTGGTGTGATTATCGGATTTTCGACAATTCGTCGTTATTGAATTATATGTTTCCGGGAACGGTTGTTTCTCGTGATTTGATTTGGGGATTCGAGTTATGATTTTGAGGAATGGATTTTATGATTATTCAGGGGTTCGTGATCGTTCGTTTGGAGATGGATTTTCCGCCGGATCACGGGATTAACGCGAACTGCGTTACGCTCACCAGTGAGTGGACAATTTCTTTTCACTGATAATCGTGAGTCTTTATACACGTTTTACGAGCATGAGCATACGTTTGTGATTATCAATTATACGAGCATGTGTTTTACGATTATGCATTTATATTATGCTTTATACGTATGCATGAAATTATTTATGATTTGATTTATACAGAGTACAGTCACAGTTTATGTTGTTGTATCGATACACTTGCATCCCGGCTAATCCCCGAGGGTGCCTACCAGGGGGGAACTGTACCTTGTGCCGATGTATTTTCGGGTGGGTACAGATATCTGTTTCTTGTGCCGATGTATTTCCGGGTGGAAACAGATACCCTGATTTGAGGCCTTTCTGGCTAGAATTACGTGTGGGTCTGGGATCCCGTGATTCGGACTGTACTAGCACGGATGTGGTCGGAGGCATAGTATTCGAGCGATGTTTCTTTTATGGTAGGTTCTTAGTTTGGCCTACTATTTGTATATCTATACTAGAAGTCGCTCTGAGTATTCTTATGTCATGTTTTTATACGATTTTCCCCGGATTTCGGTAAAGTATAGTTATATTTATTACTTTACATTACTGTTATGATATTGAGAAATCCGGATGGGATTGGTGCCCACGGTTTGATTTTTGTGGCATAGGATGAAGTGTATTTTCCGGGTGCAGGTTAATGGCAATTCCGCGTTAGTAGCGTTACTCTGCCGAAATTTTTGTGGTTTTTGTTGGTTCGTGTTTTCAGAAGGGGTTTGATTCCGGTTTAGGAAACTAAATCGGGGTTGGGTCCTTTCATTAGGGTTTCGATGATGAGATTGGGGGTGGAGGAGAAACGAAGAAGAAGAGAATCACGAAGAGAATGAAAGAAGAGATCTGTGATCTGGAATTATAATAACACTGAGGCGACGACGATCGAAAACTTCGTCGCTTCAATACATTGAAGCGACGAAGAATGCAACATTGGTCGCTTCAATGTATTGAAGCGACCAATATTGTATTCATAGGGTTACCTTAGGGATCCATACTTGGTCGCCTCATTGACTATTAACCCTAATATTAACCCTAACTGAAGCGACGAAGTTTTCAATATTGGTCGCCTCATTGACTAATAACCCTAACCGAAGCGACGAAGATTGCAATCTTCGTCGCTTCAATGTCAACCTAAAATGGCTACAACATTAAATTGGGTTTCAAATAGAGGTTTCTATCATCATTCATACTATATTAAACCAAAAATTTAGGATGTATGAGCCAAGCAGTCACTGCACAGTGCTTTATGGAGTTGGCCAAACCGACAAATAACAAGATCCTAATAATGTTTCGATCCTAATAGAGTTTTGTCCACTTTGATACTATGTAATGTAACTAATTTCAAGCCGCTAGTTAGTTCTCCACCTCAAATTTCAAGTACTTTGGACTAATATATTTAAGATTTGATGCTCCTCTGTAAAAGAATATATATTTGATTGCTTTCAAACTAGTCAGACGATCGAGTTAGTATATATTTTTCAAATAAATAAAAAAATATGTAGATATGTGTTCCAAAGATGTGTAAAAGTAGCACTTCAAGATTGATGATTCTTGAAGTATTATGTAAAACCACTTCTATAATATATCTTTTCGATGAAGAAAAAAAACAGTCAGTATTTATGTGTTTCAAAAGTTTCGTGATTCTTGAAGTGATATGTACGTAAAAACACTTATATAATATATCCTCGAGGAAAAGATGAGTTGCATACTTGCATGTAGTGTGTATACATTAGCTAATTAATTGGATGCATATGCGGTGTATATTAATTAGCTAGCTTAAAAAATATGGGTGATGAAGATTGCTCAATCTTCGTCGCCCCAGATTGATCGAGGCGACGAAGACACACTACCAGAAATGGAGACATTACCGGCGACCTACCGTCGCCGGCCTTGTCTTTTTTTTCGCCGGAATTGTCATTACCGGCGACAAGTCGCCGGCAATGACCTCGCCGGAAATTCCCCGCCGGTGTTAACATTACCGACGACGGCGTCGCCGGTAATGGCAGCGCCGCCGTGGCCGGAATGTGAGACATTGCCGGCGACTGAGGTCCATGTCGCCGGCAATGTGTGGAAAAATTTTGAAAAAAAAACGCAGTTCTGGATTGGGCCCGATTCCAGAACCTGCATTGAAAGACATAAACCGTACAATCATACAAGTTCAACAGTACACATAAATGTCCAACGTACAGTACAAATAGCAACGACGATACGAAAATTAACTACAACTACAGGTCAGGGTCGAGGAACTTGCGGGTCAGGTTCGAAGTAATCCATGTACTCATTTGAATTCCGGTGGCTACCTTGGTCTTGCTCTGGCGTTGACTGGTGCGGTGGTGGTGGTGGATAGCTAGGGAAGGGAGGGACCGGGACCGGGGGAGGTGTGGGGAATGGTTGTCCGGTAGTCTGAGCCTCGTACATCGTCCGCATCCATGTGTACATCTGAGCCTGCATCTGTGTCTGCTGCTGGACCATGTTTTGGTACTCGGACATCTGCCTCTTTTGCTCCTCCAACTGCATCTGCGTCCTATGAAGCTCCACTGCGAGGTTACGACTAGAAGTTGAACTTCTTGACCCGGTAGAGTATTGTGAAGTGGTTTTCAATACTCCTTTGCCCGCCGAGCCCATTCCCCTACAGTAGTAGGTATTCTTTCCAGTCCCGCACGCTTTTGCCATGATCTGAGCCACTATCGGGGGATCAAGCGGATCGATCTGAGAGGCATACTGGGTGACTTCTTCCTCGGAGCAGTCAGGATGGTTAGTCCGAGCTATACTCATGGTCACTTCTGCGGTCGCCTCCTCCACTCTCGCCTAATTGAAAAGCGAAAATGAACAACGTATTAACTAACAAAATCTATTAATATCGAAAAATAGTTTTATTAACACATGCAGAGGTGAAAGACTTACCGCTTCGTCAGGGCACTGCGGATAGAACTTCTGATGAATATACACCAAGGGGTTCACTTCTTGTTGTTGCTGCGCCTTAGTCGACCAACCCATGTAGTTGAGTGAACCTGCATGATGGGCCCTGGTGTTTTTCAATCTATTCGCCCGGTTCGTCTTCGAAATCGCCTTGTTTGATAAACATATGGAAAAAAATTAGTAACTAACTATTTCAATCTGATACGATACATTAGGCTTGTAAGATATATTAAGGATGCATACCTTCGCTTTGGGGTGCTCGAAGTGGGCTATCAGCCACAGCCACTCGTACTCCCTAAACCGGAATTTGCCAGGGGTAGAACCTCGGCCTAGCTCCTTGTATACAGTGTATACAGTGTAATGGGAAGAAAGCTCGTTCTTCCACTCTTTATACCTATATTAAAACAAGGAAAAAAAGTTAGAGATATTAAAACACTTGATAAACAAAAATCTAACTCGATATATATTCAAATAAGTCGAAGCACATCACCTCATATGTAGTTGACGCTCTACCCACGTGTGAATAAGAACTTCATCCACGTCAAACCACACCTGCAATATGAATATATAAAAGGTAAAATTATATATTTATTCGGACTTAATTAATAAATGTAAAATTTACGTAATGAAAATACGATTTTACTCACACTGAGTGCATTATGCACTTGCATCTTCACGTAGATAGGCACAGATTCCCAATCTGGCCAAAGCATTGGGACCTTGTCCCGCACGATCGCACCGGCCATGCTGACATATTTGCGCGTGGTGTCGAATGCCTCGATCACCTCGCCATCCTCATTGGCCCTTATGGGCGTTTTCCTTCCGCCGGTGGCCTGCTCAAGTCTCTTCCCGGTGCAGGTGCCTCTAGCCCCTTTCCGTTTTCCAGTCCCATTAACGAAATTACCTAATAATACAATGTCAACAAATTGATATCAGTAATTGAACCTATCGCAAGTCTTAAGTAATAATTAAGTAATCAATCTGATGTTAAATAAAATTTACCTGCATCGTCCGTTTGTTGGTTGGTGCACCTCACACTCCAAAGATACACGGGGTCGAACGGGAGGAAGTTATACGCTTCCTCCACGGTCAGGAACTCCGGCTGTCCTTCAACATAAACAGGCATCCCCCTATCATCGAATTCAGGGATGACAGGAATCTCGTCGGGTAGGAAGAGACCGGACGGTGGAGATAGACGAGGCCTGGACGATCAGGCGCCAGCACCACCATGTGTCTCAGATGATTCCCGTGAAACGGGAGTAGGCACTGGGCGAATATGGGGCATTCGGATTGAGGGAAATTCTGATGCCCCCGTTGACTGTCGCTCGTCTGAGGCTCTGCCACCGGAGGGATGTCTGCTGATTGAGCATCTCGAGACTGAGGCTCGAGCCTCGACTTCCGGTTCCACGGCTCTTGATCGTGCAGCTTCCTCCTCAGCTCGCGCCTCTAGCAAGGCTCTCGTGCGAGCAGTCATCATTGGGCCACTGGGCGTGTTGCTAACTGCGGGCAAGGAGGAAGCTTGACTATTGTTCCCTCCACTATTTCGGGAACCTCTCCGAAGCCAATTAGTCGTAAAACGTCCTGGACACCGTAATAGTCATGGATTCGGTTCAATAACAAATCGGAAACCGGAATGGTTTGGAACCGGAACCGTTTGAAACCGGAACTGTTTGTAACCGGAACCGTTTGTAACATAACGGGAAAGGTTACAAACAGTTCCGGTTCCAAACGGTTCCGGTTCCAAACCGTTCCGGTTCTATAACAAATCGGAACCGGAACGGTTTGCAACCGGAACCGTTAGAAACCGGAACTGTTTGTAACTGGAAACGTTTGTAACATAACGGTTCTGGTTACAAACAGTTCCGGTTCCAAACCGTTCCGGTTCCAAACCGGTTCCGGTTTAAAACCGTTCTGGTTCTAAACCGTTCCGATCCCGATTTCCACCTTCATTTATACGATTAATTAACAACTATATCACCTCTATTAACATATATACATTTTCGATGTATATATATATACATCATGCATCTTAATTAAATTTAATTTTCACATATTCATCCAAATCACAAACCCTAATTAATTTTCCACATTTTTCACACATATATATACATCATGCATCTTAATTAGGTTTAATTTTCACATATATATACATCACATATTCATCCAAACCACATATATACATAATTTTCACATATATGTACATCACTTAATTTTCACATACCTATATATATATATATACATCACATATATATACATTGCATATAAATTTACAACTTATCACCCTAATTTCCAACTTAGCACCCTAATTAATTTACACATACACATACACATACACATACACATACACATACACAAAAATAATTAAAAATTGAGAGAGAGAGAGAGGGAGAGAGAGAGGATCGGACCTGCCATTCTTCACCACTACAATGCTTTGCCGACTACAATGGTGAGGGGAGGAGAGGAGGGGAGGAGGGGAGGAGGAGAGGGAGAGGAGGAGGAAGAGAAATGAAAGGCTCGGGCTCGACTGGGTAGTTTCTATCCAGACAACATTGCCGGCGAGTTTCTTATAACTCGTTGGTAATGTCATTACCAACGACTTCAACTCGTTGGTAATGACATTACCAACGAGTTGCTTATAACTCGTTGGTAATGTCATTACCAACGAGTTGCTTATAACTCGTTAGTAATGTCATTACCAACGAGTTGCTTATAACTCGTTAGTAATGTTGACATTTCCCGGATATTACAACATTTTCCGACTACATTTTCCGTCTACGATTTCTGTCTACATTTTTCGACTACAATTTCCGATTACATTTTCCGTATACGATTTCCGTCTACATTTTTCGTCTACATTTTCCGTCTACATTTTCCGACTACATTTTCCGACTACATTTTCCGTATACGATTTCCGTCTACATTTTCCGACTACATTTTCTGACTACATTTTCCATATACGATTTCCGTCTACATTTTCCGACTACATTTTCCGACTACATTTTCCGACTACAATTTCCGACTACATTTTCCGTATACGATTTCCGACTACATTTTCCGACTACATTTTCCGTATACATTTTCCGTATACGATTTCCGTCTACATTTTCCGACTACATTTTCCGTCTACATTTTCCAACTACATTTTCCGTATAAGAATTTTTCCGTCTACAATTTCCGACGACATCATTAACGTACTAAGGATGATAATCGTAATCATCGTCATCACTTGAGTCTGACTCGGTTTCATAGGTAACCTCTGGCAATATGTGCCTCTCCTCGTCATCTGAATCAGCGTCAACTTCATATGGATTAACATCGAGAAGTTCTGCCCCAGTAATTCGAACCACACTCCCAGATCTCACATTATTAAGGCGAATCGTAGATGATTTCGGAATGTCAAAAGCGTTCGGCTCTTGGTATGCAGTAACTTCCTCATCATCTGCGGTATCACCAAGTGTGGCAGCACTGTATGTGTTTCTATGACCAACATGGTTAACCACCTTCCACGGGACTTTGTTAAGAAGATCGTCCAGGTAAAACACTTGTTTTGCTGATGAGGCAAGAACGAAAGGGTCTTCTTCATACCAGGTAGTAGCAGTATTCACTGAAAATGTTCCGTGCTGATCGGTCCTTATGTTCTCCGGGCTAGTATCAAACCATCTACACTTGAACAAGTGCACTTTCATGCGGTTCCCATAAATTAGTTCAACAACTGAATGAAGGACACCATAATAGTCAACGCCATCCTGCCCACCATGGACCATCACCCCACAATTCTGTGTTTTCAGTCGGTCGTCTTGATTTTCACATATAAATTTCACGCCATTGACCTGACACATCGAGTAAACTTTTGAAGCTATCGGTTTCATCGCAAGGACCCTCAATTCGTTTGACCACTCTGGGTAACCATCATCTGCTACATGGTTCATCTGAAAACGATAAGAAACCACACAAAAAATTATAAACATAGAAACCACAAAACCACGTACGTCCACACATGCTATATAAGGAAAATGGCAATAAAAATAAAGACATATACACATATACCCTTACCCATGGACCAAAGTAGTTTGCAAACGTCCTGTTGTGGTATTCAACATTTTCGGCAATAGCAGGGCAGTGAAGATGATAGTTTTTCCAATATTGTACTTCTTCACAGTTAATCAGTACCGACCAGTGGGCAATGACTACCTCATTTTCATCTAACTTGTACGACTTTGGCAAGCTTCCCTGTACTACAACGTCATTAGAGATGATAGAAATGTTGAACTGAGGTTCATCTATCGGCATCTGTTGTTGGGGGTCCTCAAGCGCTCCTAAATACACTTTGGTGTACGTTACACACTCGTGCGCAACATATGCTTCAGCGATACACCCTTCAGGTGCATATTTATTCTTCACATAGTCCTTAGAGGCTCCCAATTGTCTACAAGTTAACAAGTGCATGTTAAAAGGGGTAAAAATAAGACTTTACATATAAAAACAGAGGCAAACCAAATGTACCTTTCCATGGGATACATCCAAGTGTAGTGTACGGGACCGGTAAGCAACAATTGTTCGGGAAGATGGATCATCAGGTGAGGCATGATGTCAAAAAAATTTGGCGGAAATATCCTCTCAAGCTTGCACATGATAAAAATGATGTCATCTTGCATCTCCCTGAGATCTGATTTTTTTAACTTCCCTGGTGCATAACTTCTGAAAGAATCTTGACAAGGCCACCAACGGCTCCACCACCTCCTTGGGCAGGTACCCTCGAATGAAAATAGGGAAAAGGCGTTGAAGCAGTACATGGCAGTCATGACTCTTTAATCCGTACATCTTATTGTCCCGGTAGTTAACACACATGCTTATATTTCCTGCATAGCCATAAGGATACCTGCATATATATATATATATATATATATATATATAGCCATAGGCAACAATTATATTTCTCGCATATCACCATAATCCGGTAAAAATTTAAGGCAAACCAATTTCCGTACTGCATAGTCATATATAAGAATATATACCTGACATTACTCAGCCACCGAAAAATTTCATGCTTATGCTTCGGCTTGACGGTGTAAGGAGCTTGCGGCATTTTTCTCTTACCATCTCTTAACCACAAATGTTTCCGCAGTCCCATAGCTTTCAGATCAATACGTGCCTTAGGGATGTCTTTTGTTTTCCCCTCCAAGTTAAGAACTGTGCCCACCACACTTTCACACACATTCTTCTCTATGTGCATGACATCTAGGTAATGTCTGATAGGCAACCTGGGCCAGTAGGGGAGTTCCCAGAATATGCTCTTGTGTGTCCAAAACTTATACCTTTCGGGCTTGTCTGGAATTGATGCCACTATGTCAGGATGATTGCTCAGCTGGCCAAAATCATATTCATTCAACACTTCCAAAATTTCTATCCCTGTCCATCGCCTTGGTGCCACACCTGTTTCCACAGTCCCATCAAACGCGTCTGGATCCTGCCTAAATGGGTGATCATATGGAAGCCAACAACGGTGACGCATCTGAACAATTTTACTGCAATGAGGACTGCAACAATCAACCGTCATGCACTCTGAACAAGCCCTGTAACCCCTGGTAACGTTGCCCGACAACATACCGCGGGCAGGAAAATCACTGATGGTGCCAACAAGCATGGCATGCATCTGGAACATCTCGTTTTTGAACCTATCATAAGTGGGATGGCCACACTCACTCAGGTACTTAAGCTCCTCAATCAAATGCCTCAAATACACATCGAGACACTTTCCTGGATAACCCAGGCCCGGAATTAACAGAGTTAGCATATTGTATTCCTTCTTCATGCACATCCATGGTGGAAGGTTGTACGGTACCAAAATAACTGGCCATATACTGTATTGAAGACTCATGTTGCCAAAAGGGTTGAATCCGTCAGATGAGAGCCCTAGCCAAACATTTCGGACCTCTGCTGCAAAATGATCAAACTCCCTGACCATGTGCTTCCAAGCCTCTCCGTCGGAAGGGTGTATAAGGGTGTTATTGTCAGGCAAGTTCCTCTCAGCCCACCATCTCATTGCCTCGGCCGTGAAAGCACACATGAACAACCGCTCCAGCCTATCAATAAGTGGGAAATATCGAAGTATCTTCACAGCTTTCTTGTTGCCTGCAGGAGTCAACTTATACCTTTCTGTAAAACATACCGGGCAGGCTTCAAGGTCTTCGAGATCTTTTCCCCAAAAGAGAATACAATCATATCTGCATGCATGGATTTTGATGTAGGAAAGCCCAAGATCTTTCAGGATATGTCGCACCTTATGATGAGTGGTAGGAAGACGATGACCAGGTGGCAGTAGCGAAGCAGTCCACTTCAACCAAGAATCAACAGCTTTGACAGACATTTTGTTTTCCATTTTGAGCTGCATCACTCCCATCACACTTTCAAGAACAGTCTTACTACAACCGTCTTACAACGGAGTCTGTTGCAATGCAATCAGGTTGTTGTACTTGTCCATACCGCTTGTGTTCACATGAGCTCCAGGTAATGGCTCGACTGGCTCAATATGGGGGAAACCCTCAACGACGGGAGGGACATTTGGTGCTTCATCAGCAAATACACCGCTCTCATGAGGAAACATATCATTGATTAACATCGATGTTGGATCATAGGATGAACTGCCTCTCTCAGCAAAATCTCCATGATCATAGTGGGGACTGTCATTACCAAATTGTCCATGATCATGCGGACCCGCTAACGATGTTTCACCGTGATAAATCCAACAAGTGTACTTATCCCAAAACCCGTATTTACTCAGGTGTTTCTGGACTTTATCAATGGGAAAACGAAATCGATCGCTGAAACACTTACATTCTTTACACGGGCAATAATGAAGTGTAGTGTCTCCACAATTAGTCTTCACAAAATCCACAAAACTCCTAATTCCCTGGTGATATCTGACATCCCATCTTTCGAGACTCATCCAACTCTTGTCCATCCTGAAAATTCGAACAATTTTACGTATTAATTATATATATATATATACACACACATTCACTACTAATAATCGACGTCATATCTCAATTCAACTCTAATTAAATCAACACATGCATGCATATATATATATATATATATATATCGATCTAATCTCTGAATTCGATTCAGTACTCGATGATGGTATTCTTCTTTTTTCAATTCAAAACGTATTTGACTAGCTAGGTAGGAGGCTCTGTTAAGCCTGGCTCCGATAACACTACGATAATACCAGTCGTTGATTCAGACACAAGATAAGATTAACTACAAGCAGTTTTCTCGTTTCCGTGACATCAACAACATTTCATATATATCTCACGAATTGGATTTGATCAACACACACACATATATATATATACATACACATATACGTATATATACACGTACCTATATATATAGCTTCCCGAGTGATCGAGTTTTCGACGCGCGCCTTAATTTTGACAATATACTGAAGGATCGATTTCAGAGCGTACGTTTCCTTCTTTCGATTTCTCTGGATTTTTTTCGATCAAAATGAATCAATGATCGAGCTGCTGCAATCTGCGTCTAATATAAGAGACATTGCCGGCGACGGAGTAAGTCGCCGGAAATGAAGACATTACCGGCGACTCCAACCGTCGCCGGCAATGTCGAGCCACACATTTCCGGCGAAATTCCGGCCGGAAAATTGCCGGAAATGTTCGGCTGGACATTGCCGGCGACGGTTGGAGTCGCCGGTAATGTTTTTAAACATTACCGGCGATTTTCCGGCGACATTACCGGCGACGGAGTAAGTCGCCGGTAATGATGAACATTACCGGCGACTTTTCCGGTCGCCGGCCTTGTCTCCGGTGATCTCGCCGGTAATGTCTCCATATGTGGTAGTGACACTCCTCGTCGCTTCATATTGGTCGCCTCAGTTTATTGAAGCGACCAAGATCGTTCTTCGTAGCCCCAGTGTCGTTGAAGTGACGTAGGTAATTTTTGAGGCTACAACTTCATTCTTCGTCGCCTCAGTTAAAATGAGGCGATGAAGAAACTTACCTTCGTCGCCTTGGCTCTCTCCTCCAGTGATCAACATATATTTTATACATGTAAGTCAAAATATCGGGGGGTCATGGCCAGGACTCGGCCATGAGTAGCTCCGCCACTGAGTAGAAAGTAAAAGGTTAACTATATATAAATATTAAGGCATTAAAGAGATAAAAAAAAAAAATAGCCGAAGAAATTCCGCACCAATTAAGAGATTTCTGGCAGCGAATTCAAGAAACTACGTACGAAAAACAATGGGGCGGCAGTAGTGTTGTGTTAATCAGTTTGCTAGATGCCTAGATCCGACCAAATGATAAGTTACAAAAATAAGGAACCAACCTAGCTAATCTTTCTAGGAATAATGACGGCCTGACAATTATATTCAATTGACTACAACATATAACCTATTGTATCATTCATGGCTTGCAAGGGATATATATCCCTCCAAATTTAGGCAATCCCCTGCGTATGCAATGACATGCAAATAATATTTCCCTAATAATATATTAATTGTGACTTGGTTATTACTATTTTTCATTTCAGGGGACTAAATTTTGTAATATGTATATCACTTTATATGTATCCATTTGTTTTTTCCGATTACTGCATTGAACTGTATCTCTCTATACTTGCTTGAATGGACTGACGTACGTACTGAGAGTTTTTGTAATGTGGACTTGCTGTTCTGTTACCGTAATTGTCAATTATCCTTTAACCCCTTAATTGGTTCCAAATGGAGCGCAAGTAGGCAAGTACTTGCACATGACTTATACAAACTCTGAAATTTTATTTGGAACCTTAAATCCTGGCTTCTAGCTTGAGCTGTCATGTGAGCATAAGAAAGGTACGACTAGATATTAAGCATGCAGGATAATTTTATTTATACAACTCCAATTGCTTAATACACACACTACTTTTTTTGTAAGTTTTTATATTCCTACTCTGTCCTTATTTGCAACCGAAAACTTCCAATCGTCGGAGAAGTTCGGAACCTTTTCTCTACCGTTGTCTTTCGTTTTCTCGTTCCATCTACTACTTTTGGGTTATTTTTCCTTGCATGATTTACATTTTCTTAGTCTTAGTGTGTTCTAACTTTGAATTTATCATAGCCCAAAGATGGTAGCTTCAATGTTTTGCCCTTTCATAATCTCCATATTCTGTCATGAGTCTACTATTAAGATGAAGACAATGATAAGAGTTTAATTTCAACCTAAGAGGTATTACACCGACAATTACATGTCTTCGAACTATACATTGATGGTAAACCAATTACCAAGCAGATTCGATCGATAGAGAGAGAGAGAGAGAGGAGAGAGAGGAGAGAGAGGATGAGTTTGCAACCCGTGAGAGTGGGCAAGGGGAAAGAGAGGGGTAAATGTGGCAAAACAATGAAAAAATATCAATCAAAAAATAGTAGAGTGTGTATTTAAAATATGGGATATGCAAATAAAATCTCTCCAGCATGCAGCTTCAGCACTGATTTGGATCACACTGGTTGTGGACACGTGTGTACGAGAGATGGGATGGACATGGTCCAATTGGAGAATCTGAATCAAGGGAATCTCCTTGGCTAGACGCGCCCATAACTAATTTATCATTATTGACCAATTCACTGATGATCTGAATTTTTCTATCATCGTTGAAGATATATCCCCGGAAGTGTTGTACCCAAAAAAAAATCCCTGGAAGGAAAGGAAAAGCTTTTTTTTTTTTTTAATTTTAATTTTATTTTTTATTAAAGCCCCCTCCCTCTACAATAAAATCTTAAGTCACATCCGGCCTATGCCTATCTAGCAGCCGCCCCGTTTATGCTAACTTTTAACTTTGTTAGCGTGTGATATGTGCGACCATGCGAACCTTATGCGACTCGTGTTATGGTATTTTATTGAAGGACAGAGATGACTTCTAAAATAGAAGCGAGGGAGGTATGAAAAGAAGTTGTAGGGGTGATATAATGCTCCACCTGGCCAATAATCCACTGTATTCAGCCATTTTATTAATTCATATTTAATGAATTTCTGTTCAATCCTTAATTGCACCAAAATTGTACTTTCAAAATTTTATTTGATTATCGAAACGTAAATTCAGATGATATATTGTTGATTGATGTCCAGAATAAGTCCCTCACTCTTTCTTTCATTCTTTAGTACGTTACGCTGGTTTGGATGGGTACGTTCGATCAAACCGGCCATGCCAGCTGCTCTGCGCCCATTCTCCAGCCGTAGAGGTGGAGAGCAACGGCCATTGTTCCCTTTTATGCATTAATGAGATGAGCCTGCAATGCATGCGGAATTTATAAATACAAGTATGAAGTATCGAGTTCAGCTTCTCTTGCCAAAAAAAAAAAAAAATTAAAAAATATATTGTCATGCATGATGCTAGCTTATGATTCAAACTGTCTTATCATTTGAATAAAACATCAATGGATGGAGCAAGTTGGTTAAGCCTTGAGGTTTTTTTTTTTTTTTTTTTTTTTTTAATAATGGAGCCGGGTTATGTGGAGGCTCATCCTACGCCTACTTAATTTATTGAATGAAAAATACAATGCTATTTTACTTTTTTTTTTAAAAAGTACAATGCTATATTTATACTAGAGCTAAAAATATTTAATTGTGTAAAGTAACATTGTTTACACACCTGTGATATGGGAGGAGTTATGTTGAGAGAGAGAAATAGAAAAAAAATAAGAATTTGTTTTTGTAATTTTTTTATTTAATATTATATTAAATAAAAAAATTACAAAAACAAATTCTTATTTTTTTTCTATTTCTCTCTCTCAACATAACTCCTCCCACATCCCACACCCATCAGGTTGTGTAAACAATGTTACTTTACACAATTTGTTTTTGTAATTTTTTGTTACAGTTTTATTCATGGTTTTATTTATATTTTTCTTGTCAATATATATAAAACAAGGATAATTTTAAGAATTTTGAATGTGTGACCATAAAAGTCTATTCTCTCTTAATTAATAGAAATCTGGCTGAGAATTCGATGAATTTTTTATATTTTTCTTCAATTGACTTTCGATTACCTAAAAAAAAACTTGAATATGTACCAAACCCTTTCAGACAAAAAAAAATTGTTATCATGTCCTTAAACCCAAAACAATTTATTTATTTTCCTTTCTATGATCTAGTTCGGCTCATCTTCTCCAATAATTTCAGTAAAATTGAGCTTCTCAACATCACCGTCAACGCAGCCACTCAGGAAGATCGGAGATGATTTTATTTTACAATATATGTTAAAATTCTTGGATGCGTGAGAATTGCATGTAATCTATAATCCAATTACACAGATGGTTGGCCATCGCCAATCACAATGATTAACAGCTACTCGATATGGTAGTCAAACTCGTCATACAACCATTTTTCTCTCCTATTCACAGAAAAAATACCTAGATTTCACCTTACAATAAAGCCTTAAGGTGAGATAGAGGAAGGTAGAGTTGAGATCCTCCACAAAAACATACATCATCATTATCTTATGGAGCTCTCTGCCAAAGAATACCATCTCCATAGAATTCAAACGAATTTGATATATGTTGAAGGAGAAAATAGATATGCAATTTATATAGATTGAAATTATACTTTATTATTGATAGATGACCTTAAATAGACATTACAGTCTGTTACAATCATTATTAATATAAATCAGAGATTGAAAGAATATTTATTTCTACTCTAATTAGAACAAGACATATACCGGGATACCAGAAATATTATTCCCTTAAACACTCCATCTTGTGTTGCGATTATAATGGATGATGCATAACCTGTTACCTCACTAAAAACCTTGCAAAGCAAATAAAAACCTCGTGGGTGAAACAAAACTCTGGTCTAAGAGAAAAAGAGTACAACGCATCAACTACAAAAGCGACCACATGTGATGTAGACTCCTCTTGATGTCTACGAAATGAACTCCCCCTGATTAGTAACTCAGGCTTAGAGTTCAGATAATCTTCGCATTCCAATGTGTCTTACATGCTTCACAAATGTAGATTTTGGTAGAGACTTAGTAAACAAGTCTGCAGTATTATCCGCCGAACCAATTTGGCTCACATGGATATTCAGTAACTACTGCTGTTGCTGATTGAAGAAATACTTCAGCAAAATGTCTTTTGTATGATTGCTCTTGATGTATCTCAACTTCATTTGCTTAATGCAAGCCACATTGTCCTCAAATATGCAAGTTGGTGTTGTCGCAGTAGATGGTAATCCACTAGACCCTCGAATGTGGTGTATAATTGACATAAGTCAGACACACTCCTTAATCGCTTCATGCAAAACAATAATCTCAGAATAATTCAAGGAAGTAATAACAAGAGTTTGCTTTGTTGATCTCCAAGAAATTGTCATGTTTCCCATGGTGAATACATAACCTGTTTAGGAACATCCTTTATGTGGATCAGAGAAACACCCAGCATCACCAAAACCAACTAAGACATCACATGGTGTTTCTGAGTAGGAGACCATAATGAATTAAGGTACAATGCTTATAGTCGGACCTTCCTTCAACGGGTCGAAGGATTCTCTCAACAGGTCGAGAGGCATGTTCTGGTCGATTCAGGGGCATTCCTTTTGGCAGGTCGAAAGCTATGTTCCAAAATCTAAAAGCTACGTTTCAACCATTTATTTTTCCAAAATTTCAAGCCTCTCTATGATTTATTTGTAGAAAAAGAACAAGCCCAAGTCAATAGACCCCTTCAAGTATCTGAAGATGTGTTTTACACTATTCTAATGAAGTTGCATTGGCGCATAACTAAACATAGCTAATAAGTTCACAGAGAGGGCAATATTTAGGCATGTGCACTGAGTTAAATACAACAAAGCTCCAACCGCATTAAGGTATGGTATTTCAACTCTCAAAATTTCCTCTTCATCATCATCTTTCGGATGGTACAAATCTTTATTGGGTTCCATACTGCAAACAAAAATTGGTGTGCTAAGATCGTGTGTTTTGTCCATGTTAAATCGCCTGAGCATATTTTGAACATAAACAGACTGGTGAATAAGTATTCCACCAAATCGATGTTCCAGCTCTAAACTAAGACAATGTCAAGTCCTACCAATGTCTTTCATCTCAAACTCGATTTCAAGTACTCAACTGTTTAATTGATTTCATTAAGAGACCCAATGATATTCATATCATCAACATAGACCGTTACAATAACAAATCCTGAACTTGTTCTCTTAATAAACATGCATAGGCATAAATCATCATTCTTGTATCCCTTCCCAATCAAGTAGTCACTTAGACGTGTGTACCACATCTTACCAGATTGTTTCAATCCATATAGTGAACATCTTAATCTAATCACATGAGCACTCATTAGTTAAGAGATACTTGAATTGTGTATGACAACGCCTTTCGGCACTCTCATATATATATATCTCTGAGTTAAGGTTTCCATAGAGATATGTTGTAACCACATCCATTAGCTACATGCTCAGTTTTTCGGACACTACCAAACTGACAAGGTAGCGAAAAGTAATGATGTCCATGACCGGAGAGTATGTCTTCTCATAATCAATGCCTAGGCCTTGAGAAAATTCTAGCACCACAATTCTAGCTTTATACCGCATGACTTCATTCTTCTCATTACACATCCAAACAAAGACCCATTTATGTCCTATCGGCTTAACATTCGGTGGGCATTGCACTACCGGACCGAAAACTTGCCTTTTCTTCAGAGAGTCTAGTTCGGCCTACATTGCTTATTTCTATTTCAGCCAATCCGTTCTCTGCTGATATTCAGCAACCGAGCAAGATTCCACTTTATCATTGTCAACAATTTCCTGAGCAACGAAATAAGCTAAAACATCATCAACTACCTTGGCTGATCTATCCATAAAAATGGGCGCATCATTGTTAGTTAATGAGATTTCTCCATTCTCTGACATCACATATGGTTCTAAAGTGTCTTTTAAAGATGCCATTTGTGATTCTAGGATATAACTATAGTCAGGAACAATCTCATGTGAAGGATTCACAATGTTGATGATGAAATGATCATTTTTTGTCTGGATGGCTTGTCTTTTCACCGACAACAGATATGTGGATTTTTTTGGTCTCCCACTCTTCCTGGTAGGAGCCGAGGTCGAAGCTCCCTCCACATGGGCTTGAGGGACATTTTCCTGCTTGGGAGTGGCGTTAATGCACCCCTTCTTAGGGACTTCCGACCTTGCATGAAAGTTTGCATCAAATATATCTGATCTAATCACTTTACAAATATCAGTAAAGAAGTCAGGCATCGAGTCTGCTATTTTCTGAAGATCAAGGATACGTCACACTTCAATCTCACATTGAGTTGTGCATGGATCTTCTTAAAACATAGTGAGAGTATACCCCGTCAATTCCTAACATTAAACCAGAACGGAGACATTCTTATCTCCCCCTAACGTCGGGAAATATGTTTCATCTAAGTGACAATTTGCAAATCTTGCAGTAAAGAAATATCCTGTCGAAGGTTTAAGTAACGAACAATCTGCAAATCTTGCAGTAAAGAGATCTCTTGTCGAAGGTTTAAGTAACCGATAATCGTTGGAGATTCAAAACCAACATAGATGACTAAACGATGTTGAGGACCCATTTTAGTATGTTGTGGAGGCGTGATAGACACATATACCGCGCAACCAAAGATGTGTAGATGCAAAATTTCAGGTTCATACCCAGCCACCAACTAGTACCCATTGAATGGTTGGCATGCTACGAGTCTCAAACGAATAAGCATTGCTGCATGCAATAATACATATTCCCAAGTAGATACAGACAAATTTGTATGCATTACCATTGCTCTGGTCACAAGCTGTAACCGCTTGATTTGTGCCTCTGCTAAACCCTTCTGTGAATGAATATGTAGGAAAAGATGTTCAACTTCAATTCCAACTGACATGATGTAAACTCTCTTGTATTATCTAATCTAATAGATCTAATTGGGATGTCTAGGTGATGAGCTTGAAGCTTAATAATCTGTGCTAGAAGTTTTACAAATGCAACATTGCTTGTGGATAGCAAAACAACGTGTGACCAACACGTTGATGCATCTACCAAAACCATAAAGTATTTAAATAGTTTGCATTCCTATTTGATAGGTCCACAAATATCACTATGGATTCTATGTAAGAATGATATATTTTCATTGTTATCAACCGCAAATGAAGGTCTAGCCTTTAACTTTGCTAATGTACAAGTTTTGTAAAATGAGTGATGAGCATCAGAGATTGCCACAAATGAGGTGTCCTACTCGTCTTGGAGACCGAGACCAGATGAAGATTGTTAATCTCATCCACCCATCAAAACCAATGAGTATTTCCACATGCTTCTTCGCTTTGAAAAACGGATGATCATGAGAGTTATTCAATATTTTTATCATCATATCACGACTAAGATGTCCTTGTCGAAAATGTCAAAGCTGTCGAGTCACATGTAGCAGTGAGAGTGAATGTATTGGATTCAATGATCCTAACCACAGAAAGATATACTATGAATGACCGCTAATTTCTCTAAGAAGCGCTTTCTACCGCACTCCTAAGAGGTTATACATAAGAATTATTTACCTTCTATATACAATGAGTTTTCAAGTGTAAACCATTGACTATAATATTCTTAAAACTTAAAAAGGTTCAATTGGCCTTAGGCACGAATAATGCATCAGTGATATACACTCTTGTACCATGTGGTAGCAAAAATTATGCTGAACCACACCCTTGTATAATCGGCGTTGAATCAATCATGGTTGTCACTAATGAAGTGTATGGCACAAGATTCATAAATAATTATCTATTTTGCAATATAGTATGAGTAGTACAACTATCTACTACACACTCAATCTCACCTTCAAACATCCACAAATGAATGTGAATCAATTTGTCTTTGATCTCAAGAAATGACAAACACTTTAAGTAAAGACTTAAAATATTTTCTAAATGGTTGTGACCCTTATAGAGTGATGATATGACATGATAAAACCGATGTAAAACACATAAAAATTATCATGTTCGGGTAGGAACCTCGACTGATCGAGATGAACATCTCGACAGGTCTAAAACCAGTAAAAACATGTCTAGGACAACATCTTCAATGGATCGAGAATATGGCTTGACGGGTAAAAGAAAAACTTAAAATCGTTATGATTTTTTGATATCTTTTTTGACGGGTCAAAAATTTACCTCGACCGGTCAAAAATTTGACAAAATCGAGATACTAGCTATCCTTCGACATATCGAGATGAAGCATCAACGGGTCAAATGTGCTTGTATGTGAATGAAGGACATATTTTCGACGGGTCGAAAGAAAACCAGACAATTTTTTTGATTGGTCAAAGAAGTGCCAAAACCGATCCAGGGGCTTCCATTTGTTATCTCGACGGGGTCAACAATTCCCAGAGATCAAAACTATCTTACCATTTTATCTCGTTTTTATGGTATTTTTGTGTTATAGTGCTATATAATATTTTATATTTTGAACCATTTAAGCAATATGTATTAGAATAACCATTCTTAACACTTTCAAATGCCGAAAGGAATAATTTTTTTTATTACTTTGCCAATATCAAACTTATATAAAAGATTGTCTTATTCCAAAACCAGGACTAAAAACAAAGTCAAGAACAAAACTAAACTTAATTACATAGAAGAAACATGATTCTAATACATAGACTAATCAAAATTCGTAGTCTCCAAATTTTCTTTTGTGTCATCTGCTACAATAAGATTGGCTTCACCGCCATCTTTCATCTCATAGACTTCATCATATTTGGTCCCTTGTGCCGAGTACTATTTGCACATTTTGTAGGCATTATGAACATCCTTGAGTGCACGACAATCTTTGTGCATATATTTGGTAGAACCACCCCTATAGTAAGGTGACAAGCTAGAATGAGCAGATCGAGAAGAACTTTCATCATTCCTAGGACCAGAATTATTCTTGTTTTAACTATTGTCTTGTTGAGTCCAAGTCAAATTTTGACTTTGTCCTCCTTTACACGATATCTGCCACATCCACCTCTACCATCACAATTGCTTTAAGGACTCAAAACTTTCGTTCTTCTTTTCGTTACATGTCTTCTCACCAGTGTTATATGTCTCATGAACTTTTTTGGTACCAACCGACCTAACAATGTTGTTGAAAAGTATCTCATGATATCTCTCTTTCTTGATTGGAATGTTTATGAGATCACTGAATGATCTAATTTTTCCTTGCTCGTAATCTGTGTTATATTGGTGTTTGAGTGTATCTATGGAAGTAAGGAAGCTGCTTAAAGACTTCTCGATCATAACCTGATCGGTCTTTACCACGCCACAAATGACCAACTCAGATTAAAGCTCAAGCATAGCTTGATTAAATGCATTAGTCTTTGGATAATCCAATAACCGGATTGAATCCCATTTTTCTTGCAGTTCTGAAAGTTATGTGTAATGCACATTATTGAACAATTCTTTTAAAGTTTCCCACAAGTCCTCAAGATCGTACTTTAGCAAGTACTGCTTCTTCAAAAATGGATGTATATGTCATCTCAAAACCATGAGGCCTTGTGCTTTGTGACTCAAAAAGGAGCTTGAGTTGATCTAGAGTTGGTGACACAACGTTTTCACCAGGTGGTGGTATTGGTTATATAGTATCAGTAAGATTTCTACTGAGAAGAGTTTTCTCAAAATCTAATATCCAACGATGGTCTTCCACTTCTTGTGGATTTAGGATGTCAAACTCAGACCTAGCCATTTTTGTTAATGTCATCTACAAAAAGAGACAAGAGATTAATTAGTACCGATAAAAAATCACAATCACTAGTATCAAGTTTAGAAAATAAGAATCGTGATCAATGATGTTTGGTCATGAAAATCGATGCAAAATTGATGGCTTCATACCACACCCAGAAACCATGACTTTCATAATTAGTCACAAATATCGACTTCCATTTTTTTCAATGTGAAATCACAAATAGCCGTGATATTCACTAATAATCATGACTCCCCCAGGACCATCACTAATATCTAATTTTTTATAAACATGTATTAGTCTATATGAACTAGTATATAAAAATTAAATCACGATAATAAATTAATCTAAATCTAGATCTAGATCTAGATCTAGATCTAGGATGTTGCGGTAATTACGTTTTGCAACCTAAGTTGTAAATCAAAGATAGTTAAAAAATTTACCTCGAGGGGGTTATTCTCGGTATGAAACTTATAAAAACAAGGAGGAAATGCCACAAAAGATGGTGGTTGGCGGTGATGAAGAATTCTTGCAGTGGTGCTCTGACGGTGATGGTGAATGTTAGGTGTTTAGGGGTTTGGGGTGATAACTATTAACTCTAGAGCTGTTAATAATGTATTGACAGATAAAATAGATACACAATTAATGTAGACTGAAACTATAATTTATTCATTGATAGATGACCTTAAATAAGTATTACAATTTGTTATAATCATTATCTCTATAAATTAGAGATCGAGAGAATATCTACTTCTACTCTGATTAGAATAAGACACACACTGAGATCTAAGAACATTATTTCCTTAAACAATATATGATTTCTTATTTATAAACTTTAACTACATATTCCTGTTAAGCAAACGAATCAATTTGAAGACCCTCGAGCTGCCAATCAATCGGTACATACTCTCAAATTAGTTCTCAATTCCACCTCTTGTTCTTTGCAAACCTCTCCTTCTCCGTCTCTTTCTTTACTCTTATCTCTTCCGTCTTCTTCTGTAGTATATCATGACATCATGCATGGATCTATTTTATGTGTTTTTTCTTTCTTCCTTTCATTTCATTTATCCAACATTTCAAAAGGAAGATAATTTTGTTGGAAAAATAAAAAGGAAGAAGATTTAATAACAAAAATTTTAAGTTATTAGATTTCTTTTTTTTTGAATAACAAAAGAGTTCATTAAAATATTTACGGTCTAAAAAGTTCATACACAGTGACAAGCAACCCTAACTCTATCAAGAGAAGAAGATACTAATCAAAGCAAGAACTAATCTTTAAACACGCTAACCTCAACAATAGTCAAGCTTACTTACATCTTAAGAAGATTACGAGAAGAATCATAAGAATCATAAATAAAATTGACATACCCCTAAGCACTCAGTTGTGGTAGATATGCCAAAACCGATAGATCATGCAATCTAAACAAGATGCAAATAAACCGATGGCACCAACAGTACCAAACTAGATCCTAAAAAGATAGGACATATATTGAATTGGAATACCTAAAAGTACCTAGAAAAATAAAAGCCCAAACATAGCACAAGAATGAGGCCCAAGTATTCCAGCCCAAGCAAATTCACTAACAAGCAGTACCATCGCCGCCGCAAGAAGCAAAAATGCACAGACCCTCCATCACACCACCACCCAACACCTCACAGACCAAACACCCAAGCCACAATCCCCCTACCGGTCAGAAACGTCACTTGAGATGCCATCCACAACAGCACCCCACCCACCTTCCACCTTACCAAAATCGAGGCAAAAACAAGCGCCCAACACAGCGAAGCAGCTGCTCAAATCTCACAAGTCGTCGTCAAACTGCTGCTCGCCGCTCCTGCAACCAGACACTAAAGTCACCAAAACTTACAAGAGCCGAAAAACTGATCCCAAACCCCACACAACGACTTGCAAGGCATGGTTCTTCGTCCGACAACAACCACAAGAAGGACGAGAGAACAAAAGACCCGCCTCCTCTAGGCTGCCACCAGACAAAGTAAAGAAAGGAAGGACACGACCGCCACTATAGAAATAAGATGGAGAGAAAAAAAAAAATCCTCCCTAGGGTTTTGCGTATATAAAACTCTTTGGTAAGTTCCTCTTAGCCATTAGATTGGAAAAAAGAGGGGGAGAAAAATTCTTAGATACCCATGTGTATGATTTACCACTTGAGAACAAATTTTGTGGGTCAATACTTTAGAAAAAATTGTTCTCAAAGTTATAAATTTTATTCATTTAATTGTAAACATCATAACTAATCATAAAAATATGTGATCATTGTGGTAATATAATCTTAAATATTTTAAATATTTATTCAAATATATTGTAATTTCGGTTTCAAAATTGTTTTAAAATAACTTAAATAAGCAATGTCGAAGATTTCATCCTGGAACCGCCAATATGAATATGAACTCCCCGTTACATGTACTAGCTAGCTGGTTTCAAAATATTTTGACAACAGGTACAAACTTGTAAATTAAACAAAACTATACATAATTTTTCATCCATTCTTTATTCAGAAACAATGAATCAACAATATCTAAAGAAAAGGGAAGTTAGATGAAGCTTTTGAGCAGCAGATGCACTCCGAGTATATTAATAGTCACTCGGTTACAAGGTATTTTCCAAATTAGAATCAGTGTGGAACTCTTCTTTCCTTTTTCGTCTCAACCTCACTTTTGGTAGTGTTTCCTTTGCAGTTCCTGCCACCATGGAATTGCAGTGGAGGAAAAGTTGACAAAGGTTTCCCAGTGCTGCATGGCTTCTTCTCGATAGTTTTGCAAGTCTTCTTCATCTTGATGTTTTGGCTCCAACATGGTGTATATAATAGCCTGAAGTAGTTGAAAACGTGCCAAGCACTCCATGGTTACTAGCTAGAAGCATCAAACATGTGTAGAGAGGAATCGAACTTGCGACGCAATATCAATATTGTGATGAGCATAAACTAACTAGCTAGGCAACGCAATGAAATGAATTACTTTGTATAGAGGGACTCGACCGTCCGTCGGAATAGCAATATCTGGCAGGAGACACATACATTTCGAGGCATCTTCGTATTTTGCCTGTTTATGTAAGCAATAAGTAGCTTATCATGTTAGGAATGTCTTTAATTATATAGGTGGAGGACTGGAGGGAAACAGGTTTTTTTCTCACCCAGCTCATATTATAATGCTAAGAAAAATGCTCCATCTCTTTGTAGAGAGAATAAAAACGTGATCAACCTTTGCATGTTACAAATTGTTGAGTTGGGAAACTTTAAGGACAGAAAATCAACGTAGAATGCATGGAATTTATAAGAAAAACCTGGTAAATGAGAAGTACAACCAATGCCATTTCCACATGGTATGCAGTCTGCGGGTACACTTTTCCACCTTCCCTCTTCCATTTCGCCATTATTTTCTCGTGCAGTCGCCGGAGTTGCGTCTATGCATTGCGACACGCTTTGAGGTCGATTATCTTCGCTGCCTGAGTTCATATGCATCAGTTAACTGTACGTACGTACGTAGTTAAATCATTAGCTAATGGTGGAGATAGAAGATCGAGAACCTGGAGAAATTCATCACAGTCGTATATGAAAGGCTCCTCAAACAGCCTTTGCTGCTGCTTCGATGAGACTAACCTCTTAATTGAGGATGGTTTGACTTTTGGTGAACCTCCCGGCTTTTTTACCAGCAACAAGGAGTCTAATATTTCCCTTGTACCCTTCACCACTATTTGTGTGAGTTCCTTTTCCTCCATAACGGGTTTGCATTGTCTTTGGTTCTTGCAACGGCTGTGGAGCTGAAAACGTATTTGCAATTGACGACTCCAAGAACACAAGCCAAAACCACAGAAGCACCCCTAACACTTTCAGAATCTTTCTACCATTGTCATTGTTGTAATTTGGCGAAGGTGTCGAGGGCTTGTTGAGTGAACATGTCACAGGACTAATGCAGGCGTGTCGCGATAGACTGTGGTATGTGGATGCCGCGGAAGGAGTTCTGAAACGGCAATAAGGCCTCGGCTAAACGATAAGTGGTTGAAGGAAAGTGTAGAGCACCAGCATGGAGATCAAGTGCAGAGTCCATCGGACCAGTTTGTACTTTGCGACTGAGGATTTAGGGTTCTACGTACACTAGTATGTATTTCTTCCTAGAAATAGAAGAGTCAACAACACAAGTATTAGACTATTAATTGGCCAGAATCTGATTTGGGGACAAGAACCGAAAACATGAGGAACACTTTGTGACTTTCAGGTAGACTGGAGTAAGATATCATTTTTTTACCCAATAAAAGTATAAAAGAGGTAAGCTAGGTATCAATTTCATGTCTTTGTGCGACGGAATTCCCTTGCCTGTAAATACGTACAAGAATGTGCAACACATGTTCATGTGGTGCATGGAAAAAGCTGAGCCGTGATTAAGTACTAAATTTGTTTAATGATGCTCTCTATTGGTACACTGTTATGGGATAAATATTTTTGGTATTTCAGCGTGTCTTGTCTTAATTAGAATAAAAGTAAATATTTTCTCAATCCTTAATTTATAGGGATAATGATTATAATAGATTATAATGTCTATATTTAAGGTCATCTATGAATGAATAAAGTACAACTTCAGTTTATTGCGTATTTATTTACTTTTCTCATTCAACACGTTATCAATAGTTCTTGAGTTGTTAGCCCTCAACCCAAACCCTAAACAGAAAAATACCTAAACCCCTAAACACCTAACCTTCATCACCACCGCCAGAGAATCACTATCGATCACTTCCGCTGGTTTTCTTTCGTCGACAACAATTGGCCGGAATCCCTTTTACTTCAAACTTTTTATAAGTTTCATACCCAGCATAACACACTCAAGGTAAATCTACTAACTTTCTTCGATTTAGAATTATGTTGCAAAACTTAATTACCGCAACACCCAAGATCTAGGACTAGATTTAGGTTTACAATACCGTGAATTTTATTTCAGTTCTTTGCCCTAGTTCCTATGGATTAATACAGGTTATGAGAGAAGGGAATTTCATCACCTCTTCACTCAAAAGTTGAATATTAGTGACGTTCCTGGAAGAGTCATGGTTATTAGTGAATATTGCAGTTATTGTGATTTCATATTGAAGAAAAGAGAAGTCAATATTTGTAACTAATTGTAAAAGTCACGATTTCTGAATGTGGTATAAAGTCACCGTTTTACATCGATATTTGTGACCAAACATCATGTTATAACGAATGTAAAAAAGAACACAGATTTACGTGGTTCACTAACGATATGTTAGCTACGTCCACGAGCAGCGAAGAACAGTTTTATTATCTTTGAGGAACTTGCTCTGTGGAACTGACTTGGTGAACATGTCAGCTGGATTATCAGCGAGACCCCCGTATGCTGCCGGTATACAAACCTGATTCAAGGCATATTTTAACAAATCTCCATATTGACTTGAATTCTCTCACAAATAATTAGATGTACCAGATGCACCATAACAGTGCCAGATGTACGACCATCTCCTCTGCCCCAGATGTTGCTCCCAAAGGGAAACTAACATCTTCTAACATTTAGCAAGTCCAAATAATGTTGGAACTTACTCTGTGGAACTGATTTGGTGAACATGTCAGCTAGATTATCAGGGAGATCCCCATATGCTGCTGGCATACAAACCTGATTCAAGGCATATTCTAACAAATCTCTACCTTGACTTGAATCCTCTCACAAATAACCAGATGTACCAGATGCACCATAACAGTGCCAGATGTACGACCATCTCCTCTGTCCCAGATGTTGCCCCCAAATGGCAACTAATAGCTTCTAACATTTAGCAATTCCAAACAATGTTGAAACTTGCTTTGTGGAACTGACTTGGTGAACATGTCAGCTAGATTATTAGCGAGACCCTCGTATGCTGCTGGCATACAAACCTGATTCAAGGCATATTCTAACACATCATTGATCACGGTTCTTATTCACTAAACTTGAGATTAATGATCGTGATTTTTTTGTCGGTACTAATTACATCTCTTGTCTCTTTTGTATATGACATCACCAGAGCCTAGAAAGCCTGAGTTTGACATCCTTGACCCTTAAGAAGCAGAATACGATCATTGGGTATCAGATGTTGAGAACAATTTTCTCACAATCTTACTAATATTATCCCACCACCACCACCACCTGGTGAAAACATTGTGGCACTAACTCCTGATCAACTCCAACTCAATTTGAGTCAAAAAACTCAAGCCCTCATATTTTTGAGGCAACACATACATCCAGTTCTAAAAAAGCAGTACTTGCTAAAAATTGACCCCGTGAAGTTGTGGGTGACTTTACGAGAACGATTCAATAATGTGCATGACGCACAACTTCCAGAACTTTTAGAAATATAAGATTCAATCTGGTTATTGGATTATCCAAAGATTGATGCATTCAATCAAGCTATGTTAGGGCTACAATCAAAGTTAAGTGTTTGTGGTGTTGTGGTATTATAAAGACTGATTAGGCTATGATCGAGACGTCTTTAAGCACCTCCCCTACTTCCATGGATATGCTCGCGCACCAATATCAGACGGATTACGAGCAAGGAAGAATTAGATTATTCAGTGATCCCATGAACATTTTGGCCAAGAAAGAGAGGTATCGTGAGATACTTCTCAACAACAATGCTAGGCTAGGTGGTATTAAGAAAGTTCATGAGACATATAATACTGGTGGGAAGGCACGTAAGGACAAAAAGAACGGTCGTTCTGAGCCTTACAATACTCGTGGTGGTAAAGGAGAACATGACATAAGTCATGGTGGAGGAAGACACAGTCTAAATTTGACTTGGACTTGCCAAGACAATAGCCAAAACAACTCCAACAAGAATCACTCCAATTTTGGTCCTAAGAATGGTGAAAAGTATTCAAATTTTGTTTTCTACTTCTGGCTTGTCACCTTGTTATATGTGTGGTTCTACAAAGTATATGCACAAACAATATCGTGCACCCAATGATGTCCAGAATGCCTACAAGACGTACAAGCAATATCTAACATATGAGACAAACTTCATTGAAGAATATGAGATGGAAGATGGCGGTGAAGCCAATTTAGTGTAGCAGAGGACACACAAGTAAGTTTGGTGACTGCGAATTTTGTGTAGTCTATGTATTATGCTCATATTTATGCTATGTAATCAAGTTCAGTTTACTTGATTTTAGTCATGGTTATGAGACTTTATTTTAGTTACTTTTAGAATTAATTAGACATCTTTGATGTAAGTTTTATATTGACAAAAATAATAAAATTTATTCCTTTCGGTATATGAGAGTGATAAGAATGATTATTTTCATACACATTGCTTGAATGGTTCGAAATATACAATATTATATGGCACTATGACACCAAAATACCATAAAAATGAGACAAAAAAGAGCTGATGGTTTGATCTCAAGGAATTTTCGACCCGTTTAGATTATTTCTTGACTCGTCGAATGGAATCCCCTGGATTAGTTTTGGCACATTTTCGATCCATCGAAATTGTATGCCTAGTTTTCTTTGACCTGTGGAATTTTTGTCTTCTGCACAAATATTTGCACCTTCGACCCATCGAAGACTTGTCTCGACCTGTCCAAAGATAGCTACTGTCTCGAAATTATCCAATTTTTGACCTGTCGAGGTAAATTTTTGACCTGTAGAAAAATGATATAGAAAAATCATGACAGTTTTAAGTTTTTCTTCGATCCATCGAGAAGTATTCTCGACTCGTCGATGATGTTATTCTAGACACGATTTTAAGTGGTTTATCTTAACCCGTCGAGGTTTAAAATTAGATTTGGTGTTTAGAATTTTCCTTTAGGTCTATCGACCCTCCGGGAAATTGAGGCACCTTTTGGAGCATTTCTTACTTCTATGTCTGGTACTCTATTTCAGATGTGGTTATACTTCAAGTTTTAGTTGCTGGCATGATCAACACTCTAATCGAACCTTACTAAGTTTTAAAATTATTTGTGCCAACGGTTTCAATTAAAATAATATTATGAGAATAGAAAAGAGTTTTGTATGCAATCTTCATAGAATGCTGCCAACTGCGCAATATGGAGAGGTTTATGAGGATTTGTAGTGATACTACGGTTCAGATTATTGAATCTAATGCAGTCGCTCATACTTCTATGTGTGACTTGACCTCATATAACCTTTTGATTATAATGATCAAAACATTGAGAAATTTTCATGGTCATTGATTCTTAAGAACAAAGAAGCATGTGGGAATACCAAAAACCATCAGTTTAGATGAGGGGACTGAGATTACTCCACTCGGTTTAGGCTAGGTCTTCATGACGAGCGTAGCGCAATCTTGTGCATTTTTTCTACCGGATGTATTTATGGTAAAATTCAATGCACATGGCTCAATTTGAAAAGCTTGTTCATTGCGTGTAATGCTGCATCGACACGTTGATCACATGTCGTTTTGCTATCTATATGGTATGTTTCATTTGCAACACCCTTAGCAAAAATTACTAAGCTTCGGGCTCACCATCCGGATAGTTCAATCAGATATATTAGATTGGATAATGCAAGAGAGTTTATACCAATTTTTTTTGATGATTACTGCATGTCAGTTGGGATTGAAGTTGAACATTCTGGTTCTCCATATTCATTCATAGAATGGTTTTGTAAAGGCACAAATCAAATGGTTACAGCTTGTGGCCAGAACTTTGGTAATGTATACTATTTACAGTTATCTTCTTGGGGATATGCAGTGTTACATGCAGCTATGCTTATTCGCATGAGACCCATATGCAGTGTTACATGCAGCCAAGCACTCAATCTATACTAGTTGGTAACTAGATATGAGCCCGATATTTCACATCTACGTATCTCTAGTTGCATGGTACATGTACCTACTACGCATCCACTATGTACAAAAATAGGTCATCAAAGACGGTTAGGCAATTATATTAGTTATGAATCTCCAACGATTGTCCGCTATCTAGAACCTTTGACAGGAGATCTCTTGATTGCTAATTTTGCAGATTGTCACTGTGATGAGACATACTTCCCTTCATTAGGGAGAGGCAGGAATAGTTCCATTCTAGTCAAACGTCAGAAATTGACGTGGTATATCCCCATTATGTCTCATCATGATCCCCACACATCTCAGTATGAGATTGAAGTGTAATGTATTCTCGATGTTCAGAATGTAGCAGATTCGGTGTCTGAGTCCTATACTAATATTGAGAAAGTGATGAGATCGGTTATGCCTACTGTAAATCCGGCAAGGTTGAAGTCCCAGGAATTGGGCAAGTTAAAGCAACACTCGGGCAATGTATCATTTCTACTGTCCATAGTGGGGGTGTAGCGTCGGTCAAAATTCACTGACGAGTTACAGGTGAAAAATGCAAGCCATCAAGGCACAATCGTTCATCATCAACACGTGAGATTGTTTCGAACTACATTTATGTTTAGGAGTCGATATTGACAAGCACTGAGGGACGTCTTAGAGTCAATGACGATGGCAGTAAACAAAAGAATCTCACAAAGTTAAACAAATGGTACTATTATTATGGATGGTTCTTCCAAGTTTTTTGATGATGTATTTACTTATTCCATCTCCCAGAAATTGACGACGATGAAGTGGAATCTGGCTCTGTTGCGGATTGTCAACGTAGAGCAGATTGACCAATATGAAAAGTTGCAATCTAGGCTGAACTAGACTCCCTTACAAATGCCAAATTTTTGGTCAAGTAGTACTATGACCACCAAATAGTAAGTCGATTAGATATAAATGAGTCTTTGTTTGGAAGCACAATAAGAAAAATATGTAGCGTAAGGAGTTTCTCAACAACATAGTATTGATTATAAGGAGATATATTCTTTGGTTATGGATATCATTACTTTCCGCTACCTTATCACTTTAGTAGTGTTTGAAAAACCGAGTTTGCAGCTAATGGATGTAGTTATAACATATCTCTATGAAGATCTTGATTCAGAGATATATATGAGAATGCCGCCTGACATGACTCTACCCAATTTAAGTAACTCTAAACCATGGAGTGCTCATGTGTTCAAATTGAGACATTTACTATTCTAAGTGACTACTTGATTAGGAAAGGATACAAAAATGATAAGTTATGCCCATACGTGTTCATTAGATGAACAAGTTGTTTGAGATGATAAACCTTGGTAGGACTCAATTTTGTCTTCGTTTAGAGATAGAACATCGAGTTGGTTGAATTCTTATTTATTAGTCTGCTTATGTCTAAATAAGGCAATGGATTAAGCACACCCTTTTAGTAAACAATGGTTGTTCGCAGTTTGGAACTCAAAAAGATCTATTTCGTCTGAAAAAAATGATGGTGAGGAACTTTTGGAGCTGAGATTCCATATTTTAGTGTGGTTGGAGCTTGGTTATATATAGTTTGGTGCACACATCCAGACATTACCTTCTCGATTTGTGCCAACACAACGTCATTAGAAATGGTGTAAAGAACATCTTCAGGCACTTGAAGAGATCCATTGACTTGGGCTTGGTCTTTCCTTAAAAAGAAATAAGAGAGAAACATGAAATTCTTGAAAAAAAAAATTGGTTGAATCGCAGTATACAAATCCTGGGATTTTCGACCCATTGAAAATTTCTCTCGACCAGTCAAATGGAAGTCCCTGAACAGATCAGAACATATCATTTGACCCGTCGAATGATTCATTTGACTCGTAGAAGGATGTTCCTTCTGGCTGCAAGCATTTTACTTACATTAAATATGGTCCCCTATTCAAAGACACCATGTGATGTCTTGGTTGGTTTTGCTGATGCTGAGTATCTCTCTACCTCACATCAAGGGACATTCCCAAACATGTTATGTATTCACCATGTGAAACATGAATGATTTCTTAGAGATCAACAAAGTAAACCCTTGTTGCTACTTTCTCGAATCATTATGAGATTATAGCTTTGCATGAAGCAGTTGATGTGTTCGTATGGCTTAGGTTTGTAATACACTATATTTGAGGATCTAGTAAATTACCATCTACTACGACAACACTAAGTTGTATTTTTGAGGATAATACGGTTTGCATTGAACAAATGAAGTTGTGTTACATTAAGAGTGATTATACTAAACATATCTTGCCGAAGTACTCATACAACTAGCAATAATAACGATTATTAAATATCCGTGTGAACTGAATTGGTTCAATGGATAATGTTACAGACTTATTTACCAATTTTCAACCAAAATCTACATTTGTGAAGCATGTGAGACACATTGGAATGTGAAGATTATCTGAACTCTGAGATTGAGTTACTGATCAGGAAAAGTTCATTTCGTAGACATCTTGAGGACTCTACATCACATGTAGTCGGTTTTCTAGTTAATGCGTTGTACTCTTTTTTTCGTAGGCCAAACTTTTGTTTTACTCATGAGGTTTTTGCTTGCTTGACAAGGTTTTAGTGAGGCAACATGTTTTGCATCATACATTAGGATCACGACACAAGGGGAGTGTTCCAGGAGAAATATTCTCAGTATCTCAGTGTGTTTTTTGTTCTAATTAGAATAAAATTAGATTTTCAATCCTTGATTTATAGGCATAATGATTGTAATGCTTATATTTAAGATCATCTATAAATAAATAAAGTAGGGCTGGGCACGGGACAGGACGGATCGGTTCAGGACAAAAATCACGATAATCCTATAATTTTTAAGCGGAACGAATCAGGATGGGATTCATATTCTAAAAATGAATCCCGAGAAGTCCCAAATCCAAATGGAATCGGTTTGGTACAGGTTCTTTAAGGATCCCTATATTCTTTTTTCAATAACAAAAATAATACAAGAATATATCTAAAAGTCCCAAAACGACTAAAAAGAAGCATTTCAATAAGTTCATGTTGTTCATCACATCGCCGAATAATCCAAAATCAGCTTCAATATATACCCAAAAAGAAAAAGAAAGTATGAAAATAGAAACAACTCTATTCAACCGAAAGTTAATAAGCTTTCCATAAAAAAACTGAAAGTTAATCACTTAATCTGAAACTGAAAGCTTATTCCCAGCTTTCACACATCAATAATAGCCTTACCCCTTGTTTTTGGATCAGAAACTGGTGGTGGACATGTTGTACTACAAGCAGATGAAGTAGAACTTTCATGATCTGTAAAATGCATAGTTTATGAATTTATAAGTATATCACATGACACTAAATGAATGGATATACTCACATACTGGAATAAATCAAAATGAATAACATATATAGTTCAAGTTCTTCACACGTTAAGTGGATAATTATCTCTAATGTGCCCATACATACATACATACATACATACATACATACATACATACATACATACATACATACATACATACATACATACATACATACATACATACATACATACATACATACATACATACATACATACATACATACATACATACATACATACATACATACATACATACATACATACATACATACATACATACATAATCGTATATCCAGTTGCTTATATAGATACCCAATTGCATATATACATACCCAGTTGCATAAGTTTCATATATAGATACCGCTCTTTGCATTTACAAATTAAAAAAACAATAGTCAATACAATAAGAACGATAAAGAATTTAGTTAGAAGAATTATTGATTTGGATATCTAAGAAGTTGAGTTGATGTCATACGTAAAACCATGGAAGAGGGTAAGAAACTCCGCGGAGAAGAAGGTGAGATGACTTGAGATCGATAAAAGTAAATATTATAATATATAGTTGATAAGTTTATTTTTTGGGTGTAATATTATTCGGGATGGGCTGGGATCCCACTTACACTAAAAAATAAACCCAAAATTCATCCCATTTTATTCAAATGGGCCGGGATGGGACAGACTTTTCATTTTGAAAATCTTAACTCGTACTGTTCTTATACGGGACGGTTTAGAGTCGGGTCAGATCGGGATTTCCGGGATCAAGTATCCACCCCTAGAATAAAGTACAATTTCAGTTTATTGCGTATCTGTTTATTTTTCTCCTTTGACATACACGAATTTTTTTATGAGATTCAAACACATGTACTCCATGATCATGGTACGAAGTTTTATTCGTATTATTTTTGTTATTTGCTAGTTAGATTTCTTTTTAAAGGTTGCAGTCTAGTTCCCTTTCTCTTGCTTAATTGTATTTCCCCCCTTAATTTTTGGGAGCACTTTTGCTCCCTCCTCTCTAAGGAGTTTATATTGACCCCCCCTCCTATTTTGTTGCCACATGTTGAAAATGGTAATCAATGTGAATGGAATGAGATCCTCTCCTAACCAAAGTTTCCTAACTTATTGCCTAACTTCAATATGAGCCATTCGTTCTCATCCTGTGGTCACAATCTCAATTTGCCCCCTTTTCTCGTCCCAGCACGGTCAACACCTAATCACACGTCATTTTATTCTCTCTCTTCGTTCAATTATCATGTCGGCTGTGAATGCTTTCCCGAAGTCCTAAACCGGCTCCGAGTCTCGACCTTATCTCCAAAATTTCGACCTCTCTAATACTTTACCAAATCAGTAGACTGAAAATGACTACTAACAGATTTGCCATGAACATAAGCCTGTGAACTCTCCAAATTTCGTCATTTTACATTTTTACTACTTGCTCATTATATAGATTCAATTGATTATCTTAACTAATATTTTTGCCTTAATCTGTGAAGAGATTGAAGAGAAGATTGATTCGATGATTATCAATGTTTCTTGTTAATCTCAATCAAGTTCAACCTACTACAACAGACGAGTATAATCATGAAAAATAAATAAGTCAGAGATTAAAGAGGAGGATACCCACTTCTCACGAGAGAGATGTTGAACAATTGAAGAGATTGAAGTACTAGTTTTGTAGTCTAGATTGACTCTAATTGCTTAATCTCAATTTTGGTTTGAAATTTTAAGTTCTTAACCCATTTGTATAGAAAGCCAGAAATATATCGAAAGAGGGGGGAGAGAGAGAGAAAGGAAACAAAGATCTAATACATTATGTAAAAAAGTAGAAAAGTGCAGATTGAGACTGACCACAAGATGAGAACGGACGACTGAGATTAAGGTTAGGTGATGAGTGAAAAACCACTTCTCAAAGATACCTTATTATAAATTAAGATATATCAGTATAATAATCAATTATAAGGGTTATCGAACACAGGGAGTTAGTGAAACTAAATTCTAACACTAGACTAAAATGCTGACAGACTCAACTATAGTACACTAATGACACTACGAACTTAAGCTAGACTACTTTAAAAGCTACGCAAATTTAACACAAAGTACTAGACTCAGTGATGGACCACCACACCAAATTTAAGGGTATTCGAGTTGATTTGGTTGCCAAAATAATTCGGAGAATCTACAGCTAATGCAGAAAAATATAAATTTCAGAAAAGTAAATGTTGATGAAGATTAGATAGAGATGAATATTAGGAAGTTCTCTCCACCTTAGACAACCTATGATTTACCCTAACTCTAATCTAGATAACCATGGATGACTAACTTCCACGATAGAGCCAATGTTGGTAGGACATCGATTGTACACTCTCTTATTGACCGTACTAAACACAATGTCGGTACTGTCTTAGCTTAATTTTTAACTAATAGGTTGGTACATGTCAGCGTCCTAACCTAGTTAATCAAAGTCATTAAGTTCTAATAGTGTTTGAAAGACAACAAAACTTCTAAGGTCGATATAGCGGTCGCCTTAACATCACTAAGGAATTGTTCCACACAGGAGCCTATTCTATCTCTATTGAACATGCATTGATATAGCAGTCAATCACACATTCTAGACTCTAGATCCTAAGCCATGCAACTAAGTTTGCAACCAAAGTAACATGAATATAGAAATCCTCAATAGAAGAATAGTGAAACAAAACTCATCAAATAGTTATTAAGATCAAAAGGGGTTCGAAATCGTAAGCATGTTTAGGGTTTCAATCATCCCCTAACTAAAAGAGTTTAGCTACTCAAGTCGTAAGAATACAATAGCAAAACATGATGGAGTAGGAGGAGTAAACCAAAAACCCTAGAATTCTCAGCAGGGAAATTTCGACGGGTCGAGGTATTGGCTCGACGGGTCAAAATTGTGCGACTTATAATCCTTTGGTGCAGCTGCTTTTCTCTTCTTAAGCTTCCTTCTCTGAAAATCAACAACCCCCAATTTTTTTTTCAAAAGATGCTTATATATGTATGATCTTGGGCCATCTCCTTATCAACATAAGGTTAAATCATCGCCACATGGACTTGCCACATCACCAATCCTTCTTGGAATAGAATTCCCTTTTTGCTCATTTTTGTATTTTCCTTCAAATAACCTAAATAAACATAAACATAATTAATTACCGAGAACTAAACAAATAAACCAAGTATTTTTAGAATAATTAAGTACAAGAGAGTTGCATATTTATGCAACTATCATTAGGTAAATAGTTAGGAAACTTTTAGTTAGGAGAGGATCTGAGTCCAATGTTAACCACACTTTAGTTTTCTTTCATCTCTATTAATAAAGCCAAACTCTCTCCTTGGTGTCATCAGCCTCATTAAAATATGAATTTCTAAAAATACTCATATTTTCTTTTATAAAAATGCCATATTTAGTCCTAATTTTTATTTTATAAAATTGTTATAAACATGTTTTTACTCTCCCAAACCCTATTTCTATTGTTCTGCACACAACGAGTGCAGATATTTTCTAGTTTTAATAAACTGTAGGTCTAGAGTCTCATTAATTCTTCCTCAGACTCAAAATCAGAAAATCTCTCATAGTAACACTTTATTTATTTATTTATTTATTTCTGGGTTTTGTCGATTTGTTTCTTGGCTAATCTGGAACATCTTTGCTTTGTTTTGGGTGTGCAACACCACTCTTGCGAACTCCAATCCTCTTCAATTGATTTGTTCTCATGTTTCATATAAATTGTCCACTTCTATCCATGGCAAAAAAAAACATGTGTGGTGCAATTCAGTTACTGCATTTTTGCTTTGAATCCTTGGATCTTTCACTGATGAGGACCTTAAGAATCGAATAACAAGTTCATCGGCCTGCTATTTCATCTCCCCCGAATTCAATTCAAACCCAGTTTAAATCCAGCTCTGATTTTTGAAAGGGAAGTCAGATCTTACAAAACAATGCAAAAATTAGAATCAGTTGCACAAAAGAAGAGAACGAGAAGCCCAAATATGGAAAGAAAAATGATCGAGGAACAAGAGATGATCAGTTTTTTTCTTCTTTTTTTCTGATGAGGAAAGATTAAATACAATAGCCAGAGGGAAGTTCCTCTTGGGCAGTCACTCCCAAGGAGATCAAAATACAAAGCATTTTTTGCTCCACCTAGAACATAATTGTCCCAAAGATGAACACTACAAGAAGAATGACCAATAGATGCTAGAATATCTGCAACAAAATTGGTCTCCCTATAAATACGACTAAAAGAGATACTCTCAAAAGATCTTGAGAAGTTAGTAATATCCTGAATGATGGAATGAAGTCTCCAAGGGGTTGCACATCTGCCACTGATTCAATTTATGATTAGCAAAGAGTCTCCTTCCACTAAAATGTTGTTTAAGCCAATCATGCGTGCTTGAACCAGAGCATCTCTAAGGGCACGAGCCTCAGCAAGAGGAATAGTGGTTTTGCCAAAGGCTCTTGCACTAGAAATAATTGGATTGCCGTTATTGTTGGGCAGCCATACCAATCCCCCTATCATCCACTGAGTCGTCAAAGTTGATTTTAAAGAAACCAATGGGAGGGGATTCCACTTGATGTTGGGGGGATGTTGCCTCTTCTTTTCCACTGGAGTGTTGTATTTTTTGAATTGGCCTAAGATGGAAGTTGAAGAGACCAAAACTGCAGTGGAGGACGCAGCTTCACTCCTGAAAACTAAATTGTTTCTAGTCTTTCAAATTTGCCAACCAATAGTAAAGACTTTTTCCAATAAATTATCATTAGTAGAATTCTCAACTACATCCTTAAGCTGAGTCAAGAAATCTCTTCCATGACTACGATTAAAGAAGGAAGATGGCCTCCACACATCAGAGGCAAATCTACAATCACAAAAAATATGAGACAAATTTTCTTCCTCACTATTACAAATAGGACAAGCATTAGATTTAATGAACCCCATTCGTAATAGTCTATCTCTTGTTTTGAGTATGTTATGAACCATGATCCAACCAAATTTTTTTAACTTTTGGAGGAATAACTAGCTTCCATAGCTTATTGAGCACAACTTGACTATTGTTATCAACTGAAATATCAGATTGAAGCCAAGTGGCAGATTTAATAGAGAAAATAACCATTAGAGGTTGGTCCCCAAACAAACTTATCTTCAAGATTAGAATAAGGAATACAAATTTCTGAAATATGATCAATGACACCATTATCAAAATAAAGAGCCAACTTTTGCTTATCCCAATCAAAATTAGTAATAAAATCATTAACAGTATCTTCCCAGTTAATAGTCGACATATCTATCATCAACAAGATTGGATAAAAGAAAAGGAAAAATTCAGTTATAAGTCCAGAATTTGATATGCTCACCATTTTCTACGATCTATCTCATTCCTTGAATTAACAAATTTCTACTATCAACAACACTTTTCCAGGCTGTGGATGAGGTAGCCTTTTTCTTTGCTTCAAAGAAACAACAATATATGAGATACTTCCCTTTGATAAGGGTAACCCGCCAATTATCTGGTTTAGTTAAAACTTTTCAGCCAAACTTTGCTAGAGCTGCTCTATTAAAGTCTATAGATTATCTTACTGAAAGGACCCAACCCTGATTTAGCTCCCTAAACCGGAATCGAACCCCCTCGAAAACACGAACTAACAAAAACCGTAGAAATTTTGGCAGAGTTTCGTTACTAACGTGGAATTACCATTACCTGCAAGCGGAAAATACACTTCATCCTATGCCACAAAAAGAAAACCGTGGGCACCAATCCCATCCGGATTTCTCAATATATCAACAGTAAAGTAAAACAATAAATATATCTATACTTTACTGAAATCCGGTGTAAAATCGTACAACGTAAACAACAGATTTCTCAGAGCGACCTCTAATGTATAAACATATAAGTATACCACAGTAGGTAGAACAATAAACCTACTGGAAGAAACAAGGTAGCTCGAGTACTATGCCTCCAGCCACGACGTGCGACATCAGAGCCTGAACTGCAAACTGGGCACGGAAACCGAAAATCCCAGGGGAAAGACATGAAACACGTTAGAGTGAGTGGACGAAAATAAATGTCTTTCACCAGTTAATATATATATATATATGTTTAAAATAACATATGCGAGTCCAGGTAAATAAAAATAACAAGTACACGAGGTAAAACCATAATCCTCCAGCGTACTGAGCATGCAAGTAAAAATCCCACGGGGTCACTCATGGACACACCCGTGCTAGTACAGTCAGAACCACGGAGTCCCTGACTTCCACGTGATCCTAGCCAGAAAGGCCTCAGGTCAGAGGTCTGCCTCCCCCCGGTAAAGACCTCGGGTCAGGAGTCACAGCCTCCCCTGGTAAAAGCCTACCATCGGGGATCAGCCGAGAGGCAAGTGTATCGATACAACAACGTAACCAAGACTGTACTCTGTGTAAACCAAATCATAAACATTTCGATGCAAATGCATGAAACAGCATATAAATGTATGTATATTCGTATACGTATATCCGTATAAGTATAATCATATAATCGTAAAACACATGCTCATGTAATCCGTAATCTCAATACGCATGCTCAAGTTCGAAAATCATATAAAAGACTCGCAAGAGTTCCGTGAAAAGAAATGTCCACTCACAGACTAGCGTAACGCGATATGCGTTAACCCGTGATCCGGCGGAAAGTCCCTCGCCAAAACAACGATCACGAACCCCTGAATAATCACAATAACCATTCCTCAAAATCATCATTCAACAATTCAAAATAAATCACGAGAAACCACTGTTCTCGGAAACACACAATTCGAATACGACGAATCGTTGAAAATCCGATATGTACATCTCAATACCTCGCTATATTTTTGGATGCTCAAATCGAGAAATGAACCTCCCCACTGCGATCGGAGCGCGATTTCGAGTCAAATGACATGCAACTTGTCGAAAATTCCAAAAAGTCAACATTGACCGCCGTTGACCACCACCCACGACGGCGCCGCCACTAACCGGAACATTTCACGGCGGAGCAACCCCTATTCCATGAAAAATCACCCACTGAGCAACTTTGTCAACTACAACCAAGGCCAATTCTCACTCTAACTAGGTCAATTTCATGCAAAACCGAATTGTTCCCAAAATTTCAAATCCAAAATTCTCTAAGCACAATCAAAATTAGAACTCCATACTTACATGGTTAGAATCATGGTGATGAGAGCTACAAAACCCAGTCCTTATTTGAGCTCAACACGGCCCGAATCGAAAACCACCATTAACCCAAAATTTTGCAAACTTTGATCGGAAATATCTTCCACCTCCGGCGACCTCGCCGTGAAAGAAGACCAGCACAGTGTCGAGGGCTCCAAGGCGAGTTGATTGACACCAGGGTTGAGCCTGGAGGAGGCCGGATGGACATCACCGCCGTGAGCCGTGGAGGATGCCGTCGAACCCACTCTCTCTCCACCGAGTTGACTCGGTCAATTCGGTCAACTCCCAAACTGGAAATATTTGACTTGCCCAAAATAGCAACTTCTATTTATAGGCCTTCCATTTTTGGAAACTTCCAAACACCCTTTTCGGTAAACTTCGAACCCACGTAACTTTCTCATCGTAAATCCGATTCCGATAATTCTCGCGGCCACAAACTCGTCTCGACATGTTCTTCAATTATCACCCAAGGTCAAACACATCAACCAATTGGATAAAAAGTCAACTGTTCAAACAAACACATATTTAAATCGACTAAACAATCAACAAACGGAAATATTCACAACTAAATCTTCGTAACTCAAAATCATGCTCCGGAAGTTCCCACGAGCTGGAAATTAAATTCTGAACAACTTTCGTGAAGAAGATGAAACCAAATTCTCGTCCGGTAATTTAGTCGTTAAGAAGACCACAATTATAAACCGAACTTCAAATATTCATAATTAATTCCTCGGTCGTCCAAATAGCGATCCGGAACCGCCCACGAACTCGAAATCACACGTACAACGACTCTCGAGAAGAGACCCAGCTCCAATTCTCGGCCAATAATTAAGTCGTTATCAAATATGGCGATTCAAATACTGTCGGAACTCTGCGACTACGCAGTAACTCACGCATATAGCTGATCATACTGGTGATTCTGATCCGGGTCGTCACACTTACACTTAAGCCTCCTTTGGCTTTTGGAGTACACACTTTACTCCAGACAATGGGATTTGCCTTTGAACTAGAATCCCAGAATTTTTTTCTAGATTCCTTATTAATTTCTTTACAGATCTTTTTTGGACAGTTAAAACAAGACATTATACGAGTAGACATTCCACCAATACTAGACTTATTAAGAGTAAGCCTTCCTGCTCTAGAAAGCGAGTCTTTTTTCCAACCCGCAAGTTTATTAGAAATTCTAGAGATAACCTCTTTTGTGATTTTATTTTTTATTCCAACACTTACCTTGGGAGAGAAATATATAGAAGACTTCTGAAAGTTTATCCTCTACTTAGAAGCTTCCGAAAAGGTAGTGATAATTCTCAACACATTCCTTGCTGCTTTGGTTGAAGCTTTGCAAAAAATTAAACAATCATCAACAAATATTAGATTAGAAATTCTGAAACCCTTGGGAGAAGACAAAAGCCCAATATGGCCTTTAGGCCTAGTTGCACTGAAGTTTAAATGTCTAGTTAATGGCTCCATACATAAAATGAAAATATAGGGAGAGATGGAATCTCCATGTCTGATGCCCCTTGAGGGCATGAAATACCGTTTAGGATTTTTGTTTATAATAATTGATAAGGAAATAGAGGAAATGTATTGTAGAACTAAATTGATCCAGTGATCATTAAAACCAATTTTCTTTAAGCAAACTCTAATATAATTCCAACTTAAATAATCATAAGACTTTTCCATGTCGATTTTAAGAGCCATAGCTCAGATTTTACCTTTCTTCCTTCTAAAATTATCAAAAAGCTTGTGAGCTATAAGAATGTTATCTTGAATTGATCTATCAGGGGCAAAAGCTCCCTGATTTTCTGATATACACTTTTCTAATAAAGGCTTCAATCACCTCACCAACACCTTGGTAATGATTTTATAGGAAACAATGAAAGGACCCAACCCCGATTTAGCTCCCTAAATCGGAATCAAACCCCTTCGAAAACACGAACCAACAAAAACTTTTCGAAATTTGGGCAGAGTTTCGTTACTAACGTGGAATTACCTTAACCTGCATGCGGAAAATACACTTCATCCTATGCCACAAAAAGCAAACCGTGGGCACCAATCCCATCCGGATTTCTCAATATATCAACAGTAAAATAAATCAGTAAATATATCTATACTTTACTGAAATCCGGTGTAAAATCGTATAGCATATACCATAGGACGCTCAGAGCAACTTCTAATACATAATCATATACACATACCACAGTAGGTAGAACAATAAACCTACTGGATGAAACAAAGTAGCTCGAGCACTATGCCTCCGACCACGACGTGCGACACCAGAGCCTGAACTGCAAACTAGGCACGGAAACCGAAAAACCCAGGGAAAAGACAATAAACACGTTAGAGTGAGTGGACGAAAATAAATGTCTTTCACCAAATAATATATGTTATAAAACATATGCGAGTCGAAATATAATAAATCAAACCAAATAGTATACGAGGAGACGCTGACTCCAACTCGTAAACAGAGCATGCAAGTAAAATCTCACAGTCAGAACCACGGGGTCCCTAGCCCACACGTGACCCTAGCTGCAGTAGCACAGTCGGAACCACGGGGTCCCTAGCCCACACGTGATCCTAGCTGGTAACATCCTCGGGGATCAGCCGGGATGCAGTGTATCGATACAACCTCATAACTACGACTGTACTCTGTGAAAACCAAATCATAAACAGTTCGGTGCAAATGCATGAAACAATATATCAATGTATGTATACTCGTATACGCATATCCGTATATGTATAATCGTAAAACATATGCTCGTAAACCATAATCAATCTGCATGCTCAAGTTCGTAATTCATATATATAAAAGACTTGCAATCATTTCCGTGAAAAGAAATTGTCCACTCACAGACTGGCGTAACGCGATACGCGTTAACCCGTGATCCGGCGGAATGCCCCTCGCCAAAACAACGATCACGAACCCCTGAATATTCACAAAATCCATTATTCAAAGTCATAATCCGACAATTCGAATCAAACCACGAGAAACCACCATTCTCGGAAACACGAAATCCAAAGTCGACGAATCGTCGAAAATCCGTATATGTATACCACAATACCTCGCTTTACGTTCGGACGCTCAACTCAAAAAACGAACCTCCCCACTGCGATCGGGGCGCGATTTCGAGTCAAATGACATGCAACTTGCCGAAAGTCAAAAAGTCAACCCGTTGACCGTTGACCGCCGTTGACCGCCGTCCACGGCGGCGCCACTGTTGACCGGAGAATTTCAAGGCGTAGCTACCCTTGTTCCACTCCAAATCACCCACTGAGCAACTTCCATAACTGCACCAAATGCCAATTCTCACTCTAGCTAGCTCAATTTCATGAAAACCCGAATTGAAACACAAAATTCAAATCAAGAATTCTCCCTACACACATCAAATTGAAACTCCAAACCAACGAGGTTAGATTCGTGGAGTGGAGAGCTACAAAACCCAGTCAATTATGTAGTTCAATTCGGCCAAAAACCACAAACCCGAATACCTCCAATTTCTCACCGTTTCATGCCGGAAAATCTCCCCTCCACAGCCACTCTCGCCATGAGGGGTGGCCGGAAACACGCTCGGGACACCGAGACGAGTCGTCTGGGTCTGGTCTCGGCCTCGGAGGTGGCCGGAAACCCCTCGCCGCCAATGCAGCCGTGAGCCACCGTCGCAACTCACCTCACCCACTGGGTCAAACCGAGTCAGCCATGGTCAACACAATAATTCATCTTTGACTTTCCACAAATAGCAACCTACTATTTATAGACTTACCAAATAAGGAAACTTTCCCCAATTAATTACGACAAACTTCGAATATTCATAACTCCTTCGTCGTAATTCCGATTCCGATAATTCTCACGGCTACAAACTCATCTCAAAATATTCTTCAATAATCACCCAAAGTCAAACACATCGGCCAAACGGATAAAAAGTCAACCCTTTCAAACCAACACACATTTAAATCGACTAAATAGCCAACAAACGGAAATAATCACAACTAATTCCTCGTAACTCCAAATCATGCTCCGGAAGTTCCCACGAACTCGAACTTAAATTCCGAACAACTTCCATGAAGAAGCCAAAACCAAATTCTCGTCCGGTAATTTAGTCGTTAAGTAGCCCACCATTTAAATCTGAACTTCAAATATTCATAATTAATTCCTCGGTCGTCCAAATAACGATCCGGAACCGCCCACGAACTCGTAATCACATATAGAACGACTCTCGAGAAGAAACCCAGCTCCAATTCTCGGCCAATAATTAAGTCGTTAACAAACTCGGCGATTCCAATAACCGTCGGACAACTGCGACTACGCAGTAACTCATCTATCAAACTGAACATACTGCTGATTCAGATCCGGGTCGTCACAAATCCACCCCCCTTAGAAAAATTTCGACCTCGAAATTTCCGAGTCTGCCGACTACAAGGTAGAAGCACTGCCTCTGCATACTGCTCAATTTATCAACTGTAATCTCAACTGAACAACTCTGATCATAAACTCCACAATAGGAGACAATTCCGTGCTTGAATCCCTGTACCCTCAAATCACAAATCTGAAGTGGCTCACACAATCGCCAAGTGTTCCTACATAAGGAACAGATAGGGTACACAACATATAACAAACCTGAAACACTGTTCCGCCACACGGAACACAACATACATCCCACACACAAAAGCCAACACTATAGGCGACGCCGAACTATACGGCATAACACAGACTCGCCTATGACCACATATGGATCAAAACATCAAGGCAAATCACAACACGACCTGCTCATACCAACGTAACTCAAGCATCGAACTCAAACAATTATCAACCCATTTCCGCTAATCTGACAGTCTGTGGTAACACACTCCACAAAATCGGAAACAAACATCAACTCAAATTCAAACCAAACTCACTTCAACACAATGAAGTACAACATCGTTCCTCAAAACGACGTCAAACAATATCAAAATCACAGTGAACAACAACCTGGTACTGCAAGCAACCTCGAACAGCTGAAACTGCTGGTCCCGAATCCTTCGGAACTGCAATACCGATGTCCACAATATACCCTCCAAGGTCTGAATAGTCCTCAAAGATCGCTCGTCAATCCGAGGACAAGAACCGGTACTAGCTCGTAATCTGGTCCCCAATGCTCGCTGCAAAGCTCGCCAACACTTGTCATATACCTCGACCAGCAAACTGGGACACATGTACACCACGTAGAGGGACAACCTCCATCAAATACAGCCATAACAGCCTGCCACTGAAATCATCTCTGAAAGTACAAATAAACATACCAAGTTCATCAAACTGTCCACAAAGACCTGACAACTGGTATCACCAATCAAAGTGCATACAACACACACAACACAGCAACAACGGACACGTCAAACCGGAAATCTGAAATGACTGACACTTCTCGGAAAGTCTCTGTCTCCTAGCCATCGCTAGTCGACAAACGTGGCATCTGCACACACAAACCGCTACACTGCTCTTCATGTTGCGTCACGAGTAGTAAACTCGAAGTATCTGACACTTCTCCGCGTCACTAGCGCCAAACACGCGCAAAATCACGAGCCTCAACATCATCATACTCAAACTCAGCTCTCGTAGCCCATAACTCGGCTAACACGGAAACTCGAGCCACACATACACACATGCAACACTGAATCTCCGACTCTCGACTAAATGTATCGGCAGCAACATCCCAGACGGATGGTCAAAGTACAACTACTAGCCTTCCTCGAACAAACTCAAAGATACAGCCATAGTCGTTAGTCGACCCCATCCATCTACACTGCCTCAAGCCCAAATCTGGCCGAAAGTGCAAGTGGATGAAACTCAAGTGATCAATGCACGTCCTACACTGAGCTGCACACCATAGCTATAGTGTCTCGAACTCTTCGATGCTAACATAAGGACAGCTACGCCCAAATCATACATAGGATACGTAGCTTCATAAGGTTTCCACTGTCCGAACCATGAGCCACCACTCTACTATACAACATCAATACACAACCGAATCCAAATCTCGATGCATCACCGTAACCCACGTACTCGTCACAATCGTCAGGTAAGGTCAAAACCGAAGCAATGGTCAACCACCTACATGAGTCAGTAACTCTCCTCGCGTGCATCGAACCACTCGAACTCTACGCCTTCTCCGTCAATCCGAAAAGTAGAGTAGCAATCCGGAAAAAATCCTGCACAAAGCCGTCGGTAAAAGCCTGTCAAACCCAAGAGACCCCTGATCTCTGGTACAATAGTAGGGCAACTCCAAATCCACACGGCTTCAAACCGGTCAGGATCCACGCCGACTCCCTCGGCTAGCATCGCACAGCTCAAAATCTTCATGCTAAACAGCCAAAATTCACACTGGCTGAACTTTGCAAACAGTTAATCGTCTCGCGAAGTCCGCAAAACAGCTCGCAATTACCTCAGGTACTGGTCCACACTCCTGGAGTGAATCAGGATATTCCCGGCGAACATGACCGTAACTCGTCCAGAAACCGTCTGAACACTTGGTCCATTAAATCCACACGATCTACGGGGCATTGGTCAACCAATGGCATGACCAAGAACTCCTGATGTCCGCAACGAGATCCGAAAGCCAACATAGCCACATCTGACTCATCAAACCTCCACCGATGGTATCCGGATCCGAAATCAATCCTCGAAAAGACTGAAGCTCTCGCGAGCTGACCAAACCACTCATCAAACCGAAGCAGAGGATACTCACTCTCCTCTGAAGCAAATCAAGCTTCTGGTAGTCAATGCACCACCATGTCGAATCATCCAACAACCACACAAACAATGCAGGAGCACCCCACGCAAATATGCGGGGTCGCACGAAGTCTCCTGAAATCTCCTCCAGCATCTCTTGGAGTCAAAACTGTAGCTCCATCAGCTCCGCTAGCTCAGAACGACAAGACGCCGGTAAAATGAGTCCAGCGCCTGGTACAAGCTCAATGATGTAGTCGGTCTCCCGAACTGGAGAAATACCTGGTAACTCCTCCGGAATACACCTGGAAAACTCGGGAACCACCTCAATGTCACCAATGTCGGGCACAGCAACAGTAGTATCCATAATATGAGCTAAGCAAACAACACAACTCGTCTCCATCATTCACTTGACCATCACCGCGAAACAGTATTTCGGGAAAATCTGGTCGTCGAAACACAACCTCCTTCTCGAGGTATTCGAACACAGCCAAATGCATCGTCAGTAAGTCCGTACTCACAAACACACCAAAATCACAACATCCAGCTAACAGATCCGCGACTAAGCCATATCCTCCAACAAGGATCTCGCAACCTCCGGATGGATACAACACTCTCCAAGACCTCGGAAGTGGAGATACAGATACAATAGCCATGGATATCAAACAACAGCAACCTCGGAGAAAAGTCTGTCCTCAACAAGGTCATGACACGAACTCCAACATGCCCAAATAGCCGCCCACATCAATTGCGACTTACTGAATGGCTTGTCAAAATGGTACATGGATCAAACCACATGAATAGCATCATGATCTCCTCGTGAACTCTGAGCTACCAAACCGCCAACACAGCTGGCTGAGGGCGCTCTCTCATAACGTGACCCTCCTGGCCACCGAAATAGTAACTGAGAGTGCTCCACAAACACAAGTCACCGCAACACCTGCTGCGTGAAAGGATCACCAACAATCGCCCAACTCATGCCACAGGAGCAAATCCGTTACTCTGTGATCTCCGCCATCGCCAAACGAATCAGCAGAGGATCCTCAACATAATCGAAAAGACCACAGTCTGATGAAACCACTGATCCCGAAGTATCGGAACTCAACCTCATCAAAATCTCGACTAAGTCCACTTCCCTCAAACCATCGCATCGAAAACCACGTACATCTTTCCCTCACAATAACCTCGCCACTGAGTGCAACACACTAAGCTCCTCACGGTAATCTCGAGGCATAACAATCAGACTCTCTCTGATGCCCAGGTTCAAACTCATCTCGAACCTCGTGCACTGCTTCCTCTGAAGCCACATAACACGTGCAACCGGAAACGAACATGTGAACAGTGTATCTCTGCCTCAGGTGGGTAAACACTCCACATCAAATACTGGGTAGCCTGATAACACCATTACCGTATACACAACACTCTGAATGTAGGCCGTGGAGTCGCAACCGGAACTCACACAATATCAGCCCACCAAATACAATAAACTGACTCAGGCACACATCAACTGCCATAATTCTCGGCTCTGAGGCAACATATAGACGCTCACATACACATCCCCAGGCAAACCGTGCCACACAATTCTCTGAACTCTGAATACTCATCCGAATCCACTGTTCTCTGGCAAATCGCGCGTCGATTGATCCTCAATAGGATCCACAACCGAAACGACACGGAAAGCACGTCAGGAGACATCCTAATGAATACAATATCGTTCACAACAAGTGGAATGTAATCATGGAACTTCAAATATTTGGAAGCATACAACACCCGGAATTTGATGATTATCCGCCGGCCGGTCGGGTCACCATTCCAGACATGCTGTACATTCTCAAATACCCTTAGTAAACACGACTACAGAAGTCTACAGAACCTATAACCTAATGCTCTGATACCAAGCTGAAAGGACCCAACCCCGATTTAGCTCCCTAAATCGGAATCAAACCCATTCGAAAACACGAACCAACAAAAACTTTTCGAAATTTGGGCAGAGTTTCGTTACTAACGTGGAATTACCTTAACCTGCACGCGGAAAATACACTTCATCCTATGCCACAAAAAGCAAACCGTGGGCACCAATCCCATCCGGATTTCTCAATATATCAACAGTAAAATAAATCAGTAAATATATCTATACTTTACTGAAATCCGGTGTAAAATCGTATAGCATATACCATAGGACGCTCAGAGAAACTTCTAATACATAATCATATACGCATACCACAGTAGGTAGAACAATAAACCTACTGGATGAAACAAAGTAGCTCGAGCACTATGCCTCCGACCACGACGTGCGACACCAGAGCCTGAACTGCAAACTAGGCACGAAAATCGAAAAACCCAGGGAAAAGACAATAAACACGTTAGAGTGAGTGGACGAAAATAAATGTCTTTCACCAAATAATATATGTTATAAAACATATGCGAGTCGAAATATAATAAATCAAACCAAATAGTATACGAGGAGACCCTGACTCCAACTCGTAAACAGAGCATGCAAGTAAAATCTCACAGTCAGAACCACGGGGTCCCTAGCCCACACGTGATCCTACCTGCAGTAGCACAGTCGGAACCACGGGGTCCCTAGCCCACACGTGATCCTAGCTGGTAACATCCTCGGGGATCAGCCGGGATGCAGTGTATCGATACAACCTCATAACTACGACTGTACTCTGTGAAAACCAAATCATAAACAGTTCGGTGCAAATGCATGAAACAATATATCAATGTATGTATACTCGTATACGCATATCTGTATATGTATAATCGTAAAACATATGCTCGTAAACCATAATCAATCTGCATGCTTAAGTTCGTAATTCATATATATAAAAGACTTGCAATCATTTCCGTGAAAAGAAATTGTCCACTCACAGACTGGCGTAACGCGATACGCGTTAACCCGTGATCCGGCGGAATGCCCCTCGCCAAAACAACGATCACGAACCCCTGAATATTCACAAAATCCATTATTCAAAGTCATAATCCGACAATTCGAATCAAACCACGAGAAACCACCATTCTCGGAAACACGAAATCCAAAGTCGACGAATCGTCGAAAATCCGTATATGTATACCACAATACCTCGCTTTACGTTCGGACGCTCAACTCAAAAAACGAACCTCCCCACTGCGATCGGGGTGCGATTTCGAGTCAAATGACATGCAACTTGCCGAAAGTCAAAAAGTCAACCCGTTGACCGTTGACCGCCGTTGACCGCCGTCCACGGCGGCGCCACTGTTGACCGGAGAATTTCACGGCGGAGCTACCCTTGTTCCACTCCAAATCACCCACTGAGCAACTTCCATAACTGCACCAAAGGCCAATTCTCACTCTAGCTAGCTCAATTTCATGAAAACCCGAATTGAAACACAAAATTCAAATCAAGAATTCTCCCTACACACATCAAATTGAAACTCCAAACCAACGAGGTTAGATTCGTGGAGTGGAGAGCTACAAAACCCAGTCAATTATGTAGTTCAATTCGGCCAAAAACCACAAACCCGAATACCTCCAATTTCTCACCGTTTCATGCCGGAAAATCTCCCCTCCACAGCCACTCTCGCCGTGAGGGGTGGCCGGAAACACGCTCGGGACACCGAGACGAGTCGTCTGGGTCCGGTCTCGGCCTCGGAGGTGGCCGGAAACCCCTCGCCGCCAATGCAGCCGTGAGCCACCGTCGCAACTCACCTCACCCACTGGGTCAAACCGAGTCAGCCATGGTCAACACAATAATTCATCTTTGACTTTCCACAAATAGCAACCTACTATTTATAGACTTACCAAATAAGGAAACTTTCCCCAATTAATTACGACAAACTTCGAATATTCATAACTCCTTCGTCGTAATTCCGATTCCGATAATTCTCGCGGCTACAAACTCATCTCAAAATATTCTTCAATAATCACCCAAAGTCAAACACATCGGCCAAACGGATAAAAAGTCAACCCTTTCAAACCAACACACATTTAAATCGACTAAATAGCCAACAAACGGAAATAATCACAACTAATTCCTCGTAACTCCAAATCATGCTCTGGAAGTTCCCACGAACTCGAACTTAAATTCCGAACAACTTCGTGAAGAAGCCGAAACCAAATTCTCGTCTGGTAATTTAGTCGTTAAGTAGCCCACCATTTAAATCTGAACTTCAAATATTCATAATTAATTCCTCGGTCGTCCAAATAACGATCCGGAACCGCCCACGAACTCATAATCACATATAGAACGACTCTTGAGAAGAAACCCAGCTCCAATTCTCGGCCAATAATTAAGTCGTTAACAAACTCGGCGATTCCAATAACCGTCGGACAACTGCGACTACGCAGTAACTCATCTATCAAACTGAACATACTGCTGATTCAGATCCGGGTCGTCACAAACAATGCATAAACTTATAGGCCGAAATTGACCTACATTCTCAGGTTCAAAAACCTTAGGAATCAAGGTTATATTTGTGTGGTTCAAGAGCTTGAGGGAATTACTTTTTTCAAAGAACTGTTTATCTAAAGCATCAACTTTTGGTCTGACCTCATTCCAATTATTCTGATAGAAAATAACGTGGACACCATCTGGGCCAGGAGCCTTTAAGGGGCCAATAGAGTTAATAATTTCCAGGATTTCCTCATCATTGACTTGTTGGTTTAGTCTCATGTTGTTTTCATTGTTTATGCAAGGTGTAATGACCTTCAAGAACTCATCATTCTTCTCATTTTTTGGATTTCTATCTGTCATGAATCTCCTCTTGAAGTCCTGAACAATTAAAGAGAAAATATCATTAGGGTCAGTAATCCAATTGGTATCTAAGTTTTTAATCTTTTTCAATTTTATTCCTTTTATTCCTGATTGTGGCTTGAGTGTGAATTTTTTTTTGTGTTTTCATCACCATGCATCGACCAATCAGCCTTGGGCTTTTGGGTCCAAAATATTTCTTCTCCTCTATGGCACTCAGCTAGTTCCATATCCAGCTCGACCATCCAAACCAACACCGGTTTCCCCACTGCTCACTTTGAGACAATCACATTCCAAAGCCTTATCGTATTCTCCCTGTACGTATAATAAACACATTGAAGAAATCACATATTCAAATGCATGCCCTCTTGCTTGGCAGCTCTTTTCAATTCAAACTACAGGAAGTGAGAAGAATTAAGTTGTATGTTGTAGGACAAACCTTGAAAATGAGCACTACTACCAATTCCATTTACACATCGTTTGTAGAAATAGGGATTTTTTTTCTTCGTGTCTGTTTGGGCCTAAATAAAGAATTTCATTTTGGGCTTGGATGGCCGAGGTCTATGCGAGCGGCCCATTATAATTAATGGTGCTTGGCGAAGAGTCAAGTTACATAGCGTCTAGCGAGCTTCGCTAGAAGAAGACTTTGAGTTCTATTAGAACTATGTCTTATTAGCTGGTTCTATGCGGCTTTGACTCTGTCATAACTGTTTGATCTTATATAGAACTCTTGGAAGAGTTATGATGGAATTAGAAGATCTATGAGTGATTACGACACGTATGCTGGTGTTGGATTCAGACTGTGATTACAAGAGCAGAGGAATTTGACATTGGATGAATGACTGTTATTAAGCGAGTATATAAGGAGAGTGAGGATCTTATGAGAAGCCCCCCCCCCCCCCCCCCCGATCAATCAATTAATCTTGCTATACGCAAACAATCCTAGACTAGACGTCTCGTCCTCGAGATTTCTATCTTTCTTGCAACCAGAAAGTCTAAGTGCTTGTCACCTATCGAGTGAAAGTATTACGACTCCAAGGAAGCAAACTGCAACCGGAAAGTTGAAGAGCGGCTCACTTGTAAGTTGGGAGCTTGAATACTCAAAGGGAGCGAGTGTTCTCAACACTCTGTTAAGAGATTGCTCTGCTTTACACGAGAAATGACGTGTGGAGTATCGATTTCAAGACTTAGCGAGAGATTCACATATCAAAGTCCTAGGTTTCTAGGCAAAAAAGACCTATTCGAGCAGGGTTGGTGCTCTCCCTGTTCTAATCGCTTAATATAGAAGTCAGGCGGCTGTGATCAGTCCATATTCCGTCGAGAGACGGTGGCATGCCAGCATACGAAGCACATACAGGATAGACCGGCCCACGCGGTTAAAACATCCGAGATAAAAGAGACTGCTTCGCGAGAAGAATCTCTTCCTGAGGGATATTTTTGCATCGAACATTTTGGCACGCCCAATGGGACATATATATATCTTTGCATCTATAAGTGACAATTGAAGATCCTTATCGAAGGATCTATCCTCAGTGTCGCAAACATCCAAAACCGATTTACCGTGAACACACATCTACAGAGTGTCGTTCATTAAGTAATCATGCGGTTGAGGTTATTTTCGCTAACAACTTAGACATCATGTCTTTCCAATTTTTGAGTGAGGCGGAAATAACAGGGCTTACGCTCGAACAATACCTGGCTTATGCAGCCAGGCGAGATGTTCACCAGGCTAATCACCAGTTGGTGCTCGAACAGAAAATCGAGCAACAGGCAGAACTTCTCACCACTCAGGCCCAATTAGTTGATACATCAACAGTTGGATTCCAGGCACTACGGGCAGAGTTAAATCAGGATCGTGAGGAGAGAGAGGCCATGGGGGCCCAGGTGACTAGTTTGGTAGAAGGTCAAGACAGACTACGGATAGACATCCTTCGCCAAATGGAAAAAGGATTGGAGGAATACCGCCGATACGTGGCGACTCTATCACAAAGGGTAGACAATGACATAGGATCTCTAACCAAATCCGTATCCGACTTGGCCAAGAAAACTAGGCAAGCAGAGTCTTTTCCTCTTGCCTGGGAGCAACGGTTAAATAAGTTCTTAGATGATTGTAACATACAACTATCTAAGATGCATGAAACTTACGAGACACCGTTTCCTCAAATGAAAGATGACCCCAACGAGTTGCGTTGGCCAAAATTTTACAAACACCAAACCTTCCAGACTTTCTCTGGTGATGACGATGCAAATACGGCAACACACTTGGCCTATTTTACTCTGCAGTTAGGCCAATTTGCCGAAGATGAAGGACTCAAACTAAGAGTTTTTGGTTCATCATTATCAGGATCAGCCATTGTGTGGTATACTGGAATCGAGAAGGGTTCGATCAGTGAGTGGAAGGATATGGAGGCCTTGTTCATATATCACTTTGGAACGGCAAGGCCAGAGACTACTGTTGGAAAGCTGGTTTCCTTGAGCCAATCGGTGATAGAAAGTCCAATCACCTTCCTGCACCGTTTCCGGTCAGAGTACAATCTATGTAAGACCCCTTTGAGCAAGGAAGAGGTGGTCGAGATGGCCAAGAATGGTCTGGAGGACACGTTCCATCAACTATTCTTAAACAGCAAATATTTCTCTCTGAATGAGTTCATCACGGCTGTGACTAAAGCTCATAGCAACATGCAAGAGAGAGATAATAGAAGAAACGCGTCCAAAGGGACGTATAGTAGTCGAACCTATGATAAGTTGAAGCCAAAAACAGTGGCTTATATTGAAGGTTTAGACGACCAGGAATCAAACTCTGATGGTGATCATGTGGGTGCTGTTGATTTATCAACAAACAAGGTTATAAAACCCCGCAAGCTCCAGAAGAGTAGAGGTCCAATCAAACTCTCAACAATGGCCTTCACTAAGCCAGAATTTGAGAAGTACACTTATGACGCTAACATGGCTCATGAAATTTTGGACGAGTTGTATAGTTTGCGTGTCGTCAAGGCAGACTTTGGACCACTTCCCACAGCTGAGCAGTTAAAGGGTAAGAAGTATTGCAGGTTCCATGGAGCATGGAACCACGTTACCAAAGATTGCATCAAGCTTAAAGATCAGATCCAGAAGTGGATCAATGAAGGAAAATTAGAATTGGAAGGGTCGTCCAAAACAGCTGCACTAGTGGATTCCGAGCCGTTCCCTGCTCCACAGGTCAATATGGCTGAGGTAGAATGGATATCACCTAACAGACATCTTGAGGGTGCGGAGGCTTGGAATCAATCATCCTTTTTAGCCTATTCATTCAGGATCGATATGATAGAGGAGTTCTTCGATAGGCTAAGGGACATGGGGCTGATCTCTTTTTACCCAGTTACTGAGCTTAGACAATTACAGTATAAAGAGCCAGCCCAGCACTTTTGCAGGTTCCACAATCACTTTGGTCATCGAACAGCAATGTGTTCGACCTTGAGAGATAAAATCCAGGGTTTGATCAATTGGGAAGTGATTGTGATCAAAGACGGGGGCGAGATGGATTTTCACCCAAAATATCTTCATAGAACACCATCTCCTCCAGTTACAACTCCTCCTGCCAGTGGTACTTCTTCAAGGGACAGTCAAAATAAACCGACTCACGCGAGGAAGAAGTCCAGGCAAAGGGCTAAGCGAAGTATAGCGTTTGTCCGACCTAAGCGGACACGTATAACATATGACGCGTCTTGGTAAGAGGAGATATTCAATGAGCTATGCCTAGAAGGGATAACTGTGGTTCCTGACAATTGGGGAGCACCTAACCCACATCCTGAGGATGTTAAGGGTTTGCCTTATTGTCGATACCACCATAAATGGGGAGATCACACCACAAGTGCTTGTCGAGATTTAAAATTCAAGATACAGCAGTTGATTGACGAGGGAGTGATAGAAATAGAACAAAGGCCCTTGTCAAACTTGACCACCCCCATGCCCATGGTTGGAATGTTGGAATTGACACGTGACAAATCAAATAAAAGAAAATAGTCCAACGACCAACCAACTACTGGCGAGAATCCATCTTACACACCAAGGAATAAAGGAAAAGAAAATGTGGATCCCAAAGCAGAATCGCCAGTAGCCCTTTGTGCACACTGTAAACTCAGAAGTGGACTGAAGATCTCTTATTGATCTACGCATTTTAGGCGTATTAATTAATGTGTTTTCTCTACATTTTTACTTTGATAATTGCTTAGTTTTATTAGTTTTAACTTATTTTGTTAAATTCAGGTGTTGACCAAAAGAGACGGAGTAAAGGAGTCTACAAGCACGCAAAACGCAATAAATCCGGAGAAGAAATAGTCCGAGGAATGGTCTTCAAATGGTTACTAAAATACATTCCCATATGGTGTCAAGAATTGGAAACCAAATGCCAAATAAAATGGATACCAAAATGGTGGACAAAAAGATGAAGACATTTCTCCTGCGCGACCCAGGAAAGAGCAAATATGGCGGAATATATGGAGCATATAATGGACGAATTTTTGAAGGATATTCCATGAAGAAAAATACTTTATTTGAGGCCCAAAATATGTGCAAGAATATGGTATATTCGGCCAAGAAGTATTGGGGAATAAGGAATGCAAAATTTGAAGATATAAAGATTTCCTTTTCCTTGAAGAAGAAGAAAACTGGGCAGTCAGGTCACTCAACTTCTAAAATCCGTAGTAAATTCAATTCAACTCCAAATATGGCGTTCATTATATGGATTTTATAGCCCTTTGAATAAGCTTTCCAATGAAACAAAAATCGGAATTTTCTGAGCTCTAGAACTCCCGGAAAAGACGTTTCAAGACAGGCTGGCAGTTCTACCCGAGTACACTAGGAAAACCTAGTTTGGAGAGGAAAGTTGGAATTCTTCACCTATAAATACAAGAGCTCGGCCTCAAAACAAATCATCACATATTCTAGGCCTAAGCTCTGCAAAATTACTCTCCACCCTCTCCCTCAAACACCAAGGCCGAGCACAAAGTGACTACACCGCCATCCACCATCACTCGGATCGCTTGCACACGTTAAGTCCATACAAGTGAGAACCACCATCCTTGGAGTCATCTACACCTTGGGAGTTTGCAGCGTTAAGCGGGATTTCTTCAAAGTGTAACCATGAACCCTTTACTCCGTAGTCATATTTTGTTCTTGTATTCTTTTTGTTTGACATTGGGTTTTGGTGAATACTTTTGGATTTTTAATACTTACTTGAGTTTATCTTCCATGTGTTTATGTTCTTAGTTTTGTTTGAAGCATGCTATGTCTAGTTCTTAATGCGTTGGGTAGTGCGGGATGATTGCGTTTTAACCTTTCGCCTGGAAGTTATTCAATGATTCTTAGATTTTAAGGCGTTAAGCTTTAACCCACATGGCATGTTAATAATAAAAATTAGGAGCATGAATTTCGAAGGTAGCTTAATTAGGTAGAGAAAATTGGCTAGGTTGAATATGATGATCACATGTAAATAATTAGCTTAGGTTTATTTTTGTCGAAAATATGGTAAGGGTTTTTGGGATTTTCTTATGTGTTTGCTTGTCTATGAGTTGATGCATGTTAGAGTCCTAGGAATACTTGCTATGTGATTGACGTTTTTAGTAAATAAATTAGTAATTAAAATCAACTCATACACCCCCCATTTTACACGAGAATTGCATGCACCCTTCAATCCCCGGTTTAGAACGATCCCTACTTGCTTATATTATACTACATCTATAGGGTTTTAAATTGTTTATGGTTGATTTATGTGTTTAATTTAAATGCATGTTTCCGTCATATCAATTTTTGGCGCCGTTGCCGGGGATTGTTAATTGTTTGTAATTTTTGTGTGTATATATGTAAATTTATACTTGTGCATATTACTAACCATTTTCTTTTTCAGGAATTTTCGAAGTATATATGCTAATTTTACTTACAAATTTTCGATGCCTTGTATATGTGCCCTAATTGATTTAATTTTTCGTAAATAAATACATGTGAATAAATGTTAGTGTAAATTTTAATTTTTGTAAATATTAATCGGTGTTTGTATATATATATCTAATAATTGTTAAGCATGTTAAAGGATAGTCTTAGATTTACATTGATTACATGCTTGATTAATTAGGTCTCACTCCTTGGAATAGATGGTGCCTCTTTTTCTTGTTTATCTCCTTAACCCCTTATGTTTTACACATAAGGTTGAGGGCGGAGTCTACAAGAACTATGAGGGAGTGTGAATTTTTGAAAGTTTGGCTGAATGTCGGACATGGTGTCTAGAAACGGGTTATGACTGGTGACAGGCTCTGGATCTAAGAAAGACTTGCATCAATGGAGTATATACCAATGATCCGGTAAGTGGATGAAAACTTGTCTTTGAGTAAGAAATCTTTGGTAACTTGGTGTCTAGAAGGTGACGGTTTCTATGACGGGTTCTGGATCCGAGATCTCAAATCGGTCCTACCTCTCGTGGTCTCTCTTGCCAACTGGCCAAGCTTATTAAAGTTGCCCAAAGAAGACAAGGACTAAATCTACTTTCCATGATCGGTAAGCCTCGGGATGCATCGTCGAAATTAGTCCTGCCTCTCGCGTTATCTCTATCCCCAACTGGCCATGTTTTTCGATTGAACCAAGGCTGGACAATTGAGAATTCATACTTTATCGCACGGGTCGCACGTCCTTGGAAAGACTGAAAAATCAATGCCTTGTAATCCTTGTAAATTTTTGGCGAAATCAATTTGGGACATGTGTGCTAAAAATCTCGAAAATTGTTGAACATGTAAAGAACTTTCCAACGTTGCAGGTACTTAGTTGCATTAACTCCCCTGCGGTTTCATGATGCTCGGATTTCATCACCGGGTACCCTAACCTAAGTGAAGTTAGGGACATGAGACCAATGGACGAGTCATTCTATTCATGATTGTTCATGTAACTTGGATGATTTCTGCAGGTTCTAACCATTTTCTCTTATGCATTCACACCATTTTATCATCTAGGTTGATCTTGTTTGATGCATTTAGTTAATTCTCATTAAGTAAATGTGTGATACATGGTAAATCGAAGTGTGACATTGTGTGAAAGGTGCCCTAAGAACATGTCCAACGTGTGAAACAAACTTTGTGTGTTTTACACTTAGATTTCCCATTGGTTACTATATTTCTGCATCATTTGCATTGCATTTTTGTTATATATCATTTGCATTCACGTTTAAGTGTGTTTCTGCATTTAACATTGTATATTTTTGCATTTCATATGTATTCTGTTGATACTAACGCTTGATCTGTTGAATCTCAGGCCATTTAATGAATGTCCACTCCTATTCTTCATCAACTTGAACTCAGAAACCGAACAGTTGTTAGACAGAATCAAGGGAATCAAGTTAACGCAGAAGGGGTTTTACAAGGGCCTATTTTCAACAGTCCACCAAGTAGTCCACCTAGACCACCATCACCTACATCATTTTCAGACACTTCAGAAGCCGAATCCATGGGTGACAACAGGGATAACGTTGAGCAGTCCATCAGACAGCAGACTTGCTCGAATCTGGGTAACTTTGGCCCCATGTCGATCACTTATCCAACACCAACAGCGGGCCAGACTACACCAGAACTCAAGAGTGGTGTCATCCATCATTTGCCACGTTTTCATGGCCACACAACAGAGGATGCCAACACTCACTTGACCACATTTCTGTTTGTGTGTGATTCTATGTGTCCCACCAACACTGATAGGGATGCATTTCGACTAAGAGCCTTCCCATTTTCACTGGAGGAGAAGGCCAAACGTTGGCTCTTCAGTCTACCTGCTGGATCCATCACCACATGGGACGCTTGCATCCAAGATTTCCTCACCAAGTACTTTCCGGCGTCCAAGATCACAAGTCTGAGAAAGAAGATAACGGGCGTTATGCAAGAAAGTGATGAGTCTTTTGCTACTTACTATGAAAGATTCAAGGAGTTGTGTGAATCATGCCCATCACATGGAATATCTGAGAGCAACCTCTTGACATACTTTTATGAGGGACTCAAGCCTTTGGAGAGAGAACTTCTAGATGCTGCCGCTGGTGGATCATTTCTGGAGAAGCCTGCAACTGTGGGACGTACTTTATTGAACCAGCGTGCTCTCAACACTCAGCAATATGAGGGAATGACGTTGCAGCAGACTAGGAAAGTGAGTGAGGCGTCTTCTTCAAGCACTAGTGCCGAAATTGCCAAGCTTTCTTCATTAATTACCAAGCTTCTGGAGACCAAGTCACCTAAACCACAACCACCTGCAACGTTGGTATGTGGGATCTGCATGCTGGATGGACATCATAATGATCAGTGTCCTCAGAATGCACCTGCTCAGGGGATGGAAGAAGTCAATGCCATTGGTGGATATCAGAATAATCAAGGAGCCCCTCGCTACAACAATTATGGCAACTACAATCAGGGGATGCGAAATAACCATCCTGGTTTTCAGTGGAGGAATAATGATGGCTGCCTTAACCCTCCTGCAGCTCATCCATTTCAACAGCAACAATCGACTCAGCAAAGACCTCCTAACGTTGGAACTCGCCCAGCTCAACCTGTTACCACCAATCCAGATTATGACAGAATGTTGTCACAACTCTCATCATCCACACAGGTTTTGCTGAACACTCAAGCCCAACAAGGGAATGACATAGCTGAATTGAAGAAGCAGATGGGTCAAGTTGTTGAGTTCATGGGTCAAATTAAGGGAGGATCTGGAAAGCTGCCAACTCAATCAGTGCCAAATCCGGGAGGAGACCTTCACTCAGCAAGTGTTGTAGTTACTAGAAGTGGGAAGCAACATAGCGAGTATCAACAAAAGAAGAAGTCAACGCCACACACAAACATTCTGGATGACGTTGATCAGGCCACCATTGAAGCCGAGAAAGAGAAGGTTACGCCACCTATGGCACCTTCATCTTCACAAGTCAACCCGAAGCCACAGGGCATGAGCTCAATCCCTTCAAGTTCAACTCATGCTAATTCCCCGTTTGTCATGGCACCATTTCCCAGCCGTCTTGCGAGCAAGAAGAAATTAGAAACGGATGAGGAAATCTTGGAAATTTTCAAGAAGGTGCAAGTCAATTTACCCCTCATTGAGTGCCTCAAGCAAGTGCCAAAGTATGCGAAGTTTTTGAAAGAATTGTGCACCACGAGGAGACAAACGAGAGAGAAGAAGATTGTGAAGGTGAATGCGACTGTTTCAGCAGTCATTCAACGACGGCTACCCCCAAAGTTGAAGGATCCTGGGAGCTTCTCTGTTCCCTGCGTTATTGGTTCAAGATCTTTCAACAACGTCATGCTGGACCTTGGCGCTTCTATAAACGTTATGCCTTATACATTGTATCAAGCTCTAGGTCTTCCTGCGTTGAAGAAAGATGATGTGATCATTCAGTTAGCCGATCGTTCAGAAACTTATCCACGAGGTTATGTGGAAGACGTTCTTGTCCAAGTCAATCAGCTTATCTTCCCTGCTGATTTCTATGTTGTTGATATTGAAGACAGTGACGTTAACACCACGCCAATGTTATTAGGACGTCCATTTATGAGGACTGCAAGAACTAAGATTGATGTGTTCAGCGGAACGTTCAGCATGGAATTCGATGGAGAGAGAATTGAGTTCAATATCTTTGATGCCATGCGACATCCTTCAGCTAGTGTCAACTCATGTTTTTCTGTGGATATTGTGGACACCTTGGCACAAGCTCACTTGGACACTCACGGGAAGGAGCCGTTGGACTTGGTTTTACATGAAGGAGCTGGGCGGACTCGACTTGGGGATGATGCCCTTTTTAGTGATCTATGGCTCGAAATGGTACCTGTAGCACGGGAAGTTTTGGCTCTCCTTGATGCAGCTCAAGCTGAAATTCGTCACTTTCCCCATATGCCTATCATTTTTGGTGAAAACAAGATGCTGCCTTCAATTGTTCAAGCACCTGAGTTAGAGCTGAAAGTCTTACCTGAGCACTTGAAGTATGCTTATCTTGGAGAGAGTGAGACGTTGCCTGTTATTATATCTGCAACGTTGGAGGCTGAGCAGGAACACAAGCTTGTTGAGGTGTTGAAGAAACACAAGACAGCTATAGGTTGGACGCTTGCAGACATCAAAGGAATCAATCCGGCACACTGTGTACACCGGATCTTGCTTGAGGATGGCGCCAAGCCTAGTAGGGAGGCTCAACGCAGACTTCATCCACCTATGATGGAAGTTGTGAAGAAGGAGGTGATTAAGCTCTATGACTGTGGAGTTATTTATCCAATATCAGATAGCCGTTGGGTGTCTCCAGTCCAAGTTGTTCCGAAGAAATCTGGGATCACTGTTGTCAAAAATGAGGATAATGAGTTAGTACCTCAGAGGACTGTTACAGGACATCGAGTTTGCATTGACTATAGAAAGCTCAACGCCACAACCAGAAAGGATCACTTTCCTTTACCATTCATTGATCAGATGCTTGAGCGGTTGGCTGGCCATGCTTACTACTGCTTCCTTGATGGCTATTTCGGGTACAATCAGATTAACATTGCTGAAGAGGATCAAGAAAAGACCACATTTACATGCCCATTTGGTACATTTTCTTATAGAAGAATGCCCTTCGGCTTATGCAATGCCCCAGGCACTTTCCAGAGATGTATGTTGGCCATCTTTTCTGATTACATTGAGAAGATTATTGAAGTGTTCATGGATGACTTCAGCGTCTTTGGAGACAGTTTTGACGCATGCCTTCATCACCTGGATATGATTTTGCAAAGATGCGTGGAAACGAAGCTGGTGCTTAACTGGGAGAAGTGTCATTTCATGGTGACGCAAGGTATTGTTCTTGGTCACATTATTTCGGCAAAAGGGATTGAGGTTGACAAAGCTAAAGTGGATCTTGTTCGACATCTGCCATCTCCAACAAGTGTGAGGGAGGTTCGTTCGTTCTTGGGACATGCAGGATTCTACAGACGCTTTATCAAGGATTTTTCTCACATAGCAAGACCTTTGTGCCGCCTACTACAGAAGGAAATAACGTTTGAATTTGATGAAGACTGTCAACGAGCTTTTGACAAGTTGAAGGAGCTTCTGACTTCTGCTCCTATCTTATGTGCCCCGGATTGGTCCTTGCCCTTTGAACTTATGTGCGATGCATCAGATTATGCAGTTGGAGCTGTCTTGGGACAACGCAAGGACAAGAAGCCATACGCCATATATTATGCCTCTCGGACTTTGGATGAAGCTCAGATAAACTATACTACAACCGAGAAGGAGTTACTTGCTGTAGTGTTTGCCTTAGACAAATTCCGATCTTACTTGCTTCAGACTAAGGTAATTGTTTATACTGACCATGCGGCATTGAAATATCTGATGGCAAAGAAAGATGCCAAGCCAAGGCTTATTCGATGGATTCTACTTCTCCAAGAATTTGACATTGAGGTTCGAGACAAGAAAGGAGTTGAGAATGTTGTAGCAGACCATCTGTCACGTATTGTACAAGACAAGATGGAAAACGTGGACATCAAGGAGAGATTTCCAGATGAGCAACTTTTCGGAGTTCAGACTAGTTCACAGGAGTTACCTTGGTATGCAGACATTGTCAACTATCTTGTTACAAGGGAATTTCCAGCTGATATGCCTAAAGCAAAACGCGATCACTTGAAATATGTGGCACGTCAGTATGTGTGGGATGAGCCATACTTGTGGAAGCACTGTGCTGATGCTTTGATTAGAAGATGTGTACCAGACAACGAGCATAGATCAATTCTTGAGTTCTGTCATAATGAAGCATGTGGAGGACATTTTGGATCAAAGAAGACGGCTTTAAAGGTTCTGGAAGCAGGATTTTTCTGGCCATCACTTTTCAAGGATGCTGCAGAACTTTGTGCTTCATGTGATAGTTGCCAACGCAATGGCAATATTGGGCCACGTGATCAAATGCCAATGAATTACATTCTCAACGTTGAGATCTTTGATGTATGGGGGATCGATTTTATGGGTCCTTTTCCTATCTCCAACGGTTTCGTCTACATCTTACTTGCAGTGGATTATGTCTCAAAATGGGTTGAAGCTAAAGCTACGCGCACTAATGATTCAAAGGTTGTTTCAGATTTCCTTCGTACAAACATCCTTTCCAGGTTTGGCATGCCTCGTGTACTTATCAGTGATGGAGGGAGTCATTTCTGCAACAAGACTGTGGCGGCTTTGATGAAAAAATATGGAGTTACTCACAAGATCTCCACGCCATATCATCCGCAGACTAATGGTTTAGCTGAAGTTTCCAACCGTGAGATCAAGAAGATTCTGGAAAGGACTGTGGCACCAAACAAGAGAGACTGGAGTCAACGACTTGATGATGCTTTATGGGCCTACAGGACTGCTTACAAAACACCCATCGGATTGTCACCTTACAGATTAGTTTATGGGAAAGCATGTCACCTCCCAGTCGAGTTGGAGCACAGAGCTTATTGGGCCATCAAGAAGTTCAACGTTTGTTATGATGAAGCCGGCCTCCATCGGAAATTGCAGCTAGATGAACTTGAAGAGATTAGAAATACAGCTTATGAGAGTTCTTGGATCTACAAAGAAAAGACAAAGGCGTTTCATGACAAGATGATCAAGAACAAGTTACTTGAAGTTGGGATGAAGGTGCTACTCTTCAACTCTCGACTTAAGATCTTTCCAGGCAAATTACAAACTCGGTGGATTGGACCATTCTTGGTCAAGCAAATATTTTCCCATGGTGCAATCCAGATTCAAGCATTAGACACAGGGAAAGAGTTCATAGTGAACGGCCAAAGATTGAAACCCTATCAAGAGGCTTTGAAGAAAACGATGGAGGAGATGCCCCTCACAGAACCGGCCATTCCCAGCAACTAAATGTGCATCATGTCTAGGCTGTAAGACATTAAAAAACAAGCGCTTGTTGGGAGGCAACCCAATGGAGGATCGACATACAGATTTGCTTTCTTTTCCCTTCCTCCTTATTAGTTTGTTAGTGTGTTAATTAGTTAGTCATTTTTGGTAAATTCATTCTCCATGCTTGGTTCTATGTTTTTCTCTATTTACATTGAGGACAATGTAGGATTTAAGTGTGGGGGAGGGGTTTACACTTTATTTGAGTCATAAATTGTAAAAATTGGGCGGACAATGAAACTTCTCGGCGGATGATGCCCTAAAAATAAAAAAAATTCGTGGGTTTTTAGTTTTCAAAAATTTTAGGTAGTTTTTGAGTGTATTTTAATGATTTTCAGAGTCTTAGGATGCCCTTAACTCGTCGATGATGATATTTTTCTGAGACAATTTCGAGTTCATGGCTTTCATATTATTAAACTATGGAATTCTTTTGTTGATAGAGATGTTTTGATTGCATTAACATGTAGTGGATATAGATAGTAAAACTTGGTACAGAATTCGCATGTTAGAATAAGTTTTAAATCATACAAACCTAAAAGTGAGTTTTTGAGCCTACATTACTTCATTTGAGAGTGAATTTCGTGCATATGGTTTTCAAAAACAAAACATGCTTCATCTAATTACTTGCCATAGATTTTAATGAACTAGAGATTACTAGAACTTACTCATGTAGATTTACAACGCTTTTAAGTTGATATATGCTCTGATTTTGGATATGATTAAAGGCAAATTAGGTTACCACCACTTAAACCAAATGGCCTTGTGTCCTTTTGTGCGCACGAGTTGCGACACCCTTAGATTACCCATTTGTGCCTACATTAAGCCTTTTCTTTCATTTACCACATACATATCTAAACACTTAGCCTAGTGTAGAGTTTCCAACCCTTGTTCAAAGACTTGGTGAAGAAGTTTCGAAGCTAGCATAAAAGAAGTGGCGAAAAAAAAAGAGATGAAAGAATACAAAAGAAGGGAAGACTTGTCCAAAAGATGATTGCCGAAAATACAAAAAAAAAAATATAAAAAAGAGAGAAGAAAATATCGAGAGCAAAAGAAAAAGAAAAAGAAAAGAAAAAATGTATGAAAAAGCTCTCCGGCAAAAGTTCTAAGTGTAAAAGTTTGGACAAGTGAAGTTTAGAATGAAGTTAGGGCCCAAAAAGATGAAAATTGGCCCCCGATCCTGAAGTTTGACACAAGAAGAAGTGTAGAAAGGATGAGCCACGAATTTGAAGAATTCTAAGTGCTAAACTAAGTCTTTGGAACGTTTTTACACCACCACTTATCTAAATTTCGAATGCCTTAGCCTTAGCCCCATTACAACCTTTCTAAAGTCCTTTATGATCCTTAAGATGAGTAGCCTTCAATTGGTTGAGTAAGTTACATGAGTAAGCATATGGTTTGGTTCATTTGTGCAAGTAATTATGAGGTATTTCGATGCAATACATATACATTTGAGTGAACCTGTTTTCATGAGTGAAAACATGATGAGTGCATCCATGTGAGATTGATTTAAACTTTTTCGAAGCATGCATAGCTTATAAATCACCATTGTTTTCATCTAAGTCTTACTTGTTCATGCATGAGAATATCTTTATTAACTCTTGAATTCCTTGTGCTTTAATTTTGTGAATTTTCATGAAATTTTCGAAATTCATTTGTTATAGGGCTTAGTAGTATTTTTGTTGGAAAATTTTGAGTCTTAGTTTAATTTAGTATTTGCTAAGGGACTAGCAAAGTTTAAGTGTGGGGGATTTGATCTACGCATTTTAGGCGTATTAATTAATGTGTTTTCTCTACATTTTTACTTTGATAATTGCTTAGTTTTATTAGTTTTAACTTATTTTGTTAAATTCAGGTGTTGACCAAAAGAGACGGAGTAAAGGAGTCTACAAGCACGCAAAACGCAATAAATCCGGAGAAGAAATAGTCCGAGGAATGGTCTTCAAATGGTTACTAAAATACATTCCCATATGGTGTCAAGAATTGGAAACCAAATGCCAAATAAAATGGATACCAAAATGGTGGACAAAAAGATGAAGACATTTCTCCTGCGCGACCCAGGAAAGAGCAAATATGGCGGAATATATGGAGCATATAATGGACGAATTTTTGAAGGATATTCCATGAAGAAAAATACTTTATTTGAGGCCCAAAATATGTGCAAGAATATGGTATATTCGGCCAAGAAGTATTGGGGAATAAGGAATGCAAAATTTGAAGATATAAAGATTTCCTTTTCCTTGAAGAAGAAGAAAACTGGGCAGTCAGGTCACTCAACTTCTAAAATCCGTAGTAAATTCAATTCAACTCCAAATATGGCGTTCATTATATGGATTTTATAGCCCTTTGAATAAGCTTTCCAATGAAACAAAAATCGGAATTTTCTGAGCTCTAGAACTCCCGGAAAAGACGTTTCAAGACAGGCTGGCAGTTCTACCCGAGTACACTAGGAAAACCTAGTTTGGAGAGGAAAGTTGGAATTCTTCACCTATAAATACAAGAGCTCGGCCTCAAAACAAATCATCACATATTCTAGGCCTAAGCTCTGCAAAATTACTCTCCACCCTCTCCCTCAAACACCAAGGCCGAGCACAAAGTGACTACACCGCCATCCACCATCACTCGGATCGCTTGCACACGTTAAGTCCATACAAGTGAGAACCACCATCCTTGGAGTCATCTACACCTTGGGAGTTTGCAGCGTTAAGCGGGATTTCTTCAAAGTGTAACCATGAACCCTTTACTCCGTAGTCATATTTTGTTCTTGTATTCTTTTTGTTTGACATTGGGTTTTGGTGAATACTTTTGGATTTTTAATACTTACTTGAGTTTATCTTCCATGTGTTTATGTTCTTAGTTTTGTTTGAAGCATGCTATGTCTAGTTCTTAATGCGTTGGGTAGTGCGGGATGATTGTGTTTTAACCTTTCGCCTGGAAGTTATTCAATGATTCTTAGATTTTAAGGCGTTAAGCTTTAACCCACATGGCATGTTAATAATAAAAATTAGGAGCATGAATTTCGAAGGTAGCTTAATTAGGTAGAGAAAATTGGCTAGGTTGAATATGATGATCACATGTAAATAATTAGCTTAGGTTTATTTTTGTCGAAAATATGGTAAGGGTTTTTGGGATTTTCTTATGTGTTTGCTTGTCTATGAGTTGATGCATGTTAGAGTCCTAGGAATACTTGCTATGTGATTGACGTTTTTAGTAAATAAATTAGTAATTAAAATCAACTCATACACCCCCCATTTTACACGAGAATTGCATGCACCCTTCAATCCCCGGTTTAGAACGATCCCTACTTGCTTATATTATACTACATCTATAGGGTTTTAAATTGTTTATGGTTGATTTATGTGTTTAATTTAAATGCATGTTTCCGTCATATCACTTATGAAGAACTGGCCCAGGCAGCCAAGTCTTTCCCAGAACTATTCTCGAACACAGATCATCAGCCCCCACAAGCAAGACAAAGGGATACTCCAGCTCCTAAGCGCTCGCGAGCAGCAGACTAAGCTAGTCTGGCTAAAACACCTGAGTCTAAAGTTGCAAGTACGCTCACGAAGCCATATATTCCTCCAGCTTCAAGGAATATTACAAAGGAGGATGTTTGGTACATAAGGGAGAAAGGAAAAACCGTGGAGGTGACTCCGAGCAAGAGGAGAAACCTTCAACGACGCTTTGGTAGGGCCAAGAGAGCATTGGATGCTTATGAGGCTGACCTCATCAAAGAAGAAGACCTGGAGTTTCCTCCAGAAGTGTTGCAAAGGAGATTGAACACCCTTGCAGCAAACCCATTGGTGGTATTTGGGAAGAAATCTCGCGAGCCTAAGGTGAGAGCCCAAAGACCAGAGGTTTTCGAACGAAACCCAGACTTAGGGACTAAAGGTAAAGAGCCTGAATCTACTCAGGAGATTCATCGTGAGACTACAAAACGACAGCCAGTAAGGAGACGCCTCACCTTTGAGGTAGACACGATGAAAACAGTTGGGCTAAAGACACCCCCTAAGGGAACATGGGGCATGCAGAAACAGGACACTCCAAGCAAGCCTCCAGTCTTGCAATGGAAACCCAGGCCTTTGGTTGTGGAAGAAAAAGCGAAGGCCCAAAAATTGATCCCTGCTCCCAAGGAGAAAACTCCACCACCACTACTACCAGCAGCCATTGATCCTATTCCTGAGGATCCAATTCAGCAAGTGGCCCATCTTGAGGTCACTACAATGTCTAAAGAGGATGGACACTTGGCTGGAGATGATAACTACGACGACGATGAGCAGTTGGTAGACTACGGTGAGGACGAAGATCTTGGGGCACTTGCCTATATCGAGGAAGATACTTCCACCATTAACATGGTGTATGTCTTATCTTCTAAATATGCTTTGTCTCCGTTAGCATCAAAAGGTGAATCCAAGAACGTCAACATTGTGGTATTACCAGATGAAGAACCAGAGCTACCAAATGACTCAACACTGTTTGAAATACCAGAGATGGATTCATCACACATAAAAGGACAGATGATGTTCTCCAAGCCTACTATTGACATGGCCATGCACATGCGACCGTTGTATGTCACAGGACAAGTCCAAGGGATTCAATTGAATAAACTCCTAGTGGACTCAGGGGAAGCGGTTAACATCATCACTGTTAAGGCAATGGCCTTAATAGGTGTTCCCAAGTCTGCTATCCAAGAGACCTCGCTTAGTGTCAGAAACTTTCAGGGTAGCATAACTAAGACTTTGGGAATTGTCTTCTTGCAGGTACACATAGGGCTGGCCTCAGGCACTTACACATTCTTTGTGGTAGAATGCACATCTCCATATAGTGCCATTTTGGGGCGTGACTGGATACATCGAAGCTACTGTGTACTATCTTCACTTCATCAGCAGATGTTACTCTGGAACATGGAGTCAGGTAAAGCAGAGCTTGTCAATGCTGACCCTCGTCCATATTCTGTTTCTGCTAATGCATTAGAAGCCAGATATTACCACAGTGACCTTAGGCCAATGGAGGTATGTGGCGTCGACGGTAAGGGCCGCCCAGTTGGTGTTACGGCCTCTGAATTAGCTCAGTGGGGTATACTTCAAGCAACTCAAGATAGTAAAAGACCCTACAGCATTGAGCTACCATCCAAACGTTCTCCATGATTGGGTCTCTATCAGATATAGAGACCGAGGCTTGTCTTTCTCTACATGAACGCTTTCATAATTTTCTACTAGAAAGCCAAGCCTATGAGAAGGTTCCAATGGTTGCAGCCTTGGAATACGTGGATGAAGACGTTTTGCAAGACTTTGAGGAGGAGGACGAGATTAAATTAGCTCTAGTAGCTCTAGATGATTTACCTCCCAAAGTCAAGGATCCCATTGAACACATTAATATTGGGACACATGAAGAGCCAATCTCTGTGGCTATTAGTACCTTCTTGGAGCATGAGGAAAGACTCAAGCTTATTGAGTTGCTAAAAGAATATGCAGACTGTTTTGCAGAAAAATACGATGACATGCCTGGTCTGTCACCAGATTTGGTTTGTCATAATTTGCCCATCATCGAAGGGAAGAAGCCTGTAAAACAGGAGATGCGTCGTATGAACACAGAAACGGCAATTCTAGTCAAGGAAGAGGTCGAGAAAATGCTCAAGTCAGGGATTATACGTGTAGCCAAATACAATGAGTAGCTTTCAATATATAGTCCCAGTTAAGAAAAAGAATGGAAAGATGCGAGTATGCGTCGACTACAGAGACTTGAACAATGTAACCTCAAAGGATGCATACCCTATGCCAGTAGCTGATTTGTTGGTTGACTCAGTTGCCCGCCATGAAATGTTAACATTCATGGATGGCACCGCTGGTTATCATCAAATTCCAGTGGCTGAAGCAGATAGACATAAAACTGCATTTCGGTGCCCAGGCTTTGCCGGTGTTTTTGAGTACGTGGATATGCCGTTTGGACTCAAGAATGCAGGGGCAACCTACCAACGAGCTATGAATTTGATCTTTCACGATCTTATTGGTAAGACCATGGAAGTCTATATTGATGATGTGGTAGTTAAAACGAAACACAGAAGTGATCATTTTGAAGACTTAAGACAAGTGTTTCTCAGAATGAGGCAACATCAACTGAAGATGAACCCAGCCAAATATGTGTTTGGCATCCAGGCAGGAGATTTCCTGGGCTTTTTGGTTCATCAGCGTGGGATTGAGATACCGGATGACAAGAAACAAGCAGTTCTCAATGCAATCCCACCAAAGAGTAAGAAAGAGCTACAACGTTTATTGGGAAAAATCAATTTCTTACGACGGTTTATCACCAATGCTGCTGGGAAAACACAACCATTCTCCACGTTGCTTAAGCTTCAAAATAAAAAAGACTTTGTATGGGAGCCTATACATCAAGAGGCCTTTGAAACCATTAAAGCCTACTTAACAAACCCACCTGTCTTGGTTCCTCCAAGACCTGGGGTTCCTCTTAAGCTGTATATATCAGCTACTGAACTTTCCATTGGAAGTCTATTAGCTCAGGACGACACGGCCGGAGTTGAAAGTGCTATTTTCTATCTTAGTCGTACCTTGAACGATTGTGAAACGAGATACTCTCCAATGGAAAGGTTATGCCTAGCCTTATACTTTTCAGGGTGTAAGTTGAGGCACTATATGCTTTCCTTCACTACGTGTGTTATTGCACAAACAGATTTAGTGAAGTATATGTTGTCCAGACCGATTCTCCGTGGACGCATTGGCAAGTGGATTCTAGCTTTGTCAGAATTTTCTTTGCAATATGTCCCTCAGAGGGCGGAAAAAGGCCAAGTAGTGGCTGATTTTTTGGCTCATCATCCCATGGAAGAGGTGGTTGAGGGGCCAGAACTGGATCTCGCTCGTATTGACTTGGCCCCTTGGTGTTTAAATTTTGATGGGTCCAGTACGAGTACTATGGCTGGGGCAGGGGTAGCTTTGATCTCCCCACGCGGCCAAACTTATTCTTATTCTTTCAGGTTGGACTTCAAGTGCACAAACAATCAAGCAGAGTACGAAGCTTTAATCATTGGGTTAGAACTTCTGATAGATATGGAGATCAATGATGTGCATGTCTTTGGAGATTCCCAACTGGTGATCAGACAACTCGAAACAAAATACAAGGCAGGTCCAATATTAGAGCCTTATGCGAGGAGGGCCTGTGACTTATTAAAGTTGTTTACAGAAGTGGAGTTGAGTCATGTTCCTCGCGAGAAGAACTATGCAGCTAATGAGTTGGCTCAACTAGCAACGGGTATCAGTTTGCAAGATGGAGTACGCGAATGAATATTAAAGGTTGAAAGAAGAACCCTTCCATCTTTTATTGCACGACAAGAAGATAAAAATGAATGGTACGTTGCTACACTTGATCACATCGACAAGGACTGGAGACAGGAAATCATCTCTTATCTCCAGGATCCTAATAATCCGGCTGACAAGCGGATTCGATTTTTAGCTCCCAATTATGTACTCAAGGATGCTGAGTTATATCGAAGGGGAGAGGAAGGCATACTGTTAAGGTGTGTCTTTGGACGTGACGCTAAGCGGTTAATGAGAGAGGTCCATCTTGGGATTGCAGGGGCACATCAGGCTGGTCCCACGATGAGATGGTTATTAAGAAGACATGGCTTTTATTGGCCAGGAATGCTCAGAGACTGCATCACGTTCGCCAAAGGTTGTGAAGAATTCCAGAAACATGGTCCAGTCAACCATATGCCCAGAATACCATTACAGCCAATAATCAAGCCCATGACCAACGTACATGGGGCATAAGTTTTGCAGAAGGAGAACTTGTTTGGAGAGTCATTTTGCCTGTTGGCGAGAAGACTGAAGGACGAGGTAAATGGTCAGAAAAATGGGAAGGACCATACATTATCGATCGACTGTTGGGTAAAGGAGCAGTTCGCTTGCGAGATCGAGATGGTACTATACACGCGAACCCAATAAATGGTCGTTACTTAAAGAAATTCATACAACCTGTATGGGAGTATGATGATCCTCCAATTATAGCTTAATTTAGTTTATTTATGCTCTCGCATAAGTAAACTACAGGGGCAACACATACCGAGGATCATGTACTTTAAAATAGCCTATTTATGCGGTTAAATTTGCTAGGGCCTTTACTCGAGGCCAAACTTTTGTAATATATTTTATGGTTTTTCTTCCAAGTCAAAGTTCATATTAGCCAGTTTTTTGTGGCTTAAATTTTGAGCAAACTATATATGAGTTTATCAATACAAAGAACTTTTACACTTCAAATATAAAATTTTACATTCAATACTTGGAAGAATACAAAGGTTTTGCGGCCTCAAGCTCTGATACCATATGCAAGAACAAACCTAAATCAACAACAGAGAAAAAGAAAATAGTTTGTTCTTTCACAAGATCCTATGCGTTGTTCGCCATCTCCTGGGGAAGGTGTATCAAATATGTACACTTGGAAACCAAGTTAAAAAAAGAGATCGACCTCGGTGAGGGATGGGGAGGATCTGAAACGCAGAAGGTGCTGTGCACCTGCCATGGCGTTTGTTGCCTTTTTCCCAGGGTGACACTCCCATCTTTCCCCATCTATTGCAGGCCACATTGAAGAGGCCTCCCTTCTCCAGTGCATATAGACACCGAACGGGTGCACTGGGGAAGGGTGAGGGAGTCTTCACCTTGGGATGGTGGCTTGTCCCTTCCGGATTCCTTCAATCTGGGACGAGCCAAGGCAACGCCTGGGCATAGATATTGCTATCTAGTCCAGGTTTGGGCATGGATATTGCTATCTAAGGAACATAACATGGAAAGATTTATCTGGAGGTTTCTTTAGATGGGAAGACCAGAGCAAAAGAACGATGAGGTAGTTCATTCTCGCGAAAGTGTTGGTTCATAACATGAAGGAAAGGGAAACCTTTTATAAACAGGAGTCACACCGGTTTGGTTTCGCGAGAGTAACTACGATTTAAAATAGAGAATACGTGTCCAGATAAGAGTGGACCTTGAAGACGGTTTATCTGCTCGCAAGAAGTGCATGATAAATGAGGAGATCTTTGGGGCAGGTAAAACGTATTTCAAAGATTTTTGATCGTTTGACGCGATACGGATTCCAAGTTTAAGAATTCAATTCCATTTATGGTTGAACGACCAAAATAGTCAAAATTAATTATAGCCTAAAACGAGGTTGGATCGAAAATTGGAAAAAAGGCTTATTCAAGAAGCCCAAATTGGGTGTTTTTGACCCAATTCAGACTTTGTTGTCAAAGCAATGTGAATACATAGAAATCTTTAATGTTTGGTAACAAATGGAAAAGGCCTACGTCAGAGGCCCAAAATTTTAGAACTGAAGGAAGAAGCTCTTTATCGAGATTTTAGTCATCTCTGAGGCCACCCAGGCTTGATGAGCTGCTAAGCGAGCTTCATTGGCTTCATTACGTGCCTCTTGCAGGAGTTGAGCTCGGGTCTCACCTTCCACCAAGAAGTGATGCATTTCGTCCTGATAACTGGGGATGTCAGTTTCCAATGCATTTACTTCTGCTCTAAGTGTTGCGAGATCAGCTTCGAGAGCAATTATCTTGGCACATTTTGTTGCTAGAGTCTCTTCCTTTGTAATCTTTTCCTTCAAATGCTTCTCGATTCTCTCTGTCTCCTTGTGAGTTTTTTGCTCCAAGGTCTCCGCTGCTTCATTCTTACACTCAGCCTCGAGTGTTAGTTCTTGGAAGACTTCGCTTTGGTGCTGGAATTCAAAGAGAGTTTCTTCTAGTTCATCCAAGCGAGGAATGAAGTCTGCTGGGGCAGTGGCCTGAAGGGTTTTCACTTGTTTTTGAATGGCCTGAACGTCTTTTAGAGAATCTAGGGGCCCATAGAGGATGTTTTGAAGCAAGGTTTTCGTGTCAGAATGAGTGCTTAGTGTGCTCAGTTTGCCCACAAGGTCTTGTATCTTGGTGTTTGACTCTTGTACACTGAGCAGTTGGAGATCCTTTCCTTGTGATGAAGATGGAATAGGACTTTCTTTGGCCATAATTGTTGGATCTTCATCATCGACACTTGGAGGACTGTCAGGCTGATCTTTAGTAGCCATCACAATTGGTTTTCCTGACGTGCTCGTTTGTTCCCTTGGACTATGGAGAATTGTCTCGTGAACATCAGGGTCCACAGGAACAAATTTGGACTACAATATAAATAACAGGTCATATCAGGACTAATATTAGAAATCATTAATCTAGAAGTGAGGGTACAGAGTTCTTACTTTTTGGGGAGACAATGGCTGTGTTTCTTCAAGAGCTTGAATTTGTTGCTCTGGCGAGGAGGGACTCGGTTCTTCGCCTTCTGGGTTATTCTCGACCAGGACTTGTGGTTGTTCAGCTATGAGCTCTGGCGAGGGGATAATTTGTTGCTCAGGCTCTGGAGTGACTTGTTCATTCTAGATACTGGGACCTTCGCCAGAGGAGGAAGGAGTAAAGCAGGCTTGAACTTCAAATTGCAGACGCCTGAGCAAGATATCAAGAGCCACAGGCTTTTTCTTCTCTTCCTTCTCGAGTTCTGCTCGATGGATTCCAGCTAGGATTTGGACTATGAAATCTTTGCAGCATTCTTTGTGGCTCTTATAGATCTTGGGATTCGTAGCCCTATCTGTGTTGCTGGATATGTTGCTGGACTCATCGAACTTCAGAATAAAAGCTTTACAGTTCCCTTCAGCGAGCCTTTCTCCTAGTGAGTCAATTATATAGTAGGCTTCGTTTTCAGCCTTGAGAACGAAGAAGTGGTCATTCCAACTCACTATGTAGACTTGTGGCTTCTGGCACTTCTGGACGTGTTCCCATAAACTATCAAAGGAGGGAAAGCCATTTAGGGCTGTAAACTTTTCAGGGTCAAAATACCCAATGAAGGAACCATCAACTGAGAATTGAAGCGGTCTGATGTTCGCCTTCAAGATAGCTTCCAAGTCAAAATGCTGGTCTGGGTACTTGCTCGCAAGGGACTCATCCTTGCATAATTCCTGCCACTCCCTTGAACCTTGAATTAGGAGGTCATCGAGCTGGGTGAGTGTAGGGGTGCTATCTGGGTTTGCACAAAACCAGTGTGCAATAGTGAAAGCTATAGTCGAGCAAGCACTGGACCCTGAGGCTTTGCTGCTCCTCTGATCAAAAGAGGCAAGGAAGGCTCGAGCAGTGAGTCTTAGTTGTTTGTCCCTGCTAATAACTTGTGAGTCCAGCCAAACCCCGCTTTCAGCCTCTGGGGTCCTTAGTCTAAGCTTCTTGGGTTTTGGAGACTGTTAAGAGATTGGGGTTAGTATCAGGATCAGTGATAAAATCAATGTGTTCTGGATAAATAAACAGTTTGAAATACTTACAGGGGATCCAGAACGTTTGGTTCTTTTCTTCCTAAATGATTGAATGGCCATAGTCACATCTGGTTCAAGGTTGTGCTGTGCAAGGAAGAAAGGAGTGGTCAGTTATGATCCAAGAAGTTGCTAATATATGTGGCATTTTTTGATAAAAAAACATACCTGTGGCCATGGGGGAGAACCTGTGCTGGGGTGTGGTTCGGCTAGTGCAGCCAAGTCTCTTTCAAGCGAGAATTTCTGGCTGAATTTATAAAAATTGGCAGCAAAGCAGAAGTCTGGTCCTTGGTTTCGTTTCTCTTCCCAGAATTGGGAGTACCATGTGAGATACGATGGGGTACCCGACCTTGATATCGACAGTGGCTTTGTTATTATTGGAAGCAGCACCAGTGGAAAGACAAAGTGTTCGTCGCGTACTTCTGCTGCAATAGGCTTGTTGTTTCCTCGCCAGAGAGTATACTTGTTAACAGAGCAGGCGAGGGGCATAGGAGCATCCTGGCTGAGCCCAAACTGTCTACAGAAGTGGTTTGGGGCATAGAGCTCATATCCGGAGCTTACTGAGTCTGGGATTTGCAGGTTCTGACAAGTGTTGAACTTAATGAATAAGTCACTTGAGTGAGCATCTTGTTCAGGAGAGGGCATGAATCCACTTGCGAGGAGGCCAAGATAGCGACGACTCAAAATTTTCTCAACTGCAGTATGAGGAAAATCCTTATGCGAACAGAGATACTTAAAGTAGTCGAGATAGGATCATTGCTTAGTCCTGGGCATTGTGGAAACCAATGATTTGCCCAACAGTGTTTGCTCTTCATAATAAGGGGTTGCTGAAGGGCAGAAGAAGGGGAAGTAGATTTGCAACCAGAGTTCAACCATCCACAGTGGTCCTGATTGGTTTAAATCGAGCTTCGATAAGGATACTCGCCTGAGGCCATAGTAGATATAGGCGAGGATGGGCTCAACCAAGATTAGTTGCTCACCGTTGTAAAGACGTTCAGTGAGGTTGGTCCATGTCTTGATAACCTTTGCAGAGGTTGAACAGAACAAATACTTCGATAGCCAATACTCCAGAAAGGCTATTCCTCCTTGTGGTGTTTTCTTTTCCTCACGTGTAAAGTGTTTCACCCAGGAGGAGTAGGATGGATGACGTTTTGTTGAGGCTTGGTGGGGTGTTTGGAGAGAATCTTGAGGAGCCCAATTGTTTCCAGAGGCCGGAACTCCAAAGATAGTATAAAGGTCGAGCATTGTGATGCTCACATCACCACAAGGGAGGCGGAAACAATTTACTGTGCAATCCCAAAAGCACATGGCTGCAGCAAATTGGACTTTGTTACCCCCAGTTGGAAGAGAAAAGCATAAATCTATAAGCTGGGCAATTCCGGCTACCGTACCTCCCACCTATTGATGTCTTGTCCACGGCGGTGCCGATACCAAGCGAGGTCGTCTTGGCTTGAATGTGGTCATTTCCCAATAAGACAGAGAGTGTCTTTTTGAGTCCATTCCTTTAGGTCTGCACTAGGGTCTGTCTGGAGTATAAGGGATGAACTGCAGATGGGCTTACGGAGGTATGTAAAAAGCTCTGGATTTAATGGAGAGTCCAGAAATGGACCAAGCAGACCTGTGTTTTCTATCGGGTTTACAGTAAGAGTGCAGACGGTGTCTGGGTTGTGTCGTTTAGTGACTGCCTTAAGCTGTTTAGAGAACCTTTTGGCGTCAGGAGTTTCATGAGGGATGGAGATGTCTTTGCAAGGAGGCATTTTGTCTGAGGGATAAGGATTGACAGCGGTGAGAAGGAAAGATTTGATCTTTTTGACTGAGAGAGTTAGAAAGTGCAGGGTTCTGAGTAAGTGAAAGGGTTTTGTTGAAAGATGAAATTTGTGGATATGGACTGGTGCTCTTATAGAGGTGTCAGTCGAGCGTCATACTTTTTCGAAGAGGTGGTTGACGTGGCGTTCAAGTGATGGTATAGCGTTTCAAAGTCAATGGGCACATTGGTCAAGATATATTCAAGTCTTTTCGCTTGTTCAGAAAGTTTCCAAGTTCAAGACCTGAGGGGCAATGTTTGGGCCTAAATAAAGAATTTCATTTTGGGCTTGGATGGCCGAGGTCTATGCGAGCGGCCCATTATAATTAATGGTGCTTGGCTAAGAGTCAAGTTACATAGCGTCTAGCGAGCTTCGCTAGAAGAAGACTTTGAGTTCTATTAGAACTATGTCTTATTAGCTGGTTCTATGCGGCTTTGACTCTGTCATAACTGTTTGATCTTATATAGAACTCTTGGAAGAGTTATGATGGAATTAGAAGATCTATGAGTGATTACGACACGTATGCTGGTGTTGGATTCAGACTGTGATTACAAGAGCAGAGGAATTTGACATTGGATGAATGACTGTTATTAAGCGAGTATATAAGGAGAGTGAGGATCTTATGAGAAGCCCCCCCCCCCCCCCCCCCCGATCAATCAATTAATCTTGCTATACGCAAACAATCCTAGACTAGACGTCTCGTCCTCGAGATTTCTATCTTTCTTGCAACCAGAAAGTCTAAGTGCTTGTCACCTATCGAGTGAAAGTATTACGACTCCAAGGAAGCAAACTGCAACCGGAAAGTTGAAGAGCGGCTCACTTGTAAGTTGGGAGCTTGAATACTCAAAGGGAGCGAGTGTTCTCAACACTCTGTTAAGAGATTGCTCTGCTTTACACGAGAAAGGACGTGTGGAGTATCGATTTCAAGACTTAGCGAGAGATTCACATATTAAAGTCCTAGGTTTCTAGGCAAAAAAGACCTATTCGAGCAGGGTTGGTGCTCTCCCTGTTCTAATCGCTTAATATAGAAGTCAGACGGCTGTGATCAGTCCATATTCCTCGAGAGACGGTGGCACGCCAGCATACGAAGCACATACAGGATAGACCGGCCCACGCGGTTAAAACATCCGAGATAAAAGAGACTGCTTCGCGAGAAGGATCTCTTCCCGAGGGATATTTTTGCATCGAACAGTGTCATCGTACAATTGGATCAGATGTTCCTCTGCCTCATCGCACATTCTTGACTTGATTAATTCCGCCACCGCCATCTACAAAGTTGGTAGGCAATTGCAACGTTTACGTACGCTATCGACTTGGAGAGAATTATTAGTTAAATTTAAATGTAATTAATCGGTTTTCATTTTTAGCTCCAACAATAATGATTATTTTTGAGTCATTTTGAATTTTTTATGTCTATATTTAAGTTGATGAGAGCGAAAATTGAAAAAAAAATAATTTAACTTTTAGTTAAATTTCTAGTCAAACAACTTGTGATTTAGCAATAAGTTAAATTTAACTTTTGTTTATATATGATAACTGTTGGAAATTTGTTTTGTCAAATTTTAGCCAAAGTTTAACTTTTTTTTTTTGAAATACGGTGTTTATTGGGATGTTCTTAAGTTGACAGATATATATATATATATAGCTCCATACATTAAAAATACTTAAACTAGCTAATAGCAATACAAGTTCAGGAAGTGGGTGTACGTATAGGACGAACATATCACAATTTCGATCATCCGGTGTACGTCTCTCAGGGTACTCCCACAGCTTCTGTATCATTTAGAACTTCCTATTCTGTTTAGCCTTGGGTCCGCTGGCTACATGCTTATTCACCTTCAACAATGAATCCAACACGTCTTTCGGCCTAGTCATGACCATTGGCTCTACTTCATGATCATCCATTGTGAGTGGAGGACTTGGACTTGTGCAAGCTATGGCACTGGGATTGATTCTGTAGTTGAAGTTGATGATTGCAAGGGCACAAGCCAGAGCCACATAAGCACCTCCCACCACTGGCACAACTGTTTTACCGTTGTCTCTGTCGTAATTGGGTGAAGGCATTGAGGGCTCGTTGAGCGCACATATCACAGGACTACTGAAGGTGTGGCGTGACAGAAGGCGGTATGTAGAAGCCTGTATGTAGAAGCCGTATACGGTAGTGAAAGAGAAGGAGGTCTTAAACTGGAACAAGTCCTTGATAATTTGGCTAAATGATTAGTAGTGGAAGGAATGTGTACAGCACCGTAATGGAGACGAAGTGCACAGTCCATCAAACCAGTTTGTGCTCGGGGACTGCGGATTTAGGGTTAGGGTTCTACCAAGAGAATATAAAGTGAGGAACACAACTATTTATTTGTCATATATATGTAAAATATTTAATGGGGACAAGACCAGAAAATTATGAGGAACATTTTTCGGTGTGCTTGGGTAAGGTATCAGTTTCCTTACCTGTGGTATATCATTTGGTGTGAGGAAGAAGCTTGTAGTCATGCTGATTTCTGAGAGGGTTTATTGACTTAATTCCCTATGTATTCTTATTCGTTATTTGGATGTAGTCTCTTTTCCAGCAATATATATAAGAATATGCAGCTCTACAAGTTTGTCTAACCTTTCTGTTTTGAAGTGTTTTATGTACCAATATGAAAACAAAAACAAAATGCTTTGCGTGGTAGGTAGGTAAAAGTACCAAGCAAATAATACTGGAAGAAGTTCTTGCTTCATATTTAGGAAAAGAATGAACCTCTAGCTCTTACAGCTCGGACTTATATTCGTCAAGAAAAGCATCAGTTCGTTCGCTCACTGCGAGACTAAAACTGATCAATTGGAACTGTACGTTTGACAGTTCTCTCAAGTATCATTATTGCTCTAGCCTTTCGTTTTCTCCATTTCTACATATATAACTTGTCGAGTTCATGGTAGATATATTCTTGTCTAATTTATATTTACACTTAAGCTAGCTAGGTTTTTTACTTTTTCCAAGCATAGAATTCGATCATCCAAAGCAAAACCTTCGAGCAGAATAGCCATGGTGAACCTTAAGGTGACGACTAAATATGGTGCATGCAATGGCGTCAGGGGTCATTCCCAGCATTGTGGTTGCAGCAGGGATTTATTTTGTTCGATTTAGAAGAAAGCAAGAGCACCCTAAACTTATGAGGTCTATGTCCATGGCAGTCCTCCATGGAGGGCAGCTGGCCTTGAAGAGATTGCTCGAATATCATGAAGCTCGAGCGGACAAAGGTGCACTGCTGGATCAAGCTAAATGTCAATTGATAACTCACCTTTCAAAGGACAAACCTGATTAAAGAAGCTGCAGGTTAGTCGTTAATTACCGTATATACATGTAAGTATACTTGCAGGATTAATCTTCTTCGGATCACGTACTTTAAAGCTGAACGAAATTCTGCTTTTCTGCGCCATCATCATCACTGCCCATTAACAAAACATGCATGCATAGTTGGATATATATAAAATCGTGATTTATTAGACAACATGACATGTTGAATATATTTCTGTTCTACATGACTTTAGTCTATCATAGCAAAGCTCGAGATGAGTGGAAAAGAAGCCGAGGCAATCGAGATATTACACAATGCACTGAATGCAGTAACTGTTAGATATATCAGATTGATCACACCAATTACATGATTTAGCTAGTTAGTTAAGCATTGTACGGTAGCCACACACGTGTCCTTATCTCTCTAGTATTAGTACTGTGTAAATAACTAACTTTCGTATTGATCAAGTCAGCTGAGTTTTATAGCAATACAGCTCTAGTTTTTCTCTATTTTTCTCTCAATGCTTTCATGGTATCAGAGCCAGGTCGGTCTGATTCTCTAGGTTCTGGTCATCGTCTCCGGCGAACTAGTAGTGCGGTGGCCAAGGGTTTGTACTGTGGTGGTTTGCTCCAATTTTCAGCTAAGTCTCTAAGCTCGTTCTTGCAATTTTGGTTGTGGTTTGGTATTCCATATGATCTGTTGAAGTTGTTTGGTAGCATCGAAGTTTTGGTTTGTGATTCTGTATCTAGTGGTGTGTATATTGTGTGATTTGGTGTAGTAAATCTCAGTAGATCTGATTTTCTTTGCTGTTGCTGAAATCAATTGTGAAATCATGTCAAACTTTGCAAATGTTACTCAAACCACTGTGATTCTTCCTAATGTACTGTTGGATGAGTCGAATTATCCTGCTTGGTCATTTAGACTTGAGTCATTTCTGGAGGCTCAGAAGTTGATGGGATTTGTTGATGGAAGTATACCATGTCCACCACAGTTTGAGATCTCTGAGGATGGAACTCGCGTTTTGTCCAATGCTTATGTGGCTTGAAGAGCTCAGGATCAGAGTATAGTTCATATGATAGGACAAACTCTAGGTACTCCTGCTTTGTCCTGTGCTGTAGGTAGTAAATCTGCTAAGGAACTTTGGTCTAATCTCAAGGAGAAATTTTCTGCAACTAATAGGCAGAACATACTACAACTTAAGACTAATTTGCAGAACATTACTATGGGCAGTGATAGTATTAAGGTTTATCTAGATAGGATTAAGGCAGCTAGGGATGCATTGTATACAGTTGGTGCTACTTTGGATGATGAGGATGTAGTGGTGACAGTGCTTAAGGGTCTTCCTTCTCAGTATGTTGCAATTAAGACAGTAATTAGAGCACAGTTTACCTCATGTTCATTTGCTCAGCTGAAAACTCTGCTTAAGGCTGCTGAAGTTGACATTGCATCTGAATATGTCACAGCACCTCTTCCTTTTAATTCCATGGTAGCTCTTAGTACACCTACACCAAATCATACACCTGTGCAAGCACATGCTCCAACATATAACTCATCAGCTCCTAGCTCTCAATCTTTACCTCCAACATATAACACATCAGTTCCTAGCTCTCAATCTCTATCTCCTGGCTTTGGTCCCTCATCAGTGTTTGACTCCCTGCCTCAATCTCCTAGTTCTTCAACTAATTCATATCAGTCACATTCTTCATCTCAAGGAGTTAACCCAAGTACAATACAGCTTGCCACTCAACTTGCTGGGTTTCTTGCTAATGTTGGACCTCACAACTCTAGTTTTAGAGGTAATTCTGGTGGTTTTGGCAACAGATCAAGTCATTTTTCAGGAAATAAAGATGTGTGTCAACTATGTGGGAAGTCAGGTCACATTGCCAAACATTGCAGAACTCTTGTAAACTACAATGTTCAGAGTGATGGTGCAGGACCAAGCACTTTGACATGTCAATATTGTGGAAGAGATGGTCACACTGCTAACAGGTGCTTTCATATCATTGGTTTCCCACCCAGAAGGCAACAAAATTCTCAGAATGGTCAACAGAACACTCCAGTCATGTCAGCTATTTCACAATCTACTCCTAACACTCAGATGAGTCCAGAATTGGCAAATGTTGTAGCTCTATTGGCAGCTGCTTATCCTAATCAACCTCAAGCTCATCATGCAGCATTAATTGCAGGTGCACAAACTTCTTCACCTCAGTTTTGGCTTGCAGATTCAGGAGCAACCAATCACATGACCAATAATCCTCAGCTTCTTCACAATGTAACCACATTTCCTGATCATGACACTGTTCAGATTGGCAATGGTGCTCAACTGAGTGTGACTCATACTGGTACTGCCTTGTTAGGCACTCTTAATCTTAAAAATGTCCTTGTTCTACCTGATCTTGCTACTCACTTACTATCAGTTTATCAACTATGCAAGGAAAATAATTGTGCTGTATGGTTTGATGAATATATGTGCATTATACAGGACAAAGTGCAGGGGAGAATTCTTTTCAAAGGCCTGAGTGATCATGGTCTTTATCCCATACCTTGTGATCTGCCATTGCAACATTTCCAGTCTAAGAAGAATAGAGGCTTATCCAGTGTACCTGAGGCTTCTGCTCATCTAGGACAAGTAGTCAAACATAATCTGTGGCATCAGAGGTGTGGACATCCAGCAAATGCAGTGATTGAGACTATGTTAAACAAATGTGGAGTTTCAAGTTCCTCTACAGAATCTAATGATCATGTTTGTGAAGCTTGTCTTCTAGGAAAGTTCAGTAAACTTGTGTTTCCTAATTCAGAATCTAAATGTGTAAAACCTTTTGAGCTGGTGCATTCTGATGTTTGGGGTCCTTCCTCTTGTCTATCTGTTGATGGTTACAGATACTATGTGCTTTTCATTGATGATTTCAGTAGATACACTTGGCTCTACCCTATGAAATCCAAATCTGAGGTCTTTTCCTACTTCAAATTGTTTCATGCCTATGTTAAGAATCATTTTTCTACTGATATCAAAACTTTTAGAAGTGATGGAGGAGGTGAGTATATGAGTACTCAATTTAAATTGTATTTGAGTACACATGGGGTTCATCATCATGTCTCATGTCCCTATACTCCTCAGCAGAATGGTGTTTCTGAGAGAAAAAATAGACATATCAGAGAAACTGCTGTAACATTACTCCAACAGTCTCATCTTCCACCTAGTTTCTGGTATCACTCTTGTGCTCATACTACATATCTTATCAATAGGATGCCTAGCCTATCTCTCAAACATCAATCTCCTTATGAGAAACTCTTCAACAAAATACCTTCTGTTAATACACTAAGAGTGTTTGGTTGTGCATGTTACCCACTTATGACTCCTTACAACACAAACAAGCTTCAAGCCAAAAGTACATAGTGTATCTTTCTTGGCTATCCATTGGTTATAAAGGGTTTCTATGCTACAATGTTACAACCAGGAAGTATATCATTTCAAGACATGTGATATTTACTGAGGACATCTTTCCTTATGACAAACTCAAGGGTCTGGTGACACCTTCTTTGCATACTGATTCCAGCTCAAATTCAACTTCAGCAAATCCCTTGCCTTATGTGATCACTCAGTGGCCTTCTTTTTCAGAGAATTCTCCTGCACCAGTTATATCTGCACTAGAGAATAATGATACTTATTCAGGTCAGTCCACTTCTGATGTGAATTGTTCCTTACATTCTCAGCAAAATATTGATCCTGTTGGTCACAATTCAGTAAATCATGGAAATACTTCTGGTCATGAGTATAATCATATTGCTGGTCCTAGTGTTTTGGGTGATGATCACAGTAATTCTAATGCTGCAAATGTTCTCTTTAGTCCTCATACTCACACAGAGGTGGTTTTTGAGGAAAATGAAGGATCAGTGAATGTTCATACTAGTCCAGGTCAGGGTGTGTCAGTTACTATTGATTGTACACCAGCTAAACCTTGTAATGAGATATCTGTATCCAATATTCTTCATCCAGTTGCAGGTTTAACTGATCCTCTCTCTCTCAACAATCATGATATGCTCACTCGTAGTAAAAGAGGTGTATCCAAGAAGAAGTGTTTCTTGTCAACTTTAACTAGTCATTCTTCAGATTTTGTGGAGACAGAGCCAATTGGATACAAGAGTGCTTTAAAAATTCCAGTGTGGAAACAGGCAATGCAAGAGGAGTATGATGCCTTAATGAAGCAAAACACATGGACTCTTGTACCTCTACCACCTGACAAGAATCTGGTCTCTTGCAAATGGATATACAAAATTAAGAGACATGATGATGGCACTATTGCCAGGCATAAAGCCAGACTTGTTGCCAGAGGTTTTAGTCAGGAGTATGGTGTAGATTATGAGGAGACATTCTCACCAGTTGTAAGACACACCACTGTAAGACTTATACTTGCTCTTGCTGCTTCTTTTGGATGGCATCTTCATCAACTTGATGTAAAAAATGCTTTTCTGAATGGTACATTAACTGAGGAAGTTTACATGTCTCAACCAAGTGGATTTGAAGATCCTAATATGCCTCTTCATGTCTGCAAATTACAAAAATCTTTGTATGGTCTCAAACAAGCCCCTAGAGCTTGGAATGAGAGGTTTACACAGTTTCTTCCTACTCTTGGGTTCCAATCCTCTCATGCTGATCCCTCATTATTTGTAAAGATTACTTCCAGCTCCAAGATCTACTTACTACTATATGTTGATGATATCATTCTCACAGGTGACAGTGAGAGTCTTATATCAGAAATCAAAGCTGCACTTAGAGCAGAGTTTGAAATGACTGACATGGGGCTGCTGAAGTATTTCTTAGGATTAGAGATTAAGTACTTCAAGGAAGGGTTGTTTCTCTCCCAACATAAGTATGCTCGAGATATGATACACAAAGCTGGTTTGGATGATTTTCATACACATCTTACACCATGTCAGTCTGGTGTGAAACTCTTGAGGGACAGTGGTGTTCCATTGAAGTCTAGTGATGTTCCTCATTTCAGAACCTTGGTTGGTTGTCTTCAATATCTAACTTTCACTAGACCAGATATAGCGTTTGCTGTTAACAATGTGTGTCAATTTCTACATTCACCAACTCAGGATCATCTCAATGCAGTTAAGAGAATTATGAGGTATATCAAAGGCACATGTGAAACAGGTCTTTTGTTCAAAAGATCTTCAAATGTTTCTATTCCTCAAGTAACTACGCAAGCTCATTGTCAGGTAGATCTCCAAGCATTTTGTGATGCTGATTGGGCTGGAGATCCTAATGACAGACGATCTACTACTGGCTTTGTTGTTCTATTAAATCAAATGCCAGTGTCTTGGTGTAGCAGAAAACAGCATGCTGTATCACGATCATCCACAGAGGCAGAATATAGGAGCATGGCAGACACCACATGTGAACTTCAATGGCTCAAACACTTGTTACAGGATCTACAAATTCCTCTAAGTTCTGTTCCCATTCTGTACTGTGACAACATTTCAGCCTTGGCATTGGCCTCAAATCCTGTTCAGCATTCTAAAATGAAGCATGTTGAAGTTGATATACACTTCACTCGTGACAAGGTCAAAGATGGTTCCATCAAGCTTCAATTCATTTCATCTCAAGAACAGCTTGCAGATCTTTTTACAAAAGGTTTATGTTCACCTCAGCACCTATACTTAAGTCACAGCTTGATGCTTCAGTCACCACCACCATCAAGCTGAGGGGGAGTGTTAGATATATCAGATTGATCACACCAATTACATGATTTAGCTAGTTAGTTAAGCATTGTACAGTAGCCACACACGTGTCTTTATCTCTCTAGTATTAGTACTGTGTAAATAACTAACTTTCGTATTGATCAAGTCAGCTGAGTTTTACAGCAATACAGCTCTAGTTTTTCTCTGTTTTTCTCTCAATGCTTTCAGTAACAAAGGCTCAAAATGATAGAAATCCTCACGAAGCATATGAACTTGAAATGTTCCTAGTTGAAATGCTTATCTACAAGGTAGTTTACTCTAATCCAAAATAAGAAAATCGATCCACTGCTTCATCACGATATGGGAACATTCTATTAATGCAGTCCTAACATTATCAAACATAATATTTAGGCACGCCTTTTTACATGAAAAACACAAAATTCTAATCAAAATTCGGTTTCTCTTCAATAGTGTTTTTGCCAATTTTAAAGTGTGCTATATTGAGATTTGCATTAACTCTATCTTTATTTTCTATTTCATTGTTTATTTGATTCTTAAAATTCACAGAATTTGAGCACGCTGGCTTGTCGAATTATTGGTGTGCTTGAATATAACAAAATTTTGTAGACCCAAACTACTACACACATATATGAACACTTATACAAATGCTTGAATCATGAAGAGATCTCAGATGCAAGGAGGCCACTATACAAGGTAAGAAAACTGTTCTACTTTATCATATATTTTCTTTGCAGCTAATCAATCAATATATATTCGGAATAACGTTTACATGATCAAATTTTCTTGGAAATGTCGATCGCATGCATGCAGGCTATCATTTACATGTCAAGGAGTAACAAGGAACAAAGTAAGCTGTATTGGCAAGAGTTCAACAGTTTGAAAGACTTCCACTGTGAACCGTATACGGAAAAGGAGAGCTTGGTAGAAGCCCAACTCTTTAAACTCAGTACAGACTTCGGCGAGTTTGAGAAGGTTGTGAACGTACTCAGAGAGAATATATAGGCGCAAGCAAAGAAGAAGATCAAGAAACAAGCGACCATGCATGCATGATGTGAGATAATTAAGGATGTTAGAGTAGCAAAATATGAATAAAACATATGAAACATTATACACTTTTAGAAGCTAGGGTGAGCATATATGAAGAATTTGGTATTGTAACTTTTTAAGTAAAGGTGAATCCCATATAATTTGGTATTATGTGCAATCATAGATTGAAATGCTCTAAACTTCATAGGGATTTTGTGCCATCAGGTTCACTATTTTTGTAAAGTTGTTATACCAACTTATAACTTTCTGGACGTGCATAAAGTCATAAACCATAATAGTTATGCAAATCACACTTGCCATCGATATGATGGTTTGATTTGTGTATATCATCGAATCATGGCTAGCTTACGTTGTTCGACAAGTATCTCGATTAGTATTTGTTTCTAAGCAACTAAGCAAGGACACTTTTATCTTTCGTTCATGATCCTAATCATCCTATATGTTTCAGAAGTCCATTATCGTTTTAGCACTAATTTTTTTGATGAGAAATGGGATTAGGCGCGCGCTTTTATTGATTACTGATTCCATCACAGAATAAGCCTTTGACAACAAAAATAGAACGAAGTACATGGTTGTTTTGTTTTATGAAATCACATGAGATGTATGCATGTGTGCACTACATTCGTGAGTCTTGGTAGCCTAGCTACCTCGCTCTGACCTTCCTTTGCAATTTGCATATGCTGTTATGCTACTTAAATGGTGCGGGAAGATGAAATTGAACCAGATCACGAACTCTAGCTACTATCTGTTTTCACCAGAAAGCAAAGGATCACATTCAGAAGATGCGCCAGCTTCTTCTTACTGTTTGTGTAGTTTATGGATAAGCTGAACTGATAACAACGGTGGTACCAACTACCAAGTTTGCTCACTAAATTATACACACACGCGCTTCAGTTAGCTAAAAAAAGAAGAGGTTATAATCAACAAAATTGCTTATAAAGTCTAGATTGCTATGGCACTCTTGCAATGAGATCATTTATTTATTAAAGATTTTATAATTTTGAAGATTAATATGGGAAGGAGTCTTTAGATTAATCACTAAAAAAGTAAAAATAGATCGAAACTTCATTCGATATCGATAACTATGAAGTCATTAATTTAACTTAACCTAGCTATATCAAATTAAATGACTTAATTTTGTAATGTAATGTTCTTCGTGAAACAAACTGTGTGGCTTATAGATTTTGGCACATTACCATTGATGAGTTGTAGTTAAGAGCATCTTCAATGGAAAAGTCTCATAATAGGCCGGGTCTTATACCTATTATGAGACTTCAAATGGACACTATTTATATAAAACTTGGTACAACTCCAATGGTAGAGGTTCTAACTTAAAGTCCTAAATTTATATATTCATTTTTTCTTTATTTTGTGTTGTTCTAAATAATAATTTATATTTGTAAACTATTCTTATACATGATAAATAAATATAATATTAATTTAAAAAACAAAAAAAAAATGGACCCCGTATGCATTATTCACAATCGGACATTATTTCGATTAACATGTGTCGGTGTATAGGATTGTAAATTAAATTATACTTGACACAATAACTTATCAGAAATCGTCGTAGATTTTGGGCAACACGTGTCAATTTCTAATTCGTTGTCGAGATTTCGTTATCATCCACGTGTCAGTTTCTATCTTCGAAGATCATGTTGATCTTCTATTCATACTCACCAATTCACAAATACTCCTCCTCCCACAACAAATTATGGTTTCTACATTATTGTTTCATACTTTGAGTTTTGTTTTCCGTCATGAATAGGTTGTGGAAACTATTGAAGAATGAGGAAGAAGAAGATGTACCGAGAAGGCAACAACAACCCCTCTTGATGTCTGCGGCTACCCACCAAGTGGAGATGATGGAAGAAGATGAAGCCTCACAATGGGGCGGTTCTTCGGAAGGGCGGAAGTACATATTAAGGGATCGGGAAATGATGGATCAGCGCTTGAAAGCTCTATATTTCACTGAACCGTGTAGGTTTAAAGACGACACATTTCGAAGGCGCTTTCGTATGCGACCTCATCTCTTTGACAAGATGATGCGTAGCGTGGCTAACCACGACCCGTACTTTGTACAAACTATGGATTCCACCGACAGACTTGGTCTTTTCACCGAACAGAAGCTAACATATGCTATGAGGATGCTCGCGTACGGTCTACCGGCTGACTTGACCTATGAGTTCCTTGATATTGCTGAATCCATTGCTCTTGAAGTTTTGGATCATTTTACAAGAGCTATATGGGCTGTGTACGGTAAAGACTATCTTCACACACCAACGAAGGCAAATTTAGAAAGGTTGACAAACAAAGCTGTAGACCGGGGATTTCCAGGTATGTTGGGTAGTCTTGACTGTATGCATTGGCAGTGGAAAAATTGTCCCGCTGCGCATGCCGGGCAGTTTCAAGGTCACAAGGAAAAACCCACAATTATCTTAAAGGCGGTGGCTTCATATGATACTTGGATTTGGCATGCATATTTCGGACTTCCCGGTTCTCTCAACGATCTCAATGTCCTGGGAAGGTCACCATTGTTCGATGAGGTATGCAGAGGTGAAGCTCCGCAAGTGGATTTCAAAGTGGGCAACAGTACGTATGATCAAGGTTATTATCTGGTGGACGGCATCTACCCTAATTGGGCAACTTTTGTCAAAGCCATAAAAAAATCCTACCACTCCGGCGACAAGACACTTTACAAGGAAGCAAGAGGCGTTTAGGAAAGACGTTGAGAGAGCATTTGGTATTCTCCAAGCGCATTTTGCAATTGTGAAGGGGTCCAGCTTGTTTGTGGAGTAGGGAGAGCCTACAATACATCATGATGACGTGCATTATTTTGCACAACATGATAGTAGAAGATGAGCGTAACGAAGATGAGCAATATGAATTTAACTTGGACGACATCCCGACTCGTCCAAGAAGAGCTGACATATATGATAAACCGAGTTATGATCATGAGGTGGAACGTGATCCCCAACAAATGCATGCATTTGTACGTGGTCGTTACAAGAAGATTCGATGTCCAGTGATATCTGCTTCACTAAGAGCAGATTTAGTGGAACACGGTTGGGCTTTGAAGAAGTGGAGAGAGCGCAACAATGGCTAAGTGGTGTCGCCTTGATGTGTCAATAATTGGCATTGTTTGCCATAATGTTGTTGGTTGCATTTAATTTTGTGTGTGGTTGTATGAATTTGATTTTGTGTGTGATTGTAAGCATTTAATTTTGTGTGTGGTTGTAAACATTCAATTTTTTGTGTGCTTGTATGAATTTGATTTTGTGCTTGTATGGTTTTACGCATGTAATTTATTTTGGTTGTTGTATGAATTGAATTACAAGACCTAAATAAATTAAAAACATAATTATTTAAAATGAGAAAATAGACTACATAACTAATTAAAAACAACAATTTAAATTAAGAAACAACATAAATTAAGCCTCAAGCAACATCATAAATGAGATCAAACTTGTTCTCACGCTTGATTATTATTAGGATACCACTCCATTTGATCGAGCGGAAGATAGGGGAAGAACTTGATCCATCATGAGGAGGTGTAGATGCTTGAGGGGTACGGAATGGCCGAGAAGACGAATTTTGTGCCATTTCTACTTCCTCTCGTTCAAGTATCATTTTTTGCTTCCTCTCCCAATATCCTCTTTTACAAGGTGAAAATGTAGTAGGATCCACCATCATTGTCCGAGCATCTTCATCCCTTTGTTGAGCCGCCATAGCCTCTTGGTAGAGTTGTTTCCTTCGTGCATGATCTCTATCATTTTGATCGGCAAGCCTTTTCATTTGATCATGAATACTCATTGAAAGCTCTTGATTACCTTTTCTCTTTGCCGCCTTGGCCGCTTTTTGTCCCATTGAACGATCTTGCCTAGCTCTAGGTGGCATGCTTGGAGTTGACATATTTCCGGGTGAATTGTTATCATCCAAGTTGATAGGCGTCTCAAAATTTGTGGTATCCCCTTCCATTGATGGGGGATTTGAAAATTTTGGTGTATCCTTCAAGATATCCCAACAATGCAAAAATCCGAAATGCTCTCCATGAGATTCATCGAAATAATTCGACTTGGCATTCCTTATCTACAAACAATTGAAATAAACATAGTTGTGGTTATTTATTTTAACTATATTTTAAGCGACTAGGAATAATTAATTTTAACGATATATTTATTATGACGAATAAAAATACTTACATCATCAAGATCATTTTCGCCACTCTGATGATTTGCGATGGCATGGTTTAATGCTATGCGCCATCTTATGCATGCGGGATTGATCTTCTTCCATCGATACTCAACACTTGAAGCGGTTCGCTTTGGTGCATTAGGTGGCTTGATACCTTCAAAATACTTATATATACGATCCCACAAGGTTCCGCTCGACTGATTAGTACCGATGGCGGCGTCTTCACCAATACTCATCATGACAATGTACAAAGCCTTGTCTTCCTCCTCTTTCCAATTTTTCGAGCGTGGTACCCGTGGTTGTTGTGCCCCTTTCTTTGGACCCATGGTGCTAGAAAAACAAATTTTTCTATATGAATAAAAATGATGGGGAGGAGGAAATGTTGGAGAGGATGTAAGAAATGGTGTGGAATGAATGAAATTTTGGGTTGGTATTTATAGAAGAAATCTAGAATTACTGTAGCAACGGGCAGAAAAATATACAAAAAATTTTAATTATTTTTTTGTCACTTTTATTACCGATATATTAAAAATCAAAGTTAGTTTAAATAAGAACCGTCGATTAATTAAAAACATATATCTTGAACCGTCGGATCAAAAACTAATTTAGATTAAAAAAATAAATTAAATCTGATGATTAATAAGGGCCGTTGGTTTCAAACAAGGATGAATCCTGACCGTCCAAGATGCCGTTGCTTTCAAAAATGGAGTCGTTTCGCTATGGCGCGTCACGTGTGCGGGACCCAGCTCTGATGAAGCTGTCGGCTCACGCTCCTTCTTCTGGCGCGCGTGGCGCATGTGGTGCTTCTCCTCTGCTTGTCCTTTTGCGCATCTTTCCCTCAGTTTCCCTCTCTCGCGAGTCACTCTCTACTTCTCCCTCTCTCCTCTGTCGAGTTGGCCAGGCTTGTTTTTATATGAGACTGGTCTCATACCGGGTCTCATTTTGAGACTTGGTTTAAGACTTCACTTTATATTTATAGGGTTTAATACCTTCACTTTTTACCATTGGAGAGCTTCAACCTAAATATGCTCTATATTTAGAGGGTTTAGAACCCCTTATTGGAGATGCCTTAAATGAGATATCCATGATTATCTAAGATGTGTTTTTGAGAATTTATTTTGAGGATTTATTTTTTAGTGTACAAGATAAATATATTTTATTAATGAATAAAATCAGGTATAAGCGTCCTAACATCTAGATATCAAACCTTATTTCAAAAACAATGACCCTCCATAATATCCAAAGAAAGAAGTGGTGGAGAACAGTTAATAGATGTGGGCATTGTGTAGCGTTCTGAAATCGGACAAATTAAACAGAACTGGGTAGTATAAATCAATTCGAAGGGGGCAAGCATTTTTAAGATGTAGTCATGGGGAAAGTAACGTCGTCCACTCCTCTGCTCTTTCAATCAAAGCTGGTTTGTTTCTCTCTGCTTTACCTCTTCACCGCTCTGTTTCTAGCTCTGTACACTCTCTCCCAATTCAAATGCCTCTTCAGATCTTCACCTTTCGACCCAATTCAGTCCCCTCTCTTCTCCTACCCTCCCAATTACGGCGAACACAAGTATGCAATCCCAACTTCACGTAAATCTTGCTCATCCCGTGTCTATTTCTCAGGTGGTGCCCCTCCATTTTATTCAGTCTCTGTTTTCATCACAATTTTGTGTCTTTTCTCAATTTTTGACAATTGGGTTGTGCTTTTTGGTATCAGATTATTGGAATGTGTTGAAGGAGATCCAAAATCTGTGCAAGAGTTCGTCGTGGAATTCATCTGTTTTGAGGTATATGCAGGGAAAGTCGGAGACTTTTGGAGGAAATTTAAGCACCAAAAACAGGACTTCTTATTTTGTTCATTATAATGAGAGCACTGAAGTCCCTTGTGGGTTTCTGAAGAAATTTCCAGTCAGTAATTCTGGTTAGTTCAATCGGTTCCCAAGCAAATTTCTGTTCTAAAGTCTCAATCTTTACTACTAAGCCCTGTTATTTACCTGTGATTTCAGATAGAATTTCTATGGAAGAATGCAAAGGACTTGTTGTAGTCTCGGCTATTTTCAATGACCACGATAAGATTCGACAACCTAAAGGCATTGGAACCAAAACCCTAGACAATGTATGCTTCTTCATGTTCATAGATGAGATAACCCTCAAGGGATTCTATCAGCATAAACTGATCCCACAAAATTCCGAAAACTATAAGATTGGCGTGTGGAGAGTTGTCAAGGTTTTGAGGAAGGGGTTATATGAGAACCCTGCAATGAATGGCATGATACCGAAGTACTTAGTCCATAGGCTTTTCCCAAATGCCAAGTTTAGCATTTGGGTGGATGCGAAAATGCAGCTGATGGTTGATCCATTGCTTTTGATTCGGACACTTGTGGTAAAGGAGGATGCGGACATGGCGATTTCGAAACATCCTTACTATGTGCACACTATGGAGGAAGCAATGGCGACGGCGCGGTGGAAGAAATGGTGGGATGTTGATGGATTGAAGAAGCAAATGGAGACTTACTGTGAGAATGGTTTGATCCCCTGGAGTCAAGAAAAGCTTCCCTATCCCTCAGGTAAGTCTACATTATATCATAAATTAGTAACCAAAAAATGAAAAAAACTAGTACATGTTTTGGGATGTCTGAAGCTTTGCTAAAATGAACTGCACAATGATTTAGAAACTATAGAAGATTAATTAGAAGCCAACTATCAATAGTTTCTGACATCAACTTGCCATGTTAAACTATTGATGCTTTCGTTTTGTGTTTTAAATTGATCATTGGGTTCCAACCTCACTTGTTGTTTCTGTTTAGGAGCTAGATTCTAATTGAACATTTCTATAAAATGACTTTCTGAGTCAATACTTTTGTTTTTGTGTTTATGTTTTCTGAGGAAGGTGAGACTTGAGAGAGCTTAAGCCTGAGATATAATAGGTAGTAGCTGACTTATTTTATTAGTTCAAAGTCCCCTATACAGTTAAAACAAAAGCAAGTTCATAACTTGAAACTGAGAAGAACTGAAATCAAATAGTGATAGCTATTGTAGCTAAGCTACGGAATGATCTGGTCCAGAAACAGAAAGGGAATGTGTGATCCAATGTGGTCCTGATCGATATTATAAAGAAAGTGGCTGCTTTAAGCAACTTGCACTTCACGACCCAGTAACACTCTGAACAAGACACTGTAATGAGATGAGTATCGATCACACTATATTGAATTACAGAAATCCTTTGCTTCGAATTGAAGGCTCGAAATCTTCACAATGTAGATGTTTTCATACCAATTGATCATTTTCTTGATTGTTGGCAGATGTACCAGACAGTGCTTTGATACTGAGGAAACATGGACTGAGGAGCAATCTGTTCTCCTGTCTATTGTTTAATGAGATGGAGGCATTCAACCCAAGAGACCAACTGGCATTTGCATATGTGAGAGACATCATGAGCCCAAAGTTGAAGCTGAACATGTTTGAAGTTGAAGTGTTTGAGCAAATTGCAGTGGAATATAGGCACCACCTTAAACATGAGGGAGTTGGAAGTGAAACATCTACAGGAGGATCCAAAACTATAAAGACCAGAAGGGCAAGCAATGATTATGTCAATGGCAGCTGTTGCAGTAAGTGTCAGAAGTACCTTATGGAAATGTGGGGGTGAATCCCCTGGTTGATTTTGTCTGTACCAGAATTAAAGAAGGTGGTGGGAAACGTGCTCTGTTCTAAAAAACGGGCGCTTAGGCCGATTAATCGGTGTCTAGGCGGAAAAAACTAAGTGAAAGCCTAATTTTAAGGTTGGGCGGACTATCTAGGTGATGGGTGATTAATCGAAAATTAGGCTGTCCGCCTACCGACTAATCGGGAATTAGACTCTGATTAGGTGTTTTTTTTTCAATTTTTTTTAATTAAAAGGTAAAAGTGGTTTTACTTTATTATTATGCTGAAAACTGTTCTAAATTTTTATTTTTTATTTTTTTAATCGAAAAGGTCCAGGCCTCATTTGATGTTGTTTGAGCCCTATAAGACACGATAAGAGCTAACTGCCAAGAGCTTGGGAAATAATATAGAGATACAACCCCAGGTGTCAATAAGGAGACTCCAATGTTGAGTGCACCGTTTGTTCACCAAATGAAATGCTCTAAAATTCAGTTCTCAACGTAAAATTTAGTTCCTAGGTGACTTTTTTTTTATGACATTTCTTCATAATTTTTCTTTATTATTCATATTATAATATATCATATAATATATAATAAATTAACTATATATAAAAAATAATTTGCCTAATTACAGATTAAATTCTGCCTAGACGATAAGCAGTAGCTCTACCGCCTAATTTTGCCTAGCGCCTTTTTAAACCTTGGAAACATGAAATAAAACAAAGGCCAAGCAACTACTTTTGGATGCATATATCAGAAAGAAAAGAGAACTACTTTTGGATGCCTTCTAACAAACGAAAGCAACAAGCTACATATACAATGACATGTTGAGACTTGAGAGTATTTTGATAGTCGCATATTTATGCGTCTATATTGTGTTTAATTATACTCTTATACTTAGTATCTTTGTGATGTTTTTATTATTATTCTAGTGAATTAATTATGTTTATTTTTTTATAGGTATTTTAGAGATTAATGAAGAAAATGGGCTTATATAATACAGTTTGGCATGCTATTGTGGAAGAGGAGGACTTACGAGGTGAATGAATCCTAATTTGAGAAGGATACTAAGTGCAGCACATGCTCTTCATATAGCTAGTGATAGGAAGTAGGCGAGGAGCTTGGCGAAGAAACACAAAACAGAAGAAAACAAATGAAGAAGAAGGCTTGGAGTTGGTGTCTGGCACGTGGGAAACAACTAGGTAATTAACCTAGTTTGATCTTAACATGAGTTGGCAGACATATATATAGCTAAAAGAAGAGGAGGTTGGCAGCTTGGTGAGGGAGATTAAGAAAGAGACGAAACAGAAGAAAGAAAAAGAAAGAGAAGTCGACAGAACAAGGCAAGAAGGAGAGCCAAGTTCTCATGCATCAAACCTAGCTCGATTCCGACATCGACAAGAGTTTTTCTTTCTCTACCATTTAATTTATCTCTTATGGATTCTTTAATGTTATTATTTAAGACTATGAGTAGCTAAATTCCCTTAATTAGGGGCTGATTAAAGTCCTAGATATGCTTACGATTTTGAACCCCTTTTGATTCTATTAACTATTTGGATGAGTTTTGTTTCACTATTTTCTCACCGTATGATTTCTATGTTCATGTTTCTTTGAGTACATGCTTAGATTCATGTCTTAGGATTTATATTCTTGATTTTATACATGACTACCTTATCATTGCATATTCTTTAGAGAAAAACATGTATTTGTGTAAAACAATTCTTAGTGATGAAAGGGTGACCACCTTATCAACCCTTGAAACTTTGTTATTCTTCAAACATTCTTAGAACATAATGACTTCAATTTTCTAGGCTTACATCACCATATGTAAAGTTGGTTAATTGGGGATCAAGATTGAGCAGATTGTCCCTCCCTCTTTCATGCCAAGTAAGAGAGTGTACTACACAAGATGACTTAACCAAAGCTCTTGTGTGGAGACTATTCATCCATGGTCAGTTCAATTATATTGGGGAGGTTGTAAGTGTGTCTAGGGTGGAGAGAAGTTCTTAACATTCATATCTCATTTATTTCCTCTAACAATTTACTTTCTGTAATTTACTGATTTTTGCATCAGCTGTAGCTTAGGTTCGTAGTGTCATTAGTGTACTGTAGTCAAGTCTGTCAGCTTTTTAATTTCATGTTTGGATTTAGTTTCACCAATTCTTTGTGTTCGATAACCCCTATTTATCTTACTATATTGATATATCCAAGTTGAGAATAGTGTATCTTTGCATAGGTGTTCACCCGCCTGTCAAATTTTGGCGCTGTTACTGGGGAATTGCTTAATTCTAAGTCCTAATAGAGTCTTTTAATTTCAGTTTTTGTTTTCTTTTGTCTTGTTTTCTTTTTCCTTTTGAGTTTTATAGTTTGTTTGGTGTGCAGAAACATTGTGTATGCGTATTAGACACACAAGAAGCGCTGAGCCATTATTACTTGATCCAGAGATTGAACGCTCAGCAAGGCAAAACAGAAGCAGCAGGGACAACGGTCCATGAATGTGAATAGTGGTGGTCAGCCTGAGCAAGACATACTTTATTATACAGGATCTGAATTTGAGGAAGAAAAATATATCCCAACACCACCACCATCACCAAGAAGAATGGCAAATGCAACCAAGTTGAGAGAGTCCTTTGTGCCAGGCATAGGTGTAGCAGATTCACCAATTGTTCTACCAGAGAATTTGGGGTCTTATTCTATTTTTCCATTCCTCATATCGAATCTGCCACACTTCAGAGGGACGCCTTGATAACGCGTAAAACATGCATCAAATATTAACACAAAGTAGACACTCAACACATATCTCACACGTTTGCAATTTAAAACCCTTCTTTGTAGATGTAGCATTGATAAGTAGGGATCGTTCTTAACCGGGGATTGAGGGTACTAATGCATGACAACGTTTGTAAGCACAAAAGTAAAAGGTATGGGGGGTGCAAAGTTGGTTTGTTTAACTAATTTCCTACAAAATTAAATGTACAAACGTTGGTTACCAATACACGTAGGGAAATCCTAAAATTCTAACATGCTTCACTCATAGACAAGCAGACAGTCAAGAACTTAGAATTACAAGACATGTATTGTCACCGAAAATAATATCTAAGTCTAATATTTACAAGATCAACTTATCAATTTACCTATCCCTTAATAACCTAACCAATTTCATGCAACCTATTTGGTCTCCAAGTCATTAGCTATGTTTTAACATGCATATCTCGGAATTAAGTGCCAAACTCGGGAATTGCCTGATATTCAACACATCATAACTTAAACCGGGAATTGCCCTGCATTCAAATTAAGCGTTAGGAACAAATATGCATGGATAACTAATTTCGAAGAACACCAAACAAGTCATACAAAACTAATTAGAATTATCTAACCAAAAGACTTCAAGAAACCAATCCATAGTAATTGTAAATTTACACAAGGAAGAAAAAAGAGAAGAAGTCATGGTACACTTTTTAAGTAAGGGAATTTCCCTATACTAATCCGTGCTTGATGCTCCTTCGATGGATGGAGGATGAAGACACATTGGGATTGCCAAGCTATGTATTCGGCCCTTGAAGGATGGTGGAGGCGGTTTTGTGGAGGAGATGCGGCTTCCTTGGAGGTCTATGACGTTTTGGAGAGGTTGAGATGACTCTTGGACAGGGGTTTGGCTCTTTGATAAGTGATGATCATGAATGAGTCGAGCTCCCCAATTTATAGAAGAAGATTAGGATTTTTCCTACCAAAATAAGACTTTCCTTATGTACCCGGGTAAATCTGACAGTCTGTCTTCAAACGCGTTTTCCCGGAGTTTCAGATCTTGGAAAATTCTGATTCTTATTTCATTGGAAAGCTTATTCAAAGGGCTATAAAATCCATATAAGGAACGCCATATTTGGAATTGAATTGGATTTACTACGAATTTTAGAAGTTAAGTGATCTGGCTGCCATGTTTTCTTCTTCTTCAAGGAAAAGAAAATCTTCATATCTTCAAATCTTGCCTTCCTTATTCCCTAATAATTCTTGGCCAAATCTATCATATTCTTGCACATATTTTGGCCCTCAAATCAGGTCTGAAAATTCATATAATATCTCCCAAAATTCGTCCATTATATGCTCCATATATTCCGCCATATTTGCTCTTTCTTGGATCGCGCAGGAGAAATGTTTTCATCTTTTTGTCCACCATTTTGGTATCCATTCCATTTGGCATTTGCTCACCATTCCATTATATGCTCCACCATTCCATTGGTATCTTTTTGTCCACCATTCCATTATATGCTCCATATATTCCATCTTGATGCCCACCAAAATTTTCTCCATCACAGCTTTCAAGATATTCCTTGAAAGAACATCACACGCAAGAAGAAATAGATAAGGAGAAGGGGGATCCCTCGGCAAAGACCCTTTGTGGGAGTGAAAGGAGTTCCCAATTTTCCATTGATCTGGATTGAGAAGGACACTAATTTGACACATTTCATCACTAGAGCAACCTATAGAGGATGAAAACCAACTTGAACAAAACGGCCTCTAGAAAGTCTCATTCCAGTCTGTCATAGGCTTTAATTAGTTGGTTCGAAACAGACACATTTTGCTGTTCCGAAATGAGGTTAAGTAAGAGAATTTTCAACCTATTCGCAAGAACCTTTGAGATAATCTTATATCAATTGTTGCATAGGCTAATAGGTCAGAACTAGCCAACACTCATAGGATTGAGGACTTTGGGGATGAGAGTGATGTTCGTCTTGCTGATCAAACCCAAATCAGCAGAAGAACTCTAAAACTTTGCTGATTCAGTAACGTCTGAAGCTACCACCTCCCAAAGCCTGTCGTAAAAAGGCCAAGAAAAAATATGTCGGGGCCTAGAGCCTTCCATGAGCGCAATTGAGAAACAGCTCGCCTGATCGCATCACTCCCAAAAGGTGCAATCAAAAGATTATTTTGATCTTCAGTAATCAAACTTTAAACAGCATTCAGGGATGAGCCCCAATTACGAGGACCTCTTGAGGTGAATAACTCAGAATAAGAAACTTCAAAACATCTTTGGATATCAACCTCACTTGAAATAAACACCTCACTCCCTAATGAGATTCTAGAGATTCTATTTTGTAACCTTCTTTGAATCGTCGAAAGGTGAAAAAACTTAAGAGTTACAATCACCATGAGCTAACCAGTTGATGCGGTGCATTGTCTCCAGTAATCAGATTTAGACTTGTTGGAACTTTGTGGGACTTTAGTCCCACATGGAAGATGTATAAGGACTCCTACCCTTAATAAGGGATACCCCATGTTAGGTATTAAATGGAAGTGGGCTTGGGTGAGGGAATTTCTATGGGCTTCATGGAAAATTCCCTTGGGCTCCTAGTGGGCTATAAGGCTCCTAGTGGGCTATGAAGATTATTTTATAATCAAAGATTAGGCCTTGGGCCTTGGGGGGGGGCTCTGGGGACATAGTTAAATTAGGTAAAAGTTTTGAATACTGATCACGTAATTGTTCATCGAACAAAGACGACGTTCTGCCGAAATGGAACAAAGACGACATTTTGTTCAAAACTCCGAACAGGCGTCATTCGTCTATAAAAGAAGCTTGAAGGATCAGCATCAAACCACTGAAAAATTCGATATACATCTTCCTTACTATCAAGAGAAAAACACATATTGAAGTTCGAGATAGAATTCAAGGGAATCTGCAACACCTTGAATTTGAGAGTTGTATCCTGGGAGACAGACGTCAAGACGATTCCACAAGCAGAAATGCAGGGACGAATTTCTGTCTTAGGACATTGCGTTAAACGAGCCTCTCTCTCAAGAAACAAGTTAGTGAATTCAAATTGTTTCTCTGTTTTGATCTCATACTTCATCCGAAGCATTCAATTCGAATTTAATTCTCTGCTATTTAGTTTCATTAAATTACGTTATAATAATAATTACTGTGATTCATAGCTTGATCCATACTTATAATACATATTTCATAACAAGACTTCCATAGTTGCTCCATCTTCATGGAAACAGCATCCTCCTGCAGCCTATCAACAATCGGAGCAGCTTGAATGATCGATAATTCCTCGTTAAGACACTCAATTTCCTTTCTGAATTTAGGAAATTTTGTTCTACTCCAAGCAATGATGGCATGTTTGCAGCTAGTCAAATTTCTGTTCCAGTTGATAATCGGGTTTGAGGAGGAACACTCCTCCAATTCCTCCTCACCACAGCTTCAAAATCAGTATACTCAAGCCAAACAGAGTCGATCTTGAAGCTTTTCCTGTATTTCTCAAACCAGGACTTGATTTTTTTTAGCACTTTGTATTTGTCTTGGTAAGTGCATGCATGCAATTTCCGATTCTTCCATGGAGTGAGTGTTTAACGATGATATTAAACGAATGTTTCATATCTCATATTCAAAACTCAAAGGCGAGGGAAGAGCGAGAGCGAGAGAGGGGGAGGGGTAAAGTGGAACAATAATAATTTTATTTTCAAAAAATTAATTAGAAATGAAAATAGAATCCTAATAGTAATATTGAAAGATGTAGGGAGTCAGCTCCCCATATTTTTTTTCTTTTACAGGTTACATTATTTGAACAAGCATAAACTGTTGGATGCAAATGAACGCGGATCTGCATTCGGTTCCTATGTGTATAGATAGCTAGGTTTGCACTTTGCACACACCAATGCAGTTCGCAAAGATCGAGAGCCATATATGCCATTCCCATTCACATTCCATTCCATGCATGCAAATATACATAGATGGAGTGCACGCTACGAAGTACGAAAACAGATCTCAACCCCAACAACGAACGCACCCATCAACCAAAAATTGGCGCTCCAATGCAAATTTCACATGCCTATCTTCCTATTTCTCGGCCTTACATCGTTCCGCATTGACTTTGTTAATTCCATTCGAACCTCATTTCTGTAAAATGGAGCTTGAATCGAACATATATACCCGATCGATCCAAATCTACTGATGCATGTACATACTTCAAGCTTCAAAGCAAAAAAGATCTCAACATATAATTTGTACATGCACAAAATTGAAATTTGTTTAGGAAACACCAGGATTTCGGACACACTTACACCTATATATAATCTCACTCAGTACGTTGGAAACAAACATGTAAAACCATAATAGAAACAACTGAAGAAATTTTTGAGCTCTTTTTTTATTAGCTGAATTGCTTTCGGGGTATGGAAACTTTTTTTTTTCTTTTGAGAAAGCGGGCCGGGTTATAGAAATTTGGACATACATAACTTGAAAAGAACGAACAAATCGATAGAAATCTATCATATAATTCTTATTGTGTGCATTGGAAGTTCGATCGTATAGTGTTACTATATCTATAATATTATAAAAGAAAGTGTGATTGTTTTCCTACTTTCACCGAATTTTTTTTAAATAGCATTTTTATCTTAGAGAAACATAATTATTCAGGGTTTTTTTAGTAATTGAATAAATAAATTTATATAAATATTTCATAAAACCATTCTATTTTTCCTCCACTCTCCCCCTTTTTTCTCTTTGCATCAAAATTCAATTTCAAAATTGTAACTCCCCTCCTACTCCCACACACAAATCAGGAATTTTTCTTATTTTTTTTGTTTGTTTTGAAACACTCATTGATAAACTTCTACAGAAAAAAATAAAATAAAATTGCAAAGTATTGCCACACATGTAGGGTGTGTACATTTTCTAGTATACTAGAAGAAGTGCACACACTATTTGTGTGTAATTTAAATATTTCATTTAAAAATAGATAAATAATTTTTATAGATAAAAAAATTTAAAAATTAAATGAAACTAATAAAAAAAACACTGAAAAAAGGATAAACTGTAAATTTCTTTAATTACTAGAGTAGATACCTGTGAAAATGGGTCGTGAAACACAAAACTGGCGCAAGAAAAGTAAGAAAAAAAAAGAAGCTTAATTAATAATTACTGAAATATCCCTAAATTATTTTGTTTCACCAAAAACTAAAGGACAAATACGGAGGAAGTAGACAATGTTAGGAAACATAGAAACTTCCCTTAATAATAGTATATATACCTATAACTTGTTATTATTATCGTCTATTGCAATATGACTGATCATGAAGACGATGTTTACAGTAACAAAACCGAAACAAAATGATGGCAAAACCCACCAGAAAACTCATATATAGCTAGTTAAAAGAAAAATAAGTACAAAAATACCCCAACAGAGCGATCACGGAAAGTAATGTCGATCAGTAATCCCATGATCTAGGGCTTGGGGAGGTCGCAGAAGAAGACGACGGAGTTTGGGTTGTCGTTGTGGCAAGGCGACGACCCAGACGGAGGAACAAAGCCCTTGGGAAGCATCACCGAGAAAGGCCCATTCTTGAACTTCTTGGAAGTCGCCGCCGCTGACGGACTGTTCTTGTTCCTTTTTCCGCCGCGGACGGCGGCGCGTTTGTTGGAGCGGGTCTTGGCCTGACGGCGTTGATGATCGAGGAGAAACGGCGTCGTGTTCTTGACGTAGAAGACTTGGTACTGGGCCGTGGCGGAGGAGGAGTAGTGGTCTCGGGCTTGTTGGGTTTCGGGTCGGGTTTGATCGTTTGAAGCGGAGAAGGTGAAGAGGAAAAGGAAAGTGTAGAAGAGAATGTAGTACTTGAGCGAAGTACCCATCGTCAGAGAAAGAAAGAGATAAAGAGGGAGAGAGTTGAAGTCTTGAAGATCGAGGCCTTTGGTTACTGGTGCAGACTGCAGAGTATTTGTGTGTGGTGTTTATTTATATTCTTAGGAACATTTCCAGGTTTAATTAGTCTGAAAGAAGTAAGATTAGGAAATCGGTTTTGTGGGCCTGGGTTGAGATTTGGAAAGTTGCCGGGAGCCCAATGGACTTTCGTGCTTTATTCGTTTCTATTTTTGGGATGTTTTAGTCGGATTTATTCCATGAACTACATTTCTTTCCCCTTTTTTATTTGGCAAAACCTATCGACCTTTGATGAAAAACAAAATGGGAAAATTTCTCTAATGGAGGTGAACTTTCATATTATGTTAGCAGCATGGGCGGATCCATATGGTAGACTGCACGGGCTGCCTAGTTTTCAAGAAGTTTATAAAAAATAATTTTATTAGATGTTAACAAAAAGTGTTGGTGGCTCAAATAGTTGATAATCTGTCGGTCTTGAGTTCGACTCTTCTCAATCTCATTTCCTTTTCTCTTTTCTTCATGAGTTCTTGTTTCATTTCTCTTCCCTCCTTTATTTTGGTTGAGTTATTTCCTTTGTTTTGGTTGGATTTTTTCTTTTAATTTATTTTCTTATTTTATCCTACCTTTGTTTCAGTTGAATTCTTTCGATTAAAACTACAAAATCGTGTCATGTTACAAATTTTGTAATTTATTTGCATTGGTATCGGTATAAACCAAAAATAAAATAAAATACGTTGCACAGCACAACTCTCTTCCATTTTAAAATCCTAGATCCACCGCTAATTAGCAGTAATAGAAATGAAAAAAATGATCGTAGTGATTCAGGACTTCAAAATGGATTTCTTTTCATTCTATGAGAAATTATCTATTGTTGTGTTGTTATGTAGGTTTAGTATCAAATAACAACATGAGTTTTATCTTAGTTTTTCAACTTTTATCATACTTCGTCCTTAATCAGGAATTCAATAGATCCATCCAAAATGAGTTTTATTGGATTTAAGATTTATTGGATTTGTTTTTGTCCTAAATGAATTCGATGAAGACTCATCTTGAATTCTTTCAAAAAAAAGAGACTCATCTTGAATTAAACCCTGCGAGTCCGAGACTTATGTAGTGTCGAATTTTACTCATAATGGTTTTAATTTCTGTTAGCCAAATATTTCCAACAATTGACTCCAGAAGGTATCACGTCACAGGTCCAATTGTCAAACGAAAGTCTGTTCTCTCCCATTTCTCTGGAAAGTCAACATTGGCAAAGCAGCGGTGAAGTTTCCTAAATGATACGACGTCGCTTCGTTGCTCAAAAACAAAAAAAAGCCTTCCACTTCTATACACAGTCTCCTCCCTTCCCCCAAATCTCAAATTCCACAGTGCTCACATTACACCCTTCCCGCGAATCCCATTTTGCCCATCCGAATCGCTCAATCGGAAAATCTGACCTTATTTGTCTTGCTCCTCAGATTCCGATCTGAGCTGGACGACGGAGCTCAGGCTCGGCCGCGACCTTGGCGACGATCGGATCGCCGATCATGTCGTCCAAGTCTCTACCTTACTCAAACAAAGACCTCCACTACGATAACGCCAAGTTCCGACAACGCTCCTTCTTCAAGGTCCCCTCCATTTTTACTCAGATCTCCTCCATATCTATATCTCTGCAAAATTCGATTGAACTGAATTTAATTTCTTATATAAATATATATCTATTCGTCATATTTTGGAGTTTGATGCAATTCATTCTAAGCATGATAGTGAAGTCAACATTTTGAATTATAAGTGAAGCTATTATCAAAGATCAATAATTTTACCTAAAGCATTCTTGTTTAGATTTTACTATTGTATCTGTTTTAGTATCTAGTTGGTTAGATAGGTTGAAGTTCTCTATGTTTTGATATCCCACAGGTGATAAATCAGACCTTACTCACCAGTAACTTAAAGCATCATTGTACGAGTTATAGTGCAGGAAAGTTTCTAGCGTCAGTAATGATATTCGGGGATAGTGTGTCTACTGCTGACGCATCCGGATTCCACAGGTTCTGTTTCACACGGTTTAGTGAACCGTATTAAGAATGCTACATATGAGCACAATATAAGCTGCGGCGTTAAGTTTGGAAATATATTCAGACGAGCACCGAGGCTTCCTCCTCAGTTAACACCTGATGAGATTGGGAAGGGTGGGGATGTTGGGTTGAAATTGGTAGATAGGCAGGAAAGTGTGAAGAAGGCTTTTGTTCATGCATGGTCTGGGTATAAGAAGTATGCCATGGGTTATGATGAGCTGATGCCTGTGAGCAAGCAGGGAGTTGATGGATTAGGTGGTCTCGGTGCAACTGTTGTGGATGCCCTTGATACTGCTATGATAATGGGTCTCAATGAAGTTGTATCTGAAGCGGGCTCATGGATTGAGAAACACCTTTCGACCAGGATTAGTGAGAAAGGCCAAGTTAATTTATTTGAAACAACAATATGTGTTTTGGGTGGCCTGTTAAGTGCATATCATCTCAGTTCCGCAAACCAAGGGACAAACTCAACGCATAAAGGACCTGAACTGGCTATTTATCTGGAAACTGCCAAGAACTTGGCCGATCGTCTGATGTCTGGTTTTACTTCCAGTCCTACTGCTATCCCCTATGGTGATGTTGTTCTTCGTGATCCTTCAGCACATCCAGCTCCTGATGGTCTTAGCAGTACTTCAGAAGTTTCTACCTTACAGCTTGAGTTCAATTATCTCAGTTCTGTTACTGGTGATCCAAAATACACTGTGGCAGCTATGAAGGTCTTAGAACACATAAAGACTCTTCCAAAGGTGGAAGGATTGGTTCCGATATATATAAAGTATGTGACCTTTACCAGTAGTCTTTTCAGTTTCTTAGTTCTTTCATATAAGCTTACCATCAAGTTGATTTTTTCCTTGTACTTTGAATATGCTATCTGGATGGGTCTTGCTTTGGGAAATACTACGGTTAGGAGTTCCTTTACCTCTTTGTCTTTGTCTCTTTTTCAAAGAAATGCTCAAATTCAGTTAGTAGCTCCGCCCTCGATAACTTTACTAAGAAACTTTTCCTAAATTATTTCTGCTAGTTCCTTGTAAATTTGCTTGATCTGTGGGGTCTGCTAGGTCTTGTGGTAAGAGTAATTTTTTGAGGAGGTTGCTGAAAGGTTTTCAAAATTCGCTCGTGTGTTCGTTTCTTTCTTGGACACAAAAATTGGTTGGTTTTTAACTATTACTCGGTTCAGATTCAAATTTGCTACCTGTGTTATTTATTTTTGAAGAACCTGCTCGATTTTACCTATTGTTCTTGAGTCTTCTTGATTGTCTCAATTTTTTTTTCATGTATTTATTATTTAGGACAAACTTCAGTTTACCTCCCTTAACTCTGGCTCAGACATCATGTTAGTCCCTTTTGTTTCAAAGCTGATTGTTTTATCCTTAATCTTTACAATTAATATCAGTATTACCCCTCCGTTAGTTTTCCATCCAATCTTACCGTTAAGTGGTGACATGGCAATTGTCACGTCAGCAAGTGGGTCCCACTACTATAAATAAATTCATATTTTATCCTTTAATTATTATTTTTCAAATATATATATATTTTATTTCTAATCTCCATTTTCATTTTTATCTGTCTTATTTTGGTTTTTATTTTTTCTTTCTCTTGCAACCCTATGATTGACTATAATATCATAAAAAAAAAGAAGGTAAAACCCCCCAAAAAATGGAAAAAAAAAAGAAGAGTTTCTAGAGAAAGAAATAAAGAAGATAAAGACTAAAATTCAACTAAAAAAAATTGACAATAAAAAAACTAAAAATAATTGCAATCTTGTCTTTTTTTCTCTCTCATAACTCTATGACTAACTGTAATCTGGTATATTTTCTTACATTTTTATTATTCTTTTATAATTTTTTATAATTTTCCTTTTATGAGAGTTCAGAATGAAAAAAAGAAGACAAAATAAAAAATAAAAAATGAGACGATGAAAATGAAAATTAAAGATTAGAAATGAAATAAAATTAATTTACAAAAAATAAAAATAAAAAATATTAAAATAAGAATTTATTTTTGATAGTGAGATCTACTTGTTGACGTGGCAATTGCTATGCTATCACTTAATGGTCAAGTTGGATGGAAAACTGATGGAGAGATAAGACTGATGTGAATTACAAAGATAAAGGGTAAAACATTTAACTTTGAAACAAAAAGGACTAACATGATGTCTGAGTCAAAGTTATGGGGGTAAACTGAAGTTTGTCCTATTATTTATTATTTTTTGATGTTGATGTTGTCTACATACTGCATGCAGCCCTAACACCGGTGAATTCAGTGGACAAAATGTAAGACTGGGATCTTGTGGAGACAGCTACTATGAGTATCTACTGAAAGTTTGGCTTCAGAAGGGAACCAAACGAGAAAGTAATATGACATATCTATATGATATGTATGAGGAAGCAATGAAAGGCGTTAGGCACCATCTTGTTAGGAAATCAATACCAAATGGATTAGTTTTTGTAGGAGAATTGCCTTATGGATCAGGTCGTGACTTTAGTCCAAAAATGGATCACCTGGTATGCAGTACTCATTTAATATGGCATTTAGATAGCTTACATGATATGGTCCCCTTAAGTTTCCTTAAATTGGATAAACAAAAGGCTAACTAGTTGGACACACCTATCTGTGGTATCCGGGATATTAACTAATTAGCTGTCTCTACAATGATTTTGGAACTCTTACTTTTTCTCTTGGAAATGGTTCTTATCATTAGACTGTACTGCCTTTTGCAGGTATGTTTCTTGGCTGGTACTCTTGCACTCAGTGCCACTAAAGGCATTCATTACCAAGGAAAAAGCGATGACAGATAATATGCTAAACTTTGAGGATCTGGAGAATTTGAAACTTGCAGAAGATCTGGCTAAGACATGCTTTGAGATGTATTCTGTAACTGCTACTGGTCTTGCTCCAGAAATTGCTTACTTTCATACAGAGGTTGGTTTTAGATTTGCATGCACCATTATTTCGTATAACATCCATTGGATATGTATGTACACCAAAATTGTCATTAATTATTAGATTTTTTTAGCATTTTGAATTTCTGTTCAATGGCCTTATGTTGTATTGGAGCTTAGATATTCTAACAACGCAGGAATTTTCTGATGGAGGTCTTGATGGTGGTAACAAGAGTTCAGAATATCTGAATGACATAATTATCAAACGTGCTGATCGACATAATCTCTTGTGTCCTGAAACTGTTGAATCATTGTTTGTCATGTTCCGTATAACAGAGGATCCAAAGTATGCTTTTTCTTTCTTACTTTTTTATGTTTCCATTGTTTTTATCTCCCATTTTTGTAGAGAGGATAAGTAGTGTCTTTGGATTCTCTTTCACTTGCAGACTTCTACGTTGCAGATATCGTGAATGGGGTTGGCAAATTTTTGAAGCATTTGAGAAATACACGAGGATTGATACCGGTGGATACAGTTTTTTGGATGATGTAACATCCATTCCTCATAAAAGAGACAAAATGGAGACTTACTTTTTGGGAGAGACTCTGAAGTATTTGTACTTGCTGTTTGGAGATAGTTCTCTTGTTCCTTTGGATAAATTTGTTTTTAATACAGAAGCTCATCCTATTCCAATTGAAGGTACTAACAAGATGATGTAACACCTGCTGCAAATGAATTATGATTCAAGAGGAATCATGTATGGACAAACCATATGGTTGCTGGTGAAAAAAGTAATCCTAGTTGAGATTTTAGAGGCGGTGTTGGTTGTTTCTCTTGTCCAATTCACTGGTGAGTCGATATTCTTCTACATTATGCCTACAGAAGGAGAAGTTTCCTGAACGACGCTATACTTGTGGAGAATTGTACAATGACAGATTGTAATATGTAATTTCTCCATATTTTTACAAATTGTGATGAATTAGTTGAGGGGGTTCTACCCATTGCAAGTATAAACTGCCATATTTTGTAAGCGACTTTTTCACCTCCCCAGTACTTTTACTGGCTTTTGAGAACCACAGCGTTTAAACAGTGTAGTCACATCAAAGTCTCTGTTAATTCTTATTTAATGTAGCCTAAACGTTACAGTTATCTTGAGTTCTTGACATCTTTGAATACCATTAGGTTACATCAGAGTTCAGAGTTTGATAGTCACTCTGAAGAAGGAAAAGATGATCACCATCTCTAACAACACTCATGTCTTCTATTTCTGCATTCTCTGCATTCACTACTATCGTAGGTCTGTAGCCTCCAAACTTTTCACCTGCAATGCCACAACGTCTGAGGTCAAAACTATGCTACGGTATGTAGATTCTGTTAAGGTTCGTTCTCCCCTCTTACATTGACTTTGCTTTGTTTAATAGTTCTTGTCTACTTTTTCATAATTTTTTAAAACTTTTTAAATTGCTATTATCAGGTTTTTCTGAAATTGATGTTTCAGTGCTAAAAGAAAGAAATCTTACTGGCAACTGTGAGCAGCTCATCTATGGAATCAGGTAGGATTATTAACTTTGCAAGCTGCCTTTCCGCCACACTTCCATTTGGAAAATTCATGTGGATAGTTACTCTCTTCCTGATTGATCTCATCCCTTCTTCTCTATCATTCGGAGGGCTAGACGGGCACGGATAGGACCTCATCGGTACCTTTCTTAAGTGAGAATGAAAGTGTTGGCGGTCTTCATGTCGTTTGCAATTTCCTTCACTATTGCTGGTGCTTCCAGATGTTTCTGGCTCAATAAACTCTATTCGATGTTCATCCATGTCTCTTTTGTTTCCATAACTTTGTAACAGGTCGTGTATGCTCTTGTTTCCTTGCCGTTGTGCTACAGCTTTTGGTTTCCATCCTCTAGTTTCTGGTTTGTTGGTATTTTCTTCTCCTTCAACCATAATGTTTACCTTTTCTAGACCCTCGCAAGCAGCAGCATGAAGTTTAGTTTGGCCATCCTCACCTGTCATCTGTGCTTTGCCTATTTCACTCTTATTTCTAGCCTCCGAATACGGAAAACAAGTGTCCCTTACTTCCTGCATTGCTGAATCATCATGTGAGGTATCTTTGCATCCTCCTCTGGGTTCTGCTCCAGGACAACTCCGGAGCAATAAGCCTGGATTTGTTTGTGCATGTTCAAACCCTGAGCCATCTTCTCTTTTCAGTTTCTGTAAATTCAGTACAGATATCAGTTATAAGAAAAGGGTGATAAGGAAGTAGCTTGTTTTTCTTGTTTATAACAATCATTTCAGTACCAAAAAAATGTTGTTCATGATAATCTGCTCGTCTTCCTTATTCGTTTGTATTGTGGTCATCAGTGAACTTTTGCGCAGCCCTAATATCTGAGAAAGTTCGGTGGTCCGAACTGTGTATGGCTGTGGCCTATTACACAGTACTCCAATCTCTCCCAAAGTATCCCCGGAAATTGCTTTCCCTACAACCTGTGCGGAGTATTAGAAGTTAGTTGCTCCATTTTCCAGTCTGACTGAATAACAAAATGTTATCGTGACTTACTTGCTCTGGACCATCAGTATTGGATATCAGAACTGCTGCACCTGAGACCAGTATGTAAAGATCGGTCGGGGCCTCGTTTTGCAGAATTACGTCTTCTTTGGGGGGGAAATACTCTGCATCTATTTCTGATACCTTAATGAAAACAATAAATGGTTTTAGCTTCTTGTGTGAGACTTCAGTGATAATGCGAACTAAAAGTGCATTATTGACTTGAAAAGAGGAGAAAGTGTGATGCTTTACCAGTTGGAAAAGGAAATCATAGGAGACTCCTTGGAAGATATCCACCTTTTGAATGATGGGGAAGAAGAGATGCTGAGCAATGCTTGATCGAAGCGCTTTTGGCAGATCATTTAGGGTCTCTTGCTGCTTCAACCCTTCTGTCTTGAACTTGAGGCATATATGTGACAGCATTTGGTCCTGTATTCTTGGCGGCAAGTCATTTCTTGCTGCAAATTCGGAAGCAGCTCGCACCATGTCCCTCTATTAAACACCAAAACCAAGCTTCTTGCATTAGTACTTTGTTCTGAGGACAAAAAGAGGAACTTTTCTGTTTCAAATGAGTACGCTAGTTCAGCTGTAAATCTTCATTAACTGATATATGAGAGATGGTTATTGTGTTTTTGAAGTAGTAATATGTCAAAATGTGGGGTAAAGAAGACAACATATAAAGGAAGCTTTTCAAGTTTCTTGCAGGTAGTGTATGGCCATGTGGACCGTTTGTTTTGACAGTGACTGGGAAATCTTTTTGGTCCATTTAGTTTGAGCTACAAATTAAAAGAGCTAAAATACTTACAAAGTTTCTGGTTCTGCTGGTCGAATGAACCACGAGGTTTGTCATATTTCCGATGAGGTAAGCTGTCAATCCTAAGTTAAACAGCATGTAGAAAATATCGAACAACATCTCCCTTGGATTCTCCGCATGCAAGTCTCCATAGCCGGTGGTTGTGAGTGTTGTGATAGACCAGTACATTGCAGTGACATATCTGTTCCAAAGACTATCCTCTTTGAAGTTTGGATACGCTGCGCCAATCCAGGTTTGTTTTGAATCAGGGTATCTGTCTGCTATGAGATAGTAAAAGCATCCGGCACAATGTACTGCAAAAAGGGTCACCTGAAAATTCGCAGCATCTTATGAGGGGAATTGTCAAAGGATATCTAATGGAAAAACAAGAAAGAGTCTGTGAACTCTTAGGGGGGCTTACAGAAATGAGCTTTGTGCATCGAGTCCAGAAGTAATTGAACCGAATGTCCTTCTCAAGTCTGAAGAGAAAGCTGACCGGCTAGTAAGTATTCTATATTCTGAAAACCATAACAGCTGGAAATCTTGAAGAAAGAAACACATATTGATATGTGGGCAGATGTTGGACCTTGCAAACAGGGCGCTGACTCGTCTGAGACGCCAAAGGCGGAGCATGTTGAGTACTTTGAAGCCAAGTTCGCTGCCATGACTTGTGAAAATGAGGCTAATAGGCTGAAATGGTGCAGTGGAACACACATCGAAAATAAACCAGGTCGATATGTACCTATATGTCGGTACGAGACATATTGGTCATATTTTCTTGCAAATACTTAATTAGATATATTCTGTGTTTAATTTTCCAATCTGCAAAAATGAAGTCACCATAAGGATGAAAGGATTACACACCTTATTGCAATTTGCTTGGGATCGTCTACAAGAAGATAAGACCGGCTGTCAAGATATGCAACAAAGAAAGTGAGGCATATGTCAATGGCAAATAAACCGTTGACAATGTTGTCGATGACAAAAAGAGTATCCTGCTTGTAAGTCAAGAATGCAAACTCGAATGGGCAAATCCAGGCAGAGTAAATGACCAGAAGAATGAGTAACATCTCCCAAGCCCTGAAAATGAAGTGAAGTTATGGAAATGATCCTTCATGCACTATAAACAAGTAACATTATGTACTAGTAGTGAAGTGTTTTGGCTATGATCATCACCTATAACGAGGATTGTAAGGAGATATAATGTATTTCCGGAGCTTGGTTGATTGGTTTATTCTGGCTCCAAGGGAAGGCAAGAGATCAGTAGAGAAGAAGCTGCTCTGAGCAACACTATCTATTTGGTATTCATCAATATAGAACCTCCTGAAGAAGTTCTTTGTGCAGGAAAGTGACATCCTTGTGTTTATGTTGTGGTCTTCAGAAAACTTAAGAGTATAGGGATGTTAGATTTTTTGCTGGCTTGTGCAAGTGTACGAAGAAGAAGGGGTATATATAGTATGCCAACATGGTTAGAACACGGATTAGGAGTCCTTAACCTCTGCTCCTTTTTGGTATCACGCTTGTGAAAACTCGAAAAGAATATGCTGGAAACTTAATTATGCAGGACTATTGTGGGTGGTTACTGATGGGAAAGAAGTAGTAAAAAGGAGAAGGGGGACTTTCTATCTTGTTTAAGCATGAAAGGTAAGAAATACGAGGGACATGGACACGAAAAGAACAAGTTGCGCGAGCACGAAGAGTGGCAGACATGTGCAGCTTAATGTCTGTAATGCAGCAGAAGACATGTTCTTGAGTACTACTCCTGCTGGGAGAGAGCAAGAAGTTGAAGATGGTAATGATGAAATTCTGGTTGAGTAAAGTTGGAGTGGTGGGAGTTCCATTATTGGAATACATGTGGAGTAGTTGTACTACAAGTATGGCTAGAAATACTACTACAAGAGAGCTCATGAGCAAGAAGGGAGACATGAGTTTCATTTGAGTTTATGCACACTTTGGTTTTTGGTTGTGATATATTCTTTCATTTCATTTCTCATTTTGAGAAATATGGACCAGGAGGATGATACGAGTGATGTTCAACTCATGGACGCCACGTGGACCAATAAGAACCTGTTTTAGAGGTGATGACACTTCGCAAAATCGATCCCTCCAACCTTTATATGATGACCAACTCGCCCCATATATCGATCAGCTGCTGATTCAGCTCCCTTCAATCTTCTTCATCATCTTCATTGATAGAAAGAGGCCGAGACAGAGAGAGAGAGAGAGAGAGAGAGCTGACTGCTGAGGTTGTTTGTATATGTAAACTCAATCAGAGCCATAAAAGTATGAAATGGATTGGTGCCATTTACTGCTCTGTATCCATATTCCAACTCTATCTTTCTCTCATTTCCAATTTGCTTTTGACCCGTTTGTGTACTAATTATAACTAGCTGTAGCACAACACGGTTTTCATGTCGCCGACTTCAGTATGTGGCTTTTGCATATGCAGGTTGACGTTTTCGGGTTGATCATAACCTCTAGAAAGGGTTTTTCTGTTGGCCAAGTTCACAATTATTAATGGTTTTTTTTTTTCGAGTGAGAAGCGAAACCATGATTTAGTTTTTCCATAATGCAGAGATTTTCTAGCTCCATGAAATCTGAGTGATTAGCATTCGAGCCCCCCGGCCAGATGCACTACGTTGCATATTTGATGTTGGGTTTTGTTTTTATCTAAGACATATGACTGGTTGTCAACAACAACAACATAGATGAGGTCTTGAAGAGACAACATCCTATTACATATACTAGAAAAAGGTACACGTATGTGTATTAAGTAATCAATTTTTGAAAATGTAAATTTTAACAGTGGAAAATGGTAATAAAAATGGTTTTAAAAAAGAGAAAATTATTTAAAAATTCAAAAACTGAAAAGAATTTCAAAAAAAATTAACTTATGAAAAAAAGGCTAAACTTATGTGACATTTTTTTTCCAAAAAAACTCAGCTGACATCACTTCCTCCCAAAATGTCCAAAAAGTTATAAAACATATTTTTTTTCTACCGATTTTGTCATTTTTTCCTAATTTCAATTCTAACTGTCATTTTTAAGAGTGAGCTCTCTCTCTCTCTCTCTCTCTCTCTCTCTCTCTCTCTCTCTCTCTCTCTCTCTCTCTCTCTCTCTCTCGATCATAATAACAATCTCGCCGGAACAAAAACTCTGTTCGATATAGACGTCATACGAAATTGAAATGTTCAAGCGCTGCAAGTTTCAACGTTCTCTCTCTCTCTCTCTCTCTCTCTCTATATATATATACATATATATATTGATGATTTCATATGTTAAGTTCTATTGTATATCCAATTTCACTCTGTTTTTGCACGAAATCATTTCAGTTTGTAGTTGTATTAATCGGTTTCATGATAGTATCGATTACTTTGCTCCTCAAACTATAAACATTGCGAGATCAAAATCTACTTAATTAGGTCTGGATATGATTTTGTTCTGAAGATGTGTCTAAGTATCTGTCTAGGTATCTGTCCGAGTATCTGTTAGAGTATCTGTCAGAGTATCTGTTAGCGTATCGGTCTAAGTATTTGTTATCTGTCTGAGTATCTGTTTCTCTATTTGTTCTATTAGTTAACCAAAGCATTTACATAAGTTTCTTCCACTCTTTAACAACTTTTTAATGTTTTCTCTGCAGTATATTCAATAGCAACAACACCATCTCCAATCATTGTGAAATATATTCACGGACAAGAAGCCGTGATAGATATTTTAAGTGCTGACATCACATTTACTGACATAGTGAATATTGTCCGTTAACGATTCAAATCACTCGATAACTCAATCTTGACATATAAATATTGTATCCCACTAGAGGATGAACACATTTTCTTGAAAACTGATCGTGATGTGATTTTGATGATGCTTTTTCTACAAAGATTCAATTAAAAATATATTGAGATCAGAATCACTGATCTGAATGAGGTAGAAGTAGAACATCCAAAAATCATTTGAATATCTGTTTGAGTATCTGTTTCCATATTATGTCACGCTAAACATGTATACGTTTCCTCTTTCCAGCAAACAGAAACTATCAATTCCAACCAATTGGCGGTTTGTGGCACGCAGAATGAAAACTCGGGGATGGATGTGCAGATGGATGGCTACATGTAAATAAGTAATGTTGCTAATGTTGGTTTTGGATGCTTTCAAGAAGAGGAGACAAATGATTACTTGACAAAACCATAGGTTACATTGATACAAGAAAAGGGCAGAAATTCTTAGGCGGTGTCACTGAATTCAGGATGAAACTTAGAAAGTACTCAATTGAAAGTGGATTCAAGTTTACATATGAGAAGAATGAGCCCACACGCGTAAGTGTACATTGTAGATACAAAGGGCGTGATAAATGCAAATGGTTTGTGAAGGCAAGACTATACAGGGCGAATGGATCATTTTACATCACTGAAATCAACAACAAGCATGCATGCAAAGAAAAGGTCTGGAAACAAACTAGTGAGATGATGAAATCTTCTATTGTAAAGTATGAAACATTTTCCTAACATCACTAGCTGTGAAAATATCTGTCTAAAGAGTTCTTCGTTGCTTTTGTGTCAATTGTTTTCTTTACTTGAAACTTATCATTTATTCAATACTCAACTCAATTGTTAAGGACAAACTGCGTGTTGATCCTAATAAGGGAGCCAAGGCCTTACATACAGAAATCAGAGAGAGTTTTGGCCTGAAAGTTCCTTACAAGATGGTGTGGTATGGCAAAGAATTAGCAATGAATTCACTGCACGGAAATGAAGCTGAAACCTACATAAACCTTCTATGGTTTTGAGACGAATTTATGAAAACAAATCCTGGCTCCAGAGTTGTTGTCGATATTGATCCGGAAACACACAGGTTTTAGCCTTTTTGTGTCATTCGGTGCTTACATGCAAGGATTCCAATACTGCAAACCAATGATTTTCTTTGATGCATGTTTCCTCAAAAACAAATGCAAAGGAAAGATCATGGGGGCCTCTGCAAAAGATGTAGATCAGGGTAATGTAGACATATGAAATATAGAACTATATGAGTAGCTGTCTGGATAGATGTTTGGGTAGCTGACTAAGTATCTGTCTGCATATCTTTTTTTTGTTTATAAACTGCACTTCAGTACTTAGTATACAACTAGGAACCTCACCTTTTTGGTTCTTTTTCAGGACTCTATCCAATTGCATTTGCCATAATTGATGCTAAAAATGACAGCAACTGAAGGTTGTTCTTGACGAACCTAAGAGATGAGATAGATAGACACAGCATAAACTAGGAAACTAATACTCGGAGGAAAATAACATTCCTTTCAAATCGTGGTAATGGAATCATGAGTTCTCTTCCAGAGGTGTTCCCAAATGATGAGCACGGCTACTGTTTTCGGCACTTGGTTGCTAACATCAAAGACAACTACATAGGGCACTTGAAGGATAGAATTTATGAACTCTTCATGCAATGTGCATATTCTAGAAGTGAAAAGAAGTATGAGTTCCTTTTTAACCAGCTTAAGCTAGAAGGTGGATATACAGAGATAACTGAATTCTTCAGGATCTCCCAAAGAAAAAATGGTGTGATGCATTCTTCGGAAGAGATAAGTATGAAGAAATGACAAACAACATCTCAAAGTGCTTGAATAGTTGGATAGTACATCTCCGTATACTGGTTGTCTTCTATTTTGCCGATGAAATCAGGTCATCTATTATAACCTGATTCATTCTATTATTTCATGGGTAGCTGACTGCGTAGCTGTCTGTATATCTATTTTTTGTTACATTACAACCAGATTCATTCTATTAATTCTAGGATATCTGTTTATTGCACTATTTCATTCCTTTTTTTTGTTACTCTTCTTTCAGGAGAAAGGTGATGGAAAGGATTGCAAGCAAAAAAGAAGAATCTAAAAGATGACACACTATAATGGGACCAAGGATGGAAGGAAAACTAATTCAGGCACTTAATATATATAAAGGCATTGGAGAGTGATAAACTCCAATGGTCTTGTCTACAAAGTTTAGGCTGACAAATACAGTAGTGTAGTCAAGATGGAGACATGGACCTGCTCATGTGGACAGTGGCAGTTGCTGAGGTTTCCCTGCTCCCATGCCCTTGTTGTCATTTAAGAGATAGGAAAAGAACCTTTTGATTACGTGGACAACTTGTACAAAGTTTAGTATTATAGACAAGCTTACTCATTCACACTCAATCCAGTGGCAAACATTGAGAAATCATTTCAGGACTTGTCACAATACAGATCGGACGACGGGCCTCCATTAATAAAGAAACAATCGGGGAGACCAAAGATAAAAAGAATGAGGAAGAAGGGAGAAAAATAAACAATGTCAACAGAGTGCTCAAGATGTCATCAAACTGGTCACCACAGAAGAACCTGCAACAACCCTATCGATTGAACATACAAGTCTGTGTGAATTATTAAAGATGTTCTCAGAATAATTTTCTAAAAGTTTGAATACATGTCTAGATATCTTTTTAAGTATCTGTCTGGATATCTGTATACGAATTTCATATCTGCGACTTGTTAGTTGTAAAAACAAACACAAAATTGAGGTTGTTTTCGGGTATCTTGTTTTGTGTTTTATACTACATCGTAAAAAAGGGGAAAACAAACATTTTATTGCATAGGTTACTGCATTGATTCAATAAAATTCAAGGATAGCTATCTGAGTATTTGACTGAATTGATTCACTAAAATTCATGCATAGCTATCTGATAGCTCTTTGCGTAGCTGTTTGAGTAATTGTTTGGACCTGGCTGATGGTGATGTATCAATCAATCATTTCATATACACATTCATTCATCAAATCTATTGCCAAAAATATAAAATGAAAAACAAAGATACAGAAACATAAACTTCATTAATAATATAGGTTCAATTACAAATAACAACTAATAACAAACACAAGAACATTAAATGCTTCACATCTTTGCCTTCTTACTGCTTCCCCCTTCAAAACGTGTTGGAAAACGAAATATGATGCCCTTAAGAAAATCAAGCATCTTATCCTATTCGGTAAGAACTAAGTCCATATCCTCTTTCATAATATCTATACGACGCTTCATACTACCCATCTTCTTCACCAAAAGTTGAAGAGGGTCATCAGGAACAAGACCTATAGAAGGTCTAATAGCAGGAAGAGGAGGGCCAGATACATAGTTTTTAGAGGAGGAGGAGGACTTGGACTTTGATGGATCAAAATCATCGTTTGTTGAATGATCAGAGGTGTTTGAGTTATTTGTGTTATTCTTCCTTGGTGCTATAGTGTTGTCTGTTGATAAAAGACTTAGAGAAAGAAGAAGAACTCGAGCAGAAGGAGTTAATAATGAAACACAAACATGTTATGGAGGATATGAGAAGTTAGTCCTATATATAGAGAATGAACCACTATGTCTTTTCTGGATGAAATGGTTTATTCCCGCATCTTTTCATTTCTCTCTCTCTCTCTCTCTCTCTCTCTCTCTCTCTCTATCTATCTATCTACACAAGACTCTTCCTATCTCTCTCTTCTAGCTCCCAACAAACGTGCATAACCGCATTGAAAAACATTAATACGCAGCCCTTCATCCAAGAAAAAAAGATGCAACCACTCACTCAACACAACCTTTCATTCTCTATAAATAAAAATGCATTGAACATAACTCCTTCACAAAAAAAAATATTTCTCTTCACCCTCTCCTTTGTTGTTGTTCAAAAAGATAAAATAACCAACACCTCCAGGAAGCACAACTCCAAAAAATCAAAAAAGGAACCTCAGGACTCTGTTGAAGAGATGATCAAAGAAATGGTGAGGGAAGGAAAGGAAACCAGACGTTGTCGTCGTCACAGTGAAGAAGAAACTTCTCCACCTCTAACTATGCTCCAACAGTTATCCACTAAGATAACTAACCTTGAGGATGGTCTCAAGGATCTCAAGGCAAAACGGAAACTCATCAAGGAGAATGATGCAAAAATCATTCAACTTCTTCGCCAAATCTTCGAGATGTTGCCTCCCCCACTGCAAGGATTCGATGAACCAAGAAGCAGCAAGAAGAGAAAGCATTCTAGTTTATTATGTACTTCTATAATTTCTATTATTGTATTTTTTTTTTCTTCATATTATCAATGAATCTATTTTAATTTAGAGAACGAATGGTGTTGTTTAAAGAATGAATATATTATTCTATCATTTTCAAAGTCATTCTTCTCAAGTATCTATTTAGGTATCTGTGAGAGTATATGTTCTTGTACATGTCATTCAAAATGAACAGTCATGACAGAAAATGACATGTCGTTTCTGAACTACAATGGGTAGCCAGCTAAGTTGCATTCTAAGTAGTTGTCTAAGTAGTTGTCATTTGGTTGGTTTATGACTACTGTGTTTCAATACCAAGTATACACATGTATTTGAGTAGGTGTTGTATTGTAAAATGGATCAAAGAGTACAAATCAAACACTTTAGTTCATAGGCTTAATATAATGGTTCTCTGATTCAAAAATTCAAGTGCAACACAGATAGTATTACGCAGACAGATACCCAAACAGATACACATGTAGATACTCAAGTAGATACTCAGTCAGATAGCCAATTACAAGCTACAACTTTTAGATACACAAAAGGGATCAACATTCATTAACAAGGCCATTACAAAATAGTCTTTCCCATAGTCTTTCTCCTAAACATCCATAACCAACAACAAAAAAATGGATGTTTTGTAGTAAGCAAAATGGATCCCAATCTCTAAACACCAAAACCTAACTAAAATCACAAACCCTAAAAATAAGAAACATCATAAATAACAGAATATAAACATGCACATACTAAAACATAGACATAAACACATAAAAATCCACCGGTTCCCTCCATTTCCTTGATCTTGAGCAAAATATATCTTAAGCTTTTTATCTTCTCTCCACATCCTCAATCTTCGTGATCACCTCATCAATCTTCACAGTTGCCTCTTTAATCCATCTTCTTCATCATCACATCAACTTTCCATCCCAGATGATGGATTTCCTACAAACTTGTTTCAAAGTTTACCTTCAGAATAACCTTTGTGTGATCAAACTCTTCGGCCATAGTGGGTACCCGTGGCAACAATGATGGCTCTTCGTTTGGGGTAGAGGATGAGGTTGAAGTGCCGAAGTGGGATTTCTTTGATGATCTTTGAGGAGTACGAGCCATTGTTTGTTCGTTGTGAGAATTCTCTGGGAGATAATTTGGGGTTTCGTTTAGGGTTAGGATTTTCAGAGCAATGTGTTGAGAGAAAGTGACAACATTTGGGGGAAGACTTTCCTTTTTATAGAGAGACTGAGAAGACGGTCCTCGAGAATACAACACATGCTAGAGCCATGTGTGCGTTCTAATCAAAATGAATAGAAGTGACAGAAAACGACATGTCGTTCCTAAACTACCATGGGTATCTGCCTAAATTGCTGTCTAAATATTTGTCTTTAATGTTAGTTTATGAACTGCATCTCAATACCAACTATACAAATGGGTTTGAGTAGGTTTGGTGTTGTAAAATAGATCGGAGAATACAAATCAAACACTTCAGTTCATAGGCTTAATACATTGATTCTCTAATTCAAAAGTCCAGAGTAACACATATAGTATTAAAGCAGACATATATTCAAGCAGATACACATACAGATACCCAACCAGATACTCAAAGTAAGTACTCAATCAGATAGTAATATGATCACAACAAAAATAGTATTAAGTACACAGATACTCAAGTAGATACTCAGACTGATACCCAAGAAGATACTCAAAGCAGGTACTCAATCAGATAGTAATATGATCACATTCATAATGCTCTCCAAAATGTAACACTTACAAGACAGACCCCTACAAATAACAACAATGTTCACAGAATGATCACTACAACAGAAATATACACATTAGTTACTTTCCTATACTTGTTCATAAGCTCATTTGTTTCTTGTGCCGCGATACCCATGATAGATCATGGTCCATAAACGATCATAACAATCTATCCTTGAACAGACCAACATCCTCATGACTCAGATTTTGCTTTACCTCCTTGCCCAGAGCTATGTGATACATCATGTAGCAAACAAAAATTTCGTAGTTAAGGCCAAGAGGTTGTTGGGGACTGTTGTTGATCGACTGCACATGTATTTTGTCAAAGTCTACCTTCTGATCTTTGACCCACCAAATGTTTTCACATTCGTTCTCTAATATAGCAATTTCCTTCATTATCAGTTCCTTGTCCGTGCTCTGACTGTCATCTACAAACATTCTAACTTTCAGTGATAGCATATCCTCACTCATGTCCCTTACCGAAACCATCCACATGGACACCAAATGAACCTGCATCAATACAGTAAACTGTAAATACTAAACATCCAAAAAAGAAACAGAAAAGAAAAAGTAGAAAGTGAGAATAAATATTACCTTTTTAGTGCCTCCCGAAAGTGCGGGTTGTTTATCGGCTTTGCATTATTTTTTAGTGAGTCATAATGAGACAAGCAAGGCACACTTTTGTCAAAGACTAGAAGATGAAAATGTACATGAGAAATAATCGGGAACAACAACTTGCCACTATTGCCCAAAACCTTGAACAACCTCTCAAAAAGACGTTCATGTATCTTCTTTATTTTAAGATCTAACCTAGAAACCTGTTAACAGTAGCACACAAAAATTAAAGACACACATAAGCTAAAAAATACACTGTGGAAACACACAAAAAATTAAAACACACATAGGCTAAAAACATAAAAGAAAGATTACACGAGCCAATGTGTGGAAAGCATAACAACTTTCAGCTTCCATATCACCCATTTCTTCACTCAGAATAGTGGAATAGCAATCCAAAATAGAGTTCGAGATCGCTTAACCATTAATAATAAACTCAACATCTTCCCAGTCAAAGAACTCAAAAGAAGCAATACCATCCCAAAAATAATCTTTGTCCAAAACAACAGTATAGCACAATTAAAACTGAAACATTACTATAAAAAAAATACGCTAATAAATACTCAAACAAATACACTAACACATACTCACCTGGTAATTTTCGTCCAGTACCTCACAAACTCACTCTGGTGGTGCTGGCCCATGTACTGGAAAACATCACTTCCAACAAAGGGTACAACCAGCTTCTCCTCATCACTCAAACTCACATGGATTCTACCGGCTTGCCCCTGTTCTTGTTGAGAAATTTCACTACCAAGTGTGAAGATACATCGACAATTTCAAACTCTCCACTAGGCACTACTTCCACCATGTCAACATTTTTGTTCCCTCTTCTAGTCCAAGGCTTTGCCTTAACATCAATCCACCAGTAGATCTCGTCCCTCTTCAAGGGTTTCCTGGACTTATCCTTTAACTCTTAACATACGAGTATAGATAAATATTTTCTATGTTTAGTCTCTCACCAGGCCCAAGAAGTGGCTTGCGAATCAAATTTGGGCTGACTGGCGGAGGAGGTGAACCACTAACAGGAGGAAGATGAGAAGTTACCAAGCTTTCCACTACTTCTAGAGACACAAACGTAGGAACATGCAATGTCACTGGACTAGGAGTGGGGGTAATCCCTACATTGAAAGATGGTGCAAACTCTCCCCATTGGGAACTCTTCTTCGTCTCAGACAATTTTCCTAACAAAGATATATTCAGTGAAAAGAGAAAAGTTACAAAAGACAGATACACTACATGTCCATAGCAAAAACAAAGATATATATACACATACCCAGATAGATACACAGACAGATAGCTGATGTAGACACAGATACAAAGACAGATATTCAGACAGATATAATATAGACCCAAAAACAAAATACAAAGGAAAATTATCCCACAAAAAAGTAGAGGCTTGTGTTCTGTTCCTTAAAATTAGGCGAATTATACAAAATAAAATGACCGAGATCTATTGTTTTCAAATATCAGAATCAGTACTAGCTAGTTCCTTTGTAACTGCAACAACATTATTCATCTTCTCATTGTCTTTAAGAAGCTGCTGATTGGTGAGCTCAAGTTTCTGCTTTACATCTTCAACTTCTTTCTTTTATTTCTCTAGGTCCTTCTTCTGACTTTGCAAAACATTCAATCTCCTTTAAAGCTCCTCATTCGCTGCTTGAGATGATTTAAGTGCTTCAGCACCAACTTCAACTTGCTTCTGCAACTTACTACTTTGATCAGCAGAAATTTGTATCTTCCCTTGAGCAGCAAGTTGCAGTTGTGCTTCCTTGAGTTCCCTCTTCAACAACAAAATATCTCTAACAACAACTTCAATAGCATCATTCATCTCGCTTAATCTTTTTTCCAGCACACTTTTCTCTTTGACAGTTGAAGCAAGTTGACTCTTCACATCCAATAGTTTGTTCTGGGCATCCACATTCTCTGTCTTCAATAATGCCATCACATCCATAGAATCTACATTAGCTAATAATTGATTTCTAAGAGACTTATTCTCCCGGTCCAGAACTCCCAATCTAAACTGAATGTATCCCATCTACTTAATTAGACCATCAACCTCCATTAATAGAGACTTCAAAGATTTTTTCAAAACACCACGTACCTACCCAAAGATTAAATTGACTTTGTGGCAATTCCTCATATTGAGAATCCTTTTTTGCGATCTGGTCATCATTCTGAATGATAATTTCTTGCAACTTCTGAGCATATGCTTCTCTATCTTTCGACTCATCTTGCTTGACACTTAACTCAGCTTCAAACATGGCATAGTTATCCTAGGCCATATGATACTTGCCAGGACATGAACTATATCACCATCAGCTTTAGTTTTCTTGGTCCTCGAATGTAAAAAATAATTGGCCCGTGAAAAAGAGATCCAGATAGCTATTTAGACAGATACACTACAACATTTGGAGACATTGCCGGCGACTTTTAAGTCGCCGGCAATGTCTTTAGACATTACCGGCGATTTTCGCCGGAAAATCGCCGGTAATGTCTTTTTTTTTTTTTTTTTTTTAACATTACCGGCGATTTTTGTCGCCGGTAATGTCCGTCGCCGGCAATCCCTCGATGGTAATGTAAAAAAAAAAAAAAAAAAAGACATTACCGGCGACTTTATTTATGTCGCCGGTAATGTCTTTTTTTTTTTTTTTTTTTTTTACATTACCGGCGACATGAATTTATGTCGCCGGCAATGTCTTTAGCTTCGAGACATTACCGGCGACATAAATTCATGTCGCCGGCAATGTAAAAAAAAAAAAAAAAAATTACATTACCGGCGACTTAAGTCGCCGGTAATGTCCAAAAATCGCCGGCCTTGTTTTTGGACATTACCGGCGACTTAAAAGTCGCCGGCAATGTGTAAAAATGTTGTAGTGATACCCAGATAACTATTTAGACAGATATCCAGAAAACAGCTATTTAGACATAACCAGAAGACAGTTATCTAGAAGACAACTATTAACAACAACAACAACAAGTAGATACTCACCCTCAGCGTATCAAAGCTTCTGATGTTTCAGAAATTATCCACAATATCACCGAGGCTGTACTTGACCAAGCCAACCTTTGAATCCTCCTTATCAGCTCTTGGTTTGACATTGTTAAGGATTGAAGCAAGATAAAACTGATACAAAAAATAATAATTAAATAAAAAGGGATAGATATACAGACATATACCCAAGAAAATTTACTGGAATAATAATGGTGCAACCACCAATATTCTTCGCATTATTTTTATCAGACTTTTTCTCATCCTCATCATCACCATTCTCTGCCTTCTGCTCCTTCATCTTCTCTGCCTTCTCCTTCTTCAGCTTCTTTGCCTCCTCCTTCTTTATGACTACTTCTGGGATAAAGTTCTTTGGATAAATGTCCAATACACTGAACAAGTCGTCAAAGACAACAGTTGCCAAGCATATTCCTTCATTTTTTTCAATGCTGGACACGCAGTTTGCAAAGCCAATAGCTAAAGTTCCTTTAGAATTAAGCAGTAGAACAGAGGTCAAAAGAAGAAAAACCAAAAGATGAACACAGTCGCCAAACCAAAAGATGAACATAGTCCAACATACTGCTGATATTGGTCTTGCTAATTACCTCATCCCCAAATGACCTACGCAGCCACTCTGAAATCTTCACAGTTTTATCGTTCAATGAAATTGGTTTTCCAATGCAGCTCAAACCCTACACAGATCCGACAAAAGCAGGAGTGATATAGTGAACACGCATCAGATGAAACTGAAACTCCTTATTCTCCTTCCTGTATGCGTCAGCCATAACAACAATAGAATCATCTGACTTCAAGCAGTTGTGTTGATCAATATCATCGTCAATGAATGCACAAAGTAGCTCATTGAAGGGTGTAACCTTTAGCCTCTTCTTCACATCATCGTTGATTCTATTCCAATTTTTAACAATGAACTTCTAAAAATAGTGTAAATAGCACAAGAACTGACACTTCCAGGTTCGTTCCACCACCTGAACAATTTCTGGCTCAAATAAGTTATCCACTACTTGCTCATGTTGTCTAACAGCTACTTAATCATCACTCTTACTCTCCGAATCACTATCAGAAGTTGATTCAGAAAACTCAACTCTGTTCTTGGCCTTGACCTTCATATTCAGCCTCTTGATACCCTTAGTCAACATCATCATCATCATCATCACATCATCATGATCACTTCTTCTTCTTCTTCTTCTTCTTCTTCTTCTTCTTCTTCTTCTTCTTCTTCTTCTTCTTCTTCTTCTTCTTCTTCTTCTTCTTCTTATTCTTCTCTTTCTTCTTTATAGTTTCCCTGATAATTTTCACAAGACGATCATCAAAAATAGCAGGACCAGATGAAGAGAAAGCCATTCTTCTTCCCTTACTCCTTTTTTTTATAAACAAACTGCTCCTCCTCCTCGGAAGAAGAAGAAGATGAAGAAGCAAGCACATTAGATTCTGAAGATTTAGCATACTTTTTTACTCTCTTCCTAGATGATCTCTCACTATGCCTTCTTTGAGATTTATTATCTGAATCTTGGTATGCTCTAATGCCCCATTAAATATAGAATAACTGCACATGAACAACAAACATATCGTTAGACATATATCCAAAAACAGATATCCAATAGTAAGAGAAACAAATACTTCAACAGATACCCAGACAGATACCTAGACAAATACTTAAAAGATATCATGAGAAAAGACCTTTTGTCACACACACAACAACAACATCAAACTAGTACAACAACCAAAAAACAAACTAAAAACCTTAGAAAAATGTCAACAATATACATTTCAAAAAATCTCAAAGGATATTAAGATAGATACTTCAACAGATACTCAGACATATACTTAAATAGATACTTCAAAGATATCCACAAAAAAAGACTTCTATCACAAACACAACAACAACAACCAATACAACTAACAAATAGCCTTTTGAACACACTACATCACATACTTTCTACAAAAAAAACATGAAAAAAAAGTGAAAAATTACCGAAAATCAAACGGAAAAACATAGAAAAATGTCAACAACAACAACAATAAACATTTCAAAACTTCAGAAAACATAGAAATGAACCACGAAAAAGAACATGCAAACTGGTTAGAACCAACAAAAATAAAAAAAAAACCCAGGATTTTTGAAGAGAGATTCATATGCAGAACAATAGGGCCGGGCACAAATCCCGCAAATCCCGGTCCCGTCCCGATCCTGGCGGGATTTGAAACTAAAAATGTCCATCCCGTCCCGTCCCGTCCCATCAGAAAAACAACGGGACGGGACGCGGGACTGAAATTTCCCGTCCCGTTAGGCCCGTCCCGTCCCATATATAAATTAAAATTGATCTTGACCGTTAATTTTAATTTTGTATTGCTATGTTTTTAATCTTGTATTGCTATTTTTTTTAATTTTCTTCTTTTCTTGTTAAACTTATGATATGTGAACTTGTGTAATAGATTATGGATGTTATTCTTGTTATGTTTGATATTATTAGGTTATGGATTGTGACTTATGAATGTAAGCAAGTTGTGTAATTGTAATTAGATCATAGATGCATGTTGTGATTTATGAATGTAAGCAAGTTTTTCTTCTTTTTTGTTTCCAATTTTGTGGTGGGATTGGGCCCGTCCCGTCCCGATCCCGTCCCGTCCCATTTAGGATTGAGCCCGGCGGGATTTACTCTCAAAATGTAAGACCCATCCCGATCCCGTCCCGCGTGTAACAACCGGGACGGGACGTGGGATGACCTCAATCACGTCCCATGCCCAGCCCTACAGAACAATAACAACACCGACCGGCCAATGAAGACAGATGGAAACAGAGACGACGAACTCAAAGGCGAGAAGCAAACACGATGGCGACGATTTTCAAAAGCACGGAGATAAAATGAGAGAGAGAGAGAGAGAGAGAGAGAGTACTGTTCTAAGAACGAAAGAGTGAAATGAGTATAGGTAGTACACGGGAGATAGAGAGTAGTAAATAACTTTAAAATGACTAAAATGATGATCTGTTACAAACTTAAAAACAGAATGGACATTTTTGGGATGAAAAACTTATAATTAATTTTTTAGAAAAGAGAATGTCTAAACTGAATTTTTTTTCTTTCATTTTCCCTTAAAGAAATTTAGAAAAAAAGAATAGATTGTTTTGGTGTGGGTTGGTTATTGCAATGAAAGAGAGAAACTGGTTACTGGCTTGTGAGAGAGATAGTATGAGGAAAAGATGTTTAATTTACTATTTACGTTAATACCCTTAATATATTAGAATGATTTATATTTAAAAAAATGTGTTTTTTGAAGAATTGACAAAAGTGGGAAACAACCATATTTTTTTTAAGGGCAAACGGGAGATGTCTGTTTTCATATATATGGGAAGAAGTTTCAAATATAGCTACGACTACCCACTTAAGGGCGCTGAGAGAAAGAAGTCGTAGTCTAGCTAGATGTAACAACTAAGTTCCTACACCTAACAAAATATTCGAAACCTAACAATAAGTTCAAAGTTCGTAATCGGTGACGTAGCGGATCCTGGGACAGTAGGTCATACTTATTTCAGGACCGACCGTAAATTCAAAGAAAATATAGGCTTATGCCAATACAAGACTAAAAACCAAAAACAAGGCAAACCATAGCTGAAATTAAGTGTTGAAATTGAAAATAAATCTCCTTGGAAAGCTGTCTCCGGAGATGCTGAAAATCCAAAGGAAATTCCGGGATCCCAATTACGTCTGCAAGATAGTGACACCAAAGCATTAGGCCTATTCCACCGAGGTCCAAGCAAGTTTAGGTCGCCCAACCCAAAATACTTTGACCTAGAGTTGACCTAGGCTCACCAACTGCGAAGAGCCTACCATGGCTGCCCGTCATTAGTTGATCACCATCAGCCTTTGGTATCGAAAACCGGAGTCTCACTCCAACAACCAAGCTAGTGCCGCCACTCATAGAACCAAAGGAATACAGGGTCATTCCTAGTCTCAAGAGAGCCACGACCAACCCCAGTCGAAGTTGATCCACTGTAAATCCACATCGACCTCGCATGACGACTCTTCAAAACCTCATCTTCCATCTCTGAAACTTCTCCTTGTCGGCCCGATCTCGAAACCTTGCCTTGAGGCCAACCACACTGTCATCGCCCCAAGGATTCTGGATCCCACTTTTGAAATGAGATGGTCCCTCCAGTGACGCTCGTCCGTGAACAAACACCCTTCCGAATCTGAGAGCCTCCCCAAACTAAGGAGGAGTGGATGATGGAGAAGGGGTTCCTCGGGTCCACAATGGGACTTGACATATGGGCATAACGAGGGAAGATCTCATTAGCCGGCTTGATCGACGATGCAATCCCATGAGGAGGTTGCCGCTGGAGCAAGAGGAGAGCGCAAGCTCTAACTCTAACCATTGTATCTACTTTTCTTTAACCGCCGGAAATAACCCTGCTTTATTTAAATAATAGTATAAATATGTCGTTGTCTCTCTGATGGATTAATCAAGCTGCATATAACATTTAGGGAGGTTCTAGTTACACCTCCAAATCTACTTAATACACCTCATATGCTAAGTACACCTCCACTTCACTTTTTGACATGCTTATACTTCTAAGTTCACCTCTTCATTCTTTACCAAAATACCCTTTTACTAATTTTTGGTAATCGATTGCCTACGATCCAAGTGCCAGTTACACCACCCTCTGGCGTCTTCCTCTTTGTTGTAGAATTCCTTTATCGAACCTGCCATTGATGGCTTTATGAAGCTTTTACACTATCACTTCCACTCCTTATCAGATCAACCATGCCCGAAGCCAACCTTCTAACACCTCTCCTTTGGGGATGCCCTCAAGGTGTTCGATCCAGTGGCCCAAAAATGAACCCATCAATTGCAACTTTAGAAGCAACAAACCGAAATGAGTTCTGTTTCAACAGAAGTCGTGACTTGATATATCGATCCAAACCTTGATACCTACATAAAAGAAGATAAAAACCGGGGAAAAAAATTTATAAGCTAGCAAGTCTCTGTACCAGTACTACCAGCAAAGGGAGGGAGAGGAACTTGCTGGAGATAACTGTCTCTTGCACAAAATGCTTACCAGAGGTGACCAACTGGCCCAACAAACCCAAATCCAAACAAGCTGGTTCGAGTCACTCTTCTCCAATCAATCTTTAACTCTTCCTCTTCACCCTATGCATGAAAACAGATCCTTAATTCTATTAAAACAAGACAGTGTGAATAAAAGTATAACAATTTCATGCAAACACGTCACATCATATAATATAAGACTCAATCTTCATCAATGGCGCACCTCCGGTTCAAAGAAATTTACTATATAACAATTTTGATGCAGCCTCGGCACTGTTCACGTGTTCTGTTCATTTTACTGTTGCAAACTGCCCTTTTGGTCTTTTTTCCATCCAGCCATGCCAAACGCTGCTCTCCCTCTCTGAAGCATCTGCTCTCCAATTTCTCTCTTCCCGTCCACACAAACCAGTTTACATTTTTGGGTCTCACTTTTTCAGCTTCACCCACTAAACCTGGATCCATTTTTGCATATATAGTTGCCAATTGCTACCATAATAAATTGGGTGTTCATGGTTTAGGTATTTCTCTACAAATCAACTGATTGATTGCGAAGTAAAGGCAAGAGGGATCGATTTCGTGTTCTATTTTTTTGGATTCCTCATTTCCAGCGACTCAAATTCTTTGTTGGAAGGTTATTTCTCTGATTTCTACCAATTTGTATTAATTTGCTCATTCATTGTGTTCGTTGCAGCCTAATCACTCACTCTCTCTCTCTCTCTCTCTCGCTCTCTCTCTCTCTCTCTCTCTCTCTCTCTCTCTCTCTCTCTCTCTCTCTCTCTCTCTCTCTCCCTCCTTCGATCTGTATATGATAGCCGAGGATGATACCCGATGTCCCTCCCGCCGCTCACTCCCGACGCGCGTGTTGGGCGCGTCGACGACACCACCTTCTCGCACTACGCCGACGCGACGAGGTTTAAGGAGCTCCCGATATCGAAGAAGACCAAAGACGCTTTGCGTCAGGCGAAATTTACTGACATGACCGATATACAGAGGGCGTGTCTGCCTCATGCGCTCGCCGGAAGGGACATTCTTGGCGCCGCGAAAACTGGGTCCGGCAAGACATTGGCTTTTGTTATTCCGGTGAGTCAAAGTTTGAGTTTTTGATCAATTTCGGATTGCTGTCCTAAGTTTCTGCGGGTTTTGGTTTTGTTATATGAGCTGTGAAAATGTTAGTTGAATTATGATCAAAGATGATATGGTATTGTATACGAGGCCGTCAGAAAGTAGATAGAATAGACCAGGTTTTAAAAGTGTGTGTTTTTGAGGTAGTTGAGGTGTAAATATGTTGAGTTTTTGAATTGTTGGATGGGGCTGTGTTGTTGTGTTTATGGTTGGTTTTGTGGAGAGGTAAAAAGATGAGGTCTTTCGGTATCGTGTTGCCGGGTGAGAAATGTGATGGAGTGTATAGATTATTGTTATGTCTTCTTTGATTTACTTGATGGTATTGGGTTTATTTTCTTGATCTGTGCCCTGAGGCTTTGTTCTCCACCTGTACGTCATTTGAAGAAGGTTTGATTGCTCTCTATATAACACCACCTTCTGCTCTTTTCTTAGGCTCGGCTCATCATCTATATATTTTCGCCAAGTCCGTGAAACATGAGTATCCTTCATTTAGTATTGCACTGCAGAAAATATAATAAAGATCTAAGTCTGTGGAGTATTGAAGCATGGGTCTGATGGTTTCCTTCATTTATCAAAACATGGGTATGCTTCATGTAGTATCAAGAACATGTCTTTAATATGGCAAGGATAGTACTATAAAAACATTAAGTCTGTGAAGTAGATGAGTACTGGAACATGGGTCTGGGAAAGATGGGTTTGTTGGGGTCATGGATATGAAATTGCTCAATTAGTTGGTTTTAGTTGTTGCCTACGATAGACCGATTAATCATGTTCAAAAACTAACCCCCCTATACCATCATATATGGAACGACCATCCCCCTAGACACCTCAGTAATATTGGGTTAACCAACTAATTCCTGCCTTCTCACTTTATATATTACAGAGTATTGGGTCATAGTAATAAACTTATGTCATGTATTTCTGCACAAGCAATATCAGAATGATATCTAATGTCATGTTCTTGGTTGAAGTATATTTTGGAATTTCAGTGATTAACTTCTTGAATTTCTCCAGTTTTATTCAAGAGAAGAACTACCAAGACCTGAAAATCTCAGGTATGCTTCTCAAAATCACTTAGAATTTGATTACATTCAATTTGTGTTTTCTTCATAATTGGTTTGCGAATTCAGAGGAATAATTGGTTACATACCTGTGATGGGTTTCTATTTGGTTAGTTGAAGTAGATTATGATTTATGACATCGATGGTTTGATTAAGAAGTGTGAGTAGCCTTTTGTACATTTTTTGTGAAAGAGTATATTCTATTGTCATGGCTGATTTGGAACGTTAAAACGAAATATTCTATTGTTCGTTTGGATTTATAATTAAAACGAAAACCATTGAATTTTCTGGGTTTTATTATTAAGAAGATCTGTGCTACAGCTGAAACTGTTTATGAAATGGTATGGTTATGCAGAAATATCACAACCCCAGTAGGTAGTCAGAGGCAGTTTTGATTTTTTTTCTTCTCCAAAATGCTCAGGTACTACGATTTTGGGTTTAGGTGGCTCAACAACTCTTACTACTAACACTGTAATTTGAAAGTACCTTTAGAGTTCTTGCGTTGCACTGAAGTAGCTAGCTAGATTACTTTTGATTTATAAATGATTCAACTAAGGAAACAATATGATCTATCATTTGGTTTATTCTGGATTGATGTTTATTTTCCTTTTATTGTTGTTTCTGTTCATGTTGTTGTTTCTGAGTTCATATATTGGCTTCATATATCAGGTCTACCAATCAATAGATAGAGCCAAGCATTCAAGTCTTCATTTTGTGTTGCTGTCTCAACAAGGCAGGTTCCATTTTATTCTTTTGGCTTGAGTATATAGTGGGTTGATAGATAGTCAGAACATATACTACAATATAGGCTAGCCTTAAAATTTAAGTTGTGGATGATGTTCTTTTGTATTCTTAATATCTCCCCTTTTATTGTACTGGAAATGCTACCTGAAGTTGTCCAGTGCTACTACCGATTGGTTTGTATATCTGGTGATTTTTTTATAGTTTGATCAAGGGTTTATGCCTAATTTGGAATGTAAATAAGAGATATTGAGTTCATGTTATAGAGCCGTAGTTGGAGATACATTAAGACCTATCACATTTGTTATTGTTGCATTAAAGGGTCAAACTTTGCATTTGATATACCCTCCAGAGAATCTTATCAATCAAAGTACACACATTTGTGTTCTATCCAAGTTATGGAGTTGACGTCTCACTGATTAAGCTTTAGTCCAACTGGTTTTTTTCTTTTCTTTCTTCTATTCTCTGTTTTGGGTTTCGGGTTTCTTCTCGGCTTGGGTTTCCTTGGTTTCTGGCTTATCGATTTCATTTTCCGATTAGATGGGTTGTTTTTCGTTGTTAGCTGATAGATCAATTGCAACTATGTAGGACACCATTGACGCCGTTCCTCTGTGCAACACGTGGAGCTGTTGGGTACCGATCTTCGGTTTCTTATCTGGATCTCCTCCGCACGCTCAAACGAGTCCTTCAGGCCCTTTCATTGGATTTTTCTTCGTCTTTGACCATCAGGTATGAAAAAATTCATAATTTTCATATTGAGTTTGTCGTCATTTTTCTGAACGGTTTTTGATTGGTTTTTGATGTCCATGTTTCTTCATACCAATATATTGATAAGTTGGTTATGAGCAGTAAAGTATTATAGTTGGTTTTGTTTATGAGCGGTTGTGAGTGTTGAAGCATTTGTTTGATATAGTTGAATTGAAGTGCAGTAAAGTATTATGGTTGATTTTGTTTGTGATCGGTGAATTGTGATTGTTGAAGCTTTTGGTTGATATCAACTTTAGATCCTATCAAATCAATTTTTACGGCTACTTATCCAAATTTTGATTGTAAATACAATGATACATGTTATTTGAGAGAGCGTGCCATCGTCACGCCGAGAAATGCAACTGTACATGAAATAAATAGATATGCTATTAATTTGTTACCTGGTGATAAAAAAACATATTTTAGTTCCGATTCAATTTCATTCAATTCTGCTACCTATAGTGATAATAGTCTTTTGTATCCCATAGAATTTTTAAATAAACTTGAATTCAGCGGTCTACCATCACACGAACTTATATTGAAGATTGGAATGCCAATTATGTTATTAAGAAATTTAAATCAAATACAGGGTTTGTGCAATGGAACACGATTGATTGTAACTAATTTGTTTGAAAAATTAATAGAGGCAAAAATACTAACAGGGACTAATATTGGAGAAAAGGTTTACATTCCAAGGATTGTTTTGATTGCAAATGAAACTAAATGGCCATTCACATTCAAGAGACGACAGTTTCCTGTCAGAGTTTGTTATGCAATGACAATCAACAAAAGTCAAGGTCAATCACTAAATCAAGTCGGAGTATAATTGACTGAACCAGTATTTAGTCACGGAAAATTATACGTTGCATTATCTAGAGTTACATCAAAAAAAGGCTTAAAGATTATGATACGTAATGGTAACGACATACCAAATAATTATACAAAAAATATAGTTTACAAAGACGTTTTTCAAAACATATGACACTTATATGTTGTTTAGGACCAATACGATGTAAATAGTCTTCAGAACCTACAATTATCAAAGTACACCACAATTGTTTGGTGTTGGGCACAAATAGATGACTTCCCAATTTCAAGCATTCTATTAATTACCTCTTGCTTTTCCAATACGATAAGCTGAGGTGTTCGGCACGAATTTTCTATGTGCTTATTCATCTAGAGCTTTGTTCTTCCAAATAGTCTCTCTTCTTCTCCAAACCGTCTCTATACTGCCATCGATGTTGTCATCTACGGTGCCAGTCGGCCGTCACCAGCCATCTCTGACGTAGATGTGAAGCCATGCACCGCCTACATCTACAGCTCCACTCCACAATGTTCAAGAGGTTAGACCCTGGAGATGGAATAAGATGATTACAAAGTTTGTATAATGATATTAATCTGTCTGGACTGTCTAATGAATGGGACACATGATTATTTGTAAAAATATGGTCATAAAGTTTGTAGAAGTATTTGTATCAGAAAATTCAAATTATGTGTGTTAAGCTATGAATTACTGAGAAGCAGACTAATCCTCTTACACTTTAATTTACCTACGATAATCATTTTTCCTATTTCAGATCTTGAAGCACCCAATCAAGAAAAGAAGAAAGTTTGATAAGAGGACCGGTAAGTTCTTGACTCTAATAAAATATTATATTAAGACTAATTGTCTTACACTTTTAGTTTTAGCAAACACCATTTATTTCATGTTTCGGATTTTCTTGAGTACTGAATCATTTGTTCTGGACCAATGATTTGTAATAATTTAGTTCAATTTATCATCACACCGCCCCAAGGGGCGGATCACCACCTAGTGAAAAACAAGTCTGAAAACTTATAGCCAAATATCTAAAAGCCTGCTCAAATAATAGGTTTAGTAGCTTCATCAGAATCTCAATGATCAGAAGAGTACAGTTATATTTTGGTCACTCATGAAACACCCAAGAAGGTTTAGGGTTTTGAACGTGAAAACAAAAACACAAGAATTAGTGGTATTTAAGTTTGTAAGTTAATATAGTTGTACTTTTATGTCTTTTTATATCAGTTGACAAAGTCAACAAAATTAGAAAAAAAGAATGGAGGTGTATTAAGTAGATTTAGAGGTGTAACTAGAACCTCCCTAACATTTAAGTGGCGAGATTTTTAAAAAAAAATATTCTTAGAATTAATAACAAAATAACATGTCTATCTACAAGTTTATGATGATGTTACTGTTGGCAATTTTGATCGAAGAGAGAGCTAGTTTGATCGACCCCTGGTGCTGGTAAACTTAACCGCTAGTGCATGTATTATGGCACGTGACTCACGTGCGTATTTGTTTTGGTTGATGAAGAAACCCCACCACGTCCTGCATGAAATTTGTTAATTTGTTGGGGGTATAGATAGTAGTGTTCCGGTTGGACCTCCCTGCTTCTGGGGATCGAGCCAGAATGACAAGGACTATGCAATACACCTTTGTAGCTGAGCTTTCTTTCTTTCTTTCTTTCTCACACAAGTTTCTTTCTTTCTTTAAATCTTTCTCACACAAGAAAAAGGTGTGCATTGGCTCATGAGTGTTGCTTTAATTTGCTGGGGGTTCAATTACTTGCTAAAACCCACTTCATAGGTTCTAAAAAACTTGTATCTCATGAAGAATACTGTATCATGATTCATGACTCTGTCGTTTATATGATTTCTTAACTTTGAACGATTAATCATTACATTTCATGCAAAATGAAAGATCTTGATTATATTTGTCATTTCAAATAAAATGGTTTATATGTTCTTGATTCCAAACCTCGTTCCTAAATCAGATCCTCTATCTAATACTAATCGTTCAAATTAGGTATATTAGCTAATTTAGAGCATCTCCAATGATGTTCCTTATATTTTTAATAAATTTGTTAAAAATATAACTAAAAGTTAAACTTTTAGAGAGCAAAAATATTTGTGCTCTAATCATGTTAGAAAAAATAGGGAGTATGAATTCGTTTTTATGATAAGTACATTGAAAAATATATAATAAAATAAATTTAATTAATTATAAAGAGTCTCTAGGAACTCATTTCTCTCTCCTCAGATTTAAAAACTCCTAGCATCCTCCCTATTTTAAAAGTGCAATAAAGAGCATGATTGGAGTGAAAACTTTAGCTTTTCTCTACAGTTTGGCTAAAGAGCTCAAATAGGGAGCCCCATTAGAGATGCTCTTAGTTTAGGTTTATTAGATGATATGCATGAAAAAAATTAGGCTGCTGATTTGCATATGATATTATTCAATCTAGTTCTCAAAATATGATCGAAAAGTTGATGTAATGCCTATACCTAAAAATGGACCAAAAAAGAGATACCTGAGTGGAAAAGTCTTCTATCTATCTATATATATATATATATGTAGAGAGAGAGAGAGACGGAGAGAGAGAGGGAGAGAGAGAGAGAGAGAGAGAGAGAGAGAGAGAGAGAGCACTTCCACTCAGGTATCCTTTTTTTCTTTCCATTTTCAGGTATAGGACATTACACCAACTTTTCGATCATATTTTACCATCTCCGCTGTTCAGATTTCAAGTCCTAATGTGTAGATGAAGCCTGTAAATTTTTAGTCAAAATGGTGATCGTTAAGATGAGGAAGATCTTGATGAGGCTCTTCCACTTCAGACACGCCTTATGACTCAGAATCTGAACCGTTCATTGTAGTGACTTGTTGAAAAAGTTGTCTAGCTAGTTCTTTTAATTCCACCGATTTTGATGGCTTGGATTTTGATGATTTACCTTTGGATTAGGAAGATGATGACTCTAATTTAGCCTCATCAAGATCTTCCTCATCTTCCTCTTTAAGAGCCTAAGTGTACAGCTAGAGTCGTCGTCTTAGTCGTAGTCTAAGTCGTCGTATAAGTGATACACCTACACGACGACCTGTTTGTCATCGTATAGGTGGGACAACTTAGGTGAAGAAATCGTTCGTCGTCTAACTGTACACTTACGCGACGAACGGTCCATCGTTTTAATAATTCACTTGGACGACGAAACGATGAGTGTTCATCGCCCAAGTTGATTTTTTTTAATTTGTATTTTTTTATCAGAATTATAAAAAATATATAAAAATATATTAATTAAATTAATAAATTATTCATTAAATATTCATTAAATATTAAAAAGTGTACATACATCAATAGAAATAATAATAAAATAATGAAAATACTACGAAACTAAACTGGGGGTAGACATGTTGTCAATTCCCCCGCCGTCGCTCGGATCATCGTCGTTGGGGCCAGAAGTGGGGCCGGGGGGACCACACTCGTCATCAAAATCAGGAACGGGCAATCTTATTTGCCTGCATGCCTCATAGAAGGAGGTCATCTTACGGTTGTGAGCGACAAACCGCACCTCCACCGATCTCGAATGCTCCCAGGCACGATCGGCTGACTCCTGTGCCAATCGAAAGTCGGTCGGAGCGCCTCGGTATCTTCCCTACCGCGCCGAGTTGACGAAGCGGATGAAGTGAACAAATATCTCTACACCGTCCTTCCAAGCCCACGAACCTCTTTTCCAGGTCGGCGGCCGTAAACAGCATCGACAATAGCGATTTAACTCTCCATCGACAGGGGAGGCACCTGTTCAGGCGTCATCTATGGGTTGGCCAGCCGGGTCACGGCCAATTCCTCCCTGGCCATTTGTATCAACCTCTCCTGAAATTAATCAAGTGAAGAATACATAAATATAATATTAATTTCTAACAAAAATTTGGCATAATTTCCCTAAAATTTGTTGAAAACCAAAAAACCTGCAGGCAAGATTACACTTGGAAAAACTAATTACAACAACACAATTACACAATGGGCACTGATTCCCATCCGGATTTCTCGAGTTCAAAATCATAATTTAACCAACTAAACTAAAGCATAACCAAATTTAAGTTCAAAATCATATTCCAATAGTACAACCTAACTAAATCATGCACTAATCATAATTCAATTTCTTCAAAATGCAATTAGCGTTATACTAAATCTCGATATGCTTTGAAAGTATGATTCAATTCAATTGATTTTAGAAATGTGAGTTACTTACTCCTTGTTAACTCGCTTCATTGACGATCCTGGGCTTTACATATGGTTGGATGCTGGCATCCAAGAAGCAATGCTTCGAACCCACATCTTTGTGCTCCTTCATGATGTAAATGAACTTTCGCGAGCCCGATACATGGTGTTTTCCCTTCTTGTCCCGAGTTTCCTTGTTGACCTCCGACCTTGTATTTTACGTACACAACAAAGATAATTAAATAATAAAATAATGGTTAAAAATAATAAATTATGTAATTTTTATTACATTAAAGAAAATGAAGACGAACCTTATACTTGTCGGACTGAAAGTGTCCGACCAACCATTTCCACTCGTCTTCTCTGTCGTTATGGAGCTCCACAGGTGGAGGCGAGGCGTTGTGTCGCTAGTAGTACTTGTGGAGGTCGTACTTCCAGTCCTTGTAAATGCGGTCAGCAGTCTCTTCTATATCCTCCATCATCTCCGCTGAGCCGGAGATTTCAAAATGTGTCTAGAAATATAAATATCAACTTAAAATTAATAATAGAAATAATGCATTTATGTTTTGTAATTACTTAAAAATAATAATACTAAATAGTATTACCGATAGTTTGCGGTACACCCTCAACTCTTAAGATCGGGGCATCTCATTCTATGAATGGGCAACCATACGGATGTTGTTCCGTATGATTGAGCTGATGGAATGCGAGGTCAGACTCCCAAGTTGTGCAGTCGGAGGGTCTCGAGTGAAATTGTCGTACGGGAGGTCGATCTTCTTCCCAGTCGACTTCACTATGCGCTAGCCTTTGGTGCCCTTTCTAAGTCCCCGAGTCCTTTTCGCAGGCGCGTCTGATGGCTGCTTTCTGACCTTACGTCGGACACTGTACAAAATTAAGTCATCGATTGACTCACCCGAACCGTCTGACAGCGCAGTCGATCGGGCCCCATCCGGCTCCTCCATAAAGGCTGAGGCCTCCTCACGTAGAGCATGAGGGATTTGGCCTGTCGCCAGAGCTGAAGATTGCTACGGAGAATTTGTAACGGTTTCCTCCGAATCTTGCCTCCAACCCATGGCTTGCGAAATGGCTTCGCATTTGCCTCCTTGTCCGCAACTGTGTGCCTCTTCATGGAGTCATAATTATGCTGAATAAATGAAATACTTGGACATAATCCATCCAAATATATCCAAATTTCATCAAATATATTGAAATTTATCCAAAAATTAAAAGTTCACAAATATATCAAATGTATCCAAATTTCACAATATTTTTCAAATTTATCCAAATATAGCCAAATTTATTCAAATTATCAAACTTAATAAATATAATATACCCAAATTAATCAATTAATATTATATATATCATTCTACCCAAATTAATCAAAATACATTACGTATATCCAATTAAATTAATCCAAATACAATATACCCAAATTATTTAACATATAATATAGTAATCCAAATATACTCAAATCTAATATATTAATGAAAATATACTCAAATACAATTAAATTAATTCAAATACAATATACCCAAATTAATTCACATCTAATATATCCAAATATACTGAAATTAATCCAAATGCACATCTAATATATTAATTCACAAATAATATATATTAATCCAAATCTACTATATATAATTAAACCATATATATCAAATATATATATAGTTTATATATATAACCATTATTCTAATTAGTATATATATATAAACGGGGAGAGAGATAAACCGATGAGTTCGGCGGTGGAGAGGAGAGGAGAGAGAGAGTGTCCGGTGGGGAGGAGAGAGAAGAAGAGAGATCTGACGGGGTTTTAGTTGGGTAGGCAGCGGAGGAGAGGAGAGAGAGAGTGAGAGAAAAATGAGAAAATTGGATCGAAGTCGATCTAGTTTTAGGGATATATCAATCGACTTAGGCGACGAAATAAAAAAAAGTCAACCTTAGACGACGAAATGATGCATTTTCGACGGCCAAGAGTAAATTTTATTTACTTTTAATTTTTTTTTCAATTTCAAATGTAATTTTATTTCAAGCATCACTATCTGGCCTTTCCAATTCCATTTTTGTCCTTCCGATTCATAATTTTATTTCAATCCTTATCCTTATAATCATCATTATCTGAAGTACCATGGTAACTGTACCCCGAGATGAAATATGGTCCTGAGCTAAAGTCTACTACTTCACCGTACTCGCTTCACGTTGTGTAACTCCACATCATACCTTGCTCATACAGGTGTTGAGCCATAACGTTAGACAAAACAAACTGATGGTTGACATATTTTCTGCACGGACACTTGAAACGCTTCTTTCCCTAAGCATGTTCCGTCGCAAAATTCACAAAGTTTTTTATGCTTATCCATATACCGCACATCACTTCTGTTCGCTATTTGTATCCAACTCTTGTCCATATTTTTGCGTAAGGATAACAAATCGATCTATTAATTATATAATTTTGCAACCAATAATTCATTAATCTAATATACTTTATATATATTATCAAATGCATCACACATAACACGTACTTGTAATGAATTAATTAATCTTATACTATAATTAATCTAGCTAATATATATTAGTTATATATATATTATAAACTTTATATAAACATGCATTAATTATATATGTATATTTCAACTAATTATTCTAACATATATATAACTATATATATTGCCTAGCACATGCATGTTTTAATTAACTAATTAATCAAATTAAAACATAGATACCGATTAATTAATTAAATAACTAATTAACCAATTAGGATATAGCTTACAATTAGCTTAACAATGCAATACAACAATGGAAGTAATGCTAAGGTCGCCGGAAAGTACTATATATTCGCCGAAAAAATCAATCGCCATACGTAATTACGTACGATATTAAAAAAATTAATCGAGAGAAATGAGTTAATACCTTCATCGATAAGGAGATAAGTGGGTAAAACTAAAACTCCGGGACTTGAAAAATCCAGTTTTGATGAATTTGTGCCGGATATTATTCGGAGCCGCCGGCGGTGGGTTCTTTTTAGTGAGGAGAGAGAGCTAGATTATAGGGAGAGAGAGAGATACAGAAGTGATGAGGAGATAAGGAAATTTGATCGAGAGATCTAATGAAAGGACCCGACCCCGATTTAGTTGCCTAAACCGAAATCAAACTCCTTCGAAAACACGATCTTAAAATTTTTTTGCCAGAGTTTACTTTGAAAGTATATAGACCATTCTTAGAACCTGCAAAGAAACACACTCCGAATATTTCACAAAATCCAAACCGTGGGGCTCCGATCCCCATCCGGATTTCTCAATAACATATATACTAAACTCAAAGGTTTACAAAAAATCCAGAATCATTCAGGAGTAAACTCAACTAACAACAAACATGAGTATTCAGAGAGACGCCTATATAAAATATTTACATCAAGTAGGTCAAACAAGAAACCTACGGAAACTAAAGAGTGATCTGAAGTCTATGCCTCCACAGTCGACGCGCAACACAGGAAGCCAAACTGCAAACTGAGCAACGAAAACCGAAAAGCCCAGGGGAAGACAAATGAAATCGTTAGAGTGAGTGGACGAAAATAATAGTAATATGTCTTCCACCAATATAAACATGAAATCATGATGCGAGTCTAAAATCTTTAATCCCAGGTAAGGTGGTTGCCATAACCTTCCTGGATAACGTATAAAATGTGGAGGCCGTAACTCGAGTACATTTCTCCTCAGAGTTACAATCCTACTCAACCAAGGTAAGGGGTTTGTCATAACCTTCCTGGGAGCCATATAATCACGGGTCATGCGTTTTTCATAACCCCTCCAAAGCATCTCGGGGATCAGCCGAGAAGCCATGCATCGATGCATCCATATATCCATAATCCATGTAAAACAAATCGTCCAAAATAAAATAAATAACCATATACGTATAAATGTAAATGCATAATTATAATTGCATACTCATAAAATGCATAATAAAATTGCATAACCAAGACTCGCATAACGACAGTGAAAATAAAGTGTCCACTCACAAAGCAAAGCTAGCCCTGAGGTCCGGCGAATGATCCCTTGCCAAACGCTCGATCTCGATCACCTGAATAACAGGGATACGATCAATACACATTGAAACACAATATATGGAGCTAATACGTCGAGAACCCCACGTTCTCGAAAGACGTATCGCTCGAAACATCGACGAGGATTACAAAATTCACAAAATAAACCCAATAAACCCTCGTCCCAAAATCGAGTACCCAAATCAACTCAAAAACCTCAAGACTACGGTCGGGGCGCGATTACGAGCAAAACAGTATAAAACTTCCCAAAAATCCCTAAAGTCAACCTCGCCAGAGCTCGGTCGTTGACCGCCGCCGCCGGCAGCGGCGTAGCGTCAACGGTGACCAATTCCGGTGAAAATTTCTAGAATTCATCTACTCCTCAAGCTTAACAACTTCCTCTTCTACACCAACCTCCAATTCGAAACACACCGGCCGGAATCAAGCCCGAAACCCAAGGGCTCCATGGATTCCGGTGAGATTCCGGCGAGCCCCAAACGGCTTCCAATTCCAAAATTCTTTCACCCAAAAGCATCTATGGGTTAAGGGGAACATTTCCCCCCACCACCCCGACATCAAAAGTCGCCGGAAAACCCCACCCAAATCCGGCAAAAACCTAAAACTTCACCGATCTCGTTCTCCCTCAAAAGTCCATCAATTCTCACAAAATCAAGTTCTAAACCATAGGAAATCATGAGAGGATTCTAACCATACCAAGATTGTGGCCGGAGGTGGCCGGAATCGGCGGGTTAGACGGCATCAGTTCGTGGGTCGCATGGAGCTCCTGTCAACGCTGGTCAATGCGGTCAAACATGGTCAACGATGGTCAAACTTCCCAAATGTGACTTTCCAAAATTTTTACAACTATTTCGATATTTATACGAGCGACCCGAGATGATCAACGGTCCAAAACGAATCGAAACCAAAACGGATAAACACGACTAAATCCAACGATCGGAAATATTCATAACATATTCATCGGACATCGGAAAAATCTTCGAAAAACTCCTACGAGCTTGAAATCACGTACACTACAATTCTCATGAAGGAACTTATACCAAATTCTCGCCCGATAATTTAGTCGTAAACAAATCTGCCATATCGACTAATTACGATAAACTGCGATTATACGTGAAGCTCACGAATTAAGCCAATTAACAGATCATTCTGATTCGGGTCGTTACATCTAGTAACTGACTTTTCTTAGATGACGAAATATTTCGTCGCCTAACTTTCATGTTTTCGTCGCCTAAGTGATAACCTAGGAGACAGAAATAGTTTCGTTGCCTAGGTGGTCAACTAGGCAACGAATGGCCCAAGTCGTTGGCTAAGAGTCCACATAGGTGACAAAATGTGTATCGTCATCTAAGTGTGTAATACTTAGACGATGACAACAAATGACCATCGTCTGAGTGTGCATCTTTGGCGACGAAAAGATATGTTTTGTCGCCTAACTGCACACTTAGGTGGCGACTTGTGTTTCGTCGGCCAAGTCTCACTTAGGCAAGGAAACTATTAAGGTTTCATCGCCTAAGTGCAGTTTTTTGGTAGTGAAGAGAGTGATGAGGAGAGACTGAGTATTCCTCTGTGAATTGGGATAAAAATTTGTCAATTTTGAATTTGTCCCACCATTTTACTAATAAGTGTTTTGATATTAAGTTCATAATGTCACTTGGAAATCCAGGGCAGTTTGTACTTGGCCATAAAATGTAAAGTGGCTGGAAAATTTAGATCATATTTGATAAAATTCATGTCTGACTGGAAATGGGTGACTGCTTCTTTTATTGGTTGGGGAAGGAGGTCATGTGGACAACCATGAGATGCCCACCACCACAAGAACCACATCAAAAATTGTATGTTGAAATTTTTATCAAAGTTTAAGAACCAAGAATGACCGAAGTCTTCTATTTTATGGAGAAAAATGTTTACCCATGCTTCCTTGTAATCAATAATAATTGAATGATAGGTTTTCACATTTATGGTAATGAAAATGTGGAACACCTCATTGAGCTAATGAGATAATATGAAAGCTATGTATAATGAATGATAGAGTATTTTGAATGGATTTTTCTGGTCAGGAATGGGTTTGATGGTGACTGATTGAGATTCAAAAAGGATATCTCTATAAAATTTTGGTGTTTGGATAGGATGGCTAGGAAAGAAGTGAGAGTTAGGAGGAAAGAATGCTTTTACTAAGGACATTGGGTTTTTGAGGTGACTTATTATTGGCTCAACATAAAAAAGGTTATAACTAACTTGCTGAAAATATGGGGATATTTTTCGATAATTAATTTAAACTGGGGAGTCTGTTTTGAAGGGATCATATTGGTTGACTAAAGCTGACTGGAAGTTAAGGCGAACCTGACCAAGGGTACTCCTGATTGTGTTGAATCTTTGACTAATTGGTATTGGTGGTTGTCCAGGGAATGGAACAATGCTTGAAGTAGGTTCTTGCTTGACTGAAGATGACTCTTGATTGACTGGGGAAGGTGGCTCTAATTTGACTGAAATTCTGGGGGTTGTAGATGATCGGGACTTCATTTTTGGATCCCTGAAGAAACTCTCTGGTTAGAAAGTCGGGAATATGGTTATCAAATCCTTTTATGAATGCAATTTCAAAATCAAATATACTTAGAATAGTTTTCCATCTGGCAAAAATCTATTTACTGGCAATGTTTTGAACATCCTTTTCCAAATCGTCTTTTGTACTTTTACAATCAACTCTAATTAAAAAATTTACGTAATAAATCGTCTTGAAATTTACTAATACATAAAACAATAGATAAAATCTCTTTTTTGATAGTACTATAATTTTTTTGTGATTGAAACCAAGTTCCTGAATGGAATTGGACGATTTGTTCAAGGTGGGTGACTAGGGGAGATTTGTTGTTTTAGGATTCCTCCATAACCTATATCAGAGGCATCAGTTTCAACAGTCTTGAAAGAATCTGTAATAGGAATGCCCAGACATGGTAAAGTTTTGACGTAGCTTTGGCTTCTTTGACTAAATATGTATGGACAGAAGTCCATGGGGAGGGGGTGGGCTCTTGTAATCTATCAAATAGAGGTTTAAATTTTTTTTCTAAGGTTAATGATCCTAGAAATCTCTGTAACTGGTTTTTGTCTAAGATTACGTCTGAAAATTTATCAGCGAAATTGATAACTCTGTCCATTGGACTAATTTGGAGGTGATGTCTATTGAAACCTAGGAATCTTATATTGGTTTGGAATAATTTAATTTTTGAGGTAGAAACTACCAGACTATTATTTTTGATAATAGTAAAAAATTGATGTAAATGTTTCCAATGTTGATCTATGGACTGAGAGAATATAAGGATATCGTCAATGTAGATGATACAAAAATGACTGTAAGGATTAAATATATCGTTCATGATGTTTTGGAATTATCTATGGGCATTTTTAAGCCCAAAAGACATGAAATTCCATTCATACTGACGAAATAGAGTGACAAATGCAGTTTTGTATTTGTCAAATGCTTGAATTTGAATATGCCAAAAACCTGATTTCATGTCGAATTTGGAAAAGATTACATAATTCTGTAATCTATTGATAAGATCTCTTTTATTGGGCATTGGATATCTTATCCATTCCAAGACAGTGTTAAGAGGTTTGTAATTAATAACTAACCGTGGAGTACCTCTTTCAAGTTCAGCATTTTTCTAAACATAGAAAGTAGGACAGGACCATGGAGACTTGTTTGGTTGAATGATCTTTTTATTAAAGAGAACTTCTATTTCTTGTTTGCAAAATTCCATGACTTCGTGACTAATCTGAATCGGCCGGGTTTTGGTGGGAATATTTTTCTCATTGAAATCCTTAATGTAAGGAATGGTAACTATGTATTTTTTTTTCCTATGCCAGAAAGCAGTAAGAATATCTGAACATAATTCTGTTATAATTTTGTTTTCAAAAGTCTTGATTCTCTGTTGTAATAAAGTATCTTGTAGCTGAATATCTATTCTTTTGAAATTAATTTCTTCCTTGAGAAACGCCATTTGTTTGGTTTTTTCTCTAATACAATTAATTGTTTTTGAAATAGAATTTTGTTGGTTTAAAGTATGAATTTCTAGGTTATTTAGAAAACTGAATTTAACGATCACCATTTTGGCTGAAAATAAACATTCGAGCAACTCTGTCTCTTAGAGCAAGCCCAGTGGTGATGCCAAAATACTTTGGTCAAATTTGAATTTGAAGTATGAGCTAGATAAAAGACAATTCGGCAAACTTAATATCCCAATGGATATGTCAAATAATAATAATAATAATAATATATTCATATTTATCTTGATCTTCTTTTCCTTCCCTCCTCCTGCTCCTCCTTCTTCTTCTTCTTGTATCCCTTCATCCTCTTTCTCTTCCGTTCATCAACATCTGCAAGGCTGCAAATCCTACAATCAACACAAAATGATGCTTATATTTAACATTCTATTCAACCAGCTATCTTCAATCCTGATCTAATTTGCTATTCCGGTGATTGCCATTTCGTTTTCAAATTTAATTTCAAAGCTAATATCTAAAATCCCTCCGATTTGGTGTTCAATCGATCTATTTCGATCTGGGTTTCCATTCTTCTTATTCGTGTAGCCCAACAATCAAGCTGGAGATGAATCTGAGTATACATCTCTGATTACAAGAGAGACCACGAGAGAAATAGAGGGAATGGAAGGAGGAGAGAGACAATAAAAGGGATAGGAAAAAGATTGGCAGACTTGATTTCTTCTGTCAAATTTGACAAGAAGCTTGAGAACTTCCATCCACATCGGTGCCATCTGGATTTGGCAGTTCCATTGGAAGATCTTGCTTTCTGTCAAATGTTACCGTTGAGACCTCCAGCTCGATTGCTCGATTTTGGCAGAACTGCTAAAGTTGCTCTTATACAACCAAGCAATGGGAAATTTGATTAATTATACAACCAAGCAGCTCTATCACTTTAAGACCCAAGTAGCATGAAATTGGATTACCTCCTACTTTACAGATTAATACAAACTTGTTCATGAAATACAATTGGAACAATTTGATGCCAAGACTCGATTAGTATCATATATTCTACATAAAAAATCTGTCACCGCCTAATGGTTTTCTGAAGGATTGGAGAAGAGCATATATATAGAGAGAAAAGAATACGAGACATTTGGGCAAGGGAAATCTTACGTGCGACTGTGGCTGGGTTCTTTCTTCAATTTGTTTTTGGTTAACCCATGTGTTTTGACTTTAGTTAGTTAGGAGAAGTGAATTATGGTTCATTAGATTTAAGAAAATTGATCTAAGGGTTAAGAGCGAAGTTTGGCACTTTAATTTCAAAGCAGAGTTATGCTTTTAATAGAATATATATATATAGTCATTTTTAGCCAAGGACATCCGCATTGTGCAGATTTTTTCATTTTACCTCACTTAGACATTAAGTCTTGACAATCAAGACCACTCATGCTATAAATACTACTTCAACTAAGTCACCTACAAAATTTGAGTCCAATCAAAAATCGTTTGGCAATTTTTTTTTCTTTTATATATCGTCAATATTTATCCAACGCTCCTTATTTGTTCATAATATTTCACAATTTTGGATGACCAAACGGTTACCAAATTTTCTAAAATGGTGTAGGTCTATTCCTTAAAGGAGTATCTATAATATCAAAGGTTTAAATTGTTGAAATCAAATGTGAGATGATCAAAATAATCAAATTCTTACCATCTACATCATACGGACGTCCACATTTGAATATATATATATATATACATATATGTATATATACACACATACATACACACCAATCACTTCTTGACTTGATCGATCAACCATGCATGTGAGCTTAATATAACAAAATTAAGCTTTCTGATAGCTACCACATATGCTTCATGGACTAAGGGATCGATATATGGATCATATATATCCTACACAGAGTTGAAAAATGAAGAGAAAGCATAGAGGAGATGATGAGTTAGAGGTTGGTTCTCGTGATGGTTGGGAGGCCACGGGCAACGGCCAGAATTATGGGCAAATTAAGGGTGGTCCTTATGATGGCTCCATCATGAGATTGCTATATATACTTGACATTTCTACATCAATATGCATATCATGGGGTCCTTAACTGGGTTACTTTTAAACCTTCCTTTAAAGTTAGGGATACTTGAACTTTCCAGCACTTATATACCTAATTTAGGTAAAATACCTAGGATCAATATTGACCAGAGATGAAGCTTCATTAAAAACCCTCACTTTCACAACGAACCTTATTTTAAACCCTCCTTCAAAGTTAGGGGTAATGAACTTTCCAGCACTAATATATACCCAATTTAGGTAAGATGCCTAAGATATTGACCCCGAGGTGAAGCTTCACTAGAAACCCTCGCTTTCACAACGAACCTTTTTTTAAAACAACAGCGCGCAATAACACATATATTATCTTAAGTCACATTAATTCATATACTGCATGTTTAATTTGTCATGGCCCTAGCTAATTAATTTGAGATTTTGGCTATTGAAGTGGCTATGTTTAGGCCATAAGTCCGTAATTGTTTAGCAACCATATGTAATACGACTAAGGAAAACCTTAATATATCTTGCTCTCAATTCAAGAAGATCCTGGACATCGTGGTTATGATTATAGGGGTGTGCCGCTTTGCCGAATACAAATTCGGTCCCAAGTTTCTAGAACTCCCAACGAACTCTCTCACCTGCCAAGGATTTTGGTACGAGAGATGATTTTAAGTCTCAATCGAGTCTAAACGTGTACGACTCAAATTTTATGTGTCATATTATATTATATTATATTGTTGAGTCATATTATATACACATCATCATCAACGAAAAGACAATCAAACTTTTTGATCTACATATTTATTTATTATTTACTTATCATTAAAACTCATCTCTAACATTCTTTTTTTCGATCAAGTATAATTCTAAGATTTCTTCAAACCTAGAAATTGATTTTAATGGCACCATCAATGATCTTAGTTGTTTCTTTTACCTCTGTTCTAATCCCAACACATATCAATTATTCAAATTCGAAGTTGAAGTCAAAGAAAAATTATTCTATAGTCATATCCCTAGGGTCTTAATTTTTTGAAAAACTTGCTTCATCAATGGCAGATATATACTTCAAATACCTAGTTCAAACAACAATGACTACATCCATCTCTTAATTAATTTGTTTTTGTTTATTTCTCTCCACGAAAATATGTAGTTGATCTTGATATAAAAACTACAACTAAATTTTAAAGAATTAATGAGAAAAATAATTATGATTATTTACTGATACAATCATAGTATAATTTGGTTTTAAGGAAAGAAAATTAATAATCCATTAGAAATGGACATATTTATATAATATAATCTATATAATTAAGATAATGAAATGAAACAAAAAAAAATCACAACTAAAATATAAAATGGCGAGATTTGTGTTTTGATTTTTGTTATATTGTAAAAAAAATAAAATTATATGCCACATAAAATTGACACATCCACCTCATGGCCCATTTCCCTGGCCATTACTCTTTTGGAATATAAATATATATAACAATTATTTTCAACGAAAATACAATTGCATGTGCATGTATCTTTATATAGCACACACAAATTAAGGTACGTTGTTCCTGAATCACCGTATAAATACGATGTGGACATGAGGTTGTACACGAGTTGGAGGGCGATAACGTATAAGGTAGCAGTAAATACATACATACACACCCACATATATATATATACATGTATGCATACATAAATATACATATACATATATATACATCATACATGCATACGTTTACGTAGGAATGTATATATAATATATGTATATGTCGGATTGAGAAACCTTTGTTCCTAGCTAGCATCTAGCAAGTCGCAACTACACGCTGCCCGCTCGCCGTGAAAATATATGATGCATGCAGAATATGATCCTCACCACAAAGTGATTGGCCAGCTCGGTCCATCAACCCGGGGACCAACTGATCCGTCGATTACCTACATTGCCGCGAAGCATGTTAGTTGTGATCAATATATGTATAAGTTGATGCTTCTAATTCTCAAAGCCTGGTGCCCTGGTGCAGTGGTGCCCCCAATCCTCATGGTCAAAATTGAGAAAGCTGGCTAGAGTACGTAGTGGACTGGGAAGGCATATCTTTCCAGCTGGTCCACAGTCGAGTTGCTGCTCTTGCTCGAACGATCGAGCTCAGAGCATGTGCTTATCAGCTTATCCCTTTACTAATAAGATCGAGTAGGAGATCATGCATGAACGTTACCCAACAGCTATTTGTACATGATAAAACCGAATATTATTCCGAATACAAGCTTGATTAGAATATATATTGTAACGTAGTAGGTGGAGTTGGGATTATTGAGGTTGATATATACGAGTTAAGGGCAATGTTTTTGGCAAGAAGATGGAGATGGAATTGGTTTTAAGTTCAAGATCATTCTAAATGAAAAGGGAAAATGGCTTTATATTTGACTTGGAAAGTTCATATCCGCGCATTACTTATATATGGATGTGTAAGCTAGGTTGGCTAACTAGGTCGCCAACTTGTGCGATCGAATACAAATTAACAATCATTTTTGGTTTCTCATATATATCTTGGCTAGCCAGATCACTCAATCTTTGGCTATAAGCTAGGATTTGAGAAATTAAAGTTGAATGGTCTCTCTCACTAGCTAAGTACGGAAGAATACCAAATTTAGCATCCCATATATAGGTGGTCCTTTTATTCACTTAAATATGCAGCTATAAGTTTTGGATTAACTACGTACACTAGGACCATCTACCACAACCAATAGTTGAAATGACAATCGATGATAAATGATATATATATAGTTCATCGAATTCTTTGTCTTCATCATTTTGTATGCATATTCTTTTTGTATTTTTTCATAGCCTCGATGGATATGATGTGTTTGACCTCAAAATGATGTCGCATATCATGTCACCTAATTTTATTTTATTTTAAAATTTATGAGAAAATATTTAACCTACAAATTCAATATTACTCTTTTATATATTTAATTAAATTTATAGATTATAATTAATCAAAACAAAAACCTAATAACATCAAATTGATAAACTCTATAAAACATAGAACATTGAAATTGTTGCCAACGTCAATGTGAACCACTTTTCTTCGATGCAACATCAACTATGGCACTAAGTTGAACTGTATGTACCTTCCTTCAGAATAAGAAGAATAAGAAGATCGAAGGAGGTTCGATACTTCGATATGCACATGATATGCGTGCGTAAATATGGACAGCTAACTTATTTGTAAGTTTTAGGTGAGGAATCAGTGAGTTTAGATTGCTCGAATGCTCGTAAAGGACTTGCACAGTTTTCTGAGAATCGTTCACATACAATGAACATTCATTGAGCATCTCGTTTGTTAGTTGTAATGGATGCAACTTCTAGGAACTCAATGTTATTTATCTACATATATGATATTTAGAATCTAGTTTTTAAATTGTCGCAATGGGTGCTCACGATTTGGGAGGAGTCATAGTGTGTACATAATTTATTTGTTGTTCATTTTGTATGCTTACACCATTTAAGTATACAGTTGTCTAATCTTTTTGAAAACCTTTTGTGACAGGCTGGAGACGCACGAAAAGAAGTACACCAGAGAGCAGATCTTAGAGCTTATAGAGGTAATTTAGTTTTGCAGTGTAGTTAGCATGTTTGATTGCGTAAGTCATCAGTAAATTGTACGAACTTAACTGGATTTTGGACTTTACATCTTCCTGTATTATTTTTGTTATAGTATTGTTTCTGGTGACCCTATTATAAGATTCTATTTGTTATTTGATTTATCAAATTGTATTGTGTTTTTATTCTTTTGGATTTGTAGATAGCTAAAACATGCACATGTCCAATTATGGAAGAAAGATCGAAAGATTTAGCAGAAGACATACCAAGAAAATTATTGATATTTGAGTCATATGATGAGCTGTATAATTCATGTGCAAAATATGCTCAAGATTCAGGTTGGGCAATCAGAAAGAGATCCAACATCAAGAAAGATGGTTTTATTAAATATGTGCAGCTTGTATGCACTCAAGCATCTAGGGGTAAATGGAATGCAAAATCAGAGCCAATCTCGTCACATATTATAGGTTGTCCTGCTCGTATCCGAGCAGTACTTCAGTCTAATGGATACTACAAGGTGGGAACAGTATGGTTGGAACACAATCACTTATTAAGTCCTAAAAAGTCAAAGCGCATGAGACAGCACAAAAGTATTGATCCGCACTCAAAAACAAGGTTGTTTGATAATGATGAGGCTTGTATTCGACAAAGCAAAAGTTTTCATGCTATTCTAGTTGAAAAAAGTGGCCATGGAAACTTGACATTCGATGAGAAGACTGCACGTAATTTCATTGACAAGCAAAGAAGATTGAAGCTACAGAATGGTGATACAGATGCTCTTCAAAGATATTTCATTTTGATGCATAAAAATAATCCATACTTTTTTTACTATATGGATATTGATGAAGAATATCGATTGAAAAATGTTTTCTGGGTTGATGTTAAGAGTAAAGCAGCTTGTGAAGAGTTCGGAGATGTGATTACTTTTGACACAGCATGCTTGACAAACAGATATGATATGCCATTTGCACCTTTTGTTGGGGTAAATCACCATGGTCAATCTTTGTTGTTGGGTTGCGGTTTACTTTGTGATGAGACTACATGCTCTTTTACATGGATATTTGAGGTGTGGAAAAGTTGCATGAATAGGAAAACTCATACCACTATTATTACTAATCAATGTGTTACAATAAAAAATTTCATTGAAGTTGTTTTGCCATATACTAAACATCGATGATTTTTGTGGCATATCATGAAAAAAGTTCCTAAGAAGCTTATGGTTTACGAAGCTAATTATGATGGCCTAAGAACTAGCATGAAAGATGCAGTTTATGAATCCATAACTATGGATGATTTCGATAAGCAATGGGCAAGGATGCGTGATCACTACTTTCCAAATGTAGATCAATGGTTGGATGGGTTATATACCAAAAGACATCGATGGGTTCCTGTTTATTTCAAAGATACATTTTGGGCTGGAATGTCAACTACGCAACGCAGTGAGAGCATGAATTTATACTTTGACAATATGGTGCAACAATGGTAGATAAGATTGAGAAGGAAGATCAAGAGGATTTTAACATGTTCTTTAGATGCAGAAAACTCGATACAGATTCCAAATTTTAGAAGCAATTTCAAGATGCTTATACAAATAGAAAATTTAAAGAGTTTCAGAATGAGTTAAGTGCTAATGTATATTGTAATTCATAGGTCAAAAAAGAAGAAGGAGCAATTTGTATGCATAGAGTCATGGAATCTTGCTATAAAAAGAAGAAGAAAAGAAGAAAGGAAAAGTTAGGGAAAGCACTTACTAGTAAGTTGAAACCCAAAGGCCCTATATGTCACTACGTTGAGTTCAACAAGGACACACGTGATATTAAGTGTACATGTCGTCTTTTCGAGTTTCAAAAAAATGTGTGCAGACATGTAATTTTTGTATTGATTCAGAGAGATATAGCTACTTTTTCAAGTAAGTATGTGCTAGCACGATGGAGAAAGAATGTGAAAAGAAAGTATATTTCTATAAGAGGCTGCTATGATGAGTCCAAATCTACGCAAGTGAGGGTGCTTCATAATAAGATGTTGGAAGTGTTTTATGATCTTACTAGTTGTGATGAAACGGAGATTCAAACTGACATAGTTATGAAATCCATGGAAGAACTAAAAGTTAAGGTGCTTCAACACAAACTAGTGCCCAAAGATCTTAATTCTGAAGCGCCATCATGCGAGAAGCCAAATATATCTAAAAAGATTCTGAATTCAAAGCTTGTGAAGCGAATTGGTCGTCCATCATCCTAGAGGAAAATTTCTAAAGCTGAAGAAGTAATTGCAAAGGTAAAAAAAAGACGGTACACGAAGAAACAAACATCTCAATCTTCTTTACCGAATAAAGTATATTTTGATATGTTCTTTTTGTTAGGATGCTTCAAATATGCTTTTACTCATATTTTTTATGTATATATTGCAGATATATGAGGAGGCTTGTACTTTTGTAAAGAGTATTCCATCTTCTCCATGTGAATGTAATCCTACCCCATTGAATATACAGAACAACATCTGAAACTGCATGTACACAAAGCACTTGTGTTCAACGTGATTATCCAAAGAATGTAATGTAAACGTTTAGTCATCTAAATTTACATCTTATATTCTTTTTATATCCTCATATTTCTTTAAATACATGAGTAGTTTCTTTTTTGACTTATTACTATTTCAGGAAAACTTAAATTTCTTCGAGGGAAGTAACAAATTGTCACCAAAGTTATTTGACAGAAGAGATAGAAGTGTTGAGCCAAAATTTAGCAAGGGGTTGCCTTCTAAGTTTAGCTTTACAGAAGTACTAAATATGTTATATGTATATCTGAACTCCTTTATTTTTCTTATCTAAAATCCTTTTTTTTTTCTTATCTGAAATCTCTACTTTTCAATTCTTTTATTTATTTTTACAATAGCATAGAATCAATTCATATAGGCTAGTCAAGTTTAACCATATATTTTTTAGGTAAATTTACCTGATGATTGAGTAACAACAGACATGTGTTTCAATATTCACTCGTCAACACCTACAGTTTGTGAAGTCGATCAAGATGTCTCAAGTAGTTCTCGTATTGAGTCAACCATCACATGTAAAACTTCCCAGAATAGTCAAATTCAGGTAAAGACTCTCTTCAAGTATTAATATATTTAAATACTATAAAATATCAATTATATATTTATTATATATATATATTCTCTACTAATATAGTTAATTTACTTTACAGAGTTCAAATGATACTAAATTTTCACTTACAGACAAGTACAATAGTCAATTACGAGCTGGATTGCAACCTTATATTGTAGGTGCATATGATGTTGGATCTAATAATAATTGTGTCTACAGAGTCATAGCTATGGTAATGGGGGTTGATTGAAAACATTGGTCTCGAGGTTCATATGAATTTATTGAGCAAGTTAAATAGAACACCTTGGGAACGAAATGCAGATTCCAAAGTCAAATATTTGTACTCTAGATACTAGAACCGTTTCAAGCAATACAAAATTTTTTGTCCTGATTATAGTCCCAAGAACCTTTATAGTTGATGACTGAGTAGTTGACTGAGTAATGTTTAATATAAATGTAATTTTTTAGCAGCTTTCTTCAAAACAGTAAACATTTAGAGATTTAAGTTTAGAAGTATCAATATTACTCATGATAATTTCATTTTGAACTATATATTTAGATGATATTCAATTTCTCTTCAAGACTCATCTCTTTGTCATATAATTGTTTTATCATTTTAACGCCTCTTTAAATAATATTTGTCTTAAGCTCACTTTAAATAATATTAACTTCCCCAAAAACTATAGAGATAAACCAAAACTTGAAAAGATAAGGATTAATTCAAACAAAATATGTTAGTTGGACCTTGATCAACTATAACCAACAACTTGAATAAATGTAATTTTACCATAAACTCTAAAATCCTAAATTGACCCTAAACCCTAAATCTCAATCCCTAAACACCAAACTCTAAACTCTAAACTCTAAACTTCAAACATAAAACTTCAAGGGTTTGATATGTATAAATCCTAAATCCCAATCCCTAAACCCTAAACTCCAAACATAAAAACTTTAAGGGTTGATCTGTTTTGAGTTAAATTGAAGTGTTAAGAGAAAAAATAAAAATTCCTCATATGTAATCGTCAACCCTAACAAAAAAAATTATAATCTAAACCTCAACATGAGACCAAAACTTTAAATTCTAAACGTTAATCTATCACTTCGAAAATCATCTGTTCAGATGAAGATGAAGTAGGTACATTACTGTCATTTGATATATTTTCATTAAGTTGATGAAGATGAAGTAGGTACATTACTGTCATTTGATATATTTTCATTAAGTTGTTATCTACTAACTTTACTTAATCATGTGCGCGCTTATCATTGTGCCATACAAACATATATTTGATCGAGCACTCTTCAATATAAAAATAATTTTGTCACTAACTCTACGTACTAACATGATCGATTATCATGTCATGCATGTAAACATGTAAACATATATGATCAAACACTCATTTTCAATCAATTTAAGAAGTAGATAGTTAGTAACGATCATAATAGTAACTTTCTCACTTGTATTTATGTTTTGATTTGAAACAAATAAATTCAATGTTTCAAATCAATCATACTATAATCATTATATATTAATATATTTACAATTAAATAATATATTTTTAATTATAATTCAAAATAATTTAATCAAAATATTGAGTAAATCACGTATAAAATCAGAAAAGGGAAAGTGGATTAATTTCCATTTATAATCAGGACGTAAAGTTTGTCATGTTGTATTTTTAGAGTTTGTCAAACTTTACGTACTTCATAATGAGGACAAACTTTAAGTACTTCATAGTTTCCATTCAAATTAATTTATTTTCTCCCATCGTGATTTTTGTCATTAGTTAAATTTTGTCTTTTAATAAAACACAATTAATGGAAAATTTCCTTGTAGAGTTATTATTATAGAAGAAATTGTTATAGATATGAAAAATTTTAAAATATTAATCAATATTTACTTTTAAACTTTTAAATATAAAAAATTAACAACCATTAGATATAAATAGTATGATAATATTTTAATTGAATTGACGTGTCAAAAAAGTAACTATGTGAACAAAGAAAAATTTTCCTGTAGACTTTGAGACCTACAGTTGGTCTCATGGCTTCATTGAAACCTAAAATCATCTCTCTTTTTTATATCCGATCCACCTTTATTGATGATGTTAATTATTTGCCTTACATGCATGATATATAGAGTATAATACGGTCTATCTTCTTCTTTCGATCCTCGTCACAGGGGTACCGGTAAATAGAACAAATTGCATCGAATTGGAAGGACTATCATCACTCAAATTAGAGCTCGAGAGAGGGGCTAGGGTTTCCACTTACGTACCACGCTATGCTTCTCAAATTAAGGAATAGTAGGTAATAACATTATTCCATACATTTGCCACGAGTTAGATATATACAGTCTCACTCAGTAGTGGCCCTCTCCACAAAAGAGCACAATCTCATCAAACTATTTTGTTTTTCAAATTAACAACGAACACGAAGCTAGCTGGTCATGCTATTTGTTCCTATCTTGTCAAGTAGCAACGTCAACGTAACACTCATCGATGGTGCTAATCGCATTAACTTGTGCGATTGATCTCCATCTTCCTAAGCTAGCTCCATCATATCATATATACCACTCACGTTTAATACGCTGCTTACTTCTCCATCAACTCTCTCCCAACACCACCAAGATTTAGCTGCAAGAAACTTTCTTAATTATTAACCAATAGTCTGCGTACGGACCTAAAGATCAATCCAGCTTTGGATTTAGGTCATGTGCAAGTCGTTTCCGTATCCTAAGATAACCAACTTCACCAAAGACATGGTTAACGCGCGGTAATTAATTAGTAGCGAGCTATGAGTGATCAATATCATGATCGAGAAGAATGAAACTTGAGTAGCTTTTCCAATTTCATCGAGTACTTGATCGAGTGATTAGACTGTTTAAAAGTGGCTTTAATCACTCATATGTCGAATAGAAATTTGGGTTTAGTATTGACATATATACAACCCCTCACCAAGTGCAACCCTAGCTCGATCAACGATACCAAAAGCAGTGCTCGATCGTTACCTACATATGAATGGATATCTGCTATCTGCAGCATGCACTTATTGCACTATCTTGTTATCATGCATATATCTTGTGCAGTACTATGTACTACTTCCTCAGAACACACTGGCTAGCTCCACATTGGTAGTGGCACTTCCCTCTCCCTCGATTCATATTCAAATCTCTCAATCATTCGATAAGTCCTTAATTTTCCGCTTGTATTAAGCGCAGCCCATTTGATCCATAGCTCCCTCTCGATGTTACAGTTCCTGAGATCCTTGTATGGTCCGAGCAAAAATTAATACATGAGTGCACACATTTGGCTATATATGTATCAATTCTTCAACTACTTTAGTGGTAGTGGGTTTCCAAATTTCCATCGCGTTTTACCATTACCATCTGCATTTCTGTTGTCACCATATATTTATTTATTTTTTCCAAGCATGCGTGCCGTACGTACGTACGTTTTTTGTGTATAGCGCGGCTGTTGGTCTCTTCCCTAGTCGAGCAGCTTTGATCGATTATAATTGCGGCAATAGCCGAATCACGTGAAAATATATTGTTGCCGAAGGCATATGACTATTAACATATCTTAAATTGGATAAAATATGAATTAGAAGATTCAAAATTACTGGAGATTGAAGATAGATATCGTCAATGTTACACCATAATGACCTCATAGATTCAAGTAAAAGCATGCATATGCACTTCACTGTTTTTCATTGACAATACCTGTTTGGTTTCATATCTCTGAGTTTCTGCTTTGACGTACAGTTTATAGGTTCAGCTTTATCAAGGCACCGTATATGTTTGTAACTTTTTTCAAACATATCTCTGATCATTAGTAATATGTAAAATGCATTTTGCTTTTACAGAAAAAATAAAGTTTCTTCCCTTGATTTAGGGAACACTACCAGAAAAACTCACTTAGGAGACGAAGTAATTTCGTTGCCTAAAGTTCGTCGTCTAAGTGTCGTGATCTAAGTAACAACTTAGACGACGAAAGTTTACTAAAAAACGACGAAATGTTTGCGTCGCTTAAGTGAACACTTAGATGACGAATGCAAAAATTCGTCGTTTAAGATAAACCACTTAGACGACGAAGTTTTCAGTTTTCATCGTCTAAGTGGTTGAATTTTTTTTTAAAAAATAATAAAAAATTAAAAAACTGCTTAGACGACGAAACTAACTAAGTGATTGATTTTTTTTTTTAAAAATGAAAAATTCATTAAATGTTAATTAGTTCATTATATGTTAATTTTTAATTAATAAAAATCGTAATAAATAAATAATTTAATGGTGGTGGTGTTGGTGGCGACGGCTGTGTTTTGTGTGGTGGTGGTGGTGGTGGTGTGGAGGTGGTGTGTGGTAAGATAGTGGTTCCATGGTGTGTGGTGGTGGCGTATGGTGTGGTGGTGGTGGTGGCGGCGTGTGGTGGTGGAGGTGGTGTTGGTGTTGGTGATGGTGATGGTTTGAATGAGAGAGAGAGTGTATGGATGTTGGGTAAGATCGAGAGATTGTAAAAAATAGTGGATGAATTGTGTTTTATAACTGACAACTTAAGTGACGAAACCAACAAGTTTTGTTGCTTAAATGATTTGAATTTTTGACAAAAAAATTTGGCAAAAAAAAAAAACCGCAAACTTTTTTCACTTAGACGACGAATCCATTAGGTTTCGTCGTCTAAGGGTTTTAATTTTTTTTAAAATCGCTAACTTTTTTAACTTAGACAATGAAATTCAAGTCTTTTGTCGCCTAAATGATTTGAACTTTTGGTAAAAAAAGATCAGAAAAAAATGCCAAATTTTAAAGCATGCAAGAAGAAACCTAAAATATTCGTCTTTTAAGTGTTTCAAATTTTTGCCAAAATTTTGGCGGTAAAAATTAATTTTAAGATATTTTTTAAAAATTCATGTAGGTGACGAAACTATGTAGTTTCGTCGCCTAAGTGTTTAAAATTTTGGCAAAAAAAAATAATTATCAAATATTTTAAAATAAAATAAAATAAAATTCACTTAGTAGTTTCGTCGCCTAAGTTTTAAAAAAAATTCAAAATTTAGGCGAAAAAATAATTATCAAATATTTTTTTTTAAAATCGTACAAAACTTTGTATTTTCGTCTCCTAAGTGTTTAAAATTTTTTCCAAAATTTTGGTGGAAAAATTTGTTTTTAGATATTTATTTTTAAAAAATTCACTTAGGCGACGAAACGTGTATATTTTCGTCGTCTAAGTGAATTTTATTTTATTTTTTGTAAATATCTGAAAAATTAATTTTGGGTAGTTACTTTAAAATCATCAAAAATCAAATGTCAGATCTAACCATTACATTTATACAATATTGTACAAAAAAGTTCAACATAATTCGGATTAGTTTAAGATTCGATCGAATGAATTTAGTGATTATCGAAAAATAGTTAAAACACGAAAATGATCGTAAAAAAGAATTCGTAAACCTTTTTTTGAAGTTATGAGTATTTGTCTTATCGTAAAAACTTAATTTATCAACTAGATAGAATTTAATTGAAATTTGACATAAAAAATTGATTTAGGACTAAAAATTTGTTATATATTTACTAATATTGTTATATAACTTAAGTGTTCGTAAGTCTATATTCACTCCACATCAATATTAACGAAATTGAATTTGGACAAAACAACCATTGGATATACTCAACATAACATAATATGTAAGTGGACAAATTTTCAGTAAATACGAAATTCTTTAAGGGTTTGATCAGCGTATTCAACCAGAAAATCAAAATTTCAACGAAACCAAAACGTTGATATACGAATCTTCGTAACTCCGATTTTCAAACTATTGACACTCATAGTCCAAGAATTTTTACTCTATACCCTTGACTAAAAAATATGCATTTTAAGATGGTATACATGGTCGTGCTCTTTGATTGGAGACCCATTTCGTTGTCTAAATGTTTATGGGTCAGGGTTTAAGAGTTAGGGGTTAATGTCAGGGTATGGACTTAGACGTCGTCTAAATACGATTACTATGATGACGAAATTTTTCGTCGTCTAAATATGATTACTACGACGACGAAATTTTATGTTGTTTTAAGTTCCACTTAGACGACAAATTTTTTAGCTTAAGCAACGATTTCTTATTTCGTCATCTAAGTGTTTCTTAGAAACGAAAATTTTCTCTTTTAGACGACGCTTTTTATTTCATCACCTAAGTGAGTTTTTCTAGTAGTGGAAGATCTGGTTAAAGTAAAAAAGCTTTTGTGTGATCACCAAGTTTGTTGCACTTGGCTTAGAATTAAGCCATGTTTTAGGGAAGCTCTTTTTAATCTTATAAAGACTTTATGTGGCCTTCAAGTCTACTGCTTGGCTGTGATTCGTTGGCTTCACTTATAGACCACTTTGTTTGGCCTATATATAAACCAAGCTTGCATTGACTCTCTTGGTTGTGAAAATTGCATTGTTCTTTTTCTTAAAACTGAGTCTAAGTTTGTGCTTGTTCTTTGTGATGTACTTTATGTTTTAAAGTCTTCACAAAACCTTTAAACTCATATACATTCATCTTGCATACCATGAGGTAGTTGTGGTAGGTGTAAGCAACCCGAAGTTGTTCCCAAGTGAATTAGTTGTGCGATAACTAAGTTCCTTTGTAAAAGCTTTTGTATCTTTCATTTGCAAAACTCTTAGAGACAAGATGGAGTATAGTTCTTAGTCTAGCATGTGAGTCTAGATAGAATAACACAATTTCCTTGCTATTATCAGAACTATAGCCTTGTAAGAAGTGTTGTTACATATTTGAAAGGTTTGGCCTTTAAGAGTAAGGGTCACATAGTTTTTATCCCTGACTGCAAGGTTTCTGCGAGTAAAAAATATACTTGTGTTATTTGTCTCATTTACTTATAACATTGTTTGTTTACTTTAGTTCATCTACTTATCAGGATAGTCTCACATATAGTTATCCATGATAACTAATAACTACACTTTTGAGAAAAAGTCGTTAAGGGCCTATTCACCCTCTCTCTAGAACATTTAAGTGGTATCAGAGCGGCCACTAACTTTGTTAGTGTGATCCTCTGTGAGTCTAGAATGGACCGTGATAGAGCATCTATTTTCATTAATGTTCCACATTTCTTTGATGGAAGTGATTATTTTCCATGGAAGATTATGATGTCTGGATTCCTCATTTCCTAAGATGATGGGAGGCTATGGAATATGGTTGATGATGCATGAGACTCACTCATGACGATTCATGAAGGTAACTCAAGGGTAAGAGTTCAAAAACTTCAAATTTTAATCCTTGATTTTGAACAATTACATATGTTACAAGAAGAATCTGTTGGTGGTTATCATAGTCACTTACTTAGCATAACTAATCAATGTCAAGGTCTAGGTAGTGCTCTTGAACCTGAAAAAATTGTCTGCAAATTTCTTAGATTAGTAAATTCCTATTTTGCACCTAAACAACTTAATGTTGAGGTATTTTATGATATGTCAACTTACTCTCTTGATGAGTTTGTTGGTAATCTAAAGGCATATGAAGCTAAGGTAAAACCTGTAAGAAACAAAGTCATTCTTTTTAGTTTTGTTAAGCAAGAATCTGAACTTGATGAATCTGTTTCATACTTTCTTGAATGTGCTTACATAATAAAACAGTTTGAAAAATTCATTAATTAAGAACATAAAACCTTTCTCTGCTTCTAAAAGAACTTCAAAAGGCTTTAGTTCATGATCTAATTCTAGAAATTTCAAAAATAATGATAATTCAAATGATAGATCCTTCAAATCCAAACCTTCTCAAAAAGGTGATGATAAACTAAGGTGTTTTGAATGAACTGGTTTAGGAGATAAAATTGCTGATTGTGCAAACTGAAAAGGAAAATCCCATAAAGTTCTTAAGACAACTTGGAGTGATAATGAATCTAAATCTAACTCAGAAAATGATGAGGAAACTGTTGCTTTTATTGCTTCAATTATTTTGGATGAGTCCCTTGAGGACAATGAGTCTGAAGATATTTTGGATGACAAGTATACATAAATATGTACTTCATCTACGTCTATGATCACTAAAATTGAAAGTCTTCAACATGTGTTATCAACATGTGAGAAGACAAAAGTTGAAATTCAAGAAAAAAATTTGTCTTTGAAAACCAAATGAAAGTTAGGGAAATCTTGTCTTAACTTGAGAATAATTTCAAGTATCTTCAAGAGAACTTGGACACTCAAACCAGACTTGTATCTTCTTTAATGGAAGAATAATTTTCTCTAGAAATCTCTCTAGAAGAATCTCAATAACAATTTCAAAAGTTTAATTTAGGTTCAGCAAAGCTAACTAAAATTTGTGGACTTGGTAAAACTGACAAGAATAAATTAGAACATTTTGTCCTGAGAAATTTCGTTTTAAGATTTGTTTAAAGTTAATCGAGGAAGGTAGTTAGTTTTTACCGTCAGTAATTATCGATGGTCTTTCTATCAGAATATTATTGATTTTATTTTTCGAGAAAGTTCTTTGGGGAAAGTCGTAGAGTTTATCGAGACGAGTTCATGGTCACATCAAGTGTTAAAATCGGATTTATTATATGTTGTTACCAGAGAAAATTAAATAGATATATCTCCGAGAAGTACTAATGACGTGTCCATTCGTGCTTTGATCGGTCGTATACATTGGGGGATTAAGAGTAATTATTTCTAGCTTTGGTATGCAGTGGTAATTATATATTTAAATATGCGGTTATTTTTGGTTGCTTCTTGGGTAAGCAGCCTTAGTTGGCTCAGCAATAGGAACTCGTGTCCCTTATCGAGGATTTTGTCCTTAGTTCAGACTTCACGTTTTACAATGTTTGGTGATGTCTTCCGCCAGACTGAATATTATCGTGAGTTCATACTATTTACTTCATTATAGTCGTTTGATCTTTTGCTTGACGTTATTACGTAGAGTGGAAATGTAGTAGTTGAATTGCATTGTTCCTCATTTAACTATAGTAAGGAGTTCAATCAGATCAGGATTGTAGCTGCCTCGACTTTCAGTAAATTCTAAGTTATGATAGCAACTTAAATTCATCCACTTATGTGTGAGTTTATTTATTCAGGATTTGTAGCCGCCTCAACATATTTTTATTACGTGAGTTGATCATCACTTATTAATATCACTAACAGTGTGGAAACACCAGTTCGAGAATATATTTGATTAAACCCCACTGTAGTCAACTCATCATGTGGGGAGTTTCAAATTGACATTAGTATTGGAGATTCAATCACTATCTTGTGTTTCTACTAATTATGTTTTGTTTGTCAGGATTAATCTTAAATTTCTCTACTCTAATCTCTTCATGAATTGGTCGTGCTCATTTTATATTGTGAATACACTTTCCTCTATAAAAGTGTTTCAAGAGATGTGCAACCAGTTCAGAAATATAATTATCTCTGTCATGATTCACAGAGGTTCACGAGGGTAAAGACGTTAATATCAAGATTCTGGATCAGACTTATGCGTTTTACGCTTGTACAACTAGGAACCACTAAGTTTGAGAGTTAGATTTGTGTATATCGCAAGCATGTGCGGGGATCGAAGAAAAAGAAGTTTGACTTGATTCACTGTATATTGCACGAACTCCGGGTTCTTGCTAGATTGGATGTAGGAGTATCATGCAGATAAATAAGTGATCATCACTCACAAAAGCATTTATGAGAATGACACATGGAAATGCAAACTTTCGACCAATTATTGATTCGTGTGTAACGAAGATGTAGTTTATTTCTATGGGATACAAAATTTTATCAGTGATTTTGCAAGTAATTGTTCCGTTCCTTGGACTTCACAACACTCTAATCCTCTTATTATTTATCGTTGGGTAAACATCCGATATTAAAAGAATCAGGAATGTTTATGGTAGTACAGCGAGGTAAGTGGCAGTGATTTAGTTATTCAGTTTGACAATAGATCTGGGTAAGTAAATTAACATCTCAGTATTTTACCACTTCGAGTGGAAAAATATACTAGGCACATATATTTATCTGTAAGCAGAAGCCTATGTCTATTTTCCAACAAATCTTCCAGCATTGGACAGTAATAGATATGTTTATGTATGAGTTATTGATGCTCGGATATGTGTGCGATGTTTGTTATGCAGATTGTAGTACGTGATTCATGAGGCTGGTGATAATGAGTTTCAAGACTCAAGTTACACACCGACATTACTTTTTCATCCCTGATAGATACCTAGTTAACATGATTAGTTAGACTTAGGAGGAAATGCAAAGTTGTTATCTCCAGATTAGAACGAGATTAGAGATCACGTACAGTTTGACTCTTTGGAATCTGCTCGTAGTTTTGGGCATATTTGAGACAAATCTTAGTGATTTCTTTCGAGTCTCGCTACATTATAGTTATTAATTTTGATATTTGAGTTAGTTCAGTTAGTGGATTGAACAAGAGTTATTTGATTTGTTGAGATATTTGGTGTTACGATCATTGTAATTCATAAATTCGAATGAGTATTATTGACTTATGATCATAGTGATGGTCAGCTATGTAGCATGGAATCGTCACTACAGCCACGTTTTCCACTTCAGAAGAGGCAACGGGAGTGAAGCATCTCAAAATCGCACGAAATCCTGCTTCCAAATGGTCAACATAAGGAAACGCATTCTTAAGTCGTCAACGTTGATGAAAACGTGATTCCAATTTCCAAATCCAAATCGCGAGAGGAATCACTCATAAGGGATTGAGAATAGGTAATCGGTCGTCGACAATCGACATAGAAGGTGAGATTGAGAGTGCACCTAATTCTAAATTTCTATTTCGATCTTGAATAGCAGAGGGAGCTTAATTAGAGAGAAGGGGAGAGTATTTGATATCGACTTGAAGTTCAAAGCCCCATGGTGTTTGGCTTCGTCGACACCGTGTTGCTTTTTGTTGATGTTCTCTCTATTTTTTTGGGTTGTTCTTTTCTTCCAAGAAGCTAATTAATGTCCTTAGTTTTACTCGTTTAGTAGAGTAGAGGCGAGCTCATCCAAATTCCTCGAAGTATCCAACTCAAGTGCTTGTGGGCCTGGTGTCACGAGCTTACTTTTCTGCTAGCACTCGTGTGGCCTTAGCACTCCCCTTATGCTAAGTCAGCCTAAATGTCGCCAACGCTTGGCTAGAGCAACCGAAAGATCGAAGGGAGAAGAGTTTTGCAAGTAAGAAACTTGTATTGCTAAAAGAAAGCTTTACAAGAGTTTGATAACTTGCTACTAGAGTTCCTTTCTCTAGTCTCTCTAATCTTTCTATTCTCCAATCTAATCTCAAATGGGAGGGGAGGTTCCCTATTTATAGTCTCCACCTCCAAGCCTATGTGTTTCTAGACTAATCTAGCACATATACAAGTATATGGAGTTCTAGACCTATCTAGACAACTCCAAGATGTCCCTTGACGCTTCTAGAGATCTCCGGAGTGACCTTGACCCATGAGCCTCTCTAAGGTTCTAGAGAGTTCAAGACTCCTCTTGATGCTTCCCGAGTCTTCCGGAGACTTCCGCAACCTTCCGCAACCTTCTAAGGCCTTCCACGGCCTTCCGGAACCTTCCGTAGTGTTCCGGGTGTCTCCGTACCATTCCGGACACTTCCGGATGCTACCACGCTGTTCCGGACCTCTCCGGAACTGAACCCGCTGTTCCGGACCTTTCCGGAACTGTCTCTGCTGTTCCGCAGCCTTCCAGCACATTCCAGGCCCACCTGGGTGCTTCTGGCAGCCCCCCGGGTGCCTCTGGCAGCCACCCGGGTGGCACCCGGCTGCCTTCTGTCGCGTCGGACAGCCCCCTGGCTGCTTTGGGCAGCCCCCGTATGTGTCTGGCAGCCCCCTCTGGGTGCCTCTAGCTGTCCTCGGACGCTTCTAGGGTGCTCCAACCCTATCCTTGAGCCATGCTTCCCTCGCGAATGCTCAAGGCAACCTTTGAAATGTTGGCGGGGCGTGACATTCTCCCCCACCCGATCTCGCGATGCCCTCATCGCGGCTTCCCCATTGTAGCGTCGGACCTCGTCCTTGAATCGCCACAAAACGTCCTCGGACTCCCAGCTGGCTTTCGTGTCGGGTAGACCTCTCCACTTGATAAGGTACTCCCTGTGGCTTCGCCTCCCCAGGCGATAAGTGACTCTATCTGCGAGCACTTTTTCCACGACCTTCGTTATCACCCGATGTGTAGCCTCCCTAGCTGGCTCCTTCACGAGTTGTAATGCCGATAACACCTTCGCGCCTTGCTTGGTGACCTTGGTTGGCACTACACAAACCCTGTCGCCGTCCATGATGAACATGCTTTTGGCGAACGGTATCGGAATCGCCTTGACCCGATCATGGAACTCCATCCCCAAGACAACTTTGTAGTCATCCATGGGCACTATCGAGAAGTCTAATTTCCCATGCCAAGCCCCCATGCTTGTCTTGACTCCTCGAACTCTCCCTAGAGTTGGCTGAGCTGGTGAATTGACCGCCTTCATGAAGTCTCCCCCATTGTTGCCCTTAAGTCCCAACCTTTGGGCCTCCTCAATGGAAATGAAGTTGTGGGATGCACCTGTGTCGATCATCGCCACCGTTGGCTTTCCCTTTATAGTGATGTCGACAAAGTGTAAGCCTTTACCTTCATCCGTAGGAGTGGATTCGATCGCATTCAGCAGCTGTATAGCCCCCATACGTGCATCCTCGTGGCCACCCTTGGCCTCCATCTCACTTTGACGAGTCCCTAGAATTGCGTTCAACGCGTTCTTCTTTGGGCAGTCCCTCGCCCAATGAGGACCGTCGCAAAGGAAACACCGATTGTGATTGAGCTTCCCCAAGCTCCTCGTGTCCCTTTGTTTGCCCTTGTCCACTCTCCGTCCCGAGTGATTGTTTTGCCGGAACTCGTCCCTGCGTGGGCTTCCGTTCCTCTCACGTAGGCCTCTGTCTCCCCCACCCTTGACATGAATACTCTCTTCTTCCCTTGGCTGGTTGATAGTCTCCTCTCGACTAGTGTAGTCGATTAGGCTTTCGGCCACAGCTATGGCGGTAGCAAGGTCTTGCACCCCACGACGCCTTAACTCGGCCTTGGCCCATGCTTGGAGACCATCCATGAAATTGAAGAGAGCATCCTTGTCGGTCATGTCGGGGATCTCAAGCACTAGATTGGTGAAATCCTTGACATACTCACCAATCGACCTCGAGTGCTTGAGCCTTCGCAATCGAGCTCTTGCCTCGTCCTCGGCATTCTCGGGATAGAATTGCCTCTTAAGATCCTTCTTAAATTCATTAAAGGTAGAGATGGTGCACGTACCTTTTTCAATGTCTCCTCGCCTTCACCTCCACCACAACATGGTTGTGTTGGTGAGGTATAGAGCAGCCGTGGTGATCTTTGCATCATCCTCCGTGACTCCCACTGCTCTAAAGTATTGATCTAGCCCCCACAAGAAGTTGTCGACTTCGCGTGCATTCCGTGAGCCCCCGAATGTCTTTGGCTTCGGTACCTCCACGCGCCTTGTCTCCATAGCGGCGCTGCTTGTTGCTCCTCCCATAGCAACTGCCCGTTTGCATAGGTTGATGTCCCCATGCATGTCTTCTACACGCGCAACAGCTTGAGCAAGCTCGTCACGCACTTTGTTGATCTCCCCGCGCAAGGACTCTTCTAGCTGTAGCAACATGCCTTTAATCGCAGTTTGGACAGCGGCATCTTCCGCCTCTAAGCCATCCACCCTTGGGCTTAGATCCTCCAACTGGGCCTCCATGCCACCCACGACTTCTTCGATGTGAAGCAAGCGTGAGTCGAACGCAGCTATGATATCCTTGGACTTCTCGCGTCGCGACACCACGGGGTTAACAAGTCCTTCCCGTCCCTGCTCCAGAGTGACCTCGAAAGGTTGTGTTGAAGACGTACCACCAACATTGGGCTCAATAACTAACCCGGTAGCACTTGGCTTCGCGGTAGCTTTGCCGGAACCACTCTTCACCATTTTGAACGAGGTGTCGAACCCGCTCTGATACCAACTGTCACGAGCTTACTTTTCTGCTAGCACTCGTGTGGCCTTAGCACTCCCCTTATGCTAAGTCAGCCTAAATGTCGCCAACGCTTGGCTAGAGCAACCGAAAGATCGAAGGGAGAAGAGTTTTGCAAGTAAGAAACTTGTATTGCTAAAAGAAAGCTTTACAAGAGTTTGATAACTTGCTACTAGAGTTCCTTTCTCTAGTCTCTCTAATCTTTCTATTCTCCAATTTAATCTCAAATGGGAGGGGAGGTTCCCTATTTATAGTCTCCACCTCCAAGCCTATGTGTTTCTAGACTAATCTAGCACATATACAAGTATAGGGAGTTCTAGACCTATCTAGACAACTCCAAGATGTCCCTTGACGCTTCTAGAGATCTCCGGAGTGACCTTGACCCATGAGCCTCTCTAAGGTTCTAGAGAGTTCAAGACTCCTCTTGATGCTTCCCGAGTCTTCCGGAGACTTCCGCAACCTTCCGCAACCTTCTAAGGCCTTCCACGGCCTTCCGGAACCTTCCGTAGTGTTCCGGGTGTCTCCGTACCATTCCGGACCCTTCCGGATGCTACCACGCTGTTCCGGACCCCTCCGGAACTGAACTCGCTGTTCCGGACCTTTCCGGAACTGTCTCTGCTGTTCCGCAGCCTTCCAGCACATTCCAGGCCCACCTGGGTGCTTCTGGCAGCCCCCCGGGTGCCTCTGGCAGCCACCCGGGTGGCACCCGGCTGCCTTCTGTCGCGTCGGACAGCCCCCTGGCTGCTTTGGGCAGCCCCCGTATGTGTCTGGCAGCCCCCTCTGGGTGCCTCTAGCTGTCCTCGGACGCTTCTAGGGTGCTCCAACCCTATCCTTGAGCCATGCTTCCCTCGCGAATGCTCAAGGCAACCTTTGAAATGTTGGCGGGGCGTGACACTGGGCTGAAAATCCATTTGATACAACAATTCAATTTAAGCCCTAAAATATTTTTATATAAAAATTAATTTGTATGTGGGGAATTTTATATGTATAAAAATATTTATATTAAAGTTAATTTATTCGTGTTTCCCTTACGTACCCGCTTCCCACCACTTTTGAGATTTGGCACTTTCACGATATCAAACGCTTCGCTTTCGCGTACCCGCTTCCGCACCCATGCTACCTAGATGCTCAGTTGGATTATGAGAAATCCGGATGGCATTCAGTACATACGGTCTATTTTTGGAATTTGGTTATTCGAAGTGTTCTCTTCGTGCAAGTTTTTGGGTTTCCTTGAGTTTTAGGGGAAACTTTGCCAAATTTTCAGTAAAATCTTCGGGAATAAGATAATCGAGTAGGGTCAAAAGTTCCCTTGGGATTGGTCAAATACCCACTTATGTTATGAGTTTAGAATAGTCAGTCTGGGTCTTCAGCTTGTTGCGTTTGTAGTCTTGACGATCATTTTTATGTGTTAATGTCCGTAGAGGGACACTTCAGGTAGGCTAGTGGTGCAGGGTTTAGGTGGTGATCAGGAACCACCTCGAGAGTTAGAGTAGCACCGCCATCCAGAAAGCTGGAAGATTAGGACCGTAACCGAAGGGGAGATGTCAGGCTGGACTGACATAGGTATCAGATGTTTTCAGATGTTACGGAGTTTGCATCGAGACTCTTTCATGTTCCAGTTTATAGTGAGTAGTTGTTTAAGACTCTTGATCACAAGAATAAGACTTCTTAATAAGTAGTGAGTATTTGTTTAAGACTCTTGATCACAAGAATAAGGCTTCTTAATAAGGCGATAACACAGAGATTGTATTGCGAATAGCTTTCTCCGTTAGGAATGTTTCTTGCAGGCTAAAAAAACTCATATGAGAGTTGTATGCGTTGGTCTTTTACTAGTATATACGTAAATTTGGAGGAAGAAATTTTCATAAGGGGGATAGATTGTAACATTCCGTCCCGAGAATTTTCGTTTTAAGATGTGTTTAAGGTTAATCGAGGAAGGTAGTTAGTTTTTATCGTCGGTAATTATCGATGGTCTTTCTATCAGAATTTTATTGATTTTATGTTTCAAGAAAGTTCTTTGGAGAAAGTCGTAGAGTTTATTGAGATGAGTTTGTGGCCAAGTCAAGTGTTAAAATCGGAGTTAGGATGAAGAAGTTATGGTCAGCGAAAGTTTTGTACAATTTTACGAATTTAAATTAGTTGCAACTTGCAAGTATAAATATGACTTTCCAAAAATTGAAAGTCAAACCTTCACATTTCAGTTAGTTTTCTTCTTCTTTTTCTTTCTCTCTCCTCTCCCCCGCCTCTCTCTCCTCTCTCTAGCAAGCCGTGAGCCGCTGGCAACGGAGCTCGTCGGTCCAGCCACCAAAACTAGCGAGGCTGGTCTCAAACTCTTCGTCTCCGCCTCCTCTTTCAAACCCTCAATGCCTCAGCCTTTATTCTCGAAGATTAAGTGGTGTCCACAAGAAAGGTCGCCTACGTTATAAACGCTAGAATTCGGGGTCATTTCTTTTCCGGAAAAATCAACTGACAAGAAGTACTGGGTTTTGAAGCTCTCATCACCACAAAGCTAACCATATAAGGATGGTGTTCCAATTCAACCCGAGGAGGGAGGATCAACAATTTGAAAATTTTGGTGTTCTTGACTTCGAAAGGTAATTCAATGAGTTTGAGTTAAAATTGGACTTTGGTCTAGTTGAGAAAGTTGTTGTTGGGTTAATTTTGCACAGGCAAAGGTCACCAAAAAAAGTCACCGGTACCGACAGTGGTTCACGGCGGCGCTCCGGTGAAGGGTATTTTGATATTAATTTTATGTTGTTTTACTCGTAATTATGTACCGAATATAATGAAGAGGTTATTGAATTGATTTGGACATTCATGATTAAGACCTGTGGTTAATCGGAAATTACTTATACAATTTTATGATATTATTAAACAGTTAGATCAATTGTCGATTCGATCTCGAGTCGCGTAACATTTGAGCAATATGTTACAGCTTTAAAAACGATTCAAGAATTAGAATTTGGAATTTGATTAAAGCACATCATTAGTTCGGAAAGTACGTTATTCGAGAATGTGAGGTTCTTGATGATAATGCTCATTGGTTAACGAGCTTAGCTATTCATTATAATTTTTGACGATTAGTTATTAAATAATAATCGTTGTTTTAGGAGGACGTGTTAGCAACCAGTGACAGATGTTTAGAAACGCTAACAGACCGGGTTTGGCTTGATGGAAATCACGGCACAGTACTTAGAGTGGACCTTTATTTTCACAGTCGATAACGAGTGCATATTTTTATGCATTACGCTTTACGGTAATTTTCAAAGTGTTTATTTGGAGGTTTACTTTGTCATGGTTTTATTTAGTTGCATCGATGTCTTGGCTATTCGGCTGATCACCAGATAGCCGATCGGACCATGTTAGGATAAACACCATGCCTGGCCCAAATTGTCTTGGGTTAGGACAAATACCCTAGACAATCTCATCACCTATACTTTTCATATATACAGTCGTTCTGAGTTAGAGTAAACACTCTGAACGATCACCTCCATTTTTATTGCAGTTCTATGATATTTGAACTCGCACCAGTTTTAATAGAAACTGTGGAAAGACATACATATTTATTTCTTCAGTTTTACACATATCATATGATTATGATTTGTCCACTTACTCTAACTTTTTATATTTTTTTCTTTGCCTTTCCCAGAGCCTTTTTTTAAATCTTACTGTGTTTGTCAAAAGCCATGAGTTTAGCAAGTCTTCTAAATCTTTTGTCCATACATGTCATCATTGTGGAGTTATTAGTCATAAGACCACTATGTAGAAAATTGAAAAGGAATCAAACTAATCCTCCAAATGATCATCAAAATAGTTTGATCTTCTCCATTCTATCTTCTTTGGAAAAGTCTCTCAAAGAGATTACTAGGATACCTAAAAGTCTTACTATCCCCCACATTATTAACCAGAAAAGAAATCCCTCTCGTTTCAAAAATAAAAAGGCTAGTGGCCATAAGCCTTTTCCTGCTTATCAAAAACTCTGGGATCTTTGTGGAAACAGTTCATATGATAAAATCCATGTGAATAATTTTTCACGTGTCATTCTTTCACCTAAAGATGATAGCAAAATTGTTGCAATATGCATTGTTGCTTTCACAGCTCTTGCTTCAAGAAGTTTTGATTCATGATATATGGATAGTGGATTCTCTAAGCATATGACTGGAAACTAGAAATGGTTTACTTCCATGAATGATTCCTATACATCTGAAAACATTGTTTTTGGTGATGGTGCTCAGGCTAACATCATTGGATATAGAATGGTAAATACTCATGGTCTTCCAAACCTTAACAATGTACTTCTGGTTAAGAGTTTAGAAGTTAGTCTTATGAGTGTAAGTCAAATTTTTGATGAACATGAATCTGTTACTTTTGATCGAGTACGATGTCTTGTTCTTGATGGAAAAGGAAGAACCCTTATGAAATTAGAAAGAATAAAAGAATATTGTTATTGTGTTCTTGCAAATCAGAAATGCACCTCTGAAGTGTGCTTTCGATCTCTTGTGTATGTGGGTGCTCTGGAACTATGGCATAAACGAATGTGTCACTTAAATCATCAAGACATTGTCAAATTGTCTTCCAAAGAAGTGGTAAAAAGTTTGCCAAAGCTTACAGGTAAGTCAGAAGGTATATGTGGTGACTGTAATTTCGGTAAACTTACTCGTACCTCTTATTCTTCACTAATTGCTAAACCTACTTCAAGAGTTTTGGAATTACTACATCTTAATTTAGTAGATCCAGTTGAAACTGAAAGTCTATATGGGAAGAATTATGCACTTGTAATTGTTGATGATTTTTCAAGATTTACTTGGGTCATGTTTCTAGCTGACAAGATTGAAACCTTTGATCAATATTTCAAACTTGCTAAAAGAATTTCAAATGAGAAATGTTCTGAAGATTAGCAAATTGTTAGAATTAGGTCTAGTCATGGTACTAAATTTGATAATGCATCTTTTCATGATTACTGTGATGAAATTGATGTCTTACATGAATTTTCTGCACCTATCACTCCTCAGCATAATAGAATTGTTGAAAGAAAGAACAGGGTTCTTGTTGAAATTGGGAGAGTTATGATTAACTCTGCAGACCTACGTCACTACTTTTGGGAGGAGGTTGTATCTAATGCTTGTTACACCTTGAATAGAGTGATTTTCAGGCCAAGAACAGAAGAAAAAAAACACCATATGAGCTTTACAGAGGAAGAAAACCAATCATTTCACACTTGAAAGCCTTTGGAAGCATCTACTTCATCTACAAAGACAGAGAATATCTAACCAAGTTTGATCCTAAGTGTAATAGAGGAGTTTTTCTTGGATATGTTACTAACAATCATGCATATCGAGTTTACAACAAAAAATCATGCAAAATCATGGATACAGTGAATGTTACTATTGATGATGGTCCTATTTATACTTACATATCTTCTTCTAATGATTAGGCGGTCACTGAAGAATCTCCTTCAACCGAGAAAAAAATTCCTATAGATGAGCAGAATCATGTGTCTGATGATGGTGTAAATGAATGTGAACTTGAACCAGATCATACAAACACTGAGATAGATGAGACTCTACCTATCCAACTTCCACACAGATCAGGAACACGTCAAGCCAGGAAAGATCATTCAACTTCTAATGTTATTGGTAATGTTGTTGAACTAATGAGAACCAGAAGTACATCTCAAGGGTTTCTATGCGACTTCTCAATCCTTCGATCTTTTCTTGCCTATTTTCAAAAAGACATTAACATCATATCTCACTTTGGATTTGTATCCTCTGTTGAACCCAAAAATATTAAGTAAGCCTTATGTGATCTTGAGTGGATTAGTACTATGTAAGAAGAATTAAATCAAATTGAGAGGAGTGATATATGGGAATTAGTACCTACGCCTAGTAACAAAAATATTATTGGAACTAGGTGGGTATACAAGAATAAAACTGATGAAAATGGGACTATAACCTAGAACAAAGCTAGATTAGCAGCTCAAGGTTACAATCAAGTTGAGGTATTATATTTTGATGAAACCTTTGCACTTGTTACAAGGTTAGAATCAATAAGACTCTACCAGATTGACATCAAGAGCGATTTTTATCTATGGTGACATTAAAGAAGTTTATCTCAAACAAACTCCAAGCTTTCCTGAAACTAATCATCTTGATCATATCTATAAATTGAAAAAAGTTGTGTATGGACTCAAGCAATCTCCTAAAGCTTTGTATGACAAGTTATCCTCTTATCTAATTGATAATGGATATGTTAGAGATTCCATTGACAAAACTTTGTTTGTTAAAAGTACCTATAAACATGTTATTCTGGTTCAAGTTTATGTTGATAATATTATTTTTAGTTCCACCTCAGATGTCTTAGTAAAATATTTTACTACCACAATGGAGGATGAATTCAAAATGAGACACTATGGATACTAAGCTATTTTCTAGGCTTGAAGATACAGTAAAGAAATGATAGCCTGTACATTTTACATACCCAATATGCCAAATATTTGGTTAAAAGGTTTGGAATGGAATCATCACTCCTGTTTGGAATCCAATGGGAACAAGTTGTAAAATAAATGTTGATCTAACTGGAATTAATACTGATCCTACACATTATAGAAATATGATTGGTAGTCTTCTATACCTTACTGCAAGTAGACCTGACATTTTTTACAGTGTTAGAGTTTGTGTCCCTTACCAAGCAAATTTCAAAGAGTCTCATGTTAAAGCTGTTAAACGTATCATACGATATGTTTTTGGCACAACTGATTTTGGTATTATGTACTCAACTGATTTAAATATTGAAATTACAGGATATTCAGACTCTAATTAGGCAAATGATGCTACTGATAGAAAGAGTACTTCGGGGGAACTTTCTTCGTTGGAAATAACCATGTATCCTGGCACAGTAAGAAGCAAACTTGTGTCTTTCTATCCATTGCTCAAGCATAATACATTGCAGTAGGAAGTTGATGTACTCAAATGTTGTGGATGAATCATATGCTTTATGATTATGGATTTTCACAAGGTACACTTACTTTGTTTTATGATAATACAAGTGTTATAAACATCTCAAAGACTCCTGTGTTACATTCTCGAACCAAGTATATTGAGATCACGTATCATTTTATCATAAGCTTAGTAGAAGAAAACTTGCATGAGATGACTTTTATTCCAACTAAGAATCAATTAGCGTATTTGTTCACTAAACCACTTGACAGCTTTCGTTTTGAAAGTCTACGAAAAGCAATTAGTATTTGCTCCACTTTGTGTTGATTTCTCTTTTTCAAATATATATTTATATTAAAAAATAGTATGTACATACTTTAAGTATTGAAGTTGCTATGTACTTAGATATTAAAGTATTTATGAATTCGTATGAAAAAGGGGATATTGTCTATGGTCTCCTCTCTTGTAACTAGGTCATCTTTATAAGAAGGAAGAGAAAAAATTCTAATAGAGATAAAATCTAATAAATTAAATGTCTCTCAATAGAAAATGTCAATCCATCTTTGATTTGAACATGATATACAATGTATATACATAATTCCTCAAAAATCTTCTAACATGGGTGCCAATCAAATAAAGATCTCTGAAATTTATTTTATCCTCTGATGGGTTCGAAAATGTTATCCTCTGAGTATCATTATTACACATATTTCCCTTTCGAGCATTTTCTCAAGGAGTCAATGATAACATTTTTCAGTACATGAGCCTAAAAGGACGATTTTTCAGATGGACATAGAAAATGCAAATGAAAGCATTAAGGAGAACCTTTAAAAACAAAACTAAATGGTATGTTTCATCTTGTTCCATAAATTGATGCCAAGTTGTCGTGATAAATATTTTTGGAAAGACCATGATTTATATCCAACGATATGCACTATATATATTATGAATACTCATATATCTAGTTTAGTAATTCAATACTTCAAAAAAAAGAGTACCTTTTATTGTTTAAGTATACATATACTTAAGGGGAGTACTCATATTTGAACAAATCACCAAAATACTTTATATATTGTTGTTTTCAAAGCTAAAGCTGTCAAGCCATAGATTTAAGCAAAAAAAAATCTATTCGCTAGATTTTTTCAGTACCTTGTTGTAACTTGATTGTTGTTTGAAGTTGCCCTTTTTGAGTCCACTTAGTTGGGATAAACATCATCTTGTTATAAGTTTACTTCTTTTTCGAACCATATCGTGAGGCTAACTTGGTTTGGACCTAGTTTGGACTTGATTATTTTGAGAAAAATATGGACTAGCTATTCTAGGTGGATCACTCTACTTGTTTTTGGGTTATGATAGTTGTTGAAAAGGTATGGTCCATTCGGGTTAAAATGTGTCTTATTTTGAGATAATTTTTTTTATCTTAGTCACATCCCATCTCGTCGTTCCTAATTCCTCACCAGACACTTTTGTATTGTACTCCGCTGTCATTCACCATACCTCTCACCTCCACCTCACTCGGATACTTCCACCTTCTCTCCATAGCCGTATCTACATAAGCAATCAGATCTAGGGTTTCTCCCTTTCTCTCATTTTCAACTTCTCTTAAGTTTATAAAATGGCGAGAACCAAGAGAGCAAACATACCCCTTCAGAAAACCATTCAAAAATCACATTGGCTTCACCCATCTTCCTCCATAGATCCCTCCAGTAGTTATAGAGAGACTTTTGATTTCGATCCCTCTGAAGCACATGGTCGCACTCTAAGTCCCCATCATCCACTGACTCCTTCATCTCTTTCAAACGAAACTGAACCCAATGATGATCGATGGGCAATTCCTAGTGCTCCAGCGAAGCTTGCCGTCAACCATGGTGGTAAATCCATCTTGGCTGACTCCAAGAAAAGCAAAGCAGTAGACAACGAAGATGAAACTTTGGCGGCAAAAGTTTTTAAAGCATCATCAAAAGCTCGTGTTGAGTCACCAATTGCCTATAACAATCAGGGCAATCAGAGAGAGCAATCTGCTCAGCCATCTCTATCTGCTCAACTAAACCCTTATGGATTTCCTCCCTGTCCACCGGGTGCTCGCCGTGTCAAGGAAACCATGAGGAAAAAGTTTGAATTCAAATGCCGGTCTTTCCCTATCGGATCTCATCCACCACATCCCAGAGTCAATGTTGCTTCTTCTTCTCCACCTCCTAAAGATAAGGGAAAGGGACCGGTGACTTTTTCACCGTTTTCCTCAAATAAGCCTTCTACTTCAAAGAAGCAATCTGCCTCAAAAAAGCCTTCTGCCTCCAAGAAGAAATTTGTTCCCTCTTCAAGCAAAAGAAATCTTCCTCTAAAGAAGAGATCTACTGAGGTACCAACTGCATCTATTCATTCTTTGAGTAGGTTTGTGTCTCCTAGAGCTAGGACTCTCTTTATGGCAGTCACATTCTCTAGACCCATTGTCGGCATTGTGTTTGAAAGGCCACTGAAATTTGAAGGTTTACCCTCTGAGTGCTTTGACCTTATTGAGAAATTTGGTTGGGTTGAGGTCTTAGCTTCTTTACCTAGGGTCAATCTGTCAATTGTGAGAGAATTTTATGCCAATTTTGACTTTAAAATATCTGTCCAAGTCAAAATCCTCTCTCCTACTCCTATACTTGTTAGGGTTCGAAATTGTGATGTTACGTCTTTGCCTTTGACTAAGAAACATGTCGTGAAAAAGATTAAATATTTCACGACAACTCTCACTCTTAAGGATCTTTCTAAGAGTTTCTATTTGTCTCCACTCATGCCATCACTCACTGGGAAATATCTCAGCAACTAGTTTATGACTGAGTACTACAAATTCTTAGGATTCCTAGTTAGGTCTCTTATTCTGCCAACTACTCAGTCATCCAAAGTCTATTTCAAGCAGGCTTCTCTCATGTCATATATCTTCTCTTCCCACCCCACTCTTCTTGTAGAGTTCTACATGTTTCAATCTATTTGGAATGCTGCAGTTAAGAAACAAACAAAGAAGGGAAAATCTTTGGTGTTTCCAACTGTTGTTACTATGCTATGCATGGCAGCTGGTGTTTCTTTCTTTAAGGATGATAAGTTTGCTAAAGATCAGCTCCCTATGGACAAGACCACTCTCACTAAATCCTCAAGCCAATCATCAATGTATGTTGAGCCTATTGAGCACACTTTCCTCAAAAGAGATGTCAATGAGATAATTGCACAAGGAATTATTGAAATTAAAGAAGTTGTCTTAATTAGCTGAACTAGCTAAGCATTTTGGGACAGTTGGTTCCTCTCCTAGCAATGGTTTCGACACATCTTGGAAAGTTCTTGGTGACATAGATGATGAATCTGAAGAAGCCATGACTGATGGTAACTCTGATGGTGTAGCTAATGAAGGAAACAAAGACAAGGATGATGAGGACTATGAAGAAGAAGAAGAAGGTGATGATGATGATGATGATGATGATGATGGTGATGATGATGATGATGATGATGATGATGATGATGATGATGATGATGATGATGATGAAAACTAATCTTCACAAATGGCTTTTCCTTCTTGGTCCAAATTTTCTATAAATAGAAGGCTCAGCCCCTAAACCTTCACGCATCCATTCTGAGAGTGTCTCTCTAAATACATGTTCTCATATTTCTCTCTATAGTTTTTATATAGATTTACGTAGTCTCCTCGAGCTTAGGCTCCATTTATTTGTTGGAAGAAAATGAGATGTTAGTATAGTCTTTATTACGAATATAAGTAAAATTCACGACGTCGTTGTTATGCTCGATTATTCAAGAGGCTTTGTTTGTCGAGTAATTAGGCAGCTTTGATTATTAGAATTTAAGGTAGGGATTCCGTATTATGTTGTTATGATTTTGTATACTATCGTTTTATTGTTGTTATCACACTTATGTTGTTGTAATAATGATTTAATCATACTCATGCATTTAAGGAGTTGGGGGTATGCATACTAGAGAAGAGAATAGATTTGAGATAAAAAGAATCTATTTGTGTAGTTGAGGCTATGCTCGTAAGGGACCAGCTTCGCCAGCCTAAAAGTATATACGAATAGGGAGAGAATCCATTTCAACTAAATGTTGATAAAATGATCTTAATTATGGTAGATGGCACTGACGACCGAGAATAGTTCAATAGCACTAACAAATGAGAAATACCGAGTGTGGTTGATCATGAGATGATGATCGAGTCAGTATCTCATATGCATTTTATTATATCAAATGTGCATAAGGTTGAAAACTCTACTGAGCGTAGCTCACCCCTTTTGATTATTGATTCAGGTGAAAGAGTGACGAAGGAAATAAGCTATATGGACATTTGTAGTTAGTACGAAATATGTATTGTATTCTTTGTAACGAATTTGTAATTACAGTTTGATCTGAGTGCTTGTAGTTTATTTTATTTTATTTTATTTTCCAAACTGTCACACTCGGACTCGCGATTACAAAAACAACTCTAATTTGCCGTATTTTTCGGGTCAGGGTGTGACAGTTCCTTTGTAAAAACGTTTGTATCTTTCATTTGTAAAACTCTTAGAAACAAGATAGAGTATAGTTCTTAGTCTAGCGTGCAAAACTAGATAGCATACCACCGTTTTCTTGCTATTATCGGAACTATAGTCTTCTAAGAAGTGTTGTTACATATTGGAAATGTTTGGCTTTCAAGAGTAAAGACCATGCAGTTTTTATCCCTGATTGCAGGGTTTCTGTGAGTAAAAAATATACTTGTATTATTTATCTCGTTTACTTATAGCACTGTTTGTTTATTTTGGTTCATCTGCTTATCTTATCAGGATAATCTCACATATAGTTATCCCTGATAACTGATAAGTACACTTTTGAGAAAAAGTCGTTAAGGGATTATTTCTTCGATCCAATCAATCGATATGCAATCGTGAAAAATATAATGGGGGAGACTTAGCACATGCACTCTGCAACAACAAAAGCTGAACCAGTGTCCAATGCTCGAGCACAAACCTTGAAAATATTACATATGCACGTATATCAGATCGAGAGCATATAACAAGAGATTAAGGACATGTTTGTTACACCCTATTATATTATGATTCTTAACTTATTTTAAAAATAGTCTAATCTCATGTTTATTTTTAAATGACCTTATGTAAGCCATTAAGAGCATGTTTGTTACCCCTCATATTAGAATTCTTAGTATATTATAAAAATAATCCAATCTCATGTTTGGTGTCACAAGAGACTATTTTAAATGAACTTATGTAAGTCCTTAAAGAGATTAAAACACTATTTTGATATTCTTATACAAGAAGCCCAAAAACTTGTTCCTTATATAACACCATTTAATATAAAAATATATTATCTCTTATATAATGAGTCCTAGTATACAAAGAGCACAAAAATCCATCTAATCTCATGTTTGGTGTCACAAGAGACTATTTTAAATGAACTTATGTAAGTCTTTAAAGATATTAAAACACCATTTTGATATTCTTATACAAGAAATTCAAAAACTTGCTCTTTATATAACACACTAAAATATAAAAATATATTATCTCTGTCCAAAAAAATATAATAAACATACCTCAAATCTCATCCCTGCATAAAACACACGCGAGTCGTACTGTTTCGTAGAGAGAGTCAGGGGAGTGTTATTGGATATTTAGAGGCGCGCAGCTACCTAGAATTTTCATTTTCTTCCTGGAGAAGAGCTAGATGGACCAGAAGTCTCTTCAAGGAAGATGAGCTATAATTTTCTCACTTTGAATTTGATATATGAACTACACCCCACCACAAGGGCCGGCCACAATCCACATCATATTGCCTGCATATGGGTTTCTTATATCTTGGGGGGCCATATCATATCAAATGATTCAAATCTCAAAACATCCAACACAAGTCACATGAAATTGTTACAAGGAGAGCCCCTACCCATATATCAATAACACGAGGAGAATGTTTTAGAAGATCAAACTATTCAAATTTAATGTTAACCGAACTGGGGTGGTTTCATGTTGCATGCAAATATAAGCTTCATTTTTATTAAACAAAATTAAGCTTCATCACATTCACGGAATAAGGTTTTGGTCTAACCCCAGCTGAAAAAGACATCCGAATTTTCTAATGCAAGGCATGAAAAAATCCACTTATGATGTCTGAATTCTTTCGGTTAAGTTAAAAGGATGTCCAAACTCTAAAAATTTATTTCAATAATATTTAAACTTTTAAAACATTATAAGTGTGATACATTCATATTTTTTCAGTTATAGTTTTGTTACTAGAGAGAGAGAAAATATTTGAAAATTAAGGGTATTATGGTCAATTTAGGTGTTTATTTCAGATCTCTCTCTCTATAGTTTTGAAATTTGGGTTTGATTGTGATTTGTATGCTGGGAATTCTTTGCTGTTTGTGTGTGCTCAAATTGGGTCAGTGGGACTTGCCCACCAGATGTTCGATGAAATGTCTGAGAGAAGTGTTTCGTCGAGGAGTCTCAATCGAAATCGGAGGCACAGGTTTGGAATCAGTCGGATTGGGAATCGAACAAGGAGAGAGAGGAGTTAGGCTTCTCTCCACGGCAGCTTGGTTATTTTTTTAGAAATTTACACGTGTTGAGTGTAGAGTGGTTAATAAAATCAATAGTCAACGAGCTTACGTTAAGCTCTAGCCACCATAATATCGTCCTTGCCCAGATTCATCAGCCAGTTTTAGCAGCCGAAGATCGGGCTCCGCCGCCGGACATCTTCGCCCTAAGATTTTGACCAGCCTTATGTTGGCTAGATCCTACTTTTGCTCCTTTATGCTACTGAATTTGTAATCAATAGACTTGAGTATCGATTACTGAGGCAAAATTTCATACTCGACTAATAGACTTGAGTTCTGATTTCTTCTTTTGTGAGTGTCAAGACATGGTAATAGAAAAACTAATTCTATTCTATTCAACTCTAAGGTGGTGGTATCGTCACCGGAAACAGAGAAGTCCTCCACAGTGACGTCGCAGGAGAAATCAAAGGAATTAGAAAAGCAACCACAGAACAAATCCGCACCTTTGCCGGTCACTTCAGTGAAGCCATCTCCAACGACGACAGCGAAGCTCCGATCTCCATTGCTTGAACCACGGACGTCGTCATCTTCGTCAGACTCGCCGTATCCTAAATCACCACTTCCACTTCCCGTTTTCGAATTCAAAGAAGGCGTGTGGTCATCATGGAAGTTCACACGAGACATGCCACGGTTGTCGCTCAACGACAGAGCCATCGTGGACGCCAAAGGAAGCCTTTACCCGAAGGAGATCCGAACCAATGCCGCCATATTGTCCGCCAGCCAAAACTCCGTTGACGGCGGAGGAAGAGACGACGGCGACAAGAACCACCGCTCGCCTAGCGTTATTGCCAGGCTAATGGGACTCGAACCGTTGTCATCGTCATCATCTTCAGATCCCGAACCGAAGAGAGAGGAGTTATAATATGGGCTTTGCTCATTGTAAGCTTGAAATGGGAGAAATATGCAATGGTTGACATTAAAAAAAATTAGGGCGTAGACGAAGTGGGCGCGGAGAGAAGCCTAATAAGAGAGAGAGAGAGAGAGAGTAAAAAAAATTAAAAATAGAAATTATAAGGACAAAATGGTCTTTCGCACTTTTTTCTCAAAAAAAAGTGACACGTCATCAAGAGTAATGAAACTGTGAAGTACACATTATCAAACATGCCAAAGAAAAAACAAACTCATTCTCAACCTTCTAATTTGTGCAACAACATATCAGTGATCTAGTTATCGAAGCCAAAGATGCACTCAATATTGAAGATTTAGCACATTCCCTCTCAGCATATAAATCTTTTATGGCTAGACTAATAATCAAACTACGACAAGTGTGGCACGTGGACCTTCAATATAATCGATATTGTTCAAACTTGAACCATATTTAAGGTGTTGGGTTTTATCCATTATTAAACATGCCAAATAAGAAACAAACTCATTCTCAACCTTCTAATTTTATCAGTGATCTAGTTATCAAAGCGAAGGATGCACTCAATATTGAAGATTTAGTTTATGATGAGATTAATAGTCAAACTACGACAAGTATGGCACGTGAACCCCTAATATAATCGATATTATCCCAACTTGAACCACCTTTAAGGTGTTGAATTTTATCCAAAAGGCCTCAGTTAATATTGGATATTGTTCATTCACTTATAAATCATCTTGTACTTGCCTATTTTTCAATGTGGGATCTTTCCTCTCCAACACGCCCCCTCACGTGCAACCTAACTTAGGCTTGCACGTGCAACAAGTTTAGTTAGGTTGCACGTGCAACAAGTTTAGTTAGGTTGCACGTGCAACAAGTTTAGATGATCCTCTCGGGTCAGAACGAGAACGAATCGACAAGTTCAGATGACTCTTTCGAGTCAGAGACTGCATCAACAACCTTTCTTGAAGCAAAAGCGGAGACATGACAGGCAGGGCAGACAGACTGTGGACGAGGAATCTTGGTTTTGATACCAAGTCAAACTACGACAAACGTGGCACGTGGACCCCTAATATAACCGATATTATCTCAACTTGAAGTACCTTTAAAGTATTAGAATTTATCCAAAAGATCTCGATTAATATTAGATATGGTCCATTCACTTATAAGTCATCTACCACTTGACTCTGTAAAATTCTTCCTCTCCAACACTAATTCCATAATAAATTTAAAGACCTACACCTCCCAGGTGACACTAATTCCATAATAAATTTAAAGACCTACAACTCCCAGGTGACACAATTGGGCTCTTGTCCTCATCAACAGCATATAGCGTATCTTGTCTGCTTATATGATAAAATGGAGACAGAAATGACGGTGCCCAAGACCTCATAATAATATGATTAATATCTCTACAAACGTTTGTGCAGCAAAACCGTAAAAAGGCGGATAATGGTAGTTGTTTTACAGGTAAGCAAATACATAGTGCATTATAGAATCTGTTGGAAATGACCCTAATGGAGAACAGGCACCGATGCATTTCATAGCAACATGTTTGAACTCTTCGATAAGGACCAATTTATATTTCTTAAGCGAAAGTATAACATATAACTCATATAAGACCTCCCTCTTATAAGGTTACACACAATAGGTTGCATGAAATTCCCGACATATCCATATACAACTACAGAGCAGCTGACATGACAAAGGGTTTCAGATGATAATTCTAGCTATAGACAAACAAGAATAATAGTGACTACCTACTTTAACTAGATAGACAGTAATTTCTGTGGCCACTACGACCTTAAACAAGCTAGAACAAAAAGCAAACCACATCCAAGTATGAAGAGAAACTCGCAGAAAGCATTAGTGCTGAAACATCGAACGCAGTTACAAAATAATGTTATGCCTTTGCTTTTCCGGCCTGAAGAGTTTGAACCTTCTGTTGTACTTTATAAATCTGCAAGACAACATACACAATGCAAGTGATATAAAAAAATCTGAAACATGTATATGCTAATTCATAAGGGCATAATGTTGTAGATCAATTTTTTTATTGTAATGGTATTTTCCATTTGCACGCATATATTATAACATGTATCATCTGTTGTAACTGTACTACTTACACAAGTAAAACTTGACATAGTTTTTGAAGTAACAGCAGTAGTTATCAAAAATTTAATCAAAGGTCAGCTAGTATGAGCAACACTGTTACTCTATTGATCAAAAAGTACATAGTGAGGAAGAACACATACCGCTTCCTTTTTGCTATTTTGCTTCTCTTCCATATCTTGAAGAGTAGCATCAAGCCGCTTCCTGTTGTACAGAATATGTACATAGATACAGTAAAGAATATGCAACAAGTAAAAATGAATACTATAATGGCGAACAAGAGAACGATAGCAAAAGAGATGAGATTTAATGGTCTACAAATGTTTACTAAGAAACTATATGTGGGGTTAGCACAAAAAAGCAAAGGACACAGTTCAGACAACAGCCAATGAACTGTACAGAGCTATAGATGTAATAAATTTTACAAAAGAAACATCTAGTATGAATACTCCAGAAGCACTGAAGCAGGCAAACCCAACATCTGTGGCTTCAGAGAAAAAGTTCTTGTAAATAGATTTTACTGTCTAATCATTTGCTTCACCCTTGGGGGCTTGTTCCAACGAACGTTTTAGTAGACATATCTTGGGCCCATTATTACATACTAAACCAATAGACAGATGACTAGAGTGAGGCAGACTCTAATGAAATAATGGATATCCTTCTCCTACAATGTCAGCCCAACTCATCCCCTGGTAACAAGAAGCCCAAGCAAATAATTTTATAAGAACTTTGAAGATTGAACTGCCTTCTTTTTCAAAGATTCAGGAATGTGGTTTTCTGTGATCAAATCTTATAGCCTTGGAAACTTTGTTTGTCAAATTTCGGGATATAAACTATATTTCATAGATCAGACAACTAACTGGAATTTTTGTAGCATATGCACTTACAATAACTGCCTTCCAGCATCAAGATAACTGCTTATCATATACTGTACACTAGTTTCTATATCGATTCTTCCTCTTGGGGAAAACCACACATTTATAAGCAAGACAATGTGTACAAAGACTGGTACAGAATGCACGCCCAGAAAACATGAAACATGATTAAAGATCTTCTGAAAACAAAGAGGACAATGAAAACTCAAGAAACACTACTCTACAGAAGAAGCTAGCATGTCAGATAACGAGTAATCCCCAACTTTAAAATAAACTGAAAACGATATCACACTCAGTCTATCGCAAATAACCAATTCAAGTACTAGTAGATGTCTAAACTTAAACTCACGGATGCAAAACAACACGAATACAGATGATAAAAAAACCTGTATTCTGTAATAATTTCATTTTTTTAAATACAACCTACGTTCCCTAGCACGAAAAATTCATAAGGATTAAGTAAACAGATACTTACAGTTCCGCAGAAATGTACTCGATTCTCTTGCGCACGTTGGCCCTGGCCTCTGCCAAATCCTGCTTCACTAAAACCGGACCGATCAACTTGAACACATTTGCATCTTCACTAAGCAGATCCAATTCCTACAACAACACAAACAGTCAATCAAAAACCAATCCAGTCACAGTAACTTATGAGCACTACAGTAAAATGAAGCAAAAAGAATCGAGAGACCTTGAGGACGAGCTCGTTCTCGCCGAGCTGGATTGTGTACTTCTTTCTGACTTGGTGATTCTTTGAGATATCTGAAAGACCATGAGTTAGTAACGGTTTGGTTTTTGACTTATTTACATGATGATGGATTGGGAATAGAGAGACTTGCCTTTTTGGATTTTGCTGAGATCGTTTGCTTTGTTCTCCAAATCGCGCTGAAGCTCTCGCAGAGCTGACGACGACCCCATCAATTTGCTTCTGCTGCTATTGCTTTGTTCTTCTTCTTCAGCCTAAGCCATTTAGGTCTCTGCGTTTTTCTTAAACCTTTCGAGGGCCTTTGGGCTTTATATGAGCGGGCCTTATACTTCGGGCCTGCCCAAGCGTTTCAGTGTTTGTCTTCTTTATTTACCTCTTCTTCTTCTTTTTTTTCTTTTTTTTTGGTGAAGCTGTATGAACATGGACAAGTTTCTTGGGCATAGAATTTATATTTGTATAATCTATAATGTTTTATGGTTTCGCAGCCGTATGAGAGAGATAAATGAATGCTTTTGGTGAAAACTAACATCTTCGTTTTTGTGATCATTGGTCTAAATGATCGCCTAATGTCAATTAAAATTGTATTGTGCGTAACTATATATATAGATAATTTGTGGATTTATTTGAGAAAGGAATTTGATTTTATGTCATTTGGTGTGTCTTGGCGAACGAATTCGAAGTCAAGGACTGATTATTTAAAGGCAGTCTTCACCTAAGACTACTGCGTACCCTAATTCTAAGATGATCAAAAAACCGTAATGTATGAAAAGATTGAAAACCATAGTAGACTTATAATTTATTCATCCCAATTCGAAGAAATTAGTTCATTAGCAACTAAGTAATTGTGAGCCTTCATACTGCATTGACATATATAATAGTAAGTAGCTCAACATAATCCTCTCACGTACAAGTCTCAAATATTTCATATGCATCTCAAACAAATTAAAGAAGAAACCAGGCACTAGCTGAATGAAGCTAGCAATGATAAAGAACTAGCTAACTAGGGCCGAGAGTGGATCCGTCTCATTTGAATTTTAAGGGGACGATGGTATCTTCATAAAACCCCACCAACTGCAACCCATTTCTGACTCCATGAATCCATTCGGGCAGAACAATCTCATTCCCTCCCAAATTCATCATCCCATCTGTATTGCAAAGGTACGCCCTGTCCGCGCTTCCAGTCCTCCTTGGCAACATAAACATACCTCCAATCTTCTCCCCTTCCGTAAAAAACGTAAGATACACAATCCAATGGTGTCCAATGCCCAAGATAGGGACACTGACAGTTTTCTTAATCCACCTGTGATTCCAAGAGTCCTTCAAGATCCATAGCTCGAGCACTCTCTCAGTACAACTCGCATTTAGTAGCGCAACGCAGCCGCTCACTTCCACCATCATGTAGAAATTGACTGCAGGGTGATTACAGCTGCAATCACTAGGCGGAGGAACCACTGTAAACTTCTCCTCACCGACATCGAATGCCACTATCACACTAGCTAGTGTGTGTTGATTTAAGCTCCATGGCAGAAGGCAGCAACGGTTTTGGACTAGTCCTCCTCGTTTGCGTCCAATATATAACGCCATCAACGCAGACACTAGTGCACTTAAAAGTAGGGTATCACTGGCGAGAGACTTGATCTCGCTGTCTTCGATATCTCTCCATGAAGGAGTAGTAAGTACTACTTGATGTAGTAGCTAGGGTTAGAACCTTGAACTGACATCTCTTTTCCACAACGTCATCAGTAACATGGACAATCTTGTACTCGTTTTTCGCAGGGCTGAATCCGAAATGGTAAACATCTTGGACGACTAGGTCTGTTGCAAGAGGAAGAAAGATGCGCTCCCGAGTGCAAGGATTGAAGACGTAAATGGAGTCGATGTGAAAATAGTTGTCCATCATCCTGTGACGATATTCATGGCGAAAAAATACCAAGCCATTCAACGACCCTTTTCTGCGTTAAAGATGATAATAGATTAAATGGCCCATCTACTGTTAAGATGTGAGTGGCCAACGGCAACGGAGTCTTGAACTTTCCGGTAGGGTTTACTTCTACCGAAAAGAAATGCTGCCTCCACTAGACGTCGTCAGAAATGCAGATGAGTAGATGGGTTTGCTTGTTGAATTCCCGGTGGGAGCTTATGAAGCTAGGGTTGCGGGTGACGGAATCCCAAGCCTTGCTCACGCATCTGGAGCGCATGAGGGACTGAACTGGTAGCCTTGGGAGTATATGAGCAGCTGTTACTTCACTTGGGAGTATTTCATCACCTGTAACTTCATCTGGGACCTCTATATTTGGATCAACTTCCCCCTTTCTGTTTCTGTTGCTCTTCAGATTTTTTGTTTGACGAGACTGATCAATCGATGAAGAGAACGAAAGAAATAAAAACAAGACAGTCAGCTGGCCAGTAAAATTGATCAGAAAATATTATAATAAGATTAAATGAAATTACTGTTTGGATCCGAAATAAAATATTTCTTATTGAGTTTTGAGGGCTGAATTGAGTAAGCAACCTGTGTGGAACATGATAGTTCAGATTGTAATGGGCTGGAGAAAGCTGATCCATGCGGCTTATTGCTGATCTAATCTCTCCTACAATGGACATGACTCTTTTGTGAGAGTTATTGATTAGACCACGAACGAGATGGTTGATCAATTAGAGTTGTATTGCAAGTCTGGGTACTAAGGAGTTCTAAGTGAAGTGAAACACGAACACGTTCTTCTATAAAAGAATTGAAAAACGATTGGAAAAGGATCCTCGATCAAATACATATCTTGCTCTCAGCAAACTATCATTCTCACCTCGTCAATTCTTGGTGCATTAGCATCCGACGCAAAGCAACCAGAAGGGACCCCTCATCCCCTGCCCCCAAACGTACTCGGGGAATTGCGAATGGAAGAAAAGTTGAGGAGATAACCAAGAGGTTGGGGAAGAAGTTCGACGTGGCGTATGATGTTTTCACCAAAGGTCCTCTGTCGAAGGAGCTTGCCAGTTTGACCTCGACTCAAATCAGGAATATCGTAAGGAGCAAGATACGTATGATAGCCTCTACTTGGGATAAGCTGGAGGAGTCTGAGAGGCTCAAAGTTGTCCACAAACTCTCGGTAATATGGTCTATTTAATTGTATTTATTTTATAAATAATTACAAATTATATGGTTTAGAAATAAATCATAACTTTTTTTTTCATAGGTACCCTTTGTTTTGCAGCAAACTACAGAGATGTTGGCAGCGATATAGAAGTCGGTCGTGGATATTTACAAAAGATGGAAGCACGAACTGCATAAGCACTACAAGAAATATGGCAAAGCCCAAGAGGAGTTCGAAGAGGAAAGGAAACCCGAGTGGGATTGGTTGGTCAACCACTTTGAGTCCGATAAGTTTGTGGTTCGTCTTTCTTTACTTTTGGTTAGTTAATCATATAATAGTTTTATAAGTTATCTTAGTAATTAATTTCCCTGGTTGTGAAACATATAAGGTCGATGGCGAACATGGCCAACAGTGCGAAGAAGAAGTTCTACTACACTTCGGGCTCCACGAAGATGCATTACCTTGCAAAGGATCACAGAGATGTAGGTTCGAAGCACCCGCATCTTGATGACTCCATGGATGCTTACTCTAGGCCCAGGCATGAAGAATATATAGGGAGTCAACACGTTGTAAGTAACACTTATTCCAAAATTGAATGAGCTTAATATTATTGTTGGTTTGAAGAAATTAAATTATGATTAGGACATTTAATTAGGCTGTACTCTTGAATTTTAGTTTAGTTGGCTATATTAAACATGATTATGAAGTTGAGAAATCTGGATGGGAATCGGTGCCCACGATATGTTATTTTAGAAATTAGTTGTTCGAAGTGTTTTCTTCCGTGCAGGTTTTTGGTTTCCTCCATTTTTAGGGAAAATTATGTCAATTTTTTTTAAAAAAATCGACATTCATATATTGTTCATGATATCCATTTAAATCAATAATGAAACAAATGGTCCTCGAGGCAGTGGCGCGCATGCAGTCAGAGAACCCCGAAATGACACTAGAAGAGACTGAGATCGCTATCGCTGATACAGTCTTCTGCCACCGAGCTGGGAAGGAGGTTCATGACGGGGGACAAGTTTTGAGCCAGGTTTCGATGACTAGGTGATTGAGTATGGCAACTGTCGAGGAGCGGGTTCGAGCGGCAAACGCACAAAGTGAAGTGATACAGGCTCAAATTGATGCTTTAATGATCTTCCTCAAAGTTCCGGCTTCCATTTGTCAACCAAGTGTCCCGCATCGGGATTCTGGACCCGATGACGATGATCTGAACACCAGGTGAATCAGTAGGGTTCAAACTCCTGCCAACGTCAATATTTTGGTTTAGTTTTCTACGTATGTAGTATATATATTGATCGGTACAATTTTTATATTTAATATATAAAATTTGGGTTCAATTAGTATTTTTCTTAATTTAATGTGAGTTTTTCTGGTAGTGTGTATAACTTATCTCAATTTTTTTATATGAATTGACACCCCTTCACCAATCACCATAATATATACATATAAATATAACTAAACAAAAAAAAATATCATCAAACGTAACTTCCACATAGACTGAAATGACGAATCTATTATTAAATATATCTACCGTAGTATCATGAACAAGCTCTTAACAAACAACCAAATCAAGAAAATAGATAGGACGAAGCCATTATAGAATACAAAGCTAGTAACATACCATCACTTTGATCCAAATTCTGGATTTCAGAAAAATCGATGAAATAGGTGGTGAAGCAGCCAATCTAGTGAAAAATGAGGAGGAAAAGAGAATCCATGCAAAGAGATTCAAGTGAGATTTGATAGTGCGACAATAAAGGGTTAATTTGATCGGTGGGAGTGAACAAAGTTGGTGAATGAAAGAGATTATATGAGAAAAAAAAAACTAATGAAATGAATGAGAAAACAAGATAGGTCGATGGGATTAGGTGAAGAAAGGATAAGCTAATAGGCGCAAGCAAAATCTGAAGGCTAAAGCAAAAGGATGTTAAGAAACATGACATGCGACGCTGGAGCTTTGTCAGCGCGCTATAGAAATAAGATTTCGAGAGTAACACAAATTGACAAGACCCGTTCTAGATTATTGTAATAATCCAAGATAAGTAAAAAAAATGTTAGAGTAAGTGAACAAAAATAACATCATCTACGTAAATCGATAAAATTGAATTATCATGCATTTCCGTTGATCTCCGCAAAATAATATGAGTTTAAAATTGTATAACATAAATAAAATGAAGGTGGTCGCCCAGGTGTTTGGCCTAACCTCAGTCGAAAATCTGTGAGAAAATGTAAATGATGGGTCAGACTAGGTGTTTGCCCTAACCTCCCATGACCGGTCAGACGAGGTGTTTGTCCAAACCTCCTCTGATCGAACTATCTGGTGATCAGCCGAACAATCAGTGCATTGATGCAACTAACTAATGTCATCACAAAGAAAAATCTTCAAAATAAATATGCTCTGAAATATACTGTAAAGCATACTGATAAAATATGAACTCGCTATGACAGTGAAAATAAAAGGTCCACTCAAAGTACTGTGCCGTGATTCCCATCCAGCCAAAACCTGTATAATGACGTTTCTAAACATCTTCCACTAGCTGCTAATACGTCATCCTGAAACAACGATTATTAATTAATAACTGCTCGTTGAAAATCATAATGAATATCTAAGCTCGTTTACCAACGAGCATATATTCGAGAACCTCGCATTCTCGAACAACGTGCTTCCCGAACTAATGACGAGCTTAATCAAAATCCAAATTCTAACTCTTAAATCTTAAATCTTTTTTTTAGTTGCAACATAATCTTCAAACGTTATACGACTCGAAGTCGAATCAACAATCGATTCAACAATTTAATAATATCATAAATTATTAAATTAATATCTGATTAATCACACATCTTAATCATTAATGTCTAAATCAATTCAAAAACCTCTTCAACATAATCGGTATGTAACTACGAGAAAAACGGTATAAAACTTATCTGAAATTACTCAGTCGGAGGACCGCCGTGAATCGCTGGCAGCGGCGGCGGCGCTGATGAGATTTTCTGGTGACCGAACACCAAATTGTAAAAAAAACAACCCAACAACACAATTGTCTTCTAACACAAAGTCCAATTCAAATCATAAACCACCCAACTTTACCTTTGAAGTCAAGAACACCTAAAACTTCAAATCATCGATTTTCCCTCCACGGGTTGAATTGGAACTCCATCCATATATGTTTAGCTTCGTGATGTTGAGAGCTTCAAATCCCACTACGTATTGCCGGTCGAATTTGTCACACCCCCAAATCCGGGGCCAGTATTATACTGAAATATGGTGTAAGGATTTGTGATGTGAATAAAAAACCCAAATAATTTCAAAAATCAAGGTGTCTGAATAGTACATTTATTGAAAAGTGGAAGTGCTAATATTACAATACCGAAGTTTTTGAAAATAATAGTCATTACATTTATTCAATTCAAAATGCAAGTAGAAAATAATTCGTTTATTTATTAGGCAACAAATCTCATTTTCCCCAAACATTCTACTCATCACCTGAAAAAGAGAAACATGTATCATGAGTCACACTGACCCAGTAAGTAGCTTACAAGCATATACTAAATTATCTCTAAGAAACATCAAACCGAACAACCAATTCAAAAAGGTGAAATATTCAAACCGGTTATTCTTCCATACTTACACTTGCGTCTTTGTAATATATACATTTAGATACATAATATATATACTTGCATTACTTCACATCTACACACAAACACGTCAATACTTCCGAAGTGAATTTTTTTAGATTAACTGGTAATTACTCAAAAAAATCATGTGTTTAGTCTCACAATACCAACACACATATAAAGCCACAACATTCTAAGGCCACCTGCCAAAGCATGTATACTTCCAGTTTGACACAATTCATTCCTTAGAGTATAATTGTGCACTATCTATAAGGGACTAGGGCTCTTGACTAACTCCCACAATAACAAAACAATTTACCAGCAATTCACTTAAGCACGAGTTAATTCGTACTATACACCCGACTTCACACTTCAACCATCACGATCACAAACAAGTCTTTAATTAAGACTATGTATATAGATCATAGAGTATATATTTACATCATAATTTTGTAATAAATTATAGGAATTTGTAAAAGAAGAAAGATCAAACTTACTCTATGATCTATAGATTACTCATATAAATTTTGATGTAATCCTAAAGATAAAGAAATATAGGAATGTACTCATATACTTACTCAAGAATTTCAGTAGGTGATGGAGGTATTTGATTAACTCAAGTGACCCTTTTAAAGAAAATGAATTAACTACTAAAGTACTTGGAAGAAAGATAGTTTGGTGTGGGATTTTAGGGGAGTTGCATTGCAACTTTGGGAGGACTTCAAATCAGTACGTAAGGGGAAGATTGAAGTGGTGCAAAAATCAGATTGAACTCAAGGGTGATTTATATAGACATGGGAGGAGACATGGGAAATAAATTCATAACCATTTTTATAGACTTTTGTAGACAATTTGACAATGGAATAGTTGGGCTACTAATTCTAGGGTTAAAATGCACTTGCAAAAAAAATAGTAATATGGTTGGAAATCTGATTGAAATTTTGAAATGTGATTATGTATGCATGTGAATGCAATACGTAATGTGATGTGTGATGAAAATATGTGGTTTTACTAATAAAGTGTAATGTAGTGTAAAATAAATAAATACATATCAACCAATAATAATTAGCACCTAATTGATATATGAGCATAACCTCTAAAAGTATGAATTGTAATCTTAAAATACAAAGTTCGATTCAGATAAGAGATTCGAACAAGAAAAATTTGGTTGTTTTGCTAAAATTCCATTTCCGAAAATCGGCTAGTTGGAATTAGGATTTCTTACCGTTTCTAACAGGAGTAAAAATATTTTTATTATTTTTACTAACCTATAAAATAGAATGTTTCACGATTCCAGCTCGTGGCCTCGAACCCAAGATCAAGGAGTTCTTGACTTGAACTTGAGTATCCACTGAACCATTTGCCCCACTCCATTAATATTTCTCTAAATCTCGTTTTTATACATTGTCTTCGCCAGACAATTATTTTTTTTGGATTTCTAAAATCTCTAAGGTTAAACTAAATTATGATGATTTCTAAGTTTAACGAGCCATACAATGATCTAAACTATTATACTAATTTTCAGGGTATTACAGAATTGGCAGGAAATGGAATGACCCAAAAACCTCAATTTTTAGTTCGATTTTGGCCTCACCAAGGCTATATCCTTGAAAATTGACGTTTGAAACCATGGGATGAGAGGGAGAGAAGAGATTGACACTGGCCTCACTGGTTTTGGTGGCTGGTCGACGTTCGATGCCGGCAAAGCCGTGGCGAAGAAAGAGAGACGCGGGAGAGAGAGAGAGAAATGAGAGAGAAAGAAAAGGGAAAAAAACTGAAATAGAAAGTTTGACTTTCCATTTTGGAAAGTCATATTTATACTCGCAAGTTGCTACTAATTTACATTTGTAAAATCATACAAAATTTTTGTTGACTATAACTTTTTCATCGTAACTCTGATTTTAACATTTGACGTGGCCACGAACTCATCTAGATAAACTCTACGACTCTTCTCAAAGAAATACCTCGAAAAACATAATCGATAAATTTCTGACGAAACGTCATCAGTAGTTACAGACGATAAAAACTAATTATCATTAACGATTAATGTTTAATCAAAATAACAAGGTAAATCTCGGGTCGGGATGTTACAATCTACCCCCCGTAAGAAATTTTCGTCCTCGAAATTTACACATACGCTTATACTAGAAAAATTTCAATAGTTACTTCTCCTGTATGCATTCTTCCAGCTCGTAAGTAATATCTATAGCTATTAAAATTATCTGTAACACTGCTATCATGTTAACATCTTGTTACAAAGTCTCGTTTTTCAAATCTCAAGTCAGAGTCGACTACACCTTATAAACCTGATACAAAAGACGTCATAATCCAAACTTTGTATCGTGAATACTTAAAAACATTAGGTATCTGTTCCAACACTGGTGATCAGTTCTACTAGTATAATTGAGCTTAATCGGCTAGTCTACAAGTCACCATTTTTTATTACAATTTTGATAAAATGGCTATATGAGTAGCGATGCAGTTCTAACTCCTGAAGTGGCCGCTTGATCACCACCAAAATCCTCAATCGATAGCCCATCCAAAGTGTCCCTCCATGCACACTCACATAAAAAGTGACCCCTAAGGTCACATAAGTAATAAACTGAAGACCCAAACAAACCATTCAAAATTCGCATCATAACTGGGTAATTGGCCGATCAGAAGCAAACCTTCTAATCTTACTCAGTTATCTTATTCCTAAAATTGAAAATTTTGGCATAGTTTCCCTTAAAAAATCAATGAAACCTAAAAACTTGTATAAAAGAACACTTTGAATAATCACATTCCAAAAATAAACCGTGGGCACCGTATCCCATATGGATTTCTCATAATCCAAAAGAATAACATTATGAACATAAATCAAAATTACTTGTTTGAATTTATGAATCATGATGATCGCAAAATCCAATATCTCCACAATTTATAACTCCCAATCAACATACTAACTCCACTAAAATCCTTTATACCATAAGAGGCTAGTAAGAAATTACCCGTAGTATGTCTCAAATAAACTTGAAACTATGTGCGAATTCTAGGGAGTCAAACTGTCATCTCAATTTACTACGAAACTGGAGATATAGATTTAGCATTTATTTACAATAAAACATCAAATTTACTATACAATCACTTAACCTACAATAACTACAACGTATTGAAATTCTCATGCGTTCGCCTGATTTTCACCTACGTAGCTCCCAATAATGTGGATGGACTCCCAAAAGTCTTACTACTATCTCTCAATTCACTCCAATATAAAGGTATCAACTCAGCTCCCTAAATCAACGTCTAACTAGTCATATCAAGCCACATATCCACATTTGTGCTCACGTCCATGACTCTTATCGACAAATAATTTTGAAATTGGAACAAAAATAAGTACTGAAAAGAGAATTACTATTACCCAATAGAGTAATGAGAATCCAATGTATCACCACGAAATGTCACCATGCTCTTCCAGAGTTTCGGCCCAATTACTAATTATCAAGTCCCAAAAACCCAACCAGTGTCTCCTATTTCTAGTCGGACGAAAATTTAAAATAGCTTGAATAAATCTTAGACAAAGAGTAATTAGAAGACTGGAGTAAATGTGGGTACTTCACTATATATTCTAACAAGAATCGAATGTTGCATATAAAATGCATAGAATTCTCAATGAATATTGTTGGACATCATATAAAAACTAGGGGTCGATCTCCCTTCTGCTCTAACTTGTTCAACATCATTATCGTCAATGATTCGCATTGGTAGTCTCCTCGTGTACTCAATTGCTGCCATTGTCGAATATACACAAACACAAGATGAAGCTGAAAATAAAGAATTTGTGATAGTGCATAGTCCATTGGAAAGAAATTGGTCTAATACTTAACTCCACAAATTCGCGTGCATTCGTTCCGTTACACAAGTTTTCTCGCCATACATACAATCTTGAAAACTCGATTATTTCTAACCACCCCATTCCGCTGAGCTTAAAGGAATGTTCAAGCACTTCCAAAAATCAGATATGTAAAACAAATACTTCAAGTCTAATCTGTTAGGCCTACCTTTCTATCTAAAGATCGTATAGATAACTCGTCATCGACACTATGGACAGACGAGTGGAGGTGTTGAATTCGATGATCAAGTCCATGAGGTATGACCCAAAGGAACTACATACTCAGAAGTTACCTAATACTTTTAGTGATACCAATGCCAAAAAGGCATACGATGAGATTCGCTGCAGTCGGGCTATCACACATTAAGTATCACTAAAAGTATAAGATAACCACCAAGATCAGGATACCGTGCTCTGATACCAAATTGACAGAACCCATCCCAGATTATCTTAATAATCTAAGATAAGTAATAAAAAAATAGAATACGTTAGATTGAGTAGACAAAAATAACATCATCTACTTAAATCGATAAAACTAAATTATCACGTCTTTCCATTGATTTCCACAAAATAATGTGTGTTCAAAATTGTATAACATAAATAAAATGGAGGTGGTCGCCCATGTGTTTTGCCTAACCTGAGTTGATAATCTATAAGAAAATATAGGTGATGGGTCAGACGAGGTATTTGTCCTAACTAGACTTATCTAGTGATCAGCCGAATAGTCAGTGCATCGATGCAACTAACTAATGCCATCACAAAGAAAAACGTTCAAAATAAATATGCTCTGAAATATATTGTAAAGCATAGTGATAAAATATGAACTCGCTACGACTGTGAAAATAAAAGGTCTACTCACAGTACTATGTCGTGATTCCTATCCAGCCAAAGCCTGTCTGTTGACGTTTATAAACATCTGCCACTAGCTGCTAATACGTCGTCCTGAAATAAAGATTATTACTTAATAACTGCTCACTGAAACATGAGGGTTTTTGGTCACATTGCTTATAGGAATAAAATAATTTTGGCTAGGCTTGGTGGAATTCAAAAAGCTTTAGATAGAAGTTGTAATCATTTTTTGGTAAAGTCGGAAGCTGAGTTACTCGGTGAATACAACAGCCTACTTGATCAAGAATCTTTTTTATGGAGGCAAAAATCTAGGGATAAGTGGCTCCTTGATGGTGACAGGAACACCATGTTCTTCCACTTAACAACCTTGATCAAAAGAAAGAAAAATAAAAGAGGGTTTGTTCAATAATGTGGATGAATGCACAACTGATAAGAAGGAGATGCATCAAGTTGTTGTTGATTTTTTCTCTGATCTATTTTCTCATCATGTTGTGGACGATATCAGAACTATTATCCCTTGGCTCTTCCCATAAATTGATGTTATTACTATGAACAGTACTATAAGAAATGTGAGCCTCGATGAAGTTAAAAGCTCTTTGTTTTCCATTGGTGCACTTAAGGCACCTGGACATGATTGTTTTCTTGCTGCCTATTTCCAAAATCATTGGAACATGCATTCTACTGAGTTATTTGCAATTGTTAGAGAGGCCTTTGAATCAAGACAGATCCTTTCCAAGCTATATCATACCATTATTGTTTTGATACTAAAAGTGGAAGAACCTCAACATATGGTGAACTTCAGGTCTATAACCCTCTGCACTACTATCTATAAGATTATCTCTACGGTCATAATTGGTAGAATTAGACCTCTGATGAAAAATCTAATCAGTCCCAATCAAGTGAGTTATGTTCCTAGGAGAAATATTGCTAATAATATTCTTATTGCTTAAGAAATTCTCTTCAAGTTCAAGAAATCTACTGGTCACAATGGTTTTTTAGCCTGGAAAATTGATTTATCCAAGGCTTATGATAGACTAAGTTGGAATTTCATTGAAAAGGTCCTCTATGAAGCTCAGTTCCCTTTTCAACTTGTTATGTTATTATGCATCGTGTGACCTCTACAAGTTTTCAGATCTCTTTTAGTAAAGAGCTAATTTAAGCTTTTTATGCTTGTAGAGGTATTAGGCAGGGTGATCCTCTCTCACCCTATCTTTTTCTATTATGCATGGAAAAGCTTTCCCATTTGATTCATTCTGTTGTTGATGAAGAGAAGTGGTTTGCGGTTAAACCATCCCAATCAGGTCCCTTGGTCTCTCACTTGTTCTTTGTTGATTACTTGTTGTTGTTCTTTGAAGCTTCAAGTCAGCAAGCTCATGTTATAAAAGATGCTTAGATCTCTTTTGTAAACTCTCTGAACATGCTGTGAGTTATGAGAAATCTCTCGTGTATATGTCTCCCAGTGTTTCTACCAAATTCCGTAAGGATTCCAGCAGAGGTACGGATGGGGTCAATTTCTGGTGATCCGAGCTGTTGCACGTATATCGTCATTTACCTGCTGTTAAGAGTAATACACCAAACAGTCATTAGAAACCTTGACGGATTATTCCCGCATTCGACTCTCTGACGCTCAAGTTAGTGTATGAAGCATAACAAACAGTATTGGTTGAGTAACGGGCATACCTTGTAACTGTCATAAATGTGTTGTATATATTGGCGGTTGAGTATGTGGTCTTTTGTTGTTCTTCGATCTGGGATCTTGCTTGTTTGGTCATGTTTTGTCTTGGTACCTTCCGTTTGTTGTTCCGAGCGCGTGGGCTATCGGATGGTGTTGCTTCCTCGTTTAAAGTTGAAGCCTGTGTTGTTGTCTTGCGTTTGGTCTGAGCTGTATCGATCCATTTAGAGTGACTAAGTGTGCGATAATTGTGTTTACGGGATCATGTACTAACAAGTCCCCCAAGTCCCCAAGTCAAGGGAATCAGCTCTTGATTGGGGAGTTGCAAGGCTTTGTCCAGATTTTGCACACGTGGTCACTCGAGAAAAAAGGGAGAGGTGGGGGGGGGGGGAACCTGCTAACCCCGAGTCCCCCAACTCTCCGATAAATAGCTGATTTTGAGGTCGAGAGTCGAAGTGTCGTGCCGTGGGGCCTTGTTCCGCGATGATGCAGGCGTTTGTTGCTTTTCCGCTATTGGGGTGGACTTTGAAACCTGATGTTGCTGTTTGGAGCCGCTTATGTGGCGACAAGTGATGTTGCTACTCGTCCCACGATAACGCGAACGTTGCTACTGTTCGGATATCGGGTTGGACTCCGAAACATGATGTTGCTATTTGGAGCCACTTATGTGGCGACAAGTGATGTTGCTACTCATCCCACGATAGCACGAACGTTGTTGTTGTTCGGCTATCGAGTTGGACTCCGAAACCTGATGTTGCTGTTTGGAGCCGCTTATGTGACGACAAGTGATGTTGCTACTCGTCCCACGATAACGCGAACGTTGTTGCTGTTCGGCTATCGGGTTGGACTCCAAAACCTGATGTTACTGTTTGGAGCCGCTTATGTGTTGGGTATAGCTCTATTGGGTAAATGCGTAACGGGAGGTCCCAGACCTCAGTCCGTTAGCCCCGATCGATGGAGCAGGTCATGATGGTATCAATCGTGCCCATGATAGCGCAACCATAACTGCCACTTACCTATCAAGTATTGCTCTATCGGGTAGATGCGTAACGGGAGGTCCCAGACCTCAGTCCGTTAGCCCCGAACGATGGCGCAGGTAATGATGGTATCAACCGTGCCTATGATAGCGCAAGCATAACTACCACTTGCCTATCGGGTGGATTCCGAAATAGTGTTGCTGTTTCCAAGGTGGGTCCCTCTTGTCTTTTTGCATTCCGACATTTTCGTCTTCGTAACGGTTATCTGTCGCTTAAGGTGACCGTGTGTCAGACGGTTTATTTCAGTTGTTTGCTGCATGCGTGACGCGTGGCGTGCCGAATTCGAAGCGGTAAGGTAATTAATTTTGGCAGGAGCACGTGAGGCGCGTGGGACACGTGTCGTCATCCTACGGTTGGAAGCGCTGAAAATAAACGGTAGGCATTTGCCTAGGGTTAGAATTGTAGCCTATAAATAGTGGTGCTTTCACTTTCACCTTTTTATACTTTGCTTGCTTGAACTGAAACTCTGCTTAAACGTGCTCTTGAATCTGTGTGCTTGTCAATCTTGGAGTGTTGCTATCTTATGAATTTTCGTCTCATCTCTTCAAAGGTAGTGTTTTTGTTCATGTTGTTTTTCGAAAATTATTTTGTGGTGTATGGCTTTTGTACTTGTTTTGGGTACTACTTTTGGGGTAATTTCTAGGTTTACGTTGCTTTGTGTTGTAATGTAGAGAGGATTTCTGGGCTTTTTCTGGGTATTGGGAAGAACAGCTTCAAGTTCTTGGGTTTTTGTTGCTTTTTAGCTTTTTGATCAATTTTTGGGTGTTGGGAAGGGTGTGCACTTGTTTTTGCTGGGGGGTTGGGGTTGCGGCAGTCTACACATTCGCCGTTTGGCTTATCGCCCGTTTGCTTTTCTCTTAGGATCATGGAATTGGTAGCTGTATCCAGTGATGAGTCGCCTCCGTCAACCCCTAGGTTCCGTGTAGGGTCCCGGGTTTCATCCCATAGTGTTTCGGACTCCTCGTCCGATAGCGTACTGAGCGTCTCCCCACTGTTCGTTAACGCCAGTAGTGCTTTGCGTAGGTCGTCAGTGCCAAACATGGAGCAGCCTGGGTCAAGTGTGCCGAATACTGATGCGTCCTCCTCTTCCGGGGGATCAGATGGATACGTCGTGCTCCCACACGGTGAACAGGCATCTGGGGCTGCCATTCCCGTACTTCCTCAAGGCGGGCACGTATTGTGGCGATTGGCGGACGGCCAAGTGGTGCAGGAGCTAGAGGGGTCCTCGTCGGTGTAGGAGATCAAGCGGTGGTACCGGGACTACCATATCCCCCGTACGGTGAAGCTGAGGGCACTCCATCAGGGTGAGTCGTTCACGCGCCCTCTTCGCGGCTACGTGTGCATGAGTGAGTTCTAGCTGAAGGCCAGGCTGAAGCTTCCCCTCCATCCGTTCTTCCAGTACGCGCTCGCGCTTTTCAACATCACGTTAGGCCAATGAGGGCCAACGTTGACGCGCGTACTGATTGCCTTCTATAATATTTGGAAGCTAAGTGGGCTGCAGTTCCCCACACGGGCGGAGATCGGGCACTTCTTCCGTTTGAAGTATTCTCCTTGTATAAAGGACAAGGGTACGATGACGGTCGAACCCCGAACGAAGTGGAGGTTAACGGAGCCCCCTTCCTCCTCCACTGCCTGGCGCCGGTATCACTGCCTTGTCGGAGGCGAGTGGGAATTCGACAAGCCAGATAGCGCTCTGTCGCGCGGACGCGATCAGATACACCGAGTCCCTGAGTCCTTCCAACCGCTAGGTGTGATTAGTGTCAACTAGCGGCGTTTGCCCTCTTTGAAGTTTGTATTCGTGTTTGCTAATCCGTTTGTGTTTTTGTAAACTAGAGTTCATATCCCCTCACCCGTTTGGAGGAGAAGCGGTTGGCGCGAATCAAGTTTGCTTTCGACCCCCACCCAGATGCGCGAAACTTCTGGGCAGCCAATCACTGGGAGCTTGTCGAACGTTGCGGTCTCTCACGCCCTCCTGGTAAGTATCCTTCTTGTTCATGGCGTTTGATTATTCCGTTTGTGTAGGTTGTCGAGCTGACCCTTGTGTTTTGTTGCAGCTAAGATGAAGAAGTCCAGATCTTTGACCAAACAGGATGCTGACCATCAGCGTATGTTGGTGCTAATGGAGAGGGCTCGGCAAGCCCGTATGGTTGTCGAGGACTCGAGCGGCCAGCCCGTGCAAGGCGACACTCCTAAGGGTGTCATGCAGCCCCCCAACTGTAACGAGTATCTGGACCCGGTACCAGAGGGTGATGAGGAGGTCCAGGCCGTGGGCGCGGCTGTCGGAGCCCCAGCCATCATCCCCGTGGGACGGGCTGAAGAAGTTGCTCCCGATGCTCAGAAGGAAGAGGGCGAGCAGGCCCGAAAGGAGTGTCTCCGATAGGAGAAGGAGACGCGCAACAGGGAGCGCGGTGAGCGCCGCGTCGAACGCATGGACAGGCGTGTCAGCCAAGGCAAGTCTCCCTCTACCCACATGGGCTCCTCGAGGAGTTCGTTTGAAATTTCCCCCATCCGTCAGCATGGAGAGGCGGATGGACGCCGATCCTAGACCTCGGCCAGCAGGCCAAATTGCCAAGGCACCTCCAGCCGCCCGCAGAAGCGCCCTCGTCTGTCCAACGAGGCCTCCCTTGCCGTGACTGTTGCAATGGCGGGCGAGACAGCGCTCTCGTCAGAGTTCATTGCTCGTATCCAGAGCTTCATGGGTGTGGGCATTGAATCCCTCCAGAAGTGGCGTCAGCTGGGCGCCAACCCGAACGAATCCCTCAGTGTAACGTTTGATACCTGCACACAGCTCCAGCATCAGCTCTTCCTCATCAAGGGGCTTGAGGGGTCCATGCTGCAGACCACCCTGCTGTCGAAGTCGAAGGCTGAAAACTGGAAGCTTCAGGCTGACGTGAGCAAGCTGCAACAGGCTCTGACCAAGTCCACTGACATAGCCAACCGGAAGATCGCACGAGTAAACGAGCTGGTGCGTGAGGCCGACGAGCTGAAGAAGGATCTTGGGGAGGCGTGATCTAGGGTTGCTATCCTAGAGACTGATCTGGCTGCCTTCCGATCATCCAGCAGTGCGCGAGCTGGAAGAGGCCCGAGCTCATGCCGTGCGGAGGAGGTCCGTCAGAGGATTGCGGAGGAGGCAGTGGCCGAGTACAAGGCCTCTTCCGAGTTTGAGAAGGACAAGGATGACGCGGTCCAGGCTTTCAAAGATTTGAAGGAGTTCGAGGACTTGGTTGCTGCTGAAGCCAACGTCCAATGTGAGGACTTCTCCTCACTCGTGCTGCCGTTTGTCAAGGTGGACGAGTTCAAGACATGGCAGGCCTCGAAGGCTGAGAAGCTGAAGTGCTCGCTGGGGAGGGTGGAGCTGGGGGTGACGGGCCAGTGCCTGGGGAGGGTGGAGCTGATGCTGCTGCTGAGGCCAGCTAAACTATCTTTTATTTTTGCTTTCTTTTGCTTTTGCCTTGTACTTTCGCGCCTGCGTGCGTTTAAGGAATTGTACAACTTTTGGAAAATAATATATCTAAGTGCCTTTTGTTCCGTTTACATTGCTCGTCTGATTGCGTTTGGTGTATACTTATATTGCTACTGGCACACAACAAAATGTACATATGCAAAAGTTTACAATCACAAGGCTAACGTGCGTTTAGATTACAAAAAAGTGCTCAAACGCAGGTAGATGAACACTTAGTGAAAATACTTCCTTAGGTGTTGTGTATTCCAGGGATTGCCTATCCTTCTTCCAAACATCTTTGATGTAAAACGTACCCAGTCTTGCGATTGTGTCGATGACGTATAAACCTTCCCATGACGGGTGTAATCCCTTGGGTTTCGTTTGAATTACTTTCATGACCCAGTCCCCCAGTTGGAGTGGGCGCTCCTTCACACGCTGGTTGAATAGTGGAGTGACTCGCTGCTTGTTCGCAGTGTTGTGAAGGTGTGCCGTGTCGCGTCTTTCTTTGAGGAGGTCATTGTCGAGTCTGAGCTCTTCGCCATTGGTGGTAGGGTTGTATCTTTCAATTCTTGGGCTTCTGTACGTGAGCTCAAGTGGTAGTACGACTTCCGTTCTGAATGTGAGGCTAAACGGGGTTTCTCCTATTGCTATCGTTGCCGTAGTTCAGATTGACCATAGTATTTCGGGGAGTAAAGTGGGACATCATCCGTACCAAACGTCTCCCTTCTCGATGAGTTCAATCTTCTTCTTGATTCCTTCCTTGATGATTTTGTTTACTGCCTCTACATGTCCGTTCGTTTGTGGGTGTGCTGGTGATGCGAATATCAAATTGGTACCTTGCTTTTTGCAGAATGCCTTGAGCTCGTCGTTGTGGAATTGCGGCCCGTTATCGGTGATGATGTTGAGCGGGGTGCGGTAGCGACAGTAGAGGGAATGCCACAAGAATCTCTTCACCTTTTTGGTTGTGATCTTGACCATTGGTTCCGCCTCAATGAACTTGGTTTGGTAGTCAATGATGACTATGATGTATCGGTATTGTCCCTTGGATTTCGGGAGCTCTCCGATGAGATCGAGTCCCCACTGTGCAAATGGAATAGGAGAGGTGAGGATTGATAAGGGGATCGCAGGTGCGTGATTCTTGTGTGCGTAGAGTTGGCCCTGATGGCATGTCGTAGTGATTGTGGTTGCATCTGCGTGGATGGTGGGCCACCAGAATTCGCAACGGAGTGCTTTTTGCGTAATGGATCGTGCTCCCGCATGGTGGCCGCATACACCAGAATGGATTTTCCTGAGTATCTTGTCGCCTTTCTCTGGTGTGATGCATTTGAGGTTGGCCCACGTCTTCCCTTGTCTGTACAACCTGTCGCTTCGGATGGTGAAGTTGACTGCTCGGGCTATGATGTTTCGGGCCTGGGCCCGGTCTGCTGGTAGTTCGCCCCTTGTCTTGTACTTGATGATCGGATCCATCTAGCTGGTTGTGTGCGGTTCAATCGTGAAGATCTCTTCTGTCGTTTTGGTGATGCTTGGCTTCTTCAGCATTTCCACTACTCGCTGCCCTGGCTCCGTATGTACGGGCGATGTTGCTCAACGGACAAGTGCGTCTGCCTTGGTGTTTCTTCCCCTTGGGATGTGGTTGATGTTGAAGTACGTGAGCTTGCTTAACATAGTGCATACGAGGTCATGGTATGCCTTCATCGTATCACTATTCGTCTTGAAGTCGCCCCGGATTTGGTTAACGGCTAGCTGTGAATCGCTGAAGATGTTGATGCTCGGGGATTCTAAGTTTCGGGCCAGCTATAGACCGGCGATAAGAGCTTCGTATTCGGCCTCATTGTTTGTTGCTTTGAATTTGAATCTTAGCGCGTACTCGGCTCGTACGACCCGGGCCCGGTGAGGATGATCCCAGCCCCACTGGTGTTCTTGGTGCATGACCCGTCCACGTAAAGGTTCTATGGCGATTCGAGTGTTGGGGGTTCTTCCTTGGGAGGTTCCATGCTAACGGGCGGTGTCTCGAGGACGGACTGTGTCGCTATTGGTCCTTCGGCCTCCGTGTACTCGGATATGAAGTATGCAATAGCCTGGCCCTTTATTCTTGTTCGGGGCGCGTAGTGGATGTCATATTCGCTTAGCTCAACGGCCCATTTCGCTAGTCGACCACTGTGGTAGGGCGATTGCAATATCTGTAGTAACGGGACGTTGGTGAGGACGTGGATGCTATGGGCCTGGAAGTATGGCCTGAGTCGCCTTGCAGCTGAGACGAGTGCAAGTGTCACTTTCTTGATCATAGAGTAACGGGTCTCTGGGGGTGTCACCATTTCCGGTAAAGAAGACTGGTAGTTCAGAAGTTGTTTCTCTTCGGACCAGGGCCGAACTGACGGCCGTTAGGGAAGCAGATATGTACAGGTAGAGGGCTTCTCCCATCACGGGTCTGGACAAGAGGGGGATTGAGGCGAGGTATTTCTAGATTGATGTGAATGCTGCTTCACAGTCGGTTGTCCAGACGACGCTTCGATAGTTTGTCATTCGGAGGGATTTGAAGAACGGCGCACACTTGTCGGAGTAATGGGAGATGAAGCGATTGAGGGATGCCAGTTTTCCCATGAGGCTTTGGAGTTCGGCCTTGGTCATGGGGGGTTGCATGTCTAGTATTACCTTAACCTTTGTTGTTGATGCCTCGATGCCTCCCTTGCTGATGATGTATCCAAGAAACTTGTTTGTTGTTACGCCGAACCTACATTTGGCCGGATTTAATCACATGCCATTCATAATTAGGAGTTCGAGCACTGTTCGTAGGTGTTCGGGGTGATCTGCTGCCTTGGTGCTCTTGACCAGTATTTCATCGATGTATACCTCTACAATTTCGCCCGTCAGCTCGTCAAATATGATGTTCATCAATCTTTGGTACGTGGAGCCTGCATTCTTCAGACCAAACGGCATGACTACGTAACAGTAGAGCCCCTTGTCCGTTGTGAAGCACGTGGCCTCTTGGTCTTCGGGATTCATGTGGATCTAGTTATACCCGGAGTATGCGTCCATCATGGACAGTAACTCGTGCCCGGCAGTGGCGTCTACAAGCTGTTCGATCTGGGGTAACGGAAAACTATCTTTCGGGCAGGCCTTGTTCAAATTTTTGTAGTCTATGCACATGCACCAAGATCCGTTTTGCTTCTTGACCATGACGGTGTTGGAGATCCATTTCGGATAGTCATCTTTTCGGATGAAACCGATTTTCTGCAGTCTGTCGACCCCCGCGTGCATAGCCGCATACCGTACTTGGTCATATGCCCGCCGTTTCTGCTTTACGAGCTTTGCAAGTGAGCTGATGCTGAGTTTGTGGGAGATGATGCTTGGGTAGATTCCAGGCATGTCCATGTAGGACCATGCAAATACTTGTTGGCAGTCCTTCAGGACCTGGGTTAGCCGAGCCGCCATGTCGGGCTCCAATTGCGCGCCGATGCGGATCGTGCGTTCCGGATGTTCACTCGATAGTTGTATCGTTCGTTGCTCCTCCCGTTCTTCAGCCGGTCGGATAGCGTTCAATCCGTCACACGGGTCATTAGGTTGCTGCTCCTCAGGGGAACACGCCGCCACTGCGAGTACTTCCAATCGCGTGTTGTCTTTGTCTGGCCAGACAGTTTTTTCCACGAAATCATACCCCTTGATTGTGAAGATTCCGTAGTCCATCGAAAGCTTTTCCATGTGCATGTGGCCTACGATGATCAGCCTCAGCTTCGAGATACCCGGTCGTCCGAAGATAATGTTGTAGGATGTGTGGAGGTCTATGATAACGAAGTCTGTTCATATTTCGCTCTGGGGGTTCCTGGTGCACCGATACCGAATCGCATGTAGTCGCTACCGAGAGGGTAAGTGGTCTCCCCTGAGAAGCTGGCGATGCTATCGTGGTCCTGCGTCATCTTGCTTTTTGGGCACTTGAGGCCTTCGTATGCCGCTCGAAAGATGATGTTGACGGAAGCTCCGTTATTGATGAGGATGCGCTTGACTAGGTATCGGTCCACCATTCCGTCGATGACGAACGAGAGCGTGCTGTTCTGGCTGCCTTCTTCCTCGTAGGTGAATGTGATCGGGGGCCAATCCTTTTTGACTGCCCTTGGTGGATTTCCGGGATGCACCGCAAACACATCCCTAGGTTGGGGTTCTTCCCGTTCCCGTGGGCATTCGGCCTTCCGCTTCCCGCCCGTGATGTTGTTGATGATGCCCTTTGTTTGTATGTCTGTTGCCGGGCGTTCCACGTTCGTTGTTCGAAAGATCAAAGTTCCCTCCGTGTGCAATCGTTCAATTTCCTTGGCTAGGATTTCGTAGTCATTAGTGTTGTGAGTGTTCGAATTGTGATACATGCACCATGTTCCTTTGTTGTTCCGCATGGGGGCGATGCCAGGCGCCCTTGGCATGGGCGGGCGGATTTGTCGTTTGTTCTACTTGAGCACTTCCTCGTTCGTGCCCTGGGTGATGGAAAAGATTGCGCGTCGCTGGTGTTGATCTCTGGGTGGTGGGTTTCGCGGTGGTGAGCGCTTGCGGCGCGTCTGCTTATATTTCTTGTGGTTCTTGTGTTCGTGATAGTGGTCTTTGCGTTTGCGGGACGTGGTGGGCTGTACTTTCGGTGGCAGATCCTTGGCTGCATGTGGGGATGACGGGCGATCTTGCGTGTAGCCATGTATCTTCGAGGTTTGCGTCGTGCTTGGACCTTGCGCTCCATACACGTGCATTTCCACCAGTGCCTTCTGGACGATTAGGTCGATGATCTCGTCGTACCCATGGTAGTCCTTTCTGACCATCTTCTCCACGAACGGGGTTCCCGTCAGGTTCTCTAGCAACGCCGTTTTGGCTACGTTTTTGTCGAGATTCCTGCACGTGTTCGCAAGGGCCCTCCATCGGTTGATGAAGCCGGATAGGTTTTCGTTGTGCCCTTGACGGACCTTTAGTAGCGTGCTGGCGGTGTTGTACTTGCCCTATAGCCGATATCGCTTGAGGAAGCACTCCATGAGTTCGTCGAAAGAGTGGATGGATCCCATCGGCACCTCGTAGAACCAGTTTCGTGCTTCTTCCAATAGTGTCTTCTGGAACAGGAAACAGAGGGTTGCGTCCGAGTACCGGGTACCTGCGGTGGCGGATTGGTACTCGTCAATGTGTGTTCGCGGGTCTCCCTTCCCGTTGAACCTGCTGATCTTGACGGTTTTAGAGTACGGATCCTTGCCCTGCGCCAGGATATCGTCAAATAAGGGGCTCACGTGGGGAGTGTACATTCCTTTCGGCCCGGTGTGCGTGTTTTTCTTGAGTGACATGATTTCGGCCTCCATCTCTGCCATTCGCCGGAGCATGGTGCTCTCAACGCTCGTGGTTGGTTCCCTGTCGTCGTACCCCCGTATCCTTTCGGGCGGCGGTGGAGGTCCCGGGGGCCGGTTGTTTCGCTGTCCCCACGGTGGGTTTACCCTGATGGCTTGCCCGCTCATTCCCGGCTCCTCCGTTGGTCAAGATTCTTCTCGTTGGGTCTCTTGGCTTCGGATGAACGCGTCAAGCCGATCCTCCAAGCGCTGTCGGGTTTGGCGTTCCTGGTCTCTCTCGGCTCGGGCCGTTTGGAGTTCTTTCACGAGGTGGGCTGCTGCTTCGTCCTCCGTTAAGTCGTTGATGCTGCTGATCGCGTCGACGGGCGCGTCCCTCGTCTTTCGACTTTCGGGTGTAACGTGGTCTGTTGCCATCTTCGCTGCTATGGTTTCGGGTGGTTTATGATTGCTCGCTTCCCACAGACGGCGCCAATTATTTCTACCAAATTCTGTAAGGATTCCACTAGAGGTACGGATGGGGTCAATTTCTGGTGATTCGAGCTGTTGCGCGTATATCGTCATTTACCTGCTGTTAAGAGTAATACACCAAACGGTCATTAGAAACCTTGACGGGTTGTTCCCGCCTTCGACTCTCCGACGCTCAAGTTAGTGTATGAAGCGTAACAAACAGTATTGGTTGAGTAACGGGCGTACCTTGTAACTGTCATAAATGTGTTGTATATATTGGCGGTTGAGTATGTGGTCATTTGTTGTTCTTCGATGTGGGATCTTGCTTGTTTGATCATGTTCTGTCCTGGTACCTTCCGTTTGTTATTCCGAGCTCGTGGGCTATTGGATGGTGTTGCTTCCTTGTTTAAAGTTGAAGCCTGTGTTGTTGTCTTGCGTTTGGTCTGAGCTGTGTCGATCCGTTTGGAGTGACTAAGTGTGCGATAATTGTGTTTACAGGATCACGTACTAACACCCAGTACTAATGTTGATACTGCTAATGAGATAGAGAGCATTTGGGGTTCTATTTTAACAAATGATCTTGGGAGGTATCTTGGTATGCCTCTCATTCACTCTAGGGTTAATAAACATACCTATGATGATTTGTTGGATAAGGTTCAGAGTAGACTTGTTAGATGGAAAAGCAAAACACTAAGTATGGTTGACTGATTAACTCTTGTGCAATCAATCACTTCAGCCATTCTTATTTATGCAATGAACACAGCTAAGCTGCCACTTAACTTATGTGATAGGTTGGATAAGTTGAATTAAGACTTTTTTGGGGTGACACAGATGAGCTGAAAAAGGCGTACTTAGTGAATTGGGATCTTGTATGTCAACCTAAGATGTTGGGAGGACTTGAGATTAAGAAAGCCAGAGAAATGAATTAGGTTATGCTTGCCAAAAGTAGTTGGAGATTATTTCATAATGATCAAGGCCTATGGTCCCAAATTTTTAAGGAAAAATACATGAAGCACATGAGTCTTTTTGATGACAAATACCAACTTATTTCTGATTGCTCCCATACCTAGAGAGGCATTATGCATGGAGCTAAGCTTTTTAGGAGGAATCTAAGATGGAGAATTGAAAATGGAAGGAAAGTTCTATTTTGGCAGGATCGTTGGATGAAATTTTCACCTATGTCTCAGTTTGCACTTGAGGATGGAAAAATCAACTTTGATGTCGTTGTTTGTGATTTTTGGAAGGATGACATTTGGGATGTGGATGCTCTTAATGTGCTGTTGCTTAGTGAGGTTGTTCAAAAAATCAAGAATGTTCATGTTGGTTTTAATAGCTCTGAGGAGGATGTTTTGATTTGGAATGTTGCCCCAAATGGTCATTTCAGTGTTAAAACAACCTATTTATCTATGTTTGATCATACTCAAAGCAGCCCTTTGTGGAACATTATCTGGAAACTAAAAGTCCCACCTAAGATGAAGGTCTTTGCTTGGACTATGACTTATGGTAAGTTGTTGACCAATGAGCACAGATGTAGAAGAAACCTCACAAACTCCCCTAATTGTCAGCTTTGCAATTCTGGTGTGGAGTCTTTATTGCACTTATTTAGAGATTGCCAATATGCTCAACATGTTTGCAGAGTTATTCCTAAGCCCAACAGTATCGTGAGCTCCTTCAATTTAGGTTGGAATGAGTGGTTAAATGCCCAATTACATTGTCATGTGGATATTGGTGAGGACCTGCAATGACGTCACTTATCATTTTTACATGCTAGTGTATCTGAAAATGGAGGAATTGTGCTATTTTTGACATGCAGTTTCAAAGACCTTGTGAGCACATTATGATCAGGAAAGCTGTTGTTGAATGGTCTAATGCTCAAAAGATGAATAGCAAGGTCTTAGTGTACAATGTGTCTCTCCTTGCTTGGACAAAACCTCAAGATGGATGGTTCAAATTGAATGTGTATGGTACTCGTAATGGTAATGGGTGCATAGGAGTTGGTAGTGTGATCAGAGATTGATGGGGTAATTGGGTTGTTAGATTCCAGATTAACCTTGGTATTGGAGAGATTTTGAATGCTAAAGCTTAGGGTCTTCACTTTGGGTTGATGTTTCTGAAAAAAATTCAGATTGTTAATGCTGAGATTGAATCAGCAATTTTGGTCCAACTTGTTATAAGGAAGAACTATGATTGTCATCCTTTATGATCGGTTATTGCTGGATGTTAGGAGCAATTTAAAGTGATGGAGCGGTTTGCTTTCAAACATATTTATAGAGAATGCAATGATACCGATGATGTTTTAACTAAAGCAAGTTTCCAATATGAGTTTAAGACTATTACATTGAATTGTCCTTTAGTGTAATGTCTTGAGTCTTATTTTACTGGCTAGTACTGGATTTTTCAGACGTATTAAAAGTAGAGTTAGCCTAGTTTCTCCTTTGTTTTTTCGATAAAAAAAAAGTTTCTCCTTTGTTTAGGCTTTTAGGTTTTTTTTTTCCTTTTGAAACAAGCGAACTTTTATTGAACAAGAAAATTACAACCAAGACCCAAGACCCGAAACGATGGGCCAAACCAACAACACAACAACAAACAGTGGACCTGAACAAGAGAGGCCCAAAACAAACACACACACAGACGCCGACAGGGGAAGAACCACCGAGCCAACACCGACGGGAACCTGAACCAGCCAACAACCATAACAACAGAATCACAAGGAAAAGAAAACCAAAATCATCATCAACGCACAAGACACTACCGAACTCGCCGCACTCAAGAGATCCTGTCGCCGTCATCAAAGGAACCAGAACAAAGCGAAGAAAGAAACTTCGCACATCCACAAAGGGATAAAACGTTGGGCTGCCACCAGACAAGGGACAAGACCAACGACAAAGCAAAAGGGATACACCCATGCTTTCCTGCGAGGTAAACTCGGAAAAAAACATGTTGCAAAGAGCCGAATAAAAAGCGACGACAAGGTATACCAGTGGTGCTTACCGGAAACGGATCGGAAGGAGTTAATAAGGTTTGAGATAGTTTAGTTTTCAAGGAATTCATGGAGATGGAGGGCTTTATTTGACACCACACGAAGAGAAACAAGCCCTGAAATACAGGGAAAGAGAAAAACGTCAAGGAAACAGGGAAAAAACTAGAGGCAGGAGGCCTCAGAACTGGAAAAAACCCAGAAGAAACCCACCCCAAAGGGGGGAAAATGCCGCCACCGACCCTCAAACCAGAGAAAACCCACTGATAGAGGAAAGGGGAGGAGTTCCAGTTCCAGTTCCAGTTTTATATAATTAGGTTTTAGGCTTCGTTTGTAACCAAAAAAAAAAAAAGAGTCGCAAGTGGTTTGAAGGGTGTCAAAGAAGCATGAAACGGCGGATGTACGTAGACGGGCCCGCCGCGATTGACCAAGGTTCTCAAAACACGGCACCTTCGAATAAACAATTATTCAAAATAAATATCTAGGGGTGGGGGACAAGAGGTCGACTTTCGTTTTCACATTTTCTTTTCCCCTGCGAAATTCGAAACAAAAATAAACGAATCTCCCAATCCGTTGTTACTGTCAAATTAAGCATAACAAAGTATCAACCTTTAATTATAAAAATGTAAATCCTACTTATGAGCTAAAGAATAAAGACGATCGAACTGGAATCTTTTCTGTATAAAAGGCCACTCTCTCACTCTCTCTCTCACACACTTGCCTCTGTCCACTGTGAGCTAGCTCAGTACAGACTACAAAGAGAGAGAGAGCGGACTGAGATAAGAGTGGGCTGCAAAAATGGGTCGAAGCTCTACCACACCCAAATGGATCTTACCGTTTATGCTTCTTCTTGCCCACCTCGCTGCTCAAATCTCAGCTGAAGATGGTACGCTTTTCTGGGTTTTCTGTGTTTTTTGGTTCAAACATTAAAAGCTCGATTCTTTGAAGACTACTTGCTTGTATGGTGTTGGTTTGTCGTGTTTGTGTCTCTTCTCAGCTTTTGAGATCTGATGTGGTACTGTAGTTTCTGGAAACTTGGCATGAATGATTGATTAACACTAGGTTATTAGCTTTTAATTGTTTCCGATGGCGTTCAATGTTGTTATGTTGTTCTTAAAATTTGGTAACTATTTCAGTAGAACAGTGATTGTTCTGCCGCATTTGGTGTATTTGGTGATGAGTCTCCACCACCATTGATTGGTTTTCTGAGATTCTGTTTCCACTACGGTCCCCTGTAGGCCAATGCTTTTATACATCTCTTTTTATCTTTGATCACCAGGAAGTGACTAGTTTGAGACATTTCATCTAACATTTTACTATCAACACATAACTGCTGGGTTTGAGTCCTCCTATGGTCTGGAGTTCATGGGTCTGTGAAGCATTTTACATCCAAGACTTTAGAGGCTTTGTTGTTATTTGTTTGCCTCCACTATAGAGTATAGTATTTAGAGGTTCTTAGCCAATTATTAACTAGAATTATGTGTGCACCAAAACAAAAAACAAAATAGTAAAGTTGCGCTACACCCAACATTGTAACCACAGCTAGATGCCCTTCGCCACCATCTATGTAGTGGGTAAATGACCAAACTGTTCGCGCCAAATCCGTGACACCCTTTTTTCGCCAACAAACAAAAGGACAATGGCCTTTCCGTAAAAGGGCATCTGTCCCTGATCTAATGGATATATAGCTGTCCTCTACAATTCAGATCACTATGCCTTTGAGCCTCTTCGGCTTTCTCCAAACCACATGGACCGTGAAATTTAACCTTTTTGACTCTAAGTGGGTCACACGCGTTTACCTTTTTCCTTTTACTTTTCGTTTTTTCACTCTCCTTAGCTATTAAATGGGCTTCGATCATCACAAGTGAGGCCCATTTATGGATAAGGTTATCCTGGGATCGTTGTTTTTTTTTAAAAGGGATCGTCGTTTTTAAGGGAGGAAATTGGAGCCTTCTGGGAGTGGGATACTGGAGCTAGCTGCTGCACAGAATAAGAATATTTTTAGGACAAAAAAACACATAATAGTTTTTGGAAATTGAAAACAACACCTTAGAGAACGACAGTGTTTCTCGACCTGTAGTAGCAATACCATTGTTTATATTTTTAATGTCGTTGGTGGGTGGGATTTTTTCTAGCTGTCGTACTTTGTCATGATATAGAAGAAACATGACTTGCATTTGTTGTTTTCTGTTCCACATTTGACAACCCCATGAAATGTTCCTTGACCCTTAGCTCATTCCTTAGTTAGTAAATATATTACAGGTCCCAATTGTGAGAAACCAACATGTATGGTGGTAGAAATTTTCAACTCCTACTTATGTAGATCATGACATTACCATAACTTTACTTTTGACGTGACGAGTGCAATCCAAAACCAGGAAATTTGTTTGAAATTTATTTTTGGTTAAATTTTTTGATGCATATTAGGTCCACTACCAAACGGAGATTTTGAGACAACACCAACAGGCGGCTTCTCCAGCGACGCCGTCGTGGACGGGCCCACATGGATTCCGAGCTGGAAATCAAACGGCACCGTCGAGCTGGTCGAGTCCGGACAAAAGCAAGGTGGGATGATCCTGATCGTACCTCAAGGCAAGCACGCGGTTCGGCTCGGAAACGACGCCGAGGTGAGCCAGGACGTGAAGGTCGAGAAGGGCTCGCTCTACTCTGTCACCTTCAGCGCGGCTCGCACTTGCGCTCAGCTCGAGTCGCTCAACGTGTCAGTGTCAACCTCCGCGTCGCAGACGATAGACCTGCAGACCTTGTACAACGTGCAAGGGTGGGACCCTTACGCGTGGGCTTTTGAGGCCCAGGAGGAGGATGTGAAACTGGTCTTCAGGAACCCAGGGATGGAGGATGACCCTACTTGTGGGCCCATCATTGATGATGTTGCCATCAAGAAGCTCTTTACTCCCGATCGGCCCAAAAGTAAGTTCCTTTTTCTCTTCCCGCGCTCTTTTAGCTTTTTGACATTATGCACACAATTGAGTTCAAACGTAACTTGTTTGGTATCAGTTTTACTGTGAAAAAATGGGGCTTCAAAGTTGGATCCGATGTTACTAACTGGTTATTATTTGTTATAATTGGTGCAGACAATGCAGTGGTAAATGGTGATTTTGAGGAAGGGCCATGGATGCTGGCAAACATCTCACTAGGAGTACTACTTCCCACAAACCTCGACGAAGAAACATCTTCCTTACCAGGCTGGATTGTAGAATCCAATCGCGCTGTTCGGTACATTGACTCTTACCATTTCAGTGTGCCACAGGGGAAGAGAGCCATTGAATTGCTTTCAGGGAAGGAAGGCATCATTTCGCAAATGGTTGAAACTAAACCGGACAAGCCATATACACTCACCTTCTCTGTAGGTCATGCAAATGACAAATGCAAGCAACCTCTTGCTGTCATGGCTTTTGCCGGCGATCAAGCGCAGAATGTTCATTATATCCCCGATTCGAACACCACGTTCCAGAGCGCCAATGTGAATTTCACGGCCAAAGCTGACAGGACAAGGATTGCGTTCTACAGTGTGTACTATAATACAAGGACCGATGATATGAGCTCACTGTGTGGACCTGTGGTTGATGATGTTAGGGTTTGGTTTTCTGGGTCTAGGAGAAATGGGCTTGGAGGGTTGGGTCTAAGGCATGGGCTCGTTTTATGGGTGCTTGTGCTAGTTTTGGTCTAGAGTCGAGATGCGGGTGAACTTGGTTAGAGCGTAAATTATATGGTAAACCTTTTGGTTCTGTAGTAATGGCTGGCAAACAATAGTTCCCAAGTCCTATGTTCTATTGTGGCCTTTGCTTTGTAGTTTTAATTTGAGAATGGTCATGGCTTTCAACAATGTTTTCCTTGTACCATTTTGTGCCATGTCAATCGATAATTTCATTTACAACACTTCGTTCAACCAAACAAAAATTTGGTATAAAAAAAATCACTATAAAAAAAAGCCTTTAGTGATTTGGTATAGTTCCATGGTGTATGCCAATATCTTACACACAAAGATTAGCAACCTTTACCCTTTAAATTGTTGCAAGATACACACAAGTTGAGTTCCTTGGGACATAAATCTGGAAAAAAAAACTATATTATATTCGTTTGGTAAGAAAAATAAAAACACCCGAGCTAGGATGATACATAAAAATGGTGATAGGGTTTGATGAGCAAAATGATTTAAATTTATATGTTAAATGACGAAATTGACCTCGACAGAAGAATGTCACGGTCACAATTTCTATATAAAGGCTGAGAAGACGCGACCAGAAATTAGGAGCAAGAAAGAGGCGGGGCTCTATTTCCGCATTTTCAAAACTCCTCTCCCTCCTCTCCCCTCTTTCCCCTAATATGGAAGGCGAAGAGGGGCCCACCGCCGCCGCCGCCACTACCGACTCCGTCTCACTGTCTCCTTCGAACGAATCCGATGTCTCGCCCGTCGGATCCCCCGATCGCGCGTCTCCCGAGATTCAACGCTTGCCGTCCGACGAAGACCACCCCGACCAACCGGCGTTGACCGACGGCGGTCTCTCTGAGGATCTCAAGCAGAAAATTATCAAGCAGGTAAGATTGATTTCTCTGCTGCAAACTTTGGATCTCGGAATAAGCTTGTGCTGTTCGTTTATTTGTATTGTTGACTATGAACCCTAGAATCGTCTTCTCCATCCTAATTTTTTAGTAGCTGTATAAAATCTAAATGTATTGGAAGTGGAACTAAGTGCTTAATCACTTGTTAGAGCTGTATACACAAAGAAACTAATGTTCTCTGAAGTTTGGTTTGACAAGTAGTGCGGAATAGCTATGGGTTAATGACTTGCATATTCTAGGTTGATGAGGTCTCATGTACACCACTTTTTGCAGGTGGAATATTATTTCAGCGATGAAAATTTGCCAACTGACAAATACATGCTGAGTTTGATTAAGAAGAACAAAGATGGTTTTGGTGAGTACTAAACTGTATTTGTTATCAATGTTAATTTATAGACTGCCTTATGAATAGTTTTTTTCAACTAATGGTGTTGTGGAAGTAGATCATGTTAGTGGAACAATGAAGAATAAATTCTGAGAACTAAGTTTGTGGATTTTAAAATAAATTTACTTGAGTGATGTTATTTTGCAGAAATGAAACTTGCATGACTTTTTCGGTGTGATTAATGCCCGCTGAGAATAGACATTTTAGAGGAACCTCAATGTCCTTTTTCTTGAGTGGTAGTATATCTGTATTAATGAGTTTAAGTTTCCCGAGTACGTGTGCAGGGATTGTGTGTATCGTCTTGTGCTATAATCAATGCATATGTTCTGAAAGATTTCCCTGCAAAATACAATCTAGGAGGAGATGGGCCGTTGTATTTCATGGAACCTGTTGAAATTTTCAACAATCATCTTCCTCAAATTCCATTTTATTTTGTGTTTTGTCAATTACAAAAGTTGTCTTATTCTGTTGTTGAATTTTGTCCACATGAAGTTCTAAGCACTTCCTCTTCCTCTTCCTCGACTATTTTTTGTACTTTGTCCTGGGTTATTTCGTTAGTTATTTTCTAGTAATGTCAACCATATTGACAACGCTTGCGATATTAGAGTAGAGAAGTGAAAGTGATGAGTAAAGCAGGTACTTCTGACAGTTTGCCTTGTCCGGGTGTTTTTCCTGGTGCAGCCAGAATTGGCTGTGCCGTGCATCTGGAATTTGGTTAAATGACATTGAAAATTACTGTTGACTGATTCCTTCTCTATTCATAAACTTTCAATGCTAAAGTCCACAGATTAAAACACTTCCTAGATCTCCCTGTTAGAGAATGTGGGAGTCGCATTTCTCCAACACGCCCCTGCACGTGTGGCAAATTGTGAAGCCAAACACCTGGAAAATTTATATTGGGTGACGGTGAGCATGTGTGGCCTATTTGGTGGCCCGGCTGTGCGTTGTTTCTGAGTTATTAGAGTCACTTTTATAGTGGCTGTAGTTTGTAGTCTTTTAGATGTCTGTCTCCCGTCCTCCAATTTCTATGCCGGTGATCAATTATTTCTGGCCATCAGACTTTCCAGTTAGTTTAAGTATCCTACATTTAATAGAAACATTTGAAGGCACATGGAAGAGGTATTCATCATGCTTCAAAGGTCATTTCTTCCAGTCTATAATGTTGTAGCAATCATAGTTCTTGAAACTCTGATTTTCTATGTTTAGATTTTTGACAACCACTTTCACCGGATCCAATGCTCCTCTTTTTTTTTCTCAACAAAAGTTCAGTGATCCTGCTTTTGATATTGTGATAGCTAAATTTTGTTTGCACGTCATTTTATTTTAGGATCCAAAATGTGGCTTATTCTATTTTAATAGTACATCTCATAGATGAAATTCAAGAGGTTAAAGTCATCTGATTAGATACTGAATCCTATTGCAACATAGATCTTTGATTTATGGTTGGGTGTACAATATACTATTGGATTTGCGGATTCAACATGGATCCAACCTTTTGGTATCGATATGTGCTTTGGAATGATTTTGTCTGCTTTCTATTGAAGTTAATATTCAACAAAGAGATTCTAGACGTGTATAGCTAGTTATGTTGTGATCCAAGACATTAGTTCTGATTTTTTATACCGGTGAATGTCTTTTCTTATCCAACAGTTTCCACTAACTCTTGGCCCATTGTGCAGTTCCTATCTCCGTTATTGCCTCCTTCAAAAAAATGAAAAAGCTCACTCGACACAACTCATTAATAGCGGATGCTTTGAAGGATTCTTCCATCCTTGTAATGTGTTTTGCCCATTTGTTATCTCAAAGAGTGTACTGCCACTGAGATCTGAACATCCTAAACGGTAGTGTAATTCTATGTTTTTGCAGGTTGTTAGTTCAAGTGGAAAGAAGGTGAAACGACTTCTTCCTCTACCACTACCTGAAACCAGGGATTCAAAGGTATACTGGTGAAACTTCAATATTTCTTTCTTATTTTTATGTTCAAACTTGATGCTGTTAGTGAACTTTTATGGTTGAATTGTGCATTCCAGTACACTGTCTTGGTGGAGAATCTACCAGAGGATCATTCAGTGGAAAACCTGAAGAAAATGTTTAGTGAAGCTGGAAAGTAAGCTCTGTGTCATTATCTTTTTCTTCTAAGTGTATGTGTAATTATTGGTTGTCGAATTAATGAGCTTATTATGGCCCTAATTTTTACCAGTATTAAGGATATTCGCATAGTTGAACCAAGTGCCATTGACGCATCAGCAAAAGGTGGCAAAGCTGAGAAGCCGTTCAGTAATAAGGTATGTAGACTCAAAATTCACTATTTTTGAGATGTATTTTAGACTTCTATGACAATTGTAATTTGGTACCTCTCTGCAGCTGCATGCACTTGTTGAGTATGATACTGTGGAGGCTACTAAGAAAGCTGTGAGTGCGGTTCTTTACACCATCTTTGCGTTAAGCTCTGTCGCTAGGATGACCTAGTCTAGGTTCACAGTTTTTCTCCATGTGTTCTTCATTAGGTTGCTATTTTGAACAATGAGCAAGATTGGAGAAATGGCATGCGTGTGAAGCTTCTTAAGCAGATGGTAGTTGCACAGTTGGTGTCTTTTACAGACTATCTTCTCCATAAAAGGCCATAAAAGGATTAATGTTTGTTTTGTTTACTTCAGGGTAAGTATGGACAGAGTGGACAGAGAAAACAATCCCGGAGGTGTTATGATTCTGAGAAGAGTAGCAGTAACCGAGCATTTGATCAAACTGGAGTTGATGAGAATCATAATGGAAACGAACAGCATTATAATACAGCTGATGAAGAGGTGAGTGTTGTTGAGTTCCCCTTTGCACGATGAGTTAGTTCTGACTTCACTTCAGAGCTGTCATTAAGACACTGTTCCCAACTTAGCATCCAATTGAAACTTCAACTTTAGAATTTGGAATTATTGACTAGTCATGTATAGTGAGTTTTGTGCTACTGAAATACAATATATGCTGTTATGGAGATCATTTGTGCTACTTACAAGCGGGAAAGAAATTTGGTTAATACAACTTCTGTTTTTGCTCGTCATTCTAGGATGGTGTACAAGCTCCTAAGGAGAAAACTGGGCACAGGGGTCGAGGTCGAGGGCAATCTGGTAGGCAAAAATACCGTGGTAACAACGGATTTGGTATGACATTGATGAAGTAGTTTGAATCGCCTTTTCATATGCTACCTTCTTTTTCTCATTGATAACTTGATGTGAATTTTCTCTCCAGGCCATGGAACCACTTCATCAAGTCATCCAATCGAACCTTTCAAGCCACCACCTGGCCCTAGAATGCCTGATGGAACCAGGGGATTCACCATGGGGCGGGGCCGGATCTCGGATCAGAGTTAACCAGGGATGGTTGCCCGATCAAGAGATAATTTTGTGTTTGTTGCAATTCCACTCAAGATGATGGATCTCATTCTGGTGGAGTTTGTGATCAATAGTCCAAATTCCGTGTGGTTGGATCTATGTTATATGACTGTTGTTAAGGTGGGAATGTGAGAATGTCATAGCTCGGTGGTAATGGAGAGTAATGGATCCATACTTGTCATGAAGACTTTGAATGTTGTTGGTAGTGAGACCACGGTGCAACACTGATGCACGTTGTTCATTTTTGGGTTCACTCCCACACTGTTCTAAACAAAGTCCATATTACGTGATCGATTTTAGAGATGGTAATGAACCCGTAAATGTTAGCTTGATCAACGGTACATAACTGGTCTGGGTTCACCTCTCTTAACAGTCTTCGTCTTCAATAAACCTGACCAGCGTACGAAGCTCCTGCATGTACATATATACACTATACAGTTGAGATACGCCTTGCCAATTAGCCACTCTCCAAAAGAGTTGCGGGATTTTCAGCTCGAATATTCTTTCTTCCTCCGGTATTTCGCTTTAAGAAGCCTGCTCAGCTCGAATATTCTTTCTTCCAAAATCCACCAGTAGTTTAATGGAGTCACCAACCAACCTAAGATCTGTTCCTTGTCTCGTTGACAGATCTCTGTGTCAAAAAAAGTGCTCTGTATGATTCAGACCTCCTCAGTCTCATGGCCTCTTATTATTATTCTATGAATCTCCACCATCTCTATCCTCTCCAGCTTCCTCGCCCCCACCGTCGCTCCTCCTCCTTCTCCGCCGTCCGATCGGATTCCGTCTTCTCCCGGCGCCGAATCAATCACGATCTCGAGGTTCGTTCGTTTTGACTCGTTAAATCTTCGTTTTCATTGTTGAGAAGTCAACTATGAGAATGGAAATAATCTCATGCTCTCATTTTTTTTCTGTAGCTGATTGGAATAAGTTTCCGAAAACGGTGTCGCTTTGGTGACGGTGTTGTTCGTTACGGCGGTTTTGATGTGGTAATTGTCTCTTCATGATTTGATTGATGATAGATTAGGTTGTTCTTCTAACCGTGCTTGATGATTTGTGTTTTGGTCTATAGGATGTTGGTGATGTTTCGCCAGCTGAGGATTGGGGGACTCATGGAGAGAAGGCACTCAGTGAAGCAGACCGAATGAGTTTTTCGAGTGACGGTGAGGATAGTGATGCAGAGTATGTTGTATCTCCACAGTCTGATATTGATTTGCCTCACATCACTACACCAAATGACGCTTTGACTGTCAGTGCTTATCGGCTCGCAATGCTCAGCCACCAGCGTAAGAAACACAGGCAAGTCTCTTGCCCCCTTATAATTGAGCCAATACTTGTAGTGAAGAAATGATCATGTAGAATTAAGGCATTTGATAGATGAAGTGTCTGTGGGATGCTTAGTTTGGTGGTGTTTTACATTTGCAGGATTAGACAAGGAGTATTACTCAACATGGGACTGATAATGTTCTTAGTTGTGGTACTTTTGTATGTTGATTCGTGTGCTTGGCGGATTGTTAGACTGCCTTTGGCACCTTTCCACTTGACCTGCCCCTTTGTTATATCGGCCATGTTAGCCTCTTGTGCGGGATATGTTTGTGTTCCGCTTCTCTATAGCTTGAAGATTCATCAAATTATCAGAGCTGAGGAGCCTGTGAGGCAGTCGTTGAAAAAAAGAACTCCCACGATGGGTGGACTGTTTTTTATACCAATTGGTGTCACTGTTGCGAGGTTCATGGCAGGTTTTTCATCTGTTGAAGTATCTGGAGCAGCTACAGCAACTCTTGCATTTGCAGCTATTGGACTGCTCGATGACATGATATGCTTCATCAAGAATCAGAATAGTGGTCTATCTGCATGGACAAAGATTATCTTGGAGGTAAATTTTCCACTTCTGTATTCCTGCTCAAAGTTGATGTACTGATTGCTGTATAATCTGGGAGGATCTATTTTCACCAGCAAGTCTAATAAAACTTTTGCTATTGTACAGGTAGCTGTTGGGGCCTGGTTTTCGTATTGGTTGCATACAACAAATATATCATCACCATATGGCATGTATATCTTCTTATAACCATTTATCTGATGGTAACTCACATTTCTGTTCTTGTGGTAATGAGATTACAGAAAGGGAACTGATTAGCATCCTATTTTTAACAAACCGCACCCCCTTTCTTCAAATTCTTTTGCAATTGTGCATTAAAAATATAATGGAAATGAAAACGAGTGTATGATTTGTTAAAATTGTTTCAATTTCAATGCCCAAAAACTATAAGCTTGTGCTTAGTCTACATATCGTTTGAAAATAATACAGTGTTATACATCACCATATTTTGGCACTTGTATTAAGAGAAAGTTAACACATGAGGTGGCCTAATAATCATGCCTATAATTCTCAAAACCATAATGGATTGTAAACCATATGGTGAAATAACTAGAGGTCTGTGAAAAAGAATCTCCAGTCTGAATGAAATGTTACTTTTTAGATTCCAAGACACAAAACATTAACTAGCTTTCTAGTGTCAATGGTTGTGTGGTATTAGTAAGTATGATTAGTTTTTTAAAGTTTATCTTGTATTTCTCAATGCAGGAAAATGCTGGTTATTTTACCTGCTCCACTTGGCATTTTGTGGCTGGGAAAGTTATATCTAATTCTGGCTTCAATCTGCTTTGTTTCTATGGGAAATGGGGTAAACTTAACGGATGGTCTTGATGGGCTGGCTGGAGGATCTGCTGCATTGGCGTTTATAGGGATGTCGATCGCAGTGCTTCCAATATGTTCTGGTGAGCGCATTTGTTATTATGATGTGATTCAAAGGGGTCATGTCATTAAGGATCAATATCTGAGATTTTTCAGTTCAAGTTTTGCTGTGATCTTCTGTTTTTATGTTGCTTGTGATACAATATGGTGCTTTATCAATTTTACCGTAGTTTGTTAGGCTTCAGAATTGGATCAGAGGCCAACTTTATTGTCTTACTGATTGTCGTTACCTAGTTAGGGCATCTACAACTTTTCACTAGTAGTTTACCATTTATGACCGGGTGTTACCAATTGTCGAATGGAAGATTAGTGTCACCAATTTAACTGTTCTCAGACATTGAGTATTGAATGATGTTTGGCATATGAACAGACCTTGCAATATTTGGAGCGTCAATGGCAGGAGCTTGTGTTGGTTTTCTTTTGCACAACCGTTACAAGGCATCCGTTTTCATGGGGGAGACTGGATCCTTGGCACTAGGTGGTGGGTTAGCTGCAATGGCTAGTTGCACTGGGATGTTCTTACCATTATTCATTTCATCTGGCATCTTTTTCTGGGAAGCCTCTTCAGTTATTTTGCAGGTTTTGATGTCCTTACCACTAGACTATCTGCCTTCAGTTTTTCACACACTTTGTTTGAAAGTTAAAACTGCAGTTCTCTGGAATGATTTGTTGTATTGGTATGTGTATTTGTAGGTAGTGTACTTCAAGACAACAAAGCGAATGCATGGTAGGGGTCGCCGTCTCTTCCGAATGGCACCCTTTCATCATCACCTTGGATTAGGCGGGCTCAAAGAACCGGTCATCGTTTGTGGTGCCTATGTAATATCGTCCACGTTGTCTTTAGTTGCGGCATATATGGGTCTGATATCTGCATAGCGTTTTTGGTTTTACCATTCTTTGTAGTTAGGCTCACTACAATGATTTATATCACATTCTTCTCCAGTGTTCTTATTGATGTAAGGATAGTGATATTTATTGCACGGATTGCTGACAAAACCATAGAACTTGTATACCTCACTCTACAGCTCAATATCTCAGTAAACACAGCATACCTGTTGATTGCAAATGGCCAATTACTTTGTTTTTCTTTTTGATCTTCGTTGAAAAATTCATGCAATGAGCAGAATCCTCAAATTGTGTATCGGGTAAGGCAATTGTTGTTACAAAGTTTTCGGATCTTCTCATTTATCCACAAAGTACCTAGGTACCTGTACCTCCATATTTAACCATTTTATACTCCAATAGACAAAAATTCTAACAGGTGAAAATCTTTGTAAGAATTCTACAAACTGTATTGAAATTTAAATGGATTATAGAATTAATCGTTTTTTTTATTTGAAAGTTTTACTCGTAAAATGATTTATTAACTATACCATTATTCTTCGATTAAGAATAAGACATATTATCAACACATGATAAAAGACAAAAGTTACACTCATCAATCTTTGAAGCAGGTAAATAAGAACTCAAAAGCGGTTGATAGAATGTGATTTCCCTTGATGCGAAACTGGACACTGCCAAATCCGATTATGCAAACCCTTTTATCCGACTATAGAATTAAACTTGTTATTAGAGAAAATTCAGTAATTTTTTTGAAAGGAAAAATAAACTTTTAAAGGAAGGCGTAGCATATATGAAAGGGCATTCTTGTAACTCCAGCCCATGAACGAAGCCCTAATGCTATAACTCTCTCATATAAAAGCGAGTGAGCCACGATCCGCCTCTGCCTCCGCTTAGGGTTTTACGCATCACAGAGATAGCCAAAGCAACACACAGCCGCCGCCGAACCCCAAGCTACTCAATCGCACAGTTCCTCAACCTCAATCATGGTAAGCAAACCGAATCCCAATACTTCGTCTCAGTCGATTACACGACTCAGTTTCACTAGCTCACTGGGTGTCAGATCGATATGCGTTTTCTACTCTACGATTTGCTCTCTCAGCTTTGATCTGTATTTGAAATGCATTGGTCTCTGCAAAGTTTAGGATCGAATTTTGATTTCGTTAGTAAAGATGGATTAGTGTACAATATTGTTCCTCGCTATAATTGCGTTGATTCTCAGTTAGCTAAGTTTGAGTATAAGATTTAGAGCCATGATTGTTAGATATGTTAGCAGCGGTGGTTTTTTAGCGGATTATAATCTGAAATGACTGATCATCTATCATTTCGTTTTTATTTGTAGCCTGTATTTTTTAGTTGGCATTAGCTGATTGTAACATTCTGATTGACTTTGTTTTGGTTTGTATTTGTGGTGATGTGTTTTACAGTCGAAGCATAAGAAGACTAGGGAGCCAAAGGAGGAAACCGTTACTCTTGGTCCTGCTGTTAGGGATGGAGAACATGTCTTTGGGGTGGCTCATATTTTTGCCTCATTTAACGACACATTCATTGTGAGTAATTTGTCTGAAGTTTTCTTCTACCAATAGTAATGTAGTAGTTCTTTTTGTCAGCTTAATGGACTCTCGAATTTATAGTGAGCTTTTGTTTGATTTCAGCATGTGACTGATCTGTCAGGAAGAGAAACGTTGGTCCGTATTACAGGTGAGCAATCTATTTGAGTTCTGTGTTTCAGATAGGGACACCTAGTATTATTTATTCTGTGAAATGACTTGTGGAATACATAAGTTGTAGTATATATGACTTATGATTGGATTTTAAATTGTTGTAGTTGCCGTAGATTTGTAAGATTGATTCAAATTTTGGTTTTTAACAAATGCATTAACTTCTGGTATTTTTGTGATTTATTGTATATCTATCTGCTGTTTGTAGTGTTTCAGCTTATCTCATCTTCTGAAATCTGATTTGCTCAGGTGGCATGAAGGTGAAAGCTGACAGAGATGAGTCTTCCCCTTATGCAGCTATGCTTGCAGCACAAGATGTTTCTACAAGATGCAAGGTCTTAATTTGCTTGCAATATATTCTTAATTGGATGAATGACCTAGTGTATCTGAAGTAATTGTGGAAATCATTGTCTTAATATAAAGATATTGTCATCATCATTGTATATACTCTACTACTTGAATCTCTCTGTTAGTCCTGAATCTGTAGTCTCAATAATGCAGGAGTTGGGCATTACTGCTCTTCACATTAAGTTGCGTGCTACCGGTGGGAACAAGACTAAGACACCCGGTCCTGGTGCCCAATCTGCACTCCGTGCCCTTGCACGTTCTGGAATGAGAATTGGTCGTATAGGTAACTTTTTTTCACTTTCCAAAGTTCATGTAAGTCCATGTTTCTGTCATACTCATTAATTAGTATGTGTACAGAAAAGTATATACACATGAAATTTCATATACCATTGGTGTCTTATGTGATATGCCCGGTGAAGTGAATAATTAAACAAAATTGTTTGCCTTGTGTTCTGTATGTGTCAGCAGCTTTGGTGTTGCCTATTTTGTTTGGCTATTGTGGACTGAATTGGTTTTGTTTTACTGTTTCAGAGGATGTAACTCCAATCCCTACTGATAGCACCCGTAGAAAGGGTGGCCGAAGAGGAAGAAGGCTGTGAGCTTGCAGTTCTTGTCTGGGTCTTGGCACAACTAGAGCAGTCATGATGGTTGTTGTGCCACATGCAGCTGGATTATGGGACTATTAAGACTAGCCTCTGCTACTTTCCTGCCTTTAAATTGATATGTAGCTTTCTGACTATGTTTTGCTAAAGATTTATTCTCAGTTTATGAAGAGATGTGGGACACCAACTGAAGTTTTGTTTGCTATCAATATTGAGTTATTATGGTTATCGGTTTGTGCACCATTTTTTTGTCAATAAGTATACAAGATGGTGGAGATTAGCAGGATTTATGTGATACTCCGTCCAGCCCAGTTCTTCAAAGCTAGTTACTAGTTATCGTGATTGTCATTAATCTAGTGGAGATGAACTATAGCTCAATTGAAAAGTACTCATTGGTTGATTAAATACTACAAGGGATCTTATCTCCATCGTAACTATGATTGGTGCAAGTCACCCTTGGCGGAATGATGGGATACAAGAGTTTAATTGCCTAATTGGCCAGGTCAAGTGCGAAATGAACTCAATTTGAGAAGACGAAGTAGCAAAGATGCCTTAAAATGCAAGACATAGTAATGCAATGCATGTTTTCCTTTCTTATATGATCCCAATTTAAGGATTTTTCTTAATTCTTTACATTTCCCGTCCGCAGAGATGAAGGATTAACACTCCTTAGTACTACATAACTTTTCTCAAACTCACTGTTTCCCGTTAGTCCAATGGAAGTATTTTCTTGTGATGAGCAGACTGAAGTCTCTTTTTCTACTAGTTTCAACAGGTTGATGATGGGCTACTTGGCCTTCGGCATACAGCAACCGGACTCCACACCTTTTCAGGCTAGAGCGAGCACTTCCATAAAAGAAATCAAAAGATGCTTCGGTGGCCTCGCAAATTATGGAGGGAAGGTAGTCGAGGTGATTATACCAAACCACCATGTGATCTGAACTCTCACAGTCCGGTTCAAGACCAATTCCACAATTCCATGACAAAGCGCGATAAGAAGCTCGATGGCTTTCACTATTGATGGTTTTGATGAAGGAGTCACACTCGCACAGTAGAGAATCACGGTTATCAACTGCAACAACAGCACACAGAGCTATACCAAGGAAGTTTGCTCCATTACAGTGGTTAAGAGGAAGGTTGATATTCAATGAACCACCTTCTGTTTGATAGCTGAACCATCTTGGCAATTCGCTTCCCCAACATACAGCCGTAACTGAAGGAAATGTGTCACCACGGCCCTGTACATAGAAGAACGTACATCAGGATTATATATATATATATATATATATATCTGGTAAAAACTAGAACTCAGAGAGAGAGAGAGAAAACAAAGACGCACGTATCCAAAATGATCACATGCAGTTTCCATTCGCATAATCTTGAGTTGTACATCATTCATTATGTTGCTTCTTGCGTTCTCATCCATCCAAACTTGGACGTTTGCTAATAAGATGCTGCTCCCTTCGGTATGGAAAACTGTCAGACTTACACATTTCAAATAGATCTTCTGCGAGTGCAGTCATGGACATGGGAGCTGTCTTCAGCTTGGTGCATCCATTTACATCAAAATATTCTACGAGGCATGGGAACTCTGGAACAGACTCAAGGAACTTGCAATTGCTAACATTCAGGTACTTCAGCCCAGATACTTGCTTGATTGTTGGAGGTATGATCTTAATCATGGTCCCACAAAGACTCAGTTCTTGTAAATAGGTTAAGCCAAAGATGCAATCAGGAATTTTTTGTAACAGTTCACAGCCGCTGAAGTTTAGTCGACTCAGAGGACCACAAAATGACAGAACAGGGAGGCAGTTCTTTCAATCCTAAACATCCATCAAGATGAAAGCTCTCTAGATGCTTTAAGTTGTAGATGCTATTTGGAATAGACTCAAGACTCTGGCACTGGAATAAAGTTAGTCTTCTAAGCTGAACTAGATTGTCAATGGAAGATGGCAGTTGCTTAATATCAGCTTGAACCAAACAAAATCTCTCTATACATTCGACAGGCTCTAGTAGTTCCATAGAATCGTTTATAATGCTGGAACATCCGATATGAAGAAGTTCCTCAAGAAATTTCAGCTTACCACTGTTGTTGTGATGACTTACAAGACTTGGTTAAATTTGTGTGGGATGATTCTTAGAGCCCTTACAGATTCCGAGTTCCAATTGAACAAGCTTTTCAAGAGACCAGATTGATTGAGGCAGTTCTTCTATTGCAGTACATTTTTGCAGTAAGAATTCCATATTGCATGGCATCTTTGAAAGAATTCTAAGATTTGAGCACATCATCAGATTAAGATAAGTAAGCCTGAGAAGATTTTCAAAATACGGTGGAACTTGAACCAACCGTTCACAGCCTTGAAGATCAATTCTCTCAATATCTACACTAAGTGAAAGATCCAGAACATTAACAAGCTCCTTGCAGTTTCTAAGGTTGACCCTTTTTATGTTCCTAGGGCTCTGTCACATAACAAAGAGTAAGAATAACTTGGCTTGATCAGTATTATTCTTTTTTGCCATAAAATACGTCTAACATACAAAGTAAATTGGGACAATTTTTGCATTGCTTTTGAAACAGATTCGGTTACTTTTGGGGGAAACAATTTCAAAAGCTACAATTTGTGGCTTCTGAATGTTGCTATTGGAGAAAGTAATTGCTTTCCCATTTTCCAAAAGCACCCCCTTATATATAGTTGGAATGGACATTGCAGATAAAGCTCTGAGGAGTCATACCTGGCCATCACTCCAAAGTCTCTGCAGTTGACTATCAGGCATAGAAATTTCAACAAGATTGCCGGGAGAGAATGTTGATGGCAGAGAATTCAAAGGGTAACTGAACCACCAGAGAAATTTAAGGGAATCAGGAAGATAGTCAAGATCTTGAAGGTCAAGGGAATTCTTGTAGAACTGATAGAAGTGAGGACAAAACTTTAGGAATTTCAGATTATGCATCTTTGAAAAGGCCCGAGGAGTCACTTTTATATCCTTGCCAACATCATCAGATATGTATAGAGTCATCCTTTGAATATGTTCAGTTCCCTGGCACTCAAAAGCTAAATATAATGAGGGCATAGACAATATACCAAAATGACACTTAAAACCACATCAGTACACATGTGATGTTTCCAAAGAAACGAGTTTATATTTTCCTGTTATTTACAAGGAACTGAAGGAAGTGGAAACGTTGGGCTCTTACCGTATTGTTCTCCAGCACATGAAGGACTTCTCTACGAGTGTACTATTGCACCTTCCAGGTTCTTCAGGACATTCATTGTGAACAATTTCCCAGCCCATTTCTTGTACCAAATCGTGCATCCAGAGATATCCACCTTTGACTGATATCAAAGACATATCAATGAGAATTTGGATTCCAATATCCGCAAATAAACCACATGAATTTAGTTCTCGTTTTGCATCATCAGTGTCCCTATTTTTATGAAAACAAGCAATATCAAGAAATATCTCCTCATTTTTTCCTAATGCATCATAACTAACTTTGTACACATCTTGAAGTTCTTCATCAGGTACTGCTTTCAACTTCTCCAAGAAAGAGTTCTGTTCTTGTTTCTTTTGCATCGAAGGAATAGGGAATCCCAAATTTTAAGGGCCAAGGGGATGCCCGCAGCATAATGTACCACCTTTTTTTTACTAATCTCACATATTCCGCCACAAAAATGATTTTCTTGGAATCATGTAAGTGAAATAACTCAAGTGCTTCATCATCATTAAGTTCCTCCATCTTGTATATAACATCATGGTGAGCTTCTTTCATCAGTAGTTGCATCTCTCTGAGTTGATACATATCTCTAGTTGTGATAATGATTCTACTTCCCCATCAAAACTGAACTTGATTTCGAAGTAGAATATCTAATTGACTTATATTACATCATCAAAAACAACAAGAACCTTTTCACGAGAAAGCCTTTATTTAACAAAAGCAGATCCTATAGATGGAGTGCTGATACTTAAACTTTCATCCTTCAATAAATTCCGAAGAAGTACATCTCGCAGAGGATTTAGTCTACATTTCTTTGATTCTTCCCGCACATTTGCAAGAAAACATGAAGCTTCAAAATGAGATGAGAATCGGTTATATACAGCATTAGCAGGGGTGGTCTTGCCAATACCACCCATACGGCCATACCCCAAATAGCCCCAATGCGGACATGAACATCTTCTGCACCAACACATAGCATGGACTCAATTTGTTGTATGCGGTTTTCAATTCCAACCAGGCCCTTTAACACAGCCGAGCATTCACCGATCAACTTTGTCACAATAGTTTTGACAACTGCCTTTATCAGCTCAGATTCATCTCTGGCATTTATGGTTAAAAAAATTAGTTAAGACGTTTGGCACATGATTCGATTAATAAAAGATTACAAACTACCAAAAACTGTTAACTAAGTTACCTAAAAGAGTGGGAATCAAGCCCATAGAGGTTGGCTGCTATGTTCAAGGCATGCTTCCACTTGACTACCTTGTCCATGTTATTCTTAAAACGTTCTTCATGTTTAGAAAGTGCAGATGCATACCTTTCTGTTTGGTGTCGTATGTAATGGATATATCTTGTAAAAGATGGGTATGACAAACTGTTGATACACTTCCGTGCAATCCAGTATATGCAAAAGCTCGTGCAAACACCATGAAGAAGAAGCATAGTTATCAGAGAAAATTATCACAGCTATCTTAGATTGCTCGATTGCTTCCATGAGGGCAGGTCCAATTTCATCTCCGCTTTGCAGTTTGTCATCAATGTAGGTATCAAGTTTCTTGTCATCTAGAGCCTTCCGAAGATGGCTGATAAAATTACTGCGGGTGTCCTTGCCTCTCTAACTTAGAAAGACGTCATACCTAAACACATGTGCAGAAGAAGAAGCCATATCACAGAGTTGTGCAAATGCACAAGTCAAAGCAAGCACACATCCTTGTCTATGTAATGGTGTCAACTATTGAGTCTGAATCCTTCCTTGGAAAGCCCATATCAACAAAATGGCTAACCAAGGTTTTCCTGTCTAGTTATTGCTTAGGCCTAGTCCTGCAATTCTATGAAGAGTAAATTCATAATCAGGTGGTTATAACTACAAAAAAAAAAATCACAACTTCATACCGATTCTGACTGCCAAATAGCCCAATAGAGATGACTTCGGCTGGTTTTATTAGGTTAAGAATTTAAGAGGACTCTAGAGTGTCTTACAAAAACACCCAACGTGATTCATGATAAAGAGGCTAGGGTCAAGTAATTTCTTAAGTGCGCTCTCAAGTCTCTAGTGAAATAAAAATTGCATCAGAAAAAAAGAAATGGAACTGTACCTTGCTGTGTCTATTTTCCAATCTAATTTGACCAAGTCACTCAAGTTTGCGTATTGTTGGCCAACCTTTCTCAGAATTTACCTCAGGATAATTTTCATGGTCTATCACATCTCCTCTTCAAGACTTAACATTGAGACATCTTTACATGACATAACTAGGGATTACCATAATTTCATATAATAAAGGATAAACTGTAGCAGAAATGCAAGTTTCAGATACTTTCTTCACGATCTGCAATCCCGAACAGAGAATAACTATAAGTATAACCTAAATTGAACCATATCAATTTGAAGTTTGGAATAATCATGCATAAGAATTTTGTATAATTTCTTGATCAGCCCAATTCAAAAGTATAAGAAGTGCATGCTTTCACCTGGGAAAAGGCAAGAAACTAGAACGAGATGGAGAAGTCTACCCATGGACTTGATGGCTTCGATCCAGTCTTTGGTGTCGTTCATGATGATGCATGCATGTAACGCGTTTTCACTTCGATCTGATCCTTACTGACTTGGAAGCCAAGTCGTCTGATACTCTGATAGCAATTCCCCGCTGTACAGTTAACAAGACAGGGACAGCATAAGAGTGCTGCTCAAGCAAATGACTAGCTTTTTAACTATCGACATGAAAATGGAAACATTTTTTTGTTGGAGTGTGTCTCACTCCGTGTATAGTTACGAGATGTATATTCTGTAATTAAGTAGGATTCAATAGTTGATTTAGTTTCCTTTTAGGAATGTAAGTACTTGTGTATATGTACCCCAATTTAGGATTGATCAATATATTAGAAAATTCTCATAAGTTTTGACTTGGTATCAGAGCCGATCTGATCTGACCTGACCTCCACTGCCTGACCTGAACCTGAAACTTGATCTGAATTCTGCCTCTTGTTCGACCCGTCGAAAAATCCTTCGACCGGTCGAAATTTGCTGTCTGAGAATTCCCAATTTGAAATCTGAACTTTGACCTTCGGATCTTCGCTTCTTTGTGCAATGGAACTTTCAATCTTTGAGCAACTTGAACTCTCTCGTGATCAGATGATGGCCCTTCAAACAGGGCACACATGATGTGGAGTACAGTTGGATAGCACCAACTATCAATTGTGGAGACGATTGATGAAGATGCATCTTGGCGGTGTAGGGAAGTGGCCATATGTGGCCGGAACTCTACCACGGCCTACCGAGGTTGGTAAAGAACAAGCTTTACGTGATACTATGAACTCTAATACAATGATGACCCTCCTAAAGTCCATGACAAGACCGGTGATGATTTTATTCTCTGGCTACTCATCTCCAAAAGCCATCTGGGATGCTGTCGCAACCACCTATTATGATGGGAATGATTTTGCTCGGGTACATGAGTTGACATGTCAAGACTTTATCACTTCTCAGAACAGCCAACCCTTAGCAGAGTACTATGTCAATCTAAAAGCTATCTGGCAAGAACTTGATGAATGAGATCCAAATCCTATGGTGTGTGACATTGATACTGCTACACACAATAGGACCACCAACAAGATGCGAGTCCATATCTTTCTGAAATGGTTGGATTCGAGATTTGCTACTGCCAAAGGAGAACTACTGAGACACGTCACACCACCAACTCTTGAACAAGCCTATGCCTATATCCGTAAAGAAGAATCAAATCAGCCCAAGGAACTCCATAATGCTATGACAAATCTAGCAGTACAATCACAACAAGGGTGGAAGCCAAAACCACAAGACACTCAACCACGAATTTCACCTGCTCGCAGTCCTGATCTGAGCAAGGTACAGTGTTTTTACTGTAAAGAATTTGGCCACTACAAAATCTCATGTCCTCGTAAACCAATTCAAGACAAGAATCGTAGTGGTAAGGTCGCAGTACAGCTGGTCCAGATACCTTACTTATGTGGAATAAAGGGCCAAGATCTGATAGCAGGTATTTATGCTCTTGCGAGCAGAGGTAAAATTGGTATTGCACTTAAAATTTCTGACTTTACTGGTAGTAATACATGGATAATTGATTCAGGTGCGTCTGACCATATGACCTTTGACAAATCCTTGTTTTTAAGTTTGTCTTCCTCTCCAATATCTGAAGTCTCCAATGCAAATGGTGTGTCTTTTCCTGTTTTAGGTATAGGGTCAATCCAAGTTACTCCCACCTTCCGATTACATAATGTTATTTATGTGCCTTCTTTATCTCATCATCTCTTATTGGTCTCTGAATTGAATTCACAAAACAAATGTTCTGTAACCTTCTTTCCAATGTATGCCATCTTTTAGGATCTGTCATCTCAGGCAATAGTAGGCAAGAGAGATCTGAGGGGGAGACTATTTCACTTGGATTTCATGTACAACGGGGAAACAAGAACGACATCGTCCACGGTTGCCCTGACTTTGAGTTCTGATCGAGTAAAGGAACTTTGGCTTTGGCATCGCCGATTGGGCCATCCATCGTTTGGGGTTATGAAGAAGTCTATGCCGTTTTTATTTCTAGGAATAAAGAAGTCCACTATCTGATGTGAAACTTGTGTTTTTGCTAAAAGTCATAAATTGAGTTATCCTTCTCGAATATCTTCTAGTACAGCACCTTTTGAATTAATTCACTCTGATGTATGGGGTCCTTCCAAAAATGCAACATTGTCAGGAATGCGGTACTTTGTTTTATTTATTGATGACTTTACACGATTGACGTGGGTTGTGTTGCTCAAGACCAAACATGCTGTGTTTTCTGCCTTTACTGCTTTCCATAAACTTATCCGAAATCAATATGATGCTTGTGTAAAGATCTTTCGGTCTGATAATGGTGGGGAGTTTGTCAACCATTCTTTCCAAGACTATTTTCGACAAAATGGAATCATCAATCAGACTACTTTTCCTCAGACACCTGAACAAAATGAAGTTTCTGAACGAAAGAATCGTCATCTGTTGGAGATGGGCTGAACTCTCTTGCTTAGTGCCAACATGCAAAGTATCTGTGGGGCGAAGCTGTCTTATGTGTCACTCACCTCATTAACCGACTACCATCTATAGCTCTGCAAAACCAGATCCCGTTTGAGGTGCTATCTCAAACATTTGTAATTCCATCTCTAAACAAGCTTCCTGCCCGAGTCTTTGGGTGTGTGGCCTATGTTCATCTTTATCAGAATCAACGGACCAAGTTAGATGCCTGTGCCCTTAAGTGTGTCTTTGTTGGCTATGGCACTAACCAAAAATGGTACAATTGTTATCACCCCCCCCCCCTCGTCTCAAAGATTCTACGTCACCATGGATGTCACTTTTAGTGAAGACCTTTGTTATTTCTCTCCATCAGTTACTCCTTGTGAGAAGGAGAAGAGTGGATTTTATGAAGACCAATTTGGGGCTCCAGAAGACCACATTCCTGATGAGAATGCCCCAGCCGGACAGACTTTTTGACCAGTCGAGACAATTTTTCGACCGGTCAAAAATCCTTCGAACCAGACAGACCTTGCACATCGACCGGTTGAGGTAATTTTTCGACCGGTCGAAAATCCTTCGGCCCAGACAGATTCAGCTCATCGACCGGTCGATGCAATTTTTTGACCGGTTGAAAATTCTTTTGACAAGACAGTACCAGCGCATTGACCGGTCGAGGTATTTTTTCGACCGGTCGAATCTGATCATCCAGAACAGAGCATCGACCGGTCGAGGGTATTTCTCGACCCGTTGAAAATCCCCAGACGGCCAGTGTTCTGCATGTCAACGATGACCCTTGAAAAAGAGGAGAAGAAATCAGTGATCGGCAACCTGTTCTAGAAGATGTACATGCAAACACAGTCTCTCCCCCTATATGAACGATCTCCCCTGACCTGTCATCACCGGAGGTATATATTCATTTGCCTAGTTCTAGTATTCCTGAGAGAGTATTACCTGCTAGGTCAAGTCGCGGTCAACCCTCCAAAAAATATGAACCTCTCATGTCAGCTAAAGCCAAGTATCATGTGGTTAATTATGTATCAGCCCATAGACTATCCAAACCTTATGTAGCCTTTGTGAATCAATTATCTGTTGTATCTCTTCCTAGTAAAGTACATGATGCAATCAAGGAGGAGAAGTAGGCTATGGCGATGGAGGTTGAGATGAATGCTCTCAATAAGAATGATACATGGGATGTGGTACCACTACCACATGACAAGAAGACTGTTGGGTGCCGATGAGTTCATGTTGTGATGCATAATGCAGATGGATCAATGAACAGGTATGAGGTAAGATTGGTGGCAAAAGGATACACTCAGAAGTATGGAGTGGATTATGATGAAACATTCGCACCAGTAGCAAAGATGAATACTATTTGTGTTCTCATGCCCTTGGCAGCTAATCTAGACTGGCCCTTGCATCAGTTTGATGTGAAGAATACTTTTCTCCATGGATACTTGAATGAGAAAATTTACATGGATCTTCCTCCAGGATATGGAACTTCTACAGGAGAAAAGATGGTGTGCAAGTTACAGAAATCCTTGTATGGATTGAAACAATCGCCAAAAGCCTGGTTTGGTACATTCACAACTTTCATGAAGAAGATTGGGTACAAACAAAGCAATTCAGATCACACCCTATTCTTCAAACACCAACAGAGCAAGCTAACAGCATTGATTATTTATGTGGATGACATGGTGGTAACATGTGACGATCTAGACGAGATCAAGAGATTGAAAGTTCAGCTATCATCTGAATTCGAAATGAAAGACCTTGGAAATCTGAAGTACTTCCTAGGTATTGAAGTAGCTAGGAACAAACATTGCATTATGTTGAGCCAAAGAAAGTACGTTCTAGATTTGTTAGCTGAAACTGGTATGCTTGATTGTAAATCTGTTGATACACCCATTGAGCAGAATCATCGAATTGCAGAATATCCTGATCAGGTTCCCACAGACAACTTGAATTACCAGAGATTAGTCGGAAAGCTGATTTACTTGTCCCATACTAGGCCCGATCTTGCTTATGTTTTTAGTGTGGTAAGTCAGTATATGCATAATCCTAGTGAAGATCATATGAATGTGGTGGTGAGAATCCTAAGGTACTTGAAGTCTGCTCCTGGTAAAGGTCTTATGTTTCAAAAGAATAAAAATCTAGGGACCTGCAGCTACAGCGATGCTGATTGGGCATGTAACATCACTGACTGGCATTCTACTTCTGGCTATTTCACATTTGTTGGTGAAAATCTGGTTACTTGGAAGAGTAAGAAGCAGAATGTTGTGGCTAGATCTAGTGCAGAAGCTGAATACAGAGGAATGGCTCAAGGAGTCTGTGATTTATTATCGCTCAAGTATTTGTTGGGAGATTTGGGTTTTAAGCAGGAACATCTTATACCTCTTTATTGTGACAACAATGCTGCAGTTGAGATTGCACATAATCTTGTTCAACATGATCGAAAAAAGCATGTGGAGATTGATAGACATTTTATTAAAGAGAAGTTGGATGCTCGGATCATCTTGTTTCCTTTTGTTCGATCAGAAGAGCAATTGGCTGATATTCTCACTAATGTGGTTTCATGTAAGACGTTCAATGATTCTGTTGACAAGTTGGGCATTCAACACTCTTATGCTCCAACTTGACGAGGAGTGTTGGAGTGTGCCTCACTCCGTGTGTAGTTAGGAGATGTATATTCTGTAATTAAGTAGGATTCAATAGTTGATTTAGTTTCTTTTTAGGAATGTAAGTATTTGTGTATATGTACCCCAATTTAGGATTGATCAATATATCAAAAAATTCCCATAAGCTTTGAGTTTTTCAGTTTCCAATTTTGGGCCCAATTTGTATGTATGTGTGTTCTTCTTCTTCTTCTTCTCTAATGGGTTAGCTAGTTGTTCTGTTTTTCTTGTTTGGGGCAAGCCCGGTTATACCATAGTAGCTCATGTTTAACTTCCTCATGAACATATGTAGAACTGTGTAACCTGGTTGAAATACCTCCGCATAAATAAATCCCTGAACAAAGTCCATGGAGTATCAACCGGGAACTCTATCGGTGCTAACCCACCAGAAGTATGCATCAGACTCAAGTAAACCAACTGCTGCCACTGTCATCTGCTCAGGAGTGAAACGCAGACGTTCACAAACTCGTTCAACCTGAACCAACCATGCATCACACATCTCTGGATCAGCTGAACCCAAGAAAATAGTCGCTCCATCAATTCGAGCTTTGACCACAGGATCAAAACGCTCCTCCAAACGCAATACTCGCATAAGCAAGTCATGCGTCTGGCGATCCTCATCAAGATCCACATCCCTATTAGCACGGGAACCACGTCTAGCAGGCACCCTAATGATAAGAGAAAAGCATTAGTCACAAGGCACAAGGAATGTAATCATGAAACTTTGGACATTTGAAAACATACAACACCCGAAGCATTGATGAGTTACCGCTGGCCAGTCGGGTCATCGCTCCAGACATGCTGTACATACTCAAATATCATTAGTATCACAACTAGAGAAGCTTACAGAACCTAAAACCTAATGCTCTGATACTAAGCTGAAAGGACCCAACCCCGATTTAGTTTCCTAAACCGGAATCAAACCCTTTCTGAAAACACGAACTTGCAAAAACCAAAGAAATTTCGGCAGAGTTTCACTATATCGTGGAATTGCCATTAACCTGCACCCGAAAACACATTTCATCCTATACCACAAAAGCCAAACCGTGGGCACCAATCCCATTCGGATTTCTCAATATCATAACATAATGTAAAGTAATAAACAAAAGCTGTAACTTTACAGAAATCCGGGGAAATCATATGAAAATATAAACGTCAGAGTATTCAGAGCGACCTCTAATATATATACATAAATATACAACAGTAGGCTAAACAAGAAAACTACTGGAAAAAAAAAGTAGCTCGAATACTGTGACGACCTGAACCAGAATCAATATAGTAATCGACTTAATCCACGAGTTAGCGAGTAATTACAGTTTTCCGTAAATTAATCGAATTGGCGGTTCAGTTTACGAATTAATTATCGGGCGAGAATTTGAGTTGATTCTCTTCGCAAGAAATGTAGTACGGGTGATTTCGAGTTTGTGGGTGATTTCGGATAATTATTTCGACGACCGAGGAATATGTTATGAATATTTGAAATCACGAAATTTCATCGTGTTTATCCGTTTGGTTTTGAGTTATCCGAAACGTGGATGTGATCCGTTTTGGACCGTCGATCATATCGAGCCGCGAGTATAAATATCAAAAATAGTCGAAAACACTGTTTTGGGAAGTTTGACCGGCGTTGACCAGACTTGGAGGTGTTGACCCGTGTTGATCGAGGGAAGAATTTGCACCGCCGTTTGACTCGCCGGCGACCTTTCGTTTTCGGCCACCTCCGGCCACGAAATTGGTATGAATAGATTACTCTCTTGATTTCCTATGGTTTGGACCTTGGATTTGTGAAAATTGGTTTCGATTTGAGGGAGAACGAGTGAGTTGAAATTCTTGATTTTCCTGCAAGAATCGGGGTTGTTTGACGGCGGCGCTCCTTCCACGGTGGTGGCCGGAGGTTTGAGGGGTTTGGCTCGTGGGGCCACGGTGGTGCCTTTGGGAGTGACCTCGAGGGTTGCCGTGCGCCGTGGACGGAGAATCGACGGAAAATAGGGCTGCCGGCGATTTGAAATTCCGTGATTTTCGAGCTGATTTCTGGCCATTCACGGCGGAATTGGTTATTGTCACAGTTGAGAAATGTGTTGGGCTTGAGGAGGAGAAGCCACGGTGAGCTTGGCCACCAGGAAATTCCTCCGGTTGACGGAACCCTGGCCTGTCCGGCTAGTCGTCCACGCTGAGGGTGACTCTGCTGTCCGCCCTGGCCAGAAGACTGTACTGGTCGAGCCCCAGAAGTGGTACCTCACTCTCCTCCTGAACTCTGAGCTGCCTGTCCACCAACACCCACCTGTTGGAGACACTCCCTCGCAAAGTGACCCTTCTGGCCACATCGATAGCAACTGGTAGTGCCTCGCTGACAAGGACCATAATGATGCCTGTTAAAGAAGTTGCACAATGGATACTCCCTCGGTATAGCAAAAGTGTCACTGGTACGTCGAGGATAGCTGGATCTGCTAGAACTCTCACTGGACTGTGGTCTCTGTGGTCGATCCCTCCTCCATCTCTGTCTCTATCTAGCTGTACTACTCGGTGGTCTATATGGTCCACTGCCAGAGGATGATGCCAATCTAGAAGTGCCTGAACTCAACCTCTTGGAAGGTCCCTGACTCGGTCCACCCTCCTCAAATCATCGAGATTGGAATCTCATCTTCCTTTCCTTCTCTATATCCTCGCCTCGAAGCGCAGCACTCACAAACTCATCAAAGTTGTTCCGAGGCATCGTAGTCAATGTCCTCTTGATGTTCAGGTTCAACCCCAACTCAAATCTCTGGCATTGGGCTTCCTCTGAGGCCACCATGTCACGAGCAAACCGAGATAAACGAGTAAATCTGTCCCGGTACTCAAGTACTAACATGCTACCCTGTCTCAAGTTGGTGAACTCCTCATACTTCCGCTGCTGTGTAGCCTAGTTGAAATACCTCCGCATAAACAAATCCATGAACAAAGTCCATGGAGTATCAACCGGAACTCTATCGGTGCTAACCCACCAGAAGTATGCACCAGACTTAAGTAAACCAACTGCTGCCACTGTCATCTGCTCAGGAGTGAAACGCAGACGTTCACAAACTCGTTCAACCTGAACCAACCATGCCTCACACATCTCTGGATCAGTTGAACCCAAGAAAACAGTCACTCCAACAGTTCAAACTTTGACCACAGGGTCAAAACGCTCCTCCAAACGCAATACTCGCATAAGCAAGTCATGCGTCTGGCGATCCTCATCAAGATCCACATCCCTATTAACACGGGAACTACGTCTAGCAGGCATCCTAATGATAAGAGAAAAGCATTAGTCACAAGGCACAAGGAACGTAATCATGAAACTTTGGACATTTGAAAACATACAACACCCGAAGCATTGATGAGTTACCGCTGGCCAGTCGGGTCATCGCTCCAGACATGCTGTACATACTCAAATATCCTTAGTATCACAACTAGAGAAGTCTACAAAACCTAAAACCTAATGCTCTTATACCAAGCTGAAAGGACCCAACCCCGATTTAGTTTCCTAAACCGGAATCAAACCCTTTCTGAAAACACGAACTTGCAAAAACCAAAGAAATTTCGGCAGAGTTTCACTATATCGTGGAATTGCCAATAACCTGCACCCGAAAACACACTTCATCCTATGCCACAAAAGCCAAACCGTGGGCACCAATCCCATCCAGATTTCTCAATATCATAACATAATGTAAAGTAATAAACAAAAGCTGTAACTTTAAAGAAATCCGGGAAAATCATATGAAAATATAAACGTCAGAGTATTCAGAAAACCTCTAATATATATACATAAATATACAACAGTAGGCTAAACAAGAAACCTACTGAAAAAGAAAAGTAGCTCGAATACTGTGACGACCCGAACCAGAATCAGTATAGTAATCGACTTAATCCACGAGTTAGCGAGTAATTACAGTTTTCCGTAAATTAATCGAATTGGCGGTTCAGTTTACGACTTAATTATCGGGCGAGAATTTGAGTTGAGTCTCTTCATGAGAAATGTAGTACGCGTGATTTCGAGTTCGTGGGCGGTTTCGGATAATTATTTTGACGACCTAGGAATATGTTATGAATATTTGAAATCGCGAAATTTCGTCGTGTTTATCCGTTTGGTTTTGAGTTATCCGAAACGTGGATGTGATCCGTTTTGGGCCGTCGATCCTATCGAGCCGCGAGTATAAATATCAAAAATAGTCGATTTGTACATGGAATATTGTACGTATCGAGCCATGGAATATTGTACATATCGAACTATTCATACATTAAAAAGTAAAATAATATTCTCAACACTTTCATATACCAAAAATAGTGAAATTTTATTATTTGCCAACTCAATTACATCAAAGATGTCTTATTCGACAATGACCAAAAATAAATTCTAAAAAAGATGACTAAAACAAGCCGAACAAAAACTAAACTTGATTACATAGCAGAAAATAACAGTCTAATACATAGACTATTCAAAATCTGAAGTCTCAAGGTTCTCCTTCTTGTCATATGCTACAATGAGATTGACATTATAGTCTGGTTCCATCTTATAGTCTCCGATCCTCCAACAAATTTAGCCTCTTGTGCTAAATATTATTTGTGTCTCTTGTAGATATTTTACATTTCCTTGATTGCATGACATTGCTTATGCATATGCTTAGTAGATCAATGCTTAAAACAAGTGTATTGTTGATAGGCAGAAAACCACTTCTCAAAGATACCCTATCCTAAATTAAGATGTATAATTACATTATCAGTAAATAAGGGTTATCGAACACAAGAAATTGGTGAAACTAAGTCTTAGACACTAGACAGACACGAATGTCAGAAAGTTGACAGACTCAACTAACAGACACTAATGCATTCACGAACCTAGCCTATACTGCTCTAAATGACACAAAATTTATACACAATAAACTAGACTCAGTTTTGGAATACAACACAAAATTTGGTTGGGTTTCGAGATGATTTGTCTACCGAACAAAATTGGCGAACTAAGACTAAATGTAGAAAATAAATGCTGAAAGTAAAAGTGAACCAACAATGGAAAGCAATCTAAGGGCAACTATCATCCACCCCGACACGAGTAAGAATATGACACACAATCAACCTAACACACTTAACCTTAAATAAAAGTTCTCGGGAATGGCTGATCTTTACAACCACATCCTAATCCTTATGCCTATGTGAGTTTGTCATGGACCTCCCTCACATCTATCTTTCTATTGAACCAATAGTTATAGACCCCAAGGTTTACAAAGAAGAAAGCATTAAGTTCTAGAAAAGGTTTGAGAAGTACAAGGGTTCACAGGTACACTATGGGTGTGTCCTGCTAGACCTAGGGTTTTAATTACTCAACAGTTTCTCACCTCCATTGGTGTACCACTGTAGAGAATCTGGTGGAAGAAATTATCTCCAGCCGTCCGTATCTCATGATATTAGAATCCTAGCATGCATACTAAGTTGCACACCAAAGCAAACATATAGAAATTCATATGGTGAATTACACAGAGAAAGAAACATCATTCAATAAACTAAGCAAATTAGGTTAAAGTATGCATATCATATAAATCCCATGTACGGAGCTTCAAGGCAGCCATTAACAAAATAAGAAGCCCCCCATATACAAGAAAGCTAAATTATAAGAAATCATAAGAAAAAGAAAGCAAAATAGATGATGAAGAAGAGTTTATGTCGTTTCTTCTCGTGGCTCCTTGCACTTTCTTTCTTAGTTGTTCTTCCTCTCAAAACTGATTAAGCTTCACAAAAACTATAAAAAGATTATATGTAGAGTCTTGATTGGGAATCTCCTTATTCACTTAGGTTTTAGGCTCTTTTCTTTGACAAGTCAAACTTCTTAAATCTTTTTAGCTCTTGACTTCTTTTTCATAAGCCACATCATTAATTAATTGGATTCTAAAGCGCAAATTCATCTTTGGGGTTCTTGGTGTGATTTGGGCCTCCAAACAAAACTTTTTCATCAAAATCAGATTTCCGAGTAGACTGGCCTCCATGGAATAAATTGGCCATAAATTTCTCTAGAGACATGATAATCATGTTCTGGAAGAAGCTATGGAAACTAGACATCTGTACTTTCTATGCATATAAAGATCATCCCTTGATTCATCCTGAACTGCTCCCAGTTATCTGTCGAAGTTGACTGACCAATATAGATAGATTTCCCAAATTAAGCTTTAAATCCTTCTTTTTTTTTTACTTCTTTTCTCCCTTATTAACTCAAAATACCTATACAAATAATAAACTAAACTAATATTTCTGAATAAATAACAAAAAAATAAGTATGTAAATATCAATAAATAGCATAGAGGTGTATATTTATGCATCGATCAATTGTCAAGACGGAGCAGAATGTGAAGAATTTTATGCATGCATGGAACCTGAACCCGATTGATTCTTGTTTGAATTACTAGGACCGGCGTCCTGGCGGTGCCAAGTTATATTCTAACTTTGACCTCTGCCACGGCCTCCTCTCCCACCATTGTTGTAGTAAGGCTCAGAACGGTTGTTCTTCTTGTCCTTATGTGCGTTCCCACCAATGTTATAATTCTCATAAGTTTTCTTGGTCCCAACGGGCCTTGAATTGTTGTTGAGAATTAAGTTCAGACTGCAGCTTTAACATAGCTTGGTTGTATGCATCAAGCTTTGGGTAATCTAAATAACAGATAGTTTCCCATCTCTCTGTCAATTTTAGAAGTTGTGCGTCATGCACATTGTTAAAGCGTTGCTTCAAAACGTCTCATAAATCTTTGGGATAATCTTTCTTTAGATATTGCTTCTTCAGAATTGAATGGATATGACACCTTAGAAACATGAAGACTTGAGCTTTAACTGCTGACGTAGGTGGAAGTACATTCACACCAGTTGGTGGGTGGATAGTGCTAGCGAAATCCTTTCCTATGAAAGCATTATCTACATCAAAGACCCTGCGATGATACTCTTTTCCATTGACATTAAGGATGTCAAATTTTGGCATAGCTGACTCAGTCGTCACAATCATGTACAAAAAAGACAAAAGAGATAATTAGTAATGATCGAAAACCGTGATAACTAATATCAAGTTTAGGGAATCAGAACGTGATCAAATATGTATGGTCACATAAATCGATGTTCAATAAACTGTGGCTTCATACTACACTCAGAAACCGTGACAATCAAAATCTGTCACACATATCGATTTTTTTTTTCTTATACCGTAACTCCTCCAGGATTGTCACTAATCGAACTTTTTGATCAAAGAGGTGATTAATTCCCCTTCTCTTGCATATAATTGCACAATATAATTCAAAGCAGTAATCAATCTAAATCTAGTCCTAGATCCAAAATGTTGTGAAAATTAAGTTTTACAAGCTTGTTGCGTCAAGTCTTGATAGCCTACTCGATCTTCTTTCATTTTTTATTTTTAGAAGATTAATCATCATTGATCTTCTTTCATTTTCTATTTGTAGAAGTTCGATCTTCTATTCTTTCTAAGAATTTTTTTGTTTTGCAGAAGAGCATACCAGAGATCAGTTCACTCTGCTTGGTATTCATCTGCATGTATTAGAGAACAGTCTAAACCTAAACTCAATTATATACTCAGTTTTGAAAATAACTGTAATTGATCTTGGTTATGGACTATAGGTGCAGAAGCGTGATCAGACTTCGAGAGAAAACCGATTAAAAGGTTTGGAATTTGGTTTCGCAATCTCTCTTTTCCAGTTTTTTCACTATTCTTATATATGTTTTCTGAATTTTCTCTTATTAATTAGGCCTCACACTAAAGAAGATAAGGGGAAATTTTTTGTATTTAGGTCGCTGGAATCAAACTATCGGCACTGCCGCGGAGAGGAATGGGTTTATAGGTTGTGGTTATAAAAAACAGCAAAAGGAAAAAATAAAACTAAAATGAAAAATTGAAAGCAAAATGAATAAAACCAATACGTAAATTGAAAACAGAAAATGGAAAACGAACTGAAAAAAAATAGTTAAAAGTAATTAGAAAATATAAAAAAATTAAATGAGATGGGGTTCACAGAAAAATTTGGGATACTAATCACTAAACGGTATCCTTTGAGCAGTAGAGACTGCCATACAAGATACTTTTACACAATCCGTAGCTACGCCATCCCTTTGACCTTTGGACAGTGTTATCTATACGCAGTGTTTCAATTGATACAGAAAATCAGCAATATCCTATAGGGCTTTCATTGGAGAATAATACGGGTGGAATTAATGTTTAATTTTTGACCGAGAGTTTCGTTGTTCAATTCTCTATAAGATAATAGACTCATTTGTTACTGGTACAATGAGTTTAGATCATAGATTACATACTCGCATAAACATCAAATATTTTTCTAGAGGTGGTAAGACTAAGTAGAGATATATTTTAATTTCCTCTAATACTTCATTCTAATTTTTGTTTACATGAATGTCTGTTTCAAAATCTTAACAGCAAATGTACCTAGTTCGACCTACTTAGATACTTGACTATCATGCACGTTGACAGCATGAAATATCTTTTGTAATGATATATATTCATGCCCAGAGATTGAATATATAGAAGTAACAGAACATGAAATCGTTTTGGTAAGTTGCGCATGAAGGAGCGATTAGCGATATGATATTACAATGTAATATTTGTAGTGCTAAAGCTAGCAAGCCATATGAAACCTTTTACTGTTTTATTAGCTCTGTGACAGATCGTGATTCGGAACAAAACATTTTCTAATGGCATGCAGGCATGTGTGCCAGGTGCTCAAAGCTAGCGTTGATTCAACAAGCCAATGAATTCAACGTTGGTAGTTTGCAGCAACGTTCTGGATCTGTTGATTCTTGGTAGTCCATTAATTTGCAGCGAGACCATGCCAGATGGTTTCATTGGTTTGATAATTGCATGGTTAGGATCCATGCACTCTGCAGCAAGCAGTCTGTTATCTCCGGCAGGTAAATCGAGGGTTAACTTTGTCAGGATCCCCAAGAATACTGATCGACCCAATAAGTGGCCTCGTATAGTTAGCAGCTTTACAGGCACACATGCATGCAGCCCGCAGCTTTAAGCCTTTAATTAACTTGACTCCTCACTCTCCTGCCGAAATCCTAGCTTAGATGGAGAGTGGAGACAAATTAATGCCAGGGTTAAATGTCGACCGGGGCTCCAACAATATATACATTAGTACATGATGCATACTATTAATTAATAAGTAAATTGCTTGGTTTAGAATATATACATCTGCAGGCGATATGATATCGCTGACCTAGCTCGCTCTTAAAGACTTGAACTAATTCTCAAAGAACCCTAGCCTAGATCAAACTAGCTTTGGTACGTTTATATGTAAAATACCGATCCCCCTCTGTCAGTCATCCAGAAATATTCAACTAAGGAGGCTAGGTATACAAATAGCAGCAACACATGCGTGTAAATTGCCCTCGCAAAATGTTGCTCGTTCAATACTCGATCCATGTTAATCTCTTGGCAACTACATCCTCATTGACAACAGATATCTGTTGCGCGCATGCCATTTGAAGTATGGCTAAAAACTTCAGAAGTTTTGCGGACATGGTATATAAACTTTTAATGTGAGATGAACCCGGCCAAGCTAGTATTAATATAAGTTAAGCATGTATGCATGCATGCCGGCCACTTCTCCTTTGTTTTTCGATCGTCAAATATGTGGAATTATGTCCGACTTGACTGTTGACAATTACGAAATGAATTTACAGCTTTCAAAATCATACTATTTGGTCCCAATCATTTTTATAGCTAAATGGATAGGCAAATCGTGTATGCATGTGAATAAGTGGGATTACCTGATAATGATCTATATCATCGAGTCCCCGTTGAAAATGTTTTTTGCTTGTGGGGATCATATCCTCAGTTGGCTTGTACGCGGAGTTGTGTGAATCATATCTCCAACAACACGTTTTGGCAATGCCAACGATCCATATATTCGATTCACCAGTAAAAATGGCATAGAGTACTATAAACTCACCAAGTAAAGTAGCTCGCGGCTCCTTAATTAATAGATTAATCCACACTACAACCAATTTTCCAAAGTAGAGAGCAAGAATGTATAGTTATATGATGTTTAGTAAATACATCAAGAATTCATACGATAGGAGCTCATCTCTCTCTTCTTTGATTTAAGAATTCTTAAGCTCTTTCCTATGGAGCATGACCAAAGAAGAGAAATGGAGCTTCTAACTGGAGACGATCTAGTTAGTCTAGTATATATGTTTCGCCAAATGACCATAAAAAAAATGAAAAAAGACAAAGAAATGAAAAAGAAAAAATTTAACGGCGTGTTTGAATGAGAGTGAAATTCTCAAAATTTAATTAAATTTTAGCAATTTAGAATTTCATCACCTAAATTCGTGTATTTGGATAAGTTTTTTGAGGATTTTAAAATCAGGAGAATTGAAGACCAAAATTCCTTGTTTCAATTCCCTAAAAAAATTAGTTGTTATTCTACAATTCCCTCAAGTTATTCATAAAAGTCTGAAATTTTTGTTATAATTAAAAATCTACATGAAAAACTCCAAATACTAGATTCACAAATAATAAAATTTAAAATGATAAAATTTAATTTACATTCATTGTGAATTTAATTGGAATAAAAAATATTTTATTCGTAAAAAAGAAACAAAAAAATAATAATTTAACCTGGGCCTTACAGGATATGTGGCGGCCCAAACAAGACGAACCCAAATACAAAATACGCGGTTACGGTTAAACCAGCTCAGCACCGCCAATCAACAACAACAAGAAGAAGAAACCTTCGCCGTCCCAAATCATCATCAATTCCAAAAAAAAAAGAATGAGCGACGACGACTCCAAAACCAGAGGACTCGCCGCCGCCGACCACCAAAGCCAGCAGTACTACGGCACCTTCCAAGGTGTCGCCAACTATCCCCCTCCGTTTCCGCAGCCACCGTCCGAGCCGGTCGTCGGTTTCCCGTCTCCGGTCCCACCTCTCGACGCCTCCGGCCGTCCTCCTCTACCTCCCGGCCGCCACCACCACCATCAACACCGCGGATACCAGACCGTCACCGGTAAGCTGTAAAATCGATGATCCACAACTCTTTTTACTTTTCCGATTTCGATTTCGAATTCGAGCTCACGATTTAGTTTTGACGGTGTGATCAGGTTATGCTGTTGTTGAGGGACGGCCTGTGAGGGAACTGAGTCTTCCTTGCTGTGGTTGTGGAAGCGGCTGGGTATTGTGAGTTGATTCACCTTCACTCTTCTTCATTTCAATTTTACTTGCTTGTTTGTTTGGCTGAAATTTTTTTGTGAAGTTATTTTGGATTATCATGTAGTTATATTGTGTATTGTGGGAAAGATTCGTAGCAATTCAAGTGATCACTGTTTAGAGCTGAGAGAGTTAATCAAATGGATACCTTTGTGAAACCATTCTGTTTCTTTTCACCGAGCACTGGGGCTAGTCTAACCTTTACTAAAATTTTGTGACCACCTGTATGTGTTGATCATTACATGATTGGATTCCGGGTCTATTGTTGGAATTGTTGTTTAGGAGGTTTTATTTATGGTCTCCAGGCATAATATGTGAATCACCACTGAAGGTATGGCTTTGGCTAGTGCAATTGGGTAGTTGTATAGTGAAGATGCGCTTGCAGGAGAAGAATTTATTTTTATTCGAGTTCATTTCAATGTTCAGAGTTAAACAGATCATGATGTCTGATTACGAATAATTCTTGAGATTATTCTATTCTGTATCAGTCTAAATACGTAATGTATTATCATGATTCTGGTGTAACTAACACACATTTTCTGACTCTGAAGGTTTATAATGGGGTTCTTTCTTGGCGGCATCCCCTGGTACATTGGAGCTTTTATTTTACTCTGTGTCAGGGTGGACTACAGAGAGAAACCTGGATATGTAGCATGCACATTAGCGGTAAGTTAGTAATGTTTGCTTATTATAGTATTTGCTTGAATATTTATTACTGTGATTATTTTGTAGTGATGGATTTCCACTAGTAGTTTCCTTGATTGTCTTATAAGAATAGGTCCATGTTCATGAATTGGCAGTTGCATCAACCTTCGTCCTTAAATTTAGTGGCAGTATCTAATTGTTGATATTTTCTTCACATTCATAGTAAACTTATGATCTTTGGGATTTCTGTTTATCTTTCAAAAGCTGGCATTTTGGTTTATCAGAACACAGCGTTGATTATGATTGGCCGGAAAGTTTGTGTCTTACCGTGCATTGGCCTGAATTTCTGCTGGATCTTTAAAATTGCATGCTTGCAATCTATTTGATATTTGCAGCAATATCCAGTCTGCTTGCACACATATAGACAGGACTCTTTTGAAACTGTCACACTATGTGCTCGTCTTGCTACTTACAGTCATTGTTTGGTTCTGTAATTCTTTTGTTAGAAAACACATTTGTAGACTTGTAGCTCATATGATGTTCATCCCTCTGTCAACTACATAACATTGTCTTATGTGAAAGTTGAAGTTGTTATCTTCATCCGGTTCATATTTCATGCTCTAACTTGGGATCCATATTCTTCATTTTCAGTCAATCCTTGCACTGCTGGCAATTACTCTTGGCGTTACAAAGGGAACTAACTCATGGTGAGGATGTTATGGGCGACAACTCGACAAGCTTGATTCTGTGTTTAGGTGTCCATTGTTAAATTATAGATGTTGGTTTCGGTTGCTACAAACTTGACAAAGTATTACCCAATGTTTGTATATCTATTAGATTGGTCTTCTTACTCCCCGATTGCAATTTACATTGAACATACACAGTATACCATTTGGAAAGTGCAATGTACCAGGGAAGGGAAGGAGACAACGTGTATATACATGTAAGAACACATTTTTAGTACAATTGTGAAATTTTTAGACTTGAATCTGGAGCATATTGCAATTGTTTGTACAATTGCACTATGTAAACACGGTTTGATCTGATTATGCAAATTTATGTTTGCCGTGGAGACATTTTCGGCGTTGCATATGTAGCTTGTCATTGCAAATTAGCTTATACGAAACGAACACTGAGCTTGGCAGCTTTCTTCCAAGGTTTCGAGTAACCTTTCTGTTTGGCTCCTTGGTCGCCAACCTAGCCTAAGAGCAAGTTCACCGGGCTAGTTTAGACCGGTTGTGACGTTGGTTTAGCTCCAAAAAGTGAAAAAACTGTAATTTCACATCTCCATCGGTGTTTTGTTTTTTTGGCCCCGACCTGGTTGCCACGCTGTCTCTCTTGATCATGGTCGTACACATGATTGCTATTGCACAGATCGAATATCTCTGTCCTATTTCGTCTCTGAGCTTGGCATGAGACCACGACAAATGAGACTGTTGTACGAACACCACTGCACCAGACAAGTCAACGGTCGACGTCGAGAAGGACCACTTTGTGCACCTCGTGCTCTAGCCTCGCCCGAAATCCAAGGACAGCTCAAGGAAGCTTATTGATAAGCTCGATTCCGCTTGCCGTGATACCCGGTTGTCCTCGTCCAACTCTACTCCGGTGATTCTCAAGAATCCAGTTCTCAATCTTTTGTGTGATTTGTATGAACCGTTACGGTTTTGATTTTTGTGCTTTGTTTTTTCTCAAGTCTGGTGATGAATTGGAACTTCGAAACGCTTTGGATTTTGAGGTTTGCAAAGCCAAGAGTAGTCGGATTGAGGAAGCGAATCGAAGAGCTCGAGTCTGAAGTCGAGTCGCATATGCGGAGCTCAAAGAAGCCAAGCGCGTCAAGGAGAACATTGAACAAGAGCTCAAAGGCTACGAGGTTGAGTTGTCCATGAATGAAGCTACGATTCAAACACTGGAGGTAGGAGCCTTGGTTAAGTGAAATTGAGAATGTCATGGATGATATTGCTTTAATTGTTTAGTTAAGTGAAATGGAGAATGTGATTAGTTAAGTGAAATGGAGAATGTGATGGATGATATTGCGTTAATTGTTTATCCTAATTTCGTACACTGAACCTCATTTCATGGTGTTTGTGCTCGGGATTTGCAAAAGAAAAAGCAGCTGCTGCACGGTACGTAGTTTTGATCTCAAGCTCTCAACTGTTATATTGGATATTTGTGATAACTGAATAGTTTGATATACTTGTATTTGTTTAAGAGACTTGGTTGTTGTTTAAACTGGTTGCTATGCTTAAGCTACTCACCAATTTGCAGTTTGAATTCTTGGTTTCCTACCTTGCAGAGCTAAGTTTGTTGGATTACAAATGTGTAAAGTTCTTGCCTTCTATGGTAGCTACATCAGTTGTTTTCCTTGCCAGCTTGATGATACGATCAAAAATGAATCCTTAGGTTAGAACTTTTAACAGCTTAACCTTGCTGATCGCACCTAGGGATATGAGGGTAATACTAAACTGTATTCATTTCAGTCTTTAGCACTGCAACAATATACTGGATACAAAGCAGCCAATTTGAGTGATTGTGTACTTGTGCTTCATGACTTATAATGGGGTAGAAGAGGAGGATCATTGCAAGTTGTGCGACAGAAATACAAACAACATAAGGTATATTATCCAAACTGGGAGTAAGACATTTGATTTCCCAAATACGAGAAAAGGCTGATTAGAGCATTTTTACGTTGGCAGTTAAAATCTGTGGCAAACCTCCCTTGCCCTCCGGTGCTACCAGCTTCTTTGTTTGATAATGTGAATGCTTGATAGAGGAGATTAGCATTTGCATTTTTGTTAATGAGAGTGTAGCTGTGGCGAGGGCTTGTCTCTATATGTTGAAAAGATCTTGCTTAAAGGTCTATCGTACAATCATCCACTTGAATGTGTTAATGAAAGCTGCTGACAGACGAGGATGAATTATCAATGTCTTTACTATGTAAAGGACCATCTTGAAGCTTTCTACTCCTCTTAGATCCACTATTCTTGGTTAGTATAAGAGTAATTTTCCATACATTAGACTACTGATGAGCTCGATTCAACTTGTGATTCAAAACTTACACTGAATAAATTATGTCCGGTAATCAAGTATGGAGTTGCAGTGAAGGAAATGAGCCAACCCAGAGAGGGCACATGTTGTCCTATGTCAACATAAGTTATCCTACTAGTTCATGGGAGAAATTTTGGTGTGCTCACAATATAAAACTCATAAGTGCTTGATAATCCTTGCTGTTGTTCTCCATACAAATGCAAAAATTGAGTTACATGGTGAGATGATTGCCCTTTTGTGGTACAACATTGTTGAAAGACGAAATCCAGTCCAGAGTCAATTCATGCTTGAACATATTGTAGAATGTAGACCAAGTATTTGTTTCTTTAACCTGTTGGGTAGTGGTTAATGCTACACATCTACTGCAGATTTGTGCATGTATATGTAATTTTCTCTATCTAATTTTATTGAAGTGGTTCTCATCCTTCCAATGATGTGCACATATGTATTTTCTGCTCAAATATGGTTTGTAACTTTGGTCGAAATACCGATTATCTTGTTATCCCCTAATGTTATACCTTTTCTTTTTATTCATTTTTTTTTCAATAGAAACGACTATTTTTGAATAGTATGAATCAAGACAGGTCAGGTTTCCTTGTATTCAGATCATCAAGACTGCAACCATCCCAGCCAAGCTTTGCAAGAGAGAAAGCACAAAGCAATTCCACAATTCGAAGATCAAGTTTCCTTTGATTTCCAGGAAGGTCAGGCCACCTACCAGGAAGTTGAAGACCACATACAAGGCATCAAGGCCCAACTTGTTTGTTTAACTTGGTCATGACTCATTTGATGAACAAGCTCGAAGAGGGGTCAGAGTTGGATTTGTTTTCTGGTAGGGAATTAATTTCTGACTTACTATCTCCTGGTGACGCTATTTTATTAGACTATCATAGAATTACAAATGGCCAGAGTGCTTGCCTATTTTGTTATAATTTTGATTTTCCTATTAAATATGCTTGTTTTTTCGAATCGATGAATAGCTATTCACTACATGTTTACTCTATTTTTGGTTTCTTGCTGGTTGTGCCGTGCTGAGTGATACACGCCTTTAGACTGGTTGTATACGTGGCTTTTTCATTGATTACTCTGATACATACTTGGTCCCAATATTGTATGGCTTGTCACCAGAATGGTAAGATGCTCGTTTCCATAAACTCTTTACAAAGGGAAAAATGATGGGCAAGTGTGTAGTGTGAACTGTTAAAACATCAGCTTTCAAGGCAGGGTTGGTCTATTATACCAGTCCAAGTGAAATTGAACTATCACCCATCAATTCAGAAGTTGTTTCTGCAGTGGTCGTGTGCGGTTATGTTGCCATGCCAAGATGATAGATGTGTGAATGTTTGATAGTATGTGCTTGATTTGGTCCCCAGCATCATCTTGACATATGTTTGTCTGAGAATTCTCAGAATTACCTTTCAAATCTGTGATGCATTAAATCGAAAAGGAGATACAAGATCGAATAAAGATGATACGGACTGGCACCACCGAACCCATCATCATTCCTGTAATCCTTTTGCCCTTTTTGTTAGGATGAGAAAGTAATGACAACGTAAGATAATTCCAAATCTTCAAATTTTATGATGCTGTTCGCCTGCATTATACAAAAACCAAGTCTTTTTGATTGGCAAAGTTCCACACAAATCTCCAATCTGATCTTTTTTTGATTGGCAAGCCAGCTAAGAACAAGTTTGACTGTGGAGAGCATATTGTGACTCCATCTGATGAAAATTATTGCTATTTGGGATCCATTGTCTTTCACTGTGCCTCGGAATTCTTCTTCTCGATTTAATCCCACGTCCACGGACAAGATAGTATTCATCATGTGATGACAAGACAGTTTTTTTTTTCGAGCAGTTTGAGGGAAGATTTGCATACAGATTAGCTGTTTGATTTCATTACCCCCATCAGTTGAGTTGTGCTTATTGATTTATATACAGAGTGATATCCACATGTAATTAAACTAGTTGTACTACTCATCATATGTTGAACTTATTACTCAAAGAAAATCTCTTTAGGTAAAGACTAAAGACTAGATGGTAACAGGCTAACAGCACCTAGCTAGAGGCCCAGAATAATCATGAAATCCAGTGCAGCCTCATCATATCAGTGTGTAACTATTTTAAGGGAATCCGTCACTACCTTACTCGTCAATCATCTTTCTTCGACTGTTTTTTGCTGCAGGCGATTATATAACTAAGAAGGGGTACCAGAAATAAAACAGATTAACACACATTATCTATGATCGTTAAGCTATTTCTCCTTTTCAGTTAGAAGTTTCTGTTTTTCAAAGAGTGTTTTGATTTCCCTCCTGTGAAATCTCTTCATTGATGAGAACTCTCGGAAAACTTTGGCCTTCCTAGCTAGCAATGCATGTCAACCCCACTTTCACTTTGATCAATGTATTTTGAAACTAAATCAGCTACCTAACATTCATTCATTCCCTTCAAGACCAGCTGCTTTATAATGTTGCATTCTTTTTTATATTATCTGTATCTTCTTTCTCACACCAACTACCTCCTTAGAGCTAGCCAATAATCTAGAATGTTTCAGATTATAGTAATTAACATTTAATCACTCTTTCTCACTTGTACGGACTCACTAATCGAACCACACAGTCTTCTATAAAAGCAAATGCAGACTTCAAAAGTTATACATGCATGCATGTAACCTTTTCCTTCTCCATATCAACTCTAAAAACAAGAACCATATTTTAAAAGTGCTTTGCCAAAGCTCATGATGAAAGCTGAAAGTGTAGAGAAAATTGTAACTCAAAAGTATATAGGTCTGTGATGTTTCTTGGCTTGGCTTCACTCAGCTTGATATTGATGTCAGGAATGCAAATTATGTGTCTCAAGCAAGCATCTTTAGCTGTTTCTGCTTATTCTCTTCTTCTGCTTCCATTAGTATTTTGCTCATCCCATGAAGAACATCAGATCAACCCCAACAGTAGTCACCAAATCCTCGAAGATAAATTTCACACGGTATCTTTTTCGATCTTTTTTAGACGAATCTATTTTCGATAACATTCTTGACATCTTCTTCTTCTTCTTGGGTTGTTTTGAATTTTGCAGTTGAGTCCTCAGATGACATTTAATGTTACAGTTCATGGGGTCCTCTTATGGTTCTCAATGGGGTTCTTAATGCCTATTGGAATACTTGTGATCAGAATGTATGTTAGAGAAGAACAAGGGACAAAAAAGGCCAAAGTTCTCTTCAATTTCCATGTTGTTTTCCAGGAAAGTTTTCTGCAACTCACTATTAAGCTCTTAATAAATGAAAAAAAATATTATCGGCTAACTAACTTTCGGTTATTGCTAATTTTGAGTGCCAAGATGTAATGTCTTTCAAATTCGCATCTCTGTTTTTTGTCATGATCACAAAGTTCGTCACCCACCTTAACTTTAATCATGTTGTCTACCATTCTTTTCTTTGTTTACAATTCATCTGATCCATTTGGTTATTTAAGTTCTCTAAAATAACTTCACCATATCATGTCTGATGTCTTGAACATCATGATCAGAAGTAAAGTTTTTAATCTTGGAAAAATCCTACCCTCATCAACTTCCACGTACTTCTCTAAGCTCAAATGTGTAAATCAAGTACATTGCGTTATATATTTGAAATTTATAAAAGTAGAGAGCTGATTACTAACACCTACACAGATCACTTTAAATATAGGCATGTTGATCCTTGCATTATTATATATCATGCTTCTGAATTCTGATGAGTCTTTGGCATATGACAGATACTATCACTGCTTCTTGCCACAGCTGCGGCTGTCCTCTCCATAAAAAACTTTGAGAACTCATTCAATAATAACCACCAAAGATTAGGCCTTGTACTCTATGGTGCTATTTGGGTTCAAGCCGTGACTGGATTCTTCAGGCCTCACCGGTATTAAGAGTTCGGCTTGCAAAGATTTTCATGCAACTGTCTCTACTAGTAGTTCTGATACGCTCTTGAATTTATAATACATGACTAATATTAGAGAATTTACATCTGAAAGTTTATTGTTTTGTTTTCAGGGGAAAGAAACAAAGAAGTTTGTGGTACTTAGTACATTGGATACTTGGAACAGTCATATCATTAGTTGGAATTTTAAACATCTACACAGGCCTAAATGCCTACCACGAGAGAACAAAGAGAAGCTCAGGCCTGTGGACTATCCTTTTCACAGCAGAGTTGTCTTTCATTGCTGTCTACTATCTCTTCCAAGACAAAAGAGATTACATACAGAGCCAAGGAGTGGTTGAGGGCAATGAACTTGATCAAGCAATAAGGCAATTAGACCTAGAACTTGCTCAAAGGCAGAACCAAAAGGAGTTGCTGCCTCAGCAACCATCTGGCAGAAAAAATGCACTCCAGAACTTATTTGACTAGCATGGCATTTTTTTTTTTGCTGTTGACATTTTTAGAGTCTGTCTGCCCATCCTGCTCTTTACTTTTGGCTTGTGAATGCCCAGTTACTTTGTTTCTTATTGGATGATCTCTATCTGCAACTGTAGGAAATTTTGAACAGAGCTACAGTGAATGAGTGACTGTCATATAAAGATGAGTATGGACTATGAAGAGGGCAGTAATATTTGTTTTTCTTCTCCTTCCTCTAAAATTTCCCTTATTTTCTGGATACTTGGTTTTCAATGGCATCAGTGTATTCATGGAATTGGAATGTATATGTAATTCTTAGTGCTGTAAGCCTGTAATGCATAAAGTTGATACATACAGTCCCATAGGGGTTTGTACACAGATTCTATTACTCAGTGGCTCACTTCATACATGAAAAATTATATGGGTTTATTTGGAGAAGATCTTAGCCCACTAATCAAAGTTCACTAATGACCCAAGTCAGTTAACAAAGGGTGTTCTGAGCCCTCCCTATGTTTAAAGAGATTTATTCTCCGTAACTTATGGTGTGTGTCGTGTTCTAGTTAGAAAAAATTTAGTATAAATAGAGATACAAATAATCCTTGTATTATTGGGACAGTTATTGTAACAGATTATATCAACCTATATATAAGGCATTCTATCAATGAAAGAGTTACAATTTTCAGTTATTCCTCTACAACCCGTTATCAAGCACTACTCTGAGTTGATAGTCAGTCATCACCACAGAGAAGAAAAAAACTAACCCTAAAACTAAGCCTCCAACGCCGGCCAAATCCCTCACCACCGATCTCCACAACTCGGCCTCTCCTTTTCTTCTGGCGATTCTTCTTGTGCATACGAGCTTTTTCTATTTCGACAAGATTTCTCAACTTCCAAGGAACTGCATCAGACGAGCTCTTCCTCAACGTCGTTCAAACTCAATACCGGTCATACCGAGCATAACACCAATCGAGGTAAATTTTTCTAAACTATCAATATTTAGATCTAGGAATACAACTTACTTCCTGCAAAACCCTAGATCTTAGGATTGTGATATTGTGATTATTGCATATCTATGCTCTAATTTCTATGGACCTATATCCATAGAGTATAAGCGACGGTCCTGGGGAGTCACGATTTAGAAAAGAAAAGAAACGAAAGGGAAATCAATCATATGTGATGGTTCATAACAGTTTCTAGGTGTGGTTTTGAGCCACCATTTGTTAATAGTCGATTCTTGTGGCCATATCTTATGGATCACATTCTTATTCATTAAAACTTGATATTAGTGATCATGGTTCTTCGATCGATATTAATAAAGTCTCTTTATATTTTGTAGATGAGTTCGAACGAGCCGGTTAGACAAGAATTCGACATCCTTGACCTTCAAGGAAATGAATACCACTGTTGGGTCTCCGACGTGGAAAACACATTCATCAGAAAGAGACTCGGCAACACCATCAAACCCGCTAAGCCTGGACAAAATATCATTTCAATATCAGATGAAGCAAAAGCTCAAGCCCTCATGTTTTTGAAGCATCATATTCACCCAACTCTCAAGAAGCAGTACTTAAAGAAAACTGATTATTTGGATTTGTGGGATGTTCTGAAGCAACGCTTTAACAATGTGCATAATGCATAACTTTCTGAGTTAACTGTAAGATGGAAAAATCTTAGGCTTCTGGACTTCCCAAAGATCCAAGATTAAAATCAAGCAATGTTGGATCTACATTCTGAGTTGAGTTTCTGTGGGGCGGAAAAGTCCGAGAACGACATGCTTGGAAGGTCATTGAGCACCTTCCCAACATCCATGAGCATCCTTGCTCATCAGTACCGGCTCGAGTAAGAACAAAGGAGGATTCTTACCTTTAGTGATCTCATCAATAGCCTGGCTAAAAAGAAAAGGCATCATGAGATCATTCTCAATAATAACTCAAGACCGACTGGTACTAAAAATCCTGAGAGTTATCAAACTGGAGGAAAGGTCCATAAGAACAAAAAGAACATTCGTTCAGAACCTTATGAGCGTGGAGGACAAGCTCCACGTGGTGAGAGAGAAGAGCATGGGCGTGGCCAAGGTCACAACCAAAATCTGACTTGGCATAGAGATCAGAACACCAACTCCAACAAGAACCAATCTGGTTCGACGAGTGATGGGAAAATGTATTCAAACTCTGGAAAATTCACCTGTTACCGGTGTGGCTCAACAAAGCATATGCACAAGCAATGCCGTGCTAGCAAAGAAATCCAGAATATCTACAAGAGGTGCAAGCACTACTTGACTCAATAGTCCAACTATGTTGGAGATTTAGAGATTGACGTTGATACCAATCTCGTTATTGCAGAGGACAAGGGGAAGGACCTAACTATTCCGGATTTTGAATAGCTTATTTAACATGCAGTTATCTCTGTCATGTATTCAAGTTTTTTGTTTTTTTTGGCTTATTTTTTTCAGTCATTTTTAGTAGACTCTTTGTCTTGGTTTTTTGGATAAAAAAATCTATGATGTAACTTTTCTAGTTGGCAAGTAATGAATTTTTCTCTATTTTTTGGTATATGAAAGTGTTGAGAATGTTATTTCACTACTAATACAGTGTATGGTTCGATATTTATATTTATATATGGCATAATGACACAAACATACTGTAAAAATGAGACACGAAAGAGGATGTTCTTTTGATCTCGAGGAACTTTTGATCCATTGAGACTTTCTCTCGACCCATTGAAGAGGTGCCTCAGATTGGTTTCTGTAATTTTACAAAACACCCTCGACCCATTGAAGGTGATCCTCAGGTCCCTAGTTTGCACCTTCGACCCATCGAGAAACATTCTCAATCCAACGAAACAGTACCTCGGGTCAAGTTCTTCGACCCTTCGAAGCTTAGTATCTGAAAATCAAAATTCTATTTTGGGTTTCCTTCGATCCATCAAGAATTTCTCTTGATCCATCAAAGGTTATACCCAGTTTGTGGTGTTTTTGATGTATTTTATATCGATTTTATTAACAAAGGGTTCCGGAAAAAAAATCAAAATTCTGAACCAAATGTGGTTTTACATTAGTTTGCTTATGTGATATCAGCACTCAACATGGGTCACACCCCTATTCAATTCTTTAAGTATTTACTTAAAGTGTTTGTCTAGTCCTTAGTTGAAAGACTCACTTATTTACATTATTTTTGTAGATGTCTCAAGTCGAGATTGAGTGCCTTGCATATAGTGGTATTACCCACACCATTCTGCGAAATAGGCAACTATTTGTGGATCTTTTTTCATATAAATCCTCAGTGACTATCATGATTGGTGCAATGCCAGTTATTCAAGGGCGTGGTTCAGCAAAGTTTCTGCTGCCTCATGGTACTAAATGATTCATCACTGATGCCTTATACACGCCAAAGGTCAATCAAACCTTGCTAAGTTTCAAAGATATTCACGTCAATGGTTTTCACTTAGAAACATATTGTGAGAATGAAAAAGAACTATTGTGTATCACCTCTGTTGAATGTGGCCGCAAGCACATTCTAGAGAAGTTTTCGGCTATTCGTAGTGATTTATATCTAACTACGGTTCAGATCATTGAATCCAATGCCGTGACTCATACGACTTCGTGTGATTCGGACTCATGTAAGCTTTGGCATTTTCGACTAGGACACCCAAATCGTGACATGATGATCAAAATATTAAAAAAATTTCCATGGTCATCCATTCTTCAGAGCAAAGAAGCATATGGGAATACCTTAATCCATCGATTTAGATGAGGAGGATATGATTATTTCTCTCATTCATGACTCAGTCTCCAAGACGAGTGAAGCACAATCCTGGCAAAATACTGATCTGGCGTCGTGTTGTCGCACTAGATTTATATGTTGTAATCTCTGATGCTCATCGCTCATTTTGCAAAGCTTGTTCATTAGAAAAGTTATAAGCCCGTCCTTCTTTTGTTGTTGATAATACCGATAATATTCCATTCTTGCAAAGGATCCAATGTGATATTTGTGGACCTATCAAATCGGAATGCAGATCGTTCAAATATTTCATCATTTTGATAGATGTATCAATGTGTTGGTCACACGTTACTTTGTTATCCACAATGAATGATACGTTTGCAAAACTCCTGACACAAATTATTAAGCTCCGAGCTCCCCACCTGAATCATCCAATCAGGTCTATTAGATTGGACAACGCGTGGGAGTTTACATCAAAATATGTTGATGATTACTGCATGTTTGTTGGGATTGAAGTTGAACATCTCGTTCCTCATGTTCATTCTCAGAACGGTTTAGCAGATGCTCACATCAAGCGGTATACATCCTGTGTCTCGAGTTTTGGTAATACATATAAACGTACTGGTCTCTGCGTGGGGATATGTAGTGTTACAAGCAGCTATGCTTATTCATTTTTGACTAGTCGCTCGTCAACCATTCAGTGTATATCAGTTGGTAACTGGATATGAGTCTGATATTTCACATTTACGCATTTTTGGTTGCGCGGTATATGTGCCAATTGCGCCTCCACAACTCAAGAAAATGGGTCCTCAACGAAGATTAGGTATTTATGTTCACTATAAAGCTCCAACGATAGTTCGTTATCTTGAACATTTGACAAGAGATCTCTTTACTGCAAGATTAGCAGATTGTCACTTCGATGAGACATACTTCCTGACGTTAGGGGGAGGAGGGAATGTATTTATTCCAGTTCAACATCAGGAATTGACGTGGTCTAATCCCACTATGTCTCATCATAATTCCCGCACATCTCAAAGTGAGATAGAAATACAAAGAATACTTGATCTTCAGAATATAGCAAACTCTATGCCTGACTCCTTTGTTGATATCGCTAAAGTGACGACATCGGATATACTTACTGCTAATGTTCCTGCAAGGTTGGAAATCCCTAAAAATGGATTATTTAGTATCAACACCGGGCAAGGAAGCGTTCCTCCTGTGCATGTGAAAGGTGTTGCATCGGCCTCGACTCCCCCCAAGAAGAGGGGGAGACCAATAAATTTCATTGATGAGCTACTAGTTAAAAAGTAGGTCATCGAGGCACAAAAAGATTCATTCATCATCAACATTGTGAATCCTTCACATGAGATCGTCTCTAACTACAGTTATGTCCTTGAATCACAATTGGCATGTCTGGGGAACGCTTTAGAACCTTTTGTGACGTCGGAGAACAAAAAAATCCCGCTTAGAACAAATGATGCTCGTGTTCTTATGGATAGATTTTTCATGTTAGTTAATAATGTGTTTGCTTATTTTGTCGCTTAGGAGATCACAGAAGACGATGAAGTTGAACCTTACTCTATTGCAGATTATCAATGTAGAGCTTATTGGCATTAGAAGATAGCGATCCATGCCGAACTAGACTCTCTGAATAAAAAGTAGATTTTCGGTTCGGTAGTGCTATGTCCACCGAATGTTAAGCTGGTTGGACATAAATGAGTATTTATTCGGAAACGTAATGAGAAGAATAAGGTCTTGCATTATAAAACTAGACTTGTGGAGCAGGGTTTTTCTCAATGCCCAGGAATTGATTATCAGGAGACATATTCTTCGGTTATAGACATCATCACTTTCCACTACCTAGTAAGGTTGGTAGTGTCTGAGAAACTAAACATGCAGCTTATGGATGTAGTTACTGCATATCTCTATGGGGATCTTGATTCAGAGATAGACATGAAAGTGTCGGATAACATTGCGATACCCAAATCAAGTAACTTTAAACCACGGAGTGCTCATGTGATCAGATTGAGACGTTCACTATATGGATTGAAGCAATTCGGTAGGATGTGGTATACACGTCTTAGTGACTACTTGATTGAGAAGGGATACAAGAATGATGACTTATGCCCTTGCGTGTTCATTAAAAGAACAAATTCAGGATTTGCTATAGTAATAGTCTATGTAGATGATATGAACATCATTAGAACTCTTAATGAGATCAACAAGATAGTTGGCTACTTAAAATCTGAATCTGAGATGAAAGACCTTGGTAGGACTCAATTTTGTCTCAGATTAGAGCTGGAACATCGAGTTGGTGAATTCTTATTCACTAGTCTGTTTATGTCCAAAAGATGCTCATGCAATTTAATATGAACAAGGCACACCCTGTTAACACTCTAATGGTTGTTCGCAGTCTGGACCCCAAGAAGGATCCGTTTCATCCACTAGATGATGATGAGGAGATCTTAGGAGTTGAATTTTCACATCTTAATGTTATTGTAGCTTTATTGTATCTAGCTCACTGCACATGTCCAAATATTGCCTTCTCAGTGAACTTGTTGGCTGGATTTAGTTCTGCGCCTACACATATCATTGGAATGGAGTAAAACAAATCTTCAAGTATTTGAAAAGTTCCATTGACTTGGGCTTATTCTTCTCTTATAAAGAATGCAGAGAGAAACTTGAAATTCTCGAAAAATAGATGGTTGAATCGTAGCATACGGGTTTTAGGACCTTCGACCCATCGAGTGAATCACTCGACCTATCAAAGGTTGCACCCTGGACGGACCAAAATCATGGCTTCGATCCATTGAATGAATTGTTCGACTCATCGAACGTTGAACCGACTGTGAGCACTATTCCTCAATTTAATGCAGTCCCTTATTTTGAAACACTGGTTGATGTGTTGGTCGGATTTGTTGATGTTGGGTACCTTTCTAACCCACACAAAGGTCGTTCACAGACTGGTTCTGATTTCACTATGGGAAACACGACGATCTCTTGGAGATCATCTAAGCAAACCCTTGTTACTACTTTCTCGAATCATTCAGAACTCATTGCTTTGCATGAAGAGGTTAGATAATGTGTCTGACTTAGGTCAGTCATACATCATATACATGGGGCCCTCTCTACCTAGGGTCTAGTGGATTATCATCTGCTACGACAGCTCCCCACTTGCATATTTGAGGATAATGCGACATGCATTAAACAAATGAAGTTGAGTTACATTAAAGGTGACAATACAAAGCATATATCGACAAAATTCTTTTTTAATCAGCAACAACAACAATTGTTGAATATCCATGTGAGTCAGGTTGGCTTGGCTGATAATGTCGTGGACTTATTTACCAAGTCACTACCTAAATCTACATTTGTGAAACATGAGAGATGCATTGGTATACACAAGTTATTTGAACTTCATGACTGAGTTTATAGTAAGAAGAAGTTACATTTCTGTAAACATCAGGGGGAGTCTACATCACATGTATTAATTTTTGTAGTTGATGCGTTGTACTCTTTTCCCCTTAGACTAAGCTTTTATTTTACCTATGAGGTTTTTGTTTGCTTGACAAGATTTTTAGTGAGGCAAAAAGTTATGCATCATTATTGATGTCATCGACACAAGGGGGAGTGTTTAAGGAAATCTATTCTCTATAACTTCTTATATGTATCGTGTCTTAATTAGATGAAGTTTAATATAAATAGAGATACAAAAAACTCTTGTATTATCTGAACAGTTATTATACCAAATTGTATCAGCCTATATATAACATTCTATCAATAAAAGAGTTACAATTTTTAGTTTTTCCTTTATTTGAAGACCGTCTTAGCTCACTAATCAAAGTTCACTGATGACCTGATCAAGCCAGTTAACAAAGGGTGTTTTTGTAAATTAGATAACCCCTCCCTATCTTGATCCACATTGTCAGCCAAGTCTAAAGTTCTAAACTATGTAGAACTCCCGAACTGCTCTTCCTCACTTGACCCAAACTACAACTTAAGAAGCACGGTGAAGTCAGTCAATGGCAGACAGCCATCATCACGACCATGATCAACACCATCGCCATCACCATCATGATCATGATCACAGCCATGTCGACTCAGCAGCAACAAACTCATGGACAGGTGCAGATGGGAAGGTGTACCATAGCCATGATGGGCTGGCACCACACTCTCATGAACCCATCTACTCTCCTGGCTACTTCAGCAAGAGCTCCACCACTCTCGACCAGAGATTTCAATGAAAGGGCTTTTCCTATTGGCATTGGAGGACCAGTTGGTACTGGGTATTTGGGCATCTCTTACTTACCTTTTTTGCCTTTTCCATTTGTTAATATTCTAGTGTTTTGCAACAGTGATAGGTATGATCATTACCCATAAAAGCATACTATTAGCTTCAAAAGACCAAGAATTTATCACTTTATATTAATCTAGTTTGTGAGTATCTATTATTATTGCTTTGTGCCTTTGTTTGCATAAGTAGAGAGGAAAATTGTTCGGATAATCACTTAAGTATGACACGTTATAAATTTTATTCATTCATGTATGACAAATATCACTTTGCTCACTATCGAATTACACTTTTACTCACTTTTGATCACTCCCAACTGGAGAAATTGGCGGTGTCATTCCAATTTTCGGCGAACCGGAGTCCAATCTGTGCGAAATTAGCCCAACAACAATTTTCTCAACTACACCTAAGTCCAATTCATCATGGAAGTGGTTGAATTTGACATTTGAAGTCAAGAACACCCAAAATTTCAAATCTTCGATTCCCCCTCCTCGAGTTGAATTGAGGCTCGACCTTGGTATGAAAAGATTCACAAGGAAGAGAGTTACAATGCCCAATAGGTTTTCTTGGCGGATTATAACTCGAATTCAAAACCTCAAATTTTGTAGAATTCGGCGTGAGCAAAGTGTGTAAAAGTGTAATTCTGAGTAAAGTGATATTTGTCATACATGACTGAATAAAGTTTAGAACATGTCATACTTAAATAATTATCCGAGCAATTTTCCCTAAGCAGAGTGTAAAGTTTATGAAAGTTAATTGTGCTTCATATTATACAGGAAAACTGCTTTAATGTTGGCTCTGTGTAAACTCTTGCGTGACAAGTACAGTCTCGCTGCTGTGAGTAACTTATTTTCTGAAGCAAATTATAGGTTCAATTGTCTATTGTGGTCTCGTTAATACATACATTCAAAGATTGTCACTTTGGAGCTTCGTGTAAAATCATATTATAAAGTTGCAATCTTTATGTTTGCATAGCCTTGATTGTGATTGAAACGGACGCAGGGTTGCCTAGGATTGTGAGAAAATCTAAGTTATAGCTTGATGTGCAATGAAGCCAGTTCCAGTTTAATTATTGCAGGTTACAAATGATATATTCACCAAAGAGGATGGTGAGTTCCTGGTGAAGCACGGAGCACTTCCAGAAGAAAGAATACGTGCAGTGGAAACTGAGGGATGCCCACATGCTGCTTTTCGTGAAGACATCAGCATTAATCTAGGTTCTCTTGAGGAGCTTTCTAACTTGTACAAGGCAGACATCCTTCTTTGTGAATCAGGCGGAGGTATTTTCTAGTGGCGATAGTATTTTTCAGCTGAACTGACTTGAATATTTACGTTGTGTTATTTTAAATGAGTAATAATGATGAATGAGGATGGTAGATTTGGAACATCATTGATGCATTTGGCATTATAAGGGTTCATCGATATATAGGGAATTTGACTCGACATTCTTACTGTGAATTTGCATTGGGGCAATTTATATTTGAATGATCAATGGTGGTTGAACTTAGCTTTTTCATTCTTGACGTTCCTGGTTACACTGAAGCACAACTATTTTACTGGTGGCAGATTATTTAGCTGCAAACTTCAGCAGGGAGCTGGCAGACTATATCATTTACATCATAGATGTATCTGGTGGTGGTGATAAAATTCCTCGAAAAGGTGGCCCTGGAATCACTCAAGCTGACCTCTTAGTATGTCTTCTTCTGTATTCATTGCTTCTGCTTCTCTTCTCTATACTATATCTGACCATTGTTACCTTTGATTTGTTTGAGAAATGAACTGATGAGGAACTAATACAGAATGAGTGAATATTTTACTGTAGGTGAAAAACAAGACCGACCTTGCACAAGCAGTTGGTGCTGATTTGGGAGTGATGGAGCGTGATGCACTTAGAATGCGAGATGGAGGGCCATTTGTCTTTGCTCAGGTCGGTTTATTGAAATGGGCAAATAGGTTCTTTATGATTCTACATGAACAAACATTTCTATGGTTATTTACCATGATGATTATATGCTTAAAGCTGTACTTTCTAATGATATCGTCGCTGAATATAAATCCTAGGAGGATAGGAGAATCTACCCGGTCTGCAGTCACAAATGTTCCATGTTGGCCATGTTAATTTTCGAATTTTGTTAGGGGGTATTCCTTGAATGAATGTGTAAGGTGTCCATGATTCCAAAAAATAATCAAGATGTTGAACTTCCAATTTCATGATGGTTGTGACCTTATATTCAGGTGAAGCATGGCCAGGGAGTAGAGGAAATTGTGAACCACATATTACAGTCTTGGGAACTGGCAACAGGGAAGAAACGCCACCGAACCCTCATCAACTCTTTTATGTAGCATTTGGCTTCTGCATTTTTTCTGAATCTCTGGAATAAGCGTTATCTTACTCAGAATCTCTATATCCGCACATATATGTAGTGACACTACCTTCCACTGTTTACTCGTTCAAATATTTGAAACTCTTGATCCGAGTCATTGACATTCGCTAGTTTTATCAGTTTATACTCGAGCATTGCTACTGTGCCTTACTGTAGACTGTATGCTATTGAAACGTGTATCATTCTCCGTAATCATAGAAACACATGTACAAGACATGAGAAGACATGCATCATCAAATCGAAAGTCAAATGAAAGAGCAGACTGAACTAATACAGAAGATTAAAAAAATCATGCATACAGAACGGACACAATGTTCACTGTGTGATTGACTTTGTTCTATGTCAATCTCGCATGAACTTCGAGCATGAAAATGGGAAAGTGCTATCTCGAACTTATTAGTGCTGTTCATACACCCCTGTCCTGCTTATTCGATGTTTTCACCCTTAAGAAACTCGATGACATAACTCCCATTCAGAAGTGGGAATACCTTTACTTCAAGGAAACCTACAGACTTGGCTAGCATGCCGTACTCAGCGGCCGTTCTCTCCTTTCCACCAGGACACAAGGCCATCATGACTACATCAAGGTAGAGCACCCTCTTCATTTCCGGGCTATCCTCAAGTCCTTCGGGCATCACAAAATGCTCTACAACTATTACCTTTCCATGTTCGGGCAAGGATTTCCAACAGTTTCTCAATATGTTCTTACAATGTTCGTCATCCCAATTATGCAGCACCAACTACAAAAAAACATGTACAAATATAATTCTGGACTTCCATTACATGTACATAAATACAAATCAAGAACAAGCTACGTACATTGAATTAGAAGAAACATACCATCAACATGATTGACTGTGTATTTGGTATTGACACAAACATATCCCCACTAACATGCTCCACACCTGTACATGAAATACGCATACACTATATATATAATCAGTGATCGATGTAGCTAGATTGACATAGACTTTAGAAAACATTAACTCATATGTAACTGACCTTGCAAGATAGGAGCATGACATATAGCACTAGGCAGATTGAAGTTGATTCCACGGATGTGAGGATACTGGGATACTATTTTGAAAATAGCAGTTCCATCACCACCTCCGACATCCATTAGCTCCTTCACCTCCTCGAAACCTTTGTAAACATCAAACACCTTTTTATGATCAAAATATAGGTAAGAGTTTATTCCCATCACCTTGTCAAACAGTTGCAACATCTCAGGCTTGTTAGACATGTACTCGTACATACCCACCCCATTGCCTTTGACGAAGGGGGAACACTCGGGTTCGAGCACCGAATGCTTGAGCATGTACAAGCTATTCACAACGAGCATTTCAGTGCCCCATAATATATTCGGAGCAAAAGAAACTCCATCTTCATTTGGCACAAGGCAAAGCGATTCTTTCGTTAGGCCATAGCTTATTTCTTGCATGGTATTATCAGTAGGGTTTGGTTTTAGAGATGTGGATAGGAGGGAGTGAGCACTTAGAAGTTTGAGCATTCGCTCCAAATTCTCAGCTGCCGAAGTTGGGTTTGTGTTTGGGATTTGAGAAATGATTTCTTTCGATGTAAGATGAGCTTGAGGACCCGATTTGTCTATGATGTTGAACACATCGAGCTCAACTGCAGCTCTCAGTGTCATTTGGATGGTGACAAAATTTGCCAGACCCCAGGCTGAAGTATGATTTTCTAAACTTCCATGGCTCGCCATCTTGTTGCTGATCGAGTATGGGTTGTTCTAGCTAGCAAATTATAATTAAGCTTATAATGTTTGGTGAACCATGCAATATTTATACACGCTAGTCCTGAAGCTCAACCTTCGTGAAACATGACTTTTTTCCTTTGAGAGGAAACTTTTAGCTAGCTACTTGATATTATTTAGTCTGGAACATGCATGCTGTTTTTTAGATGATCATGCATGACTCATGTCATCACTACACACGTACATGCCAAGTCAAATTTATACACAGCCATGCAGACCGGCCTAATTAATCAATCAATAGTGAAAGGTTATGCAAGTAGATATTTTTGGAATTGTAACATCATTTTTATTATAAGAAAATGCAACTATCGTTATAAGATATATATATATATATATGTACAGAAGTTTTCACTTAGATATACTTTGACTAGAAGTTTTTTCGGGTATATGACATTTATGTTAATTTTTTATTTATTATTTTACCATTTTTACCGTTCAACTATTAGATTTATATGAGTAGATCATTCCTGTAAATTTTCAGCCAAAATGGTGATCGTTAAGGTATCGAACTTGTTCAAATCAATGGACGGACTGAATCTTGTCAAATATGAACCGTTTATACTTATGAACTTCAATTACAGTTTTGAATACCTTAACGATCACCATTTCGGCTGAAAATTTACAGGCTTGATCTACACATTATGACTTAAAATCTGAACGGTGGAGATGATAAAATATGACCAAAAAGTTGGAGTAATATCATATACCTGAAAATACTTCCACTCAAGTATACCAGAGTGGAAGCTTCCTGTATATATGTGTATATATATATATATATTCTGAAAAAGTACTCACCATAGATCTACTTATTACTATCATTAGAACCACTTCCTATATATATACAAAATAAAAAGGGCAAATTGATGTTTACTTACCTATACTTTGGGGTAGACATCACTTTAATATCTTAATTTTTGTGTTTCATCACTTTACTACCTACATTATCAATTTCTCATCACTTTGGATGAAAAGTTAACATAATTTGTTAAGTAGCCTACGTGGCGATGATGTGGCCGCCACATGGATCGACACCTCACTTGAAGTGGGCTAGTATATTATGTAATTACCAAAATACCCTCTTCAAAATTTATTTTAATTAGATAAAAACAAATTATCAATTAATGGGCCAAAATATATATATTAAATTAGCTTAAATCATATAACATAAAAAAATGAACCCAAATAATAAATTTGACCACACTAAAATGTACACGAGAATTGAGTAGAAAATCCACAGATTACATAATTATACATTAGAAGCTAAGTAATGTTCACAAATTAGAATTTTGATGAAAAAAGTTTCTACTACAATAGTATGCGCATATTACACAAAATATCTTCACAAAATATTAGCTTTAATGAACTTATCAAAACATTAGCTCTAGAAACCAAGTGACATATCACATGGTTTCTTCAAAAGATGTAGCTAGCATTAAAACAATACAACAAATCAGTTTCTTCATTTCTTAAATTTTTTTTGATGTCCTTTGTGATTTTCTTGTTGCTTGTTGACTTTTGGATGGTGCAGCAAACTTGGAAGAAGCTGTAGATTTGGACTTAACAGTAGCTACATCAAATTTTGATGTTGCAGCTCCTGAGGAAGCAGCTTTAGTGGCTATTGTAGTTTCAGATATGTGGCTTGTACTTGCTGCATATTTTGATGTTGTTATTGGTTTACTAGCAACAGATTTCCTTGCATCCCTTACCAACTATAGAGTTATGAACAATTATATCACAGTAGTGTAGAACAATAGTTGACAACCTCAGATTACCAAATTTGAAGATTACATTTTTGTCTTCCACTTTTTTCTTATACTTTTCCCTCAACTGATCTAGTGTCATTAGAGGAGACCTTTTAGATTACTGAAAATAAATGTACCATGTAACACATCAATAAGTATCCGCATCACATAAATATTGAAAAAGAAAATCACAAATCAATCTAAAACCTCCATAAATTAATACCTGAGTTTGAGATGATGATGACTCGTCAGTGGTTAACTTCCTCCTCTTATTAGCAGGTGCTCTCTTCTCTTTAGAAGGCAGATGCCTATGACAAGTCTTCTTGTTATAACCAACTGTATTACAGTTTTCACACGTGACAGATCTTTGTATCCTTCCAAGCTTAGTAGCACCATTAATGGTAATCTCAGATGCATCTCTTATTCATTTAGTTCTAGGTCAACCAGGTTGTCTTGAATAATGAGAAGGAAGGATTATTGGTCAATGTGAAGTTGACCACAGTTGCCTTCCATTAATTGACGTGATGAGGTGAGAGTATATATCCGTATAAGTTTTCTTGAGATAACAGCTATCCATGTAGTCTTTTGGTTTGTTCCTCATGAAATTAATTGTAGAAACAACATGCTTACATGGCACGCCACTTAGGTCTCAACTTCTGCAAGCACAAGTTCTTAGCCTTAAACCGATAACATATTTGGCACCTCTTGTAATAGATACTTCCAATTGATCACCTCCACTCCTTGCTAGGACGCAATTAGTATCTTTAATCTTATTTTTCTCCAACGAATCTCTTGGTCTTGGGAAGATCTCATCCTCATGTTTGGATATCTTTTCAAGTCTCAATTTGTTTCTCTTCATTAGCCTCACCCTTACTTCCTCCATCAATCTCAGAATTAGTTTCTTTCTAGCAGCGACCAAAAAACTATTCAAACTCTCACATGAGTTGTTGACAAGCACGTCACACTTCAAATTAATATTATAGTGTGACCTAAACCAATGTTTTGCTGGCCTATCAGGTTCTACAAAAGAGACTTGAGTCCATAACATAGAAAACTAAAAAAACACAAAACACAAAACAAAACAAAAAATTACCAACAAGTCAATTGACATACTCAATAACCAATCATAAGCATCTGAATCTATGGCTTTCATCAATGCCATCTCCTTGTTGAAAAACTGCAAAGTAGTGGTCTTTGCACAAACCCAAAGTTGGTCTCTCATCACTTGCCCAGGAAACAATTTAGTAAAATTGGTCCATAAGTGTCTTGCACAGTATCGATGATGTGCAAGTGGTAGAACCAAATCAAATTCAGGTAAGAGAACTTTTTTTAATCACTTATGAAAGTCCAGCCATCCCCATCATCTCTGATACTTAAGTCTTTGCTTAGTAACTCTAAGAACCAAATCCATGAGTCTTTGGTCTCCATTTTCACCATGGCATAAGCTACTGTCCAATAATTGTTATTAGCATCCACACCAATTTCCACAAGAAGCTAACCTCCATGCTCACTGTTCAAATGAGTGTCATCTAAACCAATAATCTGTCTGTAACCATCCTTAAACCCCATCTTAAGTGCCTCTAAGCAGATGTACATTCTTTTGAAAAATGGTAATTGTGTTGCATTATCAAAATCACACCTAATGTCAAATGTGGTAGATCTTCAGTTCAGCAACATAGTCTTTTACCCTTGCAGACTGCTCCCGCATTGATCCTTTAAGTTATTTTTTTGCAGCCACTTTTGTCCTATAAACTTGCTGATGAGAGACTCTGCATTGACATGCAGCTGACATGTATTGTGCAAGAGACTCTACCACAAACAAAAAAATCAATGTTAAAATTGAACCAAATGACCCAAGTAAGTAATCATTAACCCAAGTCAAGACTGAAAAAACCATGTCAAAAATTAAGTAAGTTATGACAAGCAAGATTTCAATACAAGTGTCCCAAGTGGGATTAAGCTTGATCTGTTCACCAAACATTTTTAGCAAATACGGTACCTTTACCATTCCATTCTCATTCTTCCTAGCACATGTATGCTTTGGATTATAAGTCCTTATAATGAGAGTAGACTCATGCTGCATTTTAGATGCAGATAAAATAAAGGGGCAGTTGTCTTCCTTGCAAATAGTTTTAACCCTTCTGCTTTCTGAGAACACAGAATAAGCTTCCCATCCACCTCTGATAAACTACTTTCTTATGACCTCCCTTAATATATATTTTATCCATGGCAAACTTCAAACCAACCTTGAACACAATTTTTTTCATATCTGTCTTGGCATTAAACACAGGAAACTTGTCAAAAATTTCCTCATCATCTGAACCATAAACAGGTTGTAAAGTTTCTTCATCTGAATCCTCTTCTCCAAACATTTCCTCATTCTCATAAACTTGTTCTTCTTAAACATTAAAGACGGGTCTAAAATCGCAGATGCTAGTATTTTTTGCTCTCTGCCCAAATGTTGCTTCTTTTATAGATTTGGATTGGTCCATGTTCTCCTCTAAAATAACATCATCATCGTCCATCCCATATTTATTATAATCTTTATTGTTAAAATTTGCCACAGGCACTTGCTCATAGTCCTCATCACCTGAATTATTGAGTCCAGCTCCATCATCAACATTAGTCTCCTCAATACCCACAATATTCACATCAACCTCTGAATCTATCTCCTCATCAACAACAGTGTTTTCACAAATCATCTTCTCTTTTCCTTTGGACTTTGTGGCTTGTATAAGTGTCTTGCTAGTCTATGTTGATGGCTCCATAGTATCTCTAATAACAACTCCAGAAGAACGACCATGACTAGGGAAATATGGCTCATATGTGAACAAATCATCTAAAGGATCTTGAAAATGATCATGTAGTTCCAAATGGTCCAAGTACACAATGATCAATCTAATTTCTGGGACAAATAAACACATTGTTGCGACATCCAAATCACAACCCAACTTAGTCAAAGCCTCGTCTTCACTTCCCAATCTATACCAGGTATCGATCCTTCTACCCACATACTCCTTGTTGAGTCCTTTCACCATATATATCATGTAATTCAGGCAGACACTTTGTTCTTGTCCACATTATCCTATAAATTAACTGAACCTCCGACATATCTATTCCTCTTAATGAATCCTCCATGAAAGTTTGATTGTAAAGTTATCGAGGGTTTCTGCAAAATTAGGTTTACACAGTTAGATGAATTAAAATTCAAACAACCACAAGCAAGTTTCCAAAAACAACAATAGTTTAACCATAGAAGTCGTTCTATAATTAAGGTTCTGGTCATTGTATCCCAACAACATTTCCCTATCATCCTTTACTACGAATTAATTCCATCTCAAAACTACGAAACCACAAAAAGACAAAGTCGACCAATATAGTATTCAAAAGTAAAAAAGCCCGACTTTATTCTCCAACCAAGTTTCCATTGACTACATATACTACTCTTGTAAGGGAATCTAAACAACGCGTAACCTAATTTCAAAGAACCAAACCACACATAACGAACTCAGAGATCAATACTCACCATAATTCGGGATTTCATCACCTTCGTGCACTCCACATGTTCGTAGAATCCACTCTTCAACAATTGTTATCACCATTTCTGAGCTAAACGATTCTATCTCAGCTTCATACAAACTGAAACTGAAAATTATCAAGCTACAAAGTATCACGGTTCTACAATTTTGGAAATACAGGACGTTTGAGAGAGGCTGCGATATCAATTAGGGTTTGAATAGGTGTAATTTTTTCTTTTTAGTTTAAATGATTTGAGCTAAATTTGTTTTGGGCCTTTTGGCCCATGTGTTTTATAACTTTTATTGAAATTTCAATTTTAATCAAAGCTTAAATTGAAATAAAATTTTGATAAAGGTATTTTGGTAATTACTTAATATACTGGCTCACTTTAAATGAAATGGTGACCCATGTGGCGGCCACGTCATCGCCACGTAGGCTACTTAACAAATTATGTTAACTTTCCATAGTGATGAGAAATTAATAATTTAGATAATAAAATGATGAAACACAAAAATTGAGATAATAAAGTAATGTCTACCTCAAAAACAAAGGTAAATAAACAATAATTTGTCCAAATAAAAAATAAGAAGTTTGGGCATGGTTAAGCCTCGACCAGTTTATGTGTCAAACCCAAACATGCCCTTTATTTAGGGCTTACTTTGTCCTTATAACCGACTAAACTTGATTGGGCCGATGGTATTCATTTGGGCCGCGATAATTTGTTGGCGGTGGAGTCTATCGCCAAATTCCGGGCACAAACAAAACAGAGAAATCCAGAGAGAACAGAAACTCAAACGACTCGAATCGAATCAAATTTCACAACAAAACTCGACGAGCGCGCCAACAACGAAAAATGGGCGGCGGCGGAGGAGAGGAAGAAGCTCCGAAGAAGAAGAGGGTGATCGTCGAATCTCTGGGATGGCTGACGGAGTCAACCATAATGCCCAAGAAGCACCGCGCCATCAACGGCGTCGGACCATCGTCGATCATGGACCTCAAGGCCCAGCTTTACCAGTCTCAAGAAGACTCCAAGAAGTCCAAGGACCTCGCCGGTCCAGACATCGATTTCCACCGCGCCAAGAAGAAGATCGCCGCACACGACGCCTTCACCGCCAAGAACTCCGGCGTCAACGCACGGGCCCACAAGTACGTCACTTTACGTCTTATTTTCCCAATTCGTTATCTGGGTCTTAATGTGTTTCCCTTGATTATGCTCTGTCTAGTGGAATTGGGATAATTTAGGTTTAGGGTTTTGTAAGCTGATTAGGTAAATTTGAATTTAATTTTGTTACATTGGTTAACATTTAAAATGGGAACTTTTTACTGAGATTGATTGTGCTGTTTGTTTGTCTGATTCGATTGAATTAAGGGACAAGCTTGAGCTGAAGGCAGTGAAGGATGGATCAGCCAGCTACGCGGCGTTGGAGAAAAAAGCTGCATTGTATGAGAAGCTAGCGAGGGGAGAGTTGTCTGATGAGGAAGACAAGGAAAAGTATTGTGTGGATTTCTTTGTCAAGAGACATGAGCAGGACGAGTCGGAGCTGACTCGGCAGCACGAGTCGTCTGTTGTTGCACCGTCTGAGAATCAGGAGGGTGAGGTTGATGTTTCTATGTTGTTTAACCGAAAACCTATGGGGCTCGGGCAAGCAGGTGCAACTTGGGACAATGATGAACATAAGCGTTTTGTGAGGTAATGACTTGATATTATTCTGTTTGTATTCTGTGGGACGATTTAATTAGCAGAAAACTGTTGAATGATAAGAAAGATTACATCTCGGAATTATGCCATTTAGGTGTTTATGATACTTTTACCCTTGTGATAGTTATCTCTGAAATACTTTGACGTTTTAACTTGTAACATCTGTGATATCGCTGATTTGGTTATTACTGATTTTTTAGTCACTATTCTTACTAGGAGTAGTTACTGAGCTGACATTTATTTGGGCTGGTTGGGAATAAATCTTCAGTGTCATTCATGAGTTGCTTAAATATTCGCTCTTGATTTGTTTTTCCTATTTTTTCATGATTTGGGTGTTTTGTGTTGTATATTCTGGGTCTCCTGTTTAAATTTCATTGATAGTCATTGCTCGACTCCTTTCTGCACATGGTAATCACTTAATGACTTTTGGGTATTCATTTCATTTTCTCAGGGAAGTTCATCAAGAAGCAAATCAAGCAAGAGAGAAAGCATCAGAGCTCAAAGTACGCAGGCAAGAACAAGCAATTGCTCGTCGTGAGAAGTTAAAACAAGCATACATACGGAAACAAGTGGAGAAGTTAAAAGCAGGAGCATCCAATAGTGCACAGACTTAACAAGCAGATTGTGATTATCAATATTCTAGCAGTCGTATTGAGTTCACCTGCATAACCATGTACAACTTTCTCCATTCTGAGTCATGTACCCTTCATGATTATCATTAAACAAATTGTGGGTAGAGATGAAGTGCCTGGAATCAAGTAGTTATGCGGAGCTTGAAAGAAAAGAAAGAAATTCAGTCAATCTCAGTCCAATGAAGTGCTGTTTCTTTCCTGTTGTACTTCTGTACAGTGGTCCATTTGTGGGCTTCATATGCACAATTAGATTTAATTATTGCCTGATTATGTCAAGCTGAAAGCCCGAGAGTAATATAGATCTCATATTTAAACCAAATTTCAGTATGAAATGCGCTTCAAGTATCTTTCATATTCTGCAAGGGTCGAAACAGCATAATCTGTTGAAGTGTTGAACTGTGTTTAAATTTTTTGCTCGACGGGAGAATGCCATTTCCCAACAACTTGTATCAAACTGAAACAGCGAAAAGGGAGGAATACAACAAGTAATTGACATGCCTAATTCAGCTTAAGGAATGACAAAAATAACTAAAATAACTCGGCCATCCTGACTTGATATCCATTTGTTCCACCAGAATAATATCACCATGGCACAGATCACTGAAAATTTGAATAAAAAACAAAAAATATATATAAAACGACTCCACTGGGGATCGAACCCAGAATCTCTGGTTTCGTAGACCAGCGCCTTATCCATTGGGCCATGGAGTCCTCATTGAACAAAGAGCTACTAGTTTTCAACAAGCCGCCATGAAGATTTGGTTGTGAAGTTCCTAATCCCAACAGTGCTTGAATTTAAATGAATTTGTTTTGGACATTCCTCAAGTGCAAAATCTATAGACTCAGATTCTGGGACACCAAATGGTTTGATGACCTTTCAGTAAGAAAATTTCCCCCCATACCCTAATAATGGTCTTGAGCCTAAACTTCACATGCATGCCACCATAGCAATTGATCAAAATATTCCAAAATAGTCTAGAAAGAGTATTATTCTGCTAATCTTGCGTATAATTAAACACAGCCTGGTACAGACAACAGAGCTAAGTGAAGTGTGGGAGAAAAGGTTGTATATTTGAAAGGCCACACTAGCACCAAATGATTTTGTTTGTGGTTAAATTGGCATAATTAGCAGCTGGCTTATTCTCATTGGCCAACCTTCCCTTTAAAACCCACTTTCTGCATTCCCATTTCACTCAATCAAAACAATAATTGAGCTCTAGTGTAATTGTCTGTACTACTTCTTCTTCATCTTCCTTATACAAGAACTAGTTTGCAGAAATGGATGGCTGCAGAATGGCTATGGTTTTTACCGTATACATCATTGTGCTTCTGAGCTTTGCTTCCCTCAAAGCCACAGTTGCTCTTGAAGACACTGCTGCACCTGGAATTGCACCAGCTCCAATGGAGAGTGCAGCAGCCGATATAGGTGTTCCAGCTGCACTAGGCGCCGCAGCTTCTTTGCTGGCTTGGTTCTTCTAAGCTTTTCATTGTTTGTTTTCTTTTCTTCAAGCGTCATGTCATTTTTCGTTATGATTAAGCTCAATAAAATTATGATTTCATGATGAAGCTACTTCTTACATTGTGACATTCCATTATTTCCATGTTTGATATGCATAGAACTGAGAAATGATACATTAGATTTAGACCATCATATCAATGCCATCATTGCCATGAAAATAGGTATTACTGCATAAGGTATATAGGAAAGCACATATAAACCATCAGAAGGCTACTAAAAATGGGTATACTAATCTGCCAACATAAAGCTCAATAAAATTATGATTAAGCTCAATAAAATTATGATTTCATGATGAAGCTACTTCTTACATTGTGACATTCCATTATTTCCATGTTTGATATGCATAGAACTGAGAAATGATACATTAGATTTAGACCATCATATCAATGCCATCATTGCCATGAAAATAGGTATTACTGCATGAGGTATATAGGAAAGCACATATAAACCATCAGAAGGCTACTAAAAATGGGTATACTAATCTGCCAACATAAATCTCTGGGATCAAACACAAAGGTTGATCACCGTTGCTTAATCGAACCAAATAGATCCTTGTATGTTCGCTTGGGGGCGTCAGCAGTCGAAACTATCTCCACCACCTTGTAAGATGCTTCAGGAGTGACTAATGCCTCAATAGCCACTTCTGCAACTAGATCTCTTGAGATGGTGCCTCCGGATAGAGTGTCCTGCCAAGAGTGAAAGCACATTTAAGCAACTAGGGCTATCTAGTACATAGGAAGACTACACAAGCAAAAATGAAAGCATTGCTCCAAGTTTGGCGTCTCACCTCTGGCTCCATCACAAGATTTCCTGTTGGAGGTTCATTCCTCAACCCACCAGGCCTTATTATCGTGTGATCAATACCAGACTTCCTAATATAGCTTTCTGACGTTCGTCGCGAGACACTTGCTAAATATTAACACAGAGTAGACACTTAACACATGTTTCACGCGTACGCAATTTAAAACCCTTTTTGTGTAGATGTAGCATTGGTAAATAAGGATCGTTCTTACCGGGGATTTGAGGGATGCATGCGAAATTTGTGTGAATAAAAATAAGGGGGGTTGTAAAAGTTGATTTTTAATTTCCTAAGTTACTACCTAAAAATGTCACAAGCATAAGTCAAAATTCTTAGGATTCTAGTATGTAAAAACTCATAGACAAGCCACACATAGAAGACTCCTAAAAAAATCTAAATCATGCTTAAGACGAAAATAAACCTAACTAATTATATACATGTGATCGACTTATTCTACACTCAGCTCAATTATTAACATATACAAATAACAATACTACCGAAATTCCATAACCCTAGATTTCGATTAAACATGGATAATTCAAATTTTGTGCTAGGTACCCCCTAAACACATTGACCTAGACTAGGTATCCCCTAAATCTAAATCAAAGCATTAAGAATCAATTATCTTCATGCAAATCGAAATCTAGAATAAGGAACACATGGAAAAGTTATTGAAATTCATATAAGTAATAAAACCAAGATAAACACATTGTCTTTATAAACAAAATAATACAATTACAAGGAGAACTACGGAGCAAAGGTTCCATTAACACTTTTTGATTTCCGGTATCTCCTGTCAAATCTCGAGTGGATGGATCCTTCGGTGGAAGCTACACACCTTCTAAAGGAATTAACCGTATTTAGAAGTGTGAGATGAAGAATTTGAGAGGTGGTGGTGGTGTAGTTTTCCTAATACTTGGAGAGTTTTGATGTGGAAAGACTTTGTGAAAATTTGGCATCAAGAAAGTGTAGAGAAGTGATCAAGAGGGGAGAGTAGAGAGAAAATGGGGAGGAAGGAAAAATGGGAAGAGAGAAAATTTCAAGATTTTGGATTCTATTGGAGAGGAGGGATGGATAGCTGGGCAGCCAGCCTCCTATTTATAGGATTCCAGGCAGCTCAGTTATCCCTGTTCCAACTGCCACAACTCTGTCATGACTCTTTCTCTTTCTACTCACTTTTCTTTCCCTGATTTCAGGCTGGCTGGACATTTTTCTATCCCTCTTTCTCTGATTTTTTTCTTTTTCTTTTTACTTGTTTTCTCCTTCTTTGCAAGCAACCATCACTTCATTTCTTCACTTCTTCACTCTTCCACCTACTCTCTTCTTCATTCAAGCAATCTTTTTCTTCATTCTCTTCTTCTTTGCCGAATTGCTCTTCTTCTTTGCTTGATTGTTTTTCTCCATTTTTCCACTCTTCCATCTACCATCAAGCCATCATTTCATTTCTTCATTCAAGCAACCTTTACTTTGCTTTTCTCCACCATTACACTCTTCTTGGATTGCCGGTTGGTTCTCTTCTCTCTTCTTCTTTCTCTTCTTCTTTGCTAATCAACTTCTTCACTCTTCCACCTACTCTCATCAAGCCATCACTTCTTGTCTTGTTTTCTTCCATAATTTCTTTCTTCTTTCTTGCCTTTCCTTGCATGCCGGTTGGTTTTCCTCTTTGATTGATTATGCCAAGCAAGGTAATGCATGCATTTCATTGATGGACTTGAAGGTATTAATTTTCTTTTTCTTTTCTTTCCATCACTCATTTGCAATATGGTACACTAGTTAGTGTAATCGGTGTCCTTTACTCCGTCTCTTTTGGTTAACACCTGAAAATGACAAAATAAGTAAAAACTAACTATACTAAGTGAATAACACAATTAAATGTGAAGAGAAGTACATTAATTAGTACGCCTAAAATGCGTAGATCACTTTCTGCCTGAAGCTTTGCGATTAAGGTGAGTCCAAATATATTGAGAAAGATGTAAGCTGGGTTAAGAATCTGCCCCATTGCTGCTCCATTGACTAAAATGGAACTGACGAGAATAAACCTCTTCACACCAACTTTACGGCATGCATCCACAAGGTTAACTGTCCCGAAGTTATCAACCTGCACAGAACATAGCCATTTCTTAGACACCAAATCATCAACTTTCAATAGCATCCAGTGCAAAGCAGAAAATAAAAGCAGAGATATGCAACTATCAAATAATTTAGGAGTAGGATCCTCCCATCATTAAACATTTACACTTGTCTCCACAATTCCACAAACTGTAAAGGGTATCATCATTAGAAGAGGTTCATGTAGTTTCATTGACATCTCATAAGAATCTAACTTTCCAAACACATCATGAAAATCTACCTATACAAAAGATAAAAACAAGCTCCACAAAGTAAAATGTGTAAATTTCAGAGATAAAGCGTGACCTTCCATGGAGCAAACAAATCCCATCCATAGCTAAACCCCGTCGCACAAATCACCGCTTCAGAGTCACTACTAATCGCTTCTGCCAATTTTGCAGAACCCTCTGTCACATCTGCTTTCACCTACAACAACAACAAAAACCACCAAATTCAAAATCCCCACCATCAAAAACAATGCCTGCTCTCACAATCTGAAGCGCCGGGTTGTTGCTTGCTAGACTAGTCTTGGCCTTTTCCAAGTCCCTTAGTCCAGCTTTAACGGCATAACCTTTAGCCAGTAACTGCTCCACTACTCTTCTACCAGTGCTTCCAGTAGCACCAGCCACAAAAGTCTTCTTCAACCCACTAACATTAGCAGCACGCTCAGTTGTTGTTGTCTCAGTGACTTCCTCATTGATTTCATTGCTTCTACTTCCACTCCCTTCCATCTAACAAATAACAACCAAACCCAAACTACAGCTGTCAGAATTTGCATATGTTAAGATGAAAAAACAAGAGAGCGAAATTAAGAGTCTGTTTACCTTGGTGCAGTTGAGAATGGGGAAGGGTCTGGTTTTGGTGGAGGAGATTGAGATTACGGAAAAGGGGTGGTGGGCTCTGGAGGGAAGAGAGTGAGAATGTGAGTTGGAGAGAAGGAGAGGAAGGTTGGTTTTGGGGATGGGGATTGGAGAGAAGAAGGGTCTCTGAGAATGAGAGGCAGCGGAGCTGCCATTTGCTTTTCATCTTTGGCTCTCAACTCTTCTACTTATTTCTTGGACGACAAGTCCAAGTAACCATGTCGATCATCCAAGACAGCCAGTTGTGTTTTTTTTTAATTACCAAAATGAAACTCTGTGATTTGATTTTCTTGCCCACGCCAGCATGTCCAATTTCTATATTAAAAGAGCACCTGTGTCGTTTATAAAAAGGACACAAATCGACTTCATTTGAAATCTTAATGAAAATTATGTTACAAATCTACCACATTCTTGAAGTAGAACCATGGAAACTAATCTAGACATTCGGGATCTAAATATCTAAGTTATCTCTCTTATGAAGAACAAGATAGTGTTTTTGGGGAATGAAAATGCCGTTCCGCACCTCAAAATTAATGTGCCCTCATCTCAAATTCTGGAGTAGTTTTTACTTTCAGAAGAGGTAGGTATGATGACGAATCATTATACAAAATGGAGAAAAGCAAGTTTCATGGTCAGATCCAGTTACACTGTTGAACTTCACCTTTGCACTACAATAGCTCAGGGGAATAAGGTTGCAACTTATACGAACGCCTACGCTTCTAATAACACTTGTCACAGCTTACAATACAACAAATGTTAATAATTTATTCAAAAGCGATACATGAGTGGCCAAAAACAAACGTTAATACTCCCATCCAAAGTTGTGTCTGCTTTGTTGCCAGTTTCGCGCTCTCCCTGATATTCATTACATAACTGTTACCCACATATAAGGTCTCTATTCTATGCACCTGAAGAAGCTGAAAACGAACGTAAATTCTCAAGAAATTATCAATAACCTTTGGACAGCAAAAATAGCAATAATTGTTAGAAGGGGTAACAATGGTACGTTAGAAATGAAAACAGACTTTCATAGATTTCAGCAATTGCAAACCTATCGTAACTACACACACACCTTGCATTACACATTGCAGGTGAGCCCACAACTTATGAGATCATAACCACTGTTCCATCAGCTATCATCACTCTGTTATCCTCTTGAAGTTTCTGAAAATAAAAACTTCCTGTTAATAAGCATCCAAGGATTCATATCATGCAAAATTGCAAAGTTGACATAAACATCATCATCATCCACAGAGCTGGCTCATACAACCGTTCATTGTAAATATAAGAACAGAAAGTCAGACATTGAAAATTAATTTATTTCTTCAAATGATATATTCAAATCAGATTTACCTCTAATAGAGCTATAATCTCTGCCCTGGAGTAAGGGGGATCTGCTCTTTGATTGACAGCCATCTCAATCTCCTCAATGGTAATGCTGTCCAACCGATTTTCTCGCATATGTCCACCAAATAAAGAATTAAATGCTCCTTTTCTGCAGGAGAAGGAATGGCATAAATTAGGATTGGTTTTAAAAACAGATGCCTAAGCTATGGGGCTAACAATGGAAAACATTAGAGACTTGGCTCAAGTAGACAGACCTATCAGAAGAAATATTAGCAGCAGACTGAGTAGGAGGGTCATCTATATCCATTGCATCAGTTGGTGCACTGACAACGAAAAACCAAGAGAAAAGAGGTCAGCTGAATATAGGACTTTGGCAACACTACACATGCTATAGTACAAAAGCAACAAAGGAATTTACAGGTTTTCTTAGCAGTCATTCAAGTCATACCAGATTACCTTAATCAACAATTTAACAAATGAAGTTCTTAAAGGCAAGTGCTTACCCTTCTCTATTTGCACCTCTGTCACGAGACCCACCATTTCCACCTGAAGGATGATCATCTCTGCCATTCCGCTCCAAATCCTTCTCTCTTTCTCTCTCTCTCTCTTGCTCCCTATCTTCCATGTCAGTCAACTCCTTATGATATATTGCAAAGTTTAACACTTGAAGAGCAGCATCGACATCAGACTTGGTAACCTGTAAAGGAAGATCCAGATTTCCTTGAGTTGGATGAGATAAGAAATGAAAAATTACAAAACTTTCATCTAGGATATTCCTTAGTTCCGGGAGCAAATGAAAGAGCACTTTATAAAAGTCCATGACATCATGAAAATTGATGAGGTACCTTTCTGCTTAACTTCAACTTCGCATGAGCTGTTGAGAGACGAATGATTGTCTCCAAGGTTCTGGCAGTTATTGGAAGTGTTCCTCCAGTCTGGATAGCAAAAACAAGATATCAGTTAATCACAAGAACATATTACTGCATTAAGCATATCTAAGATGTACAGTGACAACAATGCTGACCTTTGTATTTGAACTGGCATCTCTGAGTTCTGCGTATGCTGTAGCGATTTGTTCAGAGGCCTGTTTGCAGATAACATTAGTTGTCAGTCAGCTTCATAATGCAAAGATTGGTCTAGAATTTAGATAAGTAAAACAGAAAAAAAAATATACACTATGAAATCGATATTTGTTCAGTCATTAGATTGCAGGACAAGGATCAAACATCAGACTAAACGGAAATCAGGAGACAAAAACAGAATGTAATGATATCTTATAGTGGAAAAAAAAAAAGAGAACAAACAAAGAAATCATGACCTCATCAGTCAGCTCAGGCTGGATCCTATTCTTTGCATAATGAATGTATTTCTTAAGAAACTTGATCGTGAGAGTATCGCGCTTCTGCCCTCTAGATGTTTTCTTTCCATGAAGCATTCGGTTATACTTGACAAATACAGTTGAGTCATTATCAGCATCATCTTCTCCTCCTCCATACATTGAGTTCCCATTAAGCATTGCTTCACCTACAACCATAAGTTAAGCTTAGTTTCTAATGTCTTAAAGACTAAGCCATGGAAAAGAGATTAATGCTTTATTACCTCCAGATGTAGAACGATACCGATGCATACGCAATACATGCTCCGAGACTTGACGATCAATATCAGGATCCATTTGATCCAATACAATAAACAGCAAATCAAAACGAGAAAGCAAAGAGTCTGGAAGTCCGATATTCTTTGTTGGTGTCAATGAACGATCATACTGCATTTATTCCACAAAGAGCATTATGAAGAGATTATTGATATAAAAAGCATTAAATAAATGTATAGAACACTAAAAAGTATATGTATAGTTAATGCTGGTCAGTGACCTTTAGCTGTCACTTACAGAGCCATATATGGGATTTGCTGCAGCCACAACACTGCACCGGGCATTGAGGGATGCATGGATTCCAGCTTTGGCTATGGTAACAGTCTGCTGTTCCATTACTTCATGTATGGCAACACGATCTTGATCATTCATTTTGTCAAATTCATCAATACAGACAACGCCACGATCAGCAAGAACCATGGCACCAGCTTCTAACCTTCTCTCTCCTGATAGCAGGTAGATTAGTATCTTCCTGATAAAGTATCATATAATTTCTAATCTGTAACAATATGCGTCATTACCAGTTTCTTGATCTGAAGTAACAGCAGCTGTCAAACCAACACCAGACGAACCCCGCCCAGTAGTGGATATTGCCAATGGTGCAATATTCATAATTGCCCTTAAAAGTTGAGACTTCGCAACAGAAGGATCACCAACCATCATCATGTTAATGTCACTACAAGAAACAAGACATGGGCTTATTAGGCTTCACTTTTATGCTACATCACTTGGGTTAGAAAATCCAAACAGACTGAAAAACAAACAGGACCAGATAGGTAGAGCACCAAATGGAAGGAGCTTTTTCAGTGTAGTACAGATCGGTAGCATAGACATCTAAAACACAAACTTGATGCAAAACTTACCCTCGTAAATGAGTGCCATTCTTTAGGTTCTTTTCCACTCCACCAAGCATTAACAGTATCACTGCTTTCTTTATCCATGAATGTCCATAAATCGAAGGTGCAAGTGAATTACCAAGAAGGTCAAAAGCATCATCTCTCTCTGCTATCTTTTTTATACTCGTCAAGTCATCAGGATTGTATTGTGGTGCTTGTGCCTCTTTGTTGAGCTGAATAACATTGTTAGCTACAAGAACCGTCCTACACAACAAGGCCATGATGTCAAGCTTCAAATAGAACACAATAGTAAGATCAAAACTAACTAATAGTTTAACCAGCAATATGTACCTGAATACTCCATTCACACTCCCCTTGCTTTTACCAGGAAGAGCTTTGTAAATTCCTACAACAGCCACTCGGTCTCCTGGTTTGCATTTATCTACCAGGTCGTCCTCGACTATGACATCCACCGTTCGTGGAAGCTGACCAGGAGCAGAGTTCTCGGGCACTTCTTGCATTGACAAAGTCTGGTGATCTTTGTACTTGCACATTCCATACTCAGTCACCAATAAGTTGCCGTTTTCATCCTGTGACAATCATTCTACTTAAAAATCCTCATCTCAATGATAAAACAGAGATAGCTAAAGCAAAGGAATTGAGATTACTCTGGTGGGATAAACTGCTCCGGTAGGCAGACCCATGTTGGAGGTAATGTCTCGGTATTCACGATTCATAAAATTTCCAGTTGTAGGACAGAAATGAACGCTCTTAACAACTTTTGGCCTCACAAGAGAACCTGCAAAAGCATTAGTAACCGGTTTAAAATCACTCACATCTAAAACAGCCAACTTTGATTCCCCACATTAAACCAATTCACCATAAATTCCTCACATTTCTAAGTTGCATTCTACTTTCAATCGATCAACAGCAGTAAAAACGACATAAAATTGGGGGAAAGAGAGCAGTACATTTGGTGACGATGCCTCGAACCGAAACCATGGACCCAATGTACTCAGAGAGCAGATCTCTCGGTGTGACGCCTCGAGATACAAAGTGACCACTAAACCCCACAAGAAGCTGGTCGCCGGACTTCATGTACTTCGCATCGATCTTACTGGCGGCCTCCGTGGCCGCGTCACTAAACGCTTGCATAAAGTCGCTCGGATTTCTCAGAATCCTAATCACAAAATCGAAACCAAATTAGGTTTTCCTGAAAATTGGGGGGTATTTTAAAAGCTAGGGTTTATTAAGTGAGACTGACCTGTTACCAATGTCGCCGAAGGAGTGGAGATCGGAGATGTTGACGATGAGGCGGCGGTCTTTACGGTTGATAACGGCCTTGATCTCCTCCATGTACTGCCGCGAATTAATCAGAGAAAATTAGTTTCTGAGAGAAGAGAGCAGAGAATTAGAGATTTGAGAAATGAGGGACTTACGGTTTCGCACTGATTGGACGACGGCGCGTCTTCCAAGAAAGCGGTGAGCTCACGGCGGTGAGCGGCCCTGACTTCTTCGCTGATGTCCATTTTTGGGGCGGCGACGGCGAGGACTGGTGTGGTTTGAGTTTTGAGAATATTTAGTGGCGTCTGAGACTCTTGAATAATCCCTCTTGCTCTTTACTGGACTAGTTTAGGGTGTTTACTGGATTTGGCGGGAAAATGAGGGATGGTGGCTTTACTTTTGGCGCCTTTTTTAGTCAGACCCGGATGTAGTCATTAACTTTCTTCGGGTATAGGCCCAATCCGTATTTATCTTTGACTGTTAAAAAACAGGCCGAACACTTGGGGAGTTGGGCCTAATGCCCGCAGATAAACTTCAATGAGTCCAAAGGAGAGTGAAGTTGATTGTTCCTGGAATTTGAAGTCGGTTAACTTAAAACAAGTTTCACAGCTACCATAGGAGGTCAAGTTGGTATGCCAATATGAATTCTAGGTGTAGAATCCACTCACCCGATTCATAGCTTCGGATCCCCCAACATCGACAAAGAGGGAGGGAGGTGTCGATGGTGGAGGTTGCCAAACTCCATGTTCAGGCAGAACGAGGTTTACAATTCTCACATGTTGAATAGTTAAGTTTTGGTATATATCACTTTTCTGAAGGAGCTCTTCTGCCTCATCGATTTTCTATAAGCATCTTTATAAAGACTGTTTGGCTCAAACAATAAAATCAAGATCACCTTCCATTTGATACAACAATGCAGCATATCAACAAGTCAACAACCATGCCAGTAAAAAGTAAATAATAAGATGAAAGACCTTATGCTACCGACCCACTGGATTTGGTATCTAAAATTGACTAGTTCCTTGAAATAGAGCAACTCTGAATTATTTCCCTACAACGGGCTCCAAAATTAAGAATGAAAACAGCCTCAGATAAAGTTAATATTGCCTCTACGCATGACTGATGTAGTACAAAACTTGCAGCCAAGCATGGATGATCAAGGCTTGAATGCAGAAAAGGCCACGACAGAATTATGTCCTCCAAATCCAAACGAATTTGATATGGCTGAAAAGTATATAAATCATGTAATAAGTATATTTGGGAGGGGCATGAAGCAATTGAAACAGAGAAGCAATAGGTTTAAGATTCGTACCAACATTCACTTCATGCTGTTGCTTTACATTAGCAACAGTGTCAAACTCCACTGATGGTTCTGGATTCTGTATTTGAGCAAGCCACATATCAGAAACCACTTCCATAATGTAAGCAAGCAAAGACCATAGAAGTTAAACATAGTAACACTTATAAACAAAAACCTATAGTTGCATTGAAACATCTATAAACAAAAACCCCCAAACAGAAGAACTAAGAGTATTGACATACAAATTGATTTATGGAAGGATGGAGCCATCCTGTTTGTATGGCTTTCACTGTAGCAATAGCTTCCAAACCCCCAGAAGCACCAAGACAATGACCAATCATAGACTGAAACATAGACAACAGAAAACATTGTTAACAAAGACACATCATACTGAAAGAAAGAGGAGCAGAGCAAGGAAGATTACCTTAGTAGCATTGATTTTTATCTCTTTTGTGTTCTTGAATACCTTCTTTATAGCATTAATCTCAGCCAAGTCACCCGCAAGAGTGGAAGTTGCGTGTGCGTTGATGTAGTTAACCTGATACAGTGACAGAGTATCTCAGTTAACGATGCCAGTAAATTATATCAGAAATTTTGTCGGATTAAGGATCACGGTACCTCTTCAGGTGATACACCAGCATCTTCAAGGCTTCTCTCTATACATGTCGATACACCAAGTCCATCAGCTCTTGGATCAGTCATATGATAAGCATCACAGTTAATAGCACCTCCCAAGTACTCGGCAATTATAGGTGCACCTCGCTTCATTGCATGTTCCAAGCTCTCCATGACCTGTCAACAGAATCAATCACTTCACATGCTATGAAACTTATGAAATCGCCATCCAAAATGATCAATAGCGAAAAAGGCTCACTTCTTTACAGGGGCATGAGCTCTAGGCAATGCAAATTAGTATCATTTGTCTTAGAGACTTACCAATACTCCAGCACCTTCACCCATAACAAAGCCATCTCTATCCTTGTCCCACGGCCTGGAAGCAGTTTTTGGATCATCATTTCTCTGCGACAACGCCCTGCATGCAACAAACCCCCCAAGACCAACGGGTATCAAGGCAGCTTCCGTCCCGCCAGCAATCATCAAATCAGCCTCACCCCGACGAATGTGATTCGCCGCAGCATAGAAACAGTAATTCGAAGTAGCACAAGCAGTCGAAATTGAATAATTCGGTCCCATGAAACCGAGATCAATCGCGAGCAACGCAGATCCCATGTTCGTAATAGCATATGGAATGAAAAATGGAGTTATCTTCCTGTGTCCTTTCTCTATGAGCGCATGAACACCATCGGAAAACACAGTAAGACCTCCCATTCCCGATCCAACTAGCACTCCGGCTCGCGATTTATCGAGCTGTAAGTGAAGTAAATTCGACACTCAAAATCAAATTCACAAAATTCAACAATCCAATCCATGCATGTCCACAATCAGAAACAAAATTACAACTAGATCCATAGTAATTTAGGGACATGAAAAGAAGTGAAGTGACCTTGGGGCGATTGTCGGCGCCGAGATCAGCGTCCTCGAGAGCTTTTTTGCCGGCGACAATGGCGTAGCGGAGGCAGTCGTCGAGGCGGCGGTCGTTTTTACCGTCAATGTAGCCCTCGGAGGTGAAGCCGCGGATCTGGCCGCCGAAGCGCGTGGGGAACTTGGAAGCGTCGAAGCGGTCGATGGGGCCGACGCCGCTCTCGCCGGCGAGGAGCTTGTCGTAGTAGGAGTTGACGTCGTTGCCGAAGACGGAGACGAGGCCGAGGCCAGTGATGACCACGCGCTTCTTGGGATCCGTCTCGCGCTTCGGGGCGGAGGAAACCGAGGCGGAGATGAAGGAGGCGGGGCGTCGGGTAGAGGAGAATGCGGTGGGCTTGTGAGTGGGGTTGGGGAAGTGAGAGCGCTTTCGGAGCGGGTCGAGCGGGGCGGGTCGAAGCGTCGAGGATTGAATGGCTTGCATGGTTAGGTACCTGGTTAGAGAGAGAGAGAGAGAGAGAGAGAGGAACCTCGTTGTTTTCAGCTGCGGGGATATGCTATATCTACGCCACGTCACTCTCAGTGGGAAAGAACAGAGATGTAGGCCTTTCCCCTCTCAGATTCTATTTTCTTTTTCTTTTCTTTTTTGATTTGTTTATTTTACTTACAAAATTGGCTGGCCAATCGAAAATAAGAGAATGGGTCACTAGATAAAATAATAAAATATATATTTTCATTCGAGAGAACAAAAAAACTTGGGTAGAATTGTCGGATTACTAAATCAGTCTATTTGGTGTATAATACAATGGTCTATCATGTTGAGAAACGTATTTGTTAAATGATGTAGATCAATTCAGTAATTCAATTGCACAAGTAATGAGAGTTAATATTAGGATTATTATTTAAATATACTAATTGTATTCTTGTTGTTTATAGTTTTAGGCTGATCTACTTGTCTAATATATTGTAAGTTGTAGAATGTTTTACGTGTTTGGTATGTACTTACCCTATATAGTGACACTATTGTTTGTTTGATTGAGCACACTTTCCATGATGCCCCAAGATAGAGGAAACTACAAAATGTCAAAACACACAAATTTTCTTCATCCTTTATTAATTACTCGTGTGGAAGAGCGTCGCGCTCGCGCGTGCGAATTATTAGTGTATTTACGCGTATTTCTATTATTTTACGCAGTTTATAACTCAACTACTATTAATTATATTGTCCCAAATCCATGGATTACAATTTGTACAATACTACGACTTAATAGACTTAGTAATATATTGAGCACTTCACATATATTAGTAAAAATTTATGAAGTATCTCATGCGTATGCACTATATAGTGAACTATTTGTTGTGACACCTACGTATTTCAGAGAGAATTGACGGTTTTCATGAGCAGTTTACACATGTCATGAGCAGAAACAAAGTGCATATTAAAACCAAAGAAGTTTGCTGTGTTAGTCATTGTTGTGTAAATCACAATGACTACTACTAAGGCCACCTTTGAGATAGAAATGAGCCTTAGAATTCATTCTTTACATCAAAACTATATACTTCGAAATTTACCCACCAGTTCAAGCCTAAGAAATTCAACATGAAATAGTTAGACTGAAAAACTAACCTAAGCCAGTAGAGATATAGCAGATTAATGAACATGAAAGACCCTACGCTTCAACCCAATCAATCGAAACAATTTCCAAATCTCATATTTCAAAAATCAAAAACTGAATCCCTCACGTTGAATTTCTATTCGAATTGAGCATGTGTGTGAGAAAAAAAATTGAGACTCACCTTCGGCATCTAACTCGTTTTTATGTAATACCTCTCATAGAGTATGATGAATGGGGTAGCAACTCTGCTAATTTCAGCAGCTACTTTTATAATAGCAAATTGGCCAAGTTTGAAAACCTAAGTAGCTATGATGCCTTGTATCTATAAACGTATATAAATTCCAACTGGCCACAAAACAGAAGTAGGAACTGTATTAGTAACTTGTACTACTCTAGGACATATCGATGTGCAAAAATAGCCATCAATTGGACGATGCGATCTTGCGAAAGTGTCTATTGCAGAAAAGATTTGTTTGCGAAAATGAAAATGTTCACACCAGTTTGGGGGGAGCCCAAAATCATAACAGAAATTCAACACCAGAACTAAAATTGCATGTCTTTTTTCTCTTTGTAGCAGCAGAAAGAAGAAGAAGAAGAAGAAAACTGATGATGGCTTGAGAAAAGTCTTCCACCACCCCCCAAACCTCTTCCACCAATCGCAAAGCTTAGCCAGCAACCAACAATCTGCAGCAACAACAGGGTTGGGTTGAAGATAAAAAAAATTAAATTAAAAAAAGAAAACAAACAGATGGCTTTCGACGAATCGCAGTCGCCCACCAAATTCCAACCGCCCTTCCCACATCTCAGATCTCTCCTTCTCTCTTTCGGATTCTTATTCCCACTCTCCACTCACCGCTCTGTGAAAAATAGAAAGAACCATATGGCTTTTTTTTATAGTGTTCACTGTTCTATTTGGTGTTGGCTTTTACAGGGAAAAAGAAAACGATTCACTTTGAGACTCACCTTGAAATTCAGCGTCGCTCGGTATCCCGGAGAAAGTGAAGCCGTGAGAGAGTGAATGAATTGCATGATAGAGATGAAAACTACTTGCAGTTATTTTCAATCAGAAGCAGTTGGAATCGTGGAATATAATTTGACCCTTTTGCCATTTTTTTTTGTTTTCCATAATCAGAAACAGATATAAATGAGAGGGTATTTAATAGAATTTTTAAAATTTAACCTTAAGGCAATTTTGCATAATTGATAGAGATTACATAGAGGAACAGCAAACGACATCGTTCTGATCCATTTAGTACCAAAAACGCAAAATGGAAGAGTCCGTCGTTCCGTGGCCGTGTCCTTAATTTCTGAGCCACTCACCCTACAAACCCAGGGACAGTCCCGGTCTTCCCCACTCTCCCAGACTCACAGTCAAACCCAAAACCTCCAAATTAAGCTAAAGAAGACAGCAAATACATGGCGAAGAAAACTAAAGACTCTCAAGAGTCTCTCTTTTCTTCTTCCTCCAACCCAGGAGCAGCTTCTACTCGGTAACTTTCACTCACTGCAACTGTAATTCTTTCGTTCTTCTCTTTCTAGTTTCTTTTGGCTGCTGAAAAAGACCCAAGAAAATTAGATAGAAATGAACAACTAAGCAGAGGAAATGAAAAGGTTGGGTACTTTATTTATGGGGTTGTGTTAATTTTGCATTCCAAAATGTTGGGAGATCACTCTGCTTAGCAAGATATATTGTGGCTGGTGAATTTAAGTTTGTCTTGGAGAAGTAGGGTTTAATGCTGTTTTGTTTAATATGGGAGAATTAGATACTGATTGGTTTGTCAGTTTGAATTCATTGTAGTGTGTACACTTTTTGACAATAGTTTTGTGGGAGTAGGAGTAGGAAAAGAAATCGTTATGTTTATGAGTTACTCAGCGAGGCTCAAATTGGTGGATGGTTTTTGAGACGTCGAGTATGTTGTCTTGATTAATTGATTGTGTGTATTGAAGGTTGATTTTTTTTCCGCCATTTGAGATGTTAAAAGAGTCTGACAAAGATGCATGGTAATTTGTAGGAGAATGGTGTTGAGGGTAAGACAAAGTGAGGCGATGAAGAGATTAACAAACTTAGCCAGAGCCGAGCCGGAGGTAAAGAGTAACGTTTCAGTAAAAAGGTCCAAAACCAAGCAGAAGAAAAGAAGTACAAAAAAGGATCCCAATATGCCCAAGAAACCACCTACTGCATTCTTCCATTTCTTGTATGAACCGTTTCCTTTCTGTCATTGGTTGCAATAGTAATGCATAGTTCTTCTCTACTTGATCAAAATCCCAACATGCTTGAATATTTGTTGTGTGTGCGATCTGTTAGTCCTATGACAAGTCATCGTGATTATAGTTAAATGTCTATGAATTTATATCTGGGAGATTTTGTTTCTGGTCTTTAGACCTTAGATGTGAGCTTAATATACAAATCAGAAGTTCCGTAAGTTATTCAGAAGTCCCATCAGTTTTGTTGATGTTCTACAGAAGTTTATCTCATGTGGTATTCATGTTTTGGAGGGTAACATGTACATGTATTTAGTTTTTACGGATAGTTGGTCAGTTAAAGGCTGGCAGACTGTTTAGAAAGGTCACATGATGGACATTTGGTCTTACTTATAGTGTTTGTGATGTAGAAGTTATTTAACTGATCATTATGCCTGAAAATTCTCTGATCAATATTTGAAATGTGAATGTTTCAATTGGTTTTTGGAATTCTTATCCACAGTTTGCAGCTTTGTCATAAATTTCTTCTTTTTTAATTATTTCTTATGTGGTTCAGGGAGGACTTTCGCAAGGAATTTCAAGAGCAAAATCCAAATGTCAAAAGTATGCGTGAGGTATTAACTATTAAGGATGGGTTTCATGTGATTCAATGTTAAACTTCTTATTCTTGTCATCATTGCATCATCGCCTCCTTTCTATGGGAATTGGTGTTCTAATAATGTTTCGATGTTCAGGTTGGAAAGGCATGTGGAGTGAAGTGGAAGACATTGTCATATGAAGTTCGTGATCCAACTATAGTTGAGTTGGTGTGAAATAAGATTTCCTTATGATAGTCTGCTAATGTTCAGTATGTGTACTAGATTTTCACTGACCCAAACTTTTAATTTCTATGACACATGAACACTCACCCAGTAAGATAGTTGTATGGCTTCTACTTGTGCATGCTGGTTAACTATACATGATTGGATTTAAGTTTTGTAATATCTCATAGGTATAGCAAGAAAGCAACTATAGTGGATACTTGAATGCTATTATCGAACCCTACCAGGAATTTGCTTAGGATCTACTATACTTTAGCTCAGTTGAAAGACGAAAAAAAAAAATTAACTGAGAACTCACATCTACTATGTTGGAGTGATCCATTCTAGGTTTAAACGTTTGGTTCAAGGATTTACAGTCAAGTGATACTGTCTGAACTCTGAAACATAAAACTGTTATATCCTTATCACTTCTTCTGGCTGTCACCAATTAGACCATTTCCAGTTAGACCATCCTAGTTCTGTTCACATCATCTACAGGCATGAAGCATCAAACTATTAATTAATTTTGAATGGTTACTACTTACTAATTTCTGCTAATTCTAATCTAGCACAAGAGTTACCTGCAGCACTTCCCTTACTCTAATCTTCTTGTTTTCTTCTTATGTTAGGATAAGGTTAAATACTATGATATAGCTATGGAGAAACGAGCTGAATTTGATAAGGCCATGTCAGAATATATCAAGAGAAAGGTAAGCTTGCCTTTGCATGATCTTTGTGGTAATAATCTGAATCTTTCAAGTAATGGTCTTTGAAAATCCACCTGTTTACAAACAATATTTTGAACATTTGCAGGAAAGTGGCGAGGGTGATGAAACTGAGGATGATGAAGATTATTATACCTAAGAAATCATGTATCAACATCAATAACCATCTGTAATTTAATCAACTGTCCAGCCTGTATCGTGTTTGTGTATATCTGTTCAGAATTGGATTTAGTAGTGAGAATGCAAATTTCACAGTTGGTGGACTTTATTATCTGTTCCTTTCATAAAACGATTCTCATCTTCCTTCTTGATGAGTGATTAGTAATTGCATGCATAGACCTCCAAGGATGTGCCAATCGAAGTGTATATTACCATGTCCATCTCATTTAGATGTACGGATAAGCTAACATCGTTATTTTGCTCTGAAGGCCTCTAAGGTACTCTATAATATAGTCTGCCATCGAATTACAATTTCAAAACTTTTTCTTCGCTGGTGGCATGCCTAATGTTACCAGCTGAAGCTCCTAATGAATCAGAGATACTTCTGACTTCTGCAATCATCGCAACCAGATCGTTGAGCTTGTTAACAGCTGAGCCGACGCCCTGCATTCATCAATGAAGCAGGAGAACACATTATGTTAATCCATCATCAGATATCCTTGTACTTTTGGTCTGAGGAACAGAAATAGAGCTCATTTCGTAGTGTACTCACCACTCCCGCTGCTCCCGCTGTTATGGCCATTGGTGCTGTAACTGCACTTAGTCCGGATGAACACATGACAGGAATCTTGACAGCCCGTGATATCGAGTATGCGGCTGCTAATGTTGGTGAGGCCTAAAATACCAAATACTACAATAAGTCTTGTTTGTTACCGACACAATGTGTGTTGCAGAGTGGAGTCTAGTTGCTATTATTACCTTCTCAATCAGACCAAGGACGCCGGACTGGGAGGGGTTAGAACATTTTCCTCCCTCAGTTTGAATTATGTCAACACCTTCCTGCTCTAGCAACTCTGCAAGCTTGACCTGTTAATCAACTAGTTTGGTCAAACCACATAAACGAGCAACTAAGATACATTGATCATTGGGCTGATATTATAAAGAGTAGTAATGGTGCTTGTGACCTGATCTGGAAGGCTCAGTGTATGAGGTACGGTGACAGATAAGGCCACAGAGGGAAGAATCCTCTTAGTCTCCTTTGCTAGATTTAATATCTGTTGAGCATATTTAGTGACATAAGAAGAGAGAATTGTCGACGAATTTTTTTCATCCGTTAATAAGCTGATAAGAAAAACAAACAGCAGATGTAGTACCTGTTCTGGAGTGAAAGTCACTCCCATCTCATAAAATGAGTCATAGTTTCCAATCTCAACCTGCACAAGCCATCAAGTTTTAGAAAATTAACATGAAGCCAAGAACTAATGTAGCATTTTCTGGAAGAGGAGCAAATGATCTCAGTATAGCATGGATGGGATTAGGTAGAGATTTGGACCATGAGTGCTCCTGCTTCGACAGCAGCTGGAAATGCCGCGGGATCTACAGAGGAAACACAAACCTGCAGAAGATCGAAGTCCTTCTTGTGTAATGATGTATAGAAGTGAAGGCTAATAGAACCAAATCTTGGAAGAGTATTTACATACAGGAAGTGAAGTCAGACTAATAGCAAGTTTCACCAACTCAGGGTCACAAGCTATATCCACATGAGTAGCTCCTCCCTATATGAGATACCACATCAACAATTCAACAGAAAAGCAATGGTTCCTAATAGAAATGTTCGCAACAGTATTCATTTGTTCATCTTTGGACTACGGTTGAAAAAACACACCTGTTCTGCAGCTGTAATGACTGATGCAACATTTTCCTTGTCAAAATTCTGCAAACCTGAAATAATCTGAAAGATACAAACTCAATAACATGAATGTAAAGCATTTTATTTTCTCGGCAACAAACTAGCAAAAGAGGATAGGTTTGCTTTACCTTGAGAGCTCTGCGCTCATGAAAATCCTTCAAGACTGATTCTTTAGAACTTGACAGAAGTGCCTTGGTGGTGAAGGAGGCTCTTCTTTTCAGAGGCAAGCATGGTCGTAAAGAGAGAGAATGGCCCAGAAGAGGGTCTGAGATAGGTCTCAAAAGGGAGTGAGAGGTTGAGGAAGTTGGAATACAAATGGAGGCCTGCATCTTTTCACTCCAGCAGCTGAGGTTTAGGGGTTGGAAATTGTGAAGAAAATAGATAAGAGAGCTTGGCAGCTAGCAATATACTGTTCAAGTAGAAGAACATGATATTTTTGCTACTGCCACCTCACCATTGTATGACATTGAAACAATAATGTTATCTTGAAAATTGACTATTGATCATGATGTGTGACTGTCTCAGTCAATATCTCTTGAGAAATAATGTTTACCATACTTGACACAAATCAATGTAAAACACAACGTGTCTCCTACTTCTTTGAACATTTTCGAAAAAATACTTACAAGTAGTTGGATTAGAAGTTTTTGGCAATGCTAGGTAAGAACATTGCCAGTGCTATAATTAGTACCCAGAATTATGTCAAATGATATTTGATCGTGTCATATCAATTAATTCCTTTCGTACTTGTGTATGAGAACTCGATCAATGAGAACACAAACAATGAGATTTCATGGCAAAAGAATTGCTCTCCTCCATTCTTGATCAACTGCATTAGTAATCTTGCTAGATCATGGTTTCTACTATTGGCAGATCCCTTCTGGTTTCAAAGTAGCACATGAATCGATCCCTTTCTTTCTTTTTCTTCTTGGGGAGAAAATGTATAGGATGCCTTGAGAAAAAAGCTAATGCCCCAATTCATATACAGTAATACAGGTTGGTCATCAAACGCTTCGCACTGGGGATGTACGTTCCTAAAGCATGTAGCAGCCATATTTGAACATTCAGACCCCATAAATGAAACTAAGCAATGGCATTATAGATGCATGCGTATTTGCCCATTTCTTGGTCTTGAAGCATCCAATATTCTAAATTCAAAGAGCAGAAAAGGCAGAGATCGAACAGACCAGAGGAAAATGTGCAGAAATGAAAGTCAATATTCATGAAAGAAAGTCAACCAATGTCATTAGCTTTGTACATACAAACATAAGCATATTAACAGCAATATGACATGGCCAATGTGGCACACATTAGCTTCATCTCTTAATATCCCACCCCCACGAAACCGCCATTACAAAAGCCAAGTTCTTTTCTGAAACAAGGGCCCGTACGCGTGTCGCTGTCCTCAAGCCTTGATACTTGAAAAATTAAACCGAATCATCCATGAAAGAAATTCCAATAGATGAAAGTTAGAGAAACACCATATGTGATATGTGCATGTCGATCAATCAAAAGCTGCAGCCGCAAAAGAGGTAGAAGAAACAGATGCTTAGCGCCAAGATGATGGCCTCGAAAACAGAAACGATCTTGAAGACGACATCGTCGTAGAAGGAAAGCTGAAGATGCACGGGCTTGAACCTGAAGGCGGCACCCAAGTACTTCCACCTAACGCTCCACGACTCCTTCCTCATCGACCTCCTAAACAACAACCACCTCTTCGAAGATGAAGAATTCTTCCCCAACATTTTGAGAAAAACTAACTTCAATTCGTTACACGCTTCTGGGTTTGATTTTGATGATGGGGGGATGGAAGAGGGTGGCTTTTAAATGATAGGGGTTTGAGGAAGATTTTTCGGTAGTCTTGGATCCTTTCTTAGAAGGCAAGGAGTTCGTATAATTATGGAGGTTTTGGCAGCGTTTTGGGGTAGTTATATTTTGGTTATGATGAAGAGGTGTGTGGACCGAGTTGGAGAACCAAAACTGGTCAGCGTTGTTGGTGCAGTTGAAACTTAACGTAGGCAACTCCCATCTAGAACAAAATTAAAACTAGGTATTTCCACGAAGCCTATTATACTCACCAATAGCTGGTTTTCTGATATTTACACTTCTGGTTTTCATTCCAAAAAATCTTACACTCAAATAGAGCAAATAAATATAAAAATTGCATTGTATTTATTTGAATGTGAAATTGTACGACAAGGTAACTAAGACACAGAATATAAAGTTGATTTATTTTATCTAATTACAAAAATTTCTTATTTATAAAGGAAAATACAGCCATAGAATTGATTACCCTGCACAAACTTAAAGTTTTTGTATTTTCAAGCATATATTAAGGAGTATAGTTCACCTACATACATATCAATATATATAACTCAACAGCCCAAAGATATACTGACGTTCTGTCATTTTAATTTGTTCTAATATCCTATGTTAAATGTGATACACTAGTACAACAAATGTACGTCTCAAATAACTCTAAATGATATATTCATGGTTTTTGAAAGCAATTCATTGGTAAAATATGCATGAACTTCTCCCAACCTACTATTAGCAAGAATGAAAGATGTCACGTATTTTATCAACCAAACGAGTAATTTGAGAGGTGCATATATAGCATGAAACCAACGGACGTACTTCTATATTTTTCCAATGAGTGTCATCTATCTATTACTCTTCTTCTTTTTTTAATCTTTGATCGAGATATTTCGCCAAAAACGAATTTGACGTCCAAATCAATTTGGAATAAAGCTTACTTACCATAATCGAAATGCACTGTGCTGTCATGACTATATGAGAGAGTAACTTTGAAAGAAAAAATAAAATAAAGTCTAGAGTATATATATTCTCTTTCGGCTGAACAGTTTGCGCGTACACGTCAAATGAAAGGTCATCCATGACATGACATAAAGATGCATGCATAAATACAACTGTAAATGAGTTGGAGACTTGGAGCTACTTGCTAGCCCGGTCTTCCTTCGGGAGAAAGCCAGAAAGGTCAAGTCAATATCGGCCGTTGCCTGTAAAGCAAGTTATTTCAGGTCTCTTGCCATTTTTAGCCTTCTAGTCTTACTGGTGATGAAGCCCGCGCTACGCTGCGGGGAATGTTGGGAAGAAAATATAGTAATATATGTCACGCATGTTAAGTTTATATAAAACATCACTGATATACATTTGGTTTGTTATACGCTATTACATATGGCACAGTACCAAAAATTGTCATTTGATGGAGCAAAACATATGCTTAGTACAACCAGAACGAACGTATAAGCTTTGTTGTTTGCCTTCTTCAATTCCATTACTACATAGTAGATGACCAAAGTCATTACAATGAATTAGTTCATGTAAAAGAGATCGGTCATTCTATAGTGCAGATAGAACACTCTTTTCGTATGGTACAGATAAAGACGTGATCCTACTACTCCATATGTTGCTCTCTGTCTTTCACTGGACCCCAAAGAAAGTTGAAAGCCTACACGATTAAATGATTTAACAAATTAATAAAAGCAAATTAATATATTAAGCAAAAATAGACACCAAAAATGAATAATCAGATAGACATTATAAAGATCAATACAAAGCTGTGAACCTCTTAAACCATTATTTCATGTTCGTCTTACTATGATCTATCAAAAAAAATTGAACAAAATGAAGAAAGGGATTGGAAACGCACCTAACGACAAAACGAATAGTTTCCAACGATTGGTAGGAGAACAATAGAAATCGGTGAAAAAAGAGAAGCCTATTCCATTATGGCGAGAGAATTGAAAACTGAGAACCCCCCTCCTTGTAATTGAAAAGACTCTAACTTAAAGCAGTCAACCATCTCCTTATAAGAAGCCCTCATTTCAAATCAAAACCTAACAAAACAGACATATCATACGAATATTACAAACTAATGATTAAAAGGGTCTCAACTCAATCCAATCAACAATACTCAGATCCATAAACTACACCTCAATTACAGATCAGAAGTTTATACAGAAAATAAAGTTTAAATTCTTATTTTTTTAAAAAGCACAAACTCAACTTGTTTATTCAAGCCAATAACCACAATACTTGGAGTATATAATAAGGATTTATAGTTCATAGCAAGAAGAAGTAAACTTGTCGTAGATTTTAATCATCATTGTTCAGTAAAATTTCATAAAAGAGAGTACGTTAAGAACAAATACATTCAAAGCCAATTGGATGCTCTAAAGCTAACAAGGTTGAAGTCACAACATTTTGAGTCAATTTTCCCACAAAACAAATCAGAGCTTCACGCTATATTTAAAACTTCTTGGTAGTACGTTGAGATAGAAAATAGTCATAAGGATTTTTAAAATATGGACCCTCTGTGGAAATCGAATTATTTTCAGAATACTTAGTGTTGTACATCTAAACAGAAAAATCACATAACACACCAATTAAAATACGCTTGTATACAGAGATTGATCATTCAATAATTCATAACAAAGCATACACTCCTTCAAATGTAAACAGTAGGCATGCACTTAAAGAGCAAGGTGTAGGCTAAGTAGAGAAGAACAACATCAACCAATTGTAAAACCAATACACCTAAAAAAAACCTAGAACCCAACGCATAATCGCAATATAATTCACTAATTCAAATAAAAAATTGTAAGCATCAATTGACTTATACAATTATACATAGAAATTTGCAATTTGACTTAATGATGATGTGATACTATAAACAACATCCTACTCTTAATGATCATTATATTGTACTTTTGCAAATATAGAGTTCATTTAAACCTTGATTAGACTCGATTGATGACACTTCAACAACTTTGGCTACACTCTTTGGTAATCGATCAGTAATATCAACCAAAAACAGAAGAAAACAATGAGGTGAAAGCCTCCGTATTTTTGTTGTAGGAAACACATGTAAAGAATATAATCAGTAATAGAAAATAAAATTTAACTCTTATAAAGTGTCATAAGCAAACAATCCAGCAACCACGTATGTATGTAAGTCTTGTAAGATCATATAATATTAACCTAAGCCGACATATATAACATAACATAATTTTAAGTTCAAAGCAACATATGCTGAATTAAACAACTTGATTACATTAGTTCTTTAATGCTGTGAAAAGAGGTTGAGATACCACATACTTGAGATCTCACGCTGCAAGCCTGCAACCAATAATTGCCTCCTTAAAATCCATAATTATGATTCACCAAAGCATGAGATGAATCCATTGTTAAGATGAATTCAAATGACTGAAAAAATATAAGATGAACTGAACGCATGTTTCACCGATATAGACAAATCGATCGATATTAAAAGATCAACTCATATTCTATTCCTAAATCTGATGCAAAAACTCCTAAAACCAATAAATAGACTTAGAGCGGTTGTAATCGTTGCCTCGTATGAAAAGTTAAGGACACGGAGAAATTTTTTAAAAAAATAGAAGAAAACATGGAGGACAAATATGTAAATACATTGTTCATAAGAGCGGCATTTGGTAAATATATTGATTCAGGCCCTTTAGTTTATAATAAATATTCCATCAAAACTAAGCTAAAGAGAGGAAAATGAAATTATTTGCAACATATACTAGTAATACTACTATGCAAAGAAACTCTAGTATGTATTTAAATTTTAAATCAGGGATCCCATTAAACATGACATACATTAGTTAAAATGTAATACTCATACTTGTAAAATGAGTATTTATTTTTTCAATTCTAGTTCGTTGTGAAAGACCCATTTATATAGCAACATGAAATCGAAAAACGTTGTTGGTTTAACCCTTTTTTCAAATTACAAATTAAAATGTGGTTGAAGTATGTATTTTATTCCACATAAGGTCTTACTCATACGAGTCTTGGGTTTGGTTCAATTGGCCAGGCAGTGTGCATACCTACTTACCTAGCTCCCATATAAAATTGTACGGTCTTACTCATGTAATCAAGGAAGGACGAAAGGAAGGGCAGGCTAGAGTTTGCTGCAGCACACCCTAGGTTTTACGCAATTATTGGATAAAAAACAAGAGTCAACATACTAACAACGACACAACCAAGTCGGTCCCAAACAAAAAATACTTTCTCTGAGTCTTTGTTCTCTGTGCGAGAGTGCAAGTGCAAGTATGCGAGGGCGACAACACTCTGTCTCTCTTCTTCGTTACAGCAAAGAACACGACAACAAGTCTACAACAAATTATTGATTAAAGGCAAACCCACTAACCCAAGTATTGTAGTCCTCTTTGGCTCTTTGTCATCATCTCATCATTCTCATGATATCAAATTTCAACAAATTGGGATTGCAAATTAGGTTTTTATATTTGGGGCTTTTTGTTGAATGTTGATCTAATTGTTTATCAATGATTGTTGCTTTTGATTAAGACACACAAAATGGGCAGGGTAAACAAAGCTAAACTGAGCAAATTGAATTGGGATTAAGATATCTAATAAAAAAATTGGGATTAAGATATGATCGTTGCTTTTGCTTATATACTTTTGGTTTTGTTTATTAAATTGATCACATAGAAACGTCTAGTAAAAGGACTAAGTTGTCTTGATCTTTATTCTGATGGATTATGGTATATTGGTATTGTGTAGATGATATAAGCTGATAACTAATTAAACAAAGGTAGAAGTCACGAATTGATATTCTTATGGCTTCTCATTATATTCTTGTTGTTGTTCTTGCTAGGTTTAATGACTGATTAGCCCCATAATCCTAAACCATGGAAAGTTCAAAAGAAAGTAAGTTCATATTTTCAAAAAAATGATACTCACATGCCTGATGTTCCAAGCTTTGATGAGCAAGAGTCTTTTGTGTCTTCTAGAGTTGAGTCTCAACCAATTGATGCTAATTACTTTGAACATGATCCGGGGAAACGCCTTCCAATCTCATCATACCATATAAATGACAGTGATGAGGTTCGAAAGAAATACATTATTTATGGTCTTTATCAGCCCAAATTAGATGAGTATCCATCACATCTTTGTGGGGATCAAGATCGAAGGTGTAATGGGAAGTGATTTGAAAAATATCATTCGCTTGAGTACTCGGAGAATGATAAAGCATATTGTTTTCCATGCTTTCTTTTTGACAATCATTCAACACAAACTTTGTTCACTTCGTTTGGGTTTGATAATTGGAGAAGGGTTGGTGGAGTTCGATGTGTCTCTAAGAAGCATGTAGGGAAGACCGGTTCATTGCATTATAAATCTATGCAAGATTGGCTTAGCTTGAAACATGTGTGTGGACATATTGATAAAGTCATCAATCCGTAACCACTAAAATTGGTACAGCAGAATCGGTTGTGGCTCAAGGCTACTAAAGAGGCTGTAAGATTGTTGGCAAAGCAAGCACTTGCTTTCAGAGGTGATAATGAATCTGTTGAGTCATCTAATCGTGGAAACATTATTGAAACAGTGGACTCATATGTGAGAATGAATGAGAAAGTTGCACATGTCACACTAGCACATGGATTGCAAGCATTATTGTTGTAGAAGTGTCCATACACATATTATGTATATTGTTCCGCTCATCGCCTACAACTAGATTGAAAGGATCCAACCCCGATTTAGTTTCCTAAACCGGAATCAAACCCCTTCTGAAAACACGAACTTTCAAAAACCATAGAAATTTCGGCAGAGTTTCACTATATCGCGGAATTATCATTAACCTGCACCCGAAAACACACTTCATCCTATGCCACAAATGCCAAAACGTGGGCACCAATCCCATCCGGATTTCTCAATATCATAACAATAATGTAAAGTAATAAGCAAAACTGTACTTTACAGAAATCCGGGAAAAATCATCTGAAAGTATAACATATTCAGTATTTAGAGCGGCCTCTACTATGTACATATATACAAATAGTAGGCCAAACTAAGAACCTACCATAAAAGAAATATAGCTCGAATACTAAGCCTCCGACTACGACGTGCGACACTAGAATCCGAACTGCAAACTGGACACGGAAACCGAAAATTCCAGGGGAAAAGCAAATAAAATCGTTAGAGTGAGTGGACGAAAAATAAACATATGCCTTTCACCATTTATATAATATAAAAACAATGCCAGTTCTTAAAATAAATAGAGGTGTCAGGCGAATCTCTCAAGCCCGACGGTAAGGCGAATCTCTCAAGTCCGACGGTGATAGACTAGGCGAATTTCTCAAGCCTAGTTGGCACATCAGGGGAATCTCTCAACCCTGGATCTGGACTACCGGTGATCAGCCGAGTAGCCAATGCATCGATGCTAAGTATATGCCATCACCATATAAAATATAAAACAATACCTCCAAAAACAATAAATAATCTCAATACTATACTGGAAATAAATACTGAAATCAAGAACTCGCTACGACAATGTAAATAAAAGTCCACTCACAGATAAGCACAACGCAAAACGCGTTAATCCTGTGATCCGGCGGAAAATCCCTCGCTAAATGAACGATCACGATCTCCTGAATAATCATAAATTCCACTGCTCAAAATCATAATTCAAAACCTTGAACCACATCTCGATAACCAACCATACCCGGAAACATATAACTCAATATCGACGAAATCGTCAAAAATCCAACAAACACACCATTAAACCTCTCTATAATTTCCGATGCTCAATTCAAAATATAAACCTCACCACTGCGATTGGTGCACGATTTCGAGCAAAACGACATAAAACTTGTCGAAAAACACCTCGGCCGGAAAACCGCCGCCGGAAAATTCCTTCAGCCCAGAAAAATTCAACCTACACATGGATCTGAAGATCTCGACATTTCCAACAACTTTTTAGTTCAAAGTTAAGCCCAATTTTGACCGGAAAAAGTCCAAATCTCACATTGAAGTCGAAAACCCTCACCGGAATTCATTAACTTCAATCTCCCTCCTCCGGCCACGGCAAGGTGCAAGACCACTTCTAAAAGCTTCCTCTCTCCAAGGGCTACAAAACCCATAACAAGTCGACCTCCATCTCGCCCGCCACCGCTGCCTCCGTCGCCGGCGATTTCGCCGGAAAACCCACCAAAATTTCTGAACTTTGACAAGCCATAACTTCTTCATCTGGCAACCAAATTGAGTGCATGACCTATCAAAAGAAAGAGGAGCTCAAGCCCAACAACTTCCATGAAGGAAGCTTGGCCAAAAGACGTCGGAATAAGGCACATCGAAGCCAAACAAAACTCGGCCAGAAATGGTGAACATGGGTGAGTCAACACACCCGAGTTGACTCGGTCAACTCCCAAAGTCCAAATCTGACTTACCCAAAAAGGAAACCCACTATTTATACTTTTTATTTTTTGTAACTTCCGTATTTATTTTACGACAAATTTTTGATCGAACGTAACTTTTGCATCGTAACTCCGTTTTCAACGATTCTCATGTCTACGAACTTATCTCGACAAATTCTTCAATTTCCACCTGAAGTCAACCAACTTTGACAAATATGATAAAAGTCAACAGATCAAATCAACACAAGCTTATCTGATAAAAACGATCAACGGTCGAAAACGGATCGAAATCAATCGGATAAACACGACTAAATCCAACGGCCAAAAGTATTCATAACTTATTCCTCGTAACTCAAAATAATTCTTCGGAAGTTCCCACGAGCTCGAAATTAAATTCTCTACAACTTCCTTGAAGGATCTCAAATCAAATTTTTGCCCGATAATTTAGTCGTTAACATGCCCGCCATATTGATCAATTTCGACAAAATCGCGACTACCCACGAAACTCGCAAATCAAGCCGATAAACATACCATCTTCTGTTCGGGTTGTCACATAGATTGCCAAGGATATGATGGAGCTAGCAACATGCGGAGGTGAGTGGAATGGATTGCAAGCATTATTGTTGCAGAAGTGTCCATACGCATATTATGTACATTGTTTCGCTCATCGCCTACAACTAGCTTTAAATGCAGCAGCTAAAGATGTGAGTGTTGTCTACTTGTTTTTTGAAATGTTGACGAGTATCATAAATATTGTGGACTCATCTACTAAGTGTGTTTCTGAGTTAAAATGTATCCAAGAAGTTGAAGTTTTGGAACGACTTGCTGCTGGGGAACTTGAAAGTGGCAAGGGAGTTAATCAGACATGTAATCTGCAAAGAGCGGGAGCTACTCGATGGAGTTTACGGTATTACTCTATCAAGAACTTGATGAAATTTTTTAATTCAACTAGTTTTGTTTTGAAAATCTTTTCCGATAATGGTCTTACCGGAAAAATACGTGGACAAGTTTTGGGTGCTTTTAGAGCTATAAGATCATTTGATTTTGTGTTTTGCTTGTTATTGTTGGGAAAAATTATGGGAATCACAAATGATTTTTGTATGTCCCTCCAAGAACAATCTCAAGAATCATATATGCCATGAATCTAGTTGCTAGTACGAAAGGTCATCTTGGAAAGTTAAGAGAAGATGGCTAGGTTGATTTCTTTGCTAGTGTTGTATCGTTTTGTGTCATACATACGATTGATGCTCTAGATTTTAATGCTCCTAATTTGGAAGGTACGAGCCATCCTTCTCAACAATAAAATTATGTTACTATTGAGCATAATTATCGTGTTGAAATATTCGATGCTGTAATTGATTTTCAATTGATGGAGCTAAATTCTAGATTCAATGAGAACATAGGGGAGCTTTTGATTCTTAGTTCTGCATTGGATCCTCGATTTGATTTCAAATCATTTGACATTGACAAAATTTGTAGTTTGGCTGAGAAATTCTACGCTTATGATGTGCCTAATTTGGATGATCTAAGAATCCAATTAGAACATTTTGAGTATCAATTCTTTGAACTTGAAGAATTTCAAGATTTATGCACCCTTTCTGAGTTGTGTCAAGAATTTGTTACTACAAGGAGTCTATTTGTGTTGATTGAGAGACTAGTCAGTGATGACCCTTCCTGTTTCCATAGCTACCACAGAGAGAAATTTTTTAACCATGAAGCTCATTAAGAACCGACTTTGAAGTAACATGGGTGATGCTTTTCTTGCATATTTAATGACGGTACATATTGATAGAGACATTATTGATACTATTGATTCAAATTCAGTTATTTATGAGTTTTATGCTTTAAGTAAACAAAGAGCATAACTTAGGTAGCTAAATTCGTATTTGTATTGAATATTTAACTTTGATTTGTTTCAATTTCTATTTTCTGGTCAAGTAATAGCTTTTGTTGTTGATATTTTTATACATGGTCTTGTTGAAGATATAAAGATGAATATTAAAAATGTGTTCAGGCCAAATATTATGCAGGTGAGATGTTCGTTGAAAACAAAATAGACTATGTCAATTCTTTTATAAATATTTTTGTTCACAGCCTAAGGCAAATGTGGCACACCCCGAATTTCATTCCTGGTTCCGTCTCTGCATGTAATATATAATCTTATCATAAGCTACTAAAGTAATTCCTTGATACATCTTTCATCAAAGTGACATCGAATAAAATGTTGTTAGTCTAGCTTTTTTATCAATTCAAAAAGCATGGTCGATCAAAGTATATGTATTTTTTTTTTACGAAAACATGCAAGATTGCATTAAAACATTTGCTAAGTACACCGAAAAATACTAAGTCTAACCCTCCTTAACTTAATGAGAGACAAATCTAGATTTGGCAGTAGTGCACTATTGATACATAGGAAACCATTGAAAACTAGGCCTGAATAATCAGTGTTCAAAGATTGAGATGGACCTACAACAAAACAAAATCAAACAATGAAATTTTCCTTGCTCTTGACTGCAAGGCCTCCTTCCTTTTCCATGGGATAGGTGAGCCGCAGAGGTCCAAGAACCAGGTCTTTCATGGAACTCTAATCTTTTGCCGGTTTCTTATTTTTCCTTCCTACTGGCCTTCCTCTCTTATTTTCTCAGGGATCTATCTTTTTCTCCGACGATTTCAAACCTAAACACGCACGATCGAGCGGAATCTTGGCCATTGACAAGCTTAGTCGAGGCTTCTTTGGAGAGATCATCTTCTCGCATGTTCTCTTATACCTCGAGCTCTTTGTTGGTGTACTCTCATCATGCTGCCTCACTTTGTCCCTCTCTTGGGTCTCGACCTCCTTCACTACCTGGTCTTCTTCATTGCCATCTTGGACTACTTGTCTACTGTTCTACACTTACTCCTCCTCCTTATTCTCACGGTCGAGGATTTCATGTCCTACCTCATATTCCTCTTCTCTTCCTACTTCGAGTTGTACTTGCTTTACAGAACCATTTTCACTAGCATGAATGTCTATAAGCTTACCTTGTCAGAGGCTACTTCCAATTGATTTAGTGAGTCCACATCCTCTCCCTAGCGTCTTCCAGGTCATGCTTCCTCCTAATGATTCGAACAGGCTTTCTTGTCCTCCTCGATGTCGTAGGTTGCTGTCACTCCAGCTAGTTACCTTGGAACATGATTCCCGATCCCAATTTAGGTATTGGTGAAGGTGAGATCATTTCCTCAAAGCCAGGAGGAGGAGTGGTGAATATTCTAGGGCTAAGGTTTTCTGTTGACGTCGTCGTCACCTTCCCCATTGGATCCCGAACACAGTCCTTCCCATAATGATCGATCCTTCAGCAATTTGCACACTTTCCAGTGACGTAATCATACTAAAACCCTAATTCTGGTTCCACCCCTGGATCCAAATGAAATTTGCGGCTCTTTCGATTCAGCTTCGATATTTCATGGCGAACAAGAACCCTAATTACCTCTCTCTCGAAGGGATCCTTGTCATAATCCTCAAGCTCCCCGAGTGTGGCGCCAATCTTAAAATTATTTTCCTCAGTGTGATACATGGGAGACAGGTTTGTGATCTCAACTAGAAACCAATGGTGCGCATTGGCACCATGTCAACCCTCTCCATTCTCTCATACTTCATAGTCTAGATAAGGGCTTTGTCAAAGTCACAAGGCCATCCTTTATAAACCCTATTTCGATCTCATTCCTTGTTGAAGGCAACAAGAATCGGTCTTCATGCTCCTGAATCCCAATTCTGCCAGAGACTTTCCACAATCTTGTGAACTTACGAGTCAAAGCCTCCTTATAATATAGTTTCAATGTCAAGAGTCGAGCTGTGAGGAAGCTCTTTGTTGACTTGTTTGTTGATGATTGCCCTCCCGAGCACAGATTCATTATCCATTCCTCCTCCTCCAAGGCAAGAGCTGAGGAAAAACACGCCGCAATTGTGTCAATTTTGTTCATGGTCATGGCAAAAGTGAGAAGAAGCCAAAACTGCAGTTGCGTCGAGTTGGTTTGATGTTGTTAAGATCGCTCAGCTTGCACACTAGTATGTCGCTGCTAAAGACTTGACTTCTCTCGATAGAGAGACTAGGATTTTCGTAAAAAAAGAAGAAGTATATGTATTTTATTCATACAAAGTCTTACTCATACGAGCTTTGGTTTAGTTTTGTTGGCCATGCCGTGTGTTAGTACGTGATCCTGTAAACACACAATTTTCGCACACTTAGTCACTCCAAACGGGTCAACACATCTCAGACCAAACGCAAGACAACAATATAGGCTTCAACTTTAAACAAGGAAGCAACACCATCCGAAAGTCCACGCGCTCGGAACAACAAACAGAATGTACCAGGACAGATTATGAACAAACAAGCAGGATCCCACATCAAAGAGCAACAAAAGACTCCACACTCAACCGCCAATATATACAACACATTTATGACAGTTACAAGGTACGCCCGTTACTCAACCAATACTATTGTTACGCTTTATACACTAACTTGAGCGTCAGAGAGTCGAAGGCGGGAACAACCCGTCAAGGCTTCTAATGACCGTTTGGTGTATTACTTTTAACAGCAGGTAAATGATGATATACGCGCAGCAGCTCAGGTCATCCGAATTGACCTCATTCGCACTTCTACTGGAATTCCTACGGAGTTTGGTAGAAACAAGTGGCGCCGTCTGTGGGAAACGAGCAATCATAAACCACCCGAAACCATAGCAGCAAAGATGGCAACATACCATGTTACACCCGAAAGACGAGAGATGCGCCCGTCGACGCGATCAGAAGCATCAACGACCTAACGGAGGACGAAGCAGCAGCCCACCTCGTGAAAGAATTCCAAACGGCCCGAACCGAAAGAGACCAGGAACGCCAAGCTCGACAGCGCTTGGAGGATCAGCTTGATGCGTTCATCCGAAGCCAAGAGACCTAACGAGAGGAATCTGGATCAACGGAGGAGCCAGGAACGAGCAGGCAAGCCGTCAAAATAGACCCACCATGGGGACAGGGAAACAACCGGCTCCCAGGACCAACGGAGGAGCCAGGAACGAGCAGGCAAGCCGTCAGGATAGACCCACCATGGGGACAGCAAAACAACCGGCTCCCAGAACCTCCACCACCGCCCCGAAAGGATACGAGAATACGATGACGAGGAACCTACCACGACAGGTGGGAACGCTATGCTCCGGCGAATGGCGGAGATGGAGGCCGAAATCATGTCACTTAAGAAAAGCACGCACACCAGGCCAAAAGGAATGTACACTCCCCGTGTGAGCCCTTATCAGACGATATCCTGGCGCAGGGCAGAGATCCATATTCCAAAACCGTCAAGATCAGCAGGTTCAACGGGAAGGGAAACCCGCGAACACGCATTGACGAGTATCAATCCGCAACCGCAAGTACCCGGTACTCAGATGCAACCCTCTATTTCCTGTTCCAGGAGACACTGGCGGAAGAAGCACGAAACTGGTTCTACGAGGTGCCGACGGGATCCATCCACTCGTTCGATGAACTCACGGAGTGTTTCCTCAAGCGATACCGGCTACAAGGCAAGTACAACATTGCCAGCACGCTACTAAAGGTCCATCATGGGGACAATAAAAACCTATCCGACTTCATCAACCGGTGGAGGGCCATTGCGAACACGTGCAAGAACCTCGACAAGAACGTAGCAAAAATGACGCTACTAGAAAACCTGACGAGAACCCCGTTCGTGGAGAAGATGGTGAGAAAGGACCACCTTGGATACGATGAGATCATCGACTTAATTGTCCAAAAGGCACTGGTGGAAACCCACGTGTACGGAGCGCAAGGTTCAAGCACAACACCGACCTCGAAGATACACGGCTACACACAAGATTGCCCATCATCCCCCCATACAGCCAAGAATCCACCACCGAAAGCACAGCCCACCGCGTCCCGCAAGCGCGAAGACCACTATCGCGAACACAGGAACCACAAGCAGTATCAGCAAACGCATCGCGAGCATTCACCACCCAGAGATCCCCACCAGCAACGCGTAGTCTTCTCCATTACCCAGGGCACAAACGAGGAAGTGCTCAAGCAGAACAAACGACAAATCCACCCGCCCATGCCTAGGGCTCCCAGCATCACCCCTATGCGGAACAACAGGGAACGTGGTGCATGTATCATGATTCGAACACCCACAACGCTAATGATTGTGAAATCTTAGCCAAGGAAATCGAACGACTGCACACGGAGGGAACACTGATCTTCCAAACAACTAACGCGGAATGCCCGGCTAAGGATATACGAACGATGGGCACCATCAACAACATCACGGGCGGGAAGCGTAAGGCCGAATGCCCACGAGAACGGGAAGAACCCCGACCAAAGGGACGTATTTGCGGTACATCCCGGAAATCTACTGAAGGCTGTTAAGAAGGATTGGCCCCCAATCACCTTCACCTACGAGGAAGAAGGCAACCAGAACAGCACGCTCCCGTTCGTCATCAACGGAATGGTGGACCGATACTTAGTCAAGCGCATCCTCATCGATAACGGAGCTTCCATCAACATCATCTTTCGGGAGGCGTACGAAGGCCTCAAGCGCCCGAAATGCAAGATGACGTAGGACCACGAGAGCATCACCAACTTCTTAGGTGAGACAACTTACCCCCTCGGTAGCGACTATATGCGATTCGGGATCGATGCACCGGGAACCCCCCAGAGCGAGATCAGAACAGACTTCGTTATCATAGACCTCCACACATCCTACAACAGGATCCTCGGACGACCGAGTATCTCGAAGCTCAGGCTGATCATTACAGACCACATGCTCATGGCAAGGTTCCCGACAGACTACAGAATCGACACGATCAGAGGGTATGATTTCGTTGAAAAAAATGTTCGACCAGACAAAGATAACACGCAATTGGAAATAATCGCAGTAGCGGAGTGTTCCCCTGAAGAACAGCAACCTGATAACCCGTGTGACGGACTGAACACTATCCGGCCCGCCGAAGAACGGGAGGGGCAACGCACGATACAACTATCCCATGAACACCCGGAGCTCACGATCCGCATCGGCGCGCAATTAGAGCCCGACATAATGGCTCGGCTAACCCAGGTCCTAACGGACTGCCAACAGGTATTTGCATGGTCCTACATGGACATGCTTGGAATCGCCCCAAGCAACATCTCCCACAAACTCAGCATCAGCTCATTTGTAAAGCTGATAAAGCAGAAATGGCGGGCGTATGACCAAGAACAATATGTGGCTATGCACGCGGAGGTTGATAGACTGCAGAAAATCGGTTTCATCCGAAAATTCGACTACCCGAAATGGATCTCCAACGCCGTCATGATCAAGAAGCAAAACGGATTTTGGCGTATGTGCATAGATTACAGTAATTTGAACAAGGCCTGTCCGAAAGATAGTTTCCCGTTACCCCGGATCGATCAGCTCGTAGACGCCACCGCCGGCACGAACTACTGTCCATGATGAATTCATACTCGGGGTACAACCAGATCCTCATGAACCCTGAAGACCAGGAGGCCACGTGCTTCACAACGGACAAGGGGCTCTACTGTTACGTAGTCATGTCGTTTGGCCAGAAGAATGCAGGCTCCACATACCAAAGATTGATGAACATCAAATTTGACGGGCTGACGGGCGAAATTGTAGAAGTCTACATCGATGACATATTGGTCAAGAGCACCAAGGCAACGGATCACCCCGAACACCTGCGAACCGTGCTCGAACTCCTGATCAAGAACGACATGTGATTGAACCCGGCCAAATGCACGTTCAGCGTGACAACAAGCAAGTTTCTAGGATACATCATCAGCAAGGGGGGCATCGAGGCCTCAGCAGCAAAGGTCAAGGCAATACTAGACATGCAACCCCCCACGACTAAGGACGAACTCCAAAGCCTAACGGGAAAATTGGCATCCCTCAATTGCTTCATCTCCCGCTACTCCGACAAGTGTGCACCGTTCTTCAAAGCCCTCCGAACGACTAACAAGCGAAGCGTCGTTTGGATAACCGACTGTGAAGCAGCGTTTGCATCAATCAAGCAGTACCTCACCTCAATCCCCCTCTTGTCCAGACCCGTGAAGGGAGAAGCCCTATACTTGTACCTATCCACTTCCCTAACGGCCGTCAGTTCGGCCCTGATCCGAAGAGAAACGAATTCCGAATTGCCAGTCTTCTTTACGGGAAAGGGCATGACACCTCCCGAAACCCGTTACCCTATAATCGAGAAGGTGACACTTGCACTCATCTCAGCAGCAAGGCGATTCAGGCCATACTTCCAGGCCCACAACATCCACGTCCTCACCAATGTCCCATTGCGACAGATATTGCAATCGCCCGACCACAGTGGTCGTTTGGCGAAATGGGTTGTCGAGCTAAGTTAATACGACATCCACTACACGCCTCGAACAGTAATAAAAGGCCAGGCTATTGCAGACTTCATAGCCGAGTACACGGAGGCCGAAGGGGCGACACAGTTCGTCCTCGACACGCCACCCATTAGCACGGAGCCTCCCAAGGAAGAACCCCCAAAACCCGAATCACCATGGAACCTTTACGTAGACAGGTCATGCACCAAGAACACCAGTGGGGCTGGGATCATCCTCACCGGGCCCGGGGGTGTACGAGCCGAGTACGTGCTAAGATTCAAATTCAAAGCAATAAACAACGAGGCCAAATACGAAGCTCTTATTGCCAGTCTACAACTGGCCCGAAACTCAGAAGCCCCAAGCATCAACATCTTCAGCGATTCACAACTAGTCGTCAACCAAATCCGGGGCGACTTCAAGACGAATGGTGATACGATGACGGCATACCATGACCACGTATGCACAATGTTAAGCAAGCTCAAGTACTTCAGCATCAACCACATCCCAAGGGGAAGAAACACCAAGGCAGACGCATTTGCTTGTTTAGCAACATCGCCCATACATACGGAGCCAGGGCAACGAGTAGTGGAAGTGCTAAAGAGGCCAAGCATCACGAGAACACTAAAAGTAATTTTCAAGGTCGAACCACACATAGCAAGCTGGATGGATCCGATCATCAAATATAAGACAAGAGGCGAACTACCAGCAGACCGGCCCCAAGCACGAAACATCATAGCCCGAGCAGTCAACTTTAGCATCCGACAAGACATCCTGTACAGACAAGGGAAGACATGGGCCAACCTCAAATGCGTTACACCAGAGCAAGGCGACAAGATACTCAGGGAAATTCATTCAGGCGTATGTGGCCACCACGCGGGAGCATGATCCATCACACAGATGGTGCTCCATTATGGATTCTGGTGGCCCACCATCCACACAGATGCAACCGTCATCCCTATGATCTACCATTAGTGCCAACTCTACGCACACAAAAATCACGCGCCCGCGGTTCCCCTGTCGATCCTCACTTCTCCTGTTCTGTTTGCACAATAGGGACTTGATCTCATCGGAGAACTTCCGAAATCCAAGGGCCAATATCGATACATCATATTAATCATTGACTACCACACCAAGTTTATCGAGGCAGAACCAATGGTCAAGATCACGACCGAAAAGGTCAAGAGATTCCTATAGCGTTTCCTCTACTATCGCCATGGCACCCCGCTCAACATCATCACCGATAACGGGCCGCAATTCCACAACGATGAGCTCAAAGCATTCTGCAAAAGGCAAGGTACCAATCTGATATTCGCATCGCCAACACACCCATAAACAAATAGACAAGTAGAGGCAGCAAAAAAAATCATCAACGAAGGAATCAAGAAGAAAATGAGACGTCTGGTACGGACGATGGCCCACATTACTCCCCAAAATACTATGGTCAATCCGAACTACGGCAATGGCAGCAACAGGAGAAACCCCGTTCAACCTCACATTTGGAACAGAGACCGTACTACCACTCGAGCTCACGTATAGAAGCCCAAGAATTGAAAGCTACGACCCTACCACCAATGGAGAAGGACTTAGACTTGACAACGACCTCCTCGAAGAAAGGCGCGACACGGCTCACCTTCACAATACCGTAAACAAGTAGCGAGTCGCTCGACTATTCAACCAACGTGTGAAGGAGCGTCCGCTTAAACTGGAGGACTGGGTCATGAAAGCAATTCAAACGAAGCCCAAGGGATTACACCCGTCATGGGAAGGTCCATACGTCATCGACGCAATGGCAAGTCCGGGTACGTTTTACATCAAAGACATGTTCGGAAGAAGGATAGGCAATCCCTGGAACACACAACACTTAAGGAAGTATTTTCACTAAGTGTTCATCTACCTGCGTTTGAGCACGATTGCACGTTTTGTAATCTAAATGCACGTTAATCTAGTGATGGTAAACTTTTGCATATGTACGTTTTGTTGTGTGCCAGTAACAATATAAGTATACATCAAATGCACTCAGACAAGCAATGTAAATAAACAAAAGGTAAGATATATTTCCCAAAAGTTGTACAGTTCATTAAACGCACGCAGACGCAAGAGTACAAAGCGATAACAAAAGAGAAAGCAAAAATACAAGATAGACTAGCTGGCCCCAGTAGCAGCATAAGCCCCACCCTCCTCCAGTACCGGCCCGTCACCCCCAGCTGGCGCCTCGACATCCGGCTATTCCAGTGATCACTTCAGCTTCTCAGCCTCAACGGCTTGCCATGCCTCAAACTCGTCCACCTTCACAAATGGCAGCACGAGCGAGGAGAAGTCCTCACACTAGACGTTGGCCTCAGCAGCAACCAAGTCCTCGAACTCCTCAGAATCCTTGAAAGCTTGGACCGCGTCAGCTCTGACCTTCTCAAACTCTAAAAATGCCTTGTACTTGGCCACCGCCTCTTCCACAATCCTCTGATGGACTTCCTCCATCACGGCATGGGCTCGGGCCTCCGCCAGCTCGCGCTCCAGCTCCGCTATGCGCACCGCTGGACGACCGGAGGGTGGCCAGGTCGGTCTCTAGGATAGCAACCCCGGATTGCGCTTCCCCCAGGTCCTTCCTCAGCTCATCGGCCTCACGCACAAGCTCGTTTACTCGTGCGATCTTCCGATTGGCTATGTCGGTGGACTTGGTCAGAGCTTGCTGCAGCTTGCCCACGTTAACCTGCAGCTTCCGATTTTCGACCTTCGCCTTCGAAAGCATGGTGTTCTACAGCATCGACCCCTCAAGCCCTTTGATGAGGAAGAGCTGATGCTTGAGCTGCGTACAGGTGTCAAACGCTGCACTGAGGGATTCGCTCGGATCGGTGCCCAGCTGACGCCACTTCTGAAGGGATTCAATGCCCCCACCCATGGAGCTCTGGATACGAGCAATGAACTCCGAGAAGAGTGTCGTCTCGCCCACCACAGCAACAGTAACAGCAGAGGAGGCCTCGTTGGACGGACCTCGAGAGCACTTCAATGGATGGCTGGAGGTGCCTTGGCTATCTGGCCTTCTAGCCGAGGTCTGGGACCGGCGCGCATCCACCTCTCCAGGCTGGTGGATGGGCGAAATCTTGAATGAACTCCTCGAGAAGCCCGTATGGGTGAAGGGAGACTTGCCCTGGCTGATGCGCCTGTCCACGCGTTCAACGCGATGCTCGCCGCGCTCCCTGCTGCGCGTCTCTTTCTCCTGTCGGAGACGCTCCCTTCGGGCCTGCTCGCCCTCTCCCCTTTGCACATCAGGGACAACCTCTTCGGCCCGCCCCTCAGGGATAACGGCTGGGGCTCCAATAGCCACGCCCACAGCTTGGACCTCCTCATCTCCCTCTGGTACCGGGTCCAGGTACTCGTTGCTAATGGGAGGATGCATCACACCCTGAGGAGTGTCACCCTGCACAGCTGGCCGCTCGCGTCCACTCAACGACCATTCGGGCCTGCCGGGCCCTCTCCATGAGCACCAATATGCGTTGGTGGGCAGCATCCTGCTTGGTAGAGGATCTGGACTTCTTCATCTTAGCTGCAACAAAAAAATACACAAGGGTTAGCCTGACAACCTACACAAACGGAATAATCAAACACACTGAACATGAAAGATATGTACCAGGAGGACGTGAGAGACCACAACGTTCGATAAGCTCCCAGTGGTTGGCTGCCCAGAAATTTCGCGCGTCTGGGTATGGGTCGAAAGCAAACTTGATACGCGCCAACCGCTTCTCCTCCAAACGGGTGAGGGGATACGAACTTTGGTCTGCAAAAGCACAAACGTATTAGCAAGGACGAATACAAACTTCAAACAAAGCAAACGCTGTTAGTCGACACTACAATATCACACCTAGCGGTTGAAAAGACTCAGGGACTCAGTGTATCTGATCGCGTCCGCGCGGTAGAGCACCATCCGGCTTGTCGAATTCCCACTCGCCTCCAACAAGGCAGTGATACCTACGCCAGGCTGTGGAATATGAATGGGGCTCCGTTAGCCACCACTTTGTTCGGGGCTCGATCGTCATCGTACCCTTATCCTTCATACGAGGAGAATACTTCAAACGGAAGAAGTGCCCGATCTCCGCCCGTGTGGGGAACTGCAACCCACTTAGCTTCCAAATGTTGTGGAAGGCAATCAGTACACGCGTCAACGTCGGCCCGCATAGGCCTGACGTGACATTGAACAGCGCGAGCGCATACTAGAAGAATGGATGGAGGGGAAGCTTCAGCCCTGCCTTCAGCTGGAACTCGCTCACGCATACGTAGCCGCGCGGAGGGCGTGTGAACGACTCGTCCTGACGGAGGGCCCTCAGCTTCACCGTACGTGGGATATGGTAGTCTCGGTACCACCACTCGATGTTGCGCACCGACGGGGACCCCTCCGGCTCTTGCACTACTTGGTCGTCCGCCAATCGCCACAAAACGGGCCCGCCCTGAGGAAGCACAGGAAAGGCAGCCCCAGACGCCCACTCACTGCGTGGGAGCACGACATATCCATCTGACCCCCCGGAAGAAGATGACGTTTCACCACTCGGCTCGATCGATCCAGGTTGCTCCATGTTCGACACTGACGACCTACGCAAAGCACTACTGGCGTTAACCGACAGTGGGGAGATGCTCAGTACGCAATCAGACGAAGAGTCCGAGACACTATGGGATGAAACTCGGGACCCTATACGGAACCTAGGGGTTGACGGAGGCGACTCATCACTGGATACAACTACCAATTCCATGATCCTAAGAGAAAAGCAAACGGGCCATAAGCCAAACGGCGAACGTGTAAACTGTCGCAACCCCAATCCCCCAGCAAAAACAAGTACCCACTTTTTGCAATACCCAAAAATCGATCAAAAAACCCAAAAGCAACAAAAACCCCAAGAACTCGAAGCTGTTCTTCCCAATACCCAAAAAATCCCAGAAATTCTTTTTGGCACCAACACAAAAAAAGCCACACAACCCATAAATTTACCCCAAAAAACAGTAACCAAAACAAGTACAAAAGCAACACACCACAAAACAATTTTCGAAAAGCAACAAGACCAAAGAAACTACATTTGAAGAGATGAGAGGAAGATTCACGAGATAGTAAGCAAGAAACACTCCAAGATTGATAACAAGCAAATTCGAGAGCACGTTTACGCAGAGTTTCAGTTTGAACAGTAAAGTGTAAAAAGTGAAAGTGAAAACACCACTATTTATAGGCAGCGAAACTAACCCTAGGCAAACGCCTACCGTTTATTTTCAGCGCTTTCAACCGCAGGATTACTACCGCTTTGAATTCGACGCGCCACGCGTCGCGCATGCAGCAAACAACTGAAATAAACCGTCTGACACACGATCTCCTCAAGCGACAGATAACCGTTACGAAGACGAAAAGGTCAGAATACGAAAATACAAGAGGGGCCCACCTCGAGAATAGTAATACCGCTTCGGAGTCCACTCGATAGGCAAGTGGCAGTTATGCTTGCGCTATCATGGGCACGGTTGATACCATCATAACCTGCGCCATCGATCGGGGCTAATGGACTAAGGTCTGGGACCTCCCGTTATGCATCCACCCGATAGAGCAATACCCGATAAGCAAGTGGCAATTATGTTTGCGCTATCATGGGCACAGTTGATACCATCATAACCTACACCATCGATCGGGGCTAACGGACTGAGGTCTGGGACCTCCCGTTATGCATCCGCCCAAATAGAGTAATACTCAATACATAAGCGGCTCCAAACAGCAACATTAGGTTTCGGAGTCCAACCCGATAGCCGAACAGCAACAACATTCGCGCTATTGTGGGACGAGTAACAACATCACTTGTCGCTACATAAGCAGCTCCAAACAGCAACATCAAGTTTCGGAGTCCAACCCGATAGCCGAACAACAACAACGTTCGTGCTATCGTGGGACGAGTAGCAACATCACTTGTCGCCACATAAGCGGCTCCAAACAGCAACATCAGGTTTCGGAGTCCACCCCGATAGCCGAATAGCAACAACGTTCGCGCTATCGTGGGGCAAGTAGCAACATCACTTGTCGCCACATAAGCGACTCCAAACAGCAACATCAGGTTTCGGAGTCCACCCCGATAGCGGAACAGCAACAAACGTCCGCACCATTGCGGGACGAGGCCCCACGGCACGACACTTCGACTTTCGACCTCAAAATCAGCTATTTATAGGAGAGTTGGGGGACTCGGGATTATCAGGGTGCGCCCCCCCCCCCCCTTCTCGAGTGACCACGTGTGCAAAATATGGACAAAGCCTTGCAACTCCCCAATCAAGAGCTGATTCCCTTGACTTGGGGGACTTGTTAGTACGTGATCCTGTAAACACATAATTGTCGCACACTTAGTCACTCCAAATGGGTAAACACAGCTCAGACCAAACGCAAGACAACAATATAGGCTTCAACTTTAAACATGGAAGCAACACCATCCGAAAGCCACGCGCTCGAAACAACAAACGGAAGGTACCAGGACAGATCATGAACAAACAAGCAGGATCCCACATCGAAGAGCAACAAAAGACTCCACACTCAACCGCCAATATATACAACACATTTATGACAGTTACAAGGTACGCCCGTTACTCAACCAATACTATTGTTACGCTTCATACACCAACTTGAGCGTCGGTGAGTCGAAAGCGGGAACAACCTGCCAAGGCTTCTAACGACTGTTTGGTGTATTACTCTTAACATCAGGTAAATGACGATATACACGCAGCAGCTCAGATCATCCGAATTGACCTCATCCGCATTTCTACTGGAATTCCTACGGAGTTTGGTAGAAACACCGTGTGCCTACCGACTCACTACTTAAGTTTCGATTTCTTAATCAATTCCATGATATTTGTCATCTTTCACAAAATCACAATTCCACGATCTCGGCAATCTCTTTGGAAACAACAAAACTGAGGTACGTACGCTATATCAAAAACAATGCAAAGATGAATCTATGTGCCATCTTTCAATGTGTTAGCTTTAAAAGTCTCTATCAAAATACAATAAGTTTATTTTACCTGTAACTGATCATAATATTTAGATATGATGATAATTGATCCAAACACATTCTGTATTTAGTTAAATCAGTTGGCAACAAAATTGATAGAGTAGAGTGCAAGACAGAGTTTCTGTGTACTATTCTTGCCTGGAAGGTTTTTAATAATATATTCTTTTTTGTCAAAAAAATTTATAAATTAATAAGTTATAAATTAAAGAATAATTTATTAATTTATCGATTATTTAATATCTCGTTAAATTAATAGATTTTTTCAGTTTCAAGGCTATTAATTCATAGAAGTTTAACTGTATAAGTGATAAAAATAATTAGATTCACTGTTGAAATGTCTGGGCAGCTCATTAAATGGTGAAAGAAGAATATTCTAATTAAAGAGTATGACTAAGAAACAGAGACTAACCAAGATGAAATAGTAAAAGTGGAGCAACATCTGCTCCAAGGCGCAAGAGAAAGCTTGCATTTTGTATGTTTATATCCTCTTCATGTCCATCGTAACATATCTTAGTATTCTTCAATTATCGACTTTATAGACATAAAATGTGATGAAAATACATGATTTAAATATAAAAGAGATCAAAATGAACGAAGAAGAATGGCTTGTACTTAACTCTAAAAAAAAATTGTTTTGTTTTTCTTTGGTATGACAATGGGACCTATAAATAGTGGAAAAAGATCGTGAATAAATATTGGGTTGCAAAAGAATATCGCAAATCATTAATGTCAGTGAGCAATTCTTAGCCGTGCATTGTTATTCAGTGTTGTCATGCATTGTTGAGATCGATACATGATGACACATATGAATAATGGATAATGTTTTCTACAGTTCCTTAGGAAAGAATTGTCTCTTTTACATACAATTGTAAAAACATTAACTATATTTCTACAAAATAACATAACTAAATTAGAATGATAATCGGAGATTTGACTTGAATATATATTTTTCGTAACAAATTTGAATCTTTCTTATTGTGAGAATCGGTACGTCAGTATCAAATCTCAAAATCGGTATCTCTTATCTTCAAGGTGAATTCTCATTTTTGCCGTGAACACCAAACATAAAGAAAATAATTGAAGTTGCAAATTGGTCATATTTTATTAAAGAAAAATACTTTATCAGCAACATGATCGAGTTACATCAAACACATTAATATTAATTTTCTCCAACGAGAGAGATTCATATAAAATCCGAGCGACTACTTTGTACATATGTTTAGTGATTTTGGGGCCCGGGCGGCTCAATAAACACACTAGTACAAAAATATTAATTATTAGCTTAATTAGGACTTAAAGGCCTAAAACACATAATTTATCGTCTTAATGACTTAGAACATCTTCAATAATAAATTTATAGTTGTAGCTATTTTTTGCTAAAAATGTTAAATGTAGCTAACTTAATTTGACTTCAGTTTTAGCGGTGAAAATTATAGCTAAGTAATTTGATGTTGAAAGATTAGAGCATCTCCAACAAAGTAGATGAAAGTTAAATTTTAGTTAAAGTCAACTCTAACAGAGTAGTTATAGTTAAAGTTAAATATAACTTTTAATCATATTGGTAGCTATATTCAACTACCAAAGTTAGAGAAAATGACTTAAAGTTAAACATTTAATACTATATATTTAGTTTTAGCTTTAGAATAACTACCATTACTAAAATTGAAGTCAAAAAATGACGAGTCACATTTAGCTTTTCTAGTTAAAAATAACTATAATTTTAGTTTTGCTATTAAATGTGCTCTTATAATTTTTAGCTATTTTCTCCTTCCTCCCTAACTAAATATAACTTAAAATATAATATAACTTAACTTTAATTACACTATTAAAATAACTAAAATTTATCATTTTCAAAAATTATAACTTTTATGAATTCCCTGACTAAAGTATTTAACCAAGTCATGACCTTGTGGGTGCCAAAAAGAGGAGTGATATTGATATGATATTCATCGGAGAATCAAAGCCACCCGCGTGCGAGAATCAGACAGAATCTCATAAAACTACCAACTCACCCTCGACGATTGAAGCTATTTACGGAGATAACCATCATGACGATTTTTTTAAGGATTGTGATTGTGTTTTGCGTTCATGGGGCAAATAACCGTACACGAAATCAGGCAGAGGCAGATCTGTCATGAAACATACCATCGAGAAGGAAGTCGTATACTTGTGCTTCCGTACGTTGGAGAGACCAAAGCCTTTGTCAAACTCAAACTGCTGTTCTTTGTCTCATTTCTAGAGAGAGAGAGAGAGAGAGAGAGAGAGAGAGAGAGTTTGGGACTTTGGGGGAGAATGTTGGAATTGAGAGAAGGGTCTTGTTTGCCAAAGGCGTTGGTGGGTGTGAATGTGGGTCTTGCTCTTGTTGATGCCATTATAGTTGCTCTTGCATTTTATCAGGTCTGCTTATTCTTCTCCTTCTCCTTCTTGGGTTTTTGTTTTTTGTATTGTTAAAGTTTTCAGCTTTGGTGTGATTTTTGCATTTTTGGAACTGGGTTTTGTGCATTGTGGCCAGTTTGGGTTGGAAAGTTTTAAACTTGGGAAATGGGGTTAGTCGGACTGTGTGGGATTGAATGTTTGAGGATTGGAACGTGGGAATTTTGAGTGGTTACTTGTTGAGTTGGGATTACTGTACTGTTGTCTTTTGCTTGTTCTCAAACTCCTAATGTTTGATAGTGAACTTAACTGGGATCAGTAAGATATAGGGTTGCTGTAATGACATCAGTACAGTTAGTTCTTATAGTTTTCGAACTTTAGAGATTCTAGTTCCAACTATGGAATACCTCTGTATCCTAAAAAAGTTTTTGTTTCTAAATTTTTTATATTATATTTATTTAATAGATAATAATAGAAGGGGAGTTCTTTCGTCTGGAAATCCGACTAATATTAATTTGAAGTGGGCTTTTTTTTAGTCTGTATTCTTTCTCGATTCAAGGACTAACCACTATACTGCATCACAAATAAAAACCACGAAATCTATTAATGGGCTCGATGACTTGGAATCACTTGTGTAAACTTGGTTTAACATTGATCCTTTAGTCCTGATGTTTATGACGTTCTTTTCTTGAAATGACTTTGAGGTGATTTTACTTACTGTTCACAGTTAGTCAGGATTCACTCGAGGAACTCACAACTTGGATGGACTCGCCAAAAAGTAAGTGATGATTCATGCTCTTATTTTTTCTTGGTCCATAAGATTTAATATTTTTGGTTGTGTGGGTTTGTTTATAACAAATACAAGTCTACTAAATTCGGAACCTCAGCACGTATGAATGGATACATGTGCTGATAGATCTTATGCCTGATTGATTTTCTAGCTCATGCTTTCTTATGAAGGTTGTTCACATAAGACATATACGTGGATATGCACAGTTAATTGCTATATTAGAGCTCAATGGAAGTAGGTTGGCATTCTCTTAACACACGTTATTGTCAAACTGCAGGTTTTTCATCTGTTGATTGGCTCTTCTAATATGGGTAAGCATTTATGATCCACAATTCTGTTCTTATATAACGACGTGCCTGATGTCTTTTGACAATGTTGCCTTAAGTTCTGATGCTTATGATGAGCTTTGCCATTTTACATACGTAAATTAAATTTGCAGCAGCTCTGTGGTGTATGCATAATTGTATATGTAATTCTCAGTAACTTGGGGTGCTATTGCATTATTGAAGTCAATATTCCAAATGGGTGTAATATATTTCATTATCTTAAGATATGATTTTGGCCATGTATCTTTCCTTTACATCATTGATCCAGAAAGAAATAATTTTTGTGATCTCGTCCATGACAGGTTGCCTAGTTTATTTCGTATTAACTCTTTTCGCTGCTTGCAAGGGTTGGAAATGTTGGTCTAACTCATGTGGTTTTAGTCTCATGGGTATGCTTCCAATCTCATACACAAGCTGTTATCTATCTTCTGAGTTTGATCAATGTGTCTGAAAACCGAAATTCTTCTCTGCAGCATTACCCAAAATTTTGTTTTTTGCTGCATTCCTTCTGCTTTTGTCGTTTTGGTAAGTTTTTCCATTTTCTTGTCTCTCCCCTTTTGCAGTATAATAATTCAAAATTTTCTCATTTGGATATAAATATTCAGCTTTCCTCCATCACCATGGTACAAAACCTGTGTTTTACACTAATATGTTTAAGAAAGTTAGATGTTTCTTTCCTCCGTAGCTCTTATTGTAGAGATAGGTATAAACACCATATTGTTTCCATTCGTAAGGACAGGTAGTCTGGCAAGAATGTTACCCTTAGAGCAGCAAAATAATATAGATAAGGAAATGGAAAGAAGTATGAGTGTCATGTGATCAAAGTTTATTACTTGGTCTGAAAGTTGATCTGTATAAGTACATTGTAAACTCTTGAGGAAACTAGGAGACAACATGTTGTATTATGTGATAAAAGATTATCTTTCAAGTTAGAAGTTGAACTGTATGCACGTACTGCAATCTTTGTGGGTATATCATAGCTCTTTACTAACTAGCCTTTGTTTGAGGAATCTTTCGTTGGTTATTAATAAATATAATTCAAGATGTTTACAGGTTGATCTTATGTTTCTCGGCTTACACGTTCTTTTGAAGTTTCCTCTCTTACGATCTATGTCTGACATTATTCTTGTGCTGTTTAATTTCAACATTAGGGTTGACCTGTGCCATCAGGCAGATGATGAAGATGAGGATGATGAAGGTAGTTTTCAGGAAGCTTTGTTGGAGAAGACATTTAGCAAACCTAATTTGTTGGACACGGATAGTCATAGAAGGTGCTTTCCTCTGCAAATTGTCCATATAGGGAGCCGTCAGAAGATTGTAATTTTGGTATTGCACTAGTTCCAACTTTCTGGTTCACTCTATTCGTAAATCATAAATGATATATCTCATCGGCAACTATCATTGTACAATTTTTCACTTTCAAATACAATTAATAACCCATTATCAACTTCTCAGGTTACAGTGCTAGTTCTTGTTATAATGATTGTCTGTGCTGTGATAATCTGGATAGGAATGGGAAAAAATCCCATCAACTCTACTGTGGTAGCTCGGGTATGGCATCAATTTATTTCTTTTATATGAAATTTTCTTGGTTTTAATCAACGACTATCAACTAATAGTGACAACTTTAATCATTATGCAGGTATACGTAGACCTTTTTGCAATTGTCATGCTATTATTGGGAGGAGCATTGGCATGTTATGGTGAGTACCTATCATTTTAGGTGCTTTTAATGCTTTTAATCTTTACTAATTGTGCATATTTCACAAGTTTGTATTTCTAGGTTTAGATGATCAGAGGTGGACTGAAAGTTGTGGATAAATAGGGGCATGACTCACTTGCTGTTGTCTTTTACTTTTCAGGACTCCTATTATGCTTGAGAATGAGAAAAGTTAGATCTGAGAGAGCCTCTTCTGAGATGTGGAAGGTATTTAAGCTTTTGCTGCTTCACAAGTATATATCTACAATAGTTATCTTGATTGATAGTTTGATTGAACTGTTCATTAAGCATTGGATCACTTCAAAAGCCTTTTTTTCTCTATTTTTTTTCTTTGGAATATATATATATATATATTAGTGGCTTATAATCCATCACTTGCTTTTTATTATTTTAATAATAATGTAGGAAACATTTTATTGCTGACACTCCTGACAGGTTGCTGGTTTAGCTGTTGTTTCCGTTCTGTGTTTTGCATCAAGTGCTCTCGTGGCTCTGTTAACTGATATCCCCGTACATACCTAACTTTAGTCATGTGACATTTTCTATCTTTTAATATCTAACTAGTTTAATGGATCTCTCAAACCTTACAATATTATTATGCAGATGCTTTACCATTGCTATCATCAGCCTGTGAATGGTGTATATACTTCTCTTTTGCTGATTTTATATTATTTTGTAGGTAGGTATTTCTGTATTCTTACTCTTTAAAAAGCTCATTCTGTTATCACTATATATACGAATACCAGAAACATAAACCTGTGGCTTCACCCTCTGTTGACAATATAAAGATTCTTTGAATTTATGATCAGTCTTGGTTGTCATGTCAGGTGCATCAATACCCTCAGCTTTCGTATTATGGGTCGTGAGAGAATTGCCACCTTCAATAGCAGCTAACACACGACAACAATGTGAAGAGCCATCTACATTAACATTCATCAGTAATGATTCCACTACATTAACACTTCCTCAGAGCTTGACTGCAGCAATGAGCTCGCGAAACCAGGTTTGGTCTCTTCCTTTAACCATTAGTTTCTGTATCCGGGCCATGTAGATGCATTTCTTCAAAAGCAATATCCCCAAAACTACCGGTAGCTTATATCTTATTCTTATTTTGTTTCCATGGGACAAAATCAATACATAAGCTTAGAGTCTGAGAATAACTCATATATCCTTCATTTTCAGGGGCATGTATCAAGAGCAAGCCCGATATAACACTTCTCTTGCTTGCTCAAACCGTGTTATCTCTCACTCTTGTGTCTGCGTGCGTAGCATGTCGTTGCTCTCCCAAGCTATGAAGTGAGCTGAAAAACTGAACTGTGTTATCTTAGATAACAAGTCTATGGGAATGGGAGAATTGAAGAGGTGGTGGGTTGCATCCTTTTGACAGGCAATTCGTGTACAGCCATAACATAAGTAGGGTTGCCATGGTTCTGACATGTTAGGATGTACATAACAAACAAGATGCTAAATGAGTTTCTTTCGTTCTTTCCTTCTTTTCTTTCCTTTTTGCTCCTTTGTTACATTCTTCTTCATATATGGCAGTAGATGATTCAATTATCAAGAGCTGTTTCTCTTTTTTTTATAGAGCTTTTGGCCAAATAGGAAAAAATATCTGAATAGATATGCCTTCAAGTAGGGGTCATCATTTGACCCATAGCCCCGAAAAATTCCGGCCCGATGGGCATAAGGCCAAGCTTGGGCCAAGGTCTCAAAGCTCATAGGCTCGAAAAAACCCGGTTAGTCAAAAGCCCGCCTAAGCCCGTCGAGGCTGGCCCGGCCCGGCCCGGAAAGCTCAGCCCGACAAGCCATGAACAAATATATTATATATGAATCATTTGTTATATATACAATTATACATTATAGTTTATAGTTATACACTATAACAACAACAACAATAAGTGGCAAAAGTCACATAGTAATGATTTATATATCACTAAACTACACACTCAGAATTCATAACTAATTAATTAGTCTTATATTTTTAGAATTAACTAAGTATAGTGATATTTAATTAATTAATTATAGTGTTAGTATTATAATAGAAATTTTAGTCTTATAGTATTTGTTTTATATTCTTACGGTATGTTCTATCCTAGTTCTCATTTGCTTCAAAAAAGTCTATTAATTATTAGAGTAGCAATAAAGTCTCATTTAAAGAGTTCATTTTATCGTAGTCTCAATTGAAGAGTTTAAGAGAAAAGAAATTATAATTTTTTTCATTTTCATATTTTTATATTATTAAATATAAAATGCCCAATAGACCCGGCCCTATAGGCTTAGCCCAGCCCAGCCCAAAAAGTTCGTAAAGGCCCGGTTCGTGGGCCGTCCACAGACTTGAATTCTTTGAAAAAGTCCAGTCCGACTTGACCCGAATTTTGGAGGAATAATGTTTAAACCCTGTCCGGCCCATTGCCGGGCCTACCTTCAAGGGTAGATTTTGATTAGATTGATTTTTTTTTTTTGAAACTTGATTAGATTGATAAACAATCCTCAACATGGACATTTCCAGGAAATTGGTCAGTAAATGTAAGTCTTTAAAATCACTAATTCATAGTTCAGTTTGAGGCCGTAAATTGACCTAAAATTCTGATTGGTAACCGTACTAGAACTATGTCTCCAACGGTTGAACTTCTAAAACTACGTCTGCGCACACGAGAGCCAATTAAAAATGATGTCGTTCTGACCAAAAATGTGTGAGAGCCAGAGCCAGAGCCATGAATCCTCGAGCTATCTCAACGCCATTTTCTACTGGTTGGCGGGGACTAATTTCAAGAGTGAAGTACTTAGAATGAAACAGACGGAGAGATGGGTGAGTCGCTTAATGGCCATTTTCTGGTAGATATTATGAATTTCGTCTGGTAAAAATGAGAAAAATTAACTTAAAAATAAAATTTGTTTTCACACTTTAAATTCAATTTAAGCTCCACTATTAGCATATGAAAACCTGTCAGTTAGTTACTAGCATTTTCAACTCGATGTATTTGGAAACCAATCAATTGGCCGATCATAGCGTTCACATATCAAGCAGTTATACAACTAATTTTACGTGTGAAAATTTTTGGACTTTTTAATCAACTAACTTATTAACTTCTTCAGTAGAGATTTGATATTAACGGCTTACGAGGGAAAACTCAAAGCCTCCTTATAACTTCTTAAAAATCCCCTTTTTTTTAGAAATGAACCGTCAAGGATGATACTTTCAGATCAATTCACACAAATTGGGATACACAACTCTATCTTTAATTTCCTCTTATAATTTATTTTGCAATTTTCAAACTCTGGTTCTCTTTCTAAATGTATCACAAACATAATGCAGATTTATAAACGGTACAACAAAGTGGTTTATCAGTTAAAGATTTATAGTTGCCCGTCACGTTCAAGTTATGTGTCATCAACCTAAAATGCAGGAAGAAATGAAATTGCTGTTGACATAACAAAATTAGTTCATTGTCATGTATCTACAATGATGAAGAGTCGGTTATCATAATAATGAACTGCCTATATATCATGCCTTTTCCTGCTGGAAGCTGTTAACTACTGTTCATATAGGTTATACAACCTATGCCACCAAGCACTCGTGCGTGAGCCGGCCATCGAAACCAAAAACCGGAGCCATCAACTCATTACTGAAGGAGCACGCAAGCTTAATTAATTTGTGGCTTGAGAGCTTCCATCTCCCACATTGCTAAAAATGTAAAGGAGGAGGCACTCCTTACCTATAAAAAGAGGCCCATTTCCTACTTAAAAGAATATCTCTTAACGAGGCACAACGAGGCCCATAGTGAAGCTCAACGAGGCACAAGTGAAGTAGCCAATTGGTGAACTACTATAGACATTTGTGTTATTTACTTATCGTTTTTACTTATTGTTGCTTAGTTACTTTCGTTCCATATCTCGAATACTAGTTATTCTTGATATGAACATTGGCGTCATCCGTGGGAACGTAAAAAATTCTCATGCGATTGTACTAGCTAGTTAAGATAGGCAGAAATCATATTTTTCCAGAATTATATTTTTTAAGTTTGTGAGCGTGAGTATTAACAGGAAACACATGAGTAAATTTAGGAACGCTAGCGGGAACGTAACCTGTTTCCTAGCTTGAGCGGCATCAACAATCATACAAACCATAGTGGCATCAACCAAATCACAGGCACAACGGCAGTGGCATCAACAATTACACAATCAAGAACGGCAACAAAACTTACCAAAGGCCAAGGGACTGCCGACACCGCTACTGCCCACACCGAGGAATAGCTTGCATGGGAGAAAGGAATAGAGAGATGAGTCAGGGCAGGTAAGAAAGAGAGATAGACGGTTCTCCAACACGTGAAGGAGGAAGAATAGTCAAAAGCTTCTGTTTTGGGCCACTACAATTGGGCTTCCCATTCGGGATATCCATTTCTCCAGGCCTTGAGCTTCTCAATCGGGCCTCTGCTGATGGGGCTTGCCATCAAGTCAACTCGGGCCTCTATTGGATCAGCCCACATGAGCTAAGTCTCCTTTCCTCTTCCAATCCATATGTTACTATCTTGAAAGCATGTCTACTATACTTTATGTATGTGTCAACATTTCGTTACTTATCGCCCACTTACACATGCTCTACTATTATACATGTTATGAATACATAATCGCCATGATACGATTACACATCTAATATTTTCTATAATTAATTTATGTTGAAAATTGTTGCTAGACGCTTGATTAGGTAATCTATAGTTTTGATTGGGTCTTCTCGAGTTCAGTATTTGCTATATTACATTACGGTTACAATATGGTCGTCATTATAGTCGATTACATCCTCCGGGATACTTACGATACTTATAATACTTTCATACCAACTCATGAGGGACTTGAATTTATATCATGTTGCCTAAATTAAGACTTAAACAACATTTTCGCTTATATTGATTATATGTTATTTTTGCATCAATGAAACAAGCGTTTTTCATACCTTTGCTTATGTCTTACGCTCTCCAAGTTACTTTACTCATATCGCCGACATAAGCAAACGAATCCTCTTCATACCTTTCATTGATGCAAAACATTATGTCACATATTTATCGATATTACTTGTCACTATCCTCCATGTCAAACTAGAGGAAAATATTCAAGAATTTTGATCACTATTTGGTTTACTAATACATATTATTTATGTGACTCTATGCATTGTTTAGGTGAGTCCATTTCGGAGAGTTGAGGGACTAGGGGGTCCGTACCGCACTCACGTTTGATGACTCTTTTTTACAACTCCCCAAGCAAGAATTGCATCTTACTCGGAGAGTTGAGGGACTTGTTGATATAGGTTATACAACCTATGCCACCAAGCACTCGTGCGTGAGCCGGCCATCGAAACCAAAAACCGGAGCCATCAACTCATTACCGAAGGAGCACGCAAGCTTAGTTAGTTTGTGGCTTGAGAGCTTCCCTCTCCCACATTGCTAAAAATGTAAATGAGGAGACACTCCTTACCTATAAAAGGAAGCTCATTTCCTACTTAAAAGAATATCTCTTCTACACTCAATATTTGGGCTTGAAACATATTTAAGTCCGAGGTCCATAGTGAAGCCTAACAAGGCACAAATGGAGTAGCCAATTGGTGAACTACTATAGACATTTGTGTTATTTACTTATCGTTTTTACTTATTGTTGCTTAGTTACTTTCATTCCATATCTCGAATACTAGTTAATATTGATATGAACAGCTACTTCCAATTCAACTACACTATATCATCTGCAAAGAGAATGCTGCTAGATATGAAGTTAGAAAAGTCCCAAATACTGCCGTGACTTGGAGTCCGAGGAAGGGGAATGCAGATCACCTTGCTCTCCGGTTCTCAATTATGACTTGCAATGAAAGTGAATTCCTTCTAGTTTAATCAAAGCCCCCAAGTCCCTTGTTGTTTATACGACCTTGAACACTAATTTCGCTTGGAGATTCTGAGGTTTCTTTGGTTTCAATCCCTCTTTAACACAACCTTCAGTGAAAATTGGTTGTTCTTTGCTAGCTATCTGTTAAAAACTTAAGACTGGTCTTCAACTTTGATGGACCAAAATTTCAACAACATTAAAGCACAGAACTTTTTCGATGTAAAACTTCAAATTTAAGAAAAGGAAAAGTCTTTTTTCAAACCTCAATAGGAAATAAAGTGAATCAGATGGATGGGGCAAAAGACATGAACAAAATTACCCGAAAACATGAGAACTGCTGGGATGATGGGTAGTAAAGACATGGCCAACTTGACCAAATTGGTATCAGAGTGGGGACAAAAGGCAGAAAAAACATTAGCATTTGCAAGCAAGAAATGGGCAGTAGTGGAAGGGACTCGAAAAAAGTCTGCAATGGTGCTCCACTAACACGAGGAGGGCCTCTAGTCTTGTTCAGTGGGGTTTGGCTTCAATATACGGATGAATGGGAGGACACAAAAGCTCCATGCATCCATGTCCCTACGATTCCAGCACCTAAAAAGATAATGAAAAGCATAGAATGGATGGATTAAAAGCACAAGAAACCAAGATAGTGACACAGATTTGAGCAAGTCATCCTCACATAAAGCAATCAGTAACCATTCTGGCCTTTGGAAAAGATGACTGAAATGAATCCAGCACCAAATACAAATGATGATGCACTCTGTACTGGTGTGCCACACACATGAGCTCTTATTGGTTCTCCAAGGCAATACAACAATGCACCATGCATGTCTGAGACTCATGTCTCTGGATTACAAACAGATGAATAGGAGATACATCAATGAATCATGTTTGAACAGTAAATCATTCTATGAGCTATGATGAGACATCAAATATACCAACAGAATGAACTATTATTTTACCAGTTGCGGCTAGAGAAGGGAGCGCAGAGTTTTACATAGCAGTCAGTAGCTGCAACATGCCATAGAATATTAAGTGGAAACAAGAAAATAAGGTAGTCATACAACAAAGCAACACATATGGTCTATGAACATGAAAGAGCAGATAAGTTTCCAGAGGATGCTCCAGAAAGCAGTGAACCCATGCACTGCATTGATATTGTCATAGCTCAGGGATCATAGTTGTTCAAATTCCCAACTCCAAGTTTCTGCATCTCAACTTTGAGAGACTTCAAGTACTGTACTGCTTCATCTATAACAGCAACAGTGTTCATTTCATTTCCACCGGGAACAATCCCTCTGAGTGCTCTCACCATTTTCTTCATTTTCTGTCGTTTTCTTTCACTGCTGCAGCTTGTGTTGCTGCTGCTGCCAATGCCAGAAGATTTTTCCACAGAAGAGTTTCGCCCATCTTTCCTGTTTCTCAAACCATAACTCGAGCAAGTATCAGAGTATGAACTCCCATAGTTTCCACGAGTTCGTGCCGTACTGACCTCTTCCTCATCGTAGTCTTCTTTCTCTTCTTCCTCTTCCAAGCTCAACAATGCATCAATATCATCTGAATCCTCCTTCAAAGAGGATGATGCTGTTTCTCTTTTCTCATCATTTCCTTCATAAAATCCTAAATTGTCTTGCACATAAGCTGCACAGATGTCAAAGGCAGGACCAGTGAGTTTGTGGGCAATTGCAGGATTGAACATTATCTGACTGCGATGATCGGTCTGGTCAAAAATTATGAAATTTTTCGGGCAAATGCTGGAGGTTTGAAATTCAACACCATGGAAAGGTTTGAAATGTGTTGCATCATGAGGTGAAACAGCACCGAAAGGAGATGCAACTGGCATATGCATGTAGTTATTACCCACTTGATTTGCAACTGGCATATGCATGTAGTTATTACCCACTTGATTTGCAAAGGGGGGTGCTGCCTTATTTGGGTCAAATGCTCGGTCACTCTGCATCAGAAATCCTAAGTAATTAAAGCTGAATAGGTGAAGTTTCAACCTGATTATTAGTTACTACGATGTCAACTAGATAATGCTTCGTAAAGTAATAGGACTATTTGGCAAATCACGTTATTGCCATGCGGCTACTGGAAAGCCACCTATTCCCCAATCAACAGAAACCAATACCACTGCCTTCTTATGTATAAACACAGCCGGAGGGCAATCTATCAAATTCCCAGATTCCACAAAATCGTTACTAAGACTACGTGACAGGCTTAAGCAACTGACGGAAGTATTCAGCCTGTAAGAGAAAATAGATAGAAGGGTGTCAGAATATTTTATCTATACATGCAACAGTTATGATAAAGCACACTGTCAACTGCACAAAGAAACACGAATGAAGGTTAAAGACATGCATTCATAAAAGAACATATGTTTCCAGCCATACATATATGTTTCTTCTTGTAGAAACATGTCTGGCGGAAAGCATATCAAAAGCAAACCATGTAGGTCAGAAATTAAAATACACTAAGCATGTCAGAATTAATCCACTCGACATATCAGTATGTACCTGACAAACTTGCATCAGTTGGTAGTACGCAATTATCCCAACACACATCATAAATTTCCCAACGTCCTGAATAGCTCTGTATCTCCTTATTGTCACCCCAATGTACATTCTCACAACCCTAGATACCCTTAAAAATCACCAAATAAGGAGTCTTCAACAACAAATAACATTCACCTGCATAAATAATCCCCCAAAATTTACATCAGTCAGATACACAAAATCAAAAACTGATGCAATATGACAAAATGCAAGAAAGAAAAACCAAAAACAGCTGCATTTGATGAACACTACTATAAAATATATATAACCACTACAGTTGGAGGAAGAGTTGTTTGATTTGTAACAACGAAATCCAATAAACAGCAAAAGAACAATCATGCTAAGTTTTGTTTTATGTAGTTCCCTATACATGTGGTGAAAATGAGCTGGACTTATGGCTGGACCAGTTTCAAAATTTGAATCAACTTCTACTATGTAACAGCTCAATTGATGTCTAATTAACAATACAGAGAGGGTATAATCTCACCGAGTAAATACAACTACAGTATGACGCGGAAGAACACCACCAAACGAACGATATTCCTGTTCCACGGCATCTTGATTTTACTTCTTTGATTCCAAATTAGTAGGTGCAAGCACTGGAAAGAAACAAACCCAAAGTTAATCTAACCTCAAACACCACATTCATATCTCAAACCAACTAGCAGAATATAGCACACGCATAAAAACACCCAGACGTGATAATGGTACAAGTACAAAGAGAACAAGTTAAAACCAAAGAACCAGGGTCATTTCCTCATGTGGACCTAGCACAGCAAATCAGACCCGTTCACAAAATTGTGCAGCTGAGAGTCTCAGACTAATTTAATACCCTATAAAATTCTGCATAGCAAACAACGCTTAATCCAGATTGAACCCGTAAAACAGCTAATTTCAACACAATTGATCATGGGTCTTATCAAATCAAGGCCTCAGAGCATTCCAAATAGCTCATATAAACATGATTGGTACTAATAGAGCGTAAATTGAGAACCCTAGTTCATGAAACCAGAACCAACCCAGAAAAGCTTCAAAACCAAATACGATCCACAGAATCAAACAAGAACAACATAAAGATCAGAGCTTTAAGCCAATCAGAACCAAACCCAACAAAAAGACTACCAACCAATAATACAAATTCAAACTTTAAAACAAAAACCTCTCTTCTCTGATAAGATCGGAGCTGGTGTTTCGAGATTTCTTCGATGAAATTCACTAGATTCTGTTCGAGCTGAGCAAGATCTACTGGAGCCGAAGAGAGAGAGAGAGAGAGAGTGAGTTTGGTTTTGGATTGGGATTGGGATTGGGTTTGGGTTTGGGTTTGGGTTTGGTGCGGTGGTATTTAATTTTGGGTTTTTTTTTGGGGGAGGGGCGTGTGAAGACAGAGAGGATCAAACACGGAGAGCGTGAGCCGTTGGATTTGGGGCCTGGGAAATGCTTTCCGTCTTATGCGGGGGTAATGATGACCGTCGGATGGAGAGGCACGCGTGCTGAGCGGGGCACGTGTGGGGCCCTTTCACGAGGTTTGACGAATGCCTCTATATAATCGTGGAAATGACTCCACTCGTGTGAATTCCTTTATTCATTACGCCCTTATTAATCTCTTCAATATTATTATGCTGCTTTCCATAATCACGTTTGGACACTTGTCATGTGTTTATTGCACTAATAGAACTTGGATGGCATGAGTCTCTCTTTTTATTTCTGGTTTTTCTTTGAACGTGAGGGAGGAAGACTGTAAAAAGAGACTGAAATTGTGAAAATCAGACGGTTGAATAGTTGAACCAGAATTTTTTAGTTAGTTCTACGGTGATAGAGTTTCAATAAAGAGTGTAAACTAGTGCACACAAAATATATTTGGAGCGAAATTTATTAGTTTAGGTACTCGAACACTTTTAGTTCATACGAAGAAAAGATTGATTTATAATAATCTTCAACATTCGTTAGAAAGAGATCAAATATATAGAAGCTAGACGTCATTTAATTTTATATGATTTGACTCAATAAGTTTTTATTTTATCATTGAACGCTAGTTTCAGGTCTATATATCACGTCATTTTCATTTGGGGATCGATAATACTTTTATAATATACAATAGAATTTTAAGAAAAAACTAGAAAAAGTAAAGTAAAGAAGAAAATGGAAAAGGTAGAGAGATTTTCATAAGAAAATGGAAAAAGTTCACAAGAAAATGGATAGAGTAAAGAAGAAGATGAAAAAGAAATAAAAATTGGGGTGAACGAGAATCGAAACGTTGAACAATTGATTGTTAAGTTAGAGTGTAGCCAACTGAATTAAAGGTATCAAAATGTCATTTCATACTGCAAATAACTAAAATATCAACATCCAAAAACTCATTAGGGTTGTAGCCAACACGTAGATCCGTCGTTGCCCCCTTCTCTTATTCTCATATAGTACGTGTGTAAACGTAGTTGATTATATATAAGAGGAATTTTAATCAAGGTCTTATTTTTGGTTCAATATTAGGTCCAGTCTTGCTCATTTTGTCTTCTTAATTGCGATCATTTGTTTCATTATTTTGTCCATTTTATCTTTTTGATTAAAGAAAGGAAACAAATTTGAATTCTACAAATTAAGCAATTCTATTATTATACATTTAATTTATTCAAATTCAAATTCAAATTTGTTTAAGAAAATAATATTCCTGGTATCTCGGTGGGTGTCTTGTCCTAATTAGTATAGAAGTAAATATTCTCAATCCTTGATTTATATAAATATTGATTGTAACAGATTGTAATGCCTATTTAAGGTTATCTATCAATGAATAAAGTATAGTTTCAGATCATATCTTCTGCGTATCTATTTAATTCTTCAACACGTTATCAGTAATTCTTGAGTTGATATCCAGCCCAAACCCTAAATAGAAAAATACCCTAAACCCCTAAACATTACAACCTTCATCGCCAGATTCTCCATTATCCGGAGCACCGCCGCCAGAGCATCATCACTGTCACTGGAAGTCTATCCCGTCGCCTGATTTTGTTAAGCTTCAAACTTCTTTCAGCGAAGTTTTCATACTGAGCATAACACCCTTGATTAGAATTAGGTTGCAATTAATTACCGTAGCACCATAGATATAGGTCTAGATTTAGGTCTAAATACCGTGAATTATTATATGTCTCTAGTTCCTATGGATTAATGAAGGTATGAGTGAAGGGGATTTAATCGCCCATTCCTCAAAGTTTAAGATTAGTGACAGTCTTGGGGGAGTCATGGTTATTAGTAAATATCATGGTTAATTGTGATTTCATATTGAAAAAAGGGAAGTCAATCTTTGTGACTATTTGACAGTCATAGTTTTATGAGGAGTGGTATGAAGCCACCAGTTTTGCATCAATTTTTGTTACCAAACATCATTGATCATGATTCTTATTCCTTATTAATGATCATGGTTCATTCGATCAGATACTAATTACATCTCTTGTCTTTTGTAGATGATTGAGCTGACAAGGCCAAAATTTGACATCCTCGACATTCAAGGAGCAAAATACCATAGATGGGTATCAGACGTTAAGAATACTCTTCTTGGTAAACGTCTCACTGATATCATCCAACCACTACGTACCACCTGACACTGAAGCCAACGAGGACACCCTACCTTGAAAAGCTCGAGCTCTCATGTTTCTCAGGAGACATATTCATCCTGCTATGAGGAAACAGTACTTGTTAAAGGATGACCCCGCGAATTTATGGGGGACTTTACAAGAACGGTTGAACAACGTGCATGATGCATAACTTCCAGAGCTACAAGAAGAGTGTGATAGAATCTTGTTATTGGATTATCATAAGATAAATTATTTTTATCAAGATATGCTAGAGCTACAGTCAAAGCTTACCATTTGTAGCTTTGTAAAAACCGACCAAGCTATGGTCGAGAAGTCTTTAAGCATCTTCCCTATTTCTATGGACACCCTTGCACATCAGTATCACATTGATTATGAGCAAGAAAGACTTAGATCATTCAGTAATCTTATAAGTGGGCTGGCTAAGAAAGAGAAGCATTGCAAGATCCTTCTCTACAAGAATGCTAGGTCAGCCAATACAAAGAAAGTCTATGAAACTTACAACACTGGTGAGAAGACATGAAAGGATAATAGGGAAACAACGTTCTGAACCTTATCGAACTCGTGGTAGTAGAGGACAAAATAGTCAGAATTTGACTTGGACTCGCCATGACAACAACTACAACAACTCCAACAAGGATAAATTCAATCATGGTTATAAGACTGATGGGAATTCTTCACATTCTGCTTCTACTTCTCGCTTAACACCTTGCTATAGGTGTGGTGCGACTAATTATATGCACAAGCAATGCAGAGCTCCAAAGGATATTCAAAATGCCTACAAGATGTGTCAACAATATCAAGCAAAGCAGAAAGAGACACATTATACTGACTATGAGATGGAAGATGGCGGAGAAGCCAATTTAATTGAAGCAGATGACACCAAAGAAAGTCTTGAGACTTCGGATTTTAGTTAGTCTATGTATTAGACTCATGTCATTGCTATGTAATCAAGTTTAGTTTTGTATTTGACTCTAGTTATAATCATGGTTATTGAATAAGAACAATCTTTTTATGTAAATTTTGATGTTAGCAAAGTAATACAATTTCTTCCTTTCAAGATTTGAAAGTGTTAAGAATGGTTATGTTCATACATATTGCTTGAATGGTTCGAATTCTATAAAATTCTATGACATTATGACACCAAAATACCATAAAAAACGAGACAAAAGAAAGGATTGATTGATTTTAGGAATTTTTGACACGTCAGGATTTGTTCTCTACCCTTTGAATGTCACACTTTGGAACGGTTTTGGCTCTTTTTCGATCTGTCAAAATGTTTGCCTGGTTTTCGTTCGAATCGTCGAATGCAGTCCTCCGGTACACTTATATCACATTCAACCTGTTGAGAGATTCCCTCGACCCGTTGATTGTAAACTACTGTCTCTAAAATGAAACAATATCGACCCGTCGAAAATTTTCTTCGACCCATCAGAAAATATATCAGAAATTTGATACAGCTTTAGGTTTTTCTTCGACCCGTCGAAAGTTTTCCTCGACTCATCAAAGGTCAGCCACTGTGACAAAAAATTTCAATTTTTCGACTCGTCGAAAATGGTTACCGAAAAATCAAAGTTTACTTTTTGGTTATTTCGACCCGTCGAAAATCGTACCCGGACTTGGTGTCTTTGATGTTTTACATCGGTTTGCTTATGCCATATCAACACTCTTTAAGGGTCACAACTCTTTGGTAAATCTATAAGTCTTTACTTAAAGTGTTTGAATAAGTCTTTAAGACTAATTAAATAATATTATTTTGTAGATGTTTGAAGGCGAGATCGAGTGTCTAGAAGACAGTGGTATTACTCATACTATATTGCAGAATATGAATTTATTGATAGATCTTGTGCCATACACATCATCTGTGACAACCATGATTGGTTTAACACAATTTTTGCTACCACATGGAATTTTTTTATATCACTGATGCGCTAAGGGCCAATCAAACTTAGCTAAGTTTTAAGGACATTAGAGCCAACGGCTTACACTTGGAAACTCATTGTGAGAATGATAAAGAATTATTATGCATAACTTCATTGGGGTGCGGTAGAAATCACACCTTAGAGAAGTTATGGGCAATTCATAGTCGATTATATCTTACTACGGTTCAAATCATTGAATCTAATGCAGGCACCCTCAGCACTATGTGTGACTCGGCCTCATATCAGCTTTAACATTATAGACTGGGACATCCAAATCAGGATATGATGATCAAAATTTTGAAAAACTCTGGTGTTCATCCGTTTTTCAGAGCAAAGAAGCATGTGAAAATACATATCGGTTTTGATGGGGCAGATGAGATTAACACTGTTAATCCAGTTTCAATCTCTAAACTGAGTACAACACCTAATGTTGGTCCACAAGATTCCTTTGTGGAAATCTTTGATGCTCACCGCTTATTTTGAAAAGGTTTTTCATTAGCAAAATTGTAGGCTAGACCTTTCTTTGCGGTTGATAACACTGAAAATATATCATTCTTACAGAGAATCCATAGCAACATTTGTGGACCTATTAAACTGAAATGCGGACCATTTAAATATTTTATAATTTTGGTAGAGGCATTAACGCGATGGTCACATGTTGCTTTCTTATGCACAAGGAATGATACATTTGTAAATCTCCTAGCACATATTATTAAGTTTCGAGCTCACCACTCGGATAACCCAATCAGGTCAATTAGATTGGATAATGCAGAAGAATTCACATCAAAGACTTTTGATGACTACTCTATGTCAATTGTGATTGATGTTGAACATCCTGTCCCACATGTTCATTCACAAAACGATTTAGCAAAGGCACAAATCAAGCAGTTATAGCATGTGACTAGAGCAATGGTAATGTGTACAAATTTGTTGGTATCTGCTTGCGAATATGCAGTATTACATGTGGCAATGCTTATTCGCCTGAGACTCGTAGCACCTCAACCATTCAATAGGTATCAGTTGGTGACTGGGTATGAGCCTGACATTTCACATGTACACATCTTTTGTTGCGCGGTATATGTGCATATCATGCCTCCATAACGTACTAAAATGGGTCCTCAACATCGTTTAATCATCTATGTTAGTTATGAATCTTTAACTATTGCCTGTTACTTAGAACCTTCGACATGAGATCTCTTTATAGCAAGATTTGCAGATTGTCACTTTGAAGAAAGTTAAGAAACATACTTCCTGATGTTAGGGGTAGATAAGGATGTCTCCATTCCGGTTGAACGTCAGAAATTGACATGGAGGACTCCTCCTACTATGTTTCAAGAAGATCCACGCACATCTCAAAGTAAAATTGAACTGTGACATATTCTTAATCTTCCGAAGGTAGCAGACTCGATGCTTGACTTCTTTACTGATGTTGCCAAAGTCACAAGATCAGACATTCCTGCTGCAAATATTCCTGCAAGGTTGGAAGTCCTTAAAGGGTGGTATAACACAACTCCAAGGCAGAGTAACGTGCCTCTTACCCATGTTAATGGAGTAACATCAACCTCGGCTCCCACTAGGAAGAAAGGGAGACCAAGAAAATTCACAGATGAACTGCTGGTGAAAAGATGGACTATCCAGACACAAAATGATCTTTTCATCAGCAACGTTGTGGATCCCACATATGAGATTATTCCTAACTACATTTATGTCCTAGAATCACAAATGACATCTCTGGAGGACGCTTCAGACTCATATGTGATGTCATAAAAAAGTGAAATCTCACTAACTAACAATGATGCGCGCATTGTGATGGATAAATCATCCAAGGTAGTTGATGATACTTTTGCTTATTTTGTCACTCAGGTGATCATTAACGATGATGAAATGGAATCTCGCTCGGTTGTTGAATGTTAGCGGAGAGCAGATTGGCCGAAATAGAAAGAGGCAATGCAAACTGAACTAAACTCCTTGAAGAAAAAACATGTTTTCGGTCAGGTAGCATTATGCCCACCGAATGTGAAGCTGGTATGACATAAATAAGATCTTTGTTCAAAAGTGTAATGAGAAGAATGAAGTCATGCGGTATAAATCTAGACTTGTGGTGCAAGGATTCTCTCAACAACCTTGCATTGATTATGAGGATACAGACTCTCCAGTCCTGGACATCCTTACTTTCTGCTACCTTGTCAGTTTGGTAATGTCTTTAAAACTGAACATGCAGTTGATGATGTACATGAAAGTGCCGGAAGACGTAGTCATACCCAATTCAAGTAACTCTACACTATAGAGTGCTCATGTGATTAGATTGAAGCATTCACTATACGGATTGAAATAATCTGGTAGGATGTGGTACACACGTCTAAATAACTACTTTATTAGGAAGGGATATAAGAACGATGATTTATGCCCATGTGTGTTCATTAAGAGAACAAGTCTAGGATTTGCTATAATAGCGGCTTATGTGGATGATATGAATATCATTGGTCTCTTGATGAAATCAATGAGATGGTTGACTACTTGAAATCCAAGTTCGCGATGAAAGATCTTAATAGGACTCGATTTTGTCTTGGTTTAGAGTTGGAACATCGAGTTGGTAGAATAATTATTCACCAATTTGCTTATATCTAAAAGATGCTCAGGTGATTTAACATAGACAAAGCATACCCTCTTAGCACACCAATGGTTGTTCACAGTCTGGAATCTTATAATGATCCATATTGTCCGAAAGATGATGATGATAAACTTTTGGGATATGAAGTACCATACCTTAGTGCTATTAGAGTTTTGATATACTTAGCTCAATGTACTAGACCAGAAATTGCATTCTCTGTGAAATTGTTAGCTCAGTTTAGCTATGCGCCAACATAACATCATTGGACCAGTGCAAAGCACATCTTCAAGTACTTGAAAAGTTTCATAGACTTGGTCTTGTTCTTTCCCTACAAAAAGAACAAAGAAAAACTTAAAATTCCTGAAAAAAGGAAGGTTGAATCGCAACATTCAGTTTTTGGGATTTTTGACTTGTCGAGTGAATTCTTTGACCCGTCAAAAAAAGCTCTAGCTGCAAGCATTATACCTCCATTCAATGCGGTCTCTTACTCAGAGACACCTTGTGATGTCTTGGTTGGTTTTACTGATGTTGGGTATCTCTCTGACCCACATAAAGGACATTCCCAAACATGCTATGTGTTCACCATGAGAAACATGACGATTTTTTGGAGATCAACAAAGCAAACCATTATTGCTACTTCTTCGAATCATTCTGAGATCATTACTTTGCATGAAGCAGTTAAGGAGTGTGTCTAGCTTATGTCAGTTGTATACCACATTCGAGGATCTAGTGTATTACCTTACATTATAATAGCACCAACAAGTATCTTTGAGGACAATGCGGCTTGCATTGAACAAATGAAGTTGAGATACATCAAGGGTGATCACACAAAACACATTTCGCCATAGTTTTTCTTCAATCATCAACAACAACAGTTATTGAGCATTCTTGTGAATCAGGTTTGTTTGGCAAATAATGCTGCAGACTTATTTATCAAGTCCTTACCCAAATCTACATTTTTAAAGCATGTGAGATGCATTGAAATACGAAGATTATCTGAACTTCAAGATTGATTTACTGATTAGGGGGAGTTCATTTTGTAGACATCAGGGAGTCTACATCATATGTGGTCACGTATGTAGTTGATGTATTATACTTTTTTTTCGTCGACCAAACTTTTGTTTTACCCATGAGATTTTTGTTTGTTTGGTAAGGTTTTTAGTGAGGTAGCATGTTATGTATCATCCATTAGGATCCCGACACAAGGGGGAGTGTTTAATGAAATAATTTTTCTGGTATCTCGGTGTGTGTCTTGTCTTAATTAACATAAAAATAGATATTCTTTCGATCCCTGATTTATAGGGATATTGATTGTAACATATTGCAATGCATATTTAAGGTCATCTATCAATGAATAAAGTACAATTTTAGATCATATCTTCTGTATATCTATTTTCTTCTTCAACAAAATTCAATTTGAAAATGTATGATTAAAATAAATCTAAAGAAACTATACAAAGAAAATCTGGCCAACCTAATTATAAGGTATATTTGGAGAACTTGAATCAACATACCAAAAGATATACAAAGGGTAAATGTTTGATCTCAGAGGTAAACATGTTATTATAAAGAGATAAATATTTTATTATATAATTTCATATCATAAGACTTTCTATCAGAGTATCAGGTATTTTCAACATATACCTAACCAAAAGATAGAAAATGAAAAACTTCACATCCACCTAATTACAAGGTATAATTAGGTATACTAATTATATCTAATATAAAGGTATATATTATTATTTACGTCCTAAAGAAAGGTAAAATAAATGTATGTTTAACCTCAAATATAAGACTATTGCTTTTGCCTAAAAAAGGGTAAAGGATTAACATAACAAAAATTATACAAGCTTCAATGTACGTTTAACCTCATAAGGAGGTAAAAAAAATTCATGTCTACTTTTATGCAAGCATACACGTCTAACCTAAAAATTACTATTTGTCTTTGAAAAAAGTAAACCCTCAAGTATACTATTTCTATCAAGTGAAAGATTTGAGAAATATTACCTATACTATAGTTGATATAGTATGAAAAGAAGGAAAAAAAAGTAACTATGTTCATGAAAAAAAGAAGAAGAATGTATCACACTATTACCTATAAACTAGATTACGAAAAGAAACAAAATTGTAATAATACCTTCATATTTTTTTGAGACGGAGATCAACTTTATACCCACGCGGGAGAATGTGATAGGAATACAGAACTTCACCGGATTACTCAGCCCGACAAAGAGAAGTCCTATAGTATGCCTATACTACATAATAATTGAAACACAAAACAACCCGACTAACAAACCAAAGTAGCATGAGTAACTATCAAAATTTGAGATGTACCACTCCTTAGTTAGCTATGCACCATCTCTACATGGCTGTTGAAGCCAATGACCTTCTTGCACCACTTCTCCTGTAGACGAAGTGTCATTCTTTATCTTAGCAATGAAGTAACAATTGGCAAATGTCAATTGCTGACGAGTTGTAATGCCCTTTTGAAGCCGTGGTCCTCTGGCAACCACCTTTCTCCTTTTTCGAGCTCTTTCCCAAAGCTCCTTGACGGTGTCACTATCCCAGTTATCCATTACCTTCTCCTGATAATCACCAACACCTCTTTCGATCCCGTCTTCACCGATATTTCATCTTTAAACTTCCACATCCGCTCCTCCTCCCGCTGCTGGCCTTCGACTTCCAGCTCGGCCTCCAACTGAGCACACTAGATAGGGCAATCTCAAACCAATTGATCATAGGTACCACCCTCATGCAATAGTCTTTCAGCGTTAGATAGTCCACCTTACATTTCAGCCATGCCCTAATACCAACGGGCACTCTCAAATGAGTAACCAAAGTCTTCGACAGATCCACTTCCACAAAGAGTCGAATCTCCGACTCTTCATCCTAGCGGACCTTGTCATAGTCCATATATGTACCTATGTCATTACCTAGGGTTCACACCAGCCCATGGTCGGTTGCTCATCATGCAAGTCATCATTGGTGACCTTAATTTTTGTCCAAACCCTAGCAGTGGCTGCTAGGATCGAATCCACATGCCGAAATCCATCAAATTCCTTGATAACAATAGTGGCATCCTCAAAGAACCAAAGGGCCACGATGTACAACCCTTCTCAATGCACTGTCGTCCTTGAACTTGGTGAGAAACCAATCTGAAGTCTCCCTCTGAATGGAGATCACACTCGTTCCCTTGACGTCGTGCCATAACCGAATCATCAAAAACTTGAAAGCATCATCCCGTTCATCTGAAAGGACATTTGGGGAGAAGACCTTCAACACTGTGAAGCTGTAGTGATCGACTTCATGCTCTGCCTCAATTGAAAGATCAAAAGAGTGAAGAGGAGAGTGTCATAAGTTTGGAGCCATCAAAAACAACAAACAAAGAAATAAACTAAAGAGAGCAAGAAAGATGAAGGACACAAACTCGGTAGAGGAATCAAATCAAGATAGGAAGATAGATTGCAATCGGGAAGAAACTGAAGGAAAACCTAATCAGCTAGATGAGTAGTCGGCTAGGGTTTAGTCGTTAATAATATTACCTTCATAGAAGAAGAAGAAGAAGAAGAAGAAGAAGAAGAAGAAGAAGAAGAAGAAGAAGAAGAAGAAGAAGCAGCAGCAGCAGCAGCAGCATATCCATATATGAAAGAGTAATGTATTACCTTAACTATAGATCAATAATATCATAAAAAGATGATGAAGATGATGGACATGGCTCAGATGAGAATATCATAAATGATATATAGAGATGATTATGGATGACAAAAGTCATGGGATAGACGTAGAAATAAATAAGGAAGAGGTTCAATGGTACTTATGTTTCGCTAATAAATATAAGTTTTATAATTAATATTAAATTTAAAACATTAGAGAAGATGTTGTGTCATATTAATGAGTTAAAAATTAACATCAAAGTCTTAGCGAATATCAGGAATCTTACATAATTGACAAAAAAGTACTCCAACAAATTTAATAAAGGCATTTTTGTCCTGAAAAAATTGAGAGCTATAATATATGAAACAAATTTATTGTTGCATGACTTAGATTGAAGAAAATAATTCGTTACGACTATATTCAAAATAGGAAGTGAATATAGGACTTGGAATGAATATTGTCTATATATAATCACAATACATAGCGTCACAGTGTACATAGTTTGAGTATACTCAAATTAGATGTGGCTGCATTCATCAATCACGTACGTGCGATACGAAGCAACGAGATGTGCATCTAACTTGATCACTGTCGCAGCCCTGAATACATTGATATGCTGATGTTGCATTCTCGATTGATGCACACGTACTTATCGAAGCACTGCTGGGAGATATCGATGCAGTGATTGAGGCATTGTCGCAGGGACATTCCGACCACTTGGCCGTGAACTTGTGCTTCAACTTCAGGCCGAGCTGCTAGCAAGAGATCGATCGAACTGCCGTTGCCACAAGGTAAAGCACAAGAGTCACACTTGACCTCATGGTAAGGATCGAGTAGTCGCTTTGGTGAACTGTTATGAAGCTATAGCAACAGGAACTTACCTGCATGCTAATTTTTTATATAACAGATAGAATGAAGGTGATCATGCATGCACATAATGATTAGCTGAAAATGAGCATTTCTCGTGGAAGATATGGTTGTATGACTTGCATTATACAACTTGTATTACTATCCGTGCCGGATTACTATTTTCGATCTGTGCGATTCATATATTTTAGGCGCTATTCGATATCCATGTTAATCCCATGCCAGCAGCACATGATTCATGTAAATGCACTCGACTTACAAACTACAATATTTGTCCTATATATCTTCTCTCTTATCATTATGCTTGTTGTACAAGAATGTAACTAGCTCGAAGAACAAAATTATCACACAAATTGGGCTAGCTCATCACTACACATCGTTACATTCTTAATTATTGATACAGCTAGCTGGGACATCATTCATATAACATGGGAAGTGATCACTCGATCGATACTGCATTCGTTAACTAAGTTTGCATACTTTGCAGCTACGGTAACTAGTGCATGTGCATATATCTTGAATTGCATCAAAGTTGTTAAAACTAGTTACATGCATATGTAGCATCTACCACAATCCAAAATTACCAGTAAACTCTACGTCATTGTCAATTCGGAAGTTCGAAATGTACACGAAAAAATGATCCATATTGTTTTATTAATTTGATCAGTTTGATCTATTTGCACATTCACGGAAGGAGATCATTATTTCTTGAATTTACAGGTACTTTGGTTGCGTCTTATATATTGCCTAATACAGTAAGCATTCATGAAATTAAATAAGAAGAGGAAAGAAAGGATTTTTTTTTTTGAAACCAAAGGCGATATCATTGCAAGATTAATCAATTACAAAGATGAGGAATGTGATTCCCAACACAGCTTGGAATCACTCCTTGCCAAGCTATGAGCAAGTTGGTTAGCATCTCTACCAACATGAATTAATCTAGCACTAGGACTCTGATCTAGGAGGAAGCTAATATCACTAATAACGCAACCGATAGCTGAATTCTCTTCTTTGGTTTGAATCTGCTGGAGAATGAGTAAACAATCAGTTTCAAGAATGACTGGAGACAAACCAAACTCCATGGCAATGTCACATGCTTTACGTAGTGCATAAGCTTCCACAAGAAGTGGAGTGTTTACAGCTACGGTAATCTCACACGATCCACCCAAAACGATACCTGTATTGTCGCGCCACACAATCCCGAGGCCACCTCCTAACAAGCTGGAGTTGAAAGCTCCATCACAGTTCAGCTTAATCTATCATGCTGGAGGACGTGCCCAAACAGAAGGCTCGACCTTTAAATCTTGGTGTGGAACTAATGTAACCGAGATGTATAGCGGAAAAGCTACCTCGGCTTGAAAGTAAACACTAGCAGTAGACAAAGATTTTTGAGACCATATACACCGGTTCCTTTCTTTCCAAATGGACCAGAGGATGAAGCATAACCATGTTAGTTCATCTTTGCGCAAAATTGCAATACAATCTTCAAACCAATGACGACAAGAACATGAGATAGAAGTAGGGAAGCATTTTGTCAACCTAGGTGACATATGAATAACTTCACGTACAAAGGAGCAATCACGACTGACATGTTCAATGGATTCGTCGCGACCAACACAAAGGCAACAGATTGGAGAGAGCGATACTCGCTTCTTGATGAGATTCACACTTGTTGCTAGAATTTCTTTGTAAGCTTTCCATACATGGACTTTCACCTTAGCCTGAATAGGTGTTTTCCATAACCTTTCCAATACTGACACAACTGCTTGGGATAAAGAAACTTCTGTCATGGTACTTATGTTGGGCTTCATAGCTAGCTTATAAGCCGAAGCCGTAGTAAACCTTCTTTAGCATCATAATGCCATACAAGTCGGTCTAGTGTGTCCCTAAAACTCAGTGGTATGGCAAGAATAGCAGCAACCTCATCAACAATGAACAATGAAGAAATAAGAGTGTTATCCCACATACCTATTGCTTCAAAGAGGTCCGCCACCTTCAAATTATCCAGCAGACTTGAAGTAGGTCGAAACAGGTCTATCCTAGGTATCCAGGCTGCCACTATTGCATCAATACTCATACCGTTACCAATACGCCAAATAACTCCTCTTTCCAACAAAGGACTAGCACCCAGAATACTTATCCAGCAAAGGGAAGGAAATCGGAAAGGGACGCATCCTAGAAAGAAGAATATGGAAAGTATTTTGCTTTGTATAGCTTACTGATAAGGGCATCCAGATTGTAGAAAATGTGCCAACCCTGTTTAGCAAGGAGAGCTAAAATATGAGCATGCAAGTTACAGAAACCCATACCTTCATCAGACTTGGGGAGACACAACTTATCCCATAAGAGCCAGTGAATCTTTCTGTTTTCACCAGTACTACCCCACCAAAACTTAGCACACATCTGGTGAAGCGAATCACAGAAATCTGAAGGCAAGAGAAAGCAACTCATAGTGTAAGTGGGAAGTGACTGAGCAACCACACAAATGAGAATATCCTTACCCGCACTGTTAAGCAATTTACCTTGCCAACCCTCCAATTTCTTACTTAATTTTTCTTTGATGAAGGCAAAAGTTGCTATCTTCTTACGTCCTACATAAGTAGGCATACCCAAATACTTTTTATGCTTCTCAATGACTTTCACTCCGAAAACTGCAGCAAGGGAATTCTTGAGTTCATCCACCAATCCCTTACTAAAGCATATACTACTTTTCTCAAACTTGACCTGCTGTCCCGAAGCCACTTCATAATATTTTAGTACTTGCTTAATCTGATTTATTTCTTCAATAGAGGCTTTGCCAAATAACAAACTGACATCGGCAAACAATATGTGATGAATAGTAAGGGCACCCGGACAAATAGTTATACCCGAAAGAGTAAATGCAGCAGCTCGAGATTCGAGTAAAGCTGTGAATGCTTCAGTTCCAAGAAGAAAAAGAAAAGGTGAAAGAGGATTTCCCTGCCTATACCACGAGTGGGAGCCATATAACCTTTCACTTGTCCATTAACCAAAAAGGAATACCATACCATTGTAACACACGACATAACAATAGAGATCCATTTGGCATCAAAACCTAACCATGTCAAAACAGCTTCAAGAAAATTTCAGTCCAAACGATCGTAAGCTTTACCCATATCCAACTTGAGAAAGAAGACCCCCTCAACATGAGAAACACAATTATGTAAATAATTAGAAATCTCATTAACCACAAGAGTATTATCAGATATAACTCACCCCGGGACGAAGGCGCTTTGAAACAAAGAAATAATCTTATAAAAAAGCGGTTTCAATCTGTTAATAAGTACCTTGGAACATATCTTGTATATGACGTTGCACAAAGCAATAGGGAGCAAATCAACCATTTTGTTTGGGTTTGGCACCTTCGGTATCAGACATACATGTGTATTAACTTCTCCGAGTAATCTGCCTGTCTCCAAGAAACTGATCACTCATTTTCTCACTTCAGGGCTAATGGTTTCCCAGTATTTTAGAAAGAATAATGGAGGCATCCCGTTTGGTCCAGGTGCTTTAGTACGGTACATCTGAAAAATAGCTTTTTTTTTCACTTCGTTGGATGAGTAGGGACTGTTGAGACTAGCATTCATCGAATCGGTAACCTTTGGCATGATAAGATTGACCACATTCATCATGTAAGCATTAAGGGGCTCACATGCAGAGAACATTGAAGAAAAGTAGTCAACCGCTACTTTTTTCTAATCCCTCTGGAGAAGAGTGTCGCTGATCTACATCATCGATCAAAGAAACGATCCGCTTTTTAGACCTCTTATTGGACACTTTCCTATGAAAGTATTTAGTGTTGCCAGGGAAGAAAGGATTATTAATGTAAGTTTTTTATTCGAAATTATAAACTGGATAATTGAAGTTCTGGAGAGTACAACACTAATCACTCGATCATCCCTGAAGGGGCAAGAGAAAGACCCGGGTAGTGGCAAGATCCATTACCTATAACATATCAGACACTAGTTAAGCACATGTATATATATAGTCTCAATTTAGAGCAGAACCTTGCTTTGAAAAAACATAGCGAAGTTTCAATTTTCACAAGATTGAAAAAATTATTCGATTATGAAACCAATCACCCTTTAGATTATCACTGGAGAATCACACTTGCTAAAAATTAGCCCAATTAGAGATGATTTGATCTTCACATTCAATTTTGGATGAATACAGTTCATCCGATATAGCTTAAAATTTTGATGTAATAATCAAATGGTCAAATCATCTCTGATTAGGCTGATTTTTTGTAAGCGTGATCGTTTAATAGTGATCTAAAGAATGAGTGATTTCAATAGTCGAGCAAAATTATCGATCTTGAAAAAAATAAAAACTTCACTCTTTTTTTCAAAGTGGAACTCCGCTCTGGATATGGATTGTATATTAGTCCATATTCAGAGCAGAGCTCTGCTTTGAAAAATGGGAGCGAAGTTTCAATTTTCACAAGATTGAAAAAATTATTTGATCATTGAAACCAATCATCTTTTAGATAATCACGCTTGCTAAAAATAAGCTCAATCAGAGATAATTTGACAATTTGATCATCACATTCAACTTTTGATGAATACGGTTTATCTAATATAGCTTAAAAATTTGATGTAGTAATCAAATGGTCAAATCATCTCTGATTATGCTAATTTTTTGTAAGCATGATCGTCTAATAGTGATCTAAAGAATGAGTGGTTTCAATCTTCAAGCAACATTATTAATCTTGTGAAAATCAAAACTTTACTTCTTCTTTTTAAAGTGGAGCTCCGCTCTGGATATGGATTGTATATTAGTCCATATTCATAGCAGATCTCTACTTTGAAAAAACGGAGCGAAGTTTCAATTTTCACAAGATTAAAAAAATTATTCGATCATTGAAACAAATCATCCTTAGATTATCACTAAAGAATCACGCTTCCTAAAAATCAGCCCAATCAGAGATGATTTGACCATTTGATCATCACATTCAACTTTTGATGAATACAGTTCATCTGATATAGGTTAAAAGTTTGATGTAGTAATCAAATGGTCAAATTATCTCTAATTAGACTGATTTTTTGTAAGCATGATCGCCTAATAGTGTTCTAAAGAATGAATGGTTTCAATCGTCGAGCAACATTATCGATCTTATGAAAATCAAAACTTCACTCCGTTTTTTCAAAGTGGAGCTCTGCTCTGGATAGGGATTGTGTGTGTGTGTGTATATATATATATATATATATCCTATCAAGTGCGAAGTTTCACATTAAAACTTCGGTGTGAAGTTCTATTTTATGCAAAATTGACAAAACAATTAGAAAATTGAAACTACACATTCTTTAAATGCCCATCCAAGGACCGTGATTGCAAAATTTTAGCTTAATCGGAGATGTTTTGAATATTTGATCATCACATCAAATTTTGAGCTAAATCGGACAATCTATGTGCATTGTTAAACCATGCAACAATCAAATAGTCAAAACATCTCCGATTGAGCTAAAATTTTGCAAGCACGGTCCTTGGATGGGTATGTAAAGAATGGTTAGTTTCAATCTTCGAATTATCTTGCCAATTTTGTGTAAAATGAAACTTCACACTGAAGTTTTAGTGTAACGTGATATTTTTTCGCGTGGTAAACATGACAATATAATATTCTTCATCACATGAGTATGAGATGATTTGATTTGCACTTGACATGTGAATATACAACTTGAAATGATTTGTTCATGCGACGAACATAATAATATCATAAATTCATTTGCTGAGTATGAGAATACGATACAATTTGAACTCATGAAACGTGCACAAGTGTGATTATAATATTCTGTATTTATGCAGTAATACAATGATTGAAAATTTGAAACAGTGATTATTGATTTTATTGAAAAACACATAAATGAATCATTATATTGTTTAATGATTCGACGATTATATTATCATCTTGATTACTGTTTATTATCGACGAGTTAGAATTTTCAGCGAGTTATCATTTGAGAATTCTTTTTATTATTTTTGATATGTTGTCTGTTATATGATTTAAAATTTTGTTGATATGTGAGTGGAGAAATCCAGACGAGCATTGGTGACTCGTGGTATAGGTTAGGATTTGTGATTATTGAAGTGTATTTTGACATTTTACAGGTTTTGGGCATCCTACTTTCAGAGGAGGCTCTGCCTGATTTTCGACAGAAATATTTTGCGATCTTAGTTTTGTAATTTCGAGGATGAAATTATTTTAACAGGGATAGATTGTAATACCTCGGCCTTTTTATATAATCGTTAATAATTATGAATAATTCGCGTTTGATTTAGTGTCTACGATAAATAATTTTTAACGTGGTAAATATTGAGAGGTCTCAAGTTGACTTTTTCAAATTAATGAAGTTGGTTGACTACATATTCTCGAATGTTTCCAAATTCTATCTAAGTAGGTTCATGGTCAAGCTGTGGAATGAGTCGACTACGTATTGAACATATTATAATCCATAGCGATTCAATAGAACTAAATATATGTTAAGTGTAAAAAAACATAATCAGTTCCTAAGTACTCTCACAGCTTATTTACTATGACTCAATTATGAAAAGCCTGACCTTCAAAATTAATTTATGAACCTATGATGATCTAATTCTCTTTTTCCCATATTTTGCCAATTGCAAGCCTAAGTTTAGTAATCTTCTACATATGATTTAATATTAAGATTATGAAAGGACCTTTAGGAACCTAAATGAATAGCTAGTTATATAGGCTTCCTATTTCTTCAATTGAACTAGAGATAAAGAAAGCCTGATCCACTATAAATAATCCAGGATTCTCTAAAGACTAATTATCTCATATGGAGCTCTCCTCGTATTGACTGCATCATTTTCATTAAATATAGGAATAACCTTCAGAGATCATAACGATTTCACTGTATCGGTAAGTTTCCTTCTGAAATCTCTATCCCTCAAATCACTATCTGTTACAAGAAGTTGAGCTGATGACACATCCAACTGCAATGAAGAGCAAAGAAGTCGAGGAAATGAATATCTTTAGAACGGAGCAGAATATATTACTACTTAACTTGTCAAACCCAAGTCCAACTTCCGGTTGTGAAACACATATAACTGAAGAATCAAGGAATTTACGTGACTAAAAATGTAGCGTACAACGCCATGAGACAGCTCTGCCCATGTCTTCCCATCAATATCAGGTTGTGGCTTTTGAAGATCAGCAAAACTACAACAATTCCTCAACTATCAATTTATACTCGAAACTTTTCAATAAATGAACATTTCTCGAAAAACATACCCAAAATTTCACAATCTGAATTCTGAAAACATAAAAGTGCATGTTGTTAACTAATTTCCTGTATTAGAGCCTCTGTCGATCAAGGCCAACAACTCCTGACGACACCAATATCACCTCGTACCCTTGCGTGTTCAACTCCTAGAGCTGCATTATCGTTATCCAAGATTCAACATAGCTCAATTTACATAAAAAACCATTAAAACATCACTAAAACAAGATTACTATAAATATTTGTCTAAAACTGTCATACCCGCTCACAAAGCACGCCTAATCTCCCAAGAGCAATTCTACCATCGTTTCTGCATTATAGGACTCATTTTAAATAAAGTTTCCATGCATCTTTACTAATCTATCAGTATATCATAGTAATTAGATACATAAGAGTTTCAAAAAGTTTAATAGGCAATACCCAAAAACTCCACCTCCTGGAGCAATTTCTTAAGATTCACTCACAACTTGGTCTATCAACTTCTGCTTCTTCAATAAGCTCATAGCTCCTTGACTAATCAAAGACTCCAAATCCAAACAAAGTAGTTACAAAACACAAATCCCACCTAGACAACTCAAACATATCAACACTCTAATTAACACAAAAGATTGAATAAGTTACCTGTTAAAAACATAACTACACATATACAAATTGATTTACAGAAAACCAGTGAATCCAAAATAAATGAATGCTTTAAGACCTTGGAACTTGCAAATCAATTTACACAAGAAATGAATTAAAGAGAGGAGGAGGAGGAGGAGGAGGAGGAGGAGGAGGAGGAGAGAGAGAGAGAGAGAGAGAGAGAGAGAGAGCCTATGTTTCTTGATGAGGATGAGAGTGCCGATGAGGATGGTGAGATCGAGTTCGGATGGTCGTCGATTTTGGGGAGTCGACCTCTTCGATGGTGAGATCGAGCTTAGATGGTCGTCGATAATTAGTAAGAGGATGTCGAGGGCTCCAACTTGGTCTTCTTTGGTGCGTTTAGAGATCTGGAAGTCGACGATGTTTTGAGGCTAGCCGGAGGAGATCAGCTCACCGAGTTTTGAGACGATGAAGGAAGCGGTGGAGCCGGTGTTGAGTCGACGAGCTTTTTCAGATCGTGGGTTAGAGAGACAGTGCGGGCTGAGGTTGAGATGGGTTGGCGGCATGGAAAAGATGATGTCAATTTGATGGCAGTACAACTTTCTCTGAAGCAAATTTAATGGCTGGGTATACGGAAAGAGGAGGCAGTCTAAAGCAAATTTGATGGTTAGGTCTAAAGACTAGCTAGATATATAGTAGGAATATTGATTGTTTGGGTTGGATCAGGTTTTGAACCTGCGAGCTCACAAGCAAAATTAGTTGTTGTTAGCCAAGCACTATTCACACATGTTCACGATTAAATTTCTTCAAAACGTCCTAGTATCAACGACATATATCAGTCACTTTAGAGTTCAATATAATGCAAAGAAAAAATACAAATTTTACATGTAATAACTACGACACATATCTGTCTTCTTTTAAAGTTCTCAAATTCAAACAAAATTGTTATCAACCCATGGTCATAAATACGACACAATTTTGTCGTCTTAAAAAATAAATTACGTACGAAAACCTTTGTATAGCCCTGTTTTGTCCAACGTCATATATTTGTCATTGAAATAAAGCCAGATTGGCATGACAAACTCTTCACAGTGATGAATTACTCAGACGACATTTTTATGTCATGGTTCGAATAAGCAAAATTGGAAGTTGAAAATCATCAAAAAATATGCTATAGGACGACAGATATGAACTTAACAGTCGTCATAAAATGTTGAAAAATTAAGACGACAGATAAATGTGCATCATTCGTTGACATCCTGTCGTCTGAAACACTTTTTCACATAGTGTTACTTGAAATTCAACAAAAATTAAATCATTATCAATATATTTTACCAACCAAGTATATTTAGGGGTGTCAAATGACACTCCTCAACTTTGAATACTCATTATATATGTCATTATCTATGTCGTTAATTTTACTTAAAAAGTAGTTGATACAACAAATCTCATTTTGACACGGCTAACAATTTGAACAAAAAAAAATTAATTTGTTATGATAATTTATTGTTAACCAATCAAACAGTAACAAAATACTGTTGTGTATATAAAGCCATCAGTAATTTTTTAACAAACTTTATTAGCGTATTTGATTGATAACTTATAATGATTTTATTTTTATTTTTTCTATCTTAATTTGTTTATTAAATTCCGTCAAAATCAATTTTTTTTCCTATATAAAGTGGGTCTAATTATGTTTTTTCTCATTTCTGTGATTTTTTTTACACGGCTGAGTAAAATTCTTGACTACGTTACTATTACTAACATGTTAATTTTCAATATGGAGACAGTGAGTGTGCATGTATGAATTTTTTTGTTTAATGTTTAGGGATTAATTGATAAGTGATTGAGCTATTATAGTCGAGTGAGAGGTGAAAAAATAAACAAATATATTTCTCTTTCTGTTTTTTAATAATATTTTATAAATAAATATATATTTATATTTTTTAATTTTTTGATTGGATGAAAAATTGGGTGGGTTACAGCCCAACTTGTCCCATGACTGGATCAGCCCCTGCACGTACCTAGCCTCAACTACGTAAATAGATCGAATTCATTTTTATCTCAATTTCACTTTTTGCTCTAGTATGCAATTATGCATATCCCTAGTTCCTCACAATGTATGGGTATGATTAAATCAACGAAACTACACTATTACACATGCTTCTATAGAATACGATAAACATTAGTTATATGCAAAATCATAACAACATAGAAGAGGCTTCCTTGAAATTCCTACCTCAAGTTCCAAGCATGTACAAGTTAATACCAATACATGAATCTCCCGACTATATTCATGACTTTGCATATGATGATGAACTTCACCAGTTCATCCTCAACTCAAGTATATAAGAAGCACCTCATTCTCCTAATCTTCTTCTATACTACGTCTCTCCCTCACAAACATTCTCAACTTGCTATTTCCTTCCTTTTTTTTCTTAGTTTCCCCATCTATGTTCTATTTATCCAGCTTTTTTCAACGTCTCTAGCTTTCTCTAAAAAACTAATGTACAAGAGTAAGAGGAAGATGTCTTAATTTATAGGGAATGTGGACCAATTGAGCATGACCATTTGAAAACTTCACAGGTAAGTCTTGTCCCTTGTACACCATAGGTTGACTAATGTCAACCACAACCCAAATTCACTTCTCCACAGCCCAACTCAAAGCTAGCACACTCCACCAGCCCGTATTAATCCGAAAATAACCAATCATATGCAGTCATAATGTCATTAAGGTATACTTTTTTGTTATTGTTATTTTCAAGTATAGGGTATTACATCAACTTTTCGATCATATTTTATCATCTCTACCTTTCAGATCTTAGGTTCTAATGTGTAGATCAAGCTTATAAATTTTCATTCAAAATGGTGATCGTTAAGGTACGTATTCAAAACTGCAATTGAAATTTATAAGTATGAACGGTTTGGGTTTGACAGATTTCGTCCGTTCCTTGATTTAATCTAGTTCGATACCTTAATGATCACCATTTTGGCTGAAAATTTACATAAATGATTTACTCATATAGACCTAATAATTGGACGATAGAAATGTTAAAATATGATCGAAATTTTGTGTAATGCCCTATACCTAAAAATGACCCAAAAAATGTACACCTTAGTGGAAGGACTCTCTCTCTCTCTCTCTCTCTCTCTCCACACACACACACACACACACACACACACACACACACACACACACACACACACACACACACACACACACACACACACACACACACACACACACACACACACACACACACACACACACACACACACACACACACACACACACACACACACACACACACACACACACACACACACACACACACACACACACACACACCTTAACCAAAACAATCCACTTTAACTTTTAAAAATTGTAGAAACCATTTTAGTAGTCTGAAATATATAATGAAAAATACTACGAACTCATGGTAACGTCTATTTTAGAATATGGGATCTTACAATCCGCACTTATGCAGTCACTATTCAGCGAATAGGAGGTGCAACACCTTTTTTTTTGTGTAGCGGTTCAAAAATAGCACATCCTATTACTATTCATCGATTTTTTTTTAATTCTTCGTAAGATATTTGATCAATAACTAGATGACATATGTTTGTTAGTTTTGTCATTACACTATTAGTTTTGATGATGAATTTGTCATAAAAAAGAGCTTAATTTTAAAATCGACTATTTTTTATACACGAAGATAGCTATATTTTCTTCATGAGAGTTATAAAGTATTTTATTATGATCTCGTAGGAATTTTTGTATAATTTTTTGGATACTTGAACTATTTATTATGAATTTTAGATGTTTATTTGTTAATTTTAATTTTAAAAAAAAATGTTTGGTTTGATTTGGGCCGTAAGATTGATTTTTTCAAAAAAAAATCCAACGACTCAAATCGATTTACCAGTTGGAGAGTTTTGCCAGATAGCTAAGTCACGTGGCGACCTATCATTCGTCCATTAAAGAATTTTACTAATTACCTTACATAAAGATAAAACAAACACGTTCAGGCGTTATTCACGTGCGTGGACTCCATTAGGTAGCACGTCCTCTTCAACGAGCAATTTTGTTGCTCTTTTAATCAACGAGTGGTCTCGCGTGCTCACCATCACTATTGCACCTCCTATTGCCGAACTCATGTTGTTTTTCAACGAGGGCCACGCTTTGTTCCTGCTATTTTGGCTACCGCTGCAGATGTTCTTATCAGACGTACTACTAGATTGCCTGTAGTAACGATTCATAACAAACGAGGCGTGGCTGACGACGGTGTTGGGGTCGAAACAGGAACCGCCTGGGTTTATAGTGCTACAATCGACCTCACCACAAGCAAAGTCAATGTTGGCTTGCTGCTGAAGAGAACTTGCCAGCTGAGAGTTTGCCGTACACCAAGTTTGCTGCATGCATGCAACAATTGTAAATATTAATTAATTTGCTTGCTTACTCACTCACATATAAGTAACTTCAGTTTAGCAAATTTGCACACATCTATACGCACCTGTGCTTGTCCCCTGAGATGAAGAGCAAAAGCAGGAGAGAAAGAGAGAGGCTTGAAAGAGCTAAGAACTTGGCCATTGTTGTTCTTTAATTTTTGAATGTTTTTATGTAAGAGTGAGTACTTGATATATATAATTTTAAAGGGGGAGACACATGCAGCGCGTGTGTATGTATATATATGCATACATACTAATTATGAGAATAACATGCAGGCTTAATGACTCTAATGTCGTGCAGGTAAATGAATAACATTAGTTGAAGCATGCATACTAATTATGAGAATTATTAAATGTTAACTAAAGTTAAATTGAAACGCGCGGAAGATAAATAATTGTTGAGAATTGTGTTGAAATCTTTTAAGTTTTTGTCGCACATACGCGTGGAAGAGAAACAAGGATATGGCGAGTCAATATATTAGAAAACAATATTCTTCTTTTAAAGACATTAGAAAACAATATTAATTCCTAGAATCTGCATATATATATATTTTCGTTGGTTACAAGTCTGCAGATATCTTTATGATGAAGGATATTGGCACTTAGCCAATATATTAGGTATCTCTCAGTTTGGACATGGATTACATGCACCAGTTGAAATCATTCCATGCATGTAAATTAAAATGAATTATTATTTTCTTTACTCCCTTCAGAAAAAGAATTTATTTTATATGGTTGGTCTGATCATTATTTCAGTACTTATATTTTTGAGTTTCATTATTTCAGTATCTGTACTCTAAAAAGTTGATCACTTTGGATGATCCGTTAAGTTTTTCTGTTAAATGTCACCTTGACGCTCATGTGGACATTTTGTGTTGAATAATTGACTCCATATGGGCCTCAATGCGTGAAAAATGTCTGAAATACCTTTACCTATAAAATTGTGAAAAAATATTTTAAACAACGTACTTTAAACATGTATTTGAACCTTATATTCTTCCATTCTATAATTAAATCTCTATAAATGAATAATTGAGACCGCGAAGAAAATTATTACTTTAACGAAATTATTATTTTAACGATAAATGAATAATTTATTAACTTATCAAGACTTTTAGACATTTACTAGTTAAATTGTAAGCTTATATTTATTTATAAGATCGAGTTTATATATTCTATTCTTAGTCATCTTATATTTATTTTTTACCTTTTTGTTACAAAATATGATACACACATTATGAATAATTAAGGATGAATTTAAATTTGGTCTAGATACAAAGAAGAAATACATTACAATATAATATTTTTCTAAGAAATAGTTAAATTGATCAAGAGAGCATAAATTTTCAGTCGATTTTTTATTTTTTAAGTATCCTATGAGTTTTAATATATTATTTTTATTAATTTTTGTTTAATATGAACTGGTCCTGAGTCATGATCAGAAAAAAATAGTACTTAAGCGGAGTTATTAATTTATCAATTTGTTATTTATTGACGTTTACTGTATTCTTCATTTGGATGTGAATGTAGACATTTCGGAAATCAAAACAAAATTACTATCTACATTCACATCCAACACAAACATAGTTAATTTTGCACTTCAATCAGATGTAAGTATATGTTTACAGTTGTTTAAAATATTTGATTCAATGAAATTGTGGAAGGGTATATATTTTACACATTTACACGCATTGAGGCCCACATGGAGTCAATTATTAAATATGGAATGTCCGCATAAGCGTCAACGTGAACACTTAACGGCAAAATTTAACGGACCGTCCAAAATAATTAACTTTTGAGAATACATATATTGAAATGATGAAACTCAAAACTATTGATACTGAAATGATAATTGAACCAAAATAACCACATGTAAACTGCCAGAAAGAAATTACATTATTTTAAATTGAATTAAAATTACACACACAGATTGCGTGCGAATTACACAAACAATGGCCAAGTCACTAGCTAGTTTATTTGAAATAAACTTGAACTGTAATTGAACTATTGAAGTCCATGAACGTACAATAATACTAATCTCTCATCCCTGTACGTGCAATAGCCAGACCCACGAGGCGGCAAGAGGCTGTACCTGTAACGTATCAGACACAAACTAGTTAATTAAGATCATGATCGAGCACGTACACAAATTCAAAGCTAATATATATACTCTCCTTTTTCCTTTGCATATATGCAATGTAATCAAGTATTTACTTGGATTGGTTCGGGCAATGAGACCAGTGCCTCCAAAATCACAACTTCCCAGCGTTCTACCAGATTGCTGATACCAAATATTCATTACAACCGAGGCGTGGTGGACGGGGATGTTCGGCTCATAACAAGAACCGCCAGGCCTTATAATGTTACAATCGAACTTACTGCAAACAAAGTCAATGTTGGATTGTAGTTGAGCATCACTTGCCCCAGCCTTTGCTATACACCACGTTCTCTGCAACAACATATGTACATCAGTAAATCATGGCTTAATTAATTACGTGACTAATTAAGTAACTTCGTTAATTTTACCGATTTTGATCACATGTATATATACATACGTACAGGTACAACAATACGAGCTTCTCCCCCGGAGAGGAAGAGAAAAAGCATGAGAGAAAGAGTGAGGCTTGAAAGAGCTAGTGACTTGGCCATTGTACGTTGTTGTTTTTGTATATTTGAAGCAAGCGCAAGTAATTGACATAACTTGAAGGTGGAGGGCTCAGTGTGTGTATATAGCCCTGGCCCTAATTAATGTGGTCCAAGAAAATGAGTAATAATCTAACTGTATCAGACATATTGCGTTTCAATATTTGTCAAAGGTGATATTCCGTTTCCATTTCCATATTGCGTTGAAATCTTTAATTTAATTTGACCATAGATGAGTCATACATGATACATTAATATGAAGTTATTTTGACAAATTAATATAAGGATTTTCTCACTAGTGCAAGAATAAAATTTTTAATTCTTTATCATCATTTTAATTTATAAATTACCTCATGTCATTATTTTCAGCAAAATCCCAACAACGATTTCACGATTAAGACAACATAAATTCATATGCAAAACATGGATATTTCAGCGGTCCAAATCCAGAAGTTTTAAAATTACCCCCACGATCTTTATACTCATGCTTGTTATAGTTGAAAAGCTTTAGTACAGGGGAACAACTAGCAATAAAACCAAGCATTAGAAACCTGACCAACGTGGAAACAGTAGTAAAGCATTAGAAATTATAGATATTTACTATATAATAACGGCGAAGCATCACTGTTTTTAGACTGTTCATGTTGTTCTACACGTGCTATGCGTGTCACCTTAGAACCTAAACTAATCTCCTCTCAACCTCACTCTTATCTCAGTCTCTTAGCCTCTCAGCCTCACAATTCTCAGCTTACCTACTCCCTTACACTCAGCCTCTGCCTCTGCTCACATCGTAGCCTCACTCACACAATCACAATCACAGTTTGCAACCTCACTTTCTCTGTTTGATCGATTTGTCAGCCTCAATCTCGCTTTACGATCTGAGATAGAAGATTCCATCATCGTTGCATCTTCTGGAGTTGATGGGGATATAAGCCCATCTCTCTCCATCTGCTTTTCGATCTACACCGCTCCATCTCCGTTGATTAACCTGACTTGGTCGATTTGCTCGATCTGTCTCTTCCGATTGGGTTGCTTGGATCTCTGACCGATTTTCTCGCAATTTCAACCTTGATAATCCGGTATTCAGCCTCAATCTTCGTGATAAAGGTTGCTTTTTCCCCCTCATCCTCTAAATTTATTTGTTTTCTTTTTTACGTTTCAGATATCCGTGGAGTTAAAAAGTAACTCTACAAGGTACTATTACTGAATTGGTGTGCAAACTATAATATACAAACTATGGAGAGTGACACAATAGTAACTCAAAGTCCATTGAAGGTACGAATTTGTAGACTTTGGGAAGATTTGTCAAACTACAATGAAGTTGGGCTTCAATGCTTTGATTCGTCGTCGTTGACAAAAAGGTAAAATGTCAACCATACTTCTCAATTATAAGCCAACAATTTTATGGTCCAAAATAAGTATCCCTCTCTACATTTCTGTCCATAAAAAGAAGAGCCCAAAATATTGGAATTACCGGATTAGCATCCATCTCCTGACAACTTAGTTTGTGATCTACAAAAACAGAAATTCTATGTATAACACATACACTTTAGTCAAACTGCGCTTCAAGTTTAACAGACAACCCGCGTCTCGGCGCGGGGACCCACATAGTACATATACTAAAGTAGAGTTGGGAATTTACTGTTTATAAGCACAGTGGATTTCTAATTTTACCCCTCAATTTTATCATTCACCTCTTTTTTATCTTTAATTTGCGTAAAATGTGATTGTTGATATCTTTCTTTCTAATCCGATTTCTCCGACTCTCTCTCAATCTTTTTATCTTTCTTAATTTGGTTCTCGTTGCTCTCCGATCTAGCTTAGATTTCACTGCTTGCCTTTCTGTAATTCAACCCTTGCCATCTGTTTTGGTATGAATTATATCTCTTAGACTATCTTGGTATGCATATGTGATTTGTGTTATGAAGTTTTGGAAGTTAGTTGTGACGACCCAGAACAGAATCAGTAGTATAATCGGCTTAATTCACGAGTTAGCGCGTATTTGCAGTTTTACGTAAATTATTTGATTTGTCGGTTTTGATTACGATTTAATTACTGGGCAAGAATTTGAGTTGAGTCTCTTCTCGAGAGTTGTTGTACGCGTGATTTCGAGTTCGTGGGTGGTTTCGGATTATTATTTCAATTACCGAGGAATATAATATAAATATTTGAAATTTCAGAATCTCGTCGAGTTTATCCGTTCGTTTTGAGTTATCTGAATCGTGATTGTTATCCATTTTGGACTGTCGATCGTCCCAAGCCGCGAGTATAAATATCGGAAATAGTCGAAAACACTGTTGGAAGTTTGACTGGCGTTGACTTTTGCGTTGACCATTGACTTTGGGCTGACCGGTTCTCCACCGCGCGAAACGCGTTGCCGATGTCAGATTTCGTGATTCCGGCCACATCCGGCTTGGACCTTGGTATGGATCGATTCCTCTTTCAATTTTCAACTATTTAGAATTTGGAATTTTGTAAATCGGTGTCGATTTGAGGGAGAACGGTGATGTTGAAGTTTGGGTTTTTCGGCCGGAATCGGCCTCGTTTGGGGGCGGCGCTCCGGCGACTCTCCGGCGAGATTATGGGGTGGATCAGTTGGGTTTTGGTTGGAGATCATTTCCCCTTTGGTTTGGAGGGACGAGGTGGCGCGACGGCGCTCGAATCGGGCCGGGAAGTTTTCCGGCCGGTTGTGCTCTAGGATTTTTCGAGCTGATTTCCAGCCAATCTCGCCAGAATTGGATTTGGCCTCAGTTGGGAAAGATGTTGGGCTTGAGGAGGAGAACCTTGTGGGAGCTTGGCCGCCGGAAAATCTCTCCGGTTGACGGTGCGCCGCCGGCAGCGGCGGCGGTCAACGGCGGAGCTCCGGCGACCCGTTGACTTTTTAGAATTTGCTGATTTTAATGTCGTTTTGCTCGTATTCGCGCCCCGATCATCGCCTTGAGGTTTTCGAGTTGATTCGGAAGCCGGATTTTTAGTCGAGGGTTTGTGTGTAGAGTTTTGAGAATTTCGTCGATTATTTTGTACCGCGTTATATATTTCCGGGAACGGTTGATTTCCGATGTGTGGTACAGTGTTGTGAATTGTGATTTTGATCAGATATATTTTGTGATTATTCAGGGGATCGAGATCGTGGTTCGAGCGAGGGATCTTCCGCCGGATCTCGTGATTAACGCGTGTGCGCGCTGTGCTCATATGTGAGTGGATAATTTATTTTCATTGATTAGTCGCGAGTCTTTAATACACGTTTTACGAGCATGAGCATGAATATGAGATTATGATTTATATGAGCATGTGTTATACGATTATGTTTATACAATTATGTATTACGTATATGCATTTACATTATGCTTTATATACTTGCATAAAACTATTTATGATTTGGTTTACATTGAGTACAGTCACAGTATATATTGTTGTATCGATACACTTGCATCCCGGCTGATCCCCGAGGATGTTTACCGGGGGAGGCTGTGACCCCTGACCCGAGGCCTTTACCGGGGGGGGGGGGGGGAGGGAGGCCTCTGACCTGAGGCCTTTCTGGCTAGAATCATGTGTGGGTCTGGGATCCCGTGATTCTGACTGTACTAGCGCGGACGTATCCATGAGTGACCCCGCAGAGTTTTACGCGGCATGCTTCGTACGCGTGAGGAGTTAGAGTCTCCCTCGTGTACTATGTCATATTCATTTATTTAGACTCGAATATGTTTTTATAACATATATTATTTGGCGAAAGACATTTATTTTTCGTTCACTCACTCTAACGGTTTTTATGTCTTTCCCCTGGGCTTTTCGGTTTCTGTGCCCAGTTTACAGTTCGGATTCTGGTGTCTCACGTCGCAGTTGGAGGCTAGTTGTTCGAGCTACCTTTCTTTTTCAGTAGGTTTCTTGTTTTACCTACTGTTGTATATTTTTGTATATATACACTAGAGGTCGCTCTGATACGATATTGATCTATGTTTTTATGTGGTTTTCCTCATATTTCTATAAAGTACAGTTATATTTACTGTTTTATGTTATTGATATGATATTGAGAAATCCGGATGAGATTTATGCTCACGGTTTGGCTTTTGTGGCATAGGATGAAGTGTTATTTTCCGGGTGCAGGTTAATGGCAATTCCGCGTTAGTAGCGTTACTCTGCCAAAATTTTGATGGTTTTTGTTGGTTCGTGTTTTCAGAAGGGGTTTGATTCCGGTTTAGGAAACTAAATCGGAGTTAGGTCCTTTCATTAGTTTCATGTTTGCAAATCATGCCGCAAATCTTGACTCAGTTTTGTTGCTTCTTTATCTAGACTCTAAAACCTTTGAATTCTATGGCTTGATTTAATGTATAAATGGCATTTGTAAGTTTGTTGCGTGCATTGTCCGGTGGTATGTAGTGTATATAACAGGGGAATTGGAAACATATCATTCTAACAGTTTACTCCTAAATCATGTAGTGCTCCAAAACATTAATCCCATTGGGGAAAGTAGATATTCGGCTTTGTTTAGCAGTCATTAGAGCATAAGTGGTTAGATAACGTTTTGCTGAAACTCATCTCACTCTGTCGTGGCTTTGGCTTTTAGGGTTCATAGTATTCCTCTTTTCCAGCACTAACACAGAAAGAGAGAAGGAGATTGGATATTGTTTGTTGTTACGTGATACATTTGATCAACTTGAATGTTTGTTTTAGTTGAGCTATCAGCAGAACACTCTATTTTGAGTCACCCTTCTCATCCCATTAGTAGTTTGGAAGACTTGAGTTGTTTATATTGAAGCACCAAACCACGCTTAGACAAATTTCAAGTGAATGTCAATGAGAATGCAATATGTATTCCTCATGTGTGTAACTTTTTTGTAAACAATGTTGGTTATATTCTTGGTGTATATTTATAGTTGATTGAATGCAGTTTCTGAATGTTTAGCTATTTTACGTTTAGCTGTTTTAGAACTATGTTTTATATAAGGATTTCAACAAGGTGCTTAAGAAGAATGCTTAAAGTAGAATATTTGGTTATGTAACTCGTTATGGTATATTAATATAGATAATATATAGTTATGTTGGTCATGACAGTTACCAAATAGTGGAGAGAGTATAAAGAATAGTGGGGTAGTTGATGAGATCATGGAGATGATCATGGCCTATAAAGCTCTTCGTGTAACAGTAACTATTGTAATCTTCTATATAAGGAGCTCCTTGATTATCAATGATGTACACGAATTGCTTCCAATTCGATATTGTTTTACAACACTTTATCAATACGAAGCTTTACCAGAGCTCGTGTAAAATTACAAAAATGTGTTTGCAATTTCTGGTAATCCGCACGCTAAGCCGCGACTGCGCGACTCAATGTTCATGCGTCTCACGCCCAGCAAGCACGCCGAGCCGATTGTTTGCAGTCACAGCTCCCAACTCGATTCACACTACTCCCGACGCACTTCTGCGCTCCTGACCAAGAGTCGCTCCAACTTTCAAAGCTGAGACGCGTGTCTCGCATCTTCCTCGTGACTTCAGTGTACAAGCCGATCTCCGCATCGGACTTAGCCAACTCAGGCACTCCAAGCAGCCCATGCTTCGCACCTCCTGCTGCATCACTTCAATGCCAACCCGCAGTTGGCCTTCCTTGTCGGTCCGACCAGGAGCAGCGTCATACCTCAATCGTGACCAGTCGCTCTATGCGACACCGGCCCAGCCAGGCACTCTTCCTGGAGCTTCGATTGGACCTCTGACGCCATTTATCGCGATTGCACTGCATCTCACCTCGGACGACAAGCAGTTGCTACTTTGCAGCAAACGGTGACACCAGTAGCCCAGGCCGCACACGAACGACATTTGCTATTTTGTCGCCGACCCACGAGCCGAATTTTTTTGCCTGTCTGACTGAGCCTAGCGTTTCGTTGTGCCTACCGGCGTCGGCCTCACCCAACAAACCTTGTCGCTCCTCTTTGCGTCGATCCTAATCGAGCCGAGTCCAGCTGGACAAGGCCCTGCGCTACAAAATTCAAACCGAGATGAGCGGCTCTGTTCTGCCCACTAAGCACTTGAGCAATGCATCTGGGTTTCACGTTCTAGTGAAACATGTCCCGTGTCTTTCACGTACTATCCACTTACGGTATACATACCCGTACATACTCATTTTCATAAATATAAATTATTTATGATACAAGTTTTGAATTTAATAAGTTTAATATTCAAAATTGCAACATTTGATTTCGAATTGCAATCTATGCATGTATACCGTTGATGATTGCTTGAGAGGCACTGTTTGATCGATATTCGAGAAATACATCAAAATATGTGAGAGAACAACAAATTCTGCGTGCACAATATAAGGAACGGAATAAAGGAAGAAGGAAATGATTGTGTATACTAAGCAAGTAAGCTTTTATAAGAGTTTGTATTTTCGATTTAAATTCGAATAATTATTCGTACCTTCTTTTTTACCCGGGGAATTTGGAGATTCCTTCCCCCTTCTTCATCTTTGAGAACATGGAACAAGGTTCCTAAATGGACAATGAGAGTCCATGTGAATTGAGAGAATTCACTATCGATTCGAACAAAGAAGTTCGTAAAAGCATTGATAACGAACAAAGAGAGTTCGTACGACCATTAACATCATAATTTTGGTCTAATCCAAATTTCTTGGAATTATTAGTTATCGAGGAAGTCTTTGGGACTGTGAAATTAATATATCTTCTTGTTTCACAAGACGTTATATGCAAAGATTATAATTTTCTATATTTGACATTGAAAATTTCCTCAATCTTAACGAGAATTTATGGAGTAAAGCTCACTGATCAAGATGATGTATGCTATAGATGTTGATCTAATGAGCATTGTTTGGACATTACAAGAGAAACGTCATATTGGTTGCAAAATATAAAGCATTTAGAGATGCGCATGAGTAAGAGACTCATCATGCAACTAAAGAAGAAGATGGAGATAGCAAAAGTGCTAGTCTCACAATTGCATACTTCAAAACTGGCAAAGATTCATTAGATTTTACAGATTTTGATTAAAGCAAATATTTTCCAAGAGCATTGTGTAAAGGCTTTCATGCCTTAGTTTATCAATTGATGATTGATCAATATTGTAATTTGGATTAGCAAAACTCTTGATGTAATTCGTTGGCAAACGATTGACAAAGGCAATGTTGTATTGATACAAGCTTGGATAAATTTATGTATAAAGTACTCGATTTGTAATCTTTATGATCCTATTTTCTAATATGGCTCACCTTAGTAGCTCATGATGTCTAGAAAAAGAGACTTTTGATAAATGTACTTAAGCAGGCCTTGCCTCACCTACATCGATCTCTCTTCACCTGGTTATGAGTGAAAAGAGCTACCCGAATGATTATAGATGACATAATTACTAGCAAAGTCATTCTATGTACTATTTTGGATTGCAAAAATGTTTAAATCCTTGAAATCACCACAAAACAAGAAATAATCGCATTAAGTGCGAAACTATATTAGCCAACTTTGGGTGAGTTTTGTGAACACCTCGGAAATAGCCAGATTCTGAACTTTATATGATTGGAAAGCTACAGATGTGTAGTTTCCAAAAGTTCAAATGGTTCTTCAATATCTATTTCCTAGACGAAGTTATACTTGTTTGAGTACACAAATGTCAGAAAATAATTTCTGGAAATCATGTTTTCTGATATAAGCTTTGTATGTATGTTTCTCTGAGAACTTGAGTTTCTCATTGATAGTGAAACTACTCAGATCATGTTGTGCTATAGAGTATAGACAACTATCTATTGATTTGGTGCCTTGTCGATCATATGTGACTATGTCTCTTGAGTTTTAGAGACATACACGCCAACAAATTTTATTTGAAATTGTGAGAATGGAATTGCATTATTATGCATCAGCTCTAATGATTATGGAAGAAACCAAATGATAGAAATATGTGTTAGCCAAATGGGCTATGTATAACAACTATCGAGTTGTTGAATCTAACCATATCATAAGAGATGACCTCTGGGATTCCAAAACATATAGGTTTTGGCACGACAAATTGGGACAACCAAGTCATGACATGATGGTCCGTAACGGACACGAATCATTCGAGTGAAATGAAGCAAGAACCAAGAAGTCGGTTCATAAAAGGGGATAAAAATGGGCACCTCAAGTGGTGGAACCATCGACCATTGTAGGCCAAAGGTGGTCGATGTCGTTCACCCCCAACAACAACAACTGGACATAAAAAGTGGTGTCCCAGTTTCCTATACTTCTTGAGACACTGATGACTCCAAATTTAAACCAACATCCTCATTGGTTATGATAGAAACATCACTCATTTTTGCAAAGCCTTATTTTTAGCCAAGATAAGATTGAGATCATTTTAAGCTACACACACTAAAGAAAATACTCCATTCTTTCAATGAATCCAAGGGAATTCTATAGACCAATTCAACCAACTAGTAGACCAGTTTGATGAACTATGATGTTGGTTGATATGCAAACACACTGGTCATTTGTTGTGACACTGGTCAAATTGTCATGCTGCTTATAAATTCCTAGCTGAGATTATGTAATTGTGGGCTCACTACCCGAATCATCCCATATAGTCAATTAGACTTGATAATGCTAGAGAATTTATATCAAAAAGTTTCGATGGTTATTGCTAAGGGTTATGCAATATCACATGCAACTATACTAATTCGTCTATGACCTACTACAACTATATTTTGCGTTACAGCTAGTGACTGTGTGTGAATTATGATATATCACACTTACGCATTTATGTGCCAAATTGTGTGCCATAACACACTATGTGGGTTTTCCGAGACGAATGAGTATTTATGTTGGAAATAAGTCTCCGACTATTGTTCGCTATACCTTGACAGGCAATCTATTTACCGCAAGTTTAGCGGATTGTCACTATGATGAGACAGTCTTCCCGTTGTTAGGGGGAGATAAGAACAAGCATGTTCAACAGAACGACAGGAATTGTCGTAGTCTGTTACCACTCTGTCTCATCTTGATCCCAAAAAAAGAAAGATAGAATGTAGCAGTTTCGATGCCTGTGCATTTCTGATATCGTTAAAGTGATGAGATCACATATTATTTGCTGCAAGCATGCCTTTAAGGAATCATGTTCTTTCAAAAGGACATGACACCACCCAATGGAGTTGGGCATGGCGATGCCACCATAGAAGGCGGCATAATGACATCACAAAAGTGAAATAGTGGCATCACAAGCCATGAGTTCCGCTAGAGAGCGTGGGAGACCCATAGGTTCGATAAATACTCATCCAAGGAAGGAAGCGAGTTTGGCACAATTTGATCTATTGATCATGATAATCAATATCCGTCTCATGAGAATATTTGTGGATTATGGTTATCATTGAGGGATGCCTTAATGTTAAAACCAATTCCTGAGAATATAGAGATCTCTACAAAGTACAAATTACACTAGTGTACATGAGGACGTGGAATATTGAGACTAATTATCGAACCACACTACGTACGTTGAAAGTTCTAAACGTAGAATTGGCCAACATGGAAAGAAGCGATCCAGATTGAATTATATTCAATAACAAAGACAAAGGTAGTTGGGTTGGTGAGGCTGACACACCCAAGTGTAAAGCCTCTCGAATTAGGTCTTTGTTAGAAAGTGTCATGAGAATAAAGACATATACTCATCTTATGGTGCAAGGTTTCTCATAACATTCTAGAATCGACTACGAGGAGACATATTTTTTGGTAATGGATGTCATAGCACTCCACTACCTTGTCAGTTTGGTAGTTTCCGAATAACTTGACATGCAGCATATGAAAGTGGTCATAAAATATCTCTATGAGGATCTACACTAAGAGATAATCATGAAGATCCTAGAAGGACTTTATTTACCCAAATCAAGTGGCTCGAGACCACCGAACGTGTTTGCAATGAGATTAAAACACTTAATAAGTAAATACTTGATTTGGAAGGGATATGATGAACATTACCCATGCGTGTTGATTCAAAGGACAAGTTCCGAATTTGCAAAGTATTTGAAATTCGAATTTGAGATGAAAGATCTTGGGAAGATACGGGTTTTGTCTCGAACTAGAACTCGAGCACCATAATAATGAAGCTATCCATTAATCGGCTTATACTCTAAGATATTATACCGCTTGATGAGAAAGTGATGCTTAAGAGTAATCCCATGATCAGCTGGAGTTTTGACCCTTAGAGGGATTTGTTTCGTCCAAGGGATGACGACAAAAACGTGTTAAAGGCTAAAATGCCTAATCTAAGTGCAATTGTGTACTTAGCATAATATACAAGACTTAGCTACACAAATTTGATGAACTTGTAAGCTAGATTTAGCTTTGCACCCACGCAATGCCATTGAGTTGGCCTAAAGACAATCTTTCGATACTTAAAAAGTATGATATAGGTGGGTTTGTTCTATCCAAATAGAGAGACAGGACTAAAGGTATTCGTCACTATAATTAATGAATTAAGGATGCTACATGTAGAAATGGTGCTGCTTATTCCTTCACCCCTTACATCAATAATCCTTATGATGTGTTGTTTGTTTTTGCTGATATTGGTTATCTCTCTGACCACACAAGGTAGTCCCTAGAATGGTTATGTCTTTACCATAGGAAATACCGCGATATATTGAAAGTCTATGAAACAGACTCTTGTCATTACATCTTCAATTCATGTTGAGATAATTAATCTACATGAAGCTAGGTTACATCAAATGTGACAACACTCAACATATATCGCATATGTTCTTCTACGATCAGCAACATCAATAGTTTCCTTGAGATCATAATGAACTAAGTTCGATCTGAGGATAATGGCAGACTTACTAGTCATAGGCCAAATCCACATTTTAGAAGCATGTGAATAACATACGGTTGCTCAGCTTATATAAGCTACCTTGATTGTCAATATCAGGGGGAGATGCAGACTTCAAGGGGAGTTTGACATACACATGAGCGTTTCTAAATGTGAAGGACACAATGTACTCTTTTTCCTTGACCAAGGTTATTTTTATCCCAAAAGGATTTTTATTACTTGACAAGGTTTTAATGAGGCAACATAGATAAGTGTCATATCATCGTCTATGACGATCTGCACTCTTTTTACTTGTTTGAGATCACTTTTTTTTCCTGCAAAGGTTTTTGGCTCAACAAAGATTTTAAGGAGACATCAGGGAAGCATGAAGGAGGTATCATCTATCATAAACGACACAAGAGTAAGTGTTATAGAATATTGAGGTATGTACCTAGTTATGATAGATTAATATAAATAATAGATAGTTATGTTGATCATGTCAGTTACCAAATAGTGAAGAGAGTAGAGAGAATAGTAAAGTAGTTGATGAAATCAGGGAGATCATCATAGTCCTTAACTATTATATACTCCTATATAAAGATTTCCTTGATTATTAATGATATACAAACTCGCTTCCGATTCGAATTTGTTTTACAACATAAAACATAATATTGTTTTCTTATACGAAAACTTCACTAATTCCTCGCGCAAGGCGCGCGGGCTCTCGAGTCTAGTGTAACACGGAATTGTTCCTCACATACCCAGAAAACTCGCTCTTGCAAAAAGACTTGTTTCCATGCTTAATTATCACAACTCTCGATCTGGGTATAAAAAAAACACATGGAAGCAGTAGCAAAGCAACAGACACAAGCTTTTTCGATTTCTAAACGTGACATTTCAATCTCAAAGCAACAAACTCGCATAAAAATTGAAGGAGACCGGACCGATTTTTGTGCTACTGCAAAGGAGAAATATGATTCGTTGGAGAAGCTCGTGGCACGCAGAGGCATCTAGCTATTGCGTGCAACTGATCATATCTAGATTTGCCTTCATCATCGCTATTGCGTCTTCTTTTCTGTGGCCACCGCACCGTTCGGAAGAGTAGCAACTGCTCTGTAGTCGTCTTCGTGGGGCTTGAGATGAGCGGTGGTGAGGGAGACTTCTTCGACGGCGGAGAGAGGTTGGCGATGCATCTTGCGTTCTTAGATTAAAGGAGAGGCAAGGCTGCGGGGAGACCGATCCCAGGCGGCCGTGACGGCGAGGAAGGCGGCAACGTTGGAGGTGTCTAGCTCCTGCGTTTGAGAGAGCCTACTGTGAAGTGTGTCAGATATGATGAGGGTAATTGCGGAAACAAAAAACGAAAGATAAGGTAAAAACTCTCTTAAGAAGTTTGGGCACGTGTCAATATCAGAAATTTTTGTTGGCTAGCGAAAATAAATCTCCCAAATTAGAGCCGATGGGAATTTTCCCTTAATAATACCCTTGTGCCCTAGTCAATATTAATTATCTAATCCATTGAGTCTTTGCCTCTTCTGTTTTAAGATTTGGTCACATACTCGCATATTAGTAAGTCCAGCGTTAAATGTTATAATATTTATGAAGATCACTTCTCAATTAACGATTTTCAACTAAACTGAAAATGATGTAAGCATTAAATACTGACAAATTACAACAGGCCTTCATTCTCTATGAGCCTTAGATTTTGCAAGTACAGATTATAAATGGGGGCGGATCGTAGTGATCGCAATTTTTAAGCGGAGCATGTGTTAAATTTCTTTTGTTCGATTATAGTTGACATGGTAAAATTTGTTTAACTAGCTATGAATTGGGTGTCATTGCCAAAGACACAAGTGTTAATATAGCTCTTCAAGCTGGTGTAAAGTTTCTGATAGTGTCATGAAACACAGAACATGCATAATGTAGGAAATTAGTGCATTCTGCAGTATACTCTGGGAAAAGAGTTTTGATATTTCAATATTTAATTGAAATAAGCTGGACAATTTGATCGAAGTCCATGAACCTACGTACATATTACTCACTCACCCCTGAAGGTATGTTATGTACTAGTATCAATCATACAGTTCGATCATTCTGTTTGTCCATGCAATCACCATAACCTGTAAAATCAGACACGGACTAATGAGACTCGGTGGCGGAGCTATGTCAAAGCTTATCGGAGTTTAAGCCTGGTGAGAATTTTAGGATAAAAAAATTACTTCTACTTTTAAGTTAATGTAAATAAATTATCATAGAGCCAATATATTGTGCAAATCGCACACTAGCTCTCAGAGTCTCACCGAGACTTTCTTCTCTCAATCTCAATATCTCATCGTACATTTCGTAAATCTCCAATCCCTATTAAAAATGATGATGTGATTAAGGAATTTAAACTTCGATTTCGTAGAGTAAGATTTAGTTGACTTTTATGCATTGGATTTGTATTTTATATTGCTATTTTGTAATGCATTTCATGTTTATTTCAAATTTAGAGACTTGTACTCAAATTACATGCGAGGGGTAATGCTCATATAAAAAAAATCGTACCGTCAAGATTTTATCACAAAAAAATTAGCCATTGTGACTTTTCATCTTGGATCCGCCACTGATGAGACTAGTCTAGATCAATACCATGTGTACAGAATACTAGCTTAAACTATGTACTTTTCTTTTGCAATGAAAATTTTACTTCGTCGGATCGACTATGGCAATGGTACCAGTGCCTCCAAAATCACAACTCGCCTCCGCTGCACCTGTTTGCTGATAGTAAAGATTCATTGCAATTGAGGCGTTGTTCGCGACTGTGTTTGGTTCGAAACAAGAGCCGCCTGGCTTTATAATGCTACAGTCGATATTAGCACAAGCAAAGTCAATGTTCACTTGTAGCTTAACCTCACTTGCTGAAGAGCTTCTACACACCACTTCCCCTGCAACAACATCCATGAACACTAATCATATAGACAAGAACCATTGTTTTGCTCACATCCTTAACTAATATAAGGAGCTTCAATTTACCGAATTTGACATTTGCACAGCTGTTTCTCCTCCTGCAGAGATGTCCAAGAAAGTGAATAAAAAGAGCAGCAATATGTTCGTAACTCCAAGCAGCTATTGTTCTATTATACAGTTACTTACCTTCATATGTGCAATAACCATAGCCTGAAAATTAGTAAAGCCAACGACGTTAAAAGTACTGTCAGAAGTTCCGAACCATAAGTACTAATGAAAGGTATCTCTATATTTTATTAGGCACAAGATGACTGGTATATATATATACTAGGTGGGAAGCCCGCGCTGAAGCGCGGGTCAACAAAAGGGACCGCGATTAAGCCGAAATATATTGTGAAAAATATGCTGTATGTTTTATCGATTTGTATTTGAATTGATTTAAGATATTATAGAAGGCCATAAGAGATAATAATGTCATTAGTTTATTTATATAGTTGTTCGAAACTGCGGCCTATAAAGCGATCTTGAATATGCAGAGCATAACAACGTAATAGAACAAATTAAAACTCAATACTTGAGTAGACACTGATTCATTGATCAGCATCTCTATATACCACATCTATAGTCTATACCAATGTAAAATAAAAATGTACAATTTTAATCTAATCGAACTCTTATAAAGTCTTATAAGATTCTATTCAAATCAATTACATGATTGATATGGGCAAGCACTTCTTCTCTGTATGATGGCTTCCTTGCTTTCATAGAGCTCTGAAGAGAGGGAAAAAAAGTAAAAATTTCAACAACCGTTTACTGCTCCTTGCTTCCTTACTCAAATCATAATCATACCCATTTGGCACTGAAAGAAAGGTTAGTTTACAGAGACGATGAAATCCAGAAACATTATTCACTATTCTAACAATAAATGAACCTAGCTAGTTTTGTCTCAGTATGGTGGACTACACTACCACCACTCTTTCAGAAAATATACATGATTCTAGCTATCTCAGTTTGCATCATCACTCTGGTACCCAGGAGCCAGCTAGTTCTGTCTCAGTATGGTGGAGGAGGACATGTTCCATATGAACCTGAATTATACACAGATCGATCAAAAATTACACAACTTCAGTATTTTTCATTAGTCATATATATTCGCTAGCAACAAAAAGTATGCAACCAAATAAAAATGAAGTTACGTACGTACCTTGAGATGGAGGGTAAAAGGATGAGATTTGTGGAGGGCTACTGGTCATATACACGTGAGTTAGTGGTCATGGTCATACTTTTGTTCAAGTCGTAGCCCAAATAATGAATTATCAAATTAAAATGAATTCTTTGTATTTTTATTGATACATAGATAAAATATATATTCTGCATGTATTATCCTGTGTGTTATATATTGTGTCATATATTTTGTAATACATCTCTGTAAACAATATTTTTTGTATAATTATTAGGCACATCATCACTATTTTTTATCACTATCTTAAGACCTTTTTTTGACGTCACCCTTGACATTGCTACATATAATTGTCCGTGGGTGAAAACTGGTTCCGACAAATATATTCCTACTTGATTCAATGATTGGCCTTGACTCTTATTGATCGTCATTGCATAACAGGGTCTAACAGGAAACTGACGTCTTTTAAACGTAAACGGCCATTTAGTTTCAGTTGCAAACAATACTATTCTCGGAATGTGTACTTTTTCTCCGACGTTACTACCGGTAAGTATTTTTGCTTCTATTAATCTTTCAAACAATTTTGTCACAATTAACCTTGTGCCATTACACAAACCACGTATTTGATCTATATTTCTTAATAGCATAATAGGCATACCAATTTTCAATGTAAGTTCGTGTGTAGGTAAACCGCTGAACTCAAGCTTATTCAAAAATTCTATGGGATACAAAATATTAATATTATCGCTGTTACCTGAATTATATGAAATGGAATCTGAACTAAAATATGATTTATTATCTCCAGGTACTAATGTAATTGCATAATTATTGATTTCATGAACAGTCACATTTTTTGGAGTTACAATAGCACGTTCCCTCAAATAATTTGGATTATTGTATTTCGTATCAAAATCGGGATAAGTTGCTTCAAAAATTGATTTTATGGGTTCTATTGTGGGATCGGCTAACAAATCTCTCGGTATATCAATCCAACTCACATCAGGATCATCCATGGGCAATTTAGATTCCAATCGACCGTCACCTATCTGTAACATCCATTCAGCAAAATCTTTAATTTCAATTTTTTCAATAGGAGTTAAACCAATCATTGACAACCTCATGTTTTCAATTAAATGAAATACTTTAATGTGAGGCCACAAATATGAATTATTAAATGATGCTTGAATAATTTCTTCTTTGCCACCACCTTGTATCACTGGCAATGTTTGTCTAAAATCTCCGCCGAATAAAATTGTTTTTCCTCCAAATGGCTTTTCTTTGTTCGACAAAATATCCCGCAATGTTCTGTCCACCGATTCAATACACAATTTATTGCACATAGGAGCTTCATCCCAAACTATTAATTCAGTCTTTTCAATTAAATCAGAAAGATGAGTTTGTTTATTTATATTACAATTTGAATTTTTGTCTATAATTGGCTTTATTTTGAAACGCGAATGAGCTGTTCTGCCTATTGGAAGTAACAATGAAGCAATTCCTGATGAAGCAACGGCTAAAACAATTTTGCCTTCAGATCTCAATCTTGAAATTATAGTATTCCATAAAAAAGTTTTTCCTGTACCTCCGCTACCATAAACAAAAAATGATCTTGGGTTCTTCTGTTCTACGGCTTTGATGACCTCATCGTATATAATTTTTTGATTATTATTTAGTTTGGCGATCAAGTCAGAATGTTCTTGTTTCATTGCTTCACAATCAAAATCTAATTCTTCTCTTATAAGCCTATTCTCAAGTTGATGTTTTTGTTGTGTCTTTGGCATTGGTAATTTATGGTCTTTTAAACTACTGGACGACATGTTAAATAATTTTTCAAGCTCATGTAGAACATCATTCTTTAATTCATCGTCGGGTATGGTAAGGTGTAACATATTAAAATTTAATTTTATTCTGTGTGATATGTCATCGGACATCTTAATCCAATATGCATCAAATAAAGCTCGAGGATCCGAGACATTACAAAAAAGAATAACAGTAACAAATAAAGAACGAATTTGAGGAGAAGTGGCAGTAAAAGTAGATTCCAACAATGCTTCGAGCCATTCTTTATCATCACCTAGTAATCCCAAAGCTCGACATGTCTCTTGATAAGTAGAGTACACTGTTCCATTTAATGTTCTTATTGCCTTAAAATTGATACATCCTTTTTGAATATTCAAAAGCATTCTAAGATAGTACAATTCACCCGCATTTGGTGGCACGTGTGCTATTCTACCGAGAACGCAATATTGTTTCCTTGGGGTCCATATTTTTCTATCACCGTTCCACACAAATTTGGTAGGAAATTGAGTATATGTTAATTTCTTTGCCTCATTATAAGTCTTGTTCGCAGTAAATCAAGCAGTCAGCATTGTAGTTTCTATACCTGGACGTTGTAACACATTTTCAAGATAATTAGCTTCACGAAAACAAACATTTTGTTCATTTGGTAAATGAATCTTTAAATATTGAACTGCAGGATATCTAGAATGAATGGAAAATTCAAATAAACGCCAGACGGACTCATGAGGAGTTAAATATCGACAATTAAGATAATTTTGGATTTCATCATTTATATTATCACGAACCAATACGCGCGCCCTGTCGGGTCCTTTATTTATATATTTGAATAAATATTTTATCAACATAGCCTGAGAACATGATTCAACGTTTATATGTGCATTATACCTTAATAATAAATGTGGATTGTATGGAACAACATAATTATTACCAACCTCAACTCCTTTTTTAACTACAAAACGGGAATCATCATCACGACGTCTATATTGAGGAGATTGAATTGCTTGAAAAATTGTGTTGGGAATAAATGATTTCGGAAAATGTTTTGTGCATAATTTGTCTCGCATACACGGAGAAGATGGATTAATTTGATCGCAAGGACCATGAATCATAAATTGACTAACAATTTTGTACAACTCTGGAAATTTGTTTTTATCCGGCAATTCTGCTGAAATTATTGAATCTACATCATTTGCTGTATAACATTTGTATTTATCTTTCAACCAAAATAATAAATGAGCATGTGGTAAACCTCGTTTTTGAAATTCAATTGTACACACATAACCTTGGACTTCTCCAAAAGGTTCTCCACTATTAATATAAGCAATCATATCATCTATTTTTATTTTAAAAATTCGACAAACTATATCAGGACGATCTTCTGGTTTGTAACCCGGGTTTTTTTCGAAATATCTTGAGATCTCTGGCCACTTTACATTGCAGGTGAAAGTAATGAACAAATCTGGATTACCGTATTCTCTACAAATTGCCATTGCATCTTGATAATTATTTATCATATCTCTTGGACTACCCGTGAAAGAACCAGGAAGATAGATTCTTTTTCCAACATCAGAACCTTCAACGATTCCATCCGAAACAAATGTTGATATGTTATTCCATGTTTCACACCTTAGTTGTGGTTGATGATGTCTTATATATGCCAAACGATTTTCTTCGACAGTCGCATATGCATCGACTAAATATTGTTGAAATAATCTTCCACCTTTTAATAATGTACTCGATTGGTTTGTCCTATCATGAATTTGATAACATACATATTTGATCATTGTTAATTTTTTTTCTTTATCGCTACTGTGGCTTGCAATTGATTTTTGCTTCATATTAATTTGAAATCCATCCTCACCATATGGAAAAAGAAGCGGATATTGCAATGACATCAATTTAGGATGAATTTTGGATATACGTTTTAATGGCCCTTCGGTTGATCGAATAATTATGTCTCTGTTAGAATTAAATTCACCTATGTCACCCACAATCAATCCACCGATTTCAGAAGAAGAAGGTAATTCATATTGTTTGCTGTCAGTTTTTTCACGATCAAGTATAGTCACGTCAAAATTGGGCAATAGTTGATTCTCAAAATCATCTCTCACATACCGATACGCTTTGGTTAATTCATTAAATTGATCTAATAATTCCACTAATCCCTTAACAATATCAACATCAATCTTGTTATTTTCTTTATTTGGATCAATAGCGGTCATTCGGTTTAAAATCTCATTTTGAGTGTCGTATACATATAATTGAGCATATTGAGGACATTCTCCTTCAGGAGGTAAAATAGAACCCATCAAATGATGCACTTGTCCACATATTTTAAATACATAAGGAGCTCCTCCATTGTTTATTTGTTCAATTTTAGCTCCCATAGAAGTAAAAGCAAACATAGAATTATAAACTCTAATATTTTCACGAAATAACACACTTTGTCGGCCATTATTTGGGTTTAGCAATTCATCGAGAAAAATAGGAGTTGGATGTGATATTGGAATTTGGACTTTTCCTTTTTCACAACAATGAGTATATATGAATTGATTTTTTTCTTTTTTTTTCAATGCTTCAGCAGACCAAAATAAAGCAGTGCAATGACTACATGTGTAAATATCATCACCAGCATCATTGTAATTTGTGTTATAAAATTTTGTAATTGATAATGAATTTTTATGAATAGATGATTGATATTGAAGTAGAGTTTGTTGATATGATGCCTGCCCAAAGATTGTTCCACCAGAAGCTGCAATTGATAGAAAAGTAGCATTGTTAGATTGATTCAAATAAACAATACAATATTAATACTACCTAATAAACCAACATAAACTCGCAATACCTGGGACAACTTCTTCATCGTCACTACTATTATCAATTTCTGTGTCTAATTGATGCGATGTCGAACAGTTTTGAGAAGCAGGTTCTGCCTCGTGTAACCCCTGTCTTCTATGATTCACAGATTCACGATTCATTTCGCGCACCATATCTAAACATCAAAATCAACAAAGAAAATAAATTTAATAATCAAGATACCATGTACAAATTTGAATCAAAGAAGAAAAGATTTAACCTAAGATCGTCCAAAAAAAGGATCCTCCACCTTACCAAGGAATAATTTTTTTTACCAAAAAGTTCAACTTTTATGAAAAACTGGGTCACCATTGATTCAAAAGAGAAAACAACACTGTATGTGTATACCACCTAACACAACTTGATCAAGATAATACGAAAACAAACATTTACTTTCGAAGACTGCACAATAATAAGCATGCACATTCTATAATCCAAAAGAAAGACCTACTAATCTAACAACACCATTGAAATATTATACAGTACCTGCGAGAATTTGATCAAGATCTCCATCATCATTTTTTGGATCACCATCAGATGTAGATAGGAAAAAGCGTTGTCTTTTACTTAAAGATCTTTTGTCTTTGAAATTTACTGCAAGAGACAAAATAAATATGCTCATGTTTTTCTATAATTAAGTGACAGAACTAATCGAAACGCATAAAGAGTCCAATTCAGGGAACTCATAATACCTGGTATAAGTTCTTCATTGTGGTTACTGTCTCCAACTTCCAAAACTGGTTGAGATAAGCATCGTCTCTTACTGAACCCTTTATCGATGGAGTCATGGTTCATTTGCCTTACCATATCTACACCAATTTCAGAAAAAAGACCAATTAAAAAAATCATTACATATTGTGCAGAAAATTTAATCAGTGAAAAAAAAACAACCCATTTTATCTTTTATGCCTCAATACCTCTTAAGATATAATCAGAAACATAACTAAATAAAAAACTCACAGCTTATAGCATATAAAATGCATGTACAGGCTCATATACGCACGAATCACATGCAAACCAAAATCTATGCATAAATAGACTAATATATAACTAAAACTAAGAATTCATGTGACAGCAACAGTAAGCATAGGCTGCAGAGCTGACACATATTAACAAATAAATTCAACAACAATCAAATACTCTGCAATCAATGCAATCAACTATCCACCAACTCAATCTTAACAATCATAAATGCAGAAAAACAACCTATTTTTCTAACAAAAAGACCAAAAAATTTGAAACACTTGCTAAATACACCCAAACACAAATCTAATAACTAAACTGAAAATCGGAAGAAAAAAAATCAAGCAAGACTCGACTTAACTTAGATCATAATTGTTCCCACAAACTCAAAGATTTATCATATATTATAACAAAAACATAAACCTTGCACAAATCATACCAAAACAAAGAATTCATATCAACATCTCGTGCACAAATCATACCAATCAACAGAAAATATTTTATGGACTAAAAAGAACTCCAAAATCACCTAATATACCTCCATCGCTTGTAGCCGCCTGGTTCAGTGCTGTTGTTCTCTCAAGGCGTCGTCTCTTAAAAGTTGAACATTGTTTGTCCGATGTACTCACTAAAAGACAATCCAACGTTGCTGGGGGACCATCCCGTCCAGTTACAGAGCTACAATTTCTTTTAAGCGGCATACCTAAAAAAACAATTTAACTAATCAAAACCAATTACTACAATCATCACAAATATCATCCATAATACATCATGTAAAACAACTTTGATAACAAAAACACGTACCCGAGTGTTGATGAGAAACTGAGAACGACTGAGACAAATGCCAGAGAAACAACAACACCGCAAAACAGAAGAGTCTTTTATGCATATAGCGATAAAACCTACACAGTCGACAGGAAAATTTCACACAGTGACCAAATATATCAATAACCAACCATCAATATATCAAAACCAACCTGCAAAGATATCACATAACAGAACAATCACACAGTTTCAATAAATATATAAATGAATCAAAGACTAAACATACACCGACAAAAATATCAAAAACAATGCAAAAAAAAATATGCATACGTCTCAGTAAACATATAAAGGAATCAAAGTCTAAAAATAAATACTAACAAAAATATCACAAACAATGAGAAAAAGGCAATCATACCTCGCTTTACAAAAGCTTCCTGTGAAGCCACAAAAATCTAAAAAAACAAACACCAAACACAAACACAAAATATCAAAACCAACCATCAATAGATCAAAATCAACCTGCTAAGATTCCACATAACACGACACACACAGTTTCAATAAATATATAAAGAAACCAAAATCTGAAAACATATACGTAGAAAAATACCAAAGGAAATGGAAAAAAGGCAATGCACCTCAATTTACGAAAACTCCGTAGTAAGCCACAGAAATCTGGAAACACAAACACCAAAAAAGGGAACCAATCAGAGAATTGCATTTAAATATACAAATAATATACATCTAGACACCGAAACCATTAGAAGAAACCTACTTTAGATTGAAAAATAAAACAATATAAGACCTCAATAAGCTGAAAAATAAAAGTAGTATTGACCAAAAATAAAGGTAGGAGTCATAACAAAGAAAAGTTGTCCGTCTTCACATCTCAAACCCAAATAACAGCAACTCAACATTAGACAAAGCTTTTAACAACAAAACCTAGACCTTAGCTACCTCCGTATTTATGAAATCGACATGGAAAAAATAATAAAATATCCGTATTGAAGAGATTGACATGGAAAGCGTGATCGAAAAAATCTTTGAAATGTAAAGTGAAAATAAAATGGTATATGGATATAAGCATATGTTAAATCCAATATTCACTTTATCCTGACAATGTCAACAATTCCAACAGTGTAATAGATGACATTTTTGGCTATATTAAACCATATCAATTGGCAGAGCAATTACTAAATTCGCAACAACTTAATAAGAAAAATCATGATGGTTTTTTTACTGATAGGTAAAGGCCTACATTGTTATTTATACTTTGTATTATATGAGCTTAAGGACTTGGTCTTATTACGTTCAGTGTCCTGTTTCCTATCTTAGATAACAATATCACTCTCTCATCACTTAGATAACAGTACTGCAACCGTGTATTATTTATACTTCTGACCATTATTGGATCTTGTTCTTTTCAGAAACAAAGTTGAAAACAATTGCTAATCTATCCTAGGATCAAAATAAGAAATTCAAAACCTCCAAACAGACAAAGATTGAACTTTCAAACCTCGAAGCTTTCAAAATTCATTGATAAACAAAACCCCAATAAGATTCAACAACCAAAATACATGGTAGGTAGGCAAATTGGCAAAGCACACCCATCAAATGTAATCAAGTCAAAGATGCTGTAGTCGAGTAGTTCGATGACTTTCGGATAGAAATCCTATATATGCACCTCATAAAACACATTATTTCAATAATAGAAAAAGGGATCAATATTTAGAGCTACAAATGCAGATGAATGTTCTGAAATGTACAACATGCTAGACAGTATTACGGGAAAAGTTGTCACCAGAACAGCTTTGGTTAATTTTGTACTGAATCAATAATACGATCAATAAAACAGACAATTGTGGTGCACCATATAATCTGTGTAATGCTATGTATAACGGATAGAACAAATTCATCAAAGCATATCCTGAACAAATTCATCAAAGCATAATTTGAACCAAATATATATTGATGAAATATTTAATTTATTCCATATTATAAACATTTTATTAATCTAAACCAACTATCTTGTATAAGAGCTTAATTGCTGTTAAACCCTCTATGTCTCTCTCTCACCAATATTATTTAAAGCCAAAGTGATAGCTCTTCATTCATGTTAATGACCAACACCTAAAGCAAATATCCGTAGGACATAAATGGGGATCCTAAGCCTGATACAAATGAAACAAATGTATATAACACGTTTGACAAAAAACAATATCGGGTCTGACTTCAGTACACATGCTCTCTTATACTCCAAAGCAGACTTTTATCAATTTCAATCACTCCAAAGAAAATTTACTGTATCAAATCCTCAGTAGTATCACAGAGGATAACTAAAGCTACCATTTGTCATCTTATTGATCAAACCAAGAAGGGCGAGCCATGTTTGTACCAAAATGGTGTGCACACACACCTTGGTGCTAAAGAGTTGAAAAGACTGGTGATTGGTGATAAAGCCTGCCAGTACTGAATGAAGTAGACTGGGGGTTGTGAAGAACTGGACGATTGAAGTCTCTGAGTTAAGTTAAATGGGCTGGGAGCGTATTATATATATACAGTACACACTGCAATACAGCTCAACTAAAGTACTAAACTGCTAGGTATCACGTTTGTACTAAACTGCTAGGTACTTAGAAAGGTTAATGGTGTTTTTATATAAAAAAAAAAAAAAAAAAAACTTCCATTTCGTTTTTCAGTAGTTCAATCCATCTTCTGGTTATTTTCTTTCAACTGGAATCCTACGCTTCCTCTAGTATCAGTACAACCAAGGAGTGACACAAAATCAAACGCTCACAACAAAATCCACATCTTAGATACCTCTTTAAAACCCATCAAAAATTGAGAGAGAGACAGAGATCGGTATTTGTGAGAGAGATTGCTTACCTAGTCAAAATCGGCGAGGATCGGTCGTCCCGATGAGAGAGAGTGAAGTGAGAATGGAGAGCAGCACTGATATGAGAGAGACCGCACGTTTATTTACTCGATTCTTCACTTGCTTTGATTGGGTCAAACCTACCAAGAGACTTGAGGCTGGATTCGTTCTCTGGGTTTGGTTCGTGCTACGCAAACGGAGAGAGGTGCAAGGTGAGATTAGGGGAAAGAGAACGCAGAGAAAGAGGACCAGGAGTGATTGGTTTGGAAAGAGAATGAGGCTGAGTTTCAGATCAATCGAGAGAGAGAGAGCTAGATGACAGTGATCAGATCGAAAAAGAGAGACTGAGAGGGTTAGGTGAAGAAAGCCTCGCACAGGCGGCACGTTTACAAATTTTCGGACCAAAACGCCCCCTATGAATAGTGGTACAGTAACTATGAATAGTAAACCCACCGTTGTTATATAGGAAATTGGTATTTTTACTATACTCCATTATCAGAGTCCAATCATAAAGCTGTGTTAGATGATTATATGTAAAGTTTAAGTCTATGCCTACGCTCTCAGATTGGTGAGCTACCTCAATTGGTCATCTCAATTAGTCTAGGCTTCAGGAAGTTTGCCAACTTTAGTTTACCCAACAACATAGTGTCTATGTTGACTAATAATGGAAACATGTTTCTGTACCTCTAATTGAATTGACTTAAACTTTGATTGAATCTGTGTAGCATGATGATGATACCTAGACTAATCTTTATCATCAGTCAGTAACCTTAGAAAGAAACCACATAACCCACATGGTCATATAAGATATATAAAATCAATACCTTATTTTGGAACAAAGATGGCAGTTGAGCAGACCCGACTGTACGGAGAATCGGTGAGAATGGTCGCCGCTATGGAGGTTGATGTCAAAGTCGCCACAGTCTAAGCGATCGAGACACTCTCGAACAAAACCCAAACAGGTAGAGGGCTATTGCAAACTTATGAAATCTGAATCCACAAACACAAACATGGTAAGAAAAAGAGTTTCAAATCAAGGAGAGAAAGGAAACCCAGATGCAAACCTTAGTAACCCAGAAGATGCAACGATGATGGAATATTATATCTTAGTTACCTCCCTAACAATGCGTAAGCTAAGTCACATGGATGATAGGTATACATCAACTACTGTTAGAGAAGCTTCCTTCTATTTTATCACATATGAGTTCTTCATTTCTTAGCTACTGGTACCCAAGTAATGCAAATATGCAATGCTAGTTTTTTAGGTTTGCTGTAGCTTTTTTTTACTCCGCAAGCTAGTATATCTCTATTGAAAAAGGAAAACCACTGTAATTTGCAGCAAATTCACTCACTAACACTGGCTCCAATCTCCATCCCTTGGGAAGAAGCCAGTAACATGCTAGCTAGTTGTTTAAGCACTAACTGCTTAACTTTGATCGATCAATGGAGGAAGCCCAAATAATAATGAACGAAGGTACCCTTCGCTATCTATAGTTTCAATCACAAACCCAGTATAGTCTGTATAATCAACAGCATAAATGATACTAACTGAATGCCATAATTACTAATTATTAATATGGAAATTAATGCCAAAAGTTTATGCCATTATACTAACTGCAGTAATTAGCATGAAATCTTCTGTATAAATGATAGAAGCTCCCTTATCTTGTATAATAAATGACAGAAGCTCCTATGACTTGTACTAATTACTGCATAATGTAGACTTAAAACACCGACATATGTTTCATACGACAAACCAATATGCAAATACTAATGTGTCAGTAGCTTCTTTCTCATATGGTTTGATTTGGCTTATACTAATCATCTATCAAACAATATTATGATAATGAAAACCAATAGGTCAATGATCAACCAGAATAAATAGTCTTTCCTCCTCTTGCACATGGAAAATAATACTGGAAGAATCAATAGAAACATAAGAAGATAAGAGGTCTAGAAATAATAGTTTTGTTTCTTTTCAAGTTTTCAAAGAGGATAGTTGCTAAGTTAAACTCATCGATAACTTTACATGCTTGCTTAACATATTAAGCTATAGTAGTTCCTATACTCACTAATTATCTAATAGGAACCCAACAATGATTTGTTCCTACCCAATCACTTATCAACTCATCTAATTGACCAAATCCAAATCATTACATTCACAACAAAAACCCACAGCATACAAAAATCAAATCACCACAACCCAGATACAGACAAAAACCGATCACACAAAAAGTTTTTGACAGTATACAAAAAGTTTTTGTTGATGGTGGTTCATGTAGGTATACAGTGCAGAACAGGGGTTACCAGGGGAGAGGAGAGTGAATGAGTAAATCGCGAGAAAATCGGTCAGAGATCCAAGCAACAGAATCGGAAGAGACGGATCGAGCAAATCGACCAAGTCGGGTTGATCAACGGAGATGAAGCGGTGTAGATCGAAAATCAGATGGAGAGAGATGGGCTTATATCCCCATCAACTCCAAAAGATGCAACGATGATGGAATCTTCTATCTCAGATCGTAAAGCGAGATTGAGGCTGACAAATTGATCAAACAGAGAAAGTGAGATTGCAAACTGTGATTGTGATTGTGTGAGTGAGGGTACGATGTGAGCAGAGGCTGAGTGTAAGGGAGTAGTTAAGCTGAGAATTGTGAGGCCGAGAGGCTGAGATAAGAGTGAGGTTGAGAGGAGATTAGTTCAGGTTCTAAGGTGGCACGCATAGCACGTTCAGAACAACATGAACAGTCTAGGAACAGTGATGCTTCACAGTTGTTATATAGTAAATAAATATCAAATTGGAATAACTGTTGAAAAAGCATGTGAAAAAAGAGAGGAAAGAACAAAAAGAACACTCAATTCAGTCATATCATAACAGTGAAACGAATATACGTCATACAGAAGAGCAGGCTCACCTTACAAATCAAAAAAGCACATACTAAAACAAAACACAGCAACTTAGTCACACATATACCTGATGTGAGAAGGGGAAAATTCTAACAAATATAAGGGTTTAGGTACAGAGCGTATTGGCTGAGGGCTCAGCCTAAGAGCAAATGGTCAAAAAGTAAAGGATTATAGATTAGATGTTTAATGGAATTAAACTCCAATAGGAATAAACTCACATAGCCGTTTTAGGAAATTGAACAAAACAAACAAAAATAGGATACCAATAAGCAAATAGCAACTTTACATCATAAACAAAGAAATATCAGTATCATACTTGCAGCTCATTTCATACTCCATGAAAAAATTGAAAATGCAAGGAACCTAAACTAAATCCACATTAGGTCTATGAAACCATAAACTTCTTCATTCAAAACCAGTAAAATAATCAATCAAGAACCAAACTTGCAGGAAAAAGTCAAAGTACTAATCATGAGTACCTTAGTAGGCTGTAAGAATCTCGAAGCGACGTCCACAACTACGCACTTAAGATACTGCTCACAATGAAAAAATTCCACACAGAAAATAAAAAAGAAGTCAAAGGTATGTCAAGTTCAAACCTGGCCTTAACTATATTCAATGTACCATATTCTGTAGGATTCAATAAAACAAAGTAATGAGGCATGAATTTCCAACAAAAAATACCTTGCGGAGGAATGAGGAAGGTTGAAGCAGTTTACAGCAAATTGAGCTTTCTAAAAAAAATAAGCTACTAATGGGAACTGTCAAACCACTTCTTATTCTGCTACGGCTCTTAAAAGGGAAAATCTGTCAAACTACTTCACCTGCATGCAAGGACACATAACTAATCAAATTTCTTTATATTTCAAATACAACATACCAATTGAAGAAAACGAACTAATCAAAGTGCTTTCTTAGAAATGTAATACCCATCAGCACAATAAATCCTACAATGAAACAATGCGCCTAAAATCACACTAATTGAAAAAAAGGGGATGAAACCCAATAAACCCCATATCATAGCCTGCCTTCCTAGAACTGTAATGCCCACCAATTATAATAAACCCAACAATGAAGCAATGCAACTAAAACCACGCACTCATGGAAGAAAATGGGATGAAATTCAATACGCCCCCATTTGTATTTGATACCCAAATCTCCTGTGCTTGAATACTCAGATCCTCTTTCTTCTTCACACTCTCAGACACCAGCTAAAATTTTCTATCAGCAAAAAAGACTGGGCAAAGGGAAAGAAAAAAAAACTTGAATGACTTTTGATTAGACCAAAAGCGAACTGTAGAAACCATCCTGCGTTTCCATGATTAAAATGAAAGTCATTGAAGATTGTGATGCTAAGCTTTCCCACACAGCCTTTATAGTAATTATTGTCTGTAGAGTTGATGTTCATGAACCTTCCAAAAAGTATCGACCAAAAGAAAAGAAAAAAAGTACTCTATCCCATTATAAAGAACCATAATTTACTTTGTTAAATAGAAGAAACTTATTACTTCAGAATAAGATTTCATATACAGATATACCGGTGTCATGATATGTTGTTTTGAAATTGTAACTAATGGTGCCTTAATAATTCACTTGGCAGCAAAGGGATCCTTGAATCTCTGAGGAGAAGAGCAAGGTTAATGACTGATGGATTTAACAGCTGTAGAAACGTAGTTTGTAATTTCACAGAAGGTAAAAAATTTCATACAATAAATAATACAGTTTCTAACAGTTGATGGTTTATACTAACACAGTTGTGAATATTGATTTTAGGTGCCATGTACTCCTTCCCTCAAATACGGTTACCTCCAAGAGCAATACAGGCTGCTAAAAGTGCTGGAAAAGTTCCTGATGTTTTCTACTGTCTCAAACTTTTGGAAGCCATTGGCATTTCCACTGTCCCTGGTTCAGGGCTCGGACAGAAAGAAGGGTAAAATTTGCTTCAGTGAGAGAGAGATTATATTTCAGATCGCAATCTAACCTCATACTAACCGGTAATGATCGAATAAGGGTATGGATCGATGATAGAGAAAAAGCAACAAAGTTCAGAATCTCTCGAATGATCAATATCATCATCATTTGGACAAAAGTAGTATTATCTTCCTTTTGAAAGTATGATGTTTCTGCGTTCTGCTATCTCGACAAACAACAAAACAAATATCTACTGGATATGTCTCATCCACGGTAAGAAAAAAAAGCTCCATGTACCGTATTCATACAGTTGATTGTGTTTTAGGTTACATTTCTAATTAATAAACATGGTAAAAATGGAGGCTGAGGTACAGTGCCAGCACACAGTAAAATAAACGGGAGCCAGGAGACCGTACATATTTCAGCTCTCTCTCTCTCTCGGCGAATCTACAGCTTTTTGTTTCTGGCCCAAATATTCTCTCCTCTTCCTTTTTCTTAATCTTAGCTCGATCATCTCCCTTTTATTTCTCCAATTTTCAACATAATTAAAAACCAAACCAAACTGTTGGGGGTTTTTGGGTTTGATTGGAACTCATCACACTAAAGTCTGTGTTTTTTTTTTGCTTGTATCGAATAATATCTATCGTGTAATTGGTCTGAGATCGATTGCAAACCCAGTATAGCCGGTCCAGTAGATCCAAGACCTTCAAAACACACACAGCTATAATTGCAAACCCCCATACATCCACAACACACAAAAGCTAAGGACAAAAATAAAGCTATCTAACCTCATACTAATCTAGCCGTCTACCTTGAAGAGTAAATCTAGCCCTTGGGTAACAAAACAAAAGAGATAGAGACAGAGAGAGGAAAATTACCCAGCATAGAAAAATGATCGGTAAGCTGGTGCTTGTCAAAATCAGCGAAATCGATTTAGATGTTGGTGTTCGTCGAGGGAGTTGGTTGTTGGGTTTGGGAGCAAGCAGGCAAAGAAGGGGCAGATGAGAGAGGGAGATGCAAGCAGGCAAAGAAGGGGCAGATGAGAGAGGGAGTTGGTTGTTCTGTTGATGTTAGGTGAGTTCCGGCAAAGAAGGGGCAGATGAGAGAGGGAGATGCAAGCAGGCAAAGAAGTGGCAGATGAGAGAGGGAGTTGGTTTTCTGTTGATGTTAGGTGAGCTCCGGCACGCATCGCATGCTCGAAAAATTTTCGGACAAAAACGCCCCCTATGAATAGTGCTACAGGAACTATGAATAGTAAACCCACCGTTGTTATATAGGAAATATATATATATATATTCATACTTGGATCTGTCAAGGAAATGAGACCAGCATTATTGAAGTCACAGTTCCAGTAGTTCCTCCCTTTAGCCTGGTAGTAAGCATTCATGGCAAATGAAGCGTACAGCGAAGGATCAGGAGGATTGCAGCAGGGACCTCCTTCTTGAATTGCCTTGCAATCCATCGTATTGATGTTGTCGCAGGCATATTGTATAATGTTCTCTAGTGCTTCTCTGCTCGATGAAGGCTTTGCAATACACCATGTCTGTATATACACGAGGAGTTAGTACCTTCTTTAGCCTTTTGAGTTCTTATATAGTATATGCTTGGCATTACCTTCAAAAACTCCACTGTGCTAGTTTCCATTCGTCCTGAAGAATTATAGATGGAAGTAAAAATGAATATAGGAAAGCAGCTGAAATTTTGTTTTAGCATGAAAAAGAACCAAAAGAATCAGCTATACATCATTCTAGGGATAAATTTTCCTTTTTCTTCTTCAAACCAAAACCAAATCAGCTCTTTGAAGTCTCTCTTGTGAAAGTTTCAATCTTTTCCAATTTCGAGACAGTGAAGACATAGGAAAGCAACATGTTCATAGAAATCTAATGTAAAGCAAGTAGGGCTTGATAGAGCAAACCTAGCCATATTAATCGGTATGTTCTGAGGTAGAAGACTGTTGATAAAGCCCTGTTGTGAAGGATAATGAATCTAACAAATGTATAGAATATTTTGCGTACGCAGTGTGTTTGCTTTCACATAAACTATGTACATGTTTTCATAATTCAAAAACTAAAATAAAAATAAAATCTGTCATCTACAAAGTTTCTGACAGAGAAAATCTGTTATTCAAGAGCAGAATCTATGCAAAGTCGGGGATGGGAAAACAATCCAAAATTTCATTTCAAACAATTTCGGGACAAAAAAAAATCACAAGAAACAAGTGTGTTACTTCACAGCAATTGTGCAATTCAGAAACATGAAAATGAACAGATTACCTCTGTGGAAAAACAGAACTTTGAAGTAGGAAAAGTATGATGAGGATGGAGAAAGAGCTTTCCGCTTTGGCCATGATGACCTTGTATGAGCCTTAATGTGCAAGAATAGATTAAACACGCTCACAAGTAGGTCTGCTCTTCAAACTTCAAAAGGTTTGAGTGTTGCAATATAGATGCAACTTCCTGCGTCTAAAATCAAAATTCTCAACTCTTTATAATGAAAGGACAATTGAGATTGTCAGGTACTTCTTGGTTGAGACATGAACTACATGCACCAATTGGGATTAGTACATGCAGAACTGCCAGAGTTGTTTATTGACTTGGAAATTGAAAATTTGAATGAAAACATAACTGAAACAAGTCATTAATAAAAGGGTTGTCAAGTTCAACAGATTTATGGGGTTACAGTACGTTACAGAGCTCTCGAGAAACATCATCTTCTGTATGCTTCTTTGATTACCAAGAGTTCTGCTAAGCTGATGAATAAATGTTCAAAAGTCTTTATATTTCTGTTTCTCCATTTCATTTTAGCAGGGATAACAATATCAGAACTTAATCTAGTATCTTTTCCATACATGAAACAGAAAACAGACACCAAAAATATAGAAGCCCAATTCTACTTGAGGGTTTCTTCTCAGATTATTGCAAGCAATCCGAATCCATAAAGCTACACTTGCAAACTTGCTATGCATACTTGCAGCTACTATAACCTGCAAACCAAATAGCGAGCAGTTTCATCAACATAAGAGAGATATATAATCACATCATGAAAACCAAAATGAACATAACAAGTCTAGCTATTTCTTACTTGGATCAGTCTGAGTGATGAGAGCAGATCCTCTGAAGTCACAATTCCATGGGTTTTGGCCTACCGACTTATAGTAAAGATTCATCACAACTGAAGCATGGTTGATGAGAGAGTTGGGTTCTTAACATGAGCCTCCTTCTTGTATCACATTGCAATTGAAACTACTAAAGCAATTAGAAATCTAAAACCAGGAACACCACAAGTGTTAACGCAGGGAAAATCTCAAAGAGAATAAAACCCTGCGGGGCTTTTTCGAAAGCACCGAAAAGAAACTTTCACTATATCAATAGTTTTACACACGGATTAACTCACAATTAGAATACTCCCTATTCTAATTAAGTAAAACTATCCGTAAAAACTATCAAGAACAACTTTCCTATTGCAGCTAGGAAACCTCTCTGTTTCCAGAACTCAAGCTGTTGCTTCTTCCCGTGCTAGCTCTCATTTACAGATCACAATCTGCAAAACAAAGCAACAATACAAACACACAAGATGCACTACAGAAAACCTTCGTTAGTTCACAAATGAAGTTCACAGTTTTCTGTCTCAAAACATTGCATCCCTCTAGGTTTTTCCAAAGTCCTCTTTTATACTCAAAAACCTAGAACCTTGATTTTCTCATTTAAAGAAGAATCACATTAGTCATCAATCACTTTGATGACCTGATCCTTCGGATGAGATAAACAAGACAGTTTAGTAGTGCATATCTTTACTAAACAAAATCAGATGACAGCGGAATTAATCAACAGATTACTTGAGAACTTTCCTTAACTATCTATCACCTTTATTCCACAACAATTCATAACAGCAAAGGTTTAGATAGATACCTTAGGTAGTCTGCAGAGCTTACTACTTATGAAGCTAACAGCTTTAAGTTCTTTTTGCCACAAATGAGGAATGAATATCCAAACTACATACTTACAGCAATCCCTCAATTGGTTGCAGGCAAACTGAATGTTTGCAGCAAGTTCTGAATCAGAAGCTGAAGGCTTTGCAGCGCACCAAGTCTTAATCTCATCCCCATTAACCAGCTTCATAGTCCCTCCTGCACAAGTAAAAAAAAGCAAGACCACTAATAAGGGCACCAATATTGTTCATATTTTCACAAAGGCTAAAATCATAAACAACAAATATGAAGCAGGACAGTTGAAGCTAACTTACCAGGAAAATGGATGCACAAGAGCACAAGGAAGAGAACGGAAAGAGATCAAGCACTGCTAGATTGAGACATGGCTTTTTGAAGGCTAGAAAACGGTGTGGTGTAGGGTTTAGAGAGCCAACAAAAATGGTGTGACATGAAAGAACTGGAAGGGGGTTCAAAATGCTCATAGATTCTAATCAATTGTCGAATAAAAGTAGATTTAATACGTGTAACTTTGCATTCATGAGAATTTGGCTACTCACAGTGAACTTATTCCAGTGCCACAGTATGGGAGTTGAATCAAGCTTAAAGCCTGGCATTGAACTTTGAATAAGAAGATGAAACGACTTTGATATGCACACAGATATGTACACGAACAGTCAAATCTTTACGAAATTCTAATTTACCTGGCCTTGGCATGGTAAAAGAACGTAATATTTACTTTGCCTTCTAGAAAACCAGTCGACTGACAAAGAAGACTAGCCAATCTTTTCAACGAATCTAAATCTTCAACTATGTCATTTTCTATTAAGCTCAATTCCAAACTGTGTGTACGTTTTCTAATATTTTCATCCCCAAAGATAACAACTGGTCAACTGGGAACTGAGACTACTCATCACCTTGGCCTCTATCTGCAACCTGTGCTTAATGCGGACACTGTATTTGGGTCTAGACCGCGTTATATGCACACAATGGATTCATTTCTGAATCACAAGCTTCCCATCCAATATGTACTCGTATGTTAAGTTTCATGTCCTCAAGAGCCAGAATGATAATGGCATATCATCAACCACATTATACTCAAACACTCGGTTTGACTTAGATTTAAGCCTAAACATGTAATCCCCACTACTAAGGTAATGAGCACATGATATCATTACTAAATAAAAACAAACTTACGACTTCGAGTGTTCGAGCTAGGAAAGCCTATACATGCTTATTTATAAAGGGAGTCATAGCTTGATGTCATATTCGAAAGAGTTCTGAGTCAAACTGTAAGCTCTTCATGGTCCAAGGATACACATTTTCTTCCTCCTTTGAATCATTGTTTGACGATTTGACTTGTGTTGAGTCCACACCAGTAGGGGTCCCTTGATGAGCTAGAGGTTGTGTATATATAATAAACACATCATCTTTCATTGTTCTTCAATAAGTTTCTCCATTACAATGGGATATCTGAGAGTCAATCTGGCTATAGTCACACTCTGTTCTGCTCTACTTACAGTTCTATCAGCTCAACCAAGCTTGGAGGTTGAAGTTGAGGCATTGAAGGCGTTCAAGAAGTCTATCACGAGCGACCTGAATGGAGCACTTGCAGACTGGATTCAGATGCCAGCCACCACTGCAATTGGTCTGGTATTGCCTGTGACCCCTCGACAAGCCATGTCAATTCGATTTCTCTGGCCGAAAAGCAGCTCACGGGAGAGATATCGCCCTTCCTGGGAAACATTTCAGGCCTCCAGGTTCTTGATCTAACTTCAAACTCATTCACTGGACATATTCCAAGTCAACTGGGGCTCTGCTCCCAACTTTCTCAACTTGTTTTATATCAAAACTCTCTCTCGGATTCAATTCCAGCAGAACTAGGAAACCTTAGTAATCTGCAGTTGATAGAATTGGGAGATAACCTTTTGAGTGGAAGCATCCCGGAGAGCATTTGCAACTGCAGAAACTTGTCTTTGTTTGGTGCAGAGTACGACAACCTCACTGGCAAACTCCCATCAAACATAGGAAATCTGGTTAATCTTGAGCTTTTTCTAGCAAATCACAACAACTTTTCCGGCTCATTACCTGCTTCCACGGGAAAGTCGGAAGCTTTCAAAGCTGTTGACTTAAGTCACAACCAGTTGTCTGGTGTACTACCCAGGGAGCTAGGGAATCTTTAAAACTTAGAGAACAACTTGTAATGTTTGAAAATTCCTTTGTTGGAGAAATCCCGCACGAACTAAGTCGGTGCAAGAAGCTATTTAGCCCCAACCTCTACAGCAATCATTTCATCGGAAGCATTCCTTCAAAGCTTGGAACTTTGTTTCACTTAGAAACATAGAGATTGTACAAGAATAAGCTAAACTCCACAATCCCTCTCTCCCTATTTAAGCTGACATCCTTGACCAACTTGGGACTTTCGGAGAATGAGTTAACTGGGACAATACCACCTGAGTTTGGATCTTTAAGATCATTAAAAGTATTGACCTTGCATAACAATAAGTTTACTGGAGAGATCCCTTCATCCTTGACAAGCTTAACAAATCTAACATATCTGTCAATGAGCTTCAATTCCCTAACAGGGAAAATTCCATACAACATAGATCTGGTTTATAATCTCAGAAATATCTCCCTAAACAGTAATCTTCTTGAGGGATCCATTCCACCCAGTATCACAAATTGTACCAGTCTTCTAGTTATAAGCTTATTTAATAATTCATTAACCGGGAAAATACCTCAGGGTCTTGGGAAGTTGCAGAATCTGACTTTCCTTTCTGTTGGATCAAATAAAATGTCCGGAGAAATTCCAGATGACCTCTTCAACTGTCATGCTCGATTTGAGCTCGAACAACTTTAGTGGTTATCTGAAACCAGGCCTTGGGAAGTTCTCCAACCTCAGAAATTTGAGAGCAGCCTCAAACTCTTTTGTAGGAGCAATTCCACAAGAAATTGGCCAACTAAGCAAACTCATAGTCCTGACACTGGCTGAAAACAGATTTTCAGGTCCACTTCCACCAGCCTCAAACTCATAGTCGAAGGTCATTTGGTTCAGTTAGGTTTTCTTGGGTTGACAAGAACTGTGGAGAGCATGAGAGAAATGCTTCAGGAGCTTCACTACTTTCCTGGAGTGCATTACAACTCTGATTATTGTTGTTGTTGTTGTTGTTGGACTGGTACATGTCAAGATACATAGGTGAGCCTAGTGATTCTGTCAATGATTTATTGTTTCCTAGCAGCAGTGATTGTGATAATGGAGTTGATTGTTCAGATGGGTTCTCTAATTTCAATCTCTTCTCAACCTATTCATTCATTGCCAACAAAACTACAGCAAAATTCAATGACAAAACCCAAAAAGACAAACTTTAATCTGGGAAACGAAGAAAATGATGAACCTGTTTCAGTGAAGAGAAGAAATTGAAGTGCAGCGACTTTGAGGATCGCCTATCTCCCATGTTTGATTTGTACTTCAATAAAAACCATAAAACCAATTTAAAACAAAAGCAACGATCTTTAAAACCAGTAGAGACGGAATAACACACACTTTATATTTCAAATGATCAGACCATTCACAACTTCATATGTATTGATAATGATAATAATTCACACTCTCTTTACAACATCCACAAATCCCATATTCTCTACAAGTCACTCACTTTCCGGGGACAAAGTTGGTGGCGTAAGACCAGGCGTTGTTGTTGACTGGGTCAGCAAGGTGGTCGGCAAGGTTCTCTATTGGTCCCTTTCCGGTGACAATGGCCTGAACGAAGAAGCCAAACATAGAGAACATGGCCAACCTACCATTCTTGAGCTCCTTCACTTTGAGCTCGGCAAAGGCTTCTGGGTCATCAGCAAGGCCCAATGGGTCAAAGCTTCCTCCTGGGTAAAGTGGGTCCTCAACCTCTCCCAGTGGGCCTCCGGCAATTCTGTATCCCTCAACTGCTCCCATCAAGACGACTTGGGTGGCCCAGATGGCCAAGATGCTTTGGGCGTGCACCAAGCTAGGGTTGCCCAAGTAGTCGAGCCCACCCTCGCTGAAGATTTGTGCTCCGGCTTTGAACCACACGGCTTCACCGAACTTGACTCCGTTACGGGCCAAGAGCTCGGGGAAGACGCATCCGAGAGCTCCGAGCATGGCCCACCTCGAGTGGATGACTTCGAGCTCACGGTTCTTGGCGAATGTCTCTGGGTCGGCCGAGAGTCCAGCAGTGTCCCAACCGTAGTCACCAGGAAACTCACCTTTGAGGTAGCTTGGGGCCTCTCCAGAGAATGGGCCCAAGTACTTGACTCTGTCTGGGCCGTACCATGGGCTTCCGGAGGAAACGGACTTCCCCCCGGTTTTCCTCATGGTGATTCTTCCAGCACCGAAAGCCTCGGCGGGGGCGAGTTGCACAGCCTTGCCGGCAAATGCTGGGGAGGAAAGAGCCATGGTAACAGCAGCCATTGTTGAAGAGAGATAGAAGAGAAGCTAATGGGCTTTGGTAATTAGGAGTTTGAGAGTGATGAAAATGGAGACCGATTGGGTACGTTATTAATAGTAACGTTGAGATCAAAGCTCCTTATCTCAATATATCTAAAGCTCTATTTCATTGGTCTTCATGATTTTGATTTTGTTTCTCTCTGTCCAGTTGGCGCTTACCAAGTCTAGTCCACCAAGTTCTCCTATCAGTTTCCATGGCCGTGACCTAATCAAGTTTCGGATAGTTGGGAACCACATGAAAGTGAAAGGCTTCGAATGGACTTCGATATTTCTAGCTTCTACGTAACCATAGTATTATCATGGTTAGTAGTGAAAGCTTGAATAATCGTGGCATTGTGACATGAAGCATATGAAGCTGGAGTGTCACGGGAAACTTGTGGCTCAAGTAGCGGTGAGGTCGTGAGGAGACTATAGTGCTGTAATTCTGTTTAATTTAGATCCACGACAAGTCACACGATCATACAAGTCATACAGGTTGTCACGTATTATTTGGTTTAGTCACAATTTACAAACAACGATGGATATCTACAAAGGATAATAAGCAGCTTGAAGGGGGCCGGAAGTTTCTAGATACAATTACAAGCCGATTAAAACGTTGTTAAGTTAGAAACCCAGTTTAAATGTTTTCATGAATAATAGCCAACTTGAAAAGGAAGTCTGAAACTGAATTGTGCATCTAGCATTTGTACGTAGAACAAATTAATCAATGATGTCCATGTTGTGGTTTGGCGTTTTACTGGAGACCATGTGACATGAATGCTTCAACGGTCAGTGGTGATGGTAAAATCTCCGGAAAATGTTGAAGAAGAATTGAGTGGCAGACAGTGAACGTCTTCGCAAAATATCTGTGCATAAGAGCAAGAAGCATCTAAAAAATCTCATAAAAATCTCATCACCTTTTGTTTAACTTCTCAAACAGACTAGAAATTGAGCTTTGAATACAATGCAGCGACAATCTTAAATGTTTATACGACTACATTCTACAGTCCTAGAAACAACTCAAGATGGTTACACAACATATCTCTGGAATCCAAATCTTATTTTCTTGTTATTGTCAAATTTAAAAGAAAAAAGACTCAACTCTGTTGACACCACTTATACATCCAGTTTGTCATCTGTATTCATTTGTCTTCCTTCTGAAAATTGCATTCAGACTTTCAGAGTTTAATAGATTGTACATTACAGTCCATAGATTGATGATTGAGTTCAGAAGACAAATGCTAATATCATAAAACTCCCTAGGCTAAGCCCATTATACAGAAACACAAAACTTGGAACATTTCAACTCTAAGTTGTTTCATTCATAGCAAACCCTCAAGGCCGGGAACCGGCTGAACACCAGTTTATTGCAATAATTTGGAGAGAAATATTTGCTGGTGGAATCATTATACTTAATTAGGTCCTACACTGGATATCCTATACAACCTCTACCATCAGATAAAGGCTATCTAATCCCTAATCCAATTGGTGAAGTGGCATTGACCCATTGGAAGAACTAGTGGTACCAAATTGGTTGTCTAAGATTTTTGTTACACTGTTACTGGTGGTAACACATTACTCCAAAGACTAAATGCTGATGGTGTAGGGGTTGCCAGCTCGAAAAGAAAATCACACTTCAAACCTGTCACAACCAATGAGAATTGAGCAATAGATCTTCTAAGATAAGGGACCTTGCGCTATTTAAGCTCATAGCAGCTCAGTTCCATCACCACAACAACTCATCATTCTCACCTCTTCCATTTCTTAACTTTCATCCACTATACCTACAATGGCTGCTGTTACCATGGCTCTTTCCTCCCCAGCATTTGCCGGCAAGGCTGTGCAACTCGCCCCTGTTGAGGTTTTCGGTGCTGGAAGAATCACCATGAGGAAAACCGGGGGGAAGTCCGTTTCCTCCGGAAGCCCATGGTACGGTCCAGACAGAGTTAAGTACTTGGGCCCATTCTCTGGAGAGGCCCCAAGCTACCTCAAAGGTGAGTTTCCTGGTGACTACGGTTGGGACACTGCTGGACTCTCGGCCGACCCAGAGACATTCGCCAAGAACCGTGAGCTCGAAGTCATCCACTCAAGGTGGGCCATGCTCGGAGCTCTTGGTTGTGTCTTCCCCGAGCTCTTGGCCCGTAACGGAGTCAAGTTCGGTGAAGCCGTGTGGTTCAAGGCCGGAGCACAAATCTTCAGTGAGGGTGGGCTCGACTACTTGGGCAACCCTAGCTTGGTGCACGCCCAAAGCATCTTGGCCATCTGGGCCACCCAAGTCGTCTTGATGGGAGCAGTTGAGGGATACAGAATTGCCGGAGGCCCACTGGGAGAGGTTGAGGACCCACTTTACCCAGGAGGAAGCTTTGACCCATTGGGCCTCGCTGATGACCCAGAAGCCTTTGCCGAGCTCAAAGTGAAGGAGCTCAAGAATGGTAGGTTGGCCATGTTCTCTATGTTTGGCTTCTTCGTTCAGGCCATTGTCACCGGAAAGGGACCAATAGAGAACCTTGCCGACCACCTTGCTGACCCAGTCAACAACAACGCCTGGTCTTACGCCACCAACTTTGTCCCCGGAAAGTGAGAGAGCTGGAATCGTTATCTTTATTAGTTTGCAATGTTGTCGATGATGTAAATTTGTTTCAATCAATAGACAACTTAATTTAAACTTCGTGCGTAGTATGTGCTTTGCCTTCTTTGGTATTTGCGAGCAAGTAGTCACTTATGTGAAAGGTACTAACTACTAAGTTAACACTAGATGAAGAATTGGTCTTTTGCAAATTTGAAAAGGAAACCCTTCAAGATGAATAAAAATTAGAGGTGGTCAGTACCCTTTTACTTTAACAAATCTACTCCATCAATGTATCATGGCCAGCATGATGATGAATTGACGCTAAAGGAAACCGAAACAGGAAAATGTAATCAAATGAACAATAGTTTGGTAAAAGATGGTTACAAATTTGACTCTATTCATTTACGTGTCTCCTTTATATATTGCAATGGATAAATATAAAGTTCTACAGTTACATCCAATTTCTGTACGCATGTGAAAGTTTAGAGGAAAGGCACATCAGCCCGTGTATGGTAAGAACAAGTCTATAATCAAATAAAGAACCTGGGGGAAGTAGTACACAGTAATGCAAAGGGTTGCTTGAATCAATAAATGGTGATCAAAATGTACAATGATGGACGTTTGGATGATGGCGCGGAGCATCTTCAACTACCTGTCGCTTTAAGCATGCCGTAAAGATTAGAGATCAAGAATTTGGTGTGCTCGCTACTCATGTTACTTTAATAACAACAAGAGTTCAAGCTCCAACTATCAGACTCCCAAGCGAAAATTTGTGCCAGGAGAGGCATGGAGGGATTCGCAGTATCTCCAGCTTAAGGGCGACCTGATGCCCTTGCTCTGGCTACAGACTTTGAGTAGAGTTCTTCGTACTGCGATGCAGAAGTATCCCAACTGAAATCTATATTCATGTCCTTCTGAACAAGCTGCTGCCAACTCTTGCGATTATTTAGGTAGTGGTTGAATGCACGTTCCAAAGCACCATTTAGTCCCTATCAATAATTTCAAATTTTGAAGCCAGGGGACATCAAGTCATGTAGTAAAAGGGCATGCTTAGTAAAGTGGTGAGAGACCAATGGAATTTGATGAAAGATCAAGGAGAGGCAAAGACATAAATACAAAGGTTAATAGCAATTAAAGTAAATAAAAGAGCAAAAGATTTTATACAAACTCTGAAGAAGTTATGATTGCTTTACTACATTACTAGAAGATGATTTACCCGTTCGTCAGGAGACAAGAATGAATATCCATTTTGAAATTGAAGAGGTACGTTGTCGTCATCAACATCAAAGACACTGTACAAGAAACATTTATCAGCTCAAATTTTTCATAGAAAGAATAACCTAAAACCATTCAGTACAGGTTATAGATGTATTATCCACTGACTGCCCACCTATCATTTAGACCACCAGTTTTTCTTGCGATGGGTATAGAGCCATATCTCATTGCTATCATCTGGATACCAAAAACAGAGGAAATTAAGAGAAAACATTATGAGATTGATGATCTGCTCACAATTTCATGGGGAAGAGATTTTCACCTGTGTAAGTCCGCAAGGCTCAAAAATTGATGGAACGATGAACATATCAGAAGCAGCAAAAATGGAATGGGAAAGAGTTTCATCATACTTCAATATCAGTCGAATATGTTCATGGTTCTCAAAATGGTTTGCAATGCCCTCAAATTCCCTCTGCAGAGGAAAATATAAGAAGCCATGAGGTGATTATTCAAACTAAGGATATACAACCATCCTAGGAGAACATAGCTGCTATAATTTCAGAAAATTAACATGCAGTTCATTACCAGTAGGCACTTGATGATTATGACGCTTGCAAACAAGCCACCAAAAGGAAAATCCATCAAGTAAAAATAAATTGCAGATTGCTGCCTTTGACTTCAAATAGTTTCTACTTTCTACTCTAGTACCATGTTAAGTAAAGTCTTGAAAGGTTAGGGCTATGATAATATTTCCTTTCACCTTGTATTTATATAATAGACCACATCAAGACATCCAAGATAAAAACCAAAGTCTAGGTGAAATAAACACATAATATCCAAAGGACTTTAGTGGGTGTGAAAATAGGCAGGATATAAAAAGTAAAAATAAAGGTAGTGTGTCACCTGAATATGATGCACAGGGCTTGATCCCAGAAGAAGAAACTGCCCTCCTAGCTCCAATGTTCGATATATGGCATGTCTGATGAGATGTACACCTTTCTGTGGCACCAATCTCGTTATGCATCCCACCTATGTAAGAGATCAAGCAGAGATACGAAAGGCTTAGCCACCTTCCCCAACCACTCATGCTTAATGAATGAGTTGTGTTTAAGAAAATCCCACTCATATTTGCTTTTTTGCAGTCACATGGCCTAGTCAAGATTAACATAAAGCTCCAAGAAAGCTGTAGACATGACCAAACAAAAACAAGAAAGCCATATATCTGACACTGAAGTATGATTTCTTATAAAACCCACAAATACGATAGGTTTCTAAACTCTGTCAAAAGGTGACAAAATGAAGTAACAATCTAGCCTATTTGAATAGCAGACAGAACATGCCTAGTACGAAAACCCTTGGAAAGTATTGCATCAAAAGGTTAATCATCTGACTTAAGAAAATATAACTACCATTGGTCTCCTGGCATCAGCAGAAGAAAGTCCTAGACTCCTTCTCATAGCTTCCTTATTTTCTGCTTTCCCCTCAAGATCATTAGCACTGTACTGAGCTTTGAGATGTGGATCAGTTGCAGGATTCCATGCATCAGCATCGATTCCATTTAGAATTCCAACAAACTTTTTGGAATGGAAATTGAGTGTTGAATGGAGACCACGCCCTCCCTGTGTTCGTACCATGGCATCTTATGAATCAAGTTGGAATTAGATCAATCATGAATGCAACTAAGTCATTTAATCCAATAGGTAGACCGTCAATGTAATACTGAACATAAGGGTCTGATCTTATTTCATTCCGACAAAAAACTACGAGCACATTGTGTATGAAGAAAAAGTCATACCTCAGCGGACCGCACCTCTTGTGCATAGGTAGGTGATACCGTTGTCACAATATTTGAAAACACAATTGCACCCTTAATTGGAAAAGATTTAGAACATGAAATTATGGATTAGTGCCATAGACGTAACGAATGCAAGTATGAGATCAATCATCAGTTACTATATACCTTAACAGAATTGATCCTATCGTGTGCTGAGTTGTCCTGCATTCTATCTGGTCTGTTTAGTTGGCCAACATCAAGACCACAAGAAGCCAAGTCTGAAGCAGGTGCAACTCCTTGATATTCAAAGTTGTGGCAGGTAAAACATATCTGGGCTGAGTTTAAACCCTTTGGGGCATATAAGTCCCAATATAGCGGAGCCTAGAGAAGAAAAGAAAAGAAAAAACAACTTAATAACTACGTTTGTGTCTGTGTGAATATGGTGGAGGGAGAATGAGAGAGGGAATTTACGCAGATACACATATATTGTACATGAGGTACAGGAAGAACTGTGGTTAAAGGTCCAGGTCCATACCACAAAAGCTGTCTGCCAATCATGACAATGAATTATGTCAGGTTTCTTGCCCGCTTGAAGAAGTAACTCAAGGGCTGCACGACTGAAAAATGAAAAACGTCTGAAATCATCACGTTCTCCATAGAACTGTCCTCGCCAGAAGAGCTTATCGGGATGAAGAGGCTCAATAAAATAAACAGGAAGACCTGCAGAGCCAAAACGACAAATGAGAATTCAATGCTAAAATTTTCCATGCAAAAAAATACTTTGAAATCGCTCACCTTCAACAGTGCCAACCCAGATTTTATTTTTGAATAGTCGACCATCAAAGTACGACTCTATTACCACATCTAGGACCTGAATAAGAAAATATCTTACTACACAATTTTATGAACGTCAAGTAGAAAATTTACTTCTGTATGTTATGACCACAATTAAAATACCCTTAGGTCACGAACACGATCATACTCCATACAATCATATTTGGGAAGAATAATTTCCACAAGGTGTCCCTTCTTCTGCAATGCTTTACCAAGACCAGTTACAACATCACCCAAACCACCAACCTGTATATGCATGACTTATTAAATGAATAATGACATTGCGTGCCTCTTATACACAGAGCATAAGCTTGCCAACCAATCAGAAATTAAGGTGACAACGGATTAAGAAAATAATAAAAGCTACAGTAGAAGTGATAAAAGTGCAATACAGCACTTGATCGACAATGCATGATCGACAATACATCACAACCAACACAGATAGAAATAAGATGTCATGTCTAGGACCTTAAAATGTAAGATCCTCATCATACAGTAAAATAAAATGAAAAGTTTGAGTAAAGGGATGTTATATAGGGTCCCTAATTTCCTGATTGTACATAATGATCTAATATATAGTAATTGCTTCCTAAAAGTAATTACAAAAGACATAGAAGAAGCATCTGTCAATGCCTTTAGATAAATCAAGCAATATAAATACACATAGAGGTTAGCTTAACTTGCCTTAGCAACTGGCGCCATCTCTGCTGCAATATGAATAACATGCAATGCTGAACTACAAATTAACAAAGTCTAATTAGACAGCAGCATAAATATTCAACCCCTACATTTCAATGGAAGAAAGTTTACCTTGTTTGCGATGATATCAGTCTGAGAAATGTAGTCACAGCATCCCCCACATTTTTTTCTTTACATGCCATATATGTGTCATGAATTCTTCTATCTCTTTTCCAAACCATTTCTCTTAATTCCTGTGCATCATCAATTGATATTTTCTGTTCCAGCAACCAACCATCAATTATAAGCAACAAACGGCTCCAAAATTCCCAAGGCATATCATCAACAGGTTCATCCATCAACCTTTTCTTGCTTTCTTCTTTTAGAGTATTTAAGGTTTCTTGAAATTCCTCCACAGACTCTTGATATAACTTAACATAAGAGTGTATCTCTTCATCCGAACGTTGAAGCCGGTCCTCCATCAGTTTTATCTTCTGTTGCATAAGCTCATTATATTGTTGCATCTTTTCTGATGACTCCTTATACGCGTTAGCTTGTTCAAGTGATTCTTCTAATTTTTCAACCTTTTCCTGAATCTCCTGGTTTTGTTGCAACACTATAATAGCTTGATCTGCCTGCTTGGTCGACTTATCTAGCAGTACTTGCAAACTTTCCACCTTTTCCCATAAACCTTTGCATTCAACTTTGAGATTGGAAAGCTTAGAAACATCTTCCTGAGAAGCCGAAAATTTGGAGTCCAACTCTTGAAGGGCAATGTCCAAAGACGAACGTTGTTTCTCGAGCATGACCACACGTTCATTTGTATCTTTCACACTACTAAGCCTCTCTCTGAGTTCCTGTATATCATTCCTAAGGGACACATTCTCTAATCTCAATGAACTAAGATTTGCTACGAGCGCATTGATGCTAGTTTTGTAAGGCAGAGGAGCTTCTTCATTAAATAGCTCACTTTCACTCTCGAAGATCTCAACCCCGTTACTACTTCTTGCTGCACCACCACCACCATTAAAATTCTGTTCATTCCGCAAATTACTTAAGTGCTCTCCTAGGAGTTCCATCCTTACTTTCTCTTGAGCAGCAGCCCTGATACGTGCATCTGTCTCCGCCAATTTCATCTCCAGAGCATTCATCTCTCCTTGCAACTCCTCCTTCTCAGAAAGAATCTTGTCAAGGTCTTGAAGAGCATTGACCCGAGCTTGATTCAAAAGAAGAATATCTATACACAACAAACACATCCACACACATATTCCATCACATCCAATACAACCTCATAAACAGCAAAACAAACGAGCATGAATATTATCTTACTTTTTTCGGCATTTCTCACCATTCCAACCAAATCCGGCTGCACATTATCAAACAATTAACATTAAAATGAGCCAACAGCAACTAATCAAACACAATAAATTTACATTACTGAACAGAATCACAATAGAGCAAGTACCGAAGGTGCAGCTTGATCAGATGTAGTCAAAGCACTCGAAATGGATTCTTCGGAATCAATAGCGTGAACTTCATCATCATCAGAAACGATTTCTGAATTCAAAAGAGGGACAATACCGACCGAACCTCCCTCCGATTCCGAGTCTTCTTCTCCATTAGGCTGGAAATCCGCAGAAGAAGCCTGCTGCTGTTGTTGCTGAGACAACGACGACGACTTCTTCCTTACTCTCTGCCTCTTCCGCAAACAATTGCAACTGCGACAAAAACGCCGCCGTTTTCCGATCAAGCAAAGAATTAAACGAATGATCTCGATTGATAGTTAGAAGAAGAAGAGTGTAGAGTACCTGAGATTGCGGTGGCGGAGCTTGTCCGGAGACGAAGCGAATGAAAAGCGCGAATTCAAATGCGAGCGCCTAGAGGAGGAGGAGGAGTTGGAATTTGAACCGGAGATGCTAATCCCTTGGCTGACGAACCACGTTGTCAGCCTCACCGCCATTGGTGATGATCGCCGCCGCCGATGAGCTGAGAAGGCTCAGGTGAAGCTGTAAAGCATGTACCGTAAGTCTAAGTAAGGTATTCGAATCTTCTCACTTGCTGCTCTACTCCTACTTCTTCTGTGCTTCGTTTGACCATTTTTTTGTTATTTTTAAAAAGGGAAATTGAATTGACAGAGAAAAAAAAACAGGATCAGTGAGAGTAGTAAGCAAGTAAGCAAGGATGAGGTGTAGAATGTAGAATGTAGTGAGGAGAGGGGGGGGGGGGGGGGGGGGGGCCCGGGGGTGTGGGTTCGATGGTGGCCTTATCTAAAATCGATGGTCGTGGGCTGAAGCTCTGTGAGTCCAAAAAGTGACTCCTTTTTTGAGAATTAAGAAAATGAAATTTACTCATTTCAATTTTCAACATAAGAAAATTTGGTATAGGATTTTTGCAATTCGGAGGTTCGGCATCTCCAACATTGCAATTAAAAATTATAATTTTTATAAATTATAACTTTTAGTCATCCGTTAAAATTATGTTATATTTAGTTTTAAATTATTTTCAGTAACTATATTTAGTTAGGGAGGAGAAATAAAATGACTAAAATCTATAATCTTCCAACATCAAATGACTTAGCTATAGCCGTTAAAACTGAAGTCAAATTAGGTTAGCTACATTTAATTTTTTTAGCTAAAAAATAGATATAACTATGACTTTACTGTTGTAGATGCTCTTAGCTCATCGAAGTGGCCAAAATAATTTTCAAATTTATGACATCACTTTCTTCTTTATTTTTTTAGGGGAAAAGAGAATCATTTCATCACTGGAGTAATAGATAGAGTATATAATGATCACTCTGTATCGGACTACGATAATATTGATCACTACTTGAGTTAACCTATACTACATCCATATTACTATCATACGACATTTTTAGTGCTAGTAGTACAATCCAAGCCAAGGTACAGACATAACGACGATAACCTAGTCTAAAATTGTCCAACCAACTGCGCAAAAGGGACAGGGCCACCCTTTGTACGCTAATGTAAAATGAAAAAATTGTTAAAATAGTCACCCAACTATGTCAAGATAAACAATTTAATAACTATTGTTTGACATATATCAAAACGGTCACTCAACTTTGATCTCCGCCTATCAATTTGATAATTCCATCTAATTTAGACGTTATACACTTGACTTTTTATGGATAAAAATATCTTTTTATCCTTTAATGATATATTTATAATAATATCCTTATTATGAGTTTCCAAAAATTACAAAATCAGTCATGGAATCTCTCTCTCTCTCTCTCTCTCTCTCTCTCTCTCTCTCTCTCTCTCTCTCTCTCTCTCTCTCTCTCTCTCTCTCTCTCTCTCTCTCTCTCTCTCTCTCTCTCTCTCTCTCTCTCGTGTAAACACAGTAGCAGCAGGATAACAACCTCGCCGCCTCTATTGCTCACTGATGTCGCTCGCCTCTGACAAGTAATGTGCGCCGCCACATCTCATCTGGGTTCGGCTGCGCCAACAACTGATCTAATGTTCCCAAGGACCAGATCGAGCAAATCTGAAAACAATGCATCTCCGATTTGCACCAACGCTTTTGATCTACATCACCATCTTCGATCTGCACAACTGCGACCACACTATTCTGTGCCGCCCTTGCCACCCTAAACCCTAAAACACTGGCCCTTCAACATGTCCTCGACGGTGAAATGCGCGTGGAAAACGGTGGTCCCGCAACCGGGTACCTCTCCACATCGCCTGGCTCACTCTGAAGGGGCTGTTAGTTTGGTGGTGTCCTATTCTTTTGGTATGTTTGTTGAATTTGCCCGAGTCTTGGGGTACTTTGAGTAGGTCAGTCAATAAATCCCTAACTTGTAGGGTGAGTAGTCTAGTTTGAATTGTTATTTGCTTCTGTTAGTAGTGACTTTTCAAAAGCCTTCTTTTATATTTTCTGTTAGGATCTTGTAACAAGCTTGTGGCTATTTAAGAGCCATAGTTTCATTGAATAAAGCAGTTCGTTCCTTCCAATTATTGAGTTGAGTGTTGTTGTCAAAGCTCTCATTCCTTTCAATTGGTATCAGAGCCCCCACTGGGCTCAGTGAGATTAGAGGCAGCAGCCTTAAGAAGATAGAGGCAACAGCCTGTGAGAGATCAAACACGAGAGAATGAGTGAGGATAAGACACTTACCAAGATCCCTCACTATGACGGTCATTACGACCACTGGAGTGAGCTGATGGAAAACTTGTTGAAGGCAAAAGGTCTCTGGAGTTTGGTGGAGCATGGTTTTGAAGAGCCAAGAGAGGGGACACTACTAACCGATGCACAACAAGCACAGTTAGAGGACGCCAGAACCAAAGACCATCAAGTGAAGCATTACCTCTACCAGGCACTAGACAGAACAGTGTTTGAGCAAATCTTGGATCGACGCACAGCCAAGATTGTGTGGGACTCGATGAAAAGGAAGTTTGGAGGAAACGCAAAGGTGAAGAAGTCACTGCGTAATACCTTGAGAAGAGAGTTCGAGGTTCTGGAGATGAAGAGAGGAAAAACCATCACTGATTAATTTGCAAGAGTAATGGTGGTTTCAAACAAATTGCGGAGCAATGGGGAAGACATGCCAGACTCCAAGATCGTAGAGAAGATTCTGTGAACCCTAACTGATCGGTTCACTTATGTGGTGGTGTCTATTGAAGAATCTAAGGACACAGACAACATCTCCATTGATGAGCTGCAGAGTTCGTTGGTGATGCATGAGCAGAAGTTCAATCGAGTCAGCAGAGAAGACGATGATCAAGTGCTTAAGGTAGAGGAGAGATCAAGCATGGTGAGAGGCAGAGGATCACCTCAAGGGCGAGGTCGAGGCAGAGGAAGATACACCATCAACAAAGCAACAATTGAATGCTTTAAGTGCCACAGCTTAGGACACTTTCAATATGAGTGTCCTTAGTGGAATAAGGAAGCTAACTATGCAGAGTTAGAGGAAGAAGATGAGTTGTTACTGATGGCCTACGTAGATCTTTATGAGGTGAAAAAGAGTGACGCATGGTTTGTTGATTCAGGATGCTCAAATCATATGTGCAACAACAAAGGTATGTTTTCAAGTTTAGATATGACATTTTCACATTCTGTCAAACTTGGAAACAATAATAGAATGGGAGTTGTTGGAAGAGGTATTGTTAAATTGGTGTTAGGAGGAGTTACGTATGCAATAGGAGATGTTTATTTTGTGCCTGAGCTTAAGAACAACCTTTTGAGCGTAGGCCAGTTGCAAGAGAAAGGGCTGGCATTATTGTTTGATGGTAGGGTGTGCAATGTGTATCATCCTCGAAGAGGACTGATCGCACAGTCAGTCATGAGTGCGAACAGGATGTTCATCATCTTTTCTGAATTACCAGAGTTGTATGGAGTGCAAGAGGAGAAAAGTCAGGAAGTGAAATGTCTTCACACAAACACCACAGAACTGTCCAAGTTGTGGCACCAACGTTATGGTCATCTCAGCTACAAAGGACTGCGCACCTTGCAGTACAAGAAGATGGTTCATGGTCTACCAAACTTTCCAGCCTCAAGTATCACTTGTGTGGATTGTTTGAATGGCAAGCAAACTCGGGTTCCAATTCTAAAGCAATGCACATGGAGATCGAGTCAACCATTGGAACTTATTCACTCGGACATTTGTGGACCCATTACTCTCATATCTAACAGCGGGAAGAGGTATTTCCTGAGTTTTATTGATGATTTTAGCCGAAAAGCCTGGGCATATTTGTTGGTTGAGAAGTCTGATACTCTTGATTATTTTAAGTTATTCAAGAGAATGGTTGAGAAAGAAGCAGGTATGAGTATAAAATGTCTTAGAACAGACAGAGGAGGTGAGTACACTTCCACCGACTTCAACAACTTTTGCAAGGACATTGGAATCCGAAGGCAGCTGACAAATGCATACACACCACAACAAAATGGCGTAGCTGAGAGGAAAAACAGAACGGTGATGAATATGGTGCGGTCGTTACTATCAGCAAAGAAGATTCCGAAAACATTTTGGTTGGAGGCGGTAAACTGGACGTTCCATGTCTTGAATCGATGTCCTACTTTGGCAGTGAAGGATGTCACACCTCAGGAAGCTTGGAGTGGAATCAAGCATTCGGTAGATCACTTCAAAGTTTGGGGATGTCTTGCTCATGCTCACGTTCCAAAAGCTAAGCGAGGTAAGTTAGATGATAAAAGTTCAGTTTGTATTTTCTTAGGGGTAAGTGAGGATACAAAAGGGTATAGGCTTTTTGATGTTGAAACTAAAAGAATTGTAGTTAGTCGAGATGTGGTGTTTGAGGAGAGTGAGCAGTGGGTGTGGGGAAAAGAATATGAAGAGCAGGTGAATGTAGAATTAGAATGGGGAGAGAAAGAAAATAATGAGGGAGATGAAGAGGTGAGTGATGATGGGGAGGTTGAAGGAGAAGAAAACAACAAAGAGAATGAGGAAGAGAGAGAAACACAGGTTATGGAGCAGTTAGGAAGTCAAAGAGAAGTGGAAAATACTAGCTCAGTTCAAGGGAGAGAACGAAGAGCTCCTGGTTGGATGAATGACTATGTGGGTGGGGGAAATTTGTCTGATGATGAAGTTCACATGGTACAAGAGATAGGAGCTGAGGATCCGATCCACTTCGAAGAGGCAGTGAAGGAAGAAAAGTGGAGACAAGCCATGGATAGTGAAATAAGCTCCATTGAGAAGAACAATACCTGGACCCTCACTGAACTACCAAAGGGTGCCAAGAAGATCGGAGTTAAGTGGATTTTCAAGACAAAGAGAGATGAAAATGGCAATGTTACAAAGTACAAAGCTCGTTTGGTGGCTAAGGGGTACTCTCAGAAGCAAGGAGTAGATTATTCAGAGGTATTTGCTCCAGTGGCTCGACTTGACACAGTGAGAATGGTGATTGCATTAGCAGTTCAAAGAGGGTGGAAAATCTTTCAACTTGACGTCAAGTCTGTGTTTCTGCATGGAAATTTGAGTGAGCAAGTGTTTGTTGACCAACCTAGAGGCTATGAGAAAAAGGGAAAGGAGCATTCGGTGTACCAGCTACATAAAGCATTGTATGGACTGAAACAAGCTCCAAGAGCTTGGTTCAGTCGCATTAAAGCTCATTTCGTCAACGAAGGGTTTCAAAGATGTGACAGCGAACAAACTCTGTTCACAAAGAGAAGCATTGAAGGTAAAATCATCATTGTAAGCATTTATGTTGATGATTTAATTTTTACTGGTGATGATGAGAATATAATGATGGAGTTTAAAGCCTCCATGGTGAGAGAATTCGATATGTCAGATTTGGGGTGCATGAGTTATTTTTTGGGCATTGAAGTTGTGCAAAAGGAGGAAGGGATATTTATATGCCAAAGGCGTTATGCTGAGGAGTTGTTGAGGAGATTTGGTATGTTGGAGAGCAACCCAGTCAACAGTCCCATTGTGCCCGGTTTCAGGATTGACAGAGATGCAGAGGGTGAGTTAGTAGATGAGACTTACTACAAGCAACTAGTGGGAAGTCTTATGTACCTCATCTCCACTAGACCTGATCTAATGTTTGCTACAAGTCTAATAAGCATATGGCAAGGCCTACTGAACTCCACTTGCAAGCCGCAAAAAGAATTCTTCGATATTTGAAGGGAACAATGAGTTTTGGAATATACTATAAAAGAAATTGTCAAGTGAAGGAGCTAGAGGCCTATACAGATAGTGATTATGCTGGGGATGTTGAAGACAGGAAAAGCACAAGTGGATATGCATTCCTACTCAGTTCGGGAGTAGTTGCATGGAGCTCAAAGAAGCAACCTATTGTCACATTATCCACTACAGAAGCAGAGTTTGTAGCAGCAGCAGTGTGTGCATGCCAAGCTATCTGGATGAAGAGGGTACTTAAAGAGCTCGGTTATGAAAGTGAGGAGTGTACTTGCATAAATTATGATAATAGTTCCACCATCAAGCTGTCCAAAAATCCAGTAATGCACGGACGTAGTAAGCATATAGATGTTCGTTATCATTTCTTAAGGGAGCTGTCAGAGGATGGATCTATTTCTTTGATTTATTGTGCAAGTGCTGATCAAGTTGCTGATATCATGACCAAGCCATTGAAGGCAGATGCATTTCAGAAGTTTCGAAGTTCACTGGGGATGTGTGACATTACAGAATTAAGCTAAATGCTCCATACTTCTATAGCATTAGTTTAAGGGAGAGTATGAAGGGGCTGTTAGTTTGGTGGTGTCCTATTCTTTTGGTATGTTTGTTGAATTTGCCCGAGTCTTGGGGTACTTTGAGTAGGTCAGTCAATAAATCCCTAACTTGTAGGGTGAGTAGTCTAGTTTGAATTGTTATTTGCTTCTGTTAGTAGTGACTTTTCAAAAGCCTTCTTTTATGTTTTCTGTTAGGATCTTGTAACAAGCTTGTGGCTATTTAAGAGCCATAGTTTCATTGAATAAAGCAATTCGTTCCTTCCAATTGTTGAGTTGAGTGTTGTTGTCAAAGCTCTCATTCCTTTCACACTCGAGCTCGGGTCATCACCTCAAACGTCGGTCGACTCCCCTGCATCTTCGTCGCCAGCCTTGGCTTCAACATGCCTCGCTCGATTGAATCCGAGTTGCATCAAACTGAATCTGGGTCGCGTCAAAATGAATCTAGGTCGGGTCAAATTGAATCTAAACATATGCCCATAACAGATTTTTTTGGATGCCCAAAGAAATTCATTTTCATGAAAAGTAAAATAAAAAATAATAGATAGATAAAAAGACGTAAATATCTCTAAAAAATAATATAATATTATTTACTTAACAGACGTTTGAGAACGAGTGACTGTTTTGATAGTAAAATGTCAAGTTGAGTGACCATTTTGATATATGTCAAACAATAATTATTAAAATGTCTATTTTGACATAGTTGGGTAACTATGTGCGCAATTTTTCCATGTAAAATCTACATGGATCACAAGTTCTATTACCCAATTATATGTCAGGCCTCTAAAGCCAAACCCAAAAGAAGACATTAGACCAAAGGCCCGGTATTTAGATGAGCCCAGCTATGGTCCAAATGATTGAGCCAACTCAGCATTCGTTTAGGACTTTAGTTGCAGCCACTGCTCGTAGGGATGCACCACACCAATAGCTAGTCTACCGGTCACGACGACATCCCGTCGGCTGCCGATCAAAAGCTGTCACCGCCGCGCGAGTCACAAAGTCCTTCACCTTAGGCAAGGAGAGGCTAATACCACGGTGAAGTGGCTACCCATCTGAAACAAGGTCGTCCCAAAAGAATTATATATATATGATAAGAAAAAGAGTTGTATGTATGTTATAATATTCTTTCAATAACGCAAAAAATGCATCCTATATGATAAGTTGTTATGGTGAAAAAAAATTGAGAAAGCTTATGATTTAGAAGAATATGAAAACGAATGACACTACTTGGTCATGGAGTTGTGTTGAGATGATTTGTCTACACTCAAGATATGTTTCAAAGAATTTAACCATATAAATGCAATTTTTATTAAATATATACTTGCCAATATATATATCATTATTATATATATAGAATATTAATTTAACCAAATTAATTGCAACGTTGGAAGATTATCACTCTAGCTCTTCTGGAACAAAAGGATTAGGTCGATTATCTCCACCCCCTCGATGTATTTTTTAACAGGTAAAAGAGAGGCATTGTATTAATCAAAAGGAAAAATATCTGTTACACAGTAGGACCTTTATTGGGCTCGAGAGAATTGAACTACCGTCACACTAATCTAGGAGACCTAAACTAGTGCAAGAACAAATGCTTAGAACATTAAGCATCAAATAAAAGTAACCAAGTAACTAGAACATTGCCTCTCAAAAGACGAACACCAACATGGGTAAATCAAGGTAATGTTTGCCTATATAGCAGAGCTTCAAGCACTGGACTTCCATATTCGGTTCCAAAAATAGCCTGAACCAATCGATGCTCCACAAAGAAGGATAAAGACAGGACCCCCTAACCTTAAAATCCTAGCCCAAAACAGAGGAAGCAAGCTTAGGTCCACAACTGACTTAACCAGAGCCCACTTACCACTAGGACACACAACCTCAAGACCCTCACAGTCATCTCGACCTCATATGTGAAAATTGTCTATATACTTATTTTTTTACCCCCTCAATTAAGTGAGCACTAAAAAAAATGAGTTGTTCAAATTTGTAGAGTGGAGCTATAGCCAAGACAAATTTATTAATTAGGATATTGTACGTTATGGATTGTTATAAAGTTTTTGTACAACTATTGATGTTTACCGTTTACGGTTTTTACATTGTAGTGTTGTCAGGAGCGGATTCAAGATTTGAAAGTTGGGTGGACTATAATTTATTGTGCAGTGCACATTTTTTTTTTGAAGTTTGTACCAATTGGGAGGCTCATCCTCACGCCTTTATTATTATATATAAGAAAAATATACATCGGAGGTGACATAAAACCAAACTCTGTGAATTAAAAGATCTATATTATTACTAACTAAATCTCACCCTCTGAGGTTCGCTAACTTCAAACTCATCAACAACCAAATCATTATCAATATTATCAGTATACTGTCTTTCAATATAGAGAATCATGCTATCATCAAGAAACTCATCACACATCTTATTTCAAATAGCATTTTTCAAGATCTTCATAGATGAAAATACTCTCTCTGTTGTTACAGTAGGCACAGAAAAAGTTAACACAAGACATATTAATTTATAGATCATCGAAAAGAATGCAGACTTTCTTGTTTCTACCAACCGTCGACACAAGTGAAAGGACCCAACCCCGATTTAGTTACCTAAACCGGAATCAAACCCCTTCGAAAACACGAACCAACAAAAATCGTAGAAATTTTGGCAGAGTTTCGTTACTAACGTAGAATTACCATTACCTGCACGCGAAAAATACACTTCATCCTATGCCACAAAAAGCAAACCGTGGGCACCAATCCCATCCGGATTTCTCAATATATCAACAGTAATGTAAAATAATAAATATATCTTTACTTTACTGAAATCCGGAGTAAAATCGTATAACATAACAACAGATTACTCAGAGCGACCTCTAATGTATAAACATATAAGTATACCATATTAGGTAGAACAATAAACCTACTGGAAGAAATAAGATAGCTCGAACACTATGCCTCCGACCACGACGTGCGACACCAGAATCCGAACTGCAAACTGGGCACAGAAACCGAAAAGCCCAGGGGAAAGACATGAAAACCGTTAGAGTGAGTGGACGAAAATAAATGTCTTTCACCAGTTGATATATATGTTTAAAATAACATATGCGAGTTCAGGTAAATAGAATAACAAAGTACACGAGGTAAAACCATAATCCTCCAGCGTACTGAGCATGCAAGTATAAATCCCACGGGGTCACTTATGGACACACCCGTGCTAGTACAGTCCGAATCACGGGGTCCTTGGTCCACACGTGATTCTAAGCCAGAAATGGCCTCGGTTCTGGGGAAACGCCCCTCACCGGTCAGGTCGGGGTGACGACGCCCCTCCTGGCGGCCTACCATCGGGGATCAGCCGAGAGGCAAGTGTATCGATACAACAACGTAACTGAGACTGTACTCTGTGAAAACCAAATCATAAACAGTTCGATGCAAATGCATGAAACAGCATAAGTGTATGTATATTCGTATACGTATATCCATATAAGTATAATCATATAATCGTAAAACACATGCTCATGTAATCAGAAATCTCATACGCATGCTTAAGTTCGTAAATCATATAAAAGACTCGCAAGAATTCCGTGAAAAGAAATTGTCCACTCACAGACTAGCGTAACGCGATATGCGTTAACCCGTGATCCGGCGGAAAGTCCCTCGCCAAAAGAACGATCACGAACACCTGAATATTCACAAAGTCCATTGCTCAAAGTCATAACTCGACAATTCAAAACAAATCACGAGAAACCACCGTTCTCGGAAACACATAATCCGATTACGACAAACTGTCGGAAATCCGGAAATCACACCTCAATACCTCACTATACTTTCGGATGCTCAAATCGAGAAACGAACCTCCCCACTGCGATCGGGGCGCGATTTCGAGTGAAATGACATGCAACTTGTCGAAAATCCCAAAAAGTCAAACTTTGACCGTTGACCGCCGCCCACGTCGGCGCCGCCACCTGACCGGAAAATTCCACGGCGGAGCAACCTCTATTCCACTCAAAATCATCCACTGAGTAACTTTCATAACTGCAACAAAGGCCAATTCTCACTCTAACTAGTCCAATTTCATGTAAAACCGAATTGTTCCCAAAAGTTCAAATCCAAAATTCTTCATCCACAAATCGAATTAGAACTCCATACTTACATGATTAGAATCATGGAGAGGAGAGCTTCAAAGCCCACTACATCTTGAAGTTCAATTCGGCCGAAATCAAAACCAACTAAAACCCCAAAATTCCTCCATTTTCTCGCCGGAAATTCTTCCTCCTCCGTGAGCCACGCCGTGCGTGGTGGCCGGGGTTAGAACGAGGGGGTCGAGGCGAGGTGAATGGGACCGGAGCCGAGCTCCGTGGTGGCCGGACGGACACCGTCGCCGGCAAGGCCGAAGTCGCCGTCGTGAAGCCTATCTCCACCGAGTTGACTCGGTCAACACCCAAAATGGAAATGTCTGACTTGCCCAAAACAGCAGGTTTCTATTTATAGGCCTTCCATTTTTGGAAACTTCGTAATTATCCTTTTTGACGAACTTTAAACACACGTAACTTTCTCGTCGTGATTCCGATCCCGATAATTCTCGTGGCCACAAACTCGACTCGACGTATTCTTGAATTATCACCCAAAGTCAAACACATCGACCAACCCGATAAAAAGTCAACTGTTCAAACCAACACACACTTAATCGACTAAACAACCAACAATCGGAAATATTCACAACTAAATCTTCGTAACTCAGAATAATGCTCCGGAAGTTCCCATGAGCTCGAAATTAAATTCTCAACAACTTCCGTGAAGAAGCCGAAACCAAATTCTTGTCCGGTAATTTAGTCGTTAAGAGCACCACCATTTAAATCCAAACTTCAAATATTCATAATTAATTCCTCGGTCGTCCAAATAACGATCCGGAACCGCCCACGAACTCGAAATCACATGTACAAACTCTCAAGAAGAGACTTAGCTCCAATTCTCGGCCAATAATTAAGTCGTTAACAATTCTGGCGATTCAAACAACTGTCCGAAATCTGCGATTACGCAGTAACTCATGTATACAGCTGATCATACTGCTAATTCTGGTCCGGGTCGTCACACAAGTCTGATAAAGATGACGTCATGTTGAATCATACATCCCTCTGAATATCTTCAAGAAAATATCCACACTTCATCTCAAGAGAAAGTATATCAGTAGATGTAAAATCTGTAGGATAAAACTTCACAACAAGAGTACGAATATCTTTAACACTGAAAAATAAAAAATTATCATGAGGATCAAATATTGCATTAAGAACAAGGAGCTCCAATGAAGTCTATGTAAATCTACTATCCAACTCTACTAATTGAAAGTCTATCACAGCATTTAGAATACTAACTTGATAATAATGCTCATTTGTAATAAAATTTCTTTGTTGGCATGTTCTTGGGGTTGTACCGTCCATGTAAGGAGCACACATATCTGGCATAACAATATTATGTTCTTCACAAGATAATATTACCTTTGCGATTAATTGATCCCAACCATTCTCTCTCATCGCTTGAAGTTTAGATTTTGTTAAATTGAGAAAGCTCAAAGCATTTAAGATGTCTATGGTTTTTTGTTGCAATGCTTGACAATGAAACTCAGTAATCTTCATGACATCATGCATCAACAATGAACAGAACACAAAATCAAAGTCCTTCAAAATCTTACCAACACTGCTTGCTTGGCCTTTCACCTTTGACGACTCATTTTCTTTCAAATCTGCAAAAGTCATTCGGGTAGCTCTAAACAACTTTATCAAACTTAATATAGAGCGATGGTGCGAACCCCAACGAGTAGCTCATGGTCGTTACAAACCGTTAATCTGATTAACTCTTGTACCTGTTTTAAGTGTACCAACAGCTACTAACTCACCAATTTCTTCTTCTCTGATAGATTTTAGTATTGAATGTCATTTTGAAGAAGAATCTACAAAGTCACTACCAAATTGAGTTTAGAGAAAAACTCTCAAATATCATTAACTCTCATAGCAACAACATTTAATGTCAGTTGTAAACGATGAGCAAAGAAATGCACATAATAAGCATATGAACATTCTTCTAAAAATAATGCTTGGAGACCATGAAACTCACCCCTCATGTTACTAGCACCATCATTTTCCACCGGAATATCATACTGAGCAAGGACTTTGGAAATCTCATTTTTCAAAGTTAGAGAACAAGTATCTGAGAGACTAACAATTTTGAAGAACCTTTTAGTGATATATCCATCACGATTAACAAATTGAAGAATGAGAACCATTTGTTCCCTTTTAGAAGAATCAACCGACTCATCAACAAGAATGCAATACTTTGCATCTCCCAATTCTTCACGAATTTTGGTTCTGACTTTGTTGCTAAGAATATTTAAGATCTGCTTTTGAATTATTTGAGAAATATACTTGGCATTCCCGGGAGTATTCTGCTTGACAACCTTCTTGACATCCATATTTACTCTTGAAAATGAATCTATAACTGCATCAAAGTTACCCACATTTAATGAGTCAACTGATTCATCATGACCTCTAAAAGCACATCATTGTCATGCTAACAACCTCACTGCCTCTATGGTGGTAAGAAGTCAAAGCCGGTTATCCGCAATTTCCTGTGCTAATTGGGCGCTAATCACTCTTTCAATATATACAGATGGGTTCCTTAGATTTTTTTCATTTGAGCATGGAAGTGTTATGCACACTATTAATGTCTGTCCTGATATGCTTGAGAGCAATAGATTGCTTAGACATCATATTATTTCAACATCGGGCTCCTTTCTCAGTGAATGCAGGATGATTAGATTGACAAGAATCAAAGAGAAAACAAGGAAAGCAATACACTGCGTCTTTTATAGAAGAATACTCAACCCAAGTCCAATATTTAAACTATTTAAAGTTGAATCTCCGACCTTGACTCCTACTCTCAGCAGAGACCTGATACACACTCAACTCGGGTTGAAATGGTTCCATAACCACATATGCTCTTCGAATATTGTCACGATCATTCAAAGGATATGAACAAATTAGTCTTCTCAGTTCCAGATCACGTTCAAGGCAACTCAAATCAAAATGACATTCTCCTGATGGAATAGATGACAAATGATCAACATGATTATCATTCACAAAATTAAGGATGTCATTAACCGAATCTTTTGTCATAGGTATACTCCCACTCCCACCGCCACTCCCAATCTCAATCTCATTATCATTCCTTTTGGCGAATTATTTTTTGTAAACCATGAAAGAAGATTTTGTAACGTTTGGGTTTACGATGATCCGCCATTATACTTAATGTGTCAAACCTATATAACATTTTGTACATTTAATTATGACTTTTTAAAAAGACAGCAACCAAGCTGACTACAATCTTTTTATCCCCTAGCTTCCTAATTCCTATGGTTTGCAAGTTAATTACAAGTTCCCAACTCAATAGAAATTCCTGATTGATTGCATTATTGATATGACGGAAACATGCATTTAAATTAAACACATAAATCAACCATAAACAATTTAAAACCCTATAGATGTAGTATAATATAAGCAAGTAGGGATCGTTCTAAACCGGGGATTGAAGGGTGCATGCAATTCTTGTGTAGTAAAATGGGGTATAAAGAGTTGTTTTTAATTACCTAATTTATTTACTAGAAACGTCTCAAACATAGCACATAATCCTATGACTCTAACATGCATTGACTCATAGACAAGCAAACACATATGAGACCCAAAAACACATACCACGTTTGAAACAAAAAGAAAACCTAATTAATTATATACAAGTGATCAACTTAATCCATAATCTAACTCATTTATTAACACATGCAAATAACAACACTACCGAAATCCCATAACCCTAAATTTCGATTAAACATGCATAATTCATATTTTGTGCTAGGCATCCCCTAAACACCATTGATCTAGACTAGGAATCCCCTAAATCAAAACCAAAGCATTAAGAACCAATTAACTTCATGCAAATTGAAATCTAGAATAAGGAACACATGGAAAAGTTATTGAAATTTACGTATGTAATAAAACCGAAATACAATCATCCAAAACACACAAACAAGTTTCATGAACAAAAAGAGACTACGGAGTAAAGAGGTCATTGTTACACTTTTATATCTTCGGAATCCCCTATGGATACTCAAGAGAACTAGACTTCTTTGGTGGATGACGTTCGGAATCCCCTATGCGTCGGTGGAAGAAGAGATGCGGCGGTTTGATGGCGTAGTTGGCTTCTTGAGGATGTCGGCTTAATTTGTGGGGAGGAGGAGAGTATTTGGCAGAGCATAGGCTATAGAATAAGTGATGATAATGAATGAGTCGAGCTCTTGTATTTATAGGTGAAGAATTCCAACTTTCCTCTCCAAACTAGGTTTTCCTAGTGTACTCGGGTAGAATTGCCAGCCTGTCTTGAAACGTCTTTTCCGGGAGTTCTAGAGCTCAGAAAATTCCGATTCTTGTTTCATTGGAAAGCTTATTCAAAGGGCTATAAAATCCATATAATGAACGCCATATTTGGAGTTGAATTGAATTTACTACGGATTTTAGAAGTTGAGTGACCTGACTGCCCAGTTTTCTTCTTCTTCAAGGAAAATGAAATCTTTATATCTTCAAATCTTGCATTCCTTATTCCCCAATACTTCTTTGCCGAATATACCATATTCTTGCACATATTTTGGCCCTCAAATAAAGTATTTTTCTTCATGGAATATCCTTCAAAAATTCGTCCATTATATGCTCCATATATTCCGCCATATTTGCTCTTTCCTGGGTCGCGCAGGAGAAATGTCTTCATCTTTTTGTCCACCATTTTGGTATCCATTTTATTTGGCATTTGGTTTCCAATTCTTGACACCATATGGGAATGTATTTTAGTAACCATTTGAAGACCATTCCTCGGACTATTTCTTCTCCGGATTTATTGCGTTTTGCGTGCTTGTAGACTCCTTTACTCCGTCTCTTTTGGTCAACACCTGAATTTAACAAAATAAGTTAAAACTAATAAAACTAAGCAATTATCAAAGTAAAAATGTAGAGAAAACACATTAATTAATACGCCTAAAATGCGTAGATCAATTATTGCAAGTTTCCAATTCCAATTCAATCACAAAATAGATTGATAAAGTTTTGTAAATTTCATATAATGCTTACAATGCCTAGCATAAGTGCAATGTTGGTCGGTCGACGACTACGGAGGAGGAGGAACTTAGGCAGAGCCGCGGTGCATTGATTGGTGCGGGTCGTGCAACTACAGCGAGAGATCGAGAAGCGGTCAGGCAGAGAGTGGAAGAGTCAAGTGATCAGACGGTGGTGGTGGGGTGAATAATCTCTGATTTGTGGATCCTATCATCTAAAGTTGTTTCATTTTTTGCTTAGTTTCTCAGCTCTGATCTCTCTCTCTTCTTTTTTGTCTCTGTTCTCTCTGAATTGCTGTTGCTACAAGACGTTAGATCAATATAGGCTACAGAGATTATAGGCAAGAGAATGAGAGAGTTAAGGTATCAAGCTTGGCTCTATATCTATATTCTTTTTCGGCCCAAAATTTTGGGTGAGCTGTAACCCATCCTGTCCCTGGACTGGATCCGCCATGAGTGCTGCATTTGGTTTGCTATTTTTTAAGGAAAATTCCATATTTTGATTTTTTTTCCGATGATAAGTTCAAAGGTATTGGGGAATCGTCGCTAGCACTTGAAAATAAAATGGGATGGATGTACGTACGTACGTGATGAAAATCTAGTTAATTAAGAGTGGATAGACGTCGTTTTTACCGACCACTTTGTTTTGTTGGTATTGTTATGGTCGTAAACCCCCCAACATGTTGGCCTATTTCATACTAAAGGCATTTACTTAAAGAATGATTGTATGCCTTGTGTACATACACGTAGCGATGGTGAATGATAAGCACTAGGTGAAGACCCGCGCCGTTAAATGTTAAGGTGAAACGAAAAGTTGTTTGAGGATGATGTTATTGGGAAGGAAGGAGGATGCGATTAGGATATGATACAAAACTTAAAATGTACTGCATATATATATGTTATAGACATTGGAGTGCAGAGTACTTAAAATCCAGAAATCACCTATATATTATAGACATTACATTCATCATGGATAGCCTTATTAAAAAGAAGAAATTAACCGATTATCTAGTGTTCTTAAAATGCAGAAATCACTTATATATTACACACATTACATTTGTTCTGAATAGCGTTCTTGAAAATCAGGAATTAGACGATTATCTAGTATGCACAGTAGTCGCAAAACATAGGCAGTACATCACATCTTAGTCAGTTGCTTTCAGTGGCATCTGTTCAACACCATAAAGAAGAAAACAAATGATTAGAGAGAATGTAAAACTGAATTATTTAGACGATTACAACCTACCATCAACATAATTTCAAATCTAGTTTGAAGCAAACTAGCACCATGCTATAAAGCATATAATTTGAAAATAAAAAAATATTGTCAGATATAAAAATTTATATAAGATGAGATACTAAATGTCCAGATAGCAGATTTCAGTACCTTTAGCATGAACACAATCACAAATAAACTAACTCAAGTTTCAGTTATTTACTTAAAATTAAACAACAAAATTAATCTCTTTAAGTAATCAGAATCAGTTGTAAAGAAAAATGTAAAAACCATGAGAATGTTCTTTTCAGTTAGTATAAACAATATAATGTATGACCTAGGTACCTGACCAATCCAAGCAGCCAACTCATTTGGATTTACAACTGTTGCAGACAAACATATGAGTTGAACTTCAATAACCTGACAAATATCATACATGTTGCTAAACATAGTGATGATAATGTTGGGCAGTAAAGTATATATATTGTTAGTACGTGATCCTGTAAACACACAATTGTCGCACATTTAGTCACTCCAAACGGGTCAACACAGCTCGGACCAAACGCAAGACAGCAATACAGGCCTCAAATTTAAACAAGGAAGCAACATCATCAGAAAGCCCACGCGCTCGGAATGACAAACGGAAGGTACCAGGACAGATCATGAACAAACAAGCAAGATCCCACATTGAAGAGCAACAAGAGACTCCATACTCAACCGCCAATATATACAACACATTTATGACAGTTACAAGGTACGCCCATTACTCAACCAATACTATTGTTACGCTTCATACACTAACTTGAGCGTCGGAGAGTTGAAGGCGGAAACAACCCGTCAAGGCTCCTAATGACCGTTTGGTGTATTACTCTTAACAGCAGGTAAATGACGATATACGCGCGACAGCTCAGATCATCCGAATTGACCCCACCTGCACTTCTACTGGAATTCCTATAGAGTTTGGTAGAAACAATTGGCGCCGTCTGTGGGAATCGAGCAATCGTAAACCACCCAAAACCATAGCAGCGAAGATGGCAACAGACCACGTTACACCCGAAAGCCGAAAGACGAGAGACGTGCCCGTCGACGCAATCAGCAGCATCAACGACCTAACGAAGGACGTAGCAGCAGCCCACCTCGTGAAAGAACACCAAACGATCCGAACCGAAAGAGACCAGGAACGCCAAGCCTGACAGCGCTTGGAGGATCGACTTGACGCGTTCATTCAAAACCAAGAGACCCAACGAGAAGAATACCGGACCAACGGAGGAGCCAGGAACGAGCAGGCAAGTCGTCAGGATAGACCCACCGTGGGGACAGCAAAACAACCGGCTCCCAGGACCTCCACCACCGCCCGAAAGGATACGGGAGTACGATGACGAGGAACCTACCATGACAGTTGGGAACGGCATGCTTCGGCGAATGGGAAGATGGAGGCCGAAATCATTTCACTCAAAAAAAACACGCACACCGGGCCAAAGAGAATGTACACCCCCCGTGTGAGCCCCTTATCGAACGATATCCTGGCGCAGGGCAAGGATCTGTATTCCAAAACCGTCAAGATCAGCAGGTTCAACGGGAATGGTGAAGGACTCAGACTCGACAACGACCTCCTCGAAGAAAGGCGCGACATAGCACACCTTCACAACACCGCGAACAAGCAGCAAGTCGCTCGACTATTCAACCAGCCTGTGAAGGAGCGCCCGCTTCAACTGGGGGACTGGGTCATGAAAGCAATTCAAACGAAACCCAAGGGATTATGCCCGTCATAGGAAGGTCCATACGTCATCGACGCAGTCGCAAGTCCGGGTACATTTTACATCAAAGACATGTTCGGAAGAAGGATAGGCAATCCCTGGAACACAGAGCACCTAAGGAAGTATTTTCACTAAATATCCATCTACCTGCATTTGAGTACGATCGTACGTTTTGTAATCTAAACGCACGTTAATCTAGTGATTGTAAACTTTTGCATATGTACGTTTTGTTTTGTGCCAATATCAATATGTATACATCAAACGCACTCAGACAAGCAATGTAAACAAAAGGTACTTAGATATATTTCCCAAAAGTTGTACAATTCATTAAACGCACGTAGGCGCAAAAGTACAAAGCAAAAGCAAAAGAAAGAAAAAATACAAGATAAACTAGCTGGCCCCAACAGCACCATCAGCCCCACCCTCCTTCTGACACTGGGTCCAGGTACTTGTTGCAGTTGGGAGGATGCATCACACCCTGAGGAGTGTCGCCCTGCACCAGCTGGCCGCTTACGTCCTCGACGACCATGTGGGCCTGCCGGGCCCTCTCCATGAGCACCAACATGCGTTGGTGGGCAGCGTCCTGCTTGGTAGAGGACATGGACTTCTTTATCTTAGCTGCAACAAAACACAAGGGTTAGCCGACAACCTACATAAACAGAATAATCAAACGCATTGGATAGAAAGGATACGTACCAAGAGGGCGTGAGAGACCACAACGTTCGACAAGCTCCCAGTGGTTGGCTGCCCAGAAATTTCGCGCGTCTGGGTGGGGGTTGAAAGTAAACTTGATTCACGCCAACCGCTTCTCCTCCAAACGGGTGAAGGGATACAAACTTTGGTCTATAAAAGCACAAACGTATTAGCAAGCACGAATACAAACTTCAAATAGAGTAAACGCTGTTAGTCGGCACTACAATATCACATCTAGCGGTTGAAAAGACTCGGGGACTCGGTGTATCTGATCGCGTCTGCGCGATAGAGCACCATCTGGGTTGTCAAATTCCCACTCGCCTCCGACAAGGCAGTGATACCTGCGTCAGGCGGTGGAAGAGGAAGGGGGCTCCGTTAGCCACCACTTCGTTCGGGGCTCGACCGTCATCGTACCCTTATCCTTCATACGAGGAGAATACTTCAAACGGAAGAAGTACCCAATCTCCGCCCGTGTGGGGAACTGCAGCCCACTTAGCTTCCAAATATTGTGGAAGGCAATCAGTACGCGCATCAACGTTGGCCCGCATTGGCCTAATGTGATATTGAACAGCGCGAGCACATACTGGAAGAACGGATGGAGGGGAAGCTTCAGCCCGACCTTCAGGTGGAACTCGCTCACGCATACGTAGCCGCACAGAGGGCGTGTGAACGACTCGCCCTGACGGAGGGCCCTCAGCTTCACCATACGTGGGATATGGTATCCCCGGCTCCATCACTTGATCTCGCGCACCGACGAGGACCCCTTCGGCTTCTGGACCACTTGATCGTCCGCCAGTCGCCATAATACGGGCCCACCCTGAGGAAGAACGGGAAGGGAAGCCCCAGACGCCCGCTCACCGCGTGGGAGCACGACGTATCCATCTGACCCCCCGGAAGAAGAAGACGCTTCACCACTCAGCACGATCGGTTCCATGTTCGGCACTGACGACCTACGCAAAGCACTACTTACGTTAACGAACAGTGGAGACGCGCTCAGTACGCTATCAGACAAAGAGTCCGAGACACTATAAGATGAAAATCGGGACCCTATACGGAACCTAAGGGTTGACGGAAGCGACTCATCACTGGATACAACTACCAATTCCATGATCCTAAGAGAAAAGCAAACGGCGAATGTGTAGATTGTCGCAACCCCAATCCCCCAGCAAAAACAAGTACCAACTTTTCACAATACCCAAAAATCGATCAAAAAACCCAAAAGCCCAAAAACTCGAAGCTGTTCTTCCCAATACCCAAAAAAGCCCAGAAATTCCTTTTGGCACCAACACAAAGCAACACAAACCCAAAAACAGTAACCAAAACAAGTACAAAAGCAATACAATACAAAACAATTTTTGAAAAAGCAACAAGAACAAAGACACTACCTTTGAAGAGATGAGAGGAAGATATTCACGAGATAGTAAGCAAGAAACTCTCCAAGATTGATAGTAAGCAAATTCGAGAGCACGTTTACGCAGAGTTTCAGTTTGAACAGGAAAGTGTAAAAAGGTGAAAGTGAAAACACAACTTTTTATAGGCAGCGAAACTAACCCTAGGCAAACGTCTACCATTTATTTTCAGCGCTTCCAACCGCAGGATAACGACACGTGTCTCACGCGCCCCACGCTCTCCGGCCAAAATTAATTACCTTACCGCTTCGAATTTGGCGGGCCACACATCACGCATGCAGCAAACAACTGAAATAAACCGTCTGACACATGATCACCTCAAGCGATAGATAACCGCTAAGAAGGCGAAAATGTCGGAATAGGAAAAGACAAGAGGGGCCCACTTCGAGAACAGCAAAACTGTTTCGGAGTCTACCCGATAGAGCAATACCCGATAGGCAAGTGGCAGTTATGCTTGCGCTATCATGGGCATGGTTGATACCATCATGACCTGCGCTATCGATCGGGGCTAACGGACTGAGGTCTGGGACCTCCCATTATGCATCCACCCGACAGAGCAATACCCAACACATAAGCGGCTCCAAACAGCAACATCAGGTTTCGGAGTCCACCCAAATACCGGAACAGCAACAAACGCCTACATCATCGCGGAACAAGGCCCCACGGCATGAAACTTCGACTTTCGACCTCAAAATCAGCTCTTTATCGGAGAGTTGGGGGACTCGGGGTTAGCAGGTTCCCCCCTTCTCGAGTGACCACGTGTGTAAAATCTGGACAAAGTCTGGGAACTCCTTAATCAAGAGCTGATTCCCTTAACTTGAGGACTTGGGGGACTTGTTAGTACATGATCCTGTAAACACACAATTGTCGCACACTTAGTCACTCCAAACGGGTCAACACAGCTCGGACCAAACGCAAGACAGCAATACAGACCTCAACTTTAAACAAGGAAGCAACACCATCCGAAAACCCACGCGCTCGGAATGACAAACAGAAGGTTCCAGGACAGATCATGAAGGTCCCACATCATGAAGGTTCCATGACAAGCAAGATCCCACATCGAAGAGCAACAAGAGACTCTATACTCAACCGCCAATATATACAACACATTTATGACAGTTACAAGGTACGCCCGTTACTTAACCAATACTATAGTTACGCTTCATACACTAACTTGAGCGTTGGAGAGTCGAAGGCGGGAACAACCCGTCAAGGCTCCTAACGACCGTTTGGTGTATTACTCTTAACAGCAGGTTAAGGACGATATACGCGCGACAGCTCAGATCATCCGAATTGACCCCACCCGCACTTCTACTAGAATTCCTACGGAGTTTGGTAGAAACATATATGATGGCTATCACTTACTATTTCTTCCCAACTTGTACCCTATATATGTCATTTAGGTAATGGACTTCATCCAAGACTATTACATCCACGTGAAAAAAGAATCCCGAGCAGAATCCCTTCCGACACAGCACTAAGAAACCAAGGTAAAACACCATCCTTTCCTCTAACAACATACTCAATTGTTCGAAGCTACACCAAAATGACCAAATATACCTCTGATACAACATGTTGTGCAAAAACTTTGTAGTCATAATCAAAACCTGAGCTTCTTTGCTTACAGTTGAATATTATCCTCACCAAAATTTCACTGAAATAACAATAACAATTCAGCTACTAACTTCCAACCACAAACCTACATTGCAAAAAAAGTCTCCATATACATATTTTCATCACATCAACATATTGTTGATCAACATCTTTAAATTTCACTCTGGTAATTTGTACCAAGAGCAGAGCATTTAACCTGTATTGGAGTATGTAAGTCCAGGGAAGTCTTGTAGATGCCTAATAGTGGATAGGAGATCATCTGGGGAAGTTCTCACAAAATTTGGTTCAGTAACTGTAACAATCATAACTGTGATTAAAAATAGCCCCCATGCAACAGTCAATTTTTAAACCCGACTCTTAATATGGCACTCCATCTCCCTCTTCTTCTATGGCTTTGATATAAACTCAAGCATTTACCCACAGAGATTAACTATGGACTACATTGTTTAGAAGAATCTACTGTTTTTATGATACATATACTTCACTTACATGACTAAGCATTTACAATATAATGAATGAAAATATTGGTTAAAAAACAAAAATATATCTCAACCAAGATAATATAGTAGTAACAAAGCGCATCAACTCAAGCTTTAGCTATTAGTAGTATTATTGTATGTGATTTTGACAATGACCGACATAGAATGTTCACAACATGACCTTGATGTCCAAATAATCCTATCCTTCCATAGCTAGCAGTGGTACTGTTACTCCTCGCATCGAACAATACACTCAAGACCTGTGTCTCTCTGCAACTAATGAAAAAATGAGATAGAGACACTTTTAGCGAAACTCCAAAAGGAGCAATCCAGCCAACATTGTAAATATCATTTTTAGCCACATTAATAACCGTTCTTAGAATAGTTTTGGACTGGTTAAGGTTGGCTATTGTTAGTGACGGTAAATTCAGCTCACCCGCGTTGATAGTAGAGTTATAAACCAAACAGCTCTGACCAATGGATCAGTCCCACCAAAGAAACAAAAACCAAAAAAAAAACTCATTTCTCCAAAAAAGCAATCACTGAAAACCAATGAGCAAAATAGAGCCTAACCCACCTAAGATCCTGAAATAGTACTGTAAATAAAGAGGTGATATCCTGGGGGCAGAATGTAATATCTTACTAATAATATCAAAGGGAACCATTACAGAACATGCAATGGGGAAGTGGAGAGATTCAAAAAGAAGAAGAGTAAAAGCAACCAACGTATTTGTCACATGTTATGAATTATCCTCTCCTAGGATATCACGTAAATGAAATCCACTCGACACGATTATAGAATCAATACAAACTAAGTAATAGTATATAACAACGGATCAGGAAAATTTGCATTAGTTGTTTGTGGTTTAGAGACTTCTTCAAGACTCTTAATTTTACTACCTGAAACAAAGAATATCAGCATAGGTATTCAGAAGAATTTCACCCACAAATCTGAAGAATCCAATATGTAGACAAACCCAACATGCATGTGAAAATACCTTCAATCCCAGAAACTAAAAATACTAATTTAATTTAAGGTAGCTATACAGTGAAAACCCAACACAGACCTAAAAGCCAAAACACAAACATGTCACGCCAGTAGCCAACAATCCTAGAAACTTTGTAATGGGGAAAAGATGGGTTACACTTCTGGTCTAAAAGTTTGTCCTGCATACATTTCAGGAGAGTTACAACATGCAAACATTCATCCAACACTTAATTATAACTCATATATATATAAACAACTAATACTCACTGGGACTTTCTTCTGAGTCACAACACAGATCGAATCCTTTCCTCGAACAACAATGAAGGTTATCCCAGCAAGTTTTATTGCCTTAAACACATAATCTATTCAAAATATCACAAAACACAACTCAGCACATAATCATACAGAGGAAAAGGAAACGGTTGATACATATACACATAATATAAACATACACAAAACTTTGTCATAATTGGATCAAGTTCACCTATTCATATCATAAGTTAAATTATTTCCTATAATTCAAACATATGATAAAATTAATATGATGGAGCACAAAAACAACATACTATAGATACTTTTTTGCTCGCTGAAAGCATGTAGATTTATGCACATTGTCATACCACCATGGAGCCAAAACGCCATCTATCGATTTAGGACCGGCCTCCCATCAATATAGACATCCTTGTCTCTCCTTGCATAGAAAATTAGACACACCCAAACCTCTTTGATCTACAACAAATAGAGGAATTATTATAGACTAACCAACTAAAGTATACAAAATGATATCAGAAACTAAACTATAAATGAATTGCCATGAAGTGAACATATATAATAACACATACGTTTGCCATTGATTTGATTGAAGTAGTTCTCATAATCTTTTACAACACAATCTCAACCTGAACAGAAGTATTTTGCCTGCAGATAAGAGAGCAAAGCAATTCCGATTAAGATTTTTTTAAAAAAAAATTACACTCTCTTAAGCACTTGTACACTCTCTGTTAAAGAACAAACTCAAGTAAGAGCAATATCAAAAACACACAGTAACAACAAAAATGAAAAATAAAACCCAGGGTGTGATCCATTCATAGAAAATAAAGAAAATTCAGATGAGAGAATAAACCAACCTCCTAGTCTATCTTTTTTCCCAGCCATGAGGACTTATAAACCGAGGTCGACTTGAGGTTCAATTAAAAGCTTAGAGCAAACAAAAGAAGACCCATCGACCACCATCAAGCAAGTCCCGCTTGATCAGAGCTTTGGAGGTCTTGTTGGTCTTCAATTTCATCAAAAACTTGTTCCAGAGAGGGTTTATGGCTGGCAAATTTGAGGGTGTGATGAAGAAGTTTGTCTTATTGCTCTTGAAGAAGTGAAAACAAAAAAGAGAAATATGTGGTACTTGAACTCAAGAAAGTGCTCTTGAAAGGTGAATATGAATCGTGGAGATTTTTGAATAGATAAGCTATCCATAGCAGAATCATAGAAAAAATAATCAATAACCACGCCATCATAAACCGTGGAGAATTATTGACAGATTGATGATGTTTTAGTCACTTGGTCATCTACCAAAAGGTAGTGTAAGCTGTCATAATTTATATAGAAATGACATACAACTAAATTTCAGGGAAATTAATAGAAGAAAATGATAAAAACTCAAATTCGAGCGAATTCAATGTTTACCCAAAATAAAAATTCTAACAAATAGTATTTAGATTTACCTTGATTTAGATCGATTGCACCGTTAGATCATCACGAAATTTAAGTATGGCATAGACGACACAGTTCTGAGAAACTTTCATGAAGACACTGAGTGAAACTGCGAATTCTATCATGTAGATTTTGGCCATGGAATGCAGATGATGGAAATGTTTTTTGTGACAAAAACTGTAGTTCGTTTGCTTCTAGTTCTTTCCAGATCAACCCCACAATTTTTCATCTACATGCACCCAATTTCACCCATCAATCATAGATCAAAATCAACCCAGAAATCCCCTACAATATTGAACCTAAAATTGATCACAGCTGCAGAACTAAAAACCTAACTCCATAAAACAACTATTCACCTTTCTCACCACGATCTCTTCTTCTTGATCAAGAGGTTGGGAATCATGTACTTCCGATCGTGACCCAAAATTAATATTCGTGTACTTCGATCGTGACCCGATCGAAGCATGCACCCTATCTTATATAGGAAATGAGCCCTGATAAGGCTGTGGCTCATGTCAATGAAGCCTTGACTGGCTATCTCAAGTCGTTGCCCAAATAATGAATTATCAAATTAAAATGAATCCTTTGTATTTTTATTGATACATAGCTAAAATATATATTTTTTATGTATTATCTTGTGTGTTATATATTGTGTCATATATTTTGTAATACATCTCTATAGACAATATTTTTCGTATAGTTATTAGGCACATTATCACCATTTTTTATCACTATCTTAAGACATTTTTTTGACGTCACCCTCGACATTGCTACATATAATTGTCCGTGGGTGAAAATCGGTTCCGACAAATATATTGACCTTGACTCTTATTGATTGTCATTGCATAATAGGGTCTAACAGGAAACTGACGTCTTTTGAATGTAAAAGGCATTTTAGTTTCAGTTGCATATAGTACTAGTCTTGGAATATGTACTTTTTCTCCAACGTTACTCCCAGTAAGTATTTTCGAACAATTTTGTCACAATTAACCTTGTGCCATTACACAAACCATGTATTTGATCTATATTTCTTAATAACATAATGGGCATACCAATTTTCAATATAAGTTCGTGTGTAGGTAAACTTCTAAACTCAAGCTTATTCAAAAATTCAATGGGATATAAAAGATTAATATTATCGCTATTACCTGAATTATATGAAATAAAATCTGAACTAAAATATGATTTATTATCTCCAGGTACTAATTTAATCGCATAATTATTGATTTCATGAACAGTCACATTTTTTTGGGAGTTATAATAGCACGTTCTCTCAAATAATCTGTATCATTATATTTGGTATCAAAGTTGGGATATGTTGCATCAAAAATAGAATTTATGGGTTCAACTATGGCATCGGTCAGCAAATCTTTCGGTATTTCAATCCAACTCACATCGGGATCATCCATGGGCAATTTATATTCTAATCGACATTCACCTATCTGTAACAACCATTCAGCAAAATCTTTAATTTCAATTTTTTCAAGAGGAGTTAAACCAATCGTCGCCAACCTCATATTTTCAATTAGATGAAATACTGTAATGTTAGGCCACAAATATGAATTATTAAATGATACTTGAATGATTTGTTCTTTACTACCACCTTGTATCATCGACAATGTTTGTCTAAAATCTCCACCGAATAAAATTATTTTTCCTCCAAATGGCTCTTCTTTGTTTGACAAAATATCACGCAGTGTTCTGTCCACCGATTCAATACACTATTTATTGAACATAGGAGCTTCATCCCAAACTATTAATTCAGCCTTTTCAATTAAATCAGAAAGATGAGTTTGTTTATTTATATTACAATTTGAATCTTTGTCTATAATCGACTTTGTTTTGAAACGTGAATGAGCTGTTCTGCCTATCGGAAGTAACAATGAAACAATGCCTGACGAAACAACTGCTAAAACAATTTTGCCTTCAGATTTCAATCTTGAAATTATAGTATTCCATAAAAAAGTTTTGCCTGTAACTCTACTACCATAAACAAAAAATAATCTTGGGTTCTTCTGTTCTACGGCTTTGATCACCTCATCGTATATACTTCTTTGATTATTATTTAGTTTGGTGATCAACTCAAAATGTTCTTGTTTTAATATTTCACAATCAAAATATAATTCTTCTCTGATAAGCCTATTGTCGAGTTGATGTATTTGTTGTGTCTTTGGCATTAGTAATTTATGATCTTTTAAACTAGTGGACGACATGTCAAACAATTTTTCAAGTTCATGTAGAATAACATTCTTTAATTCGTCATCGGGTATGGTAAGATTTAGCATATTAAAATTTAATTTCATTATGTGTGATATGTCATCGGACATCTTAATCCAATATGCATCAAACAAAGCTTGAGGATCCGAGACATTACAAAATAGAATAATCGTAACAAATAAATAACAAATTTGAGAAGAAGTGGCAGTAAAAGTAGATTCCAACAATGCTTCGAGCCATTCTTTATCATCACCTAGTAATCCCAAAGCTCGACATGCATCTTGATAAGTAGAGTATACAGTTTCATTTACCGTTCTTATTGCCTTAAAATTGATACATCCTTTTTGAATATTCAAAAGCATTCTAAGATAGTACAATTCACCCGCATTTGGTGGCACATGTGCTATTCTACCAAGAACGGTATATTTTTTCCTTTGGGTCCATCATTTTTGATTACCATTCCACACAAATTTTGTAGGAAATTGAATATATGTTAATTTCTTTGCTTTCTTATAAGTCTTGTTAGCAGTAAACCAAGCAGTCAACATTGTAGTTTCTATACCCGGACTTTGTATGACATTTTCAAGAGAATTAGCTTGATGAAAACAAACATTTTGTTCATTTGGTAAATGAATCTTCAAATATTGAACTGCGGGATATCTAGAATGAATGAAAAATTCAAATAAACGCCAGACGGACTCATGATGAGTTAAATATCGACAGTTGAGATAAATTTAGATTTCATCATTTATATTATCGTGGACCAATACACGTGCTCTATCGGGTCCTTTATTTATGTACTTGAATAAATATTTTATCAACATAGATTGAGAACATGATTCAACATTTATATGAGCTTTATATCTCAATAAAAAATTAGCATTGTATGGAACAACATAATTATTACCAACATGAACTCTTTTTTTAATTACAAAACGTGAATCATCATCACGGCGTCTATATTGAGGAGATTTGATTGCTTGAAAAATTGTGTGAGGAATAAATGATTTTGAAAAATATTTTGTGCATATTTTGTCTCCCATACACGGAGAAGATTGATTAATTTGACTGCAAGCGCCGTGAATCATAAACTGACCGACTATATCAAACAACTCTGGATTAATATTTTTATTCGGCAATTCCGTTGAAATTATGGAATCTACATCGTTTGCTGTATAATATTTGTATTTATTTTTAAACCAAAATAACAAATGAGCATGTGGCAACCCTCGCTTTTGAAATTCAATTGTACATACATGAGCATGGACTTCTCCAAAGGGTTCACCATCATTAATATAAGTAATCATGTCATCTACTTTTATTTTAAAGATTCGATAAAAGGAAGAGGATAAAAAACATCAGAGAAATTTCCAAGCACATAAAACGAATAATGATCAAAGAACATACCCAAACAGCAAAATAAGCAGCTTTTCTTCCTTTGTAGCCTGCAAAGTTGTAAATAAAATAACCTTATCAGCACAACACCATGAAATTCATCCAAGCCTACACACATAAAAAATCAAAATGATGACATAATCCTCTCTGAATCTGTTCCTAGACTCTATGCCCACATGAGATACAAAGAAGCAATAGAACCAAAAGAAAACTCATAACTTAGAACCAAATTAAGACATGACACACCCAAACCATTTCTAACTTTGACAACACCTAGTAGAAATAAACTCTCTGTTACTGATCAGATTTTTCACATAGATTTAATACTGTAAAGAGTGTTCATCATAATATCTTGTGGGTTTCTAAACCAAAACAGACCAAAGCCAACCAACAACACAATTCAGCACATCCAAAACTCAAATTTTACACGTACAACATTATGTTCAAACCAAATCAGTCCACACAAACACAAAAGACATATATCAAACTCAGAATATCGTCAAATGCAAGAAACATAACCTAAACAATGCCCAAGATCAATTGAAAAATGCCTATAAAGATCCAAACACCAACAAACCCAAACCAACAGAAATCAGAAAAATCCAAATGTAGATGAACAAAATACCACAAAAAAAAACTAAAGTAAAGAGGTACAATAGAGAAATATACCCTGAGTATCCTCCTTCAATTGATTGGTCACAAAAAACAAATCAGAAACCCAGAACCTACAATACCAATGTTAACCAGTTCAGATCCATATAACAAATAACAAAGGTATGAGCCCACGATGACGAAACAAAAACAAACCTTCAAACAGACCATCAAATCGGACAAATACTCAAAAATGATCGCATAAGAGAAGAAAAAAAACCGACCTTCAACTAAAATAGAGACTCGAAGATGAGAGAAAGAGAGGAGTAGAGAGGAATAGCTTTTTGATCAGAAAAATGTTGGGTTTTTGTATCCTCATAGCACCAAGAATTGACGAATCTAATAAATGAAAATTTGATTTCACTGTTAATTAACACAACCCAGTATCAGCCTCACAACCAAATCACCAAATCAATCAAATATAGTAAAATAAAGGTTACCCGATAATCTTCGAAACCCCAGCTCTAGCACCAAATTTGCATCCCTCTAAATCAAGCTCCAAATCAACCTCGACGTTGGGATGATCAGCAAGAGAGAAGACCGGTCGACGACCTAGATCTTGGAAATCTCAAAATTGAAATGATGAAGACCCAAATCCAAGAACCGAAAAAATCAGATATGATACAAAGGAATCAAAAATCTAGTAATAGATCGATTCGATTGCGAGAGAGTAGTAGATATTCGGGAGAGAGGGCTATCAAAAACGCTGAGCTAAGTTTCTTATCCAGAGCGTACTCGGAGAGAGAGCCTAAAGTAAGAGATAGTAGAGGAGATCTTCGCACAGTTCACATGCCAACACAATGAACAATGCTTATGAATAGGAAAACACGTTATGTGTACAGTAAGGACCATGAATATTATATAAGAAATGATGACAGGATGGATGCGTTTGGATTTATCTACGAGGGTACGAAAGAAGACTACAGTAGATTAATTAGGTAAATAAATGGAGGCTAGGGATCGAAAGTAAGGAATGAAATATCGATAATATTCTCAAAATTTCAGCGATATTTATGTTTTTTGAACTTCTTGATATTAATCCTACATGTCAATATCTTTCACTCAATAATTCCCAAAATATTCGATATTTTCTAATATATCACCAAAATTCTCGATATTTTTGAATTTATTCGAGATTTTGACTTTACATATATGTTGTACGCACTAAATCCAAAGTGCAAAACTCACCACGTCAATAACCCAAAAACTCAATCATATATTCTCTATTAATAATCAACAGAACACAAGTTACAAAAAGTTTTAAAACACATAATAATCATATAAGAATCTCATAAAATTTCAATACAAAATTTCATATATTTATCTTAATTTTCCTCGATTTTATAATGAATGTGAGTAGCATTGGCATTGTTACCCCCACCAAAGAAACTTGACATGACATTTGCCATGGGGTGACCTTTTTTCTTGCACCCTGTTTGACAATACTCATTGGCTGGAGCGTAAGCTAAAAAAAATTGGCATTTTGGTCCCTTTTCACTAGCCTTAAAACAATTGTTGTGTGGGTCAATCAAATAACCAGGTAAAATATTCTCTCCAGGCAATTTAGCTCCAAAACACATTTGTGTTGATGCACAGAAGACAAAAAGTGTTACAAGGAAGAATCTAATTACCCTTGACTTCATGGCTCTAACTGAACACCATATGTTCGATGTTCTCTTATTCAGCGGTATGTATTGCCAACATTGTACAACATTCCATGCGTATGTTTATGTAGTAAATTTAGTGATGCATAACCATCCCGAAATTAAGTTCTAATTTATATTATATGTGTAACTCTAAATATATTGTGTTAAATTGGTTACAACTCCTTCAATGGAATTAATAATATCATAAAAATTTAGAAACCGAAACTAAGCATTTATTCCTCTACGTAACGGTGCCATCAATGAAGTTACAATTATATCACATCTATTGAAAATTATCTCAAAATAAATTACCATTATCATACAGTGAGTTAACAACTAACAAGTGGATGCTAGTAGAGAGGTTGAAAGAGAAACACCCCCTTGAGAAAAAAACCCTAGCGGCCCCCTTCCATCCTCCTCGACTCCGATTTTCACCGCTTGGCTTCTTCCTTGTCGTGTGGTAGCCTCTTTGCTTCTCCTTTTTTTTTCCTCTTTCCTTTCCTCCTCCATGCCTAATGGCGAAGGAGGTTGATGATGTATCTGATCGGCTAGCAGCGATTGGCTTCGATCCGGAACTTGATGAGGTTGAAGTCATTGATCTAGCCCCCGATGGTGATGAAGATGTTGCTGATGACTGCCGCTACCCCCTTGTTTGGTTGTTCGTGCTAATGGTTTTGTCGGAGGTCCAAGAATAGACGTTCAAAGTGGCAATAGTTCGACATTTGTACGGCCCGCTCGATCCCGCCCGCATCTTCTTGCAGTGGTGCGGCCCCGACCGCTTCTTTGGAAAGTTCAAGGAGGTGACGGAGCTGTGACATGCGGTGTGACGAGGGCCATGGTTACCGCGACCTTATTATTATTGTGGAGGAATTCAATAGTTTCTCCCCTTTGTTCGTGGCACTGGCGGCGAAAGTCACGGTGGAGGTGATGGTGCACAACGTCCCAGATGCAGCCAAGGATAAGAAGTTGGTGAAGCATATCGGCAATGCAATCAGCTCCTTCCGCCTCCATGACGAGCCGCTCCTCCAATCGGGCAAGATGAAGCTCGTGTTGGACCTTGATCTCCAAAATGGTGATTTTTGAGTACCCGATTGTGCAGGGATATTGTGAACTATGTGGGAAATTGATGCATGGTTCGAATGTTGTGATGTTGTGTAGGCTCGCAAGGCAAAATTGGCGGCATTAAGGGCTCTGAAACTCTCCACGGGTGCGGAGACTCGAGTTGAGCCGCCCACCGTCCATCCGGGTTTTGAGGTAGGATCTAAAATTGCAGTGGTGTTGGAAAGAATTTTTACCCTTACATTTTGTGAATTATTATCTAGCTCATAAGTGCAAAGAATTTCCCTATCTGCAAGTATACGGGGTCAAGTTATAGTATTTATAAGAAGTCGAGTGTCGAACCCACAAGGATTGACCACTTAAACTCCTTAGCTTGACTTGATTAAGCACTTTAAATCACGGATTAACTAGACACAAGACATGATACTAAATTTAAAGCAAGATATGGAAGTGTATCTCACAAGACTAAGTCCTTTGAAGACTTAACATTGCAAGGGATGGTTGAACTATAATGAGCATTTAAACGTGATTGATTGATTATTTACTACTAACTAAATTAAGTGAAAACATAAAGACCAAAACAAAATATAAATGTTTGATCAGCTAGAGATGTCGCCACTAGCCAACTCAATGTATCAACAATGTCCAAGTTATGAGTTTAGTCCGATTCACACGTGCTTGTCCAATTTGTGATCATTTTGAGTCACCATTGGTTGTGAACGGAATCTTCTAGGCCATTAGGGCACTAAAAGTGTTCCGGTCTAACATTCAAATATAAAGCAAACTGAAACTAAAATGCAACTCAATTATGAATCATATCTTAATCATACCACATACCTAATGAGTTTAATATGTGTTCACTTATGATGAATGTGAATGACTTTCCTTTATAAGTCCCTATTAGAGGACATGAAAGTAGGTTATAATGAATTTCCTAATCCACACCTTTTAGAACATGAAGAATAAGAAGAACGATTAGCTACAAATCCTATTTGAGTCAATGTAAGCTTGACTGAAGCTCCTTAAGTCATTTGAACTTCAAGAAGGTTTCAGTCCATGCTTAAACCCAATGAAAACCAAACCTTAAGCCCATCTTCTCAAATTCAATCTAAGTCATGTTTACATGCTTATCTTCCTTATGTAAGTGACTAGTTCACTTAGGTTCATTTTTAGCTTCCCTAAACATATATATCTCAACTTATTCATGGCTAAGACATGAATATAAAAACATTGAATCAAGCTCAATATGCAAACATACTACAATCACATCACAAGTTATCAAACACATTCACAACATATAGTACACTAAACCAAATTCAATTTCATATCTCAAAACATAGTTGTATGTACATCAAATTGGCCATAGCCTTCCAAAAGGCAACTACTCACTAGGCATAGTGTAAAACAAGTTTAGATACATAATTGAAGAGATAAAAAGATGTAGAGATAACCCAAGGATTCTCAAACAAGTTAAGTCATCATTGGTCTTCAAGCTCCATCTTCTAGGCTCCTAAATGCATCCAACTTGAGGTAGAGGTGAGGTAAGAAGGGGAAACACTTAATTGCACAAAGGAAGGTATACAATCAAGGGAGGAGGAGGAGGAACCTTAAGTGAAGCAATATATCTCCACCTTACGGGAGCTGTCTTGGTGGTGATGGAGAGGGTGTTTGAGGTGGAGGAGAGAGCTAAAGGGATATGGAAATATTGAGAGCCAAAGAAATATGATAAAACTGTGTAGAAATGTAAAATGAGGTGAGATATGTGTGTGGGATGAGAGAAGCATGACCCTATAGGTATTATGGAGATATTTTTGGTAGTTGAAATTCAAAAGTAGATGCTTAGACATGATCCTAAACTTTAGGCTTTTAGGTGGTCCAAATATATGACTCACCTCAAGTCATGTGACTTGCATATGCATCCATCTCTCAAAATATTACCATGTGGGCTTGGACTCTTGAGGCCTTGGTCCAAACTTGATTTGACCTTGCCATTGATTGGTGATGACTTGCCGGAGTTAACTGTTGACCGACATTGACTTTTCGTCTTTTTCCTGATTTTGCTCTATCTTTTCCAAGGGCTCCAGAAATATTCTCGACTTCTCAAAAAAGTGATTAATTTTTATCTCTTAGAGCGTTTCCATGCCAACTCCCACTTTTCTAGCATAACAAGGAAACATTATAAAAATGATATTGTATTGATAAAACACAAGCAATAACATAGCGTTAGGGACATAATTAACACATAATTATGGGCCTAACAGGTGGCTCTGGAAAAGGCTATGGGCCGACCATGGTGATGGAGGACGTGGCGCCGATAATGGAGGCGGTGGCAACCAAGGGGCTAGCAGTGCGATCCTTGAGACTGTGCATGCTGGCCACGTGGCAGCTATGCATGAGCCTTGGGTAGACCTAATGGGCCAAGTGTCCAACATGCAGGACAACCCATTTTTTGTGGGGGTGGGGAGAGGGGTTCACTAACTTTTTCTAATCTTTGCAGGTTCCAAGCTCGCCTAACAGCGATGTTTTACTGCCGGTAACGGTGCCCTCTGAAACCCAATTGGGTAATGGGACACCTTTAAGGCTTTAGTGTCTCATGTCAAATCAGACTGACGGTGCTTCTCCCGTCTAGCCCAAGGGACAGGCCTCCCCTATGTAGATGAGGCATCTTTGCTGAAACGGTTTGTCTGCGAAGCAACACCTCCACCAGTGAAAGGGGAAAGTGGAGGTCAGTCAGGAGCTCATGGGCTCGAGTCCCCTCAGAAGAAGGTTGCTTTGGATCCGGTGGCACTCGCGAAGATACAAGTGGAGAAGCATCAGATGACTTTAAAGTAGTTTATGGTGTATAGCTAAATATGATGTGTGACCCCCAATTTTTTAGTCTTTGTTCTACACTTATAACGTTTAGCTATGGTTGTTGGGTACCAGATTGATCATGTAATAGTGTAGGTTATTTTTGGAGAGTTCTTTCTATCTTGCTGAACACCAGTAAACTTTCTTGTAACTTATCATCTCTTTATTCTATTATTTTATCTAAAAAAAAGTTACGAGTATCATGATCTTTAGCTTTTGTCAATACTATTGGCTTCTTAGTTGCAGAAGGACAATGATTGAAGTTTTGTCCTTGAAGTCGTGTTCAGTTTTTCCAATTATGTCCTTGTATATCAGACGTTTCTGTCTCCTTGGACAATCAATTATAGTTTAAGCATGAGTTCGATTGCCAGGGTCACTATGTCACTAGAAAGAAACACTTCTTAATTAACCCTTGGGTGAATCTTTTCAACTAACATGATCATTGTTTTCCCAAGTCTAGGCATCAACACACAGAACAACAACTTGTTAATGGGCTGGAAAAGAAGATGAAACAAAAACCGCACAGAACTAGCTTGCTGCCTAGTTTGATGGGCCACTTCCTATTTTCTGAAAAGTAATATGACAATCTAGTCATCTTCATCCTCTTTTGGCAAAAGCATTGTTAGCACCTAAACAGAAGCCACATAAAAGTTCAGACTCAAACCATCCAAAACCTGCCCATTAATAAGTTGTTCTTCACAAGCTTTTATGGCAGCAAACTCATCCTCAAAATTGATGATCCTGAATACCTCATCTGTTTGTAAGAAAATGACGTGAGCTCTGTGTATGAAAATAGGTTACCAAGAGCTTATCTAAACCCAGACCCTCTGATAGAGGTTGATAAGGCATTTGCATCATACTAAAAAATTAAGGTCTGTTTTAATATATAGGAAAGTACTAAATAATAAAATCATTAGATATTTTTCATCTCACTCACTCAGAAGAGTCCGGGTTAAGAGATTTTTTTTATATAGCTAAACAAGAGGCACTATATTTATAAGATGTAAACAATCTTACACAGTAGACGTCTATAAATCACGAGAGAAACGACTACTGTTAAATTAATCTAGAAAGTCTAAACTAGCTCACGAACTAGACCTGGGAACCGTTCGGTTCCACTTATAATTTTCAGGAACCGGAACCAAACCGTTTGATTATATACGGTTCGGTTCCTTATATTTAAAAGGTAAAACCGATTGAAACAGAACCAGTTCAGGAACTGATTCTGTTCCACGGTTCCTCAGTTTGGAACCAAACTATAATTTGTGATTGTTGTTTTTACTATATATGAGTCTATACTCATCATAATACATTAACTGATTAATATTAATATTAACATACAAATATATTTCATAGTTCTTGTGTTGAGTGATATAATCAAATAAAAATATCATACAACTTCATAAAAGAGGGTTGACTCATGATCTGATGATCACCAAATAAGTCATTTGAGTGACATAAACAAAATAACAAATGGCATATCCAATATATTACCCATGATTAGCAACTTGATGATTTGAGTGACAAACAAAATAACAAATATTTCATATGTAATGATATAATGACATATAATTCTAATATTTAATTAAAATATAGACTATGTACGGTTCTTGACGTTTCCTTGTAAAATAAAAATGAGGAACCGGAACCGAATCGAACCGTCAGAATACGGTTCGATTCCTGACAAAATATATGTTCTAAAATTTTAGAATCAAACTGAATCGCCCGGTTCTGATTCGATTCAAATCTGTTTTGCGGTTCTTGGTTCCAAAGTCCTAGACCTATCACGAATATTTGTTATAAGAACAAAAACACAAAATAACCAGAACATGCCTCTCAACCTAAGACGAACACCAAAACGAATAAACTAAAGTAATGTTCGTCAAAGAAACTAACAACTACTCCTGGGACTCCCCAGGCTCCTTTTCGGCCTCCATAGCTAGGGCCACACTCCTTGCAGGGACATGAGTAACCTTCTCCACAATAACCACCGTGTCCGGAACTGTATCAACTTCCATTGCAAGTCTTCTTCCTTTAACCCGCTTCTTTCGAACCTTGGGAGATCCTGTCACGATCGAACCACTCCCAACATCACTCTCAGGCGCCAAAATCTCATTTGGCTTGTTCTTGGATCCCACCCGGTGTCCACGTGTCCTATTTTGTAGGGAGACCTAATGTTACCAAACTAGACTGTCAGTGACAAACAAAAGCCGTGAGCAGGGCTTCTCCTTCCGTCGGAGGTGTCAGAGTGGGAACACAAGAAGTTCTCTGGTAAACCTTCACTGATCTTGGCAACTTCGGATTGCTGTCCTCTGCCACCTTGCGCTTAGCCCCGATCACAGGTCTTGACTCCTCGGAAAAACGAACTCCTGATGTGGCGAGTTTCGGTGACTTAAAGGAGAAGGCTCCAAACTGACGTGCGAGCTCAGTTGCTGCTATCCCAGAAAAGGACAAGGTAAACCCGGGAGCCGCCAGGGGCAGACTCCCTGTCGTACTAGGATCCCTGGTTTGACCGGGAATCCTGATTTGTCCAGAAGTCTCTTGCACCGCACCCTCCCCGGTCATTGTCTGCATGCTAGGGCTAGGAATTCCCAGCGCCGACATGGCCTCCTCTGCTGCCGACATGTCCGGTGAAGCACCACATACCACATGCTTCAACATGCCACAGCTTCGGCAGTAGCCGAATACCCGGCCATAACGAAACTTGACCGAAGTAATAATCCCATCGAGCTCGAAAACTTCCGGTGGGAAAGCTTGGCGAACAGAGTTCTTGATGTCGTGCCAAATTCTCGCACAAACTCTCTTACCACTCTTGATCCCAGGTTCATCCAACCGGATGATCTGCCCCAGCTTAGCCGTAATGAAGCCCACCGATTTTGTAGTTTGCAGTCTTAGAGGTAACCCTAACACCTCGACCCAGACCAAAAAACAGTGAAGAGGCACCTTCCTCACATCTTCAAGACCATCATACTTGTTCAAAATCAGGTTTGATTTCCCTTAAAACTATGATCCCTCCTCGAGGATGCGATCTCTCTCCTCCTCAACATCAAAGCAGAAGACATGGTGTTCTCCTTCTGCGTGAATGGAGAGTCTCTTCTTCAAATCCCATACCCCTGAAATGGTTCCATGAAAGGCCGATGTTCAGATCCTTCTTCATGGACAATAGGCGTCCGACAACGTAGTGTTTGGAATTTTCGGCATTTGTGACACAAAAAGAGGTTTTGCCTCTCTCCGACACCGCAAAGGTTGCAGCAAGGCTTCTTGATGATCCACTTTCCTTGGCAATAGGGTGCCGCGACAAGGCTAGGGAGTAAACCCTAACAGTGCCGCTTTTAGGGGTTTTAAGCTTTGAGGTTTGTTTACCTCTGGTTATCTCAGGGACACTTAATTTTACACATAATTTTACACACTTTTGTAGCAATTAGATATGCACACTTTCAATGGACTAGATTAATAACATAAATGAAATTCAAATTATTTAACATTAAATTATTTATTTTCACATAAACCATAGATACAGTAAGAAAGAAAATCAAGCTCTTAAAAACTACCCACCAACGTTTGCTGAAGTCAAGAATACCAATGTCAAGAATACAGTCTGATGCTTTATTTGATACTTCTGTTTGCCATCAGGAAATGGCCAAAAAGACGCAACAATTAGAAGTGGCACAAGAATTTTTTTGGAAGCAGAGAGCAAGATCAAATTGGACGCACTATGGAGATCAAAAACACTGCAGATTTCCAATACAAGCTAAGCAAATTTTGAAACTTATGGATGATCAGGAATTTTGGCATGAAAATCTTGCAGATATTGGCCAACTGTTAACTTCAGCTTTTTAGAAAAGATTCTCACCTACTCAATCGCCCTCTCAACTTCATTTACAATCATTCTTATCCTCTATTACTCCTGTAATCCCGTAATCACACAGCATGATAATCAACCTTTGTTATGTCCAGTTAATGATGATGATTCTTTACTGCAGTTCCTCAAATTGGAGGATTAAAGGCACCAGAACCAGATGGTATACATGCGCTTTTATCATCAATGATGGTCTTACATTAAAACTCAGGTATGTCCTATTATCAAAGATTTCTTCTTCAGAAATATACCTCTTAATTTGATAAATAGAATTAATATTGTATAGGATAAAAGAAACTCTTCACTTGATTTTTTAATAGAAGCAATATTGTATTGATGCCCAAACAGATTGTTCAGAGACTTCCAACCATTTTAGGCCTAAACCCAAAGGTTATTGTTAATAGATCAAGACCTTTCTTCTCTATATGCATTTCTTAGAATCAAGGTGCTGCCTCGGGTAGATCAATTTATGAAAGTATACATAGTGCTCATGAGTTATCTCATAATTACGATAGGATAAAAAGAAGACAAGGTTTCATGGCCATGAAATTAGATTTGGAAATTTGTTAAAAAAAAGAAGAAAAAAGAAGAAGAGAGACTAGACTTGGAAAAAGCATGACATTTTAGATTGGACTTATGTCTCCAATTGTTTGCAGGAGCTTTGGTTTTGCAAAGGCTTAAATTGAGATGATTATGAATTGCATATCAATGTTTCTTTCTCTATTATCTTTAATGGACAAAAACCAACATAGGCAGTTCGGGCATTGGGTTGTCAAGCACCTCTAATACCTTCTCAGTAAAATACGATTGGTCATTCTTCTGGGACACATACGTAGTTGGAGTCAGATAACCAGTGGGTCAAAATGATGAGAAGCAAATATTTAAGGCATCAAAATTTCTTCCAGGAAAAGAAAAACCTTCTAGCTCTCAAGCCTGGAAAGGTATTCTAGATTTAAGGTCAATTTTACAAGAAGGCATCAGATGTATACCAGGAACAGTAAGGCAAATTAATTTATGGTTGTTTCATTGGGCCTGTCCTGTTCCTTGAATGAGCATTCTTTCCGATGATAAAAAATCCAAGATTTATTGTGCGTGGGCTTCACACTTGGTCGCGTTCGCTTGCTCGCTTAAGGTTGCTCGCGAGACCCATGTGATGTGCACGTGAGGTGCATGAGTCGTACGCTAGAAGTTTGGTTGTTTTCGTAGCATACGTAAGAAACTTGGTGGTTTTTGGAGAGAATAAGTGTTTTTGGCGAGTAAGTTAGGTGTTAGTGAAAGAGTTGTATAAATACAGAGTATTGAGAGTTTTTTAGTGTGGTTCTCTCTGGGTAGTTTTAGGGTTTTGTTTGTAACCCTACTCTCTCTTTGTAACCTCCATTGACATTGAAGATTCTCCTGCTGCTCCATGGACGTAGGCTATTGCCAAACCACGTATATCTTGTGCTCCTGTTCTTGTCTTCGAATTCTCATCTTCTTTGTGTTGCTTGGGTTGTTTGCTGTTTCGATTTCGATGCCCTTGGTATTGTGTTCATCTATCCATTTAGTACACTCTAAGCATAACAAGATTAACATTATGGACTTAGTTTCCAACTATATTACCATAAGCAAAATTCTTACTATTTTAAATTTTTACTTAATGATATAGTTACAATGCTTTATTCCTTTACCTTATTCCCATAGTCCCATACTGAATATTCTTTTGTTTGGGGTCATGATTGCCATGGTCATTTTACAATTAAAAGTGCTGTTTCTTTCTTAGAACAACATAAACCATTATATTCCAAAGGTAAGCTTCTGCCTTATATGTGGAAACAAGTGTTACCTCCCAAACTTAAGATTTTTTTGCATGGCGGCTTATTAGGAGACTGAGAACAAGAGACCAAGTATCTATCAATATGGCTATTGATAGGCATTGTCCTTGTCATACTGATCTGGAATCAAATGATCAAATTTGCATGCATCGCTCTTTTGCTAGAGATGTATGGAAGTTGGTTGTTCCTACTTTAAAGTTTGACAGTTGGCAGGGCTGTTTTTTTAATTGACTAGACACTTTGAAAAATAACCTTGAGTTCAAACAATGTTTATACATGCATGTTATCTTCATTGCCTATAAATCTCTGGTATTCATAGAATCAGCTTTGTTTCAGGAACATTTCAAAGACACCAGCACAGGTTGGATATGCTCCTTTTGCCATGGCTACTCAGTATGATTATACCAGCAAGATTATTAACCTTTGAAGGTTGGGAATACACAAGAAAGGATCAGAAGGGTTCTCCTACCCACTAGTTTCGCAAGTTGAATTTTGATCAAGAAAGATGCTGCTGCAACCTCATGTTTTGTGAATGGGAATGAGGTTGGACAGAATATTGTAGCTTATGCCAAAAGTATTGGCTTCTTGGATATGTTAGTAGAAGAAGGGCAATGATTGAATTTTTGTCCTCCAAGTTTTGTTCAGGTTTTTCAATTATCACATGTTTCCGGGCCCTAGAGCATGAGTTTGATTTCTTACTACAAACTAAGCAACATAGAAAAGCACAACATGCATATGTAACAGTGCCACTAGAAATACTACTTAAACCTCGGGTGATTCATTCCAATAAAGATGATCATTCTTTGCCAAGTCAGGAATCAACGTTTACTAGAACTTGAGGTACAGATGATAATCCACAAGAAGATGAAACAAAAATCACAGACCATAAACCAGCCCATTATGATAAACAAGCTAATAATTAAGCCTATTATGATAAACTAGCTAGTGATCATCTTCCTTCGATCTCTTCTCCCAAAAGATTTCTTAGTACCTGAGGAGAAGGCTTATAAAAGTCTACACAGAAACCATCCAAAAGCAGCCCATTATCAAGTTGTTGTTCACTCCAAGCATTCATGCAAGCAAAATCATCCTCAAAGTTCATGATCCAGACTACGTCATCTGTTTGTAAGGAAACAACGTGAACCTCCGTGTTTGGAAACCGGTTACCAAGAGCATGTCTAAACCTAACTTGATTCTCATCATTGTATTTCAATCCTGGGAACACAACTAGAAGAGATTTGTTAAGGATCCCGTCTATCCATTCCAAGTTATCAAACACCATATTCAGCACTGGCAAGGCAGTCAATCTAACACAATCGCCTATTCTTGGAGCTTGAGTTGTACGAACATGTCCACCAGTATGTTGATCCTGTAAAGCAGAAGCAAACGGTCCCAACTCTGCAATAGTTCGGTTATCTACAGCAGGTCTCGGCTTTTGATTTTGCAAGTCATACACAAAGTCCAGTTGCAGCTACGTAATCATTCTCTGTGCCACATAGAATCCCACCAGTGTACGGCAACTGTCGAGATCTTATGGTATAAACCACTGGCTCTATTGAGTTATGCCATCCAACCATTTAAGTACCTGTCCTCGCAACGCACACCATTCTCCCTCTCCCATTCATCCATATTTGCCAGGAATAGTTTGGAGGCGACATGCACTTGTATCCCCACCGGTACATAGCTAGAAACAATATCATCTAGCAGATCATGTACCTTACCTAACATGGCATAACATCTATTATGCTCTCCACTCATACCAACAAGAATACGATACTGAACCAGATAATATTTGTCAACATCATCTCTGACTATAAATGGTTTGCGCGGTATATCTACAGCCCTCTGATAAGTAATCAAGTGAATGGTATCCACATTAATGTATGCCAAAACCGTCGTACCCTTGATACTGAAACACGCAATGAATTGGATTTTCTGATTACAAAGCAAGCCACACACACACACACAAATTAGGAATCTGTAATGAATCGAAATAGATAAGCTTTACATTATATTGTAAGCTAGAATCACATGCATCTATACATACAGATAGCTAATTACTAATCAACCATTCATGTTTTGCAGAGGTGAAGATTCAGCCTTTTCATCATTGGCTTCTTTCTTCTCAGCCTTTAACTTACGATCGTCGAGGTAGTGCTGATAAACATATGATATGAATCCCCAGATAGCCAAAACCATGGACATTGCCTTTATCCCATCCATTTTTTCATGGAAAAATATCACAGCTAGAACTGGAACAATAGGCAAACCTACAGCACTCACAGAATTTGAGAAGAGGGATGATGCCTCAAATACTAATCCCACTATTCCAATTGAAAAAAGCTGCCACACTATAGCTGTCCATGTTAAGTTCATAACATAGCACACCTTTCCTAACTCAAACCCCTCCATCTCTCCCTTTAGATCCTTCCACTCTCCACTAGCAAAAAGTCCCACCAAGATCACAAGGGTTTCAAACAATGATTCATACAGTATCATATTCATGATCACAAAGTTTCTTTCTTTATAACCTTTACGAAGACTAGCTGCGTCTGAGAAAGTATCAATGCAGATCCAGCCGATGCCCCAACAGTGCAGAAGAACCCTATCAAATACTTCCCTTTTGATACTTTTTTCGAGTCTCCAGAGTCCTCATCTCCTTGTAGAACTAGGAGGGTAGACGAGATGGTCAGGACAACTAAGGAGTTGACAATGTAGGGAGTGAACTTCTGTGAGTTGAGGAAGAAGGAAAAAAGTGCGTTGAAGGCCAGCTGAGATACACATATGAGGGAGTAAGTAGATACAGGAAGGTAAGATAATCCTACTGAATACAAGTAGCAGAGTACTGCTATAAAAACTCCAAAAGAGGCATAAATTGATGTAAGGACTAATGTAGACGGTGGATTTGACTTGAGCTTGGTAGCACTATTTGCGGTTGGACAGTGTTTATCCAGTGCTGGAATGAAATAGAATGGAAGGAGGATAGGAAAGCCACAAAGTTGTGCTAGTGTTGCAAGCATGTTGCTTTTGCCTCCTTTGTCATAGTACTGTCTTCCCAAAAGTGTTGCAATTGCCTGGCCAGCAAGGACAAAGAAAGTATAAATCGACATTCTAATCCACCAGTTAAAACCTCTATGCGGCAGCATCTGATACGGCGCATGAGGAATATCCGGTAAGGGGTTTCCTTCTTTTACTTCCTGCTGAACTGATGATACAAATATGCAAGGATCAATTTAAGAACTTAAGCTATATATAGTCATATATGGAAAACAAAGATATCAGTATCTGATTGAAGCTAGTCAAACTCAGAGACAAAATTGGAAACTTTTCTGCCGAAAAACCTAGAGTATGTCTAAGAAGGCAATTAATGATACTTCGTAGTGGTTTATTTATTGTACTAGCTGTGCATCAACCCCTTTTTGTATAGCTTCAAAATGTTTCTGAGTTTGTGAATCTATACTATTTAGTAACGACGAAGCTGAGATTTTTCAGACTTCTGCATATCCACCCTGACCTATAAGACTATCTTATACATGATCTATTCAGTAACTCTATCAGAAGAATCACGAAATAAAGTGACTTACTAGTTCCTGAGAGCTGGTAAAACTAGTTTGATTGGCATATACATATATAAGTTGCTAATATTGATTGTAAACTCCCTGCAGTGAAAGACTATAAGGCCAGTAAGAGATGAACAACAAGTTTACTTACATACGTACCCATAATGCTGGAGAGTTGCAGTTCTTGAGCTTCTGCCATGTCTAAGCTTCAGAAACTCTCAAATGACTAGAGAGAGAGAGATCAGTGTTATATTCTACTACGGAACGGAAGTAAGAAATACAGAAGGTGATGCTATATTGCTATATATGTATATAATTGGGGAATGTAAGAGTAGACTAGCACTTCTAGAGTAGATGATTGAATGTGTTTCAGACTAGCAGTCGTATCAGTCTACAATGGCTGCTTACATATTGTTGTTACTTCCAAAGTCATTTGTACGTGAAAAAAGATGATATATTTGAACATTATGCTTTTGTTTGACACAGGATCCAACCTTTTTGAAGACGGCTGGCGAGATCATTAAATTCAGTAAGATAGCTATTGCCTCATTCTCTGGAAATGCCCATGATCAGTTGACTCAGCTCTGTCATGATTGTACAGTGACACCCAGCTGGTCCCAATTTTTGGCATTCGAATAACCAGAAAATTTACTAGTTATTGGTATAGATTGCAATGACGGATGTGCAGGTGATGTTCTTTCCACGTACATTTAGCCTATACAATCATTGAGATTTCGGACACGGCTTGCTCCAGAAATTTAATGCAGTGTGTGCTACAACCACCTGTCAAACTGGAACATTGATTTCTTACCAAAATTCTCTGTTTTCAAACAATGCCTCAATGTGACACTGATTAGCTGATGTGAATTACCGAGTTAGTTCTAACTAGCTACGTACAACGATACAGAATAACAGAAGTGCGTGTAGGAAAAGCATGATGCATTGGGCTGATTGTAAACCAAAGAAGCAACTAATTAAGCGATGGAAGGATAAGGGATCTATCCATTTTTACCTGCAACCCCGTAACTCCAACGAAGTAATTCTGCACTGGAATAACAACCCCGGCCGGCCCAAACAAACCGATTGATCATGCACACATTCTTCCCCAAACATTGAAGCCTTTCCGTAGCGCGCACATTATGCGGTTCAGAAAACATTTTTGATGGCTTTTGAGTTCTGAGATCGAGTAGAAAGCCAAAGACGGGACAATCGGAATCTCAGGAAAGATCATATATACCTTGCAACTCAAGTTAGTCAGAATTTTCAAGATTGACAATAAAACTAAAGGTCCGGGGGAGGGGGGGGGTGAATAGGTCTTTTACCACTTTTTCGCTTAATTTGTTCTCGGGATAGCCAGATAGAAACCTATCCCGAAATACAGGATACGAATGTTAAAGCTTAAAGACAGAAAGTAAAGAATAATACAAGATGTTTTTGTTAACACAGAAATCCTACAACCAGGATTAAAACTGCGTGCCCCTAACTTTTGAGGGACAAACCTTTCCACTATCAAGTAACACACTCAATTACAAGTCTCTCGTACTCTGGGGATACATAACCCGTATGCTATCCTAACTAGTCTGACTACCAATTCTAACAAAGCTACACTATTTGAACTATGTGTTTACACTTAGGAAAATATTCAGAAGCATCAACTTAGATCTTAACTACTCTCAAGTTAAATCTTCTTGATCTACTTCTTTAGGTTGGGCATCTCCATACCTATCTCAATGGAATGCACTATACAATGATGCATATGAGTTTTGAAAACAGTTTTTATGCTTGAGAATCCATGTCTATTATGCACTGTAGAGAGCAACCAAAAGACATGGAAGGGGAAGAGAAGAGAGAAGAGATTCTACACAGAAATGTGCTCTCTAAGAGTGACCCTAAAAGAATGACCCACCCAAAAAATGTTTCACTCAATCAACAACTTTTCAACACAGCCTTAGACACCTTATATAGAACAGCAATACAGCAGCAAGTAAGCAAGGTAAAACAGAGGTCAAAGACCACAAGAAGGCAAGTGAAAAACCAACAATAGAGTCACCATATGGCAGACCTAAAACTGTCCCAGTTTTGACAAAACACTTTGAACACAGTTTGCAAAGCAGCAGCATGCTTAGAGACACAGTGTAAAGTCAACATCAGTTTCCATTTCGGGCAAGAAGTGTTTTAGGAGAGAAAAAGCCTTTCACAGCCTAATACCAGAAATGGCAAAGTCAACTACAGCAAGCACGTGAAGAAGAAAACTGGGGAAGGCAAAGATAACTTTTCAGGCTGTAAAGCAACATACAAAAGCAACACACAATCCTAAGAGTCATATGTGAGCCTAAAGCATCTTAATTCAAACACCATTTTGTAAAGTCAACTATCATGAAACAAAGCACATGTATTCTGAATTAAGAATGACCTAGGCTGCTGTAAATCACGTGCATACAGAATCAAGAATAACCTAGGCAACAGAAATCAGTTATGAGCAAGTTTCCAGAATGACACCAGAACAGCAGGGATATATGCATCAATTTCTATCCTAGATGAAAACACATGTTATGTAATGCATGAACAACCTGATTTTCCTATGAGATAGGTATTTGATGCCCACATCTTCAATCTCTTTCCTTGATGATCTTCAGTCCATTGTGTTTTGTCTATTGTCAAGGAATTGCCATTAACAAGTATGCCTTCAAAAACAAGCCAGATACCTTATATGATCCTGATCGACTTGGTTTTATTTTATGATTTTTATCAAGTAACGCAAGATCGTACTATGTATACTAGCCATGCATGCATGAAAGTTGAAAAAAAATGGAAAAGAAATTGTAGTTTTTCTCCAAAATCCTACAATTATTTTTTTAACTCTCATCGGCCAAACAAAATATTAAAAATTTCCACTAGCCAACTAATTGGGTAAAAAGACCAGCATACCCTCAGTTTAATTAATGAATTATCTAATATCACTACTCTCTCATAACCTTTCTATTCACCATTGACTTGATGTTAGGTCCATAATTACGCTCTAATTATGTTCCTAACTCCATGGTTATTACTTGCCCTTTATCAATAAAGCACAATTTTATTATGTTTCCTTGTTATGCTAAGAAATAGAGAGTTGGCATGGAAATATGCTTAAAGATGAAAACTAATCACCTTTTGGAAAAGCCAAGCAAGTTTCCTAAGTCTTTGGAGAAGATGGAGCAAAACCGAGAAAATGATAAAAAGTTAACAACCGGTCAACGGTCAACTTCGGCAAGTCTTCACCAGTCAATAGCAAGAGTCAAGTCAAGTTGGGCCAATATCCAAGAGTTCAAGTCCATAAGGAAGATATTTTGAGAGATTGATGCACATGCAAGTCACATGACTTAGGGTGAGTTACTCTAGAACCACCTGAAAGCCTAAAGTTTAAAATCATGTCTAAGCATCTTATTTTGAATTTTAAACGCCCAAAATATTTTCTTGAAAAATATAGGGTCGAGCTCCCCTCTCCCCTCACACATATCACACTTCACTTTTTCATTTCTCATAGTTTTAGTCTCTCTCCATAGCCTTCATCCATACCCAAACCCTCTAGCTCTCTCCTCCATCTCAAAAACTCACTCTAACACCACCAAAAAGCCTAAGAACCTCCATCACCACCACCATACTCTCATATCCACCCTCTTCTCCCTAGCCTAAGGTGGGTTCATCACTTTTGTGTAGCCAAGGAGCAATAAAGGAGCCAAGAAGTGAAGAAATGACTTGATTGAAGAGCTTGGAAGCTTTTCTTAAGGGACTCTTCGGTTAATTCTTGTACCTATTGATTCTTATCTATGTATCTAGACTTCATTCTTACCATGTGTAGTGAGTACTCCCATTTGAGAGGCTATGGTTTGAACTCGAACCATGTTATGTGAGTAAATGATGTCTTGATTTATGTTTTTAGTGTGTTTTGTGAAAGTGTGTTTGTGAATGAGTTCTTTTGTGTTTGTGGATGTTTATGAACTTGGACTTTAAGATTTATTTCATCTATGCATATGTTAACCCTAGCTAAGTTAATATATGTATGAAGGGAATAAAAATGGGATCTTCTTTGAATTAGCTACTCACTTAATGCTAGATTAGCATGTGAACATGATTATGGTCTATTCCGAGAAGGTTTACCTTAAGGTTTGGTTTTCTTAACACTAAAAAAGAACTAGAGCATCCTTGAGTCTCAATAGACTTGAGGGACTTTAGTTAAGCACACATTGAATCAAGAGGTTATTGTGGCTATTAGTTGAGTTTTTCGATTCGTAACTCAAAATGGTGCGAATTGGGATATTCACTTAGACTATCTCACGGGTCCTCCAAAAGGGGTTCGGGAAGGGGAACCTTCCACATGTGTCAAGATAGAAGTCCGAAATGGCTTATGTCTTGATTCCGGTTTACTAAATGCTTCAAGGTTGGGCTCAAGTCATCTAGAGTCCAAAATGACCGAGGAACTTGAGTTCAAAACTAAACGTGACTCAAAAGGTCACAGTTTAGACATGAATTGTGTGAAACGGATTTTAATAATCCACTTCATAAATCGAGACATTGTTTGAGCATCATATTGTTAGCGAAGATTTTCCTAATCAACCAATTTTTTTATTGAATTTTTTTGCTATTATAATTTCTATATCTTAGTATAATCAAACAATCAATCAAAAGGTTGGGGGTCTAAATCTCTTCAACACTTGACTTCAGTGGCGTTGACCATTGACCACCGGTGTTGACCGTTGACCACCGTATTGACTGTTGATCGGTCACCGGATTCCGACAACTTTGGTTGGATTTTGGCAACCAATGACAGTTGACTTTGACCGTTGAACAGTTGACTTTGACTATTGACTGTTTACCCTAAACTGTGTATCAATTAAGCCTAAATTGATACTCAGTTTACGCTCAATTGATACTCGTTAATCTAAACTGATACTCAGTTTACCTTAAACTGTTACTCAGTCGAGAGTCATTTGAGTACCAATTGAGGATCAACTGATACTCAGTTGGGGGTCAACTGATACTCAGTTTAACATCTACAACTGTAAAGTTTACAACTACAACATGAAATTCAATAATAATTATTTAGTTGTATGACAAAATTTAACAAATTACTTAGTTGTAAAGTCTACAACTACAACTGATACTCCTAAACTGATACTCAGTTGACCCTAAGTTGATACTCAACTTACCTGAAACTATGGATCAGTTAAACCAACTTTAACTAATACTCATATGACCCTCAACTGAGTATCAGTTGACCCTAAATTGATACTCAGTTTACCCTAAACTGATACTCAGTTGATCATAAACTGATACTCAAATTACTCTCAACTAATACTCAGTTGACGATCAACTGAGTGTCAGTTGAAATGTAATATAGGACTATTAGAGCACCGTAGCTAGAACTGGAACAATAGGCAAACCTACAGCACTCACAGAATTTGAGAAGTGGGATGATGCCTCAAATACTAATCCCACTACTCCAACTGAAAAAAGCTGCCACACTATAGCTATCCATGTTAAGTTCATAACATAGGACACCTTCTCTAACTCAAACCCCTCCATCTCTCCCTCTATGTCCTTCCACTCTCCACTAGCAAAAACTCCCACAAAGATCACAAGGGTTGCAAACAATGATTCATACAGTATAAAATTCATAATGACTCTAAAATTTTATTTTGTTATAACCTTTACAAAGACTAGTTGTGCCATAAAAAGTGACAATGCACATCCAGCTGATGCCCCAACAATGCAGAAGAACCCTATCAAGTACTCTATTTTTTTTTTTGAGTCGTCTTCTGAGTCCTTGTCTCCTTGTAGAACTAGGAGAGTGGATGAGATGGTCAGGAGAACTAGGGAGTTGACAATGTAGGAAGTGAACTTCTGTGAGTTGAGGAAGAAGGAGAAAAGCGCGTTGAAGGCTAGCTGGGATGCACATATGAGAGAAAAAGTAGATACAGGAAGGTAAGATAGTCCTACTGAATACAAGTAGCAGAGTACTGCTATAAAAACTCCAAAAGAGGCATAAACTGATGCAAGGACTAATGTAGACGGTGGATTTGACTTGAGCTTGGTAGCACTATTTGCGGTTGGACAGTGTTTATCCAGTGCTGGAATGAAATAGAATGGGAGGATAGGAAAGCCACAAAGTTGTACTAGTGTTGCAATCATGTTGGTTTTGCCTCCTTTGGCATAGTATTGTCTTCCCAAAAGTGTTGCAATTGCTAGGCCAACAAGGACAAAGAATGTATAAATCGATATTCTAAGCCACCAGTTAATACCTCTATGCGGTAGCATCTGATACGGTGCATGAAGAATATCCGGTAAGGGGTTTCCTTCTTTTACTTCCTGCTGAATTGATGATACAAATATGCAAGGATCAATATGTGACAACCCCAACCGGAAATTGTAGTTAACAGGCTTGATTTGCGAGTTTCGCGATTAGTCGCGGTTTAGTCGTAATTGGTTACTATGGCGGGTTAGTTCATGATGAAATTTTAGGTAATGAATTTGATATGAGTTCATTCACGAGAGTTGTAGAGTTTATGATTTCGAGCTTGTAAGAGTTTTCCGAGGATTTTCCGATGTCCGATGAATATGTTATGCATATTTCTGACCGTTAGATTTAATCGTGTTTATCCGTTTGGATTCAATCCGTTTTTGACCGTTGATCGTTTTAGTCACGAGTATAAATATCAAAATTTACGTAAAATTTTCGAAAAGTCACATTTGGGCCGAGTTGACCAAAATTGGACCGTTGACCAGACGTTGACCCGCGTTGACCGAAGAGATTTTGCACCGCCATTGACTCGCCGTCGACTTTCCGATTCCGACCACTTCAGACCACAAGCTTGATATGGTTAGCTTCTTCTCGTGATTTCCTATTGTTTTGAACTTGGTTTGGGTTGATTTTGTTGAGTTTTGAGGGAGAACCAACTCGGTAAAGTTTAGGATTTTTGCCGGAATCGGGTGGGCTTTTCCGGCCACTTTTGGGGTCGATGGGGTTGGGGGTTTTGCTCCGCTTAACCCATAGAAGCTTTTGGGTGGAAAGATTTTAGGTTTGGAGGCCGTTTGAAGCTCGCCGGAATAGGTCACCGAAATCAATGGAGGATGGGAGTTTCGAGCTGTTTTCCGGCCACGGTGGGCCTTGCATGGTGGTGGTCCTTTGAGAGAAATGGTTGGCCTTGAGGAGAGGAAGAATTCTGGGTTTGGTCCGTCGGGAAAAGTCTATGGCGCCGCCGCCGACGATGGTCCGGATTTTTGGAAAATTTTATGTGTTTTCGACTTGTTTTCGCACTCCGATCGCAGTCGTGAGGTTATTGAGTTGATCTAGGTGATGGATTTTGTGTCGGGGGATAATTAGAGTATTTATGGGATTTTCGACGATTTCGTTGATATTCGAGTTATATGTTTCCGAAAATGGTTGGTTTCCGAGGTAAGGTTCAGAGTTTTGAATTGTGATTTTGATCAGTGGTATTTGTCATTATTCAGGAGATCGGGATCGTACAGTTGGCAATGAATTTTCCGCCAGATCACGGGATTAGCGCGTTTTTGCGTTGTGCTTGTCTATGAGTGGACATTTCTTTTCACTGTTGGTTGCGAGTCTTTTATATACGTTTTACGAGCATGAGCATGCAGTTATGATTATGAATGATACGATATGTATTTTATGATTATGCATTTACGAATATGTTTTTATAATTATGCATTACGAGTGTGCTTTTACATTACGCTTTATGCATTTACATGGAAACCTTTATGATTTGGTTTACATAGAGTACAGTCTCTGTAGTAGTTGTATCGATACACTTAGCATCTCGGCTGATCCCCGAGGATGTTTACCGGGGGGACTGTTACCCTGACCCGAAGTCTTTACTGGGGGGGGGGAGCAGATACTCTGACCTGAGGCCTTTCTGGCTGGAATCACGTAAGGATCAGGGATCCCGTGATTCAGACTGTACTAGCGCGGATGTGTCGATGGGTGACCCCGGGGAATTTTCGATGCATGCTCTGTACGCGTGAGGAGTTAGAGTCTCCCTCGTGTACCATATGATGTTTATGCATATAGACTCGCATATGTTTTATAAACATATATATTTATTCGGCGAAAGACATTTATTTTCGTCCACTCACTCTAACAGTTTATATGTCTTTCCCTGAGCTCTTTGTTTTCAATGCCCAGTTTACAGTTTGGATTCAGGTGTCGCACGTCGAGGTTTGAGGCTTAGTATTCGAGTCACTTTTCATTCTCAATGGGTTTCTAGTTTGGCCTATTGTTGTGTATAGATGTATATACTAGAGGTCGCTCTGGATACTATTATGTTTATATTTCCACATGATTTTCCCGGATTTCTGTAAAACTACAGTTTTGTTTATTACTTTACGTTATGATATGTTTTTGGGAAATCCGGATGGGATTGGTGCCTACGGTTTAGCTTTTATGGCATAGGATGGAGTGTATCTTCCACTGCAGGTTAATGGTAACTACGCGATATAGAGTAACTCTGCCAAAAAATTTATGATTTTTTGAAAGTTCATGTTTTCGGAAGGGGTCTGATTCTGATTTAGGAAACTAAATCGGGGTCGAGTCCTTTCATAATACAAGAACATAAACTATTGTCACATAAGGAAAAGAAAGATATCTGTATCTGATTGAAGCCAAAACTCAAAAACAAAATGGGATATCATCATTTGGCCTAAAAACGTAGAGAGTAATTGTAATTTGGCCAGTAATGATATTGGTCAAGTGGTTTGTTTACTATACTAGTTGTGCATCACGCCCATTTTGTATAGCATCAAAAATTAATGTCTCTGAGTTTGATTATACTAACTCCATGAAGCTGGGATTTCTCAGACTTGTGAATCCACCCTCAGTTTTAAGACTATCTTGCGCATGATCATAAATTCTATCAGATGAAATAAAGTCACGTAGCAGTTCCTAAGAGCTGGTAAAACAAGTTTGATTGACATATACATATGATGCTAATGAATATTGAAGGCCCACTGCAGTAAAAAACTAACAAGGCTAGTAAGAGATGAACAACGAGTTTACATACCTATGATGCTATGGAGTCCCGCTCCAGTGATCAATTAAATCTATGGTTGGTGGTTAGTTGATGTAGGATCAAGTTTGTTAGAATTTAATGGTTCATATAAATTGGACAAATATTTAGGGATCTTTGTTTTTTCTTTTCCTTTTTCTTTTCTTATATTATTTTCCTAAATTACAAAGAAAACATTAAAAACGTAAAATCTTAAACCTGTGATATACCAAGAACGCAGTCGTTAAACCCAGCACGCAACCTCCACTCCGGTGTCTCTGCCATTGAATCATTGCCACAATCTAGTGAATGAAAAACAAACTCAATCTCATGTGTGAATTTGACTTTAACGATTTTTCTTCTTCTTATAATTCATGTTGGAATCTCAAGTGGGAATGTTACTTTAACGATTTGCCACAATCTAGAGCTGATACTATGGACTGTTCGAAATTCACTAATTTCCTTAGACTAAAATTGTTGCCGCTTTCTATTTCATGGTTTCGTAATTGAAATCTAGATCATTGTTTTGAGTGCTTAACAAGTTTATGTTTTGTTTATTTATATGTTCTATAGAGTATACGGTACGTACGTACATAGAGTATAGCGGTTTGGTGGTGCACATGCTTATATTTAAATTTGTCTTGCATGATGAATAGATTGTCTTGCCTAGTAATTTGGGGTGTCAAAGTTGTTGAAGATGGAGAATGTGAAGAATGGAAGTTTTCAAGAGAATCTGAGTCCTCATATATCCCTACAATTGATGATTATTTGAAGCCAAGAACAGGGCAGCAATTCCCATCATTGGATGACACATATAAGTTCTATAATGACTATGCTTTTAGGGCCGGATTTAGTGTGAGGAAAAGTAAGGAGACAAAGAATGACGGAGTGATCATTTGGAAACAATTCATTTGCTCCAAGGAAGGAGAGACTAATGAGACACGCAGAAAAGAAAAACAAAAAATAGGATAAACTTGAAGAAAGAGAACGAGGAAATACTCGAACATATTGTGGAGCAAAATTAACAGTCAGTTATTATGGATCAAATTATGTAGTCAAAATTTTTATCGAGCAACACACCCACCTCCCTATAACACCGAGTCGAGTTCACTTGTTACCCTCACATCGTAGTGTTTCTACTGCAAAAAAAAAATAAAAAATTGCTACAAACTTTGACAAAGGTGGACATTCCAATATACCAATAATTTGAAATACTTCAGACACAAGCTGGTGGCCATGGAAATGTAGGGTGCATAGAAAAGGATTTAAGGAACACAGTGACAGATGATAAAGAGGAAGTTAATAGTCATGATGTTGATATTTTACATGAGCACTTCAAATGTGAGCAAGAAAATGATCCAGAATTCTTTTTTCAATTTGATACAGATGAAGATCAAAGGTTAGTCAGATGTTTTTGGGTTGATTCAATCGTAAAAAGAGCATACGCACATTTTGGTGATAAAGTTGTATTTGATACAATATACAATACCAATCACTACAAAATAATTTTTGCTCTAATAGTAGGTGTGAATCACCATGGGCAAACCATTTGTTTTGGATGTGGGTTTTTAAGCAGTGAGAATTTTGATTCTTTTGTTTGGTTACTAAACACATGGCTTGCAGCAATGCCCAAAGGTGCTCCAAATGTTATTATCAAGGATCAAGATCAAGCAATGAGTAAGGCAATAGCTCATGTTTTGCCAAATACCTTTCATCGATGTTGTGTGGCATATTTTAAAGAAATTTCAAGATAAGACCAGTGTTGCTTTTATGCAAGACTATTATCATCTTTTCAAGGAATGTATTTGGAATTCCGAGTCTGCAGAAGAATTTGAAATGGCATGGTTTGAAAATCTGGAAAAAAGTTAACAAATGGATAATGAATGGTTCAACACAATGTATGAACTATGTGGCAAATGGATTCCAATACATGTAAATATGCATTTCTCAGCGGGGACGTCGAGCAGTCACATGCGGAGTCTACATTTTCCTTCTTTAAGCGTTATTATGATAAAGAGAACACCTTGATGGATTTTGTGATTTGTTTTAATAGGGCGCTTGCGCATCAAAGGCATGAAAAACTGATGAAAGACCATAAGAATTTAAATGAGACACCTAATATGAAATTAGGCATGCCAATGAAGAACCAGATGGCTCAATTGTATACAAGAAAATGCTTTGATGGATTTCAAGCTGAGCTCCATGACAATAACGGTTATCTTTTACTGTTTTATTGGAAGAGGAGAATGTCTCTGTTTATAAAACTCAGAAAATGTTAGCTATGGACAACTCGAGAATGCGGACAGTAGTGCTTGATAAGGTCTCAAATTTAGTGAAATGTAGTTGTAAGATGTTTGAATTCATAGGTATTCCCTGCATACATATCTTGGCTTTTTTTTAGAATGAATCAGATCATGCAATTGCCAAAAGAATATATTCTGCGAAGATGGACAAGATTTTCAAGAATTCGTAAAGAAAGGTGCATGGTGCAAGAAGGTTCCGATAATTCACTGATAATAAGACACAATAATTTGTTCAAACTAGCATCATGTTTGATTGATGAGGCTGCAATATCACCAGATGGGCAAAAACTTTTACATAAAGCAGTTGAAGGGCTTATTTAACGTATCAAGAAGCTAAACATATCCGTTGGTGAAACTTCTTCCATCAATAGTTTCCTTGTAAGATGTTTGGAAGATAGTCGCTTTTTAGATCCTTCTCAAGTAAAAGCAGAAGGCTCTGGAAATCATATTCCAACATGGAGGGACAAGAAAAGAAAAACTAGACATTGTTCCATTTGTCAAAGTGCTCAACACAATAAGAGAAAATGTCCATACAGGTATGCTTTGATCTATATTATTTTTTGTTGATACTGTTGAAGGATATTTATGTTCCTAGTTATGGTAGTATTTGTAGAGAATAAGGGAATGAATCCTATGTAGTGATGTAATAGGATTCATACCAGATATGTAACCTCTTGTACACTCCTATATAAATGTCTAGTTTTCAGAAATTTATTTGGATCATCAATATCCATTTTCTAGAAAAAATTTATGCCTATTTATGTACACGAAGATCAGCCAGTCTCGGATCAAAGACAAAGCCAGAGAAGGCCCTTCGATGGGTCGAGGATTACCTCGATGGGTCAAAAATTAATCCCAGAAACCAAAATTTTGAGTTATTGTTCAGTTTTTCCTCATGCAAGACTTGTTTCTTTGCAAGTATTTTTCCCGAGAACTTTGAATGTTTCATTGAAGATAGAATTACTTATACAATGTTATGACATAGATAACTTATATCTACTTTCTGCCTTGTCGATTATGTTTCTATATGATGAGAATGGACATAGGTCTTCTCATCATCTATGCCAACAATTTTTAATGAGGATGAACATGAGAAACTTATGTGTCAGCCAAAGAGGCTATGTAAGATAACTCAAAGAGAGTTGTAGAATTAAATCATGTCATGAGAGATGACTTATAGGATTCAGACATATATAAGGCTTTGACACGACAGACTGAGATATCCAGGTCGTGATATGATGATCCAGATTTTAAGAAAGTCAATCAGACATCCCTTGTTTCGACTGAAAGGAAGCAAGAACCAAAGATGGTTCATAAGAGAATGGAGTTGGGCACCACTCAGTGGTGGCTCCATGGTCCAAACGTCAACTAGTGACCGACGCCTCTTCCCCCAAGAGGACAAAACTAGACGTCGAGGATGGTGTACTAGTCTCCTATCCTGCTTCCCAAGTCCATGGAGACTCCAAGCCTCAACCAAAATCCTCATAGGTTATTTTTAACGGCTTACTCATTTGAGAAATTAGGATTGAGACCATCCTATACAAATGACACATATATTCTCACTATATAGAATCTAAGGCGATTCTATTGAATGATTCAACCAACTAGTGGACCACTACGATGTTTTGTGGTGTTAGTCATAATGCAAACATGTTGGTCACATGTTGTGTTATCATCCACTTGTAATGCTGCTCAAACTTCTAGCTCAGATCGTATGACTTCGGGCTCACTACCCGAATCATCTCATTGATAGTCGATTCGACTTAATAATGCTAGAGAGTTTACATCAAAGTTTTGAAGACTTATATTGCACATCATTGGGATTTAGTATTAGTATCATACTCTCATAAACAAACTCAAATGATCTCGTGGAAAACTAGAAACTACGATAGTAATCTGAACATTGGTGATGCGAACCAATATTTCTGCTTCGAGTTATATAATATCGCATGCATCTATACTTCATCATCTACGATCCAACATTACTCAATCTTATTTTGCGCAGCTAGTGACTTTATGCGAAGATAATGTCTCGCACTTACGCATATATGTGCCAAAATTGCTCTACCACAGCACATTATGATGGGTCAATCAAGACGAATGAATACATATGTTGAACATGAGTCTCCAACTATAATTTGCTATGAGAACCTTGACAAGAAATCTCTTTACCGCTAGTTTTGTGGATGTTACTTTGATGAGCAGTCTTCTCGTCGTTAGGGGGAGATAAGAACAATCATGTTCAAATAGAAACGACAGGAATGGTCGTGTCCTTACTATGTTTCATCATGATCCCTAAATGATAGAACGTAACAGATTCGATGCATGATGCATTTCTAGTATCTTGAAAGTGACGAGATCATATATACTTGTTGCAAACATGCTTATAAGGATTTATGTCTCTTTTTTAGAGGACATGTCGTCACCAAAAAGGAGTTGGTTATGGCGCTGCCACCATGGAATGTGGCATGGTGACATCACAAAATTGCATAGTATCATCACAGGCCATGGGTTCTACTAGAGAGCGTAGGAGACCCAAATGTTCGATAAATACTCGTCCAAGGAAGGGAGCGAGATTGACACAATATGATCCATTGATCATTGATACTCAATTCCATCATATGGTTATCATTGAGGGACGCCTTAATGTTAAAACTAATTACTCATAATATAGAGATCTCTACAAAGTACAAATTACACTAGTGTACATGATAGCATGAAATTTTAAGACTCATCGAACATATCTACGTTGAAACTCTCGAACGTAGTAGCAATTGGCCTACATGGAAAGAAGCGATCCAGATTGAATTATGTTCACTAACAAAGAGAAAGGTAGTTGGGTTGGTGATGCCAACACACCCAAGTGTAAAGCTTATTAAAATGGGTCTTTGTTAGAAAGCGTGATAAGAATAAAGAGATTATACTTGCCTCATGGCGCAAGGCTTCTCACAACGCTCTGGAATTGACTACGATGAGATAAATTCTCTTTTAATGGATGTCATTGCACTCCACTACCTTGTCGGTTTGGTAGTTTCTGAAAAACTTGACATGCAGCTTATAATCGTGGTCATGGCGTATCTCTATGGGATTTAGAAATAGAGATAGATATGAATGTCTCAGATGTACTTCATTTACCCAAATCAAGTGGCTCTAGACCACAAAGAGCGTTTGCAATGAGATTGAAATGTTCACCAAGTGACTACTTGATTAGAAAGAGATATTCCCATGCGTGTTTATTTAAAAGACAAGTTCAGGATTTGCAAAGTGTTTGAAATCCGAATTTGAGATAAGAAAGATCTTGGGAAAACACGGTTTTGTCTCGAATAAAGGATTCATAGCTAGTGACGGAAACTCGAGCACCGTAATGATGAGATTTTCCATCATCGGCTTATACTTTAAGATATGTTGTACTTTATGATGATAAAGTGAAATCTATGAGTACTCCCATGATCTTCTATTGTCTTGACCCTTAGAGGGATCCGTTTTCGTCCAAGGGATGATGACGAAGACGTGTTAGAGGTTAAAGTGTTTAATCTAAGTGCAAGAGTGTACTTAGCATAATACACAAGACTTAGCTCCTCATCATTATTGAACTTGATAGCTAGATGAAGCTATGCACCCACGCAATACCATTTGGAATGATTTAAAGACAATATTTTAGTATCAAAGAGTATGAAAGATATGGGCTTAATCTATCCCTACAGAGAGGCCATAAAGAGACTGGCGTTGGAAGTAAGGGCACCACAAAGAGACTGGCATTGATTTCCCTTCACCCCCTACACCAACATTCGTTGTGATGTGTTGGCAAGTTTTGCTGAAGTTGGATATCTCTCTGATCCACACAAAAGTTGTTCCAAGTTGGTTATGTCTTTATCGTGGGTAACACCACGATATCTTGAAGTCTAGAGAGCAGACTCTTGTCGCTACATCTTCAAACCATGTTGAGATTATTGATCTAACATGAAGTTGTTATTGAGTGCATATGGTTAAGGTCGATAAGTATCGAAGATCAAGTGGTTTTGAATCACCATTTATGAACCTACATGCATTATGAGGATAATGTTGCTTGCATCAATGTGAAGTTAGATTACATGTATAGCGACAACACCAAACATATATCGCATAAGTTATTCTATATTCAGAAAACGACAACAAGTCCTCGAGGTTATGATTGACCAAGTTTGATTTGAGAATAATGTGGCAGACTTTCTAAGTCATTGGCCAAATTCCACATTTGAGAAGCATGTGAAGAGCATAAGGTTGCTCAGCTTATCTAAGCTACCTTGATTGTTGACATCAGGAGGAGATGCAGGCTTCAGGGGGAGTCTGGCATTCACATGAGCGTTTCTAAAATGTGAAGGACACGTTGTACACTTTTTCCTTGATTAAGGTTGTTTTGTTTTTATCCCAAAGGGTTTTTATTACTTAACAAGGTTTTAATTAGGCAACATGGTTATGTGTCATATCATCGTTTACAATGAGCTGCATTCTTTTTACTTGGCGAGATCACATTTTCTCCTGTAAAAGTTTTTGGCTCGGCAAAGTTTTTGATGAGGCATCATGGAAGCAATGAAGAAGCGTCACCCACCATAACCGGACAGGGGAGTGTTGAAGGATATTTATGTTCCTAGTTATGGTAGTATTTGTAGGGAATAAGGGAATGAATCCTATGTAGTGATGTAATATGATTCATACCAGATATGTAACATCTTATACTCTCCTATATAAAGGAGCTTCTTCGTCATGAATAAAGTTACGTAGAATTGATTCCACAATCTCTATCTACTTTACGATATTTCCTAAAACATATACCACTTTTTAATTAGCGCTCTTCTGATACATAAAGTGTTTTGCTTGTTTGCATTGACATAGGTCTGGTAGAACCGAGAATAATGTTGATCAAATTATGGAGGAAGAAGAAAATTTTGATGCTGACCTTTAACTTGTGAGCTTACAAATGATTATTGAGAGAAGCATGTGTCATTGATCATCTATAAAGTTCATGGAAGAGAGAAGAAGATCATGTTCAATTGATAGCAGCATTAGCTTGTTCAATCTATATCATGGATAAATTAATTGCCAGTTGATTAGGTAGATTTCAGTTGTTTAGTTTAATACTGATGTCAAATATTTTGGTTCTTCTTATTGATTAAGGAGTGATACTTGTATAGATCTTTTTTATCTTGAATTGCAGAATGGATTGATAGAGGCGAGCTAAGGTTTGATAAGTTTCTCATGTATGAGGTTGTTTGATGGATTTGTTGTGTTCGCATTGTTCCTAGACCGATATCTACTCTTCCACAGGATTATAATTCCATTGATATGTTCCTCAGCTAGCAATTAGGAAGAAAAAAATGTGTAACAAGAGGCCGGAAATCCTGGCATGGTGTGAGGAACGATCTGTGAAGTATGTAGCAGACAAAAATAATGATCCAAGGGAAAATGTTATTGAGATCATAGTTTGTAATTCTCTAAAATCTGAACTATAAGAAAAAATTTTACGTTTTTAATGTTTTTTTTTTGTAATTTAGGATGATTATAAGAAAAGAAAAGGGGAAAGGAAAAAATAAAGATCCCTAAATATTTGTCCAATTTATATCAGCCGTTAAATTCTAACAAACTTGATCCTACGTCAACTGACCATCACTGACCACAGATTTAATTGACCACCGAGTGGGACTCTGATGCTATGTTGCAGTTCTTGGGCTTCTAGTTCTCCCACGTCAAAGATTCAGAAACTCAAATGATTTGAGAGAGAGATGTATTGGTAATTTTGGGTATGTAACACCAGCTAACACTTCTGGAGTTAATGATTGGATGCTTCAATATTGGTGGTGTGGTACACTCTTATCAGTCTACAATGGCTGCTTATTGGGGTTACTATGCAGATAAGCTGAGCACAAGGATTTATTTGGCGACTGTCATTTATGAATAAGAATTGAACATTAAATTTAGTAGATAACCATCGCCTCATTCTTTATAAACTAGTCAGCTGGTGTGATGCTTTACGGTGAAAGCCGCGGTACCATTTTGGCATTTGAAAATCGCAAAAATTTACAGTTAGTCTAGTGATATTCATTAGATGGTGACACAAAAAGATCAAAAGAACATGTTACCAGAAATTGCCGAATAACGAACTGGGAAAGATAGATGAAACACTGTCAGAATGATTCCCTTGCAACTGCAGAGATCTGGAACTGAACACCATAGGATGATGGGCATTTCAACTAAATCATTTCCATTGAATATGAACTTGTTTATGACAGAAACAAATCTATGTCACAGCTATGATCTACAGTTTCTTCAAGGAATTAACAAAAATGGGGTAAGGAAAAGAAGAAGATACACAACAATCCGCAATATGTCAAAAGATTTCCTGTCCCTATTGCTTCCTGCTTCCTTTCCCCTGCTAAACTTCTCGAGGGGAGCTCTAAAATCTGTATTCCACTTTCACACAGCAATGGATTGCCTTTCTACTTAAAAACTGTTGGAACCACACTGTGCAGGCTATAGTTGCAATTGATATCTCCCAATTCCCTCTTATTTTTTGTTCTTTTGTATATCTGCACATCCAACAGGAAGCATTTGTATAAACCCTCGTTTGGGTCTTGATTTGTTACGCCTACAAAAGTAAAATTTTGTCAACATATGTAAACTCTCAACATTGGACTGAGTATACAGAAGAAAGGTGATTACCAGTCAATGAGGTATCTGAACAATAATGAATGAAATGAAGTACAAAGAAGTGAAAATGGCTGCCCCAGCAAGAAAATTATGGAGCAGCCTTTGGTTGTCTTTTGTTGGTACAAAGACTGTCTTGAGCGTATTTGTTAACTCAAAAAGCCTATGAGATACCTGCAGAATCAAGTCAATATAAGAGTACAAAGTGAGAACAGTTCAACAGTGTTTGCTTAAAAAAAAATTGGGTAATTTAAATTCTCTTACCAAAACATAGATGGCTGTTGTCAGCATGAAGTTGAGCATGGGATAGTCTTGAATGAGTGAGAGAAGCCACTTAGGCTGTCCGTTAGGTGTGTTTGATCTGTACATGAATTTTCACATTTCAATGTGTTCATTTTAGAACAAAAATGCATTAGACTAGTTTTAACATGTTAAACTTGGTGGCTAAAGAGATGGATAGATAACAAGTAGATAGGCAGATTGCAGCATACCTCAACCAGATGTGGAACTGTGAAATATAGGTCTCCAGAGTAATCTTGCCAAGCCACCTAGTAATACAACACACAATTATACATCAGTAAATCTTGCATTAAAAAAATAGGCTTGAACAATTAATCAATTTTGGAAAGGACAACGTGATTAAGAGTCGACTAGTTTCAACATTCAGATACGTACGCAAAGAGAGTCAAAGAGTAGTTCCGCAGCTGCTGAGTACAGTTCCGCAAGCATATATAAACTCTGTAATCAAAACAAGTCATTTCATTAATTCAGCAACGCATTCTCTTAAACTGAAAAACAAATATGAAACTGTATAACACACGTTATGGGTATCCAAGAAGTGTATGGATGCAGCTTGTTGTATGAAACCTTGTCCAGCTTGTATATACATTCATACCACAGATAACCAGCCTGAAAAGAAATAATGAGCAAGATCAAACTTCAAACCTGCCATATATGAAAATAACTATGGCCAGATATAAGCAATTAAATAGATGCCACACTACTTACAAATAAAGAGACAGAAACTATTCCTGCTTTAATTGAGACTCTCCTCCTAGTATCAGACTCCTCCAATTTGTCCATCCATTTCTCAACCTAAGATAATAAAATTATTGTTTTTAAAAAAAGAAGAAGATGGTAGTTAGAATCAAGAGAAAGCAAAAGAAAATAAAAAATCACATGCCCACGATTCAAAGCATTACATTAGGATGATAATAGGCATATATCATTCCAATGATCCATATGTAGCGATCCAGTCCGGATCTAAAATGCCATTCATGGAGCCGAGGGAGGTCTGGTTTTGCAGGATCAGTATACCCTGCAGTAGAGAAGTGCAATGTAAAGACAATATGTGTCAGGAATCTCAACAACACAAAAGCCATAATGAACTGAAAAGACAGCTATTGATACAGTTAGTTGTCCAAAGTTGGAGCCAAGACAAAACCTAGACTTCAGGATAAATGTAACTATACATCTTCCACGGCTTGCTAGATTCAGAAGAAAGAAAGTTGCTAATTTCAAGATAAAATCTAAACCATATAAGGAAAAAAAGCATACCCAACAAGAATGCTAATGGACGCCAGACAATGTCAAAAACTCCAGGAATTTCCCAAATCAAGATAACCACAAGAAAGCATGTAAGAATCTTCATAGCCATAACTGATCTGATCTCATTGTACTTGCTAAAGATGCCAAGGGCTCCATACACCATAAGAGTAAAGAGGGTGTGCATTGGACAGATGTAATAAAGCATATAGTCATTGTTAAGTACAATACAGCAAAACGCCACAAAAAAATTCAGCCGCCACATCATCTGCAACGTACAACAACGAGAACCAGCAATTCAGATCATAAAAAAACTCCCATAAGAGTGTATGGACTTATACTGAGCAAAGTACTAAATTTTACCTGAGCAAAGCGAGCAAGGCTAAAATCCTTTCTAATGTAGTAATATGAAAAGTTCCCAAATCCAGTCATCCAAACATATGCAGCAATAAACATACGTATTGCATTGTATATCTCACTTGCAGCAAAGTAATGATACAATAGAAATAGGACCTGGCACAAGAAGAAATGAATATCAGATGTAATCCCAATAAATAATCATGTAAAGAAGACTGAAATTTCCAGCACAAAACTGGTTTAATGGACAAAGACTAAATCATTTATAAACATTTTACTCTTAAATATACAACCTCGGGATAGTATAACGTTCAAACAACACCAATAATACAAAGGACAACATGCATGTCGCCAGACAAACATTTATGATATCACAAATTCATAACACAAAATCACCACAGAGCAGACACACATTACAATGGCAGAGTCACCTGGAGTAGAAGTAAAAATAAGAACAACATCCAATTCTTTACCAAACTAAAACCTACAAGGCTAAAAGGAGATGAGTACTTGCCTGCATCCACCCTTTCCATTCCTCCGTCTGATGACGGTTTAAGTAAAATATGGACTTTCCAGAGAATGCCGATTTGTCTGTGTGTTTCTTTAAAGATGTCATTGCTGAAACTATAAGGAGGAGAAGGCATAGAAAGATGAAAAGATCCCTGTTATAGTTCTGTGCAAAAGAAACAAGCAACAAATCAATATTTACACAAGTATAATTTGTAGGAAAGAAATAAAAGATTACAACATCTAGTAGGACCATGCAGAACAATTTGATGAATGTAGAACTTCTGTGTAAGGAGTAATTTGGATTCAGATAGCTACAGGAATGTACCTTTGTAGAATACCCCAGTATATTCGTGCGATCACATATGTAGAAATAGAACAGAATTGCACCAAGCTCAGACCTGCACTTGAAGTCAAGTATAACATAAGCAAACTAAATAACATATTTTTGCCCTGAGCAGAGTCTTATTGCACTAAATACTCACATCACTCTTAGAGTTAGTCGGTGTTCTAGTAGAAAAGAGTCATCCATTGTCAGAAACCTGAAAATAAGAAGCAGAACGTGAGAAAGGCCTGCAAGTAAATGAACATAAAATTCAAGGGTGCATATCAGCGAAAGAACCTTATTAAGTTCAGTTTGATGGATGCGCTATGAAACTTTGCAGATGTTGATCTCGAAAGACCTCCTTCCAACAGAACAGCCCGATCATCTTCCTTGATCGGCTCCTCTCCCAACTCTACCAGATTGGTATCAGAATGACTACACAGTAGAAGAAAACTTGTTCAGTAACATGAAACCCAACGATTGTAGGAAATCACAATTACCACAATTTCAAAAGGCAGAAACTTACGCTTTAGGAACAGATGAAGTCTTTCTATATTCCAAGTACTCCGCATATATCCACGTGACAAAAACTGGGATGATACCAAGCAAAAAGGACACCTGGGATATGGCATCGAAGCTTCAGTAAATTTATAGAATCAATAGAACGGCCAGGTTTCTCACAGGTTTAATCTAAGAGAAACTATAGCATGAATAACAATGCATGATACAGACACATCCCCAATGTACCAAGATAAACAAATTTCCTACACTCGACAGCTTCTGTCAGGCTTGTTGAAATGAATTGGATCATAAGCACAATAGGGCACCGAAACAAGACACGTAATTCAAAAAGAATCACTCTTTTTCAGTACTAAAACCAACAATGCACTACAAAAGAACCTCAATCTTCTTCAGATCAAGACCTTGAGAAAGCAAAAGTGCTTGACAGTCCAAAATTCACCACACATTTACAGATCCTCATCGAAATTTCCACAGCACTAAATCACACTATGCAAGAAATGAAGTATTTTGAGCGTTCAAAAACGCAACGAGCAGAGAAACCAAAACTCTCACCTGCCCGGCAGTAACTGGCCCAGCGTCCACCATTGTCGATCCTTCAAATCCGCTCCAAGCTACAAAAACCTAGCCCAATCAAAACAGAACACAACTACAAAAATCGGACAATTCGAAACCGCAGATCGATCGAGAGAAGGAGAGAGTTGGTTACCGAGTGGACGAAGAGCTCCTCAAAGTCGTCAGAGAGTGAATGCTCTGTTTCGCATTTGGAGAGAGAGAGAGAGAGAACATATATACGGAAAACCCTAAACGGAACGATCGGAGGTTGGGGAGTGAAACGCCGTCGTTTAGAGTCTGTTACTTGAAGAATAAGCGTCGGAAGGTACGTATGGTGTTTTCAGCGGTTGGTTTGTTGATGGTTGTTGTTTGTTGTGGTGTTGCCGTTTTGTTTTCGCCAAAGGGAGAGAGAAGGAAAGGGGAGTGACATCAGTATTATCATTAAAACCTGTGATTAATTTAGTTTCTAAGATCAAGTTAACCATGGTGTTTTGCCTGGTAAGAAAAAAGGTAAAATCTCAACACTCAAACTAATGGTATTTTCTTGTCCGAGCAAAAACTCCCTTGGGTCAATCCCTGGAACACTTTTAGTCTCATGACCTGACCCAATTGTCGCGTAACGCTCTTAATCTCGACCGTAAATACTTCCACGTTATCAGAGTGATGTTTAATGACCGTAAATACTTCCACGTCATTTTAAATGATTAATAAAAATTAAATATAAATAAAGTTCTGACCACAGACCATGATGCAACTTGTGAAAATAACTATCAAGAAGTAAATAACACGTCACTTACTTATTGTCCTATTACCCCAACAAATTGACTCCATGACCCAACGGGTGAATTTGTTATAAGAATCCTCTTCTTCTTTTTGCCAAAAAAAAATTGATTTATTTTATAGATTTTTAGTAACTTAGTTACTGTATTACTTACTGACTGTACTGACTGCTTCGTTGACTGGGTGAAAATGGTTTTAAAAAACGCCGTTGACTTCTTGGTCCTCTCCTTCTGTGAAAGGAAAATGAATTGAATTGGGGAAAAATTGGAAAATCTCAATTAATTTTTGGCAATTAAGTTGTTGAAAAGGAAAAGAAAGAGTAATTTTGGTGTTTGATAATTGATATATATATATATATGTTTTTTTGTTACAAGTAGTCAAGCAGACTCAACCAAAAAGAACAGTAGTCAAAATGACTAATTCTAGCTTTCCTAGGAAACTTCACCCCAGCTAAGTCATTCAGGTAGTGTTGAATGGCATGCTCAGGGGGTCATCAAAGTTAATCAGCCCAACATCATGTTCAGTGCTGCATTTAGTCAAAGAGTAAGCAGTCGTGTTCTTCTCTCTGACAAGTTATCACATTGATGCAAAAGTAACTTGCATCCATCAATTAGAGACCCTAGAGGATGATTCTGGGTGTCTCCATGTTTACACAGATACACCAAGATCTCAGAGTCAGATTCCACGATCACATTCTTACAACCTTTCTCCAAGACCATTTGCAGACCAAAAAATAATCCCCATGATTCAGTATCTAAAATGCATCCAACTCCCAGGTTCACTTGAAACCCACCAACCCAGCTCCCACAATGGTCTCTTAAGACTCCGCCAGCTCTAATACATCTTGAACGGGTCATGGTGCCATCTACATTCAACTTAACCCACTGGCAAGGAGGTTTACTCCAAGAATAGAGCACAATATGGAACAGCCTACAAACTTGGCCTTTTTGAATAGAAGCACTCTATTCAGTCGCAGTATCAATAATTACTTTGGCAGCGTGTGTAGGCATTTGGAAATCTTTTTCAAAAATAACCTTTTCTCCATTTCCAAATCATCCAGCACACATTGACAAACAAGGTGTTCCATTTATTGTTATGCACCAGCCTCGAGCAACACAACTGATCACACATCCAATCCTTCCAAGACAAAGTAAAAGATCTCATAATAGTGCTAGGCAAATTCAACTCTTTCCAAATTTGCATAGACTTAGGGCAATCTCTAAAGAGATGCAACGAGGACTCATCATCCCTCTGACACCTGAGGCTTTTGGTATCATAAGTGAGGTGCCTCTGTGACCTATGCACATAGTCAAAATCTTACCATGCATAACCATCCACATAAACGTTTTTTGTTTAGGTGGGATTTGCAGCTTCAAAGGAACTTCCATAAGGGACTGCAGTCATTAAACTCAAATATTGATTGATAAGCAGTATTAACTAAGAACTTACCATCAGAAGAAGCACCCCAAATTCTCTTGTCTGCACCACACCCATCAAAACCAGTAGGAACATTGATTATCTTTTGACACACGTCATGGGGCAACACAGGATAAAGTATAGCACTACTCCAGCCATATTCATCCCAATAATCACATACAAGATCATCACCATTTACAGACTCAGGATCTAAAGCATGATTGAATAAAGGAGAGAACTCACACCACTTATCTGTCCAAAATTAAATAGACTTTCTATCGCCAACTCTCCATTTAAGATTCTGCTTTAAGAGTTTAGCTCCATAGACAAAACTTCGCCAAGTGCTGGAACTGTCAGGAGGAGCAGGTGTTTGATATAATTTCATCATTCATAAACATCCGATCAAGTTATGAGAATGTAGTGTAAAATAAACTAGGGTGGAATATGAGAACATAGGTTGTTTCCATTTTTGTCATTACAAATTTATGTCTACGACTCTATGTAATTGTTCGATTATAGAAAAACTTGTGGATTGACATGTATACATTGTGGTGACCAGGGGAGTACATGTATTGGCTTACCAGGACTTAAGTTTTTTTCAGATGAAAAAAAAATAGTATTATTAGTTTACTTCACAGTTAAAAAATGAAAGAAAGAATCCCACTCATTTAATCAAATACTCAAAACGTCACTAAGTCTTTCCAACTCTCCATTCGTAACCTCGCATATCTCCCACACAACATCGATCGCACTTGGTTCCAGTAAAACATACGAGGTACTACATGGTAAAAAATGAAATAAAATAGTATTCTAATTATCTAATAAGCCCAATATCTCACCCATTTACATGCTTACTCAAGCTCTTGCATTCTCTCCTAAGCTTAAGTCAATATATATATTCGTAGGTTTCGACCAAGTCTACTTAAAAGATTTGCGCATTACATTTGTTTTTTCATTTGATATCCTTAGTGTTATGGGTTAATCCTTCAAAAAAAATATCCTCTCGTTCCTCGAGATCCATGATATGTTTTTCTTTAAATTAAACATTCCGAACATTTCATCTTGGATTCACCACTGATGTGACTCGATCAAGAGGTTTATGAAGTATATATAATCCATAGTTACGTATCTGTAGAATTTGTTTACGATGTGATTCAAATAAGAAAAATAATTCTAAGGCAGGGTAAAGACAAAGTGACAAAAGTGTTTGGGCCCAAAATAAACATTCTTTATTTTTTGGGTTTTTCAGTATTTTTGGGCCGATGCTTGCGGCCCGCGAGATAGAACTTTCCTGGAGAGTGAAGGAATCCTGAATGATCTCGATAGATCTTAGATTTATTAGGGGAATTAAGAATGCGAGATTCTTGGCAATTAGAGTCATTAAGTGAGTCTGATCGCTAGAATCTTGTATTAACTACAACAAGTAATTGTCTTCAGAAAGACCAGTAGCTTTCTTGCATTACTTTAGAGTTGAGTACAATATGTGCAAGATGCCGCTCTACAAGGATACGGTGATCGACATGGCTATCACTGACCTAAAGGACCGGCCTTATACGATATTCCTAAACACTAAGCATGCATCATTGAACGAATGCATCACTTCAGTGACAAAGGCTCATAATGTTATGCAAGAGAAGGACAACAGGCGAAACGCTTTAAAAAGGACATACGCCCTCATATCATCATATATGCCAGACAGAAGCAAGCCAGTGGCAGAGGCTTATTTTGAAGAATCTGGCGAGGAGGGTTGTGATTCAAAATCGAGCGCGTCTATGTTGTTAACTTAACCTCCAAGACTGTGTTGAAGCATAGGAAGTTGCAACAAAGAAAGGGGATCCTTAAGCTCTCGACAGTGGCTTTCACAAAGCTAGAGTTCGAGACATACACCTATGATGTCAATCTCGCTCACGAGATATTGGATGAGTTGATTAGCCATTGAGTGGCGAAAATTGATTTCGACCCCATTCCTAACGCGGAGCAGCAGAATGGGAAAAACTATTGTAAGTTCCATGGAATGTGGAATCATTCGACCAACGACTGCGCGAAGTTGAAGGATCAAATCTAAAAGTGAATCAATGATGGCAAGCTAGCCCTAGAGACTCATGCCAAGACAATTTCCTTGGTAGAATCGCAGCCTTTCCCAGACCAGCAGGTTAATATGTTGGAGTTGTTCAGAGAGTAGCCTAGGCAGCAGCGAGCAGTGGGGGTCCAGGCGAGAGGCCAGGAGCGAGGTCAACTAGGCTCCCATGGTGCTATACCTTCCAAGAATACCACGTACATGAGATCCTCGATGAGCTCATTGAAGGAGGATTCATTACCTACTGGCCTATACGAAGGCTTGAAGATCTAGCCTATGTGAGGCCCGGTGAAATTTTCTACAAGTTTGACAATAAATTTGGCCATGCCACCTTAGCATGCAGAACTCTGAAGGATAAGATTCAAGATTGGATTGATAGGGGAATGATCGGGTTCAACATAGCTAAGAGGTCAGAGTGTAGTTCCCTGGCGAAAAAGGGCAAGGGACATATCACTTACGACATGTCGAGAATTGCAAAGATATTGGACAATCTGATCGCAGCAAGGATCACCAAAGTGCTTTTTGGACCCTCTCCAAACCTTGTGGAGGTAGAAGGGTTACCCTATTGTCGCTTCCATCACGTGTGGACTCACCAAATAGAATAGTGTACCAGCTTGAAATACAGGATACAACAATGGATTGGTGAGGGTGAGGTCACCATATAGAAACCAGGTGACATGAGGCACAGCAAATTGGCTCTAGTGAGAATATCATGGTGGATACCCTTAACTTACAATGGAATAGCTCCAACAAAAGAAAACACACCCTGGATATTCATACAACCGGAGGAAGCGCACCAGTTGCATAGTCTGAACCGCCATCTAAGGCGAATGAGAAAGTTGATCCCAAGGAAACATCTTGGGTTGCCCTTTGTTCCCATTGTAAGGTTCACTGTGGTTTGAAGATCTCTTATGAGAAATTAATGGAGGTAATCAAGGTGTGCCTTGATTTGATATCACCACCAGAACATTACCAGCCAGCAAGTTTGCGCACAACCAACCCTCAAGATGCACAAGCTTACAAGAGGATGCGTGCAGGTTTCCAACTTCTGATGATAGTGGGTCATCTAACCAGGTTTCCAAACCGTACATTCCTCTAACTTCCTGATCTATCACTAAATAAAACATGTGGTATGTCAAATATAAAGGGAAGACGGTGGAAGTGACTCCGAGCAGGAGGAAGAATCTTCCACGACTATACGGTATAGCTAAGAGGGCCTTAAAGGCTTTGAACATTGGGCTAATCAAGCCAGAGCAGCTTACTCAGACCCTGAAGTAGTTGCAAAGGTGTTTTAATAGACTATCAGTCAATCCCATGGTGGTCTTTGGGAAGAAGTTCGATGAACAAAAGGTCTGAGCAGCTCGGTCTAGTGTGTTCTCACGAAACCCCGAGTTACGCTCGAGAGCTCAAGTACAGGAACCTATACCTGATATTCAACAAGCCCTTAAGAGACTTAACAAGAAATCAGGGTGCAGGAAGCAGGACACCAAGCCGTTGGTATTGAAAAGTCTTCAGCAAGTAAATGAGTTTGACGCATCACACACAGTGTTGAGCGAGTCTAAGTGTCTATGTTGGCATCCAAAGCCATTGGTGATCGAGGAGAGAAAGAAAGCTGCAGCCCAGCAAAGGGCAACCCCAAGCCAAGACAACCCTTTGTTTTCCCCAGAAAGTGTTGAGCCTACTCCTGAGGCTCCATTTGAAGATAGGTTACTAGCAGCCATAAGGGTACTACGCCTCAGTGACCAAGTCATGTCCGAAGCAGAACCGTCAGTAAGTGAGCCATTGGACGAGGAGGATGTGGAACTAATAAACTATAGGGATGACGAGGAGCCCACAGATGCATGTGGCAAAGAAGTCACAATAAACATGGTATTCATCCTTCCTGCCAAGTTTGCAGCAGTAGGAGCAACAGGTTCACCACCTGACATGTCTAAGGCATTAGTGCCCACTCACTCAAACCATGTCAATAGCTTGGCAATGGTAGTCAAATATGAAAACACAGAGCTTCAGAAAATGGTCGACCCATCGCCAAAGAAATCATTCATGTTGTTTAGCAAGACTACTCTGAACATGGTCATGCATATCCGTCCTCTATATATCACTGCCAATGTTCAAGGGATTCAGCTCAACAAGATGTTGGTGGACTCTGGGGCAACAGTGAACATTATCATGATGAAGGCGATGGCTTTACTTGGCATCCCCAAGATGGCTATCCAGGAGACAACTCTCAATGTTTAGTTACTTCCAGGGAACCATCTCCAAGACTTTGGGCATTGTTTTCCTTTATGTGCAGATTGGTCCAGTAGCAGGGACTCATACTTTCTTCGTAGCAGAGTGCTTCACTCCCTACAGTTGTATCTTGGGCAGAGACTGGATTCAAAGAAGTTATTGTATGTCTTCCTCGCTATATCAATAGATAGTGCTCTGGAACATGGAAACATGTGAGGCTGAGGTAATTAACGTCAACCTGCGACCTTATTCTGTTGCAGCAAACACACTTGATGTCAATTACTACAATGGGTACATGCACCCATTGGAAGTGTGTGGTGTTGATGATAAGGGTCACCCCGTGGGGTGACGGCCTTAGAACTAGCTCAATGGGGTATCGTGCAGGCTGGTGATGATACAATACATCATTACACCATTGAGCTACCAACTACACCACGTAGATGTTAGAACCACTATCAAGCATAGAGGTGGAGGCATAATTTTCTCTTCATGATCGCCTACACAACTATCCAATAAAGAAACGGGTCTATGAGCATGTTCAAATGTTCGCAGCGTTAGAGTATGTGGATGATGACGTGCTACATAAGTTCGAGGAGGAGGGAGATAATTCAACTGGCTCCAGCAGCCTTGGATGATACTCTACCTAAAGTCAAGGATCTTGTAAAAAAATCAACCTAGGAACCGTCGAAGAGCCAATGCATGTGGCTATTAGTACATTCTTGGAGCCGGAAGAAATGAAGAGGCTTATTGAATTGCTGCTCGAATACAAACATTGCTTTGTAGAAAATTAGGAGGACATGCCAGGCTTGTCACTAGATATGGTATGCCATGAGTTGCCCATCTTAGAGGGCAAAAAACCAGTGAAGTAGGAGATGAGGAGGATGAACACAGAAATAACAATTCTTGTTAAAGAGAAAGTCTAGAAGATGCTCAACTCAGGTATCATAAGAGTGGCCAAATACAATGAGTGGCTATCAAAAATTGTCCCTGTCAAAAAGAAGAATGGGAAGATGAAGGTCTGTGTCAATTACCGAGACCTTAACAATTTAACGCCAAAGGATGCTCATCCTATGCCAGTGGCAGACCTGCTTGTCAATTCAGTTACTTGCCATGAGATGCTGTCCTTTCTGAACGGAGCAGGTTATCACCTAATTCCAGTAGTAGATGCGGACAGACACAAGACTGCCTTCAGGCTCCCAGGATTCATTGGGGTGTTCGAGTATGTAGACATGCCTTTTGGTATGAAAAATGCATGGGCAACCTACCAGCGAGCTATGCATCTTATCTTCCATGACCTCATAGGGAAAAACATGGAAGTCTACATTGACGATGTAAAGGTCAAGTCCAAACAAAGAGTTGATCATGTGAAAGACCTAAGACAAGAATTCGAATAGATGAGGTGACACCAGTTGAAGATGAATCAAGCTAAGTGTGTCTTTGGAGTCTAGGTGGGAGACTTTCTTGGTTTTCTAGTCCACCAGCGAGGTATTGAAGTGCCCGATGATAAAAAAGAGTCTATGCTTAATGCTAGTCCCCCAAAGAATAAGAAGGAGCATCAACATCTGCTGGGTAAGATAAACTTCCTCGGACGGTTCATAGCAAATGCAGCAGGGAAGACTCAACCTTTCTCATCGTTGCTCAAGCTACAAAACCAGAAGGACTTCGTGTGGAAGCCTATTCATCAAGAGGCTTTTGATGCCATCTAGTTGTATCTAGCCAGTCTACCAGTGCTGGTACATCCGCGACCAAGAATGCCTCTCAAGTTATACATCTTAGTTATTGAGGTAACTATAGGCAACCTATTGGCACAAGATGACACGGCCAACATCGAGCGAGCTATCTTCTACCTCAGTCATACTTTGACGGATTGTGAGACAAGATATTCTCTCATAGAGAAGTTATGCCTTGCTCTCTACTTCTCTGGGTGCAAACTGAGGCATTATATATTGTCATTCACTACTTGTGTCATTACTCAAACGAACCCGGTGAAGTATATGCTATCACGACCTATCCTTAGAGGCTGGATCGGGAAGTAGATTCTAACACTATTAGAGTTCTCACTGCAGTATGTTCCACAGAAGGCAGTTAAAGGCTAGGCGATGACCTATTTTCTAGCCCATCATCCCATAATGAAGATATGTGAAGTCCCAGACTTGGAGTTATCTCATATATCTTTTCCCCGATGGATGTTGTACTTTAACGGATCCAGCACTAGTACTATGGCAGGGGCAAGTATAGCCTTGGTCAATCCAAAAGGTGTTACAATTGCTTATTCTTTCAGGTTAGACTTTCACTACACTAATAACCAGGAACAATATGAGGCATTGATCATAGGCCTAGAGATTCTGCTCGATCTGAAGGTTACTGATGTCTATATTCTTAGTGACTCGTTGCTCATCATCTGACAACTCAAGACCAAGTACAGGGCATACATTGTACTGAAACCATACACGAAGTGAGCAAGCGAGTTGCTAGAGTTATTTACTAAGGTTACCTTAGAGCACATCCCTCGCACCCAGAATCAGGTGGCAAATGAGCTTGTCCAGCTGGTTATGGGCATTAGTCTCTGAGAAGGTATCCGCGAGCGTATTTTAAAGGTTGAGAGGTGTACTCTACCTTCATTTATGGTACGAAAAGATGAAAAAGATTATTGGTATGTGGCTGCACTTGACCACATTGACACAGATTGGAGACAACCTTTTATTGCTTACCTATTAAACCCTAACGCACTAGTAGACAAGTGGACATGATTCCTCGCCATGAATTATGTCCTCCGAGACAGCGAGCTGCTAAGGCGAGGCAAGGAAGGTGTGCTCCTTCATTGTGTTTATGGTATAGAAGCTAAGTGGTTGGTACGGGAGGCACACCTAGGGCTAACTGGGGCATACCAAGCTGGTCCTAAGATGTGGTGGCTATTACGATGGCATGGGTATTATTGGCCTACATTCCTCAAGGATTGGATCATTTTCTCCAAAAGTTGTGAAGATTGCCAAGCTCATGGTCCAATTAGTCACATCCCTAATATTCCATTGCAGCCTATCATTAAGCCTTGGCCTGCTCGAGGATGAGCACTAGATTTGATTGGAATGATTCACCCCAATTCCTCTGAAGGCCATAAGTTCATTATAGTGATCACGAACTTCTTTACGAAGTGGGTGGAAGCAAAGCCATTAAAAGTGGCTTCCACGGCAACGTTCCGCCAATTCTTATTTAAGGATATTATTTGTAGCTTTGGCATCTCGGAGTGCTTCATCTCAGACAGATGAGCAAAGTTCATGTCGGGAGAGGTGGATACACTCATGAAGAACTTGAATATCTAGCTCCTGCATTCCTCCCTGTATTATGCTTAGTCTAATGTCCAGCGAAAGCTAGCAACAAGCTTATTTTACACATTCTCAAGCGAAAGCTCGCTAGCAATGCTCAATTACGGCATGTAGAGTTGTTCAATACACTTTGAGCCTATCAAATGAGCAAGTGAAATTCTACAACAATCACACCATATGCTTTCATGTTTGGTCATGATGCAGTATTGCCTTTGGAAATTAATGTTCGTTCTTTCAGAGTAATGGACCAGCGCGATCTGATTGATGAGGACTACATTCAGGCTATGTGGCAAGAGCATGAAGATTTAGATGAATAACATTTAGTTGCTTACAACAACTTGCTTGCTAAGAAGCAATGAGCAGCCCGTTCTTATGACAAGTGCACAAGGGGCAAGAGTTATGCAGGTGGCGAGTTAGTCCAGTGAGCAGTTTTACCCCTTGGCGAGAAGCTCGAAGGATGCGGTAAGTGGTCAGCTAAATGGGAAGGTCCATATGTTGTGGATCGAATCGTTGGAAAAGGAGCAGTTCGACTTCATGATAGAGACGGCACGGTCCATCCTAATCCCATTAACGGTCGTTACCTCAAGAAGTTTATTACTCTAACATGGGAATTTGATGACCCACCAAGCATGGAATAATTGTGTTTTCACAAATGCCTTCACTAGCCTTCAAGAGGATCAGTTCCTTTCACTTGCCCAATCTCAAGGGGCATCATATCATAGTTCTATCTATATTATTTACGGCCAATTCTTGTGGCCAAAAATTAAATGCCAAATTTTTTTTTCATTTTTTCAAATAATAAATGCAAAGTGTTCTGTTAATGTGGAAATATACATTCTCGAACAGAACAGGTATATCATATAACATGGATCAAATTCATTTAAGCTTATTACAAAGGCCTTGCGGCCTTGAGCTCTGATACCATGTACAATAAAATAATTAATTGGTCATTCTAATGGCCTAAGAAAAGAAACTAGAACAACATGCCAAAGACCTTCAAGCGAAACAGAGAGCACAATGCAGCCTCTTGGTTTCGCATCATTGGCGTTGATGTTATAGTTTCCGCCTTGATGTCTGTTAGTCGTGGACGCCTAGTACGACCAACTTCTCTGCCTGCTGCTCCCAAGACTCACCATATGTATAATGGGGAGTGGTAGGATAACAACTCTGCGCTCTTCTTGCAAGATAAGCTTCCAAGGTTGAGAAAATGTAGAGTTTCTACTAGCGAGGCAGAAGCCAGTTCATCCTCCCCGACGTGCAGACTCAACTACCCCCAAAGGTCTTAGGGAAGCCTTACCAAGGTTGAACCTGGGAGTAGATATCATTATCTAGTCCAGGTTTAGATGTGAATATTACTATCTAGAGCTGGAAAAATGGACAAGGAAATCTGATGAAAAAACTTTCAAGCAAAACCAGACGCAGTGGCCCAAGAGAAACATTTTTTCTATGATAAAGTGAGAGCTGGATGGTTTCTGCTTGTTTAGAAAAATGGTATTTATAGGGGACTAACCCTAGAGGCTGCTCATTAAAGCAATGCAACATCTGTCGATTCAATACATCCATTAAATTAGGAAGACGTGTTTGCACTAGTACACTAACCCGCTTTAATCACAGTTCAACATTTTCTAGAAAAGCAATTGAATGCCATTTATTCTCGAACGGTTGGAATAGGCGTGATTCATGGAGCCGAGGAGAGACAGGATTTTTGTTCGATTTCATGTTAAGTTGGAATTCAAAATGGTCCATTAGTGGGCTGGGTTAATTAGCTTAGTATCATTAAGTTGGTTACAAAATAAGGCCTAAAGTTGTGGCCCACAATTTAAACAGAGTACATGTCAAGTTACAACTCACGCTTAAAGCTAAATATGACTGGGCCTCTATTTAATTTCAACCTTGGCATGTTCATATTGGGCCCAGACTTTGGTTGACGATGTTTGAAACTGGGTTACCTCTTGTTCTGCGGCCCAGAGACCTTCAGATCGGGCATCGCTTTCTTTCAACAGTTCTACGGCGGCATCCTGGGCAGGTCTAAAATCTTTCCGCATTCTTGTCACTTCATATTGAAGCCAGGCGAGCTCGATTTCCTTCTTAGCTAGGGCATTGTTCTAATCAGTGACTTTCTTAAAGAAAGCAATGAGCTCATCGTGATTGGTCTGTACAATCTTGGCCCATTCTCGCCTATGGCTCTGGCATCGGTGAAGTTGTTTGAGCAACCAATCTTTCCGCTCTTGCAACTCCTTGAGGTTTGCAAGACTCTTTGCAAAATGATGAAGAGTGGGAACAAGCGCTTCCGGGGCGCATTATTGCAGGTCTTCCATTTCTTTCCAGGCTACCGCTAGGACGAAAGGCGCATCAAGGTTTACCTCATAAAGAGCCTGAATTGCAGCTTTGGCAAGAACAATCTCCCGGGGTTTTGGTGTGACCGAGAGAACTTTCTCAAATTGGGCTTTTAACTCAGCAAGTATGGGAGAGGTAGCAATCATCAAAGGATTGGGTTTGGCCGAGGTAGAGGCTGGTAGACTGAAGAACCCAAGCAAAAGAGTTTATGCGACACCACGGTCATATGCAGCAACGGCTTCTCGCACAGCAACCACGATGGTGTCACAATCGACGGTCGAAAGAAAAGTAGCAGGCTCGGTGTCAGCTCCTACCATAGATGTTTCTTCAAGAATTGCAGTGGGAGTGAGTTCGACATGACCCGAAGACTCTGGAAGTTCAACCTCTTGGGTTGGAGAGCTGTTCACCTACAAAAAGTGAATGATTAGATAAGGAAGTCGACACGAGAACAATGTACTCTTAAAGTAGATACACATACCTCATGGTTAGCAAGAATTCTTGGGCTCACCTGGGCATTGGCACCTTTTGTGCTGCTCTCCAAAGGCTCTTGGTGCTCGTTGTCCCTACTCGTCTAAGTTTCTTCGACATGAGGCGTCTCTGCCTAAACTTCCTCGACGATGAGCATGTCAGCATCTTCTTCTTCAGGGCTAGGAGCAGCTGAGGTCTGCTTAAATCAGAAAGAGTTTAATTTTGAGCCTACAAGAGTTAAAAGGAATAAGAGAGAATGGAAATGACCTCAAGTGGAAGATCAAATAGGCTTCTTGCATGGGTTACCTCGGGCTCTGGTGCTACTAGGTCGTCTCTCGCCAGGGGAGTGCTCGCCGGAGTTTCACCCTCAAGATCACCCTGAGACTGAGCAGTCTCCATGGAATCTGGACTCATCTTAATTTCTTTATTATGCCTGATATAGGCATGTTTATCTTCCAACCAAGGGGAAAGGCTTCGATGCAGCATGCTCCTCATTTGCACCAACTGCCCCTTCAAGGGGCACGTTGGCCACAGAGTTAGTCTCAGAATGAAGCTCTTCAAAAATTATTGCCTACAAATAAAGGGAATTGAGCTAAGGGAAAAGATCATACAACCATCATGTAAATTCTCAAAGCAGGTTAGAGGTTACCTCGAGCTCGTTTTCCAAGGGAGAGTCTAGTGGTGGTGATGATGGTTGGATGAGTCCAGGGATCCCACATCTGAGTAAATCCTCATGCTCCTCGCTAAGCACATAAGAGTGGGGAGTAAAAGGGGGGTTGTTACCAAAGGGAATAGACCATTGGAACTGGTCAACCCAGTGTGCCTTTCGCCTAGATGGGAGAGGTTCTTCTTCTTATTCTTCCATGTCATCCATTGATGGGCGAGAAGAGTTTGATGTAGTATAAGGGTGAAAACGGCATCCGATGTTCCTCTAGCCGATTGGGATGTCCTCATCTCCTTCATGAATAAGGGCCCGTCGCCATTTGTGGGGTGGCTAAAGGGAATAAAAGTTAGAATTACTGTATATTTAACAATTTGATTTAGTCAATAGGTAAGTAGATAGTGGTTTACTGAGTTAGCTTCTTCTTCTTCTTCATTCCCGCTCTCTGCGGCAAGGTTAGAGTCTACTAAAGAGCTTTGCATGGCATGGTGAGGTCTATGTTTGCTGCTAGAGGGTCTTGCATCAATGTTCTCAGTAGCATCACCCTCTTGTGAATAAGGTTCCTGGAAAGCATTGGTGGGTAAGACGAGTGCGGCCAATTAGTGTGGCATTATTGATTCACGCATAAAGAAAGACTTTTACCTCTGGCCAGCATGAAAGAGAATTGGGCACTTGGGCCTCTTCGTACTGGAGAGCTTCTCTATCAGTTGGAACAGTGAAATGGTGCGAGAAGTCTTCGAAGATCCTCGCAAAGAGGATGACAGGTTTGAGGTGGCGGATTCTGTCTCAGTGACGAGCTTGCCAGAGAAGATAGTTATGTGTCATCCTAAAGGCTGGACAAAGACTGCGAGTGCAGAAAGCATCAGCAGGGACTATCACAGTGAGAAAGCTAATGTGGCTATCCTTAGCTACCTCAGCGCTAGGACGAGCAATAGACCTTCAGGAGGTGTAGCAATCAACAGAGCCGACGAGAGGAAGTGGTGCGCCTTGAGTCATGTCAAGTTGTCTGGTGAAGTAGTTGGGAGCATAGAGCTCATGGGTTATACCCGGCACGGAAATCCACAAGTCTATGTAAGTGTTGCTTTGGATGAAGATGAACCTTGTAGGAACTGCATGGGCAGACGAAGGGCAGAATTCGGTGCCTAATACAAGAAGCGTTGTCTCTTATGGGAACTTGTTCGATGAGCAGAAGTAGTAAAGTTGTTGAGGTAGGTAAGCAGATCATCATAGAGGGCTGCGTGATGGTTAAACCCAGTAATTTGTTCTCACTGAATGGCCTCGCGAGCGGATGAAAAAAGATGGAGAAATATACCTGAAGCCATAAGTCTAATTAACATCCATAATGGCCCATTGAAGTTAAACTTTAGGAGATCCAGTGAAATCCACCCCAGGCTGCGATAGAGACAAGCAAGGATAGGTTGGGCAAGTCTGACTTTATAGCCGTGATACAGTACCTCAACGATTTAAGTCCAGCTCCCTATTATTTTATTAGAGGAGGTACAGAAGACAAATTTACAAATACAGAATTCAATGAATGAAATACCTCCTCGAGCGCCTAGTACACCCTTATAATAGTTTCGCCAAGCGGTGTAGGATCAAGTAAAACTTCAGCGACTGACACAGGCTGTGTTCTTGGGGCCATAATGGTTCAATGCGCCCTGGGAGTATGGCTGCTCAGTAATTGGAACTCTAAATATGGCCACCATGTCGAGCAAGGTGATTCTCATATCATCGCAGGGAAATCGAAAAACGTTGCAGCATAAATCCCAAAAACACATGGAGGTGACGAACGGTGCTCGATTGCCTCATTGAGCTAGAGCGAAGCACAACTGTAGAAAGTAGGAGATTTCGATCATTTCCCAGAGTGCAGAATCGGTTTTAGCTCGGGCTCTATACCAACTCCTATTGTCCTCGACGACAGAGGGTCACTTGCCCAATTTGCACTCGACGTCTTTTCAGTCTCATTATTGTGGTGAGGCTTTGTCATCCCAGAAGATGAGCACTGGATGGAAGACGGAGGAGTGAAGGGCTTAGTGGAATGTTGGGCTCAACTATGATTTGATGAACGGTCCCAGACACACCGTATCATTTACAGCCAGGCGAAGGGTGAGAGTGTGGCTGGGTTTCTTGTGTGACGTGGTGGAGCAGATAGTGGTAGTGAAGGCTTCGGAGGCATTCTCATTCAAGAGGGGGTTGGATCTAACCTAACGGGGAGGCATGATTCTAGGTAGATTGATATGGGATTTGGTCAGAATTGGCAAAGTTGTGTAAGAAAGTTTTGGTTGCTGTGGAGACTGAAATCGAAAGGTGGAGAAAGTGTTTGGGTAAATGTGCACTAGTGACAGTCATGCGAGCTTAAATAAACTTCATATCATAGGTCGCGACTTTTCAAAGGTAGCGCAATGAAGTGGCACCGCGAAAGGAATGTTACCGTTTGGCCCAAAGGACGTGTCACGATTTCAAACCTCTTCGAATACACCTGGGCCTTATCTCGAGGCCTGAGAGGCAATGTTTGGGCCCAAAATAAACATTCTTTATTTTTTGGGTTTTCCAGTATTCTTGGGCCAATGTCTGCGATGTGAGAGAGAACTTTCCTGGAAAGGGAAGGAATCCTGAATGATCTCGATAGATCTTAGATTGATTGGGAGAATTAAGGATGCGGGATTCTTGGCAATTAGAGTTCACTACAACATTTTTGCCCATTACCGGCGAGATCACCGGAGACAAGGCCGGCGACCGGAAAAGTCGCCGGTAATGTTAAACATTACCGGCGACTTAGCCCGTCGCCGGTAATGTCGCCGGAATCTCGCCGGTAATGTTGCAAAACATTACCGGCGACTCCAACCGTCGCCGGCAATGTCTAGGGAGACATTTCCGGCGATTTTCCGGCGGGAATTTCGCCGGAAATGTCTCCCTAGACATTGCCGGCGAAGGTTGGAGTCGCCGGTAATGTTTTGGAACATTATCGGCGAGATTCCGGCGTAAAGTCGCCGGTAATGTCTTCATTTCCGGCGACTTACTCCGTCGCCGGCAATGTGTCTTATATTAGATGCCGGATCGGGCAGCTCGATCATTCAATCATTTTGAGCGAAAAAAATCCAGAGAAATCGAAAGAAGGAAAACGTACGCTCTGAAATCGATCATTCGGTATATTGTCAAAATTAAGGCGGGCGTCGAAAACTCAATCACTCGGGAAGCTATATATATAGGTACGTAGGTGTATATATACGTATATGTGGTATATATATATGTGTGTGTGTGTGTTGATCAAATCCAATTCGTGAGATATATATATATATATATATATGAAATGTTGTTGATGTACGGTCACCGAAACGAGAAAACAGCTTGTAGTTAATCTTGTGTCTGAATCAATGACTGGTATTATCGTATTGTTATCGGAGCCAGGCTTAACAGAGCCTCCTCCTATATACCCAGTCAAATACGTTTTGAATTGAAAAAATGAGAATACTATCATCGAGTACTGAATCGAATTCAGAGATTAGATCGATATATATACATATGCATGCATGTGTTGATTTAATTAGAGTTGAATTGAGAGATCACGTCGATTATTAGTAGTGAATGTGTGTATATATATATATAATTAATACGTAAAATTGTTAGAATTTTCAGGATGGACAAGAGTTGGATGAGCCTCGAAAGATGGGATGTCAGATATCACGAGGGAATTAGGAGTTTTGTGGATTTTGTGAAGGCTAATTGTGGAGACACTACACTTCATTATTGCCCGTGTAAAGAATGTAAGTGTTTCAGCGATCGATTTCGATTTCCCATTGATAAAGTGCAGAGGCACCTGAGTAAATACGGGTTTTGGGATAAGTACACTTGTTGGATTTATCACGGTGAAACATCGGTAGCGGGTCCACATGATCATGGACAATTTGGTGAGAGGGCCAGTCCACGCTATGATTATGGAGATTTTGCTGAGAGGGGCAGTTCATCCTATGATCCAACATCGATGTTAATCAATGATATGTTTCCTCATGAGAGCGGTGTATTTGCTGATGAAGCACCAAATGTCCCTCCCGTCGTTGAGGGTTTCCCCCATATCGAGCCAGTCGAACCATTACCTGGAGGTCATGCCAACACAAGCGGTATGGACAAGTACAACAACCTGATTGCATTGCAACAGACTCCGTTGTACGACGGTTGTAGTAAGACTGTTCTTGAAAGTCTGATGGGAGTGATGCAGCTAAAAATGGAGAACAAAATGTATGTCAAAGCTGTTGATTCTTGGTTGAAGTGGACTGCTTCGCTACTGCCACCCGGTCATCGTCTTCCTACCACTCATCATAAGGTGCGACATATCCTGAAAGATCTTGGGCTTTCCTACATCAAAATCCATGCATGCAGATATGATTGTATTCTCTTCTGGGGAAAAGATCTCGAAGACCTTGAAGCCTGCCCGGTATGTTTTACAGAAAGGTATAAGTTGACTCCTGCAGGCAACAAGAAAGCTGTGAAGATACTTCGATATTTCCCGCTTATTGATAGGCTGGAGCGGTTGTTCATGTGTGCTTTCACGGCCGAGGCAATGAGATGGTGGGCTGAGAGGAACTTGCCTGACGATGACACCCTTATACACCCTTCCGACGGAGAGGCTTGGAAGCACATGGTCAGGGAGTTTGATCATTTTGCAGCAGAGGTCCGAAATGTTTGGCTAGGGCTCTCATCTGACGGATTCAACCCTTTTGGCAACATGAGTCTTCAATACAGTATATGGCCAGTTATTTTGGTACCGTACAACCTTCCACCATGGATGTGCATGAAGAAGGAATACAATATGCTCACTCTGTTAATTCCGGGCCCGGGTTATCCAGGAAAGTGTCTCGATGTGTATTTGAGGCCTTTGATTGAGGAGCTTAAGTACCTGAGTGAGTGTGGCCACCCCACTTACGATAGGTTCAAAAAGGAGATGTTCCAGATGCATGCCATGCTTGTTGGCACCATCAGTGATTTTCCTGCCCGCGGTATGTTGTCGGGCAACGTTACCAGGGGTTACAGGGCTTGTTCAGAGTGCATGACGGTTGATTGTTGCAGTCCTCATTGCAGTAAAATTGTCTCGATGCGTCACCGTTGTTGGCTTCCATATGATCACCCATTTAGGCAGGATCCAGACGCGTTTGATGGGACTGTTGAAACTGGTGTGGCACCCAGGCGATGGACAGGGGACGAAATTTTGGAAGTGTTGAATGAATACGATTTTGGCCAGCTGAGCAATCATCCTGACATAGTGGCGTCAATTCCAGAAAAGCCCGAAAGGTATAAGTTTTGGACACACAAGAGCATATTCTGGGAACTCTCCTACTGGCCCAGGTTGCCTATCAGACATTACCTAGATGTCATGCACATAGAGAAGAATGTGTGTGAAAGTGTGGTGGGCACAGTTCTTAACTTGGAGGGGAAAACAAAAGACATCCCTAAGGCACGCATTGATCTTAAAGCAATGGGTGTGCGGAAACATTTGTGGTTAAGAGATGGTAAGAGAAAAATGCCGCAAGCTCCGCACACCGTAAAGCCGAAGCATAAGCATGAAATTTTTCGGTGGCTGAGTAATGTCAGGTATATATTCTTATGGCTATGTATGAATTTGTCCTTAAATTTTTAGCGGAGTATATATGGTTATATGCGAGAAATATAATTGGTCCATATATATGGCTTCATCTATATATATATGCAGGTATCCTTATGGCTATGCAGGAAATATAAGCAGGTGTGTTAACTTCCGGGACAATAAGATGTACGGATTAAAGAGTCATGACTGCCATGTACTGCTTCAACGCCTTTTCCCTATTTTCATTCGAGGGTACATGCCCAAAGAGGTGGTGGAGCCGTTGGTGGCCTTGTCAAGATTCTTTCAGAAGTTATGCACCAGGGAAGTTAAAAAAGCAGACCTGAGGGAGATGCAAGATGACATCATTTTTATCATGTGCAAGCTTGAGAGGATATTTCCCCCAAATTTTTTCGACATAATGCCGCACCTGATGATCCATCTTCCCGAACAATTGTTGCTTACCGGTCCCGTACACTACACTTGGATGTATCCCATGGAAAGGTACAAATGATTCATAAATTTGGTTTGCCTATGGTTTTTATATGTAATGACTTCTGGTTAAGTAAGTTAACATGTACTTGTTAACTTGTAGACAATTGGGAGCCTACAAGGACTATGTGAAGAATAAATATGCACCTGAAGGGTGTATCGCTGAAGCATATCTTGCGCACGAGTGTGTAACGTACACCAAAGTGTACCTCGAAAATGTAGAGGACCCCCAACAACATATGCCGATAGATGAACCCCAGTTCAACCTTTCTATCATCTCCAGTGACGTGGTAGTACAGGGAAGCTTGCCAAAGTCGTACAAGTTGGATGGAAATGAGGTAGCCATTGCCCACTGGTCGGTACTGATTAACTGTCAAGAAGTACAATATTGGAAAAACTATCATCTTCACTGCCCTGCTATTGCCGGAAATGTTGATTACCACAACAAGACGTTTGCAAACTACTTTGGTCAATGGGTAAGTATATGTGTATATGTCTATTTTTATATATATATCCTTACATAGCATGTATGTATGTACGTGCTTTTGTGGTTTCAAGATGACATAATTTCTTCTGTACGTATTAATATATGGACGTTTTCAGATGAACCATGTAGCAGATGATGGTTGCCCAGAGTGGTCAAACGAATTGAGGGTCCTGGCGATGAAACCGATTGCTTCAAAAGTTTACTCGATGTGTCAGGTCAATGGCGTGAAATTTATATGTGAAAATCGAGACGACTGACTGAAAACACAGAATTGTGGGGTGATGGTCCATGGTGGGCAGGATGGCGTTGACTATTACGGTGTCCTTCATTCAGTTGTTGAACTAATTTATGGGAACCGCATGAAAGTGCACTTGTTCAAGTGTAGATGGTTTGATACTAGCCCGGAGAACACAAGGACCGATCAGTACGGAACATTTTCGGTGAATACTGCTACTACCTGGTATGAAGATGACCCTTTCGTTCTTGCCTCATCAGTAAAACAAGTGTTTTACCTGGACGATCTTCTTAACAAAGTCCCGTGGAAGGTGGTTAACCATGTTGCTCATAGAAACATATACAGTGCTGCCACACTTGGTGATACCGCAGATGATGAGGAAGTTACTGCATACCAAGAGCCGAACGCTTTTGACATTCCGGAATCATCTACGGTTCGCCTTAATAATGTGAGATCTGGGAGTGTGGTTCGAATTACTGGAGCAGAACTTCTCGATGTTAATCCATATGAAGTTGACGCTGATTCAGATGACGAGGAGCGGCACATATTGCCAGAGGTTACCTATGAAACCGAGTCAGACTCAAGTGATGAAGATGATTACGATTATCATCCTTAGTACGTTGGAAATTGTAGTCGGAAATTGTAGTCGGAAATCGTACGTAGTCAGAAAATGTAGTCGAAATTGTAGTCGAAAATTGTAGTCGTTAATCGTACGTATACGGAAATTGATAATCGAAATTTTAGTCGGAAAATGTAGCCGGAAATCGTAGACGGAAATTGTAGTCGTTAATCGTAGACGGAAATTGATAATGGAAATTGTAGTCGGAAAATGTGCATAGCTGGAAATGGTACGTACGTATACGGAAAAAGTAGTCGTTAATCGTACGTATACGAAAATTGATAATCGAAAATGTAGTCGGAAAATGTAGTCGTTAATCGTACGGATACGGAAATTGATAATCGAAATTGTAGTCGGAAAATGTAGCCGGAAATCGTAGACGGAAAATGTAGTCGTTAATCGTACGTATACGGAAATCGTAGTCGTTAATCGTACGTATACGGAAATCGTAGTCGTTAATCGTAGTCGTTAATCGTACGTATACGGAAAATGTAGTCGTTAATCGTACGTATACGGAAAATGTAGTCGTTAATCGTACGTATACGGAAATCATTAATCGAAAATGTAGACGGAAAATGTAGTCATTAATCGTACGGATACGGAAATTGATAATCGAAATCGTAGTCGGAAAATGTAGCCGGAAATCGTAGACGGAAAATGTAGTCGTTAATCATACGTATACGGAAATCGTAGTTGTTAATCGTACGTATACGGAAATCGTAGTCGTTAATCGTAGTCGTTAATCGTACGTATATGGAAAATGTAGTCGTTAATCGTACGTATACGGAAAATGTAGTCGTTAATCGTACGTATACGGAAATCATTAATCGAAAATGTAGACGGAAAATGTAGTCATTAATCGTACGGATACGGAAATTGATAATCGAAATTGTAGTCGGAAAATGTAGCCGGAAATCGTAGACGGAAAATGTTGTCGGATATTCTTCGGGAAATAATGACATTACCAACGAGTTGAAGTCGTTGGTAATGACATTACCAACGAGTTATAAGCAACTCGCCGGTAATGTTTTCTGGTTTCCCCCATATCGAGCCCGAGCCTTTCATTTCTCCTCCTCTCCCTCTCCTCCTCCTCTCCCTCTCCTCCTCCCAAATCGGTCCGGTGAGTGTATGTGCTCCTCCTCCTCCTCTCCCACTCCTCCTCCTCTCCCTCTACTCCTCCTCTCCCTCTCCTCCTCTCCACCGATCCCCTCTCCTCTCCTCCTCCGAAAATCTCCTCCTCCCCTCCTCCCCTCCTCCCCTCCTCTCCTCCCCTCACCATTGTAGGTGGAAATTCATGGCAGGTCCGATCCTCTCTCTCTCCCTCTCTCTCTCTCTCTCTCAATTTTTAATTATTTTTTTGCATGTGTATGTGTATGTGTATGTGTATGTGTATGTGTATGTGTATGTGTATGTGTATGTGTATGTGTATGTGTATGTGTATGTGTATGTGTATGTGTATGTGTATGTGTATGTGCATGTGTATGTGTATGTGTATGTGTAAATTAATTAGGGTGCTAAGTTGGAAATTAGGGTGATAAGTTCTAAATTAGCATGTATGTATATATGTGATGTATATATATATTTAGGTATGTGAATATGAAGTGATGTATATATATATGTGAAAATTATGTATAAATGTGGTTTGGATGAATATGTGATGTATATATATGTGGAAATTAAACCTAATTAAGATGCATGATATATATATGTGTGAAAAATGTGGAAAATTAATTAGGGTTTGTGATTTGGATGAATATGTGATGGATAAATTTAATTAAGATGCATGATGTATATATATATACACATCGAATATGTATAGTCGTTAATTTAGGTGATATAGTTGTTAATTAATCGTATAAATGAAGGTGGAAATCGGGATCGGGACGGTTTGGAACCGGAACAGTTTGGAACCGGAACTTAATGTAACTGGAACCGTTATGTTACAAACGGTTCCGGTTACAAACAGTTCCGGTTTCAAACGGTTCCGGTTCCAAACCGTTCCGGTTCCGATTTGTTATAGAACCGAAACGGTTTGGAACCGGAACTTATTGTAACTAGAACCGTTATGTTACAAACGGTTCCGGTCCAAACAGTTCCGGTTTCAAACGGTTCCGGTTCCAAACCGTTCCGGTTCCGATTTGTTATAGAACCGAAACGGTGTGGAACCGGAACGGTTTGGAACCGGAACTGTTTGTAACCGGAACCGTTATGTTACAAACGGTTCCGGTTACAAACAGTTCCGGTTTCAAACGGTTCCGGTTCCAAACCGTTCCGGTTCTGATTTGTTATAGAACCGAAACGGTGTGGAACCGGAACGGTTTGGAACCGGAACTGTTTGTAACCGGAACCGTTATGTTACAAACGGTTCCGGTTACAAACAGTTCCGGTTTCAAACGGTTCCGGTTCCACACCGTTCCGGTTCCGATTTGTTATTGAACCGAATCCATGACTATTACGATGTCCAGGAGGTTTTGCGGCTAATTGGCTTCGGAGAGGTTCCCGAAATAGTGGAGGGAACAGTAGTCAAGCTTCCTCCTCGCCCGCAGTTAGCAACACGCCCAGTGGGCCAATGATGACTGCTCGCACGAGAGCCTTGCTAGAGGCGCGAGCTGAGGAGGAAGCTGCACGATCAAGAGCCGTGGAACCGGAATTCGAGGCTCGAGCCTCAGTCTCTAGACGCTCAATCACCAGACGTCCCTCCGGTGGCAGAGCCTCAGACGAGCGACAGTCAACGGGGGCATCAGAAACTCCCTCAATCCGAATGCCCCATATTCGGATGGTGCCTACTCCCGTTTCACGGGAATCATCTGAGGCACATGGTGGTGCTGGCGCCTCATCGTCCAGGCCTCGTCTATCTCCGCCGTCCGGTCTCTTCCTACCCGACGAGATTCCTGTCATCCCTGAATTCGATGATAGGGGGATGCCTGTTTATATTGAAGGACGGCCGGATTTCCTGACCGTGGAGGAAGCGTATAACTTCCTCCCGTTCGACCCCGTCTATCTTTGGAGTGTGAGGTGCACCAACCAACAAACGGACGATGCAGGTAAATTTTATTTAACATCAGATTGATTACTTAATTATTACTTAAGACTTGCGATTGGTTCAATTAATGATATCAATTTGTTGACATTGTTTTATTAGGCAATTTCGTTAATGGGACTGGAAAACGGAAAGGGGCTAGAGGCACCTGCACCGGGAAGAGACTTGAGCAGGCCACCGGCGGAAGGAAAACGCCCATAAGGGCCAATGAGGATGGCGAGGTGATCGAGACATTCGACACCACGCGCAAATATGTCAGCATGGCCGGTGCGATCGTGCGGGACAAGGTCCCAATGCTTTGGCCAGATTGGGAATCTGTGCCTATCTACGTGAAGATGCAAGTGCATAATGCACTCAGTGTGAGTAAAATCGTATTTTCATTACGTAAATTTTACATTTATTAATTAAGTCCACTTAAATATATAATTTTACCTTTTATATATTCATATTGCAGGTGTGGTTTGACGTGGATGAAGTTCTTATTCACACGTGGGTAGAGCGTCAACTACATAATCGGTGATGTGCTTCGACTTATTTGAATATATATCGAGTTAGATTTTTGTTTATCAACTGTTTTAATATCTCTAACTTTTTTTCCTTGTTTTAATATAGGTATAAAGAGTGGAAGAACGAGCTTTCTTCCCATTACACTGTATACAAGGAGCTAGGCCGAGGTTCTACCCCTAGCGAATTCCGGTTTAGGGAGTACGAGTGGCTGTGGCTGATAGCCCACTTCGAGCACCCCAAAGCTCAGGTATGCATCCTTAATATATCTTACAAGCCTAATGTATCGTATCAGATTGAAATAGTGTGAGATCTAATTTTTTTCCATATGTTTATCAAACAAGGCGATTTCGAAGACGAACCGGGCGAATAGATTGAAAAACACCAGGGCCCATCATGCAGGTTCACTCAACTACATGGGTTGGTCGACTAAGGCGCAGCAACAACAAGAAGTGAACCCCTTGGTGTATATTCATCAGAAGTTCTATCCGCAGTGCCCTGACGAAGCGGTAAGTCTTTCGCCTCTCCATGTGTTAATAAAACTATTTTTCGATATTAATAGATGTTTTTAGTTAATACGTTGTTCATTTTCGCTTTTCAATTAGGCGAGAGTGGAGGAGGCGACCGCAGAAGTGACCATGAGTATAGCTCGGACTAACCATCCTGACTGCTCCGAGGAAGAAGTCACCCAGTATGCCTCTCAGATCGATCCGCTTGATCCCCCGATAGCGGCTCAGATCATGGCAAAAGCGTGCGGGACTGGAAAGAATACCTACTACTGTAGGGGAATGGGCTCGGCGGGCGAAGGAGTATTGAAAACCACTTCACAATACTCTACCGGGTCAAGAAGTTCAAATTCTAGTCGTAACCTCGCATCGGAGCTTCAGAGGACGCAGAGAGAGTTGGAGGAGCAAAAGAGGCAGATGGCCGAGTACCAAATGCAGCAGACACAGGTGCAGGCTCAGATGTACACATGGATGCGGACGATGTACGAGGCTCACACTACCGGACAACCGTTCCCCACACCTCCCCCGGTCCCGGTCCCTCCGTTCCCTAGCTATCCACCACCACCACCGCACCAGTCAACGCCAGAGCAAGACCAAGGTAGCCACCGGAATTCAAATGAGTACATGGATTACTTCGACCCTGACCCGCAAGTTCCTCGACCCTGACCTGTAGTTGTAGTTAATTTTCGTATCGTCGTTGCTATTTGTACTGTACGTTGGACATTTATGTGTACTGTTGAACTTGTATGATTGTACGGTTTATGTCTTTCAATGCAGGTTCTGGAATTGGGCCCAATCCAGAACCGCGTTTTTTTTTCAAAATTTTTTCAGACATTGCCGGCGACATGGACCTCAGTCGCCGGCAATGTCACAAATTCCGGCCACGGCGGCGGAACCATTGCCGGCGACGGCGTCGCCGGTAATGTTAACACCGGCGGGAGATTTCCGGCGACGTCATTGCCGGCGACTCGTCGCCGGGAATGACATTTCCGGCGAAAAAAAAAGACAAGGCCGGCGACCTCCCGTCGCCGGTAATGTCTCCTTTTCTTGTAGTGGTTATTAAGTAAGTCTGGTCGCTAGAATCTTGTATTAACTAAAACAATTAATTATACAATTCCTATATAAAGAGGAAATCTTGGTATAATCATGACCTCTATATCTTATACACAACTTTTGCTTTTGGCAAAAACTCTTCTCTTCTAGAGAAACCCTAGTTGTTGGCGATCCGAAGATTTGCACTAGATAAGGCGTGTATAATCCAAAGATTCAAGGACGCGACCTCAACTGTGTTCTCAACACTTGCTTCGGAGATTGCTCTGCTCTGCACCGAATAGGGTGTGTGGAGTATCGATTCCCGTGGCTCAGCAGAGAGACACGAAAACTCAAGTCCTAAGTCACTTAGGCAAAAAGAACTTAGCAGGCGGGGTTGGTGCTCTCCCCATCTCAATCGCTTCTTAGAAGTTCAATAACGGCAAACCAACATTCAACTTTCTGTCATATGGTAGTGGCACGCCTAGCACACACACGCGAGAAAAAAAAGACAGTTTAAAACTTCTTAGAACCTGAAAATTGTGCGGCCAAATAAAAAGCACTAGTTAAGTAGAGGCACTGGATTCCACATTTTTAGCAAGTATTATTTTGCAATTATGCAAACATTTTTGGGAAGAAAGAGTGGCATGCACGACCTAGATTCATATTATGAATTAATGGCGCCAATCATGCACATAGTTGGTCAAAAATTAGAATTAGTATGGAATTGATCTAACTTTATATTATGAACATATATAGTTCCTTTGACCAACTATCCATGGCTGTTCCACCCTATATTACTACCCACTTAATCGAATACTAAACTGGCCGGTTACCAATATTTGAATCAACTGCATGTTCTAGTTATGAGTCTAGTTAATAAATTCGTAAATTATTTGTAAATTGATGAAGTTTTGAATAAAATGTCAGTTCTTTTTCTTTGTTTATAATGTAAAGATTCGAAAAAAAAATGTGTTTTTTTAACCCGGATGAATTAAGCACGAATTTTATATTTTTTTAATTGAAACAAAGTGAACTAAAAAAAAGGAAGAAAGGAAGATGACTTTTCTTCCATACGTATGTTGCGTTTCTCAAGACAAAAGTAATTAAAAAAGAAAGTGATTGGAGTTCCCTATAATTCTTCCTCTAGTGCACAACTTCACGCGCAAGTGTAGAAAATTGTACCTGATATTTTTGTTGTCTTTTGATACAAAGTTGTAAATTATATAATTATATCAAAAATGCACTTTTATGCATGGTTCAACAAAAGTTCAAGGTTTTAGTTCGTTTCACAATTATATATTAAAATATATTGATATGTGTAATGTATATATATCCAAATTTTTACATTTTTTTATAATCAATTTCCGTTTTAAACACGTACGTATCGAATTTTATAATTTGCCGTTTTCAAATTTTATGGCCGATTTTTTACAAATCTTATTCATTTAAAACTACTAAATTATACACGTATATATTTTTGACATATAATTCGCATACTATTTTACCAACCAGGGTTAAGAGTGAAAACCAAGCAGAATAGCATACAGATCAATCGAGTAATTTATATAAGCTTTTGGGTAGAACAGTGGAAGAAGTAGCACGTACGTACGTGATTTTGAAGAAACCACCTACCTAGCAGCCAAGTGTTTATTGTTGCTTAACTTCGATACCTTGATATATCATAATGTTTCCTAGCTTGGACTGAGTAATGAAACATTTCATATATTAAGTTAGCTATCTTCATTATTTTCATCTGCTGACTAGATATTGAAAGGGGGTTACTTATATGCATATATATATAAAAATATATATGTTCCGATCCAGCTGATTCCAGAAGCACATACGTACCATGCCATCCATATATTACTATTGCTAAATGAATATAATCTTTGATAAATACGGGATTGGCGTGGATTACATGTCTTGGTTCATCCGGATTAGAGATTTTGAGGCACGTGTAAAGTACGAAACGCAAGTAATTAAGAAAAAGGGCCTCATTACATGCCTAAACCCTAAACGCACCCTGATAAGATCGAGCAGAGAGAGGCAAGAGCTATATATCTTGGATGCTAGCTCGTACCCCTCCGAAGGCATTAGTTTGTGCAAGACTTGATCATAAACTTAACCATATGAGTTTCGGAGAAAGCACGTGCGTACCTTGGTAGACTAGATGCTATGCATTTTGTGATTTTGGTACACGGGAATTTAGTCCATTTTTTGTTTTGTTTTGATAAAACGGTGATAGTAATCAATTGATAAAATTGATAGATTACAAGAAGTTAACCGATTCATCGGTCTGATCAAAGAAATCTCCTAAAGTAACATATACTATGTAATTTTACCAAATACCTGACATAGCTGAACACATTACTAGATGTAAAACAATACTAAAAAAAATTCTAAGCCTCACACCATATTCAACTATGCCACCTAGATTACATCTTCGTTTGGGCCATCCCATAAAACCCAAGCTCAAATGACAAAACCACAACCGACCCTAGAGGATAGTCGTCAACCATCTTGTCATCCCATCTCCCAGGTGTCGTTTACCGCCACCGAACCCGCAGCCACCACTTGCTGCCAAACCACCTGATCGGAATCTCATAACTTTCATGTCATCATTACCAGCAAATCCAGTTTAGCCTGAGTTCTACATAGTCGACCCAAGGAACCGGCGAAAACAGGTATATGCACTGATCTTTTTTTCACTACCACTCCCAACGAACGCGTCTCTGCAGGTTACCACCGCCCACCAGCCAGACCCTCCAAATAACTATCATCGCACGCGACTGTCGCACCACCATCGACGACTTTATTGCCAAAACACAAAAGACAAGAGAACAAGTGACGGCGATCGATACTCGAAATCTAGAGCAGCTAAGTTTCACCGGGTCCACTATTCACGGAGCTTTTAGACGAGAGACATGCTCTTATTAAACCTATTACTTGGATACTCGGTGTTCTTTTTTGTGAACTTAGTCATTTAGATGTGGTTGACATGTATGCTTAATTTCCAGCACCTAGCTAGGCCGGCCCATATGACTATTGATCGATTCATATTGCATTTTTCTCTCTTGTATAAAAAAAATCCTTTGATTCGTACGTAATTCTTAGTAGTGTATATAGTGAAACAATAATTCTTCCATCATAATAATCAAACTGATCATATTGCTCATCAAATATGATACGATGATATGATGTGCATGTATTCTTTGTGGTCATCGTATTGAACTTCTAAATATTTTTGCTTACTGTTACAGAACCCAATTGGGTTCACAGCCGGCCTTGATGAAATGAAAACGCTCAAACATATATATCCCATTATCCCACCTTAACTAAACCCGCCTATGCATTACTCTTGTGCGTATGTCAGTCTTCTTGAAGTGTATTTAGTAGACTTACATAACCATTTGTAACAAAAACTCTGTTTGAAACTATACTATATATCAGTCTCATCTTACAAAACCATTTACTTATTCTTCCCTAGCTTAGCCTCATTCAGATCAACTGTATGAAAATGAAATGAGTATGTAGCTAGCAAAGAGATAAAAACTAAAAATCACCCTTGTAGATATCATAGATCGATCGACCAGTTTCCGGCCGGCCTTTTTTCTTTTCCCGGTGAATGATCAGCCGAACAGTCACCGAAGAACGTCTGGTTCGAATGAGCTTCTCAACTTATCGAGAGAGATTTATAGCTAGTACTCCAAATCGATCTCTCGGTCGCTACATTGTTTTAACTTCTAAGTTCTAAGAAGTACGTACTAGTGTCCCACGTACACTCCCACTCATATAGAATGGATTTAACTAATGAAAAAGATGAGAAGGGTGTGGATTAATTAACTAATATGTCTATAATCTAATTAATTAAATCAAATTAAGGACCATGCAGCTGCTACTTATCGTATCTACAACGATAGAGAGAGGTCGCTGGCCAGGTCATATCATATCAATATCATGGCTCTTGTTTGAAAAACATAGAGGGAACCACGTCCTGCAACAGTCCGTATTGATCAGCAGACAACTGATGCTGATACTGTTGATGATGAGAGTACACTCCGCCGCCTCCTCCTCCTCCGTCGTTTCTTATCATCGCCTGCGGCGGCGCTGCCATCTGAAACAGAAACTCCTGAGGGAAGCTCGGGCCGGACGACGACGTCGTGGGCGCGGCAGAGGCGTACATGGACGAGGGAGAAGAGAACAGTGCATGGTGGTGGTGAGCCGCATTGATGTTGAGGCTCCCTCGGAGCGTCGCCGGGATCGGATGGTTGTGCTGACCCTCGTAGGTGGTGATCACCGTCGACGGGTCCTCGAATGACCTTTCTACCCTTTTCTTCACCCCACATTTCTGCGTCGTGCAGCGGTAGTAGCTTCTGCAAGTATTATTAATTAAAAAAGTTCAAACAGAGTAGAGAGTCGTGCTCAAATCAAACACAACTACAACAAAGAAAACGGCAAAACCAGGCCATCTTAAGATGGGAACGGAATCTAGCTAGTCAACCATTAGTTATTAGTCAAACTTTGTAATTTAGGGTGTGAAGTATTCTTGATTCTTATTGAAATTTAGAATCCATAAAAATTAAATTTTATTATTTTAAATTATATTATTTATGAATTTTAGTGTTGGAATTTTTCACGTAGAAATTTAATTATGACAAGAATTTCAAACTTTTATGAGTAATTTGAGAAAATTGTAGAATAACACTTATTTTCGAGGGAATTGAAACAAGCTAGAAATTTGGGTCTCAAATTTCTCTGATTTTAAAATTAAAGAATGAAAATCATAAAATCATCAAGAAACTTATTCAAACACATAAATGTAAGTGATGAAATTCTGTAAATTCCAGGATTCACTCTTTTTTATACACACCATAATCGATTTGGAGTAAGATATCAGATCCGATCGATCGAGGTTAATTAACGTTTTGCTCATGGTTTTCATTTATAAGGACTATTTTCTTGATGTGAATCGTAAGTATGAACAACGATTTGAAATGAGCTATATATGTTTGTATATATAGATCGAATGAAAAATATTGATTAGCTAGCTAGCTACGTACGTACCTTGGATATGGGCTGTTCTTCACAGCTTTCTGACCATATTTTCTCCATCTATAGCCATCTTCTAGATGATCAACCTCACTCTTGGTCATGAAAGCAAATCGTGGCTCTTTTTGCCTTTTCTCTGCCTTCTTCTTCACTACCTTGTTTCTGTTCACCATCGCCAATTCGATCACCATTAATTAGTTAGCTCAAGCAAGCATAAAGATTAATCAAGATTTACAACGAGGTGAGTGATGAGGTATAAGGTGGGAAAATGATGAGCAATAAGGTCTACTAATTAAGCTAAGAAACACTTACGATTTCTTGGAGCTATTGTTGTCTCCTCCATCTTCCGATGACCCTTTTAGTTGTGGCCTATCTTTCTTACTCTTATTTCCGGAGTCCTCCTCGGCGCCAACCTCGGCTGAGGAAGAAGACACCGAAGAATTTGGCGTCAAGAGAACTTCCCCATCACTACTACCATATTTACCACCAGCAGTTAAGTGTCCAGGATTATCAACAGCTGCTGGCTTCTGATGGATGCCCTCATCAACGGAGGAAAACACTTCATGGTCGGAGGTTGAAGACGACAAGCCAAAAGCCGTTGCAAGTGAGTTGTACTCCGTGAAGCTGGTATTCATGTATGAAGGAACATCATAACCTTGTAATAGATTATTGTAAGCTGGTGATGACGAACCAGAAACTTTTGGGTGGTGGTGCTGGTGGTGCTGGTGGTGGTTGTTGTTGTGGTTCATATTGCTCATCATCCCACCATTAAGTTGCCCGTGATCATCATACTGAAATAGGTCATGGTAGTAAAGGTCTTTAGGTTCATGATGATGATCAGACATGGAAGAAGAAGATGGAAGAAGCAGAAGAAAGATAAGAAAGAGAAAGAATTCAGTTTTTGATGGAGAATGGAGAGGAATCTGTCTTTCTATATATGGGTTGAAGTATACATTTATATATAATGTGTTGATTTCGGTATTATTATATAATTGAGTGAGTCTATAGGTTTGAATTTGGACTTGTTATTTTCACTTTATGAAAGAGGTTGACAAAACACCTTCCAATATTGAGAGGAACAAAAGGTGCTTCCTCATTTGGAACACATTTTGAGTCTTTGATATTCACCCATGCTTTTATTAACTTAAATAAAGAATTTTCGTAAGCTATTACTTTGGTACCTCGTTTTCTTACCTCTCAAATACACACACACATATATATATCGTTGAAAGAAATGTAACTACAGTACGTATTTGCCTAATTGAATAAGTTCTAATGGAATGATCATATCAAAGAATTGCAAATGTGGTGTGCTCTGGTTGGCAAGCCAATGCGCACAAAGAATTCGATTCCGGTAACAAATTAATCGAGGATCTAAATCTCTGTGTTGGATAAAATCATCCATCCATACAGAGAGTATGGACTCGAAGGCTAAAATTCAGGCTGACCTTCGGTTTTCCATTATTTATATTAGTAATCAAAGAATGGCTAAATTTGTTCGCATTCAATCATATATATAGAACTATAGATCATAGATGCACATATTGTACGAGAATTGCTAGCTATAAATTCTTGCATATTATTCGATCTAGTGGTCCTTCCATTAATTGAAACGTTTGGAAGGAATTACAAAATTTTGAATATTAGGCTTTATAATGTTAAGACGACGTACGTGGCGCTAGTGGCACCGGAAATTGACCGCAGTCTAGTCGACTGTCGAGTCTGGATCGGCCACGAGGCCCGTGGTAGCCCACTGTCCTACTCTTCCATTTGCTGATTCCAAACCTACGTCACCGTCTAACCTTACCGATCTTCTCTTCTCTTCTCCGTCGACGCTTGTCGTCTGTGTTATTTGCTGACCACCGACTTTAGGAGCAAGCTGTTCAGGATCTGGTGGAAGAGAGGGTCTTCACTGCGGCCACGTGGAACAGCGATCTTACCTTAGGGTGGACTGGACTGTGGAGATAGCATGGTGGTGCAATTTGTGGTTAAACGGCAGCAAATCCATGCGCTTAATAAGGCTATCGCTGAGTTGGTAGCTCGGTACGTTTGATGGCCACAGGAACGTACACCCACCACGATAGGGAATCATAGCAGTAATATCTTAGCTACTTGATTAAGCAATGTGCGCTATACACAGTTATATATATTCTTGTAGGTTTTTTTCTCTTTTTAGGTGATTGGGAAAATGATTGACGCCGAAGGCTAGGCTTGAGAGTTTCTATTGATCGAGCTCGCAATGTATAATTTGAAAATGACAGAATAAATAGGTAGAGTATACCAAAAAATTAGCTAGGATGAATGTCCATCGGTCTTTCTTGAATTATATTCGTGTGTTGATAGAGTTGTATTATTTCACTAAATTTAAGATGCATGGTTGGATTTATTTAACCGGCTTGATGCAAATTAATCAGAAAAAACTATTACCATGCATATTGTTTTTTTTTTAAAGTAAAGGCTTACACCTACCCGTAAATCTCGATTAATGAAATGACAACATACAAAGAGGAATATAAAGTCTAAATCCCACAAAAAGATAAACATTTGAAATACTACCATGTATATTGGTTAATTAACATAATTAAATGGCAGCCTACTAAATATGAGATGAGCAAACATGCATACACATGATAGCTTTTATATAGTCAACAAAATTAAACTTGTGTAGCTCGCAAGCATCCATCATAAGCCAATTGAACTTATAATAGCTTAGCTAGAAAGACCAATTCAACTATTTCACTCGTGAGTTTTGGGAGAATTTGGTCGAGGTAGAAAAATTCAAGGGCCAAAAAGCTACGTTGCTCTGTGAGTGACATTAGTCTAAATAGAAAATGTATCTATTTACTGCAATTGTGTAATTAGATGTGTTGTCCACATGAGAAATAGTACCTTATGATTGTGGTGTACCGATTACATAGAATCAAGAGCATTTTCAAATGAGGCTCTTTATTGGATCTCTTTAGATAAATAATGGAGAAAAGTTATAATTTTGTTTCACTTTTATACTCCTTATTAGACTCCTAAAATAGGAAAACTTAAGAGTTTCTAAATATGAGAGAGATAAATGAGCTCTTAAGGCTTCTAGATCATTGATTATACTCTTTATTTTTTTATTTGTTTTGCATTTTACTTACCAAAAATATGAGTTTGTACTACTTATATTTTGAACATGGTTGGAGTATAATTCTTTTTGCTCCCTAAAAATCTAACTTTTAGCTATATTTTCAACAATTTTATTGAAAATATAGAGAGCACCATTGGAGATGCTCTAATAGATTTAGTCGACTTAGAGCATTTCCAATGATGCTCCCTATATTTTCAATAAATTTCTTGAAAATATAGCTAAAAGTTAAACTTTTAGAGAGTGAAAAATTTGGTGCTCCGGCCATGTTAGAAAAGTATGGAGGATGAATTCGTGTTTATGGTAAGTTTTTAGAAAAAACAAACAATAAATTTAGTTTAATTAATTACAAGGAGCCTCTAGGATCTCATTTCTCTCTCCTCAGATTTAGGAGCTCCTAACATTTTCCATGTCTTAGGGCATCTCCAACAATGGAGGTCATATACCTTATAGTAGAATCTTCAAAAAAAAACTCATCTCCAACCCATAAAAATTTGGGTCTCATACCCTATATCTAGGTCTCATACCCTATCTAAAGTTCTAAAATAGAACCCAATATGAGGTATAGGACCTTGTATATTTTTGTGGGCCCAACTGTTTTAATGAAGAGTATTTTGTTGTTTTCTTATAGTGGATTAAACTTTCATTTATTATACACTCACTTTTATTAATAGCACACAAAATTAAAGGTCAATACAACACACCAAATTAAAAACACACAACAACACACCAAATTTAATTAAAAAAATTCAATAATAGATTATTTTAAATTAAAATAGTTTGAAAAATTATTATAGAATACAATATGTATATTTTAATATTAAAAGAAATCTATAATAAAGATTATGAGTTTTAAGGTATAAGGTATAAGACCCATGGTTGGAGATGAGAAAATGAGTTTTATTATGAGGTATAGAATCTTCATTGTTGGAGATGGGAATGTCTTACAGTGAATAGTGATTTTACAAGGTTCTATTATGAGGTATAGAACCTTCATTGTTGGAGATGATCTTAAGAGTGTAATAGAGAGCATGGATGGAGAGAAAAAAAATAATTTGTTTCTATAATTTAACTAAGGAACTCTAATAGAAAGCTCCATTGAAAATGCTCTTATAACATAAATAATGCATTCTTTTTAACCAAAACAAAATATATAGTTCCTCTAGCTATTGAATGAATTGAGTTCCTCTGCCCATAATGGATCTAGCAACCGTGATTTGTGCTCAAGTGTTTGGTGACATGAAGGTAGAGAACATGCATGCATATTCTAGCTAGCTAGCTAGCTAAATTGCTTACTTGTAGACTAAAATGTAAAAGTTAATGATCGCTATATCAATTCTTTTCTTCTTTTTTATTTCAGTTCTGAAGGATACAAATTATGTGCACGAATTGATAGATCTAAGTATTTGAGTTGAAAGAATGAAAGTAATGGAAACACATGACGCAGAGAAGGACTACTCGTGCGTAATGGAAGATTAATGTTCGAGTACGTCAGAAGGGTAAACCTTGTGTAATTGACTGATAATAGTTTAATCCAAAGGATTAGCAGTACTACCTACATAAATTGCGGAAAGTGTACATTAAAACTTGTGAAATGATCAAATCAATTCAAGTTGCAAATCAATCTTATGCTGATGGAGGTTTGGATTTTAGGGCGATTGCTTGAGAGGGAAGACTTTTTTAAAATGGCCAAAAGAGAGAACTGCAAAGAAAGAGCTTGAGATTGTTGACCTATAATTTAATTAGTTGCGTCCATTATAAGTGACATACAAATACGGGACTTCGGTTTTGGTATATATATATTGGTAATGGGGGTCTCTATCGATACAGAAGAGGGCAGGTTTTTTGTTAGGTGTGCGTACTGGAAAAGAACCTTTCAGACGTCGACACATTTTGGGTTTGCACCAAACCCTCCATATTCGAGGGCACATCGATCATGGAACGTACCTAGCTATACGAGCATTTTTAATCTTTATAGTCTAATTAATCATCTGCCTAATTAGTATATAGCGGCACACTTTCTTGCTCAGGAGCCTAGTTATCACTGCTCATATAATCTAAAACTGTATTATTACATCAGCAAATCACGTCCAAACAATAGTACGTACTCCAACAAGACGATGAGTTTTACAAGCTTGCTAGGGTCGATAACATCAATATAAGTGTATTCAATAATCTTCTCCCTACTTGGGTAATAGATTGATTCAAAACAATTAATAGGAAAACATCTTTCATAATTAAGCTGGTAAATTAAGGAAGGTAATTAATGGCTTCTCCATACTAGCTAGCAAATGAAAAATAACAGGAGTCTTGGTTCTCATAAGAAAGTAAAATGAGATGTGAAAGACTTTTAGAGAGTCTAGCCCCCCCTTTTTAGCTAAATTAAGCACATATATATGAAATAAGAGAGGTCGATCTTACCTTTCGTAGTCGAATTGAATGGCTTGGGATCAAAGTTAGCTTAACCAATGAACTCAAGTAACAGGACAACATGATCAATAAGATGACTCGACTCGACTCGATCAGTACTCAGTACTCTGTATCAAATCAGAAGCACGTATGTAGACCTACGATCGAATATCACAGGTTTTCACTGTACCCTAGATAGCTAGCAGCGGGGCTAGTTGCTCACCAGTGGAGTCAGCTTTGGCCACTCAGGTTGGAGATGGATGAGCTTGGGTGACGTGACTTTGGGCAAGGTTTAATGGGATCAGATATGGGTCTAGACTCAGACGACTATGGGCTCGATCAAGGGCCGAATGATTTGGGGGTTTCTGAAAATCTCTGGAATGATGTAGTCTTTTGAAACGTTCGATGGGCATGAAAATCCAAAGTAAGATCGGACCCCAAGGAGGCTGGGTAATCTGACCTCAAGGAACATTTTGATCAGACCTTGGGGGGTTGACAGGATCCGATGAGGAAAATGAAAGATTTGTACTTATTCTAGCTAGTGGGATTATGCCAAAGGGTCTGTGGTAATTATGAGATTTGATTGGCCCTGGATACATAGATTCATTCCTTAGTGGATTCCTCATATCCGAAAATAAAGTAATTCTATTCGATATGGATTATGCTTAGACCTAACTCGATCATTATATATATACCATCTCAATATGGTCCAAGGTAACGTTACTCTGCCCTATTTACTGTTTGATTTAATTTTAGAGATAAGTACTAACTTGAGCGTCAAATGGTCTAAACACGGTACCACACCGTGCTCCAACTTATTTTTACAGGTTCACAGAGATCTAAGCTGAAGCGGGATAAATCTGCTCTCACACCACCTATAACAGGGTTCCACGCAAGGTATGTAAAATCGATATTGTCGGCGATATTTCGCCGATATTTTGATTTTTTGGAGTTACCTGAAAAATCCTCAAATATATCCCTAAATTTTTCGAAATTTTTCAATTTTTATCGATATTTCCGATATTTTCCGATATTTTCCGAAATTTCCGAAATTTATGTAAACTTTTCACATTTAACATTTAGTTTGGTAAGTGTCCAATCTTCACATGCTCAATGTTCAATCCACCATTTACGTGACATGTCCAATACATACAGAATTACATGGGAGAACAATCATTTAATGATTATTCTTCACAATACACACATGATCATGCACAAGGAAATGGAAAAAATAGTGTGAATTTCAAACCTCATAGGTCCCCTACGTGGTTTTGAAGTATTTATATATTTGATTTTGTGATGTATGATGCATAATATATTGTACAAAAGATGTGATGGCCTAGCCTCCTCTAAGTTTTAGCCATCAAAAAATAAAAATAAAACTAATAAATTATATTTTAATAATTATCAGCACTAAATACGTACTAATTCATATAGTTATATAGCAAATTCATATGTCTTGATGTTTGATCAATATTTTCTTTTCGCATAAGGTAGATAATTGATCATGTAACAACCTCCAAAAGTTTCATTACAAATTTTTATGTATTTTTATTAGTTTTCGTCAGAATTTTCTCTGGATCGATATTTTATCGATATTTTCGTCGATATATCTAAATTTTAGAACGTCGATATATCCTCAATATCTAATATTTTACTCCTTGCTTCCACGTACTTCATCACGAAAAACCCAGATCGATCATCTGCCTAGCTTTTCCTACTGATGGAATTCGTTATGGATCGATCAGTACGTATTTTCCAGAGTACGGACGTGTATCTCAGCCAGTGCATGATTTGATCAATCTGCTAACTTTGTGTGAATGATTCTGTTATCTATCTGCATACATCGACGACTTCGAATGATCATGCACCGTGCCACAAATTAATGATTGACACGTTAGATCCGTAGCTTGATTCTCCGAGTTTTTCATCCTCAAATCCGGTGACTAACACACACTCTAGTCTTAGTCTTGTCCAAATCATAATTTTCAATTCCTTGTTAGTTTTCCGTATGCTCTATTTCCAGTACGTCACCACATTCTATATGATATCAGCATGTTCAGGCTAATGTTTTTCAATGCTAAAGTCAACATCCAGACACGACCATTCACCATCTACTCCACTTAAGAAGCTAGCTCCAAGCCTTTAAGTACATAATATATATGCTAAAACAATGCAGGTTTATGTTCCAAATTGCAAATTTAATAAGCGAACCACAACATGGGTTTTGTCCCACATTCATCACTTGGTGTAAAATGCCAAACTCCATCCTCTTTCAAATGTGAAGGAGGAGCTCTTGTGGATAGATTCCTCGATAAGTCAAAGAACTACATGACTGATTCTAACAACTGCAACTTAATTTACTTTGAATGTTGCAATTTAATTGAATTCTCTAATGAAATGCCCCCACCATTTTTACTAAATGTTGAGTAGAAAATGAGGCAGAAGACCTTTATTTACCGAACCATAAAACATATTGTTTGTTTGCTGGAGTCATCTGCTTGTCGTAACTTGCAGCGAGTCAAATGCCGTGATTTATATTTTATACCTAGTTCGCATTCTTTCTTAATTTTAAACGCCACGAATTCAAAGGCCACAGTCTTGGCTTCCCAGTCAAGATCAGATCAAGATCTCTCTATTCTCTAGGACAGTCTACTTCGATCATCAATAAAGTCCAGTCCAACTCTTCATCCTACTAAATTTTTGAGAAAGTGGGAATGATGGATAGAGAGACTTGGTATGAACTAGCTAGTTTATAGGGAGCTGCGAGCTCGTGTACGCACAGCTTTAGAAAGCTTCAAAGAGAATAAAAGGTTCCGTTCAACATTTTTCAAAGCAACTTTCTACAGAGGACAAGAAGAAAGCAATGTGTATAGTCCTTTGGTCCTTTTTTCCAATTCAATCTACTACAAAAGTCGCAATAGATTATCAGAAAGCATTGCTTTGATGATGAAGCTTTTGAAACCAACTTGGTCCAAGCTGGCTATCTTTCAGCTTCTGCTGCTGTAAGTTTAGAGTTTCTGTAGCGATCAAAAGGTGCCAAACCAGAAGTGCACACCTTTTGAGTCAATCATGACCCACGACTACATTTCATGTTTTCCACGTATAAACCAAGGAACATCTTTCAGCAAAAATAGAGGCAGAGTTCCAAGAAACAAAAAGAGTCGGGGAATGAAAACACTAAAATCATATATATGTCAAAGGGACTCATAGCATTTCACCTTCAAAACTCTTCTGCATACTCGAAACAAATCAATCTTAATTATGATTTGTTTGGTATTGTTCATTCAAGGTGCCTCTCCTACATAAAATCGAAAAATACCGTCATTTACAATTTCGGCCAGAAAGATGGCCTGGACTTCAATTTCTAACTCAAAGTAACATGACGTTGGTTCCTAAGTGTTATCATTTATCTGTGTTGACAGTTATTGTCTGTGTAGAAACTAGAAAGCGCCTTCAGTTAGCTTATTTTCTCCCATGGCTCCAGCAATACTGGTATACGCAATGACCCTTGGTGTTGCTGGTTTGTAGTACTGAAGAAAAATGCATCTATGTGGCCTATGATGCATCTATGCTTAAATTAAGAATCGCAGAGTTCATGCTCTAGATGCATGAACAAGAAAACCAATTGATCAGGCAGCAGAGTTCATACTTCATGTGTATGCAACTTGATAACAACTCTGAGTCTCGCTAAAATCAGGCTTCCATGTCATGTTCAAAGAGAGGCATTTGCTGGTGTCACTATACCATGATAAAAAAGAATATAACGCCTACTTGGATATCAATGACGACTCATAAGATCAGCAAGTGTTATCTTTCCACAGTTCCCAGCATCTAGCCTATCGAATTTGTTGGAGATCTGCATAATATCTTTATCTGACACCTTTCCCATCTCCTTGAGTTTGTTTATGACATACTCTGATTTGCTGCACATAAAACATCATTAGCCAACAGAAACTTGACCAGTTGCATACCACTCCAAGTCAGAATATAACGTCTCAATACATGGCAAGGAAGTCAAACATAATGTTTAGTTTTCATTTTACACAAGAAACTTTCAAATAGGTGAAGTCAGTGAAGCAAACTAGCACACCGTACTTTAGGAATGTAAAGCCAATGAATGACTCACTAGGAAAACAATAGTTGAAACCACGTAAGCACTGATCAAAAACTTAGATGAGACTCCATCTCCAGTTTTCTAGAACCATACACTCCATACCTATAAAATACCAATATATCTGTTGCTAGTCTTGGTACTCATAGACAGTTCACGAAATTTAGAACATTCCATATATGCACATACCTATGTATAATCAATGTGCCATCTACCAATATGTATGGATTAATCTTAAGAAGATAATGTAGTAAACCGATAATGAAATCGTTAAAACTTATTAAGGCATGTAGAGGCACACATAACATACATGTCCACAACTTCATAAGCATTTTCTTCTACACTGTTGAATTCACATTTATTTAGATACCCTCTTCAGACTGCAAAATTCTTCAACTAATTGTCAATGGCAACCTACAAGCTTCACTTCAACCTTATGATATTTGAAACTCACAGAAATTACTCGCATTCTATACAACCACTCGTTCATAAGTTGGGCAGTCAAATAAGGGTCTTAGGTTCTAGAAACTTACTAAGTTGGTAATCGTTTCCACTTCGAAAGGCATTCAAAGAAAAAGAAAATTCCCAAGAAAAAAAATTCAGTCCTTAGCCTGGGGTTTTGTGGGGGGAGGATTTTCTCCCACAAAAAAAATGCCAGTTCAACCATAAGCCAGTTATAATAGGCTTTATATATTTATAGGCCCAAGTTAAGTAGCTAACTGCAAAATGTTATGAATCATTATTCTAGCTTATACGCCAGATGCACACCAAAAAGAAAAAGAAAAAAGAAAAAAAAGAGAGAGATGTCTACAACAGGAGTTTTAAAAGCACAACAAGGCTTAGGCTTCATTTAGTGGTCTTCTTTAGAAGGGTGGCACAAACAGGATAGGAACCCTGACTTGTGACCTGAATTTCACTGTTTTTTCCTTCACATGAGATATTATGGCTTAGTTTGGGATTGAGGTGAAAATATTTAACTTTTAGAAAACACAGTTTCAAATAAGCAACCATTCACTTGTTTATTTCTAACCGTAGTTTTTGAACTAAAAAGTTTAAAATAAACAGTTTTTATTAGTTTACCAAACACTCATTCTATAAAAATAAATTTATTTAGTCCCAAAAACTCAAACCCCAAATGGGGCCTATGTAATGTTTTTCAATATGAAGATGTACAAGACCATGACTGTTCAAAACCCAAGCAAATATCACAAAAAGAGTACAGCCCAATACAATACATCAAATTTAAAAGGTCAAAGAATTGCTAAAGCAAAATTCACTTAACACACAGTCAATTACTATGAGAGATGGACAGTAAACAAAATTCATCACTGTTATACATTCCTTCATCACAGTCCTATACGTATTAACATATAACTTCTTCTGGCATCTTTATGTAAACGGCTTACTAAAAACCCCCAAAATGAGTCAGTTTGTGATCACAAGACATGCAATGATTAAAATGCATCTCATGTATCTTAGCTCTTTTATCGCACCTTAAGGACTTCATAAATCAAATCTCCTTCATATCACACACATACCAGGGAATGAGAACAATACCATATAAGCTAATAAGATATACATTCAAACACTATTTTAAAAGGTAAATGCAGTACAAAAACTGAACTCTAAACAGCACGGAAAGATTCACTAGAATCACGGACATCTGCCAAAAAATTTATGAACCATCTTCATTGAATCAGAGCCAAAACAATACCACTGACTGAAATGTCACAAGATTTGACAAAGAAAAAACATACCTCACAAAGCCATTGTTGTCGATGTCACAGCAAGGAACTCCGAAAGAGTCATATCCTGTCCGAGAACCCACTTAGCCATCTTCCTATGCCGCTTATCCACCCTGGCCTTGGCCAAATACAGAAACGCCCTAGCCACCGCTAGAGTGGACACAAGCAACCAAATGGAAGCAAACAGCCTCCCCTCCATAGACAGAAACGCCTGATCACCATACCCAACTGTCGTGCCAGACATCACCGATGGATAAAACGAATCCAACCACCCTAACTTCTCTACAAAATGCATCACCAAGACCCCAACACCACCTTCATCTGAATCCTCATCCTCCCTTTCTTGACATCGATAATATACGACTCCTTCTTCTCCCCAACTCCATTCACACTCCTCGACGAGTAACTCTCCTGCAAATCAAGCACATAACTCACCATCCCACTAAGCAAAATGTCTATAAACCCGAACCCAACCAACACAAACATCCATAGCGAAATGGTCACGGTTAAACCAGTAAATAGTAACTCCGAGTGACAAATACGCTACGAGAAGAATCACAGCTTGTCGATGTGGTCTTTGATCAATCGGGAAGGGGTTAAAGGGACGGAGACTCTGTCGTGTTCGTGGACTGGATGCGTAAGAAGGGAGGAGAGGCTCTTTGTTATCCATTATCTTGGGCCGGGTTTTCGGTTCGGGTCGCCGGAGAAGAAGGAGAAAGGTTTACGGGGGAGGGAAAAATGTGGTGGGGAAGTGCAAAAGGAGGTCTGTTTTGTGTTTTCATGGGGGGAGAAAAAGGTTGAGACGTTGAGAGTGCCCCAGGGAAGCGAAAGGCACTCGTGCAATATATGTGCACCGTGGCCTTGTTGCCTTAGTATTAGGTAGCCTGGTGCTTAAGGTACATGACGAAGGTGCACACTTTGATGGGGAGATTGCAGGAGTTTTCATCCTTCTATTAGGAAAGGAATCAATGTTGAATATGTTTTCGACTGTATAATTCACCTTAAGATTGAAACTTTTTGTTCTCATGAATGGTTTCTGGCGGCCCAGTATGTGGAAACCGATTCGCCGCCATTGCATGTAGACAGTGATGGATGAATAGTTATCTGTATGCATGAAACGAACGAGTAGACTCCCACGAAAAGTGAGAGTGATGTGAATCGGGCATACTTCATGATCGAATGCAAGCTGCTCGCTCGCGATGTGATAAAAATGTCTATAAGAGCTCAACTTCTCAAATCTTCAATCCACGGAGGAAAATGAGCCGGAAAGATTATAATAACAACAAATACTAAAATTAATAGATTTAGTACTTTATAGGATTCGGCCATATCAACAAGTACTAACACTTTCAGTTATAAGAGAATCAAACACGAGAAAACAATCTGTACCACTGTAATTTTCCTACGGTTGACTTGCAAAAAACTTGCAAGTAGAAAAATGAGAATGAAATAACAAAAAGTAATTGATACGACCAAAATTTTCCAAAGTATACAATTTCCCTAAAATTAAAAACCGAAAACGCATACCACTATTTACAAATGTACGATTACTAAAAGTAAATCAAAACGATAAAACAACACATAAATATCAATTAATGCGTGTCTCTTACTCCTGAGAGACAAACTTTTCCACTGTGTAATTTCTTAATTGTTGATATTAATTAAACTGAGTCAAACATGTCAAATCTTTAAATTTCATGCAATATTTTCCCAACAAATATCAAAACCCAACATCGCTAGGAAATATGTTTTACAACAAAATAACAAGTGCATCGTCTTTCAATATACAGCCAAGCCATTAACCGAAAAACACCTATCCAAATCAGTCATCATCTTCGAGAACATTCCGACACCTCTGAATCTGGAAAGAATGTGTGACCAAAGTCAGTATAATTTGTAAACATAACCAAAATAAACGAAAAGCCATATATAGACGGTCATGAGTAATGACGTACAGTGACTTTAGTCTGTTTGGCTGTTCGGTTGTTGATCTGCTCCAACAGTGAAATGAGCCTCTCCTCAGAAACCTGACAATTGAAGTTCTAAGCACTTTGTATCTTTTATAGATGAGCTCTTACTAAGCCTTTAGTTGATATTAAAAAAATTGGGCAAATATAACACAAAGGAAGAAATACCTTTTCAGCTATTTGGCCCATTTGAGCAGCACTCAGTATAACATCTTCAACACCTCTTGCCTTCTCGGGTTTCACCAAAGCAATTCGTGCAACTGAACATGCATATCAGTAAGTATCAGATCAATGATTAAGTAGCCTAACCAAATCTTAAGTTGAAAGAAATCCCTGCCAGGATTTAACTTATCTACTTAGGAAATCAAACATCCATAATCCATCTTTCTTAGTCCCTTATAAAAATCTAAACATCCTTCCAATATATAAGTACAAAATTATATTTACCTGTCAATAACGACCCAAACATGCTATCTTAAACCAAATATAGATTTCTCCTTCCTAAATGAGGTAATAGGGTAGAGTATTCAATAAACTGCTTGGCCAATAATTTATGAAACCAAATGCCTATTTCAGATATCAACTTACGTCTTTCTCGCGCTTCAGATGACAAAATCTGACTAAGCATCATCTGTCTCCGTTCTTCTTCCTCCCTACAATTATTGCCTTATTGTATGAGATCAATAAGAACAATGAAAAAAAAGAAAAAAAAAAGGTATTGCCTCAATCAAGTTAACGTCCAACCTCTTGGCATCATCATTTGCCTTCTGCTGTTCAGGATTTTGTTGCCCTCTGGCCCCTCCCTGATTATCATATAATGTTGTGAGGGTCAGGATAGAAAATCCACAAGTGCAACTTCTTTTTAATGCCAAAGCATTCCGATTAACTCAAAGTTTCGAGTACTTACAACACCCTGCTGAGTCATAAGCTCCTGCATCCTTCTTTGTCTAATCGCTTCAAGTTCAGGATCAGCCTGAAACGGAACAAGAATGGTCAAAGAGCAATAAACATACAACGGCAGACAGTGAAAACCTAACAAAGAATACCAATGATGGAAATCATAATGTAAGAAATTTCTTAACTACAGGGATTTCAGGATTGGGATATAGCACATAATCACATAAACTGTACAGTTCTTGGTTATCCTTTCATAAACAAGTAGAGCTAGACATGGTTGAGTATATGAACCAGCATTTCTGATTGCTCAACAATATATTGCTTGGACATTCAAAGGACCGAAAGTTCAATCACATGATTCCCATCAGATACGCATTGCACGACACTAAGTTTCTCAACTTATTCTTAAGTTGGGGATATAGTATCCAACTCCCTCTTACTGTTTCAATACTCTTCCACTCTTGGCTTACTTCAGTAATAACACTTCTTTCAAATCGATTACTTGATATGACAATAGAAAAACCATTAACATGGCTATTCCTGATAACTACAACTATAACAAGACCAAAGTTTTTGGGTACTATCAGCTATTTCACACTCAACATTCAGCACCCAATCCATTTGACAGCCAATTACATACTACAACAACCCATTGGAACTACGCTACAAGACAATCAAATTGTAAAAATTGAATGAAAGTATAAAACCCAGCTTTAGTTTCCATTCAGAAGTAGACAATTACATGAAAGATAGAAACTTTAAGAACCCTAGTTCAAGCACAGCAAATATTATACAGTAAGAAATAAAAAAAAAAATTGAAAATTGGAGAGGGTATCTTACCATTGATGCAAGTTGTGACTTGTGAGTGAGTAGCGATCCAAGTCTTTTGAGGAAGCTGGGTGAGATTGGAGGTGTCACGTTGGTCAGACGCGAGTTCTGAAATCTTTTATATGGAGATGACTTGTACGCAGCAGTACATCGAGTTCGACAGTGTGGTGATGATCATGATACTGTGAAATCAGGCTGACCCGATTCGTTAAATCTGTGATTGGGACCATTTGGGAGTGTTAGGATCCATTTATGTTGTGTTGGCCCACGATCCCCATATCTCAAACCTGGTTGTGGATTCAGGATTCTAGAGTCCAAAATGAATCATGAAATGGTGTAGTCGAGAGTGCCTGAGTGCGTATCTCTCAACATCTTTCTTTTGGTGATAGAAATCATAGAAGTATGGGGAACAATGGAAGTGTAGGTTCATGATATTTGGAGTTGGAGGAATGTCCTACTGACTTGTAAGTAGTAATGTTTTGTTGATAAAATTTCCTTCTATTTTTTTTAATGGAAATTTCATTTTTATATGAAAGGGAAATGGACACTTGCTTATACTAAAATTTTGAATACATGTATAGTCGTCAATGCATCTCATTTATAATTTTTGTCATCAGAAATATAAATGCATTGATTAAATGATTGGCTAATTTAATTTAATTGACAAACTACTATCATTTCTTTCTTTAAGGAAAATGAAGGAGTGTCAATTTTGTTTAGGCACAATAACAAATAACGAGCTCGTTGGGAATTGACATAAAGAATATTGTTTAAGCTATATAGGGCAGTCAAATCTACCTAAACGATAGGGATGATAATAATACCTATCAGGTAGAGTATTCATTGGGTATTCGATCATAACAGAGGATGATTACAGGTAAAAAAAGGTAATTGGTACGGGTGTATCCAATACCCAGTTTTTTAGAACGAATACGGTGCGGATATGGTATTTCAATATTCGTACCCATACCCACCAAATAAAAATATTACATATTCATTTATTATAGAATTAATATTATATCTAATAATTTATTTTTTATATACATTTTTGAGTAAACAATTATTTATTTACTTAGTACCTTAATTTACTTATTTTTGCTACAAATTATAAATAAGTTAGACTTGTGTTATTAGTATTTAAAAAATTGTTGCACGAAACCAATTTATGAATTTGCTTATAATAGTTTTTTATTTATTAACATATATTTTTGCGGGTAACAGGTGGGTGCGGATATCCTAGTATCCAACAAATACGGAGACGGGTAATACACAATATAATATTACAGGTATCAGGTCAGATACGAGTACAAAATATAAAGTAGGGTATGGGAACGATATTTTGATATTCGTATCCTACCCTACCCATTGTCATCCCTACTAAACGACCTACATAATCAAACTTGTTGGACACCAAGTTCAAACAGTAGACTATAAAACAATAAAGCAAAAACAAATTAAACGAATCACTATCTTAATGTAGTGGTAATATAATATTACTCATGTTTACTTACCTAGAATGGAATGAGAATTAAAAGTGGGAGAATCATTCTCATTTTCCTTCATTTTAGTGTTTACTTGCATATAAGAAAAATTGAATGAATATGAGTCACACATTTCTATCAGGAATGATTCCCAGGGGGGAGGTGGGTTTGTGAATCATTCCTCCCGAAATCAATTTTTTTACCCATTATACCCTTACGTATATTTTATTAAGAGACTTTTATGTATATTAAATGATTCCAATTTCTTTAGATTCAAAATTTCAATTTATTTGCAAAATGCTACTATAAATTGTTATATTTCAAATTTTTCTATGATTATTATTTTGTTGAATTTAAAGCTTTGGCTAGCTATAGAGCTTGCTAGATTTGATGTTTAGTTTTATTTTTTTTTGTATTTAGTTAATTCATATGATTTGTTCTTATGCCGGTATTATTTTAATTATTTTTTCAATAAACTTTGCTTAAACTCATAAAAAAACTATTCAAATATAAAAATATAGCTATTGTTTTGTAGAAGTATATCAGTAATTAAACTAGTTTAGATTTTGATTCAATATGGTAAGTAAACATTATCAATTTTAATCATTCCGATTTATATTATAATTTCAAATATTAAGTAAACAACTCAATAAAAATGACATTCTAATTTTGATTTTGATTTCCGTTTGATACAAATTCATGGTAATTTCAATTCCAAGTAAGTGAACGTGACGTAAAATTTAGAATTTAACTATGTTAAGAGAAAACTAATGAACCAAGTCAACCAACGAATTAAAGAGTGAAGACCGGTTTCTGTTTACACTTTTAATTCTAATCACCACCATATCATGAAGACCAAGGAGCCGATGCTCACCCTGAAATTTAGGCTGCCTTAAATTTTTATTGATAAATTCTTAATTAATCTAATATTTTTATTAATATACACCCAATTTAATGTAATATTTTATAAATAAATTATATTAGATGAGAAGTTTAACTCTAATAATAAGGATTACAAAAGACAAAATATGTAGTAATAACACAATTTTTTTGACGAAAACGCTATTAAGGGAGAAAGAAAAACACAAAATATAGTAAAAAAAGAAACAAAATTACATAATAGCAACAAAATTTCTATATATTTATTCATAATAGTTTTTTTTGTTAAAATTTATAGTAACTTTAATAAATACTTATTAGATTTGTTATTCGAATGAATATTTATGAGAATTGTATTACACAAAAATTATGTCTAACTTTTGTACTCGACGTTTTTTAATTTTTTTATTACGTGTCCCTTACAATTAAATCTAAAAGTCCGCCGCCGATGGAGACATGAACCAAGTAGAGACCGTCCCCATAAAATGGTGAACCTCTCTTAATCAATCCATCGGAAAAGCAGGAATATTAAATCATGGAATAGATTCTGCATGAAATTAAATCATTTTTTAAGAGAAGTGAAAACAATTATGCAAATTGGTCCAACTTGTCACGTGCCTCCAGCCTCCCTTTCACTAATTATTATTATTTTCACATTTTGACCACCTAACCCAACCCAGGCAACTCCAACTCCACCCCTCAACTTCCCAATATTTACGTCTTCACCCCCATCTGGTCACTGAATCCCAAACTCAGCTTCACTGTAATAAAGCTGCTTCCTTCACCATAAAGTCAAACACTCTCCCTCACAGACACATACTCCCAAATCTCTAAGCACCCGTCGTTCATTAGATAGGGTTGGAGTTGGAGAGAGTTAGCCCGAGATGGGTTTCACAATGGGTCTGAACTTGCTTCTCCTAATGGCCATGGTCGCCACCAACATTCTCTCCCTCTATCACCTCTCCACTTCAATCCAATCCCCCAAACAACTCAACAACAACAACCCTTCTTCAGTAGTCCCAGACCACCTCCTCCACCAGCTCCAAACCATACGCGCCACCATCAACCACCTCACGCGCCACCGCTCTCCTCCTCCTCCTTCCGCCACCACCACCAACCCCCCATCAGATCTCCTCATCTACTCCCGCCTCAACCCAATAGCCTCTTCCTGCCACGATCACCCTGACCTCCTCAACCGCTACATGAACTACACACCTTTTTCTCTCTGCCCTTCCGACTCCGCCGCCGCCGCCGAGGCCCTCATCCTCCGGGGCTGCCACCCTCTCCCCCGCCGCCGATGCTTCGCCAGAACTCCCCCCAAACCCACCTCCTCCCTCCCCCACACCGCCTTCCCGCCATCTCTCCCAGACCAGAACATAATGTGGGACAACTACGACTGCAAGAGCTTCAGCTGTCTCAACCGACACAGCCCAAACTCCGGTTTCGACATGGCCCACGAGTCCCTCAACTTCATAACCTACAAATCCGAACTGGACCTCCCGGTCCCACAGCTCTTCCAAATCGCCAAGGCTGCCGGAGCCGTCCTCCGCCTCGGCCTCGACGTCGGCGGCGGCACCGGCACCTTCGCCGCGAGAATGAAGCCCTACAATGTCACCATCTTAACGACGACGATGAACTTCGGCGCTCCGAATAATGAGGCGGCGGCGCTGAGGGGACTGGTGCCGTTACACGTGCCGCTGCAGCAGCGTTTTCCGGTGTTTGATGGAGTGTTGGATCTGGTGCGGTGCGGGCACGCCGTGAACCGGTGGATCCCTTTGACGGCGTTGGAGTTTTTGTTGTTTGATGTGGATAGGGTGTTGAGGGGAGGAGGGTACTTGTGGTTGGATCATTTCTTCGGCAAGGCCGTGGATGTCGAAAAGGTATTCGGGCCGTTGATTGGGAGATTGGGGTATAAGAGAGTGAAATGGGCGACGGCGAGTAAGAGTGAGAAGAATGGGGAGGTTTACTTGACTGCTCTGCTGCAGAAGCCTGTGTCTAGATGAGGTACTACTAAATTGGCAGGGTCTTAGTATGTTTGTTGATTCTGAAGTTTGCTAGGCAATGTGGATCTAGAATTGAGGGTTGTGCATATTGTTTTGGTTTTGTTGATCTGTTGTTGTGCTTTCTAAATCTTTAGATGAGATTTTATACTCCAAATCTGAGGTATGAGATTTATACTCCAAGACTGAGGTAGATGAGATCTTAATGGAATGCAACAACATAAGCTCATTCATGGCAAACACATAACTAGTTCATTAAGGAGGAAGATGACACTTGAAAATGTGTAGAGTTGTAATGTAGCAACTTAAACACTATAAACTTTGATGTGAACCATAACTAGAAAGTTCATAAATGTGAACTGTTCTAATTGCTGATATTCTAGTTTCTCGAATAAGGATTGAATTATTATCTCAGGTAGAACTCTTTTAAGGTAAAGTAGTGATGCAATGTCCTGAAGCATATATCCCGCTCTTTGAAAGGAAATTTGAGTGCGTTTTGATAAGTCTTCAGGATATTATACTAATGTAGAACGTATCTAACTGCTGCTTTAGAAATAAGAGTAGAATATAAAGAGGTCTCCTTACTTGGTTTTACTGGTGTTATATTCTTCTACTAATGAATAACACAGGATTTGATGTTAAGCCTTGTATTAAACAATCGGGGGCATGGCATTGGCATTTCTATTTTTTCACTACTGTATTCTAACTTAAGAGTAACATTGTCACCTAAAGGTGTATATCATACACGAATCATTCTCTAGATTATCTGAATAACTTGTAATTTGGACTTACTGGACTCCTATATCTTTTTGTGAGGAGTCAAAACATAGTAGGTTCCAGATTTCTCGGTTCAAACAAAGGCAAGATGAACTTGAGCTTTTGTATTGGAAGTAGGAATTGATGGAGAAAGTTTTGGGATTGTTTGATTTTGTAGTCACACCTAATTTTGACATTTATAGTAACTTTTGAACTGACTCTACCTGTTGGCTTTGCAGATGTTGCTGTCAGATTTTGCTGTTTAGTTAACTTATGAGGATATCAGAATGCAGAAGTACTAGTCTTCAAAATGGGAGTACTTCATCATTGACCAATGAAGCAGAGTACATTAACATCCTCAGAAATGGGTTCAAAGTTTAGCTGCTTAGGGATGTAAACAACTGTGGAATGTTTGAAAAGAATTACATCATATGATTCAAGCTGGATGTAAATTCAAGATCCATGTAAGAGGAAACACCGTGTAAAATAGCCCTTGTTGGGATCTTGACTGCCTGTAAGATTTATTCCATTTAATTGTTTACATATACATGCATCTGCAGATAGTGAAATTTATGTTTGGAATCTTACACAAAGTGGCTAAAGTTTTCAGTGATGATAAAGTGAACATTCCATACAGGGGAGACAAAAGGCAAAGAAATCTTTGCTTTGGTGATTTCATTCCAATCTCGAACTTGCCTCTGGTCCTGGAGTTCGTGTTCTGCAACAAAGAATCGAAACATCGATCAGCTATGAGACATTTCCAACACCATTCTGTGAAGGCTCTATTCCCTCTAACTCTCCGTGACTTCTTCAATTTCCATTCATCAACCTAGAACAAATTCGATACTATGCTTGTTGATAATATATTTGATCACGAGAACATCACTCTATGTAAACATAGTAGCTTCCTTCCTCCGTAATCAAAAGTCAAAACCAGCCATTATTTATATTTGTCAACATAAACTTCCACTAATCATGTCAAGGAATTCATATATACAATTAGGAAGATTATCATAATCATGTTACTGGTAAAGTGGCCAAATAATATAACGCTAGAAAGTAGAAACGGGATCAGGTCTCAAAGACTCAAACCATCAAAAAGATTTTAAGTGATTTGACGGTTTGACCGTTCATTTAACGAAAGAAATCTTTGCTAATGAGTACGTAATGAACAACCGCAAGGCAAGGCGCCGCATCCATGAAGCGGCTATGGCGGATGCCGCATGAGCCGGCAAAGATCATGTTCATCAGACAGGCGCCGGATCAGTTCTTTTGTACATTTCATGATATTAGTGTGCTGAGGAGGGACATGTATAGTGGTCCGTGGTTTTTCGGTAATGCAACGGTGGTGGTGGATCGTTTTGAAGGCTTTTCAGATGTGATGGCACTGGGGGCATCCAAACCACCATTGGGTCTGGGCCGATGTCTTTGGTGTCCCAGATGGTGGTTTGGATGAAGATTGGGCAAAGAAAATTTGGAGAGTTATTGGTGAGTATAAGAGCTATGATATTCTCAAGCTCCAATACTCTCAACAGTTACGAATTCAATTGGTGGTGGATCTACGTCGTGGGTTGGTTGTTTGACGCAAATTCAAGTTTTCACAAGGTTTGTTGGTAACGATTTTCTTAAAGTATGAGAATTTGTAAGGATTTTGTGGCTTGTTTGGTTAGTTTGTGCATTTAGAAGAGGTATGTCCGGTGGTAGGGGCCTGACAAGCGGGTTCGGCTAGTACTAGCTCTATGGAGGCCGACGATGGCAAGGCGCCGATGGAGGCCACCTCCTGGCTTTGAAGGACCCATAGTTGGTCCTATGCTTGGACTAATGCAGATGGTGCAGCAGCAAACCGAAGCGGTTATGCTGTGGCTTATTTCAATTAGTGAGGTTCTGAAGGAGGGTCAGTTAGCGATGCATGGCGCGGTGGTAGGGCCACTAGGGAGTGACCCTGGCATGATGACAGCTGAGCCAGTAGGTTCTGATGGGGTGGTGACGCATGCAAATTCGGTGCATGCTAACCCCTGTTTCAGGCTACTGGTGGTGGTGATGACAACTCAGGTCCCGAGGGAGGGACATTTTCCTATTGCGAGTTCAGGTGGATATCTGGCGAATTCTTCTTCAGGTGGGGAGGAAATGACAGATATTATAGGTTCTCGACTAATGGAGGTTCTCAGGCAAGTTCGTCCAACACTGTTGTTTAAGGCGCCACATGTTCGATCCAAATGAACCACGTATGAGGAGAAATGCGGACAACTCAGGTGGCATTGATGCACGTCGCCAAGAGGAGTGCATCGCACAAGATGGAGTCTCCTCGTAAGAAGGTGGTTCGTGACCCTAACGCTTTGACAGAGGAGCAGGAGGCACAAGAGGCTCAACATATGACGTTGTATAGATGAGGAGACATAGTTGAATAGGGTGTGAGGCCTGGCAATATTTTTAGTATTTCTTTACACCTAATCTATTCAGTTATGTTTAGGTACTTGAAAGAATTGTTTAATATAGGTTACTTTAGGAGGTTCCTTTGATCAGACCGAGGAACCGGTGAATCTCTTGTAACCTATCAGTTTCATCCATTGACTAACCATTTCATCAAAAAAAAAATGAACGATCGGAATAGATAATTTTGGTATTGTTGCAGGAGAAAATAGAATAGACAGAAAAGTAGTTGCCCTTTTCATTGATAGAATGACTTATATACAGGCTGATACAATCCGTTACAATAACTATCCCGATATAACAGGGATTCTCTGTATCCATATTTAACTAGGACAAGACACACACCGGGATTAATTGAGAATAAATCTCCTCAAACATATATTAATATTTGAAATTCAAACATTATTAGTGCAAACATTAATTACCTTCCTATCATTTCTCTAAAATCGGATATATATCTGATGTCGAAATTTAAGGCTCGGAGATAATTTTGGTGTTTTGGTTTGCCCCTCGACCAATTTATCCTTCACATAATTTTAGTGCCATTAAAGATAAATGAATACCAATAAAAATTCCGAGAAAAAAAAAGTCTCATTTTCAAACGTGTTAGCTAAACTCAAGCCCTAATGTACGTGAGGCTCGCCCTCGATCTTGATCACACATTCATAGTACGTGATCGAGTAACGTGACTCATATAGTACATATATAACTTGTCTAGATAGCTAGTTGTCTCTTTATCGAAAGCATGAAAGCATATTTTAGGGTTGAGTATTTGCAATCGACGTGGACGAAGGACGTCGCTCGCCGGAGAGGACCGCCCGTTGTGGGACGGAAACGAAAGTTCCGATCACTAAACGACGTAATGAATGAGGAGAGTGCTGCATAACGAGGAGGAAGAAGAAGAAACTGGACCGAGTTAGAAACGGACTGCTTATCTCTCGTCTTTGCAAGAATTGGTATGGAGTCACTTCTTTTGGGAGTCCCATTCGTATGTAAGTCATGGCACAAAGCTTCCCGCAATCCCATTTGTTATCAGAACCTCTCGTTCTCGGAGTATGTTCCTTTTCTCGATCATTATTCCGATAAGGGTTTCTGCCAGGGGGAACAGTTTTACGCCAAGTTTGTGAACAAGGGGTTCTCCATCGGCGGTTCCGTGGAGATGGTGGTGGCTCGAAGCAAAGACAAGGCTGTTGAGATCAAGCTCCCTGATTTTATAGATGAAGGAGTTCTGAGGTTTGTTGAGGAGGAGTGTCCTGACCTTAGGGTTTTGAGCTTGCCAGATGATGTTGTGATTTTCAAGCATACTAGGGTTCTTGGAGAAGTTATTGGTAAGTGGAAGCTTTTGGAGGAGTTGCATTTAGGCGTCAACTTGAAGAAGATGGACTCACGTACTTACAGGGAAATTGGATGCGCAAGTTACAAAAGAAGTGTTTGCTATAGGGGAGAACTGTGGCTGTGAATTTTTTTTTGGAGGAGATCATTAAGCAGATGGGTATGCACTGCAAGCATTTCGTAGGTTTAAGAATTGTTCATACTTATGTTAGTCAAGTAGAGGCGTCCACAATTGTGAAATGGTTGCCTAGTCTCCGGTACTTGTGGCTCCAACAGTCTTACTTTGTCGGAGGTGTGGCCAGTCTCGGCGCGCTAGTGTGGAGGTGCAAGAAGCTCGAGGTGTTGGATGTCGATGAGGGAGGAAGTGATGTTAGGGAAATAGCAAACCTTGCCGGCGGTAAGGGAATCAAATTTAGGTGCATGGGTTGTGTACTTGACAATTCGTCTTTTGGTCGTTCTGTGCAGCAAGATTCGTGCAAGACTCTCACCGCGGATGAGCACCTCTGGTGGAATTGCATTTATGGGAAAGCTGCTAGATGGGCGTCTGTAATGTAGGCTGTGTTTTTTTTCTCTGCTCTGCTCTGTAGTCCTTTTTTAGTCGTAAACTTCCCGTAATTCATGCACACCAACATTATTCTCTAGTTTGCTTGAATGCAGGAGGAAATCATCGGCACGTTATGGCCAGGTTTTGCAGCTATTACCTGTTTTTAAAATCTCCCACCGACCTAAGAGGCCTTGCAAACCGTCTCTTTTCTCGATCGTGTGTTTCGTGCGTTGGCATGTCACCGTTTCGCGACGGAATCGTTGATTTGTAGGCCGGTTGCTACCTGACTTCCTGATAAGCGATTTAGACGGGGAGAACACCAACCCCACCTAAATGGATCCTTCTTGCCTAATGCCTTAGGACTTGTAGTTTTCGTGTCTTTAGCTGAGCCATGAAGATCGATACCTCACACTCTTCCTAATGTAAAGCTAAGCAATCTTCTTGATAGGGTTTTGAGAACACAGTGGTTGCGTCCTTGAACCTCGAAACTCTCACTCTTCCTAGTGACAACCCTCTTGATCGCCGGTTGCAAGTGTTTTGCGTCCTTGAATATCAAGAATCTCACGCTCTCTCGGGTGACAACTCTCTTGATCGCTGGTTGCAAGGATTTTTCTAGATGAGAAGGTAGTTTGCCAATAGCAAAAGGTATTTGATCAAGGATCCTTTCCTCGGTGTTATGCTCCTCTATATATAGGAAACAGTGCTCGTATTTTAATTCAACTGAATCTCCTCACAATTAGACTTGTTAAGCAACTCTAATTGCTCAGTTCCCATGTCCTTCACTTTATCTCGGAGTTTAAGACTCTTAGAGATAAGCTTCACCAGGAATCCCTTACTTCATAGAAAATGTCGATTATTATTCAGTAATGGGCCGCGGTACTTGGCCTCCTTCTCTCTTCCGATCCGTCATGACTTGTTTTAAAGAATACTTTTCGGGCCACCCGCTTAATCCAGCCTCAAAAACCCAATAACAAAATATTTTATCTTGGACCCAAATATTACATTTCCCTGTAACTATACTAACATACAGAGGAGTAGGTTAAACTCATAGCTTCTTAATGATGCACGTGGTCGATCATGAGCAGTGCGTAAACTCGGAGGAAACACCATGTAAAATGACCCTATTACTGACTGTTCGTTAGATTGACCGTGATATAATACGAACCCCAAATACATGTATTATGTATAAAATCTGGGAAACAAAGAGCAAACAAAGAAGGAAAGAACTTGTGAAAGCTAGATATCAATTGTCAAAGATAAGATATTCAATATTATAACAGTAAAGCCAGAGTAGAGGAAATAAAAACCCAGGCATAAGTTCTTGCAGATATTTAAAACAAAAAGGAAACACCCATTTCATGTATGTTCAGAGACTTCAGACTTCAGACCAATTTGCATGAACCCAAAAGCTCAAATTTACACCGACACTTACGTACAGAAAGCATATTCAAGATCATATATGTGACTATTCCGACCATTCCACCCACATGCTTTTCTAGAGCTTTCAATCAGTGGCTTTCCGCCTCATCAGGTCTTGCATATCAAGTGCATTGATCTTAGAAGCAAGTATGAAGTCATTCTCTGTCAATCCACCTGCAGAGTGCATATTATATGAGATGGTTATTATCATTTGCAGTAGACCTCACAGAGAAATACAAATTGGTTTTCACGATAAGTAAAACCCATTCATTCAGCTGTTTCAGCTGTTCTGCTGGAATATAATTATAATATAGGAGTATAATTTAAAAACTTCAGCTGTTCAGCTGGTCACATTCATTCACAGAGAATCCCAACAATCAACATACAGAACAAGTTATTGGTTAAAAGCAGAACAATCAACATACATAACATCACTTCATCAATAGGGAGTCCTTACCAACTGAATGTGTCCAGATCTCAATGGTGACATTATTCCATCCAACAATATGAAGGTCAGGATGATGACCTGCAACAAGACATAATGTTGCCCATTATATTAGTGATACTCGATCAATTTCAACTAAAATTCTTTCTTCTTATATGCAGGGAGCTACAAAACAGAAAAGAAGCTTAATGTACCTTCTGCTTCTGCAACATCGGCTATGAGCTTAAACATTTCCAATCCTTTTGTGAAGGATTTAACTCTCCATGACCTTTTCAGCTTCAACAGACCACTTTCAGTCATCAAATTCCATCCTTCAACCTAAACCAAATATACTGTACATGAAGAAAAAGTAGATTCCATAGATGGTCCATAATTCAGTGAACCACAAATGGGCAAACCTTGTGGAGTAAATCACTTGCAGATTCTTCAGTCATAGGTCGCATGTCCTTTGAGGTGCATGGCACACACTTCTTTGTTGACAAATCTGATGAACCAGAAAACTGTGTCAGGTAAGTAATAAAATTAGGCACTCGGCCATTTATATAAATGATATATTGCCAAAATTCTTTATGAGGTAATACAAAGCATGAATAGCCCATGCATAAAGTTACCAAAATTAGCTTCCTTAAACAAATGAAAAGGAGCCACTATATGTAAACCAGAGAATTTCATTTGGAATACGACCAGGCAAAAATGAAGATTCAACTCATGTGTATTACTAACTGCCTACTTAGTACTGGGACTAAAAATATAAATTTTGCACATAAAGGTCCTTAATTCTGAATTTCTGATTGACCAATATCTCAGAGCTGCAGAAAGTTTATACTGATTTAAAATCAAACTTTGACAAATTAATAGATCATGATAATCGGCGACAAAGTACACAGAGATACAAAATACGGGACATTGAGTGATGTTTGGTAATAGCTTGGGTTTACTATCTCGTCGACTAAGATTAGTCTTTCCAGCTACAGATCTTCTCATGAGAAGTGAGGAAATGTATCTGATGTTTACAGAAACCATGACATCAAAATGGCTTTCATTGGATCACATCCAAGTAATGGGACGTCTCTCTACAACTTTAAACATGTTTTGGCATATAAATTGTAGTCCCGAGTTGCATCTCATTATCAAATAAAGAAATGGCTGAGTTGAATACGAAAAGTCTACACGCACCTTGGCCACTACAAAAAGTTCTAAACTGGGAAACTGAGTTTCTACTGGCTGAAACCCCAACATTGTTTTGAAGTATCTCAACTACTCGGCTACTGGAACTGTATTTAGAATGAAAAACTCATTTTCACAAACTGAAAAACGCGAAGGGGAAGCACTAAATACTAACACTAAACAAGAATGGAGACAATAATTAAACAAAAACAGATCCTTTTTTTTTATATATAAAATTTGAAGGCAGTACATTCCATGCAAATTCTTAACCCAAATGATAACATACACAGACCATCGCGTTCATCGTATCATCCAGGGATTGACCACATTACATATAACTCATTTAGCTAAATCACCCAATAGTCTAATACACATCTTTCACTCTATTATTCACCAGAATGAACAACACAGATCATAATTCCATAGTTAACAAATCAAAGATCAGATTTTTACACAGAACCCAAATCAAAAACAGAAATCCCCATTTAACAAAAAGCTAAAACAAATCAAAAGGGCATCAATGAAAGTACCGTCCATGAGCTCCAAACAGGTTCTTCTGAAACGCTGACACTACTGCTACCTGAAAAAAAAGCCCAAAATTTCACCACAGTAATAAAAAAATACAACAACAACAGAGAACGAGATAGAGAGAGGGAGAGAGAAAACGACGTCGTTGGAAGGAGAGCTTTAACATTCGATTCATGAATGGGGGAACACTACAAGCTCCGGATGGTGTGGGCAAAATGTGTTGGCATTTCACACGGACTGTGTCTGTGTGGAGTTAAATATATATAAAAAAAGATGAAACCTTTGGGGTTGTTTTGTAATAAATGAAAGCATAGTGGTGAAATAAGGAAAGTATTTAATTGGAGCGGTAAACGTGTCATGAAAACATAAAATTTCGGTTCGTCGTCTTCGTCTCTCTCTCTCTCTCTCAAAGAAAAGAAACGTAAAGACTCTTTCGCCGGAAAAAAATGGTCAGTAGTTTCTCTACTCTATTTTTTCTTTTACTCTTGTAATTGTGCGTGGTAGTTTCTAGGGTTAGGGTTTTGGTGCCACGGTATTTTGTATGAGGTTTTCGTTGAGCTGTTTTGTGAGAGAAGACATTTTTACACTCGGATATCGAATTGGTTTCGGCCGAGCTGGATCTTGCCGGATCGTGAAACGACGTCGTATTTGAAATGGAAATACTTCGAAGTTAGAAGCTTTATAATTTGCGTTGTTGATCAGAAACGAAAAAGATTGTCCTTTTTTCTTTTTCTTTTTTGTTTGTGATTAATTATGTGAATGCTGTAAACGTTTGCTAATTTATATAGACAGCGGTATAACCCCGTCCAGTTTGATATGTTGAATTGAATTTTAGACTGAGATAGCAGATTTCTGTCATTTGTGAAACATAAAAGAAAATGTACTTGATATCACAAATTATTTTGAGCTGTTTCTTTTATTACTATGGGAAACATTTAAGTTGAGAGCTTCGTAGTTCGTATAGACTCACTGAGCTTTCCGATTACCAAAGCTTAGAGAACTGGATATTTATCTGTGATTCTGGGAGGTGGTTTGTGTTCACATTGAAGAGAACTTTAGGCTTGCTGGAAGAAATAACAAACTTTTAAAATATAAGTGCTGGAGTCAGTTAATCATTTAAGATATGTCAATGTTGGAAGCACGATAATTCAATTGACTTACCCATCACACGTGTTGCTAGCATTGAATTTTGTATGTTGGTTTTGCTACAAGCTACAACAAATTACTGAGGTGATCTTATTATGATTCAAGTGTTTGGATTTCTCTGAACCCTTAATTGGCTGTTCTATGTAGGAGTCGTGCCCTACTGTAAGGAACATCCTTCTTCTAGATTCAGAAGGTAAACGTGTAGCTGTTAAGTATTTTTCAGAGGACTGGCCGACGAATAGTGCAAAGGAAGCCTTTGAGAAAGCTGTTTTTACTAAAACTCAGAAGACAAATGCAAGAACAGAAGGTATTTGTGCTCTTATTGTGTATGTATAATTTCTGTGAATCGTCAGATTAGTTTTGGTGCTGTGAACTACGATCCCCCTGCATGATGTTTTCTATCGTTTGGTATCGTGTTCTCTTTTCGACATCCATATGAAATTGTTGTTCTTTCGTATGCAGCTGAGATAGCAATGTTTGAGGACAGCATTGTAGTCTACAAGTTTGTCCAAGACCTTCACTTTTTTGTTACTGGGGGTGAAAATGAGAATGAGCTCATTTTAGCCACAGTTCTTCAGGGCTTTTTTGATGCAGTTGGAATTCTTCTTAGGTTTTGCTCACACCTCTATTTAGTTACAGACTGTTAAATTCATTAGACTCTTTAAGTACATGAATTTTGACATTCATTTGGGCTTGTTTTGGTACAGAGGCAATGTGGACAAAAAGGAGGCACTTGAGAATCTAGACCTCATTCTATTATGCATTGATGAAATTGTTGATGGCGGGTAAGCTACAACTCGTTTGATAATCAGTTTTGTCTGTGCTAGTCAGTGTTCTGTAGTTGTATCTTTACCCTTTTCTGGTGAGCTAGAAGTGAAGGCTTTGCATGATATAATAAAAACAATGATATTCACTATTCACTCAAGTTAGTTAGTGTCTCACATACTTGTTCCAGTATAACAGACTAGCACCTGAAGATTTAGTTGTCCTATCTGTTTGGTAGGCCATTCGACTGTGGCTGGATTTGTATTTGGTCACATGGGATAGTTGGCCTTCAGCAGTTTTGTCGTTTGGGTGTAAATAAGAAGCTTGGTTTTTTTTTTCTGCTCATGTATCTTTTTCAAATCATGACACTGAAAATGTGAGGCAAATCATGTAACCTGGACTTGACATTTTCTTTTTTGCACAGCATTGTTCTTGAGACTGATTCAAATGTTATAGCAAGTAAGGTTGCAACACATAGTATTGATTCTGGAGCTTCACTGTCAGAGCAGGTATGCCAATTTATGTACTTCTTGCATCCCTTTTGCCTTCCCCCGTTCTCTGGTACCCCGTCTATGTTGGTTACTACATGAAAAACATATCAGTTCAGTAACTGTCCAATGCCTACCATATCTTATGTGCATCTGTATCATTTTATATTTGCAGACAATAGGGCAGGCACTCGCTACTGCACGCGAACATTTTGCCAGATCTCTGCTTAAGTGATTGGATGAAAGGAGAAGGTGGAAAGAAGATCAGTCTTATATTTTCTTTTTCATTAGTGTACTGGCTTATAGTATCAACTTTGTCTTACTTTCTGCTCGATTCATGTCCTCTTATGGAACTCGGGATGATTTAGACATGAGAACACTTGGAGTTGAAGGGTGAGAATTAAAGTTGTAGATTTGGATACTGAATTACATGTTATGTGCTGAATTGAATGCGAGCACCATAGGGCTATTATAGAACGTTCCATCAATACATCAGCACTACCACAAGATGTCCAATGCTAAATCATCATGATATTTCCAAATGTACTGTAGTCACTGATATACTATTGTAACTTCATTCAACATTTCAACCCCATCCATATTGGGTGGCATTTTAACTCTAAAGGTCAATTATTCATGAAGTACTGAAAAGATAAATGTATATATCTAACAATGCTATGATTAAATCGATTGCTAGGAGTCACTCTTCAACATGCCAGACTACACTGCAAGCAAGTAGACCTGCTAACACATCTTTCCCATGAGGAACCACTATCAACATGCCTGCCTACACTCTATTGAAATAGACCCTCCAACATATCTTCCATATCTTTCCAACTACAAGTAACTGATTGAGCATTTGATACATCGTAACCTACTAAATGATGACATAGTTTGCATTATGTTGGAATGCATCTCCCATTGTTGGTGGTAAGCTACTGCGAGCCACATTTTTGCGAAGCAAGGCATGAGTCTGCCTCATGCTGGAACATTTGAAGCTCCAACTTTCTGACTTCAACTTGCTCTTCAGCAATAGGCTGTTTCAATCCGAGGTAAAGAAACCCAACAGCAATTAGAACGGCTCCAATAAGGAATAGGAGTGCAGTAATTAAGCCAAAGGCATATGGTGTATGCTCTGCTCCAAGCATTTCATCAACATTGATTCCAAAAAGTCCAGTTATAATGGAAAGAACAAGACCACAGCCACCAAAAACTGTAAGGTTATGGGTCACTCGGAGGCTTTTATCCTGGAACAACATTCAAGAGATGATGAAATGGCTAGTAAATATCGATCAGTTGGGAAAATAATCACATATTTCATATTATTGTTTGATTACAAACCTGCAACCATGAACGAACAGTGCTCTGCATAACATCCTGAATAGTAAACAAGCGCCCACGAACTGCTTCTTGCTCCTCAATCATTTCTCTTGCGTTCTTTCTCATTTGCTCCAACAAACTTCTTGTTGCATTTCCTCTTAAATGCTGAAGTAGCTCAAACACAATCTCCTCTCTTGCATGAAGACTACCACTTTACTCTGATCACCTGCAAAAGGACAAAGTTCCAGTTAATCAATCAATTTTATTAGCATTGTAGCTTGAAAGGATATTAAAAACAAAAGGTGAGCACTGATTGGTGACTGTTTTTAACAAACGAAAAAATTGAAAAAAGATATCATTGAAAAATAAAGACACAACAGTTTACATGTAGTTGCTAATGATTAAGTCTCCTAAGTGTAAAGACCAAAAATGTATGAGTCAACAAATGCAAGTAGGCTAGAGTCAATGAGATCTACAGAAACTAAAATTCTTACAATCTTACTCTGAAAGTTTTATTACAAACCAAGTTATATGTCCTACTCCAAAGTGTACCTGTCTTGGCAATTTTCTGATTTCTTGGTTGAGAATTCTGCTGAAAAGATTCATGTCTTCATGATTCCTCCTATTAATAGAGAAAATTATATTTATCAGACATGGATCATTAAACCTAGTGTTCATTACGACTTTAATAAAATATTAAAATTTATGAGGATTTTTGTATCTAGGAAGTACCTGTTCATAAACTTTAGTTCAATCTCATCTGCTGCACCAAATATGGACTTGCGGAATAGCCTGACACAAAAAACACGTTGATGAGACATAGAAGTAGATTAGAAATTTCAAAACCCAAGTAAGCATATACAAATTTTTAGATGATTTATGTACATGAGCCTATACAAAAATTTTGTGCAACGATTGCACAAGTGTTGCTTCACTTAGTTCACTAGCAATTGACATCAATCTTACCTATCTTCCCATCGAGTAAGGCAGGAAATTAGATGTGCGATGACTTCATGCGCTGTTCTTGGTACATAAAAGCCTCCAGCAGAAAGTAGTTCCTAGTAAAAAGAAGACAAGGAATAGAATATGACGTCTAAAATAAGTTGCATGCAAAATAAATTTGAACTTGGTCTGAAATTTCAATGTCATTGGAGTGATGAACAACCTGAACTTCTGTTATACCCAACACATTTATACTCGAAGTAGGTCCTTTCATATGCATAACAGTTAGAAGCAAATTTTGTGCTTGCCAGGAACGAAGTACAATAGGATATCATCCTCGTCAATAAATGGATTACCAACTGAGTGCCCCAAAATCTCGAATGACAAACCTCCAGAGACTCTTACTGGTATCTGAATATATACAGCTCAGCTTAATCAGAATTCAAACGAAACAGAACCCACATACAGCTCCGCCATCGAGAGCGCCTTGGAGGGCTCATCGACCTCTTGGCCATCCCTTAGGGTCCATAACAGTGGCCCATCCAATCCTAGCCGGCGAGCTCCAGAGTTAGCAGCGGTATCGGCATCAGGTCGAGATGAAGAAGCCATGTCACCTACGAAACAACCACGGATAAGGTCAAGCCTAGTGGTTCGCCGATATCGTGTCACCAGTCCGCAACCAGCTTCCCAGGCGACATACCTCCCGCGACACAGATAAAAGCAAGAAAGACACGGTAAAAGCAAAAACGACAATCAAACAAATACTAAGTACGGCGGAACATCGGCTATCACCCAGAAAAACCAAAACCAGCATATCATACACCATGGAAGCACGATTGCAACAAACATCAAGTCTAAAAACTAGAAAACCCAGAAATCAAAAAAGAGGAAACCACATAACTAAGGTAACTGAAAGCTAGGAGGAGCAAGCGACGGCGTGTTACCTAAAAAGGCACAAGACAAAGGCGAGCAGTGACGGCGCAACAGCAAGAACAACCACGGCACGACGGAGCCGCGAGAGTGCAGGAGAAATCTTCTGTCTCAGAGAGGAAAAACGAAAAAAATTTCAGACGACAATGAAAAGTGTACAAAGGAAACATAAGCGAAGGCTTATATATAAACAAATCGGAGAGATCATAGCTGTTAAAAAGGACACGTCGGTCCGGCAGATGGTCACACATGGCGAATGACGTCACTAGAATTAGAAGGATCCGGAACGAAAACCGGTATGCACTGTTTCAAAAAAAAAGCACGACCTTCGAAGAAACAACAATAATCACGCTTTATGACTACGACGGGACGTTTGGGCACCCCGAGACCCCCTACGCAGACACGTGGCAAATTGATGTATGGCAAAATTTAATGATCACAGAGTGGATATACACCTACCACATCGGCTAACCATCCCGCTCACCGAAATGCACGCTACATAAACCATCCCGCTCACCGGGAAGAACGCTACAAAAACTCAGATGGTTTATTCCCGATACCGATCTATGCACTACAAAGCCGCTCGGAGGAATGGACTCGGGGACTTAAGGGTTACCAATTCAAACGAGCTCCCCCTACCATAGCGCCCCCAGCGGTTTGAGCTACCCGCAACAGTGCAAAACAACTACCGACCTGGGTAGGACCGAGTGTTTGGGCACCATCGAGCTACCCCCTTGGTCGATACAGTATAAGCCGCTCATTCGGAAGGAAACTTGGTTACCATTACTTGTGCTACCTCGGCGGAACGGTGAATTAGCTACTCACCAATCTTACCCCTAACCAACTAAATAACTGTTGATCGCATGGGCACTTACAGGTACACATATCGCCAAGCATCACAACCTAGGTCGCCGAGTTGGGAGACTGCATGACATGATACCCGGCTCCAAAAAAAGGTAACATCGCCGCTGAGTACGTACAGATGATTTCGCAAGTATCACTTCTTTCAACTCACCAACCAAGGTTGATCTCCTTGGCTGAGCGAGTTGGGGGACTTGTACATATACCTAGCTTATCACCTCTTAGTACGGACTTAACGGCTTGATTATAAATTACAAATATATCTCACCGCTACCGTGACAAGAACCACCGGCAGGACAACTCCAACTCCGATAACCAGCACGATCCGCACCTCGATAAGGATAGCGCCCACGCGCCGAACAAGAAACCAGTCAGATAGCGCATCAATGAAGAGAGTATACACACTAGTCCTATATCGAATAAACGGTAGGAACCCAAGTCCCAACCACCAATATATACCGGCCAACTCAACATTAAATGGTACGCGCATTCAATACTCAATCACGCCGCCGTTATCCTTAACCGTTGTTGATCTTAACAGCGAGAGCGAGTTGGATTCTGATAAAGTGTGGAGCGATATTGAAAGTAAAGCAACAGCAATATCATCCCAAAGAACATTAACAGCATATCTACAACTACCTCCAAGACACGATCTTACAACTACCTCCAAGACACGATCTTCTTGTTCAATATCCGATATCCATATCGGTGTCAGGTATTAACAATGGGCTTGGGCCTTCGAACATTATAGAAACAGTTGAAGAGTCCAATCATCCCTTTTCTAACCATTTTGCATTCTCTTCAACCAAATACAGTTGCTGCAGAATCTGGTTTTGGACAAGTTGCTACTGTCGCTACTGGTGCTGTGGCTCCTGATCCGGTGACGAGGCAAACGTAAAAATTCCCCGTCTACATCTCAGGTCAGTGATTCCAAACCTTCTCGTAGGCCAAAGCAGTGGGTCGTTCTCCAACTGGAGGTGGTGGTCTGGAGGGTGGATGTTTTTAGTTGGTCACTGGGACATATTGATGGTATGGTCTATGGTGAGGGAGGTATGATTTGTAGATTGACTGGTTTTTACGGAGAACCTGTAACACAACATAGACATCACTCTTGGGCATTTTTGAGAAGAATCTCCGCAACAGTTTCTACAGAATGGATAGTTGTTGGTGATTTTAATGAACTAGTTGCAGTACAGGAAAAGAGGAGAATGAGGGAGCGGCCTTTACGCCAGATGCTTCGTTTTCGGGAGGTTATTACAGATTGCTACTTGGTCAAATGGTAAGGTGGAGGAACGTTTGGACAGAGGGTTTGCTAATAAAGAGTTACAAGCTATATTCCCGCATATTCAGTGTGTACGTCTTTGTTCAAAAGTCTCAGTTCATCGTCCTTTATTGTCTGAGCTTCTATCTGAGGCTGATTGGGTGGCAAAGAGACTTCAGAGAAAGCGGCGTTTTCAATTTGAAGATGTTTGGCTTACTAGTGGTGATTGTGGCTCTGTGGTGCAGCAAACCTGGTCAAGCTGTCTTACTGGGGGTTGTGATGTTTCGGGGTCATTATCCAATTGTGCCTCAGATCTATCTTATTGGGGTCATTCTCAGTTTGGGAATGTACAATCTCAATTAAGGGATGTGAGGAGACGTTTGATTGTGGTGTATCAAAACCCAGAGTCTTCTCAGTTCCATGAAGTTGTCTCTCAGTTGAAGTCTCATTTGGATAGTCTCAGTGGTGGGATTATTTGATTCTTTTGGTAATTGGATTACAGATTCTAATGAAATTGGAGGGTTATTTTGCTCCTTTTCTGAGTTGTTTACCAAGTCTGGAGGTTACCGTACGGATGAGTTGCTTTCACAAGTTTGTCCAAAAGTCACACTGGAGATGAACAAGCAGTTGCTGAAGCCCTTTCTCAAAGAAGATTTGGAATCAGCTTTATTTAGTATGAAGCCATCCTCAGCGCCAGGAGATGATGGGTTCAATCCTTCTTTTTTTCAAAAATTTTTGGTCTGTGGTGGGAAATGAAATTTCAAAGTTATGTTTATAAGTCCTCAATGGTCAATATAGTGTTCAAACTTTTAATCACACCCTCGTTGCTTTAGTTACAAAAATTACTAAACCCTTGTACAAGTTGGTTGCGAAGACTTTTGCGAATCGTTTAAAGAAAGTTATTCCAGTTGTGGTGTCTTTAACTCAGAGTGTTTTTGTGTCTAATCGCAACATTTTAGACAATGTGATGGTTGGCTTTGAAGTCACACATTATGTTAAGAAACTTGGGGACACTGTTTTAGGTGCTACAATTCTGAAATTGGACATGGTCAAGGCATATGACAGAGTTGAATGGTGTTTTTTGGAGGCGATGCTTTTGAAGTTAGTTTTTCACTGTGAATAGGTTCGTCGAATTATGGATTGTATAACAACTGTGTCCGTCTCAGTACTCTGGCAAGGTAATTCTTTTGGGCACATTCAACCTACACGGGGTATTTGACAGGGCTGCCCTTTATCCCCATACTTGTTCATTCTTATGGCTGAAGGTTTTTCAGTGCTCTTTAGAACTGCAGAAAATGAGGGTCTTTTTTTGGGTATTAGCATTGCTCCTTCAGCACCTTCTGTTTCTCATTTGTTTTATGTTGATGATAGTCTACTTTTTCTTATGGTTGAACAGCATACTGCACAAGTCTCAAAGACATTTCTGACTTGTATGAAGCAGCATCTGGCCAGCAAATTTATTTCCATAAATTAGCCTTTTGTTTTAGCAAGTCTGTTGATGAGGAGCTACAGTTCTTGATGAGTAATTTTTTGGGCATACCGATTGTTGATTGTCATGCAAAATACTTGGGTTTGCCAACACTGTCAGGAAGGGGGAAACGTTTACTCTTTAAATCAATCCGTGAAAGGATTTGGCATAAGCTTAACGGTTGGAAGGAAAAGATGTTATCACAAGCGGGAAAGCAAGTGCTGTTGAAATCAGTAGTACAAGTTGTTCCTTCCTATGCAATGAGTGTGTTCAAGATGGCCATGTACATGAGCAGGGAGTTGTCTAATTTGTCGAGTAGGTTTTGGTGGGGAAAATCTAAAGGTAAATGAGGAATGCATTAGTTGAAATGGTCATTATTGTGCACTGCTAAATCACGAGGAGGCCTTGGCTTCCGCGGCTTTTCAGATTTCAATCAAGCACTCCTGGCGAAGAAATGTTGGCGTATCCTTATGTCTCCTGAATCTCTTCTTTCCAGATTGTACCAGAGTAGATATTACTCTACATCAAACTTTTTGGACGCTCCAATTAGGCGTTCAAGCTCGTTTATATGGAGGTCTTTACTCTGGGGCAGAGTTTTGCTTCTTAAGGGACTTCGTTGGCGAATAGGAGATGGAACAAGAGTCCGTATGTATCAAGATCCATGAATTCTCAGACCTATCTCTTTCCAGATTATGTCTCCACCATCTTTGGATCAGAATGCTTTAGTCTCTCAATTAATTCTACCACATGGCTGCTGGAATTTTGAGTTCATTGAACATTGTTTTTGGGATGTGGAGGTTCAGGCTATTAGTTCAATTCATTTACTATCTATTCTGGTGAGAGACTCTTTATGTTGGCATTATACAAAATCTGGTGAATATACGGTTAAGAGTGGGTATCATCTTGCCCATTCTTTAGATAACTTGGCTGCTGGTGATGTTGGATCTTCTTCTGCTGTTCGAGATCAGATTTGGCAAAAATTGTGGACACTTAAATTGACACCACAAGTTCACATTTTTCTTTGGAGAGCTCTTCATGGTATTCTCCCTTGTAATGTAAATCTGCACCATCGTCATTTGCTATCCTCACCAATTTGTCAGAGATGCAGAATAGATCAGGAAACAGTGGTTCATGCACTCTGGTCTTGTTCCAAAGTGAAAGCAGTATGGTCTTTAACATCTTTTAAGTTTGCTGTAGGACATTTCAGAACAATCTCCTTTTCTGATTTGTTTAGACATGCATGCTTAATATTATCATCTCAAGATTTGATTGTTGTTGTTTCCCTTTGCAAAGCTATTTGGAAAGTAAGATGTGATGGAAGTGTTCCAGAGAAAATATATCAGTGCATGGTTTCTTTTTAATCAAGTTCTCATTCAATTATCAGAAGTCGCCTCTTCGGTTCCATTTCATGATGTGCAACATGCTTGTCATTCTTATCCTCAACGTTGGATAAGACCACCTTCAGGTTTTTTAAATTAAATGTGGATGGTTCAATTGATCCAAACTCAAATTTGAGAGGACTTGGAGCGGTGCTCAGAGATCAGGATGGTTTTGCTTTGTTGGCAATTTCTAAGGGCTTGCACAGTCATTTTGGAGTGGCAACCACAGAATTATATTTGGCAACTTTAGGCTTACATTCTTGTGTGCATGCCAGTTTGATCCATTCTCCCATTATTTTAAAAATGGATGCATCAACTCGGAAAGAATGGACATGTCTACTGAAGGAGCGTTGATTGAAGAAGTGAAGTTTTTGTTTCATTTTTTTTCATCGGTTACTTGTATTTGTGTTCCAAGGAAATGTAATTAAGAAATGTAATCAGGTAACGCAGACTTTAACTAAGAAAGCACTTTTGTTTCTTGTATTTCAAAATTGGATTGTAGTGAAGCTACATTGGCTCACTACAGTACTTGTATCCGATGTAAACATCTCAATTGCGTAATGCGATTTCGTTATTCTCTAAAAAAAATTAAGATAATGCATCAACTAGACGCGTGGGATGCTCTACTACTAGTAGTTTGCGGTTTCCGCAGTTTTCTGAGAGGTTCTTCGTCTCTTTTGTCCTTAATACTTAATTAAGAAGTTAAGCACGTCTCTAACCCTAATTTTTTTGGCCCCGATGCCGCATTTTCCCTAATTTTTGGGAACTAATTCGTCTAGCTGTAGCAACTTCTCCAAGGTCATCTAGGAGAGCCAAAGAGATTGCGCACAATACCGACATCAGTACATCACTTCCAAATGTTTGTAAATATCTTGTACCAAGATAAATCATTCACCTCTATTATAGATTGACGACGATTCAGAGATTAGGTATTTGTTATAGAAAGCAAACCATCTTTTCACTTATAACACAGAAAGATGATGAAGAAAAGAAACCGGGCATAGTATAGTACTTTTACTAATCCAAATTAGCACACTGAGTTCCTAAGTTAAGCATGACAGGGAGCAACAAATATCTAAGATACAACCTCGTGGCACAGGGCAGCAGCCAGTCAAGGTCTCTTTTATGACCAAATGATGATACACGATGATTATTAAGAGGCCTAATGCCTCTGATTGGCCACTTTCAAACTCGGTACGAGAGACCCTGAAAAACCTTGAGGTGGCTGAGGGTATTAGTAGCTGTTTTGCCATAACTGTTGAGACTGCTTTGAAGGCTGCCCTTGTGACCCACCCAGGGATGCGTCCCTTGAACTTTGCTGTTGATGGTCGAGGGACATCCCTGTCTGAGAATGATAGTAGTTTGGGTAGTTGAGAGCTCCAGCAAACTGCTGTGACGGCTGCTGCGCTTGCCGGAAACCAGCGTGCTGTTGGTTTTGCCCCTGGAAACTGTAATAATTGCTAGCTGGAACGGCAGGCATTGCTCGTGAACCAGGTCCATGAACCCACATGCCAGAGTTGTCATTCTGCTGAAGGAGCATAAATATTAGCATTTACAATACATTAGAATACGAAAAATAACAATAGCAATGAGTGGACACGATAGCATTCTTATCCCCATTTGATAGACAACTTTCTTGTTGGATGAATCCAACAGTGTTCTTGGTTCAGTGACTAAGAACTGGTGCCCAGGAGTGAGGTGTTTATATTAAAAAAAAATAAGGAAAATTCCTAAATCAGTGATTCATTCAAAAAAAACAAAAGCACTTTAACTGACACTAGTAAAAGACATTACCTGCTGAAGTGACATCAAATGGCTACTGTCCTTGTACTGAGAGCTTATAACATCATCATAACCGATTGTTGTGCCAGTAGGTGCCGATGGTGGATTCAGAGGAAAGTTTCCTCCAGGATTGCTAGTTGAACTCCCGAATCCATAACCAGATGGAATATTAGCAGACTGGGGTAAACTGCTAACAGAAACACTATTTTTATATTGTGGGAGAACCGCAGCCAGCGACTGATGGTATGTGCTGTTACCAGGAAAAGCTTGCTGGAATGCAGATGGCATATAAGTGTAGCTCTGTGGCAAGAAAGGATAACCAATCATGTTGGAGAAATGCCCCAAAGGAAGACTGGGTTGGGAGTAAGGATGCAACAGGTGTTGTGGAAGAGAAGGTCCAGTCCCAACACCAGCACCAGGGAGGGTCTGTTGAGTAGGTTGGGCAGAAGAGACACCACCTGCTCTTAGAGCCTGCATATACATAAAAAATTAGAAGAAAAATTATAACTGTCTTAAATTTTAAGAATTAGTTGATATGAAAGATTTTGTTCGGCCAGTCAATTCTCCGACAAACACTTTTTCAACTCATTGTCAACAAGTTCATGGCGTACTTTTCTCCCAGAAAGTACATCAACTGAGATAAATAGGTATAGGTATAGGATAATGGACTATATGGTTCTATCTCTGATTTCCTACCATATTCTGGATAATACTTGATCTAATTATATCAACTTATTTATAAGGGTGTGCCTATTCACACCTCCAAAATTTATATTCACACCTCCTCTTATAAATTTACTCACTAAATTTCCAACTTTGCCCAAATACTTTTTTCACTCTACACCTCCTCTCAACTTTAAAAACTATATACACCTCCTTTCCTCCCCAAAAAAGTATTAGAAACCTCCTTGAGTATTAGAAACCCAGAAACCAACGAAAACAGATGACAAAGAAACTAAGAGCAGAAAAGGATCGAAATCATAGGGGTAATCCAAGCTCATCCTTTATTTTAATAAAAGAGACGTAGTGAATGAGAAGATGAAGAAGTTTCATGTAATCAAAAGAAACAACATAGTGAATGATATTGAAGATGAATAAGTTTGATGTATAGATAGAAAATCAAGAAGACAAACATAGACATATATCAGCATACACAAGAAGATGGTCCAAGTCATAAGGATTCTCAAGCCAGAAACCCCTTTCTCTCTCATTCAACCCATTGTTCCAATTGATTCAACGAAGGGCCTAAAGTGGTTCCAACACCAACTCCACATATCATTCTTTCATTGTAATTCTTAAACATTCAGTTGACAACATAGGATCGGAATCCAGGCTAGCAAGGGATCGAAAACAATGATACAACAAAATTGTGGTCTTGTGTTTTTTTTTTAGTAAGAAAGGGTAGAATTGAAATTAAAATCTTTCAAAAATTAGAGGAGGTGTAAATATTAAATTTGGAGGTGAGAATAGATGCACCCTATTTATAATTCAACTGAAATGCAAAAATGATTTAAAAAGGAAAATACTGCAGCAGCCAAAACAAAACATCTTTGTTATCTGGATTTATCATGCATGGGGGAAAGTTTGAATACTAATCTTTCATATGAAGAATAGGTTACAGATTACAATCATATGAGCTCTAATCATAACAAAATGCTGAAAGGGTTGGCACAATATTACAATGTAATGAAATTCGCAATTCAGTAACAAGTTGGCAAACGAGACAGAGAAATAACTATTCCTGTATTCCCTCATTAAACCTTGATTGAATCATACAACCATATTTGTTCATATTCATTCATTCATGACGAGAAGAGATGTAGTTGCACCATACTTGAGAATTCTAGTTAGAACACACAATATCACATAGATTAGGCCATGTTGATTAAGAATTGAACCTTGTTTCTTGACTTAAAGAATCTCGATTAACAAAAATGATTCATACACTCTTTCAATACCAGCAATTTGCAATCAGTGTATTGTTTTCAATGACCAAGAGGAAAAGTAGGTTTCAATAAGTTATAAAAAAGGAAGTCACCTCAGGCATGGACATCGTGGGACCGCTGATGGAAGAAGGCATATTGCCATATTTTGTCGGCATGGATTGCGTCAAAGGGAAGGGTGAGTATGGAAGATCCTCCCTTGCAGTCTGAGTATTTGAGGCCAACAGAGTGCTTGGTAATGAATTTGTATATCCTTGCTGAAATGAGAATTGCAAAGTGAGATTCAATCAAATCTTCCACCTAAACATAGTAATTCAATAGATTTATGCATGCAAAACAAAACTGCCTTATTACAAGACGAATCCAGATACCAAAGACTTAAACAGTATGGAGACAATTAAGCTCCGCATTAGTTTTTCAAGTGTAGCTCTGTCAAACAATGGTTTATACTTCTAATTATTATCTTTAGTATTTCTTTCCCAATCATTTAACACAATAACACCACCATGTGTGCCCAGTCATTGAAAAATCTTAAGACTTTAAGTGTGTGCACCTCCAACACAAAAAAATATTGCTTGGCCAAGAATCAATCATGTGAGGTTGCATTCATTCCTGATACTATGACACATCGAATACAAAAATAAAAACAAATAGAAGGAGAAGAACGAAACAGAATAACATGGTTCACAAATTACCATCACACTTGAAAAGGGAGCATTGTTCTGCATTTGTGAGCTCTGTTGGTGAGCAAATGCCATATTCAATTGCTGGGAGCTGTCATATGGAAAACCAGGCGCAGAAGGGAAAGTATATTGAATGCCCTGATCAGCTTCAGTAGTTTCCTGTTTTAAGACCTCCGGTTGTGACACTGAAGGAGAATCATAATCTGCAGCACTGGCCCCGGTTCTATGAACCATATTTCCATCCGATGTAGTCATAAGATGCTCATCTCCATAGTACTCGGGATTTCTGCAGAGAAAAAGCTATTTCTTCAGACAAAGGTAAACAGTCAGCAAATGTAATCACAGGCAATACTATCTGAAGTACAAACCTAGCATCCGTGTGCGCAATTTCAGAAACATTCACCGCTGGAGATGTCTCTTCTAAGTTACTTTTCAATGAATGCGAGCTAGGAAGATCAGGCTCAGGGCCAGATCGGAAACTTCCAAAGCTCAGGTGCAAGCAATCTGGAGTATGGAGTTGTAGGTGATTTGGAATGACTACAGGAGGGCTCTCGTCTTCAGGTGGTGCTCCTCTATCATCCTTCTGTAAGTCAAGCTGCTTCAGGTTTGCAGTCACCGATGAAGTATCATGTTCAGCTGGAAAGAAAATGAGAATTAGTTGACACTTGAGTTAAAGAAACTCTTCAGACCACATTCTACCCAGAGAAATATCAAGCTTTAGTTTCCTAACTGAAAACAAAAGCTTCACAGGTGAATTACAATTCAAAATAAGACCTCCTATTCACACCATTATTCAATGTTTCTGATATTCATCTAATGCAGTGACCAAATCATAGATATTCAAAAAGCAATGTTTAACAGAGCCCTTGATATCCATTTTTACCCTTGTAAAGATCAATGCTCAAATAAATACAGAGGTATCTAATCACCTTCATCATCCTCGACCACATGCCCCTCCGTATGGTAGGAATTCAAATCCTCATACAAGCTACTATCAAAAGCAGATGCACTTGCTGAGTTGTCTTCTTGCACATTTCTACCTGAAACAGAAGTAGGCCCATCATGGCTTGTATTGAGCTCCTCAACAGAATCATCATCTTCCACCTCAACCTCAACTTCAGCCTCATCTAGTTGGGAGTTTATATGCTGATTAGTTCTATCAGAGGGCAAGCTGGATGAATTAGCATATTCCAAATTTGCAGGTGCCCCTAAAATGGAGGACATGGTAACACCTGGAGGATGCTCAATCAAGGGCCACTCATCAACCTGGGGTTCAGTATGTGATGAATTCACATTGTGAAGCGATCCTGCTGCAGAAGGGGCCCTGTCATGGTAATTGACACTATGACTGGGGGGTGCCTTGGCTTGCGGCCTACCCTTCTTCACAATGTCAGCCATTGAAACTTGGCCTGGAATCCCTGCCCATGCCGATTGATATCCAGAGGAAGGTTGAGCAGATGAAGAAATTCCATCATCACCTACTGTTATCGCTTTACTTTCAGGAGCCACTGAATCACTGCAACATATTTAACCCGTAATTGAGCATTATCATAAAGAATGCACATATCCCATGCTTGAGAACAAATTAAGTCATACCCAAATAAAGAAACACAGAAATATTTAGAGATTAAAAGCCATTAAACCTTGAAAGTTAAAAGACTATGCACGATTTGCTTATCAAGGCTCGAGAGTCTTATCAACTTCTTGTTAATAATGGGGAGAAAGACATGGGTGATCAACAAGAGCAGCCTAATACCTAATAGATAGAGGCAGATGCAGAAGTTTGAAAGTAAACTGCTTTTCTTTTGTATTTTTCTCTCTTTAATAAATAAAACATATACCATTTATAGTACCGCATCAGTTTGAAGTTTTAAGGTTATAACCTGTAGGATGAAGGTCGTGGACTTGCATTATATCCTGTTGAGCCAGATGCAGAAGATGAAGAACCTGCATAAGCAGGTGTTCCATTTTCTTTCTTGTAGGCAGATCTACCATGCAAAGAACCAGTCTCTGGAAGCAACACAAAAGTAAGAGACAATGAGTCGAAACTAAGTTTTTTCAAGGCTCCACAACAAATCACTCAAAACTCTCTAAACAAAGTACTTTACCATTAGCACTCGAGTAGTTTGATCCGCCTCGTGCAGCATAACGATCACCACCTCCTCGACCTCCAAAACTTGAAGTATTCGCACCTCGAGACCTAGAATCCGTGGGTTCCTTAGTCTGCAGGCATAGTGTAGGCAGAAGGAGGTTAAGAACACTAACAAAATCCAAAAACACTTCAAACAGATGGTTCAAATGGTACGCACCTCCTTTTTCTTCTCCCGTTTGCTCTTCACTTCATGAAAAGGATCTACACACAAAGTCACAGGGCTCAAAATTAGTCATAAATTTTCGACAAACACAGTATACAGATCGACAGAGATTTCTCTAACTCAGTACAAACTAGTGTTGCGGCTTTCAGCATTCGATATATTTTTTCAATTATGCAAATCATAGTCGAAATTAACCGAGCTCGAAAAACAGTTTTTAATATAAAACAAAACCGACAAAGAAATTAGACCTTGGGCGAGGAGGCGATTAACAGCTTCATTAGGGTCCATGTTACAGTCTTTAAGCATAACATAGATCTCCTGCTCAGTGCAGTTATTCACTATCTCTTTCAAGCTCTGCACCATCTTCCGGGACCCGCCAGGTATTCCCGATATTCCATTATTGCCCTTCCCTCCATTGCTCCCGCCGCCGCCTCTCCCGCTCATTCTGTACCTGGATCTAGACCAGACCGCCGACCACGGTGGTGGCTCCGCCGCAGAAGAAGATAAGTATCTCTCAAGTCTCTCACTCGCTGGTTTTGGTCTCTGTTTGTTTCGTTCTCTCTGTTGTATTTGAAAACCCTCGCTTTCTTTGCTCTTCTTCTCTCTGCGACTGCGAAAACCTCCTTTTCTTCTTTTCCTTCGGTTTTTGTGAAATTGAAACCATCGCGGTTTTTTTTATATTTAATTTTCCCTTTTTCATTTACTGTTTTTATTTACTTCTTTACAAACAGTGATTAGGTTTTCAAAATTTTGTGTGGTAAATTCCTTGTCAATAGTTCTTAGTCTAATGCGGTACACATTAGGTGATATATATGAAAAATTATATGCTCCAAAGTACCATAGTGATTTAGCTACAAGATTTAATTACCCCGTGTTCGGGCTTTTGAAATCGGTACTGTAAGTGGTATTGATTAAGGAAAGTGAGTGAATTTGTAACGTATGAACAAGAGGTTAGAATAAAATGAAAAAATGACTTGTTAGCCGTCATCACTTTTTATTAACATTTCAAACGTCATGTTTTTATTCAGTGGGTGATTAGAGCCTCGAAACATGACGAATCTTGTAAAATATTTTCGTTCGTGCAAAAATGAAACTAACATGCTAGTCGTCATCAACTTTTATTAATGTTTTGCACGTTATGTTTCCACTTAGTGACGAGACTCGAAAATTGTTCCATCCATAGTCGTTTGATTATACTTACCATGATGAATACGATGCACATTGTTGTTGTCGTCCAAGACAAATATTAGAGAGTACAAACCAAAAAAAGTGAGTTGAAGTTGAAACGTTTGTTGACATACTAAAGTCAATAGAAAACAAATGCGTTGATCGTCACAATCTCGTAAAATGTTCCTTCAATAATAATTTAAGTTTAACATGTTGATGGTGTCAAATAAACTTAAATGAGTCTCTCTTAAATTCGAGTAGAAAGATGTTCGACTCTCATGACACTTACTAAACAAGTTAACATATGAATTCATATGAATAATTTATGTAAGTTATGTTCTATTGGAACATCAAAACACCGAGAGTACACTTTCATTGTATATTTGTAATGTTTAGTGTGGAAGAAGAAGAAAAAAGTATGAAAGGGTTGCAAAAGCCGTGTCTATAAGGCTTTGGCATATGATGATGATTTTCATGGATTATGAGTGACACAGACGCGCTTTCCCTTGGAGTCACTTAGTATTATACAGTACATATTAAATGGATTAAATGATCGATGCTTATCCTAAAGTTTTCCATAGGAATAATAGTCACATACATATACACCGGACCAAATCCCTCATATATATATATATATATTTATTATACAGAGCCCCCCAAATCCAACAACGCTACACGTGGCCAGAAGTCGCTGGAACGTGGGCCCATAAACCTACCAAATAGCCCAATGGGCCACAATACTTCCCGCGTCTTATTCCAATTCCTGGACCCAAAAGTCAAACCCCTTTCCACGATATCCAACGGTCATTAACGATTCCTACATAAACCCGCGAAAAGAAATAAATAAAAATATCAGATTTTATTTGAGTTCGAAGAAGAAGAAAAGATGAGGGTCTTGTTGCTAAGCAACACCGCACTCTCACTATCTTCATCGGCCTCACCACAGCACAATCCAAGAACCCCAGTTTCATCGGTTTCAGGTCGGAGCTCTGTCCATTGGGCCAAACGAGCTCTAATCTAGTAACTTCGCCGTCTTCGATAGCTGTTGAGCTTGCTTCTCCATCGTCAAATCAATCTCAGACTCTGTCTTCGGAGTATTGTAGAGAAGACGAAGGCGATGACGTGGCGGATTTCGGACCGGAGCCGGTGGCGACGAACGAAGGGATTGTGGGGGAGGCTTGGTAAATCGTCAATGAGAGCTTCCTGGACACCTCCGGTCGCCGGAGAATTGGCAGTTACGGCGGTGAATATTAGGGTTTCAAATTTGTTGAATTTATTGTGTTTGTAAGAAATGTGGAGTAATGAGTTTAGTGAAATGGTTTTGTAGATGAAAAAGGATGATATAAAGACTAGTTCGATCAAGACGAGATCAAAAGCTCATGACATGATATGATTAAGCGAATGCTGGCCAGTTTTGGTAATTCGTTTATGTATATACTCGCTCGTTTACGTCGACAATGTGTTTTTGAAAAGCTGGAGTAGGAAAAAGATGAAAGATTTTTTGTCATGAATGTTATGGTTTTGGAAGTATCCATTAACAAGCTTTGCAGTGTATCTTATTCAATGGCGTGTCGGGTTTTTGATTTTTGGTTCAATGTTGAAAATGAAAGTTCTCCAAGATGAAGTATGACATGAGTGGTATTGGAATAAACCTCAGGGAAGTTCCAGATAACAATGGAGATGTGAAAGTGAAGGTACTAGCTAGGACTTGTATTGGACGGAGCTGCACAATCGGCTGGTGTAAGGCAGGTATCTATAATACTTATACTGACAATCATCATTATATTTGGATTTATTTTTTGAGTTATGTATCACCGAAAATCTTGTCCAGCTATATATCTTTAAAAAAGTAGGATATAAGTTGATAAACTTTTTAATTTGATTAGTGTACAGTAAAACTGTACAAGTATAAAATTGGATTGCAATTGATTGGTGCATTCTCTCTCATCCTAATGTTGGGGTGTGTTGGTAAAATTTGCGTGATATTAAATTAAATATAATATAACAAATATTAATTAAATAATTAGTAAAATGTAAACATAAGAACGAAGAACAATTTTTGGGTAAGAAGACAAACTAAGTTGAGTCACGTGTATCACACGTTTTTCTTAAAAACTTTTACGCCGCTCACATGCTTGTATGACGTTGTTCTTCTAGGATAAAACAACTTCAAAGTCTTGTACCGTAGTACAAGAAAACTTCTCGTCGAACTGAAGAATACCTTGCTCAATCACCGAATTTGCTCATTGTTGTGAAAGGGATAAAAGTGATCAGAAAATGAGATGTGTTTCTGATGGGATGATGAATGAAGGAGGATGAAGCCTCTATTTATACATGGAGGAGATGGAGGATGACATTAAGGCCGACCACCAAAAGGTTATGAGTTACCACTCATTAACAATGCAACATAAATTCGGCCAATAATGGTAAGAAAATTCACCATAATCAGAGAAGTTGAAAGGTCTTGAGAAATGCAAAAAGTCTTTCCTGATTTGCACCCCCTTGCACGCGTAAGAGAGACCCTCTCTACTCACTTACTCAAGGTACATCATGGTGCAATCATAAATAAAGACTTTCACATTCCTAATTTCTCTTATGTGGAATCACATTTCTTCCTTTTGTTTCAAGTGGTCAATTTTAGGTGACAATTTTTCATTCATCATTTAACCAATTTAAGCAAATGAATACATAATCTTTATGTACTCTTGTAGCAGAATACAAATATATGTTTCCCTCACATCAAAATTAAGTGCAACACATTCAATTATTTTGTTTAAATTGTCATATTAAAATGGTGGAAAACCACCATTTTCCCAAGAGAGTGTTAATATGCTCAATAAATGATAGAGTGGGCTACAAATTACAGCATGCTATGTATTTGTTCATCTTGGTAGTCTGGAATCCACCTGTCTGTATGCTATGTCAAGTATAACAATTGGATCCAAAATCTACTTTCTGAGTTATTTCCACATGCACTGGAAAACGAAAGAAAAAAAGTAAGCTACTATGTTTAGTCCAGCTCAGTTCTCTAATCTACTTCCTGAAATTCTTTATTTTGGTCTGAATGAAACTATAAATGTTTTGCACTATCTTCTCGTTTGACAGGGAGATGAAGTACTAGCTGTTAATGGTGCGGATGTGAAAGAAAAATCAGCTTTTGCCGTATCATCCTTGATACAGGGACCTAATGAAACATTTGTTACTATTAAGGTTGTGATTTATAGTCAAAAACTCGTTACTAATTTGATACTTGCTTTCAAATGAGCTTGAAAATAAACATTGCCATGTATTAGGTCAAGCATGGCAATTGTGGGCCTATTCAATCTGTAAAAGTTCAGAGACAACTCGTTGCTCGAACTCCTGTATTTTATAGGTTGGAGCAAATAGCAAATGGAACCAGATCTGTTGGGTATATGCGCCTAAAAGAGTTCAATGCGCTGGCCAGAAAGGACTTGGTAATTGGTAAATAGTTTTAGTGTATTTAATTGAATCATAGTTCTCAATTAATACGGGGGATAACCTGTTGCCGCGGTGCTTCACATTTGTCTCCTTAATTGGTATCTAAGCACGAATGTAAATGGAAGTAAAAGGGAATAGTATATGCTCCCCTTTCTCTAGGGCCGCTCTCTAAATAGTGAACCTTTTAAATGACATCAAGCAATCAATATATTTGAGATAGATAGAATTTGGACAAATACTCAAATGAAACTGCTGTACCCACTTTTATAATTCATCGCAGCTTTGATTTGTATTGAAGTTCCTGAATGCTGCCAAGCACCATAACAACTATGAACATTGTCTCCACTCTAAGTTGTTACTTGTTAGTGAAAGCTTTCCAAGCACCACAGCAATGTTTTAGTTTTTATTGTGGCCATGTGATGGAGTTATGTACTTTCATTAGTTTATGTTATATGTACAGAACTAATGATTGTTGCAGCTATGAAGCGACTTCAGGACATGGGCGCCTCATCTTTTGTCCTGGATCTTAGAGATAATCGTGGTGGACTAGTACAGGTTTCATTCTGGATCTTACTCACTAATGTCCACATGATGCTTGGCACAAGCTCAATTGTGTCTGTATGGTGACTCTTAAAAGGCGTCTAAGTCAAAATTTTCCTACTTTTGTCATTTCAGGCTGGAATTGAAATTGCAAAGCTATTTCTGAACCAAGGGGATACGGTATGCTGATACAGATTCTTTACTTCTCATTTCTCATTTTCCTTCTATATTAGTCTTGTATAAGCGTAGTCCTTTGAAGCATTCCTGTGAATGGATTTGCAGAGTGCTTCTGCATTATCAGTTGTGTATAAGTTATATAACAGCTCCATTAAATTCACTACCTAAATGTGGTGTATTTTTTGTTTGTGATGTTTGTGACAGGTTATTTATACTGTCGGGAAGGATCCCCAATACCAACAAAACATTGTCGCAGATACTGCACCATTGGTCAATACTCCAGTTATTGTATGCGTTTATAGATTATTTTGTCAAATCATTGTTGTTTTTAAGTGATGTCAAGCTTCTAAAGTTTATGAGAAGGGTACTGAATAAACTTCTAACACAGGTTCTGGTGAACAATAACACTGTAGTGCGAGTGAAATTGTGAGCAGCTTGATTCATCCTATTATATATGATGCCTATTGGCTAGTGAAATGGTAGATAATCACATTGGTGCCTCATCTTGCAGGTTGCTTCAGCAGTGCATGATAACTATAAAGGTGTTCTCGTGGGTGATCAGACATTCGGCAAGGTATTGATGTTTACCTTGAAACCATCTTTAGTTCTTCATCATTACCTCTGTAATGCACATATATCTAGTCTAAGAACTGCATCTGACTGGACTGCATTTATTCCCTATAGTCCAGTAAGTTGCTTTTATATGGTGATTTTAAGTCGGGCATAAATCAAAATATGCCTTTTCATGGAGGAGGTGGACAGGACAGTTAAGAGAAACTCTTTCCACACGATTCTGATGGTTTTCTTTTACAGGGTTTAATTCAATCTGTCTTTGAACTTCATGATGGTTTTGGTGTAGTTGCAACTGTTGGGAAGTATGTGAGTATGTGACACCGAAAGGACATAAATGGAATTGGAATAGAGCCTGATTTTTCGAAATTTTCCAGGTAATATAGTACTATCTCTTCATCACATTTTGCATCTTTTCCTAGACTAGTTTAATCTATAGATCATTTTATCTGCAGGTTGGGGTGATGTCACACAACGACTTTCACAATGCAGCAGTCTTCCTAGGGGATAAAGCTTAACTTCGCTTCTGTGAACTTTCCATCTTCAAAAGACCAATGGGACCAAACTAAGAATTGGCTAGCATGAAGTAGAGACAATTATTGAGGATTAACATGCATAGCATCTGTAGAAGGGAGATCTACTTGTGCTGGGGTTATATAGTACTACTTCGGAAGCTGATATCCAGGTTTTTTCTTATCTACTTCTTTTGTGCTTTCAAAGATGCGCAAATTGCAAGGATGGACACTGGACAGTGTACGAAACTCGGATAAATTTTTGAGTTTGGTAACAGAAGGATGCAATAGTCACACATGGTGTGTCAAATTGGATAGTATAGGAATATGCCTTGTGACATTTCACAAATTAAATGAAGTACTTCATTTGATGCTACATTACTTGTTCTTTAAGGGAAACCTTTTAATAACAGAACTGGGAGAATCAATGTTACGAAATACATGGCATTCATCAGCTACATAGCCTCTAGTATTTTGATCTCATTCTTGAATTCTTGTTAGGTATGAAACTATGAATGCACTACATATCCACATCTGGTTTCTGCTGCTATTTAGCCAGTCCTTTTAAGAATATGTGGCAACTACGATTAAAGAACCAAACTGAAGTCATGCAGCATTACAATTCTCTATCACTGCAAACTTAATCATACAAACACAGAACTAGTGAGAGCTAAATAGATTTGTTTCCTTATGCCTCTACTCCACTAATCTAAAAGCACATTAAAAAACTTGGCAGAATATATGGCGACCAAAGGCACAACATGCATAATAGTCGGATATTTTCGTCTTCGCCTTGGCTTCAATCATCTGCACAGCAAAGCAAGTAGCAGCAGTCAATACACCACCCACAGACATCTTGAGCATATTCCAATAATGCTCTGAATAAGTTTCTGATGGTTGGCCGCCGGCTTCCACAGTCGGCATTGCGTATCGGCACACGGGATACAAATGATTACAGTCAAGCCACTGGAGGATACAATGGCCATGAGAAAGATGTGAGCAGGGCAAGCGAATAATCATGAGCTGCTCATCACTCCCTTGTTCTACAGCAAAGTGATCAAGGCATTCCATACATACAGCACACGGCTTCTGTCTAACACTAGCATCCAAACTGTCAAACCTCACTCGCTCCAAACATTCAATACCTGATTTGGTTGCAAGAAATAAGCTCAGGCTCAGGCTCAGGCCATATCAACGATGGATCCCTGGGATCAATCATTTCATCCTCCCCGGCACCAGTACGGTCGATCCGTTCACTCTCAAATCTCAACCGATTGGTTACAAACGATCGAGTTAGATCCCCTGGCTCAAGTGGAGTTGAACTCTCTAAGTAACGGAGAGTCACATCCCATACATACACAATAATTAGATTGCCGGCGATGGAATTATCAGCTACTCGAAACAGTTTGTAAGTGACAGCTGCATGCTCATCTTCATCTTCCGGGACACCCATTCTGGAGAGCTCTTCAGTCACCTTATTTGTAAAGAAACTCCTTAGAGAATGATCGATCAATTGAGAGAGTGGCAAGTATAAAAATTCTTTATAGTCCATATTTTGTTGACCATTAATAATCCGTGATGGAGCTTCAAGGTAGATGTTTCTAGTAACCTTGTAGGAGATGAAGGAGAGGGCTGTGTCCACCGCTACCAGACCGGGAGGGACATCAAAATCAGGGACTACGCTATCTACCATGCTTCGAAAGTAATGCCTCTCATATGCTGCCATCTCTTCTCTAATAATAGCAGAAACAATGTATCAGTAACCAGCCATGTTAGCTAGCTAGGGCAGAATTCAACGTAACATATGCAAGAAGAAATTCATGAGTAAAGAATTGCTATAGTAAATTAGGGCATGACTTCTTCCAATCTGACTACTAATGGAACATAAGTCCAAGCATCGTTTCGGAAAAGGCAGATGAATTCAAATCTGAATACCTGTGATGTGTACGCAGACGAGAGCTAGCTGAGATTTTTCTCTTGGAGAAGAAAGGGGTCTAGGGATTACGTTTGTAGACAGGACGGTGATTTTGGCAAATACGTAGAGACGTACGTTAAAAAAATATGGGCTAAACTTTATCTCTACCTCTCTACTATAATGAAGCCAAACGCTTTGGTGTCATTGGCTTCACCGAATTATAAAGTCTCTGATATGCTTATACAGAATGTAAAACCAAAAACCACCAAAAAAACTAAATGTAAGGGATACTGTCGTAAATTGGACCCAAAAAAAAGGAAACTAATTATTTGGAGCAGTTATTTAACACGAGCGAACGCATGGGTATACGACTGCTAAAAGGATGATCACCAGGACAAAGGGCGGCATGAGCATCTTCACAACTTCCATTACATGTATCTTCAGAATACGAAAGAGCGTGGTTAGCTGCTGCGACGACGGATTCCCTAGCAGAATGGCTATAATGAGAAGCAAAATTAAGTCAAACGTACAAAAATGTGAATGTCATTCTGTTGAGGCATTGAGTCCAACCGCATGACAATTGTGGATTGTCGCGGCCTTAACATTTGCGAGAAGTAATAGTGGCTGACCAAGTGGTCATGCAGGGGGTTCAAGGGCAATGATACCTCCCGCATGACCAGCCATTGCAAGTCGCTTGAGATTTGCAGGCTGTTTTCTTTGACCTTTGAAACAAGCACAAAGATTTGAGAGTGTAAAGCAAAGCACACACAGGCTTTGGTGTTCTAATAATTTATATAGGCTATACAACATATGTGATTGAGTTTATATCAAACACTAACTCCATCACTTGAAACTATACAGGAGGAAAAACTGAAAATCAAACCTATAAGTTAATCATTATCATCATTTAGTTATACAAGATCAGAGTATAGGAATCTAATATGAGCTGATCAGCTCAAGTTCGTTATGGTTGTTTATTACACCCCCGCAAGCTGACATGGCGTGGCTGCACAAGAAATTTGGATGCTAACAGCTTGAAACGTTTTGGATGCAAGCATTTTGTGAATACATCACTATTTGATCTTCGGTGCATACAAACCCAACAGAAAGTTCTCTTCGAACAACCTTGTCCCTTATATAATGATAATCAACTTCAACATGTTTTATTCTAGAATGGAAAACCGGGTTGGAAGCTAAGGAAATAGCACTGACATTATCACACCACAAGTGAGGAGGAGACAAAACAATACGAAGATCCCGAAACAGATCGAGAACGAAGCCATGAGATTTCACAAGCAGTCAAAGCTAATTGTCTGTTTTCGGCTTCGGTACTCAAACGAAAGATACCACCCCCTTGTTTCTCGGAACTCCAACAAATCAGATTCTTGTCCATGTAAATATAGTAGCCTCCGGTGGACCGACGCTTATCAGGTTCACCAGCATAGTCGGCATCGGAAAAGGCCTACAAATTCAAAGAACCTGGGGAGTATACCAAACCATGATTATAGGTTGACTTCACAAAGTGCAATATACGCTTGACGGCTGTCCAATGAGTAGTTGTTGGTTGATGCATGAACTGACATACTTGGTTTACAGCAAAAGCAAGATCAGGCCGTGTAATAGTCAAGTATTGAAGAACTCCAACCACACTACGATATTCAGAGGGATCTGTTTTGGCCTGAAATAAATATTTCGTATTGGGGTTGAAAGACTGAAGTCTTGGCGAGCGGCCCAAGGTGAGCTGAAGTCTTGGCGAGCGGCCCAAATAAAAATGGAGTTTGGCGAGCGGTCAAGTGGAGAAACAGAGTCTGTTTCCAGGTCAACTTAGGACTGTGGATTGGGATTCCGGATAGCTGATTCATGTGGCTTAATGTCTATCATACCTTTTCTGTTTCAGATAGGTTTCTTCTAGTAAAGGAGTTGTGATAGCATTAGAACTACATAAAGAAAAGACTCGTATGCTGGATGGTGTTAGAGTTATATTGAGATTCAAAGAGCAAGAGAAGAAGAAGTTCAAGAGAATTGAAAGACGACTACAGAGCATTATATAAAGAGAGTAAGAGCATTTTTGAAAGGGTCCCCGATCAAATACAAAATATTTGCTATACGCAAGTACACCTTGACATCTCGTCAAGAGATTCTATCTTTGCAACCAGCCGATCAAAGTGCTTGTCACCTATCGAGTGAGAGTATTGCGATCAAAGGAAGCATCGCGACTGGAAGGTTGAAGGGCTTGTCACATATCGAGTGAGAGTTCTGATATCCAAGGAAGCAGTGTTCTCAACACATCGTCATAGGGATTGCTCTGCTTTGCATTGATTAAGGGAGTGTGAGGTATTGATTTCTGGGGCTCTGCTAGAGACACATAAACCCAAGTCCTAGGTTACTAGGCAAGAAGGACCCATTCTGGCAAGGTTGGTGCTCTCCTTGTCTTAATCGTTTATCAAGAAGTCAGGCAGCTTTACATTCTATATTCCATTGAGAAACGGTGACACGCCAGCATACGAAGCACATACAGGATAAACCGACACCTGCGGTTAAACTATCCGAAGTCAATAAAAGAAACTTCTTTGCGGAAGGATCTCTCCGCGGGAGATATTTTAGTGTCAAACAGGATCAAGTAGAGGATCTTCATCATTCAAACGTAGCCTTTTTCCATGAGCAACAGGAGATGAAATAGGCTTAACATCCTGAAACTTGGTACGAGTTAGGAGATCAAGAGCATATTTACTCTGAGTTAGGTGCACATAGGAACCATGATGTTAGACTTCAATACCCAAAAAATAATGTAAACGACCCAAGTCCTTCATTGAAAACAGTCGCCCCAATTGAGAAATGAGCTGAGTAACACTAGTAGAAGAGTTGTCAGTGATCAAGATATCATCCACATATATCAACATAATGATGAAAAATCCATTATGATGATATGTAAATAGTGAATAATCTGCCAAAGATTAAGTGAAACCAAGCTAAAGTAGATAGTCTAAAAAATATTGAAACCATGCCCTGGGAGCTTGTTTTAATCCATAAAGAGAGCGATGAAGGTTGCATACTTAATGAGGAAATTGATTATAAATAAACCCTACTGGTTGTCGCATGTAGACTTCCTCAGAAATGTAGCCATGCAAAAATGCATTTTGAACATCAAGTTGTCTAATAAGCGAATTAAAATGAGTAGCCAAGGCAATAATAGTGCGTATAGTTGTGTGCTTAACCACCGGACTAAACTTTTCAGCATAATCAATATCTTCTTGCTGATGAAACCCGTTGGCAAGAAGACGAGCTTTGAATCTTTCAATAGAACCATCAAACTTCCGCTTAATACGAAACACCCATTTGTTTGGCAAGACATTCATCGATGGTGAAGGAGGCACAAGAGACCAAGTTCCACTTACCTGAAGGGCATTAAATTTAGCAGTCATTGTCTCTCGCCACTCAACATATTTATTGGCTTGACTATAGCATGTAGGCTCAACAAGGTCACAAGAAAAAGAAATAGCCATAGCATATTTTGGATTGGGTTTATGCACACCAAGTTTGCTACGAGTCTGCATAGGTGGAGAAAGAGTGGAAGATGAACTGGAGATACTAGTAGAAGGAATAGGTGGCTGGATTATAGGTGAGGAGGAAGGACATGAAAAATTTTGTGGTGGTGAGGGACTTGAAGAATTTTGTGGTGGTGAGGGACTCGAAACATTTTGTAGTGGTGAAGATATTAAAGAATATAAAGAATTAAGAGTACCTGATAGAGTGGACAACAAGGAAGTGGATGGTGAGAAAGAGTGAGGTGGCAAAGGAGTAGGCATGGTCACAGAGGATAAAGTAGTGTGAAGAATCAATGGTGCCTCGGGAGCTGGCAAGAGTGGTGGAGCAACAACAGTCTCTTGAAATGGAAACATGTGTTCATCAAAGACAATATGACAAGACAAATATATATGACTAGATGAACGATCTAGACATTGATAACCTTGATGATTAAGTGAGTAACCGATGAAGACACAAGGTTTTGAACGAAACTCCATTTTATTTTTGGTATAAGGACGAAGACATGGAAAACATGCACATCCAAAGACACGAAGAAAATAATATTTTTGAGAACGATGAAAAAGAGTTTCAAAAAGAGAATGAAGACCCAACACATGGGTAGGAAGTCTGTTTAAACGCAGCAACCCAATAAGAGGAAGATATATGAGCTTGAACAAGAAGAGTTAAACCTATTTCAACTATATGACGATGCTTACGTTCTGCCAAACCATTTTGCTCAGGAGTGTAAGGACATAAAATACGATGATGAATACCATGGTTACGTAAATAATTTGTGAAAGCACAAGAAGTATATTCACCTTCGCCATCAGATTGAAAACTTTTGATTTGGGTAGAAAGTAACTTCTCAACATAAAGTTTGAATTTAACAAATAAATCAAAAACTTCATGCTTATAATGGATAGGGAACAACCATGTGTAACGGGAATAATCATCAACAAATATCAAATAATACTTGTAATCATGTATAGAGAGAATAGGAGAACTCCATACATCAGAGTGTACAAGTTGCAAAGGACAAGATGACACAGACTTAGACAATTTGAATGGAAGCTTAGAGCTTTTACCCAAGGGACACGAATGACAAAAGGAAAATGCATGAGAGCCTTGAACATGAAGCTCTTTATTAAAAAATAAATGACTCAAGACTACACTGGAGGGATGACCAAGTCTCGAATGCCAAATGGGAGCTGAAGCATGCACACCGACATGAGCAAATTTATTGGACACCAAAGAATGAGATGACGAATGTAGAGAGACTGGATAGAGACCATTGCTACTCCTCCCGGACAAAAGCGTCCTCCCCGATTTTAGATCCTTGACATTAAAAAATCAGGGTAAAAAATAAAATAACAATCATTAATTTGTTAATAGAGATTAAATTGGTTGAGGCTTTTGAGCAATGTAAAATATCATTAAGCTGAAATTTAGTGGTGGAGGAAGATAAAGTGGCTAAGCCAACATGGTTAATAGGAAAACCTGTGTCACCAACATTGCCAACACGATCTGGACCATGAGACTCATGAGCTTGAACACCAATATTAGTTGTAATATGAGAATTAGCACCGGTATCAATTAGCCAAGTAGAGGGCTGCAAAGAGAGACCAACAACTATAGTAGACAAGCGTTTGGTAGGCACACGTCCTTTATAGGACATATTCATCCGGTTGAAGCAATAAATAGAATTATGACCCATACGATCACAAATGTGACATTGAATATAGGGAGTCCTGGTAGAAGACACACCACAAGCAGCACTAGGAGCATTGTTTAAAGGCTGGGAAGCAAGGTTAGGAAAAGAATTACCATGTCCATACGCACCCCCACGGGACACACCACCGAAAGAGAAACCGCGACACTTGTTGAAAGTACCTCGAGAACGAGAAACAGCAAGAGCAGTATCCCCCGAATCAAGACTAGAAGCATTGTGAGTCGACAAACGACGTTCATCGCTAAGAAACAAGGCCTCCAAATCATCATATGTAATTGGTGTGTCACAAGTTTGAGCAGAGCTCACTGTCATCTTATAGGCAAGACCAACATTGTTCATAATGATAGACACCAAATCTGGATCACTAATAAGACGACCAGACAAAGCAAGATTGTCAGCAATAACATTGATTTTATCCAAAAAATCTGAGATGGATAGTGTTAGTATAGCAGCATTAGTTCATTAATTAAACATACTTACCCAATTAAGCAGGTGATTAACACCTACCCGACCACTCGAAAGACCACCAAGCAGGCCACAACTTCACCCGCAAGACCGAGCCCATCCGATCGGGCACGCGCCCGACAAGCGCACATCCGAATGCTCGGAACACATGGCAGCAAAACAACTATATCCCACATCGAAGAACACAAGAAAGCAATAATCTCAACCACCTATATAGGTAAGGCATTTACTACATGTAAGCATATTCGATTCTAGCAGTGAATACCCCAACCTACCTTCTAGTACGTTCGCTCGACTGTTATATCCAATACATCTTTTAACTTAGGCATCAGAGCGTTGAAGGCAGGCCACCCTTGTCTCGGCCATCTGACCGCCCGTTTGTTGTTGTATTCTTCTAACAACTGAGGCTGAACCCGCGCAAGTCTGATAACTTGAACACCCGAAGAGAGGAGAAGCACCTGATCATCCGAACAGCCCGAACGTTCGGACGCGAGAGGATTACTCGTACTTGCTTCTACTTGATTATGTTCCGTGTAATCTGGTAGAAACAGTTGGCGCCGTCTGTGGGAAACTTACAAATTGCAAACCTCTTATAAACACCACCAACCAAAAGCCCACATGCATACCCAGGAGACGAACATCAGCGACACGCCCGTTGAAGAAACACCCCCGGGAACACGGACGCGGCAAGTAATGGAGCTAGGGATGAGCAGCAGCAGCGAGGAGTGCGTCGATTGCCTGCTCCAGGAGCTGCGAGAGGCAGCATTCGAACGGGACCATGAGCGCCAGGTCCGACAGAGGCTGGAAGAATGATTGGATGCACTCATCGGCCAGCAACAGATACAACGTGAACGGATCCAAGAGACCGCCAACAACGAAGAGCAACACCCGTTAGGGAGGACCGACCCCCGAGCGGTTCGCACGACCACACCAGCAGGGGAATCGGCACCCCGGACAGACAACACCCTGATCCTTCAGAGGATGGAAGAGTTAGCGGAGGAAGTCTCGCGCCTGCGGAAGGACAAGCTTGCCGGGCAAGGTGGGATGTTCACCCCCTGGGTCAGCCCATTCTCGGCGCACATACTAGAAAGGGGTAGAGACCTGAACGCGAAGACAATAAAGGTCACTCGATTCGACGGAAACGGAGATCCCCGCACACACATCGATGAATTTTGATCCGCCACTGATGGAACCAGGTATTCGGACTCAACTTTGTGCTTCATATTCCAGGAAACGGTGTCCGAAGAAGCAAGGAGCTGGTTCTACGAGACTCCACCAGGCTCCATCCACTCGTTCCTCGAGCTGGCGGAGAGCTTCCAGAGACGTTACAGACTCCAGGGCAAATACAACACCACGGGCATCCTCCTGAAGGTCCGCTAAGGGACGGATGAGAGCCTATCCAGCTACATCAACTGGTGGAGAGCGCTAGCGAGCACATGCAGGAGTCTCGACAAGCAGGTGGCTAAGGTCGCCCTGATGGACAACATGCTTGCAACACCATTCGTAGAGAAGCTAGTAAGGAAGGAACATCTTGACTACGACGAGATCATGGATCTCATCGTATAGAAGGCGCTAGTGGAGACACGAGTATACGGGGCCGCCCCCAAACCCGACGCCAACCAGCCAGAAAGCGCGAACGTCCAACTACAACGGAACACCGATGATAGGGAAGAGCCAATCGGAAGTTACAAGCGAAATCGAGATACACGCGGGCAGGATAACCGGAGGCCGACCTACCACGGTCACCAGGGCACCCGAAACGACCGGGCGAGAGCACCAGCACCACGGGGAAACCAATCCCGAGAGACCCCTCGGTATCGACCGGCCGAACAAGAAGTCTACGTAATCAATCGACAATCAAATAAGCAGCTACTCCGCCAGCATCGACAACAGATCCAACCACCAAACAACGTTTCAAAAGAGAGGGCCCCGACCGGTCGAACCCCAGACCGATGATGCGAATATCACCACACCATCACTCACCACACCAACGACTGCATGATGCTGAAGAAGGTACTCAGGGACATGCAGGGAGACGGACGGATCGCCCGCGGGAGGCAAACATCGAGACCAGGGGGACTATCAGCACGATATCCGGAGGAAAGTGCAAGGAGGGGACTTTATCGCCCGATCGTCCGAGCAGGGAGGTGCTGACAATCGGGGCAGAAAGGATGAACAAAGCAGGAAGGAGAGAGCCGCCAACCATCAGCTTCACGGCGGAGGATGAGGAAAGGAGCCCGAAAAATAGCACCCTACTGTTTGTAATCAATGCGATCATAGACCTATTCCTCGTGAAGAGAGTGCTGGTGGACAACGGGGCGTCCGTGAACGTGATCTATCTGGATGTGTACACGGCGCTTGGCAGGCCCGCACACAAAATGACGCAGGACCACGAGTGCGTCGCGAGCTTCACCGGCGAAACATCATACCCGATCGGGAGCGACAGCATTCGGGTCGGGATCGGCGCCCCCGACTCCCCACAAAGTGAGGTCCGAACGGACTTCATCATCATGGACACGCCCTCCCAATACAACGCCATACTAGGAAGACCGGGAATCAGCCAGCTGAAGTTAATCATCGCAGGACACATGTTGCTAGGCCGGTTCCCGACGGAGCACGGAGTCGGGCACGTCCGGGGCTACGATTACGAGGAGGCAGCAAAGCCAGGGAATAGGCAGGAGGTCCTGGCTTTGGAAGAATTTGCGCCAGAAACAGAGACACCGGATGACCCGCGCGACGGGCTGATGGCGGTATCCCCCGTCTCCGAACGCGAAGAACTAATGACAATCCAGCTATCACCCGACCATCTGGAGAGGACGATCCAGATCGGCGCACAGCTGGCGCCCGCGATAGCCGAGGGACTGATCGCATTTCTAAAAGAAAAACAGGAGGTGTTCGCGTGGTCGTACAAGGACATGCCCGGGATCAGCACAAATATCATATCCCACAAGTTGAGCATCAACACCAGCACGCGGGCGATGAAACAGAAACGGAGGGCATACAAGGCCGAGCACTATGAGGCGATGCACGAGGAGGTGGACCGACTGCTGGGCATCGGGTTCATCCGGAAGGTGGATTACCGCGAAGTGGATCTCTAACGCCGTAATGGTGCAGAAGAACAACAAAAAATGGAGGATATGCATCGATTACAGTGACCTCAACAAGGCATGCCCCAAGGACAGCTTCCCTCTACCGAGGATCGACCAGTTGGTAGACGCGACGGCCGGGCACGAGCTCCTATCAATGATGGACGCGTACTCAGGGTACAACCAGATCTTCATGGAACCTGAAGATCAGGAGGCGACGTGCTTTGTCACCGACAAGGGCCTCTACTACTACATCATTATGCCATTCAGGTTGAAGAACGCAAGCTCCACATACCAGAGGCTCATGAACGCGATATTCGATGACATGATAGGCAACGTTGTGGATGTCTATGTGGACGACATACTGGTAAAGAGCGTTCGGGCGGTCGATCACATCCAAAACTTGGGGACTGTGCTCGACGTCCTCATCAGGAATGGCATGAGGCTAAACCCGGCCAAGTGCACATTCGGGGTCACGAACAACAAATTCTTGGGGTATATCGTGAGCCAGAGGGGAATCGAGGCTTCACCCACCAAGGTGAGGGCGATCATCGACATGAAGCCGCTCGTCAAGAAAGCAGACCTACAGAGCCTTACGGGCAAGCTCGCATCACTAAACAGGTTCATATCTTGCTATTCGGACAAATGCACCCCATTCTTCAAAGCCCTCCGAACGACGAACAAGCGGAAAGTCGTATGGACGCCCGAATGTGAAGCATCCTTTCTCCAGATCAAGGAATACTTGGCCTCGATCCCACTCCTATACAGACCCGTTCGAGGGGAGATACTATACATTTACCTAGCCGCCTCCCTCACGGCCGTTAGCTCAGCCCTCATCCGCAGGGAAGACTACACGGAGCTGCCCGTTTCCTTTTCAGGAAAGGGCATGACGGGCGCTGAAACCCGATACCCCACAATCGAGAAGAAGGTGCTCGCATTCATCACCGCCGCCCGACGACTGAAGACATACTTCCAGGCACATAGCATCCACATCCTCACAAACACGCCCATGCGCCAGATCCTGCAATTGCCCGACCACAGCGGCCGCCTGGCAAAGTGGGCAATCGAGCTCAGCGAATTTGACCTCTAATACAAACCCCAAACAGCGATAAAAGGGCAAGCAGTGGCGGACTTCATCGCCGAGTACACAGAGGCAGAAACAACACCAATCGGCGCGCCCGGCGGCCCGACGGTAGAGGCATCCGACAAATCGGAGGTCAAGGGAGGACCACTGTCGGAGTGGAACCTCTACGTTAACGGATAATGCACAAAAAAGACAAGCGGTGCCGGGATCATCCTAACCGGGCCGGGAGGGGTAAACGCGGAGTACGCCCTCAAATTCGAATTCAAGACAACCAACAACGAGGCCGAATACGAGGCATTCATCGCAAGACTATAATTGGCCAAAAACTCGGAAGCACCCAACCTAAACATATTCAGCGACTCACAGTTGGTGGTGAGCCAGATCGAGGGCGAGTTCCAGGCAAAGGGGGAGTCCATGATCGCCTACCTCAAATACGCAAAAGCACTGATCAACAAGTTTCAATACATCAATATCAACCACATACATCGGGGACTCAACGCCAAGGCCGACAGGTTGGCCCGACTGGCCACGGCTCCCGTCCATTTAGGACCAGGACAGCGGATCGTCGAAGTACTGCGACGACCAAGCATCTCGGGAGCAGAGAATATCCTGGCATTCGAACCACACGAAAGAAGCTACATGGACGTACTCATCGCGTACAAATCTATGGGGGAATTACCAGGACAAACGAGAGGCCAGGACCATCGTCGCACGGGCGGCAAACTTCAGCATGCGCGATGGCACGCTTTATTGGCGAGGGAAGACTTGGGCGAGCCTCAAAAGCGTCACTCCAACAAATGGCAACTCAATTCTACAAGAAATACACTCAGGCACGTGCAGCCACCATGCGGGAGCAAGATTAATCGCGCATAAGGCCCTCTGGTGCGGATTCTGGTGGCCCACCATCCACACGGACGCCACCATGCTAACGAGCAAATGCCACCAGTGCCAGCTGCACGCACACCATTACCACGCACCCGCCGTCCCACTCTCAATCCTCCTATCGCCAGTTCCGTTCGCACAGTGGGGACTGGACCTAATCGGGGAGCTTCCAAAATCGAAGGGGCAGTACAGGTACTTGATCGTTATCATCGACTATCACAACAAGTTCATCGAGGCTCAGCCGATGATAAAGATCACAACAGAGAAAGTCGAACACTTCCTCTGGCGGTTCCTTTTCTGTCGATACGGGACCCCGATCAGCATCATCACGGATAATGGGTCACAATTCAACAATCCTCGACTCACAGCCTTCTGCAAGCGACAGGGAACAAAGCTCATATTCGCGTCACCCGCGTACCCTCAGACAAACGGACAGGTCGAAGTAGCAAACAAGATTATCAAGGCAGGCATTAAGAAGAAAATTGAAGACATCGAGCCCGGGGATGCGGGATACGGGCGCTGGCCCGAGGTCATCCCAGAGATCCTATGGTCCATCCGAATGACCGCCAGCACAGCCACAGGCAAAACCCCGTTCAACTTGACATTCGGAACGGAAGCAGTGGTACCCTTAGAAATCACCCACCAGAGCCCACGGATTGAGGGGTACGATCCAAACACGAACGAGGAGGGGCTACGAATCAACAACGATCTACTGGAGGAAAGAAGGGACATAGTACATCTCCACAACGCCGCGAACAAGCAAAGAATCGCCCGATTATATAACCAGCGTATTCGGGCTCGACCAATCCAACAGAGGGACTGGGTCATGAAGGCAATACAGCAGAAAGTCAAGGCACTCCGTCCATCGTGGGAAGGTCCGTACGTCGTGGACGAGGTGGTCAGCCCGAGCACATTTTACCTTAGGGACATGCAAGGTCAAAGGCTCCGACACCCGTGGAACATCCAACACTTGAGGAAGTACTTTCACTAAATCTTGTTATACTATGTACTCATTTCATCAAAGTTCTTTTCGTTGTTACGTTTGTATATTCTTGATCCGCCCATCCGCCTACTCGGGGACTGGGGATCCATTATTCGCGTTAAATGTAACACTTGGTGAAAAAGAGCAAAAAGAATTGTGTGTACGGAAGGAAAGGAATTGTGAGACCAGCATGCGTATGGAAAGAAAAGGAGAACTATATTGATCTAAAAAGGCACGAGGCCAATTACAAAACCTACACTATTACAAAGGAGAAAAAAGAAAGAAAAAAAACTACTCCATGTCCGCGCCCGCCCGCTCCTCTACCGCCCCATCTGCCCCGTCCGCCTGCTCTGGTTGCTCGTCTGCTCCCGCCTGCTCCGTCGGCTGCTCTTGCTGCTCAGGCTGCTGCTAAGTGGAGGGACCAGCAGCTCCACCCGCGCGCTCGCTCAGGTGGGCCCGGTAGCGCGCCACATCGATGAAGGGGGCCACCGCCAACCGGAAGGAAGTCACTTGCTCTTCCGCTTCAGCAGTCACCAACTCCAAAAAATCATCAGACTCCTTGAAGGCAGCAACGGCCTCAGCACGGGTTAGCTCGACCCGCTCCGGCGTCCAGGCGCAACGCTCGGCCTCCATCAATCTAGACTCCATCTCTGCGACGCGGTTAGCAGCTTCCGCGCGCACGCGCTCCACCTCATCTAGGGCACTATCGCGTTCGGCCTTCAGCACGGCCTCCCGCTCAGCCACCTCTTGGAGCTCCCGGGTCAGCTCGTTCGCCCGGGTGGCCTTCCGCTCTGTCAGCTCATTGGCCTTGGAGATCCCAGCCTGCAGTTTCTCCCGGGCCGCGACAGCCTCACGAGCTTTCGCTCTCTACCTCGTCTGCTCCACAGAGGTCTCCCGCGCGCGCAGCTGAAAGATTTGGTGTTGCAGCTTGGTGCACACGTTGAAGACCCGCTCAAGGTTGTCGGGAGCAGGGTCGGCGCTTGACTTGAGCAGTAGCTGGAGCGAAGACACCCCATCGCCAAGGGCCTGACGGATGACCTGGACAGCACGACCAACCGTATCACCCTCTCCGGCAGCAACAGTAGCATCCGGCCGCGCACGCTTCTGGGGACGGGAGGACTCGCCTTCTGCAATGGGCGACCCAGCAGAGAGATCTGCACCACTAGACTGGGAAGCCCGGTTTCGTGAGCCCGAGTTCAGGGAGGCCTCCCGTCGGTCCCTCTGCTCCACACGCTGTTGGACGCGTTCGACCTGCCTCTGCTCCTTTTCGCTGGTAAGTCGCTCTCGCTCCGACCGGTCGTGGCCCCATGCAGCGGATGACCGTCCAGGAGGCGGACGAACGGCTCCTTCAACAGCAGCAGTGGAAACCGGGGGATGGTGACAACAGGCATCCGCAAGGTAGGGGTGTGATCAGACACATCAGGCACAGGAATCCTTGCCTGGACGGTATCCCCAACGACCAGCCCACCCTGCCCGTCGTCGATAACCCGGCGCACGGTCTCAGCGCTCAACAGCAAGAGCTCCATTCGGCGCTGGAGGGCCTCGTCCTTCTCAGTGGCCTTGGACTTGGTCATTTTGGCTGCAAAACAAACAAGCGAAAGGTTAGCAAACAAATTATCAAGTACACTACGTATGCATGCAAAAACTACAGGTATTCGGAGCCCGAACAGACCGGGTGCTCGGGCGAGACGTGTGCGCTCGATCAAATCCCAGTGGCACGCCACCCAGAAGTATCTCGCCTCGGGCGCCGGGTCGAAGACATACTTCAGACGAGCAACCCTGGCCTCTTTCATAGGCGTCATCGGGTACTCGTTGGTGTTTAGCGGGTAGAAACACTGGGGGACTCGATCAATGCGGTGGGCGTTGGCCGCGAACTCGGGGGAGAAGGACCCGAACTCCCAGTCGCCTCCGACCAGGCAGTTGATCGTGCGCCACGAGGTCGACGAGCTCGGCGGGTCGACCAACCACCACTTCACCCTAGGCTCCACGGTGAAGGTGCCCGAATCCCTTCGTCAGGAGGAGTGCTTGAGGCGGAAGAAGTGCAGGAACTCCGCCCGCGTCGGGTGGTCGAGGCCACTCAGGCGGAAAACGTTGAAGAAAGCCACGAGTGTTCGGGTCAGCGTGGGCCCACACTGACCGAGCGTGATCCGTAGCAGAGCCAGCATGTACTGGAAGAACGGGTGCAGAGGGAGCTTGACACCCGCCTTCAGATGGAATTCGCTGAGGCATATGTGACCGGGCAGGGGCCGTGTGAACGTCTCGCTCTTCCCCGGGACCCTCAGCTTCACGAATGAGGGGATATGATAGTCACGCGCCCATCGCGCCATCTCCTTCACCGAGGGCGCACGCTCGGGCTCCTGCACAAGCACTCCATCCGGTAACACCCAGTGAACGTGTCCACCCTCCGCCATCTAGGGCAAGGGACCCCTTTCGCGTGCTCGCTCCTCACCCTACGGCCCAGAAGAGGAAGACCCACCCGACGAGCCCGAAGAAGAAGTAGAATCCCCCAACCCGATCACCTCGGCAGCCGTTTGTACGCGTCCCTCTTCCATCGGCTGCACGATAGGAGATACATTAGGGATATAACGCAAGGGCGTCACACTCATCACGGAGTCGGACGAGGAGTCCGATCCGCTCGTGCACAAACTACAGCTAAACCACCCCACCCCCGGTACGTACACCCGTTCACGCGACATGCTGCTCGATACTTCTATCAGTTCCATCTCCTAGACGTACGCATGCAAAACCCACAAACACTTAGAAAAAAAATCCTACCAAAACCAAGAAAAAACCCAGAAATCCACCCCAACAAAGATAAAAAACAGCCCTACCTCAAGAACACGCCTTGTTCTTGTGGAGAAAACCCAGAAAAACAAGAAGAACCAGAAACGGAAAGGACGCCGGAAAACAAAGAAACAGAACAGAAAAGCAACAGAAACAGTTCGAAACCTCACCAGAAGTTGAAATTAGAGCTTGAGAAGATGAACGTCGACGAGAACTCCGACAAGAAAGCAACTCAGTAAATCAGAAAATGGTGAACAGGGAGCAAGGAAAATTTTGCAGAGCTTCAGTAAATATGAAAGTGATGGAGAAGACGACACCAGAGAGCCCTATTTATACTGATCGCACGGAACACACGAACGAACGCTAGCCATTCATTTTTTGCGTGTCCACCGTCAGATGGTGACACATGTCAGCAAGGCGGTTTACTTACCCGCCTAAGTAACTGCGCTCACCCTTCAGCTTCCCACCTCGATTTCAAACCCTAGCACGATCTCCCACGACTCGCCACGTGTCAGCCATGCAGCACCCCCACGCGCCTGACGCCTGACCTTCGAGCAGTTACTACGTCACCAGCATTAAATACACAGGGCACGCCAGCATTTATTGCGCCGGCTAGCATTTATTACACAACGGTTCCCAAGAAGAAGTCAAAAGGAATGTCACCTCAAGTGTCTCGTCAGACAGAATATCACCCCACCCAAGGCAAGGAAACACATGTCATGACTCCAGCCATTCGGACTATCGCCCGCACGACCAACACGATCAAACGCTCCACAATCTCATGGGCAAGTAAACGCCACACCACCAAGTTAGTGCAAGACCATTGAGGCATCTCGAAAGAGGTCAACGCCATGCGTTTCCTTTCGGCGTGCACGCGCTCAAAGCAAGACCATTTAGGCGTCCCGAAGGAGTTTGACGGTCCTCGTCCGCTCTTCGGCGTACGCGCGCTAAATGTACCGTAGACAGCGCGTGGTATCGTCTCCCTGGCTCTGTTGCCGAAGCCGAAGCGCAAGCCGAAGCGCAAGCGGCCGCTTGCGAGTCCGCGCCTAGACACCCAGTAAGAGGTGACCCACCGTTCGGGCTACGCGGCATGGAAGTGGCTAACGTCACTCGTTACCTTCCGGGGAGTGCAAATAGCAAGACCATTCGGGCGGCTCGAAAGCAGCACGCACCTTTCGAAGCGCGCGCCGAATGATGGGCGACTCGGGAGTGGCCCCATTTCTTCTGAGGGCGTAACGTTACCATTCGCCGAATTAGGCGGCACGATAGCGGCAAGTTCCTTTCGTGCACGCGCTAAACCGATGAGCGGCACGGGCATGCTATCGTTGTCCCTCCGTGCGCACTGCAACACATGTACGTAACGGTCGAGGGCCCCACCGTTGACGCTACGATAGGTCGGCGCCGAGAGTGAGGATCTCCTCTCGGGCACCTAAGCAAGACCGTTCCGAGGCTTAACGGTTCCAAACAGTAAGATTCGTTGGGGAGTCGGGGTCAGCTCGGAACCATCCATGCATCAAGAAAGACCGTTCCGAGGCTTAACGGCTCCAAACAATAAGATTCGTTGGGGAGTCGGGGTCATCTCGGAACCATCCATGCATTTCAAGAAAGGCCGTTCCATAGGCCTATCCTTGGCGGACTCCGGACAGCAACATTCGTAGCGGGGCCGGGTAAGTGGCTCGGAACCATCCATGCATCCGCATACACGCATACGTCAACACATCCACTCAATCATCACTCAATCATATCGCACGATCATACACACATTCGCATACATCCACATACTCATTCACTCATCCCTACTTGTATATCTGTACTACATACACACATTCACTCCTACATACTGACATACATCCACATACACAACATACATACCCATCCGCATAGCTCCACAGGCGGGTACGGGGCTCCAAACAGCAACATTCGTTTGGGAGTCGTACGCCCGGATACAGGAGCACCCGAACAGGTACACGATCGGACGCACATGTACCCACTCCGTCAGGCGAGCCCTTTCTTGACCGGAGAGTTGGGGGACTTGGGGGTTACAGGACCACGCACCACTGCTCAATTGGATAAGCATCTGTTCAACCGCACGAACCCTTTTTTCAACTCCCCAATCAAGAAAGATCTCTTTGACTTGGGGACTTGTTAGTATAGCAGCATTAGTTCGTTAATTAAACATACTTACCCAATTAAGCAGGTGATTAAAACCTACCCGACCACTCGAAAGACCACCAAGCAGGCCACAACTTCACCCGCAAGACCGAGCCCATCCGATCGAGCACGCGCCCGACAAGTGCACATCCGAATGCTCGGAACACATGGCAGCAAAACAACTCTATCCCACATCGAAGAACATAAGCAAGCAAAAATCTCAACCACCTATATAGGTAATGCATTTACTACAGGTAAGCTTATTCGATTCTAGCAGTGAATACCCCAACCTACCTTCTAGTACGTTCGCTCGACTGTTATATCCAATACATCTTCTAACTTAGGCATCGGAGCGTTGAAGGCAGGCCACCCCTGTCTCAACCATCTGACCGCCCATTTGTTGTTGTATTCTTCTAACAGCTGAGGCCGAACCCGTGCAAGTCCGATAACCCGAACACCCGAAGAGAGGAGAAGCACACGATCATCCGAACAGCCCGAACGTTCGGACGCGAGAGGATTACTCGTACTTGCTTCTGCTTGATTACGTTCCGCGTAATCCAGTAGAAATAGATAGATCCCCCCTGGTTGTACGTAGTAGCTCACTACGTAATTACAAAATTTTATTTTGCGAAGGAGAGGCATAGTGCTTGACAAGAGCAACCACGTAGCACGAGATGAGACCGATGGAGCTACGGTAGAGAGGACGGATGGCGTGAGAGAACCATTAATCCAGCCTAGAATCATTTGATCATCTTGAATTCAGGCTTCATATTCTGAATTCACTTCATCTGTAACCTTCCTTGCAGCATCTATTTTGAAACAAAGAGGACATGTGGAGGAGCCATCCACATATTTCATGCTTCCGGCTTTTAAGAGCAGGAAGAATTTGAGCAAGCTATAGGGGATAGTTTCTGCGATCTAGTTTTATGGTAAGGAAGTTGGAAACGGAAGAGTTGGTGTTATTGGTGGTGGAGGAGGAGGAAGTCATATTGGATACTGGATCGGAAAAAAAATTGTTGGATTGTGGTGGCTCTGGTACCATGAAACAAGTACAGAGATTTGAGTGTGTAAAGCAAAGCACACACAGGCTTTGGTATTCTATTAATTTATATAGGCTATAATATACCCGATTGAGTTTACATCAAACACTAACTCTATCACTTGAAACTATGCAGGAGAGAAAACTGAAAATCAAACCTATAAGCTAATCATTATCATCATTTAGTTATACAAGATCAGAGTATAGGAATCTAATATGAGATGACTAGGTCAAGTTGGTTGTGGCTGTTTATTAACCTTTTTTCGGTCTCCGGCACACAGGACATGAGTCATTAGTTCCCCGCCACTGATTAATGCAGAATGAATGAAAACTGTGCGAGCAGGACAAGAAAGTGGTCGTCTCGTGATCAAAGTTAGCGCAGTCCTCTAGACAAATAACAAAATCGATCAGCCTCATGCTTCGCTTCAAATTATAGGATGCAGAATCAAACTCCTTCCCTTAGCACTCTAATCATGATATAACTTACTAAAGTTACATGTATATATAGGCTACTAATCAGGAAAACAAAGCAAGTAATACTAGAAGAATTAGAAAAGAGTACATTTTTACTTGCCAGTTTTGTGACGTTAGTCCCAAATCCTTCTCGAGTTAGAGATCTCAGCTCTCTAATTTGAGAAGGATTTTTTTGTGTTGGTATTGGTCGGAAGCCTATAAGAATTTTAGGAAAGAAGTGTTCTTGCATATATAGTACCTTGCAATATATGTAACTCGATCGATCACAAGGCAAATAAAATGAGCGAGCTAGTTTTGATCGACTCATAATGGAGCTTAATTCAACTATATTCGAGTACCTAAATTCTCCTCAACCTTTGGTTTAGAACCTGGCAATTAAGTTGTGAATTTTCAGTGAGTAGTATACCATGCATGTTGCAAGTAAATAGCAAAGTTACACACACATTTACAGAAGCAATGGTGTATGATTGTTGAACAGAGTGGAATGCCCAGCAGACTTGCAGCCACTTCCATGACATCAAGCCACAAGGTAGAGGCTTCAAGTAACGGGTCGTCCACGTCGACATTTTCATCGTATATGTACTGGTACTCCGGTGCCGTATAAGTCCACAAAACTGGTTTTGAGGGCTCGCCGGCTATCTCGACGATCGCAATCGGGTATCGGCACTTGGGACATGAGTACAAGTAATGTCTCTCGTCTCTTGCCACTTCCTAATGCAATCTTTGTGGTAGGTGTGTGAGCAGGGCAAGTGCGTAACGCTCTTGGGACCAAAGTCAGAAATGTCATCCAGACAAATTGCACACTCCTGTTTCTTAGCTTCCAAGCTATCAAATGTAACTTCATTATAAAATGCTTATTCACCCCCCTCTAGGACCTTTAAGTGGTATCAGAGCGGCCACTAGTCTTTGGTAGTGAGATCCTCAGAGGGGCCAGAAATGGAATGTGAAAAAGGCTTATCCATAAATATTTCCCCCTTTTTCGATGGACATGATTTTTCACAATGAAAAATCATGATGAGTGCCTTCCTCTCATACCAAGATGATGGTATGTTGTGGCAGGTTGTGGAGGAAGGTTGGACACATCCCACCAAACCAAACGGTGACGGATCTGATGAGAAAATTCCAAAACCAAGGTCCGAATGGGGAAAAGTTGACAAGAATTTAGCTAGAGCAAACATCAAAGCTCTAAGTTGTCTCTTCAATGCCGTTTCCGAAGCAGACGTCAAAGGATTATCCATTGCCCTACTGCTAAGGAGGCATGGGATGTGCTCATCAACACTCATGAAGGTAACTCTCGAGTCAAACAACAAAAACTTCAACGTCTTATTTATGAGTTTGAAGGCTTATCCATGAATGAAAAAGAGTCTATTGATGATTTCTATGGTCGTGTACTTAACATAACAAATCAATGTCGTAGTTTAGGTGAAGCCATAAAATCAAAGAAAATTGTTAGGAAATTCTTGAGTGCTTTACCCCATTTCTTTGACTCAAAGATGAATGCTATCGATGAAGCTCATGATCTAGACACTTATCCTCTAGAAGAGCTTGTTGGCAATTTGAAAACTTATGAGACACTCAAGAAAAAGCCTAAAAATGAGAAATCTGTTGCTTTGAGTTCAGTTAAAATTGAAGATGAAAAAGTTCCTGAAAATGAGAATGATAGTAATGATGAGATTGCTTATTTAACCAAACAATTTGAAAAATACTTAAGGAACTCAAAAAGGAAACCTTTCAATTCTAATAAGAATTTCTCTAAAGGGTCTAGCTCTAAGTTTTTAAGAAACAAGGATTCATGTAGAGATCAGGATACTAGGTCTACTTCTATCTCAAGAATGGACAACAAGTGCTTTGAGTGCAATGGTGTGTGACACAAGGCTGTTGACTGTGCAAACAGGAAAAACAAGTCTCACAAAGTGCTCAAAGCAAATTGGAGTGATAGTGATTCCAATCAAAATTCAGAATCCGAAATAGAAGAGGATGAGAAAGTTACTTTTGTCACCAAAGTCACATTAGATGAGTCTCTTGAAGACAAGGATTCTGATGATGAAGGTCATGATATATATGTCCGGTTGTGCAAAGCGTATAAGCCTCTACTTGCTAAAAATGAAGTTCTAACTAATGAACTATGATTAAGTAAGGAGGCACATTCCAGGTTACAAGAGAAGTACATATCCCAGAAAGCATAATGAAATTCTGTTAAAACTCAACTTGAAGAATAAGTGAACTTCCTCAAAGAAGAGCTGGATTGTCAATCTTTCTTGATAAAGGTTCTTACTGCTGAAAAATTGGAGCTCGAAAAATCTTTGCTGGACACCAAGAACCAGTTTGCAAAATTCTCCATCGACTCGGAGAAGCTATCCCAAATCTGTGGGATGGGAAGACTGGATGGTAGCAAAAAGGGCTTGGGGTTTGAGGATGATGGAAAACCCAAAAGCTCAGGGAAGACTATATTTGTGAAAGGGACCAGTTTTGTGTTGGGAAAGCCTCCACTTTAACCAGAGATCAATGCCCGTGAAGTTCCCACAGTTTCCAAACTCAAGAAGAACCCACCAATCAGATGCTTTCACTATGGAAACAGTGGACACATTTGAAGGTTCTGTTACAAGCTAAGAAGGGGCTCTGTACCAGCAAAGATTCCACAGAACAACAATCTGCTCGTCCACTTTCAGAAATCACTCGATGAACTGACCAGGATTGCACAGTCTCTTGCTATCCCGAAACAAAAGAACAAGCTAGTCACTTCAAACTGGGTCAGGAAATCAATTCAAAAGACCAGGGATACCAGCAGCGTCATCTCTCCCAAGGAACCTGGTGTCAAGGAGAAACAAGAAGACGTGATTTGTCTCTTTTCAAGAGTCAAGGTCTCACCCACTGTTGGAAGGAAGATCGTAGCCGTTTGTAACGTTGCCCTTACATCCATCTCTACCAAAAAGTCCGACTCTTGGTACATGGATAGCGGCTACTCGAAGCACACGACTGGGGAAAGGAAATGGTTCACCTCTATGGATGATTCTCACCTAGTTGGAGATGTTTTGTTTGGTGATGGAGCCAAAGTTGAGATTTTTGGAAGTGGGACGGTTGACACTCCTGGTCTCCCGGGACTAAAGAATGTTCTTTTGGTAGCTGGATTGGAAGTATGTTTGCTAAGCGTAAGTCAGGCTCTCGATGAGTATGAGACGGTAACATTTGACAAGTCTCAATGTACTGTTCTTGATGGGAAATGAAGATGCATTATGAAAGGCGAAAGATGTAGAGATCATTGCTATTGTGTTCGAGCCAACAAGAGGTTGGAACAAGAAATCTGCTTTCGGTCTCTGTCACAAGAAAGTTTGCTCGATCTATGGCATAGAAGGATGTGCCATCTCAATCATCAAGATGTAGTGAAGCTGTCTTCGAAAGATGGAGTTCAAAGATTGCCCAAAATGACCGGGAGGGCAACAAGTATGTGTGGTGACTGCAAGATGGGTAAGCTATCCCGAACATCTCATCCTGTTTTAAATGCTAAACCAACTTCTAATACTCTTGAATTACTTCACCTAGATCTAGTAGGCCCTGTTGAAACTGAAAACATAGGTGGAAAGAAATATGTGCTTGTTGTGGTTGATGATTACTCTAGATTTACATGGGTAATGTTTCTAAGTGATAAAACTCAAAGTCAAACTTTTGGAAAGTTTTTTTAGCTTGCAAAAAGAATTTCAAATGAAAAGTTGTCTGAAAATAAGCGCATCATTAGGATTAGGACTAATCATGAAACCGAATTTGAAAACTCTTCTTTTGCTGAATATTGTGAGGAGCATGGTGTGCACCATGAATTTTCTGCTCCCATTACTCCACAAAAAAATGGGATTGTTGAAAGGAAAAATAGAGTTTTGGTTGAAATGGGTAGAGTAATGCTTAGCTCGGCTGATTTACCTCATATGTTTTGAGCTGAAGCGATGTACAATGCTTGCCATACAATTAACCGTGTGATTCTTAGGCATGGCACAAACAAGACACCATATGAACTATGGAAAGGGAAGAAGCCCAATGTGTCGCACTTTAAAGTCTTTGGTAGTCCTTGTTTCATTTATAGAGATAGAGAATACTTGACAAAATTTGATGCCAAATGTGATCGAGGTATATTTCTGGGTTATGCATTGAATAACCGTGCTTACCATGTTTACAACAAAAGAACTTGCAAAATCATAGAAACGGTAAATGTGGCCATCAATGATTCACTTGTGTGCTCTCACAATCATTCACCTAGAACTATGTAGGAAGAACATACAAGTATTAATGTTGAAACAGCTCCTACTGATGTGGACACGCCCATTGATGAGCAAAATCCAATTCTTGACGATATATCCTCAGATACGGAATCTGACTCTGAAGGTCTCGGGTAGATCAGACCCTTACCATCCAGAAGCCATGACACACTGGTAAGAGGCAAGTCCAGAAGGACAACTCTCCCTCTGATGTGATTGGTACTGTTGATGAACCAAGAAAGACCAGAAGTAAGGTGAACAAGTTTGTAAGTAACTCTGTTACTCTCAAAAGTTTTCTTACTATACATAGGTTGGTCATCAATCAAACCTGAACATTAGGGATGTCCTTAAGGATTCTGATTGGATTGTGGCCATGCAAGATGAATTGAACCAATTTGAGAAAAGTAAAGTGTGGCATCTTGTTTCGAGACCTAAATATAAAAATGTTATTGGTACTAAATGGGTCTTTAAGAACAAAACTAATGAAAATGTGATCATAACTAGAAACAAGGCTAGGCTTGTTGTTCAAGGTTACTCTCAAATAGAAGGTCTAGATTTTGATGAAACCTTTGCTCCCGTATCTAGGCTTGAATCTGTTAGACTTCTCTTAGCCATTGCTTGTGTTCTAAAGTTTGATCTGTTTCAAATGGATGTCAAAAGTGTTTTCTTAAATGGAATTCTGAAAGAAGAAGTGTATATGGAACAACCTCCGAGATTTAAGAACCCTTCCTATCCCGACCATGTTTTCAGGCTTGACAAAGCTCTGTATGGGCTTAAACAAGATCCTAGTTCTTGGTATGAAAAATTTTCCACACATATGATTGATCATGGATATTTATGAGGATCTATTAACAAGACCATGTTTGTCAAAAGTACCTCCCAACATATGATTATAGCACAAGTGTATGTTGATGATGTGGTTTTTGGTTCTACTTCCCAAAAACTTGTGGAAGAGTTTGTTGCTCTAATGAAGCAAGAATTTGAGATGAGCTTATGTGGTAAACTGAACTACTTCTTGGGACTTCAAGTCCAGCAAAGGAAGGATGGTTTGTTCATCTTGCAGGAAAAATATGCGAAAGACTTGGTGAAGAAGTTCGGGATGGAAACCTCCTCTCCCATCCGGAACCCCATGGGTACTTCATGCAAGATCAGTGCTGATCTGGAAGGTATTGATGCAGATCAGACCCTCTATAGGAGCATGATCGGCAGTCTCCTCTACCTCACAGCTAGCAGGCCAGATATCTCCTACAGTGTAGGCATTTGTGCTCGGTACCAAGCCAATCCCAAGGAATCTCATGTGAAGGCGGTCAAACGTATCATTTGATACGTTTCAGGTACAATTAACTTCGGCATTCTGTATACAACTTATACTAATACGAACATTGCAAGTTACTCGGATTGGATTGGGCTGGAGATGCCACGGATAGGAAAAGTACATCCGGTGGATATTTCTTTGTTGGAAACAACTTGGTCTCGTAGTATAGCAAGAAGCAGAATTGTGTGTCCCTATTTACAGCTCAAGCGGAGTACATCGCGGCTGGAAGCTGCTGCACTCAACTTCTTTGGATGAAACACATGTTAAGTGACTATGGATTTCAGCAAGGTATGCTATCCCTGTTTTGTGACAACACTTCTGCCATAAATATTTCAAAAAATCTTGTGCTGCATTCTAGGACTAAGCATATAGAGATGAGATATCATTTCATCTGAAATTTGGTAGAAGAGAATCAACTTGAATTAACATTCATTCCTACTGAAAAATAATTAGTTGATTTGTTTACAAAGCCTTTGGACAACCTAAGTTTTGAAAGCCTTAGAAAGGCTATTGGTGTGTGCACCATTACATGATCTCTCTCTCTCTCACTAAGTTGCTTTTTGTTCTACACTTCTGTTCATTTTCATGATTTAAATAAATGAAAAGCAATAAAAAGGTGAGACTGTGTAGTCCGGGATATGAGCTTACAGTTGTATCCTCAGGATTGTTTTTGAACTTGGCCTAAAGTGTTGTGTCCTCATTTCATGTATCTTGATAGACACTTGCTGCGTTTTTCACTTGTGTATATGCATCTATGCTTTCAAGGATTTTAGTGCCTGTGGTCTAAATCATTCTTGGAATTAGAAAGAACCGTTGCACTAAAGTTACTCTTGTGGGGTGTACAATGTTTGAGCTAGAAAACTGAGATGAGCTAAACTGGTTACTAAAGAACTGAACTATGAAAATCTGGTGATTATTGTCAAATGAATAAAGTAAATGTATGGGTTAGTCTGTTGTTGGGTGCACCTTAATCGGAACCAGTGGGGATCCCTAAGATGTTATGTATCCTTCGATGGGTTTGGACTAGTTATCCACCGAGTGTCCTTGATACACATATGATCACTTCGAGCATTGTGCTCAGGGCATGATGATAACTACTCTGCTACATGGATCTATGATGACGTATTTCTCATATGAGCTCTTGGCTAAATCTAAAAATGATGGCAAAAATGCCTTGAAGATAAGTGACAACGGCCAAAGGCCAAGTTGGGACAAAGTCCTCGATATGTTGAAATTCCAGAGCTATCTAAAGGTTGTGACAAAGTCATATGGTTACTCTTGGTGTCCTCATTCCATTTGATGCTCCAAACTTGTACCCCCTTAGATTAAAACCTTCTACACACACACTTCTTATGGTTCCCAGGACTGATTTTTAAGAACATAGCATTAATGTTACTTTATAGTCATACATTTATGTGAAAAATTTAAGCCATCAAGACATATGAAAAATATGTGTCACATTTTTGTGAGTCATGCTCAAACTTTTCTGATATCTGGGATTTGCCTGACTGTTTCCATCCCAGGGTTTATGCTGACTAGTTGTACAAAAATTTCTGAATTCAAATCTTTTGATATTTTTTTTTGTTATGAACCATGTGAGAGGGAGATTTCGAAGTACTGGTGGGTACATTTGTACCTTCTATTATCCAGGTTGTCCCAAATCATTCAGTGGATATTAGATGTACGTGTGCATGTTGATCTTTTGTTTACTTTTGTGATATTCTTCTCTGAACTTCGTTTGGGATTGACTTATCTTTGGTTTCTGTTATGTTGAACTCTTTTTAGTTTTGTGATGTGTTGTTGAACTATGTCTCTACTTCTGTGGCCCATATTTTTGGTAGTTTAAACCCTTTGTCATTCCTAGACAAAAATGGGGAGAACTAATTGGATAGGTACTTCTGGTACTATCATGGCTGTTTTGAGATTAATCTTTGTGGGCAGGTTATTATGTGCTATGGTCAACTTTATGTGTTCTGGATATAATCTTTACTGCATATGTTGGTTCTTGTTAAAGCTTTGGATGCAGGCACTCTTTGAAGGACTGTGTTTTATCAAGGAATGCCAAATGGGGATATACTTAAAGGTCCTAGAGGGGGGGGGGGTGAATAGGCATTTTACCACTTTTTCGCTTAAAATTGTACTCGGGGATAGCAGATTGGCAACCTATCCCGATTTATAGAATACGAGTGTTTGAACTGTAAAGCAGTAAGTAAAGAATAACACGAGGATATTTTTCTTTAACGCAGAAACCCTGCAACCAGGGAGAAAAATTGCGTGCCCATAACTCTTGAGGGACAAACCTTTCCACTATAAAGTAACACACACAATTACAAGACTTTTGTACTCTGGGGATACATAGCCCATATGCTATCCTAACTAGTCTGACTACCAGTTCTAAATAGAGCTACACTACTTCACTCATGTGTTTACAACTTGGAAAGTGTCTAGAAGCATTAACTCAGATCTTAACTATTTGTAAGTTAAATCTTCTTGATCTACTTCTTCGGGTTGAGCATCTCCATACCAATCTCAATGGAATGCACTTATGCAATGATGCATAAGGGTTTTGAAAACAGTTTTTATGAATGATAATCTATGGCTTACATGCACAGCAAAGAGTAAGCATAGACACCAAAAGGGGAAGAAAAGTGAAGAGAGAAGACTACACAATTTTGTGTTTTCAAAGAATCACCCAAAATAATACTCACTCAACCAACCTTCAACTAAGGAAGCCATAGTCCTTATATAGAAGGTACAACCATGGAAACTCATGTACAGAAACCCAGCAACCTTGTTTTGCACGTTGGTCACAAGCAGGGGTTAAGAGCCTATGGATGCGCACATGTAGGCTGAAAAGAAACAACACACAAACTAAGGAAAACGTGCAACAGCCGCCCACACAAGTAGAGGCACGAAGTGACAAGCACGTGTGCGGTTACCGGAAGAAACCAGTGGGTAAAATCCTGCCTTGCAAGAACCACTTGTCCGAGACGGAGACCGAGGTAAGAAAGATGGTTGTCACAACTCAAGGAACAGACTATACCATAAGAACACATAAGCTTTTCCCAGAAACCAAAGTAACCAGCCCATGCACAGAGGTCAACTTGAAAACCCAGTTTTTGAAAAAGCTTTTTGAGTGACAAGCTATCTAATCCAAATTGAGAAGTAAGTCAACGATTACAGCTGTCCTAAAGAGTCTTTTTCAACTGGAGGGAAGTTTTGAAAACGAGTTACTGGAAAATTTCAAAACGAGTCACTAACGGCTATGTGTTTTAGGGCAACCCAGAAATGTCTGGAATATGTGGCAAGGATGCCATCCTCAGTGAAAAAACATCATGATATGCATATGAATGAACTACCTGTTTTTCATAGGGATAATGTAGGCTATGTCAACATCTTCATTGATGATCCTTCATCTACTGTGTTTTGTCCAATTACAAGGAATACCCAATACTTGTATGCCTTCACGTTAGAGCTTGCTTCACCAACAGTAATGTGCTCTTGCATAGTCACGATGTCCTTGATGACCATGAAAATAGGCCGAAAGGGGACGGCGACTCTCAAGGCCTCGAATATCTTTGCAACAATAGCAGGCTCCTCCTCTTGTGGGACGCCCATGCCGGAAAGAGTCCCATTCCAGATTACCAATGAGTTCCGAGTCCACGAAGACAATAGAAGGCCACGAGAGAGTGGTTTATTTTGTCTTTCGGCCACAAGCTTTGGTTCTTCTGATTCCTCACCGGCAACAGTTTCCATCTTCTTCTTCTTCTGTCCTGTCAGTACCACTGCTTGTTGTGACTCTGAAGAGCTGGAATTTGATCGGGAACAAGTCTCTGCTACTTGGAATTGGAAGCTGAGTGGACGTTTCTAAAGGTTGCCAAACTTCGCTAAGAAAATAGTGTTCCATCATGATTGAGGTTGAGCGAAGGATAGAGCTACGTATTCTTTTTAGTAACATAATAAGGGATTGAAGGGTATAAAAACACAACTGCTATTCCTGAATCGACGAGGATTTATGCCTATTACCTAAACTAGCAGGGAAAGATAATAAGAAAGTATTTGTTTCCTGGATCGTTTAGGAAAGCATTTGAGGAAATAGTAAAGAACTAATCTAGTTATTAACCCAAATGTCATTTTACTCGGTAAACTTCACCTAATGATTTTTAACTTCGTTTAGTGTTGGCCGTTGGCAAGGTTGCACTACTTTAGTTCAAATATTTAGAAGTCCCAAGTCCTTTCCTCAAGCTTTTTGGTTGATCTAATCCAAAAAGAGAGAAAGCCTTAAACCCAGAGTCCCAGATAGTTCTTCGCTCGCTGTTACTAGTTTTGTATGTCGTTAATTTGTTAGTTTTCTCCTGCATGGGACGAGACTAAAATGAACTCTAGCTAGGCTTAGATTTGGGTCATTGGAATATATAACTGTGTATCACATGATTGCTGTATATCTTACACTAACGAATCATGTTTTATTTTTCTTGCTTCATGGGCAATTGACACTTTCACTAAACATTGGTAGACTAAGATCCATGGGGGGACAATATTCTTGGTTACAAACCAACAGCTGCAACTCATTAAATCCTAGTTGCTCAACTTTAACTTTTTGATTCAGTACCATGAAGAGGCATGAACAATAAAACCTCAAATATCCTAAACAAAGTACAGGAAAAACAGTAGAAAGAAGTACAAAAAAAGATAAAGGGAGAAAATGCTGCGCATCAGTATATCTGCGGCGCATAGATGCATCGTAAACACCAGATTTTGAACACAGCAGATAGCAGATCATTAGTCATTTGCCTTTCCCCAATTCATACACACTTTTTTGCCAATCTCTTGCTTGCATATCCAACTACCCTATGCCTCCTTTCTCAAGTTTTCATATATTCTCGATCCCTTAGCTTCTCTCTTTTTCATTCTCTCTCGGATCCAAGAAAGTTATGATTCCTCCAGATATATATAATAAAAATGAAGGCAAAAGAGGTGGACTCTTCTTTTGGATTTACACAAACATTGCTGTTTCTCTCCTGTGTAGTATATCTTAGCTTCTCTATCAATCTCCTGTAATAACCCAGAAGAAGATCATACAATAGTCGAAGCAAATAGTAGAGATGGGTGTTAGCTCTCTTCGGCATTCTGCATTATTTTTCTTGTTTCTCTTCTTTAGTACAGGTAATTTGAATAGCTATCTTCAGCGTTCTGCATCATCTCTATTGCTATCCGCTAATGTGATTATCTTCGTTGCTGTTCTTCTCGTATCATCACGAACCTACAAAACACCATATTTAGATTTACAGACATGCATGACATGCTTCAAACACCTATATTTAAGCAAATTTCATACGTACTATAGGAGCTTGTGTTTCAATTGCATCTAATTTTGATATTAGCCTACCTAATTATTTAGTTTATGTAACGAAATTACAGGATCGTAATTTGTTTTACCTTCATACAGATGCTAGCAAGTAGCAGCTTCTCCAATGTTTCTAAAGGAAAAGAAAAAGGACTTAACATGCTTTTGATTTCTTCAGGTTCAAGTGTTCCAAAGAATCCTCCCTTGAAGGCAATCCACCAATACAAAAGACAAATAGCCCAAGAAAACCATTTGCTTTACTCATCTGCAGCGTATACCACCCAGCTTGATTCAATTCCTGTTGTAAATCCAAGTCCAATTATTACAACTCCCACACTTGTCTTTCCAGCATCTCCACCACCACCAATCACAACCCCGACAACTCCGGTCACAACTCCAACACCGATGACTCCAATCACAACCCCGACAACTCCGGTCACAACTCCAACACCGATGACTCCAATCACAACCCCGACAACTCCCACAATAACCCCAACAACTCCCACAACAACCCCTGCATCATCAGGTGGTACTTGGTGTATAGCAAGTCAATCAGCTTCAGAAACAGCCCTGCAGGTAGCTCTTGACTATGCTTGTGGCTATGGAGGTGCAGACTGTTCACCAATTCAACCAAGTGGAAGCTGTTATAACCCAAACACTCTCCGGGATCACGCTTCCTACGCCTTCAACAGCTATTACCAGAAGAACCCAGCTCCCACCAGCTGTAATTTTGGAGGAACAGCACAGCTTACCACCACTGACCCAAGTAAGACATCTATGCAGTCCAACATATGCTCTATAAATAATGTGAAGTCTAAATCTTTTCACTCATACTAAACTCTGCCGGTAACTGAAACTTATAGTATACCTCTGCATTAAGATAAAAAGTAAAACCTTAAAGAATCCTAGCTCTTTTGCTAAGTTCCATGACCTTTGCTCTTAACAAGTTCAAATTTCCTACTTTGAAATTCTTGATAAATGCTGAACTCCACACTCTGTCTTGTTGCAGGTAGTGGTAGCTGTCAGTTTGCATCATCCTCATCATCAACCAGGTAATCTTTCACAACCAAGTCCAACTTCTCTAATGAATACATCAACCAAAATAGAAATCTTACTTTGTTATTTCTCCAAATTCAGCTCGACTCCACCAACTTACCAGACTCCACCATCGCCAACTGTGTACTCCCCACCATTTACAATGACGCCACCATACACTACCACCCCGTCCATGCCTACACCAAGTGGATCAACAATATATGGTTCAGAGGGGCCATCAGATTCCCCCAGCTCCACCAACTCTATCTCATCTTACATGTTGCTGCTGTCCACCGCAACTGGGCTCTTGGGATCACTTCTTGCAGCACTTTGCTTCTGAAATGACAGCAACTTCAAACTGTTCTATCTGCAGTTAGATGGCAATTCATTCATTTGCCAGCAACCCACATAAAGTCCAAGGAGCCACTGAGAATCAAACTGAGCTATCATGTTGTCTCAAGGCCTTTTTCTCACCATTTAAATTATAGTCGAACTCAATCTATGTTTACCTCTTAGTTGACTACTAAGCCTGAGAGAAGTCAGAAAGAATAGAAAATTTTAGGTACTTGTACTTGTAGACATATAGGCCCTTCATCTCCAGTATTAGCATAATAAACTATTAGGAGTATTAGCTTACTCAAACCAGGCTTTAGGCTATTACATATAGTGATAATACACAAAAAGTATTCATGAGATGCTTAGTTACATGATATTACCATTATCTATTTTCTGATTCCAATAACAAGACACAACAGATCAATACGCTCATCTAACTAAATTCCACCAGGTTGAAAACAACAGGTGAAATAGTTGAATGGAAGGAATGACTTGGGTCCTAACTGGTAGCAGAACTAAATTTATTCGATAAGAATTTATGCTACACCACAGACAAATCTCACCATACATCTCCACTACACGTACTTGAATGAAGAAGGCAACAAATGCAGAAGCACTTGTTCAGTTGCTTTCTATAGATATGGATACAATTATTTTCGAATTTCAATGATTCAATTCTCACTGATGTCATTCATATTATAATATTTTCAAGCTAGTATCCTGTATCTTCTGCTTTCAAGTAGCATTGTTAAATACATTGAGATCGCTCATTATTCAGAGGAAATCCCAGCAGTAACATTCTAACTCTACAATCATCAAATGGCTTTTGTATCACACTGAGAGTTCCATAACAAGGCAATATTGTGACACAATAGGAATTACTTTTGAACAAAAGCTCAGAAGAGAGGTACATTATGAAGAAACGGTGAGAAGTTAATTAATTTTATTGTATCCGTAGCAAACATCAAACATAATATATAGGTGCATCACATATGGCTGTTCTGATTTCAACCCAATAACTTAGATGATCTAATTTACATTTGATATCTTTACAATATACTCAGAACAGGAGCAAGCATGACATAACTGTGATACCAATGATGGCTAAGGTTGCAACAATTGAACCTTGGTCAAATGATTGTTTCAAGCTTCCGATGCGTGAGAAATGCTGGAAAGCCATATATCCTGCAATGGCTATGGAAATAATAGCACCTTCTTGTTTTCCCCTGCCAATGGAACATATTCAAACATAAGAACTTGAGAAAGCAATAAAATGGTCACGGTCGGTGTCCAAATATTTTTACTCTCACCTTAGACCCATAACTTGGTAAGGCGCAAGAATCGCAAGGAGTAATGCTACCAATGGCAATTCAAGTTCCCCTGATAACGAACAAAATGAGACCACAAATTCAGAGGGTTGAAATAGTGCGCAACATTATATCACTATGCCTCAAATCTCAAATCAAAAACAGAAAACAGTCATAGCATACAGCACAATACAAAGAACTGATCAGTGTATCTTGTTGTTTCAGTCATAGAATCTCAAAATTCACATACACAACACACATACAAGGGATAAAAATCACAGATGTGTAGTCAGTCTCATTGTTCTGCACACTCGGAGGCGAATCTTCAATTGCATGTCTAAAGGGAATTTTGTGCCAAAAAAGAAAACTATCTTTAGATTGAATGGTCCACTACTGAATCAAATGAATTGACATAGTCAAACAATCCATGCAAATAAACACTAAATCATATCAAATTGAGAACCACATACACACTATCTGAACATGCTGAAAGCTATGCCTTCCCTAGGACTCAAACAAACCCAAGGAATCATAAACAGGACCTACCAGGAATGAAGAAGAATAGACGAACAAGCAGCGCTAGGAACGCAGTCCAGATACCATATTCACCCCTGCAAACCAAACTCATGCTCATTTAATCCCAAAGATGCTATCTTCATTGACTCAAACTCAATGAAGACCAATAACGGAATAACTTCCTAATTTTTTTTTAAAAAAAAAAGAAGTCTTACTTAATCCCTGAAATGAAGCTACCGGGAGCTTGAAGAACAAACAAAGGAACCAGAAACGATTTCTGCACAGCAGTTCCTTTCGCCAACAATAAGATCCTGCAATAATTCAGAAAAAAATAATCAACTCAAAAATAAAAATAAAACTCAAAGATATTGATGAAAAAATTCAGAAAAATATTGAATTTCCTTACGCAGAACAAACGGTGGAGATCCACTGAATGTTGTTCAAAGAGAGAGGCGCAGCGTACGGCCCAGCGTAGCAAACCGTGCTCATCTTCTTCTTCGTTTTCTTCGCCACAATCAATTCGTCGTTTCTAGTGATCGAAACTCTGTGCGAGAGAGAGAGAGAGAGAGAACTGGATTACAATATATGCTAAAGGTGGTTGTGAAATGACGAGATTACCTGAGAGGATTGTAGCGGAGTGAGCTGAGGAGGGTTTGGGAGGAGGAGAGCTTAGCGTGAACCAGCCGCGACTGAGAGACGACGGGGGAGAATTTGCTGCATCTGGTGCTGGTGCGGTGGAGAGAGAAGGTATGTGGTGACGTGGAGGAGAGAGAGAGGCTAGTCGCCATTGTTGTCGAGTTGAGAGAGAGAGAGAGAGAGAGAGAGCGAGATATTATAGTGATAGTGAGTTTGAGTTTGAGTGAGTGAGTGAGGTTATTTAACGGCGTAAGAGTCGAGTAGAGAGTGACTGGCATTCCGGCTAGGAATTCGGATCCACGTGGACGGTGGGATTCTAGGACGGGATCCTAGAGTCGTGTCGAAGCTGCCGACGACTTTTAACCGTATCTGGAGTGAGAGTACAGATAGCGCCCTTCTTTAGGGAGCCAAGAATGCATGTGGTTCTTTCCCATTGCTTAACCGAAATTTGGAATGACATTTTCAAGCACATTTTTAAGTGCGTGATAATTTCCTATTCATTATTATTATTTTTTATTATAGAAAAATCAATTTTTCTATAATAAAAAATAATAATTATGAATAGGACCAAAGTTGATTATCTAAGTCATTTTGTTTATATTTAATAATTTATTTGGTTAAAAATTTATAAAAATGATAATTATCGTTTGGCCTACGAGTCCAAAAAGTCTATGGGCGGCTAGCGGCTCATTGAGCCTAAGTTTTGTCCCACCCAAATTAGGTAAAATAATTCTGGTATGTCAAGACCCATGAATTGCAAATGGATCTGCAGGTTCTCCAATCATTGATGGTTCTAAAACGGTTAAGCCTTGTGTTTCTGTTTAATAATTTGCATGTTGGATCGTATATATAATGTGCTGGTTTAGATCGATCTTAACCGGATACTTAGGAGATCGCCTAGGCCCAAGCTCATCACCCGATCTGGTTTATTGTCGTCCCTTATACACATATAATCCAAGGGATGGAAGGGCGGAGGCCTTTGGTGTCCCCTCAAGGCAAGAATTTTGGACTCACAATCACTAGCCAATATGCTTTTCTCTCATGTCTTTCTTCGTTCATGGTTCAATATTCTGGTGTTCTAGGCGTAGAGGAACCACACCAATCCATCCCGAACTTAGTGGTTAAACTCTACTGCAGTGACGATACTGTAGGGGAGGTCTTGCGGAAAAATAGCTCGACGCCAGGATGATAAAAAGCTGAACGCCTCCCGTTCTTATTACTTTTTTAATATGAAAAAAATGAAAAACGAAAAGATTGTCTTATTCAAAACCCCAATCCAATTAGGAAATCCCTTCTCTCCAATCACCAAATAGTTGATCCGTCGAGATTTGATCACAAAGTTGGTGTCACATTCGCTGTCATTTTTTCATTATAGATGGTTCTCAATATTTGTTCTTATTAACCAGTTAAGTCGTAGTCTATTGAGAATGACTCGTATCATGATCATTAAGATCACGACATGTTCAATTCTCTCATTTGACACCAATTATCTTACGGATCAATATTGAGAAAACACAACACTTGGGCGCAGCCCTAAATTGTTATAACCCATGTTTAATGGGCCTTTCCGCCTTAAGATTTACAAAAGAGCATGGGCCCTAAAGGAATGGTACATATAAAAGCCTTTCTTCCCGTCTCTGCGATTTTGTTCTCGGCTCGTCTCCGCCGTTTTCTATTCTCCGGCACGGCGGCCCCACCTCTTTCATGTCATATCAAATCAACCACTTCTTCTTCTCCTGAAGCTGTTCATGACTATGTGTTGCTACTCTGAGGCCGATCCCATGGAATTAGAATCTCCAGGTAAAATCAAAGCGACACTACTGACTACTCTCAACTCTAAAACTTCAATTCAAACCTCAAATCCCTTTGCTTTTTTCCTCAGACGAGCTCCATCGAGCTTCGCTGGACTTCGGTCGCTGGACCTCACTCATCTCCGAGACAGAGAATTCCTTCCCCGTAAGCTAAAATTCACCTTAACTGTAATTCTTCTTCTTTTTTCTTACTGTTTGATTGAGTGTTTTCATAGTGATTTAGGCTGTGAATAAAAATTGGATGCAGGATGATATAGTGAAGATAAGCTCAGTCTATGATTCGTTCTTGTCCGAGTTTCCGTTGTGCCATGGTTACTGGAGGAGGTACACTCGGCATAAGATGCGTTTGTGTACCATTGACAAAGTTGTCGAGGTTTTCGAACGAGCTGTGCAGTTGGCGGCGTATTGTGTTCCGCTGTGGGTGGACTACTGTAACTTTGGTGTGTCCTTTTTCGAAGATCCATCCGATATTCGAAGGTACCTCTCACATTTGGTCCTATTAGATTGGTGAATGATAGTTTGTATTACTGCAGTAATTGTTAGTATTAGTGCTTTTCGTATCAATAGTCCGAGTGGAACTTGTTTCGCTATGTGAATTTCTTTCGTGTGCAGACTGTTTAAGAGAGGCATGTCCTTTGTTCGAAAGGATTATACTTGCTACACTTTGTGGGACAAGTACATTGAATTCGAGTATTCTCAGCAGGAATGGAGTTTGTTGGCCCAGATTTATATCCAAGCTCTTAGGTTCCCTACGAAAAAGTTGCATCACTATTATGAAAGGTAAGGTATAGGAGTGGAAATTGTCATTCTCATCAAGTGTTTGTACACCACTGTATATTTGAAATTGAGCCTCTTAAATTATGGATTGCTCTCTAGTTAGATATAGCTCAATGGTACTTACCACATACTAACATAACATTAGTACGAAGGCTGCAAAAGTAATTGAAAACCGTCACTATTTCACCTTCTCTTTGTCATCTCCATTGGTATAAGGAATACTGTGACATTATTTAATATATATCGGAATATTTCCATTGCTACTGCTATATGTGATTTGCTGCTATAACTGATTTCCAATCATGCATTTCTATTGTGTGTTTGGACAATCACATCTAGTACTGTGTTCGTTTTACCTAATCTAGTTGAACCACAGATATTATTCTTACGAGACATGAGTTCCATGTTTTGTTCAGTTTGAAGAAGTTGGCTACATTGTTTAAAGAGGAAATGAGAAGCCAGGATAGTTCCACTGTGGATTTGCAGTCAGAAGCTGTATATCATCGTGAAGTTCCTAGGACTTTTGGGGATGATCATATTTCTCTTGTTGTCAAAAACCTTCTGGACCCAGAAATTGGCTTGGGAAGGTCTAAAGCACTTCAAAACTTCATATATATGGGGAAACAGTTGTATCAGGAAGCATGCCAACTTGATAAAAAGATTGGTACTTTTGAGATCAATATTAGGAGATCTTACTTCCATGTGAAGGCGCTTGATTCTGGTCAATTGGAGAATTGGCATCACTATCTGGACTATGTTGAGATACAAGGGGATTTTGATTGGGTATGATCTTGATGTTGTTCCTTTGCATAGACATCCTTGGGCGGATGCCTTTATTTTATTAACATCTGGACCCTTTTACTTCACTGAGTGTAGGCAGTGAAACTTTATGAGAGGTGCTTGATTCCCTGTGCTAATTACCCTGAGTTTTGGATGCGCTATGTGGATTTTATGGAAATCAACGGAGGGAGAGAGATTGCGAACTACTCTCTTGACCGAGCAACCCAAATATTTGTAAAGGTATTTTTCTTGAAGAATCCATGGATATCTCATGCTTACATATAAAGGTGCTTGGGATAGTTCATTACAAATCAAATTCGAGATAATTGAAACAGTATTTTTGCTTCAATAATTCAACTGCTACCAGAATAAGGGGATAGATTACTTGTATGTTTCATACTAATCTTTTATTGCTACATAAAGTATGGAGCTTATATTTTCTGTTAGATAGTCTGGGTGTAGTCAAAGTTAGTAATTCAAACTGGAAATCATTTTACTTTCAGAGTCACTTTTACAGGAAGTAAAAGACATATATATTTTAGTCTACCTGGTCAGACAAGGAACACCATAATATTATGTATTGCAGGATACTCTTGAATTGTTCACAGTTTTTTTTATCGAAACTGAGTCTGAAGAAGATCAAATGGGAGATCAGATGAGTTATCATATATTAAGAATATGGGAATGCTGGGCTGTAAAGGGTTACAAATTAAATATTTGAAAGTTTGTTCCCAAGCTGTATGTTTTTCTAGTATTTATATCTTTTCAGTGTATATATGATAATTCCATGCAAATGCCTATAACAGAATTCTCCTTAGTATTAGCAACTGTGAGACAAATTTATGCCATGCTGAAACTTGTTTTATCGCTGCTTTCTATAGGATGCATTGACTGAATTGCTTTGTACATGACTGGAGAATGTTTATGGCCATGCTCATATGTTCATGCAGAGAGAGTCGGTGATTCATCTCTTGAATGCCAGGTTTAAGGAGCAAATAGGAGATGTACTTGGTGCCCGTGCGGCTATTCTTCAGTGTAATGCAGAATCAGATACTCACTTTGTGAAAAATGTTACTTTGAAGGCTAATATGGAAAAACGTATGGTATGCAGTAATCTTTCACTGCTTACAAAATTGTACCCCTACATGTTTTTTATTAAAGAATTTGGGCTAACAGATGCTATTGCTTTTACTAAATTATCAGGGAAATTTTACAGCAGCTTCAACTATATTCAGAGAAGCTCTAGAGATGGCTGCAGAGAAGAAACAGTTGCATACTCTTCCTATTCTATATGTTCATTTCTCTCGCCTAACATACATGGTAGGTAATAAACTTTTTGTGTGTGGCACTGTGTTAAGTCGAAGCACAACTTTCTATGTTATTTGTTTTGTGGTTGAACCTGCTTGTTTAAGTTTTGAGCGGTCATGTGCTGAAACTTGGAAAAATAAGTTTATTCTACAACCTGCAATCTTATAGAAGAAAATTACTACAATAAGTTTATTCTACAATAAGGTTTACAACCTTGTTGTTTTTGCATTGTTCTCTTAACATTCAACATTTGATTTGATCATTACATTAAATCAATTTACTATGTGTGGAGGATTCTTGATATACTTGTTGACGTAATGCTTTCATTGTTTAAAGATGACAGGTAGTGCAGATGCTGCACGAGATGTCTTGATAGATGGCATCAAGCATTTGCATCCCTGCAAACTACTTTTAGAGGTACCTCTCTTCTTCTGGCACGAAATCGTTAATTTTAACGTTTCCAGGATCATTACCACACAACCACGCTTTTCTTGAGATATTCAAAGAGTCTGCACCTGAACTTTAATTTTATATCAAAATGTGGTAAACTTTGCCTACCATTATAGAATTGTACCTCTAACCACTATTGAAAATATGAAATATACAATGGTGCTAAGATGCTTCATGATAATGTGTGCAGGAGTTGATAAAGTTTGCAATGATGAATGGGGGGAAACAACACATAGATGTCATAGACTCTATTATAGCAGATGCAATATCTCCATCGTCAAGAGTATGTGGTGCTCTGAATGCTAAAGATGCTGAGGATATTTCAAGCTTATTTTTAGAGGTCAATTTCTTTGAACTTATTCAATTGGCGGATGCTATCGTTTCTAGTTTTAGAGAAAGTAGTGGTACTAGATGAACAGGTAGATTGGTTGCTCTATTGTCCTTCAGTTGATTGTCATGAAAGCAAGTATTGTGAGCTAAAAGATTTCAACTGCTTTTTTTGTCTGGTTCAGAACTTGATATGTGTTTAGATGTGTATCCAAAGACACATTCTTTGAAGCTATCACATGTTATTTATGCATAATATACTTGGAAGCCTTTTGTTTTCTATCTAAATTCTTTGATTCTAACTTTGATGTTATGAACACAGTTTGTTGACCTTTGTGGAAGCATCCACAAAGTAAGAAAGGCGTGGAGTCGGCATGTTCGGATGTTCCCTTACTCCATTAGGCCAACTTCTTTGGGTCAGCAGCCTGCATTAAATGTTTCTGATCAGCAGGGTACATTCACAAAATCTTCAGATTTTCCTATAGAAAAGAAAGACACTTTTGCTGCTATGTCTCAGAAGCCATCTAGAGATGGTACTTCTGGCTCCCTGATTGAGCTCCCAGTGTTTGATGGGAAGATGTTATTGCCAGAAAATCATACTGAAGTGCACGGCCAGGATCCCACTTGCCAGCTATCGGGCCGGACACTGCCATTGCGTGGTAATCAACTTCAATCAAGACGACCTGAAAATCTACAGGAAAGATTGCAGCTACCATCTCCAGAAGTTTCAAGAGAGCAGTCACCAGATAATTGTCCGGAAGCTAATCTGTCTTCCATCATAGCAGAAGTGAAGCAGGTAGAGGCCACAGAAGATACCTGTGTAGTAGATGAGAAAGAGGTACCTCAGGAAGTTCTTGACGAGACCACAGAAAAGACCTCTACAGCAGAAGTGAAACGGGTATCTTGGGAAGTTTCAAAGGAGCCCACAGAAAATATCCCTGTAGGAGAAGTAGGAAATGTATCTCAGGAAGTTTCCGAGGAGGCCAGAAAAAACATCCCTGAACCAAAGGTGTCATCGGTAGAATTGGGAATTCAAGTTAGTGGGGGAAATGAATCAATAGAATCTTCACAAGACGACACCATGAGAAGCAATGTTGATAAAGAGTGCAATAAGTCTGAACAGGACCCGAAGCCACTGTCCTTGGACAGTCTTTCTTTGGATTCCCAGGAAAATAAAATTTTGGATTTAAAATCCTCCCCTTCTCCCGAGTGTGAAGCTTCTCCAGACACTAATTCGTCAAACAGAAAGATAGATGGCAACTGCAACTCTAATCAAGATTCTCACATGCACAGCCATAGAAATTCTAGATTGTTTGAATCAGCTGGAAATGAAGTAGCCAATGCTATGTCTATCCCGGTGTTTTCGCGGTCAAATGTAAATAGTTATAACCATTCTGATACAATTGGGAAAGATTCCAATATTGGGTTTCGTCAAAGAAAACCATATGAACAGCAGCATGTTCCTCCACAAAAATTCCAGCGAACTGAGCAACCGTCTGCTTTTGTACCTTCACAGACCCAACCAATTCAGCAAACCAGTCAACTGGCCCAGTATCACAATCAGTATCAGGTAGCAAGTGCTCACGCTAATATAGCAGCACCTAATGCTGGGCCTATGCCAAATGTTCAAGCTACAAACGATGCCTCTTCATCTCAGCCTCCAGTGCCGATCCAACCTGTTGCTCCGCAGATGCCTCAATCATTAATACTAGGCAATGGGCAGTATCTGACGCCGAGTAGTCAAGCATATAATCAGATGTGGCAGTATTATTACTACCAGCAGCAGCAGTTCCTTCTGCAACAGCAACAGTTCCTTCTGCAACAGCAACAGTATCAGCATCAACCCCAGCAGCAGCAATTGTTTTTGCAACAATGTCAGCAGCAGCAGCAGCAACTGCAACAATATTACGTTCAGATGCAACAACAACAATCTCAACTACAAAAACAGCAACCATATCAAGTGCAACAGCAATCTCAAGTACTAAAGCAACTTCCTTTGCAAGAACAGCAGCAATTTCAGCAACTACAGCAACAACTTCCGTTGCAACAGCAGCAGCAATATCAGCAACAACAACTGCAGTTTCAACAAATACAGCCACATCTTCCTGGGCAACGACAATACAATCAGCAGGTGCAGTTACAACAACAGCATCCATTCTACGTGCAGAAGGATCAACAGCCTCTCCAGCAAATCACTCAGTCATCAGTTCAGCAGAATTACTCCCACCTTCAGGTATGATAAAAAAAACTCTAACCACCAAACTTCTGCATTGTCGAGAAAATTACGAAATGCATATATATCTGAAGTATAAGTGAAGTATTCAACTACTTGGAGCTATGACTATCTGAAACATGTCACAAAGATCCTTTCAGTTTTTTCCTTTCCACCTTCCCAGCCAGGTTAGGTTTATGCTTAACCCGTTGTACTTGTGACTGGAAAAAACTGCTCAAGGAGACTTGTTTTCTTATCACTTCTTTTTTCCATGGTATCACATTGGAGCCTCTTAGATTGCCTTGTCTGAGTTATAAATTAATGAACTTTTTATAATTGAAGCCCGATTTGCTCCAAACTGTCACGGATAGGTCATAAGTACAACTTTGAATGCGTATCACTCGTTTCAAAGCATTACTTTGATGTTTGTGGTCTATGCAGGATCAAGCAGCAGTTGAAAACAATCCAGATGTGCACACTGGAACAGCCGTATCATCCCTATCTCCTCGGACCCCAGAAGAAGCGTCACAAAACTGAAGACAGATGCTGCTTGTTGATCTTCTTGATTGGGCACACCTTCATAGCTCTCTAGACCTGCCCTTCTGATAAAGGAGGATAATCACTATTTCATCTGATGCGGTTCTTTGTATAAACTTGAATTCTAAGTTGTGATGCAGAGTTGAATTGAATGCTTACTTGGACACATTTAATTCCTTTCAAGGAAAAAAAAAATCTACTTGCACATCTTTTGATTCTTTATATAAGCTTAAATCCTGAATGCTGGACATGGACATGGACACAGTATGGAAGTCGAAGAAAGCATTTGTAGCGATAACACGAGGAAAGTGAACAAATTGGAAATAAAACTGAAGTCATACATTCATCCGAGAAGGTATTGCATTAAGTTCCACTTCCAAGTTTAGATGATATATCAAAGAAAAAACAGTAAAGCTAAAATCACCCTAAGGCCATGATCATCCAAAGTTCCAAGTTATACATCTGCTTCGATTCAAATGTTACTCCAGAAGTTTTTGAAGGAGTGCGGTAGTACAGTTGGTGGCAAAATAAAATCTATGCTTTCTACAAGTACATATCTCACTATTGGTCTTCTGAAGAAAAGGACCAAAACTCAAAATACACATATAGCAAAAAATGTTGGGTGTTCTCCACATTACCTGCAGACAAGGCATGCAAAATTGTGAAAGACTGAAATTTTAAGATCAAGTACAGCAGTCATGGTTAGTTAACTCACTTAATTGACTTGATTCACAACCATATATCTTTTTTCCCTTTAACAATATCAGTTATTTAAACTCCGCTGTGTCTACAATCTACAGTACCCTGTCAAGAGGCAACCTAATTTGAATGCGGCTCACCTGCATAAATCTCTGTCCTATTAGTAATTTCATAGTCCTACATACATGATAAGCACTTTTCATTAGTGCACTATGTATGAATAAATCTGTAAATCCAAAGCCAAGTCATCATGAACTGACACAATCAGCCGTTATTGTTTGCCTTACAAATTAGATCATTCAGTAAAGCACATAACTTAAAACAATGAATGAAACCTCACATGTGGCTCACAGAGCGATAAACAATTGGAAGTCAGTTGTAGACTCGCGTGGAAAACACAAAATTTGAACTAATTCTCTACAGCCATGATCTAGCCACAAAAAGCATTCACAAGTGAAGAGAATAAATATACTCCCATGCAATGGGATCTCAGACATGTGGAAGCAAGTTGTCCTTCTTTTCCGGGTCTCTTCTGCTTCTTGTTCTTAGCCAGAAGTACGCACACTTCAAAGAATAATAGACAAGTTCTGGACCTCAGCCGGTATAACTAAAGAGATATCATTAAATCATCTTTCAAGTCATAAAGTAATCAAGAGAGTCCAATCAGTATAGCAAGTCCAATCGTTTTCCCAAGTAAATAGTGATTTACTTTCTGCGAAGGATATATATACAGGCTACAAGTACAAGTTTATGGGATCTGAAGAATGGATAGGGCTTTCAACTTCATTCAGCTCAAGAGACTTTTCTTTTCAAAAACTCATGCATATCCTTCCAAGTCCATTTTTATCACAAGGATGCAAGTAAGTATCAGCAATTCAGAACCAACAGATCCAAGGAAAATGAGTAGTAGATTTCACAATTTTAGAGTAGTTCATACACACGCCTGATATAAAAAACAAATCAAAGATATACACGGATAAAACAGAAATCTTACAGTTACCTTTGAACATAAACTAGACTAACCCTTCCATGGTGTTGTCAGCTGAAATGAAGAAGATATAAGGTAACAAGAACCAGAGCTGGCAGAACAATAATTTCAGTACCAGTTTATTGTCTAGTTAACCTCATATATCCACCCTAAGATAAAAGCGACTTAAACTAAGCAATAAGGATGTATAAGAAATTCTCTACAATTACCTTTGAATTAAATTAGAAAATCATTCCACAGTGTTCTCATCTGAAAGGACGAAAAATTAAAGGAACAAGAACACAAAGCTGACTGGTGATATATAAGTAAAGAGTTTATTGTATAACTAATCATCTTGAGAGCTCAGAAGAGATTGAGAGCATCTAGATCAGAGCCAATAGTTGCTAAGATATAAGAGAAACAAGGAACTGCTATATTCAAGCAAATGAGAAAGACATGGGACTCTTATTCCTTGTTACCGAATTGCTTGGCAATTATGGGGCGGACGTCATCAGCATTAACCAGGGTCTCTAAGAAAGGAAGCAAAGAAATCAATGCATTGTCGGACCGATCATCAAACCAACTCTTTATAGGAATTCCATTATTGACTTGCAAACGAAAAACCTGAAATGAATAATAGAAAATAAGGGTGAAACAGTCAGTTCATCAAGTTTCAACCAGGTTCATTTATTTTCTCTTTTAAGATTACTGTCTCTCCACTTTTTGTGGGTTTAAGTATATAATAGGGTTTTAAGTTGTTCTTGCCTACCTATGTACAGAAAATAAGGGTGAAAGACCAGATCGTTATTTTTGTGAGAGTAAGAAACAATAGTCTCAATAATAACTCCAAGGCCAGGGAAAAAAATTGGAAAGAAAAAAAAAGAAAAAAAGGAAATGGCCAGAGGATATACCTGTGGAGTATTATCAATTATGGCAACTTTTGCAAGGTCAACGCCTAATACTGTCAAATCTTTAGTGTAACTACCATCCGCGAAAATGCATGATTCACGATAAACTCGGCGAGATATAAACTTCTGATACGGGTCCAATATATCAAGAAGTTGCTCTGCGTATATGCTTTGGCTGGCAGTAAAAACAATAACTTCAAACATTTCGGCAACTCTCTCCAGGAATATTTGGAGGTGTGGCCTCTGTTTCACATAAACCATGTGTTCTTTCATGTTGAAAAAGACGGAAAATGTGAAGTCTGCGTCATCACAATGTTCTAATGTAGAATGAACCAGTGTTTCTGCATATATAATGGCACACCATACGTCAGTAACATACACTTCAACAGATACTTCTCAAATACTCTGGGAAAGATAAGTGCATAGAGTTTGTCCAATCCTAGTTGACAAGACCACATACTGGCATGTCTGCTACTCTTTAAACCTTATCATTATTATCTTAAGTAAAAGATGATTGATTAATGGTTAAATGTTTTCCAAGAAACTCCAAAAGAACCACTCTTTCAAGTAGGAATTATCCGACGTATGTTTAGTGGCTGCATGACCCATAAATAGACATTCTGCATGTACATATGGACAAATCCGTAGGCAGACACATGTACATATAAAAGTGTTTAATAAAAGACGCACTGGGAAGCCCAGATATTATCTGTACCATTTTAGTTCATACATGTAAACACATTTACAACTTCAATGAAAGACTAAAAAAACAAAAGAATATGTTCACTGAACTGGATCGCAGTATCTTTTGTTGTGAACGAAATACACTAGACTAAAAAGCTTTAGATTATCTTGCGCACTTATGTGCTGCCAAACTGCATAACCAAGTGGTGGATACAATCATTGGTGTTTCAACAACACCAAGTTAAACAGAATGCTTGTCCGACTGCAACAATTTACTCTTTCCTTTTCCTGATTTAAAATGTTAATGGCTCCAAATATTGACTTCCAGCTATTACGAAAATTTACCATAAAATTCATCTACGGATCTACCAATAGAATAGAGCTCTAAGGTCAGCTTTCGATCTCTTACTACAAATTTGTCTGGGGCATCTAAGAATTACTTAAACATATAACATAAACACGTCAAGTACCATAACTAGTAGCAGGCTAGACAAAGTGGTGTACAAAATATGTAAGAAATCACATTAGATGCTGACAAGATATCACAAAATCATATGGAAACCCATGCATATGACATTACTTACCATCCAAATCAAGTACAAGAGTTACAGACTTGCTTTTTGAAGCTTCCTCGGGTAACATATTGGGTTGGAAGTTTGATACCACATCTGACAATTCTGGTACGTTTTTTATGAACAACTGTGGATCGAAGCTGTCTGCCTGATCTGAGTCAGACGAGCTGACAACTGTTTCCTGATGGCAGGGTCTCATTTGACTAATTTCTAAATACAAGGCCGCTCGATCTGAATCCATTACGGCTTCTTGACATAATTTGTCATCGATGGTACTAGTATGGCTATTGCGGACAGTGTCTTCTAAGAATGGCAATACCATGTATTTCTCAGATACATCGAACAGCATATTTGGTTCATCATATTTGTAGTCAAGAAAGCAATTGGTTTCATAAATTTCATCAGCAAATGTATTCCCACTGAAAGGTAAGCTTGAGATTATCATATCTGAAATGTAGAAGTCTGATACATCACAACTTTGATTGTCACATGAACTTCTGTTATCGTCACTCTCACCAGCTCCCGACCCTGAAAAATCAAGATGAGATTACCATAATAGACTGAACATGACACAGTACTGCAGTAAGTAGACTGATTTTTTCCAAATAACATAGCAGCGTCAACTTAGAATGATTTGTTGCTTGCGATCAATTACGACAAAAAAAAAACGAATTGTTTGTAGCTTTATGTGGAGGATTAAATATATCAGAATAGAGTGTGCTTAAGTTGAGGCATGCCTGCATCATTCTCAGCATTTGGTTCACTATTTTCTACGCTGCAGACTTCAATTGGGTCAAAAGAAGGAGAGAAAATGGTATCCAAGTCTGATGGGCAGGTGGGTGAGAGTTCCTGCAAATGAGCATCGCAATACAAGCGTATTAATATCAAGTTACAACCAAACCAAAACTTAGCCACTTGCCAATAAATTTTTTACCATTTGCTTCTGATGTTGATAATTTTCTTCATCGAGCTCGTCAATTGCTTCACCACTTGTACTTTCCTTGTTAGAAGCTTGTGTGCTCAAACAAACTATCAAAAAGTATAATTATTCATAAACTCTACATGCAGCTCGTTGTCCATCAATGATGGTCCTTAGCAGAAACTTGCATACATGCTCATTAGAATTTTAAATGATACTGAATAAATGCTTACATAAACTTGCTTAATTTCCAACAACAAATATAGAAAACATGGAACCAAATCGCAGCAAAAACTAATACTCACTATTTGTACATATGTGCTAGACAATACATTTCTTCTATCATATTTGCTAAGTTATTCAATAGAGACAGCCTAGTCATCTTGAAAGCACCAGAAAGACCAGTCTTTACAGTAATAAACTACCTGAGATACACAAGACAAATCTATATGATCAGTTGCTTACCCTTCTGACATTTACAGTTGTTGAGACCTGCTATATGTTCAGATTTCCGCTCATGGGAACATCCTTGCTTGGAAATCACACATGATTTTTGACATACACGAAGACTATTTTTCTCTCTTAAACACCCTGTGCTTGACTGAGCCTTCATTTGAATAGATGGCATTTGATCTGTACTTGTGATAGGCACCACAGCCCTTGACTCTGTTCGAGAACTAGTAATATGAGAATAAAGAACAAATTTTACCAGTTTTACATAAGCTACTAGAAACAACAGGAACCATGTACCCAACAAATAATGAACATACGGTTTGGTAGTGAGATGTTTCCTCGTGTTTGTGTCTGGTATTCGATCAAAGATCCATTATAATGGCGAGACAACCTAAACTCCAAGGGCTTGCCAAATCTGTATCAACCTGTTGCCAACTCACCTGCTTAAGGAGAGACATAGTAATTAGATACTTATCTTGGGATACTCTAGCCAGTATTTTTATTTGTAACACTATATACACACACAACCAGCAGAGAATTCCCTCCTCTCCATATATATACTGATATAAGAACATTAATCATTGAGTCACAATCTAACAAAACCATTCCTACACAAGTTAAATTTGCGTCTACCACTTTCTACAAAAAAAAAATACACAGCTGACTCAATTATGTTTCACTAACCTGAAAATCCTCATTCCATGCCAAAGACAGCCTTCAACACGAAACACGACCATGCGTCCTTTAGCACCCCACTGTTTCAAAAAATCATTACAAGTCAAACCCCATGTTTCTCTTCTATGTATCTAAACGTCGACCAAAACACGAACATGTTATCCAACCATCTCATATCGGAATCATAGTAGTCTGCTGAAAATTCAATCCAAAAAAAAGGGCTTTGACCTCAAATTTTACTATCAACTATCATGAACTTATAGAATTCCAAACATCCACAACCCTATGACTAAAGCACCAAACTTTACAAAGTAAAGGTTCAAGATTTAGAGTCAACCAGCCAATTGACTCAAACATTCTCAAGGTTCTACAAAACCCATTGACCAAAAAGCTAAAAAGCAAACTAAGCACAGATCATACAACCAATTCTCAAATGAATTAAAATCAAAATCCAAACTTGAACTGAAACCTAAAAACCCTTTAAGCTCCAAGGTCCGGTATTTACAGCTAAACTACCAAATTCACAAACTTTACAGAAAGAAGAGTGAGAACCGAAACGAACCCAGTAGACAAAAAACACAATTTGGAGCAACAGTAGTAGCTTGGAGCTGTAATTAAAAATTTAGCTGAAAAAAAATAGTAGAGATAAAAAAAGGAAAGAATTTAGGAGCTGACTCTCTCTCTCTTTTCTCCTTTCCGAGACTGAGAGAGAGGAGACTTCTTCTTCTTCTTCTTTTCTTCTCTCTTAACGGTCAGACACAAAGTAATATGTCGGCTTCTGTTGGATCATACGGACGGCTTTGATAGGAGTGATCTCAACCAGTGGGGACTTGACACGTAGTATTTGTATGGCCAGCTCACCATGACGCGTTAACACGTGCACCTTCTCAGGGACTCCCTCCGTGTGTTGTTGGGGTTAGGCAACACCAAGGTTCTAAAAAGTGCTAAACGGAATTAGACGGTGAAGTTATTGTCTAGTATCTAAGTGTTTAGGCGAAGTTTAATTGATAATTATGTGGTAATTAAGCGGATCATTTTTTATATATATTTAATTAATTGTATATTTATATGATATATTGTAATTTGAAACATAAAGTAAAAATTATAAAGAAATATCATAAAAATTCAAAATTAAGTTTATAAAGAAATCCAATTAACCGTCCATCTCAATTTTTTGAAACAGATGTGCATAAACAGGAATTCCAGGAAAGTATGAAATTATCTATTTCGAAGCTAATAATTCACAAATCACAGTACATTATAAGTTTATGACAATGAAGTTTACACTATAAACTTGCAACCATGGAAACCATTCAAACATAAAGCTTCACAGAATCAACCATGGTTCTTTCAAAGAATCACGTTTTGTTTATGTAATGGTCATAAATGCAGTGAAGTAAAAGTTAAGGGGCAGATAAAACACTTTCAAACATAAAAAGGACTGTCTTACAATATTCAAAACAAACAGTAATATAGTAATCCAATATTATCAAGTATCCAAACCTAGACACTTCCAACTATTACATAATAATCTCCCGCCGCTATTCGACCTCTAGAGTTGTAGACTTCTAGTTAATCTCAATCCCAATCTTCCTTAGCCAAAACTAGTTTACTCTCTCTCTCTCTCTCTCTCTCTCTCTCTCTCTCTCTCTCTCTCTCTCTCAAATGGCTCACAAGTCTATGCACACCACTTGTTCGACGATTTGACATGCATTCTCATTTCAAGCACCACCTCATCCCCCTCGCGCTGCCTTTTCATCAACATCACCATAACCACCCATTTTCAAACTCGCTGACACTATGCTCCTGCCCAGATTTAACCATATCAAATTATCAACATATAACAAACAAGGATGAATCTTGTTTCCCAACTCAGATATGTCTCGAAACGTACCAATTGATGTTTAAGAAAGGATTCAGAGGAAGAGGAGATTATAAGGGAGAGAGCTGAGAAGAGAAACTCATCGAAGGTGGACGGCGAGCTGGGGCAGCGGCGGTGGACAACAAGTAGCAGTGATGGTGGTGATCGGTGAGCGGCATCCAAGTCGCGACATTTGCAGAGAGAGAGAGACGACGTTTCGCGAAAAAAATTGGATTGGATTTTCTATTTATAATTCATTCCTTTGCGTTGTATCTCTTAATTTAAAAAAAAAAAAAAAAAAAAAAAAAAACCGCTAGGCAGCACTTTTCTGCCGATTAGTCGTTAGTTTCCCGCCTAACTACGCCACCCAAAATCAAAATTATGCCATAACATGGTTTTTTCCGATTAGTCGACGCCGAGACGGCTGTTTTTTAGAACAGTGGGCAAGACTTAGAAAGTAAGAAAAAAAACCTTGACAAATGTTGGTCGCGTGTACACACTATGATCTCGTTAAAATGTTGTGAGTCCGGAAATGTTTTTCTTAAAACTTAAACAAACTCGGAAGGCTTTCTCATCATTTTTGTAAAATAAATAAACAAAATTCAAATTTTAAAAAATTTATGTTTCAACTCAAACAGCTTTTTTATTTTTTACAAATTTATATATTTTTTACAACTATATATTTTTTATTATAAAATAAAATATATATTTTTTATTGAGATTTACAAAAAAGTGTTCGAGAGAGTTTTGTGAAACATTGAGACTCGCGAAATATTAATGATAGCTTATTCTCCAAAATTTTGAAGGTTGCTGTAAATTTGGGAATGTTTTGTTCTCTCTCATGTCTTTCTCTATTTTGGGGAATGAGATGGAGAAGCTGTTAGAGTGAAAATATTCAATATGCTCCAAAATTTTGTTTTTATCTATTTTGGGGAAGTTGTTGGAGTTACTCTTAACGGATAAATGACCAAATCACCGTATTTGATTGAGTTTGCAGACATTAGACGATTAGAGTTTTTTTTTAAGCTCATATGTAGGGCAATATATTTATTAATGCAGTATATAATATTACACGGTAGACACTTATAGGGTACAAGAGAAAAGATTATTGCTAAGCGAACCTAGAGAAACTCCCTAAATCAACCCACGAATATGGTAATCAAAATGAAGTACGAAAAGTAGATGAGAACCATGTCATGCGAAAATTAGGCAAGCACCAACACAAGTAAACCAAGATAATGCTCGTCTAAACTTACTAAAAGACCTACCCCATGGAGGCCCCAGAGTCTTGCTCAGCATACATTGCCATTTCACCACTTACTTCGCTTATAGAAAGAGATCCCGCTGGTAAAAATGGACAGAGCCCAAGTAACCAAGACCCTGATATGCAGAAGGGACAAAACCTCTAACTGCATGACCTTACTGGATCGACCTGGATCCCATACTCAATTACAAAATCATCTTGGGCCTCCAAAGCAAAACCCAATGAAAGGTCTTTGCCCCAATTACGACTTCAGGCCTAGTCTTCAATAGAGACAAGCAAGAGCCGAGGAACATGAACCACCCCAACTAAGGTTTGGGAAACTATGTGCAGCCGCCGATCTTAAGTCCATTCTGCACCATCAGTCGTCTCTCCAACCACGAGCTTGCCATTTCGACCGTCAATCAAGAGTCGTTGTCGTTGTGCGAGCTGCAAAGCTCTCCAACTGGGACATGAAGAGTATGATGCCACCGAAAGATCACTATAACCACACAACAACGCCATCTCAAACTGAAGATCCAAGCCATGAAGACAACGCAACCTCACAATCTTTGTCGCAACAACCAGTCGTCGTGAACCCAATTAGACGATTAGAGTTTAGAATTCTTGTTTGATGTTTATAGTCAAAAGGGGGAGCATTGTGATAAATTTTCCATCATAAACTTGTCATTAATTAAAAAAATTAGGTAGACTCAATACATACATAATGAAATGTGTTAGACAAATAATTATCTTTATCATTAAAGATACGAAACGAGAATTAACAATGAAAAATGTTACTATGTACATTTCAATATTAGAACAAAACACCCCCCCCCCAAAAAAAAACTACTTTGTGCATTACTTCTTTGAGAAAATAAGGTGAAAACTCAAAACATTCTAAAAAGAGAGATCCGGATGATAAAGTGAGATTCCGGCGACGGACATGAGTTTTGCTTAACAAATAGGTTCTTTGACATGTAATTGATTCAAATATATGTGGGGAACCATTGTGGTGCATTTTATCTCACTCAAATCTCATAAGTCTCCCAAAACAGTCTAAAGGGAGAGTTTCAGATGATAAAATGAGATTCTAGCGACCGAAACGAGCTTTGCTTCACAAAGAGGTTCATCAATATGTAATTGATCCAAATATATTTAGAAAACTATTTTGATGCATTTTATCTCACTCATATCTCATAACTCTCCCAAAATAGTCACAACAGAAAGATCCGGATGACAAAGTGAGATTCCAGCAAGCGAAACGAGTTTTTCTTCACAAAGAGGTTCTTCGACATGTAATTTATTCAAATATATGTGGGGAACCATTTTTGTACATTTTATCTCCATCAAATCTCATAACTCTCCCAAAACAGTCCAAACAGTCTAAAATAGAGAGATTAAAATGATAAAATGAGATTCTATTTTGGGAGAGTTATGAGATTTAAGGGAGATAAAATGCACTAAAATTGTTCCCCACATATTTAGATCAATTTCATTTGGTGAACCTCTTTGTGTAACAAAACTTGTTTCGGTTGTCGGCAGTCCACTAAACTTGAGTAGACAAAAGAACACAAGAAAATACAATTGATAATGTCCAAAAACCTCAAGGAGATCAAACCCTAAACAAGAACAGAAGACTTCTTCAAAGTTCCAACCCTACAGGACCATCTAGATTGATCCGACCAGCTCAACCCACATAACAGGTTTCAGATCGAGTCTCAGACTACCAATCGCAACAGAATTGAAGAGAAGATAACCTTATAGTTTCCCCAATTAGGTGCCCATACATAAAAAGATACTATTTTTCATCCCCTTTTCCTCGTCATCTAAGCTATAAGCCTATAAATATCCCACCCAAAAAAAACTATAAATATCATTAGAGTGAACCTCAAGGATGACGCAAAAAATAAACCTGTAGCTCAAAGTTAACTGAACTACTGAAGCATGACTATTTTTGGACTTGAGAAAACGGATGGAATGATCTCTAATATATGACAGTTTATAAACTTTGCTCTCTTAAACTTGGCATATATTACCTTCCTCATGTATGCATTTGAAATTCACTTTGGTCACTCAATATGTATTTAACATTAAATAGTTGACATATGAAGGATAAAAATGTCTTCTTATTCATAAACTTCTCATTATTTATAATTATTTCACTATTACAAAATCCTAAAAGTTTACCAATGGCAAATTTCTATCTCACTCTCTCTCTTCTCTCTCTCTCTACGACGATGCCAGATCACTCATTCTCATCGATCGAGCTTCAATGCCTAGCCATGCCGCCTCAAATGATCTCGTCCTCTCTCAATGTCGGCCTACGATCTCGCCTTCAAACACTAATGAATTATCGATGAGCTTGTTTTTGTTAATATCACCTTCAACGATGAATATGTTGTGGCTCTTGAGGAGGTTCCACCGCACCTTCTTCAACGACGCCGTCACCGCGTTTTTTCATGGTCATTTATACGTGGGTCCTGACGAAACAGGAAGCGTCGATGACGAGGACGGACAGGCCGCCGGAGCAGTGGATTTGGGTGGAGTTGCGGACTTGCTTCTCCCACTGGATTCCACCTCAGGAGGCGGAGAAGTAGCGGTTGCCGAAATCGACGAAGCTCTGGAAACTCAAATACGATGTCATAAGGGAAATCAGGAAGATGGGCCACAAGAACATGGTGCTCGTAAAGGCGAAGCAGCGGTGGTGTTTCTACCGAATTTCGCGCGGGACGTAATCTGGCAGAAGCAAGTACGAGTAATCTCCCTTCTCCTTCTTGTCCGTCCGAAGGTTGGGGTTGTTCGGATGGTCGGGCGCTTCCTCTACCTTCAGGTGTGCGCGTGCGCGTGTTCGGGTATGGTTGTTAGAAGAATACAACAACAAACGGGCGGTCAGGGGTTGAGACGGGGTGGCCCGCCTTCAACGCTCCGATGCCTAAGTCAGATGATGTATTGGATATAACAGTCAAGCGAATGTGCATGCGTATGGAGTGTTTTGAGGTGTTGAGATATCGTTACCTGTAATAAATACCTTACATATATAGGTGGTTGAGTTTGGTGCTTGATGGTGTTCTTCGATGTGGGACTGGTATACTTACCGGTGTGTGATCCGTACATTCGGGCGTGCGCCCCATGGCCGCGTGCGCGCTCGGATGAGGTCGGTCTTGCGAGTAAAGTTGAAGCCTTCCTGGTGGTCTTCCGGTAGGTCGGGTAGGTGTTGATTTCCTGCTTAAGCGGATAAGTATATTAATCGGACAACTAATGCTATACGAACAAGTCCCCCAAGTCCCCAAGTCAAAGAGAACTTTCTTGACTGGGGAGTTGAAAAAGGGTTCGTGCGATTAAACGAAAATACTTATCCGATTGAGTAGTGGTGCGTGGTCCTGTAACCCCCCAAGTCCCCCAACTCTCCGGTCAAGGAAGGGCTCGCATGACGGAGTGGGGAACCTGAGTGTTCGAGCGTGTACCTGTGCGTGCGGTCGTGTACCTGTGGGCCCGGCGTCCAGACAAGGCTGGCTATGTCGGAGCCGCGCGCCCGTGGAGAGTTTGCCTGGTAAAACATAAATAGGGGCAATCATAAATATATGGTTTATGCAAATGTGTGAATGTATGGTATGATGCATGAATGTATGGTATGTCGGAGCCGCGCGCCCGTGGAGTGTTTGCCTGGTAAAACATAAATAGGGGCAATCATAGATATATGGTTTATGCAAATGTGTGAATGTATGGTATGATGCATGAATGTATGGTATGATGTGTGAATGTATGCGAATATTTTTCGTAACACCATCGTTGGGATGCCGTGGTGCATCGCGTACGTCAACAGGGATGTCGTCGCGTACGGTGTAACGTCAACGGTGGGATCAAGACCGCGACGTACAAGTAACGCGCACGGAGGGGACGGACCACGTACCCGTGCCGTTCTTCGGATTAGCAAGCCCAGAGAGCGGGCGGACCGCATGCCTCTGTCAGGACAACCGGCTTGCAATAGCGCCCGGGGAGGGCGTACCCTAGCCCGGGACACTCATCGGTCTCGGATCGCGCAATGAGGGGACGGACCGCACGCCCCTGCCGTCCGAGTCGGCGAGTCGATCGTTAATGTTGCGCTCACACGGAGGGGCAATACCCCACGCCAGTGCCGCCCATCGGTCGTGACACACCCAGAGAGGAGTTGGCCCCATTCCTCTGTCGTGACAGCCGGCTTGCCCTTCGATCGTGTAACGGTGCGCTCACGGAGGGGACGGACCCCACACCGCGCAAAGAGGGGGCGGACCTCATGCCTCTGCCGCCTGACCCAGCTTACTGTCTAACGTTTACGTGTACGGAGGGGAAGAACCCCATGCCCGTTTGGCGTGCGGCCGAAAGAGGGAACGCAGGCGTTCATTCTCTTCGGGGCGCCCGAATGGTGTTGTACTAACCTGATGGTATCTTGCGGGTGTATGGGGGTGCGGGTGCTAAGCGCGCCAGCCCGGGAGGCGTGACGTGGCATGCCTTGGGTGGGGTGATTCTGTCTGACGAGGTGTTCCTTGAGGTGACATTCCTTTTGACTTCTCCTTGGGAACCGTTTTTGCCATAAATGCTAGCCGTCGTATTTAATGCCGCCGTGCCCTGGCATTAAATGCTGATGTCGTCATGACTGCTCGAGGGCAGACGTCACGCGTGTGGGAGCGTGGGGTTGGTGAATGGGCGCCACGTGTCGAGCTGTTGGAGACCGTGCTAGGGTTTGAAAACCAAGGCGAGAAGCTGAAGAGTTGGCGCGGTTACTTAGGAGGGCAAGTAAACCGCCCTGGGCCACGTGTCGTGATCTGACGGTGGACACACGAAAATGGACGGCTGGCGTTCGTTCGTGTGTCCCGTCTGATCAGTATAAATAGGGCTCTGGTCTTCGTCTTCTTCATCACTCTCACTTGCCGAAACTCTGCCGGAATCGCTCTGCAATTTGCTCTCCGTTTTTCTTCGTTCGTGCTTTCCTGCCGGAATACGTGCTCGACGTGCAATCCTCAACCCACAAATTTCAACTTGGTGAGGCTCTCGTATTTTCTGTTTTGGTTCTGTTTGTTGCTTGTGTTGTGTTTTGCTTTTTCTGGGTTCTGAGCTCAAGAACAGGGCGTGCTCTTGAGTGGGGTGGGATTGATCTGTTTTTGGGTAGTTTTTGTGGGTTTTTGGTGTTTCTGTCTAGGAAATTTTTTGGCTAAGTGTGGGTTTGCGCGTGCGTGCGTCTAGGGATGGAGCCGATAGAGGTATCAAACGGGCAGTCGCGCGAACGCATATACATAGAGGGGGTGGGGTGGATTAGTTGTGGGTCGAGTGGGTCGAGTACGTCGTCTTACGAGTCCGTGTTGAGTGTGACGCCTCTGCGCTGCATTCCTAATACTTCTCCCGTGGTGCAGTCGATGGATCCCAAGCAGGCGCTCGCAGCTGCAGGACTGGGAAGCTCGTCGGGGTCGTCGGGCGGGTATTCGGGTGGTTCTGATCCGTAGGGTGAGGAGAGCGCGCAGGGGGAAGACTCCGTTCCTCAGTTTGCGGAAGGTGGGCCCGTTCACTGGGTGTTTCCAGACGGGACGCCAGTTCAAGAGCCGGAGCGCGCGCCGTCCGTATCGGAGATGGGCAGATGGGCGCGCAACTACCATATCCCTGGCTCCGTGCATCTGCGGATACCTGGCAAGGGCGATACGTTTACCCGTCCTCCGCCCGGGCACGTCTGCCTGAGCGAGTTTCATCTCAAGGCCGGGATTAAGCTGTCACTGCATCCATTTTTTCAATATATGTTGGCGCTGCTGAGGATCTCTCTCGGCCAATGCGGGCCCACGCTCACCCGCACACTCGTGGCAATGTTCAACATCTTCCGGGTGAGCGGGATGGATCAACTGACGCGGGCGGAGTTCCTCCATTTCTTCCGTCTTCGATACTCCACGCGCCAGAGGGACTCGGGGACCTTCACTATGGAGCCCCGCGTGAAGTGGTGGTTGGTGGACCCGTCGAGCTCTTCAACCTCCTGGCGCACGATCAACTGCCTGGTGGGTGGTGATTGGGAGTTGGGCGCCTTCCCGCCCGAGTATGCCGCCAACGCTGACCAGATTGATCGAGTCCCCCAAGCCTTCCATCATCTCGATACGAACGAGTATCCACTCACGCCCATCGAAGAGGCCAGGATTGCTCATTTGAAGTTCGTGTTCGATCCGGCGCCCGAGTCAAGATATTTCTGGGCCGCATGCCAATGGGATCTTATCGAGCACACGCGTCTCGCCAGACCGCCCGGTCTGTGGGTCTTTGTAGTTTGTTGCTAGGAGTAGGAGTAGGTTTTTGACTAATTGTTTTCTGTTGCTGACCTTCCGTTTGTGTGCTTTGCAGTAAAAATGACGAAGTCCAAGGCCACAGACAAGGATGAAGCGCTCAAGCGCCGCCTGGTCGCACTGCGGGATACTGCCGCGAAGGTCTGCAAGGTGGCGGATGACAGGCGCGGTGGGCTCGTGCTGGGGGAGACCACTCAACCCAAGCTCCCCATTCCTCATGTTGCTGACTTTGCCCTACCCATCCGGGCGGATGCCCCTCGCCCGCCCCCGGGTAATGCTGCTGGCCCTAAGGCACAGGCGCGAGCGGAACGCGAGCAACAACACCGCGAGAAGCGCCAGGAGAATCGTGATCAGCGCCGGCTTGACCGGGATGACCTGTGGGACAAGCGGGAGACTTCTCGCACGCCTCAGTCGTCGGCTCGTACCCCTGCCAAGCCTCAATCGTCCAGCCGTCCGCCAAGTCCCCCAAGGGTATCCAGGCAGGGGGGAGCGCTGAACCCCCGTTGAAGCGGCCGAGGAAGGATAGTCCGTTTGGCTTCTGTGCACCGTTGATGGAGGCCATCGAGCTCGAGGTGAAGTCCGTTACTGGGTTGATACCGCAGGCGGCGGCTGCTGGTCCGGACGAGATGGACAGGGCGTACAACCTCTGTATGGTGCTGCATTACAAGCTCTTCCAGGCGTGCGAGCGCTTTGCCAGCGAGCGGTATGCCAATGGGATGAAGGAGGAGATGCGCAGGCTCACTGAAGAAAACAAGAGGCTCCTGCACAGTCAGTCCAAGGCGGATGAGCTGGCGAATCGTCTTCGGCGTGAAGTCCAGGGGGCGACGGAGTGCGCCCGGGAGGCGGCGGAGCGAGAGGCGCTACATAAGGCCGAGCGTGATACTGCTCTGTCGGCGCTGGAAGAGACAAAGGCTGAGGCGGCCAACCAGGTGGCGGAGATGGAGTCCCGCCTGATGGAGGTTGAGCGCCAGGCGTGGACTGATGAGCGCGTCCATCAGGCCCAAGCGGAGGCGGTTGCCGTCTTCAAGAATTCTTCGGAGTTCAAGGAGTTGGTGGCCGCTGAGGCTGATAGCCAGGTGGCTGAGTTCCAGGAGGTGGTATCGCCCTTCCTGGACTTGGAGCGCTACAACGCCTTCCTGGAGGAGCAGGCGGGTGGGACGTCCGTTAAGCCATGTCAGGAGCCGGCAGTGGAGCAGACTGTCGAGGTGGCGGCCGAGGAAGTGGCGGGCGGGTCGGGTGGTGGACCAGTGGAGTAGCTTTGTTTTCCTTTTTTTTTTGTAATAGAGTAGTAACTTTTTGTAATCGGGTCTTCGTGCCTTTGATGGTTATCTAATGAAGTTTCTTTTCTTTCCGTTTGCGTGCCTTGTCCTTTGATGATTTTTGTTTGGCATCTTTTGAATAACGCACGCGAACGTGCGCTTGCTCTTTAAATGGAATTTTGACCAAGTATTACAACTTTGCGAGTAGCCTATCCCCAGTCCCCCGAGTACTTGGGCCGGTGGGGTAAGGACAAACGAACGCAACAATAATTGTTACACTTAAAGAAATGAAAGTACAACATAGCTAGTTTTTAATGAAAGTACTTCCTCAAATGTTGTATATTCCACGGGTGTCGTAGTCGTTGACCCTGCATATCACGGAGGTAGAAAGTGCTGGCGCTTATCACCTCGTCCACGACGTACGGGCCTTCCCACAATGGGCGAAGCGCCTTCACCTTCTGTTGGATCGCCTTCATCACCCAGTCCCCCAGTTGGATTGGGCGAGCCCGTATGCGCTGATTGTACAATCGCGCGATCCTCTGCTTGTTCGCGGCATTATGAAGGTACGCCATGTCTCTTCGTTCCTCCAACAGATCGTTATTGAGCCTCAGCCCCTCATCGTTCGTGCGTGGATCGTACCCCTCGATCCGTGGGCTCTGATGGGTAATCTCTAGGGGTAGCACGGCTTCTGTTCCGAACGTCAGGCTGAACGGGGTTTCGCCCGTGGAAGCGTTAGCGGTCGTTCGGATGGACCACCGAATTTCTGGAATGACCTCGGGCCAGCGCCCGTAGCCCGCATCCCCAGGTTCAATATCTTCGATTTTCTTTTTGATACCAGCCTTGATGATTTTGTTCGCTGCTTCCACTTGCCCGTTTGTCTGGGGGTGCGCTGGTGAGGCGAAGATGAGGTCTGTCCCCTGGCGCTTGCAAAAGGCTATGAGCCTGGGGTTGTTGAACTGCGGCCCGTTGTCCGTTATGATGCTGATCGGCGTCCCATATCGACAAAAGAGGAAACGCCAGAGGAAACGCTCCACCTTGGTGATCTTCGCCATTGGTTGGGCCTCAATGAACTTCGTGTGGTAGTCGATGATGACGATCAGATACCTATACTGCCCTTTCGACTTCGGAAGTTCTCCGATCAGGTCCAGTCCCCACTGTGCGAATGGAACAGGCGACAGGAGGATGGACAGCGGGACGGCGGGAGTGTGGTGGTGGTGCGCGTGCAGCTGGCACTGGTGACACTTGTTCGTCAGCGCCGTGGCGTCCGCGTGGATGGTGGGCCACCAGAAGCCGGATCGAAGGGCCTTGTGTGCGATTGATCTGGCGCCCGCATGATGGCTGCACGTGCCTGAGTGGATTTATTTTATGATCAGGTTGCCCTTTGTTGGAGTGACGCATTTGAGGCTTGCCCAAGTCCTCCCTTGTCGATAAAATGTGCCATCTCGTACGCTGAAGTTGGCCGCCCGTGCGACAATGGTTCTGGCCTCCCGCTTGTCTTCTGGTAGCTCCCCCTTGGTCTTGTAAGCGACGAGCACGTCCATGTAGCTATGCTTGTGTGGTTCGATTGCCAGAATCTGCTCCGCTCCTGAGATGCTTGGTCATCGCAGCACTTCGACGATGCGTTGTCCTGGTCCCGTGTGCACGGGTACCGTGGCTAATCGGGCCAGTTTGTCCGCTTTCGCATTGAACCCTCGGTGTATATGGTTGATGTTGACGTATCTGAATCCCTTGAGTAGCACCTTCACGTGCTTCAGATAAGCGATCATGGACTCCCCCTTCGCCTGGAATTCTCCTTCGACCTGGCTCACGACCAGTTGTGAGTCACTGAATATGTTGAGGTCGGGCACCTCTGAGTTTTTGGCCAGTTGCAGGCCAGCGATGAGCGCCTCGTACTCAACCTCGTTGTTGGTCGTCTTGAATTCGAACTTGAGGGCGTACTCCGCGTTTACCCCTCCAGGCCCGGTCAAGATGATCCCGGCGCCGCTCACCTTCTTTGTACAGGAACCATCGACGTAGAGGTTCCACTCCGACAATGGTCGCTCCTTGACCTGCGGTTTGTCGGGCGCCTCTACCGTCGGGTCGCCGGGCGTTCGGACCGGCGCCCCCTCTGCCTCCGTGTATTTGACAATAAAGTCCGCCACTGCCTGTCCCTTGATTGTCGTTCGGGGTTTATACTGGAGGTCGAATTCGCTGAGTTCGATAGCCCACTTCGCCAGGCGGCCGCTGTGATCGGGTGATTGGAGTATATGGCGCAAGGGCACATTGGTGAGGATGTGGATGCTGTGCGCCTGGAAGTATGGCTTCAATCGTCAGGCGACAGTAACGAGTGCGAGTGCCATCTTCTCGATTGTTGGATATCGGGTCTCAGCACCTGTCATGCCCTTCCCTGGGAAGAAAACGGGCAACTCCGTGCAGTCCTCCCTGCGGATGAGGGCAGAACTGACGGCCGTGAGGGAAGCGGCCAGGTAGATGTACAAAACTTCTCCTCGGATGGACCTAGAGAGGAGCGGTATGGATGCCAAGTATTCCTTGATCTGAAGGAAAGATTCCTCACATTCGGGCATCCACACAACTTCGCGCTTGTTCATCGTTCGTAGGGCTTTAAAGAACGGTGCACATCTGTCCGAGTAGCGAGATATGAACTGATTCAGGGACGCCAGCTTGCCCGTGAGGCTCTGTAGGTTCACCCTCTTGACGGGCGGCTTCATGTCGATGATCGCCTTGACCTTGGCGGGCGCGGCTTCGATCCCCCGCTGGCTGACAATATACCCCAAGAATTTGCTGTTGGTGACTCCGAACGTGCACTTGGCGGGGTTCAACCTCATGCCGTTCTTGATAAGGACGTCGAGCGCAGTCCCCAAGTTCTGGACGTGGTCGACCGCTTGAACGCTCTTCACCAGTATATCATCCACGTACATATCCACAATGTTGCCAATCATGCCATGAAACATCGCGTTCATGAGCCTTTGGTACGTGGAGCCAGCGTTCTTCAACCCGAAAGGCATGACGACGTAGCAATATAGGCCCTTGTCCGTGACAAACGTCGTCGCCTCCTGGTCTTCGGGGTCCATGAAGATCTGGTTGTAGCCCGAATACGCGTCCATCATTGATAGGAGCTCGTGCCCTGCTGTCGCATCCACCAGCTGATCGATCCTCGGTAGAGGGAAGCTGTCCTTCAGGCACGCCTTGTTGAGATCGCTGTAATCGATGCACATCCTTCACTTCTTGTTGCTCTTCTGCACCATCACAGCGTTGGAAATCCACTTCGGATAATCCACCTTCCTGATGAACCCGATGCCTAGTAATCGGTCCACCTCCTCGTGCATTGCCGCGTAATGCTCCGCTTTATACGCTCGCATCTTCTGCTTTACTGCCCGGGCGCTGGCGCTGATACTCAGCCTGTGGGATATGATGCTCGTGTTGATCCCGGGCATGTCCTTATACAACCATGCGAACACCTCCTGCTTCTCCTTCAGCAGCGCGATCAGCCGCTCGACTATCGCGGGAGCCAGCGATGCTCCGATCTGGACCGTTCTCTCTGGGTGTTCGGGGGATAGCTGGATCATCCTTAGCTCTTCGCGCTCGGGGACGGGAGACACGACCATCAGCCCGTCACGCGGGTCGTCTGGTACCTCCGATCCCGGCGCGGGTTCCAGGGCGAGGACCTCCTGCCTGTCCCGGGGTTTCGCTGCTTCCTCGCTGTTGTATCCCCGGATATATCCGACTCCGTGCTCGGTTGGGAATCGTTCCAAGAGCATGTGTCCCGCGATGATCATTTTCAGCTTGCAGATCCCTGGCCTCCCGAGTATGGCGTTGTAGGAGGAAGGGGTGTCCATGACTATGAAGTCCGTCCGGATCTCACTGTGCGGGGAGTCGGGCGCGCCAATTCCAACCCGAATGCTGTCACTCCCAATCGGATATGATGTTTCGCCCGTGAAGCTGGCGACGCACTCATGATCCTGCGTCATCTTGCGCGCGGGCCTTCTGAGCGCTGTGTATGCATCAAAATAGATCACGTTCACGGACGCCCCATTGTCAATTAGCACCCTCTTCATGAGGAATCGGTCGATGATCGCGTCGATCACGAATGGCAGGGTGCTGTCCTTTGGGCTTCTCTCCTCATCTTCCGCTGTGAAGCTGATGGCGGGCGCCTCCTTCTTTCCGACCTTGGGCGCTCTTCCTGCCCCGATCGTTAGCACCTCCCTGCTCGAGCGATCGAGCGATGACGCTCCCTCTTTGCGCTTGCCCCCGGATATCGTGCTGATAGTCCCACGGGTCCCAGTATTTGTCTCGCACTGTCGGCCTTCCGCCCTGGGAGGGGTGACCCGATCGTCCCTCCTCATGTCTTCGAGGGCCTTCTTTAGCATGATGCAATGGTTGGTGTGGTGGGTGGCGGCGTTGTGGTATTCGCACCAGACGCTCGGGATCCGGCCGACCGGGGCCATTGCTACCGTCATGTTGTTCGGTGGCGGAATCCGGTGCCGGTGCAGGCGGAGCAGTTGCTCGTTTAACTGTTGGTCGACTGCACAGACCTCCTGTCCCGTCGGTCGATAGCGCGGTGCCGGCGGTAGGCGGGCTCCCTGTGACGCCGGTCCCCGCGCCTGGTTGTAGTTGCCCTGGTGCCTGCGGAAGAAAGGCCTCTGGTGATTTTGCCTCTGCGCGTCCCGGTTCCTCTTATGCCCTCCGGTAGGCTCCCCCCTATCATCCGAGGGTCGTCGTGGCTGAGCGTTCTCCTCCGGCCTGTTGGTGCTAGACTCGGAGGCGGACCCGTACACCCGTGTTTCCACCAACGCTTTCTGCACGACCAGGTCCATGATCTCGTCGTAGTCGAGATGTTCCTTCCTCACCAGCTTCTCTACGAACGGGGTGGCGAGCAGGTTGTCCATCAAGGCTACCTTGACTACCCGCTTATCAAGGTCCCTGCACGTACTTGCGAGCGCTTGCCAACGATTAATGTAGCTCGACAGGCTCTCGTCCATCCCCTGGAGGACCTTGAGGAGGATGCCCGCAGTATTGTATTTGCCCTGAAGCCGGTAGCACTTCTGGAAGCTCTCCGCCAGCTCGAGGAACAAATGTATGGAGCCTGGCGGGATCTCGTAGAACCAGCTCCGCGCCTCCTCCGCCAGCGTTTCCTGGAATAGGAAACATAGGGTTGGGTCCGAATATCGGGTTCCGTCCGTGGTGGATCGAAACTCGTCCACATGCGCACGGGGATCCCCGCTCCCGTCGAACCGAGCAATCTTCGTTGTCTTTGCATGGGGGTCCCTTCCCCTCTCCAGTATATGCGCCGAGAACGGGCTGACCCGGGGGGCGAACGTCCCGCCCTGTCCGGCCAGCTTGCCCTTACGCAGGCGCAAGACCTCCTCCGCCAGTTCATCCATCCTCCGAAGGATCAGGGTGTTGTTCGTTGGGAGCGCCGATTCCTCCGCTAGTGAGGGCGCTCGGGTTGCCCGGGCGCTGATCCTTCCGGACGAGCGTCGTTCCTCGCTAGTAGTTTCCTGGGTCCCCTCGTGTTGCTCCTGCTGCTGGCTGACGAGCGCGTCCAGCCGCTCCTCCAACCTCTGGCGGATCTGGCGCTCATCTGCCCTCTCGAGCGCCGCCTCTCGTAATTCTTAGACCAGGCCGTTGACGCGTTCCTCACTGTTCCTTTCGAGCTCCAGTACCTGCCGCTCCCGTGTGTCTGGCAGCGTCTCCCCGACGGGCGTGGTGCTGTCGTTAGTCTCCGGGTTGAGCATGTGGACTTTTGGTTTTTGTGGTGTTTATACGAGGTTTGCAATTTGTAAGGTTCCCACAGACGGCGCCAACTGTTTCTACCGAATTACGCACGGGACGTAATCTGGCAGAAGCAAGTACGAGTAATCTCCCTCTCCTTCTTGTCCGTCCGAACGTTGGGGCTGTTCGGATGGTCGGGCGCTTCCTCTACCTTCGGGTGTGCGGGTGCGCGTGTTCGGGTATGGCTGTTAGAAGAATACAACAACAAATGGGCGGTCAGGGGTCGAGACGGGGCGGCCCGCCTTCAACGCTCCGATGCCTAAGTCAGATGATGTATTGGATATAACAGTCAAGCGAACGTGCGTGCGTATGGAGTGTTTTGGGGTGTTGAGATATCGTTACCTGTAATAAATACCTTACATATATAGGTGGTTGAGCTTGGTGCTTGATGGTGTTCTTCGATGTGGGACTGGTATACTTGTCGGTGTGTGATCCGTACATTCGGGCGTGCGCCCCACGGGCGCGTGCGCCCTCGGATGAGGTCAGTCTTGCGAGTAAAGTTGAAGCCTTCCTGGTGGTCTTCCGGTGGGTCGGGTAGGTGTTGATTTCCTGCTTAAGCGGATAAGTATATTAATTGGACAACTAATGCTATACGAACAGGTGGAACTAGCGGCTCCGCTCGATCTTGAACTTTCTTGGCGTCAATGGAAACTACTCATCTTCCAATTGGGTCGGCATCGGCATTCTTCTCTTATTGTTCGTAATCCTCGCTAATACCCATCTCTGTTTATTCCTGATTCGACTAATTTGAATTCATTTCTTCTTTCTTTTGTGTTTTTGGGTTTTTCGGATTCGAAATGAGAAAAAGAAAGATATGGGATGGGATTGAAGAAGAAGGAAAGATTCGGGCAAGTGCAGAGGGCAAAAAGTTCGAAAGGACTCTTTCACCTTCTATTTGTCCCATTGATTGTGCTCGTCCAGAATAATCCTAATCTGATGCCTGGCACCGGGACGAGCTTCATCAGCTAGAAGAAGGAAGCCACTTATGATCTTCGCTTTGAGGCCAGTTCAAAGTCTAAAAGTAGGTCTTTTGGGATTTCTTTTTGCAAGTTTGTTAAGAAATCGAAATTCTTTGTATTTTTTTTTTTGAAATTTATTTTAAAAAACAATCTAAAAATAGATGTTGAAAAGACATAAATATTCTTAAAGTTCACGAAATATTTAATAATCTTATTTAATAATCTTATGATCGTTTCAAAATGAGTTAACAAAATAAATTCGAAATGCACACATGAAGAAACAAAGTCATATATATCAAACATAAATGACCAAAGTTTACAAACTATCATACATAAGGAATCATTCCAACCATTTTCATTTTAGACTCGTAGTAGTATATCCTTCAGTACTTCACTACTTCAGTATTAATCGTCTTGCAGAGGAACCGCCAGTACGTGCTACTTGAACCTCCGCCCTACTATTCCTTAAACTTACCCAGCTACCTATTTTGAGTAACCAGTGCAAGTGTGCAACAAAACTTCCACACCGTCAGCTAGCTATATAGTTCCCGTTACATGACTTACATCTTACTCCTATATGCAAACCCAGCTGAATTGTGCTTAGTCACAAAAATCCGTCCAGTATACTTGAAAATGTGTGCCATAGGAACCCAATGCTAGCTCATCAGACCCAAAAAGAATAAATAAACCAACCTCAATATTTGTGCTTTGTTCTGTACAAGACATTTGAAAAAACAAGACACATTGAGATGGTTAAACTAGAGGCCGGTTGTTCTTTTCTTTCCCTTGAACCTGATTAAGCTATAGACTGTTAAGTGTTTGATCACAGAATACAGATGATCCCACTGAAGTTGATCATCATTTACAATTTTACATACAAATACCATTAGGCTAGAAAATGGTCCAGGGTCTCAAATGGTTTCCCTAAGAGCAGCTGCACCGGGGAGGGACGGCGAAGACGTCCGGGGGGCAGGGGCCACCATTTGAGGACGTCCGGGGGCTGGGCGACGTGCAACGGGAGGGAAGGGGGAGGCCGACCGGACGTTGACCGGGAGGTCGTCCTCCTCGGCTTCCTCTGTTGAGGACGAGTGCGAGGTCGTCCGCCTAGCGGGCCCCACGCACGTGGGTGACGCCAGGCTGACGTACGTTTTTTTTTACCCGAAAAAAAAGTGAAAAAGTATAAAAAAAATTGACGGACCAATTGTCGGCCGACACGTGGCGCGTCCAGGGCTGCTGCCAGATCAACGGCTAAGTTGATCTGGGCCGTCCATTTCAAACATATCTAAGCAATCTGACGGCTGAGAAAAATTAATCATTTGTAATATTTTAAATAAATTATTTACTCTGAAACTTAAAAAAATCATAATAAATAGCTCGGACTTCCGAAAAATTCAAGAAAAATACGGACGAGTTCATATTAATGTCCTCTATAACTTTCGTGAAGAAAATGAGTCCAAAATCATAACTTAAAAAAATGTTATTTTTGAATCGCGACGAAATAAAGAATCATAACAAACACGTTGTCATAACGAATGTATGCTAAAAAAAAACTTAAGTCTAACATGACTCGGATTACATTCCACCGTATGCTACCGGCATACAAAATTGATTCAAAACATATTAACGCGCGTCTAAATAAGACTTCCTATTATTTGAAAATTGGTTGAAAATATTACCGGAAAATAAAAAATTAAAATTTTAAATAATAATGAATAGTAATAGGAAGTCCTATTTCTGGCACCGCTGCACGAAAAATAGGAATAGGACTTCCTATTGGAGAGGAATTACTCAAATGGGTGAGGAATTCCTCAAAATGGGACTTCCTCTCTTCCTCCATAGGTGCACATGCTCTAATAGCACTATCCTGTAAGGTATAGCAAAAGTTGAAACCTGTCCAAACAGGCAAAAGTAACAAGGACAGATGAGAGAAAAGAAGTTTGAGAGCCATTATAGACTCAAATTAAGATGATGATATATAGTACGAGAATATGTCATGAGCAATCCATCCACCTAGGTCCTAGGTCATATAGCTCAATAATGCAACAAGAGAAATTGAATCAAAAAGGACGAAATTCAGAACACAGAAAAAAGGAGATATACAATGTGGGCATGCAGCTGATATAGCACACACAGGGTTCCATTGATATTCTCCCGCAGATGACTCAACAACCATATCCAACCAAATTATGGTAGCATATATCACTACCGACCTTAGCCCAATGTTATCACACATGCATGTAGATATTTAGGAATGACACAAGAACATGAAGAATGATCCACCGATCTCAAATCATGTCACTTAATTTTAATAGCTTGTCTGTTGTGCACTAATACCTCCAATGAAGAACTTAGAAAGACCCTTCTACTCTTGAGGAAATTGCTTAGGTTAGAGCATGATGGATTAATCAAATTAAATTTGTCTAATTTAAATTTAAAGGTCAACTAGGTAACATATTATTTTGTTAAATTTTATGTTTAATGATTATATCAAAATAAAGAAACGATGTCAAAATGAAGAGAACAAATTAATGTCAAATAAAAAAGAACAGGAAGAGAGTTTGAACAAATTAGTTTTTAATATTAAATTTAATATTCTTAGTTTAGTATGTCATCACGCGAATTTTGCATATCGATTAGAAAGTTAAATTTTTAGTCAAAAATTATCAATATTATTTTATTTTAGTAAATTTTGACATATTTATTAGGTATAAAAAGAATCTCTGCTTTCCAATCTCGTTTAGGTTCTTAATTAATTTTCATGATTTCATCAACACCAATCTGAAAGATGTGCATATCTATCCATCACATTCTCCAATCTTGAAAGATGACCAAACTCAATGTCCCCAGCACCTCCCCGTGGGCTTCTGTACGTTCCTCATGGCATTCATCTAAAAACTCACCATCTTTGTCCTGTTTTGCTCTTTGTATTCGCATCAACGACAACAAGAACCAAGAACCAAGTAGAGTGATGATATTAAAGCTCAAACCTTTTCACTACCCAATTGAAAATAAATATGGACCAGAGCAACAACAGAGCCACCGCCACATTCTCATCTTCCTCCGCCGCAAGCAACATGAGGCCCAACAAACCCGCCGCCGCCGCCACCAAAATAGCTCAGTACAATGCAGACGCTGGACTTATGGCAGAGTTTGAAGGGCCACAGTGTCTGGTAAGTCGTTTAACTACTCAAGATCAGTGGTTCATCCACCACAGTCTGTCCCTGAGGAGCATTTAACAGCTTATTTTTCAAGAATCCAAAGAGGTGGTCTTGTTCAGTCTTTTGGGTGCATGCTTGCTATTGATGAATCAAATTTTAATATTATTTGCTACAGTGAGAATTGCTTTGAGTTTTTGGGTTTAGATGGTGGTTTTGATTCAAATGAGAAAAAAGGTCTATTAGGATTAGATGCTAAGACCCTGTTTACACCTTCATCCGGTGCCTCGCTGGCCAAAGCTGCTGCGGCGAGGGATATATCTTTGTTGAATCCAATTTGGGTGTATTCCAGGACTACCCAGAAGCCATTTTATGCTATATTGCATAGGATTGATGTTGGGATTGTGATTGATTTGGAGCCGGCGATGTCTAGTGATCCTGCCTTGTCCCTAGCCGGGATTGTGCAATCACAGAAGCTGGTGGTGAGGGCAATCTCTAGGCTGCAAGCTCTCCCCGGAGGAGACATTGGGGCTTTGTGTGATACTGTCGTGGAGGATGTCCAGAAGCTGACCGGATATGATAGGGTTATGGTGTACAGGTTCCATGATGATGATCATGGGGAAGTTGTGTCAAGAGATCAGGAGGTCGGATTTGGAGTCCTATTCGGATTTGCAATATCCTGCCACAAATATTCCTCAAGTGGCTCGGTTCTTGTTTAAGCAGAATCGGGTGAGAATGATTTGTGGTTGCAATGTCAATCCTGTTAGGTTGATTCAAAGTGAAGAGCTGAAGCATCCGCTGTGTTTGGTGAATTCAACACTCAGGTCACCTCATGGGTGTCACAGGCAGTACATGGTCAACATGGGCTCGATTGCCTCATTGGCAATGGCTGTTGTCATCAATGGTACTAATTCGACAAAGCTTTGGGGATTGGTAGTGTGTCATCACACTTCACCCCGCTGCGTTCCTTTTCCTCTTCGTTATGCTTGTGAGTTTCTTATGCAGGCATTAGGACTGCAGCTCTACATAGAGCTTCAATTGGCATCACAACTTGCCGAAAAGAAGATACTCAAGACACAAACCTTACTTTGTGACATGCTCCTACGGGATGCTCCGTCAGGCATTATAACCCAAAATCCAAGTATAATGGACCTTGTGAAGTGTGATGGGGTTGCATTGTACTATAGTGGGACATGTTGGTTAATAGGAGTAACTCCTACTGAATCACAGGTTAAAGATATAGCTAATTGGCTGCTAAAGAATCATGGGGAATCAGCAGGTTTGAGTACTGATAGTTTAGCTGAAGCCGGCTACCCTGTTGCAGCTTTACTGGGTGATGCAATCTGTGGTATGGCTACTGCAAGAATCAATCAAAAAGATTTTTTGTTTTGGTTCAGGTCCTACATGGCAGAGGAAATGAAGTGGGGAGAAGCTAAGCATCACCTGGAGGATAAGGATGATGGTGGAAGAATGCATCCGAGATCATCATTCAAGGTTTTTCTTGAAGGAGCGAAAAGTAGAAGCTTGCCTTGGGAGGTTTCCGAGATTAATGTCATCCATTCTTTACAGCTCATAATGAAAGACTCATTTCAGGATATTGAGGAAACTAATTCTAAGGCAGATAATGCACGTGTTGGTGATACTGATATGCAGATGCAGGGGATGGAAGAACTTAGTTTTGTGGCATGTGAAATGGTTAAGTTGATTGAAACGGCTACAGTTCTGATTTTTGGAGTTGATTCAAAGGGTCTTATTGATGGATGGAATGCAAAGATAGCTGAGTTGACAGGATTAGAAGACATCAAAGCAACGGGGAAGTCTTTTGTGAATGAAATTGTTCACGAGGACTCGCGTGAAGCTGTTGAAACTATTCTTTCAAGAGCCTTAGAAGGTACATAATTTCTTGCAGTTATAAGCACACCCTCGTTTTTAAGGGTTTTCATGAAACCTAAATGTAATTTATGTTGTTACAAAAAACATTTGTAAAAATACATAGCATTGCTTGGGGTCTGGACGTCTATTAAGTACATCTTTTAAGTTTTCTACCATTTCCTACTCTGTACGTGTATACCCACTTTTGCTCTCTATATTATCCAGGTGATGAGGACAAGAATGTTGAGTTAAAATTGAGGAATTTCGGACTACCTCAGCAAAACTCAATTGTATATATTGTGGTCAATGCCTGCACAAGTAGAAATCATGCAAATAATGTCGTTGGTGTATGCTTTATGGGGCAAAATATAACTTGTGAAAAAATGATTACAAATAAGTTCATCCGCTTGCAAGGAGACTATAAAGCTATCATACAGAGTTTTAACCCATTGATTCCACCCATATTTGCGTCAGACGAGAATGCTTGTTGCTCTGAATGGAATGCAGCAATGGAAAAGCTGACTGGTTTGACAAGAGGTGGCATTATGGGGAAAATGCTCCCTGGGGAAATCTTTGGACAATTCTGTCGACTGAAATGTCAAGATTCACTAACTAAATTTATGATTGTATTGTATCAAGGAATCAGTGGACAAGACATTGAGAAGTTTCCATTTGGGTTTTATAATAGAGAAGGGACGTATACAGAGGTGCTCTTAACAGCAAGCAAGAGAACTGATGCCAGAGGGAACATAATTGGTTGTTTCTGCTTCTTGCAAATAATTTTGCCCGACTTGCAGCCGGCACTGGAAGGCCGTAGACTAGAGAACGGAGAAGACTTTTTGAAGCTTAAGAAACTAACTTACATGCAACAAGAGATGAAAAATCCTTTAAATGGTATTCAATTTACGCACAGACTTCTTGAGAGTACAACTATTTCAGAATATCAGAAGCAGTTTCTTGACACTAGTGCTGCATGTGAATGGCAAATCATGGCAATCATTGAGATTACGGATATGAGGAGCATCGAGGAGGGTGAGTCTTGCTTGGTCTTAACCTGTCCATAATGCATAGAGTAACTATTTCAACTCTTATGGTTATTTATAGATATTATAATGTTTTATTTAGTTGAAGCAAGCTTCATCTGCCCAAATATCATGATAGTTTTACACCATAAAATAGCATCGTGACATTAGCGTTGAGTGTACTTATGAACCTGTACGAGAATAAGGCTCATATGTTTTACTGGTCATAGCAGGAGTGTGAAGCTGAACATGGAAGACTTTCTCTTGGGAAGTCTTTTGAATGCCATTGATAGCCAATCAATGATACCACTGAGGGAGAAAAAACTGCAGCTGTTTCATGAGATTCCAGAAGAAATTAAATCATTATGTCTGCACGGTGACCAAATCAGACTTCAGTTGGTCTTGTGAGATTTCTTGCTGAATGTGGTTCATCATGCCCCTTCTCCAGGTGGCTGGGTTGAAACCAAAATTTCACCAGGTTTAAAGTTAATACAGGATGACAACAACTCTATACGCTTACGGTTCAGGTACCTTAACTTCTAAACAAATTCTTTCTCTGTGTGCATGTTTGTTTATCACCTGTATTCTGTAGGCTACTAAACGTATATTTCATCATCTCTTTGATAGTATTCTCGCTATTCTGATGCCATGAGTTCTTGCCGGCAAAATGCTAGTTCCCTTCACACTATTTTATAGTCATGGTCATTAAGCAAACTTAGTGTCATTTTCTTGTGCATGTAGAATGACGCATCCTGGTCAAGGCCTTCCTGCTTCACTTATCCAAGATATGTTCGAGAGTGGGAATCAATGGACTACACAAGCAGGGCTTGCGCTAAATCTGTCCAGGAAACTTCTCAACAGAATGAGCGGTCAAGTCCAGTATATTAGAGATCACAATAAGTGCTACTTTCTCATCGACATCGAACTTAAAACAAGGAAAGAACAGCAGAGGGTGTTACAGTCACGGGCATATATGATGAGCACATGACCAAAGGTCTTCCATTCAAATAAGACTGCTGATCTCCTGAACCAAAAGGTATTGTCGATGCATCTATTATCATTTGTCCAACTTTTAAAACGGATCTTGTAACCAGTATAGTTGTAGAGCAACAATAGTAGATTATTGGTGGAGGTAGGTCGTGTTTTGAATGAATGCAATCTTCAACTGATGATGTATAATCTTCAACTGAAGTAAATAGAGGTGTATGATGAACTTTTCTAATAGTAAAAGATGTGTGCTGAATGCAGATAAAGAGTATACATTCTATCGTAGATGTGAATAATTTAGCTTGGACTAAGATGGACACAACTTTTTCAGAAGTTGCAATCTTTAGAACACCATCGAAATGGAAAACTGAAACTGCACACGTTACAATTTTTTTTTCCCATGCTCAAAATACACTTGACCCAATCCTAACTGAACATCATATTTGCAGACTACACTATCCAACACCTCGCTAAAGATTTGACTCCAAAACAAGGGACCTGCACAACTGATGACAAATGCATCTCTGGCAGCTGGAATCTGATCCGCCAATATCTACCTTTTACTGCACATGAAACAAAATGCTGCCGGTGCTCCTATAGCTCTATAGAACTACGGCCAAAAGGAACTGGAATACAAAATCCGCACGCTTGTCCTTCGACTGCTATATACACGATATATGAAAAATAAATACCACAGCCACCATCAAACTTGGGCTGAAAGGAATTCTTCTTGGTATACACTCAACTCTTAATAGGGTTCTCATCAGACTCCGAGCTTCCTGATGAACCAATGTCTGGCTCCTTTGGTTGACCAACTTGGAAGTTCAAATTATTGGAGGGAAGATGTTCCTGAATGATCTACATAACAACAAAACCTTAAAAAGTACGTACGGGATCATCTAAAGCACTAGTGTGCATGTAACATCACTGGTATGTATCACTAGTACAGAAACTCAAAAGTAAATCAAACTGTATCAAGAAGCAAACATCCTTGAATAATAGAAGTTTTAAGAAAGGCTACCTGATCACCAGTATCTGAAGTCTCTGAGATAAAGAGAATGGGTCGACAACGTTTGTCTTCATTCATTAAACTTGAATTTTGAAAGTGAGTCACAAGAGCTGCCTTCCCCTGGATTCGGCCATAAGCCAAGGAGGCAACTTTCTCACTATTGAACTTCTCCCATTTCTTTCCGTTGAATGCCTGCAATAGAATAAGACCAGACATCAATATGATTCTGTTCTTTTGTGTAACATCACGTCAGTGGCTATATTAAAGTACCTCATAAATATATGAAGAATATGAAGAAAAAGTACCTCATAAAATGGAATGATGTGTAAAGGAGACAACATATTGATGAATGCATACCCCACATTGCATTTGTTCTGTAAAACAGAGATATCAATCATTATATGGGAAAGCAAAGTTTAAAATACAGTTTTCGTAGATAAATGTATTGCCTACAGTTGAAGAAACCAAATATTACCTTAAAATCTATTGGAAGATAGAGAAAATCATAACTACCCTTGTGATTTTCATCTATTGCAGCAAGTAACATTTTTGAGGTGTACCTAAAAATGACAGAAGTATGAATATCATAATAAACAATAATCAACACTCAACAGTGATGATATTAAGTGGACTATGAAAAAGAGACTTACTTGTTTGGGATATTTTTAATCATTAATGTTGTGCGAATATCTTCCCCGCTGATAATTTTATCCAAATCAAGTAGAAACTGTTTCTTGCCATCAATCTGGTTCCCATTATTCTGAACTCGTCTGCTCCTCCCACGATCAGTCAAACCATCAATGTTTGTGGAAGGCATTCCTGTGTATGCTCCATTACCTAAAAACACGGGACTAAGCCTTGGAGAGGACATCACTTTTAAACTGGAGGAACTACTTTCAGGCATGCTTCCAGGAATGGAAAAGCCGCCAACACTGTTTGCTGCCTGTGTGGCCATATTAATCCTAAAATTTCCACCATTTAGGCCTAATCCCATGCCTCCATAAGAAACGGGACTCAAAAATAAAGATTCTCGTGACTCTGGGACATAACCAAAGTGCCTGTCAAATGGAACACCAGATGGGGCAGATCCAACATGGTGCCTGTCAAATGGAACACCAGATGGAGCAGATCCAACATGATGATGGTGATGGGTTGAGCTGAGGAAAGAACCATGATGACCTGAGAATGGACCGGTATGTCCCTTACCGTTTGATGCGAGTTGATGTCCCACTGCTTTCTGAGGCCAAACCGAAGACGGGGGTTGTTCTAGAGTCGGACTTCCCCAAAGAAATTGTGGGCCTGATAATGTTTCCACAAGCGATGATCCACTCGAAGTTGATGGTCCAGATGAGTGAAGTATTCCATGAAAATGGCTTAACTTTGGCTCCGGAAATGAGTTTGATTGTTGAAATGCAGATCCATGTGCTGAGTTTGTATTTGCGAAAATATGGTTTGAACTACCCCCTCTTCCTTGGGTGCCAATAGGTGCCACTTTCAGAGTGTTTGATACTTGAGGATGCAGAATCGAAGCTAATCCAGGAAAATGGTTACTGTTTGTCGGACTCATGTTTCTGAAACGAGGAGATTGGCTAACACTGTACATAGGACTATGTTCAGTAGGGCTGTTGAATTGCGCCCAGCTACCTGTTGAGAAATGATGCATTGACCTCATTTTCTAAGAAAAAGGGATTCTCAAAGACATGTGCATCTAATATCTGCATCAAGGTAGTATAAGTCCAAAAGTGATGCCTAATATCTCATCGGAGAAGTTACCTGGTGGAGAGTTGGTTATGGGTGAACCCAGTGAATGTAGATAGTTCCAAGATTCATCATCAGGGTCTTGATTCAGTTGTAACATCAAACTAAAAGGAATGATGTACAGTCAGATAAAGACACCAAATCAGTCCAAAAGCAATCACACAAACTATATACAAAATAATAGTAATAAAAAAGAAGAAGAAAGAAGATGCAGACACCCAAGGCTCAAATCAGAAAAGCTTCGTCATTTGAAATATCACGCTGTCTACTTGTGAAATAGCTTGGAGAAACCAAAGCAGTCAGGTGGTGTTTGCCAATATAAAAAATAAATTGTCAAACACTAGTTCTGAGCATTCTCTCTCAATCAGGAATAAAGAAAATCGTCAAAAATTAAAGAGAAGAAGAAACTGTCATCAAAGAAATATAGGATCCCATTATAAACAAGCTAATCATCAGCTTTCTAGTGCACACAATAGTTAACCCAAAAAAGCTCTACAAAATGTAATATCTAATTAGACATACGCACTTTCGGCGAGCTCCACCAGGGCGACTGGGCTCCAGCTTTATGCGTTTACCAGCTATGTCACTCCTATTTAAAGACTTAAGTGCTGCATCTGCAGCTCTAACATCATAGTACTCAATAAACTTATGGTGTCTCTTATGTGGTGTTTCCCTTATCTGCTTTGTAAAACAAACAACAGAAATAATATTAACTGCCTCATAATCTTTGGAAAGAAGGAAAGTATACGAAAATGGGGGGAAACAAAGATAAACTTATCACCTCTTTGACTTCACCATAGGCCCCAAATATATGAAGTAGGTCTTCATTTGAAACAGATGGATCCAAATTGAAAACTACCAAGGTCCCTTGATTAACATCCTTCTCTGATGGGTTATCCTGGTGTTGTATGAGACAAGAAAAATGCTTTTATAAAGTTAAATGAGATCTGTCAATAAATTACTAGTAAGGATCTGGAAAGTTATTTCACCTTTGGTATTGAGAAGTGAATATCAAGTTTCCTCCGTCGCAATGGCTTATTTTGTAATGTGCGCATAGCAGTTCGAGCAGCACGAATGTCATAATAGGATATCATCACAAAGCCCCTGATTTTACATTGAGTGTATAGTGTTCTAATATCGCCATATTGCTACAAAAAAGAAAACAATCTAATATCAATTCTGTAAAAAGATGAGAAAACAAATCAATGCTTATAACTTAGGTTCCATACTCATAGGCTCACGGCAAGGTATAAATCGTCATCCTCAGTTGTTTGTCGACACTACCAAAGTATAATTTGAGAAATACTTCTGTATCAAAGTAATCTTGTTTGTGCATACTTCTTTGAATTTCACTACAGATGCTACATGATCTATCTAACAAAGACCATCATAAAAATTTACACCGCCTCGTTTCATGATGTTGTGCGATGTATTAGCAGATTTGGACAGGAGAGCCAAAGTAATGCCACACGAAATGAAGAGAAAAGAGAAAGTATGTCAATCACCAAGCATCATTATCTAAGTTACCTCAAAAAGAGCTCTCAGTTCTGAATCCTCAACATTACTATTGATATTTCGCACAAATAGTGTTCTGGAAGGATGCTCGCCATAAGGATGTTCTCCAGCAACAGCTCCCACACCATTTGAAGGGGCGTAGTTAGGCATCCCATTCCCAAGAGAACCATCAGATAAACTCAATTTCGAAATGCCAATTCTCAGGCTCTCCTGTGGATCACTTTCCAATTCCATGCCGCCTCCACTACCAAAAAGGTCATACTCTTCCAAGTCTTCCAGTGAACCAGGCAACCCACTGAGGTCGAGATCATCTGCTATGCCAGATAAGAGTTCCTCTTCATCCCCAGGAAGCAAGCTACCAATTGCATGAATTTCAATATCATCAATTGGATCATGTCCCTCCAAATTTTGGTGGATTGTCTTTAAGCCAGACGAGAGATCATCAGTAGATTGGCAGCCATGTTCCACATCATTCAGAGCCACTGCAGTGAAAAGATAAGTTTGGATTCATACAAATTTGGCAATGGAACTCTTAACAAAATCACTCTCACTTACACTTTGGATGCGGAAGTACGGGTAATGAACTTGAGAAAAGGGAAGCATCGGTTGAGGCCTGGTGTGTATCAGATCCTGAGAAAATCCCCCATGCTCCTCCCCGCACCATCGGAATATCAGTAAAGCCTACAAACACAAGTTAATATGACATGTTAATCAGCAAACAAATTTCAAATAGTCTGTACATAATATGATACACGATATTGGAATTCACCTGAAGATGAAATGTTCCAACGCTGATTCATTGCATAAGGTCTCTGCTGACAAAGAATGGATTCACATAAGAAAAGGACAAATAGGAAAGTGCCAATTCAGAGTACTAGAAAATTGCCAACAAGATGCAACCAACGGTAGCTCATTATCCAGTTCAAAGCAGTCATATTCACTAATACAATGTTGACAAAAAGCGTGAAGATCAGATTAAAAAAAAAGGTTAAGAAACACAAACTCGAAAAGAATCTAAGTTAATCCAGACCTGTACAATCCGACACCAGAAAAACAATAAGGACACCAATCAAAAGAAACCAAATCCGATTTTTTACATTAAAATTTTAAAACAAATTGGTCAAAGGGTATCTGTCTATTATCGATCACTTACAGCCATAGATGATTACAACCAGCTTAAGCTCATGGATGTCATGGAACACTTTTCTATGGGATGAAAACCCCATAATTACATGTAACGAATTAAAAGTCAAGAACAGCCTCAAAAGAGAAAAGAAAACATAATCGTATTAGTGATTAGAGCAGTTAGTTAGTTCCTCGGTTTCTCATATCCAAAAAGCTCAAAACTTTACTCCTAATTTTCCAAATTCACACCACCTCAAGCAAATCAAATACTCAGTATGAACAAATAGCAACACACAATCAACTCCAACAGCCCACTTGATCAAACACGCAACAAAAGACTATTAATTTAACAAAAAAGTTCAAACCTTTTTTCCCAATTTTCCAAAACTGGCATATAATCATGACCAAATACTCAACTTGTTACAACTTACAGCTAAAAATTACTCCAACTCCAAAGACCCATTTGATCAAAACTCGCTAAAGACTGTAAATTTACAACAGAAATTGACGAACTTTGATTACCTCGGAGCTTCAGAGTGAAGACGATCGCAGAGAGAGTGACAGAGAAGCAGTGGTTCATGCAACTTGAGCCACTTTCTCTCTCTAGAAACCGATGTGGGGGAGAGGTTTTTAGAGAGAGAGAATATGAAGAAAGACTCTGGTGATGATTGGACGACAATGTAATCAAAAAACCAAAAAAGGAGCGGAGAATGATTGAGAAAGAAAGAGGGAGTTTTTTTTGTTGTTGTTGGTTTGGGTTATTAAGATAGTGGTGGTGGAATAATGTGGTGTATTTAAGTCGATAATGGTGCCTCTAAGGTTTTACAATTAAGGAATTAAAAATAGAAAATCTGATGCTAATTTGGTTGAATACTTATCCACAGTATATGCCTAGATGGTAATTGCGTGGTAGTCCACATTGGGCCATAATAGGTGAGCTAGAGGTGGTGAATTTTGACAATTTGGACGGGTAATACACAAAGTGGATAATTTTTAATATTAAATGAGCCATATCAGCCTATGCTCAACATGGTATCTTTTAGGATTTTAATTTAATAGTTACTACTGCCTAGACACATGACAGACACTTTGTATTAATGTATTTGGTGGAAATTTTGCTATTTCTCATCATCACAAAAAATTATACAATCTTGATATATATTGTGATACTCGTGTCAAAGACTGTGTAAGTTGTGATCTAATTAAGATCATCGTGGCAATTAAGAGTAGTAAAACCTAATAGTTGTTGAGTTTTGCTATATACAAATGAAGTTTTGACCATCTGTCAATTCTACATTATACAAAAACTTATATAGTTCGTGTGTTGTAATGACCGAACCTTGAGTTTGTTAACAACTAAATTATCAGACAAGAATTTGGTTTGAGTTCTTTCGCGGAAATTGTAGATGATTTGATTTCAAGCTCGTAGAAGATTTCGGAGGATTTTTCGGATAATCGGAGAATATGAAATGAATATTTGAAATTGTCGTCGAGTTAGTCGTACTTATCCGATTGTGTTGGAGTTATCCGAGTCGTGGTTTTGGTCTGTTCACGAAGTATAAATATTGAATAGTCGTAAAAATCGAAAAATCACATATTTGGACCGAGTTGACCCGTTGACCCGTTTTGCTCCACCGACCCGTTTCGTTGCCGCCGTCCGACCTGCCGATTCCAGCCACATTCGGCTGTGTTCTTGGTATGGTTAGAAAGCTCTCTTAATTTCCTATTGATTCATGTATTCATTTGTGAGATTTAGTTGAGTTTTGAGGAGTTCGAACTCGGTGAAGTTCGTGGATTTCGCCGGAATTGGGTGGCGGTTTCCGGCGAGTTTTGGTGTCTGGTTGGTTGGGGGTTAGGTTCCCCTCAACCCCTTGAAGCTTTCTGGGCATTCAATTTTGGGCAAGGAGGTGTGTGGTGGTGGCCAGTGGTGGTCGCCGGAGAGGAGGTTTCGGCCTCCTCTTTCGATTGGAATTCCGGCCACGGTGGTTATTGTTTGGAGATATGGTTTTAGGGATTTGGTTGGGTTTGAGGAGAGGAATATTTTGGTGTATGACTCGCCGGAGAATGTCACCGTTGACGCTGCGTCGCCGCCGTCGGTGGTGGTCAATGGCAGAGCTCCGGCGATGGGTTGACTCTTGTGGTTTTCAGAGATTTTTATGTCGTTTTACTCGTAATCGCGCCCCAATCGTAGTCGTGAGTTTTTTAAGTTGAGTTGAGTGTGTTAACTTGGGAAGAGGGTTGTTTGGGTGTATTTTGAAAATTTTGTTATCCTCGTCGATATTTCGAGCGATACGCTTTTCGAGAATGCGGAGTTCTTGATGTATTTGCTCCGTATGTTGAAATCAAATATGTATTGATCATATCCCTATTATTCAGGTGATCGTGATCGAGTTTGTGGCAAGGGATCTTCCGTCGGGCCTTAGGCTAGCTGTTATCTGTGAGTGGACATTTTATCCCACGTTGATTTTTATACTTTAATTTTCACAGTGGATTTGCGAGTCTATGAGTATGCTTTATGATTATTCATTTACGAGTATGCATTTATGATTATGCATTTTATGAGCATACATTGATTTGGAGGCACATGTGATTTGTTTTTACACTAAGTATGGATATATGATGCATTGATGCTATGGCCTCTCGACTGATCCCCGATATGCTCCGGGAGGGTTATGTCTATATGAGTACATGACCCGTGATTCACAATACCCGGGAGAGTTACGTCTTTATGAGCACTTGACCCCGGCGTATCGTAACTTGAGGAAAACGTACTCAAGTTACTGCCTCCACACACACAGTACCCAAGAGAGTTACGTCTTTATGAGCACTTGACCCGGGCATATCGTAACTTGAGGAAAACGTACTCAAGTTACTGCCTCCACACACACAGTACCCAAGAGAGTTACGTCTTTATGAGCACTTGACCTGGGTTTGTTTGTTTTGACTCGCATGATTTTATGTGCATTTATTGTGAAAAGCATGTTGGATTTATTTATGCGGCATATATTGATTTACGTCCACTCACTCTAACGGTTTTATTATTTATATGTTTTTCTCTAGGCTTTTCAATTTTCGCCGCCCAGATTGCAATATCTTTCCCGTGGTTGCACGCCATCGCATAAGGCCTAGAGTTCAAATCACACTTTCCTTCTAGTAGGTTCCTGATGTAACCTACTAGTTTTGTATATTTTGTAATTAGAAGTCGCTATGAATACTTGTGTAGTGTTGTTCAGTTTGAGTAATACTTCTGAATACTTTCTAGATTTCTTGTAAATCTTGTGTTTTATTATATATGTGGATTTTGAGAAATCCGGATGGACAACAGTGGTCCACGGTGTGTCTGGGATTTATCTGTGAAGTATAATCTTCTTGCAGGTTTTTGGTTTGTACGTTTTATAAAGTAAACTCTGACAAAATTTTTGTAAGTTATAATGTTGTTAGGACCTAATTTTAGTTTAGACAACTAAATGAAGTTGGGTCTTTTCATGTGTATGTACACGTTGGATCATTAGGTAGCTAAGCTTATTACAAATAAACGGTACACGCATAATTGTAACATATCCAAGACGAAGAATTCGTTATTAATCCATAAAGAGATTTTGAGATGAAATTCTGCTTACAATCAACAAGAATATGCATGACTTCATATTGTTGCAAGTACACTATCTAAAATCATATTGTTGCCTAAGTTCATAATGTTTAGTCATTGGTGGCTAGTACCGGGGCGGATCCATGTATAGCCGAGAATGGACAATTATCCAACTTGAGATTTGAAGATTAGTTTAAATTTTATGGGCATGTAGTGTTAATTTGGAGAGAAAAAGACGGAAAAATCAAGTGAAATGGCAGAAATCCAGAAACGTACGAAGGAAGACAAATAGACGATAAACAGTACAATACTGTACTAGTACTCTAGCAGAAACAAGACAATATACAATGTCGTATGAGTAGTAAAATTAATTAAACATCTGTCGTTTAAAATAGAGGACTTCTACTCTACTCTTTTTTTCCTCTTCCTTTTAATACAACTTTTACTCTTTTTTGAGTCATAGGACTCTCCTCCTTAAGTTGCGTCATTGCTACACATTTTCCTCTTCCTATCTTTCATATTCACGTGGGTGAATATTTGTTTGTTCCTTTTTTTTTTGCTTAAATTTTTTGGTTTTAAAATTAACTCTCCTCGGTTTCAAATATGAATAATTAATTCGTAAACTATTAGTTATACGTCTTACACTCCTATAACATGTTGATAACCAATATATTAACCAACACCGATGTTTCTTCTCCAAATTCGACCATAAACAATACTTTGATTATATTTAATCTTGTCCGACCTTAATATTTTTTTTCTGGATCCACCGTTGGTGTCTAAGAGAGAAGAAATTCATGCGTGGTCAGTTATCCTTATAAAAAAACAAGAGTATAAATTATATTTGTCCTAATGTCCTTCTTATAGGTGAAACAAACTTAGAGTAACATGCAGCTTGGGATTTGAGAATCTACGTTTGATTCATTCTAAGAAAACTTTCCTTAAAAGGATGTTCACGCGGAAAAAGTTAGCTTTGAACTTTCTAACAGCAACTCTTAACTCAAAACCAAAGGCATCCTTTGGTTATGGAGAATGCAATGTGCAATGACTTAAAAGCTTGAATTCGTTTACATAGATTGTGCAAATGTGCAATGACCATTCCATTGATTGTTAATGAGTGTAGTGTATACATAAACCAACATTACATCAGAACATATTGATTTGAATGGGATGGCCACAAGGGCAACATTACAAGTATAGAAACATAACAAGCATAGTCGTTGGTGCATATAGAAAAAATAAATGTTGATGCACTCTCAAACGAGGCTTATATATTAAGATGACAACTCAAATCGAAGATAAAAAACAGGGCAACACAAATACTTCAAATTTTGGGATTTTCTCAAGTGATTCTGATTACTGTGAATGAAGATTAAATTTTAAAAAATTATAATAATCATCTATTGTTAATGTAATTTGGACGATGGAAATGATGTCGGTTCACCTTAAACTTACTTCACATGAGCCCGATCATGCCCAAAATTTCATCGCAGTGACATAGTGCAAGTGTACCTCAACGTACCCAGACATCTAAAAGGATTCCATCCACTGCCAAGTTTAGTATTATATCCAAGTTTAGTGGCAGCCAGAATCCGCCCAAAAAATGCAGAGCGCTTCTTCAATTCTGTGCTGTTCAAACCCACTACGTCCCACTCTACCAGTCCCTAAACTCACCACTCATAGACTCGCTGCTACTACTTCCCATCAAACTCGCCACACTCGCCTCGACTCAGTTTCATCATATCTCCGGCTTCTCCTGAATCCTCTGCACAATTACCGCCTCGCCCTCTCTCCTCCTCCTCTTCACAGCACTGGTAACTTGCGCTTCTCTTATCCAAAGGACTTTAATCTGTTAGTTGTTGATGGGTTTTGTTTACTCTAGTGTTTTGCGTACTGGGTCTTGCTTAAAGTTTGGTTCTTGATAGCTTAAGATGGAGTTCAGTGAGTTTGAGTCCAAGTTCATATTTTTAGAATTTGATCTTCATGAAAGTTTAATACTTCGAGTAATTTCATTTGATGCTTTACTAGTTTTTGGCTCTCTGGTGCTGTGTGAAAGCTTAATGCTTTAAGTTCATGGATTATGGTAGATGTTCTTAGGGAATTGGTTTCAGGTGTAGGTTTGTTCTATTGTTTGCTAAATGCTAATAAGCTAGAAGTGGTCTATATGCTGATGGAAATGCTTTGGATAAGCAATAAGCCATGCAATGTTTAGGGAAATGGCATACGGAGACATTCTTTGAATTAATGGGACTTGAATATATGTGTGAATTGTCATTTGGTGATTTATAGGATCTTTTGTTTCCAGTGAGCTTTATGATTAATGTATTAGGTCATCTGTTTTGCCAGCCACTGAAGAGATTGTTGAGACTGCTGAAGCGGAGTCAGGTTTTGTTAGTGTTGGGTACGTTGCCAATGTACATGGGCTTCAAGGAGAGATTCGTGTCAAACCCAACACTGACTTCCCTGAATTGAGGTTTGCTGAGGTAAAATATTCAAACTGATTTGCAAAGTTGTTGTTTGATAAAAGGTTGTTTGTCCTCGAATATTATCATTTATGCTATGGTGATGTGATGTTTTCATATTAGCCTGGAAAAAGATGGTTAAGACAACAAATCTCAGGCCAAGAGAAAATTGAAGAAGTTGAGCTGGTGGAGGGAAGAGGACACCCTGGCCAGAAGAGTTGGATACTCAGGTTGAGAGGAATTGACGATGTAGACCAGGTGAGTTAACTTTTGTTTTTGTTTGTTCATAAATTTATGATATTTTACTTCATACATTGGAATACAGCATGTTCTGTAATTAAAGACAGATAGCAACCATTTTGTAACAAGTCTTTTCTTACATGCGTGAGAGACATCAGTGGACAATGAACTTCATGTTAGATAACAGACTTTCATGATTAAGCTTCCCTGTGCTCCTCTCTGTTCTTGAGAACGTTGAAATCCCTTGCTCTTTAAATAAAATTTTTTCTGTGTTTATAACCTTTGATGTTGTGTTCAGGCTAGGCAGCTTATTGGTTCAACTTTACTCGTGAGGGAAGAAGATAGGCCAGAGTTGGAAGAAGGTGAAATCTATTCTCGTGATCTTGTCGGAATGAGAGTAATTCTCAAGGTTGGTTTTGATAATACACTACTTTTTATAGATATGGCTTTGTCACAAGCACGTTTATGGGTAAATTACAGTGCATTTCACTTATATCCATGGTATAGCTAGAGTAAACACCATTATGGTTTTATAAACGTCCAATTTTTGGCCTCACTGTCTGTTTCTGTGACTACTGAATTGTGAAATAAGTCTATGTATGCACACCTTTGTATTTCCTCTTCATCATTTCCTTGAAAAGTACCATCTGATTGTTTTCCGTAGCTTTTATTGTCTCATTTTATCTAATGTGTTTCTTGCTTTCAGGAGACAGGTAAACCTGTGGGAAATGTTGTTAACGTGTTCAATAGTGGAGCAAGTGATCTTCTGCAGGTGATGCTTGACTCGTCGCTTGATATTCTTGACTCAACTGGCAAGCCAAAGCCAGCAGGAGCAACATTATCTGATCACCTTGTGTTGATACCGTTTGTTGAAGAAATTGTTCCAGATGTTGATATGAACAGGAAAGAATTGAAGATTACACCTCCAAAGGGACTTCTTGAACTAAATTTACGTTTTGATGAGAGATCAAAGAAAGAAAGGCGGCAAATTGTGAGGCACACTCTTGTTTTACATAAATTATTCTTTTAAATGTTTGTTTCTCTATAGTAATTCATATATTGTGACATTTCAGGAATGGAAAGAGAGAAAAAAGTCTCAGAAACGCCTCATAGCAGCAAAAAAGAAGCTGTCCGAAATGAATCAAAAACATGTGTTTGATGGGTTAAGGTTTGGTGATAAAGCACAACGGAGCTTACTTGCTGATCAGATTGTTGGGGTTAATTCACAGTTACTTCAACAAGCTCTAGAAAATATAGAAATACTTTCTAAAAGGTGAGCTTAATAATTTCCCATTTTAGTATCTCGAGTGTCTGAATCATGAAGGGAAAGATGCATATCTGCTTCGTACATGCTTACATAAAATCTCTCTCTCTTAAAACTTCTATGGCTCTGTAGATGAAACTGAGCACTGACTATTATTGAGGTCTGCTATACTGCCACATGTATTTCCATTTAACCAGTCTACTTCTGATTCAGATGCAATGTGTCGGAGATGGTCACTGCGCTTAAAGCAGAAGAAACAACCAGTACTCTGGAAATATCAGAGAAATGTCTCATTTCTTCAGGAAGCCAAGATAATATGGGTACTCATGTCGATTTCCAAGAGAAGGGAGTAGATCTCATATCTAAAGGCAAAGTTGCCATTGCATTAGTTGTAAATGACAGTGAGAATCTGCAAATGGGGTCTTCCTCGGAAACCGAACATCCTGAGAACACAGATGACCCTCTGTTTTCCTTTTTTCAGACCTTACTATGTGACGATCAGAGACTTATAAAGGTGACACTACCCCTTTAAAACTCAAGGTTTTCCATTTGTTTCTTATATATTAAGATGGTTTACGAATTCGTGATTACATCAAATTCTGGCTGTAACTTTGGTCAAATCTTCTTCTCTTTTGTGTCCTCTTTGTGGTTTGGAGGGGCAACTCCTGTTAAGATGATGTTTTAACAGCATGGCCTAATGAACATGTCTTCATGCAGATGGAAGACCGTGCCTTGGTGCCTTTGATTTTGATTTGCTCAGCTGAGAAGATTGAATCTTTAAGGATGCATCTTTCAGAAAATGATTTCTTCGGCTTTGACTCTGAAAAGGTTTGTAATGCAGTATCGATCACATCACTTTTCATTAGTTTTAAGTCATGGTTACAACAAGTTATCACCTCTTTCTCATATGGGAAGGTGTCCGGTATGCTTTTCTTATCTTGTCCTTGACCCTCTTACAGGTTCAGTTCATAGAGGAAGAAAAACTTCCAATTGTAAGCAACTCGATAGAAGAAGAGAAGAAGCATAAGATTCTGATGAAATCACCATGGGAAATACTTCAGTCACCAGTTGGATCAGGAGGTGTTCTCAACTTGCTTTCGTCAAACAATATTCCGGACTATCTAAGTGAAATTGGTGTTGAGTATATTGAGGTCAGCCAAAGTCATTAATTAGTACTCGGATGCATGTTCAGAAATGCACTGATGATGATGATCCCTCTTGCAAATTCTTTATCCTGACTCATTTCTTCTGTGTATCCTATCAGATATGCAGCACCAATCCAAGAAACGTAGGTGCCAACTCACTGCTTCTCGGGTTAGTCAATGCGAACAAAGCCGATGTTGGTATCCAAGTCTTCAAAGGTACAACGGATTTCGAACAAAGTTTTGACATGGTATTCTCAACAGAGTACATGAAGAAGTTGACGAATCAACTAGATAAACTCCAGTTCACTGCCATACCTAAGCAAAATGCGCATGTCGAGATGGTCGGCAAAGAGTGGATTGATGTAAACCCTAGTTCTCCGAACTCATATGAGCTATGTTGCACCATCTACAGTGCTTTAAAGGCCTGTTCTTTCGATAAGCTTTGTATAACGGAGGTTAGAGATTGAATTTGAGAACCAGCTTCATCTTCCCCAAAACAAAATGTAGGCAGAGGAAGTAAAGAAAGTATACTTTGTAATATTATGGATCATCAATTCATCATAGATACAATAAACATTTGTCAGCTTAAGAATTCAGATGCAAAAAATTGTAATTTGCCATAAAACGTTGAGAACGTTAACGGTTAACCAAACATACCAGGAAGTGGTAATTTTCTTGTCAAAATTGCACAAAATTACCTTTATAGCTAAAACGGGCCTTTCCAAAGCTTGGGCTTCAAATTAAACGGGCCCATATTTCACAAAACCCTAGGGCACTCCCAAACACCACAGTCTCTCTCTGCTTATTATATAGAGCTGCAGCCAAGTCCTCCGAATCAAATTCGAGCTCGGCGGCCGAGCTTAAACCCTAAGGTCAGTGAGCCTCCCTCTCTCTATCTCTCCATAGTGTTTCAGATCTATTTATCTAACTGAGTTTTGTTTTGGTTAAATTTTATTACAGGAGGAGGAGAAGGAGCTCGGCAACAATGGCGGTTCCGTTGCTGAAGAAATCGATCGTGAAGAAGAGGGTCAAGCAGTTCAAGAGGCCCCAATGGGACCGCAAGATCTGCGTTAAGGTATACTTTTCAAACCCATCAGAAAGATCTGTGCTTTTTACATTACCTATGAATTGTTGGTTTGGTGAAAATGATGATAGTGTTTGTCGCCCCAGTCTTATTTGGATTCAAAATTGGATTCAAGGTGGTGAATGACATACTTTAATATCTGATTTTTATCAACAGCTTTGTTCTAGTTGTTTCAGTAGTGTAATGTTGGTTTTTAATGTATGAAAGTGGTTGATTTTATTGGGGGCTATGCAATAAGAAGTGATGATTTGTACCCATCTTTTCTGCTATATGGATGATGATTATTTACATGCACTACCATCTGATCTATGTTGCATAGCCTTTCTACTTTAAAACATTGTCCAAGTGTTATTTGTTCAGTTTTTCTGCAATCAAGGATGCAAAAAATTGCCCTTAATACTGATATGCTGTGATGATTTTTCAGTACAAGAAAACCATCTTTCGGCTGAGATTGCAAGTAACTTGTACACAGTTTGTCATTTTTGCTTAAATAGTTTTATTTGAATAGTAACTACATAACCTGTTTGGTACCAGGTATTGTCCAAATGATATTTTTCTCAGTTTTTCTGCAATCAAGGATGAAAAGCTTAACCCATAATACTGATATTCTGTGATGATTTTTCAGTATAAGAACACCATCATTCGGCAGAGATTGCAAGGAACATGTACATTTTCGTTTAAATGTGTGTAGTTGGAGTAGAAGGATTAATTTGCCTATGGTATCTAATGTCCAGGCTTTATTTGTAGCTGGACATTTCGTTAACAGGGCATACATATATTCTATACAGGTCTTGCGACACTGGGAGCCTTGATACTCTACGGCTCTTTGTTACTTTAACCCTGCATACATCTGTTGTCTAAATAGGCTTTTGTAATTTGATAGTTGTATGTTTGTTTACTTGTTCAGAACAAGTCCTGAATATTTGGTTTCTTTGACAGACTAACTGGAGGAGGCCCAAGGGTATTGACTCTCGTGTCCGCAGAAAGTTCAAGGGAGTGACTCTCATGCCCAACATTGGTTATGGTTCTGACAAGAAGACACGTCATTATCTTCCCAATCATTTCAAGAAATTTGTTGTGCACAATGTCAAGGAGCTTGAGATTCTGATGATGCACAATAGGTGAGCAGCTTGAAAGACTCATCTCATATCCGATATTATTTCTGTTTTTTTTAGGCTGCTTCAGTCCTGAGTTTCAAATTTTCCTTTTGCTACTATGTTAACCAGGACCTACTGTGCTGAGATTGCACACAACATCTCTACAAAAAAGAGGAAGGAAATTGTGGAGAGAGCTGCCCAGCTTGATGTTGTTGTCACCAACAAGCTTGCTAGGTTGCGCAGCCAAGAGGATGAATGATCATTTTTTTAGCCCTTTTTTCTTGACTTGAAAAAAATGAGATTTAGACAAATTTTTGATACTCAATATGCTCCCTTGATTATCATTATTCAGTGTTCATTTCACCATGATGACTTTTATGATTGGGATCACTTGGGCTGTGCACGCTGATTCAGATTACTGTATTTTGTATCATATCAAAATCTCTAATAATGGTCTTTAATATTTAGCAAGAATCAAAATTTACATAGAGATCCCACTCAAAAATAAAGGTTGACAAATGCGTATATAGAAGAAATGATGAAGCAAGGGACGACCGACGAGTACACATTTTGGAGCCTTTGCTTTGGCATTGGGATCGTTTGTCCTCTTGTCTGGATGCAGCTCCAAAGCCTTTGCTCTGTACGCCTTCCTGATAGCTCTCTTGTCAAGTTTCGTGCCTTCCTCACCAGTCGGTAGACTGAGAATGGAGTAATGATCACAAGGCATTTTCACCAAATCGACCAATATTTGAGCTAGCCCTCCTGATTTGATCAGTTTTTGGGTTTATCCTAACAACCATAAACTCGTCAAATTGGAAGATGAAAATCTGAATTAAGATAGTCTAGGCTAAGAGATTGAGCTCGATCGTTTCTTACCTTAACCAAAAGAGAATGCTCAGTCTCTGCTTCGACGGCAAAGACGTTGGTCTTCAAAGGTTCAGGGTTTCAGAGAAGGGAAGAAGAAAATTGCCAGAGCTTTCTTCTCGGAGTTTTTTTAACTTGACTAGGCTTCCTCTAAGATAATTGGTCTAATCACAATTGTGCCACTTACAGAAGCTCCTTGCATCTTCCTTCCTACTAATATTGCTAGTTAATCGCTCAGAGTACACCAACTAGAACCAGGTTGTTTTACAGTTCCATTGTGCATCATCCTATCTCGTATTCTGCATACATCACTCCATCTGTTTGCAGAAGCATATATATTAGATAATAAAACATGAGCAGCATTACAGCGTGGTTCTATGTCGAAAATGCTCTTTGCTGCTCTTTCGGCTACATCCAAATTGGAATGCATCCTACAAGCCCCAAGTAAAGTCAGCCAAGCCATCTTCTTTTCTTGCACAGGCATCTTTCTGATCAGCTCCTCTGCTTCTTCCAACTCGCCACATCGTCCCAAGACATCGACCATACACGTATAGTGCTCCACTTTCACCTCGACATGTTCTTTCTGTGACAAAATTTTGAAAAAGCCTCTAGCTTTCTGCAACATCCCGGAGTGGCTGCACGCGGACAGCAACCCCGTGAATGTAATTTCATCTGGTTCTACACCTGTGCGTATCATATGGTTGAAGAGAGTCAAGGCCCACTTTCCACGGTCATGTTGTGCACATCCAACGATAATTGAGTTCCATGAGACAATGCTCTTCTCACCGATTCTCTTAAATATGGCAACTCCATCATCTGCATTACCACATTTGGTATACAAGACAATGAGAGAATTGCCCACAAAGGCGTCGGTTTCAAAACCCAGCTTAACAGATGCAGCATGAATCTCCTTTCCACACTGGAGTTCCTCCAATCCCATACATGAATTTAAAGCACTGGTAAAAGAAGACTGATTGGGAAGTATGCCAGAGATTACCATATCCCTGAAAACCTTCAATGCATCTTTGTGTTGACAATTCAAACCATATCCGGTCAATAGTGCTGACCATACTACCACATTCTTATGCATACACTCCTTGAATACCTTGTGAAAATACTGTATCTGCTTGCAATTTGCATAAAGTGTTATGAATGAAGCAGCTAAGTACTCATCGAAGCAGTAGCCTAACTTGACAATCTGGCCATGAAACTGAACACCTAAATCTAAACACCGCAAATTCGCACAACTGGTCACCACACACCCATATGTGGTCAAAGTAGGTTGTACACCACAAGCCACCATCTCCCTGAATAGCACCAAAGCCTCCTTACTCCCACCATTCTGGTGAAGCCCAGCAATCATCGAAGTCCACGTAATCGCATTCTTACCAGGCATTACCTCAAACAACTTCTCAGCCTCTTCCACTCTTCCATACCTAAAATATCCATAAATCATCGAATTCCATGCCGCCACATCCCTCGCGGGCATTTCACGAAACAAACCCTCTGCTTTCTCAACTTCACCAAACTGCAAGTACCCGCCCATCATCGTCGTCCACGACACAACATTCTTCCCAAGCATTCCATCAAACAGCTCCTTTGCCTTTCCCAATTCCCCACAATCCAAACACCCTTTGATCATCGCATTCCACGACACTGTATCTCTCTTAGGCATTTCGTCGAACATCTTCAGTGCATCATCAAGCCTGTTTTTTCGTACATAAGCCATGATCATCTTGGTGTATAGATCAAGACTGGGAAATGGGATTTCATTAAAAACTAGGATAGCTTCGTCTAGTCTATGGTTTTTTAGGTGATCGGAGAACAGCGATTTTGGAGATGGAGCAGTGAAATTGGTGTAATTCATTAGACCCACCAAGGACTCAGCTAGTTTGGTTAGATTGGTGGGGACATTAGAACCTGAAGCAGAGGATGAGAATGCAAATTGTGATGAAAATCTCAGGTTTCGAAAACTGGCGGGAACTCTAAGCATGGCAGTTAAAGAGAGTCGAACTGGGGAACACCTTAACCTTATGTACACACACACAAAGTGCTGGACGACAATCGTTTCAATTTATGCCGACATGTCGTATCTGGTGAAGGTGATTGACAATTCGCCATCAACCAACAGGAGAGTATCTCGAATGATAAAAAGAATACTCCCTAACACATGTATTCAACGCATCACAGCGCACATAACATAAACTCTCTCGATTTTTACGTCACTGTGTTTTTGAATTTGAGATTGCTTCTTAGAGCATCTGTACCGATAAAAAGTGATTGCTTGTGCTATTTGAGGAGGAGCAAACACTGTTTGAGGTGAGTCAATCACTATTCATTAAATAGGAGGTGCAATTCCTGTTTTTTGCGCAGCGGTGCCAAAAAAAATAGCACCTCCTATTATTGTTCATAAATTAATTTTTTATGTAATTTTTTTTCATTTTCAACCAATCTATAAACGACACGTTTCATTGTCGTATGAATAACTGAATAAGATTTCGGGTAAGATTTTCAACCAATGACGAGTTGACACGTGTCACACCGACATAACGTTATCGGGTAAATAATTGTGCAAAATTTCTGATAAGATTTTCAACCATTCATGTTGCAATACGTGTCATGTCCACGTATCGTTATCGTCCAAATAATTGGTGTAAGATTCCCGAAGAGATTTTTGACTAATTGGAAAACAACACGTGTTATCATCTTCAGGCATCAGAATATCTAGATTTGACTATAAATTTATAGATCGGTGCTCCTTGTTCACTCACACCGTTTTCAACCATATATTCTAGATTCCGATAAGATGAATCATTTCTGTTTTGACAATTTTTTTCGGAGGAGGCAACATCAACGTCGGTGAAATGCCGAAATTGCTAATGCTTTCATCACTGAAACGGTCACGGTCGATGCAATGTTTGATGATGAACCACCTCGCCGCCGACCAATGAAGAAAGAATGAGGGAGTCAAGGAAACATAATCTGATGGAGGAAAATTTGGATGGTTCTTCATCACTTCCCAACATTTAAACTTGGTAAACTCTTTCTTTTTTTGTGCCACGTACTATGATTAAACTTTTCTTATCTAGGGGGAAAAATATATGTCAAAATAATATCTAGGAGATAGAGATGTCAACATTGGTTAAAATAAATGTAATAAAAAATTTATGACAAAATTATTAACACTTACCTCATCTTGCAAATTTGAGCCGGATTGTGCATTTCTTCGTGCATATGCAAGAGCGGCACCCCAAGTTCTAAAACTCGGCTTCAACTTTGTAGAACCAGAAGAAACCGCGGTTTGGGTCCTAGGCTCCGGCCTTGATTCACCATGCGCAATCTCCCAATTTTTCTTATTATCGGCATAGACTTTTTCCCACAATTTGTCAGACTTTTGCATGTTGTCGATAATAGGACAAATGCTAATACGACAATAAGAAATACAAAGTTGCAAATCTTCAAATCAAGCCAATTGGACATTTTTTGGGAACTAAAATATAAAGGGATGAGAGAGGAGGATGAAAGAGAAGAGGAATGAGAGGATAAACTTATTGTGCACAAATTTGTGTGAGATGTGAATGAAATTGATGTAGTATTTATAGAAAAATTATAGGGTGTTATTTGTAATTTTTTTGAATTTTTTGGGATTTTTTTTGCATTTTTTTAGGGGTTTATTTTGCAAAATGGCAAAAAAAAATAAAAAAAAATAGCCATTTCGGTTGAATCTCAGCCATCCGATCAGATTTTTGGAATTGAAATAAATGGTCCACAGCCACTTGACCGTTGGGCATCAAATCCATCGGTATCGCCACGTGGCGCTATCCCATTGGTCCGTAATTTTTTTAACAATTTACTAGCGTGTGTAATACACACGCCGGACGTAAAAAAAATGAGCTCAGCCTGGCGTCATCCACGTGCGTGGGCTCCATCAGGCAGCTCGTGCTCCAGCACGAGCACAGACTGCTCGAGCAGCTGCTCGGGGTGCTCGTCTCCATCGTCGCTGCATGTCACTTTTCTTTCTGCTCGTGCTACCGGCCACCCTGGTCTGCTAACGTTGCTTGCTCGTGCTGGCACCAGTGCGGGTGCTCTTAAAAGTGATTTTTATTTGAAATTTTCTTGTTGTAGCGCTTCAAATAGAGAGCACATAAAAATCGCTTTTCGAAAACCATTTTCATCTATTTTCCAAACAAGTTCGTTGTCGACTAGCCAACAAATTAACCATGGTACACTTTACAATTGCCTAATACTTTTAGTTTTCGAGGAACATTTAAAGGGTCTAAAGCTTTGTACAGCTTAGATAAAGAACCAAGAATGTACCACAAAAGGAAGACTTAAAAATGTGAGGCAAGTAAGAATCTAGCATTTTCTCTTTGGCTTGCCTTGATCATGAAGCATCAGTTATCTCCTCCTTTACAACCCCACATCACCTCTGGAAGCATGCAGCCTTAGCAAGAAAAGAACCGAAACCTCCGTATATACATAGCAGACCATCCATCTCTTACATTCCTTAAAACACATAACAGACAACAAGTACTACAACTCTTTTCTTTCTGATCAACAGCTTTTTTGATCCTGCAAAACATGGCGAACCAGCAGCTAAAATCTGTTGCGGGTCTGCTTTTGGTTCTAAACTTCTGCATGTACGTGATCGTGTTAGCCCTTGGCGGCTGGGCCATGAACAGAGCAATCGACCATGGTTTCATTATTGGTAAGAAGCTTCTCAACCCTCATTTTTGGCTTCTTTGAGCTCTCAAGTTTCTAGTGCTAGCAGGACTGAGAGTTGCATTATTAATTTTGCAGGTGCTGATTTTAATCTTCCGGCACATTTCTCTCCTATATACTTCCCTATGGGGAATGCTGCCACTGGTTTCTTTGTGACATTTGCTTTGATTGCCGGAGTTGTTGGCGCTGCTTCAGCAATTTCTGGACTCAACCATCTTCGGTCTTGGACATCCGATAGCCTGCCATCCGCAGCCTCAGTTGCTACCATTGCTTGGACTCTCACTCTCCTCGCCATGGGGTACGTACCTTACTCTTTTCGATCATGATCACGTCCTTGTTTTTCTTCGGCTGTTATTTAACAACCTTCACAATCAAATGAATTCTGATCTTACAGTAACAATTACATAACTCTTGCAGCTTTGCTTGGAAAGAGATAGAGCTTGAAATCAGGAATGCCCGTCTGGTAAGATATATTATAGTGAGAAAGCAATATATATTGAGCTAATCTAGCTATCTTGCCTCTGATTCTTCTTCTTTTCTATTTTGCAGAGGACAATGGAGGCCTTCTTGATCATACTTTCAGTTACCCAGCTTCTATATGTAGCAGCCCTCTATGGCGCCGTGTCGAGATGAACTCGGGAAAGTTGAGTGACTTTGCTCCTTGTTGTGCTGTGTCTGCATTATTTTGTTTAATTTCTTCTCTTTTCATCCTACTCCTTGGTGTTGGTGTGCCAATTGGTTTATGGATTTCATTGTAAAAAAGCAACTAGTGCATAAATATACAATTTTACATTTCTTTCACAATTTCGCCGCTACCTCCAATCTGTTACCATGATGGGTTTGCAAGTTAACATTCAAGCAGCCTAGCAATCACAAGGTGATGCAAATGAATGAGGATGCATTATCTAGTGTACGTTTTTTCAAGAAAAAATCATGATCCATGAGGCAACCACAAAATTTGATACTATAAAAGTTCTTTGCAATTTTAGGTCACTCAATTTCCCTACAATGCAAGAGAAACTAAATACATAGAACTATTCTGCAAAATAACAAGAAAGGTTGTAAAGCTGTATATACGCAGCTGCCTAACATTCCTGACAACTATAGCCACCACAAACTAAACGATTAATCAAAGTTGGCCTCTGGCCGATTATTCTTTGAGGGCGGGGAATAAAAAAACTCGAAGTTCTGATATCAAAAATATCATAAATCCTGTGAACCTGATCTTCCACTTCACATGCTTCAATAGTAGACTGACACCATTCATGCCTTCATTTCTGCATCACAGGATGATATGAAAGGTTAGCCAACAATCAGCTTGAAATATCATTCCAAATTTTCAACAGTCAATTTCCTATGAGTCAAACGAGATTAAACACACTTCCAAACTGGAGCAGAACTCTAATACATATACAACCTGCAACTCTACGCATGTCAATGTGCGAGTCCAATGCAAATTCTTAACTCTAGGTATAGGCAGGTTAAACACTCAAACTAACATTGTAAGTCCCTCTTATCCAACAGTATTCCTCTCCTTATCTTTTGGGCTGAGATACCTATGATCCTCACCCAACTTTCTCGTATCCATAAACTTCTCAAGATTTAGGAATTCAAGCCATCAAATCACAATGTATTGGAACCCCAATAATCATATCCCACAAATTTAAAGGCCCAAAGGCTAAAATTGCATGAACTTTTGCCGTTACTGACCAACAGTAATATTCATCCCTTATCATACATTCCTATAACATTTCAACCAACGGTGCTTCTTGGACAATTATGACATTCCTATAACATTTCAACCACCATTTCACTCCCTAAATTTGCTCATATCCACATGGACAAACAATAGTAATGGAGCAGATCTGAGCAATAAAGCAATAGTTGAAAACAATGAACAGATAAAATGTGATAGAAGAATTCCAACCTGGACTTATCTACGGTTGCCTGTAATCACGTCCAGAATTCCACAGCAATCACACCAAGAAGTTTTCTCAACCACACGTGGGGCAGGAGCTACTAGAGGCTGCACGAAGTTCAAAAAAGGAAATTGCATTTAACTATCAAGGTATTTCAATCAAAGTTAAGTTGCAAAATAGACAAGGGTAAGAAAAATGCAATCTGTACCTCGCGTTCAGAATACTCTGGACTCTCGGATTGTTTGATGGATGAAACATCATTGCTAATGTGAGCAGGAGAAACATCTGATGATGGTAATACTTTAGTCTCATTTTCTTTATCTTCAGATTCCACAACACTTGGAGATGCCTTATCATTCTCACTTACCCCCGGAGATTCTGTACTTTCAATTTTCTTGGATATAGAGTCTGTCACAGTAACTGTAGCCTCAGAAGGCAACAACTTCTCTGCAGTACTCTCCAAAGACGTTTCTGCCACTGTATCTGAGATCACTGGATATTCAAATGGAGGTGTACTCACAGTAAGGGGAACAGTCTCCTCAGACACATCATCAACCAGAGGCTCATTATACTCAACTGGAGCAATTGTCTCTGAATCCATACTCGTACTCTTTTCAACCGCTGCATCTTTGGTAGTGTGAGTCACCTCCACTAGTAAAGAATCAACTGACTCCACCAAATTACTAGGAGGCTTTTCCTCTGAAACCGGAGCATCCGCCTTCTCCTTCTTTCTCCTAGACTCGTCCTCTGAACTACTACTGCTGCTACTACTAGAGCTCTTATCTTTCCCATTACCCGATTTCTTCTTCGACCTAACACTCTCTTTCGAATCCCTCTCAATTCTAACATCGCCGTCACTCTCTAGTCCAACTTCTCGAACAGATTCCACATCACTCGGCTCAGCAGATCTCCTCCCCTCACTGGCTTGACTGTTGAATCCAGCCTCACCTCCATCACTTCCTTTCTCATCTCCTGTTAAAACAAGTTACAAATCAAAATCAAGCTCGGCTACACATTCTAATAAACACCCATCAACGCATTTCAATTTCAAACTAACACCATCCGATCTCAATTAGTTTCGACAACAATTCACACAATCAAAAGTACTAACGCGGGCAGATGGGTAAGCAAGATTCAATCACAGCAATCTGAATCAGAAAAACTAAAGCCCAAACGGAAGAAACAACAAAAGGGTCATTGTATGAGTGAGTGAGACAAACAAAGTATTAACCTTGAGGGTTATTGTTGGAGGAATTGCCGTTGTGGGTCTCATTCTCCTTCTTTTTCTTGGCAGCCTTTCGTCTCTTAGCACCTGAAGGCATGATTGCAGCTGCTCACGACGATTGTTCTGGGACAGATGGGATCGTGGTGTACCCAAAAAGACCCAGAAACGACTGACTTTTTGGGGGGGGGGGGGATCTATTGGGATTTTCCCTAGAAAAACTATGAAAAACTATGAAGCAAATCGAGAGAGAGATCGAGAGAGAGGACGAGTATGATCAGATTTTGTGGGTTTGGTTTTTTAACAGAGTTTCGGGGCTTGTATTTTATTATTATTACTATTGGCCTATTGGGGGGATAGGAGATGTCCCAGAGCGTGAGTGAAGGTCTATAATTCCAAGGCAAGCGGGCACTTTGTACAGGATGGGTTCTTCGACGTAGATGTGAGGGGTCTTTGGATTTTGAATTCTTTCGAATTTTGGAGTGGTTGTGACTTGTGAAGCAGGGGTTTTTGTGTGGTGTAGAATTTGCCATATTTTCATTTTTTGGTCGAATACCATTTTCCGGTCAAAAATGGTCACCTTTTGTTCGTCTGTCTAATTAGAACATGATGTGTATGTTAATTTCGAACGATTATCCTAGGTATATATATGTGAATTGTAGTTTCTAAATTTTAAATGGTGTGAATTGGATGTGCCAGATTGTGTGACTGTTAAAGGTTTCATTCCTATCATTAGGGATTAGGGAGTTTTCTGAATGAGGATTGTTTGAATTAGGGATATTATTTGGAGACATAATTGTGAATCATAAGGAGCACGTGATCCTTTCTGACAATCATCATTAAGTTTATTGTTGTGAAAACTTTATTTCCTTCATTGGCATGCATCTGGTAATATTGATTCAGTTTTATGCATGATAAAAGAAGAAAACAAGATTTGTAATCTTCTTATTTTAAAAAAAAATTGTAATCTTCCAATGAGAAAAAAAAGAGTAAGTTAATTTGCAAGTCTCTTAGGACATATAATGTAAAGTAACAAAGAGCATGACTTTATTTTGGTTGCCAAGATTGGAATTTAATTATCAATAAAACATTTAGCTTTAAGTGGCTTTAGTTTGAAAATTTTCAAATCATTTCCACTAAAAGTATTTGGAAAGTAATATTGCCAGTCATGCTAAATTCGAATGATTGGATGCAAGATTGTATGCTCCCCGAATATTTCACAAATAGTGTGATGATAGAGGACTTTAGAGTGGGCTTGATTTCTACTTTATATGGGCTCCAGACAATAAGACATCTCTCATAAATAGTGTCATGATAGAGAATTAGATAGTGGGCTTGATTTCTACTTTGTATGGACTGCTGACAATAAGATAGTGAGAATGGGGCTGGGCTGGTATGTTCTAAGGGATTTCATTGGTAAGTTGTGGACTTGATTCCCCATTTAATTATCCACCAATATCTCAATAATTAATTAAGTTTCACCAAGTTTTGACACTATATTTATGATGTAGACAAAACGAACTCTTTATAGTTAGTTCATCTAATCTAAGATAAGGAAAATAACATGCCCTATACTTTGGCAAGGTAAATTAGTCTGGATGACTTCTGAGTAACTATTATGAGGTCATTGCTCATTCATATCGAGTGAAACTTGATTACACTCACATCCCATGAGTGCATATATAAACATAATTCGAAGTAGGTCAATAACAATCATGCAATTAACATTCATCAAAAAATTTGGATCCGATCAGTAGAAAAGTATTTTAAAGAGAATTTAATGAATTCATTCATCTTAATTTTGGGGTTAATATAGTTTTACAAGTAGTTTCCCGAAAGAAAAAGATATCAATACAATCATGTCATATCTACAAATCTTAATCGCTTCTTCAAATCTTCCATCTTAACCAGATCATTACCTGTAACAACCATATCATCCATATATACAATCAGAGTAGTAATCTTATCGTCCATGCGTTTAAAGAACGATGTATGATCAGAGTTGCTCTGCTGATAACTAAACTTCTTCATCTTAATTTTGGGGTTAATATAGTTTTACAAGTAGTTTCCCGAAAGAAAAAGATATCAATACAATCATGTCATATCTACAAATCATGTCATATCTACAAAAATTAATTCTATTTACAATAGGAATATACTTTCCAACACTCCCTCTCAAGTTGGAGTATAGATGTCAATCATGCACAACTTGTCAATCCAATCTGAAAATGCTTGGTGTGACAATCCCTTAGTGAGTACATCAGCCAATTGCTCTTCAGAAGTTACAAAAGGAAACCATATAATCATCTTACCAAGGTTATTCCTGATAAAATATCGATCAAAGCCCACATGCTTGGTTCTATCATGTTGTACAAGATTATGAGCAATTTCAATTGCAGCTGTATTATCACAATGCAAATTCATGGTCTTATGAAGCTTGAAGCCTAACTCCTTCAATACATTTCGAATCCATAACAGTTCACATACTCCATGTGTCATTGCACGGTATTCAGCTTCAACACTAGAGTGAACAATCACATTCTGCTTATTACTACATCATCTTACTAAACGTCCACCAATGAATGTAAAGTATCCAGGAGTAGATGCCTTGTTACTCTTATCACATGCTCAATATGCATCAGTATATCCTGTAACTCCAAACTAACCACTCTTTGAAAATAGTAAGCATTTACCAGGTGCAGACTTCAAATACCTAAGAATGTGTATCACGGCATCCATATGCTCTTCACTGGGATCATGCATAAATTGACTGATAACACTCACAGCATATGCAATATCAGGTCTAATATGTGACATATAGATTAATCTTCCTACTAACCTCTGATCCATGTCCTTATTTGTTGGAACTTGACCATGACACAATTCTAAATTATGATTCATCTCAATAGGAGTATTAGCAAGTTTATAATCCAGCATTCTTATTTCAGCAAGAAGATTAAGCACATTCTTCCGTTGTGACAAGGTCATTCCTAACTTAGATCTTGCAACTTCAATTCCCAAGATATATTTTAACGGTCCTTCATCTCAAACTCTTGGGATAATCGCTTCTTCAAATCTTCCATCTTAACCAGATCATTACCTGTAACAACCATATCATCCATATATACAACCAGAGTAGTAATCTTATCGTCCCTGCGTTTGAAGAACATTGTATGATCAGAGTTGCTCTGCTGATAACTAAACTTCTTCATAGCTCTAGAGAATCTTTCAAACCAATCTCTTGGAGACTGATTCAAACCATACAAAGATTTCTTCAAACGACAACATTTCGAACATCACATGGGCTACAGTTAACACCCAGAGTCATGTACATTTCTTCTTCCAAATCTTCATTCAAGAAAACATTTTTCACATCAAATTTTTGAAGTGGTTAATCATGTCGACCTGCTAAGGCAGTAAGAATGTGTAAAGTATAAATCTTTGCCACTGGGGTGAATATCTACTGATAGTCAACTCCATAGCGCTGAGTGTAACATTAAGCAACCAGACGAGCTTATATTGATCAATGCTTCCATCTACTTTCAATTTCACTGTAAATACCCATCTACATCCAACAATCTTATTTCCAGGTGATGCATGAAAAGTTTCCCACGTTCTATTACTTTGTAGAGCCTCTAGTTCTTCATTCATAACCTGCTTCCACTTTGGATTTTCCAAGGCCTCCTGCATATTATTGAGAATAGATATTATTAAGAATTGATTAAAAATAAGTGCATGTGATCCAAACAACCTATGATGGAACAAAAAGCTAACAATAGGATATTTGGCTTTAGATTCTATTCTAGGCTCATATTGTTTCTTTAGAACCTCTTTTATTTTCCGTTGAGATCTCCTAGGCACACTAACTTTTACACTACCCGATTCAATGTTATCAGCACGTATATCAGGTTATAAATTATGGATAGGCTCTTCGGTTGATGGAGTAGAATGGCGACCTTCAAGTATGTTCGTTTTAGAATAAGGAAGTTGAGTTTTTGGTGATGTCTCTTTAGCTTCAATTCTCGACGGGTCGATGGTCACATTATGTCTTGTTCCTAATCTATTTTTAGATGGGTTGAGAAGAGTTCTCGACGGGTCGACTGCATCACACTATCTCTGTTTGGTCCATTTTTCGATAGGTCGAGAACAAGTCTCGATGGGTCAATTGCATCACTCTGTCTAGGTTCAAGACTGTTTTTTGACGGGTCGATGGGTCAAACTAGGCACTTGCAATTTCTGTATGAATTCCAGATTCAAATCTCCTTTCCAAATTTTCAAATTTCGTCAAATTCAGAGGATTCTCTTCACATACACTTCTCTCCTGCTGAAGGAGAGACTCTGAAACTTCTCCTAAGTAATAAGGGTCATATTCATGGAAAGAAACATCTAAAGAAACGTGCATCTTGTTAAAAACGGGATCATAACACCGGTAGCCTTTTTGAAATTCAGCATAGCCCATAAAGACACATTTCACAGCACATAGGTCAAGTTTTCCGCGTAATTATTTGTTGATGTGGACATAGGCAATACACCCAAAAACTCTTGGCTCCAAATTTGGCAAAGAAGGAATATTTGATAGTTGATGCAACTTCTGGTAAGAAATCTGAAATTCAATCATACAAGAGGGTGTGCGATTAAGCAAGTAAGCAGCAAAACATACAGCTTCACCCCACATATTTTGAGGGACATTCATTCCAAACAAGGAGGCACAAACAATCTCCATAAATTGTTTCTTCTTTCGTTAAGCTAATCCTTTATGTTGAAGAGTATAAACAATGGAAGTCTGGTGCCGAATCTCCTAAGAGCCCAAGAATGATGACATCTCTCCATTCACATATTCGCCGCCATTATCCGACTGAAGTACCCCAATTGGCTACTAGTATTGGGTTGTCACCATCTTGTGAAACTCAATGAATCGAGCAAACACTTCACTTTTACACTTCATCAAAGAAACTCAAGTCATTTTGGTGCATTCATCAATAAAAGTCACAAAATAGAGAAATCCAAAATGAGAAGAGATTCTTGTAGGACCCCAAACATCAGAATGAATCTTCATAAAATGAACTTGACATTTATTCATACTTGAAGAATAAGAAATACGATGGCTCATGGCTAGTTCACAAATATCACACTTGCAATCCGTTTCTTCAACGACTGAAAACAGCTGAGGTTCTAACTTCGTAAGATATCCAAAATTAAAATGGCCTAAGCGACGATGTCATAACTACACCGCTTATTTGGCTTTATTCAAACTACTAGCATGATTTGCTTGATACGAACTCAACTATCCATGTTTAAAGTTAGTCAACTTTAGGTAGTACAATTTCCCCCTTCTAACACCATAACCAAGAATCCCTCGTGTCCGAATGTTTTGAACGATACAGAAATTGGGATAAAAGGTCACGGAGCAAGAAAGTGATTTAGTGATTTGGCTGACAGATAAGATGTTATATGCTAGAGAAGGGACCACAAGTACAGAATCAAGAGTTAATTCATGAGAAAGTTGCACAGATCCTTCACGAAGAACATAAGAAAGAGAACCATCAGCAGTCGAAACAACATGTTCAAGAGAGTTTTTGAGGGTGTCTACAACACTAGGATTATTTTTTCATGTGATCAGTTGCACCAGTATCAATTATTCAAAATCTATCCGTAGATAATATGGTGAGAGAAAATGCATTACCCCTCATGCATGTTTCAACAATGAGTGCATATGACTGTTCAGATGATTCAGTGGTGGTGACAACGGCTTTGGGAATGCTTTTACACGACTTTCGAGAGAAGTCTCACCATTCAGGATATCTAATTATTTCATAACACCGCTCATTTGTTTGACCAATCTCCTTGCAATGATTACATATGAGGTTAGGAAATTTTTCTGGAGACTTTCAACCATAACAAGAAGGAGCAGAGAAGCCAGGAGGAAAGCCCTGGCATCGCTGAGAAGCCGTGACGTTGGCTGCACTAGGTGGCAGAGTGGAGGTGTCCATGATAGAGACTTCTGATGGAGTTGCAGAGACCGTGGCCCGGTTGTTATGAAAACGTCTAACATGGGCATAGGTCTGCTCAATATCCAACTTCGGTTCTCTCCTCAAAAGTTCTTCACACACTTGATAGAATTCGACATCAAGTCCCATCAAAAACATGTGAACTCGATGACGGGCCATACGAGGATTCAAGAATGATGTCATCAACAGTAGAATGATAGTGTGTGAGACGTTGATCCATCTCATCCAACCACTCGACAAGTTCATTGTAGTAAGCTGAAAGAGGTTTTCCATTCTGTTTCACCCAAAAATACAGGGGATAAAGCTCAAAAATTCAAGGTTTGTCAGATTCATCATAATAGGTCTTGTAAAGGTCATCCCAGATTGCTTTGGTTGTTGGCAATCAGAGGTATCGATTTCTCAATCCAGGGGACATGTTTACAACAAGTCAACACTTCACCTTGTCAGTGGCCCATGATTGGTATTCTACGGAGGAAACAACAGGTTCATCTTTGGTAAGAATGGCAAGCTTGTTACATCATTTGATACGAATCTTCATGAGACCAGACCAAGTAGAATTGTTGGATTCAATTAAGAGATCGTCGGTGGAAAAAGCAGAGTTGTCTTGGATGGTGTTATAGAAGTGTTGATGATTGTGGATGAGTTGTCCGACGGCTCCTTCATTGTTGTTGATGATTGCTCATTCATTGTTGACAGCAAATACATTCTTATTCTTCATCTCTTCAAGTTTTCAGAGTTCAGATACAGCAGAAAAAAAAAATTATGATGATTCAGGGTTTTCAATTCAATTCATGTTTTTCAAAGTCCAGAAATTCGACTCTAATGTCAAGTAAAAGTATTTCAGGGAGAATTCAATGAATTCATTCATCCTAATTTTGGGGTTAATATAGATTTATAAGTGGTTTCCCAAAAGGAAAAAATATATATATACAATCATGTCATATCTACAAAAAATAATTCTAATTACAATAGGAATATACTTTCCAACACGATTCTGCTTCCTCGTAGTTAAACATATACATATACAAATTGCATGAGAAATTAGCAAATAGCGACCCGGCTTATTATGCAAGTGGAGAGTATACGTATATGTTAGTCATCAGTGGCGGATCCACGTATAGGCGGGGATGGGCAACTGTCCAACCGGAAATTTAGAGATTAACTTAAGTTTTATAGGCCATATATTATAAATTTGGGCAAAAAGAACACAAAATCCAGGTAGAAACAAAGGAAAGAGACGATGAACAGTGCCCTCAAACAAACATGACAAATAAGCGATGTTGTTTAAATCGATTATCTTAATTGGAACGATGTCGTTTGGATCGATCGAATATAAAACTTTTTCTATGGCAAGTGTGTCTCCTAAAATGTTGTACTACCCCATGCCATCTGGCCTATTGTATTTAGACTTATTTTTCGTTTCTATCACATTTTTTATTGTTGGGTAAATAATTTGTTCCTTATTTAACATTGCTCCTCTTTTTTTAGTTCATTTTTGCTTAAAACTCTTTTATGCCTCGTCAAAAAAAAACTTTTTTAGACTTTAAGTCTACCAATTATTATATAAGGAACTAAAAACTCCTAAAAATTTTGTGTTTCATTTTCGATAAAAACTCTGCTAAGTACTATTTTATTGTAAGGTATTCTAGTAATTAATATAAGTTTTATTTCTTTTGAAAATTAGAATGCATAGTCTTAGAGTAAATAGAGTCTTGTCCAACCTGGATTTTTTTCCTGAATCCGCCTCGTAGCCATCATGTACGTTAGTTCGTAGTGTAGATGTCTAGCTAGCTTGCTAATTATGTGAAGGAACTATACATTGCATCTTCTGCATGCCAGGTACTTGCAGGTAAACTTAACATGAACCTAACTAATGAATGATTCTAATTAAATAAAGGGGAAATTCCCATCAGCATATCTAGCTAGCTAGCTCGGGGGGTTTCGTAGGATATTTGCAATTGATATACGATCCACACCAGAACATCGATTGTCTATCTCTATTAGTTAATATAGTTATATATACCTCGTCCATATAACGTGCATATCTTTGTATATATACGTTTTGTCACTCTCAAGCAAGGAATAACCATAACGCTGCTAGCTACTATCCAATGGTTTTGTATATCTAATTTCAGCGCCGGGAAAGATTGAGTAACGAAAACGTTTTATGTAGGTTACAGCTAGTAATAAACATAATAGATCATTTGTCTATAATTTTAGGAGTTCGGATTTATGAACCCAATTTCTCCCATTCCTTGAGGAATTTATTTCCAAGCTTATATATATGCATGGTAGGCAAGGAGTAAAATATCGAATATCGAAAATATATCGACTGTTCAAAATACGGATATTTCGACGGAAATATCGATGTAATATCGATTCAATAAAAAATCGACGGAAATTGAGATAAATACATGAAAATTTGTATTTGAAATTTATGAGGTGAAATTTATGAGATTCTTATATGATTAATATGTGTTTTGAAACTTGTAAATTGTATTTTGTTGATTATTTATGGAGTTTATTTGATTGAGCTTTTGGGTTATTAGCGTGGAGGGTTTTGTGCTTTTAATTTAGTGCGATCAACATATATGTAAAATCAAAATATCGGATAAATTCGAAAATGTCGAGGATTTCGGCGATATATCGGAAAATATCGAATATTTCGAGAAATATCGGACAAAAGATATTGATATGAAAATTAATATCGGGAAATCCAAAACACGGAAATATCGCGGAAATATCGAAGATATTATGGATATTTCATACCTTGATGGTAGGTAAGAATTTTATGTATATAACCAAAAGTCCAAAAATATGTATGAGTACGTATAACCTAGCTAGAATCAATCAATTGTACGTAACTTTAGCCCTAATCGTGTGTTAGCTAGTTCTTGGTAACATATACTTCGCGCTCACATAAGTAGAAAAACAAAAATGGTCAAAGAACATTACTCTTCACATTTCAATGGGAATCGTGGTACTAAACAGACGAACAAAACAACATCGAAAACTTTAATTAGAGGGATGCATACGGAAAACGACTTCGAATATATCATTGCCAACGGAACAAAACTTTCTTCAGTGATCGACCGATCTCTGATAATTAGCTTGATGTTCCCATTCGATTTGAGTTTGATTCAGACGCAGAACTGTATTGACCAACTTAATACAGTAACAACCAATCGCCAGTCGAGCACTTTACGTGAAGATACTGATCGATATCAGTGGCGGGTCTAATGATAAAAATTTAGGTTAGCCAAAAACTTGGATAAAATGAAAAAAATAGAGTTATATACTATAGCAATGTGAGAAAAAAATTGAAAATTCAATGAGTTAAATATTTTAAATATGTAAAACAGATAAAAGTGAAACAAAAAAAGTAAAAGAAAGAAAATATAAAATATTATAGTAGGTTAATTCTATTAAGACTTGTTAACCTATTTTTTTCTACCCAACAGTATTTAAACTTCTCCTTAATATTCAAAAAATTTATCCAATAACTGCTAGGTATAGTTACTCCGAGATCCGCCTCTGAGCGGTATCCATCACAGCCAACTTAACAAAGAGATGAGATTGAAGTCGTATTCATCGACGACCTTCTTCAATTCATCATTTACTAAAAAAATTTTAAAAAAATATCAGTACGTGCCTGCAGCCAGAATGATCCAAAATTCCAAATCATGCTTTACATAAGCTTAGCCAGTCAACCCTTTCCAAAACTTTATGCCCTAGTCGTTTTCACTAAAAAGAGTTATGGACGTCTTCCCTACTATGGCAAGTTTTTCTTTCTTGACGAAGCTCCGTGTGTTATCTATTGGACCACCCTTCACCTATCACCCGTGTGAGTTTACTTAAGCTTAATTATTCATGCATGTTTAATTTTAACCCTTTGGTTAATTACACTTAATTACCAGTTCTTCGATTATTTTGTAATCGTTGTCAACGTCAACTTTCTTAATTTCACAAATTGCATTTATAAATTTGAATTTGATAAAGTATCACTCATTTATATTATAAGATTGATCCTAATTAATTTGTTCGGATGACAAATAGTTTGACCATTGTGTGAATATTATTTTTTGTCGTTTAACAATTACGGACAACAATACAATAGTTTCTCATTCAAAAAGTGTACTTTCTTTGTTGTTAGATTGGATGACAAAAACAAAAGAAGATTATAAACACATTTTTAAATCTCAATCAAGAGAGGAAATGGAGCTACCCTAAAAGTCCATGAGGAGGGGCTTTAAGCCTTTAATTAGGGTTTTTGTTTGCTTCCTAAACTTGGACACAACGACTTGCTCTCACACTCCACCGCTTTACAAGTCCCCCTCCCACAGCCGATTGCTTCACCCATCCATTACACGAAAATCAAACGGCGGGAGGAAACGTGGCGCTCAATCATTCCTTTCACCTCGTGTGTTGCGCGGGGCCTGCGCTGACGTGAGTGGCCCGCACACGTGTCTGTCTACCACTGGCTTGTCGTATTGGAAATATTCTCTGTAGGTATGGATAAAATTAGGTGGACCTTACAAAACGGGGGCCGGGTCAGTGACCAGTGGGGCCCGGACTGGAGCGCGGAGCGGAGCATGAGCCGTCGGATGCGCCGAGGTGGAGAGATCCCTAGGCTTTGCAACTACGCGATTTAACCAAAAACGATTTCCAAGTATTGATTGGATGTTACAGCTCTAGTTCAAAGTCACCACCGCAAGTTGGTTACTCCAAGCAACTCGGCTTCGGCTTGGGTGAGCTAAGTAATTTAGCTTAGCTTATTGGCCTAACTATGGTTTGCTGTGGAGTGTGGAGTAGACCAGGCAAACGGACGGGTTCGGGCGGGTTATTAGTGGGTGGGTCATTAACGGGTCAACCCGATATAGCCCGTTAAGCTTAACGGGTTATATCGGGTTAGCCCGATAAGATAACGGGTTACCCATTGAGGCCCGATAAAACCCGTTAAGCCTTTTTTTTTATAAAATAAAATAAAAAATTATTTTATTATCTCATTTTTTTTATTATTATTTTTTTAAAAAGCCTTAGAGTTAGGTTTTATGAATTCTTATCGGGTTGTTATTGGGCTAACGGGTTCACCCGAAACCGCCCGTTTTGATAACGGGTTGTTATCGGGTCACCCATTAATAACCCAATTAGTTAATGGGCGGGTTTTAATGGGTCGTTATCGGGCGGTAACGGGCGGGTCATTTATTAACCCGCCCAATTGCCAGGCCTAGTGTGGAGTATGATCAGAGACGAACCTGCTCAGTGTTTCTTCTCTCCGTGCAACCATCCCTAGCCAAATAACAATTTTATTAAGTTTTGGCCTTCCCATTAATCAACCTAATTTTAGGCCTGAATAAGCAAAATATATTGAATCACGATCCAATGTATGATTTTTAGACGAGCCACATTTGCCAATGTAAAGAGATAGAGATCGTTAGTATAGCAGCATTAGTTCTCCGATTAAACATACTTATCTACTTAAGCAGGTAATCAACACCTACCAGACCACCCGAAAAACCACCAGGAAGGCTACAACTTCGCTTACAAGACCAACCCCACCCGAGCGCGCACGCGCCCGACAGGCGCACATCCGAATGTGCGGATCACATAACAACAGAAGCAGTCCAGTCCCACATCGAGGAACACAAGCAAACAACAAACTCAACCACCTATATATGAAATGTATTTATTACAGGTAAAGAACAACTCATTCAATTCCTTTAAACACTCCAACCTACTTTCTCCCACGTTCAGTTGACTGTTATATCCAATACATCCTCTAACTTAGGCATCGGAGCGTTGAAGGCATGTCACCCCTGTCTCGACCATCTGACCGCCTGTTTGTCGTTGTATTCTTCTAACAGCCGAACCCGAACACGCGCACCCGAACACCCGAAGAGAGAAGAAGCGCCCGACCATCCGAACAGCCCGAGCGTTCAGACGAAGAAGAAGAAGATTACTCGTACTTGCTTCTGCTCGATTACATCCTGCGTAATCCGGTAGAAACACGACCGTTCCGAGGCTTAACGGCTCCATATTGGTGGGTCGGGGTCAGCTCGGATCCACCCATGCATTCGCATACACACATCAAACACATCCATTCAAGCATACATCCACATACATTCACATACATTCGCATGCACCCACATACATTCACGTACATTCGCATACATCCACATACGTTCACGTAGTCATCCCTACTTGTCTATCTGCATTACATACACATTCGCAAAGACTCCACGGGCGCGCGGCTCCAAACAGCAAGATTCGTTTGGAGGCTGAGCCCAGAATACATGACCACAAGAACAGGTACACGATCGGACGCACAGGTACCCACTCCATCAAGCGGCCCTTCCTTGACCGGAGAGTTGGGGGACTTGGGGGTTACAGGACCACGCATCACTGCTCAATCGGATAAGTATTTTGTTTAATCGCACGAACCCTTTTTCAACTCCCCAATCAAGAAATGTCTCTTTGACTTGGGGACTTGGGGACTTGGGGGACTTGTTAGTATAGCAGCATTAGTTCTCTGATTAAACATACTTACCCACTTAAGCAGGTAATCAACACCTACCAGACCAACTGAAAAACCACCAGGAAGGCTACAACTTCGCTTACAAGACCAACCCCACCAGAGCGCGCACACGCCCGACAGGCGCACATCCGAATGTGCGGATCACATAACAACAGAAGCAGTCCAGTCCCACATCGAGGAATACAAGCAAACAACAAACTCAACCACCTATATATGAAAGGTATTTATTACAGGTAAAGAACAACTCATTCAATTCCATTAAACACTCCAACCTACTTTCTCGTACGTTCAGTTGATTATTATATCCAATACATCCTCTAACTTAGGCATCAGAGCGTTGAAGGCAGGCCACCCCTGTCTCGACCATCTGACCGCCTGTTTGTCGTTGTATTCTTCTAACAGCCGAACCCGAACACGCGCACCCGAACACCCGAAGAGAGAAGAAGCGCCATACCATCCGAACAGCCCGAGCGTTCAGACGAAGAAGAAGAAGATTACCCGTACTTGCTTCTGCTCGATTACGTCCCGCGTAATCCGGTAAAAACAGAGATCAGTCGCTATATATGTTTAGATCCAAGCATACTACAACCTCGATTAAGTTCCATCTCTTCCTATATTATGATTCTTGTGCCATGTTGATCAGAGATTAAAGTTTTAATTGCCTAAAAAAAAGGTGAGAGCTCTCTCTCGGCTCTCTTTGCTTTCTTTTGGACGGTGGCGGATCCTCCCATATGGTCTGTACGTCGAGCACCCACATTCTAGATGAGGATCTTCCTCCTCAGGACGTATTCAGTTCGATCCTCAAGCGATCGTGCCACCAATTTTTCATCGGTGTTCGCTATTCGAGATGCCAATCCAGTGTGGTTTCGGGTTGTGGTCAATCTCGACCATGGGATCCAGGTACATGTTAGTTGGGTTCTGGATCCGTCGTACTTGAAGATTGGTGGACAGATTTGGTTGTGGTGACAACAGTTAAGCTAGGCCTGGCTAATGATGGGTGGTTCAAGTCGGTTAGCAAGGCTTGCAAGATGTTGAATAGGGAATAGTTGGTCTTTTCCTGATTGTGACTGCGTTCCTTGGAGGTCTCGTGGGTTTTTGGCTGGCAATGATTTGAGGCTGGTAGGAGCTCCATGAAAGCGACGTAAGGATGGGAGATTCCAACCAGATCTGGTTACGCAGAGGCGGCATAGCTCCAGAGTCGGCAGGGATCCCATTGCTCATAAGCCTTTTGAGAGAGTTGTTGACTTGGTCCAAAGGAACCCTAGGCCTTTTGGGGCCTTGGTTTGTTCCTATGTCTTGGGCCTGAAGTTCCACAAGGGGATTGGTTCAGTCCACTGTTAGTTGTTAGTGTGTGATCCTGCAACACACAATTACAGCACACTTAGTTACTACAAACGGATCAACACAGCTTAGACCAAACGCAAGGCCGCAATGCAGGCTTCAAATTTAAACAAGGAACCGACAACATCCGAACGTCCACATGTTCGGTACAGAAAACGGAGAATACCAATACATGCCATATAAAAAAGACAAGATCCCATATCGAAGAGCAACAAAAGACTCCACACTCAATCACCAATATAAGCAACACATTTATGAGATACAAGGTACGCCCGTTATTCTACCAATACTACTGTTACACTCCATACATTCTAATTAGAGCATCGGAGAGTCGAAGGCGGGAACACCCCGTGAAGACTCCTAACGCCCGTTTGGTGTATTGTTCTTAACAACAGGTCAAGGACGATGTACGCGCAATAGCTCAGGTCACCCGAAATAGCCCCATCCGCTCTTCTGCTAAAAGACCCTTACGGAATTTGGTAGAAACAATTGACGCCGTCTGTGGGAAGCGAGCAATCGTAAACCACGTACAACCCGCAAAAAAAAAGAGTCAAAAAGAAAAAATAGCCGCAAAGATGGCGACAGACCACATCACACCCGAAAGCAGGAAGACGAAGGACACACCCGTAGACACGATCAGCAGCATCAACGACCTAATGAAGGACGAAGCGGCAGCCCATCTTGTGAAGGAACTCCAAACGGCCAGAACCGAAAGAGATCAGGAACGCCAGGCCCGACAGCGATTGGAGAAACAACTTGATGCATTCATCCGGAGCCAAGAGACCCAACGCGAGGAGCCGGGAACGACAGAGGAACCAAGGGCGGGCAGGCAGGTCATTAGAATCAACCTACGATGGGGACTACGAAACAACCAACTTCCGGGACCACCTCCACCTGTCGAAAGAATACAAGAATACGATGACGAACCAGCTGCGACAATCGAGGATGCCATGCTTCGACAGATGGAAGAAATGGAGGCCAAAATCACATCACTCAAGAAAAGCACGAAGACCGGGCCAAAGCAGATGTACACACCCCCCGTAAGCCCATTGTCGGACGCTATCATAGCACAGGGCAGGGATCCGTATTCCAAAACATTCAAGATCAGTAGATTCAATGGGAAGGGAGACCCACGAACACACATCGATAAATATCAATCCACCATCGCAAGTACCCGGTACTCGAACGCAACCCTCTGCTTGGTGTTCCAAGAGACGTTGACGGAAGAAGCACGAAACTGGTTCTAAAGGGTGCCCACTGGATCCATACACTCATTCGAGGAACTAACGGAGTGTTTCCTCAAATGATACCGGCTACAGGGCAAGTACCACACTGCCAGCACACTCCTCAAGATCCGTCAGGGGGACAACGAAAACCTGTCCGACTTTATCAATCGGTGAAGAGCCTTTGCGAACACATGCATGAACCTCGATAAGCACGTGACAAAAACGGCGTTACTAGAAAACATGACGGGAACCCCGTTTGTGGAGAAGTTGGTTAGAAAGGACAACCTCGGATATGACGAGGTCATCGACCTAATCGTCCAGAAGGCGCTGGTGGAAACCCATGTCTACTGGGCACAAGGTCTGAACACAGCTCTACCCCCGAAAGCACCCAACTAAATACATAACCGCCAACCATCCCCCCACATCGCTAAAAGCCCAATCAAAACACAGCCCGAATTAACCTCCCGTAAACGCAAGAGCCAATACTGCGAACACAAAAGCAACAAACAGTACCAACAAGTGCATCTCGGACGCGAACCCCCGGCCAGACAGAACCCACCACCACCACCCAGAGATTTCCACCCACGCCACGAAATCTTCTCGATTGCGCAGGCCTCGAACGAGGAGGTGCTCAAGCAAAACAAAGCCAGATCCGCCGCCAATGCCTTGAGCGCCCGGTATCACCCCCATGCGGAACAACAGGGGAACGTTGTGCACGTACCGTGAATCGAACACCCACAACACCAACGACTGCGAAATCCTAGCAAGGGAAATCGAGCGGCTGCACAAGGAGGGAACGCTAGTCTTCCAAAAGCCGAAGACCAAATGACAGATTGCAAACATACGGAGGGGTACTATCAACAACATCTCGGGAGGGAAGCGGAAGCCCGAGTGCCCATGAGAACGGGAAGGGCCCATCCCAAGAGACATATTCGCGGTACATCTCTGGAATCCACCAAAGGCAAGCAGGAAGAATTGGCTCACAATCACTTTCTCCTGCAGCAAATAAGAGGGCAACCAACATAGCACACTCATATTCGTCATTGACGGAATGGTGGATGGATATCTTGTCAAGCGTATCCTCATTGACAACGAGGCATCCGTTAACTTCATCTTCCATGAGGCATACGAGGGGTTGAAACGTCTGAGGTGCAAGAGGACACATGACCACAAAAGCATTACCAGCTTCTCGAGCAAAACCACATACCCTCTCAGGAGCGATTATATGCAATTTGGCGTCGGAACGCCTGGCACCCCCTAGAACGAGATAAGAACAGACTTCGTCATCGTAGACATTCGCGCATCTTATAACATGATCCATGGACGACCCGGCATCTCAAAGCTAAGCTTGATTATTGCAAGTCATATGCTCTTGGCCAAGTTCCCAATAGATTATGGAATCGGCACGATTAAAGGGTACGATTTCATGGAAAAGGTTCCACGACTGGAGGAAAACAACACGCGATTGGAGGTTCTCGCAGTGGCAGAGAGCTCTCCCAAAGAACAGCAACCCGATGACCCAAGGGACAGGCTGAACACCATCCATCCAACCAAAGAATGAGAAGAGCTACCCACGATACATCTGTCCAACGAACACCAAGAGTGCACGATCCGCATCAACGCCCAGCTAGAGCCTTATAAGTAGCCCGGCTGGTTCAGATTCTATCGGATTGCCAGCAGGTGTTCGCATAGTCTTACGCAGACATGCCCGGAATCTCCCCAAGCATCATCTTCCACAAACTCAGCATCAACCTAATCGCGAAACTGGTGAATCAAAAACGACGAGCGTATGACCAGGAACGATACAAGGCCATGCACGCGGAGGTGGACATACTGCAAAAAATCGGTTTCATCCGAAAGGTCGACTATCTGAAATGGATCTCCAACATCGTTATGGTCAAGAAGCACAACGGATCTTGGCGCATGTGCGTAGATTACAACAATCTGAACAAGCTCTGCCTGAAAGACAGCTTTCCATTGCCCAGGATCGATCAGCTCGTGGACGCCACTGCAGGACACGAATTGCTATCCATGATGGATGCGTATTCGGGGTACAACTAAATCCTCATGAATCATGAAGACCAGGAGGCCACTTGCTTCACTACGGATAATAGGCTCTACTGTTACGTAGTCATGTCGTTTGGCTTCAAGAACGCAGGCTCCACCTACCAAAGATTGATGAACATTATATTCAATGGGCTAACGGGCGAAATCGTGGAGGTTTACATTAATGACATACTGGTCAAAAGCACCAAGGTAATGGACCACCCCGAACAACTGCGAACCATACTTGAGCTCTTGATAAAGAATGGCATGCTACTGAACCCGACTAAGTGAACATTCGGCATAACGACAAGCAAGTTTCTAGGATACATCATCAGCCAGAGGAGCATCGAGGCCTCCACCACGAAGGTCAAAGCAATACTAGACATGTAACCTCCCACGACCAAGGCCGAGCTCCAAATCCTAACGGGAAAACTAGCATCCCTCAATCGCTCCATCTCTCGCTACTCCGACAAATGTTCTCTATTCTTTAAGGCCCTTCAGACAAAAAACAAAAGAAACGTCATTTGGACACCTAACTGTGAAGCCGCATTCACATCCATCAAACAATACCTAGCCTCAATCCCCCTCCTATCCAAGCCCGTGAAAGGAGAAATCTTGTATCTATACTTATCTGCTTCTCTAACAGCCGTTAGTTCCTCCCTTGTTCGGAGAGAAACAAATACGGAACTACCGGTTTTCTTTGCCGGAAAGGGCATGAAACCACCCTAGACCCATTACCCAACAATTGAGAAGGTGGCACTCACACTCGTAACAGCAGCAAGGTGACTCAGGCCGTACTTCCAGGCCCACAGCATTCACGTTCTTACGAACGTTCCATTACGACAAGTACTGCAGTCGCCTAATCACAGTGGCCATTTGGAAAAGTAGGTCGTCGAGTTGAGCGAATACAACATCCATTATACACCCCGAACAACAATAAAGGGTCAGGCCATCGCAGACTTCATAGCAGAGTACACTGAGGTCGAAGATACAACATAGCCTGCCCTCGACGGCACGACACCCGTGAGCACTGATATACCCGAACAGAAGCTCCCAAAACCCAAATCACCATGGAACCTCTACGTTGACGGATCGTGCACCAAGAACACTAGTGGGGCCAGCATCATACTTACCGGGCCAGGGGGCGTAAGAGCAGAGTACGCACTCAGATTCGAATTCAAAGCCACAAACAACGAGGCCAAAGATGAAGCTCTTATTGCCGTACTGCAACTAGCCCGAAACTCAGAAGCCCCAAGCATCAACATCTTCAACGAGTCGCAACTAGTCATTAACCAAATCCAGGGTGACTTCAAAACAAAGGGCGATACTATAACGACATATCTCGGTCAAGTTCACACGATGCTAAGCAAGTTCAAGTTTTTCAACATCAACCACATCCCCAGGGGTAGAAACACCAAGGCAGACGAACTCGCCCATTTAGCAACATCGCCCATCCATACAGAGCCTGGGCAACGGGTAGTGTAAGTTCTGAAAGGACAAAGCATCACAAAATACAAGAGATCCTCATCATCGAGCCACACGTGGCCAGCTGGATAGACCCAATCATCAAATACAAAACCAAGGGCGAACTCCCAGCAAACCGGGCACAAGCACGAAACATCATAGCCATAGCAGTCAACTTTAGCATCTGACACAACAACCTGTACCGATAGGGAAAAACATGGGGGAACCTCAAATGTGTCATACCAGAGCAGGGCGACATGATTATGAGGGAAATCCATTCGGGAATATGTGGCCATTGAGAGAAGCACGATCGATTGTACATAAGGCACTCCGAAGTGGATTCTGGTGGCCTACCATCCATGCTGACGCAACTGCAATTACGATGACCTACCACCAATGTCAGTTATACACACATAAGAACCATACACCTGCAGTTCCCCAATCGATCCTCACTTCTCCAATTTCGTTTGCACAGTGGGGGCTCGATCTCATCAGAGAACTCCCGAAATCCAAGGGCCAGTATCGCTACATCATCGTAATCATTGACTACCATACCAAGTTTATAGAGGCCGAACCGATGGTCAAGATCACAACCAAAAAGGTTAAGAGATTCCTCTGGCGTTTTTTCTATTGTCGCTACGGCACCCCACTCAACATCATCACCGATAACGGACCGTAATTCCACAACAAAGAGCTCAAAGCATTCTGTAGAAAGCAAGGCACCAACCTGGTATTCGCATCACCAGTACACCCTCAGACAATCGGACAGGTAGAAGCAACCAACAAAATCACCAAGGACGGAATCAAGAAGAAAATCGAACTCATCGAGAAAGGAGACATATGGTACGGCGGATGGCCCACACTCCTCCCTGAGATACTATGGTTAATCTGAACAACCACAATAGTAGCAACAAGAGAAACCTCGTTTAGCATCACATTCAAAACGGAGGCCGTACTACCACTCAAACTCACATACAGAAGCTCAAGAATCGAAATTTATGACCCCACCAAAAACGGAGAGGGGCTACGACTCGACAATGACCTCCTCGAAGAGAAACGGGACACGACACATCTCCACAACACTGCGAACAAGCAACGAGTCACTCGTTTCTTCAACCAACGTGTCTAGGAGCGCCTGCTTCAACTGGGGGACTGGGTCATGAAGGCAATCCAAATGAAGCCAAAGAGTTTACGCCCGTCATAGGAAGGTCCTTACGTCATCGACGCAGTCATAAGCCCAGGCACGTTCTACATCAAAGACATGTTTGGAAGAAGGATAGGCAACCCCTAGAACACACAGCACTTGAGAAAATATTTCCACTAAGTATTCATCTGCCTGCGTTTGATTGATACTAACACGCGTACATCTAATGTTTTGTGTAACTTTTTGTATGAGTACAATTGCACGTTTTGTTCTGGCCAATGACAATGAAATTTAAATGTAAATCAAACACATTCAGACATAATGTAAGCAAAGCAAAGGTACTTAGATATATTTCCAAAAAAGAGTTGGACATAACTCATCCGGAAAATGCACGCAAGCGCAAGAGCGAAATACTACAAAGAAAAAAACAAAAAGCAAAAGTACAATATAATCAGTTGGCCCCATCTGTGGCGTCAGCCCCACCCCCATCCAGCTCTGCCACCCCATCCTCAGCTTGCGCCCCGACATCCGGGTCCTCAAGCGAACGCTTCAGCTTTTCAACCTCAACAGCTTGCCACGCCTCGAACGCATCCACCTTGACAAATGGAAGCATGAGCGTAGAGAAATTCTCACACTAGACTTTGGTCTCGGCATCAACCATGTCCTCGAACTCGTCCGAATTCTTGAACGCCTAGACCGCATCGGCCTTGACCTTCTCAAACTCAGATGACGCCTTGAACTCGGCCACCGCCTCCTCCATAATCTTCCTGTGAATGTCATCTGTCATCACATGTGTGCGAGCCTCAGCTAGCTCATGCTCCAGCTCCGCAATTCGGGCACCGCTGGACGATCGGATGGCAGCAAGATCCGTCTCCAGGATTGCGATCCCAGACTGAGACTCCCCCAGCTCCTTCTCCAGCTCATCGAGCTCACAGACCAGCTCTTTCACTCGAGAGTTCTTGTGATTGGCTATGTCCGTGGACCTCGTCCGAGCCTTCTGTATTTTGGCAACTTCGGCCGTCAGCCGCCTGCTCTCGGCTTTCGTCTTGGACAGCGCAGTTATCTGCAACATCGACCCTTCTAAGCCCTTGATGAGGAAGATCTTATGCTGAAGCTAGGTGCAGGTATCAAACGCTACGTTTAGAGATTCGCTCGGAGTCGCGCCGAGCTGACGCCACTTCTACAACGATTTTATGCCCGCACCCATAGAGCTCTGGATGCGAGCAAGAAACTCGGAGGATAGGGCTGTTTCGTTCTCCACATCTACAGTAACACCCGGCGAAGCTTTGGTGGCAGACCCCTAGGGCGTTTCAGAGGACGGCTAGACGCCCCTTCCTTATCTGGCCTTCTCACCGTAGACCCTAGCTGAGACACCCCCGCATCTCCAGGCTGGCTGATATGACGGAAACATGCATCAAATAAACACTTAACACATAATTCAACCATATACAATTTAAAACCCTATAAATGTAGTATTTTGAGCAAGTAGGGATCGTTCTAACCGGGGATTGAAGGGTGTATGCAATTCTTGTGTAGTAAAAGGGGGGTATAAAAGAGTTGTTTTTAATTACCTAATTTATTTACTAGAAACGTCTCAAACATAGCACATAATCCTATGACTCTAACATGCATTGACTCATAGACAAGCAAACACATATAAGACCCAAAAAAACACATACCACGTTTAAAACAAAAAAAAGAAAACCTAATTAATTATATACAAGTGATCAACTTAATCCATAATCTAACTCATTTATTAACACATGCAAATAACAACACTACCGAAATCCCATAACCCTAAATTTCGATTAAACATGCATAATTCATATTTTGTGCTAGGCATCCCCTAAACACCATTGATCTAGACTAGGAATCCCCTAAATCAAAACCAAAGCATTAAGAACCAATTAACTTCATGCAAATTGAAATCTAGAATAAGGAACACATGGAAAAGTTATTGAAATTTACTTATGTAATAAAACCGAAATACAATCATCCAAAACACACAAACAAGTTTCATGAACAAAAAGAGACTACGGAGTAAAGAGGTCATTGTTACACTTTTATATCTTCGGAATCCCCTATGGATACTCAAGAGAACTAGACTTCTTTGGTGGATGACGTTCGGAATCCCCTATGCGTCGGTGGAAGAAGAGATGCGGCGGTTTGATGGCGTAGTCGGCTTCTTGAGGATGTCGGCTTAATTTGTGGGGAGGAGGAGAGTATTTGGCAGATCATAGGCTATAGAATAAGTGATGATTTGCTTTGAGGCCGAGCTCTTGTATTTATAGGTGAAGAATTCCAACTTTCCTCTCCAAACTAGGTTTTCCTAGTGTACTCGGGTAGAACTGCCAGCCTGTCTTGAAACGTCTTTTCCGGGAGTTCTAGAGCTCAGAAAATTCCGATTCTTGTTTCATTGGAAAGCTTATTCAAAGGGCTATAAAATCCATATAATGAACGCCATATTTGGAGTTGAATTGAATTTACTACGGATTTTAGAAGTTGAGTGACCTGACTGCCCAGTTTTCTTCTTCTTCAAGATTTCCTTCTTCTTTTCACTTTGGGAAACCTTTTCTTGCCAAATCTTGATATCCACGAAATTGGCTGATTGGATCTTCATATTTGGGCTATCTAAATGGTCTTCTAATTAATTGGACCCATTTTTATTTGTTCTTCTTCAAGATCCTTCCGGAAGCTTTCAAATCCTAGTCAACATAGGAAAGGTTTTCCTAGTCAACCAATGATTTCTTTTTCTCTTCAATTTTTCTTCTTTCTTCCTTGGAATTTCGAACCAATTTCATTTCTCCCTTATTTTGTTGCGTTTTGCGTGCTTGTAGACTCTTTTACTCCGTCTCTTTTGGTCAACACCTGATATTAACAAAATAAGTTAAAACTAATAAAACTAAGCAATTATCAAAGTACAAATGTAGAGAAAACACATTAATTAATACGCCTAAAATGCGTAGATCACTGGCAGAGGGGAGAGAGCTCGAACGAACTCTTGGAGGAGCCCGTGTTGGCCGATGAGTGGGACTTGCTTCGAGAATCGGAGCGCGGTCGACCTTGACTTTGACGTTTGTCCCCGCGATCGATCCGACGCTCGCAACGCTTCTTACACCGCACCTCCTTCTCCCGTCGGAGGCGGTCTTTTCAGGCTTGCTCGCCCTCTTCCCCTCGACGAGTGTCGATAGTAGATTCTTCAATCTGGTTCTTGAAAGTAGCGGCCCGTACAGCTGGAGCCCCGACAGCCACACCCACGGCCTCCACTTCCTCGTCGACCTCGGGAACTGGGTCGAGGTACTGATTGCAATCCGGGGCATGAAGCACGGGCTGGGGAGTGTCGCCCTGGACGAGATGGCCATTTTCATCCTCAACAACCATACGGGCCTGCATGGCCCTCTCCATCAGCACCAGCATATGCTGGTGGGCCGCATCCTGTTTGGTTGAGGAACGGTACTTGTTCATTTTTTCTGCAACAAAAAAACACAACGGGAACGTCAGCTCGAAAAGTCACACAAACGGTACAAGCAAACGCACAAAATGGGGAGGTCACGAATGTACCAGAAAGGCGTGAGAGACCACAGCGTTCGACTAACTCCCAGTGGTTGGCAGCCCAAAAATTCCTTATGTCCGGATTTGGATCGAAGGCGAACTTGATTTGAGCTAAACGTCTCTCCTCCAAACGGGTGAGGGGATACGATCATTGATCTACAAAAAAATAAACAAGGCATTAGCAAGCACGAATACGAAACGAAATGACCAGACAAACGCCGATAGCGGGCAATACAACACACCTAAGGGCTAAAAAAACTCGGGGACTCGATGTATCTGATCGCGTCCGCGTGATAATGCACCATCTGGCTTATCAAACTCTCATTCACCTCCAACAAGACAATGATACCGGCGCCAGGCAGTCGAATAAGAAAGGGGCTCTGTTAACCATCATTTCATTCGGGGCTCCACCATTATTGTACCCTTGTCCTTCATACGTGGGGAGTACTTCAAACGAAAGAAGTGACCGATCTCCGCACGGGTGGGGAACTGCAACCCACTGAGCTTCCAGATATTATGGAATGCAATCAACACGCGCGTCAACGTAGGACCACACTAGCCTAACGTGATGTTGAAGAGGGCGAGGGTGTACTGGAAGAACGGGTGAAGAGGCAGCTTCAACCCAGCCTTGAGCTGGAACTCACTCACACAAACATGACCATGTAAGGGACGCGTGAATGATTCACCTTGACGGAAGGCCCTCAGCTTCACCGTTCGGGGAATATGGTAGTTCCAGTACCACCGCTCAATCTCGCATATGGATGGGGACCCTTCTGGTTCTTGAACCGCCTGCCCATCCCCAAGACGCCACAACACGGGCCCGCCTCTAGGTTGCGCGGGGAGAGCAGCCCCTGACTCCCGTCCACCGCGAAGTAGGATGATGTAACCTTACGAACCTCCAGATGAAGAGGTTGACACTTCACCACTCGGCACCATCGAGGCACCTTGATGTTCGGACCGCACAACCATAGACCCGCTCTGCTCCATGTTGGGAATGGATTACCTACGCAAAGCACCACCAGCCTTAACGAACAGTGGGGAGACGCTCAGTACGCTATCAGACGAAGAGTCTGAAATACTATTTGCAGGAGCGTGTGACCCTATACGGAACTTAGGAGTTTGCGGAAGGGACTCATCGCTGGAAATGACTACCAGTTCCTTGATCCTAAGGTAAAAGCAAACAGGAGAATAAGCCAAATGACGAACGCGTGGAGTATGCCACGACCACCCCATTTCTTCACATAGCACACAGGTACCCACCATTTTGCAAACACCCAAAACAGATCTAAAGCCCCAAAAGAAGCAAAAACTTCAAGAAACACGACTGTTCTTCGCAAACATACCCAAAAAACCTAGAAAGCAACAAAAAAAACCCAGAAACTCATTTTTTGAGCATAAAAACACAGGAACGCACTCTACACTAGGGGTGGAATTCGGGCGGTTTGGTTCAGTTTTTGATAAAAACCAAAACCAAACCATAAGAATTTCTTCGGTTCGGTTCGGTTCGGTTTTTCAATTTTCGACAATAAAAACCAAGCCATTCGGTTCGGTTTGGTTCGGTTAAAAATTTCGGTTTTTTCGGTTTTTTTTTCTTCAAATTATGAACAAACTTCACACAAAAAAAAACCCTAATAAATAGGAAAAAATCAATTACTTTCAGCTTGTAAGACATTAACAAATAACAATAGCATAGCAATCCAAACATCAAATTCAAATTTTCAAGTTACACCATCAATTCCAAGTTTCTAACATTAAAGAAAACATTCCGCAAATAATATTTGTAGTTCAGTTTCAAGTTTTTCAACACTCCATAAAGCAAACAGTCCAAAAATTAAGAAAATAGCAAGAAAATAGCAAATTGATGCAAAATCTCAACAAAGTTCTAATAGCATTTTGCTTCAATTTCTAGCACTATTTGATGAAAATTCCAGTAGCTAATCTCAGCATAAGGCAGTTTGCACTTTGCTTCAATAAAAACCCTATTTTGATTTTTGAGTATTTTAATTTTTGACCATTTTCTCTTTTAGTTTTTAAATCAAAACGACATTGTTTTTCCTATTCACTCCAAAATGACACCATTTTATATATGTTCGTTTTTTTCGGTTTTTTCGGTTCGGTTCGGGTTTTCAAAATCCGAAACCGAAACCGAACCGAATTTTTTCGGTTTTTCGGTTTTTCGGTTTTTTCAGTTCGGATTTTTTCGGATTCGGATTTTTTCGGTTTCGATTTCGGTTCCGGTTCGGCTCGGTTTTTTTTCGATTTTCGGTTCGAAAGTCCCACCCCTACTCTACACTAGCCACAACACAAGAAACACCATAAATATCCAGAAATTTCCTTAAACAGTAACAAAGTGCAAACGTACCAAGGCAACACAAAACCACTTGTTTTTTATGCAACAAGAACAAGAAAAATTAGCTTTCAAAAGCGAGAAGAAGATTCACAAGATGGCTAAAACACTCCAACTTGATCACAAAAGCTTCGGGAAGGCGTTTTGGCGGAGTTTTAGTTTGAGAAGGAAAAGTGTAAAAAGTGAAAGTGAAAGCCAAGCTATTTATAGATAGCGAAACTAACCCTAGGAAAACGCCTACCGTTTATTTTCATCGCTCCTTACCACAGGATTATGACACGTGTCCCACTCGCTCTACACGCTCCCACCAAAATTAATTACCTTACCGCTTCAAATTCGGCGTGCCAAATGTCACACATGCAGCAAACAACTGTCAAAACGTCTGACACACGGGTATGTCAAACGACAGGTAACCACTACGAAGTCGAAAAGATCATAATGCAAAAAGATAGGGGGGCCCACTTCGAAAACAGCAACCTCAAGTTTCGGAGTTCACCCCGATAGTTGAACAGCAACAACGTTCGCACTATCGTGGCACGAGTAGCAACATCACTTGTCGCCACGAAAGCGACTCCAAACAGCAACATCATGTTTTGGAGTTCACCCCGATAGTCGAACAACAACAACATTCACACTATCGTGGCACGAGTAGCACCACTTGTCGCCATGAAAACGGCTCCAAACAGCACAACACCAGGATTTCGGAACACAATCAGATAGCTCTACGGCACGAACATTCGACATCCGACCTCGAACCAGCTCTTCATCGGAGAGTTGGGGGACTTGGGGGTATCGGGGCTCGGGCCCCTCCCCAAGTGACCACGTGTGTGCAACCGGAAAAAAGCTTTACAACTCCTAAATCAATAGTTGATTCCCTTGACTTGGGGAATTGGGGGATTGGTTCAGTCCACTGTTGGTTGTAGTGTGTGATCCCGCAACACACAATTACCGCACACTTAGTCACTACAAACGGATCAACACATCTTAGATCAAACACAAGGCAGCAATGCAGGCTTCAAATTTAAACAAGGAACCGACAACATCCGAACGTCCACGCGTTCGGTACGGAAAACAGAACATACCAGTACATGCCATACACAAAAAGACAAGATCTCACATCGAAGAGCAACAAAAGACTCCACACTCAATCACCAATATAAGCAACACATTTATGAGATACAAGGTACGCCCGTTATTCTACCAATACTACTGACGGAGAATAACGGGCGTACCTTGGTGTATTGGTAACACCCCGACAAGACTCCCCGACATATATTCTAATTAGAGTGTCGGAGAGTCGAAAACGGGAACACCCCGACAAGACTCCTAACGCCCGTTTGGTGTATTGTTCTTAACAGCAGATAAAAGACGATGTATGCGCGATAGCCCAGGTCACCCGAAATAGCCCCATCCTCTCTTCTGCTAAAAGACCCTTACGGAATTTGGTAGAAACATTGGTGATCATATTAGGTTGGATTCTCGACTAGTGCTTAAGGGGTCATGTCCTCTTAAGGACAAGCTTGAGTCTCCAAGGAGAGTTGATAGAGCGATTAGTCCTGGTTTATCCGTACCTCTAATCGTAATGTCATAGTTACTTGGTTACTTTTTGAGTTAGAGCGCGTCGTTAGCGGCGACAGTTTGATATTAGGATCCTCAGTATAACAACTCCTAGTATAGCAATGATTCCTATCCTGCTCGGTTTCCCGTTAGGGACAGTCATTGTAAACTGTTGTCTATCATTCCCCTTATTAATGGAGTGACACACCATATTTGATAAAATAAAATAAAAAAGCTTTAATTGTCTTGTAATATTTTTTAGGTTGTAGGTAGAGTAATGTAGTATGTTGGTTGAAGAAATGTAAAAGCAATTTGTCGCAAATTTGCTCCAACTTCAGTATCTTAACTTAGTTGAATAGACAAATGTTTGTAAAGTATCAGGATTGGTTTGTTTGTTATTTTTTCCTTTATTGAAGAAAAAGAGAGTATAAGGATTGGTTCGTAGGCTTGTAACGGTAGGTACAAAGTTTAAGAATGTGTTCAAGTTTTTCAACTATTTTTTTTTCATCAAAATAGTGAAATGTGATATCTTCCCAACTCTTTCTAATATGGCAAACACATTGTCAATGATTTTAGCACCATATCAATCATGTATTTAGATACGATATTTAACAAGCAAATCTACATAGACAACGACTAGCGAAAGATATAATGACAAAAATGTAACGAGAAATTACTATTAATTTTGCCAACACATTAAACCTATACACAATCTTATCCCCTTGTCTCACAAAATCACAATTTGGATCGCTCAACATCTAATCCAAGCATATTCACCGAGAATCCATCTTATACCACATTTCTTTGATAAAAGAAATAAAATATAGCCCCAAAAATCAACCCATGTCCATAACTTTACCTATATTTCCATTTTGTCAATTGAATTTGCGTGCAATATTCAAAACATTAAGACGAGGACAAATGTTCAATTTTTGACTAGAAGAAAAACCGGCAGAAAATATTGGCTAAACGGAAAGAATATCCCAGAAAGCTCCGACGGGGGAAGGGAAGTAATCAAGTAACCAATTACACGAAGTCAATGTGTTCTTAGCTAAAAACAAGCCCAGAAGTGGTGCCACAACATTAGAGCCGTGAGCCACAAGATAGCTCGTTTACAGCGATAACTAATTTAATTAATCTAAAATTTGATTCTGTTATTAAAATAGCTTAGAAGAAGCCCTGTGAAATTAAATAATTAAAAAATTGGAATTTATTTTATAATAAATTAAAAAATCTGGCGGGGACCGCACTCTATGCTCTCAATTAGATTATTGTGTGTACTCTCTACGATTCACCTTCTTCCTTCCTCTCCCCTATAAATCCCAAACCCCATTTTCATTTTCTTCTCAACTCCATCTCTTTAACAAATTTCAATCCCCTCGATTCCTCTTCAAACCTCTTGTTTTTCGCGACGAATAGTATCGTCGGACGTCGGAGGTGTTGTCAACTACTTCAAACCATATATATATAATTGTGTATTGATCGATATGGCTCTGACTCCTCTGAGCGAAGAGTTTGAAGAAGCCGAGGTGATCTTCTCGGAGAACAACAACAACGCAGAGTTGGATTGCCGGAATCAGCAGCTGAACAAGAAGAAGGCATTGAATAATAGTAAGAAAATGAAGAAGGCGGTGCCGATGAGGATTCCCGACCACCGGCGTTACAGCAACGTGCTCGACTTACTTGATGATGTGGACGACGACGACGAGAATTACTACAAGGACGAAGGGAAGATAGTGCCGCCGCATTTGATCGTGCGGCGGCGCGTGGAAGGGAAGATGGCGTTTTCAGTGTGTACGGGAAACGGGAGGACCCTTAAAGGGAGAGATTTGAGTCAAGTTCGGAACTCCATTCTCAGGATGACCGGGTTCTTGGAAGCTTAATTTTTCATTTAAATAAGAACTTGTTATTATTTAGAAGAAAATACAAAAACGTCACATTTTTTGAGGCTTTCCCTTCTCGATCTTTGAATTGGGGTGATCGATGATAATTAATCCAGTTGTAATGTGTAACGGATCGGGGAAAAGATGGAAGCTTTGCTTAATATCAATATATTCCGATTTGTTCATAGCTTGTTGATTCGTTTTGATTCTTGAATGTGATCGGTGATCGATATATGCTTCAGCTAGAGAGCTAGAGAGAGCTTAATAATCAGCTAGGTTTTGGGTGGCGCGTGTATAGTACAGTGTGGGAGGTGTGCAGTGCGCCACCGTTAGCTTTCTGCACAGTTAAGCTGTTAACGTTGTTTTGTAGCTCTTGAATCTTGGGCAGAGCAGTCAGCTGAACATGAACAGCCTGTTGTTTACTGAGATAGATAGAGAGAGGTGCATGTTTGGCGGTCGGAGAGAAATGATGTAGTTTGTCTTCTTCTTTATGGTGTTGATATGTAGTTAGATATTTGATTCTTACTTCTAACTCTAGCAGTGCTCTAGGCCTCTAGCTAGTAGTTAACATTGCCTCAGATTCCGCCGCCTGAGTCAGTCAGTCAAGATTCCGGCATGGACGAGAAAGCTAGTAGTTTGTCTAGTAATTCCGATGATAGACATGATCGAATACACGCACAAATCTTGTAGTCTGTTTATGGTATATTTTGTCACATTGAAATATGAGACTACAATATGACTAAATTAAAGTCAAAAATTCCTTGATTTTTACACATAAAATAGATGGGCTCAGATTTAAAAAAATAAGTCTCCCCTATTTTGTGTGTAAAAATCCAGGGGTTCACTTTGAACCCGTTGTTCATAGGAGAACCTCCCGAAACTTACACACCAATTTTGTACATGATATCTCAACAAAAGGATGATATGACACCACACCACTATATTCCGTACGAAAACTTCACGTCACATTTTTGTGAGGGTACAATAGTTAAGCAGGATGATTTGATAGGAAGTGTTTTTGATTCTTAGTTTGTAATCTTAACCATCAGTATGAAGCATGATTGGTGATAGATAGACTGATAGCAGCAATTTGTATGCTAGCTATATATATATATATATATTCTTTGACATTGTATTGGTCAATAACACGAATGGTTATACATTGTAAACTCCAAATCTTAATTATATATCCCAAGGTTTCTTTAAGAAGATAAAGGAAGAGGTTTCTTTGATAGGAAGTGCTACTAAGCTTCCCAAAGTCTTCATTTTCAGTCCAATAGATAAAGTTGACTATAGATGATAGTTGTAATGGATGAAGAAGAAGACCAGTTCTTTTACAAACATTATCATCGTTAAGCGTCCTAAATTAATCTTATTTAAGAATATGTACTTTCATACGGTTGATCGATAATAGCTATGTAATTAAACACTATGCATGGTACATTGATAAATTGAAAAGAAGGCAACTCCGTGCATCATTTGAACTTGTTCTAGACTCAATCCTGGTTTTGAATTTTTACAAGATTGATCAACTAGTTGAAGTATTTTATAGCAACAAAGGTTGAAAATGACCTAATTACATACTCTTACCATTAATCTTACGCGTAGTCTAGTCACCGAAGTTGATAGAAGAGAGTATCATTATGGGATTTACTTGGCAAACTAAATACATAATTTTGATTCTAACATAGTCTTTTTATAATCCTTGATCAAACAAGAAAATGTAAGTAGAAAACAAAAAATATTTCCATCATTTTACGTATTCCATATTCCTTGCCATGTTGTGAATCTAAATTACAATATAATCTCATAAAATAATAGAAACCTTAAACCTAAGTTATTCCTAGACCTGGAATCATTCTAACCATCTCACATTCTTCACATTTAACCATAAATATATATTACACAAAGTCATAAATCAACTAACAAATTCTTCTCTACTTTATCTAGCTTATCCTACTGTGGATGTCCATGTGATGAGAGCGGCCAATTGCAATATCTTTGTCCAGCTGAGGGAGGTAGCCACTACGCCAGACCTCAGAATCAAACACAAAAGAAGGACTTCACCCCACCAAGACTGAGAGTTCTGTTCCCTACCTATAGTACCTTGCAGCAACAAACTCTTAACTAATTGGCCACCAATATATATAAGAATCATGTAGTGGTATTATTGGCATATTGATCGAGATGATGAAACGTACATTGTATAGTGACCAATCGATCAATTGACAAAAAAGAAGCTAATTAAGAGGAGAATAGTCTACTGTTATATAACTTTCTGTTATTGATCATCATTATGTTCATGTTGAAAACACATATTTGCTACCGTTGTATGTACTTAGGAGTTAGTAGACACCTAATCTTAAGAAATTAAATTTCAACCGGCTAGATCTCGTTGTACTAATTACGGAATCAGATTCTCTCCTCACGGAGAGAACCTTATCATTACCTAACAAGATTATCTTGATCGTCCGATATAATAGACGGTTAAGATTTGTTTTGTTTTTATTTTTCCCTCATATCATCTCTTCTCTTCTCTTCTTCTCTTCTCTTCCCAACTTTTTCTTCTTTCTTAATTTCATACGTCTCTTTCTCTCCTTCTCTTCTCTTTTCTTCTTCTTCTTCTTCCCTTCCCTTCCCACCATTTTCTTCTTTCTTAATTGTCATCTTGATTTCAGCCATCACCATCACCATCACCATCAGCCATCAGCCATCAGCCATCAGCCATCTCACTTACTCTCCCTTCAGAAGTTCGTACGTGTACAGATAAGCAACTTAACCCTTTAATAACTATTTTACTTCAAATTTAAAGATCAGACTTTGTTTATAGCCTCCGAATTATTTTTTGGGTTTACATCTTCTTAATTCTTCCAATCTACGTTTTAGGGTTTTTTTTTCCTTGAATTAATATTTTTGAATTTTTAGTATCAAACCAAAAGTTTCGTGCAATATCCAAGAACATTACTTCAATAGATATTTCTACAACCTTGTATTCATCGCGGCAACAAACGATAACAACTTTAAAATCTAAAATTATATTTGTTTAAGTGAATACCATACAATGTATTTTTTTTCTTCCTATTTTAGTTCTGATCATGTGATAATCTTTGTTTTCTAATAAAGGATTTGAGAATGGCAACCGTAGTGGAAGAAATTGAGAATACTGTCGAAGAAATCGAGAATACTGTGGAAGATTCTAGCAATATTGTAGAGGGATCAAAACAGGACCTGATAAGTAAACCTAGCTTTGACATGAACTTTGATTCAGAGCAAGATGCTTATGACTTCTATAACGAGTATGGTGGTAGAGAAGGCTTTAGTATAAGAAGAGAAACTTGTCGCAAAGATAAAGATGGTGTGCTTACCTCAAGAGTGTTTGTTTGTTGTAAATAAGGTCTACGAAAAAATGATAAAAGAGATGATTTGACCAAAAATCCAAGAGCACAAACAAGAACGGGATGTGGAGCGCATATGGCTATAAAACTGCTTAGGAAGACAGGTAGGTATCATGTTTATCGTTTCTCTGAAGAGCATAATCATCCTCTTGTTAAGCAAGACTATGTGCATATGTTACCATCTCAAAGGAAAGTCACAACTTCACAGGGTGTATTCATAGAGTTGACCAAAGATTCGGGAGTTCCGCTTAAGGTTACATTTGAATTAATGGGAAAGGAAGCTGGTGGAAGGGGTTCAGTGGGATTTACAAGAGATGATCACAAGAATTATCTTAAAACTGTTCGACAAAGAAAAATGAAATATGGAGAAGCTGGTTAATTATCTGTTGGAATATTTTTCAAAACAAATGTTAGAGAATCCATCTTTTTTCTATGAGATGCAGCTAGACAATGAAGAACAAATCACTAATATTTTCTGGGCCGATGCTAAGATGATAATGGACTATGGTATATTTAGAGATGTTGTAAGTTTTGATACAACCTACAAGATTAATGAAGCAAATCGACCTTTTGCAGTGTTTGTTGGGCTTAATCACCTCAGGAAAATAATCGTATTTGGAGCTGCTTTGATGTATGATGAGACTGCCGCCTCATTTACTTGGTTGTTTAACACGTTTTTGAAGGCAATGTGTGGAAAGCCTCCAAAAACAGTTTTCACCGATCAAGATGCTGCAATAGCTAAGGGTATTTTACATGATGCCTGATTCATATCACCGACTTTGCACATGGCATTTGATGCAAAATTCTGTGAGGAATGTAGGTTTCTTATTTAAAAACTCTAATGGCAATGACAAGAGGAATGTGTTCAACAAATTTCTTTATCAGTTTGAGGAAGAAAATGAGTTCTTAAGTGCTTGGGAGTCTATGCTTGACGAGTACAATGCACATGAGAATAGTTGGTTGGCTACGACATTTGCAATAAGAAAAAAATGGGTGCATGCATATGTCAAGTGGACATGGTCAGCAGGGATGCAAAGTACCCAACTCAGTGAAAGCTTTAATGCTACTTTGAAGGGCTATTTGAAATCAGACCTCTAATTATCTAACTTCTTTACTCACTTTGAAATAATGGTTGTTGATAAGAGGTACAAGGAATTTAAAGCCGAATATGATTTGTTGTTTCGGATTGTTCATTGCAAAATAGAGATTCCGATTTTGAAGCAAGCCAGAGAAGTTTATACTAAAGCAATATATAAAGAGTTTCAAGCACAGTATGAAGTCTCTTTAAACTCGTCTATAAGAAATTGTGTTTCTGATGGTGGAAATCATATCTTCACTGTTGTTAGGGATGGATTTGCAAAGGAGCGGTTAGTAAAAAGAGAAGGAGATGATGTTGTATCTTGCAACTGTCGATTGTTTGAAATGGTAGGTGTCTTGTGTAGGTATGTTATCAAAGTTATGATGGAAGGTAGAGAAACTAACCTCATAAAACTAATTCCTACTCGATATGTCTTAGAGAGGTGGACAAAAAATGCAAGAGTTGATAATGTGGTGCAAGACATGCATGGTCATGAAATTGTGGAGAATCCGAGACTCAAAAAAAGCTCTAGGAATAGAATCTTGTGTTCTAAACTCATTCGAGTAGCATCAAGAGCATCAGAGAGTGAGAAGGCATATGAGCTAGTTATTTTGGAAGCTGAAAAACTGGCAAAAATGATTGAAGATGTGTTGTGTTTGGAAATAAATGGTGATAAAGATGTGGAAGACCAAAGCCAAAAGGTATCGGCCGATGGCGTTAATAATAATGATGTGACAAATGCAAAGGGATTCAAAAAAAGAGAAGCTACTCATCCTGGAAAGCGTAGATGTAAAGGTCGCGTTGAACAAGAATTAAACAAAAATAAGAAGAGGCCTGCAAAGGTAAGATGTTTAATCTACTGTTGACTTTGTTATGTATTTTGTTCGAATATAAGTATATAACTTTAATTTGTAATTTTGACAATGATAGGTAACTGGAATTTCAAACTATAGTGTAAGAACAGACGAATCTCCAACACCTTCTTCATAACAATCCCAGGTATATATAATCTGGAGTGAATCGCTTTATCAAATATTTGTAGCATCAATTTACATGCATAGTTATAGATGAAGATGATTCAAATTGGTGCTTCAGAGTTTTTACCCTCTCTTTTTTCACTTTTTATTTACAGGTCTCAATTCAGTCTCCTATGATAGTTGGTAATTCTCCATACATGCCATTGATCTATCACCCATATAATGTGAGTATGTGTAAAGTATCTTATTGTTTGAGTGTCATATGTAAATGTATGAGTTTCTCATTGAGTGATAAGTTTTTTGTTATTACTACAAATGCACCAAATATCGAATCAAATGTCGAACCAAATGTCTTGGATGGCTTATCAAGACTCCTCTAACACAAGTGCACAAGCATTATTACAAAATATCACGAGATTTCCAGTTGCATTTTCAGGCCCTAGAACTTCAGATAATGAGCTAGACCTTAGAGCTTCAGATAATGAGAAAGATTAGATGCAATAGCATGTGATTCCAGAATGTCATACTATATAGCATTTGATTTGTTTTGAAATAAAGCATATTCTGACTAACATAATCACACTGGTAGTTTGCCTTTGCCATGTCAATTTTGCTCTTTGCCATATATCATCATTACAGAGGGGGTTTGTGATATTCATGCTTGAGGCTGCAGTAGCCAGTATTCAAGACACAGTGGCATTTATGGAGACCTATACCCAGGGCAAAGGCAGCATCAGTCTCCAGCAAAATAAAAACTCTCAACCAAATTAATATTAGAGGTACATCAAGTTTAAAACTTGATGTCCATGTTAAGACATTGTGAACCAGCAACCTACAGTTCTCTAGCATCGATGTTTCAGCATTGCCATTGTTATCAGCTCTGTAAGGCATTGCTGCAGTAGATGTTTCCCTAGAAGTAGCAAGCGTTGAGGTTGAGTACCTGCCTTCAGTTTTCTTCCAGAACTTGGAGCTCCAAAAGTCGGCACCAGGTAGCATGCAACATGATTTCATCCAGAGCTAGCTCTAGCCCATGTGAGACATTTCTGCACTATAGCTATAGGAAGTGGAGTAGTTCTTGGGGTTAAAAATATTGAATCCAAGTAAGAACTCTTGATAGAAGAGTTCTGGAAAGGTAAAGAGCTCCGACATGCTGCGAAGATCGTCATGTTTCGAAGAAAGATATTAAAAACACACATAAGGAATAGTATATCATATGCTTTTTGACCATCCATCAGCAATACCTGGAAACAAGGGAGAAGCGTTGGGAAAGGAAACAACATACCTAACATTTCTGAGTCGAGCACGTCGCTGCGTAAACAAACTGACTCACAATTCCATGAAGACTTGTATGTGAGAGGTGACTAATATAAACACTAGTCTTAACTTGGAAACAGTTTCCATTATTATCACAGTGAAATATTGAGCTACAATTGGAAGATACTTCATATGGTGTATTACCTGTAACAACTTCACAAACTCCTCAGGTTCTTTCGCAAGACACATGCCTCGTCCTCCACCACCTGTTGTTGCCTTAAATAGCAAACCATGCTCATCAATTCACAGAAGCAGAGATAAGAATAGGTAAAAAGGATACAGCACACTAGTGAAAATTGTATTGGCTTCATTACTCCTTCATTAAAACATGCATTGGCTCCATCAATACTTCAGAACCGTTTCTGTATAAATTTAGCCATTTACGGTTTGCTATTTAAATCTCAAAACTCTCCTTTAGCTCTAATATCTCAAGTTGGAAAGGATACAGCACACTAGTGAAAATTGATAAGAAAATTTCACAGGATGGCCTCATCCAAGTCATATTGTAGAAAATAAATCTATAGCATCATCGGTACTTTACACGATTCAGTTTTCTCATTAGGACATTTTTTATTTTATTTCAAACTTTCACAGCTGACATGAAAGGGTGTGCACTACAAACTCTAAAACATTGAAAGAGCATATGATTTTTTAGTTTCCATGAAATACCAGTACAACAATTTACCTTGATCATAACAGGATAACCAATCTCATTGGCCAGTTTTATTCCTTCCTCTGTGCTCTGTAGAAAAACTTTAGTAAGAAGATAATTCGTATAGCTGCCTGATTAATGCAATGAGTTAATTCAAAAATACCTTTAATAACCCATCACTTCCTGGTACAGTTGGAACACCTACTTGTTTCATTGTTTCTCTGGCAGTCGATTTATCATCCATAACACTGGAACACATCCGTAGAAACAGAAACTGAAGCAAGCCAAAAACACCCATCTCAAAACTCACAAATTTAAGACATAACAAAATATGTAACCTTCACCTACCAAAACCCAACTTGTACAACTTCATAACGCACAAATTGCTGATTCTGGTGGAGACGAGTCTAGCTCCGGTGCGGTGGTAAGGGAGCGTGTAGGACACGCGGCGGGAGAGGGACGGCAAAGACATGCCGGTGAACGGCGTGGATGAGATTACAGTCTTTGCCATGGGAGAGGAATAATGAGGCTTGAGTCTCTCAGTGGTTCATGAAAAAATCGAATGTAATCAAACCCAATTCCTCAGATACAATCAGACCCAATTTGAAAAAAAAAATACAACAAAAACAACAAACCTGCTCCGGGTGGTGGTTGTCGTTAAGTAGCGGCGGGACGAACTGATGAGGATCGTTAGGAGAGGATGTTGTTGGGGTCATCATTTACAGACTGAGAGATAAAGAGTAATTTGGGATAGAAAGAGAGAGAGGGAGAGAGAGTCTGTAATTTGGGAAAGAGAGAGAGTCAGAGCTGCGAGATTTTGAGAGTGAAAGAGATGACAGAGGAGGAGAGTGACGAGATGACAGGGAAGAAAAAAACAAAATAAATCTTGACCGTCTATTATATCAGATGGTCAAGATAATCCTGTTAGGTAATGGTAAGGTTCTCTCCGTTAGGAGAGAATCCTGTTCCACTAATTACCGATAGAAACATCTAAATTTGAGAAAATTCAACTAGTTCGATCACTAGAAATTTTGAAAGGCACTATAATTCACACAACTAATACATATGTACAGGGCCGATCCTGAGTTATCGTGGGCCCTGTGCGGTAAATAAACTAAGACCCGATGAAAAAATTGATGTTTTTATTTATAAAAAAATTACACAAAAATACATCGTAATCATACATTTATATTCTTACATAAGTGGGCAGTCAAGTAACTAAACTAGTTCCGAAATTCTAAACACATCATTTTCATACACTTAACTTGAAGTACATAATTTTAAACTAAAAAATATCCCAAAATAATAAGAAAGATTGAAACAAAATAAATAAATAAAAGAAAAGAAGTAAAAGGAAAAATAGAAAGAAAGCATAAAGATACGAGGAAAAACATATAAATAGAAATTAAGGGGCAGTAGAGGGGTTTAAGCCGTGTTTGGTAACGTTTTACAAAATAATTTTTCGTTTTCTGAATACAAAAATGCAGTGAAAATGTATTTAGTAAATTATTTTCAGAAAAGAAAACCACTGAAAAATAAAAAATGCACTACGTTCTGTAAACGTCAAAATGAAGTTTTCACTGTTTTCTGAAAACAAAATCTGAAAAATATTAGGAAAAAAATCAAGATTAATTTTATATTGAATTTTATCCTTTAAATATACATATATATATATAATCTATTTTGATTGAAATTTAAAATTAAACTAATATAAATTTACATTATGTAGACCTCGTGTAACTATACCAGACATATTTATTATTTTTATATTAAAAATATAATTATATAATTTAACTTATCAGACAAATTTTTAAATCTTAGAAATATGAAATTCAATTTATTGTTTTCGTTTTACAAAATAATTTTTTTAAAATTTTTTTGTAAAACGATATGAAACGACACTCTAAGCAATAATAACATAAATACATGAATATAACTAACTTTTATGATAAATAAATGAACAATCAACCAAACAATAAACAATTAAGTATAAAAATCACACACGAGTTTGATGCCCTCTCAAATTTGAGGCCCTATGCAGCTGCATATGTGGCACAGACCAAAGGACGGCCTTGCGTAAATACTATTTTAGTACGCGTTGAGTCGTGAGTTCTTTGGCGTATTTTTCGTTTGATTTTTGAACGACTTACTTTGCAAACGTACCATATGCGTTAACTTAGTCTTCCACTCAAAAAATATGCATATTGAATAGTAGAAAACTATGCATAAGAGTAATGTTAGTCTCTTCCCTATCAACATTTCGATTTTATGCTTCATTTTATTTTATGTATTCATGTGGTGATCTATTGCTTACTAAAAGAAGAGAAGCAAATAAAACAAGAGACAGCTTTGGATCAAGAAACGAGTGACACAGTGGCCACGTGTTGAGCACCAGAGAGACACATGGATTGTTATGATCAATATGTTAGAAGAAACCAGACATTGTCAGCTCATTAACAAATGACGTGGACCACATCAGAGCCACAATTTCTTACCCTTTTAAAGGGTCCTCACAAATAAAGAAATCCCGGATACTGTTGCGTTTTCTAATAAGATACGTTCAATTATTCCTCCCATTAGGGATGTCTTGCTTTGCATCTTATTATTATTTAGCGTGTGGGTTTTTTGTTCCTTGGCTTTCATCGTAGAATGACGAGGAAGGATTCCAACTTCCAAGCTTCATAAACCGACAGATCGTATTGTAGGCCACAAATGGGGATCTTTCTTATGATAGGGAGACCAAGAAGCCAAGCAAAATTAGTATAAAGGTCCTCTTTGTTTAAAGAAATCGTTAGACAAAGGAGAAATGTTTGGATAATGTGAGCAAAGTGAATGGTTGTTAGGATGTAAATAGATTTATTTGCTAAATGCTGCCTTTTCGTTATCTTTCTTTGATCTTCTATTTGAGTTGTCAAGGTTTATAGTTAGGTGGGGATTGTAGATTGGGTAACGGAATTATATTTGTGCCACGTTTTAGTCCATGGATTTGATGTACAAAAGAGAAATATTACACAAGCTGTTCTTATGTGTTTTGTCCAAAGGAGAGAATAATGGGGTAAATAATGTACCCGGTATGAAATATCCATAATATCTTCGATATTTCTGCGATATTTCCGTGTTTTGGACTTCCCGATATTAATTCTACATATCAATATCTTTTGTCCGATATTTCTCGAAATATTCGATATTTTCCGATATATCGCCGAAATCCTCGACATTTTCGAATTTATCCGATATTTTAATTTTACATATATGTTGATCGCATTAAATCAAAAGCACAAAACCCTCCATGCTAATAACCCAAAAGCTCAATCAAATAAACTCTATAAATAATCAACAAAACACAATTTACAAGTTCCAAAACACATATTAATCATATAAGAATCTCATAAATTTCAAATACAAATTTTCATGTATTTATCTCAATTTCTGTCGATTTTTTATTGAATCGATATTTCCGTCGAAATATCCGTATTTTGAACAGTCGATATATCTTCGATATTCGATATTTTACTCCCTGATAATGTACAGAGTGGCCAAAACACTATTTTGACTTATAATGGGGGTAAGCTGTTCTTATGTGTTATTAGGCTTATAACGCAACCAATTTGGTATATCTTCCCACCTTAGCTCACTAGGATTATCACAATTTGGTCATTTATCTAAATCGATCTTGAAACACTTTGGTGCTTAGTGTGAGGCTTATTCTCTAAATTATCTGTTTTCAAGGTGTTGATATCGCCTAATCGCCTAATCCCCTTCGTTATATGTATGAAAATAAAATGTTAAAACTCTTTTAGATGAAGTCCCTATAAAACGTGATTCAGTAATGCTTGCGAATTTGAGTGATTCTCCAAGGTACACGTAAAAAAAGACTGAATTTGGAAGCACGTATTTCTCAGTGAAACACTACCGAAAACAATTTGGTTTTTGATAAGCTACACTTTCACACAAAAACAATAGCCTTCTCATAGTTTCTATTTCCATAAACTGCAACAATGGAAAGTTGGGAGAGAAAATGCAGAAACCTAACTTCTGGAAATCCTTGGGAGTCTTTCCATTATATGGTCCTTTTCCAGTTGTGTAGCTTGCTCAGTCCTTCGTAATAGGGTTCATGTTGCTATCAACCAAAACAAGAAGTTACAAATCTAGTGAAGCTCAGCTAAATTTAGATAAAGAAAGTGACATTGAAGATAGACAGATGCTCAGAGAGGGGATTTCGTGTTGCAACTAGAGAATTCCAGAGGTTTAAGACCAGTCTAAAGAATCATACATAGTCCTGGTTTTAGGAGTACCAATATTCCCAGAGAATGTGGATTATGCATGACTCATGACTACGAATATTGCTATTTTACTCGCGTAAAGTATAATTGTAATTAAACTTTCTAACCAGCAAGACACGCTACTAAACAGTTACCAACCTAATTTGAATTTATTCCGACGGTAACAAGAATTTTTACCAATGAACTTTTCTTTTATCGAAGAATGAGTTACAATAGTGTTGATACAACAGCGGAACAATTCACTTACAGAGGAATTGAGTTCATTGAGCTTTTGCAAAGAAGAAAGATGGAAGAGCATGAGAAACTGCTCCTTGATTCACCAAAAACCTCAAAAGCTCCAAAATTGTCTACGAGGAATCTGCATGGAGAATGATGTTAAAAAGACTACAAAATAGCAAAATTGCGGATCAACAACAGAAGCCATGGTTAGTAATCCTCACCAGCCACTAAGCAGAATTGCATTCAGAGTACTGCTGGCATGCTGCAAGTTGCTTTTTAGTGATCTACATTCTGAGTTTTTGAGATCTTGTGTTTGCCTTTGGAATTTTAGGTACATACTCAAATTGGCTAAAGTCAGCACCAACAATTGTCCTACAGTCAATATGCACCACGTCATACCAGAAGATAATGCTGGTAGAAGAAAGAAGATGATCTTGATCATTAATCTCATATATATATATATATTACCTATTAGAAAAAGTATTCTTAACATCTTTCAGAGGAGCACGGAGACCACTTGCACGAGAACCAGTTGAGGCAAATCTAAATGATGATATTACTGAAGCAAAATTTTCCACCGACTTCTCTGCTATTTCAGAGTAACGGCCCAAGTGTGAAATGTTCGATCCAAAGTTTCCTTCATCAGCTTTTGTATCCGTGAATGTTTCATTATGTCCAGAAGCATGGGGACCTTTAGGAAAAAAAAATCACATGACCTTGATCAATGGTATTTTCCAATTAAATTTATTCATGTAATGTGCCTCTATCCATAACTTTATACATAGGCAAACTCAACAAAAACTCCATACAATATGGCATCAGCTCGGACACATAAATGAACAAATAATCTTTTAAGAAAATTTTGTATGAAAATAACAGTTTTGATTTCCAAAAACACAGATTACTAATTTGCTTAGTTTTAATCAACTTACCATCATCGGGCAGTGATAATGATCCATTAGTGCAGAGTTTCTTGGGTTTCACATTATCCTGAAACAGTTTAAAAAATGCATCACTATAAGAGAGTAGTGTATACAAACAATATCAGAGTATCATTATCAAGAGAAAGAAAGCATGTACCTCTTGCACGCTGTCATTTGGGGTCGTCTTCCTTTTCATCAGGTTTCCATAATGATGGCTATTCCCCAATTGAGCACTCTCAGGTATAGCATTCTGTTGCATATCACTCATAAGACTATTCTTGAAAAAGGTTTTTTCTTGTTTATCTTCCTGATTATTTTCATTGCTTGATTTATCCTTAAAATACGAACTTCTTACAATAACCTTTCTGCTTTCCCTCCTTGTCTTACTCTCAAAAGCATCTGGGTTACTCTTATACTCCCGCTCCTTATGCAGTGTTAAACAGCATTTATGAATTGAATGTCTGGGTTGTTGTAACAATGTACTTTCTGGACTTCTTATCCTGTCCACCATGTCTGTCAATGTTTGGAAATTTAAATAAGATGAGCAAGTAGAAAGATATAATTGAATCCAAAACTTACTGATGAATAATAGTTTTCATACCATCGTCTGGAGATAATGATAAATCAGGGACATCTGCACCATCTTCTGCCTGGAGAAAACAATTAATTCATTACATCAGTGTATTCCTAAGGCGACTTGAACAATAAATGGTGTTCAACTGGAATCACATTTATTTATAAAACTCACCGAATCACAAGGGAGGGAATTTCCTATGTTAATAGAGTCCAGCAGAGATGACTCAGAGTAATTAGTTTTACAAGCAACATTATCCACATAGATATCATCATCTGGACTGAGAGATGAATCTGAAAAATTGGTTTTACCAACAGCATCATCCACATACACATTCTCATCTGGACTGAGAGATGAACTAGAATTTGGGCTGGGATCATCAGGAGATGATCGTGGTGCCCTGAATTTTCTCTTTGCTTCAAGAGAGGCAAAACCTTTAAAGCTGTCAAAGAAAACTTCAGGAACTTGACCCACACACAAGAGATGTAATACATTGCAATGTAATGACCACACAAGATAGGAAGCTCTTGGTGCTGCCTGAAAGTTATAACTAATCTCTACCATATCTATATAACAGTACTGCAAACAACATGCTCCTTCACTTTAGTCAAATTATAATGGACTTAATTTTTAGACAAGTACATCCCATGCAAAATGCAGCCACAAACTTCTAAGGCATAGATGGAACCAGATTTGCAATCTTTGATGGATGAAACAAAAGTATCCACCTTGACAAATGTGAGCAATATACAACGCAAAGTGCAAGAAGTTTATCAAAATACTCCAAACAAAAAGCCAAATAAAGAGAGCGCAAGAACAGGGTAACGTCTGTCCCTGAATTGTAAAAGGATGATAAAGATTAAATCACTCCTTTTCCTGTTTGTATTTAGGAAAAGAGTTTGACCTGACCTATCAAGAAAAGTGCTGATCTCAGTGAGCAAAATTTATTCAATACTAAAACCAACATAATTATTGGAACTTTAAAAAAGGATGCTAAAAGGATACAGAAGTATTTTGTCAGAAGGTTATTCTGCACAGGGAGATCTATCTTTTTCTTTGTTTTCCCAATATTCACAATTCTAGCCTGGGAACTTATTTTGGCACTGACATTCTCTTCCTGTTGCTGCATATACAAAAGAGGGTCAGTGACAAACATTAAGTAAGAACAGTTGCAGACACTTTTCACAGAAGAATTTTTGCAAAGGTATATGACCTTAATCAGTATGGATCAAGAAAGCATTAAGACAACATCCTCAGATTGTTTCTTGTTCCAAAAAACAAGACATCAATCTTAACTCTTAATTAAGAATAAACTTAAATGGACAATCCACAGCAATACTTCTCTCGAGCTGAGCTGAATATATAGAATTAAACAGATGAAGAACAAATCATCAGGAAAATAGATTCATATTAATTACATACAACTCACCGGGAATGGCATATTGGTAAATGGATCAAGTTCACCTTCTGCTATACCTTTAGCAATATGTTGTGGTATCGCTGTATTCCAGGTTAAGGCTTGTTGTCTCGGTCATTTAAATTAAAAGGATGAGCAGTTAAGTGAAACAAACAAAAAAATTACATGAAGGCTATATAAACTATAAAGGATATGGTCCAAGGAAGTCCGAATTTCCTTCAAACTCATCAGTCAAATCAGACAAATATACGATATCTTGGGAAACAGGATCATAAACCCGTTGGTGCAGGAAAGTCATCATGGCTTTCTTGAATGATTCTTCATAAAGGGGAGGAACGGCAATGGTACTGTACTTTAGGTGCTTGATAACCTGAAATTGGCCAGTTATCAGTCCTTTTACAACAGTTTTGCAGAACAAGAAATGATCTATAAGGACACTGATGCGATCCATGGTGGACACTGATGTGCCTGACCAATAACTTTACCTTGCCATAACTTGTGAACTTTTTAATGAGTGCGTGAGCCCTTTTAAGTCCCATTCCAGGCAAGGACGGCAGATAATCACAACCACTGAGAATACACATCTCTAGAACCATCTGTTTTGTAAATCCTGCAAAGCTCAAGTCCTTGTTCCGTGGTAGCTTTGAATACTGAAACTCAACACCTTGCCCAAATTTGTCCATTTTATAGATGATCTGTATTTTAGAAAAGATCAAGTATCACTACATAGGTGATATAACCAGCAGTAAATAATAGGTGATATAACCAGAAACCTTACCCTAGGGCATCCAAATGGTATTAGATCAGAGTCCTCGGTAATGACTGCATCTACCAGTTTGCTGACAGCCAAGAAAGTCATTTGAGCATCTGCCTCATATGGAGCCACAACATAGCATATATTATCCTGCTTTAACACCTTTGTGAAGAGACAATGTCAGTAAGAGAGAATAAACATTGCAAAAAAGCATTTCCTGAAAACATATTATTATCATTTTTTCTAACCTGAATTAACTCGACAGCAATTGAAGGTGAAATATCAACAGCTTTCTGGTAGCACTCATAAGCAGCAGAAGAATTTCCATTGGACTCATGCTCAATAGCACGTGCAAGATTTTCCTTTCTCGCCCTGCAGTAAAAGGATGCAGTTCCATTACAGTTGCTTATGAAGAAACATTAATGAGTGAAGGCAGAAAAACAGTCTTTTATGTTTTAATCTACCAAATTAATATACATAGCAGAAAAAATCCTTAGCTCTCCTTTGCAGAGACAATCAAGAAACCACTGAAGCATTAGATGATTAAAACCTTGCCAAATGAGGTAGTTCAAATGACAAATACAGGGTGGTGTTCGGATGAAAGAGTTAAGCTCAGACTTGACTGAGGGAATCCCAGACTAAACGAGAAATGGGAAGAGAAAAAACAGACTTGACCGAGTATTTGGATATTTTTTATCTTTAGGCTACACACTGCACTTCTTTATCTATGCACAATCACATACACAGGCACATGCGTCTATTTAATTTCAGGATTTAGTTAATATCTTAAATAGTTTGTACCTATGAATATTATTAGTAAGCTGTAAGTTAGATACAATCATACAGCATGGTAGAAAAATCTTATAGCAACAAAGAAAACAGCTGACATGACACCAATCCAAGTGAAAGCGTTAAACTAAAGAATAAAAAGAGATAGCATCATACCTTGCACGCTTGTTCTCTTGTTCACCCTTCATCGGTAATAGACCGCCATCAAAGACCAGTATAGGCTTAACACCATAATGCCGGAGCAGATTCACTCTATGCATGCAGTAGTCAATGTGCCTAGAATCAGAAAATGAGATACAAGCAAACTAAATCATCAGTCTATCACTAGAATCTCATCACAATACCAACACAACTACACACAAGTAAAAATAAGCTTTGTGAATCTTATAAAGTAGTGATTTTTCACAACCCATTATCGCCTCAGGTACCACCTAGCAAGAAAATGTGAGTTTTTTGTGTTCATTCTTCAATTTGAGATAACAAGCAGTACAATTTCACCTAAAGGCAGCAAGACCCATCATCACAAAATGCATAAAACGACTAAAGGAACAAGACCCATAATAACATTTCCATCAAAACAACCAAAACAAAACTATCCATCATCCCAATTTACAAACCCACCAAAAATTTCCAGCTAAATTAGGGCACAGACGAACCCAAAACCCACGATCCCAAATCGACAAAATTACAGAAAAGGGACAAGAGAGAGATAGACCTGGTTGTGGGTATGCCTTTACACAGCTCTCTGCTGCAGGACAAAGCCCCTTTGTGAAGCCAAGAGTAGGTATCGATTGCCACACTAGAGCCCTTCAATTCTTTAATGTGGATTGGCTCCATTATCGATTTCAACAGAGGCAGCAGTCCTTGAATCCCCATCTCCTTTGTTTCTGAAATTTCTTAAACCAAGGGCTTTATGGGGGTTGCGTTAAAATCTCTTCATCTACAAGCGAGGGAGAAACTATAGGGTTGCGTTAAAAGCTCTTCATCACAAAATAAGGTAAAAAATAGTGGCGGGAAGTCTAATTTTTCGGTGTGTTATGGCGGGGAAGGGAGAAGTACAGTGAATAATAGGCTCGACATAATCCGGGTTAAAGCCCAATTTAGTGTATACAAGCCCAACAGAAGTCTACCAAGGCCCAGAGAGTTGAAATTTTAGAAAAAAGCTTTTGCTTAAATTTTTTTTCTAGTTTCGACACTTTTTGGCTAAAAACTGCTCCAACAAGTATTCTATAGTTAAGTTATACATAATTTTTTGTTAAAAATTTAACAAATGAGGAGAGAAAAAATAGTTTTAAATTTATAGTTGTCAACTCACCAAATTGACAGTTTTAACGTTTTATCTCCACACTACTATAGCTTAGAAATAACTTTTACTGTTAGAGGAAAAGTTATATAATGATTTGCTACATTTAACTTTTGACTTAATTTAACTTTAGAAAATAACTCCATTATTGTAGATGCTACATTTTCAATTTTTCATATACTTCATGACTCGGGAAGCATTTTGCTAACTTATGAAATTTGTTTGTAATATCAAATATCCAAGGATTGAAATAGTTGAGCCATCGAGGGATCACACTAGCCTCTAAAGTGTTTGATAGAATGTCTAAAAGTGAACGGATTATGAGATTGAAAGCTAAAAAAGTGTGCAATTTCTCTTACCTTTTTTGCCTTTGTTTTTACAATTATTTGGCGTTACCATCATCGACATCTCTCGGCAGGGGCGAAGCTACACTTAGGCAAGGGGAGGCATTTGGCCTCCATTGATTTTCGAAATTGAAAATTCAGATGTATTATAGTATAATTAATATTGTTTAAAGAACTGATAGAATATAAATATATCTTGTATGCCTATTACTTTTCTTCTTTCCATGTATAACTATTATTACTCTTCTTTTGGTCATAAAATCTCCTAGTCTTGATCTAATTCTCTCTTGTTTAAACTTTATATATGCCCTTTTAATAGACTCAATATAAGTCTTCGCTTTACCTTTTTCACTCAAGTACAAAACTCTGTTTTAATACTGTACATACAAGCCAGGGCCGACCTTGAGAATTTGGGGGCCCAAGGCAATTTTTTTTAGGACTCCAGCATTTCGGAATATACGCGTAATATTTAGGACAAAAATAGCAAAAAATATTTTGAATAAATTATATATCAAAATGAGTAGATGATCAAATATAATCCAATCAAAATGTTTTCCAAGAAGAATAAATTTGCTAAATTAAGAGTGTGTCGAACCCGATATCACTAAAATATAAGTTGTCATGTATTTTTAGATGCAAATGTGGCAATTGAACTTGCATGACCAAGTTTCTTAACAAGATCTTTCTCAATCGATGATAGAGATCGATATCTTTGATAATATAGCCAAATTACTTGATCTCCCTTGTTACATATAAAAATAAGTTTCGATCAACTTTAAATTTCAAAAACTCATGTATATTCTCTAAAGAAAAATAATATAGAATATATAAATCAAACCTAAGAAAAATAAATAAAACCAAAGAATTGAAAGAAAAAAAGATAAAAAGAAAAACAAAATGTCGAGCACCCAAAATTTTGTTAACTTATAAAGAGAAATAGCAAACAATTAAACAAAACGATTAAATGATTAAAGATAGTGGCTAGTGCATCAGACTCAAACAAAAAATCATTCTCATTTTCTAACAAAAAAAAAAGAATTTCACTCTGGTGGTGAGGAATTGTTTATTAATTGGGGAGTTGTATTATACTTCTACATGTGTATGACTTTTGAGGCTTGTGATGCAACACAAGCACGTGGTTTGCGTCTCTAATATGTAACTATATTTGTTTTTTTTTTCTTAAAAGAAAACTGCTACACTTGTGGATTTTGGGGCCTCGTGGGCTTGAGGGGCTCTAGACGTAGGCCTTGTCTGCCTTAGCTTTAGGAGTAGGCATAAGTCTCGTCTGTCTTAGTCCAGGGTCGGGTATGATACAAGCCCATCATCATAATCATAATCATCATCATCATCTATTCATGTATTTCATTAGACTAGAATCAAGAAGGTTAGGTAAAGTCATATTGATATATAGAGTTTTCTTTCTTCTCAGTTCTCACTTCTCACTTCTTTATTATCTACTTTCACGAACTATACCGAGTATTGTATATGAATTTTCATTTATAACACAATAAAATGACTTCAAAATATGAAACTTCGTTAAGGTAGATATGAGTTTTCACTTTAAAATATGTTTAATGTATGAATCATAATGTTCGATTACATTTTAGGAATATTGGTTATTGTTCGTGAATTACAATTATATAGTTTTTATAAAATTAAATGATCTAAAAATCTGCTCCGGCTTACTTAATTTTCTGGCTCCGTCCCTGTCTCTCAGAACCTTTAGTTGGTGACCATGAATTGGTATGAGCAATAGTGTCCAAGTGATAACACTACAGGTAACATTTGTGGATTCTTTGACATCAATGTTGCAGCTAGGTGACATTTATTTTTCCAACAGTTTCAGAGACCAACAGAAAGTTCCATTTTTGTTTTCTATACTGTTGTATGATCTGTTCACATTGGAGAAACAGATTTCTGAGGAAGACCCATGTTCTTGTATGTTCCACATTATTGATTTAGCCAACCCATGCCTTGTGTAGATACGACTGACTATATGTATCACACACGTGTTTATAACCACTATAACGTATGCATCAACATAATAACTAGGAAGCAAACAAGTTTCTTAATTTATATATGTGGCCCAAAAAGCAAAAATAAAATAAAATCTCTACCAGTTGATGACTGATAGCGAAGGCTGAGTCCACTTGAAGTCTGTCTGGCCACGAAGTGGTACTTGGATATGACATTTCAGTGTTCCATAGCTGGAAAACTGATCTCTCCGTGTAATTTTATTACTTCAATCATTACATGCCATGGTATAGAGGAGCAGTGAAATCAGAAACACAAGATTGGAAAGAATCTGATACATTTTAGATGTGGTAAATACATTAGTTATAAAAACACTTTGCTTGTGGACCAATTATGTCAAAGTGGGAGAAGAGCTGCTGTTTGGTGTTGAGTAGAAGCTGAGTTCATATATCATCTGCATATCAGAGGTTTTTGATCTACGCATTTTAGGCGTATTAATTAATGTGTTTTCTCTACATTTTTACTTTGATAATTGCTTAGTTTTATTAGTTTTAACTTATTTTGTTAAATTCAGGTGTTGACCAAAAGAGACGGAGTAAAGGAGTCTACAAGCACGCAAAACGCAATAAATCCGGAGAAGAAATAGTCCGAGGAATGGTCTTCAAATGGTTACTAAAATACATTCCCATATGGTGTCAAGAATTGGAAACCAAATGCCAAATAAAATGGATACCAAAATGGTGGACAAAAAGATGAAGACATTTCTCCTGCGCGACCCAGGAAAGAGCAAATATGGCGGAATATATGGAGCATATAATGGACGAATTTTTGAAGGATATTCCATGAAGAAAAATACTTTATTTGAGGCCCAAAATATGTGCAAGAATATGGTATATTCGGCCAAGAAGTATTGGGGAATAAGGAATGCAAGATTTGAAGATATAAAGATTTCATTTTCCTTGAAGAAGAAGAAAACTGGGCAGTCAGGTCACTCAACTTCTAAAATCCGTAGTAAATTCAATTCAACTCCAAATATGGCGTTCATTATATGGATTTTATAGCCCTTTGAATAAGCTTTCCAATGAAACAAAAATCGGAATTTTCTGAGCTCTAGAACTCCCGGAAAAGACGTTTCAAGACAGGCTGGCAGTTCTACCCGAGTACACTAGGAAAACCTAGTTTGGAGAGGAAAGTTGGAATTCTTCACCTATAAATACAAGAGCTCGGCCTCAAAGCAAATCATCACATATTCTAGGCCTAAGCTCTGCAAAATTACTCTCCACCCTCTCCCTCAAACACCAAGGCCGAGCACAAAGTGACTACACCGCCATCCACCATCACTCGGATCGCTTGCACACGTTAAGTCCATACAAGTGAGAACCACCATCCTTGGAGTCATCTACACCTTGGGAGTTTGCAGCGTTAAGCGGGATTTCTTCAAAGTGTAACCATGAACCCTTTACTCCGTAGTCATATTTTGTTCTTGTATTCTTTTTGTTTGACATTGGGTTTTGGTGAATACTTTTGGATTTTTAATACTTACTTGAGTATATCTTCCATGTGTTTATGTTCTTAGTTTTGTTTGATGCATGCTATGTCTAGTTCTTAATGCGTTGGGTAGTGCGGGATGATTGTGTTTTAACCTTTCGCCTGGAAGTTATTCAATGATTCTTAGATTTTAAGGCGTTAAGCTTTAACCCACATGGCATGTTGATAATAAAAATTAGGAGCATGAATTTCGAAGGTAGCTTAATTAGGTAGAGAAAATTGGCTAGGTTGAATATGATGATCACATGTAAATAATTAGCTTAGGTTTATTTTTGTCGAAAATATGGTAAGGGTTTTTGGGATTTTCTTATGTGTTTGCTTGTCTATGAGTTGATGCATGTTAGAGTCCTAGGAATACTTGCTATGTGATTGACGTTTTTAGTAAATAAATTAGTAATTAAAATCAACTCTTTTATACCCCCCTTTTACTACACAAGAATTGCATGCACCCTTCAATCCCCGGTTTAGAACGATCCCTACTTGCTTATATTATACTACATCTATAGGGTTTTAAATTGTTTATGGTTGATTTATGTGTTTAATTTAAATGCATGTTTCCGTCATATCAATTTTTGGCGCCGTTGCCGGGGATTGTTAATTGTTTGTGATTTTTGTGTGTATATATGTAAATTTGTACTTGTGCACATTACTAATCATTTTCTTTTTCAGGAATTTTCGAAGTATATATGCTAATTTTACTTACAAATTTTCGATGCCTTGTATATGTGCCCTAATTGATTTAATTTTTCGTAAATAAATACATGTGAATAAATGTTAGTGTAAATTTTAATTTTTGTAAATAATAATCGGTGTTTGTATATATATATCTAATAATTGTTAAGCATGTTAAAGGATAGTCTTAGATTTACATTGATTACATGCTTGATTAATTAGGTCTCACTCCTTGGAATAGATGGTGCCTCTTTTCCTTGTTTATCTCCTTAACCCCTTATGTTTTACACATAAGGTTGAGGGCGGAGTCTACAAGAACTATGAGGGAGTGTGAATTCTTGAAAGTTTGGCTGAATGTCGGACATGGTGTCTAGAAACGGGTTATGACTGGTGACAGGTTCTGGATCTAAGAAAGACTTGCATCAATGGAGTATATACCAATGATCTGGTAAGTGGATGAAAACTTGTCTTTGAGTAAGAAATCTTTGGTAACTTGGTGTCTAGAAGGTGACGGTTTCTATGACGGGTTTTGGATCCGAGATCTCAAATCGGTCCTGCCTCTCGTGGTCTCTCTTGCCAACTGGCCAAGCTTATTAAAGTTGCCCAAAGAAGACAAGGACTAAATCTACTTTCCATGATCGGTAAGCCTCGGGATGTATTGTCGAAATTAGTCCTGCCTCTCGCGTTATCTCTATCCCCAACTGGCCATGTTTTTCGATTGAACCAAGGCTGAACAATTGAGAATTCATACTTTATCGCACGGGTCGAACGTCCTTGGAAAGACTGAAAAATCAATGCCTTGTAATCCTTGTAAATTTTTGGCGAAATCAATTTGGGACATGTGTGCTAAAAATCTCGAAAATTGTTGAACATGTAAAGGACTTTCCAACGTTGCAGGTACCTAGTTGCATTAACTCCCCTGCGGTTTCATGATGCTCGGATTTCATCACCGGGTACCCTAACCTAAGTGAAGTTAGGGACATGAGACCAATGGATGAGTCATTCTATTCATGATTGTTCATGTAACTTGGATGTTTTCTGCAGGTTCTAACCATTTTCTCTTATGCATTCACACCATTTTATCATCTAGGTTGATCTTGTTTGATGCATTTAGTTAATTCTCATTAAGTAAATGTGTGATACATGATAAATCGAAGTGTGACATTGCGTGAAAGGTGCCCTAAGAACATGTCCAACGTGTAAAACAAATTTTGTGTGTTTATATACTCAGATTTCCCATTGGTTACTATATTTCTGCATCATTTGCATTGCATTTTTGTTATATATCATTTGCATTCACGTTTAAGTGTGTTTCTGCATTTAACATTGTATATTTTTTTGCATTTCATATGTATTCTGTTAATACTAACGCTTGATCTGTTGAATCTCAGGCCATTTAATGAATGTCCACTCCTATTCTCCATCAACTTGAACTCAGAAACCGAACAGTTGTTAGACAGAATCAAGGGAATCAAGTTAACGCAGAAGGGGTTTTACAAGGGCCTATTTTCAACAGTCCACCAAGTAGTCCACCTAGACCACCATCACCTACATCATTTTCAGACACTTCAAAAGCCGAATCCATGGGTGACAACAGGGATAACGTTGAGCAGTCCATCAGACAGCAGACTTGCTCGAATCTGGGTAACTTTGGCCCAATGTCGATCACTTATCCAACACCAACAGCGGGCCAGACTACACCAGAACTCAAGAGTGGTGTCATCCATCATTTGCCACGTTTTCATGGCCACACAACAGAGGATGCCAACACTCACTTGACCACATTTCTGTTTGTGTGTGATTCCATGTGTCCCACCAACACTGATAGGGATGCATTTCGACTAAGAGCCTTCCCATTTTCACTGGAGGAGAAGGCCAAACGTTGGCTCTTCAGTCTACCTGCTGGATCCATCACCACATGGGACGCTTGCATCCAAGCTTTCCTCACCAAGTACTTTCCGGCGTCCAAGATCACAAGTCTGAGAAAGAAGATCACGGGCATTATGCAAGAAAGTGATGAGTCTTTCGCTACTTACTATGAAAGATTCAAGGAGTTGTGTGAATCATGCCCATCACATGGAATATCTGAGAGCAACCTCTTGACATACTTTTATGAGGGACTCAAGCCTTTGGAGAGAGAACTTCTAGATGCTGCCGCTGGTGGATCATTTCTGGAGAAGCCTGCAACTGTGGGACGTACTTTATTGAACCAGCGTGCTCTCAACACTCAGCAATATGAGGGAATGACGTTGCAGCAGACTAGGAAAGTGAGTGAGGCGTCTTCCTCAAGCACTAGTGCCGAAATTGCCAAGCTTTCTTCATTAATTACCAAGCTTCTGGAAACCAAGTCGCCCCAGCCACAACCACCTGCAAAGTTGGTATGTGGGATCTGTTTGCTGGATGGACATCATAATGATCAGTGTCCTCAGAATGTACCTACTCAGAAGATGGAAGAAGTCAATGCCATTGGTGGATATCAGAACAATCAAGGTGCTCCTTGCTACAATAACTATGGAAACTACAATCAAGGGATTCGAAATAATCATCCTGGATTTCAGTGGAGGAACAATGATGGATGCCTTAATCCTGCGCCTCAACTATTGCAGCAACAACAACTGACTCAGCCTGTACTCACCAATCCGGATTATGACAAGATGTTGTCACAACTTTCATCGTCTACACAGGTTTTGCTGAACACTCAAGCCCAACAAGGGAATGACATTAGTGAATTGAAGAAGCAGATGGGCCAAGTGATTGAATTCATGGGCCAGATTAAGGGCAGTTCTGGAAAATTACCTACTCAAACAATTCAAAATCCTGGGGGAGATTTTCGTCCAGCACAGTGAGTATCACTGGAAGAAGCCAACGTCACATAAACATCCTGGATGGCGTTGAGCAAGAAGAGCCAGCCATTCCCAGCAACTAAAAGTGCATCATGTCTAGGCTGTAAGACATTAAAAAACAAGCGCTTGTTGGGAGGCAACCCAATGGAGGATCGACATACAGATTTGCTTTCTTTTCCCTTCCTCCTTATTAGTTTGTTAGTGTGTTAATTAGTTAGTCATTTTTGGTAAATTCATTCTCCATGCTTGGTTCTATGTTTTTCTCTATTTACATTGAGGACAATGTAGGGTTTAAGTGTGGGGGAGGGGTTTACACTTTATTTGAGTCATAAATTGTAAAAAATTGGGCGGACAATGAAACTTTTCGGCGGATGATGCCCTAAAAATTTTAATTTTTTTTATTTAATTTTTCGTGGGTTTTTAGTTTTCAAAAATTTTAGGTAGTTTTTGAGTGTATTTTAATGTTTTTCAGAGTCTTAGGATGCCCTTAACTCGTCGATGATGATATTTTTCTGAGACAATTTCGAGTTCATGGCTTTCATATTATTAAACTATGGAATTCTTTTGTTGATAGAGATGTTTTGATTGCATTAACATGTAGTGGATATAGATAGTAAAACTTGGTACAGAATTCACATGTTAGAATAAGTTTTAAATCATACAAACCTAAAAGTGAGTTTTTGAGCCTACATTACTTCATTTGAGAGTGAATTTCGTGCATATGGTTTTCAAAAACAAAACATGCCTCATCTGATTACTTGCCATAGATTTTAATGAACTAGAGATTAAAAGAACTTACTCATGTAGATTTACAACGCTTTTAAGTTGATATATGCTCTGATTTTGGATATGATTAAAGGCAAATTAGGTTACCACCACTTAAACCAAATGGCCTTGTGTCCTTTTGTGCGCACGAGTTGCGACACCCTTAGATTACCCCTTTGTGCCTACATTAAGCCTTTTCTTTCATTTACCACATACATATCTAAACACTTAGCCTAGTGTAGAGTTTCCAACCCTTGTTCAAAGACTTGGTGAAGAAGTTTCGAAGCTAGCATAAAAGAAGTGGCGAAAAAAAAAGAGATGAAAGAATACAAAAGAAGGGAAGACTTGTCCAAAAGAGTTGATTGCCGAAATATAAAAAAGAGAGAAGAAAATATCGAGAGCAAAAGAAAAAGAAAAGAAAAAATGTATGAAAAAGCTCTCCGGCAAAAGTTCTAAGTGTAAAAGTTTGGACAAGTGAAGTTTAGAATGAAGTTAGGGCCCAAAAAGATGAAAATTGGTCCCCGATCTTGAAGTTTGACACAAGAAGAAGTGTAGAAAGGATGAGCCACGAATTTGAAGAATTCTAAGTGCTAAACTAAGTCTTTGGAACGTTTTTACACCACCACTTATCTAAATTTCGAATGTCTTAGCCTTAGCCCCATTACAACCTTTCTAAAGTCCTTTATGATCCTTAAGATGAGTAGCCTTCAATTGGTTGAGTAAGTTACATGAGTAAGCATATGGTTTGGTTCATTTGTGCAAGTAATTATGAGGTATTTCGATGCAATACATATACATTTGAGTGAACCTCTTTTCATGAGTAAAAATATGATGAGTGCATCCATGTAAGATTGATTTAAACCTTTTCGAAGCATGCATAGCTTATAACTCACAATTGTTTTCATCTAAGTCTTACTTGTTCATGCATGAGAATATCTTTATTAACTCTTGAATTCCTTGTGCTTTAATTTTGTGAATTTTCATGGAATTTTCGAAATTCATTTGTTAAAGGGCTTAGTAGTATTTTTGTTGAAAAATTTTGAGTCTTAGATTAATTTAGTATTTGCTAAGGGACTAGCAAAGTTTAAGTGTGGGGGATTTGATCTACGCATTTTAGGCGTATTAATTAATGTGTTTTCTCTACATTTTTACTTTGATAATTGCTTAGTTTTATTAGTTTTAACTTATTTTGTTAAATTCAGGTGTTGACCAAAAGAGACGGAGTAAAGGAGTCTACAAGCACGCAAAACGCAATAAATCCGGAGAAGAAATAGTCCGAGGAATGGTCTTCAAATGGTTACTAAAATACATTCTCATATGGTGTCAAGAATTGGAAACCAAATGCCAAATAAAATGGATACCAAAATGGTGGACAAAAAGATGAAGACATTTCTCCTGCGCGACCCAGGAAAGAGCAAATATGGCGGAATATATGGAGCATATAATGGACGAATTTTTGAAGGATATTCCATGAAGAAAAATACTTTATTTGAGGCCCAAAATATGTGCAAGAATATGGTATATTCGGCCAAGAAGTATTGGGGAATAAGGAATGCAAGATTTGAAGATATAAAGATTTCATTTTCCTTGAAGAAGAAGAAAACTGGGCAGTCAGGTCACTCAACTTCTAAAATCCGTAGTAAATTCAATTCAACTCCAAATATGGCGTTCATTATATGGATTTTATAGCCCTTTGAATAAGCTTTCCAATGAAACAAAAATCGGAATTTTCTGAGCTCTAGAACTCCCGGAAAAGACGTTTCAAGACAGGCTGGCAGTTCTACCCGAGTACACTAGGAAAACCTAGTTTGGAGAGGAAAGTTGGAATTCTTCACCTATAAATACAAGAGCTCGGCCTCAAAGCAAATCATCACATATTCTAGGCCTAAGCTCTGCAAAATTACTCTCCACCCTCTCCCTCAAACACCAAGGCCGAGCACAAAGTGACTACACCGCCATCCACCATCACTCGGATCGCTTGCACACGTTAAATCCATATAAGTGAGAACCACCATCCTTGGAGTCATCTACACCTTGGGAGTTTGCAGCGTTAAGCGGGATTTCTTCAAAGTGTAACCATGAACCCTTTACTCCGTAGTCATATTTTGTTCTTGTATTCTTTTTGTTTGACATTGGGTTTTGGTGAATACTTTTGGATTTTTAATACTTACTTGAGTATATCTTCCATGTGTTTATGTTCTTAGTTTTGTTTGATGCATGCTATGTCTAGTTCTTAATGCGTTGGGTAGTGCGGGATGATTGTGTTTTAACCTTTCGCCTGGAAGTTATTCAATGATTCTTAGATTTTAAGGCGTTAAGCTTTAACCCACATGGCATGTTGATAATAAAAATTAGGAGCATGAATTTCGAAGGTAGCTTAATTAGGTAGAGAAAATTGGCTAGGTTGAATATGATGATCACATGTAAATAATTAGCTTAGGTTTATTTTTGTCGAAAATATGGTAAGGGTTTTTGGGATTTTCTTATGTGTTTGCTTTTCTATGAGTTGATGCATGTTAGAGTCCTAGGAATACTTGCTATGTGATTGACGTTTTTAGTAAATAAATTAGTAATTAAAATCAACTCTTTTATACCCCCCTTTTACTACACAAGAATTGCATGCACCCTTCAATCCCCGGTTTAGAACGATCCCTACTTGCTTATATTATACTACATCTATAGGGTTTTAAATTGTTTATGGTTGATTTATGTGTTTAATTTAAATGCATGTTTCCGTCATATCAGTTTTCATATTTAAAGGATTCCAATTGAGTTGTCTTCTGTGTATTTAGGATTCAGTGTTGCAGCTGGAATTGCTGGTACATTACTCTTCCTTAATTTTCACACTAGGATTTGGTTCACTGTGCTTCTTACATTGTTGATAATGCTTTTAGCTTTCATCCAATTAATATATGCTTGAGTTTAGGATTTCTGGGTTATTTTGGTAGCCAAGCCATAAATTACTCTTCTGGGTTTAAGCTTTTGATTGCTAATTTGAGAAGAAAGTTGATTTCTTTTTCTATTTTAGATGCATAAGGATCAGCTTAGATTGGAGTTGATGAAAGTTCATATCTTTATTGACAAGTTCTAACACCCTTTTGTCAACTACAAGTTATATCTTTGCATTTGTGTTGTTTGCCTCACCAATGTAAGTTGTTTATAGAGTTCATCAGGAAAAAGAAACACTACTAAACTTTCTTACTTCCCAGCTGATTTTATGAATTTTGATGTTTTCCAGACCAACATTCAAGAGAATTATCAGAAACAAGTCAACAGAACAATCTCAGGATTGCCTTACATATATGCCTTCCTGAATTGCTTGATATGCCTCTGGTATGGCATGCATGTCGTAAGGATCGACATCATATTGATGGCCACAATCAATTTAGTTGGGGCAGTTTTCCAGTTGATCTACATAAGCATTTTTATCGCATACGCCAAAAAAGAAATTAAGGTATATCCATTTCTCCCCAGCTTCATTTCTTACTGATATGCTGGCTTTTTAGAACTTTGCATGACAAATCATCTGTCTTGTTTAAAATGCTTATTGCAGATGAGGATGTTGGGATTGTTTTTAGTTGTTCTTGCTCTTTTTGGCTTGATAGTTTTTGTGAGCATGAGAGTTTTGGACTATGAAGAGAGGGAAACATTCCTCGGTGCTTTAAGTGTTGTATCACTGATCTCAATGTTTGCTTCTCCGTTGTTTATCATAGTAAGTTTGTGCAGAACAATTGTAACTCCAGTTTTTCAAACACTTCAAAAAATTATCACAGCCTCTTTCTCTGCATATGGAGTGCTCAAGGAAGATCCATTCCTCTATGTAAGCATTTCTTTCCTGCATATCACATTATCACATACAATCTTTCTTGGTTGTTTCAGTATTCACATTATCACTTGAAGAAAATTAAAACCACGTGATGCTTATAAAACATCATTCTTCATTTACTTACAGGTTCCGAATGGTATTGGAATAATACTGGCTATTGTTCAACTTGGTTTGTACTTCTACTACAGGAGTGTATCTAGAAACGACTTGAGAGAACCCTTGATAGTTACATATGTGTGAACAGTCTTGTTTACTGAATATGTATTCGATTGCCGAACATGACAAATCGTATCACTCTGGAATAAGAGGTAGCCGTCGAAATTTGATACAGTGCTGGCTGGAAAGACTAAAAGAGCATTGGTTTTGTCTGTATACATTGCACTAAATAAGTTGATTGCCACAGAATAAAATGCTTGGAGAAGGCTCATTTTCCACAGTTTGTTCTTGGCCAAAAAGTGTAACTAGGTGAGAAAGTAGTACCGGTACCAGAGATGCTGCAAATGTCGTTAGTGTAATATGGTGGATTCTAAAATTCCTTGTGTTTGTTACTTTTTGTTAGAATCGGTTGAGTTCATTTGGTTGGTATATTTTTCATACAACACAAGAAACTGAAGACAGTTTTTTCCTCTACTGATTGATCATGCTGAGATATATTGTAATTCTTCTATATGATATGAGCATGCAATTCAGATTGCTTTACTTCGCAGCAAAGGCTTATTGTCCCCGTAAAATGGTTACAGCTAACTACATTCATATGATGTTACATTCTATTTCTCTGTAGTAACTCCGAAAAACCAGTCATTTCTTACCCGAAAGTGAAAAGGACATAGCTAAAATCAAACCAACATTGCTACTTCTTCTAACGCCTTCACCAACTAGTATTGCAAGTTTGCAACCCCAATCACGGGCAGCAGTGTAAAGCTACGACATACAATAAAACCTTGATAAATTAATAACTTCGGGACTGGCAAAATTTATTAATTTAACGAGATTATTAATTAATTGAGTATTAAATTAACATTCAAGTTCCCAAGTTTTGACCGACAAAAAATATTATTTTAAAGAGATTATTAATTAATCGAGTATTAAATTATCGAAGTTTTACTGTATATAATTATCGACTCAAAAGAAGTATGGTTGTAAATTATCCATGGATATTTTTGTTTCATAACGTAACATTATATTATAGCCACAATGCCTTAGCATCTCTAACAGTAAATCTAAGAGTATTGCTATTAAAATCTCCAATTCTTCTCAATAGACCTCAATTCTTTCCTCACCTCCCATCGTATTTTACATAAAACAGATTTGCTCAATGTACCATTCTCTAAAATATCCCTGATAATTACTCATAATATATCTCATTTTCATTCAATACGGCTACACTATTTTTCATTATGATTCCTTATTTATTGCGAGATTTTGACGCCTATTAGGACTCTAAAAAAGCTTTACTCAATGGTGGTTGAAGAAGTACACGTCGGAGATGTGAAACCAAGTATCGGTAAGGTAAAGATGACGACGATGACAAGAATATATGGAGTCCATCGAAACTTTGACGAGGAACCACCACGAAAGAGATCTAAGACTTCCACCGACGGGGTAGTTGTGACACCTATGGGAACAAAAACTGCCGATGAGTAAGAAGTCTACCACAGGGTGATGGAATTCATGGGAGTATGGCGAGAGAGGTTGAGGCCTTGCTTTAGAGCTCATCTCCTTTGATGAAGAAGAAGCTATACATCACATAGGCGAGAGCTCGGGAGAGGGAGGCTTCATTCTTAACCAAAGATAATAGTTAGATGTAATCTTATATCTAATCGATCGTTACTAGTTTGATTTGCTAAGAAAACATCATTGGCAACACAAAAATTGGAGTGAAGAATTTTATGTTTGATCAAATAAGAATAAGAATCAGATATGAGATCGATTTTTTTTTTCTTCAAAGAGCATAATCAAATTAGGTGGGTATTATAGTCAATTTAAATGAAGATAGATATGTAAATTAGTAATTGAAATATGTAAGAGGTGTAGTGAGAAAATTTGGAGGTCCAAATAGAAAAACTCTAAATCTAAATATATAACCATTTTTAACTAAAAAGTTAAATGTATCTCACATGTTTTTAACTTCAACTTTAACAGTTATACCTATAGCTAAGTCATTTTAAATATTTGAACTGTTGGATTACTTTTTGGATGGTACGAGATATAACTTTTAAACTATTTTCTCTCTCATCCGTAGCTAAATATAACTTGCGAATATAGCTCAAAGTCATATATGACTTAGTTTTAGAGCATCCCCAATAGCCTTGCTAATTCAAATATAAAGCTAAATTTGACTAACTTTTAATACAATGTCTTAAACAGATACCCTAAAAATAATCTAAATATAACTTTTTGTTAAAAATTCTAGTTATATTTATAAGAGAATTTAACTTTAGTTTAACCCAAAGTTAAATTATCTCTTTTGAATTCCTACTTTTTGTTTTTTGACAAATATAACTAGTGAATTTGACTTCAGTGTTGGAGATGCTATTAGTTACTTTGTTTGAGCAGTTTTTAGCTATAATTTAAAAAAATAAAACTTTTAGCTACTCTGTTAGACATGTCCTAAAAGAGCAAGTCTAGTGATTAGCCAAATCAAATTTCTCAAATTTAAATTTGAAAGCTGATTAGGTAATTAGTCATTTAGTCAAATTTCATATCTATATAAAAAGATTAAATGTCAAAATGAAGAGATCACATGTAAACGAAAGAGAGATAGAAAGAGAGTTTCACATATTAGTTTCGATGTCAAATTTGATATTTTTGATTAGATTTGTCATTCACGTGAATTTGACACAACAATTAAAAAGACTGAAATTTCAAAAACTTTGATTAAAAGTTACCAATATCCTACTATCATGAATTTTGACACATCCAGCTCTTATACGGCGACGAGAGCGAGCGACACACTCGAATCTCCAATTCGTAAGTGTAGAGCCCTGAAGTAACTTAACATAATTTTTTGGAAGTGATGTTAAATTACTAGTGTTTTAACAAATAAAAACATAAAAGAAAACTGGGACCTCAGAAATACAAAAAGCAAGATGGATTTTGCTAGCTGAGCGCAACTTAAATAGAAGAGCCCAATCCAATTTTGAAGGATATAGAATAGAACTATAAGCCCATCCTAGCAAAGTATAAAATAGAACAATAGCTCATTCATACAACCTAGGGTTGCTGCTCCAACTCATTGCTCTATATCGAAGCGAAGCCGCTACTCTTCACCATGGTACTTTACGCTCTCGCTCTCTGTCTTATACTGTTCTTTGCTCCATTTGAATTCTATATCGGTTTTTGTAGTTTCGCTGCTTTGAAATCCAACCCTTAATTTGATTGCGTTAATTTTTTTTGCGGTCTTTGTGGTTTAGTTCAGCTCAAACTTCAATTTTTGGGCTGTATATTATGGATTGAGTTAGTTATTGAGGTTGGGTTGGGTTGGGTTGTGTTTTTTATGCTGTGCTAATGATGATATCTGATTTGGTTTTAGCTGGAGCTTCACTGATCTTCTCTGAAAATTTACATGTTTAAGGAATTGCTTTTACTTTGCAAAGATAGAGAGATAGAAAGTGTTTTTATTGTAGAGGGAGAAAGTATGAAGAGTTTTTGACCTAATTTAAGGTATAGGTGAACGCTTATCTTAATTGACTAGACATTTAAACAAGGATCAAGTTTTCTTGAGCTATTACTGCAATTAATTGATTCAGGGCTTATCACTGCATGATTGTGCTGCATTTTGTGATTGGAATCTTATCATATTGCGTAGCTCATTCGGAATGTGGAAACATTTGGCAATTAGATAGTTTAAAGCTTGTGTTTGAGTTGACTTGAAGTGTGATGTAGAGATGATAACTTATATTGATATATTGTAGGTGAATGTTCCCAAGACTAAGAAGACATACTGCAAGAGCAAGGAGTGCAAGAAGCACACCTTGCACAAGGTGACTCAGTACAAGAAGGGAAAGGATAGTCTTGCTGCTCAGGGAAAGCGTCGTTATGACCGCAAGCAGTCTGGTTACGGAGGTCAGACCAAGCCAGTCTTTCACAAGAAGGTATAAACAAGCATTCATCTTACTTTAAATGGATTGATTGAGATTCAGCTAATGCAGTCTAGATTGCTATACATATTCGGAAATTCCAAATGCTTACCTCTACATATCTGAACAGGCCAAGACCACCAAGAAGATTGTTCTAAGGCTCCAGTGCCAAGGATGCAAGCACGTCTCCCAGCATCCAATCAAGAGGTGCAAGCACTTTGAGATCGGTGGAGACAAGAAGGGCAAGGGAACATCTCTTTTCTAAATGAATGGCCTTGCTTGTACTTTTTGCTGCAGTCTTGTTGCAGATTTCAAGCTAATATGGAAAGTTTGTTTTAAAATTTTGTTAGTTTTGTTGTGCAACTTCACAGTGTTGTGACGCAATTGGGACTTATCATTTCAGAATTGATATTAGACCTTCCATTACAGGTGCATCCCCGTTTGTGTATGTCTTGGGATTTCATATAGTTTCTACGATTTGTTAGCATCAGTTGAATATGTTTCATATCTGTGCTCACCTTGATTAGCAATTTACATAAGTTTGTATGTTATCTGAGTAAAAGGAAACTAGATCAAATTTTTCCCTCAGCATAAATGAGTTTGCAGACGTTTCTAAATGGATCTTGCTCTCTCCCAAGAAAAGAAAATAGTCGGTGAAGACTGAAAAAAGTCTATCCTATCTATCTCTAACTTAGTTATAGATATGACTTAGTTTGAGATTAAGGTAAAAATATTTAATTTTAAAATAAACAGTTAAAAAATATATTTTTTATTTGGTTTTCTTAATCATAAATTTGAATTAAAAAATTAAAAAAAGCAGTTTTTATTATTTTATCAAGAAATAATTGTTGAAGGGTCACTTATGTTTTATTTTGTTATTTAGATTGGTCACTTTGTCTGTTTTTATGTTTAAAAACACATATGCGACACACACGTGGTTTGCTTAAATAGATATTTTTGTCATCGTCAAGCTAATAAACTTGCTTATATATATATGCACTTTACAAATAAAAGAGTGTTTTTAATGTTCAACGGACAAAATAACCAATCTGAATGGTTATGAACAAATAGGAGTGACCAATTCGTTTTAACTGTCAAACATGAGTGATCTCTTCAACAAATTTTCCTTTTACCAAATACTAATTTCATAAAAAATTTAAAATAATTAAAAATAAACGATTTTAAGTCATTAAATTTAATTCCAAACGAAATATTTGTTCTCTGCACGAGGTCAATCCATTGGTGTTCATGAAGTAGTGACTAAGAAGAAACACAAATTAAGATTCTAAAAGAATATTCCATCAAATTTGTCAACTAGATATCTCGTAAATATCTTTCACAACAAAATATATTTATATCCCGTAAATACCACTCAATTTCTTTAAATTTATTAAAAAAAAAAAGGGAAACGTGTGAAAAACCTACCGTATCTACAAACGACTCTAATAATTATAAGCTCACAGTCTCCTTATCACTCTAAACCCCCCAAAATCACTATCTTTCCGATCTCCTCTTCTTCTTTTGTCTCTCTGATCACGATCGAAGGTTTCGAGAGGGGCGTAGGGCGAAGCCCTCTCTCTGTCGCTCTCTGATCCTCGCAGTTCAATTCGTCCGTCAAACTCCTCTGCGTCTTCGATCTCAATTTCTCGGTGAGTTCATCAACCCTAGCTTCTTCAATTCGCTTTGCGTTAGCGATTTCGTGTTTGGATTTCGATTCGGGTTATGATTTGTCCTGGGTTTTTGTCTTCGTTGAAATTTGATGTGGAATTTTGATATTCGATATATATTGGTTTTCGACGATATAGGGCACGATGGAGAACACGGATTGGGTCTTCTGTAAGCTTTTGCTTTATGGAGTTACCCAATAGCTTATAGTTAGTTAAATTGACAGATTGACTTAAATAATCGGTTGTTACCGATTAATGTTCAGTTATAGTGTTCTTAATTATGTTGTAAAGATATAATGTACTAAATGCATGATGCACATGTGTTAGGAGGCCAGGATTATCGTCTAGGAGGTTCACCGAACTCGAAATTTGATACTGTGTGCAACTTGTGCTATATCCCTTACTATGATTGCCACCAAAACAACCATGTTAACGAGCAGCAAGCTGAAGATCAAATTTGCCTGCAAAAGGGTAGATGCTGATCCGGGCAAAAGATTAGAATCGGATGATAGGAAAGTTGTGCGTGACTATGGACAGACAGTGGAAGTCAAGGGTTTAAGCTCTGCTGCGAAATCTTCTCTATCTGGTGCTAAGAAGCGGGGTCCTTCAGGGGATGTTGATGCTCCGAAGGAGAAGAAGCTGAAAATGGATCGTAAAGTGAAGGGTCAGTGCTCAATGATTCTGAATGCACTGTTTTCTCACAAGGACTCTTGGGCGTTCAAAGAACCTGTTGATCCTATTAAGCTGAATATTCCCGATTACTTTATGGTCATATCTTCTCCGATGGATTTAGGGACAATAAGATCAAAGCTGAACAGAGATATGTATTCTGGCGCTGGAGAGTTTGCAGCTGATGTCAGGTTAATATTTTCTAATTGCATGCTATACAATCCCCCCGACAATCCTTTTCACGAGATGGCCAAAGAGCTTAAAAGCGAATTTGAGATGAAATGGAGACATCTGGATGAGAAATGGGGTCAGGGTAGCTCAAAAGATGACACAAGAAACTTTCCATCTGGGCACATTAAGAATTTAACTGACACAACTGATACAAGACAGAATCCCCAGAAATCTACTCCCTTGCATACTGTATCAGTTACTAAGAGTTCAGTCCCTTGCAAAGAGAAGGTTGGAATTGCTTTGGGTGCAAGTAATGGCGAGGTAAGTGGTGGGCAATTCAAATCGTCTTGTGCTATAATACTAGAATAGGTATAAATTGGATTTTAGTGGCTGTGCAGTCAATCGGTTCTTTTGACTTATGGTCACTTCAAGTGAATTATACACCAGCTTATTAAGAAACTTGTGTCTATCAAAACATATGCACGTTGTACTCTCTCTAAGTTGTATGTTTCTTGTGTATAGGCGGAGCTTGCCAAAACAGCCAAGAAAAGCAATCCACCATTGTTGGGAAAAACCCCAAGTGGAGGTATAGACGTTTAGCATTCAAGTGTTCTGCTATCTTCTATTAGTGCTGGAGCTAGCTGAGGACCTTTAAGCTAATTGAGATTGTTTCATATAGGGTACGACAATGGTGCCAGACAATCTTCTGACTCTAGGTCTGCAAAGCAGCTTCCTAGTTTGGTTGGTAGGACATGCGTTGCATGTGGCAACATTACATGCCAATGCAACATGCATGGTGAGTCGAACTATCGATCCTCAAGTGGTTAGATGGTTGATCTTTACTTTTGGCTATTCAAATTGCTTGACAAATAACTTTTCTCTCTCCTTTCTGTTTCAGGTAAATCTTCTGACAGGTCATTAGGCAGAGATCGAAATCATCATTTACCTTTTGCCAGTGTAGCCAGACAGGTATGCGTGGCAAATTTTCTATTTGATATCCGTGAATGTTCTGTTAAAACTTCTATAACATTTTGTTCAATTTTAGGATTGTCAAGCAAAAAGGTCGTCTGCATCCCAAGCGAGCAAGTCAGATCCAGAGTCTGATGGTGAGGACGACATAAATATACAATATATGATTTTCACCTAGTTTTGCTTTAGTGATCTAAGTAGTGGGAATGGTGTTTGAAGGGGCAGTGAGTGCTCTGGATGCTGAAAGCATATGTCCCAGTCCTCAGCTTATAACCCCCGTCAAAGATTCTGCTTCTGGAGAAGGTCAGTTTTCTCCCAAGCATTGCTTTGGTTGTGTTTGTTTATCCTTTAATGTTGAGTTGAGCTTTTTTTACTTCTTTTTGTCCCTTCAACTATTCAACTTGTCATTTTAGTCCTTATTAAATAATTGTTGCTATTGATATGTCTAGAATGGAACACTCCTATGTTTAGTGTCCCACTATCACCAAAGAAGGCTCTCCGTGCTGCAATGCTAAAAAGCCGCTTTGCGGATACGATTTTGAAAGCTCAACAGAAAAGTCTTAATGATCAAGTAAGCCTTCTCCTTTTTTCTTTTGGGGGGGGGGATTATTATAGGGAAACCATATTGAGGACATTTTTTGGTCCTCGTACACCACTGTTTTGCTAAATTTTGCTTCCTCAATTGTAGGGTAATAGAAGTGATCCAATGAAGATGCAACAAGAAAAGGCCAGATTAGAGAGGAGGCAGCGCGAAGGTGATCCAAACCTGTCTTTCATTATATTTTGTTCAATAGTAGGTTGAACTTAGTATGCAGATTTATGGAATAGAAAAAGCATATGTGCTATATAATATCATTAATTAGTATTCATATAAATCATAGTATTTTTTATCAGTGCAAGTCAGGCACACACATAAGCTGTTGAGCATAATATATGGCCTGAAAAGTTCTTAACAACTCCAATCCATTCAGCTACTCAATGTATATGAAGGCTCTTCTAAATTAATCATCTTAATGTGTCGTAGTTCCGAGTAAATATGGTATTTTTTTACAGATAATGAAAGGCTCATCTTTTGGTAAATAACATCTAATTATTTTGGGGTTCTTAGGATATTTAACCTGCTTAATGCAACTTTGTTTTAGTTTGTGTTTGCAAAGCCATGTTTCCCGTGCACTTGTTAGATAAAATTGGCTTGTATGGATCTGTTTGCATCTCCTTCTTTCATTCTCTAGCTTAGCTGCCATTTGTTTTTCGTTTTACTGATAATCATAAGTTTATGATACTACCAGAGAAGGCAAGGATTGAAGCTGAAATAAAAGCTGCCAAAGCTGCTGCAGAAAGGCAGGCTGAGCTTGAATTGAAGGATAAACATGAAAGAGAAAGAGAAGAAGCTCGTATTGCACTTGAAAAGGTTTACTTCAGACCTACTGGATCCAATTTATGTACGTTATCATTTTCAGTAACCTCTGTGGTCTGATATGATGAGCATTTTCATCCAGGTGGAGAGGACTGTTGAGTTTGAACAGAACCGGTATATCTTAGAGGAGCTTGAGAGATTAGCCGGTTATAATGGCCACCCTTGGGGATCACACTTCCGATTACCATTGGAGCGACTGGGCTTGTACATCAAGGAAGAGGATACAGTAGAGGTTGATGAAATGGAGGATGGCGAAGAAGGGGAGATTTTGTGATGAGACTTATAATATATAGTTGTATGCGAATCTATTGTCCAAATTGGGTATGGGAGAATGACCTTTGTAAATAAAATTGGATACATTTTTGGGTAGTGGATTAGGCAAGATGCGTTTTCTGTAAATATTCGAGATGTTAGTTATGAATATGAGAAATGAAAAGGTACTGCAACTCAGTTCTCTTGCGATTACCACTTGTGCCAAATATATTGGATTTAGCGAGTAGATATAGCGAGTTTCATAACTTTGATTTAAAAAAAAAACTAGTTTCTTAACTTTGATAACTGTGGGTATACTCGCAGCCACCCCCTTCATAACCGCCTCTTTCCCGCTCAAATTCAAACTTCAGAAGTTTGGTATCTATAATTAAGTTTTGACCAATTCCTTAGTCCTAACAACAGATTTCGACTACGCCATTCTAGGGCAGAAATTGAAATCACGATGATGACCTAGCCCAAATTCCAAACCATTTTGCAAATCCTAGCCAGAAGAGTCTCAATATATATATATTTACATATTTATTCATCAAAAGTTGAAAGGATGATCAAATACAAAATCATCTCCGATTAAACTGATTTTTTAGAAGCGTGATCCTTTAGTGATAATTAGTTTCAATGATCTAATGATTTTTTCAACTTTTTGGAAATCAAAACTTTGCTACGTACTTTTTTATAAACCGGAGCTCCCCTTGTATATATATACAGATCTTCTTGAAAACCCTAACGGGTAAAACCATAACTGTCGAGGTCGAGAGCTCTTACACCACCGAAAATGTCAAGGCCAAGATCCCGCAGGACCAGCAGCAGCGGAGGCTGATTTTAGCTGGAAAGCAGCTAGAGGACGGCCGCAAGCTCGCCGAATACAACATCCAGAAGGAGTCGACTTTCCACCTCGTCCTCGGCCTCCGCGGTGGGGCCAAGAAGAGGAAGAAGAAGACCTACACGAAGCTGAAAAAGCTCAAGCACAAACACAAGAAAGTCAAGCTAGCTTGCGCTGCTTAAGTTCTACAAGGTCGATGACTCTGGAAATGTGCACAAGCTGAGGAAGGAGTGACCTATGTGCGGACCCAGGACTTTCATGGCTTACCACTTCTACAGGCACTGCTGCGGCAAGTGCGGATTCACCCGCTGTACGTAATTAGACTCTTCTCTGATGCTTGTACATATCATCGTCGATTTGATATTCGCTCATCAAATGTTGTTGATGATTAGGTTTCGGTGGATTTTAATCTCTTGATTTGATTTTCTGTGCATCATAAGAATATTACTAGTGTGTCTTGCCTTTTACATATCATCTTCAGTTTGATATATGGCTACTCTATGATGTTGTGCTTTTAGTTATAGTCAGATGTTTTGGTAATTTTGTTGGGATTTCGTGATAGTTTTATCTTTCTACCTATCTAAGTTTCGTTTGGTAATATGCTGTGTTTGATTAGGTTTGGTGAATTTTATTTTCTTGATTAGTATAAATAAGCTGATATTGACATGCAGGATTAATGAGGCCGTGTGTAATGGAATGGATGGTTAGATATTAAGGCTTATAGGATTAGTGGAGATAGATAGGCTTTGTTAAATGTTTTTGACCTGTGATTTCATATGCTATTTGGAATAGATTCAAACAAAGCTCTGTGATCAATGCAATTTCGTTGGTCGAGTGCGTGGAGCTCACCGAATTAATTGGTTTTGTGATATAATAAGAATAATAATGTTCAGTTACTCCTGAGGGATTCGAATTCCGTCATAGAGATTTCTTCAGTGATCTAAGAAGAAATGCACAACCATGTCAAAGTGAGACCTTTGACTTGGCTGATATTATGTGAGTAACTACTCGATCGTATGCTTCACTGTTACATTTATATTGAGCTTCTGTCAATTTTTTCGTTGCTTTTATTGTAATCTTATAGATTTTTATTTTGATAAATCACAGAAGGGACAACCGTAGGAGTTTTTATATGGATCATCCTATTGTCGGATATGGAAATGCTGTAAGTTTCTGAGTCTGACCTTCCCTTACTTTTATGGAATGGTTGCTGAGTAAGTAGATCTGAATTTTTCAAAACAAGGATCCAGTATTCCAAAATTTCATATCATATTTACAAAACCCTTATTACAGATCTGTTTGCAGTTTTTCCTTGTTGTCTGGTTGTGTGGTTAATTGAGAAACTAGATAACGAAATATCATCCATTATTTGAGAAACCTCTATGTCCACATGTTCTTATTGCAGTTTGGCCTTGTTGTGTATAATTGTGAATGTCATATTATATGTGCAAAACCTCTTTTTCCAGAAGATCTCATTTACTTGTTGTTTGGTTGCTTAGAGAATGGAACTGTGGCTTCGAATCAAAGCAATGAGATACAAGTTTCATGATCTATTTACATCTCAGTCTTGTTTGTCCATCTGTGCTTCACTGGAAGTAGCTAAACAGCACTATGTTTTGGTGATAAAGGATTAGTAGCTAATTCTGTATGTTCTAAATGCAGTATATGGGGGCTGGTGGGGAAAAATTGAAGTCAATGTCTGCTACTGTAAGACCTCCTGGTTCTTTATGAAAGTCCAAAAACGCTTACAGTTTTTGTTTTATATCTCAGTATATGGTTGAGCTACTTGTCTGGTTCCTATTTATATTACTGTGGCTGCTGTATTGGTTTAGGAAAAAGCTCCTTTCGTTGAGAAAGCTTCAAAGAGGAAGGCAGAGTATGATATTGCTGTGCAGGAGTATGAGAAGAAGAATCTGGTAAATGCTCTCATCTGTTTCGCGATTTCATCTTTCATTCGGTCCAACTATTTTGATGCAGAAGTTTGTATTGACCCGTTTTCTTGTTCTGGAAACTTGACAGGAAACCAATGATGAGGCTGAGAAATCAGTGATGACAGATATTAAGTTTTAGTGATCATTCTCATGAATTGAGATGAACAACATGCAAGTTGGAGCCACCATGTTTGACAATGGTGAAGAGGAAACATGGAGCATGTTTTGTGGAGTGAAAATGAGTAGAATGAATGTGAATGGGGTGATTAACAATTGTGGATGGTGGGTGAAGACTCGGATAGTTTTCAATTGCTGTTATGTTGGAAAATTTTGTGTTTGTGGGTATGGAAAGAGAAGGAAAAACGCTTCAAATACATGTAAAGATTTACGCTTTCCTTTATTTGCCCCACTACTTAGTGTTCAAGGGGAATAATCAAATAATCTTTTAGGATACAATGAAATCCAGCAACTTGCTATTGTTGATCGTCGGTTTGCACAAATGAAGATCAACTCAACACTCGATTAAAGATTTTTACAAGAGGGCTCAAGTTACTATAAACTATTTATGCAGAATAATAATTTCTAGATTTTATGAAATAAAACTAATAGAATTGATAGAGGAATAGCTAGAAACCAAGAGATAGAAGAATTATTATTTTCTGAGTGATGGAAGAGGCGGGAGGCACTCTTATTTATAGGAGTAATCACAACTTTTCATTTTGAAACAATACCCTTTCAATTTGAAACAGATCAATTGATCAAGGGGTGGCGCCATCTCAATCAATATACACAATTTCAAAGCAACTGTTGGTTAATTATCAACAATCATGTTGGTTTGTTACATTACCTCTTACCCTTTCAGCAAACACATGCATCGATCTCTTTATATTTTGGAAATAATCCAACAATCCTCCACCATTTTCAAAATATAAAAAATATTTTAAAAAGAAATTTTATTTTGAAAACGTTTTGAAAAATCCTTGAGTAAATTCTCGGAAAACGTAGTGCATAAACTAAGGCGTCTTGTGGACTTGAACCTTAGCTTAGTGACAATACATCAAAGTTAAATTAAGATGGCTAAGTAGCATTGCTTTGAACTTGCGATCTTATTGTAATCTAACCGGACACATTTCACATACTAGCTTTCTACTTCTTTCGAGTGTTCTTAAAAGTCGACGCGTGGATTGACCTTGCGTCTGTATCTTTTTCACGAGTGCTCTAGAGACTAGCCCAAGTCGCATTGAAGGCGGCACCACCTTCTATACTCGTATAGGTAAGCATGTAGTACCCATGTAACTAAAGTACTTTCCATCATGCTTATTAAGAGTTTTAATTATAACTCAACCTCTTCCATTCATTACATGTACCAAGAACTTCTACCTCGGAATGGATATGATATATATGTGTTTATTCATATATACTCATTTAATTTATTTAGTGCTTGCAATCACTACATATGATGTACTTTTGCTCATTGAACTCAAGATCTTGTTGTTATAAATGTTGAGTTGAGTTTCCATCATTGGTGATCATTAAAATTGGACTTTAACCCCATTCCTTTAGATGTTTTCCACACCAAATCTCTTGCAAGTCCTTTTGTTGATGGATCAGCCAAATTATGACATGATCTTACAAAATCAACGGTTATAACCCCGTATATTATCAACTGTCTCACCGAGCTATGCCTCAAATCAATGTGCCTTAATTTACCATTATATACCTAGAAATAAGCTTGTGATAGTGTAGCTTGACTATCATAATGAATAGATATTGGAGACATTGGTTTAGGCCATATCGGAATTTCTAATAGTAAATATCTTAGCCATTTTGCTTCTTTACTAGATGAAGCCAAAGCTATAAATTCTGTAGCCATGGTGGAATCTAAAATTATAGATTGTTTCTTTTAGCCCCATGATATGGCTCCTCCACCAAGTGAAAATATCCAGCTCGCAGTTAATTTATGATCCTCATTATCGGATATCCAACTAGCATCGGTAAATCCTTCTAAAACTAAAGGATACCCACTATAATATATTCCATAATCAATTGTTCCTTTTAAGTACCTTAATGTTCTAGAGATTGCATTCCAATGTGCTTGTCCAGGATTGCTAGTATACCTACTAAGCTTGCTTACAACGAAAGCTATATTAGGCCTCGTACAAGACATGACATACATTAAGCATCCAATCACCCTAGAATATTCTAATTGATTTATGGCTCTACCATAATTTTGATTCAGTTTCAAATTTGAATCAAAAGCAGTAGAAACTGATTTGCTATCATAATGGTTGAATTTTCTATTAACTTTTTCTATGTAATGTGATTGAGTTAAAACTAATATATCATTACCTCTTTTAATTCTTATACCCAAAATGACATCAGTTTCTCCCATATCTTTCATATCGAAACTAGAAGATAAGAATTTCTTAGTCGATTCTATGCTTTCGATATCTGTTCCAAATATGAGCTCTATGTAACCGAGGTTGAAAAGAGCTTGACCAACAAGTTACATCTGAAACGACAACTATACAAGTTGAAGATGGAGGATGGCAAGAATCTCATGGACCACATGAGCATGTTCAATGGATACTTGGATCAACTGCAGAATGTTGATATGAAAATTGAGGAAGAAGATAAAGCCCTTTTACTTCTTACCTTGCTTCCCGATTCATATGAAAATTTGGTAACTACCATGTTGTATGGTAAGATACAGTAAGCTTAGAGCAGGTGCATGCCTCGTTGGTGTCCCATAGTACTTATAAGAAATTAAATCTCAGGATTGGGGATGAGTCTGCAATATATATTGTTCGGGGTGGAAATCTAGAAGGACATCTTATGGTAGATCTGATACTAGCAGCAGGTTCAGGTCTAGTTCTGGAGGAAAGGGTGTGCAGTGCTACCGGTGCAAAGAGTTCCGTCATATCAAACAAAATTGTCCTAAGAGAAAGGATGATGTTGGTAATGCGAATAATCTTGCCGGAATATTGGACAGTTGTGAAGATGTTCTCACAGTCTCCAAAGGTTTAAACACTTCTCCTTGTGATGACTGAATTTTAGATTCCGGTTGTACTATACATATTTGCTCCAGGAAGGATTACTTTCAAACATTCCAAGAAAGTAAGGGAGGTATCTTATTCATGACTAATGGTATCCCTTGTACAATTGTTGACTTTGTAATAGTGGAAATAATGATGTATGATGGAATTGTTTGCAGCTAAGGTGACGTTGCATATGTACCAGAAATGCGGAGGAATCTAATTTCTCTCAGTTGGGTGGACTCCATGAGATGCAAATATTCAGTTGCGGGTGGAGCCATGGAAATATCACGTGATAGTATGATCCTAGTGAAAGGAAAGAAGTGTGATGGTTTATATTGTTTGGAAGGAAGTATGGTACATCCAAATTCGATAGGCTGCTGGAAACAAGGAGCGCAAACAGGTTTTCAGGATACAGACAATGGTTAGGAGTTTAATCTTGTTGGTAGAGAGGGTGCATCGAGACCCTTCACTGAAGTTAACTGGTAAAGTTAGCTTAGTGCAACTACACATAGTTGGCCGAGTGATGAATCAATGGTGGACCAAATTTTCTTCATTCATGGTGTGTAAACTGGTCAATAAAATGGCCAAATGGTACTTTGTGTTCTGATGACGCAGGTAATTTGTATGAAAATCTCACCAAGATGGATGTTGAGTTTTGGTGATCATTCTTATGCAAATTGAGATGAACAACATGCAAGTTGGAGTCACCATCTTTGATAATGGTGGAAAGTGAGGGTATGAGAAAGATGATCGAATAGTGCACAAATAGATATGGTATAGCATAGGGCAAAGTCCACTAGCTAGTTAGACTGTTAGAGCACGGGAGAATTAGTTTGTAATTCACATTGCGACATACTTTGTTACAAGCATGGGTCAATGGGTCTTGGAAGAAGACAATGTTTTGACAGGAGCCCAAATCCAGGCAAATCTTTAGTCACGTTTACTGCATGCATTGAAATTGAAATTGAAACTGAAATGAGTGTGGTCCTCTACTCCTCTTAAGCCCACAATTTCACTTAGACTTTGGCACTTTACCTATTTTTGACTAAAGCTTTCGGCACTTCGAGTACAAGATAAAATTGTCATATCCCCACACTCTTGAGTCCCAAGTGGAGTTGCCTGTATTCCCTATTAATTGATCTTCCATTTCAAAGTAACTAGCTGCTTCCAGTGCAGATGATTAATTTTCCATGAAACTAATTTTCGAGTGAATTGATTTTTTTATTTAAAAAAAAAGATCTTCCATTTCAAAGTGAAAACTACTCATTCCTTGACATAAAATATATACAAAGGTTTAAATAGAAAAAAAATGGATTTTATGTTTTGTTCCAAATTTATTGGTCATCTCTTATAGCTTATCAGACATTCAGCACATCTAGAAAAGAAAAAAGAAAAAGAAAAACAATCAATCCTCTAGAATCCACTTCGTAGTAAAATCCATATTATTCTATTCTATTTTAAACGTATTATTCAATGACACAGTAAGAAACGCACGTCTCTCTATAAATACATAGCAAGTATGATTTCATTCATTCTCATACATATCTCAGTTACGTACTAATCATCTTGCTAGCTTAGCAAGGTCCCCTACTTTTTTTTAAGAATCTTGAAGGAGGGACCGTTTTCATATTTCAGCGATAGAGAATTTGGGGAAGATTACTGTCTAACCTTATATAAACTAATAAACACCCCAATTTACGATCAAACTAATGCACTAAAAACACCGGTACCAACAATGAAGCCATTTTTGTTCATCGTCTCTCTTCTAATTCTCCTTCCTTTCATCATCCTGGCCTCATCGGCAGAGAAAAAGGTTCGTATACATGTTCATCATCTAGTTATGGCATGGGAATATGGTTTTGTTTGTATATATATATACTCTAATTTATGTGGCTGTGTACGTGTATATGACTTGTTATAGGTATACATCGTATATTTTGGTGAACACAGTGGAGAGAAAGCACTGCATGAAATAGAAGCTACCCATCACTCCTATTTGCTCTCTGTCAAAGAAACTGAGGAAGATGCCAGAACTTCACTGCTTTACAGTTACAAGCACAGCATCAATGGCTTTGCGGCTGTGCTCACAGACGATGAAGCATCCAGGTTATCTGGTAAGCAATGAGTTCTTCTTCTTCATCATCGATCATCGTCATCTTCTTTTTGTTGCCTATGCCTGGTTTCTAATAATTGCAGAACTGGTGATTTCTTTTATGAACAGAATTGGAAGAGGTTGTATCAGTGTGGTCAAGCCACCCAAAGAAGTACACTATGCACACAACAGGGTCATGGGAGTTTGTGGGGATAAATGAACGAGAGGAAGCAGAAGCAGGGCAGTTTTGGAAGAGCAACAAGATGGGAGGAGACTTCTTATCCAAAGCAAGGTTTGGCAAGAACATCATTGTTGGAGTCCTTGACCACGGTAAGATATATACAAAGCCAAAAATTCAACTACGTACATAGCGCACTTCTTTCCAAATTAGTAGTACTGTTGCATGTGTTTGGGCCTAAATAAAGAATTTCATTTTGAGCTTGGATGACCGAGGTCTATGCGAGCGGCCCATTATAATTAATGGTGCTTGGCGAAGAATCAAGTTACATAACGTCTGGCGAACTTCGTTAGAAGAAGACTTTGAGTTCTATTACAACTATGTCTTATTAGCTGATTCTATGCGGCTTTGATTCTGTCATAACTATTTGAGCTTATATAGAACTCTTGGAGGAGTTATGATGGAATTAGAAGATCTATGAGTGATTACGACACGTATGCTGGTGTTGGATTCAGACTGTGATTACAAGAGCAGAGGAATTTAACATTGAATGAATGACTGTTATTAAGCGAGTTTATAAGGAGAGTGAGGATCTTATGAGAAGGCCCCCCCCCCAATCGATCAAACAACCTTGCTATACGCAAACAAACCTAGACGGACCTCTCGTCCTCGAGATTCCTATCTTCTTGCAACCAGAAAGTCTAAGTGTTTGTCACCTATCGAGTGAAAGTATTGCGACTGTAAGGAAGCAATTGCAACCGGAAAGTTGAAGAGCGGCTCACTTGTAAGTTGGGAGCTTGAATACTCAAAGGGAGCGAGTGTTCTCAACACTCTGTTACGAGATTACTCTGCTTTGCACGAGAAAGGACGTGTGGAGTATCGATTTCAAGACTTAGCGAGAGATTCACATATCAAAGTCCTAGGTTTCTAGGCAAAAAGGACCTATTCAAGCAGGGTTGGTGCTCTCCCTGTTCTAATCGCTTAATATAGAAGTCAGGCGGCTGTGATCAGTCCATATTCCGTCGAGAGACGGTGGCACGCCAGCATATAAAGCACATACAGGATAGACCGGCCCACACGGTTAAAACATCCGAGATAAAAGAGACTGCTTCGCGAGAAGGATCTCTTCCCGAGAGATATTTTTGCATCGAACATTTTGGCACCCCCAGTGGGACATCAATATCTCTTTGCATCTATAAGCGACAATTGAAGATCTTTATCGAAGGGTCTATCCTCAGTGTCGCAAACATCCACGACCGGTTTACCGTGAACACACATCTACGGAGTGTCGTTCATTAAGTAATCAAGCGGTTAAAGTTATTTTCGCTAACAACCTAGACACCATGTCTTTCCAATTTTTGAGTGAGGCGGAAATAACAGGGCTTACGCTCGAACAATACCTGGCTTATGTAGCTAGGCGAGATATTCACCAGGCTAATCACTATTTGGCACTCGAACAGAAAATCGAGCAACAGGCAGAACTTCTCACCACCCAGGCCCAATTAGTTGATACAGCAACAGTTGGTTTCCAAGCACTACGGGCAGAGTTAAATCAAGATCGTGAGGAGAGAGAGGCCATGGGGGCCCAGGTGACTAGTTTGGTAGAAGGTCAAGATAGACTACGGATAGATATCCTTCGCCAAATGGAAAAAGGATCGGAGGAATACCGCCGATACGCGGCGACTCTATCACAAAGGGTAGACAATGACATAGGATCTCTAACCAAATCCGTATCCGACTTGGCTAAGAAAACCAGGCACGAGGAGTCTTTTCCTTTTGCTTGGGAGCAACGGTTAAATAAGTTCTTAGATTGTAACATACAACTATCTAAGATGCATGAAACTTACGAGACACCGTTTCCTCCAATGAAAGATGACCCCAACGAATGACGTTGGCCAAAATTTTACAAACACCAAACCTTCCAGACTTTCTCTGGTGATGACGATGCAAATGCGGCAACACACTTGGCCTATTTTACTCTGCAGTTAGGCCAATTTGCCGAAGATGAAGGACTCAAACTAAGAGTTTTTGGTTCATCGTTATCAGGATCAACCCTTGTGTGGATACTGGAATAGAGAAGGGTTCGATCAGTGAGTGGAAGGATATGGAGGCCTTGTTCATAGATCACTTTGGAACGGCAAGGCCAGAAACTAGTGTTGGAAAACTGGCTTCCTTGAGCCAATCGGTGACAGAAAGTCCAGTCACATTCCTACACCGTTTCCAGTTAGAGTACAATCTATGTAAGACCCCTCTGAGCAAGGAAGAGGTGGTTGAGATGGCCAAGAATGGTCTGGAGGACACGTTCCATCAGCTATTCTTAAACAGCAAGTATTACTCTCTGAATGAGTTCATCACGGCTGTGACTAAAGCTCATAGCAACATGCAAGAGAGAGATAACAGAAGAAACGCGTCCAAAGGGACGTATAGTAGTCGAACCTATGATAAGTTGAAGCCAAAAACAATGGCTTATATTGAAGGTTTAGACGACCAGGAATCAGACTCTGATGGTGATCATGTGGGTGCTGTTGACTTATCAACAAACAAGGTTATAAAACCCCGCAAGCTCCAGAAGAGTAGAGGTCCAATCAAACTCTCAACAGTGGCCTTCACTAAGCCAGAATTTGAGAAGCACACTTATGATGCCAACATGGCTCATGAAATTTTGGACGAGTTGTATAGTCTGCATGTCGTCAAGGCAGACTTTGGACCACTTCCCACAGCTGAGCAGTTAAAGGGTAAGAAGTGGATCAATGAAGGAAAATGAGAATTGGAAGGGTCGTCCAAAACAGCTGCACTAGTGGATTCCGAGCCGTTCCCTGCTCCACAGGTGAATATGGTTACCAAGTTACCAAGGACTGCATTAAGCTTAAAGATCAGATCCAGAAGTGGATCAATGAAGGAAAATTAGAATTGGAAGGGTCGTCCAAAACAGCTGCACTAGTGGATTCCGAGCCGTTCCCTGCTCCACAGGTGAATATGGTTGAGGTGAATTGGTCATTACCTAATAGACTCCTTGAAGATACGGAGGCTTGGAATCAATCTTCCTATTTAGCCTATTCATTCAGATTGGATATGACAGAAGACTATTTCGATAGGCTAAGGGATATGGGGCTGATCTTCTTTTATCCAGTCTTCAAACTCAGACACCTGCGGTATACAGAGCCAGCCCAGCACTTTTGCAGGTTCCACAATCACTTTGGTCATCAAACAGCAATGTGTTCGACCTTGAGAGATAAAATCCAGGGTTTGATCAATTGGGAAGTGATTGTGATCAACGACGGGGGCGAGATGGATTTTCACCCAAAATATCTTCATAGAACACCATCTCCTCCAGTTACAACTCCTTCTGCCAGTGGCACTTCCTCAGGGGATAGTCAAAATAAACCAACTCATGCGAGGAAGAAGTCCAGGCGAAGAGCTAAGCGAAATATAGCGTTTGTCCGACCTAAGCGGACTCGCATAACATATAACGCGTCTTGGCGAGAGGAGATATTCAATGAGCTATGCTTAGAAGGAATAGTTGTGGTTCCTGACAATTGGGGAGCACCTGACCCACATCTTGAGGATGTTAGGGGTTTGCCTTATTGTCGATACCACCATAAATGAGGATGTCACACCACAAGTGCTTGTCGAGATCTGAAATTCAAGATACAGCAGTTGATTGACGAGGGAGTGATAGAAATAGAACAAAAGCCCTTGTCAAACTTGACCACCCCCATGCCCATGGTTGGAATGTTAGAATTGACACGTGACAAATCAAATAAAAGAAAACAGTCCAACGACCAACCAACTACTGGCGAGAATCCATCTTACACACCAAGGAATAAAGGAAAAGAAAAGGTGGATCCCAAAGCAGAATCGCCAGTAGCCCTTTGTGCACATTGCAAACTCAGAAGTGGACTGAAGATCTCTTATGAGGAACTGGCTCAGGCAGCCAAATCTTTCCCAGAACTATTCTCGAGCACAGATCATCAGCCCCCACAAGCAAGACAAAGGGATACTCCATCTCCCAAGCGCTCGCGAGCAACAGACCAAGCCAGTCTGGCTAAAACACCTGAGTCTAAAGTTGCAAGTACGCTCGCGAAGCCATATATTCCTCCAGCTTCAAGAAATATTACAAAGGAGGATGTTTGGTACATAAGGGAGAAAGGAAAAACCGTGGAGGTAACTCCGAGCAAGAGGAGAAACCTTCAACGACGCTTTGGTAGGGCCAAGAGAGCATTGGATGCTTATGAGGCTGGCCTCATCAAAGAAGAAGACCTGGAGTTTCCTCCAGAAGTGTTGCAAAGGAGGTTGAACACCCTTGCAGCAAACCCATTGGTGGTCTTTGGGAAGAAATCTCGCGAGCCTAATGTGAGAGCCCAAAGACCAGGGGTTTTCGAACGAAACCCAGACTTAGGGACTAAAGGTAAAGAGCCTGAATCTACTCAGGAGATTCATCGCGAGACTACAAAATGACAGCCAATAAGGAGACGCCTCACCTTTGAGGAAGACACGATGAAAACAGTAGGGCTAAAGACACCCCCTAAGGGAACATGGGGCATGCAGAAACAAGGTACTCCAAGCAAGCCTCCAGTCTTGCAATGGAAACCCAGGCCTTTGGTTGTGGAAGAACAAGCGAAGGCCCAAAAATTAATCCCTGCTCCCAAGGAGAAAACTCCACCACCACTACTACCAGCAGCCATTGATCCTATTCCTGAGGATCCAATACAGCAAGTAACCCATCTTGAGGTCACTACAATGTCTAAAGAGGATGGACACTTGGCTGGAGATGATAACTACGACGACGATGAGCAGTTGTTAGACTACGGTGAGGACGAAGATCTTGAAGCACTTGCCTGTATCGAGGAAGATACCTTCACTATTAACATGGTGTATGTCTTATCTTTTAAATATGCTTTGTCTCCGTCAGCATCAAAAGGTGAATCCAAGAACGTCAACAGTGTGGTATTACCAGATGAAGAACCAGAGCTACCAAATGATTCAACACTGTTTGAAATACCAGAGTTGGATTCATCACACACAAAAAGACAGATGATGTTCTCCAAGCCTACCATTGACATGGCCATGCACATGCGACCGTTATATGTCACAGGACAAGTCTAAGGGATTCAATTGAATAAACTCCTAGTGGACTCAGGGGCAGCGGTTAACATCATCACTGTTAAGGCAATGGCCTTAATAGGTGTTCCCAAGTCTGCTATCTAAGAGACCTCGCTTAGTGTCAGAAACTTTCAGGGTAGCATAACTAAGACTTTGGGAATTGTCTTCTTGCAGGTACACATAGGGCTGGCCTCAGGCACTTACACATTCTTTGTGGTAGAATGCACATCTCCATATAGTGCCATTTTGGGGCGTGACTGGATACATCGAAGCTACTGTGTACCATCTTCACTTCATCAGCAGATGTTACTTTGGAACATGGAGTCAGGCGAAGCAGAGCTTGTCAATGCTGACCCTCGTCCATATTCTGTTTCTGCTAATGCATTAGAAGCCAGATATTACCACAGTGACCTTAGGCCATTGAAGGTATGTGGCGTCGACGGTAAGGGCCGCCCAGTTGGTGTTACGGCCTCTGAATTAGCTCAGTGGGGTATACTTCAAGTAACTCAAGATAGTAAAAGACCCTACACCATTGAGCTACCATCCAAACGTTCTCCATGATTGGGTCTCTATCAGATATAGAGACCGAGGCTTGTCTTTCTCTATATGAACGCTTTCATAATTTTCTACTAGATAGCCAAGCCTATGAGAAGGTTCCAATGGTTGCAGCCTTGGAATACGTGGATGAAGACGTTTTGCAAGACTTTGAGGAGGAGGACAAGATTAAATTAGCTCCAGCAGCTCTAGATGATTTACCTCTCAAAGTCAAGGATCTCATTGAACACATTAATATTGGGACACATGAAGAGCCAATCTCTGTGGCTATTAGTACCTTCTTGGAGCCTGAGGAAAGACTCAAGCTTATTGAATTGCTAAAAGAATATGCTGACTGTTTTGCAGAGAAATACGATGACATGCCTGGTCTGTCACCAGATTTGGTTTGTCATAATTTGCCCATCATCGAAGGGAAGAAGCCTGTAAAACAGGAGATGCGTCGCATGAACACAGAAAATACAATTCTAGTCAAGGAAGAGGTCGAGAAAATGCTCAAGTCAAGGATTATACGTGTAGCCAAATACAATGAGTGGCTTTCCAATATAGTCCCAGTTAAGAAAAAGAATGGAAAGATGCGAGTATGCGTCGACTATAGAGACTTGAACAATGCAACCCCAAAGGATGCATACCTTATGCCAGTAGCTGATTTGTTGGTTGACTCAGTTGCCCGCCATGAAATGTTAACATTCATGGATGGCACTGCTGGTTATCATCAAATTCCAGTGGCTGAAGCAGATAGACATAAAACTGCGTTTCGGTGCCCTGGCTTTGCCGGTGTTTTTGAGTACACGGATATGCCATTTGGGCTCAAGAATGCAGGGGCAACCTATCAACGAGCTATGAATTTGATCTTTCATGATCTTATTGGTAAGACCATGGAGGTTTATATTGATGATGTGGTAGTTAAAACGAAACACAGAAGTGATCATTTTGAAGACTTAAGGCAAGTGTTTCTCAGAATGAGGCAACATCAACTGAAGATGAACCCAGCCAAATGTGTGTTTGGCGTCCAGGCAGGAGATTTCCTGGGCTTTTTGGTTCATCAGCGTGGGATTGAGATACCGGATGACAAGAAACAAGCAGTTCTCAATGCAGTCCCACCAAAGAGTAAGAAAGAGCTACAACGTTTATTGGGAAAAATCAATTTCTTACGACGGTTTATTGCCAATGCTGCTGGGAAAACACAACCATTTTCCACATTGCTCAAGCTTCAAAATCAGAAAAACTTTGTATGGGAGCCTATACATCAAGAGGCCTTTGAAACCATTAAAGCTTACTTAACAAACCCACCTGTCTTGGTTCCTCCAAGACCTGGGGTTCCTCTTAAGCTGTATATATCAGCTACTAAACTTTCCATTGGAAGTCTATTAGCTCAGGACGACACGGCCGGAGTTGAACGTGCTATTTTTTATCTTAGTCGTACCTTGAACGATTGTGAAACGAGATACTCTCCAATGGAAAGGTTATGCCTAGCCTTATACTTTTCCGGGTGTAAGTTGAGGCACTATATGTTTTCCTTCACTACGTGTGTTATTGCACAAACAGATTTAGTGAAGTATATGTTGTCCAGACCGATTCTCCGTGGACGCATTGGCAAGTGGATTCTAGCTTTGTCAGAATTTTCTTTGCAATATGTCCCTCAGAGGGCGGTAAAAGGCCAAGCAGTGGCTAATTTTTTTGGCTCATCATCCCATGGAAGAGGTGGTTGAGGGGCCAGAACTGGATCTTGCTCGTATTGACTTGGCCCCTTGGTGTTTATATTTTGATGGGTCCAGTACGAGTACTATGGCCGGGGCAGGGGTAGCTTTGATCTCCCCACGCGGCCAAACTTATTCTTATTCTTTCAGGTTGGACTTCAAGTGCACAAACAATCAAGCAGAGTACGAAGCTTTAATCATTGGGTTAGAACTTCTGCTAGATATGGAGATCAATGATGTGCATGTCCTTAGAGATTCCCAACTGGTGATCAGACAACTTGAGACAAAATACAAGGCAGGTCCAATATTAGAGCCTTATGCGAGGAGGACCTGTGACTTATTAAAGTTGTTTACAGAAGTGGAGTTGAGTCATGTTCCTCGCGAGAAGAACTATGCAGCTAATGAGTTGGCTCAACTTGCAACGGGTATCAGTTTGCAAGATGGGGTACGCGAACGTATATTAAAGGTTGAAAGAAGAACCCTTCCATCTTTCATTGTACGACAAGAAGATAAAAATGAATGGTACGTTGCTACACTTGATCACATTGACAAGGACTGGAGACAGGAAATCATCTCTTATCTCGAGGATCCTAATAATCCGGTTGACAAGCGGATTCGATTTTTAGCTCCCAATTATGTACTCAAGGATGCTGAGTTATATAGAAGGGGAGAGGAATGCATACTGTTAAGGTGTGTCTTTGGACGTGACGCTAAGCAGTTAATGAGAGAGGTCCATCTTGGGATTGCAGGGGCACATCAGGCTGGTCCCAAGATGAGATGGTTATTAAGAAGACATGGCTTTTATTGGCCAGGAATGCTCAGAGACTGCATCATGTTCGCCAAAGGTTGTGAAGAATGCCAGAAACATGGTCCAGTCAACCATATGCCCAGAATACCATTACAACCAATAATCAAGCCTTGGCCAGCTCGAGGATGGGCTTTGGACTTAATAGGAATGATTCATCCTCATTCATCTGAGGGGCATAAGTTTATCATTATGGCTACTGATTTCTTCACAAAATGGGTCGAAGCTCGACCTCTTAGGGTATCGTCTGCAAAGGCCATCCGCCAGTTCCTCTTTGAAGATATTATTTGTAGGTTTGGTATCCCTGAGAGTTTTGTTTCAGACCGTGTGGCTGCATTCATGTCTGGAGAAGTAGATACTCTAATGAAGGATCTTGGGATCCATTTTCTTCACTCTTCTCCATACTATGCCCAATCCAATGGTCAAGCTGAAGCGAGCAATAAAATCATCATCCATATCCTAAAACGGATGCTCGCGAGCAATGCCAGACTGTGGCATGAAGAACTTTTTAATACTTTGTGGGCTTATAGGACTAGTAAGAGGACACCCACAGGTACAACTCCTTATGCATTAATGTTTGGGCACGATGCAGTCTTGCCTTTGGAGATCAACGTTCAGTCTTTACGCGTGATGGAACAACCCAATTTGATCGGTGAAGACTATGTCCAAGCGATGTGGCAAGAACATGAAGACTTAGATGAGAAACGTATACACGCTTATGATAGTCTACGTGCTGAGAAACAAAAGGTGGCTCGTGCCTATGACCAACGTACAAGGGGCATGAGTTTTGCAGAAGGAGAACTTGTTTGGAGAGTCATTTTGCCTGTTGGCGAGAAGACTGAAGGACGAGGTAAATGGTCAGAGAAATGGGAAGGACCATACATTATCGATCGACTGTTGGGTAAAGGAGCAGTTCGCTTGCGAGATCGAGATGGTACTATACACGCGAACCCAATAAATGGTCGTTACTTAAAGAAATTCATACAACCTGTATGGGAGTATGATGATCCTCCAATTATAGCTTAATTTAGTTTATTTATGCTCTTGCATAAGTAAACTACAGGGGAAACACATACCGAGGATCATGTAATTTAAAATAGCCATGGGATCTGTGAATTAAGGAATGGAGGGCTGATATGGTTCATCCCATTTCATTCCACATTCTTAGGAGAACAGTTTTGACCCAACCCAACACATAAGTTTATAACCAAGTATAATGGAGCTCATGAATTCTAGGAAACAACCATATATAGTAAAACATCGATAAATTAATAATCTCAGAACTGGCAAAATTTATTAATTTAACGAAATTATTAATTAATCAAGTACTAAATTAATACTCAAATCTCTAAGCTGAGACCGACAAAAAATATTATTTTATCGAAGTTATTAATTAATCAAATATTAAATTATCAAACTTTTACTGTACCACTTTTACCATTGCAATTAAAGCGAAGAAGTAGATGCCTAGCAAGACGGAGATGAAAGTTGAGTAGGCATTTGGATGGTAAACATGGACCGATGGATCTTATATTGTATGAACAAGTTTGATATTCGAAGGAACACATTATAAAGGATGGAAATGGATAAGCACATCCAACAATTGTGATTCAAAGACACAAAAATTATGACAAACTCATGTTAATTACTTTCAATCTCAGCCGTTAGATGTGTTCATCCCTTTCCGTCCCTTATATTATATCCTTTAGGAAAGCAAACCTCATTGTATGCAATCCAAGTATGTTACAATAACAGCTCTTTTGGATTTGTCATATATACAATTACAGGAGCATAAGAAGGATTGAAGGAAAAGAGATGATGCACTCCTACTGCATCACTGGATAAAATGACGTCGTCAAACATCTTATATACTTTCTACGCCAAACAGACTGAGTTAAGGACCCGGCCACATACACCAACAGACCAACTCAGATCAAGTATCACGACCATAATTTGGGTGTTTAACAAAGAACCGGGACAAGCAGGATGGTCATTCATAAAATTAATTTTTTTTTACAGCATCTTGTGACTAAAACCGGAATACTAATTGTAGCATGTAAGAGTGGATCTTTTCCAGTAACTGTACAGATATCATTACGGGTTAAGCAAGGGAAAATATGGCACTTATCATACACAAGACTAAAAGAGATACCTTAAGTCCCTGGTCAGATTGTGGAAGCATTTCTGTTGGTTAGGATATCATCTTCATTCCATACATTAGTTCTCACTTTCACCCTTTCATCATTGAAGTGGATGTACTTCCATTTACAACCATACTTTCTCATAACAAGTTTTTTCTTGTCTTCTTGGCCAAGCTCCTCAAAAGCACGTGCTACTCTCCTGACAGTATCTTCATCTGGTCTTACACGTAACTCCTCCATGTCTGCGAACACCTGAATTTAATGAAAGAGTTACCCACAATTCAAGACAATATTTCATTGTCAAACTTAACTTATGTCATATGATATGACAATGTAAAGTTACTCACTAAAAGATGCAGGAAATGAAAAGTGCTTGTGGGGTGAAATTACCTCTATTATTTTACTTTTCATTTCCTGATGATCATACAAAGAGATCATCCTAGAAAACAGCCGCTTTGAAATAGAGCGTGTGTGTGTATTCAGAATCGTGTTCCACAGCGATTCAGCCTCATCTACCCTGTGGTCCATATCGAATGCCAGTAGAAGGGTGTCATAGGTTGCCATCGTCGCTCCTTGACCTTTGCTTAGCATCCACTTTGCCACCTGACCAGTGAAGAAGTAGCCACGAATAAGATTTCAATACATCCAACAATTTAAGCAAGTTTCTGAAGGGCCTTCACAAGATAACCCATTAACTCCATGTCCAGAAATCATTGACTTAAGCTTTCTGATTAATCAACACCAATGATACTTATACCTGAAACTCTATAAGAGGTACAAAAACTAAGAAGATCCAGCATCCTCATGCTAATGAATTAAGACAGTCCCTAGTAAGGCTTCCTTGAAGTACTAATTTCATGACAGGTCTCCTCAGTAGATTAATGTCAAGTTGATTTTTAACAATTCTCGCCTTAAGCTTATCTCTATAAATAGAGCAGGCTAATTTGTAATTCCAAATGCAGTCATATATATATTATATAACATTGATATGCATTATGTCTTAAATGAACAGGCTAATTTATATAACACATGCCATATGGCATATAAATGTTTCAGTAATGAAACTCCTAAATGTATTGAAATCAGGTCACATCATAAGTATTACAGTATTTCCTATGTCCCTATACATTAAATAAATAAATAAATTGTGAGTGTCATACTTGAATTACACGCAGCCACTGATTCCTCTTTCTTAGAATTCTCAAAGCCTTAGCTGCTGCAATCAATGGAAACTCTGTCTCCCAAGCTGTCCATTTATCCAATGCTCCAAAAATGGCCTCTTTCTCATTCGGAAGATCAGAAACCTGTCACATCAATGTCAATGGGAAAAGGAGTTGGACCAGAATCAACCTTTGTCTTTGTTTGGAATTCTCAGACGGATTACATGATTTACATCCATACAGAAGATGTGGTAAAAGAACTAACAATTCTAACAAGATTAAGTGCCTTTTGCCCAGACCCAGCCGAGTCTTTTTTCTTCCATAAGTGGTGCTCGTTTCTTCCTACCTTCTTGATTACTTTCCTGCATTTCAAGCAAACAACGACTTTATAAAAGCATCATGACAACATGAAGACCATTAACTACAAATGCCATTTAGAATGAAACAAAGCACAGCAAGAGCATGTCATTATGGAAACAACATCTAGAGTATTTGAATGAAGTACTGATCAGCGAAATCAAAGATCATAACTAATATAAGGCCACGGAGGAAAGTTACCTCTCACTTGGTATTGAAGTAGTTAAAGGTGCTCTATTTTTCTTCTGAGAACACTTTACACCGAACATGTTTGAACCCAGAATAAAATGTGGAGAGTTCCATGCAGCAAAAAATGATGAAAACTGTGAAACTTTCCATATATTAGAAACCAAGATGCATGTCAACTTTTCTGGCTTGCATCAAATAATAAAGACGACAAAGACTGTTACCTTGAACAAAAGAGCAGTTCTGCAATTAGATACATTTTGTGAGAGAACTGCTTCAATTGGAATTCTCTATAAGACATGAATAAATTCACAGTTTAGTAAGGTAGCATCTAAAACTTGTTGAAAAAGTGAGATTAACTCTTGGTTACTACCTTATTAATTCCCAAGTGGCAACAAATAGAGCTTCCGGAACTCGCAAACATTGTACTTAACATAGACCAAGAGCGTCAATAAGGTTTGTACTGATGTAAAGACTTTTATGCAACACTCGTGCACGAAAACCCTTTTGTAGGATCACAATGATAACTGCATCAAACCACACAAAATAATCAGAATGAGAGATTTTGGTCACACAAGAATATGCACTTTGAATTAGCATCTACAATCAATATAACAAGTATACAATCCTGCGATGAAGAAACTAGTTGGCTCACAGAAAGAGACCTATATTCAAACATCAGCACAAACCAGAAGCAGATGCTGAAGAATTGAAAAATGCCGAGGGCAAATTCTGATTTTTTCACTGACTTGACTCTTAACGACATAGCAAATTCAGAAACCACAATATCCACATAAAGCTCTTTGCGGCTATTCCATTTGTTCAATAACCTCTGCACCTATCAATTTACATGAGAAAAGATTCCATCTTTGATCAATTAGACATAGCCGATTCTAACAAACAACAGATAACCCCATTCATTGCTCAAAACACAAAATGAAAGCAAATTAATTTCATTGACTGAACTCCAGAAACAAGACCCAAACTCACAAACCCAATTGAGATTACTCAAGCTCTATGAAACCAGACTAACCAAACCATGGAGTACAGAGACACAAGTATGAGAGATTAAGGATTTACAGAACTTGTAGAAGAAAAAAAGGTGTAACCTTTTTGAGAATATTAAGTTTAGCCTGAGACTAATCCAAGATTAGACGCTGATGAAGAGTCTCCGATATGACTCGGTCTTTCAGCTATGGCACAGTGTGGCCTGAGGGACGGGAAAAAATGTATATTTTTTTAGTCAACCCGAATTATTGATGAATTTTACGTTTTTTTTTAATAAATTTTTTTTATTGAATTTTCCTAAAAACTTTCCTCTACAAAAATTATTAAAAAAAATTGGCTGAATTTTTACAAATTTTATTCATATAAAACTACCGATTATAAATGTACATATTTTTGACGTTTAATGCGCATACCGTTTTTTACTAACAAAAGTGTCAACAAAACATTGGAGGGAGAGGCTCGGGTTTAGGGGAAAAAGTAGCAAGATGTAGGAAGGATTGGAATTGGATGCGGACATGTCTAGGAAAGAATGGGAACCTAAAATGCATCCAGGCCATACACAACAATGAAGGTAGAAGGCCACGATTGACTTGTGTTGATGTGTTTAGGAAGTAAGAAGGAATGAGAAACCGATAATAATTTGGATAATTTTCACCTCATGACTAGTAAATACTCATAATAATATTGTAAAAGTCGTCATCATTCATTAGTGATGTCATTTGTTCAAGTATAACTATTTCTAAGAGCACCTACATCGGTGTTCTGATTTGCTCTAGTAGATGATGGAGTCTGCTAGATTTTCTCTTTGAACGAGTAAGAGGAGGAGCAAACTTTGCTCCGGTGATTGTTCTTATAGATGATAGAGCCCACAAAAATTGGCCCTTGGTTGCTCTTGCACCTACATCCACCCGCTACATAACCCATTGTTTGCTCGAGCATTTTCAGTCAGTCCCAAATTTTCTTCAAGCAAAAACATGATGGGTACGGATGTTCTAATAACATGGAGAAATTTTGAATGAGTGGAACGATGTTATTCACAAGGAAAACCCCTTCTACTTTGAATTTTAATTGGCCAATTTTTAAGTTTAGAAAGTTTTTCAAAAGATAAAAATGGTTGTTTAGAAAAATCACTCCATCAATAGTCATAGAACAAAAACAAATCATACACCTGGCCACATATAACCTCTCCCAATAAACAGAGAAAGCTTCTTAAAGTCTCAACAGTGAGGAGCGACATAATCCAACCCAGTACTAGTATAGTTGGCTTCAGATCCATAAGAAGTTTCGAATTCCATAGGCTCCCTTACATTTCTTACATTTCTACCAATCCGTCGCCGTTTTGGGTCTGATCTGAACTCTCTGCCAAAACAGAGGTCGAAGAAAGATGGATGCTTTACGAAAACAAGCCAGCAAGCTCAGAGAGCAAGTCGCGAAGCAGCAACAGGTATAATTTTTACGACTACCCATTTCTCTGTTTCCCAAGTACAAGTGATTTGAGCTGTACCCAGTTCATAATTCCAATCAAAATTCATTCCTTTTTGAATTGTTTCCATTCAATTTTGGAGAATTAAATGTCGAATAGCTAACTGGTTTCAGCTTTGGATTTCTGCTAAGTTTGTTGTTGTTGTTGTTTGTGAATTTCAGGCTGTGATAAAGCAGTTTGCTGGGACTGGTTATGAAAGCTCAGATGTAATGGTGATAGATGAGGTTGAGATGCAGAGACATCAGAACCTTGATAAACTTTACAGGTCTACTCGTGCAGGAAAGGTACACATGTCACCCAGAGCCTTATTGCATTATGCATTTACTTTGTTAAAACTAGTTTACGATAACAAAAAACGGTTAAGTTTCGACTTCAAAGTGTGGTTAAGGAATTTGTAATACATAATAGTTATGAGTGGGAATGATAGATTGAACAAAGCTTGAGTTTATGTCAGTGCCTTGTCGATTTTTCTATGAATGTATCTCACTTCCTTCAGTTGACTGGTCTGGAGTTGTCTCAATAGGTCGAACTCTTAGATTCCTTAAACTCTATGCTATATGGTGCTACGTTTGACAAGGTGCGGAATAAGAAAGAAGTTAGAGGTGGAAGATAAGATTGTTGTCAGTTACTGAATAATTTTTACAATGAAACTGCTAGGCATTACTATATGTGAGTCCTTGTTTTGGTATTCGAGTTCTATTTTGTCATACTTTTCTAAAATGTTTTGAGTTTATTGAAGTAGAGTCTTTCTTTCTGGTACACAACTTTGATCTGTAAGATTCAATTTTCGCAATTTTTGTTTGCAGGAATTTCAGAAAGAAATTGTAAAAGCAGCAGAGTCGTTTACAGCCATAGGATACAAGCATATTGAAGCAGGTGGAAGTCTATTAGATTTGGTGACATTTTATGATACAATGGAAATTGTATGGTGAAATTTAACATGTAAGACCTTTATCATTGGACTTATTACTATATGTACTCGTTTCATGCTAGTCAGGGACCAAGTTGTCTGAAGATTGTAGCCAATATGGTGCTGAAAATGTCAGTGATAAAATCTTAGCCAAAGGTGCATCTATATATGGCGATGCTCGTAAGCATGTAGAAAAGGAACAAGAAGACTTGAACAAGCTATTATCTTCACAGGTAGACTTCTATATATGATTGTATACATGTTGCTTTAATAAAATCACAATTTATAATTTCTGTTATGTATATAATAGAGTTAAGTACAATCATCTATATGCAGACATATCATTTTATGTAACCTTTTCTATGTCTAATTTCTGTGTTGTTATTATTTCTTTCCTTTGGTTGAACTAATAGCATCCAAAGGTGAACATGAAACTTTCCTATCCAAAATTAGTGCTTAATGATGGTATTGATTCAGTTAGTTGATGTCTATAACTAGTATGCTTGAAACTATAGCTTGCAACTTTAGATGGCGTCTAAGAAGAAGAATCAGGTCATCTTTGTAAAAGTTTATCACTGTGTTATTTTCTTGTTTTAGATTTTGGATCCGTTAAGAGCAATGATACTTGGTTCTCCTTTGGAAGAAGCCCGTCATCTCGCTCAACGTTATAGTCGCATGCGACAGGAAGCAGAGACACAGGTAATGACAATTCCATCTTAAATTGCTTTATAACTATCTGTCCTGTGATTACTCACCACAAGATGCAAACAGGCTGTAGAGGTTTCCAGAAGGCAAGCACGAGTAAAAGAAATTCCAAATCCTGAAAATGTTGGAAAGCTACATGCGGCGGAAACAAAGATGAAAGAAATTAAAGCAAATATGGCAGTTCTGGGAATAGAAGCTTCAGCTGCATTGGCTGCTGTGGAAGCACAGCAGCAAAGACTAACTTTCCAGAGGCTTGTTGCACTGGTGTGAATACGCTTTTGAAGATATGAGTTCTTTGTTAGATTGTAATGTGGTTATGCATTTTGATATACATATTATGCTTACTGATGTGAAGGTTGAAGGAGAAAAGACTTATCATCTGAGAGTGGCTGCCATTCTTGGTGAGGTTGAAGCTGAGGTTAGTCTCACTCTTGAGTCTTGATTGTCTTCAGAAGAAAACTGTCTGCCATCTAAATAATATAATTTAAGCCATGACCTGAATTTTGTGACAGATGGTCTCTGAGAAACAGCGAAAGGAGTCTGCTCCTCCTGTGATTCCCCAAGAGAGCTTCTCAGAGAAAACAATGTACTTCTTGGCCGAAGTATGTTACTGCTCACTATTCTTATGTCTTGATTGGTCTCTTAATTAGATAAAACGCTGTCCACTCACTAGACCTACCTAATCTTTCATGTCATATAAAATTAGCAATTTGCTGCATATTGCAGGGGTCATATTGTTGATAGAGAAACTTAACAATGACAGAAAATGGAAGCATAGACATATAAAAAAATTAATACCATCTGTTTGATAAGTCAGAAGGTTTTATCACTTCATGGCATTGTAACATTTGTATTAAAGTTTCATGGCTAGAAAGGTGATAATGATTAAGTGCTCTTCTTGCAAGAAAAACAGTTGACATTGCCCCTTAAGTATATGATTCAGTGCTCATTTGAAGTCATTTGTGTAGGCCCATAACTGTACGATTCATCGAAAATTTTAGTCATTGTGAACTGGCTCCCTGGCATATCATATGTGCAAAATACCTACAAGACTGAGTTTCATAATAGTCCTTATATTTCTTTTCTTTCAGGCAACTCATTCTTTTACTGCTGCATCAGAGAAAGAACTAAGCCTGTCAGTGGGTGATTACGTTGTTGTGCGGAAGGTAATCTCTGCCAGATCACTGATTAATTGTTCACTAACACAACATGTTGATTGACACTTGACATTTTGATCATGCCAATGTTGGTAAGGTGCGTCCGTTCATACACTTGTTCATTAATGATTTAAATCCATAGAAATGGGAAACGAGTGTATAAAATTTGCATGTGAACCTTCTAAGATGACTATCAATTACTAGCATTAGTGGACCCCTGATTAGGACACCTGTTCTGGTCAACATTGCTGCTGCTGTGAAGTACAAGCTAGTAAACCATAAAGCCTATTCATATGCAATTATGCATGCATTGTCCAGAGTGCTCTGCATCAAAAACAGAGTGAATTTCTTATATGCTAAGATTTCATTTGACTAAAATCTATGGTTCGATGTTGTGAACAAACCTGTTAATCCAGGTGAGCGCATCAGGATGGTCAGAAGGAGAGTGCAAAGGTAAAGGAGGGTGGTTTCCAACAGCATATGTAGAGAAGCGCCAACAAATTCCGTCCACTGATCTTTCCCCTGAAGTTTACTAAGCCTTCCACAACGCTTTCTTGTGTCAAATTAATAATGATTCTTAATCCTATTCGTCAAAAACTTCTATTCATAGTTTACATTTTTTTTATCATAACTCCTTTTTGATTTATCACGTTAAGTAGTTAAGTAGTGTACAAACAAAAATGTAGGTAAATTTATTGAACAAAGCAAACAGAACTTCAATTTCAATGAACTTCAAAAATAGAAAAAAAAAACGGAATCTTTTATTAGATTAATTTAGATTAATATACTAAATTAGTAAATGGTGATTAATGTTTATTAGATTACTGATTAATAGATTACTATACTAGAGTAAAAGTAAATAGATAGATTATTATTATTATAGTAAATAGAGTAAGATTCTATTTTATTACTTTATTACTATAATATTACTCTTTTATTAATATGATATTAATATAGTAAGTGTTTGCATAATCGATAGAAATATATATTATATATATTAATATTATAGAACCATATAAAATTTTGAGTCATCCAAAAAGGGTAAATCGGGTGATTGCTTCTTTGTTTTAATTTTGAAAGTATTCACAAAGACTTTCAAATAAATGATGTTCTGAATTCCATAAATTTTTCAAAAGCATCGATCATAAGAAAAAGTGATTTTTTTTTAAACGTTTATACAAAAAAAATATTATGATTGTTGATGATTAAGAACTCAACGGGATCCCCTCGAATCAAACAAGAGAAGAGGGAGATTTTGTTGAGTTCTTAAACTTTCGTGTTTATAATCCAACTCACCAAATTATTAAAGAGATGAACCTAATCTAGAATATGACTCATAAAAGAAAATATCGATTAAACCAATCACAACAATATCAGCTACAGTACCTATTATTCAAAGAGGAATCTTTCTAGTAGTATTGGCCATTTGCCTAACTTTCGTCCACAATTTATCAAGTGGTCATGCTACAGACATAAACAGCCATAGATAATTATGCAATGATATTTTTCTGAATGGGATAAGAGAATTCCTACTTATAATTAATACTTAATAATTGAATTAATTAGTATTTTTTATTTAATTAAAGAAATAATTGGAAAATAAAATAGTAAGTACAAAAATTAGTAATAATCCCCAGTAGGAGACTATACGATTCAATTCAACACTTTGTTCGTTTGGGTTTGATTGTGTCATAGTTTTATGATTTGGATTAGGTTTATCGTTGGATGAGCTGCATTGCTGATATTGACCCTAAAAAAGAAACGATAGGTATATCCAGTCCGTGAATAGCTAACCATCGCACTGTAAAATTAGGATATGTTCTATTTATAGTCATTGGGACCTCCTAAAAAGATCTACTAAATTCATCAAGTTGTTCCAAAGAATCAAAACGGTTGGCTACTAATGGAATTCCTAGTCAGCTTTCTGAAAATTCTCGTTTGGACAAGGGCTTCCAAATACATCGTAAGCTAAACTAGTGTTGACGAATAACCAACCCGCAATAAATAGGGAAGGTATGGTAATGCTATGAATGACTCAGTATCGAATACTGGTAATAATATTAGCAAAATAACGTTCTCTTGTGCTTTAACAGAACACTTGTTGTGGGCAAATCAATCTAAAGAAACATTCATCCAATAATTTTTTTGAAGATCCTGGACACGGAAGTTACTTTCAAGTTTTTAACATCAAGTATTGATGTCTTCAAAACCTTATTTGAGAGCGACTTGGAGGAGCTGACTGTAACTGAGGCTGCTAATGTCGAAGCCCAACATGTCGCTCGCAGTGCTCCACATATAATTCACAAAGCACATTACCTTTTCAAATAAAAATAGTTGTGTATCACAGCTGCGTATCAGAGGTCCACAGAGTGAGGCTAGCACAACTAAGAGGCTAAAGACAACAAAGTAATTATCGTTTCGCGTCAATATTTCATCTGAGACAGGTTTAAATTAAATCTCACAATTTTGAGAATATTAAAATCCAATCAATTCAAAAGAGATAGTTAATCAACCTTGCCTAATCTGAAACCCCACAAACCCAAATCTGTCATTTTCGTCAAACAATAGAGACTAAAAATTGGGAAGAGAGATTCGGCAAAAGAAAACTCACAAACTATAAACAACGAATATGAGTTGATTCAAAAAGTCTCAAGTTTTACAAAAGCCATTTACCAAAAGCTAAAAACTAACACCAAGAATCTATCGTTTATACACAAAAAGCTACTAAATATACACAAACTTTTGAGCTCATGATTATTCACAAATCCAAATATTTGTCTTGATCCTCTAGAATCTTTCGTATGCTCATAGAATTCAGAAAAAAGAGATCAAACAAAGAAAAATCCTCAGAATTCAGATAAAGGAGATCAAACAAAGAAGGATCACTTACCTCCCAGAGACATTGTTTCTTCCTCAAATTTCAATGCTTGGCAGTCCAAATTGGGATCAAACTCGTCATCAATCTTCCACTTGTCACTTTCCTAAATACCAATAATAAATTGAGAAATCAGTTTTCTAATAACATATCATATTAACATATACTAATAGCATTAAAAAAATACCAGTGCGTATCCCATTTCAGTTTTAAGATCACACATTTCAGTTTTTTACAATACTGATCTCATTACTATGAAATTCAGAAACAGGAGATCAAATAAAGAAGAATCACTTATTTGAAAATGCCAATCAGGTCACGAATATGTTGAGGAACTCCAAACTGGAATTAGTCGATCATTCAGTCAAAAAAATGAGAAGCAAGCCATAACCTTTCTCACCTGAAGTCGAACTGGAGTTATCAAAAGCAGAGACAAAAACTCTGAAACCGTCACTAAAATGATTGGAGAAAGAGTACCAAAGTGGAATTAGTCGATCGGTGAAAATATAGCTCAAAAAATCATATAATGTTGTGGTGGCAAAAATTTGACAAAGCTGAATGATATAATGTCTCATTTTCTCTTGTAAAATTTTGTATGTTGTCAGACCAAAAACCTTTCGGAAATATAATGGCTATAAATAACAATAAGTTGATAATTAAAAGAACTTACAACATGTGGTAGGAAGCCCCCAAAAAGGATGATTCCTGCAATAAGAGAAAAATAAATTGCATAAAACTGCTTCAGGTTTGCTTAAGTTTGCAACCAATAAATCCTCCATGTAATTAACAATATGTATAGAGTTTTATCCTTTAAGTATTTGGAAAGAATACTTAAAGGATATTGCCTTTGAGTATGGATATTGCCTCCCTTGCTTAAGGTTTCAATCTTTCCATATGGATATTGCCTCCTTTAAGTATTCGAATATCCATATGACTTACCAAGGGAGGCAAGAATGGGATGAATGATGGAAAGTCCGGAAGTTCATTTTCTTCCTTTTCGGTTAACATTCCAAGGTCCTCTGTTGTATGCTCAGCCTACAAACCTACAGAAATCGAAACTCATTATGCCGAAACCAAAGATTTTCAAAGGGCATAAATGGTAACTGTGAACAAAATCAAGCAGTAATATGATAATACTCAAGAAGTGTTAACAACAGAGTTATAGTGTGAGAGATCTGAGAGCTCACCATTGCATATTGAGCAATCGAGGACTGAACTCAGCTGATGGGCATTACCAATAGGAGTAAACTTCCTTTCCAATATAAAGAATGGTTTTTCAATAAATTGTAAATAAGAGACCAAGATGGTATTTCAGAAATTTGCTAAATTATCATGAATCTACTTCTGTGTGGTACTTTCTCCTTGTTACCTTCAACTACAACACATATTGTAAAGCAGACTCTAATTCAAAACGTGTTTAAAAAGACTAAAGAAGCTATACACGACCAATAAACTGTCATAGTATTATAAGTGATTGAGTTCTTTTTTTAAGGCAATTGTCCTTAAAATCATGTTATCTGTTTTCCTTCCAGACAGATATCTATTTATTGTGATAGATATGTGTTAATCTCATGTAGTCCTAAACAATAACAACAACAGCCTAGCTCCTCAAAACAAAGAAACAGACCAAAATGACATAGACTTTACTCAGAGGTTATGATTCACCCAAATTTGATCCAGAACCGAGATATGAGAAAATAAATAGAATCATTACTTTGAGATCATCTTCAATCTTTGCAACTTGACCATGAATGATGTCAATCACCTCCTTCAAAGGAGACATTGTCGGGTACTTAGCTTCATCCTAAACAAACCCAGCATGACAACAACAACAAAAAAAACCTCAATTATTCATCACATACATTATCTGAAAGCCAATGAAATCTAACCTAATCACAAAGTATTAGAATGTGAGATCATATACTTTTAATGGTATCATATTACTAACTCAGTGAGGTAGGAGTCCACTGGGACTCCATTCATTGTAAGATAGCTGCTCTCGACTCCTGAAACCTTCTCTAGCTCCTCAATCTGATGCCTGATCTTGTGAGAAACACCTTCCACGAAGTTATTCGACTGCAAATTTTCCAAATTCAAATTGTTAATTCACATATCCAAATCTAACAATAAATCAAAAAACACTAAACCACAATTTGTGAGAGTGAGAATAAATTGAACACTACCTTCAAGAGATCGTCACTGAGAAAGAAGAGAATCGAGAGTTTCAACACGGAGACTAGAAATATTGCACTGCAATATTGAACAACACACAAACCAAGTTAAAAACCCACATACCAGATCTTTCTCAATCAAAATATGAACAGCACACATACCAAATTAAAAACTCACAAACCAAATTTAAAAACCAATTTCAACATAAGTACAATGTTTAACCAATAAAAATCAGTCAAATAATAATACACATTATACATATACATATACACATGATAGTTAATCAGGTTTTAGTCAAATAATAATACATACACACATTATACTAATTTCAGACTTTTGCAACACAGAAAAATGGCTCAACAGCCAAAGAGAAGTAAGGGAGGTATCCAGTTAGATTATATCGCAGAGATAGTGTGTGTGTGTGTGTGTGTGTGTCTATATATATATATATATTACTCCATACTTCTACAGTAAAAACCAAAATGCACCAAATTCTGCATATACTTGTACAAAGACTTAATGACTGAAATTAGAATAAATTACCAGTATCTATGTCAGTATCCGGGCCCTCATAAATCTGATTCTTGAACTATGCATGTCCAACGCTCTCATAATGGCCATACTTGTCATCTTTAACCCAGTCTATTGTGTAACATTGTACCAGCTCCTTTAGATGCGGTCACTGCTCCAAATTCTCCTCAAACTACAAATACCCAAATTCACCAAACAATCAAATACTCAAAAACTCATTTCTAATATCACACTCAACCAGTAAGATTCACCAACCCAAAAGTTAATAATAAGTTCTCAAACACAAAATACGCAGTTCACCAAAACCATCATATTCTCAAACCCATTTCAAATATCACCCTCAACCCCAAAACTTCACTAAGCCAAAAGCTCAAACACGCTATAACTAATTGCTAAAACTACAAAAACTTAGTTTATATATCACCCTAGAAATTCAAACCCAACATAAAAGATCAAGACTTTAACCACATGAGTTTTACCAAATCAAAGAAAGAAGGTGAGCAAAAGTGTTAAAAGAAGAAGAAGAGGAATTAACTAACCCGAATGAAAACGTGAGAGAGAAAGAGAGACCGATTGAGGGCCACGGGTTGTCGAGGTATGAGGTAGAGAGAGAGATCGAGAAGTGCAAATAATCTGGGGAGAGTAGTTGTAAGTGAGAAAGAGAGAGAGATGGCTGCCTATAATCCCATATTTCTGAAATCTTATCAAAAACAGTGAACGAAGAGTGAGAAGTGTGCGGCATAGGAACTCTTGCTTTCTCTGATCGTGACAGAAATGCCCCGCTTGTAAACACTGAAATGTACAGTACACAGCCGAACCCACAATTGTTATAGAGTAAATATAAGGATGTCTCGAGTAAATATGGAAGTCCCAATAGCAACCTCATAGTAGAATCCTTACAAGACATTAAAAAGTCTTTGATTTTTTCATATTAGTTTTGAACATCAAGAATTAGAGCTATATAAAAGGCTTCAGAAGAAAACCCCAATACAGTACTTGGAGCCAGATGATCATCAACATGACTTGAGAGTGTAATTGAAGCTTTAAGTCTTTCACAATGAGCATATACAGATTATTCATAAGGCTAAAATAGACTACTATGAAAAATAAGGCAAAGCTAAAAAACATAGAACATCGATCTTAGTAAACTTCTTCATCTTCCACCTGCAAAAATTCATCAAGGTCCCCATTTCCCAAAGATGCACAGAATGGTATAACCCCAAAATCCAGTAAAGTAAAAGTTAGTTTTTGAGGCAGAAACTATTCTACCTAAGAGCTCCCTTCATGTCCTGCCTCATCATCATGGATCTCACATTTAGCAGAAGTTGATTCTGTTGTTAGGATTTTGAGTCCTCACGAACAGGGACGGAGCTATTTGGGGGCAGGGTGGGCCTGGGCCCCCCCTCAATTTTTGGGAAAAAAATTAGTTTATTAATATTATAAAAATATTATAATTTATTTGAAGTATATCTAAACTTCAATTACGTGTATGAGTGTATGATTAATTCAAATTTGACGACTTTGTAAGAATATTATTATATATTATTTTAATAATGAAGTCCAAATATTAGATCAATTAGGATTTAATCTCTTACCAGGTTTAGGATTTTATGGTATTTTTTTCTTTATAAAAGCTCTACCGTTCCTGAGATTAAAATACAATCATTTTTGTTAAGTTGATTAGATATGGAGAGATACTTCAAAAAACAAATCCTCTTCTTCTACTCCAACATTAGATGAGCAACCACCTGCGAAAATTCAAAAGAAGAATAGTAACAATATGAAAAAGTTTCGTGCTAGAGATATGACAGAAAAGTATCCATCGGATCCTGCTAAACGCCCGCCAATTTCAAGTTATCATCCTAACATTTAAGAAGAAGTTCGAAGATATTATCTACAACAAGGCCTTTGTCGACCTAAACATCATACTTTTCCTTTCACAGAATTTGAAGAAAAAAGAAGAAGAAAAAAAGGTTTATTTGTGATTTGTTTATTGAATTTTCATATTGGTTAAAGTACAGTATTAAAGAGGATGCTGTATTTTGTTTATGTTGTTATCTTTTCAAACCAGCTATTGGAGAACAAGGCGGTACGGTGGTGAAAGTTTTGTTGGTGCTGGTCATGGATTCAGTAATTGGAAGAAGAAGCAAACGCTAATATCACATTTTAGAGGATCAAATATTACTCGTAATCAGGCTGTGAGTAATTGTGATGCTTTATCAAACCAAAAACAAAACATTGAAACTGTTTGGGCAAAATATACAGATCAAGATCGAATTGACTACCCTAACCGAGATTATTTTTAAAATTTTTCATTTAGGCCCCCCCTAACCGAGAATCCTGGCTCCGTCCCTGCTCACGAACTATCCAAAATTCAAGTTTGAACACACTCCACAATACACTACAATAAAGCAGATAGACAAATAAGAATGAAATATAGTAAACACGAGATTTACGTGATTCGACAAAAATCTTGTCTACGTCCACCCTAAGATATATGCTCTTCATTATGAGAATAATACTAGTACATGACACATGAGCTAAATCACATAACTCAAAATTCTTGTTCACCCTCACTCATAGAATACTCAAGATCCTAAATATCTCCTGAATACTTCAACAATGTTTCATATATATAGGCATTGAGCTTTTTTTGTGATTCATGTGTACATAACAGCAATTGAAGACTATCTGAGTCTTCACTAACCATCCACAATTGTTGATCACCCCACACACATTCATTTTACTCATTTTCACTCCACAAAACATGCTCCATGTTCTATGCAAGTTAGGAAACCCCACTCAAGTTTTCAAACAGAAAGCACTTGTTGTGTGGCTAATTAGGGTTGTGATATACAGATATGTAGGTCACGATCGAGTTGGAAACTCATTGCATCTGGAGACGATGCTCGATCGAATAATGCTGTTTTCATAAACAGAATCGTCGATCAGTTCATGTCACAAGTAAGCTTGCAACTTGAATCCAATCAATTCAATCCATCATTGAGATATATCGATGGAGTCTGACATCATTGGTGATCGATCTCGTTGTATCACATTGATCTTCTTGCTACCACTGCATGATCACTTTAATTTTGTTAGATACCTTTTGCATGTTCAACATCATAGAATACTTTTCTAGCTATATATAGCAAGTCTTTTTCGTATACAAATTTCTTGTTACCACTCATTACATTATGATTTATTTATTTATTTGTAGAATACTGCTACAAGGCTTTGTTCTAAGACTTCCTTTCATGTGATCACATCTTTTAAGTTGAATGAAACCGGAACAAATGACTTTGGTTTTTCATTTGCAGAGAGCTTCATATATACTGCCTTCATACTTCAGAAATGGTTTTGCTTTGATTGAAAAAGGGTACCAAGGAGAATAATTTTCACTATGACAAAACATGAACATATTGCTCGATCATGGTATCAGTTCCTGCGTACCACACCTAAAAAGAGAATATACGAACCAAACAATACTAACAAAATTTGGAACAATATGATGAGAAATGTACTCCTGTTCCTCTGGATGAAATTTCATTTAAGAGTAGTAGTGTAATCTGAACATCTCATATGTGCAATTCTCGGTCCAACGGGTCTGAAATTTTTGAAGGAACTTGTATGTACTTACTTCTGAAAGAAACCTTGCAACTCATGGTCACAGAAATATGATGTCACCTAGGTAGTCGCAGTGCTTGGTTCTCCACCTTCTGAGTCGAGAGGCATTGGTTCTCTACCTTCAGCTAGCTCATTCAAGAGGGTGACGACATCGTCTGATGATTTAAGGAGATATCTCGCGTTAGATCGCTTTCTCCCAACAGCACAAGAAAAATAGTTGTCTCCCTTGAGGTCAAGCACAGAAGAGCCTTCATGTAGAGATACTCTATCACGCATTAATGTTGGCCTCCAAGCACTCACAACTCCAATGTTAGCTCTCTTTTCTATAGTTGACAATGATCGTTGCTTCTTGAGGCGGGATCCCTTTGAACCACTTTTACCTGTTGAAATCTTAGGCAAAGATGGGTGCACAGGATTTGGTATTGACGTGGGTCGAGGAATATTTGACACTGGTGTATCGCAAGGAAGCTCTGGTTCGAAGAACGTATAAAGATCTTCGTCCTACAACAATCAATCCCATGGCATTACTTCATATGACCAGGGCAAGAGTATGCATGCTATAATGATGATATAATCTTCAAGATGCTAGTGAGTGAAACATATGCTTTCGAGCAAATATTCAAGTAGTGCAATGAACAATATTTCAGAACTTGAATTAGTGCATTATGTACTCATAGAGTACATTTTGTAACAAGCCACTCTGAAAGCTATAAATTTGGAAGTAGAAAGGCAAATGTTTGAAAGATGCACACATTTCAACTTGAAAACTTATGTCTAACAATGATGAACTGTGTTAGCAAGTAAAGAAGAACACACACCTTTGGTAGAAAGTGGCCAATGCACAAAACATAATCAATTGGCGCCTTCATGCCTTTGTTATGAACTATTTCGCCTAATATACGATCAATAGCTGCACCCTGTATATACATGAAAACAACAAACAGAAGGTTATCGAGATAGATCCAAAACATAGAGTCAAAGACTTGCCTCTAGTGATATTGGAATACCTTTGTAACACCAACTGCTCGGACCTCCACAGACCGACCACCTTGGACTACATCGACAGATGCATTCGAGATTGGGCCTGTCCAAAGATGCTGCAGTAGATCCCTTGCTTGGAGTCTTCCAAATTCAATATCTAATATCACAGAAGAACACTACTTTAAAGTAAAAGAAAGAACCTCCTTTAAGAAGGTAGACAATAAGTCAATGACTAGTATCATATGCTACCTGCATACTTGTAGTTCCATACGAGTGAAGTTTCACGAAGTTCAAAATGAGACCGTGGGGTTCTCTCAGTAAAATACTCGAACACATGCTGAAATAATGAATAGAAGTCGGATATTTTCATTTGGAAATAGAACTCATTCGGAAGATAATGCACAAGTTGCTACAAACCTTTACGCTGTCAACCCAATCCATATTCAAATTTTCTGGCATTGTGGTCATCCAATCTCCCTTTGTAAGACGCAAAAACATCCCATTTTCTGCTGCCAACCACATGTTGTAGTCGCCGAAGTTCTGTATAAGAAGTTTTTAATCCCAGAGCATATATGCAAGATGCAAAAAATAAGGAACTGCTAAAGGAAGGCTATAGTACATAGTCCAACACGCTTCTGTCACTTCCACTTAAGACAACGATTGTTGTTTTAGGGTCATCGCAAAGCTTTTTCAAGGGTTCTTTGAGATCTGGGTGCAATTTGAGTTCCGTCTCTCTGATTTGACCGCCCCTCCCAAGGGTATCCTTTGGTTCAGTTAAAGTGGCATTGAACCCCTGTAATGAAGAAACGGAGACAATACCGAAAACTTGTTAGAACCAAGAAATTCCTTGGGTGCTTCAAACATTAATTGCTACAGCCATCTCAACATCACTGCTTGAACTTCTGCATATAAACATCAAAGTTGCTCCAAAAATGAATTGTCCCCAGAGAAGTCTCAGATATATTTGTACATATATGTCATGGCTCATGAACTATCATACTTAAACTCTGCATTTGGTTATGCAACTTCCAGTATGAAATCATAGCGTACCAGGATTAGTAATCGATTGCTTGATTGAAAATAACAATCAACTGATCCTCTGATAGGAAGTAAGGGAGGAACTTGTCTGGTCCTTAGTTGAGCTTCTACAATAGTATCATTAAGTTCACTACATAAAAGAAAAATTTACCATTGAGCATGACCCTGAAGAATAAGGAAACCAAGTAAAAAGCAATGAGAAAGCAGAACAACTCCTTTTGAACTAAACAATCCCCTTAAATCTTTTATGCAGTACATACTATCTCCTCCTGATCATACGTTGAAATTATATTTTCGGTGTATCCATTTAAAAAGCAAACGTTAACTGAATCAGTAGGAACAAAAGAACAGTGATTTTTGGTTAAATTGGAAAGGAATCTTGTGAACCTGTTCACAAAAAGATACATGATCATGAATGATGGTATACTGAACTCAATATCTCATAGGATAATGATATGACCCACACCTTACAAAGGTTGCAGCCCACTCTTGAGATGTGTGAGTTGTTACATGCATGAAGTTATGATGGTGTCGCTTCTCTCTTTCATCAGCTGCCATATTCAAAGCATAACCTATGGAAGCAGCGACTTCAGTGATATTCCATGGGTTCACCAATATAGCACCAGCACCAAGAGACTGTGCTGCACCTGCAAACTAGATATAAACAGAATAATTTTACAAAGGGGCTTGACAGGGAAAATATGGAAATGGAAAATTTACAATCACAAAGCAACCCATTATTCTTGCAGCATATTACTTACATCGATCATTGGATGTAACAAAATGTCATGTATAGTTAAAACTGCATGTGAGCATTTTAGTTACCTCGCTTAGAATGAGAACCCCTTTCTTGGAAGCTTGACAAGCAACAAACTCATAGCTCACAAGGTTCATCCCATCCCTTAAAGATGTAACAAGCGCTACATCTGAAAATAGTTTCAAATGCAAACCTCGGTTACATAGAGCTCAAGGTAAATATAATAAGATGCGACAATAACAAAAAATGCAGGGCTGGATAGACTTTCCATACTGATAGCTAGTCTAAAGTCAGTCAATAGCGCAGTTATGGAGTGCTTAATACGTAGACAAAGCACAAGGTGCATGTTATTGGATACTGCAAAACTGAGTTTATATTTTAGTAGGAACTTGAAGGACAGGACAAGTGTTTCCATTTCCAGTTTTCTTTCCCAGTGTACTCTCTAACTCAATTCCGGGTCAAGAAGAATATACATGTGGTTCATCTATTCAGTGAGGAAGTGGTATGCTCATACAACCATCAGTGACTGCATCCTTTAGTGGACTCCAATGAACAGTTTAGATATATTGTTATCTTTTTCATATCAAAACCAGCATATAGCCTTTTTCGTTTGTGTGTGGCTTCCACCAGCCCACACTATAAAACTAGAAATTCCATCCACCTCGAATAGAACCTAAATATGATTATCTAGTAGTTTTATCACTAGCAGCAGCATTTCAGACAATAAATGACCAGGGAAGACGAGCGATAATCTGGGAGTGTTAAGCCAGAACGAAGGAGTACCAGTAACAGCGTATAGTGCGCATAACGCGTGAAAGTCAAGAGATCGGTCCTGTAAATAAAGAACAAAATCCCGAAGTCAGATTAAAGCTTCTCTATATACATAAATCCGACATAAACAAGCTAGGGAAGTCAGGATTCCTTGAATACGTAATGCAAACAAGTAACCTTATAAGCATGAGTTCAGTATGCATCTTATCTGTTAACGCAAATCGTTTGGGTTTATAGCTAAGAAATATTCATGACTAAAAAAGATCAAAATTGGGTTTAGTCCCAATTTTTTTTACCAGTTTGTCTTAAACAATCGCATATCAAATACACAGAAAGAAAAATGTTTAAGTGTTGAGGGCCTAGTCCAACCATTTCTTAAACAATATTACAAGTACAAGGCAATTCCTGTGTGTTTTAAATACTCATTATCTGGAATTTTCAGGTCTTGTATCCAGCATTCCTTATCTGCACTGTTAGGTAATTTAATCCCTTGTTGCCACTCAACAAGTTTTTTGATCAGCTTCATAAACTATTGTAGCCCTGGCAGAAGCTAAAAAGATGCAAAACATAAATTCAAGAAGATAAAAACAAACCAGATGATGTATTGGAACGGCAGTAAGAGTCCCAAACCTCCCATTAATGCGTCCAACAATCTCATGAACCTGACTTGTGAGCTTCTGGTCTGTGAGTGAAACCACATAAAAATAAAGGAGATAGTAGATTTCAATTGAAATAGGACTGTCAAACTATAAACTTCATAAATTAGGCAAAAAAAAGAGGAATGACTTCATGACTAACAGGATCTACCAATTGAAAACCCTCCCGATTCTGGTCATCTGATCAAAATTATTATATGATAAGCCAAAGACCTAACCGGCATATGATACAGGAACAGAAACCAAAGACTATTGGAAGGTACACTGTCCTACTTCTATGTTAAACATGTAGTGCAGTGGAAACACGCAATACAATTCTATAGGCTACAAATATATTGAGAAGGACCTTACACTCAGGCACGTCTGTTCTTGTTGGTACAGCAATTTGCAACAGGACTACTTTATCACGCCAGTTTGGATTTTCCTCGAGGAATTTTTCAAATGCTAAAATCTTTTGAGGAATTCCCTTAATCATATCGAGGCGATCAACACCCAGCATTACCTGTCCATAGTTAAATGAGAACCTTCGAGTATTCGGTAGGTTGTACAAGGGAATAATGGAAACATATGGACTCAAAACTGGAACAGCCAATGGCATAAAACAAGTTAATCTGGTCAATATAACCATGAACCTCTCAAAAGATCAACCATATCAGAATAATAACAATTAACATGTAACATCTAAGATATGTGAACTGTAACCTTGGATTAACTTCATGAGATACAAAAGAAATGATGACAAGATGGTGGTTTCAAAATCTGATAATAAATGTAATCAGTTCTTACCTTTCTGCCTGCAAATCTTTCCTTCAATTCTTTCATGTGTTCCTGAACTTGGGGGAGTTCTAGAGCTCGAATAAACCGGTTTGAGTCTATCCCAATTGGAAACTAAGTTCACAGAGGAAAAATGGGCATCATGGTCAAGTAAAGGAACTTTTGATAAAAATACTACATGCTGATAAAATTTCTGATTACGAAAAGTTAAGGGGATTGAAAAGGTGGACAGGCTTGTATAAGTAACTTATACATACCGCAGCTACTCGAGTTAGCTTTCCTTGATCCTCTACTCCTTCAGGTGTACCCTCTAAACCAAGAATACGAGTACAAGCACTAACAAAATGCCTTGCATAATCATAAGTATGGAATCTGGAAATGAAAAATCCACACATCAGAGCCTTAAAGTTATCCAGATATTACTTGAGATGGAAACTTACAGAACATATTTTGAAACAAAGTATGGAGAATCATTTTCCTGATATGAAAGCTTACGACGTTCAAATGAAAATAAGCTCATTAACTTTATACTCTAGGGAAAATAAGTTATTATTCAGAATTAGATTAGGTAAATTAGGATTCTTGACAACAAGAATCATCTCATCTAGAGTTCACAGCTCAATTCACTTTTTCTTAGTATGTTTAACATATTCACGATCCTTAAGATACTTTAAAGTATGGCCATAGATGTCAGCACTACAACAATTTTACCAGCATACCCTGATCACAATTTCACAATCAAACCTGGAGAACTTTTGAAAGAAACATTACGTATCATCACATAAGAACCTAGTTAATCTGTGTACTTATATTGCAATAGAAGTAGCAAAAGTATACATGACGTACCCAACTAAATCAGCAGCAAGAACAGATCTCAATAGTTCTGATCGAGATGGCAGGGTTCTATGTATTTCTGAGGAAGGGAACGGTGTATGGAGAAACCAACCAACTTTCATTTTGCTATTATGTTCTTTTAGACATTTTGGAAGAAACATTAGGTGGTAATCATGACACCAAACAACATCCCCCTCCTCGTAGTGTTCATTTACAACATCAGCAAACATTTGGTTTGCCTTCTTATATGCATCAAACTGAGATTGGAAACTTCGAGTGGTTGCAAGGCGGTCTTCTTGTGGTAGTCCAAGATAGTGGAAAAGAGGCCACAAGATGTTGTTACAATAACCATTGTAATATTGATGAACTATCTCTTCATCAAGAAACACTGGGATGCACCTCTGCAATATAATAAAATGCAGTAATTAAAAAATTTAGTTTTACTCGGATTATTTATCAAGGCCAGGGGTGAGACTAAATCATGAAGAATATTTGAAGAGAAAAAATGGCCAGCCCTTAAGCTCAAGTCCTGTAAAAACTTCAAGATGAGTCGTGAGACCAAGATTTTTGAACCTTTTCAGCTAAAGCTTTGGTCAGTGCTTGTTGTCCAGCACTATCAGGTACATTTACACCAGCCCAACCAATCCATCTAGCATCAAACTCCTTCACACCTTCATAAAAAAAACCCATGGTTAAGTTGAGGCTTTATTTGAAGAAGTTAAGAACATATTTGAAGGACACATCAATGGTTTCATCAACATTACATTTAAACTACAAATACATTACTTCATACTAAGGAGATAACATTAAACTTAACATGTGCTCAAGGAAATGGCCACAAGAGTAAAACCACAGGGTGTACTGAAAACAAAGGGATAAGGCAAGAGGAGTATCCTGTACCTAAAAGTGCAGTCACTAGCCCTCCTACACTCATCTCAAGCTGCCATGAGTCCTCACCCTTCCTAACTGCAGACACCGGTAACCTGTTGGCTACAACTAATAACCGTTGCTTAGAAGACCGTCCCTCTTGCCACTCGCATCCATCAATAAAAGCTCTAGCCGCTGCAACACCTGCAACAACTTCTGAATATTCTTCGTCGGCGGAGATAGCTACGTTTTCGCCGTCAGTAAGAAAGAAATCACTCAATTCTGCATGTCTGTTTCCCTCTTCATTCGGTTGGAATGCGCGACTTGATCTCCTTAGCACTCTTTCCCTTAGAAGCCTTTCCAATCTACTTCTGGGCGTGGAAGGGTTGCCGTTATACTTGTTTCCTGGCATATGATTGTCCTGCACAAAAACCTGCAGTTTGCAAAGTGCTAAAGGTCATTCCTACTATACTCTTTTTCTCGTTAGTGTTATCAGCTCAGATTCTACATACTTCATAGCATATATTCAACCACTTCATCTTGAAAGATAACTCAAAGTTAAAACCACTTCATACATCATATTTGTCAAGTGTTTGCTTCTCAAATAAAATATTATGCAAGCTACAGTATACTGTTTAACTGTTTATGTGGGAAACATCATATACTGAGTACAGTTCTGATCAAAGAAATAACAAAATTGCAGCAGATGAATGTAATTCAGATACTGTGAATTTAACATTTCAATGAGTATAGTAAAACAGTCAAATCAAAACTGTAAAATATAAATGTACTGCAAGAAGTTTAACAAGCTAGGCCAATTTCCCAGAACTCAAGAACTTGCATAGATGAAGAGGGCTCATTATACACCCCAAAGCTTCAAACTTTATATCATCGTTACACTTCTACACAGTAAAGTTACAAACTTTATGACAAAAGTAGCCACAGTTAAGTATCATTCTGGAAGCAAAAACGAAAACCCAACAAAAAAACCATGTCACGACAAGAAACAATAAAGTATAAACAACCCAAAACTCCCATGAAAAAATACACTATGTTACACCATTAACCATACCATAGCTACACAAAAAATAATCCAAGACAATCGATCAATGATGAAAAGAAGAGAAACCCAACTGAGATTTCTGACCAGAGATACAATTTACGGCAGAATGCAGATCTCCGGCTAGAGTGACAGTTTCACATTCACAGATGAATGAAAGCTTCAAGAGTCCGGAGCTCTGACCCTTTGTGTTTAATTGAATAAGAAGGAGAGGGTTTTATATGGATAGGTGTGAGAGAGAGGAGAGAGGAGTTAGAGAAGCAAGTTGGGCAAGGCCGATATTTTGGGAGGGGGGGGTGTGGTCACCAAAAAGATGCAGAAAAATCTCTTAAAACACGAAAATTTTGATGATCAAGATTGTGATGAAGATGATTTGATTTTATATGGGAAGATTTATCCGAAACGAAATAAAAAGAGGTGTAGTCACCGAAACGGGAGAAGAAAGGAAGAGAGAGATATAGAAGCGCAGAGGGGTATTGCTTTGTTTCTTCTGGCCATGCAGATAAATACCAAGCATTACATTCTAAAAATAATTTGGAGACTCGATTTTAATAGGCTGGTTTTGCTGAGCAGCTTACTATGTACAAATCGATCTGTTGTGTATTTTACCCAATCCCTATTACATTGCGCATATTTGTTTGGAAGATTGGTGGATTCACTGGATTGTGAAACTATAGATATATATGTCATATGTCCCTTCAAGGCAGGAATCCAAGTACGATTATGTAATGAGAAAATTGGTATATACCTATATAAGTACCCTGTCACAAATTGGTTAATAGTCATTAGACAAAAAATAAAGTAAATGATTCGAGCGATAAATGTACACACTAAATTAAGTACAAACAATAACTCATTCCACTCCAGCAACAACACATCTTTTTGGTTTCTAAATACATCCGATATTAAAATTTTAAGGAAAATAAATTGTAGTTTGGATTGAGGTCTTGCATTCATAGAATTGAGCTCAAATTCAAAGTAAATTCAACCACGTGTGGTCTTTTGACATTGTGGAGAATTCTAATGGATGATCAAAATAAGGCTTCTAATAAGGACATACATTTTACTCTAACGACGTAATATATAGAGTTAAATGTCCATTAAGAGGTGTTTTCACAACTTCCACATGTGAAAATAGATAGCCACACATATCCTAGGTCATTATCATGCAGTCTACTTTCAATTAGCTATCATAGTACAAGTTCATGCATGCTTAGTTTTTAACAAATTGTATCTAGACAAATCTAGTCATATATAAACTAAGCTTATAGGTAAGGCACGTAGTGACATGCAATTCACGGAGATATATATGGAGGCCTTTATATTAAAAGTATATCTTTTTTTAGTCATTTTCATGTATAGAATATTATACAAATTTTTTGATCATATTTTAACATCTTTATCGTCTAATTATTAGGTTCATATGAGTAGATCATTCCTGTAAATTTTCAGCCAAAATGGTGATCGTTAAGGTATCAAACTAGATTAAATCAAGGGACAAACCAAATTTGTCAAACCCAAACCGTTCATACTTATAAACTTCAATTGCAGTTTTGAATATTTTAACGATCACCATTTTAGCTGAAAATTTATAGACTTGATCTACACATTAGGACCTAAGATCTGAACGATGAAAATGATAAAATATAATCAAAAAATTGATGGAATACTATATACCTAAAAATGACTAAAAAAAGTATACATTTTATACAAGAGTACTATATATATATATATATATATATGTTGGTTTAGCACGGTCGGTAATCGAGCGGCATCATCAATAACATGCTTTGATAATCCTAAATCTATTTAGTACGTAACTACGTACTACTACAGATCCAAAGAATCTTCATCTGTCACAGTTTCATTCTTTGCTTTTGAATCATATATAGTATGAGGTTATGCTTCATTTGGACCACAAATCCACAATATGAAGTTACAAACAACTCCAGAGATTAATAGTGGATTAGCATTCCACTCAAATCCCCTTCTTTCTATAGACTTGTACCTATCATCAACACGATCGATGTGTCTAGAAACAATATTCTCAAACCACAAAAATGAGAACCAGTAAAGGATGGTGGAAAAATGGAGATAGGAGATAACGTCATCTTCATTTCAACGTATTAAAGTACTTTATATGTACATGCATGTATTTTCATGCAAAGGAAAATAATTTTGGACGTGAGACCTAACTTTGTGGCCTTAATCTAACTTAGAATTCTATGTCATCTACATGTCAACAAATATTTGCCATTTCATTTGATTAGAAGTCTAGTTACTCTTGATTAATATTTTTTCCTATATTCCAATTGACATCAAATATGTCGATCGATATTCCTTCTACAATTCCCTTTCTTTTTCAGGTTCATGTCCTTATTCTTAGGTTTTTCTCTTCATTTGATTTCGAATGTTGATCGATATATATGCTTTAGATATAGAAGTTTGATTGTCTTCTCGATAATCTATAATAACGGAATTGTGAATTTCTTGTAATTAAATGTCGCATGATCAAACACTTTTACTCTCCTTTACTAAGAGCATCTTCAACCAACTCTAATATTTTTTCTATTATAAGGAAGCAAAAAGCATAATTTACGATACATTTTTGTTCAAACTCCAACAGATTCTCCATTGGAAGATTTCATCATTCTTCCCCATTCTCTTTCCTAAAAATTTAGAGGTTGCTGTAAATTTATGGGAAATTACTTTCTCTCTCATTATATTCTTTGTTTTTAGGGAATATATTTAGACAATATGTTAAAGAAAAACAACTAAAATATTCCTTAAAATAGAGAAAAACTCAAATATAGAGACTTGTTGGGGTTGCTCTCGTACCTGGCATCCCTTCTTTCCCTAGTTTAATTTTATTCTTTCCAGCTAGTGAGTTCATACTAAGTCTTCAATCAAGTCAATTATCAATGAAAGTCTTTAATTAATAGAGTTATGCTATGAATCAACAAAAAAGACCTAATTAACATATAACTCATGCAAAGTTACGGAGATCGAGATCAGATCTCGATCTAAGGGCCGCCTAGGCCTAACCATTGGGGTTGGAGTTTCAATATATGGGTGCTTTCTGAGTTTTTCATATTAGGGTTCTTGGTATAGGTTTAATGAGTTCAAATATTCAAAAGAATTTAGGATATATTTTTTTGTTCTTTTCTTATCTTTTCTGAAAATGATATATGGATGATAAAAAAAAATTCCTAAAGATAATATTGGGTTAGCAAAAATTTTACACGAAACATGGATAAACAATTTATTTATTAAAATGAGGTGGAAATGCAACGTCATATTTAAGGTCACAAAATTAGGCTTTTCTTGAGGTCCCTATTATTATTTTTCATGGAAATTCTATGTAGATGTGATTCACATAAGGTTGGAGCTAATTCATTCTTAGATATATACTACATTTTCTAAATAAGTATTGCACTTGATTTAATGCTATACACATATCGATTCTCTTAAGAAAACATTTTACATCATCACATGTATGTACGTATATAATATTTTTATTGTTTATAAATTACATATAACGTGTGTGCTTTAGATGATAAAGTACAAGTACATAATACAGTTATAACCTCAATGACGCATATTAAAATTTTGTATATCAACGTTTCGGCTTTGGCTTGGAAAAATCGAAATCGGTTTTCGATTTTAAAAAAATCGTCGCCACACCGGCCACCGCAACAAACCGGTGCTTAAAAGTTGCAACTCCCTACTTCTGTCGGTTCAAGAAGTCATTAAAACTGTGAGCCCAATACAGTTCACAATTCTTGAATTATCTTCAAGATTGACGAAAGGGCTAAAACACGAGCCCAAGTTACTCGGCCCACCTACAGAGCCCAAAACAGGCCCCTTCAAATTGTAGCCGACGACCCACCGACCTTCCAAAAACAGCGCAATCTCCGTTCAATAAAAATTTCAGTAGACCTCAAAACGCCGTACGTTCAAAAATGTCCAAAACGACGCCGTCGCCTCCGACCATCCTCCTACTCACTCTCCTCCTCCTGATCACTCCACCGCCCTCCCACTCCCTCCCTTACTCCCAGTACCGCAACCTCTTCTCCCTCGCCCACTCGCTCATGTCGCGCGTGGCCAACCTCCGCGCGGCCCGTGGGGACCACGCGGGATCGGAGCGGGCTCGAGGCATCGCGGCGAAGATGGAGAGCGGCCTCGGGCTCGGCGTCTGGGGGTTCATGTGGTCGGCCGGGTGGGACTACGTCAGGCACTACTCGTGGAGGGACCTACTGTATTCAGAGATGTACGGCGCCGCTTCGGAGGCGAACGAGTTGATGAGCTGGCTCGGCGAGTTGACTCAGAAGGAATCGGACACCGAGAGAGCCGCGTGGATCGGGCGGAATTACCAGAATGTCTTTCGGGCCTCTACTTCTCTCCTCCGTCGTCTCCTCCGAGTCTTCTCTCAGTCGGTACGCACCGTTTTGACTTTTGACTTCTTCTCTTTTTTTGGGGTCAAAGTCACGCACCATTTTAATAGTTACTAGTTACTATTTTCACGCAACGTTTTTAATTTTTAATTTTTATAGTTGTGTATTAACTGTGTTGGTGTTTTTGGGCAGGGAACGTTGAGAGAAATGGTGAAGGCAGTTCAAGTAGAGGTGGTGGAAGGGGAGCTAATAAGGGACTGTCTAGAAATAGGAAGCAATGACTTGCAAGGTGTGCTTCAGATCCTTAAGGATTTGGGATTACAATACGCATCTGCGTCTAATTCTAAGCGCCAAGAGCTATGAGGGTTTCTCAACTCCAAGTTGCTAAGAAAGAAAATGTCCTATTTTGTAGTTTTTTTTTTCTTTTCTAGTGGAGTTCGAGTTTTTCTCGTCATCTGAAATGTCTTGCAGCTAGGGCTGGGCTCAGGTCGGATCGGTTCGGGATTGTGGCTGATCCGAAACCGAAACCGAAATAATAATCGGTTCGGTTCGGTCCGGTTCTAACCATCTGAACCGAATGAACCCGATCCGAAAAGTTTCGGTTCGGTTCGGCTCAATTCGGTACGGTTCGGTTTATAAAATGGTCCATATCTGTTATTTGACAAACCTAATTAGACATTACAAAATCAAGTAAACCTAAATCAATTCAAGTACATTTCAGGTTCATGTTCATGTCGATTTCAATAAATATGCAGATCAGCTCAATATGTACACAAATCAAGTACATTTCAAGTAAATATGCAGATCTAAATAAAATTAAAACCAAGTACAGTTCATGTTGAATTCAGAACTTACAGATACTAACAGTCCAAACATATACTATTATACTAACAATCTAAAGTTCTAAACAGATACTACAGATAGTAACAGTCCAAACAGTCTCATATTACAGTCCAAACAGTCCCATATGCAGTTCAAGAATTAGTCATTGCAGTTAATAGAATTACAGTCCAAAATGCAGAAAATGGAATTACAGTGCTGGTACAGCATAAATACAGTCTCAAATTCAACTAGAGCTTTCATCTCCAGTTTCTTCTTCTTCACTATCAGAATCTTCAATGAGCTCCACAGTTTCAGAAACTCCACTGGCACTGGCACTGGCACTTGCACCAAGTCCAATTTCTAAGGTTCTTCCCAGCTGTGTAATGTGCTCTGCAAATTGACAAGCATAATCTTATATACTGATATACATTTGATAATCAAATTGCCATAGTTCACAGATGCATATAAATTCAAAATGCAAGTTCACAAATGCAGAAACAAAATGCAAGTCACAAATGCAGTTCACATAATCAAAATGGCACAGTTTCACAAAATCACATAATCAGTTCACCTTTTTCACAGGCCTCATATATCTCAGTAGCCCTAATGCTTGGAATATCATCATCATTATCATCTACTTCATTTCCCCTAAGCCAACTTTGAAGACAGATCAAGCCCTCTACAGACTTAGGAGTCAATGAGCTCCTAAAATTGTCGATGACTCTTCCACCTGTGCTAAAAGCACTCTCCGAAGCCACTGTGCTGACTTGTATAGCCAGCACATCCCTAGCAATTCTTGCCACCACTGGATACTTGGCACCATTGACCCTCCACCAATCCAGAATTGGATACTGCTCAACATTCTCACACACCGGCTCAAGATCATCATCCAAATATCTGTCTACTTCATGGACAGGCCCGAACTCATTTGCCGAAGACACCATCTCCTTCCATTTACCAATTAGAGAGGATCTGAAACCAGTGGGGGCTGCCCTGCTGCTAGTAGTTGCCCTTAGCAGATTAGCCTTGCTCACAGTTGCTTGAATGTCTGCTGGCTCCACATATTGTGCATATAAATCCATGAAGAACTTCTTTGCCTTCTTTGTGTCTGCATCAATCTCCACCTCATCTTTCCCATCAATTTGAAACAGATGCACCAAGTGAACAAGCTTGAATCTGGGATCAAGAATCAAACCTAGCTGGATGAAAGGATTCACCTCAGCCTTTGATCCAAAATACTTGTTAAGCTTCTTCAACATGTCACCAGCCATATCATTCATCACCCTCTCTACGGCAGTAACACCTCGCATCATTTCAGGTTCCAAAATCAGCTTGTTGATCTCCGCATCGATGGCCATCACATCATGGTAGGTGGAGTGCACTGTAGAGTGTGTAGATGCACTAACTCTCACTGTCACCTCGTAAAAAACCTTGAGGAACAACACAAACTCCTCCGCATTATCCCAATCTTCATCACAAGGAGGCCCACATTTTCCTCTAGCACTTGGCAGATGAGGAATCATGTTACCTTCCTCATCAAACTCTTCATCCGGCTCTGCAAAGTATGCTCTATAGCATTCTTCATCTTCCAGCATTCTGATGAAAGCAGCCTTGAACTTCAGGGCTGCTTCCAACATTAGGTATGTGGAGTTCCACCTTGTCGGAACATCCATCACAACCAGCCCTTTACAAGGTATATTTTCTTTTGCTATGCTATTTTTGAAGATATCTAACCTATGGGCAGAAGACCGGACAAACTTAACAGCATTTCTAATTCCCAAGACACCCTTATTTAACTTCTTTAAACCAGTTTCGACAATCAAGTTGCATATGTGGGCAGCACACCTAACATGCATATGTTTACCATCTAAGATAGCTTGAGAATCCTTAATCATATTCAATCTAGCCCTAACATACTCAATAGCACACTTATTAGCAGCTGCATTATCCACAGTTATTGTGAGAACCTTAGTAATACCCCACTTAAGCAAGCACTCCTCAATTAGGTTTCCTATTGAACTCCCACCATGATTATGAATAGTGATAAAATTAATGATCCTCTTATGCATTACCCACTTCTTATCAATAAAATGTGCAGTAAGCACCATGTAATTAATTTTTTGAACACTTGTCCAAGTATCGGTGGTTAGACAAACTCTGTACTTGACTAAACTCTTATTAAGGTCTTTCCTCTTACTTTCATACAGATTCAAAAAATTCCTATGGAGAGTTCTTCTACATGGAACTATAAAATCAGGAACAACAACTCTACAAAACCCCATAAAACCCAACTTCTCAACAAAGCTAAAATGCAATTCATCAACAACAACTATTTCAACACAGGCTTGCATAACTTCTTTAGGGTTAAAAATATGAGTCTTCAGCCTATTACCCTTACTTTTATCCCCAACCAAAGTCTTCTGTTTTTTATCAACATTCTGCCTTCCTTTATAAAACCTACATCTATCTTTTATGTGTTTATTCATCCCTCCAGTTCCATTCTTTGTACTATCCACAACATAATCTCCTAAACTACCCTTAGGATAATATTTGCATTTAGCTCTCCTTTCAGTTATGGTTTGATCAGGTTTTCCTTTACACTTGACAACCCTAATAGCATTATACTCTGTGAAATGATCCCACACCAAACTACGTTTCTTAGATTCAAAACAGTCTGGACTTACAACAGATGCAGCAGCCTCAGCTTCAACTACTAGAGCTGGAGTGGTTCCAATTGAAGAAGTATTCCCACTGGGAGCATGAACCTTACTGGTTTCAGGGACTCCTCCTCTTTTCTTCTTAATATTTTTCAACTGTGACAGAAAATAAAACTAGTTAAGAACCTAAAATTACAAATTGGAGATCATATGTTACACAATAAAATAAACACAATGTCACTTCACTTGTAAAAACTTACATTGATCGTATTCATAGTTCAAACAGGGTTCAGGCCACTTGCTTCACAGCTTACTTCACAGCCTACTTCTACAAACAGGGTTCAAGCCACTTGAATTGCTTCATGTCTCACAAAAGTATAAACAAATAGGATCAGTTTACAACCTTTTCAGTTAAATTCAATCACAACATGCAACTCAATTAGATTTCAGTTCATTTTATCAAAAATCTAAGCCTGGTACGGGAGCAGAGGACAATCGGTGTGCAATGGCAGCCTCATGCTGCCTGGCCGGGTGTATGCTTTATCCAATATACCAAGCTATAACTAATTATTTTTGCTTCAGTTCCAATTCACTTATTAAAACAGAATCATTTCAGTTCAGTTCCACTTATAACATGCAACATGCAACTCAATTAGATTTCAGTTCACATTTTCAGTTCAAAACAATCACAAAATACAACCAAAGCAAATATAAGAAAAATTAACAGTGTTTCACACTGTACCTTCAGGGTTCAGGCAGGCCACTTGAACTGCTTCACTTTCACAGCCCCTACTTCTACAAATTCAGTTACCCAGGGCCTATTTTTGATGTCTCGCAAAAGTAAACAAATAGGATCAGTTTACAACCTTTTCAATTAAATTCAATCACAGCATGCAACTCAATTAGATTTCAGTTCATTTTATCAAAAATCTAAGCCTGGTGCGGGAGCAGAGGACAATCGGTGTGCAATGGCAGCCTCATGCTGCCTGGCCGGGTGTATGCTTTATCCAATATACCAAGCTATACCTAATTAGTTTTGCTTTAGTTCCAATTCACTTATTAAAACAGAATCATTTCAGTTCAGTTCCACTTATAACATGCAACATACAACTCAATTAAATCAACACAAACCATTTCAGATTTTCAATTCATTTTAAAAAAACTAATCTTGGTACGGGAGCAGGGACAATCGGTGTGCAATGGCAACCTCATGCATGCCTGGCCGGGTGTATGCTTAATCCAATATACCAAGAAACTTAGAAACATACATCACATCTCAACATGCATCACATCTCACAAGTTTCTAAACATGCATCACAAATTCACAAGTTTCTAAACATGCTTATTAACAGTTCTAAACTATCATTCCATTTTTAGTTCTAAACAATCACAAAGTACAACCAAAGCAAAAATTACAACTCCATTTTCAGTTCAGTTCCAATTCACTTATTAAAACAGAATCATTTCAGTTCAGTTCCACTTATAACATGCAACATGCAACTCAATTAAATTAACACAAACCATTTCAGATTTTCAATTCATTTTAAAAAAACTAATCTTGGTACGGGAGCAGGGACAATCGGTGTGCGATGGCAGCCTCATGCATGCCTGGCCGGGTGTATGCTTAATCCAATATACCAAGAAACTTAGAAACATGCATCACATCTCAACATGCATCACATCTCACAAGTTTCTAAACATGCATCACAAATTCACAAGTTTCAAAACATGCTTATTAACAGTTCTAAACTATCATTCCATTTTTAGTTCAAAACAACTCCATTTTCAGTTCAGTTCAAAACAACCAAGGCAGTGAGAAGTGAAATTCCATTTTCAAAGCAAAAAAATTAAAACTAATTAAAAATAAAAGTTTAGAGAGACAGTGAGACTGTGAGACTGTGAAAGAGAGACAGAGACTACCCTTGATCAGAGATCGAAGATTAGATCCGTGAGGCTAGCAGATCGGAGATCGGAGATCGGTGAGGCTAACAGATTGGAGATGACATGCAAGCAGATCGGAGATCGGAGATCGGAGATGACATGCAACTGTAGATCGGAGATGACATGCAATCAGATCGGAGATCGGAGATGACATGCAATTGTAGATCGGTGAGGCTAGCAGATCGGAGATCGGAGGTCGGAGATCGGAGGTCGGTGAGGCTACAGATCGGAGATCGGTGAGGCTTTCAGGGTTTGACTGAGAGGCAATCGGAGATCGGTGAGTCCGTGAGGTTGTGTGTGACTGAATCTCGACTTAGGGTTTGAGGCAGAGAAATCGGAGGCGTGAGGGTTTCCGGCGTCGATTGAGGTGGTACGGCGTCGATTGGGCCGTGGCCGTCGTCGATTGGGTCTGGCTGTTAGGGTTTCCGGTTTCTGTATTTGGGAATTGGGACTGAGAGAGTCAGAGAGAGAAACTGAGAGAGTGAGAGAAGTCTGAGAAGAGAGATGAAAGAAATGAGGCGAGAGCGAGAGGGTGTGTTAGGATTTGATCGATCCGGTTTCGTTTATATACTTGGACCAAGTGGAGAGATTCAGTAAGGGAATGTGTATGCTTCATAATGTGGATATCGAGTTCTGCTCGTTAGATGTTAGACACGTATGCGTTTCGGTTTTAAAAAAATTTCGGTTCGGTTTCTGTACGGTACTAAACCGTACCGAACCGTTTCTTTCGGTTTCGGGCCATTCGGTTTCGGGCTGATCCGTTCGGTTCGGGCCATTCGGTTCGGGCTTCGGTTTTCGGCCCAATCGGTTCGGTAACTTCGGTACAAAAGCTCAGTCCTACTTGCAGCTTGTTCATGCTCTAATTATTTTCTTTGATCAAAACATGTATGCAACTTCTAATTAAGTATAAGTATTCATGCATTTTCAATTCTAGCTAAAAAATCAACAATAGTGTATACCATGAATCACGGCCTGGCATGATCAGACATTTGGAAAGGCCTCTGGAGTCTGGACCCAGCTGCTCAAAATGTATGCTAGCTTCTGCCACTGAAGCTAGCTTTGAATAAGACTTGGTTTAGGGTCACACAGACAAACCCAGCTTAGCTGCTCTTGCGAGCTCATAATAAATCGGACATGTGGTGGGTGATGGATGAAATTGAAGACGACAAATTCACATATGTTTATGACTTGGCTGGCTAAGTTCCACCTCATGATCAACTAACTACCCATTACTAATTTCATCACTGTTTTCGACCTAAAATACTTGATTGATGTCACTTTCTAATGTTAAATATCTCGTGCTTATTATCTTTCCCGGCCAATCTGATACGCACCTTACTGGATTGAAAATTATAGTGAAGTTACAACAATGAAAATCATGAAAGAAGCAAGGGTCTTGTTGCTGATCAAGTAAATGCGTCATGCTCATCCAATGCTTGCATTCACAAGACTATTTACTCTTGCTACGTACCAAATATTCTATGTCACCAGTTGCCGGATATAACTATAAGTAGGTGAATTGAACAAATACTATAAGCTCGCTCTGCTCGAACTTAAGCTTAACAATTAAGAGATATCTTAATTTTTAAGCTTAAGTTAAGAACATGGATGTTTAAAAAATTGCCCGAAAAAATGCAGCGGAGTATATAGATTAACAAGTGTTAGACCTAGAAAGAACCAAGATAAACTGGAATCCACCACATTTTGAGAAAAGCTCTCGTTTTTTATTAATAATATGAAAGATAAGTCTAGCCGCCACTAAGAGGTGCTTAATACTAAAACAAAACTCTAGGGCGCTAACAAAAGGTAGTCAAGCCCACGGGTCAAAAATAAAATAAAACCCAAAATAAATAAAATCCTAAAAAGGTTCAAAAACATATTTTTGGAGGCCTAAACGGCTGCAGATCGTGAAATGGAGCATAATCCCTATAGAGCAAGCTTCAAGGGGATCTAATTTGTTTCGTCGTGCCCTTTTCAGAAAAGTATTATTCGCTCAGATCAGACACTATTTTCAAGACCTGTATTTTACCGATTTTGCCTTTCCTGCGAGCAAGCTCATCTTCAATCTTTAATGTCATCTGTTTTACATCAGTCTTCTCTTCTTGGAAAGAACTCGACCCCGAGTTGTCATCATCTGGATAAAGAGACTCACCACCACGAAACTCATGCAAATCAACAACATTGAAAGTATTGAAAATTCCCCAGCTGCTCGATAACGCCACAACATAAGCATTGTCATTAATCTTCTTAAGAATCTGGTACGGCCCATACTTTCGAGGCTTCAACTTGTTATAAGTACCGGCTGGAAACCTCTCCTTGTGCAGGAAAATCATGATAACATTACCTTCCTTGAATACTTTAAGCCTACGATGCTTGTCAGCAGTAACCTTGTTCTTGGCATTAGTCATATCCAACCTTGCCTTCACCTCTTCTCGAACATCTTGGACATCCTTAGCCATGCTTTCAGCAGCAACACTAGCTCCTAGAATCTTAGGAAGCTTCACTAAATCAACCACATGCTTAGGAACAACAATATAAACATTAGAGAAATGTGACCTCCCAGTGGCACTATGAACCGCACTGTTATACCCAAATTCCACATGTGGCAAATCATAATCCCACTGTTTAGGCTTATCTCCTATAGACTAATTCTCGAATAATAATGCCACTGAAAGGTCACCTAGAAGAACACGATTTCCTAGAATTCACTAGACTAATTCTCGAATCCATGAGAATTTCTGGAATCCACTAGAGTTTTGAGAAGAACTCAAAAGTTTTTTTTTATTAAAATATCAAATTTTAAAAATACAATAGTTCAAGGATGCTTATATATGCATCTACATGAAAGAGTTCTAAACTTAATCAACAATAACTCTCAAGACTTAGAAAGAAAGTAAACAATCTATCATATTAGGAAAATAAATCTATCATAAAAGAAAATAAATAACCTAATACCACTAAATTCTGAATCAGATTATGTAAACGACATTTAATGGCTTATATTCCTATAGCACACTAATGTGATTCTTGAAGATCTCGTCGTTCCCATTCTGAAAAGGTATTATTCGTCCAAAACGGAGATTTTGACCCAAAGTTGCTCCTACCCGACTGAACAGTCCAAACTCGAGTTTTGCTCGTGCTACTTGAAAGGTTCAATACCTCAACTTCTTCAATACCTCAGAAGCTAGTAATCTCATGAACCGTGAATTACCAATTAACCATTAACTCTCCTTTAATTTTACTCTTTATGGCTAAACCGACCTCTTTCTTGTCCTACATCAGTCTCATGTTCTTTACAAGAACTCTCCCTCAAGTTCCTCTTGAAATAAGAATAATAATGTACAAGCACGACATTTGAAAAATAACTAACGAGCACAATATGAGGATTCTGAATCAAACCTTCATACTTTGACGGGATAACCATAAAAACAACACCATAGATAAGTTTATCATATGCATGATGATAGTCTTCCTCAATTTGTATAGATTTTTCTTGCTCTTCAATTGTGGCTTTGAGTTCCAATTGGTCCGCTTGAGGCATATGTAAATCTTCCTCTTCATATTCTTCTTGGCTCTCAAGGTTGAATTCTTCAATGGCTTGAGACTCCGAGGTGTCTTGAACATTAACAACCATGTCTACATGAGCAATTTCATATTTAACCTCTTCATGAACAATTTCCTCAAGAGCTTTTTCCCTCAGATGCTCTTCCATATTTTCTTATGGTAAAGAAGAAAATGCTTTGAACTTTAACTCCTTGGAAATCCTTGAAGGGTAATTCTTTATTGAAAAATCTCTAGGCAGAAATTTTTCTCTAAGAAGACCTTTCATCTTCTTCCATGTATGGACTTTTGTTTTTCCTTGTCTTGTTCGGGAAATCTGTAATTGATCCCACCAATCAGAGGCACTACCCTTCAACTTCCGAGCAACCATCTTCACTTGATTGTACTCAGGAATCTCCATGATCTTGAAAATCCTTTCCACCTCTACCAACCAATCAAGAAAATCCTCCAACTTCATATGCCCCGAGAAAGTTGAAATCTGTACTTTAACCTGGTAGTCTTTATTTTCGTCACCACCCCCCGTAGTTGGATGAATGCTCATCTCTTCCAACAACTTCTTGAACTTTCCCATCAGTTGGGTTTTGATTTGAGTTGTTAATCGAGTTGGTAAGGCATTCAAATTTGCCTTAGTAACATGAGTTTCGTCAGCCATGCATCATTACACCAGTGATAAGAGACAGGGTAAACCTACTCTGATACCACCTGACGCAGCGGAGTATATAGGTTAACAAGCGTTAAACCTAAAAAGAACCAAAATAAATTAGAATCCACCAGATTTTGAGAAAAACACTTATTTTTTATTAATAATATGAAATATAAGTTTAGCAGTCACAAAGAGGCGCTTAAATACTGAAACAAAACCTTGATGTGCTAACAAAAGGCATACTCAAACCCACAGATCGAAAATAAAATAAAATCCAAAATAAATAAAATCCTAAAAAGGTCCAAAAACATGTTTTTCGAGGCCTAAACGACCTCAAATCGCGAAATGGAGCATAAATAATTTATTTCGTTGTTCCTTTTTCGGAAAGATATTATTCGCCCAGATCGGACACCGTTTTTCAAACATGTATTTTACCGATTTTGCCTTTCCTACAAGAAAACTCCTCTTCAATCTTTAATGCCGATCTTTTCTGCATTAGTTAAGAACTTAAGATAGTCAAGTAATTAGCAAGTCTATTTCATCATCTTGTTACAAGAAATATCGAAGACTTCGTATAGTATCTACCAGTATCAACTTGCAATGTGTTTATCTTTCCACCATGACTGCCGAATCTAATTTGATGCGGTAGTCAAAAAGTGTAGTTATGGGACTCCACCTAAAGCTCTTCAGTCCTCTACGTTGCAGAGAGAATGAATGCACATGTTAAAACGAAAACACAACTCACAAGCTTCCACATTTTGACACCTATTTCTCCCATTTATAACAATATGAATCACCCCACGTACTACATAAATGATTGATCTTTACACTATTTTCATGGATAATTAGGGTTGGTTAGATAGACTATGGTTGAGCTAGCAGCTAGCCACCTTTTCTTGATTACTCTTTAGGGTCAACTAGAAATCATTGACAAGAAGAATGAGTCTAGCTAGTTGATGGCAAAGTCTACGCGCCGAATGACCAAGTTTGTTCGGTTACTGGTCATGCATGGCTTATATACTTGGTTTCCATTGTAGACCTTTTAGAGATTAACCACCGACTTAGGAAGCTCTAAGATTTGCAGAAACGTCTTCTCATTCTAAACCATCTTGCTCCTCAATAATGGTCGGGGAGATGCAACGCGATCAATTGCTCCTTAAGACATTAAATTTGCTCACCTTCCCCCAATAAATGGCATGTGGAGTTAGTTGCAGTTTCTGCATTCTACAATCTACACCATGTTCTTGCTAGACCTGTTACTGTCAAAAACCTCAGCCCCTTACTCTGATCTTTCCCCGTGAACCTTTTTTTTCAACGATCCTGCATAATAATTCTGTATCTTTCTGTCTTTCTTTTAATTTTGAATTTTACTTCATGGATAAGCTCTGCACCAAACTAAATGAAGTGCCAAATTCAACAGAAAATGAACAGAGATTGTATGTTTTGCGGACCACTGAGCTCCTCAGAACCATGCATGCAAGATTGCAGATCAAACCCATGCATGACCTTCGATCACCAGATCCAAATATTAGTAAAACATTGGTGTTCGAAGTACGTATTGGCAATTTGTCATTGTAAACTAGCTAGCTAATTAGGGTTTGTGCTCCATGCGCGCAACTTCTGAGATAAAGCACCAATTGAGAAAACTTAATCCGAGTATATGTTAATTCTACGCTTTATATACATCGTTGATATATCCGTTTAAGTACGTATTAGCTTTAAGATTAATTGACAAACTTCCTAATTTCAATCAGATTCTGGTGATCCTTCATACCACGTAGGATGATCGAGTAGAGAGTAACACCAAGCAAATTAGTCTGCGGACTTCTACGTCTTTGGCCATGGATGAAGGTAACAATCCATGCTAATTAACTATAGACTGAATACAGATTCAAGCTACATTGGTTGCCAACTTGCCATTGACTTATTACTAAGCAAAACCGACAGGCCAAGATGCTAACTCATTAGTTGTGAAAACAAACATTTTGACCAACTGCAAGATTTATGATGTATGGGGATGAACAAACTTTCTAAACATTATGGGAAATTTAAAGCAGAGAGACTGACAAAGGAGGAGGGAGAGAAAGAGAGAGGTGTCAGAGTCGACCTTAGCTTGCCATACATAATGCAGTAGATAGTCTCACATTATATCCGCGTGAAGTTAATGCAATCGAACTAACTCCTCAACTGTAATAGCTAGGCCATCGAATGGCATTGCTCTCAGTATATATACTCACCAATCTTGCCTTTATGCTCCTCACACTCTCACACTCGATCACGCCCAGTACCATCCTCCCTGCGCTTCACCATTTAAACATTCCATCTTTAGCTGGGCATTGTACACAGCTGGCTACTAGATCAACATTCTTTGCTTTGCTAGGTTCTGGTACTTTTGTTGAGTTCTTATAATTGAGGCATCATGATGGGAGTGGTGAAGAAAATGTGGGTGGTGAGTGTGGTGGTTCTGGCGTTGAGCTTTGGGTGCTGCAGAGCTGAGCCACAAGTGCCTTGCTACTTCATCTTTGGGGATTCTTTGGTTGACAATGGCAACAACAACCAGCTTCAGTCCATTGCTAGAGCTGATTACTTGCCCTATGGGATCGACTTTGGTGGACCGACCGGAAGATTTTCCAACGGAAAAACCACTGTTGATGTTATTGGTAAGCTGCTCTCGCACTCTCATGCATCAGTCCACATGCCCTGTTCTCCAAAAGAAATTATCACACTTGGCATGATAAAATGTCCAAGTCTATACTTATGGTTCTCTAATTTAGTAGTGTAAGACAGAGACATCAATCTTTTTCGATCTGTTTACTAGAGGTTTAGCGTAAACATACTTAAATCTCATGACCATCATTTCTTCTTAGAATTCTGTAAGTAAATATAATTGACCATCATTTTCTCCCCACTATATCAAAGTTGTTGTGTAAATTAAGATTTGGGCTAAAGATTTTGAAATAATTAGACTTGTCTATCATGGTTTGTTTGGTTGGTGTGGGCAGATGCAGTCTTTAAACTCTGGATGGCTAAACATAAGTTAGGTTACACATATTTGTTCCATCATTTATGACAATGTAAAAGATTGAACCTTTTCTCTCTGGTCCTTCCATATGTTGCTAACTTGCTGTCAACCATGCATTAGCCAAATTCATTGGGGTTTAAAGAAAATACTATTGCATGTAAAAGTTTACAAGTTGAAATCATCTTAATTACTGGGACATTTATTACTAGACAGTAGACACATTGATTTATCAATTTTGATGATACTGATCTGGTGCTTCTTTAATAATGTGATCTGCAGCTGAGCTTTTGGGTTTTGATGATTACATTCCACCCTATGCAACTGCCCAAGGCGAACAAATTCTCAAGGGAGTAAACTTTGCATCTGCAGCTGCTGGAATTAGGGAGGAAACCGGACGCCAACTGGTAATTACTACTCTTCCTCAACTCATATTCCTTAGAGCATTATCTTACGAGACTCTGTTTAGTGATAATTAACAGAGCTTCATTATGTATAATGTATTTTCTTTGGCATGAATTTTGTAGGGAGGTCGGATTCCATTCAGTGGTCAGGTAAATAATTACAAGAACACAGTGTCCCAAGTGGTAAACTTGCTAGGCGACGAGGACACTGCCGCAAATTATCTGGGAAGATGCATATACTCAATTGGATTAGGCAGCAACGACTACCTTAACAACTATTTCATGCCTCAATATTACAACACCGGAAGCCAATTCACTCCTGAGGAATATGCTACTTCTCTTATCCAGGATTACAGTCAGCAACTTCGGGTTAGTCGATCACCTCTCCTTCATTTCTTCATAAAGTTGTAGAATTATGTGATACACTTTCATGTATGTGAAACCAAGGATATAGCTAGCTAGATATTCATTTTTGTTGGTTTTGTTGTAAATACAGATTTTGTATGACTATGGAGCAAGGAAGGTTGTGTTGTTTGGAATTGGTCAAGTAGGTTGCAGCCCAAGTGAGTTGGCCCAAAATAGTCAAGATGGCAAGACATGCGTAGCGAAAATAAACTCTGCCAACCAAATCTTCAACGGCAAGCTCAAGGAACTTGCGGCTGAAATGAACAATAACTTCCCAGATGGAAGATTTATCTTCATAGACTCGTATGCTATTTTCGACGACATAGTAAAAAGCCCTCAACAATATGGTAAGCATATCTCATTCCTCATGTTCTGTGTCATTTTTTTCGTCACCAAATGTGTCACAAAATAAATTACATATACAAGCACATTTCTTGAAATTGTGTAATCACTAAACCATTCCATTTTGTTGAATATCTTCAGGCTTTACAAACACAAACACAGGGTGCTGTGGAGTAGGGAGGAACAATGGCCAAATCACATGTCTTCCGCTCCAAACTCCTTGCGCGAATCGCAACGAGTATCTGTTTTGGGATGCATTCCATCCCACTGAGGCTGGAAACACGGTGGTGGGAAGAAGATCATACAGCGCTCTTCGTGCATCCGATGCTTACCCAGTTGATATACGCGGCCTAGCTGCTCTCTAGCAAGTTAATAAATTAAAACTGCTTTGTTTCAAGCTTCTACTTATAGCTACCGACTAAATATATATATATATATACGTCTTAGCTTGCATAATATTGTTGCCATGGACAATCATGTTGAGAGAGCCTTCAAGTACGTGTTCCAAATGTGATGTTCATCTTTAGTGGAAATTAATTAAAGAGTATACGTTCCAAGAGTTTGTTGGTTCAAAAATGAAAGTATGCACCAACTTTTTCTCTATTATATATATATATATGTGTGTGTATATGTTCTTGCTATATGAATTTTCTCGTCACTCTTATCGTTCTATATATAACGCAAACTGTATAATCCCTACCTTCCTGAGTTTTGGCCATGTCGTATATATTTGTGAGTAGTCAAAATCATCTCTAATTTCCAGCTGTTGGTCGACATTGCTTGATTAATTTTTTGTCAATTAATATCTCATGTATGCATTATTGAGGTTCCAAAACCGGCCATGTCACATACGTACAATTGCTAGTGTTATAGTTACCTTCACCACAGTAAATGAGATCGTAAATTCAAATCTCATTTCAATTTATAGTGAATTCGAAAGAGACCGTACGCGTCCAACACTTTAGTATCCGAACATTTTAAACATTACTCAAACTTATGATCATTTGCAACTTTGTTTCCATGAGGAGCATTTGATGATTTTATCGTAGTACCTCTAGTCTCTCGATCATGCATGTTAATTTTTTTAATAACTAATGTGCATGATTAACTCAAGCCATTGCACTTAACTCTTAGGATTTAGAGTATGCCCGGCACCTTTTCTAGCTTCATGCATTTCCATATGTACTAATTATTCAATAAATAATAGTATTTTGATCATAACTTTGGCAAAAGAGATTAAGTAGCTAGATATTTGTAGAACGTTTTTGTGTGTGGCTAAGATATATATGTAGAACGTTTCATAATAGATTAGATAGGATATATAGATAGTCGGATAGAAAGACCATAAGGTTGGGTGGATGTATGGAGCCAAATAGATACAGGAACTTGATCGATGTGCACGCATTCTAGCTAGTTCATCAGGACTCGGGAGTCATTCAGAATTGCCCGGCCGGGAAGTAGCTATATATAGCTTATATATAGCTAGGGCATGGGCATGCATGTAATCCAATTATGCATATGAAAATTATTCTATACATAAACATAATGCACATTGTTTTATTGGCTTAAAATTTAACTAAAAATTAAAATAAAAAATAATGTCTCTATTTTGTATTTTTTTTTTTGCAAGTCTTAGTTAGCCAATAATACAGTGTTACGTGGACAATGCAAGTGCACTGCCGTGTATAGAATACCTTATATTATGCATATATTGTTTGTCTCTTAGTTTCTGGTAGGTCTATCAATGGGGCGGAGCCGGACCGGATCAACCTAGATCCGGTTTCATTTAAAGAGAGAAAATGTTAGACTTGATCCGCCTCGTTTATTCGATAGATATTTAGTAATCAAATCCAAATTCGGATCTGGTGGATCAACGGAGCGAATCCAGACCCATTTATCAATGTCCCAAGTATTAAATTTATTTATTTTATTAATATGTGAATTATTATAAATATTTCAAATGACCCCGTTTCATAACCAAAATATTTCACTAAAACCAAACTAGATAGACCAAAAAAATAAAAAACCAATTTACATTAAGGAACTTGACAAGTGTTTTCAATCATTTAATCGATTACTATATTTATATAACTTTGTTAAAGACATTTAGATTTTATTTTTAAAAATAGACTTTTATATTACATATATTTCATATATGTAAATAAAGTATATTATATTTAAAAGTTAAAAAAATAAACGGGGCGGATCATAAACGAACCGATTGGCTTGTGATCCGGATTCGATCCTTTAAGTATACTGATCAGCTGGTCCAGGTCACAAATTGATCAATACCCGTTTAATAACTAAGGGTCCGGAGCGGGTCCGGATTAAAACCCGCTCAATTGATAGGTCTAGTTTTTGGCATGCAATAGTAGTACCACAAACACGTTTGCTACAATTTTATTCCCCTATCACGAGCATATATATTAATTTATAAAGTTTATAAGCCGGTACCACAGCCACGTATATATAGATCTGTTCGGACGATCAAATACATAATGCATGAGTATATACAGTTAAATCTCTATAAATTAATTACATCGGGACTGACAAAATCTATTAATTTAGCTAGATATTAAATAATCGATAAATTAATAAATTATTTATTAATTAATAACTTATTAATTTATTTGTTAATTAATAACTTATTAATTTATAAAACTAATATTCTTGTACCTTGTTTAATATACATCATTTTTTAATTTATTGTGTATATATTATTTGGGTCCCCTTCAGTACGTTAAGGCATCGATACAATAAAATTATATAGTTTATTAATGTTAGGTAGATTGCTTCACAAAATATGTAGATTAACATCATGAAACAAGTAGACTAAAATTAAATGGTCTATTAACACAAAATAGACTGTTTCGTAAAAAACAAGTAAACTGACATCATGAAATAAGTAAACTGATTTTTATCATGTCTACTTATTTTACAAAGTTGTCTAACTTTTTTGTTAGTAGACCATTTTATTTTACTCTACTAGTAGTGTAACTAGTATTAGTAAACCATCTAATTCTGTATCAATGCGTTAACGCATGGAATTTTTTTTCTACATAATTAAATCTTTTATAAGAAGACAACACTAAAAATTCTCACAATATTAAGAAAAGTCTAAGATGAAATTCAAGTTCACATCAATTTCAAGAAGTAACATGTTGTCCTCAAGTCGAGTCATTCTTCATGAAGCCATCATACGTGGCCGACTCTAAGTATAGGCCTTATAGGCCTGCACCTAGAGCCCCCATTAAGAAGAGGCTCCAAAATTTAGCCTTAGTATGTATTATATATGTATTCAGGCCCCTATATTTCTATCTAGCAGATCAGTGCATAAATGTGCGTCTCTTTGCTATTTATTGATGCTTACATACTTATTATTTTATTATTTATTGAGCAATATTAGTTTACTTTGTTGTTTTATAGGTATTTGGAGTCAATAGGGAGAAAAAAAGTAAAAAATGGATTTAAAGCTTAATTTGAGAAATCTGCCTGTGCAGGTCTGTAAACTTTGACAGAGAACTAGGAACAGATCGGGAGGAACCAAATGTTGATCTTTATATGCATGAAAAGTCCCAAATTAATGTCTAGTTTCTAGAACATCTTTCATATCGTGATTTGGAGTTCTCTACACGAAGTTATGACCAATCTGATTTTGGACGAAAATTTATATTTTTAGGCCCAGATCACACCAAGAAGCCCGTGGACGAATTTGTGCTTAATATTTCCATTTAATGTAGATGTGGCTAGTGAAAATAAGTCGGGAAAGTAAAAAAATAGAAGAATCGAGATGATAATTTTTCTTTCGAGACAAGGAGTCTCAAACCTACAAGGAAAGAGATTCAAGGGCAATATAAAAATACTATGTAATATCTATTGTAGCTCTCTCTTCTCTCCGTCCATCTTCTATTTCTTCTTCTCCATGATTTCTTTATGTTTAGTTAGGTTTTCTCTTGTTAATGGGTTGCTTGAAGCCCCGTACATGACGTCCTTTTAATGCATACACTTTGACCTGATTTTACATATTTGTTGGAATGAGGTTTCTTTCTCTATGTGACTCACTGTATGAATTTTTGTATGTTTACTTTGGTATACAACTTAGTATGCATGCTAGAATTCTATTGTCATAGATACGGGCGACTAAAGATATTTTCTTCCACCAAATTCTCTACAGTGATACACCGATTTCGTCGGGTGATACCCTAGGTCTAGCAGGACACGCCCATAGTATACCTGTGAACCCTTGTAGCTTCTCAAACCTTTTTTAGATCTTAATGATTTCTTATTTGTAAACCTTGGGGTCCATGGCTATGGGTTCAATAGAGGGATAGATGTGGAGGAGGTCCATGACAAACTTACATAGGCATAAAGATTAGGTAATAAGATGTGGTTGTAATGACAAATCCTTCTTGGGAACTTTCATTCATTGGATATGTGCATTAGATTAAGAATATGTTAGAAAGATGGAATAGTGGTGGTGGATTGCATTCCTCTTAACTCATTCATCATATAGTTTAAACATCTTGCACTCATAAGCATATTTACTTTCAGCATTTATTTTCTGCATTAGCTGTAGTTTGGCCAAATTTTTTTGGCAATCGAATCAACTCTGAATACCCTTAAATTCTGTGTAGTAGTCCACCACTGTGTCTATAATATTGTATCAAAGTTTTGTGTCATTTGAGTCTGTCTAAAGTAGAGTCGTAGTGTCATTAGTGTATTGTAGTCGAGTCTGTCAGCATTGTAGTTTAGTGTTAGGATTTAGTTTCACCAATTTCTTGTGTTCGATAACCCCTATAATTGATTATTGCAATGATATATCTTTTTTAAGAATATGATATCTTTGAGAGGTGGTTATCCACTCATCACTAGCCTAGGGCCCCAAGATATTTTTGGCATCTTAGGGCCGGACCTGCCATCATAAATGAATAATTAATTTTATGTATTAATGCATTTTTAATTTATATATTGGATGTGGTCTATATGAATTCTAGAATTTTTATTATTTATAAATTTATCGAATTATTAATTTAACATGTTGTCCCCAAGTCTGGATTGACAAAAAATATTATTTTAATGAGATTATTAATTAATCGAGTATTAAATTATCGAGTTTATATTGTAATTCTAAAAGGATATCAGTTCAATTATAATCAAAGATCTACATAGCTAGTCTCAGTTCAATATCTACATGATGATTCCTGCAACGTTTTTTAAAACGCCTTGTAAAATGCTAATTAATTTATTTCGCTGACTGCCCGACATGGTTAACTGGTTGAGTAATAAAACTTGGGATCTGGGTAAATGATTGTTTAGCATGCAAAAGAAGGTATTGTCTTTTTGTGTAGTAGGTCGGGTAGTTTTTAGACTAGGTTTTTGTCGTTTGGTCTGTACCTTGGCTTGGTTTGTATTACCGGTACTAAGAATGTCGTATGATACTAATATGGAGGTAGTTTATGCTAGCCCAGACAATGATTAATATTATCGTAGCCTGTCGCAGAGTGATCATTGCATACTCTATCTATTATTCTATTAATGAAATAGTTTACGTTTGTTCTAAAAACTTGTTATATATCAATTTGTATTTTTTTGGAATTTGTTTTCGAAGTTATAAAAAGTTGCAAGATAATAAAAATGACGGCAATTGAGTATTTGTTACTTTTTGAATAAAATAATAAGAAGAAATACTCACAATTATGAAGATCAATTTACAAATTGATAATTGTCATGTGTTAACTAGAATTTTACTATCGATCATGTAATCTTGGTCACTCTTTTCTGTTTTTGTTTTTCAAAATGAAGTATATACTTTGACAGCATCGATCCACATATATGTGTATATATATATGTATGTACTAGACAAGAAATCAACTCTTTTGTATGTTCGTGAGGAACTAATCATACAATTAAATAGTTTTCATCTAAAACGAATATATATGGATCATTTATATTGTCCACCCATTTTCAATTCCCACGAACATCATACTCCCTATTTTTAATTAGGATGAGGAATGATGACAAAGCTGCGTCCACGGAAATCTTGGAGGATTGTGAAACATATATAATTTCTCCTCCTTTATTCTTTCATTCCTTTATCCCTAATACTGCCACAAACGATCTGGAAAGCCAACCTTTCGTCAAAATATCCATTTTTCTTCTTCACCATGATATGAGTATGCTGTCCCTAAACGAGCTAATGATAAATTCATCATCATTTCATAGCCTATAATTAAGCTACCCTCCTCTGCTTTGTATTCTCCGCTACCAACCTCGACCATATGGATTATATATGCTTTATAATATTACAATCCTAAATTGGGTTTACGGTTCATCCTGTTCTCTGTTATTGCAATAATGGCTTCTGGAATGAAACCATTGTTGTTTGTGTTTGCTTTGTCCTGGTTTTTAAGCATGCAACAACATTCTTCTTCTGTTCGTGGAACGCCACAAGTGCCATGTTTGTTTATCTTTGGAGACTCGCTCGCTGACAATGGCAACAACAACCAGCTTCAAACGTTGGCTAAAGTCAACTACGAGCCATACGGTATCGACTTCCCCGGTGGCGAAGCAACCGGAAGATTTACCAACGGCCGAACCACCGTCGACTACCTCTGTATGCATCTTTTTCTTAATCCGAGTTTTCGGTTCTATTTATAGCTATATGTTGCAGACTTGAGATTTTCGAATTCATTTTAAAGCGTCTCACAAATGGTAAGTTCGTAGGGTGGTGACATCTTAATTTGCATGATATCAATCGATAAACATGTTTGTATCATAAAAAGGCTAATTCTATCTGAGCGATTATGTCCATATTTGCCAAATTCTTCATGGTAACTATTACCAATGTGTTTGAACAAAACGCATAGTTGCTTTGTTGTGCTGGACGAAACATGTTCATATGCCATAACATGCATGCAGTTTCGATCATCATGCTGGGTTAAAGAATAGTACGTACGTACGTACTCTAACATGGTAATACATGAGTCTAGCTAGTAGAGAGGAAAAATATACTAAATTTTGAAGCCTCCTGTACGTACAGTTGAATAATTCCTATTGCAACATAACTTTAATAATTAATTTTAGGATTTAATTAACAACTAAATTCTCCTAACTACCCTATTTATCTTACCTAGTTCTTATGTGTTGTTATGTGGTTCAAACATGATATGAGATCTTTTGTGTCAAAAATCATTGGTTCAGATTTCAGAACCTCAAACTCTGTCTTTAGATTTTTACTTTACTTGCCGTTTGTTTAAATTTTTGTGAACTACGTGTTCGGATAATTTATAGTCTCAGTAATTAACTTTAGGCCTTCCGGTTAAAGTCCAAATTTAGTCTGGATGAATTTCTAAATTTGTGGCGTAGAATATAGAATGATAGGTAACCAATAAAAGCACACAGAGACACATGAACGCTGCACCATATATAAGACTTGCACGGTTGCGCCTGCTAGCAAATTTTGAACACATTCTTCTTACAGCTGAGATTTTGGGCTTCGATAACTACATTCCACCATTTGCTAATCTCAACGGCTCTGACATACTCAACGGTGTGAATTATGCTTCTGGTTCAGCAGGCATTCGAAGAGAGACTGGGACAAAATTGGTACTTGCATTATTAACACTATATCTTATAATTAAGACACATAATTTTTAGGCATGCAATTTCAAGTGCATGTAACTAGAACTGATGGATTTTTTTTTTCTTTTCTGCAGGGTCCAAATATCAGCATGCGTAGACAGCTAGACAACCACAGGATTACGATCTTACAAATTGTTGACAAATTCGGGAAGCAGAGGCGCATATTAGCTCACAAGCACTTAAGCAAGTGCTTATACCACGTTACTATAGGCAGTAATGACTACATCAATAATTTCTTCCTGCCTCAGTTTTACCACACCAGTAAGAAATATACAACTGAGCAATTTGCTGAAGTTCTTATCGGACAATACACTGGTCAAATAATGGTAATTATTCGTAACTACACTTTGATTTTTAGATTAGTGAATAATTGACGTAAACACCATATTAACCTAATTAAGCTTCTTATTACATGTGTTTGTGAAGTTGTTGTACAAGTATGGTGCAAGGAAGATGGTTTTGGTTGGATTGGGACATATAGGCTGCGCCCCATTTATGATGTATTCATTTGGCACAAAAGGTTGTGTAGATAAGCTGAACGACGCAGCTAAACAGTTTAACAACAGACTTGTAACGCTTGTGGATCAGCTCAACAGAAATTATACAGATGCAAAGTTCATCTATATTAACAGCTATGAAATGGGTGATGGAGATCCTGCAGTTGCTGGTACGTGTTTCACTATTTTTACCTTTCATTTTACGTATTATATGCGATGTCGATTATTGAATTATGAATACATGCTATGGTTATTTCAGGATTCACGGTTTCGAATAGAGGGTGTTGCGCGTCAAATGAAGTTGGTCAGTGTAGTTTGGACGGAATTCCATGCAAGAATAGGACTGAGTATGTGTTTTGGGACGGATTTCATCCTACTGAAGCTGTGAATAAAATCACTGCATTAAGACAATACCGTGCTTATGACCATAAAGACTCCTATCCAATGGATATTAGTCACCTTCTTAAGCTCCAATTGAATCCCAACGCAGAGCTCTAGCTACCTAGAAATGATCGAAGCAAAATAACATCCAAGGCCCCAGCTCTTATTTGTGCTTCGAGTTTGTCATCACAGCATGTGTCATGACCTCAATCTCTTATTGTTTTCTAATGTTGATCAAAGTGTGAGATGAAAGGTGCATGTACATTCACCTAGACTAGCCAGTCTAGAACTATATATATATATATATATATATATATTAATAGGATTCTGCAACTGTGATCAAGAGACATCATGTAAGTATATATGTTTATATTTAGTAAAGGTAAGTGTGTATTAACGACAACTCCAAGAGATCCTCTAAAAAAGTGATTTGGCCGATCGATATGAACAAAGTATATATATGTGTTTGAAGCTGCAACGTACCATCAAATGTATGCTAAGGAAGAAGCTTACGGCTGAAGTTTAAGTAAGCTAGCTAGTGTAATCAAAAGGCAATACGTACAGCCTCCTCTGTTTCAATTCAAGTTTTCTTTTTTCCTAATTAACATTCTGCCAAACTTCTGCTAGCTCCTAAACCAAAGTACGTTCTAGCCCACCAATTCTAAATACGCACCACAATATAATTCCGAATCCTAGCCTCTCCAATTCTGATCAACATATATATTCTGATCTTTGCTAATCAGGATACACGTGAAAGATGGCTAAATGATCGAACTACATACGTTAACGGGGTTGTTTACATCTCAAATGTCTAGATATTAAACTAGAAGTATTCTTCTTTTGATACATGTTTTTTATAAGTCAAAAATTTCATTAATAGAGAATCAAGTACAACGGGAATTTGTCACTATAACAAATGAGAAATATAGACAAAATTGATAGTTGCATATTTATGCAAGTTTATTGTGCTTAATTTATCTTCATTATTTAGTTCAATTGAGTTAGTCAGCAATATTAACTTACTTTATGATTTTATAGGTATTTTGAGTGAATAAGGAGAAAAGAAGGAAAAAGAAGGGCTTTAAGCTTAATTTGGGAAATCTGTATGTGCAGGTCAGTCAATTTCGACAGAGAACTGAGAGCCGCTCAAGATGAATCAAAAGATAATTTTTATTTGCGTAGAAAGCTACAGATGTCTAGTTTCCATACTTCTTCCAGAACGTGATTATCATGTGTCTAGAGAAAGTTATGGCCGATTTAGTCCACGAAAGTTAGTCTGCTCGAAAATCTGACTTTGATGAGAAAGTTGGGTTTGAAGACCCAAATCACATGAAGAGGCCTAAAGACGAATTTTTGTTTTAAAATCCAATTAATTACTAATGTGGCTTATGGAAAAGAAGTCAAAAGTTAAAATGATTAAAGAAGTTTGACTTGTCAAAGAAAATAGTCCAAAACCTAAGTGAACAAGGAGATGCACAATCAAGACTCTAGAAATACTCTTTTTAGGGTTTTGGTAAAGGTTAATTAGTTTTGGGGAGAATAATAATTTGAGAGAAGAGCAAGGAAGCCATAAGAAGAAGTTTCAAAAGACGACTTCGACCCGTCGAACCCAAACGCCAGATTCTCTTCTTCTCTATCTTTTATTACTTTATTTTCTTATGAACTTTTGTAGTCTAGCTTTCTTGTTTATGAGTGGATAATTTCTTAGTTAGAAGCTGATCGAAGCTCTAGACATGCTTACGATTTTCAACCCCTTATGATTTTAATAACTATTGAATGAGTTTTATTTCACTGTTTGATCATTGATGATTTCTATGTCATGTTTCTTTGAGTGCATGCTTAGATGCATGTTATAGGATCTATTGTTTTGGATGTGTACATGATCATCATATCATTGCATGTTTTATAGAGATAAGCAATCCTGTTGTGATAATTTATGTGAAGTAATTCCTAAGTGATGAAATAGCACCCATCATAGTAGCTCTTGAAATCCGGTATGATGTATTAATTACAATTGAACTCTTGGGTTTCGCTAGTTCCATCCCCCCAGCTGCAACTACATCAAGTGCCCAGGCAATTCTCACCGGTCTCAACTACGCATCTGGCGGCGCAGCTCCGATTTGGTAATAACTTTTTCCACACATGCATTATTATTTTTTTGTATACGTCATTAACTTTAGTAATTATTAATTATGTAACTAAATATGTCACTTGATATATATGACAACCGTATATTTGTTACAGGGAGCTCATATCATCCTAGACGGTCAGTTACAAAACCATCAGCAAACAGTCTGAAAATCGGTGCATATCTTAAAGCGAACAGATAACTTGACTACATAAAGAAGTGCTTATATTCTGTTGGAATGGGCAGCAATGACTATATTAACAATTACTTCAACCCTACGCTTCCCACAGGTCGTAGATATACCGCTGAACAGTTTGCTCAAGTTCTTATCGACCAATAGTCCAATACACACTCCAAATATCGGTTAGTAATTCAATTTGCGTAGTTTTTGTACTATATATTGTCAACAAGCTAGTTATAATTTGCTGAGAGGTACTTTGGTATTGTTTTTTTCAAAGGACTTGTACACCAAATATGGAGCAAGGAAGGTAGCGTTGGTTGGCGTGGGATAAATAGGCTGCACCCCATTTGCAATTCAAAAGGCGAAGGCAACGGCCCAGATCTTTAACCAAAAGCTTGTAGCTCTTGTTGATCAGCTCAACGCCAAATACACTGATGCAAAATTCATCTATGTCAACAGTTTTGGAATCACTTTGTAGTTACTCTTTTCTTTCCTCTCATGATTTCAGTACTAGTCCTTTCGATAAGAGGACTCGAGAGATTGATTTCTTGTTCATCTTCACAGGATACAAGGGTCAGATCGTCCTATGTTGTCCGGTGAATATCGGTGGACTATATGTTCCTTCAGGAACTCCATGCCCGAATAGGAGTGATTATGCTTTATGGGATGGATTTCACTCTATATTTGCTTTCAGGAAAGCATTCGGATGTAATCTTTGCATGTAATACGCAACCTTTTTCTGATTCTTAATAAAGCATGCAATTTTTCTCAATGTACCAAATCAAACATGATCAACTCCTAAGAAATATTGTATGATTCGACATAAGGGACGTAATAATATTCATACCAATGTTATAAAAGATCGATGAGAAACTTAATTGTTAGCATATCTCCTGCAACATTAAGTGATGATTATACAAACAAGAAACCCCCTTGTGGAAGAGGATCTTACTTAACCACAAAGCGACTTTGATTTCTGCTTAGCAACTACCTAACAAAGTACTAGTTGTAGCTAGCTTTCATCCGATGTCACAGCACATGAAGTCAGCAGAAACCAGGCCAAGCATGCATACATATCAACTGCAATCAGTGTTACAAAATTACTGTCAAATTAAGATAGAAATTGCTATCTTGTAATTGCCATATATGTGTTTAATCTACTTACACTAACTGAAGGGAAATCTGATCAGGGCGCGAGTACTGATGATTAGGCTGCAGCGCATTCACTTGAAAATAGTTGCGAGCCTCAGGAAATGTCTGAGGCGACTGCATTATCTCGAAGCCTCCAGGCGCTCCTCCTCCTGCAATCGCATTTATGCTTTGCTGGTGCCTCTCATTCTCAGCTATCTGTCCCTTCCACCACAAGTACACATGAATCACTACATGGTAATGCTAGTAATATATATAAACACAAGCACAAAAGAGCTGATACAGATACAAAAACACATGTATATTTTTAGAGAGGGACCTTTGCTCGGAGGAGCTGGTTATTGTTGTGCAAGTCAAGTTCCTGCCAGATCAAGTCACGTTTAGGTTAATTAAATTGAATATGAAGAACTCACGAGTCAACTTTAGACGAAGTGATGTAAAATGAACTGATCTAAGAGACGTCATACCCTCTTTTGCATGTATTCTATTTCGGAAAACAAGAGCTCATTCTGTATGAGATCAACAGTTTAACAAAAATAAATTCTTGTCAGTGGTATAAGTATGCAACAGTTTATAGAAACGGTATTTCAAAACTCAGATGGACCAGATACCTTCTTGGACCTGATCTTGCCAATTGCTTTCTCAAGTTTGGACTCTACATTCTTGAGTTCTTTGACAGACATATTCCCCAACCCCTCAGCCATATAATTCCTAGATATTAGTAACATATTAATATGTGGCAAATTGAATTTTTTTGTTATATTTGGGGTTGACCTAGCCTCTCTATGCATACCTGTTATTGTTCTGCAAAGCGGTTATCTGGTTGCGCAGTTTGGCAGCTTCTTGCTGATAGTACTGGATTTATACCAAATAAGTTTAGATAGAGCAAAAATGATATCTGATGCACGTTAATGGTAGTAAGGATTCACACAATTGTGTATTATAATATCTGTAAAGTAAATCACTGATGTTCACAGATGTGCTGTAATAGTTTTGCTTAAAATCTTTAGGAAACCGATATAGTATATGGACTATATTCAGACCACAGTTTTCAAATCTTGTTAGGGCTCCAGATATGTATGCGTACAAGTTACAAAAGCTCTCAAATCCCAGAAATCTACTATCAATCTTAAGCTTGAAGTATACATACCTGAGTAGTGTCTTCAGAGACAGATCCATTATTTGAAGTATCTGCACACGCCTTCTTGTATCGTTCAATCGTTTCTCTAACACTGCTAAGCAATCATAAAAATTGAGATTAGATATATACTATGTATGTAAACTGCAATAAAAGTTGGAGCATTCTTATATACAGTAAACTCTTGATCAGAAAGAAAGAATCACATTCCTATGTGGATGGTGTATTACCAGAAAGAAAGGGATTCAAAGCAAAAAAAGGGCTCTATCACTTGCATATTTCAACAATTTCAAGATGAAAAGTAGCGCATGTAAGTGTTTCAAAGGAAAACCATAACAGTGATAACACTAAAAGACAACCACTTCAAGGATCAAGAGATGAGTTGATTCACTACGGTGTACGAGTTAAAATGACAATGTACTTCCTAAAACCATTTTAGGGGATTTTTAGAATCCTCCTGGGGTTAAGAAATAGCTATAAGAACTTTGTTTTTAAACCTTATAAATTTTTCTGTCTTGTACAAAATTCTGACAGAACTGTGCCTGTGCTCTAAACTAAACTTATTGATCTATCCCCCAATTTTTAAAAAGCCTCTACACAGTTGCCTAGTTTCAAGTCAATCTGTGTATAGATGATAATTTGACCTATGATTAATTAGGCCACTAAACTTGGTGTCAAATGAACTGAATCTAGAACTTAAGTCACAGCAACTAAGAAAGAATATGATGAACATCTCAGTTTGCAACAGAAAGAAAGAAAGAAAGAAAGAAAGAAAGAAATGGGATAGATGTGATACAAATTCCATCATCAAAATTGTAAATAAAAAATTAAAGAAATCATGAAAGCTTCCAGTTTCTTGTTCAGGAAAAAGGGAAATTAAATAACAGTTGAGCTGAGTTCTTGATAGGCCTCACACTTGGTCTAGCGGTCAATTGAAGTCACCCTCTCTCAGTTTACATGTGCCAAATAAATGTCTCAGTTCCTTAAAACTCACTTCTTCCGGGATTTCTAGCTATGTCTCAGTCAGTCTTGGCCTCAATATGACAGAAGTGATGCACAGTTGGCAGCCCCAATCCAACATTATAAAACAGAAGAAATTTAGCTAAAAACCAAATATAATATCCACACTCACACATCCCTATGATTCCTTAAAATTGTCGAGCTTGTGATTGGCTACCTGGTGCCACGAGGGCACAGCTCCCCAATTTGATTGGACCTGAATTCACTCTGCTATGTTCTTCCCTCCCACCAATTACACAATGGATATTAAGACGTAAGCCTAAACCATACCCAATTACCCACCTCGAAACTTACCGGCGGTAAAATATATAATAAAAAAACTGGGTCTCTGATGTCAAACATCAACGCCCGTCTGCTTCAGCTGCTAGCTAGCTGTCTCCCGGATACCTTTGTCTCTAGGCTCTACAACGCTAGAGTCTCTCTCTCTCTCTCTCTTCTCAGACCCCAAAACCCAAAATCTTACACCAAGATATCTTATGCAAGATCTTGTCAAAATTAAAAGTCTCGCCCAGGAATGCCAACAGTGAAGACCTGCGATCTCATTGGCTGCGGTGGCTGAGGCTTTACGCGCAATTCGTGAAGGGGAGTTGTGAAAATATAGAGACTTTAACTTTTTCATTGCTCACTGGCCTCATATATCCAAAGAAGAAGTTGAAATTTTAGGTTTTTTTTTCTTTCTTTCTTTTTTATCAAGAACTGATCGGAAAGAAAAGGAATGAGAAGCTGAGAGAAAGAATGGCCCACTGGGAATCATGACATAAAACCTTTTGTGAGAGGTTAAGAACTGAAATATCTTGTGGTGACGCGACCAAAGATTCCGTGAACCAAAGACCAAAACTAACCCTAGCTAGCCTAACCAGAGACCACAACCATTTCCCAGAAGAAATAAAAGGTTGAAAATTTAAGGGAAAAGAAAAGATTTTTGACACTGGATTGCGGTTGGCTATTAGAAAATATCTGTATTTTCTTGAATTAAGAGTGACCTAGTATAGATTTGGGACCAATTTATGATCTTTCGTAGTTGCAAATAAACCCTAACTTGGGTTAATTAAGTATCCAACAGTGACGAATTTTCCAGGTGAGCATATGAGAACCTAACTTGGGTGTGAGTAGTTGGGGCCTGGTTTAGTTGCTAGAACAAGGAGTTTTAAGCTCTAACACAACTCAAGGAGAACACAAATTAGGTGAAAATTGAGGAAAAACCCTAATCTTTTGTGCCCCTTTTTTCAGACAAGGTCTTATCATTTTCTTCCAAAATAAAATAAAATTGGGCTGTACTTTTACATTCATGGTGTCCATAACTGACGTGCTATAAAGGAAGTGTCAAGGGAGATTGGAGACTGGGCTAATAAGGGCGTGACAGCTTGTGGTACTGTAGGCCTTTGATAGCTTCACAGATGACATAGTGTGTAGTTGCAGATGGGAGTGAAAGAGAGGAAGAAAAACGAAAGAGAGAGAAAGGAAAAAGAAAAATTAACAGCAATGGAGGAAGGCAAGGAGCTGATCTCAGAGCCTGCATACATTTCAAAACCCACTACTAGTTTCCATTTCCATCCCTCCATATACTTCTTTCTTTCTATGTATTACACCAGATCTATGCTTCTACCAAACCAAGAGCTAAGAAATGGGTCATAAACAGAAAAGAAAAATAAAATAAAACACAGCACCCACAAGGAAAAAAAACAAAACAGAAGAAAGAACACAAGTGAATCTTGTTTTCCAGAAAGAGTGGGAGAGAGAAGACCTCATCTCAAGCTCTCAGCTAGAGACCCTAACAACAATGATTATGCTTTTGTGATTGAATCTACCCAAAGATCTGTATCAGAAGTAACATTCTTCAAAACCAGTCCCCAATCATCTTTCTCATCCCAAAATCTTTTCCCAAATCTTGCCAAAACACTTGAAAAGATCAAAACTTTTGGAAACTAATTTTAGACTAAATGGAAAGCTAATTAAAACCTTGAGAATTTGAGGAAGCAAGAGTACATGTTGTTCTACCTGTTGTTTGAATACTCATGGAGACGGCCACGGTTAGAGAAAACTATGAGAGCAACCTCAGCATCACAGAGCACAGAGAGCTCATAGGCCTTCTTGAGCAAGCCATTGCGCCTTTTGCAGAAGGTCACTTGGCGGTTGGTGGTGTTTTCGATCCGCTTGATTTCGATCTTTCCTCTACCCAATCTCCTTGCATCAGCATCCAGGGCCATGTTGGATTTGTCCTCAAAGGCCATAGCTGCAGCTCTGCATCACCAATCAAGTGAAAGAAAAAAGATGCAAGTTAATGTTACTAATGAGAACAACATCGATCAAGAAACAAAAGGATCAAACTTTATGTACAGAACTACAAATTTTACAAGCTCAAAACACAGTTTCAAACTAGAACTCTCTCGTAGGTAGCTTTGATCAAGAAAGGCTAGGTATTCTAACACTAGAATTTATTAGATAGCTGAGGAAACTGTGGAAGTGGTATGTAGCTAGGACTAAGATTTTCTAAAGTTCATTTCTTTTGGATTCACAATTTGACAACAAACATCAATCAGTGGCTGCTGATCTAGCTGTGAAGTGAAGAGCATGGATTAAACTAAAACAAGTGAGGCACTGGAAAATGGATTACCGAACGGTGTTTGAGTATTTTTGATCAATTTCCCAGATAAGAAAACAAAAGATCGAAAAGATGGAGATGATGGAAGAGACAGAGGCTTAGCTACCTTTTGGTTTTTTTTTTCCTTCCCAACAATCTAGACGAGAAGATATGCAGAAAATGGAAGCAAGGGGGACTCAGAGATAGGTATTTATAAAAGGAGAAAACGATCTTCCCACCATTTTACTAATTTCCAAATCTTGGCTTCAATCTTTATTAATGTACAGAACAATAAATAATTATTTATCATTATTGCGAATTGAAGAAAGATTGAGTGGTATAATACATTTTCATTTTCATGTTGTACTACTGGAGAAGAAGAAAAAGAATTAAAGCAGAGAAGACACGGGAATCACTCATTTGATTCAGGCTTCCATCAACCGCCCCTTTTTACTCGATCATTTTATATTTTCGAAAAATTATCAATTCAGTGATGGGATGTATGATGTGTTAGAGTAGCAAGAGAGAAACAGAGAGGAAAGGCACTTTCTGAAAGAGATATTTAATGGGTTCAGTAAGACGTTGGGCTTAGTACCACAGCGGCCTAGCCTTTAGGTTAGAATCTTTACTGCATGGTAAACCATCTTAATTAAGTGGTCATTGATTTTTTTTTTTGATACATCTAAAGTGTCGAGTTGGTAAAACTTTTAGGCCCGTAGAACTTTTCACATGAGTACATTTTATATCTAACTAATGTTTATTGAAATCAGGGGACGTATTCAATATGAATTTTAAAAAAATTTAAAAGATTTTTTTATAATCCGTGGATTGTTTTAAATACACGGATTATTTTAATTCTACATGAATTTGAAATGATTCTTTTGTATTGTTTATAAGGACTTGTTTGGATTTATAAATTAAGATTGCCTCAAATAATTAAAGTCTAATAAAAATCTCAAATGTTAAAATACACTTTCACATATACAAAGATGAAGTGCACTATTCATGATCTTTTCAACATAATGATCACACTCTTGAATTGACACCGTCAACGCATTCTAATTACGTTCTCATTATATATATCTTGATTCTCTTCAACTTTCATTGTTCCATTATCAAGTAATGTTATCATTTTCATAGAAGATCAAGTCCTTTATTGTTTAAAAACAAGAACTACAAATACTTATATATGAGGAAATTTGTATGTATTATAATAGATCACTAAATAGTTTAAATTAGAAGAGACCATTAAAAGACGAACACATCTCATTTCTATAAAATAAGATTTTGAGGTACCAGTTTTATTATATTTATAAAGTCATAGTATTCCTTAACTAGACCAAAGTTTATACCCTACAGAAGTTAATTATCAAAAGTATAGTAGTTGAAGTGATCAATAACATTAAACCATGAGAAAGTACGTGGTATGAAAGTAATAAAGACGTCATCTTTGTTGTGACACCAAAGTTTTAAGGATGTATGTATAGAAAAATGGAGAAAGAGATAGATAAGTTATATTTTAAAATCCATGGAAATCTCTTGAATTGGGTAGGAGACCTGATTTCAAAAAGTCATTTTGTGCGTAAACAATCCTTCAAAATCTTTCAAAATTTGTTATTTAATGAAATCCTTAAAAATTCGTAGATTATTGAATAACACGTGATTTTTATGGATTGTTTAAAATTCAGAATAAATACATCAAAATTTTAAAGGATTGTTTAAAATCTAGATTGAATATATCAAAATTTTTAAAGATTTCTAAAATATAAAATAATCCTATAAATTCATGGTTGAATAATACACCCCTCTAAATCTCAAACTATTATTTAGGGCCATAAGGAGAAACTGCTTTGACATAATCTACCCCTAGATTCACGAATAAGCTAGTCTAGGTCTAGAAAGCCTCTGAAAAACTATGTGTTCGATATCATCGATGTCTATAAAAACACTTCGTTACTGCGGAATCATAACACATTAAGGAATTATTAGTTTATTACTAGATTATTTAGTGTGAATTTCCCTGGCTTATTTTTGGGGAGATCAAGTACAAGGGTACAAACTTCAGATCAGGTACGAGGGTACAAACTTCGAAACTAGTGTAAACTATAGGTAATTTTGTTTTTAATTAATCTCAACCGGATGATCGATCATATTAATTAGTGACCAATGTGACTGCCCACTGATCAAATATGGAGTGAATCACAAAGTTTAATTAGATTACATATTGCGAAGAGTTGATCCTAATCCACCTAAATTATAAAACAAAATCTTTCTTATTAGTCATGAAAATATTTTAATATTATCATCAATCAACATATTCTAAGAGATTTATTTTCATCTACTCAAAATCACTTAATCTTTCATATTTTCTTTTCCATTTTACCCACCTATTTATGTGATACAAAACTCACCCAATTTTCAAATCTGTTCGGTTTGAAATTTGCAACCGAGCAGTAGAGAGAGAAGTTTTGAGTTGAGATTCGATTTTCTTGAGTGAAACTTTGATTTTGTGAGATTCAAATTCTTGACTAAAGTTTTGATTCGTGAGAGACACAGATTCAATCTGGATTGTTAAGCGATGCTTTGATTTCTCAATATGTAATGGGAACAACAATCTGCGATTTTCTTCTCGATTCAAACATTGCAGCTAGGTTCGATCTCTCTTATCTCTCTAGATTCGTTTTTGTTAATTTTTTATTTTGATTTTAGATTTTTGGTTTGCGTTTTTATTTGTAAATTTGGATTTGTGAAACTTTGTGATGTTGTTGAGATAGAGTGTTTAATTACTTATTTTCGTTATGTTACTATGTTTTGTGCGTAGAGATATATGCAAATTGTTGTGTGTTTCTGGAAATTTACAGATTTTTGGATCAACTTATAATCGGTTGAGCCTGAACTGATACTCAATTGAAGGCTACTGTGTTTAGATTTGGGATAAACTGAATATGAGTTGACCCTCAACTGAGTATCAATTGAACCACAACTGATACTTAGTTGAAGGTTGTTGTGTTTAGATTTGTGATGATTTGAGTATTGATACGCATTTTATGCTCGATTCTTAACGCATTTCCCTTTACGTTTAGTTTTCTTATTTTCTTAGTTTTTATGTTTTTAACTTAGTTTACTTTTTTTAGGTCAAATACGAAGTAAAAGAATAATCGGTGCACTTCGGAGGATTTTTGCGATTTAGAAGCATCGGAGATGGGCCGACCTATAAAGCATTTTTTAGGCCCATTTTTCAAAGTTTATTTCGGCCCAAAATGGAGGCCCAAGTCATGTAATTCGGCAGCCCTAGCCACTTGGTGAAGAGGAAAAGTCAAGAATGGCAAGCTTAGTGACTAGGCTTGGTGACTCAAGCTTGGTGACTCATTCTTGATGACTAAGGGGATGACTCAAGGCTTATATTGGTTATTCTTAACTGATCTTGGTGACTAGGCTTGGTGACTCAAGCTTGGTGACTCATTCTTGATGACTAAGGGGGTGACGAGGGGCATGACTCATTCTTGATGACTAAGGGAGCATTAATGGATCAGCCAAGTTGGAAGGAAGAGGCAAGGCAATCCCTTGACCTATATATAAGGGCTGGCCAGCCAAGAAAATGGCATCACTCATTTCACTTGCCAAACCTCTACACAAATACCTCTCCTCCACAAACACATCAAGGATCCCTTACAAGTCGAAGCACTCCATCCTCCACAAGCATCGGATCATTCACAATACGCTAAGTCCCTTGTGAATGAGAAACATCCTCCAAAGAAGTCACCAAGCACTCAAGACAAAAAGTGTAACCATGATCTTCAATTTTCATTCTTTTGCTTTGTATTGGATCATTTTGATGTATTTAATGAAGAACAAGTTTGGATTTAAGTTATATGTTTTTAAGCCTTTTCGTAGCTTGCATGTGTTTATGATTTCAAGCCTTTTATATATGTTTGATACAATCTTAAAGCTTCAAAACCATGTGTTAGATGATACACTAAGTCCTCATCTTTTGCATGTTTCGATGATCGTACTTTGTTTAGGGTGTTTAGACGCTAAGTTGCACTCCTACTCAATAATCAAGCGTGTATACTTAGTTAGAAGTCATACATTTTGTAGCTTACTTAGAGTTTTAAGGCATGAAAAAGGGTAAGGTCAATAGGATGAGATGATCACTTGTAATTGGTAATTTAGAACTTATTTTCGGTGTAGAAAGCATGTTTTAGAGGTTCTTTGATTCTTGTTGATTTGCTTGTCTATGAGTTGGAGCATAATAGAGTTATAGGTTTTTGAAATATGTTTACTTGCCATCTTTTGTCTTTATTTTTGTAGGACATTAATCAACCAATTTTCAATCCCCCCATACCTTTAAATTTCTGTTTAAGAACGAAACCATGCATGCACCCTCTAATTTTCCGGATAGAACGATCCCTAGCTACTCACTAATGCTACATTCACAAAAGAAAGGTTTTAAATTACATACGTGTGAACTATGTGTTGAGTGTCTACTTTGCTTTAATATTTGATGCATGTTTCGCGCGTATCAAGTATCAGTTGAATGTTGCTTTATTTAGATTTTGTTGAACTGAATATGAGTTAGACCATTCTTAATGGTTATGTGTTTCAATAATAACATTTTCTGTTATTATTTGTGTAGTAGTGTTGATGTGAAGTTCTTGTAATCAAATCAGGGAAGGGATTCGTTTTATCATGTAATGAGCATATGAGTTATGTCATTCATTTCAAGTACATTTGTCAGAAGTTTGAGTTCTGTCAAAGAGAACACTGAGCATGCCAAAGAACAAGAAGATCAAGTCTTTAGGAGAGATGGAGAAGAAGTTGATTCGATGTAGTCGGTGTTTGAAAATGGGACATCATAATAGGGCAACTTGTAATGAGCCTATGACTGCAGCTGTTGCTGAGTAGAACAATCCTTTCTTTTTATCTTCATGATTATTTCTTTCTCTTTTAGATTGAGTTTCTTTGAGTTAATGACTTTATTGGTAAATCAAAAGGATATATCTATACAACGGCTTCATGCTTTGGCCATATACGGGTTTTGGTTTGAGTGCTAAATTAGAAGTTACTAAATAAACGACCAAGTTGTGATGGGGATTCATTCCATTCATACGACCGTACCTGCATGTCAACCTTAATACGTACATTATGGTATGAATTAGGCTTGGGCATTAGAACCCAAAACTCACATATCTGAATTGATTCGAATCGAAAATGGGCGGATCAGTTTGATTTTAAGAGAAAAATATAAGTTTAAGTGAAGACTCGATCTATTTGTATTACAAATGGTTTCAAGCATGGGTTATATTATTTTAAAAGTGAAAACCCGACATAAATTGCTCAACTATTGAAATGCCACATGCTTATGTATTCGTGGATATTTGTATATATCTTGACATAATTTATGTTTCATCTGATCTTAAAACTAAAGTATATATATAAACTAAAGGTAACAAATCCTACCTCCTTTCACTCTCTCACACAACCAAAGCTAATAGCCCGACCCTCTCTCTCTCTTTCTCAACAATGACGACCTTGATTATCAAAACTTCATCTTATTCTCCAAAAATCACAATTGATTGAATCAAAATTTATCCCCTTACCAGCCTATCAAAATCTTACATCGTGAAACCATAGCAATCTTTAGTCCTTAAATTTTAATCCTCAAATCAAAACCCTAATTTTTCAAATCACAAAGCATCCTGGTAGTACATGACTTCAGTTTTTCATGGGTTTGCTTCAAGTTGTTATACTTTTTTATTATTATTTTTCAAAATTCATGTTTTATCTATGATTTATTTGACGTGAAAAGTCTCTGCAAAATAAAGTAAAAAATACAGAACCCGAGAACCGGAACCGTTTGGGTCGGATTCTAAATAGGTCAAAGTTCTAAGTAGCACGACCTGATCCGTTATGATATGTTTGGTATCTAATTTGGGTTCATATTTTTTTGGGCCAACCTGATTCGGGCCCATGCCTAGTATGAATAGAAAAAAAACGTAACTAAAAAACTATGAATGTTAAACCTTTAATTTTTTGAGATGTATTATTGATCTATCGGAAGATGTCACAAAAATAACAAAGTTGTGTTTCTATTGTCGAATATGTTAATTAGACCACTTGTGTTAAGAGTACACTGAATAAGATATGCAACTGAGTATCAAGTGACCATCAACTGACTATCAGTTTACCCTCAACTGATACTCAAACCTGAGTATCAGTTGAACCTTTTCATAACTCAGATGTGTTTAATTATGTGTTGAACTTCCCTCAACTGATACTCAGTTAAACCATTTTCAGAAAGTCGTCCTGGGTTAATTTTTGAACATCAACTGACTATCAGTTGACCCCCAATTGAACCTCAACTGAGTATTAATTGAACCACAACTGATACTCAGTTAAGCCTTTTTTAGAAAGCAGCTGTGTCAATTTTTTTGAACTGGGTTGATTCTGAACCTCAACTGAGTGTCAGTTGACCCTCAACTAATACTCAGTTGAACCAAATATTGAAGAAAAACACAACTAGCTAATCATTTTAACAAAATTCATCCATAAACATAAATTATCATCCACAAAATACAACAACATTACATAAGCACAACATAAACATAGACATATTAAACAAAAACATAAACAACCGTAAAACAACAATATTACATAAATGTTCTCCTCCACTTCCTTGATCTTCATCATAACCTCATCAATGTTCTCTGTTGCCTCATCAATCTTATCCATCTTCTTTAGAAGAGCCTCAACATTCCCTCCCAATTGACAAATTCCTTGCAAACTCATCTCAAAGTTGTACTAGTAATCTCAATATTAGATCTCTAATTATTAGATCTAATCTCCCGGTATCCATATCAGACGACGACATCCTAGTTATTAAAAGAAAACAAAAATAAGTCGAATATAATTGAGGACCAAACTCAGTGTTAGTTGACCTTAATCTGACACTCAGTTTACCCTCAACTAAGTATCAAATGAGATCAAATCACATCAATCCGAGAAGAAACAAGAGCTTAAACTGACATTCAGTTGAGCCTAAACTGACTATCAGTTGAGCCTAAACTGATACTCAGTTTACCCTCAATTGAGTGTCAGTTTAACCTCATATCACAATAATTACATCAAACCCTAAATAAAAAAATTTAAAATCGTATCACACTCAAATCATATCATATTCTAAATAACTTCATAACTCCAACTATCAAACACAACATAACCTCAAATTCTATCGACACCCTAAACTGATTTTGCATAAACAAATGAGAATATTTATTGTAAACGTTAGTCATAGTTGTAAGAGAATAGTTATTGTAGAAACTTAATTTGAGATTGAGAAGTAATTTGAATGATTTGGTTTCCCCTTTCTGTTGAAGTTGAATCAATCAATGAAAGTTTAAGTTGTTGTTGCGAGTTGATCGGCGATGAACTAACGGCGATTCGATCGGCAACGACCGACTATTTGATTTGGATGGTGAGAGAGAGTGAATGAGAGAGAGAGAGAGAGAGGACTGTTCGATATGAACAAGGGAAGTGGTAAGTGCGGGGTGTGTGTGTGGGGGGGGGGGGTTTAAACTTAAGGGTATGCTCACTTGCCAAAAACTGCTTCAGACAACATCTAATAGACAACAACCAACAATTTTTCAATTGTTTGAAAAATGCAGTCAACATCCACAAAAAAAACCATTGTCTAAATGTGATCAGATGTGCTAAGGAGACAATAGATTTTAATCAGCTATAGATTGTAATATGTTCTAACAACACCTATTTTTTTCTATTGTCTGTGCCACCATATTTAGACAACACCTTTTTTTTTATGTTGTATGAAATCATTTTTATACAATGGTTTATAGTTGTCGAATGAATGTGTTTCTGACAATAGTTTTTTTTTTCTATTGTCTCATTTTAGACAATAGTTTATTTTGTCTATTATCTGAATTGCAGTTAGACAATACCATAATTTTCATTAATTGTCTTGGCGGGAGGTTTCCTTCCCCACACTTAAGTGAAAATTTGGTTTCCCTCCCAACAGTTGGCCAAATTTTGAAATATTAAATGTCAAGCGTCCGGCATATGTGAGGTTGGCTTAACCTATCCCCCCTCCACTTTCTTGATCACCTACCCTCTCAGTCTCTCTCTTTCTTCAAATCAAAAACCTAATCCCTCTCCTCTCTTGTGCGCACAGCCCATCCTCAACCAGATGTCTCGGTCTCTCTCTCTCTCTCTCTCTCTCTCTCTCAAAACCAAAAAACACAGTAGTAGCACCTCTGCTCGGCTTGCTCCGACTCCGTCCTCCTCCGCCGACGACCACCACATCGATCCCATCGGCTTGTCACTCTAGAAGCTCTGCATCACGCGCTTGTGGCCTACAAGTTATGCGCCCCTCGTCGATTCCTTTTAGATGCCTCTCCTTCGCATAACACATCTACGCTGTGCACACCACCATCACCACTCACAAGCCTCACCGATCGCTGCTCTTTTCTGGGCGTCCAGAATTTACCAGAATCTCTCATAGTAGAACCACCGTAGAGTAAGTTTCAACTCAAACATGGGTTACCCAGTTCTGTAATTTGCTGAAAGACTGGATTTGTTGTTAAATTTTGCTTCCTTTTCTTTCATCTCAGGTATGTGGATTGAAAGAACAAAGATCCAGTTACCCAAGAGTTTGGAAAGTCAATAAGAAGTTGGTACCATTTCCAAATCGATGAAGCTTGTTGAGTATGTAAGTTTATGAATAAATTTTGGTGACCTTTTGTATAGTTGTATAGTTAGTGTTGAAAGTTTGTATCTAAGTTTAAATTTTAAATTTTAGTTTAAGATTTGGTATAATTTGATAAGTGACAGAGAGTAGTAAGTGACTCAGGGTTATGTTCTATAAATTTGAGTTTTAGATTGATCTTATATGAGCATGAAAATGTGCACAGAATAGTGACTCAGGTTTGACTTAATTGTATGGTCCTCAATTTTGCAGGTTCAAGTTTCCAGTGGGAAGCCGATGGCGATAGTGGCATCCGGATCCAGTCAAGTGTCTTGCTGGTCCATTATTAATTCCCCCACATTATTACTCTCCTCTCAGTTTCGATCTTTAAAATGTGCATTCTTATTAGTTGGCTTCCTGATATATGAGACTAAGTATAAATGTACGTAGTAGCTACTTGATTGTTAATGTAAATTGTGGAAACTTCATATGCTATCTCATCATTGTTCATCTTCATTTTTGGGTAATAAAGTACCGACTCTTTCAATTAGTTCCATGAGTCTATAAGGTTCAAGTTATCAACAAGCCATTTTCTTTTGGGGATTCTAATTTGCAAAAAATGTATGTGAATTTGCATTTGTATTGCACTTAATTATTCCCAACATGATTGTCTTCTTGTTTGGTGTTGTTTTAGTTCCTTGTGTATGCAGTACTTAGGAAAGTGCTTAATCTGATTAGCAGTACAATACAAGTTCAAGTCGTAATGATAACAGCGTAGAAGGAGAGACATACAACACTAGAAACTAGCTGCAGGATTCCTTTTCACTTCTCCTTATGCTTAACTCTCTTTTAATTTTATACACTTATATCTCGTCTTGTTCTTTTATCAGTTTCAGACATGGTTGTTTATGATGGTAAATTCAGACATTGTTCTTTGTAGTTGGATAACAAGAAGCTTGGAGCTTTGTCGAAGACCAAAGATCGGAGTCTGGTAGTACAGGTTAGTATCACCATTCTTATATAGAACACTTGATAATTTGATATTATTGAATTGCGACATATGCGAGGATTAGACGGAGAGGCCGCATACACCTAGTTAGCATTCTTACAAATATTGGCTAAGAACTTGATTTAGTTACATATATGCTAATGATGCTTTGCTATGGTTTGGATACTGAAGTTTTAATACTATGTTTTATGTGATATGTTGGTGGCAGTTTCAAATAGTATTGGTTAGCCAGGGTCATGTTTTAGACCTGTTTGTGTCTGCACTTGATCAGGTCTGTCTGGGTCAACCAAATTTTTAGATTCAGTCAGCTTAATCTCTAGTTCATATGTACTCTTATCTTTGTTAATTGGAGTGTTGATTTTTATTTATGTTGCTATATTTTGTTATATATGCTTCACTTGCCTTGCACTATTTTAGGTATTCATCATTCAAATCAGACCAGTTTGTATTTGACAGTAAAATATGCAGCTTAAATTTGTCATGTCATTTTATTTCTTCATTTTCCTTTATCTATGGCCGACCTTGTACTTTAGTGAGTAGCTCCATCTTAACAAACACTTGTCTTTTTTTATATATCAAAGTACAAGATAACATCCTAGAATTCATATCTAACCGATTTCCGGTATATATATAGAGCAACATAAGATAATGGTTATGCGGATGGACTTTGTGAGGCTTTTAACACTACTATCTCAGCTGGTTTCTAAACTTTTAGTAGAAGGTTAAGGTTTTTATCAAACATTTTGATTTTGATTTCATGTGAAAAAAAGGTCGAGTACTTATCTCTGGGCTGTATGCAATCATATCCAAAATGTATGATTTCAACTGTATGGTTGTCCCTTACGAGGCTATTGTATTTATTTATTTTTAAATATATCCCATGAACTACTCACATGATAGAGCATGTCTATTTTAACCATTTTAAACTGAAGCAATAAAACATTTGATACAGTTTCGAGCAAGATTGAAGTGATTTATATAATAATAACTATAAAGAACTTTGACATTATCGATTAAATGTGTGTTGATCAGAACATAATTCTTGTAGTTTCTTTTTCTTTTCAAATGACTGTTCAAGGTGCATAATATGTCAACTTTGGGTGCTGACATTTACTGATATTTAGATATTCTTAGTAACAGTAAAAGTAGATAAGAAATATAGTATTTGATATCACTGTCAATCCTAGTATATCTATGTATATATATGCGGACTAAAAATACAAGAAGAAATACTCATATACAATTATGAGTACCAATTCACAAATGATATATGCCATGTGTGAACACATGCTTTCCATGTATATATAGGCTTCTTCCATCAAATTATACAAGAGCTTTACAAATGCATTAGCGGCAACCATTATCTTGAGTACATTTTAAATGTCGCTTGAACATTGATAATGGTCACTATGTCATGAGAAGTATGAATACATTCCTCTTTTAATTTATTTTGTAGCATTTTAAAGTTGTGTTGATTCAAAAATTGAGAGTGAAGTGTCTGAAGTTCTGTTGTGGTTTTGAATGTACAGGAGGAATATGAGACGTATGATCTGAAAGGTCATTGTGCTATAGTGCTGCCGTTTCTGAAGAGGTCAAAAATGATTGAAATTGTAGCAGCACATGACATTGTGTTAGCTCTTGTGCAATCTGGTATTTGTGCAGCATTTAGTTGAGGTACTAAGAATATTAATTGCTATGTTTTTCTGGAGGATTTGCTCTTGTTCAGCATATACGAATAATCTAGTTGCAAATGAAGTGGCTTATAGCCATTTGGTGTTCTGATTTGGCTTCAAGGACTGGAAGGTATATCACGTAGTTTCAATTCTTCATTAGAGTAATATATGGTCTTGAATCTTGTATGAAGTTTTAGTTTTATTGCTTGTCCTTAGATATTCTCATATTTGCTTTGCAGTCTATGATGGATATGGTGGCTAGTGGAAATGAAGTTATGCCACATAGAATGGACAAAAGAAGCACTCCTCCCTCCGAGAAACCAGCAACAATTGTCCATTGCACACAACAAATCGTGAGCTTACTAGAGCTCATGGCTTAGTAGTAATTAAAAAGTCTACTTCACATGAAAGACAAACTGTTTTTGTAAAGTTTCACCGTTTAATTTAGAATCATATCAAACAGGTTTTAGGTATTTTTTATATGGATGTATGTTGCTGGATATATATTTGTAGATTGATTCGACAATGGATATAATTTTTTTTTACGTACATGTTAGACAATAGAAAAGACTATACATAGTGTCGTGTTATGGAATATATGCAATGATAAAACTTCAAATAACTGTAGAAGTGACTACATTCAAAAACTACAATGGGGCTCAGAAATCTATTGTATGACGTTATGTCATACAATTTTTTTGACTGTTATCTGACATGACTCATTACCTCAGCTCAATAGACAACACCCGACACTTATAATAGACAATACTCCAAAATCATTGTCTGAAGCAATTCAGACGATACATTTACTATAACAAAATATTGTCTTATTGAATTTAGACAATGATTTGTACCCATTGTCTGTTATGTCCTCTCTCCTCAGCTTAATAGACAACACCCCAGACCTATATCAGACTGAAATGACTCAACCCCGATTTAGTTTCCTAAACCGGAATTATCCCTTTCTGAAAACACAAACCAACAAAAACCTTAAAAATTTCGGCAGAGTAACGCTACTAACGCGGAATTGCCTTTACCTGCACCTGGAAAATAACACTTCATTTTATGCCACAAAAGCCAAACCGTAGACACCAATCCCATCCAGATTTCTCAATATCATATCAATAGCAATAAATAGTAAACATAACTGTACTATATAGAAAATCCGGGGAAAACCATATAAAACATGTATCAGTAACGTATCAGAGCGACCTCTAGTGTATATATATACAAAATATAAAACAGTAGGCAAAACAAGAAACCTACTGGAAAAGAAAGGTAGTTTGAACAACTAGCCTCCGACCGCGACGCGAGACACTTGAATCCGAACTGCAAACTGGGCACGGAAACCGAAAAGTCCAGGGGAAAGGCAATAAAACGTTAGAGTGAGTGGACGAAAATAAACATATGCCTTTCACCAATTTCATATACAATAAACAAGTATAGCGAGTTCGAAAAAGATATATATATATATTATATATATAGAGGTGCCAGGCGAATCTCTCAAGCCCGACAGTCAGGCAAATCTCTCAAACCCGACGGTGATAGGCCAAGGGAATCTCTCAACCCTAGCGGCATAATAGGGGAATCTCTCAACCCTGCCCAGAGGAATCTCTCAACTCTGGTCCAGAGGAATCTCTCAACTGTGGTCTGACTACCGGTGATCAGCCGAGTAACCGAAGCATCGATGCAAGTATGCCATCACCATAAAAATATAAAATAATACCTCCAAAAATAATAAATAATCTCAACATCGTAGAAAAATAAATACGGAAAAATCACGAACTCGCAACAACTGTGAAAATATAAAAGTGTCCACTCACAGGTGAGAAAAGCGCGCACTCGCGTTAATCACGTGGTCCGGCGGAAGATCCCTCGCCCGAAGCACGATAACGATCCCCTGGATAATCATAAAATATATCTGATCAAAATCACAATTCACAACACTGTACCACACCTCGGAAACCAACCGTTCCCGAAAACGTATAACTGGTACAAAAATAATTAACAAAATTCCCGAAATCTATACTCAAAACCCTCGACTGAAAATCCAGTACCCAAATCAACTCGAAAACCTCAAGGTGACGATCGAAGCGCGAATACGAGCAAAACGACATATAACTCGACACATTTCCAAAAAAGTCAACTGTCGCCGGAGCTCCACCGTCAACTGGAGAGATTTTCCGGCGGCCAAGCTCACTGAAGCTTCATCTCAACGAGCCCAACACATCTCTCAACTGTGGCTAAGTCCAATTCTGGCCACACACTCCGGAAAACAGCTCGAAACCCACGGGGAAACTCCACTGCCGGCAGCCTACGATCACCTCCGTGCTCCGTCCACGGCGCACGGTGGCCTTCGAGACCACTCCCAAAGGGACCGCCGTGGCCCCACGGTCCAAACCCCCCTAATCCCCGGCCATCCCCGTGGCCAGAGCACCTCCTTCCACAAAACCCGATTCCTGCCAAAAATCCCTAAACTTCAACTCAACATTTCTCCACCAAAACACAACCAAATCAAGAAATTCCAATTGCTAAACATCATAGAATTATGAGGAGAACATTTTACCTTCCAAAGTCGTGGCCTGAAACGGCCGGAATTAGCCAGTCCACCGGAGGAATCCAAACGGTCAAAATTTCTCCACGGGTCAACGGTGGTCAACGTCTCCAACTCGGTCAACGCCGGTCAAACTTCCCGAATAGTGTTTTCGACAATTTTTTGACTATTTTCGATATTTATACTCGCGTCTCGGGACGATCGATGATCCAAAATGGATAACCATCACGATTCGGATAAACTTGATACGAACGGATATACTCGACGAAATTCCGTAACTTCAAATATTCATAAGATATTCCTCGGTCGTCGAAATAATAATCCGGAACCGCCCACGAGATCGAAATCACGTGTACAACAACTCTTGAGAAGAGACTCAACTCAAATTCTCGGCCGATAATTAAGTCGTGATTAAAACCGGCAAATTAATTAATTTACGTAAAACTGTGATTACGCGCTAACTCGTGAATTAAGCCGATTACTCTACTGATTCTGTTTCGGGTCGTTACACAGACAATAGGCAAAACCCATTGTCTGAAACAGTTTTTGGCGTAGTGACTGGTAATTCTGCCTAGTAAGTGGGCTGATAGGAATTTTTAATCTTTCAGTGAACTGATGAGAATTTTCAATCTTATTCCTAAGTTTTGGAAAAAGACCCCTATTGCTAACAGCTCGAGTCGATTTCATCACCGACCGCATACAAAAAGGAATAGCTAGTACGTTAATTATGTCACAACCCGATTGATCATGGACCATTCAACATTGTACGTACATGCCTTTCAGTTTTTCCGTTACTAGTAACAAAGCCTAATGTTTCTCCTTTTTTTTAGCTAAGTAATGAGAAAATACACAAAATTTTGGCCACTAGGGCATCCACACTCGATCATACAGATCGATCAAACATGTGTAATCTAAAAGCAGTACGTAGCTAGAGAGGCGACTATGATCTCAAATCATTGTGGAATATATGAGTTGCATGACCAAGAAAATTAAGAAAGCCAATCAACAACAAAGTGCGCATTTTGATAAACATGAGAGAAGTGGACAGACGGAAAAGTTTGAGCTAAACCAAACGTCAGTACTGGCCAATCACTACAAAAAATTCAACCTAAATAACGAACAAAAATCGTCGTTTAAGAGAGGTATTTCGTCGTCTAATAACTTACTAGTAACCGAACGTCTAAGTGTCGTCGTATAAATGTTGTGGGTTAAGTACTTAGACAATAAAAAATAAATGTTTCATCGTTTTAACTTAGACCCAAGGCGACGAAACATGATTCGTCGTCTAACAATCAAGCCGACGAAAAGTTTAACCCCAAAATGATGAAAAACTTCGTCGCATTAATGATCTAAGACAGCAAAAATCATTGGTCGTCGTTTAAGTATTTACCACTTAAACGAAAAAATTACCACTTAAACGACGCAAGTAAAGACTTCGTCATTTAGGTCTGAACTTTTAAATGACGAAAGAATTTTGTTCATCGTTGAAGTGATTACACTAAGACGAATAATTGTATTACATTTGTCATCTAATGTTTCATTGGAGACGACAATCATTTTCTTTCATCTTTTATGTCTTGCCGGCCTCTTAAACAACGAAAAATACAATGTTTGTCATCTGAAATGTTCCACTTAGATGACGAACTGTTTACATTCGTCGTCATATTGTATTAATGTTGAATATATATATATATATAATTGCATAATCAAAAATATTAAAAAATAAATTAAAAATATTAAATTAAGATAATATTAAATTTGTACATAAGTTTCAAATATTTAACACGGAACTAAACAGAAATTGTAGCGGGAGTTGTGATCCCACCCATTCCCCCGCTAGTCAGATCGAGGTCGTCGTGTCTCGGACCCTGAGGCATGACAATTTTGAGGAGGAACCCAACTCAAACTCGTGAGGAACTCGTGCATTCCATTGATCATCACCCTTAGATCTACGGTCTCCTCCTCGGCCGCTTGAGCCTTCTCCTCAGCCGCTCGCTCATCCATCACACTCGACCACATACTCGACGACATGGAAGACTGGCTCCAATCTCGCATGTCTGCCCATCCAAAGCCATGAATCTCCTTCCTTGGTTGGCAACCAAGTGTTTGGTCGTGAATCTGGATTTGAGTCTCGACGGGTGGAGGAGGCAACTCATAAAGCATCATCTCTTGATTCTCTGTACGCTTGCGACTAATTTCCTTTTGGGCTAATTGTTTCATTTTCTCCTACAAAATAATATATTAATGTTAATTTCTACCAAACATTTGATATAGTTTCCCCTAAAAATAGAGGAAACCAAAAATTTGCACGAGAGAAAACACTCGAATAACCAAATTCCAATACAACAAATTATGGGCACCGATTCCCATCCGGATTTCTCAAGTTCAGAATAATAAAAAAGTACGATTGTGTTAGAAAAATTATATTTCTTAATGCTACTTTGTTTTAGTATTATATTAGATCTTGTAGTTCGATTAATTATCTAATTGATTTGAACTGAAAGCTTATGTAGTTTCTTAAACTTCAATTAAATTCGGTTTCTTAAACTAGTAACAAATGGTTACTTACATGATTTTGACTCGCAATATCGTCTACTCCAGGCCTCACGTACGCAGTCTCGTAGCCATCTACATAGTAGTGCTTCAAACCTTTCTCCATGTGAGCCTTTTCAATGTGGGGCGGGGGGGGGGGGGACAATTTCAGACCCGTCCAATGATGCAATAACTTCTTAAACTAGTAACAAATGGTTACTTACATGATTTTGACTCGCAAAATCGTCTACTCTAGGCCTCACGTACGCAGTCTCGTAGCCATCTACATAGTAGTGCTTCAAACCTTTCTCCATGTGAGCCTTTTCAATGTGGGGGGACGATTTCAGACCCGTCCAATGATGCAATAACTTCTTATCACTGTTACGCTTGTTGGCCTCAGACTTTTTTTGTTTCACAACAAAATAAATTAAATAATAATATATTATCTTAAAACTAGTAATTGATTACCTTCAAAATAACTATTACCTTAAACTTATCAGACTCGAAGTGCGTCACCAACCAATCCCACTGTTCAGGCGTTTCCTTCAACTCAGTTGGGATTGTTTCAGAGCTGTACTCGATGTAGAACTTATGTAGATCGTATTTCCACTACATGTAAATCTTATTTGCTTCATTCTCTATGAATTTATGAAGCTCCATATTTTCACCGATCTCATTTGCATTTAATTCTTTTCGAGCTTTCATTTATGAAAAATAATTTAGAAATTAAATTAAATAGACCGAAACTCTTACCGAGAGTTTGTGGTATAGTAGGAACCTATTATTCAGCTCCAGATCACTCCAAGTTGCCGCCTTAAAAGGTATCTTGTTCCGTACGATAGACCTGATACTTTTCATAAACAAACTGCTCATATCAGACATTAATGGGCTTCTAAGCCATTTATTGTACTGCACATTGAGCTTCCCCCCCCCTCCCGATGACTTTACCATCGCATCGACTTTAACATTCTTCATCAAGCCCCGAGTGCATTTCAGATCCGGTCCTGAGATGTCCTTCCTAACTTTGTGTCGTGTGCTAATGTACACTGATTCATCGGTAGATGGTGAAGGATGTGATAATCCATGTTCTGACGAGTAATTTACTAGCACGATAAGTGAGGATGTGACTGGCACTTCTGTCAGAGTTGTCATCACTTCAGAGGGAGCATGAAGAGGTGTCCTTGCCCTTTGAGAAGGCGTAATGATGTCCTCTAACATGGATACCCCATGCAAACGTCACATCACTATGACATATTCCTCCTCCACATGTTCTACAATCTGTCTCTTCTTCCGGTCATGCATCTTTATTGCTAGAACCGAAAATAAAAAAACATCAATATCATCTTTCATACAACAACATCAATAAACAACATCGATCACTCATCATTGTTCAAAATTCATACTTAATATCTAAAATTCACTCTATCATTAAATTTGTACAAAATCCTACTTACTGTCGAAAATTCGTCGATCAAAGAATATACCTCAATATATGATAGTCGCATAAATATGCGACTTTTATGTGTATAATTATACTCTTATATTTGATTTATTATTATTATTCGAGTGAATTAATTATGCTTATTTTTTTTAGGTATTTTGGAGATTAATGAAGAAAATGAGATTAAATATTACAATTTGAGAGCTAATTGGAGAAGCATATTACAAGTAGGAATTATAATCCATGAAGGATACTAGCTGGAGTTCTTGGCGGGAGATGCTTGGTGAGAGAATTGAGTCTTGGTGAGTGACATATATATATATATATTGCTTGCTTGGCGAGGAAAAGAATGAGAAGTCCATTTGCAATTTGGATAGCTTGGCACGTGGGAATAGTTATTTATATATTTGGTTAGATATAAGTGGGCTAGATGATGGAGTGCACGTGATGTTTTGATTGGTTAATTATCTCTAGCTAATTAACATATATATAGCTAGTGGAAGTAGACTTGTGTTTGGCGAGGAACAGAAAGAAGAAGTGGACTTGGACTTGGAGTCTAGCTAGCACATGATACATCATAATGGGCTGAGTTAATTAACCTAGATCTAGCAAGATATATATAGAGAGCTACAGAGAAGTAAAGGGGGAGGACTTTGGAGATTAAAAAGAGACAGAGACGAAACAGAACAGAGGAAGAGAGTTCTCTGGCATCAAGTCTAGGACGATCACGTCGTCGTCAAGAGTTAATTCTTTCTCCATCATTTAATTTATCTCTTATGGATTCTTTGATGTTATTATCTAAGACTATAAGTAGCTAAATTCCCATTGTTAAGGGGCTGCTTGAAGTCCCGTACATGAAGGTTTTTTAATGCATACACTTTAACCTAGTTTTGCATATTCTTTGAATGAGGTTTCTTTCTTTGAATGATTCACCGTATGAATTCTTGTATGTTTGATTTGGTGGCCAACTTAGTATGTATTCTAGGAGTCTATTTTCATGAGATACAGGTGACTGAAGATAATTTCTTCCACCGGATTCTCTATAGTAATACACTGAATTTACCGTCAGGAGATTGAAATCCATAGGTCTAGCAAGACACGCCCATAATGTACTTGTGAATCCTTGTAGCTTCTCAAATCTTTTCTAGAGTTTAATGCTTTCTTCTTTGTAAACCTTGGGGTCCATGACTATGGGTTCATCGATGGATAGATGTAGAGGAGGTCCATGACAAACCTGCATATGCATAAGGATTATGTAATAAGATGTGATTGTAACGATCAACTCTTCTTGAAAAGTTTCATTCATTGGATATGTACATTAAGTTAAGTATGTGTTACAGAGATGGAATGGTGGTGGTGGATTGCATGCTTCTTAACTCATTAATCATATAGTTTAAACACATTTGCATTCATTAGCATCTTTACTTTTTGTAATTTACTGATTTCTGCATTAGTTGTAGTTTAGCCAATTTATTTCGGTAACCAAATCAACTCAGAACACCCTCAAATTTTGTGTGGTAGTCCATCATTGTGTCTAGTTTTCTGTGTCCAATTTTCATATTATTTAGGTCTGTTTAGATTATTTTTGTAGTGTTATTAGTGTACTATAGTCGAGTCTGTGAGCTTTCTAATTTCGTGTTAGGATTTAGTTTCACCAATTCTTCGTGTTCGATAACCCCTATTTATCATACTACATTGATATATCCATGTGGAGAATATGGTATCTTTTCATAGGTATTTACCCGCCTGTCAATATACTATCCAATCATACAACAACATCAATAAACAACATCAATCACCCATCAAGTGCATATGCTACTTACTGTCCAAAATTCACTCAATTGATAAAGACAATGATCAAGAACTCAACAATTCGATCAGTTATTGATAAACCCTAACTGAACTATCTAGCCTTTTCCTTTTGCAAACTACTCTATCCCTAATATCAGTCTATCATAATCTGATTGTGTTAACAAAATTCCAATTTCCAGCCCTCGACAAAGTCCTAATTTTCAATAGAATCCCAATGTCAAAACCCTAATTTCCAACCCTAATTTACAAATGTAGAGAGGAGGCGGCGGCGGTGGAGAGGAGAATCAGGGAGAAGGCGGCGAGAGGAGAAGAGTCAGGGAGGAGGCGGTGGCAACGTTGAAGAGAGTAAAGGCAGAGAGGAGTCGTCGTCGGGTTCGGGGAGGCGGCAACGCAGAGGAGAAGCAAAGAGGAGGAGAGGGAGAGATGAGGTTTAGGGATTGATCGAATCAAATTGGGGAACCGATCCATTTAAAGCCAATGAAACGACGAATGTTTTCGTCGTCTCAGCAACTATATTTCATCGTCTAGTGTTTTAAATTTCCCCAAAATTTTAGGCGGAAATATTTTCACCAATTTTTTGTCTTAAACGATGAAATGTTAAAGTTTTGTTGGCTAAGAAGATATTTAGACGACAAAACTCTTAAATTCGTCGCTTAAGAATAAAATTAATTGTTATATTTTTAGAAAATCTAAAAATTTATTTTAGGTTACGTGCTTAAAAATCATCATAAATCAACCATTAGATGTAACCATTACATTTATACAATATTGTAAAAAAAATATCACCACAAATCGGATTAGTTTAGGATTTGATCGAGTTAATTAGTGATTATCGGCAAATAGACAAATAACAGAAACGATCTTAAAATATAATTCGTAAATCCGTTTCCAAAGTCACGAGCGTTTCCACTTACGTAGAAACTAAATATAACAATTACATAGAAATTAATTAAAATTTGACATGAAAAGTCGATGAAATACTAAGTGCTTGTTAAATTCGTATAATTTAAGTGTTCATATGTCTACATTCCTAACACATCAATATTAAAAAAATTCAATTTAGAAAAAATAATCGTTAGATATATTCATTACAACATAATATGTAAGTAGACAAAAATTTTATTCAAATGAAGTTTGTTAAGTGTATGATTAACGTAATCAACTATAAAACCGAAATTCCAACGAAACGGTAACATTCATAAATGAATCTTCGTAACTCCCTTTTTTTAACCATCGGCACTCACAGTCTTGGTGTTGTTTGCTCTTTTCCCTCGAAGAATAAAATTTTCATTCTTACATGTCACATGTAATCGTCATCGTAGTCATCTAATATTGTAAAACTCATCTTCGATGACGAAATTGATTGATTTCGTTGTCTAGGAAGTTCTTAAACGAAGAAAATTCCACACTTCGTCGGCTAAATTTAGGGTTTAGGGGTTTAGGGTTTTCCCATAGATGGAGAAATAATAATGTATTCGTAGTCTAAGTTGTACTTAAATGACGAATATATTATCATTTTGTCATCTAAGTTGTCCTTTAGGAAGATAAAACCATTTACGTTTATTCTTTAATCAACCCTGTACAAACGTACTGTTTATTACAAACAATATTTCTAGTTCAATGTTATCACTCGATCATAACTATTACCATTTAATTACAAATGTACTTTTTATTACAAACAATATTAATCATCAATCACAGCCATCATAATCTGCATTGTCTAAATCATCCTCTTTATCATCGGGCTCATAATCCTCGTATTCATTATCATTCTCCGGCTTCTCATCAGAGGCATTGATATTCGCTATATGTACGATCTCAATTTGAGAAAGATTCGTGTGACCTTGAGGACTAAGTAAGTCCTCATTCAAGCGAATAAGTTAATCTATATCGAGGATGACATCAGTATTAGGCTTTTGATGTGCATCCACATCATTTGCTCTAATGTCACTCTAGGTAGTGCTAGGTGTCCCTTCAAGTGTTATGTCACTCCATATATTTCGGCGAGAGATATGATTAATTACTTTTCAACCTTCACCCTCCTTCATCTAGATAAAACACATGTTTGACCAAGGTGACAAGAGCGAATGACTCGTCTTTATACAAACTTCTGTTTGTATCGAATGATAAAATGTCAAAATCTTCCTTCATATGCTTGAACCATTTACACTTGAAAAATACAACATGTATTATATTCCTATAGAATAGCTCAACGACTTTATCAAGAACCCTGTAGTATACATCGGGCTTTTGGCCTACCTTAATTCCACTATTTTGGGTTATTTTGCCTTCATCTCAATGCAATGTGTGAAACTTAACCTCGTTGACAACACAACCATTATAAATATTGTGTGCCACCGTCTTATGGGCCAATAGGTTCAACCTATGTGACTAGCACTTGCTGTCCGGTCGGTTTTCTAGTTCGAGTATCTGCAAAATTGTGAACAAGTATAATATAAGTGTTAATTTCTACCAAAAATTTGACACAGTTTCTCCTGAAACAAAAGGAAACCAAAAACTTGCACTAAGGTCAAAAAAATAATTCAAATAACCAAATTCCAAAATAACTAACCATTGGCACCTTTTCCCATCCAAATTTCTCATTTTTAAAACAATGAATTATTTGTAACGACTCGAACTTTGAGTATATGATTATCGGCACGACATGTGATTATTGTGAGTTGATTGTACACATGTGATTTGTTAACAACTAAATTATCAGGCTAAAATTTGGTTTGAGTTCCTTCGAGGAAACTGTAGAGTATTTGATTTCGAGCTCGCAGGAGGTTTCGGAAGATTTTTCAGATAACCGGGGAATTTTAAATGAATATTTGAAATTGTCGTCGAGTTAGTCGTACATATCCGATTGTGTTGGAGTTATCCGAGTCGTGGGTTTGGTCGGTTCGCGACGTATAAATATCGAATAGTCGTAAAAATCAGAAAAATCACACATTTGGGCCGTTTGACCAGCTTTGACCGCGTTGACTTGGGTTGACTGAAGCTCCATTGAGCCCGTTTCGTTGCCGCCGTCTGACCCGGATTTTTCGGCCATCTCCGGACACATCCTTGGTATGGTTAAAATCCCCTTGTGATTCTCTATTGGTTTATGCTTGATTTGGGATGAATTGGTTGTGTTTTGAGGGAGTTCGAACTCGGTGAAGTTCGTGGATTTCGCCGGCAACGGGGGGCAGTTTCCGGCAAGTTTTGGTGTCGGGTTGGTTGGGGATTAGGTTCCCCTCAACTCCTTGAAGATTTCTGGGTGGTTAATTTGGGATAAGGAGGTGGTTTTAGAGGTGTCGTGGTAGTGACCGGAGAGAGAGAAACCGGCGAGATTTTCGAGGGAAATTCTGGCCACGGTGGTGGTTGTTTGGAGATGTGATTTTGAGGGTTTGGCTGGGATTGAGGAGAGGACGAGTTTGATGTATGGTTCGCCAGAGTTGGTCACTGTTGGCGCTACGCCGCCGTCGGCGGCGGCGGTCAATGGCGGAGCTCCGGTGAGGGGTCGACTTTTGTGGTTTTCGGAGTTTTATGTCGTTTTGCTCGTAATCGCACCCCGATCATAGTCGTGAGTTTTCAAGTTGAATTGAGTGTGTTAATTTGGGACGATGGTTGTTTGGGTGTATTTTAAAATTTTTGTTATCCTCGTCGATATTTTGAGCGATACGCTTTTCGAGAACGATGGGTTCTTTGCGTATTTGCTCCGTGTGTTGAAATAAAATATGTATTGATTGTATCCTTGTTATTCAGGTGATCGTGATCGAGTTTGTAGCGAGGGATCTTCTGCCGGGTCTCAGGGCTAGCTCTTATCTGTGAGTGGACATTTTATCCCACGCTGACAAATCATTTATATAGTCCAAGTTGTCTGCAAAATTGTTAAAGTAATATGTAAGAAATGAATATATTGAAAGGATGAAAAAAATGGTTACAAAACTTACTTTACATGAAATATTTTACCTTTCATGAGGATACATCCATGTGAAATGTACCAGACTAATAAACAATACTTGTTCAGGAAGGTGGATCATGAGGTGAACCATGGAATCAAAGAAAGCAGGGGGGACAATCTTCTCTAATTTAAAAATAATGTAGACAATCTCTTCTTTCAATTCAACCACATATGACTTCTTTAACTCTCTAGCGTATGACTTCTGTCACTATATCTGCACAATGCTATTATTGGGTGGACGATGTCACGAGGCAAATATGCTCGAATAACCACTGAAATCAGACGTTGCAGCATAACATGATAATCACGAGTCAATAGATTATTGAACTTGTGTTCACTAACTTGTACATATGAAACTATATTTTCTGCATAATTAGATGGATATCGAACACCTTTAAACTAGTAGAATACTTCTCCCCTCAATGTCTTTTTCGCTGTGTAATGTGTATCTGGCATATTGTCCCCATTTCTTAACCACAAGTGATGACGTAAACGCATAATTTCTAAAACTTTACGCGCTTTAGTTGTATCCTTTGTCTTAAACTTAATACCAATAATTGTCCCAACACCGTTGTAGGATACATTCTTTTCTATGTACATAACATCTAGGTTGTTCCTTATTTTCAATTTTGACCAGTAAGAGAGTTCGAAGAAAAAATTCTGGTGAGTCCAATATCTAAGATGTTTGGGAGGGTATGGATTGTAGCCTGTCACAGATTCATCATTTCTTTACACACAAAAATAGATGCCAGACAACCTCTCAAGAATCTCATCACCAAACCATTGTTGGGGTTTCAAATCTTTCTCTACTGTCTCATTGAACTTATCCTTATCCCTTCGTTATTCATGATCCGCAGGAATCCATCTACGATGACCCATAAAACACATCTTTTTCGCACGCCAACTAGAGTTGATGCCGTCTAAGCATACAGAACAAACCTTGTACCCTTTATTTGTGGTAGATGCTAACATCCCATAAGCAGGAAAATCGTTGATGGTCTACATCATTGCTTCATTTATCATAAACATTGTTCCAGTGAACCTATCATAAGTTGGGCCCCCATTTTCCCATAATTGTTTCAGCTCATCGATCAAAAGTGTCAGATACACATCTAAACACTTTCTATGAGACTTTGGACCTGGAATTAGCAGAGTAAGAAATTTAAACTCCTTGTTCATACACATACAAGGAGGCAGGTTGTACGACATGAGTATAACTGACTAAATGATGACTCCAGTTTTACTATTACACCAAGGATTAATCTCATATGCAGGAAGTCTGAGTCTAACATTACGAATCTCTGCTGCAAAGTCTGGAAATTCTCTGTGAAAATCTTTAAAAGCCTCCCCATCTACCACTTGTCTAAGCACATTGTCATATGTCCTATGTTCTGCGTACCATTTCATCACCTTAGCTATGTATAGAAATATGTACAAATGTTGTAGCCTAGGAATCAACGAAAAATAGCGAAGCACCTTGATTGAAGATTGCTTCCTCTTGTTATTCTTCCATATGCACCTGTTTCATATAAGACGGTAGTCAAGTTCTGCATGCTCTTTGTAAAATAGGACACAATCATTTTTACATGCGTGATTTTTCTTGTAAGAAAGACCAAGTTTGGCCAAGATCTTTGTTACCTTATAATGGTTATCAAGAAGATTGTGATGAGGAGGAAGTAATATGTGTGTGTGTGTGTGTGTGTGTGTGTGTGTGTGTGTGTTCCTGGACTTGGTCAAAACAATCTTATATTCGACATTTTGTTCTTCACTTTTATCATTATTTCTTCTATTATGGCATGCAAGACATTCTCTGATCATCTGGAGTAAGCCGGGGTCTGGGCTTGAAGTATCATCATATTGTACTTATCCATCTCAGTAGTATCAATGACCAAGAGTGGATGGACTGTGTCATTATGAGGAATATCATAATCTTCATTTTCGTGTTTGTGTCTACGAGAACTAAATTCCGGAAAAGCATCATGTACCAATTCCATGGTGAGGTTCCAAGGAGGGGAGATAATACCACTAGATAAGGCACCCTGATAAATGTACCCTGAGGTGAAATCTGGTATTTCACCGTGCTCAATTCACTCAGTGTAAGTATACATTATACCGTATCTGTACAAGTGTTGACCCATATCATTAATCACCATAAACTCATTATTACATCTTCTGCACGGACACCTGAAATGCTTCTTTCCTTGATCGTGTTCCCTCACAAATGACACAAACTTGTTGATTCCATTCAGATACCTTGCATCACATGTATCATCCAACTGTATCCAGCTATTGTCCATATTCTGCGTAAGCGAAACAATGAGTAAAAACCTAGCTAGCTAGCTAATTTTAGGAATTAGAGTAAATTTCACTTTAGTACCCTGAGGTTTGTGTTTTTCTTCATGTCGCTACCTGATGTTCTAAATTTTTCAGTTTACTACTTGAGGTTTGGATTTTTCTTCATGTTACTACCTAAGCTTTTACTTTTTTCAATTTCCTACCTGAGGTTTAATTTTCTCATCATTTTTTATTTTTTCCTTTAAAAAGTATGTAATGCAATAGGGTATTTTTGTCAATTTATTTATTTTAATGATAAATTTGTTTAATTTGCTAAAACTGTTCTTCCTAACAAAATAAGTTATGTTATTTTCTAAAACATGGTCAATTGGCTAAATATGTCATGCTTACCTTTGATTAGTTAGCGCGGTATGGATATTAATTAAGACATGTGAGCGACATAATTTATGAGAACTCATAAAATTGTCTCATTTTGCAAACTCGGCCCTTAGCTTTAAAAAAAAAAATCTAAAGTTGTTATTCTTAACAAAATAAGTGATCTTAATATTCTAAATTGTACTTGCACTTATTTTGTTAAAAAAGAACAATCTTAGTTTTTTCTTCTTTTAATCTAAGGGTTTGCCAAACGAGCTAAATTTATGAGTTCCCACAAATTATGTCGCATATATGTCTTATATGCATACGACCATAATCAATCAAGAGTGAGTATGACATATTTAGCCAAACGATCATTTTTTTATAAAATTAATATAACTTATTTGTTAGGTAGAACAATTTGAGAAGATAATTTTTTTTGTTATTATAAATAAATTGACCAGAATACCGTCTTGCATTACATATTTTTTCAAGGTAAAAATAAAAAGTGATGAGAAAATAGAACCCCAGATAGAAAATTTGAAAAAATAAAATAAAAGCTTAATTAGGTAGTAACATGAAGAAAAACCCAAACCTCAAGTAGTAAACAGAAAAATTTTAGAACCTCAAGTAACGACATGAAGAAAGATCCAAACCTCAGAGTACTAAACTAAAATTTGCCCTAGGAATTATTAAATTTTGAACAATTCAAGAACCTAGCTATCTAGTTATCATGCATTCATGTATATGCCATATATCCTCAAACATTAGGAATCATCTTATTATTCTTACCATATTCATATGATGCACTTAATATATAATTAAATTACATAACACAATAATTATCAACTAATTAATTTATTACTAATTAATTATTAATTAAGCAACTATTTTACCCTATATAATCAACACAAGCTAGATAGCTACCTTGTAAGCAATATAAGTAATATAGTTAACAAACAATGTTATAGCAAATAAGACCGGTTGACGGAAATCATTCGTCGAAAAACTCACCGAAAAATTCACTGTACGTATTGTATGTAAATTGAACAAAATAATTGTCGAAAAATAATTTATACCTTCAAAGATAAGAAGAAAGGTGGGTAATCTGGCTTTCATTGATCTGAAAACTGGAAATAGAACTAAATAATTGGGTTCACTTACACTACCAGAAAAACACTCTAGTCTACGAAAGTAAGCAAAATAGGCCGACAGACTTTCTTTTTTTGTCGGCTATACTATACATTAACCGAAGAAAATTTTGCGTCGTCGTCTAAAGTATTTGCCGCAAGAAAAAAAAATGTCGTCGACTTTACTAGGAAATAATTGTCGGCTAAAATGTGACTTTTGCCGACAAAATTTTTATTTTTAGTCGAAGAAAATTATGTATTTTATCCGACAAAATAATAATATCGTCGGCTAAAGTTCTTTATGTTTACAAATCTGGGCAGCAGCTCATTCATTTGGAAAAATGTGGAGAAAAACACAAATCGCACTCAAATCGTTGGGTGTTGTCAGAAGCTGTCCAAAATGAGTTCGTGAAGCTATATCCCACTACATATATATAGGTACGTGTGTGTGTGTGTGTGTGTGTGTGTGTGTGTGTGTGTGTGTGTGTGTGTGTGTGTGTGTGTTGATTGTTGATTTTGAGTTGATTGTTGATTGTTAAATTGAATTATTATATATATTAATTGTTGATTTTGAGTTGATTTCGATGAATATATATATAATTATGTGTTAATTGTTGATATTATGCATATATATATAGTATGTGTTAATTTGTAATTAAGTAGTAGAAGAATTAATGTAATTTATAGTTTAAATATATATATAAATATAATGATGAACTTTTACTTAGTACATGTGTGTGTGTGTATATATTCAAGATGGACAAGATTTGGATTTGCATTCCAAAATGGGATCGAAGATATGCCGTTGAAATGTGGAGTCACTACCACATATTTACCCATTGCCGGCGATTTTTAAATCGCCGGCAATGTTTTTTATCATTACCGGCGATTTTTGCCGAAAAAATCGCCGGTAATGTCTTCTTCTTTTTTTAACATTACCGGCGACTTAAATGTAAGTCGCCGGCAATGTTTCGCCGGCAATTAAAAAAACAAAGACATTGCCCGCGACATACATTTATGTCGCCGGTAATGTTAAAAAAAAAAAAAAGACATTACCGGCGACATACATTTATGTCGCCGGCAATGTCTTTTTTTTTTAATTGCCGGCGAAACATTGCCGGCGACTTAAATGTAAGTCGCCGGTAATGTTAAAAAAAAAGACATTACCGACGATTTTCCGGCAAAAATCGCCGGTAATGATAAAAAACATTGCCGGCGATTTAAAAATCGCCGGCAATGGGTAAATATGTGGTAGTGAGTTTTGTGGAATATGTGAAGGCTAATCCTAATAGGAATACAATTCATTATATCCCGTGTACGAAATATCAGTGTCGTAGCGATTTGTATCGTTTTTTCATTGATATAGTATGAGAGCACCTGAAGAATAACGAGTTTTGAGATAAGTACACATATTGGATTTATCACGGTGAAACATCATCAGCAGGTCAGCATGATCATGGGCAATTTTCTGAGAGGGCCAGTACATCCAATAATCCAATAACGAGGTTGATCAACGATGTGTTTCCTTATAAGAACGGTGTATTTTCTCAAGTACAAGATATCCCTAGAGCTATCAACACTGTCGGTATTGACAAGTACAACAAGTTGATTGCCTTCCTACAGACCCCGTTGTACAATAGGTGTAATAAGACTGTTCTTGAAATGGTCATGGGAGCAATGAAGGTCAAAGTGGATTACAAATTGAGTGTCAAAGTTGTTGATGATTATCTAGAGTTAACTGCTTCGATGTTACCCCCCGGTCATCGCATTCCTACCACTCATCGTAATGTACGATATATCCTAAAAGATCTTGGCCTTACATACATCAAAATCCATGCATGCAGATATATTTGTGTTCTCTTTTGGGATAAAGATCCTGAAGGAAATGATCTTGAAAACCTTGATGCATGTCCGGTATATCACACAAATAGGTATAAGTTGACTCCTGTAGGGAATAAGAAAGCTGTGAAGATACTTCGATATTTTCCACTGTGGGATAGGCTGAAACGGTTGTACATGTCTTCGCGCACGGCCAAAGCTATAAAATGGAACGCTGAGAGAGATTTGCCTAACAATGATACCCTTATACACCCTGCTGACAGAGAGGCTTGGAAACACGCCGTTAGGGTGTATCCTGATTTTGGATCAGAGGTTCGAAATGTTTGGCTCGGGCTCTCATCTGACGGGTTCAACCCTTTCGACAACATGAGTCTTCAATATAGTATATGGTTAGTTATTTTGGTACCATACAACCTTCCTCCATGGATGTGCATAAAGAAGGAATACAATATGCTGACTCTGTTAATTCCAGGGTCGGGTTATCCAAGAAACACTACCACATAACTTCTCATTGCCGACGACTTAGAGAAACAAAGGCCGACGATTTTTGAAGTCGTCGGCAATAGTGTACTATTGCTGACGCTTTATAGCCTACAGAGGTTTTATACTATAGCCGATGACTTCATAAAAATCGTCGGCTATAGTCCTGTAGGCTATAAGCGTTGGCAATGAATATTGCCGACAATTTTGTTGCAAAAATCGTCGGCAATAGTACTATTGCCGACGATTTTTGCAACAAATCTTCGGTAATAGTACACTATTGGCGACGACTTCAAAAATCGTCGGCTTTTGTTTCTCTAAGTCGTCGGCAATGAGAAGTTATGTGGTAGTGAAAGTGTATGGATGTGTATTCGAGACCCTTGATTGAGGAGCTTAAGTTTCTATGGAACGTTAACCATCCCACTTATAACAAGTACAATCACGAGATGTTCCAGATTCTTGTCATGGTTGTTGGCACCATCAGTGATTTTCCTGCCTGCGGGATATTGTCGGGCAACATTGTTAGGGGATACAGGGCTTGTCCAGAGTGTCTGAATGATAATTGCGACAGACTTCATTGCAATAAGATTGTCCAGATACGTCACTGTTGTTGGCTTGGACTTGATCACCCATTGCGGGAGGATGACAAGGCATTTGATGGGACTGTAGAAAAGGATGTGAAACCCAAGAGATGGACGGGTGATGAAATTTTGGAAGTGCTGAATGAATACGATTTTGGGCAGCTCAGCAATCATCCTAATATAGTGGCGGCAATACCTGATGGACCCGATAGGTATAAATTTTGGATACACAAAAGCATATTCTGGGAATTCCCTTACTAGAGTAAGTTGTTGATAAAGCACTACCTATATATCATATACATAGAAAAGAATGTGTGCAAAAGTGTGGTGGGCTCAATGCTGAATCGGGAGGGAAAAACTAAAGACGGCCCTAAGGCACGAATTGATTTGAAAAGAATGGGTTTATGAAAATATTTGTGGTTGAAAGAAGGGAAGAAAAAATACCTTAAGCTCATTACATCGTCAAGCCTGAACAGAAGAATGAAATTTTTAGGTAAATGAGTAATGTTAGGTATCATTCAGGCTATGCAGGAAATATAGGTCGGTGTGTTAACTTCCGGGACAATAAGATGTACGAATCAAAGATTCATGATTGCCATATACTTCTTCAATGTCTCTTCTCTGTTTTCATTCGATCATACCTACCCCGTCAAGTGGTGGAGCCGTTAGTAGCGTTGTCAAGATTCTGTCAGAAGTTATATACTAGAGAAGTAAAAAAGTCAGTCCTGAGGGAAATACAAGAGGACATCATTTTTATCATGTGAAAATTTGAAAGGATATTTCTCCCAAAAAATTTTAACATCATGCCTCACCTGATAATCCATCTTCCCGAACAATTGTTGTTTACTGGTCTGGTCCAGTACACTACACTTGGATGTATCTCATGGAAAAGTACGATTTAATATTTGAAGATCAATCTATTTTTATATAAAATTATTTTTCAATAATCATAACATGCACTTTGCAACTTGATAGACAACTAGGGGACTACAAAGACTATGTGGCTAATAAATCTACACATGAAGGATGTATAACTGAAGCATATCTTGCGGACGAGTACGTAACGTATACCAAGTTGTACTTGGGAGCGTTGGAGGACCCTCCACAACATATACCGGTAGATGAACCACAGTTCAATCTTTCTATCCTCTCCTATGATGTTGAAGTTTATGAAAAGTTGTCAAACTCGTACCAGTTGGAACCATATGAGCTAGTCATTGCCCACTGGTGGGTATTGATTAACTATTCAGAAGTGAAATATTGGAAAGACTTCCATCTTTATTGTGATGTGGTTGCCGGTGACCTTGAGTACCACAATAGGGAGTTTCAAACTATTTTGGAGGCTAGGTATGTCTATATATATATTTATATATATATATGGTTGTGATTAATTTTTCAGATGAACCATATACAATTTGATGGTCACCCAAACTGGTCACACGAATTAAGGCTTTTCGCGATGAAACCGATAACTTCAAGAGTTTATCCGATGTGTAAGGTCAATGGTGTGCAATTTATATGTGAACATAGAGACAAAAGACAGATAATACAGAATTCTGGGAGAATGGTGCATGGTGGGTAGAATGGCATTGACTATTACGATGTTCTCCATTCAATGGTTGAACTAATTTATGAGGAAGGCATGACAATACACTTGTTTAAGTGTAGATGGTTTGATACTAACCCTCGGAACACAAGGACCGATCAGTACGGAATATTTTCGGTGAATACTGCTAGAAGCTGGTATGAAGATGACGATTTTATTTTTGCCACAGCGGTAAAATAAGTATTCTCTCTTGATGATCTTATGCACAAAGACGCGTGAAAAGTAGTTAATCATTTTGTTCCTAGAAACATATTCAGTGCTACTACACTTGGAGAAGCCGCAGATAATGAAGAAGATACTACATACCAAGAGCCAAACGCAATTGGTATTCCTGAACTGGTGTTTACTAAGATGTTATTTTTTTTCCTTGTCAATTAGGCGAGATTGAAGGAAGAGACTGAAGTGGTGTTGACTCAGATGGTGAGGGAGCAATGGCCAGAGACGTAGGATGAAGACCTCCCCCAGATCATCTCTCAGATTGATCAATTTGATATGATGATAGGGGCAAGGATCATGGGTCATGCTTTCCCATCACGAGGGAACAATTACTACTGTAGGGGTCTAGGACAACAGGGCGATGTGGTCTTGAAAAACACTCTAGATTTCTCACGCAAGTCGACATCTTCCAAGGCTGCTCAGCTACAGGAGCAACTGCATAGGCAGGCGATAGAGTACAGAGACACATGTAAGCAATGAAGTAGGCGAGATTAGCGCAGGAGGCTGAGACCATGCTATCATGGTCGCCCAACAGGCCCAGATGGAGCATGCGAGATTAGCGTAGGAGGCTTAGACCCATGCTTACGTGGCCGCCCAGCAGGCTCAGATGTCTTTCTAGTATCAGGCATAATGTGAACAATTTCAGGCTTCTGGACTCCCGACCCCACCTTCATTGCCATCAATCCAGCTCCCTTTCGATGCTCCACATCAACAGGAGGATCCGCAAGATGATGGTAGGACCCCATCTATTTTCTAGAACATAGATTTGGATAACCCTTAGTTTAGGTGTTATGTAGATTTTTTGGTGAATATGTGTTTTGTTTTCATTTTATGTGTTGTTGGCTATTGTGGAAATAAAATTGTGGAATTGGTAAGTTCTGGAAATAGAAACCAGAATCTGCAGTTCTTTTTCTTCAGAAATCAGCAACCTTAGCCGACAACAATAGTCAAAGTCGTTGGCTAAAGTGTAGACTTAAGCCCACGAGTTTCATACTTTAGCCGACGATTAGCCGACGATGAGCAAAAACTTTAGCTGACGAAATTCTTTACCAGTCGTTGGCTAAAGTCCAGTTTGGGTCAACCATTTTGACCAGTGGGGAAGTTTTGGCCAACGAAATTTCATCTGCAAAAGTGTACAAATTAAGTCGTCGGTTAAAGTTCAAACTTTATGCCGACGACTAAATTTATCGTCAGCTACTATTGTCGTCGGCTAAAGTATCACTGACGACCTTTAGCCTACGAACGTTCGTCGGCTTTTACTTTAGCCGACGAAAATGTCTAATAGGTCAACGAATTCTTTTCGTCGGCTAAAGTGTTTTTTCTAGTAGTGTTAGACGACGAAGTATAGACGACGAAGTATTTCATCGTCTAAGTGACATATTTCGTTGTCAGCGTGAAACCTAAATTAATCGACGAATTATCAAATTATAATTCGTCGTCTAAGTGATTACTTAGATAACGAATATGTCGGCGAACGTTAAATTTTTCGTCTAAAATAATCTCTAGATGACGAATGTTAATTTCATCGCCTAGGTAATCTTCTTAGATGACGAACTACGATTCTGTCATCTAAGTTGTATATGTTAGACGACTAACATTCTGTTACGTCGTCTAACGTTTTTCTAGACGATGAAATTTTTTACGAAAATTCCTTTCGTCGTTTAAGATTATACTTAAACAACGAAATGTCGACGAATATCAGTTTAATTTTGTCGTTTAAGTCATATCTAGACGACGAATATGTTTTCTTAGACGAAGATAAAAAATTTCAGTCGTATAACCTCTATTTAGACGACGAAACCTTATAGTCGTTTAAGTTAGTTTGTTTTGTAGCGAATATATATTAGATTCACCCAAAATATCAAAATTAACAATATTATGTAAAAAAATATATATAAGTTTTCACAATTTCGTACTTGAATTTCTGGTCACCACCAGAACAAAAAGTACGTAGATGAATAAGAATAAAAAAAACAAATTAATTTGTATGTTTTGGTGGTCATGCATAGAATGAGTGGGAACAAAATAGAATGAGTGGAACAACAAATTGAATTCAGTAATTAGAAAAGGAAAGAGTGGAACATAGTACGTAGTTTTGATGGGGAGCTTAATTAGCATGCTTTTGGAGTTTTGGTTCTTGTTCTGCATGGAGTTTCTTTTTTCGATGTATGTTCTGAATGGAGTACTTTAACATACACGAATTTGAACCCTAGCCTCGAGATTCCGATTTGATGGGAAGCCAGTTGATTAATTAACTACGTACGTTGTACAGTTTAATTTACCTTTTTAAGCCCTAAGTTGCAGTTGCTCCTTGTGATTGTGATTCGACCTAGAATTCAGCAAAAGATTCAACTAAGTAGCCCCCACCCGTGTGCTAGCTGTGTCCTCTCGTGGTGCTTCTGTTCATCGATCGTGCCATGTCACTCACTCATGATCTAGAAGTGGAGTTACCCCACTCTAATTGGCAATTTGGCATCATCACCCCCACACATCATGTAATGTTTGGGGAATTGTTGCCTATTTACATTGTCCACAGACTAAAAACAAAGATCTCGTTAAATACTTTGATCAGTTTGATGAGAGCAAAACTGTAAGACACGATTGGACTATTATTTTTTGATAAGAAATGCTATTGGAATCTGATCTTGTAAAATTATAGAGCAAACAAGAGTTAGCGGAATTCATATTCGTTCGTTGTCGCAATTAAATGAGCTTGTAAAATTATAAATTAAATGATATCAAATGAGTTTTCAAAATGATAGAATCCTTACTAATTTCACAGTTAAATGTATTTTAATTTCGCCATCGATCGATGGTTTGATTTGTTGCTCGATCTTCTTAAGAAGTTGTATTTTCGCATCAATGAAGATTCATTCACGTATAATGTTTAATACGTGCGTCTGATGTCTAATTGATTTAACTAATTAATTTCTTAATTGCGTAATATAATATTCAGCCTTTATCTTATTTAGCAAGAGATCTTGTGGTCGTTTTGTTAGCTTCATTTCTTAATCTCAATAAAACCAAACACTATTAAAAACTAGCTAGTCTCATAGATTACTCAATGTAGTACGTACACGTCGTTGCAAGTATATATATATATATCTATATATATTAATATATACATAATGAACACAATCACTCACTGTGGCGGTGGCACTTCCATATATTACAATTAATTACATGTTACTGTGCATATATGCATGGTGATGAAGTACGTTAGCATTCCGTGATTCACTCGAGGACGAGTAGCTAGAAGCACATACATCCATCATATATCCTTTTTATTTCTTTCTTTCTTTTTCTTCCTCGATCGATCAGTTTCTATATCTCAGGCCAGCTTAAACGAAATTCCTATGCATATACATATACACACACACACATATATATATATATATATATATATATATCTACACACACGTCTCTCACGTGCAACTATATATGATCTTGAATCCTTGATTGGTATAATGATATATATGTATTTGTGTATCGGATTGCGTACGTGTGCTGGATCATGCATGCATACGTACAGCTAGTTAGGTAGTCGACTAAGCTAAAATGGTGATTACCCTTTCCTAGCCTCGTGTAATAGGTCAAAGACTCTTATATAATGGGCTTTCACGTACAACAGCAAAATCGTCCCCATATCTACTTCGAGGACCACCTTGATGGCAACTACTACCATATTTTTGAAAGTCCATCTTCCGATTCTCGTCTGGTTTAGGGATAAATGGATCGTCCGGATCGGAATTACTGATTTCTGGCATTTTTGTGTGTCCCTTCTATCTAGTTAGGGTTAGGGTTAGCGTTATTAGGTTTAATTAAGGTTTATACTTAGCTAGCGTAATTCAATAGGTTAAGAAAAAACTTAACTATTGAATTTGCAAGTATTGAATTGTATGATCCAACATCAAACTACGACAGTTTTGTGCTTTAGTTTGTTTGTGTTAATTATGTTATTTGTAATCGGAAAAATGAAGGAAATCAGCTTTTATATAGCTACATATTAATTTCTGATGATGCATGTAAAAACAAGCTAGTCTCAACTAAAAGGAAGGAAACAATTAGTGTAATTGAAAACTGCAAGTTGAAGTAATTCGATATCAAACTTCAGTTTTATTGAACTCTATAGCTAAGTGTGTGTGTATATATATATAATTGAATATATCTCTACCATTTCGTCTGAGATCCAAATTGTTTAGCTATGAAAGGAAATGAATTGAAGTTGTTTAATTAATTAGTTCGGGTGGAGATAATGAGTTCTCATTAGTACCACTTTAGCTAGGTTTACGTTCATCTACTTACTATATATTTAGTAAAACGCAATCTAATATATGGACTTGCTTAGTATTACACGTACGTTCTCAGCTGCATTTCTCTTTTTCCTTTGGGAAAATTGAATTACGTACCTACATTTCTTCAGAAACAGGGACCACAAAACAAATGTGTTACTATCAAATGATGAAAAGAGGTTCCTTGACATCAATTCAAATACCTAATCACAATAATACAATTCACCTTATGGTTCCATATGCGCATACACAAGCTTAGGGTTGTATCTTTCATGAAAGAAAAAAAAAATTAATTCGAAATACATGATGAATACGTAGGCGGTTAAATTTTATTAGAAATTCTAATATACGATTCGCTGGTCACTCCATTAAGTTTCCATCCATGCACGCCCGACATCCATATTTTGCGTCAAGAAGGTACGTGATAACATATCCGTTGATAGTATGTTTACTTTCTGATCCCCTTTGGTTTTTGCTTTTCTAAGCTTCACTTCCTCTATCAAAAGAAAGTATGTATCACCTCAAAACAAGCGATAGGTCTAATAACAAGTTGTACCTCATGATCATCTTAAAAGTTGAAGAATCCGTAAGAAAGGTAAACGAAAAAAAAATGAAAGAAAGAAATAATTGGGGTCGTGTCCAATAAATTTCCACCTAAAACGGTTGCTTTGTACAACTTTGAGTAGTACATTTAGCATACAATGGCTCACTCTTTTTCAATAGCTTACCGAACTTGGTTATACCCACCTCGATCTGTCAAGTCTAGTTGGATCTTAATAGGTAGCAATGATAAATTATATGATCTTATTTATGTGACAATATATATGATATTCCCTAGACATATCAATATTGAATAGTAGTGTTGCAAACTTGTAATTATAGCTAGCTAGTCTTATATATCAATAGTAGTCGATCATTTCACCAAATATACATATGGGGGAAAAGAAGTTGTCGAAGTATATAACATTAGCTTCTTTGAAAGTTAAATGCTGTTCCCGCAACTTAATTAATTTCAAACACTATGGGAAAAATTAATTTTTTGTGACACGTAAATTGCGACACATATTTTATGTATGTCGCAAAAGATAATATTTTACGACGTATTTTTAATGTACGTCGTAAACAATATACATCATTTACGACATACTTTAAACGTATGTTGCAAAAGACAAAAAAAAATTAGTCTTTTACGACACAAATAAAATGTATGTCGCGAAGTCTTTTACGATACACTTCGAATGTATGTCGCAAAAGACATTGATGCCATTTTAAAATAAAAATATTTTGATTGGAAAACACATTGGAAGAAAAAGTTGGTGCGCAAACCCCTCCGATAAAAAAAAACACGCTCAAAATAGACTTTGATTTCTACTTATTTATGTTCTCTACCACTGTATAAAATCACCAGAGTCTCACTCTCGGCCTCACACTTTGATAAGAAAAATGCATTTCTTCAAAGACCAGCTTAATTCCCATGGATCACTCTCTCAGCTTAATTCTCCCTCATTTTTCTTCAAAGACCAGCACACACACTCTCTCTGGAAACTGCATCCTCTTCCTCCGAAATCCTAAATCAGTTCAACTTCGTCTCTTCATCTCTCTTTGAAATTTCGATCGATTCGAGCGACGCAGAACTTCGCGGTGGCAAAGGAGCTCCGGTCGCTGCACTACAAGAAAATAGCACTTAGACCACGGAAACGTAATTGTTCCGTGGTCCAAGTTACACCTGGACGACGGAGAAGATATTCTCCGTCCTCCAGGTGATCACCTAGACGACGGAGAAGGTATTCTCCGTCGTCCAGGTGATCACCTGGACAACGGACCGACACACCGTCGTCCGAGTAACTTCCACTTAGACGACGTACCGACACCTCCGTCGTCTAAGTGAAGCATTATATAAGCTCGCTGCCAAACTCTCTTCATTCCATCCGATCCTTTCTTCATTATTCCATTTGTAGAAGAATTGAAGAAGAATGGAGAAGGAGAAGGAGAAGGGAGATCGAAGGCCGAGAAGGATAAGGCCGGATAAGGCCGGGATCTCCGCTGACTAGCTAGCTAGCTTAATTAACTGATATCGAGAAGGCCAGCAGGTACGTACGCAGTTAAAATTTGCTTAATATATATTTAGTGAAAACGTACGTACGTACATATATGCATGTATGGATGTTAGCTATATATACAGATTAAATTACGTACGTACGTAATTGATGGATCGATGTAGATCGAGTACGTATAATTAAGCGTAAATTAATGGACTAATATATATATATGTATGTAATAATTAATTAATTATAATATTTTGTAGCAGTATGGACAAGAGTTGGATGAAGTTGAAGAATAGATGTGATGTCCGGTATATGGATGAAATTAGCGAATTTGTGAATTTTGCGATAGAACATGGTCAGGGAAAGAAGCGTTTCAGGTGTCCGTGCCAGAAATGTCTTAATTGTCAGTATGCGGAGGTTAATGTTATGGTGCAACACCTGTACAAAAATGGTATGATGTGGAGTTACACTACATGGAGCGAGCATGGTGAAGCAGTAGAGTTCAGCTCAACAGACTTCAGCTCAGGGTACAGTTACCAGGGTGCCTCATCCAACGGCAGTGATGCCGGCCCCCCAGCTTGCAACCCAACTGCAGATTTGGTCCATGATGCGTTTCTGGGATTTAGTCATGGTGGACACCAACACCAAGACGGAGGTTACAGTACCACTCATGAGCATGATGACACATTCTCCGCTGCTAGCTTAGCCACTGACACCAGTGAGATGGATAAGTACAACTAGATGCTACTTGAAGCGCAGACCCCAGTGTTCCCTGGATGTCGAGAGAATGTGTTGTAATATGTTATGGAGCAAATGAAGATAAAAGTGAAGCACAAAATGCCAGTGAGTGCTTTTGACGAAATTCAGGAGCAAATATGTAAGTTGCTTCCTAATGATCACAATCTTCCTAAATCTCATTATAAGGTTAGAAATATCTTGAGCAGCCTCGGCCTAAAGTACAGGATAATTGACGCATGTCCGAATGATTGTGTGCTATTTTACAAAGAGTATAAAGATTTGGACTATTGTCCCATATGTGGCCAGTGCAGATTCCAGTTGAATAGGAAGAGTTCGAAAAAGAGAATTCCTGTGAAAGTTGTTCTATATTTTCCCTTGATTCCCAGATTGCAGCGCCTGTACATGTCTCTACACACAGTAGAGGCGATGCGATGGTACTCAGAAAAGTGAATAGATGACGATGTCCTACGACACGCCGCGGATGGGGAGGGTTTCAAACATTTCGACAGAGAATTTGGAGACTTTGCTGCAGAGATTAGAAATGTTAGACTCGGCGTATCTACAGACGGATTCAATCCTTGGGGAAGTAATAGCTCCGCCGTCAGCACTTGGCCAGTTATTCTGATGCCGTACAACTTGCCTCCGTGGATGTGCATGAACAAGGAATTTAATTTCCTTACCGTACTAATTCCAGGTCCTAAATCTCCAGGGAAGTGCTTAGATGTCTACCTCAGACCTTTGATCGACGAGCTGAAACTGTTGTGGGAAAATGGAGTCCCAACTTATGACAAATTCACTGACACGATGTTCACGATGAGGGCTGCCGTAATGTGGACGATCTGCGATTTTTCAGCGTATGGGATGTTAGCAGCCTGCAAGACAAAAGGATATAATGGATGTCCTATATGTTTGGACGACGTGAACTCTAGTTGGCACGCGGGGAAGGTGTGTTACTTGGGTCACCGTAGATGGCTTCCTCACGACCACCCGTGGCGACAGGATGAAGCTCATTTCGACGGGACGGTAGAGAACAATCATAAACCCCGTAGTTGGTCGGGCGAAGAGATTTTAGAGAGGTTGAGCTATTTCGACTTTGGTGTGTTGAGTAATGACGCGGATGTAAAGAAATGCAATCCAATTCCTCCACATGATCTGAGCTATTGGGATCACAAGAGTATATTCTTTGAACTCCCTTACTGGTCGAAGTTGAAGCTGAGGAACAACTTGGACGTGATGCACATAGAAAAGAATGTGTGCGACAGCGTGGTGGGAACAATTCTCGGTATTAAGTTCAAGACTAAAGATACTCCCAAAGCGCGCAAAGATTTTGAATCAATGAATCTACGTCGTCCCTTGTGGTTGAGGAGGGATAGGAAATGAGTGTACAACAAGATGCCAGCTGCACCTTACACAGTGAAGCCGACGCTTAGACGTTCTGTATTTCACTGGTTTAAGGGCGTTCGTTATCCGGCTACGTATGCAGCTACTATTACTGGAGTAGTGGACGAGGTGCAACACAAATTTGTTGGTCTAAAGACACATGATTATCACGTTATGCTGCAACGTCTGATTCCAGTGGTAATTCGACCATACTTGCCTCGGGACGTCGTAGAACCAATAGTGGCATTGTGCAGGTGGTGGCAGAGGTTATGCGCCAGAGAATTAAAGAAGTCAGATGTGGTGGAATTGCAACAACAAATTGTGCACATCATTTGCAAACTAGAGAGGATTTTTCCCCCTGCTTTCTTTGACATCATGATTCACCTAATGATCCACCTGCCCGAGCAGGTGCTCATTTCTGGTCCGGTCCAGTACACTTGGATGTATCCTCAAGAAAGGTACGTACAACTAATTAATTTGTTCCACTGGAGATTACTAGCTAGCTATATGTACTTATTCTTATTGTACGTTTGATTTTGTAGATAGCTTGGCCAGTATAAGTCATTCGTCAAAAACAGGTCGGCCCCGGATAACTCAATAGCAGAGACATACCTAATGCATGCGTGTGTTACTTACTGCAACAGGTACCTTAAAGATCCACCACCTCCCACTGCCTCTGATCCCAGTGCCCGCATCAATCTTTCTGTCGTCACCAATGTCGTACGACCGTTTAGAGGAGTATTAAAGGAATCGTTAACACGGGAAGAACTTATTGAGGCACATTGGGTAGTGTTGCGAGACTGTGACGAAGTTGAGCCGTACATGATGTCATACAGGGAGAGGCTTCAGGCGTTAAATCAAAACAAGAGTTCGGCGTGGATTGAGAAAATGGTTAAGAAGAAGTTTTCCGATTATTTCTTCCAATGGGTACGTACGTACGTCTCGGTATTTAATTAGTAATTTATATACGTACATATCGATCATGTTTGGAGAAAGTCCAAATTAAACCCTTATATTAATTTGCCCTTTTTCGCAGATGATTGATCTACCAAAATCTGAAAACCACGGGGGGTGGTGGTCATGGCCAAAGCACTTGCTAGCAGGGAAGCCGGTTAAACACTATATTTATAGCAGATGTTTTGTGAACGGTGTAAAGTTCCATTCATTGGCCCGAGACGAAGGAAAAAGAACACAAAACAGTGGGGTAGCGGTTGGGAAAGACAATGATCTATATTACGGGGCTATTGTATATGTGGTTCAGCTATGTTACGGGAATGATGTCAACGTTTTCCTATTCAAGTGCAGATGGTTCAAGCATACAAAGGAAGACCTGGGACTATTATCAGTCGATACAAACTCTAGCTGGTATGAGGATGAACATTTCGCTCTCGCCACCTTAGTTCGGCAGGTGTTCTATCTCGACGATCCGAAAGCCGGTGAAGGGTGGAAAATAGTGAACCATATCTCTCATCGAGGAATATGGAATACAGAGACAATTGAAGGGACACTGGCGACGACTGAAGATGCTGCTGAACCAGAAAGAGACATTCCTGCCTATTAAGAGCCTAATATTTCTGTCATCCACTCCGATATAATGGACCTGGTTCAAGATGGTGAACGGTTACCCATGCCTGATGGTTGTACAGATCTAACTGAAGATGAGATTATCGATGAGGTAGATGAAGGAGACGAGCAGGAAGAGGACGCGGACGAGGACTCAGGTTATTCGTCGGACGATGTTGAGTACGATGACGAGGATGAGCCGTCGTCTAACGGGGATGAGGACGATGACGATTATGACGAAGAGTACGGTCATACGACGAGGATTATTAATTGGTAATTAATTATTGTAATTATTGTAATATATGATCGATGCATCATCGATCAAAAATTAATATAAATTAATATTATAAGGAGGAGAATGTATGTATGTACGTATATATATATATATATTAATTAATTAATTACACGCGTCCATGCTCGATCAGATATATCGGATCGACCGACGTACGTAAACTAAATTAAATTAATTAATTAATCCGAATTATATATCCTGGACAACGGAGAAATTAATTGCAGGTTGTCGCCTTTTGGGTATTTTGGCTATCTCCCTAAATCCTCGACCCTAAATCTAGCAAATCGGATCGATCGATAATTTTTTTACTTATATTCTTGAATCAGAATAATTGAACGGACACACAAATGACCGGGGACGACCTAAACCCTAAGGCCCTAACCCCTGATTTCAGGGTTTGTACACTTGGACGACGGAGATGGTCATTCTCCGTCGTCCAGGTACTCACTAGGACGACGGAGACGATCATCTCCGTCGTCCAAGTTTACAAACCCTATACCCTAAACCCTAAGGCCCCTAACCCCTGAATTCAGGGTCTCTGCACCTGGACGACGGAGAAGCCCATCTCCGTCGTCCAGGTGCAGATACCCTATGCCCTAAATAGTAAGGCCCCGAACCCCTGAATTCAGGGTCTCTTCACTTGGACAACGAAGATGAGCTTCTCCGTCGTCCAGGTGTAGAGTTCGTAATTTTTTCTAAGACAACGACCATCTAGACCTTCTTCCAATGCATATTCTTTTCATCAAGACTTTAGAGTAAACAATTCTTAGTGTGTGAGCTTCGACGGTTCGAAAATCGGAGTTGCGAAATGTCTTGTATCCACGTTTCCGGTTTGTGAAATTCTCGGTTTTGCGGTTGACTGTGCCGATGAAACCCTTCCCGAACTTATTATTTTCTGGTCCTTTATTGTAATTATATATTATGTTACGACGAACATATCCAACGGTTGTTTTGTCCAAATTCAATTTCGTTAATACTCTGCTGCAAATGAGCCTATACTCATGAACACTTAAGTCGTAAAGATTAGTCGATACTTAACAACTTTCAAGACGTAAAATTATTCGTCGGTTCAAATTTAACTGTTCATATATACGTTGCGTTCATCGATATTGTACGACTATTTCACTCGAATGACAGATCGCTAAATTCATAGTGAATTAATTTTTAAATTTTTTTTTACGTTATTTGAACCTGGACGACGGAGATGGTCATTCTCCGTCGTCCATGTTCAAATTACCATGGCGGTTCGAATTAATTTTTTTATTTTTTTTTCATGTAAATTGCACTTGGACGACGGAGATGGTCATTCTCCGTCGTCCAAGTTACACCTAGACGACGGAGAATGAGCATCTCCGTCGTCCAAGTTGAAAATTATGGCGGTTCAATGTGCCGCCTCAATTTTCGGCACCACTTGAAATTTCACTTAGACGACGAAGAATCAATTCTCCGTCGTCTAAGTCCAAATTTATGGCGGGTGAAACATCCCGCCCATTAATTACGCGCCGCTTCGAAAAAATTTAACGCTTCACTTAGACGACGGAAAAGCCCGTTTTCGTCGTCCAATTGCACTTAGACGAAGGAAACTAGGGCTCCGTCGTCTAAGTGAAAGCCTATATATAGAACAGCACCCCCCCCCCCCCCCATTTTCTCATTCCATCTCCTCTCCTCTCCTCTCCTCTCCTCCGGCGACGCTCCGGCGACTCAAATTCCGGTGTGGTTCCCCCTCTCCGACGACTCTACTCTTCCGATATTCCGGCGACATTCCGACGAGGTAATAATTCTATTTTTTACCTCTTTAATTTTTTTTTTAATTTAATTAATTATTTAATTTCTAAATAGTTTTAATTTATTAGTTTTAAATAATTAATAGTTGTAATTATAATAATTATTTAGTTGTTATTATTAATATTTAGTAATCATTATTAGTTGTTAATTATTTGGTAATGAATAATTATTAGTTAAAATTAAATAATAGTAATAATAATTATTGTTAATAATAATTAATTATATTGGTAAATGAATAATTATTATTAAATGCAGGATAAATAATAATTTATTATTGTCATTATTTATTGTTTTAATTAATTGATAATTACGTGTATTTTCTAGTAAATTGCATGGTAGTACGTCTTCGATTTAAATTTAGTACATAGGCTTGGTTTATTAAGTCGCACTCTTTGGAATAGATGGCGCCTCTTTTCCTAGCTTATCTCCTTAACCCCTCGTGATGTGTGGATTTCATCACCGCACACCATAACCTAAGTGAAGTTATGGACACGAGATTGAGGGCGGAGTTTGCAAAGGACTTGAGAGAGTGTAAATTTTCGAAAAATTGGCCGAATGTCGAACATGGTGTCTAGAAACGGGTTATGACTATTGACAGGTTTTGGATCTAAGAAAGACGACACCAATAGAGTATATACCATTCATTTGGTTAGCCTCGGGGTGTTTTGTCGAAATTAGTCCTGCCTCTCGCGTTATCTTTATCCCTAACTGGCCATGTTTTTTGATTTAACCAAAGCTGATTAATTGAAATTTACACTTTATCGCGCGGGTCGCACGTCCATTGAACGACCGAAAAAGCCAAGCTAGTGTACTCTATTTAAATCTTAACCGTACTTAATTAGCGTAAATTTTGCACTTGTAATTATTATGGTAAGTAGGTATTTTAACAACGTACTAGGTTTAAATGGCTTCATCCGGCAAGAAGAAAGCCCAACAGGAGGCAGAAGATGCCATGCTCCGCCACTTAGCGGACCAAGTCGGTTGGGTTCAACAGGAGGGCAACGACGCCCTCAATCCGGACCCTTCATCTGGTCCGGAGGCAGCGCCTTCTGGGGAAATTCCCACTGCCCCATTTATCTCCAGCGGTGATGACGTCGACCCCTTTTCAACTCCGACGCCCGGTACAGGTTCAACGGCAAGTAGTCAGGCGTCCTCGACCGCTGAATCTATCATGTACAGCGCCCGGCGTAAGCAAAGGAGGGCCCCCACTGACCCGGAACCGAAAAGGACTCGTGGTCTCGTTAAAGGGGGCAAAGCGGAGAAAATTTGTAAGGCGATCGGGAAAAAGATCGACTTGCCCTACGACGAATTCACCGGTGGCCCTCCCACAGCTCAGCTAGCAAGTCTCTCGGCGCATAGCATAGGGTCAATCCTTCGTAGCCGGGTTCGTCTCACTGCCCCTACTTGGAAGGAGGTGCCGGATGATGAGAAGGCGAAAGTCTTTAAAGAACTTTCGGTACGTAATACGTACAATTTTAGTTATTATATAATATTGTTAATATTAGTTATAATTTCATAATATATACGATTATAATTTTCTATTTATTTCTGATAGGAACAATTTGCGGTGGATCCGACACCGGCGATGTTGAGGCATATCAACCAAACCGCCAACTCCATCTACAAAGATTGGAAATACAGGCTCCATCAGTACTTCGAAACTATCGGTCCCGCGCGCGCCTTCCCCCGTAGAGCTACGTGGGGATAGAGAAGATGAGTGGCAGTGGTTGTGTAACCACTTTGCCGATGAAGAATTTAAGGTGTTAATTTACTTTTTTTATTTCAATTAAGATAATTGAATTATTTAAATTTTAGTTACTTATTAATTTTTTAATGATTTAATTATGTTGTCTAACAGAAATTCTCCGGTGTCAACAAAGCCAACCGGGGGAAGAAGGACAAACACCATACTTTCGGCGCCAAGCAACTCATTCAAATAGCCAAGGAGCACAGGGATAAGGGCTCCAAACACCCTTATCTCGATGTAAGCATAAGCGCGTACGTGACGCCTCGGCTCGATAATGAAGCGAGTCAATGCGGCGTAAGTGATATATATATATATATGTGCTTTTAATTATAGTAATTATTATTTAAATATTATTTCATTATAATAAATTAATTATTCTTTTGTAGGCAAGGGTGATAGAGCGTGCGCAGGAAGAATTGGCTAACACTCAGCTTGCGTTCCCAGATATGCCGCCGGAAGACATGCCTCCTCTATCCATGGAGAGCCAAATTGCAATCGCGGATGATGTCTACGGTCGTAGAGATGGCAAGGAGGTTAGGCACTTCGGGTCTAAGGTGGTTCGAGATTTGTCGACGACCTCCGACTCATCATCTACGGGAGGTTCGGGGCGGCGGAAAAGGACTCAGGCTACGGCCGTCGAAGCAGCCATTCAAGAGGCTCGACTGGCATGAGAGGAGAATAAATCCATGCGTCAAAGACTTGATGAGCAACAAGCACAAATAGCCCAACTCATCACCCTCATGCAACAATCTCGAGAAAAATGTCAACCTCCTCCAAACCCATACCGCGACGACGACCCCGGCTAGAGGCGGGGGACGCGGCGGCGCATCTGCTCCTCCAGTATGTTAATTAGCTAGTAGTTTATTAATTATCTCGTTTCTTTCCGCATTCCGAACAATATTTTAATTTTTATGGGTTTTTTGGATATGTATGTACAAATTAATTTTAATTATTTAATTAAGTAATATTAAAAATTTAGTTTATTTAATTAATTTCAACATTTTTCATTATTTAAATTCAATTAATAATAAATTAAATTAATAATATTTAATTACAATTTAATTTAAAAAAAAAGTTAAATAAGCACCTGGACGACGGAGATTAAGTTCTCCGTCGTCCAAGTGCTTACCTGGGCCACGGAGAAGCTGCCAATCTCCGTGGCCCAGGTAAGCACCTGGGCCACGGAAAATGTCCGCGGTCCAAGTGAACTTGGACGACGGAGAATAAATTCTCCGTCGTCTAAGTTCTTGGACGACAGCACTTGGAGCACGGACCTTGGACGACGGAGGTTCCGTCGTCTAAGTACTTAGACGACGGAAAAACGCATTTAGACGATGGAAATGCTCCGTCGTGTAAGTGCGTTTTTCTTGTAGTGTTTACTATCTGCACCGTTTAGATTTTAGGTCCTAATGTGTAAATCATTCATGTAAATTTTCAGCCAAAATGGTGATTGTTAAGGTATCGAACTAGTTTAAATTAATGGACGGACCAAATCTATCAAACTTGAACCGTTCTTACTTATGAACTTCAATTGCAGTTTTGAATACCTTAACGATCACTATTTTAGCTGAAAATTTACAAGCTTGATCTTCACATTAGAACTTAAAATTTGAACGGTGGAGATGGTAAAGTATGATAAAAAAGTTGGTGTAATGTTATATACCTGAAAATGATTATTTTCAGGTATACCTGAGTGGAAATTTGCTCTCTCTCTCTCTCTCTCTCTCTCTCTCTCTCTCTATATATATATATATATATATATATATAGTTCCTATCAAGTGCGAAGCTTCACATTTAAACTTCTGTGTGAAGTTGTATTTTACACAAAATCGGCAATGTGATTCAATAATTGAAGTCAATCATTTTTTTAGATGCACATGCAAGGATCGTACTTGCAAAACTTCAGCTTAATTTTAGATGTTTTAACCATTTGATCGTTGCTTCGTTTAACAATGCACATAGGTTGTCCGATTTAGTTCAAATTTTGAATGTGTGATCAAATTGTCAAAACATCTCCGATTGGGCTGAAATTTTGCAGGCACGATCCTTCTATGTGTATCTAAATGGTGATTGATTCCATTGATCAAATTTCGACGATTTTGTGTAAAACACAACTTCACACAAAAATTTCAGTGCGAAGCTTCACACTTGATAGGAACTCTATATATATAGCACCCTTCTACTAAGGTATATATTTTTTTGGTCATTTTCAGGTATAGGGCATTACACCAACTTTTCGATCATATTTTACCTTCTCCACCGTTCAGATCTTAGGTCTTAATGTGTAGATTAAGCCTGTAATTTTTAGCCAAAATTGTGATCGTTAAAATATTCATAAATGCAATTGAAGTTTATAAGTATGAACGGTCCAGGTTTGACAGATTTGGTTCGTCTTTTGATTTAAACTAATTCAATACCTTAACGATCACAATTTTGGGTAAAAATTTACATGAATGATCTACTCATATAGACCTTATAATTGGACGGTGAAGATGTTAAAATGTGATCGAAAAATTTGTGTAATACCCTATGTCTAAAAATGACTAAAAAAATGTATACCTTAATGGAAGAGGTATATATAGGTATGTCGGCCACTTTGGGTTCGATCGGTTAGATTTGTTACCCTCCATTTACTCTCGAATTTCTCATTGTACATATATAGTCTAGACTATAATGTCTTGTATTCATTAGGCAGGTCTTTGACTAGCTCTTTGGGTAGCTAAATCGACCAAGATATATCTTGTGTATACGTACATTATAGTTGTTTACGTGTGTGTGTATATATATACATACTTGAGAAAATTCTTCTTTGTAGCACAATGCAAAATATGTTATTCGACTATCAGTCTAAACAGTTATGTTGGTTCAACTGTCAAAGTACACATGCATGCAATATATTATGTAGTTACTAATATGTACGTCATCATGCTTCCATAATACGTACTCTCTTTGCTTTCTATTCCAACTTCCTTTCGTGACCAAACAGATACTAGCTTGGACCAGCTGAAGTCATTTGCAATATATATGATCGATCATGAATTACCATAGACATTTCCCGACCCTCATATTGGATTGCCGAGCTTAGTCACGTGAGCCTGTAACCTGATCAGTAGGGGCATTAACTAAAATATAGTATGAGTGAGCAGTCAATATATAACACCTCCATTTGTAACTGCTAGCTAGGTACATATGGATTTAACATGGCCAATAAGAGATATTTTCAATTTCGATATAAGTAGTGAAATTTCATTGCATGATCAAAGTATCCAAGTTCAGCTTTCTTATTGTCGCCTATATGTACGTACGTACTTCTTCAAATAACAGTTGTTCTTCTCTCTCGATCCGTTCTCAACTACAGGTTCCAGAAGTCAGTTAGCTTAATTAATTAGGACTATTTTGCCTAATTAGAGAGTCATATGGACGTGTAATATTTCACCAGCTAGTTGTTCTTCATTCTCAAATGTTCTCCCCCCTTATCCTCTAATTATTTTGGTAATTTTGACTTATAAGTACAAATTACACATACGACTCTCTAATTTTTAAGAAGCCAAGAGATTTTACGTGCTTGCAAATAATGTACGTAGTTTGTTGCTTGCGTACTAAATACTACTATATTTTCAATGAACTCCAATTTATTGAAACACTTCTTACAGATTGAGTTTATGCAATATGGATACGTGGAGAAATGCATGCTTATTCTTGTTTCTTTTTCTACATGCCTATGTTGTTTGCCTCTGCATATATATATGCATGCCGAAATAGAAATTAGTTAAGCACAAAGGAATTGAAATAGTGAAGCGCAGCATGTATTCTTAACTTTTGGAATTCCCATATTGGGAAATAGAGTTCACATGTACGTCTTCTAAAGCTAGTTTCTAAGTGTTTTCGGGAGAGAAATACATTTAGCGGTCATATCAAAATTAATTTAGTCATTTTAAGAAAGTCGAAATAGATCCATAAGATCTAGATAGTCTTCGAAATACCTAGAATAAAAGATAATGATACAAGATCAAAAACGAAGGACGTCATAGGCTTCACAAGAATACGTTGTCACACGTCCCTAGCAGCTAGGTGGCCAAGAACGGACATGGAGATGCCTAATTTTGCCGTCTTGAGTCTAGGCACTCGATCAACTCTTTCAAGTTTTCTTACTTTTCTATACGAAAAATAAAATCCTCCATGAAATTTCTTCTAATTAGATTCAAAATAAAGGACAAAATTTGGGCCAAAACTATTCCTATTTATATAAATTTTGTTTTATGATTTTATAATTAAAATCACTTAATATATAATATAGTATACAAAAATTTAATTAAATCAGATATTACTTGTTCATTTAATTATGTTTGGACTCAAATTTTGTTCCAAGAACGTTAATATCTCTGTCCCTTTGGTGGAGACATGTAATAAGTATCCTCATTTGTTTTTATATTCGATCACCACTTCAACGGGACACAGATCATGATTAGATTTTTAAAAATCTTTTAGGTGATCCAAACGTACAATTATTACTCATCGTCCAATGCCATACTTTACTTCGTTTCAAAGTTACCTGAGAGGGAGCTTCTTTTCAGTCTGTAAGAGCAGAGAATGCCTCAAATTGTACAGCATGTTTGTTTCTAAATTACAAATCGCAAAAATTTCGTATTGTTCTCACTTCTCAGTCATTCTGGGCCAGTGTAGACCCAACAACAGATATGAGCCAGGTCCCACCAAAAGCCCATGAATATCATTCGCTTCTAAACCCAAAAAAAGCCCAAATCAAAAGAAACGTAGACCTCACCAACCAAGAAGAGCCTGCAGGGAAGGTAGTACCCACCATTGCACCAACAGGCCCACTATTGCCTGTAACACTTTGTCTAAGTTCTATCAAGAAAATAAGAGAATTTGAACTGAGAATCTCATCCACGCACATAACAGGTAAATCACTAAATCATGTCAAAAAACACTGCCATTTATCCAAAGCTTTAGTTACAAGCAAACATATATCACAACGTTTTGTAAAGAGAATATTTGAGCTTCAGCTCAAAGTTGGCCATCCCACTTTTGTGGTGGTGTCAGGTAAAAATTCGTTGGATTACACATATGCATAACATGATATACAGAATGTGATTCTCAGCCCCGAAATATCAAAGGGAGAGTTAAAGAATTTGGAAGAAATCAAATGTAAATATGTAATGACTAATAGTGGAATTTCACATCTGTGATCTACTGTCTGGTGAGTGATGTTTTCGTGACAAAGCTGGAAATGGTAATCTCTGATAGCTGTTAAGACAATGGTCCAAGTTTCTGCTTTTATATGCTGCCGTTAGCAGAACGTGATGAACGACTTCTGCTGCCCAAATTGTAGTAAACTTTCCTTAACATGGCTTCTAAATTTGGAAAGCATTTCAAAGGTCTTACCTGTACACATCATACAGACGGCAAGTGAAAGACATTTTCAGCTATACACATTTGCATGAAATGCAAAACATCCAAAACTACAAGGGAGGGAGGGAGGGAGAGAAGACCTTCCAACGCCTTTTGTGGCCAATGGTGTTATAAATAGATTCCAATCTCAAGATTATTTGCCTAAACGATGGTCTTTTAGCTGGATTTTCATTCCAGCACTCCTCAATCAACCTGTTGCAGGTACAGGAACAAGATCAGACAGTTTTATGACCCCAAAAATTCAACATTCACTGTAATTGATAAAACGCTAAAAAAACTTCTACATATAGGACTTACTCTCTAAGACCATGTGCATAACGCTTCACTGGAGCTCTGAAAGGTGGTCGCTCTCTCGCAACATATTCTTCTGGAACTTCTTTGTCTTGCTTGGCAGAAAATGGCGGGCAGCCTTCTATCATCTAAATGACAGCATATGGTGGAAAGATCAGTAATGAGGCTTGATAAATGAATTTATTTGTCATTCTTAAGAATGGTGATCTTCTCCATGACTTCATGATAAACCAACAATATATTCCTATATCGAATTACACTCTTTAACAATAAAGTCGAGTTGAAAAAGAATTTTGTTGTATAAGATGAGTACACACTAAAATGACGTGAAAATGTCTTCACAAATAAAAATAGTCCAGGATTTAGAAATGAGCCATCTTTTACCTCTTGTAAGATTAAAGCAAAGGAGAATACATCCACTTTTGTATCATATTCTACATTCTGGTAAACCTCAGGAGCTATGTATCGACCTGTCAACGGCAATTGAGAGATGACACTCAGTCACAATCTGCAAATCTGTCTGATCACATCCATTTCAGATTGACCCGGCAATTATAATATAGAAGAGCATTTTCCCATTGAAAAGCAACCCAGAATAACTTCTTTTTCCCCTTTCTGGAAGATACTATACTAGTTACCCTTCACATGTTCAAAATATTCTGGGACTTGATATGGTCAATTGAAGCAATATCATAACATTGTGCAAAAAAACACTCACATGAAGCATCTTGACAAATCAAAGGCTTGTCTTCTTTAACTGTCAGCAATTTGCTAACTCCAAAATCAGCAACTTTTAAGGTCCCGGAATCATCTCGCAATATATTTCTGTCATCATACTAATTAGCAATGCAAAAATAAAATGCCAGGTACAAACTTACAAATTAGGGGTTGAACAAAGATGGGCTAGATTTCAAATGGATGAAATATAAGCGGAGAATCTTACGAAGGCTCAAGATCACGATGAATAATTGGTGCTGGCTTATTTTCATGCAAATAACTCATTCCCCTGCATGATATCACAGGTAATTTGTTACATATATATCTGAGCAATAACCAATACTATTTTTTACAAAAATATATATATGCTTTTATCAACCAAGGATATCTCCTTCTGAGAATGTATTGTAGAATAACCAAGTCAGTTTTTACTCAATTTGCCTTTATTAAAGACATAAAGATAAGTCTTGCACTGCAAATTCGATTAATTTTGAATGCAGGGCAATACGTCACAAATTCCAAGATGGAGACTTTTGAGGAACTTATATGTACAGGTTTTCAGAACTCGAACCAACAATGATTTTGAAATCGCAGAAACTTATGCATGTAATGAGACGAGGAAGAGTATTCTTGATAGGATAGTTGTTTCTACCAACTACACAAAAGATTTAAAAAAAAAAGGAAGAAGAAGAAGAAGAAGTGCTTACAAATAGAGGCAATAACAATAGACTATGCAGTTCAATCTCTAATAGTAAAATGAACAACAGATCTCTTTCCACATTGTATAACACTGTATTCTTGCATTTGACAAATGATATCTTTTGTATGCAATCTTTGATTCTTTAAGTTGTTTCTCTAAAAATATTCAGAAAATGATAATCAAGGCTTCAGGACCAAATGAAAGAATAACGGACCTTGCAACATCAAGTGCAAATCTTACAGCTGTTGATGGTTTCAATGGTCCTCTTTTTTTCAAATATTGACAAAGGTCGCCCTGCAATAAACATGAGGAAATATAACTACTACAATTCAACAATATAGAGGCTCAAATATTGGAATGTTCCAAATGGATTACCATGGTACTTTCAAAAGACAAAACTACCAAATTTAAAAGCGCAAAACAGAAAAAAGGGTTGATGAGAACTCAGGAAATCAGTTAAAAGTTCAATATTCAACGACATAACAAAATTTCATCTCAATAGAAACAAATGAAAAGGACAAACCTTAGGTAAGTATTCAGTTACAATCATCATTGGACTACTTTGAGTTACTGCACCCAAAAATTGGACTACATTTGGATGCCGTATCTTCTGAAGCAATGCAAGCTCATCCCTAAATGCCTTCCTGCAGAAAGACCAAATATTAACCCATATTTTCATAGACCAAACAAGAGAAATGACGTGTACTTTATGAAACACTTACACTTTTTCCTCATCCACAATGAGTTCCTCCACAAGCCTTTTCACAGCAACCTGTATTCCCCGCCAAGATGCTAGATGGAATGTTCCCTGGCACACAACATATGGTTGAGAAAACACAAATGGAGGCACATCACTAATGACTAATCAAACAACTATCTCCAACACTTGTCAAAACACATTCCAACCCCATATCAGATTGACATTAGCAACTCTCATGATCACTTTCTGTAGGCAATTCAAAGTGTCCAGACTAAAGTAACTAACATGAGAATATTACCTTGGTTATTTCAACACTGTTAGTAAAATCGAGTTCCTTGGGGTCAATTTCATATTCTGGCACTTCTCTGGCATATTTAACGTGCATCGGTGCCATCTAATCAAATAAATAACAAGGCATAATATAAGCACAAATCAATGAAACAAGTCAGACACCAAATCAAACAACAAAAAAGTAACACTTGATTAATCAAAAAGCCTACCAGCGGCTTTGCCCCACGCTTCTCCAAAAGCTTGATCACGTCATGATTTTTATAGTGTATAGCATCTGCAAGAGGCTGTTTAAGCCAAATTACATCGTTAATCTTAAATTTTCAATAATTTATATTCCATAACATAGGATTAAGTTTAAGCAAAGCGAGATTAAGCTTAATTACATAGAACATCTTAATTACACAGAGCAGCTAGCTAAGCAAAGCAAATAAGACTTACGGTACTCCCCCAGCGATCTTTGGTGTCGACCTCAGCTCCTCGGTCAAGCAGCAGCGAAACGACGTCGGAGTATCCCTGACACGCGGCGACATGCAGAGCCGTCCGATTATCGATGTCTCTGAAATTGACGTCGATGCCGGAGTCGAGATGCTCCTTAATTCCGCCGAGGTCGGCTTCGTTGGCCAAGTACATGAGCCGCACTCTCGGATCGATCACATCCAAGTCGTCCAGCTCCGCAGCCTCCTTCTCTCCTCCTCCGTCGACGGCGGCGGCTTCGGCCTCCGAAGAAGTGCGGTCCGGCGCCAGCGACGACTGCTTCAACAGCGTGAAACGCAACGGCGTCGTTTTCAAATCCATTCTCTCTCTCTCTCTCTCTGTTACAGTAGTAGGTGGTTGGAGCTTTTTCTGTTTTTGCTATATACGCGACGTTTTGTAGGACTGTAGGAGAGGAGAAAGAAATGGCGTGTGTTCTTCGCTGTAATTTTTTATAGTCTAGCGGTGGGTGGCGCGTCCGTGTTGGGAGCGCGTGGGGGTTAGGGACGTAACGGGTGATTGTGGCATCAACGAGCAGGTCGGTAATTCGGTAAAGTGGAGCGGATTTCCGGTTCGGGGTTTGAACCGTCAACTGTGGTGGACCGGGCTTTTACCATCATCACATGATTCACATCACCCTGAAAAGTATTTGTGATCCTTTCAAATATAAAGTATTTGTGAATTAATATGTATTCCCGACCGGATCAAGCCCCTCACGGCCTCACATCACCATCAATTTTTAGATGGGAAGATTAATATTACTCTTTTGTTAATTAGAGCTTTGAGAGATTTTTATAAGCTACTTGCGAAATTGCGGCTCATTGGCTAAATGATCGGAATACCGTCAAATTGTAGATATGAAGATTAATAAATGTCATTTTGCGACATTTAAGTGAAATATAAAAATATAAAATGAAGTAATCAAAAAATGGTACTCCTCTATTTTCACCTTCAAAATTAATATTTACACATCTTTACTCTTTTAATCTTCATTTTACTTTTCAAATATTAAATAAGTACACCCCCTCATTTTTACTAAAATGCCATTTTCTAATTTAATTTACATCAAAATTAATATTTAGACCTCCAATTTAGTTTTTGATAATTTAATAATACTAAATACAACTCTTTTAGTTGAGTGTTTATTTTTATATCAGTATTATAATTAAGCTTTTCGTTCTTAGTTGTTGTTGTAAGAAGTTGGATCAATTCAGATTGGTATCTCTTACATTTCTTACATTTATAATGAAAAAATACCAAAAGAAGAAGGGCTAATGTGAGAAACTGATGTGGTTGATGCTTCGATCATTGCGTTTAGACTAAGATGTTGCTCATGAAGACCAACACAAAATGTAGGAATTGGATGATGATAACTCGTAATTAGAGAAAAGCCATCACATTACATGCATATTTTTTTTGCACGATTACACTATCAAGAAAGAAAAGAAAAGAAACAAAAAAAGTACTTGTATTGTATCATCCTCACTTTCGTCTAACTAACGTAATGTGCTATTTAAAAATTTTCGTTGAGGTAGAAGAAAGAAGAAGAGTTGAAAGTGAGGATTCAGTGTTTTTTTTCTTTCTTAATTTGTCCTTAAATGTCTTTTCATAAAAAAATTAAAAAAATCAAAGATAGTTCAAAAAGAGAGGAGGTGTCTTTTCATAAGCTAAACATGATTCATTGTCACGTGGTTAGAATCTTAATTTTAGTTTTTGAGCCGGTCTCTAATACTGTATATAATTTTAACGACATAAGTCACTATAATCTTGAGATGGTAAATCTACCGTAAATCTAGTTCATCGTAAATTCAACTTGTATGAGATTTAATGTGAAGATCCTACCAAAAGATGTTATTTTTGTTTTTGTATATTTTTTTAAATAACATGATCTACGTTGAATCGAATAAATAGAATTTCAACACCAACCAAGGAAGGCAGTTCCTAAAGTAAACAAGAAAATATGAGAGGAATATGAGGTTGATTGCAGGTGGGCTGCTACTGCTTTCAGTTTGTCTTACTCTGCCTAGTGGATTCACAAGCCTCTGCCTTAAGTTGGCTCGTTCAATGCATCATAATCAAGCTCATAAACAATTAATGATGGGCGTGGGAGCTACTAAACTAAGAGTAAATGCCCTTGTCAACCGGATTTTCAACATGCTGTGCAACTGTGTGTATTCATTCTCTGGGCAAGGAAAACTGTAATAGCTCTGGCTTTTGGTGGCCATGATGCTAAAACATCAAGTCTGGATCGAATTTTGACTTTGAGGCTGCTGCTGTCATACTGATGGCAACTCATTGTTTAAGGTTTTTCTTGCCGTTCTTGTGATCATGGACACCATGAGATAAGGTCACATGAGGATAAGCTTTAACTTAAGATCCAAGCTACAACTTTTGACTGTGCCTCCCTCATTCCCTCGTGTAACTTGTGTTCGTATCCTGACTAGAACTCTTCTGGTTTTGTTTACTGACTTTTGGTATACAAATTTGACAATGAATTAATCAACTACAAAATTTCTATGAGTATGATGATAGGAGGTCATTATCTTCTATGAGTTTATCTACACTACTATTCAGGAACAAAAGAAAGTCAGATGCACATTGCGTGGCCACTGATGCTACCGTGAAGAAGAAATGGTTTCATGTTTCCTTTTGGCTATCCAAATGGTGATGAAGAAATTGGCATCAGGTGTATCTGCCATGTTTCCAAGGTCATTTTCATCCGGAAAAATCTCATTATTTGGGGTCCATCACTCAACAAGAAAGTTTAGTGGGCTTTTTACTGCTGGGTTGATAAGTATGATCATCGACCACCACTACGGGAGAAACGGTTTTTTGCGATAGCACGATGTGTGTCGCAAAAGATAGGTTCGAGACACATATACACACATGCGCATGTCGTAAAACACCACGTCACAAAAGACAAAGTTTATTTGCGACACAAATATGCATGCCACAAAAGACATATAATGTGCGTCGTAAAAGATATCTATGTGTATCGTAAAAGACGTCTATGTGCATCGTAAAAAATCTATCTAGAGTATCGCAAAAGACCAATTAGCGCATCGCAAAAGATATTTCACTTGTCATAAATACAAGTTAATAAACATCCATTCAAACCACAAATAGGCAATCAAACTTGCACATTGATTCAATAATCCAAGCTAATATCATAACAAATACGCAGTTTGGTATTAATATATTCATAAGAGGTTCCAAAGATCAACTGTCTAACTCTTCTGTACATGTGTTGCCAGACTAACAGGTCAATACCAAGGTAATAACAAGTACACAACACATTTAATTGGTCAATCCAGTCCCTTGTCTCATCACTATAGAAATCTTCAAAAGGCTCTCCACATAACGCACATGAATTCCAATCTTCATCAGCCGGAACATCCATTTCTTCATCACTCTTATTTTCCGCAATAGAGTCATAATGCAAAAATCCAGGTACTGCATCAGTTCCTAAAGCCTCTGCACCACTTAGCCATATGCTTGTAGTTACAAACCACTGACAAGCCAAACAAGACAGTAAACATATTACTGATCAAAACCTGAAATACCATGTGTGGCTACATCAATGAAAAGTGCAATAGTCATAGATTCACCTCAAAAATCCAAAAATTTCCGTTCTAAATGGAGACTTAACTATGTTTGATACTTTGATTTAGTACATTGAGCTCAATCAGTTAGTCACATCAAGTATTACTCATATTAGCAATTTTAGTGCAAGATCACCATGGACAAAAGTCACAGAACGATGCAAGATGCCTTAACAGTCAGGAAGAAATCAAAGAATTACTACATGTTAAAAACCTTTGGATTAAGTGGATCTTTCTTACTGTAATGTTGTAGCCAAAGCTTCAACTATACAAAGAGGACCAACTGAACCTATGGAATGAATTTGGGGATTATAAATCCCCTGGACTAGATAGCATTATACCAGCTTTAACTTATCACCCCGTATAAGTGCAATACAGTTAAACCCCAGGTCTGTTCTATAGTCAAAGATTTCACACCTTAAAATTTACTCACACTAATTTTGTTTTAACTCCTAAGGTCAACTATCTAGAAATAGAAACAAATATTTCGGTGGTACTAATACATAAGTAAATCACAGAAGACAAGAACTAGAACCAGAAAAGAAAAGAAAAACCGATGCTCTCAATTTTGTTGTCAACAATTTAAGTGATCAAGCTCAGAGGCCAAACCAAATGCGTCAAGAATCCAATACAAGACAGGAACTAACAACAACTTAATTGGTACTGCACTACCAAACACTAAACTTTGAGACAGGGAGGAAATAAATACATTCCTACTCAATATACAAATTTCAAGTCAGGGGACTCATCAAACCAAATTGACTCGCTGTGAACTTGATAAATGAGACAGATTTAATTTTATGAAAACAAGTTGATCTTATAAAGCTCAAGTAAGAAGACACATGCCAAGATGATCCAAAATAGTAGCCAGTTTTGCTCTTTCCCATGTTCTCTATAAGAAAACCAAACTGAAATCTGTAAACCAAACTGAAAGATGATACCTCAGGTATCTTTTGAACTACAAGTTTCTTATAAAGATATACAGACAAAGAGGAGATGCATCCAGTAGCTGGTATGTACCAGTCAACATAAAGGAAAGTTTTGCTGGAATTATCACCATTAAGAGTACACTCCAATTACTCAACACCGCCTTAACTTGCAATATCAACCAGCTAAAATATACCAACTGAGAATTAATGATAGATTTTAGCCTCAGGCCCTTTGAGTTTCATTTACATTTTATTATTTTTATATACGTATAAAGTAATAAATATCAGACCAATGCAGTAATAACTTAACCACGTTATAATACTTACCTCAAAAACTGATTTAGTTGACTTTGATGTATTTGATAGGCCATGCCATAATACCTCCAATAGATTCTTTGAGATTAGTGAGCTCACTTGTTGCCTGGAATAAAGAAATGTCAAGAAAAACTTCGTGGACCGAAATTTTTCAACAATCGTCACCTAGAGGAGCATGATGCACCAAAGCTCGTGGGTCTCTTGACAAAACTGCACCCATTGCAACAACAATTTGTTCTTTTGTAAACCACTTTAGCAAATAGATCTTCCGTCCATCAACTTCTTCTATCTTTTTCGCTCCAATACTTTCGATTTTTTCTTCTTTCTATCAACATGTCCAATAACTTATTCATAGTTGAAACTTCTAATGCTTCCACCTCTATGTTTGTTCTGTGATGCTTCCATCTTGGTGCCGGAATGAGCAATGTAAGCATCATATTCTCCTTGGACATGCATAGAGAATGAGGGAGGTTATATATAACCAACATCACAGGCCAACAAGTGTACCGAGAACTAAACTCACCAAAGTGATTAAATCCATCTATTGAAAGTCTGATGCAAAGATTACGAGGCTCTACTGCAAACGAAGACCATTTTCTATTAGTGAACTTCCATGCCAAAGAGTCGACCAGATGTCGCATCATGTCATCCTCACCCTGGTTAGTGTGATGTCACCTTAGTTATTCTGACTTCTCAGGTGACGTGAACATTCTTTTAGTTTTGGGAATGAATGGAAGATATCTCAATACTTTTACAGGAATTCCTCCTCGAATCTTCTTTGTGCGGTTATGAATTTTCCAACGAGATGCATCACATTTGGGACACTTTGTTTTATTTTTCAGCTCCTTTCTAAATAAACAACAATCATTGACACAACATGTATCTTCTGATGACCCAAGTCAAAGGGATCCAGCAACTTTTTGACATTATATAAAGAACTTGGAAGAATATTATCCCTTGGTAGAACCCTTTAAACATATCGATCATATCATCAAACGCGGCGTTTGTTAAACCATGACTAGCTTGGAACTTGTACATAGCCACAGTAATGGACATCTGAGATGATGTAGAGCCTCTATAAAGAGGACGTTCTGTCTCTTCAACTAAAATTTTCAAATCTGGCTTATTATTTTCTTCCCTAGGTTCCACAACATTTTGATCCATAAAGCAATCATTGTACATTCTCTGTGTTTTAGGGATTCCAACATTTTCAGGTCCTTCAACGAGCTCATCCCCATGCCATGTGAAATTAGAATAGAGAGAATCTATTTTATAGCATATAAGGTGGTCATATACATCATTAAAGGTATAATGACCAATGCTTAGACACTTAACACACGAACATCTAATCTTATTTGGATTCCCCAGTCTAGCCTGAACAATATCAATAAATTTTTTAGCTCCTTCTTTATAAACAATAGAGTTTCTATACAAAAGTGAGCTATTTAGTATTTATCTACGGTCTACAATACAATAAAATAGTCTATTCTACAGTAAAACAGAGTTTGGGATTGTGAAAAGCAAACTTTTTATGCTTAGTCCACTCTTTATTAATGGATGGTTGGCAATCCATTCCGCAATCTAGCAATACTCTGACAACTTCAAACCAACTCATGTTTGTGTCATTTGATATTGTATCCACTTGTACACACTCAACATAGCACAAAATGAAAAGTTAGATCACTAAAAATGCAGTTGTTTCTTCTTCATTACTATATGGTATCCTCCAAAGTTTATTTACTTATATACAATATTTTGTTCTTTTATTTTTTGCCATAATTCTTTTAGGGGAGATTTCCTTAATTTCTGGTGGTTGCTAGCCTTTGTCATGATTAGATAACATAGAGAAAGTTGTAAATAGATTGAGAAGCTACTGGAATCTTGGCTCAAGTGACTCAACATGACTCCATAATATATACATATAGACATTGCACTCCCAACATGACTCGAAAATATATAAATAAAGACCTTGCACTCCCAACATGTCTCCAAAATAGATAAATATAAACCTTGCGCTCTGTGATTTTGTTTAAGAAGTACTGATTAGAAGGATGTAATCTCCAAAATAGATAAATATAAACCTTTCGATGTGAAACATAAAAACAAAGTTTTAGTAACATGGTAACTTGATGCAGGTTTTCAGCATACTGATTAGAAGGTTGTAATCTCGTTCATGGTGAAAGCCTTTGTAGTTTCATGCAGGTTCTTAGGAAAGGAATACAACATGCAATATGTTACAAATTCCATCGAATTACTCACAACAGAAGACTAAAGTATAGGCCAAATTCGCTAGCTAGCGAATAAAATTATTTTGTACAAGTAGGGTACAATAAAGCTACATATATGGAAATAGACAGTTGAAATTAGAAAGCAAGAAAGGAGAAACAACTGCTGCTAATTCCTTGCAGGGACACTCATTACAACATTCTTACATCATCCATAAGATTATCAGATACTAGTATGAATATATGCAAGTAGTTCGTTCATGGACAAACACAACTATGTATGTTTTGGAATGGATTAATTAGGATTGGGGAATCAAAACACTACATTCTAGGCTGCTTATTGACAATTCATCCATTACTAAATAGTGCAGAATAGCAGCTTAATCCAAGTCCCAAGTAACGTGAATTTTCAATGACTTTTCATTCAAAACTCTTAAGAGTTCATAACTATAATTCTATACTATATATGTTATGGTAGTAGTGTTCAACCATGCTATTCCTCTTATCGATCTATTTCAAATGGAAAGACAAATGAATCATGCTATATAGCAAGAACTATAAGCATTACTATACAGTCTCAATACAGGGGGGACAATCATATATATATATATATATAGGCATATACAAGCATTATGTCTAATCATACAAATAGAAATAGGATCACGCTAGGGAATTGTGGCACAGCCAACAACAAAAACCAACATAAAGCACAAGTCTCAGAGCACATCAATTGGAACATATTCAAATCCAGAAACGTAGAGAAACTAACCAATCAATGGAGGATTGCTCTGAATTGAATATTGCCTCTTTGACTCTGACCTCCGAAAAATCCCTAACTGATGCACCCAAACAAATCGTCAAACTCAAACTCAAACAAGAAGTCAATTTCATCAAAAACCTAAATAAGTTTAAAACGATGATGAGGAAGAGAGATATGGACCTCAGAGAAGCAGAGCAGATGTGAGGACAAGAGAGAGGTGAAGCTATCGGTGATGGAAAGAGACTCCCTCTCGATTGACGACTTAGAGAGCAGTTCGGTCTGGTTCTGGTTCAACAGGGGTTTTGAATCGACCGGACTGGGATGAGCGAACGATGCGGTGGCGGCGGTGGTGGTTGTTATCTGCGTTCGTACTCTACTCTTTCTCTCTCTCGCCCGATCGGATTGAATTTGAACGAAGCTCTGGTGAGTTGAGTTCGAGAAGAGAGAGACGGAGATAGTCAAATGAGTGAGACTGAGAGAGAAGGAAGTAATCTAATGGCACATTTATAAATACATGGAAATCAAACGGAAATTTAGGCGCATGTTTGTTTTTAATCGGGAGGGGTTTGCGCGATACTTTTTCATTCAAATGAGATTTTTGAAATTAAGATGGTTTAGCTTAAAATTAGATGTTGTCTTTTGCGACATGCTAAAATAGTGTGTCGTAAAAAATTTCGTGACATATTTTAATGGGTGTCGCAAAAGACTAAATTTTTGAGTCTTTTGCAAGACACGTTTAAAGTGTGTCATAAATTAAGTACATTGTTTACGATCTACACAAAAAATACATCGTAAAAGATAAAAAAAAAAGATTGTTTTATGACATACATTATAAGTTTGTCATAAAAGACTATCTTTTGCGACATACATAAATGTATGTTCCAATTTGCGCGTTGCAAAAGAATGATTTTCCCGTAGTGCACATTCAAACTTGATATGGCTGTCAGGCTCACTATAAATGGTACCAATAGTTAGATCTACGGGTACTACTCATTTGAGAAGAACATTATCGAGGAGTACGTGGTGGTGACCAAAGAAGGGGTTTCCTTAAACAAATAGCAGATATACAAAACAAAGACTAGCTACCAGACAACTCCAGCTTTGAGCCTTTGACATTACATTGGATTATCGGAAAACTTTACACAATTGACTTGAGAGGGACATTGTGACAGAGTATTTTTTTTTTCAAATAAAGAAGAGCATTAAAATTTTCACTGCCTGAATAGTACATAAACAGCTGATAAGCACCCCTAACTCTAAATAAGAGAAAAATAACATAATCAGTAGCAAATACTACTTTTTAAATCGATGAAGCCCATATTCATCTGGTTTATAAATATCGCAAATGATTCGCGAGAACCATAAAGAAAAGAGTAGCCACACCTCTGATCATTCAATTGTGGTAGGTATGCCAACCCTAATAAAACTCGCCAAACATAAGCCACATAAATAAGCCAAGATTCACATCTCCAGTATGATCATAGGTTCAAACCACCTGGATTTCAAACCTTAACTCCTCCTTGTTCCCAAATTAGAAACCTGAGCAGCTCCCTTAAGAGCCCTAAGTTCAAACCCAATACATACAGCCTAAAGAGAACCCAAATCCGCATGTACCAAACCAAAGGCTCAGCCATCTCATTCCTACGGGCCCACTCCAGCCCAAAATCCATGCCACCTGAACTGCCATGATGCCGCACCACCGAAGCAGATTGCTGATGCAGACCAATGGCGGAGGGAACTAAGGACGAGGGGGGGGGGCCAGTGGATTTTGAAAAATGGCAGGCTGGATAGAAGTGTGTCCCCAATAAAAACAGAAAAGTCAGTATTATTTGTGTAAAAAAACTAACAGTCCCAAACAAAAAAGATTTAGAGAATAATAGGAAGCTTCTCAAGTACTCCAACTTTGAGAAGCCCAACTATCTAAGTCTCGCACTTACCAACAAAGTTGTTTTCCCTCTAAATAATGTTGCATTCTATGTCGAAAAAAAACAGCTGCGTAAACTGCGTTCATTCTCTGTAAACCCCAAATCTATATCCCATCAATAAACAACTCAACAAGGTATACTCTATGCTCTCTCAATTTCAAATCATCTGATGGATCATCAATCTTCAAATCATTAGATGGATCATCATTCATCAATCATCATAGATTCACAAATGCATCTATATAAGCATATGTTGTAAACTTGTAATCTTTTTTATTGTTCCTTAATTTCTATTCGTCTTAACTTATATTGTGATTTTGTAATGCAGTTGTGAGCTGTTAAAGAGCCATGGAAAGATTCTATAAAAGAAAATCAGATGTGTTGTCAAATAATATTTGTGCTAGGGTGGAGATAAACTTGGCTGATCTTCCTTCTGATCCTGGATTACGAAAGAGTATTTTAGACTATGATTCGAATATTCGAGATCAAGTTCGAAGAGAATATCTTCAAAGGGGTCCTTGTTAGCCTAAGGATCAGAAATGTCTTAAGAATCAATGTGGAGCTAAGGAAAGAAGGTTTATAACTGATTGGTTCAATGACTATCCTAACTAGTTGGAATATAGCATTATGAAGGATGTAACATTTTGTTTGTTTTGCAACCTATTCAAAACAAATAGTGGAGGACAAGGAAGGGGTGATGTTTTCACTAAAGATGGTTATCAAAATTGGAAGAAGAAGAAAAGATTAGATACTCATGTCGGAGACCTCAATAGTGCCCATAACCAAGCTTTGAAGAAGTGTGAAGACTTGATGAATTAAAGACAATACATTTGAAATAGCATCCACAAGAATGATAAGCCATCTAGGATGTCTTATCGGATTCAGCTCACTGCATTAGTGGATTGTATACCGTTTTACTTAGATAAGACTTTGCATTCCGAGGTCATGATGAATCTGATAGTTCCAGCAATCAAGGTAACTTCCTTGAGCTTTTACAATTCCTTGTTGATCATGATGAGCAAGTCAGAGCTGTGGCATTGCAAATGCTTCTGGAAACCTCAAAATGACATAACCAATGAATCAAAAAGACATAATAAATGTTGCTTCTATTGAAGCAATAAATGTCATAATTGCAGATATGGGTAATGCGTTGTTTTCTATTCTGATTGATGAAGCTAGAGATGTTTCTATAAAAGAGCAGATGGATGTACTTTTTCTCTATGTGGATAAGAAAGGTTGTGTGATAGAACGGTTTATTGGCATTGAGCATGTTGTCAATATTACTGCCTTGACTCTTAAGGAAGCCATAGATGCATTGCTTTGTAAACATGGTTTAAGCACATCAAGTTTACATGGTTAGGGCTTTGATGGAGCAAGTAATATGAGTGGAAGTTGAACGACTTGAAGACACTTATCTTGGAGAAGAATCCAAGTGTTTTGTATGTCCATTGTTTTGCACATCAGCTTCAGTTAGCTTTGGTGGCTGTAGCAAAGAAGCATAGCATTGTAGATGCATTCTTCACATCAATTTCTAATATTGTGAATATTGTTGGTGCCTCTTCTAAACGCTGAGATATTTTTCAAGAAAAGCAGGCTCTCAAAGTTATTCAAGCATTGCAAGTTGGAGAACTTGCAAATGGAAGAGAGTTAAATCAAGGAATGGAGATCAAACTTCTGCCGATACACATAGGAGCTCACATTATGGTACGCTCATAAACTTTATTTTCATGTTCCCTTCCATAGTTGATGTGTTAGATGAAATTGCGTATGACAAAGTAAGTTCTGATCAGAAACATGTTGCATATATTTCATTGGGGCTATTGCAATCTTTTGATTACATATTTAGTTTGCACTTGATAAAGATTGTACTTGGGATTAGTCATGAGTTGTCGCAAGCATTACAAAGAGATTATCAAGATATAGTAAATGCAATGGATTTGGTGAAAATTTGTAAGAAAAAGTTGCAAGATTTGAGGGATGATGGATGAGATTCTTTATTAAACCAAGTTGTTGTTATTTGTGTCAAGGAAAATATCATGGTTCCCGATATGAGTGAGCAACATCTATGTCAAGGAAAATCAAAGCGTCAAAGTCTATAAATTACAAATTTGCACTATTATCAGTTTGATTTCTTTTATGCTGTGATAGATCTTCAACTTCAAGAGATGAAAAATCGTTCCAATGAGGGTAATACCGAGCTTCTCCTTTGTGTTGCATGTTTGAATCCAAATCATTCATTTTCTTCTTTCAATAAGGATCATTTGATGCTTCTTGCTAGCTTTTATCCGGCTGAGTTTTCTACTACGGACTTGTTGGTGCTAGAGTCACAACTTGATATATATATATATATATTGATGATATGCAATCTAACTCTAAGTTTCAAGACTTGCAAAGAATTTCTGATCTAGCACAGAAACTTGTTGAGACAAGAAAGAATAATACATATTCGTTTGTCTATCTGCTCATTACGTTGGCACTAGCTAGTACTTCCAGTTGCAACATCCATAGTTGAAAGAGTTTTCTCTGTCATGAACATCATCAAAAATAGAATGCAAAATCGAATGGGAGATCAATGGTTGAATGATAGCTTAACGGTGTACCTTGAGAAGAATATCTTCAATGGCATTAATAATGAGCCTATAATTCAACGATTCCAAAACATGATACATCACTAAAGATGGCTTGAACAGTTTCATAGGTATAAAAATGACTATTGTGCTTGTTTAAATATTTATTCCTTGGAGACAAATGAATGTTTCAACTTATCATTGCTTACTATTAAATTATAATCGTTTACATGGAAACTAATTAAACTAATTTTCACATTCAGGAAATCCACGTCTTTAAAGAAGATATTGAGCAGTTCTTGGTTTCACATAATTGATCAAGTGAACCAGCTTTTGGTGAAAAATTCAGGTGTTATAATTCAGGCTTACTGATTATTGTAAAAAAAACTATTGTTTTGTTTTATTTTTTTGGGAAGATTCTTGTTATCTTTTGTTTTTGAAGCCATTTTGTAGTATATGGACTTGTTGCAGATCTAGGGATGTATTTGGTTTGGAGTATTATTAATACTAAGATTTTTTCCCCATTGCATATATGGTTCTCTCTCCGCCACTGCGATTGCCCACCGGCTGACAAAGCAAAAGATGTCATCGAAGTCACAAGACCCTGAGCACCTCCTTCAAAGCCATCCCTAACTCTGAAACGGTACCACCCGACAACCATTTCAACCATACTCGCCAACAACTTCAGGAAACCACCAAATTGACCAATCAAGGACTTACAGGATCTCCCATCGCCAACCACAACCCTCTCATCTAAAAACCCTACCTTCATGCAGATCCGCTTCCGGCGAGCACGGGTAGGCTGCAGACCATGCCATCCAAGAGCTTCAGCTGAACAGATTGGGTTTGCAACCCTCCTATGTACTGTTTCAAGTGAATCTCGCCAGACTCAAGACTGACCAGCCTCCTGAGAGATGGCCTGGTCACGATGTCGATAAGAGATGTCCTGGGAGAGTCGCCAGCAAGGACCACCAGCATATAAAGTTTATGGCTAGGGACCACCGCCAAAATAGCATGCAGAAACCCTACGCCTTTCATTTTACCACCTCATGAGATTGTGACAGAGTTTTATTTGTAATACAAGTTGAAAAAGGAAATTAAGAGACCTTAATTGGGTTGGAGTGTGCACTCAGAAATCTTTTCCCAAGATTTGAGAGATTTATCCTCAGTGTCAGTTTTGTACAATGCAAGGCGAGTAATAGGGAAGCTCTGACTAGCAATGCTCTCGTCCAGAATGGTAACTCTCTCTTAAGCTTTCTTCTTATCTTCCTTGCTCAGATCAGCATAAAGCAAGCTCAAATGTGACATATAAGCTGCAATCATGCAAAAACATCAGTTCTAGAAGTCTAGCTAGAACAATAAAATAGTGTTGGTATCTTCAACTCATGCTACTATCCTGAAGCCCAAGTAAGCACCATTTGTATTTCATCTGTAATGTCTAAAAGCTCTGCAAACTCATAATGTAAATTTCATTTCGTCATATACATACATCCTAAACGGCTAAACCCATCGCAAGAATTGGCTAATCAAACGATATGGTGCAAATCTACAAGTTGCTAATAGGGACTTTTACCAACCCTATGAATATTTGCAGATTGCAGAGTTCAGTTGTGTAGAGACAAAGTGATCGAACTCCTTCCAAATTGGTGGCATATGTATTAAATAGACCAACTGATCGAAGTCCTTCCAATCCTCACCGTTCAAATATATAGAATATTTTTGAGGTGGTCGAGGTGACATATGTATTAAATAGAATATTCCGGGAACTATACTATATATATATTTAGAAATTTTAGGGTGCAGTGAGTCTACCGTAGATTTTATTAACTTATTTTGTTGTTGTTATTATAAAATGAAAGGACTTTTTAGTACTTTCATTCAATTTTTTTGTAAATACTCCAATGGGCACATTTGTACAAATTGAAGAAAAATTGTTGTCAATATTGTGTTTTAGTTTAAATGTTTATAAATGATAAAAAAATTGTTGTAATTTTCTTCTAAATGTAGTAATTTTTAGTTCAAAAAATTGTAATTGTGTTCAACTAATTGTAAATAGATGTTTATGGTAGATCTCCTCTACCATAACCTTACCATTTTTTAATTAACTTTTGGTCTAGCGACTCGTCAGAAAATTAAATCTACTCGCCGTAATTTTTTTGATTCAAATTTTGCTTCTTTCTATATGTACCAAATTACTCCTTATATTCTATATGGTTAATCCTAAACTCGCGAGCTCTTGGCAAATTGGCGAGAGAAACTGTAGCTAAACAATTAATTAGTTTAAGAGTAAAATAATTGTTAGAGGTTAAATTCTCATAAACCCAGAGAATTGATAACAAATTGAACAAGATGAAAGAGCTAATTCCTCACTGTAGCCTAGGAGGCCTAGCTTGGTGCTTCAATTTCTGAATTACTTTAAGGAAGGAAGTTATGTTGCACGGACACAAACACCGACACTGGGACATGTACACGTGGGGACATGAGACACGGTAAAATCTTAAAAGTAGGATACTAACATGGAGATTAATATAAATATTAGATATGTATAATAAAAATTTAAATTGAGTTGAATAATCAAAATTACCCATAAACATGATTTCTAAAAATCCATGTTTAAAAAAAACCGAAAAATCCAAACATGTAATAAAGATCATATAAGTTGATTATTCAATGAAAACTAACACTCTTATTGTCATGAATCTAAGGTTTTAAACATCTACACTTATGCTCCCATTGAATCATGTTGACCTCTAGCAATATTTACATAGTTTTAACTTTTTACCCTGATACATACAATAGAATCTCTTAGTCCTATAATAAATAGGATTCCTATTGATTCACGTTAATATATATATATATATTACTTAATGTGCTAAAGTATTCCTAAGTATCCACGGAGTGTCCAAATAGTAATATTTTGAGACACGTCACGTGACACTTTGGACACGATGTCCCCAAGTGTCGGAGTGTCCCTAAGCGTCGGACACGTGATACGTCACTAGTATGGAGTGTCCCTGCTACATAGTTAAGAAGTGATGATGACCATTGGCTGGAAATTTGGGATCGATAAGAAATATTTTTTTTGTCAATTCATTTTGTATAAGGGCAGAGAAGGATCTAAAATCTTTCAAAAATTAGAAGAGGTCTAAATATCAAAATAGGAAGTGTGAATAGATACACCCAAAATATAAAGGTGATCTAAAGAATTTTTTTAGTATTTTGTTAGGGTTAAATGATTAGGAGACTTAGGAATGCCAGCAGGTCATGTCAGGATAGTTTGATTGAAATTGAACTAAAACTTGAAACAGTCATATCCAACCGAACTTAAATCCGCACCCAAAAGGTTTTGGTTCAGATTTTCACCCAACCCTAACCCACCACCATATAGTTAGGTTTAGATTCAATAGATGCTCGCCACCCATCATTTTCCGACCTAATTCGAACAAATACTTGCGGGTTCATATTGTTTTGCCATCCATAAACGAGACGGACACTTGAAGCTTTTGGTTTTAGGATTTGACGAGGTTAAGGTTATTCAGGGCACTCTTGAATTCATTTTTCTTTTTCATTTGAGTAAGACAAGTCCCTTTGAGTTAGGGTTGAACACGAATCCCACGAATTCTGAACCAGACCCGATCCCACAAGGGACGGAACGGGACAAAAATTAAAATTTTCACTATTTTGTCCCGTCTTGAGCCCTCCCATTTTTTAGAGACGGGATCGGGTCTTGATTTTAAAATCCTTATAGACTCGTCTAGTCCCACATAATATATTTTGTTTATTTTATCATTGCTTTATTAAGAGTTGACATATTGAATTATCAAACAATTAACAATGTTCAATAAAAAAAATTATTCTACAACGATCAAAGTATTACACTACTTTGTAATATGAACTAAATGTTTTTAAACATGAAATAAAATTGCATGCCATTTTATTTCTTTTAATTAAACATTAAGTAAAACGGTATTACTTTGTGTAGTTGTAGACTTCTAGTCTTATCAAACTATGTTTATCTTATATTGAGTCTGAAATTTTGTTCGTTCGGTCTCATTTGAATTTTTGTTGTTAAATTTTTTTTATTAAAAGTTCATTTTAAATTGGGCTCAAAATTGGACCCGGTCCATCCCATTCTGCCTCGTTCGAGATAGACTTTTAAAATGTCCAATCTTGTCTCGTTCAGTCTCGTCCGGGATAGAAATAAGGACAACAAAAAATTGACCCGACATGTCCCATGTCCACCTCTACTTTGAGTTTGTTTCTTTGGGTCTTAAACAACATTTCAACTTTCATAGAACCAACGCCCAAACCAGTCCATTTCTCGCTCTTTAAGAAGCCAATGTGTTTGGGTTTATCTTTTTGGGTATTTGGTATGGATGTGCCCGAAAAGGGCCATATATATGAGTTCATGACAAACTGACGCTAAATGGTAACCTCTGTTGCACTGACACTCCACTAGGGTGGAGAGTCGGTGTGTCCGACATGCCCCGACACGCCGATACGCCCCGACACCGTGTCCAACACACCACGTAATGTTGAATTTTTTGACACGTTGACGACACTCCTCTGACATGCCACACCATTATCTGACACTCCTCCGACACGCTACGTTATTAATTAAGGAAAAAATAATAAAATTGAATTAAAAAAAAAACAAAACGCAGCCCTAATACACAGCTACCCCACGCCTCCAACTTAAGGAAAGAAAGAAGCGCCTCCAACTTAAGGAAAGAAAGAAGAGAAGGTCGACTAATTAAGAAAAGAAGAGAAGGGAAGTCGCGAACTATTGGAAGAGAAGTCCCAAACGTACGTTGCCTGACTTGCCTCACTCTCACTCATCTCGCCTCTCCTCTCCTTCAATTGATTGTGAAGGTAAGACCCACTCATCGATTGTAATACTTCATGGATATAGTAGTGTAGTTACTAGTTAGATAGTCACTGTTAAAACTTAAAAGGGTAATGTTGGGTTATGTTAATCGGTTAGGTTATGTTGGGTTATATTTAAAGGATTGTTTAGATAGTAACGGGCTGTATGAATTGATGTATAGAATGATTAGAAATACATTAGATACTCACTATTAAAGTGTTAATCTGTTGGGTTATGTTTAAAGTTTGTATTGTAATGGGATGTATGAAATTGATGTATAGAATCTATAAAATGCTTGAATACATTGGTGTATTTGTCTATCATTAATATTAAGTTTGTAATGAATAGGATGAGCTCAACTGGTACTACTGCTACATCAGAACCCAGTATTGATTATGAGGATAAGCTTACTAGGCCTCTGTGGAAATATGTTACTTCGATAGTTGATGATTCTACTGGAGGCAAGGCAGGGGGAATGTTCATTTATATGTAATTTTTACAAGATGAACTTCAATGGCTCACATTCTAGAGTTAAAGCTCATTTGCTCAAAATACCAAGAGTGGGAATCAAGGTTTGCACCAAGGTGACGAAAGCTTTGATGGATGTAATGCGAGAGGCAGTAGAAGAGTGTGAGCAGAAGTTGCAAGATAAGACTCCAATAACGATTCCTTTGCCTCCCTCTTTAAGTAAGCTTTCAAGTAGTACAAGTTACTTTCCATTAGAGGTGGTGGATCTTGAAACTAAAAAAAAAGGGCATGAGCCCACAACTAACTAAAGCCTTTAGAAAAGAAGAAAGGCAACAATGTGATGCTGCAATCGCAAGAATGTTTTACACCGGTGGGTTATCGTTCAACTTGGTGAGGAATCCCCACTACCAAGATGTTTTTGCTCATGTCTCAAACTTTCCGGGTTATAAACCCCCAGGTTATAATGCATTGAGGACCACACTGCTTGACAGTGAGAAGTAACACATTGATTGAATGTTAGTACCCATTAAGAACACATGGAAGCAGACCGGTGTGACAACATGTTCTGATGGGTGGACCGATGAGCAAAGGAGACCCTTAATCAATATGATGGCTGCTTCTAAAAATGGGGCTGTTATGATCAAAGCAATGAACTATGAGGGGTAGTATAAATACAAGTTTGAAGTTTCAAGATTGCTTTTAGAGACAATCAATGAGATCGGCGTTGAGAATGTGATACAAGTGGTAACTGATAATGTACCCGTGTGCGCTTCTGCCGGTGCCATTGTTGAAGCTACATATCCACACATTTTTTGGACACCATGTGTAGTTCATACTCTCAATCTTATCTTGAAGGATACTTTGAAAGTAAAATCCTTTTTACCCGGTGAGTCCGTAGATGAAGAGCTGGGGTGGCTTATGGACACCATCAATGCTGTTTAGTTTATCAAGAATTTTGTCATCAACCATAGGATGCGTCTATCTATGTACAATGATCATTGTTCTTTGAGATTGCTTCAAGTTGTTGAGACAAGATTTGCTTCTCATTATGTGAGTATTAAGAGGTTTAGGGAGATGAAGGTTGGCTTGTAAAGTATGGTGATTAGTCCCAAATGGGACTTGTACAAAGAAGATGATGCCCCAAAAGCAAGAAGAGTGAAGGAAATGCTCTTGGATGACAACTTGTGTGACTAAATCGATTTCATGATTGATTTCATGGAACCTGTATATGAAATGATAAGGATGGGGGATTTGGATAGGCCTTGTCTTCACTTGGTTTACGAGTGGTGGGATTCAATGATTGAGAAAGTAAAGAAATCAGATTTCAAGCCTGAATTTGTCTATGTCGTCACAAAGCATTGTGAAGTATCAATATTTTATGATGTGCTTTACTCTATCTTGATTGCTCGATGGACCAAGAGTTCTACTCCACTTCGTTGCCTAGCTTGCACATTCTTTGAATCCGAGATATTATAGCACTAAATGACTTGAAGAGGATCCTAACCAAGTTGCTCTACATAGAGATGTCGAGCTCACCATGAAAGGAGGAACTGTCTTCAGAGACTCTTTCCGGATCCTCAGGTTTGTAACAAAGTGTTGGAAGAGTATGTCACTTTTTCTCTAAACATGAAAGATTATGGTACACTGAAAGCTTTGAAGAATATGTGCAACTTTGAGCCTGTGGTTTGGTGGGGTGCCTATGGAGCTTGTACACCACCACTCCAAGGTTTGGCTTTCAAGTTGCATAATCAACCTTGTTCATCTTCTTGTTGTGAGAGAAATTGGAGCACCTATAGTTTCATTACCGGTTTGAAGAAGAACAAGTTGCAACCAAAAAGAGCTCAAGATTTGGTTTATGTGCATACCAATTTTCGACTTTTGGCAAGGAGGAATCCTAAGTATTATAAAAGTCAAGAGACAATGTGAGATCTTGCTGGAGATGCTGTTGACTGCATGGAACCTGGGGCTTTTAATGTGCTTGATATGACAAATCTCTCCCTTGATGAACCTGCATCGGAGAGGATGCTAATTAATGATGAAATGAATATTGAAAATGAGTGATGGATGCACTTATGCACAATTTTCTTAATTTATTTCATGTTCTAATATTTTTTTATAATTAAAAATACACATTTATTAATAATTTGCCGTGTCAAAACATGTGTTTTTGAGATTTACCGTGTCGCACCGTGTTGGTGTGGGTGTCTGTGCAACATATTGGTAACAAAGTCTTTACTAGCTAGCTCCCAACCAGTTTTTTCGACGTCATTACTGCAGTGCACAGATCTGCAACAACTATTAAGTGCTACAATTCATTTGTAATTAGGCTCGATCCGAATTAGGAAGTACAGCTAGCTGGTCTTAATTAATGATGTTGAAGAAGAACGACCATATATAAACCAACTTATGCATAAAAGGAAAACATGATACCAACTCAAGAAGAAAAAGACCATGCATTTACCAAAACCTGACCCCTGCACTCTATGAAGAAGTTAAGAATGCAAGCTGATAAACCTAATTACAAAACCCAGCAATAAATTTGATCATTCCTACCGAAACGTACATCTATATATGGATGAATATACACCCAGCCGTCCCAACTATAGAAATTAATGTAGTGATTAATTAGGTATGCAAGCCTTGAATTGCCTCTATATACGAAGCTCATACGCGGACTTATGAATGATCGACCTAGCTAGCTAGCCATACCATCATCACCAGTTAAATATAGAGAGACCGAGAGAGGAGATCAAAAAATAACATGGGAAGTACTACTACGGCAGCACCATTCCAGTTCAATGATCATGCTGGTGAATATGAAACAGCAGCAGGAGGAGGAATACTAGTAGAGCGGCATCCTCATAGTCTCCTCCAAGATCTCAAAGTGATTATCCACCAAAAGTCACTTGTTTTCCCATCCCGTGAAACCGAGAGAAAATCTGTCTTCTTATCAAACATAGACCAAGTCCTAAATTTCGACGTCCAAACCGTCCATTTTTTCGCTGCCCGCAAAGAGTTTCCTTCCCACGTGGTAACCGAGAAACTCAAGGAGAGCCTGGCTAAGATATTGATGAGCTATGATTTCTTGGCCGGAAGACTCAAACTGGATCCCAACAAGGGTGGCCGCTTGGAGATCGATTGCAATGCAGCAGGGGTTGGCTTTGTGGTCGCCTCTAGTGAATATGAATTAGATGAGATTGGGGATTTGGTTTATCCCAATCCTGCGTTTGCACAGTTAGTTTGCATTGCCATAGATATGGATCATCATCATCATGAAAATTATGATTCTACCAAGCATGCTCGTCGCGATCACCCACTATGCATTCTACAGGTAAGCTAGACTTGCCATGCTACTCTCTTAGCCATTCTCTTTCTCTCTACACATTCAAAATGCCAAGAATATTCTGTTTTAGGCTAGTAGCTATATATATGGAGCATTTTTTTTCCTATAACATATATATAATTGTTGATATGTAGACAATGTAGTAGCTATATATGATTTCATTAGTGATTACTTATCTCTAAAATAACAGGTGACAACATTCAAGTGTGGTGGATTTGCAATGGGCATATCGACCAGTCACGTAACATTTGATGGTCTAAGCTTCAGACACTTCTTGGACAACCTGGCTTCACTGGCCGGCAATAAGCCCTTGGCTGTCGTCCCTTACAATAACCGTGAAATTTTAGCCGCTCGATCCCCTCCGCGGATCACATTTCCCCACCCCGAGTTACACGAGTTCAAGATGTGCACCACCCAACCAGCAGGCCCAGATGATCAAGTAAGCTATACAATTTTTGAAGCCACCCAAGAAAAGCTCGACTTCAAGATCTTCCGGTTGAGCTCTGTCGACCTAATCAAGCTTAAAGAGAAGGCTAAACCTACCGGAACTACTACTAACACGGCTAGGACGTCACGTGGCGTTACTAGCTTTAACGTCGTCACGGCGCTGATCTGGCGGTGCAAGGCATTGTCATCGTCAAGTGATGATCAATATGGTGGTGATGATGGGATAGATAGAGAGTCTAGGATTCTCTACGCCGTGGATATAAGGCCGAGGCTGACTCCACCACTGCCTCCACATTACGCAGGGAATGCGGTTTTGACAGCCTACGCTAGTGCAAGGTGTCGAGAACTGGAAGAAGGGCCATTCTCGAGAACGGTGGAGATGGTGTCCGAGGGAGCAGCTAGGGTTACGGACGAGTACGTGAGGTCGGTCATCGACTGGGGAGAATTACACAAAGGATTTCCTCATGGGGATGTGTTGGTATCATCGTGGTGGAAATTAGGGCTTGCAGAGGTGGAGTATCCATGGGGTAAGCCGAGGTACAGCTGTCCCGTGGTGTATCACCGGAAGAATATAATTTTGCTGTTTCCCGACGAAGAAATAGTCGGTGGCCATAATGATGCTGCTGCTGGTTGTGGCGGAAGAACCGGTGGTGGGGTTAATATTTTGGTGGCTCTTCCCCACAAGGATATGCAAAAGTTCCAATCCCTCTTCTTAGAATTCTTACCATCCAAGTAATACTTATATGGAAAATAATTTAGGGTCTTACGAAAGGCCTAATTTCCGGGCCTTAATTCCACGTGTCAATTTCATAGTTTTCACCTTATTAATTAATTGTCATAATTTAGCTTTAACCTAATGACTATCTTATCCTTTTTATTTGATTTCAATAAATTACTAATCAATAAATAATAGATTCTTCTTCCCTCCTCTTTGATATTCGATCACAATCGATTATTACCTACAGAAAAAACTCCATACCACTTACAAGTTATTGGAGAACCCAGATTAAAAATGCCCAATAAAAAAATTTCGATATGTAACTTGATCATCAATGTTTTCATGTAGTTTCAAATATGTTTCTAGCTAGAGAAACTATTTTCATCAGATTAATGGAAAATCTCTAGTTTTAGAAGATCAATGAGATATGTAGAGAATGAAGAACCTAATAAATTAGAATTTAGCACACTTAAATTAATCAAAATATATCGATTGGCGATCCAGAATACAATATCAAATTGATATATACAATCAACCATTAATTTGTATATTATTCCATTTCATTCAAAATCTGGAAATTTGACTTCTCCAAGATAATCGAAGTCTGGGATCCAACGGCAGACTAAAATGAAAGCTATCAATTTTATAGTCTAGTAATTGGAAGGAAGAGGATCTTAAAGTCTGGAAGAGAAGGCTATGGATCTTATGTTGTTAATTTGCCGATAAACTATTGAAAAACACACAATCAAAAGAGCTGCACCGCTGCTATTTATCTAGGGTTTAATACCTTTTTGATGTAGCAGTTTCATTCTTTAGTCATAGATTTTCAGATTCACTCTTTCCCTTTAAAATGAAAATATAAAAAGGTCATGTTGGGATTACATGATTTTTGTGTTTCATGATATATCAGGTGGATTAAATATAAAATTTGTATTTACTTATGTGTCATGTCACCTAAGATTAAAGTCTTAGAAGTTTGGCCTTCCTTCAAGTGATCGAACTGTGTGCTGTGGTCAGCGAGAGACCAAAAGACGACAAGAACGTGTTACGTAGCTAGCTAGCTTGCTAGGTAATATTCGAATCAAATTTCTCGACTTAATTTGATTTTCGTTTATGTCCGTTGTTACACGCTTGAGATAATGCATGTTTCTCTAATCATTGTTACTATGCTAGGCCTCGTTTGGTTCACATACTTTAGTAGAAAAGAAATGAAATGAAAGTAAATCATACTCTTTGTTTGTCTGGCATGCATGGAAAATAAACGTATGTAGTTTTCCAGGGAAAAAATAATTATGAAAGTTTGGTAATAAAGTATTCCTAAATTTGGTACGATGTATTTGGACCCGAAAAAAAATATCTCTTATTGGACTTTGAGGGCTGGGTTGAGTAAGCGGTCAGTGTAAAATAGAGCAATTCAGATTGTAATGGACTGAAGAAGGCTGATCATGCGGCCTATTTCTACCTTAACCTTTCCCATAATGGTCAGAACTCTTATGCAAGATTTATCGATAGGATCATGGAGTATAAAGATAAGAAACAGATAAGACTATTGATCACTTAGAGTTGTATTGTGAGTCTAGTTACCGATACCGAAGGAGTTTCAAGTGAGTGGAACACGAATACTATCTTCTATATAAAGAACTGAAAAACAATTGGAGAAGAATCCTCGATCAAATACGTATTTTGCTCTCAGCAAACTATCATTCTCATCTCGAGAAAATCTTGCAACTGGAGGATAGTTTAGGCGCTTTAGCTGTTTTTGGTTTTATTGCTTGTTGCTTTGTTTGGTTCAATAATACCGCCTATCCTAGTGAGTTTTACGGGCCCACTGGACCCGAAGCTTCTCAAGCTCAAGCATTTACTTTTTTGGTTAGAGACCAGCGTCTTGGGGCTAACATAGGATCTGCTCAAGGACCTACCGGTTTAGGTAAATATCTAATGCGTTCGCCGACTGGGGAAGTCATTTTTGGAGGAGAAACTATGCATTTCTGGGATCTGCGTGCCCCCTGGTTAGAACCTCTAAGGGGTCCTAATGGTTTGGACTTGAGTAGACTGAAAAAAGACATACAGCCTTGGCAAGAGCGACGTTCTGCGGAATATATGACTCATGCTCCTTTAGGTTCTTTAAATTCTGTGGATGAGATTCCCCAATATCATGCTAAGAATAGCTAGGATTTCCAGAAGAAGATGCCATTCATGCGATCAAGAGAGTTGTCACTAGGAAGAGTGAGATTCTTGCGATTCAAGGTCGCAAAAACCCTGCAACCGGCGATCAAGAGGCTTGTCACCAGGAAGAGTGAGAGTTTCAAGATTCAAGGACGCAACACCATGTGTTCTCAACACCGCGTCAAGGAGATTTATTTTCTTTACACCAGGAGGAGTGTAGAGTATCGATTTTCGTGGCTCAGCTAGAGACATGAAAACTACAAGTCCTAAGTCATTAGGAAAGAAGGATTCATTCGGAAGGGGTTGATACTCTCCTCGTCTAAATCGCTTATTAAGAAGTCAGTAGCTGCTAGCTTACAAATCAACATTCCGTCGCGAGACGGTGGCATGCCAGCGCAAGAAGCACGATTGATAAAAGAGACAGTTTGCAAGATCTCTCAGATCCGCTGAGAGATTTTGAGGTTAAACATTTTGGCACGCTAAGTGGGACTGCATATTTGTGTCTCTAAGTGAAAATTGGGGACCCCTATAAAAAGGAGTACCCTCAGTGTCGCAAACACTCACGTACAACTAAAGTACCGAGAACACACTTCTTCTAAGTGTCGTTCACTATCTGAGAAAGCGGTTGACATCATCTTCGGAACAGAACATCATTCAAGGATGAACATTAATTTCTTGAGTGAATGTGATATTAATAACTTAGGTTAAGAAGAGTATCGAGCATACGTCGCTAAGCAAGACGTACAACTTGAAGGTTATTTTGAATCCATCAAGCGAAGGTTCGAAGAGCAAGCAGACTTGCTCGCTTCCAGTGGCAAGAAGACAGACGCGGCGGTAGCTGAAATCAAAGCTCTAAAGGTAGATTATAACAAAGAGGTGGTCACACAATTTAACGAACGGAGATCATGCATACCCTAGATACAAACTTAACGAAACAGGCCAAAGAGGTGGTCACACAATTTCAGAGAACGGAGAGAGACATTTCATCCCTAACAAAATCCATCTCCGATCTCACCAGGAGAATACGGCAAGCATGGGCTTTCCCAGCTGTATGGAAAGAACGCTTAGAAAGGTTTATGGATGAGTGTGATATTTACATCACCAAAGCACATGAGCCGTACGAAACTCCTTTTCCGCCTGTCTAGAAAGGTGACACCAATGCTTGGAAGTGGCCAAGACATTACAAATAAATCAACTTCCAGACCTTTACAGGGGATGATGATGCCAACGCAGCAACACATTTAGCATACTTCACCCTGCAGCTAGGGCAATTTGCTGAGGACGAGGAGCTCAAATTGAGAACTTTTGGTTCATCTCTGTCTGGATCAGCCATCGTCTTGTATACAGGTTTATAGAAGAGGTCCATCACTGAGTGGGCGACAATGAAAACGTTGTTCATAGACCATTTTGGAACAACGAGACTGGAAACCAGCATCGGAAAGCTAGCAGCCATAAGTCAATCATCATCACAAACACCAGTAGCTTTCCTTCATCGTTTCTGATCTGAGTACAACCTATGCAAAACCCCGTTAGGGAAAGATACAATTGTTGAGATGGCCATCAATGGATTGGAAGACCAGTACTACAATTTATTTTTCAACAAGTATTTTACCTTAAACCAGCTTATTACGGTTGTGATGAAAGCTCACAGTGCCATGCAAGAGCGTGATAACAAACGTAACTCATCAAAGGGGACGTATGCATCAAGGTCTTACAATAGATACAAGACAAGAACTGTGGCTTATATAGAGGATCAAGTTGAACAAGAATCTTACTCTGAAGAAGAACAAGTGGGTGTCGTCGAGTTAGTGATGAACAAAATACTGAAACCCCGTAAGCTTCAGAAGAACAAAGGTCCTATAAAGCTCTAGACAGTGGCTTTTACAAAGCCAGAATTCGAGACGTACACCTATGACGCCAACATGGCTCATGAATTACTAGACAAGCTTTTCAGTATGCGAGCCGCCAAGACAGACTTCGGCCCACTTCCTAGTGCTGAACAATTAAAGGGGAAGAAATACTATAAGTTTCACGGCACATGGAACCATATGACTAAGGACTATATCAAGCTCAAAGATCAGATCCAAAAGTGGATTAATAAAGGCCAGTTAGCCTTAGAATGAGCTTCCAAGACAACCTCGCCAATCGATTCTAACCATTCCCGACACCGCAGGTTAATATAGTAAATGTCGGTTGGTCGCCAACCGTTAAATGTGCAGTAGGAGCTGAGGAAGAGAATGCACTAATTCACCTGCAATATACTTTTTCGTAAGATAAGGTGGAAGAAGTTATGGACGGATTGCAAGAGATGAAACTTATCGTATACTGGCCAGTATTCAAGCTTAGACATCTAAATTATAATTGGCCAGACGATCATTTTTGCAGGTTCCACAACGCATTTGGACACCAAACGACAATGTGTTTTGCTCTAAAGGATAGAATACAGGGTTTAATTAACTGGGAAGTGATCACAGTTAGCCAAGAAGGGGTGGTAGAATGGCATCCTAACACACCACCACCTTTCATTATAGTTCCAGTAATTTCCCAGTCTCACGATACACGTACTGGAGCCAACACGACGAGGGCGAAGATCAAGGTGGAGGCCTAAGCCCAAGAGAAATATCGCATTTGTCCAACCCAGGCGAGCCAAGATCACATATGATGCATCTAGATGAACATAGATTTTCGAAGAGCTGCTCCAAGCGGGTATAGCAGTGGTGCCAGATAATTGAGGAACTCCAGACCCAAATCCTGAAGATGTGAAAGGTCTACCTCACTGCCGATACCATAACAGATGGGGACATCACTCCACTAATGATTTCATTAAATTAATGTATAGGATTCATCAATGGATAGACGAGGGAGAAGTGCGGATTGCAGCACTCACACCAAATTCGGCAATCAAAGAGGCATTGATGGTTAGAATGATAAAGCTACCAAGGGGCAACCCAAACAAAAGGAAACCAACTCTCGACCTCTAAACTAGGGATGAGGGTACCTCAAGAAAATAGCAAGAGAAAACATCAAAAGGAAAAGAGAAGGTCGATCCAAAGGAAGAATCGCCAGTGAATTTGTGTTCCCGTTACAAGTTCTATTGTGGGCTGAAGATCACGTATGAGGAATTGAAGGAAGCAGTCCAAGTCTGTCAAGAGTTGATCTCAACATCTTAACACTATCAGCCAAGTAGCCCAAGGGAGCTAAGTCAAAGGAATTCCCAAACCTTCAAACGAAGGAGAGCTGTAGAGAAGACTGGAGGATCAAAGAATTTTGAAGCAGTTGCAATCGACGCACTCACCAAGCCATATATTCTACCAGCTTCACGAAATATCACTAAGAAAAACGTATGGTACGTGAAGGAGAAAGGTAGAATGGTAAAAGTGACTCCGAGCAGGAGACACAAATTGCAACGACGCTTTGGAGAAGCTAAGAGAGCTCTGGAGGCATTAGATATGAGATTAGTGCAGGAAGAGCAGTTACTGTAAACCTTAGAACAGTTGCAGAGGCGTATGAATGCCTTGGCAGCTAACCCCCTGGTTGTTTTTGGAAAGCGATCTCGCGAGCCTAAAGTTCGAGCAGCCAGACCAAGTGTCTTTGATCGCAACCCAGAGTTATGGGTCAGGCAGAAGACAACAAAACCTATAACCGAGGATCCACGCGACCCAAGGAAACACAAAATGGCCAGGCAACGTCTCTACTTTGCTGAGGAAGCTACACAATCACTGAAGAGCCCTCAAAGAACTAAGGAGGTTGCACGGGGGCATGCCACGATAAGCAAAGCAAAGGGTTTTCGTTGGAGGCCTAAGCCTTTGATTGAGCAAGAAAAGATGAAAAAGGCTAGCTTGGATAATTTTTTTCCAACCCCTGAAAAGAAAAGTTCTAGTTTATTTCAACCAACTATGTTAGAACCTATATCTGAGGATCAAGCGCAACACGTTGCCACCTTAGATATCACTAACGATGCAAATATGGATGTTGAGAAAACCAAAGAAGGTGTTGAGGGCAACAACGAGGAACTAGTAGACTATGGTGAAGAAGAGGAGGAAAAGATGTAAGAATACGAGGATGAGATAGATATTAATGTTAACATGATATTTATCTCTTACCCTCCAAGTTTGCAAGACTTTCAACAAAAGCAATAGAGGTTGACGCTAACCCATTAAAAAGTGTGAACCACTTGGCTACCACAAAAGAGAACACCACATCATCAGATCAACAGTTGCTCGCAAAGCAACCAGAGATTGACTTGTCTTTAAAGAAGGCATATATGATGTTCATGAAGCCCACCCTAAATATGGTCATGCACATGCGACCATTATACGTCATAGGGAAGGTCAAAGGCATCTAAATCAATAAGCTTTTGGTGGATTCAGGGGCAGCTGTCGACATTATAATTGTCAAAGCAATGGCACTACTAGGTGTCCCCAAGTCCGTTATTCAAGATACAGCCTTGAACGTTCGAAACTTCCAAGGTAGCATTTCCAAGGCTTTGGGAATCATTTTTCTTCATGTGTAAGTAGGACCAACCGCAAGAACATACACATTCTTTGTAGCAGAATGTACAACACCCTACATCGTAATCCTGGGACGAGATTGGATCCACAGAAGCTATTGTGTACCTTATTCTCTTCATCAGTAGATGGTGCTTTGGAATATGGAGTCAGGCCAAGCAGAAGTTATCAACGCAGATCCTCGTCCTTACTCTGTATCTGCCAATGTAGTGGATGCCAGCTACTACAACAGTGACCTCCGGCCACTGGAGGTATATGGCGTAGACAACAGAGGCCGGCCAGTTGGTGTAACAGCCTCTAAATTATCTCAAAGAGGTATCATCCAAGCAGGCAAGGATAGTTGTTGACCCTATATCATTGAGCTACCACTCAGGCCATTCCAATGTTAGTGTCTCTATCCAGCATAGAGGTCGAGGCTTGCTACTCCTTATATGAACAATTTTGCAATTTTCTAATGGAGAGTCAAGCCTACGAGAGTGTTCCAATGGTTTCAGCATGGGAATACGTAGATGATGTCGTACTGCACGAATCAGATGAAGAGGAGGAAATCAAATTAGCCCTTGCAGCTTTAGACGACACGCCTCCTAAAGTTAAGAATCTCATCGAAAAGATTAATCTTGGAACTTCTGAAGAGCCAATGACTGTGGCTATAAGTACCTTCCTGGAGCCAGAAGAACGTCAGAGGCTCATTGAATTGTTGAAGGAATACATAGACTGTTTTGCAAAGAAGTATGAAGACATGCTATGGATGTTTCCGGACCTAGTGTTCTATAACTTACCTATCTTAGAAGGCAAGAAACCTGTGAAGCAAGCGATGCGTCGTATAAACATAGAGATAACCATTCTAGTTAAGGAAAAGATTGAAAAAAATGTCTAACTCAGGCATCATTAGAGTAGCCAAGTACAATGAGTGGCTTTCAAACGTGGTCCCGGTAGAGAAGAAGAATGGAAAGATGAGAGTTTCCGTTGATTATCAAGATCTTAACAATGAAACTCTGAAAGATGCATACACGATGCCATTAGTAGATTTGTTGGTGGACTCAGTTGCTCGCCATGAGATGTTATCGTTCATGGATGAGACAGTTAGATATCATCAAATCCCAGTGGTAGAAGCAGATAGGCATAAGACGGCATTTTCGGTGCCCAAGTTTTACAAGAGTGTTTGAGTACGCGGACATGCCATTTGGACTCAAGAATGCAGGGGCAACCTACCAGCGTGCTATGAATTTAATATTTCACGATCTCATAGGAAAATCCATGGAGGTTTATATCGATGACGTGGTAGTCAAGACAAAATGCAAGACAGACTATATCGAAGAGCTAAGGTAGGTGTTCGTTCGGATGAGATAACATCAGTTGAGGATGAACCCAGCCAAGTGTGTTTTTAGTGTACAAGCAGGCAATTTTTTGAGTTTCTTGGTCCATCAACGGGGAATTAAGGTCTCAGATGATAAGAAGGAAGCAATCATAAATGCAGTCCCACCAAAGAATAAGAAAGAGCTACAACAGCTGTTAGAAAAGATAAACTTCCTTAGGCGATTTATTGCAAATGCAGCCGGGAAGACACAACCATTTTCACCCTTACTCAAGTTATAGAATCAGAACGACTTTATATGGGAGCATGTTCATCAAGAGGCGTTTGACACCATCAAAGCATATCTGGCGAACCCACCAGTCTTGGTACCGCCAAGACCAGGGATCCCTCTTAAGCTGTATATATCATCTACAAACTATTCGATTGAGAGTCTATTGGCTCAAGACGATATGGCAGGGGTCGAGCGTGCTATTTTCTATCTCAATAGTACTTTGACAGATTGTGAAATGCAATACTCGCCAATGGAAAAATTGTGTTTGGCCTTGTATTTTTCAGGAAGCAACTTGATGCACTATATACTATCCTTCTCCACCTACGTAATTGCACAAACTGATCTTGTGAAGTATATGTTATCAATGCCCATACTAAGGGGCAGAATTAGGAAGTGGATCTTGGAACTGTCTGAATTCTCACCACAAAAGGCAGTAAAGGGCCAGGCAGTGGCTAATTTTCTTGCCTATCATCCAATGATTGATACTCGCGAAGGCCCAGAACTGGACTTGGCTCGTATTGATCTTGCCCCATGGTATTTATACTTCGATGGTTTAAGTATTAGCACCATGGCTGGAGCAGGAGTCGCCTTAGTTACCCCACGTGGCCAAACTTTTTTGTATTCTTTGAGGTTGGAATTCCAGTGTATGAATAACCAAGCGGAGTATGAGGCACTTATCATAGGATTGGAGCTCTTGTTGGATATAGAGATTACAGACGTGCACGTGATTACAGACGTGCACGTATGTGGAGATTTCCTTTTGGTGATTAAGCAAATTGAGAAGAAGTATAAATCCAGTCCAGTGTTAGAGCCTTACACCAAGTGAGCTTGTGATTTACTTAAGTTGTTTACTGAGGTGGAATTGAGACATATTCCTTGCGAGGAGAATTATGCAGCAAACGAGTTAGCGTAGCTAGCAACAGGGGTGAGCCTTCAGGATGGAGTACGCGAGCGGATTCTAAAATTCGAACGACGAACACTTTCTTATTTCTTTGCTCGACAAGAAGAACACAATGAATGGTATGTTGTAGCACTTGATCATATAGACAGAGATTAGAGACAGTCCATCATCTCGTATCTCCAGAATCTTAATAAACCGACAGATAAGCAGATCCAGTTTCTGGCTCTCAATTATGTGCTCAAAGATGATTCGCTGTATAGGCGAGGAGAAGAAGGTTTGTTATTATGATGCGTATATGGACGTGACGCTAAGCGGATAATGAGAGAAGTACACTTAGGGGCAGCATATGCACAACAAGCTGGTCCAAAGATGAGATGGTTATTAAAGCGTCATGGTTACTACTGGCCAGGAATACTCAAAGACTACAATACGTTCGCCAAAGGCTGTGAAGAGTGTCAAGCACATGGTCCAATCAACCATATGCCCAATATCCTTTAACAACTAATCATCGAGCCTTGGCCAGCACGAGGATGTGCTTTGGATTTAATCGGGATGATTCATCCTCACTCATCAGAAGGACACAAGTTCATCATCGTTGAGACTGACTTCTTCACCAAATGGGTGGAGGCTAGGCCTTTAAAAGTGGCATCTACGAAAGCCATTCGCCAGTTTTTGTTTAAAGATATCATCTGTAGATTTGGCATTCCAGAATGTTTTGTGTCAGACAGAGGGGCAGCTTTCATGTATGGCGAGGTAGATGAGCTGATGAAAGACTTGGGAGTACTTTTTCTTCATTCTACCCCGTATTTTGCCTAATCTAACGGTCAAGTTGAGACAAGCAATAAGATAATCATATATATCCTGAAGAAAATGCTTGACAGCAATACCCGCTTATGGCATGAAGATTTATTCAACACATTATGGGCATACCGAACAAGTAAACGAATCCCCATTGGAACGACTTCTTATGCATTAATGTTCGGCCACGATGCTGTTTTACCATTGGATTATAATAGTGCGTCGTTTGGTAAATCAAGTCTTTTCATTTGCATTGGTGAATTTAATCTCAAGACTTGAGGGCGCAATGTTTAGACCCAAAATAAAATATCTTATTGGGCTTTGAGGGCTGGGTTGAGTAAGCGGCTCGTGTAAAATAGAGCAATTCAGATTGTAATGGGCTGGAGAAGGCTGATCATGTGGCCTATTTCTAACTTAACATTTCCCATAATGGTTAGAACTCTTGTGTAAGATTTATCGATAAGATCATGGAATATAAAGATAAGAAGCAGATGAGACTATTGACCACTTAGAGTTGTATTGTGAGTCTAGTTACCGATACCGAAGGCGTTTCAAGTGAAGTGGAATACGGATACGATCTTCTATATAAAGAATTGAAAAGTGATTGGAGAATGATCCTCAATCAAATACATATTTTGCTCTTAGTAAACTATCCTTCTCATCTCGAGAAAACCTTGCAACCGGCGATCAAGAGAGTTGTCACCAGGAAGAGTTAGATTCTTGCGATTCAAGGTCGCAAAAACCCTGCAACTGGCGATCAAGATGCTTGTTACCAGGAAGAGTGAGAGTTTCAAGATTGAAGGACGCAACACCCTGTGTTCTTAACACCGCGTCAAAGAGATTGCTCTGCTTTACACCAGGAGGAGTGTAGAGTATCGATTTCCATAGCTCAGCTAGAGACACGAAAACCACAAGTCCTAAGTCATTAGGCAAGAAGGATCCATTCAGGCGGGATTAGTGCTCTCTTCGTCTAAATCGCTTATTAATAAGTTAATAGCTGCTAGCTTACAAATCAACATTCCGTCGCAAGACGGTGACACACCAACATGCGAAGCATGATCAAAAAAAGAGACAGTTTGCAAGATCTCTCCAATTCGCTAAGAGATTTTGGGGTTAAACACAGTGTTGTTCTCTAGCTTAGCTAGCTGACTTCTCTCTATGATTTTTGTGTACAGTTTTGTGGGTTTCGTATGTACGCAGTCTCTCTAGTATGGCGTGGATGTCTATGAAACAGCTAGAGCTAATGTACGTTCACGTACAGTACGGTAACATCGATCTCATACAATTTTTTTTTTTTTTAAAAGAAATATTTAGGATATTTTTTGTGAATTAAAATATAAAGGAGGCTAAGACAGCTAGGCTTGTTAGATATTTAGAGCTGCGAAGCTCATCAATGTCATCGATCATATATTGTATTGTTAGGTAAGTTGATTACATTTCTGAATGCATGGAACTATACGTAGCTAGCTAGCCCCGATATACCTACAGTTATTGATTATAAAATTTATAACACCCACGTCAACAAGTCTGGACCTTTTAATAACTTCGAAGGTGTACGTTACTGGAAACTTGAAGCTGGTCCAACAAATTAACAAGCTTAAGCAGCTTGAACCAACACCTCTTTGAAACCACTGGAAATTACTTACCCATTAGCCAACTAAATACAAGTAAATTTTTAAAGGTAATAACATATATAGTTCTCTGTTACATATATGTATAACTGCACAAACATATATAACATACATATTGAACATACACGTCTACTAGCTTGTTTATTTGTATGTTCCAATGCCAATTGCCAGCTACGGGAAGGGTGCCCTCGTTTTCATCTCGGTGTGTTCGATGTCAACGGCAAAGCCCTTGCCGTGATTCTTCCAGTAGTCCGCCTGCGGATTGCTCCACTCCGGTTCACCGATCTCCAACCTTGACTGCTTTATGGCATCCGTGGATATGTTGTACTTGTCGTCTCTCCTCTGTACTAGCTCCGGTCTCACATGACCAAGGTTCACCGGTTGAGGTGACACCATCAGGCACGGTGCCCCTAGCGGAAGCTTATCACCTAACCATAAACATTTATAAAATATAGTTCAAACTTGGTAACATGGGTGACAAAAACACAACGGCGCGGTGACAATAGTTACCACAAGAATGTTAATTTAGTAATTACCTCTATCAACCTGCCAAGTGCACCAGAATTTTCCATAAGTTTGGGCTAAATTCTCGAGCTCCGGCTTACCGATCATCTCGGGGATCTTAGGATTGACCCAGAGGCCAGCTTTGATCTCATAAGCATGAGAATGCCAAAGGTTTTTCTCCTCCGGAGGCAAAGCCTCGAAGATCCGACCAGACACGATGTACTCCACACCTACATGTATAATACTTTAACAACAACATTAAAAAACGACTGCGTTTGGTACGTGTTGTAATGATGATATATATTACCAATGAGGCGGCCGTGGGAGCCGTCGGAGTCGTAGACGGCGCACTGGAGGAAGTCCTGGTTGAGGCGGTGGACGTAGTGGTGGATCTCCATCTGGCGGGTGGGGTCGTGACTATAGAGCGCGAAGGTGCACACGTGTCGGCTAATCTGCCCCACCGGCTTCAGCGACTGCATCATCTCCGCTCCTCTGTCCAGCACGTGCTGCCCCATCGTCATCGAATATCCCGGCGTCGGAATCGAGGTGTCGCTGCGGGCCGGGTTCGGAGGCGGTAACTGATCACTCGAGGCCATCTCGGACGACGTCGTCAGATCGAGCTCTGTATGATCACCATGAATAGAAGTGGTCTCAGTCAGGTTCCAGAGCTAGTTCGAGTTTGAGGGGTTTAGAAGAGGTGGAGAGTGGGGACGTGTGTGGTCTGAGGCTTCCACGTGGGCACGAAGCTTTGAAAGGGGATGGTGAGGTGGCTGAGGCTTGTGAAGCGAGGGAGCCAAATGGGGACGTAGTGACACCTATTATCAAGGTTCGTTTGGTTTTTGTTTCGATAACTATTTATCTTCATCGATAAAAAAAACTCTTCACCAATATGATATGATCTTTGTAAGTTTTAAAAGGAGATTTGTTTTTCTTCTAATTTATCTAACATGAAAATAAAATTAAAAGAAGGTAGTTAAAACGAGTACGTGACGATTTGCCATAGATCGATCCTACTCGTGCGTGAAATACAAATATTTAGGGTTTTGTTGAAGGAAGTTCACAACTTCACTATTTAGAAAGAGATCGAAAGACTCGGCAAGAGAGAGGGGACGGAATAATAATGTCAGGACGTCAGGTGCGTAGCGCTAGTTAGTTGCTAGTCTTGAATTTTAATTCCTTGTTCTCTGAGGCATATTTGAACTGTGGTTTTATGATTGCCATATATCTTTCTCTCGATCTGTTGTGTTTTCTTGTTCACGATCCACTTGTACATTTGAAACTGTCCCTAGCTTGTGGCCTTGTTCATATATCAAAAACTTAAATTCTTGCGTTCATTCACTTTCAGAGTTCAACTCATCATGGCTATGGTAATGAGTTTGAGGGATCTAATGGAGACGTAAGCAAATCCCTAAGTGAAAGTGGGAGGGGAGGAATCAAACCCCGGTCGCTCGTCCTGGAGGTCTGTAGGGCGAAATGAATGCTTCAAGTGTGGCCGCGCGGGACATTGGGCCAGAGATTTCCCCAAGGGATCATCAGCGTGGAAGGATTTAAACAATGAAGAATAAATAGTTTATTCATATGGTGGAAGGAAGAGCCCTTACTGGGAAGATGATTGCTTCAAGTGTGGCCGCTCCGGACATTGGCAGCGGGAGTGCCCTGGAGTTGGAAATGAGGATGCCAAGGATGGAAAACGCAGAGAATTTGAGGTATGCTTAGCCGCTTAGGTCGATGGCCATTTTGAATTGTATGCTAGCTAGGAAATACATTCTATCAGCTGTTTTCTTATTCATGCACACACCTAGTTAAATGCTGCTAGCGACTTTCGACCTTTCGTTTTCTTTTGCTTTGGATAATAAAGTTTTTCAAGTAATCGATTGAGAGATATGATTATATGAATCATATGATGTGAGTTTTAAAATCTAGGATCTAGTTGTGTTTGATAAATGTGAAAACGGGTATTTTCTCTAAGTTTGGAGACCGAGGTTTTATCAAGTGTTCATAGGTCTATTATTTGTGAGGGATAGACTCCCCATCGAACGAAAGACAAAAGCTTCGTAGTTCAAATATGTATGCACGTGAATTTAGTTTACGACCTTACTTGAACAGGATCTGTTCTATAGGGAAGTACATTTGTATCCTTGACTTCTAAGGAGACAGGAATCTAAACCTGGTGGATGAAGCATAGCCATGCAATCAGAGCGTGATTAACGGCTGGTGATCTTTGAGACCACCTTGGCTGTCTGACAGGTATTCTCACTTTTCTATTTTGAACTTTTTCAACCATTTCAGATTTGTTCTCTCTGAATCAACCAAATTCAGTTTATATATGCGACTACTGTGGTGAACTCATGACCATTAGACTTGATCTTTCTACATATGCCATTTGAAAATGGCTTTGGAATTGAAACATACTTTCTGATAAACACCACAAACAAATTAGTTACAATTTCTTAGTTGAAAGGAAACAAACTCATACTTGACACATTGATATGAATCTAATCTGCACCCATTACACATAAAATTTCGGAAAATCTTATGCCGCAACATAGAGAACTAGTTAATAATAACTTGTGGTGTAAGTAATCGTATTTGTCATAAGTGTGTGTGACATGTAAGTACCATTGGAGCACTAATTACCCGTATGATCTCAACTATGGCACTAGTTCCTCGGACAGCTTGTATCCGGTACATAGGCAACCCCGAAAAGAAGACGACGACACCCAAGAACATGGCGACTGTGGAGATTCCGAATCCCCAGTCCCATCCTCTATTGTCTTGGATCCACACAATTAGTGTTAAGCTGACCACGCCACCAAGACATACTGCTAGTAAGAGCAGATTGAAGAAGCTTGACATCTCCCTCGTCTCTTTTGGATCTTTCTCGTCGAATTGATCGGCTCCATGTGATGGCAAGGTAGCTTTGACTCCTGCAGCTCCGGTTACCAACATGTAGAGAGCAATGAAAAGCAAAGCGGCATTGCCACCACTAACTTTCTCGCATGGAGAAGTTGGATCAAACACGTTACAGACCGGTGGCTTGAGACTCGGGTAATGAGCTTGCACAGTTAGTAGCGCTAGTCCCTGCAGAACAAAGTTTAAGTAGGCATGTCACTAATGTCAGTATCTTACAAAAATATAACCTAAAGCGGAAAATTTGTTCGGCCTCACTATGAAACGTGCTTCAAGTATTTATTTGCTTACCAAGAACTCGAGGAAAGCTGAGACGAGAAGAGTCTTGAACCGGCCGAAAGAATGTCTGGGAGGATGGCCATAACAATGGAGAGAATATAACCAGTCCCGGCGAAGTTGGTGAGGTGGTTAGCCGCATCGGCTATGCTATAATGCATCACTCCGTTGAAGTATGTAACCAAGTTCACTGCCAAGGCCAAGGTCGCCATGTTCTCAAATCCAAATGTAGCTGCAACACAAATATATTAATTGACGTTAGCTATGCCGGCCGTGCTATGTATAATCTTTACAAATGGAGTTCATCAGTACTTTACCAAGTACGAGGAAAGAGGTTCTCATTCCTCCATGTTTATGTTTCACAGCCGTTCTTCCTTTCCAGTCCATCTTCCCTTCCAACAAACTCAACTTTCTCCTGCATAGTGTTAAGAGACATCGATTAGAAAAGATCGAATCGGAGACAAAATGAGTAAAAAGGAACCCTTTTAGTGATGTTAGTTACCATATTCATAGTTACACAAGGATATGTCTTGGGCCTAAAGGAGCGAAGAGATATGTGTTTTGGGGAAATGAATGAGAGGCCAACTGAAACTGAGGGTTGTATATACAAGGCTTTAACAAGATTGATGACGAGAGAGCACTAATTTGTCATGACCATTGTGCCCTTGAGTTTTGTTCGAATGCTTGTGCATGTTATGCTATAACGTTGCCGACTTGATCTGGGAGAGATTCTTATGACAATGTCAAAGACTGTCCAAGAGGAAACATGCACAACGACTGCAGAGTGAGAGCTACCCCTTTAACCTATACTCCTATAGTAAGTGGGGAAAGAATGATCCTATTGGTCATATTAAAATTTCTGGAATGTGATCCTAGCTAGATCATTTTTAACCCATTTATGGATTCGTAGAACTCTTATAAATGAGCAAATAAGATGTATTTTCGATACATATACAAATTGCGTTGCACAGAGATAACATTTGAGGCAAGACTAGCATATAGAAATGAAGGTGCAACATGACAAGAAAAGGCACTCTATATGTGACTGGTGGAAGTTAAGTAAGCCTAGATCATTTGTTTACTACATATACCTGAATGTAAACTCATGAAACAGGGGGAAAACAGCTTGCTCCAGTTGGTGTGCATGCCTATCATACCGTGACTTACCCAAGGTAGTTTCAATTACTAGGTTACTAGCTCGCTTTGTAAAGCAAGGAGGTCTTTTGTGACATGAATGCCATAATTTCAGTATTCTAAATATTTTCCAATTATAGAGTTCACAGTTTTATTGTCCTCAAATGAAAAGAGATGCACTGCATGTGCATGTAAGAATGCATCAGAAATGAGCAATATGTACACCATGCAGTGCAATATGTATAAGCATCCATTTGTTTGCTATATATTATTGAATGTAAACTCATATATGAACAGTGGGAAGCTAGCTAGCTCTAGTTGTGTCTCAAATCATATTGAAAGACAGTTCTAATTAAATGCAGTAGCTGCAAATTCTCAGTACCCAAATTATTGCATATTGTCCTACTATAGTTAGAGTTGATATAGTCATTGCCTATATAACAGGCGTGGGTTTTCCCTGTAGCTAGAATAGTAACTACAGTGCTTAAGTGGGTGGATCACACGTGCGAAGTTAACATCAACGCTTCCTCTCCGTCGTCTTAGTCTCAGCTCTCTCGATCTTGACTTCAGATCCCCAACCCTCTTCCTCGCCCCTCACCTTTGTAGCCTCCCTCTGGAACTCTCTCTCAATCTCGGACCTCCACTTGCCCAAACCATCTCTCCCCTTTGAAGCCTTGCATCACAGCCCCTCACCTTTGCATCTCCCTCTCGATCTCGCTCTCAATCTCAGTCCTCCACTTGCTCTCTCACTCTCCACCTTGCGATTTTCAGTCACTCGCTCTCATATCTCTGTCTATTCCATCCGTCGACCTAATCTACTTCTCAGTTCTAAGCTCTCGGTGCTCTCTCTCAGCTCTGAGCGCTCTTTCCACTCTCAGATTGCAGTTGAAGCCCAGATTTCAGATCAGCAAACCCGGATTTTGGAGGTCAGGTTTTTGATCGGTCTTTCTTTTTCTTTGTTTTTGGGTGGATCTAATTGGGTGTTGGTGATCAGATTCTTCGTTGCTCTCCACAAATGGCGACTCATGGAGATCAAGAGGCTACTGCTTTGCACCACTTCTCTCTTTCAATCTCTATCAGCCCCCCAACCCAATTGTTTATGGGTTTTCACAAATCTAATCCATAAGATTAGTAGATTTTCACAGCCTCAATCTTCTCTTTCGCAGCCTCACTCTTCTCTCATCATCTTATCTCAACAAATCCTCATCGTTGGTTCCTGGGTTTGGATATGATTTTCTAAATTGTGCGGGCATTTGAATCAGGTTCAGGTTTGGAGGCTCGAGTCCGCTCTTCGCGACTAAACCACAGACTCTACCGGGACGGCTCGACAAGTAGAAAGGGGGGAAGAAACTCCGAAGAAGAAGATGATGAGGATTCAACTGCTCCGAAGAAACTCACTCCACCGAGAAATTGAATGTCAAGCAACTCAAGGAAGAAGCATCTCTCCGTTGACTTCCGGCTTCTGGTACTAAGAAGCAGTTGCTGGAGCGACTTTGCCAAGAAAGAGAAGGATTCAGCTGACAGTTCCGGAGGCTTAATTAGGTATCAGCTTTGACTGCTGCTTATTTTAGAAAGTAACTTTGATTCTGCTTATTGGCAGTAACTTTCTGCTTTTCATTTCGTGTATTATCAATCAATCATTTAATGGGTGTTGCTTGATTGCATAGCTACAAATGCAATAAGCTGTTGTAACTTCACCAAATGCAATTAACATGTTTAGAACTAGGTGTGTAGAAGATTATAGTAGCTTATTGCATTCGGTGAAGATTAGAGTAACTTATGCTTAAGAAGCTCCATCTGATAGATATATTACCTAGCTAGCTATGTCAATCTGTCCTTTAGAAAACTGTTGGTTTCAAAGGTCTGTTCGTATTTTAATACATGTTTAGCCAGATGCATATGGTATTTTTGTTTATAGATAGCATTTGTGTTCATAGATATCATGTTAGTAGAGATTAGTAGAATTAAAGGCATTTGCGCTTCTGTATTCGTTGTTCCAATTATGTTTCTGGGTTGTCTGTAAAACTGTAATGCTTATGGTTGTAAATAACACTCATCCACTTTGTTTACTTCGTAGTTCTATTACTCTGGAATTTCATGCAAGGCTTCGGAACAAGTTGATGTTATACAATCCTAAGATGTTATACAACTACATTGTATTCAGTTTGTTATACTTTTACTCAAAATGTTAGAATGCCATTAGAATACATGTGTACTTCGTGTAAAACGTAGGCCGTGTAGAATGTTGTTTTGAATATACGCTATCTGTTTTGAACTTTTCAGAAATCGGCCGGTAAGCCGTTCCGATCCCCACAACTTTACTGTTTTGCTTCTCCTTTGTGTTGCCCCTCCTTAATGGCTCTATATATCTTAGTGTCTCAATACGTTTGTTCTCTGTTGATTGATCTAGGATTGCTAAAATGAAAAATAATTAAAAAGAAGAGCGAATATATGTTTTTAGCTTCAATTTTTTTTGTGTTTTTTTATATTGCTTATATATATGCTGTGTTAGTGAGGCTCTGTTTAAAATTAGGCCGGATTAATCAATTGTAATCATTTTTTTTCTGGTATGTCTCTGTGTAGGCTCTGTTATCTGTAACTTAGCTCCAGATGAAGTCGTCACTATGAAAAATGCATTTTAGCTACATTTTTTTCCCTGTAGTGTATTAAACAAAACCTGTACTGCTTGAGTTGTTGCTCCTTGATTAATTTATGTTTATAATCTATGAAAATGAAAAGGATCATTTTATACTTGCTTATTTGCCAAAGGTACTTTTGAGTTTTGACAAATAAATAGCTTTAATGTTAACAGGTTTTGTTGGAAACAAGGTGTAGTCAAGAGGCTCTCCATTTGCTTGATTGCGTCGTTAATGACCATATAATGGAGACATTTTCCTTCGACTGTCAATTCTTTGTGACTATGTGGTATACAAAGCGCGCAACTCTTAGAATTATGTATCATCGATTCAATAGTCTTTTGTCCCGCGCAGAGCGCGGGTGTCTTACCTTACTAGTATACTACAAAAACTAGTCCACACAGCAAAAGATGAGCTCTTTACAATAAAATTAACCAAATGAAGCAGACGGATAGGCTGATCAGTAATAAGAAAGGAAAATAATAGTAGAAGAGATAAGGAGTGATGGTGTCCATGGTCGAGTTCTTTTCATGATCTAATTCCAGAAATGTTGCAAAGCAACATAACAGCTTTAGGCAACGATTTAAAATCGTTGCCTATAGTTTAAAAATCGTTGCCTATAAGTATAGGCAACGAAAATTCGTTGCCTATACCGTCGTTGCCTTTTCATCGTTGACTATACTATAGGCAACGATTTTTAAACCGATTCGTTGCCTATAGTTCGGGGTTTAGGGGTTAGGGTTTTGTACTATAGGCAACGACTAGAGTGAATCGTTGCCTATAGTTTCACTATAGGCAACGACTTCATCGTTGCCTAAACGCTAAACCAACAGGTCAATTTTGACCAACTTTGAAACTATAGGCAACGACTTCGTTGCCTATACTTAAGAATTTCGTTGCCTATAGTCAAGAACATCGTTGCCTATAGTTTGAATTGTTGTATTTCTGGCAAACTATAGGCAACGAAATGGACCAATTTCGTTGCCTATAGTTTGAAATTTTTTTGGTGGCAAACTATAGGCAACGAAATTGGACCAATTTCGTTGCCTATAGTTTGAAATTTTTTTGGTGGCAAACTATAGGCAACGAAATTGGACCAATTCGTTGCCTATAGTTTGAAATTTTTTTTGGTGGCAAACTATAGGCAACGAAATTGGACCAATTCGTTGCCTATAGTTTGTGTTATTTTAAAAAAAAAAACTTGATTCTGGATTGGGCCCAATTCCAGAATCTGCAACATTTACATTTCAAACCACAAAAGCGTACACATTCCAACCTAAATCAAAAACTAGCTACGTGTTACTGATCAAAGTTAACACAATTGAGGAAGTCCTCGTGTGAACCCTCCTGCTGGTCGTCACCCCTGTAAAACTGATGCTGCAGCGGCGGCTCGGCGTCCCCAAAAAACTGATGCTGCTGCGGCGGCTCGGCGTCCCCAAAAAACTGATGCTGCTGCGGCGGCTGCTGGTGGTCCCCATATAACGGCGGCTGCTGGTGACCCCCAAAATACTGCGGCTGTGCTGTAGGCGTGAACAGATTTGGCTGAGTCTGTGGGTGCGGCTGCGAAGCCCCCCGAGGTTGCTGAGATTGAAAGAATGCCCACATTTGGTCGTGCTGCTCCTTCTCACGGGCTCTTTCCTGCTCCATGGCTTTCCTGGCACGCCTCATCTCCTCCAACTCCTCCTCCTGCCTCCGAATCTGCTCTTGTTGGCCGGACGACCTAGAACTGCTGGACCCGCTGGAGAATTCTAGAGTCATCTTCAAGACTCCATTTCCTCTGTAACCCATCCCCTTGGCCCAAAACTTGTTCTTTCCAACGGGAAGCGCATCTGACACGCACCTCGCCGCATTAATGGGCGTCATGTGGTCAACCTGAGATGCATACTGGGTCACCTCCTCCTCCGTGCACCCCTGATGCAGCTCTCGAGCTACTTTAGCACGCACCTTCGGGATCGACTCAACCAATCTCTCCTAATAGACAATGCAAAATCGGTGACGCATTAATAATTGAGTAAAATACAAGAATTAATTAAACATGAGATGTATCAAATATGGACAAATATTTATTAGATACTTACAACATATTCAGGGTTGTTCGGATACCCATGTCGGATGGAATACACGAGAGGATCGGTCTCTGGTTCCAACCTTGCCCCACGACGAGTCCATCTCTCATACGTTCGGGAACCGCAATGATGTGGGTTCACGTTCTGCGCTCGGTTTTTAGCATTTTGTTTCGAAATGTGCTTGTGACCATAAGAAAATGTGCACAATTATTAGCCAATTATATATATAGCATAAATTAGAGAATATTCTCGCAACATTAATTTTTTTGATTAAAATCCAACCCATTTAATTTACCTACACAATATATTAGAGATTTACCTACATATTAAATTAATAACATAGATAGAGATTTACCTACTACCTCTTGCGTATATAAAATAATATATCATAAAATGTAGGTAAATTAATAATAATAATATTAGTTTAGATTTAGGTACGCAAATCAATTCATGTGCATACCACAAGTTTGGGATGCTTCCAGTGGGCTATAAGCCAGTTCCACTCGTACTCCCGGTATCTGAACTCACTTGGAGTGCCATTTCGGCCTTTATCTATGTTCTCCTCCCAGAACGTCTTCAAGTGGGACTTCCACTCTCGATACCTATATTGATGCAACAAAAATATCATATAACCAACACTTTATATTCACAAATCTAACGTATTCAGGATACTTAGCCTTATATAAATCCAAAATCACATCACCTAGACGCGAGCTTTCGTTCACACCACCCCCCGGGCTGCTTCAGCCGATCGTCAATAATAAACCATTGCTGCAATACACGTATACATAATTAGCCTCATAAATATGTATGTTTGGTGGCTTATAATAATAAGAATGCCCATATTTTTATGACAAATTAATGTAAATTTAACTCACCGACAGTGCATTATGCACTCGGGCCTTCACTTGAGCATCAACTGAACCCCACGAGTCCCACAACATCGGGACGAAATCACGTATGACAAATCCTGCTTGGCTAGCATACATCCCTTTGTCAGAATACTCGATAGCCGAGCCATCGTCCTCATAATCAATATGAGCCCGATTGTCACCAACTCGATCTTCAATACCCTTCCCGGTTGTGGTACCTCTGCTCGCTTTAGCTTTAGGGTTGACGACGGTGCCTAAGACACGGTACAAAAGAAGGAAATTAAGAAATAGAACCTAATTTAATGTACTGTATCTACTAAAAGAACATAAACTTACCATTCTCGTAAGTGAGCTGGCCCTTAACCCTCACACTCAACAGAGGTTGAGAGAACGGCTCATATGTGTATGCTTCCTCAGGCGTCGTGAACGGGTCCTCATCATATATGGCCACGTTGTTAGGGTCGAGCTGAGGTATCTTCGGAATAACCGTAGGGAAGAACAAGTCCCTAGGCGGGCATAAGTGCACAGAATCCGTGCGGGATGCACTGCCGGATGGCCCAGATGATCCGGAATTAGGGTGTGGCGTCGCCGGATTGGGAGGAAGAGGTGGCATACGCGGTGGGTCCTGCTGGTTTGGCCATAGTATCCTCGTACTATTTGGGCGTTCGCTGCTGACTGAGTGACGACCGGATTCCGTGGTGGAGTTTCAGCTGCTGTTGCGGGAGGGTCGTTCATGAGACACCGAGTGACGTGGACCTTGGGGATCCTGGGATGCTGTATATAGTTGGAGGTGACGATTGGAATGTACATAGACGGTCTCAAGACTGTCCGGTACGGTGCTTCCAGCACTCTGACCAACGGACCTAGACCCACTCCTGGGTCCTTGAGGGTTCAACCCGGAGGACATTTGAGGTGTCGCTCCTTGAGGTGACGAGGAGGAAGCTCCTTTCTGTTTCCCACTTTTCCCGGGAATCAATCTTTTGAACACCGACATTTTTATTAATGTCTGCAACAAAATAACATAATGAATAGCTTACAATTGAGGCAACACTAACCTAAATTTAAATTTTGTCTAACTAAAATGAACAACCCAAACTAAAATCACACTTATTCCCAATTCTAATTACCTAAACTAAATAACCAAACTAAAATCACACTTATATTCCCAATTCACCTTACATAAACTAAATAACCAAATTAAATCCTCTAATCCACAATATAATCCCAACCTAATTAAATCAACAATCCAACATAGTTCATCATCCTTACCAAAATCAAACCAAAATCAAACCTAAATAAAACCTAAATTCAACAATACAAACTAAATAACAACACAAATCCAACTAAAATCAACCTAACCTAAATCCAACACAAATCCAACACAACCTAACATAAATCACAAGACAAATCCAACACAAATCCAACTAAAATCAACCTAAATCACGTTGTTTATATATTCAAGTAAGGAGAATCATGAGAGAATGCGAACCTATATTCGGGAGAGGGCAGAATATATACTCAAGCGAGAGTAATAGGTGCGGCGGCGGTCGTTGCGGCGAGGGCGAGGGCAGAAATCTGGTCGCGACTGGGTCATTTATTCAACCTATTATAGGCAACGAATGGAAGAATCGTTGCCTATACTTTAGGCAACGAGGAGCACTTTAGGCAACGATACCAATACTTTAGGCAACGATTTGTGTCGTTGCCTATACTTTAGGCAACGAGGAGGACTTTAGGCAACGATACCAATACTTTAGGCAACGATTTGTGTCGTTGCCTATACTTTAGGCAACGAGGAGGACTTTAGGCAACGATACTAATACTTTAGGCAACGATTTGTGTCGTTGCCTATAGTATAGGCAACAAATTCATTATTAAAGGCAACGAAATTTTCGTTGCCTATACTATAGGCAACGACACAAATATCAAAGGCAACGAAATCAATGTTAAAGGCAACGAAAATTTCGTTGCCTATACTATAGGCAACGAAATTTTCGTGTCCTATAGTATAGGCAACGAATTCATTATTAAAGGCAACGAACATCAATTTATAAGCAACGAAATTCATAAAGTCTACATAGCCATTCAAGTTCACAGGATGAACCAGGGTGAACCAAGCTGAACCAGGGTGAACCAATTCAAGGTGAACCAGGGTGAACCAAGCTGAACCAGGGTGAACCAATTCAAGGTGAACCAGGGTGAACCAAGCTGAACCAGGGTGAACCAATTCAAGGTGAACCAGGGTGAACCAATTCAAGGTGAACCAGGGTGAACCAAGCTGAACCAGGGTGAACCAATTCAAGGTGAACCAGGGTGAACCAAGCTCGAAGACTATACTCAATTACATCTCTAACTAAGGCTGATAATCAGAATCAGAATCATCGCTAGAGTCTGACGCAGTTTGATAGTTGAAGTCTGGTAATAGGTGTCGCTCCTCGTCCTCGTCACTCGAGTCTTCATCAAAGTCATTTGGATTAACATTTAGAAGTGCTGCTCCAGAATTTTGAACCACAATACCAGGTCGAACATTATTAAGGCGAATTGTATCGGATTCCGGAATGTCAATTCCATTTCCCTCTTGGTATGCTGCAACTTCTTCGTCATCTTCATTCTCACCAAGTGTGGCAGCACTGTACACATTCCTAGCTTGCACATGGTTTACTACTTTCCACGGGGGTCTGTTCATAAGATCGTCAAGGTAAAACACTTGTTTGACCGATGTGGCAAGAACGAAAGGATCCTCCTCATACCAGCTTGTGGCAGTATTCACGGAAATGTATCCATACTGATCGATGCGAACGTTCTCCGGACGAGTATCAAACCATCTGCACTTAAACAAGTAAACTTTCATGCGCTCACCATACATGAGTTCAACCACTGAATGGAGTACACCGTAGTAGTCATGGTCGTTATCCCCACCATGCACCATTACCCCACAATTCTGTGTCTTCACCCTGTTGTCTCTTTCTTGACACATAAATTTCACGTCATTGACCCTACACATCGCGTAAACTTTTGATGATATAGGTTTCATAGCCAAGAGCCTCAATGCGTGTGACCATTGTGGGTAACCATCATCTTCTACATAGTTCATCTGAAACAAATAACCGTCAACATTAGATACAACATTTCATATAAATAACCGTCACAATTTGCTTTTACACGTCATATATATTATGACTAAATGAATATATACTCACCCATGTGCCAAAAAAATTTGCAAAGGTCCGGTTGTGGTACGCAACATCCCCGCGAACCTGTGGACTTCCAAGGTGTGTGTCTTTCCAATATTTAACTTCTTGACAATTAATGAGTACACACCAGTGTGCAATGTCTAACTCATATGGTGTCAACTCCCACTCCCCGTGCAACCTACTCTGTGGGTAAACATCATTAGAGACTACAGAAAGGTTGAACTGGGGTTCATCTACCGACATATTCGAATGTGGGTCCTCAAGCGCTCCCAAATACAGTTTGACGTACGTTACGCACTCGTGCGCAAGATATGCTTCGGCGATACACCCTTCAGGTGCAGATGTATTATGTACATACCCTTTGTAGTCTCCCAGTTGTCTACAAAGATGAAAACAGCTTGTTATTATTGTTGTACGTAGAACAAGAATAAATTAATATATAAAGACTTAATTAGCAAACATCATACAAATGCAAGGTATATACCTCTCCATTGGATACATCCAAGTGTAGTGAACGGGACCGGTGAGCATTAATTGCTCGGGAAGATGCATCATCAAGTGAGGCATGATGTCGAAGAAATTTGGGGGGAAAATCCTCTCCAACTTGCACATGATAAAAATGATGTCCTTTCGCATTTCTTCGAGGTCTGACATTTTCACTTCTCTGGTGCATAACTTTTGAAAGAACCTTGACAGCGCCACTAACGGCTCTACCACCTCATCATCAAAGTACCCTCGAATCATAATAGGGAAGAGGCGTTGAAGTAGTACATGGCAGTCATGACTCTTTAATCCATAAATCTTATTGTCCCTGTAGTTAACACACCGACTTATATTTCCAGCAAACCCATAAGGATACTGGACGTTAGCCATCCACACAAAAATTTCATGCTTCTCATCACGCGTGACCGTGTAAAGAGCTTGGGGCATCTTTCTCCCCTTGTTTTTCAACCACAGATGTTCCCGCAGTTTCATTTTTTCCAAATCAACGCGAGCTTTAGGGCCATCTTTGGTTTTACCTTGCCAATTTAGAACGGTGTCCACCACACTTTCACACACATTCTTCTCTATGTGCATGACATCTAGATAGTTCCTGATAGGCAACATCCGCCAGTACGGGAGTTCCCAGAAGATGCTCTTGTGGGTCCAGAACTTATACCTGTCGGGTATCTTCGGTATAGTCGCAACAACCTCAGGATGATTGCTCAATGGCCCAAAATTATACTCATTCAGGACTTCTAAGATTTCATCTCCAGTCCATCCCATGGGTTGCAGACCTTCTTCTACAGTGCCGTCAAAAGCCTGGGCGTCCTGGCGAAATGGGTGATGTCGTGGAAGCCAACATCGGTGACGCATATGGACAATCTTCGAGCAATGAGCTTGTCCAAACATGGCAGTCATGCACTCTGGACAGGCCCTGTACCCCTTGGTTGGGTTTCCCGACAACATCCCTCGACCTGGAAAATCACTGATTGTGCCCACAAGCATAGCACGCATTCGGAACATCTCATTTTTAAACCTGTCGTAAGTGGGATGACCAACTGTACTCAATTGCTGAAGCTCCATAATCAATGGCCTCATGTACACATCCAGACACTTTCCTGGATAACCCGGCCCTGGAATCAACAGAGTCAGCATATTATATTCTTTCTTCATGCACATCCACGGAGGAAGGTTGTACGGTACCAATATAACGGGCCATATGCTGTACTTCTGACTCATGTTGCCGAAGGGGTTGAATCCGTCAGTCGATAGCCCCAGCCAAACATTTCGGACTTCAGCTGCAAAATCAGAAAACACATTCACCAGGTGCTTCCAAGCCTGACCATCAGCAGGGTGTCTAAGGACATCATCGTCAGGCGAAGTCCTCTCAGCCCACCATCTCATAGCTTTCGCCGTGAATGCACACATGAACAACCTTTCCAGCCTATCAATAAGTGGGAAATACCGAAGTATCTTCACTGCTTTCTTGTTTCCTGCAGGAGTGTACTTCCACCTTTCCGTACCACACACCGGACAGTAATCAAGCTTTGATAGATCCTTCCCGTCATCGTCTACACCCCAAAAGAGAACGCAATCATACATGCATGCGTGAATCTTGGTGTAGGAAAGTCCAAGATCTTTGAGGACATGTCGTATCTTACGATGAGTGGGGGGAAGACGATGACCGGGGGGCAGCAGATCACCAGTCAACTGAAGCCACCTATCGACCGCTGCCACGGTGCTCTTGGTCTCCACTTTTAGCTGCATCACTGCCATCACACTTTCAAGGACTGTCTTAGGACATCCGTGGTACAACGGAGTTTGATGCATCTGAATCAGGTTGTGGTACTTGTCCATACCACGTGTGTTGACATAAACTCTAGGTAATGGCTGGACTGGCTCAATGTGAGGGAAATTCTCAACTTCTGGAGGAACATATACGGGTGCTTGAGAATCATGAAATACACCACTCTCATGAGGAAACATATCGTCGATGAACCTCCTGGTGGGATCATAATTGGATGAACTCGCAGTATCAGCAAATTGTCCATGATCATGCGGATCGGCTGCTGTTGCTTCACCGTGATAAATCCAACGGGTGTACTTATTCCAAAATTCGTTTCTATGAAGGTGTCGCTCAACTGTAGCAATGGGACAACGATTGCCGCGACACCGACATTGTTTACATGGACAATAATGCACTGGCAACTCTCCACAATTAGCCGCCACAAATTCCAGAAATCTCCTAATTCCCTGCCCATATCTTGCATCAGTTCTATCCAGCCTCATCCAACTCTTGTCCATCCTGAAATGCACTGGCGATTCCAGAACGTTTCAGATTTTTCCACCGATTTTGATTTGAATGGAGGAGCTGCTGGCTAGATCTGATATAATAATAATTATAGGCAACGAATTACTATTTCGTTGCCTATATTGTTTTTCGTTGCCTATTAAACCATAGGCAACGAAAAACCATACTTTAGGCAACGATTTGTATAGGCAACGATTTTTTTCGTTGCCTATAAACCAAACATTAGGCAACGATTTCACTTCAATAGGCAACGAACTCGTTGCCTATAGTATAGGGTTTAGGGTTTAGGCAACGATTTTTTTCGTTGCCTATAAATAAAACATTAGGCAACGATTTCACTTCAATAGGCAACGAACTCGTTGCCTATAGTATAGGGTTTAGGGTTTAGGCAACGATTTTTTTCGTTGCCTATAAATCAAACATTAGGCAACGATTTTTCATCAACAGGCAACGAGTTCGTTGCCTATAGTATACTATAGGCAACGAAAACCCTTGTCGTTGCCTATAGTATACTATAGGCAACGAATTTACCACCTCGTTGCGCGTTGTTTTCAAATTCGTTGCCTAAAGTGTTTATGTTGGTAGTGAAGAAAAACTACAAGAAAAAATGTCTGCGGATTCACCCTAGTCCAAAAGCATCAGAACACCAAAACCTGGCCTCTCTCTTGGAGAACCTTCGCTTTTGGACAATAGCTTCTTAGAAGTCGCTTTTTTAAAGCAATTGTTTACATATACCAGCAACACAGTTTTCAGGTAATTTACATGCATAAACCTTTGTTAATGCAAATGTCTTGTCTGATGGAGCTGTGTGGGATTGCTAGCTCAACATGAAAAAGAACTTGTCAGTTGTTATACTGGAAAGGGATTGAAATGAGAATATAAAAACAGAAACCTGACAAGATATTCTCATAATCCAACCCCTGTCATACTACCAGGTTAAGATTTTTTTGTAGTGAAATGTGTAATCTTTCTGTAACAACGAGGCCCGGATCTGGGGGGGGATGATGGGGGCGCGGTTGTGCTGCAGCACCCCACCCCCCCCCCCCCCCCCCCCCCCCCAGTTTTTTACTCTCTCTTCTTGGTAATAATAGATTGGCTAGAAAATTAGGACTCAACTCATCCAGATCAGCATTGCCATGGTTTGCACACGTCGAGATCATAGTATTCCAAGTAACCAAGCTCCCCCGGCTCATGCTATCAAACACATGACAAGCTCGGTCCATACATCCACATTTCGCATACATATCAATCAGCGCATTGCACAGCGAAACCTTCCACGCAAACTAAAATTCTCTTCAACAAACCGATGGATCCCTATTCCAGTTTCAACATCTCCCAAATCCATACAAGCCGAGATTACACCTCATCCGACCTCACTTCCGAAAATTTAGCACACCCAAGAAATAAATCCTGGCTCCGTGCCTGGTAACAACCCCAAACGTCAATTTCTGCAGCAAACTTTTGCACGCGTTATCAGTTATAGGATTCAGGGGTTTCTGCAAATATTTTGTAACAAAGCAAATTACAACATTCACCATGTAACAGTGGATTGACATTTGTGTTGTGCACGCTGGAACTTGGGAGCAAACAAAAAGGTTCCAGACGGCTTGAGAAAAGTTTAGCTTATGATGGAAGTGGAACTCCCTAGCTAATGCAATTTCCGACGTCCAAGCCTGTTTTGCAAGTCTACTAAAAAAATTCTTTTAAAAATGTGCAGGTGAAAGTGATATATCTTCTCTTTCTGGCTTCTAAAGGAGACAAGATGCATAGTATCGTCGCCCGGCTGTAGTTACTATTGTCTCACTTTACAAGCACAAGTGCTAGTACATAGTTTTCATCAGTAAGCTGTAGTTAACATTGTTTTATTGGTTGCAAGTTGCTTCAAAGCCAAGGACTACAGCTCTATATAATTAAGAGCTCTGAGATACTGGCTTACTGGGATATAATGGTTCATAATCTCATCAAAAAGTCAAACTGCATTTTCAACAATAAGTTGATAGGGTTGTTGTTCTATCTTTTTTACAACCAATTGTCAAGATGCGTATTCAGTCATGATCCAAGTTGATGTTCATTCAAAATATTAAAACAGACATGGAAGGAAAAGCATAGCATCATCAAGAAAAGTCTAGTCTCTGTTATTATTGAACATACATAAACAAAGATGTCACTGGGAAATAAATTTACATATATGAGAGCATCAACCATCAAGTATACAAATAATCAATAACACAACAAATAATGTCTGATAAAGAAAAAAATCTCAGCCAATTCTAGAAGTAAAGCCCGCAGATAAATAAGAAGTGACCATCAATTGAAGATGACAGAGAAACAAAAATGTACACAAAATAGCTCAGGGATTGCCTGTGCAAAGAATGATTGACTATTTAGTGAAAAAAAAAAGCCTAAAATTACCTTTAGAAAAGAAGATGATCAGTAGTTTAGCAACGAGTATTTTACACGCAATACAATCTTTCCCTTGTCCACTCCAAGCTTAGCTCCTGTGACCAACCAATGTCCGGGAATATCTTGCGGCCCCTTCGACATTTCTGTCAAATCTACTAATTTTGCTAGTTTGTCTTTTTTGTCATCCGAGTTTCTGTTGCTTATATGCGATGAAGAAGAACCATCCAATCTCTGTGTGGAAGGTGTGGCAGGGCTGTGGTCCCATACAGAACGCCGAATCGTGCACCCCGGGACTTTGGAGAAGAGGAGTTTGAGGTGCAACACATTTTTCGCACCAAAATCCCAAACGCCAAGTTGAGCTCCTGTGACAATGTGGACACCAGAGAGGTCACCAATTGAAGTCTCTACATGCTCTATCGGTGCGGTGCTTACATGGGAGAAGTTCTTCCACTTGATCGGCTCAAACCAACGACTGTCTTGCTCCTCGGGACCTTGCCACTTGGGTGCACCTATTGCCATGTGTGCATCCCAATGGGGTTGAAGGATCTTCGGAAGGGACACTAGATGCTGCAAATGTATAGCAAGTCGGTTCTGCTTGTTGCCTTCTAGGTTGAGTCTGAGCCCTGTGACAGGTTTGCGGCCTACTGTTACCTGTAATCAACAGGATTTTTAACATGGGTAGAAAGACAATTTGTTGGACAAATACAAAGATGTATTTACTAAGGGACTGCGAGAATCAAGAAGAATACCTGATCTGGACTGATATAAAGCTTGGGACCCATCAAGCTGAACTGAAGGGATGAACATACAGGTTCCTTCCGTTGTAGATTATTTTGCTCTGGGGCCCAAGCTTGAGCAATTTGAAAGTCCAAGAAATATTGCAAATCTTCAATTGGTGGCTTGTCTGGTGAAAAGAAAAAAAAATATTACAAACATATACATGTTAAAAAGCCTGCAGTGCCAGAATTAAGAAGACCATGAGGAATGCACTGTTTCCATCACCGGGAAACATGAAATAAACCCACAATTTAGCCAGGTTATGAATATGAAGGATTTAATCTTAAGAAATCTTCTGGAACTACTTTTAATCCAAAACCTCAGCAGGTGCCATGACGTCACAAAATAGAATTCACAGTAATCTATTTTCTCAACTTCACAACTTTGGGTGACCACAAATATTGGAAATATAATGAATAACATATATGACAAGTTAAAATTTCACAAATGCCATGCTCTTTGAAATCTGCCAAGTCTTTTTAGTCAGCAGAATCTTTTTACTTTGTAACATTGCCATCTACACCACTGCATAAATTCTAAAGCCTCTCCTGGTAGTGCTACAAGAAATTACAAGCATACTGACTTCTTCCCCCAAATATATAAATTGAGAAAATTATCTTAATCATAACACAGCCCACTCATAACAATATTTATGGAACATTGTGCTAGAACAAATTGGACTCTTTGATGGAAAATGAAGATTAGGATCTAAATACGATCACAGTGGCTTTGGATTTTAGTGAAGGCTACATTTTTATAGGTTCATATATGAAAGAATCTGTTAATTTATCTAGCAAAAGTTTAGGTATTTTATAATTCTTGAAGTGATAGAACTAAAGGGCATAGACTTCTATGTCATTTCTGGCTTTTAATTTTTTTTTAAGGGAAGCAGATACTGTAATAAGAAAAGAGGAAATCCTAGATTGGGTCTTACACTCAAGATATAACTCAATTGCACGGCTCAAATGCTTTATTCCAGGCACTCCTTCAAGAAGAGAAACAATAGGCGTAAATGTCATGTTAACCACATCTGGTGCTAGTTGTACCGTCTCTGCCCACCTGGAATGACTCTGCTCGAGATCATCACCTCCCCTTCTCCGGAAAATGACTGTAACATCCTGAAAAAAATTAACAAATGGAAACAATATGAACAAATGAGCAGTAACTTCAACAGGGAGAAGTAAGATTATCTCAAGAAAGGTGGCAAAGTTCTTGAGACTTGAAGAACAGAACAACATGAGACAGATAACTGAATGTCCTTAATAAACCCACAAAAACAGAAAATGCTTATGGCACAAACCTTATCCTTGTATTTTAAGGGGCCAGCACTTGACTGGCCTTTTGAGTCCCCAAATCTATCATCACCTATGTCTTTCACATAGCTTTGGATGTCCGATGTTGACAAAGGAGATGACTGATGCTGCCTGATATAGACCACATCTCTCCCACCGATCGTTGCAGATGTGACAATATGTGTGCCATAGTTCTCAATGAAACTGAATACGAACAAAAATAAATGTCAGCCTATGAAACATATAACTACAAATTAAGAAAGAATGAAATAAACAGTGTGCCCAACTGGTTCTTTCTCAATTGAACAAATCTAGTTTTTTCTTTAATGAGTCACTGTGCACTATGAATTAACATATATTATGGTGTGGATCTTTATGATTCCTTCACTATGAACTATTTGATTTTGTTTCCAAAATAATTCATCATAATCTCATACTATGTATACTCCTATGCATTTAGTTCACATCAAGCACTAAGTATCTGCTAGACCAAGTAATCACTGGACAGGAACTGCCAAGTAATAATGTAATCACTAATGAGAGTTTTATGGACAGGATTAGATCCACATTAAGAAAAACGAGAAAATAAAAAACAGGTATCTACCATACACTGTTATAAGTTGGTTACCTTGCCAAGGCTGCAGGATCCCAAGTGTATGGAACAGCACGCTTGATTTCATCATGCAGGACCAAATTTTCTGCTCCTAAGTTAACTTTGTATAGGGGTATACAATATCCGACCAAGGCAAGGGATTTGGTCGCTGCAGCATCGACTTTCCACGAACCAGTGAAATTAAACATGGAATTGAAGCTTCCAAGGGGAATGCGGCTTGATATACCTGATTTCTTATTGAAGTTTTCTGCCATCTGCAATATGAAGCATCAAAGCATCAGAGGGAAAACAGGCAAAACTAGAAGCCCACAAGCGAAATAAGCCTCCATATATTTTCTAACTCAGAGACTATGCCACAGAGCATAACAACACAAAGTGTTGACATTCAACCATAAGCAATTCAATGACGCAATCAAGGTAGCACTGGTCATGATCTTAGGACCCCAACAGAGCACAAAAACATTAAGTAAAAACCAATCACTTAAAACCACAATGTCAAGGCAAAGATTATACTCAAGCATCCCAATAGAGAACCGCAAAAACAAGATGCTAACTTTTAGTACACAACCACTAAATCGAAGAAAAACAAAGAGAACTAAACTCCCAGCAAGCTCAAAATACCTACATATACATAGAATTCAAATTAATCCAGAGCAGAGTAAATAAATATACACAATCATGACTTCGATGCCAACTCAATGTTGAGACCAAATGGGAGTCAACAAGCACACTTCAACATCAAAGCAGAAAACTCAAAACAAGCCAACATGCTAACTTTAGTATTACACAATCACAGAATTCAACTACACCCAGAAATCTAAATAGCACTAAACCAAGTTCCAAACTTTATAAAACATACCACAACCCATGATCCAAATCAACAATCTCACCTCATGAAAACTGCAAACAGAGACTCTCTCAGTGTTTCTGCTGCCAGATGAGCACTCAATATCTGCAGGCACATTTGGGACCACAACCCCATCAGAAACAGCAAGATCTTTAGCCTCAGTCTCATTCAGATTCACAAGCCTCGACCCAGGTGCTCCTTTGCAATACAGAAGCCTTATATCCGAAGTCACATCAAACCCACGACCCAGAGCTTGGATTGAGTTCGACAGAGTGGTCCTCAAAGCTTCTGAGCTCGAGCTCGAGCTCGAGTTTCTCGTCGCCATAGGAGAAAAGGGTCTCCGACTCTCTGTCTTTTTACCAAACAGAAACAAGAAGAAGAAGCAGAGCTCAACAAGAAATTTTGCTCAGTTTATGTATTAAAGTATTGGACTTTGTTTTTTGTGATGGCTTTGCGTTTTAAAGACTATTTTTGGACTCAGTTCCTGTAGATTTTGCTCTCAAAATCTTTGAAGTATTAGACTTTGTTTTTTGTGATGGCTTTGTGTTTAAAGACACTATTTTTATGGTTCAAGAGCAATTCTAGTTCTTTGTTCTCAAAGGCAGCTTTTGACGGTAAACGCGTTTATGAAGTCTAAAACTTGTTATGGCTCAGTTTTTGGTTGATGCACTCTTCCATGTGTATGTATGAAATTGACTGAGGTAAAGAGGTTTCCGAGTTGACTGGTCTTCTGTTTGAGGGTGAACATTAGAAAGTCAAAGCAAGCAAAGAAGGGAGTACAAAGTTTTTTTGATGCATGAGAAGAAGTTCCTTCTTTCATTTCAATGAATCTGATGCATGATGATATTTAAGCAATTATGGACAGCTAAAAAGATCACTTCTTTGATATGATCCAATAAGTGTCACATCAACCTTTGATGATATTCAACAAACAAAGGGTTGACTTTTTGTCCATCTTGAGAATTTTGATTGAATATTGCCAAGTGTGCATATAAAGAGCCAACTAGCACATTAAGTTGGACTAGTTTTACTAAGCTTTTGGTACACGAGAGATTTTGAGCTAAGCCCACAAAGCAATTCCAACCATCATGATTTTCTCCATTGATCTACTGCTAAAGATTTTGAGCATCCTTCGTCCATGGCCGTTGGGGTATTATTTTTGACAAATGGCCTTTCCCAAGCTTCCTTTTTGGTCAGTCTCGGTGACTTGAACCAAATTGTTACAAGTATCTTAAAAACCAGATTGGCAAATTGTTACAAATGGCCTTTCCCAAGCTTCCTAGTTTTACCTCATGTTTTATATAGTAGATGAAGTACACACATTTTGTGTATGTAATTAAATAAATCTTTAAAAGAAATAAATTTGAAAAAATATTGGATTTGAAAAACAAATTAAAATATTTCTTTTTTGATAGGATACAGAAATTAGTTTTTACTTTTATTGATTATAATTTCTTACTTTGAAAGGAAGAATATACGTACGTGTGGGTTATGGGAGAAGAAATAAGGATTCTTTTTTTCTTTTAAGTTTATTTTGTTTAAGAGGAAAAAATATGTAAACTGAAAACTGAACTCTTTTATTGATAGAATGTTTTAAATATAGACTAATATAATCTGTTACAATAATTGTCCCAATAAAATAAGGATTCTCTAAATCTCTATTGAATCTTATCCGTATCTAAATATAACATGACACACACAAGAAATTACAGAGAATAAATATACTTAAACACTCTCATTTGTGTCGTTGGCCTGAAGAATAATACATGACATGTTGCCTCACTAAAAATCTCGCCAAACAAACAAAAACCTCATTGGTAAAACAAAAACTTGGTTTAAGGGAAAAAGAGTATAACGCATCAACTACAAAAGCTACTACATGTGACGTAGACTCCCCCTGATGTCTACATAAATGTAACTCCCCCTGACTGTAAACTCAGTCATGAAGTTCAGATAACTTGTGCATACTAATGCATCTCACATGTTTCACAAATGTATATTTAGGTAGCGACTTGGTAAACAAGTCTGTAGCATTATCCGCCGAACCAACCCTGGTTCACATGAATATTCAACAATTGTTGTTATTGATAATTAAAGAAGAATTTCGGCGATATATGTTTTGTATTGTCACCCATAATGTAACACAACTTCATCTGTTCAATGCATGCTGCATTATCCTCAAAGATGCAAGTGGGAACCGTCGTAGTAGATGATAGTCCATTAGACCCTCAAATATGACCTATGACTGACCTAAGCCAGACACATTCTCTAACTATTTTATGTGAAGCAATAATTTCTGAATGATTCGAGGAAGTAACAACAAAGGTTTACTTAGTTGATCTCCAAGAAATTGTTGTATTTCCATAGGGAAAACATAATCAGTCTGTGAATGATCTTTGTGTGGGTCAGAGAGGTACCTAACATCAGCAAATCCGACCAACACATCAACCGGTGTTTCAGAATAGGGGACTGCAGTAAAACTGCTCACAGCAGGAGAGGAATTCGACGGGTCAAAACTATCACTCGACGGGGCGGACAGATGGTTTTGTCTGATCCAGAGCACTGACTTCGATGGGTCGAAAGACCCCTTCGGTTTTTCATTGTTCATTGCATTCGACAGGTTGAGAGATATGCTCGATGGGTCAAAATTCCCAAAACTTGAATGCTGCGATTCAAGCATCCATTTTCCGAGATTTTCAAGCTTCTCTCTGTATTCTTTGTAAGAGAAGAATAAGCCCAAGTCAATGGAACCCTACAAGTACCTGAAGATTTATTTTACTCCATTCCAATGACGTTGCGTAGGCGTAGAGCTAAATCTAGCCAACAAATTCTCTGAGAAGACAATATCTGGACTTGTGCATTGAGCTAAATACAATAAAGCTCCAATAACACTAAGATATGAATTTTTAGCTCCCAAAATCTCCAACAATTGGCGTGCTAATAGGGTGTGGCGGTGTGCCTTATCCATATTAAATGACATGAGCATGTTTTGGACATAAGCAGACTGGTGAATAAGAATTTCATCAACTCGATGTTCCAGCTCTAATCCGAGACAAAATCGAGTCCTACTAAGATCTTTCATCTCACATTCAAATTTTAAGTAGCTAACCGTCTCATTGATCTCATTAAGAGTCCCGATGATGATTATATCATCAACATAGATAGCTACTATAGCAAATCCTGGACTTGTTCTTTTAATAAATACGCAAGGGCATAAGTCATCATTCTTGTATCCCTTCCCAATCAAGTAGTCACTATGGCGTGTATACCACATCTTATCGGATTGCTTCAATCCATATAGTGAACGTCTCAATCTAATTACATGAGCACTCCGTGTTTTAGAGTTACTTGATTTGGGTATAGCAATGTTATCTGGCACTCTAATGTATATCTCTGAATCAAGATCCCTATAGAGATATGCGGTAACCACATCCATAAGCTGCATATTTAGTTTTTCGGACACTACCAAGCTTATCAGGTAGCGTAAGGTCATGATGTCCATAATAGGAGAATACGTCTCCTCATAATCAATTCCAAAGCGTTGAGAGAAACCCTGCGTCAAGAGTCTAGCTTTAGAACGCAAGACCTCATTCTTCTCATTACACTTCAGAACAAAGACTCATTTATGTCCAACTAGCTTAACATTTGGTGGGCTTAACACTACCGGACAGAAAACTTGCCTTTCATTCAGAGAGTCTAGTTCGGCCTAGATTGCTACCTTCCAATTCGGCCAATCTTCTCTACGTTGACAATCTGCAACAGAGCAAGGTTCCACTTCATCATCGCCTATGATCTCTAAAGTGATGGAGTAAGCAAACACATCATCAACTAACATGGAAGATCTATCCATCAGAACGCGCACATCATTTGTTCTAAGCAAGATTTGTTTTTTTCTTTGACATCATAAGAGGTTATGTAGCATCCCACAGACATGCCAATTATGATTCAATGACATAACTGTAGTCAAAGACAATCTCATGTGAAAGATTCACAATGTTGATGATGAATGGATCATTTTGTTCCTCGATGACCTGCTTTTTAACTAGCAGCTAATCAATGAATTTTCTTGGTCTCCCCCTTTTCCTAGTGGGAGCCGAGGCCGACATAACACCTTCCACATGCGCAGGAGGAACGCTTCCTTTCCTGGTAGTGCCACTAACCAATTCCTTTTTCAGGATTCCTAACCTTGCAGGAACATTTGTAGCAGGTATATCTGATCTCGTCACTTTAGTGATATCAGCAAGGAGTCAGGCATAGAGTTTGCTACTTGCTGAAGATCGAGTATTCTTCGCACTTCTATCTCACTATGAGACGTACGACGATCGTGATGAGATATAGTGGGATCAAACCACGTCAATTTCTGAAGTTGAACCAGAATGGAACCATTCCTATCTCCCCCTAAAGGCGGGAAGTAAGTATGTCTCACCAAAGTGACAATATGCAAATCTAGTTAAAGAGATCTCATGTCGAAGGTTCAAGATAGCAGACTATCGTTGGAGCTTCATAACCAACATAAATTCCCAATCTTCGTTCATGACCCATTTTAGTTCACTGTGGATGCGCAATTGGCACATATACCGCGCAACCAAAAATACACAAATGTAAAATATCAGGCTCAATCCGGTTACCGACTGGAACGCATTGAATGGTTGGTGGGCTTGTGGTCAAAAATGAAGAAGCATAGCTCTGTGCAACACTACATATCTGTTCATGAAATTTATCCCCTCAACCTTTTGACTATTGTTTAGTCTAAGGCTAAGTGAATTTCTCATACCCACAAGTATATGGGGTCAAGTTATAGTATTTGTAAGGAAGTCGAGTGTCGAACCCATGAGGATTGACCACTTAAACTCCTTAGCTTGACTCGATTATACATTTGAAATCACGGATTAACTAGACACAAGACATGACACTAAAACTAAAGCAAGATGTGGAAGTGTATCTCACAAGACTAAGTCCTTTGGAGACTTAACATTGCAAGGGATGGTTGAATTACGATGAGTGGTTAAACGAAAGGTTGATTGAATGTTTACTACTAACTAATTAAGTGAAAATATGAAGTAAGAACAAAACAAAATGTAAATATTTGGTCGGCTAGAGATATTGCCACTAGCCAACTCAATGTACCAACAATGTCCAATTTATGAGTTTAGTCTGATTCACACGTGTTTCTCCAATTCATGATCTTTTTGAGTCACCATTGGTTGTGAACCGAATCTCCTAGGCCATTGGGGCACTAGAAGTGTTCCGGTTCAACATTTAAGTATAAAACAAACCGAAACTAGAATGTAACTCAATATGAATCATATCATAATCGTACCACATGCCTAATAAGTTCATTATTTGTTCACTTATGATGAATGTGAATGACTTTCCTTCCTAAGTCCCAATTAGAGGACATGAAAGTATGTTCTAATGACTTTCCTAATTCACATCTTTTAGAACATGAATTAGAAGAAGTAACGATTAGCTATAAATCCCCTTCGAGTCAATGTACGTTTGACCGAAGCTCCTTGAGTCATTTGGACTTTAAGAAGGCTTCAATCCATGCTCAAGCCCAATGAAAACCAAACCTTAAGCCCATCTTCTCAAATACAACCTAAGTTATGTTCACATGCTTATTTTCCTTAGGTGAGTGAATAATTCACTTAGGCTCATTTTCACTTTCCTTAAACATATCTCAATTTAGTCATGGCTAAGACATGAGTATGAAAATATTGAATCAAGCCCAAACATGCAAACATACCACAATCACGTCATAAGCTATCAAACTCATTCACAACATCAAGTAAACTAAACCAAATTCAAATTCATAACTCAAAACATAGTTGTATGTACGAGCCCTAGTCTTCCAAAAGGCAACTACTCACTAAGCATAATTTAAAGCAAGACCAGATATATGCTCAAAATAAGAAGAGAAAAGAAATAACCAAGAGTCCCATTAGCCAAAGCTCCACCAAATGACTCCAAGGCTTCTTGCTCCACTTCTTCACTCCAAGCTAGCACCAAGTCTTCAAGAGGGGGAAAGGGTAGTTCTTAGGATTCTAAGGAGCCAAGGGGAAGAGGGATTACTTCCCACTCTTTTGAACTCTAAAGACCAAACCAAACCCTAGAGGCAAAAATGAGAGGAGAACACTCAAATAGGCCAAAGTGATGGTGTGGTGGTGAAGAGGTTCGGCTCTACCCAAGAGAGGGAAGAGCTAGGTCTCTAATGCTGGTGGTTATGGAGGTGTTTTAACTTAGAAAAAAATGAGGAAAGGTAAAAGAGAGTGCTAGAGGGTTGGCATAAGGATAATGGGTCTATAGAGAGACTAAAACTATGAAAAATATGAAAATGAGGTAAGTTCTGTGTGTGTAGGAGGGGGAGCTCGACCCTATCTGTTTTGGAGAGATATTTTGGGTGCAAATAATTCAAAAATGAAGCTTAGATATGATCCACATTTTTAAGATTTAAGTGGTGGTCCTAAGATGACACACCCATGTCATGTGAGTTGCATGTGCATGTCTCCACACCAAAATATCTTCTTATGTGGGATCTTATGAGCTTGGGCCTTGAATTCTTGGGCCATCATATCTTGACCTGGTCATTGACCGGTGAAGACTCGCCGGAGTTGATCGTTGACTGTTGACCTGCGGTTGATTTTTTGTCTTCTTCCCGATTTTGGTCATTCTTCTTTAAATACTTAGGAAACTTGCTTGGCTTCTTCAAAAAACGGTTAATCTCCATCTTTAAGCTCATTTCCATGCAAAATCACTATTTCCTAGCATGACAAGGAAACATATCAAAAACGATGTTTTATTCCAAGAAGACAAGCATTAAGCATAATGTTAGGCACATAATTAGAACATAATTATGGACCTAACAATATCCCCACGTAGAGACCGGTAAGTTTGTATGCATTGCCAAAGCTCGAGATACAAGCTGTAACCGCTTGATGTGAGCCTCTGCTGACCGTTCTGAGAATGAACATGAGGAACATGATGTTTAATTTCAATCCTATCTGACATGCAGTAATCATCAAAATATTTTGATGTAAACTCTCTTGCATTGTCCAATCTAATAGACCGGATTGGATGATCCAGGTGGTGAGCCTAGAGCTTAATAATTTGAGCCAAGAGTTTTGCAAACGCAACATTCCTCGTGGATAGCAAAGCAACATGTGACTATCGCGTTGATGCATCTACAAAAACTATAAAATCTTTAAATGATCCGCATTCCAGTTTGATAGGTTCACAAATATCACCAAGGATCCTTTATAAGAATGGAATATTCTTTGTATTAGCAACAACAAAAGAAGGTCGCGCCTTTAACTTTGCTAGTGAACAAGCTTTGGAAAACGAGTGATGTGCATCCGAGATTGCAACATATGAAGCTGGTGGGAGAACGCACGATGCCACAGCAATATTTTGTCGGGATTGTGCTGCACTTGTCTTGGAGACCGAGCCAAGATTAAGAGGAGTAGTCTCATCCTCCCCATCTAAACCGATGGATATGAGAATTTCCACATGTTTCTTTGCTCTGAAGAATGGATGACTATGAGAATTTTTCAATATTTTGATCATTATATCACGACCTGGATATCCCAGTCAAAAATGCCAAAGCTTATATGAGTCTGAATCACACGAAGTTATGTGAGTCACGACATTAAATTCAATGATCCAAACTGTAGTTAAATATAAACCACTATGAATAGCCAAAAACTTCTCTAGAATGCACTTGCAGTCTCATTCAACAGAGGTGATACACAATAGTTCATTTCTATTCTCACAATCTGTTTCCAAGTGAAAACCATTGGCGCGAATATCCTTAAAACTTAGCAAGGTTCAATCAGCCTTTCATGCGTATAAGGCAACAATGATATATAATTTTGTACCATGAGGCAATAGAAACTCTATTGAACCACGCCCTTGAATAACCGGCGCTACACCAATCATGGTTGTCACTGAGGATTTGTAAGGAAAAAGATCCACAAATAGTTGCCTATTCTGCAGAATGGTATGAGTAGTACCACTATCTGCAAGACACTCAATCTATCCTTGAGACATCTAGCTACAAAATCAATGTAAATAAGTCAATCTTTGAACTAAAGACCAGGCAGACACTTTAAGTAGACACTTAAATATTTGAATAAGGATGTGACCCTTGTTGAGTGATGATATGGCATGACATAAACTGATGTAAAACCACATTTGGTGCAGAAATCTAGGTTGGTCATTTTGACCAACTAGATTAAGTCCCATGGTCGATTTTTTTTCATCATTTTCCAATGAAACCAATGTAAAACACATCTAAAAACACCACATCTGGATACAGTCTTCGACGAGTCGAGAAACACCCTCGACGGGTCGAAGAAAACCCAAAATAGAATTTTTAATTTTCTGATACCGAGAATTCGATGGGTCGAAGGCAAGCTTCGACGGATCGAAAATGTTGTCCAAAAGCACATATTCGATAGGTCGAGGCATTTTTCGACTTGTCCAAGAAAAACCTAAAATGATATCGATTTTCCGATATCAATTTTCGACGGGTCGAGAATGAACCTTATGGGTCAAAATTGAACAATGTTTGAGACAGAAGCTCATCATCGACGGGTTGAGAAAAATCTCGACGGGTCGAAAAAATCCTGCGATCAAAACTTCCTCTTTTTTATGTATTATTTTTACTATATTTTTGTGTCATTATGCCATATAAATTTGTAACATCGAACCATATACTGATTTGGTATGAAAATAACATTCTCAACACTTTCATATACCGAAAAATAGAGAAATTTTCATTACTGCCAAAAATAAAAATACATCATAGTTGTTCTTATCCAAAAACCAAGACAAAGTGTCTTTAAAAAATGACTGAAAAATAAGGCCAAAAACAAAACAAAAACTTGAATACATAGAGATAACCATCTTTTACATATGCTTAATCAAAATCCGGAGTAGCTAGTTCATTTTACTTATTCTATGCAAGAACGGGATTGGTGTCAACTTCCATCTCTACATCTCCAACATAGTTTGACTCTTGAGCCAAGTACTACTTATGTCTCTTGTAGATGTTCTGCATCTCTATAGTAGCACGACACTACTTGTGCATATGCTTGTTTAAACCACACTTAAAACAAGTGTATTTTCCAGAGTATGCATATCGTTGCCCATCATTAACCAAACTAGCTTGGTTCTTGTTGGAGGTGGCGTTCTGATCTCTATGCCAAGTCATATTTTGGTTGCGGCCTTGGCCACGCCCATGCCCTCCTCTCCCACCGCGTGGAGCATGTCCTCCACGCACATAAAGTTCTGAACGAACAACGTTTTTCTCTTTTCGGGCATTTCCTCCAGTTTGGTAACTCTTAGGCTTTTTAGTACCAATCGGTCTAGAGTTATTATTGAGGATGATCTCATGATGCCTCTCTTTTTTAGCTAGACTATTAATGAGATAACTGAAGGTAAGAATCCTCCCATGTTCGTACTCGATCTGGTACTAATGAGCAAGGATGCTCATGGATGTTAGGAATGTGTTCAACGACCTTTCAATCATGTCATTCTCGGACTTCTCCACCCCACAGAAACTCAACTTCGACTATAGATCCAACATCGCTTGATTGTAATCTTGGATGTTTACTAAATCCAAGAATCTGAGATTTTTTCATCTCGCAGTTAACTCAGGAAGTTGTGCATCATGCACATTATTAAAGCGTTGTTTCAGAACATCTCACAACTTTAGGGGATTAGTCTTTTTCAAATACTGCTTCTTGAGAGTTGGATGAATATGACGCCTCAAAAATATGAGGGATTGAGCTTTTGATTTATTTGTGGGTGGAATAAGATTTTGTCTAGGCCTAGAGGGTTTGATGGTGTTGGTAAGTATCTTTCCAATGAATGTATTTTCCACATCAGAGATCCAATGGTGGTATTTGACTAGTATCGTTTGAAGAACCACGATCACTAATATCAAGTTTTAATGGATACGAACGTGATCCATGATATATGACCACCAAAATCGATTACCAACAAACAGTGGCTTAAAAATCACACCCAGCCACCGTGATAAACCGTCACATCTTATCGATTTCCCTTTCTTTTCTTTTCTTTTCCAAACCGTGACGCTCCCAGGATCATCACTTATACTCTGTGGATATAGGTCCATAGGAACTAGGGTGCAGATATATAATATTCACACATCAATATCACACTCCTAGGAATTATTAGGATGAATTGACTAGGTTCTTAGTATGTGATGATAACTTGCAAATGTTAGTTTAGGTTTATTTTTGGTTTAGCAAGTATGTTTAGAATTCTATGTTTCTCAATATGTTTGCTGCCAACTTTATCTTTAATTTAGTAGATTAATCAAACCAAATTCCAACTCCCCCCTTTATAATGCACGAAATTATGTATGCACTATCAATCCTCGGTTAAGGACGATCCCTATTTACCAATACTACATCTACAACAAAGGGTTTTAAATTGTGTATTTTTCTGATTGTTAAGTGTTAATTTAACCGTTAGTTTAGTGCGAGTCATGTACCTCGATGGATCAAAAAAGCAACCCGAGGAAGTCCTTCGATGGATCGAATGAGCACTTCGATGGATCAAAGGAGCATCTCAATGGATCGAGAGAACAACCCGAGGAGACCCTTCGATGGATCAAAGGCATATCCCCAGAAAACCAAAATTTTGAGTTATTTTTTTAGTTTTTCTCTCATGCAAGACTTGTTTCTTTGCACGTATTTCCCTCAAGAATTTTGAATTTCTCATTGAAGCGAGAATTACATATATTATGTTATACCATAGATAACTTATATCGACTTTGTGCCTTGTTGATTATGTTTCTATACGATGAGAATGGACATAGGTCTTCTCATCATCTATGCCAACAATTTTCAAGTGAGAATGGATATGAGTTCATTTGCATTATCTCTAATGATTGCAGTATGATCCAAATATTAGAGAAACTTATGTGTTAGTCAAATAAGCTATGTAAGACAACTAAAAGAAAGTTGTAGAATCAAATCATGTCATGAGAGATGACTTATAGGATTGAGACATATATAAGGCTTTGACAAGACATACTAGGACATCTAGGTCATGATATGATGATCCGGATTTTGAGAAAGTCAATCGAACATCCATTCTTTCGAGTGAAAGGAAGCAAGAACCAGAGTTGGTTTATAAGAGAGTGAAGTTGGGCACCATTTAGTGGTGGCTCCATCGACCAAAGGTCGGCTAGCGACCGACGCCTCTTCTCCCAAGAGGAGAAAACTAGACTTCGAGGATGGTGTGCTAGTCTCCTATCCTACTTTTCAAGTCCATAGAGACTCCAAGCCTCAACCAAAATCCTCATTGGTTATTTTTAACGGCTCATCACTCATTACAAAGCCTACTCATTTGAGAAATTAGGATTTAGACCATCCTATGCAATGGACACATATATTCTCACTATATAGAATCTAAGGCGATTCTATGGAATGATTCAATCAACTGCTATGAGAACCTTGACAGACAATCTCTTTACCACTAGTTTAGCGGATGTCACTGTGATGAGACAGTCTTCCCATCGTTAGGGGGAGATAAAAACAAGCATGTTTAATAGGAACGACAGGAAGGGTCGTGTCCTCACTATGTCTCATCATGATCCCAAAACGATAGAACATAACAAATTCGATGCTTGATGCATTTTCTAGTATCGTTAAAGTAACGAGATCACATATACTTGCTGCAAATATGCATGTAAGGATTTATGTCCCTTTGAGTGGACATGTTGGCACTAAAAATGAGTTGGTTATGGAGCCGCCACCATAGAATGTGGCATGGTGACGTCACAAAGTGGCATAGTGTCATCACAGGCCATGGGTTCTGCTGGAGAGCGTAAGAGATCCAAAAGTTCGATAAATACTCATCCAAGGAAGGGAGCGAGTTTGGCACAACATGATCCATTCATCATTGATACTCAATTTCATCATATGGTTATCATTGAGGGACACCTTAATGTTAACCAATTACTCATAATATAGAGATTTCTACAAAGTATAAATTACACTAGTGTACATGAGAGCATGTAATTTTGAGACTTATCGAACCTATCTATATTGAAACTCCCAAACATAATAGAAATTGGCCTACATGGAAAGAAGCGATCCAGATTGAACTCTATTCACTAACAAAGAGAAACGTAGTTGGGTTGGTGATGCCGACACACCCAAGTATAAAGCCTATCGAAATAGGTATTTGTTTGAAAGTGTGATGAGAATAAAGAGATTATACTCGCCTCATGGCGCAAGGCTTCTCACAACGCTCTAGAATCAACTACGATGAGATAAATTCTCTCGTAATAGATGTCATTGAACTCTACTACCTTGTTAGTTTGGTAATTTCTGAAAAACTTGACATGCAGCTTATAATCGTGGTCATGATATATCTCTATGGGGATCTAGAATAAGAGATAGATATGAATATCTCAGATAGGCTTCATGTACCTAAATCAAGTGGCTCTAGACCACAAAACGGGTTTGTTATAAGATTAAAACGCTTACCAAGTGACTACTTGATTGGAAAGGGAGATGCCCATACGTGTTCATTTAAAGGACAAATTTTGGATTTTCAAAGTGTTTGAAATCCAAATTTGAGATGAAAGATCTTTGGAAGACACAGTTTTGTTTTGAATAAAGGAGTCATAACAAATGGCGGGAACTCAAGCACCATAATGATGAGATTTTCCATCATCGGCTTATACTCTAAGATATGTTACACTTTATGATGATAAAGTGAAGTCTATGAGTACTCCCATGGTCTGCTTTAGTCTTGACCCTTAGAGGGGCTCCGTTTTCATCCAAGGGATAATGACCAAGACCTGTTAGAGGCTAAAGTGCCTATTTAACTGCAAGAGTATACTTAGGATAATACACAAGACTTAGCTTCTCATTCTTATTGAATTTGATAGCTAGAGTTAGCTATGCGCTCATGCAATGTTATTGGAATGATTTAAAGACAATCTTTCACTATCAAATAGTATGAAAGATATGGGCTTGATTTATCCCTACAGATAGGTCACAAAGAGAGTGGCGGTGGAAGTAAGGACACTGATAACGCGTAAAACATGCATCAAATATTAACACAAAGTAGACACTCAACACATAGTTCACACGTATGCAATTTAAAACCCTTCTTTGTAGATGTAGTATTGATAAGTAGGCATCGTTCTTAACCGGGGATTGAAGGTACTAATGCATGACAACATTTGTAAACATAAAATAAAAGGTATGGGGGGTTTGAAATTTATTTTTTAATTACCTAATTTATTTACTAAAAACGTCTCAAACATAGCACATAATCCTAGGACTCTAACATGCATTGACTCATAGACAAGCAAACACGTAGAAGATCCTAAAACACATATCATGTTTTGAAACAAAAAGAAAACCTAATTAACTATATACAAGTGATCAACTTATTCCTTACCTAACTCATTTATTAACACATGCAAATAACAACACTAACGAAATCCCATAACCCTAAATTTCGATTAAACATGCATAATTCATATTTTGTGCTAGGCATCCCCTAAAAACCATTGATCTAGACTAGGAATCCCCTAAATCAAAACCAAAGCATTAAGAACCAATTATCTTCATGCAAATTGAAATCTAGAATAAGGAACACATGGAAAATTTATTGATATTTACTCATGTAATAAAACCAAAATACAATCATCCAAAACACACAAACAAGTTTCATGAATAAAAAGAGACTACGGAGTAAAGATGTCATTGTTACACTTTTATATCTTTGGAATCCCCTATGGATACTCAAGAGAACTAGACTTCTTTGATGGATGACGTTCGGAATACCTTATACGTCGGTGGAAGAAGAGATGTGGCGTTATGATGGTGTAGTCGGCTTCCTGAGGATGTCGGTTTAATTTATGAGGAGGAGAGTACTTGGAAGAGTATAGGCTATAGAATAAGTGATGATCTACTTTGAGGCCGAGCTCCCCTTTATATAGGAGAATGATAGGTTATTTCCTACCATAACAAGAAGTCCACATTAATTTCGGTGAAATCTGACCTCCTGTAGTAAAACGAGATTTTCTTGAGTTATACGTATACGAAATTTATGATTCTTGTGGCATTGGAAAGATATTTCTGAGGGCTATAAAGTACCTTCCTTAATCATCTTAATCGGAGTTGATCCGCGATTTCTACAGCCTGTAGAAGTCTGTTATGCTGTAACTTCAAATTTCCTTCCTTTTTAAGTATTAGGAATCTCAATCTCATCAAATCTTGGATTTCTTGCTCTCCAATTCTTCTTGTCCGAAAATACCATTTAATTGCACATATTTTGGGCCTCAAATCATATCCATATCATCTTGGAATATTTTCCAAAAATTTGGCCCAATGGTCCTTTATTAATTCGGCAAGGTTGTGCTTTCCTGGATCGCGCAGGAGAAATGTCTTCTTCTTTATTTGTATCATTTTCATTTGTTCTTCTTCAAGATCCATAGAATTTTGGCAACATTTCTTTACTCCTCTTTTTGCTCCATTTTACCACGCCTCAAATTCTTGTAGACTTCTTTACTCCATCTCTTTTGACAAAAACCTAAAAACAACAAAATGAATCAAAACTAATAAAATTAAGCAATTAACAAAGTAAAAATGTAGAGAAAATATATTAATTAATACGCCTAAAATGCGTAGATCAAAATCTCCCACACTTAGACTTTTCTGGTGTGACGACCCGGAACAGAATCAGTAGAGTAATCGGCTTAATTCACGAGATAGCGCGTAATCGCAGTTTTTCGATAATTGTGTGGTTTGCCGGTTTTGATTACGACTTAATTATCGGCCGAGAATTTGAGATGAGTCTCTTCTCGAGAGTTGTTGTACACGTGATTTCGAGTTCGTGGGCGGTTCCAGACGATTATTTCGACGACTAAGGAATATAATATGAATATTTGAAGTTTTAGAATTTCGTCGAGTTTATCCGTTCGTATCGAGTTTATCCGAATCGTAATGGTTATCCGTTTTGGACCGTTGATCGTCCGGAGATGCGAGTATAAATATCGAAAATAGTCCAAAAATTGTCGGAAACACTGTTGGAAGTTTGACTGGCATTGATTTTTACTGTTGACCCGTTGAGTCGTTGAACCGTGAAGAAACGCGACCTGGTTGTGACTCGCCGGCCGACCCGGACTTTTCGGCCACCTCCGTCCACGCCCTTGGTATGGATAGACTCCTTTTGAGCTCCTCTATTGATTTGTGTTTGAATTTATGTGAATTGGTTGGGATTTGAATGGTTTCGAATCGGGTTAAGTTTACGGTTTTCGCCGGTGACGGGGGAGGAGCTCCGGCGAACTGTGATGACGGGGGTGAGGGGGTTTCGACTCCCCTTTCTCCGTTGATGCTCCCTGGGTAGTTGATTTTGTATGAGGATGGTTTTCCGGTGGAACCCATGGTGGTTGCCGGAGCTGGATTTGGATCTATTTTCCGAGCTGTTTTCCGGTTAATTAAGTAATAATTGAGACTTGTGGTAGTTGTAAATTGTGTTGGGCTTAAGGTAAGCTAGAGAACTGGGCTTTCCTCGCCGGAGAATTCCTCCATTGACGGCGCGTCGCCGCCGGCGGCAGAGGTCAACGGCGGCGCTCCGGCGAGGGCGTTGACTTTTTGGTTTTCGATGAGTTATATGTCGTTTTGCTTGTATTCGCACCCCGATCGTCGCCTTAAGGTTTTCGAGTTGATTTGGGTACCGGATTTTTAGTCGAGGGTTTGAGTGGAGATTTCGGGAATTTTGTTAATTATTTTTGTATCAGTTATACGTTTCCGGGAACGGTTGGTTTCCGAGGTGTGGTACAGTGTTGTGAATTGTGATTTTGATCAGATATATTTTGTGATTATTCAGAGGATCGAGATCGTGCTTCGGGCGAGGGATCTTCTGCCGGACCATATGATTAGCGCGAGTGCGCGCTTTGCTCATCTGTGAGTGGACACTTTTATATTTTCACAGTAGTTGCGAGTTCGTGATTTTTTCGTATTTATTTATATACGATGTTGAGATTATTTATTATTTTCAGAGGTATTATTTTATATTTTATGGTGATGACATACTTACATCGATGATTCGGCTACTCGGCTGATCACCGGTAGTCTGACCAGAGTTGAGAGATTCCTCTGGGCAGGGTTGAGAGATTCCCCTGTTATGCCACCGGGGTTGAGATATTCCCCTGGCCTATCACCGTCGAGCTTGAGCGATTCACCTGACCGTCGGGCTTGAGAGATTCGCCTGGCACTTCCATATATTTTCCGAACTTGCTATACTTGTTTATTGTATATGAAATTGGTGAAAGGCATATGTTTATTTTCGTCCACTCACTCTAACGTTTTATTGCCTTTCCCCTGAGTTTTTCGGTTTCCGTGCCCAATTTGCAGTTCGGATTCTAGTGTCTCACGTCGCGGTCGGAGGCTAGTTGTTCGAGTTACCTGTCTTTTCCAGTAGGTTCCTTGTTTCGCCTACTGTTGTATATTTTGTATATATACACTAGATGTCGCTCTGATACGATACTGATACATGTTTATGTGATTTTTCCCGGATTTTCTATATTATACAGTTATGTTTACTGTTTATTGCTATTGTTATGATCCGGATGGGATTGGTGCCCACGGTTTGGCTTTTGTGGCATAGGATGAAGTGTTATTTTCCGGGTGCAGGTTAATGGCAATTCCGCGTTAGTAGCGTTACTCTGCCGAAATTTTAATGGTTTTTGTTGATTCGTGTTTTCAGAAGGAGTTTGATTCTGGTTTAGGAAACTAAATCGGGGTTGGGTCCTTTCAGCTAGTCCCTAGCAAATACTAAACAAAAGAAAAAATAAAATAAAAACAAACAAAGGAAAGTTTACAAACTAAAAACTAACATACTTATATATTTCAACATTTCAAAGCCGCAAATCATCATGTTATTATGTTTAAAACGTTGAAAACTCTAAGTTGACAAAAACACATCTAAGCCCTTGTCTCCAGAATTTTACAAAGTATAAGGTGATGGAATCACAAGATTTCAACGTGAATGCTCAATGATTTTAAGAGATACATGCCATGATCAAGTAAGACTTGGAAGAAAATAATTGTGAAATTAAAGCTATGCATGTTTCGAACAAATTTAAATCAATCTCACATGGATGCACTCATCATATTTTCACTCATGAAAAGGGTTCACTCAAAGTGTATATGGATATATTGAATCGAAAACCTCATGAATATAATGAATTACTTGCACAAATGAACCTAAAACATATGCCTACTCATGCAACTTACTCAACCAATCGAAGGCTATTATTCTTAAGGATCAAAAAGGTCTTAGAAAGGTTGTAATGAGGCTGAGGCTAAGGCATTCAAAATTTTGGTATGTGGTGATAAAAACGTTCAAAAGACTTAGTCAACACTTAGGCAATTCGAGCTCCATCCTTTATCATGTGTCAAACTTCAAAATTGGGCCAATTTTCATCTTTTTGGGCCCCAACTTCATTCTAAATTTTTTTCTTGAGCTTTACGGACAGGACAAAGGCCATATTTCTTTAGTTTTGGGCCTTCAATTCATGGTACACTTCAAATCCGCAAATATGGGGGACATTAATCCAAACTTTAACATCTAAAACACATTGCTGGAGAGCTTCTGAATTTTCTTTTCACTTTTTCTTTTTTCTTTTTTAGCTCTCGAATATTTTTTTTCTCAGCAATTTACACACATATTTAAGCTATTTGAACAAGTCTATCCTCATACACACATATTTTCCTTCAAAAACATCATCTTCACGCCATTTCCATGTACTTAGCTTCAAAAATCTTTACCAAGTCTTTAGAACAAGGGTATGGATATTCTACACTAGGTTAAAGTGTTTAAATATATATGGCAATGAAAGAAAGGCTCAATGTAGGCTCAAAGGGGGTATCTAGGGGTGTCGCATCTCGTGCGCACATATGGGACACATGGCTATTTGGTTCAGTGGTGGAAAACCTAAGTGCCTTTAATCATATCCAAAATCAGAGCATTTATCAACTTAAAAGCTTTGCAAATCTACATCAGTAAGTTCTAGTATTCTCTAGTTCATTAAAATTTATGGCAAGCAATTTAATGAGGCATATAAATGTTTTTGAGACTATGATGCACGAAATTCACTCAACAAATGATGTAATGTAGGCTCAAAAACTCACTTTAAGGTTTGTATGATCTAAAAGCTTATTCTAACATGCGAAATCTGTACCGTGTTTATGCATACCATATCTACTACATGTCATGACAATCAAAATATCTCAAATAACACAAGAAATCCTCAAGTAGTGATCATTGACAATGCCATGTAATTTTTCTTTGTTTCGCTCAATTTTCCATCATTGACTAGTTAAGGGCATCCTAAAGACTCTTTAAAACACTAAGTTGAACAAAAAGACTCAAAATAATTTTTTTTAGGGCATCATCCGCCGGAAAGTTTCATTGTCCGCCCGATTTTTATAATTTATGACTCAAATAAGTTGTAAACCCCTCCCCCACACTTAAACTCTACATTGTCCTCAATGTACTAAAGTAAAACGTAGAATTAAGCATGAAATATAGGATTTACAAAAATCTAACTAATAAAGGTAAAAGCTAAGAAAATTAAAAAGAGAAAAAGGGAAGAGAAAACAAATTTGGTTTGTAGACTCCTCCATTGGGTTGCCTCCCAACAAGCGCTTGTTTTTTAACGTCTTACAACCTAGACGTGTTGCATTGCTCCTTCTTCACTTGGGAATTCCAACATTCTTGACGTTTTCTTTGCATGTGCACTTGCATTTACATGTTGGTGCCATCTCCTCTAACTCCTTTAGCTTGGCCTTCTTCTTCTTCTTTACGAGCTTGTTAGGGTTCATGATCCAGTCAAAGATACATTAGTTAGTGATCAATTAACTAATTAATCATAAACGTAGCTCATGTAGCATTTACAAGATGTAGGTTTATCTTTCGTTACAAATTTATTACAACAAGATCAATTAGACAAATACAGTTTAAATCATGTCCCAATTGATTTTTTTTTTGCCAAAGATATATGATTATCACATGCATCTAGAATTTAAATTAAGACTTAGATGCTTAAATTGTGTAATGGCTCGAAATTCGTTCCACTCATTTGGGCAAGTCCGGAAATGGCCAGTTGGGATAGATGTAACGGGAGAGGTAGGACTAATTTCGAGAATATTCTCTTTCTTAGATCCAAATCCCGTCATGAGTCATAACCCTTCTAGTCACCATAACCGAAAGTTTCTTACTAAGAGCAACAGTTCAATATGATATTACATCAACTCTTTCAATCAAAATCCAACTTAAAAACTAAATAACAAGTGATAAAAACATAGCTAAGACTTATTATTTAACATTTTACAAAATCGGAGAAATTGAACATAGCTACTTGCAGAATTTATGCAGAATTAATCACACATACTAATTTCACGAAAATTTACGAGATGATACTAGACACATATATACATAACTCTGTAAATTTTCATAATTTTCCAAGACATACAACTATGTCAAATAAATCACACAAAATAGCACATACACAGTCCCGAATTGACATTAACACTAAAACTAAAAGAATTATAATCACATTATACAATAACAATGACGAATATCTTTACAAAAAAAAATTACTCTTTGACCTTATACAATTGACTCTTTGACCTGCAAAAAAATAAAAATAAATAAAGTTACAACATGCTTGGAACTCAAGAACACAAAAAAAAATTTCAGATTCGCACAAAATTGAACATAGCAGATTATTAAATTTTTGCAGAATTGTTGGCTTGTCTGAATATAATAAAAATTTACAGGCATAAACACCGCACAAAACTCAACACTTCTGAAAAGTTTCAGATTTTTCCAATACATAAAGCTACGTCAAATAAATTGTACAAAACAGGTCAGTGAACAGTTCTGAAAACAGAGAAAAAAAAATTATGCACAAGTATATTATTTATACGATATGAACATATTTACACAAACGAAAATCACGCAATAGATTTTTCAATCCCCAGCAACAGCGCCAAAAATTGATAACGCGTAAAACATGCATCAAATATTAACACAAAGTAGACACTCAACACATAGTTCACACGTACGCAATTTAAAACCCTTCTTTGTGGATGTAGCATTGATAAGTAGAAATCGTTCTTAACCGGGGATTGAGGGTACTAATGCATGACAACATTTGTAAACATAAAATAAAAGGTATAGGGGGTTTGAAAGTTTTTTTTTAATTACCTAATTTATTTACTAGAAACGTCTCAAACATAGCACATAATCCTAGGACTCTAACATGCATTGACTCATAGACAAGCAAACACGTAGAAGATCCTAAAACACATACCATGTTTTGAGACAAAAAGAAAACCTAATTAACTATATACAAGTGATCAACTTATTCCTTACCTAACTCATTTATTAACACATGCAAATAACAACACTAACGAAATCCCATAACCCTAAATTTCGATTAAACATGCATAATTCATATTTTGTGCTAGGCATCCCCTAAAAACCATTGATCTAGACTAGGAATCCCCTAAATCAAAACCAAAGCATTAAGAACAAATTATTTTCATGCAAATTGAAATCTAGAATAAGAAACACATGGAAAAGTTATTGATATTTACTCATGTAATAAAACCAAATACATCTTCGAACCATGTTGAGATTATTAATCTAACATGAAGTTGTTTAGAGTGCATATGGTTGAGGTCCATAGGTGCACATATCGAAGATCAAGTGGTTTTGAATCACCATTGATGAACCTACATGCATTTTGAGGATAATGTTGCTTGCATCAAGGTGATGAAGCTAGATTACATGTAAGGCGACAACACCAAACATATATCACATAAGTTATTCTATAGTCAGCAAACAATAGCAATTCCTCAAGGTTATGGTTGACCAAGTTTAATTTGAGGATAAAGTGGCAGACTTACATTTTATGTCATTGGCCAATTCCACATTTGAGAAGCATGTGAAGAGCATAGGGTTGCTCAACTTATTCAAGCTACCTTGATTGTAGATATCAGGAGGAGATGCAGACTTCAGGGGAGTCTGGCATTCACATGAGTGTTTCTAAATGTGAAGCACACGTTGTACTCTTTTTCTTTAACCAAGGTTATTTTTATCCCAAAGAGTTTTTATTACTTGGCAAGATTTTAATGAGGTAACATGGCTATGTGTCCTATCATCGTCTATGACAACTTGTACTCTTTTTATTTGGTGTGATCACTTTTTCTTCTGCAATTTTTTTTTGGCTCGTTAAGGTTTTTAATGAGGCATCAATGAAGCATTGAAGAAGCACTATCTACCATAACCGACACAAGGAGGATTGTTGAAGGATATTTACCTTATTATGTGTGTTCCTAGTTATGATAAAATATGTAAAGAATAAGGAGAGAATCCTATATAGTAATGTATTAGAATTCTTACCATATATAACTCCATGTACTCTGAGCTTCTTATTATCAATGAAAGGTTACACACCGATTGCTTTCACAATCTCTATGCTTTACCATATTTCCTAAAACAGATTTATAATTATGTGATGACCCGGAACAGAATCAGTATAGTAATCGACTTAATCCACGAGTTAGCGCATAATCACTGTTTTCCGTAAATTGATTGATTTGCCGGTTTTGATCACGACTTAATTTTTGGGCGAGAATTTGAGTTGAATTTCTTCTCGAGAGTTGTTGTACTTGTGTTTTTGAGTTCATGGGCGGTTTCGGATAATTCTTTCAACGACTGAGGAATATGTTTTGAATATTTCAAATCGCAGAATTTCGTCGAGTTTATCCGTTCGTATTGAGTTATCCGAATCGTGATTGTGATCCGTTTTGGACCGTCGATCGTCCCGAGTTGTGAGTATAATATCGGAAATAGTCGAAAAATTGTCAAAAACACTGTTGGAAGTTTGACCGGCGTTGACTTTGTGAGTTGATCATTGACTTTTCGCTGACCGAATCTCCACCGTGCGAAACGCACTGCCGCCGTCGGGTTTGACGATTCTGGCCACCTCCAACCTGGATATTAGTATGGAACGATTCCTCTTTCGATTTGCTACTATTTAGAACTTGAAATTTCTTGATTTGAAGCCGGATTGAGGGAGAACAGAAGGTTTGAAATGTGGGGATTTTCGCCGAAATCGGCTTCGTTTGGGGGCGGCGCTTCGGTTGCTTTCAGGTGAGGAGTTTTGGTGGAATCTGTTGGGTTTTGTCCAAGGATGATTTCCCCTTTGGTTTCGAGGGACGGGGTGGTGTGACGGCGCTGGAATCGGCCGGGAAAGTTTTCCGGCCGGTTGTGTTCTTGTGGCTTTCGAGCTGTTTTCCGGCGAGTGGGGCCGGAATTAAAGGTTGACTCAGTTGGGAAAGTTGTTGGTCTCGATGAGGAGAACATTGTGGGAGCTTGGCCACAGGAAAATCTCTCTGGTTGACAGCGCGTCGGCGGTCAATGGCGGAGCTCCGGCGACCAGTTGACTTTTTAGAATTTGATGATTTTTATGTCATTTTGCTCGTATTTGCGCCCCGATCATCGCCTTAAGGTTTTCGAGTTGATTTGGAAGCCGGATTTTTAGTCGAGGGTTTGTGTGGAGATTTTGGGAATTTCGTCGATTATTTTGTACCGCGTTATATGTTTCTGGGAACGGTTGGTTTCTGAGGTGTGGTACAGTGTGTTGAACTGTGATTTTGATCAGTTATATTTTATGATTATTCAGGGGATCGAGATCGTATATTGGGCGAGGGATCTTCCGCCGGATCTCGTGATTAGCGCGAGTGCGCGCTGTGCTCACCTGTAAGTGGACTTTTCTATTTTCACTGTCGTTGCGAGTTCGTGATTTCCGTATTTATTTATATACGATGTTGAGATTATTTATTGCTTTTGGAGGTATTATTTTATATTTTATATGGTGATGACATTACTTGCATCGATGTTTTGGCTACTCGGCTGATCACCGGTAGTCAGACCCAGAGTTGAGAGATTCCTCTGGGCAGGGTTGAGAGATTCCACTGTTATGCCGCTGGGCTTGAGAGATTCGCCTAGCCTATCACCGTCAGGCTTGAGAGATTCGCCTGGCACCTCCATATATTTTCCGAACTCGCTTTGCATTGTTTTATGTATATGTAAATTGTGAAAGGCATATGTTTATTTTCGTCCACTCACTCTAACGATTTTATTTGCCTTTCCCCTGGGCTTTTTGGTTTCCGTGCTCAGTTTGTAGTTCGGATTCTGGTGTCTCACGTCGCGGTCGGAGGCTAGTCAGTCGAGCTACCTTTCTTTTCCAGTAGGTTTCTTGTTTTGCCTACTGTTGTATATTTTGTATATGTACACTAGAGGTCGCTCTGATACGCTATTGATATGGTTTTATGTGATTTTCTTCGAATTTTCTGTAAAGTATAGTTTTGATTACTACTTTACTTTATTGTTATGATATTGAGAAATTCGGATGGGATTGGTGCCCACGGTTTGGCTTTTGTGGCATAGGATGAAGTGTTATTTTCTGGGTGCGGGTTAATGGCAATTCCGCGTTAGTAACGAAACTCTGCCAAAATTTTTGTGGTTTTTGCAAGTTTGTGTTTTCAGAAGGGGTTTGATTCCGGTGTAGGAAACTAAATCGAGGTTGGATCCTTTCAGCTTGGTATCAGAGCATTAGGTTGTCAGATTCTGTAGACTCTTGTAGTTGTGACGCTTAGGGTATTTGAGTTTGTACAACATGTCTCAAGCGATGACCCGACTGGCCAGCGGTACTCATCAATGCTTCGGGTGTTGTGTATTCTCAAATATCTGAGGTCTCATGATTACGTTCCTTGTGCTTGTACCCAATGTTTGTCTTGTATCAGTAGCATGCCTCCTCGACGTGGTCCCCTTGTGAATAGGGAAGTGGATCCTGATGAGGATCGCCAGACGCACGACTTGCTGATGCGAGTGTTACGTTTGGAGGAGCATTTTAACCCTGTGGTCAAAGCTCGTACTGCTGGTGCGACTTTCTTTTCGGGTTCAGCTGATCCAGAGATTTGTGAGGCATGGTTGGTTCAGGTTGAACACGTTTGTGAGCGTCTGCGTTTTACCCCTGAGCAGATGACAGTGGCAGCAGTTAGATTACTTAAGTTAGATGCATACTTCTGGTAGGTTAGCACTGATAGAGTTCCGGTTGATACTCAGTGGACTTTGTTTTGAGATTTGTTTATGTGGAGATACTTCAACCAGGCTACACAGCAGCGGAAGTATGAGGAGTTCACGAATTTAAGGCAGGGTAGTATGTCATCAGTTGAGGATCAGAGAGTCAGACGTGGCCAGGACAACTTTCAGATCACGGTACTGGCATTACGAGTTTTGGTTATGCTGTTTGGGTTGACCAATGCCCCCGCAGCTTTTATGGACTTGATGAACCGGGTGTTCGGGCGGTTTCTGGACAAGTTTGTGATCATGTTCATCGACGACATCCTGATTTATTCCAGGAGTGTGGGCCAGCACAAGAAGCATTTGCGAGCGGTTTTGCGGACTTTGCGGGATAATCAGTTGTTTGCAAAGTTCAGCAAGTGTGAGTTCTGGTTGGATAGCGTGAAGTTTCTGGGCCACGTGATATCAGCTGAGGGAGTCAGCGTGGATTCTGACAAGATCGAGGCCGTGTTGAATTGGAGTAAACCTACCACCGTACCAGAGATCAGGAGTTTCTTGGGTTTGGCAAGCTACTATCGGTGCTTTGTGCAGGATTTTTCTCGGATTGCCACGCCACTTACCAGATTGACGAAGAAAGGCGTCAAGTTCGAGTGGTCCGATGTATGTGAGGAGAGTTACTTGCTCCTGAAGGAAAAGTTGACTACTACACCAGTTTTGACCCTACCTGACGATAATGGAGAGTTCGTGGTTTACAGCGATGCATCGAAGTTGGGACTTGGTTGTGTGCTGATGCAGCATGGCAGAGTTGTGGCCTACGGTTCCAGGCAGCTGAAACCACATGAAGTCAACTATCCTACCCATGATTTGGAGTTGGCTGCTATTATGTTAGCGTTGAAGAGTTGGAGACACTACTTGTATGGAGCTCAGTGCAAGATATACACCGATCACAAAAGTCTCACTTACTTGCGCACGCAGCCAGACTTGAACATGAGGTAGCGCAGATGGATGGAGTTGATCAACGACTATGATTACACTTTTGAGTACCATCCAGGGAAGGCTAATGTCGTTGCCGATTCACTCAGTAGGAAATCCAGAGCTTCGTTGTTCCATGTGTGTGTGGCCATAGTTTCCATGTTAGTCGAGCTTCGGGCTACGGGAGCCGAGTTCGAGTGGGACAATGATAGAGCTTTGTTAGCTAGTTTCCAGGTTCGACTTGTGTTGGTTGATCAGGTTCGGGAAGCTCAGGATGCAGATTCCTACATGTTGGACAAGAAGACCATGAATCGGAATGGTGTGCCAACAGAGTTTAGGTTGAGTGATGATGGTACGTTGCTATTTAGAGGCAGATTGTGCGTACCCAAGGACGAGAGTCTGAAGAAAGAGATTTTAGACGAAGCTCATTGTTCGGCGTATGCGATGCATCCAGGTGGTACGAAGATGTTTCGTACACTTCAAGCGTATTACTGGTGGCGCAATATGAAGCGGGAGATTGCCGCATATGTGAGCAGATGTTTGATTTGTCAGCAGGTTAAAGCGGAGAGACAGAAGCTTGCGGGAAAGTTGCAGCCACTTGAGATTCCGGTTTGGAAGTAGGAGCACATTACCATGGATTTCATGTATCAGTTGCCGCGTACTTCGACGGGTAATACTGGTATTTGGGTTATCATGGATCGATTGACGAAATCCGCTCATTTTCTTACAGTTTTAGGGAAGATTTCAGTGGGCAGATTGGCAAAGCTGTATTTGTCAGAGATCGTTCGTCTGCATGGTGTGCCTGTATCTATTGTTTTTGACCGAAACAGTCAGTTTACTTCCAAGTTCTGGCAGGCATTGCAGCGAGCCATTGGCACTAGATTGCATTTCAGTACAGCTTTTCATCCTCAGACTGACGGGCAGTCTGAGCGGACTATATAGACTCTCGAGGATACGTTGCGATCTTGCGTTTTACAGTTTCGAGGAAATTGGGACCAGCTACTTCATTTGATTGAGTTTGCCTACAACAACAGCTATCAGGACAGTATTGAGATGGCACCGTATGAGGCCCTATACGGGAGGCAGTGCCGCACTCCTTTGTGTTGGAGTGAGGTGGGCGAGCGATGGCTTATTGGCCATGATCTGGTGAAGAGCACCATGGAGGACATTAAGATTATCTAGGATAGATTGAAGATTGCCCAGGATCGCCAGAAGAGTTATGCGGACATGAGAAGAAAGAATCTCGAGTTCGATGTGGGCGATTTGGTCTTCTTGAAACTATCTCCGTGGAAGGGAGTTGTGCGTTTCGGGAAGCGTGGCAAGTTTCGACCATGGTACATTGGTCCGTACGAGATCACCGAGAGGGTTGGTGCCGTGGCTTACAGACTTGAGTTGCCGTCCGAGATGGCTCGTGTACACGATGTTTTCCATGTTTCAATGTTGCGGAAGTACATTCCAGATCCATCGCATGTGTTAGCGCTACATCAACTACCTATCCGAGAGTATTTGACATATGTGGAGGAGCCGGTACAGATTCTCGATCGGCGTGAACAGGAGTTGAGGCACCGTGTTATACCACTGGTGAAGGTCTTGTGGCAGAATCACTCGGTTGAGGAGGCCACCTGGGAGACTGAGCAGCGTATGCGGGAGCAGTATCCTCATCTGTTCACTTGACAGGTACGTAAATTTCGAGGTCAATTTTTTTTTAAGAGGGGTAGATTTGTGACGACCTGGAACAGAATCAGTATAGTAATCGACTTAATCCACGAGTTAGCGCGTAATCACCGTTTTCCGTAAATTGATTGTTCTGCCGGTTTTGATCACGACTTAATTTTCGGGCAAGAATTTGAGTTGAGTCTCTTCTCGAGAGTTGTTGTACGTGTGATTTTGAGTTCGTGGGCGGTTCCGGATAATTATTTCGACGACCGAGGAATATGTTATGAATATTTGAAATTACGGAATTTTGTCAAGTTTATCCGTTCGTATTGAGTTATCCAAATCGTGATTGTGATCTGTTTTGGACCGTCGATCATCCCGAGTCGTGAGTATAAATATCGAAAATAGTAGAAAAATTGTCGAAAACACTGTTGGAAGTTTGACCGGCATTGACTTTGTGAGTTGACCGTTGAGTTTTCGCTGACCGGATCTCCACCGTGCGAAACGCACTGCCGCCGTCGGGTTTGACGATTCCGGCCACCTCCGGCTTGGATATTGGTATGGATCGATTCCTCTTTCGATTTGCTACTATTTAGAACTTGAAATTTCTTGATTTGATGCCGGATTGAGGGAGAACAGAAGGTTTGAAATGTGGGGATTTTCGCCGGAATCGGCTTCGTTTGGGGGCGGCGCTCCGGTTGCTTTCCGGTGAGGAGTTTTGGTGGAATCTGTTGGGTTTTGTTCAGGGATGATTTCCCCTTTGGTTTCGAGGGACGGGGTGGTGTGATGGCGCCAGAATCGGCCGAGAAAGTTTTCCGGCCGGTTGTGTTCTTGTGGCTTTCGAGCTGTTTTCCGGTGAGTGGGGCCGGAATTAAAGGTTGACTCAGTTGGAAAAGTTGTTAGGCTCGATGAGGAGAACATTGTGGGAGCTTGGCCGCCGGAAAATCTCTCTGGTTGACGGCGCGCCGCCGGCGACGGCGGCGGTCAACGGCGGAGCTCCGGTGACCCGTTGACTTTTTAGAATTTAATGATTTTTATGTCATTTTGCTCGTATTTGCGCCCCGATCATCGCCTTAAGGTTTTCGAGTTGATTTAGAAGCCAGATTTTTAGTCGAGGGTTTGTGTGGAGATTTCGGGAATTTCGTCGATTATTTTGTACCGCGTTATATGTTTCCGGGAATGGTTTGTTTCCGAGGTGTGGTACAGTGTGTTGAACTGTGATTTTGATCAGTTATATTTCATGATTATTTAGGAGATCGAGATCGTACATTGGGCGAGGGATCTTCCGCCGGATCTCGTGATTAGCGCGAGTGCGCGCTGTGCTCACCTGTGAGTGGACTTTTCTATTTTCACTGTCGTTGTGAGTTCGTGATTTCCGTATTTATTTATATACGATGTTGAGATTATTTATTGCTTTTGGAGGTATTATTTTATATTTTATATGGTGATGGCATTACTTGCATCGATGCTTTGACTACTCGGCTAATCACCGGTAGTCAGACCTAGAGTTGAGAGATTCCTCTAGGTAGGGTTGAGAGATTCCCCTGTTATGCCGCTGGGCTTGAGAGATTCGCCTAGCTAGCCTATCACCGTCAGGCTTGAGAGAATCGCCTGGCACCTCCATATATTTTCCGAACTCGCTTTGCATTGTTTTATGTATATGTAAATGGTGAAAGGCATATGTTTATTTTCGTCCACTCACTCTAACGATTTTATTTGCCTTTCCCCTGGGCTTTTCGGTTTCTGTGCCCAGTTTGCAGTTCGGATTCTGGTGTCTCACGTCGCGGTCGGAGGCTAGTCGGTCGAGCTATCTTTCTTTTCCAGTAGGTTTCTTGTTTTGCCTACTGTTGTATATTTTGTATATGTACACTAGAGGTCGCTCTGATACGCTATTGATATGGTTTTATGTGATTTTCCCCGGATTTTCTGTAAAGTATAGTTTTGATTACTGCTTTACTTTATTGTTATGATATTGAGAAATCCGGATGGGATTGGTGCCCACGGTTTGGCTTTTGTGGCATAAGATGAAGTGTTATTTTCCGGGTGCAGGTTAATGGCAATTCCGCGTTAGTAACTAAACTCTATCGAAATTTTTGTGGTTTTTGCAAGTTCGTGTTTTCAGAAGGGTTTGATTCCGGTTTATGAAACTAAATCGGGGTTGGGTCATTTCAAATCATTCCTGCAATTTACATAAATGTTTCAAAACTTTGCTCTTACCAGTGTGAAGACAATTGTCTAGCTGTACTAGTGCAGAAGTCTCGAGAACAACTCAGTGAAGGATGGATGGAGACAGTCAGGAGACGGCAAGTTGATGTGGATGCAAAATGAAGCACGCATCAGTGTTATCCTTTCCCTAAGCCATTGAAAAATTTGAGCTCTTCGGACTTGCATCAAATCTGAAGGCTATGGAGAATCAAGATTATATGTATAGCTATCGAAGTTGTTCCTCGAGGAAGGCGCTTGATGCCCTTCGGCATTAGATGAATAAATGAGGCTCTGAGTCTCACCTGGGCTCTGTTGAATATCTAGATCATGATACTCATCTCTTAACTTAAACCCAAGTTCATCACCGTACATACTCGGATTTATAGTTAACTCCTGCTCGGCCTTCAAGCATGCTCAATGCTGCAGACATTGTAGGTCTAAGTGCTGGTGATGGATTAGTTCACAGAAGAGCTACTTTGATCATTCTCATTGCCTCTTCCTTGTTGAGCTCAGATCCTAACTTGGGATCCCCTAGCTCCAACAGATCTCCTCTTTGTTGCAAAACAAGGGCCTGCAGCATTGAGAAGTAAATGGAGAGCCAATATCTTAGGAAATGGAATATAGAGCCCTACTAAATATGAGATGTAGACACATAGTTTACAACTGGAGTTTCTCTTGTACTAAAACAAATGTGATGAAGATCTTACCCAATCTAGAAGGCACACAAAATTCTCAGTGGGGCGATATTTGATGTTGTTTTTGCCGGATATGAGCTCTAGTGTAACAACTCCAAAGCTGTAAACATCTATTTTATCAGTAAGATAACCCCATAATGCATATTCTGGCGCCATGTATCCTCTGCACAACAAAGGTCATAAGCACATTGTGATGTCTAACCCCCATGGCAAGACAAAGCATTTCGGACTTTAGTGTAGAGCATCAGCACAGAATTATATATATAACTCCCCTCTTATATTCAAGTTTCGCTAAATATATATGCAAGGGCTGAAAATAAAAAATTAGAATCTTGTGTAAAGCAAAAAGCAAAAAATGTGAAAGGCTGTTCACATAGTTCCAGCCACTCTGATGCTAATATGCGTCTTTTCCTCTTCGTCCAACTTAGCCAAACCAAAGTCAGAAATCTTAGGGTTAAGGTACCCATCTAGCAGTATATTAGTCATTTTGATATCTCTATGAACAATTTTCAGTGTCGATTCCTCATGTAAGAAAGCCAGCCCTCTTGCAGTTCCAATACATATTTTTTTGCCTTTTCGGCCACTCCAGTGACAGTAGACCTTCTTCCGGACCTGTACTCGTAAATAAGAAAAATAAAAAATTCTAGCAAATGAGATCCATTCAAACAAGCTATTTATAAGGTCATAATTTGTATTTCGTCCACTTGTACATTTAAGATCTTACCAAACAGAGCATTTGCAAGGCTATTGTTCTCCATGTATTCATATACCAGCAACAACTGGTTTCCTTCTATGCAACATCCATACAATCTAACAAGGTTTGGATGTTGCAAACGAGAAATCATGCCTATTTCATTCACAAACTCGCGATTTCCTTGTCTTGATTTTGATGAAAGTTTGCTTAACAGCAATAATAGTACCATCTAACAGCTGCCCCTACAGAATGATATATGAAGCATTTGAGGACTCCACCATTCATAGAGCTTCATTTTGATGTATAAAAAAGCATACTGATAACAAAATAGATACAAATGTAAAGAAAAGAAGAGATGAGATATTGAATACCTTGTAAACAATACCAAAGCCACCCTCCCCAAGTTTGTTTGCAGGATCGAAGTTGTTAGTGGCAGCTTTGATTTTGTTTGAATCTAAAGAAACCAGTTTGCAAATTTAATCCTTTCAGTTCTGTCCATGTGACAAGATTAATTAGCATATTGAACTGACTTCCCATTTCTTGCTGAAAAATGGAACTTCAAGAAGGAAAGCTTAACATTCTACTCGGATTGCATTGGAAATCTGAAGCAACTTAAACAGACATACTGATTCATGATCTTCGTTGGATACTATTCAAAGTTTTTAAGTCCTTTATTGTTTCATTTTATACAATATCTAGCTTACCTTGTTCCCTAGAGGTCCTGCCCGCAAAGTATCTTCTCAACCAAATGATGCCAGAAATCATGAATAGAAGGCACAAGAGTAAAAACAGTCCAACCACAACGATTATCTTCCTTTTGCTATCACCAGGTGGCTTAAAATCTAGAAGAATAGAGCCAAGAGCGGTGATCAATCTTAATAAGAGTGTACTTCGAAAGAATACTCATGGCTTAATTTACTTACCAGACTCCACTGAGATAGCTGATATCAAAGAACCGTATGTTCCTCTCTTTGGGGCATTCATTGTCCCTTTTCCAGCCCAAAAAAACGAATCTCTAGAGTGCTAACATTGACAACTGCTTTAAATACTTTAGTCACTTCCTTATCAACCCCCTTAGCTTCCTTCTGAATATTAAAATCTTTCAATACCAATTTTTCCTGAAAAAAATTAACCACTTTGTCATTCAAGTTGAAAGTGAGAAAGACTTGGGGATTTCCAGGTTCGATCGATTAGGAATGTTAGAGGATAGAAGTCTATGAATAAGATGATATTGACTACCTGGATATAAACATCAAACATCCTTCTTCCAACAGCGTAATAAGACCGGTCGTCTCTGAGAACTATTTCTGCAAAGTGTAGTGTCACAGTGTAGTTTCCATTTGCCAAGCAACGGGCATAGTATGTTAGAGAAAGAAAAGAAAGTCTGGAAGTTGTATATAACTAGGTGGAAGCTCACACGCTAGGCGCGGGTGGAAATGAATGATTTTGATGTAGATGTATTACAATGCAGAGCTATAATATGCAAGATGTTGTGGTACGAATAGAATGTGCGAATTAAATATTAGAAATTAAATACATCAGTCCATATTATAAACAAACATAAACATAAGGAATTGATTACATAATGGAGCACACAAAACCGCTAATCTCCAGATCAAGAAGAGATTCTTGATCACAACATTAGCTAATTTTAGTTGCATGTAAAATAACAAAAGTGGATTCACTAACATCCATTTAGCTAAGCAAGGTAACGAAGTAAAGAAGTTGCCGCACTTCACTAAGCTCACATGCAAAATGGTCTCATTTCCAGCAAAAGTCAATTCCTTTTCGTATTTACCATATTGATCGGTGATGTAATCTGTGAGCATCATACATTTAATCAAGACACATTTAATATTGTGTAAATAATTGATTGAATGACATATGCAACTGAACCTAAGTACCTAAGAGCCAGGCTATACTATACAGATTATACAGATCTATTTATATATATTATAGGCTCCTCCATATAGATCTGTTTATACATTATATACAGATATGTCTATACAGTAATTTGTTTGCTTAAATTATAGGCTCCTCTCCTTGAGAATTTTTTTTCTCAAAGTTCTGTTCAGCACCAAAACTATTTGATTGCAGATCAGTGATCATCTTGGTGGACCTCCTTACAAAGTATTGGTTTCTGAGTAAGTTTTTCTTTACTCTAGATCCTGCTTTAGTCTTTTTAGTTCTAGACCGTGTGTTGTGAACAATACAACTGTTGTGACCGTGTTCTCAAACCATAATGTCCAGCAATGACTAAATTAAGTTTATAATTGTACTCAGGTGTTTGTGGTGGGGGTTGTGCTGCTATTGTGGATTCAGGAACATCTTTACTCGCTTGCCCTACAGTATGTGCTTCCATCTTTCCTAAAGTTGTATTGTTTTAAAAAAGACTCCGGGTTGTCATTTCACACTGGCTTCACTTTTTTATTTTTGTTTTTAGTCTGTAGTGACTGAAGTTAACCATGTTATTGGAGCTGAAGGAGTAGTGAGTACAGAATGCAAGCAAATTATTTCTCAATATGGAGACTTGATATGGAATCTTCTAATATCAGGGATATGTTTTGCTTTCTCTCTCAATCCAAAACAGGGACGTTTCTTTCAAAATACAATGTCCAATACCATTTGAGATTATACATGGCCTACATTTCTGCAGGCACAACCAGACCAAGTATGTAAGCAACTTGGTGTATGTGTTTTGAATAGGGATCAGTATGTAAGGTGAGGGTATACTAAAAGTTCGATGTTTCAGTTAATGTATACCTTGGATTATACAAAGCACTCCATGACAATATAAAGTGAAAGCAATATGAAGAAATGTGAAATATTGCATTAACTTGCTGACTACCAAAACCATTTTCGGATTTTTTGGACAGTGCTGGGATTAAAATAGTGGTTGAGAAAGCCGATATGGAGGGATCATCTGTTGGTGATTATAAAGATTATATAGTCTCCATACAGATTACCATATACAGATAATAAGAAAAAGATAGCTGATATGCTTTCACATAGACAAACATGGGTAATGTTGCACTGACACCAACAGATCTATAAGTGAATTCTCTCAATTGAAATGAGGTATGTACAGGCTAGCTCAATCTACTATGTTTATAAGAGGAAGACTGTTTTGCAGAAATTTGAAGAGCTATGTATATGTAGTGGTCATTCCCAGTTTTTTAAGGTTTTGAATAACATATATATAAACTATATAGATTACCATTCACACATATATGTTTTCTACTGTGTATATAAGAGTTAGGATGTTTTGCAAAATATATGTACTATGCAGATTACCATTCAGTCGCATCATTTCACAATTTCCATCACATAAACACAGCAAAAAAATTGCTAATTAATGTCACCATTTTATGAAGACAAATTGATAGATAGATGTACCTGCCATTTTTGCAACAACTCTCATGTTGCTAAACTGTCACCAGTTTTGGCCCTGAAAATATAGTTAATTTTGATTTAGCCTATAGTTATGATGTTTGCAAAACACAAAAACAATGTATTTGAGAGGTGTATTCTTACTGCTTTGCCTCCTTTGCGATTCCATTCAGAAACAGTTTTTTGGTAGTATTCTTATTTCCGCCCCTCTTTGCAGCTAGCCCTTTTTGGGGGGTCTCCAATGCAAGTTCTGCAAGTTCAGGTTCCCTCTGAACTTGTTTATTTGAGGTTGCTTTCTTATTAGCATTTTAATTTTCGCAGATGCTCCTCAAGAAAAAATGACCGTGCTGGTTGATGTTTATCTCGAACAGGAGTTCTTCACCAATCTTGCAACTGATCTCGGAAGGGAAGGTTGATTCCGTAGGGTAGAATCTTTTTGTTAGCAAGTCCTCGTAGCTTGCAAGGAAAAATTCTTCCGCTGCTCTTCCCATCAGAGTGATACTTGCCTGGTCATGTTCATCTTCAATAATCATGAAGACCCTGTAACTGCTTGATATAGTCGTATATTCATATCGTTGAGTCAGAGCACGCAATATTTATGTCAAAATGGAACTGGAATATGTGCAACCGTGCATAGGAGTGAAGGAGCAGAGCTACCTTTTTTTGGGTTTATTCTGTCCATGAAGAGAACAGAAATAATCATCTTCAAGCTCTTCATTTTTTTATCATAACCTTGTAACACTTGTCGTGAGAACAGGAGTTGTACCACCATCCTTTTTCTGTGAAAAATCTTGCCACAACTGTTGCACAGCACACTGACTTAGACTGAAAAAGTAGTAAAATCCATCAAAAACATAACCAATAGGAACCAACTCATGATTAGCTTCAGTATGATCAGGTTTTGATCACATGGAACAACAACTTAGTTGTTTAACTTAAATGTAGCGCGTAGATAGACTTGTATACATAAATACATTCTTAAAAAGCATATGCATAATCCCAGAGAATGATAAATTCTTTTCAAATGTTTTCTGATCTTCTATGATATCTTTAATCTTTTCATGTGTGGTTATGTTTGCTATTGTAACTAACGTCCTTCCAATTATAGGTTGTGATGCACCTTCATGTTGTAATCAATGAAGAGATTAGCTGGGAGTACTTCAGAAAGGTCTAAGTGTGCAGGCTCTGTATTAAGGCCTAAGTACTTCAGCATAGGTCATCAATTGTCTTGTCATATTATGCTTGTCCTAATAATTTTTTTTTCTGATTATTTATACTAAGAGAAATTTAGAGTCTGGAAATGTGATTAAGAAATTTTCAAATGCATTTGACCATCCAAATCTACATAAAGCACAATTCTGAGGCCATATGAAGCTTTTCGACACACTCACATAACTTTAGTTACCGAATGGAAGACCAATTAACACAGATTTCACTTTGGTATCATGTTGAGGTTAACAATGTTTATATATGAGACTCTTGGTCACTCGGCTGTAATGTCTCCTAAACTGTATTAGCCCTGCCTCAAAAATTGTTTTGTCTCCTCTATAACGTATCCTAAACTGTAATGTCTCCTCACAAATACCAAACTGGGTACTCAAATAGAAAATTGTAGGCTAAGCAGAGTTTTAAATAGATTAAGATAAGTTGCTTGATCACATACCGCATGTATTGCAGGATCTTGATTTTTCAGTTCTGCGACAGTTCTCATGTCTGTTTCATTGATTTCTCCTGACAATGTCAACTTTGAGTATGCACCAGACACAATCAGCTTGTCACCTGTTCTTAAGAACCTAATATATAAAAAATTGTCATTAGAAGGCTTATTACTTCATAGTGATTCTTTGGCTGCATGTAATCTGTTTACTATTGCTTAACCTTTAAGTTATGCTTATTGTTGCTTAATTTTGGAAACCATATACATATCTAATCATTTTTGAAGCATGTAATGTAAATGCAAATGATATTTCTCTGTAACATAATGATGATTAATGATCGTATCATATGACACTTACTCAGTTCTATATTTGTCTGTTTGCTCGATCTGTGGATTGAGAATGATACATGTATGATTTGTACTAGATGCTCCCACTTGTCCTGTGACAACATAAAAAAGTATATTTAGGTCAATCTGCCCTCAGCTAAACTGTCTATGTCAAGGTAAAACAACATAAATACTATGTTATAGCCTATGAATAAAAGAACAAGATCTATATTGTATGTAAAGTATAGTCTTATAACAGTAGGTTTCCTTTGTAACATGCATGTTCAGAAATTATGACCTATATGTTTGACTCTACCTATCTATGATAGCATAGGTATCAATAACAGTATAAGAAGTTATACTGTTACAGGATAGGTACTGGATTGGAATTTTCACAGTTTAGGTACAGAATAGCAGCGCCAATACAAAAGAGAGATGAAAGAAGTTATTCCTGGATTCACTTATAAGCAGTTTCAATGCATAGTTCTTGCTTCCGAAAGCTAAAACTAAACCTAATCAACCCATTTTAAAGTACATATCCAAAAGCTGAATCCTTAAAGTTTTAAGTAAAATGTACTTTGCATATATTGTTGCAGAGATTCACTATCAAACACCTCATAACTAACTAAATGCAGACCAACTATGTAAAATTTTATCACACTACATACAGAAACACCATCTGTCCCCAAACCAATACCCATTCCCAAATTAAAGGTTTAAACTTTCTACCATTCTCCCACCTAAAATAGTCGTTGGATTAATTGCAACCAATATTCTAATTAATGTAATAAACAAAGAAAACATTCATCAGATTAAACAATCAAAAGTGTAATGTAATTGAGAAATAAGGACCAAACAAATCAATGCTTCAAACATCTACGTCTCCCAATTCAGACCCATTTAGGAACTCACTCTCACTCTCCAAAACCCTCTCATCTTTCTTATCCTCCCCAACATTCCTAGCGTCCTACTTTTATTCAATCATAAACCCATATTGATCGCTTCCTCTAATTCTGAATAGCAGCGCCAATACAAAAGAGAGATTAGAGAACTTAATACCGGATTCATTTCTAAGCAGTTTCAATGCACAATTCTTGCTTCGAAAAGCTAAAACTGGATTGCTCCAAACATACACAGTTTGTTAAGAGGAATTTTGAATGCAAGTGTTGTGACACTACCATATCCATATAATGAAGTGTAGCAGAATTATATAGTTGTATCAGATATGAATAGTTGGTTTCATATTAAACTGATACCAAAACTGGAATTAACACACATAACTTATACGCCTATCGTGTACATTACATAATTATTGATGGAAATATTAGATTTGTGTCATGCTGATTGCTAAGAACCTACCTAATAAAAGATACAGATAAGTAAACTGAAATGAAAACATGTTAAGTGCAAACTGGATGGGTACAACTCATATTGCATAAGTTATAAAAAGTAAATGATGCCTAATAACTCAATCACGATACCTTTATACTTTGTGATCCGCATCGCGGTGAAGGCTGCAAGCATAGGTTCAGGAGACTCGATGGCCTCTTGGATAGGAAACGATTGTGCCACATCTTCCTACAATGTGATCTTTATTTCCTCATGTCTGCACATTCAGTATGTAACATTAGTGAAGGAAATATTATTTGCAATGATCCAATTGATAGAAGCGGTCGACAACAGTGCAGCAAAACATACCCTATAAACATGAACTTAATATCAGTTCTTGTCCGCTTCCTTGTCGAGTTCCTTACCCCAATTTCCAATGGTTATTTTATAGATTTGATGCATCTATAAAAATCTTGCAGTTGTTGGAGCAAAAAATGTTAGTATGATTTTATGGACTTTATATGATCGCAATATATATATATTTGGTGACTTACCAGCAAGCAAGGGTTGGTATTCTGCTTCTTGATGCAGCTGTAAAAATTCAATGAACCTGAAACCATATCTCGGAATTGCAGGCATTTCTTGTTCAACTCGATTGAATTCAGTCTTTGCAGTGAAGCTTAGGATGATATCAAGTTGGCAAACTCTCTATCTAGCCTCATCTCTCTATGAACCAAACCAAGAAATGGCGTATACTTGTCCCACTGTCATGAGCTTCGGCACATGTCCATAATAGCATTCCTCAATCACAGCATGGATTGACGAACCCTGTGGACAGTTGAACAATAAAAATTCAAAGTTTTGAAATCAACTTGCAACAAAAAATCAGTTTGCAATAGCAAAAACAGTTACAATGCATCAATAATAATTTCTATGCTGTAAATAACAAATGAAATTTGGGTTTACCTCTTCATCCACTAAGAGATAGTGGAATCCATCATATTCAAGACTGTCAAATAGTCGAGGCCTCCATTCTAGAGCAACACGTGCCCTGATAGTCATGCCAATTGTGAATGGCTTGATGTTCCTAATCAGGTTTGTCATCTCTGATGAACCTAAGTGAAAAAAAGTCCATTATAAAAGTTGATATAAGTAGTATCCATGCTGCAAGACTATAACAGCACAAAAATATGCCGATATATAGAATTGTCTCCATAGAATCATGAAGATTACTTATAATGAAAGGTGAAAGCTGGTACGATTTATATTTAACTACTGCTACTTGTATTTTAATACAGTGGTTATCCTCTCCTTTTGTAAATCCTACTACTTTGTTTTGTGAGTATTGATGATTAAAAAATAAAAGGAACATGTATTTCATCAAACAACAATGAAACAACATTGCATCCAAACACAGTAAAGCTTGATAACAGTTCAGATGGAATCAGAAAGCCAACTAATGATTCTCAATATTTCTGAACAACACCTGCATGGCTCATATATTCATAACTGATCTTTAGTGATCTACTATGCCAATTGGGTGTCATAAACTTTCAACATTGCATCCAAACACAGTAAAGCTTGATAACAGTTCAGATGGAATCAGAAAGCCAACTAATGATTCTCAATATTTCTGAACAACACCTGCATGGCTCATATATTCATAACTGATCTTTAGTGATCTACTATGCCAATTGGGTGTCATAAACTTTGACTTTTCAGATTCAAAGTGAACTACAGAATTACGGAGCCAGTTAGGTCTTGGTCTTTTGATCGTTTCAATACTTGTTATATAGCATAGCACTCATCATTGTAAGTTAGTTGAGTTATATTAATCAACCATTTAACCTAATTTTAAACTTCAAACCTCATCAAATTGTAACTCCCAACTAACTCAGAAGCAGAACGGTACATGGAATCTCTAAGAAATATTGCCTAAATATCTTTATCAAATGCCAGAACATCAAACTCAACAGGAGGAGAACATCAACTACAAAATACTATAAATTTTGTTTTTGATTGACAAAATACTGTTACTCGTGGAACAAACAATTGTAATCAAACAAAATAGTCTTTCTTCCCAATTTAGTTTCTTACTCTGAAGTGAATTGGAGATCTCTCTTGCTCCCTTTGATCAACCAAGATGATTTCTTCCGCCTGGAGGGGCAGTGCAGCCTTACACCCCTGCCAAAATGGATAAATGGAATCCTGTGAGCATGGCACAGCTAGCATTAGTGAAATAGTTGTTCAGTCACGCATAATATTTTTGTTGGTTCACTTTTAATCAGTCTCATTGTTCCAGTTTCATTGGTATAGGAATTATTGGTCCTTTACATCCTTAATCTTCCTACACCAGAAAAAATATTTAGTAACTGTAAAGCTGATTTACAGCACAGTTTTGAGGATAAGTATCATATCAGAGCACCAATTAAATTCTTTTGCATAAGGATTGACTCAGATTCAGAAAGTCCTAGCATCATCAGCAATAGGCAGAGTTTTGTGCTATTACATATTACCAATCTCATCATATGGCGGAGTAAAGGTATGCTAGCTTTTAGATGATAAGGTGTAGTTGAATATTTTTAGTGTAGGTAGCCTTTTAAAATAGTGCATGCAGTGGAGGCTCTCCATGTAAATACCTGAACCGGAATTGGCATGTTAATCGGCTTGGTTTGCAAATTTCATAATTAGTTGCAGTTAGTCGTAATTAATCAGTTTAGCAGCCTTGTTCACGACTTAATTATCGGACACGAATTTGGTTTGAGTTCCTTCGCGGAAATTGTAGAGGATGTGGTTTCGAATTCGTAGGAGGTTTCCGATGTTTTTTTGGATAATCGGGGAATATAAAATGAATATTTGAAATTATCGTCGAGTTAGTCATACTTATCCGTTTAAGTTTGAGTTATCCGAATCGTGGATAGGGTCGGTTCGCGACGTATAAATAGCGGAATAGTAGTAAAGTTGTCAAAAAAGTTGAAATTGGGCTGTTGACCAGAGTTGACCAGCTTTGGACCGAGTTGATCGAGTCAAATCCGAGTTGACCCGCTGAGTCCATGACCCGCCGTCGAGTTTGTCGCCAGAAAACGGCACAGTTGCCGACGTTTGAGGTAGGGATTTGAAGCTCTTCCCTTGGGTTTTTCATTGATGTATGTATTGTGTTGTTTGGTATTGATTTGGTTGGAGAATTTTGGAAGAGAAGGTGAACGGAATCGGGGTTATCGGGGGAGAGTTTTCCGGCGAGTATCCGGTGGGGATTTGGGGTGGGTTGTGTTGGGTTTGATCTAGGGAAGGGAACCCCTAAGGTTTGGAGGGTCGTGGTGGTGCGACGGCGCCAGAATCGGCCGGAGAAGTTTTCCGGCGATTTCAGGCCATGCACTTTCGAGGAGTTTTGGGTTGGTTGCCGGCCGATTTAGGTAATGGTGTAGAAGGAAAAGATGCTGGGCTTAGGGAGAGGAAGCTTTGGGGGTCTTGGTCGCCGGAAAATCTCACCGTTGACGCCGCGCCGCCGCTGCCGAAGGTGGTCAACGGCGGAGCTCCGACGAAGGGTTGACTTTTTGGAATTTTTGGGGAGTTTTATACCCTTTTGCTCGTAATCGCGCCCCGGTCGTAGTTTTGAGGTTTTTGAGTTGATTTAGGCACTCGATTTTGGGACGAGGGTTTATTGGGTTTATTTTGAGAATTTTGTTATCCTCGTCAATTTTCCAAGCGATAAGTCTTTCGAGAATGCGAGGTTCTCGGCATATTAGCTCCGTATGTTGTACTTCAATATATATTGATCGTATCCATGTTATTCAGGTGATCGAGGTCAAGCGTTTGGCGAAGGATCTTCCGCCGGACCTCAGAGTTAGCTGCGTACTGTGAGTGGACATTTTATTTTCACAGTTGGATTTACGAGTCTGGATTTATACATTTTATTGATTATACATTTACGATTATGCATATACATTATTGATTATGCATTTACGATATGCATTTATGTTTATGTACTTTACGATTATGCATTTGCATGAAAATGATTTATGTTTTGGTTTACACTGAGTACAGTCTCGGATATAGAGGAATGCATCGATGCTTTGGCTTCTCGGCTGATCCCCGAGATGCCCTGGGGGGGGACAGATATTTTGACCTGAGCTCTTTCTGACTTATGTTAATCACGTGTGGGTCTGGGGATCCCGTGATTAGACTATACTATGTGGAGGAGTCTATGAGTGACCCCGCAGAATTTTTATGTGCATACTTATGTATCAGGGAAAATGTACCTGGTCGGGATTTTCATATGCATTGACTTGCATTATGCTTTTATGAGCATTTATTTGGAAAAGACATATTATTATTTTCGTCCACTCACTCTAACGATTTCATTTGTCTTCCCCTGGGCTTTTCGGTTTCTGTTGCCCAGTTTGCAGTTTGAGTTCCTGTGTTGTGCGTCGACTGCAGAGGCATAGAGTTCGGATCACCCTTCAGTTTCTGTAGGTTTCTTATTTGACCTACTTGTTGTAAATGATGTATATAGGCGTCGCTTTGAATACTCATGTTTATTTTCAGTCGAGTATACTCCTGAATATTTCTGGATTTCTTGTAAACCTTTGAATTTATTATATATTTTGTTGAGAAATCCGGATGGGGAACGGAGCCCCACGGTTTGGCTTTTGTGGAATATTCGAAGTGTATTTCTTTGCAGGTTCTAAGAATTGTATGTCTTGTTTCAAAGTAAACTCTGGCAAAAAATTTTTTAAGGTCGTGTTTTCGAAGGGGTTTGATTTCGGTTTAGGCAACTAAATTGAAGTCGGGTCTTTTCACTTCAGTTTAAGGAGATCAGTTTTCTTTCCATTAAAATGATCTCAGCAACCAACCAAGTGCAAGCCGCTTTGCAATTCTAATGTAATGTTCAATTTTGTGCGAGGACAATTACGTACCAATACCTCCTTTTGGTCTCATTCATTACCTAATTTTCCTTATTTCAATACAGAATATATCATTCATAGACAACAAATATGATATGTATATATATATATATATAAACATTTTCAGACCTAGTGGGCTCTCCATTACAGCTGTAATTAACTATTAATTTGGTTAAAGATCTTAAGCTGGGAAAAGAACATAATTAAGAAAAGAAAGGGTGTGCTAATGGCTTCTGATGTTTCAATCACATAAATAGACAATATGAAATCCAAGGCTTTATGAATACACATTCATCTAATGATCTATTGAACACCATATACCTTTGAATGAACCTATATTGCTCTTGAAATTGATATGTATGATGCCTCCTAACATAAGAACAGACCTTTAACCCCATAAGCATGAATGAGATAACCAAAATTTGATCAAAACAAATACACCTCAACACAAACATGCTTCCTTATTTTATGTTCTTATGCCTCTCCTCCATTTGTTTTGACAAAGAGTACATACTTATGCTCTAACAATAAGAACCCACGGATGAACAACCTCCAACTTAATTCAAAACTAAACTGGAGTCATGAAAGAATGCATGGCTACTGGAACGTACTACTAAAGCAACTTTGTATAGATATGGCATTGCTTAAGAAAACTAAATACCGATTTCCTAAATCACTCAAAAACTCAGGTCCCCTCTAGCAATTGCTAATACAACACCAAACTCAACAAAATTAATTTATTCGGGTTGCTCACTAGAAATTGAAGTCCTGCTCAAACTCCATCTCCTGGTCCGTAGTCTTTTGAGCTGAATATCCTGTCTACCTTTGATTTCGAAGCACAGTTCCAGATTGGTGTGCACTCCAGCCTTTATAATGAACAGATACGTCAGCAGAGGAGACGTCATCTATACCTGTGTTTTGTTGGAGCATGGTTTGGTTTCTTAATGGAGTATTGGTGAGATGCACATTCTGTGATCTCTCCAAATCCAGGACAGTGGATTTGAAATCTAGCTGGGAACCAAGTCCCTTAGGAACATAATAGATGGGTTTGAATCTAACTAGGCTGGTTCAAAAGGTAGAGGGTTATGGTTGAGTTAGTAAGTTTGACAAGAACTGAGGTCCGGCGATGATGGTTTCATGGAGATAAGGACTGATGATATGCCAGGTGGTCGATGAGATTGACAGACGGTAGAGAACCGACCCATCACATCCAAAGTGGGTTGTTGAACCAAAAAAATATCCAAACATATTTCAGAGAGCACTAGAGATCGAAGACTTTGGATAAGATTTTAGTTGGCTTGACAACCTGCTGTGTTGTTGGCTGCGAAGGAGAGAAGAAGGAAAGAAAAGCTTGGCTACCTGCGCTGTTTTTACTATTCTAACTACAGTGCAGGTAAGATATGGCATTGCTTAAGGAAAACTAAATACTCATTTCCTAAATCACTCAAAAACCCAGGTCCCCTCACGCAATTGCTAATACAACACCAAACTCAACAAAAATTAATTTATTTGGGTTGCTCACCGGAAATTGAAGTCCTGCTCAAACTCCCTCTCCTAGTTTGCAGTCTTTTGAGCTGAATATCATGTCTACCTTTGATTTCGAAGCACGGTTTCAGATTGGTGTGCACTCCAGCCTTTATAATGAACAGATACGTCAGCAGAGGAGACGTCATCTATACCTGTGTTTTGTTGGAGAATGGTTTGGTTTTTTAATGAAGATTTGGTGAGATTCACGTTCTGTGATCTCTCCAAATCCAGGACAGTGGATTTGAAATCTAGCTGGGAACCAAGTCCCTTAGAAACAGAATAGATGGGTTTGAATCTAACTGGGCTGGTTCAAAAGGTAAAGGGCTATGGTTGAGTTAGTCAGTTTGACATGAACTGAGGTCCGATGATGATGGTTTCATGGAGATAAGGACTGATGATATGCCAGGTGGTCGGTGAGATTGACAGATGGTAGATAACCGACCCATCACATCCAAAGTGGGTTGTTGAACCAAAAAAATATCCAAACATATTTTAGAGAGCACTGGAGATCGAAGACTTTGGATAAGATTTTAGTTGGCTTGGTAACCTGCTGTGTTGTTGGCTGCGAAGGAGAGAAGAAGGAAAGAAAAGCTTGGCTACCTGCACTGTTTTTACTATTCTAACTACAGTGCAGGTAAGAACCCAACTTTGTTATATAGGGAATTCCGAATGATTCATTTTGAGTTTGGAACTATTGGTTGCTATATAAGCTTGGTCAAAATTCTTAATCCCATAATCACCGGTGGTACTAAATCCCAATCAACTGTGTCATGATAAAACTTTGCTCCACCTCCCGAGGTTTCATCTGCTTCATACATGATGCTTAAAATGGTGGTTTCTTTCCCCCCACAATTTATATGCAATGAATACCGATCTGTACAGAAAGGAACAGATAATTAAAGAGAGGACTAAAATGAACTTAAAGCAGTATGTGCATGAAAACATATATATGTCCTCTGATCTTCTATCACAAATTGGGTTTACCTTTTGAACATGGATGGAGGCAATTGCTAAGAACTCTGCATTCATATGTAAGAAACAAAACCATTAGCTTATAAAACATTCGAGGAAAAAAAGAGAGCAACTTTCCTACGAAGTCTATGGGGTTGAAGCTTACGAGCTGTTCTGCCTGGAGAAACTTTTGAACAAATTACTGACGAAACAAGAAACCAGTTACTTTAACATTGAGGTAGTCAAAGAGAGAAAATATCAAGGAGGTTAATGGAAAATGTATATTCGCATACGTACAAGGTTTCTCGACATGTAGTTGGGACAGAGTTCCTTGAAAAATTGTTGTACGAAATATCTACTATGCTGCACACAAACACCGGTTGAATATTAAGTAGCTTAGATGCGAAGAAAAGAATTATCAGTACATTTTGTCTGAAACCTTTGAACTGCGACAAAGAGGACATAATTTGACACTCTTAAAATAAAAAGGCAGATTAATGAATCACTCTTCAGGATATATAACCTAGTGTTATAGAGATGTGTTGTGTAGTTGATTAACTCTTTTACCATAAATTAGCATTATGTCCATCATGCATGCAAATTCTCGAGGCCAAGGAAGCACTGAAATAAATTTGAGATAGCATAACTTCATAAAACCTCAAACCATAATAAACATAAGGTCTTGGGATGAAGTAACATACTAGCGGCTATCTCTGTTTTTAATCCCCTCCGGAAGCCCAGTAAGCGAGTTACTTGTCAGATATCTGATCATCGAGAAACAGGATTAAATCCAAGAAAAATAAAAATTAGAAATTTCCGGGAAATTATTTTTTACTGCCTTACATTGTGGCCAATCCTGATAAATTGTCGAGATCTGGAATGCTTCCTTGCAAAAGGTTGAAGCTAAGATCTCTGCCGCATAAATGACATTTGATCAGTAAACCCAAGAAGCAGATCAAATGCAAAATAAATAAAAAGACATGACAAATTGAGACAATTAACAGAAAATTACAAAACTTGTGGACTTGTCATGTTAGATATGTATTCAGGAATTGATCCTGTTATTTTGCAGCTCCTTAACATCCTGCAATATGAAGCAAACAAATAAGAAACATAACTCTAAGAACCTCTCAATAATCATATATAATCAGAAGATATATTAAAACCAGATAGATGACTCACAATTGCTCCATTTTCTTCATGTTGGATAAGTCTGGAAACACTGAGCTCTCACCACTCAAGTCACTGATTACTCTGCCTCATGAAAATCATATGAAGGAACCCTATTCAGCAATGAGCTTACAAAGAATAAATGGAAGTATTGGAAACTTGAGATAATTGATGGTTTATAAGTTAAGACTTTGATAGTTGCATATTTATGCAACGTTTATGTGCTTAACCGAACCTTATATTTAGCTCTTTTGTTATGTTTTTAAGCAATTTAACATTATTATTTATTTTTAGGTATTTTGGAGATAAATGAAGAAAAGGGATTAAATAATATATCCTGGCGAGGAAACCTCAGCGAGGAGGTTTTGTCTTGGCGAGCCTCGCTAGAGAGAAGCCCTTCTGCAAGTTGTTTTGGCGAGCATGTGATAAAAAAGAAGCTGTGTTATATATATATATATATATATATATATACTTATATAGCCAAAGAGACGTACGTGGGGGAAAGTGGCTTTGTGTCAGGATGGCTGCATGCATGCATTTCTTATATATATATCAAGTGGGTTGAAAAGAAGAGTGATGCACGTGATGCATGCTTGCCATTGAATCAACTTTGACATATTTATATGGCTAGTGAAGTTCGATGGGCTAGCGAAGTTGCTAGCGAGGTGAAGAAAATGAGGAGTCCTTTTATAATAATAAGATTATGAATATTGGGCTGGATTTTGGAGTCTTGCACGTGGTTTGCTAGCTAGGTTAATTAACCTAGCTAGTCTGGAACATATAAATAGCGAAGAAGAGAACGTACGCGGGGAATGGAGGACGGACGTATCGAAGAGCAAGGAAGCTGCAAGTTTCTCTTTCATCCGTTTGTATCAATTTCTTTCATGGATTATTTTAGTCTATTTTCTGATTCCATGAGGAGCTAAACTCCATTGTTAAGGGGCTGTTTTGAAGCCCCGTTCATGATATCTAGATTGCTTATGCACGTTAATTAAATTTTGTTTTTGTTATTTGAATGAGGTTTCTTTGTTATTTATACGGTGATGATTCTTGATTATGTATGCTTTGAGTGCACGCTTAGTATGCATGTTTAGGAATCTAATTCTAAGAAAATTGATGGCTGTTGGTGATTATTACCTTCCTCAAGTTTCAATAGTAGAACCCATACATGCTTGGTATAAGAAACCCTAGGTCTAGTAAGACACGACCATAGTGTACTTATGAAGCCTTGTAGATTCTCAAACCCTTTCTAAATCTTAATGCTTTTCTCTTAGTAAATTCGAGTCCGTGACTTCGGGTTCTTTGAGGGATAGATAATATTGATAAGCAGACCTTCAATATTGTAAACATAAGGATCGGGTAATAGGCTGTGTTCACAGCTCGGGACCTTCCTGGGAGTCTTTCATTCATAACAATTACATTATTTAGTTAAGCATTTGTTGTCTAGATGGATTGACGGTGGTGGATAACACTTCCCTTAACACATTTTATCATTGATTCTCATTTTACTTATACTCTGTTTTTCAGTTTCAGTTTTGTAGTCTGTTTTGCACAATTTTGTTCGCCAACCAAACAAATTCCGATTGCATCAAAATTTCGCATCGAAGTTCGATAGGGTGTCTTTAGTGTCCAGTATTAATTTCGTAATTTTAGGTTGAGTCTAGATATTTTAATTAATTACGTTAGTGTCCCGTGGTCGAGTCTGTCAGATTTCTGACTTTCGCGTCTGTTTGTAGTTTTGAGTTTTGAGTCTCATCTTTCCCTGTGGATTGACCCCTATACTATTGTACTGCATTGACAAGCATATTAAGTTCATTATAGGATATTTTTAAGGGTGGTTAAACACCGACTTACAGATATGTCATATTACTTAAGGCAGAAAGACTAGAAGGAATGGAACCTTGAAGACCACTCCCTTGCATCTCTCTGTAAACAATACATGTTGAATTGACTAAGACTTTGGAAGTATTCGCATATACTGGAAAAGAATAGCAGAAACAATTTCTTACAACATCTTAAGTCTTTTCCAACTAGGAAAATAGTTTGGTATTTTTTCCAGTGAAATTGTTACCTCCAATCCAACTGTATGAAAGTAAAAAAACCAATATCATCAACTATAATATTTTTTATTTTTTTTCCGGGAAATTTTGATCAGCTATAGTAAATGAATCATATCTCTTACAGTGTTTTTAATTTGGTCATATTAGTTAGAGTCACATGCAACTCACCGGTGAGATAGTTAGCTCGAAGGTAGCTGCAATTAGAAACTTTAGAATTTGAACTAACTTGAAATTCACATATGGAGACATGAAAATAGTTTACACTCACAGGACTTCCATATTGATCAATCTCCCCATCTCCGGCGGTATTGTTCCATTAAATCTGTTGCTTTCCAAGGACCTGAAACAACAATAGTACCTTCAATGTCACAACCCAAACCAATAGTTACATGATACATCTGACATAGAAAGCATTAAGATCATACAAGGCTCGTAGAGTAGTTATATTCCCCAAATAGGTAGGGATACGTCCTGATAAGTTGTTTGCACTGAGAACCCTGCATTGTGTACATGCACTAGTTCAATCACAGAGACCTGAGTACTATTTGGCAACCTCAACATAATTCAATCACTTACAGAAATTCCAATTTGGTAGAAACCCATTTATTGGAATTACAATATTGGCACTCTCTCAAAAAATATGGATGACATGCATAAGCAACATTAACAAGCTAAGCAATCACTACCACATTTGCCATCATTACCGGCGAGATCACCGGAGACAAGGCCGGCGACCGGAAAAGTCGCCGGTAATGTTCATCATTACCGGCGACTTACTCCGTCGCCGGTAATGTCGCCGGAAAATCGCCGGTAATGTTCAAAACATTACCGGCGACTCCAACCGTCGCCGGCAATGTCAAGCCGAACATTTCTGGTGATTTTCCGGCCGGAATTTCGCCGGAAATGTGTGGCTCGACATTGCCGGCGACGGTTGGAGTCACCGGTAATGTTTTGAAACATTACCGGCGATTTTCCGGCGTAAAGTCGCCGGTAATGTCTTCATTTCCGGCGACTTACTCCGTCCCCGGTAATGTCTCTTATATTAGATGCAGATTGCAGCAGCTCGATCATTCATTCATTTTGATCGAAAAAAATCCAGAGAAATCGAAAGAAGGAAAACGTACGCTCTGAAATCGATCCTTCGGTATATTGTCAAAATTAAGGCGCGTGTCGAAAACTCGATCACTCGGGAAGCTATATATATAGGTACGTGTATATATACGTATATGTGTATGTATATATATATGTGTGTGTTGATCAAATCCAATTCGTGAGATATATATGAAATGTTGTTGATGTCACCGAAACGAGAAAACTGCTTGTAGTTAATCTTATCTTGTGTCTGAATCAACGACTGGTATTATCGTAGTGTTATCGGAGCCAGGCTTAATAGAGCCTCATACCTAGTCAAATACGTTTTGAATTGAAAAAAGAAGAATACCATCATCGAGTACTGAATCGAATTTAGAGATTAGATCGATATATATATATATATATATATGCATGCATGTGTTGATTTAATTAGATTTGAATTGAGATATCGCGTCGATTATTAGTAGTGAATGTGTGTGTATATATATATATATAATTAATACGTAAAATTGTTAGAATTTTCAGGATGGACAAGAGTTGGATGAGCCTCGAAAGATGGGATGTCAGATATCACCAGGGAATTAGGAGTTTTGTGGATTTTGTGAAGGCTAATTGTGGAGACACTACACTTCATTATTGCCCGTGTAAAGAATGTAAGTGTTTCAGCGATCGATTTTGTTTTCCCATTGATAAAGTCCAGAGGCACTTGAGTAAATACGGGTTTTGGGATAAGTACACTTGTTGGATTTATCACGGTGAAACATCGTTAGCGGGTCCACATGATCATGGACAATTTGGTGAGAGGGCCAGTCCACACTATGATCATGGAGATTTTGCTGAGAGGGGCAGTTCATCCTATGATCCAACAGCGATGTTAATCAATGATATGTTTCCTCATGAGAGCGGTGTATTTGCTGATGTAGCACCAAATGTCCCTCCCGTCGTTGAGGGTTTCCCCCATATCGAGCCAGTCGAGCCATTACCTGGAGCTCATGTCAACACAAGCGGTATGGACAAGTACAACAACCTGATTGCATTGCAACAGACTCCGTTGTACGACGGTTGTAGTAAGACTGTTCTTGAAAGTGTGATGGGAGTGATGCAGCTCAAAATGGAGAACAAAATGTCTGTCAAAGCTGTTGATTCTTGGTTGAAGTGGACTGCTTCGCTACTGTCACCCGGTCATCGTCTTCCTACCACTCATCATAAGGTGCGACATATCCTGAAAGATCTTGGGCTTTCCTACATCAAAATCCATGCATACATATATGATTGTATTCTCTTCTAGGGAAAAGATCTCGAAGACCTTGAAGCCTGCCCGGTATGTTTTACAGAAAGGTATAAGTTGACTCTTGCAGACAACAAGAAAGCTGTGAAGATACTTCGATATTTCCTGCTTATTGATAGGCTGGAGCAGTTGTTCATGTGTGCTTTCACGGCCGAGGCAATGAGATGGTGGGCTGAGAGGAACTTGCCTGACGATGACACCCTTATACACCCTTCCGACGGAGAGGCTTGGAAGCACATGGTCAGGGAGTTTGATCATTTTGCAGCAGAGGTCCGAAATGTTTGGCTAGGGCTCTCATCTGACGGATTCAACCCTTTTAGCAACATGAGTCTTCAATACAGTATATGGCCAGTTATTTTGGTACCGTACAACCTTCCACCATGGATGTGTATGAATACAATATGCTGATTTTGTTAATTCCGGGCCCGGGTTATCCAGGAAAGTGTCTCGATGTGTATTTGAGGCCTTTGATTGAGGAGCTTAAGTACCTGAGTGAGTGTGGCCACCCCACTTACGATAGGTTCAAAAACGAGATGTTCCAGATGCATGCCATGCTTGTTGGCACCATCAGTGATTTTCTTGCCCGCGGTATGTTGTCGGGCAACGTTACTAAGGGTTACAGGGCTTGTTCAGAGTGCATGACGGTTGATTGTTGCAGTCCTCATTGCAGTAAAATTGTTCAGATGCGTCACCGTTGTTGGCTTCCATATGATCACCCATTTAGGCAGGATCCAGACGCGTTTGATGGGACTGTGGAAACAGGTGTGGCACCCAGGCGATGGACATGGGAAGAAATTTTGGAAGTGTTGAATGAATATGATTTTGGCCAGCTGAGCAATCATCCTGACATAGTGGCGTCAATTCCAGACAAGTCCGAAAGGTATAAGTTTTGGACACACAAGAGCATATTCTGGGAACTCCCCTACTGGCCCAGGTTGCCTATCAGACATTACCTAGATGTCATGCACATAGAGAAGAATGTGTGTGAAAGTGTGGTGGGCACAGTTCTTAACTTGGAGGGGAAAACAAAAGATATCCCTAAGCTAGGCACGTATTGATCTGAAAGCTATGGGACTGCGGAAACATTTGTGGTTAAGAGATGGTAAGAGAAAAATACCGCAAGCTCCTTACACAGTCAAACCGAAGCATAAGCATGAAATTTTTCGGTGGCTGAGTAATGTCAGGTATATATTCTTATATATGACTATGCAGTACGGAAATTGGTTTGCCTTAAATTTTTACCGGATTATGGTGATATGCGAGAAATATAGTTGTTGCCTATGGCTATATATATATATATATATATATATATGCAGGTATCCTTATGGCTATGCAGGAAATATAAGCAGGTGTGTTAACTACCGGGACAATAAGATGTACGGATTAAAGAGTCATGACTGTCATGTACTGCTTCAACGCCTTTTCCCTATTTTCATTCGAGGGTACCTGCCCAAGGAGGTGGTGGAGCCGTTGGTGGCCTTGTCAAGATTCTTTCAGAAGTTATGCACCAGGGAAGTTAAAAAATCAGATCTCAGGGAGATGCAAGATGACATAATTTTTATCATGTGCAAGCTTGAGAGGGGGCATCAGAAACTCCCTCAATCCGATTGCCCCATATTCGCCCGGTGCCTACTCCCGTTTCGCGGGAATCATCTGAGGCAGATGGTGGTGCTGGCGCCTCATCGTCCAGGCCTTGTCTATCTCCGTCGTCCGGTCTCTTCCTACCCGACGACATTCCTGTGATCCCTGAATTCGATGATAGGGGGATGCCTGTTTATGTTGAAGGACGGCCGGAGTTCCTGAGCGTGGAGGAAGCGTACAACTTCATCCCGTTCGACCCCGTGTATCTTTGGAGTGTGAGGTGTACCAACCAACAAACGGACGATGCAGGTAAATTTTATTTATCATGTGCAAGATTGATGACTTAATTATTACTTAAGATTTACGATAGGTTCAATTAATAATATCAATTTGTTTACATTGTATTATTAGGCAATTTCGTTAATGGGACTGGAAAACGGAAAGGGGCTAGAGGCACCTGCACCGGGAAGAGACTTGAGCAGGCCACCGGGGGAAGGAAAATTCCTATAAGGGCCAATGAGGATGGCGAGGTGATCGAGGCATTCGACACCACGCGCAAATATGTCAGCATGGCCGGTGCGATCGTGCGGGACAAGGTCCCAATGCTTTGGCCAGATTGGGAATCTGTGCCTATCTACGTGAAGATGCAAGTGCATAATGCACTCAGTGTGAGTAAAATCGTATTTTCATTACGTAAATTTTACATTTATTAATTAAGTCCGAATAAATATATAATTTTACCTTTTATATATTCATATTGCAGGTGTGGTTTGACGTGGATGAAGTTCTTATTCACACGTGGGTAGAGCGTCAACTACATATGAGGTGATGTGCTTCAACTTATTTGAATATATATCGAGTTAGATTTTTGTTTATCAAGTGTTTTAATATCTCTAACTTTTTTTCCTTGTTTTAATATAGGTATAAAGAGTGGAAGAACGAGCTTTCTTCCCATTACACTGTATACAAGGAGCTAGGCCGATGTTCTACCCCTAGCGAATTCCGGTTTAGGGAGTACGAGTGGCAGTAGCTGATAGCCCACTTCGAGCACCCCAAAGCTCAGGTATGCATTCTGAATATATCTTACAAGCCTAATGTATCGTATCAAATTGAAATAGTTAGTTACTAATTTTTTCCATATGTTTATCAAACAAGGCGATTTCGAAGACGAACCGGGCGAATAGATTGAAAAACACCAGGGCCCATCATGCAGGTTCACTCAACTACATGGGTTGGTCGACTAAGGCGCAGCAACAACAAGAAGTGAACCCCTTGGTGTATATTCATCAGAAGTTCTATCCGCAGTGCCCTGACGAAGCGGTAAGTCTTTCGCCTCTCCATGTGTTAATAAAACTATTTTTCGATATTAATTTATTTTGTTAGCTAATATGTTATTCATTTTCGCTTTTCAATTAGGCGAGAGTGGAGGAGGCGACCGCAGAAGTGACCATGAATATAGCTCGGACTAACCATCCTGACTGCTCCGAGGAAGAAGTCACCCAGTATGCCTCTCAGATCGATCCGCTTGATCGCCCTATAGCGGCTCAGATCATGGCAAAAGCGTGCGGGACATGAAAGAATACCTACTACTGTAGGGGAATGGGCATGGCGGGCGAAGGACTATTGAAGAACACTTCAGAATACTCTACCGGGTCAAGAAGTTCAACTTCTAGTCGTAACCTCGCAGCGGAGCTTCAGAGGACGCAGAGGGAGTTGGAGGAGCAAAAGAGGCAGATGGCCGAGTACCAAAACATGGTCCAGCAGCAGACACAGATGCAAGCTCAGATGTACACATGGATGCGGACGATGTACGAGGCTCAGACTACCGGACAACCGTTCCCCACACCTCCCCCGCTCCCTCCGTTACCTAGCTATCCACCACCACCACCGCACCAGTCAACGCCAGAGCAAGACCAAGGTAGCCACCGGAATTCAAATGAGTACATGGATTACTTTGACCCTGACCCGCAAGTTCCTGGACCCTGACTTGTAGTTGTAGTTAATTTTCGTATCGTCGTTGCTATTTGTACTGTACGTTGGACATTTATGTGTACTGTTGAACTTGTATGATTGTACGGTTTATGTCTTTCAATGCAGGTTCTGGAATTGGGCCCAATCCAGAACCGCGTTTTTTTTTCAAAATTTTTCCAGACATTGTCGGCGACATGGACCTAAGTCGCCGGCAATGTCTCACATTCCGGCCACGGCGGCGCTGACATTGCCGACGACTTCCGTCGCCGGTAATGTCCTACACATCACCAGCGACTTGAGTCGCCGGTGATGTCAAGACATTACCGGCGACGTGAAACTCCGTCGCCGGCAATGTTAATACCGGCGGGGAATTTCCGGCGACGTCATTGGTAATGACAATTCCGGCGAAAAAAAAAGACAAGGCCGGCGACGGCAAGTCGCCGGTAATGTCTCCATTTCTGGTAGTGAATGGGTATTTATCTCATTAACCATTGTGAAAGGTAAAATCATGCATCATTGCAAATTAAACTTTGCTTGTTACTTCATCCAAAACTTTTGTGAAGGGAGTTGTTAAAATCTTTACCTACAAGTTTTGCTCTTCAAAACTCTTTCTCTCTACTTTCCGGTAGATAAAAGGGAGTAGGTTATCTCTCCTTATTTTCATGGAGCAAACATTGTCTCCAAACACTCTCTACACTCTTGCATATCCATGTTGGACAAAACCAAAAGAAAAATATTACCTTCTCTCTTTAGGGTAGGTGTCTCTCACTCATGTAATGGAGTCAGGTTTTTCAGTTTCTTCTCTTCTCCTTGCTGTCCCGATTTGGTGAAAATCAGCATGCTTCTTGCTGTCCCAGTTTGGTGAATTTCAGCATGGCATTTCCCCTATTCAAGGAGAATCATTGGATTCATCATTTTGATGAAGGGCTAAGATCAACTCTTGAGCCTTAACTTGCTATACCTTTTGGCTATAAATACCACAATCATTGAAGTCATTTGGTACTTGAAATTTTTGGAAGAGTTAGAGTGTTTTCTCTTCTTTCAAGTCACTTTTATCTCTTGCATGTGTAAGAGTTATCTTGTTTTCCAAAGAGGTTTTCAGTTTGTCAAAACTAGTCTAAAACTCTCTTTTGTTCCTACATTTGTTAGGAAGTTTATAAAACAAGATTTTTCCTTCTTGAGATTTTATATCTTCATAGGAAAGCATATAAAACCACTTTTCAAACTTGTATATTTTCATATTGCATATCATAGGTTGAAATGATGGTGCAATTTCGTTGGAAGCATTATAGAGAGAATTAGTCATTCGAGTACTAAGTTCTAGGAGAAGCTTCATTGCCACTGAAATTGTAAACACTTGTTCTGGCGAGAAGAGAGTTAGATCTTCAACTAGTTGCGTGAATACTAGTAAGGATAGATGAGTGTCTTTGTATCATGAGAGCTACTGTCTTGTAAAGAAAAGTGTGTTACATAGGGATTGTAAGCACTTGTTCTGGCGAGAAGATAGATAGGTCTTAGTCTAGTTGTGCAAATACTAGCAAGGATAGAAAGCACCTTTATATCCTGTGAAGCTACTGTCTTGTAAAGAAAAGTGTTTTTACATAGTAGAAAAGTTTGTCTCTCAAGAGTTAAGGGCACACAGTTTTTTTCCCTATTGTAGGGTTTCTGCGTTATAAAAAACATCCAGGTGTTATTTATCGCTTTCCTTCTTATTGCATTTTATCAAGTTCGTTATTGGTTATTGGAGGATAGAAACACTCTCTGCTATCCTCGAATTAATTTTTCAACGAAATTTTTTATAAAAGTCTCATTCACCCCTCCTCTGGGACCTTCACCATTCTTTTGGAATTGAACCGCTAAGGTAATTCTGAGCCAAATTACTGCAGTGAGCCAGAACACAGTATACTTTAGTAGGCAAAACTTGTACAGTTAAAACAAATAGTGGAGATTAAGTCTGTGAATCATACAGCTCCTTCAAGTAAGGTAACTTCACCAACGATGGTGGAAGCACACCATCCAAGTCCTGAACCCTAAGATAGCTGCATATTAGGCAACCTGAAAAGACTGAAACTTTGTGTTTAAAGTACAATATTGCAAAGTGAGTAGAAGAGAGAATTAGGGCACATACATGGCTTGGACATGGCATACATTGCCGGAGAAGGAGCAGTTGCAGAAGAGGGTGTTGTTGTACTGATCCGTATGTGGGATTGAGAAAGTTCGAACATTTGTACATGGATCGCTTAAATTCCAGTCCTTTTTGTTCAGTTGCTCAGCAATTTCATGGAGGGTTTGCACTGCCACACCACATAATAAACAAAATGTTTTAAAAAAAAGTGTACAAACAAAGGCGTATTGTGGATTAATAATAAGAAGTTCCTTTATATAAAATGGTATATAGAATTATAAATGGTAAGAATCATAATATATCACTGAATAAGATTATTTCCCTTATTCTCTACATATTCTACCATAACTAAGAACACACATAATAAGGTATATCCTTCAACACTCCCCCTTGTGTCGGTTATGGTAGACGGTGTTTCTCCAATGCTTCCTTCATATCTCATTAAAAACCTTGCAGAGCCAAAAACCTTTGCAGGAGAAAATGTGATCTCGCCAAGTAAAAAGAGTGCAAATTGTCTACGACACATAATCATGTTACCTCATTAAAACCTTGCTAAGTAATAAAAATCCTTTGGGATAAAAACAATCTTAGTCAAGAAAAAAGAATACAATGTGTCATTCACATTTTAGAAACGTTCATATGAATGTCAGACTTCCCCTGAAGTCTACATCTCTCCCTGATGTCAACAATCAAGGTAGCTTAAATAAGCTGAGAAAGAATCCCTTGAAAGATTGTTGTAAGAAAGATCTATTATGCTGCATACAGAAATGAAGTTAACTACAGTTTAAAGTGCTATGAGAAGAAATATCAGTAATGGCTGAACATGAAGACTTATATATCTTGCCCACAACATAGAGGTAAATTTTTGGCCCTAATATATATATATATCATCACAGTAAAACCTAGGCTTTTGATCCATCCTTATAGAGAATCTTGGGTAGCTCGTTTTATCTCTTATACTCTAATTTGGCCTTACAATTCGTCAAACATACACATTGTCGAGACATCAGAAGCACTAAAAGTCTGAAACTAAACTGTGAGGCTCACTAGAACTCTAACCATAATAAGATTTTTGGAACTCTAACCATAATAGCTCACCGGATGAAGGAACGTACTAGCGGCTATCTCTTTCTTTGATCCATTCGGGAAGCCCAGTAAGCCAATTACTTGTCAGATATCTGATCATTGAGTGACAAGATTAGATCCAAACAAAACTTTAGTAATCCCATGTAATCGATGTTGTGGACAAATGTGATAATGGATCAAGATTTGGAATGTTCCCTTGCAAAAGGTTGAAGCTAAGATCCCTGCAAAATCAAAAAGAGGGCCAGGGAGCACAAATGACATTCAGTAAAGCCAAGCTGCAAAGCAGAAAAGAAAGAAAAGGGCTAGGCATGCCAATTAGAGATGAACAGAAAATTACAAAACTTGCAGATTTGTCATGTTAATAATTCGGTATATTAACATCCTGTGAAATTGTTACCTCCAATCCAAACTTTCTGTTATATTGCAGCTCCTTAACATCAAGTCCTCAAGTCCTCAAGTCCTCTCCAACTAGAAAAATAATTCGGTATCTTTCCAATGAAATTGTTACCTCCAATCCAACTGTACGGAAGCCAAAACTCATGTCATCAAGTAGATTAGTGATATATATTCATTCCAAGAAACACTTTAATCAGCTATGGTATAGTAAACAGATCCAGATCACTTACAGTGTATTTAATTTGGTCATATTAGTCAGAGCCACAGGCAACTCTCCGGTGTGATAGTTAGCTCGAAGGAAGCTGCAGTTAGTTACCATGGCCCAATTACAAAACTTCATGATATGAACTTGAATTTAACAGGGTGTTGGAAAACAAGAAAATAGTTAAACTCACACGACTTCCAAATTGATCAATCTTCCCATCTCCGGTGGAACAGTTCCAAAAAATAGGTTGTTTTCCATGCCCCTGAGACCACATTACGTTTAGTGTCACAACAAAACCAATAGGTACATGCATCAATTCAAATCCAATCTACATATCATAAAAATGGGTAAGCAGGATTAAGATCATACAAAGCTCGTAGAGTAGTTATGTTCCCCAAAAAGGCAGGGATAGGTCCTGATAACTTGTTCGTACTGATAGCCCTGCATTGGGTACATGCACTAGTTCAATCACAAGACATGGGGAGTACTTATTGACAACCTCAACATAAGCCTACAGAAAATTATTCACTTACAGAAATTCCAACTTGAGAGAACCCCATTCAGGTGGAATTGAACCACTAAGGTAATTCTGAGACACACCACTGCAGTGAAACTAAGTTAAAAGTTAAACAAATAGCAAAGATTAAATCTCTCAAGTCTGAATTGAATCATACAGTTCCTTAAGGCAAGGTAACTTCACCACTGATGATGGAAGCACACCATCCAGGTCCTGACCAATTAGATAACTGCATTTTAAGGAACAAATAAAAAATCGTGGGGTTTTTAAACTTGGGAGCATCAAAATTACATAAAAGATTGAAACTTTGTGTCTGGAGTTCAATATTGCAAAGTGAGGAGAAAAGAGAATTAGGGCACATACATGGCTTGGACATGGCATACATTGCCGGAGAAGGAGCAGTTGCAGAAGAGAGTGTTGTTGTACTGATCCGTATGTGGGATTGAGAAAGTTGGAATATTGTTACATGGATCGCTCAAATTCCAGTCCTTTTTATTCAGTTGCTCAGTAATTCCCAAAAAAAAAACTCATTCTTTCTGTCCTCAATAATTTCTTCCAGCTATGGCTGTGATTTAGATGATTGTGAACAAGTTGTCTATGTGTTACTGGAGGTTGTTCACTGTAATATCGGACATTAGAAGCAGAGGAAATTTTTTTGAAAGTGTTGATTGGAGCTGGATCGCCCGTGAAGCGAATGGTGCAGCTGATAATGTTGCCTCGCTTGTTGCTGGGACGGTGGAACTTAACTGTGTGGCCACTAGGCTACCACCATCCCTTGTTCATGTTCTGAAAAATGATGGATGCCCTTGTCCTCCGGGATGTGATAAGTCTCTCTTAGCCTTAGGTCTTTGATTTAAGGTTGTAGAGATTTTTTGTGAAGTCTTCCCACAGTTTCTTCCTCTCCTGGTGTATCGGGTTAGGAAATGGTGGGTTCAAGACTTGTTCTGATGTTTGTTTCTGAGACAAGATGCTTTATCTTGTTCTCTGGCTGGTTGCCTCTTTTAATGTATTGATCCATTAATCCAAAAAAAAAATTCCTTCCAAGTTTAAATATGGAAAAAGAAAAGAAAAATGAAGCTAGAAAAGTCCCCAATAACGTACCCTCATAAGCTGGAAGTTCCATGGCTTGTGCTTCAAGTCCTTCAACTACTGAAGAAGAAGAAGAAGAAGAAGAAGAAGAAGAAGAAGAAGATAACAATCTCCATTGCACTGTTGCTATGCTTCCTCACCATTTTTTCTTCACTTCCCACTTCATACTCACTACGCCGAGTTTTTCCGAGTTTTTTTTATAACAATGTATCATCATCCCTGGGAAGTCCATGGAAGATTAAACTTTGTCTTAATAGTCAAGCAAACCGTCTTGGATCTCCAACCAACTTGTGAATTAGTTAATATGAGGTGCTTTTACTTGATCCAAGTTTGTACTCTAGAAACATGTGCATTTTCGTCCTCGCTTTGCTCATAGATTTTGGGTCATGAACAAGGCAATTAGGCAATGAGAAAAGCATAAACTAGACCGGATACAGTAGAGTAGAGTAGAGTAAGTTATCTTTTTCTGCACAAGCTAGCACCTGAAGAAGTAATATGTTTTTAGCAATGGGAAGCGCTATTTGATCGATCAAGTTGCTATATGAAGGTGTGAAGGGGACAATAATGGTGGATTAGTAGTTAGGTAACCTGAAAAGGTCAACTACTGCATGCTAGCTAGTTATACTTGAAAACAATGTAGCTCATGACCAGTAATTTACCGTGATACTTTAACATGTTTCTCGACTCGCAACTTTGGCCGGAAAGACTAATCCAAAATATAAACAGGCTATACAGAGAGAGAAGGGAAAAAAATTGACTCCAGGCCATTTCTTATTCCAAAATAAATCAGAGAAGAATAGATGGAAAATGACTTCGGAAATTGATGAAACAAAATCGGAAATTGTGCCTACTTTAAATTTGATTTTCTGTTGATAAACAATAACATGAAATCGATCAAATGAATACAGTGGAGAGTTCATGTCAATATACATAGCATGGACATAATGTATGTTAATCATTCTTCTAAAAATCGGGCATACTCGGCCGAGTACTCGATGTTTGACTCAAAAACGAATCGATTTTGGCCTGAACGGTCACTGAATCAGGAGAGCGAGTAACTGCCGAATAACCAGCCAGTTCGGTCAATTCGGACTGGTTACTCGGTCAATTCGCCGAGTACTCCAGTCCTTGTTTTTTTTTTTAAGTTTTTTTTTACTAAAAATAAAATTAAAATAAATCGGAAGAGACCTAAATCACTAAGAAGAAGAAAAAAATGAAAGACCCACTACTTGTAAGTGATGTTAGTTAAGCATAATGATAGCTAGTTGTAAATGGTGAGGATGATCTTAAATCCAATCTTATTTAGGATGGAGATAATGGTGTCCAAGAGTTTACAATAAGAGAGCTTGATGATGATGATGATTTTATTTCCGATGATGACACCAAAGTTGAAGAAAATGAGGATGTATTTTGAGGTTTTTAATAATATGGAGTATTTTTTATATTTGAAAGATAATTTCTTATGCTTTTATTTGAATATTGAATTATATTTTTAATAATTTTGATCACTTTGATGACAATTTATTTTGATTTTAACTATTTTATCTTTTGATTAATGATATTTTATATCTTAATTTAATATATTAATAATTATTTTATTATTTAAAAATAAAAAATAGCGACTCTGAGTATTCCCTAGTACTCTCCGAGTACTCGGCTGAACGGTAATCAATACCAAAACAACCTATTACCCTTTTTTTGAACATTGATGTTAATTACCCTCTTTACAGTCTCTAATGCATCTCCTGGTTTCTCTAGCTTGAAAAGTAATCTCAAACTTCAACTTTGGAATGATCAAGTGTCAAATTTAACTGTTTCAAAACTAAGGGCAGACCACGAGGAAGAGCCTGTCCATTTTGTATTGGAGGACTGAATGAAGCTTCGACTCTCCTCAAAACTTTTTTGCATATTTGGATCAGAGTCTTCTGTAAAGGCCTTGAACCTCATTTCATCATCTTGAATGCTCGGATTCACGGTCACTTCGTGGAAATCTGTTCGGCCTTCAAGCATGCTAACTACTTCAGGCATTGTTGGTCTTAGTGCTGGTGATGAATTGAAACATAGTAAAGCGACCTTTATCATTCTCTTTGCCTGTTCTTTCTTGAACCCAGAACCCAGCTTTGGATCCACCAGCTCCATTAGATTTCCCTTTTGTTGCAAAACAAGGGCCTGCATTGAGCAAGAAAGTGGAAATGGAATCTTACCATGCAAAACAAAGATCAGCAGGCCATTTACGGTTCACTAATTGGATATAATGAAGACCCTACCCAATCTAGAAGAGACACAAAACTATCATTGGGACTATATTTGATATTGTTTTTCCCCGATACAAGCTCCAATGCAACAACCCCAAAACTGTAAACATCGGCCTTATCGGTTAAATAGCCATAAAGAGCATACTCTGACGCCATGTATCCTCTGCAAAATAATAACAATTCCATGACTCAACTTAACGTACCAGAAAGAATACTCAGAGTGTTGGTCCTGGAAAGAACACTAAGGTGTATCAGAGGAGAGCAGCAGAGCCGCTTAATAAGGTGGAGGTGAGTGAGCAGCTTTAGTTGAGCTTTCCAGCTTCTCTGGCGCTGCCCTAGTTCACGGAAAACTCGTGGTTACCCCGGTCAAGAGGAAACGTGGTCGACAGCCAAGTCTTAGGAAGCAAGTGGGGCCTTCTTCTGAGGTGTCAATAGAGGGAGGCTCGATTTCTATGTCCAAATCCAAACGCCGTCCTCGGAAGAAACTGGACATGGTGTTGGCCCAGGATGAGACCCCTGGTGTGACGGGTGAGCAGGTTCGTGTGGATGCTCCTATGGTGGAGGTCCCCGTTGCGGAGGCCGTGGTTTCACCGGAGTAGGTTTGGGTTCTTATCGGTTAATGGAGCTATGGTTGTTTTTCATTAACCGATTTCCTTTGGTATTACCGATTCTAAAGAGAATTGGATGACAGTGGTATGGAGTTAGTCTAAATTAGCTTAAACAGTAATTAATATTGTCGTAACCTATTAAAGATAGTCATTGTATATTTTATTTATTATTTCCGTTAATATTGTCGTAACCTATTAAAGATAGTCATTGTATATTTTATTTATTATTCCAGTAATAAAATGGTTATCGTTTGCCTTCAAATAAAAAAAAGATACCAATTATGTGGTCATACTGATCTCAATGAAACTTGGGCATGCAATTTTCTAATAGTGAAGACATTGCTAAATAAATGAACAAATGAAATCTACAAATCACATAGTTCCAGCCACTCTAGTGCTAATATGGGTATGCTCTTGTTCGTCCAGCTTAGCCAAACCAAAATCAGCAATCTTAGCTTTAAGGTCCCGGTCCAGCAATATATTAGTTGTTTTAATATCTCTATGAACTATCCTCGGGACTCCATCATGTAGGAAAGCAAGACCTCTAGCAATACCAAGACATATCTTATGCCTTGTAGGGCAGTCCAATTTACGGATGCCTTCCCCTGAACCTGTATTTAACAAAGATAGCATAAGAAAAGAAATTTGTTGAGCTATATACCCATCCACTCCCAAAGTTACCAGCTTACCAAATAAGGTATGTGAAAGGCTATTGTTCTCCATGTACTCGTACACCAACAGCAACTGATTTCCTTCCGTGCAACATCCATACAGTTTAACAAGATTTGGGTGTTGTAATGCAGACATCATGCCAATTTCATTCACAAATTCATGATTTCCCTGATTTGATTTTGAAGAAAGTTGCTTAACGGCAATAAAACTACCATCCAATAATTCCCCCTACAAAGAATACGGGCATTAACATCAAATGAAATATATACATGAAGAAACTTACAAGAGGTATACAATACCTTGTAAACAGCTCCGAAGCCACTTTCCCCAAGCTTGCTTGAAGCACTGAAGTTGTTAGTTGCGGCTTTAATTTGTTTATATCTAAATACACCAGTTTTTCAGATCCAATCCTCTCAGTTCTGTAATGCAAAAAGGTTAGCAAAACTTAATAGGTCAAGTTGAAGTAAAATGGTAAATATCAAACTGCAAGTGGACATTCATGGAGCTTCCAATTATGAAAGGATGATTAAAGAAAAAACAGAGTTTCATGAAGAATACTTCACTTCAAGAGGGACTTACTATCCAAGTCATGAGCTCAATGCTATTAACTATGGTGCAGAAGAACCCTATTTTGCTTTCAGGTTCAGCGAAGAGTAAGAGCTTTAGATATGCGCTGTGGAGTGAGTGTTTCTTTGCAAGAATAGATCGATGTGGAATCAGTGGAATGCTCCCTTTATGTCTAATTGAAAATTGATTTTGTACAATTATATACTATACCTTCTTCCCTGGTTGTCTTATGTCCAAAACAACCTTTTAACCAAAGAATGCCAAAAACCAAGAAGATAAGACACAATGTTGAAACAGCCCCAACCACTATGTAAATCTTCCTTTTGCTATCATCAGGCAGCTTGAAATCTGGAAGTCAAATAAGATTCGGTACTGACAAGGTGAGTAAACACTTATGCAAAGATATCATATTCACAATCTGGATATATCAATGTAGTATGATAAATATGGGTTATCGAACACGAAGAATTGGTGAAACTAAATCCTAACACGACATTAAAAAACTGACAGACTCGACTACAGTACACTAATGACACTATGAACCTAAACTAGACATACCCAAATAATACGAAAACTTGACACAATAAACTAGACATAGTGGCGAACTACCATACAAAATTTGAGGGTGTTCTAAGTTGATTTAGTCACCGAAATAAATAGGCTAAGCTACAACTAATGCAAAAATCAGTAAATTGCAGAAAGTAAATTGTTGTAGGAAATTAATGAGATATTATTGTTAAGAACTTCTCTCCACCCTAGACATACTTACGACTTCCCAAATATAATTGAACTAACCATAGATGAATACTCTCCACACAAGAGCTTTGGTTAAGTCATCTTGTGTATTACACTCTCTTACTTGGCATGAAAGAGGGAGGGACAATCCGCTCAATCTTGATCCTCAATTAACCGACTTATACATATGGTGATGCAAGCCTAGGGAACTGAAGTCATTATGTTCTAAGAATATTTGAAGAATAACAGAGTTTCAAGGGTTGATAAGGTTGTCACCATTACATCACTAAGGCTTGTTTCACACAAATTCATGTTTATCTCTAAAGAATATGCAATGATAAGGTGGTCATATACATAATCAAGACTATAGATCCTAAGCCATGCATCTAAGCGTGCACTCAAAGAAACATGAACATAGAAATCATACGGTAAGAAAATAGTGAAACAAAACTCATCCAAAAAGTTAATAGAATTAAAAGGGGTTCAAAATTGTAAGCATATCTAAGGCTTCAATCAACCCCTAACAAAGGAAATTTAGCTACTCAAAGTCTTAGATGATAACATCAAAGAATTCATGAAACATGAACAAAAGAATGAGAAGAAATAAACTCTTTATTCCCGTCGGAATCGGGCTTGAAGTTTGGTTCCTCTCTCCGTTCAACTTCTTCTTTCTTCTTATTTGTTTCTTTCTCTTCGTAAAGTACCACCACCCCCCATTCTGCTCCACTAGCTATGTGTGTGTGTGTGTGTGTGTGTGTGTGTGTGTGTGTGTGTGTGTGTGTGTGTGTGTGTGTGTGTGTGTGTGTGTGTGTGTGTGTGTGTGTGTGTGTGTGTGTGTGTCTTTGTAACCAAGCTAATCAACCTAGATGTATCACATGCCAGACAAAATCCAAATCCAAACCAACTTCCTTCCAAAGTCCAAGCAGCTCGCCAAACATATATATCTCCAACCAATCAACTATTTCAGGGACACGTGACAGTCATAATAGCAAATGGGCTTCTTGTGTTGTCCTGCTCGCCAAGCTCTCCTCACCAAGGTCACGTGGGCAACTAGAATTCTTCTTAAATTAAGATTTATTCACCTCGTAAGTCCTCATCTTCCACAGTTAACTCCCAAATTATAATATTTAATTTCTTTTTCTTCATTAATCTTCAAAATACCTAAAAACAAATAAACATAATTAATTCACTAGAAAACTAAATATAAACTAAGCATAAAGAACAAATTAAATACCGAAAAGACGCATAAATATGCGACTATCAAAATACCCCACACATAGACATTGCTAGTCCTCGAGCAATACACTAAACTAAGACTCTGACAAGACTCAAAGACTCTAACTACCTCAACAAATTGTCTCACCAATCTTCCACAATTGTAACACCAAGATTAGTATGACTCCACATTTACATTCCGTAAAGTTTCGAAAGTTAATTTCAATGCGTGACACACATGTAATATGTAGGACGAAGACATAATCATGGTGAATGTAAAGCTGTAGCATGCGAAAAATAAGTCAAGATTCAACCTCATTTAGATATGCTCTCAAAAGTGTTTCTCTCAAAATATGTCTAAGGTTTTCACTCAACTCAATTACTTGCCAAATGGACCAAACCATATGCTTACTCTTGTAACTAATTGCCACAGATCAAAGGCTGCCATCTTGAGGATCAAAAAGAACTTTCATGGGTTGTAATGGGGCTTAGCTCATAGGTTAAAGAATAAGTGGATATGGAATTCAAATATGATTTTAGAACCTAGTAGAGCACCATATAAGAGACTTCTTCAAACTTTACAACCATGAATTTTCTCACTTTTGTGGCCGAATTTCATCTTGTTAGGCTTTCACATCATTGTTTTCATCAACTATTAACCTGGGTATCAAGCTATACATCACTTTTTTTTCTTTTTCTTTTGCTTTCGATTTTTTTTTTTGAAACACTAGCTTGATATCCCACACTTATTTCTTTGCATCACCTTTCGACATTGTCGTCATCTTCACATACTTGTCTCATATATAGCTCTACCAAGTCCTAGAACAAGGGTAAAGAAATAACTATTCTAAAGTTTAAAGTCAGAGACACGTGGGTGATAACAAAAAGTTTAAACATATAGGCTCAAAGTGATTAACTAAGGAGGTGCACATCTTGTGTACACAAAGTCGGGACACAGGTGACAAGGCGGGTAAACACCTCTCAAAGATACCCTATTCACAACCTGGATATATCAATGTAGTATGATAAATAGGGGTTATCGAACACAAGGAATTGGTGAAACTAAATCCTAACACTAGACTACTATGCTGACAAACTCGACTATAGTACACTAATGATAATGCGAACCTAAGATAGACAGACTCAAATACTACTAAATTTGGACACAATGAACTAGACACAGTGGTAGACTACCACACAAAATTTGAGAGTATTCGGAGTTGATTTGAGTACCAAACTGAATCGGCTAAGCTACAGTTAATGCTGAAAATAAATGCTGAAAGTAAATATATTAATAAATGCAAATGGATTTAAACTATATGATTAAAGAGTTAAGAGGAATGCAATTCACCACCGACATTCCATATATCTAACACATACTTAACATAATCCACATATCCAATGAAAGAAAGTTCCCAGGAAGAGTTGATCATTATAACCACATCCTGTTACATAATCCTTATGCCTATGCAAGTTTGTCATGGACCTCCCCCACATCTATCCCTCTATGAACTCATAGTCATGGACCCCAAGGTTTACAAAGAAGAAAGCATTAAACTCTAAAAAAGGTTTGAGAAATTGCAGGGGTTCACAAATACACTATGGGCGTGTCTCGCTAGACCTACGGATTTCAATCTTCCGATAGTAAAATCGGCCTATCACTATAGAGAATCCGGTGGAAGAAATTATCTTCAGTCGTCCGTATCTCATGAAACTAGAACCCTAGCATGCATACTAAGTTTCGCACCAAAGTAAACATATAAGAATTCATACGGTGAGTCACATAGAAAAAGAAACCTCATTCAAATTGAATATGCAAAACTAGATTAAAGTGTATGAATTAGAAAGACTTCATGTACGGGACTTCAAGCAACCCCTCAACAATGAGTTAGCTACTAAAAGTCATAAATAATAACATCAAAGAGTTCATGAAAGATAAATTAAATCAAGGAAAAAGAATAAACTCTTGACGACGATGGAATCGGGCTAGACTTCTCTCATGAGAACTTCCCTTTCTTTTTGTTTCTTCTTGTTTCTTTCTTTCTCCTCCCAAGAATTCTAGCCCAAGCCATCCTGTCTCTCCTCCCATTTTAGCTATATATATATATGTAACATAGCTAGGAAACTTAGCTAGCCCACGTGCTAGACTCCAATTCCACTTCTTCCTCTAGCTAAATATATAAAATTAGCTATATATTCAGCTTTCACGTGCCAAGCATATCAAATCCTATTGCAAATGGACTTTCTCTGTTTTGTCTCCTTCATAAATCCCCTCTCGCCAAGCTTCCAACTCCAAAGTCCAAGTCCAAACCAACTCTTCCTTAATTACCTCGCCAAGCAGCCTCTTTCCAAGCTGCTCGCCAAAGACATACATATATATATATATATATATATGTGTGTGTCTCAGTATTAAACTCTCTCCTCGCCAAGAACTTCATTCCTCCGATTAACTCCCAAATTGTATTATTTAATCTTCTTTTCTTCATTAATCTCCAAAATACCTAAAAAAAATAAACATAATTAATTCACTCGATTAATAACAATAAACTAAATATAGGGAAAAAATTAAATACTAAATAGACGTAAAAATATGCGACTATCAACAGGCTTATATGGCTATAGTGGTGTCCCCTAAATGTCTTTATCACTTCCTCAATCAAAACATGTAATGACTATAAGCTTTGAAAAGCACAAGAGCAAATTCTAGTAATATCTAGAGTCCATTAACTTAATCTATAACAATCAATTGACACTCAATAAAGAAAGTATGTGTATTCACAAATAGACTCAATCGCTTACAGGTTAAATGAGTCTCAACAAAATTTAAGCATGCCTAAAATCTGTACCATGTTAACTTGTTTCTACATCCACTACACATTCACATATGCACCATAAATCAAGATTAACCAAAGAAACTGAAATAATATGATCATCTTTTAGTCACAAATATGAATGATATAATCACATCATGGACTAGTTAAGGGCTCCTAAGACTCAAATCAAGAGACATTTTTTTGTATTTTTCTCGACACTTTTTACTTTTGTATTTAGTTTTTCAAATAAGACACTAAAGTACACATAAAAAACAAAGAAAACTCAAAAATACCAAACTTTGGCGAGGAAACCCTTCCACGACGAACTAGTCGTCGGAAAAGACCCTCTCAGGCTCGCCAGACTCATCCCACTCGCCTGATTTATAAAGAATTAATCACACATCTAAATGAGCTGAAATTTTGTGAAAATAAACTAGACATATGTACAAACATTCCCTCAAAATTTCAGAATTTAATGAGACCTCTAGCTTTGTAAAATAAATTACACAAGACAGCATACTACACAGTATCGAAAAATGAAAAATTTATACATAGACGCTAAGGATATGATATAAACCCCACCCCATACTTGAAATTTACATTGTCCTCAATTTAAAACAAAACTAAAACATACAATACATCAACAAGCATGGAATGAGACACATAACACATCTCAAATGACACTAAACATGGAGAAAAATAAAGCAAAAGACAAAGATAGAGAGTTAAGAATTTCAAATCTGGTTTTCCACACTTCTCCATCAACATGGATTACCTCCCAAGTAGCGCTAAGTTTAACATCTTCAGCCAGATAGTGCACACCAATTTTAATCCTCTAGTGTAGGATTCTGAAGAGGAATCTCTTCCACGTTTTGCACTTGAAACGGCTCATAGAATGGCTTGAGTCTATGTCCGTTCACCTTAAATATGTTGCCGTCTCTTGGATTCAGAACTTCAACTGCACCATGAACAAACACATTACGGACAACATAAGGACCAGTCTATCTGGACCGAAGCTTACCTGGAAAAAACTTCAGCCGCGAGTTGAATAACAACACTTTTTGCCCATTGACAAAAGTTTTTCCCTTGATCATCTTGTAATGAAACATTTTTGTCTTCTCCTTGTATATGCGGCTAGATTCACAGGCATCATTTCGAATCTCAGCAAGCTCATTCAGCTGTAACTTCATATAAACACCAGCATCATCAATATCAAAATTGAATCGTTTCACTACCCAATATGCCTTGTGTTCAAGCTCCACTAGAAGGTGGCACCTTTTTCCATAAACCATCCGATAGGGAGACATTCCAATTGGCGTTTTGAAAGCTGTTCTGTGATTTTTTCGACCATGTCGGAAAAAATACTCATCATACATCTCTGAAATGTCGCTGGTGCATTGAATAAACCAAATGACATCCTCTTATAAGCAAAAGTGACATAGGGGCATGTGAAGGTGGTCTTCTCCTGATCATCCTTATGTATGGCTATCTTGTTGTATCCTGAATAACCATCTAAAAAATAGTAATATGCATGACCTGCCAACATTTCCAACATCTAATGAATGAGAGTGGAAAATGATCTTTTCTTGTGGTGGCATTGAGCTTGCGGTAGTCAATACACACTTTCCATCCTGTTTGGACTCTTTGAGGCACCAACACGTATGTGATTCCTGAACATTTGGGCACCACCTGCACAGGACTAATCCATTTGCTGTCAGAAATAGCATAAATAATACCTGCATCTCGAAGCTTGATGACTTCTTTCTTGACAACTTCCATCATGGGAGGGTTGAGACGACGTTGAGCTTCCCTTGTTAGCGTAGCTCCCTCCTCCAGATGGATCCTGTGAGTACACAATGTTGGGCAGATGCCCTTAATATCGACTACCGTCCATCCAATGGTGGCCTTAAGTAAACTCAACAACTTCTCCTCTTGTAATGTTGAGAGCTTGGAAGAGATGATAGCTACAAGTGTATCATCCTCCCCCAAGAAAGCATACTTTAAATGCTCGGGTAGAAGTTTCAACTCTAATGTGGGTGCCACATGTATAGACAGAACAAGAATATCATCTGAAACTGGAAGAGAAATAGGTTTGTATGACTTACCTTTCATACTTGGCAAGGATTCGAGTGATTCTTCCATAGCATAATATAATACTCATCTTCCATTTCAAGATCCTCAACCGAAGCTATCTCAAAAATAGGTTCAAAATTGACGGCTCAAAATTTCTTCTCCTTGCCAAGCTCCAGACCTCCCTCGCCAAGCTTCTTAACAAGCTCGCCAAGTTCCAGACCTGGAACGTCTTCTTTCCTGGATACCTTTATGACATTTCTCAAAGTATCCTCCTCCAATGAATATTAAATGAATTCCTGCACAAAACTCTCAAAAGTGTCAATTGAACAACATGAATAAGCATCGTCACTATTTGGATGTTTGAGAGCTTTATAAATATTGAAATGGATCTTCTCCTCTGCCACTTCCATACTTAATGATCCATCAAAACAATCTATCTTTGTACGCACTGTTCTCAAGAACGGTCTTCCAAGAATCAATGGTATTTCTGATGGCATTGTCTCATGCTCCATCTCTAGCACAAAGAAATCTGCTAAGAATATCAAATCTCCCACCTGCACCAAAACATCCTCAATAATACCCCGAGGGTAACAATTAGACTGATCTGCAAGTTTAATGGTGACACCTGTGGGAATAAGCACCCGTAAACTTGTGATCACCAATGGTACATGGGATTGTAAAACGTCCTTGATCACCCAACTTAGGTGGAATCTTTCTTTGAAGCACTGCATATATACTCTCTCTCCCAAAGCCACAATCTCAGTTCCATAGAATTTTCTCTTTGTTGTGCACAAATCTTTCAGGAACTTTGCATACTGTGGTATCTGCTTGATCACATCCAATAAGGGGATGTTTACTCCTACCTTTCTAAAAACATCCAAGATCTCCTTCTCTTTGTCAACCTTCACCTGCTTCTTCAACATGCTAGGAAAATGTACATTAGGAATAATAGAAGGGGAAGGAGTAGAGGATACCTGGCCCGATCTGTGATTTGTCAATTTTTCTATTTCAGGTGCATTTTCGACGGCTTGAATTGGGGTTCCTATAGAATCTTCTGAAGGCTTGTCCAACGGCTTGTAAGGGACAAGTTGTTCAAGCACGGGCTCCTCCCACTTTCTCTTGGTTGACTTGGGAAATTCTTCCAACACCTTCCCACTCTTCAAGGTCATGGCATGAGCTTCATATTTTGTGTTGGGATTGGGAAGAGTGTTGCTGGGAAGACTTATTTCCTTGACTTGAGCAAGTGTTTGCTGAATTTGGATCACCTATCACTCCAGCAAGTCAATTGGCTTCCCCTGCTACTAAGTTATAGCTTTGATATCTTGGCGAAAGACACTACTCTCCTCTCGTTTCTTCTTGTTGTCAAATATCATTTGTTGCATCATGGCTTCCAAGGTAGAATTTCCTGATGATGCTTGAGCTTGAGCTTGTTGTTGCTGAGGCACATGCCTTTGGCCAAACTGCTGCCCATCTCCTATAGGTTGTCTCTGCTAAAATCTAAGTGGAACAATAGGAGGATTGAGTACATTGTTGCTCTTTTAGCTCAACATATCCCTATTTCCACCATATGTGTTGTGTTGTCTCTGGAAGTAATTTGCTTCTTCTTCTTGATCAACATCTTTATATGCTCTGAACTTGGGACAATCTTCTACTATATGTCTTGTACCTGAACATAAAGTGCATACAACCTGAGTTGTAGCAACTATTGTCTTCTTGCTCACTTTCAGACTACTAGCAATCAGAGCAATATCATTCTCTATAGAACTTAATCTTTTTCCATGGCTCCATCGATTGCAACTGCATTGAGAGATCGTCTACTTACTCTCATGGATCTATCCCTTGACTGGAATGGCCTTGAATTTTCAGCTTGATTCTCAACAACTTCCTTGGCTTTAGCTCCAGTCATATTCCATCAATTTTCCCCACAAGCTTAATCAAGCTTTGACCTGTTAAAAGAATCAAGTCCTTCATAGAAGAACTCCATTTGAGTATTGATGTCAAATTTATGATGAGGGCATTGTGGAAGAGGACTCTTAAACTGGCTCCAGGCTTCATGTAATTCATCACTATCTTTCTGCCTGAATGTGCTAATTTGCTTCTTCAAGTTCTTTGTGCGGTAAGCTGATCTACGCATTTTAGGTGTATTAATTAGTACATTTTCTCTACATTCTTTACTTTGTTATTTACTTAGTATGGTTAATTTTATTAGCTTTTACTTATTTTTGTTATTTGTAATTGTAGAACAAAAGAGACGGAGTAAATGAGCCAACAAGCATGCAGATAAATGAAAAAGAAGATGGAGAAATAATGGCAAGAGAATTTGGCAATGGAAGAAGAAAATTGGAGTCACGTGGGATTGTGGAAGTGAACCAAAGTAATACATATCACCCTACTGAAACATCCCAGCCCATTTGGATCAAAAACAATCAACTAATTACAGAAGCATGTGCTCAATGCTTTACATCCCTCTGAAGCTAACATCCATCTAGTTAAGAACAATATTTATCTCTCAATTAAGGAGATGTTTCGGTTAAAGAAGAGCAAGTTAACTGTGCTTTTCAAGCGTTTCAAAAGCACAATTAAATGAGAGGTGTATTTATTAGGGCTGAAACGGTTTGCCATTGATTGGGGAGGAGCTTAATTGCAGTAATACTACACATTTATTTTTCTAATTAAGAGGTTTGGATGGCACATCTCGGGAGGAGGAGAGACATGGGAATTCTCAAATCATTTTCTATATAAAGAAAGCTTTGGGGAAGAAAAAGATCATCACATATTCTAGGCCTAAGCTCTGCAAAATTACTCTCCAACCTCTCCCTCAAACACCAAGACCAAGCACAGAGTTGACAATACCGCCATCCACCATCACTTGGATCGCTTGCACACGTTAAGTCCATACAAGTGAGAACCACCATCCTTGGATTCATCTACACCTTGGGAGTTTGCAGCGTTAAGCGGGATTTCTTTAAAGTGTAACCATGAATCCTTTACTCCGTAGTCATATTTTGTTCCTGTACTCTTTTTGTTTAACATTGAGTTTTGGTGAATATTTTTGGATTTTTAATACTTACTTGAGTATATCTTCCATGTGTTTATGTTCTTTGTTTTGTTTGAGGCATGCTATGTCTAGTTCTTAATGCGTTGGGTAGTGCGGGATGATTGAGTTTTAACCTTTCGCCTGGAAGTTATTCAATGATTCTTAGATTTTAAGGCGTTAAGCTTTAAACCACACGGCATGTTAACAATAAGGATTAGGAGCATAAATTTTGAAGGTAGCTTAATTAGGTAGAGAAAATTGGTTAGGTTGAATATGATGATCACATGTAAATAATTAGCTTATGTTTTATTTTTGTCGAAATTTATGGTGGGATTTTTGGGATTCTTTTTATGTGTTTTGCTTGTCTATGAATCGATGCATGTTAGAGTCATAGAATTTCTTGCTATATTTTTCAATGTTTTAAGGTATTAATTAGATAGAAAATTAGGTAATTAAAATCAACTCATACACCCCCCCCATATTACACAATAATTGCATGCACCCTTCAATCTCCGGTTTAGAACGATCTCTACTTGCTTATATTATACTACATCCATAGGGTTTTAAATTGTTTATGGTTGATTTATGTGTTTAATTTAAATGCATATTTTGTTTATATCAATTTTTGGCGCCGCTGCCGGAGATTGTTAATTATTTGTGATTTTTGTGTGTAAATATGTACATCTTTAATTATACTTATTTGTATATATTATACTAACGTTTTTCTTTGCAGGTTGTACTTAGAATCTGACTAATGTATATATCCATACGTGTCCTATTTATATGTTGTGATATTTTTCTTTGTTTTTGTTTTTCCGTGACCTATGTGTTAACCATACATGTGCATATATATATTTGTACGTACTAACCAATTCTTTTGCAGAAAATTCGCGTGTAATATTTTACATGCTAATTTTACATACAATTTTCATTACTTATGTATATGTGCCTAAAATTGATTATAAATTTCGGTGTACATTTTGTATGTTACTAACCAAATTTGTTTTGTAGAAAAAAATCTGTGCAAGTATTATTCATTGTTTGTATATGTATATATATTTAATAATTGTTAAATACGTTAAAGGACAGTCTTAAATTTACCTTGATTACATGCTTGATTAATTAGGTCTCACTCCTTGGAATAGATGGTGCCTCTTTTTCTTGTTTATCTCATTAACCCCTTATGTTTTACACATAAGGTTGAGGGCAGAGTCTACAAGAACTATGAGGGAGTGTGAATTTTTGAAAATTTGGCTGAATGTCGGACATGGTGTCTAGAAACGGGTTATGACTGGTGACAGGTTCTGGATCTAAGAAAGACTTACACCAATAGAGTATATACCATTGGCCCGATTAGCCTCGGGGTGTATTGTCGAAATTAGTCCTGCCTCTCGCGTTATCTCTATCCCCAACTGGCCATGTTTTTCTATTAAACCAAGGCTGGACAATCGAGAGTTCATACTTTATCGCACGGGTCGCACGTCCTTGGAAAGACTGAAAAATCAATGCCTTGTAATTTCTGTAAATTTTTGGCGGAAATCAATTGGGACATGTTTGAAAGTTCTTGAATCTGTAAAGGCAATTTCTAACGTTTGCAAGAACATAGGCATTAACTCCCCTGCGGTTTTGTGATGCTCGGATTTCATCACCAGGTACCCTAACCTAAGTGAAGTTAGGGACATGAGACCAAAGGACGAGTCATTCTATTCATAATTTTTCATGTAACTTTGGTGTTTTCTGCAGGTTCTAACCATTTTCTCTTATGCATTCACACCATTTTATCATCTAGGTTGATCTTGTTTGATGCATTTAGTTAATTCTCATTAAGTAAATGTGTGATACATGATAAATCGAAGTGTGACATTGTGTGAAAGGTGCCCTAAGAACATGTCCAACTTGTGAAACAAATTTTGTGTGTTTATATACTTAGATTTTTCATTGGTTACTATATTTCTGCATCATTTGCATTGCATTTTTGTTATATATCATTTGCATTCACGTTTAAGTGTGTTTCTGCATTTAACATTGTATATTTTTGCATTTCATATGTATTATGTTGATACTAACGCTTGATCTGTTGAATTTCAGACCAGTTAATGAATGTCCACCCCTGCTCTTCGTCAACTTGAACTCAGAAACCGAACAGTTGTTAGACAGAATCAAGGGAATAGGGTTTTCACAGAAGGGGTTATTGAGGGTCCACTTTTCAACAGTCCGGACAACAGTTCACCACACAGTCCACAAAGCCCACAATCACCTATATCATCACGTGCTTCCTCACTAAATACTTCAGACATTGAATCCATGGGTGATAACAATAACAATGTTGCATAGTCCATCAGACAGCAGACTTGCTCGAATCTGGGTAACTTTGGCCCAATGTCGATCACTTATCCAACACCAGCAGCGGGCCAGACTGCACCAGAGCTCAAGAGTGGTGTCATCCATCATTTGCCACGTTTTCATGGCCACACAACGGAGGATGCCAACACACACTTGACCACATTTCTTTTTGTGTGTGATTCCATGTGTCCTACCAACACTGATAGGGATGCATTTCGACTGAGAGTCTTTCCATTTTCACTAGAGGAGAAGGCCAAACGTTGGCTCTTCAGTCTACCTGCTGGATCCATCACCACATGGAACGCTTGCATCCAAGCTTTTCTCACCAAGTACTTTCCTGCATCCAAGATCACAAACCTGAGGAAGAAGATAACGAGCGTTATGCAAGAAAGTGATGAGTCTTTCGCTGCTTACTATGAAAGATTCAAGGAATTGTGTGAATCATGCCCATCACATGGAATATCTGAGAGCAATCTCTTGACATACTTTTATGAGGGACTCAAACCTTTGGAGAGAGAACTTCTAGATGCTGCAGCTGGTGGATCATTTCTGGAGAAGCATGCAACTGAGGGACGAACTTTATTGAACCAACGAGCCCTCAACACTCAGTAGTATGAGGGAATGACGTTGCAGCAAACTAGGAAAGTGAGTGAGGCATCATCTTCAAGTACTTCTGCCGAATTGGCCAAGCTCACCTCCGTAATTACCAAACTTTTGGAGTCTAAGTCACCTCAACCACAACCACCTACAACGTTGGTGTGTGGTATCTATCTACTGGATGGACATCATAATGATCAGTGTCCTCAGAATGTACATGTTCAAGGGATAAAGGAAGTCAACGCCATTGGTGGATTTCAGAATAATCAAGGTGCTCCTCGCTACAACAATTATGGCAACTACAATCAAGGGATTCGAAATAATCATCCTGGATTTCAGTGGAGGAATAATGATGGTTGCCTTAACCCTGCTGCGTCTCAGCCATTTCAACAACAACAATTGAATCAGCAAAGGCCCTAAAACGTTGGCACTGCCCCAGTTCAGCCTGTTCTTACCAATCCGGATAATGATAAAATGTTGTCATAGCTCTCATCATCCACATAAGTTTTGCTGAACACTCAAGCCCAACAAGGGAATGATATTGCTGAATTAAAGAAGAAAATGGGCCAAGTTGTTGAGTTCATGGGCCAAATTAAGGGAGAGTCTGGAAAGTTGCCTACTCAGACAGTTCCAAATCCAGGAGGTAATTTCCGTTCAGCAAGTGTTGTAGCTACTAGAAGTGGGAAGCAACATAACGAGTATCAACAGAAGAAGAAGCCAATGCCACATACTATTATTCTGAATGACGTTGAGCTTGATCCGGTCACCATTGAGGCCGAGAAAGAAAAAGTGACGCCACCTGTCTCTATGACACCTTCATCTTCACAAGTCGACCCGAAGCCACAAGGCATGAGCTCAATTCCTTCAAGTTCGACTCATGCTAATTCCCCGTTTGTCGTAGCACCATTTCCCAGCCGTCTAGCGAGCAAGAAGAAATTAGAAATGGACGAGGAGATCTTGGAGATTTTCAAGAAAGTGCAAGTAAATTTACCCCTCATTTAGTGCCTCAAGCAAGTGCCAAAGTATGCGAAGTTTTTGAAAGAGTTGTGCACAACGAGGAGACCAACGAGAGAGAAGAAGATTGTGAAGGTGAATGCGACTGTTTCAGCAGTCATTCAACGACGGCTACCCCCAAAGTTGAAGGATCCTGGGAGTTTTTATGTTCCCTGTGTTATTGGTTCAAGATCTTTCAATAACGTCATGCTTGACCTTGGAGCTTCTATAAACGTTATGCCATATACATTGTACCAAGCTCTAGGTCTTCCTGCGTTGAAGAAAGATGATGTGATCATTCAGTTAGCCGATCGTTCAAAAACTTATCCACGAGGTTATGTGGAAGACGTTCTTGTCCAAGTCAATCAGCTTATCTTCCCAGCTGATTTCTATGTTGTTGATATTGAAGATAGCGACGTCAACACCACGCTAATGTTATTGGGACGTCCATTTATGAGGACTGCAAGAATGAAGATTGATGTGTTCAGCGGAACGTTCAGCATGGAATTCGATGGAGAGAGAATTGAGTTCAATATCTTTGACGCCATGCAACATCCTTCAGCTAGTGTCAACTCATATTTTTCTGTGGATATTGTGGAAACTTTGGCACAAGCTCACTTGGACACTCAAGGGAAGGAGATGTTGGACCTGATTTTACAAGAAGGAGCTGGGCGGACTCGACTTGGGGATGATGCCCTTTTTAATGATCTTTGGCTCGAAATGGTACCTGTGGCTTGTGAAGTTTTGGCTCTCCTGGATGCGGCTCAAGCAGAAATTCATCACTTTTCTCCCATGCCTATCATTTTCGGTGAAAACAAGATGCTGCCTTCAATTGTTCAAGCACCTGAGTTAGAGCTGAAAGTCTTACCTGAGCACTTGAAGTATGCTTACCTTGGAGAGAGTGAGACGTTGCCTGTCATTATATCAGCAACGTTAGAGGCTGAGCAGGAACATAAGCTTGTTGAGGTGTTGAAGAAACACAAGAAAGCTATAGGTTGGACGCTTGCAGACATCAAAGGAGTCAATCCGGCACACTGTGTACACCAGATCTTGCTTGAGGATGGCGCCAAACCTAGTAGGGAGGCTCAACGCAGACTTCATCCACCTATGATGGAAGTGGTGAAGAAGGAGGTGATTAAGCTCTATGATTGTGGAGTTATTTATCCAATATTAGATAGTCGTTGGGTGTCTCCAGTACAAGTTGTTCCGAAGAAGTCTGGGATCACTGTTGTCAAGAATGAGGATAATGAGTTAGTGCCTCAGAGGGCTGTTACAGGACATCGAGTATGCATTGACTACAGGAAGCTCAACGCCACAACCAGAAAGGATCACTTTCCTTTGCCATTCATTGATCAAATGCTTGAACGGTTGGCTGGCCATGCTTACTACTGCTTCCTTGATGGCTATTCCGGGTACAATCAGATTAGCATTTCTGAAGAGGATCAAGAGAAGACCACCTTTACATGTCCATTTGGTACATTCGCTTATAGAAGAATTCCCTTCGGTTTATGCAACGCCCCAGGCACTTTCCAGAGATGTATGTTGGCCATTTTTTCTGATTACATTGAGAAGATCATTGAAGTTTTTATGGATGACTTCAGCGTCTTTGGGGATATTTTTGACGCATGCTTGAGTAATCTGGAGCTGATTTTGCAACGATTCGTCGAAACGAAGCTAGTGCTTAACTGGGAGAAGTGTCATTTCATGGTGACGCAAGGTATTGTCCTTGGTCACATTATTTCGGCAAAAGGGATTGAGGTTGACAAAGCTAAAGTGGATCTTGTTCGACATCTGCCATCTCCAACAAGTGTGAGAGAAGTTCGTTCGTTCTTAGGACATGCAAGATTTTACAGACGCTTTATCAAAGATTTTTCTCACATAGCAAGACCTTTGTGCCGCCTACTACAGAAGGAGGCAACGTTTGAATTTGATGATGACTGTCAACGAGCTTTTAACAGATTGAAGGAGCTTCTGACTTCTGCTCCTATCTTATGTGCCCCGGATTGGTCCTTACCCTTTGAACTTATGTGTGACGCATCAGATTATGCAGTTGGAGCTGTTTTGGGACAACACAAGGACAAGAAGCCATACGCCATTTACTATGCCTCTCGGACTTTGGATGAAGCTCAGATGAACTATACAACAACCGAGAAAGAGCTACTTGCTGTGGTGTTTGCCTTAGACAAATTTCGATCATATCTTCTTCAGACTAAGGTAATTGTTTACACTGACCATGCAGCATTAAAGTATTTGATGGCAAAGAAAGATGCCAAGCCAAGACTTATTCAATGGATTCTACTTCTCCAAGAGTTTGACATTGAGGTTCGAGACAAGAAAGGAGTTGAGAATGTTGTAGCAGACCATCTGTCACGTATTGTACAAGACAAGGTGGAATTAAAACGTGGACATCAAGGAGAGATTTCCAGATGAGCAACTTTTCAGAGTTCAGACTAGTTCCCAGGAGTTACCTTGGTATGCAGACATTGTCAACTATCTTGTTACAAGGGAATTTCCAGCTGATATGCCTAAAGCAAAACATGATCACTTGAAATATGTGGCACGTCAGTATGTGTGGGATGAGCCATACTTGTGGAAACACTGTGCTGATGCTTTGATTAGAAGATGTGTACCAGACAGCGAGCATAGATCAATTCTTGAGTTCTGTCATAATGAAGCATGTGGAGGACATTTTGGATCAAAGAAGACGGCTTTGAAGGTTCTGGAAGCAGGATTTTTCTGGCCATCACTTTTCAAGGATGCTGCAGAACTTTGTGCTTCATTTGATAGGTGTCAACGCAACGGCAATATTGGGCCACGTGATCAGATGCCAATGAATTACATTCTCAACGTTGAGATCTTTGATGTATGGGGGATCGATTTTATGGGACCTTTTCCTATCTCCAACGGTTTCGTCTACATCTTACTTGCAGTGGACTATGTCTCAAAATGGGTTGAAGCTAAAGCTACACGCACTAATGATTCAAAGGTTGTTGCAGATTTCCTTCGTACAAACATCCTTTCCAGGTTTGGCATGCCTCGTGTACTTATCAGTGATGGAGGGAGTCATTTCTGCAACAAGACTGTGGCGGCTTTGATGAAGAAATATGGAGTTACTCACAAGATCTCCACGCCATATCATCCACAGACTAATGGTTTAGCTGAAGTTTCCAACCGTGAGATCAAGAAGATTCTGGAAAGGACTGTTGCACCAAACAAGAAAGACTGGAGTCAACGACTTGATGATGCTTTATGGGCCTACAAGACTTCTTACAAAACACCTATCGGATTGTCACCTTACAGATTAGTTTATGGGAAAGCATGTCATCTTCCAGTAGAGTTCGAGCATAGAGCTTATTGGGCCATCAAGAAGTTCAACGTTTGTTATGATGAAGCCGGCTTACATCGAAAGTTGTAGCTGGATGAACTTGAAGAAATTCGAAATGCAGCTTATGAAAGTTCTTGGATCTACAAAGAAAAGACAAAGGCGTTTCATGACAAGATGATCAAGAACAAGTTACTTGAAGTTGGGATAAAAGTGTTACTCTTCAATTCTCGACTTAAAATCTTTCCAGGTAAATTACAAACTCGATGGATTGGACCATTCTTGGTCAAGCAGATATTTTCCCATGGTGCAGTCCAGATTCAAGCATTAGACACAGGGAAGGAGTTCATAGTGAACGGCCAAAGATTGAAACCCTATCAGGAGGCTTTGAAGAAAACGATGGAGGAGATGCCCCTCAAAAATCTAGCCATTCCCAGCGACTAAAAGTGCATCATGTCTAGGCTGTAAGACAATAAAAAATAAGCGCTTGTTGGGAGGCAACCCAATGGAGGATCGACATACAGATTTGCTTTCTTTTCCCTTCCTCTTTATTAATTAGCTTGTTCGTGTGTTAATTAGTTAGATATTTTTGGTAAATTCTTTTCTACATGCTTGGTTCTATGTTTTTCTCTATTTACATTGAGGACAATGTAGGATTTAAGTATGGGGGAGGGGTTTACATTTATTTGAGTCATAAATTGTAAAATTGGGCGGACAATAGAATTTTCTAGCGTTTATTTTTTTTTTTAGGATGCCCTTAACTCGTCGATGATGATATTTTTCTGAGACAATTTCGAGTTCATGGCTTTCATGTCACTAATTTATGGAATTCTTTTGTTAATAGAGATGTTTTGATTGCATTAACATGTAGTAGATATAGATTGTAAAATTTGGTGCAAAATTCGCATGCTAGAATAAGTTTAAATCATTTGAACCTATGCGAGTTTTTGAGCCAAAATCCATGATTTTAGAGAGGAAATTTCGACATACATAGGGATTTTTGTTTAAAAATTAAACATGCCTCATGTGATTGCTTGCCATAGTTTTTAATGAACTAGAGAATGCTAGAACTTGCTCATGTTGATTTTCAAAGCTTATAGTCAATACATACTCTGATGTTGGATATGATTAAAGGCATTTAGGATTTACCACCAATTTTGCCAAATTGCTATGTGTCCCATTTGTGCGCACGAGTTGCAACCCCTTAGTCAACCATTTTGAGCCCACATTAAGCTTTTCTTTCATCACCATATATATCCAAACACTTTAACCTAGTGTAGATAATCCTTACCCTTTTTCTAAAGACTTGGTGAAGATTTTTGAAGCTAGATACATGGAGATGGCGTGAGAATCATTAAGGAAGATGTGAGTATGGGGATAGACTTGTCCAACAAAAGAAAAGAAATAGTAATTGCCGGAAAAAAAAATTATTGTGAAGCTCTCTGGCAATTGGTTTTAATGTTGAGTTTGATTAATGTCCCCCATATTTGTGGATTTGGAGGTTGCATTAAATTGAAGGCCCAATAGTGAAGAAATATGGTCTTTGTCCTGTTCACGAAGCTCTAAGGAAGATTAGAATAAAGTTTAGGCCCAACAAGATGAAATCTGGCCCTTGTGCTTAAAGTCTGACACTGGTAACGTGGGGAAGAAGATGGAGCACGAAATTTAACAAGATGATGGAGCTAGACTAAGCCTTTGGAACTTTCTTAAACACCACTTATCCAAATTTTCGAATGCATTAGCCTTAGCTCCATTACAACCCCTGAAAGTCCTTTATGATCCTTGAGATGAGTAGCCTTTGGTCTGTGGAGTTAATCACATGAGTAAGAATATGGTTTGGGTTCATTTGTGCAAGAAGCTAATTCTATTCATGAGGTTTCAACAATTTTGATTTATATCTTAAGAGAAACCATTTTCATGAGTGAAAAGATGATGAGTGCGTCCATGAGAGGATTTCAAACTTTTCTAGTGCATGCATAGCTTATAAATCACCATTGTTTTCATCTAGGTCTTACTTGTTCATGCATGAGAATGTCTTTATTAACTTTTGAATTCCTTGTGTTCGAACATTATGATTGCCATGGAAATTTCGAAAAATCATTTAAGGGTTTTAGATTTGTTTTGAGTCTTAGTTTAATTTAGTGTTTGCTAAGGGACTAGTAAAGTCTAAGTGTGGGGGAATTTGATCTACGCATTTTAGGCGTATTAAATAGTACATTTTCTCTACATTCTTTACTTTGTTATTTACTTAGTATGGTTAATTTTATTAGCTTTTACTTATTTTTGTTATTTGTAATTGTAGAACAAAAGAGACGGAGTAAATGAGCCAACAAGCATTCAGATAAATGAAAAAAAAGATGGAGAAATAATGGCAAGAAAATTTGGCAATGGAAGAAGAAAATTGGAGTCACGTGGGATTGTGGAAGTGAACCAAAGTAATACATATCACCCTACTGAAATAACCCAGCCCTTTTAGATCAAAAACAATCAACCAATTACAGAAGCATGTGCTCAATGCTTTACATCCCTCTGAAGCTAACATCCATCTAGTTAAGAACAATATTTATTCTCTCAATTAAGGAGATGTTTCGGTTAAAGAAGAGCAAGTTAATTGTGCTTTTCAAGCGTTTCAAAAGCACAATTAAATGAGAGGTGTATTTATTAGGGCTGAAACGGTTTGCTATTGATTGGGGAGGAGCTTAATTGCAGTAATACTACACATTTATTTTTTTAATTAAGAGGTTTGGATGGCACATCTCGGGAGGAGGAGAGACATGGGAATTCTCAAATCATTTTCTATATAAAGAAAGCTTTGGGGAAGAAAAAGATCATCACATATTCTAGGCCTAAGCTCTACAAAATTACTCTCCAACCTCTCCCTCAAACACCAAGACCAAGCACGGAGTTGATAATACCGCCATCCACCATCACTCGGATCGCTTGCACACGTTAAGTCCATACAAGTGAGAACCACCATCCTTGGATTCATCTACACCTTGGGAGTTTGCAGCGTTAAGCTGGATTTCTTTAAAGTGTAACCATGAATCTTTTACTCCGTAGTCATATTTTGTTCTTGTACTCTTTTTGTTTAACATTGAGTTTTGGTGAATATTTTTGGATTTTTAATACTTACTTGAGTATATCTTCCATGTGTTTATGTTCTTTGTTTTGTTTGAGGCATGCTATGTCTAGTTCTTAATGCGTTGGGTAGTGCGGGATGATTGTGTTTTAACCTTTCGCCTGTAAGTTATTCAATGATTCTTAGATTTTAAGGCGTTAAGCTTTAAACCACACGGCATGTTAACAATAAGAATTAGGAGCATAAATTTCGAAGGTAGCTTAATTAGGTAGAGAAAATTGGTTAGGTTGAATATGATGATCACATGTAAATAATTAGCTTATGTTTTATTTTTGTCGAAATTTATGGTGGGATTTTTGGGATTCTTTTTATGTGTTTTGCTTGTCTATGAGTCGATGCATGTTAGAGTCCTAGAATTTCTTGCTATATTTTTCAATGTTTTTAGGTAGTAATTAGATAGAAAATTAGGTAATTAAAATCAACTCATACACCCCCCATATTACACAATAATTGCATGCACCCTTCAATCCCCGGTTTAGAACGATCCCTACTTGCTTATATTATACTACATCCATAGGGTTTTAAATTGTTTATGGTTGATTTATGTGTTTAATTTAAATGCATATTTTGTTCATATCAGAAGCAGAGTAGAACTCTTTCATAAATGTAGAGCACATCTTCTCCCATGTGTCCATAGATAGAGGAGCTAAAGAATTATACCATGCTTTTGCTTGCTCCTTTAAAGAGAACGAAAATAAGAGGAGTTTGACAGTATCCTCTTCCACATTAGTCAATCTCTGGATTCTACATAATGCTGTGAGTTCATTGAGATGACCGTGAGGGTCTTCAGAAGACGTTCCTCTGAAGTGTGATAAATTCGATATGAGGGATGAGGGAATAGAATAAGACCCCAAATTCTCTGGTAGAACGATTGGTGAATCTGTTGCACCTGTGCCTGGCACAAAGGACTCTCTCAACTTGGTTGCATTTTCCATTCTTCTTGGTGATGATGGTGGTGTTGGGATATATTGTTCTTCCTCAAATTCAGATCCTGTATCAGAATGTATGTCTTGCTCAGGCTGACCACCACTAATAACGTTCATGGACCGTTGTCCATGCTGCTTTCTGTTTTACCTTGCTGAGCGTTCAATCTCTGGATCAAGTAATAATGGCTCAGTGCTTCTTGTGTGTCTAGTACGCATACACAATTTTCCTACACATTAAACAAACTATAAAACTCAAAGGAAAAAGAAAACTAAATTAAACTAAACAAAGCAAAAATTGAAATTTAAAGACCCTATTAGGATTTATAATTAAGCAATTCCCCGGCAATGGTGCCAAAATTTGACAAGGTGGGTAAACACATATGCAAAGATACCCTATTCACAACCTGGATATATCAATGTAGTATGGTAAATAGGGGTTATCGAACATGAAAAATTGGTGAAACTAAATCCTAACACGAAATTAAAAAGCTAACAAACTCGACTACAGTACACTAATGACACTACGAACCTAAGATAGATAGACCCAAATAATACGAAAATTGGACACAGTAAACTACACACAGTGACAGACTACCATACAAAATTTGAGGGTGTTCTGAGTTGATTTGGTCACCGAAATAAATCGGCTAAGCTAAAGCTAATGCAGAAATCAGTAAATTGCAGAAAGTAAATTGTTGTAAGAAATTAATGAGATATGAATGTTAAGAACTTCTCTACACCCTAGACATACTTACGACATCTCCAATATAATTGAACTAACCATAGATGAATACTCCCCACATAAGAGATTTGGTTAAGTCATCTTGTGTATTACACTCTCTTACTGGACATGAAAGATGGAGGGACAATCCGCTCGATCTTGATCCTCAATTAACCGACTTATACATATGGTGATGCAAGCCTAGAGAACTGAAGTCATTATGCTCTAAAAATGTTTGAAGAATAACAGAGCTTCAAAGGTTGATAAGGTGGTCACCATTACATCACTAAGGCTTGTTTCACATAAATTCATGTTTATCTCTAAAGAATATGCAATGATAAGGTGGTCATATACGCAATCAAGACTATAGATCATAAATCATGCATCTAAGCATGCACTCAAAAAAGCATGAACATAGAAATCATACAGTGAGAAAACAGTGAAACAAAACTCATCCAAAAAGTTAATAGAATTAAAAGGGGTTCAAATCGTAAGCATATCTAAGGCTTCAATCAACCCATAACAAAGGAAATTTAGCTACTCATAGTCTTAGATAATAACATCAAAAAATTCATGAAAGATGGAGAAAAGAATGAGAAGAAATAAACTTTTAATCCCCGTCGAGATCGGACTTGTAGTTTGGTTCCCCTCTCCGTTCAACTTTTTCTTTCTTCTTATTTGTTTCTTTCTCTTCGTAAAGTACCACCACCCCCCATTCTGCTCCACTAGCTGTGTGTGTGTGTGTGTGTGTGTGTGTGTGTGTGTGTGTGTAACCAAGCTAATCAACCTAGATGTATCACGTGCCAGACAAAATCCGAATCCAAACCAACTTTTTTCCAAAGTCTAAGCAGCTCGCCAAACATATATATCTTCAACCAATCAACTATTTCAGGGACACGTGCCAGTCATAATAGCAAATGGGTTTCTTGTGTTGTCTTGCTTCCCAAGCTCTCCTCGTCAAGTGGGCAACCAGAATTCTTCTCAAATTAGGATTCATTCACTTCGTAAGTCCTCATCTTCCACAATGAACTCCCAAATTGTAATATTTAATCTCTTTTTCTTCATTAATCTCCAAAATACCTAAAAACAAATAAACATAATTAATTCACTCGAAAACTAATAATAAGCTAAGCATAGAGAACAAATTAAATACCGAAAAGACGCATAAATATGCGACTATCAGTAACAGTGATCATAAGGTTGTAGTTTATTAATTTATTTTCCTGAAAACGTTCTTTACATAACAATATGTGAGATATAAAAGTGTTCAAATACAGAAAATAAGATAGACAAAAGTTAGGCACAAAAGAAGTAACAACTCTAAAGGTGAAAAATAAGTCACGGGAAGCTGTGAACTTAGGATTTTTTAAGACTAATCAAAACTTTAGATTAGTGATATCAATTGTGTATTTCGAGTATTACAGCACTGTATAAAAAGAAAATCATATTTATCTAGTAATTACTTACCGGACTGCACTGAGATGGCAGATATAAGAGAGCCATATTTTCCTCTTTGTGGAACATTAGTTGTCCCTCTTCCAGCCCAATGAAAGCGAATCTCTAAAGTCTTAACAGTAACAAGGGCTTTAAACTCCTTAATCACTTCTTTATCAACACCTAGTGCCTCCTTTCTAATATCAAAATCCTTTCATATCCGTTTGTCCTGCAATAAGTTAGCAGATAAATAAGAGAAATAAGGCAAAGACAGGAGATTATGGTAATGTAAGAACATTAAATAATATCTCCAGAGTGTGAATAGGAGGTCCTCTCTACATAGCATACCATAAAAAAAAATTATCAGATAATAACCTTGGATACTCATTCGTTGTGAAATTTATATATTACATACATGTAAATACAGTGAAAATGGAGTGTACCTGGATATAAACATCAAACATTCGTCTTCCAACACCAACACCGTAATAAGACCTGTTGTCTCAGAACTATTTCTGCCAAGTGTAGTCTCACAGTGTAATTTCCATTTGCTAAGCAATGGGCGTGGTAGGTGAGAGAAAGAGGAGAAAGTCGTGCATTTGTGTACAATTCAGAGTCGTTCATTTTGAGTACGGAAACATTCTTTGCAAAATAGTCATTGTCAGAACTCCAAGCATCTACAAAATCACCAGTGCTACTAAATCCCCAATAGGGTGTGGCCTGAACAAATGTTGCTGCACCTCCTGAGGCTTCATCTCCTTCATACTTGATGTTTCTGATGGTTGTTTGTTTTCCACCACAGTTTATGTGCAATGAGTACTGATCTACACAAAGAAATCAGCATACAAAAGAAGACAAATGAGCTTACAACAATATGTAGCTCTTTTACATTATATGAAGACATTACAAATCAGGTTTTGATTCCCGAACAAATTCAAGTACCTTTTGAACATGAGTTGAGACAGTTGCTTAGTATTCTACATGTAGAGTTAAAAATTCCGTTAGCATATGAAAGTTAACAGAACATTCATATAATATTCATTAAGTTAGACACTTACGAGTTATTCTACTGGAAGATACCTCTGAACCAATTGCTGATGAAACAACAAAAGTAGTTATTTCTAATGAAAGTAAAGTATGTAACTACTTTTTATTTTAAAAAAAAATTGAAATTAGTTTCTCTTACGAGGTCCCTTGACAATAAGTTGGAACCGAGCTCTATGAGAAGTTATTGTAGGACAGATCTATATTGCTGCACACAAACAGAGTTCTTTGTTAACAGGAACTTTGATAAATGGACTATCAACACATGAGAGATGTACGATAAAAAAAAAATTAAAGCTGAAGAGACACCCACTATACTCAATAACGTGATAAAATCTCAACAATTTAAGCTTTTTAATCACCAGTAATTTATATTTTTACCATGTAAGATTTAAGATGAGAAAACATACTAGCGAGTATCTCTACTTTTGATCCAGTCTGCAAGTTACTTGTCGGATATCTGATCAGTGGGCAACAGAAACAGGCTCCGTTCAAAAAAGAACAATATAATAAACAGAACTAGGAAACATACATTTGTATATACTGGTACAATAATTCTGCAGAAAAATTACATTGTTGACAATTGCATTATATTAGCAAAATTTGGAATGGTCCCTTCCAATCTGTTGAAGCTTAGATCTTTGCATGCGAAAAAGGATTTCACAAGAAGTCAAAAATTTATTATTGGGAACAGGTAGAAATGGTATCAATGATAAGTGTAAACCAGGCATGAGTTGATTAACTATAACAGACTTTAATTTATTCTGCCACATGTACATGAAATGGACACTAGTCTTAGGCCTCTAAGAGACTGCACAAACAATTAGTCCAGTATGCCTGTATGTATTAAAGTCACATCAGTGACTAAACAAAATTTTACAGACTGAGGTCAAATGAATATTAATTCCCCCTATTTTAAACATGGCACTGGAGTGGTTCAACAATTTACTGCTTGTAAGCCCAAGAAAAAGTTCAAATCCATAATTTCCTGATATAGCCTAATCATCAGACAGACTCAGGATATCTATATGAATTGAGGTTTGTAATACAACTTCAGTAATTTCGTAGAGCCACAAGAGTTAAGAAAATTTGGCAAAGAATGAATACACATAAAAAGAGACTTACAAAACTCTCAGATTTGTCATGGTAGAGATATATTCAGGGATTTCTCCTGTTATATTGCAGCTCCTCAACATCCTGCAATGTTGAACACCTCATATAACAAAACTTTTAATTGTGACAAGATTGTATCAATTGGAAAATCAAAAAGTATAATGGTGGCTCACAATTTCTGCATATTTTTCATGTTTGACAAATTCGGAAAACCTGAACTCTCACCACTTAAGTCACCGATCCTCCTGCATAAGGTCACATCATGCTCATGTTCAGAGATTCTATCTACGCCAATCACTCATGTTATTTGTTTCAATTTGAAAAGCATCTGAAGATCTCAGAGGGATTATGTACATGTAAATTGCTGGGAGTTTAGGAGCCAGAACTCACAGGTCAGTCATGTTCTTCAAGGCAGAGAGACTAGACGGAAGAGGTCCTTCAAGACCACTTGCTATCATTTCTCTGAAAGCAACATTTTAATTGATTGAGATTATAGCAGAACATATTTAAAAACATATCAAATCGTATAACAGAAAATATTCTTAGGATCCTTGCAAGTTCTGAAGGTCTTGCCAACTTTGAAAGAAGTCGGGTATTCTTCCAGTGAAGTTGTTACTACCTATCTGACTGCAAATAATCCCACCCAAAAAGAAAATGACATAAGCCTGAAGTTTTCCTGGAAAAAAATCTAAATCATTTAAGGTCCACAAAATCACTTACAGATATTTTAATTTGGTCAGGTTAGTGGGAGTCACAAGTAACTTTCCAGTGAGGTTGTTGGCGCGGAGATAGCTGTAATTACCGGTTTCCAGGACCATACCATCTTAATCAAATTGTGAATTGCGTATACTATAATATATTCACAATGAAAAAATTAAAGAAATGGGGAAAACAAAAATAAAAGCACTTACAGAAACTCCATGTTAATCAACTTTCCCAGCTCTGAAGGAACAGATCCAGAAAATAAGTCGCTTTCCAAGGCCCTGAAATTATAGTCTATTTGATGTCAGAGCCAAACCAAGCCAATTGATACCAAAATGTATTCTTAATGATAGTTAAAGGTTGATAAAGATAACTTAGGTGCATACAAAGCTCAGAGACTGGTTATGTTCCCCAAATACGCAGAGATAGGTCCTGATAAGTTGTTCACACTGAGAACCCTGCACTGGGTACATTGTATGAGTTCAATTATTGCTCGAACATTAACCGGGAACCTTATGCAAAAGCAAGGAGATCTGCCACTTACAAAATTTCCAATGTGGTAGAAGCCCATTCGCGTGGAATTGAACCACTAAGGTCATTCTGACCCAGATTACTATCAGCAAGAAGAGAGAGCGTTGTCAGATAAAAACTGAACAGTTTTGTGGTAATAAATAAAGAAGCAAAATAGTTGAAATCTCTTCATACACTATCGTCAGATATGGTAGCTTTGCCAGAGATGGTGGAAGAACACCATCTAGATCCTGGCCCGTAAGAAAACTGCAAGAGATCCAAAGAATCATATGTTATGGATTCAGTGCTCAATATCCTAGAGTACACGTTTCAGGACAGTAGCGATGAAAATGAAGAGACAGTTTTAATACTATATCATCTACTACATTTGGAAACCTGTACATTGAGATCTACCGAGAAGGGTGAACCTCGTAAGATATCTATAACATCCTCATCTTCCAGATTAAATATCAACATAACTGAAGTCAATAAATTAATGATCTTGCCTTAGCAGTTGAGCACCAGTATCACATTGTTAAGTGCTTAATTTATAAATTACTACACCTCCCCAACTATTAACTTGAACACTTGAGGAAATTGAGCAAAGCTAATTGCTTCTAAAAGCAACATGCATGCTTTGGATGTGGCAGACATTGCCAGGGAAGGAGCAATTGCACACCAGCGTATTGTTGTACTGATCAGTATGTGGGATTGGTAAAGTTGGGTATTGCTGCTTGGGTCAACGAAATTCTAGTCCTCCTTATTCAGTTGTACAGCTATTTCACGAAAAGCTTCCACTGCCATGCCCACACCCACAAAATAATATCAGAATCATATAACAAAAACAGCAAGCAAAAACTGAACTTGGGTATGATAAAGCTTCTCTAAATTTGCTTCTTCGCCCTATCACTGTAAAAATCCCAAACTCTACACAACCCCAATTCCAATATCAATTCCAACATTTCTAGATTGCATAAAGAGACTTAACTATGCATTTTACATACATCAAAACTTGAAACTGAGATTACAAAGTACGAAGCTTTACCTTCATCAGTTGCAAGAGTTCCAGATTGAGCTTGGGATTTGATGGGTCCAATGCACACAAGCACAACAAGCACAGCAACATAGCTAAAGAAGATGGGTTTCATCATACTGAGAACTTCTGCCATTTTTGTTCACAACCTAGTGGCATTCCAAACTCTGTCACCCCCCAAACATGCAAAGCTCTTTATAATATTTAGTTTTATCTTCAAGTATCTAGTCTTCTTCCCTCACGTCTCTCAAGTACCGACTACCTTCGTAACTTCGTTCGTGTAAAGATACAGACTTAATAATCCAAAAAATTTCAATCTTCTCATTGAAAAAAAGAGTCCAAAATGTCACGGCCGCCAGTTTTCCAGCCGAATCTTTGAACATTTGTGAGGCAAACATAGCTCAAGGAAAGTTTTGGAGCACTCCGAAGGCATCCGGAATGTCATAGAAGTCTGCGGAACGTTACGGAAGGTCGCGGGAGTCTCCGGAAGATTTAGGAGGCAGCCAAACAACTCGAGAACTCTCTAGAGTCCTAATGAGATTCAAGGCTCAAGAGCACTCCGGAAGTCCCTAGAACCATCAAAGTAGTACTTAGACTTGTATAGATTTCTCTAGGACTTTCTATACATGTGCATACCTAGAATAGTCTAGAACATTTAGGCATAGAGGAGGAGGCTATAAATAGGGAATCACCCCTCCCATTTGAGGTATCTAGGCAGCAAGCAATCAAGCATCATTGTAAAGCTTTCTTTCAGCAATACAAGTTCTTACTTTCAAAGTTCTTCTCCCTTTGTTCTTTCGGTTATTCTAGCCAAGCGTCAGTGATAGTTAGGCTGATTTAGCATAAGGAAAGTGCTAAGACCGCACGAGTGCTAGCAGAAAAATAAGCTTGTGACAAAAAGCTCCATAATTTTTATGGGTCAACAATGCAGCATAAAACTCTACTATATCCCAAATTTTCTGTCTACTTGTTTACTAGCTTCTTGTTGAAACTATGACTTGCACCCCATAGAGTTTGACCATTCAAGAATAAAACTATAAAAGCAATGTGAGAAAGCCAACAAAGACCGAATCTTTACCTAAATTTGGTACGGTTCATTGTCATCGGTGTGTTGCTTTTAGACTCGTCGTCGCGTATACAACTCAAAGTTGTAACTAGCTGATTATATTTGTAATGGTAAATGGGATAGAAATAAGTTGATGACGGTTCTAGATGCATCTAGATACTGTAAACTCTATTTGTGGAATTCTTCTCCCCATTACTGATCAAGAAGATGTTTTTGTTGAGGTCCGGCCCTATTAGGTAAGTTCTTTATTAAATCTGCTTCAAATCTTCTAATTGAAAATAGTCTCAAGCATAAGCATGCAAAGCATGCCTTTGTGGAATCTATAACTCATCTGTTTTGTAGATGTCCTAAAGTTAAAGATGTTTAGAACTGTTCACAGTTTATGAACATTAATAATAATAATGATGATCTATTAAACAACTGTACACGCTCTCTGATACAAAAAACTTTAATAAAGATGCTCTTCCTATGACCTCGAACATTTGTTGGAATATTTGACATGCAAAGAATAACTTTATCTTCCGCAATGAAGTCTTCAATCACTTAACTGTTTCTGTCAAAGCTGCTACCATCTGGAATAACTACAAATGCCCTTCTCCTAGTTCTTCAAGGAAAACGCCTAAAATTATTAAGTGGAAGCCCCCCTGTCATGATGTGGTCAAGATTAATTTTGATGGTTCTGTCATCTTTAGAGGAAGCTCTTGTGCTGCAGGAGGATTTGTTCTTCATGATGCCTTTGGAGCAGTGATTTTTGCTAGTGCTAGTAACTTCAGATTTACAAATGTTCCTCTTGCCGAAACTCTAGCTCTCAGGAAAAGTCTTCTGCATGCTAAAGCGAAAAATTTTTAAAATTTAGTGGTGGGAGAGTGACTCTCTTCTAGTCATCAATTGTATTAACCAGAAGAGCTTTATTCTCTGGCGGCTGCATATGATCATCCAAGATATCAAGTACATAGTCACTGTCTTTCTCTTTTTCGCATGTTCTTGGATAAGAAAATTTTGTTGTGGGTCGGCTTGTCAGTGTTGACCGCTCTACTACCTCTACCAAAATTTGGACTCATTTTCTCCAAGTTCGTGCTAGTTATGTTCAGCTCTTTGATATTTCAGACTATGGATGTCCTAAGGGTCTTTTTGGTATTGTAATTTTTCTTTCTTTAAAAAAACAAACAAACTAGTTTGATTGTGAGCCTGAACACTTGCAGAAATGCGATTATCAAAAGTTTGATAAGTGTCGTTTACCTATGGGAAAATGTGGATAGGTAATTTTGGACTTTTCGAAAGAGATGGAGTTGACTGATATACAGGTGTGGAGGCACGATCAGTCGGCAATGGCGCCGCCTGTAAATATGTTCTCAGGGTTTTGGAAAAGACAGACAACATTGTCCAGGCCACACACATGTGTGTGGGTCCCACTAGATGTGTCTTCTTTGGGTTGGATTTTTATGTTTTTAGTCGGAAAATAAGGGTCATGTTTTTGGTAGGGCTGGGCACGAGATAGGACAGGACGGGCTTTGATAAAACCTGTATCATCCTGTTTTACTATTACGGGCCGGGACAGAACGAGCTTGAAAGTCTTGAATTTAAAACCCGTAAAGGCCTGTCCCGTTTGGATTCGGGACGGGCCAGGCCCAATTCTTTACTGGAAAATATAATTTTGCTCTAAAAAATCTAAACACCGGAATGATCACTAGATCTGATCTCAAATGATTAACAAATCTGACATATAACTGATATAAGTGAATTAATCATACATAGAATTAGAGAAACTTGAATAACCATGGCGGCCTTGATGCTTTTAAATTTACTATATAACAGAGTTGGTGCACTGTTCCTAGACTATTCATGTTGTTATGCACGTGCTATGCATGCCACCTTAGAACCTGAACTAATCTCCTCTCAACCTCACTCTTATCTCAGCCTCTTAGCCTCTCCATTTTCAGCTTACCTACTCCCTTACACTCATCCTCTTAGCCTCTTATCAAACAAGCACGGACTACTGTTCGTAAGCACTGAGCTTATCTCCTTCTCAGTAATCGACATATCTCAGTCACGACTGACTCACTGATCGATCACTTACCCCGCACTGATCATCATCTCGCGTTGTTCTATCATCATCTAAACCACGCTGGTACCTCTGATCTAAACCTCTGATCTCCGATCTCGCTGCTGTTGTCAGTCTACTCTATGGAATTGATTCTCCTCCTTGCTTATTGTTTGTCGCATTCTTTGAACTTTGGTGGTTGAATTGATCGATTGAGTTTCAGGTTAGTCATCTTTGTTGCTTGAATTGATTTTTTTTTTTGTTGTTGTTTGATCAGATCGTTGAGTTTTGTGTGATACTGCTTTGTTTGATCGGTTGGGTGTTGTTTGATCTATTTACAGTAGTTGGGTGTTTTTTGGGTGTTGTTTCATAGTATATGATTTGGGTGCTATTGGGTTATTGACTTTTTGTTACTCTGGCTTCATGATATTAAATCGAATTATGGGTTTGTGATTGATTATAAATGATTGCTTAATCGATCACTTTGTGATCTATCTTTCATGGGTTTTGCTTTAAAGTTTGATTTGGATAAGCCATTGTTGTTGATATTATTCTCACTTCATTTGCTAATACGAAGAGTCAGAACTTAGAACAGTAGAAGTAAATTATATGAAGATTTGAACTGTTATTAGCTGTCGAAATACTCCGAAGATGTTAGATTTCTTTTATGTTAGAATGGAGACATTGGATTATACTAGATAGTTTTGGTGAGAAGAATTAGAGGTATATATATTTAGAGGTTTTCATTGGAATCCCAGAACAAAATAGGATTCAGTTGGATTTCAGTGATGATTGGGTATTTAATCGTATAGGATTGAGTTGTGAAATCTTGATACTAAAGCGAGACAGCCAAGGCATCTTTTCGGAGTAGATAGTTAAGGAGCTGTGTTGTGTTGTTTTCCATGCAAGTTTACTATATAACAACCGTGGAACATCACTATTCCACTGTTCATAGACTGTTCATCGGAGGGCGTTTTGGTCACAATTTTTCGAGCGTGCAACCCGTGCGAACCTAACCCTCTTTCCTCTTTCTCGATCACTTTCATCTCCTGCAATATTAGTCACTCTTTGATCTGATCACTGTTTTGGATCAGATAGAACCATCTCTCTCTCTCTCTCTCTCTCTCTCTCTCTCTCTCTCTCTCTCTCTCTCTCTCTCTCTCTCTCTCTCGATTCTCCCTTTCTCTCTCTCTGGACGATTTCAGATTCCAGTTTGCATCTTACTCCAATTTAACCTTCTTCCCCATTCGCTTATCGAACCTTCAGTCATCAGATTTCTCTCCTTCCCCTATAGCGCGTCAAACACAAAACACCGACCTCTTCTCTCTCCTTTCTCTCTCTACACACACTCGGTCTTCGTGAGGATCTCCGGCAACGAGCCCCATCATTGCGGTCGTCGTTCTTTAACTTCATCGCATCTCTAGCGCCATCTATACTCGATCTGGGCCACACCGTATCCCAAGCCTTTAGTCGATCTACTTCGAGAGCCACGCCGAGAGAGAACCGAGGCTGAGTGCGAATCACATCGACGAGGCTTCGAGACCCAGCCCTAACAGCTACAACGAGCCCCCACGGGCATCTGTCTAAGACCCACCATTTGGAGTTCATGGAGCGACCCAACCCTATTCTAACCACGTTGAAGACTAATAAGGAGATATCAACCATGTTCTTGCGGAATCATACTTGAGCTCCACCGCCCACCCCCACTGTTGGTAACTTTTCTCAATTACTCTCTCTCTATCTCAACAATTTGGTTGATTTACTCTCTCTCAACGATTTTCTGCGTCTTTGTTTTTGATTTAGGTTTATGGGTCCTCTGCGATTTGGTCGATTTTGAGTTGCTGTGGTGCTCTACGATTAGGTGTGTTTTCTGACTAATCGAGCAAACAAAAGCATAAAAGCTGTTTTTGTAACCCCGTCTCTCTTCCTCTCTCTAAAAACCGTTGCAAAAAGTCACACCCAAACACCACCAATGGGTACACTCATACCTTTCATCGATTTCGTTTCTTTTTCTATTAACCCATCTCTAATCTTATTAGCTTTTGAATGTTTTCAGAGCCAGAATCAAGGTTCACGAGCTCAGGCAGAAGTCCAAGGCCGATCTCTTGGCTCAGCTTAAGGATCTCAAGGCCGAGCTAGCCCTACTCCGCGTCGCTAAGGTCACCGGTGGCTCACCCAACAAGCTCTCCAAGATGTAAGCCATCTCCACAACCCAAAGTTTCAATTTTATTTTTTTGTGATTTTTTTGACAATGAAAAATGTGAGCTTTAGTTTTGATTTGTGGTGGGTTTTGTTTTGTGTGTGTTGTAGCAAGGTTGTGAGGCTTGGGATTGCTCAGGTGTTGACTGTGATCTCACAGAGGCAGAAGGTTGTGCTCAGAGAAGTGTACACGAACAAGAATCTTTTGCCTCTTGATCTTCGTCCCAAGAAGACTAGGGCTATCCGCACGAGGCTCACCAAGCACCAAGTACTGTTTTCTATTTTATTTTTCTGAGGACCCAATTTGAAAATGTTGAAACTTTGATGCAATGTGTTATTGTAAATTATGGACTGTGTATGTACTTTAGTTAACTCAGTGTTGAGTAGTGAGTAATCATTGAGAAGCTAGCTGGCCCAGTTGTGTATCTAGGTCTTAATTCACTTTCCAATTTCGTGAAATCAAAATAGTGTGTGATGATGATATTTTTGAATTGATTGCAGGGATTGTTGTTGTTGTGATAATGTCTGAGCCACCGACGAGCCCGGCCGGCGGTGTCAAAGATGTAGTAGCAGCCATTTGAGATTTTGGAGCTTTGATCGGAGAAGATTGGATTGAGAGCGTTTGAGGATTTTAGAAATCGATTGATCGAGACGGAGATGATGACGATGATTAATCCACGGATCGGTGGTGGGTCTTCTTAGAACTTAGCAATCCATTGAGGTGCGAAGCTCTCTCAGTCAAAACTCGATGCCAGCACAGTCCATCTTGAATGGACCTCATAAAGTAGCCCATGGGCAGGACAATGTGATATCTAATGGCACCATCACTTTTCTCAATGGATATGCAACAGGCAAGTTATATACTTTTATGTGGACATGTAGTAATCATGACCTATTGATTGAAATTTTAGTGTACAATGAGGATGTGATATGTGGTGTCAAGTACTATCTGCTGCTTTTGGCTCTGGTCAAGGACAATAAGATCAAATAGGCACCATCTGTGATTCGATCTTGCAAAAATCCTACTCTCAATTTCAACTTCATCAAGGTCTGTATGCAATTTTTTCCTGCATAATTACATTTGTGTTTTGTGTGATGTGGTAGAAAATTGGTGCAAATTGTGAGGACTTGCTAACTAGAGTTAGCTTTGCTTCAAACAGCTCTGGGTTTGAACGCTTAACATCTATAATTATGGTAACGTATAGAATTATGTGTTACCTCATGTTATGAAATTTCAGTTTGAAGTTTATTATGGGTTCTTGCAAGTTTGCTGCTTTCATGCTTCTTATCTCTGGAATTTCAATTTGAAGTTGTAATTGCAAGTAGTAATGCAATTAAGGAAATCTGCTTTAAGCAGATTTTGATGGCTGGAATTATGGGTTACCTCAATTTCAAACCTTCGTTACTGTTTAAGAAGTTGAGTATTTCCATTATTGAAGATGACTTGATTTAAAGGTGGGGTTCTCTTAGCTATTCTTTGATTGTCTACTTATCGACGTTCATGATCAATAACTGCAAGGAGTTGTATGTTTACTTCTATCAATTTCTAATATGTCTGTAATATCTCAGTATAGGTTTTGCTTGAACAATGATGATGAGTACAAAGATTTCTGATCAAAAAGAGAAGCCAGGTATGAAAAGAAGAAAAATGAGATGAATAGTAGAAGCAAGTATGATATATCTTAACTTGCAATCTTGATAAGGGAATTGCTATTGTCCAAGATCCCCTACTGCCTATTTTAAAGTCTAAAAAATTTACAGTAGTTTCTTGGGTTCATTTCAAATCGATTTGTGATTATATATTAGATTGTTTAAGTTTGCTGAGTGATTTGCACATGTGCTTTTGAATGTATAACTTTCTTAGTTTCTTCATTATATAGTTTATGATTTATCTTCCCAAGTTTTATTTATTGACAGATCAACAAACTGATTTGTGATTGTTATTGCTTGACTAATTGTGTTTCTTGGGAGTAGTTGGCATGTCGTTTTCGGTTTTTCTAATACTGTTTGATCTCCTTACTTCCAATAAACTTTGGAGAATTCTTTTTGGTCATTGGTGTTTCTAGAATTCCATTTTAATTATAATTGAAATGTTGTTATGATCTTAGTGTTTTAATTCCTTCTGTTATGTAGCATACAAGTATTATTTCGGATGTCTTGAACCTTCTAATTATTCTTTTGTCATAAAATTTGGTGAATTTCAAATCTGTTTTCACTATCATTTCCTATATAACAAGCATGAACCTTACTGTACACTACATGCGAATCACTATTCCTTTTCCTGTTTATCAAAACTGAGAAAAGTATACATGCCATAAGTATACATGAACCTTATCGTATTTGCTTAAGTAATCAAAAATGTGAAGGGAAGGAAAGAGAGTCTGAAACATAGAGTAAGCATCTTTGGCTAGCTAGCTACATTATAAAGTTAGGAGTCCCTCTCTACTCTATGTATACGTAGTTCTCCATAATCGGAGATCTATTGCCTATGTTCAAAATAATATTAAAATTATGCCTATATCCTTATAAAGATGACTGAAAGGTAATTCAGTTCATGTTCAAAATAATATTAAAATTATGCCTATATCCTTATAAAGATGACTGAAAGATAATTCAGTTTGATATAAGAATCCAAATTTTTTATTAATCTCAAAATATTTTGTGAAAACGTTACGAGATGGAGTGTGTGCAGAAAATTAGAATTAAAAATTGTGACTAACTCAAAGGTTTATGAAATGGAATCAAACAACAATGATGCATAATATACACAAAATCATGTTCAACTTTGGTGCTCTTATATCTGTAAATTTTCATTTTAATGTATCTATGGTGTATGACAATATCCTGTGAATACCCTCAATGATAGATTAATTTGTAGAGAATATGATAAATATTCACTCTGGATTTGTAAGATAATTGTTACGCATAACAATTGGTAAATTTGTCTATACACCATCAACAAATCTCTCATTTTTATGAGTAAATATGGATACAAGCATAGGGTAAGTCATTGATAGACTTTTCATTCAACCTAATGATATCTCTCTTTCTTCAGAATAACTATTTCTTTCATATATACAAGACTCACTGTTAATGTCAAAAGAAGTTGCCTTTTTGTTGATCAAGACCACTACTCAATGCATGTAATGATTGTAATCTGTTGTCTATGTTTTGTAACTTCTATGTGTGCTAGATAATCGACTAATTTCTGCTTTTTAAGAACACTATTCGAATTGTATTACCGCTGCAATGTCTGTAATATATACGTAATTTCTGTTTTTCAAGAATGCTATCAGGCTTTTACTATCACTATAATGTCTGTAATATATATGTAGCACATTTTAGGTTCTATAAACTTTATGTGCAAAAAGTTTGGTATTTCTGTTTCCATCTTGCTCATCTCTTTTCTATTCTAAAAGGTTGAGATTAGATTAAAAAATTTATATTAGGCAAAATCAATCATTGATACCATCTGTTAGGAGTATGTCATGATGCAAAAGTAAAAGAATAATATTAGATGATTCTTTTCGAAATTTAACTTAAATAACTTTTCATATCGGTCTTAACGTTCAATCACACAGTACAAATATGTTCATATGATCTCAATAATTTTTCATATTATCTTAACATTTTTAATTGAAATGCTTAAATCAACATTTTATCGTATAACCGCGCAACGCGCGGTGAACCACCTAGTCATATACAGATAGCAATATAATTTACACACACTCATAAATATGCATAAGAGCTATACAACCAACATACAATCCAACAATCCAATTAAGTTTAAAGACTAAATTTGATCGTAATTTTAAATAAACAATTGTAGAACAATCTAATTAAGTCATAACCCAGAGAGTCGTAACGACCGACGTGTGTTGATAAAGAAAGTGCTCCAACTTGCGAATTCCCAGAACAATCTATGCAAAACCAAGAAGATGGAAATACTTGTAGGCATATATGTAAGAAATTACAAGTGCATATCAATCCAAAGTGAGAGTATTTATAGTACTCACCACAAAATCAAATAAAAATGGTTGAAGAGTAGTAAGATCGAATGAGACGAGATCGAGTGAGAGGCGAGATTGAAACAGAAGTGATGTTGACGGAGGACGGGAGATGCGAGGTTAAAGCAAGGAGCAAGCGAGAGTGACAAAGTGCGAAGGGATCCATAAAAGAGGAGTGGAGAGGCGGGTGTGATAGGGGGTTAGATGTTATATATTTAGGGTTTTCTTTTCTACGGGCCGGGACGGGATACAAAAGAAACAGAAATATAAACCTATAGCCCGTCTCGATGATTACAAACAGGCCAGATTGCTAACTTTCAGAATTCAAACCCGTCTCATCCTGTTACGGGTCAGGACGGTACAGGGACGAGCCAGAATTTTCGGGCCTTAGTGCCCAGCCTTAGTTTTTGTGGTCACCATTTGGGATTTGAGTCCAAGAAGTCTGTGAGCAGTCCGAGTTCTAGTGAGTCCAATTTTAGTTCGGTTCAAATTTAGACTCGAAAAATTCTGGCCCATCAAGACCTACTCGTAAAGCCCATTAAGTGTAGATATTGTAGATTATTTTATCATTATAAACCCCTAAAATCTCTAATTTATCTTAATATCAATCATTCGCATACATATCAATTTTTTAGACTTATTTATTATTTACTGTGTATAATTGTTTATATAATTGATTGTTAAATACTATTAATTTTTTAGTTTTTTATATAATACACAAAAAAAGTCTGACCCGGCCTGGTCTTATAGGCTTAGCCCTGCCCGAAAATGCCTAACGCATGGGTATCAAAATTTAGCAACAAAAAAAAAATGGCCGGCCCAAATTTTGAAGATGTTATGCACGCTTAAGCTCGGCTCGGTCCACCCAAGCTTGATTGGATTGGACTTGAGTGGCCGGGCCCTGACAAGGCGGTTGATTAAGCTTAATGAAAAATAGATAATAGATAATGTATAATGTATAATTTTAGATGGAATGATCTCCGAATACAAATTAGTCTTTAAGATTTAGAAAGAACTTATAAGATCATAGAAGAAAAATGATATACTATATAATATGAGACATGACATGGTGCTTGAATAATTTTTATGAAGCTTTATTGGGTTTTTTTTTTTTTTGCTAAGAGAAGCTTTATTGGTTACTACATCTCAATCTAGTAGGTTAATATCATCATTTATGTGGAACATGCAGGATGATTATTATTCATTATAATTCATGCTGGGCTGCATAATCAAACTCATCAATGCAAATGTTAATTTTTCATCACAAGTCCACAACATGTAGATGATTAGATAACTCAACCTTAATCTGCATTCGACCCATGAAGTTGGTCGTTTGGAATGATCACTGAGTAAAGATTAGTCTTTGAAAATTTAGAGACAGCGCATGATCCAGCTGAAGATAAAAGTATGGAAGTTATGTTATCTTAGAAGATAAATAATATAAAACGAGCCGTTAATTCGCGAATCGTCAAATTTTTGAAAAAAATATATTTTTTTCGAATTTTTTGAAAGATTCAAGAAAAAAAATTACGTTTTTTTTACTCAACCGAATTATTCGCGAATAATTTGCAAATTTTACATTTTTTTCAATAAAATTTTTTTTTATTATTATTAGAGTTTCCTAGTTTTCTAAAAAAAATTAAAAAGAAATTTGGCCAAATTTTTTTCAAAATTTATTCATATAAAACTACCGAATTATATACATACGTATTTTTGACGTTTAATTCACATACGGTATTTTTGACGTTTAATTCGCATACCGTTTTTTACTAATAGAAAAAACGAGATATAATGTCACATGGTTGTTTAAAACTTTAAATGAAGTTTATTAAGCTTTAGTGGTTACTACATATCTCAATCTAGGAGATTAATTACATCACTGATGTGGCAAAAGTGTTCCTTTCAAGGAAAGTATCCAGGCTACAGAGGAGATATGGTCTTTCAATAAACACTCACTTTCGAGTCACCTTTTGTTACTTTGGAGATGAGTATCTGAATTTAAAGAACATTTACATAGATAAATCCCAATAATATTGACAAAGGAAACTGAAAATCAGAGCAAGAAACTCTTTCCCTGGGTTCTAAGGTACTACTAACGATTGCCTTTGTAGAGATCTGAAGACGTAGTAGTACCCGAAGAACCGGTCCATGGAACATCTGACGTGGAATTGAGGCTCTGAGAAGCACTGTAGCTCTGTTGAGATTGACTCGAGCTCTCATGTACAATCTGATCAAATTGGTTTCTCAAGGCTGTTAACCTCGTCTTGTCACCGTAAATGCTAGGATCCATGATCAACTCGGGCACGGCGGTCCGGCCTTCCAACATACTCACTACAGCAGACATTGTTGGCCCAAGTGATGGTGCTGAGTTGGTGCATAGCAAAGCTACTTTCGCCATTGTAATCGCCTCTTCCTTTTTCAAATCCGACCCGAGCCGTGGATCCACCAGCTCCTTGAGGTTCCCATTTTGTTGTAAAACAAGGGCCTGAAGTAAACAAAGGTATAGAGATTAGCTAGGAACAAAACTATGCTAGGAACAAAACAAGGCAAAAGATTTGCTTAGGAATCTCTCCCTTACCCAATCCACAAGGCATACAAAGTCCTCGTTTGGTCGAAATTTCATGTTGTTCTTTCCGGCTACAATTTCAAGTGCAACAACACCAAAACTATAGACATCTGCTTTGTAGGTTAGAACACCCCAGAGTGCATATTCCGGTGCCATGTATCCTCTATACAACAAAACAATAGTGGCTTTGTAAGACAACTGTTTCAATCTCAATTGAGGCAGTCAAACACAGATCAAGGTGACAGCATATGAATTCAACATGCATGAGAATCACATATCTTGTTGACATTGCAAGGATTTTGCATACGAAAACACAAATGGCAGCTTACATAGTTCCAGCAATTCTGGTGCTAATGTGTGTGTTCTCCTCTTCGTCAAGCTTGGCCAAACCAAAGTCTGAGATCTTAGCTTTAAGATCTTGATCCAGTAACACATTCGTAGTTTTGATGTCTCTATGTACGACCTTCAGTGCTGATTCCTCATGCAAAAAGGCCAGACCTCTTGCTATTCCTAAGCAAATCTTTTGCCTTGTTGGCCAGTCCAGATACAGAGTGCCTTTCTCTTCTTCTGTACATGAAAATGACACAGATTATTACCAAGCAAGTGTAATTCTATTACTTTTCAAGACAACCTTTTAGTGTTTATAAATTGTGCCTAGCTAGACCAGGTAAGCTTACCAAACAAAGCAAACGCGAGGCTGTTATTTTCAAGGTACTCATATACCAAAAGTAATTGTTTTGCTTCAATACAGCAACCATACAGCCTAACCACATTCGGATGTTGTAAACCAGATATCATGCCTATTTCATTAACAAACTTGCGATTTCCTTGCTTCGATTTTGAAGAGAGTTGCTTAACCGCAATTGTAGTGCCATCCAATAGTATGCCCTGCATGAAATGGGTTATTTATTTTCAGTCATTATGAAATCAAGAGCTATAAATAAGGAATAGTATTTGAAATGTGAACTACCTTGTAGACAGCTCCAAAATCACCTTCCCCAAGTTTGTTTACAGGATCAAAGTTATTAGTGGCAGCTTTTATTTGCCTCAAGGTGAAAAAGCCAGTCTTCAGATCCAGTCCTCTCAAAGCTGTACAAAGAACAAGGTTAGGATCTATATTGGTACTGTTTGGTATATCGGTAACACATCTTTTGGCTTGGTATCTGAGTTGGTGATATTATTGAGTTTATTACTTGGCATATGAAATATTAAGGCTAGCTAGTGTACAACATGAAATTAATAAATTTTCAATACCTTCTTCCCTTGATATCTCATTATCCTGACAACATCTCCGCCAAAGAATGCCAAAAATCAAGAAGAAGAGGCACAAAAGCGAAGCTCCAACCGATACTCCAATTATAATGTTCTTCTTTTTGCTATTACCAGGAGCAGGAGGCTTGAACTCTACAGAATAAGAGAAAATTAAAATTTAGTTTAGTGATATACAGCTATAAGTAGGGTAAAACAACATGGTACAAACTACAAAGATCATACATAGCTACAAAGAATCCAATATGATAAATTGGAATTAGAATGTGATAACTTGTTCTTTGAAGTGAACAAAACTGCATCTGTGCACAATCTATTAGACATATCATGCCTTTTGCTTTCTTTTCTGCTCTAAATAAGTAGCAAATAAATTAATTGTAAATCCTAGTAAGTTTTGTGCAGGAAACTTAAACGAGTGAGTGTGGATTACAGAAGATTACCAGACTCTATAGAAATGGCTGATATAAGGGGACCATAGACTCCTCTCCTTGGGGAAGCTGTTGTCCCCCTTCCAGACCAATGAAACCGAATTGATAGAGTCTTATTCTGAACCTGAACTGCATTTGTTACCTGAATGACTACTTTATCAACCCCATTTGCTTCCTTTACAATGTCAAAATCCTTCAATATGAGCCTCTCCTGTAAAAAATGTCATCTATGAGAAACTTTGTGTGGCATTGAGAGTTCAAATAAAAGTAAGATTTAGTCTTCCGCTACCTGAATATAGACATCGAATATTCGTCTTCCAACACTGTAAAAAGAATCATTGCCTCGGATTATTATCTCTGAAAAGTGAAGTTTCACGGTATAGTTTCCATCTCCTAGGCAGTTTGCATAGTATGTGAGAGAAAGAGGGTTCAGGCGTGCAGTTGTGTATAACTCAGAGTCTTCCACTTCAAGTACCGATCCATTAGTTGCTACCATTAGTTGCTATGTAGTCTTGAGAGGTGATATCAGTATCCCAGAAAAATCCAGTGCTGCTGACTCCCCAGTAAGGTCTCACCGGAACAAATTTTGCTCCACCTCCAAGATCTGTGTCATCTTTGTAGTTTATTTTTCCTATGGTGATTGCTTTCCCACCACAATTTATATGCAATGAATACTGATCTCTTCAATAACAAAGGAAAGATACTAAATTTATTAAAAAAAGACAATCTCTGTTGAAGCCTTGAACGCGCCTCACACGCACGATCTGAGTTAGCCGTTGCCGTACACACTCTTTCTTTGGGCAATTTTCTTGCTCCGTTTCGGATCGTTTTGTCCAGCGAGATTGTCCTGGTGGCTTCGTCGTCGACCTTTGTCTTCTCCGCCCTTCCTAAGGGAAGTGGCGGAGGTGATTCCATGGCTGTTTCACAGCTAAACGATGATTCCGGTGAGTAAATACGATGATTCCAGCGATTTTCGGGTGAGTAAATTATACGATGATTCAATGTCAAATAATGTTGTCCTTTCTGAGGAGGATTGTGTTTTCTCAGTGGGTGTTCATGGCAAGAATGTTTCATTTTCGGATAAGGTTCATAATCTGTTGGAACTTGATTGGAGGTGCTCAGTTGTTGTCAAGCTCATGGGAAGACCAAACTCTACTAACAGTTTTGATTTTATGCTCAAGGGTTGAAAACGCAAATGGCAAACTAAAGGGGGTTGGCGTTTAATTGATCTACCAAATGAATTTTACATAGTGAAATTCAATTTGGAGGAAGACATGAATTATGTGTTGTGTGGTGGCCCTTGGATCCTTGCGGATCAGACTCTTGTCATTCGAAAATGGAATGCTGGCTTCAATCCTTGCACTGCGCAAATTGGTTCTATGGCACTCTGGGTTCGTATCACTGATCTTCCTGTTAAGTTCTTTGAGAAATTTCCAATGGAGAAGATTGGTGCAACATTGGGAGAAGTTGTTAAAATTGATCCAGTTACTCTGGGACAGAATAGAGGTCGCTTTGCTTGGTTGTGTGTGGAAGTTGATTTGAATAAGCCTCTTCGGCCGTTTGTTGAAGTGGAGGGCGTTGCATATCATGTGGTGTATGAAGGATTATCTCTCATTTACTTTGAATGTGGCTGCTATGGTCACTCCAAGGAGAAGTGTCCTACTATTAAGGGTGGGAGTGATGTGAGTGCACCTAACACTAACTTTGAGGTGCAACCTGACAATTCTAATTCTCGTGACACTGTAGACCCTAACAAGATGGACTGTGTGAAGGAAAGTGAGATTAAGAAGGAAGATATTGGGAAGGAGATGTTGATGACTTATAAAAGTAAGAAGAAGATTGGCGGTACTACTTCCACTAAAAATGTGGTTGCAGCTGGTCCTAGGTTCAATGTGCTTCAAAATGATAAGGAGGTTATCACTCCTTATGTGGAAACTATCACTGGGATGGCAGTTGCTACTGGTGGCAATGTGAGCTCTACTGTTGTGAGTTCTAAGGTGGATAAAACTGATGGGAAAAGGGTGCGATGGTGGATAAAACTGGGGGAGCTTCTAAGGCGAAAAATGGTGACTCTAATGTTGGAGGTATTTCTAATATTGTTGTTGGTAAGAGAGTGCCTATGAGAGATATGTCCTATAGGATATAACGAAGCCTGGTGTTGCTGTTGGAAGCAAAAACCTGAACAAGTATCAGAGAAAGGGTGGTGCAGCTTCTACTACCAAGGCCAAAGTGTCAACTGCTTCTAAAAAGCTTGTTTTTGGTCAGGGGGATGCAGTGGTCTCTGGAGCTGGAGCTATATTCGGGAGTTGCCCTCTTGAGAAATCTATCGAATCTGGTATGGATTCTGAACCTTGTAAGTCTGTTGAGACTTTTGTTGATGAAGTTTTTGCTACTAATAGTATGCATACAGTTGAAGACAGTCTACCTCCTCATGATGAGGTAGGTATGACTGATGCGTAATGTTTTGGCCTCAAGGCTCTCCTCTCAATTTTGTCATTATGTTAAAATTGTTATTTTGGAATGCATGTGATGCTAGGAGTGAGAGATTTATATCTGCAATTGCAGATTTAGTAAATTTGAATTTTGTTGATATGCTTGTTATATATGAACCAAGAGTTCCTTTCAAGAAGGTTAAGACTAATCTCTTGAATCTTGGTTTCACAAAGTATGAAATTACTGAGGCTAGAGGCTTTTCAGGAGGTATATGGGTTGTGTGGAGGAGTGATTTGGTGAAAGTTGATGTAGTTGACATTCATTTTCAAGCCATCTCTGTTGTAGTACTGTGAAGGATAAGACTCCTTGGTTACTTTCAGTTATATATGCTAGCCCAACTGCTACTGCAACTCTGCAAGGGCTGCTCTCTGGGGTCATTTAGATGATATTGCTACTGTTCATAACATTTTCAGAGTTATTATTGGTGATTCTAATGAGTTATTGACTACTGTTGATAAAAACATGGGCTCTCTTCAAGGAAGGTTTGGAGGGTTATGTAAATGGGTTAATGATAATTCTTTGATTGATCTTGGCTTCCAAGGGTCTTGTTATACATAGAGTAATAATAGAATCAAAAAAAGATTAGACAGAGGCTTTTGCTGTTGTGATTGGAGGACTGAGTATCCTGAAGCCTTCTTTAGACATCTTCCTAAAACTCGCTCTGACCACTGCCCAATTTTGCTACAGTTAGAGTCTAATAATGTTGTTAATAGAAGTGCCACTCCTTTTAGGTATCAAGCTATGTGGATGTCCCATTTGGATTACTCTAAGTTTGTCAACGATACTTGGAAGTCCCTTTCTGGTTCCTTTACTGTTGAATCCAAAGTCATGTCCCATGCTCTCTCTGTTTGGAATAAGGAGACTTTTGGTCACCTGTTCCATAGGAAAAAACGATTATTGGCAAGGATTGGTGGTATCCATAAAGCTAGGGATAAGAATGGTTATGTTTTCCAGGTTCAGTTGGAGGCTAAATTAGTTCAAGAGTATAATGAAATCCTTGATCAAGAGTGCCTTTTCTGGAAGCAAAAATTGAGGAACAAGTGGCTTCAAGGAGGTGACAGGAATACAAAAAAAATCCATCTCATCACCCTTGTTAGAAGGAGGAAGAATAAGATTGAGGGGCTCTATGATAATGGAGGTATGTGGAATACTGAAAGCTTCAAAATGAAAACTATTGCTGTTAAAATTTTCACTGAAATTGTTTTCCCAGCCTGACATGCCTGATATCAGAATTATTATCCCATGGCTATTTCCTGATATCGATGAATATGTGCTCACTGCAACTGCCAGACCTGTTTCTGCATTGGAGGTCAAGGAGTCCATGTTTGCTATTAATGGGCTTAAGGCGCCAGGGTATGATGGATTTCCAGTTGTTTACTTTCATAGTCATTGGGATATCCTTGCTGGGGAGATCACTGAGGTTGTATAGAATGCTTTTGCTAGTAGTACAATTCCTGAAGGGATCAACCATACTTTGATCACTTTAACACCAAAGATTGAGGGACCTCAAAATATGATTCACTTTAGGCCTATAAGCTTATGTACTACTGTATATAAAGTGATCTCCAAGATTATTGTCTCCAGAATTAGGCTTCTCATGCAGCACCTCATTGAGCCTAATCAAGTTAGCTATGTCCCAAGGCACCAATCTCTAACAATATTTTGGTTGCGCAACAATTGTTGTTCAAGTTTCGAAGATCTAGTGGTAGGCAAGGGTTTATGGCTTGGAAAGTGGATCTATCTAAAGCTTATGACAAACTCAGTTGGAAGTTTATAGCAAGTGTTTTATATGAGCTTCAATTTTCAGAATCCCTCAATAAGCTTATCATGCAATGTATCACCTTAACCAGCTTTCAAATCTGCTTGAATGGTGAGCTAACTTCTACCTTTAAATCTCAAAGAGGAATCAAGCAAGGAAACCCTCTCTCTCCTTAAATTTTTGTGCTTTGTATGGAGAAATTTTTCCACTTAATTCAATCTGCAGTTGAAATTGGTCAATGGAAGGCAATGAATGCTTCTCAAGATGGTCCAATGATCTCTCACTTATTCTTTGCCGATGACTTATTGTTATTTGCTGAAGCTTCTTCTCGCCAGACTTCTGTTATCAAAGGTTGTTTAGATATATTTTGTTCTTTGTCTGGACAATCTGTTAGTTATGAAAAGTCTATGTTGTATTGTACTCCAAACACTTGTCCTAATTTGGCCAAGGAAATCAATGCCACATGTGGATCTCCTCTCACTGATAATCTAGGAACGTACTCGAGTATGCCTTTGGTGCACTCAAGATTCAACAAACATACTTATGCTGGAGTGGTGGATAAGGTGCAATGAAGGCTAGCTAGCTGGAAGAGCAAACATCTGAGTATGGCTGGAAGACTCACATTAATTCATTTTGTCACCTTAGCCATCCCTATCTACTCTATGCAAACTGCCAAGTTTCCTATGAGTTTATGTGACCAATTGGATAAAATTAACAGGAATTTTCTTTAGAGAGACAATGTTGAGCAGAAGAATGTCCATTTGGTAAATTGGGAGACTGTTTACAAGCCTAAAGCTCTTGAAGGTCTGGGGATTAGGAGAACTTCTGAGATGAATCAAGCAATGCTTGCTAAGATTAGTTGGAAACTTTTTTCTAATGATAATGGTCTGTGGGCTTCTATGTATAGAGCAAAGTATCTTAAAAAGGCCAACTTAGTTGATCCAGATTACAAAGCCTCTCCTGACTGCTCTAGCACATAGAGAAGTGCGGCTTTTGGAGCTAGCTTATTTTCTAAGGGTTTGAAATGGAGGGTTGGTGATGAAAAAAAATTCTTTTTTGGAGAGATCATTGGCTTTTTCCTCATTCTCTTGCCCAGTACGCTTTACCTATGGCTGACATGAATCTAAATGCAAGAATCTGTGATTTTTGGGATGGTGATGGTTAGAATATTGATTTGATTCAAAATATGGTGCCTGACCATGTTGTGCAACTCATTATCAACATTCCAACTAGTTTTGATGGTGGTGGTGAGGATATTCAGATTTAGAAGGAGTCCTCCAATGGAATTTTTACTGTCAAATCTGCTTATAATGCACGTTTTGATTTTAATGATAATCGCAACCCTTACTGGAAGCTGATTTGGTCTATGGAGGTTCCCCCTAAGTTGAAGACCCTTTTGTGGATTGTTCTTCATGGAAAGTTGCTCACTAACTCTCAAAGACTCAGGAGAGTGCTCGCTGATTCTGGTACTAGTGAAATTTGCCATAATGATAATGAATCTTTGTTACATTTGCTGAGAGATTGTCCTCGTGCAGCCCAGGTGTGGAATGATATCTCCAAACCCTCATCTGTTGGTAATTCGTTCAATCTTGATTGGAATGGGTGAATTTTAGCTCAATTACATAACAGGACTACTGTTAATGGTATAAAGTGGTGTGATATTTATCTTGGCTTGCTGGTTCATATGGAAATGGAGGAACATATATATTTTTGACCTTCAATTCCAGTTTCCTAACAAACCTGGGGGGGGGGGGGGGGGGGGGGGGGGGGGGGGGGCTTGTTTTTGCTGCTGCTTTGGAGTGGAAGCAGTCCCAAGTGAAAAATCTGGCCAGTGTGAATTATGACTTTCACTATGTTATCTTGGAAGAAACCTTTAGCCCCTTGGGTTAAGTTGAATGTTGATGGATCAAGATCTTCTTCCTCTGGAAGAATCGGAGCTGGAGGTGTTATTCGTAATCATAATGGTGAATGGCTTGTTGGTTTTCAAATAAATTTGGGAGTTGGACCTTCTTCTGCTGATCATGCTGTAGATACCAATGCCACTTTATCAGTAAGTACTTGCTTATTCAAGCTCTATAATATTATCATTGTAGAATTAGTAATCAACTAAATCTAAGAGGTAGTGAAAGGAAAAAGGAGCTTACAGATTCTGCAAGTTAACCAACTTTCCAAGCTCGGCAGGAACTGTTCCATTAATCAGGTTCGTCTCCAGGTTCCTGATTGAAAATATGTTCACATTTTCATCAAAGCAGGCTAAATGGAAAGAAATTTTTTTACTATTTCTGACAAACACAAGAAGAATTAAATAGAGAAAGAGAGGAAGAGCATACAAGTATTGTAGAGAAGTGATGTTTCCTAGGAAGGCAGGGATTGGTCCAGTTAAGTTGTTCACATTGACGATCCTGCAGTTACTCATTGTCTTAGTTCAACAATCATCATAGGACATTTTTTGCCAACCATGGACATGGAGTTAAGAAGTAAATTTACATGTATTCCAGCTTTGTAGAAGCCCATTCTTTCGGTATATTACCACTGAGGAAGTTCCTCGTGAAATCGCTGTAAACAACAGCAAAGATATTACCCTCAGTTATATCACTAGCATTTGCGAGAAAAAAATAAAATCAATGTCAGCAATAATGGTACATTTCAAAATCCTTACATTAGTACGAGGTAGGGTAACTTTGCAATGGATGGGGGAAGTACACCAGCAAGATCTTGCCCTTTAAGAACACTGCATGCATAACAAAATGTCAGACCTGATTATAAAATTCCAACTTTACATGAAAAAGGGATATCACATTCACATTCCTAACTGGCAAAGGAAAGATTTAAAATCAGCAATACGCTTCCTCATACATTTGCTGTGATTGAAAAACCATGCCAACTCAAGTATATATGAATGGATTGAAATGAAACCTACATGTTGATAACGTGGCATGTGTCATTGGTGAAGGAGCAGTTGCAAGTGAGAGTGTTGTTGTATAGGGGCCTGTCATCAGATTTTGGGGTAGCCCAGCTTGTGTGGGTTGTGTCATTCAGGCAGGGGTCTACGGTGAAGTCCCAGTCCGTTTTTCCTAGTTGAGCAGCAATTTCTTCCGGGGCTTCCACTGCAAGCACAAATTAACCCTTCGATGTGTTTGTACATTTAAGTGAATAAATTCGACAAGAATTGAGTAAGCTTAGAAGGTATGATTAGCACCAAGTCGTTGTAGTATAGTGGTAAGTATTCCCGCCTGTCACGCGGGTGACCCGGGTTCGATCCCCGGCAACGGCGATCTTTTTTCTTTTTAAACAAAACCGATTCCACACATTTTCCCCTTTCATCTCTTTCCATTTTTATGCAATCTATGTACCAGTCACCAGTTGTGCTCATCAAAAAGAAACAAGGGAAAAAACTGATCGCAAATCCCAAGTGTTGATAGATGACTATTGAAACCGATCGAGCTCACAATCCTCACATGCATAGTAACCGTCTAATCGGAGATGAAGAACTTCAAGGACGAAGAGTAATTAAGATGGGCCGTACCTTCTGAAGCAGGAAGGTTAGCTGTAAGCGCTGCAACTTTGACCGAAACAATAATGCAGATAACAAGAACCACCAACACTACCTCCATGAGCTTCGTGCTGCTTTTTCCAATACTACTACTACTACTACTACTACTACTACTACTACTACTACTACTACTACTACTACTACTACTACTACTACTACTACTACTACTACTACTACTACTACTGTTGTTACTACTAAAATCTCCGACTCCGATTACTCTCTTCATTTCCTTCTTGCATCAACGTCTTAAATTTTTGTGCGCAGATTATTAGTCCGATATAAATTCCTGAGAGGAGATGGCTAATATCTGACTAGTGTTATGAGCCGTCCAGCTATTAGTATATCCATATATATATATAATTGAAGGGACCCTTGACTAAGACATAGTGATAAGCATACCAAGGGAACTTTTTGAAATGCAATATACGCTTTGAGTGTGTTAAACTAGTGTAGTTGGAAGCGGGCTTGGACCGGTTTGGTTCCCATAACAATCGAGCTAGCTACCCATCGAGGTGTAATGCTTTTATTCGGTTAAATATTGGATAAAATGGACCTAGAAGGATAGAAGTTTTACAAAAGAAGACGGCTACGTAGTCAATTAAGCTTTTGTAAATGTCCTATTCCAAAATGCTTACGCGGTTATCAAACCGTAAAAAAGAAGGTTTGTTATTCCTGAACAAATCTTCTTCTGATACCTAAACACTTCGACAAAACGAGGATAATTTAATTAGTAGATATGTAATACGCCAGCGGAACACCGGAACATGAATCAAATCCTCTCAATTTATAAACAAATGTGAGTTCCAAAACAAAAGGGTGCGATGTTTTGCAAGCCCTCTGTTTGTATAGCATTAGTTGTCCGATTAATATACTTATCCGCTTAAGCAGGAAAGCAACACCTGCCCGAACAAATCTTCTTCTGATACCCAAACACTTCGACAAAACGAGGATAATTTAATTAGTAGATATGTAATACGCCAGCGGAACACCGGAACATGAATCAAATCCTCTCAATTTATAAACAAATGTGAGTTCCAAAACAATGTACAACAAAAGGGTGCGATGTTTTGCAAGCTCTCTGTTTGTATAGCATTAGTTGTCCGATTAATATACTTATCCGCTTAAGCAGGAAAGCAACACCTACCCGACCGCCCGAAAGACCACCAAGGAGGCTCCAACTTCACTCGCAAGACCGGCCCCATCCGAGCGCACACGCGCCCGTGGAGCGCACGCCCGAATGTGCGAATCACACACCAGCAAGTGCACCAGTCCCACATCGAAGAACACCATCGAGCAACGATCTCAACCACCTATATAGGTAAGATAGTTATGGCAGGTAAGGACACTCAATTCACCCCATCTGATCGCATTCATTCAATTCGGATCCAAGCATTAAATACTATCCGCACGTTCGCTTGAATGTTATATCCAATACACCATCTGACTTAGACATCGGAGCGTTGAAGGCGGGCCACCCCGTCTCGACCCCTGACCCCCCGTTTGTTGTTGTATTCTTCTAACAGCCGCACGCGAACACGCACACCCGATCACCCGAGAGAAGAGGAAGCGCCCGAAGGAAGAGTCGACCGTCGGAAGAGAGAGCCCGTGCGCCCGAAGAGAGAGAAGAGCGCCCGACCATCCGAACAGCCCGAGCGTTCGGACGAAGAGGAGGAAGAAAGAGTACTTGTACTGTTCCGCTAGATTACGTCCCCGCGCGTAATTCGGTAGAAACACCCTCAACTGTGATTAGCGTACCCCGCGCGATGGTCAAGATATACTTAGTCTTCGACTTTGTGCTATATGAGTTAATTTTTATGTTTATGAAAAATTCTAAAGAAGATTTTCATCCCTCGTCGATCTTAAATTAAGCATATCGTATTGCCAGCAGTCTCATTTTTTTTATCATAATACGTTCTAAAATAGACTATAAAATATAAAACTAAGCCGCGGAGCCAAAAAATTGGTTAAGGGAGGGCAAGATTTTAGAAGTTCATAGCTTGCATATAAATTACACATCCAAGAAATTAGGGTTTAGGGAAAGTTTATGTTAAAATTGATAAAATTTAATAGAAATTATAATTCACATTAACATATCTCAAGATCAATGATTAAAATCTTCTACGATCATGTGGAAGCAACTCAAGCAAGATAAACGAATAATCGATTCCCAAAATTCAGTACCATTTATAGAGTTACATGATAAAAATGTAAGAAATTGAGAAATAAAAAGAATTGTTACCTCCTAGTTCTTCTTAGCTTGTTGATTTAAAGTTTGAAGAATGAACTTATGAAAAGATAGATGAATTGAGTGCTTGAGTCAATTATCAACTGTACAAAGAGATGATAATCGAATTGTTGAACTACGTGTGATGAAGGTACAACATAAGAGATAATCATATGTTAATTGATATTAAATGACATTGATTATGAATAGGAGACTCAAAAGAGTTTTTTTTAGAGAAAATAGTGGTTAGAATCTATACATAAATATATTATATATATGATATATGTTGCAGGGGAAAGTAGAATAGACAGAAAGTAGATACTCTTCTCATTGATAGAATGCCTTAAATATAGGCTGATACAACCTGTTACAATAACTATCCCGATATAACAGGGATTCACTGTATCTATCTAATCAATATCCGTATCTAACTAGGACAAGACACACACAAGGATTAATGGAGAATAAATCTCCTTAAACACTTCCCCTTGTGTCGATGACCATAAAAATGATGCATGACTTGTTATCTCATTAAAAACCTCGTTAAGCAAACAAAAACCTCATGGATAAAACAAAAGCTTGGTCTAAGGGAAAAAGAGTATAACGCACCAACTACTAAAGCTACTGCATGTGATGTAGACTCCCCCCGATGTCTACAGAAATGGAACTCCCCCTGACTATAAACTTAGTCTAGGAGTTCTGATAATTTTCGCATACCAATGTTTCTCACATGTTTCACAAAAGTAGATTCAGAAAGTGACTTGTAAACAAGTCCACAGCATTATCAACATAACCAAACCGGTTCACATGAATAATCAAAAGCTATTGTTATTGCTGATTGTAAGAATACTTTGGCGAAAAGAACTAAGTATGACACCCTTAATGGAACTATACTTCATTGACTCAATGCAAAATGCATTATCCTCAAAGATGCAAGTTGGTGCTGTCATAGTAGATAATAATCCACTAGACCCTCAAATGTGGTGTATTATTGTCTTATACCAGACACACCCATCAACAGCTTTATAGAAAGCTTTAATCTTTAGAATAATTCGAGGCAATAACAACAAGGGTTTACTTAGTTGTTCTCCAAGGAACTGCCATGTTTCCCATGATGAATAACATGTATGGGAACATCTTATATATGGGTCAAAGAGGTACCAAATGTCAGCAAATCCAACCAACACATCAACCGGTGTTTCGGAATAGGGGATAGCATGAAAACTTGTCCGAAATAAGACGGATTTTTGACGGGTAGAGAGAATTTTCGATGGGTCGATGAAGTCACTCTGGTCAATCCGGGGTGCATTTTCGACGGGTCGAGGAAAATCTTCGACGCGTCGAAATCCCCAGAATGTGTTTCAACTTTCTCTTTTCTGAGAATTTCATGCTTCTCTCTATATTCTTTGTAAGGGAAAAATAGGCCCAAGTCAATGGATCACTTCAAGTCCATAAAGATTTGTTTTACTCCATTCCAATGACTTTGCGTTGGGGCAACTGAGAAAGCATGCATGTCTGGATATGTATACTGAGCTAAATTCAATCAAGCTCTAATCGTACTAAAATATAGAATCTCAGCTCCAAAAGTTCCTCATCATCATCTTTTCAGATAAAATTGATCTTTTTGGTTTCTAGACTGCAAACAACCATTGGTGTGTTAATAGGGTTTGCTTTGTTCATAGCCTGATTAGATATAAGCAAACTGGTAAATAAGAATTCAACCAACTCGATGTACTGTCTCTAAACCAAGACTTAATTGAGTTCTACCAAAGTCTATCATCTCAAACAATTTGTTCATATATTGAACACGCACAGGCATAACTTTTCATTCTTATATCTATTCTTAATCAAGTAGTCACTAAGACGTGTATACCACATCCAACCAGATTACTCTAATCCTTATAGTGAACGTCTCAATCTAATCACACGAGAACTCTATGGTTCAGAGTTACTTGATTTGGGTAGAACTATGTCATTCGGCACTGTCATGTATATGCCCCTGAATTAAGATCCCCAACGAGATATACAGTAACCACATCTATAAGCTGCATACTCAGTATTTTGGACACTACCAAACTGATAAGGTAGCGAAAGTAATGATGTCCATGACCAGAGAATACATCTCCTCATAATCAATACTAGGGCATTGAGAGAATCCTTGCGCCACAAGTTCTTCTCATTGTGCTCCCAAACAAGACTCATTTGTGTCTAACCGGCATATCATTCGATGGTTATATTATTACCATACCGAAAACTTGCCATTTGTAAGAGAGTCTAGTTCAGCCTAGATTACAACTTTCCATATCGATCAATTTGTTCTGCATTAACTATTAACAATCTGCAACAGAGCAATGTTCCACTTCATCGTAGTCAATTACTGAGCGACGAAATAAGTAAACACATCATTAAAGAACATGGAAGAACTATCCATAATAACGCTAGCATTTGTTTCACTTAGTGAGATTTCTTTGTTTAATGACATCATCATTGACTCTGAGGCGTCCCCCAGTGTATGTCAATGTCGACTATTAGACACAATTGTAGTCAGAAACAATCTCATGTGTTGATGATGAATGGTTGTGCCTTGATGGTTTGTATTTTCAATGGCAACTCATCAGTGGATTTTGATCGACGCTACACCCCCACTATGGGTAGGAGAAAACACTACATTGCCCGGGTGTTGCGTTTAACTTGCTCAATATCAGGGACTTTCAACCTTGCACGATTTGCAGCATGTATAAACAATCTCGTCACTCTCATGATATCAATAAAGAAGTCAGACAGTGAATCTGCTACTTTCTGAAGATCAAGAATACATTGCATTTCAATCTCAAACTGAGATGTGCAGAGATCATGATGAGACATAGTGGGGATATACCACGTCAATTTCTGGCATTAATTCAGAATGAAACCATTCCTATCTCCCTCTAACAGTGGGAAGTATGCATCATCACAGTGACTATCTGCAAAACTAGCAGTAAAGAGATCTCCTGTCAAAGGTTCTTAATAGCGGACAAACGTTGGTGAACCAACATAGATGCTTAATAAACATTGATGACCCATTTGCATGCGCAATGGAAGCATAGTAGGCACATGTATCGCGCAACCAGAGATGTGTAGATGCGAGATATCATGCTCATATACAGTTACCAACTGGTACACATAAAATAGTTAGCGGTTTTATAGGTATCACGCGAATAAGCATATCTGCATATAACATTGCATATCCCCAAACAGATACCAGTAAATTAACATACATTACCATAGTTCTGGCTACAAGCTTGAACAGCTTGATTTGTGACTCTGCTTAACCTGTTCTTAGGAAAGAACACGGGGAACCGGGATATTCAACAACAATCCAATCAATATGCAATAATCAATAAGATATGTCGATGTAAACTCTCCTATATTAAACCAATCTGAATGACCAGATTGAAACGTTCGGGTGGTGAGCCCGAAGCTGAATAATATATGCTAGGAGTTTTGAAATGCAGCGTAACATGTGGATTTCAAAGACGTGTGACCGATACGTCGATGCAACAATTAAAATCATAGATAAATGGTCCGCATATTGGTTTTATTGGTCCATAAATAGATTCTTGGAATCTATAGAGAAAGAAAGATGTGTCATTAACCAAATATTGTCATGCGTGTAAACAGTATTACAGCATTACAAACATAATCAAGCTTTGCGAAACGAGCAATGTGCATCAAAGATCACAACATATGAATCTTGTGGGATAATGCACAACGCCTCAGTAGTATTTTACCAGGATGGTGCTGCATTCGTCTTGGAGACCGAGCCTGAATCGAGTGGAGTAATCTCAGTTCCTCCATCTAAACCGATGGTTTTAAATATTCCCACATGCTTCTTTTCTCTTAAGAACAGATGACCATGAGAATTTCTCAATAGGTTGATCATCAAAGTGAAAAAGCTTATATGAGGCTAAGTCACGCATAGTAATATAAGTGACTACATTGGATTCAACGATCCAAACCGTAGTAAGATATAAACAGCTACAATGCCTCATAAACTTCTCCAGATTGCGCTGTTGGCAGCAATCTACGGAGATTTAGACACATAACTCTCTTTCATTCTCACAATGTTAAGTGAAGAACGTTGGCACGAAAGATTTCAAATTTGAGTAAGGTTCGAATGGTAACACTTAATCTCGCCATCATATATCAACCAAACAATGTCGATAAAACAGTCTTTGAATCTAAGACATGGCGAACACTTTAAGTGAATACTTAAAGATTTTAAAATGATTTAACCCTTGTTAAGTGCTGATATGGTATTATAATACCTAAATACAACCGATGTATAACAACATCATATCGATCAAGAAGACCGTTGTATTTGAAGTTTCAATAGTATGACATAGACGGATGTAACACCACTTCTGGTGCTGAAATCCAGGTTGAAAAACTCATCTAAGCCAATGAAACAGATGAAAAACTCATCTAAAAACATCATATTCAGATTAGATTTTCGATGGGTCGAAGAAAGGTCTCGACCAGTCGAGAAAACCCAAAATGAAATTGTGATTTTCCGATATAAGAATTTCGACCGGTCGAGAAAATTTTCGACGGGTCGAAAATGGACCAATTTGGGACAGAATCGTGGCATCGACCGGTCGAAAATTGTTTTGTTCAATTTTTCAACGGGTCGAATTCGAGCCACTTTCGGACAGAAGCGAGGCATCGACCGGTCGAAAATTGTTTAGTTCAATTTTTCGACGGGTCGAAGCTGCTCTGTGGGCTGCTTCAATTTTTTTTTGACGTTATTTTTTTTGTCAAAATGGTATCTTGGCTTGCTTTTTTCCATATGTGTAAATATCTAACCATACATAAGAATTGTATAAAATATAACATTCTCAACACTTTCATATACCGAAAAATAGAGAAATATTCATTATACTACCAACAAATAACAATTACATCATGGATGTTCTTATTCCAAAATCGACTAAAAAAAAGTCTCAAAACATGACTAAAACCAAGTCAAAAATAAAATGAAACTGGATTACATAGCAAAGACATGAGCCTACTACATAGACTACTCAAAAATCAAAGTCACTAGACTTGCTTTTGTATTGTCTGCTATAATAAGATTTGCTACAGGGCAATCTTCTATCTCATAAACTTCAGTGAAATGAAGTCTCATGTGCCAGATATTTCTTGCACTTCTTGTAGGCATGTTGAAGATCCTTGGGTGCACAACACCCTTTTTTTTTGTGTGTGTGCATGTGCTTGGTAAAATCACATCTATAGTAAGATGACAAGCACAAGAGTAGAAGCAGAATGTGAAAAAATTTCATCATTCCTAGAACCGGAATTGGAATGATTCATATTGGAGTAAAGGCTATTGTTATGGTGAGTCTAAGTCAAGTTTCGACTATATTCTCTACCACGAACATTGCCATGTCCTTCTCTTCCACCATGGTTATTGTAAGGCTCAGAACGACTGTTCCCCCTTTTTTTTTCTTACATGTCTTCCCACCAATGAGGTAGGAAGTGTACTAATACACTTCTCGATCATAGCCTGATCAGTCTTTATAATGCCACAAATGCTCAACTCTAATTGAAGCTCTAACATTGCTTGATTAAAAGCAAAAACATATTTGGATAATCCAATAACCGGATAAAATCTCATCCTTTTCACAATTCATAAAGTTGTGCATGATGCACAACTTGTACAAAACTGCGGGGTCATTCTTGTACAAATACCGTTCCTTTAGAATTGGATGCATATGATGCCTCAAAAACATGAGGGTTTGAGCTTTACAAACTAGAGTTGGTGGCTTCGTACCGGGTGGTCGTAATAGTTGGATTGTAATCATCAGATTCATACCGAGAAGTGTATACAAAACATCTGACATCCAACGATGGTATTCTGCTATTTGAAGATCAAGGATATCAAATTCAAGCCTTATCGGCTCAAATAATGTCATTTACAAGAGAGACACGAGATGTTGATTAGTATCGATCCAAAACTACGATCACTAATAACAAGTTTCAATGAATAAGAACGTGATCCATGATATATGGTCACAAAAATCGATTATAAATGGTGGCAAAAACCACACCCAGCAACTGTGACTAGCTATCACATAACATCGATTTTCAATCGTGACGAATTGTGACTCACTGTCACACACGATTATAATCTCGCTCAGTTGATGAATGCCAACGTAGAGGAACGAGATGTTTTATTGGAAACGATCGAGGACTACGATCATGAAACTTTCAAGTTTCCAAAAACCGTGATCCATGATGCATGGTCACAAAATCGATTATAAAACGGTGGTAAAAACCACACCCAACGACCGTGACAAACTGTCACATAAAATCGATTTCTATTTTCTTTTCTTTTCCAAACCGTGACTCCCCCAGGACCGTCATGTATACTCTATGGATATATGCCCATAGGAACTAGGGTAAAAACATGTAATATTCAACAACGCATATCACAATTATCATCAACTTAGATCTAGGGTTTTGTGGTAAGTAAGTTTGCTAGATCTAGAGATTGACGGTTTAGAAAAGTTTAACTCGAGGGTGTTATGCTCGGTATGAAAACTTCGCTGTGAAAGAAGTTTGAAGAAAGGGAACATGTCCATGAAAATTCCAGCAAAAGGAGGATTTCTTCTTCTTTTTTTTTCGGGCAGACTGACCTTCATGCACTCAAATAGCTATAAGGTTCTCTAGACACCTCTGAATTGGGATTTTCTGGATGTTCTGAAAACTAGACATCTGGGGCTTTCTTTACATATGAAGATCGCCTTCTGGTTCATTCTGTACTGCTCGCAATCTTCTTTCGAAGTTGGAAGAAATGCACAGGTTCAATTTTGGCTGAAGAATAGGAAAGAGGCCGACGGTGGTCGGCGGTGGAGTGAGCTGCCGACGGCGGCGGTGGTCGGTGGTGATTTTACTTTTTCGATTATAAGGTTTCTTTCTTATTTGTAGTGTTTGTTATTAATTCTGAGAGTCATGCTGATAACGTGTTGCAGAAGAAAGTAGAATAAACAGAAAGTAGTTACTCTTCTCATTGATAGAATGCCTTAAATATAGGCTGATACAACCTGTTATCATAACTATCCCGATATAACAGGGATTCACTGTATCTATCTAACCAATATCCGTATCTAACTATGACAAGACACACACCGAAATTAATGAAGAATAAATCTCATTAAACAATATATTAATTTTAATATTAGAGTACATGTAATAAAAAAAATTTATGTCTAAAATCAAGGGAAAACAATTGCCCTACCTTGCCTTTAGAACCGTCCGTGATAAAACTCAAAGTGGAATCACAAATCAATTAACCACCAGTTGAATCAGTACATCCTTCCAAGTCTCGCCCAGGCACGGAGGCAATTAGGGTCCAGGGTGGGCCTGGGCCCCCCCTCAATTTTGTGAAAAAAAATAATAATATATTATTATTATATAATATAAATATTATAATTTATTTGAAGTATATCTAAACTTTAATTACGCGTATAAATATATGACTAATTCAAATATGAAGACTTTATAAGAATATTATTATATATATTTCAATAATGAAGTCCAAATATTAGATCAATTAGGATTTAATCTCTTACCAAGTTTAGGATTTTATGGTATTTTTTTCTTTATAAAAACTCTACGTACCGTTCCCGAGATTAAAATACAATCATTTTTATTAAGTTGATTAGATATGGAGAGATATTTCAAAAAATAAATCATCTTCTTCTACTCCAACATCAGATGAGCAACCACCTACGAAAATTCAAAAGAAGAATAGTAACAATATGAAAAAGTTTCGTGCTATAGATATTACAGAAAAGTATCCATCGAATCCCGCTAAACGCCCGTCAATTTCAAGTTATCATCCTAACATTCAAGAAGATGTTCGAAGAAGATGTTCGAAGATATTATCTACAATAAGGCCCTTGTCGACCTAAACATCATACTTTTCCTTTCACGGAATTTGGAGAAAAAAGAAGAAGAAAAGAAGGTTTATTTGTGATTTGTTTATTGAATTTTCATATTGGTTAGAGTACAGTATTAAAAAGGATGTTGTATTTTGTTTATGTTGTTATCTTTTCAATCCGACTATTGGAGAACAAGGCGGTGGTGAAACTTTTGTTGGTGCTGGTCATGGATTCAGTAATTGGAAGAAGGTGCAAACGCTAATATCATATTTTGGAGGATCAAATATTACTCATAATCAGGATGTGAGTAATTGTGATGTTTTATTAAACCAAAAACAAAACATTGAAACTGTTTTGGCAAAATATACAGATCAAGATCGAATTGACTACCCTAACCGAGACTATTTTTTAAGTTTTTCATTCAGGCCCCCCCTAACCGAGAATCCTGGCTCCGTCCTTGGTCTCGCCTGTCAAAAATATAACTAATACACTATCATAGAACAATCTTGTCATCAAAAGCCAAAATTAGGTGGTCCTAGCTAGCTTGTTTGATATTAATATTGTTCATATATATCACTTTCTATCCTAGAAAGTTTATAACCTATGGTACGGTACATTTCTTAAATGAAATAAATCAATAGTATGAAGTAGATAAATTGCAATTTGAAAGAAACATGTCGCCGTCAAAAAACGACTCGATGTAACATGTATGCGTACGCGTTTTTTTGTTGTTGTTTTTTTTCCTTCTTTAAATTGCATGGTGTTGCTTTATCACGCGTCTACCTCCATAGATCATGTAGATAGCAACCAACTTAATTATACTACCAACAAATTCGTATCATTTTCCGACATTAATTCATGAACGCACATGAAGTTGACTTAGTTATGGTACAGTTGGTACTCGGTGATTTACATATATGAAATGAGAAGTTGAATTAGAGGTAAAGGTAACTAGTGCGTATGTGGGAATGCAAATAAATTTGCCCTAAAGTTTCCTACAAAACTTGACAAAATCTGGGGTACGTTATGCTTGTGGACATTTTCATGACGCACGTACAATGGGCAAATAATTAAGATCAATTACTATGATGACATGTATAGCACATGCATAATGCATGGATGGCTTGGGCCAAGCTAGACGCTAGACTTTGCTCGATCACTTCAAGTCATTTGAACTGTGAATTGAAGTTGTACAAGTGCTTCCGGTACATGTCTTGGTCATCTAGCTAGCTGTGATCGATGTAAATCATGGAATGTGTATACGATGTGTTTGTATAACATGAGTTGTCCCATTAATATACTTATCCGCTTAAGCATGAAAGCAACATCTACCTGACCGACCGGAAGACCATCAGGAAGGCTTCAACTTCACTTACAAGACCGACCTCATCCGAGCGCGCACGCGTCCGTGGGGCACACGCCCGAATGTGCGGATCACACCAACAGAACCAGACCAATCCCACATCGAAGAACACCATCGAACACCAAACTCAACTACCTATATATGTAAGGTATTTGTTACAGGTAAGGATATATTGAATTCGACCCCGCTAAACACTACTCGCACGCACGTTCGCTTGACTGTTATATCCAATATATCATCTGACTTAGGCATCGGAGCGTTGAAGGCGGGCCACCCCGTTTCGACCCCTGACCGCTCGTTTGTTGTTGTATTCTTCTAACAGCCATACCTGAACACGCGCACCCGCTCACCCGAAGGAAGAAGGAGCGCCCGACCATCCGAACAGCCCGAGCGTTCGGACGAACAAGAAGAAGAAGGAAGTCTACCCGTACTTGCTTCTGCCAGATTACGTCCCGCGCGTAATTTGGTAGAAACACGATGTGTATTTATTTCTTCTATTTGCTGCCAACATTGTCAAGAGAGTGAACAATTCGGCTATGTTGTCCGGAAATTAAGAACTTTATAGAGATGGAGATCTTAGTTAATTTGCCGCTCAAGGATTACTAGCTCGCGCCATGCATGCACGGGGTTAAATAATATGGTGGACCGAGCTAGTTAGGGACAATGTTAAAGGTTGATGTACGAGTGTGGTCGTCGATCACAGTTCCAGTTAAAAGATAGATGACGAGCCGGATGAGCATTTGACTCCGACGATCGAAGAAGAGCAAGAGGCCGGATCAACAGTCTGGGACTGATCGAGAGCGTTCAGGATCAGTCAAGACGTGTCTAGTAAACAGAAATCACGACCCATGCCTTCTAGCTATTACCTGGCTAGCCCCTGGTTTCTGTACATCCTCGATCGGTACACCACATCACATCACGTCACATCACATCATCTCTCTCTCTCTCTCTCTCCACGGTCCATTTCAACATTCAAGAAGCCAAGAAACATATATACGTAAATCTGTGTCAGCCATTAATTTACTCTGCAGGAAGATCAATATTTTTCGATCTGAAAGTAGAAGAAAGTAGGTGAAGAATTGAAGAACGAGCTAGCCATAAATAAGAGAAAACTAGGCGTCCTATTCCAACTATCTCTCGTTCTCTCTAGCTCACTCTCGGTCTTCATCAGAGACCAACTTAACACACTAAATGTCCGACATCCTCATCACAAACAAAGACAATGGTAAGAAGCCAGTCTCCGCCACTGCCGGAAAATCGTCCACCGACGTCAACCTCAAAGTAATAAGCCAGGTATACGCTATATACACATACTTAAAGGCTAATTAAACCTTAGCTAACAGAGTGTAATAATCAGCTAATTAATTAGTTTATAGTTAATTTGGTGTATATTTGTCTTGTGGTGGTTTTCGATCTGTAGAGATGGAAAACAGTGCACTTCAGGATGAGGCGAGATACTCCGCTTCAGGAGCTTATTGATGTTTACTCTAAGATCCACAAAGAATATAGCCTCAGATTCTTGTACAATGGTGGTGGTATCAATCCCAAGCTCACTGCACTCCAGGTAATTCGCCAATTGAGTCCCCTACTTAATTAGTTTTATTAATCTTCCATCTTCTGATGATATCTATATAATTTTTATCAGTTAATTAATTAGTACTTTAATTTGGATTAGTTATGACCAACTGTTCAATTTGTTCATATTTATAGTCTGGAATGAAAGACGGGGATGAAATTGATGCAATGCTGCACGTCCACGGTGGCGGTAGTACCTTCTAGCTGGTGGTTTCTCGCATAGTCGGAAAAAAAATTGAGAAACTTGATTTGATTTGATTTCTCCCTAATTAACTGTAGCACATGTATGGGTGACATGGACACATGGTGTATTATTTTTCAGAAGAAAAAAAGGACTCTGCACGTCTATGAACAACACTCCTGAGTTAGATTTTCCTAGCTAGCTAGATATGTAGATTTTTGTGGTTAATTAACGTTTACTAATTAACCGTGTGTTTGTACTTTTACTGCTAGCTGTATGCCTGTATCTGTCTACTTTCGAGTGAAAATATGAGCCATGACTAATTAGTTACTTACCTCATACTTGCATTATGCATATACGTGACACCAACATTGTCAAGAAGAGACAACAAATGGTTCTGAACTAAGGAGTGACACACTCCTATGTGTTACAATTACTTAAGACTTCATTCTTCACATATGATGATCTGAAGAAGAGGTAGTAGTGCCGGAAGAACCAGTCCATGGTGCATCTGATGAACGAATGAGGCTTTGAGTTCCACTCGACGAGCTCCCTCGTGCATTCTGATGATGCCATACTGATTCCTCGAGGCTCTTAGACTCATTTGAGTCATTTCAATTTCATCACCATAGATACTTGGATCTAGAGCCACTTCATCCACAGCGGTCTGTCCTTCAAGCATACACACTACTGCATATAGTAACAGAGCCCCAGGAAAATAATATTTTGAAGAGTCTCGAAATATGTTCATAAAAATATATCGTATATATTTTTATTTAATATAAAAATATAAAGTTAAAAAAAATCTACAAAATAATAACACCGTATCAAAAATATAACAAACTACAATTTGTAGACAAAATTTTCAAAATAGTACTCGTATATCTCAATCACATGTTTTGATAATTAGTTTATGCTAAACATTTAACAATTATTTCTTAATTTACATACGTGTATTAAAAAGTTATCTTTGTGAAGTCTAGTTTTGATCATGCATTGACTATATTTCATCTCTTGAAATAAAAGGCTTCTTCCGAGTTTCGATCGAATATTGTTGCTAGTGTGTATATACAGATTTTAGATATAGAGATTTATACTATATCCTACGCTTCCTACAGCCTAATCAGTAAAGTAAGAATTATGATTAACACACTGTATAACTGAATTTAGGAACTAAAATCTTTGATGGCTAAGCCAATATACGTACGAAACTGAAATCGATTATAAAAAAGAAGTACAAAAATAATTAAATAATATAAAAAATACTATGAGAGAAATATGTGGCTATATATAATTGGTCTATAGAATAAGCTAAGGGGGAGCATTTTATGATTGACTCTTCAACTTATCAACAAAATGATATGTATAGTTCAGGATCAGACGAAATTTGTGGGGGTGCCATGATTCTTTTTGGCCCTACGTACCTCCGCCGCAGACATGGTTGGCCTTAGAGCCGGTGCTGGATTAGCCCATAACAGCGCTACTTTGATCATTCTAGTGGCTTCTTTCTTACCAAAATCGGATCCCAACCTCGTATCCACCAGCTTCAGTAAATCCCCTTTTTGTTGCAAAACAAGGCCCTAGAAGATAATAATTGTTTGGGCCTGAAATAAATATTTCATAATGGGCTTGAAAAGTTGAAGTCTTGGCTAGCGGCTCAAAGTGAGCTGAAGTCTTGGCGAGCGGCTTGGTCAGGAATAAAAGCTTGGCGAGCGGTCAGGTGAGTTAATAGAGTCCGTTTCCAGATCAACTTGGGATTGTGGATTCAGGATAGCTGATTCATGCGGCTTAATGTCTATCATGCCTTTTCTATTTCAAATAGGTTTCCTCTAGTAAATGAGTAATGATAGAATTAGAACTATATAAAGATAAGACCCGTGCGTTGGATGGTGTTAGAGTTATATTGAGATTCAAAGAGCAAGAGCAGAAAACGTTCAAGAGAATTGAAAGACGATTACTGAACATTATATAAGGAAGAGCATTTGAGAAAAGGTCCATGATCAAATACAAACATTTGCTATACGTAAGTACACCTAGACATCTCGTCAAGAGATTCTATCTTTGTAGCCAGACGATCAAAGTGCTTGTCACCGAACGAGTAAGAGTATTGCGATCAGAGGAAGCAAGTATCGCGACTGGAAGGTTGAAGGGTTTGTCACATATCGAGTGAGAGTTCAGATATCCAAGGAAGCAGTGTTCTCAACACATCGTCAGAGAAGTTGCTCTGCTTTGCACTCGTAAAGGGTAGTGTGAGGTATCGATTTCTGGGGCTCTGCTAGAGACACGAAAACCCAAGTCCTAGGTTACTAGGCGAGAAGGACCCATTAAGGCAAGGTTGGTGTTCTCCTTATCTTAATCGCTTATCAAGAAGTCAGACAGCTTTACATATCTATATTCCGTTGAGAGACGGTGGCACGCTAGCACACAAAGCACAAATAGGATAAACCGACAATTGCGGTCAAACTATCCGAAGCTAATAAAAGAGATTGTTTCCGAAAGGATCTCCCGTCAGGAGATATTTTGAGCTCAAACATTTTGGCACGCCTAGTGGGACAATCTGTTTTGTCTCTAATTGACAATAGGGAATCCTTACCGAAGGAATTACCCTCAGTGTCGTAAGCATCCACAACCGGTATACCGTGAACATACATATACTCGGTGTCGTTCACTAAGTAATTAAGCGGTTAAAATTATCTTCGCTAAGGAATATCACTCAACCATGTCATTCAAATCTTTAAGTGAAGCGGAGATTGCAGAACTTACATTTCAGAGTACCTAGCTTACGCGGCTAGGCGCGACGAATATCAGACTAACTACTATATGGCTCTCGGTGAAAGAATTGAACAACAAGCAACTCTTCTCACTACTCAAGGCGACAGAACTGACACGGCGTTAGCCGAAATCCAAGCATTAATGGTAGAACTTCATAGAGATCAGGAGGAGAGGGAGGCAATCGGAGCCCAGGTAGCGAGTCTTGCGGAAGGTCAGGACAAATTATGGATAGATATCATGCAAACCTTGGGAGCAAGTTTTGATGAATACCGCCGACATGCGGTGACATTGTCTCAAAGGACAGACATGGACATAGCATCTCTAACAAAGTCCGTATCTAATCTCGCTAAAAAGACTTGACAAGTGGAGTCTTTCCCGCCTGCATGGGAACAAAGGTTAAACAAGTTCATGAACGACTGCGACATACATCTTGCCAAGATGTATGAATCATACGAGACACCATTTCCTCCCATGCAAAGAGGCGATCGAGATGCTTGGCAATGGCCAAGGTACTACCGACATCCGACATTCCAGACTTTCTCTGGCGATGATGATTCCAATGCGGCAATACATTTAGCATACTTCACACTGCAATTATGGCAGTTTTCCAATAATGATGGACTCAAGTTGAGAGTCTTTGGATCATCTTTGTCAGGATCGGCCCTCGTATGGTATACAGGATTGGAAAAGGGTTCAGTCAATGAGTGGAAGGATATGGAGGCTTTATTCATAAATCACTTCGAAACGGTTAGACCCGAAACCAGCGTTGGAAAACTGGCTTCCCTGAGCCAATCGGCGACAGAAAGTCCAGTCACCAACCTGCACCGTTTTCGGTCAGAATATAATCTATGCAAGACTTCATTAGGGAAATAAGAGGTAGTAGAGATGACCAAGAATGTTTTGGAGGATACGTACCACCAACTGTTCTGGAATAGTAAGTATTTTTCCTTGAACGAGCTTATCACGGCTGTAACTAAAGCTTACAGCACCATGCAAGAACGAGACAACAGAAGGAATGCGTCAAAGTGAACGTACACTGTTAGGTCTTATGATAGACCAAATGTGACAACCCGGAATAGAATCAGTAGTGTAATCGGCTTAATCCACGAGTTTGCGCGTAATCACAGTTTTCCGTAAATTGATTGAATTGCCGGCTTTGATCACAACTTAATTATTGGCCGAGAATTTGAGTTGAGTCTCTTCTTGAGAGTTGTTGTTCGCGTGATTTCGAGTTCGTGGGCGGTTTCGGATTATTATTTCGACGACCGAGGAATATAATATAAATATTTGAAATTTTGGAATATCGTCAAGTTTATCCGTTCGTATTCGAGTCTATCCGAATCATGATTGTGATCCGTTTTGGGCCGACGATCGACCCAAACCGAAAATGGAATGATTATCGACTTGATTTGTGAGTTTCGCAATTGGTCACGATTTCGATGTAATCGGTTAATTTGGCGGCTTCGTTAGCGACTAAATTATCGGGCAAGAATTTGATTTGGGATCCTTCGCGGAAGTTGTAGAGAATTTAATTTCGAGCTCGTGGGAACTTCCGAAGGATTATTCCGAGTTACGAGGAATAAGTAGTGAATATTTTCGAGCGTCGAATATTGTCGTATTTATCCGTTTCGGGTTCGATACGCGTACGGTATAAATACGGAAGCGATACATGCCGATCTGGGAAAGTTTTCAAAAATAGAAAGCTGGGTTGACCCGCGTTGACCGCGGATCATGGGTGACCCGTTTTGGTGCATTTGGGCCGTGGACTTCCCGCCACCGTGGAGGCCGATTCCGGCCACGGTTGGCCGGGGTCCCTTCACGGAATTTTTTGGGCTCGTGGCCCTCTTCAATTTGAGAGTTGGATCACCTCTATGGTGGCCGGAGGAGGAAGAAATGCGGCGGCGAAGTTCGGTGATTTTCGGCGTGATTCGGCGGTGGTCGGAGATGATTTTTCCGGCCGAGTTGGTGACTCCTCTTTGAGGGGTTTTGTTAGCCATGAGGAGAGGAAGCTATTGCAAGTTATTTGGGAGGTTTCCGTAGCTGGAGGAGAGAGATCGATCGGTTTGAAATTCCGGTAAGGGTTTGGAACTTTGAGGTGAGTTTTGGAGGTTTTTCGATCAAAATTGGCCTTAACTTTGAACTGGAAAGTTGTTGGAAATGTCGAGATCTTCAAATCCATGTATAGGTTGCAAATTTCTGGGCCGGTTTGATTTTCCGGCGGCCGGCGGCAGCAACGACTTTTCCGGCGACGTGTTTTTCGACGAGTTTTATGTCGTCTCGCTGAATCGCGCACCGATCGCAGTGGTGAGGTTTGTTTTTCGAATTGAGCATCGGAAATTATAGTGAGGTTTTGTGGTGTGATTATCGGATTTTGACGATTTCGTCGTTATTGAATTATATGTTTCCGGGAACAGTTGTTTCTCGTGATATGATTTGAGGTTTCGAGTTATGATTTTGAGTAGTGGATTTTATGATTATCCAGGGGAACGTGATCGTTCGTTTGGCGATGGATTTTCTGCTGGATCACGGGATTAACGCGTATCGCGTTACGCTCACCTGTGAGTGGACTTTTCTATTTTCATTGTCGTTGCGAGTTCGTGATTTTCCATATTTATTTATATACGATGTTGAGATTATTTATTACTTTTGGAGGTATTATTTTATATTTTTATGGTGATGGCATTACTTGCATCGATGCTTCGGCTACTCGGCTGATCACCGGTAGTCTGAACAGAGTTGAGAGATTCCTCTGGGCAGGGTTGAGAGATTCTCCTGTTATGCCGCCGGGGTTGAGAGATTCCCCTGGCATGGCCTATCACCGTCGGGCTTGAGAGATTCGCCTGACCGTCGGGTTTGAGAGATTCGCCTGGCACCTCCATATATACTTTCCGAACTCGCATTGCTTTACATTGTTTTATGTATATGAAATTGGTGAAAAACATATGTTTATTTTCGTCCACTCACTCTAACATTTTTAATTGCCTTTCCCCTGGACTTTTCGATTTCCGTACCCAGTTTGTAGTTCGGACTCTGATGTCGCACGTCGCAGTCGGAGGCATAGTGTTCGAGCTACCTTGTTTCTTCCAGTAGGTTTCTTGTTCTACCTGCTATGGTATATTTATATAATTATACACTAGAGGTCGCTCTGAGTATTCTGATGTTATATTTTTCATACGATTTTCCCCGGATTTCTGTAAAGTATAGTTATATTTATTACTTTACATTACTATTATGATATTGAGAAATTCGGATGGGATTGGTGCCCACGGTTTGATTTTTGTGGCATAGGATGAAGTGTATTTTTCGGGTGCAGGTTAATGGCAATTCTGCGTTAATAGTGTTACTCTGCCGAAATTTTTATGGTTTTTGTTGGTTTGTGTTTTCAGAAGGGGTTTGATTCCGGTTTAGGAAACTAAATCGGGGTTGGGTCCTTTCACCAAATCCAAAGACTGTGACTTATATAGAAGACATGGACGACCAGGATTCAGACTCTGATGGAGAACAAGTGGGAGCTGTGGATTTAGCGACAAATAAAGTTTTGAAACCCCACAAGCTTCAAAAGAGTAAGGGCCCCATTAAGCTTTCGACAGTGGTTTTCACTAAACTAGAGTTCGAAACATACACGTACGACGCTAACTTGGCCCACAAGATCCTGGATGAGCTCTACAGCATGCGTGTTGTCAAAGCAGATTTCGAACCTCTCCCTACGGCTGAGCAGTTAAAAGGTAAAAAGTATTGCAAATTCCATGGAGCATGGAATCATATTACGAAGGACTACATCAAGCTGAAAGATCATATCCAAAAGTGGATCAATGAAGGAAGACTAGAACTAGAGGGAGCGATCAAGGCAACAACATTAGTAGATTCAAAACCCTTCCCATTACCTCAGGTTAATATGATAGATATCGGTTGGTCATCAACTGATAGTTGTGTTGGAGGTGTGGAAGAATGGAATAAACTGATATTTCTATCTTATTCTTTCCCACATAATAAGGTGGAAGAGATCCTGGACAGGCTGTGTGAAATGGGGTTGATCTCTTATTACCCAGTATTCAAACTCAGACATTTACGGTATGAAGGGCCAGCCCTACATTTCTGCAGAATCAATAATCAGTTTGGTCATCGAACAACAACGTGTTCAACCTTGAAAGATAAGATTCAGGGATTGATCAACTGTTAGGTGATTAAAGTTAACTACATGTGAGTGGTGGAATGGCATCCGCAAAATCCTTACGCACCACCGTCTCCTGATACATCATTTACTTCCCCAAACACATCTTCTGCTCGCGATGCACCTAAACCAACACACAGAAGGAAAAGATCAAGGCGGAGGCCTAGACGCAATATTGCATTTATCCGGCCTAGGCGAGCTGAGATAACTTATGATGAATCCAAGGGAGAGGAGATATTTGAAGAGCTAACCCAGGCAGGGATAGCAGTGGTTCCCGATAACTGGGGAACACCAGACCCACATCCTGAAGATGTAAGGTGTCTACCTCACGGTGGATACCATCATCGATGGGGTCACCATTCCACGAATGAATGTAATGATCTAATGTTCAGGATTCAGCAGTGGATTGACGAGACAGAAATAGTGATAGACGAAAACCCTCGCCAAGCTTGGCGACCGAAGTACCATTGACGGTTGGGATGTTAGAGTTAACAAGGGGCAACCCAAGTAAACGCAAACAGACCGTCGATCTTCACACTACTGGTGAAAGTTCACCAAGGAAATAAACAGTCAACACCGATAAAGGAAAGAAAATGTGGATCCAAAAGCAGAGTCACCAGTAGCCCTTTGTGCTCATTGTAAGCTCAAGAGCGGGCTGAAGATTTCCTATAAAGAGTTGGCTGAAGCAGCCAAGGCCTTCCCAAAGTTATTTTCACATTTAGATCATCCTCAGCCACGTAGCCCACGTAGAGCACGACAAAGGGATTCCCCAGCACCTAAGTGTTCGCGAGTGACAGAGAAGGTCAGTGAAGCAAAGAAATCCAACTCAGAAATAGCTGACACGCTCGCCAAGCCATATGTTCCACCAGCTTCAAGAAACATCACTAAAGAGAACGTATGGTACGTGAAGGAAAAGGGAAAAACCATCGAGGTAACTCCAAGTAGAAGACAAAATCTTCAACGACGATTTGGAGAAGCCAAGAGAGCATTAGAGGCTTATGAAACGGGCCCGCTCAAAGAAGAAGAGCTTGTCTGCTCCCCAGAAACGCTGCAAAGACGATTGAATGCTCTTGCAGTAAACCCTTTAGTGGTTTTTGGGAAGAAGTCTCGCGAATCTAAAGTGCGAGCACAACGATCAAGTGTCTTTGACCATAACCCAGAACTATGGTCCAGAGACAAAACGCCAGAACCTGTTCATGGGGTTCATCATGAAGTCACAAAACGTAAGCCAGCAAGACGACGCTTTAGTTTTGATGATGAGGCGCTGGGAGAAGTGGGACTCCACACTCCACAAAAGGAAAAAGAACCTGTCAAAGGGCATATCACTGCAAATGAGACCAAGGTTCTACGATAGAGACCGAAGCCTTTAATTATAGAAGAACATAAGAAAAGTCTTGACAAGACCTTTTCTCCACCTCAACAACAAAGTTCTAGGATATTCATGCCAACACCCATAGATCCTATACCTGAGGATCAGCTACAACAGGTTGCTTCTCTAGAGGTCGCTGCAATCGTGGATTTCGAGGGACCTGAAGATGACAATAACGCAGATGATGAGGAGTTGTTGGATTACGGTGAAGATGAAGAATAGGAAACAAAGGAGTATGCAGAGGAGATGGATACCAATGTTAACATGGTGTTCGTCTTATTCTCCAAATATGCTTTAGCTTCACAAAAATCAGCGGGTGAATCAGTCTCGAGCAGAAACGATAACAATTTGGCAATGCCAGAAGATGAACCAATATCGACAGCACAATCAACGCTCGCCAAACCATCAGAAACTAATCCACCATCAACCAAGGGACAAATGATGTTCACAAAGCCCACCTTGAACATGGCCATGCACATGGGCCACTATATATGACAGGGGATATCCACAAGATCTAAATCAATAAACTCTTAGTGGATTCTGGGGCAGCGGTGAACATCATCACAGTCAAAGCAATGGCTTTATTAGGCGTTCCCAAGTCTTCTATCCAAGAGACCACCCTTAATGTTAGAAACTTTCAGGGTAGTATTTCTAAGACTTTGGGCATTGTCTTTCTGCAGGTGCACGTTGGTCCAGCCATCGGCACATACACGTTCTTTATAGCAGGGTGCACAGCTCCATACAACACAATTCTTGGATGTGACTGGATCCATAGGAGGTATTATGTACCTTCGTCCCTTCATCAACAGATGTTACTTTGGAATATGGAGTCTGGTAAGGCAGAGATTGTCAATGCCGATCCTCGTCTATATTCCATGTCTGCCAATTCTTACAATAGTGACCTCAGGCCACTGGAGGTATATGACATCGATAACAAAGGCCCCCAAGTTGGTGTTACGGCATCTGAACTAGCTCAGTGGGGTATTATTCAAGTAGATCATGATAATAGCAAACCCTACACCATTGAGCTACCATCCAAACAGTCTCAATGAGTGGGTCTCTATCGAGTATAGAGACCAAGGCTTGTTACTCTTTGTATGAACGTTTCCATAATTTTTTGATAGAGAGTCAAGCCTATGAGAGGGTTCGAATGATTGTAGCATTGGAATATGTGGATGAAGATGTATCAAATGACATGGATAAGGAGGAAGAGATCAGATTAGCACCAACAGCCTTAAATGATATACCTCCTAAAGTCAAAGATCCCATTGAAAAAGTCAATCTTGGGAACAACGAAGAACCAATCTCTGTAGCTATCAGTACCTTCCGAGAGCCTGAAGAACGACTGAAGCTCATGGAATTGCTACAAGAATACGCTGATTGTTTTGCAGAAAAATATGACGACATGCCAGGACTATCACCAGAATTGGTTTGTCACAACTTACCTATCATGGAGGGAAAGAAGCCGGTAAAACAAAAGATGCATCAGATGAATACAGAAACGGCAATTCTAGTCAAGGAAGAAGTAGAGAATATGCTTAAGTCAGGGATCATACGAGTAGCCAAATATAATGAGTGGCTATCCAACGTAGTCCCGGTCAAGAAAAAGAATGGTAAAATGCGAGTTTGTGTTGGTTGTAGAGACTTGAACAATGCAACTCCAAAAGATGCATATCCAATGCCAGTAGCGGATTTGTTGGTGGACTCAGTGGCTCGTCATGAAATGTTATCATTCATGGATGAGACGGCTGGTTATCATCAGATCCCAGTGACTGAATCAGACAGACATAAGACTGCGTTTCGGTGCCCAGGATTTGCATGAGTATTTGAGTATGTGAACATGCTGTTTGGACTCAAGAATGCAGGGGCAACCTACCAACGAGCAATGAATCTAATCTTCCATGACCTTATTGGTAAGACTATGGAAGTCTACATCGATGATGTGGTAGTTAAAACGAAATGCAGGATCAATCATATTGAAGACTTGCGGCAAGTGTTTATCCGGATGAGGCAACATCAACTGAAGATGAATCCAGCTAAATGTGTTTCTGGAGTCCAAGCAGAAGATTTCCTGGAATTTTTTGTTTATCAACGTGGGATTGAGATACCGGATGACAAGAAAGAAGTGGTTCTTAATGCAGTCCCGCCAAAGAGTAAGAAAGAATTACAGCGCTTATTGGGAAAATCAATTTCTTACGACGGTTCATTGCAAATGTTGCTGGAAAGACACAACCATTTTCCACTTTGCTCAAGCTTCAGAATTAGAAAGACTTTGTATGAAAGCCTATTCACCAAGAGGCTTTTGAAACCATTAAAGCATATTTGACAAACCCGCCAGTCTTGGTACCACCAAGGCCAGGGGTTCCTCTCAAGCTGTACATTTCAGCCACTTCTATTGGGAGTCTATTAGCTCAAGACTACACATCAGGCACTGAATGTGCCATTTTCTATCTGAGTCGTACTTTAAACTAATGTGAAACGAGATACTCGCCAATGGAAAAATTGTGCCTGGCCTTGTATTTTTCGGGATGCAAGTTGAGGCACTACATGTTATCTCTCACCACGTGTGTAATAGCACAAACCGATTTGGTGAAATATATGCTTTTGAGACCCATACTCGGGGAACGGATTAGGAAGTGGATTCTGGCTTTGTCAGAGTTTTCCTTGCAATACGTTTCCTAGAAAGCAATCAAAAGCCAAGCAGTAGCTGATTTCTTGGCTCATCATCCCATGAAGAATGTTCGAGAGGGGCCAGAACTAGAACTCACTCGTATTGATCTGACACATTGGTGTTTATACTTTGATGGGTCAAGTACGAGTACTATGGCCGGGGCAGGAGTAGCATTAGTTTCTCCACGCGACCAAACATTTTCTTCTTCTTTCAGGTTGGATTTCCGGTGCACAAATAACCAAGCGGAGTACGAGGCACTTATCATTGGCTTGGAACTTTTACTAGATATGGCAATCACAGATGTGCATATCTACGGAGATTCCTAATTAGTGATCTGACAACTTGAAACAAAGTATAAGGCTGGACCAGTATTAGAACCATATGCTAAGCGAGCCTGTGATTTACTCAAGTTGTTTACCAAGGTTGAGTTAAGCCATGTTCCTCGTGAGAGAAATTATGCAGCAAATGAGTTGACCCAACTAGCAACAGTGGTGAGCTTGCAAGATGGAATGCGTGAACGTATATTAAAGGTTGAACGAAGAACCCTGCCATCTTTCTTTGCTTGCCAATAAGAGAAAAATGAGTGGTATGTTGGTACCCTCGATCACATTGACGTGGATTGGAGACAGGCTATTATTTCCTATCTCTAGAATCCTAATGATTCGGTAGATAAGCGGATCCATTTTTTAGCTCCTAATTATATACTCAAAGATGATAAGTTGTATAGAAGAGGAGAAGAAGACATATTCTTGAGATGTGTCTTTGGACGTGAAGCTAAGCGATTAATGATGGAAGTTCATTTTAGGATAGCAGGGGCACACCAGGCCGGTCCAAAGATGAGATGGTTGATACGACGACATGGTTATTATTGGCCATGAATGCTCAAAGATTGCATCACGTTTGCTAAAGGTTGTGAAGAATGTCAGAAACATGGTCTGGTCAGCTATATGCCCAGAATACCATTACAGCCTATAATCAAGCCTTTGCTAGCTCGATGATGGGGTTTGGACTTAATTGGAATGATTCATCTTCATTCATCAGACAGACACAAATTCATCATCGTGGCTACTGATTTCTTCATAAAATGGGTTGAAACTCGACCTTTCAGAGTATCATCAGCAAAGGCCATCCGCTAGTTCTTATTCGAAGATATTATTTGCAAGTTTGGCATTCTTGAGAGTTTTGTTTCAGACCGAGGGGCAGCGTTCATGTCTGGAGATGTAGACGAGCTTATGAAGAATTTTGGAATACATTTTATACTTTCTTCCCCATACTATGCCCAATCTAACAGTTAAGCTAAAGCAAGCAACAATATCATCATACATATCCTTAAACGAATGCTTGTGATCAATGCCAGATTGTGGCAGGAAGAGTTATTTAACACCCTGTGGGCTTATCGAACAAGTAAAAGAACACCTACAGACACCACTCCTTATGCATTAATGTTCGGCCATAATGCAGTCTTGCTGTGACGACCCGAAACTGAATCAGTAGAGTAAACGGCTTAATTCACGAGTTAGTGCGTAATCGCAGTTTTACGTAAATTGTTTGATTTGCCGGTTTTGATTACGACTTAATTATTGGCCGAGAATTTGAGTTGAGTCTCTTCTCAAGAGTTGTTGTACGCGTGATTTCGAGTTCGTGGGTAGTTCCAGATAATTATTTCGACGACCGAGAAATATAATATGAATATTTGAAGTTGCAGAATCTCGTCGAGTTTATCCGTTCGTATCGAGTTTATCTGAATCGTAATTGTTATCCATTTTGGACCTTCGATCGTCCCGAGCCGCGAGTATAAATATCGGAAAAAGTCGAATTTTTTTCGAAAACACGGTTGGAAGTTTGACCGGCGTTGACTATTGCTGTTGACCGTTGACTTTCCGTTGACCTGTTCTCCACCGCGCAAAATGCCCTGCCGCCGTCGGATTTCGTGATTCCGGCCACCTCCGGCGTGGACCTTGGTATGGATCGATTCCTCTTTCAATTTACAACTATTTAGAACTTGGAATTTTGTAAATCGGTGTCGATTTGAGGTAGAACGGAGGATTGAAAGTTTGAGATTTTTCGCCGGAATCGACCTTGCTTGGGGACGGAGCTCCGGCGACTCTCCGGTGAGATTATGGGGTGGAATCAGTTGGGTTTTGGCTGGGGATCATTTCCCCTTTGGTTTGGAGGGACGAGATGGCGCCGGAATCGGCCGGGAAAGTTTTCCGGCCGGTTGTGTTCATGGAAGTTTCGAGCTGATTTCCGGCCAATATCGCCGGAATTGGATCTTGGCTCAGTTGGGAAAATGTTGGGCTTGAGGAGGAGAACATTGTGGGAGCTTGATTGCCGGAAAATCTATCTGATTGACGACGCGCCGCCGCCAGCGGCGGCGGTCAACGGCGAAGCTCCGACGACCGTTGATTTTTTGGAAATGTATCGAGTTATATGTCGTTTTGCTCATATTCGCGCCCCGATCGTTGCCTTGAGGTTTTCGATTTGATTTGGATACCGGATTTTTAGTCGAGGGTTTGAGTGGAGATTTTAGGTCTTTCGTCGATTTTTTTGTACTGCGTTATATGTTTTCGAGAACGGTTGGTTTCCAAGGTGTGATACAGTGTTGTGAATTGTGATTTTGATCAGATATATTTTCTGATTATTCAAGGGATCGAGATCCTGCTTCGGACGAGGGATCTTCCGCTGGACCTCGTGATTAGCGCGAGTACGCGCTTTGCTCACATTTGAGTGGACTTTTATATTTTCACTGTCGTTGCGAGTTCGTGATTTTCATATTTATTTATATACGATGTTATTATTATTTATTACTTTTGGAGGTATTATTTTATATTTTATGGTGATGACATTACTTGCATTGATGCTTCGGCTACTTGGCTGATCACCGGTAGTTTGACCAGAGTTGAGAGATTCCTCTGGACCAGGGTTGAGAGATTCCCCTGTTATGCCGCTAGGGTTGAGAGATTCCCCTAGCCTATCACCGTCGGGCTTGAGAGATTCGCCTGACACCTCCATATATTTTCCGAACTTGCATTATTTTACATTGTTTATTGTATATAAAATTGGTGAAAGACATATGTTTATTTTCGTCCACTCACTCTAACGTTTTATTGCCTTTCCCCTGAGCTTTTTGGTTTTTGTGCCCAGTTTGCAGTTCGGATTTTGGTGTCTCACGTTGCGGTTGGAGGCTAGTTGTTCGAGCTACCTTTCTTTTCCAGTAGGTTTCTTGTTTTGCCTAATGTTGTATATTTTTGTATATATATATACACTAGAGGTCGCTCTGATACGTTACTAATACATGTTTTTATGTGGTTTTCCCCGGATTTCCTAAAAAGTACAGTTATGTTTACTATTTTACTTTATTGATATGATATTGAGAAATCCGGATTGAATTGGTGCCCACGGTTTGGCTTTTGTGGCATAGGATGAAGTGTATTTTCCGGGTGCAGGTTAATGGAAATTCCGCGTTAGTAGCGTTACTCTGCCGAAATTTTGATGTTTTTTGTTGGTTCGTGTTTTCAGAAGAGGTTTGATTCCGGTTTAGGAAACTAAATCGAGGTTGGGTCCTTTCACCTGCCTTTTTTGAAATTAACGTCCAATCTTTAAGGGTGATGGAGCAAAACGCTTTGATCGGTGAAGATTATGTGCCGGCAATGTGGCAGGAGCATGAAGACTTAGATGAAAAGAGAATACAGGCTTACGACAGTCTATGTGCTGAAAAAGGAAAGGTGGCTCATGCGTATGATTGATGTACTAGGGGCATGAGCTTTGAAGAAGAAGAATTGGTTTGGCGAGTCATTCTGCCCGTTGGTGAGAAGACTGAAAGCCGATGAAAGTGGTCAGAAAAATGGGAAGAACCATACATCGTCGATCGACTTTTAGGCAAAGGAGCAGTTCATTTACAAGATCGAGATAGAAATATTCATGCTAATCCTATTAATGGTCGTTTCCTTAAGAAATATATACAACCAGTCTGAGAGTATGAAGACCCTCCAACAGCAGCTTAATCAAATTCATTCATGCTCATCTCATCTCACTCGCATGATTAAACTGAAAGGGCAATACATAGGGTTTATTTACAAACAGCCCATACTTGGGGTTAAAAAAATTATTTCTTCACAAACAACCCATACTTGGGGCTAAATTTTTTATTTTTTTTCTTCTAGATTAAAGAGTTCATGCTCGCCAACCACTGTGGCCGGGGTTATGTACAAACTATACATGAGTTTAATTTTTACATAAGGGAAATTTTGCTTTAAATAAAAATATATTACATTAATCAGAAGAATACGAGGGCTTTGCGGCCTTAAGATCTGATACCATATGAGAAACAAACTACAATCAGCAACAGAACAGAAAAATAAATACAGTTTATTTTTCCAAATCCTCAAACATTTGATAGCCAGTCTTTGGATCTACATATCAAATATGGATATATTGAAAAGAGAGGGACATCAAGAGACAAAAAAGAGAGGATTTGAAACGCCAAGGGAGCTAGTTCAGCAGATTAGAAGATCATTTAAACTAGGCTTGGTGTTTGTTGCCTTTCCCTGGTTAAACTCTCTGTTCTTCCTCTTCAGTGCAGCCGTGTCCACAGGGCTTGCAGCCTCCATGCATTTGGAAACTGAGTGGGTGCCTACGAGGAAGACGAGGTGAGTTGTACCTCGGGATTGTGGCTTCGTCACCCTGTAAAAAACTGGGTGAGTTAGCCAAGGCAACACCTGGACATAGATATTACTATCTAGTCTAGGTTTGGACATGAATATTACTATCTAAGAATCCATTATATGGAAGGTTCTATCTGGAGGTTCTTTCAGATAGGAAAATTAGAGCAAACACACAAAAGGGGAGTTCATCTCGCGAAGAAGTTTGGAAGGTTTGATCACAAAGCAGTGAAGAGAGAAACCTTTTATAGAAATGAGTCAAAGCGGTAAGGCTTTGCGAGCGTAAATACACCCGTTAATAGAGAACACGCGTCTGATGGAAATTGAGCCATGACACGGTTTATCTACCCCTAGAAGAAGGCGTGATGTATGAAATATTTTTGGGGTAGGTAAAGCGTATTTTGAAGATTTTATGGTTGATGCGATACGGATTCCAAGATTGGAATTAAAGTCCATTTAATCCGGATTATCAGGGCAAGCGAGCGGTTAAGTTCCGTAAAGGGACTAGCTGGGTTTGTTTGATTCTTGGAAAGCTTAATTCTGAGGCCCAAGAGGATGTCTGAGGCCCAGTCGACATACTGATTCCAAAATTTGAATTAGAAAGACAAATACTTAGGAGGTTTTGGAATATCATCATGATATAAAGATGGGCCTAATATCAGTGGCCCAACAATTATAATAGGAGGGTTTTTTCCCTCAATGACGCTTTTGCAATTTCAAGGTCTAGCCAAGATTGTTTAAACGTTTGTAGAGCGCTTGTGGCTTCTTCTTTTGCATCCTGCAACAGTTGAGTTTGGCTCTTTCCCTCAATCATACGTTGGCGAATGGAGGCTTGATTTGTAGAAGTGTTGGCACGCAAGTCATCTACTTCAACTTGAAGGGCAGCTACTTCAGCTCGGAGGATAACTAATTTGGCTTCTTTGGCTGCCAAAGTTTCTCGTTGGATGGACGTGTCCTTCAGAAGGGCCTAGATTTGTTTGTTATCTTCTTGTGTTTGGCGAGCCAATGTCTCCACCGCCTCTTTCTTATGTTCCCGCCTCGAGTTTTAGACGTTGGTGGGCTTCCCTTTGACTCAGGAGTTGATGAAGTTCCTCCTCAAGATCAGGTTTAGTTTGAAGGAAAATTCAGCAAGGGCGGTAGCCTTTAAATTTCTAACTTGTTCTTGAATACGTTTGATGTCTTGAGGAGAATCCATGTTGCCAGACAAAATCTTCTGAAGAGCAATGTCAATGACAGAAGGGGAGCTCAGTGCACTCAACTTGGTTGAAATTTCTTGCAAGATTAGCATTTCCTCTTGTGGGTTAAGTGCTTGAGAGGGAGGTCCCTTTGATGAAGATGGAGCATTAGTTTCTTCAAGAAGAGTTTCAGGTTCTTCATCGATAACGTGTAACGAGCTGGAAGGCTGGTCCATGGCAGCCATTGTGAAAGGCTTAGAAGAATATGGTTGGCCTTGCGAGCTTGCCTTTTCCTCTGGATTTTCTTGTGGTTCAGGAACCATTTGGTCGCTACTAAGAGGAATGGGTCTGGACTGAAATGAAATACAAGATGTCTGAGGGCCAATCAAAAGAACTTAACATATAAAACGAAGTAAGTAAATTGAAATCTTACTTGGACAGGGAACAACCGTTGTGTTTCTTCAGTTGCTTGGAGTGTAGGCTCTGGCGAGGGAGGCGTTTGGTCCCTTGGTTCTGAAGCAACCTCAACCAATTGCTGTGGTTCTCTAACCACGACTTGGAGCTCTGGCGAGGAAGGAATGTGAGCCACTTGCTCTGGAATGACTTGGTCATTCTGAGAACTGATGTCCTTCCCAGAGGAGGAAGGAATGAAGCAAGATTGGAAAAGGTTCCTCGCAAAGTCATCTTGCTCGAGCGAGAGCATAAATCTGCTCGCAAGACTGTCAGGATAACGACGATTCAAAATTACTTCAACTGCTGCAGTTGAAAAATCTTTATGCGAGCAGAGGTGGTTGAAGCAGGCTAGATAGGACTATGCTCTGGTCCTAGTTGGTGCAGACATTAAGGTCTGGCCCAGAAGCTTGTTCTCTTTAAAAGGAGAGACTGCTGAAGGGCGAAAGTAAGGAAAGTACATCTGCAACCAGAACTCTACCATCCAGAGTGGTCTTGGTTGATTAAGGTCGAGCTTTGAAATGACGACTCACCTCAGGCCATAGAAGATGTAGGCGAGAACGGATTCAACTAACCCCAGTTGTTCACGATTAAAGAGGCGTTCGACAAGGTTGGTCCAGCATCTGTTGACCTTAGCAGAAGAATGACAGAAGATGTACTTGAATAGCCAGTATTCCAAAAAAGGCTATGCCTCCTTGATCGGTGTCTTTTTCCTCCTGTACAAAGTGCTTAATCTAGGAAGAGTAGGAGGAAGGTCGATTGAGAGAGGCCTGAACTGGTGTCCCAACTTGGTGATTGTGTAGCCAGGAGTTTTCAAATGCAGGAATTCCAAAAATGGTATACAAATCAAGGATAGTAATGCTCACATTACCATAGGAGAAACAGAAACAGTTGGCGGTGCAATCTCAAAAGCACATGGCTATGGCGAACGGTGCTCTATTGCCACCAGTAGGGAGTGAAAAACACAAATCGATAAGTTAGGTGATGCCAACCGCTTCTCGTCGATCAATATCTTGCCACCATTAGGGAGTGAGGTCTTCTGTATTTGGGTACGGTCACTTCCCAATTAGACAAAAGGTATCTTTGTTTGTCCATTTTTGGGGTTCTGTCTTTGGGTGTTCTTGGAATATCAGGGTTGAGTTACAAAAGGGATGACGGATGAGAGGAAAAAGTTCTGGATTGATTAGAGTTACCTTTTGTCAAAACTATATGTTTCGTCCCAGATAATACATTGTAAAAATAAATAACCAAAATTTCACTCACATTGATCAGGGTACGGTAACTTCACAATAGACGGTGGAAGCACACCAGCAAGATTTTGCCCTTTAAGAAAACTGCATTACAAAAATGCCAAAAAGCTCAAATCTTTATAATCATAACAGATAAAAGGGATTCATCATAAACATTATGCATCTCCAATTTCATGAGCAAAGATCAAAACTTTAAGCATCCATATTCCCAACCCAGTAAAGCCCACTCGGGCAATTACAAAGACAGTAACTTTACGCATTATGAATCAGAAATCCATAGAAACAAGCAAGACCCAGTTGGACATTTCCACAAACAGTTGGTGTGCATGTAAAATTTAACCGAATGAGAACAATACGACAAGCTGTGTGTGAGAGATCAGAGATGACATGCACCGTCATCAGAGGAGCAGTTGCAGATGAGGGTGTTGTTGAAGAGAGCCCTGTCAGCAGATACAGGAGTAACCCAAGTGGTGTCATTGCTGCTGCAAGGGTCGACGCTAAAGTTCCAATCTTTCTTTCCTAGCTGTGTAGCTATTTCCTTCAAAGCTTCCACTACAAGCACATACAGTTTCATATTCACAGAGAGTTTTTTACTATTGGGCTTTTTGGGCCAAAACAATGAGCTTTGGTCCAATTTGGAAGTGGGTCCAATTAGTATTTTTTGTTTTTTCAGTTATTTTTTCCTTTCAAATTCAAACAATGAAAGGGAAATGTTATATTTTGATCTAGAAATTTTCTGTGTAACTTAGCGCTAGATGAACTCTGTTATCATCTGTCAAGAGTTGGAAAGTAGAGAGATTTCTCCTTTGTAATTCAAGGGACATATATATTCACTATATCATAGAAGTTAAACCCATTGAGTTAATTAACATTGCTCAAACAAAAGGGCCAAGTGCTGCTAAAACTTCATTCCAAGAACAAAGACTAGCTAAAAGCAAGAGGAGAAAGAAGAAGAAGTTTCAAGGCTAGGAGTCATGAGTTAAAGTACTTTACCTTCTGAAGCAAGCCGGCCTAGGAAGAGATGGAGATTGATATGTGATATTATCATAATCCACGTACCAAGCCGGCCTGAGACTCTGAGAGCTGATAAAGATATATACAGTTATACTTGATTCCCAGTTTGATGAGATTAACTCATAATTATAATGATCTCTCTGTCAACTATTTACATTTATACCCTGTTCCTCTGAATGGAAATAGCTAGCTGGATAAGTAATTTGAATACACACCAATCTGGGGATCGGAATTCAGTACTTAATGAAGGGACCCTATTAGACTTAAATATTATAAGGATCGAGGACTTATGAATCTTATGTACAATTCATATCGACCAATGAGTTTAGCTCCATGTGTATAAAAATTCAAAAGATTAAGGTGAAGACATCAGTAGCTCAATTTTCTTTTGGGCTGCGGATGTATTCTCTTCAGATCTTTTGGTTGTTTCAATCTCATTACATTGAAAATGATTGAAGTAAGTTTATCATGTTTGATGAATTAACAATACCTAGAATTAAACAGATCGAACAATTAAAAACAGTTGTCAGATTTGAATAATATATACTTGATTGGCTAATTGATTAGTATCATAATGTAAAGCATGTCCGACGCCTGCGTAGCTAATTTGCTAGCTATCTCTCTCACTTTTTACTAGTTTTTGGTGCATGCATGCTAGCTTTGTAAACTTTTTCTTCAACAAAATGTAAATCGATGAGGAAATGTATGTCGTTTGTGAAAGTTAAATTCTGATTAAACACGTCCACTTATACAAAGTCCCGATCTGGCCGGCCGGCCGGTCGTGTATTTTATATATTTATAAGGTCTGGGCAAGAAAACTGAGATTATAAGGTCCAATTTGCGACAATTTTACATGTCATCTGTTTGTATAGCATGAGTTGTCCGATTAATATACTTATCCGCTTAAGCAGAAAAGCAACACCTACCTGATCACCCGCAAGACCACCAAGGAGGCTTCAACTTCATTCGCAAGACCGGCCCCATCCGAGCGCGCACGCGCCCGGGGGGCGCACGCCCGAATGTGCGGATCACACACCAGCAAGCACACCAGTCCCACATCGAAGAACACCATCAAGCAACGATCTCAACCACCTATATAGGTAAGGTAGTTATGGCAGGTAAATATAAAAACGTCAACCCCGCTAAACACTATTCATACGCACGACTGTTTATCCAATACATCATTTGACTTAGGCATCGGAGCGTTGAAGGCGGGCCACCCCGTCTCGACCCCTGACCGCCCGTTTGTTGTTGTATTCTTCTAAAAGCCGCACGCATACCCGCCCATCTGAGAGGAGCCCGATTATCCGAGAAAAGAGCAAACGCCCGTCCATCCGAACAACCCGAGCGTTCGGACGAAGAAGAAGAGGGAAGTCTACTTGTACTGTTCCGCCAGATTACGTCCCCGCGCGTAATTCAGTAGAAACAGTTGGCGCCGTCTGTGGGAAACTTACAAATTGCAAACCTCGTATAAACACCACTACCCAAAAGACACGTATTCCATCTGTTGTTGCTAAGGTCGACATGCTCAACCCGGCGACTAACGACGGCAACACGCCCGATAAGGGACAACAGCGCCAGGCGAACACCGGGACCCGTGGGACCATCGGCACGATATCCGGGGGTAAGCGTAAGGAGGGGGCATTGGCGCCCGATCGCCCGAGCAGAGAGGTGCTGACGATCGGGGCAGGAAGAGCGCCCAAGGCAGGAAGGAAGGAGACGCCCACCGTTAGCTTCACGGCGGAGGACGAGGGGAGAAGCCCGAAGGACAGCACCCTGCCGTTCGTGATTGATGCGATCATCGACCGATTCCTAGTGAAGAGGGTGCTGATCAATAGTGGGGCGTCCATGAACGTGATCTACTTCGACGCGTACAAGGCGCTCGGTAGGCCCGCGCGCAAAATGACGCAGGATCACGAGTGCGTTGCCAGCTTCACGGGCGAGACATCGTACCCCATCGGGAGTGACAGCCTCCGGGTCGAAATTGGCGCACCCGACTCCCCGCACAGCGAGGTCCGGACGGACTTCATTATCATGGACACCCCCTCCCCCTACAACGCCATAATCGGGAGGCCAGGGATTTGCAAGTTGAAGATGATCATCGCGGGGCACATGCTCTTGAGACGCTTCCCAACCAAGCACGGAGTCAGATGTGTCCAAGGATACAGCAGCGAGGAAGCAGCTAAACCACGGGACAATCATGAGGTCCTCGCCCTGGAACCCACGCCAGGATCAGAAGTACCGGATGACCTGCGCGACGGGCTGATGGCCGTGTCACCCGTCCCCGAGCGCGAAGAGCTGAGGACGATCCAGCTATCCTCCGAACATCCGGAAAGAACGGTCCAGATCGGAGCATCGTTGGCTCCCGCGATAGCCGAGCGGCTGATCGCGCTGCTGAAGGAGAAGCAGGAGGTGTTCGCTTGGTCGTATAAAGACATGCCCGGGATCAGCACAAGCATCATATCCCATCGGCTGAGCGTCAGCGCCAGCGCCCGGGCGGTGAAGCAGAAGAGGCGGGCGTACAAAGCAGAGCATTACGTGGCCATGCATGAGGAGGTGGACCGATTACTGGGCATCGGGTTCATCCGGAAAGTGGATTATCCTAAGTGGATTTCCAACGCTGTAATGGTGCAGAAGAGCAACAAGAAATGGAGGATGTGCATCCATTACAGCAATCTCAATAAGGCGTGCCCGAAGGACAGCTTCCCACTACCGAGGATCGATCAGCTGGTGGACGCGACAGCGGGGCATGAGCTCCTATCGATGATGGACGCGTACTCGGGCTACAATCAGATCTTCATGGACCCTGAGGACCAGGAGGCGACAACATTTGTCACGGACAAGGGCCTATATTGCTATGTTGTCATGCCTTTCGGACTGAAGAACGCTGGCTCCACGTACCAGAGGCTCATGAACGCGATGTTCCACGGCCTGATCGGCAACATTGTGGACGTGTACGTGGACGACATACTGGTGAAGAGCGTCCAGGCGGTCGACCACGTCCAGAACCTGGGGACTGTGCTCGACGTCCTCATCAAGAACGACATGAGGCTGAACCCCGCCAAATGCACCTTCAGAGTCACCAACAGCAAATTTCTGGGGTATATTGTCAGCCAGCGGGGGATCGAGGCCGCACTCGCCAAGGTCAAGGCGATCATTGACATGAAGCCATCCGTCAAGATGGTGGACCTACAGAGCCTTACGGGGAAGCTCGCGTCCCTAAATCGATTCATCTCCCGATATTCGGACAGATGTGCCCCGTTCTTCAAAGCCCTACGAATGACAAACAAGCGCGAGGTTGTGTAGACGCCCGAGTGTGAGGAATCTTTCCTTCAAATCAAGGAGTACTTGGCGTCCATCCCGCTCCTCTCAAGGCCCGTCCGAGGGGATGTTCTATACATCTACCTGGCTGCCTCTATCACAGTCGTCAGTTCTGCCCTCGTCTGCAGGGAGGACTACACGGAATTACCCGTCTTCTTCTCAGGAAAGGGCATGACGGGAGCTGAGACCCGATATCCGACAATCGAGAGGATGGCGCTCGCACTTGTAACCGCTGCCCGACGGTTGAGGCCATACTTCCAGGCGCACAGCATCCACGTCCTCACCAACGTACCCTTGCGCCAGATACTCCAATCGCCCGACCACAGCGGCCGCCTGGCGAAGTGGGCCATCGAACTTAGCGAGTTCGACCTAGAGTACAAACCCCACACGGCAATCAAGGGGCAGGCCGTGGCGGACTTTATCGCCGAGTACACGGAGGCAGAGGGGGTGCCGGTCCGAACGCCCGATGGACCGACGGTAGAGGCGTCCGACAATCCGGAGGTCAGGGAGCGACCGTTGTCGGAGTGGAACCTCTATGTCGATGGGTCCTGCACAAAGAAGGTGAGCGGCGCCGGTATAATCTTAACCGGGCCAAGAGGGATAAACGCAGAGTACGCCCTCAAGTTCGAATTCAAGGCGACAAACAATGATGCCGAGTACGAGGCACTCATCGCGCGCCTGCAACTGGCCAAGAATTCAGAGGCGCCCGACCTCAACATATTTAGCGACTCACAATTGGTGGTGAGCCAGGTCGGAGGGGAATTCCAGGCAAAGGGGGAATCCATGATCGCCTATCTGAAGCATGTGCAGGCGCTGATCAAGGGATTCAAATACGTCAACATCAACCACATCCGTCGGGGATTCAACGCAAAAGCAGACAAATTGGCTCGATTGGCCACGGCGCCCGTGCACACAGGGCCAGGACAGCGCATCGTTGAGGTATTGCGACGACCGAGCATCTCAGGAACGGAGCAGGTTCTGGCAATCGAACCGCACGAGCGTAGCTACATGGACGTGCTCATCGCTTACAAGACAAGGGGAGAGCTACCGGGGGATAAGCGAGAGGCCAGAACCATCGTCGTACGGGCAGCCAACTTCAGTGTGCGGGATGGAGCACTTTACCGACAAGGGAGGATTTGGGCGAGCCTCAAGTGCGTTACTCCAACTAAGGGTAGCTCGATCTTGAAAGAAATCCACTCGGGCACGTGCAGCCATCATGCGGGCGCCAGATCGATCGCGCACAAGGCCCTCTGGCATGGTTTCTGGTGGCCCACCATCCACACGGACGCCACGGCACTAACGAGCAAGTGTCACCAGTGCCAGCTGCACGCACATCACCACCATGCGCCTGCCGTCCCACTATCCATCCTCATGTCGCCCGTCCCATTCGCACAGTGGGGACTGGATCTGATCGGAGAACTTCCGAAGTCAAAAGGGCAGTATAGATATCTGATCGTCATCATCGACTACCATACGAAGTTCATCGAAGCCCAGCCCATGGAGAAGATCACCACGGAGAAGGTGGAACGTTTCCTCTGGTATTTCCTCTTCTGCCGCTACGGGACGCCGATCAGCATCATCATGGACAATGGGCCACAGTTCAACAACCCCAGACTGATAGACTTCTGCAAGCGCCAAGGAACAGACCTCATTTCCGCGTCGTCGGCGCATCCCCAGACAAACGGACAAGTGGAAGCAGCGAACAAAATCATCAAATTTAGAATCAAGAGGAAGATCGAAAACATCGAACCCGGGGACGCGGGCTACGGGCGCTGGCCTGAGGTCATTCCAGAAATTCTATGGTCCATCCGAACGACCGCCAACGCAGCTACAGGCAAAACCCCGTTCAGCTTGACGTTCGGAACGGAAGCTGTGTTACCCCTGGAGATTACCCATCAGAGCCCACGGATCGAGGGGTACGATCCACGCACGAACAGTGAGGGGCTGCGGCTCAACAATGACCTGTTGGAGGAGCAAAGAGATATGGCGCATCTCCACAATACCGCAAACAAGCAGAGGATCGTCCGATTATACAATCAGCGCATACGGGCGCGCCCAATCCAATTGGGGGACTGGGTGATGAAGGCGATCCAACAGAAGGTAAAAGCGTTTCGCCCATTGTGGGAAGGCCCATACGTCGTCGATGAAGTGGTAAGCGACATCACTTTCTACCTCAGGGACATGCAGGGTCAACGACTGCGCCATCCGTGGAACATCCAGCACTTAAGGAAGTACTTTCATTAATTTACCATGTCGTACTTTCATTTATTTCCTTAAGTATAATTATTGTTGCGTGTGTCCTTACCCCGCCCGCCCATATACTCGGGGGACTGGGGATAGGCTACTCACAAGGATGTAACACTTAGTTACTCAAGAGATGCAAAAAAAGAAGAAGAGAGCAATCATGTAAGTACAAGGCACACAAACAGAAAGAAAAAGAAACTTCATTCATTCGCCCGACTACAAAAAACAACGGACGGGAGTCAAAGGCACGAAGGCCCGATTACAAATGGTCTACCCTATTACAAAAAGAAAGAAAGGAAAGCTACTCTACTCCACCCCTGCACCATCCACCCCCACTTCATCGACTCCGCCCACCGCCCCAGCAACTCCATCAGTGGGCACCGCCGCCTCCTCGGGAGAAGGAACCCGATCGCCCGCCAGTCTCTTCGATTCCGACTGAACGAACGCCTGGTACTCCTCCAACTTGATGAAGGGCGCCACCATCTCCTGGAACTGAGCTACTTGGACATCGGCCTCAGCGGCCACCAACTCCTTGAACTCCAAAGAATTCTTGAAAACGGCAAGCGACTCTGCTTGAGCCTTCTGAATCTGGGCATGCGCTTCCACCATCAAGCGGGACTCCACCACCGCCACCCGGTTGGCCACTTCCGCCTTTGCCTCTTCCAGGGCGGCAAGGGCGCTATCACGCTCGACCTTAAGCAGCGCCTCTTGCTCCTTTGCCTCCCAGGCACGCTCATTCGCCGCCTGGATGTCACGACGAAGACGATCCGCCAACTATTCATACTTGGTCAGATCATACTCCTGCTTCTTGTTGGCATCAATGAGCGCGCGCAACTCCCCCTGCACCTCCTCCTTGTAGCGCTTGTTGGCAAATTGCTCGCGCATCTGATACATCTTATGCTGAATCAGCATACTGAGGTTGAACGCCCTATCCATCTCGTCTTGATCACTAGCCAACATCTACGGTACCAACCCGTTCACGGCCTTCACGCTTTGCTCGATGGCGCGCGTCAGCGGGGCACAGAAGGCAAACGCATTGGCGGACAGATCTATGGACGGATTGTCTGTCCTTTGACGCTTCGACACAGGCTCAGCACTACCCCCCTGCTTGTTCTCCCGTTGGGGACTTGGTGGCCGAGCAGACGCCTGAGGCGTAGTAGGAGTACGAGCAGCTACCTGGGACGAACGGGTAGTCTCTCGCCTGTCCCTGTCCCGCTGGTCATCTCGGTCCTGTCGACGCTGGTCACGACCCTCCTGACGTTTCTCGGCACGATCGGCCTTCGCCTGTGCTTTTGAACCGCCAGCATTACCTGAGGGCGGGCGTGGGGCATCTGCCCGGATAGCTGGGGCAAAATCAGACACGTTCAGAATAGGGAGCTTGGGCTGTATGGTCTCCCCTAGAACGAGACCGCCTCTTCCATCGTCCACCACCTTACGAACATTGGCAGCGGTCTCTTGGGGAGCGGACAAGCGGCGCTTGAGCACGTCATCCATTTCAATGGCCTTGCCCTTCGACATCTTAACTGCAAAGACACAACGAACGGAAGGTCAGCAACAGAGGAACAATCAGTCAAAAATCTACTCCTACTCCTAGGCAACAGGATACAAGACCCACGTACGCGGCGCCTTGGCGAGGTGCGTCTGTTCGATAAGATCCCAGTGGCAGGCGGCGAAAAAATGTCTGGACTCAGGCGCCGGGTCGAACACAAACTTCAGGCGATTGATCCTGGCTTCTTCAATGGGCGTGAGAGGATACTCGTTCGTATCAAGTTGATGAAAGGCTTGGGGAACTCGGTGGATCTCGTCAGCATTGGCGGCATACTCGGACGGGAAGGCGCCCAACTCCCAATTGCCACCCACCAGACAGCTGATCGTGCGCCAGGTAGTTGAAGAGCTCGGCGGGTCCACCAACCACCACTTCACGCGAGGTTCTACCGTGAAGGTCCCCGAGTCCTTCTGGCGCGTGGAGTATCGCAGACGGAAGAAGTGGAGGAACTCCGCCCGCGTAGGTTGGTCCATGCCGCTCACCCGGAAGATATTGAACATCGCGACAAGTGTGCGGGTGAGCGTGGGCCCACATTGACCAAGAGATATTTTCAGAAGCGCCAGCATATACTGGAAGAATGGATGCAGTGGCAGCTTGATCCCTGCCTTCAAATGGAACTCACTCAGGCAGACGTGGCCTGGCGGTGGGTGGGTGAACGACTCACCCTTGCCGGGTATTCGCAGCTCCACGGAGTTGGGGATGTGATAGTTTTTCGCCCATCTGGCCATCTCCGAGATGGATGGCGGACGCTCAGGCTCCTGGATCGGCGTCCCATCAGGCAACACCCAGTTGACGGGTCCTCCCTCCGCAAACTGAGGAAGGGAACCTCCTCCCTCCGCCCTCTCCTCACCCCATGGATTAGCCTCACCCGAGTGCCCACCTGACGATTCCGACGAGCCCTCCAGTCCAACATTGGCGCGCGCCTGCCCAGAATCCATTGACTGCACGGGAGAAGTATCAGGATAAACGCACTGCAGAGGCGTGACACTCAAAACGGACTCATATGACGACGTACTCGACGAACTCGACCCACCCGACCCACAACTAATCCACCCCGCCCCCGGGATGTAGATCCGCTCACGTGACTGTTCGCTCGACACCTCTATTGGCTCCATTCCTAAGACGCACGCACGCGAAAAACCCACACTTAGCAAATATTTCTCCCAACACAGAAACACCAAAAACCAAAGAAAGCTACCCAGAGACAGATCAAACCCACCCCACTCAAAAACACGCCCTGTTCTTGAGTTCGAAAACCCAGAAAAAGCCAGAAACAGAAAAAAAAAAAAACCAAAAATATATATATACAAAACGGAGAAGAAACCAGGGACAAAAGCCTCACCAGAATTGAGTTTTTGAGGAGTTGAGAGTGAACGTCGAGGGCGTACTGCGGCAAGAACTCGAAAGAAGAAACTTCACGGATGCAGGTCGCAGAATGATTCCGCCAGGGTTTTGGTAAAATGCAAAGAGTGATGAGGAAGACAACACCAACCACACTATTTATACTGATCAGACGGGACACGCGAAAGAACGCCAGCCGCCCATTTTTCGCGTGTCCACCGTCGGATCGTGACGCGTGGACCAGGGCGGTTTACTTCCCTCCTAAGTAACCGCGCCAACTCTTCGGCTTCCCGACTCGGTTTCAAACCCTAACACGGTCTCCCACTACCCGACACGTGGCGCCCATGCACCACTCCCACGCTCCCACGCGCATGACGTTTACCCTTCACAAATTGACGACGACAGCAGCATTTAATGCAAGGGCACGCCAGCATTAATTACACGACGGCTGCATTTATGACGAGAACGGTTCCCCAGGATAAATCAAAAGGAATGTCACTTCAGAGAACACCTTGTCAGACCGGATCATCCAACTCAAGGCAGGTCAAGTCACGCCTCCCGGGCTGGCGCGCTTAGCAACCACACACCCATGCGCCCGCAAGGTAACATCAGGTTAGTACAACACCATTCGGGTGCCCCGAAAGAGGGCGAAAAGCCTGAATTCCCTTTCGGCCGCGCGCCGAATGAAGAACTTACGCCGTACGCGCATGGGGTTCTTCCTCTCCGTACGCGTAAACGTTAGACTGCAAGCCGGGTCAGGCGGCAAAGGCATGGGGTCCTTCCCCTCTTTGCGCGTGCTGAGACCGATGGGCGGCACAGGTGTGGGGTCCGTCCTCTCCGTGAGCGCACCGTTACACGATCGTAGGGCAAGCCGGCTGTCACGACAGAGGCATGGGGCCAACTCCTCTCTGGGTGTGTCACGCCGATGGGCGGCACGGGTGTGGGGTCCGTCCCCTCCGTGTGAGGGCAACGTTAACGATCGACTCGCCGACTCGGACGGCAAGGGCGTGCGGTCCGACCCCTCCTTGCGCGTACCGAGACCGATGAGCGTCGCGGGCAATGGCACGCCCTCCCCAGACGCGAAAAGCAAGCCGGCTGTCCTGACAGAGGCATGTGGTCCGTCCGCTCTCTGGGCTTGCTAATCCGAAGAACGGCACGGGCATGCGGTCCGTCCCCTCCGTGTGCGTTACTTGTACGTCGCGGTCTTGATCCCACCGTTGACGTTACACCGTACGCGACGGCATCCCCGTTGACGTACGCGGTGCACCACGGCATCCCAACGCTGGTGTTACGAAAAACATTCACATACATTCATATCACACCATGCATCATACCATACATTCACACATTCTGCTTGATTGTCCTTGATTGTCCTTGATTGCCCATGATTGTCATTATTCGTATTTCACCAGGCAACACTCCACGGGCGCGCGGCTCCAAATAGCAAGATTCGTTTGGACGCCGGGCCCACAAGTACAGGACCAAACAAACAGATACACGATCGGACGCCCAGGTACCCACTCCGTCATACGAGCCCTTTCTTGACCGGAGAGTTGGGGGACTTGGGGGTTATAGAATGGGGGTTACAGGACCACGCACCACTACTCAACCGGATAAGTATTTTTGTTTAATCGCACGACCCCTTTTTCAACTTCCTAGTCAAGAAAGTGCTGTTTGACTTGGGGACTTGGGAGACTTGTTTGTATAGCATGAGTTGTCCGATTAATATACTTATCCGCTTAAGCAGGAAAGCAACACCTACCCGACCACCCGCAAGACCACCAAGGAGGCTTCAACTTCATTCGCAAGACCGGCCCCATCCGAGCGCGCATGCGCCCGGGGGGCGCATGCCCGAATGTGCGGATCACACACCAGCAAGCACACCAGTCCCACATCGAAGAACACCATCAAGCAACGATCTCAACCACCTATATAGGTAAGGTAGTTATGGCAGGTAAATATAAAAACGTCAACCCCGCTAAACACTATTCATACGCACGACTGTTATATCCAATACATCATCTGACTTAGGCATCAGAGCGTTGAAGGCGGGCCACCCCATCTCGACCCCTGACCGCCCGTTTGTTGTTGTATTCTTCTAACAGCCGCACGCATACCCGCCCATCTGAGAGGAGCCCGATCATCCGAGAGAAGAGCAAACGCCCGTCCATCCGAACAACCCGAGCGTTCGGACGAAGAAGAAGAGGGAAGTCTACTCGTACTGTTCCGCCAGATTACGTCCCCGCGCGTAATTCGGTAGAAACATCAACTTCAATTTCCGAGTGTATGTGGCTGACTTATTCTGTCAAAAATCTGCCACAGCTGTAGCTTGCTAGGTCGGAACTGTCTATGTTAGGTATTATAGTGTATATATATAATATAAGAATTGTGATACTGAAAACCAGTACGTTACATGCGGTAATTAAGTACTATTCGAGTTCATCAATCACACCAACGTACTTGAGTCTCATTGTACTTAACTAATTTGAGATTTGGGAGCTTCTGCATCATACAAGGTTGAAGATTCATGTCTAGAGGTTTCTAGATCCCTTGAGGTTAGCTTGCGAAGGGTGTTCGTATGTGATTTGGTTTTACCTACTTTTACGTCTGAATTCACTTGATTGCATATCTCAGAAATTTTATATCTTTTGGATAAACCTAGCTATAGCTTAGAAGGACACGATGCATGGCATCAATTTCTCGATCATAAAGCATCAACTTTCCCCTGAAAGCAAGAATATATTCGATTTCATGCATGCAGCAGCTAAATGGTACGTAAATGTAGTTGCCGACTTTTCTTCTACATTGTAGACGATCGAAAAAAGACTTTTCTTCTAAATTTGCGTCGGCTAAGCTAATATATTAGAGGGTCCAAATCCGCATGCGAAAAGCACATAAAGGCCTCATCTTTATTAAACTACCAGTAAAAAACTGATGCCCCCTAATTAGAAGAATCCATTCGTGCATGCATGCATGCAGGTCAAGTCGCCGGGATTAATTGACGACGACATCTTGATTGGTCTAAGTTTGACATTTGACAAATTGCAATCCGACTTGAATTTCTTTCCGTCACTTGTGAAATCATCAAATTGTTCTATACAAACTCAGCTTGACTTTCTTATATGAAAATATCATCTAATCTCTAAAAGAATGAAGAGACTTACAATATGTACCTTCAGGAATCAAAATCTGATGTAAATGGAGCAGCTATTTGCATATGCATTTTCTATATAGACATGTTTCACCTCTGTGAAGGGCGTGTCGTTTCTGTGTTGATTTCATTATAGTCTCTGCCAGAAGTTGTAGAAGTGGAGCCGAATGTTTGGACTGTCGCTTGTGTTTCACTCGTAGTGGAACTGTCAGTATGCCTCTGGCGATGGAGGTCTCTCATGGCCTTGAACCTCAAGTCATCCCTGTAGGAACTCGGTTCGGGGATCACGTCGGGAACAGCTATATATCCTTCAAGCATTTTCACCACCTCAGACATATTAGGCCGAAGTGAAGCAGATGCGTTTGTGCATATGAGAGCTACCTTGACCATGGTCTCTGCTTCCTCTTCGTCAAATTCGGTCCCTAATTTCTCATCAACTAGCTTTAACAACTGTCCAGACTGCTGCAGATGACAAGCCTGTGCACATGTTTATCGCTGATTTCAGTACAGAATTACACAACACCATTAACAATCTTACTGTAACATTTAGTTAATTAGCTTATGAGGTAGTCAGATTACCCAATCTAAAAGACAAACACAATCATCAGTTGGCATATAAGATTTGTTGTTCTTCCCACTAATGAGTTCCAAGGCTACTACTCCAAAACTGTAGACATCTGCTTTGTAAGTCAGGTGACCCCAAAGTGCATATTCCGGTGCCATATACCCTCTGCAAATCAAGATGCCAATATTTATTATCCAGCCAAAATAAACTAAAAGTTGCCAACTTACGTAGATATTATGGTACGCATCTAAAACAGTAAGGACAGGAAAACTGACATGGTCCCGGCAACTCGGGTGCTTATGTGTGTATTTTCCTCTTCATCAAGCTTTGCTAGTCCAAAGTCAGATATTTTAGGGTTTAAATCCACATCGAGCAGCACATTAGTTGCTTTGACGTCTCGGTGAACAATCTTTAGAACAGATTCTTCATGAAGAAAAGCTAGTCCTCTTGCTATCCCAATACAAATCTTTTGTCTTGTTGGCCAGTCCATTTTGATCTGGGTGTCTCGACCTAGAAAATATTAATAAACACGACGCTTAGTATGACTTTATTTTCTAAACAAAGTGTGCAAACAAATTTGCAAAATAAAACAATTTCAAGTACTTGGAGAGTGTACTCTAATTTAAAGTACACAGAAAGGAACCAAACCAGAGAAGTAGAAATGAATGCACTCAATGAGCTCAAGGGATTTTGATGAGATGCATTGTAATTGAAGTTTGTACTTGTAAAGTTGAGTAACTAACGAACATGAATGAACTCACCGAACAAAGCCTGCGCAAGGTTATTGTTCTCCAAATACTCATATACCAGCAACAATTGACCTTCTTCAATACAACATCCATGAAGTTTCACAAGATTTGGATGTTGTAAACAAGAAATGATGCCCATCTCATTTAGAAATTCTCGGTTTCCCTGTCTTGATTTAGATGAAAGTTGCTTCACTGCTATTACCCTACCATCGGGCAATTGGCCCTGTATCCCAACTCCTTTCAGAATTATACAAGTCAATGTAAAAAATAACATTTACAATCCAACAAACATGTCAGTGTATAAATAAATACAGCACCTTGTACACAGGACCAAAACCACCTTCTCCAATTTTGTTAATGTAATCAAAGTTGTCAGTGGCAACTTTCAGTTGTTTTAAGGTAAAATTCCCCATCTGTAGATCAGAATCTTTCCCATCTGTCACCATGGTGGCACAGCAAGTAAGCCAAAAGTTATGTAATCAAAATCTAGTAATCAAGATTCTATAACTGTTAGAAATGATCAGCAGCATGAATCTAAAGATGGGCTTTTCACATGATCAAGTACCTTTTTGTCTGCCCAATATTGCTGGTAAGCACCCTCTCAACCATAGGATTCCTATTACTAGAAATACTAGGCATGCTGCTCCAACTAGAACTCCAATGACTATGGGAACAGTTCCTTTCTTTCCACCACTTGAGCAAGGTTTGATATCTGCACAATATGATTAGAAGTAAGCTCACTAGAATAAGATACATGATCATAGGAGAACAAGGACAAGAAATTGGCTTAACATTGAAAATCTGACAACCAAAATTGTAAAATGAGACTGAGAAGTGTTCACTGGAGTATATATATACTTTGTACAAAATTTGTATGACTCACCAGATTTCAACGAAATAGCAGAGATAAGGGGACCATAATCTCCTCTCTCAGGAACCCTGGTGGTCCCTTTACCCGCAAAATAGAATCGGACCTCCAAGACATTATTTGTCACACTAATATTCTGTTGCATTACTATTGGAGTTTGAGCCAACTTTGCTTGATCTTCAATGTTGAAGTCCTTCCACCATAGTTTATCCTGACACAAGTTCTCCACATTTAACCTCCTTACTGCTTAGAAATAGCATTTTTAACAATGTAAGTGATTACCTGAATATAGATATCAAATATGCGCCTGCCAAGGCTCGTGAACGTTTGGTTATTTGTAAACTGTATCTCCGCAAAGTGCAGACTTAAAGTGTAGTTACCATTTTCTAAGCAATAATGAAAATAAGTGATTGAAATTGGAGCTTTACGTGCTGTTGAATAGATTTCAGAGTTACTTGACGATGCCACAGAAACAATGTAACGTGTATTTTGGATATCGTTGTCATCCAAGAAATCTCCAGTGCTACTAAATCCCCAATAATGGTCATCATTGAAGAAATACTTTGCAGTGCCACCTTCAACTCCTCCATCTCCTAGATACGTAATGCTTTCTTTATTTTCTTTTACGGTTATGTCATTCCCACCACAATTTACATGCAAACAAGTCGAATCTGACATAATAAATCAAAGATAAAAATAAGTGACAGCAACTGAACTCAACTTTAGGTAATACAGTATTGAAAAAGAAACAGTTAGTGGTAATGTATTTATGAGATTCATAACAATTATCTCTCTATATTTCCAGACAAAATGCGTTAACTTAAATAAGAAGGAATCTTGTGTTTAGCAAGAAGACCCTACAATCAGAAGAATTTGATTTCTGGGGCGTATAATGTTCATAAATTACCATTCCCTTCTCTGCAATAAGCAGACATCTTTCATGGATGAAATTGTAAATTAACGGTAGCAATCATGTACATTTGCATGACATAGGGGATCAAATCTTTGCACAAAGGCAATACATGCAGTGAAACTAGTTTTAGAGAACTGCATGATATTCAAGTCAATTTGAACAAAACGATAATTTCGAATTATTGAAGGTATATCCTTACAGCGAGGACAAACCAAATTCTTCAGGCATGGAAGACCTCTCCTTCTGTGAAAATGAGTGAATTATGTTAGCACCAGATGTAAACCATACAGATATTGAACATCTTTACTTACAATGCAAAGAACGGAAAGGACACAGATAAAGAGATGAGTTCTCTTACAAGTCGTTCTCTGACGGAGAGCTTCGGAACAAATTCAGGTTTAAATTCCTAATAACAAGAGAAGAGGTCAAACAACTATCAGTTTTACTCTATATAAATTATCAAAATACATAAATATTCTCTAGAAAGTATACTGACATGTTTTCCTGACAAGCAGGTTGCTCAGGGCCTTGCCATGTGAAGTTATTGTACGAAAGATCACTGCACAAAAGCATAAACATAAATGGTTGATCCCTTACTAGAAGAAAAGGATATGAAGCAGAAGTGATGTTGTCCTGGAAGTCCAGTGAGTAATAGTACCCCCATGACAAGTTAATTGCACAGGCATCAAAAATAAGGAGACTTACACATTGCTCCCGTCCTTGAATATTGAGCCTGGTACACTTCCACTCAGAGAGTTGCCAGTCAAAAATCTAAGGAAAATTTTCTGATTTTAGAATATTTTGTCAAAGCCAGTACCACATTATACATTAACTTGATATAAAAAGCTAAGCAGACAGAAATCTGTACTGTAAGTTTGCATTCGGTTGACTTTATATGACTATAGTATGAGCTATACAATAAGAATATTTTATTTTGTGTGTCGCAGCACTCTGAATCGTTCCTTGGATATATTTCAGCATTTATTGAGAAACTTCTACAGGGAAAAGTCGCATGCCATGGAAGTTGGAGAATCAAATGAAGCACAATGTTCTACTTACAGAAATCTCAAACGCTCTAAGCTGAGTGTGTCTGGAATTTTTCCCACTAACTTGTTAAAACTCACATCCCTATCAGAAGACAAAAGAATAATCAACGTCCATTTATAGTCATTATAATCAAGCTCTTATCTTAGCAAGCTCTACTTACAGCATTTCCAGGTTCTGCAGTGTCCATAGGTAAGAAGGGATTTCTCCAGAAATGTTACAGTTTCTCAGAATCCTATATTACATAAGAAATTTGCATTAACAAACAGCTATTGACGATAAAATCATGTTCTTTCATATCTGATAATAGAAATACTAGACGTACAATCTAACCAGGCCTGTCATGTTTTTCAGCATAGGAAACCCTTGCTCGCTTCCATTTATGTCACTAATCCTCCTATAATGACACCGCAAAAAGAAAAATAAAGGATCAGTTCACTAAATAACAAGAAAAAGGAATTACTAGACAAAATTGAAAAGGCCTTTTACTCACAACTCAACCATATTATTCAAGAGAGATAGGTTTGACGGAATAGGTCCATGAAGCCCACTGCCATGTATTTCTCTTGGAATTCAAATACGTATAAACGCAAGCATTAGATATAAGTAGGAAAACATGGAGTCAGCTACAAAGAAGATAATTCCCTGAAAACAAGTGAAAATTGTATTTTGAGAAAATATCTTACAATCTAGTGAGCTGTTTCCAATTCTGTATAAAATCCGGTATAGTCCCATTGAAGTTGTTATCATTTATCCGACTGCAATTGAAAATATATGGTATTAATTTTACATGAAGACTGCTTCATGTATACTAGACGAAACCAATTGCTGTAAAAACTTACAAGTCCGTTAAATTTCTTATCCCAGCCAATGTCTTTGGTACATTTCCGGTCAAATAATTGGAAGACAATATCCTGTAATTACAATACCAATGGAACGATTACTATCACCGTCAATTGTTTCTTTCGAAAACGTTAACAGAGTACCGAAAAGATTCCTTACAAAGTTCCCAAGTTGACTAAACTCCCAAGCTGAGGAGGAACAACTCCAGAGAATTGATTAGCTTCAAGACTCCTGATTTATTTATAAACAAAAGGATGACTATTGATACTACAAAGATAATGACAGTCCAGGACCAAGTCTACAACATCAATAACTGAGAAAAATAATATAATTATAAAAAAAACTCACAGGTATGTGAGAGTGGTAATATTTCCCAGCTCCACTGGAATCTCCCCAGATAAACGATTTACGAGAAGAGTTCTGCACAGGTTTTGCAATTAATTCACAATAAGAAAAATCAACTCAGAATATGATCAAAGGTATTGAGATCTCACAATAAAGTTAGTTTCATAGAACCCCATTCTGGTGGTATTGTACCATCAAGATAATTGTAAACCAAATCACTGCACAGTGAAAATAAACTTCGTTAGAAAAGGAAAATCTCTTCAGACATCGATTTTAAAGTCTTGAACTTCATAAAATGATCTTACATTTCTCGAAGATAAGGAAGTTTCACCAGTTGAGATGGAAGTCTGCCTGGAAGATTAAACCGCTGGAGTCCTCTGTCAGATTGAAATATGAGTTCAGTCATTAGGCAGAGAATAACTGCAATAAGGAAGCAGAAATATAATAGCACAGATTGCTTTGAAATTAGTGCTAAATGGTGTTCACTAAACGCATACTTCTCCTTTTGACAAAAACCTTTTTTTTTTATGGTAATAACATTGGAAACTATACTAACCTCCAACTGATTAAGGTGAAAATCATCAAGATTATCACCTAGAGAAGTTTAACATTAGCTAAGAACTTCCACTTCCAATGCCATACCACCTTGTCACCTACCAGGCTGACCTTCCTCCAACATAAAAAATTCTTCTAGCGCCTAGTATATACGGAAGGTCAAGGTAAGTTCTCGCAATGCAAGGAAGTATTGTTCTTCACTTAACCCCATCAGAGGTCAGTATAGTTTTCCACTACGTAATGTGGGTATCAATCAAGTATAACAACCTCAATCGTTTTTTTTTCTTTCCTATATTCTGGTAAAGTTAACATCAAGATATCAATGCGTGTCCTGATTTATAGTCATATAGTAATAAGATGAGAGAACTATACAGGTGTACAACGTGACAGACAGTGTCGTTGCATTCGCATTTAACGGTACTATTAGATCCTTTTGGTGGCTCTGCAGTTACCCCAACCATTTCGATTTTGCAAGAATCACCATTGAACTTCCAAAATTTTGCACCCAGCGTCCTAGTTATCTCTTCGAGAGCATCAACTATTCACAATAAAAACCATCGCATAGTAAGCACACAAATTTAGTTCATTTTTGACATATAGGCACCACATAAGCGAAACATGTCAACAATACTACAAAATCAAACAGGTGATGCCCAAAATAAGAGAAGCCCCCTCTAAGCTTTATTGCTCCACACCCAATACCATTGCAGACACATCAAAAAGACACTCGGTGGACAGAATTCTAAAGTACCAGAACTTTCTGTACTAAAACTAAATGAATCTACGCAGAAATGAATTGATTCTTATCAGGAATGAACTAAAACTAATTGGGTTTGTGTAAACATGTCTCTATGATACCAAAGAATGAAAATTCACACCAATACATCCCACAAAACCAATTGCCTAAGCAAATTGAACACGGCAATGAAGGCATTAGCTCTTACTCTCATCTTGAGGCACTTTTGACTCTGCAAATCTCAGCAAGCTGAATAAGCAGCAACTCCACAGAGTGGCCAATACAAAAAGGTACCTGCTTTTGTTTCTGGGTAGCATGATGATACAGATTTAAGAATAAAAATTGAAGCTTTGAGACGAGAATTGTGGGTAGTGAAAACAAGCACACAGTAAAGAGTGGTGGTGGGAATGTGCTATCTTCTAGCAGGTGAGATTTTCCATTGAGCTAGTCAGGCAATGCATGTAAGCTAACATTTTGAGAAACAACCCAGATGTGGAAATATGGGGAGACAGCACATGACTGCTTGAGAAAACCATGGGACCTAACCAAGGCTGGACTTTGTTTTGTCGCTTTCCTATTTGTTCAATTTTGGTTGCTATAGATTTGGTCGATATTTTTAGCATTTGAATAAAACGATGTTTTGATACTATATTAATAATTGTGATACTGATGATGAATGTGACATGGTTCCAATGATATACAACCACTGTTATTCTGAATTATTTTGAAGATAAGGTTTATAGAAATATGAGATCTGTGAGTCGTGTTTGGTGTTTGGTGTTATTATATGTTCATGAGGAGCTGGATTTTGCATACAGAAAAGGACAATGAGGTGATCCTGGACCTAGCTTTTGTAAGGTTTTTCACTTTTCAGTAAAAGATCTTAGGCAGGGTTCTGTAAGTCAAGGTCAAACAATGCAGCCATTCCCCAAATTGTGTAAAAGTGACGTGTGTAGTCGACTAATCGTCTCACTTTGGTACTTGATTAATGTATAAATATAGATATTAGATTTCAGAAACTTGATGTTACACCACTCCACAAAACTTGTTGTTATGTTGTGTTCGTCGGAAAGAATTACATAATATATTTTTTTTAATTAAAATTAAAGTTGTCTAAATAGAATGAAAATAGAAATATTATTTTTTATTAGGATATCACTTATACATTCTTTATTTATCCCATAAATTGGGATGAATGAATCAATGAATTATCTCTGAAATCAGAATTCTACTTGGTATCAAAGCGCAAAACCCTGAATCGAATTGAAATTACAACTCTGAATTCTCACCACCATTTTTTTTCGTTGCATCTGAATCTTAAATCTGAAGTTGCGAATTTTTTACGAACCGTTAAAAGATGGCAAACGCGAATGATGGAGCACCCATCCCTAACAACGAAGCAGTCATACAACCTGTTCACAATCACTTCTATAACACCATCTAGGACCACCGCCTTTTCCATCGACGAACTCCTTACTAAAACCAACTACTCTAGTTGGTCTGACTATATGAAAATTCAACTTGAAGGTCGAAACAAACTGGATCTTATCACCAAAGAACCTCCCACCGCTGCCTCTGCTGAATATTCCATATGGGCGACTGACAATAGCAGGGTGAAGTGTTGCCTCATTGAGAATATGTCTCTTGGAATACGTAAAAGGTATATTCGATTGCCCACAGCCAAAGCAATTTGGGATGCCTTATATCGTACATACTATGATGACTGATGAAACTCGAATTTTTGAGCTTCATCGTTTATGCTACATAACGAAGCAAAATGGAAGATCCCTTTTTCACATACTACAATGAGCTTGTTGAATGGCTCGATGAAATGGATCACCGCATGATGCAATCCCAAGAAATTGTTGATGGGTTGGTGAATGAATCCTCTTACATGACCTGTCAACGTGTATACATGTTTTTAATGGGACTTGATGCTGAATTCAGCCAAGTATGTGAAGAGTTGTTGCGGAGAGAGCAGAAGCTGGATCTTGATCAAACACATGCTCATGTCCGACAATTTCACACCAATTGTGCAAGCTCCTTCTTTGTGTGACGCCTCTATCTTGGCCACTTCCTCGTCTTCAACAGTCAATGCTGCTCAGTCCCAGCGCCGCCAAAGTCCTCCTCCAGGCCTCTCTAATCCTCCTCGTTCTGGTGGAAACTCCCTCCTAAAAATCCTCATTTTACATGTGCTCACTGTAAAAAGGACGGTCATACTAAGGCGTGGTGCTATGAGCTTGTTGGCTATCCTAAATGGTGGGATTTTACTCGAAAAATCTCGCAAGCACACCTCGACAACTGCTGTTGCCACCACTGAATCTCCTGTTCAACCAACCACGCTAATCGTTGAAACAGGTAACCAGGGTAAGGCATCCACTCTTACCACATTTTCTGTGAATAGATCTTGGATAATTGATACAGGTGTTACTGATCATATGACAAATACTCCTAGTACAGTTGATACCATTAATACCTCTCCTGAACATGTTGTGTCTACTGCTGACGGTTTCACTTCTCTTGTTCTTGGTGAATGATCTGTTCAACTCTCTTCTGAACTTACTCTTGATTCTGTTCTTGTTGTTCCCTCTCTTGCTTACAACCTCTTATCAGTTAGTCAAATCACTAGGGTCATCTCTTGTTCTGTAACTTTTTATCCCGATTTCTGTCTTTTTCAGGACATTCTGACAAGGAGGACTCTTGGTTATGGTGTTAGATGAGGGAAGTTGTACTATCTGGAGTTGACAAGCAGTGACCAACCATCGACTTGCCAAGCTAACAGTATTAGTAGCCTGAATAAAGCTAAGGACGCAGTGTGGTTATGACATCGTCGCTTAGGCCATTTGAATTTTGGATATCTTAGAAAGTTGCACCCTCATTTGTTTTCAGTTGTTGATGAATCAGACTTTAAATGTGATGTATGTGAACTAGCCAAGAGCCATCGCAGTACGTATTCTCCCAATTTGAATAAAAGTTATGTTCCCTTCATGAAAATTCATTTGGATGTTTGGGGACCTGCTAAAATCCCTTCCCGCTCTGGATTTCACTATTTTGTGACTTTTATTGATGAATGCACCAGAATGACTTGGATCTTCTTGATAAAGTACAAAAGTGAAGTCTATACTCGATTTGTTGAATTCCACAAGATGGTGACCTATCAATATCAACAACATATTTGAGTTCTCCAATTTGACAATGGTGGAGAATATGTGAATGGAGATATGTCAGCGTATTTAGGTGCTCATGGGATTAGGCATCAAACTTCCATTGCCTATACTCCTCAACATAATGGAATAGCTAAACGCAAGAACTGACAGTTGATGGAAGTCGTGCGTGCTTCCTTATTTGGTAAGAATGTTCTTACAAATCTATGGGGCGAAGCCGTGTGTTCTGCTACATATTTAATCAATCGCACTCATTCTCGTGTGATTGAGTTTCAGAACCCATATCAAAAATTACATGATCTGTTGCAAGCGCCATCTTTGCCTAATCTAGAACCCAGTGTCTTTGGATGCACTGTGTATGTTCACATCAATAAAGAGTTGTATGGGAAGCTTGATCCCCGTGCTGTGAAATGCGTGTTTATTAGATATGCTAAATTCCAAAAAGGCAACTGTTGCTATGATCCAGTTCTGAACAAGATCCATGTATCCCTGGATGTTTCATTCCGTGAGTCTGACCTATATTACTCAGGGAGAGTTTCAGTCTTCCCTTCAGGGAGAGAACAATGTATTTGAAGGAAATTCTCGGAACCTACCAGAATTTGAACAAGTAGAAAACTTGGAGAGAAGATTTGAAGCTGGAAATCCAGGTGCAAATCCAAGAGCCTCTTTCGATAGATAAAATGAAACTCTCGATCCATCGAAGTCTATACAGGAGAAGAACCCGAGAGCATCCTTCGATGGGTCGAAGGAAACTCTCGATCCATCGAAGACTGGAGAGATGAACCCGAGAGCATCCTTCGATGGGTCGAAGGAAACTCTCGATCCATCAAAGACTGGAGAGAAAAACCCGAGGGCATCCTTCAATGGATCGAAGGAAATTATTGATCCATCGAGGATTGCAGAAGTAATGGACCCGAGAAAGACCTTCGATGGGTCGAAGGACATGTTCGATGGATCGAGGATTGAAGCTGAAACGTCACAAATTGAACTCCAATTTCATGAAGACCCCCCTTCTACTCCCAGAGTCTTCCCAGTGTGTCTTTATTAAGGTACGTACTGATACAAATAAGTCGGGTAGTATAGAAATTAATATGCCTAGGAGGTCACTACGGGAAACAAAAGGGGTTCCAAAATGACAATATGAACCAACCATAGAAGCAAAAACCAAATATTCTATTGCGTACTTTGTATCCCACCATAGATTGTCTGGATCACATACACTTGCCATTAATCAATTATCTACAGTAATTATTCCCAGTAATGTGCAGGATGCCTTGACGGATTCAAAGTGGAAGCAAGTAATGAATGAAGAATTAGAAGCCCTACAGAAAAACAGAACGTGGAAGTTAGTTCCTGCTCCACCTAGAAAGAAGACAGTTGGATGTAGATGGGTTTATGCAGTAAAACTCAAGGCAGATGTAAACATTGATCGATATAAATCTCGTCTAGTTGCAAAAAGCTACACTCAACGATATGAAGTAGATTATCAAGAGACATTCGCTCATGTGGCAAAGATCAGTACTGTACGCATACTCATAGCCTTAGCAACTAGACATGATTGGCCATTGCATCAATTCGATGTGAAGAATGCATTCTTGAATGGAGACTTGGAAGAAGAGCTCTACATGGATATTCCTCCGGGTGTCAATTGTAAACCATGTGATGTTAGAAAAGTCTGTAGATTGAAAAGGTCGTTGTATAGACTGAAGCAATCTCCTAGAGCGTGGTTTGGGAGATTTTCTGGAGCAATGAAGAAGTTTGGATATCGACAGAGCAACTCAGATCATACCTTGTTCATTAAACGCAAGGGTGGTAAGATCACTGCTTTGATTGTATATGTTGATGACATGATTGTTACAGGTGATGATTCAACTGAAATGGAAGATTTAAGAAAACGGTTATCCCAAGAATTTGAGATGAAGGATTTGGGTGCACTGAAATATTTCTTGGGCATTGAAGTTGCTAGATCCAAATTGGGAATCACACTGTCGTAACGGAAGTATGTGCTTGACCTTCTTACTGAAACAAGAATGCTGGATTGCAAACCTGCTAGAACTCTTATTGGGATAAATCACAAACTAGAGTTGTGTCCTGGACAGACTTCAACTAACAAAGGCAGGTATCAAAGATTAGTAGGGAGACTAATTTATCTTTCACATACTCGTCCAGATATTGCATATGCTGTAAGTGCTGTCAGTCAGTTCATGCATGATCTCAGTGAAGAACATATGGAAGCTGTAATGCGAATACTTAGGTACTTGAAGTCTTCACCTAGAAAAGATCTACTTTTTTCCAAGAATGGTGAGTTTGATGTCACAGGATATTCTGATGCAAATTGGGCGGATGACAAAACGAATAGAGCATCTACATCTAGATACTTCACATTTATTGGAGGAAGCTTAGCAACCTAGCGTAGCAAGAAGCAAAATGTGATTGCCCGTTCTAGTACTGAAGCTGAATACCGAGGAATGACAAATGAAGTGTGTGAACTGCTATGGATTCGAAATGTATTAAAGGAGCTAGGTTTCAAGCTCCATAAAGCCATGGATCTACACTGTGACAATACTGCTGCAACCCATAATTCTGTACAACATGATCGAACCAAGCATGTGAAGATTGATCAACACTTCATCAGGAATCACCTTGATAAAAGAAATATTTGCTTCCCGTATGTAGCATCTGAAGAACAGTTGGCAGACGTGCTCACTAAATGGCTGCTACATCATGCGTTTATTGGATGGATCAACAAGTTGGACATGATTGATATCTATGCTTCAACTTGAGGGAGAGTGTTGGAAAGAATTACAAAATATATTTTCTTGTAATTAGAATTAAAGTTGTATAGATGAAATGGGAATGTAAATATCATTTCCTATTAAGATACCACTTACATCCTTTATTTACCCCAAAAATTAAGATAAATGGATCAATGAATTATCCTCAAACCAGAATTCTACTGTGTTCTCATCAACAATCGATTGTCAAACATTTTCTCACTATTCAAGTATTCATGTGCATGCCAACGACTACGTTCATTCTCCCAAGCTTGTTGCAAGAATTTCAAGCTTCAGACTTTCAATATTTGCTAACCAGCTAGCTAAATAGCTCGGACTTTGAGAAAGAATAAAGCAAGTTTTACTTCGTCTATAATCCGTTTACTTTTGATTAATAAACTAGTAAAGGATAATCAAGCTAGCACGTGGAATGATGAATACAGATTTCTTCATAACGTACTCCTAAGCAACTGTTCTAAGTTCTAACTCTCAATTCATTGCCTGAGGTGGAAGAAGAGGGATATGTATCACCAGTTGTCAAACTCCGGCTGCTTGATCTGTGTCTTTGCTTGTGATCATGGAGGTCTCTCATGGCCTTGAAGGAAGAATTGTTGTCCCCGAGGTGACGCCACCTCAGATCAAAGGTACTTGATGTTTCTGAAGACGTCACCTCGGGGAAAGCAGTTCTTCCTTCAAGCATGCTCACCACCTCCGACATTGCTGGCCTAAGAGATGGAGACACATTCGTGCATAACATACCAACTTTAACTTCTCCGGCTACTTCTTTGTCATTAACTTCATTCCCCAACCTCTCATCGACCAGCTCCACGAAGTTTCCAGTGTCTTGCACATGACATGCCTGCAACAGAAGTTTCTCATATAAATAAAACTGAACATTGTTCATGCAATGATTTTAGAACAAGAATGATAGCGCGGCGAGTACCCAATCTAGGAGACAGACATAATCTTCTCTTGGCACGTAAGCATTGTTGCTCTTCCCGCTAACAATTTCCAAGACGACAACTCCAAAACTGTAAACATCTGCTTTGTAGGTCAGGTGACCCCATAATGCATATTCTGGTGCCATATATCCTCTGTACATTAGCATATAAGATTTTGAAAAATGGTTTATTAACAAATGATAATGAAAATGTGTGAAAATCAGATGCAAACTGACATGGTTCCAGCAACTTTGGTGCTACTGTGTGTTTTCTCTTCTTCATCAAGCCTAGCCAATCCAAAATCAGATATTTTAGCATTCAAGTTCCCATCCAACAGCACATTTGTAGCTTTGATGTCTCTGTGAACAATCTTGAGTCTTGATTCCTCATGGAGAAAAGCTAGGCCTCTTGCTATCCCAATACAAATCTTAAGCCTTGTTGGCCAGTCCAATTTAAGCAGATTGTTCTCTGGACCTAAATGTCATCATCAACCAAAGAACATGTTTAAAACAGTTGTAAAATGTCTTGTATTTTCAAACGAGTAGATGCATGGTTGAAATGACAAAAAACATACTGAATAATGCTCGTGCAAGGCTATTGTTTTCCGTGTACTCATACACAAGCAATAACTGATCCCCTTCTATACAACATCCTTGGAGTTTCACTAGGTTCGGATGTTGCAGACAAGATATTGTGCCCATCTCATTTACAAATTCACGATTACCTTGCCTTGAATTAGATGAGAGCTGCTTAATTGCTACCAAAGAACAATCTGATAGAACTTCCTGCATCAAACTTGAGATTATGGAGTGAACTTTCACTTATTTAGCTTTGTCCTACAAGAAATGACGTCCTCAGAATTCTGAATGCTAAATAGGGGTTACCTTGAACACAGGACCAAAACCACCTTCTCCAATCTTGTTTACGTAATCAAAGTCATTAGTGGCTGCTATAATTTCTTTCAAACTAAAGTTCCCTGTCTGCTTATCTTGCCCTATAAAATCACAATAACATATTGATTGAATAACAAGAACAACTTATCTTTTTCCATGGAATTGTCCGTGAGTGCAAGTTTACATTTGAGAATCAGATATTCAGAATACGCACCTCCTTGTCTCCCTTTTTTCTCTTGAAAAAAATCCTTTCCACCAATGGATCCCCAGTATGAAGAATATTAAGCATAATTTCCCAGCACCAACACCGGAAATGATATAAATAGTCTTTGCAGTTTCGTTGCCTCTACAAGGTTTGGAATCTGCTCAAAATTAATGAACAGCATGAGTTGGTCTCACCCACAGGCTAAACAAAGTTCCATATGTCAAGAAGACTTCTTGAACAACCTTTGGACAATCTCATACTCAAGTCACAGTAAAGAAAAAAAATTGAAAGCAAACAAAGAAACAAAAAGACTACTGAGGTTGCAGAACTAAACTGATGATGTAGAAATTCTTGACAAGACCAACCGGAAACCACAGAAATAGCTGATATAAGGGGACCGTAATTTCCTCTCTCAGGGATCCTTGTTGTCCCTTTTCCAGACCAATGGAACCGGATCTCTATGACAGTGGTTGTGTAGACGAGATAAGAAAGTGTCGAATTATTATATGGAATGAGCAATTTACATCTTGAGCAGCTAAAATTCTTTCAGCACGGAAGGACACTCCTTCTGTCATTGAACAATTCATAAGAAAAAGTAAGAGCACTGTACATATATAAGCTTTTACCCTGTTTCTAAGAATGTTTTGTTCCTCTTGCAGTTAATCTAAAATTAGAATAAAGATTGAATAGAGCTCAAGAAAAGAAAGAGCCATCTTACAAGTCGTTCTCCTGTGAAGAGCTTCGAAACAAGTTTAGATTTAGATTCCTGGTAAATTGACAGCTATTAGTTTTCGTATACCATTGTAGCTCAATCTAAAATATTAACCTAGAGAAGTTTGAGATTGTATTCTAACATATGTCCTTGACACTCGGGGTTTTCAGGACCTTGCACTGTCAAGTTATTGTATGACACATCACTGCATAAGAATTAGAACCAAGTGTCATCACTTTCATTAGCAACTAAATTTTTTTGACAATCAAAGAAACCAGAAACATAAATTAAGCATTCTAGATAAAACAAAAACATACACATTATTTCCATCTTGCATTAGTGAATCAGGCAGGTTTCCACCAAGTCTATTTCTGGTTAGAAGGCTGATCAAAGCGACAACAAATATTAGAATGAAACTTTGGATCATGAAATAGTACCAACTGCATAATCTAAGGTTGTGTGCATATGCTCGTGAATTACTCAAGCTATACGACTAATTTAATAAATGAAGTGCTCATAGTTTTCTGCTATTGAATCTGATAAGATATACAAGCTAAAAAAAAAAATCATACTTGCACATATTTCAGATGCTCGTTGCCTGCTATGGATGAAAGATCACCCACTAACTTGTTAAAACTAAGGTTCCTATCATAATCACACAAAAAATAGTAACAATCAATTAATCATAATAAAATGTGTGTGCGAACAGTAAACCTAACACCAAAAGTAGTGTGGAAAACTGTGATTACTTACAACAGTCCAAGATTCTTCAAGGACCAGATATATGTGGGGATCTCTCCAACAATGTTACAGCTTCTCAATACCCTAAAATTAATGAATAAAGTATCAAACAGCTATATCTATTACAAAAAATGCATCTACGATGTTCTGAAAATAGAAACACACACTTTCTATCTCCAGAAGCTAACCAATATTTTAGTTTCAGAAAAGTTTATCTGAACCTTACAGATCTGTCAAATTTGTTAGCCCGACCAGTGTCTCTGGCAACTTTCCAGTCAGCCAATTAGTGGAAAGCACCCTGCAACCGCAAGATGTAGAACATGGAAGATGAACTATATACGATAACCCTTCTCAGCCATACTTTTTCATATTGGTCTGCAAATTGGTCTGATAGCCAAGTTCAGTAGGAAGAATGCCAGTAAATAGGTTAGCTTCAAGGAATCTGTTTTACATTGGAAAGGAAAAAAAAAGATGACAAAGATAATAAAGGTCATCGACAAAAAGGGATTATCCGAGTACTAGAATATTGAAATATCAACCAAAATTCATTACATACAGGTATGTGAGAGTTGTTATATTTCCCAAACTCCTTGGGAATTTCCCCCGATAACCGATTAGCAATAACAGATCTGCATAAAATTCACTAGCAACTATACATATCGGCAACTGAACTAAAATTTTTATCACAAGGAATTAAAGATTAATAAGGCTCACATAGAAGTTAATTTCATCGAAGCCCATTCCTTTGGTATTGTACCATTGAGAGAGTTGTAAGCAAACTCACTACAAGTAAAGAGCAACAGATGTGATTAATAAGGCATTCAAACTTTGAGAAGCTTCAATTTACGTTTGTAATTCAAATCCAATAGCTCTTACATTTGTCTGAGGTAAGGGAGCTTGAATAGCTCAGGTGGAAGCACACCAGGTAAACTAAGACGCTTGAGTACTCTACAAAACAATAAAACAAAGAATTGAATTCAAACAAACAGTGCTTGCTACTGGAATTCAGAGGCAGAACTAAGAGTAATAACCATCTACTAACAGATAAGTCATACTACAGCATATGTTGTGACTAGGATCATACAATGTTACTACATGACAAACAGTGTTGTTGTTGAAGTGGCATTCGCAATCCGTTCTGCTCTCAGATGCCTCAGGTGGTTTCTCTGTTATAACGGTCATTTCACTTTGTCAAGCATCACCATCAAACTTCCAATATATTTCTCCCATCTTGGTAGAAATTTCTTGGAGAGCATCAACTAAAAAGGTAGACAATTTTAAGTAATATGTGCATCACATAGCAAACCAATCAAGAATCAGCTGTGATGTAAGAAGCCACAAGACAAAATACAAAAATCAGGCCTTTTGTTATTCTCTGAGGCATTTTCTCACTTCTAGGCATTGCTAAATGACAACAGTGGAAAGGTTGGTAAGTACTCACCTTCCTCTTGAGGAAATTTAGATTCAGCAACTTCAAGCAGCTTGAAGCAAATCACTGCAGCAAAGAAGCAAACATAGAGGCTACCACCACCCAGCTGCATGTTGAAAGACTATAAGAAAGTACTGGCAAAAGCAGCTAATTATGAACCCACAACTCCACAACCTAGATAATATCTGGAACATTCAGCATTGCTAATTGTTAATATTCTTCACTTTCAGAGTTCAAACCAACCATCGTGAGTCTTGACTTCCTATTTCAACCAGTACTTTCTGTTTCAACCATTACTTCACCCTTACATGGCTACATATAAAACAAGAGAATAATTCTAATCAAGATAAACAAATTTCTAAATATAATACCCTTGAATAAGTGAATATTCTCCAACTAGATAATCCAAGAAAAATAGTGATAAATAAAAATTGCAAATTATGTACGCTGTTTCGCAGTCAACGTCAAGCTATTCTGAAATTTCAATACTCCGGAAAATAATCTTTACACAGTCATACATACCCACCTCAATGTACTTGGAAGGACACTTCAAAGTGTAAACCAGCCACCTTCAGAAGCTTCCAAAGTTTCATTCTTTGTTTGTGGCCATTTTGGTTTCTTCAATTGTGCTTTGTGAAGCTTTTATGAGGCACAATGCTGATGAGGAGATGTTGAACTTAGACTAGACGAAACCAATGTAGGTAGAATCAGCTGTGCATCACTGCATACGTAAACAACAAATTACAATACATAAAAGAAAATCAAAGATAAAAGACCCAACTTTTGTCATTCTGTAAGGCCTTTTCTCACACACCTTCTAGGCACTGTAATAGTGACAGGATTGTAAGAATCACCTTCTTCTTGAGGCACCACCTTAGGACAGAAAGTCCTAGAAGCTTGAAGCAAAGAGGTTGAATTATCCACCCACAACCCTGGATACTTGAGCATTGTCAACTGTTAATACTAATACTACACTTCCATGCTCAGCGTGTTAACAATGACTTTCCATTCAACCAAGACTATACAGGCCAAAAATTGTGGAACTTTGAGTTGTACATATCCTCACAATTGTTACATAAATCAAAAGAAACCAAAACCAGATACTAATTTTGATACACTTGCATCGAATCATTTGTCAACTAGGTAACATAAGAAAGCTGAATGATTAGATTGCAAAAGGTCCAAAGATCATGAGTTCATCTATTTTCTTTCACACTTAAGAAACGACGTCGTCTCGATTCCCTCCCCGATAATTACAGATGGCAGATGCAGACGTGTTCTTTCTACAGTGCCTTCCCCTCAAAGCGTCGTCGTTTTGGGGCAACTGAAATTAAAGTAGGGTCCTTTTAGCTAGGGGTCATCATTTGGCCCGTGGGCCTCGTGGGCCGGTGGAGGCCCGCAAGCCCGTGGGCTAAAAGCCCGGCCCGGCCCGCAAAAAAGCCCGCAAAAGCCCGCCAAGGTGGTTGGTGGGCCGACCATGGTTTAGAGATCTAAAGCCCGGCCCGCCAAAAGCCCGTCAAGGCCCGTTAGGCCCGGCCCGTCAAAGCCCGTTAGGCCCGGCCCGTCAAAGCCCGCACACATATTGACATATATCATTAAATTATTTAATGAATTTTAATCATTATACAATTTATACCTAGTTAATGTTTACCTACACACATATTGACATATATATATATAATATAGTGACTAGTAGTCTAATAGACTAATACTATATAGATATATATTTTACATTTGTGTATATATATTAATATATTACATATAGATGGATAGATTGAATATTTGAATTCCATATATAATTAAATTTGTGTATCTATTTTACTATTAAGTCATTATTTAAAGTTTAGCATAAGTTGGGGTTTAGGTTTAGGGTAAATTAGGGTTTAGGAGATTAAGATTTATGGTAAGTTAAGGTTTAGGAATTTGAGGTTTAGGGTAAGTTAGGGTTCCGGTTCTAGGATTTTATTGTAATTTTTTTAGGGTTTAGGGTTTGGGGTTTAGGTTTTAAGGTTTAGGGTTTAGGTCCAAAATTTATAAAAATTAGGAACGGCCTACTTAGAATATTATGAACAACCAATCCGACATTCAATTTTTTATATATATAAGATAGTAGTACGTATATCATTATACCTACACTTATATATATAATATAGTGACTAGTACTATATATATATTTTTTATATTTGTGTATGTTTATATTAATATATTACATATATATATATATTGATCAAATATTGGAATTCCATATATAGTTATATTTATGTATCTATTTTACTATTAAATCATTGTTTAAAGTTTAGGATAATTAAGTTAGGGTTTAGGTTTAAGGTAACTTAGGGTTTAGGGGATTGAGATTTAGGGTAAGTTAAGGTTTAAGAATTTTGAGGTTTAGAGTAAGTTAGATTTTAGGTTTTAGGAATTTTGAGGTTTAGAGTAAGTTAGGGTTTAGGGGTTAGGGTTTAGGGTTTAGGGGTTAGGGTTTAGGGGTTAGGGTTTAGGTTTAGGGTTTCATTGTAATTATTTTTATCGATTTACACTGTAAAACAGTAAATATAATAGATGGTTCAGATTAGATTTTGTAATTTTTCAATGGTGAGAGTTTAATTGAGAGTGTGTGAAATGACATCAATACCCTTCTCTTATATATTGCTTATTTTTCCATGGAGAAACTTGATAAATTAAATTTTTATATCAATTTTTTTGACACTATGAGATAGATATGTAATTTACAAGAATGTGTGTTAAAATTTTTATCTTAAAAAATTCCTTTAGGGATGGGTAATTTATGTTTTAGTTGTAAGGGTACTACGGTCACATTTAGCGAAACTCATAGATGTAGGTCTAAATCAAGTCCAAAATTTATAAATTTTTAACGCCATGCTTAGAATATTATGAACAACCAATCTGACAGTCAGTTTTGTAAAATGATGATACATGATCGATTACGTTTCACAAAGGACTTTCAACCCATATAACCAAGGAATAAAGGTAAGAACATTAGTGTGCATGTAGAGAATTCAAGCAATATAGGAATTAAAAATGTTTTAATAATAAAGAAGGCCATATATAATAGTTCACCTTGTAATAAAAGACACCGTACGTAAAAATTAGCCTAATCGAAGTACGTTTGGATCCCAGTCAATACAATTAAACAAAATTTGTGAAAACACTAAAATACTCTCATCTTATTTTCCTTATTTTCCTATGGGGGGAGTAGATAAATCAATTTTTTATGTCAATTTTTTTGATACTATGAGATAGATATGTATTCCATAAGAGTATGTGTCCAAAATTTGATGTTAAAAAATTATTTTCGGGAGGGGTAATTTCCGTTTTAGTTGTAAGAGTACTATGGTCACATTTGGCGAAATACATGGATCGATGTCTAAATCAAGTCCAAAATTTATAAAATTTTAAAGGCATGGTTATAATATTCTAACCAATCAATCTAATGGTCAATTTTATAAAATAATTAAACATGTCCGATTAAGTTTCACAAAAGTATTTCATTCCATATAACAAATGAACAAACGTAAGAATATTAATATACATATGAATAATTCAAGCAATATAAGAATTAAATATGTTTTAATAATAAACGAAGACATGTAGAAAACTCCATCTTATAGTGATAAACATCGTACGTAAAATTTAGACTCGTCGGAGTACGTTTAAACCCCAGTGCATGGATAAAGGTTACGTTTATTTTGAAATGTCTTAATTTTTTAATAATTAAAGCCCGATAGGCCCGGCCCGCAAAAGCCCGCAAAGGCCCGGCCCGCAAAAGCCCATAAAAGCCCGCAAAGCCCGCTTGAATGGGCCGGGCTCGGATCCTTATATAAAAGATAAAGCCCGGCCCGGCCCGGCCCGCATATATTAAAATGTTGTTGAGGCCCGGCCCGGCCCGGTCCGTGCCGGCTATACATGGGCCGGGCCGGGCCGGGCCGGGCCGGGCTTTTGCCGACCCCTACTTTTAGCTGTGCGTGACTCGACTCTAATCGCAATCCCACAAATGGAAGATGATGGAGCTCCTCCGACCACTAGCCAAAACGACGACGTTTTCTACGACGCCTTGGAAGAATTCCCCGACCAACCAGATCATTCCCCGTCATCCTCCCCCGCCGATTCCAAACCGACGACCTCCTCTCAGCTCCGTCTCCGTCATTCTCGCCGCCCACTCTCCGGCGACGACTCCAAGGCCTCCTCCGCTTTAGATTCCGACTCCCGGCCGACGAGCTTCCGCGCCAGAAAGTTCAGGCTTCGCCGGAATCTGAAGCCGCCGGAGCCATTCGAACCGGTAAATGCTCCGACCGACCTGAAGGACCACGACGACGAAGGCTCGACTGTTACCAGCGCCGCTAACGACGACCGAGCCGCCGGAGACACTGCTGACTCGGCGGCCGCCGTACAACTCCTCGGTGACTCTTCTTCTTCTTCTTTCAACATACTAGTGTTCATAGCCGGATTTATAATCAAAGCAATTGGTCTACAAATTAACTTGCTCATTAGCATAGTGACATTTCCAGCTTGGATTATATACAATTCATACATGTTTTTTATAGATCCGTTTCAAATTGTGCGTCAAATTCGACACCATATGGTGTCGAATTTGTTTAATTTATCGAGTTCCGCGGCCGGATGGGTCAGTCCTGTGTTGGGTGAGTGGCTCAAGGACAAGGACTCGGTTTGGAAGGTGGCATTACGATTCGGGTGGGGTTTGCTTTGGGCGGTTTATGTGGGGTTCGTAATGTGTGGTCTTTTGGTGTCTTCGGTTGTGTTTACCGGAGTTTTGATGAGGCGCATTGTGGCCGAACCGCTGCAGATGAAGGAGGTGTTGAACTTTGACTACACGAGGCATAGTCCGGTGGCATATGTGCCCGTGGCCACGTGTGCAGGGGTATATTGCGGTGAGGATTGTGGAGAGAAGGTTCAGGATGGGAGTATTTTCCAGTGGAGGGTTATACCTCCGGGGCATAAGCTGGGGGCGGCTTTGAAGTTCGTGTTGCCTGAGTCGGAGTATAACAGGAACCTTGGGATCTTTCAGGTACTTTGCTTCATTTGTGGATTTCGTGTTTTGTCGTTTAAGACTTTCTCTCAACTGCATTAATGTTATTCATTGCTTTGAGTTTGCTTGCTACTTTTGTTGATGGAGTTAGTTAGTATTCTCGCACAAACAAAACTAGGAATGGTAAATACTTGAAGAGACTGATATAGTAATGGTATATGAATCACACACACCTGATATGTATCACAGTTGATAGCTATGAAGGCCTATACATTAGAATAGTAATTAGTAAGCATCAGTCTTTTCCAAAGAATCTGGTGGAGTTGCTTTGAGCTTTGAACATAGAATTTATAGTTAGTGTCATCATGAAATCATTTGCTGGCAACAGGATTTGTTTAGGTAGTTCATACATAGAAGCGACATGAGAACTAAGGAGCTGGTAAAATTTCTTTATAAGATCAGTCAAGCTTGTACATATGATTCACAGTTCATCAGCAAGCTAAATTGTCTCAAATTGAAGATCTCAAGCCACTGTTGTTACTGAAGAGGAATAGAGAGGAAATACTATCTGACTTTTTTTCCTTTACTATTTCACCCACGGGCACAGTCACATCCACCACAGACCCAGACTAATGGAAACTAGTCAGTCTACATTCATGCCATCGTTAATCGCAAACCAGACTTAGCTGAAAATATAGGAATCTGAAAGTAAAAGAGGGAGGGGAGAATTGGTATCTGCTTCAAGTATATGTATTGTATGGTTTTAATCTCTCTTCTCCTTTATATCGTTATATATGGAGTTACTAGCTACAGTGTTTTAGCGTGATTCTCTTTATTGGACTAATTTCAGTTTGGTTATGCAGGTCAGAGTAGAGTTCCTCTCTGCAGAAGGCAAGACCCTTGCCAGTTCCAGCCATCCATGCATGTTGCACTTCAAAAGTGAGCCTATCCGCCTTCTGTTGACGCTCATTAAGATTGCTCCTCTTATATCTGGCTTCTATTCAGAGGCCCAAACTCTGAATCTGAAGTTCCGAGGGTTTGTTGAAGGTGATGTTCCTACTGCATGCTTGAAAGTGACAATCGAACAACGTGCAGAATACAATCCTGGTGCTGGTATTCCCGAAATATATGAGGCATCAATGACCCTTGAGTCAGAACTCCCCCTGTTTCGAAGGTTTATATGGAATTGGAAGAGAACTATTTTTGTTTGGATGACTATGTTGATGTTTACTATGGAGATGCTATTTGCTCTTGTTTGTTGTAGACCTTTGGTTATTCCGAGAGCAAGGCCAAGGGCTGCGTCTGTCAGAAGAATTTCTGCTCAAACTCAGAGCAGCATAAGCTAGCCGGAATTTGGTAACTACGGAAGTAGGTAACCCTTGATAGATTAGTCACTACTCTCTAGTTTCCAAAGTTTCCACCAATTTTGAAGTTCTTTTAGCCGCAGTGTAAATAACTTTGTTTCCCTTCTGGAAATTCTCTTTCCTTATAAGTGTAGGAGAGTGTATTTCGTTTTTTTTTCTTTCTGTTTTATATTCATAGATGCACCCCATTCATAACCACAAAAATGCCGTGTGCAAAGGTTTATATTCCCAAAAACAAAACAAAAGAAGCTCTAGACATCTTTGACATCGATCAAATTGTGTTACATGCAGTTTGCGACACCAAAAAATTTCAAGCTTTACGACGAAGGGTGGTTCTGTTCATAAATAGAATTGGAGATGGACTAGATTTATCTACTGAAGAGCTAAGAGGCCGATTACTAAATTCTATATGATCGATGATTGTCAATTTCTTTCCTTTGTGCAATGCAGATAAACTGAGGCACATAATCTAGTCTATGTTAGTTCTCAGTTCCCCTTTCCATTATGTATCTTAAGATTTTGACATACGCTTGCGGCTGTTTGACAGGTTTCACACCTGCGGAGACTCTTTTCGTCTCAAAGTTAATGATACAGTTGGTCCTGTTTTGTATGTTCTGCCCCATGCTTGGAGGAGTTTCAGCTTGGGAACAATTACGCAATCCAAGGTTGAAGATAGACATGATCTCATCACATGCTCGTTAAGGCACTTATTCCTTGCAATGACCCTCTTGTAGGTTTTATACATGTGTTTCGTTCTCTCTTATGAGATCATTGTCAAATTTGCTCCATAAGATTTGATGTACCAGTTAACGCGGTTCAAATGATAGACACAACGTGGTGGTGCATCTCACCTTATATAACAACCTCCGCACCGATCAATCCGCCACTAGTTTCTACTAAGAAGTTTATACAACTTCCGTGATAGGCAGGAAAAGAGTTTTTCATGAAGTGAACATAAATGTGATAGTGTTCCCTTTTCCGTGCCAATGTGAGCAGGATTCATGTGATTTGCACCGGATCTTTCAGATTCTTCAATCTCATCCTTATCAGCCAAAGCATTTCCTTGAACCATTTCTCTTCCTGTTTTCATTCTTCACGTGCTTCCAGTATATCATTTGACATTTTGAGTAAGAAGTATATTCTAAATCATCAAGACTCAAAATCAACAAGAAACATGTAATGACACTAACCATTCCAACAGAAAACATACTTTGATCTCTCAACCTGTGTAGACGAGAAGAACATTACAGACATGGTAACTTCCAAACAATGGAATTCAACTTTCCCCTTTTTAGCCTAATCACCGCACACTTATGGATATACTAAACAAAAAGCGGGCATTGAGGGTCTTAGTCTTTACTTCTCTTCTCTCTAACCCGCCATACACTTTCTGTAGAAACTATAAGTCTAGTTCTATAGTTAAGGAATGGCTTGTGTACAGCAAATCCCTCATTCCTCTATTTTCATCAATTAGTTACGGCCTGCGCTTTTCAAGAAAGAGCCACTCTTGGTGAGCTCGCGCAGTGGCTTATCCGTCAATCGGATAACATTGTACACCAGGGCACCACATACAGCTCCAAGAATTGGTGCAGTCAAGTAAACCCAGAGGTGTTTGTAATGGCTTGAAACAATTGCAGGTCCTAAGCTCCTTGCTGGGTTCATTGATGCGCCTGAAATAGGCCTGCAAAATATGCCCAAATCACATGAGAGATCAAGAGAATGTAAACTCACACTAGTAGGACAATGACTAAAAACAAAGAACATAAATTTCTTAGTTTGACCTTATGGAAAACTTACGAGAAGGAAAACACATCACTGCTTACTATATATTAAGATTTTTTTTTTTTAGAGAAACACCAAGGAATATGATTGGAACATAATAAGAAGATACAAATAAGTTGGTACCCAGCAAACATCACATTCAGAAGAATGGTGGCGCCAACAGCAAGCCCAGCAAGCTCGCCGATCTGCAAAAGCAAATCGTTTTGGATTGTTATCAACGACAGGTTAATATTAAAACTATTCAGGATGCAGACATTTTGGAATATATTGGTCAAATTATGCAATATGATAATATACACAAATCCCAATTGTACTCTGCTTATAAGTTAAGCAAGTTTATTTGACGGTTCTATTAGGCCAACCATATCAGGTAGTTTTAATTGAAAATTGAGAAGTTGACGACCAATGCTGCATTGCTGAGGTAGAGAGGTAAAGGTAGAATAGTACTAACCGCTCTATTATCAGTGGCAACACCAGAAACAACAAACATGAGGTAAAATGTGATGATGAACTCGAGCACAAAAGACTGCAGAGGAGTTCCAGCAGGACTTGTTCCGGCAAAGTGATCTTGACTTTTGTTAAATATCAGCCTAAGGGTACCACTTGCAAGTGTGGATCCGATGACTTGAGCAACAATATAAGGGAGTACCTACAGAGAGGAAACAAAGCAAACCATAAACACAGTGCATTACAAAGATGAGGTATTCATCAAAACTGAAGATGGTGAACAAGAGACACAAAGGAGCATATTATGCGTGAAAGTACAAAATTGTCGAAATGCTTCACAACGCACTAATACACTTTTATCTGTCCTCCTCGTCAAATACTGTAAAATGCCAGTAGTTTGTATTACGGAAATGATTTTGGGAAGTTTTAGAAGCCATGCTAAACAATCTCTGATTATGCAAATAAATTAAAATAATATGTTTTCGGTGAAGGGACATAGATTTTGAGTTTGAACTTTGAAGGATGACATAATGCGAAATCTAGTCAACAGATGGCTCTGGAAAACTTGTTATTCTTATACTGATCTTATTCAAGAAGTACCACATTTTTTTAAAAAGAACAAACAAATAGAAATCCAAGTCAAAAGTATTAAGCAAAATTAAAATTATATCATACGTTGGTTAAGTTAGCTCACCTCTTTCCATGGAAACCTCTTAGTAACAGCAAACGCAATAGTGACTGCAGGGTTGAAATGGGCACCAGAGATATGACCAACAGAGTAAATCATGACCGTCACAACCAGTCCCCAAGTAATTGCAATCCCCGGAAAGGACACCGTCTTATCTGAGGCCAAATTCACCACAACAGACCCGCAGCCAGCGAAGATCACAAAGTACGTCCCCAATATCTCAGCAATCACCTGAAAACAAATAAGTACTCAACTCTGTTCAGCTTCAAAACATTTGAAGCGCTTTTCCGAAACCGAAAGATCAAATTTTTAAAAGCAAAGTAACTAGATTTATGTCACCTTCTGCATAAAGGGTACAGAGAGGAAGCTAAAGCTGGACTCTTTGTTGGTTTTGGAGGATTGTGGTTCTTCAATATTGAGAACATGACTTCCATTAGCTTCGGAGCTCTCAGCTGCCATGGCTAAAAAGTACTTAGAAAGGCTCTGCGGAAAGAAAGAGAGAGTACAGAGTGACCCAGAAGGAGAAAAGAGCCTGTGCTTTTATTCTCGTCAATCTAAAAGCGAGAAATAATTCAGCTGGACAGATCCTATTTAAAGGAGTACAGATAGGTCCAAAGACAATGAGGTAAAGAGAGGGAGATGTTGACCTTGGAAAGCCAGGAAAGGTATGTGCTTGAGTGTTCTTCTTGGTTTGTCTTTGTTTTTCTGAAACGGCTTATAATTTATGTGAATGAAGGTTTTTCCATACTAGATATCGTTGAAAAATGTGGCATGCATTGCTTGTGGAAATGAGCAGAAAAAGGTATTCAAGGCTGCTTCAACTACCCACCGGAATTACAGAGAGGAAAATTTATGCCTGCTCCATCTCTTGGCCAAGCACACTATTTATTAAGGGTGCCCCATGACCATATATGTTCAGCATAAGCAGATCGGAAGTGAGGACTCGTTCAACGTATGAATGACTGGTTTGAGTTGGCAAATATGGATCAAATAGGAAAATGTTGTTGATTTGGATAAATTCTCTAGATTTTCGCGTGGGGAATGGGTTGTGATAATTATCCTAAGAAACAAATTTTGTTATGTGAGGTTGGATAAGCTGTGATTGACAAGTACGTTTTAGTGACAATTAGTTTCTTTATTTAACATAATCATCTTAACTTCTAAAGAGTATCTCCAGCGGCATTATTCAATTTTTTCTTATTTTGTGTAAAAATGTACCGTAAAATAGTTTTACTCAAACAACAAAACATTAAAATTTAGCTATATTTAAATAAATGATGATTTTTGATTGGTTGATCAATATAATTTAATATAATTCATTAAATATATCTAAAAATTAAATACATTTGTAACATAAAAGGAAACAATTTATTACAATGTTAACTATATCATTACTTATATTGTTTGTTTTCGGTATAGGAATAAACATTATTTTGCGATTCGCTATTATAGAGAATGTGATAGGAGAGTTGTTGGATTCACCAATAGGAAAATAGATGTTTAGGGAATATGTTGAAGTCGCTAAGAGTACATGTCTATCTTGATTGATATCAAAAATATGTCGCCATAGTTTCATTTTGTTGTCTCGTACTGTTCTCACTTCTCAGAAGTGATGACCTCCTTCTTTTGGGATTGTTGCTCGGTGTCTATAGACCCAATCGATAGTCAATATGGAAGAGTTAGTATTGTCTAATTCTGTATCATTTTTTTTAAAAACGCAATTAATTTTAAAATTTGATGTAACGTACTCAAATCCCGCAAGGAACAACTTGATGAACCTATGTGTATACACAATTCACAATTGCATAGCACTCCTCACTGCTTTTTTCTTTCTTTCATATATTTGTACGTGAACGTGTATATTTTATAAAGAAAAAATGCACAAATATTGTTTAGATTTTGACGGTAAGCACCTCGTTGTCATTAAAATAAGATTGTACGCACTAAATTATTAACTTTGAAAATCTAGATATCAAACTGTCCAGACACTCAAACTCTGGACATCATTTGTACATTTTTTTCTTTTTATAAAACAACAATGACATATAGTAAATAACCTTATTCAAATGTAAGTTATAGCTAGCTAGGAACTCTCTACCTACTTTGAATCTATATGTTTTTCATTTCAATCTCCTAGAGTTAGCACGCCTTGATTTTTGTTTTTTACTCTAATAAAAAAAATCGATCAATTTTTATGATGGTGTGAACTTGTGACCCACTCTTTTTGAAAATGTCAGGTAGCCACTACACCAATATTAGAGCATCTGCAGCGTTTCCCCCCACGGAGGACGTCCTCACCATTTTCAGGCGGGGTCCGCCGGAAATCGAACGTCCTCGGCAAAAAGAGCGTGCACCGTGGCTTTGAGGGAGGGTGGACCGCACGGCGACGAGGAGAACGTCCTCGAGGACGTTCGCGAGGAGCACGCCGGAGAGGAAGTCCCCTGGCGGAGCCCACGCTCGTGGGTGACGTCAGGCGGGAAAGATTTTTTTTGAATCTGGCGCGTGTAATACACGCGCCAGTTAAAAAGTAATTATTTTTTTTACCGGAACTTACCAGCCAATCACAGGCTGACACGTGTCAGCTCCTATTTTAAATAAATTATTTACTCTAAAACTTAAAAAAATCATAATAAATAGCTCGGACTTCCGAAAAATTCAATAAAAATACGGACAAGTTCATATTAATGTCCTCTATAACTTTCGTGAAGAAAATGAGTCAAAAATCATAACTTAAAAAAATGTCAATTTTGAATCGCGACGAAATAAAGAATCATAATAAACACGTTGTTATAACGAATGTATGCTCAACAAAAAACCTAAGTCCAACATGACTCGGACTACCGGCATACAAAATTGATTCAAAACATATTAATGCGCGTCTAAATAGCACTTCCTATTACTTAGAAATTGGTTGAAAATATTACCCGAAAATAAAAAATTAAAATTTTAAATAATAATGAATAGTAATAGGAATTCCTATTTGTTGCACTGCTGCGCAAAAAAACTGAATAGGAAGTTCTATTTGCTGAATAGTAACAGGAAGTCCTGAAAATAGGAATTCCTCGAAATAGGATGTCCTAAACGGGTGCAGATGCTCTTAGTGATTACTACTTCGACTAGTATACATTGCTAAACGGATAAAATATGCATTTTCCATTGGAAAGGGGAATCATATTTCATCCAGCTAGCTAGGTTCGTAGTAACATTATTTGCAGAACATAAATAGAAAGACCAGCTAGCTACGTAGTACCATTAATTAGTTCATAAATACAATAAGCTAGCTAGTTTGTGCCCTTGATATGTAGCATTTATATTTCACATGACCTTAATTTTTTGTATATGTTTTCATGATAGAACAAATGCATAATAAGTTAGCTAGCTAGCTGAATGCAATAACTGTAACCAACTTGACAAATTAAGGATGATCGATCTTGAGGACCAGTCAATGCAACCCTGCGTTGCTAGATGCGTCGAATACTCTTCATTTCCACAACAAGAATATATATATACACACACACATTTAGAATATTTTTAGTATATTTTAATCCGTTAAATCTGTAATATATCTAACGGTCACAATAATTCAAAGAAATTACTCATTTAACTCTAAAAAAAATAAAGTTACTAAATTTGCACAACATTAGGATAATTAAAATTGAGTTCAATGACATCAAATATTTTACGCAATATTTTACACCATTTGTAGACCAACGTATTCCATTGCTTTGAATGGTGGAGATGAGCCAAGAAGTGATCCTTATTCATTAAAGACAAAATCTAATTAAATGTATCATTTCTTTTTTTATTAATTCATGAATTGATAATATTCCATTATTATTTCAATTCCATCGAATCTATTTTCCTTCTCAGAAATCCAACCCTTCTCAATCAGATTTGGCCTAGTTTATCAATCTTTAACCTGCAATTTCATGCCGCACATTTGTAAACCAACTATTTAGGGAAAAAGATTTTAATGTAAGTCACCAGGCCGGTTCTCAATCTTCTCATCTCCATGAGACCAAACACTATTGGGGAAGAGATTTGAGGCGATGAAGCTTCATGGTCGACTCGGATCACTTTCTCGTCGCCTCGATTTGTTGTAACCAACTTCGCCTCGATACGTCGCTTGAGATTGATCCCTTCACCATTGGGGTGACGAAGATTGAAAAACTTCGTCGCTTCATTCGATTTGAAGCGACAAAAAAAATCTACGTCGCTTCAATTTTTCGCCGCGAAGATATAAATGTTGTCGCTTCAATTGAAAATAAAGCGACGAAGATTGATCAATCTTCGTCGCTTCAATCTAAAACGAGGCGACGAAGATTGATCAATCTTCGTCGCTTTAATTGAAATGGAGTGACGAAGATTGATCAATCTTCGTCGCCTCACTATATTTAATTTTTATTTTTTTTTCTTTTTCACTCAATGAAGCGACGAAGATTGATCAATCTTCGTTGCTCCACTTACATTGAAGCGACGAAGATTGATTAATATTCGTCGCCTCACTATATTTAATTTTTATTTTTTTTTCTTTTTCACTCAATGAAGCGACGAAGATTGATCAATCTTCGTCGCTCCACTTACATTGAAGCGACGAAGATTGATCAATCTTCGTCGCTTCAATGTATTTAATTTTTATTTTTTTTCTTTTTCACTAAATGAGGCGACGAAGATTGATCAATCTTCGTCGCTTCAATGTATTTAATTTTTTTTTTCTTTTTCACTCAATGAGGCGACGAAGATTGATCAATCTTCGTCGCCTCATTGAGTGAAAAAGAAAAAAAATAAAAAATAAATATTTATGTACCAAGTCACGACCTATCACAATTTAAAAACACAAAAACACATTCAACCACAAATCAAGTTATATAGAAAAATATGGCACAAATCAAAACGTTAACAGTTTATACAAAGCCTAGATACTATTGTTTGATTCACACAGCAGACTCATGCTGGGGGACGGCGATGCAGCTCGATTACGTGCCAGGAGGTGGTGGAGGAGCTTGAGCATGTTGACTCCCAGCCTGGAATGATCGCATTAAGGCATCCATTTGTTGGACCCTTTGGGCGAGCTCATTGTAATCCTCTCTGGCTTTGCGCGCCACCTCGCCCGATCTACGCGCCTCCTCGCTCGATCTGCGCACCTCCACTCTGGCTTCAGCGACCTCCATTTTCAGGGCTTGGGTTTCCTCTACTCGGGCCCCTCCTCTCGGTTTGGGGTCGCGTGTGAGAGCGCGCCCCACCCCTGTCACGTCGAACAAGAACAAATAAATATATTTGAATAGTAAACAAAAATAGAGAAAAACGTAAATTGAGATGAACGACGGTGGTTTGTTAGAGTATCACCTCTTATAGAGGTCCCGGGCCTTGAACCCACATCTTCCTCTATGATATTTATTTGTGTATTAAGAGGAAGAGGATGGGGTTGGGAAACCGCATCGCCGTCAGTGTCACCCGCAACACTATCTTGTTGCGACAAGACTTCATCGAGTCTTCGCTTCACTGCCGCCTGCTCAATTAAAATATATTAAATAAATAATATTACAATATGGTAAACAAAAATAATTGAAATAACGTAACGTGAACCTATTTTCGCTTACCACTTTCTCAGTTGCATTCTTGTCCGGCTGGTATACGTTAATCCAAGTCTGGACGGCGGGCGCTCTATGACCCTCCTTCTCCAACACCTCGCTTCTGTATGAGAGGGCGAGAGATCCCGAATGGTGGTTGAGCTGCTGCTCCTTGTTCTTGTTTCGGTTTCCTCGATTCCGTTCGCACAATCGCTGCCACACACATACAAAAATCATTTTAAAATAAGAATAGATAAACATGTATATTTTTAAATTGTTGGCTACCAAAACTGTGCGGATAGTTTATGAAGCTCACCAAGTAAGCAGGGTCTTCGAAGTGGGTTTTTAACCACGTCCATTGGTCTTCCCTCCCGAGAAACTCGGCCGGAGTCTCCTGGCTGACGTGGAGATAATGTTGATGGCAATCATGCTTCCAATCCTTGTAGATTGTTTACGCTGTCGCATCAATAAAGTTCCACATCTCCACGTCAGTCGCCGGGATGTCATAGTTCGTCTAGCATAAGACATTTAAATTCCGTTATGTAAAAGTTATATTTACATAAACCGTAAAGTAACAAAGTAAGCTAAGGGCAGTAAGTATACCTCAATATTTGTATTGACGATATCGCGATGCAAATCGCTAAGTCCCAAAAATCTAGGTGCAAGCATTGGAACTTTTCCACGGATGATGCTACCGATGTCTCTGGACATCAGACTACTGAATTCCCTCGTCGCAGGCCCCCGATGCCTCGTAGAGTAAGCGACTTGTAGTCGCCTATTGTTGTTCATCCGGACGAGGTACTCAGTCTTCGTCCCGACAACGACCTCGCGTTGTATCGTCGTCGGATTTCCAATTGCCATGTCCACCATGTTGGGGAGTATGGTCTTCTTGCACCGGATGTTGAGGGCGGGAGGGTGCTGTGAGGCCGTAGTGGCGTCGCTGTCATCCACTGCTAGAATCGCATCCTCAAGGTATGGGGCGGGCGTTAAACCCCCTACTGCTGGAATCGTCGGGGTCCCAGATTGTCCCGTGGGGCAGCCCGACCCTGAAGCCCCCTCTCCGCTGAATGGTCGCCACGCCGCCTTCGCAGCTGCCGCCGCCGCCGCCGCTTCACGAAACTGGATCGCCGCTTTCCTCCTTTGGTGACTTATATTTCTGGGAGCCATTCTGTTAAAACATTAAAAAAAAATCATATTCTTAAACCATACTCTGCTCATAAACAAGCACTTTGGCAACCCTATTCTAAACCAATAACTTAATCATAACCTTTACACACTCATCACAACTACCACTTGAAGTTAACATATGAATCGATTTCTGAAACATGCTTTATCGACCAAGATTTTTACCAAAACAAACCTACACGATGACCATGATATGAATTCGAATGCTTCAAAGTTTCAAACCTACACATGCTTTACATAACAGAGTAGCAGAACTCATACTAAACAGTTGCAATATAGACAGTTGCAATATAGAACAGTTGCATAACTCATACCAACGTACATCAGACTTCTAAAACTAAGAGCCAGAATCAATTACATACGGATCAAAACAATGAATCCTAGAATTGGTTAGAATTGGATAACAATTATGAAACTAACAGCCCTCTAGAATCCCCTTCTCTCTTGATCAAAGGAGAAAAACTAAATTGTTCAAATCCAGTACATAATAAAACTGAATAAACTAAATCCCATGTTTGGATATCAATCATGAACTCATACAAATCAAATTGAATTCACGGGGAAACTTAGCAAGGTATCGGATAGAGATTGCGGCGGAGTTGGGCCCGACCTTGGTGGTTCGATTTGATTGTGAAATGATGAACTGTTCGTGCATAGACGAATGGCTGCTCAATCGGAGACCAAAACCTGCATTGGAAACCAGAGAAACACATAAGCACATCTTCTTCAACCCAAAACATCTTTTTTACATAAGCACATAAGAATAGCAGCAAAGAATTCCAGACTAAACAAAATCCGACATCAAATCCATTACCTTCATTGTCCAGATTCCAAACACAAACTACACAAACATACTTGATTGAAGGAAAGAAATCGATCGAAAAAAAGACCATGAAAACCCAACTTAATCAAATTCACAATGAACACATACACTGACACCAAATCGATTCGGGAAGAGAGAGAGAGAGAGAGAGAGAGAGAGAGAGAGAGAGAGAGAGAGAGAGAGAGAGAGAGAGAGAGAGAGGCATACCTTGAGATTTACAGATTCGGGATGCAAAATGATTTGCGAATTTAGGGTTTTTATGGAGGGGAGGGAGGGGGTTTAGGGTAGAGGAGGAGGGGAGGGAGGGGGATTAAGGTTGAGGTGGAAGGGATTTTGTGTTTTGTGGTTTTAGGGTTTTGAGGAACTTTCAGAACAAAGAAGAGGTTGAAGAGGAAGAAAGTGATCGAACCAGAATGAAGAAGAACGAAACTGTGTGCAGCAATTATACTTGTTTTGAGGCGACGAAGATTCAATCTTGGTCGCTTCAACACATTGAAGCGACGAACAATGCAATCTTAGTCGCTTAAACACATTGAAGCGACCAATATTTCATTCTTCGTCACTTCAATGTATTGAAGCGACCAAGATGTCAAAGTTCGTCGCTTCAATGTGTTGAAGCGACCAATATTGAATCTTCGTCGCTTCAATGTGTTTACGCGATCAAGATTGAATCTTCGTCGCTTCAATGTGTTGAAGCGACCAAGATTGAATTCTTTGTCGCTTCAACACATTGAAGCGACGAACTTTGACATCTTGGTCGCCTCATTTTTATTTTTTTACAAATTCACAAATTTGAAAGTTTTCAAATACATAATGTATGATTTAATGAAAATACAATGTCTAGTTTTCAAATTCATAATAATATTAGTTTAGTCCTCGTCCTTGTCCTCGTCCTCGTCCTCTTCCTCGTCCTCGTCCTCTTCTCCTTCTTCATCCAAAAGTAGTTGAAAATCTTGTTAAAATTGTATCACCGTGGGAGTGTCCTCTTGGTAAGGCTCGAATATATGATCTCCTGTACGCGATATGTTTTCATCTATGGCAAGTACGTCAGCGCTGTAGACATTGCGGTGCGACATTTCTTGTACTACCTTCCAAGTACCACCAGCCTTTGGATCATCTATGTAGAATACTTGTTTTGCTTTGGTTGCAATTATGAAGGGTGAATCCTCATAGTAACTATTGTTTGTATTCACTGATATCAGTCCATGATCTGTTATAACGGTGTCAAGATCTTCCTCGTCGTCGGAGTTGTGCCATGTGCACTTAAACAACACCACTGGCATACGGCCTGTATATAATACTTCGACCACGTAGTTAACATGGCCGTAGAACTTGGATGAACCCATGTCTATCATGACACTGCTGTTTTGAGTCACGGTTCTTTGATCTCTATCAAACGAGGTGAACTTGACACCGTTCACATAACACGACTTATAAACCCAGAATTGCTGAGGTCCTTGAGCTAATGACTTTATTCCTGCAACCAAGCTCGGGTCCGAGTTTTTTTCTTTAAGGGACACCTGAGAGATAAGTGTTAAGATAAGTGTTATAAACCCTCAAAGAACCTTACAACAATTAATAGTTGGATGTACCCATGTTAAGAACCATCGAAGAAAACTCCTCCTCCGACGAAGCTCGTCGAAATCTTCACCATTTTTAGCCTTGAACCTTCTGAGATGTTCTTCTAGGTAAGGTTTGACTTCGTCTGTTTCCACCAAGACTTGCCAGTGAGCCTCAGCAGTCTCTGCCTCAGTCAACCTGAACTGGCAACGAATCTCGATAATATTTGGTCATACTAAGAGTGAAACACAGCTGATATTCCACTCTGGGGAAGTGTCGATATCTTCATGGTCCATCCATCTGAGATAAGACTTACAATACGTCACCGACTCATGTACGAGGTACTGTTCAGCAATACTACCTTACGGGTAACGTGTATTCCTCATTGACTTTTTATATTTTCCTAATTGCCTGCAAAAACACATAGAGGGTTAGTACAATATTACAACAATTGCCGACATATTACATAACGAACATAATATTAGCAATGAAAAACATTTGACCTTTCAATTGGATACATCCATGTATAGTGTACTGGACCTGTAAGGAATACTTGTTCGGGCAGATGAACCATGAGATGAACCATAGATGTAAAAAAATGTGGAGGAAAAATGAGCTCCAAATTGCAGAGAATCATCACTATCTCAGTTTCCATGTCACGCACAACCTCCTTCTTAAGCTCCCTACTGCATAGTTGACGAAACCAATTTGACAGTGTTATCAATGGCTTTACAACGTTTTCTGGCAGGAACCCTCTGATAACCACTGGAAGAAGACGTTGAAGCAACATATGGCAATCATGCGTCTTCAATCCATAAAACTGTGACGGGGAACTTACTTTCACCTTACTTCTCAAACTACCTGCATAACCAAGAGGATACTTAACATCCCTGAACCACTGGAACACATCTTCTAGATCATCCTTTTTAACTAAAAAGGGTGCATGAGGAACTTTCGCCCTCCCCTCGTCACCCGCTCTTTGCCACTGGTTTTTTCGCACATTCCTCTTCTTCAAAGCAGCGCGAGCTTTTGGACCATCCTTAGACTTCTTATCAATCGCAAAAATGGTTCCAAGGATGTTGTCACACACATTTTTTTCAATGTGCATGACATCTAAGCAATGTCTGATCTTCAATGATGACCAATAAGGCAGCTTCCAAAATATGCTTTCGTGAGTCCAACACTGTCTGTTATTCGGATTGTACGGCACCTTCAAGTCGTCATGTTGGCTAAGAATAGGGTAAACGTGTGACCTAACATCCTCCAAAATTTCATCTCCACTCTTCTGATAGGGTCTTCCGCCAAACTCCACCTTCCCGTTAAATGCCTTGCTCAATCGCCAAGGGTGATCTTGGTGGAGCCATTTTCGATGACCTTCATAAACTATCCTCCCACATATATGCTCTGAAGTTAGCTCATCTAGACAAATTGGACATGCCTTGTACCCTTTCACAGTTGACCCCGCAAGCATCCCTAAACCTGGAAAGTCTCTAATAGTCCACATTACTGCTGCCTTCATCAAGAATACCTCATTGTCTACTCGATCAAAAATATGGACTCCAACAACCCATAAATGTATTAGCTCCTCGATCATCGGCTCAATGAGTACACTAAGGCATTTTCCGGGAGATTTAGGGCCTGGAATCAACACTGATAACATGTTATATTCCTTCTTCATGCACATAGACGGTGGTAAATTGTACAGCATCACAACAACGGGCCAGGTACTATGCAAAGTTCCCATTGTTCCGAATGGATTGAAACCGTCTGTTGCAACTCCAAGGCGCACATTCCTGCAGTCCCGTGCGAAACCTAGAAAAGTTCTGTCAAAATGTTGAAACGCTTCTCCATCAGCTGGGTGGCTGAGGCTACCAGCCACGCATATTCGCTACCCCAGCCATCGCATATGCTTGGCAGTGTGTGGGGACATAAACAAACGATTCAACCTTGGTGTTAGAGGGAAGTTACGGATGATTTTTTTGGGAATATCATTTGTATGTTGCTTATATCTTTCAGAATAACACACTGGACAAATTCTCTCGTTTGCAAGCGCCCCCCTGAACAACACACAGTTAAACTCACACGCATCAATTCTTTCGTAACCGAGTGAAAGATCACTCAAGATTTTTTTAATTCTCGAGTATGAACAGGGGAATGTGTGCCCTTTAGGAAGAAGTTTATTAATGTAAATACATAAAGAGTCAACACTTGTGTCCGACCATCCATTTTCATTTTTCATTTCCATTGCATCTAATATGGCACTCAAAACAGTTTCTTCACTGCCTTCATATAATGGGGTCTGTGACTTCTTCAGTAATCTATCGTACTTTTCATAATCATCGTCTACCATGTCATTGAAGTTCTTGCCAGAATTATCTTCCACTAATTGTTGGGGTGCATCTGCATGGTATCCAGGATAATAGGGATATGCATCATGTAGAATCTCCAACTGCGGATTCACTGAAGGACCGACACCACTAGAAGGACCGACTCTGTCTTGAAGCCACTGTCTTCGTTGACTGAGCATTGCCGGTTCACCAGAAACTTCCCCGTGAAGGTGCCAGACTGTATAATCCGGACTCAAACCACTGTGTGATAAGTGATGATACATGACATCCATAGTAACCTTGAACGGACCGTTCTTACAACGTTTACACGGGCAGTAGTGATAATCGGCTCCGTTACTATGTCGCCGGGAAAAATTCATAAACTCGAATATGCCTGTGATGTACCTTGGATCAGCATGTTGATATGTCATCCAAGTTTTATCTGGGTGTCCGTCCATGTTTCCTGTCAACATAAACAATCAATATGAACAAAGTTACCACGCCACAGTTGCTATTCAACCAAAACACCACACTTCTTCGGCTTATGCCTCCGGGTTGGGTCCTATCCCCTTCAGGGGAACACGACATTTGTCAAAGCTCTTGCACCCATGCGTTTTAGCTCCAGTTTAGGGAAATTTCGGCAGCATCTCCCTACAGTTCCCCGAGTGCACACTTATCTAAACAACCTAATTTGCACTCGGGGAACATTGAAAGGAGACACTGTCGAAACCATATCCCAAAACTGAAACTGAAATCACATGAATAGCAAAAGGATCAACAAAGTCATGTTCACCTAAAGTGTCCAAAAATGGGACAATTCGAGAATCAACAACTCAACTCGATCAACTAGATGAGTTGTTGATTCTCAAACGGGAGTTCTAAGTTGATAAACACCACAATTATATATAACCATACGCTCGATTTCATGATTAACACTAATAACACTACTAATAAGGCTTGAATACACCTAATCTACACTAATCATCAATAAATTTCACTAAATTTAACCAAATTTCAAACATTATTCATGAACCCATAACATGATTTATCACAATTCAATGATTCAAACACTAAAACTACAACATAAGACCAAATTCAATTCAACTTCAAAAATTTCACATAAACTTCATTTTCACTTCTAATCATCAATAAATTTCACTAAATTTAACCAAATTGCAAACATTATTCATGAACCCATAACATGATTTTTCACAATTCAATGATTCAAACACTAAAACTTCAACATAACACCAAATTCAATTCAACTTCAAAACTTTCACATCAACTTCAATTTCACTTCTAAATTAACATATTATGGTCATAAAGAGGGTTAAAGAGATACAAATCAAACTAACCTTACTCAAGAATCAAATGAATGGCAAGAACAACCTTCTTTCTCAATTTCCTAAAATTTCTCCCAAAATCGCACAAGAACAGCTCCAGAACACGAATGAACTGTTTTTCTAAAATTTTAACTTTATGAACGGTTTGTCTTTAAGGAGAAGAGCAGATCCAGATTTAAAAAAATCGAGGCGACGAAGATTGGTCAATCTTCGTCGCCTCGATTTTCTTCGAGGCGACCAAACTCATCTTCGTCGCTTCGAATGTAAAAAGTGGTCGCCTCATATTATTGAAGCGACCAAAATCAATATACGTCGTCGCCTCAATTTGTTGAAGCGACGTAATTAATATCTGAGGCAATCTACGTCGTCTCATTGAAATTGGGACGACGAAGAAATGTAACTACGTCGCCCCAATGCTCTCCTCCAGTAGTGAAAGTCCTCTCCCCACAGAATTTTTCACTCTTTCTGGTTCAAATCTTTGATGGCATTGAACTCAACCCCTTACTTTATACTTAAAAAGTTATTCCTTAACTCTAAAAAAAATAAAGTTCATTGATTACTTAAATGATCATTCCAAATCAGTAGGAGATTTGAAGGAAATAGGGTTGAAAATAAGATATAGTTATCAATAACCTTTATTCTAATTTCAAAATTTTGAATAAAAATAGTTTGTAATCCCACGAATTTTGGAATTTTCGAAATTAACTCTTAATTACAATTAATTTTGGTGATACGTAATCAATGACCTTTATTCTATTTTCAAAATGCTTTACCGAATTTTGTTTTGTTTTTAAGTCAGAATGTCAAATGTTCTAGTTTGGTAATTAATAAGTTAATCATCACATTTGCAAATTTATAGTCAATTTTACAAATAATACAACATGTGGATGCCATAGAGGAAAATCTTTAAATTTTCACTAAATTCAATGTGTGTCATGTAATTTGGTCATCTTTTATGTATTTATATATGTTCATTTTTGAATGATTACAACTCTTATAATAAATTACAATTAAAATGACAAACGATGTAAAATATATTAAAATTCGTTCTACTTTTTATAACTGCTAAGTTTGAAACCAAATTTACAACTTTAGTGATATTTTTATGATACAACAACAATGAGATATCACTATGATAAATATTCTATATAACATAATTATTCTTAATGTTTGTAAAATTATTTTCTATGACGTAACTATCTTCACTTTGGAGGAGTTACATCTTCGACAATGGATGTTATTAAAACAAGCAACAAATGACGTCAATGTAGTAAATTTTGTTCTAACTTTTATAATTACTACACTTAATACAAATTAACAATTTTAAAGAGATTTTTACAATATGAGAAAAAAAAATGATGTAATTGTGGTAAATCTTCATATTTGGACAAAATAGATTGTATACCTTCAAATAATGTAATATGGTTCGATAGTAATGTTCTTTATATGGTAAAAATATGTCTCATTGTAGTATTTACATGTATGACAACAAAATTGTCTTATTTATGATTAACTAAATTTTCAAATCGTAAGTTTAGTCATCTATGTTGTAATAAATATATTTTTGACTCTCGTTACAAAAGTTTGATCAAAATTATAAGTAAAGAACGATTACATTCTCACTTTGGTAAATATTATTTCTTTAGATAGACACGTGTCACAAAATGAGTGATTTTTTTTATTTTTTCTAAAATATAAAAAAAAAATCTATGGTAGCCTATATATGTATGTTTTTGAATTAGAGATCGAAATGCTAGCTAGTCCTGCACTCTTCCTCTTGTAGCACATTAGCTAGCTATCACTATTATTCGATTTTTTTCGAATAATAATTTCAAGTTTTAGCTCATATAACAGTGTAATTTTGAGCATTCGGGATTCGTCTAGTAACCAAAACAGCATGTCTCTCTACGCACCAGATCACGTTTAAGCCCTATCAGCTCCTAACCTGCTATTGACGTATCAAATATTAGAAAGTTAAATTACAATTTAATTTTGTGATTGAGAACGTTTACTCTTTCGATTTCGATGATCGATCACCATATATATATATTAGAGAGTATATATAATTAGTGGAGAATGAGACTATTGTGAAGTAATTGACACGAAAGATTGCCATAAACGATTACTGACATGATTGGTGATTCTACTCATTGACAAGGTTAATGACCCATTAGTGGCGGATGTTAACCTAGTCATTATGAAGATAATCACTAGCATTAACAATATTAGTGCATGCAAGCATCAAATATCTTTTTCAACGTCCCAGGTAGTTTAGAAAACAAGAGCTAGCTAGGGCGCATAATGGTGATGATCGATCATGATGCGGAGAAACGATTTGAGGCCCTTCGGTGATGGTAATCAGTGTTCTGGTCCCCTTATGAGAGAACTCATTCTTAGACCTATGTTTTCAGTATGTCACTTCTTGTTGCAGAAGAACTTTTTAGTTGCGTAGAATTTCTTGCGTCTTGGATTGTCCGTCACATTAAAAGACTTGTTGAGGAAAGTCGAAAGTTCTGTTTAGATGTCAGCCAACTCCTGATTTCTACTTCCAAAGACCTCCCTAGCCTAACATTTCAACCTCATCCGCGTATTAACAATTCGCGAGACCATTTGATTTTGCAAATGTCTCGGGTGCACCCCGTTCCATGCTTCTCTAATTGTATCCACACAACTTTCATCATCAACCCACATGGCTTCAAAGTGGAAAAAAAATTCTGTCAACTTGGGAATCTTATTTCCATCTCTTGACAAGCTAATAGCAGTATAGGTACATGATCTGAACAGAGAGGCGGTAAGTTAGTTACTTGAGCTACCGAAAATTGTTGTTCCAATCTATGGTTGCTAGGGCCTGGTCCAGGCTCTCCTGAGTTGTCAAATCATGCCAAGTAAAGTGACCTCCTGTGTACCCCAAATCTTCCAGGGCACAATCAGTCATACAATTGTTCATGTCTGTCATCTGCCAATCTGGTCTCAAGCCACCACCGGATTTCTCAGTAGACCTCTGAAATTCATTAATGTCCCTTATAATACACCATCAGAACAGTCCTGGTCTTTGTTTTAAGCTCCTCGGCAGAGTCCATGTCTGATGCTGCAAGTGAACATACAGGTTACCATACACGTTAATAAATCTCCATGGTTGACCCACAGAGGCTGGAATATGAATCTCAACGTCAATAAACCATGGTGAATGATCCCCGTAGTGTAAATCAATGTCATTCACCCAGAAAAGAATCAAACCACTGACGTGAGTGTCAGAGCATTCACTCATTAGACCCTGCCGAAACCTAGTTAAGATTTGATATAATCAAATCTATGCTAGCTCTAACATTTTGTCTCTTGTAGGAAAACCATCCCTGGCTTCTTGGCGAAAACTAGGGATTTGAGTGCATCGATCTTAGTATCTGAACTAGAACCTCGCATATTCCATGCAAGGAAGTTGACGTTTTCCATGAGGAGAATACACAAAGATGGTCAAGTTTGAGGCAAAGCGAGGACCGGGATAACAAAGTCTAGCGAAATTCATAGAAAAGTTTTTGAAAATCTGTAAAATGTTTTTGAAAAGGTAGCTCACAAAGTTCGTAGATTTGTGAGTTTTTTTTTAAAAAATAAATAAAAAAGTCCTATACAATCCACAAATATTTTAGAAATCCATCACTTATAAATAGTCCACCCAAATTCAAATACAATACACCCCAAATATTTTATACATTTTGTATTGTCATATATTCTTATGTTTTGCAGTTTTGATAATTATTATGCCCACTATTATGACTATTTTTTTATGAATTGTGTATGTAAAAGTCATGTTTAAATGCGATAACTAAAAGTGACAAATACATATACACTTATATTTTCTTCCACTTAATTGAGAACTTATTATTATTTATTATTAGTAAAAGAGCTTATAGTTAATTAATTATTACCTAACTCGTGTGCAAGAGCTGCTGATAATGTGTTGAAGGAGAATGGTAGATGTAATAATTGTACATTGAAACTGTATTTTTATTCATTAATAGATGACCTTAAATACATGCATTACAATCAATTACAATCAGTATTCCTGTAAATCAGAGATTAAGATAATATCTATTTCTACTCTTATTAGACACACTAAAATACCATGAATATACGTTCTTTGAACAATACTTCTGAGGACAAACAATAGTATTTTGTCATTGATCCATCAAGATTGGAACAACTTTTTCAATGAGCATGCAAAATCTTAACCTCCCACTATTCACCAATTCCTCAACAAAAAACAGTCAACGTCATTCTTAGTTTGGATATCATTTTGTATTTAACTTTTCTTCTATATGCTTATATACTTTACCGTCCCACGTACGCCCCGAGTTGCATGCCATTTGGCATTTTCAGTTTGAAGGATCATTGGATTGTCTGGTTTTTCTGGTATTATTACTTTGTAATTTGGTGCGTTTCACACAGGAATAAAACAGACTTTCTCGAATTTGTTTATCGTAAAATCTATGTGATTTGACCAGTACAAGCATATATACGTCGAGATCTCCATGATTCATGGTGATATGCGTCATATATAAATGTATACGTATTACGTACGTCGTCGACGTATATATATGTAGAAATTAAGTTTTCCTGGTATTGAGTGACAGACCAAGACCGTCGTGTGATGGTCGACCATGCACTTAATTAAGCGAAGAAATTTTTGTCATATATAGTCTGTATATGCTTTACTTAATTTGATACTGTACACACTATTTTGTATTGAAGTTTGATCAAAGTCTATAATTGCAAGCTGCAGAGGACTACAGTGTTTAATGATTATATATAGTGATGTTTGTTAGTTACTTGACTTCCAGAAAAAGTAGAGGGGGAAGTGCAAATTAAGCGACTATAGAAGTGGCCATCTATGGATTGCTTATTAGTTTGCTGGGGATCGATGGAAGTGATCGATCAAATAACCAAGAACACATTTGTGATTTGAAGATGAATAAATTAATTAATATGAAAGTCTGATCAAAGTTGGCGCGGGCGGTGAGTATTTTTGCATGTATACATATTATGAATTAGGTTATGATCATGGAGAACGAATGCAGCATGCAATGTTCATTTGCATGAATATAATCAATATATATATATATATATATGATCGATGTAAAATGCATGTGAATTATTTGTATGTATGTATGTATATATATGTATGAGACGGTATGTCAGAGAGCAATATTTATATTTGTAGCGAGGGATTGGAGAAAACTAATAAGTTACAAATTAATTATCAACTTTATTTTAATTTTGGATATGAATATGGTCATATATATTATCGTTGTGATTCTAAAATTCGGGGGATAAGCGAAAACATATATAGGCTCATCATATCAATCATTGTAACATTTGGATATTGGTCGGATGCACTGTCACATTTTAACCCATTGTCGGCGATTTTTAAATCGCCGGCAATGTTTTTTAACATTATCGGCGATTTTTGTCGAAAAAATCGTCGGCAATGTCTTTTATTTTTTAACATTACCGGCGACTTAAATGTAAGTCGCCGGCAATGTCCTATCGGTAATTAAAAAAAAAAAAAGACATTGCCGGTGACTTAAATGTAAGTCGCCGGTAATGTTTAAAAAAAAGAAGAAGACATTATCGGCGACTTAAAGTAAGTTGCCGGCAATGTCTTTTTTTTTTTTAATTACCGGCGGGACATTGTCGACGATTTGCCGGAAAAATCGCCGTTTAAAAAAAAAGACATTACCGACGATTTTTGGGGAAAAAATCGCCGATAATGATAAAAAACATTGCCGGCAATTTAAAAATCACCGGCAATGGTTAAGGTTGTGGTAGTGATGACCAAGACAGATTATTACTCCGCCCCTCCTCTCCACCCAAAGTCAACCCCCCTCCATCAACTATCGACTTATCAAAAACTATTGTATACATGAATCAATTTGTATGTTTCAGTGCATAGTTTGTGAAAATATTTTAATTTACTGTCCCAATGTACCAATCTAATTGTATATGATACTTGTTTTGAAACAACTGCAACAAAACCCACAAACCACCACACCTCAACTGAACTGAACTGAACATTATTAATACATCTAAACTGAACTTAACATATTACAACTCAACCAGAGTGGTCACATGCCCAACTAACTTTCACTTTTTCACATAATAATGCAGGAAACAAAACATGCACGCTATTAAACAATAAATAAATAAAAGAAAAAAAATCAAAAGTCCTCCCAAAATCCGAATCAAAACAAAAACTCAATCACCATCCAGTCAATCATTCACCACGATGAAAATGGACATAGACTTCAAGTAGATATCAGATATCTTGCCTCGTTTGTTTGCCGACATAAACCCTGGATTTTTTTTTTTTACCTTTCTGGCCAAACCAACTGTTTTGGAAATCCGCAAAAATGTGTAGCGAGAGAAACCCCCCATTTTCTCTAGAAACCTTATACTTTTCAAAGTGGACTGAACTTACTAAAACACAACATTAGCTTTTCAGATCCAGTTTCGACTATTTACAATCTGCTTCCTCCTTTTTAAATCCCCTCCTTTATTACAGATCGAAATCCCTTTTGATTCTCCTGGTTTAGATTTAGTCGAGCTAGAAAAAGTGGTAGTTTTTCTCGGGTCACCTGAGTTTGAATTCACTCCTTTGTGTTTATTTCTGATTCTTGTAAATCGGAGATTACAAAAGGGGAGGAAGTTACCACTGCATATAGCTCCTATATCTTCGCTAGGGTCTCTAATTTCTTTCGGATCTGGTTTTTTTAAAGGATTTTAATATCTTTTATGATGGTTTTTAAGGTTGGTGAGGTTGCTGATATGGCTTCATGGTAAACACTTCTGAGGGATTATTTCTTGTCTGAGTGTGTCTTATCTTAAGACTACTTACTGTCTTAAGTGCTTTGTACCTACTCAATTTGAATTAGGTTTTGGTGTTGCTTTGCAATTAAAGGTGGAATTTATGTAAGCTCACTAGTTGCGGTCGAGTTTTGGGTGGTTCTTTGTGCTAAGATGGCGTCAACTTCGTATGAAAAATAGGAAATCTCGTACAAAGATGAGGGTATCATTGAAGCAATGGCATGTAATCTTGAGAGCAATGTGGATCTGATTGATTTGGAGCAGGGGATTGATTTGGTGGGAACTTTGATTGCGGATAACGAGCTGAACCCTAGGAGTGTTAAGGCATCTTTGCAGGGAATGAGGAAGCAAATGGGCCAAATCCATATTATCCATTTGAAGAGAAACATTAATGTTGTAATTGTGGCTTCTAAGCTACTGAGGAAGAAGCCGGTGGGAGGTAACCCTTAGAATTTGAAGGGGTTCTGTTTCAATGTCAAGCTCTGGTCAAATCATCTGACGGTGGACGAGATTGTACTTGACCGCGCTTCATTTTTGATTCAAGGGCATGGAGTTCCAAAAGAGCAGCTTCTGTGCTCAAATAGAAGAAAGTTAGCTGGGATATTAGGTGAAATTGTTGACGTTGAAGATCTAAAGAAAGTGAGACACAGGAGTTATCTGAGGACAAGAGTGGAAATTAATGCCAGGAAGCTCTTGTCTACTTTCTGTCAGCTTCCAAGGAGTGATGGGTCAATGACAAAAGTTAGATTGAAATATGAGAATTTGAAGAGATTTTGCAGCAAGTGTGGGAGGCTAGGGTATATCGTCCATGACTACAAATGGCAAGTCAATCCAGTTCTTATATCTCTGGGGGTTGTATACGACCAATCACTAGTGGATGATCCAGCACAACATGCTGTATTTACTCAAACTAGCTACCCGGTTGATCCACAGTACAGAACGACCACAAATTTATCAACCCTGTAACTTTTTTGCGATCTCTTAGCTATAATGACAGACAAGAGTTTGAAATGAAAAATGTTGCAAAGAAGGAAGCAGTGGAGTCTGAGATTGCAGAGGCTAGTGCGAGAGAAAATTATATGGCAATAATCAGTAATGCTAAGTTTGTGGAAGCCTCGAAGACGGTCAGAGAGTTTCCGACGAGTATTGGTAAAGGACCGCCAGTGGATGGAGTTTGCAGGGGATGTACCAAGGGACTGCTGGATAATGAGGAACAACACACACTTGATCAGCATGCTACTATGGTTGAACCATGTGCCAAAGACACTAACGTTGCATGCTTGGAGATCCCACAGATCCCATGATTGAATTTGAATGGTGGAGTTGACATTGACTTTGGGAAGAGATTCACATCTTGTTGGAATCAAGGGGTCAGCAATAGTTTGGCTATCAATGGGGGCTGAAATATGTGGGATAGATGGGCTAGGCTTAAGTGGTGCTATATGGGGAGACCATACTATTCTTCCTAGTTGGGCTTTCAATTCTTCTCTTGATGATTCCAAAGTCTAGGGGTCTAGTATGAACCCTAACTACCCTTTGAATGTTATTAGTCAAGGTTTGCAGATTCAATCGGGAGCTCGGATCTTTGAATTAGTTACTACTAGTTTGAGTTGGAGTTTGAGTGGGAAGAAAAGAAAAAAGGAGACAAGAAGGGAGAAGCAACAAGGGAAAAAGATCAAAAGGAGCAAAAACCTTTATCTCAAAGTTTCGGGCCAGTTCTAAAGTATAGTTGAAGGGTGAAAATAGAATTTCGAGGATGAACATAACAGATATGTCAGGAGAGTTAAGTGAGAAAACTGAAAAATGATGGAGATGAGGAGGATGTAATTTTGTGCTCCTCACAAAAGAAAACAAACAAGAATGGCTCTGGAAGCTGGCCTGTAGCTGCAAGAGATCAATGATATACAACTCCTGGAATTATCAAGGATTGGGGAAATCCTTGACAACTCATTCTTTGAGGAAAATCATATTTTCCCATTTTCCAGATATGGTGTTTCTACCTGAAATACACTAGTGTAGTTATTATATGGATAAAGTTCGAAGAAAGATAGGGTACTATAATGGCTTCACTATTGATCCATTGGGAGTTGCTGGTGGACTATCTTTATAGTGGAAGCTAACTGTGAATGTAATAGTAAAAAAATACTCAAAAACCTTGATTGATACAGTGGTGACTGATGTTGCTGATGGCCAAGTTAGTAGATGTAATTGGATATATGGTCCTCCCTATCAGGGGGAAAAGGATAATTTTTGGAGGACGAGGGAGACAAGGAATTAGGGTGATGGGATACCTAGAATGGTAGTTGGTGACTTAAATAAGTTGTTGTGGAGCTGTGAAAAATTAGGTGGAGTTGCTTGGGTGGATGGTAGATATACTCATCTTAAGGAGTTCATTGACTCAAATCTCCTTGTTGATTTGGGATTTGTTGGGTCAAAGTTTACTTGGTTCAAAAAGGAAGATGGCGAGATCATCTTGCAAGAGAGACTTGAACGAGGTTTATTTAGTGAGGAATGGGTGATGTGTTGGCCTGAAACTTATGTTACTCATCTATCTAGAATTGGATCTGATCACTGTCTATTACTTGTAGAGACATTTCCCAAGATAACTAGGAAACACTTCATTTATCGATTGAAGCCTTCTGGACTGAGTTTGAGGAGTATTGTGCACTTGTGATGGATGGATGGAGCTATATTAGATCCATTACTAAGCTGAGTAAGTGGAGAGGAAATTTGATTTGCATTCGAGCAAAACTCATCAAGTGGAGCAAAGAAAAGTTAAAGGGGGATAAGGAGGAAGTTAAGCACTGTATGGAAAAGATAAAGGGGTTTCAAAGCTTGGAAGGGATGTATTATCATGTGGAGCATGGGAGGATTGCTCAAAAACTGGGAGAGTTATAGAAAAGAGATGAAATTTTTTGGCATCAGAGATCCTGGAGCAACTGGCTTCTTGCTGGTAACACAAATTCCAGATTTTTCAACCTCACAAGTCACTACTATTCAACGAAGGCATAAAAACAAGATTTTGAGGATTATTAACAGTGGTAGTGATTGGTCAGATGAAGTTGATGTTATTCATGGTAAGTTTTAAAAACACTTTAGGATTGTATACCAATCTAGTGGTCAAAGACAGTGGGGTTCTGCTCTAGATGAAGTTAAGATAGTAGTTACACATGACATGAACCTTGCTTTGCTCAAATCAGTGGATTATGAGGAAGTTAAATAAGCTACATTCCAACTCAAAGCGCTCAAGGCTCCAGGGCCTGATGGATATCAGAGTCTTTTTTACCATCACTACTAGGATATTGTGAAAGATTTGGTTTGTGCTAGTATTGGAGATTTCATGACTAGGAAAGTGTATTTGGAGAGCTTAAACAAGACTCATATTGCACGCATCCCAAAAGAGTTATGTCCTGAAACCACTTCTTAGTTCAGGCCTATCAATCTATGTAATAATTCATACAAAATTTTGTCAAGTTTTTTGTCAAATAGATTGAAGGTGCTACTGCTTGAGATGATCTCCTGTAACCAGAATGCCTTTATCCCTGAGAGGCTTATTCAAGACAATGTAATTTTGGCACATGAAGTTTTTCATTATCTCATGTTGAAGAAGCATGAGGGCAGGAATGATCTAGCCCTAAAGTTAGATATGGTGAAGGCTTATGATAGAGTGGAGTAGGATTTTCTTGAAGAAGCACTTATCAGGTTTGGCTTTAATTGGAAGTGGGTGAGGTTGATTATATGTTGTGTTAATTTTGTTTCATATTATGTGGTGTTAAATGAGAAACCTGGCTCTTTCTTTGAACATGGGAGAGGTTTGAGGCAGGGGGATCCCTTATCCCCATACATTTTTCTGATTGTTAGTGAGGTTCTCTCATTGAGAGTCAAGATGGCAGTGAGTTGTGGTACTTTGGGGGGAGTTAGATTGAGTAAAGTATACTGTTGGATTATTGCATTGCTTCATGGCAGGATATTAATTATCAGAAGTCTAGCTTGGTCTTTTCTCTAAACACTCCTAAGAAGATGAAGGACCTAATGAGCTTGCTACTAAAGGTTGGGGCAACTGATAATCTTGGAACTTATTTGGGAATGCCAGCAGTTTGGGGCAGATCAAGGAAGCAGGCTCTTGCTTTTGTTAAGGAGCGTATTGTCAAAAAATTAGAAGGATGGAAACACAGCATTTTGTCAATGGCAGGAAGGGAAGTCCTAATTAAGGTAGTTGTTGCTGCAATACCTTCATATCCTATTTCATGCTTCAAATTTCCCATCACTTTTTGTAGAGAGATTGGTAGCTTGATAAGTAACTTTTGGTGGGGAAAAATGATAGTGGCAACAACTCATTAGAAGAGTTGGGAGTTTATATGTCAAACTAAAGACTCTGGAGGGATGAGAGTTCGAAAAATAAATGAGTTTAACATGGCTCTTTTGGGAAAGCAGGTATGGCGCATTATCTCTGAGCTTAATTCTCTACTGGCTAGGGTTCTTAAAGCTAAATATTTCCCATACTGTGACATGGTGCATGCAATGAAAAGGCATAGAGCCTCTTGGTGTTGGCGTAGTCTAATTCAAGCTAGAGATGAGATTTTTTTGGATATGTCCTGAAAAGTAGTGAATGGCAGAAAAATTAAGTTGTGGGAGGATGCTTGGCTCCGTGATGATCAAAATATAAAGATTGTTCCTACCTTTCTTGTTGCTAATGATGCTCCTTTATTGGTGAGTGAAATACTGGATATGAATACTAAACAGTGGAGGTTGGAGACTGTTAGAAGGTACATTGCTTAGGAGGTTGCAGAGAATATCAGGTGTATTCCTATTGGGGACATTTTTGAGGAAGATAAACTTGTCTGGAGATGGAATCGAAGTGGTAAGTATACTGTCAAGTCAGGATATCACAGGTCTCACTCTAAGAATCATGCTAATTGTCTTATCAGTGTACAAAATTTTGGGACAGTAGAGAGTAAGATCTAAAAGATGATTTGGAGTTGTGACACACTTCCAAAAGTGAAAATTTTCTTTTTGGAGATGTTTCACAAATTCTACTTCTTGTTTCTTAAATCTATTTAGAAGAAAACTCAGATCATCACCTAGTTGTAGTATGTGTGGGGTAAGTGAGGAATCCATAGAACACGTTTTATTGCTTTATCCTTAGGTGGATGCGGTCTGGTTTGGATCACTACTAGGATTGAGAATAAACAAGCAGAAGGTCACCAATTTAGCTAATTGGGTGAAATGTCTCATTGGTACTGTTATGGAGGAAAGGGCGAGAAGTGATTTGTTATCAATGATCTGTTTTGTTGGATGGGTGATCTGGAAGGCCAGATGTGCTAATATTTATGGGCATATTGCTAGATCTTCCATTAGTACAATTCATTGTGTGAATGCCTTGCTGGGAGATTATAGAGCTATGAATGCATCTGTCTCTACTACTCCTAGTGTGACTAGGAAAACCTCCTCTTGGGCTAAAACGGTTAGGGGTTTGATAAAAATCAATGTCGATGTAAGTTGGAACAGTCAAACTCGAGTGACTAGTCTTGGTCTGATTTTTCTAAATGAGGATGGTGAGGTGGTGGAGCTCACCAACAATTTTTTTTGTGCTTATGCTCTAATAGGGGAATTGAAAGCTGTGGAGTTGGGACTAAATTATGCTTAAGAGGTTCTGTTGGATGTGATAATTTTGAAGTCTGAGGCTTTGGATGTTATAAATACTTTCAAAGATAAGAAAATGATAGGCGATTAGAGATGCCAGAACCTTGTTGTCGAGATAAAGAGAAGGCTTCTAGTTTCAGAGTTCTCAGTTGAGATTGGATCTCATGCAACATCAATGGCGCGGCTCATACATCGGCAAAGCTTAGTAACGAGACGGTGGGTTTGTTTTGATGGACAAATATGCTACCACCATCTCTGATATAGGTGTTAAGAAACGATTGATGTCCTTACCCACAGTGATATTTTCTACTCTTTCCAGACCTTCTTGTACCTGTCTCTTTTGTGGGATAGGTCGATCAGTGATCTAGGATTTAGATTTCTTCTTTTAGAGTTTTACTGTTGTACTGCTCTCTCTGCCTGCTTTGGCTTTAATGAATGTGTTCATTACCTAAAAAAAACAAAAAACATGGATTTCTCAATTCAGAAAGGAAAAAGAAAACTTTATTGGGATGGGCAATATAAAAGAGAATCTGAATGGGTATTCCAAGCCCAACACCACAAGTAACTTTTCGCCACCATAACCAGTCACAATTACTAAGCCCCAATCGTCAACTCCTCAATCTTCTCCCCCACGTCTTTCTTCATCACTGATCACAATGAGACCGATCCTTCTCAAAGGCTATGAGCGTCCTCTAACTTTCATCAAGTACAACCATGATGACGACCTCCTCTTCTCGTACGGCAAGGACCACAACACTAACTTTTGGTTCGCCAACAACGGCGTGCGCCTCGGCACCTACGTCGGCCACAACGGCACCGTTTGGTGCTGCGACGTCTCCAGAGATTCCTCTAGACTCATCACCGGCAGCGGCGATTCCATCGCCAAACTCTGGAACATCCTCACCGGCCAACAACTCTTCTCCTTCGAATTCAAGTCTCCCACAAGATCCGTCGAGTTTTCCATCGGGGATGGCCTCGCCGTCATCACCACAGACAATTTCATGAATAATCCTTCTGCTATTCATGTCAAACGCATCGCTGGAGACCCCTCCGATCGTATGTTTCGTCAATATTTGTGTGCCCTTTACACTACACAAATATGAGTCGTGCTTGACGAAGTATATTTGTTAATGTGGATCTTGAAATTATTGTGTGATGTTCCAGAGAGTGGTGAGTCGCTTCTAATGCTGAATGGCCATAATAGGAAGATCAACAGAGCTGTTTGGGAGCCATTGAACAAGACTATTATCACTACTGGATATCTTGATTCAAGCGACGAAGAATGAAAAAGAAAACATAACTTCGTCACTTCAACTAATCTAAGCGGCGACTATTGATGTCGTCGCTTAAAAAATAGAGGGCGACAAATATTGCTCAATATTGGTCGCTTATAAAAGTATTGAAGTGACCAATATTCATAGTTTGTCGCCTCAAGTTATCCCAGAACCATATTTTGGGGCGACATTCAATCTTCGTCGCTAAAGAATTATTGAAGCGACAAAGGTAAGTGATGTCGTCGCTCGAGTATAAACAAAGCGACGAACATTGGTCAAACTTCGTCGCTTAGGTTTTTTTTCATCTGCATTTGTACTTCGACTTAAATACAACCTATATATGTAGGTAAAATTTTAGGTTTACAAATGCAGTCGGGTTCTGCATCTGGTTTTGGAAGAGAAGGGAGAAGTTAGAAGAAAGTGAGGTTGAAAAGAACGTGAAGCGACGCACGAAAGTTGGAAACTTCTTTGGCCATCTTGACTATGTAGTTGAGGTATGTTATCCAGACAATATGTCTGTCGTGCTGTTCAAAGGTATGTGGCACAACACACCACTGACGATCTAGATGTCGAATAAATTGACACTGTCACGGTAGATCATGGCATGATATCAGTGGATACAAACACTAGTTATTATGAGAATTCACCATTTTGTCTTGTGATGAAGACAAAACAACTGTTTTACTTGGACGATCATGCGGCGGGTGGTACTTGGAAGGTGGTGCAAGAAATGTCGCACGAAATGTATACAATGCCGAATTATTGGCAACAAAAGATAAAAGGCCTCATTCAGGGAATCAAATTACAAAGCCTTACCAAGAGGACACACTAAGTTCAATACAATTTTACCATATTGATGTATCTAATGTCCAACTCGATTTAGAAGTACACGAAGAGAATGAAGAATCAACCGGTGATGGTCGAGATGATATCGACGTCGACGAATTCGATGAGGAAGAGGAAGATGAAGATGATGATGGCGGAGACGACGAAGAGGAAGACTACTAGTTATTTTGTTATATGTTGCAATATGATGATGATAAATATTTTATGTTGTTATTTTGAACAATATTTACAATATTCTTATTAACTAGAAACATATGCAAAAGCCATAACTCATTTGTTAAGTTCAATCCAAGCGACAAATATTGGTCCATATTTGTCGCTTTAAATGTAAAGCGATGACGTATGTTCAAAACTCATCGCTTCAGATGATCTGAAGCGACGAAGTTGGACACCCTAAATCCTAAACCCTAGGGAAAAACCATAAATCCTAAACCCTGATATGAAGCTACGAGGTTGGACTCACTAGGTAACCTAGTGAGTTTAAACTTCGTCGCTTCACATGATCTAAAGCGACGAATATTGTGTTATTGTTTTCGCTAACTTATACCGATTTGAAGTGACGACTTTTGCACAATGTTCGTCGCTTCAGATTGAACAATATATCTAGACTTCAGACTTCTTCTTCCTCATTTTCGCATTGTTCTTCTTCTTCCTCCGTGTTCTTCCTTCTACGCAAGCCCAATCCCCAAGATTTCCCTCTCCGGTTCTCCCTCTCTCTCCCGAAATTCACCCCCACACCCCCCAAATTCACCCCCACACCCCCAATCTCGTAAGTGTCCCTCTCTCTCCGCTAAGTTTTTCAATTTTAGGGTTCTCTGTATTTTGGATGTGTGCTAAATCCGACGTGGTCTGTCATTTTCTATCCCTTAATTTGTTGGAAGGAATGCTCAACATGATCCTATTTTAGCAATAGCTGATCTAGTGACTCATGAATAGAATTCATTCTTGTCTCAACAACCAGTGCTGTCAAAGTAACGATAGCAGGTGTTGTCAAGGAGGCACTCACTATATTGGTACGCTCTGTTTGTTTTAGGATCTGCTGCAGTTGATAAAAGAAATTAGTTTTGTGGCTTTGCAAGAGTGCCTCAAGAGGAAGCCGAACGATCCCATGCCAAAGTAATTCTCTTTGAATCTTAAATAGATTTTGTTTTATTAGATTTGTACGATTTTTTGTTTTTTGAATTCTGGTTGTTTAATTTGTTTGATTTATGGATTGTGTTGGAGTGTTTGAGATTCTGAAGCAGTAGAGTGTGGCGGAATTTGAGTTAAGATAGTGTGGGCTGTTTCGAATTGATTTGTATGTTACCGAAATAGTTTCACTCATCAATTGAGCTGAGGTGATTTGTATGTTACCGAAATATCGGGCTTTCGGAGTTGTGTAGAGATGGTTGTTCAGATTCTAAGAGGTTGCTTGTGAAAGCTCTGAGATTGAGCTCAGAGAAAGAAGAGGAAGGAAGGAAGAAGAAGAAGAGAGTAGAAGAGAGTAGAAGAAAAGAGATATTTCTGATTATGGTTCTTGGATAACAAGACAATGAAACAGTACAAACCACAGCTGTATATATCAGCTGAGGTATATCACAGGTATCACGTGTTACAGTCTGTAATAACAGACTGGCTAACTAACTACTAACCATGGTTAACATATAACAGACCTAGCTAACTATGGTTAACATCCTCCCTCAGCTGGATGGGGGGGGTGAAGTGACCATCAAGCTGTGACAGAACAGATTGTGTTGAGGTGAGCACAGGCCTTTGGTAAAGATGTCAGCAAGCTGGTTCTTGGTTGAGACAAAGCATAGAGTGATAGTTCCAGCTTTTACCTGATTCCTGGTGAAATGTACATCCACTTCAACATGTTTCATTCTGGAATGATATACTGGATTGGTAGCAAGGGCAATAGCTGAGATATTGTCACAATGCAACTGAGGAACTTCAGCTACTGAGACATGAAGATCCTGAAGCAGATTTTGAAGCCACATGAGTTCAGATGTAGTGTCTGCCATGCTCCTATATTCTGCTTATGTGGAAGATCGAGATACAGCATTTTGTTTCTTGCTGCACCATGATATAGGACATTGATTAAGAAGCACCACAAAACCTGTTGTACTTTTCCTATCATTGGGATCTCCTGCCCAGTCAGCATCTGAGAAAGCATGGAGAAGCAGATCTGCAGTGGGATCATGTTTAAAGAAAATACCATAATCCATAGTGCCCTTTAGATATTTGAGAATTCTGTGTACTGCCTTAAGATGATCTTCTGTTGGACAATGTAAGAACTGACATACTGAATTCACACTAAAAGTGATATCTGGTCTTGTGAAAGTCAGATACTGTAAGCAACCAACTATGCTCCTGAATTGAGGTATCTGAAACTCATTTAGTGGAGTACCAACATCCTTTAACAGCTTAACACCTGATTGACATGGGGTAACATGAGATTGACAATCCTCTAACCCTGCCTTCTTGAGTAAATCACTGGCATACTTATGCTGAGATACAAATAATCCTGATGCATTATATGTGATTTCTAGTCCAAGAAAGAAATGCAAACGCCCTAAATCTGTCATATCAAACTCCTTTTGTAAAGCTGTTTTGATGATAGTAATGAGTGAGTCATCATTTCCTGTCAGAATGATATCATCAACATATAGCAGAAGATATACTAAAGATGAACCAGAGGAGTGAACAAACAAGGAAGGATCTGCAGATGCACACTGAAATCCTATAGAAGGAAGAAAACTTGTAAATCTTTCATTCCAGGCTCTGGGTGCCTGTTTCAGACCATATAATGACTTGAGCAGTTTGCAAACATGAGTTTTAGGATAGCCATCATTAATAAAACCACCTGGTTGCATCATGTACACTTCTTCATGTAACACTCCATGTAAAAAGGCATTTTTAACATCAAGTTGATGTAAAGTCCACCCTTTTGTGGCAGCTAAACTGAGTATGAGTCTTACTGTAGTATGTCTAACTACAGGTGAAAAAGTTTCTTCATAGTCTACTCCATATTCCTGACTAAAACCTCTAGCAACTAACCTGGCCTTGTGTCTAGCTATGGAACCATCAGCATTTCTCTTAATTTTGAAGATCCATTTGCAAGTGACAAGATTTTTCCCATGTGGTAAGGAAACTAAGTCCCACGTATGTTGTTTCATAAGAGCACTATATTCTTCTTCCATAGCAGACTTCCAGACAGGAGTTTTGAGTGCATTTTTATAGTTGCAGGGTTCAATATTTGAAAGATCTTGTACTGGTTCAGTAAGAATAGAGAGAAAGCACTTAGATTTAGTGATTCCTCTCTTACTCCTGGTTAGCATAGGATGAGCATTTACTGTAGTATCAGTAAGACCAGCAACTGGATGCAAAACATTGGCATCAGACATGTGGGACACAGTTCTAGTTGGTTCACAGTTCAAAACTGTAGAAATCCCTGTACCAGGTTGTGTCTCAATAGCAATAGTGCCCTCATGTTCATCAAATTGTATTTGAGTGTGAGAATCAGAAGCAAAATTAGGATTAGAACCAGCTGGTGGAATAGAAGAAGACCATATAGGTTCTGATGCATGAATTGTGTTAGCATTAGCAGGAGAGGAATGAGGAGGACTGAAGTGTACAGGAGATACCTGTGTGGTTGATGTAGATGAAAAAGGAAAAGGCACTGGAGGTGAGGTCTGAGTAAGCATAGGAGAATTATGATGAAGTTGTAGAGGCATAATGGTGATTCCATTCTGAACCTGATGACAACTGTGTAGAGGCATAGCAGACCTGACAGATGCTTTAGAAGGAGACAGACATTTACCAAACACTGCAAATGGAAACTGTTCTTCATCAAAAAATACATGTCTGGAAATTATATATTTTCTTGTAAGAACATTGTAACAAATATATCCTTTGTATCCTGCAGCAAACCCAAGATATATACACTTTGTAGTCTTTGGCTGTAGCTTGTTGGTATTATAAGAAGTCAAGAGAGGGTAACATGCACAGCCAAAAACTCTCAACAATTCCAGAGAAGGACATTTCTTGTATAATACCTCAAAAGGAGACTTCATCTGCAATACTGGAGTAGGCATTCTATTAATCAAGTAACAAGCCAAGGCACATGAGTGATACCAAAATTGTTCTGGTAAGGTTGCAGTGTGCATCATAGTTACTGCAGTTTCTCTGAGATGTCTGTTTTTCCTCTCACTCACACCATTCTGTTGAGGTGTATATGGACAAGACACCTGATGTAAAATACCTTTTTCATTCAAAAAGGCCTTGAAGACATTGTTAACATACTCCCCCCCTCCATCACTCCTAAGTGCTTTAACAGAAGTGGAGAAGTGATTCTGAATAAAAGCACTCAGAGTTTTGAAGTAAAAGAACACTTCACTCTTTGCTTTCATTGGGAACAGCCAAGTGTATCTAGAGAAATCATCAATAAAAAGAACAAAATATCTGAAGCCATCAATTGAAACATGAGGAGAAGGTCCCCAAACATCACTATGTATTACTTCAAAAATGTTGGAACAAGATGTTGTGGAAATAGGAAAAGGAAGTTTATGAAATTTCCCAGCTAAACAGCTTTCACATACATGATTTTCAGACTTTGAATGACTAACAATACTACCCTTACTAAGCATTCTTTGGACAATGTCATTTGAAGGATGTCCAAGTCTCTTATGCCATAGTGATTTCTTAACACATTTGCCCAAGAAGGTTGATGGAGGATAAGCTTGTCTAGTATTTGACTGCTGCTGAATATCAGTATATGAACTGAGAGAGTCCAATTGTTCACAATTTTTATTCTGCATTTGAACTGGAATAGGAACTGAAGTGACATCAACTGTTGAAGAAGAGGTAGAGGTTGAGTTGATAGATGGTAGATCAAATGGTATGGGATAGAGTCCTTGCTTACTCAGACCTTGATAGAGAATTGTGCCCATTTCCTTGTCCTGTATTACACACATCAATTCATCAAACCAAACTCTACAGTTATTCTGTTTACATAGCTGATAAATTGACAGTAAATGAGCAGCAAGAGAAGGAATCAATAGAACATTATTTAGCTTAAGGTCACCAAGCAAGGCATTGCCACTGTGAGAAATATCAAGAGTAGCACCATTACCTACTTCCACTGACTCACCACCATTATAAGCAACAAGATCATGTAAAAGTAACATATTAGAAGTCATATGGTTTGTGGCACCTGAGTCAGCTAACCAAAACTGTGGAGCAGGAGTACCAGATGAGTACATAGCTTGCATGACTTGAGCCATGGCCTGATTAGCTTGCTGAACTTGATCAGATGTCATTGGTTGAGTGCAGAGTGGAGTCTGAGATAGGGATTGCTGCTGTTTTGCAAAATTGGCAAACATTTGTTGTGGGGAGAATGATTGGAAAGACTTCTGTTTCTGTTTCTTCTTCTTTGGAAATCCCTTTAGATAATAGCAATTCTCCACAGTATGAGTATCACCATGACAGTATAGACAAGTTCCTTCACCTTGTCTGGCAAGCTGAGAAGAAGTAAACAGATTGCAAGTCTTTGCAATATGTCCTGTCCTGCCACACAGTTGACATTGACCACCAGTGGAATTAGAGAAAGCAGGTGTAGCCCCAAGAATACCACTCTTATTGTTATAGTTCTGAAATGCTTGTGTCTCCTCAGAGTTGTGAACTTTATTAGCTCCTGCATAATATCCTGCTAGAAGTGCAGCTGACAGTTCATTGTTGGATACATTCCCAGAAACAACAGGAGAATCTGAACTTGAGGTGAGCACAGGACTATATGAGGGACCAATATTAGGTGATGCATTTTTGTGTTTAGCTTCACTGGTTATCATTTCTCTTGGCATTAGCACAGATGAGCTACTAGATCCTGCATCAAATGTATGCTTAGCCATCATAGCTGACAGCTGAAATGAAGGGACATCTTCACAATCACCTTCCATATCTGCTTCTGCTGCAAGCAACTCCACTTTGATATCATCAAGAGAGTTGCTGCCAAGATTGCGCAAATTTGATTTTGTGTAGTTATACTCCTTAGGTAAACCACCAATAACTGCAACCATGACATCTTCATCATCAATATAAGCACCTGCAGCCTCTAGAGCATCTCTGCCCTCTTTAATCCTTTCAAGAAAAAACTCAATTGAGTCTGATCCTTTCTTAATCCTTTTGAAACTTTCTTTGAGTTGAAGAACATGTTGCTTAGTTGAAGCAGCAAATTTCTTCCTCAATCTGTCCCATACTTCCTTAGATGTACGAGACCCAACAACACATTTAACTGCAGCATCAGACAATGTTTGACCTAGAGCATGCACAATATACTGATCTTGAATGTGCCAGGCCGGATATGCAGGATTAGGTAGCACCATGCCATCAACAGGATTAGTAATAGTGTGTGGTGGACATGGAATTGTGCCATCAACAAAACCATACAGATTTTGAGCCTTCAAAAAAGAATCAACTCTAAACAGCCAAGAAGTATAGTTGTTCTTATCCAAGAGTATGTTAGGTAAGAACACATTATGCTGAGAGGTAGAATATGATTCAGCCATTGTAGTAAATGTAGTAACTCAAGAGTTTCACACAATTTGTGAAATCACAGCTTCAGCCAGTACAATTAACACACTGATCTAAACAGAAGCATAAACCCTAGTCTTCGACAAGCAAAATCGAGCAAGAACAAGCTACGATTTGGAGAATATGGAATCTCACAGCAAATGAATCTATAGAGAGAGAAGAACTTATCTTAGTCACAAACCGTGACCGAAGCTTTACAAGAGTATGATGCGGAAGCGATTTTAGTCCAGAATCAACACCGAGGCTCTGGATACCATGAAAGCTCTGAGATTGAGCTCAGAGAAAGAAGAGGAAGGAAGGAAGAAGAAGAAGAGAGTAGAAGAGAGTAGAAGAAAAGAGATATTTCTGATTATGGTTCTTGGATAACAAGACAATGAAACAGTACAAACCACAGCTGTATATATCAGCTGAGGTATATGATCGGTGTTTTACCACCCTCAAAATTACCCTATAATGAACTTAATATGCTTGTCAATGCAGTACAATAGTATAGGGGTCAATCCACAGGGAAAGATGAGACTCAATACTCTAAACTACAAACAGATGCTAAAGTCATAAATCTGACAGACTCGACCACTGGACACTAACGTAATTAATTAAAATAGCTAGACTCGACCTAAAATTACGAAATTAACACTGGACACTAAAGACACCCTATCGAACTTCGATACAAAATTTCGATGCAATCGGAGTTCGCTAGGTTATCGAACAAAATTATGCAAAACAGAGTACGAAACTGAAACAGAAAACAGAGTATGACTAAAACTAGAATCAATGATAAAATGGGTTAAGGGAAGTGTTATCCACCACCGTCACTCCATCTAGACAACAAATGCTTAACTAAATAATGTAATTGTTATGAATGAAAGATTCCCAGGAAGGCCCCGAGTTGTGAACACAACCTATTACCCGATCCTTATGTTTACAACATTGAAGGTCTGCTTATCAATATTGTCTATCCCTCAAAGAACCCGAAGTCACGGACTCGAATTTACTAAGAGAAACGCATTAAGATTTAGAAAGGGTTTGAGAATCTACAAGGCTTCATAAGTACACTACGGTCGTGTCTTACTAGACCTAGGGTTTCTTATACCAAGCATGTATGGGTTCTACTATTGAAACTTGAGGAAGGTAATAATCACCAACAGCCATCAATTTTCTTAGAATTAGATTCCTAAACATGCATACTAAGCGTGCACTCAAAGTATACATAATCAAGAATCATCACTGTATAAATAACAAAGAAACCTCATTCAAATAGCAAAAACAAAATTTAGATAAAGTGCATAAGCAATCTAGATATCATGAACGGGGCTTCAAAACAACCCCTTAACAATGGAGTTTAGCTCCTCATGGAATCAGAAAATAAACTCAAATAATCCATGAAAGAAATTGATACAAACGGATGAAGGAGAAACTTGCAGCTTCCTTGCTCTTCGATACGTCCGTCCTCCCCCCTTGCGTACGTTCTCTTCTTAGCTATTTATATGTTCCAAACTAACTAGGTTAATTAACCTAGCTAGCAAACCACGTGCAAGACTCCAAAATCCAGCCCAATATTCATAATCTTATTATTATAATAGGACTCTTCTCTTCTTCTCCTTTGCTTGCCACTTGCCAGCCCATCGAACTTCGATAGCCATCGAACTACACTAGCCATATATATACATAAGTTCAAGTTGATTCAATGGCAGGCATGCATCACGTGCATGCCTCTTCTTTCAAAACCACTTCCACTTCTATTTTTACTTCTTTCTTTGTCTTACTCATGGTCTCCAAGTCTAAGCCCACTTCTTCCTCTGTTCCTCGCTAGCAACTCCCATTGTATATATATATAAATTCCCACGTGCTCGCCGAACCAATTTGCAGAAGGACTTCTCTCTAGCGAGGCTCGCCAAGACAAAACCTCCTCGATGAGGTTTCCTTGCTAGGAAATATTATTTAATCCCTTTTCTTCATTTATCTCAAAAATACCTAAAAACAAATAATAATGTTAAATTGCTTAAAAACATAACAAAAGAGCTAAATATAAGATTCGGTTAAGCACATAAGCGTTGCATAAATATGCAACTATCAGAATACCCCACACTTAGCTTTTGCTAGTCCTCGAGCAATACACTAAACTAAGACTCTGAAAAGACTCAACAAAACTCTAACTACATGACTCTAACGCCCTCAACAAATTGTCTCAGCAATCTTCCACAATTGTAACACCAAGATAAGTGACTCCAAATTAACATTCCACAAAGTTTCGAAAATTAATTTCAATGCATGACACACATGTAATATGTAGGACGAAGACATAATCATGGTGAATGTAAAGCTGTAGCATGCAACAAACTTGTCAAGATTCAACCTCACAGGTATATGCTCTCAAAAGTGTTTCTCTCAAAATATATCTAAGGTTTTCACTCAACTCAACTACTTGCCAAATGGACCACACCATATGCTTACACTTGTGACAAATCTCCACAGATCAAAGGCTGCTATCTTGAGGATCAAAAAGACTTTCATGGGTTGTAATGGGGCTTGGCTCATAGGTTAAAGAATAAATGGATAAGGAATTCAAATATAATTCTAGAACCCAGTAGAGCACCAAATAAGAGACTCCTTCAAACTTTACAACCATGAATTTTCTCACTTTTGTGGCCAAATTTCATCTTGTTGGGCCTTCACGTCATTGTCTTCGTCAACAGTTAACTCGGATATCAAGCTAGACATCATTTTGTCTTTTCTTTTCATTTTTTTTTTTTTTTAAATAGCTTGATACCCCACACTTATTTCTTTGCATCACTTCTTGACATTGTCGCCGTCTTCACATATCTGTCTCATGTATAGCTCTACCAAGTCCTAGAACAAGGGTAAAGATATAACTATTCTAAAGTTTAAGGTCAGAGATATGTGGGTGATGACATAAAGTTTAAACATGTAGGCTCAAAGTGGTTAACTAAGGGGTTCACATCTTGTGTACACAAAATTAGGACACGGGCTTATATGGCAATGGTGGTGTCCCCTAAATGCCTTTATCACTTCCTCAATCAAAACAAGTATTGACAATAAGCTTTGAAAAGCACAAGAGCAAGTTCTAGTAATATCTAGAGTCCATTAACTTAATCTGTGGCAAGCAATTGACACTCAATAAAGAAAGCATGTGTATTCACATATAGGCTCAATCGCTCACAGGTTAAATGAATCTCAACAAAGTTTAAGCATGCCAAAAATCTGTACCATGTTAACTTTTTCTACATCCACTACACATTCGCATATGCATCATAAATCAAGATTAACCAAAGAAACTTAAATAGCATGAACATCTTTTAGTCACAACTACGGAAGATATAATCACATCATGAACTAGTTAAGGGCACCTAAGACACAAAACAAAAGACTCTTTTTATGTTTTTCTTGACACTTTTTACTTTTGTATTTGGTTTTTCAAATAAGACACTAAAATACCCAAGGAAAACAAAGAAAAACTGAAAAATACCAACATCAGGCGAGCAGCTCGCCAGAAACAGTGTATCGAGCAACACTCCTCGCCAGAATTTTACAAAATTAATTACTCATCGTAATTGGCTGAAATTTTGCGAACACTATCTAGACACATATACAGACCTACCCTCAAAATTTCAGAAAATTACGAGACCTATAGCTATGTCAAATAAATTATACAAAACAGCAGACTGTTTGCTCGCCAGCCCATCGAACTTCGCTGGCTCATCGAGCAGCGAGGCTCGATAGAATTTTACAGAATTAGTCATACATCGAAATGAGCTAAAATTTAGCGAGCACTCGATAGACTCATTTATAAAACTGCCCTCAAAATTTCAGAAAATTACAAGACACCTAGCTATCGAAGATGCATGACACGAACAGGTTACTGTTCAGTACTGAGAACTGTTGCTCGCTTGACTCAGCTCCACTCGCAAGAATTATATAAAATTAATGACAGAGTGGAATGAGCTGAAATTTAGAGGGAACAAACTAGACATATTTATATACATTCCCTAAAAATTTCAAAAATTTACGAGACTTCTAGATATGGCGAACAAATCACACGAAATATCAAACTGAACAGTACAACATGCGAAGCTCGATAGAAACTCATTCCCTCGATAGAATTTTACAAAATTAATCACACATTGGAATGATCTGAAACTTTAAGAACACAATTTAGACACATGTAAAAACATCCTCTTAAAATTTCAAAAATTTACGAGACTTCAAACTGTGTCAAATAATTGACACGAAACAGCATACTGTACAGTACCAAAATAACGAAAAATTTATACATAGACGCTAAGGATATGATATAAACCCCACCCCACACTTGAAATTTGCATTGTCCTCAATGTAAAACAAAACTAAAACATACAATACATCAAACAAGCATGGAATGAGACACATAACACATCACAAATCACACTAAACATGGAGAAAAATAAAGAAAAAGAGAAGGGATAAGAATTCAAATCTGGCAGCCAAGCTTCTCCATCCACATGGGCTGCCTCCCAAGTAGCGCTAAGTTTAACGTCTTCAGCCAGACGGTACCAAGTATCACTCTTTATCTTATGGAACATCCTCGAGAGGTACTTGCTCGACGATATGCTCCATCATCAACTCGTGAAACGGCTTCAATCGATGTCCATTGACTTTGAAAACTTTCCCTGTTTTGTCACTTTTCACAACTACAGCACCACTAGGGAAAACATTAGTAACCACAAATGGACCAATCCATCTAGACTGAAGCTTACCTGGAAACAGTCTCAACCTCGAGTTGAAAACCAAGACCTTTTGTCCTACCACAAAAGTCTTGCTCTTGATATTTTGATCATGAAAAGCCTTGGCTTTCTCCTTGTAAATCCTGCTGGACTCATATGCATTGTTCCTGATTTCTGCTAGCTCATTTAGCTGCAGTTTCCTGTGAATCCCAGCCTCATCAATATCGAAATTGAACTGCTTGACCGCCCAATAAGCTTTGTGTTCAAGCTCGACCGGCAGATGACAAGCTTTGCCAAAAACAAGCCTATAAGGGGACATCCCTATAGGTGTTTTGTAAGCTGTTCGGTAAGCCCACAAAGCTTCATCTAATCGCTGACTCCAATCCTTCCTGGTAGGGCCTACGGTCTTCTCAAGGATCTTCTTGATTTCTCGGTTAGACACCTCCACTTGTCCACTGGTTTGAGGATGGTAAGGTGTCGCCACCTTGTGTTGAACATTATATTTCCTCAAGAGCGCAGCGAACGTGCGGTTGCAAAAATGAGAGCCTCCATCGCTAATGATGTACCTAGGTGTGCCAAATCTAGCAAATATGGACTTTAAAAACCTAAGCACAACAGTAGAATCGTTAGTTCGGGTGGCAACTGCCTCCACCCACTTCGACACATAATCAACTGCCAATAGTATGTACACATTAGAATGAGAAGAAGGGAAAGGACCCATGAAATCAATACCCCACACATCGAAAATTTCAACCACAAGAATTGGGTGTTGAGGCATTTGATCCCTAGGACCTAAGTTACCTGTCATCTGACATCTTGGACATGCCTTATAGAATTCATGAGCATCCTTAAAGATGCTAGGCCAATAAAATCCACACTCCAACACCTTGAGTGCAGTTTTCTTTCCCCCGAAATGTCCTCCACCTACATGTGAGTGGCAAAAAGAAAGAATAGAATAAATTTCAGATTCGGGTACGCACCTTCGAATGATGGAATCTGGGCAATGTTTCCATAAGTATGGATCATCCCACACATAATATCTGGCCTCCTTCTTCAACTTGTCCTTCTGAGCACGGGTAAAGTTAGTAGGTACCAGTTTTGAAACCTGGTAGTTGACAATATCCGCATACCACGGCTCAGAATCCTGGATAGCAAAAAGTTGCTCATCCGGAAAGCTCTCACGCAAAGGGAGTTTATCCTCCTCCGCATTGGACCCGTGTGTCAACCGACTCAAATGGTCTGCAACCACATTCTCTGTTCCTTTCTTATCTTTGATTTCCACATCAAACTCCTGAAGGAGTAGTAACCACCTGATCAGCCTCGGCTTTGCATCCTGCTTTGTCATAAGATATCTCAATGCAGCATGGTCAGAGAAAATAATTACTTTAGTTCCTAACAAATAAGATCTAAATTTCTCTAAAGCAAAGACAACAGCCAAAAGTTCTTTCTCAGTTGTTGAATAGTTTAACTGAGCATCATTAAGGGTTCGAGAAGCATAATAAATCACATGTGGTAACCTCTCAACCCGCTGTCCCAACACAGCACCTACAGCATATTTCGATGCATCACACATCAATTCGAACGGAAGGTTCCAGTCTGGTGCTTGGATGATTGGGGCGGTGATTAACAGCTCCTTGAGCTTGTTAAAGGCAGCAAGACAATCTTCAGTAAAATCAAACGTCACACTCTTCTGGAGCAATGCACTGAGAGGTCGGGCTATCTTGGAGAAATCCTTGATAAACCTTCGATAGAAACCTGCATGTCCAAGAAAAGAGCGCACCTCTCTCACAGTAGTGGGAGGTGGTAAAGTACGTATAACATCAACCTTAGCCTTGTCTACCTCAATACCCTTTTCAGAAATTACATGTCCCAAAACAATACCTTGTTCAACCATGAAATGACATTTCTCCCAATTTAACACAAGGTTCTTTTCTACACATCTCTCTAGAACTAGGGACAGATTATTCAAACATGTATCAAAAGAATCACCAAAAACAGAAAAATCATCCATGAATACCTCGATGATCTTCTCCACCATGTCTGAAAAGATGCTCATCATGCATCTCTGGAAAGTAGCTGGTGCATTGCACAACCCAAAAGGTATCCTCCTATAAGCAAACGTGCCAAAAGGACACGTGAACGTAGTCTTCTCCTGGTCCTCTCTGTCAATGGCAATCTGGTTGTAGCCAGAATAACCATCGAGGAAGCAATAATACGCATGACCTGCAAGACGTTCCAACATTTGGTCAATAAAAGGAAGAGGAAAATGATCCTTACGGGTTGTGGCATTAAGCCTGCGGTAGTCAATACAGACTCTCCATCCTGTTTGAACTCTCTTTGGCACCAGCAGATCCTCATCATTTTTAATCACTGTGATGCCCGACTTCTTGGGTACTACCTGCACAGGACTCACCCACTTGCTATCAGATATTGCATAAATAATACCTGCATCGAGAAGTTTGATAACCTCATTCTTCACCACATCCATCATAGGTGGGTTGAGTCTCCGTTGTGGTTCTCTCGTTGGCTTTGCTCCATCTTCAAGGAATATCCTATGAGTACACAATGTTGGATCTATTCCTTTAATGTCTGCAATTGTCCAGCCAATAGCCTCCTTGTACTCTCTGAGCACAGTGATTAGCTTCTCTTCCTGTAACATGGTTAGTTTTGAAGATAAAATGACTGGTAAAGTCTCACCAGTTCCAAGGAATGCATACTTCAAATGCTCAGGCAAAGGCTTGAGCTCAAGCTTTGGTGCTGTTACAATGGAAGGAAGAAGCGTGTCATTAGTAATAGGAAGAGAAAGAGATTTTGAACTACCTCTTATGTATGGCAATGACTCAAGGGCTGCCACAACATCATCGTACGCTTCACCCATCACTAACTCCTCAGCTGAGCTGATTCTCAATGTTTCTTCTTCTTCATCCATGGATCGAACTTGGGTGATCAAATCCTCAAGTTCATCCCACACTTTAGAGCATGGGGAAGTTTCAGATTTCCTCCCCCCTTCTTCAATCGCTTTCTTCAACGCATCCTCATTCTCGTTCACCGAATGCTGCATAAATTCCTGCATGAAATTATCAAATGTATCAATAGAAAAACAGGAATACAAATCATTATCACTAGGATGCTTCATTGCGTCGAAGATGTTGAAGCGGATCTTCTCTTCATCCACTTTCATGGAGAGGGTACCATTGAAACAATCTATCTTGGTCCTAGCGGTCCGTAGGAATGGACGACCAAGTATCAATGGTAGCTCTGATGGTTGAGGCTCTGCCTCCATCTCTAATACGAAGAAATCAGCTGGAAAGATCAACTTACCTACCTGCACCAAAACATCCTCAACAAAACCTCTGGGGTAGCAGTTAGATCGATCAGCTAATTTAATTGTAACACCAGTTTGTTGTAATGCACCAATATTCAAAGTTTTATACACAGAGTATGGCATTAAGTTTATTGATGCACCCAAATCAAGTAAAGCTCCAGTAAAGTTCGTGTTACCAATTGTACATGGGACGGTAAATCGTCCAGGATCACCCATCTTGGGTGGTAGCTTCCTCTGAAGTACCGCTGACACCTTCTCACTCAAGGCCACGGTCTCGGTCCCTATGAACTTCCTCTTCATTGTACAAAGTTCCTTAAGAAACTTTGCATACTTCGGTATTTGCTTGATCGCATCGAGCAACGGAATGTTCACTTCCACCTTCCGGAATGTATCTAGAATCTCTTGCTCCAATTCATCCTTCTTCTTGTTCTTCAACCTGCCAGGAAATGGAACACGTAAGGGAATTGAAGGAGAAGGTTCAGAAGTCGACTTACCTGATTTTTCATTTGCTGAATTTTTCTGTCCAGGTACGCTCTTCTCTCCCTGATCCTGCAGTAGTGGTGGAAATGGCAGCACCTGTTCTAGGACCGGCTCATCTTCTAAAGATGTTTTTGTAGGCTTTTCAACCTCTTCAATCACTCTTCCACTTCTCAATGTGATCACATTAGCTTCATGTTGAGATCTTGGGTTCTGCACAACTTTACTCGGAAGGGTGCCCTGTTCTCTCGTAGACATTTGTTGTTCCATGTTGTTCATCTGTTTCTCTAGTATTTGGAATGCCTTGCTAGAGTCTCTGTTATGAACCTCTATTCCCTCAAGCTTGGCCATGATGGCAGCTAAAGCGGAATCTGGTACTGAGGATGCTTCCTTTTGTTGTGGCGGCTGGTACTCCTGTCTTACCTTAAAACCTGGGGGTGGATTCAAGATGTTGCTATTGTTTCCATAGCTGAAATTTGGATGATTCCTCCACCCCGGATTGTAAGAATTTGAGTAAGGGTCATTCCTCGCTGCTCTTTGTTGTACAAAGTTCACCTGCTCTTCTTCAGGAATGAATGGACAAGATTCGTTAGTGTGATCTGACATAGAGCATACAGAACATACCTGAGAAACAGATGATGATGATGTCGTTTGGCTCTTGATGGCAGTAGCAATGGACTCCAACTTCTTCTCCATTGCTTTCATTCTCTTGTCCATGTCTGGGTTGGTGGCAACCTCAAATACAGATTGTTGTTTCTTGCTCGCCAACGTTCTCTCTCTTGTATAGAACTGCTTGGTGTTCTCAGCCAATTTCTCGATGGTATCATGAGCTTGCTGACCTGTTTGGTACATAAACATACCTCCACAAGCAGAATCCACTCTTGTCTTGTTGGCTGGCTCTAGACCTTCATAAAAGAAAGTCATCCTGTCCTCTAGATCATACCCATGATGTGGGCATTTCCTCAACAACTCCTTGAAATGACTCCATGCCTCATGAAGCATGTCACCATCTTTTTGTATGAAGCTATTAATCTCCTTCTTCAACTGCTTAGTCTTCTGGGCTGAGAAATACTCCTTCATGAACGTTACCTTCATCTCATCCCAAGATTGTATAGACCTAGGAGCTAAAGAATTGAACCACATCTTCGCTCCTTCCTTCACAGAAAAAGGAAATAAAATTAGTTTCAACACATTAGATTCAACATTTTGTAAATTTTGTGTTGATGCTAAAGCTTCAATCTCAGCTAAATGTTGCTGAGGGTCCTCTGAAAATACCCCCCTATAATGAGGTAGGGCTGATAGTAAAGCAGGAGGTACTGAATAAGTCCCAAGAGCTGGCAACACTATTGGTGATGAATTCCCCTGAGCACTAGGTACAAAGGAATTCATCAACGTTCTTGGTTGTTCTCCCATTGCTGCTCTTTGTGGTGGCGATTGAGGAACTTCTTCTTCTGAATCTGAACTTGTTTCCACCTCAATCTCGGGTTCTGCCACTGTGCCACTCGTGTTTCCAACCTCCAGTTCTGCTTGCCTTTTCTGCTTCCGGTTTTGCTTAGCTGAGCGCTCAATCTCTAAATCAAGTAATAAAGGCTCAGTTCTCCTTGACCTTCGAGTATGCATGCACTAAGTACCTGCACACAAGAGACACGTTACACTACAAAAGAAATGAAAGAAAACAAAACAAAACAGAAACAAAAGACACGTTAGAATATAAAGACTAGATCTATCCCCGGCAACGGCGCCAAAATTTGATCGGTGTTTTACCACCCTCAAAATTACCCTATAATGAACTTAATATGCTTGTCAATGCAGTACAATAGTATAGGAGTCAATCCACAGGGAAAGATGAGACTCAATACTCTAAACTACAAACAGATGCTAAAGTCATAAATCTGACAGACTCGACCACTGGACACTAACGTAATTAATTAAAATAGCTAGACTCGACCTAAAATTACGAAATTAACACTGGACACTAAAGACACCCTATCGAACTTCGATACAAAATTTCGATGCAATCGGAGTTCGCTAGGTTATCGAACAAAATTATGCAAAACAGAGTACGAAACTGAAACAGAAAACAGAGTATGACTAAAACTAGAATCAATGATAAAATGGGTTAAGGGAAGTGTTATCCACCACCGTCACTCCATCTAGACAACAAATGCTTAACTAAATAATGTAATTGTTATGAATGAAAGATTCCCAGGAAGGCCCCGAGTTGTGAACACAACCTATTACCCGATCCTTATGTTTACAACATTGAAGGTCTGCTTATCAATATTGTCTATCCCTCAAAGAACCCGAAGTCACGGACTCGAATTTACTAAGAGAAACGCATTAAGATTTAGAAAGGGTTTGAGAATCTACAAGGCTTCATAAGTACACTACGGTCGTGTCTTACTAGACCTAGGGTTTCTTATACCAAGCATGTATGGGTTCTACTATTGAAACTTGAGGAAGGTAATAATCACCAACAGCCATCAATTTTCTTAGAATTAGATTCCTAAACATGCATACTAAGCGTGCACTCAAAGTATACATAATCAAGAATCATCACTGTATAAATAACAAAGAAACCTCATTCAAATAGCAAAAACAAAATTTAGATAAAGTGCATAAGCAATCTAGATATCATGAACGGGGCTTCAAAACAGCCCCTTAACAATGGAGTTTAGCTCCTCATGGAATCAGAAAATAAACTCAAATAATCCATGAAAGAAATTGATACAAACGGATGAAGGAGAAACTTGCAGCTTCCTTGCTCTTCGATACGTCCGTCCTCCCCCCTTGCGTACGTTCTCTTCTTAGCTATTTATATGTTCCAAACTAACTAGGTTAATTAACCTAGCTAGCAAACCACGTGCAAGACTCCAAAATCCAGCCCAATATTCATAATCTTATTATTATAATAGGACTCTTCTCTTCTTCTCCTTTGCTTGCCACTTGCCAGCCCATCGAACTTCGATAGCCATCGAACTACACTAGCCATATATATACATAAGTTCAAGTTGATTCAATGGCAGGCATGCATCACGTGCATGCCTCTTCTTTCAAAACCACTTCCACTTCTATTTTTACTTCTTTCTTTGTCTTACTCATGGTCTCCAAGTCTAAGCCCACTTCTTCCTCTGTTCCTCGCTAGCAACTCCCATTGTATATATATATAAATTCCCACGTGCTCGCCGAACCAATTTGCAGAAGGACTTCTCTCTAGCGAGGCTCGCCAAGACAAAACCTCCTCGATGAGGTTTCCTCGCTAGGAAATATTATTTAATCCCTTTTCTTCATTTATCTCAAAAATACCTAAAAACAAATAATAATGTTAAATTGCTTAAAAACATAACAAAAGAGCTAAATATAAGATTCGGTTAAGCACATAAGCGTTGCATAAATATGCAACTATCAGTATATCACAGGTATCACGTGTTACAGTCTGTAATAACAGACTGGCTAACTAACTACTAACCATGGTTAACATATAACAGACCTAGCTAACTATGGTTAACAGCTTGAAGTACTAAATGACGTCAAGGTAAGTCATCGTCTTGTTTCTTCTATCCATTTACATATAACTTTATGTATTCAGTTCACTGCATGCACACTTAGATATGCACGTAACATGTCATACAATCTGGTTCCATCTTCATGAATATTCCAAGGCTTTGTCTGTTGTTGAACCCGTGTTCCAAAATAGGGGACCCTTAGATGAGGTAAATCAAATTTTACCTAGAATGGTATTGTTTTCAAAGTTGTAATGCTGTGTTAAGTGCTTTTATATTTTGCAGAAAGCTGCTCTCAATGTTTCTTTTTTGTTGCTGGATGCGGAACTCGCTTGCCATGATGCAAAGAAAACTGCTGTAAGTTCCAATGCTGATTTTCTGATCAGTTGCTCGTGTTTATATCTGCAGAATATGGTTATCCTTGCACATTTCTCTCATATTGGTTTCTGTTCCTTTTCATGTAATAGATAAAGCCTGTTTTTTCTTCTTCTCTCCTCAATCCTAATTGTATATCCATTTGTGATGAAGGAATTCAATCAACTTAACTGTATATAATGCCCTAGTTTGTTTTAGATGCCTCACAGACGTAAATTTCCCATTTTGTGTAAGCAAGGAACATAATCAACTCAGTATGCCCTAGTCTGTTGCAGGCATGAGTTCTCCCACATTGTGTAACCAAGGAACATAATCAACACAGTATGCCCTAGTTTGTCGCAGATGCATAAGGCTACAATATATGCCGTACCTTCAATGTGGGGAGTGTGGCATCCTTTTGCGGTGCATAGTTGAGATTTATTTGGTCTCGAGTCTAATAGATTGCCCTATTGGATTCTTTACATATACATTGGACACTGTATGTTAGGCTTTAGTGAATCTGGGTAGGCCACACATGTAGATACAAGTTACAATTGTTAGTTTTATACAAATAAAAAATGCTTCTTTATAGTGCAGAAGTAGATACTGGGGAGCTTTGTCTTCAGATGGTTTGAAATGGACTGGGGGTTTGTTGTCTGGATTTAGTTGGAATGGTCTGACTATGTGGTCTTGGGCTCAAAACCTCACAGTATCTATGTGCTATTTGCTTGAGTTCTGCCTTCTAAAGATTTTGTGTTTGGTAGGAAGGTCAAGCCCAGGTCCACAGCTAGTTTGGGGATTTCTGGGTGTTAAAAAAAATGATCCGAGCTTATTGTGGTAATTTGAATGGGTTTTGTTAGATTACTTTTCTGTTTGCTGGGGTTTGATGTTTTTCCCCTGTTGGTCCTTGGTTTGTATTCTGTTGAATTATTTCCCATCTGATTCTTGTTGCAACTATATTCATTCAGGATGTTTTAATCTATCTGGAGAGAGATTTTGGTGTTTGACATGGATGTAGCACAGCCAACTGGTCTCTTATCCTCAAATGATCTATCGAGGAACGCAGTTGACATATCTGTCTCTTCTGTTTCTCTGAAGTCCAAGATACAACTTTTTAAGGTTCGATTTCTACTTCTCACTCGAAACTTAAAGCAAGCCAAGCGAGAAGTGAAGAATACTGTGAACATTGCACGTGGCAGGGACTTGTCTATGGCTCTTCTTTTGAAGTCGCAGCTTGAATATGCTCGTGGTAATTACCGTAAAGCAATCAAGCTGTTGATGGCATCTAGCAACCGAACCGATACAAGAATCTCGAGCATGATCAACAATAATCTAGGATGCATTTACTATCAGCTTGGGAAATATCACACATCATCCATATTCTTCTCCAAGGCGTTGCTTAATTGTTCATCTCTTCGGAAGGACAGGCCTCTAAATCAGACATTTTCGAGCGGTGCAAAGCCTCGAGAATGGAGAAAGAAGAGATGAAGCAACGTATGACAAGGTTAGAGACCTCCCTCAATGATATCATCTCGGCCCAAGACAATTCGGGTGACAATGCCGCCGCAGTAATTCCGTTTGTCGGCGATAAATCCTCGTGTGCTTCAGCAGGTATTCTCGGGGATGACAAAGACTATGACCCTTCATTTTCCTTGTATTTAGATTAATGTACCAATGTTGTTATGAAACATATTGTAGATGAATACTACGTATTTATAAAATGTAGTGTGTTTGTGCTATGTTATGTGTGTTTTATGTTATTTCAATGTACGTATTGTGTTATTAGGATGCGAAGAAAATTGGTTCAAACCAGACCCACAAACCTGTTTTTTCTGCTCTGTAACATTGACTAAAGCGACGAAAATTGTTCAATATTTGTCGCATGAAAATCTAAGCGACAACCAAACTTCATCGCTTCCATGAACCAAAGTTTGTCGCTAGAAATTTCAAGCGACGACCCAATGTTTGTCGCTTGAAATAACGAAGCGACGAAGATGTATTCAATGTTCTTCGCTTGAAATCTAAGCGACGAGAATGAAGTGACGGCATCCGAGCGACGACTTGTCGTCGCTTCGGTACTGAAGCGATGAGTTTGATGCTGAAGCGACAACTTTTTGTCGTCGCTTCAATCGATTTCCGGAGTGGTGCATTAGTGTGGGAGAAGATACCGTGGTTCGTGTTTGGGATACTGAGGTGAGTGAATAAATTCCTGTTGGTTTCTTGTATTAATTGGAGGACTTAGATTTGCATTTTTTGTTTGATATGAACCTAGTCTCTGTATCTGTTACTGTATTGTTTGGTGAATCTAGTAGCTTAATTATAGTGAAACAAATCAGTAATCCTGTGTAAAACATTACATAGTACGTATCAAAATTTTCTACTACCAAACTCACAATTGATCAATTAATGGATATGAGTGGTGTTTACCAAGTTCTGAAAGAGAGTGAGAAGCTGGAAAATTGCTGAAAGAGAGTGAGAAGCGGATTGGCCGCAAGGAGGAGATAAAATCCCTTGCAAAATTTAAGAGCAAATTTACCGGGGTTGTTTTGCGTGGTTGTCATCTAGATGTAGCCCTCAAAAGAGGAAAAAGTAAAAAATCAATACTTCAATGGTGTTTTTTTGCCTGGGTAAGAACTCACTTGGGTCAATCCTTGAGGCACTTCTAGCCTCTTGACCTAACCCAATTGCTGCATGGTGCTCTTAATCTCGACCGTATATACTTATACGTTATCAGAGTGATGTTTGATGACCATATATACTTTCACGTCATTTTAAATGGTTAATAAAAATTAAATAAAAATAAAGTTCAGACTCTGGTGCAACGAGTGGAAGAAACTATCAAGAAGTGAATAACATGTCACTGACTTACTGTCCTATTGCTCCAACGACCCTGATCCCGTGACCTAACGAGTGAACTCGCTCTTAGAAGATGGTTCTCACTTTCTAACTGGTTCCGAGATAAAACTGCCAAGGTATTGCATCTTAGATACATCTCTAATGTGTTTGGACTTTAATCAAGAGGTAGTTTTTGTAATCTATTGCATAGTTCACGTCTAACTTCTTCACAAAACTCATTCTTTCAGCTCTGGAATACTAGAACATTGACACTTAGAAAGACCTACGAGACACAGCCTCCAGTCAATGCAGTTCCCATGTCTCTTCTGCTTGATCATGTAACCAGTATATCACACATTGGCTAATTGCTCATACTCTTGTTTAAAATTGATGCTTACAATTCATTCATGTCACCTAATTATTTGCTTGTGTCTACTATCTGTATGTATATTGACTTGTTCGTTATGCGGTGTCCAGGTTGTGCTTGGTGGTGGCCAGGATGCCACTATGGTGACCACGACTGATCACCGCGCAGGACACTTCGAAGCTAAATTTTTTGACAAGCTAGGTAACTTATACTCGTCCTTCTTATATGTGTCAAAGTTATTTTTGAACGTCTTCAGTACGTACATTGGCCTAATGTTATCTCCAATATTCTTAATATATGATTAGATACTTGAAAAGGAGATTGGAACTGTTAAAGGGCATTTTTCACCAATAAATGCTTTGGATTTCAATCCTGATGGACACAGGTACGTCTATATGGTTCAACTTTGTAGGTTGTACGTAGTTATGTATATCGATCTGTTTCAAAACTCGTAACCTAATTCTAGCTTGTTTTATTACTGTCAGTTTCTCAAGCGGAGGTGAGGATGGTTATGTGCGTATAAATCATTTCGACCCTGAGTACTTCAGAATCAAGGTTTAGGTTTGCAGCTTCGTTTGATTTTGTTCGTGGATCCGAGGAAGCCAGCAAGAAGCTTTTTCTCTTGCCTTCCATATATATTGACTAGCTTAATTTACTGGTGTAGTACAAGCATGTTCTGCTTTTGTTTGTTGATATCCAAAAGAAAATTGTTCTGTAGATCGAGGAGTTTCTAATTAAAGCTATTTATATCTGTAAAAGCGTATGTGATTTTCAACCTTTTTTGTGGATGATGATCAAATGCGCAGACTTAATTTGGTACTGTGGCACCAAAAGTATATAAAAAAACATGTTTAATTCAATTGAAAATTAAGAACCATAAAAACGTAAACAATGTACAAGACTACGAGCTAGTACCTGTCTGCGGTTTGCTTTCACTGAACCTAGAACAAAGTAAGCAAACAATGAGTGCAAGATGATGAAAACTTTGCGTGCCATACTGCCATTAAAGAATATAGTGTGTTTATGGAAAACGAATTTGGTATTGAACTATGAATCATATCAATTGTATTACATTGTGCTTTATCTACATATGTCTGAAGCATAGTTTGTATGGTACTCTTTCAGTCTTTCTTTCAAAAAGCTCATAAATATTGAATTTATAATATAAACGCTACTAATGTTGTAGACTTGTAGATATTGGAGAAAATTAATAAATTATAATTTTGATGTTGTTAATTATGTGTTCTAAAAGGAAAAAAACCATCGTGAAATAACCATTCGGAAAAATAACCCGGTGGTATGGGCTTTGGTGCATTGAAACTTGATATGAGTAAGGCTTATAATAGGGTGGAGTGGGGGTTCATTGAGATGGTGATGTTGAGGTTTGGCTTTTCTGCGGAGTGGGTTAATATAATTATACGGTGCGTTCGACCTGTGACTTACAGATTCTCTATTAATGGTGAGCTAAGTAGGCAGGTTCTTCCCTTGAGATGTATCCACCAAAGTGATTCGTTCTCTCCCTACCTCTTCTTATTTTGTGCGGAGGCTTTGTCAAGGATGATATTGTTTGCATAGAGTGAATGTCTTATGCAAGGTGTTTCAATTTGTACCAGAGCCCCAAGGATTAGTTACCTCCTTTTTGCCGATGACTCATTCATATTCATGAGGGCATGTACGCAAGACTGTGAGGTGGTTCAAGAGATTTTTTGAAGATATGAGTTGGCATCGGGTCAAAAAATTAATTTGCAGAAGTCAAGTATGTCCTTTAGTTGAAATGTGCCTATGGATCAACAAGTTGAGCTTGCTGCGTTACTCGGGGTTACAAGAATGGACAAGCATGACAAGTATTTGGGACTCCAGGTGGTAAATAGTTATTCTAAGGAGGAGGCTTTCGGTTGCTTGAGGGAGAGAATCTGAAAGAGAACGCAAGGCTGGAGAGACAAGACTCTCAGTGTGGCGGCAAGAGAGGTTATGACTAAAGCTATTTGTCAATCTATCCTAACATATACGATGAGTTGTTTCGAGGTCCCCGAATGCATTTGTAATGCTCTTCATCAACTTATGAAAAATTTTTGGTGGGAGGAGCAGGGTGTTAGTAGAAAAATTCACTGGATTGCTTGGGATAAGCTGTGTGTCCCGAAATCAGAAGGTGATATGGGTTTTAAAAATTTGAAGCTCTTCAATCACGCGCTACTAGAAAAATAAGGGTGGCGTCTGATCAAAAGGCCACAATTTCTTCTTGCTCGTCTCCTTAAGGCGAGGTACTACCCTAAGTGTGACTTTATGACTGCTACACTTGGGTCAGATGCTTCTTATGCTTGGCAGAGTATTTTGATTGGTAGGGAGGTGTTGAAAGGTGGCATTCGATACCAAATTGGGAATGGTTAGGATGTTAGGGTGTGGAAGGATCCTTGGATCCCACGTCCCCATTTGTTTCAGCCTTTTTATTTCCCTAGAGAAGGGTATGAAGATTTGAGGGTAAGGGAGTTGATTACTATAAAGAACAGAGAGTGGATTGAGTTATTGAGGGAGTTGTTTTGTGATGAGGAGGTGGAAATAGTTTTGTGAATGCCTCTGAGTTTTATGGTTGCCGAAGGTTTTTTTATATGGCATTTTGATAGGTATGGAGAATACCAAGTGAAGCAAGGGTATTTTGTTATGTGGTCTCAAGCCTGCGAAGCTTCGTATGTGTCCTCATCTACACACTCAAAGGCAAGTACTACTTGAATATTGTAGCAGCAGGTTTGGTCGACAAGGGTTCCTCCTAAAATTAGAGTGTTTGTGTTGCGTCTTTGCAAATGAATTGTCCCAACTCGGGCTGACCTAAAGAGTAAGATTAGTATGGCAAACAGGTCGTGTCTTTTCTGTGGACATTTTTTGGAAGACAGTCTCCATTTTTTCAAAACTTGTTCGGTGTTTTATGAGCTATGGAGTCATTTTCCACCCTCTGGTATTCATGCTTACCCAGGTTTCTCTTGTGGTGATTAGGTTTTCCATGTAATGGAGAATTGTTCTAAGAGAGAGGTTGAGGTTTTCTTTATGCTGTTATGGGCCATTTGGAATGAGAGGAACCTATTGTTATGGAAAGGATGGGTGATTAATGTGACTAATATGAAAGTGTGGTGCATGACATACCTAGAAGACTATCAGAGGCGACACCCTCATGCAACTAGAGGTTCCATCATCATAAACAAAAATGGGCGTTCCCTCCCTCTGGCCAACTCAAGATGAATGTGGACAGGGCTTTGTGCCCCGAGTCTCAGCATGGTGGTGTCGGGGTGGTTGTTAGAGATGATCGGGGGATGGTTCGTGCTGCCTTTGCAAGACATATCCCCTACACCATTTCACCTTTACATATGGAGGTTGAGGCGGTGCGAGCTGGGGCTTTAATTGCGATACATCAAGGATGGAGAGATATGGAGATTGAATGCGACTGTGTTGTACTCACCTCGGCATTAAAAACTTATGGTGCTCTTGTGCCTGAGGTTAGTAGTGTGATATTTGATTCTCGCCGCTACTTAAACGATTTGGGTAATGTGCTTGTTAAGCACATTTATCGTGAAGCAAATGGTGTCGCTCACCATTTAGCTCATCTTGCTAGTGTTAGTAGATTATATGCTTATTGGATTGATGATACTCCGAAAATTATTTTGGATGTTTTAGTTGAGGATGATTGTGTGATTTCGCGAGGTCTTGGCTTCACGTCCCCCTCATTGTATATGTCCTCTTCGTTTAATAACAATCCATGGCATGGGGATAGTGCCTCCTAGCTTCCGTTGGAACTCCCAATTTTCAAAAAAAAAGGTTTGGCTTTGACAAGTGAGCAATTCTTGGGTAGGACCATCGTGTCCTTGTTCATTAAGCCATCCAATAACAGGGGGAGTGAAGGGTACTTGCTGAGTTTTTACCCCCATCTATCAAACTAGCAGGAGTTATTTTATGAGTTTTGAGCTTTGGGGTTTTCATTGATTTGCCTTATTTCCTTAGTAAAAATGGTCCCTACCAAAGAACTGTCCTTGCCAACTTGACAAGTTATATGACTTATCAAGTAACACATGTCTGACAGTCAAGTTATGATGTTATATTATACTCTCGACTTGACTGTACTACTCTTTTGCATTTATTTTTGGCATAATTATCAATTTGTTATCTTAGAAATGACATTTGTGTCAATTTGCTATTCTAAATTTTTTTCCTGTCAATTTGCTATTCTAGGATTTCAAAACTTGCCAATTTGCTACCCATATATCAAATTAGGCAAAATATTTAGCCAATTTGCTACCCTAGGTTTAAGTTTTTTCAATAGTTTTTCATTTTTTTTCATTCAAATCTATAGAATAGATGGTTTAGAGTACCAATGTGCTTTTAATTGTTTATAATTTAATGAATATATTGACGAAATTCAAGTAATTAGACAACAATGTAACAAATTGACAAATTTATAAATCTTATGGTAACAAATTTGCAGAATTTTTTTTTAGAATAATAAATTGACACTAGGGTGATTTCTATGGTAACAAATTGACAACTAAACCTTTATTTTTTATTACAATTTTTTTTTTGTAAACATAAAATGGTTGAGACTTGAGAGGCCAGCTGAGAAATTGTTACACGTACATTTTTTTAGCGTCGTACTCACTTGAGAGAGTTAAGACTATAACTAACCTGCAACCGGAAAACCCAAAAAAAAAAACGATCTATACCTTCACATATGGATCCTAGTCATCCTGCCTAAACATGAAAACCACCATCGAACCAAAACAACCACCTTACCGCCAAAACAAACTCACCGCACTTATGCTAACAATTAACCACCCTCTCAGCTAAGAACTCACGACCGTTGCACCACCACAACAAAAAATTAAAAGTCGTTCCCCCACACCCTCCAATCCACCATTTCCATCTTTCAACTTTGTTCGCAAACATTTGTTACTTGTTAGGAGAAAATGGTGTCCAAATTAATGAAGAACATTAGAGCATGCAAGTTCTTTTCTATCAACAACCGCCACGGCATAAGGCGGCGCCACCGGCACAACTTTTCCATCAAGAAGGCTGCGATAGCTCCCTCCAACGTCGTGCTTACCCGAATAGGCACTACCAAAGGCTGCTTCAAGGTCGTCCTAACCCGAACGGCCCAACCGGAACCCGCAACAAAAATACCTCAACCGCCACTCCCGCCGTCAACTTCGCCGGAGAAGAGGACCGTGTTTCTCGACCTCGACGAGACGCTGGTGCACTCGGTGGCCGCGCCGTTTCCGAAACGCTTCGACTTCGTCGTCCGGCCCGTCATTCGCGGAAAGGAGATGACTTTCTACGTGACCAAGCGTCCCGGAGTCGACGAGTTTCTTCAGAAGCTGGCGGAGAAGTACGAGGTGGTGGTTTTCACGGCGGCGCTGAGAGAGTACGCGACGTTGGTGCTGGATCGGCTTGACAGGAGGCGCGTGATGTCCCACCGCCTGTACCGCGACTCGTGCAGGGAGCTGGACGGCAGGTTCGTCAAGGACCTGTACGGCTTGGGGAGGGACTTGAGCCGCGTCGTGATCGTGGACGACAACCCTAACTCGTACTCTCTCCAACCGGAAAACGGAGTCCCGGTCCGGCCGTTTGTAGATGACGTGGCGGACCGGGAGCTGTGGAGGTTGTTGGAATTTTTTGACGGCGAGGAGGCTAGTCGTTGTGAAGATATTAGAGATGTTGTGAAGCAGTTTGTAAATGATAGCGGACCAATATTTTCCGACGACGACGACGATGAGAATGAAAATGGTGGTGAGTTGGAGATAGGGGATGGAAAGTATAGTAGCGCCGATGTTCCAGCATTAACGAGCATCGGTACTACTTCATCAAGACCAGGCATGCAAGATAATACTAGAATCAGTTTTCCATGGGGGGAAACAGTAGGTTTGGAATGTTGGGTCAAGACGGTGAGCTTAGGCTGTTTGGTCTTGATCTTTATCAATGTGATCTTATGCTATCGCACAGACATGCCCACATTTTAGTGACATGTGGCGTGGCATGGAGAATTCAAAGAGATCGCTCAGGCTAGCTCCACATTTTTTTCCTGGAAATTAAAACGTGACGTACCTATAGCAAATATATATCATCTCAATTATGTACGCATTGTACCTAAATTAAAGAACATATTCAGCACAACACCGGTATCATCCCACATAGGGGTGAGATTTTATAACTTCGGCGCTTAAAGAAAAGGAAAACGATAGAGTATACCAACATGTGCAAACTAAATTAAATTAAGGTGTGTTTGGATGGGAGTGAAATTTTTAAAATTTAATTAAATTTCGACAATTTAGAATTTCATTATTTAAATTTATGTGTTTGGATTAGTCTCTTGAGAATTTTATAATTTCCATCATTTTAAAAACAATGGAATTGGATACCCAAAGAGCAATGCTAGGGGGCTTCAATGGAATCATGACAATCCATGTATGTCTCAATCATATGTGGCCATGACATGTCATATATAAAAAAAATTAATAATAGTTATGAGAAAATATATAATACTACAAAACCAATCTAGTCCTTTTATACATTTAATTAAATTTATAAATTAAGTTGATAGGTTTGAGAAAAAAATATTGTTGAATGTATGAGAATCGAACGTGTTTGGCATAAAAATCTCTTAAGGACTTGAGAGGCTTTCAAACTGTCTCTTTTCTCGATCATGTGCTTATGTATGTGTGGCGTGCCACCTTCGTGGGACGGAACGTTAAACATAGCTTGCCGCTGCTTGACTTTTAAGAAGCGACTGGACAGGGAGAGCACCAATCCAGCCTAATTTATCCTTCTCACCTAAGTGACTTAGGACTTTATGGTTTTCGTGTCTCTCGCAGAGCCATGAAGATCGATACCTCACAACTCCTTCGGTGTGAAGTAGAGCAATCTCATTGACAAAGTGTTGAGAACACAAGGTGTTGCGTCCGTAGATCGCAAGATAATCACGCACCTTCGGGTAATGACCTCTTGATCACTGGTTGCAGTGTTTTGCATCCGAAGATTGCAAGATACGCACACTCCTTCGAGTGAATGATCTCTTGATCGCTGGTTGCAGGGGTTTCTCAAGATGAGAAGGTAGTTTGCCGAGAGCAAAGTATGTATGCGATCGGGAATCCCTTTCTCTTTCGTTAACCTCCTCTATTTATAGGAATCAATTACTTGTTAATGTATATCTAAAACTCTTCACAATTAGACTCACTAAGCAACTCTAATTGTTCAGAATCTTACTTCCTAGGTTTTATAATTAAAGTTTAAGACCTTGATGATAAACTTGCCAGGGAATCATTTTCTCACAAGGAAATGTAGCAATTGATTTAACATGGGCCGCAGGTACCGGCCTTCAATCCTACCCAAACGGTATAGACTAATCTTCCAAGCCGCCTAATCCAGCCCTCAAAGCCCAATAACAAGATATTTTATTTTGGCCCCAAACATTGCCCCCAGGCCTCGAAATTAAATCCCAGACGTGGTTGAAGAGGTTTGTTTCTCAACAACATACCGTTTACTCTAAACAGTAACCTTCCATTCGTAACGCCTCCTCAGCCAACTCTTCTGAAAAGTCACACCATTACAGATGATGTCATATAAAAAGTGCATGTTCCTTCAGAGTCCATACTTTAACACACTCATTCCGTTTCCATCTTCCTAGCTTTCTAAATTTCTTTCTGAAGCCAGATTTTCCCTGCCACTGACTACATTTTCGATCCAAAAATGCCTCCTCACCAGCAAGAATTTCCTCACCTTACCAAAGAAAATTTTGAACTTTATTCCAAGTCTGTTCGAACCACTGTTAAACGGCAAAAATCAGGTCCAACCACCACGCTCAAACTTTCAACACCGCCACCGGTCGTTTAGGCCCTTTCCTCAAAACACCCATCAACCTAGCACTTTACCAGGTTCTCCATGATAGCTCTTGCAACTCCGCCTTAATCTTCATGCGAGACAAGCAAGCTGACTCAACTGGGTGGACGAACAATGACACCCTCTGCTCGATCAGAAAATGGCCGACCACTTCTAATAACGAACGAACGTGGTACAAGGCTCATCACAAAGCAGGCCTAGTCCATTGGTGAGCAGCCAACATTGTCCACCTCATAGACCTTTGCTTCTCACTACCCAACGGAGGGAATCACGCACCATTCGTTGCCGCCATGTGTTTTTGGGACGCCGCCTGTAATTGCTTCTATCTCCCCTGCAGTAATGTAAGCATTACACTGTTAGACCTCCTTACCATCTTCGAAGTACCTATAGCAGACCCCATTTGGAAACAATGGGACGCCATCAATGTCACCGATAGAGCTAGTCTCGACTGGCCCCTTTCTTACACCACATGGGTTATCCACTTCATGAACGACAAATCCCCCCAGGAGCTATAGCTTTCCTTGAATTTTAGTTATCAAAATATATTTTTTGTGTTTCATCCCAGAAGGTCAACAAGTGCTGGGTCCACCTTGCCGAATGCTTATTTGAGGGCACTACGGTAGGACTTGAACAATCCATCCTCGCCTACCTCTACTGCAGCCTAGGATGGATTTCATTGTCCTCATTGCAGCTCAACAAACCTAGTCCACTATGGATGGTAGACATAAGGCTCTAGGTCTACTTCCCTGTCTTTCGGCACCCACATGTGCCGTTGTTCTAAGCGAATGAGCTCCTTGGACAAACTCTCGCAGCCCCCCTTGCCTTCAAAGGGCCTACTTATCAAACGTGTTTCGCCACCTTCTACTTGCACAACTAATTTCCCTCTGGCCCCGCCCATCTAATCTTAGACCGCCACTTCTTGCCAGAGTTAAAGACTGGTTTCTTACCTTCGCTTACCTAAAGTGACCAGGCAAAACTCATCTTTCTCCAGAGCAACACTTATGGAAACTTGTTGGTTCCTAATCCCATCAAAGTCAGCTATGAGTTTTATGCTCCCAACCACTTCACCAGACAACTTGGGCTAACCCAATGTGTCCCTATGCCACTGGTTGGTTCTGTCAATTGCTACACTACATGACGAGCAACTTCCCATCTCGTGGAGATCGATATAGCAGACCCCCACTTCGGCTTTTTTCATTTTGATGCTTTCTAAGGAGGAACTCACTGTCGCTCTGATGCCGTCAACGGGAGTGGCGGTACACTAACGTGCCTGGCAGGCACAATTTTGGGATGGCCTTCGGTCTACACAACCACTGTCTCTCTTTGCGGCTATCTTCAAGGATTTTGAAGGCAATTTTGCCAACTCCTTTGACAGGAAAGCATTAAACTTTGCTCCTCAACATGCAGATGAAGACACACCTTGGCCCACGGTAAGCATCCTCATTACTTTATGCCACATATATTGGCCTTTAATTATGCATACTTACTCTTTCTGGTTTAACACTCACAATTCGACGAACGAGCTGATGCCTCTAACTCTTACAACAAATAAGACGTTGGAAACGAAGAACCAGAACCCCCTCAATCTGTAAGTAATTACAAATCTCCACTAAGACGTGACTTAATATCTTCAATTTCTCACTATGTTATTCCCAGAAACCACACAAACGGCACCTAGATGCCTCCCCTGTTGGAACTTCTGCTAGGACTTATGGCAAGAAGAAACGACGCCGCCCCTGCTAGAACTTCTGCCATCCTTATCTCACCATCAAATACTACTGGCCTCTCTTTTAGCAATAAGCGGCCCGAGCATATCGTACACACTGCTTCTTCACCTGATGAGGTAAAATTATAGCTTTGAGGGATGATTGAACATACTTCTATACATGCAGGCTTTTGTCTTCTAATGCTAAACTTTTCTTTTTATTATAAGGATGTGTTCCATACTGAGGTCAACCCTGAAGAGAACCTCTCGGCCAACGCTCTGCCTGAAGGGAGCACCATTGCTAGCATTGGGACTATTAATGTCGCAGACGTCGACATCGCAAATGTGGATGTCGATATTACCAATGTCGTCCATGATAACGCTCTTCACAATGCTCATCATTCAGACGAAAGTCTTTATGATGGTAATGATAGTGACACATTCCAATTTCGTTTTGAGGATACTCCTTTTTCTTACCATGCCATGCATTACTCTCTAGAGGAACAAGCGGTCATGGCGGCTGACGTCATACTTCCTCTTTCTAACACAATTGCTCAAAGAGAACCAGGCGAGATGGCTAAGGCACTTCCTAATCCTCCACTCAACTCCAACACCTCACCTGATCTAACTTCCCCTGGCGCGAATGAGGTGCGGAATGAGAGTCAGGGTCTGCAATTTGTCATTCATTGGGCTTCACCTTCCTATAACCTTTATATCAAGACCACCGTGCAAGATCAAATCCTTAGCTTGGAAGAACTCTCAGCCAAACTCTCAACCCTGGAGCCTGATCTAGCCACTTACCCTTGCCAAAGACATAATCAAAAAGCTCCTTGAAGCTGACCTGGGCACTTCTCAAGCCCTCAACGATATATGCTAGATGAGGTATCAAACATGCTGAAAACTACCCCTGGCGGGCTCGTACCCGTGCTCTCCCAATACGAGGAAGATCTTTGACAGCTCTATAGGTTACATGCCAACAAAGATGATCTGTTTCACCACCTAGATCGGTAGAAGAAACTGAGGGAAGAAATGGCCAACCAAGTGCCCAAGTGCTTAATGACCACCGCCGAGTCCAGAAATTCCTCTAGAGTACCTCCTCAAAGCAGACGACATTGGCGGCTAAAGAAGCTGAACTGGCTGCTCTCCAAGCTGAGGTAGACCTCCAACGAGCATACTCTATTTCTACTCATGCGAATACCCAACAATTTCTTGAAAATAGTACGAGCCGAGTGAATCATCTTAAAGAGGCCGAAGATGATGTTTCCTCACTCCTCTGATCACATGGCGAGGCTTGGGTTGACTATGAGAGTGCTAAAGTAGAACTCAAGAGAAAAACTCTTCGCAAACTTTAAACTCTACCTGTAATCCTGAATCTCTTTGAATTAAGCCCGTCATATAAACATCTTTATATATATATATATAGAAAATGCATTGAAGTATTCTTATATGCTAAAATATTTGGATATCTATGTGTATTTCATCATGGGCCTTAGACCCATTTCTACGAGTAGACTATAATCCTTTTTTTCGCACAAATGATGGGCCTCCAATTATAAGCTCGATTGGGATAAACCCAACACCTGAATTTCCTAGACTATTTAGTTACCCCAACAATCCTCATAATTAGGATTATATTTTGAATTTGAAATCCGAACCGTGATATCCCATCACTTCAATCTTTCAGTTTCCAAATAGCACGCTAACCGTTCCAGGAATCAATAATCATTACTCGCCTTGACTCAGAATGGACGAACTGTTGTGTCAATTAGTCTTTAAAGGACATGTATTAATTACAGTGGGCGGTAAATAGATTCAGGCATTTTAACCCTTCGTTTACGTGTAGAGCCTCTAGGGTTAGGCCTCTATGAATACCACCTCTGATTTACTCAGATAAACAACATCTCCTAAACTTTCTCTCTCACATAATCTCAAAATGATGCCTTTTCTGCGACAACTTCTCTGGCCTCTTCTGAAAGAAAATCCTCCAAAAAGCATTTGTCTATAGCAACATTTTAGATAGTGATATCCATGTCCAAGCCTAGGCTAGATAGTGATATCTATGTTCAGGCTCTACCTTGGTAAGGCTGCTCCTCGTTATTTGGGGGTAGTCAAGTCTAAATGTATGGAATAGGTCATCTTCCTCTCCCTCTCCAACAATAGTCATGCTTTTTCTTTGCATAGATGTTGTAGGTTTTAGCACATCAGCGCCTTATAAGGGAATAACGCAGCGCTAGTGTGCTACCACTCTCCATTTACATGGGAGGCCAATTCATAGAAGCGGCTGACGAGGAGGAGGTGACAATAGGTTCTTTCCCGAAGTAGAGACCAAGGTGGAACCTAGGTCATCATCTCCAATGATGAACGAGACAAAAGGGAAATCCTTTGTCATTCCTCTTACATTGCTTTGGGTGGTTGTGTTCTAGTTTCCGGTTTTTTCCTTCTTCTTTTGTCTCTTGAGGTCCTTCCTCTTTAATAAACCTCCGGGTTTTTCATTTTATAGACGAGTTTGTATTTCGATGATATTAGAGATTAAGGCCGCAAAGCCTTTGTAAACTTCTAATAAAAGTTAATTTCATGTACTTTACTTTGCATAATCTTGTTGTAAACGCAACTCAATTTACAGTCACAAATATTGGCTTTGTAGAGTAATAAAAAAAATGTTTGTTCAAGTTGAAGCCACAGAGATTGGCAGAGAAAAACAAGTAAAAATTAATTAGCCACAAGAATTGGCTTAAGGTAACATACTATAGGGTTGTCCCTTGTGTTTGGTCAAGCGAGCAAAAGCATGCAAGCATGAGAAAAGTCAATTATTATACCCTAGGTGGGTTATCATACTCCCAAACTGGTTGGATGTACTTTTTAAGGAAATGGCCATTGATTGGATTTGCATGAATTGTACCATTTCGATCGCGAAGACGAGCTGCTCCTCGTCCTTGTAGGTGATCAATTACATATGATCCTTCCTATTTACCAGACCATTTGTCCCATCCTTTTATTTTCTTGCCAATCGGTAGTACTACTTTCCACACCAATTCTCCTTCTCCAAAACTCTTGCCCTTAGTACACTTGTCATAAGCCCGAGCTACTCTGCGTTTCTCAGCACATAAATGTTCATAGGCTTTAAGTCGCTTCTCGTCTAAGTCTTCGTGTTCCTACCACATTGCCTGCACATAGTCCTCGTCAATCAGGTCATGCTGCTCCATAACTCTAAATGACTGAACATTGAACTCCAAAGGCAAGACAACATTGTGTCTGTACATTAACGCATAAGGAGTTGTCTTTGTTGGATTTCGTTTACTCGTCCGATATGCCCAAAGTGTATTGAATAAATCAGTATGCCATAAGTATGCATTGCTGGTGAGCATTCATATGAGAATATGTAGAATCAAATTATTAATCGCATCCGTCTAACCGTTGGATTGAGCATAATAAGAAGTAGAATGCAGAAAATGAATGCCCAGGTCTTGCATGAGCGTTTCCACTTCGCTAAACATAAACGTTGCCCCTCTGTCTGAGACAAAATATTCTGGTATACCAAAATGACAAATATCTTCAAATAAGAACTGGCGAATGGTACCTGCATAAACCACTTTTAAAGGCCTAGCCTTCACCCATTTGATGAAGAAGTCGGTAGCTACGATAATGAACTTATGTCCTTTTGACGAATGAGGATGAATCATCCTAATTAAGTCTAAAGCCCATCCTCGGGCAGGCCAAGGCTTACTGATTGGTTACAAAGGGATGTTAGGTAAATGGTTAATTGGACCATGTGCTTGACAATATTCACAACCCTTAGCAAAAGTGTTACAATCCTTAAGCATTCCTAGCCAGTAATATCTATGACGCCGTAGCAACCATCTCATCTTTGGCCCAGCCTGGTGTGCCTCAGTTGCCCCTAAGTATACTTCTTTCATTATTCGTTTAGCATCACGACCGTATACACAACGCAGTAGCATACCATCTTCTCCTCGCCTGTATAACTCATTGTCCTTGAGCATATAATTAGGAGCCAGAAAATAGATCCGTTTATCCACTAGTGCATTGGGGTTTAGGAGATAAGAGATAATGGGATGGCGCCAATCTACGTCGATGTGATCAAGTGTGGCCACCTAATAATCGTTGCTTTCTTCTTGACGAGCAAAGAAAGAAGGTAGAGTACAGTGCTCAACCTTCAGAATTCACTTGCAGACACCATCTTGTAAACTTACCCTAGTCGCTAGTTGTGCTAACTCGTTCGCCGCGTAGTTCTGTGCGCGTGGAATGTGACTTAATTGCACTTTAGTAAATAAGTTGAGCAAGTCAGAAGCTCGTTTAGCATAAGGCTCTAAGATTAGACCATCCATATACTTCATCTCCAATTGCCTAATAACCAGGTGGGAATCTTCACATATGTGAATTTCGGTGACTTCCATATCCAACAAGATTTCTAGGCCGATGATGAGCGCTTCGTATTTCTCTTGGTTATTGGTACAATGGATGTCGAGTCAGAAAGAAAAGGAGAATGTGCCCCCATCCGGGTTGACTAGGGCAATCCCTGGGCCCTCATCCCCCCTATTGTGCTAGTACTCGAACCGTCAAAGTACAAGAGCCAAGGAGTGAGTGAGATGAGAACTAAATCTAGTTCTGGGCCTTCACGAGCATCTAACATTGGATGATGGGCGAGGAAATCAGCCACCGCCTGGCCTTTCACTGCCTTTTGTGGCACATACTATAAAAAAAATTCAGAAAGTGCTAAGATCCATCTCCAAAACTTCTAATGCCCTCTTGGCTTCTCCAAATTGTCATTGCAAATTTCCTCGCATGCTAGGGGTCACTTCAATATTTCTCCATTTCTCCTTCACATACCCACATTTTCTTTAGTGATGTTCCTCGATGCTGAGGGAACATATGGCTTAGTGAGCTAATCTACTACGACATGTCCTGCTGCTGTTGGTGTCAAGAAATTTTCTGCCGCTCGCCTTCACTTGAATGCTTGTGAGTCTCTCTGATTAAGCTGCCTTCGCTTGATGCCTTGATAGCTTCCTTCAACTCCTCATAAGTAATCTTGAGACCACAATGGAATTTGCATCGAGCACACAGGGCCACTGGGGACTCTACTTTTGGGTCCACTTTTTCTTTCCCTTTTACGGAGGCTTCAAGTTGCTTTTTCTTACTATTATCTCCACTAGTATGTAAGTCCAGGGTCTGCTTCCTTTTGTTAAAGTTATTCCTTGTAAACTCCAACATTCCTACCACCAAATCCTCATTAGGTTTCGGATTCGGATCCGCTTGCTCGATTACTATCTCTCCTTCATCGATATAACGATGGATTCTAAATTTCAAGCTTGTGCATTACTCTGTAGAGTGCGTTCCCCAAACATTGTGGAAGTGGCGGTAAGGTGAGCCCTTAATGTGTTCAGGGTTTAGCGACGGGCCATATGGCACCCTGGCGAGATTCGCCTGGATCAGATACTCCAAGATTTCAACCATCCGAGACACATCGTATGTGATTTGTCTCTTCGGCTTCTTCTTTTTTGACCTTTTCTCCTATGGTGTCTGATAACACGTAAAACATGCATCAAATATTAACACAAAGTAGACACTCAACACATAGTTCACACGTATGTAATTTAAAACCCTTCTTTGTAGATGTAGCATTAATAAGTAGGGATCGTTCTTAACCGGGGATTGAGGGTACTAATGCATGACAACGTTTATAAACAGAAAACTAAATGTATAGGGGGTTTATAAGTTGGTTTTTAGTATCTACGGAATTTAAGGCTTTATGGTTCAAACATATCAAGATCCTAAACTTCTAACATACTTCACTCATAGACAAGCAAACAATCCAGAAATCTAGACTCTAAACATGTTTCACCCGAAAATAAAGTACTAATCTATTATTTACAAGTGATCATCTTATTCCTTACCTTCACTCAAACATGGCATATATACATCTCTCAACAACCTACGAAATTCTATCACTTAAATTCTCAAAACACATGCATATTTCATATTTTGTGCTCGGAATCCCCTATACACCATTGATTTAGACTCGGAATCCCCTATATCTAAGATCAAAGCATTAAGAACCAAATACACATGCAAGTTTCGAATAAAAGTAATAAAACACATGGAAGATTTATTAAAAGACATATAATTCATGAAACCAAATAAAATCATCCAAAACACACAACCAAATTTAATACACAAAAAGAGACTACAGAGTAAAGAGATCATGGTTACACTTTTATAGCTTCGGAATCTCCTGAGGCTACTCAAGAGCACTAGATTTCTTTGGTGGAAGACGCTCGGAATCCCCCATACGTCGGTGGAAGAAGAAATGCGGCGTTATGATGGTGTAGTCAGCTTCTTGAGGATGTCGGCTAAATTTGTGGGGAGGAAGAGAGTGTTTAGCAGAGCTTAGGTGTAGGAATAAGTGATGATCTTCTTTGAGGCCGAGCTCCCTTTTATATAGGAGAAGGATATGTTGTTTCCTACCATAACAAGAAGTCCACATTAATTTTGGTGAAATCTGACCTCTTGTAGTAAAACGCGATTTTTTTGAGTTATACATATCCGAATTGCATAATTCTTGCGGTATTGGAAAGATGTTTCCGATGGATATAAAATACCTTCCTTAATCACCTTAATCGGAGTTGATCCACGATTTCTACAGCCTGTAGAAATATGTTGTCTTGTAACTTCAGATTTCCTTCCTTTTTAAGTATTAGGAATCTCAATCTCATCAAATTTTGGATTTCTTGCTCTCAAGTTCTTCTTGTCCGAAAATACCATTTAATTGCACATATTTTGGGCCTCGAATCATATCCATATCATCTTGGAATATTTTCCAAAAATTTGGCCCAATGGTCCTTTATTAATTCGACAAGGTTGTGTTTTCTTGGATCGCGCAAGAGAAATGTCTTCTTTTTTATTTGCATCATTTTCAATTGTTCTTCTTCAAGATCCATGGAATTTTTGAAACATTTCTTCACTCCTCTTTTTGCTCCATTTTGCCACGCCTCAAATGCTTGTAGACCTCTTTACTCCGTCTCTTTTGACAAAAACCTAAAAACTACAAAATGAATCAAAACTAATAAAACTAAGCAATTAACAAAGTAAAAATGTAGAGAAAATATATTAATTAATACGCCTAAAATGCGTAGATCAAACTCCCCCACACTTAGACTTTGCTAGTCCCTAGCAAATACTAAACAAAATAAAGACTCTCTAATAAAAAAAACAAAGGAAAACGTACAAACTAAAAACTAACACACTTAGATATTTCAACGTTTCAAATCCGCAAATCATCATGTTATTATGTTCAAAACGCTGAAAACTCTAAGTTGACAAAAACACAACTAAGCCCTTGTCTCCAGAATTTTACAAAGTATATGGCGATGGAATCAAAAGATTTCAACGTGAATGCTCAATGATTTCAAGAGATAACATAGATATAATCATGTCATGAACAAGTAAAACTTGGAAGAACACAATGGTGAAGTTAAGCTATGCATGTTTCGAACAAGTTCAAATCAATCTTACAAGGATGCACTCATCATCTTTTTCACTCATGAAAAGAAGGGTTCACTCAAGATGTATATGAATTCACTCAAAAACCTCAAGAAGACAATGAATTACTTGCACAAATGAACCTAAACTATATGCTTACTCATGCAACTTACTCAACCAATCGAAGGCTACTCATCTTAAAGATCAAAAAGGTCTTAGAAAGGTTGTAATGAGGCTGAGGCTAAAGCATTCAAAATTTTGGTATGTGGTGATAAAAATGTTCAAAAGACTTAGTCAACACTTAGACAATTCGAGCTCCATCCTTTCTCATGTGTCAAAATTCAAAATGGGGTCCATTTTCATCTTTTTGGACCCTAACTTCATTCTAAATTTTTTTCTTGAGCTTTACGGACAGAATAAAGGCCATATTTCTTCAATTTTGGGCCTTCAATTCCTGGTACACTCCAAATCCGTAAATATGGGGGACATTAATCCAAACTTTAACATCTAAAACACATTGCTAGAGAGCTTCTGAATTTTTTTCTCACTTTTCCTTTTTTCTTTTTAGCTCTCGAATATTTTTTTTATTCTCAGCAATTTACACACTTTTTCAAGCTATTTGAACAAGTCTGTCCCCATAAAAACACCATAACAATTAAGGAACATCACACAAAAAATGTCATCTTCTCCTCTTGTCGACATTATTTCACACTAAGTCTGCAGAACATAGGGTAAAGAAGTCTTACACTAGGCTAAGTGTTTAGATATTAAAGGTGATGAAAGAAAGGCTTAATGTGGGCTCAAATGGGCTATCTATTGGTGTCACATCTCGTGCGCACATAAAGGACACATGAATGTTTGGTTTAGTGGTGGAAAACCTAAGTGCCTTTAATCATATCCAAAATCAGAACATTTATCAACTTAAAAGCTTTGCAAATCTACATGAGTAAGTTATAGTATTCTCTAGTTCATTAAAATCTATGGCAAGCAATTTGATGAGGCATATAAATATTTTTGAGACTATGATGCACGAAATTCACTCAACAAAGGATGTAATGTAGGCTCAAAAACTCACTTTAAGGTTTGTATGATCTAAAAGCTTATTCTAACATGCGAAATCTGTACCATGTTTATGCAAACAATATCCACTACATGTCATGACAATCAAAATATCTCAATTAGCACTAGAAATCCCCTACAACGCCATATGTTTATTCTTTTCGGTCCAATTTCATCATAGACTAACTAAGGGCATCATAAAGACTCTAGAAAAACACTAAGTTAAACAAAAAGACTCAAAAAAAAAATTTAGAGCATCATCCACCGTAAAGTTCCATTGTCTGCCTGGTTTTTACAATTTATGAATCAAATAAGTTGTAAACCCCTCCCCCACACTTAAACTCTACATTGTCCTCAATGTACTAAAGTAAAACATAGAATCAAGCATGAAGTATAGGATTTACAAAAATCTAACTAATAAAAGTAAAAGCTACGAAAATTAAAAAGAGAAAAAGGGAAGAGAAAGTAAATCTTGTTTGTAGACTCTTCCATTGGGTTGCCTCCCAACAAGCGCTTGTTTTTAACGTCTTACAGCCTAGACGTGTTGTTTTGCTCATTCTTCACTTTTGACTCCTAACATACTTGATGTTTTCTTTGCATGTGCACTTGCATGTATATGTTGGTGCCATATCTGCTAACTCCTTTAGCTCGGTCTTCTTCTTCTTCTCTTTACGAGTTTGTTAGGATTCATGATCCACGCAAAGATATATTAGTTAGTGATCAATTTACTAATTAATCATAAATGTGGCTCATGTAGCATTTACAACAAGTAGGTTTATCTTTCGTTACAGATTCATTACAACATGGTAGACAAATACAGTTTACAAAACAATGTCCCAATTGATTTTTCGCCAAAGATATATGATTATCACATGCATCTAGAATTTAAATTAAGACTTAGATGATTAAATTGAGTAATGGCACGAAATCCGTTCCACTCCTTTGGGCAAGTCCGGAAATGGCTAGTTGGGATAGCTGTAACATGAGAGGTAGGACTAATTTCGAGAATATTCTCTTTCTTAGATCCAAATCCCGTCACGAGTCGTAACCCTTCTAGTCACCATAACTGAAAATTTCTTACTAAGAGCAAAAGTTTAATACGATATTACATCAACTCTTTTCATCAAAATCAAAACTTAAAAACTAAATACCAAGTGATAAAAATATAGCTAAGACTTATTATTTAACAGTTTACAACAACATGCTCAAAATCGGAGAAACTGAACATAGCTACTTGCAAAATTTATGCAGAATTAATCACCCATAGGAATTTCACAAAAATGTATGAGATGATACTAGACACATATATAAATAACTCTATAAATTTTCATAATTTTCCATGATCTACAACCTTGTCAGATAAATCACACAAAATAGCGCATATTCAGTCCCGAATTGACATTAACACTAAAACTAAAAGAATTATAATCACATTATATAACAACAATGACGAATATATTTACAATAACATGACACTTGGACCTTATACAATTGACTCTTTAACCTGCAAAAACAAAAACAAAGTTACAACATGCGTGGAAATCAAGAACACATGCTGATATATAAAATCGCACAACATTGAACACAGTATATTGTCAGATTTTTCCAGAATGATTGGTTCGTCCAATGCAGTAATATTTTACAGGCACAAACAAGACTCATAACCAAACACCTCTGCAAATTTTAGGATTTTTCGGAGACGTCTAGGTTTGTCAAATAAATTGCACGAAACAGGGCAGTGTACAGTTCCGAAAACAAAAAACAAAAACATATGCACATATATATTATTCACACTATAAATATATTTACACAAACAAAATCACACAATAGATTTTTCAATCCCCGGCAACGGCGCTAAAAATTGATAACGCGTAAAACATGCATCAAATATTAACACAAAGTAGACACTCAACACATAGTTCACACGTATGCAATTTAAAACTCTTCTTTATAGATGTAGCATTGATAAGTAGGGATTGTTCTTAACCGAGGATTGAGGGTACTAATGCATGACAATGTTTATAAACAAAAAAGTAAATGTATGGGGGGTTTATAAGTTGGTTTTTAGTATCTACGGAATTTAAGGCTTTATGGTTCAAACATATCAAGATCCTAAACTTCTAACATACTTCACTCATAGACAAGCAAACAATCCAGAAATCTAGACTATAAACATGTTTCACCCGAAAATAAAATACTAATCTATTATTTACAAGTGATCATCTTATTCCTTACCTTCACTCAAACATGGCATATATACATCTCTCAACAACCTACGAAATTCTATCACTCAAATTCTCAAAACACATGCATATTTCATATTTTGTGCTCAGAATCCCCTATACATAATTGATTTAGACTCGGAATCCCCTATATCTAAGATCAAAGCATTAAGAATCAAATACACATGCAAGTTTCGAATAAAAGTAATAAAACACATGGAAGATTTATTGAAAGACATATAATTCATGAAACCAAATAAAATCATCCAAAACACACAACCAAGTTTAATACACAAAAAGAGACTACGGAGTAAAGAGATCATGGTTACACTTTTATAGCTTCGGAATCCCCTAAGGCTACTCAAGAGCACTAGATTTCTTTGGTGGAAGACGCTCGGAATCCCCTATACGTCGGTGGAAGAAGAGATGCGGCGTTATGATGGTGTAGTCGGCTTCTTGAGGATGTCGGCTTAATTTGTGGGGAGGAAGAGAGTGTTTGGCAGAACTAAGGCGTAGGAATAAGTGATGATCTGCTTTGAGGCCTAGCTCCCTTTTATATAAGAGAAGGGTAGGTTGTTTCCTACCATAACAAGAAGTCCACATTAATTTCGGTGAAATCTGACCTCCTATAGTAAAACGCGATTTTCTTGAGTTATACATATCTGAATTGCATGATTCTTGCGGTATTGGAAACATGTTTCCGAGGGATATAAAATACCTTCCTTAATCACCTAATCAGAGTTGATCCGCAATTTCTACAGCCTGTGGAAATCTACTGTCCTGTAACTTCACATTTCCTTCCTTTTTTAAGTATTAGGAATCCCAATCTCATCAAATCTTGGATTTCTTGCGCTCAAATTCTTCTTGTCCAAAAATACCATTTAATTGCACATATTTTAGGCCTCAAATCATATCCATATCATCTTGGAATATTTTTCAAAATTTGGCCCAATGGTCCTTTATTAATTTGACAATGTTGTGCTTTCCTGGATCGCGTAGGAGAAATGTCTTCTTCTTTATTTGCATCATTTTCATTTGTTCTTCTTCAAGATCCATGGAATTTTGGCAACATTTCTTCACTCCTCTTTTTGCTCCATTTTTCCACGCCTTAAATGCTTGTAGACCTCTTTACTCTGTCTTTTTTGACAAAAACCTAAAAACAACAAAATGAATCAAAACTAATAAAACTAAGCAATTAACAAAGTAAAAATGTAGAGAAAATATATTAATTAATACGCCTAAAATGCGTTGATCAGTGTCGTGGCAGGCACTAATGCTGCGCCAGGGAACTTTTTGTGAAATGGTGGTAAAGACCGAGGATCATGGTTTCCTCCATCTCCATAAATGAATCCTATGACTCGATAATTAATGAGACTTTGGACAGTGTCCTTCAATCCATAACAAGAAGAGGTCTTGTGTCCAAACCTATTGTGGTACATACATAAAATGTTTGCCTGGTCTTAGATAATCCAAAATTTTCAATTTCCTTACAGACCAGAAGCTAACAAGTTTATGCTTCAGGAGCTCGTCGAGGAGCTTGTCCATCCTATCCTGTTTAAAGGTATACTTTGGGTGTTTAAGAGTACCACAATCTTTGAGACCGACTGACTCTTTTCTTCCATCCCACTCCGCTACACTATTCTTTGTTGACATCATCTCTAATTGTATCATATTGACTTGCGGTTCTGGGAATGGTTGCGAGTCTACTAGCGAGACGGTTTTAGGTGCACTATCTAAGACCAGTTTGCCTTCATTGATCCATTTCTAGATATGGTCCTTGAGCTTAACTCAGTTTTTGGTTGAATGATTCCACATACCATGTAATTTAAAATACTTCTTCTCCTTAAGTTGTTCAGCACTAGGGACAGGGCCGAAGTCTGTTTTCACCACTCGCTGGTTAATAAGCTCTTTTAGGATAGGGCCATATTAGCGTTGTAGGTATATGTCTCAAATTTTGGCTTTGTGAAAGCCACCATCGAGAGCTTCAATGGTCTATTACTTTGCTGTAACTTTCGAGGCTTAAGCACTGATTTGGAAGTAAGCTCTACTGCATGAACCTGGTCTTCTTCTGAATCTGATCCTCTTTCTTCAGGATCTTCAATATAAGCCATAGTTCTTGGCTTATTTCTCTCATATGTGAACCTCGGCGCATACGTTCCCTGTAACGACCCGGAACAGAATCAGTAGAGTAATCAGTTTAATTCACGAGTTAGCGCGTAATTATTGTTTTCCGATAATTGATTGATCTGCCAGTTTTAATTATGACTTAATTATCGGCTGAGAATTTGAACTGAGTCTCTTCTCGAGAGTTGTTGTACACGTGATTTCGAGTTTGTGGGCGGTTCCAGATGATTATTTCGACGACCGAGGAATATAATATGAATATTTGAAGTTTCAGAATATCGTCGAGTTTATCCGTTCGTATCGAGTTTATCCGAATCGTAATGGTTATCCATTTTGGATCATCAATCGTCCCGAGACGGGAGTATAAATATCGGAAATAGTCGAAAAATTATCGAAAACACTGTTCGGGAAGTTTGACTAGTGTTGACCGTTATCTTTTCGCGTTGACCGGTTCTCCACCGTGCGAAACGTGCTGCCACCGTCGGATTTCGCGATTTCGGCCACTTCCGGCTTGGACCTTGGTATGGATCGATTCCTCTTTCAATTTCCTACTGTTTAGAACTTGGAATTTTGGAATTTGATGTTGATTTGAGGGAGAATGGAGAGGTTGAACTTTGGGGATTTTCGCCGGAATCGGCCTTGATTGGGGGCGGCGCTCCGGTTGCTTTACGGTGATGATGTTTGGTGGGTTCTGTTGGGTTTTGGATGGAGATCATTTTCCCTTTAGTTTGGAGGGACGAGGTGGCACGACGGCGCCAGAATCGGGATGGGAAGTTTTCCGGCTGGTTGTGCTCTTGGAGTTTTCGAGCTGTTTTCCGGCCAATTCCGCCGCAATTGGCCTTGGCCTCAGTTGGGAAAGTTGTTTGGCTTGAGGAGGAGAACCTTGTGGGAGCTTGGCCACCGGGAAATCTCTCCGGTTGACGGCGCACCGCCGCCGCCGCCGGCGGTCAACGGCGGAGCTTCGGCGACCCGTTGACTTTTTAGAATTTGATGATTTTAATGTCGTTTTACTCATATTCGCGCCCCGATCATCGCCTTGAGGTTTTCAAGTTGATTTGGGTACCGGATTTTCAGTCGAGGGTTTGAGTGGAGATTTCGAGAATTTCGTTGATTATTTTTGTATCAGTTATACGTTTCCGGGAACGGTTGGTTTACGAGGTGTGGTATAGTGTTGTGAATTGTGATTTTGATCAGATATATTTTATGATTATTCAGGGGATCGAGATCGTGCTTCGGGCGAGGGATCTTCCGCCAGACCACGTGATTAGCGCGAGTGCGCGCTTTGCTCACCTGTGAGTGGACACTTTTATATTTTCACAGTCATTGCGAGTTCATGATTTTCCGTATTTATTTATATACGATGTTGAGATTATTTATTATTTTCGGAGGTATTATTTTATGTTTTATGGTGATGGCATACTTGCATCGATGCTTCGGCTACTCGGCTGATCGCCGGTAGTCTGACCAGAGTTGAGAGATTCCTCTGGGCAGGGTTGAGAGATCCCCTGTTATGCCGCCGGGGTTGAGAGATTTCCCTGGCTTATCACCGTCGGGCTTGAGCGATTCGCCTGACCGTCGGGCTTGAGAGATTCACCTGGCACCTCCATATATACATTTTCTGAACTCGCTATACTTGTTTATTGTATATAAAATTGGTGAAAGGCATATGTTTATTTTCGTCCACTCACTCTAAGGTTTTATTGCCTTTCCCCTGAGCTTTTCGGTTTCCGTGCCCAGTTTGCAGTTCAGATTCTGGTGTCTCACGTCGCGGTCGGAGGCTAGTTGTTCGAGCTACCTGTCTTTTCCAGTAGGTCCTTTGTTTCGCCTACTGTTGTATATTTTGTATATATATACACTAGAGGTCGCTCTGATACGATTTTGATACATGTTTTATGTCGTTTTTCCCGGATTTTCTATATTACACAGTTATGTTTACTGTTTATTATTATTGTTATGATATTGAGAAATCCGGATGGGATTGGTGCCCACGGTTTGGCTTTTGTGGCATATGATGAAATGTATTTTTCGGATGCAGGTTAATGGCAATTCCGCGTTAGTAGCGTTACTCTGCCGAAATTTTTATGGTTTTTGTTGGTTCGTGTTTTCAGAAAGGGTTTGATTCCGATTTAGGAAACTAAATCGGGGTTGGGTCCTTTCATTCCCTTTGAGGAATTACACATATTGTCCCTCTCCTGCATGGTACTATGGGCTTTGGTTACTGCCGTAATGAGCTCGTTCAGGGTGAGATGTTTATGATTGAAGAATAAACTATGGTATGGATCTTTCATTCCATTGATTGCCATTTCAATGACCGCATCTTTCTCCAGAGGTGTTCTACATAGATTATACTCCGATCTAAATCAATGGAGGAAAGCTAGTGGACTTTCTGATGGTGCTTGGTTCATGGCCACTAGCTTGCTAATACTTGTTTCTAGCCTTGTCATTCCAAAATGGTTGATGAATAGAGCTTCCATTACTGGCCAATCTATTATGGACCTCTTCTCCAGACCTATATACTAGACGAGTGCTAATCCAGACAAAGATGAACCAAAAATACGTAGTTTAAGTTCTAGATCCTCAGTAAAAGGTCCAAGCTATAAAGTGAAATAGGCCAAATGTGTCGCCGCTTTTGCATCATCGTCGTCTGTGAAAGTTAGGAAATTGATCGGCTTATAGTTCCTTGGCCACTGTCAAGCATTGGTGATGCCTCTATACACAAGTGGATATGGAGTCTCATATGGCTCATGTATCCTGGTGATGTGTATATCACATTCTTTCATGAACCTCTCGAATTGCTCATCCTAAGAGGCTGAGAAATTTCAACCTGCCTCGTCTTCCTCGTGAGCTCGAAGATGGACTTGGTCAAGTGCCCATTATCCTTATCATTTCTCTTATAAAAGGCTACCACCCCCTTCGCCTGTTGCGCTTGAGCAAGATCTATGGCTTACAAAAGGTCTTCACGCAACCTGTCTTGTCCCTCCACGAGGGTTGCAAGTTGTGTCTTCTAAGTCGCTTATTCTTCTACACCCTTGTTGAACTAGTCCCGTAAAGCGATCACTTTGGATGTTGCCATATCTATCTTCTCATCAAAGGTGGCGAGCAACTCTGCTTGCTCTTCAATCTTTCGCTCAATGGAAGTGAAATATTGCACAAACCGCTCATCACGCCTAGCAACGTATAGTCTGTAAGCTTCGTATATTGTGTGTTGAGCTCTTATTCAGTCAAGAAGTCAAAGTCCATCGTTGAACAAGATGTGACTCCAAAGATGACTTTTACCACATTCGCAGAGAGATAGCAACACTTGGTAGATGTATGTTCCCGGTAATCCGATTGAAGGTGTTTACGACACTGAGGGTATTCCTTTTTGTAAGGGTTCCCAATTGTTGCTTAGAGACATGAAAATCTTGTCCCATTGGGCATGCCAAAATGTTTGGCACAAAAATCTCTCAAGGTCTTAAGAGGCTTTCAAACTGTCTCTTTTCTCGATCACGTGCTTATGTATGCGTGGCGTGCCACCATCATGGGACGGAACATTAAACGTAGCTTGCTGCTGCCTGCCTTCTAAGAAGTGACTGGACGGGGAGAGCACCAACCCCACTTGATGGATCCTTCTCGCCTAAGTGACTTATGATTTTATGGTTTTCGTGTCTCCCGAAGAGCCATGAAGATCGATACCTCACAACTCCTTCGGTGTGAAGTAGAGCAATCTCCTTGACAAAGTGTTGAGAACACAAGGTGTTGCGTCCGTAGATCGCAAGATAATCACGCTCAATTGGGTGATGACTTTTGGATCGCTGCTTGCAGTGTTTTGCGTCCGTAGATTGCAAGATACTCACCCTCCTTCGGGTGAATGATCTCTTGATCGCTGGTTACAGGGGTTTCTCAATATGAGAAGGTAGTTTGCCAAGAGCAAAGTATGTATGTGATCGAGGATCCCTTTCTCTTTCGTTAACCTCCTCTATTTATAGGAAGAAATTACTTGTTAATGTATATCTAAAACTCTTCACAATTAGACTCACTAAGCAACTCTAACTGTTTAAAATCTTACTTCCTAGGTTTTATAATCGAAGTCTAAGACCTTGATGATAAACTTGTCAAGAAATGTAGCAATTAATTTAACATGGGCCGCATGTACCGCCTCCAATCCAAGCCAAACGTTATAAACTAATCTTCTAGGCCGCCTAATCAAATCCTCAAAGTCCAACAAGAAGATATTTTAACTTGGGCCAAATAGAACGAAAATTATGAAAAACTGAAGAGTGGTTGCCGCCCTCTTGATACCCAAGTATATGGGAGTGATTAAACGATTGGCCGAATTATAGGTTTAGTTCCCACAGGTGAATCGAAATTCTTGCACTGAGCATAGGTTTTTGGCTTCGGTTAAGTTCATTCATACTTTCTAATTAGAGGTGTGGTGTTGTTTCTTCTAGAATCGTCATCTCAGTTTTTCATTGAATAAATTCTAGAAGAAGAAAAAATCCAACGTTTTTCTTTGACTTGATTCATTGTTTAAGAAAAAGTATATTAGACACTTCCCGATTCCGGTAACACACCCCTCCATCAACCAACATATATCCCTGTATTAATTGAGAGAATATATACATGTAGATCAAGCAAATACAATTTGCTCATGTGTCTGTATGTTCTTGGCCATTCAAATTAATTTTGTAATGGAATCCAATTTGTGATTAAAATCAAATGAAAATTTGTTATAGTTAAATTCATTGTAGAGCCATTGATGTATAAAGAAATTATTATAATGGACATGATCGTCTTTTATCAACACGAAGTGTCAAGACATTGATAATGTAGTGTGACATGTAAGATTTAAGGCCTCAACATCATGGTTTCATTGAGGCCTAAAATCATTTCTCATATCCAAATTCTTTGTTTCAATTCTCTTAAAAATATATATCATTCTACAATTTTCTTAACTTACTCATAAAAGTTTGAAATTCTTGTCATAATTAAATTTCTTTATGAAGAACCTCAAATACTAAAATTCACAAATGATAAAATCAAATTTCCATCAATTATGAATTTTAATAAGAATCAAAAGTACTAGCTTCATCCAAACACACCATAAAGTTTGTGCCGCATTCACCAAAGATTACCGGGTCGGCATATGCCTTGAAGGCTTCACTATCGATGTCGATCAAAAGTTCAAAACCACCACCGGTTGCCCGGACACGGCCTTGAGCCGATCCTTTTCACTATTTCAGGGCACCATTTCATAGCTAGTTATCTAGACAACCTTCTCATTGGTCTCAATAGCGTCACATGAGTTATTTCATTAGATAATTACATATAAGGTCATTTAGAGACCCTACTTTACACATAAGGTTATTTAAACTTTTTATCCTAATTAAGGTCACTTTCTTTAATTCATATTTTCTGTCTTTCTAATTTTACCCTTTTATATTTACTTTGAAGATCATTTATATTTTTATCTTAATGAGGGTCATTTTTTATCTATATTTTCTGTCATTCAAATTTTGCCTCTTTATATTAACTTTTCAGGTCATTTTATATTTTTTATCCTAATTAAGGTCACTTTTTTTATCCATATTTTTTATGCATAAAGTTCCAGTAAAGTAGTACTATCCAACAACTAGAGTAGTACTTTCTGAAAACTACAGTAGTATTTTCAACAAAGTTTTAGTTAGAATGCATAAAGTCCCAGTAGAGTAATAATATCCAACAACTAGAGTAGTACTTTCTGAAAACTACAGTAGTATTTTCAACAAAGTTTTAGTTAAAATGCATAAGTCCCAGTAGAGTAGTACTATCCAACAACTAGAGTAGTATTTTCTAAAAACTACAGTAGTACTTTCAACAAATTGTTGTAGTGCTTTTCATGAAACTACCAAATGGTGTTTTTTGCAACGTCTTCACTGTTTTTGGAGGCAATATTTTATGAAGTTCACCCATGATATTGCAGAAGCCTCTCAATGACGATCTTATTTGGACCTTGGGTTTTTTAGGGTCCTCCATTTGTGTAATTTCTGCAAAACAATAAGATAGACCATCAAAACACTACATACCACTTACATAAATTCTATATACTACTCACAGACAGCAGTACACACTACTCACAGACAGCACTACACACTACACACAACAAGTCTACACACTACTCACAGACAGCAGTGCACACTACTCAGGACAGCAGTACAAACTAGTTCGGAGCAAACAACAAACTACTCATGACAGCACTACACACTACACACAACAAGTCTACACACTACTCACAGACAGCAGTGCACACTACTCAGGACAACAGTACAAACTAGTTCAGAGCAAACAACAAACTACTCAGGACAACACTACACACTACACGCAACAGGTCTACACACTACTCACAGACAGCAGTGCACACTACTCAGGACAACAGTACAAACTAGTTCAGAGCAAACAACAAACTACTCAGGACAGCACTACACACTACACACAACAAGTCTACGCACTACTCACAGACAGAAGTACAAACTAGTTCAGAGCAAACACTACAAACTACTACAGAGCACACTATAAACTACTATAAAGCACACTGCAAACTACTACAGAGCGGACTACATACTACTCACATACAATACTGCAAACTACTACAGAGCACACTACAGTCTGTACATACTACTACAGAGTAACATATGTACTACCATAGATTATTATAGACACTACTACGTACGTAACAACCAAAACACAACAATCTGCCTAACAACCAAAGCACACTACAGTCTGTACATACTACTACAGAGTAACATATGTATTACCACAGATTATTATAGACACTACTACGTACGTAACAACCAAAACACAACAATCTGCTTAACAACCAAAGCACACTTCTGCATACAAATAGATCTCCAACGCTCAGAGAGAGTGAGAGGGAGAGGGAGAGAGAGAGAGAGAGAGAGAGAGAGAGAGAGAGAGAGAGAGAGAGAGATTGCAAACCTATAAATCGAGCTGGCAGCGTCCGAGGCTGCTGCTTTGCCAGCGACGAGTGGCGAGGCTGCTGCTTTGCGCAAAGTTGTAGGCGGCAAGTGGCGAGGCTGCTGCTTTGTTGGCGACGGAGGTGTGCAGTTGAGGTTGTTGGGTGCGACGCCGAGGAGGGAGAGTGTTCATGATTTGATTTTGGGATGGAGCTCTGCTAGGGCATGATTTGATTTGGAAAATTTGGGTTTGATTTTGGTCTGAAATCAGAGAGAGAGAGAGAGAGAGAGCAGGTTCATATAGATGGTATTAAACGTAAATAAATTGAATGTAAGGATTTTTTGTTAAATCAGGTGACCTTATTTGAGTTAAAAATACCATATGACCTTATACATAAGTAATCTTATGTAAATGACCTTATGTATAATTTACCCTTATTTCATTTGTGTAGTTATTTCCACTAGTGACATTTACACTAGCTAAAATTCAATTTAAAATTTAAGTAAACCTCAATATGAAGACGCGAAAATTTCTAACACGAGGCTCCAAAACATGATAAGATTCTATGGTATCTTGACTATATTGGAAGGTTCTGGTCTCGATGGCGAGTTCGTAACACATTAATAAGACCAAAATAGGAAACCATAGCTAACAACATTATGGTTCGGAACCGAACCTAAACTAACGACCGTTAGACCGAACCAAAACTTTAAAAAGCTTCCCAAAACTCCCTATTCTTTCCTCAAAATTAAAACTCCCCCATTCAAAAACTGCAACCCCCACACTTCTCTCTTTCTCTCTCTCGATTTCAAATTTCCAACACTCCAAAAAATGGTGTCCAAGATTCTGAAGAAAAGCCCAACCAAGTCCATCAGTCGCCGCCACCACCATCGCAGGTCCGCCGCCTCTTCCGCCGTCATCTCCTCCATCTTCACCTGCCAGCGCCGCCTCATCACGCTCTTCAACAAGCTCGCCCGCATCGGCACCCCCAACCGCCACAAAGGCTTCAAGATCCTCATGAAAACCCCGACCCGACTCCTCGACCCGGCAACCCGACCCGATCTCGATTCAAGCGTCTACCGCGCGCTCTTCTCCGACGAGGGGACGAAGAAGAAGAAGACGGTGGTGTTGGATTTGGACGAGACGCTGGTCCACTCGCAGGCCGGACCGCCGCCGGAGAAGTACGACTTCGTCGTCCGGCCGAGAATCGACGGCGTGGAGATGGACTTCTACGTCCTGAAGCGTCCCGGAGTCGACGATTTCTTGCAGCGCGTGGGGGAGAAGTACGAGGTGGTGGTGTTCACGGCGGGGCTGAGGGAGTACGCTTCTTTGGTGCTGGACCGGCTGGACCGGAAGCGCGTGATCTCACACCGCCTGTACCGCGACTCGTGTAAAGAAGTGGAAGGGAGGCTGGTGAAGGACTTGTCAGGGTTAGGGAGGGATTTGGGGCGCGTGGTGATTGTGGATGATAATCCGAACTCGTACGCGCTCCAGCCGGGGAATGCGGTGCCGGTCCGGCCGTTTGTGGATGACGTGGCGGACCGGGAGCTGGGGAGGTTGGCGGAGTTTTTGGGAGGGGAGAAATGTGAGTGTTGTGAGGATATGAGGGAGGCTGTGAAGCACTGGGATGTTGGAAATGGTGACGAGTATGATAATGTGCAGATCGACCGGAGTGGCTGATCGAGTTGGTTTAGTTTGTTGTGGGGATTGTTTTTCCGGTCGTGTAAAGTTGAACAGGCATGTTCAATTTCGATTTGAATTTTACGATTTGAATTTTATTCAGAGCAGTTGCCACAGAAAGGGTTAATGATTTCGGTAAGTTTATCTCAAATTTGTGCAATGTCTATTGAACTACAGACTTCAGTACTAATGTAATTGGGCACTGACATCGGAGATGCTTAATATCTATCCTGAAGAGAGGTTAAGACTTTGGGGAATCCACCAGATTTGATAAGTACGATTGTTTGTGAAGCTCTCTGTAGAGTAGCTAAGATGAAATGGCTGTGATCTTGTTATCAAATGCATATGCACCTGCCATCCCCATTTTAGTCTTGGAACCCTGGATATGTGGAAAAACTCTCGCAAAACTGTAATTAGTTAAACGTCTCCATTTGATTTAGTTAAAACTTCCATTACTGGTGGAATCCGAAGGCTGATTCTATATGGTTGGGCTTAAAATAAAAAGTCTTTATTTTTAGGGTTTTATGATATTGTTATTGGGCCGATGTCTATGGCTTATGTGGAACGATGACTTTTTTTAAGGAGAAAAGGATTTCCTAGCGATCTTATCATCAAGTCTTAGATTTTGATTAAAAGACCTAGGAAGTAAGATCTCGAGCAATTAGAGTCGTTAAGCGAGTCTAAATGCTAAGAATCTTAGGTTAACTACAACAAGTCGGGGATGAACATCATACACAGCCTTTGCTCTCGACAAACAAACATTCCCATCTTAAGAAACCCTAGCAACCTGCGATCAAAATATCTTCACCCGAAGGAGCTTGAATATTCTGCGATTCAAGGAAGCACCCTTGTGTTCTCGACACTCGTCAAGGAGATTGCTCTACTTTACATCAAAGAAGCTGTAAGGTATCGATTTCGGTGGCTCAGCGGGAGACATGAAAACCAAAAGTCCTAAGTCACTTGGGCAAAAAGAATTCATCAGACAGGGTTGGTGCTCTTCCTGTCCCAATCGCTTCTTAAAAGTTTGGCAGCGGCGAGTTTACATTCAACGTTCTGTCCCGCGGCAGTGACACGCTAGACATACATACATACACACACGGTCGAGAAAAAAGACGGATTGAGACTTCTCGGCACCCTGAAATTTTTGGAACCAAACATTGTGGCACGCCCAGTGGGATCTCTTTTCGTGTCTCTACACAACAATATGGAACCTTTACAAAAAGACATACCCTCAGTGTCGCAAACATTCTCAACCAACTTACCGGGAGTACAACTCTGCTAAGTGTCACTCCCTCTTCGCGAATGTAGCTGAGATAATTTTCAGAACCACACGTCGCTCATCAATGGCGTTTGAGTTCCTATCGGAAGATGAAATCAGGGGCCGAACGTACGAAAACTACTAGTCGTACATCGCTAAGTGTGATCAGCACCACGCACAACAACTTGCTTTCATCAATCAACGATTAGCCGACCAAGCGGCTCTACTTGCCACTTATGGCGAGAAGGCTAAAGCCATGAGCACCGAGGTAGTCATCCTAAGGGCGAATTCGCCAAAGGCTTGGAGGAACAAGCAACCCAAAGGGCCCAACTTGTGAACTTAGTTGAAGACTGGGACAAGTTATGTGACGAACTCCTACAGGCTTTGGAGACCGCATAGGCACAGTAAACTAGGCACTTGGTTTGTTCAAAAGAACAAACGGGGACATTGGACAGCTCACCAAGTCCATGTCTGACTTTGCGCGGGCTCAACGACAAGCAGATAAGTCCCTAGCCACTTGGCAGGAGCAACTTGACAGGTTCATGTCTCAGTGCAACATCCAGGCCGCCAAGCAACATCAGCCGTATGAGACCCCTTTCCCTGTACTGGAGAAGGGCATCAATGCCACTTAGCAATGGCCTAGGAACTACAAGCCAATTAACTTCCAAACCTTCAGTGGAGATGGTGATAGGAGTGCATCTACTCACTTGGCTTATTTCACTTTACAACTCAGACCTTGGGGAGAGGACTCGAATCTCAAATTAAGGGTCTTTGGCTCTTCCTTATCTGGCTTGGCACTATTCTGGTATACTGGTTTGGATCCGCAGTCAATAACAGAGTGGTCGAATATGTAAAATTTGTTTATCGATCATTTCGGAACAACCATGCCAGAGACAAGCATAAGCAAACTGGTAGTGATGTGTCAGGCTCTGTCTAAAAGCCCAATGACATTCTTGAACCGTTTTCGATCAGAATATAACTTGTGCAAGACCCCTCTGGTGAAAAAGACCATCATAGATATGGCGACCAATGGCCTGGAAGACCAGTATTACTGCATATTCCTCATTACCAGGCACCTCTCGTTGAATGAGCTAATCGCCACAATAACGAAAGTTTACAATGCCATGCAAGAGAGGGACAATAGGCGCAATGCCTCTAAGGGGACATACGCACCCAGGTCATCATATGTAGAAGAAAGGAACAAGCCAACTACTGTGGCGTATATTGAAGATCTTGTTGACGAGGGATATGATTCTAAGGATGAACACGTTCACGTTGTAGAGCTGACCTCCAAAACAATGTTAAAAACTTGAAAGCCATAGCAGAGCAAGGAGCCAGTAAAGCTCTTAACGGTGGCCTTTACTAAGCTAGATTTCGAGACATACACTTATGATGCCAACTTGGCTCATGAGATTCTAGATGAGCTGATTAATCAACAAGTAGCAAAGACAGATTTTGGACCTATCCCTAGTGCAGAGCAACTAAAAGGGAAGAAGTATTGTAAGTTTCATGGTATGTAGAACCACTCGACCAATGGCTATGTCAAGCTTAAACATTATATTCAAAGATGGATCAATGAAGGTAAGCTAGCTCTGGAGACAACGCCGAAGACGGTCTCGCTGGTAAACTCCCAACCATTCCACAACCCATAGGTCAATATGGTTGAGATGCAGGGAATGCCAACTAGGCGAGAGGTGGAAAAGATCGAGCGAAGATTAGGAGAGTTCAAGAGAAATCAGCCACCAAGGTCACCCAGACAATATAAGTAGCATACCTTTAGGCAGGATTGAATGAATGAGATCATTGATGAGCTGATCATGGAAGAACTTATCAACTATAGGCAAGTGAAGAGGATTGAGGACCTGGCCTATATGGGGCCGGGTGATTACTTTTTCAGGTATCATAATAGGATTAGACATACTACCTCCTCGTGCATCGAGTTGAAGAATATGGTCCAAAGTCTACTTGACTACCGGGTGATCGTCTTCGGCCAGGAGGAGTGCTCGAGCAACTAGTCCAGACCTTTGTTGCCATTCCATAAGAAACTCAGGCAAGTGGTGAGGGAGCCTGAGCCAGTGAGGAATCCTAAACGACAAATCACCTATGATGTATCACGGGTGGCAAAAATTTTGGATTATCTAATTCAAGAAAGAATCGTTGAAGTGCCATACGGGCCTTCGCCAAACCCGGCAAGTGTGGAGGGTCTCCTCAACTGTCGTTTTCATCACATCTGGACTCATTCGATGGAACAATGCACCAGATTAAGATTCTGGATGCAGTAACGGATAGACGAGGGAGAGATAACTATTCAACAGCAAGCCGAACACGCGGCTCAGGATGCCAACGTTGGCGAAGGCCTTGTTGTAGGCATGGTAGATGTGCAATGGAGCAACCCTAATAAAAGGAAACAAACTGTGGACCTACATACTAGTAGGGAGGTGATCTACACGTTTTCTACGTGATTCTTAATATGTTTTTCCCTTCATTTAGCTTCGTTAGGGCTCTAAGTATTTCATTTCTAACTTACTTTAACGTTTTAGGTACAAAATAAAGAGGAATCAATAAAGGAGGCAGAATTGAGCTTAAAATGCACTAAGCGGAGATTTTCCCAATTTGGTTAGGAAAATGATCTTTCCCTACCCGAATTAGGAATGAATGTCAGCCATGAAATTAACGTCTACATCATGAAAGGAAGCATTGAAGCTAAAACGAAGAAGAAACGAAGTTTCCTAATCTCACTAGGAATTTCCGGAAGAGCAGAAAAATGATGACGGGATCATGTGCGAAAGTTACTAATTTTGGGTTCCAAATGGTTTCTAAAAAGTGTGACCAAATGGTTTCCAGAATTAGTAACCCAAATGAAATGAAAAATGATGTCATTTGTCCCGGTCAAACCAGGAAAAGAAGATGGTGCGCATGGAGTATATTCTGGCCGAATATTGCATATCTTGCTTGCCTAATTCATTGCCGAATCATGTGTATCTTCACTACCATATTTGAGACCGAAATATCCAAGATATTATGCCCAAATTCGGACTAGATATTCCTTGGGAATCAAGAAGAACAAAATCTGGCAAGATATCTCAAATCAGAAATCAGGAAAATAATCCGTCAACTTCTTCAGACGATTGCGAACAGCCTAGACCTCTGATTAATGCATATGATACCTCGTTGGAAATATCTTTGAATTATCTTTCCAATGACACCAAGATCGCAATTTTTGGAGATCTACAGCTCCCGGAATGTCCGTTTTACCAAAAAGGGTCAGATCTGTCCGGAAAGAGAAAGAAGAGATTTTCCTTGTGCACCAAGCTCATCCTTGTGCCTATAAATTGAAGACTTCGGCTCATTCATCATCATCTCTCATTCTAGTACTCAAAGCTCTGCCCAAAACACTACCTCTCCTCCCTTGCACCAAATCTGAAGAAGCCATCCCTCCAACACCATAAACACCATCCTCCACCGAAATATTAGGGGAGTCCCGAAGTATTTCGCCATCTCCATTGAAGAGCAGCTTACACCAAGTAGTCTAGGGGAGTCCCGACAACAAAAAGTGTAACCATAACTCTTCTCTTATTTCTTTGTATTTTTGGCATTCTTTGGAGTGAAGTTGTAAAAGATTTTGGTTATATAATTCTAGTTAATTTTTTGCCATCTTCTAGTTCTTACGTTTTTGCTATACATGTTTATTCTATGCTTAATACTTAATCTGAATGCAGGGGAGTCCCGGTTTAGATTATTGATGTGTTAGGGGAGTCCCGAAGCACTTAATCACGAAATTAACATGAGTTATATAGTTGATGACGTAGGCACTTTTAGGTTGCATGAAATTGGTTAGGTTATAAAGAGTTAGAGAAAAAGATGAGATGATCACATGTATATATTAGATAGGTTTTATTTTCGGTTTAGTAAACATGTTTAGGTTCTTTGATTCTTGTTTGTTTTGCTTGTCTATGAGTATAAAGCATGATAGAGTCCTAGGATTTCTAAGTGTGTTTTACTTGCCATTTTTTTTGTCTTTAATTTCGTAGGTCATTAGAACACCAATTCAAACTCCCCCCATACTTTCTAACGTTTTCATGCAGGTGAACACCCTACAATCCCCGGTTAAGAACGATACCCTATTTACCAATGCTACATCTACACAAAAGGGTTTTAAATTGTATTTCGTCTAGATTGATTATTGAGTGTTAATTTAGTAGTCACTTTAGGCGTTATCAGGAGGCAGCTAAGGTGGTATAACCAACACTTTCCGTAAAGGGTAAGGAGAAAGTTTATCCAAAAGCAGAGTCGCCAGTAGTGTTGTGCTCTCATTGTAAAATCTATTGTGGTTTGAAAGTATCATATGAAGAGTTGATGGAAGCAGTCAAGGTGTGCCCAAAGTTAGTCTCTCCACCTGAGCGCTACCAGCTTACTAGTCCACTGGAGATGAACCCAAGGGACTCGCAAGAATACAAGCGAATGCAAGCAGCAGAAAAGTTTTTGAAACCTGCAGCAACATAATCAAGTGTGGATGACCATCTCACCAAACCATACATTCGACCAGCATCAAGGAACATCACCAAGAAAAATGTGTGATACATTAAAGAAGAGGGGAAAGCAATTGAGCTAACCCCTAGCAGACGAAGGAACCTACAACGTCGGTTCAGAGCAGCCAAGAGGGCATTGGAGGCTTTGGATATGGGCATCATCCAACTGGAGTAACTAGCTTATACGCTTGAGCAACTGCAAAAACGGTTGAAAGCTTTGGCAGCAAACCCCATTGTAGTCTTTGGTAAGAAGGCTCATGAACCTAAGGTTTGTGCAGCTAGACCTAGCATCTTTTCTCAGAACCTAGATTTACTCTCTAAAGTTCAGATTCCAAAACCTATCCCTGAGGTTTAGTGGGCTCATAGAAAGCTCAGAAGCAGCAAGCAGGCCTTCAATGACAACAAGGATTCAAAGCCTGTCACGCTTGAAAGTCTTCATCGTGCAACCAAATTGAGTGAAGTACAAATTACTTCAAGTGAGGCAAGAGGACTTAGATGGAGGCCAAAGCCATTAGTGGAAGAAGAGCGAAAGAAAGTTACGACTCAAGGCAGGGCAACTTCTTCCTTGGTAGGCAAAAGCAGTGGTTTGTGCTCTCCCACGAGTATAGAACCTGCACCTGAGGTTCTATTTAAATATAGACTCATGGCGTTTTTTGAGGCAATATTTCATGTCGATCATGAAATGGAAGAAGCTAAAACACAAAGAAAGAATAAGGATCAAAACAAAGATGGAGTTGAGGACGAGGAGCTGGTGGACTATAATGGGGATGGGGATGAGGATGAGAAACCGGTGACACGAGTCTATGGTGAGGAGTTTGATGTAAGCATGGTATTCGTTTTACCCTCCAAGTTTACAGGTTCTCTAGTTGGATTACCAAGCTCAGTACTAGTATTGTGAATAGCTTAGCGATGGCTACTTTCAAAGAAGATAAAATAGAGCAACAGTTGCTCGCCAAGCAGCCAAAGATTAATCTGTCATTAAGGAAGGCCTACATATTATTCAAGAAGCCAACTTTAATTATGACTATGCATATGAGACCCCTCTACATCACCGCCAAGGTTCAAGGGGTATAACTCAACAAAATGTTGGTAGACTCCGAAGCGGCAGTCAATATCATTACTGTTAAAGTAATGGCATTTCTGGGAATTCCTAAATTCATCATTCAAGAGATATCTCTCAATGTCTAAAACTTTCGTCATTGTATTCTTTCATGTGCAGGTTGGACCAGCGGCTGGGACGCGCACTTTCTTTGTAGCAGAATGCACGGCACCGTATAGTGGAATACTGGGTCGGGACTAGATTCACCATAGCTATTATGTACCATCATCTCTTCATCAGCAAATGGTGTTGTGGAATATGGAGTCAAGGGAAACAGAGGTGATAGATGTCGATCCCCGTCCGTACTTGGTGTCAGTGAACGCTTTATATGCAAGCTACTACAATAGAGACATAAGGCCACTAGAGGTGTATAGCGTTGATAACAAGGGCCACCCTGTATGGGTGACGGCCTCTCAATTAGCCCAATGGGGAATCATGCAAGCAGGTGAGGAAATTCGCCGCTCTTATACCGTTGAGCTATCCCTAAAAACATCTCAATAATAGAGCTTCTATCAAACATAGAGGTGAAGGCTTGTTTCTCTCTCCATGATTGGCTACATAACTACTTGATGGAGAGACAAGCCTATGAGCATGTTCCAATGATTGCAGCGTTGAAGTATATGGATAACGACGCGCTACACGAATCCAAAGATGAAGAGATTATTCAATTGGCCCCAGCAGCCTTAGATGATACTCCACCTAAATTCAAGGACCCCATGGCAAAAATTAACCTTTGGACTGCGGAACAACCTATGACTGTGGCTATTAGTACCTTCTTAGAGCTTGAGAAGCGAATGAGGCTCATCGAATTGCTACATGAGTATGCAGACTGCTTCGCAAAAATATATGAGGATATGCCAAGGATGTCGCCAGACTTTGTGTGTCACAATCTTCCTATCATAGAGAGCAAGAAACTTGTGAAGCAAGAAATGTGTCGAATGAACACCGAGACAACAATTCTGGTCAAAGAGAAAATTGAGAAGATGCTTAAGTCTGGCATCATTAAAGTAGCCAAGTACAATGAGTGGCTATCTAATGTCGTCCTAGTCAAGAAAAAGAATGGGAAGATGAGGGTGTGCATCGACTACCACAACCTCAACAACGTTACACCAAAGGATGCTTACCCCATGCCCGTGGCAGACTTACTATTCGATCCAGTTGCTCGCCCTGAGATTTTGTCATTCATAGATGGCACAGCAAGATATCACCAAATCTCGGTGGCGAAAGCTGACAGGCACAAGACATCATTTCGGTGTCCTAGTTTTGCTGGCATTTTTCAGTATGTAGACATGTCATTTGGACTCAAGAATGTAGGGAAAACTTACCAACGAGCTATGAATTTAATCTTCCATGACCTCATAGGTAAATCTATGGAGGTTTATATAGATGATGTGGTAGTTAAAACCAAACATCGGACATACCACGTAGATGACTTGAGGAAAGTGTTTGACCGTATGAAGCTACACCAGTTGAAGATGAACCCTACTAAGTGTGTCTTTGGCGTCCAAGCAGAAGATCTTCTAAGTGTCCTGATTCACCAACGAGGGATTGAAGTGCCTGATGATAAGAAAGAAGTAGTAGTGCTTAATGCTAGCTTGCCAAGGAACAAGAAAGAGCTTCAATGCCTGCTAGGCAAGATCAACTTTCTGAGATGGTTCATTTCTAATGCAGCAGGAAAAGTTCAACCATTCTCGCCACTACTTAAGTTGCAGAATCAGAAAGACTTTGTGTGGGAGCCTGTCCATCAAGAGGCTTTGACGCCATCAAGGTGTATCTCCCGCCTAGGCTTGGATTGCCTCCCAAGCTATATATCTCAGCCACTGGAACATCAATTCAAAGTTTGTTGGCACAGGACAATACCACCAGCACCGAGTGTGCCATTTTCTACCTCAATCGAACATTAATAGATTGTGAGACAAGGTACTCACTCATTAAGAAGTTATGCCTGACTTTATATTTTTCAGGATGCAAACTGAGGCCTTATATATTGTCATTTACCACGTGTGTCATTGCTCAAGCAAATTTGGTAAAGTACATGCTTTCACGGCCTATATTACGGACCTAATTTGGAAGTGGATTCTAGCACTCTCCATGTTTTCATAGCAATACGTGCCACAAAAGGTAATTAAAGGCCAAGTAGTGGCTGACTTTCTAGGTCACCACCCAATGCTAGACGCTCGCGAGGACAAGGACTTGGAGTTGGCCTGCATTTTTCTCACTCATTGGTTCTTGTATTTTGATGGTTCGAGCACCAGTACCATAGTTGGGGCAGGGATAACCTTGGTCAACCCAGACGGATGAACTTTTTTCTATTCATTCAGGTTGGACTTTCATTGCACTAATAATCAGGCTGAGTATGAAGCCCTCATAATTGGTCTAGATATTTTATTAGACTTGGAGGTCACCGACATCCACATTCGCGGAGACTCATTGCTCAATAAGTGAGTAGAGGCTAGGCCTTTAAAATTGGTCTCAACAGGTTCCATTCGTCACTTTTTATTTGAAGATAATATTTGCAGGTTTAGTATCCCCGAATGTTTTGTTTCAGACAGAGGGGTAACCTTTATGGCTGGAGAAGTTGAACCTCTTATGAAGGATTTGGGCATTCACTTCCTTCATTCAAATCCTTATTACGCTCACTCCAATGGTTAGGCAGAAGCTAGTAACAAGCTCATTTTGCATATCCTCAGGCGAATGCTCGATAACATACTCGTTTATGACATGCTGACTTGTTCAATACACTCTGGGTATACCGTACAAGCAAACATAACCCCACAGGGACAACTCCTTATGCTTTGATGTTTGGGCATGATGCAATCCTGCTTATGCATCTTAACGTTTAGTCTTTGCGGATTATAGAACAATATGACTTGATTGGAGAAGACTACGTCCAAACAATGTGGCAGGAGCATGAAGACTTAGACGAGCAACGTCTGGAAGCCTACATACATTTGTATACTGAGAAGCGGAAGGTAGCTCGATGCTATGACAAATGTACCATGGGAAAAATTTTTGCAAAAGGCGATTTGGTCTGGAAGGCAGTTCTACCCATTGGCGAGAATCTCGAAGGACGCAGCAAATTGTCAAGCAAGTGGGAAGGACCGTATGACATTGATCACATCCAAGGACGCGGGGCTGTTAGACTTCGTGACCGCGATGGTACAATCCACGTGAACCCCATCAATGGGTGTTTCTTTAAAAAGTACATCACTCCGGTGTGGGAGTTTGATGAGCTGCCAAACGCAGCATAATTGTGTTTGTTCATGCTTGCTCTTTTTTGCTCGTTTGATCAAACTCAAGGGGCAAACCATATAGTATATTGTACAAGCCAATTCCTGTGGGCAAAACTTGAGATCATTTTTTTTTGTTTCATGTTGCAAAGGCAATGCGTGTGGCTAAGTTTATTAGTAAAGACAACCGCACTCTTTTTTGCTGAAGTGTTCAATATTTTGGTTATATGCTAAGGCAATCTTAATAAGTAATAAAAAGTGAACACAGTAAGTACATGGAATCAAATTTATTAAAAATCAAAATATTACAAAGGTTTAGCGGCCTTGAGTATCTGATACCATGGAAAATAAAAAAATAAAAACTGCTTGCAAGTTGAAACTAGGAGGTCTGCTAAACGAAGAAGGAAAGGACAGCAAGAAACGAAGAGAGAGGACGGGAACAAGAGGCCGAAGACCACCAAAAGGGGCAGGAGACAGCCTCTTAGTCTTTTATCATTGGCGCTAATGAAGCGGCTTCAACCTTGGCCTCTCCCCGAGAAAGATCCAATTGCAATTGACTTCTCGTTATCCACCTCCCAAAATCCACCATCTGCGTAAATAGGGAGTGGTAGGATAACAACTCTGTGTTATCCTAGCAAGATAAGCTTGAGCACGATATGTCTCTAGCCCCCTTGAAGCCAATGCATATCTGCTGCTAGCATGGCAGAAGACAGAAAGTCCTTACTGGTGTGTAGACTCGGCCACCCCCAAGAATCTAGGGGCAACTTTACCAATGTTGAACTTGGGCATAGATAACACTATCTAGCCCAAGTTTGGGCGTGGATATCATTATCTAAAGGTTCAAAGCATAGAGCAGAAGTTCTGGTGGGACTGCTTTCAAGTAGAACCGGAGGAGATACTCTGAGGAAAGCATTTTTGCTAAGTTTTGGAGCGGAGATGAATGCTTAAGTGTTTTAGCTAGAAAGGGTATTTATAGAGGCCTAACCTTAGGGGCTCTGCATGGAAACAAAGCAGTATGTTTATCGATTCAATGCACCCTTTAATGGTGATTGACACGAGATTCTAGACCAATATAAATGACGGTTCATCATTTCCGAGAAAGGCTGGTAGCTGCCATTTTTTCCTAAACGGTTGGGGAGGGAAAATGCATGATCCTTGGAAATCGGGAAGCCTTTAAGTAATTTGATTGCACCGTTTCAAATTCAAATTCAAAATTTGAAGGGTAATTGATTAAATGGATTAGGTCCGGTTGATTAGTTTTAGTGCAAGTTGTGTCTAGACACACGTGCATAGGAGATGCCTGTACCCGAGGCCCATTTCTATGTTCAAAAAGTGGTTTAAAGGCTTATACCGGAGGCTCATACATAAATACATGGCTTAATATAAATTAATAGATTCTTGAATACAAAATGGGCATAGTAGCTCGAAGGCCCAAATACTATTGATAGGGTACAAAAGGAAAAGCCCAAGTCTACATGCGGATTGCTTTTCGTTTAAGCTCTACCTTAGCATGTTCATACTTGGCCCAGCCTTCTGAAAATGCTTCGAGTGACAGAGAGACTTCTTTTTCAACTTTCTTAAGGTCTTCGACTCAAATGGAGCTTTCTCGCAAGCTCAGCGGTTGCGCAAGCGGGGATGGACTCAACGCGCATGGCATCTACTTTTACCTGAAGCCTGGCTAGTTCTGCTTCCTTCTCTTCTAAGGCATTATTTTGCTCTATGACAGCTTTGAAGAAGTCTTGGAGTTGACCATGGTCAGAATTTACAAGTTGTGCTCGCTCTCTCCTTGTCTCTGTGTGTTGCTCAAGGCGGTAGGACAAGTCATTCTTGAAGGCTTGCAATTGCTGAAGGTGTTGGAGGTCTTGCTCATATTGAGATAGCAAGGAAGTAAGCTTGCTAGGGGCAATCTTTAGCAGCTCTGTGACTTCACCCAGTGTGACCTTGAGGATTTCAGGATCGTCAAGGTCAATCTTAAAGAGGGTCCAGATGGTGTTCTTTGTAAGAGTGATTTCTGCTAGATCAGGGGCCGCCGACGTGAACTTGGAGAACAATGCTTCAAGCTCGCGGGCTTGGGTAGAGGTGATTGTGGCACGACGTTGGGCCTAGAGGAGCTTGAGGCTCGGGATATTTCGAGGTTGAGGGGTTTAGATCCTTTTTTCAGAAGGGCATGCACCTTGAGGGCATCTTAGATAACGGTGGAAAGGCTGCTCGGCAGTTGATGGCTCTTGGGTACTGGCGGAAGTGTTAGTTGGTGGAGAAGGGAGCTTAACTATGTCTTCTCTCTCCAAAAGGCTCTCGGGACAGGTTTTGTTTGGAGTTGAGAATGAGAGAGGTTCAAAAATCTGGAAGGACAAAAAGTATTTGTCAAAGAAAAGACTAGACATTGAAGGAAGAAATTATGAAAACTAAAAATAGTTTAAGTACATATCTCTTTCTTGCCAGGGGTATTTTGAACAGGCGAGGGCAAAATGGTTGGTGAGTGAGTCACCAGAGGCTCTTGATGTTTGTCGTCCACGGCTTTTTGTGGCTGAACATTAGGGTTGTGTGTCTTCTCCATATGGCAGGGATCAGAGATAGGTGTTGTCTCGGGTCTTACCATCAAAATTTGTTCCTCTGAGGGATAAAACATGGTGTGCCAACTGAAGGGAGCGTCTGCGAATGTGAAAGCATTTTCTTGCTCGCCAGCACTGAGGGTGTCGTCAATGAATTCCTTAGTTTGGGAAGAAACTTCCTCAGCTTCAATTATATTTGCATCAATGGCCCCCTTAGGGAGTGCATTGGCCGAGAGGCTAGCCTCAGGCTGAGTTTCCTCGTGGTTCATATCCTGCAAATGTAGGTCAATTAAGGGAGGCATAAAGAGTGTTAAGAGGTGGCATGTCATTTTAGGAGTTGAATAGAATTACCTCGTGCAATGAGTTAGTGGAGGGCTGAACTAGGTTCAGTCACTGCCGCTCGCTGATGTAGGGACAGTCCTCGTTGTGTGACAGTGAATGAACAAAAGAAGTTTGGTAATTTCCAAATGGGATAGATATTCCTTGTCATTGGTCAACCCAATTATGGGGTTGTTCTTGCTGCTCATGTTGCAGTTCGATTTCATTATATGCACCAAACTGATGACCAGGCTAGACTAATGGTGAAGAGGTGGAGAAGGTACGAAGGATGCAGTTTCGCTTGATCCATCGGAGGTTGTTAGCGGCGCTTGTTGGGGAAGGAATCTGAACTCGCTTATGAGAGCCCTAAGATGAAGCACATGGATTAGTCATTGAAAATTTTGTGTGGATTTAATCCTTAATGTGGAATGGACAGTCACTTGCAGGTCGTGGGGGTTTAGTTGCCTCGTTTTCGTCCTTCATCTCCCGGTCAAAACATGAAGAGATGGTGCGTTTGGCGTGGCGAGGGTGTCGTTTGCCGTACGAGGGACATGGGTCAGAGTTGTTCACAAGGTTACGTTGCTTGGGGCGGTGTGCCTAAAAAAAATCATGGTCATAATCATTAAATTACCAATACCAGTGGCGAGAGAGTAAAGTTAAGAGGGGGAAACATTTACAATGGGCCAAGGCGTTTGTGTATTAGGGTCGTCTGGCGTGTCATACTGAAAGGCTTCTTTGTCGTATGTGAAATGAATAAGCGGGTGAAACCCTTGAAGATGGTCACAAAAAGGGTCATTGGCTGCACGGTACGGATCCTGTCCCAAAAATGAGCTCGCCAGGCTTGGTAGTGTGTTGTCGTGCCAAAAGAGGGCGTAAGAGGAATCGAAGGCTTCATTTGGTAACATCACGACAGAGAAGCCAAAATGAGATCGAGTCTTTCATATCAACTGCTACATGATGTGTATGTGGTCGCCAAGTGCTGTAGTAGTTAATAGAATTAACCAAAGGCATCAGAGCATCTTGGGTCAGCCCGAGCTGCATAGTGAAGTGGTTAGGGGCGTACAGCTCGTAATAGACTTTGTTGGCGTTAGGGACACGCAAATCAACACAAGTGTGGCTCTGGATGAAGATGATCCTTCCCGTGTCATCTTGTTCAGGCGAGGGAAGAAAATCAGATGCTAAGTCCTCAAGGAAAATGTGCTGGATGATTAGGCCGGCGGGGTCCGGGGGGAAGTTGGTGTGTGAGCAGAAAGTGATGAATCTGTTCTGGTACATCGGCGGGTCGTTCTAGAGAGGCTGCGTTAATGTCTTTCCGAGAAGTGCGTCCTCTTTAAATGGTTACACGTCCGAGTGACGAAACACCAAAAAATAGACATGCAACTAGAGGTCTACCATCCATAGGGGGTTGAGGAAGTCGAATGCCAGAGGTTCCAAGGAGATCTATCTCAGACTGCGGTAAATCCAAGCGATGATGGATTGATCGATCCTAACCTTGGTACCTTCGTATAGGTCTTTAACAAATTTGGTCAAGCTCTTGTTGACCTTATTGGAGGCTATACAAAATACATATTTGGACAACCAGTATTCAAGAAAAGAGATACCTCCATAGGGGGTGGCAATGTCTTTGAAGCAAGTAACCCAAGCGGTGTAGGAGTTGGGGCATGTTTTGTTGGTTGTCTCCATGGCAGAATATGGGTCACCTTGCTTTCACACAGAATTTGTTACTAGAACTCCAAAATAGTCGCTAGATCGAGCAAGGTGATGCTTATATCTCTGCAATAAAATTAGAAGCAATTGTAGCTTGCATCCCAAAAGCACATGACGGTAGCGAACAGTGATCGACAACCTTCTTTGGGCAGTGAGAAGCATAGGTCCAGAAAATGGGAGATGCTAGCCATTTTCCAATGAGCTTGGTCAAGTTTCTTGTGGGTTCGGTACCAAATTCTATTTTCTATTGAAGTTGATGGTTGTTTACCCAATTGGCATGACACATCTCTGTGATTCCACCCAGTCGGCACGGCTTGCTGTCCTCGAAAAATCAAGGCGGAGCGACAAATGTCGTAGTGGAGAGTTTGGAAGAGTGTTGGGTTGAATGGTGTTTGGAGAAACGAACTCAATCGTCCGGTGGCGCTATCAGATAAGCTCAGAGTGACGGTGGACCCGGGTTTCTTTTGTTCGGTGACAGAGCATATGGCGTTCGCGAAAGCGTTTGCAGCCTCTAGGGAAATATGAAGTTGTGGGTTTTCATGGCAGTGAGGCATGGTGGTAGTTGGAAGATTGATCGGAGGGCAAAGACAAAAGCTTCGCAAAGAAGTTTAGACGATTGGGGAGACTGAAGCAGAAAAGTGTTCGGAGAAATGGACTTCTGATAGAACGTGCCCCTTTTAATAACGTCATCTCATTAAGGCGCAACTTTTCAGAAATGATGATGAAGTGGCATCATGAACGAAAAGTTACCGTTTGACCCCGGGCGTCGTATCGTTATTTCAAACCTCTTCAATTGCGCTTGGGCCTTATTTCGAGGCTTGAGGGACAATGTTTAGGCCTAAAATAAATAGTCTTTATTTTTAGGGTTTTATGATAATGTTATTAGGCCAATGCTTGCGGCCTAAGGAGAAAATGATTCACTGACGATCTTATCATCAAGTCTTAGATTTTAATTGAAATACCTAGGAAGTAAGATCCCAAGCAATTAGATTTGTTAAGCGAGTCTAAACGCTAAGAATCTTAGGTTAACTACAACAGGTCGTTGTATTTTCCTATATATATATATATATAAGAGAGAGAGAGAGAGAGAGAGAATCTTCACAAAATTGGGGATGAACATCATACACAGCCTTTGCTCTTGGCAAAAAAACCTTCTCATCTCGAGAAACCCTAGCAACCTGCAATCAAAAGATCTTCACCCGAAGGAGCATGAATATTCGACGATTCAAGGAAGCACCCATGCGTTCTCAACACTTGTCAAAGAGATTGCTCTGCCTTACACCGAATGAGCTGTAAGGTATCGATTTCCTTGGCTTAGCGGGAGACACGAAAACCAAAAGTCTTATGTCACTTAGGCAAAAAGAATTCATCAGATGGGGTTGGTACTCTCCCCGTCTCAATCGCTTTTTAGAAGCTTGGTAGCGGCGAGTCTACATTCAACGTTCTGCCCCTTGGGCATACATACACATCGGTCGAAAAAAAAGACAGTTTGAGACTTCTTGGCACCTTGGGATTTCTGGAGCCAAACACTATCCAAGAATAGAACTCGGACAATATATCTCTCAAACTTTCAGGTCTCAAGCATTTCAACAGTCAATTCAAGCTGTGAAACTCCAAACCTTCCAAATCCAATTGCCCTACAATGCTGGGTCTTTTTTATATCAAATCTCTCAATCCACTAACTAAATATCCACCCATGCACTCGCTCTGATCACTTTTTACACTTGCACGTGATACTAGTAACTATTTATTCATGAATCTACCTAATTTGTTCAATCACAATGTTTCCATGATCTATAGTTGAACAGCGACAAGCGTGACACATGAAATCCGAATTGTACAGATATTGTTCAAACTTAACCACTTTTAAGGTGTTCAGTTTTATCCACAAAAGGCCTTGGTACAATTAGGAATAGTCCAATGCAACCACATTTAAGTTAGATTTAATATTGTCATATTTCGATGTGGGATCTTCAATCCAACACGACCCCTCACGTGCAATCTAAGTACGAGATTAGCACGTAAAACCAAGTCCAAAATTCACATCGAAATCTTGGTTAGAATAGTCCACTGGAACCAACGCAATAATTTTTCGAAGACCCAATTAAGTCAGTGGGAGTCAACGCAACAGTTTTTCGAAGGCCCAATTCAATTCGAGCCCATTGGGCTCGGAAGGTGATTGAAAATGATTCGCTCTGATACTAAGTTGAACAGCGACAAGCGTGACACATGAAATCAGAATTGTACCGATATTGTTTCAATTTAACCACCTTTAAGGTGTTAGATTTTATCCACAAAGGACCTTGGTACAGTTAAGAATAGTCCAACCACATTTAGATTATATTTAATATTCTCATATATTTCGATATCCAATCCAACGTCTATAAGTTTTGAAACAAGAGGCTGTGAGCTAATTAATTGAACTAATCCAGAGCACATTTACGTACCATCTTAATCCCGTAAGCAAAGATTACACAAGCAAGCAACCACATTCCAATTAACTTCAGTAACATTGTAAATTTGTAATCAAGATTTAAGAGGTTCATTCGGAAGAGCATAAATTCACACAACACAGCATCATATACTGATCAACAACATGTACAACAAACAAAGCAAGAAACTTGTGAACACAACAATATATCAAACTCAAATCTAGTAAGAGATCGAACACAGAGCTCAAAACTTTTGGTTGAACCGAATCAATTTGCAAGTGAAGACCTGAGGGGCAGTCGGAGAGCCTCGGACTTCGCGAAGCACATGTCGTCGAGAGACTCACTGCGGCACCACCGGCACCTGGGGTTCTATGAGCACTGTGATTCAGACGACGTGTCGCAGCAGCTCGGGATCTTGGCCGCCCGGATCCGATTGGGAGATGCTTGGGAGGACGACACGTTGAAGCTCGCGAAAACGAGGAGGAGCAGGAGGAGGTGAGGGAGAGAGCTCTTGAGTTTGAGAGACTTGGCGGTTGCCGCCTTAGGGTGTGTTTGGGAAAGCTTTTCTTTTAAGAGAAGGAGCTTTTCCATCAGCTTTTAAAATAAGAAGTGTTTGGTAAACTGACTTTTTTTCTTAGGAACTTATAAAAAAAGGGAATTTCTTAACTATTTCGAAAAGGAAGTTCAGAGGTGCTTTTAAAAGCTGGCTTTTTCAAAAACACGCGTGAACAGTGCCATTTTAATGAAAATTTACTAAAATTCCAAAATTACCCTCATACAATTTCTAAATGACACGCATATCCTTCAGTCTATTCTCTCTTTTATCTCTCTCCTTTCGCGAGTTCGACGGGAAACCAGTTCAACATTCTTATTTCCACACTCAGCTTTCGCCTCTTCTCTTCTTCGCCGCAAGATTGAAAACCTCTTTGCCATGAATCAAGACTTTTCATAGCTGTTTTCCTCCAGACCGGTGAGCCCCTTATCTCTCGAGCTCGATCAAATCCTTGTTTTGGGTTTCATTCTTTCAATTTTTAGAATTAGGGCTTTGTTAAATCTATGAAAATGAGATGCTTTGACGAATTCATTCTTGCTATACTAGTTTCTATGGTCTTATGCAATTGGGTTTTGGTTAAATTGAATTGGGTTGCTTCCATCGTTTGCTTAGAATTGGGTTTTGTAAAGAGTGATTATGTTGTTCGAATAAGTGCGACACTGGAAACATGAATCCTCATATGGTGAATTTTGTGAAACATAAAGTTGTTGATCCAGGACATTTACTTGTGTCCGGGAATGATGGTGCATGGTTTTCTTTTATACTTGTGTAAATGTAGTGCATTTGTTTTGCTCCAATTAGTCAATTTGTCTGGGTGGTTTTGCAGCTGCATTACATGTATCTTTGTGCAAGAGTTATGTGGATATATCTTCTTTTGTTAGGTCTGTGAATATGAAACACGTAATTTGTCGTGTTTGATATAATTGGTATTAAACTGAAGATCGATATAATTATGATCAAACAATATCGATATAATTGTGGTTGTGATTCAGTACTCATTGTCTGAGACTCTCAGTTAATCACATATTATTGTATTGGCTAGTTCTGGTAGTCTGGTACTTGATCAAGTAATTAAGATATCTATGCTTCTGGTTTGCTCACTTCTTAATTAAATGGTTAAACTGGTCTGCACTATGCGTCTATGCTGATAGACTTAGATATCTTATATCTTATTTCTAAGCTAGGCAAGTTGGCAAGTGTATGATGCTCAACATTGACCTGTTCAAGAGGTACAATACATTTATATGCATAAAAAATCAGCGTCTTATTTAATCACTCTTAGGTTACATATTACATATGGCCAGAACTACTTGCTTTAATCACTATTGTACTCTTGCGTGTTACATGTACATTGCTTTATTGGAACATCTGAAATCAGAACTACTTGTTGCTAATAAAATATATAGAAGAACTTGGTCATTCAGCTAAGGAATGATTTGGTATGCCATTTTTTGTGTTAAGACAAGAAACAGTAGAAGAAATGAGGATCATGAATACTCATTTGCCAGTAAAATCCACTTTTAAAGACCAGATTATACAAGTGATTGAGCTCGTGGTATACAGAAACTACAGGTCTTGTAGTTCGTACTAATCACTTGAAGCAGGGGAAAACTAGTTTTTCAAGTTTTCTAATTTTATATATTATTGTGTATATGCAAGTGTATAAAGGTTCTTATATCTGTTAACTTTGAAAATTCAGTGCTGGTTGAAGAAGCAGAAGATACATTGTCTCCTGATCAGCAGCAAACAGGGGAAACAATTAGTTGGACTTCTGGAATCATTTTTAGGAGAGGAGAGGTATGCTGGTGTTCTTTATACTGAATAAAATTTGACACACTTTTGTCATTCTTGTAGTCTTTGATTGAGTATTTCTGATTACATACTGCTTGTCTCTTTCAGAAACTAGTTGTATTTTTAACTTAATTTTGCTTACCTTTTGAGGTTTACGAATGACATAAGTTTTATGACTCACCTATTTCAACTTGTTTGGAGCCAGTGACAATATATCCCTCCACACCACGAACAATGTCTCTTTGATAATGCTAAACCATGAATTAAATAGTTTTTTAGTAATAGATCAGAAAATGAATTGATTCAGCAGATAGCATTGAGAAAGTAGGCAACCTTTCCAACACGTGTTGATATGTAAAGCTTCTCAAGCTTCTGATGCTGCAGTAGTTCTGCTTCATCAGTAACAAGATTATCTGAAGTTCCGTATCCTCCAGCTCCGAACTGCTTGAGGACCGCCTAAAGTAACAGTAATGTAATCCTAATCGGCAAACTATTTTTCTTTCTTTTGTCCTTTTGAGTGAGCAATCGTGTGCATACAAATATTTAAGTAAATGATTATATTAAGCAAAGAGTTTTACATGTTTAATTACCCTGGAGTGATTTCTCTAGGTACTCATTCTCCCTCCTAATGACCTCAAGATCAGCTTGTAGTTTGTCTGCATTTAAGCTCCGTGAAGCCATTGCCACTAGCTTCTTTTCGTATTCGGTAGCCTCCCTACTGCATCTTTCTTTGCTTCCCTGAAAATAGTATTTGGAATGACAAAAGTGAATAACCAACAACCACTTGCTTCCTACTATTTTTTGTGATCTCTTTGACCCTTTCAATATAAGATCTCCTTGATGCCAGTTTCGGCAGCTTCCCTAGATCCATAGAAAGTTTAGAAAGTTCCTTCTCCCTACAGAATGATAAAATATCACCAGCTAGCAGGCAACGGAAGTCATCACATAAATTTGAGGACATAAGGACTAGAGATAAACATGATCCAGCTACATTTATTTAGTCTCCAGAAAATATACCTTTCTAGAGTTTCATGTATGATTGAATCTTTTCGTAACTCAAGATCTTTCAGAGCATCTGGGTTATTTGCACACAGTGACTCCTGAAGACCTATCTCTTCTTCTACCAGAGGCCTTCTGACTACTTTCCTGTGGAAGATTATAGTTATCAGTGTATACAAATATATACACATTGCTGTTACACTTGAAAAATTATACTGTTGCACATTTTGTACCAGACACCTACTTTTAGGCACGTTCTATGTCTTTGAAATGAAACTCGATATTGGATAAAAATATTAAGATATATAGCTTACTTCTGTGACTTCAACTGTCCAGTTAAGAAAACCCTGATTTTATCTTCTGGTCCTTGTAAACAGATTGCCTTTTTTACTACCAGGAAAGTCAATGCCTTTGAAGAGTTAAAGTGGGTGAGTTTGCTTGCTTCTTAATCTAGAACACGGTTCATTATTGACTTAGGTACATAGGAAATGATTTCCATTTTCCTATAACAGTAGGTTGACATCTAGTCAAAGTTGGGTTCCACTAGCAAGTTTGAGAGTTTTGACTTTCAGTTGTGGATGAGATGAACAATAAACCTAGCCTAATGGGTTTATTTTGGTTGTGGCATGCTCAGTTGTTCTTCATTTTGTATAACATTACATGCATACATAGTACATACTAAACACTAAACAAGATCACTCTTTCCAGTTGAGTATATACCCAGAGGAGAAAAGTTGTCTCTAATTCCATCCTAGAAAGTATATAATATATTTGGTGTAGTGGCATTACCTGTACCGGGTTTTGAGTCCAACCTTTGTGGTACTTCCCTGAACCAGATGTCTACTGTAGAGAGCCAAATTCATGTGGTGAATGCAAATGTCAAGCTAATTCATCCTTTATTACTTGTCTCTATACTATACGCTTGCTATGTATACTGCCAAATGGTTTTTCATATCTTTTGTAATGTCCAATTGACTGATATCATAATATCATAAAGACTGAATCAATCAATTCAGATGTTCTTATGTGAAGTTGTCTTTTGTTGATAGATCTGTGAAATCATTTTACAGGACTATGGGATCGATTTTTATGATAACAGTCATCCTGTCAAGGCATTTAAGTGCACTTGTGGAAGTTCATACTGCCGAAACAGAAACAAAAAGGTTGGTGCACTATCTCCTTTTAAATTATCTGAGCTAAATGGTATTTTCTGTTGTGTAAGACAACCCTCGGAACAGTGGTAAAAGCAAAAGTTCAAATTGGACATTGTTTTGGGCACAGTGGAGCTGAAAGAGATTTTGTGCATTATGCATAATTAGCTGCTGAATATAATCTGTCCCACATTTTTTTTGCAGGGAAAAATGTGTCGACTCTTGGGTAACCAGTGACATTCTTCTTCTTTTTAACTGTACTTGCTTTAGTTGCCATCATTGGCTACCTTTACCGCCTACTAACAAATTCATACTGTTTGTTTGGATGAGATGAAAAACATGAGAGAATTAGACATATCACAATTGTAAGAGTGTACTGCTTTTGAGTTCATCAATTTTTCAATTCCAATATATGAAAATTGAGATTGTGACCAAGTATAATTGCCTTCAAAATGTCATGGCTATGCGGTTGAACCAATGTGCCAGAGTATCTATATATATCCAGTAATTCCTTTGGTTTTCCGATGCTATTAATTGGACTAGAAGTCAGATTATCATAACGAGTAATAATATGAATGACAGTGAGAAACAATGGTACGGACCATGCTGGTCATCGAAGTTGGAGTTATCCTGCCGGTGGTTCCTGTCACGGTAGCGGTGAGATATAATTTATGTTTTTAATTAAGCCGTTAAGTACGTACTTAGCGAAATGCCTTTGAAACGTGATGCTGGAGTATTAGGCGTGTGTCTTTTGGCTCAACACTATTTTGATACCTATGTTCACAAGACATCGTGCATGACATCCACGCAAACGGGAAATAAATGGTTGATGGAAGTTCTAAGAGGACATGAAAGTCGTTGTTATCATATGTTCAGAATGGATAAGGAGGTTTTTGGTAGATTATCTAATGATTTAGAAGTTAACTATGGGTTGATGGGTTCAAGAAGCACGAGTCATATTGAAGTGTTGGGGATGTTTTTGCATATACTTGGACATGAGATTGGAAACAGATTGGCCCAAGAGCGCTTTCAACACTCTGGTGAAACAATCAGTAGGTATTTTGGACAAGCCTTAGATGTCGTTTGTCGTATGGCTCAAGATATCTTGAAACCAACAAATCCAGAATTCAGAAGTATTCCTCCAAAGATTCTAAATGATAGGAGATACATGCCTCATTTTAAGGTATGTAAAGAATCTTACACTAATACTTTAATGTATAGTTGTTTGTATTTGATTGCATCTTCGTTTGTCTAGTGTAATATTTTCATATTGAATGTAGGATTGCATTGGTGCCATTGATGGTGTCCACATTGAAGCTTCAATTCCTCCTCACAAGCAAGTGCCATATATTGGAAGGAAAGGAATACCGACACAAAATGTGATGGCTGTTTGTGACTTTGATATGCAATTTATATTTGCATGTGCTGGATGGGAAGGATCTGCTCATAAGACTAGAGTTTTCCTATCGGTATTACGAGACAATGCCATGAATTTTCCAAAACCTCCACAAGGTAATTGCTCTTACTCGCTTTTGTTTGTTAATTCGATTAACATATAATACGTCTTTGTACTATTTTTATCTGATTTATTATGATTGTCAACATTATATAGGTAAATATTATCTTGTAGACTCTAGGTACCCACAGATGAATGGTTATTTAGGACCATACAAAGGTGCAAAAGCTCATCATCAACAATATCGAAGGAGGCAACCGACTAATTCTGAAGAGTTATTCAACCAGAGACACTCTTCCCTTAGAAGTGTTATCGAGCGCACTTTTGGAGTTTGGAAGAAGAAGTGGAAGGTTTTGAAGCACATGTCAAGTTTTTCATTCGAAAAGCAAGTGAAGATTGTGATTGCGACTATGGCCCTTCACAACTATGTAAGGAGGCATTCTCGTCTTGATAAACATTTTGTTAACATTGGAGAAGGATCAGGTGACAATGCAAATGGTGAGGATGATGCAGAAGAAGAAGGATCTCCAGTTACTGAAGGTCTAGAAGCACGACAAATGGAAATAGTGAGGAACAACATAGCGCAAAGTCTAATGAGTAGCCGAAATGTTTGATTATGGCCTAATCTTAGTTTAACATTTAAATCGGAGACGAGTCCTCATTTGGTATCCGTCATTTAAAATATCGAGCATGATATCAAGAATGTATGTGAGATAATTGATATTTTTACAATCATTATTATTTTTATTATTGTAGGTAATATTTCATTAAAATAAAATCAAAATGAAAAGAAAAAAATAAAATAAAAAATAAAATACTTGTGACTTTTACTTTTAAATTTACCAAACACTTCTATTTTTAAAAGTCATTTGAAAAAAAGTATTTACCAAACACCCCCCTCCTTTTCTATTAAGAAGCTTATTTGAATAGAAAAAAAAGCTAACTTTTCTTTTAAGAAAAGCATTACCAAACATAGCCTTAGTCGATTGAGCAAGGGATTTTATTTCGGACAAGATGATCACTCCAGCTCTTTTATGTCAACCAGGTATAAATGGATATTTATTTATTTATTCTTTTCTTGTCAAAAAGTGAAAGTAGTTTCTTTCATTAAACAAAAATAAATAAATATCAGTTCATTCATACTTTTATTAAATAATTTTTGATAAAGTACCGAAAATTTAGGCTATTTTTCAAGTTCATTAGAGAGTGAATCTTTTTTGGATTGAGGTATTTGAATCTGGGGACCGCATGTGGCTCGTAAAATCTCAACTAATATCTAAGTTCAAGCTGATTTTCACACGAGAGTTTAGGTCCCTAAACCCTAAAAGTCTATATGGGTCCTAATATTTTTCACTTTAAAAGTCTGTATGAGTCCTGTAAGACCACAATACTCAACAACCTACCAATAAGGGACTTGTGAATGTTGGGGCTCGAACTTGGACTGAAGTTTTACTCAATCTTACCACTCCTGCCAACAATCATTTGCCATTAAAGAGTGAATATTCTTATACAACTAATTTGAAATTTATAAAAGAAAAATTCGAATAGTGTTTATATGAAATTGTGTTTGTTTGAAGTTTGAACTTACTGGTGTGTTGAGCTTGTAGGTGTGTTGTATCACAACAAAATTAGTTTTTTTCGTAGTTCTCTCTATACGTTGTCATGTGTGAAGATACCCATTTGTAATATTGAAATTCAAATTCACATATCTGATTATTAAACACTGTCCAAAACCTCGATGCTTTACGATTAATAAGGAAGAATTATATTAATTTGACAAAACTTCAAAATTGATTCGTATAATTGATTTTGCCTGCCCATCATAAATTGTAACAAACTAAATACATTTCACATTTGTACATATTTAATATAAAAATTGAACATATTAACAAAGGCTATATAAACTCAATAACCCAAGAAAGACATGATTCCCCTCCTAGGACCTAGGAAGTAGGTTAGCTCAAGTGGTATGAGACCCACTACTTAAGAAGTAGGCAATTAGATTTTGGGTTCGAGTCACAATCAGTAAGAGTAAAATTTTATAATCTTTTTTAAGAAAAAATGTTGTTAAAAAAAACATGATTCCCCTCCTCTAAACATTTTGACTCATATAACAATATTAATGAACCTTAGTAAACAATATCGTTTTCAATTCAGTAATAAAATTCAACTTCGCTTTTAATAATTAGATAAATTGAATATATGCATTTGGATAAATCTCTACTATAATAAAGGAAAGCCTTCTCTAGGTATCATCGACATACCAAATTCTAAACTTCCCAAAAAAATTAAGCCAAAAAAATAACCTAATGACCCATGTTTTGACTGGGCAATTTGGTAAAAGAACACAAAAAATAAGGGATATCTATACTGGGTGTATCGATGGAGAGCGAAGAAATTGGCGATTGAACAAATCGCGAAATGGATGGAACCACGTCGGACTCTGTCACCCAAACAAATGATTCAATTCGCATAAAAATTTCTATGATTAGAACCGAAAAGATGGAGTCTGAAGTTAGGGCGAAGTGTTGCTTCTCCTTTCGGGTCAGGACTCAAGACCCACATTGATTTGGTTGAGTGCTCCATGGCTGATGACTCTCATCTTTCCCTGAATTGATTGTGTGGTTTTATATCTCTAATACTTTCTTATCGATTTTGTTACAAAAACTACAATTCAATTGATTGAGTTTCTATTTGGTTATAAGTGCTCAATCAGGTGTGTATCAATCTCAAACACTTTCTTCATAAGCAATTTCTTTTTGAATGTTTTAGTTTTGTTTGGTGACTTCTTATTTGCTATTTTCCTTGGTTTGTTTATTTTTGCAAACTATACATGTATTCGTTTCTATTCGTTTTTCATGTTTGATGCTCTACACTGTGGGTGATAGAATGCCTCTTCCCCTCATGAGATCTTGATAGAGTCTGTTTCAAGATAGAGTTTGTTTTGATAAATCAGTTAGTTAAAATAATTTTGTTCATGGAGAATGAATGTTTTGTTCTTTGGCAATGATCATTAGTATAATAATCCATTATTTTATGTGGAACTTACCCCATTGAGTGTTTGTTTTATTCTTTGTTCTAACGACATGACTACTTCACTTAAGATGATTTGCAGTGTTGCAATTTATGAAGAACTAAGGGAATTGGACTATTGGTGCAGCGCCAAGTGACTGTAATACTCAAGTAGAAAAATGTTTCAGGGAGAATTCAATAATTTCATTTATCCCAATTTTGGGGTTAATAAAGATGTACAAGTGGTTTCCTAATAGGAAATGATATTTACATTCCTATTACATATATACAACTTTAATTCTAATTACAAAAGAATATTCACATAATTACTTTTCAACACTCCCCTTTAAGTTGGTGCATAGATGTCAATCATGTCCAACTTGTCAATCCATCCTACAATGCATGGTATGACAACCCCTTCGTGAGTACATCCGTCAATTGCTCTTCAGAAGTCACAAAAAGAAAACTTACATTCTTCTTATTAAGGTGATCCCTGATGAAATGTCTATCAATCTCCACATGCTTGGTTCAATCATGTTGTACAGGATTATGAGCAATCTCAATTGCAGCTGTATTATCACAATGCAAATCCATGGCCTTCAGAAGCTTGAGCACGGTATTCAGCTCCTTTAATACATTCCTAATCCATAAAAATTCACATACTGCATTTGTCATTCCACGGTATTCAGCTTCAGCACTAGAACAGGCAGTCACATTCTACTTCTTGCTGCACCAAGTTACTAGACTTCATCCAATAAATGTGAAATATCCAGAAGTGGATTCCCTATTTATCTTATCACTCGCCCAATCTGCATTAGAATAACGTATAACTCCAAACTCACCATCTTTTGAAAATAGTAAGCCTTTACTGGGCGCAGACTTCAAATATCTGAGAATGCGTATCACAACATCCATATGTTCTTCACTTGGATCAAGCATGAATTAGCTAACAACACTCACAACATATGCAATATCAGGCCTAGTATGTGACAAATAGGTCAATCTTTCTACTAAACTCTGATACCTACCTTTGTTCGTTGGAAGTTGACCAGGACACAACTCCAACTTATGATTCATCTCAATAGAAGTATTAGCAGATTTATAATCGAACATTCATGTTACAGCAAGAAGATCAAGCATATACTTTTGTTGTAACAAGGTGATTCCCAAGTTAGATCTTACAACTTCAATTCTCAAGAAATACTTCAACGGACCCAAGTCCTTCATTTCAAGCTCCAGGGATAAAGACTTCTTTAAATCTTCCATCTCAACTGGATTATCACCTGTAATAACCATTTCATCCACATATACAATCAGAGTAGTAATCTTACCACCTTTGCATTTGATGAACAATGTATGATCAAAGTTGCTCTACCTATATCTAAACTTCTTCATAGCTCCAGAAAACCTTCCAAACCAAGCTCTTGAAGATTACTTCAATCCATACAAAGACTTCTTTAGTCGACACACCTGTCCAACATTATATGACTCACAACTGACGCCTAGAGAAATATCCATGTACACTTCTTCTTCTAGATCTCCATTCAAGAAAGCATTCTTCACATCAAATTGATGTAGTGGCCAATCACGTCGAGCTGCTAAGGCAATGAGAATACGAACAGTACTAATTTTTTCTACTGGAGTGAATGTCTCCTAATAATCCACTCCATACCGCTGGGTGTAGCCATTTGCAACCAGACGTGCTTTATATCGATCAATGCTTTCATCTGCCTTCAGCTTCATTGTTTACACCCATCTGCATCCAATTGTCTTTTTTCCAGGTGGAGCAGGAACAATATTCCAAGTTCCATTCTTTTGTAGGGCTTCCAATTCTTCATTCATAGTTTGCTTTCACTTTGGATCCGCCAAGACATCCTGCACATTACTGGGAATAGATACTGTAGACAATTAATTAACAACAAGTGCATGTGATCCAGATAACCTATGGTGAGATACAAAGCTAGCAATGAGATATTTGGCTTTGGCTTATATGCTAGGCTCATTTTGTTTCTTTGGAACCCCTTTTGTTTATCGCTGAGATCTTCTAGGCATACTACCACCCACACTACCCGATTCAATATTATCATTACGTACCTCAGGTAAGACATTTTTAACAAACTCTTCGGTTGTTGGAGTAAAAGGGGGGTCTTCATGGGATACTGCTTCGGAAGAGGGTTGAACTTTAGGCAATGTTGCTTCAGCTTCAGTTCTCGACGGGTCGAGGATTCCTCTCGACAGGTCGATGATATCATTTTGTCTCGTTTCTGGTTCACTCCTCGAAAGATCGAGGAATTCCTTCAACAGGTCGAATGGAGTAATCTATCCAATCTCGGTCTTGTTTTTCGTCGGGTCGAAGGAGCAATTTGTCAAATCTCGGTCCCATTTTTTGATGGGTCGAGAGGAATTTTTGATGGTCAAAAATTTCTCCTGTACTTTTTTCTGCTCGATTTCTAGCTTCAAGTTTCTTCTCCAAGCTCTCCAATTCCTCAAATTCCTCCAAATTCAGAGGATTTCCTTCACATATACTTCTCTCCCCTTAAAGGGAAGACTCTGAAACTCCCTTTGAGTAATATGGAGTAGATTCACGGAAAGAAACATCCAGAGACACATGCATCTTATTTAATACTGGATCATAACAATGGTAACCTTTTTGGAACTCAACATATCAAACAAATATACACTACACAACATAAGGATCAAGCTCATCACAATTGTTTGTTGATGTGAACATACACAGTACACCCAAACACTCTTGGTTCCAAATTGGGCAGAGATGGGGCATTCAACAGGTCATGCAACTTCTGATATGGATTCTGAGATGCAATCACACGAGAAGGGGTGCGATTGATTAAATAAGTAGCAGAACACAAGGTTTCTCCCCATAAATTTGTTGGAACATTCATACCAAATAGAGAAGCACGAACAACTTCCATCAACTGTCAATTCTTTCTTTCAGCTAATCCATTCTATTTAGGAGTATAGGCAATGGAAGTTTGATGCCTAATCCCATGAACACCTAAATATGTTGACATGTCCCCATTCACATACTCTCCACAATTGTTAGATTGAAGGACACGAATTGGCTAATGGTACTGAGTTGCCACCATCTTTTGGGATTCAACAAACCTTGCATATACTTCACTTTTACATTTCATCAATGAGACCAAAGTCATTCTAGTGCATTCATCAATAAAAGTTACAAAGTAGCGAAATCCAGAACGAGAAGAAGTTCTAGCAGGACCCCAAACATCTGAATAAATTTTCATGAAAGGAACATAACATTTATTCAAACTGGGAGAATAAGTAATACTATGGCTCTTGGCCAATTCAAAAATGTCACACTTAAAATATCTTTTATTAACAACTGAAAATAACTGAGGTTGTAACTTCCTAAGGTAGCCAAAATTCAAATGGCCCAAGTGTCGATGTCATAACCATACTGCTTCTTTGGTTTTATTCAGACTATTGGTACTATTTTCTTGACTAATTTGTTGTTGGCCACTGCTTGTCAGCTCCAGGTAGTACAGTTTCCCCATTCTGATACCATAACCCAGAGTTCTCCTTGTCAGAATGTCCTGAAAAATACAAAAATTGGGATAAAAGGTTACAGAGCAAGAGAGAGCTCTAGTGATCTGACTAACAAATAAGAGGTTATATGAAATAGAGGGAACAATGATGACAGAATCAAGAGTGAGTTCATGAGAGAGTTGTACAGATCCTTCACCAAGAACAGGAGAAGGAGAATCATCGGCAGTAGAAACAACATGTTCAGGAGAGGTTTTAATTGTTTCAACAGCCCTAGGATTATTTTTCATATGATCAGTTGCATCAGTATCAATTATCCAAGATCTATTCGCATATAATGTGGTAAGAAAAGATGCCTTACCCCCATTACCTATTTCAACAATAAGTGCAGATGGTTGAGCAGAAGATTCAGTGATAGTTACAGCTGCTTTCGGGATGTTCTTGTGAGGCCTTCTAGTAAAATCCCACCATTTAGGGTATCCAAAAGCTCATAACACCATTCCTTTGTATCACTAACCTCCTTACAATGAGTACATGTGAAGTGTGGGTTTTTAGCATGAGGTTTTTCACCAGAGCGAGGAGGGCCAGAGAATCCAAGTTGAGGACCTTGGCGGCGCTGGGACTGGGCAGCATTGGCTGTTGAAGGAGAGGAAGCAGCCATGACAGAAGCCTCACGTGGAGGAGGTGTAGAGAGGGCGGTTTAATTGCTGTGGAAGCATCTGACATGGGCATATGTTTGTTCAAGGTCCAGCTTCTGTTTTCTCCTCAAAATCTCTTCACAAACTTGACTGAATTCAACATCCAGCCCCATTAGAAACATATAGACAAGCTGGCGGGTCATGTAGAGGATTCATTCACAACACCATCAACAGTCTCTTGAGAGTGTATCAAGTGTTGGTCCATTTCATCAAGCCATTCAACAAGCTCGTTGTAGTACGTTGAGAGAGGCCTTCCATTCTGCTTTATCATATAACACAAACGATAAAGCTCAAAAATCAGAGTTTCATCATATTCATCATAGTAGGTCTTGTACAGGGCATCCCAAATTGCTTTAGCCATTGGCAATCTGAGGTATCATTTTCACAATCCAGGAGGCATATTTTCAATAAGCCAGCACTTCACCTTGCTATTGTCAATAGCCCATGTTGAATACTCAGCAGATGTAGCGGCAAGAAGGTCCTTGGTGAGGAGATCAAGCTTGTTTCGACATTTAAGTCGAATCTTCATGTATCCAAACCAACTAGAATAGTTGGTTTCAGTGTAGAGCTCGCCGATGAAAAAACGGAGTTGTCCTGAATGGTGTTGTGGAAGTGATTGTGAATGGGTTGCATGGCAACTACTCCATTGTTGGGGATGAGTGCTCCATCATTGTTAGCAAAAACATTCTCTTCATCCATATTGGTCATCTCTTCAGGGTTTGCAAAATTCACAATTCAGGTTTCAAGTTCAGATGCAACGGAAGAAAAAATTTGGCGTTGATAATTCAGAGTTTCAATTCAATTCAGGGTCTTTCAAAATCTAGGAATTCGGCTCTGATGCCAAGTAGAAAGTGTTTTAGGGAGAATTCAATGATTTCATTCATCCCAATTTTGGGATTAATAAAGATGTACAAGTGGTTTCCTAATAGGAAATGATATTTACATTTCTATCACATCTATACAACTTTAATTCTAATTACAAAAAGAATATTCATATAATTACTTTCCAACAGGTAATAGAAGAGTGTTTTCACCTTTTATCTAAAAACAAAATTGGGAAAGCTGACTATAATACATGATTACATAGTCAATAGTCCAATTAATCAACTTGATCATTAACTCTTTTGAGTTACATGTTGACGTGCTTTGATACATTTTTAGGAACTTTCATATCTTAAAGGGTTAAATTGAAATGGCAGCAAGGAAGACTAATTTTCAAGTAATAGATCGGAAATTGAAGACAGTAACCAGTAAGTAGGTGCTAGCAGAAGACATTGTTGAAACTTTTATATCTTCTTTTTCTTCCAAGTAATTTTTGTTTATCAGACTAATTCTTGATTCATTTTATATTTTGTTTTACCAAAGACTTGTAATGTAAACCGAAAGTAATCTACTAAAGGCATATCTCTTATTGTATAACTATTCACTTTTTGGCTTCTTTAGTATGGTTACGAAATCTGATTCATAGATTTCATGCTTAGCAAGTAGTGGATATTTTTATTAACAATTATATTATTATCTTTCTTATTGAAATGATTGAGTAATGAAAATGTAAATCTGAAGTGGAAAAAAAAAACCAGAATGGGAAGCCAAAGTAAATTTTTGTGTTATTACTTTTTTTTGGTGTTTTCACTATCAGTAAATAACCCTTCACTCAATAGAAATATGTTCAACAAATCCAAACTTAAGTTGATTATTGGATTTCGGCTCAACAACACTTTTCACTAGGATCTTCGTCTCGTTCGAAATTCGGTATTTTGCTTTGACAATAAAAATAGACTTAATATATTTATATACCGACAGTTACTAGTACAAAATAATTTCGGTGGAAGTATAAATATAAATGATAGGAAAACGTTTAAGAAAACGGAGACGGATGGACACGCAATAATTAAGAACAACAGCCTTCTGTAATCTGTAGTCCCCTATTCTCTTCTCTACTCAATCAACCAAAGCTTCCTCCCTTTTCCAATTCCTCTACACAATTTGTTTGCTTCATGATTATTATCTGCATGGAAAGAACAACATAGAACAAAGCTTCGATTAGGTTAAAACTCATGGAGGGCGATCACCATAATCACAGCTCCGAAGCTGAAGCAGACGCCTTGTCTTCTACGGTTTCCGATTTCTCGCTCCACCAAGACACCCCCAAAAGTCACCCGCCGGTAAAAATTAATCATACCCTCTCTTTGTTTGTTTCTGAAATTTGGGCTCTGGGTTTCTGTTTTGTTTGTAGTTTTGTGATTGAAGTATGAGTTTCTAATATCATAAAGTTAGTTTTTGGAGTTATTATTCAGGTAGTTTTGGGCCTTTGATCATATAACTGTTTTCGATCATGAACCGATTTGTAAAGTCCCAGTATTGATAGCTATGATAGCAGTTAGGAGCTTAATGTGATTTTGGAAGCAAATTTGGAATTGGGGAGATGATAAGTTTAGACTTTTGTTGAATTTTAATCATGGTTTTGTTTAAGGTTGCAGTTTGGGACTTATAAAGTTTGAGTCTTGTGGGAATCGGATAGTTAAAGTGCTTGTTTGTACTCATTTTTTGGATTACAGATCGGTGGAGAAGATGAGAATCATATAGAGAAGAAGCCTAGTGATGAACCAAAACTGACAACATCTAGAGAAGATAATTCTAGGCCGGTTGAGATGGTTAATGGATCAACTAAGGAGCAAAGGAAATACTTTTTTTATGATGCTCCACATTTTGAAGATACTGGGGCTTGGATACCTGTTTCCGTTCCTCCTATGTTGGAAACGGAACATGAACAGTGGATGAAAGGCTTTTACTCGAATGGGGGATTCTTTCCCGAGAATGACATGGGTTGGGGACAGTTTATTGGGGACGAGAAGGAGATGACCATATGGGATGTGATGGTGGAAATGTTGCTTGCAGCACGTGGGAAAGTGAGCTCGTTGGCTTCCCCTGATATATATGGATGTAGACTTTCGTGGATGTCAGACAATCTGCTTGAGCAAGCGTGGCAGGAAATGGCCCGAACACTCACAGACGCTAATCTGGCTCATGTACAAGAGATTCTTGAAGCAGATCCACCAAAGTGGCTGGCTGACAGTTCTGCGTCTTCTTGCATGCTCTGTGGGGTGCAGTTTCATCCAATCATGTGTTCTAGGCATCACTGTCGGTTTTGTGGAGGAATCTTTTGTGGTGATTGCTCTAGGGGAAGGAGTTTGTTGCCCAAAAAGTTCCGTGTTTCAGATCCCAAACGAGTCTATGATGTATGCTGTGTACGACTTGAGTCTGTACAACCACACTTAATGGACCAAGTAAGTCATGCTGCTCAGGTGCCAACTCATGATCTTACTGACCTTAGTACATTAAGGTCGTGGATTAATATTCCTTGGGGACGGTCCATGGAGTATGAGATATATAAAGCATCAAATGCAATTCATGCCTATAAGAAGGTAAGATTTTCAAGTGTCAACACTTCAACACGTGTATAATAATGATTTTGGCTATTTGCTGTCTCTATTTGATTAAGATGTATTCATAAACCTTATTGGTTTAATTGGTCAGGTATGTTACTTAAAGCCTGAGAAGTCAATTCCAGATGCGATTCTTAGACAAGCTAAAGGCCTTGCAATAATCACTGCCGTCAAAGTTGGAGTTATGGTTACCTATGACATAGGTACAGGACTTGTGGTTGCTCGCAGAGAAGATGGCTCTTGGTCTCCTCCATCTGCTGTTTCAACCTTTGGTGTAGGATGGGGAGCACAGGTGATATATTTTTCTCTTCAACACTTTGCAATTGTAATTTTCTGTCAGATATTGTAAGCTATCATATTTTGTCAAATAGGAGGAAGGAAGTCCATTTGTAGATGTATGCATAGGGAGAGCTCTATAGATTAAACAATTTTCAAATAACATTAAAGTTATGTTCTCTACACTTTGAGTTGAACATTCTCGCTCCGTGTTCCTTTTTGAAGCAATTGTAAGATGTTTGTGATGTGATATTCCGATATGCCTTCTATGCATTTACCATATTGATATGTGCTTCTTCCTCTTGGTTGCAGGCTGGAGGGGAGTTGACAGACTTTATCATTATTTTGAGAACAAATGAAGCTGTAAAGACATTCGGCGGTAATGCTCATCTATCAGTAGGGGCCGGCTTGAGTGCTGCAATTGGCCCCTTTGGAAGGGCCGCTGAAGCTGATTTTCGAGCTGGTGATGGTGGTTATGCTGCTTGCTATACATACAGCTGTAGTAAAGGTGTGTGTCATATTGAAGTTCTGTATTGTGGATTCATTCTTTTCAAATGTGAAAACTGTACATCACAAAATACTTCTGCAGGTGCATTTGTTGGATGTTCACTTGAAGGAAGCATTGTAACCACCCGCACACAGGTGAACTCCTGTTTTTATGGCAGCCAGTCCCTGAATGCATCAGACATACTTCTTGGCTCGTTGCCTAAGCCACCTGCAGCTGCCACTCTCTATCGTGCACTTTCAGACCTATATCAGAAATTCGAGCGCTGATCTAATTGAGAATGTGTCTTACGTCTTCTGCACCTAATCCCTGATTCGGGGGAATAATTTGTTCGACCTGCAGCTGCCACTCTCTATCGTGCACTTTCAGACCTATATCAGAAATTCGAGCGCTGATCTAATTGAGTATGTGTCTTACGTCTTCTGCACCTAATCCTTGATTCGGGGGAATAATTTGTTCGACAGCTGTCCTTGTATATATGCTGTACATATGCTTTAAAGGTTCTTTGCTGCCATTCTTTGCCCATGAAACAATTCGTGGGGTATCACATGTTCATGGTGAGTACAGCAAGTGAACCAAACGTCCCTCAATGGATAAAGGTTGCTTTCTATTACCACATGGCCAATATATTTGGTGTAAATATTCATGTCATCTTCCTTTCTATATGTAAATATGAACCCCTGGAGGAAAGCCAAAACTTGATTTATTGAATGAAATCTTTCTTAGAACAGTTCGTTTGGTCTGTTAAGCATTATGTATATGCGCGTAGCTAGTGTCAATCAGTCGATCTCTGGTGTGTATCACCGATTTACGACAGAACATGGCAATAGTTAGCTAATGTATTGAAAACTGCAGTGTGAATTAGTAGACCCTCCAGTTATAGTACTGCACTAAATTGCTCAGGAATACTGCTAATCAGTTAATCTATATGTCAAAATTCGAGTCTGAAACTAACCAAAGAAGTGAAACAACCAAGACTACAAAATCAATCCTTGCCGCGAAAAATGAGACATAAATCCAAGAATGAGTAACGGAAAGGGGTAAAACACCACCATGAACTATTTATAATTTCAATATTTAGTTCTCTTTTGTTGAGAAAAAAAATGAAAAAAGAAAGCAAATAAAAAACAGCTGCTCCTAATCACTGTACTTCTAACTGACTTAAAACACCCAGGACATGAAGTTGAACTCTCTCAAGCTTGTCTCTATCTGCAGGACATTAAAATCTTTACCTTCAGCATAATACAAGACCTTAACAAAACCAGAAAAGCCCACAACTTCTCCGAGAACCACCAGCATTCAGCCAAGAACAGCTTCCAACTTTCACTTTCACCTGGTTTTAGTGCTCCCAAGAGTGAGTTCAAGATCATCTGATACACATTCCTCGATCCGCTCGCCTTCCCATGGTTTCACTAACCCGGATGCATTGCTCCCAAATGCAAATTCAGCTGCCATACCATCTGACATTGGAACATCTCCACTGTGATCTAGACCTGCGGCGACTACTGGGGAACACGTCCCGCTTTGACCAGGAGTCCACATCCGAGACCCTCCACCTGACAAAGCCTCCTTCAATCCAAAAGGGTTCCGCGAGACTAGGCTGAATGTGGGGGATGAAGGTCCGCTTTGGAGGCCCGCGAGCCATCCCGAATCAGGAAGATTCTGTCGCCCGGGGCTTGGCGGTGTGGATGAGGGCAGGAAAGGATAATGCTGGCTACCCCAGTTTGAGCCGGCAACAGCTTCATCCCAATCACTTTTGGTTCGAGGAGTTCGCGAAGTTGGAGAGCTCAGCGGTGGTGTAACTGGAGCACTAATGGAACCCCCTGGAATGAACAGCTGAGGGAGCTTGGACGTGGCAGATGATGAACCAGACGAGGAAAGGGTTTTGAGCCACGGAATGAGAGAATTGGCATCAGCATTGCCGTTTACATTTGCAGGATAGCGAGCTGGACTTGGGAACGAAGACGATGTAGGACTCGGATTGTAGGAAGCGCATGGACTTGGCTGATATGAAGAACATGGACTTGCTGAGGTCGACCCTCCCATTATGTCCATGCGATCCACAGGCTTACATCCCTGCAGTAATCAAACATCATCATCTATCACAAAAATCTCTTCAAATATAGAAGATTCTACAATATATCACTGTCTACATAGATAAACATGTGACATTCACAATGTTTGGTTATCAACGGACCTCAATTCGCTGACCAATTCATGGAGCAACAAAATCGTTATGAAATTACACTAATGTTTACGCCTTCTTCTACACTCGCCTTCCATCCCAACATAATAATACAAGCTGCCATCTTGTACCACATTACATACATGAAGTCTAGCACAGAAGCAACATAATAATAAGGTGCCCAGATTATAAAATGTAATTAAGCTGTACTGGCACACGTGTAATTTGACTAATTGCACTCAAAATCAGAGACAAATGAAAAGAACAAAAAGAAATAATAATGTAAAAATAGCTCTAAGGCCACCCCTCACGACACGCCGCCACCGCAAACCAAACATGCTCCTTCTTCCTACACGCTTTACTTTACTTTACCCCCCTCTTTTCTTTTCTTTTCTTTTTCAACTTTACTTTTACTACCTCAAATCAAATATCACATCTTCAACACATAATGGAATCCAATAAATCCATGCACATTTCTAAGCTCAAAGTCAAGAAAATGAAAAAAAAAAAAGGGAAAAAAAAGAGAGGAAAGCACCGGCCCACGAGATGCCAACAATCGACGCGTAAAGTATTATTGCCTCAAAACTCTCCGTAATTATGGGGAAGTCGCCGCAGAATTTTCAGACAAAACCAAAAGACCGAACTGCCCTTGAGTTTTCAGAATCAGTAAACTGTGAAAAATAGAAGAAGCAGTAAAATTGCAGAAGAAAATGGAAGAGGTCTGCTCTCCTGAGAAAACATTCTAAGGGATGGGCTAAGGAAACATTATAAGGAATGGGATGGGATGGGTACATCCAATAACTGAGATCGAAAGCAATTAACACAATCACATCCAAATTTTTATGTTTTGAATAACAGTAGCCGCAGATGTGTTTCATCTTATTTAATCCATTAAATTTATCCTTACGAGAGATTAGACTTGGAAAATGGAAAGAACATTCACTTCATTAAAGCCAAGCGAAAGTTTTGGGCCTAAAAAGGACAAAAGATACCCTCAACCAATTATCCATTGTTCCCAGAGTCGTGAAGCGTCGAGTGGGGTTAATTTTGGAAATCAGAAAAGAAAAATATCTGCAGGTCAGGTCCCCTCTCACCTGTGTGCGTTCATCTGTGTTCATATAGAAAACCAGTCGAAAACTGAAGCGAATCTCAACGTGAGTCCTCGTTTACCGTGCCAGCTTCTGTCGTCATTTAGGCGAAACTAAACTAAACAAAACAAAAATATATTTATATATATAAATATCACGCCACTCTCCACCGTCCGATCATCAACTCAGGTCACGTACGGAGGCGGGGGGGGCGTCGATTTCTAAGGTTCGTTCAATTGAAGAATCATTCAAAAACAAATAAGTTAAGTTGTGATTATGTTAATTACCTTGCGGTATGTGGTGCCGTCTTCTTCGACGGTCCATCCGGCTTCGTTACATAGAGCCTTGAGGACCTCGTTGTTGTCGCAGTGCTTGGGGAGCTTGTAGTTTCCGTACATCCTCAGCCCCGAGTAGATCTTCGCGGCTATGGCACGGCGCCTCCGCTCTCTCTTCTTGTTGTTCTCCCTCTCCTTCCACGTAGGCATTCTCGTTCCTGACGTCATCATTCCTCTGCGTCGGGGATCCGAGTCAGACCGTCGCCGGTTGGTAAGGATTGGCGGTTTTGTTTTTGGTGGAGTGGGAGAGGAAGGTTTTTTAACAAGTGAAGGTGGAGCTAAATATGAGTTAGTGTATGTAAATGGGCTTGGCTGGTTTGAGATTTCCGACAAGTGCCACTGCTTAACTCCGGAATCACGGGGATTAACACGTGTTTAGGCTTTATAAAAAGGAGGGTGGGAGTAGCCTCGTGCCCTTCGACTTTCCTGGTAGCTACTAGCTACTATACTGCCACCGTTGCCGAAAAACGACGTCGTTGCTTGGTTGCAGTAGAATTTAGAATTATTGGTCTACGCTGGTGTTCATATAGTAAGGGTTTTACATTACGTATCCAATTATAAACGATGTGATTTCGATGGCTAGTTATTCTCAGGATGAACAATTTTTATGTTTGATTTTCTAGCAAGTTGAGGGGTGTAATTGAGAGCGAAGGTATAAGGTGGATAGGACTATGATTAGCCTCGTAATAATGCTGTTGTGGACCATCAAAATTCAAACGGTCGTATTCGGTTTGACCAAGAGGCCTTGGCTAATTTTTTACGTTCTTTAATCTATTACTTTGAGCCTTAATCTTCAACCCAACCCAACCCAACCCAATTCAACTAATACAAATGTTCTCATTATATTGCTAATCTAGTAATTTGTACGTATCTAGTAATTTTGTATTGTAGGATTTGTTGCTAAATAATACGATTGAGGTCGGTAATGATGCTTAATTAGGGCATGTAATTGCAGTAGCATCAGCTTTAGGGCGGTGATGAGCTAGCTGAGCAAGTAGTGCGCTAGCTACTGTGTGTAAAGATATCAAGTCAAAGAAAACATGAGTCGGACAAAGATGGCGACGGCTGGGCCGAGGTGGGCCACGAAGCGGCGGGGCCGGGCTGCCTGCCGGCGTGCGGTGGAGCGAGAGTGGGGGATCGATGGCGCTAGATTAGCTAGCTGCTTTTCTCTTGTCTTTTGTCAGCGAATTGAGACCGAGTCAGTGAACATGTGTGTGCAAGTGTCGATAGAGAGAGTTTGTGTGTTGTGTTGTGTGGTTGTTCGTTGGTGCATTGGTGATTGGTGATTGGTGCAGTATGATATGCTTCTTCATCGTAGAACAAAAGTCCGATGCGGCGAGTGATCCAACATTCCGTCTCGCTAATAAGAGACTGACATGTTTGACGTCCTGGTGAGCTAGCCTTCTGTTACCAGGGCAAAGATAAGTAAGTTTACCTGGGCAGGGAGTTCGATCAATACGGGCCCACCCTCATCGATCCACTTCTACTCCGAGTTAGGATCCTGGCCATCTGAGTTAGCTCTGTCGAGTTGTCCCTAGTCATCGCAATTGACACGGTCGTATTTGTTTCAATTAATTGAAACCAGATGATCATGTTATAGTACGTTGCATACATCGGGTGCCCTGTACTCTAGGGTTCGTTTGTTTCACTCTACAAGTGTGAGGGGATTACAGTTAATAATTGTGCTATTGAGTTACTCGGATTAACATTAGTCATATCCAATGTTTAGTACAAGAGTTCTAAGATTCGAACTATTATACTTTTCAAAGAAATTTGATGTTATTCTGGGTAGCCAAAAAATGAATACTCAATATAACATCTCCTCAGGAGGAGGAGGCGGGTGATAATGTGGGAAATTAAACTTTGTACATTTGTGCTACTCCGCACTACTGACCACTTAACACCTCTTATCTAGCACAATATCGACTAATTCTGCATAACAAACAATCCCTAAATCTATAATACATTATATTTTTTCACGATTAGACACTTAGATGTGATTAAATAAAGATGACATATTTAGATCAGGATATAAAGAGTATCTCGAGAATCGTGGTTCGAGTTATGTTAGGTTGTAGCATGCATGCATGTTGTGTTCCACATAATTAATGATTTATATTATTCATAAGACTTTCGGTTAAGCACAAATTTGAACAAAAATGGAAGGATAATTATGTGGGAGGAATTGAGAAGATATATTGACGATGTAAGCTTGACCAATCTAATCCATTTGGCTCAATTGACTTCACAATGCCTTCTTGAGGGTGCACACTCGTATTCCACACTACCTTGCTAAGTTAGGGGCCAGATATCCGCCCGAGCACGCACAAGAATTGTTTGATGTGCCGAATATGATATATTCATATATTCCTCATTTTGTTAGTGCTAGATAAATAAAGATTCATACACATGCACATAAAATGATTAAATGTCGTACATTTTACAACAACTTTTTGATGGATGGATGGATCATCTGAATCTGGTTACGTTTTCAAAAAATTTATTTAACCTGATCGGGCATCTGCAAGACTGTGTCATAAAAGAATTGATTTGGGTATATATATATATACACTTTAATTTAAAACTAGAACTGTGCAACCTAGGTGTAGCTTAAACAACTAAACAAGGTTCTTTCGATTAGATTAGAAGGTGCATGAACCTGCAAACTTTGGCACATTGCTCTTTGTTAATTAAACCGTTTGAAGATAAGCTAAAATAAATGGAAAAATTATTTGTTAAGCAAAAATAAGAGAGCAGATAGGTATCATCATGGGCTGAGTTGGGCTGATTTCGGCTTAAATTTAAGGTTTAGGGTTGGGTTGAGTTTGGTCAAAAATCAAAGAGAACGAGGTCGGGCCGGGCCGAGATCACAATTCGGAAGCCCTAGCCTGCCATTAACGCTAGGCCAAAGAGGCTAAAAAGGTCGGGGCAAGATAAACTTTAAATTAAAAAAAATTAAAAGGTTTGAGGTATTATAATTATTAATTTATGATATTTATTTTGAAAATATGTTTGTAAGTTGAGAAGAGTAAAGAGAATAAAAGAAAAACTATGAAGAAAAAAATGATAATAATCATATAATACATGTCTTTTTTAAATAAAAAATGTCAAAATAGACCGAACTAGGTTTGACCTCTAAAGCTCAAAAAGGCCGGGTCGAATGGCCAGGGTGGGCTTTATTTATATGATTCAAGTCCTACCCTAATTTTAGTGAAGTTAGGCCGACTCGCCCTAACACGAGGCCGGATTGAATTTCGGTCTCATGAGCCGACGAGCTAAAACGAAGCTCGAGACTTTGAGTCACCCACCCCAAAGATTCAACCATGTACACGGCCGCCGCGGACTCCACCACCATATCTAAAACCCAATTGGAACCCACGGCATTGGGTCCGCCACTGTCACTAGTGACCCTGACACGTGAGAGCCTAAGAAGAGAAGAGAGGCTTTTAGCACCTTTTTTATTCACTGCGGGGCGGAGCTTTGCTTTCGCGCGCGTGGTGCGTGGCACCGATTGTGGGCTTTTAAAGATTGGCTAGGGTGGGGGTCCGTCTTATCGGTCGGCCCACATGATGCCCGATATGCCCGCCACACATGAGGCACTCGGACGCCCTCGGCTCATTCAATTCCTGCTCTCTCAAAGTCTCAGCCTGCATGATTGAGCTTCCCTCCATTTCCTCTTTGGGCTTGACCAATGGGCCATCATTGAGCTTCAACGTCATCTTTATACCAAGAAAGCAAGAACATGTTACATGTGACTTTACACTCTCATACCACACACAATTCGATTATAAAAGTACAGAGTTGAAATATAAGTGATGTAATTTGCTATTATTATTGTCAGGATAGCCGGTTACGAGGTTTGGAAAATGAGATTTTCATGTAAATTTGATGAAACGTTGTTCCATTGCAAGTTTGCAATGAGAGTCTCGTCCAGACTTTGTTAATCAACTCTTGATTCTCTTAATTGCGTACTAATGAGCTGTCTGAGATATTTTTCTTGAAATTTAGATGACAAATCATAATTAGGCATATACTTTATATTTCAATGTTCCAAAGGACCATTCCTCTTCCACTTGTCTTATACTCTAAAAGAAACTTGTTTAGAAGAAAGAAAACAAATAAGAAAATCGCAACATTTTTCATGGTGATCTAGGCAAATAATAATACCAATTTTTAATTTATTTATAGTTATCTCAACCAACCGTGCAGTAGCGTAATTAGGGCTAGGATTTCCGAACTGAAAATAAATAAATAAATTGAGCCAAGCCGAATCGTAACCGTAACCGAAAAAAACCGAATACGAAGAAATTCGAACCGAAAAATTGAAAAACCGAACCAAATCGAAAAATTCGGTTCGGTCGGTTTCGGATTTCAAAAACCTGAATCGAACCGAAAAACCGAAAAAAAAAACTGAACATATCCAAAACCACGTCATTTTGGTGGTCAGATGTTGTTCATTCACTTAGTTGGACTATATAAGGATGCGATAAGGAAAAAAAATTAGGGTTCAATTTGAAAGCAGCCGAGCAACTCTTTCTCCGGTTCATTGCTTTCTCTTCAATCTCAACTCTCAACTTCTTAAGTCTCTCTTCCTCTCCCACAACTCTTTCTCTGATTCATTCCCTCTCTCCATCCTCACCCTTCATCGCATCCACGTCGCCGATCTCTCCCACAATCACCTCATTGGCTCTATCCCTGTTATGCTCGCCTCTCTAGACCAGCTCAAGATCAATAGTCATGGGGGCTCGTATGAACCAGACAGAAAATTTCACTGTGCTACTATTAGTGCTATATATGTCTTTGTCGCTTGGTCTTATATTCAAATCCTTATTAGGTTTGCGATGTGATGGAGATTTTTATATCTCTTGATTAATTAACTTTCCTAGATATGTTTTGATTCTTATAAGCAACGAGATGGAAATTTCATGCCTAGTGCCCCACCCAACTTAGGTCTGCATATTTAACTTCCTAGCTAATCTCAATAATAATATATAAGTGGTAGTGACATGGGCAAAGTGGACGGCATGTTCCCAATAAATTATGCTATGAAGGATTCCATGTTTTGAATATGACATGGTTGCTTTTGTTTATTGAGTAGCAAAGTCCAGGTTATACAAGGGAAGTAAAGATGAAAAAACTGAAAAAACTCGAAGAAAAAAAAACTGAAATTTTTAACCGATCCAAACCGCACCGAACCGCTTGGTTATTGTTGCTGAAAATGTAAAAACAGAACCGAACCAAACTGAAAATAATAATAATTCGGTTTGGTTACCAAACTGCCCGAATCTCACTCCTAAGTGTAACGGGCTAATTTGAAGCCATGCGTACAGCTAACATTCGAAGATACTTACCTTTCCTTTTATAAACCGCATATAACCAACCATAGAAAACTAGGGACAAAACTCCCATAATTACAGAGGCTCGCCCGCCCACCAAAGCACACACGTCACCCGTAATGCTTAATGAAAATTCAAACAGATCACTATTTCCCATGTCCTACAGTTCATTTCAAGAATCTAGATATCAGATAATGCCATTGACTTTGAACTGGATGCTTAACAAGTGCATAAAAGTGGACTAGAAGTATTGTCTTAAGCCGCTTAAGAAGATTTATTCTTCGTAAATTTTGGTGTATGTCTTGTTCTAGTTATATATGATTTAGTCTAGATAAGGATAAAGACAGTTAATGTAACAGATTGTATCAGCCTATATATAAGACATTATATCAATGAAAGAGTTATAGTTTTCAGTTATCATATATTCCTCTTCAACATGTTATCTGCAACCCTTGAGTTCTTAGTCATCACCCTAAACCCTAAACAAAAAAAGAAAAGAAAATACCTAACCCTAAAACACTAGCTTCCACCTCCGGCAACACTTCTCACCACCGATCTCCACCCATCGACTCCTCCTTCTCCTGTCAATCCTTGTGTAACATACACTCAAAGAATCTCTAATTCAACAAGATTACTCGACTTCCAAAGAACTGCGTCATACTAGATCTTCCTCAACATCGTCCAAACTCAGTACCGGTCATACCGAGCATAAAACTAATCGTGGTAAATTTTATAAACCGTCAATCTTTAGATCTAGGAATAAAACTTAATTCTTGCAACACCCTAGATTTTAAGATTGTGATATTGTGATTATTACATATTTGTGCCCTAGTTCCTATGGACATATATCCATAGAGTATAAGTGACGGCCCTGGGGGAGTCACGGTTTAGGGAAGAAAAAAAAAAGGAAAATCGATACTATATGATAGTTTATCACTATTTCTGGGTGTGGTTTTGACTCACCATTTATTCATAATCGATTTTTGTGACCATACATCATAGATCACATTCTTATTCATTAAAACTTGATGTTAGTGATCGTGGTTCTTCGATTGATACTAATTAAATCCTTTTCTATTTTGTAGGTGAGTTTGAATAATCCAGCTATACCAGAATTCGACATCCTTGATACCCAAGAAAAGGAATACCATCGTTGGGTCTTCGATGTGGAAAACACGTTCATCAGAAAGAGACTCAGCAACATTATCAAACCCACTGAGCCAAACGACATTCCATCAATAGATGAAGCAAATGCTCAAGCCCTCATATTTTTGAGGTGTCACATTCATCCAACTCTCAAGCAACGATACTTAAAGAAAACCAATCCCCTGGATTTGTGGGATATTTTGAAGCAGCGCTTCAGTAATGTGCATAATGCACAACTTTCTGAGTTGACTGCAAGATGGGAAGCTCTTAGGCTTCTAGATTTTCTTAAGATCCAAGATTACAATCAAGCGATGTTGGATCTGTAGCTTGAGTTGAGTTTCTTTGGGGTGGACAAATTAGAGAACGACATGATTGAAAAGTCGTTGAATACCTTCCCAACATCCATGAGCATCCTTGCTCATCAGTACCAGCACGAGTATGAACAAGGGAGTATTCTTACCTTCAGTGATCTCATCAATAGCCTAGCTAAAAAGGATAGGCATCATGAGATCATACTCAGTAATAACTCAAGATCAGTTAGTACTAAAAATCCTGAGAGTTATCAAATTGGAGGAAATGTCCATAAGGAGAAAAAGAACATTCGTTTGGAACCTTATATGCGTGGAGGACAAGCTCCACATGGTGGGAGAGGAGGGCATGGATGTGATCGAGGCCACAGCCAAAATCTGACCCTTGGCGTAGAGCTCAGAATGCAAACTCCAATAGGAACCAATTTGGTTTGCAGAATGATGGGCTAAGGCCTTCAAATTCTGGAAAATTCACCTGTTACCGGTGTAGTTTAACAAAGCATATGCACAAACAGTGTCGTGCTAACAAAAAAAATCTAGAATATCAACAAGAGACACAAGTAATACTTAGCTCAAGTGTCCAACTATGTTGGAGATTTCGAGGTGGAAGCTGACACCAATCTCGTCATTGCAGAGCACAAGGAGGCTGATCTAGTAACTCCGGATTTTGAATAGTCTATGTAATAGGCGGTTATTTCTGTTATGTATTCAAGATTTCATTTGGCTTACTTATCAGTCATTTTCAGTAGACTTTTGTCTTAATTTTTCAAATAAGAACATCTATGATGTAATTTTTAAAGTTGAGGAGTAATGAAATTTCTCTAGTTTAGATATATATATATATATTTATATGAAAGTGTTGAGAATGATATTTCACTAAAAATTAAGTGTATGGTTCGATGTTTACATTTGCATATGACATAAGGACACCAAGATATAGTAAAAATGAGATAAAAAAAGGATGGTTTTGATCTCAGAAATTTTTTGACCAGTCGAGATTTTTCTCGACCAGATGAAGACCACCTCTATATAAGTTTTTGCAATTTTTGACCCATAAAAAAGTGATCCTCGGACATCTATTTTCCATCTTCGACCTGTAGATGAAAATGTCCGATCAGTCGACTGCACGCTACTGTCTCCAAAATGTCACAATTTTGACCCGTTGAAATTTTTTGGACGACCCGTCTAAAAGATATTGAAAAATCAATATTAGTTTTAGGTTTTATTCGACCCGTCAACCACTGTGACAAAGTTTTCCAATTTTTGACCTATCGAGAAACTCTTCGAACCGTCAAAAATGGTTATTGGAAAATCAATGTTTATTTTGGGTTATTTCGTCCCGTCGAGTGTATTTCTCGACCCGTCGAAGAGGGTACCTGGACTTGGTGTTTCTGATGTGTTCTACATCAGTTTTTATCGAAACATAAAGGTTTAGAAATTTTTTTGCATGCCATATCAGCACTCAACAAGCGTCACACCTCTATTCAAATCTTTAAGTGTGTACTTGAAATGTTCACCTGGTCTTTAGTTCAAAGACTCACTTATTTACATTGCTTTTGTAGATGTCTCAAGGCAAGATTGAGTGTCTTGCAGATTGTGGTACTACCCACACCATTCTGCGAAATAGGCAACTGTTTGTGAATCGTTTTTTATATAAATCCTCAATGACTACCCTGATTGGTATAACGCCGGTTATTCGAGGGTGTGGTTCAACAGAGTTTCTGCTACCTCATGGTACAAGATTATTCATCACTGGTTCCTTATACATGCCAAAGGCCAATCAAACCTTGCTAAGTTTCAAGGATATTCGTGGCAACAGTTTACACTTGGAAACACATTGTGAGAATGAAAAAGAACTATTGTCTATTGCCTCTGTTTAATGTGGCCACAAGCGCATTTTAGAGAAGTTTTCGGCTATTCGTAGTGATTTATATCTGATTACAGTTCAGATCATTGAATCCAATACTGTGACTCACACAACACGTGATTGAGACTCAAACAAGCTTTGGCATTTTCAACTAGAACACCTAGGTCGTGACACGATGATCAAAATATTGAATCTCATGGTCATCCATTCTTCCGAGCGAAGAATCATGTGGGCATACCTCAATCCATTGGTTTAATTGAGGAGGATGAGACTACTACTCTCATTCTTGGCTCGGTCTCCAAGATGAGTGCAGCACAATCCTAACAAAACACTACTGAGGCGACATGTGTTATCCCACCAGATTTATATGTTGTAATCTCTGATGCACATCACTCATTTTGCAAAGCTTGTTTATTAACAAAGTTGTAGGCACGTCCTTATGTTGTTGTTGACAACACAACCAATATTCCATTCTTACAAAGAATCCAAGGTGATATTTGTGGACCTATCAAACCGAAATACAGACCATTCAAATATTTCACGGTTTTGGTAGATCCATCAACCCGCTGGTCACACGTTACTTTGTTATCCACAAGGAATGCTGAGTTTGCAAAACTTCTGGCATAAATCATTAAGCTCTAAGATCACCACCCAGAACATCCAATAAGGTCTATTAGATCAGACAAAGTAGGAGAGTTTACATCAAAATCTTTTGATGATTACTACATGTTAGTTGGGATTCAAAATGAACATCTCGTTCCTCATGTTCATTCCCATAACTGTTTAGCAAAGGCTCATATTAAGCAGTTATAACTTGTGTCTCGAGCTTTGGTAATGCATACAAACTTACCAATCTTTGCGTGGGGATATGCAGTGTTACATGCAACTATTGTTCTTAGTTTTTGACTCGTAGTCTGCCAACCATTCAGCGCGCACTAGTTGGTAACTGGATATGAGTGACATTTCACATCTACACATTTTTGGTTGCACGATGTATGTGCTAATTATGCTTCCACAGCGTACTAAAATAGGTCCTCAATGTAGAATAGGCATTTATGTTGGCTACGAAGCTCTAACGATAGTCCGCTATCTTGAACCTTCGACAAAAGATCATTTTACTGCAAGATTTGTAGATTGTCACTTTGATTAGACATACTTCCGACGTTAGGAGGAGGAAGAAATATTTTTATTCCAGTTTAACGTCAAGAATTGACGTTGTGAAGACTCGAACCCTATTTAGTTGCCTAAATCGGGATTAGGAATTTATGGTCATTAGAACCTAAACATGCTAGTCCAAAAGAAATCGAAGGAAATTCAATAATCTGGAACTCCTAATTTAAAGAGACTAAATTTTAGAACTCTTAACAACAGAATTTGAAACCATTTTTGACACCAAAGCTACTAGACTCTCTAAACTACCTATGCTAATTAAGTTTCTAACTCGTAGGATCAACCCTGGATTCTACGACGGTTACTGCTATGCCTCAATCTGCGAGCGTGCCCGACCTCAACCGAGACTCTGCAACCTGAGCATTTAAAACAAAAGGGCCCAGGGAAAAGGTATATAGAATAGAACAACCATTAGAGTGAGTTGACGAAATAAACAATCTTACAAAATTGTAAAACGTAATCTTATGCCTTTCACCGAAAACATAAAATAAAACTGAGAGAGTCTAGGTAAAACATATCGTAGTGTCTGGAGGCGTGCATAACGTAATCATCGGGTCAGGTTTTTGTCCTAACCTTCCTGGAGCACCTCGATGATCAGCCAAGATTCCAAATGCATCGATGCAACATACATGAACATAACGTGCATAAAAACATGAATTCATATCATATGGGTCTCCATGCATAAACATATCATATCATATCATAGTACGTATATATATATTATATTCGAAAGTAAAATCGTAAATCATAAAACGTAAACTCGCTAGCAATAGTGAAAAATAAAATGTTCACTCACCTGGCTAACTGAAACATAATTAGTTGATTACCGAACTCAAAGATCTTAGTCGACATTCCTAAGACGAATCGTAATCTAAATAAATTACTAAATTGTTTCGATCGTGTAACTAAATTAGATAAAAGAATCCGAGACAAGAAGTCGTTCGGAAAAGAATTACCTTTAGCCCGATATTTATTAATCGCTACTCTTATTCATCCCTTGAAGTTGACGAAATATGTCTTCATCCAAATCACCGCTTTGTACCGTTTAATAGAGTTAGTCTGCATTCGACATATAATAATCGATAATGTCGAAGGTCATTCCACCCAGAAATTTGTGTGTAAAATGAAACGTTACAAAAAATGATTGAATTCTACGCAACTACATCAAAAGACATCACAAATTGGATAAGGGAACTTCCCGTGAAGAAAATGGGGTTCTGGCCACCGGAGCTCTACTGCACATGGTCGATCACTCTGATGTATGTAAGTAGCATATCAATAAAAAGCTTAAAATATGCACAACAATATTCAAAACTGCACCCAAGACAAAAACAGGTAGGAAGGTGCTGAAAATCACCTCGAAAGGCGACAGATCTTGCCAGAAATCTCCCGAGTTTGATCTCTGCCATCCGTCCACGTCAAGACATGTGGCTTATCGCGTTCCAGTCCTTGGGTGGTGGGAAACAAAACCCCCATGGAGTTTTCGCCCATCGAAAGCCAAACCACCGCGAACGATGGCAGAGATAAATCAGAAAACCCCCAAAACTTCTCGGGTTTGATTTCTCCTCGTGAAGCGGCATATGGTGGTTTTGACGACGTAGGGAGGTTGAGAAAGAAGAAAGGAAGCAATTCTGTCAGGTCAGGTGGTCGGTCGACAAAATTTCGGTCGAGAACCAGATCGGGTCGGAAGTCGGGTTAGCCATCCGGGTCGAGTGAATGGGTTCTACCCATTCCAGGTAAAGTATTCCAATTTATACCCATGGTGAAGAAAAGGATCAACGGTCCAGATCTCACCATTGAAAGATCTGACAGTTTAGAAAATTTACCAATAATTGATTTTCTAATGTAATTTTTCTACTTCTCAAACGTAAAAAATTCATAACTAATTTATAATAAAAATATGCACGAATTTATAATAATATATTCTACAACTTCTGCGAAGAAAGTAAGTCTAAAATCATAATTTATAAAATGTCAATTTTTAGTTGCAACAAATCATGATAAACGTAACGTGTGACGCCTAGCTCGTTAATTAGTGCGATTAAGGATGATTAAGTAACTAATTTAGATCTAGGTCATTACAGATGTGGTCTAATCCCACTTCATCATGATCTCCACACATCTCAGAAGGACATAGAAGTGCAAATAATACTTGATCCTCAGAAAGTAGCAGACTCTCAGCATGACTCCTTTACTGATATCGCTAAAGTAACGAGATCATATATACATGCTGAAAATATTTCTGCAAGGTTGGAAATCCCAAAAAAGGGATTGGTTAGTGCCAACACTGGGTAAGGAAGTGTTCCTCCTGCCCATGTGGAAGGTGTTGCATCCATCTCGGCTCCCACCAGGAAAAAGGGGAGACCAAGAAAATACATTGATGAGCTGTCGGTTAAAAGAAAGACCATTGAGGCACATAAACATCCATTCATCATCAATACTATGAATCTTTTACATGAGGTTATCTCTGACTACAGTTATGTCCTTGAATCACAATTGACATGTCTAGGAGACACCTAAGAACCTTTTATGATGTCAGGGAACAAAGAAATTGTGCTTAGAACAAATGATGCGTGCGTTCTCATGGATAGATCTTCTTTGTTAATTGATGATACATTTGCTTATTCTGTCACTTAGGAGATCATAGACGACAATAAAGTGGAACCTTGCTTTGTTGTGGATTGCCAACGAAGAGCAGATTGGCCGAATTGGAAGGTAGAAATCCAGACTGAACTAGACTCTCTAAATAAAAGGTAGGTTTTTGGTCCGATAGTGCTATGCTCACCGAATGTGAAGCTGGTGGGACATAAATGGATCTTTATTCAGAAGCATAATGAGAAGAATGAGGTCTTGTATTATAAAGCTAGACTTGTGGCATGGGGTTTCTCTCAACGCCCTGGAATTGATTATGAAGAGATGTATTCTCCGGGCATGGACATCATCACCTTCCGCTACCTGATAAGTTTGGTAGTGTTCGATAAACTAAACATACAGCTTATGGATGTGGTTTTTGCATATCTCTATGGGGATCTTAATTCAGAGATATACATAAAAGTACTGGAAGTTATTGTTATACCCAAATCAAGTAATTTTAAACCATAGAGTACTCATGTAATTAGATTGAGACGTTCACTATATGGATTGAAACAATTTGGTAAGATGTGGTATACATGTCTTAGTAACTACTTGATTGGGAAGAGAAACAAGAATGATGACTTATGCCCTTGCATATTCATTAAAAGAACAAGTTCAAGATTTGTTATAGTAGAAGTCTATGTAGATGATATGAACATCATCGAGACTCTTGATGAAATCAATGAGACGGTTGGGTACTTGAAATCTGAATTTGAGATGAAAGACCTTGGTAGGGCTCAATTTTATCTCGGATTAGAGCTAAAACATTGAGTTGATGAAATTTTTATTCACCAGTCAGCTTATGTCCAAAAGATGCTCAGGCGATTTAATATGGACAAAGCATACATTTTGCACGCGAATGGTTGTTCGCAGTTTGGACCCTAAGAAGGATCCATTTCGTCCACAAGATGACGATGAGGAAGTCTTGGCAGCTAAAATTCCATATCTTAATGCTATTAGAGCTTTATTGTATCTAGCTTAGTGCGCGAGTTTAGATATTGCCTTATTAGTAAACTTGTTGGTTAGATTTAGCTCTGCGCGTACACAACGTCATTAGAATAAAGTAAAACAAATATTCAGGTACTTGAAGGGTTCCATTGACTTGGGCTTATTCTTCTCTTATAAAGAATACAAAAAAAAGCTTGAAATTCTTAGAAAATGGATGGTTGAATCACAGCATGCCGAATCTGTAGCTTTCGACCCGTCAAAGGGATCTTACGACCCGTCGAAAGCGGTATCCTGTGATAACCTGAAGGTGTCTTTCAACTCGTCAAGGAATGGTTTCGACCTGACGAAACCGGCACCCTAGATCGAACAGAAGCATTTGTTCGACACGTCAAGCAAGGATTTCGACTTGTCGAACTCCTTCCCTGCTGTGAGTAGTTTTACTGCAGTCCCCTATTTCGAAACACAAGTTGATGTGTTGGTCGGATTTGCTGATGTTGGGTACCTCTCTGACCCACATAAAGATTGTTCATAGATTGGTTATGTTTTCACCATGGGAAACACAACGATTTCTTGGAGATCAACTAAGCAAACTCTTGTTGGTACTTCCTCGAATCATTCAAAAATCATCGTTTTGCATTAAGCGGTTAGGGAATGTATATGGTTTAGGTTAGTCATTCATCATATTCGAGCGTCTAGTGGATTACCATCTACCATGACGTCTCTCACTTGCATCTTTGAATAGATGAAGTTGGGTTACATTAAGGGTGATAGTGCAAAACATATATTGCCAAAATTCTTCTTCAATCAACAACAACAACAACAAATGTTGAATATCCATGTGAACCAGATTGGTTCGGCAGATAATGCTGCGGACTTGTTTACTAAGTCATTACCTAAATCTTCATTTGTGAAATATGTGAGATGCAGGTTATCTGAACTCCATGACTAAGTTTGCAGTCAGGGAAAGTTACATTTCTGTAAACATCAGAGGGAGTCTACATCACATATATTAGCCTTTGTAGTTGATGCGCTATGCTATTTTTTTCTTAGACCAAGCTTTTGATTTATCCATGAGGTTTTTGTTTGCTAGACAAGGTTTTTAGTGAAGCAACAAATCATGCATCATTCATTAGGCCATCGATACAATGGTGGGTGTTTAAGGAGATTTATTCTCTGTAACTTCTCGTGTGTGTCTTGTCCTAGTTAGATAGTCTAGATAGAGATATAAAAATCTCTTTTTTATCAAGACAATTATTGTAATATATTATATTAACCTATATATAAGACATTCTATCAATAAAAGAATTACAATTTTTAATTATCATATATTCCTCTTCAACAATTTTTGTAAAAGAGAGATGGAGATGAAGACTATCCATCACCATTTCTAGTTTCATTTATGTCATAAGAGATAAGAGATATTGTCCTATGAAATTATGCGTGGTTCACTCACCATCAAACGTGGAAGAACCCACTTTAATACCATAATCTCCATAATCTATTACATAAATTACGATTGTTCTACGAATTGAGCTCCACCCAACACAAAATAGATGTCCAAACAATTAGTGCCTACGTATTTTTTTGCCTACATATGATAGAGCAATCAAACTAATGCTGGATCACATTTATAATGAACTATGTGAAGAGAAGATTAATCTCAAAATTATTCAACAAAGGTCAAATTTATAATCGACTACAATGACTATCGTCAAGTATATCGCATAAAATATTCGTCATATGTTAGGAACTAGAACCACTAATTACATTATCGCGTAACTCAACTTTAAAGTTTTTTATTACGATATATCTATCTATTTGTCAAAAATTAAATAGGGCTAATTATTTAAAAACTCAAATTTATTTTTTCTCCCTTAAAAAACTCAATAAGTTTTTCCTCGTCTAAAAATGTCCAACACTTATGGTATTTTTTTCTTTAAAAGCCCAAAAATTAAAACCATTTCTAAAATAACCCAAACTTTTTCAAAACCAATTTTTTCTTCCTATTTTACCCCTAAGAGAATTTTCATTTACATGAGGAGACTCTCTCTCTCTCTCTCTCTCTCTCTCTCTCTCTCTCTCTCAGAGAATCAGATCGCGAATTGCCTATGCTAACCAAGAGCTTCTGATCAGTGTCGTAGCTTTGATCTTCCTTGTCGTTGCTCAACATCCACCTCGCTGGCACCAATTTCCACATCACGCCTTTGGTTCGTCGAGGAATCGCATTGCTAGGTCCTACAATTGAATCAAATAAAGAAAAGAAAAGGTAGGGTTTGTTTGGATTGGTTGGGACTGTTTTGTTGAATTTTGTGTGTTAGGTTGATGATAACAGTATTCATCGGAGCTTAAGCTATTTTGGAGCAAGTTAGAGTTAAAGGTGCTCATGAGCTTTTCGATCGATATTATAATAGTGTTGATCATGAGTGCAAGAGCTAAGGGACTTATGGGACTTGTGGGCACGTTCCAGGTGTTTGTTTATGTTGTTTAAGTCATAGATGAAATGGTTATAGATGACAGTTGAAGCTTTGATTGAATTTGACTACTACTATTATTGTATTTGTTTTTGTATTTGAACTTCAAATTAGGATTGGAAATGAATTGACATTTTTAACAATGAAATGATTTCCAACATTCAAATAACACTTATGTCTGGGAAAGTAGATGTATGTATCAATGTATTGGTGATCAAATGAAGTAGCTGTAGTAGGAAGTTGTAAGTTAACTGTGGTTCACTATGGTTATCGTAGAGTTAATTGTGGCTAGTTTGAGAGTTCATTCAAAGTATGTATGAGAGTTCACTGTTGACAGCCGTGATGTGAGTTAACTGTATGTAGTTGTAGTAGGTAGTTGTGGGTTCACTGTGGTTAGCTTAGAGTTAACTGTGGGTAACTATAGATAACTATGGTAGTAGGTAGTTGTGGGTTAATTGTGGTTCACTATGGTTAGCTTAGAGTTAACTACGGGTAACTGTAAGTAACTGTGGTAGTAAGTAGTTGTGGGTTAATTATGGTTCACTGTGGTTAAATTAGAGTTAAATGTGGGTAACTGTAGATAACTGTGAGAGTTTGAGAGTTCACTCAGGGTATGTGTGAGAGTTCATTGTTGGTAGCCGTAATGTGAGTTAACTATATGTAGTTGTAGTAGGTAGTTGTGGGTTCACTGTGGTTAGCTTAGAGTTAACTAGTGGGTAATTGTAAATAACTATGGGTAGTTTGAGAGTTCACCCAGGGTATGTGTGTGTGGAGTAGGCTTGCCTTAGCTAGCATTTGATGGATAACATGATTTTTCGTATTTGTTGATAATTGTGGGTAGCTTCTTGGGTTAACTGTCAGTTAGCTATCAGTAACTATGGATTATTGTAGATAATTATGGGTAGCTACATGGGTTAACTGTCAGTTAGCTGTTAGTTATTGTAGATAACTGTGGGTAGCTCCTTGGGTTAACTATCAGTTAGTTGTCAGTAACTGTGGTTAGTTTAAGAGTTCGATGTTGGTAGTCATGTGTGAGTTAATTGTATATAGTTGTTGTAGATAGTTGTGAGTTAACTATGGTTCACTGTGATTAACTTAGAGTTAACTGTGGATAACTGTTTGTAGCTGTGGTATTTACCTGTAAGTACTGTGGGTAGCTGCTTGGGTTGTCAGTAACTGTGGGTGATTATAGATAACTGTGTGTAGTTTAAGAGTTCGATGTTGGTAGTAGTGGTGTGAGTTAATTATATATAGTTTTTGTAGGTAGTTGTGGGTTAACTGTGGTTCACTGTGATTAACTTAAAGTTAACTGTGGATAACTGTTTGTAGCTATTATATTTACCTGTAGGTGTGTCTATGATTGTAGTATGTTTGTTCTAACTAATTGTAGTTCTCAAATAGTGTGTATAGAGTAGGCGCTTGCCTTAGTTAGTATTTGATGGATAACATGATTTTCGTGCTTGTTGATAACTGTGGGTAGCTCCTTGGGTTAACTGTCAGTTAGCTATCAATAACTGTGGATAACTGTAGATAACTATGGGTAACTCCTTGGGTTAACTGTCAATTAGCTGTCAGTAATTGTGGGCAACTGTAGATAACTGTAGGTAGTTAAGAGTTCGATGTTGGTAGTAGTAATTCACAGCTACCGACAGTTAACTACAGCTACTCACAACGAGCTTTCACATCTAACCATAGTTAACTCACATAAAAACAAACTCATATCTACGAGTATCTATAGTTAGCTCACAAAACTATCTGCAGCTAACCACAATGATCCTAAGAGTGTAGGGGTAGTTGTGGATTCACTATCAAAGTGAACCCACAGTGAACTCTCGGAGTCACCATCAAGATAATTGTCCACAATGAACCTTACAACTAACCTCAACAATTGCCCAACTATAATTGTCTAAAGACCGTAGCAATAAAATCCATCAAGCTATACTCACACAAGATTTCATACAACAAATATAGTAACATAAAAGTGTTGCTGAAGTAACGAGGAAATGAAACTTGGCAGTAGCTTCAAAATTATGTCTAATATTGCGCTACAAAAAACAATAAATATTTCACATACACAATTTTGATACATTCTAGAAACTGAAAAGGCATCTTGGTCCATCAACATATTCCTCGCGCAACCACAATGATTAGCAGATATCATCTTCTTGATCCCTGAGCAATTTGAATGGGATTCATGCCGGCTGCGATAATCTAGAAGAAAGTTTATGTGTAATACAAGAATAGATGATAACAAACAGATAATCAGGAAGGAATATGTTGCAAATTGTTAATTAGGAACAAAGCTTATAGTCATTGGTTCAGAAAATTACCCCATTAGATGCTGCGATAATGGAATGCAAGTTTTGGATGGAATTAAATCTGCACTTTCAATTTTTAAAATATCGTGTATATCTGCTTTGGAGCCGACAATTTCAAGTATATGTTAAAATTAAGTACATTGTACTCAAATGTTCTTTGAATGTAAGACAATATTATTGGAATAGCATTTGAAACAAAGAGACCAGTATTGAGTATTGACAGTAGGTTTTGCAAGGCTCATTATTCCCATTATAACCATAGAGCACAAAAACATACACACGAACTATCTATGAGGAAACTCCAAACTAATTCTCTGATCTGTTCCCCATCATAATATGCCAGTATACATTTTGACAAATCCAGATCTACTCAACTCTCAAACAATTCTCGGTCACTCAAGAGAGATATATATCAAACTTTACAACCATTGGACTACTGTAGTTATCTTTTCTATTCTTTTCTCCTTTTGGGTTGTGTATACAAGTCATATCAAAGTTGATCAGAACGAAAAGAGAGAACAAAAAATTAGTAATATATATAAATGTAATACTCACCACAATAGGGTTCCTGTTGACAAGGTCAATTGGGGGTAAACACTCATACCAATTACATGACCAAGAGGATAAAATGTGGTTAAACATTGCATCAACTTTACGTTACTGGATTATGTGTCTAAAATGCAAATATATAGAATTGTCATAAAGTTTGACAAGCCATAAGAACTAGAAGAACATACCATGTCCGATCATCAAACTAGTCCCAAAAGTCATATATTCCATTCTTCATCAGAAATTGAATTCAAGAAACAAGATTGTCATGTCCTTTATCACTTTCCTAGTTCTCACGCAGACCAAATTCAATTGAGAATTTTATCAAAGTATAGAGAACGAAACCAATCTCAGTAACTCTGTAATTGAAATAGGATCAAGCTCGTAAATAACACTCATGTGTATTTTATGACCTATACATCAATTCCCAAAAACAACAGAACTATGAGTACATAGCACTATAAAATCAACGACCTCCTTTAACTACCATCACACTCGATATAGGTTTTCGAATCAATAATATTTGCCATTCTGAATCTCCATTTCACAAAACTAAACCAAATTCATCCATCCTTATACACTGTGATTCAACACCATATATACAAATTTTAGTATTGATGCACAATGAAGGCAATAGAAATGAGTTTGAACAGTAACAAACGATTGGATCTAGAGAAAATCGGAAGTAGGTGTAAATTGATCGGGGAGCTTACAGAGAAGAGACGGATCATAAATGCGAGAACGCCGATCAGAATGAGGATGAAGAAAGAGAGGACATTTCCAAAGGCATTCCTCAAGGTCGTACCGTTGGAGATCTCGGAGGGACGAATGAAACAGAGCTCTGAGCTTGGTCCAATTTTATTCCTTCCTTCAGATAAGAAAAAAATGGATTTACGAAAGTTCCTTGACGCGTTTCGAGAAGCAACGGATCCCTAAATATTTCGCGAAGCACGATCAAAACCAAACCAAATCGATTTGGGGACTTGTGGAGTCCGTCCCTAGTCTCTCTTCTTCTTCTTCTTCTTCTTCTTCTCTGCAGCTTCGTTAGTCAGTCCTTCTCCTCTGTCTTCAAATTTACCAGTTTCTTGTTACTTTAGCTCCAAGCTTTCCTGTCTCGTTTGAAACATGTCACTCATGTCCAGCTTAAATTCTCTCCCAACTGTTTCAACCATTTAGTCAAAAGTTGTTCTCTTTGATTCTCAAACTGACAAAACAAATTACGTCCGAGACTTGTGGTTTTTTCTGGGCATATAATTTCGGTAACTGCCGAACTGCTTCTGTCCCTGAGCTTCGATTATTTCTGTGGCTATTTTGCAATCGAGTTTCTTTGTGTTCAATCGTCTGAATTCGGACCCGGATGGGTTGAAATTGAAAAACCCAGGTCCGAATTCATGATGGCTTTCAAAATGCTTCATGGGTTTCGTTAATACGTCGAGAAAGTTTGGATTTTTGGGTTGAAAGTTTGGAGCTTTTGGTTTCGGAATTGAAGGGTTCAAGTGATTGGTGTACATTGGTTACTGGGTTTTTGATTTGGGGTTAAAAGGTTCAGACTTTGGGGCTTTTTGTAGTTGAATATTTGGGTTTGGTGAATTGAGATGGATGAACTTCAAGGTTGTGGGTCTTTGCCTCCTTTTCTTACGAAAACATATGATATGGTGGATGATTCATCCACTGATTCTGTTGTGTCTTGGAGTGTTGGTAATAAGAGCTTCATTGTGTGGAACCCTCCTGAGTTTGCCAGAGATTTGCTGCCCAAGTATTTCAAGCACAACAACTTCTCTAGCTTCATTAGGCAGCTCAATACATATGTAAGTCCTTGAAGTTCACATTACTTTTGCTTGTTTTTTCTACTGACATAGGTCTTGATTGCGTTGTGGTTTGATTTGTGCTGTGCATAGTTTGGTATCTGTTTAGACTGTGTTATTGAGCCTGTTTTGCTTTAGCTGATTGATGTAACCTGAATTGTTACAATAGGGTTTTAGAAAGATTGATCCGGAGCAATGGGAATTTGCCAATGATGATTTTGTTAGGGGTGAGCCGCAACGTATGAAGAATATCCATAGACGAAAGCCAGTGCATAGTCACTCTATACAGAACCTGCAGGTCCTAGGACAAGGGAATTCTTCCTTGTCTGAAGCCGAAAGAAAGAGTATGAAGGATGAAATAGAGAGGCTTAACTACGAGAAAGAGTGCCTTGCGGTGGAGTTACAGAGGCATGAACAGGAAAGGAAAGGAATGGAGATGCAAATGCAGTTCTTACACGATCATTTACAGCATATGCAACGGCAGCAGCAAACAATGGTGTCTTTTGTGGCTCGTGCTTTGCAGAAACCGGAGCTCACTACGAATCCTGTACCACAATTTGAACTCCACAAGCGGAAGAGAAGGTTGCCAAGATCAGCCGATTGGTCCTATGATGAGGTTGGCATTGAAAGTGGTCAGATGGGGAGTTGCAAATCTGGAACTGGAGATAGTACTGAGAGAGGAAAGTTGATGCAGTTGGAGTCATTCTTGACATTTTGGGAAGATACCATTTTCAATGTTGGTGACACTCAACTTCAGGCTACTTCAAACTTGGAGTTGGACGAGTCTACAAGTGCCAAAAGCCCAGTTGTATCCTGCATGCAACTTAATGTGGACAATCAGCCTAAATCCCCAACAATTGACATGAACTCTGAGCCTTCTGCACCTGTTACTCCCGAGATTTCTCTAGCTGCTACTCCCGAGCCTGCTGTGGATATTGCTCTCGCACCTGCTGTGGCTGTTGCTCCCGCACCTGTTGCCACAGAACCAGCAGCTACTATTACACAAGAGCTTGCTGGAAGTGTTGCTTTAGAGACTGCTGCAAATTCTGCCTCTGAGTCTGATGCCTCAAAGCAAAAGCCCGCAAAAGAACAGACGGCAAAAGTAACTGCTTCCGGGGTGAATGATGTGTTTTGGGAACAGTTCTTGACAGAGAATCCTGGCTCAACGGAGTCTCAGGAATTACAGTTGTCTAAAAAGGACACCGATCCTAGAATAAATGAAAGCAAGTCTGGTGATCATAATAAGTTGTGGTGGAATATGAGGAATGTAAATAACCTTACAGAACAGATGGGACACCTTACTCCAGTAGAGAAAACGTGATGCTACTCATATTTTCTGGGAATGTTTTTCCTAGTAGCTCACATATTATAAAATATAGGTATGCACATCTTTTTCATGGATATATATACATACCTTCTGCGTGTGAGTTCATTTACTAATTGATCCATTAATTCAATTGAGTTTCCAAGTATATACTAATTCTATTCTGATACCTTTGAATACAATCGAGTTTCTAAGTATATCCTATGAACTCCTCACTTGCTTTTGGTTTTGACATTCACATTCTATTTTGTGATATTGAAGCAATACGATCAAAGCTACAATTGCAGACTCCATAATAGAGATAGTAATCTCTTTACAAGTTGATATCACTTCTATTTTTTGAAAAAAAAGTTAAGCTTATCACTAACTAAAAAGAAACTAGTCATTGCAGCACTCTTGCTTCTGTAATATTCCACTACCAAAACAGGCTTGATTCAAATCAAACCATACCTGCCGGAATACCTTGATGATCAGATCATGGTATTCATCAGAATTTAGTGTCAGATAACAAGCCAGGAGCTCTTCAAGATCATCCAGTCGGGTAAGCTTCTTCTCCACGATCATCTCAACCATGGAGTCTCTGAAGTCCTGTTGTGGATCATACGAGCACTTCACCACTGCAAAACTATCCAAGCCCGTTCTCACTTGCTGCACCTTTCTCTCCTTGGCTGCAGCCTTTTTGGCTCTCGCGATGTCTTGGAGAGCTTTAATTTTGCAGATTTGGACTCTGGAATGTATTCTTGGAGAAAAGACTCTGAATTTGCTGCTTCGTTTTGGTCTTGGCCTTCTCTGTAAGTCCCTGCTTATGTGGACAGATTTCCTGTGCTTCGCGCTCTTTGCCATCACTTCTTGTATTTTCCTTTCCTTCAGCGTTTGCCAATCCAAACTCGGCTGTTCTTCAGAAAGTTCTTCCTCAATCGTCTTCAGATTTGAACTCCGTGACTTCTTTGAAGATGCATTGTGATGTTTATGTTTCCTTGCACCAGAAGCCAATCCACGCTCCTTTGTCAAAATTGTTCTTACTGTCAAGATTTCCGGTACATCCTCTTGTTCTGTTTTGGTTGATTCCTCTTCTGATTTCACAGCTTCTCTCTTGAAATCCAACTCTTTCTTCAAAGAATCTTCTTCATTTCGGGACACTCTCCTTTCCTCCATTTTGGTTGCACTTGTTTGAGAGCTTCCAAAGCTCGAGTCCCTAACTTCAGCACTGTCCTCTCCAAAAGACAGTCTCCAAAATCCGTCTTCACCATCATCATCACCATAGAATCTACCACCACCTCTACTAGCACTCCTCGGTGAACGCAAGGACGGAGAATTCCGCTGCCCTTTCCTCTTCGCCTTACTGAATGTCGGTTCTGAATCGCCATTCTTCTGCTTGAACTTCGAAAGCCATGAACTTGGAAACACATGCGAGATCAAAAAAGGCTTAGAGGAAGAGGTAGTAGTATTAGATGAAGGTGGAAGCTTCTTGTTTTTGCTAGTACCCCACTTCATGGTATGACTATGACTGCTTGAATTCTCTTGTGTTGGGATGTAGAATCAGAGAAATGTGTTGCAGAGAAGAAAAGCAAACTGGTTTTGAGTTATTGTAGAAGCTTAAAGGAGGGAGGGACGGTTAGGGGGAGGTTAATAGAAACGTGGGGTCGTTACTGGTGTGTTTTTTGTTTTTCAAAAGAAAGGCCCGCCCTAAATCTTGTGACCACTCCAAGCACTTTTTCCTACTTTTTTTATTTCTACTCGGAGAAAAGATTGTGCCCATCGTTATGGGACCTCTACCACTAGAGGGCCCTCCCCCACAGTGATGAAAACTGAAGCCTCATGAATCTTCTTTTACTGTTGTAGATCATAATAGAACAAACACACCCAAAACAACATTTAATGGAACCAACTCAAAGCTAGGTTAATGGATAGGGCACTGTAGTGTGTACAAGGATGTTAGATGGGTAGTACACTAGAACTTAAAAGGGCAGGAGTAGTGAGTTTGAGGGCTGACAATTCAATTGCATATTGAGTTGTCCATTTGGTTGGTTTCTTTTGGACAAGAAATCGCCAAGGGAATTTGTGTAGTTTAGGAATTATGTAATTGTAGAAAGAATAGTTGAAGTAATAATCTGTGTTACTTTATTAATGAAGAAGCAACTCCTTATATATGATAATACAAGATGTACATACCAGTAAGGAATCCTAATACATCTCTAGATAGGATTCATTGCCATATTCTGTAATCTCTACCATAACTAGGTACATTAAATATCCTACAACACTCTCCATTGTGCTGGTGTATGGTGGTGACGCTTCTTTATTTGCTTCATTGATGCCTCATCAAAAACTTTGCCGAGCCAAAAATTTTTGCAGGAGAAAATCGGTCTCGCCAAGTAAAAAAAGTGAATATCATCGTAGACGATGATATGACACATAACCATGTTGTCTCATTAAAACCTTGCTAAGTAATAAAAATCCATTGGGATAAAAATAACCTTAGTCAAGGAAAAAGAGTACAACGTATCCTTCACATCCAGAAACGCTCATGTGTATGCCAGACTCCCCCTGAAGCCTGCATCTCCCCTTGATGTCAACAATCAAGGTAGCTTAGACAAGCTGAGCAACCATATACTCTTCACATGCTTCTGAAATGTGGATTTGGGCAATGACTTGGTAAATAAATCTGCCACATTGCTCTCAAATCGAACCTGGTTAATCTAGATCTTGAGAACTCTTGCTGTTGCAGATAGATTGTAAAAGTACTTGGGTGATATATGCTTGGTGTTGTCGCCCTTGATGTAACATTGTTTTATCTGCTCGATGCAAGCAACATTATCCTCATAAATTCATGTAGGTTCATCAGTAGTGGATTTTAATCCACAAGTCTCATAATATGTGTAATGATGGACCTCAGCCATACACACTCATTTATTGCCTCACGAAGAGCAATAATCTCATAATGATTCGTGTATGTAAGGACTAGGATCTGCTTTGTAGACCTCCAAGATATCGTGGTGTTTTCCATAGTAAAGACATAGCCTGTCTGGGAACGACCTTTATGTGGATCAGAGAGAAATCCAGCATCAGCAAAACCCGTCACCACATCACAAGGATTGTTGGTATAGGGGTGAAGGGAATGGCGTCACCATCTTTAATGGCACGTCCCTTTGAGACAATGGCTTTCCTTCTTGCCTCTCTAACAAGCCCATATCTATCATACCCTTTAAGTACCTGAAGATATTCTTAATGCCTGTCCAATGACGTTGCGTGGGCGCTGAGCTAAATCTAGCTAACAAGTTCATAGCAAATGAGATGTTCGATCTTGTGCATTGAGCTAAGTACATGAAAGGACCCGATCTCAATTTAGTTGCCTAAACCGAAATTAGGCCCTAACGACACCACGACTTTATAAAAAATTTGCCAGACTTTACTCTATAAAACGTACAAACAAAAAACCTGCAAGAAGATTACACTTAACAGATAAATTCCCAGACAGACCGTGGACCACCACTGTCCATCCGGATTTCTCAAAATCCATATATAAAACTAAACTCAAGGTTCACAAGAAATCTAGAAAATATTCAGAAGTATAACTCAAACTGAACAACACAACACAAGTATCCAGAGCGACTTCTAATTACAAAATATACAAGACTAGTATGTTACATCAGGAACCTACTAGAAGGAAAGTGTGATTTGAACTCTAGGCCTCATGCGATGACATGCAACCACGGGAAAGAAACTGCAATCTGGGCGGCGAAAACCGAAAAGCCCAGAGAAAAGCATATAAATAAATAAACCGTTAGAGTGAGTGGACGTAAATTATAATACGCCGCATAAATAAATCCAACATGTTTTTTTACAATAAATGCACATAAAAACATGCGAGTCAAAACAAACAAGCTCAGGTCAAGTGCTCATAAAGACGTAACTCTCTTGAGTACTGTGTGTGTGGAGGCAGTAACTTGAGTACATTTTCCTCAAAGTTACAACACGCCCAGGTCAAGTGCTCATAAAGACGTAACTCTCTCGGGTATTGTGAATCACGGGTCAGGTGCTCATATAGACGTAACCCTCCTAAAGCATCTCGGAGATCAGCCGAGAGGCCGTAGCATCGATGCATCATATATCCATACTCAGTGTAAAAACAAATCACATGTGCCTCCAAATCAATGTATGCTCATAAAATGCATAATCATAAATGCATACTCGTAAATGCATAATCATAAAGCATACTCATAGACTCGCAAATCTACTGTGGAAATCAAAGTATGAAAATCAATGTGGGATAAAATGTCCACTCACAGATAACAGCTAGCCCTGAAGCCCGGCGGAAGATCTCTCGCCAAAAACTCTCTCATGATCACCTGAATAACAGGGATACGATCAATACATATTCGATTTCAAAGTACGGAGCAAATACGTCAAGAACCCCGCATTCTCGAAAAGCTTATCGCTCAAAATATCGACGATGATAACAAAATTCTCAAACTATACCCAAACATCTCTCGTCCCAAATTAAAACACTCAATTCAACTCGAAAACTTTACGACTACGATCGGGGCACAATTACGAGCAAAACGACATAAAAATCTCCAAAAACCTCAAAAGTCAACCCCTCACCGAAGCTTTGCAGTGGACCACCGCCGTCGACGACAGCGCGGCGCCAACGGTGACCAACTTCAGCGAACCATACACAAAAATGTTCCTCTCCTCAAGCCCAACCAAACCCTCAAAACCACATCTCCAAACCACCTCTCCACTGGCCGGAATTTCAATCGAAAGAGGAGGCCGAAACCTCCCCTCCAGCGACCACCACGGGCCACCACAATACTCCTCCTTGTCCCAAATTAACAGCCCAGAAAGTATCTAGAGGTTGAAGGGAACCAAACCCCCAACCTACCCGACGCCAAATCTCGCCAGAAACCGCCACCCGATTCCGGCGAAAATCCCAAACTTCACCGAGTTCGAACTCACTCCAAACTCAACCAATTCTCACAAATGATGATATGAATCAATAGGAAATCATAAGAGATTTCTAACCATACCAAGAACACGGCCGGAGGTGGTCGGAATCGTCGGGTCTGACGGCGAACTCAAACCGGGTCTATGGAGCTCAAACGGGTCAACGGGTCAACTCGATCAACTCGGTCCAAATGTGTGATTTTTTGATTTTTATGATTATTCGATATTTATACGTCGTGAACCAACCAAACCAACGGCTCGGATAACTCTAACAAAATCGGATAAGTACGACTAACTCGACGATAATTTCAAATAATCATTTTATATTCTCCGATTATCCGAAAAATTCTCCGAAACCTCCTACGAGCTCGAAATCAAATCCTCTACAATTTCCACGAAGAAACTTAAATCAAATTCTTGCCCGATAATTTAGTCGTTAACAAACCATATATGTACAACCAACTCGCGATAACAACATTTCGTGCCGATAATCACATAACTCAAAGTTCGGGTCGTTACAGTACAGTAATGCACCTATTGTACTTAGGTAAGGCACTTCAGCCCCAAAGATTTCCTCATCCTCATCCCTTGGACGGAACAGATCCTTCTCTGGATCTAGGTTGCTGACTACTATGGGGGTGATAGCAGGATGTACTTTGTCCATGTTGAACCTTCTAAACATCTTGTGGACATAAACTGCCTGGTAGACTAGTATTCCACTACTACAGTGTTCTAGCTCAAGGCCTAGACAAAACTGTGTATTCTCAAGGTCCTTCATCTCAAACTCGGATTTCAAGTACTTCGCAGTATCCTTTAGCTCATCAAGAGTTTCGATGAGATTCATGTCATCGACATAAACTGCTACTATTGCAAATCTGGAACTTGTCCTTTTAATGAATACGCAAGGGCATAACTCGTTATTCACATATCCCTTCCCAATCAAGTATTCACTTAGGCAGTTGTACCACATACGCCCGGATTACTTCAATCTATACAGTGACCTTCTCAATCTTATAGAGAATGTGCTCCGTGGTTTAGAGCTACTTGACTTGGGTAATTCGAATCCATCACGGACTCTCATATATATCTCTGAATCTAGATCCCCATAGAGATATGCAGTAACCACATCCATGAGCTGCATGTCAAGTTTTACGGAAACTACCAAACTGATAAGGTAGCGAAACGTTATGACGTCCATTACGGGAGAATACGTCTCCTCGTAATCAATATCAGAGCGTTTTGAGAAACATTGCACCACAAGGCAAGCTTTGTATCTTACTACCTCATTATTCTCATCACGCTTTCTAACAAAGACCCACTTATGTCCTACAGGTTTTACACTTGGCGGGGTTAGCACTACCAGGGCAGACACCTGTATCTTTGTTAGTGAATCTATTTCAGCCTAGATTGCATATTTCCATTTGGCCAATCTGATCTCTGTTGACACTCTTCAGCAGATCGAGGTTTGATGTCATCGTGTTCTATGAGTTCATGTGCAACTGAGAATCCAAAAGCATCGTCAATGATCATAGATTCTCTCTCCAAAATCTCATGTATGCTAGCATAATTCATCAAAATTTCTTTATTCACTGAACTAGGATCAACCATTGGAACTCCCTCCAAATTGGTTGTCTTAAGGACATAACTGTAGTTAGAAATAATTTCATGAGATGAATTTTGAGAGTCGATGAATAATGGATCTTGTTATGCCGATCTCCCCCTCTTCCTAAGGTGAGTATCCATCGAACTTATGGGTTTCCTCCTCTTCCTTTGGGGAGCCGTGGCCTCAGCCACCACACGTCCACCATGTATGGTGGCACCACTCTCTCCCATCACAGGGGTGGCGACGTGACATCCTCCATGTGGCATGTCAATCCTTGCAGGCACATTTGTAGTAGCTATGTGTGATCTTATCACTTTAGCAAGGTCAACAAACGTATACGGCATCGAATCTGCTACGTTTCCAAGCTCTACAATTCTCCTTACTTCACTATTTGTTGGTGTGGAGCGGGGATCAAGAGAAGACAAGTTAGAGACCGACCATGACAATTCTTGTCATTCAAATCTTGCGGTAAAGAGATCGCATGTCAAGAATTCTAAGTAGCGGATTATAGTTGAAGAAACAAATCCAACATAGATGCCTATTAGTCTCTGAGGACCCATTTTATCACGTAAAGGTGGCGCGATTGACACATAAACTGCACAACCAAATATGCGTAGATGCAAAATATTTGACTCATATCCAGTAACCAACTGGTATGGAGAAAAGGGTTGTCTAGCAGTGGGTCTAAAATGAATAGGCATTGCTACATGTAATATTGCATAAGCCCAAGCAGAAGTGGGTAGGTTGGTGCACATGATCAACGCCCGTCCAACCATTTGAAGTCTTTTAATGGTGGCTTCTACGAGACCATTTTGGGTGTGTACATGGGGAACTGAATGCTCAACATCAATCTCGATAGACATGAAATAATCATCGAATGTTTGCGATGTAAACTCTCCAGCATTGTCGAGACATATCGACTTTATAGGATGATCTGGGTGGTGAGCCATCAAACGAATAATTTGAGTAAGGAGTTTAGCACATGCAGCATTCCTTGTGAACAATAATGCGACATAGGACCAGCGTGTCGAAGCATCCACCAATACCATAAAATATCTGAATGGTCCGCATGATGGGTGAATGGGTCCACAAATATCACCTTGAATATGTTGTAAGAATGGAATATTTTCTTTGGTGTCTTTAGCGTAGGAGGGTCTCGCTCCTACCTTGGCTAAAGAGCATGTTTTGTAGAATGAGCGATGAGCATCAGACATCACCAATGAGGATGCTGGTGTTGGCTTGAGGTCTCCATGAACTGGGGAAGTATCATAGGGGACGAGAGCACCACTCTTGGTGTCAAGTCGTCTGCTCTTGGGGGAGGAGGTGTCAGTATGAGGCCGACCATGGACGGTGGTGCCACCCTATTTGGTGCCCACCTCCATTTGTAGTAGCTATGTGTGATCTTATCACTTTAGCAAGGTCAACAAACGTATACGGCATCGAATCTGCTACGTTTCCAAGCTCTACAATTCTCCTTACTTCACTATTTGTTGGTGTGGAGCGGGGATCAAGAGAAGACAAGTTAGAGACCGACCATGACAATTCTTGTCATTCAAATCTTGCGGTAAAGAGATCGCATGTCAAGAATTCTAAGTAGCGGATTATAGTTGAAGAAACAAATCCAACATAGATGCCTATTAGTCTCTGAGGACCCATTTTATCACGTAAAGGTGGCGCGATTGACACATAAACTGCACAACCAAATATGCGTAGATGCAAAATATTTGACTCATATCCAGTAACCAACTGGTATGGAGAAAAGGGTTGTCTAGCAGTGGGTCTAAAATGAATAGGCATTGCTACATGTAATATTGCATAAGCCCAAGCAGAAGTGGGTAGGTTGGTGCACATGATCAACGCCCGTCCAACCATTTGAAGTCTTTTAATGGTGGCTTCTGCGAGACCATTTTGGGTGTGTACATGGGGAACTAGATGCTCAACATCAATCTCGATAGACATGAAATAATCATCGAATGTTTGCGATGTAAACTCTCCAGCATTGTCGAGACGTATCGACTTTATAGGATGATCTGGGTGGTGAGCCATCAAACGAATAATTTGAGTAAGGAGTTTAGCACATGCAGCATTCCTTGTGAACAATAATGCGACATAGGACCAGCGTGTCGAAGCATCCACCAATACCATAAAATATCTGAATGGTCCGCATGATGGGTGAATGGGTCCACAAATATCACCTTGAATATGTTGTAAGAATGGAATATTTTCTTTGGTGTCTTTAGCGTAGGAGGGTCTCGCTCCTACCTTGGCTAAAGAGCATGTTTTGTAGAATGAGCGATGAGCATCAGACATCACCAATGAGGATGCTGGCGTTGGCTTGAGGTCTCCATGAACTGGGGAAGTATCATAGGGGACGAGAGCACCACTCTTGGTGTCAAGTCGTCTGCTCTTGGGGGAGGAGGTGTCAGTATGAGGCCGACCATGGACGGTGGTGCCACCCTATTTGGTGCCCACCTCCATGTTTGTGTGATCCGTTCTTTGGTTCTTGCTTCCTTTCACTCGAAAGAATGGATATCCGTTTGAATTCTTCAAAATACGGATCATCATATCACGACCTTGGTGTCCCAATCTGTCGTGCCAAAGCATATATGTGTTTGAGTCTCATAGGTCATCTCTTATGATATGGTGTAACTCTACAACTCTCATAGTTGTAATACATAGCCTATTTGGCTGACACATGAGCTTCTCTAGTATTCGATTTCTACCGAAATCACTAGAGATAATGCATATATGTTCAATTCCATTCTCACAATGAGTATTTGTATGAAATTTGTTGGCTCGATGTTTCGACTACTCAATAGGGTCCTTGGAGCCCTAGGAGCATAGAGAGCATCATCAATGATGAGCTTTGTTCCATTTGGCAGAAAAAGTTGGGCTTTTCCTCGCCCTTGGATCAAATCCGAAGATCCACCCATCATTGTGGTTAAAGATGTTCGATAAGGCATAAAGTCGATGAAGAGTTGTCTGTGACGAAGAATGGTATGTGTAGTTCCACTATCAATGAGACATTCAAGCTAACCTGAAAATATACCTACAAGAAAACAAGTCTTGTATGAGGAAAGCTCGAAAAATAACTCAAAAGTTTGGTGTTATGGGAATATTCCTTCGATTCGTCAAAAGGCCACTCAGGTGATTCCCTCGATCCATCGAAGGGTTGCGTCTGATTTTCCTCAGGTTTTGGCCTTCCATGGGTCAGTTGACCTCCGCGTACCTCAATAGGTATAACTTTGTCTAGAAAATAGCTTTTGGAGTTAAAGTTCTAAAACCTAGACATCCGTAGATTTTCAAGAATATATTACACATATGCTCGATTGTTTTGAGTCAATCCTAGGTTTATGTCAAAGCTAAGCAATCTGCGCAGCCAATTGTGTTATTTTGGTGTCTGACCTCTGTCTAGTAAAACAAGCATAACCCTTTCTAGAAAATAGATATCGATGGGCTGGACATAGTTCTGAAAACTTGAAGTTCATATGTTTTCAACCATATAGCATCCATATATTGGTTTATTACGGGAAAATCTTAGTTTGTCGTCGAAGTCGGCTGATTTGCGGAGCAGATTTCGTTATACCCTGTTTAAGACCTTTGTTCAGTAAAACGGGCACAACTTTTTCTAGAAATTAGCTATCGACAATTCAAAGGTAGTTATGAAAGATAGACATCCATATACTATTCATATACTAATTATTTTTGGGTAATTCCCATTTCCTTGTTGAAGTTGGCTGTTAGTACGGTAGATTATGTTTTCTGCATTTTCGAGGATTTAGAGCACTCTTAGCTATCCTAATTGATGCATGGACGAACTTGCAAGTTTTCTAGGACATCTAAAGTCATTTGGGTAGCTTCTTTCACTTATGGCTAGGTGAAGAGAGATCAATGTAGGTGAAACATAAAGTCCGCTCAAATACCTTTATCGAAAATCTCTTTTTCTAGACATCACAAGTTATTAAGGTGAGCCCTAGTACACGATAGATTTATAGCAACCATAAAGCATGTTAATCATACAGAAAAATATAGATAAGCCTATTATTAATAAGCCAATATAATGGTACCTTTATTAATAAGCCAACATGATACATCAAAGTTTGCTAATCCAAAGTAATTGACTAACACTGTCAAACATAATACTTAGGCACACACGCATTTTTACATAAAAAACATAAAGCTCTAATCCAAATTTAGTATCTCTTCAATCGAGTCTCTGGCAATTTTGAAGTGTGCTATATTGAGATTCGCATTAGCTTTATCTTCATTTTCTGTTTCTTTGTTTATTTGATCCTTAAAATTCGTAGAATCTGAGCTTGCTGGCTAGTTGAGTTTCTACCGAATTATTGGTATGTCACAATGCATCTAAATTTTGCAGACAAATACTAGATACATATATGAACATTTTTGCAAATTTTCATAATTTTTCGAGACCTGTAGTTAGGTTGAATAATTTGTACAATAGTACGCAGAAAACATATCTGAAAACTGATGTGTTATAGGATCAAGTAGATTCGGATTGGGTAGTTCAAATTGATGATCTTGGCAATCTATGGATTCCTCACATATTTTACCTGTCAATGGTATTCAACATCTATTGACCCAAATTTTTTGAAATCTATCTTCTCAAACATCTTGAGAATAAACAACTCTTTTGATTTGAGAAACATCATGCGTCTTATCCTTGTCTCTTTTGACATTGGTATGTCAGCCTCCATGGCTTCCTTGGTCACCACGGCCTCCATGGCCGGCGCTTCCTCTATCATGGCCATCATGGCCTTCATGGCGCTACCTTGTAGCATTCTTCCTTGTTGGGGCGGTGGTGTGGACCTAAACGTCTCACCAAAATTTCTTTACTTTAAGGATTTCCCTTCATGCGTCATTCTCTTGATGTGCTTTCATAATTCGCATAGTGAACACTCTTGGTTCCAACTTGCCTTGAATTATGAGTATGTAGAGGATTTTTCTCTATCAAATTTTGCTCTTCAATTGCTTTCCGCATAATTGGAGCATGGATCTAATTATTGATGCAATATGCTTAAAGTTGGAAAACCACACGTTATTCCACTTCTTTTTTAGATCCGGAAGCATGGTATCAATGCCTTTTTTTTGCATATCAAACACTATGAGAAAATAGAAGATATATTAGTTTCGCAGTCGTAAAAGACTTTTTCGACAACTAATTTATTTTTCAATATATTATTTAGATTAGACCTTTACTTTGATCTATATGGTTTGAGAACTCTCTTTGTTCGTTAATCGATGCTTTTTATGAACTCTCTTTGTTCAAATCGATTTGTGAACTCTCTTTGTTCATGATGAACACTCTTAGTTCATCTAAGAACTCTTTTTGTTCCAAATTCTCACATTCAAGAAAGGTGTGGGGTAGAAAGGAGGGATGAGATGTTATCCCAAAATTCCTACGGAAAAATTTAAAGTTCCAAAAGATTAGGTTATTTTTTCCAAAGATTAGGTTATTTTGAAAAGACGAAGTTGAGTTTATAAAAACTTCTTTGCTGTTTGATTGCAGAACAATTATTTTCTTCCTCTTTTCTGCTCGGGATCACGGTGGCGGTGGAGTCGGTGGAGGTGCTCGGTTTAGGGCTTCATGCTGATAACGTGTTTTAGGAATTATGTAATTGTAGAGAGCATAGTTGAAGCAATAATCCGTGTCACTTTATTAATGAAGAAGCAACTCCTTATATAGGAGAATATAATATGTACATATAAGTAAGGAATCTCAATACATCTCTAGATAGAACTCATTGTCATATTCTGTAATCTTCATCGTAACTAGGTACATTAAATATCCTACAAACACTTTCTTTCTTTTTGGTCATGTATACTGTGGAGAGAATCAGATGAGTTGCTTTCCTTTTTGCTTTGTTTCTTTGTCTTTGTTTCTGAGTTTTCTCGACCTTTTACTACTTTAGTTACAAAAGCCTAGCAAATACAGTGGGAGGAGTGGTTGAATGTAACAGATTAACAGGGTTTTCGTTTGTGAATTGGGTCAGCAAGGGTGATTAGAAAGTTGGAGGAACCGAACTTGACGGTTTGCTACCCACTTCTCAGTTGGGTCTCCAGGCTTTAATGCAAATATCCAAAGCTATTTGGGTTTTTGCTGAAGCTTAATTTATGGGTTTTTGCTGAAGCTTAATTTATGCTGTCTGTAGTCTGTACTCTGTACAGATGATCTTAGACAGCTGAACCAACCAAATTGAAGAAGTGGGTTTAGGGTTTATGATGTATCTCTTGAATGAGATTGAGAAAGAATCGAAATGAATCAGATGGTACTGTATTATTTAGTTAACAGTTATAAATGAAGTATAGTTGAAGTTAATATATATATCCAGAAGCTTGTGTATGAAGTAAGGTACCAAATTATTAGGTAGTGGTAGCAATGATTTCAGATGTTGAAGGCTCATGTAACTCAGGTCCATGTACAAGTTCGTTTAAAGGGGTAGGTCTGAAGGGGCCAGAGGCATCTCACTTCATGGTGCTCTTCCTCCATATCCTTCATAAGCATCCAAGATTCCAAGTCCCTTGTGGCATTCTGTTAGTAGATCAAAATTTCAGTTGAGCACACGAAAGTATTCTATGAAATTCAAAAGAAAAATTTGCTTGGTATCTACTGGTCACAAATCAGACAACTTATTAATTGGGCTTCCTCCTCTCACTAATTTGCTCTGTATTACATGAGGGTCCTCATCAGTTCATCAGTTGCAAGATCAAATCTTCTTGATTGTGGTCAAGGATGGTTGTTCGCTTTTGTTGCTTCAAATGGGATATTCTGAAGTAATTAATTGGAACTATAATAATCTCTCCTTTCTGTGCTTCTTTTTCTCATCCATTTTTGGTGGTGGTGGGGTGAGAACTCTGTTTGTGCCTTTCCTTTGTGGTGGGATTGTGGGAAAGTCAGTTTGGTGAACGTGTCAATATGAAACAGAATCTTTACCAAACTGGCTCATTTTATTAGTAAGAATTAAACAAGAATGAGTGTGCTCCTAGTAATCAGCTTATTAAGACAAAGCATATACACCTAATAAGAATGAGTATGCTCCACGCAACTTAAAGCAAAAATCCAGAGAATGAAGTAATTTCCACAAGGATCTCCAAATTTGTAGTTCTGTTTCTCCATCTAACCATGTTTCTTCTACCCTTCGATTGATTCTGCACTTGTAAAAACTTCATCAATGGCTAAACATGGAAATTTCTTATGTGCATTTCTTCATCTTGTTGTTGTTATTGTGTTGGAGCTTTTCTTTGAAGGGTTTGTGATAGTGAAGAGTGAGTATATATCAGCAGTTGGTGATCCGGAGATGAAAAGAGACAATCTTCGTGTTGCGATAGTCATGGAACCAGTGCAATGAGGTTGGACAAGAGAATTCTCTGACAGGTAGCCCAAGAGCTGCTGGTTGCTTTGACATATACAAAGCTTATGCTCCACAGGAAAAGAGTAGGCTTCCTATCCTGTTTTTATTTCTTTTTAAATTTAAAGAAATGATGAACACAACTTTTTCTTAAGAGAATTCATCATCGTTTACATTTTCTGTGCCTTAAAAATATAATGTACTTCATTACAGGAGATAGTTGCTCAGTTTGCAATGAGGTGCCTTATGTATTAGTCCACAGAGTTGCACATGCAGATAACATGCTAAGGACTGGAGAGCCTTTCCTTGGTCTGCAGCCAGTCTCAGTTTGATGTAGACCTTTACGCGGCAGATAAGGAACTCTATTTGGGATCAAAATGTGAAGTTGATGACATCCCCAATCCATGGCAGTTTTGGATGATCATGCTCAAGAATGGCAACATGGACACATACGCTGCCAAATGCCTGAAAAATGGTCACAAAGTAGGAGCCTTTAAGCCTGACAACAAAGCCTTTCCTTGTTTCGGAAAGGGGTGCATGAACCAGCCATATATTTACCATGACTATACCATTTTGCAATGGCCTGATTTAAGTACTCTAAAGGGAAGGTTTTTCGAGTCGTGGGACTTGGATGATGAGGATTTGAGTAGAGGAATGGTGGGGAATATTTCTTACTATTCTGTTACTTGGGAGAAGAAAATGGGACAAGGAAGTTGGATTTTTCACCATGTCTTGAAGACTTCAGCAAAGTATCCATGGTTGATGCTTTACTTGAGATCAGATGCCACACATGGTTTTTCTGGTGGCTACCATCACTCTACAAGAGGGATGTCCAAAATTGTGAGTCACTCTTTTTGCCTTTTCCTTGTTCATCTTGTCCAACTAAAATAAGTACCAATAATAAGATCATATGTATTCACCATGCATAATGCAGATTCCAGAATCACCAAATTTTAAAGTGAGATTCAATTTGAATGTGATCAAAGGAGGGGGTCCAAACAGCCAGTTCTACCTAATGGACATAGGGAGCTGTTGGAAGAACAATGGGAAGCCTTGTGATGGCAATGTGACTTCAGATGTTACAAGATACAGTGAAATGATCATAAATCCAGAAACAAGTGCTTGGTGCCATCCAAAAAGACTCGATCTTTGTCCTCCTTACCACACATTCTCCAACGGAACACGAGTTCATCGAAACGACACGTCACGCTTCCCTTACGCTGCTTACCACCTGCATTGCTCACCAGGGAATAATTCAGAGCATCTCGAAGCTCCTTTTAGCTTGTGTGATCCGTACAGCAATCCTCGGCCTCAGGAGATAGTACAAATCTTGCCACACCCAGTTTGGGGAGAGTACGGGTACCCTACAAAGCAAGGGGAGGGTTGGATAGGGGATTCAAGGACATGGGAGCTTGATGTTGGGAGGCTATCATCATCACTATTTCTACCAGGTGATATGCTTGGACACTTAGTTAGTTTACTGCGAAAAAGATTGAACTAGGTCGACCGACCCTTAACTGGTGTGAATGTCAATTTTGCAGGATGCAGGAACTAGACCAGCTAGAAGGCGATGGACGTCAATAGATTTGGGGACTGAAATATTCAAAGACCCTGATCGAGTTGCAGAGTGGACTGTTAGTGACTTCAATATACTTGTGCCTAAGCAAAGAGGCCAGACATGAATAATACCAACCTCTATTTTCTTTTTATCTTAGAAAGTTATTGGGCTCAGAAACTAAAGCCCAAGGATGGAAGTGAACGGACCGATGAGACGTGCATATGATCTCCATTATTCTCGATTTATATGGAGAGTTGATCAAAACTTTTGGTCTACATTGGTGTTTTCCTCGACGTAGAAAATTCTATTCCAGAATTCCTGAGCACGTTCCGATTCAGTAGTCTGGATCAACTTCCACATACACATATTCTTGATTTTTATGCAAAATATAAACTCTTTCCTTGTTTATGTGAAGAACAAAGACTCAACTGTGTCATTTTGTTTGTGTTGTGGCGGCCAATGTTTCTATACGCTTGGTTGGACTGGAAGTTCCACGTTCCAACACATGGAAATCAAATAATAGACTTGAACTCAATCTCGAGCTGCCATGTTATGGCTCTTTGATGATATATGTCTGCCTGCCTAGTTTGTTTCTATCGTGATCGAGGCCAGCAGAAAGACTTTCTAGGTTGAAATAACGTTCAAACAATCTTTATAATAATAACGAACAACGTACCATTTCAATCCCCAAATTCAAGGCAAGGAAAGTTTGTGATCGAGCTAGAGACTAACCCGCCTTGGAAGCAACGTAGTAAATTGTGTAACTGCATGCACCAAGAGTCTGAATCAAGACAATGGCAAACAATGAAATATGTATGTACATCAGCTAGAGACTTTTCTTGCCGGCCTGGCAACTGCAAATAGAACAGGAAAAGAAAAGAAAAACAATAACATGTTGAGGGATTGCCTAGTTTTTATTTTTGAGGGTGAAAACTCCACAGAAGCATTGCCAAATGGATGTAGTTAAGCACACAATGTGTGCTATCACCCACCCGGCCACTCAGTAACTATGACAGTTTAATCTCTACTTGGACCCTGAGAAAATCTACATGACTACATCCATTATCATAGTGGTGTATACTGTATAGTCAATAAAACCATGATTTTCATGCATACGAAACAAGAAAGAAGAAGACCAAGACTATGAGATATAAGCTGTTGAGCACTATGGGTGTTGTGCAACTATCATGAGCAACCATCATTGCAACAGCTCCTGCAAAAACCTTCAGCTGACCCCAATATATGGAAATCTTTCTATCATTCATCAATCTCATAGTATGTATGGCTTGTGGAGGAGGCATTGCCCCCACAAGAATTTGGCCCATTGCAAACGCTCTCAATTACATGAAGATTCTGCATCAAGTGGAATTTCCCAACAGACTTGAGTGGATGCTTAACAGTCTAACACCAGCAGCAGCACACCCTCAAAAGAAAAGTTAAAAGAGACCCAGCGAAAGTTTACTGTGCTTTATGGCACAGAAGCTGATCCAACCAGGATGGATGATAGTAGATTTGCCCATGTTGTCTCCATTTTTGTACCTGAAAACAATTTGCAGACTGTAGAACCAGCATAGTCATGTGACACTGACACTCATGGTTGGCTGATAAGAATCTAATGGATGAAACTGACTGGATTATATGGGTCACCTTACCAAAAGGAGGACTGTGTGCTTGATCATATAGACAATTAAATGGATGAAGAAATATTTATCTTATCTTGCACCATTCACAAATAATTTAGTCTCCAGAGTGTTCCCGCTGAAATGTCTTCATCCTTATTGTTTGACTCCAAAATATCTCTGGCGAGGAGCACGAAGAGATTCTCTTGTAAATCGTCTCTTTTACTGATTCCGGATAGTTTGACCGCAGATATCGGTTTATCCTGTATGTGCTTCGTGTGCTGGCGTGCCACCGTCTCTCAACGAAATATGAAATGTGTAAAATTGCCTGACTTCTTGATAAGCAATTAAGACAAGGAGAGCACCAATATAAACTTTGGTGACAAGCACTTTGATCGTCATGTTGCGAGGATAGAATCTCTGACGAGATGTCTAGGTGTTTGCGTATAGCAAAGCTTTTGTATTTGATCAGGGACCCTTTCCCAAATGCTCTTACTCTCCTTATATAATGCTCAGTAGTTGTCTTTCAATTCTCTTGAACATCTTCTGCTCTTTGAATCTCAATATAACTCTAATGTCTTCCAACACACGGATTTTATCTTTATATAGTTTCAATGTTATCACAATTCCTTCCATGAAGGAAACCTAACCGAAACAGGAAAGGTATAATAACCATTAAGCCGCATGGATCAGCTATCTTAATTCAAAATCCTAAATTTATACAGAAACGGACTTTATTATCCTACTTGGCCGTTCGCCAAGCTTCATTTCTAACTGGACCGCTCGCCAAAACTTCAACCTTTCAAACCCAATATGAAATATTTACTTCAGACTCAAACATCTTTCCAGCTATCCTTAACAACTTAAAGACTTTTCTTAACCAAGATAAACTAGTACCAACATCAGTCTGAGCTCAATCGATTTAACCAAAGTCCCAACTCCATGCATCACGTACCAGTTCAAGTGCAAAATGGTAACAAAGTCCAGTAGTATATGAACCTAAAAAAAGAAGCATACTAATAGGAGGTTCTTTATAGGAGGTTCTTTATTGAGCATTCAGTAGTAATATGCAGCTCAATTCAGAAGCATAAGCTCGACGATGCATATATAGCTCTCTAAGAATTGCATGTCAATGAACATTTCATTTCTGCATCACAAGCATATATCATGAATATATGAAAACAACGAGGGAATTGGAAAACTGCGTCTTCGCAGTGTAGCTGTAATGGTCTTAACATATAGTATACATTGTTGTTTTGTTTTTACCAATAACATTGTGTATTACATGTTTACTGAAATTACACTAAAGAAATATCAACAGAAGACATGATGTATGTTATAGCACATTGGATAGATATTCCTGTAACTTCATTATGAATTCAAGTATTTCAATGAAAGAATGGTGCATATAGTTCCAACAAAAATGGAGCACATTTAACAAAGAAGACTACAAATCTAGGATCATGGATGTTCACCACTATAACACAGGCACTGAAATAGACATTTGCATTGAGACATCACCAACAAAACTTGTATCATGATTTGGAGCCGAGTTACTTGCAAATGTGTATCCTACACCAAGGCCTCCAAAATGCACTGTTGACGCACTCTCGCACCTTTGAAACACTCTGGAAAGAGACGCCGCCTTTCTTCTTGCCCTCTTTGTGCCCGTAAAAAGCAGCGACTGAAGCAAATCAGCCAAATCTGGTGCCTTGACTACCTTCTCAGTTGTGACAGCTCCACCATTACGACACAACTCGAGCAAAGCCGCAACTGCATTTTCTTTACCCCTTGGAGTCCCACAACGCATCATCCCTATCAAACCGGCCACTGCCATTTCCTCCTTCCCTACTGCCTTAGCTCCAACAGACTGCCTAACAATCAAAGCCAATGCGCCTGCAGCTTCCTCAGCAACACCTTCAATTCCCAATGCGCCCACCAATGCTCTTACAGCCCCGGCCTCGATCATTCTCGCGCAATTCTCCGTGTGCGTCATGAGATTAAACAAAGCCATCACAGCATCCTTCTTTCCTCTTTGGGTGCCATTTAACAACAACCCTGCCAATTCTTCAATTCCCCCTTCCTCATCCGCAATTCTCTTCTTGTAGTCGTGAACAGCAGACAGACTAAACAACGTCGCCGCAGCATTCTCCCTCGCCTCTGTCGTGTGGCCAAACCTCAGCACATCCACAATCGACCCCAAACACCCTTCCTCATCCATAATCCTGCTCTTGTTCTTGTCATAAATTGACAGATTCAGCATTGCAGTCACGGAATTCTCCTGCGCCACCGAGTTTGGCGACGAAAGCAGCTTCCTAAGATGTGGAATCGCCCCAGCTTCCGCAATAAAAGCCCTGTTCTCCCTCCCAGTCTTCGCCAACAACCTTATCTCCCTAGCCACAATAGTCTGCGCACACACATTTTCATCCTCCTCCACCAGCCGCCTGATCAACAATCCTGCCGTGGCCTTGTTGACCGCAAGTGCCGCCTTGGACGGAGATGCCCCGGAAAAGCTCTCCACGGGTGCTTCACCACACTCCGGGGCATCATAAGGCAGTCCATACGCACTGCACCACTGCATTATCAAATTCCTCAACGCCCGATTGGGAACCAGCCGAGTGTGTGGCAGCATTTGCCCCGTTTTCGGACAAGTACAATGCCCTTCATCAATCCACCTCGAAATCGAGCTCCGATCATAAGTCTGCCCTGTGCTAATTATCACAGGCTCCCTCATCAAATCTAAACTAATCGGACAGCAAAAATCTTTCGGAATCGTAATGAAAGTCTCAGCTCTCTCTTGCGTTATCAAACCCTTCTTCCTCTGCTGCTGCTGCTTAATCTTCTTATGGCTACTACTGCTCCCATTCCGCAACAACTCAACCTCATCTTCCTCAAATCCAAACAGCAAGAATCTACAGTACCTCGTAAACGCCACAAACCCATTCAACACAGAAACAGTGGGCTCCACATCACCCTCATGGTTCACAATCTGCTCTTCCAAGAACTCAATCTCATGCCTGCAGCTCTTGGCGTTTTTGATTTCCAATCTCCTAACAAAGAACACCCACAAATCTTGAGTTTCCGGAGTTTTTTCGCCGGTCTCGAAATCTTGTAGGAACTTAAAGAACTGGAGTCTGGACTCCTCGTCGTGTTTGTCGATGAATAGTTTGGCTTTTCGGGCTTGTCGGCGAAGAAGCTCAATCTGTTCTTTCGCGTCTTGATTCAAGTCGACTTGTTGGATTGGGAAGACGTCTAAAAGGGTCGAGATTTCTTGATTGAGGTCGTGGAAATGGCCGGAGATTGGGTGGTGCTGGAGAAGAAGCCATAGCTTGCTGGATTGGGAGCAGTGGTCGAGAAGTATCTTGGATCTGGACAAGAGCAAGCAGAGCTCTTTCAAGCAAATCACGGCCGTCCATGGAAGATTTGTTGATGAAGAAGAAGAGTCGTTTAGGGACTCGAGGAGGACCAAGAAGACTTCGACTGTGCGGATTAGAGACCGTGAATTGCGGCGCTGGAAGTAGAAAGACTTGTCTGAAAAGGAAGAGACGATGTCGGAGGTGACGGAGATTACTGTCTGTAATAGGGCTACGTCGGAGAGGTCGACCGGAGCTAAAAAGGCCTCTAAAGAAGGCGACCTCCGCCGACGCAACGAGAAGGATATCGCCGCCGAAGTCATTGGAAGAGGAGAGGAGAAATTAGTTTCAATCAATTGTTTGGTGTTGTTGTTGTTGGGCTCTCCCAACATAGATAAACTAAATTTCTCAGATGGGATTTGCGGCTTGATTTGATTTGTTTTGCGCGTTTGAGAGAGAGGACTCTTGAAGAGAGCTACGACTCGACTCACACCAGGAGGAGTTACACGCCAGAAGACCTTCTTCTTCTTTTTTTATGTGGTTGGGTTGGTTCGTTTGGCATTTTTCTTCTCTGTCGACCAGCTTCTGTGAAAGAGACTTTTAGAGTTTAAGGGGATGGGATCCCTTTGACGTATGGCAATGGAGGAAACAGAAGCGCAGAAGAGAACTAGAGAAGAAGAAAGATTGTTAAGTTTTTTTTGTTTTTGGTCGAAAGAAGATTGTTAATTTTGCTATCCACATAATACACGCATAGTTGGGTGCCAGCAACGTCCATGCTTCTCTCTCTCATTTTTTTTGCTTACTTAATGCGGACTACCACCACCACCTTCCTTTGCTTGGTTTGGTTTGCTTCAAAAAGGACCATGCTTTTGCAATCTATTTACTTCTTTTTGACTTTGGACTCTCTTGTGAGGTCACCATGTCGATCGCATCCACCTTTATTATTCAGGTTTTCGTGCAAACTTCCCTTCAGGCACAAGGCAGCACAGTAAATGGAAGTTCACTCGTTCGGATAATAGGAGAATAAATCAATGGCATTTCATTCATTTTTTTATAATTGTATTTATTCGTTAGGTCAGAATTAAGGTTAAAATTTTATTTTTATTTAATTTTTATTTATCATTTAAAATAATGTATAAGTATATATATACGGTCATCAAAAATTATTCTGATAACGTGAAAGTCCATATGATCAAGATTAAGAGCGTCACGTATCAATTGAACCAGGACCAGGAGGCTATAAGTATCTCAAAGATTGACTCAAAAAATTCTTATCCAAGTAAAAAAACATCATTGAAACGTTAATTTTTCAATTTTTTTCATTTTTAAGATTACATCCAGATGATAATCAAACAAAACATCAGGATGAAATTGCTCTAACAGTGTGATAATACATCATGGTTCATCACCATTCACCGCCTGGGCCCTTGGGTATGATTTTTTTTCGGCAAGTGCCTACATGACACTTAGATATGATCATAACTATCAAATTTTTTATTATTTTTTATGTAGAAGTGTGAGTCATGCAATGAGATTTTTTTTTAATACAAAAACTAAAAAGTCATGCAAATAAGATGCGAGGGTGTTAGTTTTATATCTGTGTAACCTTCATTGTAAGGGTAAATTATGTTTGTGTTTAATAACATGTAATTATTTTAGTTTATGGGGCCTACTCCAGTAAGGAAGTTATATTGAGTTTGGGGTCAAAAATATAACTTTTAAAATAATATTTATTTAATTTTAACCTAGGTTAAATGTTGATAGTCATAAGGGAAGGTTAAAAAATTGTCAATATTTCATAACAACCAATAAAAAAGTAACATATGATTGTGGGCTTCATGTTCGCCACTTGCAGAAAATTTAGCCCAAGCTAAATATAGTCCTCCGAATAGCCCTTTTAGTTTAAATATAACTCTACAGTCCTATATCCCTTCTTCTTTTTTTTGAAATCGTTTTAGGGCTAAAATTTGACATTTAGCCTTTTAGCCCCCTTAATGGAGTAGGCTAACAATATTGTACTTGTGTTATAAGTTTCTAACTCTTATTCTCCGCTGTGTTGCTTTCCCAACAATCTGTGTGTCTATTACTGTTGCTATTTCGTTCCAAACTAACTAACCAACTTCATCAAAGTGACTCATTTTCCAAATATCGATTTTAAAGTGTCTTTGCAATATTGCTCTGGTCTCACTTAATTAAAATCATATTTGTTTTGATATGATGATAAAACAAAATAAGAATATACTAGTTACTAAAGCTTAAATAAGGAAAAATAATCACAATGATCACTTAACTTTATCACAATGGATAATTTGATCACTGGAGTTTAGAAATATCAAAAAGATCAACGAACTCTAATTTTTACTATCAATTTAATCATTATGTTCAATAAACAAAGTGATGAAATAGATAGTAAAAATTAAAATTCAATGACTTTTTGATATTTTTCAAAGTTTAGTGATCAAATTATCGATTGTGACAAAATTGAGTGAACATTTAAACTATTTTCTCCTTAAATAAATTTAAAAGTACTCTTTCGATAGCACTATAGTGCTCGAATCATATGGCAAGTGTCTAATCAAACCCCTCTTATACCTATATTTTTCTCTCTTCTTTTTCTCACTAGTCCTCAAATGAATGGCCTGAATAATGTGGTCTACATTCACGTGAAAGTTGAATTTAATGGTACGTAGCTAAAAAGAATGCACCATATATACTATGGGAGCAAGAAACAGAATAGAATCTAATCCAAGCTAAGAGGGGACTGGGGAGCTAGGGTACTTCTTTTTATCTTTAACGTGAAATTTGTTGGATTGATTTCTGAGGCGAGGAGAGTGGAGAATATGCATGATTGGTTTGCCTTGGTCCTCTTTTGCCTCCAGGAACAAAGCAAGCATCTCAAGGGTTGACCGCAACCAAAGTTCGTCGGGGCCACGCATCTTTTACGCGCGTTGAAAACTTTCTGGGGCGTTATGGTCATTTTGACATATTCACGTTGGCAAGTTTCCGTCGTGACTAAACGTCCAAAAACAGAAGTTTGACTAAAAGAGAGCCTACCAAAGCAAAAGTAGTAAACTGTAAAAGTACCGATAGGGCAATGGTAGGTTACCTTCTATTTTGGTCTAGTAAAACTGTAAACCAAGGCAAGTTTTATTATTATCTTTATATATACATATTTCATTATCTATAGTTCTATACTATTATTAAGTGAACATGTTTTGTTTTCCGACTTTGCCCAAATCTTCTAAATTTACCTTTTTACATTTAGTGAAGTAGAATAACTCAAGGTTAGTTCAATAGTTAACAAATTGTTGAAGAAGAAAAGTATGACAACTGAAAACGGTAACTCTTTCATTAATAGATAATCTTATATATAGGCTGATATAATCTGTTACAATAACTTTCCCTATAAAACAGAGATTTTCTGTATCTCTATTTATACTAATTCGTATCTAATTAGGATATGACACACACCAGGAATTACAAATAATAAATCTCCTTAAACACTCCTCCTTGTGTCGTTGGCCTGAAGAATGATGCATGACATGTTGCTTCATTAAAAACCTTGTCAAGCAAACAAAAACCTCATGGGTAAAACAAAAGTTTGGTCTAAGAGAAAAAGAGTACAACGCATCAACTACAAAAACTACTACATGTTACGTAGACTCCCCCTGATGTCTACAGAAATGTAACTCCCCCTGATTGTAAAAATCAGTCATAGAGTTCTGATAATCTGTGCATACCAATGCCTCTCACACGTTTCACAAATGTATATTTAGGTAGTGACTTGGTAAACAAGTCTGCAGCATTATTCGTCGAACAAACTTGGTTCATATGGATAATCAATAACCGTTGCTATTGTTGATTGTAGGAGTACTTTGACGAAATGAATTAAGTATGACACCCTTAATGCAACCCAACTTCATTTGTTCAATGCAAACCGTGTTATCCTCAAAGATGCAAGTTAGTGTTGTCGTAGTAGATGGTAGTCCACTAGACTGTTGAATGTGGTTCATTACCGTCATAAACTAGATACACTCATCAACCGCTTCATACAAAGCTTTTAATCTTAGAATAGTTCGAGGAAGTAACAACAATGGTTTACTTTGTTGTTCTCCAAGAAATCGCCATATTCCCCAAGGTGAATACATAACCGTTTGGGAACGTCCTTTATGTGGGTCAGAGAGGTACTCAGCATCAGCAAATTCGACCAACACATCAACCAGTATTTTGGAATAGGGGACAACAGTAAAACTGCTCGCAGCAGGTTCAACGTTCGATGGATCTAAGGTAGAATTATGGTATGTCCAGGGAGCATCCTTCAATGGATCGAAAGCCAAATTCCTTCAATGGATCGAAGGCCCTGGAATTTGCATGCAGCAATGCAACCATCATTTTCTCGAGAATTTCATGTTTCTCTCTATATTCTTTGTGAGGGAAGAATATGCCAAAGTCAATGGTTACCTTCATGTACCAGAAGGTGTACTATACTCCAATCCAATGACTTTGCGTTGGCGCATACCGATAGGGTAATGTCTGGATGTGTGCACCAAGCTATATTGAACCAAGTTCTAACCGCACTAAGATATAGAATCTTAGCTCCAAAAGATCTTTACCTCATCATCCCGATGAAATTGATCCTTTTGGGTTTCAGACTGCAAACAATTATTGGTGTGTCAAAATGGTGTGCTTTGTCTATTGCCTGATTTAGACATAAGCAGATTGGTGAATAATAATTCAACTAACTCAATATTCCATCTCAAAACCAAGACTTAATCGAGTCCTAGCAAAGTTTATTATCTCAAACAACTTGTTCATCTACGAAACATGCGTGGGCATAACTTTTCATCCTTGTATCCCGTCCCAATCAAGCAGTCACTAAGACGTATATACCACATCCTACCGAATTATTTCAATCCATACAGTGAACGTCTCAATCTAATTACATGAGCACTCTGTGGTTTAGAATTACTTGAATTGGGTAGAACCATGTCAACAGACACTCATGTATATCTCTGAATTAAGATCTCTATATAGATATATAACCACATCTATAAGCTACATACTCAGTATTTTGGACACTACCAAACTGATAAGGTAGCGAAAAAATGATGATGTTCATAACCAGAAAATACATCTCTTCAAAATCAATACTAGGAAGTTGAGAGAATTCTTGTGCCACAAGTTCTTCTTATTGTACTTAAACAAAGACTCATTTGTGTCTAACCGGCTTACCATTCGGTGGTTGTAGCACTACCATACCAAAAACTTGTCATTTTTAAGAGAGTCTAGTTCAACCTAGATTGCAACTTTCCATATCGATCAATTTTCTCTACATTAACCGTTGACAATCCGCAACAGAGCAATGTTTCACTTTATCGTTGTTAATTCATGATCGACGGAATAAGTAATGCATCATCAACGAACCTAGATGAATCATCTATAATACCTCTGGTATTTGTTTAACTTTGTGAGATTTCTTTGTTTACAAACATCGTCATTGACTCTATGGCGTCCCTTAGTGTTTGTCAATGTCAACTTCTAGACACAATTATAGTAAGAAACAATCTCATGTGTTGATGATGAATGATTGTGCCTTGATGGCTTGCCTTTTCACCGACAACTCATCATTGGACAAGTTAACGCAACACCCGGGCAAGGTAGTGTTTCTCCTTCCCATAGTAGGGGTGTAGAATTTGACTAATGCTACACCTCCATTATGGGCAGGAGAAACACTACATTGCCCGGGTGTTGCGTTAACTTGCCCAATGCTAGAGACTTTCAACCTTTCAGGATTTGCATCATATATAACCGATCTCATCACTCTCATGATATTGGTAAACAAGTCAAGCATCGAATTTGCTACTTTTTGAATATCAAGAATATATTGCACTTCAATCTCACACTGAGATGTGCAGAGATCATGTTGAGACATAGTGGGGATATACCACATCAATTTTCAACGTTTAACCAGAATGGAACTATTCCTATCTCCTCCTAACGGCAGGAAGGATATCTCATTAAAGTGACATTCTGCAAAACTAGCAGTAAAGAAATCTCTTGTCAAAGGTTCAAGATAGCGGACTATGGTTGGAGAATCATACCCAACATATATAAGCATAATAATCGTTGATGACCTGTACGCAGTGGAAGCGTAATAGGCACATGTACCATGCAACCAGAGGTGCGTAGGTGTGAGATATTAGACTCATATCTAGTTACCAATTTGTACGTACTGAATGATTGACGATTTATGGGTATCAAGCAAATAAGAATAGATGCATCTAATATTGCATGTCTCCAAGCAGGTATCGGTAAATTAATATACATTACCAAAACTCCAGCTACAAGCTGTCACCGCTTGATTTTTTCTTTGCAAAACCATTCTATTAATGAACATGGGAAACCGGGACGTGCAACTTCAATCCCACTCAACATGCAATAATCGACGAAATATTTTTATGTAAACTCTCTTGCATTATCCAATCTAATTGACATGATTGACTTGTTCGGGTGGTGAGGCCAAAGCTGAATAATCTATGCAAGGAATTTTGGAAAATGTAGTGTACCATGTGGATTACAAAGACGTGTGACTTATGCGTCGATGCAACAATCAAAACCATATATAAACAGTCCACATACCGGTTTAATTGATCCACAAATATATTCTTGAAATCTGTGGAGGAATGAAAGTTGTGTCTACAACAAAAGACCGCCATGCATGTAAATAACATTACAAACAGAAACAAGCTTTGCAAAAAGAGCGATGTGCATCACATATTACAACATAAGAATCTGGTGGGATAATGCACGGCGCCAAAGCGGTATGTTGTCGGGATTGTGCTGCACTCATCTTGGAGGCTGAGCCATGAATGAGAGGAGTAGTTTCATCCTCCCCATCTAAAACGATGGATTTATATATGCCCACATGCTTCTTCGCTCTAAAGAACTGATAACCATGAGAATTTTTCAATATCGTGATCATCATAATGCAAAATCTCATATGAAGCCAAGTCACATATAGTAATATCAGTGACTATATTGGATTCAATGATCATAACCGTAGTAAGATATAAACACTACAAATCTTCATAAACCTCTCCAGATTGCGTCGTTGGCAACATTCTATAGAGATTGGACACAAAACTCTTTTCCATTCTCACAATATTATTCCAAATAAAAACCGTTGGCACAAATGTTTTCAAAATTGAGTCAGGTTTGGATAGGCCTTTGAGGTGCGTATAACACTTAATCTCGTCATCATATATTAACAAAGCAATATCAATTAATCCGTCTTTGAACCCAAGACATGGCGAACACTTTAAGTGAATATTTAAAGATTTCAAATTGTGTAACTCTTATAGAGTGCAGATATGGTATGAAAATACCTAAAAATATCTGATGTATAACAACATCTAATTGGTCGTAATTACCCATGTAGATTAACTCCCATTGCATGACAATAACCGATGTAAAACCACATCTATTGCAGAATTCTAGGTTGGTTGTTTTAAACAAAAAAATTCCCAACGAAAATTTTCAAAATTTTTTATGATCCTTTTTCAATAAAACCAATGTACAATACATCAAAAGTATAATAAACGGGTAGAACCTTCGATGGATCGAAGCACAAAATTTTCGATGGATCAAAAATCTCACAAACCTACCTGTGGGATATCTTCGATGGATCGAAGAACAATTCCTCGATGGATCGAAGAAACCCAAAATAAATTTTGATTTTTCGATACCAATTTTTGATAGGTCGAAGAAAAGCTTTAATGGATCGAAGAACTTGACCCGTGTCACTTCTTCGATGGATCGATAAAATTTCTCGATGGATTAAAAATGCAACATAAGGACCCGAGGATAGCCTTCGATGGATCGAAGTACACATTTTTGATGGATCAAAAATGTCAGAAATCAACCCGTGGGAGTGCTTCGATGGATCGAAGGCTCCTCGAGTTCAAAATAACATTATCTCCTCTGTGTCTCGTTTTTACTATATCGTTGTGTCATTATGTTATATGTTAATGTAAACATCAAACCATACACTGAATTGGTATTAAAATAATATTCTCAACACTTTCATATACAAAAAAATAAAGAAAATTTCATTACTCGCCAACAATTAAAAGTTACATCATAGATGTCTTATTCCATAACCAAATAAAACAAAGTCTCAAACCATGACTAAAATCAAGTAAAAAGAAAACTAAACTTGATTACATAGCAATGACATGAGCCTAATATATAGACTATTCAAAAATTGCAGTCTTCAAACTTGCTTTCGTATTGTCTACTATTATAAGATTTGCTTCACCGTAATCTTCCATCTCATAGTCTTGAGTGAGGTTAGCCTCATGTGCCAAGTATCGTATATATGTACTTTTTGTAGGAATTTTGAATATCCTTAGGAGCACAACATTGTTTGTGCAGGTGCTTGGTAGAACCACATCTATACCAAGATGACAAACACGAATTAGAAATAGAATTTAAAGAATTTCTTCTATTCCTAGGACCGGAGTGATTCCTATTGGAGTTGTTTTGGCCATTGTCATGGTGAATCCAAGTCAAGTTCCGACTATATCCTCTATCACAGATTTTGTCACATCCTCCTTTTCCACCATAGTTATTGTAAGGCTCGAGAACGACCGTTCCTCCTATTCTTACGTGTATTTCCACTAGTGTTATACGACTCATGGATCTTTTTAGTACCGGTTGGCTGAGCATTATTAATGAGAAGAGTCTCACGATACAGATCTTTTTTTGCCAGCACATTCATGAGATCATTGAATGATCTAAGTCGTCCTTGCGCATAATCCATGCGATATTGGTGTACAAGGTTGTCCATGAAGGTAGGAAAGGTACTTAAAGACTTCTCAATCATAGCCTGATTGGTCTTTACAATGCCACAAACACTCAGCTCTTGAAGCTAACATAGCTTGAATAAAAGCATTAATACTTGGATAATCCAATAACGGGATTGAATCCCATTTTTTCTCGCAGTTCAGGAAGTTGTGTATTATGTACTAATGTACATTATTGAACCTATCTTGTAAAGTCACCCACAAAACCTGGAGTCATTCTTTAGCAAGTATTGTTTATTTAGAGTTGATGTATATGTTGCCCCAAAACATGAGGGCTTGAGTTTTGCAAGCTGGAGTTGATGGCTCAGTACCAGGTGGTGGTGGTGGTTGGATTTTATCTGTCAGATTTATACCGAGAAGCGAGTTCTCAACATCCGTCAGATTCTTTGTTTTTTCTTTCACCTTTGTGGCGCAGATTTTGCTTCTCTTTCCTATTTTTATGTTGGTAAGTGGTAACTTTCCTTAAAAATTGTAAAAAAAAAACTACACAAATATTCCTTTTCTTTTTTTTGACTTTTGTTATATATTTAAAAAAAATTAAAATTTTGTTTTAATCTAATTACACACATAATGTGCGTACTTTCTCTAGTTTATATGTATAAAAGAAAATCTTAGACTAGATTTATTGCATTTTTTTTATCAAAAAAACTAGATTTATTGCATCTTGGACCAACTTACTTTGTTGTTACCGCTTGAGCCAGAACACTGTTGTTCTGCCTTTTCATATTCGTATGTTGTTTTGGTGTCAAAAGGTTAGCGCTTGAGCCAACTTACTTTGTTGTTACCGCTTGAGCCAGAACACTGTTCTTCTGCCTTTTCATATTCGTATGTTGTTTTGGTGTCAAAAGGTTAGCGCAATAATGAGGATTAATGGATTATCCTAATTACCAATACTAGCTAATTGTTATTGTCTACTTTTTTTTCCTTATGTTAGATGGAGAGGATTTCCCGAGCTCAAATCCTCTGGGAATAGTTCAAATCTTCCAAATTGTCATCTCTTTTTTACCTTTATATCCTTTGGCACCATTCCACTAAGGTATACCTATTTTTGGTCATTTTTAAATATAGGGTATTACATTAACTTTTCGATCATATTTTACCATCTCCACCGTTCAAATCTTAGGTCCTAACGTGTAGATCAAGACCATAAATTTTCAGCCAAAATGGTGATCGTTGAGGTATTCAAAACTGCAATTGAAGTTTATAAGTATGAACGGTTCAAGTTTGACAGATTTGGTCCGGTCCTTGATTTAATCTAGTTCGATACCTTAACGATCACCATTTTGGCTAAAAATTTACAGTTGACTGATCTACTCATATAGACCTAATAATTAGACGGTGGAGATGTCAAAATATGATCAAAAAGTTGCCTAATGTCATATATATGAAAATGTCCAAAAAAAGGTATACCTTAATGGAATGGCCCTCTTATATCCTTATCCTAATTTTACCATCACATTTTTACACATTTAATAAGCTCATACACTAATTTCAAAACGACATATATTGTACTTGGTCAATACAGAAGTCACTAAACATCGATCTCTAGTCCAAACAACTAATCGCTACAAATGCAATTTATGATATAACTAGTGTTAATACTATTATAAGCCTTCTCTAAAAGTTTAATTTCAACATACCATATTGTTACCTAAAATTGTCGAAAACAAACCATTTTTATGTAACTCTTATTACAACACACCCCCTAAAGAGGGACGTTATGGCAGAGAGAAGAAAAAAAATGAAAGCCATGAAGGCAGGGGCGGAGCCAGAATTCTCTGTTAGGGTATCCAATTTGATCTTGATTTATATGTTTTGTCAAAACAGTCTCAATGTGTTGTTTTTGGTTTGATAAAGCATCACAATTACTCGCAACCTGATTATGAGTAATATTTTATCCTCCAAAATGTGATATTAGCGTTTGCTTCTTCTTTCAATTACTGAATCCATGACCACCACCAACAAAAGTTTCACCGCCGCTTTGTTCTCCAATAGCTAGTTTGAAAAGATAACAACATAAACAAAATGCAATATCCTCTTTAATACTGTACTCTAACTAATATAGAAATTCAATAAACCAATCACGAATAAACCTTTTTTTTTTTTTCCCCAAATTCTGTGGAAGGAAAAGTATGATTTTTAGGTCGACAAGTGCCTTATTGTAGATAATATATTCGAACTTCTTCTTGAATGTTAGGATGATAACTTTAAATTGGCGAGCGTTTAGTAGGATCCGATGGATACTTTTCTGTAATATCTCCAGCATGAGACTTTTTCATATTGTTGTTATTCTTCTTTTGAATTTTCGTAGGTGGTTGCTCATATGATGTTGGAGTAGAAGAAGATGATTTTTCTTTTCTTTTGAAATATCTCTCCATATCTAATAAACTTAATAAAGTAAAAATGATTGTATGTTAATCTCAGGAATGGTAGAGGTTTTATGAAGAAGAAAAAATCATAAAATCATAAACTTGGTAAGAGATTAAATTCTAATTGACCTAATATTTGGACTTCATTATTAAAATAATATATAATAATATTTTTACAAAATCGTCGGATTTGAATTAATCAATGTACTTATACACGTCATTAAATTTCAGATATACTTAAAATAAATTATAATATTTATATTATATAAAAATAATAGTATACTAATTTCTTTTCCACCTAAATTTTAGGGGGCACCCTGCCCCATGTCACTTCGTCTCTGCATGAAGGTCCTTTGTGCTATGAGTTTTTCAAATTCAAACTGGTCGACCAAGAGTGTGAAAGTGTGATTGAGATTAAGATAATACTAGCTGGGCTTATTTGACAAATGACAATTAAGTCAAGCAATTAAGTATTAATTATCGAGTGAAGACAACCAAGAAAATGACAGCAAGTTCAGATTCCACGAGTTCATACCAGAAGTGTTGACAAGAAGTACAATTTGTTGTTCAAATGCTTTAGGAGTAAATTAGGGGGTTCAACCAAGCCAAAATATTCTTAAATTTCCTAGCTTTTTATCTTCTTTTCCGTATCGGGGGTGTTCTATAAAAATTGCTAATAAACTAGGGAACATCATATTTTTTGCCTTTTAAGGACAGAAGCTTGCTGAAAATGTTTCAAACGATGAGCTGTGTGAAATGAAGAATTAATAAATAAAAATTGAAATGTAATAATATATGTTGTTTTTAGGACTTTTTTCTATTGTAACCGTTAATTGGCGAACTATTTTATAACTTACTAACTCTTTATTCTATCATTTCCCCTCAAACAAAAAAACTGAATAAAACTTTCTTCTCAGATATAACTAACTTTATTCGATATAGAAAGATTTGGGAATAAATGAACCTAATAAACTGAAGGACCTTGGCTAAATACAAGAATACGGATGAGGTTGTACGAAACCTTCAAAGCTAGCCAAAACTACTCTTCCATCAGACCACCTTGGAGATCATGAAGACAGACACTTGCCACAGGACACAAGCTTCAGCAATGAAAGCGGTCTCCTTGTCCTTATTTTCAAGCGTGAGAGCTGCATATCAAATACCATCTATAAGTTAAGTTTTCAAAAGCATCATCCTGAAACTTGTTATGGACCTACTGCTGCATGATTTACTAAACTCCTAAACACTTGCTTATGATAACAAAGTTTGTCACAATTACCTTTCGACGAGCCACTCTGGATGCTTTCCAGCAAATCAAACTTCGCGATTGAGATTCCAATCTCCTGCAGATTTAGAGAGTATCAGTAATAAGAACTAGTGGATGTGATATTATTCTAGTGTAGCCTTTTTTATGTAGTCAACTGTCAAGTTTTTGCCTTACAAGAATATATTAATTAAATAGTCAAATGAGAAGTTTGGTTGTCTTGTCAATCCACTAAGTACTTATAATATATGCAGAACTTACAGATTATCTTGTTCAAGCTTCTCTGCAATAGAAACTGCTTTGCGTTGCGACCATCCATTACGCTGTGAGCATCCTTCTGCCTGTTGAATTACATGTGCAAGGGATACTTTGCCCCTGACAATGCTTTGACTCTTACTTTGTTCTCCAAGTTTATGTTTTATAGATGCGTCTCCCACCGGCTCACTATATTGTTTGTGGTTATCAACCTGACCACTGCCCTTGCCTTCCCTGGGAGAAGCAGCTACTTCAACAATTTCACTCTTTCCCATTTCGCGGGTGTCATGGTGTAGGTGCTGCTGGGAATCAGTGACACCAGTTGTATCTCTACTCTGGGGCAAACCATCCTTAGAATGTGGTATGATAATAGGCATCTGGATCCCTTCTTTGGTATCTTTTTTTGAGAGACATCTTATTTCAATTGTCATGGGTGACCCTAAAACAATCTCAAACGCCTGCAAAATCTGTGCTCTAAACTTCTCTGCTGTTGATTTAGTCATATGTGAAGAGAATATCAACTGTGCAGTAGGAGCTGCTGCAAAAGAGAGCAATTAAAATAACAACGAAGAGAAACAATTGTGTCATCTTTTTCAACCAACTTATGCAAATCAAAATTTTCAACCAAAATCCCAAACTATGTCATACTTGAAATTTCAATTGGGGAAGTACAGAAATCAGGTCATTGAGTAAAAGATGAGGGCAATTCGATGCCACACTTAAATTATGGAAACCCGTGTGCTTGCAGAAGTAAAATTGAGACTTAAAGGCCATCCAACAAAAGCATTATGCAAATTTGGCGTACCTGCACCAAAACTGACCGAGATTAATTGCCCTTCTTGGTATAGAAACTCTTTTATGCGATTATACGGAATTTTCTCCAGCACTTCCAACCAAATATCTTCAATTTCTTTATAGTTTTTATCAACATTGTGTCTCCCTCTCCCATTTACTATATCAGCAGCAGTTGTAGCTACCCCGGCATGAGTTTTTCTATCCGAAGGTATACTTTTCGCAGAACCATTGCCATAGAAACCAGAACTACTTCCAGCTTGTCTAGCATTTTTCGGCAAGCCTCTATCATAGCTAGGCATGTCATCTTGTTCACTAGCTTTCCTAATGACATCCCTTCCACCAGCATTATTTAAACCTAAAGGACTCTGGTTAAAGCTTGTGCCAGAAGAACTAGGTAACATGTACTGCTGATCAGGAGCAAGTTGGAGAAGCGCGGCTGTTAGCCATGTTAACTTGTCATTTGACATCCTCAATTGCTTTTCAGCTTCTGATAATGTTTTCAAAGCCTGACGCAATTTTTCCATGTCTTCTTTCAATACTGCAGGTCAATGCGTTTGTCAGTTGACTAAAAACTGGTAACGTAATTAAGGCAGGGGGTCGACAGAAAAGAAATGTTTCAGAGGTTTTCAGAAAGGGCATTTCATATAGCAAAAAGAAGTTCAAGTATGTCAAATATACTGCAGCGAACAACCATGATTCAAGATGATTTTCAGAACTACAGATGAGAAAGATGGTACATAATTATAAACCAAATATGAACATAGATTAAAACATGGTTTTCTTTTGGTATATTAAACAAACAAATTGTATATTAAAAGTTCTGACTTACATGGTTGCTGCCGAAAGAACTTCCTTCTACGGCCTTCTTTAGTATAATCATAGCTGCCAGCAAGTATATCTGTAATAACTGTTGCAAGTTGTGACATCAAGGCTAATGGCTCAACACCACTTTCCATTATCACTCTCAAATTCTTCACAGTATTAACTGTGTCTGCAGATAATGCTAAATCAAGAAGATCAACCAATCTTTCATCAGAAATAAGTCCAACCTGTAAAACCAGGTAAAAGTACATAAGTAACCTTAAACTGATACATAGAAAGAAGATTAATTCTCTACTAAAAACACATATGTAATAGAAAATGGACCTGAAGGACAGCAATGAACTATGATAGCAATGCTACTGAGATGGAAAAGCACCTTACACAAGGAATATTTAGACCGCAAATGAAATTTTAGTGGCACTGCCTATTATTGAAAGAGAAAACAGGATTGAAAACATCCTGTTTCAGCAATTGACAGTGATAAAGAAAGTGATATATATGTATAAATCCTATTTCAGAAATTCTGAAGCTGGAATAAATAACCTCCATTTTGTATGGCGATTTTTTTAAACAGAAGGAAACACTAGTTTCAATGGAACAAGAAAGAACTTACTAGTTCCTGAACAAGAGGAACAGAGATTTTCTGGCCAAGCAAACTCAGTTGCTCTAGGGTCATTTCTGCATCCCTCAATGAACCATCCGATCTTGACGCAATAAGTTTCAGTGCATCCTTGTCAATTTCTAATTCATCTTTGGTTGCAATCCATTGCAAAGTGTAGATAATGTCTGCATCCTTTAGCTTTGGAAAAAAGAATTTTTGACACCTGGATATAATCATGTGAGGCAAAACATCAAGACTTGAACAGACAAGGACAAAAACCACACGTCTGGGTGCTCGATCAATGACCTTTGAAATGACACTCCAGCACTCCTGGGATAAAGTATCACAGTCATCAAAGATGAAAACTCTGTACTGTGATGGGAGCTGGGAAACACTCATATTGTCAAGTAGGTCCAAAATGCTCTCGAAGTCAAAATTACTGACAGGGCCAACTTCCTTTATATTTCTACTCTTACCCATATTGTGTGCAGTACAAGAATTGCAAAAGCCGCAAGGCTTTGGATGATCCAACGACTGGCAATTCAAAGCTCTTGCAAATATACGAGCACATGATGTTTTACCTGTACCATGAGGACCGTGGAATACATATAGCAACCCAACTCTCTTTCTCATGACAGCATTGGAAAGAGCTTGCACCACTAAATTCTGCCCCACAAGATCTCTGAAGGACTTTGGCATGTATTTCTGTGTCAGATTTTGGTGTCTACCATGCCGGTGCCCTCTCAATTTACATTGATCACCAGATCTAGCTTCAGAAGCAAATTCAGAACCCACATCATGCTTGAATAGATTATCTGCATATATACCTAGTTCACCAGAGTAGTCATGTACCCAACCAGTGCTTTCCTGTGATCCAGATGCATCAGCTAGCAATGGCAATGCCTCACCATCATACTTAGTAGAAGGGCTCGAGTTATCAGACGCCATAGGCATGTCAGAAATGTCTCTTCCATGAGCCAGACCACCTTTCTTAAACCTTGAATCAGACATACCACATGAAAAACTCCTTCCAGCTATGTCAAGGAAAGTTTTGCCTCTGTGGTGGATTCTTGACCAATTCCATGGAATCCCGCACCCATTTCCGGGAGCTCTTGTGACATTTTGCTCCTCATATGCATCCTCACCATGCTCCTGCTCCATGTGAAACTTTGAGTGAGCAGACCCATGATTTAAAGTATTAGAAGCCACAGACATATCATTATGAGCTCCAACGTCTCTCAAAGGTACAGAAGCACGGCTTCTCCTTGCACCACGAAATCTCCGCCGTTTCACCCTACTTAGTCCAGTGCAGTTGCCTCGAACGGTGACTTCTGGTTCCTCAGCAATTTTTTCTTGCCGTGGCCTCCTTCCAGGGAGATGAATGTTGGAGGATGCTAAATCATCACTATCCATCCGAACTTCATTCAACTGCTCCGAGAGAGTCTTCATCTGAACACCTTGGATCTGCTTGCCCTTCTGTTTACTTTTTCTACTTTTGGATTCTGAATTCCGGGAAACTGTGTTATGAGTTGCATCATGACCATTTTGGTTCAGCGGGGACTCCTCATTGCCCCCCAAATTATCAGTCCTAATACTCTTCTGACCAGATTCTTCTCTTCTAACTCTTCTACTATCCCTCACTTCACTCTTGCTGCCATGTTCACTCATTCCAGCAAACACATCATTCTCCCCATTAGCCTCGTGAGGAGCAACTTTTGATGTTCCGAAACTTGCCATAGGTGGAGAACCTGCCAACAGCCTCCTACTTTCCCTCCAATGCTCACTCCCCACCGACCTTCTCCCCTCACGAACCACGGCACCATTTTCACCTTTCTTGGCAAGCATTTCCACTACGGAAGGAGAATGCCACGAAGGAGGGCTTGCCGAAGGGTCCCTCAGAGATCGAGACCTCTGAAGGAGAGTCAAGTCCCTCATGAGTGACCTATCAGCCAATATGGGGCTGTGCTTGTGCATATGGTTCTTCAAGTGGATGCAATTCGTCAAATGAATGTGGTTGCGCAGATGATCACTAATATCACCATTTGCATCCTTGAGAATCCTATCTCGGACAGCCCTGGTCATGATCAGACCCTCTATTCCGTGTCCGAAAACGGAACCTCTTCTGAACTATTGAAACAAATAAACTCTCCTACCATGGTTTCTCAATCTTTGTAATGAAGGAAATACAAAATCAACAAATTCCCATCTCCACTAATTGACAGTGCGACAGTTCACAGCAATCAATTCACACTCCTCCATAAACAACACAACATTCCAATTGACACCATTTTCAATCATAACAACACGAACCCCCTACACCCCTCAAAGCACAAAACTTTTCACTCAAACACAACAACACTCCCCATAGCTCATCATCAACAGCATCAAAGTATCAATCTTTAAACAACTAAGCAAAACACCCAACTTCCTCACATCCCCACTGAAGAAACTAAAATGGACCCACTTTCCCAAAACCTCATAAGCAATGATAAAAACCAATACCCTCTAGCTCTAAGACCCCAAAGACTAGCTTTTCTGGAATAAAGAGAATCAACACAAGGCTAAGATAGAAAGAACATGAAGCACCACCACCATCCAAAAAGAGCAAAAAGGTAAAAGAGAACACTCTAATCACCTGAAGTTAGAAAAAAAGATTGGTGAACCCGTTTCGAACATTAACTCCACCACCACCCCAGATCTCTCGCCGAGCTTCACATGCACTTCATGAGTCACCCCTTTTGGCTTTCAGAGACCACCAACTGAACCAACACTTCTAAATTGTAAAAAGGAGAGTGAAAGTGAGAGTTTAGAAGCAAAAGGTAGTGAGAGAGAGAGTGGGTTAATTGGTGTGAGATCTGTTACAGACAGATACAGAGTGATACAGAGACAACTCTGTAAGAAGAGAGACACATTGCAAAGAAATTATAAAAGCGGTTTGTTTGAGCATGCAAATAGTTTATTGGTTTTGTATATTATTGTTTTCCAAAGGAAAACAGAGTTTTCAAGTTTTCGAATTGGGGGACCAGCAGCCAAAAAAAAAACCAACGGCTCCGTTCCTGAATTGTTATGAACTTTATAACTAGGGAGACTGTAGAAGGAATTTGATGATGGACATGTTAGATAGGTGGTTACAGAGAGAGAGAGAGAGTTGGCATTGACAGAAGAAACTTCATTCGTACTAGCTTCTTTTAAATCCCAATTCAAGAGATTTGTTCCATCTAGAAATTCAATTAGCATTGAGGATATAGATTAATGTTCCCTTTTGGGTTAGAGAATAAGAAGTAGATTGATAAAAGATTTTTTTTTTTAATTTTTTTTATGTTCCACAATGTTAGAGTGAGTATTAATTCTAGACTCGTATTTAATGATCGGGATGCAATTTTAGATTTAATTGACTCGAATCAATTGAATGAGATATCATTGCAGTTTTTTTTTAAAAAGGGGGACGTTGGACGTCAATTTCATTGAGAAAAAGTAAATATGAATACAGCTTTGACTATCCATTTAAGCGCGACGGCAGACAAGAAAATCAAAGCCTGTATAACCTAAGTCACCAAGTCACCTAACCTATACAAATATCTTTATCCTAACAATAAGCACCGTAACAAGTAACCAGCGATGTTGTTGGATAAAGGACGATAAGAAATACCTATCCCAAATTCAACTTATTGTTGCATAAAATAAATGCCAAAATTTAAAATTAAACCACTAATCCAAGGAGGTAGAATCACGCTCCGTAGCTGGAACGTCCAGATTGCATTCCAAATCCTCGATAGGCCCTGTCAAGCGACACCACCAGGATCCCAAATTCGATGTCCAACTTGACCATAAGCACACATGATAACCCATAAGCCCAGACAGACCCAAGCCCTAGTTCTATTAGGGTTGAGTTGAGAAGCCCACCAAGCAGGCCCAACCAACCCCACCAGGAAATGTAGTCAGCCTCCATGGCAAGGCCAAACCAAGCGCCATTGTCGGGTCTTGATCGTAAGGGGCTGTTAGAGTGTACAACTATCAGACAGCTCATCACCACCCACCATCGCCATCGACCTGTCATCGACGACACCCAGGATCATGCCGGTATCGTCAACAATATCGTCACTTAGCCCACCGACACTCAAATCCGTATCGACGCGCTCGAGATCACTTTGAGACTCCTGCATCTTTGGTCGCCCCACGGCCCATACCACGACTAATGCCAACTTCTTATTATCCTTGAGTCACCCACGAGAAGGCCTTGATCTCTTCCCAATAGTCCAAGCCAAGTCAATCGTGAACATTGATCCACTGGTAACCTTGCTCGAATGACGTCGACTCCACTCAGCCGAGACCAATGGCTTCCTACACAGCCACAAAATCCACCTCCGTATGGGAGAGGATGAAGATAATGAAGTCACGACACGGGCTGCAACACGTTCTTCTGCTTCTTATGAAGGAGGCAGACCAGTAGTCCTCCATTAAGGGCCGATGCTGATGGTAGAGAGAGCCGTAAAGGCGGCTGTTTCTAAACCCTAGGAGAGAAAACATTTCAAGTCATCATTGCAGTTATTAATTAAGAATATAAGATTTAATTTGAATTGATAATATGGATTTTGATATAATGGAGGTACCATGGGGCCATAACACCTCTGCTTATTAGTTCAAAGCTTAATGTATGTATCATATGAGCTTGTTCATGAAACGGTTTCATTGCAAAGCTTCCTTGGCCCCCCTCTTCATAGTCATAACCAATAAGATCTAATCATTTATAAATATTGCTCAGTGATTTTTTTCTTTCTTTTTAGCTATAGTTATGTGTCCCTCTTGTATATAACTACTATAAGTCAACTGTAAAAAGATACATTTTAGCAATTTAAAGACAATGAAACAATATTTCTCTTTTAATTTATAATTTGTATTAATTAAGATACAAATTAGATCATATTATTATTTTGAATAATTTTTTTATAGAAAATAGTTATTTATTATTAATTACATATTTTTCATTTTAACACCCTCTATGATATATTCTATCTCGGTCACCGGATATAATGGTTGTTTACGCTATAACAATTATTTAGACCATCTACATGAGAGCTATCTAATAACTCTGACAAACGGACTACATACCAATTATCTGGTTCATAAAATCTTAAAGTTATAACTTATAACGACTATATCGTTCATGAATTTTCGGTTATAAAAAAACATGATACGATTAATTTGCCACTTGCATGTCAATTACTACGGTTAACTTCTTCTTTTTTCAAGCAATGGTGTCATACATTTTTTTTTTCAACCATATGTGTAGAAAAAAATAACTGACAGTACATTTAGCAGTGTATAGTTCAACTACATGTACGTCTCATACTTGACTCTTAACAATTATGGGTACATGCTCAAATTCTTGACTAAAATACTCAATCAATCTTATTTGAGGTAATACTCTCTCATTCTCGAAATTCCTTTTAAAAATTGTTGCATGCCTTCCTCATGCACCTTCATTTCCTTTTGTAAACTTACATCCCTTTTCACTATTCATCTTCATGTTCTTGCCTCTTCCATTTTTGATTGATTGAATTATCCGGTTGTGGATCAGACGAATAATTCAGCTAGCGCATTCTCCCATTATATTCTCTGCAGCTGTGACTCATTGCTCATTAGGCCATTAGCTATAGCTTCTTTGGTCTCCAATAGGTTTTACACCCATACACTCCTATGGGGTTGGGCAAAGCTACAAGCTACACCCATTTTATAATGCATGAAAGAGGGAAGGAGGGCCAGGGGAAGGAGGGGGCATCTCACATTTTCACTCTCCCTTCTCTTCTTCTGGGAATGGAATGGGGAGAGAGCATCTCAGTATTTTTGACTAGTCAACTGTCACAGTCACTGTCACGTGTCACCATTGAAGTCACCAATGATATGATGAGGACCTCTGTTTCTGATTTTCACAATGATGCTCAGCTCGTCATTTTAAGGAAGATGATGATGGTGTTTATGTTTTTCTACATCCGGGTGTATTAGAGCGGGTTTAGTTAAAGCCGTCTAATTAGCTTAATTAAAATTATCATGTGGGTGATGGGTCCATTAGTGATCAGAGGGCACCAACATTTTAATCTAGTGTCGTGTCATGTGTCCAATATTTTGGGAGATTTTGGCACTTAGAGTCTGCTTGTGGACGCTGTGTTCAAAGTGTCATGTGATGTGTCCCAAAATCTTGTTATTTGGACACTCGAGTACACTCTTTCGACACTTGGGCACATCAAATCATATTTATATTTTTTTTAGTAATATTATATTGACTATAAAATAAGGAGATTGAGTTGGAGATATAAATATATTTTATGGTTGTATTAAGGTTAAGAGTTCATATATGAACAAAATCATGTTAACCGTACATCATTGTTGTCTTTAACTTCTTTTTCAGTTCTATGCATATTTTTTTCTTTAATGGTATATGGAGTTTAAAAGATATATCCAACTTAATTTTAATTTATTATATATTAATATTTATATTAAATTAATTATCGTATCCGTGTCTAACTTTTTAAGATTTTTCCGTGTCTCGTATCCTTGTGTGTCGGTGTCCCGTATTTTGTATCGGTGCAACATAGGTTCCCGGTTTCCCTTTCGCCGAAAATAGATATTATTCACTTTCTGATGTATTATTATTTCGATTTTGCTAAATTAGATCAAAATCATAGGATTCTCTGCCACACTTGTTTTCCTTTGGGGAATCTTTGACGTCAAAGTAAGCTGTTATTTATTTGGACAGTCTGTTAATGTTTCAAGTTAAAAAAATGTAGCTCACCATCGACTATATACATATAGCCAAAGGTCCAAATCAATCTGCAAAATCTAGGCAGGTTCGGTGTTTATATTGTTTAATAAATTGCTCCTATTAAGCTTTAGTGTTTTTATTCTTTGTAATATACCATCTTTAGCTGAGCCTTATTTCAAAAAAGTTACCATGGCTCGTTTGATTCTCACTGTTTTAGTGTCAAACACTAGCATACAGAAATAGTCTGCAGGATCAAATCAAAGAGGGACAGCAAACGAGCAAATTCCAGAATAAAAAGATTATGGCTGGTGAAGCAATTTTTAACCAGGCTAGGTACAGAGATGCAAAAAAAAATATTAACCAGAAATATATGATGCTAGTGAAGTTATTATGGCATATAAATAAGGTCCATCATGATGGTTACTCGGGCATTGATAGGAGGGGACCAAAATATTTAGTCAGGGTGGCGCAAATAAATATTGACGCATATGGTTTTCAATTATTGGTACCCAACAGAGTCTTGATAATATATTTTTAGTATATAATTAAGTTCATAATAGCTATAGGCTATAGCTAGATTCAGAGGTTGCACCTGTAAAAATTTGAGAACTCTCAAAACTGATCATTAGTTGTATACAAGAGGCACATACAGTAGGACCACGTTAAATGGTGCTTGCAGCCTAGCAAGGGCACCAAACATACAAGAACATATCTGCACGCATGTTAACAGATGTACAAGCTTGTGCTGTATTTACCCAACAGAAACGTATATGCATGCATGAACGACCAAAGAACTGGCAAATCATGTGTAAATATATAACTAAACAGGGGCGGAGTCAGAAGTGAAATTCAGTGGGGCCTAATAGAAAAAGAAAGAGAGAGGCAATAAATAGAAGAAAAAAAAAGAGGACGACCGGCGAATGACGATATAAGTTTGTTAAATACAAAAAATTCAATCATAACATAATTTAGATAATTAAGAACACGAATTCAAACCCAAAAATGTAATAATATTGTCTTAATCCATTAAACTGATGAAAACATATTTTTACCCTCTTATTTATATTAAAAACCCTACTACACATTATAATTTACAGTAATTCTCTCTCTCTCTCTCTCTCTCTCTCTCTCTCTCTCTCTCTCTCTCTCTCTCTCTCTCTCTCTCTCTCTCGATCTCTCGATTGTGCAGGTAGTATCAACCTCACTCACCGTCACCTGTTGCCAATGTCACCGATTCCTCACCGTCGTGGCCTTATAGCACCGACGCTCGTCGTTCTCTGTTGCAGCATCCCGCTCGATTAACAGCTCTGCCGCACACACAACTCCTCTGCATCGCCATGCTCCGTCTCAGATTTGCTTTACTAGCTCCTCGTAGCCGCGTCGCACTCCACCTCCGCAGCCAGTCACCATTGGCTTAAGCATCGTCGCACCAGTCGCGCCGTCACTCCAAAAGCACCCTGTCGCCGCGCCTCAAAACCTCTCCTTGCGACTACTACTCTTATTCGTCACCGCCGTCACCCATCACAAACCTTCATCATCGCCCAATCTCCAATCCTTATGCATCCTTCCACTCTCATTTATGATCTCATCAAGCTCGACCGGTTTCAGCCGCTCTCCACCGCCTCTCAGCCTCTACCGCCGCCGAAAACACCATCGTCCGCTCACTCCTTAGTCTCTAAGCCTCGGTCTCAGCGTCGTTGGCCTCGTATGCAGATCAGACTCAGCTAGCCACGAGCTTGCTTAGTCGTACTGCTACCATTGTTTCTTTAATGTAACTTTTAGAACTTTTTGAAAATTTATGAATTTTTTTGAGTTTTGTTGCTTTGTTTGGATCGATTAGGGACGATCTTGTCTGTTTGTGACAATTTTGTGACTAACAATAGTATTAATTAATAGAAGTAGTTTTTGTTTGATCAAGTAGATCTGTTATGTTTT